>CM060906.1:326031698-336031698 GCA_030737815.1 Allium fistulosum
TCCCAGCAAAACAAACCGCGCATGAATCTGAGCTCGTATGAAAAAGTTATGAAAATTTGAAGATTGAAAAATTCTGGTCCTGGGTCGACTTCGGGTTCAACTTCGGTCCGCCGCCTCAAATCCCCGGTGCTTGCTCTGAGTTTTTGCCAAAACGACCCGGAGACCCGAGTCATTTTCTTCCTAACTCGAAGTATCTCCAGGGTTTTTGCCTCTGAAACCCGAAGTGCGACTCGTGATGCAGGTTTGCAATTTTTTTTTCTTTTTTTTTGAAATTAGATTTTGGAATTTGGGAATTAGGTTTTGTCTTCCATTGGAATAAGGAGCTAAGAAAGAGATGTATGTACAAACAAATGACAATAAGGAACAATTAGGGTTTATAACGAGGTATTTATAGACAAATCAGAAAATAGGGTAGATGGATAAGATTGATTTGAGTTTTGAATGTAATTGACCCGAAAAGCCCGTTTTGATTTCGGAACGGAAATGGGTCAACCCATATATCAAAATATATGTTTTCAAATATTTTAAAATCAATGGAACAGGTTTTAAGTCCAAATTCCATCGTATGAAGAAGTTATGCAAAAATCAAGTTATTTCAAATTGATTTCAATTAATTTCAATTAAATTGATTTCAAGGCGTTTCAAGACCATACGATCAAACGACAAGTCTGATCGTTCTGAAACTTGAAATCCTATAATAATTCACCATTACGGATCCGATGAAATTGGTTTCGTCGAAATCCGAGTCAGTAGCAAAAATGGCTATTTTCCAATTAATTAAATAATTTAATATTAAATTAATTAAATCACTATTTAAATTCAAATTCTATAATTCATAAATTTTATCATCTTGTATTCCTTTAGAAATTTAAAATCCTTTATAAAAAAAATTCCATATCAATTTAAAGTTACTTAATTCAGCAATTATAATATTAAATTCCAATTCCGGTAAATTTATTAACTTTCAATTGAAATGCCAATAAATCCATTCATTTGATTTTAAATCCTGTTATGAATCAATTATTAACTTACCATCTTAAAGGTGATGTCAACATGAGTTTATATCTATTACACTAATTTTCCCAAATTCATCTTAATTCCAGTTTACCATAGTATCGAATTCCAATTTCTTACCATAAACCTAATTATTATAAATTGAATCCAATTAATTATAATTAATTTCAATTAAACTGATTTGATTCAATCCTAATCTTTTTATTAAGTCTATATTACTCTATAAACCTTCTTAATATTTGTTTGTCTTTGATTACCCTACTATATTCAAATATCCATTTTGTATTAACTACTATTTCCATTTTATTGTGTTTGCCAAATATATACATTAATTACCATTTATATTCTCAATTAATTTATTTACTTGGTTTCATACTTTTATTACATCAATTACTACCCTATGAATACATTTATGTTTCTATTCATTTATTACATACACACCTTCAGTCATTGCATTAATTCTTATAAATATAACATTATTGATTTCCTATTTTATCTTTATTTCAATTGCATAATATTTAATTTCACTTGCTACAATAATTTCACTTATTATAAATTGGATTTCAATGGATTGATTTGTTTCAATTCAAATCTTTTTATTAAGTTCATTTCTACTCTATAAACTTAGTTATCTTGTTTCCCTTCATTACCTTAATATACTCAAATTTAACAACTCCTAATCATTGTATTACATTTCACATTAATGTAACATTTATTTACATTTATTAAAACTTTATTTCCAATTCAAATTTCGTCAAAACAGGTAACTTATAATAATTTGTTATCATTTAATTGCAATTGATCCAATTATTATAGTTTAAATTCCAATATATTGATAAAACTTTATTTCCATTCCTTTTGTGCAACCAATGGTCATATTATAAATTGAATTGACATTATTTCCTAAATTTACACTAACATAACTTTTAATTTAGATTTATTGCAATTGATTACTAGTTTATATTTAATATACTACATAAATGGTTACTTATAATAATTGTTACCATTTACGTTTAATTTCACTTATAAGCTATTATTAACAAACAAATTTGCAATTTTTTTAGATCTAATTCAATAAATTAAATGAATGGGTAAACAATTAATAATTATCACTATTAGCCTAATTTACTCACATTCATACTTAATTATCAACCAACAATTATTATAATATAATCACTTATCTAACATTGAATTTATCAAATTCCAGTTTATTACGTATTATTACATCCACTAATATACCTTTGCATTTATTTCCCAATTTACTATTTACAATCAATTATAACCTTACAATTGTTTTCAATTAATTGGGATCACACTAAATTAGCTATTCATTAACTTGCATTAACATTATTACCTTTAATTTACATCCAGTTACTATTAATCAATATATTATTTCCTCGGTTAATCCAATACTTATTCTTATTTACTTATTTCTATTTTATAGCCAAGTGCAACAATTTACACTATTTCATTATTGGGATTTCACTTCAATTTTACATAATTAATTTTAATTACCAAAGCTACATTCATTTCTAACATTTGCTTCATTATAAGTTATAAAGTTTTTATTTCTTTCTAAATTTAGTTACAAAAATCTTATTAAATTACCCAATTTAATTATCAAATTTTACGGGTCCTTACACTCTCCTCCACTCAAAACTTTTCGTCCCCGAAAAGGAAAAGAAGGGGAAAGAAAGAATTAAGAAATCAATATATCTTACTCAAAAATATTAACTTTATAAACAATGAAATTTACAAAATTAATTTATTTAAATAAAATATACAAATTTATAACCATTAAATCTTTTTATACTCAAATTAATAAAGTTTGGAAAACATTTTCAAAAAATTTCTAAGTCCATAATTTTCAGAAAATTGTTGCAGAGTCTCCTTTGTACGGAGAGGCTCGGAAGAAAATATAATATCAAATATAACAATATATAACATATATTTTCCAAAATAATATATCCCAACACGGGAAAAATAATATAATAACGCTATAAAACCGTAATCCGAGAACGTACCTATTTGTCGGGCAAACAACGCTTAATTATGACACCAAAAGCAGTAGCAATTGCTTCCATAACCTGTATTTCACTTATATAATCTAATAGGGTTAATAATTATATAAAATGAAATATTTAAAGTTGTTTCAACCTCTAACCAACAAATCAATACAACAACAATCACTTGCAACCAACAGCATACACATCAACCATTCAAGCAAAATAAAACAATTGGTTTGTTCGGGGTATGTACCCGTATTTTTACGGATCGAAACATCGTAAAACAATTGTCATTAGGTCGTATAGAAGATAAGCCATGTGTAGCTTAGGTCGTCTGGAAGATAAGTCGTGTGGTGGCTTAGGTCGTGGGGTAGGTTAGGTCAGGTGAACGACCTAAGGATAGGAGCGACCTATAGGAAGTTGGCGACCTAAGGATAAGAGCGACCTATAGGAAGTTGGCGACCTAAGGTTTGAGCAACTTAAGGGTTTAGACGACCTAAGGGGTTAGGTCGTGTTGTAGTTTAGGTTGGTCGAGCGACCTAAGGGAGTTAGTAGTAGCAGTTGGCGACTTAAGGGGTTCAGCGACCTAAGGATGAGTGAGTTAACGACCTAAGGTAGTTAGGTCGTGGACGAGTTAAGGCTTGTTATAGTTAGGTCGTGAGACCTTGTGTTGAAGATAGGTCGTAAGCGACCTAAGGTGGATTGCTGAGTACAGTTAGGTCGCATGAGTGTTAGGTCGCGCGCTTGCGTTGTTGTTAGGTCGCGTGAGTGTTAGGTCGCGCACCTGTGTTGTTGTTAGGTTGCGTGAGTGTTAGGTCGTAGGTCTTAAGGCGTGATGTTTTAGGTCGTGGAAGCGCATATGCAGTTAGGTCGTGTAGTGTTAAGTCGCGCGCATGTGCTAAGTCGTTGAGTCGGAAGCTGTTAGGTCGCGCATTGTGTTAGGTCGGAGGGTTTGTTAGGTCGTGGACGACCTAAGAGCGAGCTACCTAAGGGAATCAGCCTATAAATAGGCGGGTTCTTCTTCATTTTTGGGATCCGGATTTCGAAGCGACGAAGTGCTGCCATTTTGAGAGCTCGAGTTCTATACTTCTGCACTTCTTTTCTCCACTTTAATCTTGTGATTCCTTCCATCCAAATCGAAGATCAAATCGAAGATCCAAGAGCTTAGATTGAAGATCTTCATCCATCGAAGAGAGATTTCATCGATTGAAGTGGAGTTTTGATAGATCGAGTTAGATTCTTCGCTGTCCAGATCTGAAGTGTGTTGCTTTTGAGGTGTTTAGGTGATTCGGTGAGTGGTGATTATCTCTCACACGAATCCAAAGGAGTATATCGGATTGTTGGCTTGATTTGGTGTTAAAATAGTGATTTCCATGCATTTTCATAAACTTAAGTGTAGATCTATTGTTCATGATGATTTGACATCCATTTTCCTATATGTTAACCTATGCAAGTTCATTCATCAAGTTGTAGAGATATTGCTCATAATTCATGCTTGTTAGATTCAGACTATTTATTTACAAGATTGCCATTATTGTTATAATTATTTATTTGATCATGTTTGAATGCTTGATTACTTGGATTAATGTTTGACTTGATTGATTGTTGTAAATTAGTTGATTGATGATTTTATTTGGACAAGTTAGTCGAAGATGATTCAAAAGCTAAGGGAAAGGCTCTTGAATTGGAAAAGCTGCTCGTGGCATATGTGGCGGATGATGAAGCTCATATGGATAGTTTTGATGATGTTGATGTTGAGATGAGGCTTTGCTATGATGAGATGAAGCGAGGCATGGTATGAGATAGCCTCGGTTTAATCCAGACGGGATCATTCCAAGCAGGTTGATAACTCGGTGAAATGGTTCGAGTTGAGGATAATGGTTTGCTCGAGAGGCGCTTGAGCTAGTATGGAAATAGTCGTCGAGGAGGATGACTAGGAGGCTGAGATTTCATCGTTGTTGAAGGTTCTAGCAGGCTCAAAGCAAGAGTACGTTGGGCAGATTCGATAGTCCCTAAAGACTATGATTGTAGTCGAGTACTCTGGGCAGATTCGATAGTCCTAGGCACGGGCTGCGACGACGTGCGGAGTTATGTCTAGAACCGGGGTTGCCATTAACCCTTGACGGACGGTTGAAAGAATGTGCCGGTCATTCAATTAACGGTGGTATCGAAGCAATGATAACAGTGATAGCCAGAGTCATGGATGTTTGGTTGTATCGTCATTCGGTCTCAAGAGCGATGTTTTCTGGGTGCTTATCTGATCTTGGTTTAGGCCTTGGGGGTTTGTACTTGGAAAACACCGACCTTGACTCGAGTGATAATTGCTTTACTTTAAATGTCTGCTTTGCTATGTTTATTTCTGCTTAGTGTGCCTGGGGGCTATCACTGTAGAAAGAGGTGGAGTGGGAGGGTTGGATTCCTATTCCTTTTACCTTTATGCTCTTTTGGTATGTTGTTAGTTAATTTACTGCTCACTAAGACTGTTGTCTGACTCAAGGCTTTATGTTTAACTCTTATTACCTTGGGCTGTTCATCCGCTTTGGGATGGGCAGACTAGGTAGCAGGTGACAGGTGCTGTTCTTAGTTTCCGACGATGCTGATGACGAAGACGAGCTGGAGGCTTGCATATTATTTTCTTACTATATGTACTGGATGTTCCGCTGCTTTGTATATTCTCTGAGTGATATGTAGTGAGGCTTGATATATTGACTATTCAGATGTTTGTACCAAACTATTATGAAGTTTAATTGAGATTCTGTTCTGTAAAGCTTCACTATATATACTTTCTATTGTATTTTATCCATGCGCTGTGAGTTATACGATAGATTAAGCTGTTTTAACTTAACCTTGTTAACCGTCCATTACTGCCTGGCACACTTATCAGCGCACTATTTCTAGGTTTAGTGCAGGGGTCATGGGCGGTCGTCACATTTGGTATCAGAGCTTTGGTTAATCGATTTTACCCAACGCTCGCTGACGTAACTACGTATGAGAGACGTAATTGTATTTTGATGGATGATTACTATATATAATATAGTAGCTTAGAATGATTTGAGTCCTTTATGCAGTTGTTCCCAAGGTGTATTAATCATTCCTTTTTCTAGATATTAAGGATGAGTCGAAGAGGGAGACCAGCTGCTAGGGAAGGCCGTGCTGCTGAGGGGGCTGCTAATTATGCTGCCATGTTCGAAGCTATGATGACTTCGATCATGAGAAGGATGCCAGCTCCAGGGCCATCAGTAGATGTTGGAGTTCAAGTTCAAACTCCAAGACCGGTGGATTTTGCTAAGCTGTGTAAAGATTATACTGCTCTTGGAGGAAAGGTTTTCTTGGGAACAGAGTCAACCATTGAAGTCCAAAGGTGGATATATGCTTGTAGAAGGATCTTTGGTGATTTGGGAATCGAGGATGCAACAAAAAGGAAGCTAGCATCAAGACAGCTTCAAGGAAGAGCTTCTGACTGGTGGAACTCTATCACCATTGATACTCCGGAGGAAGAAATTACTTGGGAGCAATTCCAAGCCAGATTTGAAGCTAAGTTCATTTCTACTGCTCAGAAAATCTGTTCTGTTTAAGAAGTTTGTGGAGCTCAAGCAAGGTGGGAGACCAGTTCTTGAGTATGTTTCTGAGTTTGAAGCTTTGTCCAAGTATGCCCGGTCGTATATTGAATCTCCTTATCAGAAGAACGAGAAGTTTGTGACAGGCTTAGACAGTTATCCTGGGACGCAGTTGGTGGATCATTTGGACGATCCATTTGAGAAGCTTGTGGAGAAAGCTCTCAGGCACGAGAATCTGTTTCCTAAATAGGGATCTGTTGTTGCTGTGACCAAGGAAGAGTTTAAACCACAGCAGGGTGGAAACAAGAAGAGGAAGCAGCAGCAGCAGAAGGGTAAGGATGGCCCGAAGAAGCCGAAGGGCGAAGTGACCTGCTACAATTGTCAGCAGAAGGGCCATTTCTCTAGAGATTGCAAGAATCCGAAGGTGCCGATGAAGTGTCACAATTGTGACAAGCCGGGGCATATTAGGAGGAATTGTCCAGAACCGCGGAGGGACAAGCAGATTGTGCAAGCTTATGCTTTGGGGGATGTTCCATCATCTTCGAAAGCTCCTACCGCTGAAGAGAAAGGAAAGAGTGGTGGTTCAAGGTACTCTTTCCATACGTGGAGTTCCAGTTAGAGTGTTATTCGATACTGGGGCGTCGCATTCTTTTGTTTGTAATGAACTTGTAGGCCGGTTGGGTTTAGAACCGGATATCGTTGATAGGCCATTGGTTGTGACTAATCAAGTTGGGGGTTCGTCTTGTTTGTGTATGCTATGCCATGGTCTGATTGTATCGAGTTATGATTGCTCTTTTGTTTGTGATTGTTTTGTTCTGAACTTTGCGGGGTTCAGAATTATTTTGGGTATGGACTGGCTTAGGAAGTATGCGGCAAAGGTTGATTGTGAAAGGTTGGAGGTGACAGCCGAGAATGTGGAGGGGTGAAAGGTTGTGATACGATGTAAGCATGAGGAAGGCGTCTTCATGAGCTTCATGTATTCGATGGTTGTTCCACGGGATGGACTGTCATTTGTGCCAATCGCTAATGGATTTGAGGATGTCTTTGATGAGGTCAAAGGGTTACCGCCGTATAGAGAGATCGAGTTTCGTATCGACTTAGTTGAAGGAGCCAGACCTGTTGTGATGCCTCTTAGGCGGATGGCGCCTAGGGAACAGCAAGAGTTGAGGGTGCAAGTTGATGATCTTTTACAGAGAGGATTCATTCGGCGTAGTGTGTCTGAATGGGGTGCACCAGTTGTGTTTGTAACCAAAGCGGATGGATCGCTGAGGTTGTGTGCGGATTATCGTGAGCTGAATAAAGTGACTAAGAAGAACAAATATCCATTGCCAAGAATAGATGACTTGTTTGATCAGCTTCACAAAGCTAAGGTGTTTTCTCAGATGGATTTGGCAATGGGATTTCACCAATTAAGAGTGGCTAAGGATAGTGTGCCGAAGACTGCTTTCAGGACACCATCCGGTTTCTTTGAGTGGCTGGTAATGCCGTTTGGATTGACCAATGCACCAACATATTTTGTGGATCTTATGAATAGAGTGTTCAGAGATCAGTTGAACAAGTTTGTACTAGTGTTCGTGGATGATATTTTGATTTATTCCAGAACTGAAGAAGAGCACAAGAAACACTTGCGTATTGTTTTGGAAATCTTACGGAAACATCAGCTGAAGGCTAAGTTTTTGAAGTGTCACTTCTGGAAGAGCGAAGTGAGGTTCTTAGGCCATATTATCTCTGGAAACGGAATAGCGGTTGATCCCGCTAAGGTGGCAGCAATCCAGGATTGGGTTAGACCTAAGAATGCATCTGATGTGAGAAGTTTTCTTGGATTAGCAGGAAACTATCGTCGATTTATCAAAGACTTTTCCAAGGTAGCTGCACCATTAACAGGATTGACGAAAAAGAACCAAGTATTCAGATGGGATGCTAAGTGTGAGCAAGCTTTCGGAATCCTGAAAGAGTTATTGACAAGTGCTCCTGTTTTGACTATTCCAAGTGGAAATGATGAGATGGTGGTTTACACCGACGCATGTGGTACTGGACTTGGAGAAGTGCTGATGCAGAAAAATAGAGTTGTTGCGTATGCAAGTCGACAATTGAAGCCGCATGAAAGGAATTATCCGACTCATGATTTGGAGTTAGCGGCGATTGTTTTTGCTCTAAAGATGTGGAGACATTATCTATTGGGAGTTCGATTCGAGTTGTTTACAGATCATAAGTCGTTGAAGTATCTTTTCTCCCAAAAGGATTTGAATCTTCGGCAGCAACGATGGCTAGAGTTTTTGGCATCATATGATTTTGGTATAGCCTATACTCCGGGAAAGGGTAACGCAGTGGCAGATGCGTTAAGTCGAAGACATGCAGGATTGGGATTCATGTTTTCAGAATGGAAGAATCTCGAGTATTTAGCTGGATTTGACTTTAGGCCCAGATGTGAATTGGAACCTGAGATGTTGGCAAACTTATCGATAAGACCTACTCTTGTGGAAAGGATTGGCGAGAGCCAAAAGCGAGACGATAAGCTTGTCAAGATTATCCGTGATTTGGAATCTGGATTAGACCCAGAAAAGGATAAAGGATTCAAGGTCGATCAAGAGGGTTGGCTTCGGAAGCAAGGACGACTAGTTGTTCTCGATATAGATGAATTGAGAAATGAAGTTCTGAAGGAAAGTCATCACTCGAAGTTGACAATTCATCCAGGTGGAAATAAGATGTGTCGGGATATGAAGAGAACCTATTACTGGGAAGGTATGAAGAAGGATGTTAGAAATTTTATTTCCAAATGCATGAACTGCCAGTTGGTAAAAGCCGAGCAGAAGAAGCCCAGTGGACTGCTTCAGCGATTAGAAGTTCCTACATGGAAGTGGGAGCAAATATCGATGGATTTTATCGATGGGTTACCCAGAACCAGAGCGGGAAATGAAGGGATTTGGGTCATTATAGATCGTTTGACTAAGAGTGCAAGATTCATTCCTGTTCGATCGACTAGGACTACATCAAAGTTGGCTGAGCTGTATGTTAAGTGGATAGTTCGATTCCATGGTATTCCGAAGAGTATAGTGAGCGATCGAGACCCATTGTTCACTAGTGGATTTTGGAAGAGCTTCCAAGAAGTTTTGGGAACCGAGTTGTGCTTGAGTACAGCTTATCATCCCCAAACAGATGGTCAGACCGAGAGAGTCAATCGAGTTTTGGAAGATCTCCTTAGGGCATGTGTTTTAGATTTCGGAGGATCATGGGAAGATCATCTTCATTTGGTGGAATTTTCGTATAATAACAGTTACCAGTCAAGCATTGGAATGGCACCGTATGAAGCATTGTATGGAAGACCGTGTAACTCTCCGACATGTTGGTTAGAAACAGGAGAAAAGGTGATACTTGGGCCAGAAATGATTCGACGGACTTCAGATTGTATAGAGATCATTCGGCAACGAATGAAGGCAGCCCAAGACCGTCAGAAAAGTTATGCCGATAAGCGTCGTAAGGATTTGGAATTCGACGTAGGTGATATGGTTTTTGTGAAGATTTCTCCACTGAAGAATGTTATTCGATTCAGGAAGAAAGGGAAATTGACTTCGAGATTTGTTGGACCATTCCTGATTATCGAGCGAATTGGAAAGCTCGCCTATAAATTGGAGTTACCAGAAAAGATGTCGAGTGTGCACAATGTTTTTTATGTATCATATCTACGGAAGTAAGTGCACGACTCGAATACAGTGGTTTCTGCCGATAGCTGTGAAGATTTTGAGATTGATCCAGTCGATAAGAGACCTCGTAAGCCGCTTCGTGTTGTGGAAACTGACACGAAACAGCTTAGGAGGAAGGTAGTTAGGTTGCTCAAGGTACAATGGAGTGATGGTGATAACGACTGTACATGGGAGGTGGAAGAGAGGATGAAGGCAGCTCATCCTGAACTCTTCGAGGTATGGCCATAAGGTGTCGTGTCATCTCACGATATTGTAACTTGTTCTAGTTTTAGAATTCTGCATGCTAAGCTAGAATTGGATGCATGGTTTGTTGATTGCTATGGATGGTAGGCGTGCAGAATAGTCTTTGATTGCTCTTGTTTGTTTGGAATTTCGGGGGCGAAATTCCTAAGGGGGAGAGAATGTAACGACCCGTATTTTTACGGATCGAAACATCGTAAAACAGTTGTCATTAGGTCGTATAGAAGATAAGCCATGTGTAGCTTAGGTTGTTTGGAAGATAAGTCGTGTGGTGGCTTAGGTCGTGGGGTAGGTTAGGTCGGGTGAACGACCTAAGGATAGGAGCGACCTATAGGAAGTTGGCGACCTAAGGATAGGAGCGACCTATAGGAAGTTGGCGACCTAAGGTTTGAGCGACTTAAGGGTTTAGACGACCTAAGGGGTTAGGTCGTGTTGTAGTTTAGGTTGGTCGAGCGACCTAATTAAGGGAGTTAGTAGTAGCAGTTGGCGACTTAAGGGGTTCAGCGACCTAAGGGTGAGTGAGTTAACGACCTAAGGTAGTTAGGTCGTGGATGAGTTAAGGCTTGTTATAGTTAGGTCGTGAGACCTTGTGTTGAAGTTAGGTCGTAAGCGACCTAAGGTGGATTGCTGAGTACAGTTAGGTCGCATGAGTGTTAGGTCGCGTGCTTGCATTGTTGTTAGGTCGCGTGAGTGTTAGGTCGCGCACCTGCGTTGTTGTTAGGTCGCGTGAGTGTTAGGTCGTAGGTCTTAAGTCGTGATGTTTTAGGTCGTGGAAGCGCATATGCAGTTAGGTCGTGTAGTGTTAAGTCGCGCGCATGTGCTAAGTTGTTGAGTCAGAAGCTGTTAGGTCGCGCATTGTGTTAGGTCGCTGAGTGTTAGGTCGGAGGGTTTGTTAGGTCGTGGACGACCTAAGAGCGAGCGACCTAAGGGAATTAGCCTATAAATAGGCGGGTTCTTCTTCATTTTTGGGATCTGGATTTCGAAGCGACGAAGTGCTGCCATTTTGAGAGCTCGAGTTCTATACTTCTGCACTTCTTTTCTCCACTTTAATCTTGTGATTCCTTCCATCCAAATCGAAGATCAAATCGAAGATCCAAGAGCTTAGATTGAAGATCTTCATCCATCGAAGAGAGATTTCATCGATTGAAGCGGAGTTTTGATAGATCGAGTTAGATTCTTCGCTGTCCAGATCTGAAGTGTGTTGCTTTTGAGGTGTTTAGGTGATTCGGTGAGTGGTGATTATCTCTCACACGGATCCAAAGGAGTATATCGGATTGTTGGCTTGATTTGGTGTTAAAATAGTGATTTCCATGCATTTTCATAAACTTAAGTGTAGATCTATTGTTCATGATGATTTGACATCCATTTTCCTATATGTTAACCTATGCAAGTTCATTCATCAAGTTGTAGAGATATTGCTCATAATTCATGCTTGTTAGATTCAGACTATTTATTTACAAGATTGCCATTATTGTTATAATTGTTTATTTGATCATGTTTGAATGCTTGATTACTTGGATTAATGTTTGACTTGATTGATTGTTGTAAATTAGTTGATTGATGATTTGATTTGGACAAGTTAGTCGAAGATGATTCAAAAGCTAAGGGAAAGGCTCTTGAATTGGAAAAGCTGCTCATGGCATATGTGGCGGATGATGAAGCTCATATGGATAGTTTTGATGATGTTGATGTTGAGATGAGGCTTTGCTATGATGAGATGAAGTGAGGCATGGTATGAGATAGCCTTGGTTTAATCCAGACGGGATCATTCCAAGCAGGTTGATAACTCGGTGAAATGGTTCGAGTTGAGGATAATGGTTTGCTCGAGAGGCGCTTGAGCTAGTATGGAAATAGTCGTCGAGGAGGATGACTAGGAGGCTGAGATTTCATCGTTGTTGAAGGTTCTAGCAGGCTCAAAGCAAGAGTACGTTGGGCAGATTCGATAGTCCCTAAAGACTATGATTGTAGTCGAGTACTTTGGGCAGATTCGATAGTCTTAGGCACGGGCTGCGATGATGTGCGAAGTTATGTCTAGAACCGGGGTTGCCATTAACCCTTGACGGATGGTTGAAAGAATGTGCCGGTCATTCAATTAACGGTGGTATCGAAGCAATGATAACAGTGATAGCCAGAGTCATGGATGTTTGGTTGTATCGTTATTCGGTCTCAAGAGCGATGTTTTCTGGGTGCTTATCTGATCTTGGTTTAGGCCTTGGGGGTTTGTACTTGGAAAACACCGACCTTGACTCGAGTGATAATTGCTTTACTTTAAATGTCTGCTTTGCTATGTTTATTTCTGCTTAGTGTGCCTGGGGGCTATCACTGTAGAAAGAGGTGGAGTGGGAGGGTTGGATTCCTATTCCTTTTACCTTTATGCTCTTTCGGTATGTTGTTAGTTAATTTACTGCTCACTAAGACTGTTGTCTGACTCAAGGCTTTATGTTTAACTCTTATTGCCTTGGGCTGTTCATCCACTTTGGGATGGGCAGACTAGGTAGCAGGTGACAGGTGCTGTTCTTAGTTTCCGACGATGCTGATGACGAAGACGAGCTGGAGGCTTGCATATTATTTTCTTACTATATGTACTGGATGTTCCACTGCTTTGTATATTCTCTGAGTGATATGTAGTGAGGCTTGATGTATTGACTATTCAGATGTTTGTACCAAACTATTATGAAGTTTAATTGAGATTCTGTTCTATAAAGCTTCACTATATATACTTTCTATTGTATTTTATCCATGCGCTGTGAGTTATACGATAGATTCTACTGTTTTAACTTAACCTTGGTAACCGTCCATTGCTTCCTGGCACACTTATCAGCGCACTATTTCTAGGTTTAGTGCAGGGGTCATGGGCGGTCGTCATAGGATAAGACACTTTAAATCACATAGAATGACAAATAACTATGAAGTATTCCATTTACTCAACAGCCTTAGATAACTCAATAGATTATTCATACATCTAAGCAATTAAAAGTATCTTTTATCTAAACAACTCATAAACCAAAACAAACAACAATTTCAAACAATAAATTAAGTTCATTCTTATTAATTCCATTTCATTTTATTTCATTTATTACTTACAAATGTTCAATTTCATTTATTAATGTCATATCAGTTCCTACTTTCTTGCATTATATTTATTCATTCATTCATTATTACTTGATTTCATTTATTTACATCTATTTAATTATGATATTTATGTTCACTTCAAATTTCTTAGGATATCAATTTATTTACTTAAGTTTATAATCATTTTCCTATGATACTTACATTTCTATTATATTTAATTAATAAAATTTTCAATTATACTTAAGTTCATAACAACTCTAACAAACAAATCCTTATCTATTAAAGAATGCATTGAATACTTTCATTACTTTTAGGTTTACTTATATAATTTTCCATTACACTTCCTTATTAACATCTCAACTTTTATAATTGGTAAGTTATATTTAAGCCTTTAAGAATGAAATTGAAAGTTACACAAGTTTATTTTATCTCTTTTAAATTAACTTAATGTTCAATCATAATATCCCTTGGTTGACAGGTTACAAATTCCAAATTTCTTTTAATTCCATTTAAAACTCAGCATTAACTCTCTTATTTTATTAAAGGTTCCAATTATTAATTAGTTATGTTCCATTTCACTAAAATAATTGAAACTATTAATTAATGGAAACTCAAGAATTAAATACCGGGTTCTGTTTCAAATCATTTTAAAATAATAGATAAATGTATATACTTGTAACATATATATCTAATTATATTAAAACAATTTAAAATTTATATTTTTTTATCAAAATAAATCTGTAGTAAAACTACTACAGTGGTCTTCCCACTTCGAAACTCGAAAATGAATGTCGATGATGCGTGCACTCATCACCGAAATTATTTTTCAGCGACAGAGAGGGGAGTACAGAATTTATTTCTTTCCAAATTTCTTTCAAAATAATCCTTTCAAATCCTATTGAAATATTTATATCAGGAAATACTTCTAAATAATATTGTTATTATATTCCAAAATCAATTGAAAGAAGTTTTCAAAATCCCGGAACTTAAGTCCTAAATTTCTAATTTTCATTTATTTTTATTTTCAAATCTTATTTTCAACTAATATCTAAAATTTTAATACCTAACAAACAAATACATTACAACCAAAAATATCATTTAGAAAATATATTATTTTATATATATAATATATAATAGGCAAAATTATTTCATTCACCTATATTTTAAACCAAATATTATGTCGGTCTGTCCTATTGATGTCATAGCGTCCCATGCATCAACCAGAATTTATAAATACAAAACAGAACAAATTAACACAATATTAAAACCTTTTTATAGCACTAACAAATACGCTCTCTCATATATATACAATCAGCGACTCATCATAGGGTATTACTACCCTATTGATAAAGAGTCAGACCCCACAAAGCTAAGGTTTATCGCTAAACCTGGCTCTGATACCAGATGTAACATCCCACCTTTTTGTACGCTTAAGCAGACACACGTGCCATCTTAACCCATACAGAAGGGTGGATTGTTATGGGGTAAATAAGAAAATGTGGAGAAATAAAAGAAACAAAATAGAATCTTGCAGCGGAACGATAAAATATAATAATCAAATAACAGTTCATGAAGCTGTTTTACAAAACATTTTATTATACTTATACAATACATATCAGCATTACACATACCAGAGAATGATAATTAATGCAGCGGAATACAAGGGTAGTGGAATATAATAAATAGTAGTAATAAAATCTTCGTCTTCGTCCTCCAAAAATAGAGCCTTCAAATCCTGAAATGCTCAGGCTGACCCGAGCGAATTGAAAAGACAAAACACTCGAGTCAGAACTAAAATACCTTATGTAAGTTAAATCAATGATAAATATATGAGTGTAAACGGCGTCAGATATGTTTACGGGGTTTGACATCTCCTATCCAGTGTCTAACGTGAGTGCAGTAACTTAAAAGATGCTCGGGATTCACATCTCCTAAGGATCCGTTAAACTATCTACTATGTAGTAATATTCGCTATTATAATAATGTTTAATCATAAAATAAACATACTTTTAAATAACATTAAGGCTTTACATTTTCCACCTTAACACATAATAGTCCCAGTAGTCTATCCAGTATTAGCATACTCCCAAAATGGGGCTACCCTCGATACTCCACAGGCTACGGGAGAAATCATAACTCGTAGTAAAGCTCGATATGGTAGGTGACACGGCACACAAGGCAATGCCAGGGTAGATATACTAATTACGCACACGGACTGATGGAAACGCATAGCAGCCACTACCGCTCCACCTCGAACAACACTCCCAAATCGAAGGGTGGCCACCAAAAATCACAAAGTAATAGAATGGTATCGAAGAAGTGCGTCCGATAAGAGGTGATAACTCACTGGTCCGAGATCGCTCCTGTTTTAGCCACCTTATGCCAACTCACGGGAGTTGGATCCACATATATACCTTAGAATCGTCGCTACCATCCTACTTCATTCTGGGAACTCCACCGCGTACACAGTTGTCAAAGTGGTTTTCGGTATCGACAGAGAGTATGTCCATATCTGATCCCGGTCTCTTTAACAACCAAACGTTATTATAACACCGTGGTCATTTAAAAATATATATACTTTTAAAAACACAATCATTGCCCTTTCAAAACATATTCTTTATTTCAAATTAGTATGTACTTCAAAAACCAAAATATTATTGCCATTTCAAACCATATCCTTTACTTCAAAATAGTATATACTTTAAAACCAAAATATTATTGCTATTTCAAACCCAAATTATCAATGTATTATTTCCATTTCGAAACCAAATTCAATAATATATCATTTCCATTTCCAAAACAATTCAATAATATCTTATTTAAATAAAACCCAATTTCCAATCACAAATCTTTCTTTAATTTAGATAAACTTGAAATATTCTTTTAAATCATCTTAAACCCAAACCACATTTTTGAAGTCATATTCTAAATTTTCAATTTCAATAGGTTTCCAATCAATATATTCACAGATAATTCTTAAATAAATTCTATTTCAAATAAATTCATTTTTCAAACCATATTACTTTCAAAGTTATAACAATTTCGAAAACCAACACTTTGAAAACAATAATACGTTAATTTAAATAAAACATTTCAATTTTGATATATTTCAAGTCTTTAAATATTCCAAAATTCCCAACCTAATCTGATAATCTTATATATACCTTAATTCAATTTACTATTATTTAGTTTAGAAATATTTATTTAATAAATTCAATATCCCTTAAATAAAGCTCAAACTTGAAATATTCAAAAATCAAACTTAAAACATCATCAAGTTATACAGAGCTTAAATTTTAGAATTTAACTATATATAAAATAATATTTATATAATATCAAAATTAGTATATGTATAAACCCTTATTTTCCAAAACCCATAGAAATCATTCCAAATTTATATATATATATATATATATATATATATACCGACGGTGTTTGTATATGATTTCTATCCTATGGTCAAGTGATACGGATATTTATCATTTCAATCCGTAATTTAAAAATAAAAATACGGTTATATATATCATTTCAAACCTCAATCCTGAATGAAATAAAAATGCATAGCAACTTGCAGTTTGTACCAATATAAATACAATATCCATTCATCCAATATCAACCATCAATCATTTAACACAACCATCATCTAATTCAACAATAACATCAATACAGAATAGAAAATAAATAACAGGTATTTACTGGCAGTTTATATTCAAAAATAAATTATATAACAATTTAACTGGTAGTTTAAATGCAATAATAAATCAAAAAATAATTTAACTGGCAGTTTAAATGCAATAATAAATTAATTAACAACTTAATCCAATAAATTCAATTTAACTGAGATGATGATTAAAAATATGCCAAACAGTCATAAATAAACTTTTAATCATATCAACAATTAATTTAACACACATAAGAAATTTTAGTAGTTGTGAGTGGGTTAAAACACTCACCTTTGAATTTAAATCGAACTTACATTCGAAATAAGCCTAAAATTTGAACAGTCTCAAAATTCGTCCAAACCAGCGTCAAAGTGTCCAGAATTTCGATACGATCCCAGCAAAACAAACCGCGCATGAATCCAAGCTCGTATGAAAAAGTTATGAAAATTTGAAGATTGAAAAATTTTGGCCTTGGGTCGACTTCGGGTTCAACTTCGGTCCCCCGCCTCAAATCCCCGGTGCTTGCTGTGAGTTTTTGCCAAAACGACTCGGAGACCCGAGTCATTTTCTTCCTGACCCGAAGTATCTCTAGGGTTTTTGCCTCTGAAACCCGAAGCGCGACTCGTGCTGCAGGTTTGCAATTCTTTTTTTGAAATAAGATTTTGGAATTTGGGAATTAGGTGTAACGACCCGACTTTCTATGCCCAGAAAGTCGCATCGTTATGAAGAAAGAAAGGGGTAGAAAATAGAAAAGAAAAGAAGAAAGAAAGAAACAACAACAACGATAGCTAAAACCCTATTCCACTCGAATTCGAACAATTCTGTCATTAGAAAAATTCTACTGCATTTTTCGCCTATTCTACCATCCACAAGCTAGCCTCGATCCAAATTCTAGCTTCAATCATGAAGTTTATCATCGGCAATTGATCAAATTGCCGAAACCCTTCATTCCCAAATTCCCAAATGAATATCAACTTAAACATTAAGAAATGCATGTTAAAATTCATCATTTCTAACAACTAATCCAATTATATAATCCAAAGCAAGAATTAAGATTAGTTATTTTCTGACATATATTTAGTTTTACTGTTATATCTCCTTTTCCCAGATGATGTTCAAAACTATCATCCTAAAATATATTTTTAAATCTTAGTTTAGGTTTAAATATAGACAGCTTGTTTGAATTCCTAATCCTATAAGAGATTGGATGAAGAGATTTTTAATATTCTATTTTGTTTAAACCCTGTTATTTATAAACAGAGACAAGTTTTTGCCTGAGAACAGACATGCACACTTCAATTCATATAAACACATATATATACTCACTGATATGTATACATATTCACAAAATTCCAACATGCATTCATAAACAATATTCATATAAACATATATATATATCATCACAGCACAATTCATCACATATAGCAAAGTAAATTTTCAATTTTAAAATCTGTTTTTAAAAGTATTTACTCACCAGTTATAAACAGAGCAGTTTTTTTCCCAAGCTTTTTAAAATTTTGAATTCTGGAAACCTGCTTTTGATTTTCTTTGTTGTTGACATTTGAAATCCTTTGCATGCCTGATTTATGTTGAATCTTGTTTGATTTCCAGGTTTTCCTTGCTTGCTTGAAAACTTGTTACAGGCTTTTATTTTTGCTTTGAGGATTTTACAGGCTTTGATTTTTTTTGAGAAAATGTTTACATGTTTAGAGATTTTGAATTAGTGAGAAATTCTTACAAAACTTTAGTTTCGAAATCTTTTTGTTGCAGCTGAGAATGGAAAAGAAATATGAAGAAGAAGTGTATGTTTCTTTTATAAATTTAGTTATGATTTATTAAAAATTAAAGAAAATAAATTAAAACATTGACACTTGTTAAGAAATCTTACATTTGTCAACTATGCTATTTAATTTCTCTACACATGTTACCAGCATGTGTATTATCTTAACACTTGTCCTTAAGTATTTTATATAAAATTTTTATTTAATTTAAATGTAAATATAAAGCCTTTCATACTTAATTTATAAATTAATAAACATTTATCTTAATATATGTATATATAATTACTTAAAGAAAATATTATAAAACAAGTTATATACAAATAAAATCTTATACAAATATTTTTAAATCCGAAATAATTATCTTTATTCAAAAGAGATAAAAGTTAAAATTCTAAATACCCTTTGAAAAGTATTATATTAAATTTCAAACAACTTCAAATCATAACATATACATACATATATATTACAATTTGAAAACACATCTTTTATTTGAAACAAAAGATTTCATATTCACAATATATATATATATATATACTAATATATATATTATAAATAGAATATAATTTTATTAGCTTTTAAAAGATTAAATTACCAATTTAAATTAAAATTATAAGGGAAAATTATCAATCCAATTAAATTATTAATAAAGATTATTAAATTGATATTGCCAAAATTCCGGGATATCACATTAATGTGACAACCCGGCTTTCATCGACCAGAAAGTCGTATTGCTGATAAGAAAGAAAGGGATAGAAAGAGAAAAGAAGAGAAGAAAGAAAGAAACAACAACAGAATCTAAACAGCGGAACGAATAAATTATATTAATAACATAAACTATTACATAGTATCATATACAACAACTATCAGAGTTACACAATATATACAACACATACTAGACAGTTATAAACACCTGTCTAGTTTTTACAATACAAGATACAACACAGATAACAAAGACTCAGAGATCAACACAGCGGAACTACTATATCTCTACAGCGCTGAAGCCTCCTGCTCCATTGCTCCTCCAGATAACTCGTCAAAGCAAACCTGACTTTTTGTGGAGAAAAAGCGTGGGTTTACTCGAAGTAGACTCGGGGAAATGTAGGGGTTAGCTCGGGGTTTTTGGTGATGTTATGTTATCTGGAGTAAAAGTTCTAATACCAGATTTTTAAAGTATGTAAATAATTTGTTTTAAAAGCATAATGGTTTCAAGTTTAAAAACAAATAAAAACCCAGTTTTAAAATGATAAAAGCTTTAAGTTATTTAAATAATTTGTTTTCAAAGGAAAAACATTTAAACAAGTTTAAATGTGTATTTGAAATAATATTTAACTAAGTTTTTAAATACATTTAAAGTAAATAAGCTTTAGAAAAATGTTAAATTTAAGAATAGGAAATTATTAACTAGTTTGAATAAGTTTCATAATTTTTAAGATTTATTTTGTTTAAATGAAATTTTATATCGTCTATTATATAATTGATTTGCAAAACATTTCAAATGGAAGTATAAAGATATAACTAAGTTTTGAATAAAGATAATGAAATTGTTTTTAAAATTATTTAAGTTGTGATTAATCAAGAATATTTAATTAGTGAATTAATTAAAAGATTCATCACTTAATAAAATTTATTAGTATAATTAATTGAAGATGAGATTAATTAAAGATATTACTTAGAGTAAGTAATTAGTGGATAGTTAATAATGGAACATTAACTAGTGAATAAGAAGTGATTAATTTAGGTAATTAAATTTACTTAATTAATTAAGGTAATTAATTAAGGATAAACTTTGAATTTAATTAAGTGTTAATTACTTAATATAATTAATTAAGTGAATTACTTAGTGTAGGTAATTAAAGTGTAATTACTAAATGTAATTAATAAAAAAAGAATAATAATTATTTTTTTTTTTTTTTTTGAAGTAATTAATGGAAGGTAATTAAAGATTAATTACTTAGATGATTAATTAAGGATAATTAATGTGATAAGTTAAGGTTAATTAATTAATAGATATGATTAATTAAAGTTAAATTAATTAATGTTATTAATTAATAGAGGTGATTAATAAAAGTATAATTACTTAATTTAAAAGTAATTAGTGGATAATTAATGAAAGTAATTTGTGGATGATTACTTAATGGAAATGATTTGAGGTTAATTAATGGAAGTAATTAGGAAATAATTACTTAGTATAATTAATAAATTAAGGTTTAATTAATTAAAGGTAAGTGATTAATAGTAAATTGATTTCTGTAATTAATTAAAGGATAATTATATAATCTAATTAATTTAAATAGGATAATTAATTAAAAATAATTAAGGATTTTTAATTAATATAATTAATGATGTAATTAAGATTGATTAATTAAGTAATAATTAATAAATGAAGTAATTAATCAATATAATTAATTAAGGATTAATGTAATTAATCATAGTTGATTAACTTAATTAATTTTAGTTAATTAATTAATGATATAATTAAAGGTTAATTACTATAAGTGGTTAATAATAATTAATTTGATTAATTAATTAAAGATAAATTACTTGGATGTAATTAAAAGATAATTAATCAAAGATGATTAATTGAAATGAATTATTAGAGGATAATTAATTAATTGATTGTAATTAATTAATGGTTAAGTAAGAAGGATTATAAAATAAAGTAATTAATTTAATTCACTTTAAATTAATTAGAGATGATATAAATCATTACTTATGAATGGGTGTTAGTATTGAATACTTGGCATTGATTGATATCTCTGATGAGATATATGCTGTGTGATATGGATGTTAGTTGAATTGTATGGATTATCTGATAATGTTGATTATCTGTTGTGAATTATCTTTCTTTGTGTATAAAGATAATGAATTGAATTTGTTTTAACCTTTAAAACAACTTGGCCTTAAAAGATACGCTTGGATTTCGATGAGACCGGGATCGGGTTTCCGTATACCGGATTTCCAGGTCTGGAGACCCGAATACCACATCGATCCAAATTAACGATAGGTCCAAAATACTTCAGTGCTAGCTTCCAGACTTACCAATCTTATAGCTTTATAATCGGAGAAAAACTTAAACAATTTCCAATCTCCAACTCCGAATTCCAAACTCCTTGTCTCATATCTGCATAACTCACTAGACGATTCCTGGGCTACCTCATCTCCTCCTGATCAGCTTAACCTTCGCTGATGCTTCTTGAAACAATTCTGGATCAAGAACAAAATGATCTCTAGATCCTATCAACAAGATGATCCTTCCAAATTCAGTTGAAATCCAAACTTGAAAACTAGATCTGACCAATCCATTTCAAAAATATTTCTGAGCTGCTATACCAACTCTTCTTTCTCTAAGAACCATCCTACTACCAGACTAACCACCGATATCGCTTCTGGAATCAAATCGATACGGAACTCTAACTCCAAATGTAGACAAACTTCTACTTCCTCGAATACATCCGGAAAAATTCTGACTACTTCAGTAGCTCCTACTTCCACATGAGAAACCTCAATCTCAAACAAAAGATTACCCAAGATGAATTCCCAAACTAATCGCAAGTCACTTTTGCGATCTTACCTAGTTCGGATTCCAAAGAAATTGTTCTCTCTTTACTAATTAAAAAGAGTCTTAAGCTTTTCCAAACAAGGTTAACCCTTCAAGAAAATCTTCACCATCTACTCGGACTGCTGATAGAAGAACCACAAAGATTCTTGAACCATCGGAGAAACGAGCCACACTACTGCTTCCAAACTCTATCTCGATGATACTACTAAGCCAAAGACCTCCTCGTCAGCACACCGAACATTTCGAGTTGCACTACTACCACAGCTAACCAAAAACTTCTAATCTATAGGCTTCTCAAAGCTAAAACCATCAACTAACCTCACAACGAACCTCCGAGACGACAGACATCTCTCAAGAAACTCGGGCTCCAAACCAAACGCCAACAACTTACTCTTCTTAAGGGAAACAATGAGAACATGTCCGAAGAACAACTAATCGACCTTAGTCCCATACTTCAAAATAGATAAAACTCTCTTACTCGATATCCAGAGAATTCCTATACAGCCGAGTCTTTCCTACGGTAGGCATCAACTGTTTCTCCAATACCTTCTTGATTTTGCTCCAAAAAGAACATCTCCTTCGGAAACATCCATAGATACTGCGTCTCATCACACAGCTGCTCCTTCCTGAAGTCGCCAAGCTTCCATTACTTACTTCTGCACAACCGACAGATCAACTCTAGAAAATCTGCTCACCCGAGCTCAACCAAATTTACACTCCAATAATGGACTTCGAATCTTTTAAAAAGATTTCCTTCAGAGATCCGAGAAAATCCTTACTCCCAGCTGCCAAACTTACATGAGACGGTATTGGGTTTACAGTCTCGATAGATACACTTCCAACCTCAAACATTCAAACTCCAACCAATGGTAGTCGTGTTACACACACCACCACCCTATCTACCTTTATAACTCATATTGGAAAATCCGAATAGATAATCCAACAAATAGGTAGAAGTAAATATATATATATATAGTTATATAAAAATTACAAATACGCTCTCTCAAGATAGACACCACTCCAGAGCTAGGTATTCACTCAACCTACAGCTCTGATACCAAATGTGACGACCCGGCTTTTTCTCCACAAAAAGTCGTATCATCAAGAAGAAAGAAAGGGATAGAAAAGAGATAAAATAGAGAAGAAAGAAAGAAACACATCAGAATCTAAACAGCGGAACGAATAAATTATATTAATCAAATAAGATATTACATTGTATCATATACATCAGAGATACACAGCTTATACAACACATACTAGACAGTTATAAACATCTGTCTAGTCATTACAACCCAAATACAACTCAGCAAATGACTCATACAGACTAACACAGCGGAACACTATATCTACGAACGCTGAAGCCTCCTGCTCCATTGCTCCTCCAAAGATTCGTCAAAGAAAACCTGAATCCCTTGGCTACTCATAAAAATTTGAGTACCCAAGGTTTAATAAAACAGAAAATAAACACTTGGGTCAGACATGGGTCTGGTGTGAGTAAACGGTTAAAGTTGCTTAACTTCAAAACCTTTTGAAAACAAAGGTATCACGTAAGACTCCCCACAAATAAACATGGGTAAGTTTTTACCTTACGCTAACCCAAAACATTTGATAGGAAATCCAGTTATATTATAATAGGGTCTAGGGTTTTCAAGTAAAATACAGAAATAGCTGGAATGCTTACATCTCACGTTCCAACATAGTTGGGCACAACTAATACGTACGGCACTTATTGGATTGTGGATTCCATACAATGGCAGGGCTACTGGGGTACCGCCCGTCACAGTACGTGGCCTAGATCAACGTACCGAGGAGTACGCCCGCTCCCCTGCAACACAAGGCCGGAACATCCCTTACTGGATAATTCCCGCATAAGAAACCCCGCGGTTGTAGCTAGCAACCGCCCACACAGCCGAAATAAAAAGAAGGGACCTCTAGACAGGGGAATCTTATACTACTTGGGTGCTACCCACTAACCTTGCTGCACCTCCCCTGTTTTAGCCATTCCCGGTTGATGAGGCTTGAGGTTACGATTACCTTTAATCAGAACACATCACTTAGAATGCTCATCGTCCACCTGACGATGTGCTGAAAGCATTCAATCCATACAAGTTCGTTCCGGGTTCGAACGAAACCGAAGGCATTATCTCGTTACACTCATTTTGGAATCACCCTCAGAGTTAACGACAATAACCCTTGCACTCTGAATCTTCATCTTCACTTGAGATTCACGACCTATCGTTAATTTGGATCGATGTGGTATTCGGGTCTCCAGACCTGGAAATCCGGTATACGGAAACCCGATCCCGGTCTCATCGAAATCCAAAGCGTATCTTTTAAGGCCAAGTTGTTTAAAGGTTTTAAACAATTAAACTTATATTCAGGATGATATAAACAGATAGATAAATAACATTATCACAATAGATAATTCATATCAACATTCATCTCACAAAGCAGCATATCACATATCATAGATATCATATCCAAATCATCCAATATCAACCATTACCCAATATCAATCATCCAATATAAATCAATCATCCAATATCAGTTAATCAATATTAACCAATCATTCTTTAAACAGAATTGATTAACTCTTAATCAATTTAATTAACCTTTAATTAAATTAATTACTATCCTTTAATCACTTGGATTATCTTAATCCTTTTTCATTGATTTATTACATATCAATTTATTAATCATCTCTTAATGATCTTCCTTAATTAATCTTCCCTGATTAATTATACTTTAAATTCATTCAAGTAATTAGCCTTTAATTAATTTCACCAATTAATTATCCTTAACCATTTCAGTAATTAACCTTTTATTACTATCATTAATGATCCTTCATTTACTTCCATTACTTAATTTATTAATTAATTAACTAAAATTAATTATATTCAATTAATTACAATTAATTATATTAATTAATAATCCTCTAATTACTTCATTTATTAATTAACCTCCTAGTTAATTAAATAATTAATCTTTAATTAACTACATTCATTAATTAACCTTAATTAATTATAAACAGTAATTAACTATTTGTAATTACTTATCTTAATTAATTACTATCTTATATTAATCTTTGATTAATTAATCTTTAACTACTTGATTAAGAAATTATTAATCAATTAATTAATAAATAAACCTTAATTAATTACCTTATTTATTAATTACCATTTTAATTAATTACCCTTAGTAATTATCTTCAAATTAATCACATTTCTTAATTAATTAATCACTTTAATTACTTAACAAAAATAATTAAGTAATTAACTTTTAATTACTTCCATTATTTATCTTGATTACTTTCTTAATTAATAAGTAATTCCATTACTAAATAATCCTTAATTCATTAATTAATTAACTACTCCATAATTAATTAATCTCAACAATTATATTAATCAATTCCTAAGATTAATAACTTCAAGTGATTACCCTTTTATCACTTTAACTAATTACCCTATGAGTAATTTTCCTATTAATTACTTCCATAAGTAATTTCATTCAATAATTAACCAATAATTACTTTATTAAGTAATTACACTTAATTAATCCATAATTAAGTGATTATTTAAAATTAAATAAATAATTAACTAATTATTTAAAATTAATTAAATAATTAATTAATTAACTTCTTATATTTCAAAATCCTTAATTAAATAAGAAAACCATTTAACTTAATTAATCTCTTTACTTATTAACAAATCATATTTTTAATTAGGTATTCTTAAGTTCATGTCAAATTAATTTAACATAACTATCATAAAAATTAAATTGTTTAAATTAATCAAACTTAATAACATGAAATTAAACTATTCAGTTTGGTTTACAAAATTATAACTTAAACTTTCTTTGGAAATAAGGCATTTAAAAATCAAATTTAAATTAAAATAATTACTTTCAAAAACAATCATCTTAAGCCCTTTTTATATTTGAGAATAGATTCAAATAACATTTATAAAGTTTGATTTATATTTATTTTAAAACCACAAGTTTTAACTTTGTAAATTTGTTTCTTCTATAAAACTCGAACTTGATTTTATTTATTCAAACAAAAGTTTAATTTGCAAACTTTATCTTTCATAGTACTTAACCAATAAGCATACAACCTAAAATACTTGAGTTCGAACAGCAATCTACGCGAGCCTGCCCCGAGACAAAACCGCGAAGCGAGAACCCCCTATTACGCTGTAATGTAACTCAGGAAATTGTAGCTGTGTGATGAGACGCAGTGACTATGGATGTTCCCGAAGATGTTTTCTTTTGGAGCAAGTTTGAGGAAGTGTGTCTGCTTCGGTGATGCGGCTGAGTTCAGCAGGATGTTTGTGTTTGGTCTGAGGTCCGGGTTCTCTAGAAGCTTTGGATAAGGAGTCTTTGTCATCCGTATCAGCGGTGCAGCTCAAGTGTTTTGTGTTCCTGCTGGAAGATCTTTTGGCTTAGCAGTTTCGTAGAGTGGAGTTCAGAAGCTGCAGAGTAGATTCATTTTTCAAATGGATTGGTCAAGCATAGACTGTTCTGAAGGATTAAGAATGAACAATATTTTTGGATATTGGACTGGATAGAATCGCAAAAGTGACTTGCGATAATTGAGTATTCTCTTGAGTAATCTTTTGCTTGGGTGAGGCATCTCTAGAAGAAATAGGAGTTATAGAGTTGTCAGAGATTTTATGGGAAGTGTTGATCTAGTTTGTGTTCGAGTTCATAGACGACATCTAGATCAGAGTTGAGCAGCGAAAGCTTGGTAGTAGTTATTCTAGAGTGGAAGCAACCAGAAATTGCAGTGTTTGGATTAGAGGGTTCCTACATGAAGTTTTCAAGTTTTGAAGGTCAGATTGGTGAGAGCATCTGTTTTGTCTTTTCCGGATAGGAGAAGTATTTGGAATCTACCGATGATTGTGGAGTAGAGTTTGAGTTCTGGATTTCTGTAAATCTTGAGAGGATCTGTTATTGGATTGTTTT
Organism: Allium fistulosum; assembly: GCA_030737815.1. Classification (NCBI taxonomy): domain Eukaryota; kingdom Viridiplantae; phylum Streptophyta; class Magnoliopsida; order Asparagales; family Amaryllidaceae; genus Allium; species Allium fistulosum. The sequence goes on from CM060906.1 coordinate 326,059,253, forward strand.
TGGTCCTATTTATTTCGAGAAGCATCAGCGATAGTTGAGCTGATCAGGAAGGATGAAGGCATCCCAGAATCGTCAGAAGAGTTCTGTGGATTAGAGATGGAGAATTTTGGAATTCGAAGTTGGAGACTTCGTTGTTATTTCTTCGGTGAAGGAAGCAATTGAGTTTGGGTAAGACTAGGAAGATAGTTTCGAGTATATTAGATCTTTCTGAGTTTTTGTGAGGATATGTGTTTTGGCTTCGGTATTGAATTACCAGTTTGGATTTAATAGAGCGAGTAACCAGTATCTGTATGGGGGAAACTCGGGATAATTTTAGGTAGTTTATCCGGATCTATGTCCGGATAGCTAGAGTGTTTGTTCGGATAAAATTGTTTGTTTGGATGAATGGTTGTTTGATTGATAGTATATGGCTGTTAAGTATAATTGAATTGTTTTAAAATTGGTTGAAATAAATATAAAAATTTGGATTATCTTTTGTTTTAAATTTCGAGGACGAAATTCTTTTAAGGGGGAAGGAATGTGATATCCCGGGATTTCGAGAAGTTTAAAATGTGATAATCTTTTAATTTAAATTATTTTAAATTGATAATATTAATATAAATAACCAAATAATATAATAATAAGATGTATTAATTATGATATAGATTGAATTATAATAAGGATAATTATTTAATTATGTTATTTTATAAATTTAATTTTAAAATAGATTTATCATTTCCAATATTTAATAGTATTGTTTAAATATATATATATATTGTCTTGAGTTGTTTTATATCAATTTCAAACTAAATAAAGTGTTTATTTAAATAGTAAATAAATACAAAAGATATGTTTACACTTAAAAATGAATTAAAAATATTGTATATAATTTTATTAGGATATAAATGAGTTTTATTGTTTTTCTTTTAAAGGATTCATTTATTTATAATATAGAAAAGCATTTATAACTAATAAATGTATTTATCTATTTAGGAAATACATATAAAAGCTTTTAAACTCTTTTTAAAAATAATATAAAATGATTAAGGACAAGTGTAAATTTTATATACATCATAAATACATGTGTTAACATAATAACAATGTATAAGACAAGTGTCAACCATTTGTTCTATTCTCTTTAAATTTTTATTAAATCTAAATTAACCATATAAATTTCTATCTTTTCTTTCTCATATTCTTTTCTAATCCCATTTTTTCAAAACAAAGATCAAAACTAAAACCAGAAAATGATCAAAAACTGAAATCATCTCAAACCAGAAATATTCCAACCGAAATCATCTTCTCAAAACCAAAAATCAAAGCAAATTTACAACCTGAAACCCTGTAGCCTTCCTCAAAACAAATCTGTAATATTTCTAAGACCTGTAACCCTTTGTTCTTGCAAGCCTGTCAACATTTTCCTGTTTCAAACCAAGTTCTGTCATCACTTCCAAGGATGCATGCAAGCAAATCAAAGCAAAGTTTTCAAAGATTACAAATTACAGAGTCTTTGGTTTTCAAGTTTTAAAACAAGCTTTTCAGTTTTAAAAGAAATCAAAAGCAAGTACAGTCCAAAAGGCTTCCAGTTTCTCTGTTCATCTTTAATAGGTGAGTAAACATCTTTTTCAAAAGCTAAAATAGATATAAACTTGCTTTCGAATGATTTTTAAAATGAAGTATCTTTGCATGTTTATTTATATGTATATACTCTGTATGCATGTGAGAATTGAAGAGTGTATGTCTGATTTAAATTGTTAATATGCTCTGTTCATCTTAAATAGGTGAGTAAACTAAAGTTTAAAACAATTTTAAAATTGATGCATATGGTAAATGTTTGAAGTAAAATTTGTACTGTATGTTTGAATATATGTATGTGTGAATGTTCTAAGGCTGAATGAATGTATATATTTATATAGAAAAGTATGTGCATGTTTATATCAAACTATTGTTCTGTTCTTGTGAATCAGGATTTAAAATCTGATAAAATTATTAGATCTCCTTCCCTGATCTTCTTTAGGATATGATGTACAAACAAATTATGTATATTTAAACATAAACTAAGATCTAAAATTTAGTTTTAGTGGAATAAGTTTGTATATTTCTGTAAATCAAGAAAACACAGTGAAAACTTATAAACAGGTAAATCTGAAGTATCATAACTCTTTGATTCACTTATATAATCATAATCACCATCTAAAATTATGATTTTAGAAAGTTAAATTAAAAATTTTAGATTGGAATCGAGAGTGTATTTCGAGGATGACCAGAAAATGGTCTTTGAGCGATTTCTGGTGATGTTTGGGCTCGGGGTGGTCAGGAACTTTGCTGGAGGAAGAGTGAAGCTTGGTGGTCTCGGCAAAAATGTCAGGTGATTTATGTACCCACCGTGGCGGCGGCGTTGGGTCGGAGAAGGATTTAAACCTAAGTTTGATCGAAGTCTGTAATTGGGTTGCTGTGTCGTTTCTAAAGCATCGAGTCGCATGAATTTTGGTAGGTAGTCGCGTGGATGATGCGCGGAGATGTGGCCGGAATCGCAGTGGGTTCTGGTGAACGGCGTCATGGTTTCGAGGTGTTTTCTGGCGATGTTGATTTCTCGTTTCCATCTGCATTGCTCGATTTCGATCGAAGGCTGGAATGTGTGAATCGATAATTGGGTTTAGCTGCTGCATCGATGGTCGATTGGTTGAGGGTGCCATGGATGGTCAGAGGTGGTTGGTCGCGGTGTGCATGTGCACGATCGAACGTATGTGTGTCAGTGGTTTTGAGTTGGGGAAGAAGAAGCTATTCGAGTCGTACTCGGGGAGGAACTCGTGTAGGTTAGGATTTTGCTCGGGTTTGATTTAGGGTAGTACGCGAGAGATCTAGGGATAACTGTTAAACGTTTTAACAGTTTGACTTTTAAAACAAGCAGTTTTTAAAATTTCTCGGGAAGGAACTCGTGAAAATAAGGCTTTGACTCGGGATTGTTTCCGGGTTGTATGCGAGAATTTTTAGAGAACTGTTGTGTTCAAAACAGTTTTTAAATTTAAAAATAAACTCTGATTTAAATGAAAAAGGGAAGATGTATTTGTTTTGTTAAACCCAAAGATAATGTTAAACCAGTTCTTAATATTTAAAATAAAAGTAAGTTTAAATTTAAATAATCAAGTTAAGTTTATTGTCTTGAAATTTCATTTCTTTGAAATGAATGATTTGAATAAATTAAGTGTATAAATTGATTAACTTAAATGTATTAAGTCAAATCCTTAAGTTATTTTCAAACTTAATTTGAAAATAAGGTAATTAATAAGGAAATGGTTTGTCTTAAAACTTAATTTAAATTTAAAACTAATAGAATAAATAAGAGTGATTTACTAATTGAATTAGTTAATGGTTAAGGATAAGTAAATTAACAATTAAGGTTTTCAAGTGATTTAGTAACTTGTAATTAAGGATTGTTAATAAATAATTAAGGGTAAGTAATTAATTATTTATTTTAAAACTTAATTAATGACATTTAATTAAGTAAGTTGATTACTAAGATCAAATATTTTAATGATGATGTTTATCTTAAGATTTATTAAGATTTTTAAACGAGTTGAAATTAATTAATTTAATTAAGAAATTAAGATTAATTAATTTATTTAATTAATTATTGATAAGGATTAATTAAATGATTAAAGGTTAATTAAGATAATAATTAAGAAGTACTTAATAAAGTTTTATTAAGTAATAATTAAGTTTTCTTAATTAATAATTAAGAAATTATTTATCTATAATTAAAGTTAAATAAGAATTTATTTAACTGTTATTAAGGGTTAATTAATTATCATTTAAAGATTGATTAATAGGTAATTATGGATTAATTAATTTGTAATTAAGGTTAATTAATAAACAATGTTTTATTAATTGATGATTAAGAAGTAATTAATTAGTTAATTAAGTTTAAGTAATTAATTATAAAAGTAATTAAGGATTGATTACTTTATATTAAAGCATATTGATTAATAATTAAGGTTTATTAATTAATAGTTAAAATAATTAATCAAGGATTAATTAAATTGTTTAAAGGGTAATTAAGGATGAGTTACTCAGTTATGATTTAGGAATGAATGTGATTTATTTAAGTTAATTAATTTGTTAATTAATTAAAGATAGTCACTTGGTAATTAAGTATAATTACTTAATAAGATTGGATAAGAGTAATTACTTAGTGTAAGTAATTGATAAATGAATTACTGTATGAAATTGGTGTAATTAATCAAAAAGGATTTATAAAAGAAATTAAAGTAATTAAGAATAGTTAATTACTGTTGATGATTATGTAAGGTTGATAAATGAAAGTAATTAATTAATGTATGATTAATTAATGTAATTAATTAAGGAATAAATGTAATTAATTATAGTTAATTAATTAATTAAAGTAATTAATTAAGGATCATTAATTATTGTAGTTAATGAGAGTAATTAAAGGTTAATTACTATAAATGGATAAGGATAATTAATTTGTGAAATTAATTAAAGGATAATTACTTTATTAATAATTAATCAAGAGTGATTAATATTTAATGATTAATTAATTAAATGGATTGTAATTAATTAATGGTTGATTAAGCAAGGTTAGGAATTAATTCTTAAGTAATTAATTTAATTTAAGTGGATTAAATTAATTATAATAGAGATTAATAAATGGTTGTTTATGAATGATGGATGAGTAGAATGTCTGATTTGGTTGATATCTATTAGATGATATACTAAGATATTCTGTGATATGATATTGGATATATCTGTGATAAATATGTGATATTTATCTATGTTAATGCTGTGTGAATTCAAGTATTAAATTGAATTGAATTGTTTAAACCTTTAAACAACTTGGCCTTAAAAGATACGTTTTGGATTTCGATGAGACCGGGATCGGGTTTCCGTATACCGGATTTCCAGGTCTGGAGACCCGAATACCACATCGATCCAAATTAACGATAGGTCGTGAATCTCAAGTGAAGATGAAGATTCAGAGTGCAAGGGTTATTGTCGTTAACTCTGAGGGTGATTCCAAAACGAGTGTAACGAGATAATGCCTTCGGTTTCGTTCGAACCCGGAACGAACTTGTATGGATTGAATGCTTTCAGAACATCGTCAGGTGGACGATGAGCATTCTAAGTGAAGTGTTCTGATTAAAGGTAATCGTGACCTCAAGCCTCACAAACCGGGAATGGCTAAAACAGGGGAGGTGCAGCAAGGCTTCGTGGGTAGCGCCCACTGAGAGTAAGGTCATCCCTGTCTAGATGTCCCTTTCTATTTCGACTTAGTGGTACGGTTGCAGTACACAACCGTGGGGTGATTTTATTCGGAATTATCCAGTAAGGGATGGTTCCGGCTTTGTGTTGCAGGGGAGCGGGCGTACTCCTCGGTACGGTGATCTAGGCCACGTACTGTGACGGGCGGTACCCCAGTAGCCCTGCCATTGTATGGAAATCCAACTTCCAATAAGTGCCGTACGTGTTAGTTGTGCCCAACTATGTTGGAACGTGAGATGTAAGCATTCCAGCTATTTCTGTATTTTACTTGAAAATCCTAAACCTATTATAATACAATCGAATTTCCTATCAAATGTTTTGGTTAGCGTAAGGTAAAAACTTACCCATGTTTATGTGTGGGAAGTCTTACGTGATACCTTTTGATTTCAAAGGTTTTGAAGTTAAGCAAGTTTAAACCGTTTACTCACACCAGACCCATGTCTGACCCAAGTGTTTATTTCTGTTTTATATAAACTCTTGGGTACTCAAATTTTTACGAGTAGCCAAGAGAGTCAGGTTTGCTTTGACGAGTTATCTGGAGGAGCAATGGAGCAGGAGGCTTCAGCGCTGTAGAGATATAGTAGTTCCGCTGTGTTGATCTCTGAGTCTTTGTTATCTGTGTTGTATCTTGTATTGTAAAAACTAGACAGGTGTTTATAACTGTCTAGTATGTGTTGTATATATTGTGTAACTCTGATAGTTGTTGTATATGAAACTATGTAATAGTTTATGTTATTAATATAATTTATTCGTTCCGCTGTTTAGATTCTGTTGTTGTTTCTTTCTTTCTTCTCTTCTTTTCTCTTTCTATCCCTTTCTTTCTTATCAGCGATACGACTTTCTGGTCGATGAAAGCCGGGTCGTCACATTTGGTATCAATTTTAAAAATTTAAATAAAAGGTAAGATTTTAAATTTTAAAAATAGGCAAGTTAAATCAAATTGTCTTGGAAATCCATTTCTTTGTAATAAAAGTTTTAAATAAATTTAAGTTGTATGAATTTATTAACTTAATTATATTAAGTTAAAATCTTAAGTTATTTTCAAACTAAATTTGAGAATAAGGTAATTAATAAGAAAATGGTTTATCTTAAAACTTAATTTAAATTTAATAATAATGGGATGAATAAAGAATGATTTATTAAATTAAATTGGTAAATGATTAAGGATAAGTGAATTAACAATTAAGTTTTCAAGAGTTTTATTTACTTGTAATTAAGGATTGTTAATTTATAATTAAAGATAAGTAATTAATTATTTATTTTAAAACTTAATTAATAACATTTAATTAAGTAAGTTAAATTACTAAGATCAAATGTTTTAATGATAATGTTTTATCTTAAGATTAATTAAGATTTTTAAATGAGTTGAAATTAATTAATTTAATTAAGAAATTAAGATTAATTAATTTATTTAATTAATTATTGATAAGGATTAATTAAATGATTAAAGGTTAATTAAACTAGTAATTAAGAAGTACTTAATAAAGTTTTATTAAATAATAATTAAGTTTTCTTAATTAATAATTAAGAAATTATTAAATTATAATTAAAGTTAATTAAGGATTAATTAACTGTTATTAAGGTTAGTTAATTATCATTAAAGATTGATTAATAGATAATTATGGATTAATTAAATTGGTAATTAAGGTTGATAATTAATAATTAACTTTTATTAATTAATAACTAAGAATAATTAATTAGTTAATTAAGTTTAATTAATTAAGGATTGATTACTTTGTATTAAAGGATATTGATTAATAATTAAGGTTTATTAATTAATAGTTAAAGAATAATTAATCAAGGATTAATTAATTTGTTTAAAAGGGTAATTAAGGATGAGTTACTCAGTTATAATTTAGGAAGGAATGTGATTTATTTAAGTTAATTAATTTGTTAATTAATTAAGGATAGTCACTTGGTAATTGATTAAGTGTAGTTACTTAATAAGATTGGTTAAGTATAATTACTTAGTGTAAGTAATTAATAAATGAATTACTATATGTAATTGGTGAATTTAATCAAAAAGGATTTATAAAAGAAATTAAAGTAATTAAGAATAGTTAATTACTGTTAATGATTATTTAAGGTTGATTAATGGAAGTAATTAATTAATGCATGATTAATTAATGTAATTAATTAAGGAATAATGTAATTAATTATAGTTAACTAATTAATTAATGTAATTAATTAAGGATCATTAATTATTATAATTAATGAAAGTAATTAAAGGTTAATTACTATAAATGATTAAGGATAATTAATTTGTAAAATTAATTAAAGGATAATTACTTTATGTAATTAATAATTGATCAAGAGTGATTAATATTTAATGATTAATTAATTAAATGGATTGTAATTAATTAATGTTGATTAAGCAAGAATAGGAATTAATTCTTAAGTAATTAATTTAATTTAAGTTGATTAAATTAATTATAATAGAGATTAATAAATGGTTGCTTATGAATGATGGTTGAGTAGAATGTCTGATTTGGTTGATATCTATTGGATGATATACTATGATATTCTGTGATATGATATACTATGATATATCTGTGATAAATGTGTGATATTTATCTATGTTAATGCTGTGTGAATTCAAGTATTGAATTGAATTGAATTGTTTAAACCATTAAACAACTTGGCCTTAAAAGATACGTTTTGGATTTCGATGAGACCGGGATCGGGTTTCCGTATACCGGATTTCCAGGTCTGGAGACCCGAATACCACATCGATCCAAATTAACGATAGGTCGTGAATCTCAAGTGAAGATGAAGATTCAAAGTGCAAGGGTTATTGTCGTTAACTCTGAGGGTGATTCCAAAACGAGTGTAACGAGATAATGCCTTCGGTTTCGTTCGAACCCGGAACGAACTTGTATGGATTGAATGCTTTCAGCACATCGTCAGGTGGATGATGAGCATTCTAAGTGAAGTGTTCTGATTAAAGGTAATCGTGACCTCAAGCCTCATCAACCGGGAATGGCTAAAACAGGGGAGGTGCAGCAAGGCTTCGTGGGTAGCGCCCACTGAGAGTAAGGTCATCCCTGTCTAGATGTCCCTTTCTATTTCGACTTAGTGGTACGGTTGCAGTACACAACCGTGGGGTGATTTTATTCGGAATTATCCAGTAAGGGATGGTTCCGGCTTTGTGTTGCAGGGGAGCGGGCGTACTCCTCGGTACGGTGATCTAGGCCACGTACTGTGACGGGCGGTACCCCAGTAGCCCTGCCATTGTATGGAATCCAAAATCCAATAAGTGCCGTACGTGTTAGTTGTGCCCAACTATGTTGGAACGTGAGATGTAAGCATTCCAGCTATTTCTGTATTTTACTTGAAAATCCTAGACCTATTATAATACAATCGAATTTCCTATCAAATGTTTTGGTTAGCGTAAGGTAAAAACTTACCCATGTTTATGTGTGGGAAGTCTTACGTGATACCTTTTGATTTCAAAGGTTTTGAAGTTAAGCAAGTTTAAACCGTTTACTCACACCAGACCCATGTCTGACCCAAGTGTTTATTTCTGTTTTATATAAACTCTTGGGTACTCAAATTTTTACGAGTAGCCAAGGGAGTCAGGTTTGCTTTGACGAATATTCTGGAGGAGCAATGGAGCAGGAGGCTTCGGCGTTCGTAGATATAGTATTCCGCTGTGTTGATCTCTGAGTCATTTGTTATCTGTGTTGTATCTTGTATTGTAGAAACTAGACAGGTGTTTATAACTGTCTAGTATGTGTTGTATATATTGTGTAACTCTGATAGTTGTTGTATATGATACTATGTAATAGTTTATGTTATTAATATAATTTATTCGTTCCGCTGTTTAGATTCTGTTGTTGTTTCTTTCTTTCTTCTCTTCTTTTCTCTTTCTATCCCTTTCTTTCTTATCAGCAATACGACTTTCTGGTCGATGAAAGCCGGGTTGTCACATTTGGTATCAGAGCTATAGGTTGAGTGAATACCTAGGCTTTGGAGTGGTGTCTATCTTGAGAGAACGTATTTGTAATTTTTATATAACTATATATATATATATATATTCTACCTATTTGTTGAGTTACCTGTTCGGGTTTTCCAATATGAGTTCTAAAGGTAGATAGGGTAGTGATGTGTGTAACACGACTACCAATGGTTGGAGTTTGGATGTTTGAGGTTGGAAGTATATTTGTCGAGACTGTAGACCTAATACCGTCTCGAATAAACTTTGATATGGTATAAGGATTTCATTTATCTCTGAAGGAAACCTGTTAAGGTTCGGAGTCCATTATTGAAGTATAAGTTTAATCGCGCTCGTGTGGGCGGATTTTTGAGAGTTTGGATCTGTTGGTTGAACAGAAGCGAGTGATGGTATTTTGGGTAACTCAGGAAAGTAGTAACTGTGTGATGAGATGCAGTAACTATGGATATCTCCGACGATGTTTCTGTTTGGAGAAAGTTTAAGGAAGTATATCTGCATTCGGTAATGCGACTGAGTTCAACATGATGTTTGTGTTTGGTTTGAAGTCCGAGTTTCTCTAGAAGCTTTGGATAAGGAGTCTTAGGCATCTGTGTCAGCAGTGCAGCTCGAGTGTTATGTGTTCCTGCTGGAAGATCTTTTGGCTTAACAGTTCGTAAAGTGGAGTTCAGAAGCTGCGGAGTAAATTCATTTTTCAAATGGATTGGTCAAGCACTAGACTGTTCTGATGGATTAAGAAAGAACAGTATTTTTGGATATTGGATGGATAGGATCGCAAAAGTGACTTGCGATAAGTTTGACTGTTCTCTTGGGAAATCTTTTGCTTGAGTTTGAGGCATCTCTAGAAGATGTAGGAGTTATAGAGTTGTCAGAGATTTTATGGGAAGTGTTGATCTAGTTTGTGTTCGAGTTCATAGACGACATCTAGATCAGAGTTGAGCAGCGAAAGCTTGGTAGTAGTTGTTCTAGAGTAGAAGCAACCGGAAGTTGCAGTATTTGGATTGAAGGGTTCCTACAGGAAGCTTTTCAAGATTTGAAGTTCAGATTGGTGAGAGAATCTGTTTTGTCTTGATAAAAGAAATATTTGGAATCTACTGATGATTGAAGAGTAGAGTTTGAGTTCTGGATTTCAGTAGATCTTGAGAGGATCCATTTATTGGATTGTTTTTGGTCCTGTTTGTTTTGAGAAGCATCAGCGAAGATTGAGCTGATCAGGAAAGGTGAAGGCAGCCCAGAATCGTCAGAAGAGTTCTGTGGATTAGAGATGGAGAATTTTGGAATTCGAAGTTGGAGACTTCGTTGTTATTTCTTCGGTGAATGGAGAAAATAAGATTGGGTAAGACTAGGAAGATAGCTCCGAGTATATTAGATCTTTCTGAGTTTTTGTGAGGATATGTGTTTTGGCTTCGGTATTGAATTACCAGTTTGGATTTAGTAGAGCGAGTAACCCAGTATCTGTATCGGGGAAACTCGGGATAATTTTAGGTAGTTTATCCGGATCTATGTCCGGATAGCTAGAGTTGTTTGTTCGGATAAAATTGTTTGTTTGGATGAATGGTTGTTTGTTTGATAGTGTATGGCTGTTAAGTATAATTGAATTGTTTTAAAATTGGTTGAAATAAATATAAAAATCTTTGGATTATCTTTTGTTTTAAATTTCGAGGACGAAATTCTTTTAAGGGGGAAGGAATGTGATATCCCGGGATTTCGAGGAATTTAAAATATGATAATCTCTAAATTTAAATTATTTAAATTGATAATATTAATATAAATAACCAAATAATATAATAATAAGATGTTTTAATTATGATATAGATTGAATTATAATAAGGATAATTATTTAATTATGTTATTTTATAAATTTAATTTTAAAATAGATTTATCATTTCCAAAATTAATAGGTATTGTTTAAATATGTATATATATTGTCTTGAGTTGTTTTATATCAATTTCAAACTAAATAAAGTGTTTATTTAAATAGTAAATAAATACAAAAGATATGTTTACACTTAAAAATGAATAAAATATATTGTATATGATTTTATTAGGAAATAAATGAGTTTTATTTTATTTCTTTTAAAGGATTCATTTATTTATAATATAGAAAAGCATTTATAACAAATAAATGTATTTATCTATTTAGGGAATAAATATAAAAGCCTTTAAAATCTTTTTAAAAATAATATGAAATCATATAATGACAAGTGTTAGTAGATTAAGGCATGTTAGTAATATGTGTAAGATCATTAAACAATGTAGAAGACAAGTGTCATTTTTTTTCTTTTTCATTTTTCTTTAATTTTTAATAAACCATAATTTAAGTTTATATAAGCCTACCTCTCCATTTTCTTTTTCTTTCTAATCTCATTTTCTAAACAAAGATAAAAACCAAAACCAGGAAAATGTCCAAACTGAAATGATCTTCTCAAACAAAATATACAAACCGAAATCATCTCCTCAAACAAAACTGAAATCATTTCCAGTTCAATACCCTGTAATCTGAAATCTTCTCCAAACCATTGTTTTCAAATACCTGAAACCATATCTCTAAAACCAATTCAATTGCCTAAAACCACATTTCAGATCATATCAAAGATCTATAACCATTGTTCTCAGATCTGAAACTATGTTTCAAACCAAATCAATGGCCTGTAAAACATTGTACAAGTTCAAAGACCTGTAACCATGTTCTTCAAATCTGTAATCAATTTTCAAGAGTTCATGCAATACAATTTAAGGCCACAGCAAGTTTTCAAAAGCTTTCAGTTTTAAAGAAATCAAAATGCAAAGTTTTCAAAGCTTACAACCAGAGGCCAAGATTTTCAAGTTTTTAAAGCAAGCATTTCAATTTTCCCAGAGCTTCCAGTTTCTCTGTTCAGCATAATAGGTGAGTAAACATCTTTTTCAAAAGTTAAAATGAATTTAAATTGCTTTCGAATGATTTCTGAATGAAGTACATTTGCATGTTCATTTATATGTGTGTATTCTGTATGTATATGAGAATTGAAGTATGCATGTATGATTAAAGTATTAATTGCTCTGTTTATCTTCTTTAAACAAGTAAGTGAACCTAAATTTAAAAACAGTTTGATCTATGCTTATATTTGATGCCTGTGATAAATTGTAGATGCAATATTGTAAACTGTTTGTATGGATAGATTAAGATGTTTGGCTGTTTATAAAATGTGAAAATCTTTGCATGTTTATATTTATGACTGTACATTGTTTGTATGAGTAAATTGAACTGTGCATGTTAAGTATGTCTCTGTTTCCAGGTTTTAGTGTCAACCATATAATCAAAATTCCATATATTTTTATTTATCCACTGTTAGGATTTTAATTAAAGATAAATTAGTTTAATTTTAGCATGATCTAAGTAATAAAAATATAAAGAAGTATATATGTTTTGAAATATACTTGCATTTGTGAAACAACAGTAAAGATCTTTTAAAACATGTAAAATCAAATGATGAAGTTGATTAATTCAAGTTCATGTCTTGAATCCATTTGAAAGATTAAGATTTTTAGAATCAAAATCAGGATTTTAAATGAAGTAAGGAATGAGAATTTGAGAATTTTCTGGAATTGGGATTTGTGGTGATAATGTATGATCACGAGATTTCTGGAGATCGGGATTTCAGGTAGAGGTAGTATGAAGGTCGGGGATTAAAGGAAAAATAGTCGAAGATTTTTCAGGTGGACGTGGAAGTGGATCGACGGCAAGATAGGGTTTTGAGACCAGTTGTGGTCGTGATAGGTTCTTGGGTCCTAGCAGCGTCATGGTGACGATTCGAACGTGCGGTCCAAGGGGGATCGATGGAAGAGTTGACGATGCACCTCTGGGTGATTTTCGGTGGCAAGAAACGAGCTGTGGTGGCGGTGCGAAGGGCTTAGGTGGCTGGGTTTTGGTTCCAGTTTTTGAGCTCGAGTGCTCGATTACGTTTTCGAGTTGGATTTGAGGATCGGAGTGGTCGTGATGGTTGAGAAGAAGATGGGTGACTCGTCGATGGCCGGAGTGATGATCGAAGATGGTGGCAACGTGTGTGCACGTATACGAGCAAGGGTGTGTGTCAGTGAGTTGAGTTGGGAAGAAGCAGTTCATTTGAGAAAATTCTCGGGAAGGACTCGTAGAAATCAGATTTTGGCTCGAGTGTGTTCAAGGGTGATACGCGAGTATTTTTGTGTGATAACTGTTAAGTTTTTAACAGTCTAAATTTTAAAGCGAACAGTTTTCTTTTTATTTTCTCGGGGAGGACATAGGGAAGATAAGGCTTGGGCTCGGGTTGTCTTCAGGTCGGTTGCTAGATTAGGTAAACTGTTAAGTTCAAAACAGTTTAAAACTTAAAGCTAACCTTTGTTTTAAATAAAGAAAATGCAGAGGTATTTGCTTTGTTTAAAGTACAGATGGTTAAACCCAAAGTTATTGTTAAATCTTTTTTTTAAAAATTTAAATAAAAGGTAAGATTTTAAATTTTAAAAATAGGCAAGTTAAATCAAATTGTCTTGGAAATCCATTTCTTTGTAATAAAAGTTTTAAATAAATTTAAGTTGTATGAATTTATTAACTTAATTATATTAAGTTAAAATCTTAAGTTATTTTCAAACTAAATTTGAGAATAAGGTAATTAATAAGAAAATGGTTTATCTTAAAACTTAATTTAAATTTAATAATAATGGGATGAATAAAGAATGATTTATTAAATTAAATTGGTAAATGATTAAGGATAAGTGAATTAACAATTAAGTTTTCAAGAGTTTTATTTACTTGTAATTAAGGATTGTTAATTTATAATTAAAGATAAGTAATTAATTATTTATTTTAAAACTTAATTAATAACATTTAATTAAGTAAGTTAAATTACTAAGATCAAATGTTTTAATGATAATGTTTTATCTTAAGATTAATTAAGATTTTTAAATGAGTTGAAATTAATTAATTTAATTAAGAAATTAAGATTAATTAATTTATTTAATTAATTATTGATAAGGATTAATTAAATGATTAAAGGTTAATTAAACTAGTAATTAAGAAGTACTTAATAAAGTTTTATTAAATAATAATTAAGTTTTCTTAATTAATAATTAAGAAATTATTAAATTATAATTAAAGTTAATTAAGGATTAATTAACTGTTATTAAGGTTAGTTAATTATCATTAAAGATTGATTAATAGATAATTATGGATTAATTAAATTGGTAATTAAGGTTGATAATTAATAATTAACTTTTATTAATTAATAACTAAGAATAATTAATTAGTTAATTAAGTTTAATTAATTAAGGATTGATTACTTTGTATTAAAGGATATTGATTAATAATTAAGGTTTATTAATTAATAGTTAAAGAATAATTAATCAAGGATTAATTAATTTGTTTAAAAGGGTAATTAAGGATGAGTTACTCAGTTATAATTTAGGAAGGAATGTGATTTATTTAAGTTAATTAATTTGTTAATTAATTAAGGATAGTCACTTGGTAATTGATTAAGTGTAGTTACTTAATAAGATTGGTTAAGTATAATTACTTAGTGTAAGTAATTAATAAATGAATTACTATATGTAATTGGTGAATTTAATCAAAAAGGATTTATAAAAGAAATTAAAGTAATTAAGAATAGTTAATTACTGTTAATGATTATTTAAGGTTGATTAATGGAAGTAATTAATTAATGCATGATTAATTAATGTAATTAATTAAGGAATAATGTAATTAATTATAGTTAACTAATTAATTAATGTAATTAATTAAGGATCATTAATTATTATAATTAATGAAAGTAATTAAAGGTTAATTACTATAAATGATTAAGGATAATTAATTTGTAAAATTAATTAAAGGATAATTACTTTATGTAATTAATAATTGATCAAGAGTGATTAATATTTAATGATTAATTAATTAAATGGATTGTAATTAATTAATGTTGATTAAGCAAGAATAGGAATTAATTCTTAAGTAATTAATTTAATTTAAGTTGATTAAATTAATTATAATAGAGATTAATAAATGGTTGCTTATGAATGATGGTTGAGTAGAATGTCTGATTTGGTTGATATCTATTGGATGATATACTATGATATTCTGTGATATGATATACTATGATATATCTGTGATAAATGTGTGATATTTATCTATGTTAATGCTGTGTGAATTCAAGTATTGAATTGAATTGAATTGTTTAAACCATTAAACAACTTGGCCTTAAAAGATACGTTTTGGATTTCGATGAGACCGGGATCGGGTTTCCGTATACCGGATTTCCAGGTCTGGAGACCCGAATACCACATCGATCCAAATTAACGATAGGTCGTGAATCTCAAGTGAAGATGAAGATTCAGAGTGCAAGGGTTATTGTCGTTAACTCTGAGGGTGATTCCAAAACGAGTGTAACGAGATAATGCCTTCGGTTTCGTTCGAACCCGGAACGAACTTGTATGGATTGAATGCTTTCAGCACATCGTCAGGTGGATGATGAGCATTCTAAGTGAAGTGTTCTGATTAAAGGTAATCGTGACCTCAAGCCTCATCAACCGGGAATGGCTAAAACAGGGGAGGTGCAGCAAGGCTTCGTGGGTAGCGCCCACTGAGAGTAAGGTCATCCCTGTCTAGATGTCCCTTTCTATTTCGACTTAGTGGTACGGTTGCAGTACACAACCGTGGGGTGATTTTATTCGGAATTATCCAGTAAGGGATGGTTCCGGCTTTGTGTTGCAGGGGAGCGGGCGTACTCCTCGGTACGGTGATCTAGGCCACGTACTGTGACGGGCGGTACCCCAGTAGCCCTGCCATTGTATGGAATCCAAAATCCAATAAGTGCCGTACGTGTTAGTTGTGCCCAACTATGTTGGAACGTGAGATGTAAGCATTCCAGCTATTTCTGTATTTTACTTGAAAATCCTAGACCTATTATAATACAATCGAATTTCCTATCAAATGTTTTGGTTAGCGTAAGGTAAAAACTTACCCATGTTTATGTGTGGGAAGTCTTACGTGATACCTTTTGATTTCAAAGGTTTTGAAGTTAAGCAAGTTTAAACCGTTTACTCACACCAGACCCATGTCTGACCCAAGTGTTTATTTCTGTTTTATATAAACTCTTGGGTACTCAAATTTTTACGAGTAGCCAAGGGAGTCAGGTTTGCTTTGACGAATATTCTGGAGGAGCAATGGAGCAGGAGGCTTCGGCGTTCGTAGATATAGTATTCCGCTGTGTTGATCTCTGAGTCATTTGTTATCTGTGTTGTATCTTGTATTGTAGAAACTAGACAGGTGTTTATAACTGTCTAGTATGTGTTGTATATATTGTGTAACTCTGATAGTTGTTGTATATGATACTATGTAATAGTTTATGTTATTAATATAATTTATTCGTTCCGCTGTTTAGATTCTGTTGTTGTTTCTTTCTTTCTTCTCTTCTTTTCTCTTTCTATCCCTTTCTTTCTTATCAGCAATACGACTTTCTGGTCGATGAAAGCCGGGTTGTCACATTACAAATTCACTTCCTTAATCTTTTAAAACTTATATATTTAAATTATTTAAAACTTGTTTAAATTTCTTAAAACTTTGATCTAGTATTTTATATTGGAACTCCTTTGAATTCAATTCAAAATTAATTTAGTTAACTCCTTTAAAATCAACTATCTTAAGCATTTTAAGATTTAAATTATATAAGTTTAAACACTCCTAAAACTTGACTTTCATTTATTTGAAAAAAACTTGCTTTTACAATTTAAACTCGATTTCTTTTTACAAAACATCGTTTATTTAAACCCAGATTATCCTACAGCAAAACCCGAGTCAAACATTAGCAAATCTCGAGCCTGTCCCGAGACACCCACCAAACTCATCTGCTTCGAGACTTCCCTTCATTCGCACGAGCCAAAACCCGAGACTTCTTCGTCTTCTCCAACGCTAAGCCCACCACCAACGTGCACGTGCACGTGCACAGGCAACTCCGGCCATCGTCGATCGTCGCGACGATCTCCTACAATCCCACCTTCACATGCGAATACGATATCGAACCCAGATCGAAGAATTTCTTCGCGAATCAAAATTTCGAACTTCAAGCTCGAAACTGCAGAAAACAACGACCACTAAAACTTCCCCACGGCCATACACCTCGACGCCGTTGAACTCGCCGTCCCCACCATCGAACACCACGACCACGAGCTACCTTCTCCCCAAAAGCGAACGCCTCCGGTCCATCTTCTTCGTCGCAAATGCTACGACAATCAAGACCAGTCGAAACAACATAAAACCCTAGTTCGATCGAATCTGATCACCTCGGCCATTGGAAATATCCTTGAACATTTTTCCCCTCATCCACGATACCGTAGCTAGCTTCGACCACGAATTCAGCCTCAAACGTCGCGTTGATCATCGGCAATTCGTCAATTTGCCGAAAACGTTCATCTCCAAATTCCCAATCGAATATCAACTTAAAATTTTTGAAATGCATGTTAAAAATCATAGTTTTTAACTACAAATCCATCTATACAATCCAAAACAGGAATTAAAGGTGTTGATTTTTGACATGTATAAGTATTTTACTGTTATTTCAAGTAAAAATAATGATTCGTTGAATTTAAATCCCTGAAACTATTTTTACAATCATCTACAGACATCTACAAACAATTTTCATTTGAACATCAAGGACTAATATTGATTTGATTAAGATGTTTGAGTTTTTGAAAGCAAAACAGAGCTTGAAACAACAGATATCAGGCTTTTCATATTTATATATATGCACAGACCTGCTAACATAAACATATATATCAAATTTCAAATGAATTTAAGCTACAGAACCCACATACGAATCAATATCATCACAAGCATCCAAATCAAACTGTTTTTAAAGAAGTTTACTCACCTGTTATTTTAAACAGAGACATATGTTGTTTCCAGGCTTGATGATTCCCAGACTGATTTTGATTTTGAACTTCATTTCCTTTTGCTTTTTGATTTTAAAAATCCTAGTTGTAGATCTTTGAAATTTGTTGATATATTTCCCTTTTTCTGATCTTCAAGTTGTTGAAGAAATTTGAAACTGATATTTGAAATTGCCTTTCATCTTCTTTCTCTGATTTGTATTTCCAGTTTTTATCTTTTCTTTTGATTTTAGATTTTAGGTTGTTTTTAGAAATGAGGAGAAAGAGTTGAGGATAAAAATAATCTGAACTTAGAAAACGAATACAGATATCCTTTCATATTAATTTTTATAACTTAAATTTTCAAAAAGATAAAATTAAGCCACTTGTCTCTTTAATTAGCTTACACATATGTTTACAATTTACAAATGTCTTCCAACTATCCTTATATGTTTACAAGTGTAAATTCCCTTTTATTTTGATTTATTTAAATCCTACATGTGTATTTATAAAATATCTATATGTATATAAAAATGTATTTACCCTTTTATAATTTATGCTTTAATCAAATATTTATAACATATTTATAAATGCTTGAGAAATTGAGTTTAACTTTATATATATATATATATTTTTACAAACCTATTTTGACTTATATTTGAATTTTAAAAATGAAAGAGTCTTAAAACCAATTAACTTCTTATTTTAAATCTTATTTAAAAATTAAGCTAAAATATATCTTTATAATAAATAAGAAATTATCCTTGTTATTTAAATCTCAATTATCATTTCCAAAAGTATTAAGTCAAATTACAAATTTCCAAATTACAAATTATATAAATATTAAAGTTTGAAAATACTTTATTAAATTCAAATTCAATATTCTTTTCATTCCAATATATGCAAATATATATACTCTAAATGAAAAGTACTTTTAACATTAGCTTGATAATTATCCTATTGAATTTAATACATAACTTCAAATAACAATATATATATATATACATATATATTATAATTTGAAAACTTATCCTTTTATTAAATTAAAGACTCCCTATTTATAATATATATACCTATATATATACATTATAAATATAAACACTTAAATTAGTTTTAGAAAGATAAAACTTCCCAATTTAAAATTGTTAGAAAAGATATTGCCAAAATAGTTATTATTAGCTTTTTAAAATGAATAAACTTGTCAATTTATAAAATAAAATCAAATAATCAATTTAATTATTTATAAAGATTATTAAATTGATATTGCCAAATTTCCGGGATATCACATTCCTCCCCCCTTAAAATAATTTCGTCCCCGAAATTTAAAAGCAAAGATAATTTAATAACCCAGTAAAATTTTAATTTTAATTTCAAACAGCAACCATACATATCAATCATATTCTAACAACCATAGCAAACAATTTAATCAAACAAATTTAACTATCCAGTCAAAATCTGGATAGAATTTACTCGAGTTTCCCCAAGTATATATATATATACCGGGAGACTCGTTCTACAGGATCTAAACTAACTATCTACAATAGTCTAGAACTCCTTCCCATCTAGATTACAAATCTGAACAAAATATCAGACTAAACTCAAAACCATCTCAACTACCAAATCCTTCTGAACTGCTGATCCCACAACCAATGACAGATCAAACACGTATTCCCTCAGAGATACGTGAAATACAATGAATTCCAGTTATCCGAACTGGAAACTCAATCCTGTAGATCAAAGGACTAATCCTTTTGAGAACACAAGAAAATCTCAAAATACTTCTAGAGCTAGTTCTCCAATCTTACCAAATCTTGTATCTCCTTTAATTGAAGAAAACTTAAACAATATCCAATTTCAACTTCATCCTTCCTGATCAGCTTAGCCCTTGCTGATGCTTCCTGGAACAATCTAGACCAACATCAAACCAATTTCCGGATCCTTCTCAACAAAATGGTTTCCCAAAAATCACCGAAATCCAGAACACAATTCTACTCCACAAACATTAGAGAACTATGAACTACTTCTCCTATCTGGAATAGCCAAAACAGTTGCACTTGACAACCTTATCTCCAAATCCTGAAAATTTTTTCACACTTAGAGATACACTTGAATTTCTTATAGAAATACTCTACTCCAATAAAATCACAACTCCCGGTTGCTCCCACTCTAGAATAGCTGCTATCTTGCTTTCGCTGCACAACTCTGATCTTGAACAGATGAGAATGCCGTCGGAAAAACTCGAGCACAAACTTGATCATCCACAGTTCATCAGACCATAAAATCTTAGCGACTTCATTCCATTTGGTCAGAACATCTCGCAGAAACTTCTCCAGAAAGACTAGGTGTGATCAATCCCTCTCCAAAGAATTCTGAGCTGCTTCACCAAATTCTTCTCTCGGAGACATCCTTCTACTAAGCTGAACTTCCGGTAACTCCACGAATCAAGTCGATACGGAATCTCAACATCCAATAATCCCAAGAGAATACCCGAACTATCGCAAGTCACTTTTGCGATCAGCCCAACCTAATTTCCACAGATACTGTTCTCTCTTCACAAATCAGAACAGCTCATACTTAACTATCCAATTCATCAAAGAAATGGATTCACTCTGCTGCTTCTGGACTCCAACTCAAAAAGACTGCTCAGCCAGAAAACTTCCTGCCAACACAGAACACTTCCGAGCCGTACTGCTGACACAAACGTCAAAGACTTCTTATCCGAAACTTCTCGAGAAACTCGGACCTCAAAGCAAATAAAAACACCCCACTGGACTCAGCCACAACACCGAAACAGACTCACTTCCTTAAACTTGCTTCAGAAGAAACATCTTCAGAAACGTCCATAGTCACCGCGTCTCACCACACAGCTACTATTACCTGAGATACCATCACTCGCTTCTGTTCTCCGACAGATCCAACTCTACTCATCCAACTTCTAAGATGAACTCCGAACCATTACAGTTTCCTTCGGAGATCAATGAAATCCTTTACCACAGCAAAGCTTACTCGAGATGGTATTGGGTCTACAGTCTCGACAGATACACTTCCAACCTCAACATTCAAACTCCAACCATTGGTAGTCGTGTTACACACACTACCGCCCTATCTACCTTTATATCCTATATTGGAAAACCTGTACAGGTAACCCAACAAATAGGTAGAATAGATATATATATTAAAAATGATACTTTTTATATAGAAATTATTTCTGGGTAAAATTATTTCATTTACCTCTTTAAAACAATATTGTGTCTGTTGGCCTGGTTCAAGTGTTTAGAGATCCCTATCAATAACGTTAGCTACTCGTATTGACCAGAATCCATATACCACTCAACCGATCAATTAACACAATATAAAACCATTTTATATAACTAACAAATACGCGCTCTCGAATATATATATACACACTCAGACTCAAACAGGTTGCTGCAGATCCTGTCTCTAATGAACAATCCTTCCGAACCTAGGTATTCACTCAACCTAGTGTTCTGATATTCACTTAACCAATAGCTTAGGTATCAGAGCTTAGGCTAGCGATAACCTTGGCTCTGGTGGGAATTCTGAGAGTACTAATAGATATGAGCGCGTATTTGTTAGTGAATATAAAATGGTTTTATATTGTGTTGGTTGATTTATTGAGTGGCATATGAACCTTCGTCGGCACAGTCTGGACAACTGTATCGAATGGGTTTCTAAACACTTGAATAGAACAGTTCGACACAATATTGTTTTAAATAGGGTGAATGAAATAATTTTGCCCAAATTATTTTGTATATAAAAGAAATAATTATTTGAAATTATTATAGTTATATATTTGGATGCTTGGTTGTTAGAAAATGACAATAATGAGTTAGTCTCATTATTGAGTAGAAATTGAAACTTATAACCTAAGTTGAAGAATAATTTATATAATAAGTGGAATTTGAGAATGTAGTTTATAAATTGAAATAAACTTTGTATACAAATGTGAATTACAAATGTGATTTATAATCAAATGAGATAAATTCATAAACAAATGAAATTTGTAAATGTAAATTGTAAATGTGTCTTATAATTTGAAATAAAATGTGATAAAATTCCAGAGTAATGTTTGGATATAAAAAAAAAAAAAAAAAAAAAAAAATTGGATGGATTTTTGTTTTGGGAAAGATTTAAATTCCTTTGGATTTAAAAATAGTTTTTAAAGGTTTTGGGGAAATAATGGTGATATTATTTCATGAATATTTTTGAAATTGAATTCATATCTGGTGGGATTTGGGATTTTAAAAATGTTTGAAGGGTTTTAAAGAGATAAAAGCATTAAATTCTCTTTCGGTCGCTGGAAAATAATTTCGGTGATGACTGCAGCATCATCGATGTATATTTTCGAGTTTCCAAAGAGAAATTGCTACCAAACTGTTTTAAATTGGAAATGATTGTGAACTGGGTTGGTTTTGAAATTCAAAGGGAAAATTGTTTGATAAAAGCAGATTGTTTTGGAAATTTGGATTTGATGTGATATATCAGATGTGTATGAGTTATTTATGGATTCAAAATGATTTTGAAATAAAATCGGGCAATTGGATTCTGGAAATTCTATTTAAAATTTAAATGTGGAAATTTAAATGAATCAACAATATAAAGTATAAAATGAAGTTGATTTAAATAAGAAGGAAATGAAAGTTTAATTCTGGGATTATAATTATGAGATGGAAATAACTCAATGAGTAATATAAGCTGGTAGATAAAAGAGTTAGAGAACTTGAAGGTAAATGAATTGTAAACTTGTATAAAATTGTATCCTAGAATTAAAATTTAATTTGAGTATATGAAGGTGAATAAAATATATTTGAATTTAACTTAAGATAAGTTAAATAAAAATTGAGAATTGGAATTGAATTAAATGTAAATAAGTTGAAGTTGAAGTCGACTTGAATTGGATATAAAGGTAATGTAAAATGCTTATAATTGTGTAAAGAAATTCATATTCTTAAGTTCTTAAGTATAATAATTTGAGATTTGATTGTAAAGATGAAAATGGACTTAAATGAATAGTCCTAGATCTTAAGTAAGTAAGTTAAAACTTATGAATAGAAATGGAAGTGTAAGTCATAAATGGGAATTCATTTCTTTGAACCATTAAGAGTTATAATTTGAAATTGTAATTATCAAATGGGAATGACTAAGATGAGCAATCTTAATAAATCCAAACTCGAATTATAAAATGAATTGAACTTAAGATAATTAAGTGAAGTGATATTAGGAATTAAAAAGAAAGTATTTAATCTTAACTAGTGGAGGAACTAATGAGATAATAAATTAGTTAATGAAATGGAATTGGAAATTAATGAAATTGGATTAAAATAGTAATGGTTTGGATTTCGAATGGAATCCGAATAAGTGAAAATAAATAAATGGATGGAATTTGATTAAATAAGAATCAAATGAAAAGATGGAAATAAAGCTTTAAAGGGTTGGTTAAATGGAAAATAAACTTAAGTTATTGACTTAAGTAAATATTGAATGGAAACTGAACTCAAACAGAGGAGTGGTTTAAATAAGTTGAGAAATAGTTATTTAATGAATTAACTTGGATTGTTGTCGAGCTAAATAAAATTCAATTTTTGGAAGTTGGAGATGAATTGAATTTATATGAACTTAAGAATTGAAGAATGAAATTCTTAAGAAAATTTGTATTGGAAATATACTTAGTAATTTTGGAATGGAAAAATAAAATAAAAATATACTAAGTGAATAGTTGAATGAAGACTAAAACTGAAGTTGTGAAATGGAATAGTTGTGAATAAGGGGATAACAAATAAAAAGGAATGTGAATAAAGGAGAATTGATATAACTAATAATCAATTGGGCTAATTACGTAAGGTATACGTATATTATTTTATTCGCATAGCTATTTGGTCCAGATGTCGAACACAGAATTTCGAGATAGTTTTATCGATCCGAATCAGGATTTTTCACTCGATTTTCAACGGCGAACCTGGATATGGGTTGTTGATTGATTCTGGATATTCTCTATCATAGTTTGTGGCTATGCAAGGAGAATGACGGTTTCTGATCAAGAAACCAGATCTGAGTCCGCACTAGGAAGTCGGGTGGACGATACTAGTTCGGAAGTGGAATTGTGTGATCGATTGAGCGATCGAATGTGATATTGCGTACGGATGATATATGTGCATCGTACGGGCTTAAGTAAAACAAATATTGGAAATTTGTAAAGAAAAGTATATAATGACTTTGGGATTGTGATTGAATATTATTGCTTAGTAGGATATACAGGTGTATAAAAGCAATGGATAAATTGGGATTTTTGATTTAGAAGATAAAATTTAATGGCCCGACAAAAAAGGTATGTATTTGAATTTCTATATGAAATTTGATTGGGTTTTTGATCCAGCCACTTGGCTTTTTGTTTTCTTTTTGAGATTGGGAGGCCGTAGAGCCATTTTGTAGTAGTACCGAGCTAGCCGCGCAAAGGAGACGCTGGCGAAATTTTTCGGAAATTTAGGGAGTTAGAAAAATTTTGAGAAATTTTGATAAGTTAAAATTTGAATTCAAATTTAAATTTGAATGGATAAGTAGGTGGTATGGGTTGAACTTATGAATAAGTTTGGGAAGTTAAAAGATGATTAGTGTATCATTAATAAAAGATTGTTATGGAAAGTTGTTAAAACTATTTGGATTGGAAAAAAAGAACGGGTATCGAATCATTTCTCTTAACTGGTAATTTCGGGGACGAAATTCTTTTAAGGGGGAAGGAATGTGACGACCCGGAATTTTTGTATATTTGAAATGTGAATATTTAATTTATTTTAAATATCCGAAGGTTAAATTTTAACTTTAATTTCAAATATACAGTATTTATTTGGATAATTAATTATTAAATTTAATTATCGGGATTGGGTAAAATATTGAATCTTGATTTTAAGCCTGTTAAAAATAGTTCAAAGGTTCAGAAAATTTATATTGTTAATACTGAAGATGATAGAACTTTTAAAATGGAATTTTAAAGAGTTTTGTTCAGTTTTAAAAATATATCGTTGAAATTGAATTTAAAAATAGCCGTCCGAGGCACAGTCTCGGAATGCGACGAAACCAGTTCCATTGGATCCGTAATATTGTATTATTATTGGATTTCAATTTTCGTAGTGTTTGGAGTTGTCGTGTGATCGTACGGAATGTAAACGCGTTGAAATTTAATCGGAAATTTAATATTTTAACTGGTCAATATATCTTCCATCAGTGCTTTTTACTTTCATTTCTCAACACCTATAGCAAGCCTGCAGACACGCAAGGCAGTTCATTAACACGTGTCCTACCTAATAAACACGCGTCTCCCCCTCTGTTGTTCCTTTCAATTGAAGCTATCTCGTTCGAAAAGAAAATAGGCTGCCTTCGTTCGTTTTCCCTTTACCTCCCTCTATTCTCAAATTAATTCAAATGGAATCTGTTCTCTTCAAAGTCACAGTTCAATAGCAATCTCCAAGTCGTGATGCTTGAACCCGTGAAAACTAGGGTTCCATAAATCAACGCCTTCTTAATAATCAACGCTGCGTACTCGGCTGTTCCATCAGCCATCGTTGGCTCGTCATTGCTCCTACGCGATATTTTCTACTGCTGATTTGAGGATCTGGTAGGCGCGAATTAGGCGACGAGTGAAATCGAGTCAGATGCGAACTCGACAGGTGGAGGCGCTCGTTCGACAGCGTGAACGCGAAGCTAGGGCATGGGTTTTCTTTCAGTAGGAGCGAAGCTGGGTTGATCTGAGGCACGCACTGGTTCGTGAGAGGAAGTCGAGACGTGGAGTGGGAGTCGCGAGATTTGTTCGACGTTTGGGAATCGGTATCTGGGTTGATGGAGGGTACGATCGACTCTGGATTTGCGGCGTTGTCAACATCGACGTGGTGTCGATCGAGGCAGTTTCGAGTCGAGCACGAAATCGATGGTGATTTCTGAGCAAGCGTAAGATGGGAATGAGAAGGTTGCAGGAAGGTAATTTTATTTGTTTAAAATAGTTTAAATTTTTAGTAAATCTTAATTTAGTTAATGCTGTTACAACGAAGATAAATTTATATATTAGTAAGATTTATTAAAAAAAAAAAAAAAACTTTGAACTGTTTTAATCTTATATATATGTGTACAGCAAGATATATGTAGTTTTCCAATTTATATATATATATATGCATAGGAATATTTTCTAAGCAGCTTGTTTAAACTGAAAAGTATATATATGGAAGCAGGACAGAACTATGTATAGCTAGGTTTGGAAAAATATATATATAGAAATTTCAGAACTGTTGAAAGTTATATATAGATTAGATTTCTATAAAATCTATATAAATTATTTTATATGCAGTTAGAAGAAGATGATAAATACAATTTACTAGTTTGTTTAAAAATAATTGATTTAGGTAATTAATTTGTTTAATTTACTTATATAATTATTTTAGTTACTAATAATATTTGATATAGGGAATTTGTTTAGAATAAGTGATTAAGCCACATTAGATTTTTAGATAATTAAATTATAAAAAGGAAAATAAATTGTTCGATTAAGTCATATTAATAAATTGTGTAACGTTTATACAAGGTTTAAAATCATGGAAACATGCTGGTTGGTTTGGACTGCAAATTAAAAAGCAAAGGTGAGTTAATCTCACTCAGTTAGATTTAAATTTAAATGGTTAAATTTAAATAATTGATTGGATGATTGCATTGATTGATGTGCTATATATATAGTAGTATATAGAAATATATACATATTGGCATATGTATATATTGGAATTGATATTCCCGCATTTGTATAGCGGATGAGACCCTATGCGCCGCATAATAGCGGATATTTTATATAAAACCCATATACCGCGATATTCCACCTTGAAGTGGAATTGGTATTGTGCTAACGTCTGTGGATGCAGGGAAACAGGTTGGAGGGATCCAACTGGATTCCTCAAAATTATTTAGATTATTTGATATTCTGTGTTATGAATATTGATATCCTGAGATGATATTATTGATGATTGAAATATTGGATGATATGGTTGGATTGAATATTTCAATAAAAGGAGTTATCAAAATATATTGAATTGGATTTTGAAAGAAATAAAAGAGTAAATTTTAAGTAAATAATTCAAGTGAATTGGAATAAGGGAATTTCGAAATAACAAGGGAAATATTAACTTTAAACTAAAGTAATATTAAATTTAAAGAATAAAGGATTTATTTTGAATGTAAGGATTAAATTTAATTAAAGGCTAAAGAAGGAATTTTGGAAGTTTAAAATTGGTATTTTCAGTTAAAAAGGGTTTTAACTCAAATAAAGGAATAAATCTAAAAGTTAATGTATTTTGAAATAAATGAAGTAGTAAAGGAAATTTATTTCAAAGTAAAGTAAAGTAAATTGGAAAATCAATTGGAAATTGATTTAGTTGTTTAAAATTGGAATTTTAAAAGAGAAGTGAGATTTTGGAGATATAAACTGGGTTTATAAAGTAAAATAAAATATCAGTGGATATTTGAATATAAATTCAAGATGGGGATTTATAAAAAAGATATGGTTTGGTTTAAAATAAATGTTGATTTATTTTTAAAGGATGGAAATGAGAAGTGTATTTCTCTGGATAGCCAAGTACGTTTTCAAGGTAGTTTTTAATATAAGTTAAAAGTTTTAAGTATGTTTTAAAAAGCATGTTTTAGAAAATTGATTTTTTCTAAATGTTAATTTTTAAAGTAAGTATTTTAAAAAAATATATTATTGTAGTAATTATATAAAAGTGATTTGCTATTATGTTTTAAAAGGAGAAATTTAGTTTATATTTATAAAGTGGTTTATTTTAAAGTATATATTTTTAATAAAGTATTAAAGTAGTTTAATTTCAATGTTATAAGATATATTTAAAATAAAGTGTTTTTAAATTATTCTAAAATCTAAAAGTGTTTTGTACTTGGTGTTTCAGAGAAATAAATATTTGGAAATGTATTCCGTAAGCGGAAACTGTTTGAAATTGTTTTCAAAAGGAGTTTGAAAATTTGGAAATATATCTTGGAAAGATATTTGGGCAAATAAATAATGTGGGAAATTATTTATTGTGTGATGGTTGCTTGTGGATGTTAATTGATAGTTAAATAACCGACTATCAATATTGGCCAATGCGCTGATCGTTTCGAAGAGACCGGGATCGAGTTTCCGTATACCGGGATTCTAGGTCTGGAGACTCGAATACCACTTCGATCCGGTTTGTACGTTTCGTGTAACGATTTCGGAGTCGAAGATGGAGCTGTGAAGTGCAAGGGCTAGTCGCTACTAATCCTGAGGATATTTCCAAAATGGATGTAGTAGGAATAGTGCCTTCGGTTCCGTTCAAACCCAGGACGGACTTGTATGGACGAATGCTTGTGAAACATCATCAGCGGACGATGGGCATTCTAAGGGATATGTTCTCAAAAAGGTATCGTTTAGCCTCGAACCTCATCAACCGGGAATGACTGAAAATCAGGGGTTATGCAGCAAGGCTTCGTGGGTAGCTCCCACTGGAGGGTAAGGTCATCCCTGTCTAGATGTCCCTTTTTATTTCGGCTTAGTGGTGCGGTTGCTGATCCCAACCGTGGGGTGATTTTATTCGGGATCATCCAGTAAGGGATGGTTCCGGCCTTGTGTTGCAGAGGAGCGGGCGTACTCCTCGGTACGGTGATCTAGGCCACGTACTGTGATAGGTGGTACCCCAGTGCCTAGTCATTCGTTGGAAATCCATTCTCCCTACGTGCCTGTACGGTTTTGATTGTGCCCAACTATTGTTGAAATGTGAGATGCAAGCATTTCAGCTAGATTATATTTTACTTTGTGTAGACACTATTATAATATCAGAGGATTTTGATATAAAGTGTTTTAGCTATCGTAAGGTAAAAACCCGACATGTTTATTTGTGGCGTGGTCTTACGAGATGCTTTTGTTTTCAAAGGATTTGAAACTTTAATAATCAATTTGAGTGTGATTTTCTCACGCTGGTTTTCCAGACTGACTCGGGTATTGTTTTATATGATGCTCGGGTCAGACCGAGTATTATAGGTTACAGGATATGATGATGTGGAGCTCAGGAGACGAGCTGGATGACGATACGTACTCTCGTACTTGCTATTATTTTTCCGCTGTGTATTCAGTTGTATGATATTGATGTGATGTACTCTGATGATGTATTGGGATGATGTATATATAAACAGATATAGATATCTTTTTGTGTAAAGATAATCTTTAATTAACTACATTCATTAATTAACCTTAATTAATTATAAACAGTAATTAACTATTTGTAATTACTTATCTTAATTAATTACTATCTTATATTAATCTTTGATTAATTAATCTTTAACTACTTGATTAAGAAATTATTAATCAATTAATTAATAAATAAAAGTAATGGAAGTAAATGAAGGATCATTAATGATAGTAATAAAAGGTTAATTACTGAAATGGTTAAGGATAATTAATTGGTGAAATTAATTAAAGGCTAATTACTTGAATGAATTTAAAGTATAATTAATCAGGGAAGATTAATTAAGGAAGATCATTAAGAGATGATTAATAAATTGATATGTAATAAATCAATGAAAAAGGATTAAGATAATCCAAGTAATTAAAGGATAGTAATTAATTTAATTAAAGGTTAATTAAATTGATTAGAGTTAATCAATTCTGTTTAGATAATTGATTAATACTGGATGTTTGATATTGGGTAATTGGTTGATATTGGATGATTTGAATATCTCTGATATATATATATGCTGCTTTGTGAGATGAATGTTGATATAAATTATCAATTGTGATAATATGATTTATCTATCTGTTTATATCATCCTGAATAAGTTTAAATGTTTAAACCTTTAAACAACTTGGCCTTAAAAGATACGTTTTGGATTTCGATGAGACCGGGATCGGGTTTCCGTATACCGGTATTCCAGGTCTGGAGACCCGAATACCACATCGATCCAAATTAACGATAGGTCGTGAATCTCAAGTGAAGATGAAGATTCAGAGTGCAAGGGTTATTGTCGTTAACTCTGAGGGTGATTCCAAAACGAGTGTAACGAGATAATGCCTTCGGTTTCGTTCGAACCCGGAACGAACTTATATGGATTGAATGCTTTCAGCACATCGTCAGGCGGACGATGAGCATTCTAAGTGATATGTTCTGATTAAAGGTAATCATAACCTCAAGCCTCATCAACCGGGAATGGCTAAAACAGGGGAGGTGCAGCAAGGCTTCGTGGGTAGCACCCACTAAGAGCAAGATAGATCCCTGTCTAGAGGTCCCTTTTCTTTTATTCGGCTTAGTGTGTGGTTGGTCGCGCCAACCACGGGATTATCTTGTTCGGAATTATCCAGTAAGGGATGGTTCCGGCTTTGTGTTGCAGGGGAGCGGGCGTACTCCTCGGTACGGTGATCTAGGCCACGTACTGTGACGGGCGGTACCCCAGTAGCCCTGCCATTGTATGGAATCCACAATCCAATAAGTGCCGTACGTATTAGTTGTGCCCAACTATGTTGGAACGTGAGATGTAAGCATTCCAGCTATTTCTGTATTTTACTTGAAAACCCTAGACCCTATTATAATATAACTGGATTTCCTATCAAATGTTTTGGGTTAGCGTAAGGTAAAAACTTACCCATGTTTATTTGTGGGGAGTCTTACGTGATACCTTTGTTTTCAAAAGGTTTTGAAGTTAAGCAACTTTAACCGTTTACTCACACCAGACCCATGTCTGACCCAAGTGTTTATTTTCTGTTTTATTAAACCTTGGGTACTCAAATTTTTATGAGTAGCCAAGGGATTCAGGTTTTCTTTGACGAATCTTTGGAGGAGCAATGGAGCAGGAGGCTTCAGCGTTCGTAGATATAGTGTTCCGCTGTGTTAGTCTGTATGAGTCATTTGCTGAGTTGTATTTGGGTTGTAATGACTAGACAGATGTTTATAACTGTCTAGTATGTGTTGTATAAGCTGTGTATCTCTGATGTATATGATACAATGTAATATCTTATTTGATTAATATAATTTATTCGTTCCGCTGTTTAGATTCTGATGTGTTTCTTTCTTTCTTCTCTATTTTATCTCTTTTCTATCCCTTTCTTTCTTCTTGATGATACGACTTTTTGTGGAGAAAAAGCCGGGTCGTCACATTTGATACCAAATGAAACAACCCGACTTCCTATGCCCAGAAAGTCGGATCATTATTAAGAAAGAAAGGGGTAGAAAAGAGAAAGAAGAGAAGAAAGAAAGAAACAACAACAACGATCTCACAGCGGAATGAATAAATTATATTAATAACATAAACTATTACATAGTATACAACAATTATCAGAGTTACACAAATACACATCACATACTAGACAGTTATAAACATCTGTCTAGTTATTACAACTCAATACAATACACACACTATCACAGATATCAACACAGCGGAATACTATATCTACGAACGCCGAAGCCTCCTGCTCCATTGCTCCTCCAGAATATTCGTCAAAGCTAAACCTGAATCCCTTGGCTACTCGTAAAAATTTGAGTACCCAAGAGTTTATAAAACAGAAATAAACACTTGGGTCAGACATGGGTCTGGTGTGAGTAACAGGTTAAACTTGCTTAACTTCAAAACCTTTAGAAAGAAAAGGTATCACGTAAGACTCCCCACAAATAAACATGGGTAAGTTTTTACCTTACGCTAACCAAAACATTTGATAGGAAATCCAGTTATATTATAATAGGGTCTAGGGTTTTCAAATAAATATGAAATAGCTGAAATGCTTACATCTCACATTCCAACATAGTTGGGCACAACTAATACGTACGGCACTTATTGGAGTTTGGATTCCATACAATGGCAGGGCTACTGGGGTACCGCCCGTCACAGTACGTGGCCTAGATCACCGTACCGAGGAGTACGCCCGCTCCCCTGCAACACAAAGCCGGAACCATCCCTTACTGGATAATTCCGAACAAGACAATCCCGTGGTTGGCGCGACCAACCACACACTAAGCCGAATAAAAGAAAAGGGTCCTCTAGACAGGGATCTATCTTGCTCTCAGTGGGTGCTACCCACGAAGCCTTGCTGCACCTCCCCTGTTTTAGCCATTCCCGGTTGATGAGGCTTGAGGTTACGATTACCTTTAATCAGAACATATCACTTAGAATGCTCATCGTCCGCCTGACGATGTGCTGAAAGCATTCAATCCATACAAGTTCGTTCCGGGTTCGAACGAAACCGAAGGCATTATCTCGTTACACTCGTTTTGGAATCACCCTCAGAGTTAACGACAATAACCCTTGCACTTTGAATCTTCATCTTCACTTGAGATTCACGACCTATCGTTAATTTGGATCGATGTGGTATTCGGGTCTCCAGACCTGGAATTCCGGTATACGGAAACCCGATCCCGGTCTCATCGAAATCCAAAACGTATCTTTTAAGGGCCAAGTTGTTTTAAGGTTAAAACAATTCAATTCTTATCTATATACACAAAGATAGATAATTCAATAGATAATCTACATTATCATCCCAAACAGATAATTCACATTATCATTATAATTCAACCAAACATCCATATCATATATCAATCATATCTCATCAGAGATATCAAACAATGAAATACATTCAAACTCATTCATCCATCCTTAAGAAATGATTTATATCATCTAATTAATTTAAAGTGACTTAAACTAATTACTTCATTCTATAAATCCTGCTTACTTAATTATTAATTAAACCAATTAATTAATCATTACTCTAAGTATCCATCTTAATTAATCATTCCTGATTAATAATCCTTTAATTACTTTAAGTAATTAATCCTTAATTAATTTCACAAATTAACTTAAATCATTTCAGTAATTAATCTCTAATTACTCCATCTATTAATTAACTGTACTTAATTACATTAATCCTTAATTAATTACAATTAATTAATTACCTTAATCACTTATTATTGATTAATTAGTCTTAATTAATCAATCCTTAATTACATTATTAATTATATTAATTAATGATCCTTAATTACTCTTAATTAATTATCTTATTTAAATTAATTACATTTAATAATTAATTAGTCACATTTATTAATCACCTTTGATTAATCTCATTTAGTAATTAACCATTCTTAATTACTCTACTTCATAATTAATTACCCCTTAATTAATTATCCTTTATTAATCCCTTGATTAATTATTCAAAAGTAATTAAACTCAAATTACTTTTATTAAACCATCTTTCGTTAATTACATCCACTAATTAACTTTAATTACTTTTCTAAGTAATTTATACTTCCACTAATTTCCTTTAAGTAATTATCAAATCACCCAGTGATTATCTTAAATTAATTAAACAAATTAATTTTAAACTTATCAAATTTATTTAATTAATTACCTTAAGTAATTAATTACTTTAATTACTTTATTAAGTAATTTACTTAACCAATTTATAATTAACTAATTAATCTAGTTAATTATCAAATTTAAACATTAATAGTTAATTATTTAATATTCTCTAATTAATGATCTATCATTAATTTTTTAACAATTCATTATTTAAGTAATTAAACTTAAATCAACATTATTAATTACAAATTAATTAATTCTTAATTACCATTTAATTAATTTCTAATTACTAAATTAATTACCTAATTAATCTCTTAATCACTTGGTTAATTAATTTCTAATCATTTATTAATAATCTATTCTTATCTAATTAAATGATCCTTAATTTCAAATTAATTAATCCCTTAATTAATTTACTTATCATTTAATTAATTAACACTGAATTAATTAATAAATTAAATTAATAAATTATTCTTTAATTACCTTATTAATTTAAATTACTCCTATATAATTAAATCTTAATTATTTTCTGAACTAGAGTATTAACCTTTAACTACTTTAGTTATTATTAACAAAAGTCTTTAAAACTTTTTACTTTAAGATCTTTTCTTTTAATTCATTTTAAATTTAAGCTTTAAATTAAATTACAATTTTACTTTTAACCAAATTTAAACCTAATTTACAAAAATCTTTTTAAATCCAAATGTTAAGAACACTTAACATTTATAAAGGAAATTTATTTAATTTCTAACCTTCATAAAATTAAACCTTTAACATTTTCCATTTTGTTAAAAACATTAAAATTTTATAAACTATTTACTTCAACTAGGATACAAATTGAATTTAAATCCATACTTTAACATATTATTTTAAAACTTTATTTTGAAATCTGTTTTTCAGTTTAAGTCAACTTAAATTATAAAAGAAATGCTGTCAGGTTTTTAAAATAGGCAACCTCCCAACTGACCCGAACCAAACAACAAAATACCCGAGAAAAAGTTGAAAACCCCCGAGAATCCCTTCGAGTTTTCCTTCTATTTTGACTTAAACTTTGTTATCTTAGAATTTAAAACAGTCTAACCCACTCGAGCTTCTCGACAACGATCCCGAGCCAAAACTTCAAATACTCGAGTATGACTTCGAGTCACTCACGCATCTCTACGAGTACCCCTCTCTCCCTCAAACCCAACTTACCAGTATCCACCTCATCACCGTTCACGTGCACAGAGCCGCCTTTGCCTCCGATCACCTGCCGATCATCGAGGCAAGTCGACGAACCTCCTCACGTCAGACTACGATCAACTAACCTTCGAATCTTCCCTGATCATCGAATTTTGGCATTCGAACCCAACCTGGAAATCGATAACTTTCCTTCTCGAACTGT
The DNA here is from genome assembly GCA_030737815.1 of Allium fistulosum. Lineage (NCBI taxonomy): Eukaryota > Viridiplantae > Streptophyta > Magnoliopsida > Asparagales > Amaryllidaceae > Allium > Allium fistulosum. The sequence continues at coordinate 326,094,073 of CM060906.1, forward strand.
CAACGGCAACCACTCGTCACTCCGACCATCTGCAAGCTTCCACCTCCGGCCTCGACTTTGACATTTCCCAGACTTCCACCACCAGAAATTTCGAAACACTCGAACTAACATTTTGTTCACAGTGATCAATTTTTCCACCATTGTTAAAGCTAGGTTAAAAAATTTTAATTCAAAATCGCTCCTGCCTAATTGCATTAATCCCTTATTCAATAATTTTCCCAGATACCCTGTAAACCCCTCTACCTCCTCGAGAAACCCCGGCCAACCCAGAGCTTCCGACCACCCCATTCTGACCAAAACTCATTTCCCGTTCAAACAAGAATATCTCATTATTTAATAATCTAAAATTCTTGAATTTTCTTTTAAAAATCATAATTTGGTTTAAAATTTCAATTTATAACTCTGGAATGCTAAATTATCATATTTGAATTTTATACAAAACCAAACTTCCCTGTTCTCATTTTATTTACAGAGTAGTTTACATTTTATTTTAACTAAATAAAATTATAAACTCCAATCTATAGTTTAAACAAACAAATAGTGTTTGAATCCTAAGTCCTATCAACAATTAGATTAAGAGATAGTCATTTTTAAATCAAAATTTATACCTGGAAACTAAAGCAGGAGATCACAGATACAATCATGGACTCACATATATACATTCATATATAAAAACAGCACATATATATATACCAAACATATTTGCTTCAGATATTCATATGCAACCAGATTCATCTTAAAATTTTAAAAGCATTGTTACTCACCAGGAACAGAGCCTCCAGATTTTATTTGAAAAGCTTTTTGAATTTTAAAAACTTGAGTTGCTTGAATCTGTCTTTGATTTTAAAACTTGAATTGCTTGCTGTTATTGGATCTTGCATGCATGCCAATTATCTTGTTGAGATGTTGCTTAGATCTTGATCTTAAACTTGCTTTTGAACATGCATTTCAGGGATTGATTTGTTTGGGTTTTGAAGAAGGGATTTGCAGGTTTGTTGTTCAGATTTACAAATGCAGGCTTAAAGAAATGCAGGTTGAAGACTTTGATCATTCCAGGTTTTAAATGATGAGAATGAATTGCTGATTTGATGAAGAAGCATTTTTAGAGAAGTTGATCTACGGATTGTTTTCGAGAGGAGAGTTTAATTTCAGATTTTCTTCTTGAAAATGAAGGTTAGAAAAGAAATGAAGATGAGGAAAACATGCATATGTAGGCTGAATTGATTTAAAAAAATAAAAAAAAAACAAAAATTAAATATGACACTTGTCTTTCTCATATCCTAATCTTAGAACACATGTAATATTAAAGCCTTAGGAATTTACACATGTCTCTTTAATTAATTAGTATTTATTTTAAATGTAAATAAAAAGCCTTTTTCTTTATTTAATAAATACTTATTACTTATTTATAGATATAGATCACTTTTTAAAAGAAACAAAACTAACTATATTTATAAATAAAAGTTTATACAAATATTCTAAAATCCAAAACAATTTAAATATTCATTCTTTTGAATTTCAAAACTTTGGATAAGGAGTCTTTGTCATCCGTATCAGCGGTTGACTCGGGTTGATCTGGGTTTTAAACTGATAAGCTTGATTTTAAAAATGTTTTCAAGTTAAAGTGATGTTCAAAGTAATTATAAAGGAATGTTAAATTAGATTTAAATTATATTTAAATAAATAAGTTTAAAGATATGAAATTTGGAATTTCCAAAGTTAAATTATTGTTTATTTAATCTATTTAAGCATGTTTGAATGGATATTCAAGATTTTAAGTGCATATAAAATTATGGGTTTAAATTGTTTTGTTTAAAGGTAAAATTTTATTCAAATATAAAATTATTTCTAAATGTTTCAATGGAGTTTAATGGTAGAATTTAATATGTGATTTAAATGAAAAGTTTATTTTTAAAGTGGAAATTTAGAGGAAGAATAATTAATTAATTTATAATTAATTAATGATTATATAAGTAAGGTTTATAATGAAGTAATTAATTTAATTCACTTTAAATTAATTAAAGATAGAGATAGTTAATTTAATTCATTTTAAATTAATTATGTTGTGATTAAGTAAATCATTGCTTATATAAGAATGAATGACATTGACTGTCATGAATGGATGTAATCTCAGAAATGAGATAAGTAATGTTGTGTGGTATGAATGTTTGATTGCATTATGAGATTAACTATTGTAATGTTGATATGGATTACCTATTTGGTTATGAATCATCTGTTTAATTGATAATGTGATTATCAATTGTGATGTGTGAATCATCTATCTGTATGAATATAGATAAGTTAAATTGTTTAAACCTTTAAACAACTTGGCCTTAAAAGATACGTTTTGGATTTCGATGAGACCGGGATCGGGTTTCCGTATACCGGTATTCCAGGTCTGGAGACCCGAATACCACATCGATCCAAATTAACGATAGGTCGTGAATCTCAAGTGAAGATGAAGATTTAGAGTGCAAGGGTTATTGTCGTTAACTCTGAGGGTGATTCCAAAACGAGTGTAACGAGATAATGCCTTCGGTTTCGTTCGAACCCGGAACGAACTTGTATGGATTGAATGCTTTCAGCACATCGTCAGGCGGACGATGAGCATTCTAAGTGATATGTTCTGATTAAAGGTAATCGTAACCTCAAGCCTCATCAACCGGGAATGGCTAAAACAGGGGAGGTGCAGCAAGGCTTCGTGGGTAGCACCCACTGAGAGCAAGATAGATCCCTGTCTAGAGGTCCCTTTTCTTTTATTCGGCTTAGTGTGTGGTTGGTCGCGCCAACTACGGGATTGTCTTGTTCGGGATTATCCAGTAAGGGATGGTTCCGGCTTTGTGTTGCAGGGGAGCGGGCGTACTCCTCGGTACGGTGATCTAGGCCACGTACTGTGACGGGCGGTACCCCAGTAGCCCTGCCATTGTATGGAATCCAAACTCCAATAAGTGCCGTACGTATTAGTTGTGCCCAACTATGTTGGAATGTGAGATGTAAGCATTTCAGCTATTTCTGTATTTTACTTGAAAACCCTAGACCCTATTATAATACAATCGGATTTCCTATCAAACGTTTTAGTTAGCGTAAGGTAAAAACTTACCCATGTTTATTTGTGGGGAGTCTTACGTGATACTTTTGTTTTCAAAAGTTTTCAAAGTTAAGCAATCTAACCGTTTACTCACACCAGACCCATGTCTGACCCAAGTGTTTATTTTCTGTTTTATTAAACTCTTGGGTACTCAATATTGTATTGAGTAGTCGAGGGATTCAGGTTAGCTTTGACGAATTCTGGAGGAGATTTGGAGCAGGAGGCTTCACCGTGTAGATATATGATGATTCCGCTGTGTATATGTTGTGTCTGTATCTGTGATACTTGAGTTGTATGAATTAGACAGATGTTTATAACTGTCTAATATGTGTTGTATAAGTTGTGTAACTCTGATGTATATGATACTATGTAATATTTTATATGATATATTATATTTCATTCGTTCCGCTGTGAGATTCTGATGTGTTGTTTCTTTCTTTCTCTTCTTTTCTATTTTCTACCCTTTCTTTCTTCATAATGATGCGACTTTCTGGGCATAGAAAGTCGGGTCGTTACATTAGGTTTTGTCTGCCATTGGAATGAGGAGGTAAGAAGGAGATGTATGTACCGACAAATGACAATGAGGAACAATTAGGGTTTATAACGAGGTATTTATAGACAAATCAGAAAATAGGGTAGATGGAAAAGATTGATTTGAGTTTTGAACGTAATTGACCCAAAAAGCCCGTTTCGATTTCGGAACGGAAATGGGTCAACCCATATATCAAAATATATGTTTTCAAATATTTTAAAATCAATGGAACAGGTTTCAAGTCCAAATTCCATCGTATGAAGAAGTTATGCAAAAATCAAGTTATTTCAAATTGATTTCAATTAATTTCAATTAAATTGATTTCAAGGCGTTTCAAGCCCGTACGATCAAACGACAAGTCTGATCGTTCTGAAACTTGAAATCCTAAAATAATTCACCGTTACGGATCCGATGAAACTGGTTTCGTCGAAATCCAAGTCAGTAGCAAAAATGGCTATTTTCCAATTAATTAAATAATTTAATATTAAATTAATTAAATCACTATTTAAATTCAAATTCTATAATTCATAAATTTTATCATCTTGTATTCCTTTAGAAATTTAAAATCTTTATAACAAAATTTCCATATCAATTTAAAGTTACTTAATTCTGCAGTTATAGTATTAAACTCCAATTCCGGTAAATTTATTAACTTTCAATTGAAATGCCAATAAATCCATTCATTTGATTTTAAATCCTGTTATGAATCAATTATTAACTTACCATCTTAAAGGTGATGTCAACATGGTTTATATCTATTACACTAATATTCCCAAATTCATCTTAATTCCAGTTTACCATAGTATCGAATTCCAATTTCTTACCATAAACCTAATTATTATAAATTGAATCCAATTAATTATAATTAATTTCAATTAAACTAATTTGATTCAATCCTAATCTTTTTATTAAGTCTATATTACTCTATAAACCTTCTTAATATTTGTTTGTCTTTCATTACCCTACTATATTCAAATATCCATTTTGTATTAACTACTATTTCCATTTTATTGTGTTTGCCAAATATATACATTAATTACCATTTATATTCTCAATTAATTTATTTACTTGGTTTCATACTTTTATTACATCAATTACTACCCTATGAATACATTTACGTTTCTATTCATTTATTACATACACACCTTCAGTCATTGCATTAATTCTTATAAGTATAACATTACTGATTTCCTATTTTATCTTTATTTCAATTACATAATATTTAATTTCACTTGCTACAATAATTTCACTTATTATAAATTGGATTTCAATGGATTGATTTGTTTCAATTCAAATCTTTTTATTAAGTTCATTTCTACTCTATAAACTTAGTTATCTTGTTTCCCTTCGTTACCTTAATATACTCAAATTTAATAACTCCTAATCATTGTATTACATTTCACATTAATGTAACATTTATTTACATTTATTAAACTTTATTTCCAATTCAAATTTCATCAAAACAGGTAACTTATAATAATTTGTTATCATTTAATTGCAATTGATCCAATTATTATAGTTTAAATTCCAATATATTGATAAAACTTTATTTCCATTCCTTTTGTGCAACCAATGGTCATATTATAAATTGAGTTGACATTATTTCCTAAATTTACACTAACATAACTTTTAATTTAGATTTATTGCAATTGATTACTAGTTTATATTTAATATACTACATAAATGGTTACTTATAATAATTGTTACCATTTACGTTTAATTTCACTTATAAGCTATTATTAACAAACAAATTTGCAAATTTTTTTAGATCTAATTCAATAAATTAAATGAATGGGTAAACAATTAATAATTATCACTATTAGCCTAATTTACTCACATTCATACTTAATTATCAACCAACAATTATTATAATATAATCACTTATCTAACATTGAATTTATCAAATTCCAGTTTATTACGTATTATTACATCCACTAATATACCTTTGCATTTATTTCCCAATTTACTATTTACAATCAATTATAACCTTACAATTGTTTTCAATTAATTGGGATCGCACTAAATTAGCTATTCATTAACTTGCATTAACATTATTACCTTTAATTTACATCCAGTTACTATTAATTAATATATTATTTCCTCGGTTAATCCAATACTTATTCTTATTTACTTATTTCTATTTTATAGCCAAGTGCAACAATTTACACTATTTCATTATTGGGATTTCACTTCAATTTTACATAATTAATTTTAATTACCAAAGCTACATTCATTTCTAACATTTGCTTCATTATAAGTTATAAAGTTTTTATTTCTTTCTAAATTTAGTTACAAAAATCTTATTAAATTACCCAATTTAATTATCAAATTTTATGGGTCGTTACACCAATGGATTAAATAAATGATTTAAATAAAATAACTTTTGTTTTGAAAGAAAATTTTGTAACAAATGTTAATAAATTGAAATCAAAAAAATAGAATGAAAATCCATTGAATTAAAATCAACAAAATGTGAATATAATGAATATTTATTGATTGAATGATTCAATCGAAATAAAATTAGTTGAATATTAATCAAATTAGTGAATATTAATCAATTTAAAACTAATGAAATTTATATGGATTTAAATTAATTGTTGTATCTAATACTGTGTATTTCAAATCTACATTATCTATATGTTACTTCTATTCTCCTATCTGTTCCTTTTCGAGGACGAAAAGTTTTGAGTGGGGGAGAGTGTAACGACCCGTAAATTTTAACGATTTTATAAACGTAATTAACTAAATATTTTGTGAAAATAAACAATAAATTTCTGAAATGAAATTTTGATATTTGGAATGCGTCTGTCTAAACATAGCAAATGGCAAATTTGCATTGGTAAATATGAAAGTTAGTTCGGTTGTGCAATTTTTAGTTTCAATTTAAAATCGGTTAATTTGATGAAAATAAAATGTTTTTGAAATCTGAATATTTTTATATAATAAAATTGTAAATCATTTTATGAGCGAGACGTCATATTTTATTTCGCCAAATTTGGACTGCTCTAGCCCCGTTTATCTTATTTTCGGTGTTTTAGCAGCATTTTTGGCAGCGAAAAACCGAGTTTTGATAGCTTGATCGTATCGCTGATATCTGCGTACCATTTCGTTCGTCTCGTCGTGTTTATCTCCACAGTATATTCATTTGTGCATTTCAGTGTCCGGTACGTGGCGAAAACTATGAAACAGTCAGCCATATTGGTACACGTTCGAGTCCATTTGTTTTCCATGACCATTCAATTATCAACCGTACAAAATCAATAGCCACTAGCCTTTATTATTTTCAAAATTTATGGTGACTTTTGCTTTCCACGCTGGTTCCAACATAGTTCACTTTGGTGTCTCTTCCTTTCTGGGTTTTTCAGGCTTTTATACAAATATAATAATATTATATTTAAAGTTATACATTTTGTTTCTTAAAACATGCTTCGTCTTCCTCAAAGCTGCTCATCTCCTTCCCATCATGTGCAGTTAATGCCCCGCTATTACCCCGCTATAACCCTGCTATATCTCAGCGGATTTCTACCGCTACTAGTTTTCCATATAGCCCCAAATATAGCCTTTTCGCTTTAAGCCCCGCTATTTCTGCTATATCTTGTTATTCCCGCTATATTCCGTTGTTTCCGCTATATCTTATTTAAAAGAAATGAATTGAAAAGTGACATTTATACATTATAAAAATTATGAAATTAATTAATTTAATTGAATTTTAATATATTTTTAGAAATGAAAATACTCTAATATTTTACTAAATTCAGTTATGTTATATAATAGTTTTACGTTTATTTACAGTATATTCGCACATGTTTTTATTTAATATTATTTATGTATTAATTATAATTCAATTGAATGTTATTTTTTCATTTAATTACCATTTGTATATTCGTAAAAACATTAAGTACGAGTTTTATATGCTATTTTTGAGTCATCCGCTATATCCTGATGTATCCTTGCTGTATCCCCATTATGACTTTTTGCACCTCCGTCGCATTGAATCTGCTGAGCGCTTTAACTGCACAGTTCCCATCACAACCTGTTTTGTTCCTTTACCTTGCCTTTATCCATCGCCAAGTAAAACCCACTCCACAGCCAAGGCTCCACGTCCATCAACCTCCATGTGCTCCACAAACAGCCGCCACATCACCCCCCCCTCTCTCTCTCTTCAACGCATGCTGCACCCAGATTTCTTCCCCTTCCCGTGACTGTTTTCCCTCCATAGCAACCCAAGTTTCCACCAACTCGCCTACACCAATGCAAGCAGCCTCACGTCCACACCAACCACCGAAGCAAGCCCCTCCCCGCTTTGTTCCTCCCACCAGCAGTTCTTCTCCTCTTATAGAAAAAAAGAGAAGTTTATATATATATATATATATATATTATATTTGCCTGACCACCATCCTCCCAATAACCACAGCCGAACCAATCTTCCACACCCATCACCACAGTCTTGTCCGCCTGCAACCCTTTCTAGTTTATGAAAAAAAAATGTATATATTTGGAAGGCAAATTATGCAAGTATATATAGGTTTGTTTGAGGAGAAGCCATGCTCTACATGAGATGATATTGGTATGTGCAGTATGATTTATTTGTTATAGAATTTTCATCTTATCTCATGTTTCTGTCTTTTAGCATTAGTAAATTTCTCTAGTCATTATTTCTTTGTAGATGGGTTTATTTTCTACTTTTGTTTATGAGAGGTTCATTACAATTGAAAGTGATAAATCATTGTCATTTGTCATCTTAAACAACAGTAAATCAATTTCTATTACAGATATAGATCTTGTCTACTTCATAGATAGTTCACTGTCTTCTTTTTGGCAATTATAATTTGTTGTCATTATCATTGGGTAGCGATAGGTCATTTTTTCTACTATATAGATATTTTATTCTAATACGTGTTTTGAATTTTTAAATATAATATAAAGGTTTTGTTTTAATTTTAATATGTGTTTTAAATTAAATAATGATTTTGAAATATATACATATATAGATTTTATTCTACTATGTGTTTTAAATTAAATAATTATTTTAAAATATATATACATATATAGCTTATGTATATAAGTTCACTTATATAATTGATTTTCATCGAATCCAGTTCATCATGCTTTGCTTTTGTCTCGCTGCTATCCAAAATTGGTCGTAGCAGTTTGTTTGCTTTGCTCGTGTTTGTATCCGTGTGCGTGTCCGTGTCACTATCTTAGCCATCGTTGTTCCATAGCCCCGAATGGTGAGCGATTACTCATGATTAACATTCTTATATTTAGTAAATTTAATTCACATGAACTGGCGATTGAAATATGTTGTTAAATTTGACTTGTTAGCTATTTAATTGTTAAATATGATGTGTTAATAATTTAAAATTGTTCACCTCTGTAATTGACATATGACACCACTACCTGTTGTATATATTATATTTAAATTTGTTACTGATGATATATGCTCGTTGTTGATATGTTATGTTATTATCATATTTGTTCTCACTTTGCAAGTTCCCTGTTAGTTTAGACTATGGGTTGAAATGATACATACCCGAACGATATTATAGATTAAGGGAAAATCGTTATGGGTTGAAATGATAAACCCAATCGATTTTCGTTGATTTTGAATTTTGGGATTGCGGGTTGAAATGATATATACCCGTAGATATTTAAATTGCAGATTGAAATGATAAATATCCCTATCACTTGACCATAGGATAGAAAATTATATACGGACACCGTTGGTCTATATTTTGAAAATGATTTTCAAAGTTGTGAAAGGAAATATATGGGTTTTATAAATATTGATTTTAAAATATAATATATAATTGTTATTTTATATATGTGTAAATTTAGATTTTTAAATTATATGTTTGAAAATTTTAAATATATAAGTTAGTTTTGAAAATATAATTTTTAAGATTTTTCTTATAACTTTATTATTTTAAAAATATATAAATAAGATTTAAAAATTTAATTTAATTAATATATATATTATGTTTAAGTACTTATATTAATATATTCTAAAATTAAATTTTGTAATAACCTTAATAAATTAAGGTTGGAAAGATAAATTGAAATTGATATGTAATTTAATTTGTTTAACAATTGTATTTAAATAGAAATTGATTTGAAACTCGTTAATTTGAGATTTTAAGATATAACTTTATAACCAGATTATTTGATTTTAATTAAAAGTGAATAAATGAATATTTTCAGATTTAAATAAGATTGAAATTGAATATTTAATTTTAATTTGAATTTGAGAATTTTATTTAATTGGTTATAAATGTGATTAAATGAATATTGTCAGAATTTAATATAATTGAAGTCAGATATTTAAAATTTGATATGGGTTTAAATTTGCAATTTGAGATTTTATTTAAGTGTTATTAAAATTGGTTAAGTGAATATTTTAGATTTAAATAATTTAAAGTTGAATTTAAATATAAATGAAATTTATAAAATTGAGTTATTGTAAATTGTTGAATATTCAACTTTGAAATCGATTGAATCGGAAAATGGTTTAAATTTGTAGTTTAAATCTGGATTTGAAACCAATAAATTAAAATGGTTTTACTGATAATTTGAATTGAGATTGAGTAAATTTAATTTGGAACTAAAGGTTGATTTGAACTGATTTGTAAAATTGGAAGAAACTAATTCTAATTTGAACTATTTTGATATAAACTATTTTAGTGTATAAACTCTTTTTAATATATAAACTATTTTTAAATATATAAACTATTTTTAATTTACAACTATTTCAATATATATACCATTTTCAATATTTAAACTGTTTAAACTGGAATCGTTATGATTTAGATTTAATGAATTTAAAAGTGAATATTTGATATGATGGTTTAACCTATTTTGTGGTTAAGATTTTTGAAATAAATATGATTTTAAAGTGAATACTGATTTGAAAGTGATATGATTTTGAAAGTGAATATGATTTCGAAAGTGATATGATCTTGAAATGAATATGACATTTTGATATGAAGTATGAGCTGTTTGAAATGAAAATGGACCATGGTGTGAAATAAGCGTTTGGTTGTTAAAGAGACCGGGATCGGATATTGTCATACTCTCTACCAATACCGAAAACCACTTTAACAACTATGTATGTGGTGGAGATTCCAGAACGAAGTAGGATGGTTTGGCGACGATTCAATATGAGGTATTAACGCAGCCCTGACTCCCGCGAGTCAGCTTGATGTGGCTAAAACAAAAGCCACGCCAGGCTAAGTGAGGTCATTCCTCCTATTGGATACATTTCTTAGATACCATTCTATTACTTTGTGATTTGATTGGGTGCACCTTTCATTTGGGAGTGTGTCTCGAGGTGGGTGGTAGTAGCTGCTATGCCTTATCACCAGTCCGGATCTGCAAAACGGTAGAATCCTACCCTGGACATTGCCTCGCGTGCCTTGTCACATGCCTTATCGCGCCTTCTACGATTTTGGTTTGTGTCGTACCTATGGAGTGCTCCCTAATAGCCCACCTTCGGGTGGAGTTTACATTACTGTATAGACTATGGCATTATATAAAATGTGTTAGGGGGATATGGGTAATGCCTTAACGCTATTTTAATAGTTTACTTTACTATAGACATTATATATGTAGCGTATTGTACTATGAATGTAGATAGTTTAACGGATCCTTAGAGGATGGATATCCCAAACATCCTTTAAGTTATTTGAATTTCAGTTGACATTTCACTTGAGTTGAATTTACTGATATAAGAATGTTAATCCCGACTCGAGTGTTTTGTGTTTTTCTTTATGCTCGGGTCAGACTGAGTGTCACAGCATTTGAGACTCACCTTTGGAGTTTGGAGCTACGCTTGGAGATCCATCTATATCTATTTAGCTTTTAGTTTATTCCAATTGTCTTGTTTAGACTTGTCATTAACATTTGTATTGACACTTCTATGTATTGGATATCTGTTGTATTTTTGTTTAAGACTCTGTTGTTCATTGTAGTAGCTTCATGAACTAGTATTTATCTATTCCGCTGCTTATTGTTATATTACTCAGTGTTTGTGATTCTGTGATTGATTTATTTACTATATATGTTAAGTTTTGCAAAATATAAATTAACAATCTATTGTTTTGAGCAATTCAAGTCTGACATGAGTGGATGATTGTCGATTTGAACGGTTCAAAATAGAGGATCGTTACACATACAAAATCACAAATACAAATATAATCATGCTGACATCAAAATTATACTTCAAAATAAGGACAACTGATGTATTTTCATAGCCTTCAAAAGCCTATATTCATAATGAATATAGATATGTTTTAAGGTCAGAGAACATAACATAATGCATGTATCATAATCTATGAAGTTTTTTATGATTTTAAATTAGAGGGTATGAATATGTGAAAAGGTTAAGAGATGTTCAGTCCTTAATATTTAAATTTGATTGTCACAAAAGAGCATAGGGAATGTCTGCTTTGAACAGGCTACATCTCTTGCCTCAAGTCTAATGGAAGTTGCAGATTTCACTATTTTCTAAATAATTTCCAGCACTTGTGAAATTAATGCATATTCATATATTCCCAAAGGTAAAACATACAGTGACTATATTTTTTTGAAGTAAATATGACGTGCAATAGTTTAACGGTAATAAGATCAACAAAGATAATCCAATTGCAATAGATTTGGAAGAACTCAACTAGTAAATCATCATCACCATATAAGACGCTCATGTCATACTAATAGAATTTTCACTCAAGATATTAAAAGATCTTGTAACAACCCTTAAAAATGGGAATAATAGTCCCACATCGCGGAAAAACACTATGAAGTGGGTTCTTATATACCAAAGCCTTCACCTCATAACAACATCGAGGCCTTATGAGGAATAAAACCTCACACCTTGGCTTGGCCCATGAGGCAGAGGTGACTAAGTTGGGGACAATATCTTTGTTAAGTGAGGTGCGGGTTGTTACATTGGTATCAGAGCCATAACAGCCGGAATTGTGGTTTGTACGTGTTACAGCCACGATGTCTGGATGGTGTTGTGTTCATGAGCCAATGAGGACATTGGGCTCTAATGGAGGGGAGATTGTAACACTCCTTAAAAATGGGAATAATAGTTCCACATCGCAGAAAAACACTATGAAGTGGGTGCTTATATACCAAAGCCTTCACCTCATAACAACGTCGAGGCCTTTTGAGGAACAAAACCCCACACATTGGCTTGGCCCATGAGGCGGAGGTGACTAAGTTGGGGAAAATATCTGCGTTAAGTGAGGTGCGGGCTGTTACAGATCTTGACATAAATAAGGATGGCATACAGGATGATCATCTTTTTTTTATAAAATGAAGTGCAAGGAAGTAATTAAAACCATTGTTGCATTAAAACCCACCTCGATACGCGCCTCGAGGAGCGCCTTGAGGCAAGGGAAGATAAAACGCCTACAAGATTTTCAAAATGGCCTTTTACCTCTAAGGCTTATGTCTTAGTAACTTGAGGTATACGAAACGTACAAAACGTATGTCTTGCACGTCTCAAACTACCGGTACATGCGACTTGAGAATTTTTTGAACATCAGTTGTAAATATCAACACTAACAAAAGTTATAAAACTTCAATTATTTAATGTAAAACCAAAAAAAAGAATAAAATTTTAAAAAAATGGAAGTTAGTGTTTTCTTTTACTTTTCAATTTCAATATCGACATGATTAAGCAAGATTGTTTTTGAAACAACGATCGAGAGCTACGTAATGAATTTCCTAATTGTTATATAAAGAAAAATTTTGAACCATCATCATTGAACCACTTAATAAAATTTTCATATCGATTTAAATTGGTATAAAGAAAAATAAATAAAATAAGAACTTACATCATTTCCTATCGCTTGCAATGTAGACAAATTCCATTAGGATCGATCCAAGATCACTTTCACAAATCTGGAAAATAAATAAATAAAGGAAAATAAAGGGAGGAAAAATATAAAATACATACTATTGCGGCCAAGGATCAATAACTCAACTATTTAATGGTGTGAAGCTCTAGACTCATTCCAGAGGCCATGGATTCGAGCTTTTGAGACATCAAAATGAGTGCTCTGTTTGAATAAATTACCACTATTAATATCAAAAGAATAAATACCATTGCAAAATTGAAAACTGAATATGAATTCTTCAAAGGATCGAAGCATATATATATATATATTATCAAGGATTGAATTTTATTTATTATAGTTTTTATTATTTATACTTTTATGAATGAATAATAAAGAATGACTATGACTGGACTCTTTAAAGGTAAGTGTTTATTTATATTGTTATTTACTTACAATTTTATATGATTAACTGTTTAATTACTTTTATTTATTAATCAAAAATTGATAATAACAAAGCATTAATAACTTCCGCCTCAAGGTTTTGAGACATATGCCTCGCCTCATGTACGCTTTCGCATTTTTAAACCTTGATTAAAATTATGTATTCAAAGTAACAAAACAATCTAAAAACATGATATCATATAACTAAGGATGAAAAAGGATCCTCTGAAGCACGGTGTTTGGATGTACATATTATATATATACTGGCACATGTTGTTGGCTAAGAACAACTGACCATCGTTAAGATCATCAAGTAGAGCTTAGGAGCATGTATATTGCTACATGATATAAATAAACTGGAGATTGTTTGCGTAACTTGATTATGATTAGGAATGTTAGATAGCCAAGCATATTATATGTTATGAATGTCATTTGTAAAAATAGACACTTGCATGAATTAAATCAAAAATAGGGTAAAATATACCCACCTCAAATACTTCTTTACTAAACTCCAATCATGATTATCCAAAACTAATGCATTAAAATTTAAGAAAGATGAAAAGCCAAGGGAAGAGATGGATTATATATAGAAATTCAAAAGACAACTTCTTAAGGTCCTTTTTGTGGACATTATAGTCTTTAATTTTACTTTTGAAAAGCAACATCTTTTGTTAACCCACATCTTCATTTCAGTAATAAATGTTATAAGGTTTTATAGGTTATAACACTTCAATCAAGGTTATGACATGTGATAATCTTAGGGTAATATGTGTTATAAAGTCAACTTGCTAGGTTACTCAACACATTCTAAATTTGCTTTGAACTAATGAACATTTTGCTAATCATTCTGAACCAGTTTGGTGTATTATTTGAGATTAACTTTAATATATCAGTAATGTAACACAACATTGCATGATGATGATGTCCACACACATTTCATAGTATAAATTAACTATGTCCAGTTGATTATGAGAGCTCATGCAAAAAATATAGACATATAACACTTCTTTGTTACCATTATTGATCTTATTTGTATCCATACACCATAATTTTAGGACATTCCACTTCTTGCATTATGGTTCGGTTATGAAGCTAAGTCTGAAAATAAATCAGCAATGCAAAAGGAATTTTCGCTCAATAAGGTCATAATATGGCTGGTTGTATTACCTGAAATAACACCTATTTACATTAAGGCAACAAGGGAACTGATATAATCAGTTTTGGTATGAATTGGAAGAGCACATCCTTAGTCTGGGTTCCCATTTATCAACCTAATAACTTGATATGAAATTTTCATTGCAAGTCGGAAACCTCAATTATAAGCATTTAAAGTATATTTCGAAATACCTCAAAGGATCTTTAGTTTCGAGGAAGTGCCAAATAAGATTTGTTTATTGAATCAACTCCCAACAAATGTCGATATTAGAGAGATGATGTGTAGAAAAACTAAAATCTACATATTGCTTATACTTTCAAATTATATTAATTATTACCCAGCCTTAAAGATGTTCAATAGAATTCATTTTATCGTACATCACAATGGTATTCCTTTCCTGCAAATCCAGCTGTAATCTAAAATAAAGTCACAAAGTAGATGCTATTAGTTCTAAGATTGACGTTCAAAACATGAAACATATGAGTACACGATGGTAAAAGCAAATTGGAAAACATCATTTTGTTAATATTTTCAACATACTCACATCCTATTAAGAAATATGTTTTCAAATAAAAAGGAAAAGCCAAACATAAGAATTCATACCTTGCAAGCATTAACAATTCTCAAAATACACCTCTAAGTTGAGTTTCAGTACAACATCTGATTTCGATCTCAATATTTATTGCACTTTTCTTGTTTCCTTTGCCCGTACTGCTGACATGAGAAATAATATGTTTTTTTGCTGCTGGCGTTCAAAAAAACCAAGCAACGACAAATATTTTAAAGGTATATATAGACAATATTATGCTAAGGGGTTTAAATGAGTAAATTAAATTAAAAGGGTACATAATAGAATTCATGATTGCAAGCGATCACAGTTCTCAAAACACACGACTATGCAACATTTCAATACTCATTGATTTTGATCTCAACATTTACCACATTTTCCTTGCTTCCTTTGTTTGTATAGTTAACGTTTAATTAATATAATGGATGAGTTAGTAGAATAAAATAGTAGGTCTTTACTGTTACCAGTCCCTATGACAACTTAACATAACTATACATAGGTTTGTGCATGCAATCACATGCGTGAACACACACCCATACACATAACACACTTGTACGTACATATAAAAATATTTGCGAAAGGACCTTATATATATTCATTACAATTCGAAAAATATACTCTAGATGAAATAAACCTCAATGGAATAAAATACTTCAAAGAGAGGCGGATTGCCTCAATTTGCTATATCAACCTATTTAACTACAAAAAAAGGGGGAAAAAAAACCTTGTCATTGCTTTGAAGGTAAGGTTCCACACATTCAAAAATTGATGGAAAAACATAGTATGTTCTCTAGATCTGTTGCTAACCAAATAGATATATAAGGAAAAAAAAGATAGTTTTATGACTTTTTTGTTTTTAAATGCATAACCTTTAGCTGCATTTTAAATTTATTGTTTGTCGATGAATGAAAAGACAAAAAACCATTTATTCATGGAAAACTTTTTTATTAGCTTAATACTCATCGAGCATAAACAAAAATATAATTGTTACATTATTATATCTTCAACCTAACATTCTAAAACTAAATTGAATCAACAATGTTTAAATTAAAAGTAATAAGAAAACTTTAAATAAAAGCAATATTATTAAATTTTCTAAAACTATTTTGATTACCTCCAAATTTTCAAAGGTTTTTTTTTGTACAAACTCACAAATGCATCTTCATATCAAGTTAACCAAAGGAATGATAATTCCATGAGAGAAATGACTAATGATGAGATAATTAAAAGATTTTTTTAAAAAAAATACCTGATTATGAACGTTTTCTTTCAAATTCACAATACCGATCATTATTGAGCTGGTATAATATTTGAAATCTCTAAGTTGTACACCGGTTTCACCATTATGATTCTATCAGAATTAGCAAAATGTTTATGATTAGTTAATTTGACTGCTTGTTTAATTTGCAATCAACTTGTGTTTAATTAGTGATTGATATCATTTTCTTCATTGAGCACTTTTACCATACTAACAAACAAAACTGAAATTAAGACAATTAATATACACATTTGGAGTCAGTATTTGATTTATTAATAGCTAAATTCTAGCATGGAAAATAGGAAGGTTCATTTAGAAAATTTAATCTAAATAAATCTGGCTTATTTGAAATAAATACATAAATATAAATAACATAGATTGAAGCATAGTTTGGAAAAAATTGGAATCATATTAAATGCAGTAGTTTTACAATTGTTGTAGTTTCTAAATGCAGTAGTTTTAGCTGCACTTCAAGTTACTGTTTGTCAATGGATGAAAAGACCAAACAAAAATTCATTTATTTATGGTAAACTTATTTATTTAGCTTGGTACTCATTAACTCATAAATGAAGATATAACTTTTACATTATATCTTCATCCTAACATGTTATGACTAAGCTAAAACAATGATGTTCAAATCAAAAGTATTAACAGAAAAAAAATCATTAGAAGCAATATTAATAAATTCTATAAACCTGTCAACTCATTTTGGTTGTACGCAATTCTTCATAAGTTTATTTGCAAAAAATCATTATTCCATCTTCCTCCACACTTAAGCAAATGAGTAATAATTCCATGGGAAAAACAATCAACAATTAGATAACTAAAACAAAATTATTTGAAAAATACCCAATTATGAATGTTTGATTTCAAATTAACCATATCCCATCATTATTGAGTTAGTTTATGCTCTGAAATGCCCTAAATTTAACCCCGGTTCCACTATTATGATTCTATCATAATTCAGAAGAGCAATTTTGATTATGTTGAATGCATGTTCAATCTGCAATCAAATTGTATTTAATTAGTGATTTATATGATATCTTTGTTGGTCAACTTTGTCATTCTAATAAACAAACATGAAATTGGGACAATTAATAAACATATTTGAGGTTAGCTCTTGATTTATTAATAGCTAAATCCTAACATGGAAAACAATAAGGTTTACCCACAAAATTAATTGAAATCCAAATAACTGTAAATCATTTGAAATATACATTGATAACATAGATTGGAGTCACATTAAAAGGATACTTATTGCTTATGCAATTTCTCATCATATGAAACAAAAAAAAATTTAGACATGGAGATAGACTTCACCAATAGCAAATTAATTACCTTCACTCAACTATAAGTAGGTGAGAATAAAGCAATCACCCCAACTCAAAAAATAAAATAAAAATAGTTTTAGTGTTTAAGTACATGCCACCCCAAATCTAAATAAATATGGCTTATTTGAAATAAATATATAAATATAAATAACAGAGATTGAAGCATAGCCTTGAATAAATTGGAATCATATTAAATGCAGTTTTTAAATTCAGTAGTTTACAATTGTTGTAGTTTCTAGATGTAGTAGTTTTAGCTGCATTTCAAATTTACTCTTTGTCAATGGACAAAAAGACCAAAAAAAATTTATTTATTTATGGTAAACTTATCTATTTAGCTTGGTACTCATCAACTCATAAATGAAGATATAAGTTTTATATTGTATCTTCATCCTAACATGTTATGACTAAGCTAAAGCAATGACATTCAAATTAAAAGTATTAACATAAAAAATTCAGTAGAAGCAATATTAATAAATTCTCTAAACTTGTCAATTCATGAATATTTACTTTTTATTTAATAAAATAAATGTACGTATACCTAATATCTAAAAATATTTACTTGTTATTTGATAAAAAAGAATTGCATAACGAAATTATACTGAATCCTAAACAACAATAAATTGGTTAAAATGTGAATAAAATATATCTATAATAAATCAGTTAAAAAAATTGCATACAATGAGTACAAAACTCAATCCTAAACGTATGTATATCTAATAGCTAAAAATATTTACTTTTTATTTAATAAATTTTTTTTATGGATGACTGTGAGCTATAAGTGCAAAAGCTTTAGTAGTCACAACATTTTTATTTTAAGCAAATTGACAGTGAAATTCTATTGATGGATGGTTGGTACGGGAATGGTGATGGAGGTTGCGAACCGACGATGAGATTTCGATGATAGATGTAGGGCATTTTCGGTATTTCAAAAAGACGTTGTGGAAATGTTATTCATTGAATTATCTTTATTAACAGTAGAGATAATGCAATTGAATCGATTGCATCCTCAATCTAGTTATGAAGGAATCCTTGCATTATTAATGTTATCAAGGTTTGTGAAATGTGGAAAAAATTGTTCGAGTGAATGAAGGACAGAGCCAATACTCGATCACACGGGTCTTAAATGTGGACCTATAATCAACTGAAAAGCAAGAAAGTGATTGTAGATTAGTTGTCTCGATAAGAATATGGTTAGTACTCAACTTTGTAGGAGAGTGGTAGGACCTTTTCCTAAGTGCAATGAGTAGCCTTGTTTGTGAAATCTGTTGAATGTGGACAAACTTGTGCTGTCATGTGCGTCAGTCCATGACCTACGCCTAAGGTTTTACTTAAAAAATTTATGCATTTTGTTACTTGGGGAAAACTCCTAAAAAACAACTACACCATAGTGAAATGTGTTTGACATATATGTATACATGCACATGAGTACAAATTTAGAAATTAGGAAGTTGGTATATTATTTTTTCCATTTAAGCACATCCTATGTCTTATAGCCATGTCGAATTATGATATAAATAGTATTAGAATAAACTTTTATAAGCATGTTTTCTACCTTTTTCCTAACTTCATTCTCCATTTTATTTATGCACTCTTTCTACGATGTCAGACACTTCTATATTACCAAAAAAAATAGTAGTTTAGTTTGAAATTTATGCTTGTAACATTTTTGTAATAATTATAAACTTCAATTGTTCTTTAAAGAAACATAAAGTAAAAGCTCCACGATTGTTGTAATCCAACTTAAATAAAAATAAAAGGCAAATCAATGCAATACTAACAAAACTAAGAGATAAACATTGAAAGTTAAAAAGTAATTTGTGGGCACATGTATGCCGCGAGTTGATGAGAAAAAAATAAAGATATATACAAATCAGTGCAATACTCACAAAATTAAGAGATACACATTAAAGTTAAAAAGTAATTTATTGGCACATGTATGCCATGATGAGCTAAAAATAAAGAGACAAAATATTTTGAAATGGTTTTTGACATGGATGAACTAAAAAATCCCAAATATAAAAAACATTTGAAAACCATGCTCATTGCTCTCTTTTTGTTGGCATAATCAAATCAAGAGCCCTTGTATTTGCTATAGTTTATCAAATACTTGATCATACAGTGTGTTTCTGCTTTTTGGATGATTAACAATAGCCAATAAACATAATGCTACCTTATCACATAGTTTGTTTGAGCTTCCCGCCTAATCGAGAATAGCCATCAAACATAATACTATAGAAGTATCAGATCCTTTGGTAAATTACAATCTCCTCTGGGTATATTTTTGATTCAGTTTCAAACAAAATGCATAATGTTTGTGTAATAGAAGAATCAATTAAAAGAATTCTTTTGGTAAAATGTAGTTTCTAAGATATTCATTAATATATGGATATGTGACATGTGCTTTGGTTTTGATTTATGTAAAATATAATAATATACTTTGTACACTAAGAATATAATTTTATTGTTTAGTGTTAAATTCTAATCCTTTACCAAAACTGATGATTGATGAAATATTATTATTGAATCTTTTTTCTTATGTTATTATATTAGATATCCTTACATATTTAGTATTTGAAAATTAACTTGATGTTTAATTTTCAAGCATAATTTAAAATGCTTAAACTGGTGGATGGTTAATTTCCTAAATAACATGAATGAATTAATATAATAATAATTAATAATCTTCAGCCATAACACCCAAATTTCAATAGAATGAAAGGAACAATGGAAAAAAACCGAATTAATAAAAAAAATCTGAAATGGTGTATAAAAAGTATAAGGAAATGAATTTAAATCAAACAGTATTTGTATGTGATACTGTTAGAAAATCAAGAACGGAACGAAAATGATGTTTAATATCCATTTAAAGAGGTGAGCAGCTTCGTTGAGAATATGCTTCACAGTTCTTATTATATGAGATGAATTAACAGGGAAGGTAAAGAAAAAAATCAAATCTTGAAAAAATAATGGTAATAGAAGTCCTAATAGTCACAACTTGTTCAAAGCATAAAGTTACTTCTACCTCAAAAAAAAAATTTCATCTTACTTTCCTTTCAAATTGTGTGTCTAAAGCAAGAAGAAAAGAGAAGAGAAAGAAAACATTTAGTAGAGGTATAGATGCCTTCAAAGGAACATTCAGAAAAAGGGCTAATAAAATCAACATAATAGTTTCTGTGTTGAACCATGCATTGGTCAAGCATAAAAGTTTATTTGGATCATTCAAGAAGTCTTCTTTGGTAAAGTTAAACTGAAAATTAATGTTGCTTGTAAATAAACATAATAAGTAGAAATTATGAATGTATATTGTTAGTTTTAACACTAACAAAAGATTGTAGAAAATGGGTAATCTGTTACTGATTTGCTAGATTTATAATACAATCCCTCTTTATGTTAATCAATAATTGAATATGGTACAAATTCATTATAAGTTAAACTCCATCGGATTTTTTATCAAATAAAAAGAATTGAGTTTAATAAACGAATTGACTTTAATAAACTTTATTTGATAGCTAAAAATTATCTTAAACAAAAGCTTTAAATACATTATATAGTTAGATTTTTACAGCAAAACAGTCAAAGTAGTTAATTATCAGTAAAAGAGAAAAAAAAGATAGCAAATTTATGTATGTGTAGGTGAATTGAAAGATTCATTTCATTCCAAAAATTACTTCTGAACAATCATCAACTACCTGAACATGAGCTCATTCACAACTATCAATTTCGATGTGAATTGTTAAAAGCATTTCAAAAATAGTTACCGGTTAGTATCGTGTAGTCATGCTCAAATTAGTAAATGCAATGACAATATTTTAGCCGTAGAAAAGTTCACTTACGACGGGGAAAAAATCCTTACACTTTGGCAAAGCAAAAGATTTAAGCATCCAAAATGGACATAGGAAGGACACAGCTAGTAATAGTACATCGTTATAGGAGAACAAATTGAAGGTAGAGAAACATACCGTAGTTGATGGAATTTGAAAATTAGCCACAGTAGCTACCTGTAATGGTCATGATTTATTCCAACAATTAAAATACATACCTGATATATGTTCCAAACGATAAAGGGACAAACTGAACTGGTAGGGTTGTATGTGTGAAGGAATCGAGTATCAGAGACAACACAGTATCGAATCGACCCAGAGAACAACACGTCGCGACAGAAGGAGAAGGACCTAGGGTAGCAAATCCATAGGAATACGATGAAGGGAAAAAACGGGAATAGTGGAGGTTGCCAAGAAGAGTAACAGACTGAGAAACCTACTTTTGATGATTGATTTGCTTCTCCTATTGCTTTATCAAAGATTATTCTAACACCATTCCCCCAATTCATGTTAGCTGATAAGGTAAGAACTAATGGACAAATAAAGCAAGGTATGCGAATTATTTTGTGATTTAGTGAGGAGGTGCAGGTACGAATATAAAGAAATAATATAACGCGGCGGTTCATTTCTCAAATTACTCAGGTGGCTTTAGTGCTCTTGAAACCAAACTCAGTAATCATAATATAGTATAGATAACTTTATTGTAATCTTTTGCGAACTATAACATTTATAATTCATACTATAATTTGAAGTTATTTTAAATTTATTTATTCATAAATTTTACGATTTTAAATTCAAAACAGATTCAAATTAATTTATTTAGCCCTATAGAAGAAGAGGGCTTGGTTTGAAAAAACTAAAAGACATTAATGATGTTTATATCTTAAAAGACTATGGAAAATGCTTATTGGTGAATCACTATGGGAAATGTGGTTATCAAATAAATATTTAAACATAAACAACATTTGAGAAATGCAAGTCACAAGTAGTCTTTCTAGCACCATGAAAAAAATGCTAAGAGTTTGACAAAAAGTTATAGGCATTTTTGATAAGAAAATAGTAAACGGTAGCAACATCATTCTATGGTTTGATCCATGGTTGAATGGATCAAGATTAATTAACATACTTGGTTATGCATCAATGGCATGTTTAGGTGGAGAAATCCTAAAATTCGATCACATATTAATCGATAGTGAATGAAAAATGGAATTGTTAGTGCAAACCACAAGCATTAGTAATAAAATATCATAGATCAAAAATTTTAATTACAAATTTGAAGATTATGCTACTGCAATTTAAACAACAATGTATATTTTGTTTCTAAATGAATTGAAACTAAATAAAAGTTCAAATTGACAAAGTGAATTGGTATAAAACAATTTAGAAGTGCAAAGCAAGTCTTAAAATTATTCTATTTGGAGAAATCACAAATCAGCTTCCATGTAAAACCATTCTCATAAATCAAGTTATGTTAATCAATTGTGAATGTGTGTTGTGCAAAATTGAACACTTATTCTTTGCATTCAATTTTAGTAACTATATTTATAAACAAGTGAGATTAAAATTCAAAAATCCTATAATCCCAGTAAATAGCATACCAAACATTACAATCAAAATTAAATATAAACGAGAAATTCCTGAAAAAATTAAGGATCTTTGAGTTAGCTAAAATAAGATTAGCTTGTGTAGTTTGGTCAATATGATGTGACAGAAATAATAGATTATTCAACCAAAATTTTATAGACAAAAGGAGTACATGTAAATGGATCAACAAGAAGTGTTAAATACTTACATGGAAATTGAGACAGAAAATCATCGAAACCTATTTCGAGAAAGCAAAACTAAATAATTGGGAAATACCTAGTCCTGCTCCATCCTTCACTCAGGACCCCCTTGTAATGGTCTACTTCAGTATACTTTGTCCAAACTAAACAGATTTTAGCTTATATCAAGATGGATGGTGCCTAATAAGATGCAACAAAGTGTATTTTAGTTTCGAGAGTAAATGAGGAAGTATGCTGAATACCCAAGGGTTTCCATAATTGAAGTAATGAAACCAATTATGTATATCATGTAAAGTATTAGTTATGGTTTTATGTTATATTAGCAAATTAGACTAGGGATTTGGGCTTTTGGTTGTAAAGTTTTTTCAACTTTATCGAAATAAAATATATATACCACTTACAAAAAAACTTTTACAAATTTAAATTTAAACAATTTTGTATTCATTTATTTATAGCCCCTATGAATACAAATTTAAAGCAAGTTTAAATTTATTCATAACCCTTATAAATTTTAATTTCGGTTTAAAACAATTCTAAATTAATTAATTTATAAATTCCATGAATAAAACTTTAAAACAATTTAAAATTTATTCATCACCTCTATAAATGTAAGCTTAAATTTAAACCAATTTTATATTCAAACTTCATATATTATCATAATAATACAATGCGGGCTCTGACATCATTGTTGGATCAATTTGCATTGGAGAACGAGGTAAAAAGGGCAAATTAAAAAAATTCTTATTAATTCTTGATGCACTAGATTATTTGTAGTGTTATCATTAATAATATACATAAAAGTAAATCATATTTTATGTTGCTGATGTAAATGGGTTTTAAATTTTAAATATAAATATAGATTAATTTTATACTAGATTTATACTATTGTCATTTTATTTGGATTATTAACTTATATATTTATTATATACAACTTATAACTTTGTCTTTAACATCACATGTTCAACAACCAATTATGAGAATTTATAAATACATATTATTGTAGAGTCTAATATTACATGGGGTTGTATATCTTTGTGTGTGTATGTAATATGTTATTATATCAAAATGTATAATAATTTTATATTATTAAATTTCTTTGTATGTATGTGTGTGCATGTACTAATAATTTTATCAACTATAATTTATTACATAAATTTTAGGTCAATAACGTTAACCGAATTATCAATTCTATATATTAATATCCAATTTTAAAAAGTTACATGCATCTGTGTAATATATTCAATCAGCTAATGTCGAAATATATATTTTAATATAAACCCATCAACGCAAACTGCGCATAAGATAGGGCATATATGAGAGGATTATACATTTGAACATACATATAAGGGATAAAATTCAATTTATAATTCATAGGGACTTATTAAAATTTTACCTATTATTGTACAAAACCCTAACCGCCTTTATTCCCGCCTTTGATCAATTTTCTAGCCATGCAAGCCCATCGGATAACCTATTGCTGCCACCGCCGTGACCCTCTCCTTAAATGCCGCCTATCGGAACCCTTCATGCTCACGTCGATGCTCCATTTTCCAAACCGTAGCAAGATATATTCGTCGTCGATTATTGCCAAAGCTCGCCTACGTCTCTAATGAGCTCCCTTTGCAATTAATTAGAGGATCGAAAGAAAATGGTGGTATGCGATGCATTGCGACATGGATATGGTCATGCAAGTGATGCACAAAGAACAAGAAAAAAAATATTCCTTTAAAAAAAATAAAATTTAAAATAAAATTATAAATAGATTTTAGAAAAAGAAATTTAGAAACATTTCCTTGATGATCCTGCCAGTTCGAACACACATTGGACCATCCACTTGTCTTTTAGAGAAATTTTCTCTAACTCAATAGGTTAGTTGCAAAGTCCATCATTAAGATGTAATATATTTTGGAAATAGGATGTCAGTAGAATGAGGCCTCTAGGTATATTTATAGCTCTAATAAAATATGTGAAATATCTTACCTAGATCCACTATTCAAGGTATGACCCATTATAAGTGAGATCTTATCTCACTTAATTAATTAAACCGATTTAATTAGTTCATACCCACATATAGTTTGGCTCGTCTTGTTTTAAAACAATTTTAAAAATTTTGGTTACATATATATATATATATATCAATCATTTATTATATTTAAATTGTTATACTAGCCTAAAAATAAATAAATAAGTAACAATTATATATTTTACTAATTAATTTTTGTCCATCTAATAATAATAAATTAATTAATATAATCATTATACTAATTTCTCTATAATAATAATTTATAACTTTTATAAGGTGTTTTAATAAAAATAATTCAGTCGAAAGACCATAGTTATGGTTGTCTGACTCTCAAGTGTGAACTTAGCTCTCAATAATATTTAAAAAATTTAAATATTTAAGTATGTACAGACTTTGCAGAAGCACGGTAGTGGACACAAGTTCACTTATAGATTATCTAGATGGAATTCAATTTTTTATCTTTTGAAGCGACACCCTTAGGCAATAATATATTATACATGTTTTCTCTTCATCATCAATATATCACTCAGATATCTAGCGCTCAATCAATTATTGAAACTCTAATAATATCTATAGTTATTGTGAAGTCCAACATTAAAGTCCATGATTCAATTTGATAACATTTATCAATTAATCGACTTACTTTGGCTAAGGACTTTGACTTGAAGTCGATTACCAATTACCATGATACTAACTTTCTATTTGAATGAGAAGAATCCTCTCTTGAATAGTGTTTCACTCAACTGATTCAACGTATATCCAATTATGGCCTTAACATGATCTTCATTATTATGTGATTGACTATGACCAAAGTATATTTTAAACACTTAATATTCACAATATTATCAAGTCAAAAGAATACTGCATATCATCACATTAGATATTCTATTTGACTTCTAACTTATAGAAGACTCTTGATGAGACATTCTGTAATTGTTTCATACAATTACATGTACAACCCATGGTGTCATCATTGGTCATGAGTAATCATTGTCCATTATAATTGGAGTTTTACATATAAATATTTATTTTATACAATTCAATACCCATTGTTATGAACACATTTGTAACTGCAATCAATTGAATACTTTCCCTAAAGATTTTCTACTTGTATATATTTAATTTGTTTAAACATTTTATAGTCCAATATAACAGTATATGCAATAGAAAACAAAACCAAAAGATTACTTTTTTTGAATAAGATTCACTATAAGAGTTAGTCAAATTACATAATTCCCAAAGGGTATACATACCCCTAACTCAAAAGTTACGACAACCATTGGTTTTGTACACTTGTATATCATTAAAGCAAAGAAAAGAAACATAACTTGTGTTAATTTTCCTAATTACCAATCCATTCAACAATCCATATGGTAGCATCGACAATCATTTGATTGAACATTTGTCGTTCATCAACATAAGCAAAACAAACACACTTGTGCTAGTTCAAATTTGCCATCTTTTATTGTCACATGTATAATAGCATACTATGGACTCTTATGTGAGATCACTTGGCTTATTGTGCCTATACATATTCAACTGCATAAATAATATTAAAGAGTTATAAAATTCTTATTATGGTGAGTCATTGCTAAGAACATGAAAGAGATCTTGTAGAGCTAGGAAGATTTAAAGAGGAAGAAAGAAGTGCCTCTTTTCAATGAGGACTCCAATAAAGATGTGGTTCTATGTGACAAGAACTATAGTTCACTCAACATATTATAGAGCAAGAGTGGATTCACCTCCAGTTTATGTAGATGTGGATTAGATGTGATGCACTCTATCATTAACCCTAGTAATGTTATACGTCAACATGATTTAAGTGCTCATTTTACCAGAGTGGGTGCAAGTTTCAAGAGTGGATCGATGACCATTTCACTACGCAAGCAATCGAGTATGCAACATTACTGCAATTTAGATATCATTGTTTTAGAATTAATTTTAGGTAGTCAAAAGAGAAATACATTCGCTTCATATGCATATTTTTTGGCTTAGAAAATCAGGTAGTCGAAGTTAAATAAATCTTTGATGTATGATACATTCATTCTCTTGGTTAACGGTTTGGTCCAGTCATGTGCTATCTTGTTAGTCTAATTAAAGCTTAATGATTTATTGTAAAGTTATGTTTAATGAAAAATGTATCTTGTTTTATTTTATTATGTATGAATATCTCTATACGAGTTGGCTAAAACTCATATGTAATGAATTAATCAATGTTAATACAACATGAAGAACTATACATAATGTGATATCCAACTGATCAGACGATTCATCAACTAAACAAAAATAATAAGTTCAATGGCATAGTCCACTAATACACTAGGTATGAATAATTAGTTAATTACATAACAACATAAATAAATAGAAGGTGTAGATATACACAACTTGATGAGCCAATACAAGGTAATTGCATTGTCCTTGCCAGTACAAGGTAATGGTGTAGATATCTAGTTCATAACTTGGAGTTAGCAGTTATCATCTTTGCCTTAAGATATGAAGGCATTTCCGTTTAGGAGAAAGTTTTGAGTTATTTACTAACCATAATTCACTCAAATCCCTATTTTCTCAAAAAGATTTAAATCTTAGGCAGCAGATATGGATGGATATATAGCATCATTTGACTTTAGTATTCAGTATACCCTTGGAAAAGGGAACGCGGTCGCCGATGCCTTTATTCATGGGCACGCTACCCTAGGTGCTATAATGAATGAAGACAATTGGAGTTCCTCTCAAATTTTAACTTTCAACCACCAGCAGAACCCATCCAAGGCTCTTTAGCAGTTATGGAGATTAGACCAGCCTTGATGGACCACATAGGGTTTGAGAAAGTGAAGGATGAAAAGTTAGTAGAGATTTTGGAGAAGCTAAGGAGAGGAGAGCACTTTCCCTACACTAGTAGTTATTCAGTCGATGAGAAGGGATGCTTAAGAAGTGATGGACGCATTTGTGTCCCTATGGTTGATAGTTTGTTGAGAGAAGTGCTTATGGAGTGTCACTACTCGAAGATGACTATTTACCACGGAGGAGATAAGATGTAAAAGGATATGAAGAGGATATTCTTTTGGCATGTAATGAAGAAGAGTGTAGCTGAGTTTGTTGCTATGTGCTTGACATGTTAGAGAGTAAATGCAGAGTAAAGGAAGCTTGGTGGATTACTATTGCCTTTAGAAATTCCGACTTGGAAGTGGGAAGAAATTTCGATGGACTTTATGGAAAGATTGCCTAGAAATCAGAGGGGTAATGAAGCAATTTGGGTTGTTGTGGATAGACTCACTAAGAGTGCCCATTTTATCCTGGTTAGGAATAATAGAACTACCACTTCTCTCGCACAGATCTACATCAGGGAGGTAGTTTGGCTACATGGAATTCCTATGAGTATAGTTTATTATAGAGACCCCATGTATACTAGTGAGTTTTGGAAGAGCCTACAAGCAGTTTTGGGAACTTCTTTGAGTCTCAGCATTGCATATCACTCATAGACTTATGAACAAACGGTGAGGGTGAATAGAATTTTGGAAGACTTGTTAAGGGCTTGTATTTTGGATTTCAGAGGACACTAGGAGCATCCCGTACCATTGGTCGAGTTCGCATATAATAATAGTTATCAAGCGACGATTAGTATAGCCCCTTTTGAAGCACTTTATAGGAGGCCATGCAAATTGCCAAATTGTTGGTGGGAAACAACTAACAAAGTATTACTCGGACCTGTTTTGATCCGTGATACCATGGAAAAAATAGAGTTGATTAGACAATGAATAAAGGTAGTGTAAAACGGTCATAAATCTTATGCAGATAAAAGAAGGAAAGAGCTTGAGTTTGAGGTTGGAGATATGTTATTTGTCAAAGTCTCCCCTTTTAGAAAAGTAATTAGATTTGGCAAGTCTAGATAATTAGCGCCTAGATTCGTTGGGCCATTCAAAGTTTTGAAAAGGATAGAAAAATTTGCTTATCGCATGGAGCTTCCTGACAGATAGGTAGTAGTTCACTATGTTATCCATGTTTCTCACATTAGAAAATCCCTTCATGACACCGCTATTAGAGTTGAGCCTGATCAGTTGAGGGAATTAGAGATGGAGCCAACAATACCCAATGCCACCACATGCATTGTGGAGCACGGAAATAGGATACTCCGCAACAAAATAATTAGGCTAGTCCAAGTACAATGGGAAGACAACCCGACAGAAAGCACATGAAAACCCGAGGAGAAGATGAAGATCACTCATCTAGAGCTTTTCACTAGTAAATTTTCTCTCATAAATTAGGATTTTGGTTGCTAGATTGGATGGCAGGAGATGGTTGTCACACTTTTTGACAACCACTTTACACTCATATAGAAACTTTTATGCATGTTTAGGGTATTTGCATACATATTTGCATGACACGATTACACATTCACGCTAGGATTGAGTTCATTTTAGTATGTCTGCAGTACATAATCACATTACACTTTGGTTGAGTAGATGACTGTGTAGATAACTTGGTTGTGTAACATGAATGTTATTGTGCATTACGCTTTTCGCCCATTAATAGATTTTGGGATGAAATCCTTTTCAAGGAAGGGAGAATGTAACATCCTGTAAAATAAATGCTCCTTATTTAAAAGGAGCGATCGACCTATTGAACCCAACCGGTCGACCCCTAGCGATCGACTGGTCAAGTATTGGGGTCGATCGCTTGGTCGTGGCAGCGACTTGGGTTTTGTGTATTAAATATTCTAGATTTGTCCATTTTTCACCTAACTCGATCCTACGATTCTGGTGCGTTTCAACTCCTATAAATAGGATCGCATCCTCTCTACCTTTTATTTATAAATATTTAGAAAATACCTCGAGCCTCTGTCATTTTCTCTCTTCAGTTAGATTCATAAATTCAATTAGAAATTCAGGTAAGGATTCTAATCCTTTTCTAATTAATCTTTTAATTTATTTTCTTCTCCTCCAACCTCTCTGAACCTAACAAAATTATATATATATATATATCTTTCCTTTGTTGTGTATAAATATCAATAGAAGGATATCTGGAAAAGAGTTATTTTGGCATTGCAAATCCATACAAGAGAAGCTAAGGATAATCTGTGAGTGGAAACTTTAGTATTTTTATTCAGTAATTGATTACTATATATCTATGGATTTTAGTATGCCTTAAGGATTTTGGGATTGTGAAAATATGATAGATAAAATCCCTTAAAATTTCTTTTTATTTTAAAATGTCAATTCCAGATGGAGATTCTCAATTATTTATGTTAATTTAATGGCATTTATATTGTTCTGCAATTTCTAATGATTTCATAGTCTATTCCACTTCTCTTCCTTCTTTGATTCAAATTGTAAGTTTTCAGTAATAAAATAAGGGTCTAAAGTACGAATTCTATTCGTAGTTGACACCACTTATTCCATACAAAATTCCTTAGTTTATTTCTGTGTAAAAGAGGAGTTGAATAGATTTTGAAGTTAGGATTGCAATTCCTATTGTTTAGGATATTCCATTAGACCGATGTAATAAATTGGGTTTCTATTTTTACAAGTCTATGTATTGTAGTTATGGATATGAATATTTAATCCCTTATTACAGTATTGAAATCTTACTAATTTAAAGGAAAAACGACTTGTATTAGCATTATGGTTAAAAGAATTGACATTTAATGCTAGTTTAGGGCGTATAAACTACACACTAGAATTGATTAGGCAGGAATATATATATATATATAGCATAATAAATGTGTAGTTATTGCGTATAATTACGTAGTTAATTAGGTGATAGTCGTCATTAATTTCCCCTTTTAGGAAGGTAATTGATATTTTAAAGCACAATAAGGAAGATTCCTTACAAGGTCTTATTTATGAAAGGTAAGATGAGTATTTTTTATGAAGAATATTTAAATTATAGCTAAGTCCTAGGGATGCGAGGTCAGCAGAGTTGCATGATAGAAGTTTACCCTTCATTTGAGGCTGCCAGTAGTTGTGTATACTTCCTATTGATGTAAGACATCTCCTATGACAAATATTTGTGATGATGCGAGGTTAGTTCTAAATTCCATAGGGTAAATCTGCCCAACTAATCTGGCTACCAGTTCTTATGAATAGTCGAACTAGTGTGAGACATCATTATGAGTACGGTTCATTATATGTGGGGCCTGCTTCAGGGTCTTGAGGTACTAAGTGCTTGTTTGAGGGCATGTCTCTTTTCCCCATATGAAGTAATAAATAGCCAAGGGGCTAGTTATTAGGCATTTTAGGTGGTATCTCGATAGGGGTCCACTTCGGGATAAGGTATTAAGTGACAGATTGAGGGTACACCTTTCCATAAAGAAGTACTAAGTGGCTTAAGAGATTCCATATGATGTCAGGTAGATAGTTACCATTGAGGGTCCACCTTGGAAATAGGTATTAAATGATGGGGTCTGACTTAATTGAAGTCTTAAATGGCCAGAGTCTGTCTATTTTCCATAAAAGGTATTAAGTGGCTTGGGTACTATCTCCCGCATTGTTAGACATTTATGACGTGGGATTTGGGTTATGGTTTTTAGAAACTAGCTTCCGGAATGGAAGGTATTAAATGCTTGATTGTGGACCCACCTCCTTTCCTTTAAGATGTATTAAATGGTTTTATATATGCTAGACATATTCTTATTTTGAAATATACTGCCCAAGTACTAAAACGGTAAGACTCGAGGTTTTTATTCACCGTACATTTGTTGTTTTGACTCTCTCCTCATTACAACATAGGTTAAGGATGGAGTGATGACAGTGACGATGCTTGAAGGTGGAGTTGCTTAAGATTGTGGTAGTTATTATTATCTTTTATGATATTTTTATGTTGTACCCATATATTTGAACAAATGAAGTAATGGGTCTTATGTGATAGCTTTATGATGTTTTATACTATGACATTTCAAATGGTTTTGAAATAAATGGTACAGTTGATATTATATTTTGTTCCATCCACTATGATTTTTGAAAGAATTGTTATTGCTTTGTACTGTTATTTCTTTTTTCCACCAACAACCAACCGTGGAATGGATCTAAGTTTCAAAGGGATTTTTCAGGGTCGAAATTTAGGCATGTTCCGAGGTGGGTTGTTACATTTGGCATCAGAGCAATATTAGGTATCGATTGGTAAAATCCGAGCATTTAGTTATTTAATTAGTTAATTAGGATCCAAAAATGAAATTTGTGCAAACAATGGAATTTGACCATGAAACTTGCACCATTCCCATCGTAGTGAAATTCAAAGCAACTTTCATATTTGGAGTTATACGATTGTAGTTCAAACGAAGAAGTAACGGATGAAAAACGAATTCGGAACGAAAACAATTAAATCAAAAAAGTTAACATTTATATATAAATACCGGGACCCATTGCTTGACCCCTCCATTTTGGGCAGGTCGACGTGGAGCGGTTGACCCCTATAGAGGGATGAGCAGTGATGGCTAGGGTTTACGTTGGTCAAACGGTTCATATTTTATATATTTTAATCTAAAGGCTGTGGTTGATTCGAGTGCCTATAAATTCAGGTCTAGCCCTCTTTTTTCTTCTCATATTATTCTGGAAACAGCAGCGAAGCCCTGCCATTTTCTCTTCTCCACAATTTTCTAAATTATAAAATATAATACTTATATTTGTATATATACAAATTGGAGAAGGAAATCAAATAAGAGAAGAAGAGAAGCAAATCAACACTACGTGATAACGAGGTAATATATATATATATATATACATGCATGCATGTATGTATGTATGTATGTATGTATGTATGTATTAATCTATTTATATTTCCCTTCAAACCCAAGTCTCTTCTCATATCTATAATTCTAATATAGGTATATACCCTTTTTATACATATTTCTTGGAATAAGAAGGAAATGGAGTTGAATCAAAGGTTTTACTTCAAATCTGGAGATTTAGAATGCTTTTAGAAGGCGAGTGGGAAATTTATATATTGTTATGATTTTGAATCTAATCCATTGGCATACGTTTGATTTTTATGCCTAAATGAATAAATATATATGAGTTGTAAGCTAAAGTTTGAATGTAATAAATATCGCCTACATATTCTTAGGATATCTGGTATGAATTATTGTTACATCTTGATTTGGAAATCAGTCCCAAAATTTATAGATATGAATATTGTTAGATATGAAATTTATTTCAGATCTGAAAATGGATTGTGGATCATTGGTATGACTTTGATTATTACTCTAAATATGTTGAATTGGAGATTTTCCATGGTTTAATTTGTGGGAAGAACGTTCGTTTGATTTTTATAAATTTGTTTTTGTTTCCAAATTGCATAAAAAGTGCAACATTTGATTTAACAAGGAATATATGCAACTAAAAAGGTAAAGATGTGTAAAGTGCAGATTTATTCTTCGTAGTTTACATTGTCCATTCCAATAAAAAGAAAATAATCATTCCTTGTATTTTCAAACGAGGCAAATCTTTCTTTTTATTCTTAATCTTTTGTTTTAAACTAATTTATAGAAACCACAATAGAGAACCTTCCTAAGAAATGAAATTTCTGCAAATTAAATATGGAAAAGAATATTCTAGTTAAAGATTTGTAACTAGAATATATTTGGTAGAAGTAGGTATCTATATGTATTTATACACGCTAATAAGCATGAAAATTTATGTGTAATGCTCGCGTAGGATATTAGTTATACGTAGTAATAATCTTAATTTGCGAGTAGGAATTAGGAAAGAGAATAAGGAATGGTTGTAACTCCAATTATGGGTAATAAATGAGGAATGAATTTGGGAGTTACAAATGATTAATAGGGTAAATGGATTGATAGGACTGATAAATAAAGAAGTTAGGTTAATAACTATGGAATAGCTAGAAAAGGTTACTAATTGAAAATTAGTAAATATATATATGCCTTATGAAAAGTCCGTTAGGATGATATTTTTTATCGAACAAATTGACATTTATGGAAGAAATAAATAAAGGGGATTTATGGGTAATTGTATATTCAAGGTAATTTATATAGCCTTAAATAAATAGAAGAATGTTAGTAAGCTAAATCCAATATCCAATTTAGGATGATAAATCTAGTAATAATAAAGCCTAGGATAATATGGCTTAAGTTAGTAAAACCTAGAATAATTAATTGGACTTAGTAGGTTGGAATGCAAGGTTAGTAGAGTTATACATCGGAAGTCAGCCCTTCACTTTGATGCTACCAGTAGTTTTGTATACTTTATACTAATGTGAGACATTTTTAACCATAGGACTCATAGATTAATTGATTGGGCTTAGAAGATTGGGATACGACGTCAGTAAAGTGACACAACAGAAGTCTGCCCTTCACTCAGAGGCTACCGACAGTTGTGTACACTTATTACTGATGTGGGACATCACCCATCATAGGACCCATGGGAAATGGTTATATGAACTAAAGAATCTACTTAGGGGTTAGAGGTATTAATTGGTTATTTGAGGGCCCGCCTCTTTCCTAATTAAAAAAGTACTAAACGGTCCAAATTAATAATTAGGAGCGGTAGTGGATATCTCGGAAGGGGTCCACTTTGGGTTTGAGGCATTAAGTGACTGATTTAGGGTTTGCCTCTCTCCCATAAAGAAAAGTGTCCTAGTGAGATTCCAAGCTATGTCAGCTAGATAGTACTAGTGAGTAGTCCTCATTGGGGTTAGATATTAAATGACAAATGCCTACCTGGAATATAGGTATTAAATGGTCAAGGGTCTGCCTAGTCCTTATTAATGATTATTATGTAGCTTGGGTATTGTGTCTCACATGGTTAAGTCTTTAATGACGATAAATGCATTAGTAATATGGTTATTATATATATATATATATATATTAAAGATATAAGTAGTGGTCAAAGGTCTTTGTAGCTAGGACAAATAGACCAACGATGACGGTGCTAGGAGCCCACTTCATATTTGGAAGTATTAAGTGGTTGATAGACTTATGTTAGTATTTTGTACCTTGGGAAGGGTAGGTAGATGAATTGTGCTGGGTAAGAATATCATGTATGCAATATTTGGTTAATTTGGTTAAACTTGAAATAGTGGACATAACAACTAAATGGAAACCAATCGGTATGAATTTATGTTATGGACACTGCATAGATTTTTCAGTCGCTAATACATTGTTCTGACCCCCTCCTCATTACAACTGACAAGGTAGATTTAGAGGAACAGGTCACTGAAGCTGGACGTGATTGATTGTTGGAGAAGTCTTCTTTCTCTTATGCTTCATGCTGATGTGGTGATCTGGTATCCAAGGAATACCTTTAATTCTAAGGCAGCTGCCATAGTCAGCATTTATATCCTATTATTTTTTCCGCTGTGAGTTTAGACTTATATCAATCTCTGATAATTCTTATGCTTATTTGCATATACTAAATCCAACGATCTGTGCTTTGATGGATTTGAGTTTCGATTCTTGCCGAAATTTAGGCTCATTAAAGTGTGGGTTGTTAAATTTGGTATCAGAACATAGGTTTGTTAATCAGAGGAACTATGATAAATTGAGAAAAAATATTCATACTTTCTTATCTATTATTATTTTTACGCTAGACTCTAGGAATTCTGACTATAGAAGTAGTTGTAGTTCCACTCCGAAGGAATGGGCAAAGCAACTATGGGTTGGAAACATCTTAGATTTAAGATATTCACGCTGACCTCGAATTTCCCACGGAGCATTGCAATGCATAAGGCAATAGTTTAGAAGAGCATGAGTATGACATATCGCAGAATCCCATAGAATAGAGGGTGTTCGACTTGATGGTTGAGGTTCTCGCCACCTTGTGATTTTGAATCTTGATGAAGACTTGTAGTTGAAGATACACAATTATTCCAAATAAGTGAAAATAGAATTTTGTATCTCACAAACATTTGGAAACCGTTTTTGGCAAGGGAATGTCCATCAACCGCCTTTACATGGCAAACCTGATTTTTATTTGAAGAATTAAGGTCAATTTCCTAGTCTAAACCCGTGAGAGAATTTTTGACAAAATATATTTTAGAAACGCCTTAGATTTTTGAAAATGGGTTTTCAAAGGATTTCTTTTCCCAAAAGATTTGTTTTGGAAATTTTGTTTAGGGAAGTTTAGAAATTTTAAATTTTCTAGAAACAAGTATACCACTAAGTTGGTCATGTTAAGACATTTTGGTTTATAAAGGAGTAGATTTGGCATCCTTAAATATTTATATGTATATATATCAATAAAGGTTTGGTTTTTATTTTTGAGAAGAAATAGTTTCAGAAATGAGTTTCAAATGGTGAATATTTAGCCCAATGATTTTCCTATTTACAAAAATTGAAGTGTTTAATGTTTTCTCTCTCCCAATGGATGGGCAAAATAGTAATGACATTTAATTTTATTGCGGTATGAAGTTAGAAATGTCATTGTACCTGCCAATTGTTAGAAGAAATATTCCATGCGAAGTATGTAGAGAATAGTAGTTGGAATATTATCGGGTTTTTGGAATTGTTAAAGGTTGAAGTAGTATAAGTCCAAAGTATTGTGGAATAGCGGAGGAATGGTTCGAAAAGCTAGACGGTAAGCTTAAGCACTGTCGTGAAGAGGGCAGGGATTTTTTGGATCATATCAAGTTAAGGAGATGGTGCAAAACGATTATCATTATTATTATTAGCGTCATAAATTAACCGATTCGAAAGGGTCCAGGTTCAAGTTGCGTAGAAAAACCGCTTAGCGGTCAACAACCGGCGGTCGATTGGTAGACCTAGAGGGGTCGATCGCTCCATGGGTTTTAGCCCATCCTAAACTTGGAATGCGATTTTAAAGTCACGTCCAATTTTTCCTGGGCGCATTCAAGCTCCCCCTCTCTACTTCAGCCAAACCCCAAATTACCCCTTCCTCCTCTTCCAAATTAGCTCCCACTTCCACCATTCCACCTCCAGACGATGGCATTTTCCCCTTCTCCGACGAGCAGTAGCCTTGTCTTCTCCTTGCGTCGATTTTCACACATTAGATCTTTCCCCACCTCTATTCCTGATCTAAACCATATTTCTCTACTTCTCATCCCATGGCACTCCCCGCACTGCTTCCTCCTCGTGCCACCAAGTGTCACTCCTCAAGAGATCAGGTGTTGGACCAGAATGACCAGAAGATGTCCACCTTTCTCAGCTCCGCAAGTTTCAGGTTCCTTTAGTGGCAATCGATGAAGTTTGGAGACTTCGCAGCTTTTGGGCTAGAAGAGCTTTTCGAGGTGGCAACACTTGCACCAATCATGCGCTTCGAGACTCTTAAGTGGGAATGCTACCCGCGCTGCATTTGCCTTTTCGATGCTCATTTGGCGCCGAATTTCGATGAAGGCAACAGTTTCATTCAGTCGGAAGTTAAAGGGGTCAGGATCGAGATGTCGACGACGTCTTCGGCGATATTTTGTAGATTTTTGCGGATAGTGTGGATTTGGATGACTGAGGTGAATGATCCAGAGATCTTGCAGCGGAACTTTTCTCAAGACGTCGGTGTTTGGAGGATGAAATATTTATGTATGACTGCCTATCTTGTTGTGTGCATTATTCAGCACAACATCATCCCTAAGATAGGTAGCTATGATCAGATTTATCCTAAGGTACGAAAGGTCACCTATGTAGTTATTGGTCGTATAGCTGTCAATTAGGCTCATACTCTTATGATTCATTTTTCCGACCAAGAAGTTGGCACCCCATGGAGTTACTTTCTGTATTGTCACCTATTCACTCTCGTCTTCAAACGATATAGAGTGAATCTTATTGCGGATACTACCTTGACAAAGGTCCTAACTGCCATCGATAGAGCCTCCCTTAGGAAGATGGGAATTCCTTTTTGACCAGCCATAGCAGCTGAGCCAGTAACAGAGCAGCAGCTGCAATAGGGAGCGGAGTAGGGATAGGGCGCCAGGGGATATCAGAGTCCCAAGATAGTTACCATTTGGTAGGTCCAGACTGAGCTCCATGGGATCCACACCGACCAGCAGGAGATGAGGACCGAGTTACGGCGCTAGAGTCATGAGATTGGTGCTTAGCTACTATGGCTTTACCCTTTTCGAGGCTGCGGCAATGGCTCGAATTCCCGTCATGGATCAGGACTATCCCATAGTCCGTAGGTAGTGTTTTAGATCCTGTAGTGTGTTGTTGTATCTTTTCCTTCCAGCATTTGTTCTTTATAGTTTAGGTTGTTGGGTTATACCTGTTAGTTATCTCTTTTTAAGATGCCCACGATATTCTGAGATGTATTTCTATTTATTTACTATGTTGCTATTTCCAAATATGTGAACCGCTCTTATATACATGTTTGGAAGAAACAATAGAAATATGAAAATCTCATAAGGACACTTAACTAATAGTAAAATACAATGTGAAACTGGAAGTTTTGAATAGGTAGAAATTTAAGCAAGCGAAGGATGGGTTAAATTATTTTGGGAATCACGTGTCATTGTTCCTGTTCCTTAAAAGCTATTTTTTTGAATAACTGGGTATGATGGCATTTTAATATAAAATGTTAAAGTTTTATGGATTAAGGTTAGTTTTAGAATGCTAGAATTGAGCTTATGGGTTTAGCGCATAACTGACTTCCGACTACGCTGAAATTTGAATTATCAAAAATTTCGAGAAGGTAAATGTTTTGAAAAGTTTCGCTTGAAAAAAATAAAAGAAAAGAGTTTTGATTTTTTTCAAATTATTTTTGGTGCTTAAATAATATTTATAATTTTTGCCTAAATTTTGTTTCAAAGGAAAAATTTACATCTAAATATTTTGGAAATTTATTTTTCAAGCGACGTATAAATTTAAAAAGAACTAGGTTTTTATGACGTTTTTGATTTGAAAGCCACATGCTAAGCATAGGGAAGGAAAATAGGTTAGAAATGTGAATTAACCAGTACATTAGGATCGATGATGCGATAAAATGCAAGCGATAACAAGAGAAAAGCTTTTTTAGCCTTGGGATTTCTATTTCCATACCTTGTTGATGACACACGTGAGTCTATTTTTGGACTCAATTCCATTTTAGAGCTTGGAAACAAGCCTCCTTATGCATTTTGTGTGGAAAATTTGGAGTAAATCTGGTGCAGCGAGGAAATTTCCACAGTACAATGGGAAATGGGTAGCTTATAGAGTGGTAAGAACGTATAATTCTCTACCTAAATTCCTTTTCCTGACATAGGAGTGACATTTAGACATCGAGATTTTGACGCGTTAGATTTTTGATTGGTAGGAATTGGTTGCACCATGCTTCTACTGCAGGATTATGGGGATTTTTGGTGAAAATATTTCTTAAAATCTACATGCATATAGAACTACTAGTATATATATATATAGGTTGTTTGCACCATATTTTCAAAAATGTTTTCAAAAACAAAAGAATCCATATAGGAGGGTCCTATTTAGAATCATTTTGCATACATGTTTCTATGTTGAGATTCACTATACACTTGTGCATGTTGATTGCAAAATTGATTGTATACTAATTGGTTGTGTGTTAAGGGTAATTGCAAGCTAGAACCATCGCTTAGTCATTGGTATAATTTCAGAGGCGAAATTCTTTTAAGGGGAAAGAATGTAACACTCTGCAAATTTAGCGTTAGTTTTTTAATTAGTTAATTAGGACCCAAAAATGGAATTTTTGAAAACGATGGAATTTGACCACGAAACTTGCGCCACTGACGGCGAAATCTGAATTGTCATATTTGGAGTTTTGTGATCGGAGTCCAAACGTAGAAGTTACGAATGAAAAATGAAAATAATTAAATTAGAAAAGTTAATGTTTATATATAAATACCGAGACCCACCAGTCGACCCCCTTTATTAGGCAGGTCTGTAAGAAAGTATGGATCGTATATGTATATCAAATATGCAAGTATGCTAAGATACTAACTTATGAACAATAAATAAAGTATAACAGTAATGAACAATCACACCAGAGTTTTTATACTGGTTCGGACCTCCCGTCCTACATCCAGTCCCAAAGTTCCTCTTCGGATTACACTAATAAAAAACCCTCGCTTTGCCCGTATGAATAGGCTAGATACAACATTTTCTTTTATGACAAGAATGTCCTCTAGAAAACACGAATTTTGACTGCTCTGTACAAATCTTCCTATAATCTCCTTTTGGTAATATATGTAGGTGAGACTTTGATTTTAGGAAGTAGAATTGATGAATATTGTTAGTTTTTGAAAATATAGTATACAAAGAAAAATAGACAGAAGATTCAGAAAGATTAGATGAGATTAATCTAAAAAATCATTGCATATTTATAGAGAATGAAGAGTTATAATGAAGAGTAGTATCTTTTAAGTTTGTTTATTCATTCAAAAAGTTGCATCTGTCGATAGAGAAGAGATATGGTGAAGAGTTTTGAAAATGCCTCTTTGTTTGAAGAAGATGAATGTTCAGAAATAAGGCCCGTTACTCAGCACAAACGTTTGGGCATTTGTTCAGACGTCTGAGCTGCTGTATATTTTTTAAACAGAACTTATGCTCAAACATCTAGAAAAATGGGACATAAGTCTGTGTATAGTGCAGTTTTAAAACAAGATACTTAAATCAGATGTCTGATATATAAGATCAGACGTCTGACATTTGCAGTTTCAGGATTATATAAACTTTTTGTGTGCAAATGCTTTAAGTTAAAACGATACTACTAAAAGGAGATTTTACAATTATATCTAGACAAATAATAGTACTATCATTAGCATTGATGATTCTTCTCCTTTGTCAAACTATCTTCTAATCTCTAAAGGCTTTTCCTGCAAGTAAATAAGCTATATATGTGTGTATAGTTGTTGTCATCGAAACCATAGAATAGTGGTCCTAACATTCTCCCCATTTTTGATGATGACAACTATACATATGTCTCCCCCTGAATCGATTGCTCCCCCTATAAAGCTGTAAGATGATATTTCTCCCCCTTTGACACTATCAAAATGAATAATAAAAAATTATAGGCTTCATAACAAAGAGAGTTTTAATACAACAAATAGTCTAGAAAGTGAAAAAGAGCAATAGATACGTAAGTAGAAATGATAATCAATACAAAAACAAATTTACTAATACCCATAATATCCCCAGAATCCAGAGGAGTCTTTATTGGTTGAGCCTTGTTGCTACTGAGTTTGATCAATATACTCGTCATCCTCTTGAATAGCTAGACCCTAAAAAGATGTGTAATAGTCGTAGTCTTAAGGATCTTGTGACATATGATGTTCTTCGAAATGATAAGATAATCCTTCGCTTTACTCAGTGTCAAGACATATGTGTTCCTTGCCCGGACGATGTTGCGGTTCTTCTAAAGGTCCGGCATGAATGACTGGTGCAGATGGTGGAACAGGAGAAGGTGAAGATGATGACCGAGACGAAGATCGACCTCGAACCTTTTGAAGAACTTTACCTAATGCTGTAACAACTTTTTCTAATGTCTTCGACCTTTGCCATGTGAGTAGAGAAAGAGCATTCTAGCCGAGACATTTTCTTATCAACCATCTGCTGATTTAAGGAGAGTAGTCATTGATTTTGAAGTGCAATATCGCGGAAATTATCTCCTGGACCTGCAGATATCCTAACTTCTTATATTTCGAAGTCGGAGTAATATTCCGTAGCAATTTAAGCTCTAGTAGGTTGTGAAGGTTGAGTTAGAGGTGCTTGTTGTTGTTGTATTGGTGGAGGTTGATATTGGGTAAAAGGAATAATGGCCGGTGGTACTTCTAGAAGATGCGTTAAAGATAGGAATCGAATTCCACTGTCTTTGACAAGTATTTCTTCATATTGTGAAAGGTACGAAGGAATCCCTAATATTTCGTAGAATTCGCATAATATATAGGGCATAGATAATGCTACGATGAGTTGGAGTCCAAAAGCTTTTAATTTGGTCAAAGATATATTGAGGCTAATTGACTTTTATGTGACCAAAAATAGCGTATAATGCCTTATGATCATCGTCATATACCTGCTCATGACTTCCTAGTCTGGGAATGACAATGTTTATTATCATTCGGTTCAAGAGACAAGCTTGTGGACGGAAATTTGATGGTTTTAATTTCCATGAGTTATCTTCCCAAATTAGATGAGTAATAGCATCTCGGGGGGCATAACGTTTGTCAGGAATTTCCAGTAAATGTGTTCCTTCATGTGGACAATTTAGCATTTGTTCGATTATTTCAACATTTAGCTTAATAACATGACCATATACACTTGTCCATATCCAATTTTCATCGTCGGTTGGATTCCAAATAGCAAGTGAACAAGGATTGATGAAAAAGAGAAACAGTACAAGTTGATCGATATTACCCGAGTTGGTATCATAATGGATTAGGTGAAAAAGACCTGCTTTCGACAGTAGTTCATCGGCATCATACTGAGCAAATCTTCAAAGAGGATAGAATGGACCAGTATGAAATAGCTTTTTCTCAAGTTCCTGAAGCCGTTGTCATCCAATCGGTTTCTCTAGAATCCATTCTTCAATGTGATGATCAGTGATAAAGTTTTGGGTTGGAGGTTGAGAGCTTTGCCCTGTAGGCGGCTTGCGGTGTTTAGAAACTGGATTTCTTGGTTTAGGAGCCATAGAATTTGAACAATTGGAGGTAAAAATATTTGGGGATTTAGGGTTTGGTGTTAAGCTGAAGAAATGGGCGGTAGACAAAAAAAAAGAGAGGAAAAGATAATTTATGGAGGAATGGAAAAGTAGGTCTAAAGTATGTCCAGACGTCTAACAGTATGTGAACAAACGTCTGAGAGATGATGGTTTAGGAGACAGTGTAGGAGGACAGACGTCTGGAAGGTATTAACAGACGTTTGTCTGTATGATCTATGTATTCCAGAGAATGTATACAGACGTCTGGGTATATATGCAGACGTCTGTGCTGAAGCGTTTTGAAAAATCTAAGAACAGAGGTTTTAACAGATGGCTGAATTTATGTGCAGACGTCTGTGCTAAAAGGGTGTAGAAAAATTCCAGTGATTATTTTCAAATGTCTGTGCTAAAAGGGTGTAGAAAAATTCCAGTGATTATTATCAGACGTCTGTTAGTTTGGCGGACGTCTGTGTTAAAATGATTAAACAATTAGAGATAGACAACAGACGTCTGGTTTACTTGTTAGATGTCTGTGCTGAATATACAACAAAAAAATTGAATTTGCATAAATATTTCATGCGTCTGGTATACGGGGGAAGGTATTTTCAACCAAGATCAGACATCTGTTCCGAATTATCAGACATCGGTTTGGTAAAAAAAATTCTTTCTTAAACATTAACAATAGATAAATATTTTATTGATTGATGGAAGATAATACAAATAATTATAAAACTTAGACAAATTTGTACTCAGGGGAGCTTGAAGAATTGTTTGGTTTTTCCTGGGAGTTTGGTTCATCCTTAGTACGCTCGTTTAATGGTCAAAGTAGGGACCAGTAAGGAGGCAAGGGACTGGGTTGTACTTCTGACGTCCCTTCTCCCCATAATTGTCGTGGAGTGACTCGATGCGCTCGTGGAGGAGTTTCCTTTATACGAGGAGAATGTACATGAACGGAATCCTTTGTAGGTGAATGTCCACAAATTGCAAGGATGCATTTCTCAAGAAAACTTACGTGAGTTGCTTGGCGTCTTTGTTCGTAATACATCTCTTTTTGTACATCCATCATTTCCTTTTGGTAATGATGGATCTTGTCGGCCTTGTCGGAAAGGGAGGTTATTTGAAGGTTAATTCCATATTTGGGTTTCTTTCCTTTTGGAAAGCAGCCAATATGATATGTAGGAGATGAAATAATGTTGAGGGATAGAGATGATTTAGATGTTGCTTTGGAAGGGGAAGTATACGTACTTCCTGATGATGGTGAAGCGTAGTCAGTGGCAGAGCAAGTGGAGTCGTGGTTGGAAGACATTTTGAAAAAAATTCTTTTAGTTGTGAAAAATATGTAGATTAGAAATGTTGAGTGTGTTCTGTTATGAAGTTTTCACAACTATATATATGTTCAAGGTTTTCTATTTTAAAAAGATAGTCTGTTTTATTTGTTAAGAAAGTAGTGG
Organism: Allium fistulosum; assembly: GCA_030737815.1. Taxonomy (NCBI): domain Eukaryota; kingdom Viridiplantae; phylum Streptophyta; class Magnoliopsida; order Asparagales; family Amaryllidaceae; genus Allium; species Allium fistulosum. The sequence goes on from CM060906.1 coordinate 326,138,911, forward strand.
TAAACAGAGGATGATAAACAAAAACAAAGGCCATAAAACCTGATGGTTTTAGCAAGAGAGAAAGATATTTGTAATGTTTTTAGCATAAAAGACTTAACCTAGGAAGGTTTAACTAGTTTATATATCATGTTCTGATACAATGCCGAGATCACGACGGAGTGTAATAAATATTTGTTCGCTCAGAGGTTTTGTAAAAAAATTGGCAATTTGATTTTTGATGCTAACGAATTCTAGAGTTATTGTTTCTTTTTCGACATTATCTCTTAAAAAATGATGACGAATGTCTATATGTTTTGTTCTTGAATGGTTTATTGGATTTTTTGTTAAATTTATAGCACTAGTGTTGTCACAAAAGATTGGAGATTTGTATATAATTTTTCCGTAATCTCTAAGAGTTTGTTGCATATATATTAATTGTGCACAAGCTAGAGCGTCAGCAATATATTCTGCTTCACAAGTTGAAAGAAAGACACAATTTTGTTTTTTACTAAACCACGAAACTAGTGACCGACCGATAAAGTGGTAGGTGTCGCTCGTACTTTTTCTATCAGTTCTACAACAACCAAAATCTGCATCGTTGTAGGATACTTGTAACGACCCGTATTTTTCGAAAAAGAAGAAAATTCAAAATGTTTGAATTTAATACAGTAAGAAATTAAAATTTTATGATTTTAAATAAAATTTACTTTGAATTATAACATCTAATTTTGATTTAATAAAGTGATAACTATTTTATGTGATTTCAAACGTATGGTTTAATAAAAGTTTAATTAGATAGATTTGATATTGTGTAAAGCATGAAATAAATTTATGATTAACTGGAATTGGGTTTTAATTGTAAATTAACTTCTAATCTATTTGTAAACCATAAATGTATAATTATGTATTCAAACTTACTTAAATTTTAGTCTTGGTTTTTGCTCATCTTACATATCAACCTATTGAAATTAATTTGTTAATAAATTTTAGTATAATTGGATTTTACATAAAAGGAAAGAAATATAAATTTTAATTTAATAAGACTTAAATAGTTAAACGATTCAAAAATTGAGAAAAAATACTGCATTAGTTAATATTATCATTTTAAGTAAGGAACTAGAAATTATGAACCAATGAATATTCAATTATATTAATTTGAAATATAGTTTATTTTGAAATTAAATAAAGGTGAATTTTATTGAATATAATAAACTGAAATCTACCATTTAAAACAAACAATAGAATTTTATAATGGAAATTTGATATTTGCTATGCGTCCATCTAGACATAGCAAATGGCAAATTTTCGTCGAATAATATAGATGTTCTATCAATCGCTAGAAATTCAGTTTAAATCAGTTAATAACAGTTGAATTTAAAACTGTTCTGAAACCTAAATATGTCAACATGAGAAAACTTATTTAGAACACTCTGAATAAGACTGCATAATCCGTTTCGCGAAATTCGGACGTTTCTAGCTCCGTTTGGATTTTTTGTACGGGATAGCAACATATACCAGTGTTAGTTTATCAACCCGGAAATTTTAATAGTTTTATAACGTAATTAAATGAAAATTTGATATTTGAAATACGTCTATTTTAATATGGAAAATGGTAAATTTTCATCAGAAAATATGCAAGTAAATTTTATTGTGTAATTCTATTTCAATTTCAATCAGTTAAAAATTGATGGTAACAATATATTTTTCAAACCTAAATATTTTTACATAGAAAATTTGTAAATCATCTTCTGAGCAAGACGTCATATTTCGTTTCTCAAAATTTGGACTGTTATTGCTCCGTCGATCTTATTTTTGACGAAACAGAAGCATTTTCGTACCAATATCGACCTTTGATCGGATGATCGTACTACTAATATCTGTATACCGTTTTGATCGTCTTGTCATGTTGATCTCTGCAGTATATTCGTATGTGTGTTTCGGCGTCCGATGGACAGCAAAATCTGTAAAATGAATGACCGTACCGGTAGTCAAATTTTGTCTTTTGGCTTCCTGTAACCATTAAAATTCACCGTTAAAAATGAATAGCCATCGGCTTTTGCTCTTCCCAGTAATCTCAACTTTTGACATTCTTGCCATTTAAATTATTTGTTCTTTCATTTTTCCTTGCTGGTTTGTATATCCTAGTCTCTCGATATCCTCTCCTTTTTTCTTCTTCCGGTTATAAAAAAAAATTGACCTGCTACTTTTTTTTCTTGAGACAAAGTTCAAATATGTATATTCTCACTTGCTTTATTGGAAACGTCTCTGCTCCTTCTCTTCCAATTGCTAATGACCGTACTCCACACAGGAAACCACTGCACCTTCACTTGCTTTCCATCACCGCCTATCTTTCCTTCGTCACTTCTGCCACAACGTCCCCCTCTTCCCACACGTCAGCCCCTCATGGCTGAACCACGCACATACCGCACCACCCCCTCGCGGCCAGCAACCGCCATCAGCCATTATGCCGTAGCATCACCGTCCGACCATTTTTTTTCGCCCACACCTCCCTGCCTTACCCATGTCACCATCTTGCTAGCCACGCAAGCGGTCTCTACCAGCCCTGAGCTTCCCAGACCCACTCCTGCTCCTCCGACCGATCGTATCCACCTGACAACCGAAGCTCCAACCTATCTCACGCCCAGATCCAAACCATTACCACCAGCACCGACCTAACCCTTTCTCCGACCTCCGCGTCCCCTCCCTAGATCGGCCGAACTCACCAGGCTTTCGTCCTCTCTTTCCATAGCTTGTCAACCTCTTTCGTTCTTTCGTGCTCAGGTATATATATATATATATTTATATGTTACCAAATATATTGGGTTTATAAGTATATACGTTCACAGTTATATATATGTTGGTTATAAGTATTATTCTTGCTAGTATATATATTTCGCATAAAGTTACAGTATTATATAGTATACAATGTTTTAAAGTATTGTGTACAGGTATATATAAACAGTAAAGTGTATATACATATAGGTGTTTAAAAGTGAATAAAATCGTCAGTTTATATTTTTATAGTATATATATTCTATGTTATCTATATAAGTATATGTTTCATATATGTTTTTATGTTAGTTCCTGTAGGTTTATATATCCTGTTAATTAAATATACAAGTTATATATTGGCTTTGTTCGAAGTATATATATATACACTATAAGATCTGTTGCATGTATATTAAGTTGTTTGCAGATAAGAATTTCACATAAGTTATATATATTAGGTTAGTTATATATATAGATGTTAGTTATGTAAGTTCAAAACCCACCAGTAATATGTTTGTTCATACGTATGTTGTCTATAAGTTATATATATATATATTATTAGTTTTATTCAGTAAGTATATATATAATCCAAGTTGTTTATATATACTTATGTTTAGTTACCGAAAGTTGTATAGCCTGTTAGTTGCAGTCGGATCACTCGGACCAAGTGGGTCCCTCTTCCTCATGTTGTTCCTCAGCTTGCTCCCTTCCCTCTTCTTCTTGCTCTCTGTCCATTTCCATCTCTCTTATGAGTAAGGCAGAGATTGCGCTCCTTAATGAGCGTCTAGATTGCCTTGCTAGAAACTCTTTGCATTCGACTTCTCTGATTGGTGCCTCGGTGTCTTCTGTGTTGGGTTCGGGTATTGAGGTGTCCTCAATGCCTCCTCCCCAGCTTTCCGACTCTATCCCCAGGGCGTCTCGGCGCCGATCGCGTAGACCCCAGGCTACCCCCCGCACCATTCGCACACGCTCTATAGCGGCGTTCGAGCAGATCAATCGATCTACTCGTTACTCGCTTTACCTCGTCTGAGTCTCCTTGTTTGGTGTCCAGCTCTCGCTTTTAAATGGCGAATTTGCTTTTCTGGAATGTCCGTGGTATTGGCAATGATGCGTCCTTGGCTAGGCTTAAACGCATTGTCAAGAAGCACTCTGTTGGCTTGGTCACTCTCCTGGAACCCTTTCTGGATCCGGAAGGCATTTCCAGCATCGTCTTATCCTTAGGATTTGGCGGTGGCTCTGCCAACGTCTCGGGGAAGATTTGGATCCTATGGTCCAAATCCATGTCCGTCCGGGCCGCTTTTGACTCCTGTCGGCTTTTTTCATTGATCTGCTCGTCCCCTTCGTTTAGCTCTCCCTTTCTTTTCTCGGCGGTTTATGCCAAATGTGATCGTCTTGAGAGATTAGCTCTCTGGTCTGACATTTTAGGGCTCGATTCGTTGGGTTTCTCTTCTTCAGTTATAGGCGGCGACTTTAATATCGTCGCCTGCCAAGCGGAAAAACGGGGAGGAGCCGCCATCAACCGTGTAGCGATGACGGATTTCAACTCCTTCATTGTCAGCTCTGGTCTGTCTGAGCTTCCCTTTATTGGGTCTGCTTTCACCTGGTCCAACAACCAAGAGGGACCGAACCGTATCCTTTCCCGACTTGATCGTGTTTTCAGGTCGGAGGAGTGGTTTCGTCTCCCTTTTTCCTTTTCGATCGCGCATCTCCATCGGTCTTTCTCTGATCATGCTCCCATGGTTGTTCGCTGCTTTCCCCGCTCTTTAACGGGACCATTTTCCTTTCGTTTCCAGAGCATGTGGATATCTCACCATTCTTTTCTTCAAGTTGTTGCTAATTCTTGGAGCGTTCCTATTGTTGCTTCTCCCTGTGAGATGTTCGGTCGTAAGCTTAAGCGTCTTAAAGTTTGCCTTAAGATTTGGAACTTACAGGTCTTTAAGAACATTTTCGATCGTGTTTGCTTGGCCGAAGAGTCTCTAATTGCAGCCGAATCCTTACTAGACGAGGACCCTAACGAGGCTAACAAGGAGGCTTGGGCTCTTGCTCAAACCATTTTCTCTTCGGAACTTCGTATCGAGAAAGACTACCTTCGTCAAAAGGCTAGGATCAAGTGGGTAGTTGTCGGTGACACAAACTCTAAATTCTTCCATTCCACTATCCGTAAGAAGAATAACATCCTCACGATCCGTGAGATTTTGCGACAGGATCTATCTACGGCCTCTTCGCCTGAAGATGTTAAAGAGACCATCCTGTCCCATTTCCAATCTTTTCTGGGCTCTCCTTTGGTCTTGGAATCCGACCCTGCTCTGCTGGCCTTCATTCCTCGCATTGTTCTTTCTCCGGAAAGGGACGCTATCGCGGATCTCCCTACCACTGAGGAGATACGTGCTTCTGTATTTGCTCTAAGCAAGGACAGTGCCAGTGGTCCGGATGGTTTCAACGGTGTCTTTTTTAGGACTGCCCGGTCTATTATACAGGAGGATTTTTGTCTTGCTGTTCAATCCTTTTTTTCTGGGGGATCCCTTCCTTCTGGCTGGACATCCACCAACCTTGTCCTTATTCCAAAATGCGAGAACCCTAGGTCGTGTGTGGACTTCCGGCCAATCAGTCTTTGCAACTTTTCGAATAAAGTGATTTCTAAGATTCTGGCCACTCGTTTGGCTCCCTTCCTTGAGCGCCTTATCTCTCCTTCTCAAGCGGGATTTGTTAAGGGGCGTTTGATTACTGATAACGTTCTGCTCGCTCAGGAACTTATATCCCAGATCGACCGGAAGATCAGGGGTTCTAATGTTGTCTTCAAACTGGACATGGCTAAGGCCTACGATCGCATGTCCTGATTTTTCATCATCAAGGTCTTACGGGCTTTCGGCTTTCCGGAACCCCTTATTGACTTTGTATGGAGGCTCATCTCCAACTGCTGGTTTTCTGTGCTCATTAATGGATCGGCTAATGGTTATTTTAAGGCAGGTAGGGGCTTGCGTCAGGGAGACCCACTGTCGCCATCTCTTTTTGTGATCGCGGCAGAGGCCTTCGTTCGCGGTCTCCAATCCTTGACTATCTACGGCCAGATTCAGCGCTTCGGGATACCGAGGGGATGTCCCCTTGTCTCTTCCTTGTCCTTCGCAGATGACGTTGTCATTTTCTCTAATGGCAGCGTCTTCTCTGTCCGACGGCTACTCAGATTTCTCCATCAATATGAGCAGTCTTTGGGCCAGCTAGTAAACCCAGCCAAAAGATGTTTCGTCCATGCGAAAGATCTGCCTCCCACTCATGCTGCCTGGATCGAGTCTGTATCGGGCTTCAAGGAAGCCACCCTTCCTCTTCCGTACTTGGGTGTTGTACTGTATCGCGGTAGAAAGCTCAATGCTATATTCGACCCTTTGACTGATAAAGTGAGGGGTAAGATTTTACGCTGGAATGCTTCTCTTATTTCTCAAGCTAGTAGACTTGTTCTTATCAAGTCCGTTTTAGACTCGATGGGAACTCATGTTTTCGCGGCGATGACCCCTACTTCTTCTTTCTTTCGTTCATATCGGTCCTTGGCCTCATCTTTCTTCTGGGGCAACAAGGATAGTGTCCGTCGGCACCAATGGGTGTCGTGGGACGTGGTCTGTCGACCCAAACAAGATGGCGGTTTGGGTCTGCGCAAACCAAAGGACATTTGTGCAGCTTTTGCCTGTAAATTATGGCACAGATTTGGCACTAACAACTCCTTGTGGGCTACTTTCCTCCATGCGAAATACCGCCGTCTTGCGGGCTCTAACTTCACAGGTTCACCGTCTTATGCTAGTGAGACTTGGAAGCACATGCAGTCGGTGAAGACGTTTTCTGACACTCATGGTGGATCTTCGGGATGGGATGGCTCTTCCTTTTCCATTCTGAAAGCTTGGTCTTCGATTAGAATCCAAGACCCCATTCGTCCTGTTTTTTCTTTCATCTGGGACTCTCATCGTCCCCCCAAGGTCTCTATTTTGATGTGGCGGATTCTCCATGATGGATTGCCACTTGACGAGAACCTGCAAACTATCGGCATCCCATTCGTTTCTCGTTGTAGATGCTGCGGCATTGGGGAATCAGAATCCCTAAATCATTTGTTCTTTGGTGGCTTTTCGACCAGATCGTGCTGGAATTACTTCGGGAACCTTCTTGGCATTCGTCGGTTGGCCAGCTCGCCTTCAGATCTCTGTAACTCATGGTGGTCTGGGAATGCTGGTAAGTCTCTTCGTGCAATCGTATTCCGCTTGATTCCCTGCCTCATCTGCTGGCACCTCTAGTGCGCGCGGAACAAGGCAACCTTCGAAAATTCTCGTATGGACCCTCCATCTATTATTCGGTGTGTGAGGAACGACGTCTTCCTTGCTTTCCATGGTAGACCTTTCAGGGGTCGTTTGAGCTCCCGTGCGGAGCGTCTGGTCGGTCTTCTCTCTATTTCGTGTGATTTGTCTCACGCTAGACTGGGAATTGGTTGATCATCGCGTCCGAGCGTTGGCCTTCACCCAACGCTTACTTCCCCTCCCCCCTTTTTTTGTGTTTAATATGGTTGTTAGTTTTCCAGATTCAGTTTTCTTTGGCTGCTTCATTGGCCCGGTTTGTGATCTGGTTGACTAGTTTGAGAGGCCGGCTTTCATTTCTTCGCTGGCTCTTTGGTGGTTCTACTGTGGTAGTTTGGCTGCTACGGATGGTCTTGCTCTGTTTTTATGCTGCTGGTTTTACGATGGTGGCATCTTTGATGCTCTGCTTGCCACTTACCCCTATCGGTTTCTTCTGTGAGACCTATCTGGGTATCTTATCTTCGTCGCTTCTTGCTCCCTTTCTAGGAGAGAGCTATCCCTGGTATTGCTGGTTCTGCGCCTTATAGTTTGCTCTCTTTATGGTTTGACTTGGTGGTCTGGCCTTTTCCTTTGGGTCAAGGCGGGTTTGTGAATGTTGGTGGATCGATTTTCCCTTCTCATCCACTATCTCTGGGTGGATTTGTTGCTGGCTGCTGTGGTTTATCTCCTGTTATTTTGGTTTTTCTGCTCCGCTGTTGTTTTGCGGTTTTTATTTTTGGGAGGCTTTCGTCCTTCTTTGTTTCTTGTTAATCTGTGAGCCCTCGGAGAAAGGCGCTTTTTCTCCTTTTATTTATATATTGTTTTTCTTTGAAAAAAAAGTATAGCCTGTTAGTTTTAAATATCAGTTATATATAAGTTTTGTTTGTTTTATATATATACATGGTTTAATAAATATTGTGTTTAAGTATAGTTTTAAAAATATGATGTATGCATTTGCTGTTTCGTATATTGGATCAGCTGTTTCGTATATCATATATTGTAGTGTTTTATTGTATAGGTATATGCTTTGCAAGCCTATTTGTATATTAAGTAACAAGTGATTTTATATAAACTTATGTGTAATAGGTTTGTTTGAATTTGAATATATATATGGCTGTCGCTTTATATTAGCAGTTTACATTTTTCTTTTCTATTTGACGTATTATATACAAGTCGTATGAGTTATTTAATTTGGTTATAAGGCCATATATATAATTGCAGGTTTATAAGGCTGTATATTTGATTTTTTTTGTGTTTAAATTAATACTTATTGAAAATAATATATATATATATATATATATATCTGTGAATCAATATAATCGCTAATACATGTATATATTTAATTTAATATAGATTTGAATTTAGAACATAATTTATATATATATATATATATAGTTATGTATATAAGATCACTTATACCAATTATCTTCATCGAACCCGTTCTGATTTGATTTCGTCAATTTCTATTCATCAGCTTTGTTCGTCGATTCGTGTCCATCTAGCTTTGCTCCGAAATTCGTGCTTGGATCCGTAACTCATTCCATTGTCTTTTCTCTCTAGCCTCGAAAGGTTAGCAATCACTCACGATTAACGTTCTTATATTAATTAAATTTGATTTCAATTGAAACGACAATTGAAATATGCTGGTGTTAGTTATTTATATTGCTGTATATATGCTATTATCTGTTACTGTTCACCTGTGGGATATGACACCATATCCTGTTGTTTATATTATATTGTTATTGATGATATATGTCTATTATGTTATTATCATATCTGTTATCACTCTGCAAGTTCCCTGTTAGTATAGAATTCACTATGGGTTGAAATGATACATACCCGAACGATCTGTAGAATACGAGAAAATCATTATGGGTTGAAATGATAAACCCAAGCGATTTTGATTTGAATTGAATTTGGGATTGCGGGTTGGAATGATATATACCCGTATATATTTAAATTACGGATTGAAATGATAAATATCCGTATCACTTGACCATAGGATAGAAATTTATATACAGGCACCGTTGGTCTATATATATATATATTGAAAAATGATTTCCAAGGTTTTGAAAAGAAATATATGTGGTTTTAATAAATATAGTGATTTTAAGATATTATATCTTTAATATAGATTTGATGATAATTTTTAAACAAATTGAGTTGGACAGAGAAATGGAAATTTATTTGAAATTTATTTGTATTTTTCTTAAATAAAAGCCGAATTGAACTTATTAAATTTGGGTTTTAAGATATGATTTTATAACTTGATTTTGATTTAAAGTGATAAAATGGATATTTCAAGTTTAAATAAATCGAAGGAAATATTTAGTTTAATGTACTTTAAGGTTATTTAAATGATAATGGATTTATTAAGTGAATATTTCAAACTAAATAATAATGAGGTTTAAAAAATATATATGTGAAATTATCAATTTAGTTTTGAAAGTGCTATAATTTGGATATATATATATATATTTAAAATGGAAATGATATTTTGGTTTTGAAGTATAAATTAATTTGAAATGACCACGGTGTTATAATGACGTTTGGTTGTTAATAGCGTATATGTCTACATTGTAGATAGTTCCACGGATCCTTAGAGGATGGTTATCCCAAACATCCTTTAAGTTACTTGTATTTCAGTTGATATTTCACTTGAGTTGAATTTATTGATATAAGAATGTTAATCCTGACTCGAGTGTTTTGTGTTTTGCTTTACGCTCGGGTCAGACTGAGTGATACAACATTTGAGACTCACCTCTGAAGTTTGGAGCTTCGCTTGGAGATCCAACTATCGATTCAGCTTTCAGCTTTTCCAGTTGATTTGCTTAGAGATGTCATCAGTCTGTATTTGAGATATTCTGTTGTATTTTATTTCAAACTCTGCTGTTTATATAGTAGCTTCATGAACTACTATCTATCTATTCCGCTGCATTATTATTATATTACTCCGTGTCCGTGATTCTGTGATTTATTTATTTACTGTATATGCTGAGTTTTGCCAAATATAAATTAACAATATGATATTTTGAGCAATTCAAGTCCGGCATGTGCGGATGCGAATGGTTGAAAATACCGGGTCGTTACAATACTAGTTCAAAAGAGCTATCTTTAGGATAGAAAAGTCCATAATTTGAAGTTCCAGATAAGTACCGTAAAATACGTTTAACTGCTCGATAGTGTGAATCCTTAGGTTGTGCTTGAAATCTTGCACATAGACGCACACTCATCATAATATCGGGTCTACTAGCCATTAAGTATAAAAGAGATCCTATTATACTTCGAAACAATTTTTGATCAAAATTTTTAACTTTTTCATCTTTGTCTAAATGTGTAGATGTACTCATGGGAGTTGGTTTACTAGTTGTTTTATCCATCCCAAAACGTTTTAATAAATTTTGACAATATTTTTTGTGACGCCCCACCCCTAGACCCACATTAATAAAGAGTATTACTGGGTAATACCGTCTGCTAATGCGAAGAATTGAGCTGGTTAGGAGCGACCATCTATAGTCTTGTCTTAAATATCTATGGAATACGTCGATTAGTGCTCTATATTTTTTCCTTTCTCAAGTGGATCGACATATCCAATAAATGCTTAATACAAAACTACAGGCGGCTATAGGATCTATCCGAACAAAATACAACAACTCAAATGCATAACACATCACAGAACAGCAAACAGATATATACACATATACACTGATACATCCCAATACAATACAAATAATACATCATAAGTGGTATGACGACCACAATATACACACGAGTCAAAACAATAGACATATCATAGTAGTGACAAAAAGACTACAACAAAAGGGCTAGCAGATAAGTCCATGCGGAAGCAGAATAGGCTAAGTCCATAAGGGTGCCTAACCTAGAACACCTCGGTCTGACTCGAGTATAAAATACACGGGTCATTCTAGCTAAACATATCAGTTTATAAGGATAAGCAGTAATAGATGCATAAGGATAAGGGTAATGTTCTTCTTAAACAAGAAGGAACAATACTGAGTATAAGCATGAGTATAATTGTGGTATGGTTACTTTAAGTGATGGGATGATATCACTTACACAAACATATAATCTCAAAAGATATAAGACAATCCATAAAATGCTAAATATAGCAAGCCTCATATCATCAGCATATCACAAATCATCAATAGTGGTTTAAGGAAAATATAACTTCTAAAAATGAGAAATTCCAAACCCGTCATATCGGCAAACTCAAAGAAATTTCAAAGAAATCACCATCTTAAAATACGCCATAAGGCAATCAAATATAAATCTCCAACATAAGAGACTATAATCCCAAATAAACGCCAAAAGGAAAATCTCATATAATAACGCCAATAGGCAAATCTGAAATAATATGCTAAAAGGAAAATCTCAAATAACGCTAGTGTAGGCAACTCAATTTCCCATAAGGTAATCGCCATATATATATAGAATGGCTCGAATGGCCAACCATGAAAAAGGCGATACACTAGGGAAATCACAATAATCAATGAAATCTTCTCAAAAGTTTTGCATGTGCTTTTGGCCGAAGCCTGCCAAGTACTGATCTCTAAAATAGGTACCTCGCCCGAAGGCAAATACGTCACAATGAAAAATACGCCGCAATGGCAAACGCCGCAATGGCAATGACCCGAAGGCCCAGTACTGGCAATACGTCTCTTAGACAAATGTGTCACAAACTCTTGGATAGGAACCCAAACAGTGTTAACGTGTGTCACATACCACATGTTCGCACTAAACGGTTTACTAACCGCTAATAAATTTCACACTCAAAGCAGTAAAATGTTTACCTCATCTCATCGGTAAACTTGACCCGAAGGTCAAAACGATCAAATGGACAAGTTGGGAATTAACCGATAAGATAAACGCACGTGTCCCATATCACATGTTTTACCAAACCGTTTAATTCTCCTTCTCATTCGCTCGAAATGTGCAAAAACGTGTAATTTATATATGAAATAATTTACTTTGCAAAACAAGCTTTGAAACCAATTCTCGAAATCAATTCTATTTGAAAATTTCCCTTATTATAGAGAATAAATAGATTTTACACTTGAAAATACTTGAAAATATTATATAATAATTATTTTGAAATGCCCATAAATTTTAAAAATCATTTCAAAAAGATTTGGAGAAAACCATGCTCGAAAACAAATAAAAACAAGGAAAATCACTCAAACCGATATTCGAATTTAAATTCAAATTAAATTCAAAACAATCCAAAATTTGAAATTCAAAATCTCCAAAATTTGGCTAGTCTATTGATAGACATCATGGCCTTAAAAAACGATCAAAAACATCACTAATTAAAGCAAGAAAATGAAGCAAAAGAAGGTAGAAAACATCGAAACAGGAGGGAAGCCAAGGCAAAATTTTGCCTTTGCCCAGGTTGACCTCCTTGGTCCCTAGGTCGACCGAACGGTCGACCTAAGAGACTTTGGGTTGACCTGCATGTCGACTCAGGGAGGTGTGGCGGTCGACCTAGCATACGGACTTTGTTTGAGGCATTTTCAGTTCGTGAACTAATTTTCCAGCAAGAGTTTGACATAGCAATGACCACAGTTTTCAACAAAAATTTACAGAGATGAAGATCAACATGCAAGTTACCAAATGCAAGAAATCCGGCAGCATTTTGTTGCCGGAATCACAAGATATAAGGTTTCAAAGATGCAACAGAAACTGATTATGAACAAAGGAATTTCAACTACAGGAAATTGCAAACTGAAGCAAATTTTTCACAGTTTCAAGCTTTGTCACTTTTATTTTTGCTAGATTGTGAGCTTATACAACTCACCTTGCTGATTAGATGCAAATACCCGGAATAGAGTTGCAAGAATGAAGCTTTCAGCTAGATTTGGTCTTCAAAAGCCTGTAGGAAGAAGCTACAGAACATGCAAACCAATATTCACAGTAAATTAGAAATTTATCTACTGTAAAAGAATTTTGTGATGAAATTGAATGATTTGGAGTTTATTACCTTTGATTTATCACTAGATTGCAAAAAGAATTGAATTTGGTGAGTTTTAATGAAGAATTTGGCTTGGTTTTGCAATTTGAGAAAATGGTTTACTGACCTTTGTTTTTCAGGTTGGCGAGGAAGAAGAAATGATAGCCTGCACAAATGAATGTACAGCAACTCCTTTTTCTCATTTCTCAAACTGGTTAAAGGTTAATGGGCCAATTTGGTTTAAAAATTAAAAGAAATAAATGGCCTAAGGTTTAATTAATCAACACTTAACAATATATGTGCATATATCACATATATACAAACAAAATGCATTTTCTCCATATTTACACATAGGAAAAATATGAAAACTTGTATACATATAAAACAAAACATTTTCTATCATATAAAAAGATTAATTTATATTTTTAAAACATTTTTATTATTAAATTCCTTAATTTAACAAAAATGCACTATTTACACAAATAAATGAATAAAACATTGTTTTTAACTTCTAAAATTCTACAAAAATACTTTTCTCACTTAGAAAAATATTTCAAACCATTTCCAAACTTAATTTATAGCCAAAAAATATTTTTAAACCAATTTCTACCTTTTCAATTAATAAACCACCCTTAAAAATCAATTACTTCTTTTAAAAATTATTAAAAAAAGCAAATGGGTAATAATTAATATAATTATTGCATTTTCTCTAAAATATTGTCATTTTCTTTATTTAAAGCCTATATTCCATTTATTATCACTCCAAATAAAATAGAATAAAGTTCTAAGCTTTATTTTCACAATTTAATTCCAATTTTATTGTTTATTCCAAATAAGCAATTTAATTTCTCTAATTTTAATTTAATAAAATATTAAATTATAATTACCATTATAATTTAATATTTATAGGTAATCTCCAAACCAGGGTTGTTACATTTTTCTTGATTAATAAAAATACCATTGTCAAATTGTGTAATTTGTATTTCTATGAAAAAAATTAATTCTCCCATATTTGACATTTCATATTCATTTTTCATAATTTCTGAAAACTCATTACATAGTTCTTCATTTGTTGATCCAAATATTATGTTATCAACATATATTTGGACAACTAAAATATTATTTTGATTTCTTTTTATGAATAAGGTTGTATCTATTTTTCCAACTTGAAAACCTGAGTTTTAAGTTTATTGTACCAAGCACGAGGTGCTTGTTTTAAACTGTATAGTGCCTTTTTTAGTTTATAAACATGTTCAGGGAATTTTTCATGTACAAACAATGGAGGTTGTTCAACATATACTTGTTCTTTTATATAACCATTTAAAAAAGCACCTTTTACGTCCATTTGAAAAATTCGAAAGCTATTATGACATGCAAAAGCAAGTAACATACATATTGCTTCTAGACAAGCAACTGGAGCGAAAGTTTCTTCAAAATCAATGCCTTCCTCTTGATTATATCCTTGAGCTACTAGTCTTGCTTTATTACGTATAATGTTTCCATCTTTATCAGTTTTATTCTTGTATACCCATTTTTTCCTATTACAGATTGATCTGTGGGTCTTGGTACAAGCTCTCATACTTCATTTCTTTCAAACTGATTTAATTCTTCTTGCATTGCTATAATCCATGATTCGTCTTTTGAAGCTTCTTTATAATTTTTAGGTTCAAAATTTGAAATAAAAGAAACGTGACTCATTTGATTTAATTGATGTCCTGTAGAAACTCTTGTATTTAAATCACCAATTATATTATTAATTGGATGATTTTTCAATATACGAGGTGGTGATCTTAGTGCATTATTATCAATTAAATTTTCATTATTGTTTTGTATATTTGAAGTATTTTTCGAAGCTTGTAGTAACTCATCATCGTCATTGTTTTTAGTAATAGGAAAATTTTCATCAAAAGAAATGTGTAAACTTTCGTCAATAGTATTGGTACGTTCGTTAAATATTTTATAAGCTTTGCTTCGGTCCGAGTATCCAATAAAGATACCTTCGTCATCTTTTGAATCAAATTTACCAAGATTATCCTTAGTGTTTAATATAAAACATTTTGAACCAAATATTCGAAAATATGAAACTTTTGGTTTTTTACCAAAAAACATTTCATAACAAGTATTTTTAGTTAATGGGCGTAAAGTAACACGATTTAATACATAATAAGCAGTAGCTACGGCTTCTGCCCAAAAATTCTTTGGTAGATTACTGTTGTTATGCATAGTTCGCGTACATTCTTGTAGTTCACGATTTTTTCTTTCGACAACACCATTCTATTGTGGTGTTCGTGGAAATGAGAAATTATGTGAAATTCCCTTTTCATTACAAAAGTTTTCAAAAATTTCATTTTCAAATTCACCTCCATGATCGCTTCTTATACTCTTTATTTTAAGATTCATTAGATTTTTAATTCTTTTTGCAAAAAATTTAAACATTTCAAAAGTGTCACTTTTATGTTTTAGATATAATGTTCATGTATAACGTGAAAAATACTCTACAATAACAAATACATATTTGTTATGATTTATTGATCTTATTTGAGTAGGTCCAAATAAATCAAGGTGTAATAGTTCTAAAGGATGTTTGGTAGAAATTTCTTTCTTTGATTTAAAAGAACACTTTTTCAATTTTCCATATTGACATGCATCACATAAATTTTTAACTTTATAATTTATTCTAGGAAGTCCTTTAACCAAATTGTGTTTAGCAAGTTTATTTAAGGATTTAAAGTTTATGTGACACAATCTTCTGTGCCAAATCCAAGGGTCATTAAAATTTGCGGCTAGACATAAATTATTTGAGTTATTAAATTTCATATTTAAAACATAGATATTTCTTTTTCTTAAACCTTTGAATATATGATTTTTATCTTGATCATATATATTACATTTATCCTTTTCAAAATCAATTTTAAAACCTTTGTCACAAAGTTGACTAATGCTTAAAAGATTATGTTTTAAGTTTTTAACTAAGAGAACATTTGTAATTACAGTAGTAGACATACCAACGTTGATGACATCTCCAGTTCCTATGACAAATCTTTTTGAATTGTCGCCAAACGTTACAGTACCGTCATCTTTGTATGTTATATTTAACAACATCTGTGCATTTCCGGTCATATGTTTGGAGCATCCGCTGTCGGGTATTCATTTCTCCTTGTTATTAGATTTTCTTTCGGGTACCTGCAAGATAAAAATAGTTTAATTGGTGCCCGCTTTCTTTTGTTAGGGTCCTAAATGTTAGAAAGAGACGGTTGCCATACCCAGATGGGTTTGGGACCCTTAAATAGATAATTTTTTGTTATAAACAACATTTTTTAAGTAACTATCTATGTGTTTTTGTCTAATTAGTTTGTTGTTGGATTTCAGCATCCATATTTTAATTATTTTAGTATTAGGTTTCTTTCCTTCAATACCTGACTTCTTAAACTTCTTATATAGTGAACTAGAGTTTTTCTGTATTGAAGATTTCTTAAATCCTAGTCCATTTCGATTTTCAAAAGGTTTTGAAATTTTGATCAAGTTATCCAAGTCTAGCTTTCCTTTATTGAATTAAGAAACATTGTTAGTAATCTTGTCTACTTATCAATAAGATGAGAAATATTAGATTTTAATGCTTCTACATCGTTCTTGAATACAACATTTTCTTTTCTAATCTCATTATTTTCTAGTTTAACTTTTCCTATATCACATAATAAAGACTCATTTTGAATAGATACATTCTTATACTTCTCTTGTGAAGTTTCTAATTCTTCTTCTAAAATTGTTTTTTCATCTTTTAATAATCCTATCTCCAGTTCTAGATGATTAATTTTGGCAACATATTCTTTATTTTGCTTTTTAGCTTCTCTATATTTGTCATCTAATTCAATACTAATTTCCATTAATTCATTATAAGTAAGTTCAGATCGTACCTCTTCAATATTTGCTATAAAGCACACATTTTCTTGTTCTGAGTCACTCTCACTATCACTTTATGAAGATGATGACGAATCGGAATCATCCCATGTTACTTGAAATGCTATTTTCTTTTTCTTGAATTTTTCAAACATGCCTTTCTTTTTGTCGTTGTTAAGCTCTGGGCATTGTTTCTTCATGTGTCCAAACTTGTCGCATGCATAGCATTTGATTGAAGTTTGATTGGACGAACTTGAATTTCCTCCATTCTGGGATCTTGTCATCTTCTTGAATTTCTTGAATTTGTTGTAATTTTTGGCAATAAAAGCAATTTCTTCTTCATTTAAGTCTGAGTTACTATCATTGGCTTGAAGAGCTATATTTTTCTTTTCATTGTTTTGTTCTTTCCTTGCCTGCAGATTTGCTTCGTATGACATTAAGTTCCCTATCAATTCTCCAACTTTTAGTTGAGATAAGTCATTTGCTTCTTCAATAGCCAGTACTTTTCATTCCTATTCATTTGTTAAGGAATTTAAGATACGTGTAACTAAATCAAAATTTGTAAATTTAACTCCAAGTGCCATGAGATCATGTTGAATGGTTGAAATCTAGCATACATGTCACCAATAGTTTCGTTTGCTTTCATTTTAAATGAGCAAAATTGATTATGTAAGATAGAAATCTTTGTTTGCTTAACTTTTTTTGTGCCTTCATGAGTGATTTGTAGTGTACACCATATATCATATGTTGTAGTGCACAACATGACACGTGAAAATTCGTTTTTATCAAGTGAACAAAATAGAACATTCATAGCCTTAGCATTGTTTGTTGTTGTGGTCATTTGGGCATCTGTCCAAGTGCTTATATTTTTTTTCTGGTTCTACATATTTAACTTTTGTAGCTTTCCAAATTTTTAAGCATTTGCTTCCATAAAAATACGCATACGTGTAGACCAGTAAGCATAATTTGAACCTGTGAATAGTGGTGGTCGTGCAGTTGATTGTCCTTCTTGAAATGTACTTGCCATATTAAATATGTTTTCAATTACGAGTTAATGTGAATTGAAATAACCTTACTATGATACCAAATGTAAGAAAGTATGAATCGTATATGTATATCAAATATGCAAGTGTACTAAGTACTAACTTATGAACAGTAAATACAGTATAACTGTAAAGAACAATCACACCAGAGTTTTTGTACTGGTTCAAACCTCTGTCCTACGTCCAGTCCCAAAGCTCCTCTTCGGCTTTCACTAATAAACAACCCTCGCTTTGCCCGGAGGAATAGGCTAGATACAATAGTTTCTTTTATGACAAGAATGTGCTTTAGTAAACACGAATTTTGAATGCTCTATACAAATCTTCCTATAATCTCCTTTTGGTAATATGTGTATGTGAGACTTTGATTTTAGGAAGTAGAATTGATGAATATTGTTAGCTTTTGGAAATATAGTATGCAAAGAAAAATAGACAGAAGATTCAGAAAGATTAGATGAGATTAATCTAAAAAATCTTTGCATGTTTATATAGAATGAAGAGTTATAATGAAGAGTAGTATCTTTTAAGTTTGTTTATTCATTCAAAAAGTTGCATCTGTCGATAGAGAAGAGATATGATGAAGAGTTGTGAAAATGCCTCTTTGTTTGAAGAAAATGCCTGTTCAGAAATAAGGCCCGTTACTCAGCACAGACGTCTGGGCATTTGTTCAGACATCTGAGCTACTGTATATTTTTTAAACAAAACTTATGCTTAAACGTTTGGAAAAATGGGAATAGACAACCGTGCAGTTTTAAAACTAGAGACTTAAATCAAACGTCTGATATATAAGCTCAGATGTCTGACAATTGCAGTTTCAGGATTTTATAAACTTTGTGTATGCAAATGCTTTAAGTTAAAACGATACTACTAAAAGGAGATTTTACAATTATATCTAGACAAATAATAGCACTATCATTAGCTTTGATGATTCTTCTCCTTTGTCGAACTATCTTCTAATCTCTTAAGGCTTTTCCTGCAAGTGAATAAGCTATATATATATATGTGTGTATAGTTGTTATCATTGAAACCATAGAATAGTGGTTCTAATAAGGTCCACATGAAGCGGTCGACCCCAATAGAGGGAGAGGTCGACAGGTCCTAGTAGAGATAGATAGGGTTTGCCTTGGCCAAACGGTTTAGATTTTATATATTTTAATCTAACGGCTGTTGTTGATTCAAATAAATTCGAGCCTAGCCACTCTTCTCTTCTCATATTTTTTTTGGAAACAACAGTGAAGCTATGCCATTTTCTCTTCTCCGCTATTTTCTAAATTATAAAATATAATATTTATATTTGTATATATACAAACTGGAGAAGAATAGAAATAAAATAAGAGAAGAAGAGAAGCGAATCAACACTATGCGATAACGAAGTTATATATATGTATATATATATATATATATACATATACATGTATATATATATGTATGTATGTATATATTTGTATTTATATATTTATATTTCCCTTCAACCATATATCTCTTCTCAGATCTATAATTCTAATATAGGTATATACCCTTTTTATACATATTTATTGGAATAAGAAGGAAATGGAGTTGAGACAAAGGTTTTCAGATCTGCAGATTTGGAACACTTTTAAAAGGTGAGTGGGAAATTTATATATTGTTTATGATTTTGAACCAATTCCGTTGGCATACGTTTGATTTTTATGCCTAAATGACTAAACATATGTGAGTTGTAGGCTAATTTTGAATGTAATAAACATTGCCTATATATTCTTAGGAGATCTGATAGGACTTATTGTTACACCCTGATCTGGAAATCAGTCCTAAAAGTTATAGATATGATTACTGATTAGATATGAAATTTACTCCAGATCTGAAATTAGGTTGTAGATTATTTGTATGACTTGGATTATTACCCTAATTATTTTGAATTGGAGGTTTTTCGTAGTTTAATTTGTGGGAAGAATGTCCATTTGATTTTTATAAATTTGTTTGCATTTCCAAATTGCATAGAAAGTGCAAAGTTTGATTTAACAAGGAATATATGCAAATGAAAAGGAAAAGATGTGTAAAGCACAGATTTATTCTTCGTAGTTTACACGGTCTATTCCAATAAAAAGAAAATAATCATTCCTTGTAATTTCAAACGAGGCAAATCTTTCATTTTATTCTTGATCTTTGGTTTAAACTAATTTATGGAAATCACAATGGAGAACCTTCCTAAGAAATGTAATTTCAGCAAATTGAATATAAAAAAGAGTATTCTAATTAAAGATTGTGACTAGAATATATTTGGTAGAAGTAGGTATTTATATGTATTTATACGTGCAAATAAATATAATGATTTATGCATAATGCTAGCGTAGGACATTAGTTATACATAGTAATAATGTTAATTTGTGAATATGAATTAGGAAGGAGAATGTGGAAAGGTTGTAACTCCAATTAATGGGTAATAAATGTGGAATGAATATGGGAGTTACAAATAATTAATAGGGTAAATAGATTAATGGGATGGATAAGTAAAGAAGTTAGGTTAATAACTATGGAATAGTTAGAAAATATTACTAATTGGAAATTAGTAAAAATACATAAATGCCTTGGGAAATGTCCGTAAGGATGATATCACTTATGATGGATAAATTGACATTTATGAAAGAAGCAAATAAAGGGGATTTATGGGTAATTGAATATTTAAGGTAATTTATATGGTCGTAAATAAATAGAAGGAGGTTAGTAAGCTAAGTCCAATATCCAATTTAGGATGATAAAGCTTGGTAATAGTAAAGCCTAGGATAATATGGCTTAAGTTGGTAAAGTCTGGAATAATAAATTAAACTTAGTAGGTTAGCATGCGAGGTCAGTATTGTTACACAATGGAAGTCCGCCCTTCACTTTAAGGCTACTAGCAATTGTGTACACTTCCTACTGATGCGAGACATCTTTAACCATAGGAGCCATAGAATAATTGTATGGCTTAGAAGATTGGGATGCGAGGTCGGTAAACTGACACAACGGAAGTATGCCCTTCACTTAGAGGCTACCAGCAGTTGTTTACACTTATTACTGTAGGTCATCACCAATCATATGACCCATGGGAAACGGTTATTTTAACCATAGGATCTGCTTAGTGGTTAGAGATATTAAGTGGTTATTTGAGGGTCCGCCTCTTTACAAATTAAAAGTATTAAACGGTCTGAATTAACGATTAGGACTGGTAGTGGATATCTCAGGAAGGGTCTGCTTCAGGTTTTAGGTATCAAGTGACTGATCCATGGTCCACCTCTTTCCTATAAAGAAGTATTAAGAGTCCTAGTGAGATTCCAAACAATGTCAACTAGATAGTAATAGTGAGGAGTCTGCCTTGGGGTTGATATTAAATGACAAAGGCCTACCTAGAATATAGGTATATGGTCAGGGTTTGCCTAGTCCTTATTAATGACGTATTAAGTGGCTTGGGTATTGTCTCAAACATGGCTAGGACTTTAATGATGATATATGCATTAGTAGTATGGCTATTATATATATTAAGGTCATAAGTAGTGGTCAAAGGTCTTTGTAGCTAGGACCAATAAACCAACGATGATGGTGCTAGGAGACTGCTTTATATTTGGAAATATTAAGTAGCCGATAGACTTACGTCAGTATTTTATACCTTGAGAAGGGTAGGTAGATGAATTGTGCTAGGTAGGAATATCATGTGTGCAAAATTAGTTTAATTTGGTTAACCTTGAAATAGTATACATAACAATTAAATGGAAACCAATCGGTATGAATTTATGTTATGGACACTGTATAGATTTTACAATCACCTGAAAGTTGTTTTGACCTCCTCCTTATTACAATTCACATGATAGATTTAGAGGAATAGGTCACTAGAGCTGGACGTGATTCATTGTTGGAGAAGTCTTCTTTTCTCCCATTCTCGATGTTGATGTGGCGATCTGATGTCCAAGGAATATCATTAATTCCAAGGTAGCAGCCATAGTCAGTATTTATATCCTATTATTGTTTCCACTGTGAGTTTAGATTATATCAATCACCGATAATGCTTATGCTTATTTACAGGTACTAAATCCAACAATATGTGCTTTGATGGACTTGTGTTTCGATTCTTGTCGAAATTTAGGCTTATTAAAGTGCGGGTTGTTATAGGCATAGTCTACACATACAATGGGTATAAACATATAGTACTCAAACAGAGAAAAAAATGCAAAAAAGTAAACAAATAATACTAAGATACATATCATGATAAATCAGTAGATGAAAATGTCAAATTACACACATACACTCGTATAATTAAATAAGTCCTCATATAAACATACATTATTTAATTAGAAATAAACTAATGGTGCACCCATAAACTACTCATCATCATCATCGTCATTGTCATGGTAAGGAATATCGCTCTCATCGATAACCCTTTCAAATCTAGTCCACCCTATACCATTATCATAGCCCAAGTTTATTAAAGGAATATGTGATGATTGAATCTAGGCTTATGATTATATCTAGCCTCATCCTCTGCAATCAACTCATGGATGCATCATGTCAAATCATGTAGTTTGCTCGTACACATTAATGCTCCATCTATGCTCCTTGTCATGTTGCATATAATACATAACATTACGGTGATGCCCTTTGTAAGTAACATAGAGAAGACCAACCCACATTTGAAACAAAGCCCCATATGGAAATTTTGTTGGATCGGGTTACTTGATGATCTCTAGATGAGGTATATCAACATATCGATCTTGTCCAGAGCTTGTAGGCATAGCTATACTCCGTCCATATCCTCTTGGTAGAATCTTGCATGGGGGAGAACATATCTCTATGTAGGCTGAGATAAGTCCTCTATGACTAGGGATACAATACCTCAATGGATTGCAAATGGCCCCACTAAATCTACAACCTTACATGGGTAATATATGCTGATGCTACAGGACTGTAAAGTGGACTTGAAAACTCATGATGCTCTATGGTTGAAATAATGAAATAACTAGCTTCCCACCAGTTGTTTGATGCAATCATCTATAGAGATACCTAAGAGTAAACCCATAAATACGGTATGTCAGGATGAAAGTCGTCTTTGTACATTGTCAAATCGATAAAGCTCACTCTAGCAATGCTGGACATGATACCACATACAATAGAAATGGGGGGGAAGAAACCAAAGGAAATCGCCTGGTTGAAAGGAATCCAACATGGGATGTGGAAGGGTATTTCAAAATGGAGAACCATCGTAAGGCTACCATATGACTGAATCGTGTCTAGATTGCAACTCTAACTAGTTAAGTGCAATAGCGAAAACATGATGGGTTCTCCTTCACACACTCCTTGTCCATTATACTGTGTCCATACACAAGTTTAAGGAAAAATAGTGCAACTAGGTCTTGACAGTGGAATGTGCTAAGTTATGGTTATACTCGTACCACTAATATTGTAAAACCTCCCAAAAAACCATACAGTGATGTACCTTTTGGAGTAATAGCACATTAGATGTCTAAAAACCTACATAAATATGCCATGATATGCATTCTCCAATCATACAAAATAGGTGAAGAAAGATAAAAAGATTCAATTACCGCGGCATGCTTAAGGGAAGTGTACTAGAAGGATTTAAGAAGAAAAGGTTTCCCATCATGTACATAACAAATAACGTAACAATCCTTAGGTTAGAATTTAGCATGTACTATCTAATTATTTTTCTAATGGTATATTAAATGTAATAAACTTTTAATTGAGCACCCTTTTGATAAGCATTTGGGTATATCAATACTAGGTAAAATATGTTGGAATTAGTATGTCTCAGGAACTACTCGTCGTATGGAACAGGAATATGAAGTCCAATACTAATACAGGTAAGCATAACAAAATCTAGAGGAGTATTACCCATCTTACCAAAATAAAAATGAAATGTGTGGTCTATGACTATATAGTAGCCGATGCACCACATAATCATGTATCGAAATTAAGTGTGAGTTGTATTCCTATAATTATAAATTAGTATTGTTATGGAAAAATATAAAGTTGATTGAAAATAAATCTTCCATAAATAAAAAGGTCATTTTAATAAAAATAAATAATTAATTAAAAAGGGTATTTTGGTAATTTTACTTAAAATGAAAAACTGAATTTATACAAATGAAGGAATTTGAGAAATCAAACTCATCAAGTAGATTATTCTAGCCAGAATTCATATATAAAACATCTGAAATGGACACCGAATGAAGAGATACAGATCGCTTACTCTAGCGCACGTTTCGATGCATAACATAACGAGGTCCAAGTGCGATGAGGAGGATTTTGGATTCTTGGCTATAAATTGAAATAAATATTAACCTTAATTCATTCTACGTTCATTCCTCTTCATTCCAGAGCCGCCACAAAACCCTAGCTTTAAGCTTTATTCCTTTTCTCATTCTTCCAAATTTCTAAATCAAAATGCATTGAATACATTTAAAATAAAATTATAAAAAGAGATCTAATCCAAAAACTAAACAAAGCAGATAGAAGAATAAGGCATATATACAAATCAAATTAAAGGGGAAAAGATTGAGAATATTTACTGGAGGTTTACTAAAACCTTGTATAATGGTGAGTGGGTTTATCTATGAAATAAATACGTTATTTGATAAGCATTTAAATCATGTTCATATATCAATTTAGGTTTAAATATGGTTTATAAATTGAATTGATGTTTTTAGTTGATAATTCATATGAAATGGATAAATGGAAAACAATATATTATTGATTTGACAATGAAATTGATATAAATTTGGGGAATGGTTAATTTTGATTAATCTGATATAAGAATAATTTATCCCAGATCTTGAGAAATAATTTATAAAATAATTCTATAAACATTAGAGATCGTATAATTTAACCTTTTGAGTATATTAATCACACAATATTGAATAATTAAATTATAATGTTTACATTGGAAATGAATTATAATCAAATTAAATAAATTTATAATCTATGGAATACACCATATGATGTTAGTAAGTTGAACAAATAAAAGAATGAATCTTAAATGAACCCTACATCATATTCTAAGTCCCAAAAATAGAATGGAATAGTAGAAAATGTTTGAAATGATGGAGATTTGACCGTCGGAATGCACACTACGGGCAAGGAGTCGACTGGGAAAAATTCTAATCGACTGGGCAAAAGGCCAAAAGAGGCAAAGAAAAGAAGAAGAGTTCAAGTTGACTAGAAGAAATGTCCAAATCGACTGAAAAAAGCAGGTTGGTACCTACTACAAGCATTCAATCGACTGGAAATAGTTCCAATTGACTGGTGACAGTTTCCAGTTGACTGGAAACATGTATCAGGCCACTTGGAACCTAACCTTGTGTAAGCTGAGTAAGGATGTTTCAGTATTTGTTTCCCACTAAGTTAATGTTCTGGAGTTCACATGGCGTCATGATGCTATATAATAAGATACTCAATGCAGCGAGTGATTGTATCACAAACAGTTGCTCTCTGAAACACCCCACACCCCTTAGTATACCCAAAAAGGGCACACTGAAAGATATGATGCGTTATAGGTATAGCGAAAGCATCACAGAGAATTAGATTCACAAGATAAATAAATAATAACCGTGGAAACATTTAAAATACTTATCATTGCTTCATAAAACACGTCATAAAAACAGAATATATCTTAAAAACCAAATACACATGTCTCGTGAAAAATACAATCTCAGTCACATCATCAGAGTACATAAAAATCATCCCTCTCATAAAGTAACAGTACATCCAAAGTCAAATGAAAAGAAAACTGAAAAGAAGAAGAATACATGAAGAACTCCAAGAATATATCTCCAAGCGGTCTGAATCTACTGTCCTCGATTCTGCTGGCCTATGGGGGGAAATGGGGAAATAGAGGAGTGGATCAGACTATAAGTCTGGTGAGTGAAAGTAACTACTAGTATTTTTAAGCATGATAAAGATAATAGACTTAGCAACAGTTCTAGTATGAAAGGAAAATAGAGAAAAGGTAAAACTGGGATAAAATACAGTTTGACTATTTGTTTTATTCGCGTAAAAAGGAATAAAAAGAAACTAACATTTACAGGCTAAATTCTGGCGTAAAACAGATGTAAATAAATACAAATAACTGAATAAAATAGCTAAATAAAAATAGCTGAATAAAATAGACTTAAACGAACTTTAAAAACTAACTGTAAATAACTTATATAAAAACTGTCTCAAAATTGCAGAAAAACTACAACTATTGAGAACCATGTTATTTTAAATTACCTAAAAATCTAAAATAATTACAAAACACTCACCTGTGGTCCTTAGCTCTATTCCTTGGCCTTCCCAGATCCACTTCTAGGGTGTATAATATTTTTATTAAAAAGATCTCCTCCAAAGAAAAAATTTCTTTTTAGGGTCCAGCCTCGGGTAATGAACCCAATTGGGAGAAAATCTGAATAAGAAAAATAGCTAGGCCTAGGGTCTTATTTATAGTGTAGCTTAGGGATCTCAGGCCATTGGATTTGAAGATTAAATCTAGTGCAACAACGTCATAGGCTCACTAGGAACCGTCGGATGGAAGCACGAATGCATAGGATTTGAAGAAAATTGTAAAATATGTTTATCGGTACGCACCTGGACGATTCTAGGTCGAAAACAAAAGGCGGGTCAACCTAAATATAATGGGGGTCGACCCTACGGTCGACCTAACCCATGTATGTGTCGACCTAGCCCATATTTGGGTCGACCTAGGCCTTGTAATATATATTTTTTTTCTTTTTTTGTTTATTAAATTCTGAATTCTTGTTTCTCTCATATCTTCTCCATACTGACTCGGATTTCGACAAATTATATATGGAAATTGAACAAAGAATTACCATGGACACAATGGTGCAACTCCCGTGGCTCAATTCTGACAATTTCATAAACTTATTTTATTATTTAATTAATTAGATAATTAATTATTATAGCTCAAATTTTGGGTTGTTACATTCTCCCCTCCTTAAAGGATTTCGTCCTTGAAATCTCCAAGGATAGAAGAATGAAATAAATATTTTCATCCAAATTCTACAACCACATATTTAACCACCATCCATTACATCCATTGTCCTTAAGTTTTCTAATGCAATTTATGTTATATGCAATAGTGTGGTGTCAATGTCTATAACTAATGCAAAAGATTAGGCGGTCTACTGATTTAGTCGACCTCCTTTTTATGCGTTCATGTCCGTGACATGTATCTAAATGAATGCAAATTTCCTAATGACAACTGATAGTTCTATATGCGTGCTACAATCATCATCCAAATGCAACCATCATATGATAATCATCCATTTATAGTAACCATCAAAATAAAATAATAATGCAAATGCACACACATCCATATGCATATGTTTTAGTGACCTAGTTAGGCCGATCCTTAAGAGATAATAGTGCCTAGTGTGTATATATATATGTGTGTGTGTGTATGTGTGTCCATTAGCATCCACTAGCAAACACTTGCAACCACTAGCGTCCATCATACATAACATGTTCTAGTAACATATTTACATTCAGTCCTACCATCCATAAGTCAAATCCTAAGATCTACCCTCCCAAAGGATACTAAAGGAAAGAACCTATTCAAAACTAATGATGGAAATAGGAAATTCAAGACGTACCATCGAAAAGATGCGGATAAGAGGTACGTATTTTCTCCTCAGCCTCTCACGTAGCGTCTTCAATGCTGTCTCCCCACTGCACCTTAACCAAAGGTACTTCCTTATTCCTAAGCTTCTTGATATCACGTCCAACGATCTTGGTAGGAATGCGATGAACCGATGCTTCTCTCTCCACTTCAACTTCCTTAAGTTGGCTAGGTTCCACTACCTCTGCTGAATCATGTAAGCGCTTTCTCAAGTGTGAAACATGAAAAACATCATAAACTCCCGTGAACCTCTATGGTAGCTTTATTCGATACGCCATCTTCTCTACCCTTTCCACAATGGGGAACGGTCCTACGAATCTGGGAGCAAGTTTCCCATTTGATCCAAACCTCACTACCTTTCTTAGCAGAGACACCTTAATTAAAACCAAATCTCCTATCTCAAAATCAATCTCCCTTCTCCACTTATTTGCATAGGATTTCTGTCTATCTTGGGCCATCTTCATTCTCCATCTAATCAAATCAATCTTTTTCAAAGTCTATCTAATCATGTCGGGACCTAGTAGCAATCTCTCTGTAGACTCCAACCAACACGAAGGCGACTTGCAAGGCCTTCCATAAAGAGCTTCAAAAGGTGCCATTCCAATGCTAGCTTGAAAACTATTATTATATGCGAACTCCACTAAAGGAAGATGCTCCTCCCAAGTTCCTCCAAAATCTAGAATGCACATCCTCAACAAATCCTCAAGAACTCTATCAACTCTCTCCATTTGGCCATCCGTTTGAGGGTGATAGGTCGTACTCAATCTAAACCGCGTCCCTAAAGCCTCTTGCAAGCTTCTCCAAAACTCGCTAGTAAAGATAGGGTCTCCATCGCTCACTATGCTAAAGGAAACTCCATGAATTCGAACTATCTCACGAACATATAAGGATGCCAAATAAGGTGTCGTCCTCTTACTCTTGACCGGAATGAAGTGGGCGCTCTTAGTCAAACGATCTACAATCACCCAAATACTGGTATTCCCTTTCCTAGATCGGAGTAAACCATCTATGAAGTCCATCGAAACACTATCCCACTTCCATTCGGGTACATCCAATGGTTGAAGCAATCCGTCGGGCTTCTGCTGCTCCGCCTTAACTCTTTGGCACACAAGACACTAAGCTACAAACTCTGCCATATCCATCTTCATGCTGCTATAAAACACTCCCTTCATGTCCCTATACATCTTATCACCTCCTGGATGAATAGTCATTCAAGAATGGTGTGCTTCTTCTAGAACTGCTCTCGTCAAATCACTAGTGCAGGGGACACAAAATCTTCCATCTCTCCTTAGCCATCCTTTACTATCAATGGAATAGCGTTGGAGATGTCTAGAGACCTTTCCTCTGCTAATCCTATCCAGAATATCCACAAGCTTTGAATCCTCTCACTCCCTTGAGCCAATCTGATCTATGAGGGTAGGCTTAACCTCGAGTGTTGCCAACAATCCAGGAGTAATGTCCGTAGAGGGCTTAAAATCGAAGGTGAAAATAAACTCTAGGCTTTTCCACTCCACAAACATTGGACTAAGGGTTGCTCTCTTCCTACTTAACGCATCTGCAACTATGTTCCCTTTACCAGGGGTGTAAGCTATCTCAAAGTCATATGATTCTAGAAACTCCATCCAACGCTGCTGCATCAAGTTTAAATACTTTTGTGAGAACAAGTACTCCAATGATTTATGGTCAGTGAAAAGCTCGAACCTCTCTCCTAGCAAGTAACGTCTCTAAGACTTGAGCGTGAAAACAATAGCAGTTAACTCCAAATCATGGGTGGGGTAGTTCTTCTCATGAGTTATCGACTGTCTACTTTCATAACATACTACCCTCCCTTCTTGCATCAATACTGCTCCAAGACCCGTCCCACATGCATCAGTGTATACTGTAAAAGGCTTAACTCCGTCGGGTAAAACTAACACCGGTGCACTAGTAAGGGCCCTCTTCAGCATCGTGAAGGAATCCTCACAATCTATGTCCCATACGAATGTCGTATTCTTCTTAGTGAGGCGAGTGAGCGATGCTAAAATCTTAGCAAAATCTCTGATAAACTTCCTATAATAGCCAGCCAAACCTAGGAAGCTTCTAACTTCGGTAGCGTTCTTGGGGGCCTTCCAATCCTATACTGCTACTATCTTAGCGGGATCCACAACTGTAACGACCCGTATTTTTACGGATCGAAACATCGTAAAACAGTTGTTATTAGATTGTTAGTGTTGTTAAGTCGTCCAGAGTTAGGTCGTTTGGAGATAAGCCGTGTTGTAGCTTAAGTCGTGTAGAAGTTGAGTCGAGTGGTAGCTTAAGTCGGGTGGTAGCTTAGGTCGTGGAACGACTTAAGAGATAGGAGAGACCTAAGGAGTTTGCTCGTGTTGGAGCTTAGGTCGTGAAGGAGGTTAGGTCGTGGGGCGACTTAAGGAGTAGAAGACTTAAGGGATTGAAGCAACCTAAGGAAGTTGGCGACTTAAGGAATAGGCGACTTAAGGAATAGGCGACTTAAGGAATAGGCGACTTAAGGAATAGGCGACTTAAGAAAGAAGGCGACTTAAGAAAAACGACGACTTAAGAGTTAGCGGCATAGGGATAGCGACCTAGGAAACTGGGCGAGTTAGCGACTTAAGGAGGATAGGTCGGCAACGACCTAAAGGAGTTGGTGGTAGCAGTTAGCAACCTAGGGGTTGAGTGAGTTAACGACTTAAGGAAGTTAAGTCATGGACGAGTTAAGATAAGTCGTTGAGTCGCTATGGTATGTTTAGTTAGGTCGTAGACGTCCTATGATAGTATGCTGGGTAAAGTTAGGTTGTGAGGTGTTAAGTCGTAACCCAGCTAAGTCGCGAAGGTATTGAGTCGTTAGGTCGCGACTGTTGATAAGTCGTTTGGTCGCGCGTAAGTGTTAAGTCGCGTACGTGCTAGGTCGGAAGGTTTGTTAAGTCGTAGGTCGTAGGATTGGTTGAGTCGTAAGTCATGGAGTTTTCTTAAGTCGTGGACGACTTAAAAGCGAACAAACGACTTAAGGATCTGCCTATAAATACACGTCCATTTCTTTACTTTTTGGGATCCGGATTTTGAAGCGACGAAGTGCTGCCATTTTGAGAGCTCGAGTTCTACACTTCTTCACTTCTTTTCTCCACTTGAATCTTGTGATTCCTTCCATCCAAATCGAAGATCAAATCGAAGATCCAAGAGCTTAGATTGAAGATCTTCAACCATCGAAGAGAGATTTCATCGTTTGAAGCGGAATTTTGATAGATCGAGTTAGATCCTTCGCTATCCAGATCTGAAGTGTGTTGCTTTTGAGGTGTTTAGGTGATTCGGTGAGTGGTGGTTATCTCTCACACGGATCCAAAGGAGTATATCGGATTGTTGGCTTGGTTTGGTGTTAAAATAGTGATTTCCATGCATTTTCATAAACTTAAGTGTAGATCTATTGTTCATGATGGTTTGACATCCATTTTACTACATGTTAACCTCTGTAAGTTCATTCATCAAGTTGTAGAGATATTGCTCATAATTCATGCTTGTTAGATTTGGACTCTTTATTTACAAGATTGCCATTATTGTTATAATTATTTATTAGATCATGTTTGAATGCTTGATTACTTGGATTAATGATTGACTTGATTGATTGTTATAAATTAGTTGATTGATGATTTGATTTGGACAAGATGGTCGAAGATGATTCAAAAGCTAAGGGAAAGGCTCTTGAATTGGAAAAGTTGCTCGTGGCATATGTGGCGGATGATGAAGCTCATATGGATAGATTTGATGATGTTGATGATTGAGATGAGGCTTTGCTATGATGAGATGAAGCGAGGCATGGTATGAGATAGCCTTGGTTTAATCCAGACGGGATCATTCCAAGCATGTTGATAACTCGGTGAAATGGTTCGAGTTTGAGGATAATGGTTTGCTCGAGAGGCGCTTGAGCTAGTATGAGAATAGTCGTGGAGGAGTATGACTAGATGGCTGAGATTTCATCGTTGTTGAAGGTTCTAGCAGGCTCAAAGCAAGAGTACGCTGGGCAGATTCGATAGTCTCAAAAGACTATAGTTGGTAGTCGAGTACTCTGGGCAGATTCGATGGTCCTAGGCACGGGCTGCGACGATGTGCGGAGTTCTGTCTAGAACCGGGGTTGCCATTAACCCTTGACGGACGGCTGAAAGAATGTGCCGGTCATTCAATTAACGGTGGTATCGAAGCAAAGATAACAGTGATAGCCAGAGTCATGGATGTTTGGTTGTATCATCATTCGGTCTCAAGAGCAATGTTTTCTGGGTGCTTATCTGATCTTGGTTTAGGCCTTGGGGGTTTGTACTTGGAAAATGTTGACCTTGACTCGAGTGATAATTGCTTTACTTTAAATGTCTGCTTTGCTATGTTTACTTCTGCTTAGTGTGTCTGGGGGCTATCACTGTAGAAAGAGGTGGAGTGGGAGGGTTGGATTCCTATTCCTTTTTCCTTTATGCTCTTTTGGTATATTGTTAGTTAATTTACCGCTCACTAAGACTGTTGTCTGACTCAAGGCTTTATGTTTAACTCTTATTGCCTTGGGTTGTTCATCCGCTTTGGGATGGGCAGACTAGGTAGCAGGTGACAGGTGATGTTCTTAGTTTCCGACGATGCTGATGACGAAGACGAGCCGGAGGCTTGCATATTATTTTCTTACTATATGTACTGGATGTTCCGCTGCTTTGTATAATTCTCTGAGTGATATGTAGTGAGGCTTGATGTATTGACTATTCAGATGTTTGTATTCAGCTATTACGAAGCTTAATTGATGAGATTCTATTTTGAGATGCTTCACTATATATATTCTTTTTTGTATTTTATCCATGCGCTTTGAGTAATACGATAGATTCTGCTGTTTTAATTTAACCTTGGCAACCGTCCATGGCTGCCTGGCACACTTTACAGTGCACTATCTCTATGTTCAGTGCAGGGGTCATGGGCGGTCGTCACATTTGGTATCAGAGCTTTGGTTAATCGATTTTACCCAACGCTCGCTGACGTAACTACGTATGAGAGACATAATTGTATTTTGATGGATGATTACTATATATAATATAGTAGCTTAGAAGGATTTGAATTCCTTATGCAGTTGTTTCTCAAGGTGTATTAATCATTTCTTTTATAGATATTGAGAATGAGTCGAAGAGGGAGACCAGCTGCTAGGGAAGGTCGTGCTGCTGAGGGGGCTGCTGATTATGCTGCTATGTTCGAGGCTATGATGACTTCGATCATGAGAAGGATGCCAGCTTCGGGGCCATCAGTAGATGTTGGAGTTCAAGTTCAAACTCCAAGACCAGTGGATTTTGCTAAGCTGTGTAAGGATTATACTGCTCTTGGAGGAAAAGTTTTCTTAGGAACAGAGTCAACCATTGAAGTCCAGAGGTGGATAGATGCTTGTAGAAGGATCTTTGGTGATTTGGGAATCGATGATGCAACTAAAAGGAAGCTTGCATCAAGACAGCTTCAAGGAAGAGCTTCTGATTGGTGGAACTCTATCACCATTGATACTCCGGAGGAAGAAATTACTTGGGTGCAATTCCAAGCCAGATTTGAAGCTAAGTTCATTTCTACAGCTCAGAAGTCTGTTCTGTTCAAGAAGTTTGTGGAGCTCAAGCAAGGTGGAAGACCAGTTCTTGAGTATGTTTCTGAGTTTGAAGCCTTGTCCAAGTATGCCCGGTCGTATATTGAATCTTCATATCAGAAGAACGAGAAGTTTGTGACAGGCTTGGACAGTTATCTTGGGAGGCAGTTGGTGGATCATCTGGATGATTCATTTGAGAAGCTTGTGGAGAAAGCTCTCAGGCACGAGAATCTGTTTCCTAAAGAGGGATCTGTTGTTGCTGTAACCAAGGAAGAGTTTAAACCACAGCAGGGTGGAAACAAGAAGA
Organism: Allium fistulosum; assembly: GCA_030737815.1. NCBI lineage: Eukaryota > Viridiplantae > Streptophyta > Magnoliopsida > Asparagales > Amaryllidaceae > Allium > Allium fistulosum. Next base: position 326,172,402 of record CM060906.1, read on the forward strand.
GGAAGCAGCAGCAAAAGGGTAAGGATGGCCAGAAGAAGCCAAAGGGCGAAGTGACCTGCTACAATTGTCAGCAGAAGGGCCATTTCTCCAGAGATTGCAAGAATCCGAAGGTGCCGGTGAAGTTCCACAACCGTGACAAGCCGGGGCATTTTAAGAAGAATTGTCCAGAACCGCGGAAGGACAAGCAGTTTGTGCAAGCTTATGCTTTGGGGGCTATTCCATCATCTTCGAAAGCCTCTACCGCTGAAGAGAAAGGAAAGAGTGTGGTGGTTCGAGGTACTCTTTCCATTTGTGGTGTTCCAGTTAGAGTGTTATTTGATACTGGGGCGTCGCATTCTTTTGTTTGTAATGAACTTATAGGCCGGTTGGACTTAGAACCGGATATTGTTGATAGGCCATTGGTTGTGACTAATCCAGTTGGGGGTTCGTCTTGTTTGTGTATGCTATGCCGTGGTCTGATTGTATCGAGTCATGATTGCTCTTTTGTTTGTGATTGTTTTGTTCTGAACTTTGCGGGGTTCGGAATTATTTTGGGTATGGACTGGCTTAGGAAGTATGCGGCAAAGGTTGATTGTGAAAGGTTGGAGGTGACAGTCGAGAATGTGGAGGGGCGAAAGGTTGTGATACGATGTAAGCATGAGGAAGGCGTCTTCATGAGCTTCATGTATTCGCTGGTTGTTCCACGGGATGGACTGTCATCGGTGCCAATCGCTAATGGATTTGAGGATGTCTTTGATGAGGTCAAAGGGTTACCGCCGCATAGAGAGATTGAGTTTATCGATCTAGTTGAAGGAGCCAGACCTGTTGTGATGCCTCTTAGGCGGATGGCGCCTAGGGAACAGTAGGAGTTGAAGGTGCAGGTTGGTGATCTTTTACAGAAAGGATTCATTCGGCGTAGTGTGTCCGAATGGGGTGCACCAGTTGTGTTTGTAACCAAAGCGGATGGATCGTTGAGGTTGTGTGTGGATTATCGTGAGCTGAATAAAGTGACTAAGAAGAACAAGTATCCATTGCCGAGAATAGATGACTTGTTTGATCAGCTTCACGAAGCTAAGGTGTTTTCTCAGATGGATTTGGCAACAGGATTTCACCAGTTAAGAGTGGCTAAGGATAGTGTGCCAAAGACTGCTTTCAGGACACCATCCGGTTTCTTTGAGTGGCTGGTAATGCCGTTTGGATTGACCAACGCACTAGCATATTTTGTGGATCTTATGAATAGAGTTTCAGAGATCAGTTGAACAAGTTTGTACTAGTGTTCGTGGATGATATTTTGATTTATTCCAGAACAGAGGAAGAGCACAAGACGCACTTGCGTATTGTTTTGGAAATCTTACGGAAACATCAGCTGAAGGCTAAGTTTTCGAAGTGTCGCTTCTGGAAGAGTGAAGTGAGGTTCTTAGGCCATATTATCTCTGGAAATGGAATAGCGGTTCATCCCGCTAAGGTGGCAGCAATCCAGGATTGGGTTAGACCTAAGAATGCATCTGATGTGAGAAGTTTTCTTGGATTAGCAGGATACTATCATCGATTTATCAAAGACTTTTCCAAGGTGGCTGCACCATTAACAGGATTGACGAAAAAGAACCAAGTATTCAGATGGGATGCTAAGTGTGAGCAAGCTTTCAGAATCCTGAAAGAGCGATTGACAAGTGCTCCTGTTTTGACTATTCCAAGTGGAAATGAAGAGATGGTGGTTTATACCGATGCATGTGGTACTGGACTTGGAGCAGTGCTGATGCAGAAGGGTAAAGTTGTTGCGTATGCAAGTCGACAACTAAAGCCGCATGAAAGGAATTATCCGACTCATGATTTGGAGTTAGCGGCGATTGTTTTTGCTCTGAAGATGTGGAGACATTATCTATTGGGAGTTCGATTCGAGTTGTTTACAGATCATAAGTCGTTGAAGTATCTTTTCTCCCAAAAGGATTTGAATCTTCGGCAGCAACGATGGCTAGAGTTTTTGGCATCATATGATTTTAGTATAGCCTATACTCCGGGAAAAGGTAACGCAGTGGCGGATGCGTTAAGTCGAAGACATGCAGGATTGGGAGCCATGATTTCAGAATGGAAGAGTCTCGAGTATTTAGCTGGATTTGACTTCAGGCCTAGATGTGAATTGGAACCTGAGATGTTGGAAAACTTATCGATAAGACCGACTCTTGTGGAAAGAATTGGCGAGAGCCAAAAGTGAGATGATAAGCTTGTCAAGATTATCCGTGATTTGGAATCTGGATTGGATCCAGAAAAGGATAAAGGATTCGAGGTCGATCGAGGGGGTTGGCTTCGGAAGCAAGGACGACTAGTTGTTCCCGATATAGATGAATTGAGAAATGAAGTTCTGAAGGAAAGTCATCACTCGAAGTTGACAATTCATCCAGGAGGAAATAAGATGTATCGGGATATGAAGAGAACCTATTACTGGGAAGGTATGAAGAAGGATGTTGGAAATTTTACTTCCAAGTGCATGAACTGCCAGTTGGTAAAAGCCGAACAGAAGAAGCGAAGTGGATTGCTTCAGCCATTAGAAGTTCCTACATGGAAGTGGGAGCAAATATCGATGGATTTTATCGATGGGTTACCTAGAACAAGAACGGGAAATGAAGGGATTTGGGTCATTGTAGATCGTTTGACTAAGAGTGCAAGATTCATTCCTGTTCGATCAACTAGGACTGCATCAAAGTTGGCTGAGCTGTATGTTAAGTGGATAGTCCGATTCCATGGTATTCCGAAGAGTATAGTGAGCGATCAAGACCCATTGTTCACTAGTGGATTTTGGAAGAGCTTCCAGGAAGTTTTGGGAACCGAGTTGTGTTTGAGTACAGCTTATCACCCCCAAACAGATGGTCAGACCGAGAGAGTCAATCGAGTTTTGGAAGATCTCCTTAGAGCTTGTGTTTTGGATTTCGGAGGATCATGGGAAGATCACCTTCATTTGGTAGAATTTTCGTATAATAATAGTTGCCAGTCAAGCATTGGTATGGCACCATATGAGGCATTGTATGGAAGACCGTGTAACTCTCCGACATGTTGGTTAAAAACAGGGGAAAAGCTGATACTTGGGCCAGAAATGATTCGACAGACTTCAGATTGCATAGAGATCATTAGGCAACGAATGAAGGCAGCCCAAGACCGACAGAAAAGTTATGCTGATAAGCGTCGAAGATTTGGAATTCGACGTAGGTGATATGGGTTTTGTGAAGATTTCTCCACTGAAGAATGTTATTCGATTCGGGAAGAAAGGAAAATTGACTCCGAGATTTGTTGGACCATTCCCGATCATCGAGCGAATTGGAAAGCTAGCCTATAAATTGGAGTTACCAGAAAAGATGTCGGGTGTGCATAATGTTTTTCATGTATCGTATCTATGGAAGTATGTGCACGACTCGAATACAGTGGTTTCTGCTGATAGCTATGAAGATTTTGAGATTGTTCTAGTCGATAAGAGACCTCGTAAGCCGCTTCGTGTTGTAGAAACTGACACGAAACAGCTTAGGAGGAAGGTAGTTAGGTTGCTCAAGATACAATGGAGTGATGATGATAACGACTGTACATGGGAGGTGGAAGAGAGGATGAAGGCAGCTCATCCTGAACTCTTCGAGGTATGGCCATAAGGTGTCGTGTCATCTCACGACATTGTAACTTGTTCTAGTTTTAGAATTCTGCATGCTAGGCTAGAATTGGACGCATGGTTTGTTGATTGCTATGGATGGTAGGCATGCGGAATAGTTTTGATTGCTCTTGTTTGTTTGGAATTTCGGGGGCGAAATTCCTAAGGGGGAGAGAATGTAACGGCCCGTATGTTTACGGATCGAAACATCGTAAAACAGTTGTTATTAGATTGTTAGTGTTGTTAAGTCGTCCAGAGTTAGGTCGTCTGGAGATAAGCCGTGTTGTAGCTTAAGTCGTGTAGAAGTTGAGTCGAGTGGTAGCTTAAGTCGGGTGGTAGCTTAGGTCGTGGAACGACTTAAGAGATAGGAGAGACCTAAGGAGTTTGCTCGTGTTGGAGCTTAGGTCGTGAAGGAGGTTAGGTCGTGGGGCGACTTAAGGAGTAGACGACTTAAGGGATTGAAGCAACCTAAGGAAGTTGGCGACTTAAGGAATATGCGACTTAAGGAATAGGCGACTTAAGAAAGAAGGCGACTTAAGAAAAACGGCGACTTAAGAGTTAGCGGCATAGGGATAGCGACCTAGGAAACTAGGCGAGTTAGCGACTTAAGGAGGATAGGTCGGCAACGACCTAAAGAAGTTGGTGGTAGCAGTTAGCGACCTAGGGGTTGAGTGAGTTAACGACTTAAGGAAGTTAAGTCGTGGACGAGTTAAGATAAGTCGTTGAGTCACTATGGTATGTTTAGTTAGGTCGTAGACGTCCTATGATAGTATGCTGGGTAAAGTTAGGTCGTGAGGTGTTAAGTCGTAACCCAGCTAAGTCACGAAGGTATTGAGTGTTAGGTCGCGACTGTTGATAAGTCGTTAGGTCGCGCGTAAGTGTTAAGTCGCGTACGTGCTAGGTCGGAAGGTTTGTTAAGTCATAGGTCGTAGGATTGGTTGAGTCGTAAGTCGTGGAGTTTTCTTAAGTCGTGGACGACTTAAAAGCGAACAAACGACTTAAGGATCTGCCTATAAATACACGTCCATTTCTTCACTTTTTGGGATCCGGATTTTGAAGCGACGAAGTGCTGCCATTTTGAGAGCTCGAGTTCTACACTTCTTCACTTCTTTTCTCCACTTGAATCTTGTGATTCCTTCCATCCAAATCGAAGATCAAATCGAAGATCCAAGAGCTTAGATTGAAGATCTTCAACCATCGAAGAGAGATTTCATCGTTTGAAGCGGAATTTTGATAGATCGAGTTAGATCCTTCGCTGTCCAGATCTGAAGTGTGTTGCTTTTGAGGTGTTTAGGTGATTCGGTGAGTGGTGGTTATCTCTCACACGGATCCAAAGGAGTATATCGGATTGTTGGCTTGGTTTGGTGTTAAAATAGTGATTTCCATGCATTTTCATAAACTTAAGTGTAGATCTATTGTTCATGATGGTTTGACATCCATTTTACTACATGTTAACCTATGTAAGTTCATTCATCAAGTTGTAGAGATATTGCTCATAATTCATGCTTGTTAGATTTGGACTCTTTATTTACAAGATTGCCACTATTGTTATAATTGTTTATTAGATCATGTTTGAATGCTTGATTACTTGGATTAATGATTGACTTGATTGATTGTTATAAATTAGTTGATTTATGATTTGATTTGGACAAGATGGTCGAAGATGATTCAAAAGCTAAGGGAAAGGCTCTTGAATTGGAAAAGCTGCTCGTGGCATATGTGGCGGAGGATGAAGCTCATATGGATAGATTTGATGATGTTGATGATTGAGATGAGGCTTTGCTATGATGAGATGAAGCGAGGCATGGTATGAGATAGCCTTGGTTTAATCCAGACGGGATCATTCCAAGCATGTTGATAACTCGGTGAAATGGTTCGAGTTTGAGGATAATGGTTTGCTCGAGAGGCGCTTGAGCTAGTATGAGAATAGTCGTCGAGGAGGATGACTAGAAGGCTGAGATTTCATTGTTGTTGAAGGTTCTAACCGGCTCAAAGCAAGAGTACGCTAGGCAGAGTCGATAGTCCCAAAAGACTATAGTTGGTAGTCGAGTACTCTGGGCAGATTCGATAGTCCTAGGCACGGGCTACGACGACGTGTGGAGTTCTGTCTAGAACCGGGGTTGCCATTAACCCTTGACGGATGGCTGAAAGAATGTGCCGGTCATTCAATTAACGGTGGTATCGAAGCAAAGATAACAGTGATAGCCAGAGTCATGGATGTTTGGTTGTATCGTCATTCGGTCTCAAGAGCAATGTTTTCTGGGTGCTTATCTGATCTTGGTTTAGGCCTTGGGGATTTGTACTTGGAAAATGTTGACCTTGACTCGAGTGATAATTGCTTTACTTTAAATGTCTGCTTTGCTATGTTTACTTCTTCTTAGTGTGTCTGGGGGCTATCACTGTAGAAAGAGGTGGAGTGGGAGGGTTGGATTCCTATTCCTTTTTCCTTTATGCTCTTTTGGTATGTTGTTAGTTAATTTACCGCTCACTAAGACTGTTGTCTGACTCAAGGCTTTATATTTAACTCTTATTGCCTTGGGCTGTTCATCCGCTTTGGGATGGGCAGACTAGGTAGCAGGTGACAGGTGCTGTTCTTAGTTTCCGACGATGCTGATGACGAAGACGAGCCGGAGGCTTGCATATTATTTTCTTACTATATGTACTGGATGTTCCGCTGCTTTGTATAATTCTCTGAGTGATATGTAGTGAGGCTTGATGTATTGACTATTCAGATGTTTGTATTCAGCTATTATGAAGCTTAATTGATGAGATTCTATTTTGAGATGCTTCACTATATATATTCTCTATTGTATTTTATCCATGCGCTGTGAGTAATACGATAGATTCTGCTGTTTTAATTTAACCTTGGCAACCGTCCATGGCTGCCTGGCACACTTTATAGCGCACTATCTCTATGTTCAGTGCAGGGGTCATGGGCGGTCGTCACAACAGCTAAACCCTCTCTTGAGACTACGTGCCCCAAGAAACGCAGCTCCTCACACCAAAAGTGACACTTCAAGAATTTTGCTTTCAACTGATGAACACGAAGTGTACGAAGAATCTCCTCAAGATGAATAACATGCTCTTCCATACTCTTGGAAAACACTAGAATGTCATCCACAAACACTACAACGAACTTATTTAGGACATCTCGAAAAACACGGCTCATCAAATCTACAAAATAGGCTGGGCCGTTGGTCATCCCAAATGTCATGACCAACAACTCAAAGAATCCATCGGGTGTCCTAAATGATGTCTTATCGATGCTATCGTCAACGACCCTAAGCTGATGAAATCCAGTGGCTAATTCAAGATGAGAAAATACTGAAGAGCCAACCAACTGATCGAAAAGATCGTTTGTCCTAAAAAGTGGGTAACGGTTCTTTGTGAGCTTATTCAACTCTCTATGGTCCACGCAAAGTCAAAGGGAACCATCCGGCTTTGTAGCGAAGATGACTGGCGCTCCCCACTCAGATATGCTCCGTATGATGAAGCCTTTCTCCAATAGCTCACCAATCTACTTACTTAACTCCTTCCTCTCCCTAGGAGCCATATGTCTCACGGGCAATGCCACTGGCTTAGCATTGTCATTCAGATAGACCCTAAAGTCGATCTCTCTCTTAGGGGGTAGTCCCCTAACCTCTTCAAAAACGTCTGGGAAATCTCTAACAATTGGAACGGAATCTAACTCTCCTAGTGATGAATCAAGGGAATAAAGGAAGCTCAACATGACTGACCCCTGTGGGTCGCAAAAAACCCCGAGAGTCCTTCCGCTACATGTCTCTAGTTTGACGACTCTCCTCTCGCAGTCTAATATTGAACCATAAGTGGATAACCAGTCCATCCCTAAAATCATCCCATATCCCGAAAATCCCAGTACATAGGCGCCACAGTCAAATTCTACGCCTAGTATAAAAATTTTCAAACCCCTACAAATCATGGATAAATGTGCCGATCCTCCTATGGGGTTTGAAACAACTATAGGGTCTACTACTAGAGAAACATCTAAGTGCAAACAATAAACCAAGGAACTAGAAATGAAAGAATGTGATGCTTCGGAGTCAAAAAGAGTCCAAATAGGAAAATCCGAAATAGAGATCAAACCTTCTACGTAGACTTTCCTACCTCAATCCGTTCCACTAGAAGGTGCTGCATCCAAAGCCTGTACTTGTGTTGTAGGTGCGCCTGCTCTTTGTCCTGTCCTTTGAGGATAAGCTCTACTAAGGTGCCCAAGCTGCCCACAATTGTAACACCTCCCCTTCATCGTTTTCTTCTTATGGTCCTTTGTGAAATGACCAAGCAATCCACAACTATGACATTTCTCGCTTTTCTTGATCTGCTTTTGAGGTCCTCCTCCTTTCATCTTGTCCTTATCCCTCTTATTCTTCCACCACTGCTTCTTAGAGTTTTCTAACTTAGGGACCTCCTTAAGCTCTCCTCCCTTAACAGCATCTGACATGAGAGCCATTTCCACAAGTGACTCATACGTCAAGCCCATAGGTACATGTGTCAATACCAACCCTTGGAGGGGCCGGTTCAAACCCTTAGCAAACTTGATGGCCTTCTTATGAGATGTATTAACAAGCTCCATTCTGAACCGCGATAGCTCATTAAACTGATTTATATACTCCTTCACTGAAAGACACCCTTGCTTCAGACTAATGAACTTCTCCAATTGCATGCTCTCCTCGGCTTGTGACAAGAAATTTCTCTCAAACCTTTCCCGAAATCCAAACCAACCAATGTCTCTACCTTCCATCTCTATGATCTCCCACCAGGAAGAAGCTTCTCCCTTCAGCTGCCAAGATGCAAGCTGAACTCTCTGGCGGTCCTCCAATCCTAGCAGCCCAAATATCCACTCCATATTCCTCAACCAAGCTCATGCCTCTACGAATTCCTCCATGCCAGAAAACGTCTTGCCTCCTAGACTAGCAAAATCCTTGCATAGCTTAGAAAAATTGGCTACTAAAGGTGGATTAATGGGATCTCCACCCACTGGTGTTGCATTGGGTGCTTGCCCTTGCACCTCTGGTGTCGTAGCTTGAAGGTATCTACAAAACCAGCCAGGGACTTGGACACCCTCTGGAAGATTTGGGGCGTCCGCCATTCTATGCAAAGAAAAGAGAATTTGGGCTTGAAAGAATCGGAAGAAGGTTGAACTGGACTTTGAGGGGACTTTTAGAAAAACTCTCTTATAATTAAAAACCATTTCTATAATAAGAGTTTCTTTCTAAAAAACACTTTTAGTTTGAAGATATGTTACTTTTGAAAAATACTTTACTTTTAAAACAAGTTTTAAGGAATCTTGTAACCTTAGGTTCTGATACCAAGTGAAACACCCCACATCCCTTAGTATACCCAAAAAGGGTACACTAAAAGATATGCTACGTTATAGGTATAGCTAAAGCATCACAGAGACTAAAATTGACAAGATAAATAAATAATAACAGCGGAAACATATAAAATACTTATCAATACTTCATAAAACAAGTCATAAAAACAGAATATGCCTTAAAAAACAAATACACATGTCTCGTGAAAAATACAATCTCAGTCACATCATCAGAGAACATAAAAATCATCCCTCTCATAAATTACCACTAGATCTAAAGTCAAATGAAAAGAAAACTGAAAAGAAGAAGAATACATGAAGAACTCTAAGAATATATCTCCAAGCGGTCTGAATCTACTGTCCTCGATTCTGCTGGCCTATGGGGGAAAAAGGAGGGAAAAGGGGGAAATAGAGGAGTGGGTTAGACTATAAATCTGGTGAGTAAAAGTAACTACTAGTATTCTTAAGCAAGATAAAGATAATAGACTTAGCAACAGTTCTAGTTTGAAAGGAAAATACAGAAAAAGTAAAACTGGGATAAAATACTGTTTGACTGTTTGCTTTGATTGTGATTGTTTGCACTTGTCTTAAACTATTGTGACTAGGCTGAAATCCTAATTCTACGAGTTGATCGGCCTTCTATCTCTATTGTGCCACTGTGAGCTAGTCCAATCCAGTTGGTGCCACAGCAAAAGATACCTGTTTAGCACTTGGAACGTAGTAGCGAATTATTTACTCTAATCGATGTCGCACGCTCGGTCATCGCCGGTACACACTAACTGTCACTCCCTATTTTGACCTCTTATTTACCCTAATCAGCATAAGCATGCCCAGCCTCACCTAATATGTGGCGAGACCATCAGCCCTAGTCTGAAAGGGAATGCTGCCCAGCCTTACCTAAGTGTTGTAAGACCATCAGTCCTGGTCTGAAAGGGAATGCTGCCGGTACTGGTCTTAACAAACAAATTCTAGTTCGCACCCCTTGCCCAAATCCCCATATTTGAGCTTCTATCTATTGGCCACTTATATACCCTAATTAGCATAAGCGTGTCCCAGCCTCACCTAATTATTGTGAGACCATACGTTCCTGACTGAAAGGGAATACTGTTGGTACGGGACCTTCTTCTATGTTTGCTTATTAACTTAGTGTAAGTTTTAAAATAAGCCTCTTCTGTTATTTCCGCTATATTTGCTTATTAACTTAATCTAAGTTTTAAAATAAGTCTTTTCTGTTCTTTCTGCTTAATTATAACCTATGTTATAATTGTTACTCTTCTATTCTATCTTTTTAGTTATAACCACTAGTTATAAACATGCTTGCAAATGTCTCAAATTTGCCTGTTTCAGTCTATCTTCTTTTTATTACAGTTCTTTCTTATTTTACATCTAATTTCTGTAAATTTGGTGTTTATTTCTATTTAATCCATATTAGCGAATACTCCTCTTTTTAATATTATTATATTATTCGCGTACAAAGAAACTAACATTTACAGGCTAAATTCTGACATAAAGCATATGTATATAAATACAAATAACTATAAATAACTATAAATAACTGAATAAAATAGACTGAAAAGAACTTTAAAAACTAGCTGTAAATAACTTATATAAAAACTATCTCAAAATTGCAGAAAAACAACAACTATTGAGAACCCTATTATTTTAAATTACTTAAAAATCTAAAATAATTACAAAACACTCATATGTGGTCCTTAGCTCTATTCCTTGGCCTTCCCGGATCTACTTCTAGGGCGTAGAATATTTTTATTAAAAATATCTCCTCCCAAGAAAAATTTCTTTTTCGGGTCCTGCCCTAAGCAATGAACCCAATTGGGAGAAAATCTGAATGAGAAAAATAGCTAGGCCTAGGGTCTTATTTATAATGTAGCTTAGGGATCTTAGGCCGTTGGATTTGAAGATTTAATGTGGTGCAACCACGTCATAGGCTCAGTAGGAACCATCGGATGGAAGCACGAATGCACAGGATTTGAAGAAAATTGCAAAATACGTTTATCGGTACGCACCTAGATGATTGTACTTCCAAAAAAAGGCGGGTCGACCTAAATACAATGGGGGTCGACACTAAGGTCGACCTAACCCATGTATGGGTCGACCTATAGGTCGACCTAGCCCATATATGGGTCGACCTAGGCCTTGTAATATTATTTTTTTTCGTTTTGTTTATTAAATTCCGAATTCTTGTTTCTCTCATATCTTCTCCATACTGACTCGGGTTTCGACAAGTTATATATGGAAATTGACCAAAAAATTACCACGGAAACAATGGTGAAATTACCGTGGCTCAATTCTGGAAATTTCAGAAACTTATTTTATTATTTAATTAATTTGATAATTAATTACTATAGCTCAAATTTTGGATTGTTACACTCTCATTGTTGTTATAATAGTCACGGTCGCATATTTTAGATTGCGAGCATCATGAGGGAAACAAAAATATCCATGTTAGCAGGGTTGGCATCATTCGATCAACTGCACCTGCAAAGAAGTCCGATTATTTATTTACCCTTATATACTATTAGTTAAACGATGTGGAGCATAAGATACGTTTACCACTAGGTTGTATACTTGATGCATTGGTGGTCAGTTTATCATCGGGATTATGAACTCAGTTTGTGCCTTAGAATTGTGATTGCATACTCGGTGTGTGCAAATTATGCGGTTTACCATTGAGATTGTTTACTCGCTATATAGTTAAATGATTTACTTTTGAGATCATTTACTCGATGTATAGTTAAGTGGTTTAACATTGAGATTGTTTTCTTAATGTATATTTAAGCGTTTTACTATTGAAATTGTTTACTCAATATATAGTTAAGTTGTTTGGGATATCCAACCTTCGTGTAGAAATCAATATGGGCTATTACTGGACTTATGCATATTATAGGTTGTTACCTATATTGTAACAAATTGCTAATTTGTTAGATGTTGAACACATATAAATAAACACCCTTATGTTGTGTAGATTATAAATGATAATTTAATTGTCTATCATTACCATATCACGAGTGACATTTTTCACTCACTAGACTTTGCACGATCCCTCCACTTTTCCCTACTTCTACCTATTACAAAATGATAGGATAGTGGGTGGTATCATGAGGATTAGGTACATAGAGGAGGTGGCCATGTGCTTTAGAGTATTATTTATTTTTTATCATTACCTTTGTATCTTATTGTACTTGTCAGTTAGGCATATGATATATTTTTGTTTGGATATTGTTGGAAACCTTATTTGGGTATTCCTTATATGGGCCAGCATTGTTTTAAAACATAGGTAATTGGTTTACTTTGGTATTTATATTTTATTCCTTCGTCTGTGGGATCTAAAAGTGTAGAATGTTCAAAGTTATATTTATCTCTATCCTACATAAACCAGCAAAAACCTGACAATTTGTATCTCTTGGCACGATGCGATTTCAAATATCGATGTTGTGCTTTGAATTGGTATGTCTAAAGGTGCAGGTTATTACATTTGGTATCAGAGCTTAGGATTAGGATTCCTGAGAGATTAGGCGCGTATAGAGGAAGCATACTTGCATATTTTAAAAGTTATTGTATATATATAAGTATAACATGGATGCACCCATAAATTTAAGTAATGCTTACTATTATCTAAGGAAGTTGCTAATAATTCATGTTTACATATATGTGAAAATGAGCAATCAAATAAGAAATAGTTATGGTAAGGCAACAACAGAGGTTTCGGGCATGATTATTCCAGTATGGTTCCACCAGTATCTTAAGGTAAAAGACCAGATTGAAATTATCTGAAACATAGGACCCATGGCTCAGACACATTAGGAAATTTCTGTACCTCCACCTGCTTTGGATATTCCCAAATTGTGTAGGGATTTTCAGAGTTTGGGTGGAAAGAATAACTTAGCAACTGGATCATTTGTTGAGACTTGGCCACGGTTGAGGAATTATGATCGAATATTTTGTACGATGGGCATGGAGGATGCAATGAAGATGCAGTTGGCTTCATGGCATTTTCAAGAGGAGGCCTTGAACTGGTGGGATATTTTCATGGCTGAGATAGAAGAGACTAAGGTTACTTGGACTGATTTTAAGAGGCACTTTTAGGTTAAGTTTATATCGGAGACCGAATAGGGAGTAGAGCTGGAGAAATTCATCCATATTGAAGAGAGAGACCATATGTCAAGGAGTATATTAATGAATTCAACCATCTACCAAAGTATTGCTTAGACCTTATTAATACATCAGTGAAGTAGGCAACAAAATTTGCTAAGGGATTGAGCATGCCTTTGAGAGATATTGCTTTGATCCATGTATCCACAGGAGCTACTTTTGAGAGCTTGGTTGAGATGGTGCTACTGAATTCAATTACTAAGGAAGAACCTAAGAAGGTAAAATGGAAGCTAGTTCAGCAAAATAAATGTAAGGGTGAAGCAGGAGTTCAAGGAAGAATAAAGAAACCAAGATTTAGGTGTAGAAAGTGCAATATCAAGGGACATATGGCAAAAAGCTTGCAAAATGAACGTTGTGAAGATCAAATGCTACAACTATAACCGGTTTGAGCATATAATAAGGGGAGGGTTTGACCTTGCCTAATACTTTTACTCAAGTGGTTCTAGCTTATGCACTTAAAGCTGTTCCTAGCTTAAGCACAGCCCCAATTATGGATAAAGGGAAGAAAGTTGTCGTGGAAGACGTGTTAACACATTCTAATCTATCCATTCACGCTTTATTTGACACTGGAGCATATCACTCATTTATTTTGAGTAAGCTAGTAGATGAATTGCACTTAGACTAGTATTGTCAAACACCCTGTTATAGTATCAAACCCTCTTAGAGGATCGATCCATTTATCCACGATTTATAGTAGTTTAAAGATATATATTTTGAGTTTTGAATTTTATTGTGATACTTTTTTATTGGAGTTTTCTGGGTTTGGTATGAATATGGGAATGGACGGTATGGTTATGTATGAATCGATATTCGATTGTGATAGGAAGGCGGTTTTCTTGGGTATTCTTCATGGGCGCAACTTTGAGGTTTAATATGATCCCAAAATTTATGTTATGTTGAGTTACAAGTATTACCTAGACCTATCTCATGATGAGTTAGCTTCTGTTCCTATAGTTCATGATTTTCCAAATGTCTTTACCGAAGTTTATGGTCTTCCTCTTCAAAGGAGATCGAAGTTTAAATTTATCTAGAAAAGGATGTCGGACCTGATGTCTTACAACTTAGGCATATGGCTCTTAGAAAAAGATGCGAGCTTAGTCAACACATGAATGAATTATTGGAGAAGAATTTTATCTAGAGTAGTATTTCGAAATAGGGAGCAACTATGGTCTTCGTTACCAATGTAGATGACACTTTAAGACTGTGCTTCAACTATCATGAAATGAACGAACTGATAAACAAGAATAGTTATCCACTACCAAGTATATATGATTTGTTTGATCAGTTAGTTGGAGCAAGGATATTTTCTCAACTTGACCTAGTTACTGGATTCCATCAGTTGAGTGTGGTCGAGGAGAGTACTTAAAAAACCGCATTTCATACAGCAAAGAGTTCATGAATGGTTAGTAGTGTCATTTGGACTGAACAATGCACCAGCATACTTCGTCGACCTCAAGAGTCGAGTCATTAGAGGGTTGATGAATAAGTTTGTTGAAGTATTTATTAATGATATGATTGTTTATTCAAAAAGAAGGGGCACATAAGTTGCGTTTTGGAGAAGTTCTCAAAACTCTACATAAGCAAAAGTTGAAAGTGAAACTTTCCAAATGTCACTTTTGGCGCAGGGAGGTTCCCTTTCTCGGTCATGTTATTTCTAAGCCCGGATCATCAGTCCAAGAAGCGAAGGAATGGAGCATACTTGACCGCTGTTATATCGGTCCAAGTAGCAAGAGAATGAGCACTTACTTGGAAGTGGTTCCATGGGTCCAAGAAGCGATGTGCGGCTTATGGAGTGCGAAGAAGGGTTTGGGCCTTCCCGGCACTATTGGTGCGACATCAGTTCTCTGAAGGCGTGGATCAATTTTTCACGTCGATTCGGCTGTTTGAGTCGATTTGATCCCATCGGCTCGATCGGTTGCTTACATGAACGCGATTCCATTGGTTCAAGAAGCGAAAACACTTTACTAATAGAGTGAAAAAAGGCAAGTCCTATCTATTTACAATGCCCCCATTGTACCTAGGTCGCTTATTTGCGAAAATAGAAAATACATAGATATGTATTAAATAAAGTAGTGTCATGGCAAGTCGCCGTTCCATGCACGGGGAATCTGAATTCCATCAACCATTATCAGCTTGAAAGTTCCATCTCCAAGTTTTTGGCCGATCACGTAGGTCCTTCCCATTCAGACCAAGACCCCCGTACTTGGGTTGATTCGTTTTAGGACGAGATCCCCTACTTCGAAGGCACGGTTGGAAACCTTGGTGTTGAAGTGTCGTGCCACTCGCTTCTGGTGAACAATGGTCCTTACCCTCTTCTCATCGATCTAATCAAGTGGCTCGAGCAAAAGATGCTCGTTTTCATTCTGACCGAAGTGTCTTCTCCAATGAGAGGGGACTTCCAGTTCCACTGGGATCATTGCTTCTGAACCATATGCCAAGGCGAACGGTGAGTGCTCGATCGTAGATTTAGGTGTTGTAAGCCCATAGTGCAAGTGGAAATTCATCTACCCAGTTTCCTTTAGCTTTCATTAGTCGCTTCTTGATGGTGGATTTGATAATTTTGTTCATTACTTTCACTTGCCCATTTGCCTACGAGTGCGCTACTATAGAAAAACTCTTCTCATGTTTGCAAAAGTCCTTGAATTCAACACTCTTGAACCGAGTTCCATTACCCATGATGACTTTTTATGGTACTCCAAACCTACAAATAATGTTTTTTGTTACACAGTTAATTACTTTTTTAGTGGTAATGGTGGCAAGCGGTTTTGCTTCGGCCCATTTGGTAAAGTAATTAACTGCAACGATAGCATATTTTGCTCCTCCTTTGGCTATCGGTAATACACCAATTAGATCGACTCCCCATATTGCAAACGGCCAAGGGATGACCATTTGCATAAGTTCTGAGGACGGGGTTCTAGGGATCTTTGAAAATCTCTGGCAACGATCACAATGTTTGGCGTAGTCTGCTGCGTCTCGGTTGATTGTGGGCCATAAATATCCATAATGTAAAACCTTCTTTGCCAGTGTCTGCCTCCAAATGTGGTCACCGCAGCTGCCTTCATGGACTTCCATCAGAATCTTCTTGGCTTAGTCTTTGGTTACATACCTTAGTAGAGGTGGAGAAGTCACTCCTATACGGCACTCCATCTTGTAGCACGAACCGTGGTGTCTTTCGAAGGAGCTTCTTTCATTCATTCCGGTTTCTGGGGAGTATTCCTTTGAGCAGATAATCCTTAATTGGCATCATCCATGATTTGTTCTCTTATTTAGTCTCCACAACCCAATCTACATCCATTTGATCTATGCTTGGAGCTGTTAACAATTCAATTAAAACCAATCCCATTGATTGTGCCTCTCCACAACTGGCCAGCTTGGTTAAGTAATCAGCCTTCACGTTTTGTTCGTTGAAAATATAGGCTATTGTGTAGTGTCAATGTCATTGAGAAGTTTCCATGCTTTTGACAAGTAGGAAGCGAGATTTGCTCCTTTTCTTCATATTCCATCTTTACTTGACAAACGACTAGTCGAGAGTCGTTGTAGATATACATAGCTTTTATTCCTAGTTCCTTCACAATTTTTTCAATCCCACTATAAATGCCTCGTACTCCACCTCATTGTTAGTAGTAGGGAACTCTAGTCTTAAGGCATATTAGAATGATTGTTCTTCAAGAGTCTCAAGCACAACTTCCGCTCTCAAGCAGAATTCATTTGATGCGCCATCAACGAACAACTTCCAGTGTGATATCACTTCCTTTGTATCCTGCTCTTCTCCATCTTAAATGGTGAATTTTGCAATGAAATCTTCCACTGCCTATTCGTTAACTGCCCTCCATAGATGATAAGTCACGTCATACTGGCTTAATTCAATATTCCACTTCAGAAGTCGTCCTGCAGTCTCAGGTCGATAAAGTATTTATTTCAAAGGTTGATCTGTCAACATTCAATTAGTAGAGTTTGAAAGTACAGTCGCAACTTCCACGATGCTACCAGTAAGCAATATGCTAATTTTTTCAGCTTCGAATAGTTCCATTCAGCTCTAGTGAAGCGTTTGCTGATGTAGTAGACATGCCATTAAATTATGGCTTCCTCTCATACATGCATTGCACTTAGAGCAAGATGGGACATTGCCAAGTAGATGAACAAGTCTTCTCCTTCCACCGGCTTGGATAGGACCGGTGGAGTCTTCATGTGTCATAGTAGTCCTTCGAAGGTCGTCTGGCAATCCCGATTCCACTCGAAGTTCTTCCTACCATTCTTCAACACGTCGAAGAATGGTATACACTTATCTATTTCTTTAGAAATGAATCAACTCGAGGTTGCGATCATCCTATTCAAGCTCTGCAATTCCTTCTTTGTTAAGGGGGCTATGACATTCCGTAGGGTGGCTAACTACTCAGGATTAGCTTCGATGCTCCTCACGTTTACTATGAACCCAAGAAATTTTCCTGATGAAACACCAAATGAGCACTTTAAGGGCTATAATTTCATCCCGTACTTCCAAAGGATTTCAAACATTTCCAAGAAATTATCCAGATGGTTTCCATCTACTCGTGACTTCACAAGCATGTCGTCCACATATACCTCCATCGTCCATCTGATCTAGTTCTTGAACATTGCATTCACTAATCTTTGGTAAGAGCACTATCATTCTTTAAGCCGAATGGCATCACGCGATAACAATACAATCCCAAGTCGCTGATGAAGTTGGTGTTCTCTTGATAGGGATCATGCATCATATTCTGATTGTATCCTGAGTAGGCATCCATAAATGAGACCAACTCATGTCACGCGGTTCCGTCAACTAGCTGGTCGATTCTAGGCAATGGAAAGCCATCCTTAGGGCAAGCTTTGTTCAAATCCGAGTAGTCGACACAAGTCCGCCACTTCCTATTCGATTTCTTGACTAGCATAAGGTTTGACACATATTAAGGATATGTTGCATCATGGATAAAGCCATTGGCCAACAGCTTACCCACTTCATCTTTCAATGCAACGGATCACTCCGGACCTAGACCGCGACTTTTCTGCTTTATTGGTGTGAATTTAGGATCGATATTAAGTGCGTAACAAGCTATCTTTGACGATATCCCACACATATTGGAATGCGTCCAAGTGAACACATCTAGATTAGCACGAAGAAATTTTATTAGTTCGTTTTGCATCGTCACTCCAAGTTATGAACCTATTTTCAAGACCCAAGTCAGGACATCCATGTCGACAAGGACAACAACCATAAACTCTATCGCGATGCCCGCTCCTTCCCTGAATTCTTCTTCCTAGGGTCCAAAGCCCTGTCAAACCGACTATGGTCCCTGAGACAGGGACGGTTCTGTAATTGCTATGCTTGCGATCCACGAATGTGGAGAGACTTTCCCATATTCTTACCTTTCTCGTGAAGTTCGGCAACGTAGCATTCTCTGGCAGTGCCTTAGTCTCCTCTCAATGCTCTAACCCCATTCTCCATTGGGAACTTCATGGTAAGGCACCGGGTAGCCAGAGCTATCCTGAAATTAGCAGGGGTCGGTCGACCAAAGAAAACATTGTAAGCAAACATTTCATCGACTATCATGAAGGTTTGGATAAGGGCCACCCTCCTTCTCCTTCTTCGAGCTCTATAGGCAAGTCAATCATCCCAACTGGTTGTCTTAGTTCTCCTATGAAGCCTTGAATCTTGATTCGGCAAGCAGACGCATCTTTAATGCTTATCTTCATTTGATCAAACGTATGTCGAAACAAGATGTTGACCGAGCTCCCACTATCAACCAATACTTGATACACAACCGGTGGTCCGATTTTTATGGTTACCACCATCGGGTTGAGAGTTGGCACCTCTATTTCTTCATTATCCCGATTTTGAAATACAATATAATCTATGATTATTTTCTACTGTTTGGCCGGAGTTCCATCCTCGATCACATAACAAGTTTCCTTAGGAGCATGCTTTAATGAACTGACGTATCACCACATTTCGCCCCAACTCTTATGTGCCAGATGAGGTCCTCCAGAAATGGTATTTATAACGAGTATTTGATCAGTCCGATGAGCACCTTCTCAATTGGACTCGGTCTGATTTCCTTTATTGCTCGGAACTTGTGATCCAATAGGTTGGTTAAAATTCTACGGTTTCTTCACGTGTTGGAGCCTATTATTTCTTATTAGTTCCTCGATTAAGTCCTTCATATGCCAACATTCATCTGTATTATGTCCATGAGTCTTGTGGAAGTAGCAGAACTTCCCAGATTGCTTTTGTCGTTCAAATTCTTCTTTTCTGGAATGCTTGTTGTATCGCTCAGTTCCCTGAGTTGCAAGGTAGATGTTCTTCAAGCTGTCATTCAATGGCGTATACTCCTCGAGTCTTAGGTTCCTGATCTACTTCCCATTCCCGTCACGCCTACTAGTGTTATGGTTCTTCCTTTTCTGATTTCCATCTTTCCCTGCATTTCCTGTCGTGGCTCCAGAATTATTTCCATCCTGGTTGACCGCTACATTGCTCTAAACTATCTCCTTTGGTCGCACATTGGTGGTATTGCCCACCAATGCATCTGGCTCTTCCAATCTCGGATACTGACTTGTCTTTCGATTAAACTCCTTCATGGTGGTTGGTTGTTTCATCTTAATCCATCTTCCAAAGTCTTTGTCTGGATGGATAGCTCAGACTAAAGCCATGAATACCATACCTTCGTTAGGATTGCTCATTTCCTTAACCACAATATTAGACTGGTTCATAAAGGTTTTAGCGACTCATTTGATCCCCGAAAAATGCCAGATATAGACATCACATCTTTTGGCTATGCCGTGTGAATCTAAACTATTCCAAGAATTTCCTTGCCACATAGAAGCAACACCTTCTAAGAAGATAGGGAAACATCTACAACAGATAGTATATGTTGCCTTAGCTCCGTCCATATGCCAACTGTAGTTGTACAAGTGTTGTTTGGGGTCATTCGCCCCATTGTAAGATGGCATAGTGGCCACTGTAATCTTCTGGGGGTACGCTTTCCTTAGAGTGTTTTCAACAAAAGGAGTTCAGCTTGGTGCAGAACTCCAATCGTCATCCTTCCTGCCCTTACTTTCTTCCACCAAGCATTTAACAATATGCGCAATGAGTGCCTCACTAGTTCGATAGTCCATAAGTCGACTGCCAGAGGCTATGCCAAGAGTTTAACTCTGCAAATGGACTAGGTTTGCTAACTGAAGCCTGGGTTCTTTATTCTCTAGGAGAACAACTCCTGCAAAATTTTGTTGGCGCGCAGTTGGACTTATAGTGGCAGTTTGAACTTCCTTTCCGACAGTTTGCCTGCCTATTTCAGCATTCAATTCCAGTCTTTTATCATCAAGTTGCATGTTGTCTTTAGAATCAAAAGAAGCATTGCAATATCCCCTTGTAGAGCCTTCACCCCAAGGTTAGAGTTTGTAGCATGTTGTCCTCCAGCGGGAGGGGTACTTCCATTACCTTTAATAACCATTCCAGTAGATCCACCAACTATCTCCTTTTGCTTTTTCTTTCCATCCCTCTTATTCAAGCCTAAGGCGGAGGAATTCTCTTGTTCCATAGCCTCCGTAGTTTCCATCCTAGTCCTTGGGGCAGTTGGTGGTTGTAGCGCTAACAAAGCATCAATATTGTCCATAAAAGCCTTCTGACTATCTATCATCTTCTGGTTAAGTTGATTAACCATCCGGTTCAGCTCTCCTCTGGTTACAACCTCCTATTGAGCGGAAGCACCTAGTGCTAGGTTTCCAGCATTAAATTTTGTTCGATGATTGTTAGCCTTGTTTACTTCTGCTTTCTAGAGATTGGTTTCATTAACACCAAGTGTTGTCCCAACAGATCTTCCAAATGCTTACATTCTCTTAGGAGCCATTAGAATAGCCACTCTCTAACCTTCTTCAAGCAAACTTTCCTAATTTAACTTCTGGACCTATCTAATCCAAAGTAGATATCTAGATCCAAGCCTAGGTTCCACGTTCTCAGTGAAAGCACCAAAATGTTAACCCAAAAAATAGATCAACACTTTGGAGTATGATATAAAAGCACCATCCTATTAGAATAGAGAAAATATAATATAAAATAGCAGAAAAGTAAATAAGACACAATGACTTTTATAGTGGTTCGGCTATTAACTAAGCCTACATCCACTTTATAGCTTATTGGTTTGATCTTATTTGAATGAGATTACAAGGTGATTGAGAAGGAACTAGTCATAAGTAAAAGTGTTAGATTGATTATAAATCCTTGAATTACCTAGAGGAACTGACTTGTTGACCATGGAATAGAGATAAGAATTGAAAAAGAGACAGGGCTTCCACATAATGATGGCAGATCCAGATCCTTTCTTGGTTGCTCTATGGTTTGTATTTATAGAGGTACCAGTTGTGTTGAACCAAACAAAGAATTAGAGCAAAGCCCAGAAGAAAGCCGAAAAGAGTGCCCAAAGTCGTGAACCCATCTAGGTTAACACCAGAAGTCGGTACCGACCTCTCAAGTCGGTGCCGACATTAGTGGTTCAACCCAGGATGGTTGGGTCCTCTTGTATCCTTCATGCTACTTGATTTGGAGATGTCCCATGTAATTTGTTTGGATATTTGGTTGATATTGGTGATGGTTCCTTCATCACTTGGTTTATTCTATCATTTTGACCGCTAACTCTTCAATCTTGGTATTCAGTTGATTAGAATCCTTTGATATTGCTTGGGTACACATGAAATAGGTAAAGAAGAGCCTCTGCCAAGTTTGAGTGAGAAGTATAGGAATATAGGAAGTGTCCAGCGACCTCTTCATGTCGGCACCGAATTCCCATACTTGCTCCAATCATGTTGAAACTTCTCCGAGTTGTTCTATTAGCCTATCTTGGTGTGCTTCCAAGATTACAAGTCGTTTCATCTTCGTCTCAACATTCTAGCTCCTATTGATTTTTGCTTGGATAAAAACACAGCTAAGAAATGGAGAAGGTGGATTTTTAGTTGGGAATATGTAGAAAGAGGAGGCTCAAGATCAAAAAAGTGAGGGTTTACAGATGCTTAAATAAAAGAGATACCAAAGAGGAAATATGCATTTGGATCTTTATTCCTCTCTTAGTCCTCCTTTTTAATTCAAATCTAACCCCTCCTTAGCCATCATTATGGCTGGACTACCCTTGCGTATTCCAGTTGAAAATTCAAGCCCCTTTTTAGTCCTCTACATTATTTCAAGCTTGAACAATAGTCATCATATTTAAATCCAATTTAAACGTGTACCAATATGGTATATCAATAAGTATATTTGTAACTATTATAAACAAACTGTTCAATATATTTCATCAAACATCAAATAAAATTTTATAACAAATATTTCATATTAACTAATTTAATTAATTTATAACAATTACAAATTAATTAAATCGGGTGGTAAAAGGAGTATTCAATGTTTTGGTTGTACGAATCTCAGGTGTAAATTTGGTTAATAATTAATATTGAACAATCCAAATATTAACGTTCACACGTCACTTAGTAGGTGTTGTGACATTTCGATCAAATTTATTGCTTACCTGGTTTCGATAAAATCCAATTTTACTTAGTAAGCGTTACCGAGTAGTGACAATTATTTATACCAATCCTTTTCATCAAAACTGTATCACTTTGGACTTGTGGAATTGGTAATGGTCAAAATTCTAATATCATCCTTATTTAACTTTATAGTCCTAACACAAAGTCCTTGATTCAATAAAGCTTATTAACCGTACTGCTCTGGTTAGAGACTTTTAACTTTGAGTTGACTTCAATCGACCGTGATATTATCTCATATAACTAAGGAGAAGAATTTTCTCTTAAACATTGTTTCACTTCCAATCCTTCCACTCGACCCAACTATAGTCGTTCGATAGACGTCATACCACAATTTAACTATAATCAAAGATAAGCTTCCATATTGAAGATCAACAGTATGCTCATTTTAAGAGAACTATGTAATTTTGTCACATCGATATTTTATGTTTGACCTTAGTTGTATTAGCCAATAGAAGACTGTCGAGTAGGACATTCCATAGTAATCTAATAACTACCAGTAGTAACCCTTAGTGCCTCTAGTAGCCATGAGTAATACACTATCGAACATTTGGAGAGCGTTATGTACTCTAGTTTCAATGGATATACCGATTCCAATTTTGATACACCTTGACTATGAATATTTAAAACCATATATTTATTTTATTGAGATAAATCACTCATGATTATAACACATCGTAACCACTATCACAAAACATACCATTTATGGATTTTCTATTAAATATACTTTTAATTAAATTAATTAATTAGTATAACACATTATATCAAACATATAATGGAAGAGAACACCTTTTACTTCAAAAAAGATTGTTTATCGACTTAGATATATGTAACAGATTACATAATTGACCCAAGGGCATACCCTAACTCTATCAATAAATAGTAGTAAATTCCCAATTGAAAATAGTTTTTTCGGTATTGTTTCAAAAAAATTCAAAACTTATAAATAATACCCTCATTAGTTTTTAGTATAAATATCTATGTCTCAAATCCATAACGTTCATTTCTTGCTAGTCCTAAGCCCACTAGCTTATTGGCTATCCTAGCTTGTTCACCTTAATCAATTCAAACTATATAGGATGTGTAATCCTTTTGTAGCACCAATCAAACTTCAGTTGAAAATATAAATAACTTTTCAATTCAATTTTTAAATCAAATCATCAGCCTCACATCTTATTCTTCACACAACTTGTAAGAATTTAAAAATCATAAATTGCTCTATTAACTTTAACTAACTTTTAATTTCAATCATCACATTTTATCAAAATAAATTCTTTAAATTTTAATTAAATGTATTGTCAAAAATTTTACTTAAATAAATTTTAGATAAGTTTTACTTTAGACATTTCATATTAAATCATTTCAAAGAAATCATAACTCACATTTATTTCAATTTAATCACTACATATATATTCGTATGTCCTTAAATTAACAATTATTATACTTTGAATTTCCAAAGCAATTTTAATTTTTTAATTTTTTTTCGGTCGTTATGTTATATAATTTATAGCAGATTTATCATATATAAGTATGCATCATTTTACTAATAATAGAACATTCTCAATCATCATTAAATAATACCTAATATATATACAAAAACTATAGTTTTTGAATTCATATTGTTTTATAATCAATCGGTTTCCATCACCTTTTAACTAATAAATCATATATATTTACTAACTATATTTATAACGGAATTGTAAACAATTTCCAAAATTTTAAACCATTTATTAATGCATATTTTCAAGAGTTTATATCAAAAATCCTTTAATTCCATTCAAAAATACATACATATTGCAATTGAAAATTTCCATAAGTTTTAAAATAATATTTTTTTTTCAATTCGGATTCTTTCCAAAATGGTTCAAATTTGACTTAGAAAAACAAACATATCAAACACACCCTTTTAAACTTTACCTTTATAAATTATAAATTTTCACACTATTGTAATGCAAGTGTAATATTTAAAAAGAACCAAAGTGTGACAAAATTATTTATAAAACAAAGAAAATTCAAAAAGATGCACCTTGCTTAATTTTTATTTATCTTTCAAAAGTTTCTTTTGTCAGAAGCAAATATTAAAAAAAATAACGGTAGCAATGCGCCTTACGTGAAATTTTTTTGCAAAACAAAAGCTTTAAGATATTTATTGAAACTTTTCTTTATTAAATTTTATCAAAACTTAAAATAAGAAGTTATTATTTCAAAATATTAAAAAAATTAACTTCTCTACTTTTCCCAAAAATCTCAATTATTATTATTTTTAACTTTTATGGATAACATTTCAATTAATTTAAATACTTTAATTGTAATAAATCATAACTTACACAAGCCTAACTATATTATAAAAAATAGGTAACTACCCTCATTATACCATATAAACATCACACTATATCATATGGACTTAAGGATACTGCTCTCCTTCTTATTTATACCTAGTCCCACAATTTACTCCAATGTTACTTGACATATAAACCCTCTTTTAGCAATATTTTATGGAGTAAATTAAAACAAATGTGATGGATTTATCTTCCATCCTAAACTATTAAATATCAATGTTTATTTAACTCGTAGTTGGTTACTTTAATAAGGGATAAGCCAACAACTACCTCTACAATTCAAAGTATATAGGGTATGGCAATATATATATATATATAACAATTACAAATACGCTCTTTCATATGCTCTAATTTAGTAGGAATCGCCTAACCTAAGCTCTGATACCAAATGTAACAACCTGCCATCCACGACGCTCTGATTTGCGCATAAAGTGCCGCGAACATTGCGAACCACACTGACAGTGGATTGTTTTAAGGTAAAATATATAAAATAAATATCACAGCGGAAGGAATAAAATATAATAGCAATCAACAATACAATAATCCTAGATTAACAAAATAGTAGAGTATCAAATATACTTCACTTACAACATTACTAGTAATGAAAATACCCTAATGTCTTGGAGTAACTGAGATAAAATTGTAGATAGCTAATAGACAAATAAATATGCGCTTCCATCATACCATTATGCCTCCAAGTACCACCAGTCTTCTCTATCAACCTATCAGAGTACAACTAAAAAGAAGAAAATGATAGAGAGGGTCAGACATATGTCTAGTGAGTGAAACGCATCATAAGTATATAATACTGATAAGCTAACAAAATAATACTTATGCTCAAAAACCATACCTTAACCTATTTCATTTGCACCCATTAAGTCAACTAACATAATAAATACTACTGTAACAACATATGGAAAGATCTCGCTAAAATTTAACCTATATCTAATCATATGCACTCGATCGAACCCAAAGTCCCAACTCACATGCCAAAGACTGATTGCAACACGATTAAGCCGAAAGTCCTAACTTGTTATTGCCGAAACGTATGTGACTCACTATTGAGTAGCCATATGTCTCGGCCCACTACCGCTAAATCCTACATCGAGGACTCAACTACTCTAAATGTACAATATTATCAAATCTTAGTGACTTGCTACAGAAAAACTATATGTCTCAGCCCGCTATCGCCAAACGACATTAGTCACACTAAAGAACTCATTTCCTTTGAAAACTGTATTGTAACGGCAATACTATCAGAATCATCATCATTAAAGGTCACCGATCACACCAAAGAACCATTTCCTCTAAAAAGTGTATCATATCCATCATCATCAAACTATGCACTGGAGAACTCATTTTCTTTGAACAATGCACCGCAACATTGTCGTTGGACATCAACGGTCACACCGAAGAACTCATTTCCTCTGAAAAATATATTGCCACACCTATACCCGTAATCACCATCATTAGACATCAATAGTTGCACCAAAAAACTCATTTCCTTTGAAACAGTATCATAACGCCTATACTTATAATCGCCATCGTTAGACGTCACCGGATGCAACGAATAGTTCATTACCTCTGAAAAATGTACCGGGACATCTATCCTCGCAATTGATTGTTAAACAACATATAACGAATCTATTAAAACAAGGCACATTTTAGAAGTGTCTCAAAACATAGCAAACAATATACCACAATGTTCCTTGTCTTGCCACGATAGTAACATTACGAACCTCACATGAATCGAAGGTCATATGTGAGAGTTATAAGCGTTTGAAGATAAGGCATTTATTATAATTATTTAACTAACAATTTACTTATTATATTTAGTTTATTATTTAATTTCTTTATCTCTACCATGGGGCTACAGTGCCGATATGAGCCCGATGTCTACAATCAAGTTATAGTTGCCATCATTATGTCATTAACATTACATCCAGAGGACCCTTTCTTTGCTCGGGAAACACCACAAGAGTCACCGCGCAAAGCTACTCCTAATTCTGCTGACGTAGTCCCTTCTAGCCTCCCTTGGTAAATCCACCACCTACTTCGTTTTTGGCCAGATTCTGGCAAATCTCGACAATCTTCAACCAATCCAACACCACCATGACCATCTGCTCATCGTCCTCTTCACATCCTCGGTCCCCGATCGTTGTATTGTCGTTGTTTCACCGTTGGATCGAAACGGACGGCCTACGTTTATCAAACTTCCATCACATATTTTAATTAATTCGTACACCCAGTTGGCAAACGAACATCACCAGTGGATTCGTGTCGTTGAGAACTATAACTTTGATATATAATATGTCTAATTCGAGACACTTTTATATTTCGCACTTTTTAATTGGAGGGTAATTAACTTTTGCTAATTACAATTGATAAAAAATATATTTTGAACCATTTAGCCATAGCATACTACATTCTATTCAGGTGTATATAAAAAATCAATTATTAATTACATAATTTAAAATTTTGGTTTAAGATCATAAGGGGAGAACTACTACGTCTTATCAATATATACACAAATATGATAAATCCCACTCACCGATTACCCATGCATCCTCTCTGATTTGATTTAGATGCTTCTTCTCCTTTGCTATCCAAAATTTCCACACCTTCAAAACTTCAAATTTCTCGATAGCTTCTATTTATTTGCCTAGCTCTCTTCTTAGTGATTGGTTATATATAAATTTGTTATATTTGGATTTGATTTGGTGGATTTGGAATTAATTTAGAGAATAAGGATTTATAAGTCGAGGAGAGATTATTATAGCAAAAGTAATAAGGTAAAAATCTATTTGTAGGTTGAAAAATATAATATCTAGGCGAAATCTCGAAACTAAAATGTTATGAAAATGCCACAGTGTTTGACTTGTTCTAATTTCTAATTCGTTTAACCAAATTCAACAAGTTAAATATGTTTTCTGACTGTAGACAGCATTCTGGACACAATGGAAATTAGTCCCAAGGCCTAATTAAAAACATGTAGAAATTTACTATTTTGCCCTTTATATTAAAATTATGATTTACCCCTTTAATTTAATTATTTAATCTCAAAAAATTATAGGGTATTACAATAGGACCAAGGGACTTCAAACTAAAGTATTTAAACTGGTTAAAGTCCATTGTGGAAATTATCCGGCCAAGAGTACTTAGGAACTAGAAGAGAAGATTAGAGCTTCCCATTTCTACTCTTTTCCACTATGTTTTCCCTATTGTATTTGCTAAGTTAAATTAAGAAAATGGATGGTGTTGTATGTTTTGTTGCATGATTTATGTTTTGCTATATGACTTGACTAATTATATATCATGCTGCATACAAATCGAAATTATAAGTATATTTTAGGATGTCTTGCATCCATGCCTATATGCTATTCATGACATACATCAGTTTGATGGATGAATGTTATTTATTTGCATATATTTGGTCATTGTTGTGTATTATTATTTATATCCATGTTATGGTCGGTATTTGTATATGTGATAGAGTTAGGGGTATCCCTAGAGGCAATTATATAACTTATTACGTATATCTAACTTGATAACCACTCTTATTCAAAAAAAAATATGTTCTTTCTACTATATACTTGATATGATGTGTTATATTAATTATTTATTTTGATTAAAAATATGTTTATAGAAAATCCTTAAATGGTATGTATTATGATAGTAGTTACAATGTGTTATAATCATGAGTGATTTATTACAATTAAATAAACATGTCATTTCAAATATTCCTGGTCAAGATGTATCGAGACTGGATATCGATACATCCACTGAGACTAGAGTACGTAACGCTTTCCAAATGTTGGGTAGTTTATTACTCGTGACTATTGGGGGGCATCAAGGGGTTACATACTGATAGTTATTGGATAACTACAAAATGACTCACCCGAGATTTTTTTTGTTAGTTAATATACGTGAGGTCAAACAGGGAATCTCGAAGTGACGATGTTACACAGTTCCCTCGACTTAAGAATACTGTGAAATTTCAACATGGACACTCCACTTTGATTATAGTTAAATTGTGGCATAGCGTCCGTCGAACGACTACAGTTGAGTCTGAGTTGAAGCATTGGAAGTGAAATGGTATATATAAAGAATTCGTCTTCTCGATTATATGAGGTTAGTATCATGGTCAATTATAGTCAACTCAAAATCAAAGTCTCTAACCAGAGCGATACGGTTAATAATAATAATTATTATTGAACCAAGTATTTTGTGTTTGGAATTACAAACTTGAATGTGAACGATGTTGGAATTTTCCCCAAAACCAAATTTTGTAAGTCCTAATGTGATATAGTGTTGACAAAGAGAATTGATGTAAATAGTTATTACTACTAGGTATCACTTATAATAAATAAAATTAGATTTTACCAACATATACGTGAGCGATAAATTTAGCTAAAATGTCATACCACTAGCTAAGGTTATGTGTGAACGTTAATATTCGTATCATTCGATAACTAATGCTGACAGAATTTACACCTTTAAGTCGCACAACCAAAATGGTGAATACTCCGAATGAACCATACGATTTGATTAATTTATAGTTGTTGTAAATTAACAAATATTTATGAAATATTAATCATTAAATTTTATTTTATTTGGTTAAATACCATTAGTATTTAACAAAGTATGTATATAAAAGTTATAAATGTACGTTTGATATACGATGTCGATAGATATTTTAGTTAGATTTAAATAGAATAAATACTAAGTGTGTTTTTAAATTAATTAATATTAAATTTTATTATATTAGTTTGAATACCATTAGTATTTTATAAAATGCATAAATAAAAGTTATAAATACGTGTATCGATATACAATATCGGTAGAGTATTTAAATTAGATTTAAATGGATTAAATACTAAAAGGGTTTGGAAATTTTTTTAAGGCCCATTCCCTTCTTGATATGGCCAGCCAAAATAGGGGAAAGGAGAAGTTTTCAATTTTTGAAATGAAAGGGCAGAGAAGAAATTAAAGAAATAAAAAGATACCCCATCTTTAATGATCTTTATTGCCTCATTTATGTCATTCATTCAAAAAAAATTTCTACTCTCCTATCATGTTGGTATCCAATCGTTTGGCTAAATAGTATTTGCACAAACTTGGAGAGTCGGCCTTGGAAGTTATCAAGGTAGAAAACCCAAAGAGATAGCCAACAAGCCCAGGAACCATGTATAACAAAGGCCACAGGTAAAACCAAAGCCACTATAGAAGTTCAATAACCAAATCCATCAAAGAGACGGATCGGTACCAATCCATCCCTATGGATTAGCACCGATTCATAAAAATTCATCCAAATCATCTCCAACCTCCTACATTCCTAAGTTTTAATGACATTAACCTATTCCAAGCCTCAGCGGATTGATCGCGTCTGCTTTGCCTTCGAACATCTCGAATGCCTAAAATCTAGAACTCAACGATCCAACTTGTTGACTCAGAATCAAGCTTATAGCGGAGCAATCAAGATGGGAAACATGAAGCTAACAACAAATCGCACCTAAACAAGGCAATGAAAGAAGTCCATAATGGATGTTATGGATCAGAACCGATCTATGCTTATGGATCGGTATTGATCCATCATACTTGTTGAAATGGCTACGTTTTCTCGAGCTTAACCACTACCAGGACGCGATAAACATGGTGGAGATCGTGGGGAGAAAATCTCGATGACGTATAGCTATAAATAAGAGGCCATGGCAACATTTTAAAAGATCTTTTAGCTTGTTTACTAAATTCTTGCAATTCCCTTATAATCCCAAGGATCAATATCGATCCATAAGAAAAACAATTGTAAACAACAGTATAATCAGTAGAAACACTAAGTGGACATATGCATCAGTTGGCCGAACCACTATAAAATCTATGTGCAACGTTTTTTACTTCATTTTCATTTAAAATTCTTTATTTTATTCTCTACCTAAATCTCTTAGGTGTTTGTGCCTTATTTTGGTATAAATATTTTTGGTGCTTTCATTAAAAACCTTATTCTCAGGACGTTTGGATCAATTATCTACCATTGGATTACATAAATCCAAGAGATAGATCCAATTTTCTTTGTTTTTGATATTTTAAACTGCTCAAATTTTCCAAAATCTACATAAGATACTTTCAACTATGGCCCCACGACGAGACCGTCCTACCACTTCCAGAGCTGTAGACAATGTTGAAAACGTTAACGTTCGAATCCAGGAGGAAGTTGCACAACCAGGCACTGTCGAGGCCCAAAACCCGACTGATGTAATAACTAGAGTTGAGATGGACTACATGATGAAACAAATGGAAGATAGGTTGCAGGAAAGTTGCAAAGAAATGAATCGGCAGATGAAGAAGAGGCTCAAATTGCTGAATGAGTTAATAGAATCATCATAGAAGCGGGAGGGATTTGGTGCCTTCCAATTTAAAATCCAATAGATCCTCTTCATTGAGCAGAGGCACAGAAGAAGGAAGTATAAAATGGTTAGGGAAGAGGCTGGATCATCGAAATAGAAGCCAGATGCAGGTCATGGCCAAAGCTTGAGGATCGGTATCGATCCATCTCCATGGATCGATACTGAACCATCTGCCCCTGGGATGGAAACTTAGCAAGTCGTAAGGAATGTCTAATTACTTTTGGTCGTGCTGTGGATGATCAGAATACTGGATATTAGGCGGTTATTATTAATCCATCGTGTAGGAATCAGACAACCGGATCTGCTAGACATACGGTTCTCCCAAAGTCAGGAGAACCCAGGTATCGTGAATCTGCCCGATAGCATTTACCCGGCCAAACACTCGGGACAGACCTCGATTATCGCCATTAGATAGAACCCGTGGAGCTAGAGTATTTGGCGGAGATGGTGAGGAAGTTAGTAAGCGAGAATCAACATCGAAGCAATGATGACTGCGACACTTCCCCTAGCCAGAATCCGTTCATGATGTGCACGTAAATGTGCATATATTTACATCCATATTTATCTCTTTTTATTTAAATAAACATCATATTTGGGCATTTGTACATGTTAAAACCAAAATTCAATTATTTTCAAACCATCATATTTTCATCTTCATTCAAGGGCAAAATGATCATTTCTGTGCATGTGTAAATTTGAGAATTTTTACTTGGACATTTTTGATGATTTTTATAGAAATTTGGATGCATATGGAAGAGGCTTATATGAAGATACATGCATGCACAAATAAATACAAAGGAAATAAGAGGGAAATAATTCAAAGTGGAGATCATGGAGGACCCTACCTACCCACCTACCTTAATGTACAAATTAGAGGCTAATGAACATGCTTATGGAATTAATGGCTTCATGTACACTTAAATGATGATTAGTAGAAGCTAATGATTACTTGGCCTCCACACTTCCTAAGGGGTATTTTGGGAAGCCCCCTAAAAATAGAATTAGGGTTTTATGCATGTATAAATAACCCTCTTATGTACATGAAACTATCTTCTACTCTTTCATTTTACTTAGGAAATTAAGAGATCAAATTGTAAGCTCAATGTTCTATGAAATAAAAATGGCTTCCAAGCCTCTTTCTTCTCTTTTTTCTACATGCTTTTCTTTGTTCCATTGTTAATGTTTATTTCTATTCTCTCTTTCTCTTAATTTTCATAGCTTAGATTTACATTTATGCACTAGTCTTATCAATTTTATTCTAGTAGTTAATCTTCTTTTTCTTTGTTTATTCTCTACTTTCTTTCATTTTCAATGTTGAAACTTACTTGTGTTGCTTCAATGCCACAAATGAGTAGCTAAACCCCTTCAATTTAGGGGTAATGAAGCTCTCAAATATTATGTAATTTCAACATTTTATGATTTATGATCTCATTTGGTTTATGCTTAATGAAGTGAATTTTGATGCAAGTTTATACAAGTGGGTTTGATAGCTTATATTGCTTATGCAAATGAGTTATTCTTATTCAACATAAACATAATTTGCATCATCATTTGCTAATCCATTTTTGATTGTGAAATTAAAGTAAAAATGAAATTTGATGATCTATGTTACTAGTTACAATAGTAAATAGATCATACTTAAAATAGCTTTAGCTTTGCCTTCATTTTCATGAGAATTATAAGTGGTTAAGTCATTGTATCATAGTTTGATGGTTTGAGTTATGTTAATTAATAACATAAACTAACCATACTTATAATAAATACAACAATATTTCACTTAATATCAAAACTAGAGATCACAAATTGTTTGTTTGTTGATTTACAAAAATATGAGAGTGGATTTTCCTCTAAATTGTTCTCTAGTTCAATAGTTTTTTAAATCAAATTTTTATTCTAGTTTAGCTTCATTTTATCTCTAGTTAACAATTTCTCCTACATTTGGTCTAATTTGATTGAATAGATTTTTAAACTCTAACAATTCCCTACGGATCGACCCGTATTCGCCACGTACTACAAAGTGCATGTCGTGTGCTTGCGGTAAATTTTAATTTGAAATTTATCGACGGTTTTCTAATCCGATAGAAATTCCGTCGATTAACAGTTCACTAAAGAGATACCGCGCGAAGAGTATCCCAAGAGATTTGTGATGCCAAAGATGCCATTATATAATGGAAAGACGGATCCGAGGAAGCACTTGATGAAATATGACTGGCATATGGATTCTACCAGAGCATCCGATTTTGTCAAATGTTGGTGTTTCTCAATTTTTCTTATAGGGGTTGTAAAGATGTGGTTCACCCAACCTTCGCCAAGATCCATATCATCTTTTGACCGGTTAGCATGAAAGTTTATCAAGCAATTCGATTTACGCACTACTCGTCCCAAGGACGTGATGTCATTTTCAAATCTCTTCTATGAGACGGGAGAGTCATTAAATGATTTTCTGAGCAAGTTCCATACGGTTGTGACTGAAGTAACTAATGCTCGGGGAGATATCATCTTGATGACATTGATAAGGGGTTCTCCTGATATTGATTTTGGGAGATGGCTGAAGATGAAACCCCCATCAACGATGGATGTGTTTTATAGGAAAGCAAACCATTCCTTGCATCTAGAAGAGGCAAGTGCTATTTCCACAAAGGCTGGTGCTGGGCAACCAGCTGAAGTTATCCAAAGTAATATTGCTGTGAAACAGTCCAGAGGGAGTTTTGGAAATGTCGATGTGAATTTTGAAAACCAGAGTTGTGATAACTCGGATTTTTGAACACTTAATAATTGGATAATTAACAGGATTTAATTTATTAAAAATGTCGATTTATAGTTGATCAAATAAAATTCTGATAACTAAAAATATCTGGATGTATATGAGTGGATTTGAAACTATAATAAATGTTGAATTATAAATATCTAGCAATGA
Organism: Allium fistulosum; assembly: GCA_030737815.1. Lineage (NCBI taxonomy): Eukaryota > Viridiplantae > Streptophyta > Magnoliopsida > Asparagales > Amaryllidaceae > Allium > Allium fistulosum. The sequence continues at coordinate 326,206,711 of CM060906.1, forward strand.
TAAATCTTATAGTAAATTAATAAATATATAAATAGATATATGCAAACTTTATAATGATGAAATTATAAGTGTAAACATATACAAGTATATAAGTGTATATATATATATATGTATATATATGCCATGAGAAGTAGAATATATGGAAATTGTAAAAGTGTGGATATATATTTATATATCAAAAATTCACATAAGATATTTCTAATTATAATATATATATATATTGTGATTGGAAGCATGGGTTTGAATTCAACATATAATAATTTTCAAAAGCCATTTAAAGTAAAAATTCTATATTTTCAAACACTAAAAATAGTATCTATATATATTCATTCATTAAAAGTATTATAGTTAAGTTTAAAATAGGATTTAATAAAAGGGTAATATACTTTCTTTAAAATATACATGAAATAAATATGAGTTTGTATATATAAAAATATAAAACATAGTTAGTATAAACATAAATATTAAAAACATAAGAAAATATATAATATAAGGTTTTAAACATTTGTAGCTTAGAGTAAGATGCATATTAACAAGTGGCAATGTTTTTTCTCTTAAAATTTAAATTTAAATAAAATGATTTGTGAGAAGAGGCTATTTACAGTTAAAACTCTTCACATATTCTCTTCTCAATCAATTTCTTCTTTCTTCTTCCATAACTAAAACCAGAAAAGAAATCAAAGCAAATTCTAGATCAACTCAAATAGATTCAAACATCAAGTAGCAGATCAAAAACATCAGATTCCAGATCAATGGAAAAAGCAAAGGCTCTGTTTATCAATATACTGTGAGTAAACAAAACTTTTCAAAGCTAAAAATCTTATATTTCTTGATGCATGTGATAGATCTGTGTAGTGTTGATGTATATATGGTTTGCATGGATGTTTTTAACTTAAATATAGTTTGAATTACTCTGTATATTGGTGTGCATGTCTGTGTGTATGTATATTTATATGTCTATATTATATTACAGTCTCTAATCCACTAAATAAATTCATTTGCTCCTCATATAATCAATGTTAGGCTAAGATCTCTGAAGATGAAATGTGTATATGAATGTAACATCTTCTTTAAAAACAATTTGAAGTGAAAATATTTAATAAATATTCTGAAAATAGGAAATTACAGTAAAATCTGTTTAAATCAGAAAAGTCGATAATCTTAATTTCACGATTTGATTTCATAATTAGATTCATGCTAGCAAATGATGATTTTTGATATTGGTTTCATAATTTTTAAGTTTGTATCTGTTGAGAATTTCTGAGTAGATCGGTTTTTGCTTTTTCGTCGGTTACCGACGATCGGCGACGAATTGTTCGTCGAGTTTGATGCTAGAGGAGGCTGGAGTATTGGGGATCGAGGGAAAAATGCTTGGAGGATTTATAGGTGGCTGTGGTGGCGTATCGACGACGAAGTAGGGTTTAACGTGTAGTTTTGGCTCGTCGTAGTTCTCGAGCTCGTGCGACGTCGTGAGTGAACCGGAGGTGATAACAGGTGGTGGGATCGACGTGTGGGATGGTGGCGCAGCTTCGGGTGTGACGGCGAGTATTATGGTGATCGAGATCGTCGGCGCAAGGTGGTTTTTCGATCGGTTTTGGGTTCCTAAAGGTGATCGAATTGTTCGATTTTGATTTTCGACGTTAATGATTTTTTTCTGGGTGGTCGGGACGTTCGTATGGGTAGTCAGCGACGTGTTGAAGGCGGCGAGATTGGTCGGAGGGTCATCATTTGGCCGTGCACGTGCACGCGTGCACATTTGTGTCTGGGGTGATTATGGTGATCGGGGAAGATGAGGGTTTCTCAGGTTTGACTCGAAGTTTTTCGTGTGTTGTCTCGAGGAAAGAAAATGAGGGTGAGATGCTCGGTAATTAGCTCGGGGTTTTTATTATTTGGCTCGGGTTTGCTTTGGTGTTAACAAGTTTTATAACAAGCAAAAGAATGTACATGTTTTATAAAATAATAACCATGCTTTTAAAGTAATATAAACGTGAATTTAGTTTCCAAAATAAATTTAATTAAAACAAGTTTTAAACAAGTTTTCAAAGATTAAAATGTTAAAGTTAAATGTTTAAAATTGTTTTGTTAAAAGTAATTATATATTAGGTTAATTATGTAATTAATTTCTAAATATTTTTCAAATGAAATTTAATGATGTGAATAAGTAAGTGATTAAGGTAAGCATATTAAACTTTAATTAATCAAAAAGATCTCAAATGATTTTGTATGTTAATTTCAAGCTTTTAATTAAATAAGATTTAAATAATGAAATTAAGTAATTAATTAAGATAAAGGTTTATCTTTAATTAATTAAGGTCTTGATTAATTAAAGGATCATTAATTAGTAATTAAAGGATAATTACTGAATGAAATTAATTATAAGATAATTAACTTAAGTAATTAAAGGATAATTAATTAATTAATTAAAGGATCATTAATTAGAGTGATTAATTAAAGGATAATTAATTAATGTAAGTAATTAAAGGTCAATTAATTAATGTGAATGATTAAATGATTAAAGAATAATTAGTCAATTTCATTGATTAATTAAATGGTTTGATTTATTAATTGAGTAGGATTTAAAATTTATTTATTTATTTTGTAGTTAAATTAAATTAATTAGAAATGGACAAATTAATCTTGCTAATGGATGATTGTATTGTATTGAATGATTGGATTAATATCTAGTTTGATAATTCGTGATATACTGTGATATGATATGTTTGGGTTGAACTGTGATAATGTGGGTTACCTATCGATGATAAATTGCTGTGTGAATGTGTCACCCTGTATTTAAAATTTAATTATATTCACTTAAACATCTTGGATTAAAGATGGTATAGGATTCGAAGAGACTGGGGTCGGATATCAGCAATATCCGAAACCACTTCGATTAGTAACCTATAATCCTTTATAAATTTGATTATAGAATCAAATAGGCTGGAATTGAATAAATTAAGTAAACTGGACCATCTAAACTGAGTAACGATACTTCGATATTGTTTGTAAAATAAGTGTTGGTTTTAAAACATGTTAAGAACTCGTAGTGAGGTACGAGTTACCCTGGTTTCCAAATAAGTTTTATAACTTAGTATTTCAAATTATATGGGTTTACTCATGCTGGTTTCCAGCCTGACCCGGGTGTTACTTTATTGTAATGCTCGGGTCAAACCGAGTATTACAGATTTTCAGGTTAGGACGTTCTAGAGCTCAGGTGGCGAGCTGGATGGTAGGGACATATGGAGTATATTCCGCTAAGTATTTGAGATTGTATTGATAGTAGTCTGGGACAAATTATTATGTCTGTCCAGTTTGGTTGTACTCTGATATATTATATGTAAATTGACATTTACAGCTTCTTTGTGTAAATGCTGCTATTTGTATATTATATTTTGATCCGCTGCGAATGTGAGATTCTGTGTCTTGTTTTTTGTTTCTTTATCTACCTCTTTTCTTCTTAACTCTAACAATCTGGAATTTCTGACGTTCGATTGCTCGGCACTCCTACAGTGAAGGTATTAGTGTCGAATTTTCGGGGTCGAAAATTTTGGGTCGTTACGTTTGGTATCTGAGCAGAAGGTTAAGTGAGAACCTTGGCTCTGGTGGGTTTACTCATTAGGATAGGGTCAATAGTACCCTGGAATGAGTTGAGTGTAATATATATGAGAGCGTACTTGTTATTTTCTTATATAAAGATTTTTAAAAAATGGTTTTAAAAATGATTTTTATATAAGTTTATATTTTGATATATAAAGCTATAATTTTTCTAATTATTATATATTAAGATAATTGGATGTTGGTTATTGAAATTGAATAAGAATTTAAGTGGTATATATATATATATCCAAATAGGAATTGAATAATATGAACTATATAAATAAGATAAGCTAGAAATGGATTCAAACCAGAAAATAAATCCTGAAATTTGTAGAAATGCTTTCAGAATGTTGAAAAGAAGTTACCTTGATTTGACTTTCCAACAAATTATGAGATAATATGTAGTGATTGGTCTCCAGATATGATAATCTTGGTTATTATCATAAAATGGTTATGGTGTCTAATAATGCGATATTTGTTTTCTAATAATAATTAATGATAAATCAAAATAAAATGTTTAAGGAAGTAACATTTAGAAAAGTATGACTTGTAAATTGAAGTGGATTTAAATTGTGAAGTTTTAAAATCTAAATCCTAAAAATTTGTAATTGTTTCAAAATGTTAAAAGAAATAATAAATAATATTATTCAGAATATTTTTGAATGTAATCTTTTTTTAAAACAAGAGATGTTTTAAAAAAATTTAAGGAATTTGTTTTGAATTAAAGACCAAGAATGGTTTAAAATTGGAAGCATGACTTGTTGTGCAAAGGTAATTTGGAAGTAAACACTAAGTGTTGAGTTTTGATTTTTTTTCCTGAATGTGATGTAAAAACCTAAAGAGAAATAAGTTTTGAACTTATAAGTGGGAAAGAATATTGATAAGAAGTTTAAAATTTGAAATGGGAAATTCAAATTGAGTAAGGTTGACTGGATTAAATGAATTGAATTTAACTTAGGGGAAGTTAAATAAGTTTGGAGTGAACAACCTGAATTGGAAATTTCAAGAAGAAATTGAGATGTAACTTAGGGAAGTTAAATGAGTTGATTTGAAAGGGAGTTATATAAGATCTCAAAACGGGTTTGAATTCCGGGAATGTGTGATGGATGCTATTGATGGATGTTTTATATAATTTGGATGTTTATTTACTTTGACATATCCTGCTATCATCCCATTGTTATTAATAATCTTTGGAACTGTGAATTAGATTGTTTTAAATGAATTAAGAAGTGGATTGAAATGATATACATCCATTGCAGAAGTAAAATGGAAATAAAACCTTAATTTGAAATTATTTAAAGAGATAAAGATTGAATATATGGAATCACTTTGAACTTAAGATTTGATTGTTTAAGATGAACTTGCAAACTGAAATTGTTTAAGAATTGGTTTCAAAAAGTTTGAAGTTAAAAATTGGGAAATAAATTGGATTCCAAAGATTTAATTATTTAATAAGATTGAACTCTTACTTGAACCTAGAAATAAGTTAAGTAAAAGTAATTTAAATGAATATTAAAATTTTGGACTCAGAATTAAATTGTTTAGGAATTAGGTTGTTAAATTAAAAGTAAAGGTTAATTTGATTTAAGAAGTTAAATCAACATTTTTTAAAATTTAACTCGAATTTGTATAATTTGAGATGGATTAAAAGTTGAGATTGGAACTGAAATTTGTTTGAAATCGAAGTTGAATAAGTTTAAATTCAAATGGGAATTGATTTGAATTTGAGATGGGAATTGAAGTTAATTTAATTTGAATTGAAATTGAATCAATTTAAATGGAAGTGGAAATTTAAATTGAATTGATTGGAATGGGAGATTGGGAAGTTGAACAGTTTGGCTCTGAAACTATTTTCAAACAAATTATTTTAGTATAAACTTTCTTAAATCTATTTTTCCTAGCTATTTACTATACAATCTTTCTTTTTAAAACCCAAACTATCTTATACTTATTTTACAACTATTTTGGAACTATTTGACTATTTTACAACAATTTTAAAACTATTTTATAACTAAGTACTATTTTACAACTATTTTGCAATTATCTAACTATTCTACAACTATTTAATTATTTTACAACTATTTGTGACTACTTAACTATTTACAGCTATTTTACAACTAATAACTATTTTACAACCACTTATCCATTTTAAACTTTTCAAGCTATTTTCTTAATTCAAGCTGGTCAGAGTGCAAACTGTTTATAATTGAAGTAATAATCCAAATGGAAATTCGAAGCAATTGTGAATAAGTGAATAGAATCAAAATGAATGTGAATAGAAAGAGAATTGATTTAGCTAATAATCAATAGAGATAAATACGTAGGATGTACGTATATTCTATTCGCATAGTGATTTGGTCCAGATTCGAGCATAGAATTTCGAGATAGTATATAAATCCGAGTTGGGATTTTCCACTCGATTTTCGACGGCGAACACTGGATATGGATTTTTGATTGGTTTTGGAAATTCTCTATCATAGTTATGACTATGCAAGGAGAATGACGGTTTCTGATCAAGAAACAGATCTGAGTCCGCACTAGGAAGTCGGGTGGACGATACTAGTTCGGAAGTGAAATTGTGTGATCGAGTGAGCAATTAGATTTGATATTGCGTACGGATGGTATATGTACATCGTACGTGCTTAAATGAAATATATTGAAATTTTTTGAAAGAAATGTAGAAATGATTTTTGTAATGGAAAAGTATAATTTGAGAAATATTTGATGAATAAAAGTGGAAGTTGGATATTTCTATGATTAAAATTCACTTTATGAAAGTAAGTAATGTGGCAATTAACTTTATAAGAGCAATCAAACTTGAATATTTGATTTGGCATAAATAAAGTTATATATATTTGTTATATATGATAAACTCCCCTTGTTGACTAAAGCCAGAAAGAAAAGATTTTTGAAAATATTTAAAAGTATAAAAAGGGAATTTATATAAGTATGAAGTGATCCAAATATTTTTCAAGATTATATATATCTATATATATATATATATAAGTGATTTTATGAGAATGATTTTGGGAAAAAGGTTTTTGGAACCCATGGATTTTGAAAGGCTTTTGATTTTTAGGAAAAATCAATTTTGGAATTTGGAAAGCCAAGTTTGAGAATTATCGATTTTGGGATATCGATTTGTGTAAAGGAGATGTATGTGTGATACATATAAAGAGAATGATTTGAAAGATACTATTTGTGTATAGTATAAAATGTTTTGAGAATGGCTGTGGGGAAAAAGGCGAGTCCATGAAATGAACTTCTTAGGAGATCCACGGGGTGGTTCTACCTTGAGCCCTAAGGGGGGGTTCTAAATTTGATCCTAGGAGGAAGTCCGGACAAACTGAAGTTCCTAAGGATTGTGTGTGGGTAGCGAAAGTCGAGGGCGCTGATGCCTATAGAGACATTTGGGTTATGCTGTGACGACAGTGTAACTCGATGTCACTACGATCTACTGCGGACCATAGCGGAAGTTGAGGGCAGTGAGTGCCTACGGTCTACGTTTGATTTCGTCGTGAGGGCGACGTAACATCCGTAGACTGCGATCTATGAAGACATAGCGAAAGTCGTGTGGCAGTGAGTGCCTACAGGCTACATTAGGACTTGACTGATGTAGTCTGCGATCTATGTGGGAGTGGAGAAGTTTCATTTGGTAGCGAAATTCGAGGGCATTGATGCCTACAATTACATGGGCTTTTGCCATGATGGCGACGTAAACCCCGGGTGTAGCTACGATCTGTAGCGGTTCCATGGTGTAATCGAGAGGCACGGAGGCCTATAGTTATCTATAGTTTTGCCGTGATGGCAACATAATCATCGGGTTAACTGCGACCATGGAGGGGGTGATGATTTCCAGAGCATTCTCACCAAAAATGTTTTCTATATTTTTAAAAATGTTTCCTATATTTTCACCAAAATATTTTCCAAGTATATTCACTGAGTGTCGAAAACGGGTTTACCAAGTACTTATAGATTTTCAGTCCTATGCCTGATCAACGTATGACTGAATTTCTAAGAGAACAAGGATGGACTTGTTGGGACATCGAGTTATAAAGAGTATTTTTATAAAAATATTTTGGTAATATTATGTAAATTTTTAAAGTGTTTTAATTTTTTTTAAATAAATACAGTTTATAGTTAAAAATGCTCAAAGAGTAATTTAACTGATAATAATCATTTTAATAAATTATGGCTTCGTTCCTTTTCGAGGACGAAAAGTTCTAAAGGGGGAGGAATGTGATAACCCGAATTTTTGAACACTTAATAATTGGATAATTAACAGGATTTAATTTATTAAAAATGCTGATTTATAGTTGATCAAATAAAATTCTGATAACTAAAAATATCTGGATGTATATGGGTGGATTTGAAACTATAATAAATGTTGAATTATAAATATCTGGCAATGATAAATCTTATAGTAAATTAATAAATATATAAATAGATATATGCAAACTTTATAATGATGAAATTATAAGTGTATATATATACAAGTATATATATGTATATATATATATATGTATGTATGTATGTATGTATGTATATATATGCCATGAGAAGTAGAATATATGGAAATTGTAAAAGTGTGGATATATATTTATATATCAAAATTCACATAAGATATTTCTAATTATAATATATATATATATGTATAAGTATATGTATATGTATATTGTGATTGGAAGCATGGGTTTGAATTCAACATATAATAATAATTTTCAAAAGCCATTTAAAGTTAAAATTCTATATTTTCAAACACTAAAAATAGTATCTACATATATTCATTCATTAAAAGTATTATAGTTAAGTTTAAAATAGGATTTAATAAAAGGGTAATATACTTTCTTTAAAATATACATGAAATAAATATGAGTTTGTATATATAAAAATATAAAACATAGTTAGAATAAACATAAATATTAAAAACATAAGAAAATATATAATATAAGGTTTTAAACATTTGTAGCTTAGAGTAACATGCATATTAACAAGTGGCAATGTTTTTTCTCTTAAAATTTAAATATAAATAAAATGATTTGTGAGAAGTGGCTATTTACAGTTAAAACTCTTCACATATTCTCTTCTCAATCAATTTCTTCTTTCTTCTTCCATAACTAAAACCAGAAAAGAAATCAAAGCAAATTCTAGATCAACTCAAATAGATTCAAACATCAAGTAGCAGATCAAAAACATCAGATTCCAGATCAAAGGAAAAAGCAAAGGCTCTGTTTATCAATATACTGTGAGTAAACAAAACTTTTCAAAGCTAAAAATCTTATATTTCTTGATGCATGTGATAGATCTGTGTAGTGTTGATGTATATATGGTTTGCATGGATGTTTTTAACTTAAATATAGTTTGAATTACTCTGTATATTGGTGTGCATGTCTGTGTGTATGTATATTTATATGTCTCTATTATATTACAGTCTCTAATCCACTAAATAAATTCATTTGCTCCTCATATAATCAATATTAAGCTAAGATCTCTGAAGATGAAATGTGTATATGAATGTAACATCTTCTTTAAAAATAATTTCAAGTGAAAATATTTAATAAATATTCTAAAAATAGGAAACTACAGTAAAATCTGATTAAATCAGAAAAGTCGATGAACTTAATTTCACGATTTGATTTCATAATTAGATTCGTGCTAGCAAATGATGATTTTTGATATTGGTTTCATAATTTTTAAGTTTGTATATGTTGAGAATTTCTGAGTAGATCGGTTTTTGCTTTTTCGTCGGTTCCCGACGATCGGTGACGAATTTTTCGTCGAGTTTAATGCTGGAGGAGGCTGGAGTATTGAGGATCGAGGGTGTGACGCCCCACCTCTATGCTCATAATAACAAAGAGTATTAAAAGAAAAACTGTCTATTATTACGAAGAATAAGGCTGGATAGGAGCGACCATCCGTAATTGGCCTTACACTAATATTGGTTATCTCGGTAGGAGTGGTATATACTTTTTATTTTTCATCTATTATTTATTTACTCCCATCGACATATCCAATTATCAGTATAAAACAAACTACGATAGTTCATAATAGTTTAGGACATTAGATATAACAATAACACAGATAATATAAATGCGGAACACAGATTAACAAAAATCTCATATATATATAACCGATGTCAGTTACAATATAGTTGACTCGATACATATGATACAACTACAACTGCCGACTCTAGAAGTTATATATACAAGTACATTATCGACTAATATACATGAATACATATCGTTCTATACAATGACACGACTACTACAAAATGACACTGACAACTTCAGAAGATGTGAAAAGTCTTCATATCCTGAACAGCAACTCAAAGAAGAAAATCTACAACCTGAAATAACTCGGGTCTGACCCGAGTATTACATTCAAAAGAAAATAATACCCAGGTCAGTCTAATTCAAACCAGTTTATTAGTGCACAGTAGCAATAATAATCAATATCAAATAGACGACAGTCACAGAAATCTCGTATATCCAACTTCTCGATACGAGAATTGGATAACGGCAAATATGACACTAAATAGTGTTAATCAGCGAATCAGCAATCTCAAAAAGATCAGTCAAATCAAATTTCTGTGTGGCTGCAGTACACGCACGCGTGCACTGCCTCGCCACACAGTACGCGAAATCATCACGACGGTGAAAACTAACAGCAATTAAAACTGTAGAAGTCAACATAAATAAATAAAAAAAACAACATGCACTAACTCAAATTAAGAGGAATGAGTCACACACGAATGTACACCGAAAGTCTACATTCATGTACAGGGTCAAACCCAGGTCTTTGAGACCGGATTCAACTCGCTGTAAAATTTCACAAATCAACTTGAAACAATCAAGAACCCACAAACCAAGCTCAACTAATTCGAGCAATTGGAATCAGTGAACAAGTTCACTATCAAAGAAACAGCCGAAATCAAGTGCTACAGGTTACTACACATCAAGTATGCAGCCCAAAGTTACAGTAAAGCAACAAAAGAAAATACTCAATTGTCTGCATATTAATTATGCAAAACCAAAGTCAGATCAGAGGTAGCAACTTTGAGCTACAGGATCAATCAAGTAAATATGGGCAGGTCCAGTACAAATCAAACAGTATAGGCATACACAAAACGTATGTATGTACGCACATATATGGTAAGACTTGAGCATGCAAGTGCAGACAGCAAAGGCGTAGCCTCAGCATCAGATCAGAAGTGGAGCCATAGCCAAGTGAATGGCCAAAACAAGACAACTCGAATGAACTACAAGTATGCCATAATGCCAATGGAGAACAGGCAACGCAAATACACATTGACCAAACATTGAAACAAACAGTAATATGCAGTTCAATGGTTAGTTCAGGTCAGACCAACCAGAAAAGATGTAACCACTATATGCAGCGATACACAGTGGCCTGTATGAAGTACCCAAAACCCTATACAAAAACTGATACACATAAAAGGAGATGTATCAAGATACTAATGCAAGCAGACTCAAGCACAGATGTAAACTACTCAAAGTAAACACATGGATGTAACTCGACTAACAGATTGAACTACAAAGAGGCACATGAACAGCAAATCAGACTCAAGGCTACAGTGAACTACATGATGAACCAGTTTACAATGAAGACACATTTGAATGAATCATCCTCAGCATCGGATCAAAAGTGAGGCCATACTCAAGCGCACTGTATCAGGTACAAATGCAAACACGATAGAAGTGAACTGATCGAAACAACAACAGGGTAAAATGCAACAGAGTATACAAGGACCAAGTCTATATTTTTGGGAAGCCAAGGATCAATATATCAAAGACAAGTAGACATGGACAAAGCCGAGAAATCAAATTCAAAAACCATCCTGAATTCAATTATCAAATCCAGTTCGAAACCAACAGAAGAAAATGTCACGTAGCCATAGTCGAAAATCACGGAACATAGTCTATCGTCACAATTTTTAAAGCCGAGTACTTTAAACCGTGACAATCAAGCAATCTCGTATTTATGCAAATGAATTAGTCAAGAAAGATCACGAACATCCAAGTAAAATCGAGTGGCCGATCGAACAGAAGTGATAAATTCAAATATGTATCAGAGAATTCAAATGCCAAAGTCTGAAATCATTTCGAATGAACAAAGTCACAAAATGAAGTCACCAAACTACTGCACTGGACAAATGCGTACAAATGAACAATTTTTCTCAAGGCCACAATCCAAAAAGAAATCATCATCCCAGTCAGAGAACGAAACAAAGTTACAGCCGATGAAAATTCACCAAACCAGCTACTGACAAAAGCCAAGGTTAAATAAATTCCGCAAACAAAAGTCAAGCCCAAAGTCTAATCGAATAGCCAAGAAATCATAAACACTGAAGTATGAATCAGATGTGAGTAAACTCACCATTTTTTTTCGAAGCGAAGACGAGCTCGATCGAGGGAAGGAGCTGCGAACGGTCGCAAGCAAACAACCAAAGAATCGATCAACAGCGAACGAGCGCAAGCCAGAGCCGAAACCCTAATTCGAGAAAGAAGAACGAAGCCGCCAAAGCCCTAATTTTCGATGCCGGGGAATGAACGAAAGACGAGTTGCCTCTATTTCTTTCTTTCTTTTCGAATGTTTGCTAAGGGCTTGGAACGATTGGAAAATGGAGGGGGAGGAACGAATGAAGATATCGTGGCCGCCATTATTTTGTTTTCTTCGATTTTGGCTTAGGGTTTACGAGTGGAGTCAAGGGAGGGGAATTGGGTGTTGAATACTATCACGGCTTCAAATTGGCTGAGATTAATATTTAAAACCCAAACAACACTTAACCTCTTTCCAAAAGAATTTCAACTTCAATTTTTTTTTTAAACTTCAATTGCAATTGCTAAATGAATTTAAATTGTCATTTGACGATATTCAACTGCTATAAAACCCCTGGGTTGTTACAGACTCCCCTCCTTATAGAAATTGCGTCCCCGCAATTTTCATAATTAAGGTCGTCAACAATTATTATTCTTCTAACATAAACTGGTTACGTTAGAAAAATAAAGATCGAGAACCCAATACCAAAGAAATCTTTCAAATGCATACAGGAGATTCACAAATTCTCAACAAAATCTAACTATCAAGATAGATAATCAGAAAACAACAAAACTGAATAAATGCAATCATCAGCGATATTCATTTATCAACAAGATAATTAAAATACAGAGAATCCCAAAGCAACAATGTCTAATCATCGATACGATAATTAGAAAAACAACAAAAGCTAATTATCAACAGAGATGATTAGAAAGCACAAATCACCATTCGCAAAACTGCAAATATCTAGTTATCTCAACGGTAATCAATTTCAAATCAACCAATATTCAATTATCAAAAGCGATAATCAAATTCAAATTCAACAAATATTTGATTATCACAAAACGATAATCAAATTTTCAAATCAACAAATATTCGATTATCAAAAACGATAATCCAATTTCCAAATCAACAATTATTTGATTATCACAAGCGATAATCAAATTTCAAATTCAACAAATATTCGATTATCAAAAGCGATAATCAAATTCAAATTCAACAAATATTTGATTATCACAAAACGATAATCAAATTTCCAAATCAATTAATATTTAATTATCTAAAACGATAATTAAATCTTAAAGCAACAAATATTTAATTATCTAAAGCGATAATTAAATTCGAAATCAGCAAATATTTAATTATCTAAAGCGATAATTAAATCTCAAATCAACAAATATTTAATTATCTAAAGCGATAATTAAATCTCAAAGCAACAAATATTTAATTATCTAAAGCGATAATTAAATCTCAAATCAACAAATATTTAATTATCTAAAGCGATAATTAAACCTCAAAGCAACAAATATTTAATTATCTAAAGCGATAATTAAATCTCAAATCAACAAATATTTAATTATCTAAAGCGATAATTAAATCTCAAAGCAACAAATATTTAATTATCTAAAGCGATAATTAAATCTCAAATCAACAAATATTTAATTATCTAAAGCGATAATTAAATCTCAAAGCAACAAATATTTAATTATCTAAAGCGATAATTAAATCTCAAATCAACAAATATTTAATTATCTAAAGCGATAATTAAATCTCAAAGCAACAAATATTTAATTATCTAAAGCGATAACTAAATCTCAAATCAACAAATATTTAATTATCTAAAGCGATAATTAAATCTAAAATCAACAAATATTTAATTATCTGAAGCGATAATTAAATCTCAAATCAACAAATATTTAATTATCTAAAGCGATAATTAAATCTAAAATCAACAAATATTTAATTATCTAAAGCGATAATTAAATCTTGAATCAACAAATATTTAATTATCTAAAGCGATAATTAATCTCGAATCAACAAATATTTAATTATCTAAAGCGATAATTAAATCTCGAATCAACAAATATTTAATTATCTAAAGCGATAATTAAATCTCGAATCAACAAATATTTAATTATCTAAAGCGACAATTAAAAACAACAAATATCTGATTATCAAAAACGATAATCAGAACTCATATCAACAAATATCTAATTATCACAAGCGATAATTAGAAACAACAAATATCCGATTATCAAAAACGATAATCAGAACTCATATCAACAAATACCTAATTATCACAAGCGATAATTAGAAACAACAAATATCCGATTATCAAAAACGATAATCAGAACTCATATCAACAAATATCTAATTATCACAAGCGATAATTAGAAACAACAAATATCCGATTATCAAAAACGATAATCAGAACTCATATCAACAAATATCTAATTATCACAAGCGATAATTAAAAACAACAAATATCCGATTATCAAAAACGATAATCAGAACTCATATCAACAAATATCCAATTACCTGCAGATAATTGGAAGCAACAAATATCTAGAAATCAATTAAGAAGACTAGAAAATCAACATAAAAGCTTGGATCGATCCCATCAGATGGCGAGTTTTTAATTCGCCGCACGTGCAACAACATATGGCCGAAGCCTACCAAGTACTCAACATAATTTTTGGCGCCCAACAAATGACCCGAAGGTCCAACATATGACCCGAAGGTCTAGTACTGGTATTTGACCCGAAGGTCCAACATATGACCCGAAGGTCCAACATAGTGGCTCGAAAGCACACGAAAACATCAAATATTTCAATTAACGAGTCCGGAATCAACCAAAATAGTAAAAGTGTGGTTCCATACTCCGCACTTTTGCTAAATCGTTTAAATCACTTCATCGTTTCCTTGAAAGTGCAGAATTGTGTATTTTGTAAAAATACACTTTACATTCTCAAACGGACAAGTCTGGAATTAAGCGAATCAGTAAAAGAAAGGGGTCATAGTCCTCGATTTTGCTGAAACGTTTAAATCGTTTCCTCATTCTTTTGAAAGCGCAAACTGTTAAAATTCCCGAAAGCAATTTTATTTATTTTGCAAAAATAACAATTCACATTCTCAACTGGACAAGTCCGGAGTTAAGCGAAACAGTAAAAGAAAGGGGTCATAATCCTCGATTTTGCTGAATCGTTTAAGTCGCTTTCTCATCCTTTTGAAAACGCAAACCGTTAAAATTCCCGGAAGCAATTTTATTTATTTTGCAAAAATAACAATTCACATTCTCAACTGGACAAGTCCGGAGTTAAGCGAAACAGTAAAAGAAAGGGGTCATAATCCTCGATTTTGCTGAATCGTTTAAGTCGCTTTCTCATCCTTTTGAAAACGCAAACCGTTAAAAATTTATAAAACAATTTTCATTTTTAAAACGAGTTTCCAATCACGTGATTAAAACAGCAATATTAGTAACAATTTCGATAAGGAAATTGTACTTCTCAAAATACCGTAAAAACGGTCACAAATCAGTATTGCGGAATAACCACTTGAAAATCCACTTTTAAAACTTGACGGTTACTGAAGCCAAGGTGACAGTAATTTTTAAACGTCAAAATCTCATCAAAATAATTTACATCAAAATGTAATATCAGTGAATTTTCATTCATCAAAATGCCATAAAACACCGTGCTTCAAGAATTTAGCATTGGTGTAAAAATCCCGTTACAAAAATAACGGCAACAAAATACGTTTCATAACCTAGCATCGGTTCAACGTAAAATAAATGCAGTAACGTGCAATTCAAATTGTGCACGTACTACAAAATGAACAAAGAAACTATTCGAAGGTATCTTCAATGAAGACAATTCAAAACAGCAAAAATCTGATCAATATATGATTAGTACAAAAGAAAGCCAGCGGAAATTTCAACAAAAATCACATATCTGCAATTTCTTCGAATCCTCAATTCGGATTCGAAATTCCTAAAGAAACAAAATAATTACAGCTATGTAAACAACAAATGAAATTTATTTCAATTTCTAAATCAAATAGATTATCAGTTGTACCCAGCGAAGACAGTTTCACTGTTTCCGCTGCGCACTCTGATAAACAGTACTCAAATCAATCAAATCATCAGAACACAAATCCACTATTATTTTTAAATAATGATATTTTAAAACTTGCATCAAAATTTCAAAACTTTAGTTTTGACTCCAATCACAATAAAACATCGACCAATAGTTGTAACATATGTTCCATCCAAGTTATGTTTTATATTATGTCCATAAACCCCAAGCTCTGATACCAACTGTGACGCCCCACCTCTATGCTCATAATAACAAAGAGTATTAAAAGAAAAACTGTCTATTATTACGAAGAATAAGGCTGGATAGGAGCGACCATCCGTAATTGGCCTTACACTAATATTGGTTATCTCGGTAGGAGTGGTATATACTTTTTATTTTTCATCTATTATTTATTTACTCCCATCGACATATCCAATTATCAGTATAAAACAAACTACGATAGTTCATAATAGTTTAGGACATTAGATATAACAATAACACAGATAATATAAATGCGGAACACAGATTAACAAAAATCTCATATATATATAACCGATGTCAGTTACAATATAGTTGACTCGATACATATGATACAACTACAACTGCCGACTCTAGAAGTTATATATACAAGTACATTATCGACTAATATACATGAATACATATCGTTCTATACAATGACACAACTACTACAAAATGACACTGACAACTTCAGAAGATGTGAAAAGTCTTCATATCCTGAACAGCAACTCAAAGAAGAAAATCTACAACCTGAAATAACTCGGGTCTGACCCGAGTATTACATTCAAAAGAAAATAATACCCAGGTCAGTCTAATTCAAACCAGTTTATTAGTGCACAGTAGCAATAATAATCAATATCAAATAGACGACAGTCACAGAAATCTCGTATATCCAACTTCTCGATACGAGAATTGGATAACGGCAAATATGACACTAAATAGTGTTAATCAGCGAATCAGCAATCTCAAAAAGATCAGTCAAATCAAATTTCTGTGTGGCTGCAGTACACGCATGCGTGCACTGCCTCGCCACACAGTACGCGAAATCATCACGACGGTGAAAACTAACAGCAATTAAAACTGTAGAAGTCAACATAAATAAATAAAAAAAACAACATGCACTAACTCAAATTAAGAGGAATGAGTCACACACGAATGTACACCGAAAGTCTACATTCGTGTACAGGGTCAAACCCAGGTCTTTGAGACCGGATTCAACTCGCTGTAAAATTTCACAAATCAACTTGAAACAATCAAGAACCCACAAACCAAGCTCAACTAATTCGAGCAATTGGAATCAGTGAACAAGTTCACTATCAAAGAAACAGCCGAATTCAAGTGCTACAGGTTACTACACATCAAGTATGCAGCCCAAAGTTACAGTAAAGCAACAAAAGAAAATACTCAATTGTCTGCATATTAATTATGCAAAACCAAAGTCAGATCAGAGGTAGCAACTTTGAGCTACAGGATCAATCAAGTAAATATGGGCAGGTCCAGCACAAATCAAACAGTATAGGCATACACAAAACGTATGTATGTACGCACATATATGGTAAGACTTGAGCATGCAAGTGCAGACAGCAAAGGCGTAGCCTCAGCATCAGATCAGAAGTGGAGCCATAGCCAAGTGAATGGCCAAAACAAGACAACTCGAATGAACTACAAGTATGCCATAATGCCAATGGAGAACAGGCAACGCAAATACACATTGACCAAACATTGAAACAAACGGTAATATGCAGTTCAATGGTTAGTTCAGGTCAGACCAACCAGAAAAGATGTAACCACTATATGCAGCGATACACAGTGGCCTGTATGAAGTACCCAAAACCCTATACAAAAAATGATACACATAAAAGGAGATGTATCAAGATACTAATGCAAGCAGACTCAAGCACAGATGTAAACTACTCAAAGTAAACACATGGATGTAACTCGACTAACAGATTGAACTACAAAGAGGCACATGAACAGCAAATCAGACTCAAGGCTACAGTGAACTACATGATGAACCAGTTTACAATGAAGACACATTTGAATGAATCATCCTCAGCATCAGATCAAAAGTGAGGCCATACTCAAGCGCACTGTATTAGGTACAAATGCAAACACGATAGAAGTGAACTGATCGAAACAACAACAGGGTAAAATGCAACAGAGTATACAAGGACCAAGTCTATATTTTTGGGAAGCCAAGGATCAATATATCAAAGACAAGTAGACACGGACAAAGCCGAGAAATCAAATTCAAAAACCAACCTGAATTCAATTATCAAATCCAGTTCGAAACCAACAGAAGAAAACGTCACGTAGCCATAGTCGAAAATCACGGAACATAGTCTATCGTCACAATTTTTAAAGCCGAGTACTTTAAACCATGACAATCAAGCAATCTTGTATTTATGCAAATGAATTAGTCAAGAAAGATCACGAACATCCAAGTAAAATCGAGTGGCCGATCGAACAGAAGTGATAAATTCAAATATGTATCAGAGAATTTAAATGCCAAAGTCTGAAATCATTTCGAATGAACAAAGTCACAAAATGAAGTCACCAAACTACTGCACTGGACAAATGCGTACAAATGAACAATTTTTCTCAAGGCCACAATCCAAAAAGAAATCATCATCCCAGTCAGAGAACGAAACAAAGTTACAGCCGATGAAAATTCACCAAACCAGCTACTGACAAAAGCCAAGGTTAAATAAATTCCGCAAACAAAAGTCAAGCCCAAAGTCTAATCGAATAGCCAAGAAATCATAAACACTGAAGTATGAATCAGATGTGAGTAAACTCACCATTTTTTTCGAAGCGAAGACGAGCTCGATCGAGGGAAGGAGCTGCGAACGGTCGCAAGCAAACAACCAGAGAATCGATCAACAGCGAACGAGCGCAAGCCAGAGCCGAAACCCTAATTCGAGAAAGAAGAACGAAGCCGCCAAAGCCCTAATTTTCGATGTCGGGGAATGAACGAAAGACGAGTTGCCTCTATTTCTTTCTTTCTTTTCGAATGTTTGCTAAGGGCTTGGAACGATTGGAAAATGGAGGGGGAGGAACGAATGAAGATATCGTGGCCGCCATTATTTTGTTTTCTTCGATTTTGGCTTAGGGTTTACGAGTGGAGTCAAGGGAGGGGAATTGGGTGTTGAATACTATCACGGCTTCAAATTGGCTGAGATTAATATTTAAAACCCAAACAACACTTAACCTCTTTCCAAAAGAATTTCAACTTCAATTTTTTTTTAAAAACTTCAATTGCAATTGCTAAATGAATTTAAATTGTCATTTGACGATATTCAACTGCTATAAAACCCCTGGGTTTATACAGAGGGAAAAATGCTTAGAGGATTTATAGGTGGTTGTGGTGGCGTATCGACGACGAAGTAAGGTTTAACGTGCAGTTTTGGGTCGTCGTAGTTCTCGAGCTCGTGCGACGTCGTGAGTGAACCAGAGGTGATCGCTGGTGGTGGGATCGACGCGTGGGATGGTGGCGCAGCTTCGGGTGTGACGACGAGTATTCTGGTGATCGAGATCGTCGGCGCGAGGTGATTTTTCGATCGGGTTTGGGTTCCTAGAGGTGATCGAGTTGTTCGATTTTGATTTTCGACGTTAATGATTTTTTTCTGGGTGGTCGGGACGTTCGTATGGGTAGTCGGCGACGTGTTGAAGGCAGCGAGATTGGTCGGAGGGTCGTCGTTTGGACGTGCACGAGCACGTTTGTGTTTGGGGTGGTTATGGTGATCGGGGAAGATGAGGGTTTCTCGGGTTTGACTCGAAGTTTTTCGTGTGTTGTCTTGAGGAAAGAAGATGAGGGTGAGATGCTCAGGAATTAGCTCGGGGTTTTGATTATTTGGCTCGGGTTTGCTTTGGTGTTAACAAGTATTATAAAAAGCAAAAGAATGTACATGTTTTATAAAATAATAACCAGGTTTTTAAAGTAATATAAATGTGAATTTAGTTTCCAAAATAAATTTATTTAAAACAAGTTTTAAACAAGTTTTCAAAGATTAAAATGTTAAAGTTAAAGGTTTAAAATTGTTTTGTTAAAAGTAATTATATATTAGGTTAATTATGTAATTAATTTCTAAATGTTTTTCAAATGAAATTTAATGATGTGAATAAGTAAGTGATTAAGGTAAGCATATTATACTTTAATTAATCAAAAAGATCTCAAATGATTTTGTATGTTAATTTCAAGCTTTTAATTAAATAAGATTTAAATAATGAAATTAAGTAATTAATTAAGATAAAGGGTTTATCTTTAATTAATTAAGGTCTTGATTAATTAAAGGATCATTAATTAGTAATTAAAGGATAATTACTGAATGAAATTAATTATAGGATAATTAATTTAAGTAATTAAAGGATAATTACTGAATGAAATTAATTATAGGATAATTAATTTAAGTAATTAAAGGATAATTAATTAATTAATTAAAGGATCATTAATTAGAGTGATTAATTAAAGGATAATTAATTAATGTAAGTAATTAAAGGTCAATTAATTAATGTGAATGATTAAATGATTAAAGAATAATTAGTCAATTTTATTGATTAATTAAATGGTTTGATTTATTAATTGAGCCGGATTTAAAATTAATTATTTTATTTTGTAATTAAATTAAATTAATTAGAAATGGACAAATTAATCTTGCTTATGGATGATTGAATTGTATTGAATGATTGGATTAATATCTAGTTTGATAATTCATGATATACTGTGATATGATATGTTTCGGTTGAACTGTGATAATGTGGGTTATCTATCGATGATAAATTGCTGTGTGAATGTGACACTCTGTATTTAAAATTAAATTATATTCACTTAAACAACTTGGATTATAGATGGTATAGGATTCAAAGAGACCGGGGTCGGATATCAGCAATATCCGAAACCACTTCGATTAGTAACCTATAATCCTTTATAAATTTGATTATAGAATCAAATAGGCTGGAATTGAATAAATTAAGTAAACCGGACCATCTAAACTGAGTAACGATACTTCGATATTGTTTGTAAAATAAGTGTTGGTTTTAAAACATGTTAAGAACTCGTAGTGAGGTACGAGTTACCCTGGTTTCCAAATAAGTTTTATAAATTAGTATTTCAAATTATATGGGTTTCCTCACGCTGGTTTCCAGTCTGACCCGGGTGTTACTTTATTGTAATGCTTGGGTCAGACCGAGTATTATAGATTTTCAGGTTAGGACGTTCTGGAGCTCAGGTGGCGAGCTGGATGGTAGGGACGTATGGAGTATATTCCACTGAGTATTTGAGATTGTATTGATAGTAGTCTGGGACAAATTATTATGTCTGTCCAGTTTGGTTGTACTCTGATTTATTATATGTAAATTGGCATTTACAGCTTCTTTATGTAAATGCTGCTATTTGTATATTATATTTTGATCCGCTGCGAATGTGAGATTCTGTGTCTTGTTTTATGTTTCTTTTTCTACCTCTTTTCTTCTTAACTCTAACAATATGGAATTTCCGGCATTCGATTGCTCGGCACTACTACAGTGAAGGTATTAGTGTCGAATTTTCGGGGTCGAAAATTTTGGATTGTTACATCAAAGTGGTGGCCAAAGAAAGAATGGAAGTGGAGCTAAAGATTGGAAGTCTGACAACAAGAAATGCCCTAGGTTTCCGAAATATGACAACTATATCGAGCTGAATAACTCAATCGAGAACATCTACCTTGCAACACAATGTACATAGCAGTACATGAAACCGGCTCTGAGGGAGTCAATTGAGAAGGAAAAAAATTTGGAAAGTATAAGTATAGCAGATTTGATGAGACATATAGTCACAACATAAACGAGTGCAGACACTTAGGAGATGTGATCGAAGACCTAATATGGAAAAATAAATTGCAGCAGTTTGCAAAAGCCTCGTAGGATGGGGGCAAGGAAGTTCAAACTACCAAGGACCGTCATTCCGATGGGGGCAAGCTGGGACTGATGATGATGAGCCTAGGTGGCTTGAGAAGAGATTAACCATTAATATCATTCATGGAGGACCACATCCAATGGAGAAGAGCTTGAACGAAATGGAGAGATATGCTAATGCTTTAAAGCATGTTAATACTGAGAGTTATTTTACCATCGCAGACGGAGCTCTGGCGAAACAACTCAGGATTATAACTGATGATATATATTGTGTTCCGATATAGGAATTCCGATGGAGTTGAAGCCCCAACATTAGATCCCTTGGTGATATCAGCCATGATTAGGCTGATGATTGTAAGAAAAGTGCTAGTTGACTGTGGTAGTTCGGTCAATATTCTATTTAAGAAAGCTTATGATCAGATGATGTTGGATGATAAGGATCCAAAACCATGTAGATCTCATACCCAGGGATTTAACGGCACGACGATGGAGCCTATTAGATGCATAGACTTACTGGTGGTATTAGGAGAAGGTATCCGCAAGAGAGTGCGGGTTGTGATATTCGTTGTGTTAGATTTTTTTTTCTTATAATGCATATTTGGGCGACCCGGCCCTGGTTGATTTTCAGGTAGTTATTGCCCCCGGTGCCTGATAATGAAATTCCCAACAGAGAATGGAGTGGGAGTTGTGTGGGGAGACAAGGGGTTTGGAAGTGAATAGTACGTATAGAGCTGAAATAGGCAAGGCGATTGAGAAAGAAAAGATGTGGAGAAGTCTTTCTACATCAAATCTTTGGATGCATAACAATCATCGCTTGGGCCGTGCTCGGGCAGCATAGTCGGTTCCATAAGGATATGGATCCGAGAAAAGAGCCGGAGGATGTAAGGGCAACTCCTACAGAATTAAAGATCAACATCCCAGTAAGTTAGGACGATCCTACAAGGATGATGAAAGAATTGACTGGTTTTTTTAGGAGAACCTGGATGTTTTCACCTAGAAGCATTCCAATATGCATGGAATATTGTCGGAGATGGCGTGCCACACATTGAATGTGAATCCCAAATGCGTTCCTATGAAACAGAAACGTGCAGCCTAGGTTTGGAGAGATCCGATGCACTATAGGAAGAGGTGGATAAGCTGAGGAACAACGGCTTCGTTCGTGATGCTCTATCCCCAAAGTGGGTATCCAATCTAGTATTGTGAATAAGTCCAACAGGAAGTAGAGAACATATGCTAACTATTCTGATTTGAATAAGGCATGTTCGAAAGATAACTTCCTGCTTCTGAAAATCGGTCAACTTGTAGATTCAACCGCTGGACATGAACTACTATCATTCATAGACGCCTACTCTAGCTATAACCAGATTCCAATACACATCCCAGATTAAGAACACGCCAGCTTTATAACTTACCTAGGACTGTATTGTTATCTTGTCATGCCTTTCAGTTTGAAAAATGCCAGAGTAACTTACCAAAGGCTAGTGAATTCAATGCTTAAGGAACAAATTAGGTGTTCAATGGAAGTCTACATGGACAATACGCTTATGAGGTCATGACAATCAATGGGCCATGTTGATGATTTGGCAAAGATGTCCGTCGTGCGCTACAAGTACGTTATGAAACTTAATCCACTAAAGTGTTCATTTGGGGTTGCATCCGGGAAATTCTTGGGTTTCATAGTGAACTCGAGAGGAATAGAAGCCGATTCAGAGAATATTCTGGCATTGAGGGACATAGAAGCCCCGAAGTCAATCAAGGAAGTTCAGAGTTTGAATGGGAAGGTCACTGTGTTGAGTCGCTTTATCTCCAGAGCCACCGACAAGTGTATCCCTTTCTTTAATGTCATCAGGAAAGGGAAAAGGAACTTTGCTTGGACACAGGAATGTGTAGATGCTTTCTAGGCTCCGTTAGATCACTTGGAAAGGCCTTCATCCTATCTAAGCCCCTAGAAGGCAAGGACTTATTTGTTTATCTGGCAGTGTCGGTGCATACTTTACGCGTTGCACTTGTACGTGAGAAATCCTGAATCCAAAGGTCGATGTATTACATTAGCAAGCGATTAACGAGGGAAGAGAGGAATTACCCAAAGCAGGAAAAGCTGACATACTTCCTGTTGATCACTTCAAGGAACTCCGTCCATACTTCCAAGCTTACCGTATCAAGGTTCTTACCGACTAGCCTTTAGGATTGGTCATACAATAATCTGAGACTTTTGGGAGGCTGCTGAAATGGAACATTGAATTGAGCCAGTATGACATTACATATCATCCCCGAAGGACAATCCAAGGCCATGCATTGGCAGGCTTCATAGTCGAGTCATTGCACGAGATGATACTCTGGAGAGCAATGGAAAGCAGATTGCTAAATGGAAGATGTACACTGATGGTGCATCCAATAAGCGTTGTTCCAGGGCAGGGGTTGTGTTGATAACCCCAGAGGAACACTCTATTTGTTCCACTTTAAAACTCGATTTTCTAGCAACAAACAATAAGGCAGAGTATGAGGCTTTGATTGCAAGACTTAAAACTACAAAGAAATTGGGAGTTAAAGCTTTGCATATCTTTTGCAACTCACAACTAGTGGTGTGCCAAGTTAGAAAAGAGTTTCAAGAGATAGGAGCGAGACTAGCTCCTTATCTGAACAAGGCCGTCGAGTTGCTTAATGATATTGAGTATTACACTATAACGCATATTCCCACAGAGAGGAATGCAAAAGCCGATTCACTGGCCAAGTTGACTAGTTTAGGAGATGAGCAACTTATGGGTTAGTCTCGATGGAAGTATTATCAGCTCCGAGCATCAACCGAATGGATGTCGATTGGATCTTGAAGGTTGAGTCTAAAAAGGAGTCATGGATGACTAATCAAGGATTACTTGTAGAGGGGAACCTTCCCGAAAGAAAGAATGAGACATGACGGCTCCTCCGCTATGCTCAAGATACATTATTCAGGAAGGAATGTTGTATAGGAAAGGATTCTCAGTCCCCCTGCTTCGGTGTGTCAATAATGGCCAACCAAATCCTTAAGGAAGTGCATGAGGGGGCTTGTGGTGATCACACCGGACGAAAAACCTTAGCAAAATATTCTTCGTTATGGGTACTTCCGGTCGACTGTCAACCGAGACGCAGCTGACTACACGAGAAAGTGTGACAAATGCCAAAGATTCACAAAGATTCCTAGAGCCCCAATAGTAGAGATTACACAGATGGTTAGTCCCTGGCCTTTTTCTGTTTTGGGTATTGATATCATTGTTGTGCTGCCAATATCTAAAGGGAGCATGAAGTATGCTATCGTTGCTGTTGATTATTTCATGAAGTGGGTCGAC
Source organism: Allium fistulosum (assembly GCA_030737815.1). Classification (NCBI taxonomy): domain Eukaryota; kingdom Viridiplantae; phylum Streptophyta; class Magnoliopsida; order Asparagales; family Amaryllidaceae; genus Allium; species Allium fistulosum. Next base: position 326,231,951 of record CM060906.1, read on the forward strand.
GCGAAACCATTAGCCACCATAACGACTAAGAAAGCGATCAACTTTGTAGTTAGAAATATCATCTATCGCTTTAGGGTCCTAAAACCAGTCATCTCTGACAACGAAACTGTGACGACCGCCCATGACCCCTGCACCGAATCTAGAGATAGAGCGCTGTAAAGTGTGCCAGGCGATCATGGACGATTGTCAAGGTAAGATTTAAAACAACAGAATCTATCGTATTACTCACAGCGCATGGGCAAAATACAATAGAACATATGTATAGTGAAGCTTTACAGAACAAAATGACATCATATAAAACTCCATAATAGTTGAATACAAGCATCCACATAGTCAATACATCCAGCCTCACTACATATCTCTCAGAGAATACAAAACAGCGGAATATCCAGTACATATAAGAAGATAATATGCAACCCTCTAGCTCGTCTTCGATATCAGCATCGTGAGAAGAGAACAACACCTGTCACCTGCTACCTAGTCTGCCCGTCCCAAAATGGACGAACAGCCCAAGGCAATAAGAATTAAAACATAAAGCCTTGAGTCAGACAACAGTCTTAGTGAGCAGTAAATTAACTAACAACATACCAAAAGAGCATAAAGGAAAAGGAATAGGAATACAACCCTCCCACTCCAACCTCATTCTACAGTGATAGCCCCCAGACACACACTAAGCAGAAGCAAACATAGCAGAGCATACAATTTTAAAGTAAAGCTACTATCACTCGAGTCAAGGGCGATGTTTTCCAAGTACCAAGGCCTAAATCAGATAAGCACCCAGAAAATACCGCTCTTGAGTCCGAATGACGATACAACCAAACATCCATGACTCTGGCTATCACTATTATCATTGCTTCGATATCACCGTTAATTGAATGACCGGCACATTCTTTCAGCCGTCCGTCAAGGGCTAATGGAAACCCCGGTTCTAGACATAACTCCCGCACGTCGTCGCAGCCCGTGCCTAGGACTATCGAATCTGCCCAGAGTACTCGACCATCAACAGTTGGCCGTTGGGACTATCGAATCTGCCCAATCGTACTCTTGCTTAGAGCATGCTAGAACCTTCAACAACGATGCTATCCAAGCCTCCTAGTCATCCTCCTCGACGACTATTCTCATATCCATTCATTATCCTCAACTCGAATCATATCACCGAGTTATCAACATGCTTGGAATGATCCCGTCTGGATTAGACCAAGTCTTCATCACATGATTGCCTCGCTTCATCACATCCTCGCGAAGCCTCATCTCAACATCACATCATCATATCTATGCATAAGAGCTCCATCATCACGCTACCTATGCCACGAGCAGCTTTTCCAATTCAAGAGCCTTTCCCTTAGCTTTTGAATCATCTTCGATCTAAATCTAATCATTAATCATCAAGTTCATAACAAGCAATCAAATCAAACATCCATCCAAACAATCAAGCATTCAAATATGATCTAAGTAGACAATTATAACAATAATGGCATTTTCGTAATTAAAGAGTTGAAAGTCCAATAAGCATGAAAACATGGATTATATCTCTACAAACTTGATGAATGAACTTGCATAGGTTAACATATGATAAAATGGATGTAACATCATCATGAAAAATGGATCTACATGGATCTACACTTAGGATGAAGAAAATGCATGGAAATCACTATTTTAACACCAAATCGAGCCAACAATCCGATATACTCCTTTGGATCCGTGTGAGAGATAATCACCACTCACCAAATCACCTAAACAACCTCAAATCAACACGCTTCAGATCTGGACAGCGAAGGATCAAGCTTGATCAATCACGAATCCGCTTCAAACGAAGAAATCTCTCTTGAAAAGATGAAGATCTCCAATCTAAGCTCTTGAATCTTCAATCTTGATCTTCGATTTGGATGGATGGAAGCACTAGATTAGAGTGGAGAAAAGAAGTGAAGAAGTGTAGAAGTCGAGCTCTTAAAATGGCAGCACTTCGTCGCTTCAAAATCCGGATCCCAAAAATGAAGAGAAGCTCTCCTATTTATAGCAGAAAGTACCTTAAGTCGTAACTCGGCTATCTTCTTAAGTCGCTGCCGACTTAACGCTTATGCCGACCTACGACTCAACAACCCCCTACGACTTAACCAAGCTACGAGTCAACACACGCTCCTACGACTTAATCCTCATCTGTCTACGACTCACGATAAAACAGCCATCTCCTAAGTCGTATACGACTTATAGCATCTTCCGACTCAACACAAAGGCTACGACTCATCAAATAACTGGTACGACTCAACCACTAAGTCGGTTGCGACTTAACACTTCGTCTATATGACTTAACGACTTAACAACCTGCTGGGATACGACTTAGCTGGTTAGACGAGACAACTCATTCTACGACTTATTAGTTAACTCGGTCACGACTTATACTTGGCAGAAGATACGACTCATCACATCTATGCTTCTACGACTTAACATAGCAGCTTTGCCGATCTACCAGGATAAGACTCAACTCCTAAGTCGTCCAGGTCTTAAGTCGACCACTACCTTAACTCGTCAGCCGACTTAACACTTAACTCAAAACCTTAAGTCGTCTACAATAACATAAGTCGGTCACTTCCTTAGGTTGTCTATCCCCTAACTCGGCAACGACTTACAACCTTCGACTTAACACTTGCCGAGTTAACCTCAACCTACTAACCTAGCCCAGCTACGACTTATCTCCTTAGGTCGTCGCCGACTCACCCCTTAAGTCCTTAACTCGCCCAGACTCATCACTAACTCTTCCAGAACTCATAAGTCGGCTACGACTTAGGGCTTAACCAAAATTCTTCCCAAAATCTGAAACAACCTAAAATGTTGAAAATTCCAGATTTGAACGAACTTTTCGATCCGTAAAAATACGGGTCGTTACATTCTCTCCCCCTTAGGAATTTCGCCCCCGAAATTCCAAGCAATCAAAAACTATTCTGTACGCCTACCATCCATAGCAATCAACAGACCATGCATCCAATTCTAACTTAGCGTATAGAATTCTAAAATTAGGACAAGTTACAATATCGCGAGATGACACGACACCTTAGGGCCATACCTTGAAGAGTTCAGGATGAGCTGCCTTCATCCTCTCTTCCACCTCCCACGTACAGTCGTTATCATCGTCACTCCATTGTATCTTGAGCAACTTAACTATCTTCCTCCTAAGCTGTTTCGTGTCGGTTTCAACAACACGAAGCGGCTTACGAGGTCTTCTATCAACTGGATCAACTTCGAAATCTTCACAGCTATCAGCAGAAACCACTGTATTCGAGTCATGCACATACTTCCGTAGATACGATACGTGAAAAACATTGTGCACACTCAACATCTTCTCCGGTAACTCCAGTCTATAGGCGAGCTTTCCAATTCGCTCGATGATCGGGAATGGTCCAACAAATCTCGGAGTCAATTTTCCTTTCTTCCCGAATCGAATAACATTCTTCAGAGGAGAAATCTTCACAAAAACCATATCACCAACGTCGAATTCCAAATCCTTTCGACGCTTATCGGCATAACTCTTCTGACGGTCTTGGGCTGCCTTCATTCATTGCCGAATGATCTCTATGCAATCCGAAGTCTGTCGAATCATCTCTGGCCCAAGTATCAACTTTTCTCCAGTTTCTAACCAACATGTCGGAGAGTTACACGGTCTTCCATACAATGCCTCATACGGTGCCATACCAATGCTTGACTGGTAACTGTTGTTGTACGCAAACTCCACCAAATGAAGGTGATCTTCCCATGATCCTTTGAAGTCCAAAACACATGCTCTAAGAAGATCTTCCAAAACTCGGTTGACTCTCTCGGTCTGACCATCTGTCTGAGGGTGATAAGCTGTACTCAAACACAACTCGGTTCCCAAAACTTCCTGGAAGCTCTTCCAAAATCCACTAGTGAACAACGGATCCCGATCGCTCACTATACTCTTCGGAATACCATGGAATCGAACTATCCACTTAACATACAACTCAGCCAACTTTGATGCAGTCCTAGTCGATCGAACAGGAATGAATCGTGCACTCTTAGTCAGACGATCTACAATGACCCAAATCCCTTCATTTCCCGTTCTGGTTCTAGGCAATCCATCGATAAAATCCATCGACACTTGTTCCCACTTCCATGTAGGAACTTCTAATGGCTGAAGCAATCCACTTGGCTTCTTCTGCTCGGCTTTAACCAACTGGCAGTTCATACATTTGGAAATAAAATTTCCAACATCCTTCTTCATACCTTCCCAGTAGTAGGTTCTCTTCATATCCCGATACATCTCATTTCCACCTGGATGAATTGTCAGCTTCGAGTGATGACTTTCCTTCAGAACTTCACTCCTCAATTCATCTATATCGGGAACAACTAGTCGTCCTTGCTTCCGAAGCCAACCCTCTCGATCGACCTCGAATCCTTTATCCTTTTCTGGATCCAATCCAGATTCCAATTCACGGATAATCTTGACAAGCTTATCATCTCGCTTTTGGCTCTCACCAATCCTTTCCACAAGAGTGGGTCTTATTGATAAGTTTGCCAATATCTCAGGTTCCAATTCGCATCTAGGCCTGAAGTCAAATCCAGCTAAATACTCGAGACTCTTCCATTCTGAAAACATGGCTCTCAATCCTGCATGTCTTCGACTTAACGCATCTGCCACTGCGTTACCTTTTCCCGGAGTATAAGCTATACCAAAATCATATGATGCCAAAAACTCTAGCCAACGTTGCTGCCGAAGATTCAAATCCTTTTGGGAGAAAAGATACTTCAACGACTTGTGATCCGTAAACAACTCGAATCGAACTCCCAACAGATAATGTCTCCACATCTTTAGAGCAAATACAATCGCCGCTAACTCCAAATCATGAGTTGGGTAATTCCTTTCATGCGGCTTCAGTTGTCGACTGGCATACGCAACAACTTTATCCCTCTGCATCAGCACTGCTCCAAGTCCAGTACCACATGCGTCGGTGTAAACCACCATCTCATCATTCCCACTTGGAATAGTCAAAACAGGAGCACTCGTCAATCTCTCTTTCAGGATTCCGAAAGCTTGCTCACACTTAGCATCCCAACTGAAAACTTGGTTCTTCTTCGTCAATCCTGTTAACGGTGCAGCTACCTTGGAGAAGTCTTTGATAAACCGTCGATAATATCCTGCTAATCCAAGAAAACTTCTCACATCAGATGCATTCTTAGGTCTAACCCAATCCTGGATTGCTGCCACCTTAGCGGGATCAACCGCTATTCCACTTCCAGAAATCACATGGCCTAAGAACCTCACTTCACTCTTCCAGAAGTGACACTTCGAAAACTTAGCCTTCAGCTGATGTTCCCGTAAGATTTCCAAAACAATACGCAAGTGCGTCTTGTGCTCTTCTTCCGTTCTGGAATAAATCAGAATATCATCCACGAACACAAGTACGAACTTGTTCAACTGATCTCTGAACACTCTATTCATAAGATCCACAAAATATGCTGGCGCGTTAGTCAATCCAAACGGCATTACCAGCCACTCAAAGAAACCAGATGGTGTCCGAAAAGCAGTCTTCGGCACACTATCCTTTGCCACTCTCAACTGGTGAAATCCCGTTGCCAAATCCATCTGAGAAAACACCTTAGCCTCGTGAAGCTGATCAAACAAGTCATCTATTCTCGGCAATGGATACTTGTTCTTCTTTGTCACCTTATTCAGCTCACGATAATCCACACACAATCTCAATGATCCATCTGCCTTGGTTGCGAACACAACTGGTGCACCCCATTCGGACACACTACGCCGAATGAATCCTTTCTGTAAAAGATCATCAACTTGCACCCTCAACTCCTGCTGTTCCCTAGGCGCCATCCGCCTAAGAGGCATCACAACAGGTCTGGCTCCTTCAACTAGATCTATACGAAACTCGCTCTCTCTATGCGGCGGCAACCCTTTGACTTCGTCAAAGACATCCTCGAATCCATTAGCGATCGGCACTGATGACAGTCCATCCCGTGGAACAACTAGCGAATACATGAAGCTCATGAAGACGCCTTCTTCATGCTTACATCGTATCACAATCTTTCGCCCCTCCACATTCTCGACTGTCACTTCCAACCTTTCGCAATCAACCTTAGCCGCATACTTCCTAAGCCAGTCCATACCCAAGATAATTCTGAACCCCGCAAAGTTCAGAACAAAGCAATCACAAACAAAAGAGCAACCATGACTCGACACAACTAGACCACGGCATAACATACACAAACAAGACGAACCCCCAACTGGATTAGTCACAACTAATGGCCTATCAACAATATCCGGTGCCAAACTTAACCGGCCTACGAGTTCACTACAAACAAATGAATGCGACGCTCCAGTATCAAACAGAACTCTAACTGGAACACCACATAGGAAAAGAGTACCTTGAACAACCACACTCTTTCCCTTCTCTTCAACAGTAGGAGCTTTCGAAGACGACGGAACAGCTCCTAAAGCATAGGCTTGCACAATCTGCCTGTCCTTCCTTGGTTCTGGACAATTCTTCCTGAAATGCCCCGGCTTGTCACAGTTGTGACACTTCATCGGCACCTTCGGATTCTTACAATCCTTAGAGAAATGGCCCTTCTGCTGACAATTGTAGCAAGTCACCTCGCCTTTCGGCTTCTTCTGGCCATCCTTACCCTTCTGCTGCTGCTGCTTCCTCTTCTAGTTTCCACCCTGCTGTGGTTTAGATTCTCCCTTGGTCACAGCAACAACAGATCCTTCCTTAGGAAACAGACTCTCATGCCTAAGAGCTTTCTCCACAAGCTTCTCAAATGAATCGTCCAAATGATCCACCAACTGCCTCCCAAGATAACTATCCAAGCCGGTCACAAACTTCTCGTTCTTCTGATAAGCAGATTCAATATATGACCGGGCATACTTGGACAAAGCTTCAAACTCAGAAACATACTCAAGAACAGATCTCCCACCCTGCTTGAGCTCCACGAACTTCTTGAACAGAACAGACTTCTGAGCTGTAGAAATGAACTTAGCTTCAAATCTGACTTGGAATTGCTCCCAAGTAATCTCTTCTTCCGGAGTAGTGATGGTAATAGAGTTCCACCAATCAGAAGCTCTCCCTTGAAGCTGCCTTGATGCCAACTTCCTCTTAGTTGCATCATCAATTCCCAAATCACCAAAGATCCTTCTACAAGCATCTATCCACCTCTGGACCTCAATGGTAGATTCTGTTCCCAAGAAAACCTTCCCTCCAAGAGCAGTATAATCCTTGCACAGCTTAGCAAAATCCACTGGTTTCGGAGTTTGGACTTGAACTCCAACATCAACTGCTGCCCCCGGAACTGGTATCCTTCTCATGATCGAAGTCATCATAGCTTCGAACATGGCTGCATAATCAGCAGTCTCTTCAGTAGCACGGCCTTCCCTAGCAGCTGGTCACCCTCTTCGACTCATTCTCAATATCTAAAAAAAGAATGATTAGAACATCTAGAGAAACAACTGCATAAAGGACTCAAACCCTGCTAAGCTACTATATTATATATAGTAATCATCCATCAAAATACAATTACGTCTCTCATACGGGGTTACTTCAGCGAGCGTTGGGTAAAATCGATTAACCAATGCTCTGATACCAAATGTGACGACCGCCCATGACCCCTGCACCGAATCTAGAGATAGAGCGCTGTAAAGTGTGCCAGGCGACCATGGACGATTGTCAAGGTAAGATTTAAAACAACAGAATCTATCGTATTACTCACAGCGCATGGGCAAAATACAATAGAACATATGTATAGTGAAGCTTTACAGAACAAAATGACATCATATAAAACTCCATAATAGTTGAATACAAGCATCCACATAGTCAATACATCCAGCCTCACTACATATCTCTCAGAGAATACAAAACAGCGGAATATCCAGTACATATAAGAAGATAATATGCAACCCTCTAGCTCGTCTTCGATATCAGCATCGTGAGAAGAGAACAGCACCTGTCACCTGCTACCTAGTCTGCCCGTCCCAAAATGGACGAACAGCCCAAGGCAATAAGAATTAAAACATAAAGCCTTGAGTCAGACAACAGTCTTAGTGAGCAGTAAATTAACTAACAACATACCAAAAGAGCATAAAGGAAAAGGAATAGGAATACAACCCTCCCACTCCAACCTCATTCTACAGTGATAGCCCCCAGACACACACTAAGCAGAAGCAAACATAGCAGAGCATACAATTTTAAAGTAAAGCTACTATCACTCGAGTCAAGGGCGATGTTTTCCAAGTACCAAGGCCTAAATCAGATAAGCACCCAGAAAATACCGCTCTTGAGTCCGAATGACGATACAACCAAACATCCATGACTCTGGCTATCACTATTATCATTGCTTCGATATCACCGTTAATTGAATGACCGGCACATTCTTTCAGCCGTCCGTCAAGGGCTAATGGAAACCCCGGTTCTAGACATAACTCCCGCACGTCGTCGCAGCCCGTGCCTAGGACTATCGAATCTGCCCAGAGTACTCGACCATCAACAGTTGGCCGTTGGGACTATCGAATCTGCCCAATCGTACTCTTGCTTAGAGCATGCTAGAACCTTCAACAACGATGCTATCCAAGCCTCCTAGTCATCCTCCTCGACGACTATTCTCATATCCATTCATTATCCTCAACTCGAATCATATCACCGAGTTATCAACATGCTTGGAATGATCCCGTCTGGATTAGACCAAGTCTTCATCACATGATTGCCTCGCTTCATCACATCCTCGCGAAGCCTCATCTCAACATCACATCATCATATCTATGCATAAGAGCTCCATCATCCCGCTACCTATGCCACGAGCAGCTTTTCCAATTCAAGAGCCTTTCCCTTAGCTTTTGAATCATCTTCGATCTAAATCTAATCATTAATCATCAAGTTCATAACAAGCAATCAAATCAAACATCCATCCAAACAATCAAGCATTCAAATATGATCTAAGTAGACAATTATAACAATAATGGCATTTTCGTAATTAAAGAGTTGAAAGTCCAATAAGCATGAAAACATGGATTATATCTCTACAAACTTGATGAATGAACTTGCATAGGTTAACATATGATAAAATGGATGTAACATCATCATGAACAATGGATCTACATGGATCTACACTTAGGATGAAGAAAATGCATGGAAATCACTATTTTAACACCAAATCGAGCCAACAATCCGATATACTCCTTTGGATCCGTGTGAGAGATAATCACCACTCACCAAATCACCTAAACAACCTCAAATCAACACGCTTCAGATCTGGACAGCGAAGGATCAAGCTTGATCAATCACGAATCCGCTTCAAACGAAGAAATCTCTCTTGAAAAGATGAAGATCTCCAATCTAAGCTCTTGAATCTTCAATCTTGATCTTCGATTTGGATGGATGGAAGCACTAGATTAGAGTGGAGAAAAGAAGTGAAGAAGTGTAGAAGTCGAGCTCTCAAAATGGCAGCACTTCGTCGCTTCAAAATCCGGATCCCAAAAATGAAGAGAAGCTCTCCTATTTATAGCAGAAAATACCTTAAGTCGTAACTCGGCTATCTTCTTAAGTCGCTGCCGACTTAACGCTTATGCCGACCTACGACTCAACAACCCCCTACGACTTAACCAAGCTACGAGTCAACACACGCTCCTACGACTTAATCCTCATCTGTCTACGACTCACGATAAAACAGCCATCTCCTAAGTCGTATACGACTTATAGCATCTTCCGACTCAACACAAAGGCTACGACTCATCAAATAACTGGTACGACTCAACCACTAAGTCGGTTGCGACTTAACACTTCGTCTATATGACTTAACGACTTAACAACCTGCTGGGATACGACTCAGCTGGTTAGACGAGACAACTCATTCTACGACTTATTAGTTAACTCGGTCATGACTTATACTAGGCAGAAGATACGACTCATCACATCTATGCTTCTACGACTTAACATAGCAGCTTTGCCGATCTACCAGGATAAGACTCAACTCCTAAGTCGTCCAGGTCTTAAGTCGACCACTACCTTAACTCGTCAGCCGACTTAACACTTAACTCAAAACCTTAAGTCGTCTACAATAACATAAGTCGATCACTTCCTTAGGTTGTCTATCCCCTAACTCGGCAACGACTTACAACCTTCAACTTAACACTTGCCGAGTTAACCTCAACCTACTAACCTAGCCCAGCTACGACTTATCTCCTTAGGTCGTCGCCGACTCACCCCTTAAGTCCTTAACTCGCCCAGACTCATCACTAACTCTTCCAGAACTCATAAGTCGGCTACGACTTAGGACTTAACCAAAATTCTTCCCAAAATCTGAAACAACCTAAAATGTTGAAAATTCCAGATTTGAACGAACTTTTCGATCCGTAAAAATACGGGTCGTTACAGAAACCCAATTCGACAACATCGAGTTCAATGATTTCTGCCATATGCATTGCATTGAGTAGAGATTTGCAGTAGTAGCACACTGCAAGCAAATGGACAAGTAGATGCTACGAATAAAATTATCAAGTCCATTCTCAAAAAAAGGTTGGAGAAGGCCACGGGAAAGTGGGTCGATGAATTACCATTAGCACTTTGGACTTACAGAATAACCCACAAGTCCATGACCGACCACTCTCCATTCGCCTTAGCCTACGGTTCGAATGCTATGAATCTAGTTGAACTCGAAGTACCTTCTCATCAAGTGACTCATTACGACCCTAGGACGAATGAGGAGCTCCTGCTAGAGTCTCTCGACATGATCGTTGACAAGCATGATGAAGCTAATTTGAGAGCAGCTGCACATAAAAAATGAGTTGCTTGGTACAACAACAACAAGGCCAGGAGCTAGATCTTTGAGATTGGCGACCTTGTTCTTAAACGAATCTTCCAATGGCCTAGTGAATATAGGCCCGAGCTAGGAAGTTCCGTACGTAATCGAGCACAAGCTTAGGGATGGAAAGTTCAGGCTGGCAACCGTAGACGGGGTTTCACTTCCCCGAGCATGGAATAGCGAGCACTTGCGATGCTATTTCACTTAAAATCTGATTTTGTGAATAATTGGTTAAGTTTGCTGTAACAAGACAAAATTTGTCATTTCCTATGTATATGAAATGAAATGACTTCTTGAATCTTTGACTCTGTCTTTGCCAAACTATAGAATTATAAATGACGGTAAACATGAATGAATCTGGAAGTGTATAATGCAGATATGTAGGTACCCAGAGTTAGGTGACAATCGAACTCCTAAGGTCCAAAATCGGACCCTCAAAGTAAAACCATCTTTGGCATCTAGAGATAGATGCCAGACAACTCCCTCAACTCATGAATTGGAGGCAAGAGTACAAACATTCAAGGGCAGAATGAGATAGTTCGCCTTCATAGCTCATGCCCAGAGTTTGGCAGAGCATCCATACCTTGCTCGAAGAATGGTAAGACGAAAGATCAATGCTCAGAGATAGACAGGATCTCGTACAAACTTCAATCGATGCTTGGAGTTAGGCATGATCAAAAGTAAACATCCTGGATTAGCATGTTTAAACCACCATCTCGAGTGGTTAAATCCAACCAATGCCCAAAGTTTGGCATGGTCAAAACATGCATCTCAGAGAGGGATGCCAAAATTGCTATCTAGGATGAATCACTTCAATCGATGCCCGGAGTTAGGCATGATTGCACTCGAAACATCCTCAATAGGGATGCTCAAACAACCTTCCTAGGTGATTGAAGTTCGACCAGGTTCTAGAATCGGATATGGTCGCATGCTGGCACCCAAAGATAGGTGTCCCAATGATTGCTTTTCACTCACCAAAATGACAAGATGTCGATTCTCGTATCTAGTCAGATAAGACTAAGCCGACAAAACCAAGAGATGGACTAATGACTTATTCTAATAAAGACGACGAGGAATGGTGCACGAACAAGCCAATGCAATAACAAGCACATTTCTTAGAATTTAAATAAATTTACACAAGACTTGAACAAAACAAAAGGTCTTTATTATTCACATTGAAATAAGCTTGAAAAAAGAGACAAGTTTTATTAACATAGAACTAAAACGAAATACGCAGGGGCCGAACCTGCAAAAAGCCGGCCTAAAACAAAAAGCAAGCTCCTGCTGCTATGGACAAAAGCAAGAAAACATTCATTTCTTATGATTTTGCTTCTTCAACTTCTTCCCTTCTCCAGAGGATAGCCCATGGGGTCGTCAGGCTTCTTCCTTTCTCTTCCTTCGCTTCCTTTGCCTTTCAAAGGTGTGTTATGCAAAGAAGCGGCAGGCGTGCTTTGAGCACTTCCGTGCATGGGTAGAGTGACCGGAGCAAAAATGGTCTCACCTGGCAAAGCAATAAATAAAGGAGAAGGGAAGAAGTCAACTGGCTCTTGCTTGATCTCTTTGGCTATGGCTAGTGGGTCTCGGGTCTGAAGCAACTCTTACATCTTGGGCCATAATGAAAGGAAAAAAGTCCTAGTTATAACAACATCCTCCTTAACTTGGGCTCCAGGGAGGTAATTGATCATCTACTCTTTCAAAACATGAATTATTTGCATGCTTGGGCCTAGAGTGTCACCAACTGGAATGCTTGGGGTCGTCCCAGATGCAGTTACGTTTGTTTATTCGGTCGTTGTTGCTTGCTGTCCCAGTTGGGAGCCTTCCTTTGGGGGCTAATGATTGCAGGCCGACCTGAAATTTGTGAAAGATGAAAGGAGAGATTAGCAACATCGACTAGTGACATGTGGATCTTCTTAAATATAGGCAAGGTCGATGAGATACCTCCACCAGATGGAAGGTCTGTATCGGCAGGAGTGCCATCTGAGTTACCTTCCAGAATAGGAGATAACATGCTTGTCCTCTACATTTGCAGCGCATCTGGATTATACAGAGGGTTGGATGGAGTGATAGAGGAGACTGGAAGCCCAGAAGTAAGGCCTTCAGTGGGATCTTGAGGTATAGTCCTGGAGCCTCCGCCTTGGTATTTCAGGACGGTAATAGCCAACTCCGGATGCAAGATGAGCTCACCAGCTCTGAGCGACTCAATCTCTTCTGGACTCAGAATATCATGCTCTAGCTCCACCAGGTTCACATCACCGTCCTCCAGAGTCAGCTATACTTCTCGCACGATCTGCTCCCACGCTAAAGCAAGCGCTCTTGGATAATCCTTTCTAAGCCACTCCAAATCTTTGAACTTGATTAAATTGGCTTATAATTGATGATGAGTGGCTCAATTATATCCTTGATCCACTTCTCTATGGCTGTGATGAATTGATCTACGTTTTTAGTGCAAGCCGGGGCATTATCCCTCTCCTTACACGCATCCAACAATTCCTTATAATAATTATGAGCTTGCATGAGAGCATCGTCTTTCTCTTTCTATTCTTTCTCTAGTTGATTTTTCATGCTCTTATGTTGCGCCTTCAGTTCTTCTACTTCTTTTGCTAGGAGAACTTTCTCTACTGACAGAATATGATTTCGACGATAAGCATATTCCATTGGCTCAAATGATTTTTCCTCTCCCATTCGATTGCTTTAATCCGATCTTTGACTTTTTTCGACCTCGGCTTGTGCCTTCTTTAAATTGGAAACTTCTGTATCAAGATTAGCGATTGTCTCCTTGTCCTAGTTAGTCAGAAGCTCCAACCCTTAAACCTCAACTCTCACCTTCTCGACATACTCAGAGATCTGCTCGGCCTGTCTCTTCTATATAAGGTATGATCATAAACATTGCCAATCTAAGCCACAGTCTGGCTTTTAACCGCTGGTGGGATCTCCTTCAGATTGGGCATGAACTTAATTCCTTCAAAACGTATCTTTGGAAAGCGGTGCTTCAATTTAGCCATTAAAGGATTGGATGCGATTTGTTGCTCCATTGTTATAGTTGGAGGCCCAATAGCCTTCTTATCATCCCTATGGCGATGAAAGGAGTTTGTGGCAGCATGCTTCGATGATTGCTCAAATTGTCGATGGGTACGAGAAGGCATCGTCTGCTTCGTGGAGTGAGGAGCCGAAGTAGGGATGCGAGAGATATCCTTAAGCGAAATGTCATCGGGTCGTTCGAAGTATTTGTCCCAGCTTCTGATCAGAAGTGACCTAGACCTATGTCTTGAAGATGGATCATGAGAATGATAAACCCTATCTTGGCCACCCCAATCTTGGCTTGAATGCTTGCTGGTGTCTGAATCATGGCTAGTGCCGTGGAAGTGTGGTCGCGAATCGCATCTACAGTAATGAACCATCTCATCCTCAAGGGAATCAGACATGATGCGCTGCTTCATTAAACCTGCAAGTGAAACAGAAGGAGCTATGGTCAAACTCGACTCGGTATCTAATTCTGAATATCTGGAAGTCGATGGGATTACAGCTAGAGCGGAGAGACGCTCGGATCGTCTATGATCCATAAATCTCAAAACTCAACATACAAGTAATATCAGAAAAATTAAAAGTTTTTCCTCTATTCCATAGTGAAAGCCCAGTGTGGTGCGATGTAGATTATGGTGGTGTCTAGTGTTATGTAGTGTCACTGTCTGATGTTGTGCAATAGTTCATTAAAATCTAGATATTATCCGAAGTAACCATCATCGCTGACCATTTCAATGGGCTCCACGTCATTGGCCATGCATTGAAAACACCTTGGAACTCAGGAGATAGCATTTGATAAAACTTGGATGTTAGTTAATATTGCAAAGCCCTCGAGTGAGTTTGAGGCCCAAAAATCCACTAAGGTTTGGATCGGTACTGATCCATACCCTTCAATGGATTTTCACCTTGTTTCGCGTCATCCCTAAATCCATTGGCGGACATCAACGTGAAGTTCATCCAAGCTCGCCACCAGTGCTACCTACCTAAAACCTTCAAGTCTCAAAGACGGAAGTCGCTTCAAGCAAGGTTCAAGCTACAAATCTAGATTGGATCTGATGCCTGTAGACCGGTCGGTGGTGTCGATGTTGGAGCAAGCAACGGTAGTTGTACTTGAGACGGCTAGCGACTGCGATAGAAGAGAACTAACAATGGCGGCATGAGTTTAATTTTTCGAAGCAAGGGAGTTTAATGGCGGCACAAGCTTGGTGTATCGATGGAAAATAAAGTGAAAGAGTAAACAAGGATCGGGTCCAGTTATATACAACCCCAAACCCAACTTTCTCAGCAACAAAATATCCAAACAACAAGTGCTGGATCGGTACCAATCCATGCCCATGGATTGGTACTGATATACAAACAATGGTATCATATTGTGTACATGTGCATGTATGCATGGAATTCCACATGGACACGGAGGCACCTGGAATCGAAACATGAAGAATAATCAGAGTGCATGTACACGTACATTCTCAACACTTAGCAGTTGGATCAAGAGACAACAAATTCAAACCTAAAACATCCGAAAATGGATTCTGCTCGCAATTACTGAATTCGGAATGACAATCTACAAGAGTGCGCTCCAGTTTTATAGTGTCTTATGCCAGCGAAGCATCACAATGAACAGCTAAAGATACTATACTTCACTGAGATGGTCCAAAAGAAGTATTAAAATTATTTGGAGCATGGATTGGAATCCATTATGATAATTCCAACTTGTATCGATTCAAAACAAATCATGTTGGAAACAAGATGTACCTTGGGAGGCAAGTGTTATCCAGCCGTTTGGCCAAGTATTGGACAAACTTGGCGAATCGAACTTGGAAGTTATTAAAACAAGAAACCCAGAGAGATAGCAACGAGCCCAGGAACCAAGCATAACCAAGGCCACCAGGTAAAACCTAAGCTGCTATAAAAGTTCAATGATCAAATCCATCAAAGGGATGGATCGGTACTGATCCATCCCCATAGATCAGTACCGATCCATAAAATTTCATCCAAATCATCTCTAACTTGCTCCACTCTTAAGCCCTGATGACAGTAACCAATTCCATGCCTTGATGGATCAATCACATATGCTTTGCCTTCGAACATCTTGAACGCCTGAAATCAAGAACTCCATTTCACCATTGATCCAACTTGTTGACCCAGAATCAAGCTTCTAGCAGAGCAATCAAGATAGGAAACATGAAGTATTAACAAGAAATCTTGTCAACACCCCGAAGTAAGGTTAGAGGAGAAGGTTTTAAGGGAAAGCTAATAAGAAGCCTTGGTGAAGCTCGGCGAAGTTGTTGTAACCATAGAAAACCCTTTCGAATGCATAAAAGGGGAGAGTATCGAAGTCGTTAATATACCCCTTCGAAACACCTTTTGAACTGGGTAATACAACCTACGGTTGTGATCCAATGGTGTCGAAAGGTATTAAGTGTGTTGAATAAATCCTATGTCTTTAAAAGGAACTCCTTCGTAAGGCATAAATGTAAATACTCCACAAACAAAACCATATGCAAGCAGTAAATCTAAATCCGTGTATTTGAGAATGCTATGTATTCATTTTATCGATAACTTTTATGAATACAAAGACTTAAGTGTATAATGAAGTGAAATACCCAATTCTATTTAGAAATTAGGGTTTACAACTCTTAGAATAGTACAAGTGCGGAGGGAATAGAATCAGATCATCAAATGGTACCCACAGGGTCCTATTTATAGATGCGGGTTTGAGCCTTTTGCAACCATCCTTCTGTCACCGTCGGAAGGAACTCCTTTGTAAGCTTTCATTGATATTGATGCTGAAGCGACTTCATTCTTATAATACTATGCTTCCGCTACACTTGAATTTACCCTTATGTAGTTGTTGGTGGCAGGGTCTTGGTGGGTATCGACTCATCTCTTTGTCAATACCGCTTATATGCACTTTTGGGGGCTTTCATCACTATCGAAAGGTTTTCTTTCATCACTATCGAAAGGTTTTCTGCTAGGTAGAGGAAGGGTCATGATGTATCATAAGAGGAACAGTTGCAGAAGGAAGTACTTCAAATGAATTCGAAGGAAAGAACTTTGCAATGACAATGTTGGCGGAGTAATGCTTACGGGGCTGATGACCAAAGTAGTACTTTGTGTAGCTATGCGCCTAAGTCTCTCTGATACCTTCGGAAGGTGTGACACCTTTGAAATGTCATGAATGATGGAAGGAAGAGCTTTGGAAGGAGATGGTAGCAGAAGGATGGCCCTTGAAAAGATGCAAAAGGAGGCACTTTGAAGAGATGTAGAAGGAACCAACTCTTGCGAAAGGGAGGAGCTGAAGGAACAACTCTGGTGAAAGGGATGATCCCTATGGAAGGGTCAACTGTGACAGAGGGAACTATTATTGCGGAAGGTAGAAAGTCAATACATGCGAAGGGAATGACTCTTTGCGAAAGCATATCTTTTGATGCTTAAGGAAGTGTCTTTTGAACCCTAGCGAAGGCATTCCCTAAATCAACTAATGCAAAAGCCCTATCAACCATTGTGAAAGGCGAAAGAATGACATCCGCGGAAGGAGACAGAAGGAAGCTCCTTTGACCATGACGAAAGCATCTTCTCTAATGCTTGGGAGGCCTTTTCGACCCCGTCGAAAGCCTCACTTCTTCTTGATGTCTTCAAAGGTGCCACTTCAACAGTTTTGGAAGCTCCCTCAACTCTTACGAAAACTTCTTTGATGCTTACAGAACCTTCTTTGATACTTGTGGAAGCTATCTCAATGCTTACGGTAGCTTCGAAATCCTACATTATAGCTCCTTCTTTCATTCTTTTAACCTGGAGAAAATTTTTATGGATAACATTTTGCCCCCCCCCCCGTATGAAAGAAGCTTTTGTTCTTTAGGACAAAAATCTGAGTATCACTTTTAGACCGCTCAAACCTCAATGGAATTTCTTTCTTTGTTTTTCTTTGAAATAGATAATAACTTCTGTTATAATTATAACCTCATTATGAGATTTTGATGGATAATGTTAAATTCTAAAACTGAAATTCAAGAGATTATCTTATAATATCACTGGATAGAGCATCAAGAGAAATACATGATCAAACCCTTTCTAGCATTGATGATAGAAATGTGGAATAATATCACCTGATCAGTAGATGTTGGTTTATATGAAAGGACCTTTCAAGAAAACTATCATACCTCCAAAGCATTAACTTTTTTCGGTTAAGTTTTCATTGGCCATCATGATTTAATTTCTTGCTTTAGGTGGTTTTATCTTGTCGCTTTGTTATAATTTTATCTCCAACCCTGCGCTGTATGTTGGTAATTTTCATTCATTCATTAATAAATTAGTATATAGTTTGGTATTAATTTTGAACGTTGTCTAATAATACGAAGATCGAGGGGCTCTTATTCACTTTTACCATCATTTTCTAACAAAAAGAATAGAAGTCTGTATGGTATCAAGAGACTCTTGTTTAGGATTCCTGTCTAATAATAGTGTGAAAACATTAAATTTTCAAAAAAACCTCAATTTCAATACAAAACTCAAGATTTATCCAGAAAACTCACAAATCCAGAAATTGGGAAGTCCACAAATCATCATGAAAATTCAATAAGGAAATCAAGAATTCATAAATTCAGTAAAAAATCATCACGAAAAAAAACCAAGAATTCATGAAATCAGGAATTCAATCAGAAACTTGCCAAGATCTCATCTGACAAACAGACTGCTCAAAAGATTATCTAATATTAGTACAAACCCAAAAATTCAATGGGAAGTCCATGGATCATCATGAAAATTCAATAAGGAAATCAAGAATTCATAAAACCAGAAATTCAATAAGAAATCATCACGAAAATTCAATAAGGAAATTGAGAATTCATAAAATCAAAAATTTAATAAGAAATCATCACGAAAATCCAATAGGGAAATTGAGAATTCATAAACCAAGAATACGAATAAAATCCAATAGGGAAATTGAGAATTCATAAAACCAAGAATATGAAACCTGCAAATCATCATAAAAATCAATAAGGAAATTTATAATTCATAAAATTCAATAAGAAGTCATTATTAGAAGAAACAAGGGAATTGAAAATTCACAAATTAGGAATCCAATCAGAAACTTGTCAGGATCTCATCCGATGAATAGACTACTCAAAATTTCATTAAATATAAGTACAAGGTCAAAAAACTATCTAGTAATAGTAACCTGAGCAAACTTAAGCAAAAGACCCTTAATCCTATCTGGCCCTAATTCCAAAGTTCTACCTAAAATGCTATGACAGAGATTTATATAGAACTCATGCCTTGAATAGCAACATGGATTCCTGTTATTCAAAGGAAAATATCCTACTAGCAGATAAGTAATTCCTAAAGTGCCTATAAGTTAGTAGTATTATTGTTATATTAGAGACAGATAGTTTCATAAGGCCATTCAATCATTCAGAATAGTAGTTCCATAATACCAGTCAGCCATTCGGAGTAGTAGTTCATTAAGACCAGCCAACCGTTCAGCAAATAGTTCCGTTCAGTTGTTCACCATTTCATTCGTTCAACCGTTCAGCAGGTAGTTCCGTTCAGTTGGCTGGGTGTTTAGCAGTGCAAGCTCCATTTGACTAGTCGGTCATTCAGTTGTGCAAGTTCCATCCTACTGCTTGGCCATTCAGCAGTGCAATGGTCTAAATAACTTATCAATATATATAATATATAGACCTCTTATCCTAAAGGGTTACCTAATTTCTAATGATTTAGAAGTGGTTTACTTAATCTATTCTCCGAATGAAGTCACTTTAATCCTTGTAGTAATTTTTTTTATATGTTCTATTCCTTTAGTTTTTGTATAGATCATTGATATCCATTTCAAATTGCGGATATCTTTATCCATTTACTTGTCTTGTGTTTCCTTTTAGGATGCAGATTTCTTAATTCTTTGCTATGGGAGCCACTTTTCAGGCATCAGATGTATTGAAGATTGCTAGCTGATAATTTGCCCATTTTGATTATGGTCTTGGATATCTTATCCATTCCTGTCTACAGCGTAGGACATCTTTATCCTTTTCATTTTATTATACCCCTTTTTTGGGCTTCATCTTTATTTTGGATGGAGGATGGCTTTATTCCTTTGACCCTTTGTTCCTTAGGTCTTGACTTTTGTTGTGAGTTGCGAACATCCTTGTCCTGCATTGTCTATTTCGCGCCACCTCTGGGCTTCTCCTGATTCTAAGGGCTATAGTGAATGTTAGATTGACCTTCCTCTGCTAGTGGGTGCTAGACCTGACCCTCGCTCTAAGAGGTTAAATGGACGTTAGAGGTTTTAACCCTCCCTCTAGGAGGTACTATGGATTGGTTGTAGGCTTCTGGAGGGTACATGACCATCCTCCCTCTAGGAAGCGCTATGGATTGGTCGTAGGCTGTTTGATGGGTACAGGACCCTCCTCCCTCTAGGAAGCGCTACAGATTGGTCGTAGGCTTATAACTTGTTTATAAAAATAATTTTTTGGCCAATTGAAATGTTCGTA
Organism: Allium fistulosum; assembly: GCA_030737815.1. NCBI lineage: Eukaryota > Viridiplantae > Streptophyta > Magnoliopsida > Asparagales > Amaryllidaceae > Allium > Allium fistulosum. Next base: position 326,252,272 of record CM060906.1, read on the forward strand.
AAATCTTTTTGAATATCAGCTCTTTTTCCATGAAATTCCTTTTTTAGAAATAGGAGTTTTCGTAAAGGTGCCCTTCTGTAACGACCCTGAATTTTGAACAATTTAAATTGAAATATTTGATTAATTTTAAATATTTGAATGATGGTTTGACTTGAATTTCAAATTATCAGAATAAATTGGCGATTAAATTTTAGAACTTAATCTATTGAAAGTTGAATAAAATTCGAATCTTCAATTTTAAGCTGAAGAAAAATATTTCAAAAGCTTTTAAAATTCGTATTGATAATACTGAAGATAATTGAAACTTCAGAATCGAATTTGGGAGTGAATTGTTCAGTTTGAAATTTTATCGTTCGAATCAATATTTAAAAATAGTCGTCCGAGGCACAGTCTCGGAATTCGACGAAACCAGTTCCATTGGATCCGTAATATTGAATTATTACCGGATTTCAAATTTCGTATTATTCGGAGTTGTTATGTAAGCACACGGTGAGTAAACGCATTGAAATTAAATCAAATTCAATTTAAATTTAAAATTTAAATTAGTCAACATCAGCCACCCTAGTTTTCTTAGCAGACCTATTCTCTGCAACAATCACGTTCTCGTGTTCCCTTCGTTTCCTTTTATTACGCGAGCAATTCAGAAGATAATTCTTTATCTCGTTCATTTTACAATTCAAAACAATGGCCGAAGCCTGTTCAATCAAATTCGAAAAGAAATCGAAATTCTCCTAGTTAAACTCGTATTCAAAGCTCGAGCCTATCTTCTTCAATTCATTATCAAAACAAAATTCTCTCGCCTTCATTTCAAAATAATGCCGAGCGTCTCAAGTGGCAACGAGCGATGAAATCACGTACGCCAATTTGTGGACGCGAGCAGATGGCCAGAGTCGAGGCCGATGGTGGTTCGGGGTCGCGAGCAGCTAGGGTTTTGGATTTTGGGGGAAGTGGTGGTCGATGTTCGCAGACGAGGTGGAGGCGCGTTTTTGAGTACGACTGGAAGGCATGGCCAGTGTCGCGATGAAGGGGTGTTGGTCGCGTTGGCAATCGGTGATGGAAGCTCGGCCTGGAGAGGGGTCGTTCGAGCAAAGCAAAGTGGTCGCGTTCATTTGTAGGGAGCTCGAAGTCGAGCCAGAGTAGCAGGTGAAATTTTATATTTCAAATCTAATTTATAGATGTTTATACAGAAAAAAAAATATGCAGTTCAATTATATATATATTTATAATAAATAAGTTTTAATTTATAAACATATATATATATATATGTTTTCGTTTAAAGATACAAACAGGAATGGATTTTTATTTAAAAGAATATTGATTTTTTTTTGTAAACAGTTGAAAAGGTAAAATAAAATCTTTATAAAAAGAAATTGGTTAACAAATTGAATTTATTAAATGACAATTAAATTGCTCGATTTTTCTAATATTAATAAAACCTTATGATGTTGTCTCAAAGGATATTTAAATGAGAAATTAGTTTAAAATAAAACTATCAGTTAAAAATTAACTGTTTAAAACGAAATCACCGATAAATTGAAGTTATCAAATGAAAATTTATTATTCGATTTAATTCGAATATTAATAGATTTATAAATTATTTATACAAGGTTAAAGTCGAGAAAACAAAAGAAGGATTGGATTGGATTGCAAATACAAAGCTAAGGTGAGATTTTCTCACTCGAAGGAAAAATTTATTATACAGTTATTGATTTGATTGATTGACTGTTTGGATATGATATTAGATATAGTAGGATATATCTATATATATATATAGCAATATATACATATTGGCATATGTATATATTGGATTGATTGATTTCCCGCATTGTATAGCGGATGAGACCCTATTGCGCCGTTAGTAAGCGGATGATTTTTATAAAACCCATATACCGCGATATTCCACCTCGAAGTGGAATTGGTATTGTGCTAACGTCTGTGGATGTAGGGAAACAGGTTGGAGGGATCCAACTGGATTCCTCACTCGTAGTTATTTATTTACAGATATTGTGATATATTCTGTTATCATATATTGATATATGATGTTTGTTGTTGTGATTGACTAATTGGTGCTGTTGCATCATCGGATTCAACTTTGAAATTTAAAAATAACGATGATGATTTTAAAAGAGATTTTTTAAGTGATTTTTGAAAGTATACGTTTATTTAATTTTTGAATTGATTTATAAACGTTCAACTTTTAAAGTTATAGAAATTATGATTCTTGTGAAATATAACCAAAGTGTCATTTTTGAAATAAATAGTTAAGTAATTTATAAAATGGTTTTAATTGGAATTTTGGAATCATTAAAAAATACGATGTATGTAAAAGATTTACAAAATTGATATTTATAACTTTAAATTTTTGGAATTATAAAACGAGTTTTTATAAGTGTTAAAAATGAAATAATTATGGAATTCGTAAGTGTATGAAATTTATAGATTTATAAATTGTGAAGTTGAAAATGAATGAAATTGTAGAATGAAAGATTTATAAGAAATTAACTTATAAATTTGATTTTTACCTTTAAATGGATCTTGATTGGATTTGTTAATAAAGGAGATTTATAAATCAAAGTTGTTATGAAATCTAAAGGTGAATTTATAAACGTTGTTTTATAAATCCGAAACCAATTGAATTTGGTAATTTTAAACGTATAAGTTATTAAAGGAGATATATTCGTGATTTTGGACAACGAATTATCCTTTAAGTTAAATGTTGTAAATAATAAGAGTTGGTTGGGAATTTTATCCACGATTTTGGATAGTGGATAATTCTTGAAATAAAATGTGTAGAAAATATTGAAAATTTGGTTAGTGAAGTATATTCACGATTTTGGACAGTGAATATATATTATTAAGTAAAATGAATCTGGTCTTGGGAAAGTGATATTGAAATAGAATGAAAACTATTTAACGATGTTTTCAAAAGTGTTTAATATCGAAATCATAGATTTCAACATTTATTGTTGGAATAGACGTTTTCGAGAAAGAAGGAAATGGTGGACTATAACACTGTTGTTATAGTAAATGATTTCCGAAAGGAAATGTTTTATGTAGTATTGGGATTTATATATCTATCTTAAAAATCGAATCCATATACTAGTGATTTTGAGTCGTCGTAACGATGTTTTACGTAACATTCATTTTGACTCAAATAGATGTTGTTATAGTAAATGATTTCCTTAAAGAATGAAATATATACTTAATTTTGATTTAAGTATATTGAATATTTTCCAAGTGTTGAAAATAAATAGATTTGTGGATCACTTATTTTTAAATAAGTATGGAATTGCTTTTCCAATATGAAATGAACGTTTTGAGATTTATCTTTGTAAAGATAAATCGAAAGTGAATATTGACATCGATTTGAAAATCGTATATCAGTAGATATTTGAAATATAAATTCACTATGGAATTTATAAAAGAAAGGGAATCTGTTTAAAAATAAATATTGATTTATTTTTGAAGTGTGGAAAATTTATATCTAGTAATGATATTTTGGAAAATAAATAATTTGGAAAATTATTTGGAATCTGATGATGTTGCGCATTTTTTATTGATAGTTAAATAACCGACTATCAATAATTACCTTGAATGGGTATTTGTTGTGAATTGGATGAATTTGAATGCCACACTTATTTTTGAATAAGCGCTCACTATTCGGGTTAGCCGGGAAAGGACCATGGGGTCGTATAACCCATTCCGAATATGTGATACGTCGCTATGAATTGCATTTGATGACCGGTGTTGAAGACCGGATATTTTTGAAAACGGAAGGATTACCGTCGAGTTACTCTACATCGGTTGATCTCCGATTTAGAGGTTTTATCACCCTTAGTGACAGGAAGTCCGGACGTGATTGGAAATTATCCGGATTTGCAAGGGATTCGTGAGAAGTGCCTTCGGTTCTGTTCGAACCCGGAACAGACTTGTATGGATTGTGTGTCTGACGTTACAAATTGAGATATAAAGCTGATTTCTTTCAAATACATATCTGTTGGTGGCGGAGAATTTATTCTCTTAGCTTAACACCCTTCTCTGAGACGTACGAGCTCAGAGGTTATGTAGTTGAAATTTATCAGCGATATATCCCAATTTGGTAATGTGGCATGCTGAGTGTTGTTGTGTGATGATCGGTGTTTGATCATTTGTGATATGATCATTTGTTTGATCATTTATCTTTGTGATCATAGGTTGATCATCTGTTGACCCAAAGCGTGGCTTTTTGAAAAAGCGTAGCTTTGTGGACGAGACTTCGTCAGGGCCTTAACAACCCGAAAATGGTCGAAACAGGAATGTTGTGGCAAGGTTATGAGGGTCGCGCCTTTAGGGTATGTCATTTCCTTCTGGAAAGGGGTGGTATCATGGTATGGAGCCCAGATACTTACTCATGTGGACACACTTTATTTATGATGTGTGATGTTGGTTACCGAGCGTTCGGATAAAGGTCCCAAAGGACCGGGTGATGACATATTCGTGAGTTACCTGTTACAGGGGTAACCCGACCTTGTTTGGCAGAGAGCAGTTTGTCTCTCGGGACGTCCAGCCAGAGGCGATCCCATTCGGCAGTAGGAAAGGAAGTTCCTTAGCCTGACCATTTGTTGGAAATCCATTTCCCAATACGAAATTGTACGGTTTTAGTTGTAGAACCTGCCATTTACTTATGGTGGTCACCACTGTTTAGATGGTAGCTATAGTAGGCATAGTTCGGAATGTCTATGCTGGCTAAGATTAATATTATACTTTCGAAATGTTTTCTACACTAGACATTAATAATAATAATCCAATGATTGGCGTAGTAAGCATATTTGACTATCATAAGAAGAAATCTCCTCCAATTCTGCGTTTGCATTGTGTGTGTGGCGGGAGGTCTTATGGTAGTCTCATTTTCCAAAAGCATTGCGAATCTATTTTATTTTCTTTGTGAATAATAACTGTTTTACGATCTCACACCAGTCACCATGACTGACCTGGAGTTTATTGTTCCCTTCTAAACTCTGGGTGCCCACAAATTTCCACACGGGCAGTCTAGAGTTAGGTTATCAGGATATTCTGGATATTCTGGAGCTTTGAAGATAAGCTGGATGACGAGACGTAGTATTTGTATCTGATAGTATTCATTCCGCTGTGTATTCTGTATGAGGACAAGTATATATAACTGTCTATTTTTCTATATTGACTCTGATTGATGTATGTATAAACTGATATAGTTCTTTTGTTTAAAGACTAGTGATTATCTATTATATATTGTCCCGCTGTGATATGTGAGATTCTGATATTGTTTCTGTTTCTGATGTTGTTATGTTGTTCTTCTTTCTCTTTCTTCTATCTTTTCTTCTACCTCTCCTTTTAAACCCAAAGAATTCGGTTTTCCGGCATTCGATGGCTCGACAGTTGATACAGTGGACGTATTGATGTCGATATTCGGAAGTCGAAGAATCGGGTCCTTACAGCGTGGTATCAGAGCATATGGTTAAGCGAAACCCTGCTCTGTTGGGTATTACTCATTAGAGATAGAGTCAGTAGTACTCTAGAATGAGTTGAGTGTAATAATAGATACGAGTGCATATTTGTTAGTGAATATGAAATTGTTTTGTATTGTGTTGACTTATCGGTTGATTGTTTATAGATTCTGGTCGGTGCAGTCTAGCTAACTGTATTGATAGGAGTTTCTAAACTCTAAACAAGATAAACCGACACAGTATTGTTTAAATAGGGTGAATGAAATAATTTTGCCCAAAACTATTTTTGTATATAAAAGAAATGATTTGCTATAAATTATTACAATATATGGTTGCATGGTTGTTAGGAAAGTGATAATATTGAAATGTTATCATTATTATATGAAATTGGATAAGAAATTCAAATCGTAACTCCAAAGTTAAGAAATAAATTCACATACAAATGAAATTTAAGAATGTAAATTGTAAATGAATTTATAAATGAAACGGAATTCCAGAGAAGTTTTTGGAAATGTTTTGAAAAGAATTTGAAAATTTTGGTGATTTGGAAAGTTTAAATTCCTTTTTGATTTGAAAATGAATTTCAAAGGTTTTGAAAAGTATTTTGAAGGAATGAAAAGCTCTAAACTCTTTTCGGTCGCTGGAAAATAACTTTGATGATGACCGCGGCATCATTGGTGTTCATTTTCGGGTTTCCAAAAGAGGAATTGCTGCCAAATTGTTTTAAATGGAAATTGTTTGAAAAATTTGGATTTGGTTTTAGAAATTCAAAAGATAAATTGAATTGATTTCAAAATGGTTTTGAAAAGGTTGAAAAGACTATGGAATACCATATAAAAATATTTATGGAATAGGATTGAGTTGATAACTTATACAATTCAAATTTTGATAGAATAAATTTAACTTAAAAGATGAAGTTAAATTAATGTAAGTACAAGTGAATCAATTTAATGAAAGTAAATTGAATGTTGAAAAATTCATTTCGAATTTGTAAAGTAAAGTATTGAAATAAAATTAGTAACTGAAACTAATTGAAGAAATGACAAATTAATATGGTTTGAGATGAATTAAAATTCATATGGAATTTGAAATCCAGTTTAAATGTAAGTAGATTTAACCGAAGTGGTGAATTGAAAATAAATATAATGTGTATATGGAATATTTATATTGAACCTAAGAAATGAAGAGTGAAATTCTTAAGTAAAATTAAAAATATTGAAATTATTCTAAGTTGATGATTGAATAAGAATAAAACTGGAATTGAAACTGAATGTTGAAAACAAATTTGAATAAAGTGAATTGTAATTTGTAATGAATTAGTAATTGGAACTAATTTAAAATAGTGCAGTTATGAATGAAAGATAATTGATAAATTCAATATTCAGAAGTAAACTGAATCCAAATTAGATTGGAATTGTGAATTGAATTCAAATGAAATTGAAATGTAAACTTGAATGAAAAAAAAAGAATATATAACTTCAATAGTGAATTAGAAATGATATAAGTAGCATATATTGAAAATTTTGTAATGGAATGTGCAAAATGGTTTAAATGTTGTAACTAGATATTATGGCTAGTAGGATATACAGGTGTATAAAGGAATTGGAAATTTTGATTTCAAAGATAAATTTGAATTGCTCGAAAAGGTAAGTATTTAAATTTCGATATGAGATTTGATGATTTCTTGTCTAGCCGCTTGGCCTTTTCTTTTCTTTTTGAAATCTGAGAGTCCGTAGGGACGTTTTGTAGTTGTGCCGTGTTAGCCGCGCAAAGGAGACGCTGGCGAAATTTTTCGAAAATTTCGGTGGTTAGAAAATTTTGAAAGTTAAAATTTGAATTTGAATTTTGAAGTAAACAATGTTGTTGAAACTTTAATTGGAGTTGGAAAGTTAGTTGAATTAATAACGAATCTTTAGTAGAAAGATTTGTTTTGATAAATTTGATAAAACTATTGGATGTTGAAAAATAATAGACGAGTTAAGGACTTTTTTTTCCTAACTTGTAATTTCGGGACAAAATTCTTTTAAGGAGGGAAGATTGTAACGACCCTGAATTTTGAACAATTTAAATTGAAATATTTGATTAATTTTAAATATTTGAATGATGGTTTGACTTGAATTTCAAATTATCAGAATAAATTGGCGATTAAATTTTAGAATTTAATCTATTGAAAGTTGAATAAAAATTCGAATCTTCAATTTTAAGCTGAAGAAAAATATTTCAAAAGCTTTTAAAATTCGTATTGATAATACTGAAGATAATTGAAACTTCAGAATCGAATTTGGGAGTGAATTGTTCAGTTTGAAATTTTATCGTTCGAATCAATATTTAAAAATAGCCGTCCGAGGCACAGTCTCGGAATTCGACGAAACCAGTTCCATTGGATCCGTAATACTGAATTATTACCGGATTTCAAATTTCGTATTATTCGGAGTTGTTATGTGAGCACACGGTGAGTAAACACATTGAAATTAAATCAAATTCAATTTAAATTTAAAATTTAAATTAGTCAACATCAGCCACCCTAGTTTTCTTAGCAGACCTATTCTCTACAACAATCACGTTCTCGTGTTCCCTTCGTTTCCTTTTATTACGCGAGCAATTCAGAAGATAATTCTTTATCTCGTTCATTTTACAATTCAAAACAATGGCCGAAGCCTGTTTAATCAAATTCGAAAAGAAATCGAAATTCTCCTAGTTAAACTCGTATTCAAAGCTCGAGCCTATCTTCTTCAATTCATTATCAAAACAAAATTCTCTCGTCTTCATTTCAAAATAATGTCGAGCATCTCAAGTTGCAACGAGCGATGAAATCACGTACGCCAATTCGTGGACGCGAGCAGATGGCCAGAGTCGAGGCCGATGGTGGTTCGGGGTTGCGAGCAGCTAGGGTTTTGGATTTTGGGGGAAGTGGTGGTCGATGTTCGCAGACGAGGTGGAGGCGTGTTTTTGAGTGCGACTGGAAGGCATGGCCAGTGTCGCGATGAAGGGGTGTTGGTCGCGTTGGCAATCGGTGATGGAAGCTCGGCCTGGAGAGGGGTCGTTCGAGCAAAGCAAAGTGGTCGCGTTCATCTGTAGGGAGCTCGAAGTCGAGCCAGAGTAGCAGGTGAAATTTTATATTTCAAATCTAATTTATAGATGTTTATACAGAAAAAAAATATATGCAGTTCAATTTTATATATATATTTATAATAAATAAGTTTTAATTTATAAACATATATATATATATATGCTTTCGTTTAAAGATACAAACAGGAATGGATTTTTATTTAAAAGAATATTGATTTTTTTTTGTAAACAGTTGAAAAGGTAAAATAAAATCTTTATAAAAAGAAATTGGTTAAATTTAAATCATTGAAAAATTGAATTTATTAAATGACAATTAAATTGTTCGATTTTTCTAATATTAATAAAACCTTATGATGTTGTCTCAAAGGATATTTAAATGAGAAATTAGTTTAAAATAAAACTATCAGTTAAAAATTAACTGTTTAAAACGAAATCACCGATGAATTGAAGTTATCAAATGAAAATTTATTATTCGATTTAATTCGAATATTAAAAGATTTATAAATTATTTATACAAGGTTAAAGTCGAGAAAACAAAAGAAGGATTGGATTGGATTGGATTGCAAATAAAAAGCTAAGGTGAGATTTTCTCACTCGAAGGAAAAATTTATTATACAGTTATTGATTTGATTGATTGACTGTTTGGATATGATATTAGATATAGTAGGATATATCTATATATATATATAGCAATATATACATATTGGCATATGTATATATTGGATTGATTGATTTCCCGCATTGTATAGCGGATGAGACCCTATTGCGCCGTTAGTAAGCGGATGATTTTTATAAAACCCATATACCGCGATATTCCACCTCGAAGTGGAATTGGTATTTTGCTAACGTCTGTGGATGCAGGGAAACAGGTTGGAGGGATCCAACTGGATTCCTCACTCGTAGTTATTTATTTACAGATATTGTGATATATTCTGTTATCATATATTGATATATGATGTTTGTTGTTGTGATTGACTAATTGGTGCTGTTGCATCATCGGATTCATCTTTGAAATTTAAAAATAACGATGATGATTTTAAAAGAGATTTTTTAAGTGATTTTTGAAAGTATATGTTTATTTAATTTTTGAATTGATTTATAAACGTTCAACTTTTAAAGTTATAGAAATTATGATTCTTGTGAAATATAACCAAAGTGTCATTTTTGAAATAAATAGTTAAGTAATTTATAAAATGGTTTTAATTGGAATTTTGGAATCATTAAAAAAATGATGTATGTAAAAGATTTACAAAATTGATATTTATAACTTTAAATTTTTGGAATTATAAAACGAGTTTTTATAAGTGTTAAAAATGAAATAATTATGGAATTCGTAAGTGTATGAAATTTATAGATTTATAAATTGTGAAGTTGAAAATGAATGAAATTGTAGAATGAAAGATTTATAAGAAATTAACTTATAAATTTGATTTTTACCTTTAAATGGATCTTGATTGGATTTGTTAATAAAGGAGATTTATAAATAAAAGTTGTTATGAAATCTAAAGGTGAATTTATAAACGTTGTTTTATAAATCCGAAACCAATTGAATTTGGTAATTTTAAACGTATAAGTTATTAAAGGAGATATATTCGTGATTTTGGACAGCGAATTATCCTTTAAGTTAAATGTTGTAAATAATAAGAGTTGGTTGGGAATTTTATCCACGATTTTGGATAGTGGATAATTCTTGAAATAAAATGTGTAGAAAATATTGAAAATTTGGTTAGTGAAGTATATTCACGATTTTGGACAGTGAATATATATTATTAAGTAAAATGAATCTGGTCTTGGGAAAGTGATATTGAAATAGAATGAAAACGATTTAACGATGTTTTCAAAAGTGTTTAATATCGAAATCATAGATTTCAACATTTATTGTTGGAATAGACGTTTTCGAGAAAGAAGGAAATGGTGGACTATAACACTGTTGTTATAGTAAATGATTTCCGAAAGGAAATGTTTTATGTAGTATTGGGATTTATATATCTATCTTAAAAACCGAATCCATATACTAGTGATTTTGAGTCGTCGTAACGATGTTTTACGTAACATTCGTTTTGACTCAAATAGATGTTGTTATAGTAAATGATTTCCTTAAAGAATGAAATATATACTTAATTTTGATTTAAGTATATTGAATATTTTCCAAGTGTTGAAAATAAATAGATTTGTGGATCACTTATTTTTAAATAAGTATGGAATTGCTTTTCCAATATGAAATGAACGTTTTGAGATTTATCTTTGTATAGATAAATCGAAAGTGAATATTGACATCGATTTGAAAATCGTATATCAGTAGATATTTGAAATATAAATTCACTATGGAATTTATAAAAGAAAGGGAATCTGTTTAAAAATAAATATTGATTTATTTTTGAAGTGTGGAAAATTTATATCTAGTAATGATATTTTGGAAAATAAATAATTTGGAAAATTATTTGGAATCTGATGATGTTGCGCATTTTTTATTGATAGTTAAATAACCGACTATCAATAATTACCTTGAATGGGTATTTGTTGTGAATTGGATGAATTTGAATGCCACACTTATTTTTGAATAAGCGCTCACTATTCGGTTAGCCGGGAAAGGACTATGGGATCGTATAACCCATTCCGAATATGTGATACGTCGTTATGAATTGCATTTGATGACCGGTGTTGAAGACTGGATATTTTTGAAAACGGAAGGATTACCGTCGAGTTACTCTACATCGGTTGATCTCAGATTTAGAGGTTTTATCACCCTTAGTGACGGGAAGTCCGGACGTGATTGGAAATTATCCGGATTTGCAAGGGCTTCGTGAGAAGTGCCTTCGGTTCTGTTCGAACCCGGAACAGACTTGTATGGATTGTGTGTCTGACGTTACAAATTGAGATATAAAGCTGATTTCTTTCAAATACATATCTGTTGGTGGCGGAGAATTTATTCTCTTAGCTTAACACCCTTCTCTGAGACGTACGAGCTCAGAGGTTATGTAGTTGAAATTTATCAGCGATATATCCCAATTTGGTAATGTGGCATGCTGAGTGTTGCTGTGTGATGATCAGTGTTTGATCATTTGTGATATGATCATTTGTTTGATCATTTATCTTTGTGATCATAGGTTGATCATCTGTTGACCCAAAGCGTGGCTTTTTGAAAAAGCGTAGCTTTGTGGACGAGACTTCGTCAGGGCCTTAACAACCCGAAAATGGTCGAAACAGGAATGTTGTGGTAAGGTTATGAGGGTCGCGCCCTTTAGGGTATGTCATTTCCTTCTGGAAAGGGGTGGTATCATGGTATGGAGCCCAGATACTTACTCATGTGGACACACTTTATTTATGATGTGTGATGTTGGTTACCGAGCGCTCGGATAAAGGTCCCAAAGGACCGGGTGATGACATATTCGTGAGTTACCTGTTACAGGGGTAACCCGGCCTTGTTTGGCAGAGAGCAGTTTGTCTCTCGGGACGTCCAGCCAGAGGCGATCCCATTCGGCAGTAGGAAAGGAAGTTCCTTAGCCTGACCATTTGTTGGAAATCCATTTCCCAATACGAAATTGTACGGTTTTAGTTGTAGAACCTGCCATTTACTTATGGTGGTCACCACTGTTTAGATGGTAGCTATAGTAGGCATAGTTCGGAATGTCTATGCTAGCTAAGATTAATATTATACTTTCGAAATGTTTTCTACACTAGACATTAATAATAATAATCCAATGATTGGCGTAGTAAGCATATTTGACTATCATAATAAGAAATCTCCTCCAATTCTGCGTTTGCATTGTGTGTGTGGCGGGAGGTCTTATGGTAGTCTCATTTTCCAAAAGCATTGCGAATCTATTTTATTTTCTTTGTGAATAATAACTGTTTTACGATCTCACACCAGTCACCATGACTGACCTGGAGTTTATTGTTCCCTTCTAAACTCTGGGTGCCCACAAATTTCCACACGGGCAGTCTAGAGTTAGGTTATCAGGATATTCTGGATATTCTGGAGCTTTGAAGATAAGCTGGATGACGAGACGTAGTATTTGTATCTGATAGTATTTATTCCGCTGTGTATTCTGTATGAGGACAAGTTTATATAACTGTCTATTTTTGTATATTGACTCTGATTGATGTATGTATAAACTGATATAGTTCTTTTGTTTAAAGACTAGTGATTATCTATTATATATTGTCCTTCTGCGATATGTGAGATTCTGATATTGTTTCTGTTTTTGATGTTGTTCTGTTGTTCTTCTTTCTCTTTCTTCTATCTTTTCTTCTACCTCTTCTTTTAAACCCTAAGAATTCGGTTTTCCGGCATTCGATGGCTCGACAGTTGATACAGTGGACGTATTGATGTCGATATTCGGAAGTCGAAGAATCGGGTCCTTACACCTTCTAATATATCGAGGGATTATTTTTTGAAAGGAAAGTTTTAGTACCTGAACCTTTTGGTAAAAGAAATTTTTCTTAATATTGTTGCCAAGAAGAATTTTCAAATTGCTTCATAATTGAGAGGCCAATCTCAAATAAGAGACTGGGTGATCATGATTTATGAACCAATAGTTTTTTAACTGAGAGTGGGCACTTCTAATTTAGAGCTTTTGATTGTTATAAAAGATTGTTCATGGAAAAAGTTCACAGGCCTTTTGTTTCTAATAGTCTTAGCAAACTTTGAAGATATTTCTTTCATTAGGACCAAATTCATGACCGAAGTTTGATGATAATATGAAATTCCATTGGAACAGTTCTTTACACCAAATCGATTCAAGCTTTGAGTTAAGGATGACTCATTTCGTTCTAGACGTTTGAGTAGTCTCTTCTTTTTAGATAGCTAGAAATTTATTATGCTTCAAGTTGAATGCCATGGAATGGTTTTGTTTTTATTTGTAAAGACACTCGAACTTCATGTTAATACATGACTAATTCAAAGTACAATTCAAATCAAAGAAGTTATCAGCAAAGAAAATTCGTAATAGATGGATGCTGCAAGACTTCATAGCCTGATCAGAGTTTGAAGATGAAGTTGTAAAACCGATTCTCTGTCAAGACTTTAAGTGATTGAGTTGCTCTTTTCGAGGTAGAAAATTTTCTAATTCACTTTGACAAATTCTTTTAAGAATCCAAACTTGATCAAGTTCTAAACTATTTTAGCTAAAACATTATGATTGTTGGTTTCATTGTCCATTCACTTTATGATAAGCACGGTAATTCCTTCCTTCTTTGGGTTCAGTGGGAGTCCTTATCTTATAGGAAATGGTGAAATTCTCATTACCTTTGGTCTAGGCAAAGATATACGGGAGAGCTTAGTTCAACCCTACGGGACTAGGTTTAAATGTAGCCATTTGGATAACCCTTTTCCTTTCCTTCCATCGAGGCTTTTTGCTAGGACATTCAACACTAAACTTTTCTTCTTCTATATTTTGTAGAAACTTTTTCTTGGTATGATACATTTCATCCATATGAATAAATTTCTCTACTTAGTAATAGAAGTATTGCAAATCCTTGCATCCATTTATATGAAGCTCCTTCCAAAAGGTGTCTATTCAATTAGCCATGATCGAATCGCAATCGGCTTATCTCTATCAGTCGCATTTTTTGCTTTTAATGCTTCTATACTAAACCTCTTTAAGTACTTGTCTAGTTGTTCTCCTAGTTTTTGCCTGATAGTGGTTAAGAGACTAACGTCCATAGTTGGGTCTTTGAATACAAAAAATTATGTTATGAATTCATGAGAGAATTGTTCCCAAGTATGGATGGTTTCTCATTGGTAATTCTTATAGCATTTAATAGCTGCTCCTTGAAAGGTTATAGGGAAAAGTTTACGACGACTTGCTTTAGACGCATTATACAAATCCATTTGAATATTAAAAGCTATAAGGTGATCTTTTGGATAAGTTGCTCCATCATACTTTAGCGGGTGAATTTGAATGTGAGGAGGAATGTTAACTGCCATTATTTCTTCTGAAAAAGGAGTTTTTTGCGGGATAACATATTTCTCTAGGTCAGGAATTCCTTTTTCTTTAAGCATATCCATTATCATTTTGTGTAGGATGTCTTCTTGGTCGGCTTCGTTTTCATATCAACTTTTATTATTTCTTTGGATTGAACTATTTGATTGCTCAAGGGAGCTAAGTCAAGGGACCTCTTAGTTTGACTTTCTTGGTTTTCATATTGGTCCTTGTTTGGAGATTGCACTTCATCTTCTCCTTCCATAACCTTTAATGATCCTTGAGATGGAGCCCCTTCAAGAAATTCTTGCATAGCTATCACTTGTAGTAGTAGATTCTGGACTTTAATCTCATTGTTTTCAAATCTTATTAGGGTTGAAGGTTGCCTAATTTCCATATTCTCTAAGTTAAAGTTCGTGATTATATTATCTTCCAAAGTTGATTGTGATGCAGCTACTTCATTTGGAATATTGTTATTACTCCTCGCTCTTACCACTTTCTTCTTTTGCATGAAGAACCATATGGAATTAATCTATAGAGAAGGTTATAAGGAATCAGAGGTTCGAGCCCTACTTCTAGCGCCAAAAATGTTAATAAGAAATATTATCAACGCATCAAAGTAAGGTTAGAGGAGAAGGTTTTAAGGAAAAGCTAAGAAGAAACCTCGGTGAAGCCTGGCAAAGTTGTGTAAGCATAGAAAACCCTTTCGAATGCATAAAAAAGGAGAGTATCGAAGCCGTCGATATACCCCTTTGAAACACCATTCGAACTGGGTAATATAGCCTACAGTTATGATCCAATGGTGTCGAAAGGTGTTGAGTGTGTTGAATTGATCCTATGGCTTCGATAGGAACTCCTTAGTAAGGAATAAATGTAAATACTCCACAAACTAAGCCATATGCAAGCAGTAAATCTAAATCCATGTATTTGAGAATGCCATGTATTCATTTTATCGATAAATTTTATGAATAAAAAGGCTTAAGTGTACAATGAAGTGAAATCCCCAATTTGATTTAGAAATTAGGGTTTACAACTCTTATAATAATACAAGTGCGGAGGGAATAGAATCGGATCATCAAATGGTACCCCTAGGGTCCTATTTATAGATGCAGGTTTGAGCCTTCCACATCCATCCTTCTGTCACCGTCGGAAGGAATTTCTTCGTAAGCTTTCGTTGATATTGATGTTGAAGCTTCTTCATTCTTCTAATGCAATGCCTCCATTACACTTGAATTTACCCTTCTACAGTTCTTGGCGGCATGGTCTTGGTGGGTATCGGCTCATCTCTTTGTCAATACCGCTTATAAGCACTTTTGGAGGCTTTCGTCACTATCGAAAGGTTTTCTTCTGGGTAGCCAAAGGGTCATGATATGTCACGAGAGGAACAGTTGCGGAATGAAGTGCTTCAAATAAATTCGAAGGGAAGAACTTTAGCAGGACTATGTTGGCGGAGCAATGCTTGTGGGGATGATGACCAAAGTAGTACTTTGTGTAGCTATGCACTTAAGTCCCTCCGATACCTTCGGAAGGAGTGACACCTTCGAAGGTCATGAATGACGGAAGGAAGAGCTTTGGAAGGAGATAGTAGAGGAAGGATCAGCCTTGAAAAGATGCGAAAGGAGGCACTTTGAAGAGATGAGGAAGGAACCAACTCTTGCGGAAGGGAGAAGCTGAAGGACGACCCCTGCGGAAGGGTCAACTGTGACGGAGGTAACTATTATTGCGATAGGTAGAAAATCGATACATGCGAAAGAAATGACTCTTTGCGGAAGCACATCTTTTGATGCTTGAGGAAGTGTCTTCTAAGCCCTGGCGAAGGCATTCCCTAAATCAACCAATGCGAAAGCCCTATCAACCATTGCGGAAGGCAAAAAACGACATCCGTGGAAGGAGACGGAGGGAAGCTCCTTCGACCATGATGAAAGCATCTTCTCTAATACTTGGGAGGCCTTTTCAAACATGTCGAAAGCCTCACTTCTTCTTGTTGTCTTCAAAGGTGCAACTTCTTACATACTTTTAACCTGGATGAAAGCATTATAGCTCCTTCTTACATTCTTTTAACCTGGAGAAGACTTTTATGGATAACATGAAGCTAACAGCAAGTCATATCTAAATAAGGCAATGGAAAATGTTCATAAGGCGATCTAATGTATCGGTGCGATCCATGCCTATGGATCAGTACCGATCCATCATACATGTTGACATGACCACGTTTTCTTGAGTTTAACTGCTACTAGGACGTAGGAAACATGGTGGAGATTGTGGAGGAGCAAATCTCGATGACCTACAGCTATAAATAGAAGGTTTGGGTGTCATTTTAAAGGATCTTTTGGCTTGTTTGCTAAATTATTACAATTCTCTTGTAATCCCGAGGATCCATACTGATTTACAAGAACAATTGTTGTAAATAGCAGTATAATCAATAGAAACACTAAGTGGACATAGGCATCAGTAGGCCAAACTACTATAAACTCTGTGTGCATCGATTTTTACATCATTTTCATTTAGTATTCTTCGTTTTATTCTCTACCCAAATCTCTTGGATGTTTGCGCCATATTTTTGTATAAACACATGTTATGGCCAAAATTTAATGAGGGAAAAGGATAAAAAATTACAAAATCAAATACTAAATAAAATCATTACAATATGTGGTTCTTAACTTTTGATTCCTGCAAGATCTGGAGACTAATGCAATAGAGTCTAGGAATTTTTTGATTCATTATTTCAAGGTATGTTTCACAGGCAACATCCATGGTAATTCTTCAACTAGTTTATTTATATATGTTTCATCATTCAAATCTTGGACTTTGTAAGATTTTTCATATGTTCACTTGATTTTTTTGAAAATCTCTTTCATCTCAATTGATTATGTGACAATTGTATTGTTTTATTTAAGATCTGCATTTGTTCTTCATCCCTCCATTATATATATTTACTTCAAATCGATTTGATCGAGTTCTGCATCACCTTTTCTTGTTTGTTTGTTCTTCTATGTAATGTTAGATCTATTTTCTCTTATAATGAATTTACATACGCTAATTCATCCTATTCTTTTTCATTTGTTCTGGTGTTTTTGTTTCAAAGAAATGGAAATTTGAAAGTTAATTTTTATTCAGATCTATTTTATGCTTTTATAAGAGTTATATACACAATTGTAAATGAATTGTTTATGCTAATTATTTCTTATTCCTTAAAGATTAATTTATATAATTAAATGGTTAACTTTGGATACAAACATTTGAACAATATTCATGCAAGAATGAAAGTTTTTGGGTCTAAAATTTACAAGTGGACTTTTATGCAAATTTTAAACATTTTTTCCTCTTCAAATTTATTGTTTTAAAAAAGACTTTCCTAAACTCTAGCTTAATTTCTATTTAAAACTTATCCTAAACTGTTTACTTTTAAATCTACCTTATTTACATATATGTTTATATATGTCTATATATATGTGTATGTATACATATAGTATAAATACAATATTCTCAAATATATGTTGTTTTAAATCTAATATGTTAAATTGTAATGTTGCATAAATACATGGAATTATACATATGTTGTTTTATTTTCAAATTTAAAAATAAGATCTTATACAATTATGTAACCTTTTATGTCAAACCTGTTAGAACCTTATAGTTTGGTATTTTGATAGTGACAACTATAGAAGAAATATTTCTATATATTCTAACTTTGTAGGAAAATACATCGACTAATGAAGAGATACAACGACAAACAAAGCTATATTAATCATGGTGTTTTGTGTCTAGAAGTGTATGGTTATTAAAATCTCTTTAAAGTGGTATACGCACTTTCATTTTTTACAAAAAGAAAAACATGATTTTGGACGAATAAAACCTTTCAACCAATCAACTAAAACAATATCAGGCAACTGGTCATAATTGCTTAGTTGACTGATATCATGTGCATTATATTATTTTTTATAGATATAAGATAACCAGTTGACTAAAACAACACAAACAGTCAACTAATGATCCTACCAGTGAACGGGTGGAATAGTTTCAGTCGACCGAATAAGGGAAAAAATAAAATGTTTCTTTTCTATTTGAAAATTCATGTTTTCTCCTATAAATAGTAGATTGACTAGCACTCTACCAGTCAACTGGTTACACATAACTGCTATATTTTTGAATTTTCTGAAGAGTTCATCTTCTTCAATGAAGAGGCACTTCCTTCCTAGAAGAGTCTCAATTGTATCTAATGGCAGCTACTTCTCATGAATGCATACAACTCTTGAAACATTATATATAGCACTTTGATTCAAGAACCTATAATCAATTTCTTTACTTGTACTCTCAAATTTCCTTTGAAATATTCTCTTACATTAAAAGGCTTACATTGCAATTTCTGATCAGTTGAACGTTCAAGTTATATCATTTAGGTAATGTCTACTTTAATTCTTCCACATATACACAATATACCACATATGAAGAAGATTATAGGAAGGTTGTACTCTATCATCTCATCCATGTTATTTAGAATATACAAAGTCGACTTTTTACTACTTTTTTAGTTGAAGACTTGTTGGAGATCTTCAGGCATGAAATTTTGTTATGCAACTCAAGCAGTTTTTTGTAAGATACTTATTCCTCTATGTTAAGTGAGGGTTATTGTTTAAATCCAGAAGGAGTCTGAGACTGGATGTAGGACGGAAAGTCCGAACTAGTATAAAAATAATTGATGCACTTCACTTTACAGCATTTTTATTTAAGCTACTGTTATATAAGTTTTAATATAGTAGAATAATTCATATCACTTGATCCATAGCAACTTTCATTTGGTATCGGAGCAAGACTTCATACAACCGTAACAAAGTTTATATTATTCAAGTAATATGGAAAATACTACTTCTGCTTTTGTTGAAGGAAAATCTACTGCACGACCACCACTATTTAATGGAACTAACTATACTTATTGGTTTACTAGGATGAGAATATATATGCAGGCTAATGGGTATGACACTTGGAATATTACACAATAGGAATACACTATTCCTACCACTGATTATATACAATGGTCAAACACCAAAAAACTAGATGCTCCTAGTAACGCTAAAGCTATAAACATGTTATTTTGCTCTCTGGAAAAAATGAATTCAATAAAGTTAGTGTGTGTACATATGCTTATGAAATTTAGTGTACTTTGAAAATAAGTCATAAAGGAACAAACAAAGTTAAACAAAGTAAAATTTCAATGTTGAAAAACCAGTTTCAAAATTTTAGAATGAAGCAAAATGAAAATATTAATGATATGTATTCACGATTTCAAAACATTCAACGCTTACTAATAGCACTAGTGAGAAATTTACAGATTTTGATATTGTTTCAAAAATCCTACTTTTTAACGGATGAGTGGGAACGAAAAGTATTAATTATCGAAGAAGCTAATGATCTTTCTACCAGAGAACCCAAAAAGATGATTGGAAATCTCATGTCATATGAAGTGAATTTCCCAAAAAAAAGAGATCAAGCTCAAGAAAGGAAAATAATAGTGTTTCAAGAAGGAAAAGAAGAATCCGATGTTGATGACGATGGTCTAGCACTTCTAGCCAAAACTTTTAGGAAATTCATGAAAATGAAGAAGAATAGGAAGTTCGGCAACAAGAATAACAACACAGCATCTTCATCACTCAAATGCTACGAATGCGATAAATTTGGCCATAGAAAAAATGACTGCTTGAATCTCAAAAAGAAGAAAAATGGCTTCAAAAACAAAAATGAAATATTCTTCAAAAAGAAGCAGGCTTTCCAAGTCACATGGGATGATTCAGACTCATTTTCATCCTCATAAAGTGAAAGAGATTCGGAAGAAGCAAATGTTTGCTTTATGGCTGGAACGAGGATGTGAGTGATATTTATTTTGATGACCTTGTATGTAACAACCCGTATATCTATCGATTTTATATTTAAATATTTTATCGTTAGTCGGATGTTAGTCCGAAAAGCTACTTTTTGCATACGGTCAAATTAGGACTCGAGACCACTTCCATTGAGTTCAAAATGATGTTTGCGATCTTTTTGAGTGTAAACTTCGATATGTTTGGAGATAGTGAAATTTCGTCACTTTTTCCCGCCTTTGACTTTGGTTGGATTGCACCCTTCTAACTCAGCCCCAACCCACCCCCTCTTCCTCACTTTATCAAATACTTCAAGCTTTATCAAAAATGGTGGTGGGAAGTGGAAATTAAAACTCCAAACTCAAATTCTATAGCAAATCCGAGATTTAACTCCAAATCCAAGTAGAAGAACATAGATTCAAGCTTATTGTGATTCTTGCTTTGCTCTCAAGCCCCATCTTCATCAATTTCCATGCAAAGGTGAGATTTTTGATCTCACATCTTGCCTATAATTGTCATTGGACTGTTGGGAATGGTTCCCTATCATTTTAGCATGCACATTTGCATTTGGTTTGGATTGGATTGGCGAAAAAACCCAAATTTTTAGTGTTTTTGGAGATTTCCCGAGCTTAGGTCATTCTGCCTCCATAGGTCGCCCAGAACTGTAGCTTGTTCGCGTTGAAAAGTCACGTAGTGTTAGGTCATTTGCGAGTTAAGCCTTAAGTCGTAGGTCGTTCGCGAGTTAAGCCTTAAGTCATAGGTCGTTCGCGAGTTAAGCCTTAGGTCGCGAACCAGTTAGGTCGCGCACCCTCCTTAGGTCGCGTGCCCAGTTAGGTCGCGAGTCTATAGGTCGCTTACATTTTAGGTCGCCACTTTTAGGTCGCCACTTTTAGGTCGCGCACCCTCCTTAGGTCACGAACCAGTTAGGCCGCGCACCCTCCTTAGGTCGCGAACATGTTAGGTTGCGCACCCTTCTTTAGGTCGCGAGTTTTAGGTCGCGAGTTTTAGGTCGCGAGTTCCTTAGGTCGCTCACCTCCCTTAAGTCGCTCACCATTAGGTCGTATGACCTATAAGTCGCTTGCTCCAGTTAGGTTTGCTCGGCTATTTTGTTAGGTCACTTGGCCATTGAGTTAGGTCGCGTGAACCCTTAGGTCGTATGACCTACTTTTCCTTAGGTCGCTTGACCAGCTTGGCTTCAATAGGTCGAACCCCGTACACCTCTGCGTAGGCGATCTTATCTGAAAAGCATTCAACAGAACTTCCACTTTGATGCATTTTGAGCTGATTTCCTTGGATTTTGTTCACGTCTTCGAATGTGAATTTTTGTGATAGATTGTTTCAACAATCGCTTTATGACTTGTCACTTTAAAGATATATGAAGGATTCAATACTAGTAGTAAATATCAAAACTCTTTCATCAAAGCGATTTCAACACTATTTTAAATATCAAAAGTTCGTTTTCTCAAACCGATTTCCAATCTACTAGTATATACAAGCCTTTACTTCACTCGAATGAGAAATCGACTTAAATGACTTAGTAAAACGAGTGGTATGAAACGCTTGCATTCACTTCATCGGTTAGCTCTTGGACTTGTTCGATTGAACCCTTTTTGTGACAATTTTCTAGTGAAGATCTACAGTTTGTTCGTAAAAATTTAAGTTAAGCAAGTGGTTATGGGACATGAAGCTAAACTCATATATTTACTAGCTTGGTGTGATTGACACTTCCTGATGATCATGACGATCATTTTTGTGATTTAGACTAGCGATTGAGCGATGTCTCTTTGTCTGCGAGGGAGACTATACCCCGTTTATGTGATGTTTCGCCATCACATATGTAGGGTAGCACCCTACGGTCTTCGGGCCATTCCTGTGTGAAAATTTAATGGATAGCTTCCATGAGATAGCTTCTCGTCATGTGTTTTACGCGTAGGTGAGTTTTCATGCTCCCATTCATGTGTTAGGCCTTCCCCCCTTTTTATGTGTTTTCTGGATTTCTTGTGATGATTTCTGGAATTTATGCTTCACCAATTTTCATGATTTTCATTGATATGATATCAGTTTTTGTGCATTGGTGAATTTATGTGTTATTGACTTGTTATGAATACAAGTTTAGGGTATGATACCCTACTTTATCTTTGAGAAGATTCGGGTGATATTGATTAATCTTTTGTTGATTATCATTTACATACTTATAGTAGTATGTCGTTATGGTTGTTACATGTTCATGCCATATTATTTATCCTATACATTATCATATGATATTTATAGCTAGACTGATCCGTTTATTATTTTCTTATAAATAATACTCGGGTCAGACCGAGATGTTACAGGTGCTTCTGCTTGACTTCTCTTCAGGATTATTCTGACTTTTGGCTAACTACTTAGATTATTAGTTTTTGATTGTACGCATTTGAGATATAGACTCTACGTTGTGTACTTATTCTTTTGTATAGCACGTGTTGCTATTCTTTTGTATTATCGTGGATCTTTCTGACCACTACTCTGATGTACACTTTCATGTGTTATATATATTTATTCATATCTTCTTCCGCCTTTGTGATATGGATGTCTGTGACTGATTTATTGTTATGATTACTTCTATGTTTGTTTCCGAAGATTATGTATAGCCACCGTGTGATAGCTTTGTGTTTGTATCGGTATGTTGGATTTCCTCCTTAAACGATATGCATTCTATTCTATCTGACATATCAGTGCTCGCACAAAGAAGTTACATGGATGGTCGCTCCTCCACAGCCTTATTCTCCGTGCTAATTGACAGCACTACATCGTAGTGTTCTTGGTTAGCGTGGGTATAGAGGTGGCGCGTCACATTGTAGGAATTAATTCAAAATTACTGTATAGATTAAAAGATCTCAAAAGAATGTATAAAGAAACCTTAAGAAAATTAAACAGGACAGAAATAGAAGTAGACTTATTAAAAGATGAAAAGACAATTTTAGAAGAAGAATTAGCTAAATCACAAAAATCTTGCCATAATTTAACATCTCAAAACATATCTTAAGTAGTGAAGTTAATATGTATAAAAATGAGAATGTTAAATTAGCAAAAGAAAATTGTAATTTAAGTTCTAATATTGATTCACTTAGTACAAAGATAAAAGAGCTTAGAAATAAATTTGAAAATCTGTCTAAGAATGTTTTAAATTTAAATAAAGAAAAAGAGAATTTATATAAAATTATAAATTGCGCACAATCCTCCACTAATAAAAATGGCCTAGGATTTAAAAACACGAACAAGTTAAAATCTAGTCCTAAACACCATACTTCACTACATACTAATTTCAAGAAGAAAAGGAAAGTTGGTCAACCAAAACTATTACTAAAAAATTAAATCTATTAAGATATGGGTTCCAAAAACCAACAATCATTTCATTTGAAATAAGTATATAGGAACATTTATATCTAGTGTGCATAAAAATTCTGATTTTATTTTAAAGGGAACACCAAACTCTATTGGGTATGGTTTCCTAAGACCCAACTCTTAGAACCCTAACGTAGGAAGTGGGTATCCTTTCAAATTAACATTTTTTGCAGGTATCAAATAACAAAAGAGGCAAATGGATACTTGATAGTGGTTGTTCTAAGAATATGATGGGAAGCAAAGAAATTTTATCAAAATTACCTAGTCGGATATAGGAGCCGTCACTTTTGGAGATAACTCTACAACATTGGAAAAAGTGATGTGAGCAATGACGGTATATATAATGTGAAAATAAGGGACACATCCCTAAAATCAAACTTAATACACAAAACATCCTCCAAAAAAAGATATAAATTACATCCATATTTTCAAATACTGCAATTTTCTTCCCTAAAATACCCCTCTACTTTATGGTCGAACGTTGGTTCTTTATATGTGGATTTTACTCTCACATCCATAATTAAAATTTGCACCTCATTAATTATCAATCTTTAAAATGCAGTAACTTTTTGTACAAACGACGGATTAACAAA
Organism: Allium fistulosum; assembly: GCA_030737815.1. Taxonomy (NCBI): domain Eukaryota; kingdom Viridiplantae; phylum Streptophyta; class Magnoliopsida; order Asparagales; family Amaryllidaceae; genus Allium; species Allium fistulosum. The sequence goes on from CM060906.1 coordinate 326,276,559, forward strand.
CTGTTTTCACCATTAAATCACAAATTTTATTATATTATAATGAGTGGCATTATGCATATGTAAAAACAACGCACACCAAGTTATAAATTGATGTTTTTCAAATTTTCTGCAATTATATGGTATGATTGCAGACAATTCAGCAATAATTGAAGAAAAGTCTGCAATTATATGGTATAGTTGCACTTTTCTACGATTACTTGTAATAATTGCAGAATTTTCTGCAATTATTCGATATAATTGCATAAAAGTGTGCAATTATATGGAATAATAGCAGAAAAGTCTGCAAATATTCCATTTAATTGTAGAAAAGTCTGCAATTATATAGAATAATAGCAGAAAAGTCTGTAATGATTCCACTAAATTGCATAAAAGTCTGCAATTATATGGAATAATTGCTGACGTTTGAAGGAAAATTGATGATTATTTCATATAATTGCAGAAAATGGCAAGTATACGGAATAATTGCAGAAAAGTCTCCAATTATATGGAATAATAGCAAAGAAGTCTGCAGTTATTCCATATAATTGCATAAAATTCTACAATTATTCCATATAATTGCATAAAAGTCTGCAATTATATGGAATAATTGTTGACATTTGAAGAAAAATTGATGTTTTCCAAAAATTGTAGAAATCTCTGCAAATATATGGAATAATTGCAGCCTTACTACAAATATGATTTTCTAGTATCAACAATGGATCTCATTTTAAAGATTGTAAAATTTATGATTTTTTGGTGAAAACGGTATGCTGATCTGATGTTTCTACAAAAGTTATGCGCGTTTGAAACGCTAAAAACGTAAAGGGTATTTGGGTCTTTTGGCGCAGGCAGATTTTAAAATAGGGACTAGAAAAGTAAGTTTATTTTAGGAGGATGTACTCTCTATTTTGAAACTTAATAGGGATGTAAGTCAAACTATCCCATATATAATTCACTTCTTATTACAAATCTTTTATTAGTTAAGAACTTGAAACACAATTTACTTAGCATTAGTCAACTTTGTGACAAAGGTTTTAGTATTTCCTTTGAAAAAGATAAATATAATATTTTTGACCAAAATAAATTTAATTTTTGAAGGAATTAGAAAACGAAATACTTATGTTTTAAATATGAAAATAATATATCATAATATAGATATGTATTTAATGGCTAAAGACAATGGTCCTTGGCTTTGGCACAAAATATTTTGTCGTGTCAACTTTAAATCCATAGATAAACTATCTAAAAATATTGTAACAATTTACTTAAATGATTTGTTATGGAAAATACTTCTAGTAAACCGACACCAATGAGTACTACGGTACATTTTGATAAAGATGAAAATGGTAAGAATATGGATCAAAAGTTATATAGAAGTATGATTGGCTCATTGTTATATCTAAACGAATGTCATCCCTACATTATAATGAGTGTTTGTTGATGTGGACGTTTTTAAACAAATCCCAAAGAATCACATTTGCGAGCAATAAAACGAATTTTGCGCTATTTAACCAACACCAGAGTTTACGGACTCTTTTACTCGAAAGAACATCCTTTCGAGTTAGTATCATATAGTGATGCTGACTTCAGGGGATGTCGAATGGAAAAAAAGAGTACAAGCGGTACCTGTCATTTCATCGGACAGTCTCTGGTATCGTGGTTTAGTAAGAAACAAAATTATGTTTCACTTTTGATGTGTGAAGCAGAATATATTTCTACTGCTTTGGCATGTGCCCAAGTAATTTATATGCAACAAATACGTCAAGATTTTGGAATATTGTTACAAAAATCTTCAATATTTTGTGATAACATAAGTGCTATAGACTTATCTAAAAACCCAATAAATCATTCTCGTAAAAAACATATAGACATTCGTCATCATTTTTGTTAGCGCCAAAATTGGTCACTAACCCCCAAATCTAGATGAAAGCACCAAATACCAATCACAGCTCAGAGATAGAATATATGTAGAGAGTAATAATGTGAAGAACAGTTAAAACTAAAATGAAAGCAGTAAAGAACAACAGATTTTACAGTGGTTCGGCTAACTCCGGCCTACGTCCACTCCAGAAGTTTGCTTTTTATTGCTGTAATAATCGATTACAGTTACAAAATGGCAGAGTTGCCTTAGCCTTAGAAAAGAGAAAGTAAGAGAGCAGAAAGAAGATCCCCTTTTACTGTGCCCCTGCCTCTCTATTTATAGACAAAGATGGGTTGGACTTCCCTGGTGGGCCTGGCAGCCGAGTACCTCAGCCCAAATGGAGTGGTCTCCATATGCCGAACCATAGATGCCGAACGCTGAATGCCGAACAAGGTGTGAATACCGAACGATCTCCTCATGCCGAACGTTGGGAGGTGCGAGGTACAGCGGTATCGAGGTGCGAGGTACCAAGATATGGAGGTGTGAGGTATGGAGGTGCGAGGTGCAATGCCGAGCGAGGTGAGGTATGTCGAACGACCCATCCAATGCCGAACGCTCCTTGATGCCGAACGATCCATCCAATGCCGAACGTCTCCAGATGCCAAACGAGATTTATACCGAGCGCTCCATCCAATGCCGAACAACGATCTCTCTATGCCGAACGCTCGTCCAGTGCCGAACATTCCTCTATGCCGAACGATCCTTCTAATGCCGAGCACTCGTTCAGTGCCGAACGATCCCTCTATGCCGAACGACGATCTCTCTATGCCGAACGCTCGTCCAGTGCCGAACATTCCTCTATGCCGAACGATCCTTCTAATGCCGAGCACTCGTTCAGTGCCGAACGATCCCTCTATGTCGAACGACGATCTCTCTATGCCGAACGCTCGTCCAGTGCCGAACATTCCTCTATGCCGAACGATCCCAATGCCGAACCTCCATCAAGCCGAACCATTGATCAACCTTTATCCAACCATATTTCCATCTTCCAAGCATGTTGCGTCATCCATCCATCCAATCAACTGAATCCATCGTACTCTAGCCTCGACGAACATGCAGTTGATTAGGTTAAACCCGTCTGTCCGCGGCCTTGCCAAAAGGCGGGTTAACACTTTTTTATGAGACAATATAGAAAAGGAAATTATTTATAGATTTCGCAACTTCCGAAAATCAAATTACTGACATCTTTACAAAACCATTAAATGAAAATACATTTATTAAACTAGAGAGCTTAGAATTTTTTTATTATAGGAAATAATTATATATAAATGAGTTACTTTATAGAAATAAAATGATAGTCTATTTTTCTGTATAAAATATAAGGTACAAATATAATTATCTATTTTTCTATGGTAGAATTTAGTTTTTACCTCAAAACTATAAATGGAATGCAAAACTTCTGGTTAAAAGAATTTCAACCATATATATACAATTCTATTTTTTCATCTAAATATATAACCTACAACCTTGACGATTGAAAACACAAAAAACAAATAGTTTTCAATCAAAATTTACTCAACATTAATAATGGACTCATTAAAGAATACATCTTCTTCTTCGTCAAAATTCACATCTCCTTCAAATGATAGTTCATCTTCACTAAAGATCACTACATCAACAATCAACCACACCGTCTATTCTCCTAGAGGAAAGAAAGTGAAACGGTTGATTAAATTTAATGACGTATTAACAACTACCGATGACTATTGCATTAATAATCTCAACCACTATCAACAAGAAATGCTCGAACTTTAGAAACAAATGTACTACGAACAGCGTAGATAGGGAGAGCATCTTAATTTTATCAAGAGATCTCTACTGACATTCTATGGTAGATCACCAACAAAGAATATTGTTCGTAAAAAATCTCTTAGACTTACCAAAACCCCAATAAAAATATACGAGTCCAAGCTAGCAAACTTATGGGAACCGAAGCATTCCGAAGAAGAATTTGACTCTTCCGAAAACAAATAATCGGTCATTATTGTACCAATTTTTATTATATTTATATAGTATTTGTATCCTTTCTCTATGAAAATTTCAATAAATTGAATAAATATTGATTATACGAAAACATCTACAATAAAAATCATTATTGAAGCTCTTAAGAGGGTAGACGGACCAAAAAGTCGGTCTGCCAACTCAAGAATATATCATTAAATTGTCTTCATAAATCAAACGTCAAAATTTACAAAGTTTCAAAAATAAAAATTCACAATACCAATTGACTGAATCAACCCTATCAGTCGACTAATACAAGTAATATAATTTTTTTACTATTTTGATAAAAATCAGTCGACTAAAAGTTTATAATCAGTCGATTGATACCCTCATCAATCGACTAATTATCAACTTTTAGTCAACTGAAATACCCTAATTTTACACATGTTTCATTTAGGTTTAAAACCCTGTAAATTCCAACTCAACCAGTCGACTGTTCCCCCATTTTCAGTCGACTAGTTATGAACATAAATTTTTTTAACCAAACCATAGTAAAATGCATACACCCATTCATTTGCCAATCAACATCTCTTCAATGCCTTATCTACCTTGAACCAGCCCCTATTCTTCTTTATCCAATTCAAAAATCTAAAAACCTTCCTCCTCAAAAACAACAAAATCTTTTTTTCCCCAAAACTCAAAGCAATGGAACCAAATGAAAGGATTGATCTTATTTATCTTCAAATGAGCCAACTGAAGCCTAAATCCGTAAGTGGCTACACAATGATACTGCCGTAAAAATATATGAAGAAATGAAGAATTGTCACATTTTTGAAGGATCCTTCACCAAGGTTGAGGATTTCTCTACCTACGCCATTCATGAGTTCGCACAAGACTATGGTATAATGAGTTTAATTGAATTTAATGCTAACAATGTAAAAATTGTTCCTTTAATGATAAAACTCTTTTATGCTAATCTCAGCCTAAACTTTCAAAAACTCTACTCCACCAAAGACACATGTGAAGTTTAATTTTTGGAGAGAAAATCATTGTACAATTACCTAGACTAAGGTATATCTTGAATTGTCCATTTGAAGGAGAAGAATTGAATGAGATTAATTATAATGACTATGCTAGGGATGAGGTTAGTTATAATTTTCTATGTGATGACCATAGGAATATGAAAGCCATATCATTAAGACCAAAAGCAAGTGTAACGACCTGCCTTTTCGACCATTAAAGGTCGACACTAATACATCCACGGTATTCATGTGCTGAGCTTCCAAGTGCCGAAAAGACAGATTATTTGGGAAAAGAAGAAAAGACAGAACAAAATCTCACATCGTGATGACTAACATATAATTTGCAACAAATATTTACAAAAGAAAATTTGAATCTTATTATACATATGTCAATCAGAGTCAACCAATTAACCAACGGTCTGGATAGTTATAATGACCTATCCTCACAAATGCTGTAAAATAAAACAACTAATGCAGCGAAAATAAAATATACGTGAATACAACTTGGAAGCATCCAGCTCATCTCCTGAAGCTCCAAGTATCCAAACTGAATCTGTAAATATGCACGGTCTGACCCGAGCATTATCGGAAAAATAATGTCCGGAGCAATCTAGTAAACCAGCATGAGAAACACATCTCAATTAAATTTTAATGTTAAAAAATCATTTGAAAATAAAGGTATCTCATAAGACCTCGCCGCACATAAACTGGATGGGTTTTTACCTTACGATAACCAAAACATTTTCTATAGAAAATCCAGTGATATTATAATAATGTCTTGGATACAAATACATATTAATCATAGCCGAAATTGTTACATTAATTAAATTCCAGAATAATAAGTAAACATTCAAATCCGAAGGCTCGTAATGGAGAAAGGATTCCAACTATGAAAGGGTAAGGGTCTACCCACCGAATCCGTACACCTCTAGATAAAATGTATAAGAGGCTACAACATGTTGCACCTCTGCTACTCAAGACTGGCCCTACCCCTTACTGGATAGCACCGAATATGATCACCCAATGGTTAATAACAACAACAATGGGCCCCAAAGCATACATAAATATCGACTAGATGTGGAATGATCATACCCTAATGGGAGCGACCCACATAGCCCTACTGCATGTCCCTGCTTTAATCATTTTCCTGGTTGATGAGACTTGAGTCTATGATTGCCTCTTTATATAGCAAACCATCTTGGAATGCTAACACTGCCCTCCAGGCTGAAATGCAATTCCAGCATTCATCCATACAAGTTCGTCTGGGTCTGAACAAAACCGAAGGCACTACCTCCACTACATTCCTTTTGGAGTCACCCTTAGGATTAGTAGCAAGTAGCCCTTGCACTTAAAAATTTCCATCTTTAATCATCTTCAAGATATTCCAATTCTAATGCTTATGCCGGTTCTAAGTGGTTTTTGGATAATATATATGATCCTGGTTTTTCCGAACCGATAATGATAATTTAAAACAGGCCAAATTTGGTAGTCGGTTATTTAACTATCAAATATACAATAATCACATCAGAGATTTATTTCCTAAGGAAACCAACATTGGTTCAGCACATAAGAAACCACTAAGCCCCTTTTTAAATAAATCATTTATTTAACCTCTTCATAAATGCTTGATTTAAATATCTTTTCAAAAAGATATGTTCACAAAACAACTTTTAATAATTGGAAGATATCCATATACTTATTTCATCGATATAACTATATTCATAAAACACGGAGAAAGATTTCCTAGTTGGCGTTAAGTATGGAAAGATGTTCCACACCACCATAATTATTAAAAGATCACTTATAGAAATCAAATCTCATTTCCTTTTATAAATTTCCTTTTATACAACTCAAAAATCATTTTTATAAACTTCTTTATAAATCTCTAAAACCATTTATAAATCTCCTTTATAAATCTCTAAAACAGTTTATAAAACTTTTTTTATTAACTTCTAAAGCCATTAATAAAACTCTTTTTTTATAGATTTCTAAAACTATTTATAAAGCTCTTTTATAAATCCATAAAACTATTTATAAAAGTCTTTTATAAATACTTTTTAATAATTCTTTATAAAGCTTACTTTTTAATAATTCTTTAACCATTTATAAAACTATTTATAAAAGTCTTTTATAAAAATTCTTTATAAAGCCTTTTTAATAATTCTTATAAACTCAAACCCCATTTTCATTTATAAACTCTTTAACAAATCTCTTTATTTAAATGATATTTCATTTTATAAATCAATTTATTATTTATAAATACAATTAATCAGATAAATTAATTTACTTAAAACAACCTACATTAACTTTCCAATATCATTAAAAAAATTATTACTCCAAAACCTTTTTAATATAATAGTTAATAACTTCAAAACATTATAAATAAATAATAATAATTTACTTCAAAGTATTATTATATAATAATTATTATTAACAGCAAAAAATTACTAATAAATAATAATTATGAACTCCAAAACGTTATTAATAAATAACTAATATAACTTCCAAAACATTGTTAATAAATAACTATTAACTTCAAATAATACTAATTATTTAATAATAACTTTTTACGATATAAAATATTGATAAATAACTTCAATACAATATAAATATAAATAAACAACATTTAAAAATACTATTAAACAATAGTTAAACTACTTAAAATCATTATTAAATAATAGCTAAACGACTTTAAAACATTTCTAAATGATTTAGAAAAACAAATAAAAAGGTTGAGGTAAAATAGAGAAGTTCAAATTTTTCTTCAATAAAAATATTTCAGAAAATCCAAAGGTTTGATTTAAAATCATTCTCCAAACCAAAAACCCTTTTCAAACTAAAACTAGAAATTAATAATATTTCAAAATACTAAATTGAAGCCAATAGCCACCACATCGCTTAACCAATGTTGATATTGATTTTTATCATTACAGAGGTTAAGATTTCAACATATAACAATATCATATCTCATAGGGCCAAAAAATCAGTTTTGATATTTCACTAATTCATATAACAGGAATATTATTGAAAATAATATAGTAGTGGCGAGGAATCCCATTGGATCCCTTTACAAATTTCCTGTACATCTGTTAAGTTCCGGCAAGTAATTTTCATAAATTAACCGCTTTGAAAGAGATAATTCAAAAAATTCAAAAATCAACTAAATAAAGCATCAAAGCAAACAATCAACAATTTTTATCTACTATAAAAAATTACTGGTTAACCAAAAGGGTGAGTTAAACTCACCAAAATTCCAGTTATCGCCGAAAAGTGTTAAGATTTGGTCACGTTCGACTTTAGCTCAAAATTCTATAAGCTCCAAATTCCATGAATCCAATTCCTAATCGTAGCTATCATCGATACGAGTCCAACATGACTGACCGCATTTTATTTGGACCTGATATGAAATAATTGTTGCACTTATAAGATTTATGAATTAAAAATATAATTAATCCTTAATTACATAATTAACTATCATAATTACCCTAGCTTAATCATCTCGTTTGAAGGCCGCATCAATTCAAAAAGCCAACTTCCACTCAAATGCTCGCCACCATCGCTAGGCTTCGCCAGCATCCACCGTGACCCCATCGTTGGCAGCTCTATCCAATACGACCCCATAGCCACCAGCGCTAACACCTGAAACACTGCCATTGCCGAAAAAACCCATGAAATCTCAGACGCCGTCGAACTCGATTCACCGCCACCTCCGACCATGTCGTTCCAATCCCACCGACTAAACTATTCGCCTTCTCCATGCGACAAACTTTTATATTGGAGCCTCGGCCTTAAATAGCTTCTAGCGCCACCATCATTTCTGTTCATTGGATGAAGATGGATTATAACGGTGGCTAGGGTTATGAATTGGGTTTGAGAAAACAGAATGAGCCGAGGGTCCTTATATAGATAAATATCTGATATTATTCATGCCCCAAGATTTCGAACTCCAATCGAGGCATGCACACTGGCGTTCCTAGCTAATTACCCCTATTCCGAACTCGATGAAACTATTTTCGGACCCCAATTCTATCATATACATAATTTAGCTTTTAAAATCAAATTATATTAATATTAATTCCTAAAATTTAATCACTATGCGTTTTGAGCTCACACGACCACACATTACATCTGATCGTCACAAAGCTCGTCAACGTACAACAATTTATTATTTCGAATCTAATTACACTAGTTTCATCAAAATCCGAGACAGTGCCCCGGAATAGCAATTTCACATTAATTAAAACAAATTGTTATTATTAAAACAAATTCAAACACTTTAATTATAAATTACAATTTACCCTAACCATTTATTATTTAAAATGAACTTAAATAAGCTTTCAAAATCAATTTACTCAAATTACATTTAAGTTTCAATTATTTAAATTATTCTGATATTTAAATCACTATTCCAGTATTAATTTCACAATTTACATGTTTTAACCAATTCCTAAATTTGAATTCCGATTTAAAACTTAAAACTAATTATTTTAATATTTAAAATAAATTAAATATCCGAAATCAAATGACCAAAATTCCAGGTCGTTGCATTCTCCCTACTTAAAAGAATTTCATCCCTGAAATTGCGAAGCTTAGGAAAATTACTCCAAACCCATTAACTTTTCAAAATCCATTAGTTGGAATCGGTTATTAAATTTTTCTAAGTCCTAAAATTACGGAAAATTTCGACAGCATCTCCTTTGTGCAGCTCAATCGATAAAACTACAAATCGCCACTATGGGCCCAAACCAACAAAAGAAAACAAAAGCCAAGTGGCCTTCCATATATGGGGCATAAAGTCGTCAAACCGAACCAAAATATAGACACATACATATTTTTCGAGCAAACACCTCTTCATAAAACTAAAAGCGTCAAACTAGCCTTTTCTTCCATAAACATCCATCTCATTTACAAATCATATCCATCCAAATAACTCATAGCCATATAATATTGCATTTCTAATGTCAAAATACATAATTTATTAAAGCCTATACGATGTACATATATCATACATATGTAATATCGAATTTGATTGCTTGCACCATCACATAATTTCACTTTCGACCTAGTATCGCTCACTCGACCACTCTAGTATGGACTTCGATCCGGTTCCTTAATTAGAAACTGTCATTCTCCTTGCATAGCCATATATTATGATAGAAAAGTTTGGATTCAAATCAAAAATTCGTATCTCGTGTTCGCCATCAAGAATCAAGTGAAAAATCCTAACGTGGACCAGTGTACATTACCTCGAAATTATGCACTCGATTTTGGATCAAATTAGTTATGAATAGAATGATCTATGTACAACTCAAGCATTTATTCCATTGGTTCCTAAATTATATCAAATTATTTTTATTCACATTCAATTTTAAATCACATATAGTTTTCCAATAGTATTTCATTTAGTACTAAAATTCATTTACAAACCATATCATAATTAATTTTATTTAACTTTATTTTACTTAAGTTAAATTTCATCTCATAGGTCAATTTTCAAATTTACTTTTCTTAACTATACCAATTATTTTAATTCACGTTTATTATTTCTTTGTATATTCCTTTTAATACTAATATTATTTATGAACTGTTTCATAAACCCCTTGCTTAAGTTTATAAACATTTTATAATGCCACTTATGCAAATCAATCACTTTAAAACTCAAGCTTATTCACATTTCAAAAGCTACAACTTCATCTTAAAGCTCCTTCATACTTAAGTTTATTATAAGCATTTTATAAAACACATATTGGTTTATTATCCACTTTAAACTTAAGTTTGTATTTTTAATTAATACTAGAATTCATTTTCTAAGTCATTTTATAACATATTACTTAAAGCCTACAAACATTTTATAAAGATTTATCTTCATTAATAAAACATTCCCCAAGATTTTAATTACTTGTTTAAGGAATTATTATTTTACTTAAGAAACATTACTTAAATCTATCAACGTTCTATAAATCAAGTTAATAATTGCAAAATACTCTTCTATTTCCTAAAATTGTATATATACAATATTCAGAATTGTTTTACTTAACTAGAATGTTCAACAAATTAAAATTTTGTTTTTAAATTTCTATCTCTTCAAATTTATAAGTTACGAAAACTTATTTTCTTATATTTTCATAAATACTTAGCTTCAATTTCTATATCAAATTTGGAAGTCCCGACTGTCCAAAATCATCAGAAATTCCATTTTCATTTTTTATAAACGAAAATTTCCTAAATAACATATCAAAATGAGATGTAAAACCAAACTATCCTAATGCATAGGGTACGTACGGCCATCACATGACTTAACTGAGAACTTCATAATTTAAACCCTAGTTTTTTAATTAAAAAAATCATTTTGAAATAAAAATTATATACGTAACTCCATTTTGTATATCAAACCTCACTTTTGAACTTTTAGCTAATTTGTTTTACCCAAAACAACTCAATAACCAATTTCTATTACGGTAGCAATTTCTCACTTAAAAACTCAAAAATGAACACCGATGATGCTCCAGTCATCATCGGAATTATTTTTCAGCAATCGAAGTGAGTTCGGTGCTTCTTAACACTTCCAAATCCTTTTTCAATGTTTCTATTAATCGATAATTTCAAAATAATACCATTATTATTTTTCCCAAAAATTCGAAAACAATTTCCAAACACCGGCTTTGAGTTCTAAATTACTTAGTTTAAATCCATTTTTATTTATAAACCATATTTTAAGAAAATTTCTATTCCAATCTACTCTTTAATAATACTATTATTATTTCTCATAACACTTTGAAAAAACAATTTCAAGTCACTGGGATTTATGCACTCAAATTTTCAGTTTTAAATCCTTATTTATAAACTATATTTATAAATCCTACTTATATAATTTCACTTCTTATATAAGATCATTTCATAATTGTTTCTCTTTGTATACATTATAATAGATAACTTTTATTATAATTTAAAATTCAACCCAATATTATCATTGAACACCTTATAGTCAAACTGTGAAACTGAATTCATAAGGTGGTCGTACTTAATTTAACCAAACGAAATGCCCATAATCTATCTGAATACATGTAGCGACATGTATTTTTGATAATTAAAACTATTAAATTTAATAAGATTTTAGAATTTAATATTGAGAGAAATCAAAATTTGTGATTTATAAGTGGAAAGGATTATTGGAATGTAATTTAATAATGTTGATTTAATGTAATTGACAACTATTTTAATGTAACTTCAATCAATTGAAATAATTGTAAAGTTAATTTGGTTATAATTATAAATAAGGAATAAATTAATTGTTGGAATAAATGTAATTAAATATTGTAATTGATATGGTAAAAGATGATAACTGTAGAATATGAATGTAATAAAATGTAAACTAATGTTAATTATATTCATAAGGTAATAGTTAATTCAATAATAAGAGTGTAAATGGAAATAAAAGAAACTGTTGGAATTTAAAATATAATTAACTGGGATTTTATAACAGTTGAAACTGAACGCTAATAATTAGTGCAATATTTAAACAGTGGATTTAATATGGAAAAATTATTTTAATAGATTATTAATTTCTATGTAATCAAGAATGATGAAAATTGCTAACTTTTAAATTTGAATTTGTGATTAAATCAATTTAATAATAATTTATTTAATTAACGTGTAAAATAGCCATTTTGGTCACTGTCTCGGATTTCAACGAACTAGTTTCATCGGATCCATAACAGTGAATTATTATAGGATTTCAAGTTTCATAGCAATCGGACTTGTCATTGGCCGTGCAAGCTTGAAACACGTAGAAATCAATTAAAAGAATTTAGATGAATATAATCTGATTTTAAAAGCTAACTTCTGTATACAATGGAATTAGGGTTTGAAACTAGTTCCATTGAGTTCAAAAATATCGAAAACCTATATTTTGATATATGGGATGACCTACTTTCGTTTCGGAAACGAAATGGGCTTTTCAGGTCGTTGTTATCGTTTTGATCCAATTCGATCTATCCTTTCGTTCTTATCCATCTGTCTATATAAATAGATACTTTCGGAAACCCTAGCAGCTTTCTGATTTCATTTCTGTATGTACTTCTCATCTGCTCCTTTCTCCTTCCAATGGTTGTCATCCAAAAACCCTAATCCCCAATTCAAAAATCAAATCGAAAATTCAAATTCATCAAACCCTATCAAATTATATACCTTTCGAAGCTCTCGACGAATGGAGTCAGTGTGTGGTGTTCGTTTTTGGAAACAGCGCTCGTATCAACCGGAAATTGCGGTCAAAGGTGCTGGCGGCGAAGTCAAAAGGGGGCAATTTAGGGGTTTTTGGTCGGAGCATCAATTGGCGAAATCGACTTCTGGGTATTGTAGAGCTTGATGAGTAGATTCCAGATCTAGTTTCGATTTTAAGAACGGAGCAATGGTGTGGTTAGGATCTGACTTGGAAGTTGATCATCGCTGTAGCTTTGACCGTCGATTTGCGGTGATTGGAGTGTCTATTTGAGATGTCGGCAGTTCAGTTGCGTAGAGGAGGTCGATAGTTTTCGGATGCAAGTGGTCTCGTGGCAAACGGAGCTCTGAAGTGATGGAAAATCGCGGTCAAAATTGACTAGGCGGAGGTGGTCTCGGCGTTGACCAGATCTAGCCAGAGGGTAATTTTGCAAAAAAGTTCCTGTAATTTTTTATATTTGCAAATTTGACCCTGAAACTTCTAACCTTAATAACTTTTGCATACAAACTCGAATTTGGACACAGTTTCTTCTGTTGTAATCGTATTGAAATTTCGGACAACTGGGAACTAGTTTGGTTGGATTTAGAGACTATTGGATTTTTGGGCTTTATTTGGATTTTAAATCGACGATAAATCAAAGATGAGTGATTTAACCCACTCACAAATACTAAACCTTCTTGTGTTAGTTGAATTAAGTTTATGATGTGATAAGAAATTTATTGTTCAGTAATTTAAATTGTCATTTAGATTTAATTTGAATTTATATTGAATTAAATTTCCATTTAAATTAATATCGAATTTAAACTGTTAGTTAAATACCCGATAATGATAACCAGTTAATTGTTGTGATTTATTGGCTGATTTGGATGTTGTTTCTGATGGATGTTTATTTGTTGACATTTTGGATGATTGGATGTTTATATCCATGTTATCACTATGGGTAGAAATGATACATACCCGAATGATCTTATAGATTAGGGAAAATCGTTATGGGTTGAAATGATAAATCCAAGCGATTTTATTGATTTGGAAATTATTGATTCGGGATACGGGTTGAAATGATATATACCCGGAAAATTTAACTATTATGGGGTTGAAATAATACATACCCTATCACTTGACCATTGGGTAGAAAACTATATACGAATATCGTTGGTCGGTTTTAAATTATTTTCTAAATAGTAAAGTATGTTTGATTTATAAATTTTAGTTTTAAAATTTTATTTAATGATTTTATTTAAAATTTATATTTGGAAAATAATTTATTTTATAAGTTTTAAAGTTTCAAATTATAAGTTAATATATGGTTTTAAATGTAAATTTAAAATTTTAACTTATGATTTTATTTAGTTTTAAAAAAAAATTAAATAGTTTAAAATTTAATTTAATAAAATATTTATATAATTTTAATGTATATAAGTTAAATTTAATTTAATATAATAAATATAGTTTTTTATTTAATATAATAAATACAGATTTTATAATAGTTTTAATAAATAAAATTGTAAGAGGTTTCTAAGGGATTTATTAAAGTTTTGTAAGAGATTTTACAATGGATTTTATAAAAGGATTCTTAAAAAGGATTTTTATAAAGGATTTTATAATGTTTTTATAAAGGTTTTAAAGGATTTTATAAATGGTTTTTATAAAAGAAATTATATAAAGGGTTTTGGAAGCATATAAAGGAATTTGTGTAAAGGTTTATGATAAAGGGAAGAGTTGTAAATTGTTTTGGAAATTTATAAATAGCTTTATAAATGACTTCAGAGCATATAAATAGTTTATAAATGGTTTAAGAGAGATTTATAAATTATTTTCGAAATTGATTGAAAGAAATCTTCCTCGGTATTTATGAATATATTTATACTTTTGGAATAAGTATATGGATATTTTGATACGAAGGTATAAACTATTTTCTGGATTTATTATTAAAAATGTTTTATAAAATAACCACGGTGTGAAAAATGTAAGCGTTTGGTTGTTAAGTGACCGGGGTCGGATATTGTCATACTCTCTGCCAATTCAAAAACCACTTTAACAACTGTGCACGTGGTGGAGAATCAAGAACGAAGTAGGATGGTTTGGCGAACGCTACTATATGAGGTATGAACGCAGCCCTGACTCCCGCGGGTCAGCTTGATATGACTAAAACAGAAGCTATACCGGGCCAAGTGAGGTCGCTCCTCCGATCGGGCACATTTCTTCGATACCACATCTATTACTTTGTGATTGATTGGTGGCCACCCCTCGATTTGATTATGGGAGTGTGTTCCGAGGTGGGCGGTAGTAGCTGCTACGTGTTACCACTAGTCCAGGAGTGCAAAACGGTAAAATCCTACCTTGGGCATTGCCTCGTGTGCCTTGTCATATGCCTTATCGAGCCTACTACGATTTTGGTTTGTGTCGTACCTATGGAGTGCTCCCCGATAGCCCACCGATTGGTGGAGTTTACAGTACTGTATAGACTACGGCATTTATAAAATGGTTTAAGGGGGATTTGGGTAACGCCTTAACGCTATTTTAATACTTTACTTTACTGATAGACACTATATATATAGTGTATATTACTACATATAAATAGTTTAACGGATCCTTAGGATGGAAATCCCAAACATCTCTTAAGTTATTGCACGCACGTTATACACTGAATAGGAGATGTAAAATCCCGTAAACATCTTTGAAGCCATTACACTCATATTTATTTGCTATGATTTAACTTACATAAGATCTTTTAGTTCTGACTCAAGTGTTTTTTTTTCATTACGCTCGGGTCAGTCTGAGCTTTTCAGTGTATTGAAGACCATTTTATTTCGAGGATGAAGACGGAGATTAGTCTACTATTTATTATATTTATTTCACTGCATCATGTTGTTCTGCTGCATTATCTTATTATACCTGTTGTATGTATAACTCTGATTGTATTGTAAAACTGTAATCAAATGTATTTGTAAAACAGCTTCATGAACTGTTTATTTAATTATTATATTTTGTCATTCCGTTGTGAGATTCTGTGTTTTGTTTTTTTTTCTTTTTTCTCTTATTTTCTTATTTACCCCATGAACAATCCTCTCTTTTGAATGGTTTGATTTGATATGTGTGGTTTATTGTCGATTTAAACCGTCCAAAAAGTTGGGTTGTTACAATACAACTAATCAACAATAAATGATAATAATTGAATATTATCATTCTCTAACAACCAAACACACCTTATATAACAAAAACAACTTCTGAAAGGTTATTCTTTTATATAGAAAATATAATTTTGGTAAAATTATCTCATTTACCCAATTTTAAAACAGTACTATATCAATTTTCCTTGTTCAAGTGTTTAGAAACCCCCATCGATACAGTTGTTCCTTCTGCATTGACCAGAATTTATAAACCACCCAACCGATAAATCAACACAATATAAAACATTTTATAGCACTAACAAATACACACTCTTATATATACACTCAAATTCATCCTAGGATCTCGCTTACCCTATCTCAAATGAGTTAACCCTACTAAAGCCTAGGTGTTCGCTCAACCTAAGCTCTAAAACAAACAGTAACGACCCGGGCCTTCGGCCCTCTGGTAGTGGGTACAACCACCATTGCTTACACCGATACCTCGCAGTTTGCTTTACGTCCAACCTCTCGATTGCACCAACTTGAAGAACATGTAGGAGTAAGAGTCTCATGTTCGCCACCAAACACAAAGCAAGAACTCCCTATCATGCTGCACTATGTGCCAAAGCAAATCTGATCCCGTTTTTTCCGAACCGACAACGATAATTTAAAACATGCCAAATTTGATAGTCGGTTATTCAACTATCAAATATACAACAATCACATCATAGATTTATTTCCATAAGGAAACCAACATTAGTTCAATGCATAAGCAACCATTAAGCCCATTTTTAAATAAATCATTTATTTAACATCTTCATAAATACTTGATTTAAATATCTTTTCATAGAGATATATTCACAAAACAACTTTTAATACTTGGAAGATATCCATATACTTATTTCATCGATATAAGTATATTCACAAAACACTGAGAATGATTTCCTAGTTGGTGTTAAGTATGGAAAGATGTTCCACAGCACCATAATTATTAAATGATCATTTATAGAAATCAAATCTTATCTCCTTTTACAAATTTCCTTTTATACAACTCAAAAATCATTTTTATAAACTTCTTTTATAAATTTCTAAAACTATTTATAAAACTCTTTATAAATCTCTAAAACAGTTTATAAAACTTTTTTTGTTAACTTCTAAAGCCATTAATAAAACTCATTTTTATAAATTTCTAAACTATTTATAAAGCTCTTTTGTAAATCCATAAAACTATTTATAAAACTTCTTTTATAAATCTATAAACCTATTTATAAAACTTTATTCTTTTATAAAAAAAATTTATAAAGAGCCTTTATAAAAAATTTACCAAAACACCTTTATAAAAGTCTTTTATAAAAATTCTTTATAAAGCCTTTTACTAATTCTTACAAACTCAAACCCCATTTTGAAGTATAAACTCTTTAATAAATTGCTTTATTTATATGAGATTTCCTTTTATAAATCAATTTATTATTTATAAATACAATTAATCAGATAAATTAATTTACTTAAAACACCCTTAATAAACAATAAATTAAATTTCCAGTATCATTAAAAAAATAATTTATTACTCCAAAATATTTTTAATATAATAATTAATAACTTCAAAACATTATAAGTAAGTAATAATTATTTACTTCAACACATTATTATATAATAATAATTAATAACAACAAAACATTACTAATAAATAATAATTATGAACTCCAAAACGTTATTAATAAATAACTAATATAACTTCCAAAACATTGTTAATAAATAATTATTAACTTTAAACAATATTAATCATTTAGTAAATAACTTTTTATGATATAAAATATTGATAAATAACTTTAAAACCATATTAAATATAAATAAACAACTTTTAAAAATACTATTAAACAGTAGTCAAACCACTTAAAATCATTATTAAATAATAGTTAAACGACTTTAAAACATTTCTAAAGGATTTAGAAAAACAAATAAAAAGGTTGGGGTAAAATAGAGAAGTTCAGATTTTTATGAAATAAAAATCTTTTAGAAAACCCAAGGGTTAGATTTAAAATCATTCTCCGAACCAAAAACCATTTTCAAACTAAAACTAGAAATTAATAGTATTTTAAAATACTAAATTAAAGTCAGCAGCCACCACATCGCTTAACCAAATGTTGATATTGATTTTTATCACTACAGAGGTTAAGTTTTCAACGTATAACAATGTCATATCTCATAGGACCAAACAATCGGTTTTGATATTTCAATAATTCATATAACAGGAATATTATTGAAAATAATACAATAATGGTGAGGAATCCCATTGGATCCCTCTACAAATTTCCTGTATATCAGTTAGGTCTCTGCAATTAATTACATATATTAACCGCTTTAAAAGCGACAATTCATCAAAATCAAACAATCAAACAAATAAAGCATCCAAGCAAACAATCAACAATTTTTATCTACTATAAAACATTACTGGTTAACCAAAAGGGTGAGTTAAACTCACCAAAATCCAGTTATCGCCAAAGCATTCTGATTCAGTCTAATGTCGAACGACGTTCGACTTTAGCTCAAAATTCCATAAGCTCCAAATTCTACGAATCCAATTCCTATGCATAGCTATCGTTGATACGAGTCCAAAACGACTTACTGCATTCGATTTGGACCTAATATGAAATAGTTATTGTTGTTATAAGGTTAATGAATTAAAAATATAATTAATCTTTAATTACATAATTAACTATCCTAATTACTCTAGCTTGATCATCTCGTTTGAAGGCCACATCAATTCAAAAATCCGAATTCCACTCAAATGCTCGCCGCCACCGCTAGGCTTCGCCATCGTCCACCACGACCCCACCGTTGGTAGCTCCAACAAATACGACCCCATGGCCACCAACGCCAACACCTGAAACACTGCCGTTGCTGAGAAAACCCATGAAATCTCAGACGTCGTTGGACTTGATTCACCGCTACCTCTGGCCATGTCGTGCTAATCCCACCGACCAAACCGTTCGCCTTCTCCTTGCGACTAACTTTCATGTTGGAGCCTTGACCTGAAACGGCCTCTAGCACTGCTATCATTTCTAGCCATTGGATAAAGATGGATTATAATAATTGCTAGGGTTATGAATTGGGTTTGAGCAAAAAGAATGGGTTGAGGGTCCTTATATAGATAAATATTCGATACTATTCACACCCGAAGATTTCGAACTTCAATCGAGGCTTGCTCACTGGCGTTCCTAGCTAATTACTGATGTGCACGTAAATGTGCATATTTTTACCACCATATTTAATCTATTTAAATTAAATAAATGATCATATCGGGTATTTTAACTTGTTTAAACCAAAATTCATATTATTTTCAAATCGTCACATATTCATCTTCATATAGGGGCAAAATGGTCATTTTTGTGCATTTATTAAATTGTGAAAATTTACTTGGAATTTTCTATGTTGTTTTGTAGGAAATTTGGTGAATTTTACAAGTGGCTTCATGATAATATATGCATGCAAAAGAGTGAAGAGAACAAATGAAGATGGAAATAATTCAAAGTGATGATCATGAAGGACCCTACCCACTTACCTTGATTTTCAATTAGGAACTAAGCACATGATAAAATGACATTAAAGCTTCATGTACATTTAAGTGGGGGATTAGTGGATGTTAATGATTACTTGGCCACCACACTACCTCAAGGGAAATTTGGGCATTCCCCAAAAATATGAATTAGGGTTTAACACTTGTATAAATACCCCATATCTTCATGTAACCCTCTTCTCTCCCTTAGTCTCTCTTACTTAGTTTTTAGCTTAGAAAATAAATCAAAGCTCTCTTTCTTTTCATGGCTACTTAGCCATTTCTTCTCTTATGTAATTCCTTTTTTTATGCAATGTAATTATTGTTTCCTTTTAATTACATGTTCATTTCCTTTCATGCTAGTAGTGTAGATTTTCTTTTATGCAATTAGAATAGTTTTCTTTCATTTAGCTTTCATTTTGCTTTCTTTTTGCTTTCATGTTGCAAGCTACATTTGTTAATCAAATGACAAATATGAGAGGCTAAACCCCTTCAATTTAGGGGTAATGAAGCTCTCTAATTATGTAGTTTCAACTATTTGTTAATTCATGCTCTCTTTTTGTGCTTAATGATGATGATAGAAATGGTTTACTAGTTGTTTTTGCTTTGAATTTGATAGCCTATATTGTTGACATCAAATAGGCTATGCTTAAACAATCACTAACACTAATTGCCTCTTCATCAAAATATGATTATGGCAAAAGGAAGTGATTTGAAATTAAAATTTGATGGTCTATATTTCTAATCAATAGTTAATAGGCCATACTTAAAATATATTTCATTTTCATTGTCAAATTTCATGAAAGTTAGTAAGTGGTTTAAGGGGTGTGTTATAGTTTGATGGCTTATGTTGGCTAATCAATAGAACAAATATGCCATACTTATGATAAGCACATCAATTAAAGCACTAATGACCATAAAAGAGAGATTATGATTTCATATGTGTTGAACTACATGATCTAGAGAGTGGATTTATTCTCTAAATTGTCATTTAACTCTTATATTTGCATTTCTTTTCTTTTAGTTAGTTAGTTAATTCTCTAATTCTCTAGCTTAACTTTCACTCGACTTTGGTTTAATTTGATTGAATAGATTTTTCAAATCATCAATTCCCTACGGATCGACCCGTACTCGCCACGTACTTCAATAGTACGTCGTGCGCTTGCGGTTATTTTTATTTCAAAATTCGTTCGGCTATATTCTAACTCAATAGACATTTAGCCGTCCGAATAAGTTTTTGGCGCCGTTGCCGGAGAATAGTTTGATTTTAATTTTCTATTCTTAGAATTATTTGTCATTTGATTTTTATTGTGTGTTTTTTTTGTGTTGAGTGCATTTTAAAAAAAAATAGTGTGTTGTGTGATTGTTGTTTGCATTTGGTTGTGTGCTTGTTGTTGTAGTTGTTTTGTTTGTGTGCATTTCCATATTTTAAAAAAAAACACAATTTCTAAAAAACAAATTTTTATTCACATTTGAATTTTCATTGTTACATTTACATCTTTCTTTTTCTTTCCTCTTTTTATACATTTACAAGAAAAAAACAAAACTGCACTGTGCATTTCATTGTTCTCTGATTTTCTGCATTGCACTGTCACTTCTTCAACAAAGAAACAACCATACTCTCTGCCTTCCCCACTATCTCACTCCCATAGCAGCAACAACTCCTCCATACTATTATTATTCTTCCATACTGCTTTCACACAAACATCACTACACAACAACCTACTTCTGCATATTCACCACAAATTCCACCAAGACCAGACTGCTACCAAATCAAACTCCACTGCTACAAGCATTCTTCGTAACATCCACATACAAACCACCATCCTCCTTCCAGTACATCATCTCCTCCAGCCATTCACACTTACATATTTTCCATTCACTTACATACTACCCCTCTCCTCTGTCACAATCAAACAACCCCACTCACTGTTGCAATTGCTTACTGTCACAACTTGCTACCATCAATCATCACATACCCATCATCTCACTTTGACTGCCACACTCCATTGTCAAACTCACTGAACATCCCCTCAAATCTGCTCCTCCTCTTCAAACAAAACCATACAGCACACATCTATCCATTTCATACTTTCCTGTGCTATATCACTTTCTGACATTTCCACCAAACCATCTCTGACCTCACTGCCTTTCAACAGTACTCCACATCCACCCACAAACTGTCAAGACAACTTCCATCAAAACAACACTTCACACTACCACAACTACCACACCGAGCAACATCTTACAACTGCCACAACTCGACATCTACCAAAGTTCTACTACATCCCCACATCAGTGCAGCATCTTAAGTCATACATTTCCATCCTCCTCCTCATATTCAAACCGTCGAAAATTCCACCTTCAGAACGCCACCACCAAACATTGCATTCAACCACTGGTCTCACATTCGAACTGCAACCAAAATCCGACAATCTCCCCAAGTAGGCAACTTGACGTCGTCGCCTTCACCCGAAACCACCACCGCCTCATACCCAATCGCGAGCAAAAACTCATCATCACTACATTTTTGCAACCACTACTGTCACAATTCCACAACACTGTTGTCTGTGCACTTCCACCATCAATACACCTTCAACCAAAACCTGCTACCATATCATCAAACAACTTACAAGTGCAACCTCCTAGCCCCTTGACCACCAACCATCTCCTGACAACATGCCCAAAAAAAAAATTCGCAACTGCCATTCACCAGAAACAAACAGCAACAGCCACATCCCACGAGTTCTGTAATTCTTCACGAACCTTCATCCCACAAAGTTCAACTAGGTATTATCCTCAAACCAACAGCACTCTAAAGCTAGAAATTTCGGCCTTTGCCAATCCACACTGCAACCGAAATCTCCCAAACCTTGAAACCCGATCACCACGACAACTACGTAGCTCAACCACGTCGATCCCCAAAGCCTCAACCTTGACTTGCATTCGAATTCCACTGCGACACAAATCGAAATTCAACATCACAACTCCAAAATCGAGCCCCAATCTCCACCACGAATCGCGACTCTTCAGCATCCACACCGTAATTCGAGTTCACAACCGAACCAAAATAGTATCGAGTTTTGATTTAAAATTTGGTTTTGAAAATTAAAGTTGCTGATTTTTTTTTTGAAATTGAAGGCAGGAGAATTCATTTCGTACTTGAAGAATGTGAGTAGCTATTATCAGAGGGTGTGGGTAAAAATCTTTGAGAAGGCCGAAGAATGTTGTTGGGCTGAAAACAATTATTTTTTCTCAAGTTTTTGTTTCTTGTTGGGCTAGACTTTATTTTGTTTTTAAGTTAGCTTGGTTAAGTTTGTTTATTTAAGTTATTTATTTATTTATTTATTTTGTTTGCTTTGTTTATTAAAAAAAAAGAAAAAAAACACAAAAATATTTGCTTTAGTTTATGATGAATTGGTTTTAGATTCACTTGTTCTTAGTTTCTTACATACATATAAAAAACAAAAAAAACAAAAAAATTTAATTTTTGTTGTGTTTTTAATTTGTTTAGTTTCTTCTTTGATATATAAAAAAAACTGTATATATAGTGTTGAATCAAATTCTCAGGTTGACAAAGCAGACAGAAGAAGAGCTTACCAAAAAAAAAATTTAAGTAAAACCTCACTTTTAAGTTTCCTTTCCAAAAAAAACAATTGTATATATCTTGTTTTAAATTTCAGGTTGCCAAAGCAGATTGGAAAAGTTGCTTGCTTTGCTCAACTGTTGCCCAAAAATAATTGCTTCGCTTTGCTTTATAAAAAGAAAAAAAACTGCTTGCTTGATATATCTATTGTTTTTATTTTCCTTGCATTGTATATATCTCTTGTTTTTATTTTAGTCGCATTGTTGGTTGCTTGCATTTGCATATAAATATTTAAAAAAAAATCAAAAATTAAAAAACAAAAAAAAATTACATTCGTAGTAGCATTGTTAATACACGTTTATTTTCTGCTTTGCATTTCATCCTAGATTTTGATTAATAATAACGATTAGACATCGATAACTTTTAATTGTATATTGACAAGTTGTTTTCTTTAAACAATTTAATTTCTTGGTGTCTAGGCTATGGCAGAGTAATAACCATTTATAAATATTACGGTGATTCGTAAATATTACAGTGGTTGTTCCTCTAAAGGTACTTAAACCTTCGGCTGCATTGCTACGGTGATTCGTGGTGCATCGATAAATCCTACCCGTTACCTGGCTGAGAACTATCTTGTTGATTTAAGACAATTTGTAATTATACAATTTTGGGTTAACTTAGGATAAATCATTTGTAATTAACCCCTGCATTCATTTAGTTGCATTGGTTCATGCATATTTTTTTTTTAAAAAAAATTAAAAATCCAAAATTAAAAAAAAAATCTTCTATATATTCCTTTTCCTTTGAAATTTTTAAATCCTTTTTCTTAGAAATTCTTTTAAAACAAAAAATTGAAAAACCAAAAAAACAAAACAAAAATCAATTTCCCTTTTCAAAAATAAATTTTAATTGTAAATATTTTTCCTTTATATAAAAAAAGGAAAAAAACATTCTTGAAAATGTCCGAGTTTCCCCACTCATTTGAATTTTACAATAGTTGTGAAAATCAATATAATCCATATGAATTCACTCCAAATTCGTATGGATATTTTAATGACAACTATTCTTTAAACAATTCGAATTTTGAACAACAAAATTTTCAAAACGATGACCAACCCTCGAATCTCGAAAAGAGCATTTCGTCCTTACTTGAAATCTCTACACAACAAAATCAAATGATAAATGATTTGTGTAATTCGTATTTGGGCAATGATTCAAATCAAAGTTTTCAAAATAATCAAAATTTGAATTCACTTCAAAATTCAAACGATTTCGAGTATAACCCATGCCAATTCAATTTTGAACTCCAAAATGAATTTCAAAATCAAAACGAAAATGTGATCCACTTTTCAAATAATTTTGGTAATGGGAATAATCTCGACTATGATGCATGTGAAAATTTTTGTTCTCAACAATTTCAAATTGAAAATCCTCAAGTTAATAACTATAAATTGGATTTTGTTGAACAAATGAACGAAATATACGATGATCACACGGATTCGTTGTTTGAAACATATATGAAACAACGTGATAAACAAAATCAAATCTCAATGTGTGACGAGTCAAGCGATAATCCATCTTTTACCCAAATCGACGATTTTCAATAACAACTTTTGAAATTGAAAATGATGATCTTAATGAAGTTGTTGAAAATTTGGTAATTAAGTTGGATTTCAATTCTTTTGAGGGTGAGAAACTCGATTTAAATTTCGATCATCCTTTTTTTGAAAATTTGAATACAACAACTTTGAATTTTGAACTTGATTTATGCAATGAAGTTGTTGATAATCCAACAAAGGAAGTCGAATTTAACGAACACGAGTTTTATGGACTTTTTGAAAACGAGTCGTTAAACTCTGATGGGGAAGATTTAAATCACCAATTTAATTTTGAAATCAACAATTCTAAAGAATTTTTCAATGAACAGCTTGAATTTCAATTTGGTGAAAATAAACTTGAACTTCAATCAATCGTTTTATCAACCCCAAAAATCATTGAAAATAAAACGACTCGTACAATTTTTAATAAAACGGCATTCGTTTTTCCAAATCCAAATTCAACTTCGAAATCTTGTATGGTTTGGTTTTCTGAGCTTAGGCTGTGTCTCGTATACTTAATGAGACAAATGAATCAGTCTTTGGAAGACCGTTTCATTTACTTTTTGATGATATACTTTCTGATTTCGTGTAAATACCGTTCATTTTCATATAAATAAAGGCCATTTTTATTTTTCTCCTTCCACTTGGGTTGACTGTGGGGACACAGTCAAAATCAAGTGTGGGGGGAGACTCATCATCATTTTCGATTTTTCATGGTTTATTTATTTTTATTTTCTTTCCAAAATTTAAAAAAAACAAAAAAAATCTCAAAAAAAAATTATAAAAAAATCCCAAAAACAAATTTTCTTTTGATTTATTTTTAAAGAAACACTATAGGATAAATATATGGTTTTGGTTTACTAAATTAAAATTTTTGAAAATTTATTTGTCTGAACAAAACTAAAAATGAAGTTTGATTACAAATAACAATGGTTTAACTAGTATATAGGAAGATTCATACGTGATAATTATGAAATATATCCTAATTGAAAATCTTTGTTTTAAAAAGTGGTTGATTTAAAGTAAAGGATATGACATTTTTTCTGCCTTCTAAGTTAAATGATGCTAAGATGATTTTGCGAAACTCTCTCCCTAAAAAAAACATTTGTATATATGTATATATTTTTAACACCTAGAGTCATGTATTCACACTCGTGTGTTCACTCGCCATGCTCTGTACCCTTCTCACGTAAGCCCGAAAGGCAGTGCACGATCGGAATATTTGGCATCGGTTTATCTGAGTTAGGTGTGTATATAAAAATTATTTTACTAATAACGCCTACAGTCAATAAGTGTTCACACTTGCGTGTTCACTCGCCACGCTCTGTATTCCCCTCACATCAGTCCGCAAGGCAGTGCATGGGTAATATATCTGGCCTCAGTTTATCTGAGTTAGGCATATGTAAATATTACTAATATCAATAAAATTTTCAAAAGAAAAAAAATGGAGAGAGTAAGCAAATGAAATCCAAGCACTATTTTAACTTATTTGATTTGACTTGTTAATGAAAAGAAATGAAAATACCACTTTGATAAACTTTGACAATCAACTAAGGATCCATTTCATAGTTACACTTTGTTATCAACCGAAACAATGAGTTAAACTATAGTATATTTGCTTTGATAACTTGATTTTTGATGGAAATTTTGACAAGTAAATGACTTAATTTTTCAAGATAATGACCAAAACTTATATTTAACTTATTTGTGACTATTTAAAAGTAAATCTTTCATTTGTAAATATTTCCAAAAACTCGCATTCACCTCTTTGTAAATAAATCTTGCATTTTGTAAATATTTTCATCCTTCATTTGGATTTTGTAGGTAGTATCCGCTGAAAACCCTCACGAGACAACACTCGTCCTACTGGGGACACCTAGAGGTTTAACGGCTTGTTGCATACACTCAATGCAATCGTGCTCCCTACTGTAACGACCCAGAATTTCTGTCAATTGAAATTCGAATATTTAATTGATTTTAAATATTAACAAGTGAAATTAATAAGTCGAATAATTTAAAATTTGAATAACTGGATTTAATTTGGACAATTAAATCGATAATTAAATAGTGAAATTCCAGAAATAATTGAAATCTAGATT
Organism: Allium fistulosum; assembly: GCA_030737815.1. NCBI lineage: Eukaryota > Viridiplantae > Streptophyta > Magnoliopsida > Asparagales > Amaryllidaceae > Allium > Allium fistulosum. The sequence continues at coordinate 326,303,589 of CM060906.1, forward strand.
AAATGTGAATGAAAATGATTTATAAAGTTATATTAAATCATATTGAAGTTGTAGTGATGTTATAGAACTTTTAAAATCGAATTTGAAGTTAATCTGTGAAAATTGAATATTTTAATATTTAATCGACTAGTGAAATTAGTCATTTTTCGAACAGTCTCAGAATTGGACGAAACAAGTTCCATTGGATCCCTAATAGTTTGTTATTATCGGAATTCAATTTTCGTAGCAATCAGAGTAGTCGTTTGACCGTGGCAGCTCGAAACGCATTGAAATTGTTTTAATATTAATTTGGCGAGTTAAAATAGTCATTTTTCAAAAAGTCTCGGATTTCGACGAAACTAGTTTCATCGGATCTGTAATGTGAAATTATTGTATAATTTTAAATTTCGTGTCAATCGGATTTATCGTTTGTCCGGGGCAAGCCAAAACGCATCGAAATCGTTTTGAATCGGTTTAATTTAAATTTGATCGTTTATTTCCGTAACTCGCACATACGACCGAATTAGCTCCCGAAACCTATTCCATTGTGTTCGGAACGCGGGGTAAATCTTAGAAACGTCAGCCGGCACGCTCGATTTGGAGTTCGGAAAAATTTCGATGAATAGTAATTTTGGAAAATTTCTATAAAAGCACCTCACAACTTAAATTTTTCAAGACAAAAACCCTAACCCTAATTTTATACGTTCAGCCGCCACTCCATCAATTCAATGGCCAGAAAATAATCATCTTCTTCCCCTAATTTCTTCAAATACACAATGATTCAACCAACTTCCTAAATGAAAGATGGAGAGAACGTCGAGATCTTCAATCTCAACGGCTGAGATCGAAAATGAGTTGACGGATCGACCACGATTTAGATTTTAAGGCCGCGAGTTTAGGTTCAGTTATCAGGGCCATGCTGGGGCCGAGCTCCACGTTGTTCGACGCGTGGGTTGTGAAGGCGAGGGGCTTTGAAGGGGAGACGCTTGATCGACTTCCGGTCATGTTTTGTGGTTGTGGCCATCAAGGATTCGAACGTGCTCATGGGTTATTCGCATTTACTGATGGAGGGAAGAAAGCATTTACGTGCGGTCGTGATCTTCATTCTGGAACGAACGGTCCAGATCTGCTATAGGGTTTGAAATTTAAATGAAAATGTAAATTAATTTTATTATAAATGTGTACGAACTTTAAAAATGTATAACTTGTTCATACGAGGTCGAGAAATTACGAAACGAATTACGTTGGCTTCGTTTTGTCGAGCACTACGCTATGAGCTAGATTGGAGTTGATCGGAGTCAGTGAAAATTTAGGGTAAAATTAAACGTCCGTTTAATTTTATTCGAAATAAAACGCTGGAACTGAATTGAAATTCAAGGTGAGAACTTCTCACTCAATCGAATCTGTTTCGATTTATAATTTTAAATAGTTGATTTAAAATTGTTGATTGTATGCCTGGATGATAAATTGTTATCTGTTGTATTGAAATAGACATTATACGTCGTTAGTAAGCGGAGGTTATTTATTAAAAACATATACCGCGATAATTTCACATTGAAGTGAAATTGGTATTATATATGTATATAGCAATATATATATATATTGGAATATGTATATATTCGAGTTGATTTCCCGCATTTTTATAGTGGATGAGACCCTATTGCACCGCATAATAGCGGATAATATTTATTAAACCCATATACCGCGATATTCCGTACTGGAACGGAATTGGTATTGTGCTAACATCTGTGGATGCAGGGAAGCAGGTTGGAGGGATCCGACTGGATTCCTCACCGTATTGATTTATTTACAGATATTGTAATATATTCTGTTATCATATGATGATATATGATGTTTGATTGTTGTGATTGATGATTGGTGCTGTTGCATCATCGGATACATTTTTTAAGTTTAAAAATAACGATAATGATTTATAAAGGATTTTTAAAGTGATTTTTGAAAATATACGTTTTATTGAATTTTGGAATTGATTCATTTTAAATAAATAAATGTTATAATTTTTATGTTATGAAAATTATGAGATTTGTGAAATATAACCAAAGTGTGATTTTTGAAATAAATAATTGATTGATTTATAAAATAGTTTAAATTGGGATTTTTGAATTATTTTGAACGATTTGTCTAAAAGATGTATAAAATTGATATTTTATAAATTAAGAATACTGGAATTATAAAACGAGTTTTTATAAGTGTTAAAATGGAAAAAAAATGGATTTCATAAGTGAACGAAATTTATAGACTTATAAATTATGAAGTTATAAAATGAATAGATGTTGTAAAACAAAAGATTTATGAGTAATTAACTTATAAATCGGATTTGACATTTTAATTGAGATTTTTGAATAAAGACAAATGGGTTATAGATGAGATTTACAAAATATATATTTTATAAATCGAAATAATGGAATTCTAAAAGGAGTTCTGTTAATGTTGAATATAAGGTTATAAATAAAATCTTATAAGTAATAAGATTTATAATTTGTGAAGTTTTAAAAGAACGATTTTGTAAATAAATGGATTTTAAGTTCTTAACTTATAATATGGACTTCGGGTATATAATTGAGTTATATAAATTGAATTGGATAATAAAGGAGATTTATAAATCGAAGTTTTTATAAATAGTAATGGGATTTATAAACATTGTTTTATAAATCCGAAACCAATTGAATTTGATAAATTAAACATAGAAGTTTAATAAAGGAGATATATTCGTGATTTTGGACAGCGAATTATCCTTTAAGTTAAATGTTGTAATAATAAGAAGTATATTCATGATTTTGGATAGTGAATATATTATTAAATAAAATGAATATGTTTTGGAGAAGTGATATTACGAAATGAAGTAATTGTTTTAAAAGGTGTTTTAAAACGTGTTAAGTATCGAAAACATAGATTTCAACATTCATTGTTGAAATAGACGTTTTTCGATAAATAAGGAAATGGTGGACTATAACACTGTTGTTATAGTAAATGGTTTCCGAAAGGAAATGTTTTATATAGTATTGGGATTTATATATCTATCTAAATTTCGAATCCCTATACTAGTGATTTTGAGTTGTCGTAACGATGTTTTACGTAACATTCGTTTTGACTCAAATAAAATTTGTGAAAGAGAACGTTTTCCTTAAAGAATGAAATATATACTTAATTATGATTTAAGTATATCGAATATTTTTCAAGTGTTAAAAATAGATGATTTGTGAATAACTTATTATTAAATAAGTATGGAAATGCTTTTCCAATATGAAATGAAAGGTTTGGAATTTTATCTTTTAAAGATAAATTGAAAAGTGAATATTTGAAATTTGTTTCAAATGGTCGAGTGTGGAAAATTTTATATCTTGTAAAGATATTTTTGGAAGATAAATAATTTTGGAAAATTATTTGGAATCTGATGATGTTGCGCATCTTTATTGATAGTTAAATAACCAACTATCAATAATTACCTTAAATGGGTATTTGTTGTGATTTGTTTGAATTTGAATGCCACACTTATTTTTGAATAAGCGCTCACTATTCGGGTTAGCCGGGAAAGGACCTTTGGGTTGTATAACCCATTCCGAATATGTGATACATCATAATGGATTGCATTTGATGACCGGTGTTGAAGACCGGATATTTTTGAAAACGGAAGGATTACCGTCGAGTTACTCTGCATCGGTTGATCTCCGATATAGAGGTTTTTATCACCCTTAGTGACGGGAAGTCCGGACGTGATTAGAAAATTATCCACATTTGCAAGGGCTTCGTGAGAAGTGCCTTCGGTTCTGTTCGATCCCGGAACAGACTTGTATGGCTGTATGTCTGACGTTACAAATTGAGATATAAAGCTGGTTTCTTTCAAATACATATTTGTTGGTGGCGGAGAATTTATTCTCTTAGCTTAACACCCTTCTCTGAGACGTACGGGCTCAGAGGTTATGTAGTTGATGGTTACTAGTGATATACTCCCAATTTGGTAACGTGGCATGCTGAGTGTTGCTGTGAAATGATCATTGTTTGATCATTTGTGATATGATCATTTGTTTGATCATTTATCTTTGTGATCATTACTTTGATCATTTTTTGACCCAAAGCATAGCTTTTGTATAAAGCATAACTTTGTGGACGAGACTTCGTCGGACCTCACACCCTGGAAATGGTCAAAACAGGAAGGATGCGGCAAGGTTATTAGGGGGTAGCGCCCCTTTAGTGTATGTCATTCCTTCTGGATAGAGGTGGTATCATGGTATGGAGCCCAGATACTTAAATTATGTTGTTGCTGCATTATTATTCTTATGTGGTTGTTGGAATCGAGGATCCTCGGGAAGATCGGTTACGATCGGGGGATGACATATTTGTGTCAGTAGTTACCCAGTTAGGGGTAACCCGACCATGTGTTGGCAGAGATCTAACCATAATGTTAGGTTATTTCTCGGGTCGTCTTTCCAGAGGCGTACCTTTGTGGCAATGGGAAGTTCCTTGGCCTGACCATTTATTAGAAATCCAAAGAAACAATACGAGACTTGTACGGTTTTAGTTGTAGAACCTATCATTCACTTATGGTGGCGCCCCACTGTTTGGATGGTAGCTATAGTAGGCATAAGTGCGAAATGCCTATGCTGGCTAAGATTTATATTATACTTTCGAAATGTTTTCCAATATGCACTAATGATAATATCAAAGGTGATTTGTTTTGCGTAGTAAGCATCTTTGACTATCATAAGAAGAAATCTCCTCCAATTCTACGTTTGCATTGTGTGTGGCGGGAGGTCTTATGGTAGTTTCATTTTCCAAAAACATTGCGAATTGACTTTAAAATCTTCCTGTTGTTTGTTTTAAAGATAAATTGTTTTAGTTCTCACACCAGTCACCATGACTGACCTGGAGTTTATTGTTTCCTTCCTAAACTCTGGGTGCCCACTAATTTCCACACGGGCAGTCTAGAGTTAGGTTATCAGGTCATTCTGGATTCGGGATGTTGTGGAGCTTAGTGGCGAGCTGGATGGCGAGACGTACCACTTGTATATGATATTATTTATTCCGCTGTGTATTCTGTATGAGGACAAGTTTATATAACTGTCCATTGTTGTATTGTGGTTGTAAACTCTGATTATGATGTAATGTTTAAAATGATATAGTTCTTTGTTTAAAGATTATTCATTTATCTATTATATGTTGTTCCGCTGCGAATGTGAGATTCTGATATTGTTTCTGTTTCTGATGTTGTTCTGTTGTTCTTCTTTCCTTTTCTTCTACCTCTTCTTTCTTAAACCCTAAGAATTCGGTTTTCCGGCATTCCATGGCTCGACAGTTGATACAGTGGACGTATTGATGTCGATATTCGGAAGTCAAAGAATCGGGTCCTTACAACGTGGTATCAGAGCATATGGTTAAGCGACAACCCTGCTCTATTGGGTGTTACTCATTAGAGATAGAGTCAGTAGTGCTCTAGAATGAGTTTGAGTGTAATAATAGATACGAGCGCGTATTTGTTAGTTAATATAAAATTGTTTTATATTGTGATGATTGATTTGTTGAGTGGTATATGGATTCTGGTTGGTATTGTTCGTACAACTCTATCGATAGGGATCTCTAAACACTTGTATAGAACAATTCGACACGATATTGTTTTAAATTTGGGTAAAGTAAATAATTTTACCTCGATTATATTTTGTATATAAAGGAAATAATTTTTCGGAAATTATTAAAGTGTATATGAATTGATTGTTAAGTTGTTTGAATAAGTTAAATAAAACAACAATTGTAAAAGAAATTGTATAAGCAAATGAATTATAATGTACGAAGTTATAATTAAAATGATTTACAATGGTAAAATAAGTCTTATATATAAGAAGTGAAATTATATGAGAAAGGTGATTTTATAAATGTGATTCATAAAATAAAAGGAAAATTTTTGAAAGAATTTAAAGCACTGAATTCACTATTGTTGCTGGGAAATTGTATGGTGATGACTGCAGCATCATCAGTATCATTTTCGAGTTTCTGTTTGATTGATTTGCTACCCATAGTAAATTGGAAATTAAAGTTTTGTTGTGATAAACAGATTTGTTTTAAAAATCCAAGTTGAAGTTGATAAATATAAGTGAAATAAGTTTATACTTATAATATGAAATAAAATTAACTTTGGTAAAAGTTGAATAGAATTTATTTAGAATGGGAATCTAAATTTAATTTATAAGTGGAAACTTAAGTTAATTTGAACAAAAGATGTTTAAATTGGAATATAACTTAAGTAATGGTGAATGAATTTGATTTTGGGTATCAAAATTAATTAATGAAATGAAGTGATGAATGTGAACTTGAGTTACATGAATGAAATTCAACCTTATTTGCAAAATGAATTAGCAATTGAATTAATAAATGGATTGAATGTTAATCAATCGAATGTAAGTAAAGTGATATGGAAAAATGAATATAAGTGTTAATTCATTTAGAAGCTAATTAAATAAATTGAATGGAAGTCAATTTAATTTAAAGTGTTGAACCAAATTGAATGTAAGTAAAGTAAATTGAATAAATTTGGTTGTAATGGATGTACATTGGTTGTTATTTGATTGTTAGTTGATTGTATATAAATTCATTAAGTGTTAATGAAATTGAATTAGCGAAATTGGAAGCTAAAGTAATTGAATCCAAATTGAAAGTAAATGAATATGAACTGAATTTGATTTAATTTGTAAGTGAACTAATGTGAAAATTAACTAATTGAATTGAAAATGAATGTTGATAAAATCCAATGTAAATGAATCAAATATGATTTAAAATTGAAAACCAATTCAATGAATATTAATGAGAAATGTATCAATATTGATTTGGTATGGATTTGTTGGATGTTTATTGGATGATAGTTGTTTGATGGTTGCATTTGTTGCTTTAGTTGTAATTGCTATGTTAGCACATGTAGTTATTATGTTGCTATATGTTGTATATCGATATTATTTTCTATATACATGTTCTCATTTGTTTGATTGAGTGTTTAGTAGGTGCAGATGGCGTTTGCTTCGCATTTGGAGCTCGCTTTCACGCTATATTAGCCGTATACGCTCGCTAATAATATATAAGGTACATATCTCGGATTAAATATCGTACTTTTACACTTTTTTCCCTACGGGATGCCTCATCACTTGATGAGATGTATATTTGTGATATATATACACTGTCATTTTTTTTCGGATCGAGCCGCGCAAAGGAGACGCTGGCGAATTTTTTCGAAAATTTAAGGCGTTGGGATATATTTGAGAAAATTGGAAAATTTGAAAATTTTGAAAACTTAGTAAAGTTGTTGTAAAAAGTTTAACTATGGATTTTGGAAAAGTTAAGCACTTAAAAGATTTGTAAATCTAATTTGAATGGTTTGTTTTGAAAAGTTAATGGATTTTATGAATTTTTCTTACTTGGTAATTTCGAGGATGAAATTCTTTTAAGGGAGGAAGTTTGTAACGACCCAGAATTTCTGTCAATTTAAATTCCAATATTTAATTGATTTTAAATATTAACAAGTGAAATTAATAAGTCGAATAATTTAAAATTCGAAATAACTGGATTTAATTTGGACAATTAAATCGATAATTAAATAGTGAAATTCCAGAAATAATTGAAATCTGGATTAAATGTGAATGAAAATGATTTATAAAGTTATATTAAATCATATTGAAGTTGTAGTGATGTTATAGAACTTTTAAAATCGAATTTGAAGTTAATCTGTGAAAATTGAATATTTTAATATTTAATCGACTAGTGAAATTAGTCATTTTTTGAACAGTCTCAGAATTGGACGAAACTAGTTCCATTGGATCCGTAATAGTTTGTTATTATCGGATTTCAATTTTCATAGCAATCGGAATTGTCGTTTGACCGTGGCAGCTCGAAATGCATCGAAATTATTTTAATATTAATTTGGCGAGTTAAAATAGTCATTTTTCAAAAAGTATCGAATTTCGACGAAACCAGTTTCATCGGATCCGTAATGTGAAATTATTGTATAGTTTCAAATTTCGTGTCAATCGGATTTATTGTTTGTCCGGGGCAAGCCAAAACGCATCGAAATTGTTTTGAATCGGTTTAATTTAAATTTGATCGTTTATTTTCGTAACTCGCACATATGACCGAATTAGCTCCCGAAACCTATTCCATTGTGTTCGGAACACGGGGTAAGCCTTAGAAACATCAGCCGGCACGCTCGATTTGGAGTTCGGAAAAATTTCGATGAATAGTAATTTTGGAAATTTTCTATAAAAGCACCTCACAACTTAAATTTTTCAAGACAAAAACCCTAACCCTAATTTTATACGTTCAGCCGCCACTCCATCAATTCAATGGCCAGAAAATAATCATCTTCTTCCCCTAATTTCTTCAAATCTACACAACGATTCAACCAACTTCCTAAATGAAAGATGGAGAGCACGTCGAGATCTTCAATCTCAACGGCTGAGATCGAAAATGAGTTGACGGATCGACCACGATTTGGATTTGAAGGCCACGAGTTTGGGTTCAGTTATCATGGCCATGCTGGGGCCGAGCTCCACGTTGTTCGAGGCGTGGGTTGTGAAGGCGAGGGGCTTTGAAAGGGAGACGCTTGATCGACTTCCGGTCATGTTTTGTGGTTGTGGCCATCAGGGATTCGAACGTGCTCATGGGTTGTTCGCGTTTACTGATGGAGGGAAGAAAGCATTTACGTGCGGCCGTGATCTTCATTCTGGAACGAACGGTCCAGATCTGCTATAGGGTTTGAAATTTAAATGAAAATGTAAATTAATTTTATTATAAATGTGTACGAACTTTAAAAATGTATAACTTGTTCATACGAGGTCGAGAAATTACGAAACGAATTGCGTTGGCTTCGTTTTGTCGAGCACTACGCTATGGAGCTGGATTGGAGTTGATCGGAGTCAGTGAAAATTTCGAGTAAAATTAAACGTCCGTTTAATTTTATTCGAAATAAAACGCTGGAACTGAATTGAAATTCAAGGTGAGAACTTCTCACTCAATCGAATCTGTTTCGATTTATAATTTTAAATAGTTGATTTAAAATTGTTGATTGTATGCCTAGATGATAAATTGTTATCTGTTGTATTGAAATAGACATTATACGCCGTTAGTAAGCGGAGGTTATTTATTATAAACATATACCGCGATAATTTCACATTGAAGTGAAATTGGTATTATATATATATATATATATATATATATATATATATATTTTGAAGAATGGTAAATTTTATTGATGCCTCATATAGACCAATACAAACTCACAAAGTCTAAAACACAGAAAAGACAAAGACACGAAGCCAAACCGGCATAGTAAAACATATATTCCTCAGCAATGCTAAAGTATTAGCTCCTATTAGAAAGCTCTGAGAAGAAAAGTCATGGCAGATCCACTTTCCAATCTCGAAGGATACTGCTCTCCAGCTCTGTCGCACATGTAAAAAACTTGCTTTTAATTCTTTTCACTAGTATCCTGACATCATGTTCAATAGCAATCTGAATTTGGTGATGATTCTTTGCAGTTTTCTGGAAGACTCTTTGATTCCTTTCTTTCCAGAGATGGAAAACTGTAGTGGTGAGGCAAATAAGCTGCAGTTGGGTCAGCAAATCTTCTTTCTTGCGGGAACTCAGGTAAAGTAATTCATTTTCAATGGTAGAAATTGCATGCATGTCTTGATTTTTACTCTTAACATGACTTAACACTCGAGTATTATATATGTATATAGCAATATATATATATATATATTGGAATATGTATATATTGGAGTTGATTTCCCGCATTTTTATAGCGGATGAGACCCTATTGCGCCGCATAATAGCGGATAATATTTATTAAACCCATATACCACGATATTCCGTACTGGAACGAAATTGGTATTGTGCTAACATCTGTGGATGCAAGGAAGCAGGTTGGAGGGATCCGACTGGATTCCTCACCGTATTGATTTATTTACAGATATTGTGATATATTCTGTTATCATATGATGATATATGATGTTTGATTGTTGTGATTGATGATTGGTGCCGTTGCATCATCGGATCCATTTTTGAAGTTTAAAAATAACGATATTGATTTATAAAGGATTTTTAAAGTTATTTTTGAAAATATACATTTTATTGAATTTTGGAATTGATTCATTTTAAATAAATAAATGTTATAATTTTTATGTTATGAAAATTATGAGATTTGTGAAATATAACCAAAGTGTGATTTTTGAAATAAATAGTTAATTGATTTATAAAATAGTTTAAATTGGGATTTTTGAATTATTTTGAACGATTTATCTAAAAGATGTATAAAATTGGTATTTTATAAATTAAGAATACTGGAATTATAAAACGAGTTTTTGTAAGTGTTAAAATGAAAAAAAAATGGATTTCATAAGTGAACGAAATTTATAGACTTATAAATTGTGAAGTTATAAAATGAATAGATGTTGTAAAACAAAAGATTTATGAGTAATTAACTTATAAATCGGATTTGACATTTTAATTGAGATTTTTGAATAAAGACAAATGGGTTATAGATGAGATTTATAAAATATATATTTTATAAATCGAAATAATGGAATTCTAAAAGGAGTTCTGTTAATGTTGAAAATAAGGTTATAAATAAAATCTTATAAGTAATAATATTTATAATTTGTGAAGTTTTAAAAGTACGATTTTGTAAATAAATGGATTTTAAGTTCTTAACTTATAATATGGACTTCGGGTATATAATTGAGTTATATAAATTGAATTGGATAATAAAGGAGATTTATAAATCGAAGTTTTTATAAATAGTAATGGGATTTATAAACATTGTTTTATAAATCCGAAACCAATTGAATTTGATAAATTAAACATAGAAGTTTAATAAAGGAGATATATTCGTGATTTTGGACAGCGAATTATCCTTTAAGTTAAATGTTGTAATAATAAGAAGTATATTCACAATTTTGGACAGTGAATATATTATTAAATAAAATGAATATGTTTTGGAGAAGTGATATTACGAAATGAAGTAATTGTTTTAAAAGGTGTTTTAAAACGTGTTAAGTATCGAAAACATAGATTTCAACATTCATTGTTGAAATAGACGTTTTTCGAGAAATAAGGAAATGGTGGACTATAACACTGTTGTTATAGTAAATGGTTTCCGAAAGGAAATGTTTTATATAGTATTGGGATTTATATATCTATCTAAATTTCGAATCCCTATACTAGTGATTTTGAGTTGTCGTAACGATGTTTTACGTAACATTCGTTTTGACTCAAATAAAATTTGTGAAAGAGAACGTTTTCCTTAAAGAATGAAATATATACTTAATTATGATTTAAGTATATCGAATATTTTTCAAGTGTTGAAAATAGATGATTTGTGAATAACTTATTATTAAATAAGTATGGAAATGCTTTTCCAATATGAAATGAAAGGTTTGGAATTTTATCTTTTAAAGATAAATTGAAAAGTGAATATTTGAAATTTGTTTCAAATGGTCGAGTGTGGAAAATTTTATATCTTGTAAAGATATTTTTGGAAGATAAATAATTTTGGAAAATTATTTGGAATCTGATGATGTTGCGCATCCTTATTGATAGTTAAATAACCGACTATCAATAATTACCTTGAATGGGTATTTGTTGTGATTTGTTTGAATTTGAATGCCACACTTATTTTTTGAATAAGCGCTCACTATTCGGGTTAGCCGGGAAAGGACCTTTGGGTCGTATAACCCATTCCTAATATGTGATACATCGTAATGGATTGCATTTGATGACCGGTGTTGAAGACCGGATATTTTTGAAAACGGAAGGATTACCGTCGAGTTACTCTGCATCGGCTGATCTTCGATATAGAGGTTTTATCACCCTTAGTGATGGGAAGTCCGGACGTGATTAGAAAATTATCCGCATTTGCAAGGTCTTCGTGAGAAGTACCTTCGGTTCTGTTCGATCCCGAAACAGACTTGTATGGTTGTATGTCTGACGTTACAAATTGAGATATAAAGTTGGTTTCTTTCAAATACATATCTGTTGGTGGCGGAGAATTTATTCTCTTAGCTTAACACCCTTCTCTGAGACGTACGAGCTCAGAGGTTATGTAGTTGATGGTTACTAGTGATATACTCCCAATTTGGTAACGTGGCATGCTGAGTGTTGCTGTGAAATGATCATTGTTTGACCATTTGTGATATTATCATTTGTTTGATCATTTATCTTTGTGGTCATTACTTTGATCATTTGTTGACCCAAAGCATAGCTTTTGTATAAAGCGTAGCTTTGTGGACGAGACTTCGTCGGACCTCACACCCCGGAAATGGTCCAAACAGGAAGGATGCGGCAAGGTTATTATGGGGTAGAGCCCCTTTAGTGTATGTCATTCCTTCTGGATAGAGGTGGTATCATGGTATGGAGCCCAGATACTTAACCTATGTTGTTGCTGCAATATTATTCTTATGTGGTTGTTGGAATCGAGGATCCTCGGGAAGATCGGTTACGATCGAGGGATGACATATTCGTGTCAGTAGTTACCCAGTTAGGGGTAACCCGGCCTTGTGTTGGCAGAGATCTAACCGTAATGTTAGGTTATTTCTTGGGTCGTCTTTCCAGAGGCGTAACTATGTGGCAATGGGAAGTTCCTTGGCCTGACCATTTGTTGGAAATCCAAAGAAACAATACGAGACTTGTACGGTTTTAGTTGTAGAACCTATCATTCACTTATGGTGGCGCCCCACTGTTTAGATTGTAGCTATAGTAGGCATAAGTGCGAAATGCCTATGCTGGCTAAGATTTATATTATACTTTCGAAATGTTTTCCACTATGCACTAATGATAATAGTAAAGGTGATTTGTTTTGCGTAGTAAGCATCTTTGACTATCATAAGAAGAAATCTCCTCCAATTCTGCGTTTGCATTGTGTGTGTGGCGTGAGGTCTTATGGTAGTTTCATTTTCCAAAAACATTGCGAATTGACTTTAAAATCTTCCTGTTGTTTGTTTTAAAGATAAACTGTTTTAGTTCTCACACCAGTCACCATGAATGACCTGGAGTTTATTGTTTCCTTCCTAAACTCTGGGTGCCCACCAATTTCCACACAGGCAGTCTAGAGTTAGGTTATCAGGTCATTCCGGATTCGGGATGCTGTGGAGCTTAGTGGCGAGCTGGATGGCGAGACGTACCACTTTTATATGATATTATTTATTCCGCTGTGTATTCTGTATGAGGACAAGTTTATATAATTGTCCATTGTTGTATTGTGGTTGTAAACTCTGATGATGATGTAATGTATAAAATGATATAGTTCTTTGTTTAAAGATTAATAATTTATCTATTATATGTTGTTCCGCTGCGAATGTGAGATTCTGATATTGTTTCTGTTTCTGATGTTGTTCTGTTGTTCTTCTTTCTTTTTCTTCTATCTTTTCTTCTACCTCTTCTTTCTTAAACCCTAAGAATTTGGTTTTCCTGCATTCGATGGCTCGACAGTCGATACAGTGGACGTATTGATGTCGATATTCGGAAGTCGAAGAATCGGGTCCTTACACCTACGAAAATGGATTTATCTTAGTTTTTCTTTATTCGAAGACGAATAAAAAGATAAGTGTGGGGGTATTTGATGTGCACGTAAATGTGCATATTTTTACCACCATATTTAATCTATTTAAATTAAATAAATGATCATATCAGGTATTTTAACTTGCTTAAACCAAAATTCATATTATTTTCAAATCGTCACATATTCATCTTCATATAGGGGCGAAATGGTCATTTTTTGTGCATTTATTAAATTGTGAAAATTTACATGGAATTTTCTATGTTGTTTTGTAGGAAATTTGGTGAATTTTACAAGTGGCTTCATGATAATATATGCATGCAAAAGAGTGAAGAGAACAAATGAAGATGGAAATAATTCAAAGTGATGATAATGGAGGACCCCACCCACTTACCTTGATTTTCAATTAGGAACTAAGCACATGATAAAAGGACATTAAAGCTTCATGTACATTTAAGTGGGGGATTAGTGGATGTTAATGATTACTTGGCCACCACACTACCTCAAGGACAATTTGGGCATTTCCTAAAAATATGAATTAGGGTTTAACACTTGTATAAATACCCCATACCCCATATCTTCATGTAACCCTCTTCTCTCCCTTAGTCTCTCTTACTTAGTTTTTAGCTTAGAAAATAAATCAAATCTCTCTTTCTTTTCATTGCTACTTAGCCATTTCTACTCTTATGTAATTCCTTTTTTTATGCAATGTAATTATTGTTTCCTTTTAATTACATGTTCATTTCCTTTCATGCTAGTAGTGTAGATTTTCTTTTATGCAATTAGAATAGTTTTCTTTCATTTAGCTTTCATTTTTCTTTCTTTTTGCTTTCATGTTGCAAGCTACATTTGTTAATCAAATGACAAATATGAGAGGCTAAACCCTTTCAATTTAGGGGTAGTGAAGCTCTCTAATTATGTAGCTTCAACTATTTGTTAATTCATGCTCTCTTTTTGTGCTTAATGATGATGATAGAAATGGTTTACTAGTTGTTTTTGCTTTGAATTTGATAGCCTATATTGTTGACATCAAATAGGCTATGCTTAAACAATCACTAACACTAATTGCCTCTTCATCAAAATATGATTATGGCAAAAGGAAGTGATTTGAAATTAAAATTTGATGGTCTATATTTCTAATCAATAGTTAATAGGCCATACTTAAAATATATTTCATTTTCATTTTCATTGTCAAATTTCATGAAAGTTAGTAAGTAGTTTAAGGGGTGTGTTATAGTTTGATGGCTTATGTTGGCTAATCAATAGCACAAATATGTCATACTTATGATAAGCACATCAATTAAAGCACTAATGACCATAAAAGAGAGATTATGATTTCATATGTGTTGAACTACATGATCTAGAGAGTGGATTTATTCTCTAAATTGTCATTTAACTCTTATATTTGCATTTCTTTTCTTTTAGTTAGTTAGTTAATTCTCTAATTCTCTAGCTTAACTTTCACTCGACTTTGGTTTAATTTGATTGAATAGATTTTTCAAATCATCAATTCCCTGCGGATCGACTCGTACTCGCCACGTACTTCAATAGTACGCTGTGCGCTTGCGGTTATTTTTATTTCAAAATTCGTTCGGCTATTTTCTAACTCAATAGACATTTAGTCGTCCGAACAATTACCCCTATTCTGAACTTAATGAAACTATATCGGAACTCAATTCTATCATATACAGAAGTTAGCTTAAAATCAAATTATATTAATATTAATTCCTAAAATTTAATCATTACATGTTTCGCGCTCACACGACCACACATTACTTCTGATCGTCACGAAGCTCGTCAACGTACAACAATTTATTATTCCGGGTCTAATGACACTAGTTTCGTCAAAATCAGAACAATGTCCTGGAATGACAATTTCACATTAATTGAAACAAATTATTATTATTAAAACAAATTCAATCTCTTTATTTACAAATTACAGTTTACTCTAACCATTTATTATTTAAAATGAACTTAAATAAGCTTTCAAAATTAATTTATTCAAATTACATTCAAGATTCAATTAATTAAATAATTCCAATATTTAAATCACTACTCCGATACTAATTTCACAATTCACATATTTTAACCAATCCCTATATTTGAATTCCGGTTTAAAACTTAAAAACTAATTATTTTAATATTT
Organism: Allium fistulosum; assembly: GCA_030737815.1. Classification (NCBI taxonomy): domain Eukaryota; kingdom Viridiplantae; phylum Streptophyta; class Magnoliopsida; order Asparagales; family Amaryllidaceae; genus Allium; species Allium fistulosum. Next base: position 326,319,263 of record CM060906.1, read on the forward strand.
AAAATAAATTAAGTATCTGAAATCAAATGACCAAAATTCTAGGTCGTTACAGCAAGACTCGTCCATATACTGTGTAGTTAAAGCATTTAGCGGTTCTATAGCGGTGGAGATGGAAAAGGTTATAGTAGGGATAAAGCAGGGATGTAGTAGAAAATAAAAAAGATGCAAAAAGCTTCGTTAGACATAAAACCAAATATTATAGTTAATTTATTCTCATTCTCACACGATTTGGGTAGAAAAAAGAAATATCGTTTAATCTTATATAACGGAACAAAAGAATATCATGATTTATGCAGTCCAGATTTGGTGGATACAATAGAATTTTAACGTATATTGAGCATTTATGCTTTAAAATTAGGTCTTTACCCTAACTTTTTTGATTTGGTTCAAAAGAGAACTAATCAAATGAATCAAATGAACTTTTTTATTAATGTTGCTAAAGCAGGTGCTAAGAATCCTTGATTTAGCGGGTGTAGTAGAAAATAGCGGGGCTTAAAGTGAATCTACTATTTGATATCGCTATATTGAAAAGGCATAACGGTCGAAGAGCACTATCTGTTATAGCGGGGGTTTTTCGGGGTTTTAGGGGGACTTTAACTACACAGTCTACAAAATCTTAACTTACACTGTCAAGCCTTGGACCAGAAGCTAAAATGAGGTATATGAAAATAATTATCGTGCCATATATGGAATGCATGCTGGAAAGCAAATTAATTGAACAAAATTCATCATGGATGAGATTTGTTGCTTTCACAATCGTAAAGAAAAACCATTCACTTTGCTCCCTACATTATGAGAAATTTCTTTTATTTTCATACTAATATTCTTGACTTGGAGTTTATTAGTTTAAAACATCTTGGAGCAAAAATCTTGAAATTAATGAAACTTCCAATAAGAAACGAAGGATATATGACTTATGCCGAATGGTTAGAACGCGAAGTTAAAATGTCATATGCACCTCCTTCATCTTTAAATCCACCCCCTAATTCCTCATCCATTCCAATATTTGAGCATGAATCGGAAGAGTTGGATAAAGATGAAGAAATTAACGAATTACCCATTGGTTCGTCCAGGAGAAACTCCTTCACCATCAACTCTCAAAATCAAATAAATATGGATGTTCGTCTAACTAGAGTTGAATCCAAAGTTGACAAAATATGGAAGAAGATCAGCTGCACCAAACCCTCTACTTTGGGATCTCCTCTTGTACCAAAAGGAGATCTAACTTATGAAGATCCTTAAAATTGGGATTCTTCTGAAAAAGAAGGTGGCGAAGAGGGGAATGAGAAAAGTAAGCATCAAGGAAGCGATGAAGAGTAAGTTTGGAAAGTTTGGTTTGATTAATTTTAGGTTTCATGCTTTAGAACCTTTTTGTTGTCATTGTTCTTGTCTTTTAGAACTTTTTCAGTGATTATAGGTGAGGTATTTTTAGTTGTGGTTTGAAACTTCTTGGTGTTTAGGTTTATGATGTTGAAAGTTTGTTGTGTTTAAAACTTGTGGCATTTAAGTTTGTGATGTTAAAAGTTTAAAACTTTAAAAACTATTCGTGATGTCATGTCTATTTTGTGCTATTGAACTAGTGATGTAATGATCTATTGTTGTGTAATCTCGTAATGTAGCATGACTCTTTGTGATGTTATGTAATATGTTAAATCCCTCTAACATCATTCATTTTTTTCATCCTTATTCATATTGATATATGTTTATTTTTTGTCGATGACGAAGGGGGAGAAAAACTATACGGCCATAGCGATAGGGGGAGTATATATTAAGAGGAGAACTATTCTATCATGAAAATTTATTTTATAAGTTGTACAGTTGTCATCATAAAAAAGGGGGAGAATGTTAGAACCTCATAGTTTGGTATTTTAATAGTGATAACTAAGCAAGAAATATTTCTATATATTCTAACTTTGCAGGAAAATATATCGACTAATGCAGAGGTATAATGATGAAGCCAAGACGACGATGACAAACAAAGTTATATTGGTCATATTGTTTTGTGTCTATAAGTATATGGTGGTTAAAACCTCTTCAAAGAGGTATACACACACAACTAATCAAAATAGCACTTTCTTTTTTTTAAGAAAAACATAGTTTGGTCGACTAAAACCTTTCAACTAATCGACTAAAACAATATCGGTCGATGGGACATAATTTCTTAGTCGACTGATATCATGTGGATTATATTTTTATAAATACAAGTTAACTAGTCAACTAAATCTACACAAACGGTCAACTAACGACCCCATCATTTGATTGGTTGCATAGTTTCAATAGACTTAAAAGGGGCAAAATTAAACTATTTCTTTTTTATTTGAAAATTCACGTTTTCAACTATAACCAATCGACTGAGTGGCACTCTACCAGTCGACTGGTTACACGTAACTGCTATATTTTTGAATTTTCTGAATGAAGAGGAACTTCCTCCCATAAAGATTTGCAACTGTATCTAATGGCAGCTACTTCTCATGAACACATATAACTCTTGAGACATTATATATAGCACTTTGATTCAAGAACATATAATTAATTTCTTTACTTGTACTCTCAAATTCTCTTTGAAGTCTTCTCTTGCATTCAAAGGCTTACATTGTAATTTTTGATCACTTAAACATTCAAGTTATATCATTTAGGTAACTATCTACTTTCATTCTTCCATATATACACAATATACCACTTACGAAGAAGATTATAGGAAGGTTGTACTCTATCAGCTTATCTGTGTTATTTAGAACACACAAAGTCAACTTTTCACTACTTTTGTAGTTGAAGTCCTATAACACCCTGCAAATTTAATGATCGGATATTTAAATGATTAATTTAAATATTTAATCATTAAGTAATAGAACACCTATTATACTTGATTTTTACAAACGAGTGAATTAGGACCCCATACACCCATGGTTGTGTTTGCTTTTTCGACGCAAGTAAAATGAGTATAAACACGAATATTTTGGAATCGATGAGAATTTGGAGTGAATAGTGATTTTGAGTGGATGAGATGAATATGGGCTAAATCCATTTACATATCATATAAGCCTATATGTGGCTAACCCCTTTTTCATTCTCAATTTTCATTTCACGTTATCTTCTCCTCCTCATTCTCTAATGTCCCCTTACCACCCCTTAATCATCTTTTAATCCCCAACCCCTAAACCCATTAATAAATTTTCTAAAATCAAATAAAAACCATCATAGTTCCTCTCTTCCAATTCTACATAAAACCCATGAAGAAATTGGCTTGGTTTAGAGTATTATTGTGCATTTCGAAATTTAAAGTAAGCAAGAATTGGGTTTTGGTGATTAGAACTTGGCTTGGATTTAATTAAAGTGAGTGGGATGATTCTCTTATTTAATTTTAGTATTATACTTCATTAATTGATTAATTTATAATCATTAATTAAGTATAATGGAAGGATTTGTAGATTTCCATGTTATGGTTTAGGCTTGTATTCATGTTATAAACAAGTTTCTGATAGCTAACTAATTGTTTGAACCCTTAATGATCATATTTGGAAAACTTAGTAAGCTCCAAATTAGATTGTGGGCTAAGTAATTGATTTTGAGTGATGTGATTGATTATAGGTTAATTACATGATATAATTAAGTTCATATCCATGGTTAGCAATAATAAAACAAACTTAAATAGTTTGAAAAAAGTTAGTAAGCTAATTAAATGATTAATGAAGCTTAATTAGTACCTATGAATATTATTTAAAGTATGAAATGATTTTTATAAGTGAATGGGTCATTTATAAATATTATTTAATATTTTATAAGTGAGTTTATATAGTATAAAAGTGGTATTTTATAAAATAGATGATTTTATAAAATAGTAAGAATGTGGTATTTTATAAGATATTGATGTTTATAAAATAGCATTAATAAGACATTTTGTAAAATGGTTATAAGATTTTATGAAATGTTTATAAAAGGAATGCTTAACTATAAATGAAGAGATTTAGGCTATGTTTGGTTTACCGTTTTTAGTTTTGAGTTTTCGTCCATACAAAAATACGAACAACGCATGTATATTATGAAAAATGACCATTTTAGAAAACGAATTTAACACACAAAATAGAAAACAACTTTTTTTCATTTTTCGTGTTTTGAGAAAAATGGAAGCACGAGCAACGATTCATCCTTCCGTCATTCCTCCATCCACTTCGTGGTCCCCTCTAATCTTCCGTTCATCCCTTCCGACCTCCCTTCTTTCTTCTCATATTTTGTAATTAATGTTGAAAACTCAAAACATAACATACAAAATAAACCAAACGACCCCTTAGTATTTCAAAGGCTTAAGTGAAGATATAAGCTAGTATGAATTTTATAAAACGATATGAGATTTTATAAAAAGGAGGTATTACTTTTATTGAAAAGATTTAGTAAATAAAAGTAAGATATGATTAAGTAGTAAAACAATTACTTATTTAAATATATGTATGTGTAAATGAGTATAGACAAATATACGTATACGTGTATTTTGAATATATATATAACAATCAAAACATTGGTTGAGTTGTAGTTAGAATTATTGTATGTTTGGTTGTTATGTATGTTTGCAATTTGTTAATTATATAGAAATATAATTGATTACAAGTCTAATGTAGGCATTTCATGTAGTCGTAGTGACTATCGTGTGCGCGAAGTTGCGTGAGAATATAACGAGCTGAGTAATCGCCTCGGTGAAGTCCAAAATGTGATTTTTGTATGATGGTGTGTTTGCGTGAACATGTGTGCATAAGTGTGCATGAATAGGTGTATCGACACACGTATAAGCTACGCACTAAACAAGGAGGCTGGGTAGGTCGTTTTAGCATGTTAGAGGAAGTCGGGTCGCTATAACCACTCATAAAACTCTACTCGTGCAAAGAGTAGATTTTTGGTATCGAAACCAGTTTTCAATCACTTATGGGATTCACTTCCATAACATCAACAAATGAGCCTCGGTAGATTTTCGATGGATAAAGTCAGGCTCTAGAAGCAAGACAACTTATCGAGTGAAGCGTCGAAGGAAACGACACACTAACCGACGACCGTTTGGCGGGGTTTGTCCCTGCCCGGGTTCAAGTTCAAGAATTTCCAGGATTTCAGTCGACTGAGGGAAAAGTTCAGTCGATTGAATGAGGGGAAATTCAATCTAGAGCCTAAGAGTCAAAAACAATGGACTAGGGGATTGGGTTCAGTCGACTGAATAAGATCCCCAGTCGACTGAACTGGGGTAGTGAGTATCTTCGGGGATTTTTCCCTCATCTCATGTGCGGTACTTCGTAAGGCTTTGGCATGACTTCGAGAAGACTATGAGCTACTCGGGGAAGTGGAATGCACGACCAAGTTCTAGATCCAGACACGAGTGCAATGAAACCAAAGAATATCGATGGCGATCGAGCACGAGATTGGTATGATGATCGACTATGCAATCATGTCCGATGAGCATGTATGATCGAATGAAGTGAATTCATATCTTCAAGGGTTGACTTCGAGATACGTAAGGTTAGATGAACCATATCGGCCTTATGTTAGTGACCATACATCGAATTAACCTTATTTTAATGATCATACGTCGTATTGGCCTTATGTTAGTGGTCATGCCTATTATTAGGTCTTGATAGATGTTTAAGTACGTTAGTGTGTTGTCTTTATTTATTATGGGATCGTGGTAGACGTCTGGGTACGTTAGAGTGCTGACTCTACTTATTATAAGATCATGATAGAAGTCTTGGTACGTTAATGTTTTGACTCTATCCATTATACGATCAGAATATGTGTTTGGGTATGTTAGTGTGCTGACCATATTTATTATAGGATCCCGTTAGACATCTGGGTAAGTTAGTGTGCTGGTTCTATTTATTATAGGATCATGGTAGATTTCTGGGTACGTTAGTATGCTGGCACTACTTATTTTAAGATCATGATAGATGTCTAGGTACGTTAGTGTGCTGGCTTTATTTATTATACGATCAAGATAGATATCTGGATACGTTAGCGTGCTGACTCTATTTAATTATTGGATCATGATAAATGTCTGAGTACGATAGTGAACTGGCCCTGTTCATATTGAATCATTGGATTGTGAAAAGTGTCCATTGTTGACTCCATCCATCAGTAATGACGAGTATTGATTTGTATTCCTTAGGTATCTTCCATTATTATGTCGTGCATGTTATTAGTTGGCTGTTATTGTTATTGCTGCATTTACTATTGTTTCGTACTTCGCGATCGACTTATATTATCATTGCCCTACTTTTGGAAGTTGGGTTACTTTTATCATAGAATGATACTTACATTTCATTCACATTATATTATTTGTGTTGACTTGTTCATTACAGGAGAAAATCAAGTTGTGGTATGATCTCCTAATTTTGAGATGGGTTTGATGTAGTTGTTTTTAGGCAGTCCGAATAACTCCTGAGCCACATTTATGGAGAGGACGGGCTGTGAGTTAGTTGATTCCTATTTGTTTGTATATAGTTTTCATATATAATATTTTAAGATAGTTCCCCTCACACCAGACTTTATGTCTGACCTACGTTTTGCCTTTATCTGCTTATGTCATGACAACTCTTGGGTACACGATTGAGTAGTTTGAGAGTTAGATGCTTTAGGGATACGCTAGCCGGATGTGCGGCTGGAGCATTTTGGAGACGTGGCATCAATATTTTGTGATATGTATACTTAATATTTTATTAGTACATGACAAACCCTGTTATTTGTATATGAGACTTTTGTATCAGATGTTTATTTAGAACTCTGTTCTTTTTGGAGTTGTTGTATTCTGACTTTCTGTACTGATACTTATTTATCAGTTGTTCTACTGGTGTAGTCTCTTATATATTGTTATTATATTATGTTCATGTATATTATATGTTGTCATTCCATTGTGAGATCTTATCGATGCCTTGGTTTAGTGTTTTGCTTAAATTTTACTCCAACGATCTGCCTTTTTGGGTATTCTAAAAGGGCAGATTGTTACAGTTGATATCAGAGCTTAGGCTCAACACCCGAACCAAGTAGACCAATTTGAGTTAATCAATCTGGTAGTATGAGATACATAAAGATAGCGTACTCGTATTTTTCTACTTTGTTATCTTGTATACACCACTTGTCTTTTGGACTTGATTTATTTTCGTCCCTAGTTGCCAAAGATTCTTCATTGGGCTATCAATATCAGCGGATGAAGTGCATCGATGATTGTAGATAGGTAGTTTGAGATGCCTGATTAGTTCAGAGACTATTTAGCTTTCGCAAAAGATGTTCCGTTGCCCATGAACATTTCCAGTAGATTGCGGTTAATGCTAAAAGTGGTATGGCCCTTTGGGCATTAGTATTTCTAGCTCCACCAGCTCTAGACTTTTTGAAGCAGTGCCGAAATTTCTTTACCCTTAGAGAGAAGCCATATATGAGTCTTGAGACTATTTCTAAGACACGGTCTTGGACATGATCATGAGAAGAATTCCATCGACATAAGTTTAGGGAATATTCTCATAAGGAAGATTATTTCTCGGCATTTTGTGAAGGGAGTCTTTGGCTGGGTAGGATGCAGTGTTTGTATGGCTGGTAAGCAGACATGTGATTCAGAACTTTTCAAACGTCGCTTTAACTTCTCAGTTCATTTTTGAGATGGAGAAGAGTCTATGACTTGGGCATTCCATCCATGTTGTGCAGGGGAGCTTATCAGTAAAGGAGTGTTGACTAACTAAATCTTTTGTTTTTGGGGTTTAAGGTGGTTGGTACTCCATTATTGTGGGCAAAGATGTTTGCCTTGGGTCTTAAGCATTGGTTGGGGGTTCATTGATTAGCCTTATCCCTGTTCGGGTCCACTTTTGAATATTTTGTTGGGATGGTTCTCCTTTGTAAGAATTCCCATGAGATACCATTGAGGTAATGAAAGTGGAAAGCAACTGAACTCCAACCGAGGTGCAACGACCATGATACAAGAAAGATCGAGCTTGTTTAGAAAACTCTGGCCTAGTATGTTACTCATGTGGCATATAAGAGGCTTTTCGCTATGAAATGCCACCCCGCTAAAGAGAAGCATAAGCGCTTCAATTGTGATCGGCTTAATCACTTGAAGAAGGACTGTCATGCTTTTCCAGAGGATGTGTAAGTGATGATGACTTGTGCCTTTTAGGCATTACTAGGTCCTAGCGGGCTTACGGCTCAAGAAAATTGGAAGGAGCTTATGTAGTGGGATATGCTTTATTCTTGGGAACTCGCTTATGTTCATTTTGACACTTGACCGGTATATTTTATTTATTGCTAGTTACTTCGTAGATAGGCTAAACTTGACATCTTTTATAGTGCGTAAATTCTTCGATAGAGATAAACCTTGTATGAGTCACCTTGCTGCTGAGGTTAAGCGACTGAGAGTTTTACCATTCGAACTTGATGCACGAGCTTTCAAGTTGAATGGGTTGGTCGATGAAGGGTGACTTGGATTTAATCCAGGTAGGGTTCGGTGGATGCCCAGTAATAGGCAAAGGCCAAGCGAATGATTTATAGGCGTTTGCCTAGAGTCGTTCATATTATAATGATTTTTCTTTCTGTTGGTGAACCTCAGTATTTTCTAAAGATTAGTCCATTCACGTGAAGGTTCTTGGCCTATAGTTTGAGCATAGAGTTTCTAGGTGATTTGCACCAGTTGGGAAAGAGTTTTTCACTTAATTTGGATAGACAAGCACTTGATTCAGATTCTTGGGATGACTGAGGGATTTCCAGAATACAGCCTTGGTCATGCGAGGAGATATTAGTAGTCGGATCAAGGAACCAGATCGGAGTTCGCACGGATGAAGTCAGGTGGCTGACCCTAATTTAACAAAGAAGTCTTGCGAGCAAATGAAGAGTTGGAATGGGCGCCGTGTGTTTTGGGATGATCTTAGGTTATTGTAAAATTTTGAAAGTAGTATAATTATTATTAAATGGAATAGTCTGGAGAAGGATTACTCGACTGGTTTTGTGGCAATTTGGATAATCTTCTAAGTGATGAGATGATACTTGCCTAGGCGATCGAGTGTCGTAGTGCATTTGGCATATTATCCCTATTAACATTGTGCGGAGTTTGAACTCCAGCAAACCCAAGCAATTGTAAATCTTCATTTAATGATAATTTAGTTAGTATAAGTTTCTCCTTTGGAAAGTGAGTTATGTTTGGAAGAAAAGGAGGGTTAAGGCATAAATCTTGCTTTTTCGAGAGTTTCGAGAGTCGATGATCCTGCATATCGTATAGGTTTTCCTTTTCATACCGGGAGGTGTAATACTCTTTCTTCATGAAAGAGGTTATACTACTTAGGCATTTACTCCTTTTGAATGTCGAACGAACTCATTGGAGTTTATGGTTAAACATGCATGGTTGACTCTTGATGGTTACCGGGAATTTTAGTATAGACTCTTTTTAAATATTTCATTGTTTTGTATGATTGTTGTTGCTTGTTGATTTATTATTACTATTTGCTATGGATTGATCATTGTTTATTGTTTATTATTGCTTGTTGCTTGCTACTGTTTGTTGTGTGTTGTTGTTTGATTTTTTTCTACTGATTGATTTGTGTTGTTGTTGATTTTGTTGATTGTGTATTTAATAATTTGTATGTTATTTGTTGTTGCTTATCCTCGCTTGCTATGATTTGCTGGTTGCTTATTATTGCTTATTGCCTGATTTTTGTTTATTGCTGTTTTCTACTATTTGATCGTTGCTTGCCTTATGCATTTGATTGCTTGTACGGTAGTTATAATTTCACAATTTTAAATAAGTTATGGAGACAGATAGCGATTGTTATCAGGAATAGATCACATATCATCCATGCCCACTCTTGGGTCAAGATGGGATCTATTTGAGTTCACTGCCTTTTGATTTGACTCTGACTCCGTGGTATATTTTGATACTAACTCACTTGAACTTACTTTTTAATTACTTATCGTGTATGACTGTAGTATTATCGATTACTACGCTGGGGTTATACACATTTGAATTCGATGATAGTGCACAATCCTCTTTGTATAGTATAATTAGGTACTTGAGAGCTTAATATAACTATTTAAATGCTTATTTGATTTGATTGGCATTTAAATAGAGAGAAGCTCTCCTAAGAGAGGTAAGAATTTTTGGGAATGTCAGATGACGTAGGTCATCGTGTATTTCCAACTGTGTGATGCTTTCAAATTTGGGAGTTTTCGTGATGCTGATAGCAAATGGGAAGGTACTGTTGGAATTTTCCGAAACTGAAATTTAGGAAGTTTGGTCAATCCTGTTACTTTCTCGTACTTATGGGAATTTCATGGACAAAATTCTTTTAAGGAGAGGAGAATGTAACACCTCGCAATTTTAACGATTGGATATTTAAATGATTAATTTAAATATTTAATCGTTAAGTAATAGAAATTCTCTTATACTCGATTTTTACAAATGACCGAATTAGGACTCAATACACCCATGGTTGAATTTGCTTTTTCAACGGGAGTAAAATGAGTATAAACATGACTATTTTTGAAGTTGGTGAGAAATTAGAGTGAATAGTTATTCTGAGTGGATGGGATGAATATGGGACAAATCCATTTACTAAGCATATATGAGGCTAACCCCATTCGTAATTTCATTCTCATTTTTCATTTCACATTATCTTCTCCTCCCCTTTCTCTAATGTCCCCTTAATCACCCATTAATCACCTTTTAATCCCCAAACCCTAAACCATTAAATAAATTTCCTAAAATCAAATAAAAATCACCATAATTCCTCTCTTTCAATTTTCAACAATCCACGAAGGAATTGGCTTGGATAAGAGTATTGGTGTGCATTTCGAAATTTAAAGCAAGCAAGAATTGGGGTTTTGGTGGCTAGAGCTTAGCTTGGGTCTAATTAAGGTAAGTGAGATGAATCTCCTATTTAATTTGAGTATTATACTTCATTAATTGATTCACTTATAATTATGAAGTATAATGAAATGATTTGGAGATTTCTATGTTATGGTTTAGGCTTGTATTCATGTTATAAACATGTTTTCGATAGCTAACTAATTGTTTGAACCCTTAATCATCATGTTTGGAAAAGTTAGTAAGCTCTAAATTAGATTGTGGGCTAAGTAATTTATTTTGAGTGATGTTGTGATTGATTAAAGGCTAATTACATGATACAAGTAAGTGCATATCCTTGATTAGCAATAACATAACCAGTTTAAATGGTTTTAGAAAAGTTAATAAGCTAATTTAGTGATTAATGAAGCTTAATTAGTACCTGTAAATATTATTTAAAGTAAGAAATGATTTTTATAAGTGAATGGGTCATTTATAAATATTGTTTATTTAATGTACCCCTTTCGAATTCTTTGGAAGTACCCCTTCTGAAACCATTGAAAGTCCCCCTTCCAAAACCATTGAAAGTCCCCCATTCGAAACCTTTGGGTTTATATTTAAAAATATCATTTGGGTCAAAGTGAATATAAACGAAAGTATCTCTTTCAAAACCATTCTTTATCATATAAAAGTATTGGGGAGAACTTGATGGTGTCGGCACCATCCCTTTCGAAAGCTTCAAATAATTTAAACAAACCATTGAAGGATAGCGTCGAAACCCCCTTTCAAAGCCAATGCATTCGGAACCCTTGGACCCTTTCGAAAGCATTTAGGAAGTGGCTTAGTATAAGTTTAAAAAAAGGTTACCCTTCGAAAGCATTGTTGACTTCAGTACACTCGAAAGGCAAAAGAACAGCGGTTGGGTTTCGACTAGGTTGGAATCCCTACTTTCGGAAGCATTATTTATATAAGTAAAGAAATCCATTCAAAAGCTTATTCTTTAAGACATAAGATGGCAACCCCTTCGAAAGCTATTAGAAAACCCCTTCCGAAAACATATGCTTCGACTCCTTTAAAGGCTTTAATTAAAACAAAGGTAGGCGCTTAACATTTTTTAAAACAAACAAAAGGTATCGACCCCCTCAGAAGCAATACTTTCGACACCATGCCTTCCACCTTTCTCCAATCCACTACGTACCATCTAAGTGATACCTTGTGTATTGGTTTTGACCTAGTGGGGTTTCGACTTGATTGAAGGCGGAAGCTCTGAGTCGAAAGGTACTTCTATTAGAGGCGGAACCTAAATTTCTGAGTAAAAGCCGATTAATGCTACTTAAAGCAAATTTTATCTAACTAACCTGCCACATGTAAACCTATAATTGGTTAAGCCTCAACTATTCAAATTCTTTACTAAAATAACTGCCACTTAATTTCAAATCTAAATCAAGGTTAATTTAGAAAATAATCCCTTCCATTAAACAAAACCAATATTGCAAATAAGTCCTTCTTTTAAAATAATTTAATTTGCATAGAAAATGACTTAGGAAAAATCCCCAAAAATTTTAGAAATTCACTTTCATCATGTTATCTAACATATCAAAATTTCAGACCCAAATTCTCAATATAATTTCTGAAATAAATTTATAAACCCAACTAACCATATTTTCCTTTGGAAATTCATAATAATCTTTCCATTCCATAACTTGGAAAATTATCAAAATTAAAATCTAACTCCAAAATCATGTTTTACACAACATAAAATTTTTCCATGGCATTCAAGAATCAATTTCAATCGGTTTTGCCCTAACGCATAAACCTCATTTAAACAATCTTGTTTAAATTAAACAAATTATAATTCAAGCATATCATCATCCAAATCATCATAAAAACGAATTTAATCTTAAATTCGAAAATATATTATTATAAAACAAAATAGAGATGGAATAAATTATTATTCACCTTGATTAATATAAGGAGATTGGATTGAGATTGAGATTTTTTCCCCTTCTTTAACTTCTTAGCTAGATTTGAATTCTCTTGTCTTCCTAGCAATGGCGGATCTTCTTACATTTTTATTTTGTTTTCAAAATGACGTAAATGGGGAAAATGAAACGTGAATGGAATATATATAAGGGTAAGGGTTATGTGCAGCTATTTCCCAATATACCCTTATGTAGATTAATTAACTTATAACCCATTCTTAAGCCCATTTAATTAATTAAATTAAGCACGGCCTTTTAGTATTTATTCAAATCTCAATCCCATTATCACTTAACATTTACATTATTCTATTTAATTTGTCTAATTAAATCTCTTGATTAATGTTATCAAAAATTAGGGGTGTTACAGGCTCCCCTCCTTAAAGAATTTCGTCCTCGAAATTCTGTAAGGACTAAATACTAAACATAGCAATCATCTGTAAGGACTCCTAACAATCATACTAGTCTACCTGACTAGCAATTATCTTATAAATTTAATATAGACATACCCTCAAAGCAGATTAGGATAAGTATCTCGAATCTTGTCTTCTGTCTCCCAAGTACATTCCTTCTCGTTGTCGCTCTACTGAACTTTCACCAACTTGACTGTCTTTTTCCTCAATCATTTCTCATCTCTCGCTACAACCCTAACTAGTTGTCTAACAAAAGTCAAATTAGGCTCTACTACTAAATCTTCCAACCCTGTTGGAGGAATAGTAGTCTCTGGATCTTGCACATTCTTGTGAAGATAAGACACATGAAATACATTATGGACACCTGCCATACTGCTCGGCAACTCTACTCTGTATATGAGCTTTCCAATCCTCTCTATAATCTTGAATGGACCAACTTATCTCGGTGCCAGTTTCCCTGACTTTCAAACCGTACCACACCCTTCATAGGTGATATCTTAATGAAAACCCTATCTCCAACTGAGAACTCTAGGTTCTTATGCCTCTTATCTGCATAACTCTTCTGTCTGGATTGAGTTTTTTCATCCTTTCTCAAATCAACTCAATCTTCTCTGATCCTCCCTAACCAAATTTGGATCTAAGACTAGTCTGTCTTCAATCTCTAACCAACATGATGGTGATTTGCATGGCCTTCCATACAAAGATTCGAAAGGAACCATTCCCATACTAGTCCGATGACTATTATTATAGGAAAACTCAACCAAATGCAGGTGATCTTCCCAAGATCCACCAAAGTCCAATACACAAGTTCTCAACAAATCCTCGAGTACCTTATTGACTCTCTTTGTCTGCCCAACTGTCTGAGGGTGATATGAAGTACTCATATTGAGCTTAGTGCCTAATACATATTATAGACTCTTCCAGAATTCGTTAGTGAACAAAGCATCTCTATCACTGACTATGCTATTAGGAACTCCATGTAGTCTAACTATGTTCTTCATGAACAACTTTGCCAAAACAGGTGCCGTCCGGTTGACTTGACTGGAATGAAATGGGAACTCTTGGTCAACCTGTCCACTATGACCCATATACTTTCATTTCCTCTATTCGACCTTAGCAGCCCGTCTATAAAATCCATGGATATCGAATCCCATTTCCAAACTAGAATCTCTAGAGGCTGAAGCAACCCACTTGGCTTCTGATTTTCAGCTTTTACTTGTTGACAGTTGGCACGCTGCCTAACCCACAAGCCAACATCCCTCTTCATGCCTTTCCAATAGAAGCTCCTCTTCATATCTTGATACATCTTGGTCCCTCCTGGATGAATCGTAAACTTGGATCGATGACATTCTCCAAGAACTTATTTCCTCAAGTTCTCAACATCTAGAACACACAACCGTCCTTTCTTTCTCAACCATCCCTTCCGGTCAATAATAAAGTCCTTCAGATCATTGATCTCCGATCCAGCCTCAAGCCTTTTAATCCTCTTGGCTAATACTGGATCCTTCTTCTGTTTAAAAGTTATCCTCTCGATCAACACTGGTCGAACTTCTAAATAGGACAACATGGAAGTACTCTGACTAGAACTAGCAGTCGATCTTAACTGCATACCACAACTGGCCAAAGCTTCTAGATCCTTCCATTCTGCCAACATAGATAAAACCACATTCTGAAGTCTTATGCTAAGAGCATCCGCTACTTTATTACCTTTTCCTGGTGTATACTCTAACCAAAATCATAAGCAGCTAAAAACTCCAACCACCTCTGTTGTCTCATATTCAACCCCTTCTGAGTGAATAAGTATCTTAAAGACTTTGATCGGTGTATAGCTCAAATCTCTCCCCTAAGAGATAATGCCTCCAAATCTACAATACGAAGATCACCGCAGCCAACTCCAAATCATGAGTAGGATAAATCACTTCATGCGGTCTAAGCTGTCGTGAAGCGTAGGCAATCACTTTACCCTTCTGCATCAACATAGCTCCCAATCCAGTCCTACATGCATCAGTATATACCACCAACCCTTGTTTTCCATCTAGAACTACTAACACCGGTGCATTGTTCAACAAATGCTTTAACTTAAGTAATGCTTCCTCACATTTGTCGGACCAAACAAACTTTACCTCCTTCCTGGTTAGCTTAGTCAAAGGTGTTGCTATCCACGAGAAATCCTTAATGAATTTCCGGTAATAGCCAGCTAGTCCAAGAAAACTTCTAATCTCAGTCATCGTCTTTGGTCTCTTCCAATTATTAACAGCTTTGATCTTATCTGGATCAACTGACAGCCCCTTCCCTGAAACCACGTGACCAAGAAAATTAATCTCTTTCTTCCAGAAATGACACTTGGAAAACTTCGCCTTTAGCTGATGCTGCCTCAACGTCTCAAGCACAACTCTAAGATGATCCTCATGCTCTCTTTCATCTTTAGAGTATACCAAAATGTCATCTATAAACACCAACATGAATCTGTCCAAATACTCTCGGAAGACTCGGTTCATCAAATCCACGAAGAAAGCAGGTGCATGCGTTAACCCTAACGGCATTACTAACCACTCGTACGAACCATAGTTCGAAATGTTGTCAAAGGAATACTATCCTCTGCACTCTGCTCCACACAACTGATCAAATAGATGATCAATTATCGGCAAAGGATACTTATTCTTTATCGTCCTCTCGTTCATCTTACGATAATCGATACACATCCTCAACGATCCACCTGGTTCCTTCACGAATACCACAGCTGCTTCCTAAAGCGAACTGCTTGGTCTAATAAAATTCCTTCCTTCTAGATCTACTAGTTGCACCTTCAATTCCTTCATTTCAGTTGGTGTCATCCTGCTAGGTGGTCTACTTACAGGTTTAGCCCCAGGCATAAGATCTATCAGAAACTCAACAACTTGTTTCGGTGGGAATCCTATAACCAGCTCAAAAACATCTGCAAACTCTCTTGCTACACGAACCTGACTTAACTCATCTCCCACTTCTATTGCACTTAACAAAGCACAACTACTCCGGTCAGAATTCTCCACTGAGAATATGATTCGGTTATGACTATCAGGATGTCTTAGTGATATCTCCCCATCCTGACAAAATATCCCAGCCCCATACCTTCTCAACCAATTCATACTCAAAATGATTCTAAAATCTATGAAATCGAAAACATACAGACTGCATGCAAACTTATGACCTAACAAATCAAGTTCTAACTGGTCACATCTCATCCCCAGAGTTGCATACCCTCCTATTGGATTTGCAACCCTTAAGGAAGTAACAAGGTATGTGGGTTCTAAGCATAACCTATCAACCAAACACTGGGATATAAATGAATGTGATGCACCGGTATCAAATAGTATCCTAACTAGTATACTCTGAATCAAAAACGTACCTTCCATCGCAGTCTTTCCTTTATCAGCTGTAGTTAGCTTAGCAGATGATGGTCCAACAGTAAAAACCTTTCCTTTGTCCGACCTAACTGGTTCTGGACACTGATTCTTATAATGCCCAACTTGATCACAATTGAAGCAGTTCACATTCTTCTTATTTACAGCCTTCTTTCCCTTGCATGACCGACACTCATTTGCATAATAACCCTTCTTATCACACTTGTAACAAACTAAATCAGCCTTTGCCTTCTTAGCAGCATCTCCCTTCTGGGCTCCCTTCTTCTTAAAGAACTTCCTCTTCTTTCCCTAGGGACCCTGGGATTCAACCGGCTTCTCTCTAGCACAAACAACAAGCATCTCCTCATAGCGAATTTTCATCTCCACAACCACATTATAAGGATCACGGATATGTGTCAGGGTCGCCCTAGCAAGCTCAGGCCTCAATCCTCGAATGAACCTCACATTCCTTCTGATGTCAGTGTCTATAGTAGCATATCCATATCGAGACAGCTCATCAAACTTAGTGGCATACTCGATAACCGACATCTCTTCCTGAACTAGATCCATAAACTTTCTCATCAACACTGACTTAGCAACTTCAGATAAGAACCTCTGCTCAAATCTCCTTCTAATTCAGCCCATATTGACTTTTCCTCCGGAACTCCGGCAGTGACACTGTTCCACCAATGAAGTGCTGACCCTTGCAACTGCCTAGAGGCCAATCTTCTCTTTTGCTCATCATCTAAACCTAAATCAGCAAAAATACGCTCACAGTGCAACAACCAATTCTCAACTTCTATAGCATCCTCCGTTCCTATAAACGGCTTTCCACCCAGACTGGTGTAATCTCTGCTCAGCTTAGCATAATTATTTCACTGATACATCGCCCCCGTATCTACTGGTGGATTTTCGGCACCCACATTGGCATCAGCATTTTGGTTAGCATAGCCTGTCGACCTTGGTTCCTCCTGGTATTAGGTCGAGCATTTCCATTGGTTGTGGTGCTTTCTCCACCGAGATTTCCTCTTCTGTTTCCTTCTTCCATATTTTCTTTCTCGTAAATCTACATACGAGCCTTAGTAAGATACAAAAGAAGGTCTAAGAGAGAGGGGCATACGTACTTATATATATATATATATATATATCAAATACAAGTATGTTACTATAGCATTATCCCAAACCCCGATCATATTTCTGATTCATTGGATTATGTTTCAAAAAGCTTTTAGGTTTAACTTTTCTTTTAAGTTTTCATAAACCTATGCTCTGATACCAACTTGTAAAATCCCCCTACTTGGAGGCCCAAAACTAACGACTATGGATGTTGTAGTCTTCAATAGTTATTAATCCTCGACGACCAAATTCGGCGATGTTAGATACATTGATACACAGAAACACATGATTATGGAAAAAATTTAAAACTTCAAACAAGATCACATTCCATTTCAAAAAAATTCCAAATTCATTACATAATCTCAAAATCGTTATCCACGTTCAGAGAAAATATATTTATTACAACATACGCCAAGAGCGAAAATATGAAGATGCCCTCTTGGATGATCAGAGTATATATAGGCAATTTAACAACTTTTCCATTACAAACAACACGGCGAAATCAAAATAAAAGAGAACTCTAGATAGCTATCATGCCTCACGCACGTCTCCGGAAGCTTTATTCGTCTAATGAGGTACTTGAAAACCTCAACTCTCAAACTACTCAAAATCAATTAAGTACCCAAGAGTTTAAGGGGAAAACATAAACTTTGAGTCAGACATAAAGCCTGGTATGAATAATAATCTACCATCTCAAACCATTTAGATATCTAGTGAGACCACGCCGCTTAGTGGAACGGGTTTTCCCCTTACTAGTATCTTAAAACCTTTATAAAACCATATACAGTGCTCCTGCATCGATAATGGTTAAAGCAATTCAAAACAATATGACATGATGATATGCAAAACAAATGAATCAATTCTGGATTACCCATCCTCATTCATTTTGACTATCTGTCACAATTATAGTTTCTAGGGTTACTACTAACCTAATAGTTTTCATGGGCTGACTATAACTGGTAAAATGATCATGGATTCCCTATCTAGTTCTATAGTTTTCATGGGATCACTAAGAAACTATTGGTAACTCCAATATCTTTACTCTTATCCTAGTTTTCATGGGTTGACTAGGAACCTATTGGTAACTCCAATATTTTTTATTCTTATACTAGTTTTCAAGGGCTGACTATGAACCTATTGACATCTATCAATATCTAAATCCGGATATAGTTTTCATGAGTTCACTATAAACTTATAAGACCCTGCCAATATCAAATCATAGTTTTCATGGGCTAACTATGAACCTGTCTTTCTGACATCTTCATTTATACACAGTTTTCATGGGCTTACTATGAACCTATTGGCCCTTGCCAATATCTTTTCCAATATAAAACTTTCATGGGCTTACTGAGAACCTATTAGTAACCCCAATATCTTTACTCTTAATATTTTAGCATCCCATATTCTGGCCTTCCTGACCTCATGGATGAAATTCTACTCATTTAGGAGTTAACTTAATTTATATTCACTACTAGGTCAATCTAGCTGGTTATTCTGCCCTTCCTCAAAAATACAGTTATGGGTCCATTACAATGTGAATATATACATATATGAAGAAGCAAACACAATAACTTGGTTAATCCTTTAACCTTTTAATCAAAGAAAACTTCTTCAAAAACTCCTTTTCAAAATACTTTATTTATTTATGCCATAGTTTTCTTTCAAAATGAGATTGGTTTATTTGTTTTGAAAAACTAAGGCTTTCGAAAACTTCAAAACCTTGCTTTCAACCTCACTGGATGACCTCCTTCGAAAGCATATAAAGCTCTTTTCAAAAATTAGGCCCCTGCCTTTCGAAACACTTTAAAACTTCTCTTTCGAAACCTTTCGAATGTAATAAAGCATTACTTATTAACTCTTAGAATCATAGCTTTGAAACCATTAAAAGTACCCCTTTCGAAATCTTTGGAAGTACCCCTTCTGAAACCATTGAAAGCCCCCCTTTCAAACCACTGAAAGTCCCCCTTTCAAAACCTTTGGGTTTATATTTAAAAATATCATTTGGGTCAAAGTGAATATAAATGAAAGTATCTCTTTCGAAACCATTCTTTATCATATAAAAGTATTGGGGAGAACTTGATGGCGTCGGCACCATCCCTTTCGAAAGCTTCAAATCATTTGAACAAACCATTGAAGGATAGCGTCGAAACCCCCTTTCGAAGCCATTGCCTTCGGAACCCTTGGACCCTTTCGAAAGCATTTAGGAAGTGGCTTAGTATAAGTTTAAAAAAAGGTTACCCTTCAAAAGCATTGATGACTTCAATACACTCGAAAGGCAAAAGAACATCGATTGGTTTTGACTAGGTCGGAACTCCTACTTTCGAAAGCATTATTAAAGCTCATTCTTTAAGACATAAGATGGCAACCCCTTCGAAAGCTATTAGAAAACCCCTTCCGAAAACATATGCTTCGACTCCTTCAAAGGCTTTAATTAAAACAAAGGCAGGCGCTTAACATTTTTTAAAACAAACAAAAGGCATCGACCCCCTTGGAAGCAATACTTTCGACACCATGCCTTCCACCTTTCACCAATCCATTACGTACCATCTAAGTGATACCTTGTGTATTGGTTTCGACCTAGTGGGGTTTCAACTTGATTGAAGGCAGAAGCTCTGAGTCAAAAGGTGTAACGACCCGTGTTTTTACGGATCGACAAGTTCGTCAAAATCTGGAATTTTCAGCATTTTAAGACATTTCAGATTTTTGGTGTAATTTGTCTAAGTCCTAGGTCGTGAACGACCTAAGAGCTAAGTCGTGACCGACCTATAGGATGGTAGCAAGTTAAGAGCTATGTTGTAGACGACTTAGGGATGTGGTGCGACCTAAGGATGTTGGGTTTAGGTCGTAGACGACCTAAGATAGGAGACTTAAGGGTTTCGGGCGAGTTAAGGGTTTTGAGCGACCTAAGGGATAGGTCGGCAACGACCTAAGGAAACTGTTGTGAGCGACCTAAGTGTTTGGGTGAGTTAAGTGTTAGGTCGGCAGTTCGAGTTAGCGACCTAAGAGATAGGAGGTAGCGACCTAGTAGAGTTAACGACTTAGGGGATAAGCAGTTTGCGACTTATAGGAGTTTGCGACCTATAGAATTGACCGACCTAAGTGTTAGCGTAGTTAGGTCGTTAGTTCTGTGTTGAGTTAGGTCGTAGGCGACCTAAGATAGTTAGGTCGCGTGTGTGTTAGGTCGCGAGTTTGCTAAGTCGTAGGTCGCGTGAGTTGTTAGGTCGCGCGTACGATAGGTCGCTGGGTTTTTAGACTTAAGGTGTTAGGTCGCAGATAGTTAAGTCGTAGCCTCGTTAGGTCGTAAGTTGTAGGGCTTTGGTAGGTCGCTTGGGTGCGCAGTTGTGCTAAGTCGCATTCTCTTAAGTCTTAGGTCGTAGAGGCGCAAGCGATAGGTCGCTGAGGAGTTTGTCGTGGCTTTGTTAGGTCGCTGGGTTTTGTTAAGTCGTAGGGGGCTTAGGTCGTAAGTCGGAGACGACTTAAGGAGATAGCCAAATTTCGACTTAAGGAATTTCTGCTATAAATAGAGGGGGTTGTTCTCACTTTTTGGGATCCGGATTTTGAAGCGACGAAGTGCTGCCATTTTGAGAGCTCGACTTCTACACTTCTTCACTTCTTTTCTCCACTCTAATCTAGTGCTTCCATCCATCCAAGTTGAAGATCAAATTGAAGATTCAAGAGCTTAGATTGAAGATCTTCATCTTTTCAAGAGAGATTTCTTCGTTTGAAGCGGATTCGTGATAGATCAAGCTTGATCCTTCGCTGTCCAGATCTGAAGCGTACTAGTTTGGGGTTGTTTAGGTGATTTGGTGAGTGGTGATTATCTCTCACACGGATCCAAAGTAGTAAATCGGATTGTTGGCTCGTTTTGGTGTTAAAATAGTGATTTCCATGCATTTTCTTCATCCTAAGTGTAGATCCATATAGATCCATTGTTCATGATGATGTTACATCCATTTTATCATATGTTAACCTATGCAAGTTCATTCATCAAGTTTGTAGGGATAGAATTCATGTTTTCATGCTTATTGGACTTTCAACTCTTTAATTACGAAAATGCCATTATTGTGATAATTGTCTACTTAGATCTTATTTGAATGCTTGATTGTTTGGATTAGTATTTGATTTGATTGATTGTTATGAATTAGATGATTGATGGTTTGATTTAGACCGAAGACGATTCAAAAGCTAAGGGAAAGGCTCTTGAATTGGGAAAGCTGCTCGTGGCATATGTAGCGGGATGATGAAGCTCTTATGCATAGATTTGATGATGTGATGTTGAGATGAGGCTTTGCGAGGATGTGATGAAGCGAAGCAATCATGTGATGAAGACTTGGTCTAATCCAGACGGGATCATTCCAAGCATGTTGATAACTCGGTGATATGATTCGAGTTGAGGATAATGAATGGATATGAGAATAGTCGTCGAGGAGGATGACTAGGAGGCTTGGATAGCATCGTTGTTGAAGGTTCTAGCATGCTCTAAGCAAGAGTACATTTGGGCAGATTCGATAGTCCCAACGACTAATTGTTGATGGTCGAGTACTCTGGGCAGATTCGATAGTCCTAGGCACGGGTTGCGACTACGTGCGGGAGTTATGTCTAGAACCGGGGTTTCCATTAGCCCTTGACGGACGGCTGAAAGAATGTGCCGGTCATTCAATTAACGGTGATATCGAAGCAATGATAACAGTGATAGCCAGAGTCATGGATGTTTGGTTGTATCGTCATTCGGACTCAAGAGCGGTATTTTCTGGGTGCTTATCTGATTTAGGCCTTGGTACTTGGAAAACATCGCCCTTGACTCGAGTGATAGTAGCTTTACTTTAAATTGTATGCTCTGCTATGTTTGCTTCTGCTTAGTTTGTGTCTGGGGGCTATCACTGTAGAATGAGGTTGGAGTGGGAGGGTTGTATTCCTATTCCTTTTCCTTTATGCTCTTTTGGTATGTTGTTAGTTAATTTACTGCTCACTAAGACTGTTGTCTGACTCAAGGCTTTATGTTTTAATTCTTATTGCCTTGGGCTGTTCGTCCATTTTGGGACGGGCAGACTAGGTAGCAGGTGACAGGTGCTGTTCTCTTCTCACGATGCTGATATCGAAGATGAGATGGAGGGTTGCATATTATCTTCTTATTATATGTACTGGATATTCCGCTGTTTTGTATTCTCTGAGAGATATGTAGTGAGGCTTGATGTATTGACTATTTGGATGCTTGTATTCAACTATTATGGAGTTTTTATATGATGTCATTTTGTTCTGTAAAGCTTCACTATACATATGTTCTATTGTATTTTGTCCATGCGCTGTGAGTAATACGATAGATTCTGTTGTTTTATTTTACCCTGACAATCGTCCATGGTCGCCTGGCACACTTTACAGAGCACTATCTCTAGATTCGGTGCAGGGGTCATGGGCGGTCGTCACAAAAGGTACTTCTATTAGAGGCGGAACCTGCTTTTCTGAGTAAAAGCTGATTAATGCTACTTAAAGCAAATTTTATCTAACTAACCTACCACATGTAAACCTATAATTGGTTGCCTCAACTATTCAAATTCTTTACTAAAATAACTGCCACATAATTTTAGATCAAAATCAAGGTTAATTTAGTAAATAAGCCCTTTCGTTAAACAAAACCAATATTGCAAATAAGCCCTTCTTCTAAAATATTTTAATTTGCATAGCAAATCACTTAGGAAAAATCCCAAAAAATTATAGAAATTCACTTTCATCATGTTATCTAACATATGAAAATTTCAGACCCAAATTCTCAATATAATTTCTAAAATAAATTTATAAACCCAATTAATCATATTTTTCTTTGGAAATTCATAATAATCTTTCCATAATTTAGAAAATTATCGAAATTAAAACCCAACTCCAAAATCAAGTTTTACATAACATAAAATTTTTCCATGGCACTCAAGAATCAATTTCAATCGGTTTTGCCCTCAAACCGCATAAACCTCATTTAAACAATCTTGTTTAAATTAAACAAATTGTAATTCAAGGATATCATCATCCAAATCATCATAAAAACGAATTTAATCTTAAATCCAAAAACATATGATTATAAAACAAAATAGAGATGGTATAAATCATTATTCACCTTGATTAAGATAAGGAGATTGGATTGAGATTGAGATTTTTTTCCCCTTCTTTAACTTCTTAGCTAGATTTGAATTCTCTTCTCTTGTCTTCCTAGCAATGGCCGGCTCTTCTTACATTTTTATTTTGTTTTCAAAATGACATGAATGGGGAAAATGAAACGTGAATGGAATATATATATAAGGGTTAGGGTTATGCGCGACTATTTCCTAATATACCCTTATGTAGATTAATTAACTTATAATCCATTCTTAAGCCCATTTAATTAATTAAATTGAGCACGACCTTTTAGTATTTATTCAAATCTCAATCCCTTATCACTTAACATTTACATTATTATATTTAATTTATCTAATTAAATCTCCTGAATAATGTTATAAAAAATTAGGGGTGTTATAGTTTTCCTTCGTAAGAATTCCCATGAGATACCATTGAGGTAATGAAAGTGGATAGCAATCGAAACTTCAATCGAGGTGAAATGACCATGCATGATACAAGGAAGATCGAGTTTGTTCAAAAAAAAGGCTGGCCTAGTATGTCACTCATGTGGCATATATGAGGCATTTCGCTATGAAATGTCATCCAGCTAAAGAGAAGAGTAAGGCCTTTAATTGCGATCGGCTTGATCACTTGAAGAAGGACTATCCTACTTCTTTAGAGGATGTGTAAGTGATGATGACTTGTGCCTTTTAGGCATTACCGGGTCCTAGCGGGCTTACGGCTCAGGAAAATTGGAAGGAGCTTATGTAGTGGAATATGCTTTATTTTTGGGAACTCAGTTATGTTCCTTTTGACACTTGAGCAGTATATTTTATTTATTGCTAGTTACTTGGTAGATAGGCTAAACTTGACACATTTCATAGTGGGTAAATTCTTCGATAGAGATAAACCTTGTATGAATCACCTTAGTTGCAAAGATGCGGTGAAGCGACCAAGAGTTTTACCATTTGAACTTGATGCACGATCTTTCAAGTTAAATAGGTTGGTCGATGAAGTGTGACTTGGATTTATATTCAGGTAGGGTTTGGTGGATGCCCAGTAATGGGCAGAGGCCGAGTGGATGATTTATAGGTGTTTGCCTAGAGTCGTTCGTGTTATAATGGTTTTTCTTCTTGTTGGTGAACCTTAGGTGATGGGAGTAATCCCATGTGTTGAAAGGGATATTTTCTAAAGATTAGTCCATTCACATGAAGGTTCTTGACCTATAGTTTGAGTGTAGAGTTTCTAGGTGATTTGCACTAGCTAGGAAGAGTTTATCACTTGACTTGGATAGACAAGCACTTGAGTTAGATTCTTGGGATGACTGAGGGATTTCCGAAACACAGCCTTGGTCGTGCAAGGAGATATAGTTAGTCGGATCAAGGAACCAGATCGAAGTTCTCACGGATGGACTCAGGTAGTCGACCCTAATTTAACAAAGAAGTCCTATGAGCAAACGAAGAGTTGGAATGAGCGTTGTGCCTTTTGGGATGACCTTTAGTTATTATAAAATTTTAATTCTTGACTTGTTTTGTGGTGATTTGGATAATCTTCTAAGTGATGAGATGATACCTGCCTAGGCGAGTGTCGTAGTGCACTTAGTATATTATCCCTATTAACATTGTGCGAACTAGGTAACTTTGAACCTAAGCAACCCCAAGCAATTGTAAATCTTTATTTAATGATAATTTAATTAATACAATTTTCTCCTTCGGAAACTGAGTTCTATTCGGAAGAAAAGGAGGGTTAAGGCATATATCACTTGATTTATTCGAGAGTTTTGAGACTCGATGATCATGCATATCATATAGGTTTTCCTTTTCGTATCGGGAGGTGTAATATTCTTTCATGTATTATATTCACGAAAGTGGTTACACCACTTAGGCATCTATTCCTTTTGAATGTCGAACGGACTCATTGGAGTTTATGGTTAAACATGTGTGTTTGACTCTTAATGGTTACCGGGAATGTTGAAATAGACTCTTTTAAATATTTCATTGTTTTGTACGATTGTTGTTGCTTGTTGATTTGTTATTACTATTTGTTATGGATTGATCGTTGTTTATTGTTTGTTGTTGCTTGTTGCTTGCTATTGTTTGATGTTGTGTTTTTTTGTTTGATTTTTGCTATTGGTTGATTTTTTTTGTTTTTGATTTTGTTGATTACTTGATTGCATGTTTAATAATTTTACGTTATACATTGTTGCTTACCCTCGCTTGCTATGATTTGCTGGTTGCTTGTTATTGCTTGTTGCTCGATTATTGTTTATTGTTGTTTGCTACTGTTTGATCGTTGCTTGCCTTATGTATTTCATTGCTTGTATGGTAGTTATAATTTCACAATTTTAAACAAGATTCGAAGATAGATAGCGTTTATTATCAGGAATAGATCACATATCATCCATGCCCACTATGAGGTCGAGATGGGATCTAAATGAGTCCACTATCTTTTAATTTGACTCGATGTCCGTGGTATATTTTGATACTGACTCACTTGAGCTTACTCTCCAATTGATTGTCATGTATGACTATAGTATTATCGGTTACTATGCTGGGGTTATACACGTTTAAATTATAGTGCACAATCCTCTTTGTATAGTGTAATTAGATACTTGAGAGCTGACTATAGCTATTTAAATGCTTATTTGATTTGATTGGCATTTAAACAGAGAGAAGCTACCTTAAGAGAGGTAAGAATTTTTAGGAATGTCGGATGACATAGGTCATCGTTTATTTCCTAGTGTGATGCATTCTGATTTGGGAGTTTCCGTGATACTGATAGCATAAGGGAAGGTACGGTTGGAATTTTCTAAAACTGAAATTCGGGAAGTTTGGTCAGTCCTATTACTTTCTCGTACTCATGGGAATTTCGGGGATGAAATCCTTTTAAGAAGGGGAGAATGTAACACCCCGCAATTTTAACGATCGGATATTTAAATGGTCAATTTAAATATTTAATCGTTAAGTAACAGAACGCCTCTTATACTCGATTTTTACAAACGAGCGTATTAGGACTCGATACACCCGTGGTTGAGTTCGCTTTTTCGACATGAGTGAAATGAGTATAAATTTGACTATGTTTGAAGTCGGTGAAAAATTGGAGTGAATAGTGATTTTGAGTTGATGGGATGAATATGGGTTAAGTCCATTCAACTAGCCTATATGACGCTAACCCCATTCATAATTTCATTCTCATTTTTCATTTCACGTTATCTTCTCTCCTGTTTCTCTAATGTCCTCTTAATTACCCCTTAATCACCTTTTAATCCCCAAACCCTAAACTTGTTAAATATATTTTCTAGAATCAAATAAAAATCACCATAATTCCTCTCTTTCAATTCTCTACAATAACCGCGAAGGAATTGGCTTGGATCAGAGTATTGGTGTGCATTTCAAAACTTAAAGTAAGCTAGAATTGAGTTTTTAGTGATTAGAGCTTAGTTTGCATTTAATTAAGGTGAGTGGGATGCTTCTCCTATATAATTTGAGTATTATACTTCATTGATTGATTCATTTATAATTATGAAGTATAATGGAATGATTTGGAGATTTCTACGATACGGTTTAGGCTTGTATTGATGTTATAAATATGTTTTCGATAGCTAATTAATTCTTTGAACCCTTAATCATCATGTTTGGAAAAGTTAGTAAGCTCCAAATTAGATTGTGGGCTAAGTAATTGATTTTGAATGATGTTGTGACTGATTAGAGGCTAATTACATGATAAAAATAAGTGCATATCCTTGATTAGCAATAATAAAACTAATTTAAATGATTTTAGAAAAGTTAGTAAGCTCATTAAGTGATTAATGAAGCTTAAGTAGTACCTATAAATATTATTTAAGTAAGAAATAGTTTTTATAAGTGAACAGGTCATCTATAAATATTATTTAAGTAAAGGAATAAGTGAGTTTATAAAATATTATAAAAGTGGTATTTTATAAAATAGTAAGAAAGCGATATTTTATAAGATTAGATTATATGAAATGTTTATTAAAGGAATACTTAATTATAAATGAAGAGATTTAGTATTTCAAAGGCTTAAGTGAATTTATAAGCTATTATTGTATTTTATAAAATGATATGAGATTTTATAAAATGGAGGTTTTACTTTTATTGACAAGGTTTAGTATATAGAAGTAAGATATGATTAAGTAATAAAAGAATTACTTATTTAAATATACGTGTATGTATATGAGTATGGGCAAAAATACGTATATGTGTATTTGAAAATATATAACAATCAAAACATTGGTTGAGTTGTAGTTAGAATTATTTTATGTTTCGTTGTTTATATACGTTTGCAATTTGTTTGATTATATCAAAATATAATTGATTACAAGTCCGTTGTGGGAATTTCACATAGCCATAGCCATTATCGCGTGCGCTAAGTTGTGTGAGAATATACCAAGCCAAGTAATTACCTCGTTGGAATCTGAAACATGATTTGTGTAGTGATGGTGTGTTTACGTTAACGTGTGTGCATAAGCATGTATGAATGGGTGCATCGACGCACGTATAAGCTACGCATTAGGCAAGGAGGCTGGTTAGGTTATTTTGGTCTGTTAGAGGAAGTCGGATCGCTATAATCGCTTGTAGAACTTTACTCGTGCAAAGAGTGGATTTTTGGTATCGAAAGTGGTTTTCGATCACTTATGGAGTTCACTTCCAAAATTTCAACAAATGAGCCTCGATAGATGTCCGATGGGATAGAGCCGGGCTCTAGAAGTAAGGAAACTCACCAGGAAAAGCATCGAAGGAAACATCATGTGAATCAGCGATCGTTTGGTGGGGTTTATCCCTACCTAGGTTCAAGTTCATGCATTTCTAGGTTTTCAGTCGACTGAGGGAAAAGTTCAATCAACTGAATGAAGGAAAATTTGATCCAGAGCACAAGGGTACAAAACAGTGGACTAGGGGTTTGGGTTCAGTCGATTGGGTTCGGTTGATTGAATAAGATCCCTAATCGAGTGAACTAGGACAGTGAGTATCTTTAGGGATTTTTACCCCGTTTTGTGTGCAGTTCTTCGTGAGGCTTTGGCTTGATTTTGAGAAGACTTTAAGCTACTCGGGGAAGTGGAATGGATGACGAAGTTCTGGATCCGGACATGAGTGGAATGAAATCAAAAAAGATCTATGGTGATTAAGCATGGGATCGGTACGATGATCGACTATGCAATTACGTTCGACGAGCATGTACGATCGAATGAACTGAATCCATACCTTCAGGGGTTGACCTCGGGATACATGTGTTATATAAATTGTATCGGTCTTATATTAGTGACCATGCATCGTATTGATCTTATATTAGTGATCATACGTCATATTAGCCTTATATTAGTGCTCGTGCCTATTATTAGATCCTGATAGATGTCTGGGTACGTTAGTGTGCTGGCTCTATTTATTATGGGATCATGGTAGATGTCTGGGTACATTAGTATGCTGACTCTACTTAATATAAGATCGTGATAGATGTTTGGGTATGTTATTGTGTTGGCTCTATCTATTATATGATTAGGATAGGTGTCTGGGTATGTTAGTGTGCTAATCCTATTTATTATTAGATCCTAATAGACATTTGGGTATGTTAGTGTGCTGGCTTTATTTATTATGGGATCATGGTAGATGTCTGGGTACGTTAGTGTGCTGGCTCTACTTATTATAAGATCATGATAGATGTTTGGGTACGTTAGTGTGTTGACTCTATTTATTGTACGATCAAGGTAGATATTTGGGAATGTTAATGTGCTGACTCTATTTAATTATTTAATCGCGACAAATGTCTGAGTACGTTAGTGTATTGGCCATGTTCATATTGAATTGTTGGGTCGCGATAAGTGTCCATTGTTGACTCCACCTGTTAGTAGTGACGGGTATTGATTTGTATTCCTTAGTTATCATCTATTTTTATGTTGTGCATGTTATTAGTTGGTTGTTATTGTTATTGTTGCATTTACTATTATTTTGTATTTCGTGATGGACTTATATTATGATTACCCTACTTTTGGATGTTGGATTACTTTTATCATAGTATGGTACTTACGTTTCAGTCACATTATATTAGTTGTACTAACTCATTGATTATAGGAGAAGAGCAAGTTATGGTATGATCTCATATTTTTAAGATGGGTTACTGTACTTGTTTTTAGGCAGTCCGGATTACCCCTGAGCCACGTTTTTGGAGAGGGTCGGCTGCGGGTTAGTTGATTCCTATTTATTTGTGTATAGTTTTCATATACAGTATTTTGAGATAGTTCCCCTCACAACAGACTTTATATTTGACTGGCATTTTGTTTTTGTCTGCTTATGGCATGCCAACTCTCGGGTACTCGATTGAGTAGTTTGAGAGTCCAGTGCATTGGGAATATGCTAGCCGGATGCATAGCTGGAGCATTTTGGTGGCGTGGCATCGATATTTTGTGATATGTATACTTAATATTTTATTAGTACATGACAGATTTTTTATTTGTATATGAGACTGTTGTATCAGATGTTTTTTTGGAACTCCGTTCTTTTTTGGAGTTGGTGTATTCTGACTTTCTGTACTGATACTTATTTATCAGTTGCTTCCACTAGTGCAGTCTCTTATATATTGTTATTTTATTTTTTTCATGTATATTCGGTATATTATATGTTTTCATTCCATTATGAGATCTTATCGATGTCTTGGTTTAGTGTTTTGCTTAAATTTTACCCCAACGATCCATTTTTGGTATTCTAAAAGAGCGGGTTGTTACAAGACCTATTGAAGATCTTCAGGCACGGAGTCCTGTTCGGTAGCTTAGGTGGTTTTTTGTAAGATACCTATTCCTTTGGGTTAAGTGAGGGTTGTTGTTTAGATTCAAAATGAGTCGAAGGCTGGATGTAGGACGGGAAGTCCAAACCGGTATAAAATCATCAATGCACTTTAGAGAATTTTTTATTTAAGCTATTGTTATACAAGTTTTAATTTAGTAGTACAATTCATATTACTCAATCCATAGCAACTTTCAAAACCTTTCTTTAATTGAAACCAAATTCATTAATGTCAATTTTAGATTTTGATTACATGAATTTGTCTAATGTGACTTTAACACACACACACATATTTTAAACCAAAATCATGGACGACAAAGGCATAAGTAAATGGAAAATGGGTCAATTCCGATGTAAAACATACTTACATATGTATCCATTAACCATGCACACTTCCTATATGCTGCACTTACATAATATATATTGCTGGTATATTTAGGTTTAGTCATATTTCTTGCCATGTTTAAATTGATCATTCATGACACTTAGTGAATCATTAATCTAACCAGAGAGAGAATTGAATGGTTTCTCTCTTGGATTAAAGTTATTTCTTTCCTTGGCTGATTACATAGGTTTTAGAGAAGAAAACAAAAGATTTCCTTCTCAAATTAATTTTAATAAGTAACTGTTACACATATGGGTGTATTTGAATTCATATATTTAAATTTATATTAAATTTAAGCTCTTTCAAAGTAACTAAATAAAATAAAGGATTTTATTTAAAACACTTTTTAGATTGGACCAATAATCTCTTTAGACTTCATAGGCTCAATAGATCCAAATAGGAAAAAAAATTAAATCTACCTATTTCATCCGCTTCCGACTGGCCCGGTTCCAACAATATGTATCATATTTTATCTTGCTAGGAACGAAAGGAATTGAATATGAATGATATGAATTATTTGGATTGCTTTTTATTTAGTGTGGTTTGAGTGTATATATTGCACACACACATGATTGCTAGTGTATAGTTGAGTCCACGGGTTGCAATTTTCCCATCTTTTGGAACTTCAAAGATGAAATTCTTCTAATAGGGGAGAATCTAACACCCCAGGTCTTTAATAAAAATTAATAATTGATTAAAAATGACATTTGCTAATTTTACATAAAGTCAAAAAACTGTTTTCTTTTTACAAATGAAGGAATTTGAGAAACATGACTTTTCCATTGTGTCAAGAAATATATTTTTTTGCCTAAATTCAGATAAAAAAAGTCAAAAATAGATACCGGATGAAGGGGATACAGATCGTTTATCGTAGTATGCGTTTCGAGATGAAACGGGTTAAGGCCCAAGTGGGCTAAAGAAGAATTTCGAATTTTTGAAAAATTGTGAAGATTTGTAACCCTAATTCATTCTATGTTATTTCAGAGCCGCCACAAAACCCAAGTTTCAAACTCTACTCGTTTTCCCCTTCTACCATATTTCTAAGTCAAAATTCTTTAAATAAATTTCAAATCAAATTAAAAACGAGATCTAATCCAAAAACTTAGCAAGGCAAATAAAATAAGATAGCCTATATACAAATCAAATCAAAGACATACGACCAATAGACTTTTTCAATTCCATAACCATTTGCGCAAAAGGAAGACCATTAACTTGCCACAATATACATCCACAAGATTCAATGCTACAGTGATGCTCTTTAGCTCTAGTAAAAGTAAGTCTAGTGCTTTATGAGAGATTACTCCCAAAAGATCTTGAAACATCGGTTCTTCTCTAAAACGGTGCATAGAATTAAATGAACTTGATTCAAATGCATGAACTATAACGATAAGCTCATTTTCAGTATATAGATGAGCATTTGTCTGATATTGCACAATACTTCCTGCCAATGAATCAAAAATAGTTTCAACCGACTATTAGCGCTTTTTTTTAAAAATGGTACTTAGATACAACATGTCACTGGGACAACAAACCACAAATCATGTGCCAATAAATGTTCGAATCATTCTACGAAAGTTTCGAACTTGTGACCTCTCGCACCAAAGTCGAATCACTTAACCACTGGGATAATGGTGCTTGTCGAATATTAGCACTTCCGCAATGCTAGTTGAAACATTATCCTATTGTCTAATTCTGTTGGTCAATGCTAAAAAAAAATTCTTTCTATTTGGACAACCAATTCTTCTCCACATATGTCACTGATTTTTTCTACTTTGAAATCCAAGTGTCACGAAAAGCATTCAAATTATGATAATATTCTTCTTCAGACAAAGAGTTAATAACTACAAATCAATCATTGAAAAAAGTTGATATTCTTTCTTTCCATCTTCATCTTCCAAAAAACAGTTTTATTTCATTAACAGTTACTCTTCTCTTTTTTACAAAGTTAGTTTTTAGTTTTCCTGAGCAATTTTTGAGATGTGTCATGCACATAGTAGATGAGAAGATGCTAGAAAAACATTTGACATGGCTTTGATAAATGCAAGTTCATCATCAGTGATGATAACCATAAGGAGATCATTTTCCCTATATAGTTTTCTAATGCAGGTAAGAGCCCAAATATATTATTATGTTGTTTTCTTACTAATAAACGCAAGAGCAACTATGAATGAAGCTCCCATCGATGTGTGAGAAACCATATGAAAGCATGGAAATTTGTAACGGTTGGTTTTAAAAGTTCAGTCCAAGGATAAAATTTGATGGAAACATTGTGCAAGCTCAACACATTTGGGATGACTGAAAAAGGATCGGATAAATGTCTAGTAGCAGGATCATATCTATGTTGAAATAAATAATGAGCATCCACCGAAAGTTTCATGAACTACTGCATAATTGATCTTCCCTCAGTATTATGGCATTTAAGTTTCATTATGGCTTTGTATACATTTCTAATCATAGAAAAGTTGTTTGGGTTATCAACTTTCAAAGCATACAAGATATTCCTTAGTCTTGCTCCACTCATAGTCATCCTTTCAACTTTTTTTAGCTCCTTGTCATTAATTCTGGCCACATACGCATGACCAATGAGTGATCGAGGGAAGGGATGATTGAGTTTTCCACTTTTAACTAAATGTTCTCATTTTCCATCAAAACGATAAGTTGAGCTTAAGTTAAACGATCAACCACACTTCCTACTTCCACTTCATTTCCATTTTGGTTTTGTTTCAGAAACATTATCTTTTTCTTTATGACTACAATATTCACCACCACGTTCACATATTAATACCATCCTTGATCCCTTTCCACTTGTGTTTATATTTCGAAGCCAGGTTCTATAATAACAATTACGCAGTTGATGTCCCTTCAACGCTCAATGCACTAATATAGTAATTGTTCTTTTAAATCAAATAACTGCAACAAGTAAAAAAATTGTTAGATAAAAATGTACACAATGCCGTAATAAAACAGAATGGAATTTACTAATGTTCCTGATCAGCTGTAAACAATGAAGTTAAATTTAGATATTCTACATTATCATTATTTGATGTGTTAGAATTGTCAATCTCATTGCCAACAACTATATCTTTTTCACCATTTGGGGCATCTGATTTGAATTCTTCCTCCTGTCCGTTTACCTGACAAACGTTAAAAAAAGTTGCAAAAATCGATAAGGCAACATCGTGAAAATTCAATAAAAACGCTGAAACATTGCCAAATAGAAATTAAGCGACGATATTCTGTTGAAAATTTTGTTCTTTACGACATGCTGTTATTGAATTATGCTACTCTCTTGAAATTTGTTGTTTCGATCACATCTTGCTGATTACATACAATCAATTCGATGACGACCACCAATCAAAAAACTTTCCCCTATGAAATTCGAATGAAACATGCTAGTAATCCTAAATATTAACTCAACTAAAATAATTCGACAATCACAAGTCATTTTTGCTATATAAAGTTACACGATTTGTAAACATCGATTAACCCTAAAAACTATTCATCGATTAACTTGTGTTGCCTTCACCAAATTCATCGATTGATGACCATAACTTATCGATGTCGATGCAAAAACCGATGGCACTTTACATCATTCCAACCAGCATCTCTTCCTTTCACCTTTCATCTTCACATGTTGCTTTCGATCCATCGACGAACAAACGACATTTCGAACTCTGAGGTTTTAGGGTTTAATTTAAAAAAGGTTAATTTTGTAATTTGCATTAAAGTTTATAAAGGGAAATCAATTTATGAATATCATCCCTTAGTAAAAAGTGTTTAATTAAAAAAATACTTCTTTTATCCATATTTGGAGTCCCTTTAACAATGCCAATAATTTATCCTAGAACTTGAAGAAATGATTACAAAATAATTTTGTAATTATTAGAGATAAGTATAATTTAACTTTGTGAATAAATCAATCATAGGATAGTTTACATGATTGAATTGTAATATTTACATTGGAAATGAACTATAATTAATTTGAATGAATTTATAATCTATGGATTACGCCATATGATGTTTCTAAGTATGAACAAACAAAAGAATGGATCTAAAGCGAACCTTACATCATATTCAAAATCCGGAAATAAAATAGAATGAAACGATAAAGAAAAATGTTCGAGTCGATGGAGATTGGAGCGCGGGAATGCACGCTACAAACAAAGAGTCGATTGGGAAAAATTCTAGCTGGCTGGTAAGAAGTTCAAAAGCAATAGTGAAAAAGAGCGGAGTTTGAGTCGACTGGAAATAATTCCATTCGATTGAAAAAGCAGGTTGGCGCCTACTACAAACATATAGCCGACTAAAAATAGTTCCAATCGACTAGTACCCAGTCGAATAGAAACTATAGCAGACCAAGTTGAACTTGGACCTGGTGCAAGCCGAGTAGGGATGTTTCCTGACTTGTTTCCCAATTAGTTGATGTTAAGGAGTTCACGTAGCTTCGTGATGTTGTATAACATGATACTCAATGTGGCGTGCGATTGTATTGCAATTAGTTGCTTTCATTGTTGTTATATTAGTCATGGTCACATATTTTACCTTGCGGACTGGATGAGGAGAAGGGAGATACATGTGTCAGTAAGGGGGCATCGTTTGGGCAGTTGCACCTATGGGAGAAATCGAATTGTTTATCGACCCTTCTATGTTATTAGTTGAATGATGTGGAGCATAAGATATGTTTACTGCTAAGGTTGTATATTCGATGCATTGGTGGACAGTTCACCATTGGGGTTGTGTACTCTATGTGCATCTTGGCATTGTGATTGTATACTTGGTGTGTGCAACTTATGCAGTTTACCATTGAGATTGTTTACTCAATTTATAGATAAACGATTTACCATTGAGATTGTTTATTCAATGTATAGTTAAGGAGTTTGTCACTGAGAATGCACTCGATGTATAGTTAAGAGGTTCGGGATGTCCTACCTTCATGTTGAAATCTATGTAGACTATTATTGGACTTAAGCGTATTATAGGTTATTACCTATATTGTATCAATTGGCTAATTTGTAAGATGCGCCACTCATATAAGTAAACACCTTTAGATTGCGTAGATTATAAATAATAAATTAAGCCTATCAACACCGTACCACTAGTGATATTTCTCACTCACCGGACTTTGTTTGATCCCCTTTATTTTTCTCTCTTTCTACTTGTTATGGGATGACATGATGGCATGTGGTATGATGAGGATAAGATATGTGAAGGAGGTTACCATGCACTTTAGAGTTCTATTTATTTATTGTCATGACCTATGTATCTTATTGTACTTGTCAACCTGACATATGTTATATTCTATTTGGACATTATTGTAAACCTTATTTAGGTGTCCCTTGTATGGACCACTGTTGTTTTAAAACAGAGATGATTTTGTTTACTTTAGTATTTTTATTTTGTTCTTTTGACTGTGAGACTTGAAAGTGTAGAATGTTTAAAGCTATATTTATCTTTATACTGTATAAACCATCAAAAACTCAACGATCTATATTTCTCGGCACGACGTGAATTCAAACGTCGTTTTTGGACTTTGAATATGTATGTCTGAAGGTGCAGGTTGTTACAAAGATGCTTAAAAAGTCTCCAAAACCGATATTGCTTGAAAATCCAATTATATGTCCAGCAGTATTTACTTCTAGGATCTCCTTATAAAACGAAATACAAATGCTTGAAATCCATGGCTATTTTCTTTCCTAGCTCAGTTAAAACATATATTTTTTGATATGATTAACTTAAATGACAATAAATTTCATAACATGTACAATAACTGCTTATTTTCATTTACAGTACAATAAATAAATTTAAGACAAATCTAGTAAATGATTAATGTTGTTACAATCAATTTTAATAATATTTTGTTATTAACTGACAGTTTGAATACATATCAAATTAATTTATAATAGTGCATTTAAATATAAAACTATGCTTATAGTGATGTTCATACTAGTCGAAACATGCTTCTATGACTTTATACATTGTTCGGAATTGATTGGTACTAGCGGATGGTAGATTGTTGACATTAATCCACCTACCTCGGTGTATGATATGCTCTTAGAGTCGGCAAGAGTCAGAAATTACATATGTGGGATAAAGGTTCAGTTTTCTCCAAAATTATCAGAGAATGCCAGATGTCTATAAAGTTTTGCTTTAACCAAACAAGAGAAGACACAATTGAACTGATTTGCAAATGCTACTGTTTAACATGATTAACGGTTGCAAATGGTATTTCTCTATATTGACGTATATTATGTTAACATATAACAAAATCTGGCATGATACAAGACCTGAGCCCTTTTATCATGGTGATACATGTACATATACAACATGATATTTACAGATGTTCCGACTATAATACTGTATACTGCTACAACAAGAGGACTACAGCTATAAACAAATACATATGGGGTAAATTTATAATACAGCTATAAACTCAAGCTGTGCCTGTTATCAATCTTTCCTGCTGATCTAATTTTTTGACTTTAATCAGTCCAATGAGTACTTGCATCCCAAAAAATGCACATACAGTGTATGCAGTCATTGCTGGAACCTGCAAATATGTTTTTCTCTCCTTATTTAAGCTTCATTTAGTTAAAATATGGATGACAGTAAAGCATATAATCCTCGGATTTTCTTACCCGAATCGAGTTAAGATACAAAATTGTTGCAAGGTTTACCAGACTTCCTGCTGCTACAGTCTACAGAACAGAACACAGAGTAACTTCGTAAGTATGATATACATACGACACTTGTTTTGACATGAAATTTAGTGCAACTTAGTTGTGAAAGAGAGATGAATAGCATGCAGTTAACTTATTCAGTTCATAATAACCAAAGTAGTTCTAGATGTCCAAATTGTTAAGGGATGGCGAAAACTTTACTACAAGAAAATGACAGAACATAGCTCAACTTAAGGCGGGCAAGTAGCCAGGAAAACTTACACATCCGATAGTCTTTTGGACAACTGCAACTCTTTTAAATGCTCTTTCAGATTCTAATGCCCGAACTCGAAGCTTGAGATCACCTTGTTCCTATTGATAAAGGGACAATAAGTCGGATTTAAATGAATTTTTATTGGACTAAATGCATTGTACCATCTCAGCAGTTTATTAGTAACAAACTTCGCTTAACACCAAAGATGAACTAATGGGCTTCAGGCAATGAAAACTTTGCTGGTATAAAATAATTATTAAACATCATTTTTTGTACCAAGCGCTCAATTATGCCAGCAATCTTTTCAACTCGGTCGGCTTGCCTAAAAAGATTATAAAATGCTTGAGACTGTCGATCCCATCTTTTTCTAAGGTCCTGTATGGCAAATTAGATTCAAGGTACATTATAGTCTGCAATTATGATTGGATGTGAAGAAATTAATTAATAAGATAGAAACCTTAACAAGAACTTCATAACCAGCTTCACGAAATTTTAACAGCTCCAACGCATATCTATAAATGCAGGAATATGATATGCCCTTCATATTAGAAAATTTACAAAATTCAAGAAAATGGAAACCAAATGTGATACACTTACGGTTTAGCAATCTCCGTGATATCAAATCTGGGATCCAAACCTTTTCCTATCCCATCTAATACTGTAAAAAAATTTACCATTTCAGGAAGATGCCATTGCCAGCAATATCACATAATTAGTATGTATATTCAATTCAGGGACTCGTTTGATTTTTGCTTTCACTTTGTATCAAAAATTATAATCTATTGATTTACAAAAATACTTTGTGAAAGTAACTTTCTTATTATATTGATGGTGAAAATAGCCATCTTTAGAGTACCTGAAAATGCTCTAACAACAAATGTAAAAGTTGCGGGAAAACGGAATGGTTGATCGGCAGCAATTGCAAGAAGATCCTCACCTAAATATTAAATATATCCAATGTCTTAAACATACTAGAATAGGAACTATGAACGTTGTAGTCAAACATTGAGTTCCAATATATACCTATAGCAGCAAGTCTTTGCTTCTTCTTTTCCAATCTTTCTTCTTTGCTTAATTGCTTTTTGAACCCAAGTTCAGCAGTTGCCTTTTCTCTCTCTTTTCTTTGTGCAGCGAGACGTTCTTCAAAGCTGTAAATTAATCACTATATGGATTCAGCTGTAGATAATGTAACATATAAAATTAATATGTGACACTTACTTTTTCAATATTACAAATTGCTAGCTCCTTAATGCAAGATAATAAATCATAGCAACTCCATTTACATGATGTTTA
Source organism: Allium fistulosum (assembly GCA_030737815.1). Lineage (NCBI taxonomy): Eukaryota > Viridiplantae > Streptophyta > Magnoliopsida > Asparagales > Amaryllidaceae > Allium > Allium fistulosum. The sequence goes on from CM060906.1 coordinate 326,358,426, forward strand.
TGGAGAGCATTTGATGGTTGCACATCTGGGTTGTAAAAATGCCTTACTCTTTTCAGCATATCACCAAAAAAGGCAAAAAAAGGAGCTCATATATTTTGTAAAAGCTAAAATCTTTCCTATATTATACCGCTCTCTACTAATGATTAACAATTTTCATATGTAAACTTAGACAAATGAGCGCATACAAAGACAGAAAAGGGTATTCCTGTTGACTCACCTGTTAAGAAAGAATTTAGCTGTTCTTCTGACTGCTGTCATATCTCCAGTGGGAACAAGAACACCCATTTGAACCATTGCCTGAAGAACCTGCATGCTTAAAGTACCAGCTCATATGTTAGACACAGATTTCTCTGAATACCGAACTATTCATCTGATTCCAAAATTATCTCAAAAGAACAAATAAACTGTGATTGATGCAAAAAGGATGTATGAAGAATATAACCTTTTCAGGATCCTTCTCATAAACTCCATAAAAGACTTCAAGCAAACCTTCTCGGATATTAGGACTTATACTGCAAAATAGTCAAGTATGCCAATGGTATCAAAAATAATTTTTAGGTTATGAAATTAAACAGTCCCACTGCGACAAAATAAATTCATAACTGGAGGAAAAAGTTCACACCTTCCCATCATTCCAAAATCATAAAAGATAAGCCTACCACCATTGTAGTCATCGACAGCAATATTTCCAGGATGCTGGACAGGAAATATATAGTCAGAAAACGATTAAACATAGAAATACTAAAGAATGTTCAGTGAATTTGATATAGTGTAAAGTATACAATAATACTAATAACAACAAAGATAAAAAATAATAGGAAACTACAAGTTTATGAAACTATGTAACAGTAAAAGTTGTTTATTTCTCAAATGCACCAATGCAGGAAAATGAAATATATCATCCGTAACTCTAACAGAAACCAGGTTTTATGTTAACTTCTTCTGGCAAACAAACATTTTTACAAACTAATTCCTTAAGTAGCCTATAATCGAACTACTTACGGAGAAGTGTTATTTGGCATCCCCTCAAAGACCTATAACACGCAGTGGAATTTTACATATAGGTTTTTTTTTTCTATGGTAAAAGACAAGATAGAAAAACTGATTAGCTCCTTCTCGGCTATAAGAGTAAACATGATCCTTTTAGAAATTAAATAATCTGTGATTCATCACTTGAGATCATGAAGTACATTCTAACAGATATGTTCATCACATGTGGAATACAAGTTACTCATCAACAGAATCTCCTCTCAGAAGCTATAATGTCAACTATATACATCAATAGCAATTTAGACTGACTACACAAGAATGACTAACCGGATCAGCATGAAAAAATCCATGAGACAGAATTTGTTCTAGGTATGATTCCACTGCATATCGTCCTAACCTACAAAACCAGAATATCATAAAGATCAATAAAGAAGGAGATATTTTGGTATAGCATATGCTGTTTTGCATGTTTTTCAATCAAGGTATTAAAGCCAATTAAACCCAATTTTAGGACCTTTGTCGATCAACACCCAGCTGATCTAGTTGTTTTATCCTGTTTATTTTTATTCCAGGGACGTACTCCATTGTCAGGACCTGAATTCCAGAAAACATTAAACAATCAATAAAGACAGTTATCTTGGATATTACTTCAATTAATGCAATTTTGTATGGCAGAATCAGGCAGTATTATGTTAAGAGGAACCTGTGGTGTGGTATACTCCCAATATATGCTTGGCACCTTTACATAATCCATATTTTTAAAGTTTTCAGCAAATAGTTCAGAATTAGCTGCTTCTTTGGTATAATCTATTTCCTGAAAATAACCAGGAGATAATCATTCATGTAATGATGAAAACTTCAGACTTCAAGAATTGTGAAGGGTGAATTCATAAACCAGAAGCAAATAAAGTAGTGGAATAAGAAAAGTGTCTGATAAAATACAAATGTAATTTATTCCAATGATTCTAGCACGTAACATTGTTAAGTGCTGCAATAGTTCTTATAAGAAGTTATCCATACTTTGAGTAGCAGTGTAGCCAAATGCTCAAAAAGATGCTTTTTAGAAGTGGCAGAGAGGATAGAAACACAATAATTATTAGTGATTTTAATGTACTATGTAATATAAAGTGAGATGAATACAGTCGTCCATATAAAACGTTATTGATACTTGAGTATACAGTGAGAAAGCCAAACTCTAGATGTAAATCAAACAAAAAAACTTGTATGTTAACTGACATGAGGAAGTACCTGATATAGAACGCTAGCACACTCATCATAGATAGCAACCCAATCTCTTTTAGCACCATCAGATTTAGGGTCTATTTTTTGAAGATATTCTGCAATTACCTAAAATGAAAGGGGATGAAGAATCAATAATGAAATGTATAACAAATGAACCTATGATTGGGGGGGGGGGGGGGGGATTGCAGACTGGGGGATTCTCAATAATGCAAATAGCGATTGATCCTTGCTACAAAATGATTTTTATAATCAATTATCGGTACATTTTAGAGATGGAGGTTTTTAGGATATAGCCCTACACACGTGGTTCAAATCACTAGCATTGCATATTCGTGCAGTTACAATGAAAACATATAGTGACGAAGGATGATGTATGCTAGGAGGAAAACAGGTTTAATAATAATATTTAAATAAATAACTAAACTGGCCATGGCAGTCTTTGACAAAAGTTTGTATGCAAAACATCTGACAATAATGCATTTATAATACATATACAAACTAACCCTCAAATTCTTCAAATCGATATCAAATAGATCCTTCAAACCAGGTCGTTGTACTTTAATTACAACTTCCTGGCCCTTTAAGCAAGCTCGATGAACCTGACCTGTAAAATATACAGTTCAGTAGCCAAAATAAGTTTACTATGTTCCTGACAAAATTAGAAATTACCAAGACTTGCAGCAGCTATTGGTTCGTAATCGAATCGATCAAAAATATTGTCGATGGAGCTACCAAGTTCTTCTTCTATAATTGACACAGCTGTTTCTGAAGGAAATGGAGGAACTTGATCCTGGTTAAAGGTAAAATATTATATTTAGTTGTTTAGTAAAGTAAAGCAAAATAACTACCTTAACGAAGAAAGTTTCACCATAAACCACAATATAAGAGTATGAGTAAGACCAGTAGTTTGCTCTGCGAATTTCATTTGTGTGTCAGGTAAATTCTATTTTGAAAATTGATCCCAATTGAAATTCTATTTACAATGAACTTTTCACTATGCTATAATCTTTTGTCTCCATCAAGTAAACCCAATCTATAACATATTTTGCTCAATTAATAAAACACAAACAACTCCAACATCAATGTTCTAATATCAACATTGCTGCCATGCACTTCCCGTGCCATTTGTGCACGTCGATGCTTAAAAGTTTGGCTGTTGCATCTGTTGTGCTCACTTTTGTGATCACTCTTTTGTTGCAGCGCTTGTATGCTGTGATCACTTGCTTGCCGCTGCGCTCCGCTTGCTTATTGTTGTGCTCATCTGTTATGACCACTCACATGTTGCAATTGCTCGTCTGCTACTTCTCTTGCCTGTTATGATTGATCGTTTACTACATTGCTTTCTTATTGCGATTGCTCGTCTACTACTACGCTTGTGTCTCGCAATTGATTGCTCATTGACATGCTTTCATGACTTATCAGTAACGATACTAACCATTTTATTTATTATAATCTAAAGGTTACTCTTTATTGGTATGTTTAATAATGTAAATCTCGAGTGGGATGTACATAATTTGCTTAAGAAGCATAAAAACATCTTAATGCAGCATGAGATTCAAATTGAATAGAAGCAATGAGTGCAATAAGTTGGTCATCCAATTAATATGGTTGTTTCATATAAGTAAATGTACATAAAACCAATTTTTGATACTAAAATAATAGAAGTCAACGTTATTTTTCGCAGAAAAAATTGCGTATCAGACATGCAAAAATTAAAAGGCTGTGCATTCAAGATACAAAGTTTCTGGATGTTAAGAGACAGTGATAAGGAAGATTGAAAAAGAAGAAAAATTAAATTTATAAGATTCTAAGCCGAGATTACGGGCAGCCTGCTGCATTGTTAAGGGGTACAATATTGAAGCTGCTATCTATTATATTTAGCTAAGCCGTTCCATTTTACCATGAGTCATGACAGAAGAAATGGCATCAAAGAAGAAGATGGATTGGAACAATGTGGTAAACATATTGAATAGGAGTGAATCATATGGTAACAAATATTGACCTGGAGTTCTGATAACTGATCCACGTATTCTTGTGCAAGAATGTCGACTCTTGTGGAAAACTGCTGGCCTATTTTGATAAATGTGGGACCTAACCTCAATATACTCTCTTTTAACCATTTTGCTAGGTCTTTCCTCCTCAATTTCTTTTTCTCCTCCGTCATTCCTCCTAAACATTGTCAGATCAGTCATCAATATGCACATCACCAAATATGAATTCATCAGTTGCTATAAAAAGGTATATAACAAATCATCAATTGTGATCCTAGCCCCTTCAATTTTAGCCTCATCGTATCACATTCGTTTTAGCAATTGGATTTGATAAATAAATGATTGGATTTCAGGGATAAGTAAGAGAGATGAAATAATAAAGTACAAGATAAAGTATCAAGAAATTCATCCATTTATTTATCAAATCCAATGGCTTAAATGAAGCGACTACAAAGACGAAAAAAATGGGACTATGAATATTCACATACATTCAAACATACATACAATACACTTGCACACGCGCATGCGCAGACACACACATATAGAGCGATAGAATATATTTATGCGTGTGTGTGTGTGTGACAAATGCATTTACGATAAGTTTGCTTAAACTTAAAAGTGAACAACCCATTATTTGACATGATACTGTTGGTTTGGATTTCGTGAGGCATTTATATTTAACCCAACAGCATCGTGTCAACTATGGCTTAATTTAATTTTAAGTGGGATTAGCATTAACACTTAACTAATATACATATAGTCAAATGCCATCGTTTTATTCCCTTGAAACTTCCCTATCTACTTTTTGTATTTATTTGTTTTCGATCAGTCTAATTTTATAGGTATGTTCTAAAATAATAGAAAAACCCTAGGACACATATATACAAAAATCAATGATGAAATTTCAAAAGAACGAAGAATGGGAGATTCATCTGGGTCCAAACCCTTTTATTCCTTCAACATTCATATGTTTATGTCCCTTAACCATTTATTTATATATATGATGATGTTGTACTCATATAAATCATCTTTATAAAATTCCAGATCATTTTAAAATTTTAAACTCTTCCCGAAATTTTAAGTTAGTGTGAGCTGTTGATTAGCTTAATTCGAAATCCAAGACGCATAGGTAAAATAAATTATGGTTAAAAATAAATTTAGGCTCCGTGTGTGTGTGTGGTGGTGGTTTTTGTGTGTGCGTGTTTTTTTTTGGGGGGAGGGGGGGCGCATTGGAATGGAATCTAAAGACGCCTCAGATCTCTTGGAATCTATGTGTCATACTGAACTAAGTTATTAATACGATGTTGTAATCATAAAGATCGTCTTCATAAATTTTCGAAAATCATATGCTATTTCGAAATTTTTAGGTCCTTCGATGCCATAATTTAATATAAATCGTAGAAAATACGAGTTTGGACCACTTATTTATGACGTAGTTTCAAAATAATCTAAAAGTTTATAAATAAAATCATGCATAGTTAGATCATAATATTTACAAAAAATTAATTTAATTCAAGTCATAAATATGATAGGGTGGATTTGTATCTCCATTTTACATAGCTCGTCAAAATTCGCACTTCTTCTTTATATGTGTGTGCAAGTGCGTTGTGTATATCTTTTTTTTTTTTTCTTTTTTTCTTTTTGAATGAGACTATTATTGGTACATACAATCTTTCATGGTACCTACATAAAAAAAACATGTTTTATAGGAAAGGAGCCAAGTTATAAAAAAAACATGTACCAAGAATATTTTCTATAATGAACATATGGAATGCTAAGTAATGTCCAATACGGCATAAACTCTACAAATTGTTCAGGCATAGCATGGTTAAGTTGCTTCAGTTGATAGAACTGTAGACCAAGACAATGACATTTAGGAACTTACCCCGGTAAGAAAATTTTTGGCTGTTAAGCCAAGCCTTACATATAAAAGTAAATACAAAACCCCATATCTCCAAAGTTCTTTGAATTGTTGAATAGGTTTTGAATCTGCTCCAGCGTCCACCAGGTGTAACAGAAACCTGTAAGTCATTGCATGTTTGTAATAACTGAAAATAAAAAACCACAATCCTACACAGGCGTATAAATAGAAGAGCAGGGACTGTTTGGCTTCAAAACACATGTTTTGGGTTTCCCATTTTCAATATGTACTTCAAAGGTGTGAGAAGGAAAGCAAGAGATGAAAATCCTAATCACTATAACAAAGAGGGGAGAGGAGGGAAGAAGATACATTCTAGTATCGTCCAAAAAACGGAAAAGAAAGAAATTTGTTTTCCACCAAGTATGTTAAAACCATTTTCCTAATTGATCGTTTTCCACCTTTTTCCATTTTCCTTGCATGTTTACATATATCGTTGAGAATGCAAAACGCAAAGTTCGTTTTCAAACCAAACAGGCCTTAATGTCTAGAACATGATTTGAACAACTTAAATTAGTTATATTTGTAATGTTGGACGTAACCAGTATTGTTTACATCTACACTGCACTGTCCATTGCAGCTTGGGTACTTAAACCGTTCTAATTCCACCAGCACCAACGATTTTTCTTCGAAGTCCAATTAATAAATGATGAAATAATTTGTACTATCCATTGAAATCGTTCAATCTAGATTTAAACCAAGACATAGCAAATTGCAATTTTGCATCACCAACGATTTCCTAAAGGCACCTCTTTGCCATCCATTTTTTTAGCATGCTTAATTTTATAATTTATAGCTCAAAGTTAAAAATTCTTCCAATTATTGGAAATTTCAGCTTAAGTTTTGAGGGAAAAAAATCCTGATAGCACTATCGGTACCTGAGGCTTAGGTCCGCCATTTTTAAACCAAGCATCTTCCTTTCCAATCTCTTCGACTCTTTTCTTTCTCATGCTCTCATCCGAACCCACGCTTCCCTTACTAGCACTACCGTTACTATTCTCATACTTCACCAATTTCTCATTTTTAACCCCACCATTCCCATTCAATACCGCATCCAAATTACTCCCAGTCGAATCCCTCTCTCCAACTTCCAACCCTAACCCTAAAGCGCTACCATTTCCATTCAACCCGTACTTTCTCTTCTCCTCCTTCTCCGCAATAGCTACTCTATCTTCTGCCGCGGATCGAATCGAAAAGTCAGAAGATTTAGAACGGAACTGGAATCTCAGTAGCGGAGCTTGGCCGTAGCGGCGGAGTGAAAGGGATCGGAGAGAAGAAGGTGTGACAGTTAGAGCAGAGGCCATGAAGTAGCAGGGTTTTAAGATGAGTTGTTGAAGAAGATGAAGTAAGCGGGAGAGCAAGGAAAATGTGAAGAGAGAGAGGGTGGTTAAGAAGGAGGCCACGTTGGATGGATTGCAGTTTGAGGCTGTGGGTACGTTGTGGGCCCGTTTAGGCTTAGCTGTATAAATGCTTGCCAGTCTTTTGGAACTTCATGGATTACTGATGTACCATGCATGTGGTACAGGAAAGTGACTGCTAAATTTTCCAATTTAAGGCCGGTTGATTCTAGGGATGGTAAAAAATTAATTCTAGAAAAATATTGTAAAAGAAAAACACGAATGCTATTGACTGTTGCAATTGTGTTGGAACCCATCTGCAAGTAAAAAATTAATAGTAAAAGCTGGATCCAATGTCTTTAGCCAATAAGCTGGCAAGTACTGTTGTAAGCATTCCTTAAAGAAAAATTAGCATTCAGATTTCTATTGTTGTCTGAATTTTATGGTTTTGCAGAGCCACGTGTTATTGAATCCATTATAGTCATTCTATACGTTTAAAATGTGCATCTTCACTTAAAAATGAAGGAAAACCATGAATGGAAGAAGAGCGGGGGAAAAAATTGTCAAAGATCGGAACATGGGATGGTTCTTGCTATTATGAAATTTTAACTCATGTTGGACACGTTTGAGTTAGGGTTATTTTATCCAAGTTATTCGAGTCATAATAATAAATTTTGTAATAAAAGAAATTTTCAACACAATTCTAGTTTGTAGACTTGTTTAATAGCCGTTAAAAGATGAATGTTTGTTCGTTAAACATTCAATTTCAAGCACAAACACCATTGAACCAGCACATATAACTAAATAAGTGTCGGTTTCTAGGCATTTATATAAACGTGTTTAGAATCATTTTCTCCCATAATATTTGCATACTATGTTCGCTTTTGTAAAGAACTCAATGCATTGCCATCAATTTTTACCAAAGTTAGGAGATGATTAATGCATATTTAGGATAAAGATGTTAGTCCAACACATCCATTGCTAGAGGATGACGTGATCGCATACGATCATCGTGTTCTGCATTATATGCAGGAGAGATATACTCAGCGGATTCAGTTGACTTTAGCGATGCCTAAGTTATTTTCTTATATTTTCGTAGAATAGTGTTAAACGTGAAATATATGTGTTGTACAGTTTGATCATGTACAAATTTGTGTTAACTGACATATTGTTCATAAGTATAATGTCACACTCCTAGGCTATTTGAGCTACACTAGATGCATCTACATTTTCACTTTCTTAGGATTACACCATGCCAACACTGACTGATGTCTAGTGGACATTATTGTAGAGAAATGTTGATCCACTACACGTGCAATTTAATTTTTTTTATTTAGAGCTAAGGTTGACATCGTTTGACCTTTTATATGATGCATAATGTTAAAATTGGACATAATGACTGTATGACACTACCAACTGAGAGTGCTTATGAGTCAATCATACGTTTTCAATGAATTTAGTAGTGTGATAAAGAGAGTTGTATTTGCTAAAGCGGTTGTGCTAACTCAATCGCCTTTTTGTTTGAAAATTCTTGGAAATAACCAATCAGCAATAAGAAGCTTATCTGTCCTTGAATGGGTTAAATGGATGATTTAAATGACTAAAGAAAGTTGTAGTAAGATTTTACTTAGAGAAATTCAAAAGCAAAAAAAAGTAATAAATTCCCAAAAAAAGAGTAATTTAAATGCATAAAATTAAATAAACACGATAATTTTAAAGTAGTTTAATCTTGAAATGATCTATGTCCACTATGAGAATTCGTTATATTGATTTAGGTTTCCAATATAAAATATCAAGTATCGATTTCGGTATTCGATAATTCTACTTTGTTTATGTTAATGATACTTCTATCTATATTGCTAATCGACATTTGAACCAAGCGACATTACGATGGATCTGCACTTCAAGATGACGAAGAGATGAATCAAGAAGCTTAGGAGATGTCGGGAATGATGGATAAATCAAGCACGCGAAGTTTAGCTAAGTTTTGCACAAGGCCAAACAAGTCGGCATTGACTGGTCCAAACATGTCGGTTATGAAAGGTTGGAAATGTGGGGTCCTACTTTGGGCTATTTGATGATGCTGGTTAATATTTTGAATAAAAAGACAAGATTTGAATGGACAAAACGTGTCGATACCAACATGATTTTAGGGGAAATTTTGTCAACGTAGATCCAAAGTTTAAAGACTTAAGCAGGTATGAAGAAGGATCGTGAAATTAAGTAGGAAAAAACCTCTTAGCAATGACTAAGACATGTCGATGCTGAGAGGTTATGATTCTTGATTTTTGCACGTTCTTCGTGCCTAAAAGCTCGGATCTGACTTCTGACCCATTCTAACACGTGTTTGTGACTATGGAGGAGGTATTTAACTATAAATACACCTCCTATACCAACGAAAAAAGGACTTTTAGATTCCATTTTATGTTTTTGCAACTAAGTTCTGCCATTTTTCATTTTCAATCATTATTATACTTGAAATCTTTGTATTTATGGCTGAAGTTGTAGAAGTAACTCAAACAAAAGTTGATAGTGGACGTAAGAAATCAAATTAAGGCCTAACCACTTTAAAATTTGTGTCTTTCCTCATTTTTTTTAATTTCTCTTTTACTTGATTTCATCTCATTTTTTTATTAGATTGGGGTGTTGTACCACTTTTTGGCGTAATATTTTGGGTGCATTCATTGAGAAAAATCATTCTTAGACTTAGATCTTTGCTTTCCCTTTAGATTTGAAGAAGTCTAGAAACCAGATCTAAAGTTTTCTTAAGTGCAGATCTCCGGTTACTTGGAATCAGAGGAGTCCATTATCAGATCTGAGAGAGGATGGGTCCAATAAAAGAGTAGAGTGTTAGGTCTGGAATTATCGTCGAATAGGATAATAAAGGATCCCAACATAAGATGGAGATTAACCAACCAGCTGCTTTTCTAGGATCTTTGTCTCAGCCAACTGAAGTTGTAACAAAAGCTAAGATGGAGAAGATGATATTGGACATGTATGAGAAAAATGTTAAAACAACAAAAAACTCAAATGAAGCTGATGCAGAGTATGCAAGAGCAGTTGGTGGCGTTAGTCCAACCTTGACAACAAAATGAATCTCATAGATGAAGGAGAAGTATAAGAACTTTGCTACTAAAAGCATTATCCTCTTGGGTTAATGATGGGGAAAAATATGTAAATATAACAAATTTAGAAAATTTAAATCCTAATATAATAAGTAATTTCTATAATGACAATATTAATTACTCACCTGCAGCTTCCGTAACTTCCAACATGAAAACTGCAACGAGGTCTTTCAAATGGATTGAGAACAAAAATTCGTTTAACTATAGCAATATGGCAGTGTTAAAGCTAGAATATCAGAATTCTAGGGTACTTAACAAAAAAGCAAAAGCAAATAACCTTTTTTGATGACTGAACTGGAAGTGAAATAGTGGCTAGACCGAGTAACACTGACTAGTAGCAATGTCAGCTTTTTCAATATGAAACTTATCGCCTAAAAAAAGTTTATATAGGATACATTACATCATTAACTCAGTCCTATTATAAGTTCAATTCAAAGAAAGATGTGAGCATAAGTTGAGAACCTAGGCAATCTAAACGATAATCCTTCTTATACCAGCACTAAATTGCAATAAATACATATAAATAAAATCACAAAGACCACATACAAACATCAACATTACATAAAGGAGAAAATATTATCATTTATCAAATTTATTTATTCAAATAAAATATGACAAGGGGTGAATGAAAAGTTAATGTAAAATTCAATCCATACGTAAGTAGATTTTGACAACAGTACTAAAAAATGGCGAGACAAAAAATGAACCAATGAACATACCTATCTACTAATATGGATTAATAAAATGGCAATGATAGACTTTTGTAGCATTTCTGTTATATGATAGGTTAACTACATAAATACAAACTAGCGTATGTGGAGAGAAACATTTGTAGAATTAAATAACAGGTAATCTACCAACTCCTACAACTGATGTCTGACTTAATGCTACCAAATAACACTGAAGCCTTGTGAAATGAATGATGTTAGAAGCACTAAATCAAATAATAGATAATCTATACCCTTGATTGATGTTGTCTATATTTAAAATAAAACTATTAAAATTACATAACATCACAAAAAATAAAATCTAGACAATGAGAAGTTAATGCAACTTTGTAAAAATAATATAACTTCGTAAAAATAATGTAACTTTCAACTGTATAAAATTAATATAAGTTTGTAAAACTTACAAAATTTCAGGCATATATTTAAAAGAACATTGTAAATATTATAACTTTGCAAAATTATCATCCACGAATGATTATTAACTTCCATATAGTACATAAGCATACTAAAAGATTTCGACAAGCAATCGGTGACATATATTTAAGCAATATCAAGAACAATCAGACAAGAGACAAAATAGCAAAAAAAATAACAAACGATATAACAGAATAATCGTAAAGCAATGAGAGGAAAATTATTTACTAGAATCATAGATAAAAGTAGATGAATCGCGAATCTAGGGTTCGAGGTTCATAAAAATTGCTGCTTATTTATGGTTCCATACACTTGAAAATTGGGGCTAGCGTAGGGTATGATAGAAATTTTCTAGAGATTTGATGGAGATTTTGCATTTTGGGGTTATGGAGGTCTCATCCTAAGCTAGTTGTGTAATGACGAGAGAGCAAATAGGGTTTTTTTTTAAGTGGAATGATGTGTGAGCAAAACAAGAAGTGTCAAATGCTTCGGTCCTTGGATGGAACCAAAGCAAATAACCCTATTTGCTTTGGTCCTTAAAAAATTCAAAGAAAATAACCCTATTTGCTTCTATGCATTTGCTATTTGGTTGTCTGTAACAACTAAAGCAAATTACAGTCTTGCATTTTCTATTGCTTTGCATGTACTAATTGCTTTAGTTGTTAAGGGGGGGATCAAAATAATTGATCCTATTTGCTTCAGTTGTTAACACAACCGAAGCAAATGAGACAAGGCAACAGACATATTGTGTGCTAGTGTGATATGTTAAATTTATCAGATAGTGAAGAGGACTTGCAGAATGATGCGTGGATAAAGGACGTCTTACTGGTACCTAATCTAAAGGTGTTCGGACTAACATTATAGAACCATCTAGAAGGGAACAAAGTCCTACATGGTGTCGATAAGGTTTTGGACAAACAGTTTCTCTAAAGACAGAGGAACCTAGACGTCATGTAACCAACCAAGACCGTTTGCATAGTCAAACACTCAGGGACGTTTATGATGATCGCCATCCAACCGTCCAAGGCAGCGAGAAGTTCATTGCTAACATGAACAAAAGGCCGATGAGTTAGAATCAGCAAAGATGTATGTTGAATGGATTTTCCGACACATATCAACACTCCAAGAATCGATGGGTAAGCTCTGACTCAACTGTTTAGTAGACGCTTTAGTAGTTTGTTTACCGAAGGCTCTTATAAGGTTGGAAATTAAGTTAATTTTTTTAAGGGATGATACCGAAAGGAATAAGTATCTTGGTAATCCGAGATTGAGAATAATGAATGAAACTAAAAGTGAAGATACTGAAAGTAAGAACATCGAGAGTTATAGTGGTTCAAGTTAAACTCCCTAAATCCACTGTCATTTCCTTCGTTAGAGTTCTACTATATAGCTGAGAAGCTGTTACAATAGTGAGTTGACCAAGTCTACTAAGTCATCATTGGCGGAGAATTTTCCTCTTGGATTGCCGACTTAGCCCGCTTGTAGTGCTAAGATTTGGGCATGTGTCATCATATGGCTGCTTATAGATTGACGTGGATTGATGACCTAACATCTTATATATTGTTTCTAGATTTGGCAATCCATATTTTTTGTATGAACTTTGGGCCATCTATGTCGTCGATCATGATTGTTTTGTAGTGGATTTTCGACATTGAAGCCTTGCCTTGGTCTTAGCTTTCGATCGATGCCTCTTTGAGGTTCTAATTCCTCAAATTTTGCTCAACCGAGTGACTATTCCTCTCGTATTTGTTTATACTTTGGTATATGGACTTACCCTTTAGTTTGATATGTTGGAGAGTGGTATGCAGAAATACATATAAGGTGTTCGTTAATGTTTATAGTCGTGGAAATTTTATTATAGAATAAATCTTATACGATTTAAAAGTGGAATATAACTAAGTAAAAATTATGGTATATCACATGCGCCCCAAAGTTCACTTCGTATGATAAATACAAAGAGAACTTTGGTTTTGGTAGAAAGAGTTAGACCATACTTCTATACTTAACTTCCATTTTTCTTAGTTTATATTACCTTCCAAAACTATTAAACTTGATCAATGTCTAATTGAAATTTGGGGATCTTATTATGTAACAAGGATTTCGAAGACGAAGACTACATATAGTAAGATGCCTTAAAGGAAAAAGTAGTTGTATACCGAAGGCTATGTATAATAAGTGTCATAAGATGAAGATGGTTTAGAAATCTAACCTCGTAGTGAGGGTTTCAGAAAATGAATTCGAAATACTTGCCTCATCCTTCAGCGATGATTTGAATGTCGAAGATCTTAGGTATAGTAGGTGTCATAAGACGAAGTTAGTTTAGAAATCTAAACTCATAGTGAGGGTTTTTGAAAATGAGTTTGAAAACCTTGCCTTGTCCTTTAATGAGGATTTGAATATCGAAGGGCTTAGGTGTAATAGGTGCCATGAGGCAAAGATAGTTCAGAAATCTAACCTCATGGTGAGGGTTTTGAAAATAAGTTTTAAAACATTGTCTCATCCTTTAGTGGGGATTTAAATGTTGAAGGGCTTAGTATAATAGGCGCCATAAGGCGAAGATAGTTTAGAAATCTAACCTCGTAGTGAGGGTTTTCAAAAATTAGTTTGAAAACCTCACCTCATCATTTAGTGAAGATTTGAATGCCAAAGGGCTTGGGTAAAATATGTGTCATAGGCTAAGTAGAATGATTTTCATAATGCGTCGTAGATAACGCACCATAAGACGTAGTTAAATGAGTGTTGTAAAGCTAGGTAGACTGATTATTGTTAGTCATTGCAGATAACGTACTGGAATGCATACTCAATTGAGTGTCATAAGGTTAAGTAAATTGATTACTGTAAGTCGTTGTAAATAATGTACCATAAGGTATAGTTAGTTGAGTGTCATAAGATTAAGTAGATTGGTTGTCATAAGTCGTCGTAGATAACATACCGCAAGGCATGGTTAATTGTGTCATAATTGCTTTAAGTCATTTAAGATAACGTATTGTAAGGCATAGTAAGTAAATTGATTGTTGTAAGGCATTATAGATAAAGCACCGTAAGGCATAGTTAAATGTGTGTCATAAGGCTAAGTAGATTGATGGACATAAGGCATTGTAGATAACGCATCATAAGGCATAGTTAATTGAGTGCCGTAAGGCTAAGTAAATCGATTGTTGTAAGGAAATGTGGATAACTTACCGTAAAGCGTAGTTAATTGAGTGTCGTATGGCTATTGGATTAAAAACGAAGACTGATGTTTAAGGGCAAAGTGATGGGTCTGCTATGCGTTTAATATGGCGGCCATGTGGCGTTGTTCGATTGTGCCTTTTGAAAACGTTCGCTCTTTTATCTTACAAGGATGATTTGGTTTCTGACTTGGCAACTTTTGAAAATGCTATTTTTAAATAACCACTTTGATCATGCAGCGGAGATTTTCTTAACCCTTATTTTATCGAGTTGGATGGTAAGGTATATAATTCCTTTTCTTCTTCTTTATTCATTTTACCTTTGTCAGAATCTTCTCGCTTCCATTAAAGCTCATGGAAAACTCAAGAATTTCTTTACTTCTTTAACAAAATCAGTGATCTTTCACTCTTTTCTTTACGTGTATTTTAATTTCCAGGAATATTTCATGTCTTTATGAAACTGCGATTTTATTTTCATAGTTGTTATAACAACCCTTGGTTTTGGAGATTACCTATTAATACAAAAACATAAGAAGAAAATGACATTTGTTTATAACATAATGTGATATAGATGTACATGAATTAATTTCTTAGGCTAAATGGTTTTCTTTTAAATTAATTGGGTCCATGTCCCATTAGTAGACTTACAAGTTAATATTGAGAAAGAGGAAAAAGAATAACCAGTACGTTCATTTACTCCTTCTTCTTCCTCATTTCTGAAAATAGTAAGAACAGTGAACCCACCTCTCGAATTATCAATTTTAAGCCAATTTCTTCAATTCAATTCAAGCTAACTGAAAATTCTTTAATCTAGAGTGAAAATCTAAAGGTAATCAATATCCAAACTCAATAATTTCATTAAATTTCTGATTTGAGAAATAGGTTTCTAATTTATAGTAGTCTTTTTCTTGCATGTATTGTTTTTTTAGTTCTACAGGTTGTTGAAGGCCATTGTCTCCTCAAAGCTTCAACCTTTTAGCATAAATTTGAGGTTTGATCATCCCAAACAGCAAGATGAGTGATAAACTCACAATTTCTAGCTGAAGCAAAGCTTCAAAAATCAAAATCTGAGATTTTGTAATCGTTTTCTTGTTGATAGTTTTCTTTTCTGTGAATTTAATTTGGGTTGCTTCTTTGCATGCCTATAACTTTTGATTCCACCAACGAAATGCTACCGGATTTCTTGCATTTGGAAACTTGCATGTTGATCTTCATTTCTACAAATTTTGGTATAAAAATATTGTCATTTGGATGTTCAAAATAGTGGTAGAAAATCAACTCGAAAGCAGATTTTTGCCTGTAGAAATTGTTTGCTGAGTTGCTGCAAACATGGCCTGAGTCCATGTTTGAGATAGCATAACTCTTTCATTTCTTATTGAAATTGTGTGATTCCTTTTTTGTTTGAAAGATAAAGTTTTCTACTATAAGCATACATTGTCCAAATTGCATGATTCTTTATGCAGTTTAAATTATAGTTGTTGAAATTTATGCATGCCAAATTTCAGATAATTTCGATCTATGTAGCTTATAGAAATATATTGCCGAACTTTCACTCGAAGCATGTTCTTACCCAGATTTTTACAGTGAAAACACTGCCTGGGTTCAATTTTGAGACATTATAGCTTTCTCATACCTTATTCAAATTGTGTGATTATTTTTCCAGATTAAAGTATGGGTGTTATATTTTATTCATGCCAAATTTTAGGTCATTTAGACTTATGAAGCTTATAGAAATATACTGCCGAACTTTAACTCGGAGCATGTTTTTCCCAGATTTTTACAGTGAAAACACTGTCTGGGTTCAACTTTGCAACATCATAACTTTATCATAGCCTGTTCAAATTTCATGATCCTTTTTCAAGTTTTAAGTATGAGTGTTAAACTATACGCCTACCAATTTTCAGCTCAATAAGAGGTCGCTTATTCCTCTTATTCAGGCCTGTAATGTGAACCCAATATGGTTTTCAGGCCTGGGCATATTTTCGTTTTTGAACTGTTGCAAACATGGTCTGAGTCCATGTTTGAGACAGCGTAGCTTTTTCATTTTCTGTCGAAATTCATTGATTCTTTTTTTGTTTGAAAGATGAAGTTTTCTACTTTGTGCACACCAATTTTTAGTCAAATCAAAAGTCGTTCGGCCACCTGTTTTATGTCTGAAATTTGAACCCAGAGAAGATTTCAGACCCGGGTATTATTTGCCTAAGTGTTTTTATGTTCTTTTTATGTCCGGTTTTTGGCATTTACTTCGGTTTTTGTGATATTTCTGAAGTATTTTGAGGTCTATGATGCCTATCAATAGGTTAGCCCAGTTTTGATGAATTCAAAATTTAAATTTTGAATTATTTGAATTTAATTTGAATTTAAATTTAAATTTCGGTTTGAGTGGAATTTTGCTTGTTTTTGGTCGTTTTCGAGCACGGTTTTCTCCAAATCTTTTTGAAACGATTTTTAAAATTTAGGGGATTTAAAAATAATTATTATATAATATTTTAAAGTGTTTTCAAGTATAAAACCAATTTATTCTTTTTAATAAGGGAAATTTTCAAATAGGGTTTCCAAATGGTTTTCGAAATCGGTTTTCAAAGCTTATTTTCAAGGTAAATTATTTTTTTATAAAAAATTACACATTTTTGCACTGTCAAGCGAATGAGAAGGAGAGTTAAATGATTGGGTAAAACGCATAGTATGGGATACGTGCGTTTATCCTTTTGGTAAATTCCTAACTTGTTTGTTTGATCGTTTTGGCCTACGGGTCTAGTTTACCGATGATATGAGGTGAACCTTTTACTTCTTTGAGTGTGAAATTTACTAGTGGTTAGTAAACCGTTTAGTGTGAACGGGTGGTATGGGACACACGTTAACACTTTTCGAGTTCCTTTTTGAGAGTTTATGACACATTTGCCTGTTGGCGTGCCAGTAGTGGACCTTCGAGTCATTTGCCATTGCGGCGTATTTGTCTTCGAACATTTGCCATTGTGGCGTATTTGTCTTCGGACATTTGCCATTGCAGTGTATTTGTCTTTTGACGTTCGCCTTTGGGCGAGGTACCTATTATGTGAAACTGTACTCGGCAAAAGATAGCACGTGCAAAACCTTTTTGAGATGATTTTTACCCTTGTGTGTCGTCATTTTGGAATCGGTCCTTTGAACCATTCGGTGGCGATTACTTCAGGATTTTTGGACTCTTGAGAGTTCTTTTGAGATTTTCATTGCCTACACTGGCGTTTTGAGATTTGCCTTTTGGCGTATATATATTGAGATTGCCTATTTGCGCTATTTATGGGATTTTCCTTTTGGCGTTGTATGAGATTTTTATCTCTTTGTTGACATTTGCCTTATTGCTTATGTCGAGATGGCTTTTGCTTATGTTTTCCTTGGAGTTGCCGATAAGGCGAGTTTGGGAATTACTCTTTTAGGAGTTTACATTATACTATTCCCTAAACCATTCTTATTTGATTTATGATTGCCAATGATATGAGGCATGCTACATTTTAGCGATTCATGAGGTTTTTCGTCTCCTTTGTGTTTTATGCTTATTGAAGCAATAGTGTTCTATCACCTAGTGGAACCATATATGCCATACATGATGCGTATCCTCCATATGTCTATGGTTAACTTTCTTATTG
Organism: Allium fistulosum; assembly: GCA_030737815.1. NCBI lineage: Eukaryota > Viridiplantae > Streptophyta > Magnoliopsida > Asparagales > Amaryllidaceae > Allium > Allium fistulosum. Next base: position 326,376,967 of record CM060906.1, read on the forward strand.
TTTCTTCTTGTTGAAGAAGAACATCACTATGCTCTTATGCTCTATTATTATGCTATCACCTTTTACTGATTTGTTTAGCTAGACTGGCCCGTGTATTTTATACTCGGGTCAGACCGAGGTGTTTCAGTTTAGGTACATTTGGACTTAGCCTATTCTGCTTTTGCATGGACTATTTTGCTAGCTCTTTTTGTTATAGCTTTTTTTGTAGTCCTTTTTGGTTTGCTACTCTGATATGTATATTCTTTTGACCCATGTTTGGGTTGTGGTTGTCATACCACTTTGATGTATCATTTTGGATTGTACTAGTGATTGTATCTGCACTTATGAATATGTATGCATTTCTGTTTTTCTGTGATGTTATTTACATTTGAGTTGTTATGTTTTGTTCTGATAGATCCGTTAGCCATTATAGTTTTGTATTAAATATTTATTGGATATGTTGATCCACTTGAGAAGAAAAAAAAAGATAGCACTTATCGACGTATTCAGTAGATAGTTAAGACAAGGCTATAGATGGTCGCTCCTATCCAGCTCTATTCTACGCATTAGCAGACGGTATTACCTCGTAATACTCTTTGTTAATATGGGCCTCAGAGTGGGGCGTCACAGCTTGATATATAATACTCAAAATATTCTTTATTTCTCTCAAAAAAAATTCCAATTTCACTTAAAACATATCTTCAATTTGAAAGATTTGAAAACTCAATTATAACTTATGCTCAAAATCAAAAACACAAGAAGAACTAGGGAAATGAGGTGAACCTTTTACTGCTTTGAGTGTGAAATTATAATTTAATATTAATAGGTAATCTCCAAACCAAGGGTTGTTACAGTTGTCTTCACATTATTTTGGGCATTCTTGCTGTATAAAGATTTTTTAGTTTGTTGTGTAATGCAAAGCCATTATTTTGATGATTTTTGCTTTGTATTGAATTGAAACTTAATTTGCAATCATCAACTGGGAATTGATTATTCATAATTTATTTCTTAGGTTGTTTTACAAGATATTTCTTTGAACCTACATTAAAAAATATATGGTGTTTTGAACTGTCGTAGTGATTTATTGATTGTTAAAAATCACATTTTTGTTTGAATTCATAACATAAATTCTGGCTTTATTGGGAGTAAGGTGCTTAATTTGTGAATATTTTCATCTATTTTTGACAATTAACCGTAAAGTTAGGAATTTAATTCCCTTTGTTTATAGCTTAAACTAAAGTATTAACGTGTTTGGTCTTCTTAAATTGAAAGGTGAACTCCCCCGCTAATATAGGAGCCGAACTAGACAGGATACTTCATGACTTCGGCATTTCATAAGTGGAGACTATATGTCCCGGCCCTGATTTTATAATGCTCCCCTAGATGGGTACTTCCTATGGGCTGTTGAATATTTTTCAAACGAGATTTTTCTACCTCTTGCTCCTTCCTTTGTTGATTTACATGAATTCTATAATCTTAATCTATTAACTTTCTCCAATTGCCTATAATACGCTTTTATCTTTTAGGGCAATGTATTCTCGAAGGGATTACCTGAATATGTGGATGATGTAAGTTAATTTTTTGTTTGACTTTGTGAAATCTCCTATCCCCACTCCAATGTACTATTTGCAGATTAGAAAGCAACGGTTCTTAATTAAACCTATTAGTTAGATAATTATGAAAAAGTGGTTTTATGTCAGGGCTAATAATTCTCGGATTATCATCGATTTTTCGAAGGCTAGTAAGTTGACTTACATTTGAATAGTTTGATTTCTCCATTAAGATCTCAGTTATAACTTTGACATTCATTTGCAATTTAGGAAAACCTGAGAGAACATCAAAAGTTGATCGGTATGTAACTCATTATAGTAATTTTTTAATCATTCTAAAAATCTACGACAACGTTAACGAGTGTTGACGAAGGATAAAATGAGAGCATGTTCCCCCTAATGTCCTGTTTAAGGGGGACTCTCAACCGAGGGAGCTTAAGGCTTGTCCAAAAGTTGGGGTAGTTAGGAGTTCGAAAGAAGGGGATAGTTCTTGTACCCTTGATCATGCTACAATTTCAAAAGCTGACGCCGAGGGTAGACATCGGGCCTAACCCTTTATTTTCAAAGACTTTTCTATTAGAAATAGAATATCTTTATGTTTTCTCTATCTTCTAGGTTTTGTTATTCTTTACTTATTCTTAGTGTAATGTTGCAGACATAAATCCAATGGCTAGGGAGAAGTTGGTTCTCTTTTTCTACATCAAAAGAAATTAAACGCCGTGGGATCTTCCTGATCGAAACTGAGTTCTAAAGAGGTTATGAAAATAACCAAGAAACGAAAGAGAGAAGCTTCCAAAAATGTGCTATCTGAAACTCCTATCGAGATCTCTTCTCAACCGGAAGGCTCCAAAGTTCCTCTTCCTCCCTTCAGACTTTCTGTAACGATCCATATTTTACATATCGGAGGATCATAAAATATTATTATTTAATTCATATAAGATCGCGTGACCCTAAAATTTTGAAAAATGACTCTTATGGACGTTTTATACTTCTATGATTTTTAACAAATATCTATGTAACCATTTTGACCTAAAAACCTTTTATGGCCCATAACTTTTGATAAAAGCCGACATAGGGTCTGAAACCACTTCTACATCAGGATGATGATTTCTCATTCCGTTGAGTGATCATAATAGTAAAGGGGACTTACCATTTGAAAGTTAGAGATGTTTTAAGTTTGGCTACTACTGGCTAGTATTATCGGATAATTAGGCTGAACCACACTTGGGCCCACTAACTCGTTTTGGGATTACAGCCAAAAGGGGACTGATGGGACTATTCCAAATAATTTTCATCTTTCCCAAAACAGTTCTAAGCCTCCATTAACCCTAAAATATTTAATATCATCTTTTTTTCTTATTAATCTTAACACAAAACATCATTAGAGAGGTAATTAGTGAAGGGAACAGTAGGTTTACCATTTTGGCTATCTTATAATCCATGTTCTTGCTGTCCCATCTTAGATTTGAAGAATTAAAGTGGTTAAATTTAGTGTTTTTGATGTCATAAACATGATTAAATGATTTTAAACTTTAATTACACCTTTATATATGTTTATGGATGAATTAAAAAGATTAAAAATGTATTTTGGTGATTTAATAACCTCTTTTAGACCATATTATCATTCTTGCATAAATGCTAGATATATGCTGAATTTTATGAATTAAACATGTTTGTTTTTCTTGATCATGATGTATGAATGCTTGTGAATGCCTTGTGTATTTGGATGAATTGTTTTGATCTTGTTTGTTAAGTACTTCTATGATAGTTAGGAGTCAGTCGATGAAACGGGCAAAGGGAAGTCAAATTTGCTCGAAATTGGATGAAACTTGGAGGAGAGGCTTTGGAGTTAGGGATGAAGCTACACTTCAGGTCGCTGGTTGATTGGACAAGTTCTGGTAGGAGAACTTCATGTTAGCATTGTAACAACCCATACCCTAGTGGGTTCGAATTTTCGCTAAATCGAAAATCCATTTCCACCAAGATATGGATTGTTGGTATTTGGTGTCCTTCAAATAACAAAATCATATCAGAGCACTGTCGATATAAACTCAACAGCGGAATAGTAAAGTGTAATAAAACATATGGTTACTGACTAAGACTAACACCTCTAATCTTTAGTCTCCTAGCCAGTGCTGAGCATGCATAAGGAAATATGTCCTTCAACCATCCTTATACCAGTAGTTATCCCTCTAAAGCTATCCTATGGGTTGTAATGAGGAGGAGGTGAGAACATTGTTATGGTGACTAGCAAATTACACACTTTATACATATATAACACCAGTTTACACCGATTGCCTTCCATTATATGTTATGTCTATTGTTTTACTTTGTTGTCTTAACTCCACATAAGCGTACGGTATGTCCTTTCTACCCTAGGTAGACAATAACTACATATGTTTGTGTGTATATTTATAAGTAGTACGGTCCCCCTTTGGACCAAGATACTTTCTCCAGTAGTATCTGTAACCCAACACCTCATCAGGATCCATCATCAACGTAGTATCACGTCCTTGTCGTTGTATGTACCAAGGTACTCCTATAATACATAATAACGACTTCACGATAGTTTAGTCGTATTCTACTCGTATTTGAAAGACCTCCACTAAAGGGTTATCTAGCCTTGCCTCCTAACAACAAACAAACCAACAAACAACTATAAGGCGGTGCATGTCCTAAATAGGATTTACGCTAGTAGGAGGTGCAATCCATTTATGTAACGCTCCACCCTAAGACCTACACTAACAAAGGGTATTACTGGGTAATACTGTCTATTAGTGTAGAGAATAGAGCTGGTTAGGAGTGACCATCTATAAAATTGCTTTGGACGAGTATCAAATACTTCGAATAATGTGACTATCATTTTCTTTTCTTACAAGTGGTAATTCAACATATCCGATCCAGGCGCAAAATAATAATAAAATGGTTTAATCTAATTCAAAATAGTACATAACATAGTATACAAACAGAATCAGATGTCGCAATGGAAATAATATACATTATTAACTTTCAAAGGTATGAGTCTACAAAAGAAAATACTAGACTCATATATATATATATATATATATATATATATATCTTTACTACTAATAATGAGAATTCCATTAACTAATTTCAACCGCGTCTTTTTGAAATACCTAAATTACCCTTCACTCATTCACTTACTTCCCACTGCATCTATTCACATACGCTTACTTCCCTCTGCATGCATTCATCTCATTCCCCTTCTCCCTTCTTAAATCCTAATTCTCTTCCTCCCCGAATTCGATCACAAAATTCATGCTTCTATTCATCCCTAAATTCAATCTCACCAGTCACGTAACCTCCCTCGGCGTCGATCTTTCTAAACTGCGAACCACCAAATTTGATTCTGGTTCTTCAGTACCCTCCCTAGTATATATAGGTACAATACAAAAACTATCGAGTTTCAAATATATACATAACCAAAAAAGTCAATAACATAAACAAGCATCTATACAAGAGTCACGTAGTACATCAAAAATAATAACAACATCAAAATATACTTCTTAAGCTAGCTCACATCCGGTCGTTGAGTCCTTGTACCTGTCAAGTCTAGGTCTGACCCGAGCATTAAAATAACACCCGGGTTAGACTATCTCTAATTATCACAAAAGGTGAGATACTGATAATAATAAACTTGCATAATTGTCAAGGATAAATATTCATAAATTGTGCTTCACTAACATAATAGTATTTCATTTAATAATTCATGGTTTATAGTTAAGTTTATGCTCATTTACAACATTCATCAAAGTCAAAGCAACTATTATAATAAGAGCATAGAAAATCACAACCATATATGCAAGCAATAGACATGCACTTCGCAAGTCAATACAAAAGACACGCACTTCACGCCAATACTAGAGATTGCACTTCGCAAATCATAACTCGCTTGAAAACGAGTATCGTAAGATGGGCCTGAAAACCCATTTAATCTTCCTAAACGGATTTACCCAAGATCGAGTCTGAAAACTCTACAAATAGATAAGTGTTATTCACTTTCTATTAGTAATCATAAGAATGTCGACTAATGTCCCATAACCACTTGACGACACTCGACTATTTTCTAAATGTTAGCAAATTCCACTAATGTGTAATAAAGGTTCAATCAACAAGTCCAAGAATTAACCGGTAAAGTAAACGCAAGTGTTTCATATCACTTGTTTTACTAGACTGTTTAATTCAATTTCCCATTTAAGTGAAATAGTGTATTTGTATAGAAAAATAGTTTTACTTTGAAATCTTATTTAAAATCTTGATTTAAAAAGAGTAATAAATATCTAGTAGAAAATACGATTTAATTCATATCTATATTTATAGAAAACTTCCTCATATTCCACTTTAAAATTTAAAAGTGTGTATATATATATATATAATATATTTCCTAAAATCATTCATGTCCAAAATACACATATTTCCTATATATATATATATCTGTGTGTGTGTGTATCAATTTATTTCCAAAAAGAATTTCCTTTATAATAGCTTTGCAAACCGGTGTCATTAAATTGTGTATTTGTCAACAAATCATAGAGCAAGACTTCCATGCCAATAAGGTCATCAAAGTTAGCCAAGAAATACACAAGTTGTTTACCACAACCAAGCTTTAAAATGATGTAAAAGTCCAAGAAAAATAACAAGGCAATCAACAAACAATTGAATGGGCAACCGGGGCTATACCTGGAGCTGAAATAGCTCCAGGAATACCCACCACCAGTGCACCGATGGTGCCCCATTGGTCCACTGATGGTTGCGAAACCTGGAGCTATTTCAGCTCCAGGTTACCCTTCGATGGTCCATCAATTGATGATTTTTAGGCGTTTAATAGCCTAGACTTCTAGAGTATTGATTTAACTAACATGCAAGCACAAAACCATCATACAATAATGAAATAAAGGATGAACATAGATCGGGGTTTGAATATAGTTTACTGTAAACAAGTTTTAGAACAACAACAAATAAAACTAACAGGGTACAATCTATAACCATTAACTCAAAACTAAAATCATTCATTACTTCTTGTTTATTTAACCTGAGATTATAATTAGAAATATTTGTGAGTTCAACTCACCTTTTCTCTTTAATTTAGCTTCCTAAAACCCCTTCATTTCAACCTTGTAATTAGATTTCAGCAACCCTAGAAACTCTCTCAACAATTGACAAAAACAACTAAATCAAACATCATAAAAAATGAAATCAACAAGTCTAGAAGATAGAATAAGGTTCTATTAACATACCTTGATTTTATCACAATTTTCGGGAATTTATTCCGATTTTAAAAACTTGATTTTTGATTGCAATTGAAAGGAGAAGCCACCCTAGTTTTTGCTTTCTTAAGGTTTGAACGTACTGGTTTTAGAAAAATGAGAAGGAAGCCTTCTCATACTTGCTTAAGAATGGGTTTTGGGTTGCACTTAAGCCCATTTAAATCAAATGAAAACTTATTTTATTTATTTTCTCCTTTTAAACAATCTTTTACAATATTTATTTGCAAATAGGTATATCTCTACGTTTTATAACGTATATTTTCCAACACTATTTTTTTATTAAAACATAAATTAACTTTCTAATATTCTCAAAACCTAAAATATAAAATTTGATTATTAATAAGTTTCAAAGCTCATAAAAATAAGTGTATTTATTATTTATAGCTTGGAAAATATTCACACACTAATGTTAATAATCCAATATTATAAAAATCAAGAATTGACATTTTAAAAGAATTTCATTATTATTTATCAAAGAATAGCAAATTCAAACTAAACAAATATTCTTATCCAAACTCTAATTCCAATTATTATTTAAATAAAACACTTAAATCTTAATTTCTCCATCTTTAATACTTGTGAATTAAAATTTCTTATTTAAATTTTCAATTTAAATCTTTACTTATTTTATTTAAGCAACACTAAAAATCAGAGTTGTTACAATTTAGGCCCAACCCCCGTCTTTCCGCTGACCGCTCAGGATCGATGATGTTCTCGACCTACGAAACAGCTCCTACTCCCATATATGGTACCAATCTCACTGTCTTAGTGTCGAGCCTTGCTCACCATCCCATTTAGATTGTCTAATGTAATACCTACTTATTAATTAATATCCACCAAAAGGTTGAAGCAGACTCTGCTTGTTCTTTGATACTTCGACCAAGATGAACTATCATACTTTGTATTCCGTTCCCTAGTCAGTTGGTATACACAACTGCTTATAGGCCCTTACGGTGGACATGCTTCTGTTATGTAACACTTCTGACCTCGCATTCCAATCTATTTTAATGCATAAGTCATTTCTTATTTAATCTAAGCTATTGACTAACTTTAATAATTCACACCCGTCATAAACGCATACTTGAGGCTACATATGTATGCATACTTATTTATTCACTATGCCTCCAATGTTCAACTGTTAATAATATTCCTTTAAGTTTACTTCTCATTTCATTAATGTCAGTTTAGTGTCATTTACCGCTTACACTTAACTTAAAAGATTTTAATATCCTTTACCGTCCATTTTTTCTTTTATTATTAGATCTATTTACTGTTCCTTTTTATCTCATACTATCTTCCTTTGGTTACTAACTTCATTACTTAATCATTTCAATAATTTACCTATATTTCATCATTTATTGTTTAATTTCTAACTTGTCTTTTATTGCATGTATTGATTTTACATTTAGACTGTTATTATTATCACTACTCACAATTCTTTATTTTATGCCTAGAGATTTTAGCATTTTAATGCGTTGAAATTACATCTTACCCAAAAGGAATTATTAGCACTGTAAGTTTCTATAACTTATCAAAAAAAATTGTGTTACGTTTGGAATTACAATAAATTATCCTTTTATTTTTGTTGAAATAGACAGTATAAAATACGATAAAGACCCCTATTTTATACATCTCTTTCTTTTAGTTAAACTACTTGTTACTTCAAACAATGCTTAATTCTTAATTATAAAACTAGATAATTTATAGAAATTTACATTGCAATGCACTTCATTCCAATGAATTAAAATACTACCAAATCCCAGTTCAATTATAATAACCTTTATTTCATATTAACTAAAACATGCCATTTAAATCTATAAATCTGGAATGTCTATAAAATTTTGATAATTTAGGGACTACAATTTATACCCTTACTTTCCAAATTCAAGTTCACAGTTCATAAAATATGTAGGCATGGGTTTCAATTTCATTACACGCGCATAATTATATCCAGGCATACAGGGAACAAATTTACAATGATATAAATCCAATATTATATAAAAATATACAATTTCCCACTCACCTGTTTAGCTTTTCAAATCTTTAGATCTATTCCCCGTTAATCCAGTTTGACGTCCCCTTTTTTTCTATTGGAATACATATATCGCAAACATACAAATATCTATTAGAAATCTAGATTCGAGGAGAGGTTTAGATTCGGATCTAGATTTACGATTTACCTTGGCTATGGCGATTCAATTCGACCCTATTATTCTCGGTTCTTCTCTACTTGTATATACGTATATAAGTTATAATTTAATTTAGATTTAAGAATTTGTGGAGAAAAGAAAATGGAAGAGCTTCATCGTCGTTTTAGAAAATATGAAAAGAAAAGTGTGGGGTTAGGCCCATATTTATAGGAGTTCGAATCGACGCTAGCCATTAGATTAGATTTTATTAAATCCAAGCCGCTGGCCTAGGTTCAATTCACAGCCGTCACCACACAAGCGGTCAATTGCTACCCCTCCACTGGTCGACCGCTAGTGGTTGACCGGTTGTAGTAAAGGGGTTGGTCGGTTGTCGTTTTATGTTAATTAATTTCTGCGTCACTTTTAATTCCTTTTAAAACTTATTTTGTTTGTTTTTAACTGATTTAATTTAATATAGATTATACTTAGACGATAAGTAAGCATTAACTGATCGTTAATGTTAATCAACGTTGGCTAATTACTTATTTCCTTAGTTACATATGTAATTATTTTTTATCAGCAATATTCAAACGTCGATAACTTTTTCGTTTGAACTCCGATCGTAAACATTTATATAAGAAAATTGATCGGGAAACCGCCATGAACGCAGTGATGCAAGTTTTGCAGCCAAACTCCGACGTTTGTAAAATTTCCATTGTCGGTGTTACTAATTATTAGTTAATTTTTGTAATTAATTATTGTTAAATTTAAGGGATGTTACATTCTTCCCCCTTAAAAGAATTTCGTTCCTGAAATTCCTCAAGGTCTGAACCATTTAACATAACATGCAGCCATTCTAAGCTATCCAATCAATTAGTATGCAACCACTTTCACAATCAATTCATCTACAAGTGCACGGTAAATTACAATACATATGATATGTATGTTGAATAATTTTAAATCGGCGCCTCCTCTATGAATGAATCTTTTAAAAAAATTAAAATATAATGCGAACAACATATAGATACTGGCAGTTCTATATGAATGCAAATTCTAAAAATCAAAATCTTTGTTTTTGCATCTAAATTTTCTCATACCTCCTCGAATAGAAGTATAGTTCAATCAATTTTGCATCCAATCCCTCCCTCGTCACTACCTATATTTTATTTTACTATATAAAAATATATAATTTACCACTCACTATTTTAGCTTTCCATATCTCCAGATGTAACCTTCTTATAGCAGTTTGACACCCTTTTTTCCCTATCGGAATACATGTACCGCAAGCATACATATATCTATTAGAAATCTAGATCTGAAAAGAGGTTTAGATTCAGGTCTAGATTAATGATTTATCTTGGCTTTGGCCATTCCGTTCGACCCTATTTATTTCCTATTATCCTTTTTATTCTTTACTTGTATATATGTATATGAATTATAATTTTATTTAGATTTAAGAATTTATGGAGAAAAGAAATTGGCAGAGCTTCGCCGTCGCTTCAGAAAATATGAGAAGAAAAGTGAGGGATTAGGACAGCATTTATAGGGATTCGAATCGATGCCAACCGTTAAATTAGATTTTATCAAATCCGGACCATTAGCCTTATTTAAATTCGCATCCATCAGCACACAAGCGGTCGACTGCTACCCCTCGATCATTCGATCGCTAGCGGGCGACTAGTCACAGTAAAGGGGTCGACTGATCATTGTTTTATGTTAATTAATTTGTGTGTTACGTTTAATTCCTTTTAAAACTTATTTTGTTCATTTTCAACCGATTTAGTTTAACGTTGATTATACTTAGACGTTTAAGCAAGTGTTAACTGACAGTTATGTTAATCAACATTGGTTAATTATTTTATTTTTCTAATTACATATATAATTATTTTCGATCCGCAATATTCAAATGTCAATAAATTTTTCATTTCAACTTCAATCGTAAAAATTTATATATGAAAATTGATAAAGAAATTGCTATGAATCCAACGGTGCAAGTATCGTAGACAAATTATGACATTTGTAAAATTTCCATTTTTACATTACTAATTATTAATTAATTTCTTTTTCATTAATTATCATTAAATTTACAAGGTGTTACAAGCACCGACCTGAAGTGGTGATGGGAATTTCAGCTCGGTAGATCCTGCTTCGGGTCGTGCTTCAGGTGATTTGGTGGAAAACTCGGGGCTGACATCTGGTGGAAGTATGAAGGAATTGGAGTTGAAGACCATGGAATGAAGTTGGCAGAGTTCACTTGGGGATGTGCTTCGGGCCAGGAGTTGAAATGCTTCGGACTTAGCATCGAGATAACAATGAATTAGAGTTTAGAAAGTTGAAGGCCCAAATTTGGTTAAGTGTTCTGGTCGGTATCGACCAAAACCGGGGAGGATTGGTGTAATAGCCCGCTTTTCCGTACCCATTGAATAGACACTAATCTCCATCGATTTACTCAAGGTGAACGAAAAACCGAACCATTAGGGTTTAAAAGAAGAGGTAGAAGAAAAGACAGAAGAAAAGAGAAAGAAGAAACAACAGAACAACATCAGAAACAGAAAAAATATCAGAATCTCACATATCGCAGCGGAACAATATATAATAGATAATCACTAGTCTTTTAAAACAAAGAACTATATCAGTTTATACATACATCAATCAGAGTCAATATACAACAATGGACAGTTATAGAAACTTGTCCTCATACAGAATACACAGCGGAATGAATACTATCAGATACAAATACTACGTCTCGTCATCCAGCTTATCTCCAAAGCTCCAGAATATCCAGAATATCCTGATAACCTAACTCTAGACTGCCCGTGTGGAAATTGGTGGGCACCCAGAGTTTAGAAGGGAAACAATAAACTCCAAGTCAGTCATGGTGACTGGTGTGAGATCGTAAAACAGTTATTTTTCACAAAGAAAATAAATCAGATTCGCAATGCTTTTGGAAAATGAAACTACCATAAGACCTCCCGCCACACAAACAATGCAAACGCAGAATTGGAGGAGATTTCTTCTTATGATAGTCAAAGATGCTTACTACGCCAATCATTGGATTATTATTATTAATGTCTAGTGTAGAAAACATTTCGAAAGTATAATATTAATCTTAGCCAGCATAGACATTCCGAACTATGCCTACTATAGCTACCATCCAAACAGTGGGGCGCCACCATAAGTAGATGGCAGGTTCTACAACTAATACCGTACAAAGTTCGTATTTGGAAGATGGATTTCCAACAAATGGTCAGGCTAAGGAACTTCCTTTCCTCCTGCCGAATAGGATCGCCTCTGGCTGGACGTCCCGAGAGACAAACTGCTCTCTGCCAAACAAGGCCGGGTTACCCCTGTAACAGGTAACTCACGAATATGTCATCACCCGGTCCTTTGGGACCTTTATCCGAGCGCTCGATATCCAACATCACACATCATAAAGAAAGTGTATCCACATGAGTAAGTATCTGGGCTCCATACCATGATACCACCCCTTTCCAGAAGGAAATGACATACCCTAAAGGGCGCGACCCTCATAACCTTGCCGCAACATTCCTGTTTCGACCATTTCCGGGTTGTTGAGGCCCTGACGAAGTCTCGTCCACAAAGCTACGCTTTTTCAAAAAGCCACGCTTTGGGTCAACAGATGATCAACCTATGATCACAAAGATAAATGATCAAACAAATGATCATATCACAAATGATCAAACACTGATCATCACACAGCAACACTCAGCATGCCACATTACCAAATTGGGATATATCGCTGATAACTTCAACTACATAACCTCTGAGCTCGTACGTCTCAGAGAAGGGTGTTAAGCTAAGAGAATAAATTCTCCGCCATCAACAGATATGTATTTGAAAGAAATCGGCTTTATATCTCAAATTATAATGTCAGACATACAATCCATACAAGTCTGTTCCGAGATCGAACAGAACCGAAGGCACTTCTCACGAAGCCCTTGCAAATCCGGATAATTTCCAATCACGTCCGGACTTCCCGTCACTAAGGGTGATAAAACCTCTAAATCGGAGATCAACCGATGTAGAGTAACTCGACGGTAATCCTTCCGTTTTCAAAAATATCCGGTCTTCAACACCGGTCATCAAATGTGATTCATAACGACGTATCACATATTCGGAATGGGTTATACGACCCCATGGTCCTTTCCCGGCTAACCCGAATAGTGAGCGCTTATTCAAAAATAAGTGTGGCATTCAAATTCATCCAATTCACAACAAATACCCATTCAAGGTAATTATTGATAGTCGGTTATTTAACTATCAATAAAGATGCGCAACATCATCGGATTCAAAATAATTTTTCCAATTATTTTATCTTCCAAAAGATATCTTTACTAGATATAAAATTTCCACTTCAAAAATAAATCAACGTTTATTTTTAAACAACTTCCCTTTCTTTTGTAAATTCCATAGTGAATTTATATTTCAAAAATATCTACTGATATACGATTTTCAAATCGATTCCAATATTCATTTTCAATTTATCTTTAAAGATAAAATCTCAAAACAGTTCATTTCATATTGGGAAAGCATTTCCATACTTATTTAATAATAAGTAATTCACAAATCTATTTATTTTAAACATTTGAAAATATTCGATATACTTAAATCAAAATTAAGTATAAATTTCATTCTTTAAGGAAATCATTTACTATAACAACATCTATTTGAGTCAAAACGAATGTTACGTAAAACATCGTTACGACGACTCAAAATCATTAGTATAGGGATTCGAAATTTAAATAGATATATAAATCCTAATACTACATAAAACATTTCCTTTCGGAAATCATTTACTATAACAACAGTGTTATAGTCCACCATTTCCTTCTTTCTCGAAAACGTCTATTTCAACAATGAATGTTGAAATCTATGATTTCGATATTCAATATATTTTAAAACATCGTTTAAAACAATTACTTCATTTTTAATATCCCTTTTCCAAAACCATATCCATTTTACTTAACAATATATTCACTGTCCAAAATCGTGAATATACTTCACTAATTACATTTCACTATTTTCTACACGTTTTATTTCAATAATTATCCACTATCCAAAATCGTGGATAAAATTCCCAACCAACTCTTATTATTTACAACATTTAACTTAAAGGATAATCCGCTGTCCAAAATCACGAATATATCTCCTTTAATAACTTCTACGTTTAAAATTACCAAATTCAATTGGTTTCGGATTTATAAAACAACGTTTATAAATTCACCTTTATATTTCATAACACCTTTGATTTATAAATCTCCTTTATTAACAAATTCAATCAAGATCCATTTAAAGGTAAAAAATCAAATTTATAAGTTAATTTCTTATAAATCTTTCATTCTACAATTTCATTCATTTTCAACTTCACAATTTATAAATCCATAAATTTCATACACTTACGAATTCCATAATTATTTCATTTTTAACACTTATAAAAACTCGTTTTATAATTCCAATATTTTAAATTTATAAATATCAATTTTATAAATCTTTTATACAAATCGTTTATAGTTATTAAAAAATCCCAACTTAAACCATTTTATAAATAAATCGATTTTTATTTCAAAAACGACACTTTGGTTATATTTCACTAAAAATTATAACTTTTATAACTTTAAAAGTTGAACGTTTATAAATCAATTCAAAAATTAAATAAACGTATACTTTCAAAAATCACTTTAAAATCCTTTTAAAGTAAGAGTCGTTGTTTTTAAACTTCAAAACTGAATACGATGATGCAACAGCACCAATTAGTCAATCACAACAACAAACATCATATATCAATATGATAACAGAATATACATCAATATCTGTAAATAAATAAATATTGTTGAGGAATCCAGTTGGATCCCTCCAACCTGTTTCCCTGCATCCACAGACGTTAGCACAATACCAATTCCACTTCGAGGTGGAATATCGCGGTATATGGGTTTTATAAAAATATCCGCTTACTAACGGCGCAATAGGGTCTCATCTGCTATACTAGGCGGGAAATCAATCAATCCAATATATACATATGCCAATATGTATATATTGCTATATATATAGATATATCCTACTATATCTAATATCACATCCAAATAGCAATCAAATCAATCAGTCAAAAACTGCAATTCATTTTGAGTGAGAAGATCTCACCTTAGCTTTTTATTTCTTTACCATCCATTTCCATCTTGACTCGATTTTTTCTTGATTTATACCTTGTATAAATAATTTATACAATTCATTAATATTCGAATAGGCCGAATAATAAATTTCCTGTTTTGATAGTTTAAAATTAACCAATCTTCTAGTTTTTTTTTTAATTTTATTTAACCACACTTTAATTTTAAAACTAAATTTTCTTCTTTCTGCTTCTGTATTTATATTTCCAGTTTGCAACTATCTGAAGTTTCTATCTAATAAAACAAATTTTTTTTTATATATACGTATTTGAATTAAATTCATATTAACTTGAATTTTCAAAACTGCTTAATAACAAAATTCCTTTACTGTAAAAAATTTATTTTCTGCAAATATATATAAACATCATTTATTCGATTAAATTTAATAAAAGAAAGATCGTTACCTTACTGCACAGATCGAACTCACACCCACGGCCTCGATTCACGACCCCACTGTCGCGCCACCGTGCTTGCGATGCTCCCCAGCCCTTCAATCGATCATCGTTACCACCATCACTGCCGAGCTCCAACTCGAGTCAATGCGAGCCACCACGAATCGAAGTCGATATCGCCAGTCTCCCCCCTTCCATCTCGCGACCATCGCCAAGACGCGCGCCTCCGATTGCTCGAACTCGAGCCTTGCCGCTGCCGTTCTATCGCGAGCCTCCACAACGTTGATCGCCGCCATCCCCTCGAGTTAAAACCCTACCTCCTTCGAACTCGAGTCGCACGCGACATCGATCAAATCCCCTCCGGTCGCGATTCGATTTAAGTTCGAATTTAATTTCGTAGTTTTTTTTATTATGCTGGGAAGAAAGGCTACGGCCATTTGATTTTTGATTTTTCATTTTGTTTTAAAATGAATGAAAGGGATTGAGGAAGAATGGCTTATTCAGTTCGTCCATTTATGAATAGCTTCGATTTCGCTCTGTTAAATTTGAGACCCGGGCCATTTAAATTTGAACGAAATGATTTCATGTGAGGTTTGTAAAGGGATGAGGAGACAAGAGTACGCGACATTGCAGAGAGGAAAAAGTGTCGATGTTGAAAGAAGGCAGGCTGAAGAAAGAATCTCAGCTGGGTTGACTAATTTTTAAATTTAAAAATTTAAATTGAATTTGATTTTATTTCAACGCGTTTACTCACCGTGCGCTCACATAATAGCTCCGATAAGTACGAAATTTAAAATCTGGTAATAATTCAATATTACGGATCCAATGGAACTGGTTTCGTCAGATTCCGAGACTGTGCCTCGGACGGCTATTTTTAAATATCGATTCGAACAATATAATTTCAAAACTGAACAAACACTTTCAAATTCGATTTTGAAACTTCAATTACCTTCAGTATTATCAATACGAATTTTTCAAGCTTTCGAAATATTTTTCTTCAACTTAAAATTGAAGATTCAAATTTTTATTCAGCATTCAATCGATTAAATTTTATAATTTAATTGCCAAATTCAAAGTTACATTCGGGATTCAAATTAAATCATCGTTCAAATATTTAAAATTAATTAAATATTTTCAATTTAATTTGGTCAAAATTCTGGGTCGTTACAATTGGACTTGAGTTTTGGTGTGGGGACTTCATAAAGTAGAAGAAGAGTTTGAGTGAAGGCCAAGGGCCAAGATTAGGGCCAAAAGTTTAGGTCAACACCGACCGCTTTAGGTCTTTATTGACCACTTCAGATCG
This sequence comes from Allium fistulosum, assembly GCA_030737815.1. Lineage (NCBI taxonomy): Eukaryota > Viridiplantae > Streptophyta > Magnoliopsida > Asparagales > Amaryllidaceae > Allium > Allium fistulosum. Next base: position 326,393,793 of record CM060906.1, read on the forward strand.
GTATCGATCTGAAAAATATGCACAAGATGGAGTGAAACTTTTGGGAGGGAAAGTGTATGGTCTCTGGGTTATGGTAGAGGTGTTCATTCATTCATTCATTCTTCATTTAATGGAGATATGATTGCATTATGAGGAATGATGGTTACAAAACGAAGCGATATCGGAGTGCTTTGATGTGATGGTTTTGGGACTTTGAGAGGTGGATTCTACGATTGATATGAAGGGGTAGAAGTGTTCTGATAACGACGAATCTTGGATAGGAGTCGTCATGGTATGCGATAAGGACAAGTTCTAGGATGCGAACATGTGAAGTAGAACTAGGATGTGCTCTATCATGGGAAGATATGATGAGATAGGTTCTAGACGCAAGCCTGTGAAGTGGAGTTAGGATGTGCTCTACTATGGAAATGGAAACAGGTAGGACAAGGAAGTGTTCTACAATGATGATGGGATGAATCGAACTAGGACGGGTTCAAAGATGTGTACGAAGGGATTGTTGATGCTTAGAGTATTCCGGTGTGCTCGTAAAGTATGGGTAGTTGAGGATGCCCATTAGGTATTAGGACGTATACCTGTACCCTAGACTGCTAGGATGTGTATTTTAGATTTCCTAGTCTACTGAGTGGTGTAGATTTCGAACACCATGGAACTGAGACTTTTCCATTGGTCTTTAGCATTAGACAGTCATATAAGTTATTATATATCCAAAGCAATTGAGTGATAGTGGAGATTGTTTGATGGATACTGTGTTTTCTGGATTATTTCCCTTGTGTCTATCATCCTAGAGATGTCACTTGACGTAGGTCTTTAGGACATGGATACATAAATACCCGATACTATACCTAAGACGTAGTACATTTTGATGATGCTGACAGAGTAGTATATTATAGATGTTATGTGCTAACTCTTTGGATGTAGGGATAAATCAGGTATGACTCTTATACCTTTTTGTTTCTCACTATATTAAATTATATAGTATTTTGAGATTCATTTATTGCTCACACCAGACTGTTTTCTGACTCGAGGTTTTTTCTTTACTTCTTATTATCTCGAGTTCTCTTAAATGATTCGACTTGATAGCAGGTTTAGGTGTACAAAATGGCAATGTAAAGGACGAGCAGGATAGAGCTTCCTAGTATTATGTATGAATATTGTGCTTATTCTATTGTATAACACTATGGAGCCTAGACAGTGCTTGCTTTACTATTATGAGACAGTTTATTTCCGCTTTGTATAAACTCTATTACTATATTGTATAACTCTATGGATCTGTTCTTTGATATTTGGTATACCTAGTTATTACTCTCTTATGTTTTATATCTATGATGTATATTATATTTTATTCCATACATTTTGAGATATACCATAAGTTATGTATTGATTTATTTCTTTTTAACCCTTGATAATCGTCCTACATCGATCAGACACGTTGGTAGCACACTATTTAGTTATATTAGGTGCATGTGTTATAGGACGATCATCATATTTGGTATTAGAGCTTAGGTTAACATGATTAACCTGAGCTGATACTGTGGTCCAGTAGAGATAGAGAAGGAGTTATCACCCTAGACTGGATTGAGAGTATATCTATATACGAGAGAGTGCGTACTTGTTATATATTTTGGTTTTTAAAACTATATTGTAATATATATATAGTATATAAGTCTCATGCACACACAAGTACCATAAATGTAGTTTTTCTTTTACGAAAGATCGATCATTCTTGTTACAGATCAAAAAGAGCTGGCATACAAGAAATGCTATAACAAACTCCGCTTCTAGTGTCGAAGAAGGAGTGGGTACAGGAACTACTAACCTTGACTTATAGGCGATGTTCAACATGATGAAGGCAAACATGTTGCAAAATGCTACAAGCGGCTGCTCCGAATGTTGTTGTAGGTGGTGGTGCTCAATTGCAAGCACCTAGAGTTGATTTCGTTAAGCTGAACAAGGATTTTTGCCGGTTAGGCTGGCAAACCATTTTAAGGAACGGAATCAGTGCATGATTAGTTGGACACCTACAAAAGGATATTTGTTGACCCTGAATTAGATGATGCTATGAAGAGGAGGTTTGCTTCCCGACAATTTCAAGAGAGAGCCATGGACTAGTGGAACGCTATCAGAGTTGCTTCTCCCAATGATCAGTTTACTTAAGACCGGTTCAGAACCCGATTCAAGGAGAAGTTCATTCCAACTGCTCAAAAGTTGGTACTATTCAGGAAGTTTGTTGATTTAAAGTAGGAAGATATGTCTATCTTCGAGTATGTTGCTGAGTTCGACGCCTTATCGAAATACGGAATGTCTTTCATCGACACTGCGCTGAAGAAGAATATGAAGTTTCTAATGGGTTTGGACGACTATTTAAGGAAGAATTTAGCAAGTCATATCGATGAGCCATTTGAGAGACTCGTCGAGAAAGCTCTTTACCAAGAGAGTTTGTACCCCAAGTCCAAATCAGCTATTGTGATAATGAAAGAGATAAAACCACAACAAGGCAGTGGTGGTAAAAAGAAATGGAACGGGAAGAGAAAGCAGTTCCAAAATAAAGATGCTAAGAAGAAGGGCAAGCGGGGATCCACTTGTTTTAACTATGGAGAGAGAGGCCACCCGACTAAGAATTGTAAACCGATGCTAGAAGTGTTTCAACTGCAACAAGATAGGGCATATGCGGAGGAATTGTCTAGAACCGATAAAGCGGATGCAGTTGGTGAAGGCATATGCTTTGAATGTTATTCCGACCTTGTCGAGTGCTCCCTTGGCGAAAGAAAAGTGGAAAGGCGTTGTTATTTAAAGTATGGTTTCCATTTATGATGATCCTACGCTTGTTTCATTCGATATTCGGGCTTCACATTCCTCTATATCTGGTCACCTAGTAGATATATTGGGATTGAAACCCGAAATAATTGACCGACCTTTGGTAGTGACGAACCCTGTTGGAGGCTCAATTAGCCTGTGTATGGTCTATCGTGATTTGGTCTTATCAAGTCATGGATTCTCTTTAGTTTGTGATTGCTTTATTCTAAACTTCATTGGGTTCGGGATTACCATAGGGATGGATTGACTGAAGAAGTGTGTGGTAGTGGTGGATTGCAAGAAGCTGTTGGTGACAATTAGGACTGTGGAGGGGCGGACTGTAGCAATTGGCTGCCTGCCAGAGGATGGGGTTATGGTTAGCTTTCCATAATCACTTGAGGTTTAACAGGGTGAGTTGTCTTATGCGCCTATCGTGAGAGAGTATTTGAACATGTTTGAAGAGGTGACAGGATTGCGTCCATAATAGGAGATTGAGTCTGCATAAACATAGTGAAGGATGCTAGATCGATGGTTAGGCCTTTGAGGCGTATGGCACCCAGAGAACAAAAGGAGTTGGATTCATAAGTGAATGACTTGTTGAAGCAAGGGTTCATTCATAGGAGCATATCTGAGTAGGGCGCACCTATAGTACTCGCCACTTAGATGGATGGCTCTCTAAGGTTGTATGTAGATTACTTTGAGCTGAATATGGTGACGAGGAAGAACAATTATACACTTCTGCATATTGATGACTTATTCGATCAGCTCTATGGTGTGATGGTGTTCTCTCAGTTGAATCTTAGGACGAGATTCTACCTACTGAGAGCAGCGAAGGAGAGTGTGTCGACCATAGCATTTTGTACACCTTATAGTTTCATTAGTGTTTGGTTATGCCATTCAGGCTAACCAATTCTCTGGCATACTTTGTTGATCTCATGAATCATGTCTTTAGGGATCAACTAAACAAGTTTATGCTTGTGTTCGTGGATGACTTTTTGGTTTATTCTAGGACAAAGGAGGAACACAAGACACACTTAAGGATTGTGCTTGAAGTGTTGAGGAAGCACAAGTTGAAAGCGAAGTTTTCAAAGTGTCACTTCTGGAGGAGGGAAGTGAGATTCTTGGCTCATGATGTTTTCGAGCAGGGCATCACAGTGGATCCTACAAAGGTGGCAGCAGTTCAGGATTTGAACCAACCCAAGAACGATATTAATATGAGGAGTTTCCTAGGATTTGTGGGATACTATATATGTTCTATCAAGGACTTCTCAAAGGTAGCAGCGTCATTGACCAATTTGACAAAGAAGAATCATACTTCTATTTAGGACGCAAAATGCGAGCATGCATTCTGAGTCTGAAGGAAAGGTTGATGAGTGCACCAGTATTGACCAATCCGAGCGGGAAAGTGGAGCTGACAGTATACACAGACACCTGTGGTACTGGATTAGGTGTGATGTTGATGCCGAGGGGAAAAGTTGTCATATATGCAAGTCGATAGGTCAAACCGCATGAAAAGAAGTATTCAGCTCACAATTTGGAGTAGACAGAGATAGTGTTTTCTTTGAAGATATGGAGACATTATCTATTAGAAGAAAGATCCAAGCTATTCATATACCACAGATCCTTGAAGAATGTTTTCTTCTAGAAGGATCTCAACCTCCATCAGCAGCGATGGCTGGAATACTTGGTCTCCTACGACTTTGACATTTCCTATACGCTTGGTAAGGAAAATACAGTCGCTGATGCATGGAATAGAAGACATGCCAGTTTGGAAGCGATGTTTCTAGAGTGGAAGTAGTTGGAGCATACTGTTGGATATGAATTTAGACCTCGACAAGTTTGACTATCTGACCTGCCTTGACTGAGCAGATCAATACTAGCAAGAGGCAAGATGCTAAACTAGCCGAGATCATGGCAAAAATAAGAGAAGTGGTAGTGTCTGAGAAGATGAAGCAGGACGGACTTGTAACAACCCATAATTTTGGAATTAATTCAATTGATTAATTAAAGGGTCAAAATAAATTAATAAGAAGAAAAGGGGTGTGAGTTACCGAGAAAGAGTATGAGGGCTCTAACCTAAATTATTTTGGGACAATAAGCATTTCTCTTTTCGGTTCATTCATTTCTTTCTACTAAAAATAAAATAAAAGCTCGAGAGGAACTTTAATGGTGGCGGCTTAAAGAGAGCAAATAAAGTGAAGATTTAGAAGGGGAGATTTAGAAGACTAAAGCAAGATATCCTAATGATCTTAGTGAGTAATACTAAACCCATTATTACCGTACCCAAATATATGGTTTTGATAAGTGGTTGTAAACTATTATATATTTCATATGGATTTTCATTAACACGTAGATTGTTTAATGAAAGTTTGGGGACAAATAGATGAACATGGGATGTTTAGATGCATTTCCTTACCTTAATGATTTCAAAATATTATAAAAATTATATATGATGTTCTAACCATGATTCTAGAAATGGGTTTTCAGTTTAAAAGATTTCTTATATAGAAAACAATTTATTATGATTTAGTGAAGGAATATGCCAAGAAAATAAATAAGAAAAATACCCTTGAATTAAAATAAAGGATATGATATATTAGAAAAAGCGTTCATGACTTTTCTGGGATTTTATTAAAGTTTTCTATGAGGGAAATAAGCTAACATGTGATAGGTACTGGGCTGGGAAAAGAGGAAACTACGGGGACGCATTAATATAAAATTATACAGAAAAAAACAAGTGTCAGGTAAATAGGGAACAGATCCAAAGAAAATGCCAGAAAGAAATATAAAGGACACTTTAAATAACAGAAAGCAAAATTGTAACATATTACATGGTGACACGTGTAAAGATGTTGTCAGATATGTCAGACTTTGCCTAGTACGGAGTTGAGGCAATGACCTAATGTTTTATGAAGGAATCGCGCATATGAGGAAGAGGTAGTGATTTGCAAAAGGGATCTAGGGACTTTTAGGGGAAAGTAGAACTACATCGCAATTTATAAAGGACATTCCACGCTATAATAAAATAAAAACGGAAGGAACTGAACTGTGCCGCAATTTGGAAGTATGCACTTGATAAGTAAAGAGTGAGCCCCACATATAGGTTGAGGCAGGGTTGTATTAAACCAAGGGAGGATGTGGACGAACCTTAGTAAAGGACAACTAGATAGGGCTTGAGGAGAGCCCATGGAGTGTAAGGGAAAGAACTCATGCGCTTGAGGTAAGGTCGAAGGGCTATTGATGTCGGGGTAGGGACGCTCACTCAAATGCACACCTATGAAAGGTGAGGAGAGGTATTCAACTTCTAAAGACTAGGGTGGGCGATTCCAAATAGTTTCAAATTAAACAAATGGTTAGGGACTTTGGGTGATCGTTTCGTAGTAGTCCAGCGTTTAAGTAAATAAATGGGGACTTTAGGTGGTTATTTCATAGTAGTCCAGAACTTAAGTAAATAAATATAGAGGGACTGCATGTGGTTGTTTCTTTGTGGTCCAGGGCTCAACTAATAAATAGTTAAATACTGCGGGTGGCTAGGACTAAGCAGTTTTAACTAATGAATGAATCTAAAGAATACTGCTGGTGGCTGAATCTATGCAATCTAGAATTAAAAATGGATATTGTAGAGGGGGGTGATTCCAAGCAATATCGGCTAAAAGACAAATATAAAAAGGAAGTTACATGGGGACTGTGCCGGGGGCGCAGTAGCAGATGGGAGCAATAGATAAAGAATAATCTAAAATGGGAGCTAAGTGGAGACTGCGCCGAGGGTGCATTAATAAATGGGAATCGCTTGAGAATGCGTAAAGGCGCAATAGTGAATAAAAACTACTTGCATCGGTAACTATAAATATTTCACTTATGATGTTTTGGATAGTGAGGGGGAAACTCATTCCATGAAGTATGGTTTGGTTTCACTATATGTTTGTTTTGGGTAAGTATTATTCACACCAAACATTATGTCTGACCTGTATTTTTATTATTGTTTTTCCCATAAGCTCACGGGTGCTCATTTGAGTAGTTGAGTTTATGGGATAGGCAAGTTTAAATTAGAGCCGCATTACATAGATAGAAGTCTGAGCATGAGGCTTAGTTAGCTAGTAAAGATATCTTTCCACTCTTTAAGGAGATCAGGCAGCATCCTCATATGTTGACCTAACTCTTTATTATGTTATTTTCTATTGTTGTTTGATCCCTGCGTGGACAAGACTTTGGGGTTTTATTTTGATGTAAAATTTATGTATTGAGTATTGAACAAAAAAATTCTACGTAATGAAAAATTTTAGCTGCTTTATTTACGTTATCTACATTTGACTATACTGAACTCACTTACGTCGCTGGAAGACAAGTCGGGTGATAACTGCAACATCATTAGCATTCATTTTTGAGTCTTAAAGTAGGGGATGTTAAGTTGGTATCGGAGCATACGTTAGGGACACTTAAGTAAAATAAAGCTAGAAAAAAGGAGCAGTATTTAGAATAAAACGAACAACCAGGGGATGGGTAGTCCACTATATACATATACCGTACTTATATGTTGCTATATAGACTTATAGGAAGAAATATTTACCCTTCTATTGTTGTTTCACTTTCTTTCTTTCCATTTGTAATAAAGACTTGCTTAATAGAAAAATCAAGATGGATTTTAGGAGTGGGCGAATTACGATAGGTGGGGAAAGTGTAAGAAGGGCGGCTGAAAGTATGCAGACCAATGGAGAGAATATGGGATAAGTTCCCATAGCAGTAGGGGAGGAAGCTACACCACTAGAAAATGAGGCGGGCATGGATGTGAAAGTCTTGTTTAGACAGTTCATGGCTCAGATGATGAGGGAATCTGCACTAGAGGCTATTCATCCAAGACCTATGGTAGTGAGAGAGTAATTCCAAAAGATGAAAAAAGACCATAGGAGTTTAGGAGAGAAGGCATTTACGAGGAAGGAGCTTGCGGTTGAAGTGCTGAACTAGCTAAGGGTTTGTGAGCGCATATTTGAAGAATTTGGACTTGAATGATGCGCAAAAAAGAAGGCTGGCATCAAAGCAGCTGCAACAAGATGCATTGGATTAGTGAGAGGCGGTAATTTTTGAGACCCCAAAGGAGAGATTACATAGAACCAGTTTAAAGACAGGTTTGAGGCTCAGTTCATATTGAAGTCTTAGCAGAGTATGCTAATGAGGGAGTTCATTGATCTGAAACTGGGTGACCATACTGTAAAGGTGTACATCCAAAAGTTTAACTCGTTAGCTAAGTATGGCGGGGAGATCATCAATACTCCGATGAAGAATGAGAATTTTATCAAGGGTTTGAAGCAAGGTCTTAAGCATAAGTGATGGCTCATTTAGCATCTCCTTTTGAGTTTGTGGTTGATATGGCTAGAAGATATGCTTAGGGATGTCTATGGATACCCAAAAAATCCGAAATTCATTCGAAATCCATCCGCATTCATATCCAAAAAGCGGATAAATATCCAATATCCAGAAAATGGATGCGGATGCGGATACGAAGACATCCACATCCAAAAATTATATGTCCTGTATTTTTCAACATCATAGTTTAAATTATGTGTACTTTAGTACAATGAAAGATATTTATTTATTTTTTATTAATTTATAAGTTCATATTATATGCACTAAATGCATATTAAATGCACAAAACTATTTATTATCATCATATTTCTTTGTATTTAACACTTTAATAATCTGTGGGATTGAGAAAAGTTAATATTAATCTAAAAAATTTAATTTATGTTTCTTGATTTATCGATCATTAGTGGATAGGATAATTATCCGATATCCGTCTGTATCCGCAGACGTAGATATCCGATATCCGAAAATGTTTATGGATGCGGATACAGATATGGCACCATCCGCATCCGAAAGTATCTGTTGATAGACCTAGGTATTATAGGATGTACCAAAAGCAGAGAAGACTGAAGGCGAGACCCAACGTGGAGCAGAAGAAGAAGTTTACCCCATATGCTAAAGGCAAGAAGGGAGCGCCAAAAGGAAAAGGTGAAGAGGTTGCTACCGCCGAAGTTGCCTGTTTTAACTGGAGATAGAAGGGGCACTTTGCAACAAAGTTTCCAATGCTAAAGGACCTCGCAACCGTAAAGTGCATCAAGTGTAATAAGGTGGGACACCTGAAGAAGGACTACCTAGAGCTTAAAGCACAGGTTTATGGTTTGGAGGGACCAAGGGAAGGATCATCTTCCGAGGAAAGAGGTAAGGGGAAAGTCTTGGATGGTATGGCTTTGATTTTTGGTATTTCAATTAGAGTATTGTTTAATACTGGTTCTACACAACCATTTATAGTTAAATACTTTGTTGATAGACTTAGGTTAGGAGTTACCTATATAGTCACTTCCCTACATGTAGCAAATCCGATAGGAGGGTATACCACTCTCGGACTGAGGTGCGCTGACCTATATATTGAGTTAGGCGGGTGTAAGTTTTCTTATGATCCCTATGTGTTTGACTTCATAATCTTTGGAGTTATTTTAGAGATGGACTGGTTGGAGAAGTAAAGCATGAGAGTGCACTGTGCTGAAAGAATAATTACTCTAAGTCATCCGGGCCGTAGAGATAGAGTGTACGTGGTCTTGGAAGAATGTAGAGCAAGGCATGGAGATGTTTTATTTGCTTTAGCTTCGGAAGAAGAAGAGCTTGGAGTTGTATGTGTTGTAAGGGAGTTTTGAAATGTGTTTGAACCGGTTTCAGGGTTGCTAACCCCAAAAGCACTAGAGTTTTGTGAAGAAGAAGTTGGTAGAGTTAGAAGGTAAGTGTTTCATAAGGCTAAGTAGTTCACCTTTGAAAGTAGTAGCTTTTTTGTGAAGAGGTCCAATGGGTTATTAAGATTGTGCATTGACTATCGAAAGCTGAATAAGAGGATGGTGAAGGATAGGTATCCTTTGCTGATAATTGATGACCTGTTTGACTAGTTGAGTGGGGCAAATGTGTTTTCACAGCTGAATCTAGCTACAGGATTTCATCAGCTCAGAGTTACGGAGGAAATCGTTCCTATGACTACGTTCAGAACGAGATACGATTCATATGAGTAGTTAGCAATGTCATTTGGACTAACCAACGCACCTGCATTCTTTGTAGACTTCATGAATAGGATTTTCTGAGACAAGTTGGATAGATATGTTTTGGTGTTCATAGGTGACATCTTAGTGCACTCTAAGGATGAGAAGAAACACGTAGTTCACCTGAGGCTTGTGTTGGACAAGTTGGGACAACATAAGTTAAAGGGAAAATTTTCTAAGTGTCATTTTTGAAGAAGGGAAGTGAAGTTCATAGGCCATGTGATTTCGGAAGAAGGGTTGGCGGTAGATCCTTCAAAGGTCGATGTAGTAAACGGATGGAAGATACCTAAGACTGTGACAGAGGTGCGAAGTTACTTAAGATTGGCTGGATCCTAATGAAGATTCATTAAGGACTTCTCTCATGTAGCTGCGTCAATGATGAGACCGACTAAGAAGAGTGTGCGGTTTGTTTAGATGTAGGAGTGTGAGAAGGCATTCTAGGAATTGAAGTACTAATTGATGAATGCGCCTGTGTTAATGGTACCTGAAGGGAATAATGGTACAACCATATATACTAATGCATTAGGTTCAGGTTAGGAGCATTATTGATGTAGAAGGGTAGAGTAATTGCATATGTATCTTAGCAGTTACGACCCCATGAAGTTCGGTATCCAATGCATGATTTGGGGATAGCAGTAGTTGTCTTCGCATTGAAGATTTAGAGACATTATCTCTTACGGGAACGGTTTGATTTGTATACTAATGATAAGTCCTTGAGATATTTATTCTCTCAAAGGAAACTGAACATGAGGAAGTAGAGGTGTTTGGAGTTTCTAGCATCTTATAATTTCAAGATAGAGTATACCCTAGGAAAGGGAAACAATGTAGCTGATGCCTTAAGCCAAAAATTGCAGAGTTGCGTTTTGGCTATGATAGAAGAATGGACCATCTTGGAAACATTGTTTGTATGTATGTGCGGTTTTAGCCTAGTAGATGAGTAGTGCTTCTAGGATGCTATCATGCCTTGAAGTAAGCCCCGGGCTGATAGAAAGGATTGCTGAACTACATAGTGGAGACAAGTTCAACGTCGAGATAGCAAGGAGCTTGAGGTCGGGAATCGAGGTGGTAGAGCTGAAGGGGTTCAGTGTTGAATGGGAGGCAGATTGCAGAAGAATGGAAGGTTGTATTTCCAGGTAAAGAAGGACTGTGAAAGGAAGTATTGGACAAATATCGCAGTTCAAAGATTACTATACGCCCTGGAGGTATCAAGATGTATCGAGATATGAAGAGAAGTTTCATTTGGGAATGGATGAAGAAAAATGTGGGAGAGTATATAAGAAGATGTCTTACATGCCATTAGGTAAAGGCAGAATATCAAAATTCTTATGGGCCCTTGCATCCTTTAGAGGTTCCCATGTGGAAATGGGATTCGGTATATATGGACTTTGTAGATGGGCTATCAAGGTCAAGGGCAAGGAATGAAAGAATATAGTTCATAGATGATAAACTAACAGTGTGGCCATTTCATTCTAGTGAAGGCAATGAGAACTGCGCCGAAGTTAGCAGAGATATATATGTTATTGAAATTGCATGGGGTGCCTAACACTTTTATTAGTGGCCGAGATTCGTTATTCGCCAATAGTTCTGGTACATCTTGTAGAAGGTGTTGGGTACAAAGTTGTGCATGAGTACTGCATATCATCCACAAACAGATGGGTAGACTGAGGGAATCAACAAGGTCCTGGAAGACTTGATAAGAGCTTGCATATTTTTGGACTTTGGTGGATATTGGGAGGATTATTTACATCTGGTAGAGTTTTCAAACAACAAATACTACTAGAGTAGCATCAGGACGACCCCATTTGAGGCATTGTATGAAATGCCATGTAAGGCCTCTACTTGTTATTTGAGGTAGGGGATATGATAGTCTTGGAACCAGATATGGTCAAGAATGCTACTGAGAAAGTAAAAGTGATCCGAGTAGAATGAAGGCAACTCAGTCTAGGCAAAAGAATTATCCTGACACAAGGAGGAAGTAATTGGAGTTTGCAATTGGCGATTGGGTGTTCGTGAAGGTTTCTCTGGTTCATAGTGTGTTTTAGGGAGGTTGGGAAGTTGGCACCCATATATGTATGCCTGTTTTAGATCATAGGTAGGGTTGGGAAGGTGACATATAAGGTAGAACTGCCTAGTGTTTTTGCAGGGATTCATTATGTGTTTCATGTATCACATCCATGGAAATGCATTAGAGATCTAGATGCAGTAGTTGATCAAAGGGTAGTAGAAGACCTGGTCATAAAACAAGATATGACCTATGTGCGTAAGCCGATTCAGATAGTGGATTGAGAAGATAAGCGGCTTTGAAACAAGGTGGCGAAGCTAGTATGTGTCCGGTGGAGCACGTACTGGTATGACTGCACGTGGGAAACATTAGATAATGTACAGGGGACCTATCCAAAGTTGTTTGTTTTAGATTAACGTATGAGCTATGTATTGAATTGTATTGTTGAAGACCATATATATTATTAAACCAAAAATTGTCCTGTCATTTATAATGCCATGCCAAACCAAAATTTGGTCTAACATCCACGATCTCACGATGATGTCATTAAACCAAAGATTGACTCAAGAACTAATACACGATGATGTTATTTGAAATAGTCCTATAACGTCTATGGACTTTCGAGAGGGTAATAAAGTTGTTTAAAAGTTTGAACCATATGTCCAGAGGAAAAATAGGTAAGTCACTTAATTGTGCAATAGTCCATTATTTATTTGTTAATGGACTAAATAGATGATCACATAAATCACCGTCTTTTTTATTTATATGTCATCTAGGCACATTAGGAATTATGCAAGATAATACTTAATTTAGACAAAGGCTTAAAGAATTTTGTTATAAACCCAAATCCAAGTCAAAAATTTGTCATATGCACGTCCATAGTTCGATAACAGTTATATATGCACAATTCATGAGAAATATGTATGCAAAATTATCCAAGTCCTCGTTTTCATTAGTTTTGAAAGTAACAAAGAATTCTTGATTTTTCCCCAATTCAATTTAAGGTCACAACTTTTCAAATTTAAAAAGGTGGGAAAAAATGATCCATCCTTTTAAAGACCATGGGGGTCTACTTATAGGAGTAATGGCAGGCGACATGGCTGCTAAGTGTCCTTCGGCATCATTGATTTTCGGCATTGTTAAACCAAAAATTGGTATAACACCCATGATGCCATGAATGGTAAATGAATCCTTGATTCGAGTATATTTGATAAAACGACTAAGGATGGCCTGGTCAGTATTGATAGAATCAAGAACAAATCTAACATTCGCAGCCAAGTACAAGATGATATTATTAGGAGATGGGCTATAATGCCTATAGGTTTTAGATATTGCACATTCGATGGCTTCATATGTCATCTTAGAATATAATATTCGAGATCTCTTAAGGACATTTGGAACAAAATGTTTGAATGCCTTTAAGATCACTTGGAATAAAATATTCGAGAATCTATATAGTCCTTAAGAATAGGGCACTCCAAGCCACATGTCATATATCTAAATGAGAATGAAGATAAGTTGTAAGTATGCGAAATAGCCCATTAAGCTTGTTGATGAATTAATTAAATAGCGCTTATGTTCATAGTCCAATGTCCATATGTAATAGGCAAGATAGGAGATATGCATATAAACACTTGTTTATATCAAAGCTCATATGAATCCATATAAAATAGAATCTCAATTGCTTTAGGTCCAAAGAGCTTTATTATATGCATGTCCATGTCCAATAATTTTCAATGTGCACAATTAAGGTAATATGTATGTACAATTCCTTGTTTATGTAAATCAAGCATGATTACAATCAGATTAGAATTGTCCCCAATTAAATTTATGGTTACAAGGGTTTAATTTTAAGAGTTAAGAAAAGAAAAATGAGCACCCATTCTCCTCACTCCTAGGGTCATATTTATAGGGGTAGAAGGGTTGGACACGGCTGCTCAATGCCGCTTTCGGCATCCAATCTTCGGCATGCATAGTCTTCGACATCGTCAATGGGGCTAGGTCCCATGCTTTACTTTCGATGATCTTGGGAATGCTTCAACAATAGGAGACGACAACAATGTGAAGCAATGTTGATACGGGGTAGCATCGTTTAGTATCATATACATTTTGATAGCTTCGGTATAGACATTGACGATAGTCATTATCAACGTCGTATCGAAGGTCTACGGTGATATCTCCGAAATGTGGTATTGATATAATGCAATGTTGAAGGGAGACGGTATTAATGATAAGCAACATTACTTAGTAGCAACGCTGATTCTTGATATTGATAAGAGGTGATTGTTCGTCGACGAAAATTCTATCGGATTAGAAAACCGTCGAACGAATTTTGAAATAAAAATAAACCACAAGCGCACGGTGTACGAATGTAGCACGCGGCGAATACGGGTCGATCCGCATGGAATTGATGATTTTAAATTTCTACGCAATCAAATTATACCAAAGTCAGAGTGTGTTTAAGCTAGAAAATGAGAAAATGAACTAACTAACAAAAAGAAAATAAATGCAAATATGAAAGTTAAATGACAATTTAGAGAATAAATCCACTCTCTAGATCATGTAGTTCAACACATGAAATCATGATCTCTCTTTTATGGTCATTAGTGTTTTAATTGATGTGTTTATTATAAGTATGGCATATTTGAGCTATTGATTAGCCAACATAAGCCATCAAACTATAACACATCCCTTAAAACACTTACTAACTTTAATGAAAATTGACAAAGAAAATGAGAATGAAATCTATTTTAAGTATGGCCTATTAACTATTGATTAGAAACATAGACCATCAAATTTTAATTTCAAATCACTTTCTTATGCCATAATCATATTTTGATGAAGAGGCATTTGTGTTAGTGATTGTTTAAGCATAGCCTATTTGGTGTCAACAATATAGGCTATCAAATTAAAAGCAAAAACAACAATCAAACCAATTCTACCAATGCCATTAAGCACAAAAAGAGAGCATGAATTAACAAAATGTTGAAGCTACATTAATTAGAGAGCTTCATTACCCTTAAATTGAAGGGGTTTAGCCTCTCATATTTGTCATTTGATTAACAAATGTAGCTTGCAACATGAAACTAAAAAGAAAGGAAAAAGAAAGCAAAGTAAAGAAAAACTATTCTACTTCCATGAAAAATAAATCTACACTACTAACATGAAAGTAAATAAGCATGAAAAGGAAAAGAACATGTATTTAAGTTGCATAAAAATTACATAAAGAGAAATGGCTAAGTAGCCATGAAAAGGAAGAAGAGAACTTGATTTATTTTTGAGCCTAAACTAAACTAAGAGAGACTAAGGGGGAGAGAAATTACATGAACATAATGGGTTATTTATACAAGCATGAAACCCTAATCCATAATTTGGGGAATGCCCAAACTACCCCTTAGGAAGTGTGGTGGCCAAGTAACCATTAGCATCCATTAATCATCTTTTAAGTGTACATGAAGCCATTCATTCCATAAGCATGTGCATTAGCCTCTAATGTGTACATTAAGGTAGGTTGGTAGGTGGGGTCCTCCATGTTCTTCACTTTGAATTATTTCCATCTTCATTCTTTTATATCTTCTTTGTGCATGCATATTCCTTCATGAAACCACTTGTAATTGAGTTTAAATTCCTACAAAATAATATAGAAATTTCCAATTAAATTTTCTCAAGCCAATTTATGCACAAAAATGTCTATTTTGCCCTTGGATGAAGATGAATATGTGACAATTTGGAATTAATATGGATTTTGGTTAAAACAAGTTAAAATACCCAATATGATCATTTATTTAAATTAATTAGAATAAATATGGTGGTAAAAATATGCACATTTACGTGCACATCAAATACCCCCACACTTAACTTTTTATTCGTCCTCGATTAAAGGAAAAGTAAGATAAATCCGTTTTCGTAGGGAGCACGATTGCATTGAGCGTATGCAACAAGCCGTTAAACCTCTGGGTGTCCCCAGTAGGACGAGTGTTGTCTCGTGAGGGTTTTCAGCGGATACTACCTACAAAATCCAAATGCAGGATGAAAATATTTACACAATGCAAGATTTATTTACAAAGAGATGAATGCAAGTTTTTGAAAATATTTACGAATGAAGGATTTATTTTTAAATTAACACAAATAAGTTAAATATAGGTTTGGTTATTATCTTGAAAATTTAAGTCATTTACTTGTCAAAATTTCCAACAAAAATCAAGTTATCATAACAAATAGACAATAGTTTAACTCGTTGTTTTGGTTGATAACAAAATGTAATTATAAAATGGATCCTTAGTTGATTATCAAAGTTTATCAAAGTGGTAATTTTATTTCTTTTCAATAACAAGTCAAATCAAATAAGTTAAAATAGTGCTTGGATTTCAATTGCTTACTCTCTCCCTTTTTTCTTTTGAAAATTTTGTTGATATTAACAATATTTACATATGCCTAACTCAGATAAACTGAGGCCAGATATATTACCCATGCACTGCCTTGCGGACTGATGTGAGGGGAATACAGAGCGTGGCGAGTGAACACACGAGTGTGAACACCTATTGACTATAGGCGTTATTAAAAAGAATTTTATATATATACACCTAACTCAGATAAACTGAGGCCAGATATACCGATCGTGCACTGCCTTTCGGGCTTACGTGAGAAGGGTACAGAGCATGGCGAGTGAACACACGAGTGTGAACACATGACTCTAGGTGTTAAAAATA
Organism: Allium fistulosum; assembly: GCA_030737815.1. NCBI lineage: Eukaryota > Viridiplantae > Streptophyta > Magnoliopsida > Asparagales > Amaryllidaceae > Allium > Allium fistulosum. The sequence continues at coordinate 326,410,376 of CM060906.1, forward strand.
TATACATATATACAAATGTTTTTGTTTTTGTTTTTTTTCTGTTTTTTTTACTTATATAATTTTTTTTGAAGAGAGAGTTTCGCACTATCATCTTAGCACCATTTAACTTAGAAGACAAAAAAAATTGTTATATCATTTACTTTAAATTCACCACTCTTTTAAACAAAGATTTTCAGTTAGGATATATTTCATAATTGACACATCTGAATCTTCCTATATACTAGTTAAACTATCGTTATTTGTAATCAATCTTCATTTTTATTTTTGTTAAGACAAACAAATTTCCAAAAATTTCAATTTTATAAACCAAAACCATATATTTACCTTATAGTGTTTCTTTAAAAATAAATTAAAATGCTTAAAAAAAATTGTTTGTTTTTTATGTTTTTGAGTTTTTTTTTAATTTTGGAAAAATTGAAAATGATGGTGAGTCTCCCCCCACACTTGATTTTTACTGTGTCCCCACAGTCAACCCAAGTGGAAGGAGAAAAATAAAAACATAACCTTTATTTAAATGAAAATGAAAAAGATGATTATTTACATGACATCATAAAGTATACCGTTAAAAAGTAAATGAAACGGTCTTCCAAAGACCGATTCATTTGTCTCGTCAAGTATACGAGACGCAGCTTAAGCTCGAAAAACCAAACCATAAATGATTTCGAAATTGAATGTGGATTTGGAAAAACGAATGTCGTTTTATTGAAAATTTTACGAGTCGTTTTATTTTCAATGATTTTTATGGTTGATAAAACGATTGATTGAAGTTCAAGTTTATTTTCACCAAATTGAAATTCAAGCTGTTCATTGAAAAATTCTTCAGAATTATTGATTTCAAAATCAAATTGGTGATTTAAATCTTCCCCATCAGAGTTTAACGACTCGTTTTCAAAAAGTCCATAAAACTCATGTTCGTTAAATTCGACTTCCTTTGTTGGATAATCAACAACTTCATTGCGTATCTCAAGTTCAAAATCCAAAGTTGTTGTATTCAAATTTTCAGAAAAAGGAAGATCGAAATTTATATCGAGTTTCTCACCCTCAAAAGAATTGAAATCCAAGTCGATCGCCAAATTTTCAACAACTTCGTTAAGATCGTTATTTTCAATTTCAAAAGTTGTTATTTGAAAATCGTCGATTTGGGTAAAAGATGGATTATTGTTTGACTCGTCACACGTTGGAATTTGATTTTGTTTTTCACGTTGTTTCATATATGTTTCAAACAACGAACCCGTGTGATCATCGTAAATTTCGTTCAACAAAATCCAATTTATAGATATTAACATGAGGATTTTCGATTTGGATTTGTTGAGAACAAAGATTTTCAATCGTAACATGGTTAAGATTATTCCCATTGCCAAAGTCATTTGAAAAGTTGTTTCCATTTTCATTTTGAGTTTGAAATTTATTTTGGAGTTCAAAATTGAATTGGCATGGGTTATACTCGAAATCGTTTGAATTTTGAAGTGAATTCAAATTTTGATTATTTTGAAAACTTTGATTTGAATCATTGCCCAAATATGAATTACATAAATCATTTATCATTTGATTTTGTTGTGTAGAGATTTCAAGTAAAGACGAAATACTCTTTTCAAGATTTGAGGGTTGGTCATCGTTTTGAAAATTTTGTGGTTCAAAATTTGAATCATTTAAACAATAGTTATTGTTAAAATATCCATACGAATTTGGAGTGAAATCATATGGATTATATTGATTTTCACAACTATTGTAAAATTCAACTGAATATGGAAATTCAGACATTTTCAAGAATGTTTTTGGTTTTTTTTTTCCTATAAAGGAAAAATATTTAGAAATAAAATTTATTTGTCAAAAGGGAAATTTTTTTTTTGGATTTTCAAATTTTTTTTTGTTTTTGTAAAGGTTTTATATTTTTTGGATTTTTGATTTAAAAAAAAGGATTTAAAAACTGAAAAGGAAAAGGAATATTTACAATTTTTTTAGTTTTGGATTTTTTTGAATTTTTTTTGTTTTTTTATATATGCATGAACTAATGCAACTAAATGAATGCAAGGATTAATTACAAATGATTTATCCTAAGTTAACCCAAAATTGTATAATTACAAATTGTCTTAAATCAACAAGATAGTTCTCATCCAGGTAACGGGCAGGAGTTATCGGTGCACCACGAATCACCGTAGCAATGCAGCCAAAGGTTTAAGTACCTTCAGAGAAACAATTCAGTATAATATTTACGAATCACCGTAATATTTATAACTGACTATTGCTCTGCCGTAGCCTAGACACCAAGAAATTAAATTGTTCAAAGAAGACAACTTGTCAATATACAATTAAAAGTTATCGATGTCTAACCGTTATTATTAACAAATTCTAGGATGAAATGCAAAGCAGAAATTAAACGTGAATCTAACGATGCAACTACGAATGGAGTTTTGGTTTTTGAATTTTGTTTATACAGATGCAAGCAAACAACAATGCAAGATAAATAAAAACAATAAATATATCAAGCAAGCGGTTTATTTTCTTCTCCTTTTTTTTGCAAACGGGCTGTCTCCTTCTGCTTCGGCAACCTGAAATAAAAACAAGATATATACACAAGTTTTTTTTTTAATTTTTTTTTGAAAAAGAAATTTAAAAGTAGTGTTTTACTTAAAAAAAATTTGAAATTATTCACAATAAAAATAATTCACAAGGGAAATAATGGAAAATAATTCACAACAAAATAATTACAACTAAACTAACCCAGCCCGGTAAGATATCTAATCCCTACCTCAAAGTAACTTAACAAACGAAAGTAGTCGAACTAATTTAAACATCAACCAACTCACTTCTCTATTCTTAATTCGAAATCCTCAGAAATCAAAATCAAAATTAAATTCTCAATTTGCAATTCGCAATCAGTTCGATATTGCAATTCGCAATCAATTCGCAATTCGCAATCAGGACCCCACCCATGAAGTCGATTGCAGGTCTATGAGTATAGGTTGCGTTGAGGAGTTATGAAGTGGGTTGTTGTGATTTGATTTGGAGGCGTTGAAGTCGTAAGAAGGTCAGTGGTTCGCGAGTTTGAGGCGATTGCAGAGGTTTCGGAGGCTGAGGTTGTGAGCAGTTTTTTCTTTTTCGTAGGAGCGGCTTGTACTGTAGAGGGGGTGCACAGGTAGGTTGTTTGAACTTTGGATGTTATGAAGTCTGAAATGGCAGCGGTGGTATTTAATGTGTGGATTTGCAGGAATATGTATGAATGTGGTAGGTGAACTAAGGACAGTCTTTGAATTGCAGTGATGAAGGCAGAAATATGGAGGGTTGTATGTATGATTTGGTGGATGGTGATGTTGTTATGCCGTTAGGCAGGGGTGAAGGTGGTCAGTGAACAGCAAGGAGAAATGGTGGTATAAGGAGGAGACGGTCAGTGAAGTTTTATTTGTTTCAAGCAACAGAACAATAGGCAACAGAGCAACAATGTGGTCAGTGAAAAGTGGAGGTTGTGCAAGAGTTTGTAGTGGATTTTTGAGTATATGGAGGAGCAGTTGATGAATGAAGTGCAGATGTTTTTGACTGTAGTGTTTGGCAGAGAAGTGGTGGAATGACAGTTGGTGCTGATAGAGGTTGATGTATGACAGAAATGATGGTTCGAGATTTTGGTTTGTGGTGAAGTATGGGTGGATTGACGTTGCAATGTGGGATGATTGCAAATTGATGGTATATGATCAGATGTGGTATTTGATGGTAGATATGGTGACTGGGGACTAGTTGCAGTTCAGTGTAGTTTGTGTTGACATCAGTTTGGGGCGGTGTGAACAGTTGTGGGTGGATATGAAATGATGGCTGTGGTGGATATCGGAGAAGTAATGACTATTTGCTGCGTTGAAGTGTTGCGCTGCTTGAAGTACAGCAATGCTATGACAGATGCAAGGAGGTGTTGGAGTTTGTGAGTTGTTATGGATGGTGGGTGAAGTAGTAGCAGAGGAGGTTAATAAAAAGTTGTTGAAATGCACAGATGAGCAGATGGTCGTATGTATGAGTGTTTTGGCAAGTGGTTTGTGATGTGAGATGAGGTAGGTAGTTGTGGTACTAGGTTGAAGATGTCTCTGGTGATGTTTGTTTGTGAGTAGGCTGCTGAAAATGACTTCGTTTCTGAAATGCAGTGGCAAGCCGTGTTGGGTGGTTCTGAAGTTTGAAGTATGTAGGGTGAAATGGTATTGCTTTAGAGTGATATGATAATGCAGAGATGATATGATAATGGCAAGGGTAAGGGGTGATGCAGATTTGTGGTGGGTTTGAACTGTTGAACAGTGGATGGTTGTAATAAAGGAAGTGGAATTGTAGGGGGAGGAGATGTACAACAGTCATTGAGAAGTTGCAGTCATACGTGAGGTTACTGGAAGTTGTGAGAATGTTGATATGCACAATTGATGGATGAAGTGGTACGGTCAGTTATGTTGGTCAGTGAAAGCAATGAAATAGTGAGTGGATATTGGGTTGTTTCAGTGGAAATATGGATGAAGGCTGATGATATGAAGTTATTGAGATGATTGAAATGTTTGTGTAGTGCAGAGAGTTGAACACTGAAGCACTGATGTTATTGATAGTGGAGTGAGTGAGCAGGGGTGAAGTTGACTGGAAGATGAAAGTGGAGAATGGCAGATAGAAGGGGGTGGTCAGATGGCAATCTATGGTATGATGGTTGTATTTGTAGTATGCACTGGGTGATTGTGGAAGTTTGTATAGGATTGAAATGCAAGGCAGAAAAAGGAGATGTAGTGATACAGTGGCTCAAGATTTTGAGGAGGCAGGGAAGTCAGGTGGCACTGCAGTGATGTGGGAAGTAAGTTATGTTGGTGGATGTATGATGATTGCACTTGCAATGGCAAGGAGGTGGAGAAATGAACTGGTATGGCAGAGCAGACAGTAGAGCAAGTAGCAAGAACAGGGGCTGTGCACAGTGAAGCAGTGTCAATTTTTTTTTTTGTATTTAAAGCAATGTAAATCGAAAATCAAATTGCAAAGATATGAAAATGTAAATTGAAGTGTAAATGAAACGAAATAAAATAAAATTTTGTTTTGAAATGTGTGTGCTCTTTTGTTTTGTATAGAAAATGAAAATTCTAACGAAAAAGAAACTAGCAAACAACAAACAACAAAATCAAAATGCATACGAACACAAATTTTTTTTTAAATGTACAAACACAAGCAAAACAAACACATGAAAATTAAGCAAAAATAATTCGAAGAATAGAAAAATCAAAATCAAGACAATTCCCCGGCAACGGCGCCAAAAACTTGTTCGTCGACGGAAATTCTATCGGATTAGAAAACCGTCGAACGAATTTTGAAATAAAAATAAACCGCAAGCGCACGGTGTACGAATGTAACACGCAGCGAATACGGGTCGATCCGCAGGGAATTGATGATTTTAAATTTCTACGCAATCAAATTATACCAAAGTTGAGAGTGTGTTTAAGCTAGAAAATGAGAAAATGAACTAACTAACAAAAAGAAAAGAAATGCAAATATGAAAGTTAAATGACAATTTAGAGAATAAATCCACTCTCTAGATCATGTAGTTCAACACATGAAATCATGATCTCTCTTTTATGGTCATTAGTGTTTTAATTGATGTGTTTATTATAAGTATGGCATATTTGAGCTATTGATTAGCCAACATAAGCCATCAAACTATAACACATCCCTTAAAACACCTACTAACTTTAATGAAAATTGACAAAGAAAATGAGAATGAAATCTATTTTAAGTATGGCCTATTAACTATTGATTAGAAACATAGACCATCAAATTTTAATTTCAAATCACTTTCTTATGCCATAATCATATTTTGATGAAGAGGCATTTGTGTTAGTGATTGTTTAAGCATAGCCTATTTGGTGTCAACAATATAGGCTATCAAATTCAAAGCAAAAACAACAATCAAACCAATTCTATCAATGCCATTAAGCACAAAAAGATAGCATGAATTAACAAAATGTTGAAGCTACATTAATTAGAGAGCTTCATTACCCCTAAATTGAAGGGGTTTAGCCTCTCATATTTGTCATTTGATTAACAAATGTAGCTTGCAACATGAAACTAAAAAGAAAGGAAAAAGAAAGCAAAGTAAAGAAAAACTATTCTACTTCCATGAAAAATAAATCTACACTACTAACATGAAAGTAAATAAGCATGAAAAGGAAAAGAACATGTATTGAAGTTGCATAAAAATTACATAAAGAGAAATGGCTAAGTAGCCATGAAAAGGAAGAAGAGAACTTGATTTATTTTTGAGCCTAAACTAAACTAAGAGAGACTAAGGGGGAGAGAAATTACATGAACATAATGGGTTATTTATACAAGCATGAAACCCTAATCCATAATTTGGGGAATGCCCAAACTACCCCTTAGGAAGTGTGGTGGCCAAGTAACCATTAGCATCCATTAATCATCATTTAAGTGTACATGAAGCCATTCATTCCATAAGCATGTGCATTAGCCTCTAATGTGTACATTAAGGTAGGTGGGTAGGTGGGGTCCTCCATGTTCTTCACTTTGAATTATTTCCATCTTCATTCTTTTATATCTTCTTTGTGCATGCATATTCCTTAATGAAACCACTTGTAATTGAGTTTAAATTCCTACAAAATAATATAGAAATTTCCAATTAAATTTTCTCAAGCCAATTTATGCACAAAAATGTCTATTTTGCCCTTGGATGAAGATGAATATGTGACAATTTGGAATTAATATGGATTTTGGTTAAAACAAGTTAAAATACCCAATATGATCATTTATTTAAATTAATTAGAATAAATATGGTGGTAAAAATATGCACATTTACGTGCACATCAGTGATATTGATTGGAGTCGATATTGACTAAGTGCAACATCAATCCTAGCCTTGTTGATATGTAGCATTACTTGAGTGGTAGCACCGATGAGTAACGACGCTGAATAGAGGTGACATTGAGAAATTATGGTATTCATAAATCATACGGCTTTGATGATGGGTGGTATAAAATCTATGTGGAATCACTAAATGCGACGTCCTCCTTCTCCTTATGGTGAAATGCGACACAGATAGTATACAACACCAAAGCGATGTGGTATCACCTGAGGCTTGATATTGAGGCGAAGCATCATTGCATAAGACATGACATTGAAGGAAGGCAGCATGAAGGAGTGGCAGTATAGATGGGAGAAGCCATTGTATGATATGCGGCATGGTTGAGTAGTGACGTTGCATGAGATGCGGCCCATATAATACTAACAAGTCACGACGTTACTTTACGATATAAGGGATTCATCATTCATTATCTAACTCTATGAATGGTCTGTGGCATTGTATATAGCCTTTTATTAGTGAGATGCGATAATGTAGGCTTTTGGCATCGATCCTAGTGGCATTGGCCACTAGAGCATTTCCTTTTGGCATTGAAACTTTATGGATAACATTCCCCCTTGTATAAAAGTAGCTTTTTACACTTTAGTGTAGAACCAAAAAATTTCCTTGCTTTCTCGATTCCATGTGAGATTTCCTTTTCTTTTCCCTGTAAAACATAAATTGAATGATAACTTTCGTTATTAATTTCAATTTCCATTTCGACTAGTCCCTTTTTGGATTTGTTTGAACAATAAAAAGGTGTATAAATTGCCCATATTATATGTATGAATCAAGATTTGCTTTAAGAGATCAATAAATAAATAAATTTTTGAATGGAAGCCCAGAAGATTTAGGTCTTGTTGTCTGGTGCGTTTGGTTAGCTTCATCAAGAAGGACAAAAGAATTACCTGTCTCCCTCTAAGAGCACTTTAGTGAGGCATTTGATGATGGCACTAAATGCTTAGTCTGGTGCATTTGGTTAGCTATATCAAGCAGAACCGTAGAGTTACCCGCTCCTACTAGGAGACACTTCAATGAGGCCTTTGATGATGACATTGAAGAATTAGTCCGGTGCATTTGGTTAGCTATGTCAAGCAAAACTGTAGACTTACTCGATCTCCCTTTAGGAGACGCTTCAATGAGGCCTTTGATGACGACACTGAAGGCTTAGTCCGGTGCGTTTGGTTAGTTAAATCAAGCAGAATAGTAGACTTACCCGATCTCCCTCTAGTAGACGCTTCAGTGAGGCCTTTGATGACAGCACTGAAAGCTTAGTCTGGTTCATTTGGTTAGCTATATCAAGCAGAACCGTAGACTTACCCAACCATCTGAGAGGCGATTTAGTGGGGCCTTTGATGACTGCACTAAAAGCTTTTTTCGTTTGTTTAAGGAGAGTCTTTCTCTTGATCCAATAGACATTCTTATCCCAACTTATTTATTCATCCATTATTGGGAAGTATGGTCATAAATGTTCATCATCCATGTTCTTGCTACTACATTGCCATCAGGTCGGTATAATCTGCAGGTCCCAGTTGGGATTACTTTATGTATGATTTGAGGTCCTTTCCAATTTGGCCTAAGTGGTCCATCTGTGGAGTTGTTAGTATTTGCCATAACTTTTCAGAGTACCAAATCTCCTTTTTGGTATGATCTTGCTTTTACTTTTGAGTTATAATACTTAGATATCCTTCTTTAGTATTCGGCTATCGGTATGGCTGCTGCCTTATCTATTAAATCATTAATTAGATCTAAGGAATCTTTCCTCAATTCTTGATTTGGATTGAATGCATACGTAATTCTTTGATGAGAGGGAACCTCCGCCTCAACTAGGAGCATTGCTTCACACCCATATGTTAATGAATACGTAGTATGTCATGTTGCTGTTATAGTTGAAGTTCTATAGGCCCATAATACCAGAGGTAGCTCTTCCACCTTCCTTTTGCTTTGTCTAATCGTTTCTTGAGAATGGTTTTGATAGTTTTATTGGCTGCCTCAATGGCTCCGTCGGCTTTAAGGTGAGATATAGATGAAAAGCTTTTAATGATTCATTTCTATTGCAGAATCGAATGAATTCTTCACTTTAAAATTGATTTTCGTTATCAGATATTATCTTTTGTGGGATTTCGAATCTAGTGATGATATTCTTGATTACAAACTTGAGTACTTTTCCAGATGTGATATTTGGTAGGGGTTCTGCTTCTACGCACTTAATGAAATAATCAATGGGCACCACAGCGTATTTGGCTCCTCCTTTAGATATATGCAGTGGTCCTATTAGGTCGATTCCCCATATGTCGAAAGGCCATGGGCTTGAGATTGAAGTTAATTCACTTAGCAACAAATATGGGATTTTAGAGAAATTTTGGCACTTGTTGCATCTTCCCACATAGTCAACGGCGTGATTAGTCATCTGAGGCCAATAAAACCTTGTCTCATGACCTTCTTAGCTAGTTTTATCCCATTAGAATGATCCCCGAAAAATCCTTCATGGGCTTCTTTCAATAGTTTAAGTCCACTTTCCGGATTGACACATCTTAAGTACGGAAGGGAGTAACCATTCTTATAAAGTACTCTATCCATTATAAGAAAAGTCGGAGCCTCATGTTTAATCCTTCTTGCTTCCTTTTTGTCTATCGGTAGTGTTCCATTTACAAGGTATTCAACAACTGAGGTGATCCAATTATTCTTATAGTGATCGATTGTCACTGAATGGGAGAATCTCTCTTATAGGATCTCATCTTTATATTCTCTTTCCTCCTCTCTATGTGCTAGAGCTTGAGATCTACTCAATACCATCAATTCTTTCCTTGATTTGGGAATCTTTTCTTCTAATCTGGGACTTGGCTAATAGGCTACTGGAACAATCCGGGTTTTTGGCGCTCCTCACGAACTGGCTAGTTTGTCTAAAGAATCAGCTTGGGAGTTCTTTTCTCTTGGTACTAAGTGCATTGAGAAATCCTCAAATTGGTTTAGCATTTTTAATACCTTCTTTACATATAAGAGTAACTTGGCATCTTTTGTCTGTTATGTCTGTTTCAACTGATTTACCATTAGTTGGTAATTGTTGAAGATTTCAATTCTAGGAATTTTCAATTGTTGGGCTAAAGTGAGTCCTACACCATTGATTCGTATTCTGCCACATTATTTGTGGCTAGAAATCCAATTTTATTGCATAATGTAAGCGATGTCCGTCGTGGGTGAGAATGACATATCTTGCTCCAGCACCTTTTCATTTGAAGCTCTATCTGCGAATAGTTGCCATTTGGGTTTTAAATCTTTTACCTTTTCTGACCGCTCTTTAATGAAACCCGTACACTTGTTAACAAAATCAGCTAAAGGCCGACCTTTGATTGCTTCCCAAGGCAGGAATTCAATGTCATATTGACTAAGCTCTATCCTTTATTTTACCAATCTTCCTGAGGCTTCTGGTTTGGCGAAAACTTTATTAAGCGGGAAATTGGTTAAAATCTTGATTGGAAGTGCTTGAAAGTAAGCTCTTAGTTTTCGTGCTGTGAGCATTAAACAGTATGCTAGCTTCTCTATGACTAGATATCTAGTCTCTGCATCTTTTAGCCTTCTGCTTATATAGTATATAGGAAGCTGAATCCCTTTCTCTTCTTTTATCAATACAGAGCTAACTACATGTTTTAAAACTGCTATGTAAAGATAAAGGTTTTTCCCCTTCTATGGGACTAGACATGAATGGTGGTTTCTCAAGACGGTCTTTGAACTCCTTGAAAGCTTTCTGATAGTCTTCTCCCTATTCAAAGTTCTTCTTCTCCTAATCACATCGAAGAATGGAATGCATTTGTCGGTGTCCTTGGAAATGAACCTATTCAATGCTGCCACTCTTCCATTTAGACTCATTACGTCTTTACTCATTTTGGCTCCACCATGTCCTTAATAGCCTGAATCTAATCAGGGTTAGCTTCAATTCCCTGGGCACTAATAACGTATCCCAAGAACTTCCCAAACTGAATTCCAAAAGTACACTTCTGTGGGTTGAGTTCATTTGACACTTTCACAATACCCTGAACATCTCCTCGAGATCTTTTAAATGGCTTCTCCCTTCATGAGACTTGACTAACATATCATCCACGTATACTTCCATAATTTGGCCAATTTGCTCTTTGAACATTCTGTTTACCAATCTCTAGTATGTAGCGCCAGCATTCTTTAACCTAAAGGGCATTACTTTATAACAACAGGTTCCCCAATCCATTATGAAACTAGTGTTCTCTTCATCTGGCTTGAACATGGGAATTTGATTGTAGCCGGAATAAGAATCCATGAAAGACAAAAGTTTATGCCCGCTAGTTGCATCAACCAACTAATCTATTCTTGGAAGGGGTAGCAGTCCTTTGGGCATGCCTTGTATAGATCAGTATAGTCAACACACATTCTCCACTTTCCGTTGGATTTCTTGACCAGCACCAGATTGGCCACCCACTTCGGATAAAGTACCTTTCTGATGAACCTATTCTCAAGCAATTTTTTGACTTCCTCTTTGAATGCATTGGACCAGACTTTATCAAATTGCCTCATTTTCTATCGAATATATGTTATATTTGAATTGATATCCAGAGCATGATACTTGACAGTTGGATCTATCCCAACCATATCTGAATGGGTCCATGGAAATACATCTTTGTTGGACTGAAAGAACTGAATTAGTTCTGCTTTAAGTTTACTCTCCAACTCATTTCCAGCTTTAACTATATTTGCTGGATCAATAGGATCTAAGCATATTTCCTCGAGGTCCTCTATGGGTTTCATCAATTCTTGCTCGTTTCTACAATCCAACTCAGTGACTATTTCTTCACTTTTTATTTCTTCCTCCACCAGGTTTGTTTCCTTCCTCTTCCTTTTCTTCCCAGAGAAATCAAATTTACTCAATACAAGCTTAGTTCTCTCAATAGGCTTCATCTTTTCTTTAGATGATTGGTTTGAAAAACCCTAACCCAATGGCTTGCTAATATCGTTTTTAATTAACTCAGTTTTTCCCGAGTCATGGTAAGAAAGATTGTCCCAATTATATTGCTCAAGAGTAGCAAAATACAGTTCACTAGAGCTAAATTGTTCTCCCTTTATTATTTTGTAATCATTTTTGGATAAGAACTTCACCATCAAGCATTTTGGCAAAACAAAAGCATCAACTTCATCCAAAGATGAAATCCAAAGAAAGCATTATAATAAGATGGTTGATCCATGATGACAAAGAGAGTCTCGAATGTCCTGGAGTTGGGCAGAATCCCCATCTGCACCCTTATTTGCCTAATAGGAGTTGATCCTTTGTTGTTGAACCCAAAAATGGGTTCAAAGCTCGGCTCTAGTTTCTCCTCTGGAATTCCCATTTAATCAAAAGCATGTTTAAAGATCACATTGACTTCACTTTCCATATCTATCAAAATTTTGGAAACCATAGATAAACTAATTTGAGCAGTAATCATGAATGGATCATTGTGCAAATGACAAACTCCTCCTCTTAGCTCTTGTGGAGTGATGGTTAGGCTATGCATTTGAATTTGGAACTTGGGATTCTTGAGCGGTGGTTCTTCATAAATAGAGGAAATCCCCTCCTTTGCTTCTCAAACATAGTGGTCCCAAGCTCCTTTACTACTTTCAGCTAGATGCGGACCACCATGGGATACATTGATTCTATTGACGGTGGTACGAAATCTGGTTGATCATCACTTTCCACTAAGTTGGCATCATTGTTTTGGAGTCTTTGGTGGGGATCTTCAGAATGAACCATTTTTGGTTATCTTTAACAAACTCCTTTAAGCATCCAGAGTAAATCATACGTTGAATTATACCCGCCAAAACACGACATTCATCGGTTTTATGCCTATTCGACTTAGATAAGCGCAGTAGTCTTCCCTTCTTCTTGGTTTAGGATTATTCTTAGCTTTGTATGAGACTGGGAAATCATCGTTTTCCTTTGCTATAGCATATAGGTAAGGCAGCGGTTTACTCATGGTAATGTGATTTGTGTTAGGGACTTCCTCCCATCTCAGTTTTTTATAGTTGTTGTTATAGCTTGTTATTTCAGACTCCTTTTTGGCTTGAGCTTTCTTTTTAGCATGAAATATTTCATCCATATGAATGAATTTGTTAGCCTGGAAGTAAAAGTCTTGCAAATCTTTGCATCTGTGTATATAGAGCTCCTTCCAGAATAGATTTTGCTCAATCAATCCCGAGTGTACTGCGACCAACATGTCCCTATCGGTCATCCCTTTCACCTTTAGTGCCTCTGTATTGAATCTCCATAGATAATCACCCAATAAGTCTCCCTATCTTTGCATGATATTAGCCAGTACAGTGTAGTTGATAGTATGGTCTTTAAAAATACAGAACTGCGCTGGGAATTCATAAGAGAATTGCTTCTAGGAATAGATGGTTTCACATGATATTGCCTATACCACTTGGCTGCTACACCTTGAAAAGTAGTAGGGAAAATCCTGCAATGCACATCCCCAGAAGCATTGTATAGATCCATTTGACTTTCTAAAGCCATCAAGTGATTATATGGTTCAATGGTTCCATTGTATCTCAAAGGCGGAATTTTGACGTAGGATGTTAGATCCTGGTGGACATGATCTCTTCTGTGAAGGGAGCTTCTTGGTGGTTATTGTTGACCCTATCATCGAGATTCTTTTTTTCTTTTAGATTAAGCATATCCTTTGCCATTTGCTCGGCCATGTCTCTTAGATAAGCTTCGCCAATGTCATAATTGCTTCTAACAGGTTTGTATCCCTTGGAGGTTGAACTTCTAGATTGCTCCTTGGACTTCTCCTTTAATCTCCTTTGTTTATCTTCCTTAACTTTGTTATCCGCCAAAGACCTTGGAGGAAGCTCGGTTGCACCAACTTGTTGGTAATTTTTTCTCTTTTGTGGTGTCATAACGAGCTTGCTTCTACTTTTATTTCTAAGCAAAGAGAAATCTAAGCCCCTTCTTGGAGACTCTACCTCATCTCCTCCCATGAGCCTGGTGGTTTTGGAAGACTTTCGAGCAAGGATTTATTCCAAAATTTCTTTCATCATCGACACATGTTGTTCAAGATTTTTAATCTTAGCTTCGCTGTTGGTTGGTTGTGCCGGCTCTGATGGTTGTCTTGTCCATGCTGAAATTGGGAATAACATTTTCTTCCAACGTTGCTCATTGTGCAACTTCTTCGTTTGGAACATTGGTTCGCCTTTATTTCACCATTATATTGAGAAAGAAATTCATTCAATTAGTTTAAGTGGAGAGTTAAATAAGATTCAATTTTCCAGCCCTACTTCTAGTGGTAAAATGTTAAATCAAAAATCTGTATAACACCCATAATGTGGTGAATGATAAATGAGTCCTTGATTCGAGTATATTTGATAACACGACTAAGGATGGCCTGGTTGGTATTGATCGAATCAGGAACAAATCTAACATTTGAGGCCAAGTACAAGATGATATTACCTTAGTGTGGTACCTTTCTCACTATTAAGGTTCAATAACCTCCTTGTTATTTTTGTGTATGATATTTTTTTGAGTTGGCCAACTGTTTGGAATTCGATACTTCTAGAAATTCGATAACTTTATATATAAGTTTGACATCTTTTTTGGAGTCGCTCGAAGTTTGACATCCCTTCTTGTCTTTAATTTCGACATTCTTTGTGGCATGGCATCCTCTAGTTGAAGTAATATTAACTTCCCTTGCTTCCATGTTTATTCCTCCTAGAAAATATATGGACAACATATATATAGACACACACACGAATAATTTTGAGGGATAGTTAGCGTATGCAAGGGATAGTTGGCAAATCGCTACCATGCCTAATTGAATTTTGAGGGAAAATTTTCTTTAGGGGGGAGAGTGTAACAACCCATCATTTTGGAATTAATTGAATTGCTTAATTAAAGGGCCAATAAAAACAAAAATGGGTAATGAGTTAATACGAGGGCCCAAGCCTAAATAATTATGGTGCAATAAGCATATCTCTTTTCCACTCATTCATTTCATTCTACTAAAAATAAAATAAAAGCTTGAGAGGAACTTTAATGGTGGTGGCTTAAAGAGAGCAAATAAAGTGAAGATAAGCCAAACATAAGCTAAAAGGGAGATTTAGAAGACTAAAGGGAAGATCTAGGTGAGTAATACTAAATCATTGTTACCATGCCTAAATTTATGGTTTCGTTAAGATCTTGTAAATTATTATATATGATGGAGTTTCATATGGATTTTCATTAACATGGAAATTGTTTAATGAATGTTTTTGGGAAAAACAGATGAACATAGGATGTATAGATGTATTTCCCTTACTTAATGATTTCGAAATATTATGAAGATAATATATGATGTTCTAACCATGATTTTAGAAAAGGATTTTTAGTTTAAGAGATTTCTTATGCTGAAAATAAGTTATTATCATTTAGTGAAGGAGTTTGACTAGAAAATAAATAAGTAAAATACCCATAAATCAAAATAAAGGATAGGATATATTAGAACAAGTGTTCATGACTTTTCTGGTATTTTATTATGATTTTCTATGAGGGTAATAAGCTAACATGTAACTAATACTGCATTAGGAAAAGAGGAAACTATGGGGATGCATGTAATATAAAATTATACGAAAACACAAGTGTTTGATAAATAGGGAACCAGATCCAACGAAAATGCTGAAAATAAATATAAAGGACACTGCAAATAACAAAAAGTGAAATTGTAACGTATTACATGGCGACACATGTAAAGATGCTGTCAGATATGTCAGAGTTTGTCTAGTATGGAGTTGAGGTGGAGGCCTATCGTTTTATAAAGGAACTGAGCATATGGGGAAGAGATGGTGATTTTCAAAAGAAATCAAGGGACTTTTAGAGGAAAGTACAACCGCGCCGCAATTTGTAGAGGACATTCCACACTGTAATAATATAAAGACGAAAGGAACTGAACTGCGCCGGAATATGCAACAGAGCTACTACACGTCAATTTGGAAGTATTCACTTAATAAGTAAAGATTGAGTCCTGCACATAGGTTAAGGCAGGGTTGTACTGCGCCAAGGGAGGGTGTGGATGAAATCTTATAAAGGACGACTAGGTAGGACTCGAGGAGAGCCGAGGGATAGCGAAGGAAACAACTCCTACACTAGAGGTATGGTTGGAAGGGCTATTGATGCTAGGTTGGGGAAGCTCACTCGAATGCACACCTAGGGAAGGTGAGGAGAGGCATTTAACTTCTGGAGACTGCAGCGAGTGATTCTAAGCAGTTTCAAATTAAACAAATGTTTAGGGTATGTGGGTTGTCGTGTCACAGTAGTCCAACGTTTAAGTAAATAAATAGGGAATGCGGTGATTATTTCACAGTAGTACAAAACTTAAGTAAATAATTATAGAGGGCCTGCATATGGTTGTCTCTTTATGGTCCAGGGCTTAAGTAATAAATATTTAAATATTGTGGGTGGCTGGGACTACGCAGTTTGAACTAATGATTGAATCTAAAGAATACTGCAAGGGCTGAGTCTATGCAATCTAGATCTAAAGAATGAATAAAAAAGGAATACTGTGAAGGGAGCTGATTCTAGGTAGTATCGGCTAAAAGACAAACCTAAAAGGGAAGTTAAGTGGGAGCTGCATCAGGGATGCAGTAGCAGATGGAATAGTAGATTAAAGAATAATCTAAAATAGAAGCTAAGTGGGGACTGTGCCGGGGGTGCAGTAGTAAATAGGAATCACTTGAGAATGTGTAAAGGTGCAATAATGAATAAGAACTACTTGCGTCGGTAATAAAAAATATTTCATTTATGATGTTTTAGAGTGTGAAGTGGAAACTCATTTCATGTAGTATGGTTTGGTCGCATTTTGTGTTTGTTTTGGGTAAGTATTATTCACACCAGACTATATGTCTGACCCATGTTTTTATTATTATTTTCCACATAAACTAATGGATGCTCATTGAGTAGGCTATGTTTATGGGATAGGCAGATTTAAATTAGAGTCGTAGTACATAAATTGAAGATGGAGCAGGAGGCTTAGCTGGTAAAGATATTTTTCTGCTGTTAAAGGAATTCAGGCAGCATCCTCGTATGTTGACCTGACTCTTTACTATGTATTTTATATGTTATTTGATCCCTACATGGGCATAACTTTGGGGGTTAATTTTGACATAAAATGTATGTATTGAATATTAAAGGAAAACTTCTATGTAATGAAAATTTTTAGCTGCTCTATTTACTTTGTCTGTGTTTGAATAGTCATGAACCCACTTATGTCATTGGAAGATAATTATGGTGATGACTGCATCCTCATCAGCCTTCATCTTTGAGTCTTA
The DNA here is from genome assembly GCA_030737815.1 of Allium fistulosum. NCBI lineage: Eukaryota > Viridiplantae > Streptophyta > Magnoliopsida > Asparagales > Amaryllidaceae > Allium > Allium fistulosum. The sequence continues at coordinate 326,427,528 of CM060906.1, forward strand.
AAGTAGGGCAGGCTATAGGAGTTGACCGAGATGGTTGGCTCTATAAGGATGGAAGATTATTTATTCCCGATGTCGATGGATTGCGAAATGAGGTGCTATGAGAGCGCCACCACTCTTGATTAATTAGACATCGGGTCGGTAAGAAGATGTACAACGATATGAAGCAGGCCTATTATTGGGAAGGGATGAAGAAGGATTTCGGGACATTCATCTCAAAGTGCATGAACTGCCAATTGGTGAAGGCAGAGCAAAAGAAGACGAGTGGATTGCTTCAAACACCTAAAGTTCATATGTGGAAATGGGAGCAAGTATCAATGGGTTTCATTGACGGATTGATTGCCAAGGACCAGAGGAGGGTACAATAGCATTTGAGTCATAGTCGATAGATTGACGAAGAGTGCCCTATTCATACCTGCCAAGTCTAGTAGAACGGCTTCCAATTTGGCCACGTTGTATGTGAAATGGGTGGAGCGATTCCATGATGTGCCAAATAGCATTGTGAGTGACCAATATCCTTTGTTCATTAGTGGGTTTTGAAAGCGCTAAAAAGAGGTGTTAACCAAGCTGCATCTCAATATAATTAATCACCCACAAACTGATGGGTAGAACGAGAGAGTGAATCATATATTGGAGGATCTCTTGTGACCTTGCATACTCGATTACGGAGGATCGTAAGATGAACATTTCCATTTGGTAGGGTTCATATAAAATAATGGCTATCAGTCTAGTATCGGTGTAGTACCATACGAAGCATTGCATGGCCGACCATTTAACACTCCTTCATGTTGGTGGAAACTAAGTGAGAAATTGATACTTGGACCATATATGATTAGAGAAACCTCAAAGAAAATTGAGATCATTCGATAATGAATGAAAGCTGCTTAGGAGAGGCAGAAGAGCTACGCTGATAAAAGATATCGAGATTTGGAGTTCTTTATTGAAGATATGGTGTTCATGAATATTTCTCCATTGAAGAATATTATTCGATTCGGTAGTAAAGGGAAGTTGGTGTCGATATTCGTAGGTCCATTTTAGATAGTAGAAAGAATTAGGAACCCATCATATATAGTCGACTTACCTTAGAATATGGCGGACGTGCACAACATCTTCCATGTCTCACACATACGAAAGTTTTGTGCACGATGCAAGTGTAATAATTGCACCGGATCAACTTGAATATATCGAGATTAAACTAGAATCTTTGAGACCTTGTAGGTCAGTTCGTATTATCGGATGTGATACGAAACAACTTAGGAGAAAGACGGTGGAATTAGTGAAGGTTCAATAGGGGCGAAAGTGAAGGCGATTACACATAGAAAACTAAGGAGAGCATGAGGGTTTCATAACCAGATCAACTTGAATATATCGAGATTAAACTAGAATCTTTGAGACCTTGTAGGTCAGTTCGTATTATCGGATGTGATACGAAACAACTTAGGAGAAAGACGGTGGAATTAGTGAAGGTTCAATAGGGGCGAAAGTGAAGGCGATTACACATAGAAAACTAAGGAGAGCATGAGGGTTTCATAACCAGAGCTTTTTGCATGGTAAGGCCTACTATTTATCAGATTTACTTTCACCTTTGATATCATGTAGGATAGTTTAGTATCCCGCATGCTAGGATAGGTTTATCTATACTATTGATTACATGACCGCTTGTTTGATATGCTTGATAGTTGCATATGATTGATAGGCATGCAGGTAACTTTAGTTGACTATTCTTTAATTTGTTAGGGATTTTGAGGGCAAAATTACTAAAGGGGGGAGAGTGTAATGACCCGTATTATTCATATCGGAGGATCGTAAAATATTATTATTTAATTCATGTGAGGTTGTGTGACTCTAAAATTTTGGAAAGTGACTCTTAGGGACGTTTTCCACATCTATGATTTTATCAAATTTCTATGTGATAGTTTTGACCTTAAAAACCTTGTATGTCCCACAACTTTTAACAGGAGCCGAGTTAGAGTTTGAAACAACTTCCATTGCTTCAGGATGATAGTTTCCTTTTCTATAGAGTGGTCATAATAGTAAATTTGACTTACCGTTCGAAAGTTAGGCTTGTTTTTAGTTTTGGTTGCTGCTGGCTAGATTTATTGAGTAATTAGGATGAACCATACTTAGGCCCGCTAACTCATTTTGGGATTGGAGCCTAAGGGGGACTGATGGGTGTGTCCCAAATCATTTCTATCTTCCCCAAAATATTTCTAAGCCACCATTAACCCCAATCTCTTCAAAAATCATCTCGTTTTCTTACTAATCTTAACCAAAAGCATCATTAGAGAGGTAATTAGTGAAGGGAATAGAAGGTCTATCGTTTTGGTTGTCTTATAATCCGTGTTCTTATTGTCCCATCTCAGATTTGGAGAATTAAAGTGGTATTGGGTATTAGTTGAGTGACTATTGATCTCTCACTATTATATGCATGTCTATGTAGTTAAATTTGGGGTTCTTGATGTCATAAACATGATTAAATGATTTAAACTTTACTTACACCTTTATATATATTTATGGATGAATTAAAAAGATTAGGAAATGATTTTGATGATTTAATAACCTCTTTTAGACCATATTGTCATTCTTGTGTAAATGCTAGATCTAGGCTAAACATGTTTGATTTGCTTGATCATGATGTATGAATGCTTGTGAATGCCTTGTATGTTTGGATGAATTGTTTTGGTCTTGCTGTTAAGTGCTTCTAGGATAGTTAAGTGTCGGTCAATGAAATGGGCAAAACAAAGTCAAATTTGCTCAAATTGGATGAAACTTGGAGGTGAGGCTCTAAAGTCAGGGATGAAGCTGCACTTCAAGTCGGAGGTGGTTTGGACAATTTTTATGGGAGAACTCCACTTTGGCACCGACTTGAAGTGGTGATGGAAATTTTAGATCGGTGGAAGTGTATGGCCTCTAGGTTGTGCTGGAGGTGTTCGTCGGTTCGTTCGTCGTTAAATGGAGATATGACAGCACAATGAGAACTGATCGTTAAGAAACAAAGTGATATTGGAGTGCTTTGTGCGATGGCTTTAAGACTTTGAGATGTGGATTCTACGACTGATATGAAATTCTAGAAGTGTTCGTATGATGATGGCTCTATGACGGAAGTCGTGATGGTAGCCTATAAGGATATAATATAGGTTGCGAACTTGTGAAGTAGAGCTAGGATGTGCTCTATCATGGGAAGCTATGATGAGATAGGTTCTATGATGCAAGCTTGTGAAGTGGTGCTAGGATGTGCTCTACTATGGAAATGGAAATAGGTAGGGCGAAGAAGGGTTCTATGATGTTGATGGGATGAATCGAACTAGGGCGGGTTTGAAGATGTGTGCGAAGGGATCGTTGATGCTTGGAGTGTTCCAGTGTGCTCGTAAAGCATGGGTAGGTGAGGATGCCCATTGGGTATTATGATGTATACCCGTACTTTGGACTGCTAGGACACGCAGTTTAGTTTTCCCGGCTTACTATGTGGCATGGATTTCGAGCACCAAGGAATCGAGAGTTTTCCATTGGTCTTCAGCATAGGACGGTCATACGAATTATCATATATCCAAAGCACTTTAGCAATAGTGAGGATTGTTTGATGGATACTATGTTTGCTTTGATTGTATCCCTTATAGCTAATCACCCTAGGGATGTCACTTGACATAGGTATTTAGGATGTGGATACCTAGACACCCAATACTGTACCTAGGACATAATACATTTTGATGATGATAGTAGATTAGCGTATTATAGATGTTATATGCTAACTCTTTGGATGTATAGATAGGTCAGGTATGACTCTTATACCTTTTTGTTCCTTACTATATCAACTTGTACAGTATTTTGAGATTCAATTATCATCACACCAAAATGTTGTATGACTCAAGGTTTTATGCCTTGCTTCTTATTATTTCAGACTCTTAAATGAGTAGACTAAATTGAAGGTTTAGGTGCCGCAGTGGCAATGTAGAGGACAAGTAGAATGGAGATTTCTAGTATTACCTATATATATCGTGCTTATTTTGTCATGCAACACTGGAACCTAGACAGTATTTGCTTTACTATTATGAGACTGTTTATTTGAGTTTATTTTCACTTTGTAAAATTTTATTACTATATTGTATAACTCTATGGAGCTGTGCTCTGATATTTGGTTCACTTAGGTATTACTGTCTCTCATGTTTTATATTTGTGATGTATATTATATTTTATTCCATACGTTATAAGATATACGACAGGTTCTGTGATGTTTTATTTCTTTTTAACCGTTGACAATCATCATGCATCGGCCGAGCATGTCAGCAACACGCTATTTACTTATATTGGGCATCGGTGGTGTAGGGCGGTCGTCACACTTTCCCTCTTCATCAAAATACCATAGAGCCGCTGAACTGGGAAAATTAGCCTTTGTCTCCTGCTACTGTGCTGCTGCCTAGGCCAAGGCTGAAATTTCTGAAACTCCATATGACTACGAGAAGATCCTTGAATACAGACTTCAGTAAACCATCAAGGTTTAGTACGTTTTACTTTATCGATCTTATTTCTTTCTATTTTATCTGAGAATTCATTATTTTGTTGATTTTATAAGTTGTGATTAAGTTTTCTAATCTTAGTCATAATAACGATAAGTTTAAGGTTGCCTTAGACAGGGCTGAAGCCATCAAAGAGGAAGTGGATAAGCTATGGCAAAAGAATAAAACTTTAGAATAGGGGGATAGGGCGGCCTAAGCCAAGTCTGAGAAGTAGATAAAAGTGATTAAGGATAACCTTGAAGCTGGCAACACCGAACTACTTTAGCTTAAGGAGGAGCACAAAATCTAACAGGAGGAATTAGCTAGGAAAAATAAAGAGCTGTCCAAGAAGAATCAAGACTGGCTAGATTAGAAGAAAAGGTAGAGAAAGAACCTAGCATACAAGCTTTTGATGTTTAATTCAATGCTTATTCCGAAGGCCATGACAAAGACCATCCTTTTACTTTTGGTTTTCTTAGTGAGAATGCTTTGGTAATCAAGACAAGTTCATTCGGTAGTGCATGGATGCAAAGAAACTTAAGGATGGATCTTTTATTAAGCTCATGTAGTCACCAAGGTAGAGGAAAAAAAATTTGAAGCATGATTGGCTTTGAGTTGAACTTGTAATATCTTTTGATGTACCGAGCAATTATATTTTGTGGTTTCGATGGTTAGTAAGTTTGTAGCTTTTGATAATGTTTTGTTTTCATTATGCTATCTGAAATATTTTACTTAGATTAAGCTGGCAAAGGTGATTTTGACTTTATTTCACATTATAGAGTTTTGTGGAATCATAGTAAGACTAAGAATTATCAGTTGCTGAAAACCATTAGTACTCCAAAATGTCATATTCATGCGAATAGATTGTGCAACGTTAGTTTGGATAATCATCTCGAAGAAGTGAAGGAATTCATGATAAGTCTTGTGTGAAACTTATCAAATACCTTAGGCATAAATCCTTTTAGTTAACTGGTCATCTCTTAAATTTGACTAACTGACTTACGTTCGCCATCCAAGATCGGGATGAGGTTTTTCAAGAATTCACAAAGTTAATAAAGCAACACCTGAGAGATAGGGGAAACAAAAAAGACTTTAATTACTTCGCTAATTTTGTGATCCTGAGCTAAATGTAACCTTAGAGGCTATCCCTATGTTCAAAAGCGTGGCTCCCTCCCCTTTGGCTATCAGCGAAGGTAAATTAGTCGAAAGTGATTTCGTCTTAGAATACATCCCTTAACATATTCCACTAGTTACCCCTAGGTTGGAGCTCGAGGATTCTTCCCCTTTGAACTTTCAATGCTGAAGGCTTGATTGGGAAGAATATTTCATCCTGCAACATGGCCAGACCTCCAGAGACTCTTTTCGAAGGTAAGTCAAGGGTCTTAAGATTATTTTAAGTATGAATTTTTAAGTTTTGTATATTTCTTTTTCTTTTATCGTCCTTAATCTTTTTCCATGAAATTGAATTTTATTTTATTTACTTCCTGTTTCGACTTTATATTTTATCCAATCATCTCAGATAATGTTATGCCAAAATTGTTTAATTAATGAGCAAGCTCATGATTTCATTTAAAAGGCTTATAATGACAAAGTTGCCAAAATATAAATTCTTAATATGGAAACTCACTGCATTAAAGGGTTGAGCGGATTTCTTTCAATTTAAGTTAGATGAGGTTGCCTAGAGATCGCTAAAGAAAATAAGCACTTACGCTGAAGGTGGAAAACCTAAGAAAATGCCTTGAGTCTGTTCTGGAAGTAGTTCCTCTTACAGATCAGGCCTTAGAGAAATTAGTGTTGAATCTGTTTGATTTAGTATCTGACCTCAAACAACAGTTGGATTAAGCAAATAAAGAGCTTTCGATAGTAAAACTTAAGGAAATTGAAAAAGAAGAGAAGCTTCAGGCCATTACAGTGGTTACTCCATCTTCCCGATAAAGGGAAGAGGTTAAGGTAGGAATTCATTCAAACTCCCTCGTTCTCATAAAACTACGGTTGTTACACAAGGCTGTATCCCGGTTTAAGAGTTGAAAAAAATTGAAAGGAGTTCATCCTTGGCTTCTAATGTAAATGTAGAGGATGTTATAATTTAGCTTAGAGATGGAAGGATGAATTCTTTTATGATATATAGGAAAGAATGGTTTCATAAGAAATCCATTCTCTTAAAAAAACATTTTGGAGAATTCACAAAAGAGGCCGTATTCGAAGCCGAAAACCAGAGAAACTAGATGTTGGATCGCTATCTTAGGCTTGAGGGTTATTATGAGTATGTGCTCAAGTCATTAGTAGTTCAAGGGATTCCCTTTGGACCAATCTTTCATTTTGGATGAAGGGGAGCTTGATCACACCATGGGAATAGTACGTGAGATAAGTCGATGAATTGCTTTAGCCCCCACTCCTTTCTCAATTATGCCAGGTCCCCGGCGGATGAGCCAAACAAAGGTTGTTCAAGGCCTTGGGTAGGTTCTAGTTCAATATGCTATGCTATGGACATACAAGAGGAAGGAGAAGGCCGAGGAAAGGCCGTAGTAGAAGAACAAATTTTAATATGCTTTCGAGTATAAGCATATAAGTACTTTATAACAGCTTTAGTTTATAATTTTTTATTACTTATTCTAGGCTTCTTTCTGTTTCTTGTATATTATGCCTTTTAGAATGTATTGATATTGTTTTATCGCTTCGGTGTTAGGATATTTGAGATATGTATGTATGTATGTATAGTACTAAGGAACTCTTTGACCTCTCGATATTGTATTGCTTTTGACATTTTTACTTTCGAATTTGATTGTAATTGTTAAGGGGACTTTGTTATAAGGTTTCCTTTAAGTATTTGTACTAAGAATGTGTATGCCTTATATAAGTTTTATTTCTGAGGCATCATAGCCAACGAATATTCATAGATCTTTCCAAGTTTGATTTTGAATCGTGGGAATTTCATTGCTCGTTATCTACAACTATTGTGGTATGTTTTTGATTTGGATAGTTTTTGAACTGGACATTAAATTATGTGGGATACTTTTGTCCCTTATCTTCAACTGTATGTTGATTTCATATTCAAGTTTTGAATATAACAATATCTATTTGAATAAGTCTTTAGTATTCATTACTGGCGTTTAGCCATATTATGATAGTATGACCTGATAAGGTTTCAAATATTTTCGTTACCTATTTAGGTAGGTTTACAGCATTCGTTCTGTGGCATCTTATCCATATTGCGATAATATAACCTTATAAGGCTTTGGATGTCATCGTTACCTATTTAGATATGTTTATGACATTCGTTATTTGGCGTCTTAGTCGTATTACGATTGTATAATCTAATAAGGTTTCAGATATTGTCGTTACCTATTTAAGTATATGTACGGCATTCATTATTTGGCATCTTAGCCATATCCTAATAAGGTCTCGGAACTCACTGAGCCTTTTCTTGAATGTTTTATTATTCCAATTGTGCAGCTTAAATTGGAAGTTTACTTCATGCTTCTAGGGGCTTACGACTACTACTTAAGACTTTTCTATTTTGATGGGTAATCTACCCGCTAAGTATTTGGAAATGAACTCTATGAGTTTTTTATTTGATTGGGAATCTACCCAATAAGTACTCGGAACTGAACTCCATGGATTTCTATTTGATTAGGAATCTACCCACAAGGCACATGGAACTGAACTCTAAGGATATTCTGTTTGATAAGGAATCTACCCACTAGGATTAGGAATTCTTTCGAAGAATTCTCTTAATGCATGGTACTACTTGTCCATGTCTCTTCTATATGCATTGTTGGTTATTTTATGATTCGACAGATGATATTGCCTTCTCTTATAGGAGGTGGTAAGAGTTTTTCTGAGGGTGCATCATAATGAGGTGTATGTGGGGAATGGATCCTTCCAGAGGTCGTTCCTCTCTTCATTGAGGTCACCCAACCGATTTTATGACCAAGTAAAAAGGGTTGGGACCGTGAAAATACTTATGAAAATATTATGATAATGAAAGATATCCACTTACAGTGTGGATTAACCTAAATAATTTGTATTTATTATATAGTAGGTCTTGGTGGTGTAATACACTTTTCGCTACCATGCTACCCCGAAATGAAAAAGGTTTTTGTTTTTCAAGAAATATTCCTTTGTGGAAAAGACATATCTCAAATTTTCCCTTCCTTTTGAAAAGTTATACAAGCAGTACTTCTATGTAGTATTTTTAAAACATTATTATTTTTGAAAACATTCTATTTAAGGTTATTTTGGTGTATGACTTGTAATCAAGATCAAACCTTTCATTTTATAGGAATTTTTATAAAATATTGCATGAAACAAAGTTCATGGCTAACCATAGTATGAGAAGAATATGGATTAGAAAGTGGGACAATATCTGTACAGTTTGAGATTGTGAGATGGGAACTTCAAGAAACCCGAAGGTTTAATGAAGAAACTCTGGTAGTTCCATCAAAGTAAAAATTTGGCAGAAAGGGTGATTAATAAAGGCAATATTTAGAATCCAATAATTCCGAAAGACAATATAAGAAATTCAATAAGTGCCCCAAGTATAAACTTGGTAGAAATAGAAATAGCCGAAAGCAATATTTAGAAGTCCAAGAATTCCAAAAGCTTATATAAGAAACTCAGTAAGTTCCCCGAAAGTATAAACTTCATAAAAAGGGAAGTTGCCAAAGGGCATGTTTAAGGAAAAGAATACCGAATGCTTGTTGAGAGAATTATCATGAAATGTGATGGAAGTGAATGTCAAAATTGAGAAACCGTCTTCCAAAGGAATAAAACATTTCCCCAGAACCCTAATGCTTTGTCTTTGTTTTGAGTCCAGATCTTCAAAAATAAATCTCGCGTGAAATTTGAAAAGATATATCTCATTCATTTGCCAAAAGATTTGAGTTTGACCATAGACCTTTATTAGAGAAAAGATGAAGAAATTAAATACTATATCAAAACAAGGTGTAAAAACTATTTCTTAATAAATTCAGAAAGTTCCCCTTTTCTAATCATTTTCTCAATGGCATAAGATAGTTTCCAGCATTCTTCGGTCTTATATTCATTTGCGACATGATAGATGCAATACCTTTCACCCTTCAGATTTTCTCTTTTTGATAAGAGTTAATTTAGGTAGAAAAGTATTCCAAAATATTTGAGATAAGCTTTCATTAAGTGGAGTAAGGACGCTGTCCTTCTTGAGTTTCTTTCAGGGTTTTTTAATTAGAGTTGCAGGAAATGATCTCTTGGTATATTGAGTTAGATCTTCATACATTATCAATTTAATACTCGAATCTCTAGCTTCGTCATTCATGGCTTTGACCATTTTTCCGAGTTAGGCTAATTCTTGAAGTGATTGACAAAGATTTCTCGAAAGTTGCCTAATTTGAAGAGCTTGAAGTTCATAGACGTGGTTATATTCCCCTCCTTTATCTTTTTCCACGATCATAGTGGCAAGATGCTCGTTGTTGTCTTCTTCGATGAGTTGAATCTGAAAGTATATAGGTAATTCTAATCCAAATTATACACTATTACTTTCATTATTTGAGTTAGACATGGCTGATTGTGGTGAACAGTTGATTTCCGAAATGGGGAAATGAACTAACGGTTAGATTGGTTGATTTTCGAGATTGGGAAATGAAGGAATGGAAGTTCGATATTCTTTCTAGCATCAAAAATTTTGGTTGGATTTTTCATCACACACCAACACTCCAAGAATCAAAAGGTAAGTTTTGATTGGATCATTTAATTAATGCTTCGGTGGATTAGTTACTGAAGGCTTTTTACAAATGAAATCGAGTTAATTTTTTCAAAAGGATGATACTGAAAGTAATAAGTATATGGGTAAGTGAAGACTAAGAGTAATGAATGAAACTAAAAGTAAAGATATTAAAAATAAGAACTCTGGGAGTTATAATGGTTCGGGTTAAAATCGCTACATCCACCATCCTTTCCTTCATTAGAGTTCTACATATGGGCAAGTGGCTGTTACAATGATGAGTCGGCAAGTCTGCCATTAAAGAGTTTTAGTTTGAGAAATAGTGTAGGAAATTACAACTTTCTTAATGTTTGAATTATGAAGGTGTCATCCAAAAAAGATTTCTTAAAGATTGGAATGTAAGCCTATCTATAGACATTTGGTTGCATCATCGTTGGCGAAGACTTTTCCTCTTGGATTGCAGACTTGGCCCGCTTATTGGGATAAGATTTGGACATGTTTCTTCAACTGGCTACTTACAGATTGATGTGGATTGATGATCTGGCATCTTATATATTATTTTTGGATGTGGCAATCCATGTGTGCTATATAAACTTTTGGATATCTATGTCGTTGATTATGATTATTTTTTACTGGATCTTCAGCACGAAAATCTTTCCTTTGCATTAGCTTTCGATCGATGCCTCTTTGAGGTTCTAATCCCTTTACTTTTAGTTGATCGAGTGATTATTCCTCTTGAATACTATTTGTTAACAATTTTTCTTGTTAACTCAAGATATGTATGGCATCTAGGCTAGTGATAGGCTTGATCAACCTTGTCTTAGCCCGATAGAAGTGTGCAAGTTCAAAGTAAAACATGATTGTTCATGATCTTGGCCTTTGGAAAAAAGTCATGTTGGTATCGTATACAAAGTCGCAAGAATTATATGAAGTCGTAAGGCAAGACATAATCAAAGGACTTTATTCACTTATAATAGCGATGCAAGATTTTTAATCCAGGTTCTTATGTGCATAAAGTAACAAAATTACAGTTGGCTCTAAAATCCCCAATTCAATTTGGGTTACAACTTTTAAAATGTAAGAAAAGTGAAGAGAAGAATTTGCCCCTTCTTCATTGCCATGGGGTCGTATTTATAGAGTGGAATTGGGCGAGAGGACTACCATGTAGCTCTCGGCATCATTATTTTTGCCATCCTTCACCATGTTGTTGACATGCGGCAATAGTCTTCACATTGATCACTCACGGCATCCCTCTTCTCATTGATGATTTATGACATTATTCATTATTTTAATGAAATACGACGTCATATTTACATTGATGATTTACAGTATCACTTTAAGCACTGATGATTCATGGCATCCTTCTCTAGGTTGATAACTCACGACATTCTTACATTATTGATGGTTTATGGCATTAATTATTATATTGGTGAAAATGATGTCCTTACTTGTATTGTCGACTTTCGACATCTTTGATGGCACCGATAATATGCAGCATTTTCGACAGTTGTGGATATCTGATATCTCCCATATCCTTTGAAGCCTGGCATCCTTTGCTGCTTGTACATGTTTTACATTAGATATAATTGTAAAGCGCCGATATCTACAGAGTTCCGACATACCCTCCTTATGGTTATATATGCGATTCCTTTCAATGATGCGGTATCTCCCTTTATCTACCTACAAGTTTGACAATCTCTTTGCTATAGCTTTTCGGCATCTATTGCCATTTTGACATCACTTAGGGTTGGCAAGATATCTCTTCCTTTCCGTAAATTTGATAACTCCTAAGGTTTTTGAGGACTTCAATCATCTCTTAGTAATGACTGAAGTGCGACACCCCTAGAAGCTTCCTTTAGATACGATCTCTCCTAACCTTCACATTTTCGGCAACCCCCCCGAGATTGTTGAAGTTCGATATCTTCTTAAAATGTTTGAAAGACGGCATCCCTTATTGAGTGTTTCTCTGCTTTCCCTTCAACATATTGTATTTTGGCATGCTTGTTCAAATGTTCGATAACCTTATTTTTAGTAACATTTGCCCCCTAGTGTAGAAGGAATGTTGACTTTTCAAGTCAACTCTTCGATATTAGCACTTGTCGCCTTGATAAATGCATTGCCGCCCATTAGCATTCCATCTAAATCTAGGTCGTCCATTTAAATTGAGATCAAAGGCTCTCATTCTTCCTCTTTCCTCTATAAATACTCGCTCTTCTCGTTCTTTTTCTTTTTACCTGCGAATCAAATCTTAAAGCAAAATTTTCAATCTCACTTGAAATTTTTTGATCTTCTTCGGCGTTCAGGCATATTTCAAGGTTTGATTTTTGTTTCTATTTTGAACTAATAGAAAGACTTAAGTTGGGAATTTTCAATTTTGAATTGAAATTCGGGTTTACTAATTGGGTATTAGTTGTAAATTTTTGGGTTGTAAGTTAAATCATATATTTGTTATGCTTCTTGGTGAACTTAGTATTCAAATTAGCACGTGGTTTGGGATTTTTCTCTTTGCTGATTGATTAAAGCATGATGGTGGTAATTTGAAAATCTAGAGCTTTTTCATTTAATTAAGAACTTAATTGGCTATTGGAGACCCGAAACCCACTTTAAAATCCGATAATTACTTAGTTTTTGAAGTTATTAACCCTTCAAAACTTAACATTTAACTTGAAGTCCGATACCTTAAAGGTTTCACCCCTTAGTCATTGTCTTGGCAACTAGTTACTCTGAATCTGTTTCGACAATTGATTTAAAATTTGAAACCCTTATTGTATTGAAAACTAGTTAAAGATTCAGTATCCATTTAGAAGTACGACATTTGTTTTAATGGGTTTTTGCTTATGTTACAGATTCAATGTCCTCATATATTGTCATTGCTCCTTTACAGATTCAACAACTGCCTATATAGTTGATATACAGGTTAGAAATTTAATTTCTTATTTTAAGCACGATACAGTATCATTAGTTTGAAATGTAGTTATTATGTCGTTAACCTATAAGCTATTTAAGTTTTGGACATCCTCAAGGTTGATAACAAGCTAATATATTTTTAAACAAGTTTAACCCTACTTATTATCCATAAATTTGATGACTTTATAAATTTGATATTATGTTAATATCCCGGCATCCCATTATGATTTTTACTAAATGTTATTCATACAACATTTTGATTGCACCTTATTGGTTAGTCATAAACTCAACATCTATTCATGAATTCAATGGTTGTTAATGCATTTTCGGTTCGTTATAAATTTTCCTAATATTTTATAAGTTTAACAACTTATTACAAATTAGACATATGGAGATGGGCTACTCAATAAATTGTTAGCTTGTTTTAAGTTTTGCAGTTAATTCTGGTTTTGTCACTCTATCAATTAACCAAGTACCGATTGATTAGGCATTTAGTTGTTTGCCTTCCTTCTATATTTATGATAATTTCAAAAAAATTCTAAAATGTGAGATACTTCCTTGACGTCGTGTAATATCACCTGGCGGACAGATGGATGGCAAGAAACCCATCAAGAGCTCTAAACCTTCTCCTTATACAAGGAAAGGAGACTATTGGCTTACCTAGTCCCTCATTACCACTTAGATGGAGGTAGATACGATCCTTCAGCAATTCAAAATAATAGGTATAGGGCCATAGCTGCTGGTCCCTTTTGTCGAATAGACAACCCCCCAGAGGGATTTTTGCTTTTACTCCCATCTACATCTGGCATTCTGGGTGCTTACCTTTTCTGAAATTTCTTTTGTGATACCAGGAGTATCTGAACATTGCTCGAATCCAGCTAACTCTTAACTCATATACATACTTGAGCTCTCTGGAGGTCCTCACCAAGAAAGCTAAACTTCCTTCTCTTAGCTTTGAGACTCTCCATTCCATTGTAAACCTTGTAAGGATAAATGAACAAGTGGATAATCCTGTGTATCGTCTTCTCCCTTTCTAAAAATACAATCACTCATCCAATAAATAAGACGAAGGACTGGAAGAGCTAGTTTTTCTATATTAGATGCTACACCCCTAAGATCAATGGATCTTTATCTGTATTAAGTAAGTTTCCATTTTCCATAATCTATGTTATATCCTTTATTCTCCTTTTGATGAGTGTTTTCTTTCAGATTCTACTTCCAAACAACTTAGCCCTTCCGTCGCTGCTACTATTGATTCTCTGACTTGGGCTTCTAAGAGTATGAGTGATAGGTTTAAAATGTTGACAAAAGAAAATCTTCGTAATCATTCTCTGACCTTGGACAATCACAATTTACTTGGAGAACCCTCGATCGTGAAGGGAAATGCCCAAGGGAAACGATCGTTGGTTATTGGTAATCGAAAGACTTTCTCTGTTTACTCTTCTATTCAGCTTGAATCCTCCATTAATTTCTATTACAACTTAAATGGAATTTCTTATGTCGGTAACTTATAAGCTTCCCTTTTTTATTTGATTCATCCACACTCGTTGCAACTTCCAAGCAAAAAAGCTAAAGATCACACTTTTGCTTTGGTCAGACCCACTAAACCTACTCCTGTCAGAGATTCTATTGCTAAAGCCATTGATGTCATAAATTGGAAGCCGAGCTCTAGCGCCTCAACTAACGCTTCAATTCTTCTCCTGAGAAAAAATCCTAAGCTCAGGGATGACCAGACCTCTATTGTTATTGTAGAAGAATCAAATGCATATATTAACTTGATGGCTCAAGACCCTAATGTGATAAATTTAGACTTTTCAGGTCGTGAAATTCAAACGAACACCGAAGGGGTTCAAACTCCAGATCCCTTGCTTAACATCTCACTTACTACATATCCGTCTGGTTTTCATCGTTTATACGAGGAGCTTGGTTTGACTTCTCTCCTTAATGAATCCCTTCCTTTGGAGGCTCATGCTCAAACTCCCATAACGAGCTTTGATGATCTCCTTCATTTTGTTGTCCAATCTCTGACCTTAGCTTCTCTTATGCCGCTGCAGTCTTCAACCTTCTTGAAAGATCATCTTTACATCATCTATCAGCAGCTCTTACTAGTATAATTTCCCTTCTGCTTGGTTAATATAAATTTTTAACTTTGTATATCCTAATTTTGTTTATGTCTATCTTACGGTTTAGGCTACCAAACACATGTTCTTCCTTCAACATGCCTCTCAAGGGCCTTCTAATCAAGTTGCTAAACTCAAGAAGCAAGTTTCTTCAATTACAACTCGAATGATTGATATTATCGTGGAGAAAGATAATGCAATTCTTGAGAATGGAAAGCTTGCCTCCTCTCTTGGTGAGGAGAAGAAAGCCAAACTGCTACAGGCAGAGGGGGTAAAAACTCTAAGAGCCAATCTTGAATAGGCTAATAAAGAGAAGGCCAAAATGATTGGTAAAGTGAAGTCTTTGAATGGCAAGGTGCGAACTAAGGACGCCACCCTGGTTTATGCCAATAGTATTATTAAAGACGCTGAAGAGAAATTTTCCTTCTTTCTCGATCAAGCTCTTACTACAATTACAGCAAAGTGCTATGAGGATGCTCTCTTCGTAGCATATGATGATAATATCGAAAAATGCCCATATTTGGATTTTCCTTCCCTTCCAAAGCTGAATGACAAATTTAAAAGGAAGTTTGACCTTATATTGGGGAGAGCTGAGAGATTGCTCCAAGATGAATTCGCTGAGGTAAAGGCCATCGATATGAAGAAGTTGTTACCTTTTGACGACCCCCGTTTGAAGAAGGTGAAGATTCAGAAGAAGGGTGTGACGACCCGGCTTTCCACTCCCGGAAAATCGCATCGACAGTAAGAAAGAAAGGGATAGAAAGAGAAAAGAAGGGAAAGAAAGAACTAAACAATATCAGAATCTCACAGCGAAACGAAACAAAATATATTATATCACATAAATATTACATAGTATCATATACAACACTTATCAGAGTTACACAGATTCACATCATATACTAGACAGTTATAAACATCTGTCTAGTTATTACATCTCAATACAAACAAAGATCTAAACAAGATCAACACAGCGGAAACTACTATCTATATCTACAACGCTGAAGCCTCCTGCTCCATTGCTCCTCCACAATTCGTCAAGGCTAACCTTAATCCCTTGGCTACTCATAAAAATTTGAGTACCCAAGAGTTTATAAAACAGAAATAAACAACTTGGGTCAGACATGGGTCTGGTGTGAGTAACAGGTTAAACTTGTTTAACTTCAAAACCTTTTGAAAGAAAAGGTATCACGTAAGACTTCCCACAAATAAACATGGGTAAGTTTTTACCTTACGCTAACCAAAACATTTGATAGGAAATTCGATTGTATTATAATAGGGTCTAGGGTTTTCAAGTAAAATACAGAAATAGCTAAAATGCTTACATCTCACATTTCAGCATAGTTGGGCACAACTAATACGTACGACACTTATTGGAGTTTGGATTCCATACAATGGCAGGGCTACCGGGGTACCGCCCGTCACAGTACGTGGCCTAGATCACCGTACCGAGGATCACTCCCAATCCCCTGCAACACAAGGTCGGAACATCCCTTACTGGATAATTCCCGCACAAGATACCTCACGGTTGGGATCAGCAACCGCACCACTAAGTCGAAAATAGAAAGGGACATCTAGACAGAGGTAACCTTGTCCTACTTGGGTGCTACCCACTAACCTTGCTGCACCTCCCCTGTTTTAGCCATTCCCGGTTTGTGAGGCTTGAGGTCACGATTACCTTAGAAAAGAACACATCACTTAGAATGCTCATCGTCCACCTGACGATGTGCTGAAAGCATTCAATCCATACAAGTTCGTTCCGGGTTCGAACGAAACCGAAGGCATTATCTCGTTACACTCGTTTTGGAATCACCCTCAGAGTTAACGACAATAACCCTTGCACTCTGAATCTTCATCTTCACTTGATTCACGACCTATCGTTAATTTGGATCGATGTGGTATTCGGGTCTCCAGACCTGGAAATCCGGTATACGGAAACCCGATCCCGGTCTCATCGAAATCCAAAGCGTATCTTTTAAGGCCAAGTTGTTTTAAAGGTTAAAACAAATTCAATTCATTATCTTTATACACAAAGAAAGATAATTCACAACAGATAATCAACATTATCAGATAATCCATACAATTCAACTAACATCCATATCACACAGCATATATCTCATCAGAGATATCAATCAATGCCAAGTATTCAATACTATCACTCATTCATAAGTAATGATTTACATTATCTCTAATTAATTTAAAGTGAATTAAATTAATTACTTCATTCTATAAATCCTGCTTACTTAATCATTAATTAATTACAAATTAATTAATTATCCTTTAATAATTCATTTCAATTAATCATCTTTGATTAATTATCTTTTAATTACATCCAAGTAATTTATCCTCAATTAATTACTTAAATTAATTATTCTTAACCACTTATAGAAATTAACCTTTAATTACTTCATTAATTAATTTACTAAAATTAATTAACTTAATCAACTATAATTAATTACATTAATCCTTAATTAATTACATTGATTAATTACTTCATTTATTAATTATTACTTAATTAACCAATCATAATTACATCATTAATTATATTAATTAATGATCCTTAATTACAACTTAATTATTAATTACTTAATTAAATTAATTTCATTAAGTAATTAACCTTTATTTAAACAACATTTATTAATCACCCTTGATTAATCTTCAATCAGTAATTAATTACCCTTAATTACTTTCATTAACTAAATTAATTACTCCTTAATTAATTTCTTAATTAATCCCTTGATTAATTATTCAAAGTAATTAATTCAAATTACTTCTATCAATAAAATCATTTATTCAACTAATTACTTCCAGTAATTATCTTATTATTTACTTCTCTAAATAAACTTACCTTAATAATTACATTAAGTAATTATTATCAAATCATCTCTTGATTATTCTAAATTAATTAAACTTAATTAATTAATTTAACTAAATCAAATTAACTTCAATTAATTACAATAAGTAATTAATTCTTAATTACTTCCAATAAGTAATTACATTTAAACAAATTCTATAATTGATTATTCTTAAATTAATTCAACTAATTAATTATCAAAATTAATCCTATTAATTCATTATTTAATAACCCATAGTTAATGACCTCATTAACTATTATTTAATTACTTTCCTTAAGTAATTAACTTATATTAATTATTATTAATCCTAAATTAATAAATCTTAATATCCAATTTATTAATCTCTAATTACTAAATTAATTAAGTGTTAACCATAACTAAATTAATATTTAATTACTCTATTAATTAATTCTTAACCATTAATTAATACTCTAATTTATAATCCTCAATTATAAATTAATCATTCCTAATTTATTTATCTTAATCCTAACTAAATTAGTTTAAACCTTTAATTATCTATTTAATTAATCCAAATGATTACTTAATCAAATTAAATTAATTATCTATTAAATCTCCTAATAAATTAAATAAACACAAGTCTTTAATTATTTTAAGATAAACTTTATTCTTATTGATAAACAAGTTATCATTTACCATTCATATTTGAAACATCCATTTCAAATCTACTTTTAAATTTCATTTTAAATTCTATATTTAAAATGAATACCAATTTAATTTTAACTAAGTTTTAAAAACCAAATTAAAAACTTTTACTTATTAAAATTCTTATCTCTTATAAAAGAAATTTAAGAAGAGTTTAAACCAAATTCCTTTTTATTTTTAAACATTTAATTAAATCTAACTACCATTTAAACCTATTTAAAACATATAAATTTATAACTTATTTATTTCATACCTTTAAGATTCAAAACTAACTTGAATCTATATAGTTAAACTTGATTTAAATTCTTACTTAAAAAAATTTCTTTACAAATTTAAAACCAGTTTAAATTTTGTAAACAGACAGTTTAATAGCCTGTCAACACAAAAGTTTTCGAGCCCAGCCTATTTTGCTTCGAGTCGCAACCCTAATTCCCCCGAGACTCTCACGAACAAAACCCGAGAAAACTCGAGTAGCCTCACTGCTAAAATCCCAGATTCACCAGATATCTCGATGTCACCGTGCACGTGCACCACTCTTCGACTATCGCCAGCCACCTCCGGTGACCTTCCCACATCGACAATCATCTCTGTACTATTCCACGCTCATCTGATTGTCAAAATGAATTCGAAAGCAAAATCGAGCCTGCTATCCCAAACCTGGAACAGAAAATCGAACTTCCACCAAAACCTGTCAACGGCGATTCCTCCCATCTCCGGCCA
Source organism: Allium fistulosum (assembly GCA_030737815.1). NCBI lineage: Eukaryota > Viridiplantae > Streptophyta > Magnoliopsida > Asparagales > Amaryllidaceae > Allium > Allium fistulosum. Next base: position 326,446,978 of record CM060906.1, read on the forward strand.
CCATCACCTTTGAAACTCCAGCGACGACTTCGACAACCCATCCTCCTCTAAAAACCAAAACCCCAAGTCACTCGATCAATTATATTTGTCGAATTGATCACTTCTTCTAGCCGCAGTAAAACTAGGGTTAAAAACTTCAAACACCAACCATTTCCCCCACCATAGCCATGACCATCTACGACCAATTTTCCAGTCATCCCCATAGGCTCCTCCATCACCTCTCACAAGCCCGACCACCCTCGATCACGTGATCACCAGAAATGCTCGAAAACTTGATTTCCAGACAAACCCAAATAACTCATTCAATAGTTCATTAAAAATTGTGATTCAAGCTTTAAAAATCAGGATTTTGTATAGGGATTCACTTTATAAACTTAAATTAATAATTCAAGATATTTGAATATATCACTTATTTTATCCATTAACTGTTTTTAAGGTTTTTCCAGAGTAGTCTGCTTTGTTTAATTAAAATACAAAATTTAAAACTTACTTTACAATCAAACAAACTAATTTTGTTTGGACCTTAAGTTCTATCATCAAGAAAAATCAAGCAGAAATGATTTTGGAAGTAAGGCATGAGCTTGAGAACTTAAACAGAGGTAATCTACAGGTTATCAACATTCATATATTTGTTTTTACTATAAGAGCAATGTACATATGAATATTCACACAAACATACTTTTAGATATTAACATATAACACAAGTTACTTCATCTATAAGTCATATACATCAAAACAAAAGGGGTCTCATGTTTATTGTTTCAAGTCAGAGACTTAAATCAGGATCAGGGAAGTTTTAAAACAACAGATATACTCACATCATAGATTCGCAAAGAAACTTGCACATACATATACTAGTAAATCAAACATTATTTATCACAGAATTAGGCATGCATCATAATTTCCTAAGTTAATTTTAAGTAAAAATGTTACTCACCAAAAATCAGAGAACAGAGAACATTTTCTGTTTCCAGGCTTGCATGTTTGATTTTGAACTTCTATTTGCCTAGTTGAATTTGAATCTAGCTGCTATGAATTTTCTCTTTGCTTTGTTGAATTTAAATTCTTGCTGTTTGATCTTTCTCTGATCTTCAGGTTGTTTGAAGAATTTGAAATTTCCTTGATCTTTCTTTTGATTTGCAATTCCAGATTTTACTTCTTCTTTTGCTTTGAATTTTAATTTCCAGGTTTTCATGTTTTCTTTCATTGATTCGAATTGTATTTTTAGTTGAGAAAGAAGTGAAGATGAATTTTAGCTGAAAGTGAAAACAGATTTTTCTCTCTTTCATATAAATTTTTATTTTAATTATCAAAGAAAAATATAGCCACTTGTCCTTTTTAAGTGTTAATTATCTTACACATATACCTTTATTTTTACAAATGTCACTAAACCACCTTAATAAGCTTACAAGTGTTAATCTTGTTTTAATAAATTTATTTAAGTCATTTATATGTATTTATGAAATATTTATATGTATATAAAAATGTATTTATCTTTTTATAAATAAGCTTTTAGATTTTATATAAATATAGAAATGTGAACTCATGAAAACAATTATTTATAATAGCTTATGTTTTAATCAAATTAAATGTATTATATTTTTATATACTTGGAAATTTATTTTAACTCTATATATATATTTTTTTACAAACCCATTTTTACTTAACAATTTATCTTATGTTTGAAATTTAAAAATGAAAGAATATTAAAACAAATAAACTTCTTAATTTAAATCTTAACTAAAATAAAAACTTAAAATATATTCTTATAATAAATAAGAAATTATTCTTGTTATTTAAATCTCAAATATCATTTTCAAAAGTATTAAGTCAAATTAAAAATTTCCAAATTACAAATTATATAAATATTAAAGTTTGAAAATACTTTATTAAATTCAAATCCAATATTCTTTCCATTTCAATATATACAAATATATATATATATTCAAATAGAAAATATCTTATTAGATTTTAAAAGATAAAATTACCAATTAATACTAATTTAATCAGATTATTAAATTAAATTCAAATCTTATTATCAAACATTATCCATATCAATTTAATTATGCAACAGATTATTAAATTGATATTGTTAAAATTTCCGGGATATTACATTCCTCCCCCCTTAAAATAATTTCGTCCCCGAAATTTAAACAAAGGTAATTTAATAATCTTATTAAAGATTTAAATTCAAAACACAAGCATCTGCTATCATCCATATGCTAGCAACCATAGCAACCAAATCATCCAATCAAACAATCTAACTATCTAGACTAAATTCTAGATAAAATTCCTCGAGTTTCCCCAAGTATATATATATACCGGGATACTCGCTCTACAAACAATCTAAACTATTAAGCTATAGATCTCCTACTCATCTAGATCTACAGAACTTAAACAGAATATCAGACTATAGACGAGTCTGACTCAACTACCAAACTTCCAGAACTGCTGATTCTACAACCAGAGATAGATCAAATACGTACTCCCTCAAAGATACGTAAAACTCAATGAATTCCAGTTATCCAAACTGACAATTCAACCAAGTAGACCAATTACCTATCCAAATCAGAACACAGACGAGATCCAAACACAACTCTACTTCACAACATCAGTAGATTCTAAACTTACTTCTCCCATCCAGAGATACACTCCAAACTACTTTCGCTGCTCAACTCTGATCTGAGGTAGAACACAAGCACAGACTGGACAACTCACTTCTAGAAATAAGGTTCACTGATCCATACATAAAACTCAGATATTCCAGCAAAACTTGAGCTGCTTCACCAATTCCATCTCTAGGAAACATCCTTCCACTAGACTGAACCACCGGTATCACTCCTGGAATCCAGTCGATAAGAAAACTCACCCTTCAGATGCGGACAAACTTCTGACTTCTCTGAAGACATCCAGAAAACTCTGACAACACAAGAGAACACTCAGCAATCACAAGTCACTTTTGCGATCAACCCAACCTATTTCCAAAGAAAAACTGTTCCTCTTTACACAATCCGAACAGCTCATACTTAACTATCCAATCCATCGAAGAAATGGATTTACTCTTACTACTTCTGAACTTCACCTTCAGAAAAACTGCTCATCCAGAAAACTTCCTGCCATCACAGAATACTCTGAGCTGCACTGCTGATACTGATGCCAAGGACTTCCTATTCCAAAGATCTTCGAGAAACTCGAACTCCAAACCAAACAGAAACACCATGCTGAACTCAGCCACAACACCGAAGCATACACACTTCCTTAATCTTGTTCCAAAGAAAACATCTTCGGGAACATCCATCGTCACTGTATCTCATCATACAGCTACTATTACCTGAGGTATCAAGGTACCATCACTCGCTTCTGTTCAACCGACAGATCCAACCTTACTCATCCAAACTTCAAAGATAAACTCCGAACCATTACAGTTTCCTTCGGAGATCGATGAAATCCTTCACCACAGCAAAGCTTACTCGAGACGGTATTGGGTCTACAGTCTCGACAAATACACTTCCAACCTCAACATTTAAACTCCAACCATTGGTAGTCGTGTTTCACACACCACTACCCCATCTACCTTTATAACTTATATTGGAAAACCCGAACAGGTAACCCAACAAATAGGTAGAAATATATATATATATTTAAAATGATACTTTTTATATAGAAATTATTTCTGGTAAAATTATTTCATTTACCTCTTTAAAACAATATTGTGTCCGTTGGCCTGGTTCAAGTGTTTAGAGATCCCTATCAATAACGTTAGCTACTCGTATTGACCAGAATCCATATACCACCCAACCGATCAATTAACACAATATAAAATCATTTTATATAACTAACAAATACGCGCTCTCGTATATATATATATACACTCAAACAGGTTGCTACGGATCCTATCTCTAATGAACAACCCTTCCGAACCTAGGTATTCACTCAACCTAGTGTTCTGATATTCACTTAACCAAAAGCTTAGGCATTCGCTCAACCTATGCTCTGATACCAAATGTGACGACCCGGCTTTCCACTCTCGGAAAATCGCATCGACAGTAAGAAAGAAAGGGATAGAAAGAGAAAAGAAGGGAAAGAAAGAACTAAACAATATCAGAATCTCACAGCGAAACGAAACAAAATATATTATATCACATAAATATTACATAGTATCATATACAACACTTATCAGAGTTACACAGATTCACATCATATACTAGACAGTTATAAACATCTGTCTAGTTATTACATCTCAATACAAACAAAGATCTAAACAAGATCAACACAGCGGAAACTACTATCTATATCTACAACGCTGAAGCCTCCTGCTCCATTGCTCCTCCACAATTCGTCAAGGCTAACCTGAATCCCTTGGCTACTCATAAAAATTTGAGTACCCAAGAGTTTATAAAACATAAATAAACAACTTGGGTCAGACATGGGTCTGGTGTGAGTAACAGGTTAAACTTGTTTAACTTCAAAACCTTTTGAAAGAAAAGGTATCACGTAAGACTTCCCACAAATAAACATGGGTAAGTTTTTACCTTACGCTAACCAAAACATTTGATAGGAAATTCGATTGTATTATAATAGGGTCTAGGGTTTTCAAGTAAAATACAGAAATAGCTGAAATGCTTACATCTCACATTTCAGCATAGTTGGGCACAACTAATACGTACGACACTTATTGGAGTTTGGATTCCATACAATGGCAGGGCTACCGGGGTACCGCCCGTCACAGTACGTGGCCTAGATCACCGTACCGAGGATCACTCCCAATCCCCTGCAACACAAGGTCGGAACATCCCTTACTGGATAATTCCCGCATAAGATACCTCACGGTTGGGATCAGCAACCGCACCACTAAGTCGAAAATAGAAAGGGACATCTAGACAGAGGTAACCTTGTCCTACTTGGGTGCTACCCACTAACCTTGCTGCACCTCCCCTGTTTTAGCCATTCCCGGTTTGTGAGGCTTGAGGTCACGATTACCTTAGAAAAGAACACATCACTTAGAATGCTCATCGTCCACCTGACGATGTGCTGAAAGCATTCAATCCATACAAGTTCGTTCCGGGTTCGAACGAAACCGAAGGCATTATCTCGTTACACTCGTTTTGGAATCACCCTCAGAGTTAACGACAATAACCCTTGCACTCTGAATCTTCATCTTCACTTGATTCACGACCTATCGTTAATTTGGATCGATGTGGTATTCGGGTCTCCAGACCTGGAAATCCGGTATACGGAAACCCGATCCCGGTCTCATCGAAATCCAAAGCGTATCTTTTAAGGCCAAGTTGTTTTAAAGGTTAAAACAAATTCAATTCATTATCTTTATACACAAAGAAAGATAATTCACAACAGATAATCAACATTATCAGATAATCCATACAATTCAACTAACATCCATATCACACAGCATATATCTCATCAAAGATATCAATCAATGCCAAGTATTCAATACTATCACTCATTCATAAGTAATGATTTACATTATCTCTAATTAATTTAAAGTGAATTAAATTAATTACTTCATTCTATAAATCCTTCTTACTTAATCATTAATTAATTACAAATTAATTAATTATCCTTTAATAATTCATTTCAATTAATCATCTTTGATTAATTATCTTTTAATTACATCCAAGTAATTTATCCTCAATTAATTACTTAAATTAATTATTCTTAACCACTTATAGAAATTAACCTTTAATTACTTCATTAATTAATTTACTAAAATTAATTAACATAATCAACTATAATTAATTACATTAATCCTTAATTAATTACATTGATTAATTACTTCATTTATTAATTATTACTTAATTAACCAATCTTAATTACATCATTAATTATATTAATTAATGATCCTTAATTACAACTTAATTATTAATTACTTAATTAAATTAATTTCATTAAGTAATTAACCTTTATTTAAACAACATTTATTAATCACCCTTGATTAATCTTCAATCAGTAATTAATTACCCTTAATTACTTTCATTAACTAAATTAATTACTCCTTAATTAATTTCTTAATTAATCCCTTGATTAATTATTCAAAGTAATTAATTCAAATTACTTCTATCAATAAAATCATTTATTCAACTAATTACTTCCAGTAATTATCTTATTATTTACTTCTCTAAATAAACTTACCTTAATAATTACATTAAGTAATTATTATCAAATCATCTCTTGATTATTCTAAATTAATTAAACTTAATTAATTAATTTAACTAAATCAAATTAACTTCAATTAATTACAATAAGTAATTAATTCTTAATTACTTCCAATAAGTAATTACATTTAAACAAATTCTATAATTGATTATTCTTAAATTAATTCAACTAATTAATTATCAAAATTAATCCTATTAATTCATTATTTAATAACCCATAGTTAATGACCTCATTAACTATTATTTAATTACTTTCCTTAAGTAATTAACTTATATTAATTATTATTAATCCTAAATTAATAAATCTTAATATCCAATTTATTAATCTCTAATTACTAAATTAATTAAGTGTTAACCATAACTAAATTAATATTTAATTACTCTATTAATTAATTCTTAACCATTAATTAATACTCTAATTTATAATCCTCAATTATAAATTAATCATTCCTAATTTATTTATCTTAATCCTAACTAAATTAGTTTAAACCTTTAATTATCTATTTAATTAATCCAAATGATTAATTAATCAAATTAAATTAATTATCTATTAAATCTCTTAATAAATTAAATAAACACAAGTCTTTAATTATTTTAAGATAAACTTTATTCTTATTGATAAACAAGTTATCATTTACCATTCATATTTGAAACATCCATTTCAAATCTACTTTTAAATTTCATTTTAAATTCTATATTTAAAATGAATACCAATTTAATTTTAACTAAGTTTTAAAAACCAAATTAAAAACTTTTACTTATTAAAATTCTTATCTCTTATAAAAGAAATTTAAGAAGAGTTTAAACCAAATTCCTTTTTATTTTTAAACATTTAATTAAATCTAACTACCATTTAAACCTATTTAAAACATATAAATTTATAACTTATTTATTTCATACCTTTAAGATTCAAAACTAACTTGAATCTATATAGTTAAACTTGATTTAAATTCTTACTTAAAAAAATTTCTTTACAAATTTAAAACCAGTTTAAATTTTGTAAACAGACAGTTTAATAGCCTGTCAACACAAAAGTTTTCGAGCCCAGCCTATTTTGCTTCGAGTCGCAACCCTAATTCCCCCGAGACTCTCACGAACAAAACCCGAGAAAACTCGAGTAGCCTCACTGCTAAAATCCCAGATTCACCAGATATCTCGATGTCACCGTGCACGTGCACCACTCTTCGACTATCGCCAGCCACCTCCGGTGACCTTCCCACATCGACAATCATCTCTGTACTATTCCACGCTCATCTGATTGTCAAAATGAATTCGAAAGCAAAATCGAGCCTGCTATCCCAAACCTGGAACAGAAAATCGAACTTCCACCAAAACCTGTCAACGGCGATTCCTCCCATCTCCGACCACCATCACCTTTGAAACTCCAGCGACGACTTCGACAACCCATCCTCCTCTAAAAACCAAAACCCCAAGTCACTCGATCAATTATATTTGTCGAATTGATCACTTCTTCTAGCCGCAGTAAAACTAGGGTTAAAAACTTCAAACACCAACCATTTCCCCCACCATAGCCATGACCATCTACGACCAATTTTCCAGTCATCCCCATAGGCTCCTCCATCACCTCTCACAAGCCCGACCACCCTCGATCACGTGATCACCAGAAATGCTCGAAAACTTGATTTCCAGACAAACCCAAATAACTCATTCAATAGTTCATTAAAAATTGTGATTCAAGCTTTAAAAATCAGGATTTTGTATAGGGATTCACTTTATAAACTTAAATTAATAATTCAAGATATTTGAATATATCACTTATTTTATCCATTAACTGTTTTTAAGGTTTTTCCAGAGTAGTCTGCTTTGTTTAATTAAAATACAAAATTTAAAACTTACTTTACAATCAAACAAACTAATTTTGTTTGGACCTTAAGTTCTATCATCAAGAAAAATCAAGCAGAAATGATTTTGGAAGTAAGGCATGAGCTTGAGAACTTAAACAGAGGTAATCTACAGGTTATCAACATTCATATATTTGTTTTTACTATAAGAGCAATGTACATATGAATATTCACACAAACATACTTTTAGATATTAACATATAACACAAGTTACTTCATCTATAAGTCATATACATCAAAACAAAAGGGGTCTCATGTTTATTGTTTCAAGTCAGAGACTTAAATCAGGATCAGGGAAGTTTTAAAACAACAGATATACTCACATCATAGATTCGCAAAGAAACTTGCACATACATATACTAGTAAATCAAACATTATTTATCACAGAATTAGGCATGCATCATAATTTCCTAAGTTAATTTTAAGTAAAAATGTTACTCACCAAAAATCAGAGAACAGAGAACATTTTCTGTTTCCAGGCTTGCATGTTTGATTTTGAACTTCTATTTGCCTAGTTGAATTTGAATCTAGCTGCTATGAATTTTCTCTTTGCTTTGTTGAATTTAAATTCTTGCTGTTTGATCTTTCTCTGATCTTCAGGTTGTTTGAAGAATTTGAAATTTCCTTGATCTTTCTTTTGATTTGCAATTCCAGATTTTACTTCTTCTTTTGCTTTGAATTTTAATTTCCAGGTTTTCATTTTTTCTTTCATTGATTCGAATTGTATTTTTAGTTGAGAAAGAAGTGAAGATGAATTTTAGCTGAAAGTGAAAACAGATTTTTCTCTCTTTCATATAAATTTTTATTTTAATTATCAAAGAAAAATATAGCCACTTGTCCTTTTTAAGTGTTAATTATCTTACACATATACCTTTATTTTACAAATGTCACTAAACCACCTTAATAAGCTTACAAGTGTTAATCTTGTTTTAATAAATTTATTTAAGTCATTTATATGTATTTATGAAATATTTATATGTATATAAAAATGTATTTATCTTTTTATAAATAAGCTTTTAGATTTTATATAAATATAGAAATGTGAACTCATGAAAACAATTATTTATAATAGCTTATGTTTTAATCAAATTAAATGTATTATATTTTTATATACTTGGAAATTTATTTTAACTCTATATATTTTTTTTTACAAACCCATTTTTACTTAACAATTTATCTTATGTTTGAAATTTAAAAATGAAAGAATATTAAAACAAATAAACTTCTTAATTTAAATCTTAACTAAAATAAAAACTTAAAATATATTCTTATAATAAATAAGAAATTATTCTTGTTATTTAAATCTCAAATATCATTTTCAAAAGTATTAAGTCAAATTAAAAATTTCCAAATTACAAATTATATAAATATTAAAGTTTGAAAATACTTTATTAAATTCAAATCCAATATTCTTTCCATTTCAATATATACAAATATATATATATATTCAAATAGAAAATATCTTATTAGATTTTAAAAGATAAAATTACCAATTAATACTAATTTAATCAGATTATTAAATTAAATTCAAATCTTATTATCAAACATTATCCATATCAATTTAATTATGCAACAGATTATTAAATTGATATTGTTAAAATTTCCGGGATATTACAAAGGGGAGGGTGATAATGAAGATGATGATAACAATGACAATAATTATGACGACGACGACGATGATGATAAGGATGATGATAATGATGATGGTGGTGGTAGTGGTGAGGGCCAAAAAGGGTCAAAAGACGAGGGCAATGGATCAAGTGGTCGTGACTCTTCTGCCATTGATGTAGATTTTCCAAATTTACCCGATCTTCAGGGTGGTCCATAGGAAAATATTGCTCCAAAAGATGCTGCTTAACGCATTCAATAGTCGAAGGAAAAAACCCAAGTTCTAACTTCTCAAGTTGCAGTTGCGCATGTATGGGATTCATTGTTTAAATGTCTAAAGTTATCTGGCAGCTCTTAGTTAATAATTTATTACTTTAGTTAAGGAAAAAAATCCAAATATTAATATGAGACTCTATATGAAAAGAGCGAAAAGGAGGTGCATCGATTGAATAAATAACTTGAAAGGGTGATTGAGGAGCATTATAAATTATCTAATAAGTATAGACACCTTTCTGTCTACGCAACACAGTTAAGGAACTTTAAAGAGAAATGAGTAGTCCCGTTACTGAAGAAGTCTCATCTTCATCGGGAGAGGGTCATAAGAGAAAATTCTAAGCTAATTACTCTCATCTAGATGCTCATTGATGATAGAGATACTTTGGTGGAGTTCCTCTACAAAGTTTACTCTAAAAATATTCTTATTGAAAATTTTCATTCTTAGGGGAAAAGAGTGGAGGTTTGCTCAGGCGCTGCATAGTAGATATTTGGATGAGCATGAAATCAATCCCCATCTTGGAGAATGCTGGAATCTTCCCAGGTTTGCAATCGTTCCTCTTTCTCAAAACACTCTTCTTCTCGAGAAAGTTAAATTTAACAAAAAGAGATTTATTTATATCTTTTATAAAGGATCAATATTATATGTTCAAGTGATTTTGTTTTTAATGTGTAACTCGGATAGTTTTATGAATTGCAGTGTTTTTATTTCTTTGTAACTTACTTTATTTTTCATCAATCCTACAGATTAGGGCATGTAGTCCTATTTCTGTGGAACTCTTAAGTAAATTTATCAAATTAAAGGGGGATTTTAAAGTGAAATTGTTAATTCTAAAAAATTCTCGGCTAGCGAAATATTGTTTCCTTATATATCTCCAAGAGGTTTACACACGGTTTCTACACTTTTGCTTTGATTTCTTAAGTGACAAAAAGGATAAATTGCTTAGCGAAATACGAACCAGTAACACTAAATTGTTATGTGGTGAAATTAGGTCTCCAACTGGAAAATTGGACTACCATCAATTCCTTCCAGTTAATACCCCTCCAGGGTTTAATGTTCCTTTTGACTCTACCCTCTCTTTGTCCACAAGATCACTTAAAAAGGCTCACATTGTTGTCTTTAAAATTTAAGAATATAGAACTTGTATCTACTTATGCTTGTAAACTTTCTTATTATTAATAAAGAATACATTTTCTTATGTGTTAATTTCCTTTTCTCGTTTACTTATTTTTATCAGGAAAAACAACTAACGTCCATGTCTTACCTCCTCACTTGATTAGATATTATCAAAGCTAAGTCCAGGTCGGAATTCGAGCAGAAGCTCTCTTCTTGAGGCATTTCAACTTTGTCATTTCCCGGTAACCTAGATGCACATAAATGGCATGACAGGTACTATCGATTGAATTCAACATTTAGTAGTTTAAAGTAAATGACCTCAAATTTAGAGGGAAAAATTAAAGAAAAGGATAAAGGAATTTAAGAGTTAAAAGAGAAAATGGACACGATTGGCCAGTCTAGACCTTTAGCCTAAGGAATCGAAGTTGATGTAGAAATTGCCTAACTCGATCAAAGGATAATGGATCTCGAAGTAGATTTGTTGAAAAGCCAAGTATCCTGTCAATCCTTATAACTCATTGTGAGTGGAGGTGAATCCTGGCAAGGAATAATTTTCTGCTTATTGAACCCACCTTCACATTTAGATGATGGCGAAATTGTCAAATGGAGTTAGTGAGCTAGATATGAATGTGTTCAATTTTTGAATAAGAAATGGGACGACAAAGTTTCTCAATATCTTAACAATTATCAGGCTCGGGTGGAAAAACTTGAGCATGAAAAATATGTTTTTCAACAAGTGGTTAAGAAATTAAAAAGCAAGATTCTTACTTTAAAGGGAGCGAACAAAACACTTAAGAATGCATTGGAACTTCGAATTGGCTCTATTGATGATGCAAACATTGTTCGAAAGAAAGAAGAGAAACTTAAAGAACTTTTTGATGTGGCTATCCATCATATTATCAATTCTCTCTTGGTCGCTAAAATTTTTAAAAAGTAGGCGTAGAAAATTGACATGTAATGAATAATGGCTTATGAATTTATTATTTCTTTGTAGATTTGCCTTTTAACTACCCCCTTTTGGTACCTGTAATTCTTGTATATAACATGTAAAATAAACAAATTTGTATCTGTGGTTGTTACCTTGAATGAAACTTTGTGTTCTTCTTTTTTGATTTTGTTGAATTGTCTGAAACATACAACTTTTTGGATTTGGTTGTAATATGATAGGTAGTTGGTTGAGCATTTGGTTGGTCTTCTTGATATAAATATGGTGCTAAAACCTGAAATCTGTTTTGATAAAAAGATTAGCAACTTATTAATCAAAAGTTCAGGAAAATCCTTTCCTTATTTAACAGGAAATTAGAAATCTATCTAATAATGAAGATTCCTATTATTAGAAAATTTGAACTCCATTTTAGGATAACTTAATTTAGCACTTTGAGGGGTGAAGCTTTTAATAACTTCGCCTTTCGGTTTTACTACCCAGAAATTTGGAGCTAGACATTTGAAGTTTTAGTCTCAAAGAGTAGATACTTGGAAATCCATTTGGTAATTAAAATTTCCTTTGTATTGATGATTAGAAATATTTTAGTAATAATATCTTTTGTATAGAAGACTAGAAATTCATCTGACAATAATTTTAATGGGAGATAAGAAAATCTTTTGGCAATATTATTCGAACTGAAGACCAGAAACCGGTATGGTGATAATACCCTAATTTAATCCGAGAAGACCAGAAATCCATGTGGTATTAATTTATAACTTCATTTGATAAGAAGATTAAAAAAATTCGGATAATAAATCTGGAATTTTATCTAGAAATCCTACTATTAACGGAGATTACCGTTATTTAAAACCCCGATTGTTATTGGTGATTCCTGTTGTTTAGAAATCTGATTGTGAACGGAGATTCTCATTATTTGCCAATTTAAATTCTAACCATGCTTTGAAAATTAATCCGATATTTTGAAAAACGAAGCCTCGAGTTTGGTAATAAGTCATAGTCTTTTAGACGTTATTATCTGTCATCAAAATTCTCACTTCTACGTGATAGATGGCTTTTGATCCTTCCTTTGAAGGTCACTTTAACTTTGCCTTAGTGCTGGACTACATATGTTTGACTATTCTTCCTCCAAAAGATTGCGTTTGCATTTGACCGATCTTCCTCTAGAAGACTGCCCTTTACTACTCATTGGATAGTGATTTAGGCTTTGATTGATTTCCTTTGTTACCATTTTTAGGTAATGATCTGAACTTTGATCGAACCCCTTATCACCATCTTAGTTGATGATCTAGATTTTGGTCGGTGCGTTTGGTTAGCTATCTTGAGCAGAACCAAAGTCTTACATATCCTCCCTTTAGGAAGCGCTCTGATCAGGCCTTATAAGCGAAACCGAAGGCAAGTTCGATGCTTTGGTCAGGCCATGTCAGGCGGGACTAAAGGCTTACTCCATCCTTCCTCTAGGAGGTGCTTCGGATAAGCTTTATATGCGGGATTAAAGGCTGGTCAGTGCTTTGGCTAGGCCATCTTAGGTGGGACCAAAGGCTTACTCTGTACTCCCTCTAGGAAGTGCTCTAGCTAGGCCACTTAGGCGGGATAAAAGGATTGCAGTGCTCTGGCCAGGCCTTATATGCGGGGCCAGAGGCTAACTCTGACCTCCATTTAGGAGGTGCTTTGACAAAGCCATCTTGGCGGGATAAAAGGTTTTTCCTTTATTTTATAAATCCTTCCTATGATGCATTCCTCTTTATTGAGTATTTGATTCTTGTAGATACATTAGTTAAATCTCTTTAACAAACTTTTAGAGCTCTCCTTTGGCCAAGAAATTCCCAATCAGTCCTCTTAGAGCTCGACATTGGTAGGTTTCATGCCCATTTATTATATGATATTGGCAATAAGCACCTCCAAGATTCTGTTCATTTTTAGGTTGCCTCTTCTTAGGAGGGCAATGATTCAGTTATGTCCTGGTTAGAAGGTAAATGTTCTCATTGGAGGTGGTAAGGGAACGGGTTCTAGCGAATCGAGAATTTTTAGGGAATTGTGTCCTTGATTCCCACTTGGCTTTCTTATAACATTGAATTGGTAAATTAACATTATCCGTGAACTTTCTTTTGAAGATTCTTTGATTTTAACTAAGGTAAGAGGACGATCAATTATCTATTCCATGTTTGGACAAACTTGTCGAAATCTCTTGTTATTTCCTCTTTAAAGATAGTTCCTTTGGATTATAGTTGAATGGCCCTCCTCATTTTTAAGAACAAACTATCTTTCTTCGGGCTCTCTTTTCTCAAGGCAAAGATTGGGGTAGGTCCTGTATGGAATGGATTTATACTGCATTTGTCGATATTATAAAAAGCTGCTTGCTTCTTTTTTTCCATGATTTGCAAGGCCAATATCCTTAATGCATGTTTTTCATGAAATCAAAGTTTATGAGTGCCTTGAATAACGGGATTGGCCAAACAAGGCTCGGAAGATCCTTATTCAAAATTAGTCATTAGGTTGCCCAAAGAAGATTATAAAGAATTTAGAAACTTCCCTTATGGAATATATATATATACATGTTAGGGTAAATCTTTTAAACCCCTTATATGCAGGCTAAGGTAGGTCTGATATGGGATATATGGAGGATCAAAGGTTTAAGCCTTCCTTCTAGAACCAAACTATTAACAATTTTTCTTGTTAACCCAAGATATGTAAGGCAAGTAAGTCTAGGCCAGTGATTGGCTTGATCAATCTTGTGTTATCCCAAAAGAAAGTGTGCAAGTTCAATGTAAAACATGATTGTTCATGATCTCGGCCTTTGGAAAAAGTCATGTTGGTATCGTATACAAAGTCACAAGAATTACATGCAAGTTGTAAGGCAAGACGTAATCAAAGGACTTTATTCACTTGTAATATGCGATCAAAAATTCTCAATCCAAGTTCTTACGTGCATAAAGACATAAAAGTACAATTGGCTCTAAAATTCCAATTCAATTTTGGGTTACAACTTTAAAAATGTAAGAAAATTAAAGTGAAGAATTCACCCCTTCTTCATTGCCATGGGGTTCATGTTTATCGGGGTAGAATTGGGCAGCATGGCTGCCACATGGCTCTCAACATCGTTGTTTTCTGGCATCCTTCACTGTGTTGTTGACATGTGGCAGTATTTTTCACATTAATGACTCATGGCATCCCTTCTCATTGATGATTTACGACATCATTCATTATCATGATGAAATACGGCATCTTCGTTTACATTGATGATTTACGGTTTCACTTCAACAACTAATGATTCACGACACTCTTCTCTAGGTTGATGACTCATGGCATCCTTGCTTTATTGATGGTTTATGAAATTAATTGTTATATTGGTGAAACACGATGTCCTCACTTGCATTGTCAACTTTCAACATCTTTGATGGCATTGATAATACGCGACATCATTGACGTTTGTGGATATCCGATATCTCTCATATCCTTTGATGCCCGACATCCTTTGCCACTTGTACATGATTTGCAATAAATATAATGGTAAAGGCCTGATATCTACGGAGTTTCGATATACCCTCATTTTGGTTATATATGTGGTTCCTTTCAATGATGCGGTATCTCCTTTTATCTACCTTCATGTTCAACAATTGCTTTGCTATAATATTTTGACATCTATTGTTGTTTGACATCATTGTGGGTTGGCACAATATCTCTTTCTTTCCATGAGTTCGACAACCCCTAAGGTTGTTGAGGACTTAAGTCATATCTTAGTAATGATTGAAATGCGACATCCTTAGAAGCAGCCTTGAGATACGATCTCTCCTAACCTTCACATTATCAGCAATCCCCTTAGGATTTTTGAAATTTGATATCTTCTTAAAATGTTTGAAAGACGGCATCCCATGTTGAATGTTTCTCTTCTTTCCCTTCAACATCTTGTATTTCGGCATGCTTGTATCGAATGTTCGATAACCTTATTTGTAGTAACACTATTTATACTTTGACATATGGACTTACCCTTTGGTTTGATGTGCCAGAGAGTGTTGTGCAAAAGTACATACAAAGTGTTCACTGATGTTAATATTCATGGAAAGTTTAATATAGAGCAAAGCTTATATGGTTTAAAACTAGAATACAACTATGTAAATTTATGGTATAATAACATGATGACCTGTGGGGTTATTTGGCAAGTCAGACCCCATTCACTAAAGAGATTCCAGAAGCTAGATTTTTTAAGAAATTTGTGATACCGACCGTGCCGAGCTCCAATGGCATGACCGATCTAAGGCAGCATAGTTGAAGTACGGAGGCATATGGATGTGCCCATGCAACGGATGTTGTTAGATGTAGATATTTTTTGATTTTCCTAGAAGGAATAGCGACGATGTCGTTTATTTAGCTCGCACAAAGGTCCATATCATCGGTTCATCGGTTGGCTATGAAGTTTATGGAGTAGTTTCAGGCTCATATGGTTCAAACAAAAGACGTTATATCATTGTCTAACATGCATCGGAGGTCCGGAGAGACTCTAAAGAGTTTTTTGGAAAAATTTAAAGCTTCGCTGACTGAGGTGAGCAAACCCAAGGAGGAAATTAAGTGGATGGAATACATGAATAGGTTTTATCCAAAGACCGATTTTAGTAGGTGGCTCAAAAGGAAGGAACCCTCTACTCTAAAAGAGTTCTATCATAAAGCATCTTAGTTTCTAATTTAGGAAGAGGTAGATTTGGCCATAGGTTTAGCTACAGATGTTAGGAAGGACCAAGTAATGTGATGAAGAGCGACATTACTATTAAATAGAGTGGCGACAGTGCTGGAAACATTGCGGTGAATGTAAATGGTAAAAAAACCAAACGTTGGTAGCAAGAAGCATGAAACCAAGAAGTGCACGAGATATACCCATCCGCGAGATCACATAAAACTGACATATTTCATTAAGAACATCTATTGTTCCACACAAGGTATAGAGCATTATAAGAAGCCACCCTCGGGAGAGGCAGTTAAAGAAGAGAGATGTTCCAAAAAGTATTGCCGCTTCCATAAGACACATGGACACAACACAAATGAGTGTAGGCATCTTAGAGATGTTATTGATGGTCTGATTTGAAAAAAGAAGTTACAACAGTATGTGAGGAACCTACAAGTTGGTAGGAAATCTAACAATCAGTCCTAAGGGCAGTTTGCCTAAGGGAATCAGGCTGGATCTAGTGGAGAGAGATCAAGACAGTCAACGTGAGGAATTGTGATAAATACTATTTTGGAGGTCTGCATCATGCGAAAAAGGGTTGGAATGAGATGAAGTGCTATAACAGCTCATTGAGACACATGGTTCAAGAAATGTGTTATACCATAAAGGAAGGAACTTTAGCAAAACATCAAAGAACTATTATTATATTATTGTGTTTCATAACAGGGATGCAGACGCGGCTTAAATGTCAATACTTGATCCTATGGTGATTACAATCGCGATTAGGCCAACGATAGCGCATTGAGTCCTTATTGACTATGGGGGCTTGGTGAATATCTCGTTCAAGCAAACCTTCGATAAATATCTTGTTCAAGCAAACCTTCGATAATACGATCCTTGATGAGAAGAATGCATAGCCATGTAAATCCTTCATCCAAGGATTTATCAAAGAGACCAAGGAGCTGATGGGATGCATCGAATTTCCAGTTGAGTTGGGATAAGGAGACCACAAAATTGTGCGGGTACAAATATTTATTGTGGTTGATGGATTTTCAGCCTATAATGCCTTTTAGGGCTGATCGACCCTTACTAGTTTGGGATCGCACTTGCTCCATGATGTTTGATGATGACGTTTATAATCAGTAATGGAGTAGGGGAAATTCAAGGTGACTAGAGGATAGGTTGAGAGTGCTATGATGTTGAGCTCGGAAAGGCGAAGCGATGAGAGAAGGGGAAGAATGCAGAGAAGTCTCTCTATATCAAATCCTCAAAGGCATAACAGCTATCGCCCAAGCCCTGGCTTGAGTCCCACAATAAATTTTACAAATCCATGGTCCCACAAAGGAGCCAGAAGAGGTAAGGGCAGCCTTAGTAGAGCCGATGGTTAATGTTTTGATTTGATGATGATAATCCAATGAGGGTTCTTAAGGATAGTTCTCAACTCAACTTGAAGATGAAGGAGTTGTTAGGGTTTCTCCAAAAAAGCATGGATGTGTTTTCTTGGACACATTTCGATATGTGGAAATTCGCCGTAGATAGCATGTCACACATTGAATGTGACCCAAGTCACCCTTCTATGAAGCAAAAGTATAGCAGTGTAGAACCGGAGCGATCCACTATGTTAAAGGAAGGAGTGGATAAGATAAATGCAAAAGACTTTATTCATGATGCATTGTACCTAGAATAGGTGTCAAATCCAGTATTGTTCAAGAAGGTGAATGAGAAGTAGAAAACATGCATTGACTATTCTGACTTGAATGAGGCATTCTCGAAAGAGTGTTTCCCCTTGCTAATGGCTTACCAACTTATGGATGGAACGTCTAGACATGAACTGCTATTTTTTATGGATGCATACTCTAGTTATAATAAGATCATGATGCACTTACCTAATGAGGAGATTATCGGTTTAACATATATTGAGACTATATGTGTTATAAAGTGATGTCATTTGGTCTAAAGAATATTGGAGCTACTTACTAGTGTTCCATGAACATAATGTTTAAAGATTAGATCAGATAGATGAAAAATATGCTCAAGAAGTCATGATGATTGAAGGATTACATAGGCGATCTCTCAAAGACGTTCAATGTGCTTCAAAAGTATGGAATGAAGCTCAATCCACTGAAGGCTCTTTCGAAGTCACATCGGGCAAGCCTTTGGGTTTCACTGTAAACTCAAGGTATATTGAAGCTAACCCTAAACACATTGAAGCATTAAGACAGGTTACCACCCCGAAGATAAGGAGAGAAATATGGAGCTTAAACGGTAAATTCACTACGTTGAGTCAATTCAACTCAAATGCGATCGATATATGCATACCATTCTTTGATGCTCTCAAGAAAGAAAAAGGAAAGTTTGTATGGACGAAAGAATGTCAATAAAGTTTCCAGAGTCTATAAGACCACATGGAGAGACCACGTATACTATCGAAGCCTTTGGAAGAAGAAGATCTACACATTTACTTAGCAATATCCACTCCCACACTGAACACATCCTTGGAGCATGGGCAGAGCAAGGTCTAAAGGTTGGTATACTATATCAGCAAACAATTTACTAGAGCAGAAAAGAACTATCAAGAGTTAGAAAGCTGGTGTATTTATTGTTGATCGTTAAAAGAAAGTTGAGGCCATAATTCTAGGCTCATTTGATAAAAGTAATGACCGATCAACCACTGAACCAAGTGTAACATCGACTTGAAACTTCGGGAAGATTGATAAGTGGAACATCAAGTTGAGCCAATATGATATCATATATCATCCTAAGAGGGTGATAAGAGGACAAGAATTAGTAGATTTCATTGCTGAATTCACCATTCGAGATGATGAAGCAGAAGAAAAGTTGTTCTAACTTTTTCAATAGAAGTTAGTATTCACAAAGCCTCTAATGAGCATGATTCCACAGTAGGAGTAGTACTTGTAACCTCGGAAGGATGATCTATTATGTATTGACGATAGAGTTCCCAACGACAAACAACGAAGCTGAGTGCGAGCCGTTGATTGCAGGACTCAAGATAGCAAAGGAACTAGGAGTCAAGACACTGCATATATTTAGCGACTCTCAGCTTGTGGTATGCTAGGTAAAGAAGGAATTCCAAGCTAAGAATGCATGGCTCGCTCCTTACCTAACAAAAGTATTTGGACTACCCGGTGATATCTATGATTACAGGATAACACACATCCCTAGGGAGGAGAATATGAATGATGATTCATCAGCGAAACTAGCCAATTCTGGGGTTGCGTAGCTTTCAAGAATCGCACTGGTAGAGTTTTTAACAACTCCATGCATTGATAAGATGGACGTCGACTAGATCTTGAAGGCTGAAGAAGAGAGGGAGTTGTGGATGACTGCGAGTAAAGGTTGCCTACTAAAAGGGAATATCTTGAATGTAAGGAATGAAAGACAGAAGCTTCCACGCAAAGTACCTCAATTCTTTACGCAAGGAGTACTATGTAGGATAGGATACTAGACCCTTTTGGTAAGGTGTGTTGCCAAAGACAAAGTTTAAAAAAATCCTTAAGGATGTATGCAGAGGAAGTTGTGCTGATTGCACTAGGAGGCAGACTTTAGCTAAGAAGTTTTTTCTCTATAGATATTTTCGACCAATTTTCAACCAATATGAAACCGACTATTCAAGGAAGTGTGATAGTGTTATAAGTTTGCAGGGATTCTAAGTGCCCCATCCAACAATCTTACCCAAATGCTTAGCTTATGGCCTTTTGTGATTTGACGAATTAGTGTCGTTGGAGTGTTATCAATGTCGAGGGGTGAAACGAAATATGTAATAATAACTATGGACACTTCATAAAATGGGCTAATGTGGAATAGCATACAACAATCTCTTTGGTGAAAGTGATCAATTTCGTAGTAATTTTTTTTTGTAGATTTGGAGTTCTATCAAAGATCATGACTGATAATGGAACCCAATAAGAGTGTTGAGTTCTAAGAATTCAATGCTCGATAACAAACTGAGAAAAGATTTGCAGCGATGGTACGTCTATAAGAAAATGGACAGTTGGAGGCGATAAACAAGATCATCAAATCCACCATCTAGAAGCAATTGAAGAGATCCAAAGGCAGTTGAGTGGCTGAGTTACCACTAGCATTATGGGCTTATCAAACAACCTAGAAGACTAAAACTAGCCATACTCCATTTGCCTTGGCCCATAGAACTGAGGCCATGATTCTGATCGAAGCTGAAGTCCATTCTCATAGAAGAATGCACTATAATTCCAAGATGAATGAGGAGCTCTTGCTTGAGTCCCTCGACTTAGTGGATGAAAAGTGAGAGGAGGCTAATCTAAGGGTTGTCAATCACCAACGGATAGTAGCAAGAAAGTTCAATAATAACCATACCTTCGAGATATGTGATCTCATTTTGAGATGGGTCTTTCCAAGTACGGGGGCACTAGCTTTAATTGGTAAGGTCCCTATGTGATTGCATAGAAGTTTGGAGATGGAACTTTAGAGCTATCGACTATTAATAGGGTCCCAATTTCATGGGCCTAGAATAGCAAGCACTTACGACGTTATTTTATTTAATTGCATTTTTGCAAATAAGGCAACTTATCCATCAAGAATCGATGTGATAGGGCATAATTTCCATTATTTTGTTCATAAGTAAAGTTGACTTTTTGAATCAATGAAACCATATTCTTAAAGTCTGACCTTGTGTTGCAAGACTCATGGTATTAGTAGACACCATGTGCTTTTAAAACCCAATCTCCAGATACCTAAAGATAGGAACCGACAAATTCCTTTGCTCCATATGATGGGGTTGAGTTATGCCCTAGGGGCAGTTATGTAATTTGTTATGTATATCTAACTCGATAACCAATCTTGTTCAAAATATCCATTATATACTTGTTATATCATGATATAATTAAGTAATTAATTTAAAATATATTAAATAGAAAATATATTCAATAGAAATTTCTTAAATGATATGTTATGTCACTACACCAGAAAAGACTTTTGGTAGCGTTGAAAAAACGCTACCATAACTTATGGTAGCGTTTTAGAGAACGCTGCTATACGACATGCAACTAAAAGTCTAAAACTTTTTGTTGCGTTGTAGTAAACGCTACCAAAAGTCACTTTTAAATGCAACTAAAGGTATTTTCTGTAGGATTTAAAAAACGCTACCAAAAGTCACTTTTAAATGCAGCTATAGGTTTTTTCTATAGGGTTAAAAAACGCTACCATAAGTCTTCATTTTTTGGTTGCATATTTTAAATGCTACTGTTTATGGTTGATGGTTTATACCATTTCCAGCAATTGCTTATATACTATTCATATTAAAATGAACGATCAATCACATAATTTTCATATATTCAAACAAACAATTAAATCACATAATTAGCATATACAAACAATCAATCATATGATCATCATATTCAAATAATTGCAAAAACATGCTAATCTCACAATCAAATATAATTTCCATAATCAATTCGATAGTAGTTTTTCAACAAAATAAGTCACATACTACAAGCATTCACAGACAAGTTTCCACAAATGGTACTAACAAAATACGACAACATATATAACAATTAAATTCATGTTCGTTGCTTGATTACCAATAGTTCTTTATTGTCGACAGTCTTCGCTTCGAAATAGCTAATTACCTGCAAACGAGTTTAACAAACTTTAGCACAATAGTTATGCAGTGTTAATCTAATCCAAACTTAGACCATCACATTTTAACACTGAAGCACATTAATTGCACACTTCAACCAAACCAAGCGCTGCTGTTAACCAAACTAAGACTTTTCAATCAAACTAAGTTAGGTTTCACACAACAAAGACAGAGCACATAAAATCCAGGTAAAGCAATAAAGTTGAAGACAGTGCTACTTACTTCTTTCTCCAGCTGAAACTTATAACATGCCATTTTTTCACTAGAATCTATGTCTCCTTTTCTATCAGAGCACATAAAATCCCGGTAAACGCAAAAATTGTAAATTTCACAGAAAAGCAATTGGAACATTTATGGTATAATGCATGCACCGAATTTGACAACCTCAGTGTCTATATGTAAAAAATAATCAAATAGTTTATCTTCATGATGGATGCAGTTTTAAAACCATTGTTTAAATTGTTCACGTATTTGACTTTCTTATAATATTGTGAAAATTTAAGAGAGGAAAATACTCGATGGTAGTCTATCGATGCTCTGTCAGTGCTTTCTAAAATGTTTCTATGGCAGGATACAAGTCCTTTGAAGTCTTTGCCAGTTTCACCAATGTGCTTCCTTTTCTAGTCAGCGCTCTTGCTTTCATCTTGAAGTCTGAACAAAGCTCTCTCCCTCTGTCCACTACTTTGTCGCAGTCTTTGAAGCACTCTTCATACTATTGCACACACAAATTAAGCATTAATCGAGCTTTAATCAGTTTGTGAGAAAGTGATAACTCAACCAAACATTTACATGAGTACAAAAGCCGAACATATATGACCCATGTGAAGAACAAGTAGGCAAGGCAACTCTTTTTCCTTTAAGGACAGGTCACTTGTCGGTAAATATCAAAGTTATGAATGAAGAAAAAAACTTTACACATTTGTTACACACACACAAAATGATGGCTCAACCAAACGTTTGCATTCAGAGTTAAAACAAGGTTCACATTCAGAGTTCTATGGTTCTATACAAACCAAAAATAATAGCAGTGGGATACAAAATTTAACTAAAATTCAAGTTACATAAGTACCTTCAAAGTCCCTACCAACTGCCGTCAGACCTTCGTATTCGGCTTCATGCATCCGCAAAACCGACCTTTTTTCTTAACCTTGCCATCTTTCTTAAACTGTAGATACCTCAATGAAATTATACTCGATTTCTTATCGGCACATCGACAGTTCTTACTCTCTTCCTCTTCCTTGATCTTCAAAAACACATACTCTATCTTCTGCACTTCCATCTCCAGTTTCCTTGTAACCTCTGCACACTTGCACTCCTCGTCCGATATCTTCATCCTTTCACTCTCGGACAAAAAGCTGCTCTCGACCTTGTTCTTCAAACCCAAAGTGATCTCTATCTGATCGTATATATCATACTCTACTTCTCTCAACTGCACCTTAAAAGTCCCATACTCTATCTTTGCCTTGAGATCGTGTACATTTTTCTGCATAGCTGAAAGCCTTAAACCATCCGCATTGAGCTTCTCGATTATGCTCCTGTACCACTTTCTTGGTATATGTCTATTGGTAATGCTAGGTGATATTTCGAGCTTGTCTACACTTAATAATTGAATGTCGTCTCTGTCGGAAGTTTCCTATAGTTCAAGCATTCAATCTTCGGACTCGACGTAGTAGTTTGAATGGGAGTTTGGTGTTTGGTCGAGTTGAATGTCTTTTGCGATTTCTTTGAGTTTCTCCTTTGTGATTCCTTTCAAGAGTATTTTGTCGAGTTTCTTTTGCCCAGTTTTCTTCCTTGCAGATTTTGTATTAGCATCATCAGATGCCAGTCTCTCCTGCTCTAAGGCGTTTTTTGTGTCTATGATCATAATTTGAAGATCTTCGATTTTTGCTATTAATCTCCGAAGATTCGAAAAACCGTCTTTTGTAACCATGGTTCTATTTTCTACTGATTGGTTGTCGACTTTCTTGTTGTCTGGTAAATTAGAAGTATCATCATTCTGTGAAAAAAAACAGGGATATATATAAATTTCAGATATGTTTGTATTTTAAAGATTCAGATATGATAACAGAAGATGGTTATGTTCAGTAGCTTAAAGTTTTGCCTTATCAGCTTGATTATCATTATACCTTAAAAATAAGTATCATGTCCATTACTTAAAAGTTCTTAGCTACTGTTTCCAACGATTAAGAAATGATGGTAGAAGAAGATGGTTTATGTTCAGTAGCTTATAAGCAACTGTTTTTGACTTAACAAAAGTTTGCCTTCTCAGCTTGATTATCAGTGATTCAGTAGTATACCTTAAAAGTATCATATCTATTACTTATGAGTTCTTAGCTAATGGATGTGGTACTCTACGATTCAAGTATTCCAAAGTTCCTAGCTTTTCCTAAAATTACCCTTTTCTCAATTTTTAATACACTTACGTATTCAATTCATTTTTGATAAGCAACTTCATACCCCTGGATTTTGTGATTGCGGTCAAAGTTACAAATGTTTTAAACTGACAAACTATGTTATTCCAACTCAAAATATACCCTCCTTCCTTTTCTTACCCAAAATAAGTAACAAATCTGAAATTCAAATAACATATTTCATCTCCCAAAGCTCACAAACAACTCAATTATAAAACCAACTAATCAACCCATCTCATTGTACCTCAATCGCATCCATCAAGATCATGGATGCAAAATCCATGTTAACATCAGAATATTACTATCACTATTACTATCGTTATTGTTTGTTCTGCATAGTATCCAAGTCCTTAAAGTACCTACATCCATTTTATTTATTAAATTCCCACCAATGCTTGATAGCTTGAGTGAAGCTAGAAACATAAATACTTAAGAACAAACAACTAACAACCTCATCCAAATTTGGATTCTACCAGTAGAATGTTGTCAAAACGAAGAACATGTATTTCCTATAATTTCCGTATCCTCTAGCCTGTATCCTAAACAAGTAATTTAAAGGCGGCAAACGATGCAGTTTTAATGATGATAATTGTACATTCGAACAATTGACGGCCAAACAAATACCAAACTGCACAATGGAAAGATAAGTTTTAACAACCAAACTACATCAAATATTGCGATTATTTGGATGATATCATGAATATAGTGAAGTTGAGAAGAAAAAAAGAAACGTAGATACTTCAATAGTTCAACTACTTTGGAAACACATATAAAATAAGGCCGTAGAAAAACTACAATCTTCAACAGTTCAATGAATGAACTGAACTGATTAACAAACATGCCTAGACATATAAAATAACATCAATTCTTTTGATAAACATAAGTTAATATTTTGCAATAAAAATAGTATGCTTACTGAAGAAAATGATATAAGCACCAACTAACTTCAAAATTAGAAGTAGCAGCAGATCCATTTCCAGAATCAGAAAATGAAGAATTTTGATAATTTCTTCTACTTCTATGCATTGTTTTTTGAATGGAATTTCCTCTAATATGAACCAAAGGAACCAAAAATTATGATTTGTTTTGATCGAAGTATAATGAAAAATTACAAAATGGAATCTCAAGTAACATTTCAACTGCGGCACATACTAAGAGCAACTACTGTACAAAAGAAAACTCAAAGTTATTTGACAAAATTGGTTAACAAGTTTAAATGAAGAAAAAATTAACCAAAAAATGGTTCATGTATTCATGATGCATATGATATAAGTAGGTAAATTAATTCATGCAAATAATACCTTAGATGAGTATGCACAAGATCTCCATGAACAAACTCCTTGATATATATACCAGCATGTGTATAAACCAAACATATAATCAACCATTGGCCACATGGGCATCAGACTACCATGTTTAATTAATAGGTTGAATTTATTATACAAAAATTTGTTCTCCATTTGATTTCCAGAAGAAGTAAATACAGGAATGCAGTGCATGATAATCAAGTAAAAGAGTATACGAAGGTTTCACATATATACTTTAAGATGCCTAGAAAATCTGAAAATTTTAGTACGTGGTGTAAATTAGAAATTTTGAAGTTGTGAAATAGGAAGTTAAGCCCTTGATACCAAAGATATAGTGATGTTAAATTAAGTATAGCTTACAATTAAACTAGCCAAAGATGATACTTATTGACCTAACTTATTCCAAACATAATTTTTAAGCATGTCTTGTAAGTTAAATCATTCTATTATATAACTCAAGCTAGGATCACAATATTTACATATACTTAATTTGATTAACCAACCAAGGTCTACAATTTTAACCATGTGAAAGTAATATCAACCCTGAACTTACAGTTTTAACCATGTGAAAGTAATACAACCCTGAACTTAATTCGAAATTAAACTACTAGAATTAAATTACAATGATTCCCGAGTAAAAAAAAACATAGAACAATCATTTCTTTTGGTGATAAAATAATATTGGAGTATACAAATGACAAACTATAATAAAATTTAGTGATGTATTGCACGTATGAATCAAAGAAGAACATTAACTTGGACCATCCAAAGCAACACTCGACATACTTTTTATCTAAACCACATTCCACATTGAAAACCAAAAGGTAACCTGTGTTTGGAAACTTTTGTGGCAGAAATAAAATATAAATAGAACTTCAAAGGAATCGTGAACTATGTACCGAGTTTTCTAATTATAAAACTATTCAAAAGCTATAAAGAGCTCACATGTAATGAAATAAACTCCGATTATCAAGCAAAGAATCAATTCCTTTGCTTATAGCTTTGAGCTGTAATACAACTTACACTTTCTAATACTAACATTGCCATATAATGAGTTTGTACTATAAACAGAAATTACTTCCAGAAACTAATATAGGTGATTTACCTAAATAACCTGCTTTGACATACTTTCTAACCTACTCCAGCATACTTTCTAAGCTGCTCCGACATCAAGAATTGCACTCTCCTGACTAACAAAGTCATTCACAATGTTTAATGGTCAGTACATCAATAGTCAAATAATTGAGGAATCCGAACCTATGATATAAGCCCTTACTCTACATTGAGATCACCCAAAAATCGAGCTGCCACTCCTTGAGGTCACCACGACAAGCTCCATCTTACTCCACATGCAAGCTTCCTAAACTCGGCCAAATCTGCTTTTCCTACTGCTTAAATCGATCTTAGTAGTGCATCTCTGAAGGCTAGCAAAGCTCCATCTCCTTAGTTTCAACCTCCATCGCTCCGCCATTGCCTTCCTCATCCATAACTGCACCGCCATTTGATCTCTTTACTGCATTGCACTCCATAACCCAGCATAATCGTCTTGGAATTCAGAGCATTTTTTAGAGATGGAGCGATTTTGAGATTTTTCAGGCTGAAAACTTTTAGGCGACGCGATTTTGAGATTTGTGGAGATTGTGAATTTTTTTCGATTGAGAGAGAACAAAATTAAAATGGAAGAAAGTGTGAAAAAGGATTTGTGAAGATTGTGAATTTCTTTTGGTTTTCTTTTTCAAGTAAATGCAATAACATAAAGAGGAAAAGGAAGAAAAGTAATGAATTGTTTGTGCAACGCACATTTTTTGACCCAAATTATTGGTGGGACGGACGAGCAGCAAATATTTTAGCAACGTTAAAGGATTTTTTCATTAATTGAATCAATATTAGTTGCACTTAGAAGGAAACGCTACCAATATTTGCTACTAAAACTAGATTTTCTTGTAGTGTGTGATAATAATTACAACATGTTGTAATAATGAGAAACTTATCACATTAAAGTAACATATTATTTTAAATATTCTTAGCCAATATGTTTCGAGATAGAATATCGATACATACATTGAGACTAGATTATATAACGCTCTCCAAATGTTAGGCAATGTATTACTCATGACTGTTGAGGACACCAAGGAGTTACGTCTTGGTAGTCATTAAATAGCTATGGAATGAATTACTCGAGAATATTATATTGGTTAATATATTTAAGCTCAAACAAAGAATCTTGAAGTAGTGTTGCTACACGGTTCCCTTAACTTGAGAATACTATGAAACTTCAATATGGACACTCCACTTTGATTATAGTTAAGTCATGGCATGATGTCCATCGAATGACAATAGTTGGGTGTGAGTTAAAGCATTAGAAGTGAAACACTATTCAATAGAGAATTCATCACCTCGATTATATAAGGTCGGTATCTCGGTCAACTATAGTTAACTCAAAATCAAAGCCTCCGGTCAGAGCAGTACGGTTAATTATTATTATTATTATTATTATTGTTAAACCAAGGATTTTTTGTTTTAACTAATCAAGTTGAATGTGGGTGGTATTTGGAAGTTATATATAAAAGTTATGTATGCGCGTATCGGTATATGATATCGATAGAATATTTAAATTTGATTTAATCAATTAAGTGCCTAGTGGATTTAGGAGTTATTGAGGCCCATCTTGCCTCATGATTTTGTCAACCAAAGGAGGGACTAGAAAAGTTTTCAAATGGGATTTGAAAAGGGAAAGGGTGATTAAAGAAAGGAAGGAGGTCAGTCTCTTTAATTCTCAACGATTACCTTCTTAATTAAAATATTACCTTTTTATCCATTCACAATTACTCTCATGACAATTCATTTTATTTCACTTCTCTCCCCCTTCTCTCAAGGTCGAAATTGTAGGAAATGAGGATTACGGATCTTAAGGCAGAATTAACACTAGAGGTGGGTGAATAGTGTTTAATTAATTTTATGAATCTTTTTGAAATCTTTTCAAATTAAACCCAAACAGATTCAATTCACAAACACAGAGACAATCACAGAACCAGACACAGATGCAAATAGTAAATAAAAGCAGTAAAGGAAAGAACACATCGGAATTTTATACTGGTTAGGAGTTACCCTACATCCAATCCCACAGAATTTCTTATGCAGATTTCTTTTCAAATATAATGTCGATATTATAACCTCGATTTCAAGGCCATGAGATATACCCTCTTGTCTCCAAGTCCAGGGCGAACTCTCTTGATTTAACCAGGCTACAAGATCACCTAATTGATTTACGGGCTACAATCACACCCAATTGATTTACGGGCCACAATCACACTGTTTCCAATCACACTTTGATAGAGAGAGACTCGATACACTTCGATCTTTAATTACAAATGATCCTATAACTTTGAGTAGCACTGAGATCTTTGAGAGAGAGTGGCAGAGAATCGAACTAGAGACAATCGAATTTGATTCACTTAGGATTTCGGTAGAGTTTTGTTAAGAATGTTTGAAAATAAGAATGGAAGAGAAAGAGGAGAGAAAACAAAGAAATCTTAAGTAAAAATTCATTGAAAACTACTGGTATATATAGGAGAATAACGGTCATGTCCATTCGTGAAAGGTTATGATGAATAAACACTTCTTTTGAAAATTCAAATTTTAAAATCTACGGCTACCATGTCGACATAGGGGGTATAGGTATGTCGACATCTCCTAGTATTTTTTGAAAATTGATTTTTATTTTAAAAGAGATTTTCTTTCTAAAGTTTGTCGAAACAGTCTTAGAACTTTGTAAACTATTTTGAATATACTTTATGATTATAAAACCTTTGGAAAGAGATCTTACGAAATATAAAAGTAATAAAAACTAAATATATAAATATTTTGAGATTAAAGTTAAAACATTAAAACTAGGAGATAGTTTAAAAACAAGATATGATTTTGAAATTAATATGATTAAAAATAGTTTTTGAATTAAGGCTAAAATATTTAAACCGAGAGAGAGAGATGTCTTTTTAAAAAGATAGTTTTGAAAAAAATCTAAAAATAAGTCATTTTTAAAATTTCGTGGATTCTATTCCACTAGAGAAGGTCGTGGGTTCCATCCTACTAAAGAGGTCGTGGGTTCCATCCCACTATTAAAGCGAGAAGGTGGATTCCATTCCACAATTAAAATCCGAATATAGATTTTAGTGCTATTATGGAGTTTTAACATAAATCTAGACTCTATTACTTATCTTGATATCTTGAACTCTTGAACTCTAGATAATCTTGATACTCATGAGTCTTCAGTCTTGATTTCTACAATCTTGAATTCGTCATAAATCTATATACTGTACAGTCTTCATTCTCAGTATCTGCATATATATATATATATATCCTGCATATACATATATCTAGACAAAGATATTAGTATTTATATTTTATAACAAGTCCTAAGGTTGTTGTCATTAAAACCATCATCTCAGGAACTAACAATCTCCCCCTTTTTGACGATGGCAATCTATGTTTATAAATTATACTCCACCAAACTCTGATTCTACTCTGACTCCCCCTTATTCCAACAACTCCCCCTTAATCTACTAACTCACCCTTAATCTAAGCCTAACTAACATCCTAAGTATCCTATTTTATAATTCTCCCCCTTTGTCATCAACAAAAACTAAGCCTAAACTACGTAACTCCCCCTTAAACTAATACTATGGAACTAAATGCTAATAACGAAGTATAACAAGCGAAACATAAATCTAATTTTATTATATATGATGTTACATTCCATATATATATGAAACATAGACACAAATATATACAAGTACACAAAATATAAAAACATTAATAAAATAACAATCTAACGAGAGTCCTTGACAATTGGTGACTTGTGAATCGAACAATTAGGGTAATGGAGACAAAAGTTTCCATGTTGTTCGACCAAATTACCATTTTTGTCAAAACAGACTTCTCCAACGCAAACAACATTATCGTCCTCGTCCATTTGCGCTTCTTCCTCTTCTTCTTCTTCTTCTTCGTTGTCCTCTAATGGATTATGAATACATATGTTAGAGGAATCATCTTCAATCACAATAGGGTCTGCATGATTATTCATTAGAAATATTTGAAATTTCTATGAATCTTGCCTTGTTTCTCTTGTTCCTTTGCCATCCTTGTTTACATGACTTGTAATTCAGCCAGCATTTGCAGAGAATCCTTCATAATTTCCTCGATCTTCATTACTCGAGCCAATGTAGTACGTTGGAATGGACCAGAATTAGGAGAAGGGGAGGAAATGGTTGCATTTTGGTTTGATTTAGAAGAGGAGGCCATTACTTTGTATTTTCAGAAGTTTATTACAAAGAAAATGAAGTGAGAAACAGACGAATTTGAAATATTGTGGTTGTATAATCACCAAACTGATTTTAGAAGGAAAATCAAAATTTCAAATCTGACCGTTGTATGTCGACATGGAGGGTAGGGGCATGTCAACATCCCTTTGAAAATTTTGACAATTTTGTTTTTCTCTATTTATTTAAATATATATGTTATTATATCTATATTCTATATCTCCGTTATAGAACAAATACCTAGTTCTCTTCTTAATTTAGTAAAGGTTGATTAATTCAAGGATTTGGTTAGAATATCAGCTATTTGATTCTCAGTGTTGATAAATTCAAGATAAATAATCTCTTTACTTATATTATCTCTGAGAAAATGATGTCTGATATCAATATGTTTGGTTCTGGCATGATGAGTAGGATTTTTGGATAAATTTATTGCACTTGTATTATCACAATAAATTGGTGATTTTGAAATACTTAATCCAAAATCCTTTAGGGTCTGTTTCATATAGATAACTTGAGAACAAGCCAAAGTGGCAGAGATATATTATGCTTCAGTTCTTGATAGTAAGACGGTATTTTTCTTTTTACTAAACCAGGAAACCAGAGATTGTCCTAAAAAGTGACAAGTTCCACTTGTACTTTTTCGATCTAATTTACAACCAGCATAGTTAGCATCACAATATGAGATTAAATCAAATGAATCATTTTTAGGGTAAAATAGACCATAGTCTAAAGTGTGTTTAACATATCTTAGGATACGTTTGACAGCTTTTAAATGGGTTTCTTTGGGTTAAGATTGGTATCTTGCACAGAGACAAACACTATGCATGATATCAGGCCTACTCACAGTTATATTGAGTAGCGATCCAATCATTCCACTGTATAGTTTTTGATCAACATCTTTTGACATGTCTTCTTTATTCAAGGCTTCATTGGTTGCTATAGGAGTGGGTTTTCCACTCGCAGTGGTCATACCGAACTTACTAACTAGATCCTTAGCATACTTTCTTGACTAAAGAAAATACCACTATATGATTGTTTTATTTGCAATCGTAAAAAGAAAGTAAGTTCACCCATATGACTCATCTCAAATTCTTTTGTCATTATTTCAAAAAACTCTTTTTTCATTTCATTGTTTGTTGATCCAAAAATGATATCATCTACATAAATCTGTACTAATTGGATATCATTTTTGTTTCTTTATAAAAAGAGTATTATCTATGCTACTAATTTCAAATTTTTATTGTAATAGATGAGATCTTAGTCTGTCATACCAGGCTCAAGAAGCTTGTTTCAGATCATATAAAGCTTTCTTTAATTTGTAAACATGATTTGGAAGCTTTGCTTCTTCAAAAAGTGGAGGTTGTTTAACTTAAACATCCTCTTTAACAAAACCATTTAAAAAGGCACTTTTGACATCCATTTGAGATAATTTGAAATTGTTGTGGTTTGCGAAAGCAAGTAGAATTCTAATGGCTTCTAATCTTGCTACGGGTGCAAAGGTTTCATCACAATCTATTCCTTCTTCTTGACAATAACCTTGCACGACTAACCGAGCTTTATTTCTAACGACCTCACCTTGTTCATTCATTTTATTTTTATAAACCCATTTAGTTCCTATTATAGTTTTGTCCTCAGGTCTAGGAACAAGTTCCCATACATTATTTCCGGTGAATTGATTCAGTTCTTCTTGCATAGCAAGAATCCATAAATCATTATATGATGCTTCCTTTGAATTTCTGGGTTCAATAGTTGATATAAAAGCTACATTACTTATCTTGTTTAGTTGATTTCTAGTTCTAACAACGGATTCAATATTTCCTAGTATATTTTCTATAGGATGATCTTTTAAAAGCCTGATCCTTTTATTAGGATAAACAGTTTCACAATTTGTTTCATTTGATTCATTATTTAAAGTAACAAAATCATCTCCATCATTTATTTGAACAAAATCTTTGAAATTTTCATCAAAAGATACATGCATTGTTTCTTCTATGGTGTTAGTTTTTAAATTAAAAACTCTGTATGCTTTACTTCTATTAGAATATCCGATAATGATTCCTTTGTTGGATTTAGGATCAAATTTATCTAAATTGTCCTTTGCATTTAGAATAAAGCATTTACTTTCAAAAACTTTAAAATAAGATACCTTTAGTTTCTTATTGAAAAGAAGTTCATATGGTGTTTTATTGGTTAGAGGTCTAATTAAAATCCTATTCAAAATGTAACAAGCTGTAGCGACTGCTTCAGCCTAGAAATTTCTTGGTAATTTACTATCTGAAAGCATAGTTCTTGCACACTCTTGAATCGTCCTATTTTACGCTCTACCACTCCGTTTTGTTGTGGAGTACTTGGAAAAGAAAAATTAAAACTTATTCCATTTTTATTATAGAAATTCTCAAAATTTTTATTTTCAAATTCTCCACCGTGATCACTACGAATAGTTTTAATTTTTAAAGAAAGTTGATTTTGAATTCTTTTTGCAAAAGTTTTAAATAAATTAAAAGCATCACTTTTATGTTTTAGAAAAATTGTCCATGTAAATCTAGAATAATCATCAACAATTACAAAAACATATTTACTATGATTTATTGACTGAATTTGAGATGGACCAAACAGATCTAAATGAAGTAACTCAAGAGGTTTTGAAGTTGAAATCATACCTTTCAATTTGAATGAACTCTTCCTAAGTTTTCCTAATTAACAAGCATCACATATACTATCTACTTTAAGTCCATTTTAGGAAGCCCTCTTACTAGATCATGTTTTGAAAGTCTATATAAGAGTTTAAAATTCAAATGCCCAAATCTTTTATGCCAAATCCAAGGGTCACTTGTATTAGCCAAAAGACATAGGTTATCATTTGAGATTTTCATACTGAGAATATAAATATTTTTCTTCCTAATTCCTTCAAAGATAATATTTGATTTATTATCTTCGATGTGACACTTATCCTTTTCAAATTTAATTTTGTAGCCCTTGTCACAAAGTTGACTTATGCTAAGTAAGTTGGGTTTTAGATTCCTAACTAACAGAACATCAGAAATAGTAGGAGTTTTAGAGTTACCGACATTGCTGATGCCAATCGCATATCCTTTTGAATTGTCTCCAAAGTTGACTGGTCCTCCATCTTCATAAATTATGTCATTCAGTATCTCTGGATTACCAGTCATGTGTTTTGAACATCCACTATCAAGTATCCATTTTTTTCTTGATTTGCACCATTTGTCCATTGAGTGTTGATTCTTCAAAAGCCATATAACACATCTGTTCCTACACAACACACCAATTATGTATATAACTTGATTTTCTATAATAACAATATGTAGACTTATGAGACAATGATGATTTGGACAGTTTTGAACTAGTGTTAACAGAATCTCCAAAAATTGCCATTTTAAACTTTTTCAAAATTCAGATTATGATAACTTTGAAAACCAATGCTCCAATACCAAATGTAGGAAATGCAGATTACGGATCTTAAGGCAGAATTAACACTAGAGGGGGGAATAATGTTTAATTAATTATATGAATCTTTTTGAAATCTTTTCAAATTAAACCCAAATAGATGCAATTCACAAACACAGAGACAATCACAGAACCAGACATAGATGTAAATAGTAAATAAAAGCAGAAAAGGAAAGAACACACCGAAATTTTATAATGGCTCAGAGTTACCCTACATCCAGTCACACACAATTTCTTGTGCAGATTTCTTTTTAAATATAATATCGATATTACAACCTCGATTTTAAGGCCACGAGATACACCCTCCTGTCTCTGAGTCCAGGCAAACTATCTTGATTTAACCAGGCTACAAGATCACCAAATTGATTTACGGGCTACAATCACATCCAATTGATTTACAGGCCACAATCACACCGTTTCCAATCACACTTTGATAGAGAGAGACTCGATACACTTCGATCTTTGATTACAAATGATCCTATAACTCTAAATAGCACTGAGATCTTTGAGAGAGAGTGATAGAGAATCAAACTAGAGACGATCGAGTTTGATTCACTTAGGATTTCGGCAGAGTTTTGTTAAGAATGTTTGAAAATAAGAATGGAAGAGAAAGAGGAGAGAAAACAAATAAATCTTAAGTAAAAATTCATTGAAAACAACTAGTATATATAGGAGAATAACGATCATGTCCATTCATGAAAGGTTATGATGAATAGACACTTCTTTTGAAAATTCAAATTTTAAAATCTATGGCTACCATATCGACATGGGGAGTATAGGCATATCGACATTCCCTAGTATTTTTTGAAAATTGATTTTTGTTTTAAAAGAGATTTTCTTTCTAAAGTTTGTTGAAACAATCTTAGAACTTTGTAAACTATTTTGAATATACTTTATGATTGTAAAAACCTTTGGAAAGCGATCTTACGAAATATAAAAGTAATAAAAACTAAATATATAAATATTTTGAGATTAAAGCTAAAACATTAAAACCAGGAGATAGTTTAAAAAAAAATGATTTCGAAATTAATATGATTAAAAATAGTTTTTGAATTAAGGCTAAAATATTTTAAACGAGAGAGATATGTCTTTTTAAAAAGATAGTTTTTAAAAAATTTAAAATTAAGTCATTTTTAAAATTTTGTGGATTCCATTCCACTAGAGAAGGTCGTCGGTTCCATCCCACTAAAGAGGTCGTGGGTTCCATCCCACTATTAAAGTAAAAAGGTGGATTCCATTCCACAATTAAAATCCAAATAAAGATTTTAGTGTTATTATGAAGTTTTAACATAAATCTAGACTCTATTACTTATCTTGATATCTTGAACTCTTGAACTTTAGATAATCTTGATACTCATGAGTCTTCAGTCTTGATTTCTACAATCTTGAATTCGTCGGTTTTAAATCTATATACTGTACAGTCTTCATTCTCAGTACCTGCATATATATATATATATCCTGCATATACATATATATAGACAAAGATATTAGTATTTATATTTTATAACAAGTCCTAAGGTTGTTATCATCAAAACGATCATCTCAAGAACTAACAGAAATTCCATGGCTTCCATGGAGAAAAATTCCCAAAAACAAATTTAGTTAAAATCAAAATAATGTGAATAAAGGGCCATGCTCTAGATCCTTGCAAAATCTGGAGATAATTCAGTCGGGTCTAGAAGTTCTCTTCTTCATTCAAGATGCGTTTTCAGCTACATCTATAATGTAATTTCTAATTTCATTCAATTATCAAATACATGATGGTACTACGGATAGATCTCATATATGTTGTATCACTTTTGATTATTTGTTCATTTTATGTACAGTTTTGATTCCTATCATTCTTTAATGAATTTATATATATCTAAGTTATCTGATTTGTTTTTTTTTTGTAATTGATGTTTATAAAAAAACTATACAAACTTTTTTGATTGAAAACAAATTTCTATTAATTGTTGTAATTTTTTAATTATCACATACACAAAAATAAGCATTGAAACCATATTAAAAGTTGATTTAATATTTTGTATGTTTGGTAGATTTTAATGCAAATTATTTTGGTTATTGTTTGGATAATTTTAAAGGTTTTCTGATTCAAATTTTATCAATGGAGATTTATGCAAAATCACAAACCTACTTTGAATCCTCCTTAATTTAAGGTTGATTTTAATCTTTTAGATTTAAGTATTAATACATACTAAAACTACAAACTTCATATACATATGTTATCTTAAACTTAAAATTTAATTTTCAATTATATATATATATATATATATGTTATTTTATCTTGAAGTTTGAAAATGAAGCTTTTGTGTAAAATCTTCAATTTAATTTTATATCTTTCCTTAATTAAAAGGGGGAATTAATTTAAAGGACAAAAATTTGTATATTTTTAGCCTCAAGGACACGACCTCAATATTTTATCCACAAGGACAAACATTCTCCTAAAAATTATTCATAAGGACAAACATTCTTTCAAAATTATTCATAAGGACAAACATTTTTCCAAAAAATATACCTAAAAACTACTACCAATAACTACAAACTGATACCTAAAAACTTAAAAACCGATACCTAAATAAAGTTGTCCTTTAGGATAAATTACTGAAGGTCTGTCCTTGAGGCTAAAATCTTGAGAAATTTTGTCCTTGACAATAATTTCCTATAATTAAAACTAGATTTAAAATTGCTTGTTTTAGATTTCAAAACATATTAATCAAAATTAGGATGTGTTTGAATGTACAAAATTGTTTTGAAATGACATTAAAGGATGAGTAAATGGAAGGAGACAACACCTCCACTTTTTTCTCTCCTTCTTAATTGCTTACTTAAATACAATTAATTGTCATTTTGAATATAAGTAAACTTTTAATTATTTAAAATTATTTTATAACATATAATATATATGTGTAAATATAAGTAAATAATATATACACATATATTGTTATTTTATATAAAAAACTATGGACAACAAAGGCAAATATAAAGGGACAAATGGGCCAGTTGTGGCATAAATCCCATTACCGATATATGATCACATTAGCCTTGTACACTACTTGTATCTTGCACTGTACACATATGGGTGTATTTGATACACTTAGTACAATATACATTTAAATGTAAATTAAATTCAAACTCTTTTAAACAAATTAAATAATATAAAGATTTTATTTATAATATATTAGATTGGATCTAGACTTCATAGGTTCAATAGATCCAAGATATGATTTATTTGAAATATACCTATTTCAATCACTTTTGACTGGCCATATTCCTTCACCATGATCAGTTCTTTAAAGTATAATCGGACTGGGGTCGATCCGATGATTCGTCTATACACATATTACCTTTGAATAACGCTGGGCGTTAGGCGAGGTCAAGGGTGGGTACTAAGAGATAGGCATCTAAGGAACTGGATCCTAGAGATAGGAACCTATATGGAATTGAATATTTTTGCATGTTCAACTTTGTTTACAGCTAAATGAGATATGCTTGGTCGATGATAAGTAGAGTTGATCGATGAAATATAATTTTGTTTGGTTACATGTTACATGTCTAACCGATAATAAATAAAGCTAAGTAACATAACAACATCGAGCAGTTGCAAAGACTTATCTATATGTACAGGGTTGTAGTAAATAATAACATTGTATAGATCACAAACACAGGCATGTACAATATATAATTAATTTCATTAGATATGATTATATATTCGTACATGCAGGATAGTACATAGGCAAAAAAATAAAATAAAAGATGTGATAATGTAAGCAAGACAAAGGTTGAACACAAAACATTCTATTATTTACACATCTTTTCAGTACAGAATAGTGGGGGCTGCTCCCGCACAATGACGGCCTATGTACATGAAGCACCAAAAAGAATTAAAAATTAAAAAATAGCCTCTATAACGCAATGAGGTCTACTTCTTCGGTTTCTTTTTCTACTGACCATCTCCTATGTGGCATAGTTTGCGTTGGCCTCCTTTGATAGATTATGACAATGGCTTATCCTCATCCTTCTCCATATCGTAGCCTGATGAGGAAGTGGAAGTCTTTTGAGGACAAAGGGCAGCTCTGGGTGTAGGTGAGGAGTGGACCTTGGTAGGACCGTAGGAGATATAATGTGAATACTTAAGCTCAGCGGAGAGGATCATAATAAGGGAGGAATCTTTCCATTCCTAGTTCAATTTTAAATTTTACAAGCTTGGAGAGGTCGATCTTCTTCTTCTCTGTCATGGTGTTCGTTTGAGGCTTCTTCTCATCAGTGATGGAAACCTCGTTTCCCGGAGAAACATCAACGTCCTTCAAGCTCTCCAGGGCCCTATTTTCTCAGAGTCGGGATTTGGGCTAGAGCTGGTCGGTTGCATAAGAGGAGTGATTGTTATGGTGATAACAATCATGGATTTCATAGAAGCATTTGGTATTGGAGTGAATACAACCGAAGACAAAGATGACAATGTCGGTAGTTATCTTATAAGATGATAAATAGAACGATAAAGGTTAGTGATCTCAATAGGAGAAATCTGGATTTTCTCAAAGACCGATGTTAACCCAACAAATGGATCAACACCGAGAATCAAGATGAAAGCACCAATTTAGATTAAATAAATAGAAAAAGCAGTAAAGAATACACAATTTTTATAACAGTTCGGCATAATCTCTAGCCTATGTCCACTTTAATCTTTTATTAGTTGTTCTCTCTCTCTTTGGATTACAACTAGCTATATTAGATGTGACCATAATCTAATGGATTTTAGATTAACAATGAAGTTTCTAGAGTGTTTGAGAGTCACTAGTACTAATAATTTGTTGATCTAAGTCATAGAACAATAAATAGTTGTTTCCTAGGTGACTCTAATAGAGAGAGATTAGAGGTAAAGAAATTGTAGAGTATCAATGGTCAGAAAATTCAGATCCTATTTTTCTTCCTCTATGGTTTGTATTCATAGGGAAAACTGTCGTGTTGGGCCAAAAATCCACTTAGGGCAAAGTTTAAATATCGGTCTGAAGTAGTGTGCAAAGTTGCAAGATCTCCCAAGCTAACCTCATATGTCCGTACCGACCTCTCAAGTCGGTGATGACTTCTCCCCTAGTTCAAATCACTTCAAACCTTCTTGCAACCTTCTTCTTACTTCATTTTAATGTGTCCCTTGCTGTTTCCATTGATCGTTGATCGTTCAAAACAAGTTGGTACCTACTTCTCTCCAAAACAACACAGTATCAGCCATTTTGCCTAAGCAGTCGGTAGTGACTTTTTTCCTTAGCTCGAAATGACTTATACTCTTTTGCAACACTCTTCTAATTCCATTTGGAGGTGTCCCAAAGAGGTCGCAACATCTATAGAGTAAATGAGAGAGGTCGGTGGCGACCTCTCTCAGTGTATTTTTCGTCCAGATTTCTTGAGCACGCATGGAATAGGTAGACAATGTATTTTTCATCCAGATCTTGAGCACACATGGAATAGGTAGACAATGACTCCTATAAAATTTAAGTGGGAAATACTAAGCCAAAAAATGTCTTCGACGACATGACCATGTCGGTACCGACATGTGTGGTTAATGTATTTTCGGTTGAATTTTTTAGATGTTTCTTTACCCTATCTAAGTGTACATGTAAATTTTTAGGTCATTTCGTCATCATTTGAATCTTCTAAGTCGAGTTGAAATCTGCTTTACTAAAAAGCGGGTTAACACTTGCCCTATAAAGTATGTCTTTCGAATGTAAGGTGTGCTTTGCTCAAGAACAAGTTCCAGTAATCAGTCTTCAATAGTTGAGCTCTCCGACTATTTCAATCTTGGTGAATCATGCATTTCCTTCGGGTTCTCTTGCCAATCACAGGTCGTTCCAAAGCTGTTACAGCCTAAAACTCTAGACTCTGCCTATGTATAGTTCATACACAATCATTCCGATCTCATTCGAAGTTTTTACATCAAATATCAAAATCGTCCCATGTTCATCCAGGATTTATCAGTTCCACTCTAATTACAAGGCGTTCAAATCGATTTATCAAATCTGTATTCATTCTAAGGTTCGATGTCTCTGGATCGTTTTGTATTCAATTTGATGTTTAGATTTATCTGGATCGTCCGGTGTTTAAGTTAAGGAAATGATCTCTCTGGATCGTTTAATCTCTAAGTTAAGGGGACGATCTCTCTGGGTCGTTTAGTGTTTAGCTTAGGAGGATGATCTCTCCATATCGTTTGGCATTCTATTTAAAGTTTGACCTCTCTAGGTCGATTATCGCCTAATCTAGGATTTCAATCACTCTGGATCCTTGCTGAGTCTGCTTGCTTTTCGACAAAGGAACTCAATGACCAAGTATGCACATCTTCTCACTCTCCGATGAGGGGACTTACTTCTTGCTCTCTGGTCTTGTCTCTCTGATCGGGACTTAAAGCGATCAATATTGTACAAGTCCATCCGCTCGCTCTCCAATGAAGGGACTTGCACCCTACACTCTGTTCCCATCTCTCTGTACGGGAATATAAGGCGATCAAAATCAATCATCACTCTCTAATGGAATTTCAAAATTCAAATATCTAAATCAAAGCAAATAAGAAGAAATCCAAAGTGTCAATCCCAGACATCGGACGAGCATGCTTATAGACTAATATAGGTCTCGTACATGTGTAAGCGGTCCGAGGTTATTATTCTCCTAAGCAGTCATTCCAAACATACGACTTAGAGCATGAATATGGACCATTCTAGGTTTTGTGCACGTCTAAGTGGTCTGGAATTATTATTGTCCTAATTATCCAGAGCAAGAAAAATCAGAGTGCAACTGTCGAACCTGACCCCCGATCATCCCGATCATGGGATTTCGAGTCCAGACCAGATCCCTGGTTGTACATGGATGTGTTTGCTACAGATGGGGGTTGCTCTAGCCGCACCATCGTAGTTTGGTTTTTCATGTACTGTGTTCAGTTGGTTACTCCAAACCAGTTCCTCAATAAAGTCGTCAAGGTGTTTGCACTTGTTTGCTTCATGTCCATCCAGCTTAAAGAAAATGCAGTTTTTTCCGGCTCTTTTCTCTCGATCTGTAGGTTCTTGCCTAGTTGGCTTTTGATAAAGGATGTGCCCCATAGTTTCCACATAGATTCTCTCTGGGGTCTCTGTAAACGCTACGTAAGAAGAGAACTTCGGTCCTCTCCTTAGCCATTTCGATTCTCCGCCATCATCGTCGGTTTTCCTTTTCCCACTACCATCAACATAAGTCTTAGACCACCAACTACACTCTACCCCCTGTCCTCATGGGAGGATATCGGCACATACTCCTCCGGTCTTTGATCATTCGTATTCGGATTCACGTTCCTAGCTCCATCATTATTA
Source organism: Allium fistulosum (assembly GCA_030737815.1). NCBI lineage: Eukaryota > Viridiplantae > Streptophyta > Magnoliopsida > Asparagales > Amaryllidaceae > Allium > Allium fistulosum. The sequence continues at coordinate 326,489,078 of CM060906.1, forward strand.
ATTCTCGGCAATCCAACAACTATTCCGTCATTGCACCCAAGTATCTACTGTTCTGTTCGTGGGGGCATTGTTCCAACTTGCTCCACTTCAACTCCAGATGGTCCTGCATTATTTCCTAGCAATTGGTTCTGATTTCCTGCAGCTCTACCAATTTCCCTATTGCCCCATCCTTTGGAAGATCCCTTCTAGCATCTAATACTATCGAGCCATGAACCTTCTAGCATCTTTTGATTCCTAGCCATTATCTCATCTTTCATTTCCTTCATCATCCTCTCCATCTCTTCTTTGGTCACGTGGTTAGATTGATGAGAATTTAAGGACATGTACTATTTTCTCCTAGGCTCTGGTTGATTTGCTCCAGTTTTAGATCTAGTATTAGGTATCTTCATCTTCTTTAAATCTCATATTCAAGCTTCAATTCTTCAGATCTGGTTTAAGGTTCTCAGTGAAAGCACCAAAATGTTAACCTGAAAAATTGATCAACACTCAGAGTCAAGATGAAAGCACCGGTTCAGATTAAATAAACATAAAAATAGTAAAGATGACACAGTTTTTATAGTGGTTCGTCGTAATCTCCGGCCTATGTCCACTTTAATATTTTATTAGTTGTTCTCTCTGTATTACAACTATCTATATCAGATCTGACCATAATCTAGTGGATCTTAGATTTACAATGAAGTTTCTAGAGTGTTTAAGAGTCACTAGTACTAAGAATTTGCTGATCTAGGTCCCAGAACAGCAAATAGTTGTTCCCTAGGTGACTCTAGTAGAGGAGAGATTAGAGGTGAAGAAATGATAGAGTTTCCACTGTCAGAGAATTCAGATCTTGTTTTGCTTGCTCTATGGCTTGTATTTTTAGGGTAAACTACTGTGTTGAGCCAGAAATCCACCTAGGGCGGAGTCCAAATATCTGCCCGAAGTAGTGCAAATTTGCAGGATCTCCTGAGCTAAACTCAGATGTTGGTAACGACCTCTCAAGCCGGTGATAACTTCTCCCCTTAGATTAAATCACTTTGAATCTTATTGCATCCTTCTTCCTACTTCATTTTAAGGTGTTCCATGCCGTTTCCATCGATCGTGGGTCGTCCAAAACAAGTCAGTACCTACCTGTCTCCAAAACAACTTCGTATAAGCTTTTTTGCCTAAGAGGTCGGTAGTGACTTTTTTCCTTAGCTCGAAATGACTTGTACTCTTTTGTAGCACTCTTCTAATTCAATTTGAAGGTGTCCCAAAAAGGTCACAACATATACGGAGTTAATGAGAAGGTCATTACACACTTGAGAGGTCGGTGGTGACCTCTCTCCTTAATGTATTTTTCATCCAAATTTCTTGAGCACGCATGGAATAGGTAAACAATGACTTTCGTAAAATTTTAGTGGGAAATACTAAGCTAAAAATGCCTTCGATGATATGACCATGTCGATACCGACATGTGTGGTTAATGTATTTTTGGTTCTTCTAAGATGTTTCTTTGCCCTATCTAAGAGTGCTTGCCAATTTTTAGATCGTTTCATCGTAGTTTGAATCTTTTAAGTCCAGTTAAAATATGCTTTGCTAAAAAGCAAGTTAACAACTTTAGATGTTAGAGATATACTACGCCCACAAGTGATGATTCCTTGGAAGGGATTTGGAGATTTCCCACTCCTCAGGAGCTTTTGGAAGTGAAGGTAGAGTGGAGGGAATTGCCAATGAAATAAAGGTCGAAAGCTCTGGATCCTAGACTTCGATGGTGGTTGTTGTAGTGGCTGTAGTAGTAGTGATGTCAGGAGTGAAGAAGATAGGTGTTTCAGTCACAGTGACTTCGGGAGTGGTCGTCGTGGATATAATAATTCCTACCCGCGACTCTTCTTGTGTAAGCTCGATGTCATCCGCATGATCCAAAGAGCTAGGACAGACGAGAGCCTCGGTGGGCACCTGTTTAAAAGCTACAGCCTCTACTACCTTGACCTTTATCCCCTTGTAACATCTCAGAAATTTAACAGAAAATTTGAAGGAAATTTAAATGGAAATTTATTAAGAAAAGTAAATTTAATTAAAACAAGGACTAAAAAGGAAATTTCAACAGAAGTCCGAACTTGGCAACGAAAGCTACACCATTGCGGTCCTAGCAATTTTCTGAACGATTTTAATGTATAACACTTCGAAATTGGCGTTTGTATGAAGAAGTTACGGGCGAGGAAGATTTGAAATAAATTTTAAAAAGAAAGAAGAAAAATAATATATATACACACACACGCACATAGGTCAACCCTTGGCTTGGCATGGTTGACCACTATGGGTCGACCCTAGCCCTCCTTAGGTCGATCTTGCACTGTTAAAAAGCAAAAAAACCTAGACCGTGCATGGACGACTATGATCGTTCCTGATGTGCACGTAAATGTGCATATTTTTACCACCATATTTGATCTATTTAAATTAAATAAATGATCATATCGGACATTTTAACTTGTTTAAACCAAAATTCATATTATTTTCAAATCGTCACATATTCATCTTCATCCAAGGGCAAAATGGTCATTTTTGTGCATATATTAATTTGAGAAAATTTAATTAGAAATTTCTATATTATTTTATAGGAATTTGGCTTCATATACAAGTGTTTTCATGAAAATTTATGCATTCACAAGAGTGATGATAAAGAAATGAAGATGGAAATAATTCAGAGGCATGATAATGGAGGACCCCACCTACCCACCTACCTTAATGTACAAATTAGAGGCTAATGCACATGCTTATGGAATTAATGGCTTTATGTACACTTAATTGAGGATTATTTGAAGCTAATGATTACTTGGTCTCCACACTTCCTAAGAGGGTATTTTGAGTATTCCCCAAAAATAGGGTTTAACACATGTATAAAATCCCCTTATGTTTCATGTAACCCCTCTCTCTTAGTCTCTCTTTAGTTTAGTTTAGGTTCACAAATAAACAAGCTCTTCTCTTTCTCTTTTCATGGCTACTTAGCCATTTTTATCTTCATGTAATTTTTATTTTTTATGCAATTTAATACATGATCTTCTCCTTTTCTTGTTGATTTCCTTTCATGTTGTAGTGTAGATCTCTTTTATTTTATGCAATTAGAATAGTTTTCCTTACATTTTGCTCTTTTTTCCTCTTGTTAGTTTCATATTGCTTTCTACATTTGTTCATATGATAACAAATAAGAGAGGCTAATCCCTACAATTTAGGGGTAATGAAGCTCTCTAGTATGTAGATGCAACATTTTGATGTTTATGCTCTCTTTTTGTGCTTAATATGAGGTGGTTTAACTTGTTGTTTTTGATGTGAATTTGATAGTGTAACGATCCCAAAATTTTAAACGATTTTAAATTTAAAATTAAATTAAATTTTGATTTAAATTGTAAATTTGTGTGAATTTGTTAAGTTTAAAATGAGAAATATATTTGAATCTAAATATGAATCGGGATTTATAAAAATGTAAAAGGGAATTTGCTTTGAAATTTTAAAGTATAAAATCTTTGGAATTTTAAAATCAAATTTATCTTATTTAATTTAATATTAAAAACTCCACATTTTTGAATTGGTATAATATATGCAAATGAAAAGAATATAGATAATGATTAGAAAAATTGAATAAATTTTATCTACAAAATTTAATACCATAAGTTATTAGCAAATTAAAAGGAAAAAAAATAATAACATACTTTTTTATTTATAAAAACAAAATGAAAAATAAAAGAAAAGAAAATACCATACCTTATACCATACTTCAGCCCATACCCCTCCCACGATCTCCTTTGCACAAATACGAACCCGACCCTCTCTCATTTCATTCGTATAACCCTAAAAGCAATCAAAGAAAAAATGGCGACTCAAAAAAAAAATCTAGGGCCTCGGGCGTTCGTTCGATTCTTCGATCAATCTTCGTTCGTCTTCCTCTCACTCGCGGCCGCTTCTAATTTAGTCGTGCTCTGGAAATAGAGGTGAGCGATTTTAATTGCTCACATCTATATTCAAATATAGTTAGTTTTCTGATTTGTCCAAACTTTGTTTACTTGAATTTGTTCGAATTCGTATAATTTTTTGTGACTTTGGGTTTTACTGTTTGGTTTGGTGAATTTCTGGTGATTTCGGGGTTGACTTCGATTTTGTTTCGAAGTTGATTTTGTTGGGTTTTGGGTATATATATCTATGGATTTCGAACCCTTGAATTTGTTCGTATTCATTTACTTCACTTCGTCACTCTCCTTACTCGGCTGTTTGATAATATATCGATAGTTGTGATTTTATGACTTCGGTCTTGGTTCTTTTTACTTGAAATTGATTTGTGAATCCATGTGCTTGCTCAATAGCCATGGTTTTGCACTGTAGTTGTCTTCGACTGTAAAAACATGATTTTGTAAAGATGATTTCTTTGACTTAGTTAATGCAATGTTGTTTAAGGCACTTCTGTTCATCCCTGTCATAGCTTGATACTTGAATGTGTTCACCTACATTTTGTGTTCTGGTCATTGTTTGCATCACAGTCAGATTGCTTTAGTCTTGGCCTCGAGCTCTTTGTCGTGTGCACACTGTATTTACTTCTGACCTTTGAGCAAGTTCATTGTTACATTTATTCACTGAATTTTTATGTTGTAGTCTGCATTCACTAAAGATTGATTTGAGCCTGCATTGTAGTTTTCGAGCAGCTGTTTTAGGAGCAGTTTGGAATTCGGCAAGCATCACTTAATTGCATACCTAAATATGCTTCGTTGTTGTTCCATACTGCATGCTTTATCCATGATTTTGATCCATGTGTTCCATTCGGCAAGTTCTATTTCTATTGTATATTTGCTTTTGCCTCAAGCATTTCACTGTGGCTTACGCACTTGATACTTCATGTATATATATACATTCATGTATGTATATATGTGACTGTTTCATGATTCTCTGTCTACTTGACAGTTTCGCATTACTTGTATGCTACATTGTATTTAACTTGATGGCATTTGGTTTGCTGTTATTACTTCCCCGTCCTCTGTTTTAAGTCTGGTACTTCATTTTGATTATATGATACTGTACTTGATTAAGTGAAATTGAGCTTGTTCTTGAATGTGGCATACTTGATGCATATAAGTTTTGGTCATTTGAGTTCTTCATTCCAGTCTTCACATATGTACATTGATCTGATCTGTTATAGTTGCATGTTGTTGCCATTGTAGTTGTACTGTCATTGGTGTCTGCACTTGAACTTGTTCTTGTACTTGTTCACTATAGCTGCATTTAAGTTGTTGCTTGATCCACTTGAACTTGGGTCAGTGGTCTTACTAAAGTCCAGTTCTGTAAGACTGTTGTACCATGATTTTGAACTTACCTTAAGTAAAATTTGGGACTAGTTTATATGATGATTTTTGGTTGGTTTGTATATGACACTTCACTGCTGTCTGCATTTAAAAAATTCGTGAGATGACCGAGTTGCTGTCATTTTTGTTGGCACTAACTTCATCATGTTGGCATTCTTTTATCTGGTTTGTTGTTTTCGCCTATGTGCTTCGACTTTGGCATTTTGCCTTGTTCTAGACTATGAAGTAAATACTGTCCAGTTACAGTATTATATATGTTACCCCTTTCGTACACTCATGTTTTTTTTGAGACTGTTTGCATCCAGTTGCATTTTAGTCTTCATATATATATATATGCAGTCACGTATGTATATACATCATTTGATATGTATATATGCATGTTCGAATTGCATTTTTTTCTCTGGAAATGATTGTCTTGGTTTGGGTACATATGCCTATATCACTTTTAGTTGCTGTCTTATATGATGGCACTTGACTTGTAATCTATCTTGTTTTAATGATGTATCCATTTGGGCATCACTTGTTGCCTCTTTCACTGGATACACTGTTTCATTACACTGATGTAGCCTTGCCCTTAAATACAAGTGGTGGCTGTAGTGTTTTATTGTTGAGACTTCGCCTTTGTTGGGTTTTCATTTCATTAATGCACTGATTTGTATTGCAGTTTGATTTGTTATCCTTGTACTGGCCATTGACTTCAAGTGGTGGCTGCATTTTCGTTGCAGTTTTACCCTTGTCCCTTGTGGTGACTTTATATTCGGTGGTGGCGAGGCAGTGCACGCGTGCGTGCGTGCACTGCAGCCACCCAGAATTGACAATTTTGAATTGATATTTCCTTTGTGTCGTGATGCATTGATCTTTTATGCCGTATTGGCGAGGTCGTACACGCGTGCGTGTACGGCAGCCAATCGAATTTTTGATGGTTTTAAAGTGACAATTTCGATTGTTTTGAATTGATTTAGTCGGTTTGATAAATTGTTTATTTATCTCTGTTGATGATTTAAATCTGCCGATTTATTGTTTAACACTGTTAAGTGTTATATTTACTGTTATCCGATTTCTTTGTTTAAAGAGTCGGATAGACGGGAATTTTTGTGACTGTCGTCTATTTAATTATTATTGCTTTTATGCACTAATAACTGAGTTTGAATTAGACTGGCCTGTGTATTATTTTATTTTGAATGTAATACTCGGGTCAGACCGAGTATTTTTTTACAGCTTGAAGATTTTCGAGCAGCGAAGTTAGAGAGAGAGGGTAAAAGAATCACTTAAGTTTTCAGGAAAATTTTATTTTAAGATATTCCACTGTATCAGTTAAATACATTGTATAAACTCTGATGTATGTAAAAAGATTTATAGTAATGAAATAAAGATTCATTTGTTTTAATTTATTGATTATTATTCGGTGTTTCTGTGGCTGATTCTGTTTAAACTTTATAAACTAAATAACAATTCGTCTTTTTGAACGTTTCAAGTTGGTTTAATTACCGACTGGAGGCGGTCAGAAGGGGGAATGTTACAAAGTGGTATCAGAGCTTTGGTTTACACAAAGCTTAGTTTATGGTGTTTAATATGAATAGTTACTAGAAACACTTTAAAAAGAAAACGTTTTTCAAATTTAAAGAAGTATAAAATTGTTTTACAAAATAAGATAAATGAATTTGGAATAAATCTTATATAATTAAAGTGAATATTGATTTGAAATTTTGTTTTGATAAATAAAATTGAATATGAAATAAAGATTTTTAACTTAAGAAAAGTTAAATTGAATTGAGTTGGCATTAATAAATATATGATTTGAAATTTAACTAAAGGAAGTTAAATAAATCGAACTTGATTTGATAAATTATTGAAATGAAAATTTAAACTTGAAAGATAAGTGATTATACAATATGAATTGGAAAGTTTAAATTTAATAAGTTGTATGACTTATAAAATGAGAAAATTTAAGTAAAACCAATTGTTAAATGGTTAAACAGTTTTGTTAAGTAAAACAAAATCTGAATTCTGAATAGTAATATGAATTTGACTTTAGCAAAAGTTAAATAAAATGATTTTAGAAATAAAATCTAAGTTAAGCAAAATAAATAAATTGGTTGTGTTGAATGAGGTTGAATTTGATATCAAAATGAATTAATAAAGTGAAGTAATGAATATGAATTTAAGTTATAGAAAGGAAAATTCAACTTTAATTGTAAAAGTGAATTAGTGAATATGGTGAGTATAAAAATTCAATCTGAATTAGAATATAAACCAATTGAAATTAAGTGTGTTAAACCAAATTGAATGTAAGCAAAGTAAATAAATTTGGTTAAGTTGAATGTGCATTGGTTGCTAGTTGATTGTATAGAAATTCATTAAGTGCTAATGAAATTGAATTGATGGAAATTGGAAGCTATGTAAATTGAATTCAAATTGAAAGATAAGTAAATTTAAATAGAATCAAATTTTATTCGAATTGAAAGCAAACTAACTTGAATATAAATTAGTGAATGTGAACTAATTGAATATGAATGAATGTTAGTAAAATCCAATGTAAATAAATCAAATGTGATTTAATTGAAAATCAATTCAATGAAGGATTTACTAAAGAACTAGTTGATTATCTTGGAAATAGAAAATTGACAAATTTATGTAATAGTTTGAATTGGAAATTTTTGAATTATTATAAACGGTTTATATAGAAGATTTGAAAAGGTTGATATTATATTGGAATTATAAAATGAATTTGTATAAGTGTTGAAAATGAAATATAAATGGATTTCATAAGCGAATGAAAAAATTACAGAATTAAAAATTGTGAAGTTATAAAATGAATCGATGTTGAAAAATAAAATAATTTATAAGTAATTTACTTATAAATTAAATTTTGATTATAAAACTGAGTTATAAAAGGAATTTATTTAGAATTAAAAAAATTAGAAATCAATTTGTAATTGATTGGTATTTGAAATTAAATGTTTGAGAAATCGATACGAAAACTATTTGATGTTAAATGAAAAAAAAATTGATTTGTGTCGAAATAAAATTAGAAATCAATTTGGAATTTAATTTTGGGGTTAATAAAGTAAATTTTTATGAATTGAAGTCTTTATAAATAGGAATAGAATTTATAAACATTGTTTATAAATTCGAAACTGACTTATTTTGATAAGTAAATTCTTATAGCTTGTTAAAAGATGTATATTCACAATTTTGGACCGTGAATATATCATTGAATAAAATGGACATGTTTTGGGAAAGTGATATTTTAAAACGAAGTTAATTGTTTTAAAAGATGTTTTAAAAGGCATTGAATATCGAAACCATAGATTTCAACATTCATTGTTGAAATAGACGTTTTCGAGGAATAAGGAAATAGTGGACTATAACACTGTTGTTATAGTAAATGATTTCCGAAAGGAAATATTTTGTATAGTATTGGGATTTATACATCTATCTAAATTTCGAATCCCTATACTAGTGATTTTGAGTTGTCGTAACGATGTTTTACGTAACATTCGTTTTGACTCAAATAAATATGTGAAAGAGAATGATTTCCTTAAAGATGAAATATATACTTAATTTTGATTTAAGTATATCGAATATTTTCAAATGTTGAAAATAAATTAAATTTGTGAATTACTTATTTTTAAATAAGTATGGAAATGTTTTTCCAAAAATGAAATGTTGTGAATATATTCCGTAAGGGATAAATGATTTGAAATTCATTTTCGAAGTTGAAAAGTTAAATGAGAAATTTGAACAATTTATTCAATTTGAAATTTTTCAAAAAGATTGAATCGTTGAGTTAAATTGAGTTTAACTTCGACATCAAAGACAATATAAGTTGAGCTTTGAATTTCAGATGATGATTTGGATTGTATGTCTAACATTGTGAATTGATGACATAACAATTGATCTCTATTAAATATATATCTGTTGGTGGCGGAGAATCTATTCTCTTAGCTTAACACCCTTCTCTGAGACGTACGAGCTCAGAGGTTATATATCGATAGACATCAATTCTGTGTTGAGAATTGACGATGTAACGTGAAATCCAAATCGAATGTGAAAGTCGATAATAAATGGAATTTTGAATATGAATTAGGTTTGAGATAACCTTAAATTTCCAAATCGACTTAGAGGAAAATTTTTGAAATCCTCTATTTTGTTATGAATATGGGATATGTAAGTTTTTAGAACTTATATATATGAATGCGGTAAATTTGAAACCGTTAGTTTAGAAAGTCATTGTTATGGAAATCTTATGTATGTTTACATAGATATGATATGTACGAAATGTGAAATGAAAGTACTACATATATATGACATTATGTTTTCTAAACTGAGGATATGGAAAAGTACCTTCCATTTATTATTTGAGAAGGTTTTGGAACTCTCGATGGGTGTCCATTTGAAATTCGTAGCTACGTAGAATTTCCATTTAGTCAGAGTGACTATTTGAATCGGAAATCCCTCGGGATGGATCATGTCGATGGGATCAGATTGATTGATTAGCGTAATTTGAGGGGCGAGATGCCCACAGTTACAAGCGATTCCATTGGGATAGTGGCGTAACCGCCGGTTAAACTGCAATCTAATGCCAAGCGAAATTTGAGGGGCGTGATGCCTACAGACACAAGCGATTCTACTGGGATAGTAGCGTAACCGCCGGGTGTACTGCGATCTATGGCGAAAACCATGGTGAAATTTAAGAGATGAGAAATCTACAGATTACGAGCGACTCTACTGGGATAGTAGCGTAACCGCCGGGTAAGTTGTAATCCATGGGGGAACGTGCTTTCCATATCCATTTTTAAAAGAATTTTTAAAAGTATTTTCACTGGGAATTGAAGCAAGTATATTTAGTACTTGGAGATTTTTAGACCTGCGCCTGGCCAGCGTATGCCTAATGTCTGTGAGAACGAAGATGGACTTGTTAAATTTCGAGTTAGCAAGTATTTTCAAACTGTAAATACCAAATCAATAGTTTGAAATTAAAATTACATAATTCCGACTTAATGAATTAAGGAAGAGGATCTTTGAAATGTTTGGAAAGTCCACAGCTTTGGAAGAGATATATATTATATAAATCTCTAACGTGAAGAATTTTAAGTTTGAATCTGAGTTTAGTTTAGGCTCACAAATAAACAAGCTCTTCTCTTTCTCTTTTCATGGCTACTTAGCCATTTTTATCTTCATGTAATTTTTATTTTTTATGCAATTTAATACATGATCTTCTCCTTTTCTTGTTTATTTCCTTTCATGTTGTAGTGTAGATCTCTTTTATTTTATGCAATTAGAATAGTTTTCCTTACATTTTGCTCTTTTTTCCTCTTGTTAGTTTCATATTGCTTTCTACATTTGTTCATATGATAACAAATAAGAGAGGCTAATCCCTACAATTTAGGGGTAATGAAGCTCTCTAGTATGTAGATGCAACATTTTGATGTTTATGCTCTCTTTTTGTGCTTAATATGAGGTGGTTTAACTTGTTGTTTTTGATGTGAATTTGATAGTGTAACGATCCCAAAATTTTAAACGATTTTAAATTTAAAATTAAATTTAATTTTGATTTAAATTGTAAATTTGTGTGAATTTGTTAAGTTTAAAATGAGAAATATATTTGAATCTAAATATGAATCGGGATTTATAAAAATGTAAAAGGGAATTTGCTTTGAAATTTTAAAGTATAAAATCTTTGGAATTTTAAAATCAAATTTATCTTATTTAATTTAATATTAAAAACACCACATTTTTGAATTGGTATAATATATGCAAATGAAAAGAATATAGATAATGATTAGAAAAATTGAATAAATTTTATCTACAAAATTTAATACCATAAGTTATTAGCAAATTAAAAGGAAAAAAAATAACATACTTTTTTATTTATAAAAACAAAATGAAAAATAAAAGAAAAGAAAATACCATACCTTATACCATACTTCAGCCCATACCCCTCCCACGATCTCCTCTGCACAAATACGAACCCGACCCTCTCTCATTTCATTCGTATAACCCTAAAAGCAATCAAAGAAAAAATGGCGACTCAAAAAAAAAATCTAGGGCCTCGGGCGTTCGTTCGATTCTTCGATCAATCTTCGTTCATCTTCCTCTCACTCGCGGCCGCTTCTTATTTAGTCATGCTCTGGAAATAGAGGTGAGCGATTTTAATTGCTCACATCTATATTCAAATATAGTTAGTTTTCTGATTTGTCCAAACTTTGTTTACTTGAATTTGTTCGAATTCGTATAATTTTTTGTGACTTTGGGTTTTACTGTTTGGTTTGGTGAATTTCTGGTGATTTCGGGGTTGACTTCGATTTTGTTTCGAATTTGATTTTGTTGGGTTTTGGGTATATATATCTATGGATTTCGAACCCTTGAATTTGTTCGTATTCATTTACTTCACTTCGTCACTCTCCTTACTCGGCTGTTTGATAATATATCGATAGTTGTGATTTTATGACTTCGGTCTTGATTCTTTTTACTTGAAATTGATTTGTGAATCCATGTGCTTGCTCAATAGCCATGGTTTTGCACTGTAGTTGTCTTCAACTGTAAAAACTTGATTTTGTAAAGATGATTTCTTTGACTTAGTTAATGCAATGTTGTTTAAGGCACTTCTGTTCATCCCTGTCATAGCTTGATACTTGAATGTGTTCACCTGCATTTTGTGTTCTGGTCATTGTTTGCATCACAGTCAGATTCCTTTAGTCTTGGCCTCGAGCTCTTTGTCGTGTGCACACTGTATTTACTTCTGACCTTTGAGCAAGTTCATTGTTACATTTATTCACTGAATTTTTATGTTGTAGTCTGCATTCACTAAAGATTGATTTGAGCCTGCATTGTAGTTTTCAAGCAGCTGTTTTAGGAGCCGTTTGGAATTCGGCAAGCATCACTTAATTGCATACCTAAATGTGCTTCGTTGTTGTTCCATACTGCATGCTTTATCCATGATTTTGATCCATGTGTTCCATTCGGCAAGTTCTATTTCTATTGTATATTTGCTTTTGCCTCAAGCATTTCACTGTGGCTTAGGCACTTGATACTTCATGTATATATATACATTCATGTATGTATATATGTGACTGTTTCATGATTCTCTGTCTACTTGACAGTTTCGCATTACTTGTATGCTACATTGTATTTAACTTGATGGCATTTGGTTTGCTGTTATTACTTCCCCGTCCTCTGTTTTAAGTCTGGTACTTCATTTTGATTATATGATACTGTACTTGATTAAGTGCAATTGAGCTTGTTCTTGAATGTGGCATACTTGATGCATATAAGTTTTGGTCATTTGAGTTCTTCATTCCAGTCTTCACATATGTACATTGATCTGATCTGTTATAGTTGCATGTTGTTGCCATTGTAGTTGTACTGTCATTGGTGTCTGCACTTGAACTTGTTCTTGTACTTGTTCAATATAGCTGCATTTAAGTTGTTACTTGATCCACTTGAACTTGGGTCAGTGGTCTTACTGAAGTCCAGTTTTGTAAGACTATTGTACCATGATTTTGAACTTACCTTAAGTAAAATTTAGGACTAGTTTATATGATGATTTTTGGTTGGTTTGTATGACACTTCACTGCTGTCTGCATTTAAACAATTCGTGAGATGACCGAGTTGCTGTCATTTTTGTTGGCACTAACTTCATCATGTTGGCATTCTTTTATCTGGTTTGTTGTTTTCGCCTATGTGCTTCGACTTTGGCATTTTGCCTTGTTCTAGACTATGAAGTAAATACTGTCCAGTTACAGTATTATATATGTTACCCCTTTCGTACACTCATGTTTTTTTTTGAGACTGTTTGCATCCAGTTGCATTTTAGTCTTCATATATATATATGCAGTCACGTATGTATATACATCATTTGATATGTATATATGCATGTTCGAATTGCATTTTTTTCTCTGGAAATGATTGTCTTGGTTTGGGTACATATGCCTATATCACTTTTAGTTGCTGTCTTATATGATGGAACTTGACTTGTAATCTATCTTGTTTTAATGATGTATCCATTTGGGCATCACTTGTTGCCTCTTTCACTGGATACACTGTTTCATTACACTGATGCAGCCTTGCCCTTACATACAAGTGGTGGCTACAGTGTTTTATTGTTGAGACTTCGCCTTTGTTGGGTTTTCATTTCATTAATGCACTGATTTGTATTGCAGTTTGATTTGTTATCCTTGTACTGGCCATTGACTTCAAGTGGTGGCTGCATTTTCGTTGCAGTTTTACCCTTGTCCCTTGTGGTGACTTTATATTCGGTGGTGGCGAGGCAGTGCACGCGTGCGTGCGTGCACTGCAGCCACCCAGAATTGACAATTTTGAATTGATATTTCCTTTGTGTCATGATGCATTGATCTTTTATGCCGTATTGGCGAGGCCGTACACACGTGCGTGTACGGCAGCCAATCGAATTTTTGATGGTTTTAAAGTGACAATTTCGATTGTTTTGAATTGATTTAGTCGGTTTGATAAATTGTTTATTTATCTCTGTTGATGATTTAAATCTGCTGATTTATTGTTTAACACTGTTAAGTGTTATATTTACTGTTATCCGATTTCTTTGTTTAAAGAGTCGGATAGACGGGAATTTTTGTGACTATCGTCTATTTAATTATTATTGCTTTTATGCACTAATAACTGAGTTTGAATTAGACTGGCCTGTGTATTATTTTCTTTTGAATGTAATACTCGGGTCAGACCGAGTATTTTTTTACAGCTTGAAGATTTTCGAGCAGCGAAGTTAGAGAGGGTAAAAGAATCACTTAAGTTTTCAAGAAAATTTTATTTTAAGATATTCCACTGTATCAGTTAAATACATTGTATAAACTCTGATGTATGTAAAAAGATTTATAGTAATGAAATAAAGATTCATTTGTTTTAATTTATTGATTATTATTCGGTGTTTCTGTGGCTGATTCTGTTTAAACTTTATAAACTAAATAACAATTCGTCTTTTTGAACGTTTCAAGTTGGTTTAATTACCGACTGGAGGCGGTCAGAAGGGGGAATGTTACAAAGTGGTATCAGAGCTTTGGTTTACACAAAGCTTAGTTTATGGTGTTTAATATGAATAGTTACTAGAAACACTTTAAAAAGAAAACGTTTTTCAAATTTAAAGAAGTATAAAATTGTTTTACAAAATAAGATAAATGAATTTGGAATAGATCTTATATAATTAAAGTGAATATTGATTTGAAATTTTGTTTTGATAAAATAAATTGAATATGAAATAAAGATTTTTAACTTAAGAAAAGTTAAATTGAATTGAGTTGGCATTAATAAATATATGATTTGAAATTTAACTAAAGGAAGTTAAATAAATCAAACTTGATTTGATAAATTATTGAAATGAAAATTTAAACTTGAAAGATAAGTGATTATACAATATGAATTGGAAAGTTTAAATTTAATAAGTTGTATGACTTATAAAATGAGAAAATTTAAGTAAAACCAATTGTTAAATGGTTAAACAGTTTTGTTAAGTAAAACAAAATCTGAATTCTGAATAGTAATATGAATTTGACTTTAGAAAAAGTTAAATAAAATGATTTTAGAAATAAAATCTAAGTTAAGCAAAATAAATAAATTGGTTGTGTTGAATGAGGTTGAATTTGATATCAAAATGAATTAATAAAGTGAAGTAATGAATATGAATTTGAGTTATAGAAAGGAAAATTCAACTTTAATTGTAAAAGTGAATTAGTGAATATGGTGAGTATAAAAATTCAATCTGAATTAGAATATAAACCAATTGAAATTAAGTGTGTTAAACCAAATTGAATGTAAGCAAAGTAAATAAATTTGGTTAAGTTGAATGTGCATTGGTTGCTAGTTGATTGTATAGAAACTCATTAAGTGTTAATGAAATTGAATTGATGGAAATTGGAAGCTATGTAAATTGAATTCAAATTGAAAGATAAGTAAATTTAAATAGAATCAAATTTTATTCGAATTGAAAGCAAACTAACTTGAATATAAATTAGTGAATGTGAACTAATTGAATATGAATGAATGTTAGTAAAATCCAATGTAAATAAATCAAATGTGATTTAATTGAAAATCAATTCAATGAAGGATTTACTAAAGAACTAGTTGATTATCTTGGAAATAGAAAATTGACAAATTTATGTAATAGTTTGAATTGGAAATTTTTGAATTATTATAAACGGTTTATATAGAAGATTTGAAAAGGTTGATATTATATTGGAATTATAAAATGAATTTGTATAAGTGTTGAAAATGAAATATAAATGGATTTCATAAGCGAATGAAAAAATTACAGAATTAAAAATTGTGAAGTTATAAAATGAATCGATGTTGAAAAATAAAAGAATTTATAAGTAATTTACTTATAAATTAAATTTTGATTATAAAACTGAGTTATAAAAGGAATTTATTTAGAATTAAAAAAAAATTAGAAATCAATTTGTAATTGATTGGTATTTGAAATTAAATGTTTGAGAAATCGATACGAAAACTATTTGATGTTAAATGAAAAAAAAATTGATTTGTGTCGAAATAAAATTAGAAATCAATTTGGAATTTAATTTTGGGGTTAATAAAGTAAATTTTTATGAATTGAAGTCTTTATAAATAGGAATAGAATTTATAAACATTGTTTATAAATTCGAAACTGACTTATTTTGATAAGTAAATTCTTATAGCTTGTTAAAAGATGTATATTCACAATTTTGGACCGTGAATATATCATTGAATAAAATGGACATGTTTTGGGAAAGTGATATTTTAAAACGAAGTTAATTGTTTTAAAAGATGTTTTAAAAGGCATTGAATATCGAAACCATAGATTTCAACATTCATTGTTGAAATAGACGTTTTCGAGGAATAAGGAAATAGTGGACTATAACACTGTTGTTATAGTAAATGATTTCCGAAAGGAAATATTTTGTATAGTATTGGGATTTATACATCTATCTAAATTTCGAATCCCTATACTAGTGATTTTGAGTTGTCGTAACGATGTTTTACGTAACATTCGTTTTGACTCAAATAAATATGTGAAAGAGAATGATTTCCTTAAAGATGAAATATATACTTAATTTTGATTTAAGTATATCGAATATTTTCAAATGTTGAAAATAAATTAAATTTGTGAATTACTTATTTTTAAATAAGTATGGAAATGTTTTTCCAAAAATGAAATGTTGTGAATATATTCCGTAAGGGATAAATGATTTGAAATTCATTTTCGAAGTCGAAGTTGAAAAGTTAAATGAGAAATTTGAACAATTTGTTCAATTTGAAATTTTTCAAAAAGATTGAATCGTTGAGTTAAATTGAGTTTAACTTCGACATCAAAGACAATATAAGTTGAGCTTTGAATTTCAGATGATGATTTGGATTGTATGTCTAACATTGTGAATTGATGACATAGCAATTGATCTCTATTAAATATATATCTGTTGGTGGCGGAGAATCTATTCTCTTAGCTTAACACCCTTCTTTGAGACGTACGAGCTCAGAGGTTATATATCGATAGACATCAATTCTGTGTTGAGAATTGACGATGTAACGTGAAATCCAAATCGAATGTGAAAGTCGATAATAAATGGAATTTTGAATATGAATTAGGTTTGAGATAACCTTAAATTTCCAAATCGACTTAGAGGAAAATTTTTGAAATCCTCTATTTTGTTATGAATATGGGATATGTAAGTTTTTAGAAATTATATATATGAATGCGGTAAATTTGAAACCGTTAGTTTAGAAAGTCATTGTTATGGAAATCTTATGTATGTTTACATAGATATGATATGTACGAAATGTGAAATGAAAGTACTACATATATATGACATTATGTTTTCTAAACTGAGGATATGGAAAAGTACCTTCCATTTATTATTTGAGAAGGTTTTGGAACTCTCGATGAGTGTCCATTTGAAATTCGTAGCTACGTAGAATTTCCATTTAGTCAGAGTGACTATTTGAATCGGAAATCCCTCGGGATGGATCATGTCGATGGGATCAGATTGATTGATTAGCGTAATTTGAGGGGCGAGATGCCCACAGTTACAAGCGATTCCATTGGGATAGTGGCGTAACCGCCGGTTAAACTGCAATCTAATGCCAAGCGAAATTTGAGGGGCGTGATGCCTACAGACACAAGCGATTCTACTGGGATAGTAGCGTAACCGCCGGGTGTACTGCGATCTATGGCGACAACCATGGCGAAATTTAAGAGATGAGAAATCTACATATTACGAGCGACTCTACTGGGATAGTAGCGTAACCGCCGGGTAAGCTGTAATCCATGGGGGAACGTGCTTTCCATATCCATTTTTAAAAGAATTTTTAAAAGTATTTTCACTGGGAATTGAAGCAAGTATATTTAGTACTTGGAGATTTTTAGACCTGCGCCTGGCCAGCGTATGCCTAATGTTTGTGAGAACGAAGATGGACTTGTTAAATTTCGAGTTAGCAAGTATTTTCAAACTGTAAATACCAAATCAATAGTTTGAAATTAAAATTACATAATTCCGACTTAATGAATTAAGGAAGAGGATCTTTGAAATGTTTGGAAAGTCCACAGCTTTGGAAGAGATATATATTATATAAATCTCTAACGTGAAGAATTTTAAGTTTGAATCTGAGTTTAGTTTAGGCTCACAAATAAACAAGCTCTTCTCTTTCTCTTTTCATGGCTACTTAGCCATTTTTATCTTCATGTAATTTTTATTTTTTATGCAATTTAATACATGATCTTCTCCTTTTCTTGTTTATTTCCTTTCATGTTGTAGTGTAGATCTTTTTATTTTATGCAATTAGAATAGTTTTCCTTACATTTTGCTCTTTTTTCCTCTTGTTAGTTTCATATTGCTTTCTACATTTGTTCATATGATAACAAATAAGAGAGGCTAATCCCTACAATTTAGGGGTAATGAAGCTCTCTAGTATGTAGATGCAACATTTTGATGTTTATGCTCTCTTTTTGTGCTTAATATGAGGTGGTTTAACTTGTTGTTTTTGATGTGAATTTGATAGTGTAACGATCCCAAAATTTTAAACGATTTTAAATTTAAAATTAAATTAAATTTTGATTTAAATTGTAAATTTGTGTGAATTTGTTAAGTTTAAAATGAGAAATATATTTGAATCTAAATATGAATCGGGATTTATAAAAATGTAAAAGGGAATTTGCTTTGAAATTTTAAAGTATAAAATCTTTGGAATTTTAAAATCAAATTTATCTTATTTAATTTAATATTAAAAACTCCACATTTTTGAATTGGTATAATATATGCAAATGTAAAGAATATAGATAATGATTAAAAAAATTGAATAAATTTTATCTACAAAATTTAATACCATAAGTTATTAGCAAATTAAAAGGAAAAAAAATAATAACATACTTTTTTATTTATAAAAACAAAATGAAAAATAAAAGAAAAGAAAATACCATACCTTATACCATACTTCAGCCCATACCCCTCCCACGATCTCCTTTGCACAAATACGAACCCGACCCTCTCTCATTTCATTCGTATAACCCTAAAAGCAATCAAAGAAAAAATGGCGACTCAAAAAAAAAATCTAGGGCCTCGGGCGTTCGTTCGATTCTTCGATCAATCTTCGTTCGTCTTCCTCTCACTCGCGGCCGCTTCTAATTTAGTCATGCTCTGGAAATAGAGGTGAGCGATTTTAATTGCTCACATCTATATTCAAATATAGTTAGTTTTCTGATTTGTCCAAACTTTGTTTACTTGAATTTGTTCGAATTCGTATAATTTTTTGTGACTTTGGGTTTTACTGTTTGGTTTGGTGAATTTCTGGTGATTTCGGGGTTGACTTCGATTTTGTTTCGAAGTTGATTTTGTTGGGTTTTGGGTATATATATCTATGGATTTCGAACCCTTGAATTTGTTCGTATTCATTTACTTCACTTCGTCACTCTCCTTACTCGGCTGTCTGATAATATATCGATAGTTGTGATTTTATGACTTCGGTCTTGATTCTTTTTACTTGAAATTGATTTGTGAATCCATGTGCTTGCTCAATAGCCATGGTTTTGCACTGTAATTGTCTTCAACTGTAAAAACTTGATTTTGTAAAGATGATTTCTTTGACTTAGTTAATGCAATGTTGTTTAAGGCACTTCTGTTCATCCCTGTCATAGCTTGATACTTGAATGTGTTCACCTGCATTTTGTGTTCTGGTCATTGTTTGCATCACAGTCAGATTGCTTTAGTCTTGGCCTCGAGCTCTTTGTCGTGTGCACACTATATTTACTTCTGACCTTTGAGCAAGTTCATTGTTACATTTATTCACTGAATTTTTATGTTGTAGTCTGCATTCACTAAAGATTGATTTGAGCCTGCATTGTAGTTTTCGAGCAGCTGTTTTAGGAGCCGTTTGGAATTCGGCAAGCATCACTTAATTGCATACCTAAATATGCTTCGTTGTTGTTCCATACTGCATGCTTTATCCATGATTTTGATCCATGTGTTCCATTCGGCAAGTTCTATTTCTATTGTATATTTGCTTTTGCCTCAAGCATTTCACTGTGGCTTAGGCACTTGATACTTCATGTATATATATACATTCATGTATGTATATATGTGACTGTTTCATGATTCTCTGTCTACTTGACAGTTTCGCATTACTTGTATGCTACATTGTATTTAACTTGATGGCATTTGGTTTGCTGTTATTACTTCCCTGTCCTCTGTTTTAAGTCTGGTACTTCATTTTGATTATATGATACTGTACTTGATTAAGTGCAATTGAGCTTGTTCTTGAATGTGGCATACTTGATGCATATAAGTTTTGGTCATTTGAGTTCTTCATTCCAGTCTTCACATATGTACATTGATCTGATCTGTTATAGTTGCATGTTGTTGCCATTGTAGTTGTACTGTCATTGGTGTCTGCACTTGAACTTGTTCTTGTACTTGTTCACTATAGCTGCATTTAAGTTGTTACTTGATCCACTTGAACTTGGGTCAGTGGTCTTACTGAAGTCCAGTTCTGTAAGACTGTTGTACCATGATTTTGAACTTACCTTAAGTAAAATTTGGGACTAGTTTATACGATGATTTTTGGTTGGTTTGTATATGACACTTCACTGCTGTCTGCATTTAAACAATTCGTGAGATGACCGAGTTGCTGTCATTTTTGTTGGCACTAACTTCATCATGTTGGCATTCTTTTATCTGGTTTGTTGTTTTCGCCTATGTGCTTCGACTTTGGCATTTTGCCTTGTTCTAGACTATGAAGTAAATACTGTCCAGTTACAGTATTATATATGTTACCCCTTTCATACACTCATGTTTTTTTTTGAGACAGTTTGCATCCAGTTGCATTTTAGTCTTCATATATATATATATATATATATATATATATATATGCAGTCACGTATGTATATACATCATTTGATATGTATATATGCATGTTCGAATTGCATTTTTTTCTCTGGAAATGATTGTGTTGGTTTGGGTACATATGCCTATATCACTTTTAGTTGCTGTCTTATATGATGGCACTTGACTTGTAATCTATCTTGTTTTAATGATGTATCCATTTGGGCATCACTTGTTGCCTCTTTCATTGGATACACTGTTTCATTACACTGATGCAGCCTTGCCCTTAAATACAAGTGGTGGCTGCAGTGTTTTATTGTTGAGACTTCGCCTTTGTTGGGTTTTCATTTCATTAATGCACTGATTTGTATTGCAGTTTGATTTGTTATCCTTGTACTGGCCATTGACTTCAAGTGGTGGCTGCATTTTCGTTGCAGTTTTACCCTTGTCCCTTGTGGTGACTTTATATTCGGTGGTGGCGAGGCAGTGCACGCGTGCGTGCGTGCACTGCAGCCACCCAGAATTGACAATTTTGAATTGATATTTCCTTTGTGTCATGATGCATTGATCTTTTATGCCGTATTGGCGAGGCCGTACACGCGTGCGTGTACGGCAGCCAATCAAATTTTTGATGGTTTTAAAGTGACAATTTCGATTGTTTTGAATTGATTTAGTCGGTTTGATAAATTGTTTATTTATCTCTGTTGATGATTTAAATCTGCTGATTTATTGTTTAACACTGTTAAGTGTTATATTTACTGTTATCCGATTTCTTTGTTTAAAGAGTCGGATAGACGGGAATTTTTGTGACTGTCGTCTATTTAATTATTATTGCTTTTATGCACTAATAACTGAGTTTGAATTAGACTGGCCTGTGTATTATTTTCTTTTGAATGTAATACTCGGGTCAGACCGAGTATTTTTTTACAGCTTGAAGATTTTCGAGCAGCGAAGTTAGAGAGAGAGGGTAAAAGAATCACTTAAGTTTTCAGGAAAATTTTATTTTAAGATATTCCACTGTATCAGTTAAATACATTGTATAAACTCTGATGTATGTAAAAAGATTTATAGTAATGAAATAAAGATTCATTTGTTTTAATTTATTGATTATTATTCGGTGTTTCTGTGGCTGATTCTGTTTAAACTTTATAAACTAAATAACAATTCGTCTTTTTGAACGTTTCAAGTTGGTTTAATTACCGACTGGAGGCGGTCAGAAGGGGGAATGTTACAAAGTGGTATCAGAGCTTTGGTTTACACAAAGCTTAGTTTATGGTGTTTAATATGAATAGTTACTAGAAACACTTTAAAAAGAAAACGTTTTTCAAATTTAAAGAAGTATAAAATTGTTTTACAAAATAAGATAAATGAATTTGGAATAGATCTTATATAATTAAAGTGAATATTGATTTGAAATTTTGTTTTGATAAATAAAATTGAATATGAAATAAAGATTTTTAACTTAATAAAAGTTAAATTGAATTGAGTTGGCATTAATAAATATATGATTTGAAATTTAACTAAAGGAAGTTAAATAAATCGAACTTGATTTGATAAATTATTGAAATGAAAATTTAAACTTGAAAGATAAGTGATTATACAATATGAATTGGAAAGTTTAAATTTAATAAGTTGTATGACTTATAAAATGAGAAAATTTAAGTAAAACCAATTGTTAAATGGTTAAACAGTTTTGTTAAGTAAAACAAAATCTGAATTCTGAATAGTAATATGAATTTGACTTTAGAAAAAGTTAAATAAAATGATTTTAGAAATAAAATCTAAGTTAAGCAAAATAAATAAATTGGTTGTGTTGAATGAGGTTGAATTTGATATCAAAATGAATTAATAAAGTGAAGTAATGAATATGAATTTGAGTTATAGAAAGGAAAATTCAACTTTAATTGTAAAAGTGAATTAGTGAATATGGTGAGTATAAAAATTCAATCTGAATTAGAATATAAACCAATTGAAATTAAGTGTGTTAAACCAAATTGAATGTAAGCAAAGTAAATAAATTTGGTTAAGTTGAATGTGCATTGGTTGCTAGTTGATTGTATAGAAATTCATTAAGTGTTAATGAAATTGAATTGATGGAAATTGGAAGCTATGTAAATTGAATTCAAATTGAAAGATAAGTAAATTTAAATAGAATCAAATTTTATTCGAATTGAAAGCAAACTAACTTGAATATAAATTAGTGAATGTGAACTAATTGAATATGAATGAATGTTAGTAAAATCCAATGTAAATAAATCAAATGTGATTTAATTGAAAATCAATTAATGAAGGATTTACTAAAGAACTAGTTGATTATCTTGGAAATAGAAAATTGACAAATTTATGTAATAGTTTGAATTGGAAATTTTTGAATTATTATAAACGGTTTATATAGAAGATTTGAAAAGGTTGATATTATATTGGAATTATAAAATGAATTTGTATAAGTGTTGAAAATGAAATATAAATGGATTTCATAAGCGAATGAAAAAATTACAGAATTAAAAATTGTGAAGTTATAAAATGAATCGATGTTGAAAAATAAAAGAATTTATAAGTAATTTACTTATAAATTAAATTTTGATTATAAAACTGAGTTATAAAAGGAATTTATTTAGAATTAAAAAAAAATAGAAATCAATTTGTAATTGATTGGTATTTGAAATTAAATGTTTGAGAAATCGATACGAAAACTATTTGATGTTAAATGAAAAAAAAATTGATTTGTGTCGAAATAAAATTAGAAATCAATTTGGAATTTAATTTTGGGGTTAATAAAGTAAATTTTTATGAATTGAAGTCTTTATAAATAGGGAATAGAATTTATAAACATTGTTTATAAATTCGAAACTGACTTATTTTGATAAGTAAATTCTTATAGCTTGTTAAAAGATGTATATTCACAATTTTGGACCGTGAATATATCATTGAATAAAATGGACATGTTTTGGGAAAGTGATATTTTAAAACGAAGTTAATTGTTTTAAAAGATGTTTTAAAAGGCATTGAATATCGAAACCATAGATTTCAACATTCATTGTTGAAATAGACGTTTTCGAGGAATAAGGAAATAGTGGACTATAACACTGTTGTTATAGTAAATGATTTCCGAAAGGAAATATTTTGTATAGTATTGGGATTTATACATCTATCTAAATTTCGAATCCCTATACTAGTGATTTTGAGTTGTCGTAACGATGTTTTACGTAACATTCGTTTTGACTCAAATAAATATGTGAAAGAGAATGATTTCCTTAAAGATGAAATATATACTTAATTTTGATTTAAGTATATCGAATATTTTCAAATGTTGAAAATAAATTAAATTTGTGAATTACTTATTTTTAAATAAGTATGGAAATGTTTTTCCAAAAATGAAATGTTGTGAATATATTCCGTAAGGGATAAATGATTTGAAATTCATTTTCGAAGTCGAAGTTGAAAAGTTAAATGAGAAATTTGAACAATTTGTTCAATTTGAAATTTTTCAAAAAGATTGAATCGTTGAGTTAAATTGAGTTTAACTTCGACATCAAAGACAATATAAGTTGAGCTTTGAATTTCAGATGATGATTTGGATTGTATGTCTAACATTGTGAATTGATGACATAGCAATTGATCTCTATTAAATATATATCTGTTGGTGGCGGAGAATCTATTCTCTTAGCTTAACACCCTTCTTTGAGACGTACGAGCTCAGAGGTTATATATCGATAGACATCAATTCTGTGTTGAGAATTGACGATGTAACGTGAAATCCAAATCGAATGTGAAAGTCGATAATAAATGGAATTTTGAATATGAATTAGGTTTGAGATAACCTTAAATTTCCAAATCGACTTAGAGGAAAATTTTTGAAATCCTCTATTTTGTTATGAATATGGGATATGTAAGTTTTTAGAAATTATATATATGAATGCGGTAAATTTGAAACCGTTAGTTTAGAAAGTCATTGTTATGGAAATCTTATGTATGTTTACATAGATATGATATGTACGAAATGTGAAATGAAAGTACTACATATATATGACATTATGTTTTCTAAACTGAGGATATGGAAAAGTACCTTCCATTTATTATTTGAGAAGGTTTTGGAACTCTCGATGAGTGTCCATTTGAAATTCGTAGCTACGTAGAATTTCCATTTAGTCAGAGTGACTATTTGAATCGGAAATCCCTCGGGATGGATCATGTCGATGGGGTCAGATTGATTGATTAGCGTAATTTGAGGGGCGAGATGCCCAAAGTTACAAGCGATTCCATTGGGATAGTGGCGTAACCGCCGGTTAAACTGCAATCTAATGCCAAGCGAAATTTGAGGGGCGTGATGCCTACAGACACAAGCGATTCTACTGGGATAGTAGCGTAACCGCCGTGTGTACTGCGATCTATGGCGACAACCATGGCGAAATTTAAGAGATGAGAAATCTACAGATTACGAGCGACTCTACTGGGATAGTAGCGTAACCGCCGGGTAAGCTGTAATCCATGGGGGAACGTGCTTTCCATATCCATTTTTAAAAGAATTTTTAAAAGTATTTTCACTGGGAATTGAAGCAAGTATATTTAGTACTTGGAGATTTTTAGACCTGCGCCTGGCCAACGTATGCCTAATGTCTGTGAGAACGAAGATGGACTTGTTAAATTTCGAGTTAGCAAGTATTTTCAAACTGTAAATAGAAAATCAATAGTTTGAAATTAAAATTACATAATTCCGACTTAATGAATTAAGGAAGAGGATCTTTGAAATGTTTGGAAAGTCCACAGCTTTGGAAGAGATATATATTATATAAATCTCTAACGTGAAGAATTTTAAGTTTGAATCTGAGTTTGTAAGTCAAAAATTTAGTAAAAGACTTTTGGGTTTTGATTTTAGAAAATCAATGAACAAAAGAGAAGATAAACAAAACTAATGAGATTAAACAAATGAAATGAATCCTATATTCATTTATTTGTATTGAGTTTCAAGATTAGAAAAATTGAGTAGAGTATAAATATTAATGAAATTTTAACAACCTTTCCTTTTCGTGGACGAAAAGTTTTAAGGAGGGAAGTTTGTAACGATCCCAAATTTTAAACGATTTTAAATTAAAAATTAAATTTAATTTTGATTTAAATTGTAAATTTGTGTGAATTTGTTAAGTTTAAAATGAGAAATATATTTGAATCTAAATATGAATCGGGATTTATAAAAATGTAAAAGGGAATTTGCTTTGAAATTTTAAAGTATAAAATCTTTGGAATTTTAAAATCAAATTTATCTTATTTAATTTAATATTAAAAACACCACATTTTTGAATTGGTATAATATATGCAAATGAAAAGAATATAGATAATGATTAGAAAAATTGAATAAATTTTATCTACAAAATTTAATACCATAAATTATTAGCAAATTAAAAGGAAAAAAAATAACATACTTTTTTATTTATAAAAACAAAATGAAAAATAAAAGAAAAGAAAATACCATACCTTATACCATACTTCAGCCCATACCCCTCCCACGATCTCCTCTGCACAAATACGAACCCGACCCTCTATCATTTCGTTCGTATAACCCTAAAAGCAATCAAAGAAAAAATGGCGACTCAAAAAAAAATCTAGGGCCTCGGGCGTTCTTTCGATTCTTCGATCAATCTTCGTTCGTCTTCCTCTCACTCGCGGCCGCTTCTAATTTAGTCGTGCTCTGGAAATAGAGGTGAGCGATTTTAATTGCTCACATCTATATTCAAATATAGTTAGTTTTCTGATTTGTCCAAACTTTGTTTACTTGAATTTGTTCGAATTCGTTTAATTTTTTGTGACTTTGGGTTTTACTGTTTGGTTTGGTGAATTTCTGGTGATTTCGGGGTTGACTTCGATTTTGTTTCGAAGTTGATTTTGTTGGGTTTTGGGTATATATATCTATGGATTTCGAACCCTTGAATTTGTTCGTATTCATTTACTTCACTTCGTCACTCTCCTGACTCGGCTGTCTGATAATATATCGATAGTTGTGATTTTATGACTTCGGTCTTGATTCTTTTTACTTGAAATTGATTTGTGAATCCATGTGCTTGCTCAATAGCCATGGTTTTGCACTGTAGTTGTCTTCGACTGTAAAAACTTGATTTTGTAAAGATGATTTCTTTGACTTAGTTAATGCAATGTTGTTTAACGCACTTCTGTTCATCCCTGTCATAGCTTGATACTTGAATGTGTTCACCTGCATTTTGTGTTCTTGTCATTGCTTGCATCACAGTCAGATTGCTTTAGTCTTGGCCTCGAGCTCTTTGTCGTGTGCACACTGTATTTACTTCTGACCTTTGAGCAAGTTCATTGTTACATTTATTCACTGAATTTTTATGTTGTAGTCTGCATTCACTAAAGATTGATTTGAGCCTGCATTGTAGTTTTCGAGCAGCTGTTTTAGGAGCAGTTTGGAATTCGGCAAGCATCACTTAATTGCATACCTAAATATGCTTCGTTGTTGTTCCATACTGCATGCTTTATCCATGATTTTGATCCATGTGTTCCATTCGGCAAGTTCTATTTCTATTGTATATTTGCTTTTGCCTCAAGCATTTCACTATGGCTTAGGCACTTGATACTTCATGTATATATATACATTCATGTATGTATATATGTGACTGTTTCATGATTCTCTGTCTACTTGACAGTTTCGCATTACTTGTATGCTACATTGTATTTATCTTGATGGCATTTGGTTTGCTGTTATTACTTCCCTGTCCTCTGTTTTAAGTCTGGTACTTCATTTTGATTATATGATACTGTACTTGATTAAGTGCAATTGAGCTTGTTCTTGAATGTGGCATACTTGATGCATATAAGTTTTGGTCATTTGAGTTCTTCATTCCAGTCTTCACATATGTACATTGATCTGATCTGTTATAGTTGCATGTTGTTGCCATTGTAGTTGTACTGTCATTGGTGTCTGCACTTGATCTTGTTCTTGTACTTGTTCACTATAGCTGCATTTAAGTTGTTACTTGATCCACTTGAACTTGGGTCAGTGGTCTTACTAAAGTCCAGTTCTGTAAGACTGTTGTACCATGATTTTGAACTTACCTGAAGTAAAATTTGGGACTAGTTTATATGATGATTTTTGGTTGGTTTGTATATGACACTTCACTGCTGTCTGCATTTAAACAATTCGTGAGATGACCGAGTTGTTGTCATTTTTGTTGGCACTGACTTCATCATGTTGGCATTCTTTTATCTGGTTTGTTGTTTTCGCCTATGTGCTTCGACTTTGGCATTTTGCCTTGTTCTAGACTATGAAGTAAATACTGTCCGGTTACAGTATTATATATGTTACCTTTCGTACACTCATGTTTTTTTTTAGACTGTTTGCATCCAGTTGCATTTTAGTCTTCATATATATATATATATATGCAGTCACGTATGTATATACATCATTTGATATGTATATATGCATGTTCGAATTGCATTTTTTTCTCTGGAAATGATTGTCTTGGTTTGGGTACATATGCCTATATCACTTTTAGTTGCTGTCTTATATGATGGCACTTGTAACGACCCGACTTCCTATGCCCAGAAAGTCGCATCAATATGAAGAAAGAAAGGGATAGAAGAAGAAAAGATAGAAAAGAAGAAAGAATAACAACATCAGAACTCACAGCGGAACGAATGAAATATAATATATCACATAAAATATTACATAGTATCATATACATCAGAGTTACACTACTTATACATCTCAAATTAGACAGTTATAAACACATGTATATCATACATCTCATACATCAATACAATACAGACTAATACAAACACAGCGGAAACACTATATCTACTCGCTGAAGCCACCTGCTCCAAATCTCCTCCCGAATTCGTCAAATCTAACCTGAATCCCTCGATTACTTAATACAAAATTGAGTACCCAAGAGTTTAATAAAACAGAAAATAAACACTTGGGTCAGACATGGGTCTGGTGTGAGTAAACGGTTAAATTGCTTAACTTTGAAAACCTTTGAAAACAAAAGTATCACGTAAGACTCCCCACAAATAAACATGGGTAAGTTTTTACCTTACGCTAACTAAAACATTTGATAGGAAATCCGATTATATTATAATAGGGTCTAGGGTTTTCAAATAAATATGAAATAGCCGAAATTGTTACATTATTAAATTCCAGCATACTAGCCACAAAGTGGGTTATACAATCAAGTCCGTTGGCACTTATTGGAAATTGGATTCCATACAATGGCAGGGCTACTGGGGTACCGCCCGTCACAGTACGTGGCCTAGATCACTGTACCGAGGAGTACGCCCGCTCCCTTGCAACACAAAGCCGGAACCATCCCTTACTGGATAATCCCGAACAAGACAACCCCGTAGTTGGCTGCAGTTCCAACTACCCACTAAGCCGAAATAGAAAGGGACCTCTAGACAGGGATATATCTTGCTCTCAGTGGGCGCTACCCACGAAGCTTTGCTGCACCTCCCCTGTTTTAGCCATTCCCGATTGATGAGGCTTGAGGCTACGATTACCTTTAATCAGAACATATCACTTAGAATGCTCATCGTCCACCTGACGATGTTCTGAAAGCATTCAATCCATACAAGTTCGTTCCGGGTTCAAACGAAACCGAAGGCATTATCTCGTTACACTCATTTTGGAATCACCCTCAGAGTTAACGACAATAACCCTTGCACTCTGAATCTTCATCTTCACTTGAGATTCACGACCTATCGTTAATTTGGATCGATGTGGTATTCGGATATCCAAATCTGGATATCCGATCCCGGTCTCATCGAATCCAAAACGTATCTTTTAAGGCCAAGTTGTTTAAAGGTTTAAACAATTTAACTTATCTATATTCATACAGATAGATAATTCACAAGTCACAATTGATAATCACATTATAAATAAACAAATGATCTATAACCAAATAGGTAATCCATATCAACATCACAATAGTTAATCTATATTACCATCATAATGCAACCAAGCATTCATACCACACAACATTACTTATCTCATTTTTGAGATTACATCCATTCAAGACAATTCAATGTCATACATTCATACATAAGCAATGATTTACTTAATCACAACATAATTAATTTAAAATGAATTAAATTAACTATCTTTATCTTTAATTAATTTAAAGTAAATTAAATTAATTACTTCATTATAAATCTTACTTATAAAATCATTAATTAATTACAAATAAATTAATTAATTTTTCTCTAATTATCCACTTAATTAATCACCTTGATTAATTATACTTTAATTACATTTGAGTAATTATCTTTAATTAATTTCACAAATTAATTATCCTTAACCAATACAGTAATTAACCTTTAATTACTTCATTAATCAATTAATTATAATCAATTACTTTAATTCTTAATTAATTACAATTAATCACTTATCATTTGATTAATTAATCTTAATTAATCAACTCTTAATTACATCATTAATTAATATAAACTAATGATCCCTAATTACATCATTAATTATTTATTTTATTTAAATTAATTACATTAAGTTATTAATCTTAATTAAACCACAATTATTAATCACCTTTGATTAATCTAATCCAGTAATTAACTTCCTTTAATTACTTTCCTTAATTAATTACTTTTAATTAATTACCTTAACAAATAATTAATTTCCTTATTAATTAACCTTAATCCTTAAATTAACTTTATTAACTAAATTATTAAATTAATAACACTAAGTGATTAACTCTTAATCATTTCCATTTAATAAAATAATTATCCTCTAATTACTTTATTAAATAATTTCCCTTTATTTAATTACATCCAGTAATCATTCCTTAATTACTTTATCAAGTAATTATACTTAATTAATTATAAGTAATTATCTTTATTAATCACTAATTAATTACTTAGTTAATTATTTAACTAATTATTTAAATAAATGAACTAATTTCTTAATCCTTATATTTAAAAGATCTTAATTAAGAAAATCATTTATCTTAATTAAATAAATTAAATTGACTAACAATTTAATTAGCTTCCCATATTAATTATCTTTAATTAATTAAATCTCTTAATTACTTAAGATAAATTCTTTATTATAATTGATTTACTAAATCTTTATCATTTAAACTTTATTTAAAATAAAACAATTTTAGAAATCAATCATAATTAAACAATTTAACATTCTAATTTGACCTTTAAAATCTTAAATAAACTTTCCAAAGTTATTAAATAAATTTTAAGACAAATAACATTTTGAAAATCCACTTTCCTATTCTTCTTTAAAACTTATTTATTTAAATTATTTTAAACTTGTTAAAACAATTTTTCTAGAAAACAATTTAGTTAAATAGTTAACATCTTGTTTTAACTTTAATTTAAAACTCAGAAACAATAAAAACAAAGTTTCTTTTGTTTTAAAACATTTCTTTTAAAAATCCTAATACCAACTAATCCCAAACCCGAGTAAACTCGTAGAAATCTCGAAGTAACACTCGCGACTACCCACTACTCTCCTGCTTCGAGAAAAACATCAAAAATCCCGAGCTTAACTCGAGCAATTCCTTTCTTCCCCAAACCCATTTCCAGATGCACACAAAATCGTGAACGTGCACGTGCACGTCTATTCTGGTCGTCGGCGAACTCTGTTCAGTGCTCCGGCAAGTCGCCTTCCACCACGACATCACGATCGACCACCATTTTCCCCTTGATTCGAACGAAATCGAATTTCGACCATTGAACCCACAATCTGGAACGAAGCATCACCAGAAAACTCGACCATCACTGATGATCCCCTGGTCAAAACACCACGCCAACTTCACCGTAGCGCCGCCTAGTCTTCCAACACCCACCAATCACCTTGCGATCGATCCCGACTTCATCACGTAATCGTGAAACCCATATGAACGTCACGAAAAAAAACAGGGTGTTAAACCCTATCTCGTCAATTCCTGGTCAATACGACCATAGATAAAATACATCAACAATTTTCCTATACTTGTAGACCACTCAACCACCTTCAGTTCAGATATCAAGTCTTCCCTCTCCTCCGATTGACGATAATCGATCAAGTTGTCCAAAACGATCAACCCGAGACCATCCACTAATTTTCAAACTAAAAATTATGTTATACATGTTAAAATTCATGATTTTCTATCATAAATACAATCATGCAATCCATATCTGAAATTTAATTTATACAGTTTTGACCCAAATTTAAACTTTACCGTAAATTTGAAATTTTCGAGCTAATTACTTAAATTAAATACCTGTAATTATTTTTAAGAGTGATGTTACATGATTTCAAACATCTTTCGTTTGCAAATCCTAAGCTATTAGAGATTAAGTGATGAGATATAGATTTAAAAAAAAGAAAAAGAAAAACTGTCATCACTTTACAGAGGCTAAATATATAACAGTACAGGCATTCAAATTTAACTATACAGACATTTCAAACACTCATATATACCATGCATACATTACAAACACTTCAGATAATAAATCATCACATCTTAAAGGTTTAAATCTGTTTTTAAAATAATATTTACTCACCTGTCATTTTTAAACAGAGAACAGATAACATGATCTGTTTCCAGGCTTTTCCAGATTTTTGAATTTGATTTTTGAACCTCCTTTGTTTTTGCTTGTTGAATTTTAAATCTTGCTGTTTGATTAATTCCTCTGATTGCATGTCTTCAGATTCAATTGAAGATTTGAAGCTGCTTATTGAATTGCCTCCATCCTCTTTTGATTTGCATTTGAATTCCAGATTTTATTTTGCTTCTTTGCATTTGATTCCCAGTTTTACTTTTTCTTAGATCTATTTTGTTTTAATCGAATAATGAGAAGAAGGATTTTTAGAACTGAAAAATGAATACAGATCTTCTTTCATATGTTTTTAATTTATTTATTTTAATTCTTAAAAAGAAAATGTGGACATTTGTCCTTCTTAGAGGTTAATTAACTTACACATATGCCTATTTTCTTACAATTGTCTCTAATCTACCTTTATATGTTTACAAATGTAAATCTTGTTTTTAATTAATTTATTTAAGTCATTTATATGTATTTATAAAATATTTACATGTATATAAAAATGTATTTATCTTTTTATAAGTAAGCTTTTAGATTTTAATAAATATACAAATGTGAAAAACAATTATTTATAATAGCTTATGCTTTGATCAAATAAATATAACATATTTTTATATGCTTGAGAAATTGAGTTTAACTTTATATATATATATATTTTTTTACAAATCAATTTTGACTTATGTTTGAATTTTTAAAGAGAAAAGATTATTAAAACAAATGAACTTCTTAATTTAAAACTTAACTAAAATAAAAACTTAAAATATAAAAATAAATAAGAAATTATCCTTGTTATTTAAATCTCAAATATCATTTTCAAAAGTATGAAGTCAAATTAAAAATTTCCAAATTACAAATTATATAAATATTAAAGTTTGAAAATACTTTATTAAATTCAAATCCAATATTCTTTCCATTCCAATATATACAAATATATATATTCTAAATGGAAAATATTTTTAACATTAAATTTTGATAATTACTATATTGAATTTTATAACATAACTCCAAATCACAATATATATATATATACACATATATTATAATTTGAAAACATAGTTTTATTAAATTAAAAGATTCCCTATTCATAATATATATATACCAATATATATATACATTATAAATATAAAACATTTATATAAGTTTTAGAATGATAAATCTTCCCAATTTAAAATTGTTAGAAAAGATATTCCCAATTTAAAATGTTATTAGTTTTCAAAAGAAATAAACTTGCCAATTTAAAATATTATTAACCTCTAAAATGAATAAACTTGTCAATTTATAACATAAAATCATCAAATCAATTTAATTATTAATAAAGATTATTAAATTGATATTGCCAAAATTCCGGGATATCACATTCCTCCCTCCTTAAATAATTTTGTCCCCGAAATTTAAAAGCAAAGATAATTTAATATCCCAGCAAATTTTTTAATTCTAAACAGCAACCATACATATCAATCATATTCTAACAACCATAGCAAACAATTTAATCAAACAAATTTAACTATCCAGTCAAAATTCTAGATAGAATTTCCTCGAGTTTTCCCCATGGATACTCGTTCTACAGGATATTAACTAACTATCTACAAAAATCTAGAACTCCTTCCCATCTAGTTCACAAATCTGAACAAGATATCAGACTAAACTCAAAACCAGCTCAACTCCCATAACCATCTGAACTGCTGATTCCACCACCAATGACGAATCATACACGTATTCCCTCAGAGATACGTGAAATACAATGAATCCCAGCTATCCGAACTGGCAACTCAATCATATAGATCAAAGAACTAATCCTTTTGAGAACTCAGAAAAAATCTCATAATACTTCTGGAGCTTGCACTCCAATCTTATCAAATCTTATATCTCCTTTGATCGGAGAAAACTTAAACAATATCCAATTTCAACTTCAAATTTCCGAATTTCATCCATTCTTAACTGCATAACTCACCTGACGATCCTGAGTCACTTCATTCTTCCTGATCAGCTTAGCTCTTGCTGATGCCTCTTGAAACAAACTAGACCAACATCAAACCAATTTCTAGATCCTTCTCAATAAAATGGTTCTAAAAAATACGCCAAAATCCAGAACACAACTCTACTCCATAAACATTAGAGAACTTCGAACTACTTTTCCTATCTGAAATAGCCAAACAGTTGCACTTGACAACCTTACCTCCAGATTCTTAAAATTCCTTCACACTTAGAAATATACTTGAATTTCCTATAGAAATCCTCTACTCCAGGAAAATTACAACTCCCGGTTGCTCTCACTCTAGAATAGTTTCTATCTTGTTTCTGCTGCACAACTCTGATCTGGAATAGATGAGAATGCTATCGGAGAAACTCGAGCACAAACTTGATCATCCACAGTTCATCAGACTCATAAAATCTTAGTGAACCATTCCACTTGGTCAAAAACATTCCAGCAGAAACTTCTCCAGAAAAACTAGGCGTAATCAATCCATCTCCAAAGAATACTGAGCTGCTTCACCAAATTCTTCTCTAGGAGACATCCTTCTACTAACTGAACTACCAGTAACTCCACGAATCAAGTCGATACGGAATCTCAATCTCCAATAACCCAAGAGAATATTCAAACAATCGCAAGTCACTTTTGCGATCAGCCCGGCCTAATTTCCAAAGATATTGTTCTCTCTTTACAAACAGAACAGCTTACACTTATCTATCCAATTCATCGAAGAAATGGATTCACTCTGCTGCTTCCAAATCAAAAAGACTGCTCAGCCAGAAAACTTCCCTACCAACACAGACCACTCCGAGCCGCACTGCTGACACAGATACCAAAGACTTCTTATCCGAAACTCCTCGAGAAACTCGGACCTCAAAGCAAACAGAAACACCCCGCTGGACTCAGCCACAACACCGAAGCAGACACACTTCCTTAAAACTTGCTCTAGAGAAACATCTTCAGAAACGTCCATAGTCACCGCGTCTCACCACACAGCTACTCCTTCCTGAAGTTGCCAGAATACCATCACTTACTTCTGCTCATTCGACTTCAAAGATAAACTCCAAACCATAACTGGTTTCCTTCAGAGATCGGTGAAATCCTTACACCATAACAAAGCTCACTCGAGACAGTATTAGGTCTACAGTCTCGACAGATACACTTCCAACCTCAACACTCAGATTCCAACCATTAGTAGTCGTGTTACACACACCACCACCCTATCTACCTTTATAACTTATATTGGAAAACCCGAACAGGTAACCCAACAAATAGGTAGAAATAGATATATATATATAAATTACAAATACGCTCTCTCAAGATAGACACCACTCCAGAGCTTAGGTATTCACTCAACCTACCGCTCTGATACCAACTGTAACGACCCGACTTCCTATGCCCAGAAAGTCGCATCATTATGAAGAAAGAAAGGGATAGAAGAAGAAAAGATAGAAAATAAGAAAGAATAACAACATCAGAACTCACAGCGGAACGAATGAAATATAATATATCACATAAAATATTACATAGTATCATATACATCAGAGTTACACTACTTATACATCTCAAATTAGACAGTTATAAACACCTGTCTATCATACATCTCATACATCAATACAATACAGACTAATACAAACACAGCGGAAACACTATATCTACTCGTTGAAGCCACCTGCTCCAAATCTCCTCCCGAATTCATCAAAGCTAACCTGAATCCCTCGACTACTCAATACAAAATTGAGTACCCAAGAGTTTAATAAAACAGAAAATAAACACTTGGGTCAGACATGGGTCTGGTGTGAGTAAACGGTTAAATTGCTTAACTTTGAAAACCTTTGAAAACAAAAGTATCACGTAAGACTCCCCACAAATAAACATGGGTAAGTTTTTACCTTACGCTAACTAAAACATTTGATAGGAAATCCGATTATATTATAATAGGGTCTAGGGTTTTCAAATAAATATGAAATAGCCGAAATTGTTACATTATTAAATTCCAGCATACTAGCCACAAAGTGGGTTATACAATCAAGTCCGTTGGCACTTATTGGAAATTGGATTCCATACAATGGCAGGGCTACTGGGGTACCGCCCGTCACAGTACGTTGCCTAGATCACCGTACCGAGGAGTACGCCCGCTCCCCTGCAACACAAAGCCGGAACCATCCCTTACTGGATAATCCCGAACAAGACAACCTCGTAGTTGGCTGCAGTTCCAACTACCCACTAAGCCGAAATAGAAAGGGACCTCTAGACAGGGATATATCTTGCTCTCAGTGGGCGCTACCCACGAAGCTTTGCTGCACCTCCCCTGTTTTAGCCATTCCCAGTTGATGAGGCTTGAGGCTACGATTACCTTTAATCAGAACATATCACTTAGAATGCTCATCGTCCCCCTGACGATGTTCTGAAAGCATTCAATCCATACAAGTTCATTCCGGGTTCGAACGAAACCGAAGGCATTATCTCGTTACACTCATTTTGGAATCACCCTCAGAGTTAACGACAATAACCCTTGCACTCTGAATCTTCATCTTCACTTGAGATTCACGACCTATCGTTAATTTGGATCGATGTGGTATTCAGATATCCAAATTTGGAAACCCGGTCCCGGTCTCATCGAAATCCAAAACGTATCTTTTAAGGCCAAGTTGTTTAAAGGTTTAAACAATTTAACTTATCTATATTCATACAGATAGATAATTCACAAGTCACAATTGATAATCACATTATAAATAAACAAATGATCTATAACCAAATAGGTAATCCATATCAACATCACAATAGTTAATCTATATTACCATCATAATGCAACCAAGCATTCATACCACACAACATTACTTATCTCATTTCTGAGATTACATCCATTCAAGACAATTGAATGTCATACATTCATACATAAGCAATGATTTACTTAATCACAACATAATTAATTTAAAATGAATTAAATTAACTATCTTTATCTTTAATTAATTTAAAGTAAATTAAATTAATTACTTCATTATAAATCTTACTTATAAAATCATTAATTAATTACAAATAAATTAATTAATTTTTCTCTAATTATCCACTTAATTAATCACCTTGATTAATTATACTTTAATTACATTTGAGTAATTATCTTTAATTAATTTCACAAATTAATTATCCTTAACCAATACAGTAATTAACCTTTAATTACTTCATTAATCAATTAATTATAATCAATTACTTTAATTCTTAATTAATTACAATTAATCACTTATCATTTGATTAATTAATCTTAATTAATCAACTCTTAATTACATCATTAATTAATTATAAACTAATGATCCCTAATTACATCTTTAATTATTTATTTTATTTAAATTAATTACATTAAGTAATTAATCTTAATTAAACCACAATTATTAATCACCTTTGATTAATCTAATCCAGTAATTAACTTCCTTTAATTACTTTCCTTAATTAATTAATTTCCTTATTAATTAACCTTAATCCTTAAATTAAATTTATTAACTAAATTATTAAATTAATAACACTAAGTGATTAACTCTTAATCATTTCCATTTAATAAAATAATTATCCTCTAATTACTTTATTAAATAATTTCCCTTTATTTAATTACATCCAGTAATCATTCCTTAATTACTTTATCAAGTAATTATACTTAATTAATTATAAGTAATTATCTTTATTAATCACTAATTAATTACTTAGTTAATTATTTAACTAATTATTTAAATAAATGCACTAATTTCTTAATCCTTATATTTAAAAGATCTTAATTAAGAAAATCATTTATCTTAATTAAATAAATTAAATTGACCAACAATTTAATTAGCTTCCCATATTAATTATCTTTAATTAATTAAATCTCTTAATTACTTAAGATAAATTCTTTATTATAATTGATTTACTAAATCTTTATCATTTAAACTTTATTTAAAATAAAACAATTTTAGAAATCAATCATAATTAAACAATTTAACATTCTAATTTGACCTTTAAAATCTTAAATAAACTTTCCAAAGTTATTAAATAAATTTTAAGACAAATAACATTTTGAAAATCCACTTTCTTATTCTTCTTTAAAACTTATTTATTTAAATTATTTTAAACTTGTTAAAACAATTTTTCTAGAAAACAATTTAGTTAAATAGTTAACATCTTGTTTTAACTTTAATTTAAAACTCAGAAACATTAAAAACAAAGTTTCTTTTGTTTTAAAACATTTCTTTTAAAAATCCTAATACCAACTAATCCCAAACCCGAGTAAACTCGTAGAAATCTCGAAGTAACACTCGC
Source organism: Allium fistulosum (assembly GCA_030737815.1). NCBI lineage: Eukaryota > Viridiplantae > Streptophyta > Magnoliopsida > Asparagales > Amaryllidaceae > Allium > Allium fistulosum. The sequence continues at coordinate 326,527,525 of CM060906.1, forward strand.
GACTACCCACTACTCTCCTGCTTCGAGAAAAACATCAAAAATCCCGAGCTTAACCCGAGCAATTCCTTTCTTCCCCAAACCCATTTCCAGATGCACACAAAATCGTGAACGTGCACGTGCACGTCTATTCTGGTCGTCGGCGAACTCTGTTCAGTGCTCCGGCAAGTCGCCTTCCACCACGACATCACGATCGACCACCATTTTCCCCTTGATTCGAACGAAATCGAATTTCGACCATTGAACCCACAATCTGGAACGAAGCATCACCAGAAAACTCGACCATCACTGATGATCCCCTGGTCAAAACACCACGCCAACTTCACCGTAGCGCCGCCTAGTCTTCCAGCACCCACCAATCACCTTGCGATCGATCCCGACTTCATCACGTAATCGTGAAACCCATATGAACGTCACGAAAAAAAACAGGGTGTTAAACCCTATCTCGTCAATTCCTGGTCAATACGACCATAGATAAAATACATCAACAATTTTCCTGTACTTGTAGACCACTCAACCACCTTCAGTTCAGATATCAAGTCTTCCCTCTCCTCCGATTGACGATAATCGATCAAGTTGTCCAAAACGATCAACCCGAGACCATCCACTAATTTTCAAACTAAAAATTATGTTATACATGTTAAAATTCATGATTTTCTATCATAAATACAATCATGCAATCCATATCTGAAATTTAATTTATACAGTTTTGACCCAAATTTAAACTTTACTGTAAATTTGAAATTTTCGAGCTAATTACTTAAATTAAATACCTGTAATTATTTTTAAGAGTGATGTTACATGATTTCAAACATCTTTCGTTTGCAAATCCTAAGCTATTAGAGATTAAGTGATGAGATATAGATTTAAAAAAAAGAAAAAGAAAAACTGTCATCACTTTACAGAGGCTAAATATATAACAGTACAGGCATTCAAATTTAACTATACAGACATTTCAAACACTCATATATACCATGCATACATTACAAACACTTCAGATAATAAATCATCACATCTTAAAGGTTTAAATCTGTTTTTAAAATAATATTTACTCACCTGTCATTTTTAAACAGAGAACAGATAACATGATCTGTTTCCAGGCTTTTCCAGATTTTTGAATTTGATTTTTGAACCTCCTTTGTTTTTGCTTGTTGAATTTTAAATCTTGCTGTTTGATTAATTCCTCTGATTGCATGTCTTCAGATTCAATTGAAGATTTGAAGCTGCTTATTGAATTGCCTCCATCCTCTTTTGATTTGCATTTGAATTCCAGATTTTATTTTGCTTCTTTGCATTTGATTCCCAGTTTTACTTTTTCTTAGATCTATTTTGTTTTAATCGAATAATGAGAAGAAGGATTTTTAGAACTGAAAAATGAATACAGATCTTCTTTCATATGTTTTTAATTTATTTATTTTAATTCTTAAAAAGAAAATGTGGACATTTGTCCTTCTTAGAGGTTAATTAACTTACACATATGCCTATTTTCTTACAATTGTCTCTAATCTACCTTTATATGTTTACAAGTGTAAATCTTGTTTTTAATTAATTTATTTAAGTCATTTATATGTATTTATAAAATATTTACATGTATATAAAAATGTATTTATCTTTTTATAAGTAAGCTTTTAGATTTTAATAAATATACAAATGTGAAAAATAATTATTTATAATAGCTTATGCTTTGATCAAATAAATATAACATATTTTTATATGCTTGAGAAATTGAGTTTAACTTTATATATATATTTTTACAAATCAATTTTGACTTATGTTTGAATTTTTAAAGAGAAAAGATTATTAAAACAAATGAACTTCTTAATTTAAAACTTAACTAAAATAAAAACTTAAAATATAAAAATAAATAAGAAATTATCCTTGTTATTTAAATCTCAAATATCATTTTCAAAAGTATGAAGTCAAATTAAAAATTTCCAAATTACAAATTATATAAATATTAAAGTTTGAAAATACTTTATTAAATTCAAATCCAATATTCTTTCCATTCCAATATATACAAATATATATATTCTAAATGGAAAATATTTTTAACATTAAATTTTGATAATTACTATATTGAATTTTATAACATAACTCCAAATCACAATATATATATATATATACATATATATTATAATTTGAAAACATAGTTTTATTAAATTAAAAGATTCCCTATTCATAATATATATATACCAATATATATATACATTATAAATATAAAACATTTATATAAGTTTTAGAAAGATAAATCTTCCCAATTTAAAATTGTTAGAAAAGATATTCCTAATTTAAAATGTTATTAGTTTTCAAAAGAAATAAACTTGCCAATTTAAAATATTATTAACCTCTAAAATGAATAAACTTGTCAATTTATAACATAAAATCATCAAATCAATTTAATTATTAATAAAGATTATTAAATTGATATTGCCAAAATTCCGGGATATCACAGCACTTGACTTGTAATCTATCTTGTTTTAATGATGTATCCATTTGGGCATCACTTGTTGCCTCTTTCACTGGATACACTGTTTCATTACACTGATGCAGCCTTGCCCTTAAATACAATTGGTGGCTGCAGTGTTTTATTGTTGAGACTTCGCCTTTGTTGGGTTTTCATTTCATTAATGCACTGATTTGTATTGCAGTTTGATTTGTTATCCTTGTACTGGCCATTGACTTCAAGTGGTGGCTGCATTTTCGTTGCAGTTTTACCCTTGTCCCTTGTGGTGACTTTATATTCGGTGGTGGCGAGGCGGTGCACGCGTGCGTGCACTGCAGCCACCCAGAATTGACAATTTTGAATTGATATTTCCTTTGTGTCGTGATGCATTGATCTTTTATGCCGTATTGGCGAGGCCGTACACGCGTGCGTGTACGGCAGCCAATCAAATTTTTGATGGTTTTAAAGTGACAATTTCGATTGTTTTGAATTGATTTAGTCGGTTTGATAAATTGTTTATTTATCTCTGTTGATGATTTAAATCTGCTGATTTATTGTTTAACACTGTTAAGTGTTATATTTACTGTTATCCGATTTCTTTGTTTAAAGAGTCGGATAGACTGGAATTTTTGTGACTGTCGTCTATTTAATTATTATTGCTTTTATGCACTAATAACTGAGTTTGAATTAGACTGACCTGTGTATTATTTTCTTTTGAATGTAATACTCGGGTCAGACCGAGTATTTTTTTACAACTTGAAGATTTTCGAGCAGCGAAGTTAGAGAGAGAGGGTAAAAGAATCACTTAGGTTTTCAGGAAAATTGTATTTTAAGATATTCCGCTGTATCAGTTAAATACATCGTATAAACTCTGTTGTATGTAAAAAGATTTATAGTAATGAAATAAAGATTCATTTGTTTTAATTTATTGATTATTATTCGGTGTTTCTGTGGCTGATTCTGTTTAAACTTTATAAACTAAATAACAATTGGTCTTTTTGAACGTTTCAAGTTGGTTTAATTACCGACTGGAGGCGGTCAGAAGGGGGAATGTTACAGATAGCCTATATTGTTGACATCAAATAGGCTATGCTTAAACAATCATAAACAATGATTACCTCTTCATCTACATATGATGATGGTAATGAAGTGATTGTTGAAATTAAAATTTGATGGCCTATATTTCTAAACAATAGTTAATAGGCCATGCTTAAAATAGATTTTGCTTTCAACTTTGTTGTCATATTTTATAAGAGATAAATGTGTATTAGTGGTTGTGTTATAGTTTGATGGTTTATATTGTGCTAATTAATAGCGCAAATATACCATACTTATGATAAGCACATCAACTAATTACACTAATGATAAGAAAAGAGAGATCATAACTTCATTTTGTTGATTTATGTGATCTAGAGAGTGGAAATTGCCTTCACACTCTCATATTTTTATCAATTTTCTTTTGCTAGTTTTTTACATTTTTAGCTAATCACATTTTCAACTTTGGTTAATTTGATTGAATAGAATTTTAAAATCATCAATTCCTTGCAGATCGACCCGTACTCGCCACATACTTCAAAAGTACGCCATTCTCTTGCAGTTATTTTTAATTTAAATTCGTTCGACGGTTTTCTAATCCGATAGAAATTCCATCGACGAATAGTTCCTTTCGGGACAAGTTTTGATGAACGAACCTGATAACTGAAAGTATTCCCTAAGCTTAATCTAACACTCTATACTACTTTGAAAACCCTATAAATAATAACCTAATCTAAGCCTAATTCTCATAAAAAATTATACAGTAAAAAACCTATCAAAATTTTCCCTCTTCTCCAAACTCTAAAATTCTTCAAAAAACCAAAATAAAATCAACCTAGAAGAACACAAACAATTGGATCTAAACAGTGCAGGGAAGCTAGAATTTGAAGGGTGATTCTCAGGCAAAGCAAATAGGAAGAACTTAGGCTTTAGGTGAGTGGGAATAATTTTAGTAAAATAATTATTACAGTTAGATTCAAACTATTTAATTGATTTAGGTTGCTAGAAACCTAATTTGAAACATGCAGAACCCAAAATTGAAGTCTGTACGTTAAAATAGAAATTACCAGTAAACTATTGAACAACATGAATTACGGTTAAGCTTATGCTCCTCTTTTATAATTGAATTTGCAAACCCTAAATCGATAAACACAACATCAAAATTGCAAATTGACATATAAACTGGTCACCTAGTAATTAGGGTTCATCGGTAACTTCTAATAACTAAAAATGACATGAATTAAACGATAATCAACGATCGACGGTAACCAAATTGCAGAAAACCCTAATTTTAACACATGACCGGTCGACCCTGGAACCCCAACTTTCGACCGGTAGCAGTCGACCGGAAGGGAACAGCAATCAACTGTTCACAACATAAGTTGGGAGAATGAGCCTCGGCCTAAAACCCAAGTTAAAGATTATAAATTATGTAATTCCAAAAATTATATAAATGGAGAATTGATTGTTTGAGCTTAATTTAGGCTAAGTACACATGCTAGAGATTATTGAGAAGTCAGTTCCCCATCAAAGAATAATAGTTCATCGCGATTAGGGTAAGGTTAAATACCCAAATAAAAGCTGAGGGTTGACTAGGAGATGTATTTTGTAAACACTCAAGGGTTGTTCCATAGTTGATGTGCAACACTGAAGGAGACATCAGGTGAGTAAGCCCAGTGCTAATAGGGATTCTAAAGGACAGTTAGGCCCAGCTCAGCATGATAAGAGACTATGGAGTAGAAAGAAGCCCGATAATAACAGAAGTCCTTGTACACATGATTCTAACACGATGTGGTATAGGTGGACATTATCATAGTATGATAAGACATTTTCCACTATAATCGAGAGGTGAACAGTGGGTGCATACGATGAGTCACATAGCGAGCTTGCCTTTTGGGGTTCTCCCATTCTAGGCATAGTGATGGTTATATGTATTCATGGGAGACCAGTTCCTACAATAACCTACGGGTGATGATTTTTTATTGGGTAGCTTTAGGAGCATTATCCGATCTTTAGTGTGAGGTTTGATCCGTAGTTCAATCCTTGTAGTAGTCTACACAAGTAGTAGTGTAGATATGTAGTAAACAAGAACCCTTAAATAATGCACCATAGGAAGTCACAAACACTGGTAGTACTATGTCATTTAGAATAGTTTTGAAGTTAAATGCACATGATCATCACATATTAACCTTATACCCATTCACCAGACTTTTGTCTGACCCACTCCCTCCTTTCCATCTTTCCCCACCACATAATAACAAGTTAGCAGTTGATTGGGCATAGTACGTGGAGAAAGGAGCTTCACGTTGGAGTTCTCATATTGTTCGTTGTTCCTTTTGTAATCAATTATTGAATTAAATGTCTGTAAAGCTTATATTGTACTTTAAAAGCAGTGTATATGTAAAAACATGGATTTTGGAAACTGTTTTTGTGAGATGTCTATTTTATGTATTTATATTTTAATTGCTTCCGCTGTGGGATTTGAAAATGCACAATGACTTAAAACTTACCCATGTAATCACTACAAGAAATCTGACCTTTACCTACCAATATATATGGGTAGGTAAAGATAGCCTTTATCTACCAATATTTAATGGTAGGTAAATATTGCCAATATTATAACATTTTGGAAGGGTGATTATTTACCAATAAATATGAGTAGGTAAAAAGTGTTACCTATGCATATATTGGAGGGAAAGTTTTTTGCAATTGGCGCCTATATTTTCCTCATATCATTTTAACTTTTCATTAAAAATAAAGTTGAGTTGTGTGATGATGTATCAAAAAACCCTATCTTAGCAATTTCATTTTTGGAATGAAGATTTCATTTGCATATCCTAGCAATGTTCCATGTAAAATCAGTTATTTATTAATTATTAATAATTAGTTTGAAATATTAAATAATTAGCAATTAATAATTGATAAACAGTAATTAAATTTTAAATAATTAATATTAAATATTCAATAATCATTATTAATAACTTTTCATATATTGCCATTTTTTTAAACAATTGACTATTAAAATGTAAGCGTTGCAATTTGTATAAAAAGTTTCACAATTTCATACCAATATGTCATCATCCTAAATGGCTAAAACATATTCTCCCTAGTTTATTAGAGAAACAAAATCCATACCATCCCCTCCAACTATATATCTAACCGTTTATTTTAAACCAAATCTAACGGTACAAATCACAATCCGCGTATTTCCTTTTGATTAGCTACACTAGAAACTGACAGGAACCACTATCCACCTTTGAATACCTCGCATCTCCATTCTCCAAAGTACTATCCAGATCCTCAATTGTCTCATCTTCTCAAACCCTAATTCCCAAATTAATCGAACAAATTTGTTAATTTCACCATGGCATGAAGAGACACTACAAGAAAAATTGTATTTGTACAAGAAAAAATGTATCATGCCAGGTAATTTAGTTTGATGCTTCTCGATTTCAATGGATTATAGATTAGATCTATTATTGCAGCCTTCTATCTTTATGTTCATATTTTGCAAAAAATATTCTTTTAAAATTGAAGCTTTCCTCAAATTTAGGCGATTTCTTTCTAGATCTCATTACTTCGTTCCTTTCTAATTCAGATCATGTTAGGTAATTTACTTTTAGTACTTATTCCAAAGACAACATCTTGATTAGGTTGTAGGGTATCTAACTGTTGATGGTTGCATTATAATATGTATATGCTTCTAATTGGAAAAAGTTTTTTCCTCCTTCCCACCAATTTATTAATTTCATATTTTTCAGAATTAGATTAGTGAATGAATCACATAGTAGAATTGGATTAATGAGTGAATGAATTACACAAGTCAGTAAAAGGTAAGTTCTTTATTTATGAATTTCGTTTAGTTGTATAAGCTTGAATCATGAAGTCATTATCAAGCTTGCATTTATTATTTCTCATAATTTTGGTCAGTAATTTGGTCATTGGTTACTAGATCCAATGTTTCATACCTCTAATATATTGTTATAGCTTTTCTTTACAAATTCCTTTCTGATGTCACATTTAGGTTTAATTATCAAATTTACTAGCTCCATGAAGACTTTGAGATTATGCACATAAATGATATATTGGTATTTGTACAACCAATAAATATAACGTTTATACCAATATCTTTTTTTCTCCCTAACGATATGCAATTTTTGTCTCTATATTTTTCTACAATTATATGTAGTTTCCGCAGATTCGTTGCAGTGCAGTTTCAGATTCTTTCCGCTTTTAAATATGAGATTTTTGAAGAAGTATCGATGTCTATATGAGATTATTTGGGATTAGCTTATGGTTTTTGTCTCATTTTATTCTAAACTGGTAATAACTGATTATGACAAGACATGTAGTAGATTGATTTTGAATTATTATTATTTATTGTTAGAAAATAGAAGCAATTTGATTTTGTACATCTCTTACTTCTATAATCAGAAGTAACTGATTGTTCATTTTACTAAATTAATTATTTATAATTCACAGGCTTTTCAACTCATCTTTAACTACAAAAAGTTCGTACACAAAATTAAAGCATTAATGTTGTAATTTAGGTAAATAAGGTAACTTTAATTGCAACTTAGAATTCCTTTTCCTTTGTCATAGTTTATTGATTAGATTGATCTAAAGTTGTTGTATTGATACGTACATGGACAGATCTGATATATGCTTAGCTATGGCAATTTTCATAACTGTACGTCTCAAATATATACGTTACCTTTTTTTGAATAAATGTCTCTGAAATTAAGAATAATGCAACATCGAGATTCATGATTTTTTTGCTAAATAGAATCAATTTTATGTTATTTCCAAGTTTGTGTTATTTTCCAAATAGGTTTGTGCTTTAAATGATATCGTTTTTCCTTAAATTTCACCAACCTATTTTTATAAGTGTTATAAATACCATATATAGTTTTTTATTCCTAGGAATGTTTGGAAATATTATATGTCTTTTTAAGTTTCAATATGTTATGCATTTCAGATAAGTTTTCTATGTCCATCCCTTTTAACCTCTAATTTATTCCCTGGTGGGACCCACGTCATAGTTGAGTTTCAAAATGTCTTCATTTACTGCTAAAACCCACTATTATAGAAGTAAATTAAAAGATTTTCTTACTTCTTTATAATTATATCATTTAGTTTGTCTTACATATTAATTTTCTTATAATTATCTCATTGATTATTCATTCTACTAAATTAATTATTTCTAATTTATAGGTTATTTAGCTCATCTTTTGCCCAAAAAGTTCCTCCCATGGAAATTAGTTTATCCAACAATAAGGCTGTAATTTGCATTAAAATGGTAAATTTAACTTCCCTTGCATTATTATTACCACTAATATTTAGTTGTGATAGTTTTTTGATCAAATTAATTTAGCAATGTTGTAATATAATGGTAGATTCAATATATGCCTAGCTATAATAGTTGCCATCTACCATAAATACCTATAGAAGAATAATTTTTAATTGATTATCATATCTATAATAAATTTATGGGCATAACTTAATCGATAAAGTTATGTAATTTATTTGGTTTTCATTTATTTCTAAATATATATCAGTATCCAAATAAATAAGTATTTTAAATGAGATTTTATTACAAAAATTTCACCAAACCTATTATTATTGATTTTGTTAGGTGCTTTCCGTGTTCAACTTTTATCAACTACTAATTGGTGATTCAAAGCGTTAAATTGGTATTTTTTTTGTTTGACATACTTTTTACTCAAATATGTGATGTTGCTTCTTAAGTCACTTTCATTTAGGTTAGTCTCTTTCTTTTCTAGTCTCAATATAAATTTAGATAAAAGTATACATGTACTTATATCTACTATTTGACAACATGCTTATATAATCTAATCGGGGTATAAAATCTTTCACATGTCTCATACTTTTGCCTAAATAAGAAAACGGTATTTTTTCACCAGTATACTGCATATTGCATATTGCTTCTAATTTAGTTTTTGTTGATATTACAGAAATATCCAACCGATGCATAGGATCCGAATCTTAGTGGAGACAAAATTAAAGATGGAAAAATGCATAAGGAACTTTTTAAGACAAGTTTTTTTGCTATTATTTCAGGGAAATCAAAAATGAATCAAGTAAAAACAAGCTATACATTCAATTTTAAGGCCTAACATTCTTACAATCGTTGTACAATTGACCACTGATCGATGTCCTGACTAGTCTTTTGAGCAGAAGACTCATTAGAGAGAAGATAGGACCTATAGTACAAAGTCAGGTAGCATACAGTCAAATCATTATATTATAGACTGATATTTCATAAAACTGAAATTGATATTTACATCATATATATGTTCGTTATAGATGAACGCAGTGGACTCCCCAGTAATCAAATTCCTTGATATTATCATACAGAAGGCACAAAAGGCATGTCGATACAATTGATAAAATTGAAACAATTAAAATATCAGTGGAGAATAGTTCTTATGCATCAGAGTCAATATGTTGCTCAGTTTGCCTTCAGGTATGACCTCTATTGCAAAATATTTTCTTGATATGTTAAGCCTAATTATTAATTGACGATTAATGAAGTATTCAATTTTTTTGCATGATTTTGAAATCGAAGAAAGCACGGGGAGTCTACCAATGTAAACATGTTTTTCCACATGCAGTGTATCGATAGCTGGCTCATCAGGTATGCTACATGGCCATTGTGTAGGAGAGATATCTAATTTTTTCAAGTTATTTTTTGTAAATTATATATACATGGGCATTAGTTGTTTGTACATATATAAGTGTGAATTTTATTTAAACTACATATACATTTGATTGAATATCACAATGATTACAACTGCTTTGATTTGGTTATTTGGGTTATTTAATATACTAGTTTTGTAGATAATAATAATGTATGTTTTTTCTAGTTTATTTCTAATATAGAACGTTTATAAATAACTGTTATTATCTTTAACCACATATAACCATTAAATTTGACCAAAATATGAATTGTGAAATAGACCAATAAAATGATGCCACGTGGGCTAATAAAATAACGCCACGTGGTCTAATAATATTGCGCAACGTAGACTAATAAAATGATGCCATGTGGAAAATCAGATAATGCCACGTGGACTAATCAAATGATGCCGCGTGGCCTAAGAAAAATAATGTCATATGTACTCATCAAATGATGACACGTGGACAAATTGTTGTTTGACACATGGACCAACTATAAGATGCCAAGTGGCGGTATTGATGTATGCCACGTGTATGCTACTGTGGCAACCATATCAGCAACCACGTAGGATAACACATCATCAAATACATCAGTCGATGACTCATCATTTGATTCACAACTTAGTGGGGTCCACGGATCCTTTTACCTACCAATATTAATAAGTGTAGGTAAAAACTCTTTCCCCACTAACTTTTACCTATCAATGTCTACCAATTCAATATTGGTAGCTAAAGCATATTACCCACCATTAGACTAGTTTTACCTACACTTACAATTGGTAGGTAAAGACCACATTTTCTTGTAGTGAATTATGTTCTCTAAGGTTTTAAAATCTCACAACTCGTATTTCTTGGCATGACATATGTTCGAAAGTCACATTAGGCTTTGGATTGGTGTGTTGGGAGGTGTGGGTTGCTACATTTGATATTAGAACATAGGTTTAGGATTCCTTAGGACTTAGGCACGTATTGAGCGAACGCACTTGAAAAAGTTTTTTGAAAAAAGGATGGTTTTTCAAAAGGATTCCCAAAATGTTTTACAAAAAGTTTTCAAAAATGGGTTTTGATCATATATATGTATTTATATATAGATAAAAGTTTTCAAAAAGATTTCCAAAGATTTTATCTATATATTAGAATTTCCTTTATTCATGCCTATACTTTCTATGGAAAAGTTGAAAATAATTCACAAACACAGATAGTGAGAATGACTACAAATCGTAGAAGAATGGCTCAGAGAAGACAGTTAAGGTTCCGAGCATGAACATCCATATATGGTTCCGTCGGTATCGATAAACAAAGAGATAAGATGAACCAAATCTTACTAGGAAAGCGTAATTATGATTTTCTGACAACCTATATATTTGAGCCAATAAGGTAGTGGTTGGCATATCCCTTATATAAGGAAACAATTACGAGTTAGAATAAATGTAAAGTTATAACAATTAAGGTGGGAAATAAAATTTTCACGTTTATTGTGGTTTACCCCATAAAGAAGGGCTAATAGTAGTTTTCTATACCAATTAGCAGTGGAAAGTACATTATGGAAGTAAAGATGAACGAAAATGATTAGTACTAAGAGACTCATATAATAAGAATAAGATGCCAACAATGTGAAAATGGGAACATTGAAAAAGGACTTTTACAAAGGTAAACTCCCCCCAGTTAAGGTAGAAACCTTATTTTCATGTTGGTAATAGTTGGAAGAACTCATATTTGTTGAACGATATGGCTAGATTATTTCCATGTTAAAAGTTGGACAATGTATTGGAAAATAAACTTAAGTAACCACCTTTGAAAAGGAAGACGAAACTTATTACATTTAAAGCAATGTTAGGTATAGTGGGCTTAGGTAATTAGGTCGCTATTGTCTACTCCAACGTAGGTGATAAACCAATGTTTCTAAAAAGTTGGAAACAATAAATATCTGATATTTTAAATAGAAAAATTATGGTTTATGATTTTCTATAAATAGTCTGATAAACTTTATGAGACTTGTTTAAAAGACAAAATTAAAGAATTTGGTGAAAATTTATTTTTAATAACTGTTTTAAAGCTTTTGTTTTGTTTTTGGGCACATTGTTATACTTATCTCAATGTGCACTTAGCTTTTGACAAAACAATTTTGAAAAGAAAAAATAAAAATTGAAGAGTATGTAAGGCCTAACTTTGAATTCCTTTTGCAAATAAGAAATGGTTATGTATCCGAAAATGTTTCTGTTATATCTCTAAAATAATAATAATAATTTAAAAACACTACATTTTCTTTGAAAAAAAATATAATATAAAATACTCTTTCTTGAAAATTTCTTATTTATAAAAGAAGATTTTGGAAAGGTGTGTTTTTATGTACATTTTTACTAAGTTAAGTTAATTATTTTTGATAATTTGATTATAGAAAATGTTATGAACCTAGTAAAAGGAATTTATTGTTAAAAAGGAATAAAGGGTTTTCAAGTTTTAACAACTTACTAGATTGTAGTAATGATAAAAGTTAAAGAATTTGACATAAAAGGGTAAAATGAAAATTTTATAACTAGCACTTAAAACTTAAAAGGATGGGAAATAGATTGGAGTTAGACAAATAGGATTAAACGGCCCACTAGGACAAAAATTGACTATGGAGTAGAGGTTGAACTTCCTGTAGTAGTGAAAGATGAGCACCACCTTGTGTTTCTCCACTCAAGTATGGTTTGAGTTGTAGAATCTTTTATGTAAGGAAGGTTGAAAAGTATGATTTGAGTAAACTTATTCCAGAATACGGAAAGAATAAGTCAAGATGTTTTAGTTGTATCAAAGAATACTGTGAATGTAAGAAGTTTTTTGGTTTGAAGTGTTAAAGGGACAAGTAGGGTCTACTTCAATCCATATTGGGAGTGTTAAGTAACAAATAGGCATTTCCTTGATTACATTAGACAATCCTAAATGGAACAGTAAGCATAGGCTTGGCGCTATAGCAATAAGATATTAGTTGGTACCTTATAGATGAGAATAGGATACTAATAGGCTATGGGAAGTTCAGGTATTGTGTTGTCCCCTGAAGGCTACGGGAAAACCAGGTGGACAAGAATGGGAAAGTATCTATTTTATACATGTTATTGGATTTATATCATAGTAGTTGCATTCCCTGAGTGCCTAGGTGTGCATCTTAGAATTGTATGGTTGAATGTTGCCCATACTTGAGTATAGAAAATAATGGGTAGTAGTACTTTCTGAAACTTATAGATTATGTAATAGCTCCAAATTGGTAGGCTCAAATCACTTATGCAAGTAAAAATGTGAATTTAGTCATCGTAGTAAATTGTTGGATAATTGATATGCATTAATGAACACAAATTGGAAGTTGTTATAAAATGGAAATGAGATTTAAGTAGAATTTTAATTCACTGGGATGAAGTATGTAGCAATGTGAATTTTTATAAATTATCCAATTTTAGTCCAAAAGTATATTGTTTGAAATAACAAGGAATAGACTCAAAAAAAAGAGATGTACAAAATAGGGATAGTCACCATATTTTGTACTGTCTACTTCAATAATAAATAGAAAAGATAATTCCTTATAATTTCAAATAACACAAATCCTATATTCGATAATTTATGGAAAGTTACAGCGTTTACATTCCTTTTGGAAAAAGTGTCGTTCTAATGCATTAAAATGCTTTAAGTACAAACCAAAGTAATGGTTATCACGTCTATTGGATTAAAATGGCAAGGCATCATTCCACATTAAGTAGTCTTAACCATAGGATAAAATAAACATTGGAATGGAGTGATAAGAGGTTGCGTTTAATAAAAAAATGTAACGACTCGAAATTTTATCGCTTTGATTTATGAATATTTAATTAATTTTAAATATTTAATTAATGGTTTTTAATGGTCAAATAACCCTCTTTTAACTAACAAGTAATGATGGTGAACTCATTTTGAAAATTAGTTTACAAAAATATATACTTTAAAGTAAAAGTGAAAAAGTGATCGAAAATTTAATGATGGTAACAGTAATGATGGTAACATTCACCGGGTTTCGTAAAATTTCAAATTTCAATAGCGACAGTTTCTTTCTGGCGACTGTTTTATTTCTCTCTCCGTTGACTTCCTCCATGGCCTTCCGCTTCATCGACCCTCGTCGCACCGCCTCTCTCCCCTAGCTTTCCCTCCGCCTCGCTCTCTTCACCCTATGCTTATTTCTTCGCCGCCCTGTGCTTCCACTACCAGATCTAGGAGAATTTTTAACGCGTTTTCTGCTATGCCGCGCCTTCAAGACGATTGCAACTTCCCTCCATTGCTTGCATCCAAGCCTTGTTATCCCTTGGCCGCTATCTCCAATGGTTTTGTTTCGATTGCAAATCCTGTCTCCACCCTTCGAGCATTGCCTGGTGGTTTGCAACTTGCGCCTGATTCCGGTAAGCCACCTCCGACTCTTGGTGCCCCTAACATTGCCACGTGTAGTAGTTGTTCGCTGTTAATTGCAGCGATGTCGGATTGTGGGAAATCCTCTACTGTTGGGGTCTGTGATAATAATGTATTGTTTGATCGTTGTGGTTTTGTTACTCAGGCAGATACAACTGGAAATATTTTAGGCTCTAGTAATGTTAGTGTTGATACCATGGCTCTCTTTGCTCTGAATAACAGTACTCCGACTGGAAATGGAATTTTCTCACACGCTGTTTGTGATAATGCCAAGGATATCTCAGATGTGAATATTATCAATCTGGAGCTGGAATCTAATTTGGTTGCCGAAGCCTGTGTTGTTAATGCCACTGCTATGTCTCTGACTGGTAGTAAGTTGTCATCTCCTTCTGTGCTTGGGAAACAAGCTACTGCCCTACCTTGTCTATTGACCAGTCTGTAGTCCCTGTCCCTTGCTGCTTAAAACCATGGACATCTCTATTTTCATCTCTTCCCCGTAATGCGGGCATCTACAAACCAATTGTTTTGAAATTGTGAAGGAAAATGGTGTAATGATTCCTCCACCTAGTGTGATGCAAGCGGGTTTAGACTATTGGTCGGGATATTTGGTTGGTTTCTTTTTGGATCCAAATCACCTACTACATGATGCGGCTAAAGTTTGCTGTAGGGCTTGGAAACTTCATAGTGATTTACGTGTTTTGTTGGTTGATTCCATGTATTATCTATAGTTTTCCTCCTCCAAGGAACGCCGGTGTGTCCTAGAGGTCGAGCCTACCTTTTTTGATGGAAAACCTTTTATTATTACTCCATGGACTCCAACAATAGCTAGTGCTCATGAATAGGTTCTTTCTATTCCTGTATGGGTTTTCTTTTCACATATTCCTTCTGTTTTATAGCCTTTGCTTGGTTTGAATTGGTTAGCGTGTAACATAGGCAAACTAAAATGCTTTGACATGAATACAGTTGCACGTGAGAAATTAGTCTATGCGAAGGCTCTAATTGAAATAACCCCAGATAAGCCCCTCCCTTCCTCTATTCCGGTTCAGCTTGCTGTTGAGCAAATTGAGGAGGTCCGTTTTCGTTATGGATTGGTCCCTGACATATGTACTACCTATCACTCCTTTAGCTACCTTGCCGTCTCTTGCAAGCATTCTGTCATCTTTGCCGCAGCTTCCAAAATCCCTCTGCCTCTCCCTCCTCTTAGGAAATGGGTTCCTAAGGCTCCTATCCCTGCCTCTTTGTCAGACCTTCCTATTTCGGTTCCACCTCCTATTTCTGATGCTAGTCCTGCCTCGCTTGCCACCACTGATTGTGTGGTTCCGTCTGAAGCTACAGTTATTCCTTTATCTGTTCCCAATCCTATGCTGCCTCGGTTGTCTGTTGATTGGGTTGAGTCCGAAAGGTGTTGGATGGATCTCATTTCAGATATGCGATATAACCCCTTGGAGGAATCTTTTTTTAGATTTGTTTCTGATGATGAGCAGGACCTCAGATGCCTCCGTTATTGCATTTCTGGTGACTCTCTAGTGCTCTCTTCTGATGGCTTCATGCGAAGTGGAATGCTAACATGTTATATGATACTACTTGGGACCGATCCTTCATATACTCTCCCGATTCCGTGGATTATGACCCTCGTCTTGCTTTTCTTTTTCGTCCTTTTGCACACTTACTAGGCAACGCTCCTACGATTCTGGACCATGTGATAGCGGATGATGGTGTTCCTTCCTCCTTTGAGGGAAACTAGTCGTTAGGTGATTTGTTGTAGCTGTGGCATCTCTGTCACACTCCAGTGCTGTATTTTCCTTTTTTACTAGTACTTAAGGTGCTCCTACCTTACTCCTGTATTAACTGTTTTATTACGTTCGTAATAAAAAGTAGACGGTCCACTATAAAACCGGTTGGCCTTGCCAAAAAAAAAAGTGATCGAAAAATGTTTTATAGAAAATCAACTTTTTATTCACTAATAAGTTCTTCAAACATTTTAGAACTTTCATAGTAGCAAATGAACTTGTAATAACAGTTCAAAGTATAACAAATAGGTTAATTAAAGTAAGTAGTTATCAGAAAAATCTAGAAAGTGATTAATTGATTAAATAAAGAAAGAAGAATCTTCTTCTTTATTTAAAATTGTTAAATGTCAAATGATTTGATGTGCACATGAATTAAGGAAAGCACATGAGTACTTATTTCTTTTACATCTCTTTTGATATCATTATTTTCATTTTTCAAAAGTTTTCAAAAAAGCTTCAAAAGTGGAAAACTCAAAAACGACTTCTTTGGTTTTTTTTAACTTCTCTCTTCCAAAACTCACCCAGTTCCAACTCTCTTCAAATTCAGGTATGTTCTTTAGCACATTATAACAACACACCCTAGCCTTTAAAAAGTTGAGAAAAGATTGATCAAGGGGGATCTAGCACTATTGTGAGCAATTTGTGGAGGGAGGAGGAGTGATTTTGGGTTTTAGTAACGACTAAGAATATTTAACGTTTCAAATAGGAATATCTAATTTTGTCTAAATATTTAGATTTGATTAATACGAAATTTTATTCTTAATATAACGACTCGGTTTTTACTGACGTATTTTTAATTTAATTTATTTGATTTTTCCATAAATTTGAATTTGAAAATTATTTAGATTATCGTTTTTGGAAAACGATGGTATTTTTGCGATTTTACAGAATCAGTTAACCTGTGTATATTATTATTGTTTTGGGATCATGGTACATTTTTGTACGTGGTTACATTTTTATTTTGTCGTTCAAGGTTCGTACACAAACGAAATTCTGTGTGATGAAATACCAGAAATTTTGATATAAACCAAGCTTGAAACACTTAACTTATTCAACACTCTTTCTTATATTATCCTTTTCATTATTCTATCCTGGAAATCAAAATAAGAAAACAAGCTCCACAATTTAAAATCAATATAAAATCATTCGATTATCGAAAAAAATTAAAGCTAGTATCTTTGAATTCATTTCAAGGAGATCTACGAATCCATATTCGTCTTGTGGCATGCGATGCAATTGTGGGGACCTCGACCCTTTTCCCGTCGACCTAGGTTTGACGGTCAAGGAGTTGGAGGCGGATTCAGGGCTTGGGAACAGTGGCAATGAGTTCGTCGTGTTGAAGGGAGGCGGCAGCCAAAGTATGTCGAGGTGCGGTGGTCCCTAGCAATTTGCGACTTTCACGTGTGTGGAATTTGGGTTCTCGGGTCGCAATCTAATGGGGGAAGTTAGGGCTTCGCAAGGTTGGGTTGGGGAAGGAGCATTCGCGGTGAGGGACGCGACGGAAGTGTCGGTGTTGGATTTCATGGATTATTGGTGGAGATCTTGGGGTAGGAAGCTTCGGGAATGGTGGAGCAAGTTACTGGAGTAAGCAGAAGGAGGTTTTAGGAGGGAGGAATAGTTTATAAAGGGGTAATTATATGTAATTTAAGTAATTAGTGAAAAAAATATTTAATTCAATTTCAAACTTATTAAATCAATAACTCTCTCATATGAGGTCCGACCGAGGCGAGACTTTTTGCTTTGTGCTCGTAATAGCGATAGCTACGCGATGAAACTAGTTTCGTTGAATTTGAAGAAAATGAAATTTTAGGCTAAAATCGAACGTCATTCGATTTTAGTTCAAATTGGAATGCCTATGCATCTGCTGGAATTTCGGTGAGTTAAACTCACCTTTTTGGATAATCAATATGATATGTAGTAGATAAATTTACTATTTGTGTTTGGAAGAATTATTGGCTTGGTTTGGATAAATATCCGCTTTGAAAAGCAAATGACATTTAGAATTAAAATACAAGGAATTTTATAAAGAAATCTAGATTTCCTATCATTGTGATTTTTAATTCCAGTTATATACCTGTTGATTTTATTTTCACTTATATACTCGTTATATAGATTGTTAAATGCTGAAATTTGATAGTTTGGTCATATTAGATGTGACAATGGCATATGTTAAAATTTGAACCTTTTTAGTGATAAAGGTAGTAACAGCATTTGGTTAAGTGTTATGGTAGATATTGGCCTCGTTATAGTATTTTCAAATACTATTAATTGTTGTTTTGGCTTGGAAATGGTTTTTGATTTAGAGAATGACCTTTAAATATTATTTTGGAAATTTCCATGATATTTTATTTAAAATAGTTTTGGACTTCCACCTCAACCTTTTTATTTGTCCTTTCTAAATATATAGAAATGTTTTAAGAATATTTGTGAAACGTTTATATAAAAAGCTGTACCAAAGGATAAATTTATAATTATATTTTATAAGTAAATGATAGTTTCATAATAGTGTTTTATAAATAAAAGAATGGTTTCATAAAGGATATTCTATAAAAAGGAAATTAATATCATTTTGATAACTTGGAATAATTAATTCCATTCATGATTTTATGATGATGTAAGAAATGATCGCTTTATGAAAGTACTTGGTCTTATTTTAGGAAACGAAGATTTGTGTTAAGGATGTAAGATTTATAGAAATGAGTTTTGGATCTATAATAGATGTTTATAAAGGATTTTTATAAAGGAGCTTTATAATTATATATTGAGATTTATGGAAAGTATAGGAGTTCATAATTATATTGGAGATTTATAAATAGAAATGAGTTTTATAAAGGAAATTTTATAAATGAATTTAAAGTTTATAATTATACTTGGAGTTTTATATAAAGAGTTTATTTATAAAAGAGTTTATTTATATAAAAGAGTTTTATAAATAGAAAAATGATTTATAGCAATGAGTTTTGTAAATATGGAAGGGATTTTTTAAGAAAAAAAAGGAGTTTTATGAAGGCATTTTATAGGAAGAATGAGACCTAATTTCCACAAATGATCATTTCAACTTACGGTGGTGTGGAAAATGTTCTTTTCCTACTTAACACAAAGTTTCAAGGTATGGAAACTCGTCTCTATCTTGAGAATTAAGAGTATGTATCGAGGCCAGGATAGTTTTTCTAACTTGTCTGATTTCATTATTAATTGATGGGTAGTACTGTTTGAAATTAGGAAGTGGTGGTAAATATATTTGGTCCAATTTCTATACTATCCATTTACTTTTGCCAAAAGAGAAATGTTTTGGGTTTATTATTATTATCAATGTTTAAATGACATTTGTTTTAACCCAAATGAGTATGGTTTTGGAAATGAAAATCTTTTCTAAGATTTGTGAATATACTTACATCGTTGAGATAAGTATATGTGTACATTTTTTAAGTATTGAAATGTAGCATGTTGTGAATATACTTATATTGTTGATATAAGTATGTGGCTATGTGTAACGCCCCACTCCGAGACTCACATTAGCAAAGAGTATTACAAGATAATACCGCCTGCTAATACGGAGAATAGAGCTGGATAGGGACGACCATCTATAGCCTTGTCTTAACTATCTACTGAATGCGTCGATAAATGTAGCATATATTTTTTTCATGTGGATCGACATATCCAATAGATATTTAATACAAAACTATAATGGCTATAAGATCTAACAAAACAAAATATAACAACTCAAATGTAAAACACATCACAAAACAGTAAATCATCATATACATATACACATATACAGATACATCACAGAGTATACAAAATGATACATGTCAAGTGGTGTAGCAACCATAATATACCGGCGAGTCAAAAGAATATACATAACAGAGTTACAACCAAAAAGGACTACACAAAAAGCTATAACAAAAAGAGCTAGTAGAATAGTCTATGCGGAAGGAGAATAGGCTAAGTCCAAATGTACCTAACCTGAAACACCTCGGTTTGACCCGAGTATAAAATACACGGGTCAGTCTAGCTAAACAAATCGGTTAGATAAGCTAAATGGTAATGAACATGCAAGGTCATAAAGTACCACAAATATCTCTAAAAGAGATAACTCGATCATCTAACAAAAGATGAATCATAACAAGCCTCATATCATCGGCAACTCAAATAAAAAAAGGATATGAATATCCCAAATCAAGCCAAAAAGGCAAATAACAAATACCAATAAAGGTAACACAAGTTTCCACAAGGTAATCGCTATATGTCGTGTGGTTCAAAGGACCTACCCCGAAAGGTGATACTCTAGGGAAATATATATACCAAAGAAACAAAGGATGCACGTGCTCAGTACTGTATAAACAAGGATCCACAAGCCCGAAGGCGACAAACCCAAGTATCTCTCGAGCGGTGACGAAGGACCAACTCCAAAAGCGATACTATAGGGCAACAAACCCGAAGGCACAAACCCGAAGGCACAAACCCGAAGGCAATAAACCCGAAGGCAATAAACCCGAAGGCACAAACCCAAAGGCAATAAACCGTAGTGGCGAAGGTCCGGAGGCCTAGTACTGGACACCACTAACTGGCAATATGTGTCACAAACCCCTCGGATAGGAACCCGCAAAGTGTTAACGTGTGTCCCATACCACACGTTCGCACTAAACGGTTTACTAACCGTTAGCAATTCCATACTCAAAGCAGTACAAAGTTTACCTCATCTCATCGGTAAACCAGACCCGAAGGTCAAAACGATCAAACGAATAGATTAGGAATTAACTGAAAAGATAAACGCACGTGTTCATAGCACGCGTTTTATCTAATCATTTAATTATCCTCCCTCTTCGCTCGAAGTGCAAAATTGTGTGTTTTATATAGAAATTAACTTGAAGAAAACGAGTTTTAGGAACGTTTCGAAATCGCTTTAGAAATTGCCTTTGAAATTCTCTTATTATAGAGTATATAAATTTTTTAAAAATAATATATAATAATAATTTCAAAAGCTCATTTATTTGAAAAACATTTTTAAAACACATTAAAATACCTGTGTATGAAATCCAGAAAGAAATATCAAGAAAACATCGAAATAACAGAAATTACACCAAGTATTATCCGCTTAAAACAAGCTGCGACTCAATATTCGACAGCAGGTTTGAACAAGTTAACAGTGTCAAAATAACTTGAAATTTTGCAGCAATATAGTTCAACATTCCTACTTCAATCTGCAAAAATAATCATTCAAATCTGATTTGAAACGAAGAAACTGCATCGTTTCAAAGTTGGACCAAAACAAGGTTTTAAACACTGAATTACAACAAGCTGCGAGTACAAGTTCGACAGCAGTTTCAAAATAGCAAACGAATCCATATTATCATGAAAATTTTCAGGAATGTAATTCAACACTCCTACTTCAATCTTCAAAAAGAATCACCCAAATCCGATTTGAAACGAAAAATCTGCGTCGTTTCAAAGTTGGACCAAAACAAGGTTTTAAACACTGAATTACAGCAAGCTGCGAGTACAAGTTCGACAGCAGTTTCGAAATAGCAAACGAACCCAGATTGTCATGAAAATTTGCAGGATTGTAAATCAAAACTTCTAATTCAATCTGAAAAAAGAATCACTCAAATCCGATTTGAAACGAATGAGTTATGCTGTCTCAAACATGGACTCAGGCCATGTTTGCAACAGTTCAAAAAACAAAATGTGTACAGGTAATTTCTAGGCTGTGCATTGATTTTGCAGAGCAGTTTTCAGGCATCAAACGAATATGTTTTGCAATGAAATTAGGCATGTATATACTACAACACACAGGCTATCAACTAACGAAAATCCGGCAGTATTTCGTTGTCGGAATTGGGAGAAAATGATGTGCAAAGTGACATACAAACTCAGATTTCACTAAAAACACAATATGAACATAATATCAATGTATTGAAGCTATTTTCGGTTAGATTTTGACATTTTGAAGCTTTTGCTTCAGCTAGCAATTGTGAGCAGTAACTCACCTTGTTTTTGAAGTGCAAAAATCGAATTTTGAGCTGAAAGGAGCGAGTTTTGAGTTAGTTTTTGCATCCAAAACCTGTAAGAGAAAAATAGATGCATGCAAAAGGAAGAAAAGCCATTAAAAGACAATTCATTTCATAAATTAAGATTTTTGATGAAAAGATTATGTTTTGGAAGCAATTACCTGTTGTATTTTTTCTTAGATTGATTAAAATAGCAACTTATTGAAGAAAATTGGAGATTAAAAGATTTGGATTTGAAAATTTTATGGACTTTGTTTCTCTTTTTCACTGTTTTCTTTTCTGGCTATTTGGAGAAGATAAAGTGAAGTACGTACAGGTAATGTTTCTCACTTCTCAATTTCTGGTTTTAGTAAACTAATGGGCTTTGGACCCAAATTAGAGAAAATAAATAAGCTATGCAACTAAATTAACACTAAATCAAATATATACACTTATGTTATAAAATAAATGACATTTTTCTTCAAGTTTTAGCCCAAATAATTTATGTGAACATACATACATGTTTAATAAAATATCTTACATCATATAAAAAAGATAATTTTAGTATTAAAACATTTTTTTATTATTAAAATCTCTTATTTTACAAAAATACACAATTTACACATATAAATGCATAAATCCTTATTTTTAACTTCAAAAATTCTACAAAAATTATTTTCTTTCATATAATAATATGACAAACCATTTCAAACTTAATTTTATAACCAAAACTCATTTTTAAACCAATTTTCACCTTTTTTATTTGATTAAAAAACCCTTAAAAATCACATACTTCTTTTAAAAATTATTAGAAGAAGTAATTGGCCACAATTAATTCAATTATTGCATTTTCTCTAAATAAAAACCATTTTCTGTTTATTATTAACCCAGACAAATAAAATAAAGTTTCAAACTTTATTTTATCATTTTATTACCAAAATTCATTATTTATTCCAAATAAACAATTTAATTTCTCCAATTTTATTTTAATTCACAATATTAAATTATAATTACCGTTATAATTTAATATTTACAGGTAATCTCCAAAACCAGGGTTGTTAGACAAAGGTTTCCTGAGTTTCGAAAGTGAAATGTTTTGTGAATATACTTATGCAATTGAGATAAGTATATCAAATATTTTCAAGTATTGAAAAAAATAGATGAGACTTATGAATATATCTTTGTAAAAGTATTTTGATACAAGTATTTACAAAGTGATTTTAGTTAATGGAAAGATTAATTAAAGAGGCTTAGTGGTTTCTTTGTGCTTAACCATGCTTGGTTAAGTCTTTGGTTGAATTATTTGTTTATTTGATAGTTAAATAATCGACTATCAAATGTTGACCCATTTTTAATCATTGTCGGTTCAGAGAAAACAGGATCGGATATGTTATCTGAAAACCAGTTTGAACCGGCATAAGCGTTCAGACTCAAGACATAATGAAGATGATGGAATCGAAGATGGAGTTCTTTGAAGTGCAAGGATTGTTTGCTACTAATCCTGGGGGTGATTCCAAAATGGATGTAGTAGAAGTAGTGCCTTTTATTTGTTCATATCCTGAACAATTTGTATGGATGAATGCTGGCATTGCATTATTGCCTGGAGGGTATTGTTAGCATTCCAAGTGGGATTTGCTAAAAAGGTAAATCGTAGCCTCTAGCCTCACAAATCGGGAATGATTAAAATAGGGGATATGCCGCAAGGCTATGTGGGTCGCACCCATAAGGGTATTGTCATCCCCTTTCTAAATTATTATTTATGGATTTGGTTGTGCATGAGAGCTCTCGGGAAAAGGTTGCGATGGAACCAAGATGATGAAATGTTTAGTACTATTTAGTAATGGGTAGGCCGGTCTTGCCATGCAGCGGGTCCATGTGAGTCCCTTGGTACACTTTATCTAGAGGTGTACTGTGATAGGTGGTACCCCCGTAGTCTTGCCATTAATGGAATATGTTCTCTAATAAGTGCCTTTTAGACTTAGTTGTTTACTTATTATGGGATTTAATTAATGTAACAATTCAGCTATGATTCAATATTTATTTTAAATTCTAGACATTATTGTAATATCAAAAGATTTCTTATGAAATGGTTTGGTTATCGTAAGGAAAAACCCGTCCGTGTTTATTTGTGGCGTAGTCTTACGAGATACCTTTATTTTAAAAGGTTTTATAACATTAAAATCTAATTGAGGTGTGTTTCTCACGTTGGTTTACCAAACTGATTCGGGTGTTATTTTCTTTTAATGCTCGGGTTAGACCGATCATATTTTCAAATCTATTTTGGATACTTTGGAGCTTCAGAGGACGAGCTGGATGCCTCCAAGATTTGTTAGCGTATATTTTATTTTTCCGCTGCATTAGCTGTTTTTATTTATCATCATTTGTAAGGACATGTTGTTATAACTATCTAGGCCGATGACGATTAGTGTACTCTGATTGATGTATTTAAATTACAGTTTTTCTTTTGTAAAGATCTATTGTATATTATATAATACTCGTTACGATGTGAGATTCTATTCTATCTTTCCTTTTCTTTTCCCCCCAACAATCTGTCTTTCCAACACTTGTATGTTTGGCACGTGAATCCCGTGGATGTATTGATGCCGACTTTTGAGGGTCGAAAGGGCGGGTCTTTACAAGTGGTATCAGGGCTTAGGTTAAACAAATGCCTAGGCTTTGGTGGCGTAGACTCATTAGAGATAGGGTAAGTGATACCCAAGAATGAGTTTAAGTGTGTGTATGTGTGTATACACACACACACAATATATATATATATATGAGCACGTATTTATTAATGTTATAAAAATGTTTTATACCGTGTTGATTTATCGGTTGAGTGGTTTATGGATTCTGATCAATACAGAAGGAATAACTATATCGATGGGGGTTTCTAAACTCTTGAATAAGACAAACCGACATAGTATTGTTTTGAAAATGGATAAATGAAATAATTTACCTAGATTTTATTTTGTATATAAAAGAATAATTTTCAGAAAATTAATATAGTTATCTATGGTGTGTTTGTTTGTTAGAAAATGATAATATTCAGTTATTATCATTTATTATTTGATTAGTCATGCTTGTCCGGTTTAGGAGCATTGACTATTATTTGTTGACTGATTGTTTGTGGAAGGACAGTTTATGAGCATCTATTGTTTGGCTGAATTAAATGCGAAAACCTTGTAAATTATGTTTCACAGTTTGACTATAAGGCGTTCGGTGGTAATGTTGGGTTAAAATTTTAATTTGTAGTAAAAGTTTTTTATTATAATATAAACAAAGATAGATCATGTGTGAAATGTTTTTATATAAGAAAGCAAATAGATATGGGTATAATTTATAAATAGAGTTTGTAAATAAAAAGAATTTTAAGCTGAGAATTTAAAATCCCGGTGTTCTTGGAAATTGTTTTTCAAAGTTTTGGGAAAGTAATAACATTAGTATTTTGGGAAGTATTAGTCGATGGAAATATCTTAGAATGATTTTTAAATAGAGATAGAAAGCACTGAACTCACTTCTGCCGTTAGAAAATAATTCTAGTGATGAATGTAGTATCATCGACGTTCATTTTCGAGTTTCTAAGTGACGAATTACTACCATTATAGTATATTTGCTACAGAGTTGTTTGGTAAAAAAATTGTTCTAAATTCTAAAAGTACGATTTGAAATACAAAGGAGATATATATATATTATTTTTTCAAAATGATTTGAAATAAAACCCAGGTGTTTAATTCTGAAGTTTTCAGTTAAGTTATTATATGGACTCATATATCCTATTCATTAAGACAGTTAGGTTTATGCATCTCATTATGGTTTGTTGTTTGGTAATTTTCATTTGTTGATATGAAATGGAATTTTTAGCAATTTTGGAGAGTCGAAAACTTCCGAATTGATATAGAAATTGAAGTTAAGTGTTATGTGAAAATATAAGAAAATAATTTTTTGTAACTTATAAATTTGAGAAGATAGTAAGTTAAAATGAATTTTAAATTTGTTGGACATTCTGGTTAAGTAAAAAAAATTGATATTGTATATATATACTCTTAGGATGTAGAAGAGTATTACATGAATATAAACCTAAGTTTTAAAGTTTGATAGACATAAGTTGTGTTTATAAGATGTTTATAAACTTAAGTAATGATTGTATCAAATGGTTCATAAATGATTTTAGTATTAAATGAAATGCTATTGGGGTAATCAAGTTTGATTTAAAATGAATATGGATTAAAAAGTAATTGGTATAATTAAGAAACCAATGGAATAAATGCGTAAATTGTACGTAGATCATTTTATTCGCATATATTTCTTGATCCATATTCGAGGTCACGATTTTGAGGCGATTTACACCGATCCGAACATGGATTTTTCACTCGATTCTTGACCGCGAACTCTCGATACGAATTTTTTATTGGATTCTGAAGTTTTCTATCATAGTATATGGCTATGTAAGGAAACCGAAGGTTTATAATCAAGGAACTTAATCGGAGCCCGTAATAGGGAGTCGACTGAGCGATACTATTTTGGAAGTGAAATTTGTGCGATCGAGCAAGCGATCTGTAGTGATATTGCATACGAATGACATATGTACATCGTATGAGCTTTAATATGACTATATGTTTTTGACATTTTAAAAAACAAGTTATATGGTTGGATATCATTTGTAAGTGAGATACAGGTACATGGAAGCAAAGGCTAGCTCGCTGCTTTCAGTTTCATGAGTAGAGTTTGTTTGCTCAACTAGTAGGTACGCATTTATATTATTGTTGATGGTTTTAGGTCTTAGATATGGAAGGCCACTTGGCTTTTGTTTTCTTTTATTGGTTTGGGCTAGTTGTGGCAAGTTGTAGTTTCTTCGTTCAATCCACACAAAGGAGGTGCTGTCGATTTTTCCCGTAAAATATGAGATTTTAAAAGTTAATAACTCATTTTGAGTATAAGAGTTTTATAAGTCTACGGGTGTGAAGACGTTTTTCTTCCTTTGGGAATTTTGGGGATGAAATCCTTTTAAGGGGGAGAGTGTAACGACCTGGAATTTTTAACATTTCAAATACGGATATTTAATTTTGTTTAAATATTCAGATTTGATTCAAATTTAATAAATAATAAGAAAATTTAGTTTTAATATAACGACTCGGTTTTCACTGACATATTTTTAATTTAATTTATTTTACTTTTCCATAATTTTTAATTTGGAAATATTTAAATTATCGTTTGACGATTTTTCAACAAACGACGGTATTTTTATTATTTTACAGAATCAGTTTACCAGTGTATATTATTATTGTTTTGGGATCATGTCATATTTTTGTGCATGGTCGTATTTTTGTTTTTCCATTCGAGGTTCGTATGCGAACGAAATTCTGTGTGACGTACTTTATATAGCCTAAACTTAAAACACTTAACTTATTTGACACCCTTTCTTATATTATCCTCTTCACTGTTCTATTCCTGGAAATCAAAACAAGAAAACAAGCTCCACCATTTAAAATCATTCGATTATCAAAAAAAATAAAGTCAGTATCTTTGAGTTTGTTTTGAGGAGATCTACAAATCCATATTCGTCTTATGGCATGTGATGCAATTTTGGGGAGCTCGGCCCTTTTCCAGTTGACCTAGGGTTTAACGGCCGAGGAGTTAGAGGTGGATTCAGGGCTCGGAAAGAGTGGCAACGAGTTCGTCGCGTTGAAGGGAGGCGAAGAACGATGTATGGCAAGGTGCGATGGTCCCTAGCGATTCACGACTTTCACATGCATGGGGTTTGGGTGCCCAAATCGTGATCTAATTGGGCAAGTCAGGCTTCGCAAGGTTAGGTCGGGGAAGGAGCATTCGCGATGAGGGATGCGATAG
This sequence comes from Allium fistulosum, assembly GCA_030737815.1. Taxonomy (NCBI): domain Eukaryota; kingdom Viridiplantae; phylum Streptophyta; class Magnoliopsida; order Asparagales; family Amaryllidaceae; genus Allium; species Allium fistulosum. The sequence continues at coordinate 326,555,736 of CM060906.1, forward strand.
AAGTGTCGGTGTTGGATTTCATGGATCATTGGTGGAGATCTTGGGGTTGGAAGCTTCAGCAACGGTGGAGCAAGTTACTGCAGTAGGATGGAAGAATTGTTTTTGGAGGGAAGATTAGTTTATAAAGGGGTAATTATTTATAATATAAGTAATTAGTGTAAACAAATATTTATTTAATTCGATTTCAAACTTATTAAATCAATAACTCTCCCATACAAGGTCCGATCGAGGCAAGATGTTTTGTGTTGCACTTGTAATGGTAATAGATATGCATTGGAACTGAATTCGTTGAATTAGGAGCAGGTGAAATTTTATGCCAACTGAAATGCCTAGGCGTCCGCCGGATTTTCGATGAGTTAAACTCGCCTTTTTGGATAATTGGTATGATATATAGTAGATAAAATTTACTATTTGTGTTTGAACGAATTATTTGCTTGGTTTAGATAAATATCTGCTTTACAAAGCGAATACCATTTATAATGAAAATACAAGGAATTTTATAGAGAAATCTGGATTTCCATTCATTGTGATTTTTAATTCTGATTATATACTTTTTGATTTTATTTTTAGTTATATACTCATTATATAGATTGTGAAATGCTGACATTTGATAGTTTGATCATATTGGATGTGACATTGACATATGTTTAAGTTGAACCTTTTTAGTGATAAAGGTAGTAATAGCATTTGGTTAAGTGTTACAATAGATATTGGCCTCGTTATAGTATTTTGAAATACTATTAATTGTTGTTTTGGCTTGGAAATGGAATTTGATTTAAAGAATGACATTTAAATATGATTCGGTAATTTCCGTGATATTTTATTTAAAAGAGTTTTGGACTTCTATATTTCACCTCAACCTATTTGTCCTTTCTAAATATATGGAAATGTTTTAAGAATATGTTGGAAAGTATTTATCTTTATAAGAAGAAACTAATATAATAATGAATGTTTATTTTAAAGGAAAAAAGGGGTTTATCTCTTATTTTAAAGTGATTCTGTTTTTAAAAAGAAGATAGAAATATTTTGAAATAAATATTTGTGAAACGTTTATATAAAAAGCTATACCAAAGGATAAATTTATTTATAAGTAAAAGATAGTTTCATAAATAATGTTTTATAAATAAAAGAATGGTTTCATAAAGGATATTCTATAAAACGGAAACTAATATCATTTTGATAACTTGGAATAATTAATTCCATTCGTGATTTTATGGTGATGTAGGAAATGATCGCTTTATGAAAGTACTTGGACTTATTTTGTGAAACGAAGATTTGTGTTAAGGATTAAATGAGTTTTGGATCTATAAAAGATTTTTATAAAGGATTTTTACAAAGGAGCTTTATAATTATATTTTGAGATTTATGGAAAGTATAGGAGTTCATAATTATATTTTGAGATTTATAAAGGTGTTTTATAAATAGAAATGAGTTTTATAAAAGAAATTTTATAAATAAATTTAAAGTTTATAATTATACTTGGAGTTTTATATAAAGAGTTTATTTTTATAAAATAGTTTTATAAATAGAAAGGATATTTATAGCAATAAATTTTGTAAAAATGGAAGAGATTTTTTAAAAGGAGTTTTATAATGGCATTTTATAGGAAGAATGAGACCCGATTTTCATAACGATCATTTTAACTTACGGTGGTATGGAAAATGTTCTTTTTCTACTTAAGGCCAAAATTCGAGGTATGGAAACTCGTCTCTATCTTAAGAATTAAGAATGTGTATCAAAGCAAGGCTAGTTTTTCTAACCTATCCAATTTCATTGTTAATTGAGGAGCAGTACTATTTGAAATCGGAAAGTGGTGGTAAGTATGTTTGGTCCAATTTCTATATGATCTATTTACTTTCACCAAAAGAGAAATGTTTTGGGTTTATTATTATTATTATCAAGGTTTAATATTGAAAAAAATAGAGGAGACTTGTGAATGTATCTTTGTAAAAGTATTTTGATACAAGTATTTACAAAGTAGTTTTAGTTAATGGAAAGGTTAATTAAAGAGGATTAGTGGTTGCTTTGTGTTTAACCATGCTTGGCTAAATCACTGGTTGAATTGCTTATTTATTTGATAGCTAAATAACCGAATACCAAATATTTGCCCATTTTTAAAACTATCATTGTCGGTTCAGAGACACCAAGATCGAATATATAATCTGAAAACCACTTCGAACCGGCATAGGCATTCAAACCGAAGACTTATTGAAGATGATAGAATCGAAGACGAAGTTCTTTGAAGTGCAAGAGCTGCTTGCTACTAATCCCGAGGGTGATTCCAAAATGGATGTAGTGGAATTAGTATCTTTGGTTTGTTCATATCCTGAGCAACTTGTATAGATGAATGCTGGTATTGCATTATCGCCTGGAGGGTAGTGCTAGCATTCCAAGTGGGATTTGCTAAAAGGGTAAAACGTAGCCTCTAGCCTCACTAACCGGGAATGACTAAAACATGGGATATGCCGCAAGGCTATGTGGGTCGCACCCATTAGGGTATTGTCATCGCCCTTTCAAGATTCTTATTTATGAATTTGGTTGTGCCTGAGAACTCACGAGAAAAGTTTGTGAAGTAATCGGGGTGATGAAATATTTGGTATTATCCAGTGAGGGGTAGACCGGTCTTGCCAAGCAGCGGGTCCATGCGAAGCCCTTGGTACACTTTATCAAGAGGTGTACTGTGACAGGCGGTACCCCAGTAGCCTTGTCATTGATGGAATCCTTTCTCCAACAAATGATTTTCGGACTTAGTTGTATACCTATTATGCTAAAATTTAATTAATGCAACAATTTCGACTATGATTCAATATTTATTTTAAATCCTAGACATTATTGTAATGTCAAAAGATTTCCTATGAAATGTTTGGTTATCGTAAGGTAAAAACCCGTCCATGTTTATGTGCGGCATGGTCTTACAAGATGCCTTTATTTTAAAAGGTTTATAACATTATAATCTAATTGAGGTGTGTTTCTCATACTGGTTTACAAGACTGATCCGGGTGTTATTTTCTTATAATGCTCGAGTCAGACCGAGCATATTTTCATATCTAGTTTGAATCTTTAGAGCTTCAGGAAACAAGCTGGATGCCTCTATAATGTACTCATGTATATTTTAGTTTTCCACTGCATTGGTGTTTTTATTTATCAGTAATTCTATGGATAGGTTGTTATAGCTGCCCAAGCTGATGATAGATTAGTGTACTCTGATCGATGTATGTATATTATAGTTTTTCTTTTGTATAGATCTGTTGTATGTTATGTATTACTCATCACAATGTGAGAATCTATTCTGTCTTTCCATTTCTTTTTTCCATAATCTGACTTTCTGGCACTTGGATGTTCGGCACGTGAATACCATGAATGTATTGGTGTCGAATTTTGAGGGTCAAAAAGGCGGGTCGTTACAGTTTTCAAGGGCAAAGGTGGGATCTTGTGAATTTTGGTGATGGTAGGAAGTTAATCCTTAGATCTAATGCTTGATTTGGTTTGCTATACTTGATTTGGAAGTGAGATTTCTAACCAAATTAATTATATATATATATATTGGATAAAAATAGTATTTTGTGTGATGGTTTAATTATATAGTGATCTAAATGTTGATTCATGTAGTGGAAAGCATATTGATGTATGTTGTAGTGCTTTGAAATGCACTTTAATTTGTTGGTTTAAATAGCATATGTAATTGAATTGAAAATATGGACTTACATTTTAAAACATATGTAAATCCAATGGAATATGACCTTGATTTTAGCCTGGACTTGTACTTGAGCATATGTAAAAGCACATAAGGATTAGTAATGGACTTGGACTTCAAATGGAAGTGTCTGTATAGCAATAGTCGCTATAGGAGCACTTTGATGCCATGTATTTTATTCGTGTTTAAATATTTTGTTTTCATATATAAAATGTTGTATATATGGTTTCCATACTTCTTGAGATGTGACGTGAAGTTGAAAACTTTTATCTAGCTTGAAAGTTGACTTCTTTGATGTAAAAGTAAATTGCACTCGATAAAGTGCTAAGTTAGTCGCTAAGCCTCTTTTTGAATTTTACAAGTTATACTTTTGGATTTTATTTGCCTTTGTTTGCAACTAAATTGGTCGCAAACACCCAAGAATAGATTTATGTAGAGAAGTAAGTGAAGAAAACTAAATTAAACTGACGAAATAATGAAACTAATAATAGATAAAAAGCAATAATCAGGGACACAAAGATTTATAGTGGTTCGGTGTTGTATGCCTACGTCCACTTTGAAGATTATCTTTTATTAATCATTTAGAAATCTGATTACAGCAGTAAGAAATAGCAAACACTTGATTACAATAGAGCCTAGAGTAACAAGCATCATAAAGATCCTCAGAATGACCCATTAGGCCTGTTTTTATAGGTGAAGACGACCGCCAATCTCTTTGAAACTTCAGCTAAAGGACCTTCTAATCCACATGGCCCCACTGAGGGATCGTTGGGCCTAATTCCCAATGAGGAGGGATCGGTACCGATCCCTTCATTGGTCAGTTTTAGGCAGCGATCCCTATGGTGGCTTCTCCATGCTAAAATATGTTTGGCCTCCAATTTTCACGTCATTTGGACCACTCGAACACGAGTTATTGCTTGATCTTTGACTTGATATCACTTGTGCACTGCTTGCAGCTGAACCCTCTATAGGGGTGTATGCCGATCCCTCTCATTCTATCCTACTAACATGCGATCCCTAAGGTAGGTTCCCTAGGGTCCATATACCTTGCTCTCCAAATTTCATAAGGATTTGACTTGTAGATCTCGAAATATTGATTGTTTTCTACATAGATGTTCTAGTATTTTCTTGTATGCCGATCCCACTTCCATGAAGCCTGCCGATCCATCCTTTATGACGCATGTCGATCCCTCTTAATGAGCCACACTATACCAAACCCTTCCATTCGTTGAGCCATATTCCATGCTCTGAGCATCCTACATTATACATCCATCAAATCCATTCAATTCTGACTTCATACAACCATCTGTACTTGACTTTCGGGCCCCATAATCATCATTCTGGAATCATCGGTCATGATGGCAATTGGATCTAACTCGTGCAATTAGTTTAATATAGCCGGGCTAGAATGTCGGGTAAAAATCTTCCAGTTTTATTTTGAAGTAAAATATTTTCTATACTTATAATAGTATAAAATATAGGAAGAAATGGAGTTTAAAAGCTATTTGATTTACAAAACCAAGTTTTGAAAGTTATGGTCCACATAGCAATAGTCGTTATGGATGCAGTTTTTGAAATCTATGATTTTGATAGAATATAAAAGGTTATGTTTTTTAGATATTCATAAATTCCTTTCAAATATAGTTTATAAAGGTTATATAAGTATTTTAAAAGAGATTTGTGATATAAAAGATTTATTGAGATATTTAAGAAAGTGTTTATTTAAAGAAAACCGGTTTATTTTTCAAAGTCGAATACTTTTTAAAAGAAGGTGCTGGTTTCAAGTCATGGTTGAATGGAGTTTTAAACTCTGTTTAAAAGTGTTTTAAAGGAGGCTTGAAATTTGATATGAGATTTAAAGGAATTATTTGAGATAATAAACTAAGTGTTTATTTTGACATAAAGGAAAGATCTGTACTTTTTAAATCAAAAGTGGTTTTTAAACAAGGATTTCTAAGTGATATTTGATATGGAAATTTTAAAGGGTATCTTAAGGTTTTTTAAGTGGAATTTTAAAGTGAAGAAAGTGGTTTACAACCATTTGTTTTAAATGAATAATATACGAAATTAAGGAGTTTTATACTTGATATTAGACTTCGAGGTAGGTAGACTTCTACCTATGCTAAGGATAAGAATGTTGTGTAGTCGAGGTTTGAGAGGTAATAGTACCCCAACTTGAACGGCTTCATTGTTATCCGAATGATAATTTTAAGTTTGAAATCGAAGAATTATTTTAGGTATTTGAAGTTTTATTTCCGTATGTGAATTGGTTTACTTATGGAAGTTTAGAAGTTTAGTACTTGGTACTAAAAGCCGATGAGTAGACCAATTCTCTATCTATGAGATTTATAATCGAGGTGCCTAGGTAAGGATGAGTTACCTGGCTTCGTTTCTAGGTGAGGGATAGAGTAAGTCGAAATATCGAAAACATGACAGGTGTAGGAGATCTAGAAAGGAAGTTTTATAAATAAATTTTTAAAGGAGTTTTATTAATAGGTTTTTAAAGGAGAATTACAAAAGGAATTTTATAAAAGGAAAGAAATTTGATTTCCATAAATGATTTATATAAATTATGGTGGTTTGTAAAGTATTATGTTCATACTTAACATCAAATTCCAAGGTTTAGAGACTCTTCTCTGTCTTGAGAAGTAAGAATGTGTGTCGAGGCAAGGATAGTACGCTAACTTGTCCGACTATGTAACAACCCGCATATCTATCGATTTTATATTTAAATATTTTATTTAAATATTTTATCGTTAGTCGGATGTTAGTCCGAAAAGCTACTTTTTGCATACGGTCAAATTAGGACTCGAGACTACCCCCATTGAGTTCAAAATGACGTTTGCGATCTTTTTGAGTGTAAACTTCGATATGTTTGGAGATAGTGAAATTTTCGTCACTTTTCCCGCTTGTGACTTTGGTTTGGACTGCACTTCCTTAGTTCAGCCCAACCCTCTTCCTCACTTCATTCATCATTTGTTTTAACATTCAAGCTTCATCAAAAATGGTGGTGGGAAGTGGAAATTAAAACTCCAAACTCAAATTCTATTGCAAATTCGAGATTCAACTCCAAATTCAAGTAGAAGATAGTGGATTCAAGCTTTGGATTGCTTCTCCTTGCTTTCAATCTCCATCTTCATCAAATTCCATGAAAAGGTGAGATTTTTGATCTCACATCTTGCCTATAATCGTCATTGGACTGTTGGGAATGATTCCTCATCACTTTAGCATGTTTGTTGCATTTGGTTTCGATTGGATTGGCGAAAAACTCCAAATTTTAGTGATTTTGGTGAAAAACTGCTACTAGGTCGTTCTGGCCATTTTTAGCTCGTTCAGAATTAGGTCGCTCATCCATAGGTCGTAGGTCGTATTCGACCTTAAGTCATTAGGTCGTATCGACCTTAGGTCGTTAGGTCGTATAGACCTTAGGTCGTGCACCTTCAGGTCGAAGCAGCTTTAGGTTATAGGTCGTTGCCGACCTAAAATCCCCCAGGCAAACCTTAGGTCGTATGGCCTTGTACCTCTCTAGGTCGTAGGACCTTTTAACTGTTAGGTCGTAAGACTTTTTCCCTTAGGTCGCAAGACCTTAGGTCGCAAGACCTTAGGTCGCACCTTGTTAGGTCGCGAAGCTAGTTAGGTTGTTCGCCTATCTTAGGTCGCGAACCCAGCTAGGTCGTTCGCCTATCTTAAGTCGCGAACCCAGTTAGGTCGCGCATTCTCTCTAGGTCGTTCGATTCCTTTACCCCTTAGGTCGCTTGGCCTGCATCTGTTAGGTCGCTGGACCTTTGACCCGTTAGGTCGCGAACCCTCTTAGGTCGTGAACCCTATAGGTCGCGCACCCTTTCCCTTCGTTAAGTCGCTCCATCTTCCACCACTAAGTCGTAGGTCGCTCCGACCTTACCCTTAGGTCGAACCCCGTATTACTCTGCGTAGGCAATCTTTGTAGGATCTAGATTAACCCTAGAGGGGGGGTGAATAGGGTTATCACAAATTTTTTCAAATTAAACGCGGAAGCAAACAACAGATAAATAAATATGCAGTAAAGTAAATCACACACAAAATTTACCCAGCTTCGGCAACCCCTGCCTACTGCTGCATTCCCAGATTTCTATTAGAATTAAACAGTCTCCCGCTTACAAACACTCTCACAGACTCGCAGACACTCGCTCCCGCTCACAAACACTCCTACAGACTCGCACACCCTGCTCCGCCTATAGAGTTTCGTTTACTCGCAAACTCTGCTCCTGCCTATAGAGCTTTGCAAACTCGCAGCCTCCCTGCTCACTGAACTAATTCTAACTAGACAATCTGACAACACCTAAACCCTAGGTGGTGATTGACTCTAACCGGACTTTGAAAAATATAAACTGAAATACAAAATACAGTTTGAAACCTAGGGCAAAATATAGATTGACAGTTTAAAACACTTTTGCCCTCAAATGAATTTGGCCTAAAACTAGATCAATAAAACCTTGCCTAAATTTAAACTAAATTAAAAATTAAAACCCTATTTAAACCCAAAATTAAAAACCCTATTTTAAAAGATTGACCGGCCCATTAAATAACCATAGCCCGTTCCTTCTTTCTCGTATTAGCCCGATCCTCTGAGAAAATTATCGGCCCTTTTCTTTGCTCTGGAAAAATAAATGGTGGCCGCTTTTTTCGATCGTTCCTTCGATCTGAAAATTAGGGCTTTGGCTCTTCGATCGATTGCTGGTCGTTCTTTGATTGTTACTTGCGATTGCTTCCAGTTAGCCCGTTCCTCTGTGATTTGGACTTCGCCTTCGTCGATTGTTGTAGCTCTGGCGAATTTGACTTCGGCTTCGTTTGTGCTTTATTTGCTTGCGATCTCGACTTGGTATGTACTTCTTGATCGATTCTTCTCTGATTATATCTGATTGCTTGAGTCTTATGTTGGTGATGATTGGGTTTTACTTTCTGTTCTTCACCACACCTTGTCAATGATGATTTGGGTCCTTTATATAAACGTCTGATTTGGTTAAAACGTGTTCTTCACGTTGTTGAGACTTTCCTGTTTTAATCTTTGTATTTTTGGAAAATCCTTTCGATGCCTGGCTTTATTTTTGTGACGTTCGATCTTTTTGATTTTAAACAGTCCTGATACTTTCCTAAATTATAATCTGACTTTTTCAACTTTGATTCGAATAACCAAAATATGCGGCTTTGACTGTTTCAATATTTTCCTAACTTGTTAGCGTGATTTTCTGGCTTCTTTGACTTGCTGGCTTTGTTATTTCACTCCTGACCTGCAGCATACTTGTAGCTGATGTTTACTAGTTGTGCATTCGACACTGCCATACTCTTCACTGTGAATTCTTTTCTTATGCATTCGATTTTACTACATACTTGTTGTAACTTCACTTGTATCTCTTGTGATATCTGTTGAGTCTGTTTTGTTGTCCAATTGCACTGACACTTGTGATATTTGTTCATCTGAACCCTGGGTAGCTCTGGTTACTTGATCATCTTGTTCAATCTGGATATTGTCATTTTGATGCATTCATTCCAGTAGTCACTTGAAGTTGCATTTGAGTTCATACAGTCATTGATGCACTGTTGCATATCATGTGCATACTGTTCTTTGATCTTCACTGTGTTGTACACTTGTTGTGTCTACAGCTGTATTTCTTGTACACTTGTAGCTGTTGTGTTCACATGATCTTTACTGTGCACTTCAAACCAGTTGCTTTGACATGCTATACATATGATTACACAGATGCCTCACTTGTTCATTTCGTTTAAGTGCACTTCATATTTGTGTAGCTGTTTGTTTGTCACTTGTACTTGAACTACTTCTGATTGCTCTCACTTCTGGAATTTCTTGGACTCTGATCTGTGATTTTTGACTTGAGTGTATTTGAATTACATTCATTAGTTGCCTTCACTGTAGTCTGGTTCATTTGCACTTGAACATGTAGATGATTCACCATTGTACTTTACTTGTCTTTAGATTTCACTGTGTACACTTTGTTGATCTTGTACATGTTCATTTTTATTGTTGCAGCGATATTTTGGTCGAGGCCATTTGCACTTGTGTTGAATCTGATATTGATTTGACCTTGTGCACTCGAGTTGGCGAGGCAGTGCACACGTGCATACGTGTGTACTGCAGCCACTCGTAAATACCTGTCCCTGATATGAATACTGATATGCATAGATATTACACAATCAAAGATGATGACGATAACCCATATATCTGAGACAGCTTTTAAAAAACAAATTCTATATTTTTGCAAATTAAATTTGTTTCTTTTCAGATTACTGCTGTAGATTGTCAATTATACAGGTACACAGGAAACAAGACAGATACTGGGACTGGACAGTGCAAATGCAGACAAACAACTGAGTGTATGAGTGATGTAGTGAGGACTGTGACTGTAAAATCAAATTGTGATGTATTCAGAAATTGTACAGTTATAGTGAGTCAGAATTCGAGTCAGAATTTGTACCATTCAAAATTTGTAATAAAATTGTTTGAATAAAATTTCAGTTTGAATTCAAATTCTGTGTTGATAAAATTTCTGTTATTCCTGTATGTGTATAATCTGTAAACATATCTAAAATACGATATATATATAGTTTTTTATCATCAAACACTAAACACACATCAAACAATCTTTTCTGAAAAGCATTCATCAGAACTTCCACTTTGATGCATTTTGAGCTGATTTCCTTGGATTTTATTCACGTCTTCGAATGTGAATTTTTGTGATAGATTGTTCCAACAATCGTTTTATGACTTGTCACTTTAAAGATATGAAGGTTTTAATACTAGTAGTAAATATCAAAACTCTTTCATCAAATCAATTTCAACACTATTTTTAATATCAAAAGTTCATTTTCTCAAACCGATTTCCAATCTACTAATATATATAAGCCTTTACTTCACTTGAATGAGAAATCGACTTAAACGACTTAGTAAAACGAGTGGTATGAAACGCTTGCGTTCACTTCGTCGGTTAGCTCTTGGACTTGTTCGATTGAACCTTTTTGTGACAATTTCCTAGTGAAGATTTACAGCTTGTTCGTAAATATTTAAGTTAAGCAAGTGGTTATGGGACATGAAGCTAAACTCATATATTTACTAGCTTGGTGTGATTGACACTTCTCGCTGATCATGATGATCATTTTATGATTTAGACTAGCAATTGTGCGATGTCTTTTTGTTTGCGAGGTTAGGCTAGACACCACTTGTGTGATTCCATTCACACATACCTTTTTGCTTTTTGGTTAGCCTAGACCTCAATCAGTGTGATTCCGACTCACACATATGGGGTAGCGCCCCATGGTCTTCGGACCATCATGTGATAGGCCTCTTTCTCTTTTTATGATTTCTGGATTTCTTGTTTGATTTCTGGATTTTTATGTCATTGACTTGTTATGAGTACAAGTTTAGGGTATGATGCCCTCTTTGGATCTTTGAGAAGATTCTTGTGATATTGATCATTTCTCATCGGTTGATCTCCTGTTGATCATCATTTTCATACTTATAGTAGTATGTCAGTATGGATATTTTATGTTTATGCCATATCTTTTATTTTATATCATGTCATCTGATATTTATAGTTAGACTGATCCGTTTATTATTTTCTTAAATAATACTCGGGTCAGACCGAGATGTTACAGGTGCTTCTGCTTGACTTCCTCCCGGGATTTGCTACTCTGACTTTTGGCTAACTATTTAGTTTAGCAGTTTTCGTTGTATACATTTGAGATATGGACTCATAGTTGTATTCTTTTGGTATAGCACGTGTTGCTATTCTTTTGTATTATTGTGGATCTTTTTGACCACTACTCTGATGTACACTTTCATGTGTTAGATATATATTCATATCTTCTTCCGCCTTTGTGATATGGATGTCTGTGACTAATTTGTGTTATGTTTATTTCTATGTTTGTTTCCGAAGATTATTTTATAGCCACCGTGTGATAAGCAATTACATGGATGGTCGCTCCTCAACAGCCTTATTCTCCACGCTAGTTGACAGCTCTACATCGTAGTGTCCTTGGCTAGCGTGGGTATTGAGGTGGGGCGTTACAGACTACATTGTTAATTTAGTGAGAGTACTGTATGAAATCAGAAAGTGGTGGTAAGTATATTTGGTCTAATTTCCATATGATCTATTTACTTACATAAAAAAAGAAAAGTGGTTTTGGGTTTATAGAAAATAACGTTTTTAAAGGACAATTGTTTTGACCTAATTTAATATGGTTTGGAAAAATATGAAAGCTTTCTTAAGATTTGAGAATATACTTATACCCTTGAGAGAAATATATAAATACTTTTCTATTTATTGAAAGTGAACTGTTTTGTGACTATACTTATATAGTTGAGACAAGTATATAAATATTTTAACAGTATTGAAAAGAGTAAAGAGGGTTTGTGAATATATCTTTTGTAAAAGGTATTTTTATACAAATAATTAAAAGGTGATTTTTAATTAATGAAAAGATTAATTAAAGAGGCTTAGTAGTTGCTTATATGCTTAAATCATGCTTGGTTTCTTGAGAAATTAAATCTTTGATTTGATCGTTTTGTTTATTTGATAGTTAACTAACTGACTATCAAACCTTGACCAAATATAGCTCTAGAAATATCTTGAAGAAACTTGGGAATTATATGGTACAATTATCTTTGGTGATGCTATATTGTACGTATAAACTCTATGTGTTCTTATAGGACAAATGATAAGGAAATCCGTCCACTTAAATGGTCGGGAGGTGATATCCACTCTTATGTATTGTCTATTTATTTCCAAAAGAGAGTTTACCGGAATATATCGATTGGTTTTGGAGCGACCGGTAAGTGGGGGAGTGTACTTATATGAGATGACTCAAAACCGTAACCACTCTATAACCATAAATGTGTTTGATGCTTTGGAAGAGGTTCGTGATTGGCTCAAGATAATGGAATCGACGACAGAGTTCTTTGAAGTGCAAGGGCTACTTGCTACTAATCCTGAGGGTGATTCTATAAAGAATGTAGTAGAAGTAGTGCTTTTGGTTTTTTCAAATCCTGAACAACTTATATGGATGAATACTGGTACTGCATTATGCCTGAAGGGCAGTGTTAGCATTCCAAGTGGGAATTGCCAAGAGAGGAAAAACATAAGCATGACCTCACAAGCCTCACAACCCGGTAATGACTAAAATAGGGAAGATGCAGTAGGCTATATGGTTCGCTACCATTAGGAGCATCATCCTCAAATCTAGATCGATATTTATTGATTTTGGATGCATGTGCATAGGAAGATTTAGGCCATGTGCAATTGGTTTGCAGCCTTGGTGCTCGGGGGATAATGTAATCCGGCTTGTCATGTTAGAGTGGCAAGCCTGCTCTATGTTGGTAGAGGTGCAAGGTTTGTACCTTTGGTACATATTCTCTAAATATGTATTGTACGAAAGGTAGTCCCTTACCTTGTCATTGTATGGAATCTAATCACTAATGTGTGCCTTACGGTTTTAGTTGTAGAACCTAGGACTGTTGAATGTAATTATGGATAACCATTCCAGATATGTTATATAAACATTCCAGATATGTTACATATTTATTGTAAACCCTAGACATTATTATTATATCATAAGATTTCCTACCAAATGGTTTGATTATCGTATGGTAAAAACCCATCCGTGTTTATGTGCGGCGTGTTCTTACGAGATACATTTATTTTGAAGTTTTTTAAGATATAACAACCAATATGATTTGAGTTTCTCATGCTTGTTTACAAGACTGATCTGAATATTATTTTCTTATATAACTCGGGTTAGACCTGAGTACTTTTCTAGATTAGGTTATGGATGCTTTGGAGCTTCAGGAGACGAGCTGGATGCTTCCAAGACGTATTCCCATATTTTATTTTATTTCCATTGTATTTTCTTGTTGGTATTTGTCAACAATTGTAAGGACATGTTGTTACAACTGCACACGCTGATGATAGGTTAGTTACTCTAATTTATGTTGTATATCACAGATTTCTTATGTAAAGATCATTGGTATACTATATATTACTTGTAACGTTGTGGGATTTTGTTATGTCTTTTCTTTTTTTCACCCTAACAATCTGTATTTTTGGCACTCGAATGCTCGTCACATGAATACTGTGGATGTACTAGCATCGACTTTTGAGGATCCAAAAGGCAAGTTATTACAAAAGGACTTATTCATAGAATGACTTCAAGGAATATAGGAAGAAAATTTTGAAGTTCAAAATTTCAAAAGGTATCCTGGATAAAGTAGCAATTAAGATTTTGCAGGAGATGGTTAATTCAAGGATGTGGGTTTCCATTAAGAGAAGGATATGGTTATTTGCATGCATTGAGAATGTGAAGATTTTCATAGGAATGAAGATCAAAAATTTTGGTAAGAATCAAAGAAAGAGATGAAAAGATTTTTCTCAATCATCCCTCGGATTAGAGGAAGACTATTTCCTTAAGAAAATTTATGGAAGACTAGCTTAAAATACATAGTCATGTGCATAGCAATTGGCGAATGAAGTGTCCCTTAGATAATTATCATCATGCTAGAATGATTCAAGGGTATAACTCCAATTAATTTTAGGACTTTTATTATTAAGGTTGAATTGGAAGATAAACCAAACTTTTACCTAGAAAACTTAGGACGGATCACTATAGACTCCAAACAAGATAACTAGGTACCATGATTTTTAAAGGACTGAAGAAACCATTCAGAAGTAAAAGAAGATGACTAAAGTTGAGCTGAATTGGAAAAGATGATATGTTGTTTTTAACACTTGGGATATCTCCTGTTTGGATAGCCATGAGGAAAATGGAGATATAGCAAAAGGCTAAGTAGGAAGTACCATAGAAGGAGACACCATCCACATTTGAGTTATCCCACTTGGTATCTACGAGTTGAGGTGTTTGGCATACCACTGGAAGAGTTTGGGCAATAGATTGTGTATTAAAGAATTTAGGGTGCTATAGTTAGTGGGAACATAATTATGCTTAAGTTATTCAGCATGTTGCAAGACGACATCACTTGAGTTTGTAGCAAGGATTGTGGAAGGTTACCAATGCACATATAATTGAATTGAAACTTTATGTCAATGGTGAAAGTTAGTAAGGGTAGTCGGGATTCGATTCATAGAAGGGTAAGGACTGCACGATATAGGCAATAAGCAAGTACTGATAGGAGACATATAGGGTAGTCCGAGGAGCTGAGTCCGCTATAGTCCGTAGAGCTGAGTCCAAAATTAGAAAAAATACAAGTAGAAAATACCCAAGACTAGATAGTGCATGGCCAAATTATAAAGAAGTTATCATTAGGACTTATGGAAATGTCTTTGCGGTGCAGCTGCCACTGTCAAACCGTGTCACCTAGGAAAATTAAATTGGCTAGAAAAGCATAGATTAACTTTGAATTTAGGTCTAGTTTAGGTAGAGACCATTGGATGGTAAAAATGGTTTCAACGTGTCAGTAGGACATGTTATAGATGATAGATGCTAATGGATGTATTATATGGATTGTATTCGTTTACATGTCTAGGATAGTATATCCTATAGGTAGCGTGCACACATTCACATTATTCCTTATTATTGTCTAGATTGTAAGATATGATACATACGGATGTCTGATTATATTTGTGCTAGTGGATGTTATGCATGTGGATGTTACATATGGGTTGTATGGTTGTGCATACATATAGAATTGCAAGTACATTTATTTAGGATGTCGCATACATTTGAAGCATGGATGAGCATTTGTATGAAAAGAGGTCGATTGGATTAGTAGACCGCCTGCTCTTTTGCATTAGTATAGGTTCATGTGCATTTCACGTTGCATATATATGTACATATTGCATTAGAAAATTTATATAGACAATGACTGCTCGTGGATGATGAATGAGTAGATGGATGTAATTATTAGTTGCTATGTGTACATTTTCTTATCCGTTAATATTTTGGGGACGAAATCCTTTTCAAGGGGGAGAATGTAACACCCTAGAAATTTAACAGAAATTTAAACGGAAATTTAATAAGCAAAGTAAATTTAATCAAATCAAGGACTAAAAGAAAACTTTCCACAAACATCTGAATTTTGCTACGAAACATATGCCATTGCGTTCGTAGAGATTTTGTATATAACACTTCGAAATCGGAGTTCGTATGGAGAAGTTACGAGCGAGGAAGATTTGAAATAAATTATAAACAGAAAGAAGAATACACATGCACATAGAGGGCAACACTTGGCTTGGCATGGTCAACTGCTATAGGTCAACCCTAGCCCCCCTTAAGTTGACCTTGTAATGTTAAAAAGTGGAAAACCTGGAGCATGCGTAGACAACTATGATCGTTCCTTTCGGGCCATGTTTTGATGAACGAACCTGATGACTGAAAATATTCTCTAAGAAAAATTTAACGCTCTAAACTACTTTGAAAACCCTATAAATAATAGCGTACGTAATCTAAACCTAATTCTCACTTAAATCTATACAGTAACAAAATCTCTATCAAAATTTTCCTTAACCTAAAAGAATAAAACGATTGGATCTAGACGAGGCAAGGGAAGCTAGCATTCATAGGGGTGATTCTCTGGAAAAGAAAATAGGAAGAGCTTAGGCTTGAGGTAAGTAAGAACAATTTTAGTAAGATAATTATTACAGTTAGATTCGAACTATTTTAATTGATTTCGGGTGCTAGAAACCTAATTTGAATCATGCAAAACCCTAAATTGAAATCTATAGGATAAAATAGAAATTATCAGTAAACTATTAAACAACATGAATTATAGTTAAGCTTATGCACCTCCTTTTTAATTGAATTTGCAAACCCTAAATCAGTAAACACCAAAATCAAATTGCAAATTGACATATAGACTAGTCACCTAGTAACTAGGGTTCACTAATAACTACAAATAACTACAAAGGACATGAGTTTAATGATAATGAACGATCGACGGTAATCAAATTGCAGAAAAACCTAATTTTAATACACGACCGAATGACCCTGGAATATTAGCAGTCGATCGGTGGTGGTCGATCGAAGGGGAACATTGGTCGACCGTTCACAACTTAAATTGCGAGAATGAACCTCAGCCTAATGCCCTAGTTAATTATAAATTATATAATTTCGTAAAAATTATATAAATTGTGGGAATGTAACATCCCGTAAATTTAATTGAAATTTTAACCGAAATTTCAATGGAAATTTAATAAGAAAAGTAAATTTAATTAAAATAAGGACTAAAATTTTTTTCCATGGACGCCCGAATTTGGCTACGTAACCTACCTCATTGCATTCATAGCAGTTTTCTGGACGTTTTTCAAATATAACACTTCGAAATCAGAGCTCGTATGGTCCCGAACGGAGAAGATTTGAAATAAATTTTAAAAAGAAAGAAGAATATATATATAGGTCCACCCTTGGCTTGGCATGGTCGACCGCTATAGATTGACTCTGGCCTCCCTTAAGTCGACCTTGAAATGTTAAAAGGCGGAAAACCTAAAGCGTGCATGGACGACTCTGATCATTCATTTCAGTCCAAGTTTTGATGAACGAACATAATGACTAAAAATATTCCCTGCGCTAAATCTAATGCTCTAAACAACTTTGAAAACCCTATAAATACTAACATAACCTTACTCTAATTCTCACATAAATCTATACAATAACAAAAGTCAATCTAAAATTTTCCTCTTCTCCAAACTCTGAAATTCTTCAAAATTCAAAATAAAATCAATGTTGAAGAATACAACCAATTTGATCTAGACGGAGCAATGGAAGCTAGCAGTCGGAGAAGTGATCCTCTTGCAAAGCAAATAAAAAGAGCTTAGGTTTGAGGTGAGTGGGAATAACTTTAGTGAGATAATTATTACAGTTAAATTCAAACTATTTTAATTGATTTTGGGTGCTAGAAACCTAATTTGAAACATGCAAAACCCTAAATTGGAATTTGTAAGTCAAAATAGAAATTACCAGTAAATTATTAAACGATATGAATTGCAGTTAAGCTTAAGCACGTCCTTTATAATTGAATTTGCAAACCCTAAATTAGTAAACACCAAATCAAACTGCAAATTGACATGTAAATCGATCACCTAGTAATTAGGATTCACTAATAACTGCTAATAGTTGCAAATGACATAAGTTAAACAATAATGAATGATTGACAGTACTTAAATTGTAGAAAACTCTAATTTTAATACATGTGCGGTCAACCCTAGAACCTTAGCGATCGATTGGTGGCGGTCGACCGTTCTCAACGTAAGTTGCAAGAATGAACCTCGGCCTGAGGCCCAAGTTAAAGATTATAAATTATATAATTTCATAAAAAGTTATATAAATAGAGAATTGATTGTTTAGTTTATTTTGGGCTAAGTACACTTATTAGAGATTGTAAGGAAGTCGGTCCTCTATCAAAGGACAATAAATCACCGCATTTAGGGTAACGGTTAAATACCCAAATAAGAGCTAAGAGTTGACTAGGGCGATGTATTCAGGAGACACTCAGGGGATGTTCCATAGTGGACACGCAGCACTGATGGAGATATTAGATAAGTGAGCACGATGGTAACAGGGGATTCTAGAGGATAGTCAGGCCCGGCACTACACGATAAGAGGCTATAGAGTATAAAGGAGCCATGTACTAATGGGAGTCCTTGGACGCATGATTCTGACACGACGTGGTATATGTTGACATCGGCGCGGTATGATAAGAGATATTTTGCCACTATGATCGAGAGGTGAACAGTGAGTGCATAAGATGAACCACACAATGAGTTTGCATTTCGGGGTTCTCCCACTCTAAGTATAGTGATCGTTATAGTTATTCATGGAAGAGTAGTTTCGACAATAGTATTAGTGGAAAAAGGGGTTTCCACAGTAACCTATGGGCGGTGATTTCTTATTGGGTAGCTCTATAAGTGTTATTTGATCATTACTGTGAGGTTCGATCCGTAGTTTGATTCTTGTAGTAGTCTACACATGTAATAGTGTAGATATGTATTAAACAAGAACCCTTAGATAATGGACCCTTGGAATTCATAGGCACTAGTGCTACACCCTATGTCATTTAGAATAGTTTTGAAGTTAACTGCACATATTCATCATATATTAAACTTGTACTCATTCACCAAACTTTTGTCTGACCCACTCCCTCCTTTCTATCTTTCCCACCATATAATGATAGGTTAATAGTTGGTTGGGCATAGTTAGTGGAGAAAGGAGCCTCACATTGGGGTTCTCATATTATTTGTCGTTCCTCTTGTATTCACTTATTGTATTAAATGTCTGTAAGCTTATATTGTACTTTGAAGTTAGTGTATATGTAAAAATAATTATTTTGGAGACTGTTTTTTGCCAGATGTCTATTTTATGTACTTATATTTTAATTTTTTCCGCTGTGGGATCTCAGTGTACATGATGTCTTAGAACTTACCTTGTAATTATGCACTCTAAGGTTTAGAAATCCCAACAACACATATTTCTCGGCGTGAAGCATATTCGAAAGTCGCATTAGGCTTTGGATCAATGTATCGGGAAGTGTGGGTTGTTACATTTGATATCAGAGCATATGTTTTGGATTCCCTAGGACTTAGACACGTATTGAGCAAACGGACTTAAAAAAGATTTTTTGAAATAAAAGAGAATGGTTTTTCAAAAGGTTTTCCAAAATGTTTTCCAAAAATTTTTCAAAAATGGGTTTTGGGAATATACATGTGTGTGTATATATAGACGCATATACAGATAAAAGTTTTCCAAAGATTTTATTTATATATCAGAATTTCTTTTATTTGTGCCTATATTTATATATGGGAAAGTTTAAAATAATTCACGAACACAAATATTGAGAATGGGTACAAGTCTTAGAAGAATAGCTCGGAGAAGGCAGCTAAGGTTCCGAGCGTGAATATCCCTATATGGTTCTGTCAGTATCCATAAGCGTGGAGACAAGATGAGCCAAATCTTACTGGGTGAGCGTAATTATAATTTTTTGAAAACCTATACATTTGAGCACATAAGGTAGTGGTTGGCATATCCCATAAATAAGCAAACAATTGTGGGTTATAATAATTAAGGTGGAAAATAAACATTTCATTTTTATTATGGTTTACTCTATAAAAAAGGGCTAATAGAGATTTTCTATGCCAATTAGTAGTGGAAAGTAAATTATGGAAGTAAAGGTAAACGAAAAAGATTAGTATCAAGAGACTCATATTATAAATATAAGATGCCAACAAAGCAAAATGAAATATTGAAAAAGGGCTTTTACAAACTAAGGCAAACTCCCTCAGTTAAGGTAGAAACCTTATTTTCATGTTGGCAATAGTTGGAAGAACTCATATTTGTTGAACGATATGGCTAGATTATTTCCATGTTAAAAGTTGGACACCGTATCGGAAACTAAACTTAAGTAACCACTTTGAAAAGGAAGAGAGAACTTATTGCACTTAAAGCAATGTTAGGTGGGTTTAGGTAATTAGGCTGCTATTTTCTAATCCAACGTAGGTGAAAACCAATGAAAATGTTTTCTAAAAGGTTAGAAACGGTATATATCTGATATTCTAAATAGAAAAATTATGGTTTATTATTTTACATAAAATAGTCGGATAGACTTTATAGGATTTGTTTAAAAAGCAAAATTAAAGAATTTGATGAAAATTTATTTTTAATAACCTTTTTAAAGCTTTTGTTTTATTTTTGGGCACATTGTTATACTTATCTCAATGTGCACTTTACTTTTAACAATAGAACTTTTGAAAAGAAAATTAAAAATTAAAGAGTATGTAAGGCCTAACTTTTGAATTCCTTTCATAAATAAGAAATGGTTATGTAACTGAAAAGGTTTTATAAATATTTCTGTTATACCCCTAAAATACTAATGATAATAAGTCAAAAAAAATTCCTTCTGTAGTTGCTGAAGCATCTTTGCCTCACACTTGTATTATCGTTGTAAAGCGGTACGGCCCCTATATCCGATAGCCTGTACAAAATAATAATATTTTATTTATCTTTAAAAAAAAAAACACTACGTTTTCTTTGAAAAAAAAAATATAATATAAAATACTCTTTTGTGAAAATTTCTTATTTACAAAAGAAGATGTTAGAAAGGTGTGTTTTTCTGTACATTTTACTTAAGTTAATCATTTTGATAATTTAATTAAAGAAAATGTTATGACCCTAGTAAAAGGAAATTGTTGTTAAAAATGAATAAAGGGTTTTAAAGTTTAAAAAACTTACTAGTTTTGTAGTAATGGTAAAAATAAAAGATTTTGATTTAAAAGGGTAAAATGAAAATTGTATGACTATCACTTAAAACTTAAAAAGATAGGAAATAGGTTGGAGTTAGACAAATAGGATTAAACAGCCCGCTAGGAAAAAACTGACAATGGAGTCCAGAAGGACAGAGTACTAGGTTAACTTCCTGCAGTAGTTAAAGGTGAGCACCACCTTTTTTTCTCCACCCAAGTATGGTTTGAATTGTAGAATCTTTTATGTAAGGAAGGTTGAAAAGTATGATTTGAGTAAACCTATTTCAGAATAAAGAAAGAGTAAGTCTAGATGTTTTAGTTGTATCAAATAATACTGCGAATGCGGGAAGTTTTGTTGTTTGAAGTGTTAAAGGGACAGGTAGGGTAATTCAATTCATATTAGGAGTGTTAAGTAACAAATATACATTTCCTTGATTACATGAGGCAATCCTAAATAGAATGGTAAACATATGCTTGGCGCTATAGCAACAAGATATTAGTTGATACCTTATTGATGAGAATAGGATACTTGTAGGCTACGGTAGTCCACTGTATTATCCCCTGAAGGCTACGGGAAGACTAGGTGGACAAGAATGGAAAAGCATCTATTTTATACATGTTACTGGATTTACATCATAGTAGTTGTGTTCCATTGGTGCCTAGATGTGAACCTTGTAATTGTAGGGTTGAATGTTGCACATACTTGAGTATAGAAAATAATGGGGGGTAGTAGTTTTTGAAACTTATAGATTATGTAATAGCTCCAAATTGGTAGACTCAAATCACTTATACAAGTAAAAAATGTGCAAGTAGTCATTGTACTAAATTGCTAGATAATTGATATAGATTAGTAAACACAAATTGGAAGTTGTTATAAAATGGGAATGAGATTTAAGCAGTATTTTAATTCACTGGGATGAAGTGCGTAGCAATATCAATTTATATAATTATCTAGTTTTAGTCCAAAAGTGTATCATTTGAAATAACAAGGAATATACTCAAAAGAAAGGGACATACAAAATAGGGATAGTCACCATATTTTGTATTGTCTATTTCAATAATAAACGGAAGAGATAATTCCTTATAATTCCAAATATAACATAAATCATTTTTTAGATAATTTATGGAAAGCTATAGTATTTTCATTCCTTTTAGGAAAAGTCTAGTTCCAATGCATTAAAATGCAGAAATCCCTAAGTATAAACCAAAGTAATGGTCATCATGTTTATTGGATTAAAATGGCAGGGTGTTATTCCATATTAAGTAGTCTCAATCATAGGATACATAAAATATTAGAATTAAATGATAAGAGGTTGTATTTAATAAAAAGGTATCTATGGAAATACTTCAAGAATAAGGGAAGAAAATTTTGAAGTTTAAGATTTCGAAAGGTAACCTGGATAAAGTAGTAGTCAAGATTTTGCAATAGATGGTTAATTCAAGGATATGGGTTTCCGTTAAGAGAAGGATATGGTTATTTGCACACACTGAGAATCTGGAGGTGATTTTCATAAGAAAGAAGGTTAGAAAATTTTGGTAAGAATCTGGAGAAAGAGATGAAAAGATTTTTCTCAATCGTCCCTTGGATTGGAGGAAGACTATGGTACCCCTTAGATAATTATGGTTATTTGCACACGAATGAAGTACCCCTCAGATAATTATCATCAATGTTAGAATGATTCAAGGATATTACTCCAATTAATTTTAGGACTTTTATTGTTAAGGTTGAATGGGAAGATAGACCAAACTTTCACTTGTAAAACTTAGGATGGATCCCTTTAGACTCTAAACATGATAACTAGGTACCAAGATTTTTATAGGATTGAAGAAACCATGCAGAAGTAAAAAGAGATGACTTAAGTTGAGTCGAATTGGAAAAGAAGATTTGCTATTTTTAACAATTTTGAAATTGCCGGTTTGGATAGCCATGAGGAAAATGGAGGTATAGCAAAAAACTAAGTAGGAAGTACCACAGAAGGAGACACCATCCACATTTGAGTTATTCCACTTGGTATCTTAGTGTTGAGATGATTATGCATACCACTGGAAGAGTTAGGGAAATAGATTGTGCTTGAGGATTTTAGGAAGCTACAGTTAGTGGGAGCATACTTATGCTCAAGTTATTTAGCATGGTGCAAGACGACATCATTTGAGTTAGTAGCAAGGATTGTGTAAGGTTATCGATGCATATATAATTGAATTGAAACTTTATGCTACTGATGAAGGTTGGTAAGAGTAGTCGGAATTCGATTCATAAAAGGGCAAGGACTACACAAGATAGGCAAGAAGCAAGTACAGATAGGAGACATATATAGTAGTCTGAGGAGCTGGGTCCTCTATAGTCCGTGGAGCCGAGTCCATAATTAGATGGCAGACAAGTAGAAAATCCCCAAGGCAAGATAAAGCAAGGATAAATTGTAAAGAAGCCGCCATTAGGTACTTGTGGAAATGACTATGCGGTGCAGCTACCATAGTCAAGCCGACGATTAGGAAAATTAAATTGGATATGAAAGCATAAATTACCTTTGAATTTAGGTCTAGTCTAGGTAGAGGCCATTAGATGGTAGGAATGGTTGCGACGCGTCAGTAGGACATGTTATAGATGATGGATACTAATGGATGTATTTGAATGTGTTGTTTGGATTGTATTCGTTTACACGTCTAGGCAGTTATATCCTATAGGCAGTACACACATTCATATCATTCCTTATAAGTCTAGCTTGTTAGATATGATACATATGGATGTTTGATTATTTTTATGCTAGTGGATGTTATGCATGTGGCAGTTGCATATGGGTTGTATAGTTGTGCATATATATAGAATTGCAAGTATATTTATTTAGGATGTTGTATACATTTGGATGCATGGCATAAGCATTTACATGACAGAGGTCGACTGGATCGGTAGACCACCTACTCTTTTGCATTAGTATATGTTCACGTGTATTTCAAGTTGCATATATATGTACATATTGCACTAGAAAACTTCTATGGACAATGATTGCCCGCGGATAATGGATGTAATTATTGGTTGTTGTGTGTATAAGGTACAATTTTCCAAACTTTAAGATTTTGGGGAAGAAATCTTTTTATGGGGGAGAATGTCACACCCTGAAAATTTAAAAGAAATTTAAACAAAAATTTAATAAGAAAAGTAAATTTAACTAAAACAAAGACTAAAAATAAAATTTCCACAAACATCCGAATTTGGCTACGAAACCTACACCATTGCGTTTGAAGCAATTTTCTAGACGATTTTTGTACATAACATTTTGAAATCGTAGTTCTTATGGAGAAGTTATGGGCAGTGAAGATTTGAAATAAATTTCAAAAAGAAAGAAGAAGAAATAATAGTAATAATATACACATAGGTTGACCCATGGCTTGGCATGGTCGACTACTATAGGGTATAGGTCGACCCTAGCCCCCCTTAGGTCGACCTCGCAATGTTAAAAACCATAAACCTGGAGCATGCATGGACGAGTCTGATCGTTCCTTTCGAGCCAAGTTATACTGAATGAACCTGATGACTGAAAATGTTCCCTAAGCTAAATATAACTCTCTAAACTAATTTGGCAACCCAATAAGTAATAACCTAATGTAACCCAAATTCTCACATAAATCTATACAGTAACAAAAGTCCTTCAAAATTTTCTCTCTTCTCCAAACTCTAAAATTCTTCAAAAATCAAAATAAAATCAACCTAGAATAATATGAACAATTGGATCTAGATAGAGCAAGGGAATCTAGCATTCAAAGATGCAATTATCTTGCAAAGCAAATAGGAATAGCTTAGACTTGAGGTGAATGTGAACAATTTTAATGAGATAATTATTACAGTTAGATTCAAACTATTTTAATTGATTTAGAGTGCTAGAAACCTAATTTTAGACATGCAAAGCCCTGAATTGAAATCTGTAGGTTAAAATAGA
Source organism: Allium fistulosum (assembly GCA_030737815.1). Lineage (NCBI taxonomy): Eukaryota > Viridiplantae > Streptophyta > Magnoliopsida > Asparagales > Amaryllidaceae > Allium > Allium fistulosum. Next base: position 326,580,593 of record CM060906.1, read on the forward strand.
AATTACTAATAAACTATTAAATGATATGAATTACAGTTAAGCTTATGCACCTCCTTTATAATTGAATTTGCAAACCCTAAATCAGTAAACACCAAATCAAATTGCAGATTGACATATAGACTGGTCAACTAGTAGTTAGGTTTCACCAATAACTACGAATAATTGCAAACGACATAAGTCAAATGATAATAAAACGATCGATAATAATCAAATTGCAGAAAACCCTAATTTTAATACGCAACCGGTCGACCCTAGAACCTTAGCGGTTGACTGATAGCGGTCGACCGGAGGGGAACGGCAATCGATCATTCACAACGTAAATTACAAGAATGAACTTCAGCTTAAGGCCCAAGTTAAAGATTATAAATTGTATAATCTCGTAAAAAATTGTATAAACGGAGAATTGATTGTTTGAGCTTGTTTTGGGCTAAGTAAACTTGCTAGAGACTATAGGGAATTTAGTTCCCTATCAAAGGACAATAGGTCATCGCGGTTTGGGTAACGGTTAAATACCCAAATAAGAGCTAAGAGTTGACTAGGATTATGTATTTCACAGATACTCAGGGATGTTCCATAATGGACGCGCAGGACTGATAAAGACACCAGGTGAGTGAGCCTGGTGCTAACAGGGGATTCTAAAGGATGGATAGGCCCGGCATAGCATGATAAAAGGCTATAGAGTAGAAAGGCGCCCGATACTAACAGGTGTCCTTGTACGCACGATTTTGATGCGATGTGGTATAGGTGGGCACAGCGTAGTACGATAAGTGCCATTTTGCCACTACGATTTTGAGGTGAACAGTAGGTGCATATGATGAGTCACACATCGAGTTTGCATTTCGGGGTTCTCCCTCTCTAGGTGTAGTGATGGTTATAGGTATTCATGGGAGAGCAGTTCCCATAGTAATATTAGCGGAAAAAGGGGGTTTCCACAGGAGCCTAGGCGGTGATTTCTCATTGGGTAGCTCTAGGAGCGTTATTTGATTGTTGGTGTGAGGTTCGATACATAGTTTGATTCTTGTAGGAGTCTACAGAAAGAGTAGTGTAGATATGTATTAAACAAGAATCCTTAGGTGATGGACCCTAGGTGTTCATAGACACTAGTGGTACATCCTATGTCAGTTAGAATAGTTTGAAATTAACTGCAAATGATCATCACATATTAAACTTGTACTCCTTCACCAGACCTTTGTCTGAGCCACTCCATCCTTTCCATCTTTCTGCACCATAGGATGATAGGTTAACAGTTGATTAGGCATGGTAGGTGGAGAAAGGAGCTTCACGTTGGAGTTCTCATATTATTCGATGTTCCTCTTATAGTCACTTATTGAAGCTTATATTGTACTTTAAATGCAGTGTATATGTAAAAACAAGTATTTTTGAAACTGTTTTGTGAGATGTCTATTTTATGTACATAAATATTAATTTCTTCTGTTGTGGGATCTGAAAGTGCAGAATGTCTTAGAACTTACCCTTCTACTTATGCTCTGTAAGGTTTTGAAATCCTAACATCTCGTATTTCTCGGCATGACGCATGTTCGAAAGTCACATAGGCTTTTGACCGGTGTGTGGGAGATGTGGGTTGTTACATCCCTCCTCTAGGGATACCGGATCACCTTCATTAATTAGCTCACTTTTTACCTTCTCCCCGTCAACCATTTGGCCAAAATATTTGGCCATTTTTATGATATCTTCCCAGGCCTCGGCTAATGTAATGGGTAAGCACATCCTAATCACTTAAAACTCTTCATATCAATAGCCTTTGCAAACAATGTCAGAAGGATGGCTTTGATACTCTTCTCGATTTGGGTTAAAGTGGCCGTAAGATCAACTGTCTTTTTCTCTGAGTTATCCAGACTAATTCTCAAATCTAATAATTCCTCCACAAAAATCTGAGCCATTTCCTAGACCTATTCTCTCAACTCCTTTTTAGCCTTGAGGCATCCCATGAGTTTATCGAGCTTATTTTGAAGAGTATTTTTCTGGGCCTCTTACATATTGATCTCTTTTTTGAAGCTGCCACTATAGATATGTGCAGACTTTAATTGTTCGTTGATGACTGTGCATGTAGACTTATAGGCAGTGGGCTCTTCAACTAGCTTTTTCTTGGCCTCTAGTTGGCCTTGTCCTTTTCTTCATTTTCTTTATGAAGTCTGGCCAATTCCTTTATATAATATTTACAGAACCAATCATGATAGGCCATTTCGGTGCCAAAGCTTCAGATAATTTATTGGTTAGCTCGACTGACATTTGAAAGGCCTTTGGCTAGATTCCTTCCTTGAAAATATTAATCTGTCACCTTAATTGTCCTATTAACACCCTCATTCACATAGCTACAAGAGAGAATTTTGACGTCGCTGGCAAACTTAACCCCTCTAAGCATAAGTCGAGAAGGCCCACTTACATCTGTGCGATGAGGGCAAGAGTTTGGCCTTCAAGGGAATGAGGTAGAGTAGTGTGGCTTGTAAAAGTTTCCTTTCCAGCCTTACAAGATCTATGAGGGGAGGAAGGGCTGGCGATTTTGGATTTATAGGTGGATGTGATCGGAGCTTTAGACTGCTCGGTGATGGAGGTAGTCAAGGGTTGAGAAGATGGAGGAATACCAATTTGGGGAGATTGGCAAAATTAGAAGGACTGAGAAGGTGAGCATCGTTGGTGATAGGAATCATCTTGGGAGCGGTAGCTTGATTCATAGTAAGGCTCATGGTGAGAGTAAGAACTCCCCCGGGTTGGGAGCGATAGTAGCCAGAGCCTTCATGGACCCTTTGAAGATGGCTATGTTCCCTCATAGCACCAGAAACATATAAAAGATTAGACAAGGATTGATGAAATGGATTGAGAACAAGTGTGTAGTGATTGTTCTTGTGATTCTAGAATTCAGTGAAGTGTTGATGTGTCCTAAATATTCTATGAATCATGCTTGTGAGGTGTAAGGATGGAGTTTCCTCTCCCTCAGAAGGTCGGGGAAAGTTGGCATCAAGAGGACGAATCTCTAGAATATCTTCGAAATTCAAGCTCCGAGGGTGAAGTGTGGAAAGCTCTCGATGTCACTTAGAGAGCCAAAGATAGCATCACCTTGAGGGGTTTCTCCCCAATAAGGTTTTGATGTGATTCGGGTGTATGTAGAGAAGTCTTAATAATGAGATGACGGGGTTTAGGAGTGAGAGCGATTTAAGTGCCGTCAGGAGATGTCTCTCCAAAAGACTCATCCTCATCTGCATCATCATTACCATCTTCTTCATCTTTACCCTCCTCGTCCCTTCCCCTCCTCGTCTCTTCCTTCCTCATCTTCATCTCGTTCTTCTTCTAGAATGTCCTCTTCCATCCTCTCCTCTATTTTCCTCCTGCTCTTCTTCATCGGAGTTTAGGAGCTCTTCTACTTCCACATGGACTCCTTGTGGAGCTGGAGGACTTCAGACAGCTCGAGCTGCTCTGGGGATCGAATTAGGCTGGATGCTCCTGCCATTATAGAGAAGATGAAATTAGTGTAGGCAAGTGTTGGTGAGAAGAAAAGAGGTTTGCCATTGATCTAGGTCAATTCCCATTCAAAATTGCAAGGTATTCCTCAAATAGGAGTTACAAGCCGGCGAGGAACATCTATTAAGGACATAGAAGGAGAGTTAGTCACTCAAGCGAAGGTTTTAAGTAGGATGAAATCGCTGGATGAGAGAACTTATATCCAGAAAGCTAGTAGAGATCGAAGTCTTTAGGGCATCAGATGAAGAAATACCTATCTTTAAAGTAGCTTCTTTTATTACATAGCCCCTCAACAATATTGAAATTGATCAGGAATGAAGAGGTGTCTTGTCTTATCTTCTTTTGAATTTGATCAGAAAGCTAGTAGTGATTATCAGCAATGAAGAAGTGTCTTGTCCTTTTTTGAAGTTGATCAGGAAAGAAAGCATGTATCGAACCAATCTGTAACCAACTTAGAACAATTGTTCATTGAGCTTACCACCGAATGCAAAAGCTAAATGGATGCACAATCTAACCGGGTACTTATGGATGCAATAGCTATCAGATGCACAACCTAATCGGAAACATATAAATGTAAAAGCTAACCGGATACACAACCTAATGGAAACCATTCTGTAAATAAATTAGAACAATGATTAACCGAGCTAACCAATGAATGCAAAAGCTAAATGGATGCATAACTTAATCAAGTACATGTGGATGCAAAAGGCACCTAAATGCATAACCTAATTGAGCACGTTTGGAAACTAATTTGTAACCAAGATATAACAATGGTTAACTGAGATTATCACCAAATGTAAAAGGTAAACGGATGCACAACCTAATCGAGTCGTATGGATGCAAAATCTAATCGAATATACAACCTGATCGAGTACATATGGAAACCAATCTATAACTAAGTTAAAATAATGGTTAATTGATCTTATCATCAAAAGCAACACCTAAACAATAAAACCAATTATCATGATAAAAAATTATATGCCTGACAAATATATAACAAGTAAACACAACCCACTGGTTATTTGTTGGCCAAATATTTACTTAGCAAATATTTGCCAATCTGATATTTTCCAATCAAAAAAGCTATGGTATTAAGTCATATTCAACAAGAATAAATAAATAAAATAACAAAACCAAAAACTACAAAATTTAGCTAAACTAAAAGAACATGAAATTACATCTACAGTCTTTAAAATATAAAGCATTTAAGGTACAAAAACTACACTTGATTTCTTAGCAAACAAGATCTTTTGTTATGACCTAATTTCTTACATAAACTGCAGTGTTTGTACTTATTCACTTCACCAGTTGTCTTAACCCTTTCTAAAGGAGGACTTCCTGCATCACGTTGTCTCTTAGATGAATGTACTTCAACATCTTTAGGTAAAACATCATCCATTTTAACAAGTGGATGAAGCGGATGAGAATAAGATGCTCAAAAGAAGTATAATTTGAAATAGTCCTCAATATAAGAATAAACAAATCAAAAGCAAGAATGTTTCTAATAGCTTTAGCAATGAAAATCCCTTAATATGCCATAAGTTTCAACTACATCATCTAATACTCTAATCTACATGATAAGGTTGAGTTAACTGAACTTGATAAACATCAACAGTGAATCTAGTAATTTTCCATAAATACACTCAAGGTATAAGACCGTTAAATGCTTTTTCATAATATGTCACAATTGATTATTCCACATTTCACTTAGTTCACGTCAGTTTGGCATAAGTTTCATGAGCTTCAAACGAATTCTATCTAAACATGCAGTGATAAGTAAACATGTTCCTATAAATCTAATGATTGAAACTTTTTGCACAATTAGAACTCATTTCGCCATGTTGATTTCCAACAAAAACCATTGGCAAACTTTTCAAAATGCAAACCATGCAAAAAAAACACTTACTTCAACCCCACCAGCACTCCTAAACTCAATCATAGCTTGATTAAATACATTATTGTAGTAGTATTAATAGCTCAAAAAAATAAAGAAATAATCCATTTTGTTTTGCCTTAAGGAAAACCTTTTGTTAAAAACTCTTTAAATTATTCTTCAAATGGTAGTAACAAGAACCTTGAGCAACCTAGGAAAACTTGAGGAATATCAAGAAAAAGACCTAGATGTTGATAATATACAAAGATGAAATCATGATCATCATCACATAACATTTCCCCAAGCTCTATTAAAAACCAATACCAATTAAATTCATCTTCACCAAAATAATACCAACAGCTGATGGGAAAAAACCTAAAATTAAAAAAAAATACATATGTCCTATCCATAAAATAAAAATTGGTGGAGAATATATACAAATTGCAATAACACTAATGTGTTAAATATTTTCTATAAAATTAAGGCAAATATTTGACAAGCTGAAATATTCAAATATAACAAAGAAGCTAAAACATACCCAAAAAAGGTTTTCCAACTAAATAAAATAACAAATATAATACTAATTTAACAAATAAATCAAACATTAAAATAAAATAACAAAATAAATAGGCAAAATGAATAAACTGCAACAACATAACTCTGTCAAATATTTGCTAGCTAAATAGAGCAAATATTTGACATGAAAATATTTAACAAAATGAAATATTGAAAAACTATATTATTAGTTTCAAAACTTTATCATATCTTGATTACCATTCTTAGTAGTAGCGGACATAAAACAACTTTATTCTCTACCTCTCATAAAACTCTCATCAAGAAAAATCAAGGGACGACAATAACCAAATCCATACTTGCATGCTTCATACCTAATAAAAACCCTCTCGAATTCGTAACTAACAGGATCACCTTGCAAATCAATAGTACTACCAGGATTACAAACAACCACAGTTTCACAAAACCATTTTCAATGATGATACGAAATTAAATAATTCCATGTATGTCTTTAGCTGCTAACCTCTTTCCCATAAATGCAAAGTAGTAATCTAAAAATCATATCATACTCAGTCTAAAATAAATGAACAATATCTTTCATTTTCATTAAAGGATTCAATTGAATAAAATCAATAACAAACTTCTAAAATAATTTTCTAGAAACAAGTGGATGGTAAACATCTATAATACCGGTTCCACAAGACTGATTAGTTGAATAGTTTAAACAATAATAAAATCTGGAAGCTTGAATTTATGAGAAGCGTGAACATAAAATGTGAAACCTTCCTGTAAACAAATAGCTATAAAAGGATCCCTATCATTCTTAACAAGATTAAGTATATATTCATTCTTAATACGATATTGATAAAGTTAGGAGTATGCCCAGGGGCAGCTCTATAATTCGTTGCAAATCATTAGCTTTGTAATAAAATCTTGTTAACAATAAAAGGTGTTTTTCTTTCTATTATATACTTGATATAATATGTTATATTCATTATTTATTTAATTTAAGTATATTTGATAGAAAATCCATAAATAATATGTTTTTGTGATAGTAATTACGATATGTTGTAGTCATGATAAATTTATCGCAATGAAAATAAACATATCATTTTAAATCTTCCTAGTCAAGATGTATCAGGACTTGATATTGATACATCCATCGAGACTAGAGTACATAACGCTCTCCAAATGTTAGGAAATGTATTACTCATGGTTGATGGGGGCATCAATGGATTACATACCAATAGTTATTAGATAACCATGGAATGACTCACTCAATAGTTTTCTATTGGTTAATATAGCTAAGGTCAAATAGAGAATATCAAAGCGATAATATTACACAGCTATCGACTTGAGAATACTATTGAACTTAAACGTGGATACTCCAACTTGATTATAGTTAAATTGTCGCACGATGTCCATCGAACATCTTTAGTTGGGTCTAAGTTGAAGCATTGGAAGTGAAACACTAGTCAATAGAGAATTCATCTCCTTGGTTATATGAGGTTAGTATCATGGTCAGCTGTAGTCAATTCGATGTCAAAGTCTCTGGCTACAGCAGTTCGGTTAATAATAATAATTATTATTGAACTAAGAACTTCATGTTTGTATTATACAAGTTAAATGTAGACGATATTGGAATTTTGAGCCATATCAAATTGCATAAGCCCTAATGTGATATTGGTTTGATGAAAAGAATTGGTGTAAATAATTTTCACTACCAAGAACACCTTAAAATAGTAAAATTGGATTTTACCAAAATTGTGTAAGCGATAAATTCGGCCAAACTAGCACACCACTAGCTATGATGACATGTGAACGTTAATATTCAAATTGTCGATATTAATCGCTTATTGAATTTACACCTATGAGTCGCACAACCGAAATGTTGGATACTCTGAAATACCACATGATTTAATTAAATTATAATTATTATAAAGTAACTAAATTAATTAATATTTAATTATTGAATTTTATTTGATTTCTTTGAATTGGTATTTAATAAAATGTGTATATAAAAGTTATATATGTACGTATTGATATACGATATCAGTAAAGGTTTAAATTGGATCTAAATGATATTTATACTAATTGGTTTGGAAACTTTAAGGGGCCCATCTAGCCCTCTTTTGATCGGCCATATGGTAGAAAGGGGAAAGTATTTTGAATAGACTAAAAGGAAGGAAGAAATAGGAGATTTTGATCTTCACTTTTTCCTCCTCACTATTGCTTATTTAAATGTCACCTACCCCTCATTTGGTATGACCTTACCCTACTCTACCTTCATTTCTGGCCAAAAATTATACGAGTATTCCTCCTTACTTCCAAACAAATAAAATCAAATAAATTTAGCTTAAGATGTGGTGTAGTCTACCAGTCTATTGCATATCCAGAGTCGTAAAATCTAATTTATGCGTAGAGTATGATTCAACATTCAAGGTGCTTTATCAAGGCAACAATTAGGTAAAATCTGATTATTTAATTATTCCTTTATATATTATTTTATATCATGTAGGTAGATTAGATTTTCAATACCACGAATTTATATATATATAGTTGCCATCAAACCTATATGATTGTTTATATGTATTATTAAAAAAATTATATTTTGTAAATTTCCTTTTCAACAATGATGTTAAAAAAATAATCTAAAACAATTTTAAACTTAATATGAATTTAAATTAGTTTATACTTGTAATAAATATATGTATAACTTATTTAATAAATTATATTATCCATATGTTTTCAAAATAAATTATACATACATATATGTATGTATGTATATTAATATAAGAACCAAATGTGTGTTTTTTTATATATTTATATATAAATATATTTATATGTATCTTAAATCTTAGTTATAATATACTAATATAAATATATATCTATGTATGTGTGTGTGTGTAAACATATATGTTTTAATATAATATAGCAATATTTGATATTTTTTTATATTTTATACAATTTTTGTATGGAAATTGAAATAAAAGTAAAATAAAAACCATATGAAATTAAAAAAAGCTTTTGATTTTGTCAAAAACATTTTAGGTCAAAAGAAAAAAATTAAAAATTGAATTTTGTCTTAAATTTATACGATTTATATTCACGTTCTAGTATTTTATAAAATTATATATATATATATATATGTTTACTTTTATTAAATAATGGCGAACGAATGGAAGTATTCTCGTTTTCAAGAAAATGGCGACCAAATCAATTAATCTTCTTTCGTTTCTCATTCGAATTACAGATTTCCATCTTCTTCGCATCGATACCCAGACTCCAACTCTTATTCATTTAACGGAGTAAACAGCTCTTCTTATCTTCAGAATCAATTTCAAAAATCTCGTAATTCGAAGTGGAAAAGGGATATTTATTGTTATCGGTGTGGAGACAAAAATCACAAGATTAAAAAATGTTCTAATCAAATTCGCTGCTTTAAATGTGGAGTGATTGGTCACAAGAGATCGTCGTGTCCATCGATTTTCAATCCGTTCCTCGGTTTAGAGCCTACTTTTCCATTTTCCGATCCTATTCGCTCGAAGCCCTTGAGTCCTAAAGACCACCACTATTATTTTATTCTTGAGTTCTTAAGATTAAGGGGTCTGGTCTTGGATTGTTGTGTAGGGAATAAGGAGGATTGTAACTATCTCTTCAAAAAAGTATTTTGGCACTTCGATTGCTTAACTGCAGACAACATTAGTAAGTATTCGAATTACAATAATTGGAATGAGTTTCAGTTTAATGATTGTGCGAAGAGTAATAATGTTGTTCAGGTTTTTAAGGATTTACAATGAACTGACATTGAGAATTTTTATGTAAATGACTCGAAATGGGTTTTTCATGTTGACATGTTTTTACTGGATCTTGATGTTAGAGGATGTTGTTTTCTTAGTACCGAGTTGGTGGATAGATTTGCTGGGGATTTTTCGAATTCAGATGTTTTGAATTCATCTGTAATTGAAGTTAGTGGGGTTTCGGTATATTCAGACTCTGTCGTACGTTCTCGGGAAGGAGATATTGATTATTCAGATGCTTTTGATCCGTTGGTTAGTTCTTGTTCAGAGGCTGGTGATGATTTTTGTGAGTTATCAAATGTTAGGGTTAATGAAGTAGATGTTAACTTTTTTAGTTTTAATCCCGTAAATGATGAAGAGATACAAGAATCTGATTTTCTTAATGTTGAAACTAGTATAGTTGGTTTTGGTTCAGAGGAGATGATTGATCTTTTTGGTAATGATGAGGATGATAGATGCTTTATGGATGATGGAAATCTGATGGTCGAGGATTTTACTATGAACAGAGTTGGGGATTTTGCTGTGAACAGATTTAGGGATTCTTTTGGAAGTTCATTCAGGGATAAAGAGGAGATGAAGTTGGTTAGTTACATTGGTATGAAAGATGATGCCACATCTAAATGTGCACACAAGCTTGTCGTGACACATTGTACACTTTGTACACAAAAGATTCTGTCATTTAGTGAGGAAGTGTTGAAGTGTTGAAGGAAGGATTGCAAGTTATTAAGACTATTCCAGAATCTAGAGGGGTTTTTGTTATTTTTACTGATGGTTTATCTTATCCTGAGACAAAGAAAAGTGATTTTGTTTTGTACAAGGAAGGTCTCGTGATTTTAGAAGCTGTTCGGAGTTTTATTTTTTATTTCACTAGTTTGTTGTTGCCTCAATTTGATATTCCTTTGGATGTTATTGGTTTTAAGTTTGGTATTCCATTATGTGTCAATGGATCGGAATTCACGTTGGAGAAATTTAATCATTTGGATAATGTTGTTGAAGAATTGATTGATTGTGATATTATTAGAGAAGTGAACGGATCAGTGGGTGAATTTTCTGTAGATCAAGATGTAAGTGGTTTGGAGAACAATACTATAAGTAGCAATGTGAGCGGAGATTTAGATAATTCCAAATTACAGCAATCTGACCAAGCTGTCTATTATTAGATCGAGGGGTTTAGATTTGTTATGTGTTGTTTTCTTGCGGCTTTAGGTAAATTTCCTCGTTCTCCTGCCCATGCTAAAGAATTAATTCGTGAAGCCAATTTAATTCGTGAAGCCAAATTAAGGAGAAGAAATTGTAAGAGTTATTCAGCTGGTAATATTAGGAGAAGTTCTCATTTAAATCGTAAAGCTTTTAAGTCTTTTGATTGAGGGTTGTCGATTTATTGGGGGTTTTATTGTGTTTTTTTGTTGATTTGGAGTTTGTTTGTGGTTTGTGTAGAAGTTGTATTTTTTTGTTGTTTCAGCTTGGTTGTTGAGGTTGCGGTTGCAGAAGTTTTTCAGTTGGTTGCTGCTCTTTGGGTGTCGCTCTTGACTTGAGTTTCTGGTCGGTGTTGTCTCTTTAAGGCTGGTTTTTAGTTTCTTAGGAGTTTGGGTAGGTTTGTTTTTTTCTTTTGTACGGGGGGTTTTTTGCTACCTTCCAGGCTTGTTGGCGGCTCCTTTACTTCTGTTGCTATATATATGTGCATGTGTGCTCTTCTCTCTTGTAGAGGACCGCACATTTTTCTCAAAAAAATAAATGTTATATGTTTTTCAAAAACTTCTTACTTTTAATTGGTATATATACACACAAATATTTTTATATTTGAAATATTTAAATATTAATTAAATTTAAATTTAGAATTTAAATAAAATATTTTGAATTTAGAAATGATTTCAAATTTTAAATATTTCTTTAGCTATTTTAAATTTTGTAGTATGAATTAGTATTATGATTGAAATATATTTATACATAATTAAGTTAGTATATGTTTATGCATGTATAATTATTTGTATGTATATATATTAAAGATATATATGTTAGTATACTTCATTATACATATTAATTCAAAAATAACATTTGACATCAAACATGTATATAAAAGGGCTAATATGTCCGTTGTGATATAAATCTCAACACTTAGATATGGGCATATTAAACCATATACATATTATATGTTGCACATGTATGTACACGTATATATGTGTTTAGTACATATGTACACTTTATATTTCATTATATAAACAAATATTAACCTCTTATTGATCAATTAAATTAATTAATAATTTTATTTAAAATTTATTTAGATAAGATCTAAATTAATTTAGACTTCATAGACCCGATAAGGTCCCAAATGGTAAAAAAAATTCACTCATTCAACCCCATGCGTGTTGATCCAGATCCAACAATGGTATTACAGTCCAATAGCCTATGTGGTCTAAATTATCAATACTTGGACCAACTAATTAAGCTTATCCATTTAGTACCATATCCTACCTCGCTACCGATCTAGTACGAAAGGTGATGTGTGCTCAAAGGTTATCCATAATATGAAAGGCCCAATTTGAATTTGGGTCCTGAGCTAATTTTCTAAATCTTTTTTGAAACTAAAATAAAATTTAAAAGTTTAAATTTAAAATAAGGATTTTTTATAAATGTTATAAAATAATTTTCAAAATTGTTTTGAAAATTTATAAATTAAATTTTCATAATTATGTAAAAATTAATTAGATCGATAAAATAAATAATAAATTAAATAGTTAATTAATTAAATTAAATAACATATACAATGATATATGTTATATTATCTTGAAATGTTCATAGTAATGTAAGTATACATAATTTTTAAAATAAAATATAATTAATTTAAATTGTTTAATTAAATCAATTAAATGTTAGTTGATAAATAATACATATACATACATACATATATAAAGATACATGTGTATAACTATAAATGTTATATTGTACATATTTAATTTAAAATGTTTAATTGAGTAATATATAATTAATTAAAATGTTAATTGATTAAGTAAATAAATATTTAATAATAAAACTAATATAAGATTCTACATAAGATTATTGTATAAGTTAATTAAATCATAAATGTTATACACTAATTAAACCTATATAATATGAATGTATAATAAAAGGTGGAACCATAAGAAACCCTAATTAGATTTAAGGAATAAATACATATATATGGAACGTATACCGTGATTTCAGATGTGTCCTACACTTGATCATGATGGCATTTCATAAGAAATACAGTATTTCATAAGTCGATATCACTCAATTTAGTATATTAAAGATTATGAATCTTTAAATAAAAAGTTGTCCTCTACCATTTTTATATTAATAGATTAATTGCATACTCCTTAGTTGTCGATATTCCTCAAGCTAAGGATGTTATGTGTAGTATTATTAAGATATTGAATAGATGAAGTAAGATATATGTATGTATTTGTTCATATTCCTCAAGGTACGTACATTTATACTTAGGCCGTCATGAAATGGTAGGTACGAGTGAATAATCTCTTTCAATTTTTTGATATTCCTCAAGGTTGATATTATATTAGGACAAAGACCATGGGTTAGGAGTTTTACATGATACAATCGATAAAGTATTATCCATCGCTTACGGGTCTATGATTTGTTGATATTCCTTAAGGTCGGAATTCCATAACAAGCAAGTCCTAACACCAACTAGAGAAGTTGAAAGACTACTATGTTTCATCTTAGGATTTTAAGAAACATAAAAGTCTAGTGGGAGCCTTATTAGAAAAATGAAATGGTAATATTTAACATTTCTAATATTGTAAGAACATGTACTATATAAAGTTAAAATAACCTACATTGATGAACTTGTATAACTAATAAAATTGTAAAATGTTTATCAATTAGAATATATAAATGGAATGAATTAGGATTGACAAATAGAAATATAAAATATACTTACCAATAACTTTTGCATGTTATCATTTTAAGCCCCATGCAAGCTCCTAATTACACAACTACTAAGTACATTCATAACTTGGTCGTTTACATGTTTATTTGCCCAAGATTATGTATTGTCCTTTATGAGTTTCGAACCCTGAAAGCAACAAAAGAATATGGATGTTTGATCCATATCCAATCACATATGAATGTTACTTGGTGAATGGTCGCAATTTTTAATATACAAAAACTCGATGAAACTAGTTCATTCAAAATAAGCTAGTAAACCGTAGTGTGAGATTGTATTCAATATGGTTGATCATAATAAAGATCTTGTTGTGTTAAATGTAACACTGGATCAAGAGCTACAGGATAGATCTAAGAATTCAATCAATAAAATGACAGTTTGATCACTTTACGTAAGGTGAAACTTATTTTATTTCCTTAAATGGCAAAAGATAATCAAATGCATTTTTGTAAAAAGCTCGTTACGATCTTCTGATAAGAGTTTCCTTTTAAACGGTTCAACTATCTGGACAAAAAAGCAAATGTTCAAGAGTAAATGTAACTTAAGGTATAATTGGGATGTAGAGAGTGAATGATCACTTCTTCTTTATGGAGAGACATCCAAAACGAGAATTGTAAAATAATAATAGATAGTTAACAGGGAATCGGAAATATGATTTCTATTTTGAAATGTATTTTCATTTTGAAAATTGTTTTTTCTGAGATTTATTTCTTCAAGTTTAAGATATTTGATCTAAAAACTCATGACTATAAATCGGTTATAGTAAATGAAATAAATAGCTTATATTAAATGGAGCTTCATATTTCATACGTTATTATAGTAATGATGGAAATAGTAAGAGCGTATCATATAACACTTTTTGGCGGTCGCATCAAGTTACGTAATTGTTTTCATAAACATACCAAGTATAATTTATGAAATAAAGACTATTTTTAATATTGACTAGAAACACACATAGTTCTATTTTAATATGAATATTCTGGATATTCGTTATAAATTAAAATAACAATAATAATGGTATTTTTTCATAACAAAAGTGATGCATCGAAAATATAGAAGTATCTAAAATTTTTACAGTTATTTTAAAATTTTGGACTAAGCCACGATTTTGATAAATAATTCTTTAATCATATGATTACGTATCATATGGTAACAAAGAATTATATCTCAAACGATAAAAGGCAAAGCACCCATTCAATGGGAGCACAAGAGAGTTGGTAAAGTCTTCCGATTGATACATGTAGATGTAAGAAATCATAAGTCTAATAACATTAAAATGGTTTCACATATTTTGTTAAATTCACCAATGAATTATAAAAGACATGAAATGTGTATTTGATACACATGAAGTATGTCTGTGATGAGCTCATAGAATATAGAACGGAAGTAAGTAATGTAACGTGCAAAAGAAAATAAAATGATTCGAATTGATCGAACGGGTGAGTATATTAGAAAGAATTCCACATGTATCTAAAAATGAATAAAGATTCAGTTTCAAAAGTCACTCCTTCCTATGGTACATAATAATGTATCGATAAGGAGTAACCATATATTGTTAAATAAAGTATGATTGATAATGAGTTAAGTTGAGTTAACTTCTTTTTATAAGGTCATATTCTTAAGGGAAGTGCATAAGGTTAAAATTAGTTTCATCTAAATAATAGTTTAAAAATCATACAAGATAAGGGTTTATAGGAAATCCCAACATGTCCTAAGTCAAAGAGTTGACAGGTTGTGTAGACCACCCCAAAAGTTGGAATTATTGTAAGTGAGGGTCTTGTGTGGACCACCCCAAAAGGAGTTTGGAAATTATCGTCATTGGATGACCAATTTATGTTTTGAACATAAGTTTCGTACACTAAAACCAAATCAAGTATATATATAAGGAAATTCATAAAATGTATATGAATATATATTACGTTGCACTGAGAAACAATTATTGTTTCAAGAAACACTAACTTCGTGATGAAGGAATTTCATTTAGAAATTATTAGTAGTAAAATGGACTTGTATATGATCCAAAAATAAAATTGATTATGAGGAATGAAATGAAATTAACTGAACCTAAATGGACACAACACATTAAAATGTCTAATAAGTATTGTAACACCCCGTAAAATTAATGATAATTAATAATTAATAAGGCTCCAAAAATGGAATTTGAGAAAACGTTGGAATTTGGTCACGAAACTTGGATCATTGTGTTCATGACAATTTTCTAAGCAGCTTTCATATTTAGAGTTTCATGATCGCAGCTCAAATGAAAATTTTATTAGCATTTGAAGTTTCGGGAGTGAAACTAATTAAAAATGAAAAAGGAAATAAATTATAATTAATTGCAAACCCCACCGGTCGATCCCATCTATGGGCTAGTCGACCGCTAAAGGTCGACTACCTATAGGGGATCGATCGATGGTCGTATATTGGCGGCTAGGGTTCGAACCTTGGCCAACAGCTTGGATTTAATTATTTTAATCTAACGGTTATGATTGATTCGTGCGCCTATAAATAAAGATCTAACCGCCGACTTTTCTTCTTATATTTTCCGATTCAAGCAACAAAGCTCTGCCATTTCCCCTTCTCTGCTATTTCTAAAAATTATAAAATATTATATACAAAAACGCATACATACACACAAATCGGAGAAGGGCAAAAAAATAAAAGAGAAGAACAAAAGAAGCGAATCAATACTATGGAAAAAGGTAAATTTCAATCTATATTTCCCTTAACCTCCAATCTCTTCTCAGATCTATAATTCTAATAATATATATACCTCATTATTATATTCTTTTGGATTAGAATGGAAAAGAAGTCAAGTAAAGGAATGGATTCAGATTTGGGATTTGGAAAGCTTAAAAAGGGGAATGAGAAATTATATAATTTATTTATAACATTGAAATTTATCTCATTGAATTCTTATTTAATTATTATGCCAAAATAAGATCTAATGAATTATAGGCTTAAAACAAACTTATATGATTATCAACTACATATTCAATAAAATAAGTAATTCGAATAGGAATAATATGTACAATCTAATCTGGAAATTTGAAATCAGTTCCAAATATTTATTTGTAGAGTGTTTGTAAAGTTGTAAAATTATTCCAGATCTATAATTGAGTTGTAAATTAGGTTGCCCTAGTTAACTTGGAATGTGAATTTCTATGTTTTGATTTATTTGGAGCTGGTTTTGAGAAATGTCCATAAATTATTCACTTCTAAAATATGTATAAAAGTGCGTCGTTTGAATTAACAAGGGGTATACCAAAAAGGGAAGGGATGTGTAAGATAAGGATATTCTTTTCTGTAGTTTACACTGTATATTTCAATAAAAGAAAGGAAATAATTACTTGTAAATTTAAATGAAGCAAAGGTCTCAATTTTGGTTAACTTGTGGGAAATTATAAAGGAAATCCTTTTTAGAAGGGCGGCTCTGATAAATTAAAACGTGGAAAAAAATGTTATAATTTGGATATAAATATAATTGCATGTATGTGTGTGTGTGTGTGTGTATGTATAAACACGTATAATTGCGCTTAACTTTCAAAATTAAAAAATATAATATCATAATTTACAACTATATATGTAAGCGTAATAATTAACAGGCTAGGATTTATGGAAATCAATTACAAATTTAATAGGCAATAAATTTGTAATTAATAGAAAATAAAAAGGGAATTAAATTGGGACTGATTAGGGAAATTAATATTGCATTTATGGAGGAATTGAATAGGCGTAATAATTGGATTCTGAAACTGGTAAATAGATTAAAGGAATTAAATGAGCATTGATTATAGATTATCCAATTTTGACATTAATGGCAAATTATTACAAGTAATAGATATTTATTAGGCATTACAAGGAAACCAAAGCCTAATCGTACAAATTATGAATAATATATGGCTTAAACCATATGTTTAAGACAAACGTGAATTAGTGGGCCTAGTCTAACGCTTAGGCTTTGGTGATAGGTTTAGTTTAGTAGGTTGGGATGTGAGGTCAATAGAATTACACAATAGAAGTCTGCCCTTCACTTAGAGGCTACCAACAGTTGTGTAGACTTAATACTAATGTGGGACGTCTCCAACCATAGGACCCATGGAGAAGGGAAATGTATTGCAATCGGAAGAGAAAAATATACTGAGGGTTCGGCTCGAATTTGAAGTATTAAATGGCCCAATACCTCTTAGGAAATGGGGTCTGCTTCATATCCAATAAGAGGTAGTAAGTAACCGAAAGGGGCATTTTTCTTGACTTACTTAGGTTAGTCTAAACAGGTTGTCAATTGTGGAGGATCGGTCAGCTATGCTAGTTTTTGGTACCTGTATTTAGTGGTAGGCTGGCATATAGGCTTTGACACCCAGCGATTCCGAGCAAGTGGTAGCAAAGATTCAAGTTATGCCTTGACGGATTTTACTTCCTACTATGGTAGAATCCGTATGGGAGATGCATAAAACTCAAGGTAGATGGTTAGGAGAAAAATTAGTTAAGTGGAGGTGGGCTAGTTAACCCTTAGATGAGTCTTTGAGTTGCGTTAGTAGTACGACAATAAAATTATATATTATATTACAGAGCCGTTTATAGGAGTCCTTGGTCTTTGTAGGTACAACCGATTGACTAGCGTTGATGTTGCGAAGGACCAGCCTTGGGGACTTAAGGTAGTAAATGGCCGATGGCTCTGCCTCATCCTTATTTATGAAGTATTAAGTGGCTGGGGTATATATATATATATATAAACACACTATTAATAATGAGAATTCAATGAATAGGATTTCCACGATGTCCTTTTGAATTTCTGAAAATACCCCCATCCATCAACATAATCCCACCACCGATTTGCAACCTCCACTACCTCTTCTTCCCAACTACCAATCAACAGAATTTTACTACCAATATTTCACTGATACTGTTAACAAAACAACTTGAAATAAAAGAGGTATGAGTATCAAAACATTTACACTTACAACACACAACCGTTCACTCGTTTTTTATTACTAAATAAAATGTAAATATATTTACCTATTAGATGCACGTATGTGTTTTTATACTACTACGTATAATGATACCTTGGAGAAGGTTACACTACACCAGAAATGCCAATTAGGCAGTGCTTTTGGCCGTATCAAATGGAATTAGGCAGTGCTTTGGGCCGTATCAAATTTTGGCGTGGTTAATAATTTGATACGGCCCAAAACCATATCAAATTGATGAATTTTATACGGCTCAAAGCACTGCCTAATTCATGAAATTGATACGGCTCAAAGCACTGCCTAATTCATGAATTTGATACGGCTTTGGGCCGTATCAAATTCAGGAATTTGATATGGCTTTGAGCCGTATCAAATTAATGTATTAAAGTAAAAAAAAAATGCATTAATATTTCAGTATTTAAAGCAGTAATAGATACGGCAATAGTTGGATTACAATAGAAGCAGTATCATTCAAAATATAGTAATACAAAATAACTGGAAAAGATGTTGCTCATATATGTTGCTGTTAAAGATATCCATACTGTAACTCCCACACTTTCCACATTGATATACCAATAAGATAACTACTTAATATTTCAGTCAAATTTCGAATAAAAATAATACAAGTGAAAGTATATCCAAACATATACATAAGCTTATATGCTTTCGAGAGTTCACCAAGTTCAAGATGAAGTGAAAGAACTATACATGAGAAATGCCAATCACGATCATAAATGTGCCGATGAAAAGATTGCAGAATTGGCACTTTGACATCTGTAGGAATGCTAGTATCATCCTCTGCAAATACATATCGGAACAAGTTTAACAAAGTAACATACAAGAGTGGTTATTTTCTCATACAGAAGATATTACAGAACTGTCAGAAGATATTAATAAACAAACAAACTTGATCCATACAGAACTGTCAGAACAAGAGTTTAATAAATAAATAGTTATTGGCTCATTTGTGTATGCAATATTTTGAGGTATTCAGCTCTTTGTTCATTATTCTGTATCACTGAAAAGAACTCCATATCATTAAACTATATATGATTTTATTTACCTATAAATCCATATCATCAGAAAGAATACCTTGCATTCTTCAAGCAAACTCTTTAGATATGTCGTTATATTTTATTACATACTCGATATTCATTTTCAGTTCAAATACTTGCAGTCTCTTTCGTGACATGAATGTTCAAAAATAAGTATTTATTGATGAAATTTGATAGGAATTACGGTTTAGAAACCTACTCACATTGGTTAATGGCAAATACTGACTTGCTTAGTCATAAAATTTGTTGACTTCAGAGTTCAGACATAAGATCTGATAAAATCAAAAAATATTATTTTGAATCACTATATTAGAAATATACTCTACAAATGATTTACTGTTTTGAAATCACAATCAAAATATGGTCAACAAGGTTAATGAGACAACAGACAACACACCAAGATACAAGTTTGGCAGTGGGAAACTAGTGCAGGTGGCAGTGGGAATACAATCACCACGTCGTTTCTAGGCTGGTATATACCATGCTTTATCCAAGGACATATTACTGGTGTAAATTTTGGAAGAGAAGAAAGCTTGCTATAGTGTTAAGGTCCCCTAGGCTTAATAATTTATTCTATATGGGAATAATAGATGGATGAAAATTGGTTAGCTAATTATCACTTCTAGAAAGCTTATGGACCGTTGGAATTATAGCATTTATGTAACTTCTTGTGCTACAAAGTCTCGTATCTCCAGTTGTGTCTCTGATTGTGTGTGCTTTTGGTAATATGTGATGTAGACCTAAGCATAATCGTGTATGAGTGAATTTGTGCATACCCCTAAACTGAACCCATTTCACTTTCAGTTTGGCTTGGGGATATCTCAGTTGTATTATGTTATAATAATGTGTGTAATTTCGCTTTATCACAGATTTATACCCTTCCAAATATCATTCTTTTCCACGGATAAAATATTCAGTGACCTCTTGGGGACAGGATCATAATGGGTAATAAGTGGAATAATTAAACCGAGATTTGATAGCAGAAATAAAAAGTGCATGCCAAGGTTAGAGTTGGAATGAAAGCTGCTCCTAGTCAAAAGTGACTGAATCCGGCTCTGTTGACATTGCTCTGAGAACATATCTCATGTTCCAGCACCTGCATTTTGCATTTCAACAACTTGCAGCATGATGACGGAATGGTAAATTACCTTAAATGTATCATATTACCAAATGATAACTAGAGTTGAAATATGAAATTGCACCAAGAGCTTTTGTACGTGCTAACATGTCGGTCATCATGTAATCACCTTAAATGTATCATATGCACGGTGAATAATGTTTTAAGACCAATCAAATTCATTAGAGTAATTAGTCAGGATATTTATGAACATATGTAGCCACAGGTTGCAATATAGAAGGAACTATGTCGAATTCTACTTCAATCTCAAGTTACCTAGACTTGCATGTATCGGTGTATGCACGCAGAAAAAATGATACAGCAATAAAAACGATGTAAACGTCGAGCTAACAAGTAGCTAACCATCCGGCAAGTGACATTGAATTCTAAAACCCCGTTAAGCATCCAATTTGACACAAATTGCTAGCAGACAATGTAGCAGACTGAATAATAATAAAATTCCAATTAATAGCAAAGTAGACAGAACATATATACTTTACTACATTCCAAGTGTAAATTGATTTTATTTTATTTTTACTAAAAAAAAGTTGGCAATCAAAAACTTACCAGTTTTCTAATCAACCAATCTAGCATTTGAGTGAGTTAGAGTTAACAACCGTTATATACAATGTGTCATAGGGTCTTGATATCTGTTTGAAAATAATTATCTTGTTATTGAAAAGGATTTTGCCATACGTATTACACACATCTAACAATATCATTTGCTTACTACCTTTATTTAAAGTACATACAATATAAGCTTTATTAGTAATTATGGTAAAATCAAATATTACCTCATAGCCAAGCTTTTTGAATAAGTCCATTCATTTTTGAGAACGGATGGCAGACTTTGTGCTCTTTAGTATTACTTGCTCATTTTGTAATTTTGTTGGAGCCCCCAAAACCTGTAACTAATAATGAGCAAATTTTCGCTAACTTCTGTCATAGAGCTGGTTTATTTTGTAATATAGTAAAAAAGATGTAAGTTGTAAGAAATTACCTTCTCCCTGATGTCTACTGCCTGCAATCTTTCAATATTTTTTTCAGCAATCGAGTAACAAATGCATAAGAATTCCATCACAATTCCATTACATTAGGTAAGCATTTTAATATGCAAACAATGGGAATTGATGTTGTTCAATACCACCATTATGAGATGAATCAATCAAAACAGACAAGCCGTGAACAAGTAACTGAAAACTAAATTGCTATCTGATTATTACAAACTTCAAAATATTCTAGTACTTACCTGTAAAAGTAAGTGAACTAAATTGAACCTTACAGAATACGAACTTAAGAATGAAATCAGATTAATCATCTGCAAATCGAGCTTCGTTCGTTAATTGAAGAAATGAGGAGTAGATAGAAGGAGAAAGAGGAGATAAGAGCTGGAAATTTGAAACAGAGAATATGAAGTAGTCAATCTTGCATTCCACTCTGAGATAAGGTTTTTCTTTTTCGATTTTGGGGACGTATGTTTCATTTAGGCAGTTAAGTGGATTTAGGGTTTTTTCCTCAATCGCCAGCAAATCAATCCGAACCGAGGTACAGCAAATCACGGTCGTGAGTTAGGGGAAGAGCAAAGTGATTTAGAGATTTGGGATGCAACGGACGTGAATTTGGGGGAAAGAGAACGACATTTATGTTTTGGAGGGAGAACGAAAAAAAACGAGGGAAGGAATGAATTTGGGGGAGACCATGCTTTCCAAGGTGTACGATTTTCCAGCCAAAATAGGCACGAATTTGATACGGCTCAAAGCCGTATCAAATTTGATACGGCTTTGAGCCGTATCTAAACGTTTAGATACGGTTTTTAGCCGTATCAAATTTGATACGGCTTTGAGCCGTATCAAATAAGGCGGATAGGAGTGTGGCTAAAACAGCTTTGTGGTGTAGTGTTAAGTTAAGCATATTGTATGCACACATAGGATTTAATGGACTAGCCATAAAATATAAACATAACACTTAAATGGAATCAATCGGAAAAGATTTATGTCATGGATAAAGTATTCCAATCATCAGAACGTTGTTTTAACCTCTCCCCTCCTAACAACCCATGGGTTTGATTTAGAAGGATCAGATACTGGAGCAAGACAGGGATGGTAGACGATGAAGTCTTCTTATTCATGCACGGCACCGACAAGGCAATTAAATATCCAAGGAATAATATTCCAAGATGGTAGCCTTAGTCAATACGTACGCTATATTATATTTTTCAATTCCACTGTGAGTTTATATTTATCGTACTATGATATACTTGTGTTTATTATAGGTAACCAAAACCAACAATCCATGCCCTAATGGACTTAGGTTTTGATTTAGTCGAAATTCGAGCCATTAAAGTGTGGGTTGTTATATTTGGTATCAGAGCATAAGTTAGTCAATCATAGGAATTAGGATACATATTTGTATTTTTACCTATAATTATATATAAATTATGTGCCAAACTCTATAAACTCTGACTATAGAAGTAGTTACGACCATATTCCGAAAGGATGGATGAGGCGACTCTACGTTGTAAAAATAAATATAGTTAAATTTATACTCCTACTGCAATTACCCCACGGGGCGGAGGTCGTATCTTAAGAAGTGGACCAAGAAGAGCATGAGCATGACATACGAAGGCTGGATGATACTTGACTCCTTTGTTGGGCGTAGACTACCTTATGATTGAGGATTTTTACGGATTGCCGATTAAAGACTTACATCTCATCCAGACTGATGAGAGATAAGAACTTATATGTTGCAAGTATCCGAAAATAAGGAATATAGGAGTGGAGCAAGATGTGAAGAAGGAGTAGAGCAAGTTCCCACAAGAAGGTATGCACTAATCACCATAAGAAGATAAGCCGCATTTATGGATGGAGATGAGTTAGGGATGAATGGAAAAGAAGGAGAGTCCAAAAGGAATGGTAATTAAAGTCCATTTCTAAATCCAATCCCATGTGAAAGAATTTGACCAAAATATTTTTGTGAATTCCTTGAAATTTTTTGAATGGGTTTTTCAAAGGATTTAGTATGAAGTCGTCGTTTTGAAAAAGTAAGAAAATTTGGAAATTCATAATTTAAAATTTTGTTGAGTCAAAAGTTTCTGATTTAAAGGTTTTTGATAAAAAGGGTTTTTCATTTTGGAAATTCTTAGTTTAAAATTGATTGAGCCAAAAGGTTTGGTGAAAGTTTTTGATAAAGGGATATTTTTTTAAAATAAAAGTAAAATGATGCGTAGGATGGGATCAATGATTTTTTCTATTTTGTAAATTTGGAATTTCCATTTTAAAATTCTTTTTTTAGGGGTAGATAAATGGAAATAGTACTTGATTCAAATGAGGTATAGAGAATAGAAGGGTAAGAATGCCCAACAATTTATATAGAAATAACCGTAGGAATTTATACATAAAAATAGTAGAAAAAAATAGGAATAGGAGATGAAGAATGAATAAATTCCATGGATATGTAGTAATTGCACACACATTTGGTAGATGCTTATATAGATGCAGCAATTGCTTGTACCTTTTAGATGTCCTTCTCATATGCTATTAAAATCTCCATCAAAGATGGAAGCGTATATGCATGAGAATAAGAAAATAATAGGATGGAAGTTATCCTCGTTTACCCTAGTTTACATTGTTTAAAGTTATAAAAGATATTTTTTGGAAAAAAGAAAGTTTCTAAGTTTATATTTTTAAAATAAAGATTTTGGATTGGGTACTTCATGATTGTGAATTTTTAGTTTTGTAAAGAAAGGTGAAACCAAACCAAGTTTTTAATATAGAGTAGATAGGGATCACTTCCTAGATAAGATGGGGTAAAAGTTTTAGGCTATTAATAAAATAACTACAAATGCTCATAGTATAGCAATAGGGTATCCCCATCAAATTTAAGGAATACTGGTAGGAACCTAGTGATAGAGTTAGGGGTATGCCATCGGGGCAATTATGTAATTTATTACATATATCTAACTCGATAACTAATCTTGTTCAAAATAAAATGTGTTTTCTTTCTATTATATACTTGAGATAATGTGGTATGTTAATTAATTAATTTAATTAAAAGTATATTTAATAGAAAATCAATAAATGGTAAGTTTTGTGATAGTAGTTACAAAGTGTGATGACCATGAGTAATTTATCACAATGAAAATAAATATACCATTTTAAATGTTCCTAATCAAGATGCATCGAGATTGGATATCGATATATTTGTTGAGACTAGAATACGTAATGCTCTTCAAATGTTGGACAGTGTATTACTTATGACTATTGAGGGAACCTAAGGGTTACATATCGATTGTTATTGGATAACTATGGAACAACTTGCTCGATAGTTTTCTGTTGGTTAATATAACTAAGGTCAAATAGAAAATATCGATGTGAAGATTTACACAATTCTCTCGACTTGAGAATACTATTGATCTTCAATATGAAAGCTCTGCTTTGATTATAGTCAAATCATGCCACAACGTCCATCAAGTGACTATAGTTAGGTCGAGTGAAAGTATTGGAAGTGAAACACTATTCAAAAGAGGATTTATCTTTTCGATTATATGGGGTTAATATCACAGGTCAACTCTAGTCAACTCAAAGTCAAAATCTCTGGCCAGAGTAGTTCAATTAATAATAATTGTTATTACTGAATCAAGGATTTTTATTTTTTGGACTATGGAGTTGAAAATGGACGATATTGGAATTTTGAACACTTCCTAATTCCATAATTCCAAAGTTAAATAATTTTGATGAAGAGAATTGGTGTGAATAAAAGTCACAATTGTAACGCTTAACAAAGTGAAATTGTATTTTACCGAAACCAAGTAAGCGATAAATTTGGCCAAAATGTCATATCACCTACTAAGTGACGTATGAACATTAATATTCGAATAGTTCAATATTAACCGCTGACAAAATTTACACCAGACGAGCCATACAACCGAAATAATGAATTCTCCTTTAAACAAACAATTTAATTAGTTTACAATTGTTATAAATTAATTAAATTAATTAATACTTATGAAATATAAATTATGAATTTGAATATGATTTTAGAAATAAATACAAGTTATGTTTATAATAGTTATGAATATATCAATCGATATATGATATTGATAAGCGATTAAATTGGATTTAATTGTGTAATATTTTTCATAGGCTTAAATGGGTTTAATGCCCATTATAGGAGCTGTAATTGGGGCTACAAACATGAAATGATTAGATACACCTTTCTTTCTTTTTTGTCCACATATATAAGCTCTTTAAACCTAATTAGATATCACTTTTTCTTAGCCTCCATCATTTTAATGGCAGAAAATCGATCTCCTCTCCAACAAAAAAAATTCTCAAATCAAATTCAAGATCCAATTACTATCTGATAGTTGAAGGTCATCAATTCAAGGATTAACACCCCTTTGATTTGGAAAATTTTCAATGGAAGAATTCCTTTTTCAAGGTGTGCTTTAAGGCTTTGGTAACAAGGTATGTTCTTTTCTGTATAGATAATTATTTTAATGCAATGTTTGATGAAAATTAAATTTGATTATCATAATTTATATGTATGATCATTGTCTCATTTAATTAAAATTGTTTATGAAGACTGAATTGTTTTTTGAATGATGAGATTGGATTTTTATTTTGATAAATAAAAATTAAATTTTGTTCATGATTTAGACAATATTTAAGTGTAGATCTATGTTTTAAAAATTCAAATTAAAGTGTTATCCTTTAGATCTGAAAGTTTGCATGTTTAATTTAACTAATTGTTTTTCTTTATTTTGTTTAATTAAAACTAAATCTGTCTATATTGAAATACAATATTTTATTTTAGACCTATGTTTTAATATTCAATTTAAAGTCCAATTCTTTAGATCTGAAATTTGCATATTCATGTTGATTAATTAAATTCTATTTTAATGTTAAAATTGAAATTTATATAGAATTAGTACAACATTTTAATTGTAGATCTATGTTTTAATCTTTCATAACAAAGCGTAATTTTAGATTTGAATGTTTATATATAGGTATATATTATTTGCACTTGTATTACATTAGATATTTACATATGAATAAGAGGATTTCGACAACAAATCAAAGTTTTAAAATTTATTGCAATAAATATCTAATTTGTATTATTACAAAGTTTTTATTGAATCTTATATATACATAATTAAATCTACATGTATATGTTCATATAAAATTTCTATTTTTATTTTTAAATTGTCATAGTATGAAATAATTTATTTTCTTTTATTTTAAATGAGACAATAATATATACATAGAATTTATTGTTGACTATTTGTATTCTTATACTATGATACCTACTGATTGTCATTTATATGCTGCATTAATTAAGTCTATCAAAAGGGAAATTATATCAATCATCCTTGTCATCATTTGTTTATTTCCCTTTTTAACTCCTATGTAATAACCATTCAACTTTTTCTTACTTACATGTATACATATCTTGTCATCTATTGATTACACCTTGTCATTATTTAATTATTTTGACATATATATACATATAATTTATTTTGACTATATATATTCTTATATTATAATACCTATTGATTGTCATTTATATGCTGCATTAATTAAGTCTATTAAAAGAAAATTTGTATCAATCATCCTTGTCATCCTTTATTTATTTCCCTTTTTAACTCCTATGTGATAACCATTCAACTTATTCTTACCTACATGTATACATACCTTGTCATTTATTGGTTACACCTTGTCATTATTTAATTATTTTGGCATATAATTAAAACGAATATATTTGATATATTCATACCCTTTCACATTCAACACCTAACTAAATTATAAAACAATGACATAATTAATAAAATATGATTTTATCAAAAACAATATTAATTTCAAATCCAATAAAACCTTTAGATTCATAGGCCCTAAAGATCTAAAATATAATTTTTTTAAAATTTGCCTTTTTCTCCGCTACGTTGGCCCTTTTCCAATGCCTAAGAATATTTTATTAGAGATGTGTGGAAGCCATGATAAGAACCCTCGAGGGAATAGGAAATGGTACCAAAGTTTGAAGATATTATCAAAAGATTTTGATAAGGAGAAGTTAGCAGTTTAGTTGGAGAAGAGAGTAATAAGATTGTGCACACATAAAGGATGTTGATTGACCTAAGATTGATGAAGGTAGGACAGGTGGTAGGAGTTATTCCACAAAACCAATTTTTCGATGAATGTGTCTAAATGTGCATAGTCACATTTTCTACCCACTTCATTGTAGGAATGCATGATTTATCCCATAGTTGGATACAATAATTGAAGTAACGGATGGACTGTATTTATTAGAAGAGAGTTAAGGTAGGTGGGTGATAGTTGAATGGCAATTCAGAATGTTCATCTTAATTTAGTAAGGAGTGTTAGGGCCACAACATCATTAACCTTAGTTGATGATGACCGGCAACTTGCAGCAAAAAAATTCTTCTAGAGTTTTGTGTGATCGCCAGTTGTCTTCCTTAGATTATTAGAAAATCATATGATATGGTATGAGATAGGTTCCTATTTTATCACTTTTTATGGATGGGATTAAACTGCTATATAAATATAAATATATTGAGAAACAACATAAATAGGAAAATCTCATAAGGATTCTTAACTAGTGTTGGCGTCAAAATTGGTCACCAACACCCAGTTCTGTAAAAGTACCAATATCCAATCCAATCACAGAAATAAGAAAAGAAACAAATGAAGAAAAAAATTAAAATGATCAAAAAACAAGTAAAAAGAGACAAGATTTATAGTGGTTCGGCTAACTCCGGCTGTGATGACCCAGAAATTTTAGACGTTTGAAATGGGAATATTTAATTAATTTTAAATATTCAAAGGTTAATTTTTAACTTGAATTTCAAATATCAATATTTATTGGATAATTTAATTATTGAATTAAACAATTAAAAATTGGGAAAAATGTTGAATCTGGATTTTTAAGCCTGTTAAAAATAATTTGAAGGCTTGTAAATTTTATATTGATAATGCTAAAGATAATAGATTGATTGAAATTGAATTTAACAGCGGTTTGTTCAATTTTAAAAATACATTGTTTAAATTGAATTTAAAAATAGCCTTCCGAGGAACAGTCTCGGAATTTGACGAAACCAGTTCCATTGGATCCGTAATATTGTATTATTATCGAATTTCAAATTTTGTGGCATTCGGAGTTATTGTGTGATCGTACGGTAGGTAAACACACTGAAAGTTAGATCGAAAATTTAATCACATTATAGTCATATCAATTTAATACCTCTGGTCATTTCTTCCATTCGAAGCCACCCTACTTTCTGAATTACGCAGACCTACCCTTTCCCTTCTCGTTTAAAATCATGATCTTTCTTTCCTTCTTCCTTAAGCTCAAATCGACTGGACAGGGAAAATAAATACGATAAAAATCTTTAACATTAAACTTCATAAATTACTTCCTCCTCAAATTTTTAATTCACGAGCCATTTCCCTTAAATCCCTCAATCTCATTTGCAAATTCAAACCCTTCAAATAGTTAATGGCCGCCCTCTATTTCTTATATATTCATTCTCGTTCTAGAAGAAAAAAAAAAGAGAGAAATGAATCGCTGATAGTATTCATTCGAGAGAGAGGGGGGTTTCGCGATTTCAATTCGAGATCGCGTTCGGGTTGATTGTTTCGACGAACTCGAAGGTAGGGGCGACGCGTGGTGATCGATGTTTGGCAGGCGAAAGGGATGTCGCCGCGTGATCTTCGGCAACAACTGGATCGACTCGAATGCCTAGAAGGCATGTCAGTTCCTCATTCAAGCTTGAGCGATCGATTTTCTTGAGTGGAATCTGGGTCACGGTACCATGGTAATGGGGTAGGGTGCGATGTCAAGGAGCTCGGCATCGTCGTGGAGGCGGCAACATTCTTCGATGTCCCTGGTCGAGACAACAGGGACTCGTTGGGCAGATCTCGTGAGGTTGAGCTCGCGATTTCGAATTCCGGTATTTTTCTGGTAATTTAAATATTAATACATTTAAAATTAATTTTAAGTTAGTTTAGAGTTTTAATTTAATGTATTGGTTATTTTTACAGTAAGGAAATTTAGTTTGGTATGCACAGGAAAAAAAAAAGAAAGAATGAAAATTTACAGTGAAGAACCTTTACTGTTTACTTTACAAATTTTTGAGTTTATATTCATATATGTAGCTTCAAAGGAAAATAAATATAGATACCTTTACTTACCAGTTTATTTGTAAATAATAAATTATGGAGATAGATTTGTTTATTAAACTTATTCAATTATTTTAATTGCTAAAGATTATTTTATTTAAAAGAAAAATCTATTTAAAATTAAATTATTAGTTTAAAATAAAATCTTGGGTTAAATCTGTAAATGGAAAATGGTTTGAAATTAAATTTTATTTGTTTAGAATGGAATCTTTGAAATTTAATTGTTCCATTGACTCGAATATTGATAAAATTTTAATGTATATACAAGGTTATAACCCAGGAAACCAAGTTGAATTGAAGTTGACTGCAAACAAATTTAAAGGTGAGTTAATCTCACTCATCTGGTTGCTATTTAAATTTAAATAGTTAAATTTAAATATTTGGTGAATGGTTGGATTGTTTTGATATGATAGTAGTATATACCAATATATATATATATATATATATTGGCATATGTATATATTGGAGTTGTTATTCCCGCACTATATAGCGGATGAGACCATATGCGCCGCATAATAGCGGATGATATTTTATAAAACCCATATACCGCGATATTCCACCTCGAAGTGGAATTGGTATTGTGCTAACGTTTGTGTATGCAAGGAAACAGGTTGGAGGGATCCAACTGGATTCCTCAAAATTATTTAGATTGTTTTATATTATGTGCTATGAATATTGATATCCTGTGATGATTTTATTGATGATTGGAATATTGGAAGATATTGTTGGATTGAATATCTAAGTATAATGGGTTATTAAATTCTATAGAATTGGATTTTGAAAGAAATAAAAGAGTAAATTTTAAGTAAAATAATTCAAGTGAATTGGAATAAGGGAATTTTGAATTAACAAGGGAAATTTTAAACTTTAAACTAAAGTGATATTAAGGATAAAGAATATATTCTTGAATTTAAGGATTAAATTTAATTAAAGGATAAATAAGGAGTTTTGGGAATTGGAAATTGGTATTTTCAGTTAAAAGGGGTTTTAACCCATAATAAAGAAATAAATCTAAAAGTTAATATATTTTTTGAAATAAATGAAGTAAGTAAAGAAAATTATTTCTAGTGAAGTGAGTTGGAAATCAATTGCGAATTGATTTAAGTATTTGGAATTGAAATTTTAAAGAGAAGTGAGATTTTGGAATTTATAAACTGGGTTTATAAAGTAAAATAAAATATCAGTGGATATTTGAAAATATAAATTCAAGGTGGGAATTTACAAAGGGATATGAATTGGTTTAAAAATAAATGTTAATTTATTTTTAAAAGATGTGAAGAGAAGTGTATTTCCTTGGATAGCCAAGTACGTTTTCAAAGCAATTTGAAATATAAGTTAAAGGTTTCAAGTATGTTTTTTTTTTAAACATGTTTTAGAAAATTTGTTTTTTTTTCTAAATGTTAATTTCCAAAGTAAGTATTTTCAAAAATCTATTATTTTAGTAATTATATAAAAGTGATTTGGTATTATGTTTTAAAGGAGAAATTTAGTTTATATTTATAAAGTGGTTTTATTTTAAATATTCTTAAAGTATAAATTTTGATAAAGCATTAAAGTAGTTTTATAATTTCAATGTTATAAAGTATATTTATAATAAAGTGTTTTAAATTATTTTAAAAATCTAAAAGTATTTTGTACTTGGTGTTTCAGTGGAAATAAACATTTGAGATATGTATTCCGTAAGAGGAAGCTGTTTTGAACTGTTTTCAAAAGAGGTTTGAAAATAGAAATATATCTTGCGAAGATATTTGAGGTTAATAAATAATCTGGGAAATTATTTATTGTTTGATGGATGTTATGGATGTTAATTGATAGTTAAATAACCGACTATCAATATTGGCCAAATGCGCTGATCGTTTCGAAGAGACCGGGATCGGGATTAATTTCTCGAAAACCACTTCGATCCGGTTTGTACGTTTCGTGGAAACGATTTCGGAGTCGAAGATGGAGCAGTGAAGTGCAAGGGCTAGTCGCTACTAATCCTGAGGATATTTCCAAAATGGATGTAGTAGGAGTAGTGCCTTCGGTTCCGTTCGGACCCGGGACGGACTTGTATGGACAAATGCTTTCGGAACATCGTCAACGGACGATGGGCATTCTAAGGGATATGTTCTGAAAAGGTAACGCTTAGCCTCAAGCCTCATCAACCGGGAATGACTGAAAATCAGGGGTTATGCAGCAAGGCTTCGTGGGTAGCTCCCACTGGAGGGTAAGGTCATCCCTGTCTAGATGTCCCTTTTTATTTTCGGCTTAGTGGTGCGGTTGCTGATCACAACCGTGGGGTGATTTTATTCGGAATTATCCAGTAAGGGATGGTTCCGGCCTTGTGTTGCAGGGGACTTAGGGTGGGTCCTCGGTACGCTGATCTAGACCAGGTACTGTGACAGGTGGTACCCCAGTGCCTAGTCATTGATGGAAATCCATTCTCCCTACGTGCCTTGTACGGTATTTGTTTGTATTACCCACTTTGTGGCTAGTATGCTAGAATTTAATCATGTAACAATTTCAGCTATTTGAATAAGTATTTTTATATAGACACTACTATAATATCAGAGGATTTTAATAAAAAAGTGTTTTAGCTATCGTAAGGTAAAAACCCGACATGTTTATTTGTGGCGTGGTCTTACGAGATGCTTTTGATTTCAAAGGATTTTTGAAACTTTAATAATAAATTGAGTGTGATTTTCTCACGCTGGTTTTCCAGACTGACTCGGGTGTTATTTTATTATAATGCTCGGGTCAGACCGAGTATTATAGGTTACAGGATATGATGATGTAGAGCTCAGGGATGAGCTGGATGGCGTGACGTATCTTCCGTACTTGTTTATATATATATTCCGCTGTGTTGATTACTGTACTCTGTATATTGAGGACATGATAAGATTTTTGTCCGGTTGTATGTAAGATCACACTGATGTATGCTCTGATGATGTATTGTATAAACAGATATAGTTTTGATTTGTGTAAAGATCTGTTATTGTCTATTATATTTTATTCCGCTGCGATGTGAGATTCTGATGTTGTTTTTCCTATTTTCTTCTTCTACCTCTTTCTTCTTCAACCCAAATGGTTCGTATTTCCGTTCTTTTTGAGTTCATTAAGGGAGATTAATGTCAATTCAAGGGGTACTGGTTTGCGGGTCATCACACTACGTCCACTCCCAAATAATCCTTTTTATTATACTGAAGTTTGTTTACAGTTACAATCCTAAATCAAGAATAAAATTGGCAGGATGTAGCCTAGGTTGAAGATAAAGAGAAGCGGAAAGAAGATCCCTTTTTTGACGCCATGCCTGCTGTATATATAGAGGAAGATGTGCACGGATCGGGCTAAAATTTTGACAGAAGATTGAGAGACCAAGATGAGGCCAACCAAAAATACCAAACGCACTGGGGCCCACAATAAGGATCGGTATTGATTTCTATTTGTGACGACCTGCCCTTCTCGACCCTCGAAAATCGACACAAAATACTCAACAGTATAATATGCCGACGATCGAACGCCGGAAAAGACAGATTGTAGGAAAAGAAAGAAGGTAGAAGAAGAAGAATGAACTAAACAACATCAAAACCTCACAGTCGCAGCGGAATAAAATATAATATATAGAACAGAACTTTACACAAATCAAAACTATATCTGTTTATATACAATACATCATCATCAGAGTATATCAATACAACCAACCATAACCAGTCAAACAATCTCAACAATCACAGCAGCAGAATAATACAAGTACGAGAAATACGTCTCGGACTCCAGCTCCTCTCCTGAGCTCCATAGCAACCTATCCTGTAAAATACTCGGTCTGACCCGAGCATTATAATAAAATAACACCCGAGTCAGTCTGGAATACCAGCGCATCATAAATACACCCAATTGATTATTAAAGTTTCAAAAATCCTTGAAACAAAAGCATCTCGTAAGACCACGCCACAAATAAACATGTCGGGTTTTTACCTTACGATAGCTAAAACACTTTTTATAAAAATCCTCTGATATTATAATAGTGTCTATTTACAAATACTTATAAAATAGCCGAAATTGTTACATCTATTAAATTCCGGCATACTAGCCACAACGTGGGTAATACAAACAAAACTCGTACAAGGCACGTAGGGAGAATGGATTTCCAACGAATGACTAGGCACTGGGGTACCACCTGTCACAGTACGTGGCCTAGATCACAGTACCGAGGAGTACGCCCGCTCCCCTGCAACACAAGGCCGGAATCATCCCTTAATGGATAATTCCAAGTAAAATCACCCCACGGTTGTGATCAGCAACCGCACCACTAAGCCGAAATAAAAGGGACATCTAGACAGGGATGACCTTACTCTCAAGTGGGGGCTACCCACGAAGCCTTGCTGCATAACCCCTGATTTTCAGTCATTCCCGGTTGATGAGGCTTGAGGCTAAACGATACCTTTACAGAACATTTCACTTTGAATGCCCATCGTCCACCTGACGATGTCACGAAAGCATTCGTCCATACAAGTCCGTCCCGGGTTCGAACGGAACCGAAGGCACTATTCCTACTACATCCATTTTGGAAATATCCTCAGGATTAGTAGCGACTAGCCCTTGCACTTCACTGCTCCATCTTCGACTCCGAACACGTTACACGAAACGTACAAACCGAATCGAAGTGGTTTTCGAGTCTCCAGACCTAGAATCCTGGTATACGGAAACTCGATCCCGGTCTCTTCGAAACGATCAGCGCATTTGGCCAATATTGATAGTCGGTGATTTAACTATCAATTTAATGTTCACAAACATCCATACACATCCATCACACAATAAATAATCTCCATATTATTTATTTGCCTCTAATATCTTCAAAGATATATTTTCACATTTTCAAAACTCATTTGAAAACAATTTTCCAAACTCTTCCTTTACAAGGTAAATCTTTTACCCTTTATTCCCATCGGGAATAACCAAGTATAAAACAATTTGCATTTAAAACAGTTAAAAATACTTTATACTGAAATATACTTTAAAATATGAAAATTACTTCTATTTATTTACTCAAAATATAAATTTAAAATATGTGAAGAAAACTAGTCATTAACACATAAACTTTGATTTTAAAAATAAGGGTTTTAGTTTCACTAAATTCAAAATAACGTTATAAGAAGAAAAATGCTAATTTTAACAACTTAAGCTAAAACCAACTTTTAAATAAATCTATTTGTAAAAATAATTGCTAATATACTCCCAAATTATTACGGTATTAAAATTTATTAATTTATTCCTTTAAAAAATAACGATTTCTTAAAAATACTTTTAAAATGATTTAAAACTTAACCTTAGTTAAATAAAATCTTTTTATAAACATTTACTTGGTTTTCCCAGGGAAACACTTTCCCGTTTCAAAACATTCCAAAGTACTCTTTCATATAAATCCACTGATTTATTTCAAGTCAATTATGTTTTACAACATAAATCCCAAATCCCATATTTAACTATGACTTCATCCGAAGTTCACACCCAATTTCCCATATCCGGAAATTCATTTTTAAATCATAGTTTAAAACATTTTAAATTAAACATTTTTGGTGAATTTCCAATGGAAGCCAAATTTCCAATTCACTTAATTAAATTCCAATGAAATACGGCATTTCAAAACATTCTATTTTTCATTTGAACTTGTTAATTTATATTCGGAAACTCCATTTTAACATATTTTTAATTTCCGGATAACATTAGTCATTATTAAAATAAACACCGTTATTTTAAACAATTTATAATTTCATAAATTAAATCTCCAGAAAATTTATATTTCATATTTATCGATTGATAAATTTTCCCACAATATTAAATCCCAATTTTTCATTTCCCATTCCAAACCAGATTTCAAATTCTATTTTTCAAAAATTCTTAATTTAACAATTTACTTATTTCGTAAAAACCCAATTTTGTCCATTTATAAATTAAATTCTGTAATTATGATTTATACAACAATTTCACAACATAATTAAATTTCCAGATTTAACAATCACAACATATAAACAGGTATTCACTAACAATTATAAAATAATTGCTACAATTGTGAGGAATCCAGTTGGATCCCTCCAACCTGTTTCTCCCTGCATCCACAAATATTAGCATATCACAATATAAATATCAATCCAGACTGATAATAACAATTATATTCAGCCATCCACACAGATATTTAAATATTAACTATTTAAAATGCCTAGCATCCAGATGTGAGTGAGAAAAACTCACATTGAGTTTCGGCGAGCGTTCGAAATTTAAATTAAACCGGACGACGTCCGATTTAACCCAAATTCCTACTTGCCCGGAATGACTCCGGATCTGCGCCATCGCGTAGTACGTGTTCCTGCGATTCCAACGCTTCGAGAATCGTCAAATTCTGAGAACGTATGAACGAGTTACGATTTTATAAAGTTTGAATAACAATTTATAACAAATCTCATCATTCTTTTCTTTTTCCATTACCAAAATAATCAAAGCCGCTCAAAATTATACCCAGATCTAACCCGCTCCCGTTCTTCTTCCTTCACGTGACGCTAGGGTTACTCGAACCCATCAGCCGCCTCCAAATCGAATTGCCGCACCTTCAAAGCTTGACCGGAGATCGATCAAGTACCACCTCTACGAAGCCTAGCCCGATCTCAACTCACGTCTAGGAGGTAGGCGAACTCGAACCCCCACAGCCCCAAGAAATTGCGATCAAACGTTCATCGAACGGAATCGATTTTCGCCACCAAACGACCACTTCACTCGAAATCACCCGTTGGATCTATAGATCCTTCAACGATCTACAACTTTCGTTTAGAAAGTTTCTCAAATTAAAGCATAGATCGAGAGATTTTTGGAGGGGAAACGAATTGATTTTCGACCATAGAACAAAAACGAACGGCGGCCTGAGGATAAAGATAGGGTTTGCAAATTATAACGTTATATAATATAAATTTAATATTATTTAATTAATAAAATATCTCAATTCGACAGTTTACGCAAACGACCTCCAATCTACGCGTTCCGACAGGCTATCCTGGGGTTTTTCCGCCTTCCGGACACAATGGAACAGGTTTCGTAAGCTAATTTGATCGTATGCACAAGATACGGAATAAAACGATCAATTTAAAATCAAATCGGTTAAATCGATTACTATGCGTTTCAAGCTGCCACGGTCAAACGACAACTCCGATTGCTACGAAAATTGAAATCCGATAATAACTAACTATTACGGATCCAATGGAACCGGTTTCGTCGAATTCCGAGACTGTGCCCCGGAAGGCTATTTTAACTCGTCTATTAAATCGGGCGATTTTCAAAATTAACGAAAACGCTTAAAATTTCACTTTTTAAAATTTTATTAACTTAACAATAAATCATATAAAATTTATAAACACGTCAAAAATCATTCTGGCTCATTCCGGACCAAAATCTGATTAAATTGAAATTTAAAAATATTAAATTCATTTTAAATTAATATAAAATTCCAAATATTAATTTATCAACTTTAAAATTCATCTAAAATTCCCACCACGCTATTTACAGTCAAATAACTCAAAATAGATTTTTAAAACCATTTTATTACTATTTACATCTAAATTCCCAAATTGTTTCAATCCAATATTTAATTGCTACTCCAAATTGGAATCGAATTATCATATTTTAAAATTTATAACTTGTTTTATAAATTGAACTCGATTCTCTTTGTTCCAAAATTAATTAAAAACCCACAGTGAACATTTAAAATGAATTAAATGTTCAAAATTCAATAGCTTAAAAATACGGGATGTTACATTCCTCCCCCCTTATAAAAATTTCGTCCCCGAAATTTGCTAAGGTAGAAAATACTCTCCAACTCATTTACTTATCCAATTTGCTTAGTTAAAAGCTTATATTCACTTTCCCAAAAAGTTTCAGCTCCATTTCAAAACCCTTTGCTTTCTTTACTCTAAAGCCTTCATTTTAACATTCGCTTCCAAAATAACTTTACTAGTTATTAAAAATTTTCCCAAAACCCCAAAAATTTTCTAACTCCCAAAATTTCTGAAAATTTTTGGCAGAGTCTCCTTTGCACGGAGGAGCTTCTGCGATATCGCAGGATACACAAATATATATACATCGGCTCACACGGCCGGAAACCAAAATATATCACAATATATATATCATTTCCCAATTATATTTGCGTAGGCGTACCTCTTTAGCAAATTTTAATAGCGAGCGGCTAATATAACGCATATACGCGCTCCAACTCTCTCGAACGCCTCCCGTACCTGTACTAAACTCAAGCAACTCATCAGTTTCAAAGATGTGAGCATTTTAATAACATTTCCAATGTAAATGCAAGCCAAACATATCCAT
Organism: Allium fistulosum; assembly: GCA_030737815.1. NCBI lineage: Eukaryota > Viridiplantae > Streptophyta > Magnoliopsida > Asparagales > Amaryllidaceae > Allium > Allium fistulosum. Next base: position 326,618,878 of record CM060906.1, read on the forward strand.
TTCATAACCAAACCAAGCAAACTTCATCATTAACAATGTTAACCTTATTTATTTCAACAATCCAAAGATTTCAATCACATTCAAATTACTTATTTAAGTCTAACCTCATTTTATTTCACTTGAATGCCTTAAATTCAAGTTTTCAATCACCTTTCAAGTTACTTATTCAAGTCCAACTATTTTATTTCATTTGAATGATTTACATTCAAGTTCACTACATACAATTCATATTTATCTCAACCAATTCATTTTTTATTTACCATATGGTTAACATGTGCTTTACAACGTCGATCTTTTCTTTTTCAATTCCAAATTGATTCACCAACCAATTCTTATTTTAATTTGAAGTATTTGCATTTCTTTTATAATCCATTTCCATTCATATGCAAACATTATTTATTAAACGGCAATTTATTCCAATTGATCCCAAAATCAATTCCATTTGCTATTCTTAACCAATTCACTTGAATTCATTTACAAAACTCTTTGAATTGGGTTCCCATTCATATCAATTTATTCACAATTCAATCCCAATTGCTTTTAAACACTCAATTTCAAATACATGCAAATTTCCATGTCATTCAAGCAAAACAATTGCCACTTAAGCTTATCACCATTTAAAATTAATTCCAATTTAGATTCATATCCATTTTATTCCATTTTACATGGTTCACAGCCCAAGCATGCTTATTCAATCGCTACCTTTAATTCAATTTCTTATTCTCACTTCAAGATTAACATTTTAGTTCAAATTATAACATCTCAATAATTAATTAATACAATTACCCAAACATTTCCATTTTATTTGCTAACAAATTTCATTCAAGATTACATTATAAAGCTCGACCACAAATTTAATTTAGTTCGCTTAAGTTCTTTCACACTAGTTTCATTATCTTCATATATCAATTTTATTTTATTTCCATTTGATTCTCATCCAATCAATTTCAATTCATTTACAACTTTAATGCTCTTTGTTTATTTATCCAATCCATGTACAAATTAATTTATTAACAAAGAGACCATTTAGATTATTTCTCCCATTTGAATTTTATTTACAATTCAAACCATCACTATTATAATCTAATCCCATTATACATTCACACTTCCAACACAAAAATTTCAAATCTCAAATCCTATTCCAAACTGGATTTTACTTACCTTTCAAATTTTGACAAACTATCAAAATTCTATTTATCGAAATACAAATTCCATTTAATTAGGCTTACACTGAATTTAAACCATTTCCTTTACTACCTTAAATAAGAATTTAATTATATCCATTTTTATTCATAACACAACTGAATTTTAATATTCAGCTTAATTCCATTTTTAGTCAAAGTTAAACCCAATTTCAATTTAATCTTAATTCTCCATATCCAAGTTCAACTTATTTACTAACTTTAGTTCACTTACCTCCTTTATATTTTATAATTGTTTCACCTTACTTTGCATTCCATTTAAAATTAAGTTTGAATTCACCATTCCACTTAACCATTTTTATTTGTGATTATAATTCCATTTTACTTGAGTTAAAATCAAATCTTCCATTCTCAAGTCCTCCAACTTATTTACTTGTAAGTTTATATTGCTCATTTCAAACCAATCCACATTTTTATAATCACAATGTCAATTTTTAACACTTAATAACTTAAGAATATGAATTCATTTGCACAATCATTTGTTTTTCTTCCATTTAATTCCAATTCATTTAGATTTAATTCAATTTCAAATTCTTAATTTTATTTAACTTATCATAAGTTAAATCCAGATATATTCCATTCACCTTCATTTATTCAAAGTAAATTTACATTCCATATATACTCAATTCTTCTTTAAATCAACTTTCCTTTATAAGTTATATAGTTGAATCATTTCAACTTTCACATTTTTATTTTAAAATAGAATTCCCAGAATTCAATTTACCCGGATTTATTTCAAAACCAATTTGAAATAAAAATCAACATATTCCCATTTGATATCCAATCAAATACCAAATCCCAAAGCAATTTTTTTTTTTTTTTGCCAAACAATTTTCCTTTTTGAAAATTCCCAAAATCACTTGTTTTCCCAAACAAGTCCAAACAATGTCATAACCAACTATTTTGGTAGCAATCCATCACTTTAGAAACTCGAAAATGAATTCTAATGATGTGGCCAGCATCATCAGGATTATTTTCCAGCGACTGAAGTGAGTTCAATGCTTTCCACTCCCAAAATTCACCTCAAAACAATTTCTATTCAAAAATATTTCCCCAAAATATACTCCATCCTTACAAATGCTTTTGAAAACATTTCTAACATTTCCACAAAGTCAAACTCCCAAAACTTTGTTTAATTCCATTGAAATCCCTTTCAAAATTTCCGGGGTCAAAATTCTAGTTTAAATCAAATTTTAATTTTTACTTTTCTTATTTAAAACATATCCAGTCAATGCCATTTGGTTATAAACCATTTTAATATTTTAACTTCTTATTTTCTTATATATATCATTTCAAATTTTAGATCATGTTTTAATTTATTATTTGATTATAGAAGAAACAACCAAACAAGCATCCAATACATATAATAATTTAGAAAACCATTTCTTTATATATCAAAATAAAATTTTGGGTAAAATTATTTCATTTACCCACTTTAAAAACAATACTATGTCGGTTTATCTTGTTTAAGAGTTTAGAAACCCCTATCGATACGGTTGTACTTCCCGCACCGACCAGAATTCATAAACACTCAACCGATAAGTCAACACAGTACAAAAACAATTTTATATCCACTAACAAGTACGCTCTCATAGCTATTATTACACTCAACTCATTATAGAGTCCTTCTGACTCTATTTAAAAATGAGTAATTTTCCCACCAAAGCCTAGGTTGTCGCCAATCTAAGCTCTGATACCAAGTGTGACGACCCGCCCTTCTCGACCCTCGAAAATCGACACAAAATACTCAACAGTATAATATGCCGACGATCGAACGCTGGAAAAGACAGATTGTAGGAAAAGAAAGAAGGTAGAAGAAGAAGAATGAACTAAACAACATCAAAACCTCACAGTCGCAGCGGAATAAAATATAATATATAGAACAGAACTTTACACAAATCAAAACTATATCTGTTTATATACAATACATCATCATCAGAGTATATCAATACAACCAACCATAACCAGTCAAACAATCTCAACAATCACAGCAGCAGAATAATACAAGTACGAGAAATACGTCTCGGACTCCAGCTCCTCTCCTGAGCTCCATAGCAACCTATCCTGTAAAATACTCGGTCTGACCCGAGCATTATAATAAAATAACACCCGAGTCAGTCTGGAATACCAGCGCATCATAAATACACCCAATTGATTATTAAAGTTTCAAAAATCCTTGAAACAAAAGCATCTCGTAAGACCACGCCACAAATAAACATGTCGGGTTTTTACCTTACGATAGCTAAAACACTTTTTATAAAAATCCTCTGATATTATAATAGTGTCTATTTACAAATACTTATAAAATAGCCGAAATTGTTACATCTATTAAATTCCGGCATACTAGCCACAACGTGGGTAATACAAACAAAACTCGTACAAGGCACGTAGGGAGAATGGATTTCCAACGAATGACTAGGCACTGGGGTACCACCTGTCACAGTACGTGGCCTAGATCACAGTACCGAGGAGTACGCCCGCTCCCCTGCAACACAAGGCCGGAATCATCCCTTAATGGATAATTCCAAGTAAAATCACCCCACGGTTGTGATCAGCAACCGCACCACTAAGCCGAAATAAAAGGGACATCTAGACAGGGATGACCTTACTCTCAAGTGGGGGCTACCCACGAAGCCTTGCTGCATAACCCCTGATTTTCAGTCATTCCCGGTTGATGAGGCTTGAGGCTAAACGATACCTTTACAGAACATTTCACTTTGAATGCCCATCGTCCACCTGACGATGTCACGAAAGCATTCGTCCATACAAGTCCGTCCCGGGTTCGAACGGAACCGAAGGCACTATTCCTACTACATCCATTTTGGAAATATCCTCAGGATTAGTAGCGACTAGCCCTTGCACTTCACTGCTCCATCTTCGACTCCGAACACGTTACACGAAACGTACAAACCGAATCGAAGTGGTTTTCGAGTCTCCAGACCTAGAATCCTGGTATACGGAAACTCGATCCCGGTCTCTTCGAAACGATCAGCGCATTTGGCCAATATTGATAGTCGGTGATTTAACTATCAATTTAATGTTCACAAACATCCATACACATCCATCACACAATAAATAATCTCCATATTATTTATTTGCCTCTAATATCTTCAAAGATATATTTTCACATTTTCAAAACTCATTTGAAAACAATTTTCCAAACTCTTCCTTTACAAGGTAAATCTTTTACCCTTTATTCCCATCGGGAATAACCAAGTATAAAACAATTTGCATTTAAAACAGTTAAAAATACTTTATACTGAAATATACTTTAAAATATGAAAATTACTTCTATTTATTTACTCAAAATATAAATTTAAAATATGTGAAGAAAACTAGTCATTAACACATAAACTTTGATTTTAAAAATAAGGGTTTTAGTTTCACTAAATTCAAAATAACGTTATAAGAAGAAAAATGCTAATTTTAACAACTTAAGCTAAAACCAACTTTTAAATAAATCTATTTGTAAAAATAATTGCTAATATACTCCCAAATTATTACGGTATTAAAATTTATTAATTTATTCCTTTAAAAAATAACGATTTCTTAAAAATACTTTTAAAATGATTTAAAACTTAACCTTAGTTAAATAAAATCTTTTTATAAACATTTACTTGGTTTTCCCAGGGAAACACTTTCCCGTTTCAAAACATTCCAAAGTACTCTTTCATATAAATCCACTGATTTATTTCAAGTCAATTATGTTTTACAACATAAATCCCAAATCCCATATTTAACTATGACTTCATCCGAAGTTCACACCCAATTTCCCATATCCGGAAATTCATTTTTAAATCATAGTTTAAAACATTTTAAATTAAACATTTTTGGTGAATTTTCAATGGAAGCCAAATTTCCAATTCACTTAATTAAATTCCAATGAAATACGGCATTTCAAAACATTCTATTTTTCATTTGAACTTGTTAATTTATATTCGGAAACTCCATTTTAACATATTTTTAATTTCCGGATAACATTAGTCATTATTAAAATAAACACCGTTATTTTAAACAATTTATAATTTCATAAATTAAATCTCCAGAAAATTTATATTTCATATTTATCGATTGATAAATTTTCCCACAATATTAAATCCCAATTTTTCATTTCCCATTCCAAACCAGATTTCAAATTCTATTTTTCAAAAATTCTTAATTTAACAATTTACTTATTTCGTAAAAACCCAATTTTGTCCATTTATAAATTAAATTCTGTAATTATGATTTATACAACAATTTCACAACATAATTAAATTTCCAGATTTAACAATCACAACATATAAACAGGTATTCACTAACAATTATAAAATAATTGCTACAATTGTGAGGAATCCAGTTGGATCCCTCCAACCTGTTTCTCCCTGCATCCACAAATATTAGCATATCACAATATAAATATCAATCCAGACTGATAATAACAATTATATTCAGCCATCCACACAGATATTTAAATATTAACTATTTAAAATGCCTAGCATCCAGATGTGAGTGAGAAAAACTCACATTGAGTTTCGGCGAGCGTTCGAAATTTAAATTAAACCGGACGACGTCCGATTTAACCCAAATTCCTACTTGCCCGGAATGACTCCGGATCTGCGCCATCGCGTAGTACGTGTTCCTGCGATTCCAACGCTTCGAGAATCGTCAAATTCTGAGAACGTATGAACGAGTTACGATTTTATAAAGTTTGAATAACAATTTATAACAAATCTCATCATTCTTTTCTTTTTCCATTACCAAAATAATCAAAGCCGCTCAAAATTATACCCAGATCTAACCCGCTCCCGTTCTTCTTCCTTCACGTGACGCTAGGGTTACTCGAACCCATCAGCCGCCTCCAAATCGAATTGCCGCACCTTCAAAGCTTGACCGGAGATCGATCAAGTACCACCTCTACGAAGCCTAGCCCGATCTCAACTCACGTCTAGGAGGTAGGCGAACTCGAACCCCCACAGCCCCAAGAAATTGCGATCAAACGTTCATCGAACGGAATCGATTTTCGCCACCAAACGACCACTTCACTCGAAATCACCCGTTGGATCTATAGATCCTTCAACGATCTACAACTTTCGTTTAGAAAGTTTCTCAAATTAAAGCATAGATCGAGAGATTTTTGGAGGGGAAACGAATTGATTTTCGACCATAGAACAAAAACGAACGGCGGCCTGAGGATAAAGATAGGGTTTGCAAATTATAACGTTATATAATATAAATTTAATATTATTTAATTAATAAAATATCTCAATTCGACAGTTTACGCAAACGACCTCCAATCTACGCGTTCCGACAGGCTATCCTGGGGTTTTTCCGCCTTCCGGACACAATGGAACAGGTTTCGTAAGCTAATTTGATCGTATGCACAAGATACGGAATAAAACGATCAATTTAAAATCAAATCGGTTAAATCGATTACTATGCGTTTCAAGCTGCCACGGTCAAACGACAACTCCGATTGCTACGAAAATTGAAATCCGATAATAACTAACTATTACGGATCCAATGGAACCGGTTTCGTCGAATTCCGAGACTGTGCCCCGGAAGGCTATTTTAACTCGTCTATTAAATCGGGCGATTTTCAAAATTAACGAAAACGCTTAAAATTTCACTTTTTAAAATTTTATTAACTTAACAATAAATCATATAAAATTTATAAACACGTCAAAAATCATTCTGGCTCATTCCGGACCAAAATCTGATTAAATTGAAATTTAAAAATATTAAATTCATTTTAAATTAATATAAAATTCCAAATATTAATTTATCAACTTTAAAATTCATCTAAAATTCCCACCACGCTATTTACAGTCAAATAACTCAAAATAGATTTTTAAAACCATTTTATTACTATTTACATCTAAATTCCCAAATTGTTTCAATCCAATATTTAATTGCTACTCCAAATTGGAATCGAATTATCATATTTTAAAATTTATAACTTGTTTTATAAATTGAACTCGATTCTCTTTGTTCCAAAATTAATTAAAAACCCACAGTGAACATTTAAAATGAATTAAATGTTCAAAATTCAATAGCTTAAAAATACGGGATGTTACACTATTAGTGTGTCCAAATGGGTTGTGATCCCTATGATGGGAGTCCCATGATGTTAGCTACTTTCCCTTCAAATTTCGTGCCATTTCGACTTACGGTTTGAGAGATAACGCTTTTTCCGTGAAGTGGTGTTGCTTGAATTCTGATTTCTGTCGATCCCTCTAGAGGGATAGGTACCAATCTGTCCAATCTCTTTCAAATGTCATGCGATCCCTAGGGAAGCTTCTCCATGTTGTATTATTCTTAGCCTCCAAGTTTTACTCCAATTGGATTAGTAAAACTCGAGTTATTGACCAATATTTGTTGTAATAAGTTGTGAAGGCTGATTAGCCGATCCTTATGGAGGGATAGGTACCGAACCCTCCAACTTGCTCCAAATGATATGCGATCCCTATGGGCTGTTCCATATGTTGTAATTAGCTTGTGCTCCAAGTTTCATGTCAATTGGATTTGTTGATATTGAGATATTGACTAATCTCTGCCAGAATTTGAATATAGTCGACCCGTACAAGGGAAGAGTGCCGACCCCTATGGAGGGATCGGTACTGATCCCTTCAAGTTGCATGTTTTGAGGTGTGAACCCTAGGGGGAACTCCCTAGGGCCCCTCCTCCTGTTCCTAGAGTTTCTGTAACATCCCCCTATTTGGAGGCCCAAAACTAATAGCTACGGATGTTGCAGTCATCCATAATTATTAATCCTCGGCGACCAAATACGGCGGTGTTAGATTCATTGATATATAGAAACACATGAATACTGAAAAAAATTTAAAACTTGAAACAAGATCACATTCCATTTCAAATCATTTCCAATTCATTACATAATCCCATAATCGTAAACCACGTTCAGAGAAAATATATTTATTACAACATACGCTAAGAGCGACATATGAAGATGCCACCTTGGACGATTAGAGCATATACAGGCAATATAACAACTTTGCCGTTACAAACAACATAGCGGATTCAAAATAAAAGAGAACTCTAAATATCTACTGTGCCTCCTGCACGTCTCCTGATGCTTTATTCATCTAATGAGGTACCTAAAAACCTCAACACTCAAACTACTCAAAATCAATTGAGTACCCGAGAGTTTAAGGGGAAAACGTAAACTTCGAGTCAGACATAAAGCCTGGTATGAATAATAATCTAACATCTTAAACCATCTAGATATCTAGTGAGACCACGTCGCTTAGCAGAATGGGTTTGCTCCTCACTAGTATTTTAAAACCTTTATAAAACCATATACTCTGCTCCTGCATCCACAATGGTTAAAAACATAGTCATTTCAAAATATTATGACGATATGCATACAAGTTAAAACATTTTGGATTTCCCATCCCTTGTTTAATTGACTCCCTGTCATATTAATAGTTTGTAGGTTCACTGTTAACCTATTAGTTTTCATGGTCTTACTTAATAACCTTTATATAATATATGGACTCCCTGTCCTATTTTATAGTTTTCATGTGTTCACAATCAACCTATTGGCCCTTTCCAATTAACTTAATTCATGGATTCCCCTGAACCTATTGGTGACCCTAATAACTTCTTTCTTATCCTAGTTTTCATGGATTGACTAGGAACCTATTGACAACTGTCAATAACTTAATCCGGATATAGTTTTAATGGATGCACTACAAACCAATTGGCCCCTGCCAACCACTCTTTATAACATAGTTTTCATGGGATCACTATGAACCTATTAGTAATTCCAATAACTTCCTAACCATAGTTTTCATGGGTGCACTATGAACCTATCTCCCTGACAACTTCTATATTTAGGCATCATATATTCTGGTCTCCCTGACCTCTTGGATGCAATTCTACTCACCCAGGAGTTTAATAAATTTATATTCAGTACTGAGTCAACCTAGCTGGTTCTTTTGCCTTTTATCCCCAAAATGCAGTTATGGGTCCATTATAATGTGAATATATTTATATTTGAAGAAGAAAACAACTTAGCATAACAATTTACTCCTATAGGTTTAATATAAAACACGATTAATCCCTTTAACATATTATTTTATTAAGGGAAACTTCTTCTTAAAACCATTACAAAAAGTCCTTTAATTTAGCCATGGGTTTTTCCTTTAAAAATTTGAGTTTGGGTTGATCGTTTTGAAAAAAACAAAGCCTTTCGACTCCTTCGGAACCCTGCTTTCGACCTCACTGGATACCCCTTTCGAAAGCATAAAACATTAGACCCCTGCCTTTCGAACACTTTAAAACTTTCTTTTGAAACCTTTCAAAGGTATTAAAGTATTAGCATTTAACATTTAGAAGCATAGCTTAGAAACCAATTGAAAGTACTCCTTTCGAAACCATTGAAAGTACCCCTTTCGAAAACATTGGGTTTATACTTAAAGTATTATTGGGTCAAGTGAATATAAACGAAAGTATAACTTTCGAAACCATTCTTTATCCTTTAAAAGTATCAGGGAAAACTTGATGGTGTCGGCACCACCCTTTTGAAAGCATAAGTCCTTTGGGTAAAATACTTGAAGGTTGGCTTCAAAACCCCTTTCGATACCATTGCCTTCGAAACCCCTAACCCCTTCGAAAGCTATGGGAAGTGGCTTACATTTTTAAAACAAGGGTTACCTTCTGAAAACAATGATATCTTCAATGCCTTCGAAAGGCAAAGCGATAGAAGAGTTTTGACTTAGTCAAAACTACCCCTTCCGAACACTTAAATTTTGAAAAATTAAGTAACTCCTTTGAAAGCCACATCTTTAATTAATTAGGCGATGACTCTCTTTCGCAAGCTAGTTAAAAGTCACTTTCAAAAGCATCCGTCTCGACCCTTTCGAAAGCATATAAAGAAGCAGACAAGCGCTTTTCTTTTAGAAAACAAAACATTGTACCGACCCCATCGGAAGCCATGTTTCAACACCCTACCTTCCGCCTTTCACCATTCCACTACGCACAACCTAAGTGATACCATGTGTATTGGTTTTGGCTTCTATGGTTTTGGCTTGGTCGAAGGCGAAAGCTCTGGGTCGAAAGCTACTTCCAAAAGAGCCAGAACTCACTTTTCTGAGTGAAAGGCTGTTTTTACTAAATAAGGGATTTTCTTTGTAACTAACTTGTCCATGTGTAAACACTTGACTAGTTGCCTTAAACTTTTCAAATCATTTCACAAATAATTGCCGCATTTTCTCAGATCTAAAACAAGGTTAAATTTTAACAAATAAGCCCTTCGCATTTAACAACAATTAAATCATTTAGGTCTTCCTTGTAAAATAATTTAATTTCCATAATAAACCTCTTAGTAAAAATCACCAAAAATCACCGAAATTCACTTTTAATATGTTATCTAACATATATAAATTTTAGATCCAAATTCACCGTATAATAACCAAAATAAATTTCTAAACCCAATTATACATATTTTCCTTTGAAAATTCATATTAAATTCTCCACGGCTTGGAAAATTATAAAAATTGAAACCCAACTCCAAAACCAATTTCTCATAACATAAAAAATTTCCATGGCATTCTAAAATCATTTGATATCGGTTTTGCCTTAAAACCATTCATATACGTATTTAAACAATTTGATATTAAATCAAACATGTTATAAAACCAAGCATACCATCATTCAAATCATCATAAAATGGATTAATTCATAAATCCGAAACATATGATTAAAAACAAAATTGAGATGATTAGGATTATTATTCACCTTAGATTGGATAAGGAAATTAGAGATTAGTTTGAGATTGATTCCCCTTAGCTTGATCCTAAGCTTTTACTTTGATTTCTCTTCTTCTTCTTCTAGTAATGGCCGGCTTTCTCTTTTCTTTTCTTACGTCAAAATTTTTGTGATAAAATGAACGTGAATGATAAGGTAACGTGAGTATAGGGTAGTGAACTATGGGTGCGGCAAGTACTGTAATGCCCTTATGTTAATTTAATTATCATTAATCCATTTATAAGCCCATTCAAGTCACTTAAGCATGGCCTCTAAGTTTATTCACCAATCTTAATCTCCTTATCACTCTATATTATTCTATTTAATTTATCTAAATAAATCTCCTGAATAATGTTATTTAAAAATTAGGGGTGTTACAGTTTCACTTAGATCCCTCTTGTGGTTGTTGAGCTATTAATTGTTTTCTATCAAATGCACTTGTTCCTATGCGTTGAACCATATTCCATACTTCGAACATTCTGCCTTGCATATCTATCAATTTCATTCAATCTCGACTTCATGTTAATATCTGTACATGATTTTTGGGTCCCACAATCATCACTCTGGACTCATCAGCCTCGATAATCACGAAGTCCGTTAGGTTAAATCCGCCTATATAATGCCTTTGCAAAAGGGGGTTAACACTTTGCCCCCAAAAACTTGCCTTGCGATAGGAAAGTGTGTTTTGAATTAGCGTATATCGAAAATCTGAAATCCATAATCCATTGATAGCCGTACTTTCCAATCCAAAATCCAATCCGTTGCTAATCCAAATCCACATTCTTTCCGGATCGTTAGTGAAATCCACGACTGTTCCGAGTCGATATCCAATTCTGAATACATTCCAAATCCTTAGCCAAATCATATCTATCCAAAGCCTAGCCAAATCTGTGGTCTTACCGGATTATTTGCCAAATCCAAAGTCTCAATCTCACCGAATCCTTGCCAAACACAATCCATAATCGACGACCAGTGTAGGTCGATCCATCACGTTTGAGTGAAGCGACCTACTTTGTGCCAGGCATAGTCCATACCCGACGACCTTGATCTCTCCGGATCCTTGCCGAGTACAATCCATACTCGATGACCTAAGTAGGACGATCTATCGCGTTCAAGCAAAGCGACCTACCCCTTACCAGGCATAGTCCATACCTGACGACCATGATCTCTCCGGATCCTTGCCGAGTACAATCCATACTCGATGACCTAAGTAAGACGATCCATCGCATTCGAGCGAAGTGACCTACCCCTTGCCAGGCATAGTCCATATGTGACGACCTTGATCTCTCCGGGTCCTTGCCGAGTACACTCCATACTCGATGACCTAAGTAGGCCGATCCATCACGTTCGAGCGAAGTGACCTACCCCTTGCCAGGCATAGTCCATACTTGATGACCTGTGTTATCTATGACATTGATACAAATTTAAACATTCCTAAGTCCATTTGCCAAAATAAAAAATAAGAGTATGTACAACTAATAAACCAGAGTTCAGAGCAAATAAGAAGAAAAAATAAGAAGAAGAAAAACTAACTTTACAAACCCGAGCACTACGGTTTATCATCATCTCAGAGCCTGCCTAGGGACTGTCCTCGATCTCATACATGTGTAAGTGACTTAGCCGTCCTACTGTGGAGTTTGTTATTTATTCCATGCCATCCCTATCAATTGATGACAAGTTGATGATGATGCCTTGATTAAGTGTCATTTTCATTTGAGGTGGCTGGTAGCTGCTCCTGTTCCACCATCGCAGCCCATGTCCTCGCGTATTGTTGTAACTGACCATTCCTCACGTATTCCTCAATGATATCCTTCAAATGCCTGCAGTCATTTGTATTGTGCCCATCCAGCTCATGGAATAGGTAGTGCTTTCCTGATGTTCGTTCGCGTTTGGAGGGTTACCTCCATGACGGCCTTCGATACGGAAGGCATCCTCGAGTATCCAGATATATCTGTACTAGAGTTTCATTCAATATCAAGTAAGAAGAGAATTTGGGTTCCCCCCTCTGTCGCTTCGATTCATCAAAACTATTATCCATGTTCCGTTTACCATTGTCCTTTCCTGAGCTCTCACCAGGCGGTTCTCTACATCGTACCGTATTAACTTCCGTTGCCTCTTTATCAGCTTTCGCATCTTCTTATCATAGAAACCTTTCTGCGTCATGGTAGAATTCCCCAAGATCCATTGGTGGATCCTGTATTAGTGATATTTTAAAATCTGAATTGTCTGCAACTCCTAACACTACCGCAATCAAAACCATCGATGGGTTTGGTCGATCCACCGAAACAATTGCCGCATTGAACCTGGTTAAGAAATTCTTGAGTGATTCTCCTGCCCACTACTTTACTGATGTCAATGTCATTACATTCTTGGGTCTCGTAAAGTGAACCCGAAACTGCTTCATAAAACTTTCGACCAATTACATCCATGTGCTAATAGAACCACCCTCCAACTATCTGAACCATAGCGCAACTACATCCGTTAAGTACAGGGGGAAGCATTGCGCCAAGACTTCTTTCGATGCCCCTATTACTTCCATGTGTCGTATATACCTCATCATATGCATAGTTGGATCCAACTTTCCGTCGTAAACTTCCAGTGTTGGTAATTTGAATTTTGGTGGATTCCAAGCATTCCTGATATTAGGAGCGAATGGACTTCTATTTCGTCCGCTAGATCCCTGTTCACTAATCCTCCACGCATAGCTCGCCTGATCATCTCCGCAAACCTATCACTGTCTTCTAGTGGTAGTCTCCTATCATCATGTCCAAGCTGCCTCCCGAGTCTACGAGGGAATTCTAGAACGTATTCCTCTAGACGAGCATCCAAATTCTGATTCACACCAAGCTCCATGGGATTGACCGCAATTCACCAGCATCATGATCGACCAGACCTGTGGGCATGCCCCCATGTCTTTAGGGATCGATGCCGATCCCTCTAGGATGGCCAAGGACTGCCCCCCGCTGCTCTGTTCCACTCATTTGTCCAATAGCTCTGTCTCCATGCTCCCGGTCTTAATTTCTAATGAATCTTGCCGCCTTAACTCCTTGATCCATAGCTCCAGTAGTCCCTATCGTTCCAACCCCTTGGTTTTGCATTCCAGTAGCTCCTATGGTTCCAGCTTATCCGATCTATTGGAATAGATTATGCATCATCTCCTTCTGTCTTTTCAGCATCTGTTCCAGCATAGCGTCCATCATTGTTCCCTTTTCATCTTTGGTGATGTAGATAGTATTTGATTAGCTCCAGCTCCTGAGGAAGCCTCATGACTCCCTTCATGATGGCTCTTATCCATTGCTTGTCTCCTTGTTGATTGTCTCACCATTGCTCCAAATCCAAGCTCTCTAATTGATTCCAAATATGTACTCCAAATCTGTGGTGGCTAGCTTTCTCAGTGAAAGCACCAAAATATTAGCGTCAAAATTGGCCACCAACACCCAGTTATGTAAAGTATCAATATCCAATCACAAAAATATGAAGAGAAATAAATAAATAACAAAATTTAAACAATTAGAAAGCAAGTAAAAAGAGAAAAGATATATAGTGGTATGGCTAACTCTGGCCTATGTCCACTTCCAAATAATCCTTTTTATTATACTAAAGTTTGTTCATAGTTATAATCTGAAATCAAGAATAAAATTGGTAGAGTGTAGCCTAGGTTGAAGATAAAGAGAAGCAGAAAGAAGATCCCTTTTCTGATGCCATGCCTGTTGGATTTATAGGGGAAGACGTGCACCGATTGGGCTAAAATTTTGACAGAAGGTTCGGGAGACCAAGACGAGGCCACCCAAAAATTTCCAAACCCATTAGGGCCCATAATAGGGATCAGTACCAATCTCTATTAGCGTGTCCAAATGGACTGCGATCCCTAGAGTGGTGCCCCATGATGTTAGCTACTTGCCCTCCAAAATTCATGCCTTTTTGACTTACGGTTTGTGAGATATTGCATTTTCCGTGAAGTGTTGTTGCTTGAATTTTGATTTATGCCGATCCCTCTAAAGGGATAGGTACCTATAACTCAATTCTCTTCCAAATGACATGAGATCTCTAGGGGAGCTTCTCCATGTTGTATTATGCTTAGCCTCCAAGTTTCACGCCAATTGGATTAGTAGAACTCGAGTTATAGATCAATCTTTGTTGTAATAAGTTATGAAGGCTGATTATAGTCGATCCCTATGGAGGGATAGGTACCAATCCCTCCAACTTGCTCCAAATGATATGTGATTCCTTTGGGGTGTTCCATATGTTTTAATTAGCTTGTGCTCTAAGTTTCATGTCAATTAGATCAGTAGATATTGAGATATTGACTAATCTCTACCAGAATTTGAATATAGCCGACCCCTATAGGGGAAGAGTGCCGACCCCTATAGAGGGATCAGTACTGATCCCTTCAAGTTGCATGTATTGGGGGCGACCCCTAAGATGAACTCCCTAGGGTCCCATCTTCCTGTTCCTAGAGTTTCACTTGGATCCCTCTTGTTGTTGTTGAGTTATTAATTGTTTTCTATCGAAATGCATTTGTTCCTATGTGTTGAACCATATTCCATACTTCGAACATTCTGCCTTGCATATCTATCAAATCCATTCAATCTTGACTTCATGTTATTATCTGTACTTGATTTATGTGTCCCACAATCATCACTCTGGACTCATCGGCCTCGGTAATCGCGAAGGCTGTTGGATTAAATCCGCCTGTATACTGCCTTGGCAAAAGGTGGGTTAACAACTAGCGATAAAATATAGGTAAGAATGGAAGTTTATAAAATAAATTAGGAATTAAATTAGCAACTAGTAATTAAAAATATTTAGATCCAAAACCCTTAGAAGTTTAAAAAAAATTTACAAACAAAGGATGGAGAAAGGTTATTGTGGAATCATAGGTCACTATCCCTATGCCATAAAAGCTAAAATTTATAAATATGTTTATAGGTACTTTATTATTTTAGAGTAAAAGAAACGTATAGGTTCCTTAAATCTAGGATTAACCGCACAATAGTAAGATTAATCATATGCATTAACTCATTGACTAGTCCCGATTTCCTTAAGATGTAGCTTGATTTGTTTTTAAGGATGAAGCGGTAAATGTTTTGCAAAAAAAATCGTTCGAAAGCTTTAGAATTTTTGTTTAAATGCTTTTGTAAAGTTGGTTTCGAAGTATTTGAAAATTATGAAATGGTGTTGTTATATTTAGAAGTGATATGAAATATTTTAGAAAGGGATTTGGAAGTTTAATGATTGTTTGATAAATAGTTTCGGAAGTAATTTTAAAAGTGGTGGAATGTTTCAGAAAACATAATGGTGGATAAATTTTGTATAAAAGAATTTCAAGTAATTTGAAAAGGTTGGTATAAATTTTGAGAAGTTGGATTCATGTTTTTGGAAGGTTTTGTCCAAGTGCTTTTGGAAATAAATAAAATAAAATATGGTGTTTAAATGCTTTTGGGAATTCAATTCTTTAAACTGTTTTGCAAGTTGGAAACTCTTTTGGAAATTGCATTTAAAAGTTTTCTTGAAATGAGAAAATTTTTGTTTTTCAAATGCCACATACTAGCGTAAGGAGCATCAACGTGTAAGTAAGTATGATTTTTATTATCCGACAAGGGTGACAGTAGACAAAACATAGATAATAATAAGGTAAAAGGTTGTTTTAGCTTTGAAATTCTTATTTCCATACCTTGTTGATAGTGAAACAAAACTTAGACTTAGGATAATTACGTTTTAACATCCAAAAATAAACCTCCTTATGCAAATTGTACTTGGAAAAGTTGAAAAAGTTTTGGGGGCAAAAGAGAAAATTCCAAGATATAATGGAATAGGTATACAAAAGAAGGGTGGATTTGTAAAATTACCAACTAAATTCTTTTTTTGACATAGGAGTATAGATTTAGAAATAGAATTTTCAAAATTTTTTAAAGTTGAAAATAATGTGGTAGGTTTTGGATGGTAAAGATTGGATGCAAAATTGGTTGAACCATACTCCTACTCGCGGGAGTGCGGAAATTATTTGGTGAAAAATGATTTTTTGAAAACTGGCATACATATAGAACTGGCAATATATCTAGGTTGTTTGCAACATATTTTCAAAATATTTTAAAATACTGCATTCATATAGGAGGCACCAATTTAGAATCATTCTGCATACATGTTTTATATGGTGTGATACACTTTGCACTTGTGCACGTTTGGCTACAAAATTGGTTGTACACTAAATTGTTTGTTAGTTTAGATTGGTTGCGTACTATGTTACATGATTCGACCCTTGAGGAATTTCGAGGATGAAATTCTTTAAAGGGGGGAGAATGTAACACCCAGTAAAATTAACGATAATTAATAAATAATTAATAAGGCTCCAAAAATGGAATTTGAGCAAACGTTGGAATTTGGTCACAAAACTTGCACCATTTCATTCATGATGATTTTCTAAGCAACTTTCATATTTTGAGTTTCGCGATCGGAGCTCAAACGAAAAAACTATTAGCGATTGAAGTTTCGGGAGCTAAAATGATTAAAAACAAAAAAGGAAATAAATTATAATTAATTGTGAATCCCATCGGTCGATCCTTCTCTATGAGTCGGTCGACCGCCTATAAAGGAGCGGTCGACCGGTGGTTTAATGGCGGCTAGGGTTTCAACCTTGGCCAATGGCCCAGATTTAATTATTTTAATCTAACGGTTACAATTGATTCGTGCGCCTATAAACTAAGGCCTGACTCCTTACTTCTCTTCTCATATTTTCTAACTCAAGCAGCGAAGCTCTACAATTTTCCCCTCTCTACTATTTTTAAAAATTATAAAATGTTGTATATATATATGTATATATGTACAAATCGGAGAAGAGCGAAAAATAAAAGAGAAGAAGCGAATCAATACTGCGGAAAAAGGTAAATTTCAATCTATATTTCCCTTAATCTCTGATCTTTTTTCAGATCTGTAATTCTAATAATATGTATATACCTCGTTATACATGTTCTTTTGGATTAGAATGGAAAAGGAGTCAAGTAAAGGAATGGATTCAGATTTGGGATTTGAAAAGCTTAAAAGGTGAATGGGAAATTATATAATTTATTTATAACACTAAAATTTATCTCATTGAATCTTATTTAATTATTATGCCTAAATAAGATCTGATGAATTGTAGGCTTAAATCAAATGTATATGATTATCGCCTACATATTCAATAAAATAGGTAACTGGAATAGGAATAGTATGTATATCCAGATCTGGAAATTTGAAGTCGATTCCAAATTATCTATTTGTAGAATGTTAGTAAAGTTGTAAAATTATTCCAGACTATAATTAGGTTATAAATTAGATTGCCCTAGTTAACTTGGAATGTGAATTTCTATGTTTTGATTTATTTAGAGCAGGTTCTGTGTAATTTCATAAATTATCCAATTCTAAAATATGTATAAAAGTGCATCGTTTGAATTAATGATGAATATATCAAAAAGGAAAAGAGATGTGCAAGATATGGATATTCTTTTTCATAGTTTACACTATCTATTTCAATAAAAAAAAGAATAATTCCTTGTAATTTCAAGAAAAGCAAAGATATCACTTTTGATTAATTTATTGGAAAATTATAATGGAAATCCTTTTTAGAAAGGCAGCTCTGATAAATTAACATATGGAAAGAAATGTTCTAGTTTAGAAATTAATAATAGAAATAAATATAAATATATATATATATAAACATGTATAACCATGCTTAACATTCAAATATATTAATAGCATAATTTATGACTATATATGTATTAGTTATTAACAGCGTAATAATTAATGGACTAGGATTTATGGACATTAATTACAAATTTAATGAGCAATAAATTTGTAACTAAAAGAAAGTAAAAAGAGAATTAAATGGGAACCGATTAGGGAAATTAATATGGCATTTATGGAGGAATTGAATAGGCATAATAGGTGGATTTTGAAACTGGTAAATAGATTGAAGGAATTAAATGAGGATTGATTATAGATGCCTAACTTTGACATTATTGACCAATTATTATGAGTAATAGACATTTATTAGACATTACAAGGAAACCAAAGCCTAAGCGTTTAAATTACGAATAATAACGTAGCGAACAAGTAAGTATTAATATTATTAATTATATGTGGAAAGCAATATAATTTTCATAGTAGGAATTATGTAGTTTAAATCATACATTTAAGACAAATGTGAATTAGTGGGCCTAGCCCAACACTTACGCTTTGGCTGGTAGGTTTGGTTTAGTAGGTTAGGATGTGAGGTCAGTAAAGTTACACAACATAAGTCTGCCCATCATTTAGAGGCTTCCAGCAGTTGTGTATACTTACTACTGATGTGAGACATCTCCAACCATAGGACTCGTGGGGAAGGGATATGTGTCGCAATAGAAAGTAGAAAGGGGAAAATATACCGAAGGTTCACTTCGGATTTGAAGTACTAAATGGCCCAGTAACTTTTGGGAAACGGGGTCTGCTCCATATCAATTAAGAGGTTGTAAGTAATCGAAATGGGAATTTTTCTTGACTTACTTAGGTTTGTCTAAACGGGATGTTAGCTGTGGAGGGTCAGCGGGCTATGCTAATTGTTGGTACCGTTATTTAGTAGTAGGTTTGGCATATAGGCTATAACGCCCAACGATCTCGAGCGAGCGATAGCAAAGACTCGGGTTATGCCCTGACGGATTTTTCTTCCTACTAGTGTAGAATTTGTATTGGAGACGCACCAATCTCAAGGTAGATGGTTAGGAGAAAATTTAGTTTAGAAGAGGTAGGCTAGTTAACCTTAGATGAGTCTTTGATTTGCATTAGTAGTGCGGCAATTAAATTATATATTATATTACAAAGCCGTATATAAGGGCCATCAGTCTCTGTAGCTAGAGCCGATTGACTAGCATTGACATTGCGAAGGGCCCGCTTTGAAGACTTGAGGTAGTACAAGGCTGATGGGTGTAACATCCCGTATCTGGAGGCCAAAAGCTAAGTGCTACAAATGTTGCAGTCGTCTATAGTATTAACTCCTGGTGACAAAATACGGTAATGCTAATGGTATCCATAATATCAGAAGAACATGAATATGAACAAAATCATAGATTTCTAAACAACATTTTACTGATTACATTCCAAAACAATAATTCATATCCATGTTACATAATCCCATATTCGTATCCCAAGTAAAGGTCAAATATAATTGTACAATAATATGCCAAGAACGACATATGACGATGCCCCATTGGTTGATCAGAGTCAATATAGTCATATCTGACTAAATATACACAGCGGAATCAAAGAAAAATAAACTATAACTCCTAATTAGTTATTCGTCGGCCACCTGCTTGTCTCTGAAATCTTTATCCGCCAAAATTGCTAAAATCTGAAAACCTCAACCCTCAGCCTACTCAAATAAATTTTGAGCACCCGAGAGTTTAAGGGGAAACAGAAACTTCGAGTCAGACATAAAGCCTGGTGTGAATAATACTATACATCTCGATTATTGATATAAAGTGAGACCACGCCGCTTAGCGGAATGGGTTTCCCCTCACCTATATCCTTTTAAAACATATCTTTTGCAAATCTTTTCCTGCAACCAAAACTGGTTAAAATCTGTAAAGCATCATTATGTAAACATACATATCAGGTAATAAATGAACTATCTGTTTGAACATTATAGTTTTGTTTGGCTAACTATTAACCTTTGGCTGACTCGGGCCTACCAGACAATATATCAAAATTTATCTAACATCTATTAGACGCTCCTTTTCTGGATGGTTTGTCCTTAACTATTTGTTAAATAATTCTCTTCTGGACGATCTATCCCTAACTTAACATCTCCCAAGGTCACCTGATCCAAATGGTTTTGCGGGATCACCAATAACCTATCTGTATACAAACATATATTTCTTCTGTGTGTAATCATAATTTTAGTCTTACCTCTGATAAAGCCCTACACACTGGGATTTTGGACAAAATTAGTTGGGGCTAATAGCTAATGTATAGGATGCGATGTTCGTCGACGAAAATTCTATCGGATTAGAAAACCGTCGAATTTTTTTGAAATAAATTTATAACCACAAGCGCACGGCGTACACTTGTAGTACGTTGTGAATACAGGTCGATCCGCAGGGAATTGATGATTTTAAAAATCTATTCAATCAAATTAAACCAAAGTCGAGTGAAAGTTAAGCTAGAGAATTAGAAAATTAGCTAACTAACTAAAAGAAAAGAGATGTAAATATAAGAGTTAAATGACAATTTAGAGAATAAATCCACTCTCTAGATCATGTAGTTCAACACGTATGAAATCATGATCTCTCTTTTATGGTCATTAGTGCTTTAATTGATGTGTCTATCATAAGTATGACATATTTGTGCTATTAGTTAGCCCACATAAGCCATCAAACTTTGACACACCCCTTAAACCACTTACTAACTTTCATGAAACTTGACAATGAAAATGAAATCTATTTTAAGTATGGTCTATTAACTATTAATTAGAAATATAGACCATCAAATTTTAATTTCAAATCACTTTCTTATGCCATAATCATATTTTGATGAAGAGGCATTTGTGTTAGTGATTGTTTAAGCATAGCCTATTTGGTGTCAACAATATAGGCTATCAAATTCAAAGCAAGAACAACAAATAAAACACTTCATTGATCATCATTAAGCACAAAAAGAGAGCATGAATTAACAAATAGTTGAAGCTACATAATTAGAGAGCTTCATTACCCCTAAATTGAAGGGGTTTAGCCTCTCATATTTGTCATTTGATTAACAAATGTAGCTAGCAACATGAAAGCAAAATGAAAGGAAAATGAAAGCTATTGGAAAAGAGAACTAATCTAATTGCATAAAAGAAAATCTACACTACTTGCATAAATAAACAAATCTATACTACAACATGAAAGGAAATAAACAAGAAAAGAAAAGGAACATGTATTAAATTGCATAAAGAAAAAAAGGAATTACATAAGAGAAGAAATGGCTAAGTAGCCATGAAAAGAAAGAGAGCTTTGATTTATTTTCTAAGTTAAAAACTAACTAAGAGAGACTAAGGGAGAGGAGGATTACATGAAACATAAGAGGATTTTATACATGTGTTAAACCCTAATTCATTTTTTTGGGAATGCCCAAAATATCCTCTTAGGAAGTGTGGAGGCCAAGTAATCATTAGCTTCAAATAATCCTCATTTAATTGTACATGAAGCCATTAATTCCATAAGCATGTGCATTAGCCTCTAATTTGTACATTAAGGTAGGTGGGTAGGTGGGGTCCTCCATTATCTTCACTTTGAATTATTTCCATCTTCATTTGTTCTCTTCACTCTTGTGCATGCATATATCATTATGAAACCACTTGTATATGAATTCAAAATCCTACAAAACAATATAGAAATTTTCAATTAAATTTTAGAAAATTAATATATGCACAAAAATGACCATTTTGCCCTTGGATGAAGATGAACATGTGACAATTTGAATTAATTTGAATTTTGGTTTAAACAAGTTAAAATACCTGATATGATCATTTATTTAATTTAAATTGATTAAATATGGTGGTAAAAATATGCACATTTACGTGCACATCACGCGACTCTATACTAGTTCCATCTGGTATTCTAATATTTGAGTCATTTTACTTAGGATCCCTTCCCATAATTTTCCTTGAAAACCTTTTCAAAATGATTTAAAACCTTTAAATCAAACTCAAACAAGGCAAATATATATTCTATGTTTTACTCGAAATCACCTTGCCATGTTATTTATATATACTTTGCCTAATTCTTAGTTGATGAAAACATGTAAAACTTTGAAAGTACCCCTTTCGAATCCATTGAAAGTATCCCTTTCGAAACCATTGAAAGTACCTCTTTCTAAACCAAGTAAAACCCTTTATTTAATCTAGGTCGAAGGCCAAAACCTTCCTTTCGAAACCATCCTCAAAACCCTTTTGAAACCACTGTAAACCTTCCTTTCAAAAGCTTTAAAAACCTTAGACATCTTTCTTTTAAAACCTTTAAACATTGCCTTTCGAAACCTTAGGAAAACCTTTCCTTTTAATCCTTTCGAAACAACCAGAAAAACCTTCCCATTTGACTTCTTCGAAACCATTGGGGAACTACCCCTTTAAAACCTTTCTTTAAAACCTTTCGAAAGCATCAAACCTTTATAAACACCAACCTTTCAAAAGCACTTGGGTTTAATTTAAAACATGTGGAAAGACACCTTTCGAAACCATTTAAACCATCTCTTTCAAAACCATTTGGGTTATACTTCAACAGCGAAAAAGGGTCATTAAAACCATTTAAGTCGAAAGCCATTCTTTTGAAAGCATTCCTAAGTAAAGAAGTGATGGTGTCAAAACCATCCCTTCGAAAGCATTGGAGAAGTGTTCAAGTTTAAAAAGTAAAGCAACCCTTTCGAAACCATCTGGGTCAAAAGGTAAAAAGACGGCAGCTAAAGGTTTCGACCTAGTCGAAAGCAGTTATTTAAAACAAAAGCACAACCAAACCGAAACTATTCTTTTAAAACCAATTGACCAGGTCGAAAGCCAACCAAGTCGAAAGTTATTCAGTCGAAAGCAAGCAGGGCATTTTCATTCAAAAGCTAAGTAGCGCTTCAATCCCTTCGAAACTCCTGGTTTCGACTCAATGCCTTCTGCCTCTTGCCCAATTCACTACATACCAGTTACCTAATACATATGCATTGGTTTCGATGGAGTCGAAGGCGAAGGTAAGGAGGCAAAAGCCTGGTGTCGAAAGTATCGAAACAGTGAAAAACATGTATATTTGTCCTTTTAAACGATTTCTTTGTACCTAACCTGCCTTGTTCGTCAAATTGT
Organism: Allium fistulosum; assembly: GCA_030737815.1. NCBI lineage: Eukaryota > Viridiplantae > Streptophyta > Magnoliopsida > Asparagales > Amaryllidaceae > Allium > Allium fistulosum. The sequence continues at coordinate 326,642,656 of CM060906.1, forward strand.
GATCGATTGCAATTAGTTTCTCTTTTCTAAAAGTAACGTCAATTTCCAGAAATAACAATATGAATTATTTTACAAAATACTCCTTCTCCTTTTTATAATTATATAAAACATTTAAGTCTCATACCTTAAATAATTTTATATACCCATTAAAACACTTAGCAAAATTCTACAAAAATTCCAGAACATCACTTTTAATATGTTTTCCAACGTATAAAAATTTCACACCCAAACCATTAATTATTCAACCGTAAATAATTTTTAACCCAAAATAACATTTTTTTTCACTAGAAAATTCATATAAAATCCACATAAATTCAGAAAATTCTAAAAACTGAAACCCATCTCAAAAATATTATTTCGGGTCTATATAAAAATTCACAAGGCATTTGGAAGTCATTTAATATGGTTTTCTCCTTAAAACATATCACAAAATCAATGTGAACATGCATAAATCATCAACAGGTATATATAATCATTCCCTCATTCAAAAACATGGAAAAACTTTGTAAAATATTTTGGATTCATCTTAAAACCTAAAACAATAAGAAACATGAGATGTCGTTATTATTCACCTTAGCTTTAGAGATTTAAAGAGATTGAGATGTGAATGGATTTGGTTTGCTTAAGCTTCTTCCTTGGCTTTTCTTTATCTTTTTCCCCTTGCTCTTGTTAATGATGGCCAGCCTCAAAATAAAATTTTCAAAATAAAATGAACATGTATGGAGATAAAGGACCAAGGTTTAGGGATATAGGAATGACCTCTTTCCTATTTTACCCCTCCTCTATTACATTTTAACTCTTATTTTAATTCATTGTTTAAATGGCACAGCTACCCCTTAATTAAAATCAAATCTCAATCCCCTAATCAACACATTATTTAATTTAATTTAGCTAATTAAATATCCTAAATAATGTTACCAAAAATATGGGGTGTTACAAACTCCCATCCTTAAAGAATTTTGTCCTCGAAATTACGATAAGGTACAAAACAAATAATCAAAGAGGTAAAACATACCATCAAACAAGTCAGGATAAGTATCTCTAATCCTGCTCTCAATCTCCCAAGTATAGTCCTTGTCATCGTCACTCCACTGGACTTTAACTAATCCGACTATCTTAGTCCTAAGCCTCTTCTCATCTCTTGCAACAATACGAATCGGCTTTCTCACTATAGTCAAGTCTGGTTCTACCACTAAGTCATCTAGCACAGTCGGTGCAATAGTAGTTTCCTTGTCTCTAACACGCTTTCTGAGATGAGAAACATGAAAAACATCATGGACTCCTACCAATTTGCTCGGTAACTCGACTCTATATGCGAGTTTTCTGATCCTCTCAACAATACGCAAAGGTCCAACGAATCTCGGGGCCAACTTTCCTGATCTTCCGAATCTGATCACACCCTTCATTGGTGACACCTTAACGAAAACCTGATCTCCAACTGAGAACTCTAAGTCTTTCTGTCTTTTATCTGCATAACTCTTCGGCCTAGACTGAGCCTTTTTCATCCTAGCTCGAATGACCTCAATCTTTTCTGCAGCTTCTCTAACTAAACCTGGACCAAGAACCAACCTATCCCCATTCTCTAACCAACATACGGGAGATTTGCATGGCCTTACATACAAAGTTTCAAACGGTGCCATCCCAATACTAGTCTGATAACCACTGTTATATGGAAACTCGACTAGATGCAGATGATCCTCCCACGATCCCTCTAAATCTAATACACAATCTCTTAAAAAATCTTCCAAGATCTTGTTAACTCTTTCCGTTTTCCCATCTGTCTGTGGATGGTAAGCAGTACTCATCTTGAGCTTGGTTCCTAAAACTTCCTGTAGACTCTTCCAGAACTTGCTGGTGAATAAGGAATCTCTATCACTTACTATACTACTAGGAATTCTTTGCAGTCTAAGTACATTCTTCATAAATAACTTCTCCAAAACAGGTGTCGTCCTAGTTGACTTAACTGGAATGAAATGGACACTCTTGGTCAGTCTATCCACTATGACCCATGTGCTTTCATTTCCTTAACTAGATCTTGGCAACCCGTTAATAAAATCCATAGAAATAGAATCCCATTTCCAAATCGGAATATCTAATGGTTGTAGCAATTCACTTGGCTTCTGGTGTTCAGCCTTTGCCTGTTGGCAATTCAAGCACTGCTTTACCCATAAGCCAATATCTCGCTTCATACCTTCCCAGAAGTAACTTCTTTTCATATCCCGATACATCTTAGTTCCTCCTAGATGAACAGTGAACTTCGAACGACGGCATTCTTCCAAAACTTCTTTCCTTATGTTTCCTATACTCGGAACACATAATCTTCCTTTCTTTCTCAACCACCCATTCTGGTCAAGATTTAAGTCCTTTAAGTCATCGCTCTCGATTCCATCTCTCAACTTCCTGGTCCGTTTAGCTAATACTGGATCTTCCTCCTGTTTAGAAGCAATCCTTTCGATCACCACTGGTCGAACTTCCAAACAAGATAGTACAACAGTCTCTTTGCTAAACCCAGCCTCGGATCTTCACTGCACTCTGCAATCTGACAATGCTTCTAAATCTTTCCACTCAGCAATCATCGCCAATACTGCATACTGATGTTTCCTGTTAAGTGCATCTGCCACCTTATTTCCTTTTCCTGATGTGTACTCAATTCCAAAATCATAAGAGGCAATAAACTCTATCCACCTCTGTTGTCTCATGTTCAGCTCCCTCTAAGAGAACAAATACTTTAGTGACTTATGATATGTATATAACTCAAATCTATCTCCCAAAAGGTAATGTCTCCACACCTTCAAAGAAAATATCACTGCAGCCAATTCCAAATCATGCATCGGATAACTGACCACATGTGGCCTAAGCTGTCTAGAAGCATAGGCAATCACTTTACCTCTCTGCATCAGCACAGCTCCTAATCCTATTCCACACACATATGTATAAACCACCAAATCCTAATTCCCTTCCGGAACAACCAAAACTAGTGCATGGGTCAATAAGTGTTTCAAACCCTGGAACGCTTCCTCACACTTATCGGTCCACACAAACTTCACATCCTTCCTCGTTAGCTTGGTCATCGGTGCTACTATCCGCGAGAAATCCTTAATGAATCTCTGATAATAACCAGCTAATCCAAGGAAACTTTTTATCTCAGTCGCTGTCTCGGGTCTCTTCCAACTATTCATCGCTTCAGTCTTAGTCGGATCTACTGACAACCCTTTCTTTGAGACCACATGACCCAGAAACTTCACTTCCTTCTTCCAGAAATGACACTTCGAAAACTTCGCCTTTAGCTGATGCTGCCTCAGCGTCTCAAGCACCACCCTAAGATGAACCTCATGCTCTCTTTCATCCTTAGAGTATATCAAGATATCGTGTATGAAAACCAACATGAACCTGTACAAGTGCTCTTGGAAAACCCAGTTCATCAAATCCACAAAGAAATCAGGTGCATTCGTTAACCCGAATGGCATCACTAACCACTTATACAAACCATACTTAGTCTGAAATGCTGTCAAAGGAACACTATCCTCCGCCACTCTCAACTGGTAGAACCCAATCGCCAAATCCAATTAGTAAAATACCTTGGCTCCACTTAACTGATCGAACAAATCATCAATCCTCGGCAATGGATATCGATTCTTTATCGTCCTCTCGTTCAACTTACGATAATCGACACATAGCCTTAACAATCCATCCGGCTTCTTAGCAAACACTGCGGGTGCTCCCCAAGGTGAGCTACTCGATCTGATAAAACTCTTGCCTTCCAGATCCACTAACTGCACCTTCAATTCCCTCATCACTGTAGGGGTCATCCTGCTTAGCGGCCTACTCACTGGTTCTACTCTCGGAACCAAATCTATCTGAAACTCAATGGCTCGTTTCAGTGGCAATCCTACTAAAGGCTCAAAAACATCTGCGAATTCTCTAACTAGGAAAACTCAATTCAGTTCATCTTCCAATTCCATAACACCCAACAAGGCATTCGCCTCACCACTAGAACCTTCTATGGTATAAACAATCATGTCGCTACAATCGGGGTGTCTAAGAGATATTTTCCTACCTTGGCAAAATATCCTAGCATCGTACTCACTTAACCAATCCATCCCAAGAATAATCTTGAACCCCAAAAAATCAAACACATGCAAACTGTAAACAAAAGCATGACCTAACAAGTCAAACTATAACTGGTCACATCTCAACCCTAGAGTTGCATACCCTCCTATTGGATTCGCAACCCGTAAGGAAGTAACTAAATATATGGGTTCTAGGTTAAGCTTATCTATCAAACATCTAAATATAAAAGAATGTGATGCACTGGTATCAAATAGAACGCTAACAGACATACTATGAATCTGAAGCGTACCTTCCAAAACTACCTTTCCTTTTTCTTGAGCTGTCGGCCTCGAAGTAGCAGGCTCCAACGCATACACCTTACCCTTCTCATCCTTAGCGGGCTCCTTGCATTGATTCTTATAGTGGCCTATCTGATTGCAGTTGAAGCGTCTAATGTTCTTCTTCCCGATCACTTCTTTAGTCTTCCCAGTACGACACTCATTGGCGAAATGGCCCTTCTTGTCGCACTTAAAACAGACCACCTCATACTTTCCCTTCTTGGCTGCTCCACCCTTTTGAGCATCCTTCTTGTGGAAGAACTTCCTCTTTTGGCCTTGCCCAACCTAGACCTCATTCACCTTACTCTTCTCCTGACAAGCAAGCGTCTCTTCGTGCCTCAAAGCCATCTCCACAACCACATCACAGGGATCTCTAATATGCGGTAAGGTAGCCCTGGTCAACTCAGGCTTCAATCCCTTGATAAACTTTTCATTCCTCTTCATCACTGTATCAACAGTGGCATAACCATATCTAGCCAATTCTTCAAACCTGCTGGCGTACTCCAGAACAGCCATCTCTCCCTATTCTAGCTCAGCAAACTTTCAAATCAAAACAGACTGCGCCATCACCAACATGAACCTCTTCTGGAACCTCCTTTTAAACTATGCCCATGTCATCGTCTCTTCATCCACACCTACAGTCACACTATTCCACCAAAACAAAGCTGCTCCCTAAAGCTGTCTCGAAGCAAGCCTCCTCTTCTGCTCATCATTGAGCCTCAAGTCAGCAAATATCCTTTCGCAGTGCAACAACCAATTTTCCACCTCGATACCATCCTCAGTTCTAATAAATGGCTTCCCTCCAAGCTTAGTATAAACTCCACAAAACTTAGCATAATCATTGACAACTGGAGCTTCCTGAGCTCCTCCTCCCATTACTCCAGCAGCAACACCCGCTTGCATCATATTCATGAAAACTGATACATAGCTTCCATCCTAACTTGCGAGACTCGAGCGCCCACATTCTATGCTTGTGCCTGACCTTGGGTTCTCCTCGCATTAGGTTTGGCATTCCCATCGGTGCCTTCCCCTCCTGGGTTAACTCTCCTCTTCTACCATCCATATTTGTATTCAAACCTCATAAGATACAGAAGAATAAATTCTGTATCCATATCGGTGCCTTCATCTTCTGGGTCATCTATAATATTAATTTCTGGTGACAAAATATGGTAATGCTAATGGTATCCATAATATCATAAGCACATGAATATGAATAAAGTCACATATTTCTAAACAACATTTTACTAATTACATTTCAAAACAATAATTCATATCCATGTTACATAATCCCATAATCGTTTCCCAGGTAAAGATCAAATATAATTGTATAATAATACGCCAAGAGCGACATATGACGATGTCCCCTTGGTTGATCAGAGTTAATATAGTCATATCTGACTTAATATACATAGCGGAATCAAAGCAAAATAAACTATAACTCCTAATTAGCTATCCGTCATCCACCTGCTCATCTCCGGAAGCTTTATTCGCTAAAATTACTAAAACCTGAAAACCTCAACCCTCAGCCTACTTAAATCAATTTTGAGCACCCGAGAGTTTAAGGGGAAACAGAAAATTCGAGTCAGACATAAAGCCTGGTGTGAAAATACTATACATCTTGGTTATTGATATTAAGTGAGACCACGCCGCTTAACGGAACGGGTTTCCCCTCACTTATATCCTTTTAAAACATATCTTTTGCAAATCTTTTCCTACAACCAAAACTAGTTAAAATCTATAAAGCATCATCATGTAAACATACATATCAGGTAATAAATGAACTATCTGTTCGAACATTATAGTTTTGTTTGGCTAACTATTAACCTTTGACTGACTCGGGCCTACCAGACAATATATCAAAATTTATCTAACATCAGTTATACACTCCTCTTCTGGACGGTCTGTCCCTAACTATCCATTAAATACTTCTCTTCTGGATGATCTGTCCTTAACTTAGAATCTCTCAAGGTCGCCTGATCCTAATGGTTTCGCAGGATCACTAATAACCTATCTGTATACAAACATATATTCCTTCTATGTGTAATCATAATTTAGTCTTACTTGTGACAAAGCCCTACACACTGGAATTTTAGACAAAATTAGCTGGGGCTAATAGCTAATGTATAGGGCGCGACGTTATACCAGTCCCATTTGGTATTCTAATATCTGAGTCAATTTACTTAGGGATCCCTTCCCATAATTTTCCTTAAAAACCTTTTTAAAATGATTTAAACCTTTAAATCAAACTCAAACAAGGAAAATATATATTCTATGCTTTACTCAAAATCACCTTGCCATGTTATATATATATATATACACATACATACACATACTTTTCCTAAATCTTAGTTGATGAAAACATTTAAACCTTTGAAGGTACCCATTTCGAATCCATTGAAAGTATCCCTTTTGAAACCATTGAAAGTACCTCTTTCTAAACCAAGTAAAACCCTTTATTTAATCTAGGCCGAAAAGCTAAAACCTTCCTTTCGAAACCATCCTTGAAACCCTTCGAAACCACTGAAAACCTTCCTTTCAAAAGCTTTAAAAGCCTTAGACATCTTTCTTTTAAAACCTTTAAACATTGCTTTTCGAAACCTTAGGAAAACCTTTCATTTTAATCCTTTCGAAACAACCAAGAAAACCTTCCCTTTCGACTTCTTTGAAACCATTGGAGAACTACCCCTTCGAAACCTTTCTTTAAAACCTTTCGAAAGCATCAAACCTTTATAAACACAAACCTTTCGAAAGCACTTGGGTTTAATTTAAAACATGTGTAAAAACACCTTTCAAAACCATTTAAACCATCTCTTTCGAAACCATTTGGGTTATACTACAACAGAGAAAAAGGGTCATTAAAACCATTTAAGTCGAAAGCCATTCTCTCGAAAGCATTCCTAAGTAAAGAAGTGATGGTGTCGAAACTATCATTTCGAAAGCATTGGAGAAGTGGTCAAGTTTAAAAAGTAAAGCAACCTTTTAGAAACCATATGGGTCGAAAGGTAAAAGGCGGCAGCTAAGGGTTTTGACCTAGTCGAAAGTAGTTATTTAAAACAAAAGCACAACCCAATCGAAACCATTCTTTTAAAACCAATTGACCTGGTCGAAAGCCAACCAAGTTGAAATCTATTCGGTCGAAAGCAAGCGGGCGCATTTTCATTTAAAAGCTAAGTAGCGCTTCGACCCCTTCGGAACCCCTGGTTTCGACTCAATGCCTTCCACCTCTTGTCCAATTCACTACATACCAGTTACCAGATACCATGTGCATTGGTTTCGATGGAGTCGGAGGTGAAAGTAAGGAGGCGAAAGCCTGGTGTCGAAAGCATCAAAATAGTGAAAATCATGTATGTTTATCCTTTTAAACTATTGCTTTGTACCTAACCTGCATTGTTTGTCAAATTGTGATTAGTTGCAAAGTTCTCTTTTCTAAAAGTACTGCTAATTTCTAGAAATAACAATTTGAATTATTTTACAAAATACCCCTTCTCCTTTTTATAAATATATAAAACATTTAAGTCCCATACCTTAAATAATTTTATATACCCATTAAAACACTTAGCAAAATTCTACAAAAATTTCAAAAAATCACTTTTAATATGCTTTCCAACGTATAAAAATTTCATACCAAAACTATTAATTATTCAATCGTAAATAATTTTTAACCCAAAATAACATTTTTTCACTAGAAAATTCATATAAAATCCACATAAATTCAGAAAATTCTGAAAATTGAAACCCATCTCAAAAATATTATTTCGGGTCTATATAAAAATTCACAGGGCATTTGGATGTCATTTAATATGGTTTTCTCCTTAAAACATATCACAAAATCAATATGAACATGCATAAATCATCAACAGGTATATATAATCATTCCATCATTTAAAAACATGGCAAAACTTTGTAAAATATTTTGGATTCATCTTAAAACCGAAAACAATAAGAAATATGAGATGTAGTTATTATTCACCTTAGCTTTAGAGATTTAAAGAGATTGAGATGTGAATGGATTTGGTTTGCTTAAGCTTCTTCCTTAGCTTTTCTTTATCTTTTTCCCCTTGCTCTTGTAAATGGTGGCCGGCCTCAAAATAAAATTTTCAAAATAAATTGAACATGTATGGAGATACACAACCAAGGTTTAGGGATATAAGAATGACGTCTTTCCTATTTTACCCCCCCCCCCCTCCCTCTATTACATTTTAACTCTTATTTTAATTCATTGTTTAAATGGCACAGCTACCCCTTAATTAAAATCAAATCTCAATCCCCTAACCAACACATTTTTTATTTAATTTATCTAATTAAATATCCTAATTAATGTTACCAAAAATGTGGGGTGCTACAATGGGTCAGTCTCCTCCCTATTTAAGAAGTATTCAGTGGTTGGGATTTTGGGTAGATTGATATATATATATATAGTGATACCTTAGAGAAGGTTAAAGGTTAGGTTAGGTATATCGTATGCGCATATAGGATTTAACGGAGTAGCCGTAAAATATAGGCATAATCCTTAAATGGAATCAATTGGAATAGATCTATGTTATGGATGAAGTATATAAATTTTCAACCAGCAGAACATTTTTCTGACCCCTCCCCCTCCTCATAACAACCTACAGGTTAGATTTAAAAGAACTAGATACTGGAGCAAGACGGGAACGGTAGATAATGAAGTCTTCTTATTCATGCTCGGCGCTGACAAGGTAGTAGCCTTAGTCAATACGTATGTTATATTATATTTTTCAATTCTGCTATGAGTTTATACTTATCGCACTTTGATATACTTGTGTTTATTACAGGTTACCAAAACCAACGATCTGTGCTTTAATGGATTTAGATTTTGATTTAGTCGAAATTCAGGCCCATTAAGGTGCAGGTTGTTACAAGTATTCTCGCACATTAAAGAGAAACTACGAGTTTCTTATCAATGTCGAGAATAGATATTCATTAGTTCTCAATTAAGCCATTAAGAGTATTGACTCTTCCATATGGTATGATACTTAAATTTGAAATGGATTCAAGTACGTTATCAAAATATGATTTTGATAATTGTATCTGAAGGGATAAGATCCTCGTCCTCAAATGTGTCTTCAAGAGAAAGACTAATGCAGTTGGAATACAGTGAGCAACATTGATAAGAATAACATCGTAAACTTCAATTGTTAAAATTAAAACAGGTTCGTCATTAACGCGCTCAAGTTAATTCAGATTTCACTCACAAAAATTATCGTCGATATGACTCTGTATTTTTGTACATATATATTAAAATAGAACATCCCAAATAATGCTTTATAATAAGTTATTTGCACATAACAACTAAAGCATCTCAAAGTTGATGGAAGCGATATTGAGTTTGTGGGGTTTCGGATATGATCCAAGAACGGATAAGAAAATATTATTCGACAACCATCAGAGTTAAATAAGTATTTCGATTGAAATATCAAATAGTTTGATTTTTGGTCAAAATGCAGTGGAAGTGTGTGTTTATAAGAACGAACATTAAAAAGGTACATAAATATCTCTAAAATTTAAGTAAACAATACACCGCTGATTGTTAACGATGTGCCGATGTTAAAATCAGTTCTAGTTTAGTTGTTTAAATTCTTGATAAAGGATTTGAAATTGTAATCAATATAAACAGATGTTGGGAATGTCCCAAATGATATGCACAAACACCGTTTTAAAATATTTAATGTAGAGCATGTAAGATGGATTCCTTATGCATTCGCAATAGGAATTAGCATACATGTTGTATTGACTACAATATCGTACTTAGCTAATGTACCTAATACATGAAACAAATATCAAACCCATATTAAGATCACTAAATGTTAGTTAAGAGTATTCTCAAGTATATGCGAATACTAGAGAATTGTCTATAGAAACAACCTACTATTTATGAAGGAGTATTCAGACTCGAACTTCATAAGTGATATCGAGTACAACATGTTGATGTTAAATTCATGTTCAAATCTTAATTAAGATGCTTTAGTTGATCCAAACGAAAGGGTGTGGTTGATTCAACAAATAGGCTAAGTACATCGCCTTGAATAGTACCACAATAAAAGCAATATATAAATATAAATGAACAAATTAATAACTGAGCTAGTGGTGATTCCAAGTACTGAGAATACTACATCATCGTTATATGATAACAATGTCATGATAAGAGCTCGCTAGAAATAGAGATACATACTCTGAATAGTTCCACGTGAAAATGATAGTTTATCAACATCAAAAAGAGTTAATTGAGAGAGTATATAATTAAAACAACATAGCAGATCCATTTATGAAGGGGCTAGCTCGATTAGTTCTCATCAATTGATAGAAGGGATGGGATAGAGAGCCCATAATTAGCCCTAAGTGCAAGTGGAAGATTGATAGAATTAGAGGTATGCCCTAGAGGCAATTCTATAATTTACAGTAAATTATTAACTCTTTAATAAAATCTCGTTAAAAATAAAAGGTGTTTTTCTTTCTATTATATACTTGATAATGTATTATATTAGTTATTTATTTAATTTAAGTATATTTAATAAAAGATCAATAAATGATATGTTTTTATGATAGTAATTACAATGTGTTGTAATCATGAGAAATTTATCACAATAAAAATATGCATATCGTTTATATATTCCCAATCAAGGTGTATCGAGACTAGATATCGATATATCCATTGAGACTCTAGTACGCAATGCTCTCAAAATGTTGGGTAGTATATTACGTATGGCTGCTAGGCACAACAAGGGGTTACGAACTGATAGTTATTGGATAATAATGGAATGACTCACTTCATAGTTTTCCATTGGTTAATTGAAATATGATCAAACAGAGAATAACAAAGTGACAATATTACACAGTTTTCTCGACTTGAGAATACTATTGAACTTCAATATGGACACTCCACTTTGATTATATTTAAATCGTGGCATGGCATCTATCGAACGACTATGGTTGGGTCTAAGTTGAAGCATTGAAAGTGAAACACTAGTTAATAGAGAATTTGTCTCCTTTGGTATATGAGGTTGGTATCACGGTCAACTGTAGTAGTCAAAGTCAAAATCTCTGGTAGAGCACTTCGATTAATAATAATTGTTATTATTGAACCAAGGACTTTGTGTCTGGATTATATAAGTTGAATTTGGACAATATTGGAATTTTGAACGATACCAAATTTCATAAGTTCTAATATGATATAGTTTTGACGAAGAGAATTGAATAATTATCACTACTAGGGACCACTTAAAATAGTTAGATTGGATTTTACCAAAATTATGTAAGCGATAAATTCAACCAAACTATCACACTGCTAGCTAAGATGACATATGAACGTTAATATTGTTCAATATTAATCACCGACTGAATTTACACCTATGAGTCACGTAACTGAAATGTTGAATACTCCGAAATACCTCACGATTCAATTAAATTATGATTGTTATAAATTAATTAAATTAATTAATATTTAAGAAATATTAATTATTTAATTTTATTTGATTTATTTGCATTAGTATTTAATAAAGTACATATATAAAAGTTATATATATACATATCGATATACGATATCGGTAAAGGTTTAAATTGGATTTAAATGATATTAATACTAATTGGGTTTGGAAACTTTAAGGGGTCCATCTAGCCCTCTTTCGGCGGGCTATATGGTAGGAAGCGGGAACTGTTTTGAATACCAAATGTGATTTTGAATTAGCTAAAAGGAAGATAAAAAAAGGATATTTAGATCTCCACTTTTTCCTCTTTTTTACTGTTTTTTAAACATCACCTACCCCTCATTTGCTATGATTTTTTAGGAGCCTCAAATAGCTTTATTTCTGGCCAAAAATTATAGGAGTATTCCTCCTTACTTTCAAACAAATAAAATCATATTAATCTAGCATAAGGTGTGGTGTAGTCCGCCAGTCTGTTGCAAATTCTAGAGTCGCTTAGATATGATCTATACATGGAGTTTAATTAAACATTTAAGGTGTTTTATCAAGGCAAAATTTAGGTAACACCTAATTATTTAAATTACTCGTTTATATATTATTTTATACCATTGTATGTAGGTAGACTGGATTTTCAATATCATGCACTTATATATGTGCTTGTCGTCAAACCGATATGATTGTTTGTATGTATTATTAGAAAAAAATTTGCAAGTTTTTTTTCCACCGTGAAGTTAAAAACACAATTTTTTTTAGAAAGTAATGGTATTTTTAAACAATTTTAAACTTAATCTGAATTTTAATTAGTTTATGTTCATTATAAATATATGTATAACTTATTTAATAAATTATATTCATATATTTTCAAAATAAAGTGTATATATATATATGTATGTATTAATATTAAAACCGAAACATATATATATACACATATTTATATATCTATGTGTGTGTATGTATCTAAAGTCTTAATGATAATATTATATATATATATGCATGTATGTATGTTATGTATGTATGTATGAACGAACATATATTGTTTTAATATGATATAGCAATTTTCGTAAAATTAAAACATTTCATAAAATTTCCATATGGAAATTGAAATTAAAAAAAAGTTAAAAAACCGCACGAAATTAAAAATTAAAAAAACTTTTGATTTTTTCAAAACATTTTGGACCAAAAAAAAACTAAAAACTCGACTTTGTCTTTTATTTTAAAATATATATAATTTATATTCATGTATTAGTATTTTATAAAATTATACACACGTATGCATGCATAGTTATGCTATATGTTTTTCTAAATAAAAATTTATTTTTTATTCTTACACACCCACACCTATACATACATACATATATTTATATTTCAAATATACACACATTTAAATTTAAATTTAGAATTCAAATAAGATATTTTGAATCTAGAAATGATTTCAAATTTTGAATATTTCTTTAGCTAATTTAAATTTTGTAGTTTGAATTAGTATTATGTTTGAAATATATATATACATAATTAATTTAGTTTATGTTTATGCATGTATAATTATTTGTATGTATGTATATTAAGAATATATATGTAAGTATAGTATACTTTATTATATATATTGATTTTAAAATAATATTAGACCACTAACACATATATAAAATGGCTAATACATCCGTTGTGGTGTAAATCTTAACACTTAGGTACGAGCATGTTAAACCATGTACACATTAAATGTTGCACGTGTACATACATGTATGTGTATTTGATACATATGTAAACTTTATATATATCACTATATAAACAAATATAAACCTTTATGATAATCAGTTAAATAAAATAATGATTTTATTTAAAATTTATTTTAATTAGAGCCCAATTAATTTAGATTTCATAAGCCCAATAAGATACAAAATGGTAAAAGAAAATTGGAATTCGCTAATTTAACGTAATGCATAATGCATGATTGTCCAGATTCAGCAAATATATCATAAGATACAATTGGAACTCTTCAACACCATCAGAAAATCTTTGACCTACTCCAGTAAACACCGGGTTGCTAGAATCATTCTTTAACAATTGTTTCAAATGAAACTAGAATCAAACGAAAAAACAGCCATGGAAGAAACAAATGAACCAACTTCAATAAATGAACCAGCAAATGACGAATTATAAAAACTAACATCAACCGAACTACTTTTAGACTGTTTTGATATAACCAAAACAAGTAGGTAATCATCACAACTATGAACAACAAACAACAATATACTATGCAAAACAAAATTAGCTTCAATTACTCTTTTCTTATCATCTCTTTCAAAAACCAATTTAATAGAAGCACGTGTTAATTCAGGTCAATTGGTCATATATATCATTCTCAATCTCAACACAAAATCACTCAAACTAAGCTACCTACTACAAGTATTTTTATCCAACATAAAAACAAAAAGAACAACGATAGAAGCAGGCCTACACAAATACAAATATAATGTTATAATAAAAAATATACAAAAGATAGAATAACATTGCCAAATATTTGCCATTCAAATAATGGCTTGGATAACACTTCACTAACAAATACATATCATCCTATTTTTTTTATGTAAATACAATGCCAACCAGTACAAAGAATTGCTACACAATATGAAAAGGCTACACAAATTACAACAATGACAAAAACAACAAGATTCAATTTAGCACGATGCCATAAAAACAGTTAAGGAGAAAAAATGGAAATAAAAACAACTAACCTTGAGCCCATTATTCAACAAAAATCAAAGGAAATCAGATTCAATTCACTAATGGTTCAAACCAAAAATGAAACAAAACTTCAATACGACAACATGAGATGGAAGAATTAAGCACGAAATGAAGACCGGAAGCGCACGAGATTGCAAATTGAGCAACAAGAGAGAGCCCCACAAATCTAAAAACGGTCGAAGGAGGGTAAATTTGGAAACTGAAAAAAGGGATGCCAATTTCCACTTCAAACAAAATGGTGAATATCTGATCTGTAAATAGCAGGGTACCTATTTCACTCAACTATCCGTTTTCTCAAGTTCATAGTAGGTGAAAACAAAAGGATACTTAAATGTTGTTGAAAAAGAGAACATAAATAATCACATCTAACATGTTACGACAATTTATTTCTAAATATGAACAGGCTTGTTAGATGCAGAAACATTTTTCATTACACAGCTACCACTAGCTAACAACCAGCTTTCCAATGTGCAATTAATTACATATACTTGGGTTAATGTAGGAGTGGTTTTAGCCATCATAGACTTCAAATGCTTTGTGACAGTGTATGAAAGCTTGATGCTCCCTGCTAAAATGTTACCTGTAAAATAGCAAGAATGAAAACATGTGAGAAGTTTAATGAAACAAAGTAAACCCTGCTCCCTCCGCTAAAACTTTGATATATTGCACTTAAGAGCTGATTTTAAAACTCAGATACCGTCTATCTCTATTTGATTAATGCTTTGTTGCTTAGGAAAAAGAAAAAACAACAGATATGGAAACTAAATTTGAACTAAGGACCATTATTTCAAATGGTAAGGTTTTTACTTTTTAGAATGTGTTTCCAAAGGTCTTTGGATTGGAACATCAAGACAGCCGATCACCCCAAAACATTCGCAAATAAAAAATAAAATCAAACTTTCTCTAAGTTGAAAATAAATCAAAAATTTGATCCTTTTTGATAAAATGAGGAAACTCCAAATAAAGATCCATGGCTACAACCATTTAGAGACTTCTAATGAAAATACTTTCAGTGATGTTCATATAAATATCAAATGGTTTATAATTTTAATTATTGAAAAAAATTACCTGTAACCTAGTCAATTTCAACACAAAGATGAGTTTCGTTGTTCAAAAGTGCGCGCGCACACCTACATACAACTTAAACGCAGGTCTATAAACTCAACTAACACAGCTTTCTATCAAACGATTTCGGATGTGATCACCATCGACCACCTACCATTTGCCTTTATGACCGTCCTCATCACTACGACCACTGACATCAAAGGCTACACTACAGTACCATCTTCACCGTCATCGCCATCACCTAAGCCACGATAACCATCACCACCACTATCCTTTCTGTGTGAATTTCCTTGCGAAATTCTTGAATATATCAAATCTTGTAAAATATAAACTTAATTTTTAAAATTAAAAGAAAAAATCATAAAAATTTTGATATGATTTTCCGATTTCTGTAGAAAGTTCGGGTGTTTTATTTTTTATTTATTTATGTGAACAATGGCGATTAGGTTTTGCATTTGGATCAAATGGCAGAAAATTAAAACAAACATTTTGTTGCTTTAATTATCACAATTAAACTGGCAAATAATTTACCATTTTAATTACGTGCATTTTTAGGCACTGGAATTTTCATAAGTGTATTGCGTGGTTTGGGTGGTTAGAGCGTAGTGTATCGGCTGGCAAGTTTTTCTGTGATAAATGTGATGAACCAGCCACAGTGTTGTCAATGGTCTTAGCGTAGTAATTTATCAACCAACCAACCAATCGTTGGATGTGGTCTAATGAAATATGACGCATAATGATTAATGATTCTCTCGGTTTTAATGTGACATCTGTCCAGTAATATGGAAATCTTCCTTTTGTGGGGATCATAAATGGTTATGTTAATATGTCGATATTTTCATTTCGAAACTGTAACCCAGGTTGAAATACAAAGCCATGTTACAAACAACTAGTGGTTGATCATCAATTATATTACTGAATAGCAAGCCTCGCCTAACTGAAATTCGGTAAAATCTAACCTTGGGCCTGATAATTCGACAGCATGAAGATTATCTGTAGAATCAAGAATCCATTCTGAGTTTCGATGTGGAAGCAACTCTACTTCTAGTCGAACAACTTCAATCTTTTGCCATTCTTCCCATCTCTCAGCCAGGCCATCACCTTCAAGCATTCTAACCACTTCTGACATTTTGGGTCTATCAGTCGGCGACCCTTGTGTGCATAGGAGTGCTACCTGGATAAGTGACTCTACCTCTGGTTCAATATAGTTGTTTTTAAGGTCAGGATCAACTAACATCTCTAGTCGTTTCTCCTTTAGAAGGCCTTTTACCTAAAGACAGTTGCAAGATTTAACATAAAAGATTTATTAAGTGGACAATCTATCGATACATGTTTCTACTTCATCATTAAAACAAACAAACCACTAGATTTTGTTATATTTTTTTTCTTATAACTCAATGAATGACTTTACAGTTTCTTAGAAATGGGTGTTTATAGCAAGTTGATCCAGTCAACGCCAGGAAAAGGATAATTCCATTTACTACTAACTACTTGAAGAGAAAATTTATCTACCTGTATATTATGTGATTTTTAGAACAATTATGTCAGGTTGCACATTGAATATTGATGCACATACCAATTTCAGAATTCATATTTTAAAATTCGACATGTTTGGATGTTAAATATGATGACTGCACATATACAGAATTCATGCTTATAGCAGCTTTATCAAGGATGATGATTAAATCAACACTGATGAAGTGTGAGCTCATGCTTGTTTGTAACTTAATCTTGTAGAACTGCATGCAAACCAAATCCTGATCTAACATCTAGCTAAGAAAATTAAACTGGTTGGGCGTATTTAATAGCATCTATAATCGGCTTTTATAAACAACTATCCTTCAAGGTCAAATTTAACTGCACTCAAAGCCCATATGCAGCACACAAATTCCTCAAAACTCTTGATAAGACACTACAAACAAATAAATGGTAGATCATTCAAATATCCGAATGTGAATATGTCCTAGTAAATTGGCTTCAAGGGTTAAGGGTGCAGTTTCATGTAAATTCAGGGTACTAGAGCAGTATGTGCAGTGCAATTAACCATGGAATATAAACATTTAAAATATAAGTATTTCGCATTAAAAGCTTGAAGGAAAAAATATTTAGTAAACATCATTACCCAATCCAACAACATGACATCGTCATCATTTGCAAGCCGAGCAAGATCAAAAGCCCTTTGTCCAGTAATGAGCTCCAAAAGCATAATCCCATATCCAAACACATCTGTCTTTTCTGAAGATTTCCCTGTTGATAAATACTCTGGAGCAATGTGACCAATCGTACCTCGAACCGCGGTAGTAACATGTGTGTCTTTATAATCCATTAGTTTAGCTAAGCCAAAGTCACCAACCACGGCTTCAAATTCTTCGTCTAATAAAATATTAGCAGCTTTAACATCACGATGAATAATTTTAGGATCGCAGTGATCATGTAGATATGATAATCCTCTGGCAGATCCTAATGCGATTCGCCTTCGAGTTTGCCAATCAAGTGATGGCTCTGACGGTTGCCGTTCTGTTATGAACAGTGAAGAAACATGTCAATGATTTGAGCAAGGATGACCACAAGAGTCAAATCAGTGGAATTCTGGTGAATCATAGCACAATTTTAGTTAGTGATAGGAATTGTGATCGATATTTAAGTTTACCAAAACTTTCAAACTGGACGATGTCCAATATGAAAGCAAGAATATATGCAGCAAATGAGAAATATGAGATGTAATCTAAGTTTCTTTATGTATGTGGATGAGAGAAGGGGAGGGGTGAGGGGGTGGGGGGGGAGGTGGTGTGTGTACACAGCTATCTATGTTTGTTTGTAAGTGACATATGAATGTATATGTGCTCATGCGTACAAATACATGCATAGACACACCACAAATACACTGTGTGTGATAAGATGGAGAAAACATTGCTGATTTATACAATCAAGCAAAGAGATGTCAAGTCACAGAATTTGCAAGAACTATCAAACACTACTCTCATACAAGAATAAACATTTCTTCATGAACAAAGTCAAAGACCATTTAGCATAGCGGTAAGACCTCTAGAAGTCTGAAGAGATTGGGTTCAAATCTCCCAGGACACCAATAACTGTTATCCTTTTCTTTTTGGAAAAAAAAAACATTAATTCAGGAAGAAAAAATAAGCATACAATGACAGCTAACAAACATGGTGCTAAGCCTCTATTGCTTGGTGTTAAATACCTAGCTGAGAATACAGATATGCTTAAATACTTCAATGCTGAATGATACCTCTTAAACAGGATGCAACACTTCCATGGGCCATGTATGGATATACAAGCAAACGTTCAGTAGGTGTCATGCAAAACCCACGAAGACGTAGCAAATTACGATGGATAGCCATACTAATCATCTCGACTTCTGTTTGGAATTGAAGTTCGCCGCCTGGTGTGCGTTCTTCTTTTAGTCTTTTTACTGCTACAAGGGACCCATCAGCTAACCTTCCTTTATAAACCTTTCCAAATCCACCTCTCCCTAAAATGTTTTTATTGCTGAATCCATCGGTTGCAACTTGAAGTTCTCGCAAAGAGAATCTTTTAAGCTGACCCAAATGAACTTCAGGGTCCTCTTCAGCTGCGAAAGCAATTATTTTTAAATTACTTTAGTATTGAAATAAATTTAAACGGAAAAGTCATTATCAATTTCATGTAAGTCTTTAAATGAGGTCAGTTAGTAATAATTTATTTAGCCAGCTATTTGAAGTCAAAATTATATATAACAATTTATACAGGTTAAAAGACTACATTATAACTGATACTGAGCTTTAAATATACATGCAAGACAAAGAATACAAGAGATAAGAAAAGCATAATCCAAATTTTAAGATGTAAAGAGAATAATGATTGTATAATATACTAACCAGGTACATCAAAGAAGTATTCTTGTGGTTTACGCCGCCGCCACCATAAATATCCAATTGCAGGAATAGCACATAATAAAGCAGCTCCAGCAGCAGCAGCTCCAGCAATCGCTCCATAACTAGGAGCTCTGCTTCCTGTTCAATGTTCAACTTTAACATTATTGTCTGTTCTTCTTCCGGTTAGTCATTTGGTCCACGAACATAAATGAAAGTTGTCATTAATAGGCATGGCTTACAAACACATTTGTTCAGGATGTGACATTTCTTTTCTCATTACATAAATTTTTTTGAGTAGGTAAGTGCACGTTATGTTTATTCGTGTAGGTAGTCGTTATATAGTCAGTTGCTTGACATAGGGAGTATTGCTTCCTGTCTAAATTAAAGTTGACAATACCGCTAGCTTAAAAAGTATGTACAACTATAATGTTATGATGTTCGATATACTATGCATGGTACAGAACATGTCATGTAAGTGGTAGACAAATGCAATTGTTCTGTTGCTACTTGCTAGCAGCATTCCCTGCTGTCCAATGAACATACCAAATTGATTGATATCGGAAAAGAAGAATTAGGATTTCGAATACATGAATATGTTAGTACAGCCAAAATGCTTGATGTGAACTTCTGTTTGCATAGGCAATCGAAATAAACTGTTCTCGGATTATAAAAAATTGTGGACCTTGCAACAGTTACCACAGGATGAATCAAGTGGCCTAAGTTAAATGGCTGGTCCACAGCCTTGCTTGAAAAAGTAAGAGCGGAAGTCAAATTACTATATGTTTGCCTTAAAAGAAATCCAAAATATGACTTTGATTCGATTCTGGAATCAAACTGAACGTAGTAATAAGCTTCATTTAAGCTTTGCACAAACGTAAGTCTGATAGTAGGCATACAGTTTGCTAATGATGACTCTTATGCATGGAAAATTTGAGACAATTGGTGGAAAGGTGAATTGATTACCTTGGTATGATGGTGGTGATGGTGGAATATAAGGGGGTGGTGGAGAAAATGGAGGAGCACCCGGACAAGGCTTAATTGTACCCGGCCCACATAACAGAGGGTTATTTGCAAAACTGCAGATTATATACAAAGAAATCAATGATCAAAGGCTCAAAACCATATAAAATTCCCAGACTATACAAAAAGTAGTTTGGCAATGCACCTGATGGGTGTAAAAAAAGAAAAAGATCCAGTAGAGGGAACTTCTCCTGAGAGATTGTTGTTTGAGAGATCCCTGCATAAAATGACAACGATTACTGGTTGTTAATTTTACAGGTTAAATTGTGAAAAACCAACTCAATTTAGTTATACCCTCTAGGAGTATCATATATTTCATTGGGCACTTTCATGTATTTCATTAAGCACTTTCATATTTCCCTCTCATTCTTTCTGCTATTTCTGTTTTAGCCATACAATAATATTTTGGAAAGGAAAAGAACCTTGTGAAATTTGGTAATTTCGGATTACATTCAGTTGAGAGGTGAAATGCCCACAGATGAAAAACAATATGTTTACCAAAACCAAATGGGCGCCTTATAATCAAAACAAAACAAACTAAGTTGAGAAACTGTTGAAATATTGAAGATATTATTGCAACTTACAGAACTTGCAGAGCACTGATAGTTGTTAATGATTTTGGAATAGTGCCTGACAGGCTGTTATTGTTAAGGCGGCTATCCTTGCACAAAGAAGATGAAAAGGAATCATTGAGATACATAAAAGAATGCAGTTATAAAGATTTAATCAAGGTACTCTGGCGACTATAAATACTAAATTAACATATATTCAAAAATTCACTAGATAACAGAATTTCAATGGTTCATAGGGGTGAGCAGACGGTCAGTTTGGTCCAAACCAATACAAAATTTTCAAACGCAAATAAAACAAAGGTGAAGATGTGCAATAAAAACCAAACCAAACAGAATTATTATAATGATGATTAAGAACTAAAACTAAAAAATCGATATGGTTCGGTTGGTTAAGCATTAAACCAAATTGCTAATTTGACGATAAATTTAACTTGAAAAGGAAATTTTGTTAAAAGTCGAGTAAAAACATCAACTAATTTTCATGTTTGTTTTTTATGCATGAAGATTTCTGGTACGGCGGTGAAATAAATGCAACATGTATCCTACACAACTTAAGAAATAAAACATGAATTTTTTTATAGTTTGACTTATAGTTAATGTTTTTATGTTAGATATTTAATATTAGATTGGTGTATTCGGTTATTTCAGTTTAGAATATCTAAACCGAAAATCAGACCAACAACCGAACATTTTTAAGTTTCTCATCCAAATCCAAGCTGAGGTTTTCAAATTCCAACCATCTCATAAATTTTAGTTCAATCAAACTATTATTAAATTCAAATAAACCAAAACCATGCACACCCCTTATGTTTCTGAGCAAAACAGCATGACAAGGAAAACCTTATTGAAATTTTAGGTTATAATTTTCAACTTTCTTTTAAAACAGTTCGATTAAACATTCAAGACAATAATTATCATCTTCCAGATATTTATTATGATGGCAATAAAGGAATAGCGAACTTCAATTGATTATACTTTCAACTTGAGAATATAATTTAACTTTCAAGCTAGTTCTCTCAACCACCAACTGATATACATCGGAAAAAAAAGTAGCATAAATAGACTAATTTCTACATTAATTCATAATTTTTGAGAGTGCAATAATATTTTATCACAGGTTCGTAAAAAATATGTTCTCCAAGAAGGTAAAAAGGTTTATGTGTGTGAGTGCATGTTTGGGTGTGTGTGTATATATGTACGTAATTATGTGTGTGTGTGTGTGTAAGAGAGAGAACCGTTCGCTTACACCACATTTTTGCTACATCCCAATCGACATCTGAATATCATTTACATTACAATTCTACATTAAAGAAAATTTTGAGAATAACTAGTCCTACATTATGAATATCATATTCATAAAATTTGTAATTTTCTTCTAAGTTTAAATTAATATTCAAATAAGTTAATATCAAGCGTTGAAATTTTTATTCTTAACCATCAGTTTGAAATATTTTTAATATAATAAAATTACCAAAACTAAACAATTTTTTGTGAAGACAATCTTCATTGGTATAAGAACATACCTACAAAATATGATCTTCATTAATACACACACACACACACATATGTGTGTGTGCATGCGTGCGTGTATATACATATGTATATCTATATGATGTGTGTGTATACACATGCATGCATGCATGCGCGCGTATAAGAAAGTATCTAACCCCTGAATTTTCAGCCCTACAATACATATTCTCTATCTTACATCAATATTTATTACTGCCGTTGATTTACTCAATCTAGTAGCTAATACTTAATATGCTAAACAAGGGCTATAAATAGAGGGATGATCTTTTCTATGTACATTATGGTCGACTTTCACATGCCTTCTTGGGCCAAATTTTTGGAATGGAAGCAAAAGTTGAGCAAATAATACATGCTTTATTTGGACCAACTTTACAAAAATAAAAATGTTTATTTCAAAAGTTGTCAAAATAATTCTATTAATTGTTGATTTGAGCTGAATTTTTTTGCAATAATCAGAAGAGAGAATTAGGGAAAATGACAACTTTTAAAAAAAATTAGGCTGAAGGACACCAAGTTTCATTTTTAGACTAAGGACAAATGCTAGTTATAATTAGCATTATATTCAACTTTTACACTATACAAAATGCTATTTATATCTAGCATTATATTCAGTTTCACACTATACAAAATGCTAGTTATAACTAGAATTGTCCTTCGACCTAAAAAACAAACTTGTTGTCCTTCAGCCTAAAAATTTTTCTAAGTTTGTCCATGTGCCTATTTCGTAATAAGAAAAGGAATATGATTTCGACAACAAATAAATAACATTTACAAAATTTTGTTATGTTCTAAAAAGTCTGGGACACAAAAAAATGAACGAACATTTTGAGCGTATGTACAAGCCTACAAGGTTATGACACTTTCTTCTATACATACTAATGTCCATGGGTCTTGAACCCAAGATCTCTAGATCCACAATCCAATGGTTTACTTTGCTAGTGGTATTTGATACACACACGCATATATACATCATTTTTAATCTTCAAAATGCTTAACTTTATCGATTCAATCTATTATATTTATAAATAAATACTATTGGGGTTCAATCTATTATATTGCTGCTTGAACATTGTAATAAATGTGCAAAGGTCTTCACATTGTAATGGATGGTTCAATGCAAACAAACAAACAAACAAAATAAGAGGATGGCACCTTATCTTTGACAGTTAAAACACTGTATGTGATAGGTGATGAAAGTACTTACAGGAAGCGTAATTTTGATAGATTCCCCAATGAGTCAGGTATTGTCCCGCTGAAGCTATTTAAATATAGATCCAAACTCACAAGTTTTGTCAAATTCCCAAGATCGTTTGGAATTGTTCCACTTATGTTGTTGCTGTAAAGCTCTCTGTTTTAAGTAAAACACATTAAAAAATATATTGAAGTATACAATTTTGTTTGCATTATGTGCAACTACTACTGGGATTAAATTAGATGGAAAAAAAGCTCATGAAGAGAATTCTGTGATAATTTTGCTGTCAGTAACAGGACCGCAGCACATATTATCGTGTAATGAAACGAGGTTCAGATTTCAAACTTTGACAATTAAGGTTCATACTTTCTTTACCGAGTAAAAAAGTTATGTGTGTGTGTAAAGTTCATATTAGCTTTAAATAATATCACTGAACCACATAAAGGCTTGAGCTTTTGCATCAAGTAACAAATACATCCTTGAAAACTACCAAATCATGATCAATATTCATGTAAAAAATTAATGGCATTCTATCTGCCAATAAAAGTATAGGGCGCATATATCGGTTAATTGATGTAAGATCACCGGCCCCCAGTATAGTTTTGAATATCGCTATGTTTAATACTAAAATTCAGCCATGTCAATTATAATATAATTATGTTCCTTTCATTTGGGTATAAGAAAAGATGCATTTTAAGATATGATACTCTACTAGAACTCTAAATTGTTGCCGAAGAGTGAAATTTAAATTAAAGTTCAGTATGTGAAAGCTTTCAAAACAGAACAAAATGAAGTCAATAATTTGATGAAAGGGCTCTAGAACTTGAGGAATTTTAATAAAACTTGATATTAACAAAATTACAAGGCCATTTTAATAACTAATTGATTCTCTTATCAAAAATAAACTAGCATGTAACATGTAAAAAATAATTATTGTCTATTTCAGTGAATTGTGCATAGACAATGAGGTTACACCTCATAAATTGTAGTGTCACAAAACTGATTAATTATATTAGGTCGCCACAGGATTATGGACCTTCCATAATGCATGGAAATATTTATCTTTGTTATTTAAGGTTTTGACATAAAATAAAACTACACCTGATATTAACAAAACCACAGGTAAACATCAAAATTTAATTTGCTGACCAAATAGGATGAATCGCTTACAGATACTGCAAATTTGTCAACTGACCGAGTTGAGCAACCAATTGGCCAGATAAATTGGCATTTCCAAGATCACTACGAAAAATATACAGAACATATTTGATATTTTAAAACGATAATCACTAAACATTAACAAAACACAATAGAAATACTTACACTCGAACGACACTGTTATCGCTATTACATGTAACATGAAACCATGTACATGGATTGACAAGTGTCGGATCCCAACTTTGTAGAACATTATTAGGGTCAACCAAATTGGTCCTCAGACTGTGTAGTGCATCACCTGTCAAAAAAATGGTAATTATAAGTAATAAGTTGACCATTCAATTGAAATGTTTAAACAATCAAAAACACACTGAACACATCAACAAGTACAGAAAAATTATATTATTTTTTACAGGAACAGCGTACTTTAAGAATTAAATAACACTTGATAGATAGTCACATCACTCAAGCAAAAAGTTAAACTTTCTAAACCACCTCAACACATCTGCAAAAAAACCCCAAACCAAATATGAACAACAATGCAACTGTACTAAACCCTAATTTACCTTCCAAATTACCCAAAACCATATAAAAGCTGTTCAGAGCAAAAAAAGTCCAAACAAAAACCAGACCGATCTCCTTCATCTCCACTAAGCCCGACATTGCTACAAAATTCCCAAATTGTGAACCATAACTCTATAAAATCCCCAAATTTCCAGCATTTGAAACAAAAGACAGTTGGCAGAATCAGAATTGAATGCTGAATCTATAAAAAGAGAAGATTCGAGCTGCCTTTTTGAAGTTTCGGGTTGAACAAAAAATGAAGAATAAGAATAAAATCACTTTTTAATTCTTTCAAGTATCTCTTTTGAGTAAAAAAATAAAGTGAGAAAATTTAGGGGACATCTTGCCTTTCATGTAAGATAGTAGCGTGCAGCGTGTTTTGCAGCTGCCCGAAGTAGGGCTGCCCGTTGCCCTGGATTTATGTAACGGATCAGACCAAAGCAAGCTAAATCCTGCTTTTGGTCCCAAAATAGCTGAAGAAGCAATTCCCAAGCACATTTTTTACTCTATTCACGTTTGTGTCACTTTGTTCACATTTGCGTCACTTTGAACACGTCTGACGCGAGACTCGTCTGATCTAAGATCTATCATTTTGCCACGTTTTAATGAACGGACCAAATCGGTGAGTGAGAGTTTACATAGGATCTAATATAACCTGAATAATAGCTAACAATCGACAAACCAGCAGATAAGCATATATATAGAGTTAAACAAGATACGATCACAGCAGAATTTTATATTGGTTCGAACATCCCATTTACGTCCAGTCTCTGTTTGCGCCAAAATTGGTCACAAACCCCGAATTTTGTGAAAGCACCAGTGTATGAACACAAATCAGCAGTATACAATCACAGATTACAAATCTAAGTAATGTAGAGGATAAAAAGTGAAGAATAATAAACTTAAAACGGAAGGAAATAGACAGAGATACAGAATTTATAGTGGTTCAGTTATCTCTGGCTTACGTCCACTCCAAAAGTTAATTTTTTTTATTGACTTTCCTTGCTGGTTATAATTGATTACAGCAGATAACTATGATAGAATCCAAGTACAACAGTAGTAATGGAGAGCAAACTTGAATTGGGCAGAGTCCGGACGTTGTGAAGCCAAAGATCCTTTTTCTGTTGGCTCTGAGTGTCTATTTATAGGTGTAGGAGGCTGATATCTCGCTCAGACCTCGGGAGGCTTCTTCTGGCACGTGAGTGGGGCCACGCGATCGAGCCCACGAAGTTTTGGCCCGATCCGTGATCGATACGAATGAATTTCGTATCGATTAGAATTTCATCCGATGGAATCGAAACTTGGTGTGAACCTTCCTTGACTTGTACACAAGCTCCTGTGAAAATTTCGTGGCATTTGGACTTGTGGTTTAGGAGATAATTGATCGATACGAATTGGGATTTTCAGTTGGCTGCCTCGTTCGACTCGATCAATTTCGCATCGATACTTGATCGCATCGATACCCTGCACGCGCTTGGTAATGACGTGGCCCAATCTTCAAGGTTCGATCCACTTTCCATGCCGTGTTGAACGTTTTTTCCTTCGAATCGTGCACATTCTTCGTTCATGTTAGTCATATTCGTGTCCATCAATCTACTAATGCCCTTGGTCTTCTTCGAACCGATGTGCGAGTGTGTCCTTCGTATCGATCTATTCGTATCCATGAAAAGCATTGTCTTCGTATCGATCACCTGTAGCTCTGTTCGCATCCATGCTTCGTGCTCAGTCTTCTTCGTATCCTTCGGCCGTTCTTCCGTTCGTATCCATCGACTATGCCTCTATTCGTATCGACTCGAAGTGTCCATGCTGATCGATACGAACAGTATCGATTCGAAGTGTCCAATCTTGATTGATACGAACAGTATCGATTCGAAGTATGCTGCTACGCTCCCTCCTGATCGATACGAAATCATCGAGTCGAACAAATCACCATGCGCCCACCTATTCGATCCAAGTCCACAGCTATCGAGTCGAAACTCATTTGGTCTTCCTACTTGATCGATACGAAGGCGCTGTTCGTATCCATGCTGATCGATACGAACGCCTTGTTCGAATCGATCAATTATCTTGAGCAAATGAACTCCTTTTGACCTGGAATCTGAAACGTAGTCTCTCATAGCCTTGATCATCATTCCCAATTGATCCCGTCTTGATTGGAGCTCGGTCAAATTTTGACGACATCGATCAAAGCCTTGTTTCCAATCGATTTCCAATTCGGATATCCATCACTTTCTAGCTAGTTTGTTAATATTCCAGCCTTGACCAAAAGGCGGGATAACATTTGCCCCCCCAAAACATGCCTTGTGGTAAGAAGGTGTGTTTTGAATAGTCCAGAATCCGATATCTAAAGTCCATAGCCATATCATCCAAGTGCATCGTTCTTGACTGCTCCGAGTCGATGTCTGATTTCGAATCCAACGACCAAAGCCTTAGCCAATTCCATATCCATCTGAACTCGACAGCCGAGTTCTGATCCATCTTTATCCAATAACCAATAACCGAATCTAGGACCTCTCCGGGTCGATGTCCAAATCTGTAACCTCTCCGGGTTCTTGCCAAGCGTAATCCACACCTGACAACCGTGGTCCAGTGTCCCTGGACGCTGAGTAATACCAAGGCTTAAGTCCTAAGCCGAATCCTGGTCGCTCCAGACCCTTGCCGAGCATAATCCATACTCGACGACCTGAAATAGTAACCGATAATATAGGGCCTAAGTCCTAGGCCGAATCCTGGTCGCTTCGGACCCTTGCCGAGCATAGTCCATACTCAACGACCTGAATAGTAACCGATAATATAGTGCCTAAGTCCTAGGCCGAATCCTGGTCGCTTCGGACCCTTGCCGAGCATAGTCCATGCTCGACGACCTGAATAAGCCAATTCGCCACGTTTGGACGAAGAGACTTACCCCTTGCCAGGCATAATCCATACCCGACGACCATTTTCCAAAAACCAGATGAAAATCCAATCAAAATCCAATCCAAAATCCAAATCAAATCAGAAAACCAAAAATCCAGATCAGAAATCAAAATCAATATCCAAAACAGAAAGCAATCATCCAAACGAAAGTCCAAACCAGAAAGCAAACAAAACCAGTAGTTCAAACCAAACTCCAAAACCGAACCAGAAAAAGCAAATGTCCAAACCAAAAGAGAAAGCAGATTTCACAAACCATAGCTTCGCGGTTTATCATCATTCAAAGCATGCCTAGGGGCCATCTCCGTCCCCGTACATGAGTAAATGACTTAGCCGTTTGCCAGTAGTTTGCTACTTATTTCGTATTATCCCGGTCAATTGATAACCAATCGACCATCATTCCTGGGCCTCGCGCCATCACTGTTTGAGGTAGACGGTGGTCGCTCATGTTCCACCGCCGCATTCCGATCCCCGACATATTGTCGTAACTGTCCATTCCTTACATGTTCCTCAATAATGTCCTTCAGATGCCTGCAACTGTTGGTATCATGTCCATCTAAGTCGTGAAAGAGGCAGTGTCTTCCTGATGCCCTTTCATGTTCTGAGGGCTCTCTCCTAGCTGGCCTTCGGTAAGGAAGGAGATTCCGAGTCTCCATGAATATCTGTTCCAATGTCCTGTTTAATCCTGTGTAAGTGGGAAACTTTGGTTCCCTCCGCCACTTCCTAGCTTTTCCTGATTCGTCATCCAACTTCCTTTTCGCTTTATCTTTATCCGAGCCTCCACTGGATGGCCCACCATTCCCAGCTGCGTTCACCTCCTTTAACTTCATATCTGAACATGCATCTTCATGCCGAAGGAATCTCTCGGCTTCGTGAAAGAATTCTCCGAGATCCATTGGTGGGTCCCATACTAGAGATACTTTGAAATCTGAATCCTCTCTGATTCCTGATACTGCTGCCATTAAAACCATCGATGGATCCGGCCGATCCACCGAGGCAACCGCCGCATTGAACCGAGTTAAGAAAGCTCTAAGCGATTCATCCGTCCTTTGCTTTACTAACGTTAGTGTCGTCACATTCTTCGGCCTTTTGATATGAACCCGAAATTGCTTTAGAAACCTGTCCACCAATTCTGTCCATGTCCTGATAGATCCTTCCTCCAGCTGTCTGAACCACATCGCAGCTATATCCGTTAAGTATAGAGGGAAACATATGGCCATTACTTCCTCTGATGCCCCCAGCACCTCCATATGCCTTGTATATCTCATCAAGTGATCAGTCGGATCAGCCTTGCCATTGTACATCTCTAGCGTGGGCAGCTTGAATTCTGGTGGGTTCCGAGCCATTCTAGTTTCACGAGTAAACGGACTCCTGTTTACGCCTTCCAGGTCTCTGTTTGTCAATCCTCCGCGCATAGTTCGCCTGATAATCTCAGCCAATCCAACGTTGTCTGCCGATGGTTGCCCCCGAGTCCCCAAGGGAATTCTGGTACGTACTCATCATCCCGCGCTCTTACATTCCTGCCAGCATCTTGTTGTGTGGTGTTAACTGGAATTCCTCCATGAACCGGTCCATCGTTGCCAGGTGGCGTGCCCCTAAGCCCGGATCCATCCAGATTTGTAGTCGTGCGCCGGTCCGGGGTTGTGCCTTGTTGAGCTGCTCCATTCGATTGCCTATTTGGTCCTTCCGCTCCGGCTCCACGGATCTGAACTCCTGAAGTTCCAACTGCTCCTGCTTGCCCAAACTGTTGGAGGAGGTTCTGCATCATCTCCTCTTGCCTTTTCAGAAATTCTTCATGCATAGCTCCCATCATCGTCTCCATCTCGTTTCTGGTAATGAAAGCAGAACTCTAATTAGCCCCCAATAATGCCTCTTGGCTTCCTTCATGCTGACTCATCTTGGCTCTTTGTCTTCTAGTTGATTGCCTCGTCATAGCTCTTTAGATCTGAACCTTTAAACCTTCAAATCCAAATTCCAAATCTGATATAGCGGATGCTAGTCTTTCTCAGTGAAAGCACCAAAGTGTTTGGGCCAAAATTGGTCACAAACCCCGAATTTCGTGAAAGCACCAGTGTATGAACACAAATCAGCAGTATACAATCATAGATCACAGATCTAAGTAATGTAGAGGATAAAAAGTGAAGAATAATAAACTTAAAACGGAAGGAAATAGACAGAGACACAGAATTTATAGTGGTTCGGCTATCTCCGGCCTACGTCCACTCCAAAAGTTAATTTTTTATTGACTTTCCTTGCTGGTTACAATTGATTACAGCAGATAACTATGATAGAATCCGAGTACAACAGTAGTAATGGAGAGCAAAGTTGAATTGGGCAGAGTCCGGACGTTGTGAAGCCAAAGATCCTTTTTCTGTTGGCTCTGAGGGTCTATTTATAGGTGTAGGAGGCTGATATCTCGCTCAGATCTCGGGAGACTTCTTCTGGCATGTGAGTGGGGCCACGCGACTGAGCCTATGAAGTTTTGGCCCGATCCGTGATCGATACGAACGAATTTCGCATCGATCGGAATTTCATCTGATGGAGTCGAAACTTGGTGTGAACCTTCCTTGACTTGTACGCAAGCTCTTGTGAAAATTTCGTGGCTTTTGGACTTGTGGTTTAGGAGATAATTGATCGATACGAATTGGGATTTTCAGTTGGCTGCCTCGTTCGACTCGATCAATTTCGCATCGATACCCTGCACGCGCTTGGTGATGACGTGGCCCAATCTTCAAGGTTCGATCCACTTTCCATGCTGTGTTGAACGTTTCTTCCTTCGAATCGTGCACATTCTTCATTCATGTTAGTCATATTCGTGTCCATCAATCTGCTAATGCCCTTGGTCTTCTTCGAACCGATGTGCGAGTGCGTCCTTCGTATCGATCTATTCATATCCATGAAAAGCATTGTCTTCGTATCGATCACCTGTAGCTCTGTTCGCATCCATGCTTCGTGCTTAGTCTTCTTCGTATCCTTCGGCCGTTCTTCCGTTCGTATCCATCGACTATGCCTCTATTGGTATCGACTCGAAGTTTCCATGCTGATCGATACGAACAGTATCGATTTGAAGTGTCCAATCTTGATCGATACGAACAATATCGATTCGAAGTATGCTGCTACGCTCCCTCCTGATCGATACGAAATCATCGAGTCGAACAAATCACCATGCGCCCACCTATTCGATCCAAGTTCACAGCCATCGAGTCGAAACCCATCTGGCCTTCCTACTTGATCGATACGAAGGCGCTGTTCGTATCCATGCTGATCGATACGAACGCCTTGTTCGAATCGATCAATTATCTTGAGAAAATGAACTCCTTTTGACCTGGAATCTGAAACGTAGTCTCTCCTAGCCTTGATCATCATTCCCAATTGATCCCGCCTTGATTGGAGCTCGATCAAATTTTGACGACATCGATCAAAGCCTTGTTTCCAATCGATTTCCAATCCGGATATCCATCACTTTCCAGCTAGTTTGTTGATATTCCAACCTTGACCAAAAGGTAGGATAACAGTCCCTAAGGCTACGTTTGGGAGTTTTATAGTGTCGTTTATAAGAGGTTTTAAAAAGTACCAGCTTTGACCGTAAATGATCGTAGCGATTTTGATTGGTTTACATGAAATGTTGTTATAGCTATATACTTAAGAGACACTAGTTGTAAGAGTATTCCACCAAAATAATATTACATGTATACCCTTATATATATTCTCTACTTTTGTGAAGATTAATTTTCAAATATGATTAGTAGAGGTATAATCGGAACAAAATTTAAAATCCCTCAACACACTCCAATTTAATGGATTGAGAATTGAAATTAAAATTACACTACATCGATTTTCGTTGGTTTTATAATCAACAATAACCGATGTGAAAAAAACTTACAAGCAAGGTTTATCACAATCCCTGAAATACACAGCCGTCTAAAACCAGTCAAAGCTGGTAGCAAAAAACTTCCAAGCGAAGCCTAAGCTCCATTGATGAATTTTACTATCAACAATCCTCACTTCACCCGGAAGAACAGGTTTACAATTGCATGAACAACCGAATATGATTTCAACAAACTTCAAAGCAAAAAAGCTCTGCTTTCCGACTTCAGTGTGTTCTTAACAACACGAATAAGTCACTCTTTAGTACACTCTTCCTATAATATCTTTCGATGGTTTTAGAGTTGAACGTGAAGTGTTATAGGAAGTAGAGAATAGACTAATTGCTTTTTGATTTCAAACAATAGTAAATAGTAAGAGAATTGAAAGCAAGATAATTAGTTCAAATCAAAAAATAAAATAGGTCTATATTTATAGTGGTGAAGAGATATGTTAAAGGGTAATGATTATTCAAGAGATTGCAACTCTTTAAAACATATGCTTCCTTTTAGAAAGATGATTCCCATTCAGGATCGTTAATCTTTCTTAGATGTATGAGTTAAAAGTACAGATGTCTGATTCGTGATTTAAAAACATTGTTTTAAACTAGGTCGGATGTCTGAACTATTAGGGTCAAACATCTGGCTCTAAACAGAAAAGAATAAGTTCATTTTAGACCATAGTAAGACGTCTGATTTGTTTATTTAACAAAATTGATTTTGTAGGATAAGACGTCTAAATGGATCGATCAGATGTCTAGTACCCTTATCAGACGTCTTGTTGATTCATTTAGATGTCTAACCTACTTTAGAAAAATAAAATTTAAATTACCTCAGATGTCTGAATAAAATTTTAATTTTAATTCTTACAGGGATTGTTCCCGAGAGTTTCAAAGCTAAATTTGAATTTATCAAAAGTTTGGTTTATTAGCTCGGACGTCTGAACCCGTTAAACTTTTTAATGTTTTTGTACACTTAGGCGTCTAGTGAATTTGGTTAGACATCTAAGTTCTGACCTTTTTGAACTATTGATTTTAACAAATTAGAAGATGGTTTTGATTGTTTGAAATTAATTTGAGTGTGTACAACTATCAAAGGATATTGCACATTATAATCTAGACTTGTTATGGCGACAATACTTGACAATTTAATCTTCAATGCCTTGATTCCAGCAGCTAGCCGTCTGCATTTTGAAAATACCCTATAAAAAATAAAGGGGGCATTTCACTAGAAGGACAAACTTTACAGTCCAATTAGTTTCTCGGACACACATCCATAGAAATTAATTTCAAGGCCAAAGTCAGCAGAATAATTACTTTAAAGGACAAAGTCAGCAGTCCAATTACTTTCAAGGACATAATTTCATAGGTTTTTAGGCCTTAGAAACTAATTATTTTGCATTTTGTCCTTAAAAGTAATTATTTCAGTTGTGCGTCCTAGAAACTAATTGCACTAGCTAAAGAGGCCCTTGTGGCTAATTTCCACAAAAATAAAATTGTACAATATATATAGTTGTTTCATCAAAACTTCATAAAGACAAGATTCAACATTCTTCCCATTTTTTATGATGATAATTATATATATATATATACGATAAGAAATACTCCCCCTATCAATGTATCTCATATTTTTCTCCCCTTTATCATTATCAAAAATGTCAAAAAGGCACAAAAAAGGTAGTAAGGAATATTTGTACATACAACATATAACGGAACATATCGATGATCACACAACATAAATATTGAATGCAAACAATACAAATTTTTGTACAACAACATACGATATCATTATACACAAAATTCCACACTACAACAAACATATCACATGTTTTTACAAATTGTTTCAATACACATACAAATTGTCTTATGATTTCACTAAATTACAATAACAAAACATTGAAATATACTACCAACATAAAAGCTAACAAAAAATAATATCACCAAACACACAAGACTAAGACGGATGTAGAACAACCAAGCAAAACTCTATGCGATACCACCATGCAAAACTCCAAATGATCCTAACATGCATACAGTATAAATATGAAGTGAACATATAGATATTTATAATTTGAAAACAAGTTATATATTACTTATATTCAATGCCACGACAGGGAGACTCATCTTCCTCATTATCTCCGCTTTCAGTTTCATACTCACCACCACTTTCATCACCTTCTTCTTTAGAAGGTTGTACTGGAGCAGTTGATGACCTGATACTTGGCGTGGAGGTGGAGGAGGTGGTCGAACGGATGTAGATGGAGATCGTGGCTTACCCGAAAACTTCCTCCAAATTTTTCCCAAAAAATTCTTTATCCCTGATAATTCTTTTTCGATTATTTTCATTCTAGAGTTGCTTCTAAAATGACACTTTTCTAAGATTTTTTTATTTTGGGATAGTAAAACTTGAGTTTTGTGAAGTTGTGGCTTTTTAAAAGTGGCAAATTAAGTTTGAGGAAAGAATCTTAGCCAATTCAATACTGTCATCCCTTTCGGTTTCTTTCTCATTAGATTCTTCTCCACTACCTTCGTCATGAATTTCTCATTCTTTTCCTTTTGAAGTAGCAGCAGTTGACGAGGTTTGTTGTTGCATGCGTTGTAGATATTCATCATAAGAAATATATTGAGGGAGGTTTGAAGGAAGTTTTATAAGGGAGAAAATTTTCTTACCTGCATAAGTAACAATGTCCACATTATCAAACACAAGAGGAACTTTTTCGGATATCATAAGATGAGTTGTGTAAGGTGGGTAAAAGATTGTTTTTCTCGAGTGCTCAAAAAATGACAATATCTCATCTTGAAGAAATTTAGCACAATTTACATCAATATTACCAACTATAGCATATAATGCCTTAAAATCATTGTCATAAATTTACTCGTGACTATCAGTGCGAGGAATAAAAGTGTTGATAATCATATGTTCCATAAACAAAGTCTAGGATGAAAATCCTTAGAAATTCCCTTAGTAACTTGATTTTCCCACAAGCGATGACCAATTTGATTTTTCCTTCGATGTTCGATATCTACATCTTTTAATTCAATCCCTTATAGCCAATTTCTAAAATTTGGCTAATATGATTGGTGAAGTTTTATAACTTTGTCACAAACACTAGTCCATAAATAACCCTCATCATTGTGTATTTTAATAACCTTTGCTCCCATATTAGCATAGAAAAGTCTAATGGCTAGAGTGTCAATTTGGACATCGTTAGAGCTATAATTAATGAGTGTAGTAATACAAGCTCTATCGGTTAAAGCACGAAGATTATAATTAGGAAAATCATCCACGTTATAAAAGACACCATAAAAGAGGTTCATTTCGGTTATAATTTTATATCTTCTCATACTCTCCGAATCACGATGAAGCCAAGCCTTCAATTGCTCTTGCGTGGCGACTGGAGGTTGATTGGAAGAAGATTCTCCAGTCTTTCTCTTTTTAGAACTCTTTTGTTTTGAAGAATTTTTGGTGCCATGGAATTGATTTTTAGGGTTTTCAAAAAATTTGGATGAAAGTAAAAGAGTTGGAAGGAGAGGAAGGCTAGTTAAAACTGAAAGGGTATGGAGTTAGTGGGATGGTTGGCTCAAAGTTCGAGGCAATAAATTCAAAAGTATATTAAAAAATAGTTCTAGAAGCTGTCAGACGTCTGAATTGTTTACTCGTATATCTGAAAAGACTAGTGCGAACCCGTGCTTCGCACACGGGTATAGTAAAAATATATTTGTTGCAATTAGAAAATTATCGTATTTTTATAAATAATCAGAATATACCATTTATATAAAGGAATTAGAAACATTTCTATAACAATATAGATTAGTATTAAAATTTGTACAAAATCTTTATTGGGTCAATGTAGTAATAGGACTGAATGCAATTAGACATATACAGAGGCGAAAGAGTTAAAATGGAAAGTGGACTTAGGGGTAGTAAAAAAAGCAGAAGAGGAACTATGATGAAATACGAAAGCAGTAAAAAACATAGGTCCTATAAAATAGGACGAAATGTGTATCATAAAATAATATTTCCACTACAGAGTATATTGTCCAATACATAGAATCTTATGTTAATGTAACTCAGAAAACATGATATATATATATATATGGTTGTTTTAACCTTTATTAAGTCCCATAATTGAAAATTCAATGAAATATAGCGACAAACCAAGTACGTATAAATGTAGAGTCAAACTACGAAAAGGCTAAATTATTTCTATAAATAAACAGAGTTATTTATAAGAAGAGTGGTAATTCGTCATCAAAGAAGAAAATTTTGTTTTTTGAAAAACAGGAGAAAAAAAATATCACGTATTTTTGGAAGTCGCTGTTAAAGAACTAAATGTTCTGCTATGTCACGCAGATTACTTATTCAAATGTATGAAGAATGCCTAAACCATGAGAGGAAAATTAAATTGGAAGTGTTATAAAAATGAGAATAAAACGAATGATTAATTTATGCATACTGAAATCGGATAACGATTGTAGCAATATAAAACAGATTTCTCCAGAACCAAAAATTCATACAAACCTAGTCACAATCCAAGATTGTATAAAATTAGAACATTTTTAAACTATGAAGGCTAAATCAAAAATTGGAAGGATTTTAAACGTAAAACAGATCAATTTCTAAGAGTTAGAATCTTTTATTAGCGTAGAATTTAAGAAAAAATAACTTTATATATTGCAATTTTTATTTAGTCATACGGAACGAACAGCAAAGCCTTAAATTTATGGTAAGCGTATCAATTTCTAAATATGTTCTGAAAAAGTTCATAAGTTTCCATGCCCAGAGTGGAATAAAGCAAAAGTGATCAATGCTTTAAAAACACTCATTATCAAATACTTAAATTAGATAAGAAAATAAGAATCCTGAACATTGCATCTAAAAGGACTGATATACAAACCAACATGAAGAGAGAGAAATCCCCAGCATACGTCCTAGGTAAGTTTGTAAGTTTTATTCTATTTTCATAAAAAAATGTCTACTTCTACTGTAATAGTATATAAAAGCATGGATAGAAAAAGCAGCAATATAAAAGATCGAGTTAGGGTAGCTTTTGCCTTCAAAATGAAGCACAGAAAAGTGTGGTTAGATTTTTGATTGATTCATACATGGCCTTAAAATAAGACCACAATTAAATCTTTGCTTGTTAATAATACTAAGCTTCTGATTTATCCGTACATGTAAAAAACGATAAATTTAAGTTAACTCGCCTCGTAAACATAAAACATATTGAAAATTGGAACAAAAATATCAAAACAAACTGAAATGAAAATTTTGAAGAAGAATCACTTATATGTTCCCAAATTTGTTGACAGTATGTATGTGTTAAAGTAAATTTTTCATACTCATTATATTAAATAAAAATCTTAACTGAAATAAATTAGGAAAAAAGACAATGATATTAAAACAATTAAAAGGTTGGAAATAAGATTTGAGCATACTTCAGTTTACATAAATTAGATCTCCAAAACAAAATGCTTCAGATGAGGACTGCTGTGAAATAAGCTGGCATTCATACCCCGTTTTATGTGCCCTGGACAAAAATGAACCACCTTAGGAATAGTGACTGAATGCATTTTTACAGGAAATAAAACGGTAGTTAGAAGAAAATATTGTTGTATTCAACATTAGCATGCATGTTTTACAACATGGGTTGATGTGGCAAATGATAAAATTTAATCCTGCAAGTTAAACTATAATTTTTACGTATTTGATAAAAACAATAGGGAAAAAATCAAAATTACATATTTATTCAAATTTTGCTATATAAATTAAAATAAACTTTCTAAAACAGTCTAAATAAAACATAAAATAAGGAGATCTATTATATACGGAAAAGAAGCAAGTTTTGGTTGGTTTTTGCTAAAATGAATTTATGTTTAACAAAATAGAAAGTAAAAGAATTTGGGTAAAAACGAAAATTGCAATTTTTTTGGAACCTACTATTATGGAGTTGACTGTTCCACTGAATTATAATAATGTTTTTAAATTCATGAAGAAAGCGCAAATCATAAGTGGTCTTCAAAAATGTAGAATTTCAATAGGGAGGAATTTAGGGAATAGTTGGAAATTCCTGTATTGAAATTGAATAAAAACTGCACTAATTTAAAACTGCTATGTCCAATAACTAAAATTCAAAGAAACATAGTGATAAACCAGGTATGTACAAACGTAGATTCAAACTACAAAAAGGTTGAGTTATTTCTATGAAAAAAAAAGTTACGGTCATTTTTTAGAAGAAGACTGGTACTTCATTTTTAAAGAAGAAAATTTTACTTTTGAAAAACAGGACAAAAAAATTCACATATGAAATAGGAAAATGAAAGCAGCATTCCTTGCACAATTGAAGATGAAATCACATCATATTACTGGAGTATATGTAATGTTTAGCTCATTTATTAAAACAAACACATACCCTATATGTACGTACGTATGCATGCATGTATCAATGACAGGTGATATCAACTGACTATTTAAACGATCTTAAAATAAGCTGAATAATTGTATGTACACATCCAAACACTTATACAGTAGTAATCTAACCATGTGAAAATCTGAGTATTCAAAAATACAAATTTATATATAAATACCAATAAACCCAGGCATTGCATTAGTACTGTAGTTACTATAATATCAAAGTTCATTAAATTAGATGCCAAAATTGAATATAAATAGCTTCAATGTCTATTTGAGAGCATGTATCGTATATTAGTACTGTAGTTACTATAATATCAAAGTTCATGATATGAAAATCTCAAAACACAATGAAATAGTTCATAAGACTTTTCATCAACCTTCCTGAATAAGAAGATAAATGTTTTCAAGATAATTAGCATAGTCTAGCTCATTGTCAAGTCATAATGAACAAATACAATGAAAGTGTGATGAAATTTCTAAGGGATGGCCATATTATATTGCTTGAAATTAAAGCATCTAATGAGTACTACAACCATTGAATATGACAGTTTCAAGTTATGATTGTCGAATCAAATCACCTCAATAGTTATTGAGAATTTTCTTCCAATAATTTGTCGTATTTTTTCCTTAGGTTTCATGCTTTCAGACCTTACAGTGGAAGGCTACCCTTAATAAGTACATCAAAACAAATTCAAATGTTAAAAATCATCACTTTTGCTTTATTCAATTCCAATATATGCCTTCATGCTAGCATATCTTGCTGATAATGTCTTATTGTTATTCACTTCATATTGAATATGTTAATGAGTGGATGTATACCTTCACTATAGTGGAAGGCATATACACCTACAGATAGTTTGGTTTCATAGTAAATAATGTCTCAATTAAGGAAAATAGTAATGCTGGTACTAACACATGTGACAACGAAACATGTGACAACGAAGACAACATATTCAGGTTGATCAGTAACGGTATTAGTAAACATGCATCGATAATCGATTTGGTAGTAAGAAATTTACTAATTAGTAAATGAAATACACTTATATAATTAAAATGAAAACCTTTATTGTTGTTTCTTTCAATATTTATTGTCTTGAATGCTATCACCCTATTAATGCATAATCAGTTACTACCATAATAAGTTAATACCATAATGTAATGAAAATCACTTTATGTGCAAAAAACGAAAACTTATATAAAGTAATTTAATATACTATACCGCATTTAAACTTAATACCAGAAAACATAAACAGCAAGAAGTTTGAAAATTGGAACATGTATAGAAAAAGCCTAAAGAAAACTCACTGCTCTATACATAGGAAAACATGTCGGAAAAGCTATTTTGAAGAATTAAATATAATAATGGGTTATTAAAAATTCATTATGAAAAATACAGATCCATAATTGTTGCTACACTAATAAAGCATATTCATCTATATCAGTAATTAACGAATTTAAAAATAATCTTATTAAAATGCTACCCATACTTCGCATACGGTCTATTAAAATTATTTTGATCCCTAACATATCATGACCATTTGAAATATAAAAGTGGGTTGTATTTGAAATTCCTAATTTTTTTTAATGATAAAAAAACTTCATTTGTGTCCTACGATTATGATCTGTAAAGCATGTTGTAATTTCATAACCTAGTTCAATTTTTCATAAATCAAAGTTTGTCACTGCATTACTAAGGTGAATATACCCAGTTACTCCCTCTAGCTAGTATGTGCAAAGGTTAAATATTGAACTAAGTAAAAACCTGTAGTATGCACATGCCAAAGTATATTTTAAGTTGTTTAAGATAAAATATTTCAAATCTAACATTCGAAGAAAGTAAAATCTTATAACTGAAAATGTAAGTATAAAACTGCAAAATCAGTGAGCATGGGCATAAAAGATTGTTTGGCCATAAGAATCTTATGTACGTGTGTATGCACTAATTAAAGCAAGGAGTTATCTGCATTTTATAGTAAACCAAAAACTTTATGTATTTTTATTCATGGCTATACATGTGCTCATTTGTTCATAAATATCCATAGTAGATTATTACCAAGTTCATGAAAACCTGTAAATTTTCAGCTCCACTACTATAAGAGTAACGAAATTCATCACGTAAAAGTTTGAATAGCCTTTGCATTACATAGCAAGGACAATTTCGAATGTATCAGACATATTCTACTAAAGCACAAACCACACTCTTAGAAAATAAGGAAAATAGTTAAATTCAATTATTTGAACATGGAGGATGAGTTGGATTTTAAGTAGCTATATAATAGATACAATGATACACGAATTTATTTCAAACTTGAAAATTGTAGGGAATTTGTGAATTACAGGGAACAAATATATATGGATTGTTGCAAAGTCAAACTTGTAAATTAAAACATACATTATTTTCCTTAAGCCAAAGATGCATTAAGAAACACTATGCAACATAATATCTAATCTGTACACATGTTGATCAACAGTTGAAATTACTTTAGTAAGTATAGAGAACAACCTATTTATAAAAAGTAACAACACACACACACACACACACACATATATATATATATAATTAACAGTTTTCGGCTAATTTTTTTTACAATTGGCGATTCCCAAGTATCTGCTAGCTGATCAAATCTTCATGCTAAAACCGAAGTCGTATTGTACATGTGGACTGAATGTAGACAATTTGGTAGGTAATACACAAAGCCTTATAGAAAATTGCATATAGAGATACTAAAGTAAAAACCACTCCACATATAGTTAACTCTTAGATTAATCACTTGACAATACCTTTATAGATAATCACAACCATGATCACAGTTTGTGATAGCATCAATTTCCGCTCAAAAGTTATCACGCAAGTAATTTTCAATCTGTACACCTCCTACACATAACTCCTATTTTTTGTAGTGATTTTATGAAATTAGCCAATGCTAATTTTGGGATTCGAACTGCTATGAGTGAATACCCATCAATCTGAAGGTAGATGGCGATAATTTTCATATCTACATTGTT
This sequence comes from Allium fistulosum, assembly GCA_030737815.1. Classification (NCBI taxonomy): domain Eukaryota; kingdom Viridiplantae; phylum Streptophyta; class Magnoliopsida; order Asparagales; family Amaryllidaceae; genus Allium; species Allium fistulosum. The sequence continues at coordinate 326,684,403 of CM060906.1, forward strand.
CCCCAATTCTTTGATCTCGAATGCAATTCCAGACTTTATATCACTGAATAAAATCCATGGTAGATACAAACTGACCTTATTTTGAAGTGAAGGACCAGACTCGTATGCGATTCCAGACTGTACATCACGGCCAAAAGAGTAAAGCCATTGTAGAACTTGACCTGATAATAAAATTTACAAATCGTCCTTTATTCCAGATCCCAAATCAAATATTGATTGCAAATTGAAACTCGAATGTAGGAATTTGTAAGAAAACTCGATGGTTGAATTGGCATATGATTTGATAATAATAAATATGGTATCGTTAATTATACATAAAAAACACAGGGATACTTTGCAATCAGATTTGATTTCCAGATCCCAAGTCCAATATTGATTGCCTGATCCCAAAATCAAGAAGCGATTGTAGGAATTTGCCCGATTCTTAATCTCATATGTGATTCCAAACTTGTATCCCAGAAATAATGAATTTGAAGAACAAACTGGCCTGACTGTTGAATCGGCAGATGAATTGATAGTAAGAAACTGGAATTTGGTTTTGCCATTGACATAAAAACAAAGGATACTCAACAGAACAAACAATTTATTTGCAGAAACTAAAGTGTAGGATGGGGAGAATGGAAATTTCAGGTGGAGGAAAAAAGGATGAGAAAATCACGAATAGGGCAAACAGAAACAAAGTTGAGACTGTTCAGTCGCCAAATTTCAAGAGGACCTGTGTGAGCTGGAAATTTAACTCACTAATAATAATATAGTATAGATATAGTCAGACGTTTGACTTCTGTTTTTCAATAAATAAAAATATAGATGGGTGTTGAAAATGTAAAAAATAATTTTATAAATATAAGTGTGTATATATATCCAGATGAAAAATAAAGCTATTTTATTGATCAAATGACCTTCTCCAATCATGATATCCAAAGGGAGTCGTTAGATCTGATTCAGATAGATGTAATCTTTGTGGATTATATACTTCCACGGGTCTTAAATTTACTGAATGAATATTGCTAATGCTATTCTTTGTTTAGGTATTTCCACAAAATGCTGATAACATCTGTTTAATGATGTTATATGTCTAGTATACCAAAACAGAGACTAATCAATAATAAACTTGTCTCACAAGTTTACAAATCAGATTTCCACTACTTTGGAATTTTGTATTAGCTATTTTTTAACAATAAGTATGTTGTAATTAATTACAACAACAAACTAACAACTATAGTAATAATAACGGTTGAAGAAGGAAATTTCGTTTGAGGCTTGTCGTAACAATTTACTTAAGACTTTATTCAAAGTCTCCCAAGATACAACAGACGTAAGCTGCTCGAGATTGTGATGTGCATGATCTTCTGTGTGATAGGACTAATTATGATTTTAAGAAATGAAGATAAAGAAGAAATAATTCGGTTTTAAAAATTGAGTGAGAAAAGTGATCGGCTTTCCTCCTTATTTATAGCCAAATTCCCAATGGCTACACCCGTTGAGAAAAGTAGCATCCCTTCATTTGCAACGCCAAAAAGTGTTACTGTTCGCAACAGCCGCGTCCGTTCGTTTACAACGGTTGAGAACTGTTGTTGTTTGCAACAGTCGCGTCTCTTCATTTGCAACGGCCAAAAACTGTTGCGGTTTGCAATAGTCGCGTCTCTTTATTTGCAACGGCTCAGAACTGTTGCTGTTCGAAATAGTCGTGTCTCTTCATTTGCAATGGTCACAACCGTTGAAAAGTCCGTATCTATTTAAACACACTTTTGTTTTAAAATCAATCCATTTTTTAGACAGCAAAAATATATAACACAGCTCAATTTTACCACACCCGACCCGACTCGGTCGGACGGACGGCGGCGGCGGCGCGCGCGTGTGGTGAAGCATGACTTCCCTCCTCACAACAAAGCACACATTTGGGAGCCCCAAGGCCCCAACCTCCTCATGAGAAAGCTATTTATATATTTAGCTTTGTTTTTTAGTTTTGGCGATGTGGGACAAGTGTATTTCATTTACACTTACATTATGAATTCCAACAATCCCCCACATAAATGATAATATACTTTTCCCCCACACAAAGCGAAATATCACAGAGTACATATGGAACAATGCTTTATCGTGGATAAGTAGGTATTTCATTTTGAACTTTCCCTAGTTAAAGCTTATCAGATCTACTTGGCTAATCGGTGAATTATTTCATCTTGAACCGTCGGCCTTTATTGTATATCCAGATAATAAGCTTTACGAAGCATTGATTCCCTTCTCATCCAATCTCTTGGTTGTGTTCATTTTGGTCCTGAACAATTTTTGGTTCTGCGAGTGTTTATAGAAAAATATAAGCCTTTAATATTCTCATAGAGCCGACCCAGCTCACACTAACATAGGTGATCGCAACTATTAAGAGTATCCTACATATACCCCACTTGTTATTTTCAAGATATGATCATCATTAAAAAAACATAGTTTTATCCTTTTAATACTTCTGTAGGCATGCATTTATATTGTGCACCATAGGAATGGAGTAGGACTACGTCCAAACAAATGCATTACGTCTTGAGTTATTCAGAACTGGTTTGCCTATTGATCCTAGTCCGTGGGATCTCCAATCGCTAGGATAGGTTTCCGTATAAGATAACTCTTGTTGGTTTAGGCTTTTAAACCCATTCCCCTCGATGCGCAGTTTATTTTCTCTCTTGATAAACCTTTAGTAAATGGATCTGCTAGGTTATCATTTGTTCGCACATAATCTATGGAAATAGTTCCATTTGAGAGTAACTGCATAACTGTGTTATGGCGTCGACGAATGTGTCGTGACTTTCCATTATACACAAAGTTTTGCGCTCTGCTTAATGCTGCTTGGTTATCACAGTGTATGCATATGGCCAGTACAGGTTTAGGCCAAAACGGAATAGCTTCTAAAAGTGGCGAAGCCATTCTGCTTCTTCGCCTGCTTTATCTAAAGCGATGAACTCCGATTCCATAGTGGATCGAGCTATGCATGTTTGTTTAGTAGATTTCCATGACACTACTGCCCCTGCTAAGGTAAAGACATAACCACTCGTTGATTTTGATTCCTCTGAATCTGCAATCCAGTTTGCATCATTATATCCTTCTAAGACGGCAGGATATTTTCCATAATGTAATGAATAGTTTGTGGTATTTTTTAAATATCCAAGCACTCTTATTAGTGCTTTCCAATGTTCCTTCCCTGGATTGCTTGTATACCTGCTTAATCGAATTACTGCATAAGCTATATCTAGTCTTATGCAATTCATGAGATACATGAGACATCCTATTACACGAGAGTATTCCAGTTGCATTACACTCTCGTTAGTGTTTTTATGCAGTACTTCCGATGGATTATACGTCGTTCGTACTCCTTTAATTCCAAAATTTTGAAAATTTTCAATCACTTTTTCTACATAATGTGACTGAGATAATTCAATTCCATTAGGTGCTCTTATTATTTTGATTCCCAAAATAACATCTGCAACTCCTAAGTCTTTCATATCGAAATTGTTGATTAACATCTGCTTAGTGGTCTCCATTACCTTAGTATTTGGACCGAAGATTAGCATATCGTCTACGTATAGACAAATCATCACGTATGATTGTCCAATTTGTTTGTAATAAACACATTTATCACATTCATTTATACAAAAATCATTTTTCATTATGACACTATCGAATTTTGCGTGCCATTGTTTTGGAGCTTGTTTTAATCCGTATAATGATTTGACTAATCTACATGCTTTGTTTTCTTTTCCTTTGGATATAAAACCCTCAGGTTGATCCATGTAAATCTTTTCATCGAGATTTCCATTTAAGAATGTCATCTTTACATCCATTTGATGAATCTGTAGATTATAGATGGATGCAATTGCTATTAGCATTCATATAGAGGTTATTCGTGTTACTGGTGAATAGGTATCGAAGAAGTCTACACCTTCTCTTTGATGATATTCTTTGGCTACTAATCTTGCTTTGTATTTGTCGATGGAGCCATCTGGTTTCATCTTCTTTTTGAAGATCCATTTACAACCAATTGGTTTTATTACAGGTGGAAGATCAACTATTTCCCAAGTTTTATTACTCAGAATTGAATCAATTTCACTTTGGATTACTTCTTTCCAACATGAAGATTCAGAAGATGACATTACTTACTTGTACGTTTGAGGTTTGTGTGTTCTAACATATATGTTAAAAATTCCGAACCAAATGTCTTGGAAGTTCTTGCCCTTACGCTTCTTCTTGGTTCAACTTCCACAGTTTCACGATGAGTTTCATCTTCATGTGATTTACTCAATTCTTCTCTTGTCCTTTTGGGGACATTATTTCCTTCATTTCTTTTGTGCGGAAACACATCTTCAAAGAATGAGGCGTCTCTTGATTCCATGATTGTATTTACATGAATATCAGTTATATCAGACTTGAATACCAAAAATCTGTAGGCACTACTATTTTGGGATGGCCCTAAATAGTAACAATCTACTGTTTTTGGTCCAAGTTTGACTTTCTTGGGAGGCGGAACTGGAACTTTTGCCAAGCACCCCCACACTTTGAGGTATTTAAAACTTGTTATGTGTCCTTTCCATAACTCATATGGATTTGTTCCTGTTTTATTGTGAGGAACCTTGTTTAATATATGATTAGACATATTTAAGGCTTCCCCCCTACAAGTTCGTCGGTAGGCCAGAAGTTAAGAGCATCACATTAATCATATCTTTTAATGTTCTATTCTTTCTCTCGGCTATACCATTTTGTTGTGATGAATATGGTGCTGTTGTTTGATGAATTATACCATTTTCGACACAGAATTGCTCAAATGGTGATTTATATTCTCCACCTCAATCAGATCTCAATATCTTGCTCTTTTTATTTAACTGATTTTCTACCTCAGCTTTGTACTTCATAAACGATGTAATTACTTCATCCTTGCTATTTAAAAGATATACATAGCTATCGTGTATAATTGTCAATAAAGGTAATAAAGTACATTTTCCCACCTCTTGTAGGTAATGATTTGAAATCATATAAATCAGTATGAACCAAACCTAGTGGTTCGGTGCTTCTATCAACTGTATGAAATGGTTTTTTGACCATTTTTGCTTCTATGCATGTCTCACATTTATAGTTTTTATCTACTTGGAATTTCGGAATTAATCCCAAGTTTGATAGTTTTTTCATTTTCAGAAATGTATGTGTCCTAATCTATCATGCCATAGTAAAATTTTGTGCTCAAGCAAATAAGAAACTTCAATTTTATTAATAGCATAATCAGAATATATAGTTTTGTTGCCAACAACGGCTACATTTGCCTTAAATAGGCCATCACATAAATATCCCCTTCCTATATACATTCCAGCTTTGGACAGAACTATCTTATCTGACTCGAAGACCATTTTGAATCCTTTCTTTGATAGCACTGGACCAGAGATGAGATTCTTGCGTATGTCTGGAACGTGGAGCACGTCATTCAACTCGACAGTTTTTCCAGAAGTAAACTTAAGGATTACCGTGCCACTGCCTTCGATCATGGAAACTGCAGAATTACCCATGTAGAGTTTTTCTTCCTGATTGAATTTCTGGTATGTAGAAAACAAGGATTTGTCAGAGTAAACATGACGAGTAGCGCCTGTGTCCACCCACCATTGGTTAGGGTTCTAAACCAAATTGCATTCAGATATAACTGTTGAAAAATTAGACTCGTCTACTTCCATGTTATCCACCATATTTGCCTTTGAGTTGCGTTCCTTCTTGTGTCTGCAATCTCTAGCGGCGTGTCCTGCTTTTCCACAAACCCAATACTCGCCATTAAACTTCTTGGTTCATTTGTTGTCTTTGGTTTTATTTTCAGGCGCTTTTCTCTTCTGCGGGAATTTCTTCTTATTGTTTTTCTTGAAATGCCCTTTGTTCTTTGACTCTTCTACCACAAATGCCTCTTCGCTTTGTTTTGTTACTCCGCGACTATCAGCCTCAATTTTTAGTCTGACAATAAGATCTTCTAAGGAAATCTCCTTTTTCTTATGTTTCAGATAATTGCGGTAGTCTTTCCAGGATGGTGGTAATTTCCCTGTTATTGCTTCAACAAGGAAGGATTCTCCAACTTTATGTCCTTCTGCTTCAAGTTCATGCATTATGAGTTGGAGTTCTTGCACTTGACTAGTTACAGATTTGGAGTCAACCATTTTGTATTCCATAAACTTATCTACGATGAACTTTTTCAAACTGACGTTCTGCGTTTTGTATTTATGTGCAAGTGCAATCCATAAGGATTTTGCTGTCTGGTGTGGCTGATATACTTTATATAGTACTTTATCGAGACAATTCAGAATGTAGTTTCGGCATAGGAAGTCTGAATGCTTTCATGAGTCAATTCCGAGAAAAACAGCTGCATCTTTTTCTCTAGTTTGTCCGTCTTTAGGCTTTGGTTCATCCTCCTCGATGCACTTCTGCAGCCCTAGCGTGGTGAGATAAAACAACATTTGATTTTGCCATGTTATGAAGTCATCACCATCTCCTTTGTTGATAGTTCAACTATTGCCATCTCTGTTTTAGTAAAAACATGAAAGTCTTAAGATGTTATATGTCTAGTATACCAAAACAGAGACTAATCAATAATAAACTTGTCTCACAAGTTTACAAATCAGATTTCCACTACTTTGGAATTCTGTATTAGCTTTTTTTACAATAAGTATGTTGTAATTAATTACTACAACAAACTAACAACTATAGTAATAATAACGGATGAAGAAGGAAATTTCGTCTGAGGCTTGTCGTAACAATTTCCTTAAGACTTTATTCAAAGTCTCCCAAGATACAACAGACGTAAGCTGCTCGAGATCGTGATGTGCATGATCTTCTGTGTGATAGGACTAATTATGATTTTAAGAAATGAAGATAAAGAAGAGATAATTCGGTTTTAAAAATTGAGTGAGAAAAGTGATCAGGTTTCCTCCTTATTTATAGCCGAATTCCCAATGGCTACACTCGTTGAGAAAAGTAGCATCCCTTCATTTGCAACGCCAAAAAGTGTTACTGTTCGCAACAGCCGCGTCTGTTCGTTTGCAACAGTTCAGAACTGTTGTTGTTTGCAACAGTCGTGTCTCTTCATTTGCAATGGCAAACAACTGTTGCTGTTTGCAATAGTCGCATCTCTTCATTTGCAACGGTCATAACCATTGGAAAATCCGTATCTATTTAAACACACTTCTGTTTTAAAATCAGTCCATTTTTTAGATAGCAAAAATATATGACATAGCCCAATCTTACCGCACCCGACCCGACCCGACTCGGACGGATGGCGGCGCGCGCGTGTGGTGAAGCATGACTTCCCTCCTCATAACAAAGCACACATTTGGGAGCCCCAAGGCCCTAACCTCCTAATGAGAAAACTATTTATATACTTAGCTTTGTTTTTTAGTTTTGGCGATGTGAGACAAATGTATTTCATTTACACTTACATTAGGAATTCCAACAAATGATATTTAACTTTTCACCTTGTCGTTGTTGTTTCTAAGCTGATCCTTCTTTACTTAAAATAATAGCATCATGTTTCCATTTTAATTTACATTGTGTACTTTTAGTTTTATTAGATTTTTCATCATGATTGCATTTTTAACTCTCTTTCATTTAGGAGAGTAAATTCATTTGATTCTTCCTAGGATGAAGATGAAGAAGTTTTTTTTGAAAATAGTACTTTATTAACAACAATTCATATATTTTTATAATATGTATCATCAAAACCTTACAATCCTCTTAACCTAAATGAGTGCTTTGCAAGGATTAGAGGTACGTATTATTTCCATATATTGATATACGATGAAATTCATTGGTTCAAATTGGGTATAATATTTCAAATAGGTGAAGGAGTTAAAAAATTAATATCACTCAAAACCATCCATATGAAATATTAACTCCCACACTACAACTAAAATAAAACAAAGAATAAAAATCAAATGCTTGCACTGAACATAATACGCCAACATGGGACAGCTGTCAAAGTTCCTTCATTAACCGATCACTTAATTTAACTCTTCATTTAATTTAACTCCTTGCTTCAACTTTTCATGGAGGAGAGAGAAAGCTAAAATAGATCTGAAAAATCAGCATAAGCGAATCATCCACTGAAAAAGCAAGTAACCAGCCAGCGAATTTCTTAGCTTTTTTTGCATGCGGGAAGGACATTCGCAACACAAATGAGCTTCTAAGCTAGAGGATGAAAGATACATGCATGTTGGTTTACAGAATTTGTGTCAAATTGACACCAAATTCCGCCAGTATGTTTCTTTATCCTTGATGTCTTCTCATTTGAATTTTGCTTTGCATTAATAGTTCTTTACAGTCATGTATGGTTAATTTCATTTTGATTCCAGCAGGCATTTGAATACCTTCGAATGTTCTTGTATTTCTTTCACACCATATATGCCATATCATAGTAGTAGCGGACATGCTAATGAGATTAGGATATATCTTTGGCCCTTGAATGTTTGATAAATCATCGAAATCCGAACAATATCCTTACTGTTAATGTTTTGGATCCCCAATTTGTCCCTAATACTGTTCCAGATTTCTTTAGAATGGGAACGGTCAAAAAAATATGGTCTCTATTCTCCATATACTCCACTTGCTGATAATGTCTTTAGTGTTAAATTTATTCAATCTAGCTAAAAGAGCATGTAGATATTTTAGGAGCATATTTATTATTCCAAATCATTTTGCACCAATTATATTCAGCCGATTTAGTTCTCACTAGTTCCCATGCTAAGAAAAAATCGAACTTACCATTAGGGTTTGGTAACCAAAACCAAAAATATCTATCTGCAGTTTGGTGAATTGTAATCTATGTACGGCTTGGTAAATAGGGATAAACAAACAAGTTAAGTTTCCTCTCCATTTATTGTTATCAATGAGTTGTGAGACTTTCTTGTTGGGTTCACCTACCGTTGAAAGGTATTGCCAACGTAATTTATCAATAAGTGAAGAGCCATTTACCCAAGGGTCATACCATAAGTTAGTATTTTCCCCATTAACTACTTCCTTCTCCATACTTCCTTTGCAACATTGTCTGGCTTTTAGTAGCATTTTCCAGGTGTTTGATGCATTATTATCCAACTGAATAATCCAAAAGATTCGTTGTTTACGGTACTTATTATTCATCTGCTTAACCTAAAGACTATCTCCTTGAAGAAATTTCGAAAGAAGTTCAATGGAAATTGCTTTAGCTGCATCTTCCAACTTTCAGATACCTAATCCTCCTTCAAGTTTGGTTTTGCAGACTATATCCTAATCCATTCTATGAGATTTTGAGTTCCAGGTAAAGTTATCACAAATAGAATTATTTTATTAACAACAAACCGTGGAATCTGACAAAGTTGCATCCAAAAACTAATTATTGGATATATGACTGTCTTTACTAGTTCAATCCTGCCTGCTATGTTTAGTTGTTTACTACTCCAATGATTGAACTTCTTATTGATTTTGCTAATTAGATGTCCAAAATCTCTTTCTTTTAGTTTTTTATGAGACAGTGGAATTCCAAGATAGATAATAGGAATATTGCCTATTTTAACATTGATGATACCAGCAATGCAATCTTTATTACAAGCATCTTTGCTGAAAAATAAAGTTTACTTTTGCTCATTTATGGTTAAACCTGCAATTGTGTGTAGTTCCTGCATGACTTTCCTAATACTGTGAGTACTTTCAACCGTTTCTTTTGGCATTATTAAGATGCCATCAACATATTGGAGGTGATTGATAATTGGTTCTACTTGGTGTATTGGAATTAAGTCACCCTTCAAATGTTCTAACTCAAGCAAGATTAATAGATATTCCATTGCAACTAAGAACAAGTATGATTTTGAGAGTATCCTTGCCTCAATCCTCTATTGCTATCAAAATTTCCAAATGGGGAACCATTAACTAAATAGAAAATGAAGGGGTGGAGATACATTCATAGATCTATCATCTAATTCAAGAACATATAAGAGAAACCCATACAAATCAACATACGATGAATGAAGCCTCTATTAATATTGTCATAAGCTTTTTGGAGATCATATTTCAGGCATAGATTATTTATGTTTTTCCTATTAAAAGCTCTCACCATCTCGTAGGCTGGTAGAGAGTTTTCAATACTTATTCTTCTAGGAATAAATGCATTTTGGCTTAAAGAGATGATATCATTTAAATAATTTTTCATTTTGTTACATATTAAATTAGCTAAGATTTTATATGTAACATGGTATAAAGAGATGAGTCTGAATTCGGTAATAGTGTGTGGCTCAGGAATTTTTGGAATGAGACATATGAAAGTATGGTTAATGTCCTTAATAATTTTGCCTGAATTATGTATGCCAACCATAGCTTCCCATAAGTAGTTCTGAATTAGTTTACAGTGGCCTTTAAAAAACTTTGCATTCATTCCGTCTGAACCAGGAGAGCTGTTATTTACAATTTAAAATAAACCAGCTTTAACTTCCTCTAATTGGAAAGGCCTGCCCATATTTTCTTTGGCTTTATCAGTTAAAATTTTCTTACAAACAATGCTTGAAATTGATTCATGTTGCTATCTGAATCGAATAAATCTGAGAAATGCAAGATGACTTCTTGAGCAATACATTCTGATGTTGATTTCAAATTTTCATTTGCATCTAAAATGTATTTTCCTCTATTACTTGGTTTAGGAATCGACATCTTACCACGAATGAATTTTGAGGTTTTATCGTCTTATGCCAACTAGTTGATTTTCATTCTCCGAGTATTTTTAACTGCAATCTTCCTCATGATGTTTGGAAGATGCTCGGTTTTTTCCCATAAAGCTCTGCTATATAATAATCAGATGGGTTATGAATCATTTGATTATATAAATCATTAGCTTCCTGCTTGATTTTGTCACATATTTGCTGGCTATTTTCTTTACTTTTATACCACGATCTCAAAGTTTGCTTGAGCTTTAAGCTTACTAATGGGAATGAAGAAGGGATTTCCTTGAATATTAACGCTTAATGCTTGTTCCACAATAGATTTATAACCAGTATTCAAATACCAATAATTTTTATACCTGAAGGGAACCCTGGTATTAGTAGGAGAATATGAAGTAAATTTGGCCACAATGGGTGGGTGATCACTTAAAGAGTAGGAATCAATATGAATACCAAACTCCTGAAATTTATTCTCCCATTGACTATTTACAAATACCTTATCAACCTTGCTATGGACAGAGAAATTTGAGCCACCCCTCCAAGTGTAATAATTGCATGATAAGTTTGATTGAGACAGATTAGTTTGAGTAATATAGCTCATGATGTCTGTATCACCTGTTGTATTTTGAATGCCCTTGTTTAATCTGTTTTAGCTAGATAGAATGGCATTAAAATCACCTAATACAATCTAGGGAAGGTTAAGTTTCCCATCTTGATCACAAAGATATGTCCATAAATCCAATCTTTGATCAGTTGCATTAAAGGCATAAACTACTGTACAGCTCAAACTGATCCTTGCAGCATTATGCAGTATACAAGAAATAAATTGTGCTTCATTATGCAAAATACTAGACCGAATGGTAGAATCCCATAGAATTAACATTCTACCTTTGTGCTATAGACTATTATTATGAGTATATTTCCATTTTTTATCAACTTTAGCCATTAAACTATTTATGTTTTCATAGTTCAGCTTGTTTTCCAACAGACCTATTAGAGAATATTTACAGTAGTTGATTAATTGAAAATTTTCAGCTGCTTTGTTGGGGGCATTCATGCCCCTTATGTTTCAAACAAGGAACTACATCTATTAGAACGATGAGAGGTTACTACTTTGTTCAAGGGAAGCAGTAGACCCTACGAGCTTTTGTTTTTTTGCCTTTTTATTTTTTTATCCTCAATTGAGTGACAATGTTATGCCATACAGGATTTTCTATAACATCTTGAGAAAGTGAAGCTTTAAACTCAAAGCTTAGGTCATTAGTTCTGCCTTTCCTAGATTCTTTGGATCTGGTTGCATATTGTTTTGTGACACTCGAATTAGCACTTGGATTAGAAAGTGATTCGGTAGCCTCTTCCATTGCATTGTTATCTTCGGATTTAGCATTAGTTTCCATCTGAAAGGACTCACTACTATCGTTTTCAACATTGCCCTTTTCATTTTGTACTTTGAGAGGTTTGCTAGAGTGAGCATTTGTGGCATGATCATTTGGATATACCAATCGGGACTGTACATTTTTGATCTTATATGTTGAATTTAACTCTTTAAGGCATTCTGTATTTTTCAGTATAGTGCGAATTTGTATTAGCTTGATCATTCAACTGTATGTTGTAGTTTATATTCTCCGTAGACCATTGGTTTACATTAATTTGAACCCTATCACCTGCTTGAGAAGTATCATTTATCTGTGTTTTATTACTATCATGATTTTGCTCAGAATTTTCTACCAAAATTACTTGTTCAATATGCCCAACAGTCTCAGAATTACAGTCTATGTACATTTGATGAGATTGAGATTTGTTATGTTTACCAGACTTAGGGACCTAAGTTTTTGTGAATTGGCATATGTTTTCTGTATGTCCAAAGCTATTACAGTTTTGACATTTAGCAAGCTTCCATTTGTATTCCACTTCTTGCATAACCAATTGATCAAATTCATTCAAAAGAGGGATATGTTTTGGGAAGTTAAATGACTTCCACTAAAACTCTAGCATAAGCAATTTTAATAATACCTTTCATGAATTTATCCGTTTTGATCGGATTACCCAAAACTGAAGCGACATGGCTGATGCCTTCTTCAGCCCAGTAGTCAAGGGGTAGACCAGGTAAATGGACCCAAATTGAGATGTGTAACAATTTGTTGTTTAATTGTATCCCAAGAGACCAACGCTTCATCATCATCAACCTTTTGTCATAAAATTAAGGTCCACCTTCTAATATAGAATCACAATCCTCTTTCCTATCGGACGTTATGATGTAAAACCCATTTTCTTTATAATAAATGGTAAATCCACCGGAGGGTTTCTGTACTCTAAATGCGTGCTTTAAAGAAAGAGAGTGAGGTTTTGATCCAACTATGTACATAACAATAGCATTGTCCTACCGTTTTCTAGTCACATTAACTACTTCTGATGTCATCTTGGCAGAGTTCAATGAATTAAACTCTCGTATTTGGTAGAATATTAAAGGAATACTTACTGGTATATATTCCCGTGATCTCCTATTTCCATGAACGACTAGTAGGGTTAAGGGTTATTGTAACACCTCGTAAAATGAACCATAAATGAATAGAGTAAATTAAATTAAATATGATAAGGGTTGGATATGGAAATTTTATAAAAGTTGTAATCTAATCACGAAAGTTATTCCGTTGCATTCGTAGCAAAATCCCGATCTATTTTCATATATAATATGTTGAAAACAGAGCTCAAACAACGAAGTTATAAGCATTTGAAGTTCTCAGATTTAAATTAATTTAATTTGAATTCAAATTCAAATGAGAAATCAAATTTTAGGATTTAAATTTCAAAAATTAGCTTGGGGGCTAAGTAAACGATTAATTAACTCTTAATGTTAAAAAGTTAATTAGGGAATAAAATAATACGGAAATAAAAATAAACGCTCCTGAATAAAAGAACGGTCAACCTGAATAGGTCAGTTGGTCGACCGTAGCGGTCGACCGGTCGCCCAAGGGCGATCGACCGCTTGGCAATGATAGTTGCCAGTGGTGGCTAGGGTTTTACATTTTGTTCTATTCGGTTGTGCGTTTTAGATTTACCCGTTTTTTACCTACTATCATCCAACGGTTCATGTGTTTCAACTCCTATAAATAGAACCCTATCCTCTCCACTTTTATTCGTATTATTTTGAGGAATACGATGGAACTCTACCATTGCTATCTCTCTAATAAGATTATGAAACTTCATAGAGAATTCAAGTAAGGATTCAACATATTTCCTATTTGTTTCTTCTTTCTCCAATCCATTCATCCTATTCTTCTACAATTATTCTGAATCTAATGAATATATATACATTTTTCCTACTGTGTGTGTATATATCAAAAGAGAGATTATGGAAGAGATTGGAAGGCTACAGATCCATTTGAGTAAAGCTAACTAATTTGTAAATGAAAACCTTAGTATTTCTTTTCGACAATTGTTTAGCGTATTTCTTTTGGATTTGAATATGCCTTAAGGATTTGAGATTTTGAAAATATGATAGATAAAATCCCCCAAAATTCCCTTTTATTTTGAAATGTCAATTCTATGTTGAAATTCTCAATTCTTTATATTAATTTGATGAAATTTGTTTCGTTTATGCAATATTTGATAATTTCATAGTCTGTTCCACTTCTCTCTTCTTTGGGTCAAATTGTGATCCTTCAATAAAACAAAGAGTTTATAATACGAATTCTATTCATAGTTTACATCACTTATTCATATCTATTTCTTTGTAAAAAGGGGAGTTGAATAGGATATATGATTTATATTGCAATTCTTATTGTTTAAGATATTTCATTGAATTAGTGTAATAAATTAAGTTTCTATTTTATTTACAAGTATGTTATTGCAGTTTTGATTATGAATATTTATTCCCTTTTTGGGCATTTGAATTCCATGAAATCTTGAAAATTGAAGATAAAGGACTTGCAATAATAATTGATTAGGGAATTAACATTTAACGCTAGTTTAGAGCGTAAAATTCGTGCGTTTAGAACTTATTAGGCGCGAATATTTATTTATCTCTATTTACATAATTAACGTATAATTATTGCATATATGGTTTAATTAATTAGGCGTTAATTTTCCATTTATTTCCCCCATCAGGAAGATAATTGATTTTGAGGCGAAAATAAGAGGGAACTCTTGTATAGCCTAATTATTCATTCAAGGCGTAATAAGGAAGATTCCTTATAAGACCTTATTTATGAAATGGTGAGATAAGTATATATATCTGTATATGGAGAGATTGATTTGTGGCTATGTCATAGGGATGCAAGGTCAACAAAGTTACATGACAGAAATCTGCTTTTCATTTTGAGGCTACCAGCAGTTGAGTACACTTTTATTGATGTGAGATATCCTTATGATATGTATTTGTAATGATACGAGGTTAGTTCCAAATCCTGTAAGGGGAATCTGCCCAGCTAATCTGGCTACCAGTTCCTATGAATAGATGACTAATGTGAGACGTCATTATGGGTATGGGCCATAAGAAGAAGGGCTTGCTTCGGGGCTTGAGGTATTAAGTGGTTGGACCCGCCTTTTTTCCTACATGAAGTATTAAATGGTCATGGGGTTACGTTAGGTGGTATCTCCATAGGGGTCCGCTTATGGAATTAGTCCTTAAATGATGGGGTCTGTCTATTTTCCACTTGGAAGTATTAAGTGGCATATGACATTCCATATGATGTCAGCTAGATGGTATCATTGAGTAGGACGCTTCTGGAAATAGTCCTTAAATTATGGGATCTGGCTATTTTCCACTAGGAAGTGTTAAGTGGCTTGGGTACTGTCTCTCACATTATTAGCTATTTATGACGTATGATTGGTATATGAGATCTACTTTTGGAATGGAAGGTATTAAGTGATTGGACCATCCTCCTTTCATTATAAAGAAGTATTAAATGATTTTAATGGTTTTATGTTCGTAGACATGTTCTTATTTTGAAACATACTACCTAAGTACTGAAAAGGTAAGATTCGAGGTTTTTATTCACCAGACACTTATTGTTCTGACTCTCTCCTCATTACAACACAGGTTAAGGACAGAGTTATGGCGACGACGATGCTTAGAGATGGAGAAACTTGGCTTGTGATAGTATTTGTTATTATTACTTACTTTTATATGTACCCATGTAACGGATATTATGTTACGGCTTTTATAGAATTTTGTATTATGACATTTTTATGGTTTTGAAATAAATGGGTACACTTTGTTATGAGTTCTGAAAGTTTAATTATGGCTCTATACTGTTATTTTTTTTAGTTTTACCAACAGCTTACCTTAGAATGGATCTAAGTTTCGATGGGTCTTTTCTGGGTTGAAATTTAGACCTATTCCGGGGTGAGTTGTTACGCTTGGTATTAAAGCTCTAGGTTACCCGATCAACTGGGAAAGTATACTGTATGTATGAGTGGCGTACTAATTATTTTTGAAAAGATTTTTCTAAAACTCATACCATATGTATACTTATTTTTGAATTTACTCTCAACTCTATAAATTCCTACTATACAAGTAGTTGCGACCATATTCCAAAAGGATGGACGAGGCGACTATGAGTTTGAAGAATAAATAGTGGTAATTTCTACTCCTACTCTGATTACTCATGGAGCCGAGATCATATCTTTAGGAGAAAACTAGGGAGAACATGACCTCAACTTATGGAAGCACTCTAGAAGCTGGATAGTAATTGACTCCTTGATAGGACCTAGTCTTCTTTATCATTGTGGACCTTATAGACATATTTAATAATAGAGGTGACGGTAGATGGAAAGGTTAATAAGAAATAAATGACCTTAAGGAAATGCCCGTTAGGCTAACAATTAATACAGATAAATTAACATTTATGAAGGTGTTATGTATTACCAAAATACAGAAGTAAGAAAAGGAGCAAACTTCCATAAGAAGGAAAACATTTATCACCACAAGGAAAAAATTAGATTTTTAAAGGGTAAAGTGCAAAGGTTTAAAAGAAATAACAAATTTTAATTTTACCTTTTGTGACATAATTTGATAAAAAGGATTCTTTGAAAACACCTTGAAAATTTTGTAAGTGCCTTTTAAAAGATTTTGAAATGAAAATCTTATAAGTTAATTTTTTTTGATAAACAGTGATTTTAGATGACTTTTAAATTATACCATCGTTTGTGTTGTAAAAAGTTTGAAAAGAGGTTGTAAATTTAAAAAGGGTGGTGAAACATTTTTGATAGGTGATTTTAATTTAAAAATTTGTTGACTTGAGAAGCTTAAAAAAAGGTTTCCATTTATTAACTTCTCAATTTAGAATTTGATTGGATTAGAAAAGCTTTTAAATTTCTTGTTTCTGTATTATTCTATTTTTTTATTTCCTATACAATAAATTTGGAAGTTCTTTCCTCTATAACTTCTTAGAGGTTGTATAAGTTGGAATTTTTTTGAAATATAATTATGGTTTTAGACAACTTTGGAAATATACCACCATTAGCTTTGGAAAAGTTTGGAAAGGTAATGCAATTTTTAAAAGCGGTGAATTTCTTTAAGATAAAATGGTGGATGGTTTTAACTGTAAATTAATGCCTTGAATTTTTTTCATTTGTTAACCTTTTTAATTTAATTAAAAAGATTTTAATTGTTGGTTCTTTGATCCTTCTATTTTTCCTTGTTTATAAACCTAAAAGCTCTTTCTTTAGAACTCTTTTTAGGGGTTTATAGATAGAAATAACACCTATTTTGGGATAGAGAAATAGGAGATAGAAAGAAAGGAATGTCCGATAGTATAAGAACGAGAGCATTCTCATATAAGGTAATGAAGAGAATGATGGCTGGAATTTAGGTAATAATAGAATTGTGAATTCTAGTATATGAGATATTGAAAGGAGTAATATGGTAAGATAGAAGTTATCTTTGTCTACTCCATCTATTTTTCTGTTGTATAAAGTTAGATGAGGTATCTTTGACCATTGATTGGATTTAAATGATGATTGATAAATAAGTTAGATGTTTTTGTATAAGGAGAAGCATAAATGTAAAGATGAGAATTTTATTTGTTTTTTCTAATTTGAATACAAAAGTTATTTAAATAATAATAATATTGAATTTGTTAAAGAAAAATGTTGCAAGAGATTTTAAGAGTTTTTGAGCAAAATTACGAGATATATTTCATCAAATAACAGTATATTTTGAGTAATAAGGTAATAAATATTGAAATAACTGTTATTTTGAAATGATGGTTGTGAAAAATTTACTATTTTGTAAACGACAATTCTTGTAGCTAGGAAACTCTTTGAAACAAAAATGGTCTAACGTATTATTTTGGAAAGATAATTAAGTTTTGAATCTTTTATGTTAAAAATCCTATTTTCAAAAAGGAGTAGATCCTTATTTTAGTAAGCTATTGAAAGGAAAGTTTTTCATAAGTTCCTTTTTGAAAACTAAGAAAATTTTGAATGCTATAAATTAGAAAGTCTAATTTTTAAGGAAAAAAATTTTGATAAGGAAAGTTTTAAAAAAGGAAGATTATTTTATTACTATTTGGGAACAAAGAAATTTTGAATCTTTGATAAAGGTTTTTATTAAAGTTTAAATTTTAAAATATGGAGATATTGAATTCGATACTTTATGTTTTAAGTATTGCGAGAAATAAAGTTATAAATGCTTACTTTTAAATAAGTTTTTTTATGAAGGTATTTTATTTTGTGTACGAAAGTTATGATTTTATAAAATTTTATGGATTAGATACGGATCATGACCTAGGTGGGATAAACTAAAGTTTTTTTTAGATATAAGTAAAATTGAAATATCATGTACAACATGATCTGGAAAGTTGAATTCAATCCCAAACCTCTATTTGAAGAAGTTGGTAAAATGAAAATATTCCAGATCCATAATTGTATTGTGAATTAGGTTGTCCATAGAATATGAATTTCGATATTTTAATTTTGGAGCAATTTCCGCGTAATTTCCATAAATTATCAAATTCCAAAATACATGTAAAAGTGCATTGTTTGAAGTAATAAGGAATACACTAAAAAGGAAAGAGATGTGTAAGAGATGAATATTCCTTTCCATAGTTTACACTGTCTATTTCAATAATAAGAAAAGAAATGATTCCTTGTTATTTCAAACAAAGCAAAAAATCTTAATTATAGTTAATTTATGAAAGTAATCTTTTTGGAAGGATAGCTTCGATGAATTAAAATATGGAAAATGAGTATTCTAGTTGTAGAATTAGTAATTAGATATAAATATCGTACAACTACGCTAAACGACTAGAATATATGTAGATAGCATGGACTACAACTATATGCGTATTTGTTAGTAACCGATAGATTAGGATTTATGGATGTTAATTATAAATTTAACTAGCAATAAATTTGAAATTAATGAGAAGAAAAGTAATTTTATGGGGACTGATTAAGGAAACTTGGTATTGCATTTGTGGAAGAAAGAAATTTGAGTAACGAATGGATTTTGAAAACTTAAAGAATGTTAAAAAGACTGAAGAAGGATTAATTGGAAATGGCCCAATTCTGGCAGCAATGATCAGTTGTTATGGATATTAATTGAAGCAATAAATGTACCACATTTAATTAAAGGCTGAAAAAAGGGAAATTAAGAAAATAGGTAGCAATGGAATGAAATATTAAAGAGAGCTCATCTTAATTTAGAAATGAGTGGTAGGACCTCAACACCATTTATATTAACTGATAATAAATGGCAACTTTCAGTAAAAATTTCTTTTGGAGTTCTTGGATTATAGTCGCTAGTTGTCATCCTTAGTTATTGGAAAAGTGGATGATGTGGTATAAGATATATTCCCATTTTATTCTTGTGTAGAATTTATGAATGGGATTTACGCCACTTGATATATGTTGGAAAACAATGTAAATAAGAAAATCTTATGAGAACACTTAACTAGCGATAGACCATAGGTAAAACTAGAGGTTAGTGAGGAAATTAGGTTAGCAGCATAAAGTGGGTAAATGTTTCAATCTCAAAACTTTTAGATTTTGGGAAATATAAGGGATTTAGCTCACAAAATTCCACCATGTAAGAAAAAGAAAAAATGTATAGGAATGAGAATGGAATTTCCTATTGATCAAGGATTAAGAAGAAGGTGGCAGAAATTTTCGTTAGAAGTAGTGGATCCACAACACTCCGACACAACTTTATGGAGTTGCGCTTTGCATCGTTAGCAGTAGGGACCATTAGTTTATTAGCAAATTTGGAGGGGTTTGCTAGTAGTTTTAGGAACTAGCTTTAGGAACTTCATTAAATCAGAGCATCGCTTATCGACTAAAAACCGATGAACAAACTAAAGAAATGGTCGAGAACTTGGAGGATTTGTTGTGAGCTTGCATCTTGGACTTTGGAGGACCTTAGGAGTAGCGCTTACCCTTAGTAGAATTCAGTAGGATTGTAGTCATCAATGGACGATTAGTATGGAACCCTTGAAGCTTTTTTTGGGAGGCCATGCAAATCGTCAAATTGTGGGTGGGAACTACCAACAAATTCTACTCGGACCAGAGTTGTATTGTGAGACTTTGGAAAGTCAGAATTGATTAGGCAACATACGATTTGGATAGTTGGAAAGTAGGCACCAGATTTACTGGGCCTTTTCCCAATATGGGGAAAAACAAGAAAACTTTTATGTTGGCTGGAGTCCATGAAGTTTTTGCATTTAAGGAAATACCTTCATAGCATAGCAATTGTTGTAGAGCCTAATCAATTGGGGGATTTTAAGACGAAGTCAATAGCGTTCCGCGCCACTGCGTGCATCGTAGAGCAGGAAACTCGGAAGCTCCGCAATAAAGAATTAGATTGGTTCGAGTACAATGGTGAGAAAATCCGATGGGAGGCATGATGACTCTTCGTCCAAAACCTTTCTCTGGAAAATTTTCTCTTCAAATTTAGGATTTTAGTTGCATCGTGATTGCTAGATTGGATGGTAGGAGGTGATTGCTACACTTTTTCACAACCACTTTACACTCATGTAGAAATTTTTATGCATGTTTAGGGTATTTGCATACACTTTCATGACACGATCATACACTCATGCTAGGATTGACTAGGATTGAGCTCATTTTAGTATGTCTGTAGTACATAATCACATTGCATTATTGGTTGAGTAGATGGTTGTGTAGATAGCTTAGTTGTATAGCATGGATATTATTGCACATTACGCTGTTCGATCCTTGAAATATTTCAGGACGAAATTATTTTTAAGGGGGGGGAGAGAATGTAACACCCCGTAAAATGAACGATAATTAAATGGAGTAAATTAAATTAAATATAATAAGGGTTGGATATAGAAATTTTATAAAAGTTGGAATCTAACCACGAAAGTTATTCCATTGTGTTCGTGGAAAAATTCTGATTTGTTTCCATATATAATATGCTGAAAACGGAGCTCAAACAAAGAAGTTATGAGCACTTGAACTTCTCAGATTTAAATTAATTTAGTTTGAATTCAAATTCAAATGAGAAATCAAATTTTAGGATTTAAATTTCTAAAATTAGCTTGGGCGCTAAGTAAATGATTAACTAACGCTTAATGTTAAAGATTAATTAGAGAACAAAATAATATGGCAATGGAAACATAAATAAACGCCCCTGAATAAAAGAGCGGTCGACCTGAGTAGGTCAACCGGTCGACCGCAGCGGTCGACCGCTTGGCAATGATAGTTGCCAGTGGCGGCTAAGGTTTTACGTTATGTTCTATTCGGTTGTGCGCTCAAGACAGATTTACCCGTTTCTTATCTACTTTCATCCTACGGTTCTGGTCCGTTTCAACTCCTATAAATAGAACCCTATCCTCTCCACTTTTATTCATATTATTTTGGGTAATACAACGAAAATTTGTCATTGCTATCTCTCTAGATTCAAAAACTCCATAGAGAATTCAAGTAAGGATTCAACATATTTCCTATTTGTTTCTTCTTCCTCCAATCTATTCTTATCTTATTCTTCTCTAATTATTCTGAAACTAATGAATATATATACCTCTTCTCTATTGTGTGTGTGTATATCAAAAGAGAGATTCTGGAAGAGATCAAAAGGCTACAAATCCATTTAAGTAAAACTAAGGCTAATTTTTGAGTGGAAACCTTAGTATATCTTTTCAGCAATTGTTTAGTGTATTTCTTTTGGATTTGAAAATGCCTTAGGGATTTTGGGATTTTGAAAATATGGTAGATAAATTCCCCCAAAATTTCTTTTTGTTTCGAAATGTCAATTCTATGTTGAGATTCTCAATTATTTACATTTATTTGATGGACTTCGTTTCGTTTATGCAATTTTTGATAATTTCATAGTCTATTCCACTTCTCCTTCTTTTTTGCGTCAAATTGTGATTCTTCAATAAAATAAGGGGTTTAGTTACGAATTTTATTCATAGTTTACACCACTTATTCATATCTATTTCTTTGTAAAACGAGAGTTGAATAGAATATGGGGTTTAGATTGCAATTCTTGTTGTTTAAGATATTCCATTGAATTGGTCTAATAAATTGAGTTTCTATTTATTTACAAGTCTGTTATTGCAGTTTTGATTATGAATATTTATTCCCTTTTAGACATATGAATTCCATGAAATCTTGGGAAATTGAAGATAAAGGACTTGTAATAATAATTGATTAGGGAATTGACATTTAACGCTAGTTTAGAGCGTAAAATCCGTGCGTTTACAACTTATTAGGCGCGAATATTTATTTATCTCTATTTACATAATTAACGTATAATTATTGCGTATATGATGTAGTTAATTAGGCATTTATTTTTCATTTATTTTTCATTTATTTCCCCCATTAGAAAGGTAATTGATTTTGAGGTGAAAATAAAAGAAAACTCTTATATAGCCTAATTATTAATTTGAGGTGTAATAAGAAAGATTCCTTATAAGGCGTTATTTATAAAATGGTGAGATGTGTATATATATCTATATATGGACAATAATTGATTTGTGGCTCGGTCATAGGGATGCGAGGTCAATAGAGTCACATGACAGAAGTTTGCCTTCACTTTGAGGCTACCAGGAGTTGTGTAAACTTTTATTGATGTGGGATATCCTTATGATAAATATTTGTAATGATGCGAGGTTAGTTCTAAATTTTTTAGGGGAAATCTTTCTAGCTAATCTGGCTACCAGTTCCTACGAATAGAGGACTAATGTGAGATGCCATTATGGGTATGGGCCATAAGACGAAGGGACTACTTCGGGACATGAGGTATTAAGTGGTTGGACCCACATTTTCCCCCAGATGAAGTATTAAATGGCCAATGAGTTACGTTATGTGGTATCTCTATAGGAGTCTGCTTCTGGAATTAGGCCTTAAATGACAGGGTCTGCCTATTTTCCACTTGGAAGTATTAAGCCTATGAGATTCCATATGATGTCAGCTAGATGGAACCATCAAGAAGCACACTTCTAGAAATAGGCCTTAAATGACGGGGTCTACCTATTTTCCACAGGGAAGTATTAAGTGACTTGGGTACCGTCTCTCACATTATTGGTTATTTATGACGTATGATTGGGATATGAGATATACTTTTGGAATGGAAAGTATTAAGAGGTTCGACCCACCTCATTTCCTTATAAAGAAGTATAAAATGATTTTAATGATTTTATGTTCATAGACATGTTCTTATTTTGAAATATACTACCCAAGTACTGAAAAGGTAAGACTCGAGGTTTTTATTCACCAGACACTTATGTTCTGACTCTTCCCTTATTACAACACAGGTTAAGGACGGAGCGATGGCAGTGACGATGTTTAGAGATGGAGAAGCTTGGCTTGTGGTAGTATTTGTTATTATTACTTGCTTTTATATGTACCCATGTAACTGATATTATGTTATGGTTTTTATAGAATTTTGTATTATGGCATTTTTATGGTTTTGAAATAAATGGTTACAATTTGCGATGAGTTTTGAATGTTTAATTATAGCTCTATACAGTTATTTTTTTTAGTTCTACCAACAGCTTACCTTAGAATGGACCTAAGTTTCGATGGGTCTTTTTTGGATCGAAATTTAGGCATGTTCCGGGATGGGTTGTTACGTTTGGTATCAAAGCTCTAGGTTACCCGATTAATGGGGAAAGTATATTGTACGTATGAGTGGCATACTTGTTATTTTTGAAAAGATTTTTTTTCTAAAACTCATACTATATATATATACTTATTTTTGAAAATCAAGATCCGATCTAATAGAAAGAAACAAATAATGATGTACTGCGATCGCAAGCCATATTAAATGAATGACTGAACTGCACTGCCAACATTTCCAGAGCTCATATTTAGTTAATACCCTCAAGTCAGATCTGCATTGCACATACTGAGGGCTACCTAAGTGGAACCACACAAAGTCGGAAGCATCCTAAAGGGCTGTACTCAAGCCACTCAAGCGACACTCCAATGCAGATCCATACTTATAGGAAAGTAGCGAAGATATGAGATCACCTTTATCAATAGCCCATGCAACAAGAGTAACTCGAATCATGGGTAGCTCAGAACAATCATACACCAATCAGTCACTTTAAATGTGTCGGCCACACCCCAAAACTGACGAATTAACTCTTATTATCCTCCAAAGAACCCATATGCAAAGCCAATTCAAATACGAGGTTTCCCGCCATAATTTCAAATGATCCTGCCGTAATTCCAAGAAATCCCTCTTTCATCTCAATCTTCCCGCGAAGAACATGTCGGCAATTCGGGTATATCAAATAGATAACACAGGTAAACGACACCTAGTAGGATCCAAAGAATGAAACACAATGACGAGAAATAGATTATAGTGATCCACGTGCGCCATCATACTATAAATAGAAAAATCATTGTATCAAGAAAGGGCCTTTGACCCTTTCCACTTTACGATACTTTTAAGATTTTATTATACTCTCTGCCATGAAAACCCATACCAGAATATATAAAGGAAGAAAGATTTCCCCGGGACGTAAAATTCCTTAACATCTAAACCACATAAATTCCTTGTGTCCTTTGCATTTTTGCATTTTGTTATTGGCATACCTAGTTTTTAGTATTAGATCTTACCTTTTCCATACTAGAATTAAATACTAGTTTAATTTGACATTTTAACAAACAGTTAAAGTGCAACTACCTAATTGTGCAATCATCCAACAGCATAGCTACTACCTAATGGTAAATTTAATATTATTTAACTTCGCTAATTCAAAATCATTGAGGTAATTAGTACGATAATTACTTCATCTTTAGTTGGAGTATTGTAAGACCAAAAATCTTACTAACATATTTTGCGCTAGAAGAAGGGGTTTAACCTCCGTTTATTTCCTACATCCGGTAAAACTTAACCTGCAATAGTTTAAAGTAACATGAATCCCATCGATTCACACATCCCTCCTATTCAAGAGCACTTGCACTTAGCTTGAGACTACTAACAAATTGCTCGTAACTTCGAAAGCCCAAAATAAAGAGGGAGCTTCGACGAAGTCCCCGCAAATCCCTTCTTGACTGCATTCCAATCCTTCACAAACCAAATCAACGAATGGATGGAAGGGCTAGAGAAAATTGTGGCCCAACATACTACCCAAAGAACATCCTCCCTGCCTCTGTCCATAGCTCATCACCTTCGTTTACCTATTGTGCTGGTCATTCAGCAGGGGAACCTTAACGACACTCCCAATGATGGAAACGGTGATGCTGGCTTAAGAACCAATATTAAGCTAAAGGGCAAAATCCAAGCAAACCCACAAATCAAGACAAAACTAGTTAATATTAACCCTTTGATGCTTAATAAACAAACTCGATTTGCTCTTGAAGAGGAAGATGCTACCTGATTATTCAAGGATAAATCATCACAGTCAAAACCCAGAGAAGATGAAATTCGCCAGTTAAAAGCTCGTGTAGAGCAGCTAGCTAAACTTTGCAAACAGGGAACTGGGGAGAATATTTGGGAGGAAGGATCTTCCCCATTCAACGAGACTATCATCGAAATAGACTTTCCTAACAACTTCAAGGCCTTGTTAATTGAAAATTTTGATGGGACCACAAACCCATATGACCACTTTTGTACATTTGAATACCACATGGAAGTTCTGAAAGTGGGAAGGATGGCTAGATGTAAACTTTTCCTAGTTTACCTAGCCGGAGCAGCAACAAAATTGTTTATGAGATTTAGAGCAGGAGATGTTCGCTCTTGGCGACAGTTATCAATTGATTTTCTAAGATAGTTCAATTCAAGAAGAGAAGCTTCACCTAATGTAAACACGATGTCCCGCGTCAAGCAGGGCAAGAATGAAAGTTTGCGTAATTTTATTAAGTGTTTTAAGTCTGAAGCCCTGAAAATTGGAGTAGGTGATGAAGGAGCCTTATTGATGGCAGCTCATGCCGAGATCAGAAGGGGAATCCCGATGTGCTAGATGAATAACCGAAAATCATGCCACGACATGAAGGCCTTTTATGAAAGAGTAGTGACTACACTAGGATGGAAGAAGCTGGTTCCACCACTTAGATTCAGAAGTCTTCTGCCCCTACCTATGAAAAGAAGAGGGGGCAAAAGGATATCACCCTCCGGTAAAAAGACAAAAGGAACTTAGCTTCGCAGTAAAAGCCCCACTCACTCACACTTCTAGTCAGATATATGAAATGTCCAAGGCCGAACTTGCTTATAACATGTCCAACAAAGGGAAGAAACCAGAGCAGGAACAAGGTAGGGCGTACTGCCACTTCCATCGAGCTAATGGACATCATACCGACAACCGCCGGCTTTTGAAAAATGAAATACATAGGCTAATCGAGAAATGATACCTACGAAAATTTTAGAGGAAAAATGGCAAATGTAGAACAGGAAATCTGACTCCTGACCCAAACGAGAATCAAGTTGGGAACCCCTTTAACCTGATAGCATCAATCCATAAGGGCCGCACCCCGTTGGTATGAGTAAGAAGGCACAAGAGAGGTATGTGCAGGAGGCAAGGGTCCAACAGAAGTCAGTCTTCCATATCAAACAAAAGCCTATTCAGAGATAATATTCACAACGGCTGACGCAATGAGAGTAGTCTTCCCTTACCAGGACCCACTCATCATTACAGTACATATATCAAACTATACCATGAAGAAAGTTTTCTTTGATTTTGGGAGCTTGTCAATGTCATCTTTAAGTCTGCATTCAATTAGATGAGACTTCCACTAGAAATCATAAAACCAAGTTCGAAATTGATTTCTAGCTTCAACAGTATTGCTACAGTTTCGTTGGGATCTGCACGCTTGCTTGTTACTGCCAAAACTGCTCCACCGCATAAGTCATTCTATGCCAGCATCTTAGTCATTGACTAACCCTCACTATACAATGCCTTCCTTGGAATACCTGCCTTGATAGACATGGGAGCTATCATATCCCAGAAAGATCTCCTTATGAAGTTCAACACTCTTGCAGAAATAGGGCCCGTAAGAGGCGAGCAAGTTTTAGCTAGAGAGTTATACAATGTAAACCTTACTCCCGACAATAAAATTGTTCGAAATTATTCTGGTGTCTCCTTTAATATTTATAATGACAATAACAACAAAGAAGACGAACTATTTTATAAAACTGCATCGGAACTAAGTACCCAAACTAACGCAGAAATGTGTAATCTTGCGCCACCAAAATCAACAAAAAAAGAAAACAGAACATATATGCACATGATCGTTACTAATGAATATAATTTATTTTATGCATAATACTTCTCCGAAGAAGCCCAAAAGTAGCCATCCTCGGTAAATTCACCATTCGAGGAGGAAGAAGAAAGTGAAATAGACCTGAGATTAGGAGCACAAAAAATCTAGAGCCAATAGATGATCTCGAAGATGTACAAATAGATCCAAAAGACCCCACAAAGATTCTCAAAATCGAAAAGGAATTCAATGCAAATGCCTACGGAGCTGATAGACTTTCTAAAAAAATTAGATGTGGTCGCCTGGGCAGACTCAGACATGGTAGGAATAGATCCAGCCATAATTTGTCATGCACTCAATGTAGACCTCGATGTCCATCCGATTAGACAAAAGCGTAGAACTATAGACAAGGAAAGGTACAACGCTCTACATGAAGAAGTTAAGAAATTAAAGGAGAATCGATTCATTACAGAAGTATACTACCCGAAATGGATTACTAACCCAGTGCTTATAAGGAAGCCTAATGGAAAATGGAGAACTTGCATAAGCATGAACTGGGCTCATTCATGGACGTGTATTCATGGTACAATCAGATAGCCATGTTCAAGCAAGATCGGCAGCATAATAGCTTCATAACAAACAAAGGGTTGTACTGCTACAAAGTCATGCCATTCGGGCTCAAAAAACGCGGGGTTGCCTACCAAAGGTTAGTCAATATGATGTTTGCAGAACAAATTGGAAAGAACATTGAAGTATATGTAGACGACATGCTGGTCAAGTCCAAGGTGGCATCAAGCCACGTTTGAGATTTAGAGCGGACATCTGGAGTCCTAAGGTAATACAATATGAAGCTGAACCCATTGAAATACACCTTCGCCATCCAATCAGGCAAATTCTTAGGGTACATTGTAGCTGCACATCGCATTGAAGCGAATCCTAAGAAGATTGAGGCAACAAGAGGAATGGGATTCCCAAAGGCGCCAAAGGATCTGACGAGTCTGAATGGCAGGGTAGTGGCACTAAGTAGATTTATGTCCAAAGCAATAGACAAGTGCATCTCGTTCTTCAACCAAGTGAAGAAAGGGCGAAACTTCGAATGGACCGAGGAATGCAAACTGCATTTCAAAACCTAAAAGATCATCTGGTCAATACTCCTATACTATCAAAACCGATGATAGGTGAAGATTTGTACATTTATTTAGCAGCAACTAATAAAGCTGTTAGTGTTGTAGTGATACGAGAAGACGAAGGAACCCAAAGACTCATATACTTCACCAGCAAGCGGCTATCAGGAATAGAGCTAAACTTCTCAGTCATTAAAAAATTGGCCTACAACCTTCTCCTTATAGCAAGGAAGACGAGGCCCCATTTCCAGGTGCATCCCACCAAAGTCCTCACAGACAAACCCCACCGACAGATACTGCAGAAGCTTGAGACACCAGGCCACCTATTGAAATAGGGGATAGAGCTTAGTTAGTACGACATCATCTATTGTCTTAGACCCTAATCAGTTAAGAAGCAAACATCTGCAGTTTTGGCAGTTGTTCATAGATGGAGCATCAAATGAACAAGGGGCAGGAATTGGGTATATGATGATGCAACGACCCATGTTCTACGTATCAGAGGATCATAGAACATTTATATTATTTTCATATGAGGTCGTATGGTTCTAATATTTTGAAAAATGACACTTAAGAACACTTTCCCACATTCACGATTTTTGATGGATTTCTATGTGACCGTTTTGACCCTGTAAATCTTGTTACGCTATAACTTTTGATAGGAGCCGAGTTAGGGTCTGAAACCACATCCATTAGATCTGGATGATGGTTTCCCTTTCTACAAAGTGGTCATACTAAGGAAATGGACTTACCGTTTTTGAGTTATGACTGTTTGAAGTTTTCTTTGATTTTGAGTAGCTTAAGTGGGTAATTACGATCATTAATGCTTAGGCCCATGACCCATTTCAGTTTTAGGGTAAGTGGAGGCTGATGGGACCTCATCCCCATCATTTCACAACTCCCAGAAAATAGTTAAAAGCCTCAATTTACCTCCATTGACCGAAAAACAACCCTTAAACCTACTTTAATTAGCCAAATTACACCATTAAGAGGAGATTAGCATGATTAGCACTTGGGATTAGAGATCTGCTGTTGGAGGAGCATTGGATTTCATGCCTTCTACTATTCATTTGGGGATTTGAGTTTTGCTTTTGATTAAGGTGAGTGATTAGATCTCTCACTTACTAATTAGGTCATTATACACCCTAAATGATGTTTTAAAAATACTAAACATGTTTTTAGACCATATTACACCATAAATGTGAATTTTAGATGATTTTGACTTGATTTGTAAAAAAGTGTTCTTATGGATCCCTAACCATGTTCTTATGGATCCTTAACCTCACCTTAGATATAAATCCCCTTAAAATGACATATTTAGATGTTTAGCTGTTGTTAATGCTTATATATGATGAATGTATGATTGCTCTATGTCTGAATGGTTGAAAATGTCGAGATTTAGTTAGGAAGAAGCTATGGATCGGTGGCGATCCATAGATCCTATTCCAAAGTAGGCGCGATCAATGTGGGGCAATAAGGAAGCCTCATAAGGTTGCACACCAAGTTTCAAGCCATTTGGAGTTAGTATGGTCAAGATATGGGCACTCAAAGCATGGATTGGTGAGACTCAAATCGTGGATCGGTGGGAGTTATTTTTATTTTAAGAAATTCACAGTTAGAGTTTGGTCTAGTGAATAAATGCATAGAGCTCTATGGCTCTAATTCTAGTAAAAAAAAGCAACAAGCTTTTATTCTTAATTTGAATAATTTTCCGGTCTAATTAAACGTTAAAAATAACTTAATGCCTGATGTGGGGCTCAAAAGCATGGATTGGTGGAGTAGCTTGGATCATGGATCATGGTACAGGAACATAGAGGCAAGGAGGTGGAGCCAACATCACACATTTTTGGCTAAGTGTGGGTTCCCATGGATCGGTACTGATCCATGGAGGTTAGCTAAGTATTGGGCTCGGTTCACATGGATCGGTACCAATCCATGGGGATTGACCCAATCAAGGCACGATCGATGGTAGGCCATGGCGAGGTGTGTTGGTGCTCATGTGTGAAGTGTAGGATCGGTGGTGATGGTTCGTTGGCCATGGATTGGTGGGGATGGTTCGATGGTCACAGATCTATCGTGATCCATGAGTTTTATTCCAAACTTGATGAGATCGATATGAGATAACAAGGAAGGCCCTATAAGACTACGTTTTGAGTTTTAGATCATTTGGAGTTCGTATGCTCGAGTTATGGTTGTTTGAAGATGGATCGGTGGCGATTTCCGATGGCGATGACGCGCGATTCGACGATTATGATTCCATGATAGGAAGTGTTGGCTTAGATGATGGGTAGCTATACTTCGGGATGTAGAGTAGCCGGATTGAAGGAATTATTGGAGGAAGGTTATGGGATGCACGATGACATTCTGTGACTAACGATGGCTATCGAGGATAATTCCCAACCACAACGACTTCAAACGGGAGTTGTAAGGACAGTTCCGAGATGAGCTCTGCTATGGATGACATGTTCAAAGGGATCATTGATATTCATAAGGTTTCGAAGTATACTCGTAAAGCATGGGTATTAAGGATGCTCACTTGGGTTACGATGATCCTTGGATCAAACAATGACCCGATCCATTTACTTGGACTGTTATGATGTGCAGTCCAGGCCTTTTGAGTGGCATGGATTTAAGTACTGGAAACTGGGACATTTAGTGGTCCTTGACTATACGATGGGGTCATATGAGTATCATATATCCAACGCACTGAGTGAATGTGAGGATGGATGATGGATGCTATGTTTGCTTGATTGTTTGTCACCTTGGGGATGTCACATGATGTTGATATTATCAATGCCGATATCTAAACACCCTTAGCACCTTGACGCATAATACACCCATGATGACTATCATAGAGTAGCGTATATCTTATATGTGTGCTAACTCTATGGATGCAGAGATAGGTCAGGAATGATTTTCCATACCATTTGTCCTAGTATATTGACTTTATAGTATTTGAGATTTCTACCACTCACTCCAGACTCTAACATGGGGTTTTATGCTTACTTCTTATTACTCTGGGTACTTTTAAATGAGTAGATTAGGAATATCAGGTCTGGTGAGCAATGGAGCTGAACATGTAGTGAGCAGGAAGCTATTCTCTCGTATTATTATATTTACTCATTTGTTATTCCGCTACACAGCACTATAGAGCTTGCAGTGCCTTACTATTATTGGATAAAATTTATTAAGTGAGCTTATTTATCATTTGTATAAGCTCTATTACAGTTTTGTATTACTGTATAAGCCTGTGTACTCTGTTTCTGTGGTTCATGTGGTTATTACTATTTCGCTTGTTTTATATCTATGATGACTATTATATTTATCTGATGCGTTGTGAGGTATACGACAGGTTATGTGATTGTGTGATTTTTTATTTCTTTCTCTTCTATTCTCTCCTCTTCTTTTATATTCCCCTTCTTTACTTCTATTTTTTCCCTCGACAATCGTCCTACATCGGCCAAATGCTCGAGCAGTGCACTATTCGATTATATGAGCATCAGAGGTGTAGGGCGGTCATCCTATTGGTATCAAAGTTTATGTTACATGATTAACTTAAGCTGATACTCGATCTAGTAGAGATAGGGTAGAAGTTGTCGCCTTAGATTAGATTGAGAGTATACATATATACAGGGGAGTGCGTATTTGTTATATATTTTGGTTTTCAACACTATATATAGTATATAAGTCGCACTGCACACACAAGTACTACCTAAGTGGGATTCCTTATAGAGGGACTGATTTTCCCTATTACAGACTGAACGATGAGTCGCCAAATAAGGAATGCTGCTAGGAACTCCATCTCTGGAGTCGAGGAAGGGCTGGTTTGGGAACTGCTAATCCCGATTTATAGACTATGCTCAATACTATGATGAGGAACATGCTGCAAAATGCTCAAGTAGCCACTCTGAATGCTGCTGTTGATGGTGGTGCTCCAGTGCAGGTGCCTAGATTTGATTTTGTTAAGCTGAATAAGGACTTTGCTAGTCTTGGTGGCAAACCGTTTCGAGGAACAGAGTCGGCGATGGAAGTGCAATATTGGCTTGATACCTGCGAAAGGATTTTCGATGACTTAGAGTTGGATGATGCTATGAAAAGGCAATTGGCTTATCGACAGCTTCAAGGGCGAGCCATGAACTGGTGGAATGTAGTTAGGGCTACCATACATGAGGATCAGTTCACTTAGGGCCAGTTCAAAGCCATATTTGAGGAGAAATTTATTCTTGTAGCTTAAGAGGTCTATTCTATTCCATAAGTTCATAGATCTGAAGCAAGAGGATATGACTGTCTTTGAGTATGTTGCTGAGTTCAACGCTCTATCGAAATATGGGATGTCCTCCATTGACACTCCATTAAAGAAGAATGAAATGTTTATCATTGGGTTGAGTGATCATCTTGCGAAGTGATTGATTAGTCATATTGACGAAAGCTTCGGTAAGTTGATCGAAAAGGTTTTATGATGTGAGATCCTATACCCAGTGTAAAAGGACTGTCCCAAACCAGTTGAGTGGAGGCAAAAAATGGAAGCATATGCATTGAATGTCGTTTCGATTTCATCGAGTACTCCATCGACGAAAGAGAAGGGAAATGGCAATTCCATCTGAGGCATGCTTTCCATTTATGGTGTTTCCATACATGTTTTATTCGACGTTGAGGTTTCACATTCCTTCGAAACTAGTGATTTGATAAATAGATTGGGACTAGGACCCAAAATTGTTGACCGACCTTTAAATAACGATGAACCTTGTTGGTGGCTCAACCAGCCTATGCATGTTTTGTCTAGAATTAGCCTCATCGATTCATGGATGTTTGTTTATTTGATTGTTATTGATTTGTTTGAGTTTACTTAGGTTCGGTGTTATAGTTTGAGAATTGACTGGTTGAAGGGGTACAGAATAGTGGTGGACTGTGAGAGGCTATTTGTGACTTTAGGGACCAACGACGAGCGGAAGGTAGTGTTCGACTACCCACTTAATGATGAGGTGATAGTTAGCTTTCTATATTCGCTTGATATCCCACACGATGAGTTATTATCTGTGCATGTAGCTAGAGAGTGTCCAAGCACATTCGATGAGGTGATCGGATTACCACCATATAGGGATTGAGTTTCATATCGATCTGGTTAGAGGTGCTAGACCAGTAGTTATGCCTTTTAAGGCATCATATGCCCAAAGAGAAGAGAAAACTAAAGGTGTGAGCATATGACTTATTAAGATGAAGGTTCATTTGCAGAAGCATATTTAAGTGGGATGCACCTATATTGTTCGCCAGTAAGGCGGATGACTCTTTGAGGTTGTTTGTTGATTACCGTGAGCTGAATGAGATGACGAACAAGTACCCAGTCCCGCTTATTGATGGATTGTTCGATCAGCTACATGGTGTTAGAGTATTTTCTCAGTTGGATCTTGCAACGGGATTTCATCAATGAGAGTAACTAAGGAGAGTGTGTCAATCACTGCGTTTCGTATGCCGTCTGGTTTCTATGAGTGGTTGGTTATGCCGTCAGGCTAACCAACGTGCCGTACTTTGTTGATCTCATGAACTTTGTCTTTAGGAGTCAGCTGAATAAATTCATGCTTGTGTTCATTGATGGTATTCTTGTCTATTAACGAATGGAGGAAGAACATAAGACACATTTGAGGATTGTATTGGAGGTGTTAAGAGAGCACCAACTGAAGATGAATTTTTCTAAATGCCACGTTTGGAAGGGAAGTGTGATTCTTGGGTCACATTGTTTCCGAGCAGGGCATTTCCGTCGATCCTGCAAAAGTTGCAACAATCAAAGATTGGATTAGACCCAAAAATGCTATGGACGTGAGAAGTTTCTAGGGGTTACCTAGATATTATAGACGGTTCATTCAGGACTTCTCTAAGGTAACAACACTATTGAATCACTTGATGAAAAAGAATTAGACTTTTACTTGGATGCGAGATGTGAACAAGCATTTGTGAGTCGAAAGGAATAGTTAACGAGTGCACCAGTATTGACTATTTTGAGCGGGAATGAGGAGATGATGGTATACACTAGTGCTTGTGGTACCGGATTGGGCATAGTATTGATGCAGAGAGACAAGGTTGTTGCATATGCTAGTCGATAGCCGAGTCCACATAAGAAGAAATACCCGACCCATGATTTAGAGTTGGCAGCGATTGTGTTTGCGCTGCAGATTTGGAGGTACTATCTTTTAGGAGAAAGGTTTGAGCGTTCACCGACCATAGATCATTGAAGTACCTCTTGTATAAGGATCTTAACCATCGCCAGCAATGATGGTTGGAGTTCATGGCCTCCTATGACTTTGATATTACATATACACCAGGTAAAGGTAATGCAGTTGCCGATGCCTTGAGTAGGAGACATGCCAGCTTGGGAGCTATGTTCCTAGAGTGGGCGTAGTTAGAATATATTGATGGTTATGATTTTCAACCGAGATGAGAGCTAGAGCCAAAGATGTTTGCAAGTAAGACTCTCATTGAGCGGATTGATACTAATCGGAGGCGCAGTGCCAGATTAGCTGAGATTATTTCTAAGATTGAAGCAGGAGTAGAGTATGAGGATATGAGACAGTACGGACTTGACCGAGACAGTTGGCTCCGTAAAGGCGGGCGATTATTTGTTCCTGATGTCGATGGGTTGAGGGATGAGGTGCTCCATAAGCGCCATCATTCAAGATTGACTATTCATTCTGGCGGTGATAAGATATACCGTGATATGAGGCAGACTTACTGTTGGGAAGGGATGAAGAAAGACGTTGGGACATTCATCTCGAAATGCGTGAACTGCCAGTTGGTTAAGGTAGAGTAGACGAAGCCTAGTGGTCTGATGCCACCACTAGAAGTTCCCGAGTGGAAGTGGGAACAAGCATCGATGTATTTAATCAATGGACTGCCGAGGACTCAAGCAGGGTACGACAACAGTTGGGTCATAGTCGATCGATTGACCAAGAGCATCAGATTTATACCCGTCAAGTCAAGTAGAGCGATAATCAAACTGGCTGAACTGTGTGTGAAATGGATAGTACAATTCCATGGTATGCCGAAGCGCATTATGAGTGAACGAGACCCGTTGTTCATTAGTGGGTTTCGGAAGAGCTTATAGAAAGCATTAGGGACAGAGCTACACCTCAACACAGCTTATCACCTCAAACTAATGGCTAAACCAAGATTGAATCATATCTTAGAAGATCTTTTACGGGCTTGCATATTGGACTTTTGAGGCTCGTGGTATGATCACTTACATCTGGTTGAATTTGCATACAACAACAGTTGTCAGTCTAGCATCGGTATGGCACCATTTGAGGCATTATATGGTCGACCGTGCAACACTCATTCGTGTTGGTGGGGCCCCGGTGAGAAAAAGATATTTGGGCCAGATATGATTAGAGAAATATTGAAGAAGATTGAGATCATTCGACAATGGATGAAAGCTACCCAAGACAGACATAAAAGCAATGCTGAAAAGAGACGTCAAGATTTAGTGTTCTTTGTCGACGACATGGTATTTGCCAAGATCTCTCCATTAAAAAATGTCATTCGATTCGGTAGTAGAGGGAAGTTAGCACCGAGATTTGTTGGTTCTTTTCTGATATTAGAGAAGATTGAGAACCTTTCTTATAGAGTCAACTTACCTTAAAGAATGGCGGGAGTGCACAATGTCTTCCATATCTCTCATTTGCGGAAATTTGTGCATGACTCAGGCATAACTGTCACAATAAATCAGCTAGATGATATCGGGATTGAATCAGAGGTTTCGAGACTTTGTAGGCCAATTCGTATCGTCTTATGCGATACGAAGCAGCTTAGGAGGAAGACGGTGAAGTTGGTAAAGGTTTAAGTGGAGTGATAGTAAAGGCGATTGCACTTGGGAGACCAAGGAGAGCATGAGGACAGCATATCCAGTGCTCTTTACCTAGTGAGATTTCTTATCTATCGCTTTTACTTTCACGTATGATATCATGAAATGTACCATGGCATAATATCATCCATGCTAGGATAAGCTTAGATGTTTTCTTTTTCCTTTATTGCTATGTATGCATGTTTGATCTATGACGGTTGGCTATGCTTGTATATGATTATTAGGTAAGCATGATGACCCTATCGACTCGATTATGGAATTTCGAGGGCGAAATTCCTAAGGGGGGGAGAATGTAACGCCCTGTATTCTATGTATCAAAGAATTGTAAAATATTTATATTATTTTCATATGAGGTCTTATGGATCTAATATTTTGGAAAATGACTTTTAGGGATATTTCCTACATCCATGATTTTTGGCAGATTTCTATATCACCATTTTGACCCTATAAATCTTTTTTAGATTATAACTTTTGATAGAAGGCGAGTTAAGGTCTAAAACCACTTCCATAAGATTTGGATGATGGTTTCCTTTTCGTAGAGTGGTCATATTAAGAAAACGGACTTACCATTTTCGAGTTATGGTTGTTTGAAGTTTTCTTTAATTTTGAGCAGCTTAAGTGGGAAATTAGGTCATTACTGCTAATGCCCATGACCCATTTTGGTTTTCGGATAAGTGTAGGCTGATGGGACCTCATCCCCATCATTTCACAACTCCAAAATAGTTAAAAGCCTTCATTAACCTCCATTGACTAAAAAGCAACCCTTTAAACCTATTTTAATTAGCCAAATTACACCACTAAGAGGAGATTAGCATGATTAGCACTTGGGATTAGAAATTTGATATTGGAGGAGCATTGGATTTCGTGTATTCTACTGTTCATTTGTATATTTGGGTTTTGTTTTGGATTAAAGTGAGTGATTAGATCTCTCGCTTACTAATTAGGTCATTATACACCCTAAATGATGTTCTAAAGAATATTTAAAAATACTAAAAATGTTTTTAGACCATGTTACATAATATATGTGAATTTTAGATGATTTAAACTTGATTTGTTAAAAGTGTTCTTGTGGATCCCTAACCATGTCCTTATGGATCCTTAACCTTCATGTTAGATTTAGATCTCTTTAGAATGACATATTTGGATGTTTGGTTGTTGCTAATGCTTATATATAATGAATGTATGATTACTCTATGTTTTAGTGGTTGAAAATGCCGATCGAATGGCAATTTAGTTAGGAAGAAGCTATGGATCGGTGGCGATCCATAGATCCTATTTCAAAGTAGGCGCGATCGATGTAGGGCAATAAGGAAGGCCTCATAAGGTTGCGAACCAAGTTTCAAGCCATTTGGAGTTAGTATGGTCAAGGTATGGGCACTCAAACATGGATCGGTGAGACTCAAAGCATGGATTGGTGGGATTCAAAAGCATGGATCAGTGGGGTAGCTTGGGGTATGGATCGGGGTATGGGAACATGGAGGCGAAGAGGTGGAGCCAACATCATGCAGTTTTGGCTAAGTGCGGGTTCGACCCCATGGATCGGTATCGATCGATGGGGGATAACTAAGTATTGGGGTCGGTCCCTATGGATTGGTACCAATCCATGGGGATTAATCCAATCAAGGCACGATCGATGGTAGGGAATGAATAGGTGTGCTAGAGCTCATGTGTGAAGTGCGGGATCGGTGGTAATGGTTTGGTGGCCATGTATCTGTAGGATGGTTCAGTGGTCATGGATCGGTGGTGATCCATGAATTTTATTCCAAAGTTGATGAGATCGATATGGGCTGACAAGGAAGGCCCCATAAGACTACGTTCCAAGTTTCAAATCGTTTGGAGTTCGTATGCTCGAATCATGGTCGTTTGAAGATGGATCGGTGGCGATTTCCGAAGGCAATGACGCGTGATTCGACGATGTTGATTCCATGATAGGAAGTGTGGCTTAGATGATGGATAGATATACTTCGAGACGCAAATTAGCCGGATTGAAGGAACTGTTAGAGGAAGGTTATGGGACGCACAATGACATTCTATGATTAACGATGGCCGTCGAGGATAGTTCTCAATCACGATGACTTCAGACAAGAGCTATAGGGACAATTTCGAGATGAGCTCTGCTATGGATGATGTGTGCAAAGGGATCAGTGATATTCATAGTGTTTCAAATTATATTCATAAAACAGGGGTATGTGAGGACACTCACTCGGGTTACGATGTGGCCTAGATCAAACGATGACCCGATCCATTTACATTGGACTGTTATGATGTGTAGTCTAGTTCTTGGCCTTCTGAGTGGTATGGATTCAGGTATTGAGAAACTGGGACATTGAGTAGTCCTTGACTATACGATAGGGTCATACGAGTATCATATATCCAATGCACCGAGTGAGTGAAAGTGAGGATGGATGATGGATGCTATGTTTGCTTGATTGTTTATCACCTTGGGGATGTCACACGATGTTGATATTGTCGATGCCGATATATAGGCACCCTTAGTACCTTGATGTA
Source organism: Allium fistulosum (assembly GCA_030737815.1). Lineage (NCBI taxonomy): Eukaryota > Viridiplantae > Streptophyta > Magnoliopsida > Asparagales > Amaryllidaceae > Allium > Allium fistulosum. The sequence goes on from CM060906.1 coordinate 326,723,186, forward strand.
TAGTACACTCATGTTGACTATCATAGAGTAGCGTATATCTTATATATGTGCTAATTTGTGGATGTAGGGGCTGGTCGGGTATGATTTTCCATACCATTTGTCCTAGTATATTGACTTTATAGTATTTGAGATTTCTACCGCTCATATTGGACTATAGTCTGACCTGGGGTTTTATGCTTTGCTTCTTATTATCTAGGTACTTTTAAATGAGTAGATTAAAGATATCAGGTCTGGTGAGCACGTAGAGCTGGATAGGTGGAGAGCAGACTGCTACTCTTATGTTATTATATTTACTCTTCTGTTATCCCACTGCACCACACTATGGAGATTGCTAGTGCCTTACTATTATTAGAGAAAGTTTATCAGTTTATAAACTATATCACTTTTTTGTATAAGTGTATGAGCCTGTGTACTATGATTTTATGGTTCATGTAGTTATCACTATCTCGACTGTTTTATCTCTGTGATGACTATTATATTTTATCTAATGTGCGGTGAGATATATGACATGTTATGTGATTGTGTGATATTTTATTTCTCTCTCTTCTATTCTATTCTCTCCTCTTCTTTTCTACTCCCCTTCTTTACTTCTATTTATTTCCTTTGGCAATTGTCCTACATCGACCGGATGCTCGAGCATCACACTATTCAGAATATATGGCTCTCCTCGTAGGTTTAAGGATGACCCAGATAATGAAGGTAACCTACATTAAAATTCACATTGATTCCTAATTAGCTATGAACCAAGTACATGGCAATTACCAAGCGAAGAAGCCTAACTTGGCCAAATACGGGGAACTGTCTAAGAAGTTTCTAGAGTAGTTCGAACAATTTGAGATATAAAAAATTACGCGTGAAAACAGCCCATCCACAGACTCCTTAGCAAAACTTACTAGTACCAAAGTGGCTAGTGGAACGAAAGCAGTACCAGTTGGGCATCAGGCAGAGCTAAGTATAACAGAATCAAGTCAGATACTGGTCATGACTCGAGCTCAGCGGGCTGGCATTCAAGGGTCGCAAGATCAGGAGACAGTGGAGAATCAAGAGCAAACCTTGGTTGAATCCTTGCCTTAGCAAATCGAGGAGAATAACTGGATGACTCATATTAAGTAATTCCTGCTAGACGGTATCTTAGCTCCGAACCAAAACAAAGCCCGTAAAATAAGATAGCAGGCTCCGTACTACTCTTTCTTTGATGGCACATTATACAAGAGAGGGTATTCAACCCCTTATTTTAGGTGCGCTTCCAAAGAAGAGGGGAAACGAGTCATGAGAGAAGTACATGAGGGCCAATGCCGAAATCACTCAGGGGGAAACAAATTAGAAAAAAGGTATTAAGGCATGGTTACTACTGGCCTACGGTGCTTCAGGATGTAAAGGAATTTGTAAGAAGGTGGGATCGATGTCAACGATTTGTAAGTATCTCCAGACAGCTATCCCATGAGCTCGTACTACTTGCAAGCCAATGGTCGTTCGATATATGGGGCATAGATCTATTATGGCCACTTCCAATGTCAAAGGGAGAAGCTAAATATGCCATAGTGACAATGGACTACTTAACTAAGTGGGTAGAGGCAGATCCCCTGGCTACGATCATTGTGAAGAAGACAGTCACTAGATATGGGATTCCACACAAGATCATTTTCGACAATGGCACCTAGTTTGAAAGTAAAGAGTTTACCGAACTTTGTGAGAAGAAGGACATATTAAAAAGTTTTTCTTCAGTCGCTAATCTATAAGAAAATGGGCAGGTAGAAACTGCAAACAAAACCATTAAGAAGCTACTAAAGAAAAGGCTATAGAAAGCTAAAGGGAAGTGGGCAGAAGAACTATTTATAGTACTATAGGCTTACCAAACTTTAACCAGTTCCCCAACCGGCCATACCCTTTTTTCACTAACCTATGGATATGAGGTCATGCTTCCTATCGAAATAAAGATCCCATCATATAAAAGAATATCGTACACAGCAGAAAAGAATAGGAAATTGAAAGAATCTACCTTGGACCTCATCCAGGAAAGAAGGGATGAAGCAGCGGTAGTACCCGTCGCATATCGACAAAGGATGGAAAAAAATTATAATACCGGGCTCAAAGATAGAAACTTTTGTAAAGGGGACTTGGTACTGTGAAGAGTAATGACCAACACAGAGGATCCAACATAAGGAGCATTGGGTCCGAATTAGGAAGGCCCATTAGTCATAGCAGATGTATTAGCGAATGGGGGCATATCGACTATCAAGACCCGATGGCAACCTAGTTCCAAGGACTTGGAACTCATAGCACCTCAAATCTTACTTTGTATGATTTACATTGCTTATGTAATGGATATTGTAATTATTATTATAAAGTAATAATACAATGAACTGGACCTAGGAATATTAGACGACCCGAACCAGTATAAAAATCTTTTTGTGTTAATTATTTTGACATGGTTAAAAACTCACGCTGGACGTAGGGATATTAGACGACCCGAACCAGCCATATAAAAAATGCATAATGTAGATCGGCTACTCAACCAAATTGGATGTAGGGATGTTAGACTGCCCGAACTAGTTATCAAAACGGAGCTGCACAATGTGCAACTTGGTTTTCGTAGCCGAACTAGTCGTAGGGATATTGGATGGCCCGAACCAGTATAAAAACCCTTTTATGTTTATACTGCAAATATAGACACTGGACGTATGAATACTAGACAGCCAGAACTAGTACAAAAAATCATGCGCATGTGAAGTTTGCAAATATGTGACCTATCTTCATAGTCAAAACTTAGTCCTCCCCCAAGTCACGGGGAAGACCGCGCCAAGCGCACGAACAAATAACTTTTCATAGCTCACCACCATCGTTCAACAATGCAACATAAGAATGACAACGACAATCTCAAAAATGAGAACGGTAATGAAAAACTAAGAGCAAACAAACATTTCACGACTTACCCTCACTGTTCAACAGTTGTGTTGACAATACAACATATGAATAACAACAGCAATCTCAGAAATGAAAACGGTAACTATAAGCAAAAAATAAACAATTCCTTGTAGATCACCACCTTCGTTCGATGATTGTGCCAACTACACAACATATAAACAACAAACTATCTATCCCCAAATAACGGTCAGACCATGCCCAACACACGATAAAACTTACATGAAAACCAACATCCAAAAAGCATCTCATAAGATGCAAAGACCAGAAATGAGCAGAGACAAGTCCATATCGATCTGTGATCGCTGCAAACTCGGGGGGCAAGATGTCACACCCGTATGCCTCAAGCTAAATTAAAGGAGAGTTAAATAAGGCACAAAGCTGAAAGAGCTATCTTCACAATAAAAGTTAAGATAAAAAGAGAAGAGATTGAAGTGATCCAACTGGTACTGTAAAAAAGCCGATCTGCGGTCACGATGCTCGATCCAACCAAAAGAACTACAGCCAAAAGGCAGGAAGCTGTAACAGAACAAAATACTACACTCAAAATATAAGCTATAGAGATACTAGAGCTGTGCCTATTCCCTGGTTTTAATATTACACTAAGATACTAAAATCAAGATCTGATCTAATCGCAAGAAACAGATGATGAAGTACTGCACCCTCAAGCCATAATAAATGATTAACTGAATTGCGCTGCCAACATTCCCAGAGCCTATACTTTGTTAACACCCTCAAGTCAGATTTGCACTGCACATATTGAGGACTACCTAAGCGGAACCACAAGGAGTCAAAAGAATCCCATAGGGCTGCACATAGGGCCCCAAAAGCAATGCTCCACCGCTGATCCACACTTACAGGAAAGTAGCTAAGATATGAGATCACCTTTATCAATAACCCATGCAACAAGATCAACTCAAATCACAATTAGTTCAGAGCAATCACACACGAATCAGTAAAGCTTTACTCTAAATGTGCCAGCCACGCGCCAAAACTAACGAAGTAACTCTTATTGTCCTCCTAAGAACCAATATGCAAAGCCAATTCAAAATTGAGGTTTCCCGCCATGATTTCAGGAATTCCCGCTTTCATCTCAAACTTCTCGCTAAAAAACACGTCAGCAATCCGGGTATATCAAGATAATGTGGATAGATGCCAATTTTTAGGATCCAAGGATTGAAACACAATGACAAGAAACAAATTGTGGTGATCTACATGCACCGTCATACTATAAATAGAAAAAGCATTGTGGTAAGGAAAGGACTTTGACCCTTTCCACTTTTCGATATTTTTAAGATTTTATTGTATTTTCTGCCATGAAAACCTATACCAAAACATATAAAGGAAGAAATATTTCCTCCATGGATGTAGGATACCTTAACTTCTGAACAACATAAATTCCTTGCGTCCTTTACCATTTTTGCATTTTGTTATTTACATACCTAGTTTTTAGTACCAGATCTTGCCTTTTCTATGCTAGAATTAAATACCAATTTGATTTGACATTTAAACAAACAGTTAAAGTGCAACTACCTAATTGTGCAAGCATCCAGCAGCATAATTACTACTCAACGATAAATTTAATGTTACTTAACTTTGCTAATTTAAAATCAATGAGGTAATTAGTACGATAATTATTTCATTTTCAATTAGAGTGTTGTAAGACCAAAAATCTTACTAACACTGGTAATTGACCAATAAAGTGACATAGGCCACTTATACTTTTATGACCTGTTTTATGTTCACAAAAATCCGCATCACTATATGACATGAGTTCGAAAGGGTATTTTTCGGGTAGAAAAAGTCCATAATATTTTGTAGTGGTTAAGTAACATAGAATTCGTTTTACTGGTTATAAGTGTGATTCTTTTTGATTTGCTTGGAATCGTGCATACAAACATATGCTTATTGGAATATCGGGTCGACATGCCTTTAAATATAAAAGGGAGTCGATCATATTATATAATTTTTGGTCAACATCTTGCCATTATAATCTTTTTAAAGATGAAGACTTGTACTCATTGGTGTTGGCTTACTAGAAACTTTGTCCATTCCAAATCTTTTTGATAAACCATTACAATATTTTTCTTGTAAATAAAAATTCCATTATTTAATTGTTTAATTTGTAAACCAAGAAAATAATTCAGCTCACCTATGTGTGACATTTCAAATTCCTTTAATATTTGCATATTCGTTACACGAATTTTCATTCATAGAACCAAAAACAATATCATTTACATATATTTGTACTATTAAAATATCATTATATTTCTTTTTAATAAATACATTAGAATCAATTTTACCAATTTTAAAATCAGATTCCAAAAGGTAAATTTCATGTCGATCATACCAAGCATGTGGTGCTTGTTTAAGACCATAAAGTACTTTCTTACGTTTAAAAACACGAATTGGACTTTTTCCATGTTTAAAATGAGGTGCTTGTTCTACAAATACAATTTTCTTATAAATCCATTTAAAATTGTACTTTTAACATTCATTTGAAAAAGTTCAAAATTATGTGACACGCAAAGGCTAAAAGAATCCTAATAGCTTCTATTCTAGCACCGAGGCAAAAGTTTCTTCATAATTTACTTCTTTTTGATTATACCCCTGAGCTACTAATCTAGCTTTATTGCAAATTAGGTCACCATTTTCATCTACTTTATTTTTAAATACCCATTTCGTACCAATTATGGTTTGATTGTTTGGACTTGGAACCAATTCCCAAACGTCATTCCGTTCGAATTGATTTAGTTCTTCTTATATGGCTAAAATCCAAAAATCATCTTTAGATGCTTCTTTAATATTTTTTAGTTCTATATTAGATATAAATGCAACGTATTCCATTTGATTTAGTTGATTTCTTGTTTTCACTCTAGTGTTAACTTCATCTATTACGTTGTCAAGTGGATGAACTCTTAGTATACAAGGTGGTGATTTTAATGAATTATTTATATTTTCATTTTGAGGGATTTTTTAAACTAGTTGGTTGGTTTATTGAAACAACTTGATCTTCATCATTACTTATCTTATAATTTTCATCAAAAGATACATGTAAAGTTTCTTCTTTTGTATTTGATTTTTTTCATTGAATACTATAAGCTTTACTTCTTTCTGAATATTCTATAAAGATACCTTCATCGACTTTCAAATCAAATTTCCTTAAATTATCTTTTGTATTTAATATAAAACATTTCGAACCAAAAAATTACAAAACAAAAAACTTTGGCTTTCTACCATTAAATTATTTATATGGTGTATGTTTAGTTAATGACCTTATAGAGACCCGATTTAGAAAGTAACAAGCTTTAGCCACAGCTTCATCCCAAAACTTATTTGATAATTGGCTACTACTTAATAACGTTCTTGCACATTCTTGAAGTGCTCTATTTTTCCGTTCTAAAATACTATTTTGTTTAGGTGTTCTCAGAAAGGAAAATTTGCGACTTATTCCATTCTTATTATAAAAAGCATTAAAATGTTCATTTTCAAATTCCCCACCATGATCACTTCTAATATTTGTAATTTTCATATTTTTTAAGTTTTGAATTCTTTTGGAAAAAAATTAAAAACCTTATATGTACCACTTTTATGTTTTAAAAACAGAGTCCATATATATCTAGAAAAATCATCTACAATAACTAATGAATATTTTTTATGGTTAAGAGATGTTACTTGAGTAGGTCCAAAAAGATATAAGCGAAGTAGTTCTAAAGATTTTAAGGTAGAAATAACTTTCTTAGACTTAAACGAAGATTTTGTCAATTTTCCTAATTGACATACGTCGCAAAGATTGTTAACTTTAAAGCTCATTTTCGAAAATCTTTTAACTAATTCATTTTTAGCTAGCTTTTTAATATATTAAAAATTTATGTGACAAAATCTCTTGTGTCATAGGCATGGATCGTGATCATTGGCTAAGAGACACAAATTATTATCATTACTAATTTTCATATTTAAAATATAAATATTTCATTTTATTATTCTTTCAAAAAACTAATTTTTGTTTGAGTCAAAAATGTTACATTTGTCTTTTTCCAAAGAAATTGTAAATCATTTGTCGCGAAGTTGACCGATGCTTAATAAGTTATGTTTCAAATTCTCTACTAGGACATTTGTGATCAAAGTAGAATTAGATATACCCTCGCTGTAGACATCTTTAATGCTAATGACATACCCTTTAGAGTTGTCTCCAAAGGTGGCGATGCCTTAATCCTTGTATTTGATATTTGTAAGCATGTGTAGGTTTCCCTTCATATGTTTGGAACGTCCCCGACAAGAATGTCTCTCCTTTTTCTTATCAGGTACTTACAAAAAATATGAATTCGAATTGATATTCACTTTCTATGTTAGAGTCCTAAAAGTTAGATCTTATAAAACCACACCCAAGATGGTTTGGTTTTCCCTTTAAAAATGAAATCTTCATTATTAGGAACATTATTTAAGAAATCCTTTATATACTTTTTTTGAAGTTGTTATCATTAGATTTTGGTACCCATATTTTAATTGAATTTACCTTTGACTTTAATACAGGGTTTTCAACACATTTTCCTTTATAAGTCTAGTATTAAGAGAACTATTTTTTTAATATCTCGTTTTCTTATCACCATTAAATCCTAAAGCAGTTTTATTAGAAGATGGTTTTGAAAACTTTATGATTTTTGATAAATGTTCTCTCCCTTTATTAAAGCTGGAAACATTTGAAGAGAGTTTTTTAAAGTTATTTTTGATATTTTCAATTTTATTGCTAAGAGAGTTTTTAGAAGAAATTAATTCACAATTTTATTTAGCCAACTTAACATTTTCATATTTATAAAGTTGAAGTTCATCATTCAAAATAGTAATTTGATACGTCAAGTTTTCATAAGAGGCTCGAGACTTTTGTAATTCTTCCTCTAAATATATTTTTCATCTTTAAGCACGTCTATCTCTAATTCACCTCTATATAGTTTTCCTTGTTTATTTTTTAAAGTGATTTCAATTTCAAGAAGTCCCAAATTTATGTCAAATAAACCATCATAAGAAATATCATAACTTACATCACTACTTGTTGTCATGAAGCATACATTGGCTACTACCTAACAAAGATGAAGATGAGTCTGAATAGCCCCGTGTTACTTGAAAATCTTGTTTCTTCTTTCTAAAATGTTTGCCGTTCTTATTTTTAAAGTTTTGCTTGTCTTTCTAATGATTTGGGAAATCCTTCTTCATTTGACCGGTTTTATTGTATTCATAGCTTTCAAAGTGGATGAGTTGTTGTTGTTTTTTCCAAATCGTTGTACCGTATTTCAAAATTTTCTTGAAATTTTTGGCTAGAAAAACAAAATCATCTTCATCTATATCGGGGTCATCTTCAGCTTGAATGCTATAGTTTTTCATTCCTAAGTTTGTGTCCTTTTTTGCTGCAAATTTACTTCATAAGACATTAGATTTCCAATCAACTCTTCCGACTTAAGTGTTGAAAGATCATTGGCTTCTTTAATAGCCATAACATTTCTTTCCCACTTATCCATTAAAGAGTTGATTATTTTTGATACTATATCAAAATCCGAATAATTTTCCTTAATGCTATTAAAGCATGAGTAATGCCTTGAAATCTTGAATACATATCGATAATTGTTTCATTTGGTTTGATTCTGAAGTTTGAAAATTGATTCTTTTGCATAGAAATTTTGCCTTGCTTAACCTTATTTGTCCCCTTATGAATAATTTGCAAGGTACATAATATCTTATATGCAGTTTTGCATACACTAACTCAATTAAATTCATTTTTATCTAATAAACAAAATAATATATTCATGGCTTTAGCATTGTTAGAAGCATCGGTTTTTTGAGGAATTGTCTGAGTACTATATTCAGTAATAGGTGTAGTATGCTCTAATTGAGTAATATTAAATATTTCATAACCACTTGATTGCATATATATATATATATATGTATGTGTGTGTATGTATGTGTGTGTGTGTGTGTGTTCTCATATTTTTAGACCAACATGCATAGTTGAACCGGTGAATAGTAGTGGTCGTGAAGTGGATGCCTTTAGCAAATGTGAAAATAGTGTTATCCATATTACTTAGAATATCACTACCTTTGCCACGGTTTAGTGAATGCCTTGCTCTGGTATCAAATGAGAGTCTATATAAGATCTAGTATAATATGAATAATAGCTAACAGCCAACAAATCAACAAGTAAGCAGATAAATAGAGTAAAATAAAGATACAATCAGGCCAAAATTTTTATACTAGTTTAGAACTCTCATCCTATGCCTAGTCCCTAAGCTCCACTTATGAATTTCACTATCAACAATCCTTATTTCACCTAGAGGAACATGTTTACAATTGCCTGAACAACTGAACAAGACTTCAACCAACTTCAAAGCAAAAAGCTTTGTTTTTCGACTTTAATGTGTTCTTAACAACACAAATAAGCCACTCTTTAGTACACCCTTCCTGTAACACCCCGCAAAAATAAATGAGATATTTAGTAAAATAAATAAGTTAAATATAATAAGGGTAAAATAAAATAAAATTTTCACAAACGTCTGAATTTGGCTATGAAACTTGCCCGTTGCATTCGTAGTGATTTTCTAGATAATTTTCATATATAAAGTTTTATAAACGGAGCTCGTATGCAAAAGTTATTAAAGTTAAAAATTCGAAATAAAAAATAATTAAATATATAAATTAGGAAAGAAATATCTTAAAAAGGAAAGCTCTACTGGTCGACACCTCAGTTTGGGCTGGTCGACTTGAGATAGGGTTCACTTAGGTCGGTTGGTCGAGCGTTCTAGGCTAGGGTTCACTTAGGTCGAATAACCTAGATTTTATAAAGTTTGATTTAACGAGTGATGTCGCTTTGTACCCATATAAATAGAACCCTAACGTAATAAATGATCGTACCAAAACTCCGTCTCTCGCAAAACTCAATTCTTTGTTGTCACCAAATAAATTTTCTTCAAATAAAATTTGCAAATTAAATCGATGATTAGAGAAGATGGAGAAAATCAAATTAAGGAGAGATCGACGAACCAAGTGGGGGTGATTCCAAGCAAATAAGGGAGGGAATAACTTACTAGAGGTGAGTGAGTTCGTTGTTAATTATATGTAACTGAGTTTGTCTATACCCTATTTGATCTAGAATTGGTTAAATTTAAATTATGATATTATTTGCCTATGAAATGAAATAATTGGGAATTTGATAGAAATCTGAATTATATGTATGTGGTCCCTTCTCGTTCACCTTGAACCTTGAATCCAGAATTTGATATTCATATATAACTTTACATTGTTGACATTATTTTTACCCTAAATAAACTTGAAATACAAATACACCAAAAATCATTACGGAAGTTATGAAATTGTAGATTGAATAAAATAGGGTTTACTAATGAAATTGTATGGAAGGAAGAAGAATAATAATACAATAATTAATTAACAAAAACAAATGATCCAAAATAAAAATCAACAATAATTAACGTCGATCGGTTGACAGTTTTACTAGAGCCGGTCGGCTGGTTATCGATTTTCTAGCGCAAATTGAACCACGATGTAAGGCCTAGGTTATAAAATTATATATATATATATATTATATACATGTAAATTAGTGGGGGAATTAATCCCCAAATTTTCAACTCTTAGATGTTGCAGAAATAGGTGGATGTGTACGTGGGCAATTTGGCTTAGATACCATCCGCTCAGCGAATTTGACTTGAGATATAAGGCAATTCGATCATGAAGGTGCGTTAAGCACATGGAACTAATAGGAGGTTCCTCAATGTGCACGACACTATTGGTGGATGCCTATAGCGGTGCAGTCCGGCACTAATGGGAGGTTCCTCGGTGGATACGTGACACTGTTGGTGGATGCCCAGCATTGTGCAATAAGTGGTGGCATCACCATTGAGCTTGGACATGAATGTAGTGAACGCTAAGACATCTTCGACGTGAGTCGGCATTATGGGCTCCTCTTAATGCGTAAGTACAATACATGCAGTCATAATTTTAGGAACGTAGTCTCAAGGATGATACCATATGCGATCATATATTAGGAACGGTTCCAGAGGTTATTAGCTGATCCGTATTTGTTTTGGGGTTTGATGGTTATTCAACCTTAAGCGTAAATCTTCACAAGGCGTTTGGTGTAGGTGTATTTAGAGCTATATTCCTTAGGCTACTGAAACCAATCTTAGTAAGTAGTTCGTAGACACAAGTAGGACACCCTAAGTCACATATATTATAAATGAAGTCAATTGCATGAGATCACTATACAACGATGAAACTCATTCACCGGACTTTTGTCTAACCCACTCCTTTCCTTTTTCCCACCACAGGAGGATAAAGCAGTAAGTGATTGGCCCAGATATAGTACATGGCTAGTCGAGCTTGGCCTTGGCATTGCCTTTTTACTTTCCATCACTCTTCATGTAACTATTATCATACTTATTACTTATCAGACTATATGACTGTTATTTTGTAAATTCTGGATTTGGACTATGCATGTTTCAAGATTGTGTTTTTCTAGGATATTTTCTTAAATAATTATTTTATGTATTTATATTTTACTACCTTCCACTGTGAGATCTGAAAGTGTAGAATGTCTTAGATTTTATCCTTTTATTCTTGGTCTTTGTAATGTTTAAAAACCTAATAGCTCGTAATTCTTGGCACAACGCGATTTCAAAAGTCACCATAGGCTTTGGATCGATGTGTCGGGAGGTATGGGTTGCCACATTTGGTGTTAGAGCATAGGTTTAAGATTCCTTAGGAGCTAGGTACGTATTGAGAGAACATACTTGAATATATGTTAGAAAAAAGTTTTCCAAAGAATATTCAAAAAGTTTTCCAAAATGGGTTTCTAGAAGTATATGTATATATAGATAAAATGTTTTTTTATAGGTTTTATATATAAATATAATACAAAAAAATGCTATCATTTATTCTTCCCAATATTATATGTGGAAAAGTTGCTAATAATTCCTAAATCACAAATAGAGAGAATGAGCAATCCTACTAGTTGCGGCTCAAGTGATATAGTTGAGATTTCGGGCATGAACGTCCTGATATAGTTCCGTCTGTAAGCAAGAGGATAAGCCAAGCTTAACCTTAATAGGGGACCCATGGAGTAGGCACTAGGTGTAGTTCCTTCTCTCCCACATCCCACAAATTTTGCTAAGCTATGTAAGGACTTTGTAAGTCTAGGACGAAAGCCTTATTTGGGGCCTGAGTCATATGTGGATTCAAAAGCATGGATTCGTACTTGTAAGAGGATTTTCGAATTGATGGATCTTGGAGATGATGTTAGGAGATAGCTTGCCGCTTGGCTTTCATAGAAAGAGGCTTTAATTGGTGGGACATGGTAGTGGCAGAGGCCAATGAGGAAGAGATTACTTAAGGAGAGTTTAGATGGCATTCCGAGGCGAAGTTTCTTTCCATGGAAGAGCAGGGAGTACGGTTGGAGAAGTTCATACATTTGCAGTAAGGAGAGATGTTGGTGAAGAAGTACGTAAATTAGCTCAATGAGTTAGCTAGGTTTCGTCTGGAGTCGATAAATATCCCTCACTAGAAAGCTTTGAAGTTTGTAAAGGGGTTGGATCAACCTCTTCAAGATTTGGCTCTTAGTCACATTCCTATGGGTGCGACTTTCGAGGGTTTGGTGGAGATGGCTTTGCTAAATACCATTTTCAAGAAGGAGGTGAGGAGTGCACCCAAGAAGTCGGAAGGGAAGACACCTCAGCGGAATCAGTGCGAAGGCAGAATGGGGACCCGAGGGAATATTAAGATGTAGGGGCTCAAATGCAGAAAATGAAGTAGGAAGGGGCATTTTGCGAAGGAGTACAGAACGGACACCTCAAAGATAAAATGTTTCAACTACAATCAACTCAGAAACATGAGGGAGTGTCCAACACCACAAAAGACTTCTACCCAAATGGTTTCAGCTTACGCACAGGATGTTGTTCCCTGCTCGAGTGCACCTCCCATAGAGGACAAGCGGAAGAAGGTTATAACTGTAGGTGTTAACTCCATCTAATTTATCAATTGGTACCTTATTTGATACTGGAGCATCATATTCTTTTATTTTGAGTAGACATGTAGATGAGTTGCACTCAGACACTAGCATAATTACAGACCTAGAGTTGTATCAAACACTATAGTAGGATTGGCTTATTTATCTATAATCTATAGGGGTTTGAAATTGTTTATTTTGTAGGTCGACTTTGATTGTGATGCTTTTGTCTGAGGATTTTCAGGGTTTGGGTTGATTTTGGGTATGGACTGGATTACCGTGTGTGGGGCGATCTTAGATTGTGATAGGAAGGTTGTTCATTTGGGTACTTGTAGTGGAGACAATCTAGAGGTTTATTGCGATCCTAAAGATTCAGTTATATTAAGTTACCTATATTCTTTAGACCTACAACATGATGAGTTAGCTTCAGTACCAGTCGTTTGAGACTGTCTAGAGGTCTTTTCTAAGGCCACCCGTCTCCCACCCTAGAGAGAGATCGAGTTTTGGATTTATCTTGTGTAGAACGTCAGACTTGTTGCCTTACCTTTAAGGCATATGGCTCCTAAAGAAAAACACAAACTGAATAAGCAAGTTAACGATCTATTAGAAAAGGACTTCATTAGAAGGAGTATTTCAAAATGGGTAGCACCAGTTGTCTTTGCCACCGAGGCATATGGTTCACTGAGGCTTTGCATCAATTATCATAACTTGAATAAGCTGACAATGAAGAATCATTATCCATTGCCCTGCATAGACAATCTCTTTGATTAGTTAGTTGGAGCGAAGGTGTTTTCTCAACTTGACTTGGCTACCGTGTTCCATCCACTGTGCATAACCGAGGACAATATCGAGAAGACTGCTTTTCATACACCCGACGAACATTGTGAGTGGTTTGTCATGCCCTTTGGACTGACATATGCACCAGCCTACTTTTTTAATCTGATGAGCCAAGTTTTTAGAGGGTTGCTTAATAAGTTCGTGGTTGTATTTTTGAAAATATATTAGTCTATTCGAAGAGCGAGGAGGAGCACAAGATGCATCTAGAAGAAGTCCTCAATACTCTTCAAAGGCTTAAGTTGAAGGCGAAATTTTCCAAATGTCACTTTTGGTGCAAGGAGGTACACTTTTTAGGACACATTATCTCTTAGCGTAGGTTGATGGTCGATCCTAGTAAAGTTGCTACAGTACAGGATTGGCATGTGCTGAATAATGCCACGGAAGTGAGGAGTTTCTTAGTTTAGCGGGCTACTATTTGAAGTTCATTAAGGACTTCGGTAAATTTTATGTCCCTCTAACCCGCCTAACCAAGAAGAATTTGGTTTTCTCATAGGCATCAAAGTTGAGGACGCTTTTATCAATCTAAAGGAATCATTGGCTAGTGCACCCGTTCTAATATTACTCGATGGTATGAAGGCACCCATGGTATATACCGACACTTGCGGTACGGGTTTGGGCGTGGACTTTATGCTATAAGGGAGAGTGGTGAGCTATGCTAGTTGACAGTTGAAAGTCTACGAGTGAAACTATCCTACCCATGATCTTGAGTTGGCATCCCTTGTCTTTGCACTCAAGTCATGGAGATACTATCTATTAGAAGAGCGATTTGAGCTATACACATATTATAATCTCTGAAGTATTTGTTCTCCTATAAGGATTTGAATTTAAGGTAGCGGAGATGTATGGAGTTCTCTACATCATATGATTTCGATATCTCCTATACTCCACGTAATGGCAATGTTGTAGTGGATGCTTTGAGTAGGAAGCATGCGATGTTGAGTCATATATTCTTAGAGTGGAAGAACTTGGAGTTTATCTCTACGTTTGATTTTCGACCATCATCGGATGTCACTTCAGGATTGTAAGCAGCTTTGGATGTACAACCTACACGTATGGACCACATTGGGTTAAGTCAGAAGCACAATAAGGAGCTATTGGATATTGTGAGAAGCTTAGTAGAGAAGAGAAGTCGAGTAATTTGATGCTCTATACCATTGACTCGAAGGGTTGGTTGCAAAGAGATGGTAGATTAATCCTCTTATTATGGATTTGATTAACATGGTAGTAGCCGAGTCTCATAGTTCTAGGATGACCATTCATCCCGATGGAGACAAAATGTACCGTGATATGAAGAGTCTTTTATTGGCTTAGTATGAAGAGGCATGCGGAAAAGTATGTAGGCAGATGTATGACGTTTAAGAGGGTAAAGGCAGAGCAGAAGAAGTTGGGAGGATTGTTGCAAAATATACCACAGTGGAAGTGGGAGAGTGTTTCTATGAATTTCATTGATGGGCTACCTAGTAGTAGAAGAGGAATGCGGGTATATAGGTCATAGTCGACCGACTGACCAAATGCGCTCACTTTCTTTCGGTTAGGAGTACGAGGACTATTGCGTCTTTGGAGACACTATACGCGAGGGAGATAATTAGGTTGCAAAGAGTTCCTTCTAGCATCATTAGCAATCAAGATCTGCTTTTCATCAACGAGTTTTGAAGGAGTCTTCAGGAGGCCTTAGGCACCAAGTTGAGTTTGAGTACCGCTTAAAACCAACAGACGGATGGACAGATAGAGAGGGTGAACCAGGTGTTGGAGGATTGACTTTAGATATGTATCTTAAATATTGGAGGCTCTTGGAAGGATCACTTTCCACCGGTGGAGTTTACTTATAATAATAGCTATCAGGAAAGTATAGGGATGACATCGTGTGAGGCGTTATACGGGAGGCCTTATAGGTCACTGTATTGTTGGTAGGACACTATGGATAGGATTGTTCTTGGACCAGATATGGTGAGTGAGCCATCAGAAAAGGTAGACTTGATCTATAGAAGGATGAAAACCATGTAGGATAGGTAGAAATCTTATGTTGACAAGAGACGTACAAAGTTGGAGTTCATAGCAGGGGACATGGTTTTTGTGAAGGTCTCATCGCTTAGGAATTTCATGAGATTTGGTAGTTCAGGAAAGTTAGTGCCAAGGTTTGTAGGCCTTTTTCGATCACAGATAGTGTAAGGAAGTTAGCTTATAGGGTAAAGCTTCCTAAAAAGCTAGCGTGAGTACACGACTTTTTCCATGCGTACATGATACACCAGCTATAGTCAAGTCGAGTCAGCTAGAGGAGGTAGAAGTAGAAAGGGAGTAACTTGTTCGCCGTGTACCCACTCGTATTCTTGAGTATGGTACAAAGCAATTCCCCAATAAAGTTATTATGCTTTTTAAGGTCTAGTGGGGAGGTGACCCAGTGGAGAGTACATTGGAGCCTGAAGATAAGATCCGAGCTATCCATCCAGAATTTTTTTGGGTACATTTCCATTTTAGTTAAATAAGTATAAATTACTTGTGCACATAGGTTTTAACTAGTATACCCCATAGGTAGGGATAATTGGATGTGAGGAATGGTTTGAATGTGTCATTAGGACATGTTTTGAATGATGGTTGCCAATGGATGTATTTATTAAACTAATCTTTGCACACTTAGGCAAATATATTCTCGAGTTAGCATACACTCACACCATCACTTGTTTCATTTTATTAAGTTATATGTATATGGTTGTTGCATATGAATTAAATGGCTGTGCATACATATAGAATTTCTAGTACATTTACATAGGATGTTGCATACATTTGGATACAAGGCATAAGCACTTGTATTTCAAAAGGTCAACTAGATCAGGAGGCCGCCAAATTTCTGCATTAGTATAGGTTCATATGCATTCCATGCCTACACATACATATTGCATTTGAAATTTGAATTAAGGACAATGGTTGTCGATGGTCTATGGATGAGTTGATGGTTGTAAGTATTAATTTCCGTACGTACGAGTTGTATTTTTCCATATATAAAGATTTCGGGGATGAATTTTTTTAAGGGGGAAGAATATAACACCCCGCAAAAATAATGCAGAAATTTAATAAAAGAAATTAAATAAAATACAATAAGGGTAAAAATGGAATTTTAACAAATATCTGAATTTGGCTATGAAACTTGCATCGTTGCGTTCATAGTTGGACAATTTTCATCAAGCGTTCCAGGCTAGGGTTCGCTTAGGCCGAACGACTCTCATTTTATAAAGTTTGATCTAATGGCCGATGTCAATTCGTAACCTTATAAATAAAACTCTAACCTAATACCGAGAACCCTAATTTAAAACTGATCATACCAAAACTTCGTCTTTCCCAAAACACAACTCTCTGTTCTCTCCAAATTAATTTTCTTCAAATAAATGTTTGCAAAATAAAAATTCAAAGATTCGAGAAGAAGGTGATAATCAAGTCAAATCAAATCAAGGAGCGATTGACGAACTAAGCGGGGGCGACTTCAGGCAAATAAGGGAGGGAATAGCTTACTAGAGGCAAGTGAGTTCACTGTTAATTATGCTGATATATATGTAATTGAGTTTTTCTATACCCTATTTGATCTAGAATTGGGTAAATTTAACTTGAGACATCGTTTACCTAGAAAATGGAAATTATTTGGGAATTTGATATAAATCAAAATTATATGCATATGATCCCTTTTTGTTCACCTCGAACCTTGAATCTAGAATTTGATATTTATATATAACTTTACCCTTTTGGCATCAATTTTACCCTAAATAAACTTGAAATGCAGATACACCAAAAATCATTATGGAAGTTGTGAAATTGTAGATTGAATAAAATAGGATTTAAAGTTGAAATTGTATAGGAGGAAGAAGAATAGTAATACCGTAATTAATTAACAAAAACGAATGATCCAAAACAAAAAATAACAATAATTAACATCGACTGATTGATCGGTTTATTAAAGCCGGTTGACGTCGAGCAGTCGACCGCTCCAGTAACAGGCGGTCGACCAGTTATCGATCTTCAGGCGGAGATTGAACCTCGGCCAAAGGGCTAGGTTATAAAATTATATATATATATATTATTGTATGTATAATAGTAGATTAGTGGGGAATTAGTTCCCCAAATTATCAACTCTTGGATGTTATAGAAATAGGTGGATGTGCACATAGGCAATTAGGCCTAAACGCTATTCGTTCAACGAATTTGACATGCGATATAAGGCGGTTTGATTACGAAAGTGCATTAAACACATGGCACTAACAAGAGGTTCCTCGATGTATGCATGAAAATGTTGGTGGATGTCTGGCGTGGTGTAGTCCATCACCAACGGGAGGTTCCCCGATGGATACCTGACATTGTTGGTGGATATCCGCTGCAGTGCAACAAGTAGTGGCGTTACCATTGAACTTGGATATGGATGCAGCGGACACTAAGACGTCTTTGGCACGAGTCGACATTGCAAGCTCCTATCAATGCGTAAGTACGATATGTGCAGTCATAAATTTGGGAACGTAGTCCAAAAGATGTTACTATATGCAATCCTATATTAGGAATAATTTCAGAGTTTATTAGCTGATCTTTAGTTGTTTTGAGTTCGATTAGTGGTTTGACCCTAAGTGTAAACCTTGATAAAGTGTTTGGTGTAGGTGTATTTAGAACTTATTCCTTAGGCTAATGAAACCGATACTAGTAAGTAGTTTATAGACACTTGTAGGAAACCTTATGTCACATAGATTATAAATGAAGTCGGCATGATTATCGTATATTAATGATGTAACTCATTCACCAGACTTTTTTCCGACCCACTCCTTTCCCTTTTCCTCTTACCACAGAAGGACATAGTAGTAGGTGATTGGCCTAGATCTAATATGTGGAGAGGCGAGCTTGGCATTTGCATTGCTTTTTTACTTTTCATCACTCTCCATGTAACTATTATCATACTTAGTACTTATCAGACTATATGACTGTTATTTTGTAAACTCTAGGTTTGGACTACGTATATTTCAAGACCGTGTTTTTCTAGGATATTTTATGAGATGATTATTTTTCGTATTTATATTTTACTGCCTTCCGCGGTGAGATATGAAAATGTAAAATGTCTTAGATTTATCTATATATCCTTTGTCTTCGTAATGCTTAAAAACCTGATAGCCTGGACTTCTTGGCACGATGTGACTCCAAAAATCACCCAAAGCTTTGGATCCATGTGCCAAGAGATGCGGGTTGTCACACTTCCTATAACATCCTTCGAAGGTTTTAGAGTTGAACGTACAGTGCTATAGGAAGTAGAGAATAAATTGATTGCTTTCTGATTTCAAATAGTAGTAAATAGTAAGAGAATTGAGAACGAGAGAATTAATTCAAATGAAAGAATGAAATAGGTCAATATTTATAGTGGTGAAGAGACCTATTAAAGAGTAGTGATTATTCAAAAGATTATATCTCTTCAAAACAGATGCTTTCTTTCAAAAAGATGGCGTTTATTCGGAAATATAGCCATTAATCTTTCTCAGGCGTATGAGTTAAAAGAACAAGCATCTGATTTGTTATTTTAAAAATTATTTTAAACTAGGTCAGACGTCTGAACTATTTGGGTCAGATGTCTGACTCTAAACAGAAAATAATAAGTTAATTTTAGATCATATTTTGACGTCTGGAAAACATAGTTAGACGTCTTAGTTGTTTGCTTAAAAAAATTGATTTTGCAAGGTCAGACATCTGAATAGATCGATCAGACGTCTGATACCCTCATCAGACATCTAGTCGATGCATTTAGACGTCTGATCTACTTTAGAAAAATAAATTTTAAATTACTTCAAACATCTGAATTAATAGGTCAGACATTTGAATTCTTACAGGGTTTGTCCCTAAGAGTTTCAAGGCTAAATTTGAATTTTTCAAACGTCCGGGTTATTAACCGAGATGTCTGAACCCATTAAAAAGTTTAATGTTTTTGTACACTCAGACGTCTGGCGAATTTGATCACACATCTGAGTTCTGGCATTTTTGATTTATTGATTTTAGCAAATTATAAAAAGATTTTGGTTGTTTGAAATTAATTTTAAGTGTATAACCATCAAAGGATATTGTACATTATAATCCGACTTACTATGATAACAATACTTGACAATTTGGTCTTCACTGCCTTGACTGCACCAGCTAGTCGTTTACATTTTGAAAATATCCTACAAGAGATAAAATTGTGCAATATACAGTTGTTTCATCAAAATTTCAGAAAGGCAGGATTCAACAATGAGTTGGTGTCAGAAGCGTTGGACGCATCAAACACCAATGTTAATTAATCATAATTAACATTTTCTTACTATATATTTAATATTTTAATTCATTTAAACTTCAAATTCAAACACGAGCGAGTTATACCATTTTTCAAACCTCGCACCTCACCTTGGGCCCTATGACCTAACCGGCTAGGTCGACTGCCATCAACAGGGGAGTTGCCCCCGCACCCCACCTAGAGGATTGCCACCCTCAGGATTCCCCACCTTGACAGATTTATAAATAATATGTATTAGTATTTTATTTTTATTTCAAACTACTAGTATGTAATAAAAATTATCTTTTTTTATTGCATTTTTTTTAGAATTTCATATTTTATAAATGATATAAATACATTTAACTGTATTAATGAAAAAATTAAAACAAAAATACAGTAATAGAAATAATTATTAATAATAAAATAATTAAAATATCCTTTTAGCAATATCCCTTTCGTACACAAGAATGCATTCCTCTTTCGCGAACTATTCTCCATTTGTATCCCTTTTAAATGCCCCTTTCGTGTCGTTCAAACGCACCATAAAGAACAATGTTTATTAGAACACATGCAACACATGTTTTCTCCGATGCTTGTTTGAATTCAATACTGTGAAAATATATAAGGCGTTACCGTCAGCATCCAGCTACGCGCTAAGGCCACCGGGCGAAAATTTTTTACGTTACGGTCAACGAACAACTGCTGGAGCCAACAGGGCTCGCACGGTGGTTGGTTGCCGATCATGGTGGCCGCTAGGAGAAAGCTGGGTGCTGATAGCGGTACACAATATATAATTACCATACACTCTTCTTCGCCGGCAATTTGTTTTGAAACTCTTTAAAAAGATATTTCGAATAGTAACTTTTTAATACTTCTAAATAACAACTTAAAATTACATCTGTTGGGATGTAATTTGATTTTCAAGTATAAATGTTTGGTTGAAATTGCCAATGAAATTGCTTTATAAGTCATAACCAATAACTAGTTGCTTCTCAATTTTCTACTTATCAGCTACATTTGTAAGCTACTTATAATTTCTCAAACACCAAAACTGAAGCAAGTTACTTATAACTGGTTTTAACTACTTATAAGAAGTTGTCAAATATGCTTTATATTTAGTCGAGAAATTTCCATAACAAATACACCATAAATTTAAACTGACAACCTATAACTAAGAAATTTTCAATGATAAAAACAACTGCTTTGGGAATATGTTAAACAATCGCCTAAGCATAAGGGATTGTTAAATAAGTTCCTACTAAATAGATGCTTGTTAATAGACACATGTTTAACAAGCATCCTGCTAAGGGCTCTTGTTATCCAGTCGTTTTTGGGTGGATGGTTGAGAAACACCCATATAATACAAATATGTAATCACTAAAGCACCTCGAACAGTCGGTGGGATACCATAAACTTATATTTTCTATGTTTCAACCCTTTCAACAATCACAAGTTGTAAGCTAACCAAAAATCAGTATATTTTGCTATAAATTTATAGTCATTGTCGAACGCCTTCAAAAAACATCTAGTATAAATAAGCAGTCATAATACTGTGCTTGTTTAACTGTCTAAGACAACTATTTAATAGGTTAGCATAAGATGGTGTATGCCATATATAATCATGTATATTGGATGCTTGTTGAATAGTGCTCAACTTCTGAGTGCTTGTTTAATAGTGGATTAGGGTTGCGGTGTTTAACTGATGACTCCCAACTCATTTTTTTATTGCGGAAATTGTTTGGTTTAATGTTGTATTCTTACGTTTTCGCTATTTTGAATCCAATTGTCATTAAACTGTTTTTTTTTAAAACACAACCTGTAACCCACAGTTGGAAGGGTTGAAACAAAGATAATTACAAAGTTTTAGTATTCATATTCATTGTTAGATATACTCTTAAATAGAGCCCAAAGCTCAGTGCAAATTAAATAAACTAATTTCAACCACCCATTAGATAGATCCTTAATGCTCAACGGTAGCCAACTGCTCTAAAGCAACCACTTTTTCATTCTTTCTACATATACAAATCTACTTCTAATTTTCAAACAATCAACATCATTGTTATCCTCATTTTCACTCAACTTCTTCATCCATTCTCATACAAAGCAAGATGTTTTCATCATTTGGTCTGAGCACTCCACAAAATACTCTTGACAAATTTGTCTTCAACGAAAATCAAGCGCAGTTTGCAATAGGAGTCAAAATTCATACTATTTGCTCATGGCTATATAGAGTATTATATAATATACACAATGTTACACTCATTTTCTCAGCAAAATATTTTATAAGTAACAGAGCGAAAAGAGCAATGTAGTAGACTATGCCTCTTATGCAGTAATATTTGTGGTGCACAAAGGCTTCAGCATGTAGGATCGACACAGTACAGATACGATATATCTCTAAGCAACATAATAAAGAAACTGCACAAGTCACACATACAACATAGAGGACATTTCGAACCTCGTGTTATGCTACCTTACACAAAAAACTATGACTAAACTGCCAGTGCAATACAACACTTAAAATATAACCCAGTCGGACATAATACACAAACATACTTCAAAGCAACAAACCATGCAACCAGAGGAGGGACTATGCCAGAAACATCCCACATTAATTGAGCTAAACTAGACCTATCAATTGACAACACAGATCTTTTGATAGGTGGCATTTATCTAATGGCATCGCACCAGTTCCAACTATTCAAACCAAGTTATCCCGCATAAATTAAATTATCCAACCTAAACCAAAATGATAATCCGTTGGACAAAATTCAGGACAAACTCAATGAATAACAAATAATAATATCTAACGGTGGAAATTGAGTGCTATAATGATGTCATTAATCCATGTGATATGTAACAACCTGTCATTTATGACCTTTTGATTTTACATCTTAATCGACGCCTGAATCTCAAAATTCTTAAGTGACGGGCCATTAGGTTGAAATAGGTAAAATAGTACATAAATTATCTACTTTAACTATAACTTTCAAAAACTTGCAGCGGAAGGAACATTATATGAAATAACATGCATAATAGAAAATTCATAATAATTCTAGATAATAGTCATAACTATCATTACATCAATCTACGAATAACACTTCCACGCATTAGTAGTTTACCATTGTTACAAAAGACCAAGATAATAAATTAGAAAATAACTCCATCTAGCCGCCGCCGCCGTCATCACACACCAAGCACTCCCCTAATATCGTGTTAACCTATCAAAGATAAATACAAAAAAAAAATATAGAGGAGATCAAACATGCTTGTATGAGCGAAAATATCACTAAGTATACAATATAACTAATAGTAAACTTACCATCTCTATGTCACATGTATCAATCGAGTTAGTCCATCATAATTTAGCATATCGTTGTCAACTACTCTATGATCAATATTACATAAGTCATCTACATTGGTTCCATACTATCATATCAATATAACTCACCTAGAATCTGCCAAAAGCGAATATTTTCCCAAACCGAGTAAATATACACAACATTAATTTAACTAAGACAAGGAACAAAATCTCGACGGTGTAACAATCCGCATCTTTAAAGATTAGATATTTAAATATTGAGTCGTTGATTAATTTAAGGTCCAAAATCTAACCTTTTGCATACGGGAAAATTTGTCGTTGAGTCGGGATCGACGTTGCGAATTAAAATGAGTATAAATATTGATATATTTGGAGTTATGTTATTTTTACATGAAACGTATTGTTATAATTATTTTTAAAAAATACTTGCGCAGTTGAGTCCATTGGGAACTCAAATGATGGCTTATGTTTCTATGATAAGGACTTCATTATAAGATGGACAATTGAGGAATCTATGGAATCGGGCGATCCGATAGCCAAAAAGTCATAAAAAGCGTGAAATTATCATCCCAAAGCATTGTCTCGAATAACGATGAAATTTTTACCATCAGAACTTGAAAAATGAGGTGATGTGCGTTGACGAGTTTTGTGGCGATCGGATGTGCCGTATGATCATACAAGCTTGAAACGTGAGGTGGTTTATTTAAGAAATTAAATAAATTATATATTAATATATATACCCTCACCCACTCAAATCATTTCTTCTCCTCATTTCTTTCATTCTCTCCTTGTGGTAAACTCAAGGAAATGTTCCTACTTCTTTACTAATTAAACTGAGAGCTAGAGGTCAACCCCGGAAGAGGAGAGCATCACATTGGTGTAAGCAATGGTTGGTGTGGTACTCCTTGTCGTGGCTCCATTTTGCACAGCTGTAACACCTTGTAATTTTCTGGAATAAATAAGAAAATATAATTAAAAGTTAAGATTGAACTTAAAAGTAAAAATTTTCACAAATTTTAGAATTTGGTTACAGGACCTTCACCATAGTTTTCGTAGCAATTTTCTGGACGATTTTCATACATAACTTGTCGAAATCCGAGTCAGTGTAAGAGAGTTGCGAGCATTGGAATAAACAGGAAATTAAAAATAGGAAAAATAATAATAAAATACTATCGAAATCCGAGTCAGTATGGGCGGTCGACCCGACCTTATGTTGAACGTGGGGTTATGATCTCATATGCTTTGTTTCTGTTGACAAGATTAACGTGCGGTAGCCAAGTCTTGAACGGTTAGGCTGGATTGGATTTGGTGTTGACCCGATGGCTGAGAGTTATGGAGTTCCCCTATAAATAAACACCTAGGGTTAGCCTACCTTAGTTTTCCCCATTGCAGCGAAGCTCTGCCAAATTGAAAAACTAAAACCCTAGTTCCCAAATCAATTCCTAATCCCCAAATCAAATACAAACCCCGATCTAAACTAAAATTAAAAGAGAGATCAAGCAATTGGAAGGGAGGCTAAGCAGATCTAGGGGAAATATGCAGAGTGGGAACCAGATCTAGAGCTAAGGACAGAGGTGTGTGCGCATAGATCTAATCAGATATTTAAACCAGTTAATTTTATTTTATGTTGGAATATATCCGAAGAGCTGGTGTCGGATAGAACCGCATGGAAGTTAGCGATCCGCATACCAGAACCATGAGCTAGGATTTTTTTTGTTTAAGGTTAGTTTAGGGGCAGCGTTATAAGTTTTAGATTATAGGACTAGTAAATACGAGCCTAAAACACAGTGTTTCTTCTTTGGTCCCTATTACTATTGGTACCATTATTGCTATTGTTATTATTATTATCATGGTTTTTTTAATTTCTTTATATATTTACTTTTATCTTTATTTTTATTTTACTTATTTATTATTATTATTATTATTTCTTTAGTTATTTTATTTTATTTTATTATCATGGTTTATTATTATTGTAATTATTACTTTTAAATTGACTTTCTCATTTAGTTTTGGGTTACATTTCTAGCTGACTCTAGCTTAGTTATTGTTGTTGTTGGTTAGATTGTAACCACCTAAATCTAATCTGTAAATCAAATAAATTGAAATTAAGAATTACAAATCATTTGTTTTAAATTAAAATCAGTTATTAGAAATTGCGGAACCCTAAATCACACCTTAAATTGAACTGGAATTGAGAATTTTAATATAAATTAAGGTTAACTAGCATTGTTAATGAAATCGATCAGATTAGCACCAAGGAATAAAAGAAAAATCGAATGCACAGTAATTTAAAATTTACGAACTGAAACGCTTAAAATAATATAATGGGGATGGTCGACCGTGCTTCCAATTGGTTGACCGTTGGCCATCGACCTATGGATAGCCTAGGTCGACTGTCCGTAGGCATAATTTGGTGTTTTGATTGTTTTGGTCCTTGAGCTCAACAAATAAATGAAACCTTGAAATTTCTTAATTGTGTTCAATTGTTTGTGGACCCTATTATGTGCTAGAGGGATGATAGGGAAACAAGTTTCCTAGTAGTGTCATTGATGCGAATTTAGTTCGCGTTTTCGTATCATAAGGTAGGACGTAGTTAGTTATTAAGAGATAGGCGATTTATTTCACGTTAGACTCAGGGTGTTACGATTGGGTAAGCGCAACACTGGTCAAGGGCATCCTTGAGAGTCCAGTCATAACAGGAGATCTAGGTGCCACATGTTTTTCTTACACAAACAAGGCAAGGGTGGATGCTGGCTAAGGTAGTAAGAGGCTGTAGATCGATATAAAGGTAGGTGGGGCCGTACCAATGGGAGCACATGTGTAGTGACTTTGAAGCTGTGCATAAGAGGTATTTTGCCGCTACGATCGAGTGGTGGGTGTGGATGCATACGATGAGTCACTCTATGAGTTTGCATTTCATGTTCTTCCTCTCCAGGCATAGTGTGAGCTAGAATAGGACAGTAGATCCCTAATTGGCCAATCGTTCGGGTGAGGTTCGATTTGTAGATTGACCCATTGAGTTAGATAATTATCCTTAGGTACATGGCCTTAGAAATGCACGGACACAACATATGCACTCTATATCTTTTAGAGTAGATTTAGAATTAATTACACTTAATCACCTTATTAGTCTCGTTCTCATTCATCAGACTTTTGTCTAACCCACTCCCTTCTTTCCATTTTCTACAACCAAGGGATGACACCTTAGCAGTTTAATCGCATATTATGTGGAAGAAGGAGTTTCTTGTTAGAATTCTCCATATCACTTATTTTTCTTCATGTAATTTTCTGTTGTATATAGTGTTGACAAACTTGTATTGAAATTGGAAGTAATATAATTGTAAATCAAGTGTATTTTGGAGACCGTTTTTCTAAAATGTCTATTTTTCTATATTTATATTTTAATTACTTCCGTTGTGAGATCTAAAAGTCTATAATGCCTTAGAACTCTATCTCTATAATTATGCTTTGTAACATTTTAGAAATCCCAACAGCTCATATTTCTCGGCACGATTCATGTTGGGAAGTGCGGGTTGTTACATTTGGTATAAGAGCTTAGGTTTAGGATTCTCTAGGATTTAGGCACATATTGAGAGAATGTACTTGAAAGAGTTTTTGAAAAAGAAAATGGTTTTTCAAGCGGTTTTTCAAAATGTTTCTAAAAAGTTTTCGAAAATGGGTTTAGGAAATATTTGTGTGTGTATATATATATAGATAAAGTTTTAACAGAGATTACTAAAGATTTTATCTATATAACAGATTTCTTCTATTTGTGCCTATGCTATCTGCGGGGAGGTTGAAAATAATTCCCGAATGTAGATAGTGAGAATGAGAACATGTTTTAGGATACAGGAGGAGCTAAGTCTGACTAAGGGAGCTAATTATGATCTTCTGATATGTGTACTAGTACACAACACCCTATACATGTGAGCACATAAGGTAGTTGTTGGCGTATCCCTTATATAAGCAGACGATTGTGGGTTCAAGTGAAGGTTAAGGTTATAAAAGTTAAAGTGGAAAATAATATTCTATGACTATTGTGTTTTACCCCGTAAAGAAGAGAAAGTAAATTATGGTATTAAGGGTGAAAGAAAAAGATTAGTACGAAAAGAACCATATAATAAGACTAAGATGCCAACAAAGTGGAAAAATAAAGCATGAAAGAAGACTTTACAAAGTTAAGGTAAACTCCCTTATTAAAATAGAAACTCTATTGATAGTAGTTACAAAAACTCATATTCTTAAGGGTATGACTAGCTAATTTCCATATTTAAGTAAGGCACTGTATATGGAATAAACTTGGTTTGACTATCTTTGGAAAGAAGAACATAACCTTAAGCACCGAATGCCTTGTCAGGAATTGTTATGCACATATTTTCTAAAGGATACAAGCAAAAGAATTCATGTCAAAATCAAAGATTGATGTTGAAGTTCAAAGTCTAATGTCGCGGTTATTGGTGTCAAAGGCTTACTGATTTCGAAAGCATATGATTTCAAAGTTCAAGAATTGACGACGAAGATTTACTGATGTCGATGTACAAAGCTTCATGTCGCAGCTAGAGGTTTACATCAAAGTTCAAGGCTTCGAGACCCAAAGTAGAGGAAAACAACGTCGAACATATGTATAGATGGAGATATCATCTCGCACAAGTACAAGCATAATAAATGACTTCGAAAGGGGAAATAGTTGATATCGAAAGCCTACAACCAATAATAAATCCATGTTCCATCAATAAAGGTAAAAGAGGATACCGCATATCCTCTATGCCATGCTTTATCAATACCGCATTACATCAATATAAAAACAAAGGAAGGTTACCGCATGCCAACAATGTAGAAAAGCATGTCACATGCCATCAAATCAGCAAAGGATGCTGCCAACATAATAATAGGCATCATATATTGATCAATGATGCATTTCATGAATATCGCATGTTATCAATGTCGTGGGAATGTCAAAAGCCATACAAGATTGTATAACACAAATTATAATTTTTTAAATCATAAATAATGAGGGTAAACCTGTTTTAAAGGTATATTAACAAATATGGATATTTGGGGGTTTTCATAAGAAACCGACAAAAAACAGTTTTCGCGAAAATTGAGATTTTCTTAATATTAAAGCGAATGGAACTGGATACATACACTTATTTATCCATTTAAGCAAGAGTATGAAATAAAAATTATTTATTTTATTTTGAAAATAAAATATATTTATGCCATCATCAGGGATATCATCACTTTTATATATTTTTAGAATTTTAAATTAAGTTTAAATAATCAAATAGTTGTTTTAAAATGATAATGATTCATTTTAATAAGTTATATAGTGATGATAAATCATTTATAATAGTTTTATAAAGATATATATTTGTTTTAAAGATATAGGAAAACTCATAACATTTTGTCGATACGGTAACACTTTTTGTAAACACTTGTTTAATATTGATTTATATGGTTTTATAATTCAAATGTGATCGTTTTAATTAATTACTAATGATAATAAATTAGTTTTCAAATTTTGTTTATATTTATATGTAATTTAATTAATAAGTGAAAATGTGACTAGGAATCGGCTTCCAGATTTTCAACGGTTTGACGAACGAAAATTGTTCAAAGTGATCACAACGTTGTTTACATATCTTGTGCACATACATAAAATGAACATATATGCACTAACACACACACAGATATATATATATATATATATATATATATATATATTGTGTGTGTGTGTACAGGCACACACATATAAACATATAAAATACATATACATACTTATATATACATATATCATAAAATATCATGATATTTTACACGTTTCTTTCTACTTACGCATCCTAAAAGCAAACTAACCATCAACCATCACCTCCTTACACACCATTATCACTCAAGCACATGGAGGGGAGGACAAGAGGGAGTGGCCATGCGTATGGGAAAGGTGTGGGTTAGGGGTAGTTTGGTAATTTCACATTTAGATATTTTTTCACTTATTTTTCCTATAAATACCACCCTCCATTCTCTCATTTCATCACATCATCTTCTTCTTCTTCCAAGCTATTTCAGTGGCTTTTGATCACAAAGAAATTATGGAAAAATATTGCAAGTAGAAGAGAATTTTTTATATATAGAAATATAGGATATCAATCTACCTCAAAATCAAGTTCAAACTCCTTCTCTACCCATCATAAACTCAAGACCACCCTTGCACACCCCTTAGACTGAAATCCATCCCTCCATCCAAGCAAGGCCGTACAGTTTTAAGGGTCCTAGGGCCGACTTCTTAAGCTTCGGTGCAGTGATAGCGAAGCTATAGTCAAATTTAGTAAATTTAGAAACCAATGAAGGTGAGAATTATTCCATTAATCTATTATAAATTATACGATGATATGATATATTTACTATAATTCTATGTTTGATCATCATGTTTTGGATGTGATAATATGTTTGTTTGGTTGTGGACATAATTTGCATTAAGTACACATCGAATTTACACAAAGGAAATCACTTTCCTATATGAATTATAAAAATGTCATGGAATAGTTAAACCTCTTTAAACATGAATAAAATGGTTTATAAATGTTTTATAAACATTAAAACTCATTTCGGTAAAGTTTGGAAAAGATTTGAAAATGGAGTCAGAACAAGCACGTCTCGTAACGGTAGTTCACGATTTCATGCCGTGAAAGTTGAATCAATGTGTAGAATGGAATATAGCTCGGAATTATTCGAAAGAAGAATTTTTCGAACTCTTATAAATACAGTTTTCAAATGAAGAAGAAAAATCAAGATTTCATTGAATATAATTTGAGTTATGCCCAAACCAAGTTTTGAAAAACATTACGGTTTTGCAGTTTTGGGAACCAAAGTGGTAAATGCTTTAAAATGGATATTTTTATCTTTAAAAATATGAAATAAAATTTATGAATATGTTAAAATGTTTTAAAAAGGATTTGAGTTTTAAAAATAGACATATATGAAATGGAATTAGTGTTTTGAACAAAGAAGCTTTAAAAACACTATTCGTAGTAGTTTGTGCAGCGGTTTCGATAGCTTTTGCAAATTATGGTTTTAACTTAATTATTCTTTCCCAATCTTTTTAGTAATATTTTCAAATGAATAAATAAGTATTTTGAAGATTATTTGGAAGTTTTATAATTATTTTAAAGGAGTTTTAAATGAATGGTTAAAAGAAAATTGTTTTAAACAATATTTGGAATTGTGTTAAGTAAATGAAAATCATCTCTAAAAGATCATATAAAGAGTTGATCAAATAACTTGACTACCTTATGAGTGACAGAGAGATAGTCTCTTAGACCCGATCTTGGACAACCAGTGTCTGGGTTCTACTCTAGCTATCCAAACTAGCATAACGAAGGGGATAGTAATTTGATTTACTCCACAATTTCCTAAGAAAAAAAGAGATTTGGAGATTTCCAAATGTTAAACAAGATTTTAGAATAATAAGATTTTGGTGATATATGAAATATATTGGTTAAACTCTGCATTAAATTCTGAGGAGGAAACTCGTACTATCCGTGTGAATTTAAAAGGTAATTTCACCGTTATTCGACGAATAGTACTAATTGAATATAGAAATTAGCATTTAAGTATAATTAGTATAATTTCTATGGATCCTTTTTACTCAATGCGAATTGGTTTGGGTTTATAGTAAATTATGTCTTAAATAACATTGTTTTTAATCCATTTAAAAATTATGATTTGAAAATAAGAAATCTTTTTTAAGATTTAAATAAATGATTTAGAAATATTTTCCTAAGTAAAAGGTGAAATGATTCAGAATTATTCCAAGATTTAAAAAGGGTTTAATTAACTAAATTTTTTTATAAATAAGGTTTAATTATCCCGTATATATTGAAACAGAATATGATTTAAAGATGTATATCTCTAAAGAGGTATTTTACTTAGATAAAAGATATTGGTTAATTAAATAATAATCACCCACATAACTGACATCTTTTATCGATAATTGGTTCGGAGAAACCGGGGTCGAATTTGGGCAATTCCTATCCAAAAACCACATTGAACCAATATACGTTCGATTGTGAAAACATGTTAAAGACAATGATTTTGAAGACAGAGATCTTCATAATGAAGGGCTGCTTGCCACTAACCTCTAGGGTAATTCTCTTATCATATATATGGTGGCAATGGTTCCTTTAGTTTGAAATCCTCGATGCAAGGACTACTCACTACTAATTTTAGGAGTGATTCCCAAACAGGATTTAGTTGGAGAAGTGCCTTCGATTTGTCCTGTTCCTGGACAACTTGTATGGACGAGTGTTCGACAGTGCATTTCTAAAACCACGTACATCTGTTTGGTGGTGTAGGAGGTAACTCCTCTTATACTTAACACCCTTCTATGAGACGTACGAGCTTAGAGGTTGTACTTTTATGGAAATCAATAGTATGTTGTTAAAAATGGAAATGTGGCATTCATAGTGGAATGTGTTATGTGAAAGGTAAATGTTACCTCAAGCCTGACACTCGGAAAAGGCTGAAACATGGTATGCCGTAAGGCTATGTAGGTCGCACCCAATAGGGTACGATCATCACCATTTTAGGTTACCCTCTGTATATCGTGTTTTTTATGTACGCTATAAGACATCATAGATAGGTCAGGAATGACTGGGGCGATGTCGTATTCGGTACTATCCAGGACTATTGTGTTGGTCACTGGAAAGGGGTAGGCCGGTCTTGCCAGATGCAGAGGACTGTCTGTGGGTCCTCGGTACATTCCTCTAGAGATCTGTTGTATGGAAGGTAGTCCCTTACCTATCATTGTACGAAATCCATTCTCCAATAAGTGCCTCCAGACTTAGTTGTATACCTATTATACTGGAATTTAATCAATGTAACAATTTCGCCTAAGATTAACATGTACTTGTAATCTAGACATTATTATAATACACTGGATTTTACTTAGCAATATTTTGGTTATCATAAGGTAAAAATCCATCCGTGTTTATGTGTGGCGTAGTCTTATGAGATACCCTTTGTTTTCAAAAATATCCGTATTTTGAATTTTATCACACCAGTCTCATGAATTACCCGGAGTTTATTTATTTTCCCTTAAACTCTGGGTGCCTTACTTTTTCGGCCAGCCTACTAGTTCAGGTCTAGCTTGGAACATTTTTGGAGGAGCCTATAGCTGAAGATTTCTTTGTAGATAGTTATCCATTTCCATTTCCGCTGCATTTTTTTACTATTGTATTCAACATTTATAAGGATAGAGATTCATAACTATCCAAGCTGATATTAGGATAAACTCTGATGTATGTATTTAAAATTTCTGCTATACAGATTATATATTGAAATAATATATGTTATTCCATTCGTGTAAGATTCTGTTCTGTCTTTATTTTTATTTTTGCCCTTGATCAATCCGTCTTTCCAACACTTGGATATTCGGCACGTGAATACCGTGGATGTATTAGTGTCGATTTCCGAAGGTCGAAAATGCGCATCGTCACATTTCTCACACGAATGGAATAATTTATAATATCAGTAATATTTACATTGGAAAATTTGAAATACACATATCAGAGTCTAACCTAAACTCAACCTAGATAGTTATAAATCTATGTCCTTACAATTGTTGAAAAACCAAAACAATGAAACTAATGCAGCGGGAATATAATCTATGTACATACGTTGATGAAGATCTCAAACTCTCCTTTGGAAACTCCAAGTATCTTCAGCTAAACCTGTAACTACTCTGATCTGACCCGAGAATTAAAAATACCCGGATCAGGCTTGGTAAACCAGCGTGAGAAACTTGAACCATAATCATATGACAGAGTCATAGATCGGGTCGATGCCAAATAAAACCTTTTTGAAAAGAAAGAGTATCTCGTAAGACCACGCCGCACATAAATACGGATGGGTTTTTACCTTACGATAATCAAAATACTTTATACTTAAAAAATTCGATATTATTATTAATGATATTGGTTTTAAAACACTATTCAAATAATTATATATACAAATAAAGTATCAATACCTGGACAAGTTGACAGAGTATATGGTACCAAGGGTTAGCTGAAATGTTTGCAAGGTATTACAGCTATTTTGGGAATAGGGTCAAAATCTTAAAGCCCGTATTGGAATTGGATTCCAACATGATAGGGAGCTAGTGGTCATTTCCCCCGATGCGAAATCCACGCATAACAATCCTCGTCCCCGGTGTTTATTCTCTTGTCTTAAGCAAGCCTCCATACTACATTGTTACACTACTGTGGAATAACATACCTTGGTGGCTTTGCTTTGTCTCAGTCGAGCCTCCAATACCTGTCCATTTAAACTGTTGAAGGTCCAGACACTGGACTCCTTTATCCTCAATAGAACCAATAGCCCGAAATATGCCCTGCAGACCACATAATTACCTGTATCATCTTCGGGATGTGAGGCTCATGAGGCTACGCTCTATTTTCCACACACACTTTTCTTTCCACAAATCCACACTTTTCTTTTCACAAAGAAAATTCCACTTAAAATGGCACATTGTCATTTCTAACAACACACTATTGATTTTCACAAAAGTACAACCCTCGAGTCAATAAGCCTTAGGGAAGGGTGTTAAGTATAAGAGGGGTTACTTCCTACACCACCAAATAGATGTACATTTGTAAAATCCAATGTACATGGTCTTAGAAATGCAATGTTAGACATTCATCTATACAAGTTGTCCCAGTGAAAGATGTGAGAAATGTGGATTATGGATCTTAAGGCTAGAATAAACACTAGAGGGGGGGGGGGTGAATAGCGTTTTAAGAATATACTAATTCTTTTTGAGTTTATATTAATTTGAACACAAATGTATGCAATATTCAGACATAGATATAATCACAGAATCAAACACAGATGCAAATATAAAGTAAAAGCATTAAAGGAAAGAACACACCGGATTTTATACTGGTTCGGAGTTACCCTACATCCAGTCCCGTAACAAAAGTACGGATTTCCTTTCAAAATCAATTCTTACAATTACACCCTCGATTTCAAGGCCACGAGGTACACCACTCCAGATTCACAATCCTCTGGGTAGAGATACTTGATTTTACGGGCAATAAGTTCACCCAATTGATTTCCTAGGCTACAATCACGTCTTCTCTCACTTGATTGATTTTCCAGGCTACAATCACACCTTTTCTCACTCGATTGATTACAAAGAAGCCTATAACTCTGAATAGCACTGGGATCTTGTTGAGATAGTGATAGAGAATCAAACCAGAGATGATCTAGTTAGATTCAATGGTGATTTTGGCAGAGTAATAGTAAAAATGTATATAAAGAAATGTGGAAGAAGAAGAGGAGTGAAATTAGAAAATTATAAAAATAAATTCGTTTAAAACATCCCCTATTTATAGTAGAACAATAGCCATGTCCATTCGAGAAAAGATACGACGAATAGACACTTCCTTTGAAATTCAAACTTTTGGAATCAACTGCCATCATGTTTAACTTCTTTTCAAGGTTGTTGTCATCAAAACCATTCTTTTCAAGGACTAACAATCTCCCCCCTTTTTATGATGATAACCTTTGTTTATAAAATATTACTTCTGTCCTAATAACTCCCCCTAAAACTAATAACTCCCCCTTAATCTATGCCTAACTATCCTATTTTATACTTCTCCCCCTTTGTCATCAAAAAAACTAACTCCAAACTATATAACTCCCCCTTATTCTAATACTATATGACATGTGATTATAATGATAGTGTTATCATAAATAATCAACACTTAATTCTGAAACTAAAACTTAGCCCTTAATAACTAACTCTCCTAACTAAGAATCCATATATGATAATATTTATAATAATGATAATGTGAGAATTCAAATATGAGAACATAGATCATTTATTAATTATATAATGTTATATTTACATTTGCGTAGAAAACGTAAGCAAGATCATATACAAATAACGATAAGAAAGAGTGAAAAGAAACTAATGTGTATTCTTGACAATGGGAGATCTATGAACCGAGCAATTTGGGTAGTGGAAACAGAAATTTCCACGTTGTTCGACTAGATTTCCATCCTTGTCAAAGCACACTTCGCCAACGCAAACAAATTTGTCGTCATCTTCAGCGTGCTCTTCTCCCATGGGGGCTTCTTCTTCTTCTTCCTCGTTGTCCTCTTGCACTTGAACACTTGAGGATTCTTCATCGATCAAGATGGGATTGGCGTGTTTGTCCATTAGAAACTTTTGCAAGTTTCTAAGGATTTTGCCTTGCCGTTCTTGTTCTTTGGCCATTCTGATTTGCACCACTTGAATTTTAGTCATAAGTTGCAGTGCATCCTTCAAGGAAACCTCCATTTTCATCACTCGTGCAAGCGTAGTTCGTTGAAATGGTCCGGTAGAAGGAGAAGGGAACGAAAAGGTTGAATTTTTGTTTGATTTGGAGGAGGAGGCCATTGTTTTAATTTTTCAGAAGTTAGAATCAGAGAAAGAATAGAAGGAATGAACAAAATTTCGAAATAGGAAGAATATATAACCATTCATTTTGAATTTTGGTGGGAAAAAAAATTAAATTAAAAAAACGTTGCATGTCGACAGGGGTGTAGGGGGGATGTCGACAGGGTACTTGTAGTTTTGCTTATTTGATTTATTTTAATTTAATTTTAATTATTCTTGTTATATATTTATATTTTATATTTTATATTTCAGTTATTAAACAAATACCTAATTCTCTTCTTAATTTAGTAAATATAGATTCATTTAAGGGTTTTGTTAAGATATCAGCAGTTTGATTCTTGGAATTAATATAATCGAGAGAAATTACTTCTTTACTTATATTATCTCTGAGAAAATGATGTTTGATATCAATATGTTTAGTTCGAGCATGATGAGTAGGATTTTTGAGATATTTAAACCAAAATCTTTTAAAGTTTGTTGCATATATATTACTTGAGAACAAGCCAAAGCAGCAGAAATATACTCTGCTTCGGTTGTTGATAAAGAAACTGTGTTTTGCTTTTTACTAAACCAGGAAATCAGAGAATGCTCCAAAAAGTGACAAGTTCCACTTGTACTTTTTCGGTCTGATTTACAACCAGCATAGTCAGCATCACAGTAAGATATTAATTCAAAAGAATCATTTTAGGATAAAATAAGCCATAATCATTGGTGTGTTTAATGTATCTTATGATACGTTTTACAGCTTTTAAGTGGGTCTCTTTAGGTTGGGATTGATATCTTGCACAGAGACAAACACTATCCATGATATCAGGTCTACTAACAGCGATATAGAGTAGTGATCCAATCATTCCTCTATACAACTTTTGATCTACATCTTTCGAGAGATCTTCTTTACTTAGGTACTCATTGGTTGCCATGGGAGTGGGTTTTCCACTTGCAGTAGTCAAACCAAATTTACTAACTAGGTCTTTAGCATATTTCTCTTGACTGATAAAGATACCATTATCTAATTGTTTTATTTGCAATCCTAGAAAGAAGTTTAATTCACCCATATGACTCATCTCAAACTCTGTTGTCATTATTTCGGAAAATTCTTTATTCATTTCAAAATTAGTTGATTCGAAAATGATATCATCTACGTAAATTTGTACTAGTTGAATATTATTTTTATTTCTTTTAATAAAAAGAGTATTATCTACTTTACCTATATCAAAATTTGATTGTAATAAGTAAGATCTTAGTCTATCATACCAGGCTCTAGGAGCTTGTTTTAGACCATATAGAGCTTTCTTAAGTTTGTAAACATGATTTGGTAATTTTTCATTTTCAAAAAGTGGTGGTTGTTCAACATATACTTCCTCTTTTACAAATCCATTTAAAAAGGCACTTTTAACATCCATTTGAAATAATTTGAAATTATTATGATTTGCGAAAGCAAGTAGAATCCTAATTGCTTCTAATCTTGCTACGGGAGAAAAGGTTTAATCACAATCTATTCCTTCTTCTTGACAATAACATTGAGCGACTAACCGGGCTTTATTTCTAACGACCTCACCATGTTCATTCATTTTATTTTTATAAACCCATTTTGTTCCAATTATATTTTTATTTTCAGGTCTAGGAACAAGTTCCCAAACATCATTTCTAGTGAATTGATTTAGTTCTTCTTGCATAGCCAAAATCCATGAATCATCAGTTGATGCTTCTTTTGGATCTTTGGGTTCAATAATTGATATAAATGCTACATTGCTCATTTTAATTAGTTGATTTCTAGTTGTAACAACAGATTGCATATCTCCTAGTATATTTTCTATGGGATGATCTTTTAAAAGTTTAATCCTTTTATTAGGATGATTAAATTCATTATTAGTTTCAGTTGACTCTTGATTTTGAGTAATTAAATCCTCTTCATCATTTGTCTCTTTAAAATTTTGAGATTTTCATCGAATGAAACATGCATTGTTTCTTCAATGGTGTTAGTTCTTAAATTAAACACTATGTATGCTTTGCTTCTATTAGAATATCCGATAAAGATACCTTTGTCGGATTTAGGATCAAATTTATCTAAGTCATCTTTTGTATTTAAAATAAAACATTTACTTCCAAAAATTCTAAAATAAGATACCTTAGGTTTCTTTCCGTGAAGAAGTTCATAAGATGTCTTATCAGTTAAAGGTCTAATTAAAATTCTATTTAAAATATAACAGGCAGTAGCAACTGCTTCTGCCCAAAAATATTTTGGTAAATTACTATCTGAAAGCATATTTCTCGCATACTCTTGAATCGTCCTATTTTTACGTTCTACTACTCCGTTTTGTTGTGGAGTTCTTGGAAATGAAAAATTGTGAGTTACCCCTTTTTATTGCAAAATTCCTCAAACTTTTCATTTTCAAATTGACCATCGTGATCACTACGGATGGTTATAATTTTTACAGAAAGTTGATTTTGATTCCTTTTTGTAAAGTTCTTAAAACATTCAAAAGTATCGCTTTTATGTTTTAAAAATATTGTCCATGTAAATCTAGAATAATCATCTACAATTACAAAAACATATTTACTATGATTTATTGACTGAATTTGAGATGGACCAAATAAATCAAGATGAAGTAAGAGGTTTTGAAGTTGAAATCATATCTTTTAATTTAAAGGAACTTTTTCTAAGTTTTCCTAATTGAAATGCATCACATAAACTATCTACTTT
Organism: Allium fistulosum; assembly: GCA_030737815.1. Classification (NCBI taxonomy): domain Eukaryota; kingdom Viridiplantae; phylum Streptophyta; class Magnoliopsida; order Asparagales; family Amaryllidaceae; genus Allium; species Allium fistulosum. The sequence continues at coordinate 326,761,672 of CM060906.1, forward strand.
AAAATTCATTTTAGGGAGACCTCTTACTAGATCATGTTTCGACAGTCTAGATAAGAGTTTGAAATTCAAGTGCCCAAATCTCTTATGCCAAATCCAAGGGTCATGTAGCGACCCAACTTTCTATTACCAGAAAGTCGCATCATCTCGAAGAAAGAAAGGGATAGAAAAGAGAAAAGATAGAGAAGAAAGAAGAAACAACATCAGAATCTCAAACAGCGGAACGAATAAATTATATTAAGCACATAAGTATTACATAATATACAACATCAATCAAAGTTACACCGATAATACATCACATACTAGACAGTTATAAACACCTGTCTAGTTAATACAACTCAAATACAACAGAGATACCAACACAGCGGAACACTATATATATATCTACAACGCTGAATTTTCCTGCTCCATTGCTCCTCCACAATTCGTCAAAGCTAACCTGAATCCCTTGGCTACTCGTAAAAATTTGAGTACCCGAGAGTTTAAGAAAACAGCAGAATAAACTCCGGGTCAAACATGGGTCTGGTGTGAGTAACAGGTTAAAGTTGCTTAACTTTGAAAATCCTTTGAAAACAAAAGGTATCACGTAAGACTTCCCGCACATAAACACGGAAAAGTTTTTACCTTACGCTAACCAAACATTTGGTAGGAAATCCGGTAATATTATAATAGGTCTAGGGTTTTCAAGTAAATAAGAAATAGCTGAAATTGTTACATCTATTAAATTCCAGCATACTAGCCAACAAGTGGGTAATACAATCAAATCCGATGGTACTTATTGGAGATTGGATTCCATACAATGGCAGGACTACTAGGGTACCGCCCGTCACAGTACGTGGCCTAGATCAACGTACCGAGGATTACTCCCAATCCCCTGCAACACAAGGCCAGAACCATCCCTTACTGGATAGTCCCGAACAAGACAACCCCGTAGATGGCCGTCGCCAACTGCCCACTAAGCCGAATAAAAGGGACTCTAGACAGGGGAAAATCTACCTACTTGGGTATGACCCACTTAGCCTAGCTACACCTCCCCTGTTTCAGCCATTCCCGGTTGATGAGGCTTGAGGCTACGATTTACCTTTATAGAACACATCTATCTTAGAATGCTCATCATCCACCTGACGATGTTCTGAAAGCATTCAATCCCTACAAGTTCGTTTCGGGTTCGAACGAAACCGAAGGCATTATCTCGTTACGCTCATGTTGGAATCATCCTCAGAGTTAACGACAATAACCCTTGCACTCTGAATCTTCATCTTCACTTGAGATTCACGACCTATCGTTAATTTGGATCGATGTGGTTTTCAGATATCCAAATCTGGAAACCCGATCCCGGTCTCATCGAAATCCAAAACGTATCTTTTAAGGCCAAGTTGTTTTAAAGTTAAAACAATTCAATTTATTATCCATATACACACAAATAGATAATTCACAATATCACAGATAGATAATTCACTTATCATCATAAATAGATAATCCATATTATCATCACACATTAACCAAGCATCCATATCACATAGCATTACTTATCTCATATCTGAGATTTCAAATCATTCAAGGAAATCAATATCATCCATCATACATAAGCAAGGATTAATAATCACACCATTTATAATTAATTTAAAATGAATTAAATTAATTACCTTATCTTTAATTAATTTAAAGTAAATTAAATTAATTACTTCATTCTATAAATCCTGCTTACTTAACCATTAATTAATTACAAATCAATTAATTAATCATCCTCTAATTTCCATCTTAATTAACCACCCTTGATTAATTATCCTTTAATTAATCTACTATAAATTACATCATTAATTATATTAATTAATGATCTCTAATTATATTTAAATTAAATTACTTTATTTAAATTATTTACATTCAGTAATTAATCTTTAATTAAACACAATTATTAATCACCCTTTATTAATACCAACCAGTAATCAACTACCCTTAATTACTCATATAAATAAATTAATTATTCCATAATTAATTATCTTCATTAATTAATCCCTTGATTAATTACACAAGTAATTACTCGAATTACTTCATTATAAATCATCTTTCACTAATTACATTCCAGTAAGTATCATTTATTACTTCCCTAAGTAATTATGCTCCATAAATTACACTAAGTAATTACACATATCAAATTATCAAATGATTTTTTAAATTAATTAAACTAAATTAATTAACTTAAATTAACCACAATATCAAAATTAATTACAATAAGTAATTAATCCTCAATTAATCAGTTAATCAATCCTTACTTACAATTAATTAACCCTTAATAATAGTTAATTAATCCTTAATTAACTTTAATTAAAACTTAATTATTTCTTAATTTTTAATTAATAAAGCTTAATTATTAATTAATAAAACTTAATTACAAATTAAGTACTTCTAATTATAAGTTAATAAATCTTCTAATTACTAATTAATCAACCTCAATTACTTAATTAATTAATCTCAAATTAATTAACTTATAACAATTAATTATTAATTAATAAATTAACTAAATCAATTTATTACTCTTAATTAATTCCTTAATTAACTTTAATTATTATTAATTAAATTAATTAATTATACCTAATTTCCTTTAATTAACTTAATTAATATCAAGACATTAAAACTATAACTATCTTAAGATAAAACATTATTTTACAAATACCTTAATTACCATAAACATATTTAAACCCTTTATCTTTATAATTAACTTTACTTAACAAAATTTAGATTTAACAAATTTTAAAAACTTCTTAACAAATGTTAAGGAAACAATTGATATTTATAAAGTAATTTTATAGAGAAAGTTTTAACCAATTTTGTTCTTAAATTTCAAAAATCTTATTTTAAAAAAAACCCTTTTTAAAAACTGGATTTTAGACCTACTTCGGGTCATACCCGAATGCCATTCGGGTTTAAACCCGAGTTCTTCCCCTACTTCCCATTTTTTCCTCAAAACTTAGATTAAATTTTAAGTTTAAAACTCACAGGCTAAACACCCAAAACTACTCGAGTACAACTCGAGTTACTACCCCAAACACACGTCCCTTCCTTCGAGTCATACCACAACCCAAAACAACTGCCACGACCAACCCCTGTGCACATGCACCATCGCCGGAGCCACCTCCGGCCTTCGATGATCCCTCCGGCACATCGACCTTCGCCCAGATCTTCGATCCCGACCCTTAAACTACTCGCAAAAGCCTCAAATCAAAATCGAGCACCGTAGGAGAACTGGAACAAAAACCACTACCAGAATCTGCCTCGAAAACTCGTCTCCGATCACCGGAACCACTGCAACCCCGTTCACACCTTGCCGAGCTTCTACTCCATCATTTCTCAAAGCCTTGAGTCACTCGATCAACCAGAGGCGATGTAGTGACCACACTCTGACCTTAAACTAAACTAGGTTTAAAACCTATTCCACTCCACCGCCGCCACCACCATGCTCAGACCCACCACCAGTCAATTTTCCCATTACCTCCGGTCACACTCCTACCTCCAGACAGAATCCCAGCCTTCCAGATCGATAGGATTGCCAGAGGCAACCAAAAATCCCCAAAACAATCAACATAGAAATGCCTACTCCAGACTCAACTAAAAAATGTGAAATTAGTTTTAAAAATCCAAATTTCAGATAATAATTCAAGATATAAACCTGTATTAATAATTTAAGATGATTGAAATTTCACTCATGTTAATCATTAACTGTTCTTAGTTTTTTTCAAAACAGTTCTACTTTATTTAACTAAAATACAATTTTTAAATTTTGCTTTATGATCAAACAAACACATTTGTTTGAATACTGAGTCCTATCAACCAATAGATTAAGCAGAGATGATTTTTGGTTTAAATCTGAGCTTGAAATTTTATAAACAAAGATGTTTCCAGATCACTAAACATGCAGGCATCATATATACACAGAATTGCATAAATATAGATACATATAAACATACTCATTTCAGACATAAGTAACATATGTGAATATACTTAAGCATTTTTAAATTTAAGTTACTCACAGTTTTGAGAAGATGACAGAGCTATTTTGTTTGAAAACTGCTATCTTGATCCTCCTTAAATCATCTTACTTTGTTTAGTTGAATGATGTTTGAGTTTTAAAAAAATGAAAATGCTTGCTATATTTTTTTTCTGGTTAGCTATGTTTTTGAAGAATGAATGAAATAAGGGAATTGATATATAGAACAAGGTTTACAGGAGATAAGTGTTAGCTGGTACACTTTTTTTTATTACTTTGGTCAGAGATTTTTAACATTTGGAGGCTGAAATGATATTTTATAACATTCGAATGACCTTGTTTGTGCTATCATTAAATGCAAGAGTCCTTCATGTCTACACACTTATCCTTTATTTAAATTTCGTATGTACTGAGATATCATTTCTTGCCTCACACTTCCATACTTATCCTATATTTTGCCTGTACAAACATGAATACATTCCCTTTTTGTCTTACAGCCTTGTATCTACAAGTATTCCTATAGTTAACATATTGTTAGAGTTTATCTAATGTTTAGTTATGTGCTTACATAAACATATATTTTCCCTTTCATATTTATTTCTATACTTATGAATTACTTTTTAGAGAAAATAAAATAAAACTATGTATATATATATACAAATAAAAGCTTATACAAATATCTTTAAAATCCAAAACATTTTAAATATTTACTCTTTTTAATTTCAAGACTTTTAAATTCAAAATAAATTCTAAAATCCAATTTTAAAATCAAGTTATATATATACATATATAACAACATATTTAATTTGAAAATAACACTTCTATTTTAAAATCTATTTATATTTATATATAAAACAATACATTAATAATGTTATTTGAAAATAATAATTTGTCAAATTTAAATAATTTATAAAAGAGATTATAAATTCCTATTATTATTAAATGAATTAATATATCATATTTATTAAACAATATTTTAAAACAAACCTTTTAATTAATCATAAACTTAGGCTAAGATATCATTTAAATCAATTAAACATTTATCTTAAATATTTTAAAACTATATATTATAAATTAAATCATAATTTCCAAATTACCAAAATATATTAGAATTTGAAAACAAGATTTATTTATTTATTAAATTCAAACCAAAGATTTCTATTTACAATATATACAAATATATACACATTATAATTAGAAAACAATTTATTAGTTTTTTTTAAAAAGATAAAATCACCAATTAAATATTTATTTAAAAGAAGATTATTAGATCAATTCAAATTTATCAACAAAATTATCAAATCAATTTAAATTTTAATAAAGATTATTAAATTGATATTGCCAAAAATTCCGGGATGTCACATTCCTCCCTCCTTAAAAGAATTTCATCCCCGAAATTTAAAACAAAGGTAATTTAATAATCTCATTGAATATTTAATTTTAAAAACACAAGCATATATTAATCATATGCTAACAACCATAGCAACCAATTCATCCAATCAAACAAATCTAACTATCCAGACAAAATCAGGATAGGACTATCTATAAACACCGGGATACTCGCTCTACAGAACCCAAACAAAACTATACTACTGAGCTATAGAGCTCCTACTCATCTAGATCTACAAAACTAGACATGACATCAGACTATAGACAAGTCTGACTCAACAACCAAACCTTCCTGTACTGCTGGTTCCAAAACCAGAGATGGATCATACACGTACTTCCTCAGAGATACGTGAAATACATCGAATCCCAGTTATCTAAACTGGCAATTCACTCCAGAAGACCAAACACTTATCCTCACCAGAACATAGAGAAAATCCAAAATACCTCCGAGCTAGCTTCCCAATCTAATATCCAAAGAAAACCGTTCTCTCTTTACCAATCAGAACGGCTTAAGCCTATCTAGCCAATCCATCAAAGAAATGGGTCCACATAGCTGCTGCTTCTGAACTACATCTCTAGAAAACTGCTGACAGATGACCTCCTTGCCTGCACACAGAACAATCTGAATTGCGACGCTGCCATTGATGCCAAAGACTTCCTAATCCAAACTCCTCGAGAAACTCAGGCCTCAAAGCCAAACACAAACACCCAGCTGAACTCAGCCTCAACACCGATGCAGACACACTTCCTTATCCAAAGCTCCTCGAGGAACATCTTCGGAAACAACCCATAGCCACTACATCTCATCACACAACTACTACTTCCTGAGATTGCCAAGATAACATCACTAGCTTCTGCTCAACTGTCAGAATCCAAATTCTACTCATCTAAGCTTGCACTTCAAAAATGGACTCCGAACACTAACAGACTTTCTTCAGAGATTGGTGAAATCCCTACACCACAATAAAAATTCACTCGAAATAGTATTTGGGTCTACAGTCTCGGCAGATACACTTCCAACCTCAACAAACTCCAACCATTGGTAGTCGTGCTACACACACCACTACCCCATCTACCTTTATAACTTATATTGGAAAACCCGAACAGGTAACCCAACAGATAGGTAGAAATATAGATATATGTATATAGATAAAAATTACAAGTACGCTCCCTCAAGAAAGACACCACTCCAGAGCCTAGGTATTCACTCAACTTATGCTCTGATACCAACTGTAGCGACCCAACTTTCTATTACTAGAAAGTCGCATCATCTTGAAGAAAGAAAGGGATAGAAAAGAGAAAAGATAGAGAAGAAAGAAGAAACAACATCAGAATCTCAAACAGCGGAACGAATAAATTATATTAATCACATAAGTATTACATAATATACAACATCAATCAGAGTTACACAGATAATATATCACATACTATACAGTTATAAACACCTGTCTAGTTAATACAACTCAAATACAACAGAGATACCAACACAGCGGAACACTATATATATATATATCTACAACGCTGAAGCCTCCTGCTCCATTGCTCCTCCACAATTCGTCAAAGCTAACCTGAATCCCTTGGCTACTCGTAAAAATTTGAGTACCCGAGAGTTTAAGAAAACAACAGAATAAACTCCGGGTCAGACATGGGTCTGGTGTGAGTAACAGGTTAAAGTTGCTTAACTTTGAAAATCCTTTGAAAACAAAAGGTATCACGTAAGACTTTCCGCACATAAACACGGAAAAGTTTTTACCTTACTCTAACCAAACATTTGGTAGGAAATCCGGTAATATTATAATAGGTCTAGGGTTTTCAAGTAAATAAGAAATAGCTGAAATTGTTACATCTATTAAATTCCAGCATACTAGCCAACAAGTGGGTAATACAATCAAATCTGATGGTACTTATTGGAGATTGGATTCCATACAATGGCAGGGCTACTGGGGTACCGCCCGTCATAGTACGTGGCCTAGATCAACGTACCGAGGATTACTCCCAATCCCCTGCAACACAAGGCCGGAACCATCCCTTACTGGATAGTCCCGAACAAGACAACCCCGCAGATGGCCATCGTCAACTGCCCACTAAGCCGAATAAAAGGGACTCTAGATAGAGGAAAATCTAGTCCTACTTGGGTATGACCCACTTAGCCTTGCTGCACCTCCCCTGTTTTAGCCATTCCCGGTTGATGAGGCTTGAGGCTACGATTTACCTTTATAGAACACATCTATCTTAGAATGCTCATCGTCCAAAATTTGGATCTTGGATCGGTACCTGTTGGACGTGTTTTCACCAGACCAGGGCCATCGGACCAACACTGCCGAGTCAAGGCTAGGAAGGCACTGCCGAATCAAGGTCATCCACTCACCGGACCAACCACTACCGAACCAACCATTGCCGAACCAAAGCTACTCCAACCCTCACCGGACCAACCACTACCGAACCAACCATTGCCGAACCAAAGCTACTCCAACCTTCACCGAACCAAGGTGTGCCGAACCAACTTTGCCAGGCCAGATCACGTCAGCCCAGGCCCGCCAGCAGCTATATACATCCAAGACTCCTACCCCCAGCCTCACTCTATAAATAGAGGGGTAGGGGTACAACAATGGCAGAGAAGTTAGAGAGCTCAAGCACGGATAGAACTTTCAAACAACTTTCATACACTTGTAACCAAAGCCTTGTACTTGTAATCTGAACAGTAAAGGAGAATAACATATAAAGTGGACGTAGGCACATTCTGGCCGAACCACTATAAACCTGTGTGTCTTTTACAGTTTAGTCCCTGCTTTTTACATATTTGCATAAAGTATCCAAATCACTAAGAACAACATAAAATCGACTAAATCATACGACTTGGAGGTGTTTGCCCATTTTTGTGCAAACATTTTTGGTGCTTTCACTGAGAACTGAACACAAGACTTCAGCTTCTCCCACTTGACCTTCTTCCTAGCAGCATCGCTCAATGCTTGGAAGACATGCCTCCCAAGCAGAAGAAAGATGTTAACAAAGGAAAAAACATCGCAACTAGCAGTATTCCAGATCCAGTGGTCACAGATCAAGTAAATCATCCCATTCCAACAGCAGTACCAAATGGAGGTCAGGCAAATCCGACAACCCCTGCCACGGAACAGCCGGCAGCAATTACTAGGGCAGATCTAGACAGGGTTGTGGCTGAAGTGACTAACCGCTTCACATCCCAACAGGAAGCCTTGGTGGACCAACTTATGTCACGCTTAAGGGATGCTGAAGAGTCCAACCGCAACACTGAATCATGGGGTGAGTCCCAATCTGGAGGATCTCAGAGGCAACAAAGATCTTCCTTCTTCAAAGAAGCTAACGACAGAAGCGGCCGTGGTAGGAGCCGAGATCGAACTCAGTCCGAATGCTGACCCGAGGAAACGCTTGGAACTGAACCCAACGGGGGAGGTACCAGGCGGAGGTCAACTGTAGCCGAGCCTGTCATGCTGCCTAACCACGGAAACGCCAATGAACGGGGCCGAGCTAGAGTCCAGCACGAAGTTGGACCCGAGGAAGTGCTTAGATCAGAACCCAGCAGGGGAAGATCAAGGCAAGGGCCAGCTGTAGCTGACCCTAGCATGCTCCCAGAAGACCAAAGACAACCACTGGAAAATATTAGGAATAATAGACGATACCATCCCTACAGGTCATCTGGACGGAATCAATCCCACAGAGAAGAACCGAACTCATTTTTATCTGCTCCAAATTCCGATGAAAGGATGGTACGCTTGTTCAGAGAGTGCGTCCAACGGGATCAAAGAGACCGAGGGATAGGCGCTAGGGTAACCAGCCCTTTCGCCCACAATATTGAAATTGCCATCACCCCCCCTCCCGAGAATGAAAAATGCCAACAATGGAACCTTACAAGGGAACCTCTAACCCAGTTGTACACTTACAGAGATACACACAGCATATGCTCATGAGCGGGGCAACAGAGGGAGTACTGTGCAAATGCTTTCCATTATTCTTAGCAGATCTAGCTACCTCCTGGTTCTGCCATCTACCCCAAGGATCCATCAGCTCATGGGAGATGTTGAAAGAAAAGTTCATCAGCCAGTTCCGCATTCATGTGGAGCAACCCAAGGACGCTTATTCCTTAGTATCAAACAGAAACCTGGAGAGAAAGTGCAGCAATATCTAACCCGATTCAATGCCGCAGCGGTCGCAGTCCAAGATGCCGATGAGAAGCTTATCTTAATGGCCCTCTTTAGTGGGGTGCATCCGGATACTAAATTTTCTAGAAGATTGACAAAAGAAAAACCAGCTACTTTACCCGATTTCTTCCATGAAGCTGGGAAATATATGAGACTTGAAGACGCTGCCACTGAGGGGCAGTCATGGCAACAAAATAAGGCAGCTCACGGCAACACGGCCGCTGTAGCAAAGGACATTCGAAGAAATGACTCTAGAGACAATGCTGGGGGCAAGAAGGGAGAAAAACGTCTATATCGGCCAGGACCGAGATTTGACGCTTACACCCCTTTGAATGAAACGATTGAAAACATCTTCCTGGCCACTCAAGACGAAGTTAAATACAAACGCCCCTCGCACAAGAAGGAATCAGATAACGCAATTAAGTCTGGAAAATTCTGCCGCTTCCAAGAATCCCATGAGCATGATACCAATGAATGCCATCATCTCCGGGACTTGATTGAAGAACACATCAAAAGAAGGAGACTAGAACGCTATGTAAAAGGTCAGAACAGGACTCCAGTTCCTGCCAATGAGAACCCAAGGCTACCCTCCCCAGAAATAGGCAGAGGAAATCGCAACACCAGCGACTCCAGTCAAAAGAAGATAGTGGTCCATACCATCTCGGGAGGACCACACATCGCCGACGGAAGCTGGGCAGAGATGGAAAGGTATGGGAAGTCACTTAGAAACGATGAAGAATGCGTTAATTCTATTATAGAAGAACGCCGCCCGAAGCGGATAGAGAAAGATGACATCACATTCAGTAGGCGTGACCTGGAGGGAAGGCAGTACCCTCACACGGATCCCATGGTTATCTCTGCCCGGCTCGGTCCAGCCGAAGTTTTCCGAATTCTAGTAGACACTGGAAGCTCAGTGAATATCCTATTCAAGCATGCCTTCGACAAAATGAAGCTGTCAATAAAGGATGTTTCTCCCTGCAATAAACCACTACACGGCTTCACTGGAAATGCGAAGATGCCTCTCGGGCGACTGGACCTCTTTGTTGAAATTGGAAGTCATCCCCGCTCCGTTGTGCGGAAACAAACATTTGTGTTGATAGAAAACCACTCGGCCTACAGCGCCTTCTTAGGAAGACCAGCCTTGTCTGACTTCCAAATTCTCCTGGCTCCATGGTGCCTGAAGATGAAATTTCCAACGGACAATGGAATAGGGGAAGTAGAGGGAGACCAGGACATTGCTCGAGATTGCTATGTAACTGAACTCCGCAATAACCACAGGAAGGATATAGGGAAGAATGCAGAGACTGCCCTCTGCACGAAAAGTTTGGAAGCATAGCAACTAAAGAAAGCCCCTCCTCTTCGATATACCAGTGACCCTTTCAATGAATTAGACCCCAGGGACAAAGAGGAGGAGGCCACCGCCGAGCCTGCAGAGGCTATGGAATTTGTATCTATGGACAAACATGACTCGAGTAGACTATTGAAGGTCGGGTCCCAACTAAAAGCAGAATTGAAGGAACAACTCATTGATTTTCTCCGCCACAACTTGGATGTATTTGCATGGTCACACGCTTACATGACTGGAATCTCCCCTGACATAGCATGCCACATACTAAACATCGATCGTACCAAGGCGCCAGTAAAAGAGAAAAAGAGAAGTATGGGGACAGAACGATCAACAACCCTCGATAAAGAAGTAAAAAACCTACTTGCCAATGACTTCATACGAGAAGCCATCTACCCGGAGTGGATCGCTAATCCAGTACTAGTAAAGAAGGCTAATGGGAAGTGGCGAACATGAATTGACTTCTCCAACTTAAATGACGCCTGCCCGAAGGATTGCTTCCCACTTCCCCGAATCGATCAGCTCGTGGACAGCACGGCCGAGCACGAACTCTTATCTTTTATGGACGCATACTCAGGATATAACCAAATTCCTATGCATGCTCCCGATCAAGACCACACTAGTTTCATCACTGACCGGGGATTGTACTACTACAAAGTAATGCCTTTTGGACTTAAAAACGCAGTAGCCACCTATCAGCGCCTCGTCAACAAGATGTTTGCGGGGCTAATAGGACAAACTATGGAAGTTTATGTGGATGACATGCTGGTAAAGTCAAGAAAAGCCGACGATCACGTAAGCCACCTAGGCGAGATGTTTCAAGTACTTCGCCAATATGGAATGAAGCTGAATCCTCTAAAGTGCTCCTTCGGAATATCATCAGGGAAGTTACTGGGATTCATCGTCCATGCCAGAGGAATTGAAGCAAACCCTGAACAAGTCCGAGCTCTAAAAGATATCAGGATACCTTCTACCCGAAAAGAAATGCAAAGCCTAAATGGGAAGGTGGCTGCCCTGGGCAGATTCATCTCTAAAGCAACTGACAAATGCATCCCCTTCTTCGAAGCTCTAAAGAAAGACAAAGGAAAGTTCTAATGGACTGACGAATGCTTAACAGCTTTCCTTAACTTAATCGAACACCTCCAGAGACCACTAGTACTCTCAAATCCGAACAAAGGCGAAGAGCTATTACTATACCTTGCTGTGTCATCTCATGCTCTAAGCGCCGCCTTGGTGAGAGAAGACAAACGCACGCAGCGGCCAGTATACTTTGTGAGCAAGAGGTTTACAGGGGCGGAAGCCAGATATCCTAAACTTGAGAAACTAGCGTACTGTTTACTAATCACGTCACGGAAACTGCGTCACTATTTCCAATCTCATTCCATCAGAGTTCTGACCGATCAACCACTAAGGCAGGTACTCCATCGTCCCGACACTTCTGCGCGACTACTTAAATGGTGCATTGAACTAAGTCAATATGATATCACCTACCATCCTCGCACCGCCATCAAGGGACAACCCATGGTCGATTTCATTGCCGAATTCACTACCAACAAAGGTAAGGAGCAATCGGAAATAGCAGAAGACATCAAGTGGAATCTCTTTGTGGATGGTGCGTCAAACGAACAAGGCTCGGGGGTAGGTGTGGTAATAATCACTCCCAGGGGAAATAAGCTACACTATGCTCTAAGGTTGGAATTCGCTGCCACCAACAACGATGCAGAGTATGAAGCAGTGATAGCTGGATTAGAACTTGCCTTAGAAATTAGAGCCAATTCTTTGTGTCTTCATAGTGATTCTCAACTTATTGTAAATCAAATACTAGGAGAATTTCAGGCTCGAGAAGAATGACTCATAGCATATCTAAAGAAGACCAAGTTGCTTCTCGATCAATTGGATCGCTATTTAATCAAACACATCCCTCGGAAAGAGAACCAAGAGGCCGACGAATTGGTGAAGCATGCTAGCATGAGAGACGGCACTATTTCCGGAGCAGTGGCCATTTCAAAGCAGCTGACCCCAAGTTTCGAGCAGGTGAATCTGATAGCTACAATCAAAGAGGAAACTTGGATGACTCCCATCTAAAAATACTTACAAGACGACACACTGCCCGACAAGCGTAACGAAGTCAAGAAAATCTTGAGGAGAGCTTCCCGCTACACAATACAAGAAGGCACCCTTTATCGGCGCGGCTTCTCTAACCCCTTATTAAGGTGTGTTGCTGAAAGGGAAGCAAAGGAAATCTTATCCAGCATCCATCAAGGAAGCTGTGGAGATCACACTGGAGGGCAGGCTCTGGCAAAGAAAATACTCCGATATGGATACTTCTGGCCCACCTTAAACAAAGAAGATTTCGTCAAAAAATGTGACAGATGTCATAAATTTACGAAGATTCCACGGCTACCCACAACCGAGATTACCCAAATGACCAACCCTTGGCCCTTTGCAGTATGGGGAATTGACCTGATTGGCGAACTGCCAATGGGAGGCGGAGCCAAATATGCTATAGTGGCAGTCGACTATTTCACCAAATGGGTGGAAGCAGAACCCCTAAATAAAGTATCTTCAGCAAAAGTTATTAACTTCTTAATCAAAAATGTTCTATGCAGGTACGGGGTCCCACTTAAAATCATATCGGACAACAGACTTCAGTTTGACAGCGAGGAGTTCGCCAACTGGTGCCAAGAGCACGGAATTCACAAAAGCTTCTCATCTGTAGCTTATCCCCAGGCAAACAGACAAGTCAAAGCTGTCAACAAAATTCTCAAAACTCAAATCAAAAAGAAACTTGAAAAGTCAAAAGGCGCTTGGGTGGATGAACTTCCGACGGCACTTTGGGCCGATCGCACATCTTTCAGAACATCAACGGGGCATACTCCTTTCTCTTTGGCATACGGATCGGAGGCTATGCTCCCAGTTGAAACTATAGTGCCTTCCCACCGTAGGATCCACTATAACCCAAAAGAGAACGAGGAACTCCTTCACATGTCTTTGGATCTAATTGAGGAAAGAAGAAATGATGCAGCCCTCAAAGCAGCAGCTCACAAGCAAAAAGTGGCAGTGCAATACAACTCCAAAGTCAAGCATCGTAGCTTACAAGAGGGGGATCTTGTCCTTAAGCGAATCTTCCCGCGCCCCGGAGCACTAGATCCAATCTAGGACGGACCATATGTAATTCATAAAGATCTCCACAACGGAGCTTATATTTTGTCAACAGTGGACGGAGAGGTGTTCCAGAGGGCATGGAACATCCAACACCTTCGTCGATACTTTTCTTAACTTGTACTACCCTTATGAAGTGAATTAACAAAGAGAATCAGTGGACGTAGGCATTTTCATGCCGAACCACTTTAAAAACTTGTCTCTTTTTAACTTGTTCCTATATATATTGGATGCTTGTTAACCTTATCCTTTTCTGTTGAACGAAATCCTGTGAAATGGCTTTTCCATTCAAGACACATCACGACACGACTTCACATGGACAAGACCTAACAGGTACTATATGAATCTATGCCCTCGCCAATGAGACACTTTTGCTCCGGCATCCCTCTGCTGCGGGTTAACTCATTGCTCGCGACGGCCCTTAAAGCCAACTGTAATGAGCCGATTATAAGCCACCGAGAAGGCCGACTATAGCCGAGGCAGCTCATTACGGCGTTCGGCTCGCCGGCAATCGTGAACCTACTTTAAGCCCCAACATAAGGTGTGGCCAGCCAGGGGTAGTTCACGGTTGACGATCGACACCCACGCTAGCCGGCCACGGTAAATCGAATAACACCCACGATTATGGGCCATAATGGCCCGGGTAGTTACTGTGCGCGATCTCGGCCCCGAGTATCTTAAGTACGGATGTGGTAAAAAAGATAAACTCCCCGCAGAGGTGTAAGATGGGTGACAAATGTCTCCAAGACCCACAGCTAAGGAAAGTGACTACAAAACCCGTTTGCCACGAACTTAAGCACATCGCAGGCCTTTCGTGATTGGAAGTTTTACTATTTCTCATATTTCAATTTTATTTAAAAGACTTTCCTCTTATCCTCTATAACGATCCCTAAAGTACAGGACATAGAATAGGAGACACTCGCTAATGGGAATAGGAACTCAAAATCGGATGACGAGTCAATCAACTGCATTCCATACTCAGTCATATGAGACATTCAAAGCAACTTTCTACGACCGAAACATGAAAGGCGGTACTTTCTTTCCTTACAAGTAAATACATAGCTATAATTTATTCGCACATCACACTAACATTGCAGAATATGAAATTATATTTTTAGCAAGAACAAAGCGTTCAAATACGACAGAATCAGCTTAAGTTAAAAATTAAATACCAAGAATAAAGTCGTTTATTACAAGTAACATAATTACAGCCCAAAAGTTACGTTACTGCTCTGGGACTAACGTAGACAGCAATGTCAAGTAAATAAAAAGATATCCAGGTCAAGTTAAGGAGTCGGCTGCATCGGAGCTTCACCCTTGTCCTGCTGGCCCTCCGAAATCTCCTTAACCGCGGAGTGGGAACTTTCAGCATGTTGACCAGAGATATTTGGTGCTCCAGAGGTCCCGCCTGTCCGATCAAGGAAAGAATTCATTAATAATAAGCAACCAAGTTACGAAAAGCTAAAAGGGGATACTTACCAGCATCTGCTCCTTGATCATCATCCTCCAACTGCACACCAACCTCCTCAGCAGCAAGCAACCGCATACCCTCTTTCACCGCCACCTTCTCCTCCTTGGTGAATTGAGCCGTAACCACATCCATACTAAAGGCCGCGCCACCCTCCTTATCTGCATCGGACCTAGCCTCCTCCAGGGCCCTGAGATAAGTCCTGGCCATGACTCGGGGATAATCATCCATCCAAGATAAGTTGCCCTGTTTCCAAGTGCGAAAGTATATATCCTGAAGCATCTCATCCATTATCCCCTCGTTCTCATCAAACTCCCTTATTCGGTCCTCAGAAGCCAACAACTTTGTAACGGCGGCCCTCTCCTCAGCTGTGTCTCTCTGCTTGACCACAGACTGACGTGGCAGAATCAGGTTGTGCCCCAGAAGAGTAGCGTTCCTGATCAAATAAGAAGCCGCCCTCTCCCTTTCCGGAATGGCTTCTATTTCCTCAGCCATCCGAACCAGACGTTCGTTCTCTACAATCGCAAAGCCACCTGTCGCTAGCAAGAAATAAAGCACGTAAGGAGGACTATTGCGGTCAGAACAAAAATTATAAATGAGTTTCAACTTACAACCAGAGGTGAAGCGGCGGAAAGAAACGGAGTCATCCTTGACAAAAAACCATTCCTTCTTGAACATGCTGAATTTCGAATATAAATCCAGGACTGGCTTGAAGGACATAGCCAACTCTAAGCTAATATATGGAGACCCCTTCTTGTAGCCTCTCAAGTTGTACAAGTACCGAATTTCCCGGTTGGAAGGAGGACGCCCGTATCTCCTCTGGAAGATAAGGAACAGACTCACCAAGATGGCATAGGAGTTGGGCTGAAGCTGGAAAGGAGCCACCTTCAAGTATGTGATGAAACTGACTATCCAAGCGTTAATAGGTGGGATAGCACCGCACATGCTATGATACCTGCTATAAGCAAAATATCCTTCAGGAGGGTTATACGGCATCACTTCTTTCCCCAGCAGCATCATATGCGCCCTATCGATCCCAAAAGACCTAGATATAATATTAAGCTGCTCATCTTTGAGGGAGCTGGGGAAGCAGTCAGGCGGTGAGTTTAAGAGCTCTTGAGGACCATACCCGTCTACTAGCGATCTCGGGGTTGGTCCTTGTCGTTCTGGTTCTGCCTGGACTGGGGGCACCATGGAGGACTCTCCTTTATCCTTGGATTTCTTCCTGTCAGAACGAGTTTCTACTTTATGAGACATTATCTGCAACACGAGAAAACACATCGTCAGAACAAGGGATATAGACAGACAAATTCAACACATAAAAAATATCATTCAGTATCCCAGGTCTTAGAGTTCATCCGGCATCCATGTTCCCCAAGTACCATTCGGTAGTCCCGGTCTCAGGGTTCATTCGGCTATCACACTCCCTAAAAGTCCATTCGGCAGAAGGAGAACTCACCTGATTCGGCAGGCGTAGGCTTGGTCCGGCTCTTTCAAATAGTTATGAATAACAGAAGCTTGAAGCCCATACTTATAGGCACGAAGGGGACTACCGGACCTGTTGGTTCGACACTCAAGCCGAACGGAGTGTCCAAACTGAGGAAAACAAAGCGCGACATATGCAACCATATGCCACACTTTGGGGGGCAAATGTTGGACATGTTTTCACCAGACCAGGGCCACCGGACCAACACTGCCGAGTCAAGGCCAGGAAGGCACTGCCGAATTAAGGTCATCCACTCACTGGACCAACCACTACCGAACCAACCATTGCCGAACCAAAGCTACTCCAACCCTCACCGGACCAACCACTACCGAACCAACCATTGCCGAACCAAAGCTACTCCAATCTTCACCGAACCAAGGCGTGCCGAACCAACTTTGCCAGGCCAGATCACGTCAGCCCAGGCCCGCCAGCAGCTATATACATCCAAGACTCCTACCCCCAGCCTCACTCTATAAATAGAGGGGTAGGGGTACAACAATGGCAGAGAAGTTAGAGAGCTCAAGCACGGATAGAACTTTCAAACAACTTTCATACACTTGTAACCAAAGCCTTGTAATTGTAATCTGAACAGTAAAGGAGAATAACATATAAAGCGGACGTAGGCACATTCTGGCCGAACCACTATAAACCTGTGTGTCTTTTACAGTTTAGTCCCTGCTTTTTACATATTTGCATAAAGTATCCAAATCACTAAGAACAACATAAAATCGACTAAATCATACGACTTGGAGGTGTTTGCCCATTTTTTGTGCAAACAATACCCGACCCAACTAAGTTGGGCCCCACCACTTGAAATTAATTATGTGGTCCCACACACCCTCCAAAAGGAACCTGCAAAGTTCCGTCTGATTTCGATAAGTATCGGGCAAGTTATGGATGGATCTCCTCCAAATTGAGCTGGTTGACAGATCAGGTCTGACCCACCTAGCATATGCCCTACTTCATGAGATCTGATTTGGAGGCTCTCCTACTCATGTACATTACATGTATGAAGTTTCATGTCATTTGGTTAAGTATTGAGTGAGTTATGGCTAGATCTCCTATGACTCAGAAGAAGAGATTCAAAAATAAGCTAACGGTTTGGGTCACCGCCGATCCGACTCGATTGGATCATCGTCGATCCAAATACTTAGCTCGGATCCTCATGGTATCTGATTTGGAGGCTCTCCTACTCATGTACATTGCATGTATGATGTTTCATGTCATTTGGTTAAGTATTGAGTGAGTTATGGATGGACCTCCTACAAACGGATGGATTGGATGATCCATGAAGACGGATGATCAAACGAAATCCAAACGACTTGATATTCAGACAAGGCGCTCAATTATAGGATAGGGAGACAACCAAACTAAGAAGACTAAAAAATTCACCAAGTATTCGGATAGGTACCGATCTGAATACTTAGCTCAGTACCTACCAAACTTTTTAGGCTCCTTCTGCATGACGAATACAGGCTCCTAGCAAAGCGGCCCTGGCCCAAGTGCTCTCCAAATCCTATAAATACCATTCCATTTGCAACAGAAAAAGAATATTCTCTGATCTCTGCTGAAATTCTGCCATTGTTTCTTTACTCTTCTTCATCCCCATAATAGCCATTAAAGGAAAACTGAGATCCTTCCGGTTGTCTCTAACAATGGTGGCTTGATGCAACTTACCAAAAAGAATCATATTATAATCCAAACTCCTTTGTAACAGCACTTGATCAATAAAAGCTATAAAGTGAACGTAGGCTTTGTTAATAGTCGAACCACTATAAATTCTCTTGTCTTTTTACTTTTTCTACGATTTACTATTGCTTTTTTCTAGTTTATTTGCCTTGATAAACAAGGCTGGTGCTTTCACACTCAATCCAGGGTGTTGATCTATTTTTTGGGTTAACATTTTTGTGCTTCCACAGAGAACTGAACTCAGGCTTAGATCTAATTTTCCTCTTTGGATCCACCAGATCCAAAAGTTAGATTTGCAAAATCAGCTTTAGGAAGTTAGAGATCTTACCGTTGAAGACTAACGGCGAGAAGAAACAGACTACTTTTAGAAGATCCATAGGAGCCGCTGTCATTGCAGAAGAGGCAAATCCCTAGCAAAATGAAGTTAACAACACCGACAACCTACAAGGGCTAGTACAAAGAATAATAGCGTAGATCAAGCACCGGAATCTTCTACTCAACATGAGGTTGTTATCTAAGGGGGAATTGAATAAGATGGTTGATTAAATTAACCGGAAAATGGAAAATGGAAAACAGTCAAAAAGCTCTTATGGACAAGATAAAGGCTCACTTAGTGCTCCAACTACTAACTACTCGCAGAACGGTACCTGAGGACATAACTGTTGCAGGGCAAGAGAATTCCTCTAATTTTGGCTTGAATGGAAGAAACAGAAGACATAAGCAAAAAGGAGTGATGGGCGGAACTACAGGAATTATCATAGAAGAAAATGAAAACACTCCGCCTGTTGCAAAACCACTTGCTACAAACCCAAATCTAGGAGTGAAAACTCCACGTAAAAACATAGCAATGGATGTTTAGTTATTCTGAAGATGACTTACACCTTAACGAAGATGACTTGAATTTGGACGCTAACGTCCATAGTACCGGAAGGGAAGTTCAAACTGCCCCTGTAAGATCGACTTGTCCAGAATACCAGAAGTGCAGGAATGGCACTCCCGAAGAATGGAGAGCCTCGGCTTCAGCCAGCCAACCGAGGCCGTGTGCGAAGTCAAACACTTAGCGGAGCTACTGACAGTCGACCTGTGGATGACCAAACTAGCAAGGCATACATCGCAGATGTGGTCAGGCGCTTGGTAAAAAAACAACCATTATTCAACATTGTGTGATTTAAGTCATTAAAAACAACTCATGTCATGTAATGATTACATCTCAAGCCATCATATTTCATTGTGGAGATCAACTAACTATCTACTTTGGATTCTATTATCTGTGAGATAAGATCCAGATTTCTATCAAATTTTCCTACTCTATTCAGACTTGGAAAAAGCCTACAAGGAAACTAACTACAAGCCTCCTAGGAAGGAAAAGGTCATGGCTACCTCCTCATGACCTGTTGATTAAGCAGTAGAGAAAACAGAGATCGGTTATAAATAATGGATCGGCCTATTCACTAGAAGTGCTCCTACATCCAGACCCATGTAGTAGCATAGTGACAAGTAATGGACGAGGAACTAAACTCAAACGGTTACTCCCAGAAGCAGGAAAACTAAGGAGATATGACATAAACCGGGATCGAATACCGGACCAAGCTCCGGTTGTAGATTGCAATTACTCTCAACTGACTAGCCTCGAATCCCATCATAGAACTCCCATAGTCGAGTCACAAGTGGTCGTTGTCGAAAATCATCAAAAACCATCGAAAAGGTCGATGAAAAACTCACTTCAAGGTTGACTCGAAGTCAAACTCAATCACTAATTTGACTCGAAGCAGATTCCGGGGGCCCTAACTCGAAGTCGAACTCGGGTAATCGTTCGTTTGACTCGAAGGGAACCCAGGAAATTCTAGCCCAAAATCCGACTCGGGTAAAACTAAGAATTTCTCTAAGTAAACAGGCAAATGACTCCAAGCATTGTTAGTCACTAACCCAACACTTCAAATGCCGTGACTCCAAGTGAACCATGTGCTGACTCCAAGCAAACGATAAATTTCCTCGGTTTGGACTCCAAGTAAAATACCATTGATCCATCAACGCCGATCCATCTTCTTTTACCCATAACTCGAACATACAAACTCCAAAAGCCTTGAAATTTGGAATGAAGCCTGATGAGGCCTTCCTTATCATCCCATATAGATATCACCCAATTTGAAAAAAAATTGGGAATCATCACTGATCCGTGATCCTATCCTAACTTGTTTGCCATTCGATCGGCATTTCCAATCGTTCATGCTTTGGACAACCATGCATATATTATTCGTATGGCTGGTATAAATGGAAGAAGCGAGGGCGATGGATGCTGTCTACTGTAGGGCCATCAGGAATCATTAAAGGGTGAAACAACTTACTACCCTAGAAGAATTCTATGGGAAGGCAAACCAGTTATAGAGACTAGAGGTAGTACAAATGGCAAAGGTAAACTCGGCAATTTTCCAAAGAATACACCAAATGGTAAAGGAACTACAGGACCTCAGGGACCTTCTGCTCAAGCAAGGCCGCTAAGACCCAGTAGAGAAGCGCCTGGCTAACTGACGAAAGGATGATTATCAAATAACACTCTAGCTAGCTAGCTACTAAGAAATGGGGCAGTGACCTAAAGCGATGCCTTCTCAACCGTCCCCATCTACTTTCATTTCCAAATGAGCCTTAACAAACACTAGGGGCATTGCAAACAACAAGGAAAAGGAAACACTTATAGGCCCTTGAACTATGGATGAAAAGCACAGGCTTACTAACCGCCGGATCGACGGGTCATATCGATCCCTCCTTCTAAGAGCGGGCATTGCTTTGTTAGTGTCGAGAAAGCTTATCCAAAGGATCATCGAGCAAAAAGATCCAACCTCCTATCCTCCAGGAACCGATAAAACTATGGTGAGGCAAGCCCTGAAATCCTTCTTGGTGTCGATGAATCATCGTTCCAAGGCCGTCTGGTCGCCGGACATTCGACCAAAATACCTCTTAGAGTCGATGAATCATCACTCCAAGGCCATCTGGTCATCGAACATCCGATCAAAATTCCTCTTGAGTCGATGAATTATCGCTCCAAGGTTGTTTGGTCGTCAAACATCCGACCAAAATTCTTCATGGAGTCGATAAATTAACACTCGTAGGCCGTCTAGTCACCAGACATCCAACCACAAAAACCCTTCATGAACGTGAACGTCCTTAACAAAATAAAGCATCATGAAGGTGAACCGGCGTATTGGTGGACATCTGATCTAGGACTTCCCAAAGTTAGTGAAACCACGCTCCGGAGCTATGAATCAAAAATCACATTAGTCACTCCGTAGAATCAACAGAATCACTTCTAATGGCCGAAGAAGCAAAGATTGTTGAATTCCATAGCTTCGAAATCACTCAAAGAAACTAAACCAAAACTTAATCGAGCTCATGATTAATCAGAGGCTGACTCAAATCAAGCCAAGATTTGGCACCGGGAGAACCAATAATCTCGAATCCCTAATATAAAAGTCTCCAAAGATAGTAGCTTTCCCATGCTTTAATCATCTAGGAGGCACAACATCACCCAGTGGATCGAGGGTAACTAGACAAGTTGTGGAGAAACCCCAGGTATAGTTCAAGCGTGAAAACAGTCCTGCGGCATGGGGGGGCATAACACATACTTGAATAGCCACAAGGAAGGCTGAGACTAATCATACCACAGTTCTGTTACGCTCGATCAAAAATTATGGCATTCTGACAACTACGGACTTAATGACCTAGCTAGTGCAACAAATGAAATACTAGCGTAATACTTGCCCACTTCTTCCCAACTCCTACTTTACCGCTCTTGGTGACGAGTTCCTCTTCCTCTTAGTCCGTATGCCAGTTGAAGACCCATTCTTTGAAGGCAATTTTGACCAAGAGCTAAGAGTCTTGCCCTGAACTCCCATAGGCTCTTTCTTCATATCCATCTTCATGCGGTCAGCTGTAGATCTCTCCACCATGGCAACTTGATCTGTTTGGACGTGCACATCTTCCCGAAACACAGAAGGATCATCCATGCCATGGTTACCCGAACCAAAAACTACTTAGCTTCTTGAACCAATAAAACCGTGTTTGTGTAAGCAACCTGCTGAGTCGATGGAGTCAAATAGACTCGAAAATCATTGTTTAGGTGCTTGGACCAGTCAAATCATGGCCGAGTATGCTCCATTTACTCTTCGAGTTGAAGAAAGCAAAACGACTCAAACCGCCGGATCGACGAGAAGTCTCGATCCAAGCCTTCTAAGAACTGGTGCTGCTCCGGCAACATCGGAAAGGCCCAAACCCTCGCGCATTACTTCTTGATCTGTGGAACCACACACTTGAAGCACGAATCCCTCACGTTACCCGAAGATTGGCAACATCAAGAATTTCCAAACCGTTCTGATCGATGGGTCATATGGATCCCATAAGCCGTGCATTTCAAAAGCCATGCACCCGTAAAAGTCGTGCATCCCATAAGCCGCGCATTCTCATAAACCGCACTACCCATAAGCTGCACATCACTTCTTGAGCCATGGAACACGCTCTCGAAGCACGAAATTCTCACCTTACCCGAAGATTGGTAACATCGAAAAGTTCCAAACCATCCCGGATCAACGGGTCGTATCGATCCCATAAGTCGCGCATTTCGTAAGCCGCGCACTCCCAAAAACTGCGCATCCCATAAGCCGTGCACTCTTATGAACCGTGCATATCATAAGCTACGCCAATGCTGCTCAATGTTGCTCTAGCATCATCACCGAACCATCAAAATTATCTTAGTATCGGTGTTGTCTTGACAATACAAGGAAACTTGTTTATTGCAGGATTAATAGAAATTGATTCCTACCATCCAAAAAGATCGACATTGCTCCGGCAATGCCGCAAAGTTACCAAACCAAGATTTCGACAAAGAATTATGATCTTTGACCAAAATGTCTAAAGTTAAGACATTCAAGTCACGAGCTCCCAAAGATAGGAGCTGCGACACAACTTTGACTGGAGGCATCCAGAGAGCCGCCCAGAACATCAAGTCTCGCACCAAGTGTTTAGAGTAATCAGCCCCATGGACTGGGGACACATAACACACTAACACTTGGTCAAGACAAAAAAATCACTCCATGGTTCTGTTATGCCGAACAGAGAATTTCGGCAATCGCAACAGAACTAAGTAGTATAGTACGTTGAACGACTGTGAAATTAAATGGGAAACTGCTCCAACCTGCTAGACATCGATATTGCCTCAGCAACATCGAGAACTCCAGACCATCATATCAACAAGAAAATCGAACTCCTTAAAATTCATCATCGCGATAAAAGGAGGAACTTACCCTCGACCAGAGATAGATAATGACGGAAGACATTTCCAAAATCAAGTCATCAATGCACCGGCTTCCAAAGATAGAAGGAGGTGATCGACTAAGTACTCAAACCCCAACTTGCAAGAATCCAGCATAGCCTAAACATTGGCAACGCTCGGAGGGAATAACTCATCTTTCATCTATCTGACACCGCTCGGAGACTGGCAACGTCAGGAAGGATAACTCCCGATCATCATAGAATTAATCATGGCCTGGACTTTAGCCTCACTTGGTGTAATCAACTATGTAGGGACCTAACAGAGACCTCGACTGCTGCTTACGGAAAACCAGCTGTTGTCCGAAGATAGACAACGATAAGGAGAGAACACTTAGAATCGAGAAGCTAAACCATTAATTCTCGAAGATTGGAACCAATGAATAAGGCAGATATCTGCAAAAACGTCAATGCCCTAGCAGAGAACACATGGAGTGGAACAAGCGAAGTTAATTGTCATAGACTTAAGACAAACATTATCGAACTCTTCCGATGCATGATTACGATAGAAAGAGTGCAAGCGTATAAGAGGCAATGTAACAACTCGCCCCAAAATATCTAATCTTCTATAAGTGCTTGGAATTTAGCATTTGGGAATAACAAGTTATGCAAATAGAAGTTAGTTTGCAACAAAAATCGGCTGAAGGAAATTTGACCCTACACAATAACAATCATGGAATTGGTTAAACAATGACCCTGTACCGCCAAAAGGAGCACTTGACGGTTATAAACAAAGCAAAGTAATGGAGACACATGGGACTCTCATCCTTCCAGAAAATGGCGTATCCCAGAGTTAAGCAATGTTAAGAAAACAACCTCATTGGATTAAAAGGAATCTACTCAACTCTATATGATTGGATGAATGTTTCAATCCTTACCAACATGACTTTGGCACTGCCCGAAGATAGGTGGCACTAAGAAAAGACTTCTACAATCCAATCATTGAAGTGCTAGTTTCTGAAGACCAAAACTGGTACCCAATGGATTAAAAGCACTGCCGAGTAGGCGGTAGAAATCTACCCCAACCTCCTGAGTGTCATTGTTACCCCAGCAATGTTGGGAAACTTTCTACTTCCTAATACTGATGTTGCTCCGACAACGTCGGGAAACTTTCTATTTCCTAGGTACCGATGTTGCCCCAACAACGCTGGGAAACTTTCTATTTCCTAAGTACCAACATTGCCTTGACAATACCGAGAAACTTGTTATTCACTAAGTATCGGTGTTGCCCTGGTAACACCAGGAAAACTTTAATCTACAGGGTTAATGAGAAACACTCACCATAGTGAACCATCAACGCACTAACTTTTGGAGATAGAAGTTGGTTCTCAATTGAGTTTTACCCTTGTTTTTGGAAAACTATTGTTTCCCGAAGATAGGCAACGACAGGAAGACATAACCTTCTATAGGTCAGTCGAATGGTTCAACCTTGCATTGTAGGAATCGGCCAATGTACGGAATAAAGCTGCACAAAAAGGAAATCCCAGGATTGAATTGCTCGTGTGCTAATTTTTAAGTATGAAAGCTGGTGCACAACCGAATTTCCATAATTCAAATTATAAAAAAATTTGATATAGCAAAAAATATGCAGCCTCGAGGAAAAGTTGCTTAGAACCAAGCAGCTAAGTTATCAATTCCTAAAGACAGGAGTTGACATATGAACAAAACTTCTGTGACGACATCAACAACCAAGAAAAGCATGCATGGCCAAGGACAAGTGAGAACAACCATGGAAGGTCGAAAATAAAATCCCCAAACTTCCTCAGTTCCAGAATGCGATTGAGAGCCAGACCGGGGCAATTGAGCAATTTGCCCCACACCTTTCCATCTCTCACAAGCATATAAATACGAGCGTTCGAAAAAGCTAGTCCCGCAAATAGGGATAGGTACACAAATCCTCAGTCCAAACCATGGAGTTGGTTAGATAACCATTTCGTTCTACCAAATAGACATTTCTAGCAGCAAATTGCAGCAAGGGAAATGAAGGATTAAATTTTCAAAAATTAACCGTCGCTTAGAGTCTGGCGATAACGAGAAGGATTGATGACCTACTTACAGTCCGACTAGGTCATTTGGTCTCATCTTGCGGGAATATGCCATCGCTCGAAGATTGGTGATGCTAAGAAGAGACCATAAAATGAAACTATCAATACACTGACTTTCGAAAACAGAAGAAAAGGCTTAATCAAGTCTTTAATCCTACCTTATGGAATCTTACGTTATCCACACCATCAAGGAAAAATCCATAGGGTTGAGTCATCTGTAAATGATTTTTCGAAGATAGAACCAACACATGATTAGGATCTCAACACAGGACTTAGAAGAATTTACTTTAGCAAAAGATGCGAAAAACGCATCTTTCTAATGCATACCGACATCATTACAAAACTCAGTTCTTGGGATCAAGCAACAAAGTCCCTAGTTCCCGAAGATAGGAGCTATCGTGTCAATTAAACTGGGGCAACCGAACTTATTGCTTAGGTGACCTAGTCTCCCAAAACATGTTGGTTTAGTAGTCAAAGTAATCAGCCCTACGCACTAGGGCATATACACCAATGCTTTATCGAACGAACTCAGCTGAGCATGAACTCGACTGAACATAAACAAGGATAGTCACGGACTGGCTAGACCCAGCTACCTCATAGTTCTAGGAAAAGTAATTCTCAAAACCGAGGAATTAAGCCAATAGTCCCTAAAGACAGAAGCTAGTGTGCAAATCAAATTCCAAAAACTACAAAGGAAGGGTATTCGCTATCGAATTACTCATGCACTAGTTTTCGAAAACTGAAGTTTTGCCTAATCGAACTTCAACTACAACCCTACAAGAGCAACCTTATAATTTAGCCATACTCAATCGTCCCAAAACAACGGGAATAAAGGGCAAAACCTAAGCTGCAAAGGATCCAGCTCCTGGAGGAATGGAAGTTCCTTCGCTAGACTAAAGATTGGATGACTAGAAAGTCATTTTCAACAACAAAACTTGGCGTTCAACATTCTCACCGTGTTATCTATGCAGAGTGGGCCCAGTGTTCCAAGCACCACAAACATGCCATCCTGTGTAGATAGCCCACTCATGCCAGAATAACGAGTCACGTCGTACTTTAAGATTATCTTTCTTAAAAATCACCCGTTATCGATGAGAAATCGATGATGGAGCCGTCGTCCGAAGCGACGCGGGAATCTTTTCATTTCAAGATAACTAGATTTAATGCCCCTGAATTTTAATTAACATTATTCGGGATATTTAATTGGATATATTAAATAGAATAATGTGAATAAGTAGGGAGATGAGATTAATAAATCTAATGGCCATGTCTAAAACAATGAAATAAAATAAAAAGACTTAAATAAAGTTAGAAGGAGAAATTTCCTAAGGGGAAACTTGGAAATGATGCAAAATTTCTTTGTATATATCTCTTCCTCCACCTTAATGAACTTCCACTTCGCATTCTTAACTCCCATATATTTTCGTCCGGCCATTAAAAAGCTCCAGGAAGTGTTTAAGTTGAAGAATAAGCTAAGGAACTAAAGCAAGGAAAGTATCTCATTCTCCAATCAACTAATCAAGGTGAATAATCATGTTTATCATCTCATTTTTCTGTGTTTGTATTGGTTATGGGTCATATCTGATTCATGTTTGTGATTTTGGTTAGGATATAACCATTTAAACCTTTGTTTGGATAAGGCATAGGTGTTTTAAATGTTAATGGGTTAATTAACACGTTTTTGTTCGGTTTTGGTAAAATTCCGAATTGATTTGATCTTCATATGCTTTGAAATTTTAATATGTTGAACTATATGATTTATTTGATTTTTGGTGATTTTTGGAAATTTTCCTTAGCGATTTACTAAGGTAATTAAATTATTTACATCCAAGGGCTAAACTGAAAATTTGCTTTCGTAATTACTTAAATTCGGAAGGAAATTGCTTTTGGAAATAATTGAGGAAGAAATACAGTGTTTTGAGAAAAAGGTTGACTTTTGTATACTTTTTACTATTTGGAAGTACAGGAGAAGGTTCCTCAGCCAATCAAAATTAGACAAACAAGATAAAAACATCACTTCAGTGGGACTAGTTCTGTCTTCAACTCCAACAAGCCTGCTTTTACCCTTTCGATGAAGTCAAAATGTACCTTTCGTCTAAAACGGAAGGTAAACAATTACCTTCTGCCCAAGTCGAAAGGTAGGCATGGGGCCGAAGGGAAGAAAAAGGTGAAGGGATGTGGATGCTGCTTCTTTTGCTTTCGGATAGAAATATAATAACTTTAGAATAAGTTGAAGGGGGATCCTTCGACTCTATCATTTTATAAAAGACTAAAATTTTATATTCAAGAAGGGTTTCGAAGGGGATCTTCTAAAGCTTAAACCTTCAAGAGTTTTAAAATGTTTTCCGAAAAGGTGTTTTAAAACCATTCGGCAAGCCGAAGGGTTAGCCTTCCGACATGGTCGGAAGTATTCTTTCGAAGGGTTGGTTCCAACACCAACACTTCATTGTTTTTTTGAATGGTTTCGGAAAGTTTATTTCGAAAGGTTTTGAAGGGGCTATCTTCAATGATTTTGAAAGGTTTTAAATTTCGAAAGGTTTAATTTTGAAATGTTCTAAGTTCGAAAGGTTTATTTCGAAGGGTTTTGAAGGTGCTATTTTTAATGATTTCGAAAGTTTTGATTTCAAAAGGTTTTAATTTCAAAATATTTTAATTTCGAAAGATTTTAATTTCAAAAGGTTTTGACTTCGAAAGGTTTGATTTCGAAAGGTTTTGATTTTGAAAGGTTTGATTTCGAAAAGTTTGATTTCGAAAGGTTTTGAAGGGGTTATCTTCAATAGTTGCGAAAGGTTCTGACTTCGAAAGGTTTTGATTTCGAAAGGTTTCCGAAGGGGCTAACTTTGGATGTTTATTTGCTTTCGAATGGGACTTCATTCGAAGGGTTTTAAAGGGCTGTTTTTAGCCATTTTTCTTAAGTAAAACTTTGCTAAGACGAAGGGGTTACTTCAAAGGGTTATAGCATAAAATACTTATCTTTGTTTGAATATGTAAAGGGGATCCTTATATAAAATGAATGTTATAAAACCTTGGAGACACTGAGGTGGGTTTAATGTTTTTGTTACATAGTTTGGGGTTACAAACAGAAATATGCTTTCGAAAATATACATTGGGGCTATCAATGTGTTTTTATTTAATTTAACCTAATTGGGGCTACCAATGGGAATAAGTTGAACATGTGGTATACTTGGGGAGAATAATTAATCATGAGGATCATGAATTTTTATAAATAATCATGGGGATCATGATGTTTTAATTGGCCAAGTGATGGGTTCTTGGTTAACCTAGGAAAACCATGAAATGTGTGGTGGATAGCCCACATCGAATTTCTAAAGTAAAGAATACTTTGCCAGAGGTGGTTAGCCTTGGCATTTGGCACCCAAGGGTTCATAGTCATTCTGGGAAAACTATGGAGTGTGCGGTGGATAGCCCACACCAACTTTTATAAAACAATGTACGATGGATAATATGCATTTATTTTGAATGGATTTGGGATGGAAAGTCCTATTAAACTATGATGGATAGTCATTTTAAAGATTTTAGAGGGGAACTCTAATAAATTGATTTTAGATGGGATATCTAATGAATGGGTGGATTGGATATCCAATACATATGGTTTATGGCTTTATTTCATATTATGTTAAGACTAATCATTTTGGGTGCAAGGGCATAGTAAATGATTTGCATGTTTTGTTTTGGATACTAGTGAGGGGAAAACCCATTCCGCTAAGCGGCGTGGTCTCACTAGCTATCTATTTATAATAAGAGATGATTGGGGATTATTCATACCAGACTTATTGTCTGACTCGAAGTTTGTGTTTCTCTACAAACTCTCGGGTACTCAAAATTAATTTGAGTAGTCTGAGAATGGGAGACTTTCAGGTTTTTGGACGAATAAGCTTCAGGAGATGTGCAGGAGGCAGTATTTGCTATATAGGAGCTATTTTGTGCATTCCGCTATGATGTACTAAGAATTGTAAAGTTCATAATTATTAGTTCTCTGATCATCTTAAGGGGACATCTTCATATGTCGCTCTTATCGTATTTTGTACCTGTATATGTGATTTGAATGTGGTTAACATCTGGGATTATGTAATTAAATCTTAAATTGAAATTCATAAGAAATGAGAAATTTTGTTTTGTTGAAGTTTAAAAATTTTCATATTCTTGTGTTTCCATGTTTCCAATAGTTTCAAGATTACGGTTTCGGTCACTCAGAAATAACACCTATGGATGACTACATCATCCGTAGTAGTTAGTTTTGGGCCTCCTAAAGCAGGATGTCTCAAGTTAGTATCAGAGCATGGTTTATGTACTTAAAAGGAATTATACCTTAAAAGATTTTAAAGCATAAATCTAATGAATCTAAAATATGGTTGGGCTTGGGTAAGCGTTATAGTAACGTATGTGTACTTTGCTATAAATACCTAAATATGTATTCCCCACTCTCTTAGACCGTTCTTCTGTATCTTACCAAGATTGGATTTCAGGTAGTAGTGAAGTAAGATATGGAGGCAGGAAATGGAAGAGTGAATCAAGGTGGAAGACGCACCGCAACACGTGGAAATGTCTGACCCAATACTAGGAGAAACCAGGGTCGACAGGCAAATGCAAACCTAGATGCAAATGCCAATGTTGGTGTTGAGATCCCACCGATTGATATGGGGATGATGTATCATTTCTTCGTAAATATGATGCAAGCTGGAGCAGCTGCGGGAGTGGCTGTAGGGAATGATGGAGGAGCTAATCCAGTGGCCCCAGTTGGCAATAATTATGCCAAGCTGAGCAGGGATTATGCTAGTCTTGGAGGAAAGCCTTTTTTGGGAACCGAGGATGCAGTAGGAGTGGAGACTGGCTATTGCATTGTGAAAGGATATTTGCAGATCTTTGCTTGACGGATATGCAGAAGAGGAGACTTGCTTCCAGGCAATTACAAGGAGTGGCATTGTTTTAGTGGAACGGAGTTACCATAGGAGAGCCAGAGGAAGATCTGACTTGGGCTGAATTTCAAAGGAGGTTCGAAGAAAGGTTTCTATCAGAGGTTGCTAAGGCAGCATTGCTCAGGAAATTTGCAGATTTAGTCCAGGGAGATAGATCATTGATTGAGCATGCTATAGAGTTTTATGAGCTGTCCCGTTATGGATATGCTAATGTGGATACAGTCATTCAGAGGAATGATAAGTTTATTAGGGGGTTGAATCCTGAGATCGCTAGAGCAACCATGCCAAACATCCGGGATACGTGTCATATAGTTGTTGAGATCGCTATTTGAAATGAAGAGATGCTTTCTACTTTTGGAAAAGGGAAACCGGTTGAGGTTCAGAATTTTCAGGGTAAGAAGCAGAAGTTCTTCAAGAAGAAAGGTGCCCAGTCAGAGGTAACAGCTAAGAAGAGAAAGGCTGATATTGTTTGTTACAAGTGTGACAAAAAGGAGCACTATGCTAATGAGTGTCGCTCGAGTGATGGAAGAGCAGTTGCAGTGAGGCCGAATGTGAAGTGCTACAACTGTGGCCAGATGGGGCATTATAAGGACAAGTGTCCCAGGGCTGCTAAAGCTGGAAAGGGAAAGGTCTTTGCGTTGAAACCATCATCCTCTAGACCAACGGCTGCTGAGAAAGGAAAAGTTGTGATGGGAGGTATGCTTATGATTCATAGTACTCTGGTTAGGATACTATTTGATACTGGTGCATCACACTCATTTATATCTCAGTATTTGGTAGATTGCTTATGTCTGGAACCTTTATACGTTATTACTCCTCTAAGGGTTGCGAATCCTATAGGAGGGTATGCAACTCTGGAAATGAGATATGACCAGTTAGAACTTGATTTGTTAGATCATATGTTTTCATGCAGTTTATATGTTTTTTATTTCGTGGGTTTCGGGATCATATTGGGTATAGATTGGTTAGATATATATGATGCTAGGATATTTTGCCAAGAAGGGGAAATATCATCGAAACGCCCTAATAGCAATAACCAAGTTATTTACTCGGTAAGGAGTTCGAACGGAAATGCTTATGCGTTATTGGGTGCTATGGGAACGGAAGCAGAGTTGAAGCTGGTTTATGTAGTAAGAGAGTTTGTGGATTTGTTTGAACCAGTTTCGGGCTTGCCGCCGAAAAGGGCCATCGAGTTTCAGATAGATCTCACACTACAACAAAAAGGACCTTTGATAGCATCAATCTATAGCGTTTGTGCATACCACCTTTGGTACGCTATGCAAACTAGGGTCTGGTACGTTATGTGTAAATATAGTGAATGCTATTTGTATGTACAACGCTATTTATATATTTGCAGGCGGGAAACAAAAATTGTGCGGGAATACCGCTGTCACTTCCTCTCCTCACAGGCTACAGCAAATCCTTCTTTCACTTTATCATCTCTGAAAAAAATTAATCGCCATCACTTTTATCATCTCCAGCAAATACTTCCTTTCACTTCCGATCCAGAAGCAAACAAAAATCCCAGCCGATCGATTCCAGAAATCTATGCGATCCAGAAGTAAACAGAAATCCAGCAAATTCTCATCATTCTGATTGAAGGGGTGGATTAGGATGTCGATCGAATTATTCTGTGCGATCTAGTAATATCTAGAAGTAAACAGAGATTCTAGAAATCCTAAACGAACCGATAGCTGTGTGAACAAGCATCTCCAGAAATTCCAAACGAACTTCGGTACATTTCGAATCATTTTGTTTGTATCTGATTTATTGAATTATTTTGTGCATTTTGAATCATTTTGTTTGTGTTTGATTTATTGTTTGTGTTTCCAGAAATCCCAAACGAATTATTCCGTGCATTTCGAATCTTTTTGTTTTTGTCTGATTTATTGAATTTGGTACATGTGTCTGATTTAATTATGTTTAAAAATCCAGCATTTGACAGTGTATGATGGAACACTTAAACATAAGTGATTTAGTACACCTTTGGTTGTTGTACTTGTTTTTGAATTTGGTTGCTTGATCTGTAACTTGTATGGGTTATGTCAGTGAGCAATACTAGTGGTTCCTAGGACTTAATCCTTTTTCGTGCTTGCTTGATGATTTAGCAATTTGTAGGATACCTTACTACATAATTTCAATGGCTTGTTTGTTTGCAGTTTTGAACTTGCTTTGGAAATGAAAACTATAACCACGGTAGGATTATACTTGCTAAAATATAAATATGCCAGCCTGAAATTAAATTTAACAATTGGCCTAAGTCTCAACATTCTGATGTGTATGCACTCTAAACTCATCATTATAATTAGTTCAGGTGTTTGATTTCATACTATAATCCAGACTTTATTCTTATTTTAAACATAAGTTACTATATTATTTTTTCCAAGTAATAGACAAGATTTTATAGCTTTTAAATAATGGGTACCCATAAAAAAACCATAACTTACTCACTATGAATTGAATTTAAAAGTCAATACTTAACACAAATATGTGTACAGTAGGAAATGTGAAACGTAAATTGAATCAGAAATAGAAATTTCATGTTTTCAAATCGCTACAAATAAATTGAATCAGAAATATAGAAATTTGGAGCTCCTGTTCAAATTTGAATTATGATGATGGTGCTGAGATTTGGATTACGTTAATCAATTATGATGAATGATGATGTGTTGGATTGATAATCAGTTATTAAGATTGAATGATTCATTTGTTGATGAATGTGGACCAGATCTTCATTTATTAATTGTTGATGAATGTTTCAATAAAACTGTGTGGCTTATTCTGATTAATAAATGTTATTCTCTTAGTTTTTATAACTTCTAAGCAGTAATTGATCATGAGTATATTTTACTCGTAGCATTCCTTTAAATTACATGTTTATGAGATGACATATGTATGGATTGAATTATTATCTATCACATACGATGCCACCCTAAAATTTGTAGTTGATCACAAGTATATGATTTTAATTTGAAATCATGAGAATAATGCTTGTGAATGAAATTGGCTAGTACATACGCAAACAATTACTAGTAACGGCAAAACAGTGAAAACCCGATTGTTGTGTTATATAAGTTCAAACTACAAGAAAATTGTTATAAGTTTTCTTTAATTTCAGTTAAACAAATGATAATAATATATTAAAAAAGATTATTCATATTATTTAAAAAAAATTAAAACTACTGTATAAAACGTAAAGCAACGTTTAGCTATTAAGTGCCTAAAATCTTCATGTAGATACATACATAGTAAATTGAAAGAGCATAATTTGAATCGTAATTATGGAAAATTTTGTACACCAAAACTTACCTAAGGTACAAAATTCATTTTATTTTATATTAAAGAATAATATATGATAAGACTACCTATTTTCTTAATAATTTAAAATTCTTGCATATCTTTCCATAACCCATCAATTAAAATCTAAAAATCATAAGTAATAATTAAATCTTAACATTTTGATGAAGAAAATAATTATTTTTTAACTGAGAAATCATAATTGTTAGTTAAAGTGGTTTTCAAATTTAAACATTTAGGAAATTTAGTATCATTTTTGTGGAAATGAATTGACATCAAGAAATAAAAATGTTACAATTTTTGTTGAATATATATATTGAACAAGGGTCTCATTTTTTCCACACATTTCAACCACATATTGTTAAATGCTGATGTATGATTCAATCAAATTTTCCCATGGTTAATTGTACAGTTAACATGAATAGCCATCTATAACTTGATTACATGGATTATATTACAAAGAATATAAATTTAACAACCATCCATAACCATTAGTCTTCATTTAATATATCTCATTAAGAAGGTAGTATTAAGATGGAGTTTTGCAGCACAAATGACAAATTGCAGATGTGCTGACTATGCCGTTAAATTTGGATGCATTTTGGTATCTTCAAGAGAAGCTTGGTGTTTGTGAGATGCATGTGTTAAACTAATTGCTGAAACTGTATTTATTTTAAGGGAGGGATTGTTGAGACGTGTTCTATTAGTTGCTTAAGTGTAGGATCAGTTTGTTTGCTTTCAATTTGCTTTGAATAAGTCTCCTAACTTGTAATAGTTTAGTTACTCTTCGATTCATTCTTGTTCATGCATCCCACGAACTTAGTAGTGGGCTTCTTTATTTTTCAATGTTGTACTCGGCCTATTTAGAGGTTGTTCTTTAGTAGCAATAAATTATTATTCAGACTCTACTAACAGCTGGGTTATATTTTTTGAAAATAGGTCAATCTGTTCAAGTAAGATAATTGTTTGTTTCTTTGCATTGAGTTTTAAAAGCAAGTTAACATAATGAGTAATATTATAAGTCAATTGTTTATCTATAGGATAACAATAGTTGCAGAAGATGAATAGAAAGAATTGAGGGTTAATAAATCTTATAGGAGAATCAATTTTCATATTCTAAGTATAAATTCAATTGTTTATAATGAGTAATATTATAAGTCAATTGTTTATATAAGTCAATTGTTTATATAAGTTAATTGTTTATATAAGTCAATTGTTTATAAAAGCAAGTTAACATAATGAGTAATATTATAAGTCAATTGTTTATAACTATTGAAGCTCGATATATATAGGAGAATCAATTTTCATATTCTTGTATAAATTCAAAGGCCGAGTCAATAAACAGTAATTAGCAGTGTAAGCGCCTGCCATACAGACATATGTTAAATTGGCAAGAGATCGCCTGTGTAAATATTGAACCCAATGAGCAACCTGAACCAAATTTAGAAACCAATGAGAAACATGAAGTAAATTTAGAAACCAATGAGCAACATGAAGCAAATTTAGAAACCAATGAGCAAGGAATTGAAGCATGTAGAGACAATATGATGCAGGGTGAAGAAAATATTGAAAACAACAAATTTAAAATTGGAAATGATGCGATGGAAAATGAGACTGATATTCAACACATAGATGAAAGTCTGATTTAAAAGAAAAAAGCTAGAGGTCAAACTAGAATGAAAAGACTTCCTTCGGATCGTGTGTCTCGGATTAACGTTGAATTTAATGAGAATGTTGTACCAATAGGAGAAGGTTATACAAAACTATCTTCTTACTTAGGACCGCTCGTACGGGAGCATGTTCCATTCACAATTGATGATTGGCGGAATAGTGGCGATGATTTAAAACATGTGTTATGGAGTTCCATTCAGGTATCACTATATGTTAGACATTTACTATTTCTTTTTGCAGTTATTTGTAACGACCCGATATTTTCAACCATTCGCATCCATTATAAGTGTATAGGTAGACACTCATGCCGGAGTTGAATTGCTCAAAATACTGCGTTGTAAATAAAATTTGGCAAATATCAGAATATACAGTAAATAAATATAATCACAGATCACAGACACAGAGTAAAATAATGCAGCGGAAGTAAAAGAAATAGTAGTTCATGAAGCTACTATGAAAATATATCAGAGTTACATAAGATACAACATAAGAAATAAAGTACAGCAGAAGTCTCAATACAATAACCAAGTACAGGCTGAATAGAACAACAGAACCGAAGTTGATAGAACAAGACTAGCAAATAATCTCCAGCGATTCAAATCTCCAGAAGGTGGAAATCCAAATCTGTGAATACTCAGGCTGACCCGAGCGTAAAGCAAAACACAAAACACTCGAGTCAGGACAATATATACTTATATAATGTAAACCAACTCAAGTGAACTGTAATAAAGGTACAAGTAACTTAGAAGATGCTTAGGACCGCCCATCCTCTAAGGATCCGTTAAAATATCTACTATGTAGTAATATTCGCTATTATAATAATGTCTAATAAGTAAAGTATAATCATATAGAAAATAGCGTTAAGGGGATGGAGGACCTTAACGCGGTCGGATCTTAAAATCATAATCGTAGTAAAGCTCGATATGGTAGGTGACACGGCACAACTAGGCAATGCCAGGGTAGATATACCAATTACGCACACGGACTGATGGATACGCATAGCAGCCACTACCGTTCCACCTCGAACAACACTCCCAAATCGGAGGATGGCCATCTAATCAATCACAAGTAAGAGTATAATATCGAAGAAATGTGTCCGAGAAGAGGTGCTACCTCACTGGTCCGAGATCGCTCCTGTTTTAGCCACCTTATGCCAACTCACGGGAGTTGGGTCTACGTAACATACCTTAAGAACATCGCCACCATCCTACTTCATTCTGGAATCTCCACCGCGTACACAGTTGCCAAAGTGGTTTTCGGTAAGACAGAGAGTATGTCCATATCCGATCCCGGTCTCTTTAACAACCCAACGTTATTATAACCCGTGGTTATAACTTTTAAAAACAATACTTTACTTCAAAATAAAATATCATTTCAAACCATATCTTTATCAAAATAAAGATTAAATCAATTCCAAACCATTTCCATATATTTAAATTTTCATATAATTTCAAAACTTCATTTCAAATCATTTTAATATAATAAAATATCATATCCTTACAAAACTTCATTTCAAATCATTTTAATAAAATAAAATATCCTATCAGTTCAAATCCAAATATTCAACTTTAAATACCTTTTAAATTCAAAGATATCGTTCATTTACTATCATTTCAAATCACCTTTAAATAGTTTATATTCCAATCAAAATAATTCATTTAAACCTTTTAAAAGTGTAATTATTATATTTTCAAATCAAGTATTCAATTTCCAAAGTTTCAAACCATTCTGAGTTCGTTTACTAAGTCAAAAACCCTAATTATTAAAATTTCAGCATTTCACAGCATTTAAAACAACTACTATAAGTTATATTTGAAAACATTTTTAATTCAGCAAAGACAGCACTTAAAACTGCTGTTAAAACTCAGTTTTAGTTGAATTATAGTTCAAAACAGAAAAGACAGCATTTCAGAAGTGCTGCGGTAGTTCAGATTTCAAAACAAGGGTTAAATTTGGTTTCAGCAAAGACTGCAGACCACTATAGCATTTTCAGAGAATGCTATAATAGGCCTGAGTTCAATATTAGCCTATAAGTTCAATTACAGCAACTACAGCATTTCAGAAATGCTGTAATAGCTCTTTTTACACAATTTTAGTTCAAAACAGAATCTATAGCATTTCTGAATGCTATTAAAAGTAGATTTCAGGTGTTAGTGTATTTCCAGCAATTAAATAACTTCAATTTAAAACACATAAACATTTTAAAAATCATATTTTAACATTTAAAATGTTCATTTACATATCATTTAACATGTATCTTTTTCACAATAAATTTCTTATAATTAAATCCAATTTTCAACAATTCACTTAATAAATTTAAGTGTAAAAGTTTCCAATTCTTCACATTTCAACAAA
This sequence comes from Allium fistulosum, assembly GCA_030737815.1. Lineage (NCBI taxonomy): Eukaryota > Viridiplantae > Streptophyta > Magnoliopsida > Asparagales > Amaryllidaceae > Allium > Allium fistulosum. Next base: position 326,799,992 of record CM060906.1, read on the forward strand.
TAACTTAACACTTCAAATTTAAATTACCATTTCACAAATTTAACTAAATTTCCAATTTTATTTAATTAACTTAAACCTTTAATTAAAACCAAATTTCACATTTCCAAGTCAAGTTATATTTTAAAAGATCACTTTTAAACATTCATTTATTTAACCACTTAAATTCATAGAAAAATCAATAATACTTTAATAAATCACTTAAATTTAAATTTAATCAAATTATCATATTTACCATTTCCAAATAAAATTTAATATCCATTTTATTTATATAACCTAAATATCACTTTTAACCAAAATTCCAAATTTCCAACTTAAGTTATATTTCAAAAATCCAGTTAAACCATTCATTAATTACATTTTTAACACATAGAAAAATCATAATTTCTTTATTTTAAAACATTTCAAAATCTATTTAAATCAAATTTCATAAATTTATAATTTTTAAAATACTTAAAAATATCCAAAACACTTTATAAAATAACCACGGGCCTGTATATAATTTTCTAACTTAGGTCAAGTGATACAGATATGTATCATTTCAATCCGCAGTTAAAAAAAAAGAAAAATCTGAGTTCTATCATTTCAAACCCGCAATCCCAAGTTAAAATAATTTTAAATAAAAATCGTTCAGGCCTATCATTTCAGCCCATAACGATTTTTCCCTATTCTAAAGTCCGTTCGGGTATGTATCATTTCAACCCATAGTGATTCTAATCTACAGGGAACTTGCAATGGTGATAACAGATATAAATAACAGAATAACATTAAATAACAATAACATATGATATAACAGGTATAATAATAGGTGTGAACATCATATGATAATAATATAAGCATATAAAACTTGATAATATATTTCTACAGATTCGCAGGGTGTCAATTTACTAGTTATATAGGTACATATTGTCTGGTGAGAATAACTCACCTGTTTGTGCTGGAGATATCAAAACCAATGACAAAATGGAACAAAAGCACGATGACAAGACTACGGACTTGAGTGGAGAGCAAGATCCAAAGCTACAACTCTTGCATTACAACCCAAAACATACATCAAAACAAACACAATTTCAACGCACTTGAAATGGAATAACTTTTAAACGAAAAGAGATTTGAATGTCAAATCTTTTGCCTTGCTTTCTCTATCCTTTTGCATGGCCTAGGGAATGTTTTGGTTCAGGTTTGGACATGGTTTGGGTCTGGTTTGGACCAAGGGATGCACGGTTACAAGCTAGAGATGATGGGGAAGTTACAACATAGGCATGTGAAGAGTTTTATGCAATATGGTGGAGTTTTGGTTCATCTTTGGCTCGGTCTACAAGGTCCTAGGCTTGGCCATGACTTGCTACAGGTCTGGACAGAGGAGATGGTGATGTGTAGTGGTGGTAGCAAGGTGGTGGTGGCGGGTAGAGGTGGTGTCCAAGGTGGTGGGCGAAGGTATGTTGCAACTAGTGGTGGCTATGCATTGTTTTAAGGGATTTGTGCAAGGTTTTGTGTGGTTTTTAGTCAAAAGGAGTGCATGGCCTGTCATGGTCAGAGGAGGAGGGGGTTTGGTCGTGGATGGTGTGGGGAAGGAAGTGGTGGTGGTCGGTGGAGGAGATGGTGGAGGTGTTAGGCCAAGCAAAGCAAGAGAAACATGGCAAAAATCATTGAAAATGAAGAGAAAAGAAGAAAAAGAAGGAGAGGCCATTACCTATTTTTGGATGAAGCCATGAGAAATGAGGAGCTGATTTGTTTTCACGTGAAAAGATGAGAAACAAAAAGTGGCGGCTACACTAGGGTTTTAGATGGCTAGGGCAAAATTTGAGGAGTTAAAGAAAATGAAGGGTTTGGACAAAAAAGGGCTTAAGTTTCAAAGTGTTTTACAACCTTTCATATTTCTTTTCTTTTTAATCTTTATATAAACAAAAACATTCAGAAAAATAATTTACAAACCGAAATCAATTATAAATATGAGAAAACAAATAATAAATTTTGGAAAAATATAAAAAGAATGAAGAAAATTACTTAAAAATACCAAACAGTGTTCAAAAATTATAAATAAATCACTGTCAGTCTTGAAAAACTATACACTTCATTATAAAAATATTATGAAGTGAAAATTTGAATTAAAATAATTTATTTATCATTTTCAAAATAAAATAGATAATTAAATTGGAGAAAATAGAAAAGGATTAAAGAAAAATGTTTAAAATTTACAAACAGGGCATGGAAATTTGCAAGAAAAATACTACTAACTCTGGAAAAATTCCTACCTTACTTTAAAAATATTTAAAAGCCAAAATATATTTTATATAACATAAATGTACAAATTAGAATAAAATATATCAAATAAAAATGTCATTTATATAATTTTAAAATAAAGAATATTGCTGAATAACCCAATATACACACAATATTGAAAATAGTATAACTTTTGCAATTTAAATCCGTTTGCAACGAAACGAAAAGCAGTATTCAAGTTATTAAATCTATTTTTATAATAAAAGATAAAATTCATAAATTTCAAACTTTTAAATTTTCAAGTTAAAAGTCGAAGTTTGACTATTTGACCAAAATTCACATTTTCTGGAAATATTAAATTTAGTCATATTTGGAATTCAAATCCACATACAAAATCAAAGTTTTTTATATTTACAATAACAACATTTATTCTTTTCATAAATAAAGCTCTTAAATTTGGAAAAATCAAATTAAAATTAATTGTAAAATACAGGGTTGTTACACTCTCCCCCACTCAAAACTTTTCGTCCCCGAAAAGGAACGAGGTACGGGAAAGCACCTAAAAAGATAGAATGAATAGAATTAAGACAAGATGATAAGAATATTGGAATTACACCTGATAACTATTGTTATAGGCAAGTTTAACAAGTTGGAGGTGATCAAATCAAGAACACAAACACGAAAAAGATCCTCTAGAGTCTGAATCACCCCTTTCACTTGACCGACGGTCTATGAATGGAAAAACAGTGTTCAGATCCAGATGAGTAACAAAGATTTCAAAGATTATAAAAAGATGTCTAAACAGACTGGTATAAGCAATAGCCTTCCCATTCTGTAACAAGATAAGAGAAATAAGGACAACCAAAAGATAGTTTGAAAAAAAAACAAAATAAGATAATAAATGTGAAACAATAACGCTTTGAAATCATAGCAAATTAGAGATGTTTATCATTTGGAAATCATACTACTAAAATCATAACACTTTGGAAATGTAATTCTAAAAAAAACATAATACTTAGAAAATCATAACACCTTTTAAAATAATCTTTATTTAAACCATTTTAATTCAAGGTCAAATAATATTCATTTTAAAGTTGTAACATTTCTAAGTTCATTCAATTATAAAACTTCCAAAACATTGTATTTTCAAAATAGCAGCACTTATAAAATGCTACAGTAGATATATTAATATTTCAAATCAGTTTTATTCTAGAATATTCATTTGGATATCATTTAACTTATGACTTATTAAAACAAACTTTATGAATGGAGTATCCAAATTAAACTATACTTCGTTTATTAAGTCAAAAGCTCACTATTTTACTTAGCTCTTCATTTAACAAATAACCTAACACTTTATTTAAAATGCCCATTTCATAAATAGATATTCCTTCAATAAGTTACACTTAAAATTTCCATTTGAAAACCAAATTCTCAATTATCAAATTTAGTGATGTTAAAATACATTATAACTATCATAATTATCCATTTTTAAAGACATATCAATTTCATAAATAAAATATTTATCATAGAAAATATAACAATAAAATTTCTTTACACATTTATTCATTTAGACATCAATTAAACTATGAATTCAAGTTAAATAAACTTTATTACAAAATGTCCAATTCCAATGTATTTTATTTTATCTATTCAAAGATACATTATTTATTATACAACATATTCATTTCAGGAAATAACCATTATTAAAATTCCTAGGTTAGACTTAAGGTTCCATATTAAATCAAATTTGATTATCAAGTTATTTAAATAAAATCTCTTTAAATTCCTTTTTCACTATTTACCTCTGTAAATCTTTTATAACTAAAATTTAGGTGTATAAAATTTATTATAACCACTCAAATTTTATTTAAAAAATCCTTTTTATATTGTATATTATCCAATTACATTGTTAACTTCTAAATTTTTTTTAAGGTAAGTTATATTTGAATGCAATTGTATTATACAAATAAAACTTTCCAATTCAATTATCTCAAGTTTGAATCATTTATTCAAAAATTTTAATTTTTCTTTTTATAACTGAAATTATTCTTTAAGATGAAATTTAAGAATTAATTTTCCGGTTTCCTTCAAACCAGTTAGAGATAAATAAATATATGTACATAATATGTCAAATCAATTTAAATCATATATCTATATATATTATAAATCAAATCATATTTAGAAATTCAAATAAATTAAATCTTTCAAAACAAAGCTGTAGTAAGACTACAGAACGGTCTCTTCAGTTCAAAACTCGAAAATGAACGTCGATGATGCTGCAGTCATCACCGAAATTATTTTCCAGCGACAAAGAGAAGAGCACTTAATTTTTAAACTTTAAAATCCTTTAGAGACAAATTTTTTTATTCAAAAATACTTTAAATTATATCCTTTTAAAAATTTTAAACACAAGGTTTGAAATCCATCGGAAACTTGAATTCTCAAATTCTTGATTCAAATTCATTTCAGTTCCCAAATCAATTTATAAACAACTATTTATAAATTCATTTGTAGAACAATAAATGATAAATCAAGTATTATCATTTCAAATTATCAATTTAAATCAATTTATTAAGTTCCATAAATTTACTTATATATCAAAATTTTATTTCATTAACCAAATTTAAAATAATATCGTGTCAGTTTGTTCTGTTAAAGTGTTTTAGAAATCCTATCGATAACGTTGATCAGACGAATCGATCGGAAATCCAAATCAACATCAACAACTCAAACAACACCATATATAAAACAAAACATAGATTTACAAGTACAATTCAAAATGTTTGGAGATAGTTTAGAAACAAAAGACAAGATGGTTAAACAGAGATGAGAGATGGGTAAGCTTAGATAAATCGCGGACAACCTTAACCGGGTCAACCGTGACTTAAAGAATAAGATCGATGTGGATTTTTCTGGGATAAAGCTACGTTCGATCTCAAGAGATAGAGTTTGGAATAATAAAAGATATTAGCATCTAAACCAAGGATAAATAAAAATCTCTGGTGAATCGATGCTGACTGTAAAGGATTTTCACCCTTTTACAAGAAAATTAGAATATTGGCGAGACCGCCAATTAACTATAAAGATATTGGAAGTGGAGTTATGGGATACTCCAGAATCAAAAGATGATGAATAGTGAGGGACACGAATGAATTTCGGAACCGCAGGAAACGTTCCAAATTTCAAAGGAAATCGAATAAAAAGGAAGAGATTCAAACTCGAACGAAAGTGATTCTATAAATAAATCTACTCCATATGCCGAGTTTTGCCTCAAAGCCAAAGCTTTGATACCAACTGTAACGACCCGATATTTTCAACCATTCGCATCCATTATAAGTGTATAGGTAGACACTCATGCCGGAGTTGAATTACTCAAAATACCACATTGTAAATAAAATTTGGCAAATCTCAGAATATACAGTAAATAAATATAATCACAGATCACAGACACAGAGTAAAATAATGCAGCGGAAGTAAAAGAAATAGTAGTTCATGAAGCTACTATGAAAATATATCAGAGTTACATAAGATACAACATAAGAAATAAAGTACAGCAGAAGTCTCAATACAATAACCAAGTACAGGCTGAATAGAACAACGGAACCGAAGTTGATAGAACAAGACTAGCAAATAATCTCCAGCGATTCAAATCTCCAGAAGGTGGAAATCCAAATCTGTGAATACTCAGGCTGACCCGAGCGTAAAGCAAAACACAAAACACTCGAGTCAGGACAATATATACTTATATAATGTAAACCAACTCAAGTGAACTGTAATAAAGGTACAAGTAACTTAGAAGATGCTTGGGACCGCCCATCCTCTAAGGATCCGTTAAAATATCTACTATGTAGTAATATTCGCTATTATAATAATGTCTAATAAGTAAAGTATAATCATATAGAAAATAGCGTTAAGGGGATGGAGGACCTTAACGCGGTCGGATCTTAAAATCATAATCGTAGTAAAGCTCGATATGGTAGGTGACACGGCACAACTAGGCAATGCCAGGGTAGATATACCAATTACGCACACGGACTGATGGATACGCATAGCAGCCACTACCGTTCCACCTCGAACAACACTCCCAAATCGGAGGATGGCCATCTAATCAATCACAAGTAAGAGTATAATATCGAAGAAATGTGTCCGAGAAGAGGTGCTACCTCACTGGTCCGAGATCGCTCCTGTTTTAGCCACCTTATGCCAACTCACGGGAGTTGGGTCTACGTAACATACCTTAAGAACGTCGCCACCATCCTACTTCATTCTGGAATCTCCACCGCGTACACAGTTGCCAAAGTGGTTTTCGGTAAGACAGAGAGTATGTCCATATCCGATCCTGGTCTCTTTAACAACCCAACGTTATTATAACCCGTGGTTATAACTTTTAAAAACAATACTTTACTTCAAAATAAAATATCATTTCAAACCATATCTTTATCAAAATAAAGATTAAATCAATTCCAAACCATTTCCATATATTTAAATTTTCATATAATTTCAAAACTTCATTTCAAATCATTTTAATATAATAAAATATCATATCCTTACAAAACTTCATTTCAAATCATTTTAATAAAATAAAATATCCTATCAGTTCAAATCCAAATATTCAACTTTAAATACCTTTTAAATTCAAAGATATCGTTCATTTACTATCATTTCAAATCACCTTTAAATAGTTTATATTCCAATCAAAATAATTCATTTAAACCTTTTAAAAGTGTAATTATTATATTTTCAAATCAAGTATTCAATTTCCAAAGTTTCAAACCATTCTGAGTTCGTTTACTAAGTCAAAAACCCTAATTATTAAAATTTCAGCATTTCACAGCATTTAAAACAACTACTATAAGTTATATTTGAAAACATTTTTAATTCAGCAAAGACAGCACTTAAAACTGCTGTTAAAACTCAGTTTTAGTTGAATTATAGTTCAAAACAGAAAAGACAGCATTTCAGAAGTGCTGCGGTAGTTCAGATTTCAAAACAAGGGTTAAATTTGGTTTCAGCAAAGACTGCAGACCACTATAGCATTTCCAGAGAATGCTATAATAGGCCTGAGTTCAATATTAGCCTATAAGTTCAATTACAGCAACTACAGCATTTCAGAAATGCTGTAATAGCTCTTTTTACACAATTTTAGTTCAAAACAGAATCTATAGCATTTCTGAATGCTATTAAAAGTAGATTTCAGGTGTTAGTGTATTTCCAGCAATTAAATAACTTCAATTTAAAACACATAAACATTTTAAAAATCATATTTTAACATTTAAAATGTTCATTTACATATCATTTAACATGTATCTTTTTCACAATAAATTTCTTATAATTAAATCCAATTTTCAACAATTCACTTAATAAATTTAAGTGTAAAAGTTTCCAATTCTTCACATTTCAACAAATAACTTAACACTTCAAATTTAAATTACCATTTCACAAATTTAACTAAATTTCCAATTTTATTTAATTAACTTAAACCTTTAATTAAAACCAAATTTCACATTTCCAAGTCAAGTTATATTTTAAAAGATCACTTTTAAACATTCATTTATTTAACCACTTAAATTCATAGAAAAATCAATAATACTTTAATAAATCACTTAAATTCAAATTTAATCAAATTATCATATTTACCATTTCCAAATAAAATTTAATATCCATTTTATTTATATAACCTAAATATCACTTTTAACCAAAATTCCAAATTTCCAACTTAAGTTATATTTCAAAAATCCAGTTAAACCATTCATTAATTACATTTTTAACACATAGAAAAATCATAATTTCTTTATTTTAAAACATTTCAAAATCTATTTAAATCAAATTTCATAAATTTATAATTTTTAAAATACTTAAAAATATCCAAAACACTTTATAAAATAACCACGGGCCTGTATATAATTTTCTAACTTAGGTCAAGTGATACGGATATGTATCATTTCAATCCGTAGTTAAAAAAAAAGAAAAATCCGGGTTCTATCATTTCAAACCCGCAATCCCAAGTTAAAATAATTTTAAATAAAAATCGTTCAGGCCTATCATTTCAGCCCATAACGATTTTTCCCTATTCTAAAGTCCGTTTGGGTATGTATCATTTCAACCCATAGTGATTCTAATCTACAGGGAACTTGCAATGGTGATAACAGATATAAATAACAGAATAACATTAAATAACAGTAACATATGATATAACAGGTATAATAACAGGTGTGAACATCATATGATAATAATATAAGCATATAAAACTTGATAATATATTTCTACAGATTCGCAGGGTGTCAATTTACTAGTTATATAGGTACATATTGTCTGGTGAGAATAACTCACCTGTTTGTGCTGGAGATATCAAAACCAATGACACAATGGAACAAAAGCACGATGACAGGACTACGGACTTGAGTGGAGAGCAAGATCCAAAGCTACAACTCTTGCATTACAACCCAAAACATACATTAAAACAAACACAATTTCAACGCACTTGAAATGGAATAACTTTTAAACGAAAAGAGATTTGAATGTCAAATCTTTTGCCTTGCTTTCTCTATCCTTTTGCATGGCCTAGGGAATGTTTTGGTTCAGGTTTGGACATGGTTTGGGTCTGGTTTGGACCAAGGGATGCACGGCTACAAGCTAGAGATGATGGGGAAGTTACAACATAGGCATGTGAAGAGTTTTATGCAATATGGTGGAGTTTTAGTTCATCTTTGGCTCGGTCTACAAGGTCCTAGGCTTGGCCATGACTTGCTACAGGTCTGGACAGAGGAGATGGTGATGTGTAGTGGTGGTAGCAAGGTGGTGGTGGCGGGTAGAGGTGGTGTCCAAGGTGGTGGGCGAAGGTATGTTGCAACTAGTGGTGGCTATGCATTGTTTTAAGGGATTTGTGCAAGGTTTTGTGTGGTTTTTAGTCAAAAGGAGTGCATGGCCTGTCATGGTCAGAGGAGGAGGGGGTTTGGTCGTGGATGGTGTGGGGAAGGAAGTGGTGGTGGTCGGTGGAGGAGATGGTGGAGGTGTTAGGCCAAGCAAAGCAAGAGAAACATGGCAAAAATCATTGAAAATGAAGAGAAAAGAAGAAAAAGAAGGAGAGGCCATTACCTATTTTTGGATGAAGCCATGAGAAATGAGGAACTGATTTGTTTTCACGTGAAAAGATGAGAAACAAAAAGTGGTGGCTACACTAGGGTTTTAGATGGCTAAGGCAAAATTTGAGGAGTTAAAGAAAATGAAGGGTTTGGACAAAAAAAGGCTTAAGTTTCAAAGTGTTTTACAACCTTTCATATTTCTTTTCTTTTTAATCTTTATATAAACAAAAACATTCAGAAAAATAATTTACAAACCAAAATCAATTATAAATATGAGAAAACAAATAATAAATTTTGGAAAAATATAAAAAGAATGAAGAAAATTACTTAAAAATACCAAACAGTGTTCAAAAATTATAAATAAATCACTGTCAGTCTTGAAAAACTATACACTTCATTATAAAAATATTATGAAGTGAAAATTTGAATTAAAATAATTTATTTATCATTTTCAAAATAAAATAGATAATTAAATTGGAGAAAATAGAAAAGGATTAAAGAAAAATGTTTAAAATTTACAAACAGGGCATGGAAATTTGCAAGAAAAATACTACTAACTCTGGAAAAATTCCTACCTTACTTTAAAAATATTTAAAAGCCAAAATATATTTTATATAACATAAATGTACAAATTAGAATAAAATATATCAAATAAAAATGTCATTTATATAATTTTAAAATAAAGAATATTGCTGAATAACCCAATATACACACAATATTGAAAATAGTATAACTTTTGCAATTTAAATCCGTTTGCAACGAAACGAAAGCAGTATTCAAGTTATTAAATCTATTTTTATAATAAAAGATAAAATTCATAAATTTCAAACTTTTAAATTTTCAAGTTAAAAGTCGAAGTTTGACTATTTGACCAAAATTCACATTTTTTGGAAATATTAAATTTAGTCATATTTGGAATTCAAATCCACATACAAAATCAAAGTTTTTTATATTTACAATAACAACATTTATTCTTTTCATAAATAAAGCTCTTAAATTTGGAAAAATCAAATTAAAATTAATTGTAAAATACAGGGTTGTTACATTATTGGTGGTTCATTCAAAGTTAATTTCATTTACTATTTAAAACATGCATCACACCTAGTCACATCTTTTTGCTAAAATAATGAATTGCTTTCTCTGGGCAATCCAAAGTTAATTTCTTGTAAATTAAAATAGCTGAGTTCAAATTCCTGTCAGAGAATTTATGTTTGGTCGGGAGTCCTAATACAAGTTTAACATATTTGAGTTAATACAAATTGGATATATAGACTTAGTTAATTGTAGCCAGTTGGAAACTAATTGTACTCATCGGTCGCCAATTGGAAACTAATTTCATTTGACTACAATGGTGTAATGTATATTAACTTTAGGTGATTAGAAACTCTACTGAAGGATAAATCTGACTGATGCATTAGTTGTAGGAACTCGCAGTAATATTCTTTTGAATGACTTAGAAATCTTTCATTGAAGTATCAATGATCACTAGACCTTGCTTTTGCAGAGTGTTTTTTTTAATCTCAATTATGAGATCATAATGATAGGAATAGGAAGAATAATTCAATATGTTTTAATGAAGACTTGTAAAAGGATTAAATGGTAGAAGAGAGTGAGAAAGTATCTTAAATTTACATGATGAAGGTTGCTTTTCCTTCTATTCCATCTACCAGCTACAGTGCTAGCCTCAAAGCTAACATGCCATGGTTGGTGTATATCTCCCACAACATGGGATAGAAATCCAATACAAGAAGAAATGATGCATCTTCCTCCATAGATATTTGGGCATACATAGACTCAGTAATCCTAATACATCCTGCAAATAACAAAAGTTTATAACACTTGAGATTTTATGTCTACAAAGTTGTGGTTTCATTAAATATATATACGGCTTCATCTGGTCATAATCTGAACATATCTACAGTTTAATTAAATTTAGTCATCATTATTTTATATTAATGAGTTATAAACACCATGTTATACACACACACACACACACACACACACACTAATAAGTGCATTAAAAGAATATATGATTCTATTTTCAATTTCATGTTTACAAAGTACGCATGTTGAATCGATGTGCATCCACATTTCTATAATCGGTTTTTAGTACTCAATCGGTAGATGTAGGCTTGATATGAACAAAAGGACATTCACTTGTTTTTTTATTATGCAAAATCCGTTATCCCCATTTTTTGAGTTTGAACTTGATTTCTGACCTTGTCCCGTGCTTTATGGAATATGAATTCACCCCATCAAACCATTCAGAGAAATCCGTATCACATTCATTTCTGAAATGAGTATCATTAAGTTGTGAAGTTGCTTCTTTTGTTGTTATGTTTAAATTTGGATTCAGTGCTCTCCATTTTGTTTTACATCTGATACTTTCATGTTTGAAGAACCAATATGCTTGATACTAGACAACTACCAACGTGCCAAATATTTTTGTTATTTTAAGGGCTATCGATGGGTTGGTTAATATTTACAAACTCGGGTAGGGATGCTAATTGCAAAAGAATCTCCAATACTATAAGCTTCATTGCAATTCAATATAAATATACTTAAAAAGTTCAAAATAAAAAGTGAAATAAAATTTATAATAGCCTACAATTTGAACCGTTTTCTTACAATAAGGTGAAGGCTTTACATTAGAAATCATAAATCATTAATAATCTTCTGACAGCATTGTCAATTTTGTCTTCAATCAGAGCAATCTATTTTTTTTTGCTATGCCAAAGCCAGAGGTTATCCTTTAGGCATCCTTAATGACATGCAAAATGTTAACATCACTGATTGTTCTCTCGGTCCTTTAGAAACTTTTAAGCTTACTTAAAAATAAAACTTTTAATGGGATTAGAAGATGATAGTCTTGTTTGAGGAAATAAAATGAGTACTACTTTATACTCAAAATAGATGACACTAGAATAAAATAAACAACATTAATCCTACTATTTAATTGAACAAGTTTTTAAAGAAAATGCAGCCGCCGTGCATCAAAAACCTCACTATTTATGAAAACCGTCCCGTTTATTGATTTTAAATCCCATTAATACCATATTCAATATTTATACGTAGTTACTTAAGAAACAAATTAATAACCATATGAAAATTTAGATGATGCATGGCATGTTCTCTCAGTCTTTCAAAAACCTTGACCCTTTCATAAAGCTAGAAAATTTTCAATAGGATTAAAAACGATAGTTTGTCCGAGTAAATAAAATAAGTAGTACTTTAGACTCAAACTAGATAATATTGTACTAAGAATATAAGAAAATTCATTCAACCATTAATTGAACAAGTTTTGATGAAAATGCAGAGGCTTTGCATCATACACCTTATGATTGATGATAACAAGCCCATTCATTGATTTTAAATCTAGTGTAACTCAATTTGAATACTTATATACTTAATTATATATTCAAGAAAACTTAATAATTCTGCGAAACCTTAAATATAACTAATTACCAATTTCAAAATATGTTAAACATCATCAGATTCTTCAATAGGACATGTTTCTTACAAAAAGCAGAGGCTTTGTAACAAAAACCTTATCATAATGATAACAATCTCATTTACTTCTTTATATCCCCATTGAATTATCAAATTGTTTCTTGAATAAATAATTAAGTGTACAATGTATTTGATATTAAATTAAAATTGGGTTCTTTACATTAATCTTCAACCATGGTGTCATCTTCTCCTGTCCCATCTTCTCCCGTACCGTCCTCTCCATTACCTCCCTCTCCTGTACCTCTTTCAACCGTACCTCCCACTCCTGTCCCTCCTACCCATACCCTGTCACATTACCATCCTCTATCCCCTCCAACCCATACCCTGTCCAACTCCCATCCAGTCGACGTCAACCAAGTCATCGACCTACCTGATGCTAGGTCCAAACCTCCACCTTACCCGCCTGACCCTCCTCAGATAATCTCTTCCATTTCATTGTTGGGTCGACCTCCGCAGCTTCCCACATGCAACTCCTCCTCCACCCCTCCCGTTATTCAGTCTTTGTCTCAATCCATTCCTGGCCGCTGTCAACAAGCTTGGACTTCTTTATTCAAACGCAAACCTCTTAATGCGGGGAAGTACAAGCCTATTGACTTCGAACCTTCATACTCTGGTGACGTTCTTAATTTGGTCGATGAAGTTGTTCACGCCGGGTCTTCGGTCTGGAAGGAATACTTAGTGGATTTTTTCCTTGATAAACCTTTGTCCTACTCTTCAGTTGTTGCCAAATTGAAAAACATATGGAAACCGAAAGGATCAGTGCAGGTAAAATCAGATGGAGTAATTTTCCTTTTTCTGTTATCGTCTGAAGAAGATAAATTCAGAATCTTACGTGGAGACCCTATTATTATGAACAACAAAGTGTTTATAATTAAGTCATACAATGCTTCTGTCAGCAACGTTTGTGGATCAGTTCCTTCGGTGCTAGTGTGGGTTCATCTTCGCAACATTCCCCCTTTTGCTTGGACTCATCTGGGTATTAACTGGATTAGTAGTCGAATAGGGAAATTGCTTTGTATGGACGAAAGGACCGAGAGGCTGGATAGGTTGGAATTTGCGAAATGTATGATTGAAGTCAAACTGAATAAGGAACTACCTAACGATTTCCTAATTAGTCTGGATAATGGTGGAGTTCAGCGCATTTATGTTGAGTATTTATGGCAGCCTCACATCTGTATTACTTGCAAATCCTTTGGTCACTTAAAGGAGACATGTGATAAGAAAGTTGAACCAACTACTGCTTTGAGTGGCAAGCCATCAGGAAATAATTTAAATGATAAGCCTTCGAAAAACAAAGAAAAGGTAAACAAACAAGTCCAAATATGGCAAAAAGTGGGGAGAAACAAAAACAAGATGGCATTGAACAGGAGATTTGGAGGGGTTATCGGCAAGGAAAGTAGACAGGAAAGTGAAAAAGGAACTGATGGACCAAGTGGAAAAGAAGAAGTTAAGATAAAAGAAAACTTAGATAAAAGTAAAGAGTGTGATAAGGTAGGAACACTGCACAATTTAACTGATAATGAGGAAATGGAAATTGTCCCGGCGAAAATGGTCTAGATTCCTTCAGCATCAAATTCAGTATTCAACACAACTGACAGTAATAGGTTTGGCATTTTACAAATCTTGGAAGAGGAAACTGAAAATGATAAGCTGCAAGAACAGGAAACTGATAAAATAGAAAAGGAGCAATCTCAAATGGGCAATGGTTTGAAGGAAGGTGAAAAACATGCTGTGGATAACTGTGCTATCACAATGACAAAACGAAATGAATCAATGCAAGTTAAAAATAGTGGAAAGGAAGCAGCTGTTTCAGAAAGAGCATCAGATCTATTTAATACAACACTGGAAAAAAGGATGAGCAGTGACAACATTAAAGATGTCTTCAAAGCATCGAATCAAGTGCAGTTAAATGGGGGAGGGCACTCTTTGTCCTCCAAATCGTCAATCACAAATGCCTCTGAAGTTCCAACATTAATTCTCGAAGAAAACTCATCTAAACTACTATCACCCAGTAAAGATCCGGAGGTGCACAGTGTGCATGTGCACGACATAAACTTCCAAACCCAACCGACTGTTAACTCTCTCTCCGCCTCCCTTCCTCACTCCTCCTCTCCAGCGTTAAACAGTTCTCAGAACATCTCCGACCATTCTATATCAATCACTTCCCCAAAAAAATGATAGAATTGGACTTTCCCCCTTTGTCTCCTAATTCTCCCACCCTACATCAAAAATCCAGATTATCCAAAAATCTTACAGGATCACCAAATCTCACTCATGCTTCGATGATGGTCCTTCGAAGCAAGAAATCTTTTACACAAACTGAAAATTCGTGTTCCCAATGATGCAAACCATTGGAGCATGGAATGTAAGAGGGGCACACCATGAAACAAAACTTTCACAATGCAAAAAATTGATAGCTCAGCACAACCTCTGTATGTTAGCTATTCTTGAAACTAAGTTAAATATTGACCTCTCGTACAAAGCAGCTAAATATATAAACCCGGGGTGGGCAGTCATTCACAACCTCGAAGAAGCCCCTTATGGCAGAATCCTCATAGTTTATGACCCCAAAGTGATCCTCCTCTCCAAAGTCCACTCAACTTCTCAAATCATTCACTGTCATGCTAAAGGTATAAGTAACCTGTGCTCCTTTTATATAACGCTGGTCTACGCGGCTAATAACAAAGCTGCTAGAACTTCATTCCTCCACGACCTTCCAATGCTGAGGCAAGATTCTCACCCATGGATCATCTTTGGGGATTTCAATTGCTGTAATAAACTTGATGATAGGCTTGGCGGCAATCCTCTCTCGCTCAACGAAATTGAACCGCTGCGTTCTGCAGTTGTGGATTCGAATCTGGTAGAAATTAAGTCTACCAGTATGAAATTCTCATGGAACAACAAAAGCAGACATGGAAGTAGGACCTACTCTAAAATTGACCATGCCTTCGGAAACCACCTTGCCCTCTCCAAGTGGCCTACCATTTATAACCACCTTCCTCCCCCTCTTCTATCAGATCACTCTCCTCAACTAATTCACCTAAGAGAAGATGGCATTAAGGTCAAATCAAGTTTCAAATTTTTCAATAATTGGGTTAATGAACCTGAGTTCTTTGACATTGTTAAAGAAGTTTGGGTGAAACCAATCTACGGTAATCCTATGTCTATTTTGCAGGTCAAACTTAAACACACTAAAATGGCTCTCAAGCAATGGTCAAAGAACAAATTTGGAAATGGAAGTAAACAAAGTTCTTACTGGAAGAGTAAACTGGAAGAGATTCAAATGAACATGCAGGATGATCCCCTCAACACTACAATAAGCGCCATGGAGTCGTACATATCGAGACAATTTGCTGAAGCTCTTAAGAGTGAGATTTCTATGATGAACCAAAAAGCGAGGTTACGGTGGAAAGCTGAAGGTGATAGAAACAGTGCCTTCTTTCATGCTAACTTAAAGGCGAAACAATCCAGAGAAAATATCATTTCCATCCTTGATGATGAGGGTTATGAGCATACATCTTCTAACAGTGTGAATGAGGCTTTCATTACTCATTTCTCAAAACTCTTCAGCAACGCGTCTAACTTTGAGCCTGAAATCAACCTTATCGACCATCTAAACCTTCCAGCTCTGTCAGCCGAAGACCATTCTGCTTTGAGTTCTGATGTCACGGATGACGAGATCAAGTCGGCTATGTTTTCCATTGATAGGAATTCGGCTAGTGGACCGGATGGTTTTAATGCACAATTCTATTTTGTTTGTTGGGACATTATCAAATTGGAAGTGCTGAGAGCTGTTAAGAATTTTTTCAAAAACTCCAAACTGATTCCTTCTTTTAACAACACTAACATAGCTTTGATTCCTAAAGTCAGCAACCCCAACAAGGTGACCTCGTTTAGGCCTATTTCGTGTTGTAATACAATCTACAAATGTATCTCCAAAATCATAGCGTCCAGAATGAAAAATGTCTTGCCCAATATTATCTCTTCTAACCAAGCTGCTTTTTTACCTGGAAGAAATATCTTAGACAATGTTTTACTTGCTCATGAACTGCTAAATGGTTACAATAAAAAGAATTCTTCTCCTAAAGTAATGCTAAAATTGGATATCATGAAGGCCTTCGACATGGTTTAGTGGAAAACAATTGTTAAAGTACTGCAGTGCTTGAACTTTCCTGTTCTTTTCATTGCTTGGATTGTGGAGTGTATCTCTATGGCTAGGTTCTCTGTCAATGTTAATGGCAACAATGTGGGGTTCTTCGGTAGTAAGCAAGGCATACGTCAAGGCGATCCAATATCGCCGTATATTTTCATCCTCATCATGGAACTTCTCACGCAACTCTTTAAAAAAAATAGGGATGCTGGGTATATCAAGCTCCATCCCAAATGCTCTAACCCTGAGGTTATTACTCTGATGTTCGCTGATGACCTGGTCATTTTCTGCTCCCCTGACAGTACTACGATGCTTTCGGTCATGGAAACTATGCAAACATTTCATGCTATCACTGGATTATCTATCAATCTGGAGAAATCAGAAATGAAAACCTCTGGTCTCAGTCCTACCCAAAACAATGTTATTAAGGCCATTACTGGTCTATCTATCACTGATACCTCCATCTCTTATCTTGGTCTCCCGCTCGCCTTCTCAAGAATAACAGTAAACAAATGCCTTCCTTTGTATGATAAGATCACCACTAGACTAGAATGTTGGACGATTAAAATGTTGAGCCAAGCGGGAAGAGTCACTTTATGTAAGGCGGTGATCTTCTCCATTCAAGTTTAGTGGGCTAGAACTTACATCTTACCTCAAAAGCTCATCAACATGATACGCTCTGCTATTATGAGATTTATATGGACAGGCAAAACATTGGGTCGATACCTTGCCCCTATTAGCTTCAACAGATTAGAAAAGCCTATAGCAAATGGTGGGCTGGGAATCATTAACATGTACCACTGGAATCGGTCAGCTATGGCAAGGCTTATCTACGACTGTATTAATGCCAAGAACAGCACGTGGGCTAGATGGTCCAACAATCATGTGCTTCGTGGTTGCAACTTCTGGAAAATGTCAACTCCAAACAAGGTCAGCTGGACGTGGCGAGCTATTTTCAAACTTAAGGAAGTTTTACTTCCCCTAATTCGTTACCCAATGGGCCAAAATAATGTGGTTAGTTTTTGGGATGATCCCTGGATTGAAAGAGGTTTGATCTTGAGGCGGGTTCTCTCTTATGCTGATCTAGTGCAATCGGGAGTGCGACAGGATGTAGTTGTTCAGAGTTTCATCCGCGAGTCTACTTTAAGGTTACCGAGGACATCAAACACGCAAATTCAGCAACTTTGGACCAAAGCGGGGGAGTGCATAATTCAAACTATGGTTCCTAGCGAGGTTCAGTGGGGAAGCAAAAATGAGAGTTTCAGCATAAAAGGCACTTATTCCTTCCTGGCTGGTGATGATGGCGTGAAATGTAGGTGGTGGAGAAGAATATGGTGTAAGGATAACTCTCAGAAGGATAATCTCTTCCTCTGGAAACTTAGGAATAGGGCACTGAATACCAAAATGAAGTTGTTTACCAGAGGGGTTCCAGTTACTGTTAATTGCGTCTTCTGCAATCAAAGTCCTGAGATGGTTGAACACTTGTTTTTTGAATGTACATTATTGAATGCATTATGGAAGAAGTGGATTAGGATAATCGGTAGACGATGGAAAGGATCAAACAACGTGGTCCAGTGGAAGTACATCTTCGACAACACTGGAGGAAAATCGGGTGCGAATAGACTGTTCTTATTTATCACCAAGAGATTCTTAACAGTGGTTTGGAATGAAAGAAATAGGCGAATATTTCAGCCAGATAAAGGGAAGACTGATGATCAATTCGAGAAGCATATGAAACAGGAAATTAAGCGTGACTTGAGTCTGGTTTCATTTACGTTTGACCCTGACATCCTCAGTTAACTTGGTTCTCCTTTTAAATTTTGTTGTTTTTGTGTTTTCTCTGTTTCCTGCTTTTGTTGCACTGTGTTTCTATGTATTTCTTGCAAGCTGATGGCTTGTTTCTCCTCCCCCCTCTGGGTGCAGCAATAAAATGGTAGGGGTCCATTTAACCCCGTCGGCTTTGCCAAAAATAATAATAATATCTGAGTTAAGTTATGATGTACGCATTCTTTTGCGAAATGGTTACTTGAATACCTAATAATTATGTTGTCTGATATTTATCTAATTTAAATATAGTAATACTCATTTTCCTTGTACAAAACCATTTTCTTCTAGTCCCACTTACAGCATTGGTTTTAGTAAAAAGTCAAGTTCTCAAAAAAAATCTGAGAGAAGATATGCCATGATGCAATCACCTTGCAATTCATTAGAGCTGCCAAAAGGGTCACACCTCACCATCCCTTAGCCGGACTCTGGTCCAGCCAGGTAGCCAGAAAAGAGGCCAGGCCATTGGCCTGGCCTCGCGTAGTCAGCAGCATGTGCTTCTGCTATAGTCAGCAACACTTTGCTGCTGTTAGGTAGCAATACCGGGGTTTGTGAAGATCGTTAGCTCGGCCTGTCGTCAAACTGGCCCAGATTCAAGGTAGTGCTGCCCACCAAACCCATGAACTGAGACAACTTGCAAGATCGATGGAAAATTTCAAAAAGTTAAATTATATACGATATAAGGTCTAGGTAGTTATTGTTCAACATCTTTTTCGAGTTTCATTCTCTTTTGAGCTTTTTGGGTTTGGCATCATATTTTCTATGCAGACTATCCCAATGTGACAGCTTCCAAATGCCTTGGCAGATCAACTAACAATTGCAGTTAATTCATGGCTCATTCCATTAAGAAGTATTTGATATTTGATAAAAATTTATCTGATACTTTCCACTTCTTATTTGCAAAGAATTTAAACAGTTTATATTTGACAGCTTTCATATTAAGATGGTCTGGCCACTTTTCTGCAATGCATAGTATAAGTATACTTATGTGGACTGTAATGCACAGTAAACGTCCTTAACTTTTGTGGACTAATGCACAGTATAAAGGTATCTGCAAATCAGGATATGCTCCTTTTAACTTCTTGTCTCATATGTTCATTAAATTTGCACAGGTATGGGTAATCCTGCAAGTTTGGCGAAACATCAAGAAAATCCTAAGGTAGCTCCTATGATTGCAAAAATGATGGGAAAGATGGATGCCTAGGCTAAGTAATGTATTTATGTTTTCTTCATACTTGTATTAGTACGTTATGCTAGATAATGTTGTTATTATGTAATGTTGGAGACAAACTGTTTATTATGACCTAGACTGGGCTGTTACTGTAAGAAATGAATGCTTTTATTGATTGTGCTTTAGCCTTAATTTTAATGGTTGTGCACTCTCTACACCGCTATTTCATTGTTCTCGAGTCTCACGGTGGATTCTCCAGCTAAGTGAAATTAGTTGATTTGGTTTCATTGTTCGATGATCATAATATGCAATGTAGAGTTCAAAGTTGTCGTGCAACTATATACATACATATATATATATATATATAATAATATAATATAATAAAAAGATGAAACTGAAAAAGATAAATGCTATAAATTAATATTACATGGAATAGCGTTAGATAAATGCTATTGATTAACAAAACGCTATCGAAACAGTGTATGTGATGTAAGATTTACACATCAACAACGCTATAATAGAAAATCATAAACGCTATACAAGTATGATAAGAAACGCTATTGAAATTTCATCTTAACGCTATAACATGGCATGCTGAAAAGCTATAAAAATGCCCAGAAAATGCTATAGAAATCAACTGCAGGATAATATTTCGTATTGCGTTTTGGTTTAATAACAGAACATAAACGCTATGGTAGGCTACAAACGCTATGATCGTTTATAAACGCTATGGTTTATTATAGCGTTTTTCTCCCTGCTATGTAATGCTAACGACCTACCATAGCTTGTCGTTTCACAACGTTCTCTGAAACGCTATGGTAATCTGTAATAGCATTTTCTGAACGCTATGAAAGCCCTATTCTGTTGTAGTGTCATACCGGGAGCTGAACCCGTAAGTAGACCACCTAGCAATATGTCACCAACCGAGATGAAGGTATTGAAGGTGCAGCTAGTGGAATTGAAAGGAAAGAATTTCATCCGGCCAAGTAGTTCATCTTGGGGAACGGCCACAGTATTCGTGAAGAAGCCAGATGGGTCGTTAAGGATGTGTATCGACTATCGTATGTTGAACGAGAGGACGATCAAGAATAGGTATCCTGTGCTGAGAATTGATGATTTATTCGATCAGTTGAGTGGAGCCAGAATGTTTTCCTAGTTGGATCTGGAGACATGTTTCCATCAGCTAAGAGTGGAAGAGGAGAGTATTCCTTTGATGGCGTTTCAGACCAGATACGTGTCTTACGAATGGTTGGTTATGCCATTCGGGCTTACTAATGCGCCATCTTTTTTTTGTGGATTTGATGAACCGGGTTTTCCGAGAGCGCTTGGATAGATTTGTGTTGGTTTTTATTGATGACATTTTGGTATATTCTAAGAATGAGAAGGATCATGCGGATCATCTTAGAATAGTATTGGAGACGCTAAGGCAATATTAGCTAAAGGCGAAGTTCTCCAAGTGTCATTTTTGGAAGAAGGAAGTGAAGTTTCTTGGTCATGTAGTTTCCGAGGAAGCGTTAGTAGTTGATCCGGATAAGATAGAAGCTGTTAACAATTGGAAAAGACCGGAGACGGTAAGTGAGATTAGATGCTTTCTTGGTCTTGCAGGGTACTACCGAAGGTTCATTAAGGATTTCTCGTGGATAGCGGCATCCTTGACTATGCTAACTCGGAAGGACGTGAAGTTTATTTGGTTTGACAAATGTGAGGAGGCATTCCTTAAGTTGAAACATTTGTTAACCAATGCGCCCGTGTTAGTAGTTCCTGATGGGAATCAGGGATTGGTAGATTACACCAATGCATGTGGTGCTGGGTTAGGTGCTGTGCTAATGCAGAATGGAAAAGTTATTGCCTATGCTTCTAGACAACTTAGACAACATGAAGTGAGATACCCGACTCATGATTTGGAGTTGGAAGCGGTAATCTTCGCATTGAAGGTGTGGAGACATTATCTTTTGGGAGAAAGGTTTGAGCTATTTACAGATCATAAGTCTCTACGATATTTATTCTCTCAAAAGGAGCTGAACATGAGACAACAGAGATGGCTGGAGTTTGTTGCAGCTTATGATTTTAGCATCGAGTATACACCGACAAAAGGAAATAAGGTGGCAGATGCACTTAGCAGGAAACATCAGAATGTGGTGTTAGCTATGTTGGCGGAATGTAAAGACTTGGAAGCACTGGCTGCTTGCAGTGTGCAGTTGAGGTCGACTGCTGGATCTAGTCGGAATATCGCCATGATGTCTTGTTTGGAGGTTCGACCAGTTCTGATCGAACGAATTGTTTCTAGATAGAAAGAGGATCCAGACTTAGCCGAGAGGATTAGAAGGTTAGAAACTAGAACCGAGATGCATGACTTAAAGGATTTTATTCTTGACCGTAGGATTTGGTTGAGAAAGAAGGAACAGTTATGTGTTCCAGATGTTGGAAACCTTAGAAAGGAAGTTCTTAGGGAATGTCATCGATCGAAGTTTACGATTCATCCTGGGGGAACCAAGATGTCTCAGAATATGAAGAGAAGTTTCTTCTGGGAAGGAATGAAGATGGATGTTGGCTTATGGGTAAAACAGTGTTTGAACTGTCAGCAAGTAAAAGTCGAACATCAGAAGCCAAGTGGGTTACTTCAGCCTTTGGATATTCCAGTTTGGAAGTGAGACTCGATATCCATGGATTTTATTGACCGGTTGCCAAGGTCAAACCGGGGTAATGAAAGAATATGGGTCATAGTGGATAGATTGACCAAAAGTGCACATTTCATTCCGGTAAGGTCAACCAAGATGGCACCTGTTTTGACTAAGTTATTCATGAAGAACATCGTTAGACTGCATGGAATTCCTAGTAGTATCATCAGTGATAGAGATGCTTTGTTTACTAGCGAGTTCTAAAAGAGCCTGTAGAGTGTACTGGGCACTAAGCTCAAGATGAGTACCGCATATCATCCTCAGACGGATGGGCAGACAGAGAGAGTCAACAAAGTACTGGAAAATCTGTTGAGAGCTTGTATGCTAGATTTTAGTGGTTCTTGGTAAGATCACTTGCACTTAGTGGAGTTTTCCTATAGTAATAGTTATCAGACTACTATAGGAATAACGCCTTTCGAAGCTTTATATGGAAGGCCATGCAAATCACCAGCATGTTGGCTAGAGACCGGAGACAGGTTAGTCCTTAGTCCATATTTGGTGAGAGAGGCGACGGAAAAGATCGAGTTGATACGGGAAAGAATGAGGGAAGCTCAGTCTAGGCAGAAGAGTTACGCAGACAAAAGGCGTAAGGACCTAGAGTTCTTAGTTGGAGATAGATTTTTCATCAAGGTATCGCTGATGAAAGGTGTGGTTCGGTTCGGGAAGACCGGGAAGCTAGCACCGAGATATGTTGGACCATTTCCTATATCAGAGAGGATTTGTAGACTCGCATACCGAGTAGATTTACCGAGCAGTTTGGCCGGGGTCCATGATGTGTTTTATGTTTCTCACCTTAGAAATTATGTTCATGATCCAGAAACTACTATCGCTCTGATGGCACTGGAGGACTTAGTGGTGGAACCGGATATGACTTGCGAGGCAACCAGTTCGTGTTGTGGCAAAAGATTAGTAGAGATTAAGGAACAAGACAGTCAGGTTGGTGAAAGTTCAATGGAGCGACAACATGAAGGACTGTACTTGAAAGATAGAAGACAGGATTAGGGCTACTTTTCCTAAGCTGTTTTAGATGGTATGTTCAATATAGGGTTTATATAAAATTTGGCTGGTAGGTTATACTAGCTTTGCTTGCATGGGCTATATGCTTGTTGTTATGTCCTTACTGAATTTCGGGGATGAAATTTATTAAAGGGGGGGGGAGTCTGTAATGCCTCTGAATTTTAATTAATATTATTCAGGATACTTAATTTGATAAATTAAATAGAATAATTTGAATGAGTAGGAAGACGAGATTAATAAATCTAATGGCCGTGTCTAAAAGAATGAACTGAAATAAAAAGACTTAAATTTAGAAGGAGGAATTTCCTAAGGAGTAAACTTGGAAATGGGGCTACATTTCTTTGTATATATCTCTTCCTCTACCTTAATAAACTTCCACTTTCTTATTCTTAACTCCCATATATTTTCGGCCGGCCATTAGAAAGCTCCAGGAAGTGTTTAAGTTGAAGCATAAGCTAAGGAAATAAAGCTAGGAAAGTATCTCATTCTCCAATCAACTACTCAAGGTAAATAATCATGTTTATCATCTCATTTTTCTGTGTTTGGATTGGTTATGGGTCATATCTGATTCATGTTTGTGACTTTGGTTAGGATATAACCATTTAAACCTTTGTTTGGATAAGGCATAGGTGTTTTAAATGTTAATGGGTTAATTAACACGTTTTTTTCGGTTTTGGTAAAATTCCGAATTGATTTGATCTTCATATGCTTGAAATTTTAATATGTTGAACTATATGATTTATTTGATTTTTAGTCATTTTTGGAAATTTTCCTTAGCGATTTACTTAGGTAATTAAATTATTTACATCCAAGGGCTAAACTGAAAATTTGCTTCCGTAATTACTTAAATTCGGAAGGAAATTGCTTTTGGAAATAACTGAGGAAGAAATACAGTGTTTTGAGAAAAAGGTTGACTTTTGTATACTTTTTACTATTCGGAAGTATAGGAGAAGGTTCCTCAGCCAATCAAAATTAGACAAACAAGATAAAAACATCACTTCAGTGGGCCTAGTTCTGTCTTCAACTCCAACAAGCCCGCTTTTACCCTTTCGATGAAGTGGAAAGGTACCTTTCGTCTAAAATGGAAGGTAAATAGTTACCTTCTGCCCAAGTCGAAAGGTAGGCACGGGGCCGAAGGGAAGAAAAGGGCGAAGCGATGGGGAGGCTGCTTCTTTTGCTTTCGAATAGAAATATAATTGCTTTCGAATAAGTTGAAGGGGGACCCTCCGACTCTATCATTTTATAAAAGACTAAAATTTTATATTCAAGAAGGGTTTCGAAGGGGATCTTCGAAAGCTTAAACCTTCAAGAGTATTGTTTTAAAATGTTTTCCGAAAAGGTGTTTTAAAACCTTTCGGCAAGCCGAAGGGTTAACCTTCCGACATGGTCGGAAGTATGCTTTCGAAGGGTTGGTTCCAACACCAACACTTCATTATTTTTTTGAATGGTTTTGAAAAGTTTATTTCGAAGGGTTTTGAAGGGGCTATCTTCAAGTATTTCGAAAGATTTTAAATTTCGAAAGGTTTAATTTCGAAAGGTTTTGAGTTCGAAAGGTTTATTTCGAATGGTTTTGAAGGGGCTATCTTCAATGATTTCGAAAGGTTTAATTTCGAAAGGTTTTAATTTCGAAAGTTTTGAGTTCAAAAGGTTTGATTTCGAAAGGTTTTGATTTTGAAAGGTTTTGATTTTGAAAGGTTTGATTTCAAAAGGTTTTGAAGGGGTTATCTTCAATGATTGCGAAAGGTTCTTATTTCGAATGGTTTTGATTTTGAAAGGCCTGATTCAGAAAGGTTTGATTTTGAAAGGTTTCCGAAGGGGCTAACTTTGGATGTTTATTTGCTTTCAAATGGGACTTCATTTGAAGGGTTTTCAAGGGCTGTTTTTAGCCATTTTTCTGAAGTAAAACTTTGCTAAGACAAAGGGGTTACTTCGAAGGGTTATAGCATAAAATACTTATCTTTTTTGAATATGTAAGGGGGATCCTTATATAAAATGAATGTTATAAAACCTTGGGGACACCGAGGTGGGTTTAATGTTTTCGTTACGTAGTTTGGGGTTATAAACAGAAAAATGCTTTCGAAAATATACATTGGGGCTATCAATGTGTTTTTATTTAATTTAACCTAATTGGGGCTACCAATGGGAATAAGTTGAACATGTGGTATACCTGGGGAAAATAATTAATCATGAGGATCATGAATTTTTATAAATAATCATGGGGATCATGATGTTTTAATTGGCTAAGTGATGGGTTCTTGGTTAACCTAGGAAAACCATGGAATGTGCGGTGGATAGCCCACCTCAAATTTTTAAAGTAAAGAATGTTTTACCAGAGGTGGTTAGCTTCAGGATTTGGCACCCAAGGGTTCATAGTCATTCTGGGAAAACTATGGAGTGTGCGGTGGATAGCCCACACCAACTTTTATAAAATAATGTACGATGGATAATCTGCATTTATTTTGAATGGATTTGGGATAGATAGTCCTATTAAACTATGATGGATAATCATTTAAAATTTTTTAGAGGGGAACTCTAATAAATTGATTTTAGATGGGATATCTAATAAATGGGTGGATGAGATATCCAATACATATTATTTATGGCTTTATTTCATATTATGTTAAGACTAATCATTTTGGGTGCAGGGGCATAGTAATTGATTTGCATGTTTTTTTTGGATACTAGTAAGGGGAAAATCCGTTCCGCTAAGCGGCATGGTCTCACTAGCTATCTATTTATGATAAGAGATGATAGGGAATTATTCATACCAGACTTATTGTCTGACTTGAAGTTTGTGTTTCTCCACAAACTCTTGGGCACTCAAAATTAATTTGAGTAGTCTGATAGTGGGAGACTTTCAGGTTTTTGGACGAATAAGCTTCCGGAGACGTGCATGAGGCAGTATTAGCTATATAGGAGCTATTTTGTGTATTCCGCTGTGATGTACTAAGAACTGTAAAGTTCATATTTATTAGTTCTTTGATCATCTTAAGGGGACATCTTCATATGTCGATCTTATCGTATTTTGTACTTGTATATGTGATCTTAACGTGGTTAACATCTGGTATTATGTAATTAAATCTTAAATTGAAATTCATAAGAAATGAGAAATTTTGTTTTGTTGAAGTTAAAAAAATTTCATATTCTTATGTTTCTGTGTTGCCAATAGTTTCAAAATTCTGGTTTCGGTCACTCAGAAATAACACCTATGGATGACTGCAGCATCCATAGCAGTTAGTTTTGAGCCTTCGGAAGTGGGATGTCACAATAGAAGTACAGAAATAGGAATAACAATATGATGGAATCATCCACTGTATCCAATTTTGGAATAAATCATCAGGCTAGAATTCAAAACGACGATAGAAGCTTAGCCAAGTCTTCGAAAAGAGACAGTTGAAGACGGAAAGCAAGACATGGCTCCGGAATGACGCACACTCATCTGAAGCAAAACGAAATGAAGTATAGTGTTTAAGATTGGGTCGGTTAGGCACTTAAGTAAGCAAAGGATTTTCTTGCTGAAATTTGCTAAGTATTCAGATCGCTACCGATCCGATCCATTTGGATTGGTACTGACCCTAAATTCTTCATCCAAACTGCCCCGAACTCCTCCAACATGTTCTACCCAAGGTACATGTGCACTCCAAAGATTATCAAGTTAAGTTTGCTTCGTAATCACGAGCGATGAAGATCTGCATTAAAA
This sequence comes from Allium fistulosum, assembly GCA_030737815.1. Classification (NCBI taxonomy): domain Eukaryota; kingdom Viridiplantae; phylum Streptophyta; class Magnoliopsida; order Asparagales; family Amaryllidaceae; genus Allium; species Allium fistulosum. The sequence continues at coordinate 326,827,347 of CM060906.1, forward strand.
GCTTAATGGCTAACCGACACATTATGGATAACTACTCGGGATAGTTCAAGATGATCCACAATGCTCCTTTAAATGGAATCCCAGAGATAATTAATTCTAGAGCACACCTTGTTTTCAACGAAAGCATACTCTGGGGGAAAAATGCTAACAGGGTTTTTAACCCGTTAGAATTCAATAGGAGTTAGAACATCCAAATTTAGCCCGAATGACTTGAAACATGACCAAAGCACTTAACAGAGCAAGTGGTTGGCCCTTAAGAAAATACACCGTAAAATAAGCAATCTATTCGGATCGGCACCGATCTAATCCAATCGGGTCCGTACCGATCTGGGCTGTTGAACCGTGGGATCTCCAGAACCTTTTGCATCACGACCCTATGCCTCTACAAAGCTCACCTATCAAGTTTGGAAACATTCCAAGCAACCTAGTTCAAGAAATGAAGACTCATCTGATCCATTCAAATGTCCACCCGTTTCCACACCAGAGCCACTTAAAATGGACCTACTCACACATACTCGGTTGACTTGAAATTTAGAGGGAACACTTAGAAGACATAAAAGAAGCCTCACACCAAAAAGCAACTCAATTGGCCAAGCCTCAATTTGGATCGGTAGTGATCCAAAGTTTGGATCGGATCCGACCCAACTATGGTAGGCCCCACCTCCTTAGATTCATTGTGTAGGTCCCATACACCCTGTAGAAGGTACCTACAAAGTTTCGTTCTGATAAGTATCGAGTAAGTAAAGGATGGATCTCCTCCAAATTGAGCTAGTTTGACAGATCATGTCCAACCCACCTAGGATGGGCCCCAACTTATGAGATCCAATTTGGAGGTTCTCCTTCTCATGTACATTGCATGTATAAAGCTTCATGTCATTTGGTTAAGTAATGAGTGAGTTATGGCTGGATCTCTTACGACCTAGAAGAAGAGATCAAAAATAAGCTAACAATTTGGATCATCGCCGATCCGACTCAATTGGATCATCGCTGATCCAAATACTTAGTGTAACGACCCATAATTTCACTGATTTGATTTTCGAATATTTAATTAATTTTAAATATTCAAATAAATGGTTTTATAATGAAAATAAAACTCTTTTTAATAATAAATAGTAATGATGAAATAGTTTTTAAAATTTGTTTACAAAAATATATAGTTCGATGAAAAGCAGAAAATGTGACTGGAAACTGTTTTCCGAATTTTCGACGTTTCATTGTATAAAGTTGTTTGTAATGTTGTGTACACTTTTGTATATATATATGTACACATATACTAAGTATATAATATGGGATTAATAATATATATTAAGGTTAACAAACTTAATTAAGTTAAGATAATCATCGATGTGACACATTGGCAACTAAAATATTAAAAGTCATGTCATTAGGGACATGAAATGACATAATGGCAACCTCAGGTACTTATATTCATAAATGCATGTAGTGTTAGGAGGATACATGGATGCATGCATGGGTGAGGTGGCGTGTAATGAGAGGAGGGTAAAGTACTAGGGTATTTTGGTAATCTCACTTGTTTACATATTATAAAAACTAATTTTTTTCAAATTCTTTTTCCATGTTCTCATTTTCTCTCTTCCATTTTCTAATTTCATAGGCTCTGAGGTAATTTTAATGTCTTCCTTAGCATTCTAAAGTTTTATATTTTCAAGTTAATTTAAACTTTTTATAACATTTTAAAACTTAGCTTCAAAACTCCTTCTTTTCCATTCAAATTCCTATATTTTACCCGAAATGTTTTCGGCCATAACTTCTTACAGTTTCTCCAAAATATGATTTTCTTTTTTTCAAACCATGTATATTTCCAGTGGCTACAACATTTTAGTTTACCAATTTTTATGATTTCGAGCTTAGATGCTACAAAATTTCATTTTTTGCAAGAGTGTTTTAACCTAGATTTTGATATCCGAAAATACTCCTCACTGTTTTGGCCATAATTTCCTCAAGATTTAACTTTTTTGAGTAATATTTTTTTTAAATAATAGTGGAAAAATTATCTAAAACTTTCCTTTTGACCACTTTTCCAAAATTTGAGAGAAATGGGTCCAAAAGTCGAGTGCAAAATGACTCATTTTCGAGAAGAATTTGTGGTTTTCCAAGCTTCTCAAATTTCAAAGTGTGTCAAGATTCAAAGGATTTCCAGTGAGTAAACTATGAATTTTTGAATTTTTTTACTTTTATGTTAGTTAATATATTGTGTGATGTGATGGTTAGTATTGGTTAATTTATCATGTGATGGTTATATATATATACACACACACACACACATACATACTTGTTGCTTGTATATGTAAGAACATTAGACTTGAATGTGTAGTCTAAATGGTTAAAGATTAGATCTTGCTTATGTTTGTGGTATGATGTTATCTTGGATGTTATGGTTGTGTATGAACTTGGGTATGTAATGTATAAGCTAAGAAGAAGTTGGTACCTTTATAGGGTATTGGAGAATTAGAATCTTGTGTAAGAATGTTATGGTTTTAGTTTTTAAAAATCGAATATTTGGTTAGATTTAAACTTGTTATAGTTTTAAATACTTATTTTTGTTTTTAGAAAGTTAGCGAGCTTAAGGTAAAGTTTTCAAAAGAAGGATAGAAACAAGTTAAAGCTTACGGGTATCCATAGTGATAGTTGCTATGGATGTAGTTCGCTCAAAATTTTGATTTTTGCAAAGTTTGGTTTTTACACTTCAAATTGTTTTGTGAATATTTTATAAACTAAATAATAATGTTTTTAAAAGTTAATTAAGGATTTAATAATTAATTGTTAATTAATTAGGTTTTAGTAATTGATAATTAATTAAATGTTAACAAGGTTTATTAACTTTAAATAAAGATTAGTTCTTAATTAATTATCTTTTAAAGTTAAGATTTATTTTAATTAATTATTAATTAAGTTAATTAAGTATGGGTTAAGTAAACTATTTATATTTAATTTATCATTAATTAAATATAGGATTAATTATTAATCAAGGGTTTAATTATTTGATTAAAGATGTAATTTATAATAAATTATTTATTTAAGGTTTACTTTATTGTTTAAGTTTAATTAAATATTATTTAATTAATTAATTGGGATTAATTAACATTTAATTATTAATGAAGGTTTAATTAATTATTTAATAATTAATAAGGGATTAATTTGGGTTTAATTAATAGTTAATTTTTGTTTAACTATTAATTTAAATTAAGTTAAGATTCAATTAAAATTAATTATGATTTAAATAAGGATTTAACTTTTAATTAATTATTTTTAAAAGGGTTTAAAAGTTTTAAATCCTTTGGTTTTCAAAAGTAAAATGGTTCAAAGGTACTTCTTTTTCAAAGATGGTTTTGAATACAAGTGATTCAAATGTTGATACCATTAAGAAACCATATAACTGTGAATGAGTTATAATGTAGATTGTTGGGTTGTTTGGATATGTGTTAGCAGAATAAATCCCCATTCTGCTATAAATTGTTTGTTTGTTTGTATGGACATGTGTTTGCAGAATAAATCACCGTTCTGCTATGAATTGGTTGAATTGTTTGGACATCTATTTAGTAGGACAAATCACCACCCTGCTATTATATTTTTTGGATATGTATATGCTAGTTAGTTCATATTGACATGTTATTACTTGATTTGGATATGGGTGTATTTACATATATGTTGATCTATGTAAATAACTGTTAAGTGAATTGAAATAGAAACTGAATGGTAACTTAAAATAGCACCATTGGGATTGCTAAGCCTCTTTTCAAATTACTAAAGTATGTTTTTGGATTAACTTTAATTCTTTAATCAATTTGGGTTTAAAGGTTATAAATGATTTTTGAATTTTATTATTATTTTATAAAGTTATTTTAAATCATATCTTGTTTTTAAAAAGAGGTTTATTAAATAAAAGGTTGTACCTAAAGTGATTTACAAATGTTATCTTGAAAATGATATTTTATAAGGAGATTCTATAAAGGAATTATGAAGGAAGATTTTTAAATAGTTGTAAAAATAGAAAGAGATTTTATAAATCATTTTAGATATTTTTGAAAGACGTTTTAAATCAAGTTTGAAAAATTGTAAAGAGGTTTGAAATGTGAAGTGAACCTGTAAAAGAATTTTGTAATGAATAAGTGAATGGGTTTTATAAAGTGAACGAGTTTTATAGTAAGTGATGTTTTGAAAGGGAATGGTTTGGCCATTTAATATGAAATGTGAGAAGGGAGAAGTTTCCAAATGTTTTTGGTAAATGTTTATATTATTTTTCAAGTAAAAGGGATGTAAGTGGTTTGGGAAAAGTGTTTTAGGAAAGATCCTTTGATAAAGTTTTATAAAGTGATTTTATTAATTAAAGATTAATTAATAAAGGCTTAAAGGATCCCATATGGAATTTAATCAATGTTTGATTGTTTGTTTATTTGATAACTAAATAACCGACTATCAAACCTGGACCAAAACGTAACTTTGGATATATCTAGGAGAAACATAAAAATTATACGGTACAGTTACCATCGGTGGTGCTATATTGTACGTATAAATTCGTTTCATTCTTATAGGATAAATGATAAGGAAATCCGTCCACTAATGGTTTGGAGGTGAACTCCGCTCTTATCTTTTATCTACTTATTTCCTAAAGAACTGGGGTTGAGTTTATCGGAAATTATCGAAAGTTGTTTCGAAGAGACCAGGATCAGATCTGTTATCCGAAAACCACTTTGATCCAACTCAAGCGTTTTAAACTGAAGACATCTTGAAGAATATGGAATCGAAGATGGAGCATTGAAGTGCAAGGGTTGCTTGCTACTAGTCCTGAGGGTGATTCCAAAATGGATGTAGTAGAAGTAGTGCCTTCGGTTTGTCCTTATCCTGGACAACTTGTATGGATGAATGTTGGCACTGCATTACTGCTTGGAGGGAAGTGTTAGCATTCTAAGTGGGATTGCTATTCAAAAAGGTAAAACGTAGCCTCAAGCCTCATCAACCGGGAAATGACTAAAACAGGGCATGCAGCAGGGCTTACTGGGTCGCTCCCATTAGGGAATGTCACCATCTTTCTAAATTACCCTATTTTTATGGATTTGGTTATGCATGAGAGATCTTGATTAAGGTTGGAAGACCGGGATGATGACATATTCGGTACTACTAGTCAAGTGGTAGGTTGGTTCTATGTGGTAGGGTACAAGATGTTCTTGTCAGACCCGGGTGCATTGTTCTGAAGATGTACCCATCGGAGGTAGTTCCTTACCTCGTCATAGTATGGAATTCATTCTCCAATACGTCCCTTTACGGTTTTGATTGTAAAGTCTAGTATACTGGAATTTAATTAATGTAACAATTTCGGCTAAGATTAATAAGCATTTGTACTTTAGATATTATTATAATATCAATGGATTTTCTATAAAAGTGTTTTGGTTATCGTAAGGTAAAAACCCGTCTGTGTTTATGTGCGGCGTGGTCTTACGAGATACCTTTGATTTTTAAAAGGTTTTGAAATGTAATAATCAAGTTGTTTGAGTTTACTCACACCAGACCCATGTCTGACCCGGAGTTTTATTTTCTTTCCCTAAAACTCTTAAGTGCTCAAATTTTTATGAACAACCAAGTAGTTCAGGTTTTTCCACGGATGCATTTTGGAGGAGCTCGGAGCAGGAGGCTTCATCGATAGTTAGTTATTATCTTGTTTCCGCTGTATACTATGTACTCTATATCTGATGTATAAGGACAGGCTGTTATAAATGTCCTAGGTTAGAATTGTATTAGTGTAACTCTGATGTATTTTTTTGAAATGACTTTGTAAAGTACTATGTTGATTAATATATATTATTCCGTTGCGTTGTGAGATTCTATGATTGTTTAATTTTTCCATCTTCTATCTCCTTTTTTTTCCCCAACAATCTGTCTTTCCGGCACTTAGTTGTTCGGCACGTGAATACCGTGGATGTATTAGTGTCGACTTCTAGAGTTCGAAAAGGCGGGTCATTACACTTAGCTCCGATCCTCATGAGATCTAATTTGGAGGCTCTCCTACTCATGTACATTGCATGTATGAAGTTTCGTGTCATTTGGTTAAGTGTTGAGTGAGTTATGGATGGATCTCCTACAAACAGATGGATCTGATGATCCATGAAGACGGATGATCAAACGAACTCCAAACGACTTGATATTCGAACAAGGCACTCAATTATAGGATAAGAAGACAACCAAACTAAGAAGACTCAAAAATTCACCAAGTATTCGGACAGGTATCGATTCGACCCTATCGGATAGGTACCGATCTAAATACTTAGCTCAGATCACCACCAAACTTTTTGGGCTCCTTTTGTATGACAAATACATGCTCCTGGCAAAGCGGCCCTGGCCCAAATGCTTTCCAAATCCTATAAATATCATTGCACCTGCAATAGAAAAAGAATCTGCTCTGATTTCTGCTGAAATTCTGTCATTGTTTCTTCACTCTTTTTCTCCATCATAATAGCCATTAAAGGGCAACTGAGATCCTTCCGGTTGTCTCTAAAAATAGTAGATTGATCTAACTTAGGAAAGGAAAATCATATTGTAATCCAAACTGCTTTGCAACATCAGTTGATCAATAAAAGCTATAAAGTGGACGTAGACTTCGTTAATAGCCGAACCACTATAAAAATCTCTTGTCTCTTTGATTTTTTGGCGATTTACTATTGCTTTTTTCTATTTATTTGCCTTGATAAACAGGACTGGTGCTTTCACACTCAATCCAGAATGTTGATCTATTTTTTGGGTTAATATGTATGTATGTATATATGTGTGTATGTGTGTGTATATATATGTGTGTGATGATTGCTTTCTATGCTAAATGTTTAAATGTCAAAACTTCCAATTTATACAAGTCGAACTCCATGCCATAACATACAAATTAGCTAATATCCTTAGCCCCACAAAAGGCTTATTAAGAAACTATCAACTTATTTTACATTAAAATAATAAAATCAGTACCAATAGAACTTATAATTCAAACCCTTTTATGCTCTATTCAACTTTTACCTAAAAATTAAAAAGGGATTCATATTTTAAATTACGGAAGTAGGCCATGAAAACTACGAATAGGAGAATCCATACTTTACACATTATTTTTGAAATTATTTTCTTTTTTAGACCCTTAATCACATCAAAAGAAAAATGAGATGGAATATAACATAAAATATTCAAATTGCGATAACTGCACAAATTCTACTATTTTAATATAGAATAACCGAGATTCCAATAACATAAGAATTGACATTTCGCTTTGGGAGAATTTTAGTGTTTTAGTTTGGTGTTTAGTTGAAAAAAATTCCCCAAGGCACATAACAATTCTAAGTTATACTATACTATTATTAAAATGAGAAGAACTAATATTTCTACTCACAAATGATTTTCAGCTTTCTTTTGGATTTGATTACGCTTGCTTCTATTCTCTTTTCAGGCTTCTTCCTTTTAAATATACAGTAATTAAATTGTATATGAATTAGATTCAGAATTTCAAGAATTGAAAAAGAATAGAATTAGAAATTGAATATTGAATACCTAAAATTCTTTACCTGAAAATCCCAAGAATTTCCGAATCGTAGAAAAACTGATAGAGCTTCGCTTACATTCCTGGATAATTTGTGGATAAAAGTGAGGGGGTTAGTCTTTTTTTATAGTGGTTAGAAGGCACTAGAACCGTCGGATTTAAGTCGGTTTAAAATAATAAAATCCAGTCTGTTCCTGGTCTAAAATAACCCTAGCTGCCTCAACCATACCGGTCGACCGCTCCTACCTAGACGGTCGACCGCTAGCGGTTGACCGGCCTTATGAAGGCGGTCAACTGGTCTTAGTTATTTGGAAACGTTTTAATTCTGCCGTTTTTATTTAATTCTATATTGATATTTAATGTTAACGTTTATTTTATGTTTATTTAAACCCTAAGATTTCTAAATGTTAACGTACTTTTAAATTTCAAATTTCAAATTTAAATTTAATTTGAAAACTTCAAATGACAATAACTTTTCCATTTGAGCTTCGATTACAATACTTTATATATTAAAATTGATCAGAAAATCATAACAAACGCAACATCACACCCTTCTTGGTCAAATTCCAAAATTTACAAAATTTACAGTCTTATCATTAATTAATTAATTTGTTATTAATTTTTATGGCATGCCCATCTTCTAATTTAGAACAAAACACCACACTAAATCAGGATCGAGCAAGAGGAAACTCCATCAGCTTCTACCTGCTCTGCCTCCAACAGGCAAAATCACCAAATTTCCTGTTGATTAGGACCACGCGCATTTGCTTAGGTTGATCGATGTGATTCCATATACCATTGTTAGGTCACTGAACATTACTTCAAACATGATAGAAGAAAAAGGAGTCTGCTTGGGGAATTCATCAAACAGATTCAAAAGCAAAGAAGCAGAATATGACAATCCATCGAACACCTTTGTACATCAAGTCACTACAGTCGCTGACAATGATCAAGAGGCGGAGCTGACCAACCAAGATCACCAAAGGGCAGTGCTTGACCAATCGATCCCAGTCATCAAGACGGCAGCATCCATTTCTAGCTGAATCTCATGTGCAGGTGCACATGTGCATGTGTGTGCATGGGTTACCAGAGCCTAAGTTTGGAACAGGTTCTATTTGGGTTTTTTGGCCAATTGTGGCCTGTTTAGTATATGTAATGAAATATAGCTGTTATATGGGATGTGTATAAATAGAAACAGTGAATCAAATTGTAAGGTGTGTTGAGACAAATTGAATAAGAATTTTCATTTCATTAATTGAAAATCTGCTACATTTCTCTCAGCAATTCTCTTATATCTTACCTCTCTTACAATTTCTTAACTTAGTAAAACTCTGTTCGTTCCTGCAACCTCTCTACTTCAACCCACTTCTTGTTTACACCTGAGTCTTCCTTCTCTTTCCACCATTAAACCCTGAACAGCAATCCATGATGACCAGAAACCGAAGTGCAAAACCTAGGCATAACAACCATAAGCGTAATTATGAGGATTCAGAAGTTGCTGCCCCAAATCTTGGTCTGCCTGATGTTGTTGTTGAACAAGGGGTTTGACACCGAACTCTGTCAGGATAACTTCTTTACCACTAATCTCCTCTTGTTAATTTTAACATGTTTCATTAATTGTTTGCAATCTCGCATGATGATAATTGTCTTACTTGATAGGGCATTTGAATACCTTTAAAAGGCCTTGAGTTGCCTTCACACCAGATGTGCCAGAGTAATCTAGTGATAGAGATGGCTATGATATGGTTTATTGTCTGAGATCTAACACTCACTATGAAAACTCAACCTAAAATTTCAAGTACACTATTGCTAGCAAAACCATTCATCTGTAGTTTGTTCCTAATGAAATGCCACATGCTTTTGGAATAAGGACATTAAGAGAATAAATGATTGATGTCTTTGTTTTGTTGCTGACGTAGACAACATTGCAGATTGACTGAACTGTTCCATTGATTCACTTTCTTTAGTATTCAGTTTGACATTGTACACATTGACATTTGTTGGGGCACAATAGCAGTCCTACTTATACTTATACCGTTCAAAATCTGGTTGTTTCTTACTTGCACTTTGCCATGTAGATTTAAAAGAAAACTTTCCACTTGAACCTGGAATCCCGCACTAGCTGTACTTGTCTACATTATTATCTCTCTTTAAGCAGTTTATTTGATTGCATACTTGGGTTGGATTACATACTTGGGTTGGCAAATAGGAGGGGAGGACTCTCCATGCGTTATCATGTATGAGAGAGGATACATTCCTGATAGGCCACCCACTATTGCCATAGCTCGCCGCTCCACTTTTTCCACTAGAGAAACCATTCCAACCATGGGCCAAACGACAAACTAGTGTCTACTCAGTTCGTTGTTTTCTTCCCAATTAAACCCTTACACCTCTTTCTTGAATTGAGTAAAAATTTTAGAGTATTATTATCAAATTGAACATTCCAAAGTTTTTGCCCTTACGGTATCTATTTTTTATCCAAATAGACCACAAATCGTCCCCTTGCAAAAATTTCCAAATAAGGCTTCGTTTGTTAAAAATGGTTGATTGCTTACTACTGGATGTTGAATGCTAAATACTGAAAGCTGAATAGTAAAGCTGAATGATGAATGCTGAATATTTGAAATGTTGTTTGATTGATTGCTGATTAAAATTTTGTTTCACTGTAATGTATTTTTGTTTGACAAATTTGTCATCTGTTGTTTATAATTTGAATACTTATGGTGTATATACATGCAATAAATTTTTAATAAATTAAAACTAAAAAATTAGTCAACTTTCTTGAAAAGTAAGTAAAAAATACATTTTCCACTCGTTTTATTAGCAAAACTAATAAATTTACAACAAGTCAAAGAAAATCTGCAATTTGATCACGTAAATTCGACATAAAAGCTTGTGATTCGGATGAAAACATTTCACTATGACTTGGTGGAGCCTATGGCAGTTCTTTATTATCATTTCCATTGTTTGTTTCATCGGAAACATTTCTAGTATCATCATCTTGTTCCGCTTTCTAAAATAGCTTATCATTGAGTGAAACACGACATAGAAAATTATGTATCCCCATGCATGCAATCACAATGTCTCTTTAACAAGAAAAATTGTACGGAGGCATTTTAACTAAAATAGGGAATCCATTTTTTAGTACCCCAAAACTTTCGTTCAACAACATTTCTTAACCGAGCATGTGCATGGTTGAATCTTTCTTTCTTATTTGTAGCGGCGTTATTTCTATAACTTTTCAACCAATAACGTGTGTTGCGATACGGAGATAAAAAGCCTCTAGTATTTGTATAAGCAGCATCACAAAGGTAGTACATATCTGTAAAGTCAATATGTTGATATTATTAATGTAACTATAATATTTGAATTTACTTGCACAAAGGAGGAATTGGAAAATTATTCGCACGGTTACGAATTGTTTCATTGAGGACTCTTGAATCATGAGCTATTCCCTCCCATCCCGCCATTACATATATAAATTTCATATCGAAATCACACACTGCCATAACATTTTGATAGCAATTACTTTGACCCCTGCCTCGAAATGGAATTTGGTCACGGATTGGAATATTTGCATCTACTAAAGTGCCATCTAATGCCCCAATCGCACCCTTAAAAGGTCCTTGTCGAAGTTCTATATGAGATCGTATATTTTTGGTAGATTTATCAAAATCAAGTGGGACTATCATTTCTCGAGAAAAATCTCTCATGGCCGTCAAAACTTCATGAAAATACTTGCTAACCGTTTGACCTGAATGTTGAAACAATATCTTACCATATGGTTTCTACAATTATGACTTATGATGGTTAAGAACATTTTCATTTTCTCTTTAACATCTATATGCTTACTATCTCGAAGCCAGTTCTTTTCTCGAAAGTAGGAACATAACTTTATAAAGGATGATTTGTCCATTCTGAACTTATCATACATCACAACAGAAGAACCATTCATGAGCTCCTGCATGTACTTTTTTCCAGAAAGTGTCGAAGTTAAAAACTTTATGTTGAATATTTCTACAATTCTTTGTTTGAAGCAATAGTAAAAGTGATAATAATTTCACTAGTAACCATTTTTTTGACATCATCCTATAATTAGAGAAAATAAATGTTAGAATATTCACAAATTATGATGCATTATCTAAAAAGGTACTACAACTTGAATTAAGTACACACATCAGCGAAGACTAGAAAAATATTGAATGCATATTTTATTTACCAAAATAAGTGGAGATACATATAACATGTTATTTGATTACACATAACTATTGCAGTTCGTCAAATTATTTATTAAAGAAACTAAACCTAGCAACACCATCTTGTTCCCATTTATTATCAAACATCATATATTATTGCATGCCTAATACATAAGTCAAGTACTCAACTCTGTTAACTATACTCTCTTCGTCCATGAATGCTATCCTCGGTTCTGGTTTCTGACAAAATAACACTTTCGCTTTGATATAATCTTGATGAGACAAAATGCTCATGTCTTTCAATTCTTTTAAAGCAATAATTATGTCATTTAGTGAAGGTCTCATACGAGTCTCCACCTTGTTAATTTGTTCTTTTAGAACACCAACTAGTTCTTCAACTTGTTTCTCTATCGGTTCACCATCTGACCTTTTATGCTTCTTTTTGTTTGAGGGACGAGGTGTACACTTGGAAGGACCACTATCGCCAACTTCTCCATTAAAAGGACTATCACGCTCTCCATTAACAGCAATCCCATGAAAAAAATTCATCATCCACATAAGCAGGCATGTGAGTTTCTTCTACTTCTGCATTAGCTGATGTTGGTACGCCATCATCCACTTGGGTATTATCTACATAGGGGGTGGTTCTATTGATGCAGTTGACCATATGTAACATCCCCCTACTTGGAGGTCCAAAACTAACGACTACGGATGCTGCAGTCATCCAAAGTTATTAATTCTTGGTGACCAAATATGACGGTGCTAGATACATTGATACACGGATCACAGAAATATGGAAAAAAATTTACAATTCAAAAACGCATTTCCACATTCCATTCAAAACATTTGATGTTCATTACATAATCCCAAAAATGTTAATCATGTTCAAAAAAATATAATTATTACACATACGCCAAGAGCGACATATGAAGATGCCCCCTTGGTAGATCAGAGTATATAATAAGGCTAATAAATCTGCCTTTACAAACAAAACACACAGTGGAAAAGGATATCTCAAAATAACTATATGCCTCCTGCATTCCTTTGGAAGCTTTATTCGTCTAAGAAGAGAACCTGAAAACCCTAAACCTCAAACTACTCAAAATCAATTGAGTACCCGAGAGTTTAAGGGGAAAACAAAAACTTCGAGTCAAACATAAAGCCTGGTATGAAAAATAATCTATCATCTCAAACCAAATAGATATCTAGTGAGACCACGCCGCATAGCGGAATGATTTTTCTCCTCACTAATACTCTGAAACCTTTATAAAACCATGTACTGTGCTCCTGCATCCACAATGGTTAAATACATAGTATTTCAAAACATTATGATGATATGCAAAACAAGTAAATCACATCTGGATTACCCATCCCCATTCATTTTGACTATCTGTCTCAATTATAGTTTTTAGGATTACTATTAACTTATTAGTTTTCATGGGCTAACTAATAACCGGTTAAATGTTTATGGACTATCTGAATCGATTACATAGTTTTCAAGGGATCATTAAGAATCTATTGGTAACTCCAATATCTTGTTGTTTATCCTAGTTTTCATGGGCTGACTAGGAACCTATTGACTATCTCCAATGTCATAATCCGAGTATAGTTTTCATGGGCTAACTATAAACCTATTGGCCCCTGCCAATGTCAATCATAGTTTTCATGGACTGACTATGAACCTATCACTTGACCATTTAACTCATTTTACATAATGGTTCTAATTATTCCATGTTACCCACATGTTTAACTACCATTCATGCTATCCACACGATTCTAATTATGATACATGTTATCCACATGTTCATATTTACCCATGCTACCCACATGTTTAAGTACACCCATGTTATCTACATGTTAAACCTATGTCTATTGGTGTCCCCAATTTGGTTATCTTAATAACTTATGACATAATAAATACAATGGTATCCCCAAATTATAAGTGTCATAGTTATACAAATATTGGTATCCCCAATGTTTAGTGTTAAAACATATGTGTTGGTATCCCCCACTATTGTGTTGAACTCATTAAATCCACCTCGGTATCTCCAAAGTTAAACAACATTTATCATATAAGGTTACCCGCCCTACATATTCAAAAAAAATAAGGGTGGTATAAACATACCCTTTCGGAAGTATTCCCTTCGAAGGCAAAGAAAACAAAGCAAACATATTCGAAAGCAAAGAAATCAACTTCTTCGATAATATAAAACTTTGTTTTAGCTATAACTTTTTATATGTGTAGAATTAAGGTCTCTAACCTATTCCATTGTATTCAAATGATGGTTTCCCTTTCCGTAGAGTGGTCACAACGGAAAAACGGGCTTATGGTTAGAAAGTTGTGCCTATTTGAAGTTTTCTAAACAAAGTTGGTGAAAACTGCTACGAAAGGGGCTTCGAAAGACTGCGAAAGGGTGCTTCGGATGGATTCGAAAGGATGCGGTCGAAAGGGGGTTTCGACAAGGTCGAAAGGTGGTTTCGAAAATGCTGCAGAAGGGTCCAGAATTGCTGCAGAATGATACTGTCGAAAGGGGGTTTCGACTAGTTCCAATGGCAGAGTCGTAAATAACTTGAAAACTATTATTTTGCTAATTAAAGTATATTCTTTTCACCAACTCCTATTTTTTGTCAAATTTCTACTTGGTTAATGACATACTTTAACACTTTCTTTGCAAGGAAACTGCTATAGATTAGATTTTATTATTTCAAAAATTATTTTCAAAATAATTAATTATATTAATATTTTAATATAATTATTGAGCCTTTTTTAGCTTAAAAAATTCATAATAAATCGTATTCACTTGGGAAAAATCCCAAAAATTCACTAAAAATCTGAAATAACATTTTCTACATCATATAAAAATTTCGAGGCAAAATTCATTATTCTATTATTTTTAATAATTAAAACCCGAAATAAATGTCTTTTTCACCTTAGGAAATTCATAAAATATTCCTTTTAACTTCGAAAATTATGAAATTAAAAAACCATCTCCAAAATTATGTTTCACACAACATATCCAAAAATCAAGTCGTTTGGAGGTCGTTTGTTAAGCTTTTTACTTTAAAACCCATAATTTCATAAAAATTCCAATAATTCACCATAAATCATTATTCTATACAAACAATGATTATTAGATCCAAACATGATCAACCCAGCAAAATACATTTGGTAACTATCCATAACCGAACCAAAACAAGGAAAAATGAGATGATTTACAGTATTATTCACCTTGATTAAGTTGTTGGAGTTTGAGATTTGTCCTACCTTTGATCTTCTAGCTTTCTCTCTTAGATCTTCCAAATTTGCAGATATCCTAAGGTGTTTTAATGGCTGATTATAACTTCTCTTTTATGTGTATTTTGATTTATGAAATGGTAGGTGAGAATAAGGGAGGGTTTAAGGGTATATGGGTGTGGCTATTCCCATATTGCCCTCCTCTTATTTTCCTAACTTATAAATTATTAACCATACTTTTCCATTCATTAGTTTAGCCGCGTCCAAGTTAATTGATAGTTAAATCTCAACTCCTAAATCAACCACATTATTTTATTTAATTTATCCAATTAAATGTCCTAAATAATGTTCAAAAATTAGGGGTGTTACAGGCTTCTCCCCTTAAAGAATTTCATCCAAGAAATTCAGTAAGGACTACAAACAAGCATAACAACCATGCAAACAAAAGCTAGTATGTCCTACCAGCTAATAAGTCTATATAAAATAAATATAGAACATACCCTCATAACAGCCCAGGATAGGTATCCCTAATCATGTCTTTCGTTTCCCATTACAGTCCTTCACGTTGTTGCTCCACTGAACTTTCACCAACTTGATTGTCTTGTTTCTTAACCTTTTCGCATCTCTCGCTACAACTCGAACTGGTTGCCTAACAATAGTCAGATCTGGTTCTACTACTAGATCTTCTAATGCAGTCGGCAAGGTTTCAAATCTCGGATTTTGGCCAATATCTCGGGCAAATATCTCGGCTGTCTCGGGCGATATTTAAAAGACTTATAACTAACCAAGCTGCCAAATCTCGGATTTTGGCTAATATCTCGGATTTTCATCTAAGCTGATCTCGGGGAGATTTAAAACCTTGGCAGTCGGAGTGATAGTAGTCTCTGGATCGTGCATATACTTACGAAGATGAGACACATGAAACACATTATGGACACTTGCCAAACTGCTCGGTAACTCTACTCTATATGCGAGATTTTTGATCCACTCAATGATTGGAAACGGTCCAACATACCTCGGTGCCAGTTTCCCTGACTTTCCAAATCATACCACATCCTTCATCAGTGATACTTTAATGAAAACTCTTTCTCCAACTGAAAACTCTAGATCCTTACGCCTCCTATCTGCGTAAATCTTCTGCCTAGACCGAGCTTCCTTCATCCTACCTCGGATCAACTCAATCTTCTGTGTTGCCTCTCTCACCAGATCTGGTCTTAAGACTAACTTGTCTCCGGTTTCTAACTAACATGCTAGTGACTTGCATGACCTTCCATACAAAGCTTCGAAAGGCGCCATTCCTATACGAGTATGATAACTGTTATTATAGGAAAACTCAACCAAGTATAGGTGATCTTCCCATGATCCACCAAAATCTAGCACACAAGCTCTCAACAAATCCTCAAGTACCTTATTGACTCTCTTTGTCTGCTCATCTGTCTGAAGGTGGTAAACGATACTCATCTTGAGCTTGGTACCTACTACCTCTTGTAGACTCATCCAAAATTCGCTAGTGAATAATGCATCTTTGTTGCTGACTATGCTACTAGGAATTCTATGAAGTCTAACTATGTTCTTCATTAACAACTTAGCCAAAACAGGTGCCGTTCTGGTTGACTTTACCGGAATGAAATGAGCACTCTTGGTCAACCTGTCCATAATGACCCATATACTTTCATTTCCTCTATTAGTCCTTGGCAACCCGTCTATAAAATCCATCGATATCGAATCCCATTTCCAGACTAGAATATCTAAAGACTGAAGCAACCCACTCGGCTTCTGATGTTTGGTCTTCACTTGTTGACAGTTCACACACTGCCTAACCCACAAGCCAACATCTCTCTTCATGCCTTCCCAATAGAAGCTCCTCTTCGTATCTTGATACATCTCGGTTCCTCTACGATGAATCGTAAACTTCGATCGATGACATTCCTCCAGAACTTCCCTCCTTAAGTTCTCTACATTCGAAATGCATAATCACCCCTTTTTTCTCAACCATCCTCTTCGGTCAAGACTTAAACCCTTTAGGTCATCAATCTCCAATCCTTCCTCAAGCCTTCTAATCCTCTTTTCTAAATCTGAATCTTCCCTCTACTTAGAAGTTATCCTCTCGATCAACACTGGTCGAACTTCCAAACAAGACAATCTGACAATATCCTGGCTAAAACTCGCAGTAGATTTCAACTGCACACCACAACTGGCTAAGGATTCTAGATCCTTCCATTCTTCCAACATCGCTAACACCACATTCTGATGTTTTCTACTGAGAGCATCTGCTTCCTTATTTCCTTTCCCAAGAGTATACTCTATACCGAAATCAGAAGCAGTCAAAAACTCCAGCCATCTCTGCTACCTCATATTCAACTCCCCCTGAGAGAATAAATACTTTAATGACTTATGGTCAGTATATAATTCAAATCTCTCCCCTAAGAGATAATGCCTCCAAATCTTCAAGGCAAATATCACCGCAGCTAACTCTAAGTTATGAGTAGGATATCTAACTTCGTGCGGTCTAAGTTGCCTTGATGCGTAAGCAATAACCTTGCCCCTTTGCATCAATACTGCTGCCAATCCAGTCCCATATACATCAGTGTATACTACCAATCCTTGGTTACCATCTGGAACTACTAACACTAGCGCATTGGTTAACAAATACTTTAACTTAAGGAACCCTTCCTCACATTTGTCGGACCAAACAAACTTCACATCCTTCCTGGTCAACTTAGTCAAAGGTGCTGCTATTCGCGAGAAATCCTTAATGAATCTCCGATAATAGCCAACAAATCCAAGAAAACTCCTGATCTCGGTTACCATCTCTGGTCTCTTCCAATTATTGACTGCCTCGATCTTAACTGGATCAACTGACTATCCTTCCTCTAAAACCACATAACCAAGAAATTTAACCTCTTTCTTCTAAAAATGACACTTGGAAAACTTCGCCTTCAGCTGATTCTGCCTCGGCGTCTCCAACACCGATCTAAGATGAATCTCATGCTCTCTTTCATCTTTTGAGTATACTTAAATGTCATCTATGAATACTAATACGAACTTATCCAAGTGCTCTTGGAAAACCCGATCAACGAAGAAAGCATGTGCATTTGTCAATCCAAATGGCATCACCAACCACTCATACGAACCATACCTAGTCCGAAATGTCATCAAAGGAATACTATCCTTCACCACTCTCAACTGATGGAACCCCGTCGCCAAATCCAATTGGGAAAATACTCTGGCTGCACTCAACTGATCAAATGGATCATCTATCCTCGGTAGAGGGTACCTATTCTTGATCGTCCTTTCGTTTAACTTACGATAGTCGATGCACATTTTTAACGACCCATCTGGTTTCTTTACAAACACCGTGGCCGCTCCCCAAAGCGAACTGCTTGGTCTAATAAAATTCCTTCCCTCAAGATCCACTAGCTGCACCTTCCATTTCTTCATCTCTATCGGTGTCATTCTGCTAGGCGGTCTACTGATAGGTTCAGCTCCCGGTACAAGGTCTATCCGAAACTCTACAGCTTGTTTCGGTGGTAATTCAGTGACCGGCTCAAATACATCTGCAAATTCTCTTGCTACACGAACCTGACTAAGCTCATCTCCTACCTCCATGACACTTAACAAAGCACAAACACTCTTATTGGAATTCTCCACTGAGAAAATGATTTGGTTATGACTATCTGGGTGCCTCAACGATAATTCCCGATCCTGGCAAAATATCTCAGCCTCATACTTACCCAACCAATCCATACCCAAAATGATCCCGAAATCTATGAAATCAAAAACATACAAACTGCATGCAAACTTATGACCTAACAAATCAAGTCCTAACTGGTCACATCTCATCCCAAGAGTTGCATGCCCTCCTATTGGATTTGCAACCCTTAAAGAAGTAATAAGGTATGTGGGTTCTATACATAACCTATCAAGCAAATACTGTGATATAAATGAATGTGATGAATCAGTATCAAAAAGTACCTTAACTGGTATACTCTGAATCAAAAGAGCACCTTCCATCACAGTTTCCCTTTCTCTACGGCAGTAGGTCTAGAAGAAGATGGTGGTCAATAGAAAACACCTTCCCTCTGTCCGCCCGGACTAGCTCTTATAATGCCCAACTTGGTTACGGTTGATGCATTTCACATTCTTCTTCTCTGCATGCTTCTTTCCTTTACCAGTTCTGCACTTGTGGGCATAATGGCCCTTCTTATCACACTTATAACACACTAAATCAGCCTTCGCCTTCTTAGCAGCATCCCCTTTCTGGGCTCCTTTCTTCTTGTAGAATTTCCTTTTCTTTCCCTAAGGGCCCTAGGACTCAACTAGTTTCTCCCTAACAGACACAACAAGCATCTCCTCATGGTGAATGGCCATCTCCACCACTACATGACAAGCCTTTCTAACATGAGTCATGGTCATTTTACCTAGCTCTGGCCTTAAACCTCGAATGAATCTCTCATTCCTTCTGACATCAGTGTCAACCAATGCATAACCATATCGAGACAGCTCATAAAACTTTGCAGCATACTTGATCACTGGCATCTCTCCTTGTACAAGATCCATGAACTTCCTCATCAATGCCGACTTGGCAACCTCAGACAAGTACCTCTGCTCAAACCTTCTTCTAAAATCAGCCCATGTCAGCTCTTCCTTCGGAACCTCGACTGTCACACTGTTACACCAGTGAAGCGCTAACCCTTGCAACTATCTGGAGGCTAGCTTTCTCTTCTCTCCATCATCCAAGCCTAAATCTGTAAAGATTCTTTCATAGTTCAAAAGTCAGTTCTCACCTTCAACAGCATCCTCTGTTCCAAGAAAAGGCTTCCCTCTCTGAATGGTATAATCCCTGCTCAGTTTGGCATAGTTATTTCCAACAGGGGCCACATGATTGGCTCCTCCAACATTCACAGCATTACCTCCAGCTACCCCTACAATTGCTTGAGCTTGCATCAAGGTGACAAAGAACTGATACATCATCCCTATATCTACTGGTGGGGTTCCAACACTCACATTGGCAGTTGCATCTTGGTTAGCATTTGTCGATCGACCTGCATGTCTCCTTGTAGTGGGTCGAGCGTTTCCGCTAGTTGTGGTGCTTCCTCCACCTAGATTCACTCTTCCGTCTCCTGCTTCCATACCTTTCTTTCTCGTAATCTGCATACGAGCTTTTGTAAGATATAGAAGTACAGTCTAAGAGAGAGGGGAATACGTACTTATATATATATATATAGCAAATGCAAGTATGTTACTATAATGTTAAACCAAACCCCAATCTTATTCTTTAATTCATTAGGATTATGTTTGAAAACGTTTGGTTTATTTTATGTTTTATCATAAACCTATGCTCTGATATCAACTTGTAACATCGCCTACTTGGAGGCCCAAAACTAACGACTATGGATGTTGCAGTCATCCATAGTTATTAATTCTTGGCGACCAAATACGGCGATGCTAGCTACATTGATACACAGATCACAGAAATATAGAAAAAAATTTACAATTCAAAAACACATATCCACATTCCATTCAAAACATTTGATGTTCAATACATAATCTCAAAAATGTTAACCACATTCAGCAAAATATTACTATTACACATACGCCAAGAGCGACATATAGAGATGCCCCCTTGGTAGATCAGAATAATTAATAAGGCCAATAAATTTGCCTTTACAAACAAAACACATAGCGGAAAAAGACATCTTTAAATAACTATATGCCTCCTACACACCTCCGAAAGCTTTATTCGTCTAAGAAGAGAACCTGAAAACCTCAAACTACTCAAAATCAATTGAGTACCCGAGAGTTTAAGGGGAAAACAAGAACTTCAAGTCAGACATAAAGCCTGGTATGAATAATAATCTATCATCTCAAACCAAATAGATATCTAGTGAGACACGCCGCATAGCGGAACGGGTTTACCCCTCACTAGTATCTTAAAACCTTTGTAAAACCATATACTATGCTCCTGCATCCATAATGGTTAAAAACATAGTATTTCAAAACATTATGATGATATGCAAAATAAGTAAATCACACCTGGAATACCCATCCCCATTCATTCTGACTATCTGTCTCAATTATAGTTTCTAGGATTACTATTAACCTATTAGTTTTCATGAGCTAACTAATAACTGGTTAAATGTTTATGGACTATCTGAATCGATTACATAGTTTTCATGGAATCAGTAAAAACCTATTGGTAACTCCAATATCTTTCTGTTTATCCTAGTTTTCATGGGCTGACTAGGAACCTGTTGACTATTTGTCAATGTCATAATCTGGGTATAGTTTTCATGGGCTAATTATAAACCTATTGGCCCCTGCCAATGTCAATCATAGTTTTCATGGGCTGACTATGAACCTATCACTTGGTCATTTAACTCATGTTACCCAATGATTCTAATTATTCCATGTTACCCACATGTTTAACTACCATTCATGCTATCCACATGATTCTAATTATGATACATGTTATCCACATGTTCATATTTACCCATGCTACCCACATGTTTAAGTACACCCATGTTATCCACATGTTAAAGCTATGTCTATTGGTGTCCCCAATTAGGTTATCTTACTTAATAACTTATGACATGATAAATACAATGGTATCCCCAAATTATAAGTGTCATAGTTATACAAATATTGGTATCCCCAATGTTTAGTGTCAAAACATATAAGTGTTGGTATCCCAAGCTATTGTGTTGAACTCATTAAATCCACTCCGGTATCCATAAGGTTAAACAACATTTATTATATAAGGTTACCTGCCCTACATATTCAAAAAGATAAGGGTGGTATAAACATACAATTTTGGAAGTATTGCCTTCGAAGGCAAAGAAAACAAAGCAAACATATTCGAAATCAAAGAAATCAACTTCTTCGAAAATATAAAACTTTGTTTTAGCTATAACTTTTTATAGGTGTAGAATTAAGGTCTCTAACATATTCCATTGTATTCAAATGATGGTTTTCCTTTCCGTAGAGTGGTCACAATGGAAATATGGGCTTATTGTTAGAAAGTTATGCCTATTTGAAGTTTTATAAACAAAGCTGGCGAAAACTGCTCGAAAGGGGCTTTGAAACGCTGCGAAAGGGTGCTTCCGATGGACTCGAAAGGAGGTTTCGAATAGGTCGAAAGGTGGAAGGGGGTTTCGACAAGGTCGAAAGGTGGTTCCAAAAATGCTGTAGAAGGGTCCGGAATTGCTGCAGAATGATGTAGTCGAAAGGGGGTTTCGACTAGGTCCAATAACAGAGTCGTAAATAACTTGAAAACTGTTATTTTGCTAATTAAAATATATTCTTTTCACCAACTCCTATTCTTTGTCAAATTTTTATTGGTTAATGACATACTTTAACACTTTCTTTGTAGAGAAACTGCTATAGATCAAATTTAATTATTTCAAAAATTATTTTCAAAATAATTAATTATATGAATATTTTAGAGGTAATTAGTTTAAAGGAAAAACTTTAAACTAATTTTTAAATCTAGGACCAAACTTTTCAAATTTAGCCAGAAGGACAGTAACCCCTTTTTATAATTTTCTCACTTTGACTTTTTCCTCCTCAGCCATCATCTGCCTTCAGCCACTGCTTGCCTTAGCAATTGTCGCCCAAGCAATTGTCGTTCCAGACCGCCATCGTCCAAGCCACAGCTGTCGTCCAAGCTCCTCCCTTGTCGTTGCCACCATGGATCTCACTGAAACCTAGATCTCACCTCCTTGCCATTCACTCCGCCGCCCAAGCAATCGTCGTCTGAAGTCGCCGTCCAACGTTTCCTGTAATTGTTATCATCCTAAATCTCACCAAAATGATCGTAAAAAATAGCATTTGTATTTTTAAAGTCCATTAGAATGAATGAAATGTGTCGAATGATAGTTAAAAATAGCATTTGTATTTTTAAAGTGTACCGGATTGAATGGAATGTGCTGAATGATAGTTAAAAATAGTTAAAAATAGAATTTGCATTTATAAAATGCATCGAAATGAATGGAATGTGTCAAACGATAGTTAAAAATATCATTTGTATTTTTAAAATGCATTAAAATGAATGGAATGTGCTGAATGATAGTTAAAGATATCATTTGTATTTTTAAAATGCATTAAAATGAATGGAATGTGCCAAATAACCGAATGATAGTTAAAAATAGCATTTTTATTTTTAGAATACATTAGAATGAAACAAACAGGTCAAATGATAGTTAAAAATAGCATTTTTATTTTTAAAATATAAATTGTATTGTCAAATTACTTTAGAATGTATCGAATGTGCTGAATGATAGTTAAAACAACATTTGTAATTTCAAAGTGCACTACAATAAATCGAATATGCCGAATGATTGTTGAAAATAACATTTGTAATTTATTATGCATTAGAATGAATCAAATGTGTTGAATGATAGTTGAAAATAGCATTTGTCTTTTTAAAGTGCATTAGATTGAATCAAATATGTTGAATGACAATTAAAAATAGCATTTATTTTTTTAAAGTGCATCAGATTGAATGAAATGTGCTGAATGTTAGTTAAAAATAACATTTGTATTTCTAAAATGCATTAGAATGAATGAAATATGCCGAATGCTAGTTAAAAATATCATTTGTATTTTTAAGATGCATTAGAACGAATGGAATATGCCAAATAAATTGAATGATAGTTAAAAATGGCATTACAACGTATCGGATTGAATGTAAAGTGCCAAATGATAGTTAAAATTATCATTTGTATTTTTAAAGTGCATTATAATGTATCAAATGTGTCGAATGATGGTTAAAAATAGTATATGTATTTTTAAAGTGCATTAGAACGTATAGAATATGGCGAATGATGGATAAAGTAGTTTAATGTAGCATTTTTGTTATGAAGTTCACTATCATGTTTAAAATATTCAAAATGATATTTTAATATAGCATTTTAATTACAAAGTCCACAGCATGTTTATAATATGCAAAATTGTAGTTTAATGTAGCGTTTTAATCATGAAGTCGGCTACCGTTTATGATATGCAAAAAACTAGTTTAATGTGGTATGCAAAAAAATAGTTTAATGCGGTATTTCAATTACAAAGTCCACTAGCATGTTTAGGATATGCAAAATGATAGTTTAATATAGCATTTTAATTATGAAGTACAGTATTATTTTAGCAAAGTGGTAGCATTTTATTTATGATATCTGCAGTGTTCAAAATAAAGTAAGTCAACAAACTTAACCTTATTTGTATTTGTAAAGTGCATTGCAATGTATCAGATTGAATGGAATGTGCCGAATGATAGTTAAAAATATCATTTGTATTTTTAAAGTGCATTACAATGTATCAAATGTGTCAAATGATAGTTAAAAATAGCATTTGTATTTTTAAAGTGCATTAGAACGTACTGAATGTGGCGAATGATAGTTAAAATAGTTTAGTGTAGCATTTAGTTATGAAGTTCACTATTATGTTTAAAATATTCAAAACGATATTTTAATATAGCATTTTAATTCCAAAGTCTACTAGCATGTTTATAATATGCAAAATTGTAGTTCAGTGTAGCATTTTAATTATGAAGTCTGCTACCATGTTTATGATATGCAAAAAAATAGTTTAATATAACATTTTAATTACAAAGTCCACTAATATGTTTAGGATATTCAAAATGATAGTTTAATATAGCATTTTATTTATGAAGTACACTAGCATTTTAGCAAAGAAGTAACATTTTCTTTATGATATCTGAAATGTTCAAAATAAAGTAAGTCAGCAACTCAATAAACAAGTAAACAAGAAACTGATGCATCATGTTTTATGCATATTTTATCATCTTGTGAAACACATGAGTAATATTATCTAATCAAAATCATATCTTGTGCAGATTCTAAAATGGAAACTTGCTCTAGTTCTTTGAAATTTAGGAACATTCAATTATGCTATTACAAATGAATAAACTAAAACAACAGAATATTACATTCAATTGTGCATTACACGTAGAGAATTATAATGATAAGTTCATATAGCATTCATTTAATTAGTTCATTTTAACAGGTAATCATCATCGTTACCTTTAGCACCACCAGCAACCTTCACCTCCACTCCACCGTCGTTCATCTGAAGTTGGCCATCGATGTTGTCGTCGAAGTTTCAGTCGATGTTGAAGTCGTCGACCAAGTCACCGGACGCCTTCAAAGTTGTCGTCACCACCTCATTCCATCGCCTTCGCCTGAACGAGCTCGACCTTCACCTGCGCTGCCGTAACCTGTGCTTGCGTCGCCGCCACCTGTTCTTATGATGCCGCCGTCCGTTCTTGTGGTTTGAGAACGAGATTGAAGAAGACGGCACAGTTTAAATTTTTTTGTAATGATTTTCCTTCAGTCCAAATAATAAACTCCGCGTTCTTCAGACGTAAAAACAATAGCCGCTTCCTTCATTCTAAAAACCCAGTTATGTTTTTCCTTGAGCCTATTTTCTTGAATATTTTAATATAGTTATTAAGCCTTTTTAGCTTAAAAAATTCAAAATAAATCGAAATCACTTGGGAAAAATCCCAAAAATTCACCAAAAATATGAAATAACGTAAGTCATATAAAAATTTCGGGGCAAATTTCATTATTTTATTATTTTTAATAATTAAAACCCGAAATAAATGCTTTTTCACCTTAGGAAATTCATAAAATATTCTTATTAACCTTGAAATTATGAAATTAAAAATCCATCTCCAAAATTATGTTTTACACAACATATCCAAAAATAAAGTCGTTTGGAGGTCATTTACTAAGCTTTTTACTTTAAAACCCATCATTTTAATTCCATAAAAATTCCAATAAATCACCATAAATCATTATTCTATCCAAACAATGATTATTAGATCCAAACATGATCAACGCAATAAAATACATTCGGTTACTATCCATAACCGAATCAAAACAAGGAAAAATGAGATGATTTACACTATTATTCACCTTGATTAAGTTGTTGGAGTTTGAGATTTGTCCTAGCTTTAATCTTCTAGTTTTCTCTCTTAGATCTTCCAAGTTTGCAGATCTCCTAAGGTGTTTTAATGGCTAGCTATAACTTCTCTTTTATGTGTATTTTGATTTATGAAATGGTAGGTGAGAATAAGGGAGGGTATATGGGTGTAGCTATTCCCATATTGCCCTCCTCTTATTTTCCTAACTTATAAATTATTAACCATACTTATACATTCATTAGTTTAGCCACGGCCAAGTTGATTGACAATTAAATCTCAGCTCCTTAATCAACCACATTATTCTATTTAATTTATCCAATTAAATGTCCTGAATAATGTTAAACAAAAATTAGGGTTTTACACCATGCATTTTCTCCTTTTGCAAGTGCAGCTTCAAAAATCACTTTTAACATCTCAATGTTCTTTAAAGGATTATTTTGAAATTTTCTAGCTTTAGAATGTTGTTGTGTATTGAAAGTACATATGATAAATCAATATACAAATATAATAATATTAACTAAATTGTTGTTACTAATTATTTCAATAATATGCAATGGACTTGCCTAAATGACCTCATTCCATTTTTCAGGGGGCCAAAGTATGGTATTCATCTCAGCATTAAATCCATGTCCAGATAATCCAATCATTTTTATCCAAGGTGCGTAATCGTCTCTCAAATAAGTATAATGAGTTTTTAAATTGTTTATGTTCGTAGTTGACACTCCACTTTGCATTAAATTCTTTTTATAATCTTTTCCACGAATCTAAAGTAAGTGAAGCTCCTTTATGACCATGATTGCTAATTAATATCTCTCACACATAGCTCAAGGAAGTGTTTTTCCATTTCGGGATATTCAGAAAAAGCAGCCCTACTCTTGGAAGCTGCATTTTTAATTTCACTTTCCATATATTTACGTTTATAGTTTCCATGTGATGCCATTCCTACATGTTTTTCGTATTTTACGGTAAATTGTTGTATATCTTCTTAACCACATATTATTACTTAGAAAAAAAAACAATAAAAAAGAATGAACGGTAATGAATTTTTCTAGTAACGAAAAAAATGAAAAAAAATTTTTACATAAATTTATATTTTGGTATAATAGTCTAAATAATTGATTTTCCTCCTTGGTCGAGTACAATTATTAAATTTGTTGTGAAATATTAGCTATAAAATGTAATATGAAGACACTAGAATAGAACTAACATCTAACTAGTATCACCAGTAACCCTTTTTCTTTTAACATCTAATATAATATGAGAAAATAAAACTTAGAATAGAACTAACATCTAACTAGTATCACCAGTAACCCTTTTTCTTTTAACATCTAATATAATATGAGAAAATAAAACTTAGAATATTTGAAAATTATGATGAATTAACTAAATGGATATTAAAACTTACACTAAATAAAGTCAGGTATATAAACTGTCAAGCGTCATTTTCATGCATCACCATGTTGTTACCCTATAGAAAATGATGCACGCATGATAAGTACATCCGAAATATAAAGTTGGTATATATGGAAGCTTGAAACATTTTCCATTGCATTGTCATTTCAATTCAGCATGTTTTATTAAAAAAAAGTACAACCCTATGCATTGGAAATGAAGCCAATTCACACCGTGCACGTTTTTAATAAAACAAAAAGTGGGTACTTATGATCTACTAGTTTGAGATATAAGTGACAACGAATACAATGGATACTAACCTAGCTTTATGTACTAAAAATTTTAGCTGTAAAACATAGAAATAAAAGAATGCTGCAACTTCAGTACTATGCACCTAAAGACAATAGTGGAATATGCTAGCTATAAATAAAAGCATGAATAGAAGTTACCTCATATGAATAAAAGTGAGATTAATGTCTGCAAAACTGATGCTGTTGTTGCATATAAAAAAGGAGAGTAGACGCTGCTATTTATAAAGGAGAAGGACATCTATGTAAATTGGATGCAATTAGCAGTTTAAAAAGCAAAAAGTATCTACTTTTTACCGTTCAGCCAATATGACCAATTCTTGCTGAATGAACGATGTTACCAAACACCCAAAAAGCACTAAATACATTGAGCCTTTTTCATTCAACAGCTGAAAAAGTGCTTTTTGCAAAAAACAAACGGTACCTAATAAGTCTAATACTAGCGGCATCTATGATTTTCTCTAAATTCCTGATCCCAAAACCACCCTCCATTTTAGGTCTACAAACTTCATGCCAAATTATATGACTTTCTTTGCCATGAGAAATTAGCACAAGTAGAGTTAATCTTGTTAATTGTGGCAAAGGGAATTTGACAATTGCATCCAGAATGAGATCATTGGATATATGACAAATTTAATTAGCTTTGCTCTACCACTAAATATATTAAGGGGTATATTATTCCGTTGCCTTATTTTTATTTATTTATTTTATCAATTGAAGGACCAAAATCTCTAGTCGTCAATTTATTATTGGACTGTAGAATACCCAAATAAGTAACTGGAAGACTACCTATTGAGGTTTAAGAGTGTTGACTATGATCTCCATATTCTTTGCTCCTTTGGTAAGAATAACACTGTATTTTTTATCATTCATTTTGAGACCAGTATTATATTCCAACAGGGTCATGATATTATTGATAGCCTCTGCATTTCCAACATAATTTTTAGCCAACTCTAAAATACCATCTATGTATAACAAATTTGTAATCGCTGGTTCAGTTGGGTAGATTGCAGTAAAATTACCTCTGTGGTATTCTAATTCAAATAAGATAGGAAAGTACTCCATTGCTATAGAAAATAAAATGGAGGAAATGGGATCACCTTGTCTCAATCCCTTATTACTAGTAAAAACCCGGGATCCGTTAATTAAAATTGAGAAAGTAGAGGAGGAAATGCAATTTAGAATTAAGTCGGCAAATAGTCATGGAAATCTCATTTTTAACAGCATATGATGAATAAAATCCTTATTAATCTTATCATAAACTTTGTGTAAATCAATTTTCAGGCATAAGTTATTGCTAGATTTCCTGTTAAAACTTCTGACCATTTCATAAGCCAATAAACAGTTTTCAATTATTTCTCCGTCAGGAATAAATGCATTTTGATTGACTGAAATTAGATTATTGATGTACACTTCATTCTACTACACAACAGTGTAGAGAGTATTGTATTTTTTGTTGTGTTTTGTTCGGTTATTTGGGCCTTAGTATTGTAATTGGGCTGTCTCTTTTAGTCCATGTTTTTGTGTTGTTTGTATAAGTTCTGGTATTGTACATTTCATTTTGAGTTGAGCTGAAATAAAAAAATTTCTTCGTTTCTTCCTCTCGTCATGGTATCAGAGCAAAAGATCCCCAAATTAATTTTCTCAATCTTTCTTCAATCTATTATGGCGAATTCTTCTGGAGCATCGGATTCAATTCAATCTGAAATTCCGATCTCTAATAATCAATCAATTAACTTTCACGATCCATATTATCTCTCCAATGTCGATCATCCAGGTATGCAACTTGGAAGCCATATTTTAACTGGATCGAATTACTTGAATTGGTGTAGAGCAGTTAAGATGGCACTAATTGCTAGAAATAAATTGCAATTCGTTGATGGATCTTTACCTATGCCTGCTATTACTTCTGTTGATTATCAAAAATGGATCAGAAATGATTATATGGTAATGTCTTGGATTCTAAATTCTATGGATAAAGTTTTATCCGAGAGTTTTATGTTTGTTGAATCTTCTGCTCAATTATGGAAAGAATTAGCTGAAAGATTCGGACAAACAACAGCTCCAAGATTGTTTGAATTGCATCAATGTCTCACATCTACTTATCAAAATGATCTTAGTATAGCTGAGTATTATGGTAAACTTAAATCTATTTGGGATCAGTTGCAAATTTTAGAAGGATTTCCAGATTGTACTTGTGGAGCTTTGAGGAATTGCTCTTGTGGTATACTTAAGAAAGTTCTTGAGAATAATGAAAGGAATAAACTGATGCAGTTACTGTCTGGACTCACAAACGAATATGATGCTGTTAAAACAAATATCTTAAGTCTAGATCCTCTTCCATCTGTTCATATGGCTTTTTAAACTTTGCAACAAGTGGAACATCAAAATAAGCTTGGAGAGAAGGCATATGGACAACCAGAGGTAAATGCCTTTAATGCCATGAAAACTTCTTCTAAACCTAATTTTCAGAATGCTAAGAAGGAAAACAAAAGGTTGAAAAGTGAATATGTTTGTGAACATTGTAAAAAGAGAGGACATCAAATTCAGCAATGCTTCAAACTTATTGGATATCCTGATTGGTGGGATAAGGATTCAACTGGAAAATTCAAGTCAGCTCAAAAGAATGTGAATGCAGTTCAAACAACTGGAAATCAAGGAATTCTTGGAAGTAAACCACAATCTGTTGCTGAATCAAATGCTGAAAGTAATTTTGTTACTTCTGATAATGAACATTTTGATCCTATGCTGATTTCACCTTTTTACAATCAAGTGATGAAGATAGTAGAAAGCCCAGACATGGAAGATAATCCACTCAAATTCTCTGCTAATTGTGCAGGTAATTCTTCAATTTTTAAGGATAATTCTTTTCAGAATTGGTGGATTGTTGATACTGGTGCAACTGATCATATGACTGCTAATTTATCACTATTTGCTTCACTTAGAAAAATCATAAATCCCATTAAAGTTTTACTGCTTGATGGTTCTAATATCTTTGTCACTCATCTTGGTACTATGAATTTAACTCCAAATTTGCAGTTAGAAAATGTTTTATATGTCCCTACTTTCAAAAATAATCTTTTGTCAGTAGGAAAATTCCTTGATCAAAACAAAACTGTTGCAAATTTTACAAATTCATCTTGTTATTTTCAGGACCTTGAATCAAAGCAGATTCAACTTGTTGCATCAAGGGTTTCTGGCCTCTATAAATTTTCCACTTCACAAAGATCATCACTTCTTTCAGATTCTGTTTCTGTTTCTCAGAATAATTGTTTCATTGCTTCTTTAAATAATACAATTACATCATGTAATAAACCTAGTATTGATGTTTTACATGCTAGGTTAGGACATCCTTCTTTTCGCAAAATGAAACATTTTCAAAATCTTGTATCAGGCAGTTTAATGAATAAAGATTTTTCTTGTGAAGCATGTGTGTTAGGCAAGCATCATAAAATGTCATTTTCAAAATCTATTTCATATGCTGAATCTCCTTTTGATTTAATCCATGTTGATTTGTGGGGAAAATATCATAGACCAGTCATTTCTGGTGAAACTTATTTTTTGACAATTCTTGATGATCATACTAGAAATACTTGGACATATTTGTTACATTCTAAGGTTCAAGTTCCTTTTATCATGGCTTCTTTCATTGAGTATGTTTTAACTCAATTTGACAAAAAGATTAAAGTGATAAGGTCAGATAATGGTACTGAAATCATTCAACAAGCATGCAGACAGATTTTTTCTTCAAAAGGAATTATTCATCAGAAGTCTATACCTGGTAATCCTCAACAAAATGGTCGAGTTGAGAGGAAACACAAACATTTGCTGGAGACTGCAAGAACAGTAAGGATTTATGCTAATTTGCCTTACAAATTTTGGGAAGATTGCTTACTTGTTGCTACTCATTTGGTTAATCTTATGCCAAGTTCAATTTTAAATTGGAAAACACCATATGAAATGATAATGGACAAATTTCCTGATTATAAACATCTTAGAGTAATAGGATGTTTATGTTTTCCTCTTCAAAAATCAAGTGATAAGTTTGGTGAAAGGGCAAAGAAATGCATTTTGATTGGGTATCCTTATGGTCAGAAAGGATATAAGCTTTATGATTTGAATACACATAAAATAATTTTTAGCAGAGATGTGTATTTTGTTGAAAATGTTTTTCCTTTCAGAGATAATCAAATTGTTAATACTACAGACATTTCTTCTCATGGAAATTTAGATTTAGTTAATCCTGCATTAGATCAAAGTGTTCCTCAAACATCATCTGAACAAGTCAATGTTAATTCAGACCTACTCAATTCTCCTATTATGAATAATAGTCTTCATTCTCCTCAAACTGATATACCTCAACAGAATGTGAGTTCCAGTGAAAATCAGTTGACATCTCCTTCTTCAAATGATGTTGATAATATTTCTTCTTCTCAAGTCTTACCTGTTAGAACTTCTTCTCGAGTTTGTCAAATACCAAAGAAGTATGATGACTATGTGACTGGAAAATTTCCTTCAAGACAACTCAATAATATACAAAGTGAAAATTTTGATTCATACAAGATTTGTGCTGATTTTTTTCCTGCATATATGGATACTAATGATTTACATAGTCTTGCAAATGTGTTTTCTTCTTTTGAACCATCTTCATATAGTCAAGCTAAAGATCATCCACAATGGATTGAAGCTATGCAAAGAGAATTAGCAGCTTTAGAAGACAATAACACTTGGGAATTAATTCAACTTCCTGTTGACAAAAAGCCTATTGCTTCTAAATGGGTTTTTAAGACAAAATTTAAGCCTAATGGGGAAGTTGACAAATACAAAGCTCGACTTGTTGCAAGAGGGGACAAGCAGATTTCTGGTAAGGATTACAAATATACATTTAGTCCTGTTGCAAAATTAACTACTGTAAGAATTATAATGGCAGTTGCAGCTACAAAGCATTGGAATATTCAGCAGTTAGATATTAATAATGCTTTTTTGCATGGGTATCTTGATGAAGAAGTGTATATGACTCCTCCCCCTGGATATAAGAATGTTAAACCAGGTCAAGTTTGCAAATTAAAAAGGTTAATTTATGGTCTGAAGCAAGCTTCTAGGTGTTGGAATCAAGAACTGAGTAAGTTTTTAATTCAATGGGGTTTTACTCAATCAAAGCAGGATTATTCATTATTTTTTCTGAACAAAAATAATGATATTACCATTGTTGTGGCATATGTGGATGATCTATTAATTACTGGTAGCAATATGGTCACTATTTTCAAGTTGAAATCTGATCTACATCAGACATTTACTATTAAAGATTTAGGTGACATCAAATATTTCCTTGGAATTGAAGTCTCAAGATCACATTCTGGTATTGTTTTGAATCAGAGAAAATACATTTTAGACCTGCTTAAAGACAATAATATGGAAGCTTGTAAATCAGCAAATTTTCCTATGGCAAAAGGTTTAAAATTGAGCAAACATGAAGGTGATGTTTTAACTGATCCAGAAATTTACAGAAGGATAATTGGCAAATTATTATATCTTAATCTAACCAGACCAGACATTTCTTATGCTGTTCAACAGCTAAGTCAATTTCTTCAATCTCCTAGAATTCCACATTTTGAAGCTGCTCTTTATATTTTGAGATATTTGAAAGGGACTGTTGATCTAGGAATTCGTTTTCCTGCTAATTCAGATTTAGTTTTGACTGCATACTGTGATGCTGATTGGGGTATGTGTGATGATAGTGGCAGATCTTTGACTGGTTATTGTGTATTTCTTGGCAATGCTTTAATTTCTTGGAAAACAAAGAAACAAAAAGTTGTGTCTAAAAGCAGCACTGAAGCAGAGTATAGGAGCATGAGCTACACTGCAAGTGAATTAGTTTGGATCGAGAGATTATTAGCTGACTTGAATATTCAGATTCCAACACCAATTACTCTTTGCTGTGATAATGTTTCAGCCATGTATATAGCTCAGGATCCCTGTTTTCATGAAAAGACCAAGCATATGCGAAATAAACATCAGAAATTGGATGTGCATTATGTTAGAGAAAATGTTCAATCTGGTTTTATAAAGACAAAGTATGTGAAGTCTGTCTTGCAGCTGGCTGATATTATGACCAAGCCTCTTGGTGCTGATCAGCATAGGACATTGGTTCAAAAGCTTGGAATGATCTCATGTTGTTTTGTTCAAGATTGGCCTCAGTCTTCTAACCAGGTCAATCTTGAGGGAAGGGTGTAGAGAGTATTGTATTTTTTGTTGTGTTTTGTTCGGTTATTTGGGCCTTAGTATTGTAATTGGGCTGTCTCTTTTAGTCCATGTTTTTGTGTTGTTTGTATAAGTTATGGTATTGTACATTTCATTTTGAGTTGAGCTGAAATAAAAAAATTTCTTCGTTTCTTCCTCTCGTCAAACAGTTTTGCTGAAATTTTATAAAGGACATTACAAAGAGAAATTGGTCTATAATATGCCAAAATTTCAAGAGTGGGTTTCTTTGGGATAAGATAAATGACGGCCATATTTTTGTATGCCCACCGCTGCATCAAGTAAATCATTTTTGAGAAAATACCAAGGAATTTTTTTTTATTATATATTTTTGCATTTAAACCATCTGGTCCAGGGGGAACTATTTCCTTCAGTTTGGAGCAGAGCTACTTCCTTTAAATCAAAGGGCTTTGAAAGAGAATTTTGAGGATTCTCTACCAAAATTGTCTTGCCAACTATGCCTGAAAACTGTTTTTACTTTTTTCACATTACTTGAACTGAAAAAATTTGAAAAATATTGGGTAGCTTGATAAGTAAGTTGATCTGATGTTGAAATGAGATTTCCTTGACTGTCCAAATAAAATTCTGCCCATTTGCCAAATTTGGAGAAGCCATTTTGGAGTGAATGAATTTGGCGGGTCTGCCTCCCAGAGTGTGCCCCTTAAATTTAATTCCCTGCATGTTTTCAGTAGCAGTTTGTTGCATTAATATATGTCAAGAATCGTAATTTTCCTTATACTTTTGAATGATGTCCGCCTCTTGGTAATTGTTAATCACTTTAGTGTATATTTCATCATTTTGTTGCTTCAGGTATTATGCTCTTTACTGATTATCAGGAATCCTTTTGTGCCACACTTTTAAGGCTTGTTTACATGCTTTTAGTTTGGACATAAGTTTATACAAAGGGTTGCCATTGGCCTTATTCTTCAAATAATTTTTTACCACACTCCTATATTCATGATATAAACACCATGAGTTGTTGAATTTGAAAGGGATATTTTGTTAGCTAGGAGGAGTAGAAGAAAATTTTATCATTATTGAGGCATGGTCACTAAATGAGTGATTTGCAAAGTGTACCCAAAATATTGGAAAAACATTGTGCCTTTGACAATTAACAAAAACTCTTTATCTATTTTACTATGCATAGAAAAATTATTATCTCCACTTCCAAGACTATAAGTTACCTGAAAACTATGGTTCGTATAGATTAGCATCAGTGATACACTTTAGAAAGTCATCATCAATTTCACTAGCACAAATCCCTTCATTAATTTTGTCCCTGCTGTATAAAATAGCATGGAAATCTTCAAGGATAATCCACGGGAGTTTAATATATTCTACCTGAGAGGATAAGTAATTCCATAAGGGTAATCGTTTTCCAAGGGAGTCGTATGCATGCATTACTGTGCGTACCAGACTCATTCTCCTGGATTATGCAATAGACAAGTAATGTATTGGTCGCTCGAATGCATGATAATATTAGATACTCGAATGCATGATAATATTAGACCACTATGTGGTATCCCAGATCATTAAAATTCTACTTCTACTGTAACACCCTTTCAAAATGGAATAATAGTCCCACATCGCAGAAAAACGCTATGAAGTGGGTGCTTATATACCAAAGCCTTCACCTCATAATAACGTCGAGACTTTTTGAGGAACAAAATCCCACAGGTGACTAAGTTGCAGACAATATCTGCGTTAAGTGAGGTGTCAATGTTACATTGGTATCAGTGCCATTCTCCTTAGTGTAAACCGGTTGGTTTCCATACTCTCTAGATATATATATGACTTAAAAGAATGGATAGTGTGGGTTAGATCCTACCAATAAATTACAAGTGCATTATCTCATTGCTTTTTTGCTTTCTCCACTACTTCGAGAGTCATCTTTGCATGGTCCATTTTGTTTTTCTCCGGTGATTTGAAATACTTAAGTGGAACTTGTATAGGAATTTTGTCCTCTAGCATATATATCCATGCTTTACCCATTGCTCCTCGATTGACCGCTCCACCTTTTTGCTAAGCCTTAGGTTCGCCTATAGATCTAGGCATGCTATTCTCCGGCAATGACTGATTTTTGAGAGGTGCCTCTCCTTTGTCACTTACTCCTGCATTACTTGGAAAAAACTGAACGTTATCCCATTGCGGACTATCCTTATTCAACATTTATTATACTACATTTCTTAGGAATTCACATTCATAGTGGACTCTATATTTGTTATAAACTAATCTAGAATAATTGTATGAATATCAATATATCATATAAATGAATAACCGTTGTGATTTATAGTGTAAGGGGAAAAATAATATCAAGAATATCTCCTTAATATATCTGATGGGCTTTATAAAGAAAATGATTATATATATACAAGTATATATATATATATGTATGTATGTATGTATGTATGTATATGTATATGTATATGTATATCAATTTTATTTTTGCCCATCAATAATTTTTTATTTTTTTTCAATAATTTTTTTTTAATTCGCGATAAAACCATATAGATAGTAATATATGTTTTAAAATTGTATTATATACAAAATACATTGGTGATATATGTGCGCGCGCGCATTAAAAGACATATATGCATTAAAAATTTGAAATTTAAACTTAAATTGACTAATTCCAATATATGAAATACATATACAAACTTTTTATTATTATTCAAACCGAAGGGAAATTTATTACATAAATAAATATAATTTTAAAACAAAAAAGAATATTTTATTATTAAAACCAAAAAGAAAAAAAAAGAAATTTTTTGTCTGAAACTCAAGATGAGTTTTTTTTTAATTGTTGAATTTGAAAACAATATAAACCATTTTTGTGTGTGTATGTATGTGTTTGTGTGTGTATATCGGTCATGAGCAAACACCAAAAGATTTTTTGTGAATATATATACACAAGTATTATAATATGTATAATTAAATATGTGTAAGTTTATATATATACATACGATCATTAATTTGATTTTGAAAATAATTTTTATTTTTTTACTCCAAAATGAGAACATGATATATGTATACATGTATTAGTGGAGGACTACTGGCTCAAGTGACAAGTGATATTGTTATCCACATAATTTCAATCTCGAAGAAAACACAACAAGTGGCGACATCATAAAGAAGTCGATGCCACCAAGTCGATGTTGCCAAGCCAACAGTGTCGCGTCTAACCAATAAAGTGTCATCTATGCCATATCCCTTGCAACATCACTACTCAACCATGTTGCGTCTCATACAATGTCGCACTCTGCTCATACCGTGTTCCATCGAGGCCCCATGGATTTCTCACCACCTATTGTCAAAGTCATACTATGATGGATACAATACTGTATCAACGTCGTACGTATTCGGTGCCGCTACTCTTTAACACCACATGCCAACAAGTCGGGGAGGATATCACACTTAATCAGTATCGCCTCCAATTAGTGTCGTTTCTTATCAAAGTCAAGGATCAGTGTTGCCACTTACCATTTGTGCCGACTTTCACTGATACCATTTTCTTAATTCGGCTATTGATCGTTGTCGCCCCTAATCAATGTTACTTCATGTTGATGTCGCTTTTCGACTATATTGCTTATATTGGTGCTGCTTCTTGTCAAAGCCATTGTTATATACAGTTAAAGTCAGCTTGTTGCGACACTACCCCAAGTGGTACAACCCAGGATCAATGGCGACGTTATTGCATTTCATCAATACTAATTAAAGAGACGTCGCACATTTGAGTATGCAATGTTAACAACGAGACTCATCGGCATTTGCTAAAATCATCAAAGCCGACATCATGCACGATGATGCCACCCTGTGTTGACGTTGATTCACGTTGAATGCTTCCTCTATTAGAGCAGTGCCGAAGTTCAACTGAATGCCGAAGCATGTTGAAAATCATATCCAATTGAGGCTCAACGCCACACATTAGTGTCGTCGAAAGTTAAGATTGTCGATGCCAAGTTGCCATACACGCCGCATTCCTACCCCTATAAATACGGACCTAAGGGAAAGTTGACGGGAGTGATCATTTCTTCTCTTAACTCTAAAATAAAGACATTGTAACCCTGAATCAAATTGTAAAAAATATCAATTGATTGTAGATCTCATAATTTTATGACAAGGAACATGGACAATTTTGAATATAGCCTATTAGACTATAAACGATGATAAGCATAGAGGGAGATGAAGTAAAATCTCCAAGGAGGGATTTAAATACCTATTTGCTTAGAAACAAAAGCAAAGGTAAACTTATCCTAACTTCGCAAAAGAGAATAGGTGCCCAACAGGCTAAAGAAAACTATCAGGGAAGGTTAGAAGAAAAGTCCCACGAACAACCTGGAAGCTCAACCTACAAAGGGTACAAACCTGAAAAGAACAACTACTATAGTGATGAGGCCTACCTGAGAGACATGGCCGAAAAATAGTAAAGGATACCTTAATCTTAAGGGAAAGAGAATTCTAGACGATAGGGTCAACGATAATCATTGAGAAGCTATCTTCACCGATGAAATCATGTCCATGAAAATTCCTTTTCATGTCAAGATCTCATCCATCAGATATAACGGAATATCTGATCTAGACGATCACTTATTTGCTTTCGAAATTCGTATGGACTTATACAACTCATCCGAAGCTATGCATTGCAGGCTTTTCCTAATTACTTTTGAGGGAGCAGCAGCTACATCATACCGATAGTACCGAGAGAGGAATATGAATGAATGATAGACTTATTTGATTTCCTGGTGTCAATCAAAATGTTTTTTCACTTAAGAAAAGGGCATTTTTTATTTTTCTCATTCTTTATACTTTTCAAGGCCTTCGTCTATTCATGAAAACAATTCTCTTATGAATTCTCAGCATCGTTCTGTATCTGCAAAGATCCTATTATCGACTACACCATGGTAGCTAATATCAAACAGAGGTCGGGGGAGTTATTGGGCGATTATCTTAAAAGGTTCAATATTGAGGCCCTGAATACAAAATATATGATCAATAGGGATAAGCTGGTGGCAATACATTCAGGGCTGATTGAATAAACCCATTTTGGCGAGAACTCTATATACATGGATGTAAGAATTTGCAAGATTTTCATTTTCAAGCTGATAAATTCATCCGCATGGACGAAATGTATCATGTTAGAAAAAAGACCCAAGCAAAAAAGGAACCAAGGAAAAATAGCAACAACCGCAACCATAAAAACCCTAGATGGAAAGAAACCCCAAATATTAACCATATTTCTTTAAACAAGTCAATATCCTACATATATTCTACGATGAAAGAAAGCAGCAACCTCCCAATTTCTACAAAGCTAAAACTGATCTTGAACCAAGGAAGGAGGAGATTACCGCGCTTATCATAAAACAAACGGGCATAAAACAGATGGGTGCCGAGTACTGGTAGGCATAATTCAACGTATGATCTGTTTCAGACGTCTGAAGGAATTTGTTAAGGATAATCAGAAAGCTGAAAATGGCAATCAAAGACTACCAAACAATGTTGCAAATCTGGTGGAAAGTGATATTCAACTAGATTTCATTCCACCTATCAACAGAATTGACGTTATCCATGGAGGCCCACACCTGGGTGGAAATAGCAAAGGAGCTAGAAATCGTTATGTTAAGGAAGCGAAAGAAGGGATTTTCTCTATTCAAGAGGAGCCGCCGCTCAAGATTTTGAGATTTTAATCTCAGACGTAAAACTTGACCATCACTCCATAAGAGTTAAGAGAGGTTCGCCACCCGCATAATGATCCGCTTATGATTACTGCACAAATTAGACTTTCTGTGGTTACCAAAATTTTGGTGGATATCGGAAGTGCTATCAACATAATTTTCAAACATGCATTTGATCGAGTGGGGATTGCAGAAGAAAAAATTGAGCCTAGTTTTGAACCTACTTTCGCGTTCAGCCATAAGGGGTTAACTCCTATTGGGCAGATAAGACTTCTTGTGCAAATGGAAGTCCCACCGTGTTCTCGGACTTTTGAGACTCTCTTTGTCATCGTGGATCAACCTTCGTATTATAATGCCTTTTCGGAAAACCAGCTTTGGATGAAGCTGATGCTTTTGTTTCACCAAAGTATCTGATGGTGAAGTTTCCAACCAAAAGTCGATGGGGGACCATAAGGGGAGAACGATTTAATGTTCTTGAGGTGCACTATGCCACTATTGAGCAATACAAACAAGACTATTCTTCTTGTTATGATTTGGAAGAATATGAATTAACTAGAACTGATACTAAAAAACCTTTGGTTGATGATTCCTCAAACTCATCACCCAAAGCAAAAACAGAGCCTAAACTTGTATTGAGAAAAATTTGACTTCTCCGAAAAGAAAATGGAAGAAAGCAAACCTGGCAGAAGACGAAACAGAAAGTGAAGAAATTGTCGCTGAACTAGAATTAGAAATGAACAAGAGAGAATGAAGTGCACATAAGACCTTGAGTAAATATGCTTAGATTTAGCCGATACAACAAAGACGGTTAAAATTGAAAAAGTGCTAGATAGCAACTTTAAAGGAGAGCTGATTCAGTTCCTCCAATCTAGTAAAGATGCATTCGCCTGGACCCACTCAGATATGGTTAGAATATATTCGACCGTCGTATGCCATGCTTTGAATATAGACTCAAATGTTACACCAACCCGGCAGAAGAAAAGACAGTTCGATAAAGTTCGATCCAATACTTTAAAAAAAGAAGTCAAAAGATTACTCGAAAATGGATTTATCAGAGAGGTGCTTTATCCAAAGTGGTTGGCAAATCCAGTGCTAGTCAAGAAATCCAACGGGAAGTGGAGAACGTGTGTTGATTACACCGATTTCAATAAAGCATGCCTAAAGGACTACTATCGTCTCCTAAGGATAGATCAGTTAGTCAATGCAATGAGCGGACACCAACCTTAATCTTTCATGGACACGTATCCTAGATACAATCAACTTCTAATGTTCAAACTAGATGAGGAAAACATAACTTTATAACAGATTGAGAAACATATTGCTACAAAGTAATGCCCTTTTGATTGAAGAATACTGGAGCAACATACCAGAGATTGGTGAATAGTATGTTAAGAGAACAAATTGACCAAAACATGGAATTGTACGTGGATGATATGTTGGTCCGGTCCTAAGAGAGAAGCAGTAATCTAAAAGACCTAGAAGAAATGTTTGATGTATTATGAAGATATCAGATGAAGCTTAACCTACAAAAGTGTTCTTTTATAATTTTGTCCAGCAAATTTTTAGGATATATCACCAGTACAAGAGGAATTGAAGCTAACGTTGACCAAATTCAAGCTATTAGAGATATGACAGAACCTAAGACAAGCGATGATGTAATGATTCTAAATGGAAGAGTGGCAACATTGATAGATTCATTTCCAAGGCTACTGACAAGTGCATTCCATTCTGCAATATGATTAAGAAGAAGAAAAACTTAGAATGGAGTGAAGACTGTCAAAAAGCTTTTCAGGAGCTGAAAGATCATTTGGAAAATCCACTAATTCTCTTTAGCCTTGGGAATGAGGAAAACCTTTATCTCTATATGGCCATTTCTAAACATGCAATTAGCTCGGTGCTAATAAGAGAAGAGAAAAAATTCAGTTTCCACTATATTATACTAGCAGAAGACTCAAAGATGCAAAAACTAGATATCCAGTTATAGAGAAATTGGCGTATGGTTTGATGCTCAACGTGCGAAAATTGAGACTTATTTTCAAGCACATCCAATCAAAGTCC
The DNA here is from genome assembly GCA_030737815.1 of Allium fistulosum. NCBI lineage: Eukaryota > Viridiplantae > Streptophyta > Magnoliopsida > Asparagales > Amaryllidaceae > Allium > Allium fistulosum. Next base: position 326,868,936 of record CM060906.1, read on the forward strand.
TAACTAATTTTCTACTCAATCAGCTTTTTAGTAAGCCGGAAACTTCAGGAAGATTAGTTAAATCGGGAATAGTGCTTAGCCAATATAATATGGAATTCCTACCCCGGGTATCAATTAAAGGACAGGCTCTAGCCGATTTTGTCAACTAATATACATGATTCATTAAAGAGCAATCAAAAAAGGAAAAAAAAAATCTAAAACCTAAGTGGCAACTATTCGTGGATGGAGCCTCAAATGAACAAGGAGTCGGGGCCGGATATGTGATCATAACCCCCGATGGACATCGTTTGCATTATGCAATGAAGTTAGGATTTCCAACCACTAACAATGTGGTCGTATATGAATCTATGATAGCAGGACTTACCCTAGCCCTCCAATTGAAAATCCCTAAAATCGAGATTTTTAGTAATTCACAATTGATGGTAAATTAGCTAAACCAAAAATATCAGACGAAGGATGCCAAACTAACTCTATATGTCAAAAAGGTATTGAAAAGGTTAACCTAGTTCGATGATTTCTCAATACACCAAGTGCCAAGAGGCAAGAACTCCCAAGCTGATTCTTAAAGTTGGCCAGCTCACGAGGAGCACCAGAATCCCGCATCATGCCGGTAGGCTACCAAGAGAATCCTAGTATATAAGAGAAAAGCTCCAACCTAGAAAATGAATCCTTGGTGTTGACCAGGTCTCAAGCCTTAACACATAGGAGAAAGAAGATGAAACCGAGATTCTTCAAGAAAGACCTCCTCATACGGAAGCTAGCAATCAATATGAGAAAAAGATAATGATGCCTATCGTCGAATATATAACAAAAGAAAGACTGCTAACAGATAAAAAGGAGGCAAGGAGAATAAAACGTCAAGCTCCAACTTTTATCATGACAAACATGATACTTTATAAAAATGGATATCCGCTCCCTTACTTAAGATGTGTTGATCTAGAAGCAGGAGCAAGATTACTAAGGGAAGCCCATGAAGGATTCCGTGGAGACCATTCCAATGGTATGAAACTGGCAAAGAAAGTTATGAGACAAGGCTTCTATTGGCCTAAAATGACTAGTCAAGCCATTGATTATGTAAGAAGATGTGAAAAATGTCAAAAGTTCTCTAATACCCACGTCTATCATCAAGCGAATTGACTTCTATCTCAAGCCCATGGCCTTTTGATGTATGGGGAATTGACCTAATCGTGCCACTACCAATATCCAAAGGAAGAGCTAAATACACAATAGTAGCCATTGACTACTTCACAAAGTGGGTAGAAGCTGAACCGCTTTCGAATATCACATCAGGAAAAGTTCTCAAGTTCATAATTAAAATATCATTACAAGATTCGTGATTCCGTACAAAATAATATTCGACAATGGAATTCAATTTGAAAGTGAAGAATTCACCCGATTCTATCATAAGAATGGAATCATCAAAAGCTTTCATCTGTAGCTCATCCCAAAGCAAATGAAGCTGTTAAGCAGCCAATAAACTCTAAAGACCATCCTAAAGAAGCGGTTGGACAAAGCAAAACAAAATTTGGTAGAAGAACTACCTCTCGTTCTATGGGCATATAGAACCTCTATTAAAACTGCAACATGACATACCTCATATTCTCTAATATATGGATGCGAAGCCATGCTCCCAATCGAGGTTGAAGTACCTTCTCATCGAAGGATTGCGTATGCTTTTAATCCAAATCATGAATTAAAGAAAGAATCCCTGGACCTAATTAATGAATTAAGAGGTGAAGCATCCATATGAATGGTTGAATATTAACGAAGAATATCCAAGTACTATAACTTTAGAGTAAGAGGAAGATCATTTCAAAAAGGATATTTAGTACTCCTAAAATGGCAAATACTAAGAACCCAACGGATGGACTACTTGGGTCAAATTGGGAAGGGCCCTTAATCATACACAAAGTAATCATGCCTCGGGCCTATAAACTATGCCGACCTAATGGCAACGTAATAGCAAGAATATGGAATGGTGAACATTTGCGACCGAATTTTCCAACAATAGATGAATAAAGAGGTTGAATAAGAAGAATTTACTAGCTCATCCATAAGAAGGGGTGGGACTATTCTAAGACAAAAGACCTGGCCATCGAAGGCCCATGGCTATCAAAGACCTTGTAACAGAAAAGCATTTAGTGCCATCATCAAAGGCCTCACTAAATTGCATCCTAGAGGGAGGATGACTAAGCCTTTGGCCTGTCTAAAGCAATAAACAAGCCTTTGGTGCCGTCATCAAAAGCCTCACTGAAGTGCCTCCTAGAGGGAGGATGGAGTAAGTCTTTAGTGCAGTCATCAAAGGCCTCACTAAAGCATCAAACCAGTCTTTAGTGCCGTCATCAAAGGCCTCATTGAAGCGCCTCTTAGAGGGAGGATGGGTAAGCCTTTGGCCTGTCCAAAGCACCGAACAAGTCTTTAGTGTCATCATCAAAGGCCTTACTAAAGCACCTCCTAGAGGGAGGTTGGGCAAGTCTTTGGTCCTGCTCAAGATAGCTAACAAAATGCATAGGACATCATACTTAAATCATCACCTAAGACAGTAATAAGCGGTTTGAGCCAAGTAGTGCTCCAAATTAATCAATCTTCTGGAAGAAGATCTATCAAAATCCGAGCTTAGTGCTCCAAATCAATCAATCTTCTATAGGAAGATCTATCAAAATCCGAGCCAAGTAGCGCTACAAATCAATCAAATCTTCTAGAGGAAGGTCCATCAAATACGTGTTATTTATGCTCCCCAACAAATGCAATTTTCAGCTACTTGATAAGGATTTCCAAGCTTCTATTATTATTGCCAAATATGGATTTCCAGTTGTGACGACCCGGAAATTTTGAACATTTGAAATAGGAATATTTAATTAATTTTAAATATTCAAAGGTTAATTTTTAACTTGAATTTCAAATATCATTAATTATTGGATAATTAATTGTTGAATTTAATTATCGAAATTGGTAAATTATTGAATCTGGAGCTTTAAGCCTGTTAAAAATAATTTAAAGGATTGTAAAAATTATATTGATAGTACTGAAGATAGTAAAAGTGTTGAAACTGAATTTGGAAGTGTTTTGTTAAGTTTTAAAAATATATCGTTGAAATGGAATTTAAAAATAGTCTTCCGAGGCACAGTCTCGGAATTCGACGAAACCAGTTCCATTGGGTCCGTAATATTGTATTATTACCGGATTTCAAGTTTCGTAGTAATCGGAGTTGTTGTGTGAGCATACGACATACAAACGCGTTGAAATCAAATCGAAAATTTAATATAAACAATTTAAGCCAAACACTATAGCTAGATATTTTTCCCAACCCGTTCCTTTGCCTTCTCAAACACGCTACCCTTGTCTTCCATCGTACACTTCTCGTTCCTTCTAAAATTTGCCTGTTCCTTCCTTGTTTATTTCATTCGATTTCAGTTATTATCAAACGAGAGAAAAAAGGGCGGAGCGAAATTCTTTAAATTTTAATCGCGTACGTCTCTTTCTCCTTCCTTACTAAAACTCGCGAGACATCTCTTCCACCATTTGAAATCACGTTCTCTTCTGAGATTCAAAATCTCAGATTCGTTAGAGGAGGAATGAGCGAACCACTGCTCTTTCAAGATTCGAAACCAAATCGAACGAAATCGATTTGTCCTCTTCTCGTGATGCCTCACCTGCTTCCTCTATCGAGCCGAGCGTGTAACCCTGACGAGTTCGACATGTGGTAGCCATTTGACTTCGAGTTCGCGACTCGTTAAATCTGGATTCGCAAGCGACAACGGTAGCGAGATCGATGGGGCGGCGGCCTAGGGCTTTGTCGCAATTGGGTTTTGGGGCAGTGGAGGGGCTGCGTGCGATGACTGGGAAGACGTGGTCGCGATTGTCAAAGGCGGTGGCGTGATTACAGGATGCACGAGAGGCGTTGGGCTTGGGGCAGTATGCGATTCTTCGTAGAGCAGCTCGCGAATCGGAACTTGCGACATCTGGGATGTCGACAGCATTTGGGGTGAGCAGTTTCTTGTTCCTTCTTCTTGAGTTTGAAATCTAAGTGCTCATTAATGAAAAGATTTTTTTTAATTAACAGTAAATATATAGAAATTGTAAGTGTTGGAAAGGATTTATATAAATTCGATTTTTATATCTATATAGATGATTTTTTTTAAATGGATGAGTTCCACAGATATATATAAATGTAAATCTATCTATTTGAAATTTATATATATACACATATCTTCAATAACTGGTTTATTGTTAAAAATGTATTATGAAAATATCCGTGTAATAAATTCATTCAATTATCTTAGTTGCTAAAATTATTTTATAAGGAAATTAGTTTAAAATTAAATCATTAACTTAAACTTATTCAATGATAAATTAATTGTTCAATTTATTCAAATACTAACAAAATTAATCTAATGTAAATTCAAGGTGGAAAAATTTGGAAACCAAGTCGGGATGGAAATGGGTTACATACAAAGAAAAGGTGAGTTAATCTCACTCAGCTGAATTTATATTTTAAATTTAAACAGTTAAATTTAAATAATTGATTGGATGATTGCATTGATTGATGTGCTATATATATATATAGTAGTATATAGCAATATATACATATTGGCATATGTATATATTGGAGTTGTTGAGATTCCCGCATTATATAGCGGATGAGACCCTATGCGCCGTATAATAGCGGATGATATTTTATAAAACCCATATACCGCGATATTCCACCTCGAAGTGGAATTGGTATTGTGCTAACATCTGTGGATGCAGGGAAACAGGTTGGAGGGATCCAACTGGATTCCTCAAAATATTTAATTTTGTTTAAATATTCTGTGATATGATTGTTGATATCCTGTGATGATTTATATTGGATAATCTGGTTGGATTGAATTTCCCAGTATAATGAGTTATCAAAAGCAATTGAATTGGATTTTGGAAAGAAATAAAAGAGTAAAATTAAGTTAAGTAATTCTAGTGAATTCGAATAAATTAAATATGGAAAAGAGGAATTTTGAATAAATAGAGAAATATTGAATTTAAAGAAAACTTATGTGATGTTATTTAAAGGAATAAATAATTTATTTTAATTCAATGTTTGAATGTAATTAAAAAGAAAGAAGGAATTTGGGAAATCTGAAACTTGTGTTTCAGTTTAAAGATTTTAAATCATAATGAGAAATAAAATCTGGAAGTTAATGAATTTGGAAATAAATGGATTAAGTAAAGAAATTTATTTCAAAGTAAAATAAATTGGGAAATCAATTATAAATTTGGTTTAAATATTTTGGGATTTGAAATTAAAGAGAAATGAGATTTTGGAGATATAAACTGGGTTTATAAAGTGAAATGGAATATCAGTGGATATTTGAAATATAAATTCAAGGTGGGAATTTATAAAAGAATATGAATTGGTTTAAAAATAAGTGTTGATTTATTTTTAAAGGATGTGAAGAGAAGTGTATTTCCTTGGATTGCCAAGTACGTTTTTCAAAGCAATTTTAAATATAAGTTAAAAGTTCTAATTTGTTTAAAAAGGCATGTTTTAGGGAATTGATTATTTCTAAAGGTTAATTTCCAAAGTAAGTATTTTCAAAAATCTATTATTGTAGTAAGTATATAAAAGTGATTTGGTATTATGTTTTAAAGAGGAAGTTAGCCTATATTTATAAAGTGGTTTTATTTTAAATATTCTTAAAATATATATTTTGATAAAGTATTAAAGTAGTTTTAAAATTTCAATGTTATAAAGTATATTTAAATAAAGTGTTTTTAAATTATTTTAAAATTAAAAGTATTTTGTACTTGGTGATTCAGTGGAAATAATTATTTGGGAAATGTATTCCGTAAGCGGAAACTGTTTTGAAATTGTTTTCAAATGAGCTTTGAAATTTTGGAAATATATCTTGGAAAGATATTTGGGCAAATAAATAATGTGGGAAATTATTTATTGTGTGATGGTTGCTTGTGGATGTTAATTGATAGTTAAATAACCGACTATCAATATTGGCCAAATGCGCTGATCGTTTCGAAGAGACCGGGATCGGGTTTCCGTATACCAGGATTCTAGGTCTGGAGACTCGAATACCACTTCGATCCGATTTGTACGTTTCATGTAACGTGTTCGGAGTCGAAGATGGAGCTGTGAAGTGCAAGGGCTAGTCGCTACTAATCCTAAGGATATTTCCAAAATGGATGTAGTAGGAATAGTGCCTTCGGTTCCGTTCGGACCCGGGACGGACTTGTATGGACGGATGCTTTCGTGACATCGTCAGGTGGACGATGGGCATTCTAAGGGATATGTGCTATAAAGGTATCGTTTAGCCTCGAACCTCATCAACCGGGAATGACTGAAAATCAGGGGTTATGCAGCAAGGCTTCGTGGGTAGCCCCCACTTGAGAGTAAAGTCCTCCCTGTCTAGATGTCCCTTTATTTCGGCTTAGTGGTGCGGTTGCTGATCCCAACCGTGGGGTGATTTTATTTGGAATTATCCAGTAAGGGATGATTCCGGCCTTGTGTTGCAGGGGAGCGGGCGTACTCCTCGGTACTATGATCTAGGCCACGTACTATGACAGGTGGTACCCCAGTGCCTAGTCATTCGTTGGAAATCCATTTTCCCTACGTGCCTTGTACGGTATTTGTTTGTATACCTAGTATGCTGGAATTTAATCATGTAACAATTTCAGCTATTTGAATAAGTATTTGTAAATAGACACTATTATAATATCAGAGGATTTTTATAAAAAGTGTTTTAGCTATCGTAAGGTAAAAACCCGACATGTTTATTTGTGGCGTGGTCTTACGAGATGCTTTTATTTTCAAAAGGATTTTGAAACTTTAATAATCAATTTGAGTGTGATTTTCTCACGCTGGTTTTCCAGACTGACTCGGGTATTGTTTTATATGATGCTCGGGTCAGACCGAGATAAACAGGTTCAGGATATGATGCTGTGGAGCTCAGGAGACGAGCTGGATGTCGATACGTACTCCCGTACTTGATATTATTTTTCCGCTGTGTATTCAGCTGTATGTTATGGATGTTGATGTACTCTGATGATGAATTGTATAAACAGATATAGTTTTTGATTTGTGTAAAGATCTGTTGATATATATATTATATTTTATTCCGCTGCGATGGTTAGATTCTGATGTTGTTTTTCTATTTTTCTTCTTCTACCTCTTCTTCTTTAACCCAAATGGTTCGATTTTCCGGGTCTGGAAAGTCGGGTCGTTACAGTGGTATCAGAGCTTAGGCTAGCGATAACCTTGGCTCTGGTGGGAATTTTGAGAGTACTAATAGATATGAGCGCGTATTTGTTAGTGAATATAAAATGGTTTTATATTGTGTTGGTTGATTTATTGAGTGGCATATGAACCTTCGTCGGCACAGCCTGGACAACTGTATCGAAGGGGTTTCTAAACACTTGAATAGAATGGTTCGACACTGTATTGTTTTAAATAGGGTGAATGAAATAATTTTGCCCAAATTATTTTTATATATAAAAGGATAACTTTTGTAAATTAGATATTTGGTTGCTTGGTTGTTAGAAAGCGATGATATTAAATTATTATCATCATTGTGTAAAAATTGAATCAGAAATTGGAAAAGTATAACCAAAGGTGAAAGAATAAATTTATATAACAAATGGAATTTGAGAATGTAGATTATAAATGCAATTTATAAATTGAAATAAACTTTATATACAAATGTGAATTACAAATGTGATTTATAATCAAATGAGATAAATTCATAAACAAATGAAATTTGTAAATGTAGAATTCCAGAGTAATGTTTGGATATAAAATTGAATGGATTTTGAATTTGAAGTTTTGGGAAAAGTTTAAGTTCCTTTGGATTTAAGAATAGTTTTAAAGGTTTTGGGAAATAATGGTGATATTATTTCATGAATATTTTTGAAATTGAAGTGAAATCTGGTGGGAATTTGGGATTTTAAAAATGTTTGAAATGTTTTAAAGTGATAAAAGCATTAAATTCTCTTTCGGTCGCTGGAAAATAATTTCGGTGATGACTCAGCATCATCGATGTCTATTTTCGAGTTTCCAAAGAGAAATTGCTACCAAACTGTTTTAAATTGGAAATGATTGTGAACTGGGTTGGTTTTGAAATTCAAAAGGGAAAATTGTTTGGTAAAAGCAGATTGTTTTGGAAATTGGGATTTGAGGTGATATACCAGATATGTATGAGTTATTTATGGATTCAAAATGGTTTTTGAAATAAAACCGGGCAATTGAATTCTGGGAATTCTATTTAAAATATAAATGTGGAAATTTAAATGAATCAACAACATAAAGTATAGAATGAAGTTGATTGAAATAAGAAGGAAATGAAAGTTTAACTTTGGGATTATAATTATGAGATGAAAATAACTCAATGAGTAATATAAGTTGGTAGATAAAAGAGTTAGAGAACTTGAAGGTGAATGAATTGTAAAACTTGTATAAAATTTAATTTGAGTATATGAAGGTGAATAAAATATATTTGAATTTAACTTAAGATAAGTTAATTAAAATTGAGAATTGGAATTGAATTAAATGTAAATAAGTTGAAGTCGAATTGAATTGGATATAAAGGTAATGTAAAATGCTTATAATTGTGTAAATAAATTCATATTCTTAAGTGTAATAAGTTGAAATTGATTATAAAGATGAAATGGACTTAAATGAATAGTCCTAGATCTTAAGTAAGTAAGTTAAAACTTATGAATAGAAATGAAATTGTAAGTCATAAATGGGAATCCATTACTTTGAACCATTAAGAGTTATAATTTGAAATTGTAATTACCAAATGGAAACGACTAAGATGAGTAATCTTAATTTTTAAATAAATCCAAACTTGAATTATAAAATAAATTGAACTTAAGAAAATTAAGTGAAGTGATATTTGGAATTAAAAAGCAAGTATTTAATTTTAACCAGCGGAGGAACTAATTAGATAATAAATTAGTTAATGAAATTGAATTGTGAGTTAATGGAATTGGATTAACATAGTGATGGTTTGGATTGCGAATGAAATCCAAATAAGTGAAAATAAATTGGAAATGGCCTGGTTATTAATAAAATAATTCCAGATGAATTGAGTATGGAAAATAAAATTCATAATGATTGAGTGAATGGACCACTTATATTAAATAAATAAATGGATGGAATTTGATTAAATAAGAATCAAATGAAAGATGGAAATAAAACTTTAAAAGGTTGGTTAAATGGAAAATAAACTTAAGTTATTGACTTAAGTAAATGTTGAATGGAAACTGAACTCAAACAGAAGAGTGGTTTAAATAAGTTGAGAAATAGTTATTGAATGAGTTAACTTGGATTGTTTTCGAGCTAAATAAAATTCAATTTTTGGAAGTTGGAGATGAATTGAATTTAAGGAAAAAATTGGAAATGAAGTAGTAAATTGAAGTAAGTTGGAATTCATATGAAATGGGAGTTCAATTTGAATATATACACTTCAGTGGTGAAGTAGTAAATAAATATAAGAAAATTTATATGAACTTAAGAATTGAAGAACGAAATTCTTAAGAAAATTTGTAGTGGAAATATACTTAGTAATTTTGGGAAAAAAAATATATACTAAGTGAATAGTTGAATGAAGACTAAAACTGAAGTTGTGAAATGGGATAGTTGTGAATAAGGGGATAACAATAAAAAAAGGAATGTGAATAAAAGAGAATTGATATAACTGATAATCAATTGGAATTTATACGTAAGATGTACGTATATTATTTTATTCGCATAGCTATTTGGTCCAGATGTCGAACACAGAATTTCGAGATAGTTTTATTGATCCGAATTAGGATTTTTCACTCGATTTTCGACGGCGAACCTGGATATGGATTGTTGATTGATTCGGGATATTCTCTATCATAGTTGGTGGCTATGCAAGGAGAATGACGGTTTCTGATCAAGAAACCAGATCTGAGTCCACACTAGGAAGTCGGGTGGACGATACTAGTTCGGAAGTGGAATTGTGTGATCGATTGAGCGATCGAATGTGATATTGCGTACGGATGATATATGTGCATCGTACGGGCTTAAGTAAAACAAATATTGGAAATTTGTAAAGGAAAGTATAAAATGACTTTGGAATTGTGATTGAATATTATTGCTTAGTAGGATATACAGGTGTATAAAAGCAATGGATAATTGGGATTTTTGATTTTAGAAGATAAAAATTTAATGGCCCGACAAAAGGTATGTATTTGAATTTCTATATGAAATTTGATTGGGTTTTTGATCCAGCCACTTGGCCTTTTGTTTCTTTTTGAGATTGGGAGGCCGTAGAGCCATTTTGTAGTAGTACCGAGCTAGCCGCGCAAAGGAGACGCTGGCGAAATTTTTCGGAAATTTAGAGAGTTAGAAAAATTTTGGAAAATTTTGATAATTCAAAATTTGAATTCAAATTTGAATTTGAATGGATAAGTAGGTGATACGGGTTGAACTTATGGATAAGTTTGGGAAGTTAAAAGATGATTAGTGTATCATTAATAAAAGATTGTTTGGGTGTTGTTAAAACTGTTTGGTTTTGGAAAATAGTAATGGGTATTGGATCATTCTTCCTAACTGGTAATTTCGGGGACGAAATTCTTTTAAGGGGGGAGGAATGTGACGACCCGGAAATTTTGAACATTTGAAATAGGAATATTTAATTAATTTTAAATATTCAAAGGTTAATTTTTAACTTGAATTTCAAATATCATTAATTATTGGATAATTAATTGTTGAATTTAATTATCGAAATTGGTAAATTATTGAATCTGGAGCTTTAAGCCTGTTAAAAATAATTTAAAGGATTGTAAAAATTATATTGATAGTACTGAAGATAGTAAAAGTGTTGAAACTGAATTTGGAAGTGTTTTGTTAAGTTTTAAAAATATATCGTTGAAATGGAATTTAAAAATAGTCTTCCGAGGCACAGTCTCGGAATTCGACGAAACCAGTTCCATTGGGTCCGTAATATTGTATTATTACCGGATTTCAAGTTTCGTAGTAATCGGAGTTGTTGTGTGAGCATACGACATACAAACGCGTTGAAATCAAATCGAAAATTTAATATAAACAATTTAAGCCAAACACTATAGCTAGATATTTTTCCCAACCCGTTCCTTTGCCTTCTCGAACACGCTACCCTTGTCTTCCATCGTACACTTCTCGTTCCTTCTAAAATTTGCCTGTTCCTTCCTTGTTTATTTCATTCGATTTCAGTTATTATCAAACGAGAGAAAAAAGGGCGGAGCGAAATTCTTTAAATTTTAATCGCGTACGTCTCTTTCTCCTTCCTTACTAAAACTCGCGAGACATCTCTTCCACCATTTGAAATCACGTTCTCTTCTGAGATTCAAAATCTCAGATTCGTTAGAGGAGGAATGAGCGAACCACTGCTCTTTCAAGATTCGAAACCAAATCGAACGAAATCGATTTGTCCTCTTCTCGTGATGCCTCACCTGCTTCCTCTATCGAGCCGAGCGTGTAACCCTGACGAGTTCGACATGTGGTAGCCATTTGACTTCGAGTTCGCGACTCGTTAAATCTGGATTCGCAAGCGACAACGGTAGCGAGATCGATGGGGCGGCGGCCTAGGGCTTTGTCGCAATTGGGTTTTGGGGCAGTGGAGGGGCTGCGTGTGATGACTGGGAAGACGTGGTCGCGATTGTCAAAGGCGGTGGCGTGATTACAGGATGCACGAGAGGCGTTGGGCTTGGGGCAGTATGCGATTCTTCGTAGAGCAGCTCGCGAATCGGAACTTGCGACATCTGGGATGTCGACAGCATTTGGGGTGAGCAGTTTCTTGTTCCTTCTTCTTGAGTTTGAAATCTAAGTGCTCATTAATGAAAAGATTTTTTTTAATTAACAGTAAATATATAGAAATTGTAAGTGTTGGAAAGGATTTATATAAATTCGATTTTTATATCTATATAGATGATTTTTTTTTAAATGGATGAGTTCCACAGATATATATAAATGTAAATCTATCTATTTGAAATTTATATATATATACACATATCTTCAATAACTGGTTTATTGTTAAAAATGTATTATGAAAATATCCGTGTAATAAATTCATTCAATTATCTTAGTTGCTAAAATTATTTTATAAGGAAATTAGTTTAAAATTAAATCATTAACTTAAACTTATTCAATGATAAATTAATTGTTCAATTTATTCAAATACTAACAAAATTAATCTAATGTAAATTCAAGGTGGAAAAATTTGGAAACCAAGTCGGGATGGAAATGGGTTACATACAAAGAAAAGGTGAGTTAATCTCACTCAGTTGAATTTATATTTTAAATTTAAACAGTTAAATTTAAATAATTGATTGGATGATTGCATTGATTGATGTGCTATATATATATAGTAGTATATAGCAATATATACATATTGGCATATGTATATATTGGAGTTGTTGAGATTCCCGCATTATATAGCGGATGAGACCCTATGCGCCGTATAATAGCGGATGATATTTTATAAAACCCATATACCGCGATATTCCACCTCGAAGTGGAATTGGTATTGTGCTAACATCTGTGGATGCAGGGAAACAGGTTGGAGGGATCCAACTGGATTCCTCAAAATATTTAATTTTGTTTAAATATTCTGTGATATGATTGTTGATATCCTGTGATGATTTATATTGGATAATCTGGTTGGATTAAATTTCCCAGTATAATGAGTTATCAAAAGCAATTGAATTGGATTTTGGAAAGAAATAAAAGAGTAAAATTAAGTTAAGTAATTCTAGTGAATTCGAATAAATTAAATATGGAAAAGAGGAATTTTGAATAAATAGAGAAATATTGAATTTAAAGAAAACTTATGTGATGTTATTTAAAGGAATAAATAATTTATTTTAATTCAATGTTTGAATGTAATTAAAAAGAAAGAAGGAATTTGGGAAATCTGAAACTTGTGTTTCAGTTTAAAGATTTTAAATCATAATGAGAAATAAAATCTGGAAGTTAATGAATTTGGAAATAAATGGATTAAGTAAAGAAATTTATTTCAAAGTAAAATAAATTGGGAAATCAATTATAAATTTGGTTTAAATATTTTGGGATTTGAAATTTAAAGAGAAATGAGATTTTGGAGATATAAACTGGGTTTATAAAGTGAAATGGAATATCAGTGGATATTTGAAATATAAATTCAAGGTGGGAATTTATAAAAGAATATGAATTGGTTTAAAAATAAGTGTTGATTTATTTTTAAAGGATGTGAAGAGAAGTGTATTTCCTTGGATTGCCAAGTACGTTTTTCAAAGCAATTTTAAATATAAGTTAAAAGTTCTAATTTGTTTAAAAAGGCATGTTTTAGGGAATTGATTATTTCTAAAGGTTAATTTCCAAAGTAAGTATTTTCAAAAATCTATTATTGTAGTAAGTATATAAAAGTGATTTGGTATTATGTTTTAAAGAGGAAGTTAGCCTATATTTATAAAGTGGTTTTATTTTAAATATTCTTAAAATATATATTTTGATAAAGTATTAAAGTAGTTTTAAAATTTCAATGTTATAAAGTATATTTAAATAAAGTGTTTTTAAATTATTTTAAAATTAAAAGTATTTTGTACTTGGTGATTCAGTGGAAATAATTATTTGGGAAATGTATTCCGTAAGCGGAAACTGTTTTGAAATTGTTTTCAAATGAGCTTTGAAATTTTGGAAATATATCTTGGAAAGATATTTGGGCAAATAAATAATGTGGGAAATTATTTATTGTGTGATGGTTGCTTGTGGATGTTAATTGATAGTTAAATAACCGACTATCAATATTGGCCAAATGCGCTGATCGTTTCGAAGAGACCGGGATCGGGTTTCCGTATACCAGGATTCTAGGTCTGGAGACTCGAATACCACTTCGATCCGGTTTGTACGTTTCGTGTAACGTGTTCGGAGTCGAAGATGGAGCTGTGAAGTGCAAGGGCTAGTCGCTACTAATCCTGAGGATATTTCCAAAATGAATGTAGTAGGAATAGTGCCTTCGGTTCCGTTCGGACCCGGGACGGACTTGTATGGACGGATGCTTTCGTGACATCGTCAGGTGGACGATGGGCATTCTAAGGGATATGTGCTATAAAGGTATCGTTTAGCCTCGAACCTCATCAACCGGGAATGACTGAAAATCAGGGGTTATGCAGCAAGGCTTCGTGGGTAGCCCCCACTTGAGAGTAAAGTCCTCCCTGTCTAGATGTCCCTTTATTTCGGCTTAGTGGTGCGGTTGCTGATCCCAACCGTGGGGTGATTTTATTTGGAATTATCCAGTAAGGGATGATTCCGGCCTTGTGTTGCAGGGGAGCGGGCGTACTCCTCGGTACTATGATCTAGGCCACGTACTGTGACAGGTGGTACCCCAGTGCCTAGTCATTCGTTGGAAATCCATTTTCCCTACGTGCCTTGTACGGTATTTGTTTGTATACCTAGTATGCTGGAATTTAATCATGTAACAATTTCAGCTATTTGAATAAGTATTTGTAAATAGACACTATTATAATATCAGAGGATTTTTATAAAAAGTGTTTTAGCTATCGTAAGGTAAAAACCCGACATGTTTATTTGTGGCGTGGTCTTACGAGATGCTTTTATTTTCAAAAGGATTTTGAAACTTTAATAATCAATTTGAGTGTGATTTTCTCACGCTGGTTTTCCAGACTGACTCGGGTATTGTTTTATATGATGCTCGGGTCAGACCGAGATAAACAGGTTCAGGATATGATGCTGTGGAGCTCAGGAGACGAGCTGGATGTCGATACGTACTCCCGTACTTGATATTATTTTTCCGCTGTGTATTCAGTTGTATGTTATGGATGTTGATGTACTCTGATGATGAATTGTATAAACAGATATAGTTTTTGATTTGTGTAAAGATCTGTTGATATATATATTATATTTTATTCCGTTGCGATGGTTAGATTCTGATGTTGTTTTTCTATTTTTCTTCTTCTACCTTTTCTTCTTTAACCCAAATGGTTCGATTTTCCGGGTCTGGAAAGTCGGGTCGTTACACCGGTCTTGTATTTTTATTGCCAGATATGGATTTCTGGTCATCTATTATTATTGCCAGATTTGGATTTCTGGTTTTCTATTATTATTTCTAGATTTGGATTTATGGTCTTCTATTATTATTGCTTGATTTGGATTTTTGGTCTTCTACTATTATTGCCAGATTTGGATTTCTGGTCTTCTATTATTATTGCCACATACAGATTTTTGGTCTTCTATTACTATTACTAAATTTGGATTTCTAGTCTTCTACTGTTATTGCCTGATATGGATTTCTGATTTTCTATTATTATTTCCATATTTGGATTTTTGTTCTTCTTTTATTATTGCCAAATTTAAATTTCTGGTCTTCTATTATTATTGCTAGATTTGGATTTCCGGCATTCTATTATTATTGCCAGATTTGGATTTATGGTATGAATATCTGGCCTTCTATTATTATTGCCAGATTTGGATTTCTGGTCTTCTGCTATAACCAAATTTGAATTTCTGGTCTTCTATTATTATTGCCAGATTTAGATTTCTAGTCTTCTGTTATTATTGCAAGATTTGGAATTTTGGTCTTCTATTATTGCCAGCTAAAGAATTCTGGTCTTCTATTTTCATTTCTGGTCTTCTATTATTTTTAGTCTTCTATAATTATCGAATAGATTTTTTGTCTCCTATTATTGCCAAAGAAAATTTCTGATGCTCCTTCCTATGATATTACCAAACAATCTTCTGGACTTCAATCAGAAAACTTATTGTTACTTATTAATCTCTTATAGTAAAATTATAATCTTAACTTACGCAGATAATATATATTTATAACTCAATCAAATCCAAAAGGAGATCGATTGAAATTGAAATTAAGTTTAAAATTAATAACGAAAGATATCATTCACTTCATGTTTTACAGGAAAACAAGACTAGCAAGGAAGTCTCACTAAAGATTGGGCAATACAAAGGAATTCTTAGTCTTACCCTAAATTGTAAAAAGTCTCTTTTATACAGGGGGCAAATGTTATCTACATAACTTCAATCTCGAAGAAAACGCAACAAGTGGCGACGTCATAAAGAATCAGATGCCTCCAAGCGAACAATGCCGCGTCTAACTAATAAAGTGTCATCTATGATGTATCCCATGCAGCATCACCACTCAGCCATGTCGCATCTCATATAACGTTGCACTTTGCTCATACCATGTTCCATCGATGCCGCGGATTTCACACCACCCATTGTCGAAGTCATACTATGATGGATATAATACTGTCTCGATGTCGTACCTATTCGGCGTCGTTACTCTTCAACATTGCATGCCAACAAAGTTAGGGAGGATATCACACTTTGTAACGACCCATGGATCCATACCCTTTGAATCGACAATAAACCACACATGTCTGACCCAAAAAGCATAGACTGACGGAAAGTCACGAGAAAGAAAAGAAGAGAGAAGAAGAGAAGGGAAGAAAGAGAGAACCAAACAGAACAATACAGAATCTTACATCACAGCGGAAAAAATATAATATCATATCAATGATCTTTACAAAACAGAAACTGTATATACATACATCAATCAGAGTTCAACAATCAATCATATATAATCAGCCTGGACAGTTATAATAACCTATCCTTACAATTGCTGATAATATAAACAACAACAAAGCAGCGGATAATAAACTGATATGTGTATATGAAAATGAAGATCTCCAGCTCTCCTACTAAAGCTCCAAAAGCATCAAATCTGAACCTGTAAATATACTCGGTCTGACCCGAGCATTGAAAGGGAATAACACCCGGATCAGTCTGGTAAACCAGCGTGAGAAACACACTCAACTGAATTTATTACATTACCAAACTTTTCATTTCAAAACAAAATTATCTCGTAAGACATGCCCACACATAAACACGGACATGTTTTTACCTTACGATAACCAAAACCATTCATATCAAATCATCTGATATTATACTAGTGTCTAGTATATACAAATAATATTAATCATAGCCGAAATGGTTACCCATATAGCATTTCGGGGCTATTCATTACACCAATACAAACAAAATCGCAGCTCGTAGGGGAGTTTGGATTTCCATACAAATGACCAGGTGAAGGGACTACCTTCCGATGGGTACACCTCTAGATGGATGTCCCGAGGCACAGAACATCTGCCCTTTACCAACACAAGACCGGCCTACCTCTATAACTAGGTAGTACCGAATATGTCATCTCCCGGTCGTTACCGACCATTTCCGAGGGCCCTCATAGCATACAAACCACAATAATTTACATCTCGAACGTCATAGCAGAAAAAAAATCTAAAAGGGGATGATCATATCCTAATTGGGAATGACCCACTTAGCCTTGCCGCATCTAACCCTGTTTCGATCATTTCCGGTTGATGAGGCCAAAGAGGTAATGATTACCTTTCACATATCACATATCACTTTTGAATGCCACATTCGCCATTTCCGTTATCTACTAATTTCCTTTCACAAAAATACAACCCTTGAGCTTGTACGTCTCAAGGAAGGGTGTTAAGCTAAGAGAAGTTGCCTTGTCCGCCACCAAATAGATGTATGTTTGTAAAACCAATGTACGTAATCGTAGAAAATGCAAATGTTAGACATTCATCCACACAAGTTGTCTAGGAACAAGGCAAACCGAAGGTACTTTCCTACCACATCCTGTCGAGAAATCCCTAGGATTAGTAGCGAATAGTCCTTGCATTGGATATTTCATAATGAAGATACTACTGTTACTGGATGTATATTAGGATTTTAACCACAAATGATCAACAAGCAGTCCTTCACTATGAAAATCCTAAACATCAATATCATCGGCCATCCTGCACAATCGTTGTATAAATGTTGGTCCGAAGTGGTTTTCAGATAAATCTGATCCCGGTCTCTTCACACCAATAACGTAAAAGCTTTCTCAACCTCATACATAAACTAAGTCTCGTATACTTATCAGTCTCCAACTTTCAACTTGCTATCCTTCGGCCAAGAAGGAAGCTCGATAGATTGGAGTAATACTCTGCACTACACGAATCAACATCCTCAACACAAACGATAATCAAGCCCACACAGATGGCTACGTACTAAGTGTACGACTAAATAGTTCCTACATCAAGTCGAGGAACAAAAATTTGGCCAAATTTGATAGTCGGTTATTTAACTATAAAGCAAGCAAACAAAGATTTAGCACCATAAGCAATCACTAGGCCCTTTTAATTAATCTTTTATTAATTAAATCACTTTCCAAATATTCACTTCCAATTATCTTTAAAAAGATATAATCTCGAAACCATTTCAATTTTCTATATTGGAAACATTTCCATATACTTATTTAATAATAAGTAATTCACAATTCTCTATATTTTCAACACTTGGAAAATATTACATATACTTAAATCATGATTAAGTATATATTCTATTCTTTAAGAAAAACATTCTCTTAAACATATTCATTTGGGTCAAAACGAATGCTGCGTAAAACATCATTACGACAACCCAAAATCATCAGTATAGGGATTCGATAATTAGATAGATATATAAATCCCATATACTATACAAAAAATTTTCTTTCGAAAATCATTTACTATAACAATAGTGTTATAGTCCATGCTTCCCTTACTTCTCGAAACGTCTATTTCAACAATGAATGTTGAAATCTATGTATTCGATACTTAACACATTTTAAAACATCTTCAAACCATTGAACTCCATTTAAATTCACTTTTCAAAACATTTATTTTATTTAAAGGATTATTCACTGTCCAAAATCGTGAATATAATTCCTAACCAAATTCATTATTTCTACACATTTATTAAAGGATTATCAACTATCCAAAATCGTAAATATATTTCTTTTAATAAACTTTCATATTTAACTTATCAAATTCAGTTGATTTCGGATTTATAAAACAATGTTTATAAATCACATTCCTATTTTATAAAAACTTCAATTGATAAATTCCTTTATAACTCATTTCTTTTTTATTTATAAAATATCAATTTTATAAATCTTATATATAAACCGTTTATAATAAATCAAAATTCTCAATTTAACTAAATTTACAAAATAATCAACTTCATATTTCAAAAATCACATTTTGATTCCATTTCACAAAAATCATAATTTTTATAACATAAAAATTATAACTTATTTATTTAAAGTAAATTCATTTCCTTAACAATTCAAAAATCATATATTTTCAAAAATCACTTTGATATCCTTATTAAATTGAAATCATCAATTTAATAATTTTAAATCTCCAAAATAAGGCCCAATGTTGCAAAAATGCTAAATAAGGTGATCACATCAATCATATCAATCCTAACATCCAAAACATCATATATCATATAATAACAGCATATATATCGAAATCTGTAAATAAAATCAACACCGGTGAGGAATCCAGTTGGATCCCTCCAACCTGTCACCTGCAACAAATAAACATATTAGAAAATATGTACAATGTTTGCTTCGAGGCAGACACACGTACAAAAGGTCATCCGCTCATACACGGGAACGTATAGGGTCTCATCTGCTCCAATAGACAGGAATATATCCAAACCAATCAATATATATATATAATATCATATATTATCCAAATAATCATCAATCAACACAAAATAAATTTATTATCACTTATATAAAAATATAAGCGAGTCAGAAAGAGTGAGTTGTACTCACTTTGGTTCCAATAGCAGTTGCAGCATTTTATTCTGAATAAAATTAAACAGGCATTTGATTTTACCCAAACTTTCCACAGGTTCCAATCAACTCCAAATCAGCTCTAAAATGTAGTGCTCGTCAATACGATCCCAACGCAATTTGTTTCGTCAAAAACGAACCACGTATGAAGAAGTTACAGCATTTTAAACATTACACAATTTAAATCATAAATTAATTTCAATTTCTTTATTATTTTAAAACCCTACTTTCAATCGTGGCCTCTCGATTTGAACTAAGAGATCCGGGCCGTTGTTTCTTTTCTTCTCCTCCGTGAAAACCTACAGGCCGAAAGCAACCCAAAGCCGCCACTTTTCTTCGAATTTTCGCGCCTCCATCTCGATGCTTTAGCCCGATCAACCGCCTTCATACGAACGGCCGTCACGAGCTTCCCCTTCACCATGAACGCCGGCAAACTCGGTCACCGCCTAGCCTCGATATTTGAGCTCGAAGGTGCAACGTTTAAATAAAATTGTCGTTGATCCATCCCTTAAATTCGATCGTGACCGTTGAAATCGTAGAACTCGATGTGCTCTACAATCTTCTAGTTGAAAGCGAGACGTGAAAGTTGATGGATTGGAAGAGATCGAAGGGGAAAGATGATGATTTTCTGGCCATTGAATATTAAGGTGGCGGCTTGCCCTAGCTTCTTTAGGGTTTGTGAAAATTGTGAAATGTTGTGTCCTTTTATAGAAAATTTCGCGATACTATTCACCCGAAATTTTTTCCGAACTCCAATCGAAGCGTGCCGCCTGGTGTTTATAATGTTTTACCCATATTTCGAACACAATGGAATATATATCGGGAGCCAATTCGATCGTATTTAGAAGATAGGTTTTCGAATCGACTTATTTAAATTAAAATTCTCTTAAATAAATTTCTACACGTTTCAGCTTACCACGACTAAACCGTAAGTCCGATTGACACGAAATTTGAAATCCTACAATAATATAGCATTATGGATCTAATGAAACTGGTTTCATCAAAATCCAATCAAAAATGACTATTTTTACACGTTAATTAAATATTAAAACATCCAATTTTTAGAAATTAACTTTTAATTCAATTTTAAAAGTTCACTAACATCATTCTTATTCAAATAGAATTTAATTCAACTTTATAAATCATTTTCATTCACATTAAATTCAAAATCAAATTATTTACACAATTCAAATATTAAATTAACAATTTAATTATCCAAATAAATTATTATTTTTAAAATATAAGTTATTCAACTTATAAAATTTACTTTTGAATATTTAAAATCATTAAATATCTGAATTTCAAATGACTGAAATTCTGGGTCGTTACACACTTAATCAATATCGCCTCCAATTAGTGTTGTTTTTTTATCAACGTCAAGGATCAGCGTTGATGCTTAACATTTGTGTCGACATTCATTGATATCATTTCCTTAATTCAACTATTGATCGGTGTCACCCCTAACCAATATCACTTCATGTTGATGTTGCTATTCGACTATATTGCTTATATTGGTGCCGCTTCCTATCAAAGCAGCTGTTGTATACTATTAAAGCCAGCTTGTTGCCGACACTACCCCAATTGGTACAACCTTGGATCAATGGTGACATTATTGCATTTTGTCAATACTATAGAGATGTTGCGCATTTGAGTACGCAATGGTAATGATGAGACTCATCAACATTTGCTATAATCGTCAAAGCCGACATCATGCAAGATGATGCCGCCCCATGTCGATGTCGATTCCTATTGAATGCTTCCTCTATTAGAGCAGTGTTGAAATTCAACATAATGCTAAAGCATGTCAGAAAAGATATCCAAATGAGGCTCAACACCCATACATTAGTGTCGTCAAAAGTCAAGATTGCCGACGCCAAGCTGTTACACACGTCGCATTCCTACCCCTATAAATATGGACCTAGGGGCAAGTTGAAGGGGGTGATCATTTCTTTTCTCAACTCTAAAATCAAGGCATTGTAACCCTAAATAAAATTGGGGAAAATTATCAATTGATTGTAAATCTCATAATTTTATGACAAGAAACATGGATAATTTCGAATATAGCCTATCAGACTATGAACGATGACAAGCATAGCCCATTTTTGCCCATGGATAACATTGAACATGACTTAATTTGCCTATTAACAAGAATATGCACTTTGGACGTTATTGATAAGGACATGCATAATTACTACTTTTCCTATGGACATTGGACTTGGAACATAAGAACCAAATCACCTAGCCTATTAACATGCTTAATGGACTATTACACAAATTTGTTACTTGTTTTCTCTATCTCCTTTGGATATATGGCATGATCCTTTGAGTATTTTATTCCGAGAGCCACATAGATTCACAAACATGCACTCCAACTAATCTCAAGGACTCTTTAATATTTTATTTCGAGTGACCTTAGGGGTCTTAAATATCATATTCCAGATGGATATCTAGACTTTCGAATATTTAACATCAAAGGCTCCGTTGTACTATATATTCATCCTTTAATGACTTCACTATGTATTTGACTTCTAATGATGAACTTGTCCTTGGTGACACTCTTTGGTCATTGCCAATTAAGCCACACTTAATTGTAATGTTATCGAGGGTTAGTTTACCACAATTAGCATCATGGGTGTTATGCTAATTTTTGGTTTAATGGGTAGCCTGCTATAGGCGAAGGTTCTAAGGTCATGGATCTCTAAGATATCAAATTTAGTGTTTTTCTTGAACAAAGTACCACCCTTATTATCAACAAAATTATATATGTATTTGTAATACTTTTCAAAGCAATGTCTACTATAGATCTGTCGGTTATCGGCACATCGGTTGCAAATAATTCTTCCTCAAATCATTGTTCTTTTTTTTACAAGCTTGGTGTGCAAATCTTAACATTAGGGATTGAACCAATTTTAATAGAGGTTAAAGTTATAGAATTATTGTGTGTTTTGAATGAGAGAAGGTGGGATTGGTTATTGTCACTAGAAAATATAATATCTCCATTTTATTCTCTATTTTGAATCTGTTGGATCTGGGCCAGCAACGCAGCGGGTTAAATGGTTAAATTTAAAAAAAAAAACCATTTTCGATCTTATTAATTCAGATCTAATCAAAATAAAATTCAAATAAAATCATTATTTTATTTAATTGATTAATATGAAGATTTTATTTGTTTATATAAATAATATATAACGTGTACATGTGTATCAAATACACATGTACGTGTACATGCACGTGTAACATATAATATGTACATGGTTTAACATACCTGTATCTAAGTGTTGAGATTTACATGATAACCAAGACATTAGCCTCGTCATATACGTATTTGTTGTTATTGTGGTATAACATTAATATAATATAAAATACACGTATATTTAAATAAATATATATACACACACACACACACATATCACTATAGACATAAGTACATACATATACATACATACATACATATATATGCAAAACAAGTATATATAAATTTAAATATAAAAAAATTTAAATTTTAAACTTAAATCTTTATGAAAATTCAAATTTGAAATTAGATCTAGATTTAAAATATTGTTTTAAAATTCAAATTCAAATTTAAATATTTTATAGATAATTTAATAAATATATTTATATATAAGTATATACAAAAAAATATATATTATTTTTTATTCGAAAATACATAAATATATATAAATAAATATTTTTTAACTTATATAAAATTCTAACTTATTATATATATAAATAATGTTGTATAATTAAATAATATATATGTAATATATTTATTTTAACCATAAATTAATTTTGATAAAATCAATTTTTTTCCAATTAATCCATGTAGATTAAATGTATATTTTTTTTAAATTTGAATTTCCAAACGAATAAAATTGGTTTTTATATTATGAGCTCTTTACAAATATAATATATATATATATATGTCTATATATATATATATAAGTTATAATTTAATAATTAATATTAATAATATATATTTATATATTTAAATATAATATGTGTGAACAAAAATAATTTTTTAATTCATGTGCATACGAAATAACAAGTATGGATATTGTTAACACGATATATATATCAGCTTTAAAAATTCAATTCTAATTCAAAATGCTTTTAAAGTTAATTTTTAAATTCAAAAATATTATTTTTAAGATATAGCCGAAAGCAAATATGAATATATACATTTCATATATTTTTTATTTATATAACAATTTCACATACAGATTAGCAACAAACACATTTATGGATTCATGATATAATTCTAACTTATTCAAGTATAATAGCATAAATGATTGCATATGTAAAATTGGTATAAATAAAACGTTTCCTTAGTGGGCTAGTAGTAACATTTCGAAAGCTGAATCAAAATAACTTTTAGAATCGAATTCGGTCCCTTCTAGAAAATGCTAGTAATCAAAGAGATCTACACACGTTTAATTATATATGATTTATACCTAAATTTTGGTTTCAAAATGGAGATGGGAGATGGCCATGACTTACGGCGGATGGGGGTTCTGGAGGTAGAAAAGTAAACTCTAAAATGAAGAGGGTGATGGGTTTACATAAGAAGGGAGAATGAGAGAAAATAGAGGATCTATATCTAGCCTTTTACCCCTTCTTTCTCCACTAGTTCAAACCCTTGTTTCAAAAACAACACATCCCTAACCCCCTTATACATGGTCGGCCATTCCTATAAGCTAATGGGCCTATATGCATTTTCAAACCAGATCAGCAATTGCGCATTTTAAATCTAATTCAAATGTACATCTATATCGTATATCGATACATATGTATATAACTTTTATATATGAACTACTTTTAGTATTGATTCAAATATATCAAATAAAATTTTTATAATTAATATTTCATAAATGTTAATTTAATTAATTTATAACAATTATAGTTTAATTAAATTATGATATATTCGGAGTATTCAAAATTGCAGTTGTGTGACTCATAAGTGTAAATTCAGTTAGTGATTAATATCAACCAATTTGAATATTAACGTTCACACATCACTTTAGCTAGTGGTCTGATAGTTTAGCCAAATTTAGCTCTCATACGATTTCGGTAAAATCCAATTTTACTATTTTAAGTGGTCTTTGGTAGTGATGATAATTTACATCAATTCTCTTCGTCAAAACAATATCACATCAGGACTTATGGAATTTGATATTTGTCAGAATTCCAATATCCTCTACATTTGTATAATCCAAACACATAATACTTGGTTCAATAATCACAATTATTATTAACCAAAGTGCTCTGGCCAAAGACTTTGACTTTGAGTTGACTACAGTTGACCATGGTACTAACCACATTTAACTAGGAGACAAACTCTCTATTAAATAGTGTTTCAATTCTAAGGGTTTAACTTAGACCCAACTATTGTCATTCAATGGACGTTGTATCACGATTTAACTATAATAAAAGTGGAGTGTCTACATTTAAGTTCAACAGTATTCTAAAATCGAGAGAACTGTGTAATATTTTCACTTTAATATTCTCTATTTGACCTTAGCTATATTAACCAATAGAAAAACTATCGAGTGAGTCATTCTATAGTTATCCAATAACTATCAGCATTTAACCCATTGGTGCCCCCGACAACCATTAGTAATAGATTTTCCAACATTTGGAGAGAGTTACGTATTCTAGCCTCAATAGATATATCGATATCCAGTCTTGATACATCTTAACTTAGAAATATTTAAAACAATATGTTTATTATAATGTGATAAATTACTTATGGTTACAACACATTGTAATTACTATCAGAAAATACACCATTTATGGATTTTCTATTAAATATACAATTAAAAAATTAATTAATATAACACGTTATAACAAGTATATAATAGAAAGAAAAACACATTTTATTTCGAACAAGATTTTATTACAAAGTTAATACTTTACAATAAATTACAGAGTTGCCCCTAGGGCTTTACCCTTACACTCTTAGAAACTAGATATAATCTAGAGAAAAGACTTAGTTAGAACTCTTCCCTTCTCTCATTGTACGACCAACCACACCCTATCATGGGCATCCATGATGTTCGGCCAAATTAATATATCATATATTAATTAGTATATTAATTAATGAATCCCATATATTTGATTAAACTAAGTATATCGATCGTATACTTTTTTAATTAATTTTAAGGCCACAAATAAATAACTAAATGTCATAAAAATTCGATACAACATTTATGTTAATTTTATTACTAATTTATAGCATTTATAGATTAATCTAAATTAGTTGAACTCAGAAATTAGTTAACCACACTGTTATGTTAACTCCCTAGCGTGAACTCAGTCCTAGTAACATTTAAACAATTAAACTACCAAAGCCTTTATGTACTTTGCCGAAGTTTAGTATCGGGCACGAGTTTGTTTTCTTATAGATCATCTAGATGAAATCTAGTTTCATGCAACGACATGCAATAGTCTTCAAACTTGAGAAGACATTAATCTTAAGTAGCTATGTTGTAATTAATTTTGGTTAATCACATGAAATCTTGATCATGCCATAGACATAGTTGGGTACGCGTTGAACTACTTGAAGTGAAATACTACTCAACAAGGGATTCATCGCCTTCATTGTAAAAGTTAGTATCCATAATTGGTAGTTAATTAAAAGTCAAAATATCTAACTGGAGTAAAATGGTTAATCGATGAATATTATCGGATTGAATCAAAGACTTTAAAGTGGTCTATTCAATTAAGTACACATATTATAGGCATTTTTGACCTTTGACCAAACTCTACATATCATAGCAATATTGTGGTAATGAAAAGAAAATGTGTGCAAAATAACGTTACTATGGCAACTCACACCTCCAGACACACCGATCCAAAGCTTATGGCGACTTTCAAACTCACATCGGTGCCGAGAAATACGAGCTATTGAGGTTTTAATACATTATAGAGACTAAAGATATATAGATTTCATCTAAGACATTTTAAACTTCACATCTCATAGTAGAATTCATCAAAATGTAAATATAGTATGTAACCATATCAAAAGGTATCTCAAAACACAGTCTTATAAAATAGTACGTAGTTAAATCCAGAGTACACAGAAATACAATACATAGTCTGATAAATGCTAAGTACTGAATAAGATAGATAGTTACATGGAGAGTAATATAAAATAATAAGCAACTCCAATGATGAGCTCGCCTCTCCACATACTAATCACGGGCCTATCACCTACTGCCCTGTCCTCCTGCAGTGGGAAAAAAAAGGAAAATGGGTAGGTCAGACAAAAATCTGATGAATGAGTACATCATTATTATATGGTGATAGTATACAGTTGACTTTAATAATACTCTATGTGACCTGGGATATCCTACATGTGTCTGTGAATTACTAGTACTTAAGGGGTTTTAACTTAATACACACCTACATTAACGGCTTGTACAGGCTCATACGAGGATCGAACAACTAATCTAACCTCAAACAACTATTGATTGGATAATAGATACTAGAGCTTCTCCAATATAGGATTATCATACAATATTCTCTATAGGACTACATTTCTCATATCACGACTACGCGTAACTGTTTCATAAAGGTTTCCCTATAATTTTCACATGGGACTAAATTTCCCACAACTACGACTACAAATACCCTAGCTACACATTGAGGGGGAGCCCCAAATGCTGACTCGTCGAAGTCTCTTATCCTCTGCATTCGTGTCCACCTCTCAATCATAGCACATGCCTCTTATTGCACACGTAGGGATCCAAAAACAACATAGCATCATGTCACATCATCTATGAATACTAAGGAGTTCCCATAGTGCCAGGCCCACATACTTCATCAGGCATCAGTCGATGTTGCTAATCCACTGTAGAACTTCCTATGAGTGCTATTTACGATAGAATCACCCTAGTCGAACATTGACCATTGCTAGATAAATAACATTTACCCAGTCCTGCAACGTCCTAGTGTTGCTCATAGGGAACTAGCTTCCCTACTCCTAACATCTATACACACACTACTAATTGATTTATTTATAACCTGGTCCTTAGGCCGAGGTTCATACTGCGCTTCTGGAATGCTAGCCGATCGACCACTATATATTAGAGCGATCAACCGCTTACTGTCAACTATGCAAGAGTAGTCGACCGACCGTTACTATTTAATTAGGGATTATTGCTTTCTTTTAGGGTTTTACTTATTTGGTTAGTTACATTCGTTCCTAATTTCCTAAATTTCCATTACAGTGATTTACAGTTTCCTCTCACATGGAACTTAGGCTTCCAATTATCAAAATTTCTTATTGAGATTCCATTTTACAAATTTACACCATAAACATTTCAACCTAGCATTTTTGTTAACAGGTTATATAAATTCATACTTGATTAGAAAATGAGTTTAACCTAGACGGATTCCTATTTAACAGGTTTACATCAGTTTAATTTGTTATTCAACATCGGGTCCAAACAATACGATCTTCAATTTAGTTTCTGACAACCTAAATCAGATAGGGTATATTAAAATTAACTACATATAAATCATCTTATTAGAAATATACCTACCCACCTCAGATCCATACTTTCTTTTGAATCTTGATAGGAATCTCCCCCTATTCATTAGTTTTTTGTTTGATTTGTCCTCCTTAATCTCTCTACTATTATATTTATTTTATATTGAAGAATTTTAAAAGTTGAGGAGAAAAGAATTTGACAGAGTTTGGGTACACGGACAAATTTCTAATGAATTAGGGTTTCAGTTAGTTGTGTATTTATAGGGGTTTTAAACTGATATGGACTGTTAATAAACCCTTGGAGAATCTTCGTTCTCATCCTGTATGCTAATTGTTTACTTTGTTTCCAAGTAAAACTATACGATCAAATCCGGGCTATTCATTGTTAAAAAAAATTCACCTTGACACTTCAACCGGTCGACTGCTAGGTTTTGACCAGTTCCGGTACACCTTTTTCTTAGTGATTGGAGCCAGCTGAACTTAGAGACAAATGGTTTTTGAACTTACTTGCCTGCGCAAACACACACATGCTCACAACGCAGTTCTAATCTCTTTGAGTGCCCGTTGCCCCCCTCCAATTAAGGTTACTACTACATGTCGACTGGTGATCCCCCGGGCTATTTTTTTAATTAATTTATTAACGTTTATTTCTTTCCAAATGTACATATTTAATTATTTTCAAATGTTAATTTTCAAACGTTTATCAATTCTTCATATTAGCTTCGATTTCAAAGTGTAATATATGAAAATGGTCCAAAAAATTACTATAAACACAACAGTGCAAGTTCCATAGTGAAATTCGTACGTTTACAAAAATTCTATTTTCACCTTGTTATATTTTAATTTAATTCTTTTATTAAATTTTTGCTTAAATCTTCAGGGTGTTATATTCTCCCCCTAAAATGGATTTTGTCCCGAAATCTCCCTGAATAGAAAAATTTAACTCGTAGTGCAACAATCAATGTCTACAAACATCTACTCATCTATCATCCACTGTCAATCATTGTCCTTAGTTAAATTTCTAATGCAGTATATATATGCAAGCATGGGATGCATATGAACCTATATTAATGCGAAGAGTAGGCGATTTCCTGATCTAGTCAACCTCCTAAAATGCAATGCTTATGCCATGTATCCAAGATGTTTGCAACATCCGATGTAAGTATACTTGCAATTCTGCATGTATGCGCAACTATTCAGTCCATGTGCCGCAACCATATGCATATGACTTAATAAAATAAAACAAGTGATGATATGAGTATGTGTGCAAACTAGAGGATATACTTACTTAAGTGTGCAAAAACCAATTCAACAAATACATCCACTAGCATCCATCATCCGTAACATATCTTATTGACACATTTATAAACATTCCTACCATCCAATTGTCTCTACCTAAGGGGTATACTATGCTAAATCCTAACACATAAGTAGTCTATACTTATTTGGTTAAAATGGAAAGATACCAGAAAAGAGTTGCTGGTGGGTAGCTCAGATCCTCTCCTTAGACATCCATGTACTTTCCGCTGGATCGTCTCCCAATGAACTTTAACAAGCTTGATAGATGTTAACCGACATCTTGGTCCGGTTACAAAATGACAGTTGAAGAAATTATCATTAGCACTAGACAAGATTATGATCAAGGAGAGACTGGAGGTGGTAGCAAGTTGTCAGGCCCACAACAAAGCAACAGCATTCGGCCTGCCTGGCCTGGTGCGCAGATTCACCTACTATGGGCAGAGGCACCTTGTTCCTAAGCCCATGAGGGAAGTCCAACCCATCTCGTCTATAAATATGAAGGCAGTAGCACAATGAAAGGGACCTTTTTTTCGGGAACACTTGGGAGACTCTACCATTTTCTAGACTCATCTTCTTTACTTAACAATTGTATTCAAGCATTTGATCCACGGATTGTATCTGTAATCAATCATTAAGAAGAGCAATAAAGTTTAACCTCAAAGTGGACGTAGGCAATTACGCTGAACCACTATAAATTCGGTGTTCTTACTTTCTGCATTTAAATTAGCATATTCTTCCTTGTTTAATTTATCTTCATCACTTATATCTCTACACAATCTTTCTCAACGAGGTTAGTGACCAATTTCGGTGCTAACACTTTGGTGCTTTCACTGAGAATTGAATTCTCAGCTCGATTGGATCTCATCGGCTACTAGTGGATTTCCATATTCGCGAGATAGATCCAGTTGTGTACTAGAAAACTTCCTATTCTACTCAGATTTGAAAGAAATCTAAAGGAAGCTGATAGCCGTAGATTAGATTCACTGATGTACGCAAGATCTGGGGATTGGACGTTGAAGTTTGCACTCAAGTTGAATGAAGGCCGACCCTCCTCTAAAGGCAATTCAGCCGATCGCCCCAAAATAGGCGTATGCCGACCGCTCTAGAAAAGGCGTATGCCGATCGCTCCAGAAAATGCCCATGCCGAGCGGTATCTAGGCCGATCCATACCTCCAGGCCGAACAGTGTGAATGTCGAACAGTGTGAATGCCGAACAGTGTGGAATGCCGAACAGTGTGAATGCCGAACACGTGTGGAATGCCGAACAGTGTGGATGCCGAATAGTGTGGAATGCCGAACAGTGTGGAATGCCGAACAGTGTGAATGTCGAACAGTGTGGATCGCGAACAGTGTGGATGCTAAACAGTGTGGATGCCGAACAGTATGGAATGCCGAACAGTGTGAATGCCGAACAGTGTGGAATGCCGAACAGTGTGCATGCCCAACACCTGTGGAATGCCGAACAGTGTGCATGCCGAACAGCATGGAATGCCGAACAGTGTGGATGCCGAACAGTGTGGATGCCAAACAGTGTGGAATGCCGAACAGTGTGAATGTCGAACACGTGTGGAAGAATAGTGTGGATGCCGAACAGTGTGGAATGCCGAACAGTGTGGACGCCGAACAGTGTGGATGCCAAACAGTGTGGATGCCGAACAATCTTATATGCCGAGCAACTTTGTCATGCCGAACGGCCCTCAATGCCGATCGAAACTTAAGTTACACCGGTCTCTTATGCAGCGCAGTGCCTCCGGATAGTGAATTCAAAACTCAACTTAATAAAGGAACATTCTATCCACTTCCCTGACATCCCATGATCGACCAGGGCATAGAGGATCTAGCGGCAGCTTATGAACGGCATCAAGGGAACGGACAAGCAACCGCTATTCAAACGGTACTCCCAAAGGTTGGAGAACATAGATGATATGACTCTAGCAAACGCCAAGATGACTCCAAGCACCATTCTTCACTGACCCAGCACTTCGAATTTAGTGACTCCAAGCAAACCAATGCTCTAATCAATTTATTCCAAATACTAACGAGGGTATCATACTGATCGCGTTTGAGGAAAGTCGACCTCCAGATATATTTTGGCAGCTAGTTAGCTAAAGAGCCTCCTACGACTATGGATCGTTTCTTTTACAAAATGAATCAGAACTAAAGTGAGGAGGAGTGGAGCAGACTAAGAAAAATAACAATGAAGGCCCGTTGGCTAAGGATGTAGATCCCAGTAGCCGAAACAAGACTTCAGAATTCAGCTCATATGCTCTTTGAAAGATTCAATTGACAACCTCTACTTGAAGACTCACGACTTGGAGTGGTACTGGAAACCAACCTCGAGAGAGTACACCAAAGTCTAAAGAAAATCAGGGGAATGTTGTATATTCCCAGATGCTCACTGATCCTAACACGGGCGATTACAAACACCTCCGAGGTGTGATCGAAAAGATGACCTGGAAAGGAAAGCTTCAATAGTATATACAAGTCCTGCAGAATGGCGGGCAGCGAATATCCGATGCCTATTAATAAAGGGCTATGATTATCAATTAGACGGTTGACGGCCGACATCCCTTTGAAAGGAGCCAGGGGCGGAGTCGAATAGCGAGCACACGATGCTGCTTCACATATCAATGAGATTTACCATAATCTTCTTTGAATTATTTCCATTTCCATCTCTATTTCAATTGTTTTATGAACTACGACTAGCTTGAACTAAACTACTTTCAAAACGATGCAGGTGACCAGGTACTCAGATTTGGTTGCCAACCAATCTACGCAGACCATGATCGGACGTGTGGAGTTACATCTGGACGAGCATAATTCTATCGCTCATCATCAACCATATGCCTTTGATTTGAGGCTATGGACTAAATATTGAAAAGTTCATCACGATCAGAGCCCAATACAAAGTCAACATGACCAACCATCCATTCATCGACCTCCATGTTTGACTCAGAGACCTAAGCAAGGCTTGGAATGGGTATGGCCTGATCATCCACTCAAATTGAGTCATAGAATAAAGTTCGACAAAATACAGATGCCCCTCCTGAAACTCAGTGACGCCGGGATCTGTCTAGAGTGGACATGATTTGTTCATCTACACATCAAATCCTACCTCGAACAAAAAAGGTTATTCGAAAGCCCGACTTGAAGTAGTTGTGGTGGATTGCCTACTCATTAACCATCGCTCTCAATATATGGACACGACTACACCTTGGAACATATGCAACTTGCTTTGTCTACTCAAAAATCTATTGTCCTTATTTTCTAGAAGGAGATACGGAGCAAATTGTAAGAGATTTGGCTATCTAACCCAACATGGATGTGATCCAACCATCTGTCATATACCTCCTTCCTTGACTTGATTGGAAGAGCTATAATCACCAAGCGGACGAGAATCGATCGTCCATTTTTCAAATTCCATCCCTCATCCTGGGGGGCAGAATCCCATTCCGTGAGCAAACGTGGTTCGATTGTTCATTCGACGACATTAGCCTCGATACAGTAAATGAATACAAATTAAAGATTGGAAATACGGCTGCTCTCAACTTAAACCTCTAAGTCCCCAGAGCGCGGACTGGAGTATAAATGACTTAAACCTCCAAGTCCCCAGAGTGCGGACTGGAGTACTCTAAGTCCCCAGAGCGCGGACTAGAGTATAAATGAAAAAAACCTCCAAGTCCCCAGAGTGCGGACTGGAGTACTCTAAGTCCCCAAAGCGCGGACTAGAGTATACACGACTTAAACCTCTAAGTCCCCAGAGCGCGGAATGGAGTATAAATGACTTAAACCTCCAAGTCCCCAGAGTGCGGACTGGAGTACTCTAAGTCCCCAGAGCGCGGACTAGAGTATAAATGAAAAAAAACCTCCAAGTCCCCAGAGTGCGGACTGGAGTACTCTAAGTCCCCAGAGCGCGGACTAGAGTATAAACGACTTAAACCTCTAAGTCCCCAGAGCGCGGACTGGAGTATAAATGACTTAAACCTCCAAGTCCCCAGAGTGCGGACTGGAGTACTCTAAGTCCCCAGAGCGTGGACTAGAGTATAAATGACTTAAACCTCCAAGTCCCCAGAGTGCAGACTGGAGTACTCTAAGTCCCCAGAACGCGGACTAGAGTATAAATGACTTAAACCTCTAAGTCCCCAGAGTGTGGACTTGAGTACTCTAAGTCCCCAGAGCTCGGACAAGAGTATAAATGACTTAAACCTCTAAGTCCCCAGAGTGCGGACTGGAGTACTCTAAGTCCCCAGAGCGCGGACTAGAGTATAAACGACTTAAACCTCTAAGTCCCCAGAGCACGGACTGGAGTATAAATGACTTAAACCTCCAAATCCCCAGAGTGCGGACTGGAGTACTCTAAGTCCCCAAAGCGTGGACTAGAGTATAAATGACTTAAACCTCTAAGTCCCCAGAGCGTGGAATAGAGTATAAATGACTTAAACCTCCAAGTCTCCAGAGCACGGACTGGAGTACTCTGAGTCCCCAGAGCGCGGACTAGAGTATAAATGACTTAAACCTCCAACTCCCCAGAGCGCGGACTGGAGTATAAATGACTTAAACCTCCAAGTCCCTAGAGTGCGGACTGGAGTACTCTAAGTCCCCAGAGCGTGGACTAGAGTATAAATGACTTAAACCTCCAAGTCCCTAGAGTGCGGACTGAGTACTCTAAGTCCCAGAACGCAGACTAGAGTATAAATGACTTAAACCTCCTAGTCCCCAGAGTGTGGACTGGAGTACTCTAAGTCCCCAGAGCTCGGACAAGAGTATAAATGACTTAAACCTCTAAGTCCCCAGAGCGCGGACTAGAGTATAAACGACTTAAACCTCCAAGTCCCCAAAGTGCGGACTGGAGTACTCTAAGTCCCCAGAGCGCGGACTAGAGTATAAATGACTAAAACCTCCAAGTCCCCAGAGTGCGGACTGGAGTACTCTAAGTCCCCAAAGCGCGGACTAGAGTATAAATGACTTAAACCTCCAAGTCTCCAGAGCACGGACTGGAGTACTCTGAGTCCACAGAGCACGGACTAGAGTATAAATGACTTAAACCTCCAAGTCCCCAGAGTGCGGACTGGAGTACTCTAACTCCCCAGAGTGCGGACTCGAATATAAGCGAATCCGATCTCCAAGTTCCCTGAATATGAACTATGACACAAATGACTTGAATTTGTCAAATCCCTGACATATGGGCTAGAAAGTATTCTAAGTGCTCGAAGCACAGAATGGAAGTTCAACGACTCCCGAAGAGTTTCCGAGTTATATGAAGATGGACTGAGAAGTCTCTGTTACTCACAACTGCTTGGATTAAAATCACAATCACAAAGAAAACTGAACAATAAGAGTCTTTTGTAAGACAGAAAAAGGAACTAAACCTTATTCAGAAATGAGTTTCTATTACAACCCCTCCAAAGTTCGGGGTCGACATTCTATTTATAAGGACTAAGGAAATAGATGAAAATAATTACATAACTTAAACTAACTCTCATTGAACGAGGATAGTAATCACTTCTGGTGCTTCTTCGACTTCTTTCCAGACAGCTCCTCTCCAGAGCATTTACCCTTGGTACACTTCTTTGATAGAGGGGTAGCAACTGAAGGAGTATGGGGGCCTTCCATGGGCTTGGACCCGCCAGGAAGGATGACCTTCAACGGCTTGTTCAAAAGATCGTCCAAGTCCACAACTCGGGGCTCTACTATGACCTTGACCGTCTCCTCCTTCTCTTTCTCGAGCTGCTCCTCCATGCTCAATTCGGATGTGTGCTCAGAGGTGCCTGTAATTTCTACTTCATAACCCCCATCGGTAGGAGAGGTCTCAGACTTGTCTTCATCAAGCGCTCCGATCACCTGAGCGTCTGGACCAGGAGACTCCACTGCATGAGTGGCTTCACTTGTTTTCTCCCCTAATTCCGTGGCGACATCGCTCCTCGGAGTGGGCTCGGGGTCAGAACAGCCTGCACAAAATCATGGAAAACAAGCATTAGAATGCAATAGTCCTGCATAAAGAATAACGACTTTCGAAATCTTAAAGAGAACCTTAAGAGAAGGATTATCTACCAGGTTCATGCAAACTCTCAGCCATCCGGGGGGTCTCACCCTCTGGAATGGGAGACAGAATGCGGACTAAAGTACTCTAAGTCCCTGAGTGCGGACTAGAGTATAAATGACTCAAAAACCTCTACGTCCCCAGAGTGCGGACTATAGTACTCTCAGTCCCCAGAGCATGGACTAGATTATAAACGACTTCAGAAAAATCCCTAAATCCCAGAAGCGGACCAGATTACTCTAAGTTCCCAGAGTGCGAACTAGAGTATAAACAAGTTGACGAAAATCTCTGCGTCTCGAACTGTGGACTAAAGCATAAATCGTTCGACAAATCTCTAAGTCCCCGGAGCATGGACCGAAGCATGAACACAAATTGGGCGCGAGTCAACTGGGGGGAGAATAACACTAAGTCACCAGAATGCAGAGTGGTGTATAAACATCGATAAATAGACGAGTGGATTCCGTCCA
Source organism: Allium fistulosum (assembly GCA_030737815.1). Classification (NCBI taxonomy): domain Eukaryota; kingdom Viridiplantae; phylum Streptophyta; class Magnoliopsida; order Asparagales; family Amaryllidaceae; genus Allium; species Allium fistulosum. Next base: position 326,904,936 of record CM060906.1, read on the forward strand.
TTTTCTATTCCGCAAACTTCGACCTGGAATCGACAGGAGGATTATTAACCCGCTGAGGATGGAGTTCGACCATCCAACTAGTGACCTGGCCAAATCAATGTTGGGGGCAGGGGTACAAAACACTAAAAAGCTGAATACGACAGCTCATTGTAGCTCTAGCGTGGCGTTCTTTATAACTTGAGGCAGCGACTGCAGGGAGGCCTCAATACAGAACCAATCGAAACGACATCCAAAGCTACGAGCAACCTACTATATCATACCTCAGACCAAGGGTCAATGCCGATCCGCACCAAGCACATACGAATGTGACTCAGATGTTTTTTGAAAAACTACGACCCCCAGAGTATGGAAAGAAGGGTAAACCACGAATACTTGGTCAAAAATTCTCCAGCACCCTCGTTCGATTCGTCAGGAGGAGTATGAAACTGGATGAGCATAATCCGACTGCATTTGTAGCCAACTTTACCCCGAGATCTGATTACAGAGCATGAACCAAAGTGGACGTGGATGACCATCCACTGTCCAAATTACGCCCTGAAACTTACGTGGCATCGAAGTATTCCTCTTGGAATGAAAAACCATGATAAAATCCAAGATAGGCGAGACCTAGTCTCCCATCGACTGACATGATCCCACGATTCAACGGGAAAGAGAGTAAAGCTAAAGTGGGCATAGCTGGCCTTCCTACTTATCGGTATATGCCCCAGACCTGGGGGCACGAGCAAGAAGCAAGATGAATGTGAACCGACTATTCACCAATCACCTCTATGTCTTTGGAGTTTAGGTGAAAACATAAACATAGCTAGGATGAGACTCTACCATCCATGCAGTACATTTATCAACCCGAGACTGGGAGAAGACGCATGGTCATCCAAAAACTGGCTACGATAGCTCAGTATTAAAACTTATATATAGTGCTTACAGCTACTCAAGGCAACGACCGAAAGGATGCCTAGAGATAGAATCGTTAAATCGATACCTTAGCTCATGGGCAATTGACTTTCACTCCAACCCGAGGGACGGGTAAAGAATCATGAATGCATTGAATAGAAAGTGCGTTACTCGAATGCTCAATAACTCATGACAAGACTCTAGGATTCGACTAGAGTAACCATCAACATTGGCCGTCCCAACCATATTTCACATTGAGTGTTATGCAAAATAGTTACATCTTTACTCAAAGAATCTGGGATGGCACCTGCTAATCTGACGGTCGACATTACAGCTAGCCATGGCGACCCTTTCCGGGTGCTGAATATCGGATCACAACTCAGTGCAGTGATGATAAAAGAATTAGTTGGATTTTTCTGAATAAATGATGATATGTTCCCTTGGACCCATTCTGACATGCATATGTGATTTCATTAATTATCACGAGCCATGCATTGGATATCAACCCAAAGCTACAAAAGCTAGCACAATCTCTATTGATTTCATCATGAAAGATCCACTCTTACTTTTAGGCTCACCCCATCAACGTCTATGCCTACCAGCCGTTGCGATAGGGCACACAATGACCTGAGACGTCTGAAAGACTACTTAAATAGAATATCGAACTAAGCTAATTCAATATCACTTATTTCCCTTGAAGGGCTATCCAAGGACGGAAATTAGCAGACCTCACACCCAAATTCACTACCTCGGATGACTACTCGAAGAGTAGCAGAGAACCAACCATAAGATGGAAAATGTACGTGGATGGAGCATCCAATGATCAGTGTTATGGCTTGATAATGACTCCTAAGGAACGATCAATCTGCTACATCCTAAAACTCGATTTACTTGTAACAAACAACGATGCTTAGTATGAAGCCTTGACTGCCAGCCTCAAACTTGCTAGAGGATTTGAAGTGAAAACTTTACATATCTTTTGTGATTCTTGATTGGTAGTATACAAATTTAAGGAAGTTGATCTTGCTAGGGGGCATTGTCTTGCTCCTTATCTCGGCCAAGTCCAAGAGCTACTAACCGACTTCACATATTACATCATTACACACGTACTCAGCGAACAAAATGAAAAGGTGTCATGGTTGACTCCTATCAAAAACTATCTACAATGAGGAATTCTTACTGAACGGAGGAATGGAAAATGACAGATCCTTCTCAAAGCTTCACGCCAAATCATCTAAGAATAATTCATGTGTCAAAAGGAGTTTATCCATCCCCATGCTTCGGCATATCACCCATGATGATATCTTGAGCAAAATATATGAAGAAGAATGCGGTAATAACATCGGGGGGAAAACCATGATAAAGAAGATACTCTGCTACAGGTATTACTGACCAACTATCAACCCAGATGCGGTTGATCATGCTAGACAATGTGACGAGTGCAAGATGTTTGCAAAAAATCCGGGAACCCCGCCGATGGAAATTAGTCAAATGGCTAGTTCATAGCCATTTGCCACTTGGGGGCACTGAAATCATCTTCTTGTCGATCCTAAAGGTGGTGCAAAATACACCATCATAGCAATTGATTACGTCACCAAATGGGCAGATGAAGAACTCTTAACCACGACCAAGATGAAGAAAATATCAACTTCTTTATCCGTAATGTCATCTATCCTTATGAACTTCCATGATCCATTATAACTGCAAATGAACAGGTGGAAGCTGTGAACAAAATCATAGAGTCTGTACTGAAGAGAGGTTTGGAAAACTCCTCAGGTGGCTGATTGCAACCCTTATTTCACAGAAAATACGAACAAGTAATCGCGATTGAATTGCAATTAAACTAGATGGAGTTGGTGATGACTTATGAGCATATAAAACGCATCCGAGAGCCAATGGCAAGAACATGTACTCGAACGTGCATGTGTACATCCAAAAAAGTTCGACTTCTTGAAATCAACAGAAATTGAATTCTCACTAAGGGTTATTAAGAAAAGACTAGATCAAATAGCCAAAGCTTATTAGCTCTGCAGAATCAATCACGGATGGCCACTAATGAACTACAACCCTGGATTTATAATATTGGGAATCGACCAAGCATCACGATGACCAAAGAAGGATACAACACCTTGGGAGGATAAATCGGAGGATAATGACTATTCAAGAAACATGGTGGATTTCTTTCTGAAGACAAGGAATACTCGCTGATTCAAAGCGTGTTGTGTTGCTTCACACGACACACTTTGGGGGGCAAGTGTTAACCGGCATCTTGGCCCGGTTACAAAACGATAGTTGAAGAAATTATCATTAGCACTAGACAAGATTCTGATCAAGGAGAGACTGGAGGTGGTAGCAAGTTGTCAGGCCCACAACAAAGCTAGAGCATTCGGCCTGCCTGGCCCGGTGTGCAGATTCACCTACTATGGGCAGAGGCACCTTGTTCCTAAGCCCATGAGGGAAGTCCAACCCATCTCGTCTATAAATAGGAAGGCAGTAGCACAATGAAAGGGACCTTTTTTTCGGGAACACTGGGGAGACTCTGCCATTTTCTAGACTCATCTTCTTTACTTAACAATTGTATTCAAGCATTTGATCCACGGATTGTATCTGTAATCAATTAAGAAGAGCAATAAAGTTTAACCTTAAAGTGGACGTAGGCAATTACACTGAACCACTATAAATCCGGTGTTCTTACTTTCTGCATTTAAATTAGCATATTCTTCCTTGTTTAATTTATCTTCATCACTTATATCTCTACACAATCTTTCTCAACGAGGTTAGTGACCAATTTCGGTGCTAACAATAGACTTATTGTGGAGTCGTTTTGTACCATGCTCAAGAATACAAGTGGGTGCACGACGAACAAGTGACTCCCTTTCTACCACTATCTCCTCTAGCTAACTCGGCTTGACTACGAAAGTTGTATCATGCAAGCACTTTTGTAAGTGCGACACATGGAAAATTTCATATACTCCCACTAACTTCTCAGGAAGCCTAGGAAGCTCTATCCTATAAGCTAACTTCCCAACCCTCTAAATAATCAGAAAAGGCCCACAAACCTCAGTGCTAGCTTTGCCAAAACACCGACATAACATGCCTAAGTGGTGAGACCTTTACAAAAACCATGCCGCCCACTGCGAACTCTAACTCCATGCGTCTCCTGTCAACATAGGGCTTCTACCTATCCTGAGCAGACTTCATACTTTTACGGATCAAGTCTACCTTCTTTGATGTCTCCCTCACCATATCCGACCCAAGAATAATCCTATCTGTACTGTCCACCAACACGATGGTGATGTAAAGGGTCTTCCATATATTGCCTCGAATAGTGTTATCCCAATACTCGTCTGATAACTGTTATTATAGGTAAACTCAATTAGTGACAAGTGATCTCCCAAAGAGCCTTTGAAATCCAAGATACATATTCGAAGTAAGTCTTCCAACACTCAGTTCACTCTCTCTGTCCGTCCGTCTATGGGTAATTAGCGGTACTCAAGCTCAACTCTATGCCTAAAGCCTCCTGCAGACTCCTTCAAACTCGCTGGTGAAGAGTGAATCTCAATCGCTAATGATGTTAGAATAAACTCTATGTAACCTAACGATCTCTCTCACATATAGTGTCTCCAATGTTGAGGCAGTCCTCATACTCCTCAATAGGATAAAATAAATGCATTTGGTCAGTCAATCGACTATGACCCAAATACTCTCATTTCCTCTAACACTCCTAGATAGTCTATCAATGAAGTCCATAGAAATAGTCTTCCACTTCCACTATGGAATATCCAACGGTTGCAACATCCTCCTGGATTCTTTTGTTCCACCTTTACCCTCTGGCAAGTCATACATTGGGTAACATACTCCGCCACATGCTTCTTAATAATAGGCCAACGAGAAATGCTGTTTATGTCACAATACATTTTGTCTCCACTGGGATGAATTGTCATCCTAGTGCGACGAGACTCTGCTAGTACCATGTCGATCAAATCCATAATGAGTGGAACAATCAATATATTGTCTCTCTATAACCACCCCTTTGAGTCAATGGTATAATGCCTCAAATGACTTGATTTCTCTCCTCTACCATGCTTCTCAAAAATATATACTAGCTTCTTATCTTGCTTCTAACTTGACCTAATGCAATCCATAGTGTAGTTTGTACATCCAAATCTATTAACAATCCCGAAGTAATGTCTGACGATGGTCGAAAATCGAATGTAGAGATGAACTGCAAATGCTTCCACTCTAAGAACAAAGGACTCAATGCTGCATGTTGCCAAGTTAAGGCGTCGGCCACCACATTACCCTTACCTAGAGTATATAAAATGTCAAAATCATATGATGCCAAAAACTCTATCCACCTCTGCTGCTTTAAATTCAAATCCTTTGGGAGAAAGTACTTCAGAGACTTATGATCGGCATACAGCTCAAACTGCTCTTTTAATAGATTATGCCTCCATGATTTGAGCACAATGAAAATGGCCGCTAACTCAAGATCATAGGTAGAATAGTTTCTCTCATGGTCCTTCAACTGTTGACTCGCATAGCTGACCACTCTCCCTTCCTACATCATGACCTCCTCCAACCCATACCACAAGCGTTGGTATATATTGTAAATGCCTTCGTACCATCGGGTAATACCAAAATAGGTGTACTAATCAACACCTCCTTCGGTTTAATAAAAGCATCCCCACGCTTCTCATCCCATGAGAAAACTAAATACCATTTGGTGAGGCAGGTTAGAGGGACAGAGATCTTCGTGAAGTCCTTAATGAACTTCCTATAGTAGCTTGCCAAACCAAGGAAATTCCTTATTTCCGTGGCATTCTTCAGCACATGCAAATTCTAAACTACAGCAACTTTACTAGGATCGACTGCTAGCTCACTTTCGGAGACAATGTGTCTCAAAAAGCATACCTCCTCGCACCAAAAGTGGCACTTAGAAAACTTCACCTCTAATTTATGCTCACGGAGTGTCTTGAGCACTTCTTCTAATTGCAACGCGTGCTACTCCAAGCTTTTCAAATAGACTAATATGTCATCCACAAATACCACCACTAATGTATTAAGCAACCCTATAAAAACTCGGCTCATTAGATCAACAAAGTAGGTTGGTACATTGGTCAGTTCAAAGGGCATGAGTAACCACTCATAAAGTCTGTATGGTGTATGAAAAGCAGTTTTCTGAATATTGTCCTCAGTTATATGCAACTATTGGAATTTGGTAGCCAAATCAAGCTATGAGAACACCTTTGTTCCAACCAACTGATCAAAGAGATCGTCTATACAGGGAATGAGTAACGGTTTTTCTTTGTCAGCTTATTTAACTCCATATAATCGACAAAAAGCCTCAGAGAACCATCTGCCTTGATAGCAAAGGCAACTAGTCCTCCCTACTCTAATATACTCCTCGGAATGAAGCCCTTCTCTAATAGCTCATTAACTTGCTAGTTCAACTTGCATCTTTTCTTTGGAGCCATATGCCTCAAAGGTAAGGCAATAGGTCCGTCATTCTCAATAAGATAGATTCAAAACTCTATCGCTTTCTGGAATAGAAGACCGGTAAACTCGGAAAAGACATCCGGGTAATTTCTAACTAATGGCACTGAATCTAACTCATCATGTGACAGGTCTAATGATTATAAGTAACTCAACATAATCGAACCTCTGAGAATGCAATAAACCTTTAGACTGCGTCAACCATAAGTACCTAGCCTAACAACCTTCTTATCACAATCTAGGATAGCCTCGTATATCATCATCCAGTCTATGCGTAAAATCAACCCAAACCAAGAAAATCATAAAACAAAAGTATCGTAATCGAACTCAACCCCCAAAATAAACAATTTCAAACCCCTACATAGCATAGACAAATAAGCCGATCCTCCAATAGGGTTCGATACAACCATAGGGTCTGTAACTATGTTAGCATCTAAGTGTAACTCATCTATAAGTCTACTGGAAAAAAGATTATGATGCTCTCATGTCAAATAAAGTACGAATGGATAAACCAGATATAGTTAACACACTTTCAATCATGACCTTCTTCCCCTTATCCGATACTGGAGGCAACTTCGAACTAGGAACTGCATTCAGTGCGTAAGATAAAACCACCTCGTTAGAGGTCTTCTGAGGTGTTGGACACTCCCATCTTAATTGCCTGTTTTGATTGTAATAGTAATACTTAATCTTCGAGCCATCTGCCTTGCACTCTTTCGTAAAACGCCCCTTCTTGTCACACTTCCCGTAACAATTCGCACTTCAATGGGCCTAGATTTTCGCTAACCCGAAAACCCAAGTCCACTAAAATACAGATCATTGGTTTGGTATCCTACAAAAAGGAAAGTATATCGAAGCACTAATGGTAATAACTCACGGCGGAGATAAGAAAATATAATAGATCAATATAATTACTAACCAAAAATCAACATCTCAAATGTCAAGAGCCTCAGCCAGACAAATGCTCCAAATCAACACCAGTAACCACCCTTCTAAATCCTATGGATTGTAATGAGGAGGGGTCAGAACAACGTTCTGGTGACTGGTAAATTATACATCTTATACATAACACTAACTTATGTCGATTGTTCACTATTTTATGTTATATTAGATTTTATTATTAGTCGCTACGTCTCCATTTTATGTACGAAACATACCCATCTACACCATGCAGATCTATGTCAATATAGGTAAATATATACCCCAAGTCCACTGATGGAGTAGATACTGTCCCCACTAGTATCATTCGCTCAACACCTCATAAAGATCCATCACCATCGTATCACCGAGGAAATCCTATCGTGCGCACCGACAACCTCCAGTCCATGAGGTCCTAATATTTTAGGGATTTTCACATACGCCAACCTTTTGCGTACCGTCGTCTACTTCTTATCGTGGAATTTAGGCCCACGCACCACTACCCCCGTCCATGTTTTGAAGGAACTTTGGTATGTGTTAACTAGCCTTACTCTATCAAACAAACTAACAAACAACTATGGCGTTGCATCACCCAGCTGAACCAATCTGGGTAGAAGGAAGAGATCAGTTAGGTGTAACTCTATTCTTCCCGTTGACCACAAGAGAGCGATGCCAAGCTCAAGAAATATGCAACTCCTACCCTAGTTTGTGGTACCCAAGTATGCCAGCCTTTTACGCACATTTGTTGCAACTCATTTTGGTACCTAGGCACACTAGACTTTCCGTGCCACATTGCATAAGTCAGATCTCACTTACCGTCCATTTATATTGCCTAGTTCAATCAAGGAAATACACCCACTTAAAATCTTTGAAGCAGACCTAATTTGATTGTGCACCTTCGGCCTTGACATAATTATAATAGATATTTAAAATTATGATAGACAATTTATAATCGAGGCAATAAGCATAGTATAGACCTAGAGGTATCCCTCTAGTACGAAATCGTACACTCAGCATTGGTCCTATTGGTTGGATATGTTTTTAGCATCCCAAGCAGTCTAACAACCTTTAAACATTGTTCCACTATAATTATAACAAATAATTATAAAAGACAACTTATAATTATTCACACCCGTGATAAATGCATATCCGAGGTTACTTATATACATATTCAGATTTATGTATACTTATTCTTTTTTTATTTTCTTTATTGCCTCAACACCTTTTATGTTCCGACTTTATGTCTCCAATCTTAATATGCATTTATCTTTTATTTCATTAATTTCATTTACTGCTTCTCAAATTCAAACATCAATATCGTTGCTACAATATTCATTAGTTCAGCCTTTGATTTCTATTCCAGTTCTTATTTTGTTCTCTTGCCTATAATCCAGACTTATTTTTTTCATTAGTTTCCATTTTATTAACCATTAAATTACATTCTTATTTCAATATTCCACTTTTTGGGTTCACAATATTTTAATAAATTGAAATCAAATTCTAACAATTTAACTGTTACATAGTAAATTTCCATATCTCATCCTAAAGAAGTAGTTTGTGCGATATTTGTAATTACAAGAAATTCTCTTTTATTTATTGAAATAGACAGTATAAAATGCAGTAATCATCTCTATTTTATACATCTCTTTCTTTTATAAGTATATATTAATTACTTATCACTTCAAACATCACACTTTTGTTAAGTATGAATTTGATAATGTATGGAAATCCACTTTTAATAACATACATTCCAACAAATGAAAATATCACTAAAATACCAAAAGTCCAGTTAGCTTTATTTTATACAGTCTCACTCATTAAATAAAATGGAATCTTAACTCATTATGTTTTCAGTTAATTAATCTGACATAAAACTGATAACTAAAATCGTCACAATTATAGAATTAAATCTAATCATTACGTAATTAAAGAAATAAAACTAATTATATGTAATTGCGTAAATAAAACTAATCATTACGCTTCTCTAATTATCAATGCAAATTTATAGACAAGTATACAGTCTTCAACATTCCATATATATGAATTCATTTGAAATTAAATTGTCAAACTCAGACATATATGAATAGATCTTCAACGATATAATCTATTATTATATAAAAACATATAATATTCTCATTCATCTTTAATTAGCGCACTCCCAAATCTCTAGATTTAATCTCAATCTGACTATGTTATCTGTATTCTCCACTTTTTGTTTCCCTATTCGGATCCACAGACAATATTTTATACATATCTATTAGAGATTGGATTAGGGAGATGAGGTTTGAATTTAGATTTGTTAATTAAAACCAAATCTAAATGTTTACCTTTAATATAGCAACTTGATTTGAATCTATCTTCTATCCTCTATCCTTTTCTATTCTTCTTCAAAGTGTATATGGGTAATCGATTCTATATTTGTGTATTTAGAAATTCTGGAGGAGAAAGGAAAATGGCAGAGCTTCCACACTCATTAGAAAAAAAATGAATTGAAAGTGAAGCCCCAGGTCCTAATTTATAGAGGTTCAAACTAGCACTAACCATCAGATGGAAATAGATTAAATCTGGACCACACAAACAATTCTCCATTGCTACTCAAAAGCCTTTCAGGTCGACCATCCTAAGCCCATGGTCGACTGCCCATAATCGACCTAGGGAGGTCACGGTCGGCGTATGTGGTTTATTTTTGTGAAATATCAACGTGCGTTGATTTTGTTGCTGCGTTTAATTAATTTGTGCATCTATTTCTATTTGTTAATTGATCCTTATCAATTATTACCCATTTTCTAAATATATGAGATCTTAATTTCAATGTTAATAATTATTAACATCTAATTAGTCTTAATTGATTTTATTACCATATTTACATATATAATTATTTATGACTGCTAATAACCTTTTTCGTTTGAACTCCGATCATAAAAGTTTATAAACGAAAATTGATAAGAAAATCACGACGAATCCAACAGTATAAGTCTCGTGGCCAAATTACAAAAATTTGTAAAAACATTCCATTTTTCACAGTTTAATATTTATTAATTGATTTCTATTTTAATTAATTAATGTAAAAACGCAGGGAGTTACACTTCCTCCACTGCATATCCAGCTTCTTAATCTTTCCCTTGGGTCCTCCTCCACTCTTGCGCAGATTCTATTGTGTGCCTTCCCACCAAATTTCTTAGGTTCTTTTTTAGCTTCCTCCTTGGAGATGGTATTTAGCAAGGCCAACTCCACATGACCCATGTACGTTGCAACCATGGAAATATGACTATGAGCCAAATCTTGAAGAGGTTGATTAAGCTCCTTCACGAACTTTAGAGCCTTCTTATGAGCGATATTGATAAGCTCCATCCCAAACCTAGCCAACTCATTGAACCGATTTACATACTCTTTTACTGACATGTCTCCTTCCTTCCAATGAGTAAACTTCTGTAACTGCGCTCTCTCTTGAACTCTGAATAGAAACTTCATCTCAAAATGTCTCCAGAACTCCGTCCAAGTAATTTCTCCCTAGTCAACCTCATCAACCACCACATCCCACCAATTTAGGGCCTTCCCTTAAAGATGCCTAGGGGCAAGCTATCTACTCATATCATCCCTTAGACCAGTCAAACCAAAAATCCTCTCGCATGTGCGAATCCATATTCTTGCATATATATACGACTCCATCCCTATGTACGACTTTCCTCCAAAGCTCACAAAATCCTTATAGAACTTAGCAAAATGGGCAGCAGGTGGGTAGGTAGGAACTACACTAGTCGCTCGCTCTATAGGTCCTCTATTAGGATTAAGCTCGGCTTGTTCCCTTGCCTGAAGATATCAACAGAACCAAATCGGGACATTTACGCCTGGAAACTTAGCCGCATCACCTGGGCTTGAACTTACGGGTCCGCTCATCTTGAATATTTGATTTAGGAATTTATTAGCAACTTTCCATAGATAGTATAAGCAAGGATAAGAGAAAGAGATTATATTTATATAAAATATTTGGAAAACTTTTTGAAAACTTTTATCTATACATATATATACGTTGGAAACCTATTTTGAAACATTTTGAAGAATATTTGGAAAAAAATATCTTTTTGAAAAACCTTTCAAGCACGTCCTCTCAAAATGCCTCTAATCCCTAAGGAATTTTGAACCTAAGCTTTGATACCAACTGTGACAGTCTACACCTCACGACATACCGATCCAAAGCTTAGAGTAACTTTCAGACTCTATTAGGTGCTAAGAAATACGAGCCGTCAGGGATTTTAATACATTACAAAGACAAAAGATATATAAGTATCATCTAAGACATTCTAAACTTCAGATGTTATAGCGGAAGGCAACAAAATATAAAGATAGTAAATAACCATCTCAGAAAATATATCAAAACATAGTCTCAAAAAACAGTATGTAGTTAAATCTACAGTACATAAAAATACAATACATAGTCTGATAAATACTAAGTACCGAATAAGATAGATAGTTACATGGAGAGTAGTATAAAATAACAAGCAACTCCACTGATGAGCTGGCCTCTCCATGTGCTAATCACAGGCCTTTCACATGCTGCCTTGTCCTCCTATGGTGGGGAAAAAAGAAAGGAAAAGGGGTGGGTCAGACAACAGTTTGGTAAATGAGTACACCATTAATATATAGCGATTATATGCAATATGACCTAGGATGTCCTATAAGTGTCCGTGAATTACTATATTTCTTTACTTAATGGTTTTTAACTTAATACATGCCTACGCTAATGGCATTTGCAAGCTCATACAAGGATCGCACAACTAATCGAACATCAAACAACTAATGATCGGCTAATAGCTACTAGAGCTTCTCCAACATAGGATTATCCTAAAATTTCCTTTATAGGACTACATTCTCACATTGTGACTACGCGTAACTATTTCACGTAGGTTTTCCTGCAATTTCTGTATGGGACTAAATTGCCCACAACTACTAATACACGTACCCTAGCTACGCATTAATGGGGAGCCCACAATGCCGACTTGCTAAAGTGTCTCATTGTCAGCTTCTTTATCCACCCCTCAATCATAGCATACGCCTCCTATTACATGCGTAAGGATCAATAACACAACATTATATCGCATTATCCATGAACACCATAGAACTCCCATTATATTGGGCATACACACCTCATTAGGCATCAGTCAATGTTGCGCGTCCACTATATAACCTCCTATGAGTGCCATTTGCGATAGAATTACCCTTAATGAATATCGATCCATATCGGATAAATAGCATTTACCAAATCCCACAACGTCCTATTGTCGCTTCTTAGGCAACTTACTTCCCTACTCTTAACATCCACACACACACAAAGATATATATATATACACATAATACTAACTAATTTATTTATAACCTGAGCCTTAGGCCGAGGTTCATAATGCGCTTCTAGAACGCTAACTGGTCGACCGCTATATACTAGAGCGGTCGACCGCTTGCTGTCGACCACTCTAATAAGAGCAGTCGACCGATTGTTGCTATTTAATTGGAGTTATCGCTTTCTTTTAGGGTTTTAATTATTTGGTTAGTTATGCTCATTACCAAATTTCCATTACAGTAATTTTCAATCTCACCTCACAGTAAACCCAAGCTTGAAATTATTAAATTTCATATTCAGATTCCAGTTTACGAATTTGCACTACAAATAGTTCGACCAAGGGTTGCTGGTAATAGGTTATATGAATTCATATTTGATTAGAAAAGGGGTTTAACCTAGATAAATTTCTATTTAACAGTTTTACATCAGTTTAAGTTGTTATTCAACATCAGATCCAAACAATATGATTTCTAATTTAGTTTCAAAAACCTAAATCAGATAGGGTATATTAAAATTAACAACATATAAATCATCTTATTAAAAATATACCCACTCACCTTAGATCTAAGCTTTCCTTTGAATCCCAATCGGAATCTCCCCTCGTTTGTTAGTTATTTGCTTGATTTGTCCTCCTTAATCTCTCTACTATTATATTTATTTTATTTTGAAGAACTTTAAAAGTTAAGGAGAAAAGAATATGATAGAGTTTGGGTACACAGAAAAATTTCTAGTGAATTAGGATTTAGGTTAGTTGTGTATTTATAGGGGATTTAAACTGATATGGACCGTTGATCAACCCTTGGAGAATCTTCGTTCTCATCTTATATGCTAATCGTTTACTTCATTGCCAAGTAAAACTGTATGATGGAATTTGGGTCGTTCATCATTAAAAAAATTTCACTATGACACTTTAACTGGTCGATCGCTAGCTCATGACCGGTCGACCGCTACATGTCGACCGGTGACACTCTAAGGTGTCGACAACTATTTTTATTTTAGTTAATTAATTTCGTGACGTTTGTTTCTTTTCAAATTTACATATTTAATTATTTTCGACTGCAAATTTTCAAACGTTTTTAACTTCTTCATATTAGTCCGATTTCAAACTGTTATATATGAAAATCGTTCAAAGAATTGCCACAAACGCAACGATGCAAGTTTGTAGCCAATTTCAGATGTTTATAAAAAAATTCTATTTTCCCCTTTATATTTAATTTAATACATTTATTAACTTTTCGCTTAAATCTTCGGGGTATAATAATTACAAAAGTGTAGCTTAATAAAGATAAGAAATTGGATTTTTCCTAAATGATTCGTAAGCAACTTAACTCATGCATGATACTGTACTTAAACAAAGTCTATACATGCTTTCATATTTAAATCTCTTAAATATTAACTGAAGATTGAGTTTAAACTAAGTAGTCAACACAACCGAATTGTTAATTCCAAGTTCAGCCAATTCAAATTACTTATAAATGTTATATATCAATAATAAAAATAATAATAAAGTTGTATTGTATTTTTATGGTACTTAATTATTTATTTAAGGCCCTAAAAATAAATCATCCAATATATAATTGTTATATATTGGTCTAATTAAATATATGAGCTTAAATAAATAATTAACCATTTTATATATGGTATACTAATTAGGCCCAATATCATGGAAGCCCAATACATGGTATGGCCTGCCATACAACATAGAAGAGAGGGTTTTAATTTGGTTTATGGCTCTACATCATATCTCGATTCAAAAAGGAAAAGAAATATGGAAGATATATTTTCTATGGCCATAAATAAGACCATCTTTCTTCCATTCAAGAGGCAACGTGAAACCTAAAATCCAAACCTCTATAAGAAAATGGGGTGACTCTTGAAGCTAGAGTTACACATCAAGTTTAAGGAGAATGTAGAGCGATTCAAAGAGGAATAACGACCAATTAACATGTCGATAACCAACAGATTTAAAGGTACACACTTAATTTAAATATTATAAATAAATACATATATGTATATTTCCCATGTTTACTTTCAGCTGAAATTATATAAAAAATCAAAATAAAACAATTATAAATATATTTATATAGATAAACACAAAGTTATATATATGCATATTTAATTATACATTTTATATATATATGATGTATTTGTGTGTGTTTGCATGTTTTATATATATATATATATATAAAAGAAAATTGTCTTCAATTTCTAAATTAAAAACAAATTTGTTCTAACATAAATTTGAAATTTGTAAAATTTGGTTTAACTTTCAAATTTTAAACAAGTATATATCTCAAAATATATTTTAAACTTAATAAAAACATATACACATACATATATATTGACAGTTATATAATACACTCACACATACTTAGTTTAATTATATATATATATACATATATATGTATGTATATTTTAAAACAAAATAAATAATTATTTTACTATGGCCGAAAAAATATAATACATACACACTTGTTTGTTAATCACCAAAAATTAAGTATATTTCACCCGATGATATTATTTGAATATGTTAAACAAAAATTATTTTTATTATTTTCCCTTTATAACCATTTCGACCACCCTACACCTCCGATACCCAATATATCTATAGTGCACTACAATGGTACCTGACCGATGTAGAGTGGTAGTTAATGGTAAAATAAATAAACTTAAAAAATAGAATATATATATATATATATATCTCATAGCACATAGAATAATATATAATAATTACATGGATATAAAATAGGTGAGACGGTAATATAACTAAAATCAGCCACAAAATTAGAGCACAATAGGTTCATCATAATTATAAAAAGCAGGAAATAGAGTTTATACATCAACTTGTAAACTTAAATGGAAACCATCTCTAAGTAATAATAGCATGGTACCGACAAAGCTTCATAATGTTGTATAACCGAAAATATTACTGATAAGCTTCAAAAGTATATATATGAAAAGCGTAGCCTCCTACCTGTCCCCAGTATGGAATCATGGGCTACTTCATACTAGTTATCTAATCTACCCATTTAAGAGTATCCGAGACAACAAGAAGCAATACATAAAACTCGAGTCAAACAAAAGTCTGGTATGAGCGAAATCTCAAAATACTATAAAAGTCGATATCGCAAATAGGAACATAAGGTATGAAGAATCATACCTAACATGTCCTTGCATTTGAAAAGTTTGCACATAACAATCGATATATGCTAATATATTATCATCATCATGTGGGTGTACTTCAACTCAAAGCATTGTATGAGGTGTCTGGGCATCTAAGTCAACAATACCTACATCATGTGAGGTCCCTAATAAAATAAAGTAAACATAGCAACCACTAAGTAATCTCACATCACTCACTCAAGTTCATTGGATATACGATAGCTTTTATAACCACCTCATTGGTTACAGACTACTCAATACCCCGGTTTCTCATGCCCAACTCCATGCCACTTTAAAGGCCAAGAAACTAGATTTACAATCAAAAGTTCAAGGCACACAGATCTACGATCAAAGATCTAGGATACGACCAAATCCACGTGAGCATTCCACATGCACCCTCTTTACGAGCACATATTGAAACCTCCAAGTGTGAACGATCCCTTTTGCACACATCTCCATAGTCAAACACATCTACGTCCCACTTCATAAGTCAATATCAATGAACTTTACTCCATGGATCATCTACTCAACTCCCATCATCATATCATCAAAGTCTGGAATGTTTTTGAACATCCATCTAAAGCTATAAAGCCACTTCATTTCAGTCTCAAAGTCACTATATAGAATCCCCAGGTTATACCCGAAGTAAGCCAGCTAAGTAACCAAGTTAAGTCCTTGCGTAGATCTCCCGTCATCTCAATCAATTTCTAGATCATTCGACCATCACCTATAACACAACGTTCCTTCATCAAATCTACCTACAACTAATGTGGCACAATCCCTCAGGCTTCCTCTTTTATTCTCCTGTATGGTTCAGTACCAACACATTATGTTTGCTACTTAGCCAAAATATGGCTAAGTACCAACACAATCATCTCACCTAGGATTTTACTTAGCCAACCCAAAGCCTTCTTCATGAAAATGACTCTAACCTCGAAGTCTCCATCAAAACTTTGATCGTTTAGTAGTGAAGAGTGCCATCGTTCAGTGGTAGTAGATCTCCCCATGTTTCCTTCTCCTTGGCCTGAAACAAGCACCATGCAAACCCCTACAAGGCCTAAAGCTTCCCCGTCAAAGTGCCGCTAGCATTAACACACACATCCATCGTTTGATACTGACTTATATGGCTCGGTGCTAAATGATTTAGCTTAGCCAATTATTTGGCTAAGTAATTTCTTAGCTCCTTGCTTCGATTCCCTAGGCACCTAACTGCTTCATTTTGCGTAAAGTCTCCAAATCTATGACTCTTGCAACTCTAGCACTACTCCATACAATTTGTTCCATTGATCGAGACTCCGTAATTTGTGCAATCACTTTGGATGACCCATGAATTGGACCTGGACCAGCCTGCGTGGAAGATAAGGGTGGATTTCAAAAAATTGTTAAATAAATTTTTACATAATATATATACACACACACACTTTGATATAAATTATACAAATAAATTAATTTACATATTAATATATATATATATAAATAATATTAAAATAAAATGCAGTAATTTGACATAGAACTTCAAATCATTAATAATATATATATATATATATATTAAATATATGCACATAGCCAATCATTACTTTGACAACATCATTACCTTTATAAATCTTACCTAACTAATAATGCAGCAATAATATATGTAGATGTATATGAGCAATAAGCTATTATGCAATAATCATACATCTTATATGAAACTAAATATTTACCATAACTGATGCCCTCAAGTCCTCCTTGAAATAATGAGTCCTCTTCCTTCAGAAACCTCTTCGATTTGTCAGATTGCTAGTCCTTGAACCATAGACCCTTTGCTATCAAATAGCTATTGATTTAGATTTGATTTGATTTGAGATTTTAATGGGGTATACGCATGTATAGATCAGCCATGAGAAGGAAGGAGGTGGCAGCTAAAAACTAAAACAAATTTAGATTAAGATTAGAGATTTTTTCATAATGATTGAGAGAGAAAAGATGATCATATCATGCATTTCCTTACCTAATCTCCACCATCCATCTTAAATCCTAATTTCCCCTATTTTTGGCCACCCCTATAGCTAAAAATTCCCTTCTAAATCTATGGGTTAATACCTCATTTAAGCCTAAGCAAATATGGTAATTAAATCCAATTTAATTCGTTATTGATATCTCATATCGATCGATATATTTATAAATATTATAAATATATACAACAATATTTATTTCACAAATCATATTCAAAAAATTTAATTGATATTTCATAAATATTAATTAATTTATAACAATTATTAACTAATTAAATCTAAAGAGAATTCCTCATTTCGGTTGTGTAACTCTTGGGTGCAAATTCGATCAGCGATTAACATCAAACTATTCGAATGTTAACGTTCACACGTCACTTAGCAGGTGGTGTGATATTATGGCCAAATTTATCGCTTACTTAGTTTCAATAAAATCCAATTTCACTTTATTAAGCGTTACCTGGTTATGACATTTATATACACCAATTCTCTTCGTCAAAACTATATCACTTTGGACTTATGGAATTTGGTAAGGGTCCAAATTCCAATATCATCTATAATAAACTCTACAGTCTAAACACAAAGTCCATGGTTCAATAATAACAATTATTACTAATCAAAATGCTCTAGCCAGAGACTTTGACTTTGAGTTGACTTGATTTGACTTTGATACTAACCCCATATAACTAGGGAGACGAATCCTCTCTTGAATAGTGCTTCACTTCCAATGCTTCCACTTGACCCAACTATAGTCACTCGGTGGAATGCCTTGCCATGATTTGACTATAATCAAAGTGGTGCTATCATATTGAAGATCCACAGTATTCTTAAGTCGAGAGAACTGTGTAAACTAGTTGTATCGATATTTGATGTTTGACCTTAGTTATATTAACTAATAGAAAACTATCGAGTGAGTCGTTCCATAGTTATCCAATAACTATCAATTCGTAACCTTTTAGTGGCCCCAATAGCCATAAGTCATACATTTTCCAACATTTTGGAGAGCGTTACGTACTCTAGTCTCAACAGGTACATCGATATCCAATCTCGATGCATCTTGACTAGGAACATTTGAAATGGTATATTTGCTTTCATTGTGATAAATTACTCACGGTTACAACATTTTGTAACTACTATCACAAAATGTACCATTTATGGATTTTCTGCTAAATATACTTTTAATTAAATTAATTAATTAATTAATATAACACCTTATATCAAGTATATAATAGGAAGAGAAACACCTTTTATTTCGAATAAAATTGATTACCAAGTTAGATATATGTGACAAATTACATAATTGCCACTAGGGCATACCCCTAGCTCTATTACCATCTCCTAAGCCACTATATATACACTACACTTTATCTCATAGAATCTTTCCCTAACTCTAAAATGCCTATCGATCGATGCTTCATCCAATACAACCCTATATGCTACATAAATTCGAGCAATACAATACATACATCACATATAACATATACATACAATTAATTTCAGACTTAATATATAATCAATTACCATAAATCTAGCTTGCTTCATAGAATGGGTATCCCTTCGAACATATGCATAGAATCAATCAAAATTCACATCAAAATATTTGAATATCATTTATAAATCAGGGTAAAGTTTAGATCTTGTCAAAATCACATTTGTAGCTTTAAAAACATTTTAAAAACATTATTATCTACAATAAAGAGATCTATAGTAAAGTAAACGACATAAATCACTCACTAAATGGTCAAATCTCACCAAAAATAAGATGAAATGAATACAAATAACCAAGTATGAATCCCAAGATACTAATTTACGAAATGCCCAATGTCTCTTTGTTAATCTCTACATTAATCAACCTTTAATCACTTGATTTGGCTAATCAAAGAAGGGATTTAGGATTATTTTGGCTAAGAAATTAATTAATGGAGGTTTTAGATAGTTTTTGGGAATTTTGATCATTATTAGGGGATATCCCATCAGGTCTAATTATCTTAAATCATGAAATGAGTTAATGGTCTAATTATAAGCTTAGTCTAATGACTCACTAATCTACCCAAAAATTAAATAATTTCAAATGGACATATCTCCTAAACCGTAAGTTCAAAAATCTATTATGATCACTCTATATAAAGAGGATCCATCATATCTTTCATTTGGAAGTGGTTTAAGATCTTAATTCGGCTGCTATCAAAAGGCGCAACGCTTATAATTTTTCATTTGTTAACTATCCGGTATTTATTCTTAAGGTCAAAAATGTATACTCAACATTCTCTAAAGTTATATTTGACTTAGACCCAAATTGGGTATAAAAATAATATATTTACGATCCACCGATACGTAAAAATGTTGGTTGTTAATTCTCCCTTATTAGGAATATCTCCCCTAAAATCCCAACCAATCAGGCATAACATAAATAATATAAATACCAAGTATACCTAATAATCAAAGGAAGTATATCAAACATCAAACATGCACACATAAGTAAGAAGTAAAATCTATGGTAATCCTAACATGCAAGGTACTAAAAATAAAATATCAAATGTGAAAGCTAACGATAAAAATGAAATATTACCAACTAAAGAGCTCCAAATAAGTAGTTCTCATGCTCTCCTCGGTCTCGCAAGTGCTATCACCTTCGGTCTCACTCCACCAAACCTTTTCTAGCCGCATCATCTTCCTCCGAAGTTGAATCATATTTTGCTCGACTATACGAATTGACTTCCGAGGCCTTGATGCTTTGGGTTCATATCATCTAGTTGATTTGGTATCACAATTACGTCGAGCTATGCATGAACTTCTTGAGATACAAAATATGGAATACGTAATGCATGCCCACCATCTTTTGAGGTAAGCCAACTTTATATTTAAGGTTCCCAATCCTCTCAAGTATCGAAAAAGGATCTGTGAATCTTAGTGCCAACTTCTCCTTAGTACCTACCTAACTATATTCTTTAATGGAGAAATCTTTACAAATGCTATATCATCGACAGAGAACTCCATATCTTAGTGTCTCTTATCATGGTAGCTCTTCTATCTGTCTTGATTAGCTTTCATTCATTGCAGAATGATATCAATCTTTTCTGAAGTCTCTCTAATCATATCTAACCTTAATATCAGCTTTTTGCATGCTTCTATCTAACATGAAGGAGCATTGCATGCTTGGCCATATAGTGCCTAAAACAACATCATACTAATGCTCGAATGATAACTACTATAGTATGTGAACTTAATCAAATGCAAATGATCTACCTCACTTTTCATTCTCTTCAAATTAAAGTAAAAAGAACACTAGCTGGTTGCCGTTAATAGGAAGAAGAAGATTTGATGCTATGGGAATTAGTGACTTAATTAACTAAGGAATCTAGATGGGTAATATATTCCCTAATCCCTCTTTCTTCTATAAATCTCTCAAGTCAAGTTATTGATTGAATGATTTTCATACTTTGTAATCTTTAAACTACGAGAATCTAATATGATATTAGAAACATATTATTATGAGTGGGTTTTGATTTATAGAATTTTCCCATATGTACATAAATTATTGTGAATTGTTAGAGAACCGTATACTATGGAAAATGTTTAGAAATTATGAGGTTTGAGGAAATATGCATAAACAAATCATGATTAATTTTACTATATATCATTGAAATAAGTTAAGTAATTGATGAATGAGAATAAGTGCGACCAAAGGGTAATAATAGGGAGTTGGAAGGCAAATAATTGTTGTCGAAAAGTATTTTAATAAGAAACAAGTATTTAATATTGGGAACCAGGTCCGCTTTTTATGCTGAATGTGTTGACAAAGTACTAAATAATGGTTAGAAAGGACTAAATCAAATGAATCAAAAGTGCCAAAGCAGATGGGGATGAACTAAAAAGTAAATAAACTAAAAACTTAAGTATACAAACTTAAGCAAGAATGATAAGAAAAGCTAAGTATGAGGCTATGGTTATTAAACCAAAGTTGTTAACTGAGAGCCCAAGATGGTTGGCGGTTAAGGAAGAACTATGGATAGATGAGGAGATTTCAGTAAATTATAAATTTAATCTCACAAATCACCAAAACTAAAATAAGATAGGCTTCCCTAGACAAGACTGAGGATAGCGATGCCAAGAGTGGTCTAACTCTTGGTAGAATGTGTAAATCGAACTAGAGACTTTTGGAGACAATGGTGTATGCTAAGGTTCATATAGGCGAGATTAGAAATTAAGACATTTGTTATAATATAATAAGTAATATTAATAACTGAAAAGCAGTTAGTTGAAATGTTAGATTAATAAACAACTAAGTGAAAGACCTAATAGTGAATGGTTAGGTGGAATAATCGGTAGATGACATAACACCCGAGGTGGCAGTCGAGAATCTGAAAGCATAGGTGTAATATGGCAACATAAACCAAAAGCGTTGGTGTAAGGTTTGAAGAGGCGACCGTATAGACTACGAAAGAATATGGTGTACGACCTAGAAGGGCAATGAAGAGGACACTAGAAGACGTAAGGCCAAGAGTGGTAGTTTAGGACCTGAAAGCGTAGGGGGTGTAAGGCATAGAGTGACAACCGAAATATGAATGTGTGGGTGTAAGGCCTAATGTGGCAACCGAGAATGAAGAGGCACAAGACCTTAATGGCAGCCGAAAGTTAAATCTAAATTTTAGGGTGGTTTAAAAGCATAAAGCCTAAGCGGTAGTCAAAGGTTAACTTACAACACTTTGTTCATATGAAAGACATAAGGCATTATTGGCAACCAAATGATAAGTCTTTAACTTTATATACTTAGTAGGAGGCGTAAAGCCATAGTAACAGTCGATACTAGGGCATTTCGGTTATGTCGTAGTATTGTAATTTTTATATGAAAAGAACCTATGAGTTAGGATAACATGTAAATCATATAATTTATTACTTTGGTATGGTAAAGGGGAAAACATGCCATATATATTAGCGGAACTGTCTTACAATTCTCTTTTTTAGAGCAATATGTTACGCATACTAGACTTTATGTCCAATCCATCTTTTCATTCTTTTTTCCCCTACAAACTCGTGGGCAATCATTTGAGTAGGCTGAGTTTGTGGGCTTAGACGTTTTGCTTTTGGAATGGACAAATAATGCAAGCCGAAGATGCAGGAGGCTTAGGTATTATATTTATAATTTATTTCCGCTGCATTAAGTGTTCATGTCAGCGTCTTCATATGTTAAGCATGACATTGTTGACTAGGTGTTATTATATTTTTGACCATGCAAGGGCATGACTTTGGGATGTAAATTGTTAAACTTAATATATACAGATGTGCTTCATTTTATTTATGTTTGCTTCATTTACTTAAGACTATATAATATAACTGATCTTATCTCTATCGTCGAAAGCTAATTTCAAGTTACTAAAGCGCATTGGAGTTCTATCCTTGGGTTTTAGAAGAGTGATTTTACAATAGCACTTATAAAGCTCCACGGTGCTATACAGCGGAAATATAGAGGATAAGCTCCAAAGGTAGATATATGAAAAACATAGCCTCATGGTCATCCCCTGTACGGTTCCATCCACTATCTCATTCTTGTTATCTAGTCTACTCATTTAAAGTAGCCAAGATAATAAGAAGCAAAATATAAAACCTCAAGTCAAGCAATAATTGGGCATGAGCCATCTACAATCTCAAAATACTATAAAAGTCGATATAATAAATAGGAACACAGTATAGGGATTCATACGTAAGCTTTTCATACATTTAAAGAGTTAGTGTTTGATTTGGGCTAGCCTGCAACGGATGTTTTGGGTGAATATCAATTTTTTTTACCATATTGAATCATTTGGGCCTATGAAGTCTAATTTATTTAGAACATTTCAAAATTTCATTTAAATAAAATCTTTATTTTATTTAAATTTGTAAAATATATTATTTAATTAATGTAATATAATATATATATATATACGTGTATCATATACACATATATGTGTGTGTGCAAGTATAATATATCAATCCGTGCAAAGTATAACATGCCCGTGCATAGGTGTTGGGATTTACACCGCAACTAACATATTAGCACATCTTACATACGAATATATTGTCCAAATGTATGTTTATATACTTATATATATATATATAATGTTATAAATACAAGTAAATATATATAACCTATAATTTTATTCAACTAATTTCATATAAATTTTTATATATAAATTTATAAATATAAGAATGAAATATAAACATTTTATATATATAACAATATGAATAAATTTAAATCATCTACAAATTTTATTAAATTATTTTTTTGCTGAAAATGCCGAAAACACTATATAAATATAACTTTTTTAACAGATATATATTAAATATTTTGTGTATAAGTACAAATAATATATATATATATATATATTAATATTTTAAAATATACAAAATATATATTTAAATACTCATGCATACCAGGTCATGCCATGGCATAGTTTTTAATTTTTTTTATAAATTTTAAAATAAATTTTAATACAAATATCTGAACGGATATTATTTAAAATTAATAAAAAAATTCAAAACAAAGTTGTAAATTTGAAATTTTAGTAAAATTCTAAATGATATTTTGTAATTTTAAATGTTTAATATGTAATTTTATAATTTAATACTAATTCTAAAATCTATTTTTACTTTTGACCATTAATTAAATAATTTTATAATAAATTTTATTTTATTTTTCATGAACTTATTAAGTGATAATTTAATTCTATAAAATATAAAACATAATTTATATGATAAATATATATTATTATAATTAATTTACATAATTAAATGATTTAAATTATATATATACAATATTTTATTTCTGCCATAATTATTGCATATATGAAACTTTGTAACCATGTATTATGTAAATATAATGTAGTATTAAAATTTATAGACCATGCATATATTTAAATATTGAGTCTTAAATAATTTAAATAAAAAAATATTGTTTTTATTTTATGTCGTACTAACAATAGGTATATATATTTAACAAAATATTATATATTTTTTAAATATAAAAGAATATCTAAACATACAACCAATCTGATTGCGACAATATATTTATATATCGGAATCATCCCCTAAATAATAATATATAAATTTTATAAACAATATATAATAATATTAATCATTAAAATTAGATTAGAAATATACCTTATATCAATGCATGTAAGTACACCTTGAAACGATGAGATTTGCTCCTCGAACTGATTTTCAATCCAACAGATTGCTAATCTCTAAACTGATGACCACCGGCTTCGGATAGAACTGCATTTGATTTGATTTGAACTCGAATTGATGGAGAAGGAGAAGATTATAGTTCGGCCAGAAATAAAGTAAGATGGAGGCTTCAAAAGTCTATAAAAAATGAGGTAGAGATGCTTATATATATGAGAATTTAGAGAAAAATTAGGATCTAGATCCTCCGTATCTCCTATCCATTCTCTTCCATCCAAGCCATCCAAATCAAAACCCTCTAACAAGTGATGTATCGAACCGGGATTTTCGATCTTCGAAAATCGACATCAATACGTCCACTGTATAGAATGCCGAGCAATCGAGTGCCGGAAACACCAGTTCATTTGGGGTGAAGAAGAAAGGGTAGAAGAAGAAAAACAGAAAACAACACAGAATCTCACAATCGTAGCGGAACAAAGTATAATATATAATATCAGATTTTAAATACAAGAACTGTACTATTAATATACATACCATTATCAGAGTACAATAAACTTCAATCAATCTGGATAATTTAATAAGGGGCATTTCACCAGAAGGACAAACTTTGAAGTCTAATTAGTTTCTAGGACACACATTCAAAGAAATTACTTTCAAGACCAAAGTCAGTAGAATAATTACTTTCAAGGACAAAGTCAACAATCCAATTACTTTCAAGGACATTATTTCATAGGTTTTTAGGCCTAAGAAACTAATTATTTTGTGTTTTGTCCTTGAAAGTAATTATTTTAGTTGTGTGTCCTAGAAACTAATTATACCTGCTAAAGAGGCCCTTGTGGCTAATTTCCACATTTGTGATAACTTGTCCTCACACAGCGGAAATACAAATCAAGTACGGAAAATACGTCTTTGTCATCTAGTTCGTCTCCTGAGCTCTATAGCATCCTAACCTGAAAATGTAATACTCGGTATGACCCGAGCATTATAACAAAATAACACCCGAGTCAGTCTGGAAAACCAGCGTGAGAAAACACACTCAATTTGAATTATTACTATTTTCAAAATCCTTTGAAAAACAAAGGTATCTCGTAAGACCATGTCACACATAAAATGACGGGTTTTTACCTTACGATAACCAAAACATTTTTACCAAAATCGTCTGATATTATAATAGTGTCTAAACAAAGTAAATAGAAAATAGCTGAAATGCTTGCATCTCACGTTTTAGCATAGTTGGGCACAATCAAAATCGTACGGTGCTTATTGGAGAATGGATTCCATACAATGACTAGGCACTGGGGTACCACCTGTCATAGTACACTTCTAAAAAAATTTACCGAGGACCTCGCCGGGATGCCCTACAACACAAGACCGGCCCTATCCCTAACCTGGATAGAACCGAATATGTTATCACCCCGGGTGTTCCAACCCTTATCGAGAGCTCTTTTGCACGCACCACCGTATCCATAATTTATAATATATCCGAGGGTATCTAGAAAGGTGATAACATACCCTAATTGGGTGTGACTCACTTAGACTTACTGCATATCCCTTGATTTTCAGTCATTCCGATTGATGAGGCTTGAGGCTACGATTACCTTTCAAGAACAATTTCACTTAGAATGCTCATCATCCTCCAATGACGATGTTCTGATAGCATCCATCCATACAAGTTGTACTGGGTATGGACAAACCGAATCACCGTCTTCACTATCTTCACGATATCCATTCGTAACGTTCAAATCGGATTGAAGTGGTTTTCGGATAATTAATCCCGATCCCGGTCTCTTCGAAACGATTAACGAAATTGGCCAATATTGATAGTCGGTTATTTAACTATCAAATAACATCCACAAGCAGTCACTAGGCCATTTCTTATAGTTCTTTAAAACATTCATTTCAAAATATCTTTACAAAGATATATACTCAAATCTCTTTCAAATTTATCAATATTTGAAACCGAATTCAACACTTATCCATATCAGGATATTTCAATCCGTATCTCACTTCTACACTTAGTGAAATATTTCCAACTTTGATTTATGTTCAACACTTAGGAAGTATTCTATTTATTTCCTATTTCCTATTTTTTCAAAATCATTTACAATTTATTTGTAAATCCCTTGACTAGTTTATAACGAATTCTATAAGTTTCGGAATTCCTTAATTAATTCCCTTTAATATTTCCAAAGTCAAATATACTTGCTTATAATTCCAATTTCCTTTTCTACTTCTTTTATGAATTCTATTTCATTTTTCGAAGTTCACTTTTATTTAACTACTTCGGAAATTTTCTTACTTTTTTTCCCAATTCCATTTTTTTGAGAATTCTCTTATAAATCCCATATACTGAATAACCCCATTTCCAGATTTCCGAGAAGATTTATAAATAAACTTAAAACATTACAAAGCTCTATATATATATAACAAGTATTTAAAAGAATAATAATTTATTTTTAAGACATGTTCAAGTAATTATCTAAAATATTGAAACACTTTTTATAACATCACTTTTCAAAGCTGGTTTTAAAATTTAGGATTTATTATAATAAATGTTAAATATTTGGAAAAAAAAATCAACTTACCGAATTATTTCAATCCTAACTATTTAAAACCTCAATAAATAAAATTTTCCTTTTCAAAACAAACTTAACTTCTTAAATTTAAAAATATATTTTAAAATCTCAATAACCAATTCAATTTATAAATTCCTCTCGATTTCCTTCACATCACTTCCATTTTGATCTCCTTAACCATTTCCACTTCAAAAATAGTATCCACTATTTTTCTCCCACCCTATTTCCATATTCTAATATAAATTCTCCCTGTAAATTTATATTCCCAAGTTCCTGTTATCGAATTCCTTTATTTATAACATCGTTTACAAATTTATAACTTCTTTGAGTTTCACTTTTTGTAAAAAATAATCTCATTTATAAAATTCCATTTTATAAATTCAATTTCTTATAAATTCTATTCATTTCTGCCAATCTATTTTTTTATATCGATTTCAACTTCTTTCCATATTTTTTAGAAATATCATTTAAAAATCCATTATATACGAATAGTTAAATACAACCCAAAATCGATTGCTGTTTTTATCCAAATCATTTTCTTAAAAATAATCGAAATTTTGATATAAATATTTTTACATTCAAAATCTCCATTTAAATCCTTTAAAATTCAAAAAATAATTCTTATGGTATTTAAAATACCAAAAGTTAGACCAGTGCTACTATAGCATCCACTTATTCAAATCACAACAATAATCTATAATAGGTTATTCTAACACATCATATATCATTATATATGAAAAACAATCAATATAAATTTGAGGAATCCAGTTGGATCCCTCCAACCTGTTTCCCTGCATCCACAGATGTTAATGCAACATAAAAATACCAATCCCACTTCGAGGGGGATATCGCGGTATATAGGGTCATCCGCTATTATACGGGGCGCATGGGGTCTCATCCGCTCCAATCGGTGGGAAATAAATCCAACTACTAATATTTATAGTAGTACATATATATAACATCCAACAAATAATAATTTATAAATTCAACCAAGCATCCAAAAATAAATTTTAACTATTATAAATTAATTCTAGAAATCCAAAAAGAGTGAGATTTTACTCACCTTGATTTATAAATTTGCCAAACCAATCTTATTGTATATTTCACCGCTACGAACCACACTCGACTTGTTTTATTCACTTCCAACCTTATATGAATTAGATAAAGTATTTGTAAGAATTCGATTTTTATCAATATAATTAACTAAATTTAATTTCACCAATAACTAAAGAAATTATCTAAATGAATTCAAAATATCACCTTCTCCCCAATGAGTCTGCTTACTACCTGGACAACCTCGACACTTCCTATCATCAAAACCACCCAGTCCTTGCCGCCGCGATATCCACCACAACCCTACCACAGCCTACGGCCATCCAACCCCACCAGAAATTGCCCCCACCTTGCCTTGCTCTCACCCACGTCGCACCACCGCATCTGAGCCACCACGAACATACCCCGAATGCACAAGCCCCAATCGCCGTTCGGCTCAAACCACGCACGCATATGGCCCTCGAACTCTAATCACCGCCTACTGCCTTCATACATGCGCATAAAACGAGCCTATACTCTAAATCCATGCACCACATTCAATGATGCTTCCCCTTCGTTCGTCGCCCCCAGACCTCGCTGCATCCAAGACCCAAGCGTCGCCTATCGCGATCTAGTCGCGAGAATCCCCTTCCTTCGATCCAGACATCGCGCGATGCCATGCTCCACTCGACTCGAGAATCGATCGCGACTTCCTGCCTTCGACTCGATTTCGTTTCGATTCGAGAAACAAACTTTTTTTTTTCGTGTGAATCGATTTTGAATAGAACATAAGAGAGAGGTGCTCGCGATTTTGTTTAAATTCATGAAGCCGCGATATTTTTCTTTTTTTTGTTAGGAATGCGGAATATGGATCTTAAGGCTAGGAATAACACTAGAGGGGGGGTGAATAGTGTTTATAAGAAATTGCTAAATCTTTTTGAGTTATTGTTGATTTGTACACAAATGTATGCAATATTCAAACACAGATATAATCATAGAAACAAACACAGATGCAGAAATAAAGTAAATGCAGTAAAGGAAAGAACACACCGGATTTTATACTGGTTCGGGGTTACCCTACATCCAGTCCCGCACAACTAAGTACGGATTTCCTTTCAAAAGCAATTCAACAATTACAACCCTCAGTTTCAAGGCAACGAGGTACACCCTCCAGAATCACAATCCTCTGGGTAGAGATACTTGATTTCTGGGGCAACAAGTTCACCCAATTGATTTCCAAGGCTATAATCACACCTTTTCTCGCTTGATTGATTTCCAAGGTTATAATCACACCTTTCCTCGCTAGATAGATTACAAAGAAGCCTATAACTCTAAATAGCACTTGAATCTTGTTGAGATAGTGATAGAGAATCAAACCAGAGATAATCTAGTTAGATTCAATATTGATTTCGACAGAGTAATGATAGGATTTTGAATAAGAAACTATGGAACAAGAAGAGAAGTGAAAAACCAGAAAATCTGATATAAAATTCGTTGAAACTAACCCCTATTTATAGAAGAACAATAGTCATGTCCATTCGTGAAAGGTTATGGCGAATAGACACTTCTTTTGAAATTCAAATTTTTGAATCTAACTGACACTATGTCGACATGGGGTACTAGGGCATGTCGACATCCCAAAGGAAATTTTGATGTTTTGTTTTTCTTTGAAAATAACCTTTATCTTATATTAAAACTATTTTAAACTTTATAAATATACTTGACTATAGATAAAATACATAGATGAATATAAAGAATAATATATATAAAATTTTACTATAATTTTATATTTAAATCTAAGTATAAATAAATTATAATTAAAAGATAGTTTAAAAAAACCGAAGTTTAAAAACAAGAATATTTAAGGCTAAAACATCTTTTTGAAAATCATTGGAAAAGATAATTTTTAAGGCTAAAACATTTTGAAAAACAATTTTGAAAATCATTCTGAAGTAGTTTTGAAAATCATTTTGAAGTAGTTTTGCAAGCTTCTTTCTGTAGAATATCTCATCATGTCAGGACTCGAGAACTTGTACAAAACCAGGATGTTCGTGGGTTTGTAAGCCACTTGTCATGGGTTTGCAAGCCACTTGTCGTGGGTTTGTAAGCCACTAAAAAGGTAGAAATGGGTTCCATCCCAAAAGAAAAATTGAGTGAAGATTTCAGTGCTATTGTGAAGTTTTAACATAATTCTAGACTCAATACTTATCTTAAAATCTTGAACTCTTGATTATCTTGATACTCATGAGCCTTCAATCTTGATATCTTGAATCTCTATAATGTACAGTCTTCATTCTTGGTACCTGCATGGTTAAATCCTGCATATACATATATATCTAAACTATAATGTTAGTATTTATATTTTATAATCTTATTCTAAGGTTGTTGTCATCAAAACCATCAACTCATGGACTAACAATCTCCCCCTTTTGATGATGACAACCTTTGTTTATAAAATATTACTTCTATCCTAATAACTCCCCCTAAATCTAATAACTCCCCCTTAATCTATGCCTAACTCTCCTATTTTATATTTCTCCCCCTTTTTCATCAACAAAAACAAACTCTAAACTATACAACCCCAAACTATATAGTTCTTAGTCTAATATCCTATATGATGATAGTGTTATCATCAATACTTACTTGTAAACCTAAAACTTAGTCCTAAATTATAAACTCTCCTAACTAAGAATCTATATAATAATACTTTTAATAGAACATATATAAGAACACACATTATTTATTAATTATAAATTTGTTTTATATTTACATTTTTCGTAGAGATTGAAAAAAAACAACAAATAGAAAAGAAAGAGAAGAAACTAATGTGTGTCTTTGAACATAGGAGATCTATGAACCGAACAATTTGGATAGTGGAAACAGAAATTTCCACGTTGTTCGACAAGATTTCCATCTTTGTCAAAGCACACTTCGCCAACGCAAACAACTTTGTCGTTGTCTTCCGCATGCTCTTCTTCCATTGGTTCTTCTTCTTCTTCTTCACTTTCCTCTTGTTCATGATCTCCTGAAGAGTCCTCGTCAATCAAGATTGGGTTAGCATGATTATCCATAAGAAATTTTTGCAAATTCCTAATGATTTTGCCTTGCCTCTCTTGTTCTTTGGCCATTCGAAGTTGCATCACTTGGATTTCAGTCATTAACTGAAGGGTATCTTTTAGAGAATCCTCCATTTTCGTTACACGAGCGAGCGTTGATTGTTGAAATGGACCAGAAGTAGGCAATGGGAACAAAAAGGTTGATTTTAAGTTTGATTTGGAAGAGGAGGCCATTGATAAATTGGTCTCAGAAGATAGAACAGAAAGAGAACAGAGAGAATGAAGAAAATTTTGAAATATGAGAAATTTATAACCACTTATTTGAATTTTGGTGGGAAAAAAATTTAAAATTAAAAAACGTTATATGTCGACATGGGTCTAGGGGGATGTCGACATGGTTCTTGAATTTTTACCTATTTAATTTATTTTGAGTTAATTTTTAATTATACTTGTTATTTATATTTTATATTTCAGTTAATGAAAAAATACCTAATTCTCTTCTTAATTTAGTAAATGTAGATTCATTTAAGAGTTTTGTTAAGATATCAGCAATTTGATTTTCAAAATCGATATAGTCGAGAGTAATTACTTCTCTACTTATATTATCTCTGAGAAAATGGTGTCTAATATCAATATGTTTAGTTCGAGCATGTTGAGTAGTATTTTTGGATAATTTATTGCACTAGTATTATCACAATAAATTGGTGATTTTGAGATATTTAAACCAAAATCTTTTAAAGTTTGTTGCATATATATTACTTGAGAACAAGCCAAAGCAGCAGAAATATACTCTACTTCAGTTGTTGATAGAGAAACTGTGTTTTGCTTTTTACTAAACCAGGAAATCAGAGAATGCCCTAAAAAGTGACAAGTTCCACTTGTACTTTTTCGGTCTGATTTACAACCAGCATAATCAGCATCACAATAAGATATTAAGTCAAACGAATCATTTTTAGGATAAAATAAGCCATAATCAAATGTGTGTTTAACATATCTTATAATACGTTTTACAGCTTTTAAGTGAGTTTCTTTAGGTTGGGATTGATACCTTGCACAGAGACAGACATTATGCATGATATCAGGTCTACTCGCAGTGATATAGAGTAGTGATCCAATCATTCCTCTATATAATTTTTGATCTACATCTTTCGAGAGATCTTCTTTACTAACTAGGTCTTTAGCATATTTTTCTTGACTAATAAAGATACCATTATCTAATTGTTTTATTTCTAATCCTAAAAAGAAGTTTAATTCACCTATATGACTCATCTCAAACTCTTTTGTCATTATTTGAGAAAATTCTTTATTCATTTCAAAATTAGTTGATCCAAAAATGATATCATCTACATAGACTTGTACTAGTTGAATATCATTTTTATTTCTTTTAATAAAAAGAGTATTATCTACTTTAACTATTTCAAAATTTGATTGTAACAAGTAAGATCTTAGTCTATCATACCAGGCTCTAGGAGCTTGCTTTAGACCATATAGAGCTTTCTTAAGTTTGTAAACATGATTTGGAAATATATCATTTTCAAAAAGTGGTGGGTTGTTTAACAAATACTTCTTCTTTTACAAAACCATTTAAAATGCACTTTTAACATCCATTTTAAATAATTCGAAATTATTATGATTTGCGAAAGCAAGTAGAATCCTAATGGCTTCTAATTTTGCTACGGGAGCAAAGGTTTCATCAAAATCTATTCCTTCTTCTTGACAATAACCTTGAGCGACTAACCGAGCTTTATTTCTAACAACCTCTCCTTGTTCATTCATTTTATTTTTATAAACCCATTTAGTTCCAATTATTGTTTTATTTTCAGGTCTAGGAACACGTTCCCAAACATCATTTCTAGTGAATTGATTTAATTCTTCTTGCATAGCCAAAATCCATGAATCATCAGATGATGCTTCTTCTGGATTTTTTGGTTCAATAGTTGATATAAAAGCTACATTACTCATTTGACTTAGTTGGTTTCTAGTTTTAACAACAGATTGCATATCTCCAAGTATATTTTCTATAGGGTGATCTTTTAAAAGTTTAATCCTTTTATTAGGATGATTTAATTCATTATTAGTTTTAGTTGACTCTTGGTTTTGAATAATTAAATCCTCTTCATCATTTATTTCTTTAAAATTTTTGAAATTTTCATCAAATGAAACATGCATTGTTTCTTCGATGGTATTAGTTCTTAAATTAAATATTATGTATGCTTTACTTCTATTAGAGTATCCGATAAAGATACCTTTGTCGGATTTAGGATCAAATTTATCTAAGTTATCTCTTGTATTTAAAATAAAACATTTACTTCCAAAAATTCTAAAATAAGATACCTTATGTTTCTTTGAAAAAATAAGTTCATAAGATGTCTTATCAGTTAAAGGTCTAATTAAAATTCTATTGAAAATATAACAGGCGGTAGCAACTGCTTCTGCCCAAAAATACTTTGGTAAATTACTATCAGAAAGCATAGTACTCGCACACTCTTGAATCGTCCTATTTTTACGTTCTACTACTCCGTTTTGTTGTGGAGTTCTTGGAAATGAAAAATTGTGAATTATTCCCTTTTTATTTCAGAATTCTTCAAACTTTTCATTTTCAAATTCACCACCGTGATCACTACGGATAGTTATAATTTTTTGAGAAAATTGATTTTGAACCCTTTTTGAAAAATTCTTAAAACATTCAAAAGTATCACTTTTATGTTTCAAAAATACTGTCCATGTAAATCTAGAATAATCATCTACAATTACAAAACCATATTTACTGTGATTTAATGACTGAATTTGAGATGGACCAAATAAATCAAGATGAAGTGATTCAAGAGGTTTTGAAGTTGAAATCAAATATTTTAATTTAAAGGAACTTTTTCTAAATTTTCCTAGTTGACACGCAGCACATAGACTATCTACTTTAAAATTCATTTTAGGGAGGCCTCTTACTAGATCATGTTTTGACAGTCTAGATAAGAGTTTGAAATTCAAATGCCCAAATCTCTCTTGCCAAATCCAAGGGTCATTTGCATTTGCCAAAAGACACAAGTTATCATTTGAAATTTTCATACTAAGAATATAAATATTCTTTTTCCTAATTCCCTCAAATATTATGGTTGAATTATTATCTTCAACGCGACACTTATATTTTTCAAATTTAATTTTATATCCTTTATCGCATAGTTGACTTATACTTAGCAGATTGTGTTTAAGATTCTTAACTAGCAAAACATTAGTAATAATAGGAGTTTCAGAGTTACCGACTTTGCCGATGCCGATCACATAACCTTTTGAATTGTCTCCAAAGTTAACCAGGCCTCCGTCTTTGTATATTATATCATTCAGCATATCTGGATTCCCAGTCATGTGTCTAGAACATCCACTATCGAGTATCCATTTGTTCTTTTTGATCTGCACAGTTTGTTTGTTCTGAATTGATTCCTCAATTCCCATAAAGCATGATTCCTGTACATCAAACAATCTTAGTAGACAACTTGTATTTGAATATTGATTATATGCAGACTCAAGAGACAATGATGATCTGAATATTTCTAAACATGCATTAACAAATTTCTTAAACATAGACATTAAAAAAACTTTTTCAAAAATCAGATTATGAAACTTTTGAAAACCTTGCTCTGATTCCAAATGTGAGGAATGCGGAATATGGATCTTAAGGCTAGGAATAACACTAGAGGGGGTGTGAATAGTGTTTATAAGAAATTGCTAAATCTTTTTGAGTTATTGTTGATTTGTACACAAATGTATGCAATATTCAGACACAGATATAATCATAGAAACAAACACAGATGCAGAAATAAAGTAAATGCAGTAAAGGAAAGAACACACCGGATTTTATACTGGTTCGGGGTTACCCTACATTCAGTCCCGCACAACTAAGTACAGATTTCCTTTCAAAAGCAATTCAACAATTACAACCCTCGGTTTCAAGGCTACTAGGTACACCCTCCAGAATCACAATCCTCTAGGTAGAGATACTTGATTTCCGGGGCAACAAGTTCACCCAATTGATTTCCAAGGCTACAATCACACCGTTTCTCGCTTGATTGATTTCCAAGGCTACAATCACACCTTTTCTCGCTAGATAGATTACAAAGAAGCCTATAACTCTGAATAGCACTTGGATCTTGTTGAGATAGTGATAGAGAATCAAACCAGAGATAATCTAGTTAGATTCAATGTTGATTTCGGTAGAGTAATGATAGGATTTTAAATAAGAAAATGTGGAAGAAGAAGAGAAGTGAAAAACCAGAAAATCTGATATAAAATTCGTTGAAACTAACCCATATTTATAGAAGAACAACAGTCATGTCCATTCGTGAAAGGTTATGGCGAATAGACACTTCTTTTGAAATTCAAATTTTTGAATCTAACTGACACTATGTTGACTTGGGGTACTAGGGCATGTCGACATCCCAAAGGAAATTTTGATCTTTTGTTTTTCTTTGAAAATAACCTTTATCTTATATTAAAACTATTTTAAACTTTATAAATATACTTGACTATAGATAAAATACATAGATGAATATAAAGAATAATATATATAAAATTTTACTATAATTTTATATTTAAATCTAAGTATAAATATATTATAATTAAAAGATAGTTTAAAAAACCGAAGTTTAAAAACAAGGATATTTAAGGCTAAAACATCTTTTTGAAAATCATTTGAAAAGATAATTTTTAAGGCTAAAACATTTTGAAAAACAATTTTGAAAATCATTCTGAAGTAGTTTTGAAAATCATTTTGTAGTAGTTTTGCAAGCTTCTTCCTGCAAAATATCTCATCATGTCAGGACTCGAGAACTTATACAAAACCAGGATGTTCGTGGGTTTGTTAGCCACTTGTCGTGGGTTTGTAAGCCACTAAAAAGGTAGAAATGGGTTCCATCCCAAAAGAAAAATGGAGTGAAGATTTCAATGCTATTGTGAAGTTTTAACATAATTCTAGACTCAATACTTATCTTGAAATCTTGAACTCTTGATTATCTTGATACTCATGAGTCTTCAATCTTGATATATTGAATCTCTATACTGTACAGTCTTCATTCTTGGTACATGCATGGTTAAATCCTGCATATACATATATCTAAACTATAATGTTAGTATTTATATTTTATAATCTTATTATAAGGTTGTTGTCATCAAAACCATCAACTCATAGACTAACATTTTTGTTATACGAACTGAATTCGATTGAAAGAAAGGGGGAAAGACGTCGTGATTTATGAACTGAGAGAATGAAGGGTTGCGTGTTTGAATGGAGAAGGGTGGCGTGTTTGAAAAGGAACAGTAGTTGACTGGTCAATATATGTAAATAAATAAATTTCCAAAATATCTCGATTTACGCAACTCAAAATCTCGAACCCATATCAAGGCGTGTCGCTAGGCGTTCATAATGTTATACCCCTATTTCGAATGCATTGGAAAAGGTTTTGAGTCCTAATTCGATCGTATGGAGAAGATAGCTTTTTGGACCCAATTATTATATTGAATCTTCGATATTAAATTCAACGTGCTTATATATCATACGACCAAACGGTAAATCCAAACATTACGAAATTCGAAATCCGATAATAATACACTATTAAGGATCCAATGGAACTGGTTTTGTCGAATTTCGAGACTGTGCCCCGGATCGCTATTTTAATGCGTCGATTAAATCGATGATTTTCAAAAATTGACAAAACAGTTGAAATATCAGTTTTTAAAACTCGTTAACTCAATTATAAATTCCAAATCCAATATTTTAAACAATTTAAAAATTCAAAATTAGTCATCGAAAATTCCGGGTCGTTACAAGCCATCATATGGCCGCATATAACCCAATTATAACCAAATATAACCAGCCCCTATAATGGCCTCAAACTCAAATATTACTCCTAACGAATCTTCGAGTTGTGCAGTACTTCTAGATATATTATGGAGATATTTACATAGATAAACAAGAACTCAGTGAATGAAAATGGATTATATATGAAGGTTAATAAGAGCAATGAAAGAACAAAACTGACTAAAGAAGAATGCTGAAATGACAGAGGTATTTGAAGCAATGATTAGTTGGTTGAACCTTAGAATCATTTGTTAAAGACCTCATGGCAATTATACTTGAAGATTATCAACCGAATCACAAAGATCCACAAATATGAGGTGCTTTTGAAATCTGAAAATATGCAACACCTTATTGGTGTTACTATTTTTGAAAACAAAATCATG
Organism: Allium fistulosum; assembly: GCA_030737815.1. NCBI lineage: Eukaryota > Viridiplantae > Streptophyta > Magnoliopsida > Asparagales > Amaryllidaceae > Allium > Allium fistulosum. The sequence goes on from CM060906.1 coordinate 326,942,785, forward strand.
TCGACATATCACATTTAAGTATGTCGAGATATCTTTGTTTTTCATATATATGTCGACTTAAGCACAATAAGTATGTCGACATACTGCCCGTTTTTTAGAATTTCAAATTTTAAATGAAGACGCATTTCCGTCCACCTCTTCACCAAAAGACATGTCTCTTCAACCACAATATAAATGCCTTGGAAAATGAATTTTCGAATCAATAATTCTCATTTTCACTTACTCCTTCTACAAAAATTTGTGAAAGAAATCCATTCAATGCTCTTCCATTCTCTTTGCAAATCCATATTCTTTCACTCCAATTCTTCATTAATTTGCAAACCACATAATATCAGAGAGTTTCTACTTGAATTCATGTCATTCAGTCTCTAATTTCATCTATTCCTCAAATAATCCAAAGATATATTGCCATTGGAGGTTTATACGATCATTGTATCGAATCTACAAGAATCTGTATTGAAGATATGACTACTTGCCATACTTTGTAGTTGTTTGTGAAAAGGAGACGATGTTCTTGTAGCCTGTGAAATCAAGATGGTGTATCTTATAGCCCGTGAAATCCAGATTGCAAAGGTGCTCTTGCCACCCGTGAAAAGTAAGCGATTATAGTGAAATTCTGCATGGTGCAGTGTAGTACTGGATGTAGGATTGGTCAAACCGAACCAGTAAAAAACCGAGTGTTATTTACTTTACTGCATTTTACTTTACTATTTACTTATTCTATGATTATTGTTTTTCTATTTGTAATTGGATTAGATATAGTGTTAAAGTCGTAAGTTAGTTCTAAATAGTTGAAATATACACTTCATCCCTTCTATTATTCAAATAGCCTTAAGAACCATTCTGCATTGTGTTATGGACAACCCCCGTTTCCAACATTTGGTATCAGAGCATTGGTTTTCAAAAATTCATAACTTGGTTTTTGAAAAGTGTAAATGGCTAACCACAGTTGTAACACTTTTATAGAAGGGCAATCTACCGCTAGACCTTCTCTATTTGATGGTAGTAATTATACATATTAGGTTTATATGATGAAATTTTATTTGCAGTCTACCGGTTTAAATATTTGGACAAATAGAGTACACTGAGCCCCAAGTGAACTATTCATAATGGACACTAGACCAAAAGACACAAGCACTCAGTAGCTCAAAGGCCATGAATATTTTATTTTTCTCCTTAGATAGAAATGAATTTAATCGAGTGTCTATTTATAAGTCTGCATATGAAATTTAAATAATGTTGCAGGTCACACATGAGGGCACTAGTAATGTAACATAAACTAAGATATCTATGCTAACTAACCAGTTTCAATTTTTTCAAATGAAACCAAATGAGATTTCTGATATGTACTCTAGATTTCAGGATATAGTACATGCATTAATATCATTAGGAAAGAAAATTGCAAATGACAACGATGAACCAGATGATGCTGCTGATGATGATGATATTGAATTTATGACCAGGAATTCCAAGAAATTCTTGAAATATTGGAAAACAAACAAACTTCAAAAAACTAACAACAATAATTCTCGAAATGGAAATGTTGTTAAGTGTTTCAAATGTGATAAACTCGGTCATTTAAAAAGAGACTATCCCAACATGAAGAATTAAAGTACTCATCGAACACTTTGAATAAGAAGAGGAAACATGCTTTCAATGCGACATGGAATGATTCAGACACATCATCAAGTGATAGTGATTCAGAAACATAAAATGCCAACATGCGCTTCATGGTAAAGAATAACCAGGTTGGAATTTCAATAAAGAAACTACTATTGTCTTAAATGATATGTATAATGGATATACAATGCTTAGGAAAGGTTACAAGAACAGTCTAGCAGAGATAGATAGATTAAAAATGTTTAACAAAATGTAAACTGAAGAAAAACAATGTCTAAAAGATGAAATTGAAAGACTTAATGGACTTAATGATGATTCAAAACTTGAAAATTTTGGAAAACTTAAAAGTGAAAGTGAATTATTAAGATCCGAAAATCTTTCAATGAAAATAGATATCACCAATTTAAATAAAAAAATAACTTCTCTAGACAATGTTATTCTTAACTGTAATATGGATTTTGACAAAATGAAAACTGATATTAATAAATTCAACAAAGGGAAGAATAATCTAGAAAATTTATTATCTAGATCTAAGCCTACTAACAGTAAACATGGACTTGGATACAACCATAAGCCCAAATCAAAGAAAATTAGTACTCAAAGTTCTAAATTTGTTAATGATACCAAGTTCAAACCAAAACCTAGGAAATTAAAGTTAAAACCCCCAAATAGGTTTATTAATTTATGGGTTCCAAGAAAGTTAGATAATATTGAAAAAGAAAAATATATTGATAATTTTATTAATAAAGTTCATTTATCCAATGATTATATTTTGAAAGGGCTTTTAAACTCTTCATGGGTTTAGCTTCCCAAAACTTAACTCCATGGACCCAAAATAAAATAGGGTACCGGTGCACATATTTTATATTTTTTCAAGTACTGAACAATGGACAGGAGAGCGGATGTTCAAAGCATATGACAAGAAATCCATTGAACTTTGGATAAATATCAAAAGGATATGTTATTGGCATCGACAACATTGGTAACTCTAAAACTCATATAATTTTAATTCTTTTACTTGATAAGTTTGTTTCATGCTCTATATTGATTTTGATTCCCCTTATGAGTTATATTTATATACATTTATATACATCTCTACATATAAACTCTATACGTATTGTCTAGCTGTGCTTAAGCGATTTTATTTTCGCCCTTTTTGTTGATAACAAAAAGGGAGAAAATGTATAAATATACTAGGCAAAATGATAGGGGGAGTGCACAGAATTGGGGGGAGTCAAATATAAAAATATTATATTTTATCTCTCAAATATTTATATGGTTGTCATCATCAAAAGGGGGGAGATTGTTAATACCATAAGTATTGATTTTGATAACAACAGCCATATAAATATTACTACCAACGAATCTTCGAGTTGTGCAGTATATATTATGGAGACATCTACAGAGACAAACAAGAACTCAGTGGAAGAAAATGGATTATATATGAAGGTTAATTAGAGTAATGGAAGAACAAAACTGATTGAAGAAGAATGGTGAAATGACAGTGGTAGGATAATTAGTTGGTTTAACCTTATAATCATTTGTTAAAGACCCCATGGCAATTATACTTGAAGATTATCAACCATTAACCTCAAACAAATCACAAAAATCCGCAAATATGAGGTACTTTTGAAATCTGAAAAGCTGCAACACCTTATTATTGTTACTATTTCTGAAAACAAAAGTACGTCGACATATCACATTTAACTATGTCGAGATATCTTCATTTTTCATATATATGTTGACATATGCACACCAAGTATGTTGACATACTGCTTATTTTTCAGATTTTCAAATTTTAAATGAAGAGACATTTCCCTCCACCTCTTCACCAAAAGACATGTCTCTTTAACCACTATATAAAGGCCCTGCAAAATGAATTTTCAAATCAATAATTCTCATTTTCTCTTATTCCTTCTTCTCCAAACATTTGTGAAAGAAATCCATTGAATACTCTTTCATTCTCTTTGCAAATCCATACTCTTTCACTCCAATTCTTTACTGATTTGCAAACCATACAATATTAGAGAGTTTGTACTTGAATTCATATCATTCACTCTCTGATTTCATTCTATTCCTCAAAGAATTCAAAGATATATTGCTATTGGAGGTTTATAGGATCATTGTACCAAATCTTCGAGATTCTGTATTGAAGATACGACCACATGCCATACTTTGTAGTTGTTTGTGAAAAGAAGAAGGTGTTCTTGTCGCCTGTAAAATCAAGAGGGTGTATCTTGTAGCTCGTGAAATCGAGATTGTAAAGGTGTTCTTGTCACCCGTGGAATGCAAGCGATCATAGTAAAATTCTACACCGTGTAGTACAGGGCTGGATGTAGGATTGGTTAATCCGAACCAGTATAGAAACTGGTTGTTATTTATTTACTGCAATTTACTTTACTATTTACTTATTCTATGATTGTTGGTTTTCTTTTTGCAATTTGATTAGATATAGTGCTAAAGTCATAAGTTAGTTATAAATAATTAAGATATACACTTCATCCCTTCTATTATTCAAATAGCCTTAAGATCTATTCCGCACTGTGTTATAAACAGCCTCCATTTCCAATAACCCATTTAAAGCTCGAACAAAATATTTTACATTTAAATCCAATTTAAACGCTTACCGATATCGTATATCGATTAATATATTTATAAATTTTACCAGTACATTTAATTATATTTGTTCATCAAATCAAAATAAAATTTTATAATTAATATTTTATAAATATTAATTAATTTATAACAATTACAAATTAATTAAATCAATCGACCTAGAAATGGCCCATAGAAGCTTCAACCCATTCCAAAGTTTGCTGCTTGTTCGTAAAATTAATACAAAGAACAATACACAGAGCTATCCATCTATACATTTAGAATCTCATGGCGGAGGGATAAAATATAATATCAGAAACAATACCCATTTTATAAAAATTCAAGTATCAAAAAGTACAACATAATACCACATAACAACGCCAATAACCCGTAGTGCAATATCTCAAAATACATTATCATGTCTAGATAGGTACATCAAAAATAAAAATGAATAGAATGTATGGAGTGGAATAGAATGAAAGAATATTCTACATATAAAAATGAAAAAGGTAATTCTTATATTAAATTATGGAAATAGGCCGTGCAAACTACGAGTAAATAGAAACTGTATCTTACACGCCATTTCCAAACTTATTTTTTTCAAAACTCTTAATCAGATCCAAAGGAAAAAAAATGAGAAGTGGAATAGAATGTAAAATTGCAGTAACTACACATTTCTACCATTTTAATATAGAATAATTGAGATTTAAACATACAAATTGACATAGGGGAATTTTGGGGTTTTAGTTTGATATTTTCATGAACAAAATTCCCCATGGCGTACATCAAAACCAAGTTATACTATATAATTACTAAAATAAGAAAACCTAAGATGTCCACTCACAAAAGATCCTTAGCTCTTCCTCTTGGATTTGTTTACGCCCACTTTAAATCTCTTTCAAGAACTCTCCCTTTAGAAATATACAATAAGGGGATTGTATATGAATTAGATTCAGAATTTCGGGGATTCGAGGAGAATAGAATTAGAAATAGAACCTGGAACCCTAGAGAATTTCTGAATCATAAAGAAGAGAGAGAATGATAGAGTTTCACTTAGTTCCTAAATAATTTATGAATAAAAGTGTGGAGGTTAGACTCTTATTTATTATGGTTAGAAAGCACCAGAATCGTTTGATTTAAGTTTGTGTAAAATAATATAGCCTTCGTTAACCCTAGCTGCCACAATAGCACCGGCCGACCGCTCCTACCTAGGTGGTTGATCGGCCCAAGGTAGGCCATTGACCGAGAGTGTTATTCTAGGAACATATTTTTATTTTCAGTTGATATTTTATTTAATTCCTTAATTAATATTTAACATTGATTCCATTTTAACGTTTCTTAACCTCCAAGTCTAATTATTATTAATTTTTTATTTTCAAAATTTAGTATTAATTATTATTTGAATTTGAATTCCATTTGAATAAATTTGAATTCGAAAACTTCAAATGTTAATAATTTTTTTGCTTGATCTCCAATTTCAAAATTCTATATATAAAAATGGATCAGAAAATCGCCATGAACGCAATGACATAACTTTTGTGGTCAAGCTCTGACATTTACAAAATTTTCATTTTTAGCCTTATCTTAACTAATTAATTTATTTTTAATTTTTACGGGATGTTACATTCTCCCCCTTAAAAGGATTTTGTCCCCGAAATCCCAAAGGGATAGACAACATAATGAGTACTAAGCATCCATGTAATACAATAAAGTTATCTACGTAACTATCTACTTAACCAAAAGTGCAATGTGATTATGTATGCAGACATACTATAGGTGACCTCAATCCTAGAGTTTATGCAAGGTCGTGACATATAGGCATGTATGCAGACATCTTAGGTATGCAATAAGTTTTCTATACGAGTGCAAAAATGATAGTAAAAAGTGTGGCAACCATCCCTTACCATCCAATATAGCAACAACGATACAACCAAAACCTAATTTTGGGGAGAGAAAGTTTACCAGTGGAAAGCTCGGGATGGGAAGTCCTTATCTTCTCTTCAATTTTTCATATGCTTTTCATCGAGTTGTCTCCCTATTTTACTCGAACCAACATATTTTCTTGCAGAACTTCCTATTTCCATGTTCCATAATGCGTGTGGTGGTACAAGATTCTATCTGCTCCGTCTTAATGTCTCTTAATCGATCAGGCTCTACCAAGGTGGATGTGCTATGAAGACATTTCCTCAAGTGCGAAACATGAAAAACGACATGGACTCCTACCAACTTATTCGGTAGCTCCACCTGATAAGCAAGTCTTCCTATTCTTTTCAAATTTGTGAAAGGTCCAACAAATCTTGGTGCCAACTTCCCCGACTTTTCGAATCTCACAACCTTCCTAAGAGGGAAAATTTTAACGAACACCATGTCCCCTACCTCGAACTCCAACTCCTTTCTTTGCTTGTCTACATAGGATTTATGGTGATCTAATGCCGCCTTCATTCGTTGCCTATTCAATTCTACCTTCTTTGAAGGCTCACGAATTAAATTTGTACCAAGTAAAATGTTGTTGGTGGTTTTCCACCAACAATTAGGTGATTTGCATGCCCTTCCATATAGCACTTCAAATGGTGTCATGCAAATCGTCGCTTGGTGACTATTATTATATGCGAATTCGACTAAAGGTAACAGTTGCTCCTAGTGCCCTTCAAAGTCCATGGTGCAAGCTCTCAACAAATCTTCCAATATTCTATTCACCCTTTCAGTTTGACCATCGGTCTGTGGGTGATAACCAGTGCTAAGATTTAACTAAGTTCCTAAAGCATCATGCAAACTCCTCCAAATTTTGCTAGTAAATAAGGGGTCCCTAACATTAATGATGCTAACCAAGATTCCATGAAGTTGAACCACCTCCTTAATATAAATTTGCGCTAGAGGTGTTGCGGTCCTAATTAACAGGAGTAAAATGGGCGCTTTTAGTAAGTCTATCCACTATGACTCAAATTGCTTCATCGCTCTTTGGCTCCTAGGCAACCCATCAATGAAATCCATCGATATATGCTCCCTTTTCCAAGTCGGAATCTCTGATGGTGATAGCAATCCTTATGGCTTTCCTTGCTCATCCTTTATCCTTTGGCACATCAAACATTTGGAAACAAATTAATCCACCGTCTTCTTCATCCCTAGCTAATTGAAAATTCGCTTCATATCTCTATACATCTTATCTTCTTCGAGGTGAATGGTCATCCTTGAATGGTGACGCTCCACAAGCACTTCTTCCAACACATTATCAACCATCGGAACACAAAAGTGTCCATCTCTCCTCAAACATCCCCTTTCGTCAATTACATATCTATTGACGTGGAGGAAAAGTTCTCCTCTACTCAGCTTACCTAAAATATTTTCTATCTCCTTATCCATCTTTTTCTCAAGTCCAATGCAGTCCATCAATGCTGGCCTAAACTTCATTGCTGCTAAATAGCCTATAGTGGGTTTTGTTGGTGGTTAGAAATTGAAATTCGAAAGGAACTCCAACCGCCTTCACTTATATATAGCACCTAAAGTAGCATGTCTTTTGCTGAGGGTGTCGGCAATGATATTCCCCTTTTTCAGGATATACTATATCCCAAAGTCATATGATGCTATAAACTCAAACATTTCTCCCAAAAGATAGTGCCTCCACACATTTAAGGCAAAAACGATAGCCGCTAACTCTAAATCATGAGTTGAGCATCTCTTCTCATGTCTTTTAATTGCCTACTAGCATAAGTTATCACCTTTCCTTCTTGCATAAGAACTGCTCCTAATCCTGTGCCACATGCATCCATGTAAATTGTAAAAGGCTTCATCCCATCAAAAATGATAAGTACTAGTGCACTTGTTAATTATTCCTTTAACTTCTCGAATGCTTCCGTGCATCCTTCATCCCATGCAAATACTAGATTTTTCTTGGTTAAGCGAGTTAGGGGGACCGCTATTTTTGTAAATTCCTTTATGAATTTCCTATAGTAACCTGCTTACCTGAGAAATCTCCTAACCTCCATGGCGCTCCTTGGTATCTTCCAACCTTGAATAGCTTTTACCTTTGTGGGGTCTACTGATGATCAATTTTTGGAAACAATGTGTCCAAGAAATCTCACCTCCTTCTTCCAAAAATGAAACTTTGAGAATTTTGCTTTAAGTTGGTGCCTTCTCAAAGTCTCTAGTATCTCCCCTAAGTGATTTTCACACTCTACTTCACTCTTGGAGGAAACAAAGATGTCATCAACAAACACTATGACGAATTTATTTAGCTATCCCCTAAATACTCTTGTCAATCCAAAAGGCATCACTTCCTATTCATATAGTCCACTCAGAGTGTGAAATGCGATCTCCGGTTTGTTTTCCTCTGATATCTCAACTGATGAAATGCAGGAGCCAAGTCAAACTACGAGAAGATTTTGACTCACACAAGCTGATCAAACAATTCGTTTATTCGAGATAAAGGATACATATTCTTCTTAGTCAACTTGATGAGTTCTCTATAATTGATGCATAACCTTAATGTGCTCTCTGCCTTAGTGGGAAAGTCAATAAGGGCTTCCCATTCCTAAGTACTCCAACGAATGAATCCTTTCTACAACAGCTCCGAGAAATCTCACCTCCTTCTTTCAAAAATGACACTTTGAGAATTTGGCTTTAAGTTGGTGCCTTCTTAAAGTCCGTAGTATCTCCCCTAAGTGATTTTCACGCTCTAGTTCACTCTTGGAGGAAACAAAGATGTCATCAACAAACACTATGATGAATTTATTTAGCTATCCCCTAAATACTCTCATCAATCCAAAAGGCATCACTTCCCATTCATACAGTCCATTCGGAGTGTGAAATGCGGCCTCCAGTTTGTTTTCCTATGATATCTCAACTGATGAAATGCAGGAGCCAAGTCACATTACGAGAAGAATTTCACTCACACAAGCTGATCAAACAAGCTGTCTATTCGAGATAAAGGATACCTATTCTTCTTAGTCAACTTGTTGAGTTCTCTATAATTGATGCATGACCTTAATGTGCTCTCTGCCTTAGTGGGAAAGACAACAAGGGCTTCCCATTCCAAAGTACTCCAACGAATGAATCCTTCCTACAACAGCTCCAAGATTTGCTTATCTAACTCTTGCCTTTCTTTAGGGGCCATGTGCCTTAAAGGTAGAGCGACTAGCCTAGCGTCCTTATCCAAATCAATCCTAAACTCGATCTCCCTTTAGGTTGGAAAACCCGAGATTTCTTCAAAGATGTCAGAAAATTCTCGAACACGGGTACGAATGAGAGCTCATCTTGTGATAGGCTCATCGAGTATAGATAACTTAACTCGGCCAAGTTTTGGAGTGCACAGTGAACATCTATATCTCATCCTATACAACGTTTTAACCATACAACCCTCCTATCGCAATCTAAGACAGCCCTGGAGTATAATAACCAATCCATTCCTAAGATAAGTCCATACCCCTCAAAATTAAGAACATACACGTTACAAATGAAATCGATGTTACATATGCCTCAAGTAGGTCTTTACAGATTGAAGAAAGATGTGTCGACCCCCCAATAGGATTTAATACCACTATTGGACTGGTGACAATTTAGGTTTGTAGACTCAAGGAGTTAAGTACATTCCTAGCCATGAATGAATGCAATGCTCTAGAGTCAATTGGGGTACAAATAGTGTTCCTAGAAATAAGAGTTGTACCTTCCATTGCAGCCTTTCTTGATCTCTAAGGGAAGGTCTACTTGAGATAGGAATAGCCTTAATGGCATAGGCTTGCCTAATCTGTCCTTCCTTTGCAAGCTTTAGGCACTGATTCTTGAAGTGTCCCTCCTGGTGGCAGTGGTAGCACTTCCCCTTAAATGCTTCCTTCAACAGACTCACCCTACAATCCTTGGCGATGTGTCCTTTCTTTTGGCATCTCCGGCATACTATACCCTCCTTCTTGAACTTCACTTTTGCCTTCTTATTCATCCAAAAGCCTCCCTTCTTGGCTCCTCTTTAACTTTAAGCAGGTCTCGCCTTCTCCTTCTATTTCTCCTTCTCCTCCGAGCTAACCATTTGAAGCAGAGCCTTTTCAACCGTTTCATACATAGCGTCAGTGGGTACTTGGGTCAAAAGTAATTCCTTAAGTAGGGAGTTCAGACCTTAGATAATTTTATGACTTTTTCATGGGGGTATCAACCAAACTCATCACAAGCTTAGCTAGTTTTGTGAATCTACTAATATACTCCTTCAAAGTGGAGTCTCCCTGCCTAAGCTGTATAAATCTTTCCAATTGCAAATTTACCTCAGCCTTTAACATAATCATGTCACAAATTGGTTTCAAACTCATCCCAAGTGATAATGCTTTCAACATTCTCCTTAGCAATAATCTTCCACCCATCTAAGGCCTCTCCTTTAAGGTGTCATGCCGCCATTCGCCGTTTTATCTAGTCCTCCCAACCAAGCACCCGGAATACTCTCTTATAATTATTTATCCAAGCCTTTGTTTCCACAAAACCTTCTACTCCCGTATACACTTTTCCATCCATGTTTTGGAAATCCTTGCACATATTGTAGTAGTCCATAAGGGGGTGCTACTTTAGCAAGCGAGATAGCAGGTGCCGCTGGTGCAGCTTGTTAAGGAATAAAAACTTGCCCTACATGCCTCGGTAATTGCTTGAACCATTCAGGCATCCCTCGGATAGTGGATATCTCTTGGGAGGGGTTCGCAGTTTCAAAAGAACGATTTCCAGCCATAATCAATTATTTGCAGCTTAAACTTTTAGTTATAATTTTCTAAGGTTGTATTATATGTTGAAATAAAGATTTGCCTAGTATGTTTGCCATGTTCAAAAATAATGTGTATATATAGCAATTTTTTGTAAAAAACATTCAAAAAAAAGTATGCACTCATATGTATACCTATCCTCATTGATCGAGTAACCTAAGCTCTGATACCAAATGTAACTACCAGCCTTAAAACGGGCCTAATTTCTGAGTTAGAAAAGGCCCATCGAATATTAGACTCATTCCAAAGCTGGCTGTTGTTAGGAAAAAGTGATACAAATAACAATACATAGAGCTATCTATCCACACATTTGGGAATTTCACATCAGAAGGCTAAATTATAATATCAAATACAGTTACCATTTTATAAAAATTCAAGTGTCATAAAAATACAGCATAATACCACATAACAACGCCAAATATCCATAGTACAATATCTAAACGGGTACATCAGAAATAAAAAACATAAGTAGATAGATAAATAACTGCCACAAGTCTTTGTCTCCACCACAATCTCTGAAATCCATATCGTCTTCTCTAACCTACATCGTAATGAGGAGGGAATCAGAATAACAATGTCTGATGAATAAAACTCTCGAGCCTTTCTATAATAATACTTAGGCAGTATAATTTAAATAAGAATATGTCTGCATCGTAACTATATTTTTTGTAAATTTCTCCGACTTTAAGCCCTAAGGCTTTTACAGTTCGACTCTATAACCCATACCCTTTCCAGTCCATCTTAATAATCCGTATTCAACTATACGCCAAAGGCCATTCCCAATCCCACACATCTACTGTCAATAATTGAAAGAGTTAGGGATATGTCCTAGAAGCAATTAAGTAATTTGCTACATACATCTAACTCGATAACCAATCTTGTTTGGAATAAAAGGTGTTTTCCTTTTATTTTATACTTGATACAATGTGTTATATTAATTAATTAAAATATATGTAATTGAAAATCCATAAATGGTATGTTTTGTGATAGTGGTAACAAATCGTTCTAACCATGAGTAATTTAGCACAATGAAAACAAATATACCATTTTGAATGTTCCTAGTAAAGATGCATCGAGACTTGATATTGATGTATTCGTTCATCGTTGAGACTAGAGTATGTAACACTCTCCAAATATTGGGCAGTGTATTTCTCATGACTACCGGGGGCACCTAGGGGTTACGTACTGATAGTTATTAGATTACCATGGAATGAGTCACTTAATAGTTTTCTGTTGGTTAAAATAACTAAGGTCAAACAGAAAATGTCAATGTGACTGATTTACACAGTTCTCTTGACTTAAGAATACTGTGGATCTTCAGTATGAAAGCTCCGCTTTAATTAAAGTCAAATCATGTCATAACATACATTGATTGACTATAGTGGGTGGAGAGGAAGTATTGAAAGTGAAACACTATTCAAAAGAGGACTTGTCTCCTCAGTTATATAGGGTTAGTATCACGGTCAACTCAAGTCAACTCAAAGTCAAAATCTATGGATAAAGCATTTTGGTTAATAATATATTATTATTGAACCAACGACTATGTGTTTGGACTATAGAGTTGAATGTGGATGATATTGGAATCATTACCAAATTCCATAAGTCCAAAGTGATATTATTTTGACGAAGAGAATTAGTGTAAATAAAATTCACAATCGGGTAACGCTTAAAAAAGTGAAATTAGATTTTACTGAAACCAAGTAAGCGATAAATTTGGCTAAAACATCACACCACCTACTAAGTGATGTGAACATTAATATTCGAATAGTTCGATATTAATCGCTGACCAAATTTACACCTGACGAGTCACACAACCGAAACGATGAATTCTCCTTTGACCAAATGAGTTAATTAGATTATAATTGTTATAAATTAATTAAAATTTATAAAATATTTCTTATAACATTTTAATCAGGATTTAAGGAATAAATATTATTAGATATATTTACAATAGTTATAAATATATCGATCGATACGATATCGATAAGTGATTAAATTAGATTTAATTTAATAATATTTTCTTTAGGCTTAAATGGATTTTTGGCCCATCATGATGGGTGAAATTTTCATCAACAACATGACATGGTGAGGCTCAAAATAGGGTTTAGATGCTAGATTTTGAATCACCCAGATAAGGGAGAATTGGTATGCGATGAGATCTACTTTTTCCTTTTTCTATGCACTATATGAGCAAACCTAAACTAATTTGATTAGGAGCATTTTGGCTGCGATCTTCAACATATCTTACTGGCTGAAATTACTCCGTTAGTGCTCCATCATGTCAAGTTCAAATCAATTCAAAGTCGATTACTATCTCATAGTCAAAGGTCAACGATTCAAAGTCAAGCAACCTACTGGCTCGAAAAAGGTTTCAAAGGGGAGAGTTCATCTTTTCAAGGTATACATTAAGGCTTTGGTTCTTAGGTATGTTTTATCAAATTATAGCTTATAATTCTCTGAATAATATTTTATTATGTGTGTGTGTATTATATATTGTTAGTTAGGTGACGATTTTGATATGAATTAATGTTGTACAGATTGGTTTTTTATATGTATGTACATAATTATAAAATTAAAATAAAATAAAAAACATTTTTTTACATATCAGATCGGTACAACATCATAGTATAGGTATTAATTAATATTTTATTGAATTATATATACATATATATTATTTAATTACATATATATGGTTTATATTTAATTAAAACATTATATTATGGTTAAAATTGATCATATAAATTTATATATGTAAATTTGTGGTAAAAGTAATTTTCAACAAAAAAAATAATTTTTATAATTGTTATAATATTATTTAAATCAATATACTACATAAATAAATCATATAAAATCAAATAAGTTATGAATTTTTTTCAGTTTTGTAAAATTATTATAACATCAGATAATCTCTCGGCTAGAAAAGAAAATTAAAAACATTTATTCTTATTTTTATTAATTATTATTCAAATCAGCCGAAAATTAATAAATTTAATAAAAAATAAATTTAATCGAAAACAATTATGAAATTTATTTCTAAACTTCAAAATATCATTTATCATTTATTGGAAATTTAAAATTCGAAATAGAGTTTCGAAGGTAATTTTTTATTAATATTTTATGCAATTTGAATGAATATTCAATTAAAATAAATTTTAATATAATAAAAAAATAAAAAAATGTGATATACACATGATCTGGAATTTAAAAAAATTAATTAGTATGTATATATATATTTATATGTTATAAATATATTTATGTGTATATATATTAAAATAAATATGAAATATTATTTTATTATTATGTATATACTAGTACATATTTTATTCATGGTTTTATAAAAAAAATATTTATTTAATTAATATTTAAATAACTTGTTTATATTTAAATAGATAAATTATAATAATTTACATATATGGATATATATTACTTTATTTATAAAATTTTATATATACATACATATATATATATATTTACATAAATTATATAAATAAACTTAACATGTGTATATATATATATAAGTAATAGTTCATATACATACATATGTTTGGATAATATATATTTGCATATCGGATGAGCTAACGTGTCTGTTGCGATGTAAATCCTAACATCTACACACGGACATGTTATACCTTGCACGAGTTGACATGTACACATGCACACACATATACATTAATATATAAATTAAATAAAATTATATATTTTTTGTAAATTTAAATAAAATAAAAGATTTTATTTAAATAATATTTAGAAATTTTCTAAATGAATTAGACTTGATAGACTCATATAAATCCAATAAGGGAATTATTTTGAAATTCACCTGTAATTTCCACTATGGGCTGGTCAAGTTCCAGCAATGGTATCAAAGCCCAATAGCCTATATGATCTAAATTACTCATGTTTGGGTTAACTAATTAAAGTCTAAGGTTGGGTTTGGGTAATCAAGTACTGATCTGCCCTACCTGGCTACTAGCCCAGCTCGAAATGAATGAGGTGAGCCCAAAAGGTTACCCCTAATAGAAAAGGCCCAATTTGAATTGGGGCTTAGGCTAGTTTCAAAATTATTTTGAAATTAAAAATAAAAGTTTGAAAATTAAAAGTAAAAAATAAGAAAAATATTACAAATGTTACAATATAAATTTTCAAATTGTTTTGTAAATTGAAAATATAAGATTTTTAACTTTAAAATATAATATATACATTTTATAAATTTTATAATATAATGAAAATTTAAAAAATGTTTAAAAATTAATATAGACTAATTTCAAATTGATAAATTTTTTTAATAAGATTAATAAAATATATTAATTAACTAAGTTAATTAATTGATAAATATATACATGCATTGTATATTCTGATATATGCTATGTTGATTTAATATGTTAAATTAACCTAGGTATTCATGTATGTATATAAATGAATTTCAAAATTAATATAAATTTAATTAAAATTGTTTAACAAGATAAATTAATTATAGATTAATTAATTAAATAATATACACTTATATATGATATATGTGTTATACTATAAAGGTTACGGTATATAATAAATATTAATATAAATGTTATATTAAAATATTATAAAATTTATTAAAATGTTAATTAATTAAAATTAATTAAATAATATTTAACTAATATAATATTATACAAAAGACTATTACATAAGTATATGAAATATAAAAGTTGCATACTAATAAAACCGATATAACATGAATGTATAAACTAAAGGTGTAACATTAAGAAACCTTAATTAGACTTAAGGAATAAATACATACGTAAATGTATGTATATCATAATTTTAGATGTGTCCGACACTTGAATCACGAGGGTATTTCATTAAAAGTACTGTAACATCCCAGAATTTTGTTATTTTAATTATGATATTTAATTAATTTTAAATATTTAGATAATTGGTGTTTTAAAAATATAAATAACTTGAATTCAAATATAGTAACTATTTAAATATTTGAATTTTGAATTAAATATTTATTAAATAGATTTAATAGCCTTATTTAACTCCTTTTAATTAATAATTAATAATTGTAAAATTCATTTTGCAAATTTATTTACAATAATAAATGGTTTGAATATAATAAATAATAAGAAAATCAAATTGTAATATAACGGTTTGATTTTGATGACGTATTTTTAATTTAATTTATATGATTTTTCTATAATTTTTAATTTAAAAAATAATTAAATTCCCATTTGATGTATTTTACGGCAAACATCGGTATTTGTAACTTCGCGGAGTAAAATAATCTATGTATTTTATTGACGGTTTGTGATCGTACCGCTTTGTTGTACACAAATGTTTTTTTTATTTTTGTCATTCGTGGTTCGTATGAGAACATGATATTATGTAGCGTCGTACCCCAAAGCTTTTAAAATAAAATCTCAAAACAATCTTTGCAAAATCTTGACGTCCACATTTTGTCTGTCCTTGTTTGGACATATGGGTGGCTCAAGAAAATATTTTGCGAGGCTCAAGAAATTATTTTCTTTGTTAGGAAATTTTAGTATAAAAATCAAAGTCAATATAGCCTTGTTACTTAATTTTCTTTCATCACCTTCCCTCCCACTTATATTTTCACTCCCTGTACAAAAAACAAGATCAAGAAACCCAAACCCGCAACTTTAAAATCAGAAATCAAATCCAATACTCCACTAAAAATTGCAAAGCTTGCTTCTTTGAGTTCGTGTGGTCGAGAGCTTCAAGTTTATGGGCTCGATTTGGGTTACGTCGGGTTTATGTGGAGGCCAAGGTTGAGCAGCGATTCTAGGGTTTAGGATTTTTGAAGATTTAGGTGTGGAGGGTGGGGTCGGATGGTAGGGTAGTGTTTGTTGTGTCGAGGCGAACCTCTAGGTGGATTCCGGTGTAGTTTGGCATCCTGTCGATGATCGCGACATTTCTTTTGTCGCACATGGAGCTCCAGGTCAGATATGGGAAGAGGAGTGAGGACGTGGTGAGGATGGGTTGGACGGGAAGTTTTGGCGAATTGGAGGTGATCGGTGAAGTCAGATGTTGGAATCATGGACCGAGGCATTGGTGATGCATGGTCAAAGTCGGGTAAAGAGGGGGCTGTCAGGTCGGATTTGGGACAGGCTGATCAAACTTCGGTTGGTGGCGGTCAATGTGGAGAGGAGGAAAAGCGGGACTCGTAGGTGATATCATCTTTGGATTTCGTCAAGTACGGGGTGACTGGAGGCATCCGTCATGCTTGGCCGCTGTGCATTTCTTGTGTAGGTGAAGGAATTAAGGATGGGGAAGAAGGAAGTTTAGAGGGTAATTGTAATTAAGAAAAGTAATTAGGCATTTAATTATATTTTATAAATCGATATCTTATAAAATGCATAACTTGCTCCTACGAGGTCGGATTAAGACGCGGTTAGTTGCATTGGGTTCGTATCGTTGTTGCCTTCACATTGGAACTAGTTTCGTCGAATTTGAAGCTAATGGAATTTGGGATAAAATCGAACGTCGTTCGATTTTAGACCAAACTGGAACGCGAAAGCATCAACTAAAATTTCAGTGAGTAAAATCACCTTTAAATAAACTATATAATATCTGTGATGCTATAGATTATTGTTGTATGATTGGATGTTAGTATATTATTGTTTGATTAATTATTTGGTTGGATTCCCGTTTTGGAAAACGGATGACATATTATCTAATTTGCGGTGAACCAATATACCGTTTATGTTGTTCGTAACCGTTGTCTTTCGCAAGGGACATTTTTAGAGAGACCTTATGGGGTTTCTCACCAGTATTAATTTATTTACATCCTTATGTTGCTTATATTGTTGTTTGGTTGAAAATAATCGTGACATTCTATTTGAATTGTTTAAATGTCATTATAGCAATTTTCCCTATACCGTTACTTATTGAATATCATCCCATAAACTTTTGTGTATATTGACTTGAGATTGTATTTTCACAAAAGTTTATAAATCATTTTAATTAATGATATTTGAATTTTAGTTAATCATTTTAATTAATGATGTTTGAGGTTAATTATTTATTCTAGTTAATGATATTTGAAATTAATTAATTAAATGATTTTAATTGGTGATTAGTTAATGATATCTAAAATGATTAATTAAATGATCATTTTAATTAATGATATTCGAGTTTAATTAATCATTTTAATTGGTGATGTTTTAAATTTAATTAATCATTTTAATTAATGATGTTTGAATCTAATTAATCATTTTAAGTAATGAAATTTGAATTTAGTTAATCATTTTAATTTATGATGTTTGAATTTAATTAATCCATTTAGATAATGATATTTGGATTTAATTAATAATTTTAATCAATGGGGATTTAAAGGTTAAATTAATTTATTTAATGAAAGAGTTTAAAGTAAATTAACTAATTTAATAAAACTGTTTAAAAATTATTAACTGATTTAGCGTTTCAAAGTAATGAACTAATTTAACAAAGGTGTTATAAAGATAGTTGATTGGTTTATTAAAGAGATTATAAATGTTATTAATTATCTTTCGGGATAATTAATGTTGTTTTAAAATTTATAAAAAGATTTTAAAATTTTATTTATTTTCTTTTGGGAAACTTAATGTGGTTTTAAAATTATAAAAGAGTTGTATATAAATTATCCTTTAAGATAAATTAACATTGTTTCAAATTTATAAAGGTATTTAAATTGATTTACTATCTTTTGGGATAATAAGTGTTGTTTTGAATTTATAAATAATAGTTTATAAACGAGAAAAATCCTTTAAAAGGAATTGTTTAAAGATAAAACTAAGTGTAAATTGTTTTGGGTTTATAGTAAGCAATGCTTTAATGACATTTATTTTTTACCTTTGTTTTAATAAACTTAGTATTATAATTTGTTCTTTCAAAAGAATATTTCAAAGGGTATTTTTACAGTGTTTTACAATATTTGAAATGTAACGATCCAGAATTTGACCACTTTAAAATATACTATTTAAAGTGATTTTAAATATAAAATATATAACATTTTATGATTTAAATAATATTAGATATGATTTGCAAAGAGAAATATACACAAAAATAGGAATAATTGCTTATATCGACAAAACTGACAAAATCCTGATTTCAAAAAAGTAAGTTTCAATGGTTAAATAAATTATTTAATTAATTTATGAGTGTTTATATTTTTAAATAACATTATACAAATTTATTTTTAAATTTGGTTTACGTAAGTAAATAGTTTAACTAAAACGTCAAAATGCGACCGTAAAACATTTTGTCGAAAATCAACGTTTTGTCGACTAAAAGTTGGTGCAACGGTGTTGCGCCTTTATGTATATATACATGTACACATTTTTAAATATGTTGAGTATTAACAATAAACTAATCAAGTTTACTTTTGCTAATTAAGGTTAGAAATTTCTAGAAAATCATTAAGAAAAAGTAAATATAAAAGGACAAAATCATGTCAAATCAAATCAAATAAAATCTTTACTTTATTTTCCTTATGCATTAAGTGATTAAAACATAAAGTTATGATTTGAAATGTGATGTTAAGTGTTGAAAAAATTAGTTTTCTTAAAATATAAGAAAAGGGTATTTTGGTCTTTTGACTAAATAATATTTTATTCAAAACTTTTTTCTATAAATACCTACCACTTCTTTCACAAATTACACACATTATCCAATCTTCTTCGTATTCATTTTCTAAGCTTCTTTTTCTTCTTCCTTAGAGCTTTGATGGCTTCCATGCCTCTCTTAAAAAAATTCCAAAAGCGTAACAAAGTTATGGCAAAAATAATCGACAAAAAAGTATACCATTTAAGTCATGTTCAAACTAGTAAGTTGCATTCATCCACCGAAGGCCATGCCCGCCTAAAAGCCATCTCCACCTCTTTTCATCTCAGCTTCTAGGATAGCAGAGCTATAGCTGGATTTCAAGAAGTTTCGGGAAATAGTAGCGAAGCTATAGTCAAATTCGTAGTGACAAAGTTAGCAAAATTGGTAGGAAATATGGTTTAGATTAGGAGTTCCTTGCCTTAAAGTTTGACGGAGTGGAATCCAAAGTGAGTTATTTCTTCCTTTAAGTTCATTCAAAATCAATGCTAAGTTGAAGGAACTTGAAGTGTTAACCGTTGTTTGAAAACCCTTGTTGAATGCTTGTTTACTTTGTTTGCTAAAACAATGGTTTTATTTCCTTGTTTGACTATTTGGATGGTTAATTAAGTATTTTAAAATTTAGAAGTTAAATACTTAATAGGGTATGCGGAAATGACTAGTACACGTGTTTTGTCTATGAGATCCAAGGAGACTTGGACGAGGGACAGAACATGTCGAAGGGAAAGCCCGGATGCTCCAAAATAAATATAAAACCGTTTTAACTCAAGATGAAATAAACTGTTATAAATATTTGATAGAATGAAGCATTGATTATCATTTATTGTTGTGTTTATTTCATTGACTGATTGTTTGAATTAGGCTCGACCAGTTTATGAGCAGTTTACCTTTTTATATGCATGGGCTGGGTAGACAATAATTTGAGAATGATTAAATACGAACACCTTATGATTAGAATTTCACAGTTTGATTATAAGGTGTTCGATAAAAATATTGATTAAGCAGGAATTATAATAAAAGATATTTATTAAAATTTTGGAAATAAAAGATATTTTATCTTTTAAATGAAATGGTTTCTTTGAACGAAAATAGAAATATTGGAGAATAAATATTTTGAAGCGATTATATAATAAAGTGTTTGTTATGTTGCCGCTGATTCGAGTAACCCATAACTAAAAAGTGAGCAAGGCAGGTGCAGATGTTCTGTAGCCTTAGTATAGTCCGCTCTCGTTGTAGAGGGATATACATATCTATATTTATTTTTGGGAAGGCCGAGACCCAGTTGCCTTGTTATGGCTAGAAACCATCCGATCAGGTAGCATATAGTTTTGTATGCTTGTATTTTGATATCGTTTCAAAAGGGTGATTTGTTTTTAGATCCCGAAGTAAAGGACTAGTTTGAATATAAAAGATATATATATATATATATCAAAGGTTTTGAAAATAAGAATTCAGGAATAAATGCCAAAGAGATAATTTTCTTAAAGTTAATTAGATTTTGAAAAATCTAAAATTAAAGATTAAGCCTAAGTGGGTAGTTTTGGGAATTGCATATTGTTTGTTGCATCGTAGGCTCCATGAGTCCTATTTATGGTAGAAGAACTACGTTGGCTTGATCCTGTCTAATTGGCTACCCAATTAGATAAGGGTACGTAGGCAGTCACAAGTGGTAATGATGCAGCCCCAATAATAACATAACATTTTTTTGTTTATTGTTTGCCATATATCGTGTATTGATGTACTTTTCCTGCTTACTATTTTATTCCTCATTTGACATGTTTATTGAGTTAGTAGGAATGGCTATTGTTGTCTCTCTCATCAAAGTTGTGCAGCGGTAGATTTATTTTTATTGGTATTTAGTATATATTAAAGCACACCTTGTAGGATAAATTAATTAATTACTCTGGTAAGTTGTATAATTGAAACTGTATCCTATACATTTAGTAATGTTGAATATTTATCAAATATTATGTATTAAGTTGGTAGTTTTCATTAGTAGTTTTAGAACGGATGGATTTTTCAGCGATTTTAACTGGTCCGAATATCCGCCTCGTCACATGAAATGTGAAAATCAAGCCAAAATATGAATCAAATATTTTAAAAGTTTGATTTATTTATTAGTGGTAAGTGTATGCGGTTTAATTCCCATACGCAAATCACTTTGTTATTCCCAATAGTTGATTTATCGACTATCGATTTTGATTCTGCTATCTTCTTTATATTTCATCACTCTAAGACGACGTGTTGCTCATTTGAGTTTTGTTATCCTTTGTTGGAAATGACTAAAGCCAAAGAGCGAGTGAGGGGCAAGCTATGTGGGGTTGCACCCATTAGGGTATTTTCATATCCACTTTAGATTGGATTCGGTTTTGCGCATTGAGATGTGAAATATTCGAATTCTCGATAACAGTTGGTAGGGTCTAGCTTGGAGGTTTCCGAGAGCTATCAGAGTTCTCAATTATATTTCTAGAGGTATACTATCGGTAAAGAGGTGCAACCTCCTAGTCATTGTTGGAAAAACTTCTCTTTTTCCTTATTGTTAATTCAAATCTTTAAATTGTTTCCTTAATTGCATTGAGAACTGCTTTGTGCTCTTCTCAATGTTTAATTATTTGTGTCCATTTTTTTAAGTTTCGGACTTTTACCTTGTTTGTCCATTCTTTTCAGTTTGGATTTTGTTCATATTATTTCCATTCTTTTAAGTCTAGATTTTGATATTATTTATGCCCATTCCTTATGTATAGGATTTGTTCTTAATAATACCCATCCTTTATATTTGGATATGTTTCCTTTTGTTTATTTCCACTTTTTCCTATATGGATGTTGTTCTTGTGAGGTAAAAACCCATTCCGCATTTAGCGGCGTGGTCTTATAGAAATATTATATATTCATCATATTACTTAGAGTTTTCTCATGCTGGTTTTCCAGAATAATATGGGTGTTATTTTATTATAATGCTCGGGTCAGACCGAGTACTTCTCCAGGTTGGCTTTGGTGATATGGAGTTGGAGAAAAGCAGGATATTCCCTATCATAGTGTTTTAGTTTCCACTATATTATATTGTATACCTATCAACAATTGTAAGGTCAGGATTTTATAACTGTCCAGCTCATAAGTTTCATTTTAACTCTAATGTACTATGTATTTTGGAGTGACAGATTATATTATCTTTGTTGTATTATATTTTGTCATTTTCGCTGTGAGATTTTGTTTTCCTCCGTTCTTTTTTCTTTTCATTTTTTTACCCTGACAATCTATCTTTCTGGCGATTGGATGTTCGGCATTGGAATACCGAGGATGTATTTGGCGTCAACTTTCGATGGTCGAAAAGGCGGGTCGTTACAAGTACATTATTCCATAGGTCGATATCACTTAACATATTATATTAAATATTATGAATCTTCAACATAATTTTCCCCTCCACTATATATATATATATATGTGTGTGTGTGTGTCTATATATATATATATATATATATATATATATATTACTTGCATACTCCTTGGTCGTTGAGCAAACCAAGCTAGGGATGTTATGTGTAGTTTTATTAATATATTGAATAGAAGAGGTAAGATAACTATATGTATTTACTATTTGTTGAGAAAACTCAAGGTACGTATACTGTACTTAGGCCATCACGATATGGTAGGTACAAGTGAGTAATTTCGTTTCGATTTATTGGGAAAACTAAGGTCAAAGTAAAATTAGGACAAGGTACCAAGGGTTAGGAGTTGTATGCGATTCACCCGATAAGAAGTTATTCATCATCCATGGAGCTATGGCTTATTGAGCAAACTCAATGTCAGAATTCCAAGACGGACGAGTCTTAACTCCCACTAGTGAAGTCAAAATACTTTAATATTTTGACTTAGGGTTTGGTGAAACAAAAAAGACTAGTGGGAGCCTTACTAGAAAAATGAGATGATAAATTTAACATTTCTAATATTGTAAGAACATATGCTATATATTGTTATAATAATCTACTTGACAAATTTATTCATTTAATATAATTGATAATACGTTTATCAACTAAGATATACAAATGAACTGTAACGACCCACTATTTTGGACCATTCAAATCGACAATAATCTACACATGTCTGACTTGAATAATTCAAAATAACAGATTGTAATAAAATTTGGAGCAAACAAAATCATTCATAGAATCACATACACAGAAATATCAGAATAACTCGCAGCGAAAATAAAATACCATAGTAGTTCATGAAGCTACTATATACAAACTCTCAAAATATATACAAAATTCTCATAGTAAAATAGATACAATAGAAGTCAGGATACATAAATCAATAATACAGAGACAAATACAGAATAGGAACTAACTGGAAGAAGTAGACGAATAGATAGATTGGAAAGCTCCAACAAAACTCTAGCTCCAGAAGGTGAATCCAAAGCTGTGATTCTCAGGCTGACCAGAGCGTAAAGTAAAACACAAACACTCGAGTCAGGACATACATACTTATACAATGTAAACCAACTCAAGTGAACTGTAAAAGCAATGCACAATAACTAAAAGGATACTTGGGATCTCCCATCCTTTAAGGATCAGTCAAACCATAAACTAAGCATGAATAAACACTATCATAGAAATATCCATATTAAAGTAAGTCAATGCAAATAACAGTGTTAATGTGACTAGGGTAGCGTAGAGCTGCAGTAATCATCCACCTCTAGCCACACTCTCAAATTAAAGTGTGTATCCAAATAAATCACAAGGAAATAACATAACATACAAAGAAGTGTACTCGTGGTTATAGATTTCTATATGGTTTAAAATTCTGAATTAAAATCACTCATTTAAACCATTTAAAAGTAGAGTCATTATACCTTTAAATCATATATTCAATTTCCAAGAATTTAGCCTTTTCTGAGTTCATTTATTCACTTAAATACATTAAAACATAAAAATTCCAGCTTTCACAGCATTTAGAAAGTGCTGCGGTAAGTTATATTTGAAAACAATTCAATTCAGCAAAGACAATATTTATAAACTACTGTAATAGTTCAGTTTTAGTGGAAAAATAGTTCAATTCAGAAAAGACAGCATTTACAAAACTGCTATAATAGTTCAGAGTACAATTTAAAGATTTTAGTTCATTTCAGCAAAGACAACATTTATAAACTGCCGTAATAGTTCAGTTTTAGTGGAAAAATAGTTCAATTCAGAAAAGACAGCATTTACAAAACTGCTGTAATAATTCAGAGTTAAATTTAAAGATTTTAGTTCAATTCAGCAAAGACAGCACTTGCAAAGTGCTGTGATAGCCCTTAGTTAGATTTTAGCCCTTTAGTTCACTTCTGCAACTACAGCACTTACAAAGTGCTGCAGATTCTATAAGTTCAGTTTTTAGTTCATTTTCAGAAACGATAGCATTTCTGAAGTGTTACTAAAAGAATTTCTAGATTTACAATAGAATTTCAACAACAAATAAACTTCAATTTAAACCATTTTAATTATATAAAAATCATATTTTTCCACTTTAAAATGGTCATTTAAATACCCTTTAACTTATGATTTTTAGAAAGTAAATTTCACAAATAAATATCAAATTTTCATTACTTCACTTATTAAATTCAAGTATACAAATTTTCTATTCCTTACATTCACTTAGCACTTTAATTTAATTTATCATTTCATAAATAAAACTTAATTTCCATTTTATTTTCTTTTACTTACTTCCATTTTTAAAACCAAATCTCACAATTCCAAGTCAAGTTAAAATTCAAAATTTCCATTTTAAGCATCCATTTGTTTAACATTTTATATTCATAGAAAAATCAATAACACTTTAATAAATCATTTTAAATTCAAATTTAATCAAAATGTCATAATTTACATTTTTGAAGTACTTAAAATATTCAGAGAAATATATAAAATAACCACGGGTCTGTATATTATTTTCTAACCTAAGACAAGTGATACAGATAATATATCATTTGAATCCGTAATTTACAAAACAAAAATCCGGGTTTTTCATTTCAAACCCGCAATCCCAAGTTAATAACAAAAAATAAAAAATCGCTCAGGCCTATCATTTCAGCCCATAACGATTTTTCCCTATTCTAAAGTCCGTTCGGGTATGTATCATTTCAACCCATAGGGATTCTAATCTATAGGGAACTTGCAGTGTGATAAAGTAATATAAATAAACAAAATAGCATCGTATCACAGTAACTGATAATATAACATGTGTAATAACAGGGGTGAGCATCATATGATCATAACATAAGCAGTTATAACACGATGATATAGTTTTACAGATTCAAATGGTGTCAGTTTACTAGTTATATAAGTACAAATTGTCTGGTGAGAATTTCTCACCTGTTTAAGTTGGAGATGACAACCAAAACACACAACACAGAATCCACAAAGGCACGAGAGCACAACAATGATTTGAGTGGGAGAGCCAAAGTTAATTTCCTTGAATACATTCAACAAACAAATATACAACACATGAATATACCCTTAAAAAAATCAAACAACACAAGAGATACATGCACAACAAGTCACCAAATCACTTGTACTTGCCTTCAACCACCCCTAGGCTCAGCCATAAGTTAGAAAACACGGCCATGGTGTGGGTTTGGATTTGGTCTTGGGTCAATAAGGTCGGCTATAGCATGGAAATGGATGCACAAGTGGATATGGATGAACAACACAAGCTAAGGCAACACAATGGATTTCAAGGCAACATAAGGATCTGCCCTATGCAATTCTAGGCATGGCCAGGTCTGTAGTGGACTGGAGAAGATGTGGCAGAGGGTCTCAGGTCAGGTAGGGGCTAGAGATAGTGGTGCAAGTGGCGGCCAAGGTGGTGTTTGAGGTGGTGGAGCACTTTGGTGGTCGGCTAGGTATGTATAGGTGGAGTTTGCTCAAAGTTTGTTGGATCTAGTCAACTATAATACATGGCCATGGCTTGGGGCTGGACTGGAGGTGGTGGTGGCTGGTTGTGGTGGTGGTGGAGGCAGCCAAGGTGAAGGAGGAGCAATGGCCGAACCATATAGGAGAAGACAAGTGCAAATGAATAAGAAAAAACAAGAAGAAAATGGGAAGAAAAGGAGAAGAACATTACCAACTTTTGTTCAGATGATGGAGGCCGAAATTTTAGGGTTGAGAAGTTTTTCTTTACGTGAAAATGAAGTAGGTATGAAGTTGAAAGAATGAGATAAGGATCGGCCAAAATGAATGCAAGAGTTAGGAAATGAAAAGGTGAGAAAACAAAGAGTCTTAAGCAAATAAAAGGTCACAAACCTTTCAAATTTCTATTATTTCTTTTTGCAAATTCAAATACATGAAAAATACTGATGAATAAAGATAAAACTCAGAAATAAAAATAAATTTATAAAATAAATAATTAAATTTTAATTTAATAGAATTAAATTAAGAAAATAGCTTAAAAAATGCAAACTAGGCTTTAAAAATTTGAAATAAATTCCATAAGCTTTGGAAAAAATTTATAATCACTTTAAAAATATTTAAAAGGCAAAATAAATATAATATAACATACATATACAAATTACAATAAGATATGTCAAATAAAAATATCATTTATATAATTTAAATTAAATAATATTGTTAAATAACTCAATATACACACAATATTGAAAACAGTATAACTTTCACAATTTAAATCCAATTTCAACGAAACGAAAAGTAGTATTCTTGACATTAAATCTATTTTCATAATAAAAGATAAAATTCAAGAATTAAAATATTTAAATTTAAATTTAAAAGTCAAAGTTTGACCAGATTGACCAAAAATCCACTTTTCTGGAAATATTCTATTTGTTCAGGTTTGGAATTATAATTCACACAAAAATCAAAATTTATATTTAAATAACAAAATTTATTCATATTAATAAAAAAAAGTTTTAAAATCAGGAATTAAAATAATCAAAATAAACAATTAAAATAAATCACAAAATACAGGGTCGTTTCACTCTCCCCCACTCAAATCTTTTCGTCCTCGAAAAGGAATGAGGTGCGGAAAACACAGAAAAAACAGAATGGAATAGGATTAAGACAAGATGACAAGAAGATTAAAATTATACCCGATAACTGTTGTTATAGGTAAGTTTAACAAGGTGGAGAATAGGAATAGTTAGAAGGGAAAATAGGATGAAAGACAAGGATGAGCCATTAATTTAAAACCATATAAATTTCAATTGGAATTCTTTAATACTTAATAATTTGGTTAAATTCATTTTATTACATCTATAAAAGTCCTTTAAATTCAACTTGTTAGTTAATAAGTAAACAATATTTAAAACACTTTAAAATCTTTTAGAAAGGAAATAACTGATCAAAATATCCTTTATATAATATTTTATCAAAATACTTTTATAACTCGATATCATAACAAGTTTATCCTCGTTCCTGCAGACTCTGGCAGTGCGTTGATCAGGCGCAAAGCTAGAATTCTCCAGGTACTTAGTAGACTTGTTTCAACACCCAGTGAAAATACTGGAAAACTTTTAAAAACATATATGGAAAGTACAATCCAAACAAAAAAACAAACAAAACCTTTGTCTAACCATGGATCGCAGATACACAAAGGTTACACCTGGGTCCCCCAGGAAACATCCGTATCCGTAAGCTTTCTCAGCCCTGCGAATTGTGCCATGATGACTAGTAGACCGTAGATACACAATGGTTACGCCTGAATCCCCCAAGAAACATCCGTATCCGTAAGCTTTCTCAACCCTGCGGATTTCGCTACTAATACGACCTATGTAGATCACAGGATACACAATGGTTACGCCTGAATCCCCTAGGAAACATCCGTACCCCTGGGCCATCTAGCCAGGTGAATTACGCTATGCAGTCGCGCTCGTAAGACCATGGGTAACGCCATGGAATTCGATAGACACTCGAGTATCTTATCCGGAAAACCAAAAATCAGAGAAATATCGATAGAATGAATCCACAATGTGGCCACAAAGAGGATATCAAGCAGAAGGCACTTTCCATATCTTTACTTCGAAAATATGTATCATATAGTACCTTTTCAATCACTTTCAAATATCATACTTATATAAAGTCCATTATATATAAGATTTCATTTTCAAATCAAATACTTTCCAAAATCAATAGTATATCAAATCACACTTATATAGACTTCAATTATATAAGATTTCACTTTTTAAATTGAGTACCTTTTCAAATCCATAGTTTTCGAATCAACATCATACTTATACAAACCAAATATTTATATAAGTTCGATAACTCCCAAATCAAGTATTTAGTAAGACAAGGTTCTCAAATTTCAATTTGTTTCAATATCAATACAATTTTCAAAATCATATACGCTTTCACCAAATTATTCTTCCAAATCAAATATCTTCAGTCCAAAGTTTCCGAAATAATAAATTTAGAAAAATAAATCCAAATTTCCAAATCAATATAATTTAAGTCAAACAATTCATTTCCAAAATCATCTTATATTTACATAAAGTCTATCTTATATAAGGATCAAAATTTTTTCAAAAAATCAATTTCGCTGCATGAAGAGTCATATGGGATTGAACATCTTTGCTTTATAAAAGATTTTTAATTTAGAATAGTTTTGTATATAAAATAGTTTGTAAAATAGTGTGCATATAAAATAGTTTTGAAAAAAAAATAGTTTTGTATATAAAATAATTTTTTTGGAAAATGGTTTTAAATAAAATAGTTTTGTATGTAAAATAGAATAAAATAATTTGTTTAAGAAGAATAAAAGGAAAATTAGTTTTGAAAAATGGGTTTAAATTGATAGTAGTTTTGCATAAAAGAAAAATTCCAATTAAATTACAAAGATATCCAACCCAACAACTTCCAATTTCAGCGTCAAGTATATCAATGATATTAGAATATAAGATGTACATATGTCATCATTTCGCAAAATCACATTCGATCACTCGCTTGATCACACAAGTTCGCTTTCGAACTAGTATTGTCCATTCGACTTCCCTAATGCGGATTTCGATATGGTTTCTCGACTAGAAACCATCAGTCTCCTTGCAAAGCCATATACTATGATAGAGAATTCTAGAATCAAGCCCAAAATCCATATCAAATATTCGCCATCAAGAATCAAATGAAAAATCCTAACACGAAATGGTGTAATTCACCTCGAACTTGTGTACTCAAACTTGGATCAATTTAATTATGCGAATAAAACAACATACGTACAACTTATGTATCTATTCCAACTTTTTAAATATATAGTTTCATAAAGATGTTACTAATTTAGACATTTAACTAAATTTTATTCAAAATATTTTGAAGACCAAATTCTTTTCAAAACATTTCAAATCTAAATTTCATATTAGAAAAATTCAAAATAGCCTTATTCATTTACTTAACAAAACAGTTTCAACTTATTTAAATCATATTACTACATATTTTAAACATAAATACCAAACTTATATACTTTATACTTTTCAAAATTACTTAGCTTTGAAAAGTTAACCTTGATTTGGAAGTACTCGAACCTTCAAAATAGTCGAAGAAATCATATTTCAATCCAAGAGTTGGAAATCACCAACAAATCAGTAAATCAATTCCAAAAGATAGGTTTATATCAAATCAAATCCAAAACTCAAGGGCTGAACACCGGCTCATTTCAGATTGTTCAAATATATATACATATATCTTTCGAATATCACATCACACTTCGGAATTTGAAATCAAAATTGGTTTCAAAAATCAATCGCATAGCAAAGTTACCGAAGTGGCCTCTCCCCCACTCAGAAACTCGAAAATCAATGTCGATGATGCATGCATTCATCACCGAAATCATTTTCCAGCGACATTAGTGGGTTCTGGACTTCAATTTACTTTGACAACTTCTTCGAAATTCCTTCGAAATCATTGAAACCCATTAAAATCATTGAAACATTACTTATTCGGAAAAATACTTTCAAATCATATTATTTATTATTTAAAAATCTTGAAACCAATTTCACAGAAAAATGCCGGAGTTCAATCACTCAAATTCAGATTCAAAACCTTCAGTTATAAATCATTTATATAAAACCATTTCTTATATAATTTTCATAATTTCAAATCCTTTCGAAACTTCAAATTCTTATTATTATTTTTAAAAGGTATATAATCCTTATCGAAAACATTTCACCTTTACATAAAAATATGGTCATTCTTATCAAAATAAAAACTACGATGAATACACAATTTTCAAAAGACAATCAACCACAAATTTTACCAATGGATGTTTCAAGGATGGATTTCAAAACAAAACAGAGATTCAAATTTTTAAAGGTACCCTAATCAAATAGAATTCTGATTCCAAGATAAGCTCAAACGAAGATGAGACGATTAAATTACCAAATAGAAGATGAACAAGCCTATACGAATCGCGGGCGACCTTAACCGGTCAACCGTGACTTCAGGACTATAATCGATGCGAAAATCTAAGGCAAATTGACCTACGATCGCCAGAGATAGAATCTAAATATAGCAGAAGATAGAAAACATCGTAAACCGAGGATACATAAATCTCCAGTGAATCAATGCCAATTATAAGGAAGTTTCACCCTTTTACAAAACATTCAAAGATTTGCGGAATCGCCTCCCTATCAAGGTCATTCAAAGTGGAGTTATGGAATGCTCCATAGATCAAAGGAATACAAATAGGGAAGACATGAATAGATTTCAGAACAAGTGGGAGCATTCCAAAGTTTAAAGGAATCCTAATCGAAGAAATTACTAACAAGGTGGATACCAAAGGAATGAAGTTTAGAAAATTTTACTTCCAAAGCAAGAAAATTTTATATCAAAATAATCTTTGAAAATTCTTTAAAAATCATTTGAAAATCATTTTATACTTCGAAAATACATCCTCTTACAAAGAAATGATTATGAGATTGATTTCACTTATTCTAGGGTATTTCTACCCTATCTCTAATGAGTTTTTGTTCCGCAGGCTAAGGTTTGCCTAAAACCAAAGCTCTGATACCAAATGTAACGACCCACTATTTTGGACCATTCAAATCGACAATAATCCACACATGTCTGACTTGAATAATTCAAAATAACAGATTGTAATAAAATTTGGAGCAAATAAAATCATTCACAGAATCACATACACAGAAATATCAGAATAACTCACAACGGAAATAAAATACCATAGTAGTTCATGAAGCTACTATATACAAACTCTCAAAATATATACAAAATTCTCATAGTAAAATAGATATAGTAGAAGTCAAGATACATAAATCAATAATACAGAGACAAATACAGAATAGGAACTAATTGGAAGAAGTAGACGAATAGATAGACAGATAAGCTCCAACAAAACTCTAGCTCCAGAAGGTGAATCCAAAGCTATGATTCTCAGGCTGAACCGAGCGGAAAGTAAAACACAAACACTCGAGTCAGGACATACATACTTATACAATGTAAACCAACTCAAGTGAACTGTAAAAGCAATGCACAATAACTTAAAGGATGCTTGGGATCACCCATCCTTTAAGGATCAGTCAAACCATAAACAGAGCATGAATAAACACTATCATAGAAATATCCATATTAAAGTAAGTCAATGCAAATAACAGTGTTAATGTGACTAGGGTAGCGCAGAGCTGCAGTAATCGTCCACCTCTAGCCACGCTCTCAAATTAAAGTGTGTATCCAAATAAATCACAAGGAAATAACATAACATACAAAGAAGTGTACCCGTGGTTATAGATTTCTATATGGTTTAAAATTCTGAATTAAAATCACTCATTTAAACCATTTAAAAGTAGAGTCATTATACCTTTAAATCAAATATTCAATTTCCAAGAATTTAGCCTTTCTGAGTTCATTTATTCACTTAAATACATTAAAACATAACAATACCAGCTTTCACAGCATTTAGAAAGTGCTGCGGTAAGTTATATTTGAAAACAATTCAATTCAGCAAAGACAGCATTTATAAACTGCTGTGATAGTTCAATTCAGAAAAGACAGCATTTACAAAACTGTTGTAATAGTTCAGAGTACAATTTAAAGATTTTAGTTCAATTCAGCAAAGACAGCATTTATAAACTGCCGTAATAGTTCAGTTTTAGTGGAAAAATAGTTCAATTCAGAAAAGACAGCATTTACAAAACTGCTGTAATAGTTCAGAGTTAAATTTAAAGATTTTAGTTCAATTCAGCAAAGACAGCACTTGCAAAGTGCTGTGATAGCCCTTAGTTAGATTTTAGCCCTTTAGTTCACTTCTGCAACTACAGCACTTACAAAGTGCTGCAGATTCTATAAGTTCAGTTTTTAGTTCATTTTCAGAAACGATAGCATTTCTGAAGTGTTACTAAAAGAATTTCCAGATTTACAATAGAATTTCAGCAACAAATAAACTTCAATTTAAACCATTTTAATTATATAAAAATCATATTTTTCCACTTTAAAATGGACATTTAAATACCCTTTAACTTATGATTTTTAGAACATAAATTTCACAAATAAATATCAAATTTTCATTACTTCACTTATTAAATTCAAGTATACAAATTTTCTATTCCTTACATTCACTTAACACTTTAATTTAATTTATCATTTCACAAATAAAACTTAATTTCCATTTTATTTTCTTTTACTTACTTCCATTTTTAAAACCAAATCTCACAATTCCAAGTCAAGTTAAAATTCCAAATTTCCATTTTAAGCATCCATTTGTTTAACATTTTATATTCATAGAAAAATCAATAACACTTTAATAAATCATTTTAAATTCAAATTTAATCAAAATGTCATAATTTACATTTTTGAAATACTTAAAGTATCCAGAGAAATATATAAAATAACCACGGGTCTGTATATTATTTTCTAACCTAAGACAAGTGATACGGATAATATATCATTTGAATCCGTAATTTACAAAACAAAAATCCGGGTTTTTCATTTCAAACCCGCAATCCCAAGTTAATAACAAAAAATAAAAAATCACTCAGGCCTATCATTTCAGCCCATAACGATTTTTCCCTATTCTAAAGTCCGTTCGGGTATGTATCATTTCAACCCATAGTGATTCTAATCTACAGGGAACTTGCAGTGTGATAAACTAATATAAATAAACAGAATAGCATCGTATCACAGTAACTGATAATATAACATGTGTAATAACAGGGGTGAGCATCATATGATCATAACATAAGCAGTTATAACATGATGATATAGTTTTACAGATTCAAATGGTGTCAGTTTACTAGTTATATAAGTACTGGTGAGAATTTCTCACCTATTTAAGCTGGAGATGACAACCAAAACACACAACACAGAA
This sequence comes from Allium fistulosum, assembly GCA_030737815.1. Lineage (NCBI taxonomy): Eukaryota > Viridiplantae > Streptophyta > Magnoliopsida > Asparagales > Amaryllidaceae > Allium > Allium fistulosum. Next base: position 326,976,594 of record CM060906.1, read on the forward strand.
TACACAAAGGCACGAGAGCACGACAATGATTTGAGTGGGAGAGCCAAAGTTAATTTCCTTGAATACATTCAACAAACAAATATACAACACATGAATATACCCTTAAACAAAATCAAACAACACAAGAGATACATGCACAACAAGTCACCAAATCACTTGTACTTGCCTTCAACCACCCCTGGGCTTAGCCATAAGTTAGAATACACAGCCATGGTGTGGGTTTGGATCTGGTCTTGGGTCAATAAGGTCGGCTATAGCATGGAAATGATGATGCACAAGTGGATATGGATGAACAACACAAGCTAAGGCAACACAATGGATTTCAAGGCAACTTAAGGCTCGACTCTATGCAATTCTAGGCACGGCCAGGTCTGTAGTGGACTGGAGAAGATGTGGCAGAGGGTCTCAGGTCAGGTAGGGGCTGGAGATGGTGGTGCAAGAGGCGGCCAAGGTGGTGGAGCACTTTGGTGGTTGGCTAGGTATGTATAGGTGGAGTTTGCTCAAAGTTTGTTGGATCTAGTCAACTATAGTACACGGCCATGGCTTGGGGCTGGACTGGAGGTGGTGGTGGCTGGTTGTGGTAGTGGTGGAGGCAGCTAAGGTGAAGAAGGAGCAATGGCCGAACCATATAGGAGAAGACAAGTGCAAATGAATAAGAAAAACAAGAAGAAAATGGGAAGAAAAGGAGAAGAACATTATCAATTTTTTTTCAGATGATGGAGGCCGAAGTTTTTAGGGTTGAGAAGTTTTTCTTTACGTGAAAATGAAGTGGGTATGCGGCTGAAAGAATGAGATAAGGATCGGCCAAAATGAATGCAAGAGTTAGGAAATGAAAAGGTGAGAAAACAAAGAGTCTTAAGCAAATAAAAGGTCGCAAACCTTTCAAATTTCTATTATTTCGTTTTGCAAATTTAAATACATGAAAAATACTGATAAATAAAGATAAAACTCAGAAATAAAAATAAATGTATAAAATAAATAATTAAATTTTAATTAAATAGAATTAAATTAAGAAAATAGCTTAAAAAATGCAAACTAGGCTTTAAAATTTTGAAATAAATTCCATAAGCTTTGGAAAAATTTTATAATCACTTTAAAAATATTTAAAAGGCAAAATAAATATAATATAACATACATATACAAATTAGAATAAGATATGTCAAATAAAAATATCATTTATATAAATTAAAATAAATAATATTGTTAAATAACTCAATATACACACAATATTGAAAACAGTATAACTTTCACAATTTAAATCCAATTTCAACGAAACAAAAAGCAGTATTCTTGAAATTAAATCTATTTTCATAATAAAAGATAAAATTCAAGAATTCAAATATTTAAATTTCAAAGTCAAAGTTTGACCAGATTGACCAAAAATCCACTTTTCTGGAAATATTCTATTTGTTCAGGTTTGGAATTATAATTCACACAAAAATCAAAATTTATATTTAAAATAACAAAATTTATTCATATTAATAATAAAAAGTTTTAAAATCAGGAATTAAAATAATCAAAATAAACAATTAAAATAAATCACAAAATACAGGGTTATTACATGAACTTGAAAGTTGTAGAAATATAAAATTTACTTACTAATAAATGCTTATTCTATGTTAACATTTCAACACCCATGCAAGCGCCTGTACAACTACTAAATATATTCGTAATTTGGTCACTTAGTGTTTATTTGGTCAAGATCGTGTATTGCGTTCTATGAGTTCCTAACCCATAATCAATACTAGACTATGGATATTTGATCCATATACTATCGCATACATGTGTTATACGGGGACGGTCACAGTTTGTAATGTATGATAGCTGCATGAAATTAGTTCATTGAAATAAACAAGTAAACCATACAGTGAGATTGAGTATTCAATTTGATTCATTACGATAAAGATCACATTGTATTAAAGGATGGTCAAGTGCGCTTCTGTAAAGAGTTTGTAATGATGTTGTAGTAGGAGCGTTTTTTGAATGGTTTGATCATTTAGAAAGAAAAATGAATGTATAAAGTAGATGTTATTTAAGGTACAGTTGGGATGAAGAGAGTGAATAGTCACTTCTGCTTCATAAAGAAACATTGGAAACGAGAATTTTAACAATAATAATTGATACTTAACATCAAAATAGTAAATATGATTTCTATTCGAAAATGTATTTACATATAGAAAATTGTTTCTATGAGATTTATTTCATTGAGTTTAAGATATTGGATCAAAGAACTCTCCGTTGTAATCTAGTTGTAGTATATGAAATAAATAATTTATACTAAGTGAGCGATGGACCTTTGAATTCAGTATGCTATTATATTAATGGTGGAAATAGTGGGAGAATACCATATAGCACTTATTGATTGCATTAAGTTATGAATTTTTTTCATAAAGCATACCAAAAATTATTTATGAAATAATGACTATTTTTTGGTGTCGACTGAAAATTGACATAGTTATATTTCAATGTGAATATTACAAATATTCGTTATAAAATAAAACTATAATGTGGTATTTATTTTCATAACAAAAGCGATGCATTAGAAAATACTAAAGTATCTAAAATTATTCAAAATTATTTTGAAATTATAGACTAAGATGCAGTTTTGAGAAATAACTTTTATCGTATGATTATGAATCATATGATACTAATTAATTATATCTCAACAAATTAAGGGCTATGAACCCATTTAGTGGGAGCATTGTGAGAGTAAATGAACTCTTCATATTGATACATACAAATGTATGCAATCGTAAGTCTATTAGTACCAAAACGGTCCATATACTTCATCATATTCACTGATGAATTATCACAAATGTTGACATATGTATTTGATACATATGTGTAAGTTTATGATAAGCTCATAGAATATAAAACAAAAGTAAATAAAATAAAATGTGACAGAAATGATTCGATTTGATCAAATGTATGCTTATATTGGAAAGAGTTCTGTATGTACCTTATATGAATAAAGATTCAGTCTCAAAGGTCACTCTTCCCTATAATACATAATGATATAAAGTGTGTACTTAAGTGTAGTGCACAAGGTTAAAATTAATATCATCCAAAGTATAGTTTACAAAACCATACGAGATAAGAGTTTATAAGAAACCCCTACCTATCCTAGGCAAAAGAGTTCGCAGGTTGTGCAATGAAAGACTAAACAATAATTGTACATAAGGGATCTTGTATGAATCATTTTAAAAGGATTTAGGAACGACGGTCATTGGATGACTAATTTATGCCATGAACATAAATATATTGTGAACAAAAGAAAAACCGGTTTTATATAAGGCAATTCATAAAATGATTATGACTGCCCATTTTGTTGCACTGAGAAACAACCGTTGTTTCAAGAAATACCAACTTCACAATGAAGGAATTTATTTAAGAAATTAATGGTATAAAATGGATTTAGATACAATCCAATGATAATACTGATTATGAGGGATAAAATTAAATTGACCAAACCTAAATGAACACAGATGCATTGGAACGTCTAATGAGTGTTCTTGTATATTAAAGAGAAACTATGTTTTTTTGTTAATGTCAAGGATAAATTCTCCTTGGTTATTTAACTAAACCATTAAGAGTATTGGCACTATGATATGGTCCAATATGAAAATCTGAAATAGATTCCAATTACATTATTAAAATATGATTTTGATAGTTGCATTCGAAAGGATATGACCATCTTGGCCGCAAATGTGTCTTTAAGAGAAAGACAAATGTAGTTTAAATATAGTGAGCCATATTGATAAAGATAATACCATAAATTTCAATTGTTGAAATTAACGTAATAGATTCACCATTCGATGTGCTCAAGTTTGTTTGGATTTTACTTACAAAATTATCGCATAGTGTGACTTTATGTTTTGGTATGTATGTGTAAAACAAAAAATTCTAAATAATGATTTAGAGTAAATTGTTTACATATAATAACCAAAGCATCTCGAAGTTAATGGGATCAATATTGAGTTTCTGAGTTATTGGATATGATCATAGAACAGGTACGAAAGTGTCATTCGATGAGCATCAAAATTGAACAAATGTTTTGGTAAGAATATCAAGTAGTTTGACCATCAATCAAGATGCAGAGGAAGCTTGTACTCATAAGAAAGAAAGTTAAAATGGTACGTAGATATTGCTTAACCAAAAGTAAATAACACATCGCTGATTGTTAATGATGTAATTGTGTTAAAATCAAATTTAGTTCTTTTAATACTCGACTTTGGATTTATAAATGATGTCTTTTATATTAAGTATAAAAGATGTTGGGAATGTCTCAAATGATATGCAAGGACACATTATCAAAATGTTTAATACGGAACATGTAAGATGGATTCCTTAGTCACTGGCAATAGGAAATGTCATACATGTTATGTTGTCTAAGATATCATGATTTTTTTATGTGCTTGATACATGAAGCAAATATCAAATCCAAATTGATATCACTAAATGGTTGTTTGAGGTGTTCTCATGTATTTATGAAATACAAGAGAATTGTTTATAGAAAAAAAACTCCCAATGAAGGAGATTTCTCAAACTTTCGTAAGCGATATTAAGTAAATATGTCAGCAATAAATTCATATTTAGAATCTTTAGATTGGAAATGTTCCAAATAGAAGACTATGGGCGATTAAATGAAAAGGCTAAGTATGTCGCCTTGAATAGCGCTGTGGTAAAAGCAATGTATATATAACAAACGAATCAATTTATAACTGACTGAGGTGATTCCAAATGTTGAGAATCTCACAACATGGTTATATAATAATAATATCATGATATAGTTGGTAACAGAACTTAAAGCTCACTGGAAGTTTACTCTGAATTGTTCCACATGATAAAGGTAGTTTATCAGCGTTGGAGAAACTTGATTGACAAAGTAAATAATTAAAACATAAGAGCATAATCTTTTAAAAAGGGACTGACCCAATTGGTTCTGAGGAAACCGATTAGAGAAGGTTGAATAATATTCCATAATCGACCCCAAGTGCAAGTGGGAGATTGATAGAGCTAGGAATATGCCCTAGGGGAAATTATGTAATTTTTCACATATAACTAACTCGATAGCCAATCTTATTTGAAATGAAAGGTGTTTTCTTTCTATTATATAATTGATACAATTTGTTATATTAATTAATTAATTTAATTAAAAGTATATTTAATAGAAATCCATAAAAGGTATGTTTTATGATAGTAGTTGCAGAGTATTGTAACCATGAGTAATTTATCATAATAAAAACAAATATACCATTTTAAATGTTCCTATTCAAGATGCATCAAGACTGGATATCGATTTATCCATTGAGACTAAGTACATAACGGTCTCCAAATGTTGGGCAGTGTATTACTTTTGACTGCTGGGGGAACCTAGGGGTTACATACTGATAGTTATTGGACAACTATGGAACGACCAACTTGATAGTTTTCTATTGGTTAATATAACTAAAGTCAAATAGGAAATATCGATGTGACTGATTTACACCGTTCTCTCAACGTGAGAATACTGTTGACCTTCAATATGAAAACTATGCTTTGGTTGTAGTCAAATTATGGCATGACATTCACCGAGTGACTATAGTTGGGTTGAGTGGAAGTATTGAACTGAAGAACTATTCAAGAGAGGATTCGTCTCCACAGTTATATGAGATTAGTATCATGGTCAACTCAAAGTCAAAGTCTCTGATCAGAGCATTTTAGTTAATTATAATTGTTATTATTGAAACAAGGACTTTGTATTTGGACTATAGAGTTGAATGTGGACGACATTGAAATTTTAATCATTACAAAATTCCACAAGTCCAAAGTGATATAGTTTTGACGAAGGGAATTAGTGTAAATAAAAGTCACAATCTGGTAATGCTAAACAAAGTGAAATTGCCGAAACCAAGTAAGCGATATATTTGGCTAAAATGTCACACCACCTGCTAAGTGATGTGTGAACACTAATATTTGAATAGTTCGATATTAATCGTTGACCAAATTTACACTTGACGAGTCACACGACCGAAATGATGAATTCGTCTTTGACCAAATGATTTAATTAGTTTATAACTATTATAAATTAATTAATATTTATAAAATATTAATTGTATAATTTTGATTATGATTTAAGGAACGAAATTTATTAAATACATTTATAATTGTTATAAATATATTAATCGATATACGATATCAATAAGCGATTAAATTGGATTTAATTAAATAATATTTTCTTTGGGCTTAAATGGATTGGCCCATTATGATGGGTGAAATTTTCGGCAACAACATGACATGGAGGCGGCTCAAAATAGGGTTTAAATGCTAGATTTTGGATGATTCGGATCAAGGGAGAACTAGTATGGGATGATATCAACTTTTTCCTCTTTTCTATCCACTTTATAAGCAAACCTCAACTAATTTGATTAGGATCTTTTTGGCTGCCATATCCATTATATCTTGCTGGTCGAAATTACTCATTTATTGCTTCATCAAATCAACTGCAAGTCGATTACAATCTGATAGTCAAAGGTCAACGGTTCAAGGAATAACAATATGCCGAATCAGAAAAGGTTTCAAATAGGAAAGTTCATCCGTTTAAGGTGTACTTCTGGGCTTTGGTTCCTAAGTATGTTTTATCAAACTATAGCTTATAATTCTCAGAATAATATTTTATTATATATATTATATTGTTGGTTAGATGACGATTTTGATACGAATTGAAGTTATCACAAATTGGTTTGCTTATATGTATGTATATACTTATAAAATAAAATAAAAATCATTTTTTTACATATCAGATTGGTATGGCAGCATAATATACATATTAATTAATATTTTATTAAACTATACATAAATATATATTATTTAATTATATATATGTGGTTTATATTTAATTACAACATTATATTATGGTTTAAATCGATCATATAATTATATATATATATAAATTCATGGTAATAGTGATTTTCAACTAAAAAAATAATTTTTATAATTATTTAATATTTTTTAAATCAATATACAACATAAATAAATAATATAGAACCAAATATGTTATGAATTTTTTTTATTTGTAAAATTATTTTAACATCATAAAGCTCTCGGCTAGAAAATAAAAATTAAAAACATTTTTATTATTTCAAAAAATCATTATTCAAATCGGTCGAAAATTAATAAACTAATTAAAAATAAAATTTAATCGGAAAAATTTTGAAATTTTTTTCTAAACTTTAGAATATCATTTATGATTTTCTAGAATTTAAATTTAAAAAAAGGTTTTTGAAAATAATTTTTTATTAATATTTTATGTAATTTCTAATGAATATTCAACTAAAATATATCTTAAAATAATAAAAATGATAATAAAATTTTTCTGATCTGGAATTTTAAAAAAGATTTTAATTTTATCAATTAATATATATATATATTTATATATTATAAATATATTTATGTATATATATTTATATTAAAATAAATATATATTTTTGTTATTATTATGTATATACTAGTGCATATTTTATTCACGGTTTTATAAAATTATTTAATATTTAAATAACTTATTTACATTTAAATAGATATATTATAATAATATACATGTATATATATATTTAATATGATATACATTTACATAAAATTATTTAAACAAACTTAATATGTATACACACACACACACACATATATATACATATATATATATAAATACATATATACATATATATATATATATATATATTTACAACATTTATATATAAGTAATAATTTATATACATACCTATATTTGGACAACATATATTTGCATATAGGATGAGCTAATGTGTTTGTTGCGATGTAAATTCTAACATTTATACACGGCCAAGTTATACCTTGCACGGGTTGACATGTTACATACGCGCGCACGCACACACACAAACATATATATGCATATAGGATATGTACATATATTCATATATTAATATATAAATAAAATGAAAGTATATATATTTTATAAATTTAAATAAAATAAGAGATTTTATTTAAATAATATTTAAAAATATTCTAAATGAATTAGACTTCATATGCCCAATATAGATCCAATAAGGGAATTTTTTTTTAAATTCACTCATAACTTCCGCTGCGGGTTGGCCAGGTTCCAACAATAATGTCCTAACAATGTAAAAGATAGTATCCAAGCCACTTAAGCAGACTCTAACCATTTAACACCTACATTTTAGGCAGGTTCCCGTCATTTAATACATATCCCAAGGTAAACTACTCTCCGGTAATATATTGTTATACCGCATGGAATCTCATCAGGCCACTAATTACTTCTTTATAGGAGAGGCAGATCCTATAATAGCTACTTAATACCTCAAACCCAAAGCGAACCCTTCCCAAGGTATCCACTACCGTGCCTAATCCTTAACCCTGACCATTTAATACTTCCTAAATAGGGAGGAGGCGGGCCCTCAATCAACCACTTACTACCTCCAACCTCGAAGTAGGTCCTACGTATTATGACCCATAGCCCAAACTATGACGTCTCACATTAGTCCGACTATTCGTAGGTAATGGTAGCCAAATTTTCTAGGTAGGTTTATCCTACAGAATTTGAGACTAACCTCGCCTCCTCTATGGGTACTCACTATAGGTGATGTCTCACGTCGCCCCAAAGTCACACTGCTAGTAGCCAGATTTGCTCGACAAACTTTCGTGTGCTTTAGACTGACCTCGCATCCTTATAACTTAGTCATAATTTCCACTCCTCTAACATACTACCATATACCTCACTGCATTCCCTATTAAGGTCTTATAAGGAAAACCTTATTTCACCTTAATTATCAATTCCTTTCCTAATAGGGATTTTAATAGTAATTATTAACCAATTTACTATGCAATTAATACATTAGTAATTATACATTATTTATACGATAATATATATATATAATCACGTGCTTAAATATTTCTATTCGTGTGAAGATTACGCCCTATGATAATCGTTTAAATGTCAAAACTTCCAATTTATATAAGTCTAATTCCATATCAATAAACATACAATATATCCAGCGTCCTCAATCCAACAATAGACTTGTATAAAAATAGAATCCATACCAAACTTATTTTATACTAAAATAGCAGAGTCAACATTAATAGAATTTACAATTTAAATCCTTTTATTCTCTAGTCTACTTCTACATATAAAAATGAAAATGGGAATTGTCATTAAATTACGGAAATAGGCGTTGCAAACTATGAATAAAGAGAATATGTATCTTACACACCATTTTTTTTAAAACCCTTAATCAGATCCAAAGGAAAAATTGAGAAGTGGAATAGAGTGTAAAAATTGCAATAACTACATAGTTCCACTATTTTAATATATAGAATAATTGAGATTCTAACATAAGATTTCACATTTCGCTTAGGAGAATTTTTGGGGTTTTAGTTTGATGCTTTCGTGAACAAAATTTACCAAGGCATATAGCAAATCCAAGTTATACTATACAATACTAAAATAAGAAAAACTAAGATTTCCACTTACAAAAGGTCCTTAGCTCCTTCTCTAGGATTTGTTTACGCCTCCTCTAAATCTCTTAGCAGACCACTCCCTTTAGAAATATACAATAAGAGGATTATATATGAATTAGATTTGAAATTTTCGGGGATTGGAGGGAATAGAATTAGAAATTTAATATTAAATGCCAAAAATCCCTTACTTGAAACCCTAGAAAAAATTTGAATCTTGAAGAAGAGAGAGACTGACATATTTCCGCTTTGTTCCAAATAAGTTATGAATAAAGTGAGGGGGCTACACTCTTATTTATGGTGATTAGAAAGCACAAGAATCATCGAATTTAAGTCGATGTAAAATAATATAATCTAGACCATTCCTGGTCATCGTTAACCCTAGCCGCTACAATAGCATCGCTCGATTGCTCCTACCAAGGTGGTTGACTACTCGCGTTATTCTTGGAACATATTTTTATTTAACGTTGATATTTTATTTAATCCCTTAATTAAAATTTAATGTTAACTCTGTTTTAACGTTTACTTAACCCCTAAATCTAAGTACCGTCAATTTTTGAATTTCAAACTTTAGCATTAATTATTTATTTGAATTCTGATTCCATTTCAATTAATTTGAATTCGAAAACTTCAATTGTCAACAACTTTTTCATTTGAGCTCCGATTTCAAAACTTTATATATAAAAATTTGTTGGAATATCGCCATGAACGTAACCGCACAACGTTCATGGTTAAATTCTAACATTTACAAAATTTCCATTTTTATTCTTATCTAAATTAATTATTTTCTTACTAATTTCTACGGGATGTTGCATGTTTGTTCAAAGGAGTATTCATCGTTTCGCTTTGTGACTCGTTAGGTGTAAATTTGGTCAGCGATTAATTTCGAACTATTCAAATATTATTGTTCACACATCACTTAGCAGGTGATGTGACATTTTGGTCTAATTTATTGCTTACCTAGTTTCGGTAAAATCCAATTTTACTTTTGTTAAGCATTATTTGATTGCCACTATTATTTACACCAGTTCTCTTCTTTAAAACTATATCACTTTGGACTTACAGAATTTGGTAATGGTTAAAATTCCAATATCATCCATATTCAACTTCATAGTATAGACACAAAGTCATTGGTTCAATAATAACAATTATTATTAACTGAAATTCTCTGGCTAGATTCTTTGACTTTGAGTTGACTTTAGTTGACCGTGATACTAACCCCATATAACTGAGGAGATGAATCCTCTCTTAAATAGTGTTTCACCTCTAATACTTCCCCTCGACCCAACTATAGTTACTCGATGGACGCCGTGCCATGATTTGACTATAATCAAAGCGGAGCTTTCATATGAAAGATGAACAGTAATCTCAAGTCGGGAGAATTGTATAAATCAGTCACATTGATATTTTTTATTTGATCTTAGTTATATTAACAAACAGAAAATAATCGAATGAGTCACTTGTATAGTGTGATTCGAACATATATTGACATGTAGTATGTTGTATACTACCTAAGACCGGCAGTACTAATATGTATTACCATATAAGTAACCAATTTCAAATAAAACATTTAGAGAGCATTACATACTCTACTCCATATGGATGTATCGATATCCAGTCTTGATACATCTTGACTAGGAATATTTAAAATTGTATATTTATTTTCATCGTGATAAATTACTCACGTTTACAACACTTTGGAACTACTATCACAAAACATACCATTTATGAATTTTCTATTGAATATACTTTTAATTAAATTAATTAATTAATATAACACATTATATCAAGTATACAATAGAAAGAATACACCTTTTATTTCGAATAAGTTTGGCAATTGGTTAGATATATGTAACAAATTACATATTTGCCGCTAGGGCATACCCCTAACTCTATCAAACTCCCACTTGCACTTGGGGTCAATTATGGAATCTTATTCCAACTTTTCTAATTGGTTTCCTTAAAACCAATCGGGTCAGTCCTTCAGTGAATGGGTATGCCATTATGTTTTAATTATTTACTTCATTAATCAACTCTCTCCAACGCTGATAAACTACCTTTATCATGTCGAACAACTCGGAGTATATCTCTCGACTTCCAATGCACTATAAGTTCTGTTATGGACTATATCGTGACATTATTATTGTATAACAATGTATGGGATTCTCAACATTTGGAATCACCCTCGGCTCGGTTATAAATTTGTAAATATATTGTATATACATTATTGTGGCACTATTCAGGTTAATGTACTTAGCCTTTTCATTGAATTAGCTAGAATCTCTTCTATTTGGAATATTTCCTACTTAAAGATTCTTAACTCGAATTTATTATTGATATATTATACCCAATATCAATTATGAAGTTTCAGTCCAAACACTTCTTTATAAGGAGTTCGTTGGTTCTACAAATAATTCTCTAGTGTTTCATAAGTACATGAGAACATCTTAAACAACCATTTAGTGATATCAATTTGGAGTTGATATTTGCTTCATGTATCAAATAGAACAAAAATCACAATATCGTAGGCAACATAACATGTATGACAATTCCTATTGCCAATGCATAAGGAATCCATCTTGCATATTACGTATAAATTTTTTTAATAAGGTATCCTTGCTTATTGGTTTAGGACATGCTTAATGTCTTTTATACTTACTATGAAAGAAATTACTTCCAAATCCAACGTCGAGTATTAAAACAACTAAAACTATTTTTACCATAAGTACATCATTAACAATTAGTAGTATATTGTTTACTTATGATTTAGAAATATCTATGTACCTTTTAACGTTCCATCTTATGAATACACGTTTATTCTGCATTTTGATTGATAGTCAAACTACTTGATACATTTATCAAAAACACTTCTTCAATTTTTGATGCTTTTCAAAATGACACTTTCGTATCCATTCTAGGATCATATTCGAAACCCATAATCTCAATATCGCTACCTCTAACTTCGAGACACTTTGGTTGTTATATGCAAATAGACTAGCCTATATCTATGTTCAAACTTTCGGTTTCGATAGATATATATATACACCAAAACATAAAGTCATATTAGGCGATAATTTTGTGATTAAAATAAGAACCATATTGAGCACATTGAATGGTCAATCTGTTACGTTAATTTCAATGTGGATCACTATATTCCAACTGCATTTGTCTTTCTCATAAAGACAAATTTGCAGCTAATGGATCGTATCTCTTCGGATACAATTATCAAAATCATATTTTGATAATGTACTTGGAATTATTTCATATTAGCGTATCATAACATATCATAGTGTGAAGACCAATTACTTCGACCCTCGAAAATCAACACTCATACATCCTCGGTATTCACGTGCCACAAATCCAAGTGTAGGAGAGGTGGTTCTTTAAGGGTAAGAAAGAAAATAAAGACAGAACACAATCTTACACAAATACATATATTATTTCAATATATAATCTTTCAAGCGGAAATTTTAAACATTATCATAGTCTATCCTAAGCTCAGCTGGACAGTTATAAATACCCGTCCTTACAAATGCTGAAAAAAACAAAACAAATATAGCGGAAGTGGAAATGGATAACTATCTACAAAGCATCTTCGGCTCCATGCTCCATCAAATTGCTCTAAGCTGAACCTGAACTACTAGGCTACCCGAGAAAATTAGGGCACCCAGTTTAAGGGATAAGAAAAATAAACTTCGAGTCATTCATGGGACTGGTGTGAGAAACTCAAAATACAGATGTTTTGAAAACAAAAGGGTATCTCATAAGGCCACGCCGTACATAAACACGAAACAGGTTTTTACCTTATGATAACCAAAAAAAATTGCTATGTAAAATCATTTGATATTATTTTTAATGACATTCATTTGACATTTGCAAGTAAACTTATTAATCTTAGCCGAAATTGTTACCATTATTAAATTCTGGATATGTTAGGCTCTACAAACAAAACTCTTACAAGGCTCCTTCGGAGAATGGATTCCATACAATGGCAGGTAAAAGACTACCTTTCGTGCAGTTCATCTTTAGAGGGATGTGCTGAGGACACACAAACAATCCTCTGCATCTGGCAAGGCCGGTCTATTCCTATTTGGCACTTAGACATGGCCTGGATAGAAACTGAATATGTCATCACCCCGGTCGTATCCGACCTATCCAGGGCCCTATAGCATATACAACATACTCGACATATAAAGAGTTATAAAGAAAGGTGATGATCATACCCTAATGGATGCAAACAACATAGCCTTGTGGCGTACCCTATTTAAGCCATTACCGTTTGATGAGGCCTGAGGTAACGATTACCTTTCACATAGCACATTCCACTTTGAATGCCACATTGTCATTCCTTAATCACACAACTGATTTCTACAAACGTATAAATTTTGAGCTCATATGTCTCAGGAAAGGGTGTTAAGCTAAGAGAAGTTGCCTTCTTTGCCACCAAACAGATGATACATTCATAGAGATCAATCTATGTGATCTAGAAATGCGACGTCAAACATTTGTCCATACAAGTTGTCCAGGAACAGGACAAACCGAAGGAACTCTCCTACCATATCCTGTGGGGAATCATCCTTAGGATTAGTAGCGAGTAGCCCCTGCATCAAAGATCTAAATGAGGATGCTACTGCCACATATATATGATATGGGAAATTTCCCCCAAGGGTCGGTAACAAGCATCCTTTCATTTACCATCATTCCATGTCTTCACTTTCAAACATATTTTGGTTCGAAGTAGTTTTCGGTTAAGAATCACAAATCCGACCCCGGTACCTTCAAACCAATCATCGATAAAAAGATGTTAGGTAATAGGGAATTATTCTTTGATTGATTAATTTATGTTTATCAAATTATCTTCTGGAGATATGTATCTTTAAAACATTTCTTTATGGTGTATAAGGAATCATTAAACCTCTCTTATCAAATCCTTCGATTACTTAAAACCTTTTTAAATTCCAAATCATTTCATTCTTTACTTAATAAAATATTTTCAAATCATTTATTTAAATCTTAACAAAGATTTCCAAATCATAACCTTTAAAACGGGTCAAAAACAATGTTATTTAAGACATCGTTTACTATAAACTCAAACCAATTAATTTTAAGTATAGGAATTAAATTAATTCCAAATCATTTTCATAAGCCATATTGGAAAACATTATTGAGTTAAAAAGGGTAGCTAGAAATAATACTAATTCTACTCGATATTAATTTCTGTATTCAACCTTTACTATCCGTCAAATAACGGTGAAATCACCTTTTAAAATTCACACGGAGAGTACATGTTCCCTCTTCGGAATTTAGTACCAAGTATAAGAAGATTATTTCTATGCAATCCAAGTTATTTAAATTTGGAAAATTATATCTTTTATACTTTGAGAAATTTTGATCCGAGTAAATCAAATTTACTATCCCCTCCGTTGGGCTAGTCCGGGTAGTTAGGGAGGGCGGCAACTGGTTTCCCAAATCCAAGCCCAGAGACTACCTCTCTATCACCGATAAGGTGGTCAAGTTATTTGATAGAATCTAAATCATTTAACCTACTTAATTAACTTTTAATTATTTTAGAGCATCTGAGCTTTCCCATTGATCTGTTTCATTCCTCGATCGGATTTTCTATGACACTCACAAATGGAACAAATGTACTAGTCGTTTCCACATAATCATTTTTAAAACTCTTAGTCATCTTTAAAGTACTTAATTATTTATTTGAAAAGGTCCACCAAATATTCGGGAAAGAATAACTAAGTTAAAACCATTGTTTGCCAGAATCATTAAAACGTGCTGCGAAAAAGTGTTGCAAATAGTGTTTTAAAAGCTTATTTGATTAAAACAACTTTTCGATTATTCAAAAATCTATTTTTATAACTCAAATCTCTTTTAAAACATTTTAAAAGATTTATATGATTTATATTATATTTTTAAAGAATTAAAAATATCCATTTTAAAACATTTACTACTTTGGCCTCCGAACTGCCAAAGCGCGATTTTATTTAAAACTTGATTTGCTTATATTTTAAAATCTACAGAACGAAATCTTGATTTTCTTTCTTTGTTTGAAAACTATGATTATAAGGGTTCATAAAATTCTTATTTCAAAGCAATCTGACTCCTAATCCATCCTATAAATGGATTTAACTTTTAAGACGTGAAATCGCGAACTACTGTTACGCGATGCAGCTATTTTTGACCAATTTTTAATATTTATTTAAACTTTACCAAAACACTTTGAAATGTTTATTAAACATTTCTAAACCATATTAAACCATTTTTAAGAGTTTTGAACATTCCATATACACCATTTAATTAATAAAAGGAAAGTGATTTCCTTTGTTATTTTCGATGTGTATTAAACGTGACTGGTTAATACAATTAAACAACAATATTAAACAACCAAACATGATAATCAAATCATATTAAACATCCATTGCAAATGATGTGCTAAATGTGCATATTTTTTACCACCATAGTTAATCTAATAAATTAAATAAATGATCATATCGAGTATTTTAACATGTTTAAACCAAAATTCATATTGCGGCCTTTGCTAGATATCATGACATTCTACTCTTCCATAGGTTCTGATTCTTCCTCCATGGGTTATGATTCTTCTTCCATAGGTTCAGATTCTGCTATGGGTTCGGATTCGGAGCTAGCAGGATCTGCAAACCACATTTTTTCCATGACTTGCATGGGTTCGTCATCACTAGAAATTATAATCATCTCAGGGGTCGCCGGTGGTATGAGCATTCATGTCAGTGGATACCCGTCTTCATTTCTTCTAGTGTACGGGGCATACTCTTCCTCAATCGAGGGCCAACCATTGCTAGGTGGATATTTCGGTTGTTCTTCGCCATCGCTAGAGAGAATAATGAGGTTGTCTTTCTTGCCTCAATTTGCCCTTAAGGTCCCTCCTTTAGAGTACTTTCCTCCATACGGTTTCTACAATGTAAACAACATCCCTTTAGATATAGGTACTAAGCAATTTACT
The DNA here is from genome assembly GCA_030737815.1 of Allium fistulosum. Lineage (NCBI taxonomy): Eukaryota > Viridiplantae > Streptophyta > Magnoliopsida > Asparagales > Amaryllidaceae > Allium > Allium fistulosum. Next base: position 326,993,071 of record CM060906.1, read on the forward strand.
TAATCTAACTTATTATAATGTCAAGTTATTAATATCTCATTAACTTAGGCATATCCTATTTTAAGTATAAAGGTTTGCTAATAACTTGGTATTATTTTCCTCAAACCAATGTTCGACCAATACTTAAAAAAATAAACCGAGGTCTTTGTTCAATCCACTTCTAAAGATATTGATTTTCCCACCTTAAATTCTTTACATGTCAAAATGGTTTATTCCTCTCAAAAATCCTTTGAAATTTTTGCCAAAGTGTTTTCTAAATTTTATTGCTATCACTTCCAAGAATCCTTTTTTATAAAATTTTAATCATTATATCTAATTAAAATTTCTCAAAAATATTTTTTTTTATAAAATATAATCCTAGATAAAATTATTTCATTTACCAATTTTTTTCAAAACCAAAATCATTTGTATATATCGTTAACAAATATGCGCTCATATATAATACTCTCAAACTCATTCTAGGTTGTTACTAACCCAATCGTTAACGAGTAACTCATCTTAGGGTATTACTAACCCAATTTCTGATGAGACATTACCCCTACCAAAGCCTAGGGGTTCTCTCAACTAAAACTCTAATACCAAATGTGAATACCCGTTTCTTCGGTACCCGAAAATCGACACTAATACATCCTCGGTATTCACGTGCCGCAAATCAAGTGTCGGAGAAGCGGTTCTTTAAGGATAAGAAAGAAAATAAAGACAGAACAGAATCTTACATGAATGGAATAGCATATATTATTTCAATATATAATCTTTATAGCAAAAATTTCAAATAGGTTATTAGAGTCTATCCTAAGCTTGGTTGGACAGTTATAAATGCCCGTCCTTTCAAATGCTGATGAAAAAAAACAAATATAGCGAAAGTGGAAATGGGAATGGATAATTATCTACAAAGCATCTTCAGCTCCAAGCTCCATCCAATTGCTCTAAGCTAAACCTAAACTACTAAGCTGCCCAGAAGAATTAGGGCGCCCAGAGTTTAAGGGATAAGAAAAATAAACTCCAGGTTAGTCATGGGACTGGTGTGAGATACTCAAAATACGGATGTTTTGAAAACAAAAGGGTATTTCAAAGTCCACGCCGCATATAAACACGGAACGATTTTTTACCTTATGATAACCAAAAAAATTTCTACGTAAAATCATTTGCTATTATATTTAATCACATTCTTTTGAAAACATTTGCAAGTAAACTTATTAATCTTAGCCGAAATTGTTACCATTATTAAATTCCGGATATGTTAGGCTCTACAAACGAAACTCTTACAAGGCTCCTTCAAAGAACGGATTCCATACAATGGCAGGTAAGGGACAACCTTCCGTATAGTACATCTCTAGAGGGATGTACTGAGGATACACAAATAATCCTCCGCACCTGGCAAGACTGGTATATTCCTATTTGGCGCTCAGACATGGTCGGGAAAGAAACCGAATATGTCATCACCCCGGTCGTTACCGACCTATCCGGGGCCCCGTAGCAAACACAATATACTAGACATATAGATAGTTATCTAAAAAGGTGATGATCATACCCTAATGGTTGTGTACCACATAGCCTTGCGACATACCCTGTTTAAGCCATTACCGGTTGATGAGGCCTGAGGTAATGATTACCTTTTATATAACATATTCCACTTTAAATGTCACATTGCCATTCCTTAATCACACAACTGATTTCTTTAAATGTATAACTCCTGAGCTCATATGTCTCAGGAAAGCATGTTAAGCTAAGATAAGTTGCCTTCTCCACCACTGAACAGATGATACATTCATAGAGATCGATCAATGTGATCTAGAAATGCACCAATAGACATTCGTCCATACAAGTTGTTCAAAAATAGGACAAACTGAAGGAACTCTCCTACCATATCATGTCGGGAATCATCCCTAGGATTAGTAGCGAGCAGCCCATGCATTAAAGATCAAATGAAGATACTACTACCACATATATATGATATGAGAAATTTCCCACGAGGGTTAGTGATAAGCGGTCCATCATTGACCATCATTCCATGTCTTCACTTTCAAACGCATATTGGTTCGAGGTGGTTTTCGGATAAGAATCACTCAAATCCAACCCTGATCCTTCGAACCAATCATCGATAAAAAGATGTTAGGTAATAAGGAATTATTCTTTGATTGATTAATTTCATTTTATCAAAATATCTTCTGGAGATATATATATATATATATATATATATATATATATATCTTTACTTTCTGGTATATACGGAATCATTAAATCTCTCTTATCAAATCCTTTGATTACTTAAAACCTTTTTAAATTCCAAATCATTTCATTCTTTACTTAGGAATGTATTTCCAAATCATTTATTTAAATCTTAACAAAGATTTCCAAATCATATCCTTTAAAACGGGTCAAAAACAATGTTATTTAAGACATCATTTACTATAAACCCAAACCAATTAGTTTTAAGTATAAGAATTAAATTAATTTCAAATCATTTTCATAAGTCATATTGGAAAACATTATTGAGTTAAAAAGGATCGATAGAAATTATACTGATTCTACTCAACATTAATTTCCATATTTAACCTTTACTATCTGTCGAATAATGGTGAAATCACCTTTTAAAATTCACACGGGTAGTACAGGTTCCTTCTTCGGAATTTAATACCAAGTATAAGAAGATTATTTCTATGCAATCCAAGTTATTTAGATTTGGAAAATCATATCTTTTATACTTTGAGAAATTTAATCCGAGTAAATCAAATTAACTATCCCCTCCGTCGGGCTAGTCCGAGTAGCTAGGGAGGGCAGGCAACTGGTTTCCCAAACCCAAGGTTGGAGACTATCTCTCCGTCACCCATAAGGTGGTCAAGTTATTTGATCGACTCTAAATCATTTAACATACTTAATTAACTTTTAATTTTTTTAGAGCATCAGGGTTTTCCCTTTGATCTGTTCCATTCCTCGGTCGTATTTTCTACGACACTCACAAATGGAACAAATGTACTAGTCGTTTCCGCACTCATTTTTAAAACTCTTAATCATCTTTAAATTACTTATTTATTTATTTTAATAGGTCCACAAAAGATTCGGGAAAGAATAATTAAGTTAAAACCATTGTTTGCCAAAGTCGTTAAAAAGTGCTGCAAATAGTGTTTTAAAAGCTTATATGATAAAAACAACTTTTCGATTATTTAGAAATCCAATTTTATAACTCAAATCTCTTTTGAAACATTTTAAAAGATTTATAGGATTTATTTTATATTTTTAAAGAATTAAAAACATCCATTTTAAAACATTTACTACTTTGGTCTCTGAACTGCCAAAGAGCGATTTTATTTAAAACTTGATTTGCTCATATTTTAAATTTTACTAAACGAAATCTCGATTTTCTTTCTTTGTTTGAAAGCTATGATTATAGGAGTTTGAAAAATTCTTATTTCAAAGCAATCCGACTCCGAATCCATCCTATAAATGGATTTAACTATTAAGACGCGAAATCACGGACTACCGTTACGCGACGTGCCTATTTTTGACTAAATTTTCAATATTTATTTAAACTTTACCGAAACACTTTTAAATGTTTATTAAACATTTTTAAACCATATTAAACTATTTTTATGCTGTTTAAACATTCCATATACACCATTTCAATATAAAAGAAAAGTGATTTCCTTTGTGATTTTCGACGTGTATTAAACGTGACTAGTTAATACAATTAAACAACAATATTAAACAATCAAACATGATGATCAAAGCATTTTAAACATCCATTGAAAACATCATATCATCATCCAAAAATAAAATAAAAGAGTTTCTCACCTTCATTTTATCTTGAGCTAATTTAAAATTTGTTGTAGCTTCGCTATCACAAAATAAAATTCCACGAAATTGAGCTCAAGTTCCTTGGATGGGCTTGGCCTAGCTAGAGAAGTCATGACCTATGGCAGAGGGCTCAGTCAATGATGGAGGATGGTGGTGGTCATGGGTTTCTATAGTGGAAAGGAGGAGTTTTGAAGTTGTTTTTAGGTGTTTTACTGCTATATATATAATAGACTAATTTAATTTCTTTTTGAGATATTTTTCTCCATAATTTTGTTAACATGAGAAGCCATTGATAAGCTTGAGAATGTGGAGAAGAAAGTGAAGAAATTTGTGTGAAAAAACATGAAGAAGGGTTGAGGTAATTATAAGATTTAAAAAACCAAAATACGTAATATGGATGGACAATATTACCCTCAACCATCTCCTCCTAGCCTCCCTTAGGCGCACGACAGCCTACCCTCTTCCATGTGATGGATAATGTGGAGGTGATGGTGGTGATGTAAGGTAGATTTAATGTGAGAAGTTGTTTGCTTTTTAAACTTATAAATATCTTAGATATTTTTCAATATTTACCATATGTAAATATATTTCTACTTTGATACCATTGTTATATGTATATGTATATGCTAATATATTTGTGTGCATGCCGCAAATGTATACAAGTTATATAAACAACGTTGTATAACTTATATACGTCAAACCGTTACGAAATTTAAATTCCGATCTCTGGTCATATTTTCACTTATTAATTAACGTACATATATTTGTAACCAACATTTGAAAAAAAATTCTTATCATTTTAGATGAATAAAAATAGTAATTTTTGAATTATAAAACCATATAAATAAATACAAACCAAATATTTAAAAAAATCGCTATTATATCGATAAAGCGATACGAATTTTCTTATATTTTCAAATCAAGTATATATCTTCATAAAATTATTACAAATGATTTATTATCACTTTATAACTATTTAAAATGAATTATCATCATTTTAAAATAATTATTTGATTAATTATAATAATTATTAAATCTCAATTTAAATTCATAAATCTGTATTTAAATACAAGGGTATTATTGATGATGTCATAATTATATTTTATTTTCCAAAAATAATATACTTAATTTATTTCATATTCTTGTTTGAGTAAAAAATAATTGTATGTATCCAGCTCCGTGCGCGACATTTGATAATTACAGAGCTGTTTATCGATAGAACGGTTTTTCGGCCATTTTATCGATATTTTTCCAAAGTAAATACTTTTACGAATTTTCTCCAAAATAGGTTCATTATTGTCATTTATTTCATAATACTTGATTATTGGTTTTGAAAATAATCCATATTTGAATGTTTAAAATAAATTAAATATATTTAAAGTGATCAAAATTCGGGTCGTTACACATAGAGTCAATACTTTTAATGTTATAATTAAACAACCGAGGATTATTTTTTCTTGATATTGACAAGAAACTCACAGTTTCTCTTTAATACACAAGAATACTAATACCTATGAGACATTCTAATGTATTTATGTTCACTTAGGTTCGGTCAATCTTATTTCATCCCTTGTAATTAGTTTTATCATTGGATCATATCCAATTTCATTTTATACCAATAATTTCTTTAAAATTTTCATTTCCTACAAAGATGGTATTTCTTGAAACAACATTTATTTCTCGGTGCTACGAAATGACGGTTCATAAGCATTTTATGATTTGTGTTATATAAAACTGATTTTGTATTAGTTCACTATATATTTATGTTCAGAACATATATTAGTCATCTGACTATCGTTTCCAAAAATTTCTTACGACGATTCACACATAATCCCTTATGTACAATCATTATGTGTAGTCTTTCGACTTGTATAACCTGTCAACTCCTTGGCCTAGGATATATGAGGGTTTCTTATAAACTCTTATCTCCTATAGTTTTATAAACTATTCTTTGGATGATATTAATTTTTACCTTGTGTACAACTCTTAAGTACACACCATATAGAAAGAATTTACTTTACTTATCATTAATCGTGTTTTGTCCAACAAAGTTCGATTACTCCTTATCAATACATCATTATGTATTATAGAAAGAGTGACCTTTGAGGCTAAATCTTTATTCATATTACGTACATATGAAACTCTTTCCAATATACTCATCCATCTGATCTAACGAATTATTTCTATCGCATGTTATTTTATTTACTTTCATTTTATATTCTATGAGCTTATCATTGACTTATACATGCATATCAAATACATATATCCATGTCTATTCATCGATGAATATGACAAATTATATGGAACCGTTTTAGTATTAATAGACTTACGATTGCATACATCTATTTGTATCAATTCGAAGAGTTCATCAACTCTTATGACGCTTCCACTAAATGAGTGCACAACCTTAATTGTTTGAGATATAGTTTTAACCAGTATCATATGATGCATAATCATATAATAAAAATTATTTCTCAAAACTATGGCTTAATCTATGATTCCAAAAAAATTGTAAATAGTTTTAGATACTTCGTTATTTTCCAATGCATCACTTTCGTTATGAAAACAAATACCACATTATAGTTTTATTTCATAACAAATATTCATAATATTCACATTGAAATATAACTATGCCTATTTTTTATACATGATTCATACATTACATGTCATGCATGATCCATACACGATCATACATGATCCCTTATGTACATTCAATCTTTTCGGTATTTTCCAAAATTCTCTTGGGATGGTTCATATATGATCCCTTTTGTACAATCATTACATGCAGTCTTTCGAATTGCATAATCTATCAACTTCCTAGCCTAAGATATGTAAGGGTTTCTTATAAACTCTTATCTCATATAGTTTTATAAACTATTCTTTGGATGATATTAATTTTAACCTTGTGTACTACTCTTAAGTACACGCCTTATAGAAAGAATTTACTCTACTCATTATGAATCGTGTTTTGTCCAACAAAGTTCGATTACTTTTTATCAATACATCATTATGTATTATAGGAAGGAGTGACCTATACGACTGAATCTTTATTCATATTAGGTACATACGAAACTCTTTCCAATATGCTTATCCATCTGATCTAATCGAATCATTTCTATCATATGTTATTTTATTTACTTTCGTTTTATATTCTATGAACTTATCATTGACTTGTACAAGAGTATCAAATACATATGTCCATGTCTGTGATAACTCATCGACGAATATGACGAAGTATATGGAACCATTATGGTATTAATAGACTTACGATCGCATACATCTATATGTATCAATTCGAAAAGTTCATCAACTATTATGATGCTCTCACTAAATGAGTGCACAACCTTAATTGTTTGAGATATAATTAATTAGTATCATATGATTGATAATCATACAATAAAAATTATTTCTTAAAACTATGGCATAGCTATGATTTCAAAAATAATTGTAAATAATTTTAGGTACTTTGGTATTTTCTAATGCATTACTTTCGTTATGAAAACAAATACTACATTATAGTTTTATTCCATAACCAACATTCATATTATTCACATTGAAATATAATTGTCTATTTTTAGTCAACACCGAAAAATGTTCACTATTTCATAAATAATGTTTGGTGTGTTTTACAAAAACAATTTTCGTAACTTAATGCAATCAGTTTGTGTTATATGGCTTGCTACCACTATTTTTGCCATCACTATAAGAGCATACTAAATTCGAAGGTCCATCATTCACATAATATAAATTATTTATTTCATATACTGCAACTAGTTTATAGCGGAGAGTTCTTTGATCAACTATCTTGAACTCGATGAAATAAATCTCATAGAAAACAAATTTCTATATGAAAATACATTTCGGAATAGAAATTGTATTTCTTATTCCAATGTTAAGTATCGGTTATTATTATTATTACAATTCTCATTTTCAATGTTTTTTTATGAAGCAGAAGTGACTATTCACTCTCTTCTTCCCAACTGTACCCTAAATCACATCTACTCTTGTACATTCGTTTTTCTTTCTAAATGGTCAAACCATTCAAAAGAAATCCTTACTATAACACCATAACGAATTCTTTATAAAAGTGCACTCGATCATCCTTAACATTTAAGGACATCAAATATATTGCACCTTGCGTAAATCGATCAAACTGACATTTCAGCAATTGAGTTTCTTAGATCTATCTTATAGCTTTGGTCTAATGTTACCTTTAACACAATACAATCTTTATTGTAATCTATCAAAATGAATACATGATCTCACAGGACAGTTTATTTATTTGCTTCAAATGAACTAATTTCATCGATGTATAGTACATTACGAACTATGACCATTTATTATATAACATTTATATGCGATTTTATATGGATCAAATATCCATAGCTTTGTATTGCCATTGAGTTCAAAACTCATAGAATGCAATACACAGTCTCGACCAAATAAACGCGTAAGCTATCAAATTATGAATGTATTTAGTAGTAGTTGAATTAGGTGCTTGCATGGGTGTTGAAACGTTAATATGCAATAAGCATTTGTTAGTAAATATAAGTTATATTTCTATTTGTCAATGTTCAATTCAACTCATTTCTATATCTTAATTGATAAACATTTTATCAATCGTATTAAATGTACAAATTTATCAATGAAGATCATTATAACATTATTAGCATACGTTCTTACAATATTAGAAACGTTTATCATTTCATTTTACTAAGAAGTCTCCCACTAGTCATTTATGTTTCTCCAAACCCTAAATCGAAACAAAAAACTCTTCTGACTTCACTAGTGGGCTTTAGGACTCGTATGCCTTGGGATTCTAACCATAAGGAAAGCTTAACAAATCAGAGGCCCGTATATGATGGATAATGCCTTCTCGGTTGTATCACATACGCTAATATGATTAACTTATATCGCATATGCTATTTAGCTCTTATGCCAATGTTGGATCTAGGCCAGCTCGTAGTGGAAATTATGGTCGAATTTTAAAAAATTTACCATATTAGATCTTTATTGGGCCTATGAACTCCAATTTATTTAGAACATTTCTAAATTTCTTTTAAATAAAATCTTTTTTTGTTGAAAGTAGTAAAATAGTTTTACATTATTTAATTAATGTTATATAATATATATATATATATATGCATATCATATACACATATACGTTTATGTGTGTATGTGTAGCATATAAATCCACGTAAGGTATAACATGCTCATGTATAGATGTTGGAATTTACACTACAACAGAAACGTTAGCTCATCTAATATACAAACATATTATCTAAATGTATGTTTATATACTTATATATATATATATATCTCACAAATACAAATAAATAAATATATATAAGCTATAATTTTATTTAATTAATTTTGTATTAATTTATATATATGTATGTATATATTTTCAAATATAAGAATAAAATATCAACATTATATATATAACTATATGAACAAATTTAATCCATTTATAAATTATATTAAATTAATTTTTTTGCTTCAAAATATAGGAAATATTATATGTATAAATATAATGTTTTTAAACATATATAAATATATATATATAAATATATTAAATATTTGTGTATAAGTATAGATAACATAATATTAAATATATATATTAATATTTTAAAAATAAAAAATATATGTTTTGAATACTCGTGCATACTAGGTCAGGCACACAACATAGATACTAAATGTTTTTTATAAATATAAAAATACATTTTAAAACAACTATCCGTACGAATATTATTTAAAAATAATAAAATAATTATTTTGGAAAAAAATTAAATTTTATATTTTAGTAAAATTCTAAATGATATTTTGTAATTTTAAATGTTTAATATGTAATTTTATGATTTAATACTAATTTTAGCATTTATTTTTACTTTCGGCTATTAAAAAATATTTTAAATTATTAATTTTTTTTTCAGTTTTTTATTTTTTGAGAACTTATGAAGTGTTAAATTAATTTTATAAAATATGAAACATAATTTATATGACAAATATATATTATCATAATTAATTTCCATAATTAATTGATTTAAATAGTATTTAAATAATAATATATACATGAAAAATATTTTTTATTTCGGCCGTAATTATTATATATATGAAACTTCACATATATATTTTTATAACGATGCATGTGTAAATATGATGCAATATTAAAATTATAAACTATGCATATATTTAAATTTTCAATATTATATTATTTAGACATAAAAAAGTTGTTTTTTTATTTTATATCTTGCTGGCAATAGGTATATACATGGAAAAAAATTAAAATATAAAGGAATATGTAAACATACAACCAATTTGATTGTGGTGATATATTTATATATTGGAATCATCCCCTACTAATAATATTATAAACAATATATGATAATATTAATATTTAAAATTAGATTAGAAATGTACCTTATGTCCAATTCCTATACGTACATCTTGAAACAATGAGATTTCTTCCTCAAACTGATTTCTAATCCAACAGATTGCTAATCCCTAAACTAATGATCACCAGCTATCGAATAGAACTACATTTGATTTGATTTGAACTCGAATTGATAGAGGAGGAGAAAAATATGGTTCAACCGGAAATAAGGTAAGATAGAGGCTTCAAAAGTCTACAAAAAATGAGGGTAGAGATGCTTATATAGAGGAGAATTTAAAGACAAATTAGGATCTATATCATCCTTTATCTCTTATCCATTCTCTTCCATCTTAACCATCTAAATCAGAACCATCTAACAAGCTATCATATGGTCTCATATAACCGATTATAACCAAACCTAACTAGCCCCTATATGGGCCTCAAACCCATTTAAAGCTCGAACAAAATATTTTACATTTAAACCTAATTTAAACGCTTATCGATATCGTATATCGATTAATATATTTATAACTTTTATAAATACATTTAGTAATAGTTTCATCAAATCAAAATCAAATTTTATAATCAATATTTAATAAATATTAATTAATTTAATTAATTAATTTAATTAGTTTATAACAATTACAAATTAATTAAATCATTTGGTCAAATGAGTATTCATCGTTTTCTATTGTATGACTCATTAGGTGTAAATTTGGTCAGCGATTAATATCAAGTTATTCATATATTAGTGTTTGCACGTCGCTTAGCAGGTGGTGTGACATTTTGGCCAAATTTATCACTTAATTGGTTTCGGTAAAATCCAATTTTACTTTGTTAAGCGTTACCCGGTAGTGACTATTATTTACACAAATTCTCTTCGTCAAAACTATATCACATTTGACTTATGGAATTTTTGAATAGTCAAAATTCCAATATCATCCATATTCAACTTTATAGTCCAAGAACGAAGTCCTTGGTTCAATAATAAGAATTATTATTAACCAAAATGCTCTATCCAAAGACTTTGACTTACTTGACCGTTATACTAACCCCATATAACTGGGAAGATGAATCTTCTCTTGAATTGTGTTTCACTTCCAATACTTCCACTCGATCCAACTATAGTCACTCGATGGATTTCGTGCCATGATTTGACTATAATCAAAGTGTAGTTTCATATTGAAGGTAATAGTACTCTCAAGTCGAGAGAAATGTGTAAATCAGTCACATCAATATTTTTTGTTTGACCTTAATTACAATAACCAGTAGAAAACTATCGAGTGAGTCATTCCATAGATATCCAATAGCTATCAGTACGTAACCCTTAGCGCCCAAAGCAGTTATGAGTAATACACTTCCCAACATTTAGAGGGCATTACGTACTCTAGTCTTAACGAATGTATCGATATCCAATTTCAATACATCTTGACTAAGAATATTTAAAATGACATATTTATTTTCATTGTGATAAATCACTCATAGTTATAACACTGTGTCTACTATCACAAAACATACCATTTATGGATTTTCTATTAAATATTGTTTGCACCAAAAATTGGCACAAACACCCAATAGAGATTTTGTAGAGGAATAAATGAAGAATAATAAATGTAAACAAAGAGAATATAGCAATAAAATAATAAGAAACAAGTTAATAACAGAGACACGACAATTTATAGTGGTTTGGCGTTGTTTGCCTACGTCCACTTTGAAGAGATAGCTTTATTAATCACTTTGTAAACTGAGTACAAGAGGGATCAGATGAAAATCCTTAGATAGAAAAGAATACAAAGCAACAAGCAACGTAAACGTCCCTAAAATGAACAATTAAATCTGTATTTATAGAGGAAGTCGGTGAAATATCTCCCTGAAAATTCGGCAGAAGGCTCTCCAGATCCATAGGGGCCCAAGAGGGATCGCATGGCCCAAATCCCAAGGAATAGGGATCGAGGCCGATCCTTATTATTGGAAATTTAGGAACAGCGATCCCTATAGGAGCTTCTTCATGATGTATTATTCTTGGCCTCCAAGTTTCATGTCAATTGGATTTGTAGATGTCGAGTTATTGATCACTCATTGTTGCAATGTGTTATGTAATTTGATTCTGGCCGATCCCTCTAGAGGGAAGAGGGCTGATCCCTCTTTCTTGTGCTATTTGGTGTGCGATCCCTTGGATCCCTAGGGTACCCTCTTCTTGTTCCTAAAGTTTCATGTGTATCTGACTTTTGGATTTTGAGATATTGATTGTTTTCCATGGAGTTACTCTTGTTTAGCTGAAGTAATCTGATCCCTTTGGTAGAGAGGGATCATACCCGATCCCTTTTCTAGATTAGACTATATTCCATACTTAGAACGTTCTATATAGCATATCTTTCATTTTCGTTCGATCAACGCTTCATATTATCATTTTTATTTTATTTCTGGAACCCACAGTCATCACTCTGGGTTTCTGGCCTTGATGACAATTGGGTCTAACTTGTCCAGTTAGTTCGTATATAGCCGAGTGAAAATGCCAGATAACACTTTCCCTCCGAAGTACGTCTTGTGTCGAACATGACGTGCTTTGAATCGAAGCAAGTTAGAGTCGTTGGAAAGAAATCCATCCGATTTTCTGAATAGTCGATATCCTCCCATTGAGCTATTTCCCCAAAGTGTCATATCTCTCTTTGATCGTCGTGACGCTTGGTAGATTTCCAATAGTATCAATCCAAGATTGTATTCCATCAGTTGCTATCTGTGTCCGGTTCTACGGGGCCAGCAAACTTTGGCTATTTGATCCAGTTTCGTCTTTGAAATCTTCAGGTGAGAATTCAATTTCTATCGATTTCAAAATTTGAATTTTAAGAAAATATGTGTGCACGTTCAGGTACACGTCTTTGTCGTTGGCTCCCTGATGCGTTTGCACGCTCACGAGTCGTCACCAATTTTCGTTGAATTGGATACAATTTCATTGCATTTATATTTATTTATTTATTATATGTATTTTTCAAAATAGGATCGAAATTCCTCTTGTCGATCCCTTTCCCTCCCATCTTTTCTTTATAGGAATAAGATGGATCCCCCTTGGGTAGGAATTGTACCCGATCTCTTTCAATGTTGGGGACTTAATATTTTTTGCTTTCTTGGCTATTTGAAAGTGGACTGGTCCCTTAGGCTTGTATATAAGCCAATATTTTTCCTCTCCATCCCTTACTTGTTCACTTTATTCAATTTCACATTCGAACCCTCCTTCTCATTTTGCCTTACTTCAGAAATTAGTGAAGTCGAACCCTTCCCCCTTTCTTCCTTCTTCAATTAACGATCTTCAACAAAAAATCCACAACTCCTAGCCGTGAACCCAATCCACTCATGTTTCATCGCCTCTACTTGTCCAATCTCATCGCTCCACCTCAAACTAAGCCGAATCCTACCTTTGAATTGCCCTTTATAGTTGACTCCTTTAATTGCTGACTAGGTAGTTCTTGATTTTATCATACAAGTAGAATTAAGTGGCGAGGCTATATGGATTCATGTGCGTTTGTGAGTATGAGGTTAGGATTCAGTGGTGATATACAATGGATAGGTTGGTTGAAAAATGTGGAAGATGGATTGTAGAAATGGCTATGAGAGAGATCGGTCGTGGTTAGGTGTATGAAGAGATCGGTTGTGTACCAATGTGTAGGGATCGGTTCATAAATGGGATGGAGGGATTGGTGATGGAGTGTTTGGCTAAGGGATTGGTTGTTGATGTTATGGAGTAAGGAGGGATCGGTTGTGTTGACTTTGTGAGAGGGATCGGCTATGTTGAGATAAAGGATCGATTTCGGGGACTTAGCCGATTTTAGGCCTTTGAATCGAGCTTGAACACTTGAGCAAACCAATCCATATAAACTTGTATGAACAACCAGAAACAATCACGTCTTAATAAACTTGAACAGATGACCATAACGGAAAACAAGACTTACATATCCAACTTTGAATTTGAAATTAAATGGCTAAGTTTCTGGGACTTGAGTATGAACAAAATCCAACATATAAACCTGAATAATGAACTTCACGCTCTGATATGCTAATAGTCAATCCCGAAGCTACTACAACCGATCTATATGAACGCCAGTTGAGACGGTCAGCGACGACGGTCACTTTGGTCGGAATCCAAAGTCTCGTCTCTACTTTTTACTTCTAATTCTAAATTGTTTGTCTCTGCACTGGACAACACTGCATCACAATAGTTTACACATGGCACGAAGAGATAGGTTGATTTCTCTAATCCTGATTATCTGCTGAGTTTAGTTGATATAGGCTCAAGGCGTTTACCCACAATGTTTTCCAATCAACCTTCACAGCATAAAAGTCCAGGTGTCGAATAGCGCTCCATGACGATATCTGGTAGACTTTCTTTTGAACACCTAGCTAAGAAACCGGAGAGTCCCGGTTCATTGGTTGACCTTTTCTCTAATGTTCCCATCCTTCCTGTCGAAGAGATAGATCCTGCCCTCGATACTTTAGAAGGTGTTGTAGTTCTAGATGACCAAGTAGACTCCCAAGCTTCCAGAATTGGTGAGGCCGCTTTCCGTAGTCTGTGCTCTAAACATGGGATCCCATTTGGAGATGTTTTAGTCCCTTCAGGAAATGATAGGGCCCACTTTCCCCCAAAGGAGTATACGGCTTGAAAATTTATGTGCTGGGCTGGATGTGTACTGCCCTTCAACTCATTTATACGAGAGATGCTACATTATCTGGGTATAGCTCCTGCTCTGCTGCATCCGAACAGCTACGCTTTCCTTCGCGGTACCTTCTTGTTATTTATGGATGTTCTTTTCCATCCGCCGTCACTTGAAGACATTCGTTGGAAAAAGCTCAGTGTCTTTAAGCATGAATGGTTCAACGTTCGTTGTCCGCTCGGCTTCGTGAGGCGATGGTTGGAAGGACGTAAGTGTTGATATCAATTTAATTTTAAATTCTTAAGCCCAAGTAGTACCCTGAACTAACAAATAATTTAAAAATTTATAGGTGTCCATCCATGACCCGAAGGCAATAATTATTCAAGGGTTGTCTCTATGATCCATGCTACCCCAATTGAAGACAGGGACATTATATCACTCGCAACTGATGGGAGGTTATCTCTTTTAGGGTTGCCGGAAGAGGGTCACAGAATCGGACTTCCAGGAAGCATCGCACCATGAAGGAATGTTGTGAAACAAGAAGACGACACTAATAGCCCTATTGTGCCCCCAGTCGAGAAGGCTCAGGATGATGCAGAAGAAGGCAAAATCAGAGGTGATGACGCCAATGAACCTGGCAATATGATGCAGGTTCGGACAATGTACCTGTGGTTGAATAATCATAAGGCATGCGATCTCATGCACCGATAAGGAAAGGAAAACAGACCACTTACAAACTTCAGAGGGGGAAAACTGCTAACAAGCCCAAGTTCCATGTCACCTCTGTTGAAGAAGAGTCTTCCTCTTAGCCTTTAAAGAGTTCGATGGAAGGATTTTCAAGTCTCCCAATCCCAGACGACATCATGACCTTTGAATTTCCCAGTTTAAGTGTCGGGGGGCTTAATTATCCTGCCAAGATTGGTGATGACATTCCTCCCACTAGCAAAGGGGAAATCACTCCTATGAGCAAAGCCACAGTAATTGGTCCGTTGTAGGGACACTGGGACACTCACAATCACACGCACTTTACTGCACGATTTTTGTCTATCTTTTATTTGATTGTCACTTATAAGCTTTTGTTTGGTTTACAGGTGCTATGTCTCATTCTTGTGCATTTGATCATCTGAGGGGTTCGTCAACACACTATGGATCTAGTCGTGGTACTGATTCAGGCAGGCATCGAGAAAGGAGTAATAGCCGTGAAGGAAGCCATCACTCGTAGGATTCTTCACCCTCTAAGAAGAACTCAAAATCTCAGTCATCTCATCGCCAAGATTCTCAGCCCAATCCTTCTGTATATAGCAACGATTAGACCTCTTCTCATGTTCCCCCAACTGCTGTGCCACTTGACCATTATTCGGGTTCTTCTGGCTCTCGACAGCCTCGTGACCGCCGGTCGAACAAATGTCCTATTGTTACATCTGAGCCTGCTTTAACTACTATAGTTCCTGAGGCCTCTACAACTAAATGGTTGGCCGAGCTTAAGATCAAATTTCCAAAAATATACTTTGATGGACTAAAGTTTCTTCCTTCTATCCATACGATCCCGGGAAATATTAAAGCGTGTTCGCTTACGTGCATCAACGATGTTTTTGTGTAGCATGAAACACTACAACATTTAGCTGAGAAAATTTCTGAGGTGTATTTTGAAAGGCAACACGAAATCAATTGCCTTAACCTGGAGGCGATCCATGATAAAGATACAATTAAACATCGAGACGACGAGATTACATAGTTGACCACAAAGTTAACCGCAGCAGAGAAAAGTGCTAAAGAAACATCTAAAGTAGTTAATCATCTGGAAATGGCTCACAAGAAGGAACTAGACACTATTATTCAACGCAGCGGTGCACTTGCCATAGAGAAAGACGCTCTTCAAAAAGAGAGGGACGCTCTGGCCCTTTGTGTTAAAGAGCTCAATGAACTGCTCCAAAAAGAGAAGGATGATAAATATGTCGCTCAGATGGAATCCCAAAAGTATTATGAAGAGGTCATAGAGGCTCGTGAGCTGAAAATTAAACTTGAAAAAGATCTTGTTCAGATATGGCCCTCAAAGAAGAGGTGAGGGAAGTTGGTCCTTAAGAGGTCAGAAGGAAAATGAGGCCCAGTTGGAGGAAGCAAGAGAGGAAGGAAAGAATGAGATCGAGGACATATTTGATCCTTTATTCGTTGAGTACAATGCCAAGGTCCTTATCCACCGTGACTTAAGCTTTCTAGGAGGGGGCTACCTTGAATCGCTTAGCGAGGCTTGGGAATATATCATCGATATGATGAAGAGGACTCTCGGCGAAGCCGATATTGATGAGCAGAAACCGGTGCAAGAAATTCTATGTGGATCTGAACCATTAGATCTCGCCACTGCAAGGCTGAGATACTTTGACATTTTGGCACCTTCTGAAAAACGACAAGACATCGTCGAAGCTTCAAGGTCTGATCCCAAAGATTCCTCTTTACTTCAACCAGCCAGCACATCGGTTTCTCATGGCCTAGGACAAGACCCAAGCTATGATCCAGATAGACACGATTATAAATCAAATGTGTTGACCCCTATTCAAGATGGGAGCACTCTAGCAACAACCAAAAGTCAGCCGGATGCAGGTATCCCGCTCTATTCTCCATTACTCAAGAGGTTTCCTTCTTTATACCCAATAGTTTTGGGCTTATATGCTTGTTTTCGCAAATCTGCAGGTCTCCCGGCTCCCAGTCAGACTCCGAGAAGTGCTGCCGCTGTGGAGCAACAACCGACACTTACAAACATTCCAGAGGTATTGACATTCCAGGGCTGGATGCTCAAGTTATTGGAGCTCTTTCTGATGAAAGGGCCGATGATCGGCCGCTGCACGATGAATTCCAGGGCTGGATGCCTCTGAACACACCGATAAGCTCAGCTTGAAGGAGCACATCGAGAAGGAGGATTTGTTGAAAAGTAAAGCCAAAACCGAACCTGCTGATGTTGACTTTGATGATCCAAACCTCATCCAACTACAAGACTTTCACCTAGCGGGTGGGTTCCGAAAGGACTCCCTCTAACATCCGAAAGCTCTCCTGCTAAATATAGTAAAGGCAGTGGTAAGGGATCGAAGAGAGGAACAGGCAGAGGATCGAGTGCGTCCACTCCGAAGAAACTTATGAGGGAGAAGAAACATAAGAAGTAGTTGTCATGTTGATATAGGTTGTATATAGCTTATGTACCTATTTTTCTTTTTTGTTGGTCGTGTTTGTGTGGGTATGACCCCCACTTTTGGATAAACTTATACTATGATTTCCAAGTTTAATGTGTAAATAAAAGTTCTTTATTTTCTATTGAACTCTTATGTGAATTTTATTTGAGTAGTCGAGCTATTACTTTTCCATTCAATGTACTTGTAATTTGTTGCTCATTGATTCAGATGATAATCCGTTAATCTTACTCAAGGCCTCTATGTGGTTGTGGCCTAAAGTTGTACCAAACACTGGGATCGAGCCCAAGTGCTACGCTGTCGAATTTAGCGGCTTAAGTGATTATACTCCTGCCCCCAGTCTCGGTTTAGAGGAGTTAGATAGTGGATGGTTGAACTCCATCCTTAGCGAATTTATACTCCTTCTATCGATTTCAGGTCGGAGTTTATGGAATAGTGAGTGGTCGAACCACACTCATTTATTTGTTTATACTCATATCCGCACTCTGGGGATAAGAGTTTGTTGTCGGGTGGTCGAATCGCACCTATTTTGTGTTTATACTCCAGTCCACAGTCTTGGGACTTAGAGTTCTTTTGGAAAATAGTTGGACCATACTTTCCTTAATTGATTGATTTGCCCCAAGCTCATGGTTTAACTTAGAGAGCGATCGGTCATGTTACAATCGCTTTTTAATTCACATTTGTCCCATTGCTTGGTGGGATTAATTTGATAATCAGATGGTTGAGTCACATCCATTTCTCGTTAGGTACTCCGCCCATTAGATTGTGAGTGAGAATCATCAAATGAACTATCGGACCACGTTCATTTTGTTTAGCCCAATCGTGAAGTTGTGTAATTGGCTGGCTCCAAACTCTGGGAACCTACTCGGACATGTTAACATTAGTTAGTCGGGTATCATAACTAATATGTAATGTTATAACAATCACAAATATGAAGGAAATTTCAAAATATTTTCCAAATGGAAAGAAATGATATAATTTGTCTTATTACATATCTGGAAAATCAAATGCTAAAGCAAATTCAAAAATTAAATACAACTGAATAAAAAAGAATAAATAAGTCAAATAGCGTCGTAAATGCTTGCTATTCCACGCCCTTGGGACTGTGACGCCATCAATAGTTGCTAGCTTGAAAGTTCCTTCTCCAAGCCCCTGTTAATGACGTACGTTCCTTCCCAAGTAGGATTCATATGTGACGGGACAGGAAAAACCTGTTTCAAGACGAGATCGCCGATTTCGAAGGTCCTAGGTCGGACTTTACTATTGTAGTATTGGGCGACTCGGTGTCGATGTGCAGCTACCCTTAAATTAGCTTCTTCGCACTTCTCATCTATTAAGTCTAGAGATTCTAAGAGGAGATCTCTATTCGTTCTGGGGTCGTAGAAGATCACTCGATGAGAGGGGACTTAGAGTTCAATAGGAATGATGGCTTTGGAGCCGTAAGCAAGGGTGAATAGAGTATGGCTAGTCGCGGACTTGTGGGTGGTGCTGTAAGCCATAATGTTGTTGGGAGTTCATCCACTCACTTGCCCCTAGCCTTTTCCAAACGTTTCTTTAGAATGGACTTTATGATTTTGTTCACAGCTTCAACTTGTCTATTTGCTTGAGGGTGAGCAACTACCGTAAATCTATTTTCAATATGATGCCAACGGTGTGAGTCTTTGAGTTCAACGCTGTCGAATTGGGTTCCATTATCAGTTACAATGGTTCGTGGAAGGCCAAAACGATAGATGATGTTCCGGACAATGAAGTTGATTACTTTCTTTATCGTGATCATGGTTAATGGTTCTGCTTCGACCCATTTGGTGAAGTAATCAACTGCTACAATGGCGTACTTCGCACCACCTTTAGAGATTGGTAAGGAACCGATAATGTCTATGCCCCATGTAGCAAACAGCCATAAACTGACCATTTATGTAATTTCCATCAGCGGAGCTCTCGTAACTTTTTCATATGTTTGGCACTTGCCACATTGCTTAGCATAATCAGCAGCATCTCGGTTAACAGCTGGCCAGTAATACCCATAAAGGAGTATTTTCTTTGTTAGGGTCTGCCCCAGTGTGATTATGATAAGCAATACACCGGAGCAGGGGAGTGGAAAAACTCTTTTTGTACATGATTCCTTCTTGAATGATATATCATGAAGCTTTGCGGAAGATTTGTCGTCCTTCATTCCTCTATTCGGGAAGGACTCTCCATAGCAAATAATCTTTAATCGGAGTCATCCATAAATCCTTCTTAGGTTCCATCTCTATTACCCAGTCGATTTCTATTTGTCTTATGCTCAAAGAATCTAGTACTTCGACTGGAACTAAGCCCATTTGTTGTGCATCCTCATGCTAGAAAACTTCACCAATTTTGATCCTGGGGAAAGTGCGTGATGTCATAATATTCAAAGTCAGTCAATAGCTCTTGGAATCCGATAACGTATGGAGCAAGTCGTTACCCTTTAGCCTAGTAATCTCCCCTGACTTGGTATACCACCAACTGGGAATCGCAAAAGATTTCAAGAGATTTTATTCCCAATTCTTTAACAAGTTTGAGTCCATCAATCAAAGCTTCATATTCGGCTTCGTTATTGGTTGCAGGGAATTCAAGCTTCAAAGCATAGCAAATTGATCGATCCTCCGGAGTTACTAGTTTTCTCCAGCTCCAGAACAACGATTGTTGGAGGCTCTATCCATATACATTTTCCATTGCATGGTAGAGGCTTCATTGCTCTTTGAGATATCATCCTATGTAATAAACTGAGCAATAAAGTCCGTCAGTGCTTGTCCTTGGATGGCTCAATGAGAGAGATAGGTAATGTCAAATTAGCTCAACTCGATGTTCCACTTGAGGAACCTTCCAAATGTCTCAGGTCACTGTAGGACCTGTTGTGATGGCTGGTCGGTGTAGACGTTGATGGGATGAGCCTAAATAGGGGCGGAGCCTTTCGTGACGCAATCAACGGGCAGTATGCCAATTTCTTTATCTTTGGATAGTTCTTTTCAGCTCATGTTAACCGCTTGCTAACATAATAGATCGGTATCTGGAGTTGATTCTCCTCGCGAAGCAGTGCGGCACTTATAGCGTGTACTGAAACGGCCAAGTAGATATACAAGTCTTCGTGATCCACCGGCTTTGAAAAAGATGGGAGGTCTCTATAAATGGTTCACCAGAGCTTGGAATGCATCTTCAAACTCCTATGTCCATTCAAAGTTCCTCTTCCCTCTTCTTATCAGGTCCAAAAAAGGAATACATTTATCAATGGCTTTGGAAATAAACCGACTTAGGATGGCAACCTTCCTATTTAGGCTCTGTACTTATTTGATAGTCTTTGGCATTTGGATGTTGCGAATTTCTCGAATCTTCTCGGGATTAGCTCCAATTCCACAAGCATTGACAATGAATCCCAAGAATTTTCCTGATGCAACTCTAAAGGAACATTTTAGAGGATTGATCTTCATTTTGTAATATTGGAGGATATTTAACATTTCTACTAAGTCTCTAATGTGGTCGCTTGATCGTCATGACTTCACGAGCATATCATCTATATATACCTCCATCGTCTTTCTAATCTGATCTTTAAACATTCAGTTAACTAGGCGTTGATAGGTCGCTCCAACATTCTTTAGCTCGAATGGCATTACCGCATAGGAGTACAATTCAACATTGATAATAAAACTAGTGTACTCTTGGTCGGATATGTGCATTGGGATTTGATTATATCCAAAGTATGCATCCATGAAAGATACTAACACATGTCCTATGGTTGAGTCCACTAGTTGATCGATCCTCGGAAGGGGAAAGCTGTTTTTAGGGCATGCCTTATTTACGTCCAAATAGTCAACGCATGTCCATCATTTTCCATTTGCCTTTCTCATAAGTACATGATAAGATACACATTTCGGGTAGAGAGTGTCGCGAATAAACCCATTGCTTTTGAGTCTATCTAACTCCACCTTAAGGGTGGTAGATCTCTCTAAATCCATGTTGCACCTTTTCCATTTCACTGGGATATGCCTTAGGTCGATATTTAATGTGTGGCTCACAATGGCAAGCGAGATCCCACACATGTTAGAATGGGTCCATGTGAACACATCAAGATTTGCTCGGAGAAAACCAGTAAGTTCCTTCATCATTGGGGGGCTGAGCTATGATTCGATCTTTAGGACCCACGACGGGTCATCGTGGTTGACCGTGATGTCAATCATTAGCTCAGCCAGTGCAGCCTTTGTTTCCTTGGGCTTCTCCTCATCATTCCTTGGATCTATGTCTTTACAGAACCGACCGTGGCGCCCGGGCCAAGGCCCAGGCGCTGATTGTCAATCTTCGGCGGCTTGGAGGTGGAGATACTTCTCCACACCCTTACCTTTCTCCTTTCGCTGAGCTTCCTCAACTCAGCTACATAGCAGGCATGTCTGGTCGCCTGATCACCATGTACAACTCTAATATCGTTACCAATTGGGAACTTCAAAGTCAAACAACATGGGGTAAGGCTGCCCGGAATTCAGCTTGGGTTGGTCGGCCCAGAAAGGCATTATATGGAGAGTCAACATCCAAGAAGACAAATTGCAAAATCCGCACTCCCCCGCGATCACCTTCTCCCAACTCCACGGGCAATTCAACATAATCGACAGCTTCGGTCGTAGCACTGTTAAAGCCATGAATGCGGGCTTTAGACTTCTGTATTCGAACAACACTCAAAATTCATGTGCTTGATTGTGCTAGCATAGCACTCCATCTCGTTCCAGCTCTTATCAGCAGGATGTGGTCCTCCAGCTATTGTATTGATTACTAATCTTCCACCAGTCTGTGCAGGCTCCTTAGCCATGTGCGGTGCTTGTCCTCGGTTGGGGTCGAATGTCCTCTGCTCGCCATCCTATGGAGCTTTAACAAACTGCTGTAGTTTTCTTTCTCGATAACATCTTGAAGATGCCTACATTCATTTGTGCTGTGACCATAGCATTCATGGAACCGGTAATATTTTCTAGTATGCTTTTGTTTCTCCATCGATTCTTTCGGAGGTGGCTTTCTATATTGTATCGTATTGCATGTAGATAAGTAGACGTTATCTAGAGATGTATTCAATGGTGTGTAGGTATCATACATTGGAATCCTAGACTTTCCTTTTCTGGAATCTCTCTTTCGTTCACGGTTCCTATCATCGCCTTTCTTTTGCTGATTCGGGGTGTAGGTACCAAGACCACCCTTAACCTCGAGGCATTGGCAGCAGCCCTTACTCTCTCATAACCGGCTAGCTCATCTGAAATTCGGGTGCATCCTAACCATGGGTCGAATCCATCATTACAAATAAATTTTTCACAATAAAAAGCATAACATAAATAATTTTTCATATATCTATTCCTTATAAACGAGTTACATTAGCCTATCTCACCGTCAAGTCCTTATGAGCGGGCTGCGTGGCTCGACTCAACATGATGTGAACTAACTTACACTATACTGTTTGAGCTAAGCAAATGTGTTTTATTCAATTTGGGATCAACGGTCGCCTTATGACATGTGACATGTCACCCAGCTTAACCTTACAGCCCTAAAAGCTTAGGTCTTGGGCTCGTCTGCCACTCTATGCTCGACTGGTTGCCGCCTAAGAGAACCCGTAAGCAAATTTTCATTTTAGCTCATGCCGGACAAATTGCAACTCTACATCTGACCATCACTTGGCAGTATTAACGGCTGTCTCTACTCCGCCTTATTATCACAATTATAGTTGGCATAATCCTAAAAATAAAGAAATTTTTATAAAATAAATACAAGGACTATTGGATACTAAATATATTCTGCTCAACGAGTCGCATAGATGATCAAGCTACATAACAAATTTGTAAAATCAAAGTTTGCAATAAAAGGTTTATTTCATTCTGTTTAAAAGAGCACGGGGGCAAAATGCCCACCCGATAGGCATAAAATGATATTATTATCACTTAGTTGAAAATAAGTAAAAGGGTAAAGAAGAAGAAGAAGCAGGACAATGGCTCTTCCAAGGAAGCTAGCCCATAATCTTATCACCGCCCAAAAATCCCTTGGCTTTGCTGGTAAGCACTTTAGATACTTCAATCGGTCTAGAATTTACCAAAGAAAACTGAGTGTGCTCTCATCTTCGAAGCCTTACATAGCAAGTCACAAAAGAGACCCCGTAAAGCTTTCAGACAACCTCGCCAATATGCAAACCATGGTTTCGGCAACAATAGAAGAAGCATAGGCTAAGAACCCTACTCCATCCAAAGAAGCGAAGAAGCATCCAAACCAACCCGAGGTTAGGAGTGTCGAAGCCTCAAAGCAAGGAATCTCTCTAGCTTCACCTAGATTATTAGTCTGAGATCGATGTCTGATCACTATCAGAACCTTGGCTGACAAGCAAGGGTCCAAGCCAAGCATCAAGGCATAGTGCAACTCAAGCAGAAGTTTCCAGCTAATTGTTTGAACTGCAAACAATTAGGTGCAACTCAAGTGCCGAAGAGCTTTCTCCTTTCTCAAAATCCCAGCTAAATTTGATAAAAAGACATGTGTGCAAAAGTGTTTGGAAAGGAAATAGATGATAAAGCCATTGGCTTTTCATCGGTAAAGAATTGTGAGTGATTCACGAGCTTTGAAAGATTTTCATGAAGAGTGATTTTATGGGATTCGGTAAGAAGAATAAGGATATTGGTATACTCACACCTTTAATTGCATGTGTTGAATTCAAAAGGCAAAAAAGTTTTAACCGTTTAAAAAAGATTAGAATTAAGTCGAGTTATGTACCTAGGGAAATATGACATGCTTCATACAACATCTGGAAAAATGAACCGCCATAGCTAATTGCACAAAGTCTTTTGGAAAGAACAGCAAATGTGTTTTAGAGCCATTAATCAGTAAGATTTGAATAATTTTTCAAGTAAGATTTGAATAATTTTCAAGCCCGTACCTGCAAGTGGAAATGAACTTGAGGGCAAAATGTTGCTCAATTTTCTTGCAAGTAGTTAAGGCTGTCTAACCCAATTGAAGCTAGCCCAATTGATCTCACTACAACAAAAATACCCTATTACAACGGCGTTTTTACAACGGTAAAAAAATACCTGTTGTAATAGAAACCTATTACAACGGTTTTATCTTGCCTGTTTTAATAGATGCCACTTTTCAACAACTCCTTTTCTTTGCTCGTTGTACTAGACACCTATTACAACGCTTTTTAATTGACCGTTGTAATAGATGCCTATTACAACTATTTTTCGCCTATTGTAATAGATACCATTTTTCATCAATACCTTTACCCTGTTTGCCCATTGTAATAGATACCTATTACAATCATTTTCTATTGCTCGTTATATTAGATGCTAATTTTCACAACTCTTTTTTTGCTAGTTGTAATAGATACATATTTAAAAAATTAATGATAAATAATAATTACTATTAAATAGTAATAATTAATAATTTATTTAAAATATGAAGTAATTACTACTAATAATTAATATTAATAATAACTATTCAGTAATTAATATAATAAATAATAAATAATCATTATTATTAAATAATCAATAAATAATAATTAATTTTTAATAATTAATTATTAACATTAATAATAATAATTAAAAATTAAAAATTAATATTAATAATTAATATTTAATATTTAATATTAAGTAACTAAGTTTTGTTAATTAATAATAAATATTAAATTATAATTAATAAGCAAAGATTAATAATTAATAATTAATTTTTAATTATAATTAAATAATAATACTTAATAATTATTAAAAATTAATAACAAATAATAATTACTATTAAATAATATTAATGAATAATTTATTTGGAATGTGAAATAATTACTATTAATAATCAGTATTAATAATAGCTATTCAATGATTAATAATTAATACAATAATTGATAAATATTAATTATTATTAGATAATTAATAATTAATAAATAATAAATAACAATTAAAATTTAACACTAATAATAAATAATTATGAAGTAATAATTAATATTAATAATAAAGAAGCAATATTTAATCTTTAGTAATTAATAATTAATAATAAATATTCAATTATAATTAATAAGTAATAAGTAATAATTAATTTTTAACAATTACTACTAAATAATTAATAATTAATCTTTATTGATTAGTAAGTCATATTAATTATTTAGTACTTAATATTTGATGATTAATAAGTAATATTAATAATTTATCCCATCTTATCGGCTAATTTCATAAATATAATTTTTTTTGTATAATATAAGAAATTTGGTAAATAAGAATTTTGGTATAATTAATAAGAAGTAATAGGTAATCTTAATATTTTATCCCATTTTTTCTGAAGATCATTTTGCGAAATATTGTTGACCTACCAGTATTTCACTTTCCCTCTACTACCTCTCATATCTCACGTTTCTACCTAATCTAAATCAAACTATACATCCACCACACTTGATTTTCACTTAACCCTAAATGACCTCCCCGATTTCATTTTCTCTCAATCACCATTTAGCCATTAATTTTCATTCTCCTAACATATCTTTTTTCCAATTCAAATCCTATTGAAGCGGACATAGTTAAACTCATGCCAATTAAAAACTAGATTAGTCTTAGATTCGTCATTTGTCTTGACTCGGCCCATCCTCAAACATGGATTCTTCATCGCCTATCTTCCAGCTATTGTTATCGATGTGGAAATTCAAAGCACCATGCCAAAGACTGTCGATATCTGATTAGATGCTTCTTTTGTTGCGTCTTTGGACATAAACAGTTCGACCATATCTGATTCATGTATTCATTTATGTGCTTCTCTGATGTAATTTGATCAAGCATGTAATAACTATAATTTTAGTTAACATTATTTAGGACATTTAATTGGATAAATAAAATAAAATAATGTTGAATGAGAAGGAGATTGAGATTTAGCAATTAATGTGGGTCGAACCTAATTAATGAACTAATAGAATTAATTAGAACACTAATAAGATAAAAGAATATATGAGGATGGCAAAATAGGAAAGGGGCATACTTCCTTAAACATATACCCTCATTCCCATTCCCATATTCATTCCATCCAATACAAACGAAATTAAAGAGCAAGGGCCGGCCATTAACAAGGGTTTCAAAGAGAAGATAAGCTAGGAAAACAAGATCAAAGCTATGTGAAACAAATCAAAATACAAATCTCAACCTTCTTAAGTCATTCAAGATGAATTATAGTTATGCAACTCAAGTTTTCAATGTTATTTTTGGTTCTAAGTTCAAACCCGTATCTTTTGCTTATATTATGTCATGTTATGATATTTTAAAGGATTATATGCTTATTGGTGAATTAAGGGAACTTATTTATGAAATTTAGTGATATGTTTGAGTTAGAAATCATATTATATGATACCCAAATGACTTGAAATATTAATATGACGTTAGAAACATTATTTTTTAAGTGGGTTTTAAATTTCATAATTTTTTGATAAAGCATGAATTTACTATGAATTTTCTAAGTGTAGAAAAAAGGTTATTTCGGGTTTTAATTATTAAAAATAATTAAATTATATTTTGACACCGAAATTTTTATATGATGAAGAAAATGATTAACTAGATTCATTATGACTTTTGGAGAATTTTCCAAAGTGTAATTGATTTATTATGAATTATCTTGGTAAGAAGTGCTTATATGATTTTAAAATATTAATTTATATATATATATATATATAAATGGTTTGAAAACATGTTTTGGAAATGATAATTTTGGGAATTGACAAATTACCTAGTAAAGAAATTAATAAAGTTTTGGTTATCCAATAAGAAATGGACAAACAATTGGGTTTGGTGAAAATAAATTACTTTTAATGCCAAACAGCCATTTTTATATTAATTATGGTCTTGCCACACAGAGCCTCATGTTGCTGCACCTGATCACTTCGCCTCTATGAACTTCGACGATGACCAAGTAAGATACATAGGATATGGAATGTATCGTCCTTGGTTGGAGTGCGAAGACATCAGGGTCGACAAAATGGTCCTCGACGCTGTCATTGCCGCATGGCTTAAATGCCGCTTATCTTTCAATGACGCCGACCCAATACTTTTGAAGTGACTATAGCGGCGACAATAGTGCCACATATTTTGATAATGATTCCATAAGGCAATAATATCGCATCTTATGTCTTCGGCAGTATAGTGCCGCATTTTATCACCCCGACACTACTCCTTACCGCATGATTTAAGAAGATGGTGATGTTGTGTTTTATCACTTCGGCATTAATGATGCCGCATGTTTTCTTTGAGGCAATGATGTTGAAATTTACTTATGTTGACACTATTCTTATAAGACTTTGAGTATGCAAACCAAGATTTACATTTTATAACGTCGACACTCTATGGAGTGTGATGTATATGTTATCGACTCTATGGATTTATGTTCTATAAGTTAAAGATTTTAACGCTTTTATAATGACACCGAGCTTTATCAATATAAAGAATTTGATTATCTTGGCATTATGCCTTATGTTTTGAAGGGCGAAGACCCCCGTCGACTATATCTTGCCGAGTTTTATCAATATAATGACTTTATATTTTTTTGGCCTTTTGCCTATGGTTTTGAGAGGCCATGAGCTAAAATGATTTCGAACTTAGTCAATATGATTTTATATAAGCATATATCATTGCATAATTATTTTGGATAAAGTAAAAGGACTATAATTTTCCTTGTTTTAAATATGATTTCAAGCATTAAATCACTTATGAAGAAGTACATTTTCAAGGAATTAATAAGGGTATTTAGCCCATAATTTTATTGAAGATACTAATGTTCTTATCACCTTTGGGTAAATTCTGAATGGCTCGGACCTTAGAAAACAAAATGGGACTAGTATAAGGTCGTTCCCTATAATTTAGCTAGTAGCTCCTAGCTAATACAAGTCCAAAATTCCAGTGCATAGGGCTTTGTCACGGGAGGGACTAAAAGTAGATTTACACACAAAAAGGAATGCACACAGATGAGATAGGTTATTGATGAGCCCGCAAAACCATTAGGATCAGTTGACCCCGTCCAGATGAGATAGGTTATTGATGAGATAGGTTTGTAGTTGCCTAAGAAAACTATAATGTTAGGACAGATAGTCCATTGATTCAGACAGATTGTTCATGATTACTCGTGTAGGATGCAAATACATTATTGTTTATATTGTTTGGTTTAACCAGTTTGGTTGTAGGAATTGATTTACCAAAGATATATTTTAAAGGGATATTAGTGAGGGGAAAACCCGTTCCGCTCAACGGCGTGGTCTCACTTAATATCTATAAATCAAAATGACATATTATTATTCATACTAGTCTTTTTGTCTGACTCAAAGTTTATTTTTTCCTCTTAAACTCTCAAGTGCTCAAAATTTGATTTAAGTAGGTTAGAAGTACGGACTTTGTGGGTTAAGTAGGTTTTAGCGAATAAAGCTTCTAGAGACATGTAAGAAGCAAAGATAGCTATGTAGGAGTCTATCTATTACTATTATTTGTAGCATTATGTCAATTGATGTATGAATATATTGACAGTGGATGTACCTATCTATTTAGTAACTCTGATCAACCAAGGGGAATCTTTACATGTCGCTCTTAGAGTATTTTTATAATTATAGCTTATTTGAACCCGGGCAACGTTTAAGATTATGTACTGAATATGAAACTTTAAAATGAAATGTGAAAGTTTGCTTTTATTTCATATTCTTGTGCTTCTAATATTATGGATACCATTAGCATGACCGCATTTTGTCATCGGAAATTAATACTATAGATGACTGCAGCATCTGTAGCGCTTAGTTTTAGACCTTAAAATGGGGGATGTTGCAACTAGGTATCGGAGCATAGGTTCATGTAAAACTAAAGAATTTTGAACTTTAAAAAGAGTTTTTGAAAACATAATCCAAATGAATCAGAGAATAAGACTGGGGTATGGGATAATGCTATAGTAACGTACTTGTATTTGCTATATATAAGTATACGCTTTATCTATATTCTCCCTCTCTCCTAGACCGTGCTTCCTTATCTTACTAAGGTTCGAATGAATATTTAAGGAAGTAAGATATAGAGGCAAGAAACGGAAGAGTGAATCTTGGTGGAGGAAGCACCACTGCCTATGGAAATGTCAGTTCCAATACTAGAAGGAATATGGGTCGATAGACAGCTGCTAACGTAAGTGCAAGAACACCACCAATTAAAATGGAGGCAATGTATCAATCCTTTGTAAATATGATGCAAGTAGAAGATGCTGCTGGGTTAGTTGGAGGAAACGTTAGAGGAGCTAATCAGGGAGTTCCAATTGTCAACAATTATGCTATGTTGAGTAGAGACTATATAAGACTTGGAGGGAAACCATTCACTAGAACTGAGAATGCAATTGAAGTGGAGAATTGGTTGCTTCATTGTGAAAAGATTTTTGCTAATCTTGGTTTGAATGATTAACACAAAAGGAGATTGGCGTCCAAGCAATTGCAAGAAGCTGCATTGTACTGGTGGAATAGTGTGACCGTTGGGGTAGCATAGGAGAATTTGACTTAGGCTGAGTTCAGAAGGAGGTTTGAAGAAAATTTATGTCTCAGATCGCTAAGTCAACTCTGCTGAGGAAGTTTACTGAACTAGTGTTAGGCGATATGACTTTGTTGTAGTATGCAACAAGGTTAAGGAGCTGTCCCGATATGGATATGCAACCGATACAGTGATCAAAACGAATGAGAAATTCATCCATGGACTGAGACTTGAGCTTTCTAGGAAAACTTTACCATATCTAAGGGATCCATATGATGTAGTTGTAGAGATGGCTTTGAGAAATGAGGAGACGCTTGCTTTCTTTAGTGGTAATAAGGCAGTGGAGGCTCAGATTGGGCAGAATCTAAAAAGGAAGTTCTTTCATAAGAAAGGAGCTCAGAAGGGCAGAGCAGCTAAGAAAGTAAAAGCAAGTGTTGTGTGTTACAAATGCGATAAGAAAGGACATTTTACGAACGAGTGTCGTTCAGGAGATGGAAAGATAGTTATTAGAAGGAAGAATATCAAGTGCTTTAACTATGATCAAATTAGACACTATAAGAATCAGTGCAAGGAACCGGCTAAGGTGGAGAAAGGGAAAGTGTTTGTTTTGGAACCAGCTACCTCGAGGCCAACAGCTGAGGAGAAAGAAAAAGCTGCGATGGGAGGTATGCGTTTGATTCATGGCTTGCCTTTTAGAGTACTGTTTGATACTGGTTCATCACATTCTTTTATATCTCATTGTTTGGTAGATAAGCTTAACCTAGAACCCTCATACCTAATTACTTTCTTAAGGGTTGCGAATCCGATAGGAGGTAATGTAACTCTAGGAATGAGATTGACCATTTAGAGTCTGAATTATTAGGTCATATATTTGCCAGCAGTTTTCATGTGTTTAATTTCGTGGGCTTTGGGATTATTTTGGGTATGGACTGATTAAGTAAATATGATGCTAGGGTATTTTTCCATGATATAAATATATCACTAAGACACCTTAATAGTAGTGACCGGATTGTATACGTAGAGGAGAATCCAAGTTTTGATGTCTGTGCTTTATTGTGTGTAATGGAGGAGGAAGATGAGTTGAATCAGGTTTTCATAGTTAGAGAATTTGAAGATGTTTTTGAGCCGTAATAGAACTACTGCCGAAACGAGCTATTGAGTTTCAAATATATATTATACTTGGAGCTGAACTCGTAAGTAGACCGCCTAGCAAAATGACACCTACCGAGATAAACGAGTTAAAGGTGCAACTGGTGGACTTAGAAGGAAAGAATTTTATTAGACCAAGCAATTCGTCTTAGGGACCAACCGCGCGGTGTTTGTGAAAAAACTAGACGGGTCGTTAAGATTGTGTATCAATTATTGTAAGTTGAATGAAAAGATGATAAAGAACTTATATCCCCTACCGAAAATCGACGATTTATTTGATCAGTTGAGTGGAGCCAAAGTGTTTTCCCATTTGGATTTAGCGACATCGTTCCATCAACTAAGGGTGGCAGAAGACAATATTCCATTGATGGAGCTTAAAACAAGATATGGTTTGTATGAGTGATTAGTAATGCCATTCAGATTGACAAATGCACCTGCTTCCTTTGTAGACTCAAGGAACCGAATTTTCCGAGAGCATTTAGATAGGTTTGTATTGGTATTCATAGACGACATTTTGATATATTCTAAGGATGAAAGAGATCATGAGATTCATCTTAGAATAGCGCTTGAGACGCCGAGGCAACATTAGTTAAAAGCAAAGTTTTCGAGGTGTTATTTTTGGAAGAAAGAAGTGAAGTTCTTTAGTCATATAGTCTTAGAAAAAGGGTTGTCCGTAGATCCAGCTAAGATAGAAGCAGTTAACAACAAGAAGAGACCCGAGACGGTGATTGAGATAAAGAGTTTTCTTGGTCTAGCTAGCTACTATCGGAGATTCATCAAGGATTTCTCTTGTATAGCGGCATCGATGACTAAGCTAACAAGGAAGGACGTGAAGTATGTTTGAACCGCTAAATGTAAGGAGGAATTTCAGAAGTTGAAACGTTTATTGACCAACGCGTCCGTGTTAGTTGTTCCGGATGGAAATCAAAATTTAGTGTATATACAAATGCGTATGGAACATGATTAGAAGCTATGTTAATGCAAAGGGGTAAAGTGGTTGCCTATGCTTCGCAACAGCTCAGACCGCACGAAGTTAGATATTCGATTGATGATTTAGAGTTAGCTGCTGTAATATTTTCTTTGAAGGTGTGGAGGCATTACCTTTTGGAGAATGATTTAAGTTGTATACAGATCATAAGTCACTAAAATACTTATTCTCTCAGAAGGAGTTGAACATGAGACAACAAAGGTGGTTAGAGTTTATAATTGCTTATGATTTTGGAATTGAGTGCACTCGGGGAAAGGAAACAAAGTTGTAGATGCACTTAACAAGAAACATCAGAATGTGGTGTTAGCTATGTTAGCTGAATGGAAAGATTTGGAGGCATTGACTACTCATAGTGTGCGATCAAGATCGACTACCAGTTCCAGTTAGAGTACGGCAATGTTATCTTGTTTGGAAGTTCAATCGGTATTGATCAAAGAATTGCTTCTAAGAAAAGATATGATCCATTGCTAACTGAAAGAATTAGAAGATTGGAATATGGAACTGAGATTGATGATTTGAAGGATTACCTTGACCAGAATGGATGATTGAGAAAGAAGGGACGATTGTGTGTTACCAATGTTGGTGACCTAAGGAAAGAAGTTCTTAAGTGATGTCATCGATCGAAGTTTACTATTCATCCCGGAGGAACTAACATGTATTAGGATATGAAGAGAAGTTTCTTCTAGGAGGATATGAAAAGGGATATATGCTTATAAGTAAAATAGTGTCTGAATTACCAGCAAGTAAAAGCCGAGCGTCAAAAGTGTAACATCCCTTATTTGGAGGCCCGAAGCTAAGTGCTACAGATGCTACAGTCATCCATAGTATTAACTTCCAGTGACCAAATATGGCAATGTTAATGGTATTCATAATATCAGAAGCACATGAATATGAAACAAAAATCACAGATTTCACAAAACAACTTTTCGGATTACATTTCACAAAACATGTTTCATATTCTATTACATAATCCCATAATCATTTCCTAAGTAAAGATCAAATATAATTATTACTAAATACGCCAAGAGCGACATATGCAGATGCCCCCTTGGTTGATCAGAGTACTATATAGACATAACTGTCTTAAATACAACACGGCGGAATAAAACAAAATAAAGCAGTAACTCCTAAATAGCTATCCGTCAACCACCTACTCGTCTATGGAAGCTTTATTCGTTAACCTACTAAAACCTATAAAACCTCAACCCTTAGCCTACTCTAATCGATTTTGAGCACCCGAGAGTTTAAGGGGTAAAAACATAAGCTTCGAGTCAGACATAAAGCTTGGTATGAATAATACTATACATCCTGGTTATTTGATATTAAGTGAGACCACACCGCTTGGTGGAACGGGTTTCACCTCACTAATATCCTTCTTAAAAAATATCTTTTACAAACCTTTATCCTGCAACCAAAACTGGTTAAAAATGTAAAGCATTATTATGTAAACATACATATCTGGTAACAAATGAACTATCTGTCCGAACACTATAGTTTTGTTTGGCTGACTACTAACCTTTGGCTGACTTGGGCCTACCAGACAATATAAACAAAATAATCTAACACCTGTTAGACACTCCTCTTTTGTCCGGTCTGTCCCTAACTTATCCATTAGATACTCCTCTTCTGGACGGTCTGTCCCTAACTTATCTTCTCCCAAGGTCACCCAATAACCTATCTGTATACAAATATATATTCCGTATTTTTTGTAATCATCATTTTATTCTTACCTATGACAAAGCCCTATACGCTAGAATTTTGGACTAAATTAGCTGGGGCTAATAGCAATGTATAGGGTGCGACTCTATACCGGTCCCATATGGTATTCTAATATTTGAGTCATTTTAATTAGGGTAATATTCCCTTAAATTTTCCTTGAAAATCTTTTCATCTCAAATTGATTTAAAACCTTTAAATCAAACTTAAACAAGGAAGATATATACTATATGCTTTACTCGATACATGTTATATATACTTTACTCAGATCTTTGTTGATTAAAACATTTAAACCTTTGAAAGTACCCCTTCAAATCCATTGAAAGTATCCCTTTCGAAACCAAGTAAAACCCTTCTTTCACCTAGGCCGAAAGGCCAAAACATTCCTTTCGAAACCATTCAATCTTCCTTTCGAAAACAATTGAAAAACCTTTCCATCGAAAGCTATAAAACCTTGAACATCCTATCTTTAAACATTTAAACTTTGCCTTTCGAAAACATTGGAAAACCTTTCCTTTCAAACCTTTCAAAACCGTTGGGGAACCACCCCTTCGAAACCATTCTTTAAAACCTTTCGAAAGCATAAAACATTAATCCTTTCAAAAGCCTTTGGGTTCAAGTAAAACATGTAGAGACACCTTTCGAGATCATTAAAAATCATCTCTTTCGAAACCATTTGGGTTCTACCTTCAACAGAGCAAAAGAGTCATAAAATATTTAAGTCGAAAGCACTCTTTCGAAAGCATTTCCTAAGCAAAGAAGTGATGGTGTCAAAACCAACCTTCCGAAAGCATTGGAGAAGTGCTAAGTTTTAAAAGCAAAGTATACATTCTGAAACCATTGGTGCCGAAAGGTAGGAAAGCGGCAGCCAAGGTTTTAAATCTCGCTCATCTCGACCGAGATCTCGTTTTCAAGCCTGGGCGATTCGAAACAGGCTATTTCGTTTGAATCTCATCTGACCTAAATCTCGGACGATATTTCAGTATCTCGTCCGGTATCTCGGACGAAATTTAACAACGAGATATCGGTTGTTGAAAAAGAATTTTGAAAAAAATCAACTCTTTTTCCGTATTGGACTAGCTCATCCTTTACCTTAATTTAAGCCTTCTTAATTGTACTTTTTTTAACCCTTATTTCTTATATAAATCTCATTTAATCTTCATCTCTTATTTTACGGCAGTGACGAGTGTAAGAAGATGATAAAATCTACATCGATTATGGTAAGTATTTCACTTTATGATTTTCATTTAGGTTTCTGATCCAAATTAATTTACATCCGATTTCATTTTTCTTTTTTCGACACTTTCTTGAGTTTTTTTCCTAATCCTATTTTTTTGTGGCTATAAATTTTGGGCTTCACTTATTTAACTTTATGTTCCAAATGGATTCCCATTTTGATTTCATTTAGTCTTTGCTGCTATAATTTTTTTCCTCAAGGCTTATTTTTAAGCAATAAAGAAGTTCTCTTTCATCTATTAATTTCATTTGATGATTACATGTTCATTCATACATCATTTTTTTGCTTTTCATATAATATTACTAAATGTTTGAAAATTGTTTGTACTATGTATGCTATTTTCTATGTTTGTTTGAAATATCTATGCTATTAGTTGCTTAATGAGATTTTGTTTGCTAATAATTAAATACTATAATCAGACATAGAATATCTTAATTCTACTTGTAGACTTTTGTATTTAAAGTTATAAAATTAAGATTTCCCTTGCAGCACTATAAATCATCAAAGATAGAAATGAGACATAATATTGTGTAGGAAAGTTAAGTGAATAATCAAACAAAGTAAAGGTGCATATGTTATGGTTTGTTTCTTGTCTACTTTATCTCATATGATATTATATTGAACATTATTCATGACATCTAGTTATTTGTTTATTTTACATGATACAAGTGATATTTTCCATACTAAATTACTGATGATAAGCGTGTGATATATTCAAGGTAAGTGCATAGTGTTTCCTTAAGGTAGTGACTAGTATTATAAATTTAGGTGTCTGAAAGCTAATTTTCGACATGACATATACTCCGAGATAACTCCGAAATGAATTTTAGAAACCGAGATGTAAATCCGAGATGGACGACCGAGATGCACTCATCTCGTTCGAGATCTCACCCGATACGAGATAAGCTCTCTAAATTCTTCGAGACGAGACATGACCGAAATCCAAGATTTAAAACCTTGGCGGCAGCTAGGGGTTTCGACTCCATTCGAAAGCATTTACTTAAAACAAAAGGCCCAACCCATTCAAAACCTTTCCTTGAAAACATTTGACTTAGCCGAAAGCCAACCAAGTCGAAAGCATACCCTTCGAAAGCAAAACAGGCGCGTTTTCATTTAATAGCAAAGACACGCTTCGACCCCTTCGGAACCTTTGGTCTCGACCTAGTGCCCTCTACCTTAGTCCAATTCACTCTGTACCAAGTTATTGATACTATGTGCATTGGTTTCGATGGCATGGAGGCGGCAGTATTTGGTCGAAACCCATGTGCCGAAAGTGGCGAAACATGCTAAAAGCATGTAAAAACTGATTTTACTTTAAAAAGAATTTTTTTCATCTAACATGCCGTGTTTGTCAAAATATTATTGGTTGCTAATTTTCTTTTCTAAAAGTGCTGCCAATATTTCAGAAATAAACAATTTAATTTATTTATAAAATACCCCTTCTCTTTTTATAAATATATAAAACATTTAAGTCTCATACCTTAAATAATTTTATATATTCATCAAAACACTTAGGAAAATTCTACAAAAATTCCAGAAAATCGTTTTTAATATGTTTTCCAACATATATTAATTTCAAACCCAAAACTTATATTATTTAACTGTAAATAAATTTAAACCCAAATAATCATTTTCCTTACTAGAAAATTAATATAAAATCCACATTAATTCGGAAAATTATGAAAATTGAAACCCATCTTTAAAATATCATTTTTGATCAAAATTTAAATTCGCAAGGCATTTGGATGTCATTTAATAGGGTATTTACATCAAAACATATCATAAAACCTATATGAATAAGCATAAATCATCAACAAGCATATATAAACATTTCATCATTCAAAAACATGGCATAATCATGCAAAATACTTCGGATTTATCTTAAAACTGAAAACCATTGGAAAATGAGATGTAGTCATTATTCACCTTAGCTTTGAGATTAAGGATTTGAGATTTGATCTTGATTAAGTTGCTTAAGCTTTCCTCTTGAAGTCTTCTCTTTGCTTTTCCTAATGGTGGCCGACCTTAGTTCATATTTTTGTTTGTGAATTATGAATGAACGTGAGAATGAGGGCTTAAGGGGTTTAGGGTATAAGAATGTTTCTATTCCTATATTGCCCCTTATCTATTTGCCTTAACATTTTAATTCTTTAGTTTATTATTTACATGGCACGGCTACCCCTATTAATCCTAATTCTCAACCCACAATCCATTTTACATTATTTCATTTAATTTATCTAATTAAATGTTCTTAATAATGTTACTAAAAATATGGGATGTTACAATCTCCCCTCCTTAAAAAATTTCGCCCCTGAAATTACGATAAGATACACAAAAAATCAAACATAAAGGTAAAACATACCATTAAACAAATCAGGTTAAACGTCTCTAATCTTGGTTTCAGTCTCCCAAGTACAGTCTCTCTCATCGTCGCTCCACTCGACTTTCACAAATCTCACTGTCTTTTTCATTAGCCTTTTCTCGTCTCTCGCAATTATCCGAACTGGCTTTCTAACTATAATCAAGTCTAGTTCTACTACTAAATCATCTAACACAGTCGGTGCTATAGTAGACTCCGGATCTCTAACACACTTTCTTAGATGAGAAACACAAAACACATCATGGAATCCTACCAAACTACTCGGTAACTCTACTCTATATGCGAGTTTCACGATCCTCTCTACAATAGGAAATGGTCCAACGAATCTCGGTGCCAACTTCCTTGATTTCCCGAATCTAATTACACCTTTCATCAGTGACACCTTAATAAACACTTGTCTCCAACAAAGAACTCCAAGTCTTTCCTTCTTCTATCTGCATAACTCTTCTGCCTAGACCGAGCTTCCTTCATCCTAGCTCGAATCAACTCAATCTTCTCTGCAGCTTCTCTAACTAAATCTAGACCAAGAACCAACCTATCCCCGGTCTCTAACCAACAAACGGGAGATTTGCATAGCCTTCCATACAAAGCTTCAAACGGTGACATCCCTATACTAATTGGATAACTGTTGTTATACGAAAACTCGACTAAGTGTAGATGGTCTTCCCATGATCCTCCAAAATCTAACACACAAGCTCTTAACAAATCCTCCAAGACTTTATTAACTCTTTCCGTTTGCACATCGGTCTGTGGATGATAAGCGGTACTCATCTTGAGCTTGGTTCCTAAAATCTTATGTAGACTCTTCCAGAACTCACTAGTTAACAAGGAATCTCTATCAATTACTATACTACTAGGAATTCTGTGCAGTCTAACTAAATTCTTCATAAATAACTTAGCTAGAACAGGTGCTGTCCTAGTGGACTTAACTGGAATGAAATCGGCACTCTTCGTTAATCTATCCACTATAACCCATATACTTTCATTTCCTCTACTAGATCTTGGAAAACCATTTATAAAATCCATAGAAATAGAATCCCATTTCCATACCGGAATATCCAATGGCTGAAGCAACCCACTTGGCTTCTGATGTTCGGCTTTTACCTATTGACAGTTCAGACACTACTTCACCAATAAGCCTACATCCCTCTTCATACCTTCCTAGAAGAAACTCCGCTTCATGTCCTGATACATCTTAGTTCCTCCTGGATGAATAGTGAAATTTGAACGATGGCATTCCTCCAAAACTTCCTTCCTTATGTCTCCCACATTCGGAACACATAACCTTCCTTTATTTCTCAACCACCCATTCTGGTCAAGACTAAAATCCTTCAAGTCATCGCTCTCCGTTCCTTCCTTTAACTTCCTGATCCGTTCAACTAACACTGGATCCTCTATCTGTTTAGAAGCAACCTTTCGATCATAACTGGTCGAATTTCTAAACAAGATAACACAACAGATCCTTCACTAGACCCAACTTTAGATCTCCACTGCACTCTGCAAGTCGACAACACTTCCAAATCTTTCCACTCCGCTATCATTTCCAACACTGCATTCTAATGATTTCTGCTAAGCGCATCCGCAACCTTATTACCTTTCCCTGGTGTGTATTCAATTCCGAAATCATAAGCAGCAATAAACTCTAACCATCTCTGCTGTCTCATGTTCAGCTCCTTTTGAGAAAACAAGTACTTCAACAACTTATGATCCGTATACAGCTCAAATCATTCTCCCAAAAGATAATGTCTCCACACCTTCAAAGCAAAAATCACTACAGCCAACTCCATTTCATGCGTTGGATATCTAAATTCATGCGTTCTAAGCTATCGAGAAGCATAGGCAATCACTTTACCTCTCTACATCAATACAGCTCCTAATCCAGTTCCACATGCATCTGTATAAACTACCAAATCTTGATTCCCTTCTGGAACAACCAACACGGGTGCATGGGTCAATAAGTGTTTCAAGCTCTGGAATGCTTTCTCACACTTATCGGTCCATACAAATTTCACATCCTTTTGCGTTAGCTTGGTCATCGGTGCTGCTATCCGTGAAAAATCCTTTATGAATCTCCGATAATATCCAGCCAATCCAAGAAAACTCTTTATCTTAGTCACTGTCTTGGGACTCCTCCAATTATTCACTGCTTCAATATTAGTCGGATCTACAGACAATCGTTTTGATCAAGAAACTTCACTTCCTTCTTCCAGAAATGACGCTTCGAAAACTTTGCCTTCAGCTGATTCTGCCTCAGCGTCTTGTTAACCCAAAAAGTGGATCAACACCCTGGTTAGAGTTTGAAAGCACCAGCCTTGTTCTGACAGAGCAATATCACAGATCACAGATACAGAAAAAGAACAGTAAAAGAAAGGATACAGGGAATTTTTATAGTGGTTCGTCTGTTAATGAAGCCTACGTCCACTTTATAGTTTTGATATAGACTGATTGTTATTACAAGTAATATTTGATTACAAGACTTTTGATTATCCTTAGCTAGATTGAATCTCCAGAGTTGGAATCCACTGGAGAATCACCGTGAATCCCTTTAGAGATTATTGTGAGGGAGGTAGAGAGTGAAGAATGTTTCCAATAGAGCTTCAGCAACCAGTACGGAGAAGATCCCATTTATGTTGCAGGTAGGATGGTATTTATAGGGATCAGAGAGCTTCTGGGCCAGACCACTTCATCAACTGCTCGTAGGTAGGTATAGAACGACCTAGGGGGGTTTAGCTCGCAAACCGAGCCAAAACCATGGGTCGATAGCGACCCATGGTCTATGGATCGCTAGCGATCCATAGACTTGGCTCGTACGCGAGCTAATAACT
This sequence comes from Allium fistulosum, assembly GCA_030737815.1. Lineage (NCBI taxonomy): Eukaryota > Viridiplantae > Streptophyta > Magnoliopsida > Asparagales > Amaryllidaceae > Allium > Allium fistulosum. The sequence goes on from CM060906.1 coordinate 327,033,832, forward strand.
TAGCTCCTTTGCCATTACATCGCTTACTTAGCTCATTGAAGATTCATAGAGAAGCATGGGTCGCTAGCGATCCATGGTGTATGGATCGCTAGCGATCCATACACTTAGCATTTTTTCAACTTCCTTCTTCCTTCCTTCTCTTCTTCCCTGCATCATAGTGACCCTCCATTTTGCATGGATCGCTAGCGATCCATAAGGTATGGGTCGCTGGCGATCCAAGAACTTAGGATATTTTTTGGAGTTTGGAGTTTGGGATGTTTTCATGGTCTTGTGTCGTTGTTGTTTGCGTAGTCTCATTGCACGTTGTTCCGTTTGGATGACAATTTACTAGCTATTTGCGCTCAGCTGCTGATTGGGATGAAAGAATGCTGGTCTCTTGGTTTAGTCGATCTCAGTCGTTGCCTTAGTAATATAGCTTGGTTCTCGTTAACTCCTTGCATTAGCCTTTCTGGTTAAGTTCTAAACCATTCTGATGTCACGAGATTGTTCTGTTTCCTGTTGGATCCTGTTGGGTTAAAAACCCAGATAACATTTTTCCCCCAGAATACATCTTCGTTGTAAACAAGGCGTGCTCTGGAAGTTATCTCTCTCAATATTTGTTCATCGATTTCCAAGTGATTGCATTAGAGTTTTACGAATATGTGGCAGGTCATGTTGTTGGTCATATAGTTTTGGTCTTAATTGCTATTGCTTGCCGTAATGGATCAAATTTCTTCATGTAGTTTCCTAGCATACTTCAAAACATTAGATAAATATCAGAGGACGAGTTCGAGAAAAATATGCCCCAACCTTATGGATCGTTAGCGATCCATTATGTATGGATCGCTAGTGATCCATATAGTTGTTAAATTTTGTTTCAAAAGTTGGGTCGCTAGCGATCCATGATGGATCGTGGGCAACCTAATGCCTTAGCAAAATATTTTTTGCTTCATCTATTGCCTGCTTATATACCTGTTTGAGCTGACCCAATAGCTCATTCGACTCGAGCTATTCATCATTTTCACGCGACTATATCTTTGTGCAATCTAAACTCAGGCAATCTGATCCTTATCAGTGTCTTGAGTCGATCTGCTTCAATTTCCTCATGCGACCCAAGCACTTTGCAACCCAACAGCTTCCCAATGTTTCGATCCGTCATTTTTAGGTGATTCCACCCTTCTATCACGACCTTCTCTTACGCCGTCATCTTTGAACCATCGCCATTGGTTTTGATCCAAACCCTAGCTTGGAATCCTAGCTTGCCATCATTTTGAGTCACCACCGATCCATCCCTTAGCTTGCCACCGATCCATTTCACAGTCCACCGAGTCTAAGTCTTGATCATTCTTGTTCCCTTAAGGTGGGTTTGCTAACTAGTTCGCTAATTACAGCATTAGCATAACGATTTGATGGCGAGTTTGCATTTGCAATGTTGGTCGTGAGAAGTTTGAGTTTATTGCGGTTTAATGGTGAGTTTATTGCGGTTTAATGGAGGAAGATAGTAAACCGAGTCTTAAGTTTCTTCCAGAATGACATTCGGGCTTTGGCCAAATGCTTGACGTGTTTTGCTATCTTCGTCCATTAGGCCAGAATTGACTCGTGCGAAGTCCTGTAGCCGATACTACACGACACATCGTTGCTTGTCCCCAACTCTTCCGAAGGATTTGGACTTATCTTGCTCACTTGTCGCACTCCCGATGTCCCTATAATATGAAGAATCTTCCGCGTCACTTCAGACAACGGATCCGTTATCGATCGTTAATCGATAACAGGTAAGTGTAGAGGCAGTGAAAACCAAACAAAAATAAAGTGATGCGGGAAGTTCTTTTCTTCTTCCACTACGAGCGAACTATCTACATGGGATAGAGCGTTTGTAGTGTTTCGGGCATCGAGTTTATCCCACATAGACAGCATACTGCACTTGCCCCAGTTCACACTTGAAATCCAATGTGCCGATTGCAAATTAATGCTTTTTTGGAATTCAAGTGTGGTAGGGGAAACTATTAGTTTAGGATAGAGTTACCTGACCGTTTTGGGCGTGAGTTCTGTTATTTAGAATGAAGTAGCCATCCATGCATCGTAAGTCAAGCGAGGGAAGCCCAGCACTCTCGGAAGCCGAGTCTTCATCCATCTCTATTTCTTCTACCACTTCTCAAGCTCAGTATGGCCAGTTGGTCTCGGTTGGGCCAATCGTGGATCGAACGCCTCCAAACTTTAGAGTTCTACTTAATCCGTCTGAGAGAGCTTCTTCGGTGGTTTTTGTTATGGTTCTTCATAACATCTGTGTGCAACACGGAATTCCAGAAGAGGATGTGCGTCTGCTAGAGAAGGATGAATTCGCTCATATGCCTCCCCCGGGGTACACCGCTTGCCACCGATATATGTGTTTGAATGGAACCGTGCCTCCCTTTAACGACTTTCTGCATGAGACTCTTTCGAACTTGGGTATTGCTCCATTTCGGCTTCATCCTAATGGCTACGCCATCTTGACTTGGCTACATGTTCTTTTCATGCGGACGTTCAACCGCGCTCCAAGCTTTAATGAGTTGCGGTACTTTCTGTCATTCAAGAGGAGAGATGACTGCCGCTCCTTGATCATAATCGAAGCCCAAAGAAACTGGAAAATCGTCCTGCACTTGTAGAACAACTTGTCGCAATTCAAGATGCAATATTTCTTTGTTAGATGCCCGGAGGGGTTCAATCGTCGGTGGAAGACAGGGGGTAAGTTTTTTGTTTCCGTTTATCGAGCTCCGATGCATTGCAATGGAGTTTCTAACTAGCCGTATGTCTCTTGCAGTTATTCCAAGGCCAAATAGAGACGTGGCTCTCGATGAAGTTTGTCAGACTCTAAAGGCTATTGATGCCGAGTAGAGATGCGTTAAAGTGTTACTGATCAATGAGAACTTGCTTCGATATAGATTACAGGCTACGGGTAGATCTGCTGTTCAAGTTGAAATTCCCTCTCCTGCCCAATCCAGAGTTCGTATAAGATCTACTTCTTTCTCCCACGATTTCGAGGGAGATGCCTCTCAAGAGAGAGGAGCCCGTCCGGAGGATCAACTAAGGAGGGCCACGAAGGAGGAGAGGGTACTGCGACTGGATTCAACGGCCTGGTTAGAATGCCTCGAATCCCGGAGGAAGGGGAAGAAGAGTTCAAGCAAAGGGAAGGCAAACTGCATTGGACTCAGAAAAGGAAGAGGGGGAGTTTAAGAGCAGTAGTGATGAGTCTACTGCAAGTGATGATCTCTACGCAGAACCTAATGATGAGGACTCGGAATCGTGTGACAAAACTTCGGGAATGAGCTCCGTTCTTCCGAGCTCGCCTCTCCCTGATATAAGTGATAAAGCCAAAGCTCCAAAGTTCAGAAGGCATCAAAATTCTCCAAGTATAGACGTCGGAGCAGAGTTCAGGGATTTTAGCGACGTTTATATTGACTTTGACGCGCTCATGAAAGAAGATTTTAAATTTGATGCAGCGCCTCCTCGCTCGAGTGATATCATGCCAGAAGTTAGCCCGGTTCCACCTACGATGGCTGAAGTTAGTCTAATTCCACCTACGATGGCCGTTCGTTCCGGTTCGTGATGACATTTTAGGCCTACCTTAGAAACACACTACACGTCTCACTAGGATTGCACTCACTTCCATTCATTCCTTTATTTTCGTGGTGTTTTTTGTTTCTAAATTTTTTTATTTATGCTTCATGCCAGGTATGACGAGAGGGCGAGGTTTTTATGACGACTTCGAAGAATTTACTGACTCGCAGCGGTATTCCAAGCACACCTCCGGCCGTCACTAACCCCGAGAGATGGAGGAAGAATACAGATGGAGAAAAGAGCAAGAGGCCGAAGCTTGCCACCAGGATGAAAAAGAGCGAGGATGGTCATATAAAGGCGGGTATGAGAAGAGGAGGTCTTTTGAGGAAAGGAAGGAACCATCAAAAAGGTCGAAGTTTGAACATCGTCCCATTCTTCATAGCTTGCTCCAACACATTCTTCAGTAGGCCAAGAAATTCCCGTTACTTTTGCGCCGATTCTGCCTTCAACTCATATCTTGTCATCTTCTATTATTACTGCTTCCCTGGTGGTTCTCGCCCTTAGTGGAGACATGCATATGTCCTTCTCGCGGGCCCCCCTAAGCTTGAGGCAGCGTTCCCCGGATGGTTCTTGAAGAGGGTTAAGTTTGACCGTGACCAACATCCAGTTTGTATAGATTCATATATGCCACACCTCCAAGCTATTCAGCGTGACTTAGAACAAGCTGAAGGATGGGAAAAACTCTGTAAACTACTGGCGGATACGAATCATAATAATTATCAGGAGATCCTCTCTTTCGAGTCAGAGAAGGACGACTTTGAGAGGGCATTGGCAGATCGCGATGCCAAGATTAAGAAGTTGGAGGAAAATAAAAAGGAAGCGGCCCTTCGTGAGAGTAAGAAAAACCAGCATGATGAAGGAAATGAAGGAGGCGCACGCGAGAGTCAAGATCGTCTACAGGGTTGAAATCATGAACACTCACGCAGAGGAGGCCAAGTTGAAAGGGGAAGTAGCTGCTTGCAACGCCACCATTGAGGCTCAGAGGAAAACCATCGCTAATCATGACCTTATTATTGAGGGGCATAATAAGACTATCTCTGACTAGGCTAAGACGATTGCAAGGTTACAATCCCAGGTCACACAGCTCGGTGCTGATAAGTCTGTTGTTGAAGTCGAGAAGTCTGCCATGAGAGAGGATTTCCTAGAGCTTCAGAATGCCTTTGAAAGAAAGATGGAGAAACTAGATGTGACCATTTTGAATTTTTATGTTAACTCTCTGTTGCATCAAGGAAGTCTCAGCTATTTGGGTCCGAAGTTCCCGCACACTCTCGCTTTAGTTTGGGAGGAAATCTTGTCTCGTTTCACCTATAGCAGCAATGTCTATTCCGAGCGAGAGTGCAGGATGCCTACCTCAACGACGAATCAAAGAAGGCATTGCTCGAGGGTCAGAAAATTCTTCGAGTTGAAAGAGAGACGGTGGTCACCGATGCTGCCTTGACGACTGCCATCGAAGCGCTCACCAAGCCCCTTATTTCTGATGCGGGCGAATCATCAGGGCAACTCCACGACCTTCTAGCAATTTCAGAGCTTGAGATTCTTCCTTAGGTGGTGAAGCTGTTGAAAGAAGGCGAAGGTGGTGAGTTTGAGGTCGCTATTCTCGACCGTTCCTCCGGTACAGGTAATGTCCTTGCTTCCTCCAAATTCGGGAGCTTCCAGCTTACGCCGCAAGAGCAGGAAGAATTTAATTCTTTCATTTTTGATCTTATAGGTTCATCTACTTTCCTCGTTGACGTGCCAGCTTATTCGGCGCCCGGACCTGCCGCTATTTCCACATCTTCCGTGGTTGTTTCCGTTCCTATTCCAGTTTCCACGTCTGCGTCTGGCTCGCAACCAGGGCCAGAGGCTGAAAAGATAATCGTGCTTCATGGCCTGGACGACCCTTCCGTGTCTTTGGAAGGTGACATAACAGCAGCAAAGGCCAAGGAGCAGGAAACTCAGATGGAGCAGCCCCAGAATACTAAACATGAGCTGGTCACTATCAAGAAGGAAATGGTCGAAGCGATCGAAGCCTCAAAAAGCTCCCGCAAATCACGGAAACGAAAAGCGAAGGGAGAAACTTCTGAGAAAGCTTCGGAGGAAGAAGAGGACATTGCCACTGAGTTATTTGTTGACATTACCAGTTGCGACACCACTCCTGAAAATAAGCAGAAGCTGCCAACCAAGGGCGGAAAGGGGAGTGGTGGAAGGAAGCATTAAGGAGCTTATGTGAAGACCACTTTGATTTTGGTTTTTTTGAGATATTTTGTGCAAGTGCAGAGTCTGCACTTAGTGTGTTCGCTATGGAGTCTGTTTTTTCTTTTTGTTTGCCGGTGTTGTGTGGGTACGACCCCCACATTTTGACCCTGTGTAAAGAAAATTATAAGCAATATAATTGTAAGCAATATATTGGTATTTTGACTGCATTCTCATCTGTCTGCTCATATATGTTCTATGCACTCGTGCTTGTTTTATTTTATACTTATCTAGTTCTATGATTAACATAATGTTAACCATATCTAGCGATTAACAGAATTCACAAATTCTGAACTTAGCAAAATTTACAAATTCTGAACTTAACAAAATTTTGAACTCAATAAATTCTAAACTTAATACATTCAGAACTTAACAAAATTCTTTGTTCAAAAATTCTTTGTTCAGAGTGACATAAATTGTGAACTTATTATTTTTTATTAGTACCGGTGTATGCCCCCTAGTTCACAGGGTTGTTTACTTCAAACCATTTCGAATGACCGGTAACTTAGGATTTAGATAATTTTCATATCTAGCTTGAAATTTGGCTAAGTCACAGCCTGATTTTCATTTTTTGGAAGTTTTCCAACTTTAGCATGCAATCCAAGTTTCTTGTAATATTCCAGCAAGTATCCAATATATGTGTGTTGGAGAGGTGCACGTTGCATGGGTTAATTGGGGGCAGTTTCAAACGTTAAGTGTCCTTAGTTGAAACTTTTCTGTTAGTTCGTAGCATTCCAGTTTTATTGGAGTTGTGCTCATAACTCCCGATTATATGGGTAGTTGGCGCTGGTTATGATATGCGTGGTTTCCGGGATCGATATGGTTCGATGGTCCGAAAAAATTTTAGTGCTCCTCGATGTCACCTATCTTCGGGCAGTGTGAGTGGTTTAAGCTTTAAGAATTCGTGTGTGATTTCTCATGCTCCTCGCTATTGCCTATCTTCGGGAAATAGGAGGAATTAGTATTTTGGAACTTAATGTGCGGCTTATGAAGTGCACGGTTTTTTGTTTTCCTCAATGTTGCTTATCTTCGAGCAGCGTTAGGAGGTATTATTTTAGTGCGTGGCTTATGAGGTGCGCGACTTTTATTTTTCCTCGGTGTTGCCTACCTTCAGGCAATGTGAGGGGTTATTATTTTAGTCCGCGGCTTATGAGGTGTGCGGCTTTTGTTTTTCCTCGGTGTTGCCTATCTTCGGGAAACGTGAGGGGTTATTATTTTAGTGCGTGGCTTATGAGGTGCGCGGGTTTTGTTTTTCCTCGGTGTTGCCTATCTTTGGGCAATGTGAGGGGTTATTATTTTAGTGCATGGCTTATGAGGTGCACGGCTTTTGTTTTTCCTCGGTGTTGCCTATCTTCGGACAACGTGAGGAGTTATTATTTTAGTGCGCAGCTTATGAGGTGCGCGGCCTTTATTTTTCCTCGGTTTTGCTTATTTTTGGGCAACGTGAGGAGTTATTATTTTTAGCCCTCTTGATGTTGTCGGGGCGACACCGGTTTTCGTAAGGCAAAGATCGGGTTCCGCCGATCTAACGGCTTGAGTCGATTTGATTCCGTCGACCTGGCGGGTAATTATTATGAACGCGGTTTTGTTGGTTCAAGAAGCAAACTTTATTAAGGAAAGTAGGGAATTTTTTTCCTATGTACAATGCCCCTGGCATCCCGGGTTGGCTTATTTGCTGGAAAATAAAAGATACATAAGGTAGCTTTCAGACAAAGTAACGGCGAAGTGATTCGCTATTCCATGCCCTGGGAACTCGAGTTCCATCGATGGTTGTTAGCTTGAAATTCCCGTCTCTTAGATTTTGATTAATGACATACGGTCCCTCCCAATTCGGTCCAAAGGCCCCCGGAACGTGGTAAACTCGCTTGAGCACAAGATCTCCCACTTTGAAGGTTTGATTGTGAACTTTGGAGTTAAAGTACCGTGCGACCCTTTATTGGTGGGCGGCAGTTCTCAGCTCTACTTCTTCTCTTTTTTCATTAACCATATCTAGCGATTTGAGTAGGAGCTACTTGTTTTGTTTTTGATTGAAATTATGCCTTCGGTGCGAGGGGACTTCTAATTCAACAGGAATCATTGCTTCTTAACCATATGCTAAGGCAAACGAAGCACGGTCGGTTGCCGCTTTGTGGGTAGTTCTATAAGCCCATAGTGCGAGTGGAAGTTCATCAAACCAGTTTCCTTTGGCCTTTACTAGACGCTTTTTGATAGTGGACCTAATGATCTTGTTTATCGCTTCCACCTTCCCATTTTCTTGCGGATGAGCCACTGCGGAAAAGCTCTTTTCAATTCGAAAGCGCTTGCAGAAGTCTTTGAACTCGGCACTTTCGAATTGGGTTCCATTGTTAGTGATGATTTTTTGCGGTACACCAAACCTGCAAATGATGTTTTTAGTAACAAAGTTAATAACTTTCTTTGTGGTTATGGTGGCCAACGGTTCCGCTTCGGCCCATTTTGTGAAATAATCTATGGCAACTATAGCATATTTGGCTCCTCCTTTTGCTATTGGCAGGACGCCAATCAAGTCGATCCCCCATATTGCAAATGGCCATGGGCTGACCATCATCCGTGTTAGGTCTGTTGAAGGAGTTCTCTTAATATTGCTGAATCTTTGGCAGCGATGCATCTTCTGGCGTGATATGCGGCGTCACGGTTTATTGTTGGCCAGAAGTACCCGTATCGAAGGACTTTCTTTGCAACGGTTTGCCTCCCAGTGTGGTCTCCGCATTCGCCTTCATGTACCTCCTTTAGGATTTGTCGTGCTTCATCATCGGTCATACACCCAAGGAGGGTGGTTGATAATCCCCTTCGATGGAGTATTCCATCCTATATCATGAACCGTGGCGCCTTTCGAAGGAGCTTCCTCCGTTGATTCTGGTCAGTTGGAAGGGTTCCTGCGAGTAGATAGTTCTTTTTCGGTGTCATCCACGTATCTGGTTCGACGGTGGTTTTGAGAATCCAGTTTACGTCCATTTCGTCTATGCTTGGGTTGGTCAGAGTTTCGACTGGGACTAGTCCCAATGACTAAACTTCTTTAGAACTCATCAGTTTAGCCAAATAATCTGCCTTATTGTTTTGGTCTCACGGGATGTGCGTTATGGTGCAGTGCTCGATGTCGCTTAGCAGTTCCTGTACTTTGGACAGGTACGGGGCAAGATTCTCACCACGCGCCTGATACTCCCCTTTTACTTCATAGACGACCATTTGTGAGTCGTTGTATATGTGAATAGATTTTATCATAAGTTCTTTTACCACCTTTAGTCCTGCTATGAGCGCCTCATATTCCGCTTCGTTATCTATCGCGGGGAATTCCAAGCACAAAGCATAGCTAATGGCTCGCCCCATGGTGGTTTCAAGCACAACTCCTACTCCCGAATAGAAGTTGTTGGATGCACTATCGACGAAGAGCTTCCATTGCGTGTCTATTTCTGACTAAACTTCCTCCTCGTCATCCAGTGTAGTAAATTCGCCAATGAAGTCGGCCAACGCTTGCCCGTTGATGGCTTTCCTTGGGTGGTATATGATATCATATTGACTCAATTCTATACTCCATCTGAGTAGTCATCCAGAAGTTTTTGGTCGGTATAACACTTGCTTCAAGGGCTGGTCAGTCAACACTTTGATTGGATGAGCCTGAAAGTATGGTCGTAACTTCTGGGAGGCGATCAAGAGGCAATGCGCTAGCTTTTCTAGTTTTGGGTAATTCTTCTCAGCTTCGATGAACTGCTTGCTAATGTAATACATGGGTCGCTGGATTTTCGCTTCTTCCCGCATGAGAGCGGCACTGAGTGCATGTGATGAGACTGCTAAGTAAATGAATAGGTCTTCTCCATCCACCGTCTCTGATAAGATTGGCGGAGCTTCCATGTGTCGTAGCAGATCTTCGAAAGCCATTTGACAAGCTTCACTCCATTCGATGTTTTTCTTTCCCTTCTTCAATGCATCGAAGAACGGTATGCATTTGTCTGTAGCTTTTGAGATAAATCAACTTAGTGCTGCGACTTTTCCATTCAAGCTTTGAAGCTCCTTCTTATTTCTCAGGGCTTGAACTTCTCCTAGCGTCGTTATTTGTTCTGGATTTGCTTCGATGCCTCGGCACTTACTATGAACCCCAAGAATTTCCAAGAGGCTACTCCGAAGTGAAATTTGAGTGGATTGAGCTTCATTCCATTCTATTGGAAATGCGGATTACGGATCTTAAGGATGGATAAACACTAGAGGGTGGGTGAATAGTGTTTAATGGATTTTATGGAATTTTTGAAATCTTTTGAAATTAAACACAGACAGATGCAATTCACAAACACAGAGACAATCACAGAATCAGACACAGATGCAAATAGTAAATAGAAAGCAGCAAAGGAAAGAACACACTGGAATTTTATACTGGTTCGGATTACCCTACATCCAGTCCCACACAATTTTTTGTGCAGATTTTTTTTCAAATATAATGTCGATATTACACCCTCGATTTCAAGGCCACGAGATACACCCTCCTGTCTTCGAGTCCAGGGCAAACTCTCTTAATTTAACCAGGCTACAATATCACCTAATTGATTTACGGGCTACAATCACACCCAATTGATTTACGGGCCATAATTACACCATTTCCAATATCGCTTTGATAGATAGAGAGACTCAATACACTTCTTTGATTACAAATGATCCTATAACTCTAAATAACACTGAGATCTTTGAGAGAGAGTTGTAGAGAATCAAACTAGAGATGATCAAGTTTTATTCACTTAGGATTTTGGCAGTTTTGTTAAAATATAAGAGAATATTTGAATGGAGAAGAAGGAGTGAAGAAATGAAGAAAACCTAACTTCAAATTCCTTGAAAACAACTGGTATCTATAGAAGAACAACAGTCATGTCCATTCGCGAAAGGTTATGACGAATAGACACTTCTTTTGAAAATTTCAAATTTGAATTCTACGGTCACCATGTTGACATGGGGGAATGGGGTATGTCGACATGCCTTAGTAAATTTTGAAAATTAATTTTTGTTTTTAAAAGAGATTTTCTTTCTAAAACCTGTTAAAACAATTTTTGAAGTTTATAAACCATTTTGAATATAGTTTAAACTTATAAAAGAGATTTAAAAAGTAATCTTAAAAATATATAATCTATAATATGAAAGTAATAATAAAACTAAGTATATAATATATTTTTGAGATTTAAACTTATAATATTAAAACTAGAAGATAGTTTAAAAACAAGAGATGATTTTTGAAATCACAGTATAAAAGATAATAAAAATAGTTTAAGGCTAAAATATTTAAACTAAGAGAGATGACTTTTAAAAAGTTTTTGGAAAAATATATAAAATAAATCATTTTTAAAATTTCATGGATTCCATTCCACTAGAGAAGGTCGTGGGTTCCATCCCACTAAAGAGGTCGTGGGTTCTATCCCACTATTAAAGTGAGAAGGTGGATTCCATTCCACAATTAAAATTCGAATAAAGATTTTAGTGCTATCATGAAGTTTTAACATAAATCTAGACACTATTACTTATCTTGATATCTTGAACTCTTGAAATCTTGAATTCTTGATACTCATGAGTCTTCAGTCTTGATTTCTTCAATCTTGAATTCATCAGTCTTGAATATTTATACTATAAAGCCTTCATTCTCAGTACCTGCGTATATATCCTACATATAAATATATATCTAGAAAATAATATTAGTATTTATATTTTATATTAAGTCCTAAGGTTGTTGTCATCAAAACCATCATTTCAGGAACTAACACATACTTCCGGAGTATTTCGAACATTTCAGCGAGATTTTCTAGATGGTTAGCAGCTACTCGAGATTTGACCAACTGTCGTCCATATAAACTTCCATAGTCTTTCAATTTGACGTTTGAACATGGTACTTACTAGCTTTTGATATGTTGCCCCGGCGTTCTTTAAACTGAATGGCATCACTCTGTAGCGGTACAGTCCCAAATCAGTGATGAAGACGGTGTTTTCTTGATCTGGCTCATGCATCAGGATCTAGTTGTAGCCCGAGTATGCATCCATAAATGACAGCAATTCATGCCTCGTTGTTCCATCCACAAGCTGATTAATTCTGGAGAGCGGGAAGTTATCTTTTGGGCAAGCTTTATTTATATCCGAGAAGTCAATACAAGTTCGCCATTTTCCATTAGACTTCTTGACTAAGACTGGATTTGATACCCATTCAGGGTAATTTGCGTCTCGGATGAAGCCGTTAGCCATCAGTTTATCTACCTCCTCCCTCGGTGCCTTGGACAGCACAGGTCCCAAGCTGCGCCTTTTTTGCTTTACCAGTGTCAATTTGGGGTCAATATTGAGCACGTGGCAGGCAATTTCGGGTGATACCCCACACATATCGGAGTGCGTCCAAGCATATACGTCCAAATTGGCGTGAAGGAATTTAGTTAGTTCTGATCGCATCCTGTTTCCCAGGTGCGATCCAATTTTCAGGACCCGTGTTGGGTCATCCATACAGACTGGGACAGACACCATCAATTCTGTCGATGCTGTCTGATCCTCACCTGAGCTCTTCTTTCTAGGGTCCAAAGCCTTGTTGAATCGGCTATTATCCGTAAGCTAGGGGAGGCTTTGCAGTTGCTATTCGTAGGGTTCACGGATGTGGAGGGTTTGCCCCATATCCTTTCCTTTTTCCCTTCTTCTTGACTCCCGCAATTCTGCGATGTAGCACTCTCGGACGGCGCTTTGGTCTTCTTTCACAATTCTGACTCTGTGCTCGGTAGGGAACTTCATTGTAAGGCATCATTGGATCAATGCTATTCTAAAGTCAGCTAATGCGAACCGTCCCAATAAGGCGTTGTATGCTGACATTTCATCTACGATCACAAAATTCTGAATAAGGGTGACACTTTGCTAACCCTCTCCAAGTTCCACAAGTAGGTCAACTGTTCCCACCGGTTGTTTGGGTTCATCGGTAAACCCCTGAATCTTTGTTTGGCATGCAAATACACTTTTCATGCCAATCTTCATTTGATCGAAAGTACATTTGAAGAGTGTGTTAACAGAGTTGCCACTAACAACCAACACCCACCGAACTACAGTAGGTCCAATTCCTACCGTCACCACCATCGGAACGAGAGTTAGAGATTCGATCCCCTCGGTGTCCTGATTTCAGAACACTATATCATCATTCAAGACCCTTTGCATCTTGGCTGGAGTTTCGTTACAGCTAAACATGGTTCCTACGGAGCGTGCTTCAATGAACTTGCATATTGCTCCATTTCTCCCCAACTTCTTTGCGCGGGATATGGTCCCCCAGATATTGTTCCAATAATAAGCCTTTGGCCAGTTCGTGTCGACCCTTCTTCGCTAGTCCAGCTTGATTCCTACGTTCTCTTGGATGTCGAGGAGTCGTAGATTAATTGAGGTTTTGTGTCTGCCTTACGTACTGCTGGAATTTGTTATTTTGGATCAGTTACTCAATGAGATTCTTCAGATGGCGGCATTCGTTTGTATTGTGGTTGTGTGTTTCGTGGAAGCGGCAGAATTTCCTTGAGCACTTTTGCTGCTCAGTTGCTTCCTTTCTAGGGGGTCTTTTTGTATTCCTCGGTCCCTTGAGTTGCGAGAAAGATGTTTTTTGGTGTGTTTCTTAGGGGAGTGTAGCCTTCGGGCCTAAACCCTTTGAGCTTTTTATTGCTTCCATTACCAATCTTGTTTTTGGAATTTTGACCTTTTCTCTTTGAATTTCCGTCTTTCCTAGTGATTCCTTCAGCAGTCCGAGAAGTGTGCGCATTTTGATTCATTGCTACATCACTTTGCCCGAAGTTTGTCGGTTGCACACTAGTAGACTTCCTTTCCAATTCCTGCGCTTCCTCCAACCTTAGGTACTGACTTGCTTTACGATTGAAATCTTTCCTGGTGGTAGGTTGCTTCATCTTAATCCACTTTCCGAATTCAGTTTCCGGGTGAATGGTGGAGACTAATGCCATAAATACCATGTCTTCATTGGAGTTGCTTAGTTCCATCACCGTGGTGTTAAACCTGTTCATGAAAGAATTCAGTGATTCGTTATGCCCTTGGAACAATCCGGATAGGGACATGATGTCTTTAGGCTGCGCAGTATGGAGTTTGACCTGATCAAGGAACCTTGTCGCCAGCTGTTCAAAAGTAGAGATAGATCTTGGTGGAAGCCTAGTCAACCACATTGATGCAACTCCTTTGAGAAAGATAGGAAAGCATCTGCATCGAACAGCTTTGGAGGCATTTACTCCGTCCATATACCAATTGTATTTGTACAAGTGGGGTTTCGGGATTTTTATCCCGTCATAGGACGAATAGTTGGCATTGTGAATTTTTCTGGGTATTTCTCATTCAAGATTTCATCGGTGAAGGGAGTCCGACTTGGTGCAGATCCCCATTCATCATCTCTTCTATTTTTACTCTCCTCCATTAATTGTTTAACCATATCCGCTATGTATGCCTCCGATATTTGGTAGTCCTGAGGACGGCAATCAGTCACTGCGCCAAGTGTTTGGCCTTGCAAACGGTCTTGGTGAGTAGGCTGAGACCTAGACTCTCCTGTCTTCGGGAGAGCCATTCCCGTAGGGTCCCGTTGGCTTGCGGTTGGTCTAACTGGAGCAGTTTGGAAATTTCTAGCATCATCGAACGCATTGGCTTTTTCTTCCATTTGGTTGTCTTGCTCTCCGTCATCTGAATCGGAGGGATCCATAGCTATGTCCTCTCTCAGGGTCTTTGCCCCTTGATTCAAGTTCAGAATAGGTTGCCTTGTGGCGAACGGAGTACTTGCATTTCCGTCCATGTTAAGTCATGTTGTCACCCTTTTTTGTGGCTGTTTCCCGTTTCTTCTATGTAAATCAGAAACAGAGGAATTCTCTTGTTCTATAGCAGTCGCGGGTTCAGGCATAGTCCTTGTAGCAGGGTTGGATTGTAGGGTTAAGAGAGCATTAAGATTGTCCATTAGAGCCTTTTGGCTATTTTCCATCTTTTGGTTAATCTCATTAACCATCTTATTCAACTCATCTCTGGTGACAACTTCGTGCTGACTGGAGGATGCTGGCGCCTGATTTCCCAAGTTAGCACCATTTACTTCAGTGGGTTGGGGATTAACATCTTCTCCAGCCACTACTACCCCTATGGATCTTCCAGAGGCATTTCTTTTTCTTCAAGGGGCCATTGATTCCAAACAGTGGATTCTTCAAGAAAAGATTGAAGATTTATCTTCTGGACCTATAGGATCTAAAGTAGATAGCTAGATTTGGATCCTGGATTGGGTTTCTCAGTGAAAGCACCAAAATGTTAACCCAAAAAATGTATCAACACCCTGGTTTGAATTTGAAAGCACTAACCCTATACTGATAGAGAAATATCACAGATCACAGATACAGAAAAAGAATAGTGAAAGAAAGAAGACATGGAATTTATATAGTGGTTCGGCTGTTAATGAAGCCTGCGTCCACTTTATAGTTTTGTTATAGACTGATTGCTGTTACAAGTAGTGTTTGATTACAAGGCTTTTGATTATCCTTAGTTAGATTGAATCTCCATAGTTGGAATCCACTGGAGAATCATAGTGAATCCCTTTGGAGATTATTATAAGGGAGGCAGAGAGTGAAGAATGTTTCCAGCAGAGCTTCAGCAACCAGTCCGGAGAAGATCCCGTTTATGTTGCAGGTAGGATGGTATTTATAGGGATCAGAGAGCTTCTGGGCTAGGCCACTTCATCAACTGCTCGTAGGTAGGTATAGAACGACCTAGGGGGTTTAGCTCACGAACCAAGCCAAAACCATGGGTCGATAGCGACCCATGGTCTATGGATCGCTAGCGATCCATAGACTTGACTCGTTCGTGAGCTAATGACTTGGCTCCTTTGCCATTACATCGCTTAGTTAGCTCATTGAAGATTCATGGAGAAGCATTCGGCTCCACTCAACTGATCGAACAAATCGTCAATTCTAGGCAATGGATATCGATTTTTTATCATCTTGTCATTCCACTTATGATAATCGATACATAACCTCAACGATCCATTCGGCTTCTTAGCAAACACTGCGGCAACTCCCCAAGGTGAACTACTAGGTCTAATAAAACTCTCGCTTTCCAAATCTACCAACTGCACCTTTAGCTCTCTCATCTCTATAGGCATCATCCTACTTGGCGGCCTACTCACTGGTTCTGCTCCAGGCACCAAATCTATCCAAAACTCAATGGCTCGTTTCGGTGGCAATCCAACTACAGGCTCAAAAACATCCATGAATTCTCTAACCACGAAAATGCGATTCAACTCATCTTCCAACTCCACTACCTCCAACAAAGCATTCTCCTCACAGCTAGGGCTTTCTACGGTATATACAATCTGATCTTTACAGTCAGGGTGTCTAAGCGATATTTTCCTATCATGGCAAAATATCCTAGCATCATACTTAGTTAACCAATCCATATCCAATATAATTCTGAACCCTATAAAGTTAAACACATGCAAACTGCAAACAAAGGTATGGCCTAACAAATCAAACTCTAGGTGGTCACACTTCATCCCAAGTGTCGCATACCCTCATATCGAATTTGCAACCCTTAAGGAAGTAACTAAGTATATGGGTTCTAGGTTAAGCTTATCTACCAAACAACGAGATATAAAAGAATGAGATGCACCAGTATCAAACAAAAAGCTAACAGACATACCATGGATCTAAAGCGTACCTCCCAACACTGCCTTTCCTTTCTCCTGCACTGTTGGTCCTGATGTAGCAGGCTCCAATGCAAATACCTTGCCCCTTCCATCCCTAGCAGGCTCTTTGCATTAATTCTAGTAATGACCAATCTAATCGCAGTTGAAGCATATGATATTCTTCTTCCCAATCACTTCCTTCGCCTTTCCGGTACGACACTTCTTCGCAAAATGCCCCTTCTTGTCGCACTTGAAGCACACAACCTCGGACTTTCCCTTCTTTGCTACTTCACCTTTCTGAGCACCCTTCTTATGAAAGAACTTCATTTTTTGGATCTGCCCCACCTGGACCTCCTTCATCCTATTCTTTTCCAAAGAAGCAAACATCTCCTCATGTCTTAAAGCCATCTCCACCACAACATCACATGGATCCATAATATGAGGTAATGTAGCCATGGCCAACTCAGGTTTCAACCCCCTTATAAACTTCTCATTTCTCTTCATCACAGTATCCACAGTAGCATACTCATACCTCGCCAACTCCTATAAATCTACTAGCATACTCCTAAACAGACATCTCCTCTTGCTCCAACTCAGAAAACTTTCTACACAAAGCAGACTACGCCATCACCGACATGAATCTCTCCTGGAACCTTCTCCTAAACTCAGCCCAAGTCATCTTCTCTTCATCCACTCCAACCGTCACACTATTCCACCAAAATAAAGCTACTCCTTGAAGCTCTCTCAAAGCAAGCCTCCTCTTCTGTTCATCATTGATCCCCAAGTCCACAAAGATTCTCTCATAATGCAACAACCAGTTCTCCACTTCTATAGCATCCTCAGTTCCAAAAAAGGGCTTCCCTCCAAGCCTAGCATAATCTCTGCTTAAGATAGCATAATTATTGACCACCGGAGCTTCCTGAACTCCTACTCCAGCATTTCCTCTAACCATTCCAGCAGCAACACCCACCTGCATCATATTCACGAAAAACTGATACATAGCTCTCATATCCACTTGTGGGACTCCAGCACCAACATTCCCAACTTGTGCATGACCTTGGTTTCTCCTGGTATTTGGTCTGGCATTTCCATTTGCGGTGGTGCTTCCTCCAAGATTCACTCTTCCACTTCTAGCGTCCATATATGTATTCAAGCCTCGTGAGATACAGAAGAATAACCTAAGAGAGATAGGAAACTAAAGGTATGGCGTATACTTATATATAGCAAATACAAGTACGTTACTATAGCATTATCTCATACCCCCGATCTTATCTCTAATTCCTTAGGATTATGTTTTCAAAAATCATTTTAGTTAAAGTTTTTCATAAACCTATGCTCTGATACCAAGTTGTAACATCCTCTATCTAGAGGCCCGAAGCTAAGTGCTACAGATGTTGTAGTCATCCATAGTATTAACTTCCGATGACCAAATATGGTAATGTTAATGGTATCCATAATATCAGAAGCACATGAATACTAAAAATTTCACATATTTCACAAAACAACATTTCAGATTACATTTCACAAAACATGTTTCATATTTTGTTACATGATCCCATAATCGTTTCCCACGTAAAGATCAAATATAATTATTACAAAATACGCCAAGAGGGACATATGAAGATGCTCCCTTGGTTGATCAGAGTACTATATAGACATAACTGTCTTAAATACAACACAGTGGAATAAAACAAACTAATGCAGCAACTCCTAAATAACTATCCGTCAGCTACCTGCTCGTCTCCGGAAGCTTTATTCGTTAACCTACTAAAACCTGTAAAATCACAACCCTGGCCTACTCAAATCAATTTTGACCACCCGAGAGTTTTAGGGGAAAAACATAAACTTCGAGTCAGACATAAAGTCTGGTATAAATAATACTATACATCCCAGTTATTTGATACTAAGTTAGACCACACCACTTAGCGGAACAGGTTTTCCCTCACTAATATCCTTTTAAAACATATCTTTTGCAAACCTTTATCCTGCAACCAAAGCTGGTTAAAACTGTAAAGCAATATTATGTAAACATACATATCAGGTTACAAATGAACTATCTGTCTGAACATTATAGTTTTGTTTGGCTAACTACTAACCTTTGGCTAACTCAGGCTTACCAAACAATATAAACAAAATAATCTAACACTTGTTAGACACTTCTCTTCTGGACGGCCTGTCCCTAACTTATCAGTTAGATACTCCTCTTTTGGACGATCTGTCCCTAAATTATCTTCTCCCAAGGTCACCTGATCCTAATGGTTTTGCAGGCTTACTAATAACCTATACATATACAAATATATATTCCATTCTGTGTGTAACTATCATTTTAGTCTTACTTGTGACAAAGCCCTATACACTGGAATTTTGGACTAAATTAGCTGGGGCTAATAGCTAATTTATAGGGTGCGACCCTATACCAGTCCCTTCTGGTATTCTAATATCCGAGTCATTTTACTTAGGGTAATCTTCCCTTAAATTTTCCTTGAAAAACTTTTCATCTCAAATTGATTTAAAACCTTTAAACCAAACTTAAACAAGGAAGATATATACTCTATGCTTTACTCGAAATCACCTTGCCATGTTATATATACTTTACTCAAATCTTTATTCATGAAAACATTTAAACCCTTGAAAGCACCCCTTTCGAATCAATCGAAAGTATCCCTTTCGAATCCAAGTAAAACCCTTCTTTCACCTAGGCCGAAAGGCCAAAACATTCCTTTCGAAACCATTCAATCTTCCTTTTGAAAACACTTGAAAACCTTTCCACTGAAAGCTATAAAGCCTTGGACATCCTATCTTTAGACATTTAAACTTTTTCTTTCTAAAACATTGGAAAACCTTTCCTTTCGAACCTTTCGAAACCATTAGGGAACCACCCCTTCGTAACCATTCTTTAAAACCTTTCGAAACATTAATCCTTTTGAAAGCCTTTGGGTTCAAGTAAAACATGTGGAGACACCTTTCGAGACCATTAAAAATCATCTCTTTTCAAACCATTTGGGTTCTACCTTCAACAGAGCAAAAGGGTCATAAAACATTTAAGTCAAAAGCACTCTTTCGAAAGAATGTCCTAAGCAAAGAAGTGATAGTGTCAAAACCAACCTTCCGAAAGTATTGGAGAAGCGACTAAGTTTTAAAAGCAAAGTATACCTTCCGAAACCATTGGCGTCGAAAGGTAGAAAAGCGGCAGCTAGGGGTTTCGACCCCATTCAAAAGCATTTACTTAAAAAAAAGGCACAAACCTTTTGAAACCTTTCCTTTAAAACATTTTACTCAGCCGAAAGCCAACCAAGTCGAAAGCATCCCTTCGAAAGCAAAACAGGCACATTTTCATTTAAAAGCAAAGACACACTTCGACCCCTTCGGAACCTTTGGCCTTGACCTAGTGCCCTCCGCCTTATTCCAGTTCACTCTATATCAAGTTATTGATACTATGTGCATTGGTTTTGATGGCATGGAGGCGGCAGTACTTGGTCGGAACCCCTGTGCCGAAAGTGGTGAAATATGCTAAAAGCATGTACAAACTGATTTTTACTTTGAAAATAATTTCTTTTCAACTAACCTCCTTGTTTTTCAAAATATTATTGGTTGCTAATTTTCTTTTCTAAAAGTGCTGCCAATATTTCAAAGATAAACAATTTAATTTATTTATAAAATACCCCTTCTCCTTTTATAAATATATAAAATAATTAAGTCTCATACCTTAAATAATTTTATATATTCATCAAAACACTTAGGAAATTTCTACAAAAATTCCAGAAAATTGTTTTTAATATGTTTTCCAACATATATTAATTTCAGATCCAAAACTTATATTATTTAGCTGCAAATAAATTTAAACCCAAATAATCATTTTCCTTACTAGAAAATTAATATAAAATCTACATTAATTCAGAAAATTATGAAAATTGAAACCCATCTTTAAAATATCATTTCTAATAAAAATTTAAATTTGCAAGGCGTTTGGATGTTATTTAATAGGGTTTTTACATCAAAACATATCATAAAACCTATATGAATAAGCATAAATCATCAACAAGCATATATAAACATTTCACCATTCAAAAACATGGCATAATCATGCAAAATACTTCGGATTCATCTTTAAACCGAAAACTATTGAAAAATGAGATGTAGTCATTATTCACCTTAACTTTGAGATTAAGGATTTGAGATTTGATCTTGATTAAGTTGCTTAAGCTTTTCCTTCTTGAAGTCTTCTCTTTGCTTTTCCTAATGTCGGCCGGCCTTAGTTTATATTTTTGTTTGTGAATTTTGAATGAACGTGAGAATGAGGGCTTAAGGGGTTTAGGGTATAAGAATGTATCTATTCCTATATTGTCCCTTATCTATTTGCCTTAACATTTTAACTCTTTAGTTCATTGTTTACATGGCACGGCTACTCCTATTAATCACAATTCTCAACCCGCAATCCATTTTACATTATTTCATTTAATTTACCTTATTAAATGTGCCTAATAATGTTACTAAAAATATGGGGTGTTACAAAAAGCCTAGTAGATTGCTCCAGCCTTTAGATATACCAGTTTGGAAATGAGAACCAATATCCATCGATTTATTGATGGGTTGTCCAGGTCCAACAAGGGAAATAAAATTATATGGGTCATGATGGATGGATTGATCAAGTATGCACATTTCATTCCCTTTAAGTCGACAAGAACGGCACCTGTTTTGGCTAAGTTGTTTATGAAGAATATTGTTAGACTGCATGGAGTTCCTAGTAGTATAGTTAGTGACAGAGATGCTTCGTTCCCTAGTTAATTTTGGAAGAGCCTTCAGGAGATATTAGGTACCAAGCTTAAGATGCATACCGCTTATCACCCACAGACAGACGGGCAAACAGAGAGAGTCAGTAAAGTACTCGAAGATTTATTAAGGACTTGTGTACTAGATTTTATCGGGTTGTGGGGAGACTATTTACATTTGGTTGAGTTTTCTTATAATGATCGTTTTCAGACTAGTAAAGGAATGACACCTTTTAAAGCGTTATACTGAAGGCCGTGTAGATCACCCATATGTTGGTTAAAGTCGAAGATAAATTAGTTCTTGGTCCAAATATTGTAAGAGAGACCGTAGAAATGTTTGAATTAATTTGGGCTAGAACGAAGGAATCTCAATCTAGGTAGAAAAGTTATGCAGATAAGTGATGGAAAGACTTAGAATTCTCAATTGGAGATCATGTTTTCGTCAAAATATCACCAACGAAGGGTGTAGTAAGATTTGGAAATATAGAAAAATTGGCACCGAGATATGTGGTTCTTATCACAGAGAGGATCGGTAAACTCACTTACAAGATTGAGTTACCGAGTAGTTTGGCATGAGTCTATAATGTTTTCCATATTTCTCATCTAAGGAAGAGTGTTTGAGACTTAAAGACTACTATTAGTCTGACTACATTGGAAGACTTAGAAGTGGAACTGGACATGACCACAGTTAGATATCCAGTTGGTATAGAGGCTAAGAATGAGAAGAAGCTAAGGAACAAGATAGTCAGATTAGTAAAAGTCTAGATAGATGATGAGAGAGACTGTACTTGGGAGACAGATGACAGAGTTAGGGACACTTATCCTGACTTATTTGATGGTATGTTTATACTTATGATTATGATTGTTGTCTGTAACAACTCTAATTTTGATTAACATTATTTAGGACATTTAGTTAGGTAAATAAAATAAAATATTATTGAATGAGAAGGAGATTAAGGTTTAGTAATTAATGTGGGTCGAACCTAATTAATGAACTAATAGAATTAATTAGACCATTAATAAGATAAAAGAATATACGAGGAGGGCAAAATGGGAAAAAGGCATACGTCCTTAAACATATACTCTCATTCCCATTCCCTTATTCATTACATCCAATACAAACAAAATTAAAAGAGCAAGGTCAGCCATTAACAAGGGTTTCAAAGAGAAGATAAGCTAGGAAAACAAGATCAAAGCTGGGGGAATCAAATCAAAATAAAAATCTCAACCTTCTTAAGCCATTCAAGATGAATAATAGTTATGCATCTCAAATTTTCAATGTTATTTTTGGTTTTAAGTTCAAACCTGAATCTTTTGCATATATTATGCCATGCTATGATATTTTGAAGGATTAAAGGCTTGTTGGTGAATTAAGGGAATTTATTTATGAAATTTAGTGATATGTTTAAGTTAGAAAATCTAACAAATTACACCCAAATTACTTGAAATTTTAGTATGATGTTAGAAACATTATTTTGAAGTAGGATTTAAATATCATAATTTTCTGATGAAGCATGAATTTACTATGAATTTTCTAAGTGTAGAAAATGGATTATTTTGGGTTTTAATTATTAAAAATAATTAAATAATATTTTGGCCTTGAAATTTCATACGATGAATAATATTATTAATTTGATTTATTATGATTTTTGGAGAATTTTCCCAGTGTTATTGATTTCTTATGAATTATTTTAGCTAGAAGAGCTTATTTGATTATTAAAACATTAATATATATATATATATATATATCGATGGTTTGAAAACATGTTTTGGAAATGATAGTTCTGGGATTCGGTAGATTTCTCGGTAAAGAAATTGATAAAATTTTGATTATCTGATAAGAAATGGACAAACAATTGGATTTGGTGAAAAGAAACTACTTTTAATGGCAAAATAGTAGTTTTTATATTAGTTATGGTCTTGCCACGCCGAGCCTCATGTTGTCGCTCCCGATCACTCTGCCTCTATGAACTTCAACAACGATCGAGTAAGATACATAGGATATCGCGTTAGTTGATATGGAATGTATCATCCTTGGTTGGAGTACGAAGATATCTGGGTCTACACCATGGTCCTCAACGCTGTCATTGCCGCATGGCTTAAATGTTGCTTATCTGTCAATGACGCCGACCCAATACTTTTGAAGTGACTATAGTGGGGATAATAGTGCAGCATATTTTGATAATGACTCCCTAAGGTAGTGATGCTGCACTTTATGTCTTCGGCAGTAAAGTGCCGCATTTTATCACCCTGACACTATTCCTTGCCGCATGTTTTAAGAAGGCAGTGATGCCATGTTTTATCACTTTGGTACTAATGACGCCACATGTTTTCTTTGAGGCAATGATGCCGAGATTTACTTATGTCGACACTATTCTTATAAGACTTTTAGTATGCAAACCAAGATTTACATTTTATAACGTCGACACTCTACGCACTGCGATGTATATGTTATCTACTCTACGGACTTATGTTATATAAGTTAAAGATTTAATGCTTTTATTGAAGTGGGGCAACGACTCCAATGGCGATAATGACGTCGTGCTTTATTAATATAAAGAGTTTGATTATCTTGGCTTTATGGCCTATGTTTTGAAGGGTGAAGACCCTCATCGACTATATATTGCGGAGTTTTATCAATATACTGACTTTATATTGTTTGGCCTTTAGCCTATGGTTTTGAGAGGCGATGATCTCAAACGATTTCGAACTTCATCAATATGATTTTGTATAAGCATATATCATGGCATAATTATTTTGGATAAAGTAAAAGGGCTATAATTTTCCTTGTTTTAAATATGATTTCAAGGGTTAAATCATTATGAAGAATTACGTTTTCAACAAATTAATAAGGGTATTTAGCCCAAAATTTTATTAAAGGTATCAATGTTCATATCACCTTTGGGTAAATTGTGATATGATGAAATGACTTAGAACTTAGAAAACCAGATGGGCTGGTGTAGGGTCGCACCTTATACTTTCTCAAGTAGCCCCTAGCTAATACAAGTCCAAAATTCCAATGCATAAGGCTTTGTCACGAGAGAGACTAAAAGTAGATTTACCACAAAAAGGAATACACACAGATGAGATAAGTTATTTGTGAGCCCGCAAAACCATTAGGATCGGTTGACCCTACGAATAGTAAGTTTCGGATAGACCATGTAGTTGTCTTCTAACAGTAGGTTAGATAATTTAACATATCTGGCAGGCTCGAGTGAGCGATAGGATTGTAGTTAGCCTAAGAAAACTATGATGTTAGAACATATAGTCCATTGATTCAGATAGATTTTTCATAATTACCCATGTAGCATGCATATACATTATTGTTTATATTGTTTAGTTTGACCAGTTTGGTTTCAAGAATTGATTTGCGAAAGATATATTTTAAAGGGTTATTCGTGAAGGGAAAACTAGTTCAGCTTAGCGGCATGGTCTCACTTAATATCTATAAATCAAGATGACATATTATTATTCACACCAGGCTTTTTCTCTGGCTCGAAGTTTATGTTTTCCCCTTAAATTATCTGGTGCTCAAAATTTGAGTTGAGTAGGTCGGGAATAAGGACTTTGCAGAATAAGTAGGTTTTGATGAATAAAGCTTCTAGAGACGTGCATGAGGAAAAGCTAGTTATGTAAGAGTCTATCTATTACTGTCATACACCGTATTATGTCAATTGATGTATGAATGTGTTGAAAATAGATGCATCTGTCTATTTAGTAACCATGATCAACCAAGAGGGCATCTTCACAGCCACTCTTGGAGTATTTTTTATAATTATATTTTATCTGAACCTGTGCAATCTTTGGAATTATGTACTGAATATGAAATTGTGACTTTAAAATGAAATGTGAAAGTTTGCTTTTATTTCATATTCTTATGCTTTTGATACTATGGATACTATTAACATGATCGCATTTTGTCATCGAAAATTAATACTATAGATGACTACAACATCTCTACACTTAGTTCTAGGCCTCAAAATGGGGGATGTTACAAAGCAGCTCGGTCTTCTCTTGTTTTCGTCTGATCGTTTTGCAAGTGCAGTTGGAAAAAGGACTGTGGTATAATTTGTTGTGCCTAATGATCTTTTTTATGGTGGCTTGTTGTGATTACATCTTCTGCTCATTTTGTAGCTTTTCCATTCTTGGATCCTTGATGGGGTGATGTAGTTTGAAGAGTGGTATATAACACAGACAAGTGTTATTTGTGTTCTATGACTGTTCGGTCAAATAAAATGAGTATATTGGAACGCGGATCTATTACACCAATTCATGTATTTGTGTGTTTTGAATATAATTTTCTATTTTCATTCATGGTAACTTTATTGTTTTTACTTCCAAAGACTTTACTGTGTGGCTTATGCAATCAGCAATGCTATGATTTGTAGAAACAATAATAAGTTTTTGATTTAGCCAAATTTTTAAAAGGAAAAATATATATGTTATTTTTATTTTTGAACTTAATTTATGTTCATATGTTTCAAGTTTCGTTTCCGCTCTCTTGTGGTGGAGGCTGTGAGGCCTCAAATACTGATTTTATGCTTCAGTGTCTTCTCTTTAAGAATATTATCTAATATTACAGGAGAAGATGTCTCGGCGGGGAATTTGGATGAGCTTCCTTGCATTGCAAACCTCAGGGGTTTCAGATCATTTTGCAAATGGTAAGTGTCTAAGTGTTGTGTAAGCATCACAACTATAAACAACATTATGCCTATTGAAGTCTTATATTGAATTTCCAAAATCACTTGATAAATTTAAACGATGGTAACAAACACACTTAAAGTTAAACAGCATTCAACAATTAGATCATTTTTATTGCAGGTGAACACAACCTAACTTATTTAAACCTTTTCTCTTAATGCAGACTATGAGTGCGATTGTAGTGTCGCCTTTGGGGCAGGACATGCCTGAAGGCAATTATCGCAAGTTGGGGAAGTCTGGAGATAAACACAAGGATAATTTCTCTAAAGTGTTTCTTGCTGGAGTTAAAAATTATAGGTATTTTTTATATCAAATCACTATGTTTGTGTTTGATGCTGATGATATTAAGTTTAAATAGTGTTGAGTATATTGGTGCCTTGGGCTTTTTCTTAAAAACTTTAACATTAAGTGCTTTGCTTCACTTCTCATACTAGTCTAGTATTCAATTTAAGTTGGGTTCATGTCTGGATTTTTACATTTTGAATATTTAATGATACTAGTTAAGTGTACTAGTCAGTTCATTTTAATTTGTCTGTTGAAAATTTCTTAGTTTCCAACTTCATGATGTTGCTTTCACTACCCTTTTCTGTGCATATAAAATTTGATTTCACAAACTTTTCTGTATTAAGTACTATTTTCCCATTGATAATAATAACAATAAACCCATCTGATTTGATATTACCAAATGGATAAGAAGAACTAGCTGTATATCAAATAGAGTTTAATTAATGTTTGCATGAGCTATAATCATCGGGGATGGATCTTGGCCATCAAATATATATTTATACTTCAGCCACGAAACAGACTGATCAAATCATAGCAGCAAAATCACACTCTTTAACCCATTTCCATTATTGCTTAGAGTTTCCTTAAATGTCCCACAGCTTTGTTTATATCAGCTTCATAACTGCACCATAATCAAATTCCCTATTCATCTGATATCGCATTATGGATACTTCTCTATGGAATATAATCAACAAAAACTTGGTATATCTTACATGAGATGTTTATGTTATGTGAAAACTTCTCTACAAAATATATTATGTGAAATGTTTATGTTCTGCATTTTCCCATTATTTGTGTATTCCAAACCATTATTGGATCGTGATTTGTATGAACGGTAGTTGCTGAAAGAGCCGATGTTGGGGTTCAAGCTGCTAAACTTCAAGGGTCAAGGCATACATAAAGTTACATGAATCCTATATTCATTATATTTCCATTATAGTGGTAGGTATATATATTTCTTCTGTAGGTTTTGTATTATAAGAGACTAAGAATACATGAATTTTTTTGGCATTTAGAAATATAAATCTTTTTGTTATTTTTAGTGGATATGAAATAATATTTTTGTTATTGGTACAATATTTTGGTTTCAGTAGCAAATTAATTTTAAATTTACGAGTGCAATGCAATAGTATTTAAATTATCATTCTTCTCATTTGAATTTTTTAACAATGGATAAAAACAGTTGTAAAAAAAGATCCTATTGCAACGGACAATTTTTTTTTTGTAAAGGATCATATACAACGTTTTTAATCAGTTGTAAAAGACCCTATTGTGATGGGCGAAAATAGTTGCAAAATGAGCCAATTTTATTACAACTTCGCATATTACGATGGTTGTCAGCCCGTTGATGAACACTTATGACAACAGGCGTTGCTCATTGTAAAACAACATTTTGTTGTAGTGCCTGCCATCGGCCTACAAATGTCGGCCCAATGTAACACCCCGTATTTGTAGATAATTATAATCAAATAATTATAAACAGTGAAAATGAGCGATTTTGGAATTGTCAGAATATAGCCTTGAAACTTATACCATTGTGTTCGTGGAGATTTTCTGATTGATTTACACATATAATATGCCTCGAACGGACCTCGTATGAAAAATCTATTGACGTTCGAAGTTTCGTCGTGTAAATGTGCGTAAATATATTTGTTTGTAAATATATGCGAGTATAAATTCCAAAAATAACGCGCGTTTGAATTTCAAAATAGACGCGCGTCATAAAGGAAATTAATTGACATCAGCAATTAGAGATAATTAATTAACATTAGTAGGCAATATTAATCAAATCAGCAATTAAAGGAAATTAATTACATTAATTAGCAACATTTGAATTTCAAAATAAATATGTGCTATAAAGGGAATTAAATTTGCAATTGATGGAAATTAATTAGAATGAATAGGAAACTGTTAAAAGTTAATGTTTAATAATTTATAACGTTCAAAATAGAGGAAATAAATTAATACGTATAAAACAAAAAGGCTAGACAAGTCAAAACGGACGTGTTTTGCTTGTTTTTAACGGCTAGATTTCAATCGCTTTAAATGATCGGACGATGTTGCTTTGGCTCTCCATAAATAAACGTGTAGGGCTAGCCTTCAAACCCATATTTTTTTGAATGGGTGCGGAAGCCCTGTCACTTTTCTTTCTCCTCCAATTCTTCAGAAATCAAATATATTAGATTTAGGTTTTCTGATTTGCAATTTGGAGATAGAAACTGTAGATCTAGAGAAGAGATGTCCAAATTAAGCCGTCCGTATGAGGTGAGTTTTCAGATCTGGTTTGCTAGTTTATCTGTTTATTTTTCTTCAATTAGATCCAAATTTATAAATCCATACAAATTTCGGTTTATGGATCCAAATAGTGCTGGAAAGGTGATGGCTATGGATAATAGAACTGGACTAAAAATCAAATCTAGAATTTGGAGTGTTTTCTTTTTAGGTGAGTGTATTTAAATTATATATCTTTTATGTATATGATATATAATATCGTTAGATTCCCGTTAAATATTTAATTCAGCGTTGGGACTAATTTCAGTAATTGGTTCTACTAGCTAGTTATGTTAAAACTATAAATTTTGTAAGAAAAGTGTACTTATATTTAAATGTTATTTATATGGAAAAAAAGACCCAATTAAATATAAGTAATATTAGACTTAAAAGTTGTAGAGAAAGGCATAAGCCTAAAAGTGAGAAATTTACAGTAAATTATGTTAAAACGGGAGAAATGAATTAAAAAGAGGAAAATCTAATAACTTGATTTGGAAGTTAGTGATAGATTAGTTGGTTGGTTTAGAAAAAAGAATATATTTCCATAGTTTAATATTGTAAGAATTACGATAAACGTAATTGCAAGAAAAATGGAATTAGTGCAAAATAGAGACATTACTGTATTTTGCATTACCCAAAAATTAAAGAAACAATAAATGAAATATCTTGCAGTTACGAGTTATTGTTTAAAGTATTATTTTGTATTAAAATATGAAAATGGATTTTTAGCATAGTTTTTGTATCCAACCAAATAGAATAGAACTAATTCCCGGAATAAAAGAGAATAACGCGAAGCGTTAAAGAAATTAAAGAAGAAATAATCAAGTTAATTATTTGATAAGACTAGAAAGAAATGTGACTAGATCTGCATTTATTGCGCGGATAGTAGAGTAAAAAGTAAAGCAGTTATTATAATAAGTAACTTATGACAGTTGGACCTAGTCCCAAGTTAAGACTGTTATATAATATAAGAGAACTAAAGAAAATTTAGTATCATAATAAAAGAAGACAGACTAGAAAAGAAAAGAGACACTTGCAATTATATTTATAACATGTAGGTTATAAAAGAAAGAAAAGAATATAAAAGTGACAATTGCAAGCATAATTGTAACACATAGGTTATAATTAAAAAAAAATAGAAGAGGCTTATTTTATCAAACTTAGATCTTGGATTAAGTTAATAAAAAAATAGCAGTGTCTCGTACCGGCAGCATTCCCTTTCAGGTCTAGGACTGATGGTCTCACACGTGGGTGGGGCTGGGCATGCTGATTAGGGTAATTAAGTAGCCAACATAATAAGAAAAGTAAACTAAACGCATAATAAAAGATTAGACGTGAGGTCTAATAAAATGGTAAGGTGCGTTTGGAGTAGCCCAAAGAGAATCTGGATAAAAAGCCTAACGAAGCAGTTCGTCGCAGATTTTTAGTACAGAAAGAGCACGTCCAACTTAGTTATTTTGGGCTAGAAGGAAGTACGAGACTTCGACGGGACGTGAGGATATTCTAGGATGGCCCTCTGGGGTTGGCCTAACGAAGCTGCACTCCTAGAGATAGGTCTGTAGGTGTTCCATTAGAGAGTATGCCTTGACTGCTTTTGCATTGCAGGCCTAACGAAGCGGACCTTTATAGGCAGTCAAAAGGTTGATTATGGAGTAGGATATTTGTATGACACCGTACTCTAGTTTGCGAGTAGGTTACAGTGGGCAGGACCCATAAGGATAGTCGCATGCAGGTATCATCCATCATCAGTCAGAGCGAGTTCGGAAAAGACTAGTTAAAGCAATAGACCAATGATTCTTTCACTCTCGATACATTGGATGAGGGGAACAACCAATTGGATGTTTAGATTGTTTGAAGTAGGGCACAACCACTTAGCTTCTGAAAGGTCTATCGATTAGTTGAGGGGGTTGGCGTGGGGCCATAACCACGATGAGAAAAGAGACAGACCAAGTAGAATATCTGTATTGTAGGCCTAACGAAGTGGACCTATATAGATATAGAAAATCCCTGACTGAGTTCCATACAAGGTAGACCTTGTTTGCGGAATTCAAGGAGTAGAAAGAACGATTACGTGTAGTCCTCAAGGTACGCACTGGGTGGTACATTGTGGATGTTCGAGCACTAGTATAAGCTAGTGCGGATGCAGTTTCATGTTTTCATAGTAGACGATGGAACATCTGTATTGTAGGCCTCACGAAGCTGTCCTTTAAAGATGTAGTTACAGCACGCTCTAGTAGCAAGACGATGGAGTCCTTTTCGAGGAGGATACGGTAGGTACTATGGGTAGTACCTAGGACCGATGCAGTCTTTGGGCATGTAGCTACATACATACATACATACATATATATATATATATATTGGTTATTAGGTCTTAATCTACTAGGGAGTAGATGGGTACAATTCACGCACAGAGGCGAGAGTATTATAAACCGAACAAACCTAATATAATAGAAAATGGAAATAGAACGGTATATGTAGAATTATGGTTAGAAGTGTATAATTTGTCCATTCACTAGAACTTTAGTTTTGACTCCCTCCTCATGTCATCCCACAAGTTAGATAGATGGCAGAGATTTTCCAACTTTGAGACACTTGTTTAGAAAGTGTTATTACCTTGGTAAGTATTTACTTATTACTATATTTTACTCGGTTCCGGTGTGAGATATTTATTTGAGCTCTGATATATTTATCTTTACATATTTGCAGGATACCAACACCTAACTCGGGCTTTAGTGGATTTGGGTTTTAGCATTTTTGTGAAAAATCTGAACCCACTGGAACTTGGGTTGTTACATTTGGTATCAGAGCTTAGGTTAGTAGATCCTAAGTAAATTAGGAAATATAAGTGAACGTATTTGTATTTTTGAATAAAATATAAATATATTATGTACTAAAATCCAAATAATCCCCAATTATAGATTTTAACATATGGAAAGTTTTTAGAAGTATGTTTGTGCATAGTTTGCTAGTTGGGTTTGGGATGATGTAACAACCCTAGTTTGGAGATTACCTGACAATATTGAATTGTAACGGTAGTTATAATTTAATATTTTGATTTAAAATAAAATTGGGGATTTTATATTGTTTATTTGGAATAAACAATGCATTTTGGAATTAAAAATGAGAAAATAAAATTCCAAACTTTATTTTATTTGGTTAGTGTGATAATAAATGGAAAATGACTTTATTTTAGAGAAAATGCAATAATTATATTAATTATTGCCCATTTACTTCTTTTAATAATTTTTAAGAGAAGTATGTGATTTTTAAAGGTGGGTTATTTTAAAAAAAGGTGGAAATTGGTCTAAAAATATGTTTTAGCTATAAATTAAGTTTGGAAATGGTTTAAAATATTTTTCTAAGTGAGAAAAGTCTTTTTGTGGAATTTTAGAAGTTAAAAATATGGTTTTATTCTTTTATTTGAGCAAATAGTGAATTTTTGTTAAAGAAAGGATTTTAATAATAAAAATGTTTTAAAAATATAAATTATCTTTTTATATGGTGGAAAATGATTTATTTTATAAGTGTGTAAGTTTAGTATTTTATTTGTGTGAAAATTTGAAAGAAAGTGGCATTTGTTAATTACATATGGGGGTGTGTGTGTGTGTGTGTGTGTGTGTGTGTATATGCATTTTAGTTTAAGTATGAATTAAAACTTAGACTTATTGATTTCTTTTATTCCTTTTGGGTCCAAGGCCCGTTATAGTCTTAACCAAGTGAGAAAAGAAGAAACTTAGTTACCTATACGTTCATAACTCAGCTCCTCTTCTTCTTTCTTTCCTGAAACAAAAACAGTAAAAGAAAACATCCCTTCTTCTTTCAAATTCAAATTTTAAGCCAATTTTCTTCAATTCAAGCTGAAACTTCTTCAAATTATAGTGAATTGAAAGGTAATCAAACTCCAAACTTGTTAATTTCATCAATTACTACTTGAGAGATGGGTTTTTCTAATTTACTGTAAAACTTCTTCTTGCATGCACTGTTTTTGAGTTCTGCAGGTTAATTGAAGCTTCTTCCTTCCCAAAGCTTGCCTATTTCAACACAAATTCGAGTTTATATTTTCTCTACAGCAAGGTGAGTTTGTTAAGTCACGTCTCTAGCAAATGAAGTGGAAAATTGCTTGATTCTATGAAAAACAGGTTACCGTAATCGGGTCTGTTTATAATTTTCTTCCCTGTGAAAACAGCTTTATGTTGCTTCATTGAATGACGGTAGATTCCGGCAATGAAATGCTGCCGGATTTTTTTCATTTGGTAGCTTAGATATTGTATTACATGAATGCCAAATTTCATAGCATTTCATCTTCATTTTCTATGTTAAATTTTCACATGAAAATCAGTTCGTAGCATGAGAATCGCCTGGGAATAATTCGCATAAGAAGGATATCATAGGTCGACCGCTAGGGGGCCTTAGCTTCCTAAGTTTATTCCTGTGTTGCTCCTTTTATTTCCAGTTTTGTTTCCAGCTTGTTTTCTTGGCTTTGCTTCTCGTTTTTGAGTTATTTTTGAGATGTTTTGAAGTGCTATGATGCCTATCAATAGGATAGCTTAGTTTTGGAGAATTTAAAATTCAAATTTTGAATTGTTTTGAATTGAATTTGAATTGAATTCGAATATCGTTTGAGTGATTCCTTGGGTTTTTATTCGTTTTCAAGCATGGATTTTTCCAAGCAGCTTTGAAATAATTTTTAAAATATATGGGCTTTTTAAATAATTATTAAATGATATTTTCAAAGTATTTTCTAGTTATAAATCTATTTATTCTCTATAATAAGGGAATTTAAAATATTGTTTTCAATAATCATTTTCGGAAGATGGTTTAAAAGCTTATTTTCTCAAGTAAATTATTTTATATATAAAATACATATTTTTTCACTATTTGAGCGAATGAGAAGGAGAATTAAACGGTTTGGTAAAACACGTGGTATGGGACACGTACGTTTATCTTATCGGTTAATTCCTGATTTGTCCGTTTGATCGTTTTGACCTTCGGGTCGAGTTTATCGATGAGATGAGGTAAACTTTTTACTGCTTTGAGTATGGAATTTACTACCGGTTAGTAAACCATTTAGTGCGAACGTGTGGTATGGGACACACGTTAACACTGTTCGGGTTCCTATCCGAGAGTTTGTGACACATTTGTCTAAGAGACGTATTTGCCAGTACTGGACCTTTGGGTCATTTGTCCTTCGAAATGTTTGTCTAAGTGATGTTTGTCATTACGACGTATTTTTCCTTCGGGATGTTTGTCTATGAGACTTATTTATTTGTCTTTCGAGGCATTTATCTAAGAGACGTGGTGCCTTATTTTGGGAGAACAGTACTTGGCGGGCTTTGGCCATAAGCACGTGCTATATCTTTGAGATGATTTCATTGATTTCTTTGGGATTTTCCAAGTGTATCGCTTTTTTACATTATTGGCCATTTTAGCCATTCGAGATATTATATATGGTGATTACATCTTTGGAAATTGAACTTCTTGTCGAGTTCTATATTTTAAATTTGGGTTTGCCAACACTTGGCGTTATTTGAGATTTTCCTTTTGGCATATTATTTGAGAATTGCCTATTGGCGTTATTATATGAGGTTTGCCTTTGGGCGTTTATTTGGGATTACATTCTCCTATGTTGGAGATTTATATTTGATTGCCTTATGGCGTATTTTGAGATGGTGTTTTCTTTGAGTTGCTTTTGAGTTTGCCAATATGGCGGGTTTGGAATTTCTCCTCTTTGGAGTTATGTTTTTCTCCTAAACCATATTTGATGTTTTGTGATACGCCAATAAGATGAGGCGTGCATTTATTGTGAGATTTTTTATGAGGTTTTATCGCCTTTGAGTTGCATTCATGTTTAGTGATATCCTTATATCACTTGAAATTACTATACCTACTTAATTGTGCCTTGTGAAGTAACCATATACTCTTGAATTATTCCTTCTCACTTGAGAAGATTATCACCTTGCCTTATGCTTATATTATCACTTATCCTTATAAACTGATTTGTTTAGCTAGAATGACCCGTGTATTTTATACTCGGGTCAGACCGAGGTGTTTCAGGTTAGGTACCCTTATGGACTTAGCCTATTCTGCTTCCGCATGGACCTATCTGCTAGCCCTTTTTGTTGTAGTCTTTTTGTCACTACTCTGAAATGTATATTGTTTTGACTCGTGTGTATATTATGGTCGTCATACCACTTATGATGTATTATTTGTATTGTATTGGGATGTATCAGTATATATGTATATATATATATATATGTTTGTTGTTATGTGATGTGTTATGCATTTGAGTTGTTGTATTTTGTTTTAATAGATCCTGTAGTCACCTGTAGTTTTGTATTAAGCATTTATTGGATATGTTGATTCACTTGAGAAAAGAAAAAAAATATAGAGCACTAATCGACGTATTCAATAAATACTTAAGACAAGACTATAGATGGTCACTCCTAACTAGCCATATTCTCCGCATTAGCAGACAGTATTACCCAGTAATACTCTTTGTTAATATGGGTCTCGGGGTGGGGAGTCACAGATGACCCAAGGATGTTGAGCCCTATGTTATTGCTGATTTATGGTGTACAATAAGCTATGTTTTGAGAGAAGATTGGTATCCATATGTTATAGAAAGTGGGAAAGTTCCCTAGGGATAGTAGGGAGAGTATTTTTATTTTGGAAGGAATAAGAGATTTTAGTAAGGAAATGAGATTTCCAAGGATTAGGAAAGGTATTCCTAGGGTAGTAAGAAGAAAATCCACTTTATGTCTAGCCCAATAAAATGAAACTTTTGGAATTGAAACGTTGAAAAATATAATTGTTAATATGTTTGAGAAAGTAAATATTGGGTTTTGAAAAAAAAGTGGTATGAAATTTAAATTGGTTTTTATATGATGTAAATTTTGCTAAAAGTGAAATTATTTTTGAAGAATTATAGAGCATATATAGCTCGCTAGTTTCTTTGTAGGTAAACAAAGATTTTAAATATAAAAACCTAGAGTATGTTAAGTATCGAAAATGTAGGTTACAACAATTATCGTTGTAATAGATGTTTTCATGAAAAATAAAGGAAGCATAGACTATGACACTATTGTTATAGTAGGTGGCTCCCAAAGGAAATGTTTTTACATAGCACAAGGGATTTATTAATATTTACTTTTATTGAATCCATATACTAGTATTTTTGGGTTGTAGTAACCATGTTTTACGCAACATTTGTTTTGACCCAAATAAAAATGTGTTTTGAAGATAATTTCTAAGTATAGAAATAAAGTGGTTTGTAAGTACACTTATTATTTAAATAAGTATATGAAAATGTTTTCTAGTTATGAAAATATTAAAACAGTTTTAAAAATGAGTTCTTCTGCAAAGGAAAAAAAAAGATGTAAGTTAAATATTAGGAAATTAATAAATTTCGTAGGAAATGTCTATTGTAAGTGAATATAGATTAAACATACTTTAATCTATTGGAATGAAATGAATAATGATATAATTTTCTATGAAACCAAATCACAAATAAAGATGTTTTGTGCAAGTTATAAGGAATACGTGAAAGAGATGTACAAGGTATGGAAAGCACCATATTTTGTATAGCCTATTTCGATAAAATATAAAATAAGTTCCTTGTAATTTTACATAAACATGAAATTCTCTTTTAAAGGATTCATAGAAGGTTTTAGCGTTAATGGTTTCTCATAAGAGAAAGTAGTTCCAATACATTAAGGTATAAAACCATTAGGTTTAATAAGAAGTGTAATAAGTAGAGACAGTGTTAGTTAGGAGGGATATTATAGAGAGCCTTAGTAGGAAAGCTAAGCAATGGAAATTTCATATTTTTCCATTGATTATGCGCATTGGTTGCTTGCCTTTGTAGAAAGTCCCCATTTGTAGTAAGTTAGAAACTCCTCCAAGGTTAGGTAATTGGAAGAGTAAGAAAGTTAAGGGATTTTTGATAAAATAATTGTTCTTATCTACTCCAGTTTTTGTAAATTTGAAAATTTATGAAAAGTAGATGTTTTGAAAACATGCGAGGACATTTTTGGAAGTCAAGAAAAAAAATGTTTTAAGGACAAGCAAGGCATGTTTTAAAGAAAAATGGTTTGGTGAAAAAGTAAATAAGTTTTTTGAAGAGAAAAACTTAGTAAACAGTTAAATTTAAAAATCCAAAAGGTTTTTATGGAAAGCTGTAAAGGTCTTTAAAAGGAAAAGAGGAATAAGTTTTGAACTTAGAATTTGTAAGTTTTCCCCTCTAGGTTTGGGGAATAATTTAAATTCAAAGAGCTGTAAATATGCAAGTCTAGAAAGATAAAATTTTAAGTAACCAAGTTCCTTTGAATTTAATAGAAACTTCAAAGTAACACTTTTAAAGACAAGAATTTTGGGATTTGATGTTCAAAAATTTAGAAGCTTTAATTTTTGAATGAAATGATAAATACCAAACCAAACTTTTAAATATGGAGTAGATAGGAATCATTTCCTAGGTGTGACGGGAAAAGTGTAGGAGATAGCAGTGATTACTTTTAGTAGTAATAATAAAGTTCTCATAAAGTGTATAGGACACTAGTGAGAACCTAGGAATGTTGCTTCATGTGTGTAGACTATAGAAGAATAGTGAGTGATATTAGTAAGATAGTAAGACATATGTGGTTGGGATAGGTAAACCTTAGTTGGGGAAAAATGAAAGGTAAATGCAGTAAATAAGACTGTGTTATTCCATTTTGAGTACGGAATGGAAGATATGAATAGATCTTATTCATTGTGAGTAATACAGCATAAGTTAGTAACGAGTAATAGGCGGTAGGGAGAGCATATGAGTTACTTGGATTCCTAGAGTAGGACCTTTCTGTGTCAGGGTGGACATGGTCCTAGGCCTCCTAGCCCTACATAATAGTTGTGTTTAGGTGCTATATTTACCTATATACTATCGCTTTGTAGTAAGACTTGTTTTCTCTTTTAGTTATGAGATTGTACTCCTATATAAGCATTTAGTTTCTATTGTAGTAAATCAGTGATGATTTGTATGATGCTTTTTCTCTGTGTTTTGTGATGTTCATAAGAAGAGAATAAGGACATAGGACGTAAATAATAAAAGAAAAGTAAAAGCAGATAAAAGTAACTAAAAGAAAAATAGTAAAATTTAAAGAAAGTGACAGAAACGTCAATAGAAAAGTTTGAAGAGAAAAAAATTTCTTATGTGAACTGTGCTTGGGAAAGCAAATAGAGATTTTTATAAAATAGTGACACAAGTACCAAGTACAGAGAAAGAGGTGCACAAAAGTAAAACGGGGAAATGTAAGGTTTTTCATTTTCTACCTTCTTTCTGACATAAGAAATCAAGTTCGGAAAATTAGATTTTTCTGAAATTCGAATATTAAAGTTGTGTGGTAGGGTTTGGATGAAAAATTTGTTGAACTACGCCCCTATTC
The DNA here is from genome assembly GCA_030737815.1 of Allium fistulosum. NCBI lineage: Eukaryota > Viridiplantae > Streptophyta > Magnoliopsida > Asparagales > Amaryllidaceae > Allium > Allium fistulosum. The sequence continues at coordinate 327,071,724 of CM060906.1, forward strand.
AGTAGGATTGTCGGAAAAATTGAATGAAAAGTACTTTGAGTTTTCGAAAGATTGCATTCATATAAAAATTGCAAGTATATTTAGGATGTAGGCATTATGTTTTAAAAGGAATTTTTAAAAGAGAAAAGCATTCATATAAGAGGTACTGCTTAGAAATTCATGAACATGCATATATTTATTGTTATACGACATTTTGCACAAGGACATGGATGGTCGCAAAATTGGATGTACACAAGATGGATGTGTTTGATGCGAGGAATTACATAGTTTTACCCTTGTCGAATTTCGGGGACGAAATTTCCTAAAGGGTGGGAGAATGTAACACCCCGCATTTTTATATAATTAAATAATCAAATAATTATAAATAGTGAAAATGAGCGTTTTTGGAATTGTCAGAATATGGCCTCAAAACTTATACCATTATGTTTGTGGAGATTTTCTGATTAATTTACATATATAATATGCCTCGAACGGACTTCATATGAAAAAGCTATTGACGTTCGAAGTTCCGTTTCGAAAAAAAATTATACGTGTAAATGTGCGTAAATATATTTGTTTATAAATATATGCGCGTATAAATTCCAAAAATAACACGTGTTTGAATTTCAAAATAGACGCGCATCATAAAGGAAATTAATTGACATCAGCAATTAGAGGTAATTAATTAACATTAGTAGGCAATGTTAATAAAATCAGCAATTAAAGAAAATTAATTTAGATTAATTAGCAACGTTTTAATTTCAAAATAAACATGTGTTATAAAGGGAATTAAATTTGCAGTTGATGGAAATTAATTAGAATGAATAGGCAATGGTTAAAAGTTAACGTTTAATAATTTAAAACGTTTAAAAATAGAGGAAATAAATTAATACGTATAAAACAAAAAGGCTAGACACGTCAAAACTGACGCGTTTTGCTTGTTTTTAACGGCTAGATTTTAATCGCTTTAAATGAATGGATGACGTTGCTTTGGCTCTCTATAAATAAACGTGCAGGGCTAGCCTTCAAACCCATATTTTTCTGAAAGGGCAAGGAAGCTCTGTCACTTTTCTTTCTCCTTCAATTCTTCAGAAATCAAATATATTAGATTTACGTTTTCTGATTTGCAACTTGGAGGTAGAAACTGTAGATCTAGAGAAGAGATGTCTAAATTAAGTCGTTCGTATGAGGTGAGTTTTTAGATCTGGTTTTCTAGTTTATCTGTTTATTTTTCTTCATTTAGATCCAGATTTATAAATCCATACAAATTTCGGTTTGTGGTTCCAAATAGGGCGGGAAAGGGGATGGCTATGGATAATAAAACTGGACTAAAAATCCGACCTAGAATTTGGAGTGTTTTCTTTTCAGGTGAGTGGATTTAAATTATATATCTTTTATGTTTATGGTATATAATATTATTAGATTCCCGTTAAATATTTAGTTAAGCATTGGGACTAATTTCAGTAATTGGTAGCTAGTTATGGTAAAGCTGTAAATTTTGTAAGAAAAGTGTATTTATATTTAAATGTTATTTATATAGAAAAAAAGAGACCCAATTAAATATAAGTAATATTAGGCTTAAAAGTTGTAGAGAAAGGCATAAGTCTAAAAGTGAGAAATTTACATTAAATTATGTTAAAATGGAAGAAATGAATTAAAAAGGGGAAATTTTAATAACTTGATTTGGAAGTTAGTGATAGATTAGTTGGTTGGTTTAGAAAAGGGAATACATTTCCATAGTTTAATATTCTAAGAATAACGATAAACGTAATTGCAAGAATAAAAGCAAGAAAAATGGAATTAGTGCAAAATAGAGACATTACAGTATTTTGCATTACCCGACAATTAAAGAAACAATAAAAGAAATATCTTGCAGTTACGAGTTATTGTTTATAGCATTATTTAGTATTAAAATATGAAAATGGATTTTTAGCACAGTTTTTTTAACCAACCAAACAGAATAGAACTACTACCCAGAATAAAAGAGAATAACGCAAAGCGTTAAAGAAATTAAAGAAGAAGAAATAATCAAGTTAAACAATAAACAGAAAATATGACTAGATCTGCATTTATTGCGCAGATAGTAGAGTAAAAAGTAAAGCAGTTATTATAATAAATAACTTATGACAGTTGGACGTAGTCCCAAGTTAAGACTGTTATATAATATAAGAGAACTAAAGAAAATTTAGTATCATGATAAAAGAAGACAGACTAGAATAGAAAAGAGACACTTGCAATTACATTTATAACATGTAGGTTATAAAAGAAAGAAAAGAATATAAAAATGGCAATTGCAAGCATAATTGTAACCCGTAGGTTATAATTAAAAAGAAAGAAATAGAAGAGGCTTATTTTATCAAACTTAGATCTTGGATTAAGTTAATAAAAAAAAGCAGTGGCCCGTACCGGTAGCATTCCCTTTTAGGTCTTGGACTGATGGTCTCACACGTGGGTGGGGCTGGGCATGCTGATTAGGGTAAATAAGTAGCCAACGGAATAAGAAAAGTAAACTAAACGCATAATAAAAGATTAGACGTAGGCTCTAATAAAATGGTAAGGTACGTTTGGAGTAGCCCAAAGAGAATCTGGATAAAGAGCCTAACGAAGCAATTCGTCATAGATTTTTAGTACAGAAAGGGCACGTCCAACTTAGTTATTTTGGGCTAGAAGGAAGTACGAGACTTTAACGGGATGTGAGGATACTCTAGGATGGCCCTCTGGAGTAGGCCTAACGAAGCTCCACCCCCGAAGGTAGGTCTGTTGGTGTTCCATCAAGAGAGTATGCCTTGACTGTTTTTGCATTGTAGGCCTAACGAAGTGGACCTTTATAGGTAGTCAAAAGGTTGATGATGGAGTAGGATATTCATATGACACCATACTCTAGTTTGCGAGTAGGTTACAGTGGGCAGGACCCAAAAGGATAGTCGCATGCGGGTATCAGCCATCATCAGTCAAAGCGAGTTCGGAAAAGACTAGAGTTAAACCAACATGCCAATGATTCTTTCACTTTCGAGACATTGGATGAGGGGCACAGCCAATTGAATGTTTTGATTGTTTGTAGTAGGGCACAACCTCTTAGCTCTTGAAAGGTCTTTCGATTAGTTGAGGAGGGCTGCGTGGGGCCATAGCCACGATGAGAAAAGAGACAGACCAAGTAGAATATCTGTATTGTAGGCCTAACGATGTGGACCTTTACAGATATAGAAAATCCCTGACTGAGTTCCGTATAAGGTAGACCTTGTTAGCGGAATTCAGGGAGTAGAGAGAATGATTACGTGTAGTCCTCAAGGTACGCACTGGGTGGTACATTGTGAATGTCCGAGCACTAGTATAAGCAAGTGCGAATGCATTTTCACGTTTTCATAGTAGACGATGGAACATCTGTATTGTAGGCCTCACAAAGATGTCCTTTACAGATGAAGTTACAGTACGCTCTAATAGCGAGACGATGGAGTCCTTTTCGAGGAGGATATGGCAGGTACTATGGGTAGTACCTAGGACCGATGTGGTCTTTGGGCATGTAGCTATATATATATATATATATATTAGTTATTAGGTCTTAATCTACTAGAGAGTAGATGAGTACGATTCGCGCACAGAGGCGAGAGTATTATAAACCCAATAAACCTAATATAACAAAAAATGGAAATAGTTCGGTATATGTAGAATTATGCTTAGAAGTGTATAATTTGTCCATTCACCAGAACTTTAGTTTTGACCCCCTCCTCATATCATCCCACAGGTTAGATAGATGGCAGAGATTTTCCGGCTTTGAGACCCTTGTTTAGAAAGTGTTATTACCTTGGTGGGTATTTACTTATTACTATATTTTACTCAGTTCCGCTATAAGATATTTATTTAAGCTCTGATATATTTATCTGTGTCTATTTGCAGGATACCAGACACCCAACTCGAGCTTAAGTGAATTTGGGTTTTAGCACTTTTGCGAAAAATCCGGACCCACTGGAACTTGGGTTGTTACACCCAAACCCATGTTTATCTCAAACCAACCTTTCTAAGAAAGATGCTAAGATAAATCCCAGCCATTTTATCCAAAAGAAACCTTCACACTTAGACAAGATTTGGACAATGTCCAGCTCTGTCCCGACCGGCTCCCCTATATCGAAATACTTCCAGCAGTAGCTAAAAGCCAACATAAATCACCCGACATCACACTAGATGATGGCCGGCTCCTATCCAAGCCCGCACAAGCAGGAGGCACATCAGGAAAGAGTGGCTAAAGCATGGCTTGTCTCTAGCATGGATTCAGTATAGCTAACTCCAACCGACATCAGGCCTCCCTCCCGATCGTCTCATGCCTAGTCATGAAATTTCTTCCCCACATGATCCTCAACAAGATTCGAAGTCTCTTCTATATTGCCGACAATTGGTTGGCCAGCTTAGCCATATAGGCACTCAAGTGAACGAAAAAGTTGTCCATCCATCCATCCAAAGCACCCTAGTTGAGTGGCTGAATTGATGCAGGCTTACCAGCGGTTGTAAATACGCACTTAATACAAGTTTGTGCTTGGTATAGAGAGGCAATGAGTACATTCTCATCCACTGCACATCTTCTGATATACTTTACAGCTATCAACCATCCACCTCTATAGTCAGATCAACGATCAAGCACTTTTTCTGCCAACTCTACAATGCGATCTCAACCATCTGCCATCCACTTCAGCTATTGTAAATACCTCCTGCTTTGTTGCTTCAAAAGGGTCAAACTCTGGTTAAAACATTCAAGAATTTTGAATACTATGCAAATTTGATGCTCTTGTTACCACATAAGTCATTAAGATTACATAGCTTTGTTAGTCTTGAGTTCCCCCATTTTTCTTATTATTCTCTTATAATCTCTTGTAGTTGTAAGAGAAATATATTGTAAAGGGAACTTCATAGTTGACGTAGATAGATTTTCTAAACCACTTTATATCTTATGTCATTTACCTTTCAACCGCGTATTTAACTCATCATTTTTTCTAATTTTAAGCCAAATGATTAGGAATTAACCTTTGTTTTACATAACGCACTCGAATCATTCTGAGGTTGGCTAGAAAACTAGTCAACGGCTAATTATCCACCAGTAGTAGTAGTATATGTATAATAATCAAAAGATACAAGTAGGAAAGATGTTTGGTTGATAGTGCGCTTGAAGCTTTTACTAATTACATCCACCTAGTTACTATATGGATACGTTATGTACTTTTGAAACTTGGCCTATTGTAAATTTGATAACTTAAGTTTTGTGTATTAACGTTAAGATTTATGTTGATCTCTTCAAAGGCATGTACTTTCATTTTGTGCAATCTAAATTCTCTACATCTACCTATTTGAAAAAATGTCGTATATGATTCCATTATCGTTACCTATTACAAAATTATATGTAGCTTTTTCCTCTCATTCTTCCTCCTTTCATTTTATGTCGATACAAAAGTTCAAATACTTCTTTGAAATCATTTAATTATCATCTTAAACAAGGTTTCCAGTTTTTAAACTCTTAGATAGATATTTTTAACATGAGACTGACAAGTTAGGCATTTTTTTATAGGTACTATGTAAATAGTTGTTCAGCATACGAGATCCTTGATTTTCTTCAACATTTTGCTGAAATTATTTTTGCTTATATGTTTTCTTCCCCAAATTATCAATTTCCATCAGTTAGTTGCACAAGGTGATCTTATTGTGATGATACTATAAGCAAAAAATACAAAAGATAAAGGAACGGGACATGGAATTTATACAATCCCTATTCGCGATTAAAATAAAATAAATATATTAAAATTAATTTTTGGGAATTTAATTGGATATTTGAATTATAAATTCAAATATTTGAATATAAAATTTTAAAATGAGATTTAATTTGAGTTTATACATTGAGTAAGTATTTTAAATGGATTAATAATGTTAAAAAGTTATTTTGGATATTTTATTTAATCTAATTCTATAAATTGAATCTTTGGATTTATTTGATAATAAAGAAGAATATCAATTTCAAATTCAAATTTGAAATTTATCTTTTTTTTTCTAAATGGAGAAATTGTTTGAAAATTTATTTTGAAAAATAAATAATATTTGTGAAAAATTGAAATTTATTTTGAAAATAAAATAATTATTTTATAATTATGAAAACTAAAAAGTAATATTTTAACAAAAGAAAAATCATTATAAGAATGGAATAAAATTTTGATAAAACAGCTCAAGCGAATTATTAAACGGATGTAAAATGTTGATTAAAAAGCAATTAGATTTATAAGTGGTTAATGGTTAGGAATGGTTTAAAAAGAAAATTAAAACTTTTCTTTCTTTTTCGTTGGACCACATCCTTCATCTTTATTCCCTTGGTTGCTTCAACACTAATCAAACCTAACTCATTTATTCCTCTCTTAAGCCCTAAATTTATGAAACATGAATCAAATGGGAAAAAAAGTATCGCACACAACCATGGCAGAGCACCGCTATCATGGCAACGATGTTGGATAAGCGTGAATTGAAGGAACTGTTAGGAGTTGGCGACATCTGGTTATTAAAAGGAGCAACGATGACTTGATGACCTGGATACTTGTGTGCGGGGCTGGTGTTGGCGTGGATGAGTGGTATGGTTAAGGATGGCAGTAACAACAAACAGTGAGTTAAAACTTCTTCTATATGATATATATATATATATATATATATATATATATATGATTTTCTATTTTTCTATCATATAAGAAGATCTGAAATCGAATTGCAATAATTGAATTGTATACAACACTAATTGAAATATTATGAGTTACCTTCTCGATTTTTATTCCGATCATTTAAAAATTGAAATACATACAATTTGGATTGGATTACTAGAAAATTGATTTAGTGATTAGGCTTAGTGGTGATATCTTGATTTTAAATTATTCAAAATTGGATGATATGTTAATTAGTGATGGCTTAGTGGCCTTGATTACTATTAGTAGATGATTGATGGTTGAATTATTTTATCAATTATTATTTGCATTGAACTATATATGGTTGAATGGTTTGATATACCGTTTTGGATAGTAGAAATTAAAATGAGTGGTTTGAATTATTTATATGAAAAATATGATATGAATATTTAAAGTTAACATGGTGTTTTTAAAAGAATTTTATTTTAAAATATATTTGAATTTATTTCTGAAAGAAGTTGAAATTGATTTATTAAAAATGAAGTTGATATGTTTAGGTATATATATTTATGTGTGTGTAGGCCACTTGTTCGGTTTTCTCTCCAATGGGGAGAAATATCAGGCGATGCGTTTTTTACATTAGGTGATCTTCAAAAACCAAATTTCAATTCTAAAAAGTATCCCTTTGCTTATGATTTTAAGGCGAAACCCCTCCTATTACCATACCTAAAGCCGATTCAAGACAAGTGATTCTCTAGTTTATCTTGCGTTCGACATTCAAGGATTTAGGGCACAAAAATCTGAAAATTATTGGTGAAATTGCATGCCAATTCTTTATTTCGGAATGATGTAAATCCTAGAATTGCACGCAAGTTTTCAAGATTTGGGGAAAAGCGGATCCGAGTTCAAATGCCGATTCTCTTTACCGTCGTAGTTAAACCATCGAATTGAGGGAATTGCCACCGTTCCCTATGTTATATGATAAAGGCGAAACCGTATATTCTAATTTCAAATCCTAAGCCGACTTCATCTCTAGTTCAAGTTGAGTTCAAGGCAAAACTGGACTTTCTATTACCAAATTTTATGCCGATTTTGAATTCAACGAAGTGGGAAACAGTGAGACCTGAAAAGCCATCTACCTTCAGATTGATGGGTATTTACCCATGTGGTTCGAATCCTAAAATTAGCTTTGACTAATTTTATAAAATCGCAGTGTCATCTTTGGCGACGCAGGAGTTATGGTAGTTGTTGTGTTTTCAGATCGCAGTTTGGTAATTTCTCACTATGGTGATAATGGTTGTGTTTTAGTTTGTGTTTCCTGATGGTAACTCAGCAATAACAACTCGGGCATGATCTCGAATGGGATGTAACATCCGGCTTTACGTACCCATTTTGTAACGTTCGATTGTCATCCAGTATTTGGGTCGCGTGAAATGGGTTGGGCACTGAGGGGATTGTCGATAGAGATGAGAGATTTCACCATGGTCACGTGATATATGATTGGAGAAGAAGAATCGGTGGAAGTAGAGTGCCGTTATAATAACCGCCTGTTGAAGGGCCACGTGGTTATTTTCACGCAACTTTTCACCAGTGTTTAATGTTATGACCAACAAGTGGGCTGAAATGCTTTTCAATCTAGGCTTGGTTTATAGCATTGCAAATGAGGAATTTAGTTTAGGGGCTTTGTACGAAAGGTCCCTATTTCTGATGGTGTTACAAGAAAAGTCCCTGTAGATATAAGTATGTAAATTAAGTCCCTGTTTTTTCTAAATCAGAAAACGCAAGTTAGCTTACGCTTTTTAAAATTTCAAAATTTTCAAAATCAGAAAGCGCAAACTAGCTTGCGCTTTCCCGATAGAAAGCGCAAGTTACCTTGCGCTTTTCAAAAATTTCAAAATTTTTAAAATTTTCAAAAAAAATTTCAAAATTAGAAAGCGCAAACTAGCTTGCGCTTTCCTGATAGAAAGTGCAAGTTAACTTGCGCTTTTCAAAATTTTCAAAATTTTCGAAAAATATTTCAAAATTAGAAAAGTGTAAGTTATCTTGCATTTTCTGTCAGAAAAGTGCAAGACAATTTGCGTTTTTTTATTTTTGAAAAATAGGGACCAAATTTACATATTCATTTCTATAGGGACTTTTTGTATAACAACATCAAAAACAGGGACCCGTGACTCTTTTCTTGTTTAGTTTATGTGTTTACTTAATTGTATTTATATGGTTTTAGTAGATTAAGTAGCTTTGCATTGCTTGGGCTACTGTTGTATTATTTTGTATTTATGTTATTTGTAATGCAATAAAAGGAACTCATTTTCAATATACATGCATACATATATTTGTGTGTATGTGTATTTGGATATTTATAATAGTATATTAATTTGTTCTTAATTATAATGGAATTTCAAAAAAATTATATAGATAAAACTATGTATGTCTATGTGTGCTGATTTTGAAAGTAAATAGAAGTGCAAATATTATTATTTGAAATGATTTTTCTTTGGGTTATAAACTTGAAGTAAATAAAATTTAAGGGACTTTTATAGCAAAGATTTTATTTGAATTTGTGTTTGAATTATTTTTAAGTGATTTCTATTAAAATCGAATTTGAAATCCTATATGAATGTTTTCATTAGGATTTTCAAGTAAAAGAGTTTTTTATAAAATAAAGATTGATTTATTCTAAAAATAGTTTGAATTTGATTATAATCATAATGAATGGTTTATTTATACAAGCTTTTCTATAAAAAGAGTTTCGAAGCATTATTCAAAAGTTTATTTTATAGATTTTATATAAAATAAACATAGTATTTCTACTACTGATAATTTTCCAATTTGAAAAAAAAAATTATGATTTTGTGCATTTTCGTATTTGAAAATAGATTTGGTAATTTTACCATTTTGGTAATTTTACCATTTAAAAAAAAAGGATTACTACTTTTTTTATAATCCATTTGAATATTATTGCTTTTGATATCGCTCAAAGGTTATGTCCAAGCATAAATCGCAGGGGTTGGAATAAAAGGTTCCTTCCCTGGATGTCGATTGTAGATGAGTAATGTTATGGTTTATTATGATATGTTATTATCTATTGTGATGAGCATTCACTTTATGAGTATATTTATTTAAACTAGGTTTGGTGAAATTGTATTATATTTAGAAATCTAATTTAGATAAAATTGTCGAATATTTTGGAACTGGTTTTAATAAATGAAGTATAGCAATTTTAAACAAATAAAGGTAAATATCATTTTGTATAATGTTTTAGATAGGAATTTTGAGATAAATTTAATTTTGTAGATTGATTTGTGAAATATATTTCAAAGGTTGGTTTTGTACAAATTGGGAAATATTTTGATAAATTATATGTAATTGAAACTAGTATTTTGATATCATTTGCAAAGTAAACATCTGGTATATGATTTCTAAATAATTGGAGTTCCGTGAATAAATTAATTTTCTAGAAGTAATTTGAAAGTCCATTTTGAAGTGATTTTATGGAAATGATTTAAAGAAAAAAGAATTTGAAAATCTATTTTGAAATGGTTTTAATTACCAAGCTTATTGGAATTATTTATTGGTGTTGATTGTAATGATAAATTTGTGTTTATAATTGAGTAGAGTTGTATTTAAACCTTTCACACTGATTATGTTATAATTTGAGCTCGGTTACGCTCACAGTTAGATGTCTAGCCTATAACTCGAGGTTTGTTATTTGTTGGTAATCACAGATCAAACTAAGGTTGTTGTATAGATTTGATATGACTGTATGTGCTTTGTGGGCTATGATATGGAGTTGGAGTAAATGTCCATGAAGAGTATTTATTTGTGTGATGAATTGTATATAAGATGATGTATCAAATTTTAGAAATGGTATAAAATTCATCATTTTTATTCACTCGGATTGTGTTAGTTGAGAAATTATTATATGTGCCTCTAGTACAATATTATTCAAATCTAGAACTAGATCTCATGTATATTGCCTGTGTCGGGATGAGGTACGTATTATTTTAGATATGCTTAGCTATTGACACATATTCGTATTTACCGAAAATAATATATACGAAAGATGGTTCATTCTGTGTCCATTGATTCAAGTTATTCGATAATAAATTCCCTTTGAAATTCCGCTTATTGAAACCGTAGCATCATAGGGTTTATTGTCATCACAACTTCAAGTTACGCTGAAATGATTGGGCACTTGGAAATTTCAGCTTCATTTTAGTTACTTGGTATATCTTGGGTAGAGAACTAAATTTATATGTACATATGAAAAACTAAATGTATATCTAGACAAACAATTTTGAATTGCTACATAATGCTCTTTGTTGCCTATTAATTTCAGAATTTACGCTCTCCTTCTTATCATATTGATTCTTCAAGTTTGGAACAAGTTATATTTTGAACTTGGTAACCAAAATCTATCAAGAGCCACCCTTTATTATCAGCTTTTTGATAATAATGCTATGCTAAAGTCAAATTTTATTGTTTTTCGTTAATATAAACTTTTAATATATGGTTTTTGTCAAGTTTTGTTAAAACTATATTCCGTAAATTGTATATGGTTTCTAAACTTGGGTGTTTGGTTGTGTTTGTGGTTCTATCTAAACATTAATCCTTTTGCATGAAAATATGAAATGAATACGGAATACCAAAATTGATTACCGTGCATGCATTAAAGAAGTGTAAAATAACTTATTTATTTTATATCAGACTTCTCTCTCTATTATAATTAAAAATTAAAGAATTTTGTTGTATAAAAGATCGATGTGGTTGTGAGTTTTTCTGAAAGATGATTTTTTTGAAAAAAAAATGTGATTTTTACTGCAGACAAAATAGGAAAAGAAATGGTTAAATGAAACTAGAGGTATTTTTGAAAGAAACCGTGGTAGGAAAAAAAGTGGGATGTGTATTTCTTTTCAAATGCTGGGATGGAAAAGGAGGATATGGTTTGCAAATAGAGTTAGCCATTTTTTTTAAATACTTTTGGATTTTGGTTTTACTGTAAATACTTTACATCAACTTACAACTTTTCCTTTAAGAACTTTTCCTGTAAAGCTGAATTTAAAATGAAATACCTTGTAGAATTTAATATTGGGTTTACGCTTTAATTCCAGTTTCAGAAAAAAATACAACCGGAGACGACTCACCTTTCTGACCCTTGGGAACGACACTTAATACATCAATGGTATTCGTGTATCGTTGCCCAAGCATCCGAAAGATGAATTGTCGTGGGATAAAATAAAGAACGGAATAGAAAATCTCACAACGAAATTGTTAAATAAAACATAACAGTGGTACAGTACATAAGATTATTCCCTAACTTGGAGTTATCAAAGTTAAACAAAAGTACTACAATCATCTTGGGCAGTTATAACAATCTGCCTTTACACATGCTGAAACAAAAAACACATACACAAACTAAATAAACAGCGGAATAGAGAGCTAAGTAGATAAAATCTTCATGCTCGCACGCCGTCTTCAAAAGAGCCCATAAAGACCTGCTACTCTCGGACTACTCAAATACAAATGAGTACCCGAGAGTTTAGGGAAAACAAACAACTTGAGTCAGACAATATGTTTGGTATGAGTAAAACTCTAAACAATAAGTGTAATTAAACAACAACATGTGAGATCACGCCACCAAATGCGGAATGGGTTTCCTCTCACAAGAACAACATCCAAATGTAAAGAATGGATACAAATAATTAACATGGCGAAGGGTGCTATACTCTTCCTGATGCAATTAAGTAAAACAACTTTGAAGGTTTGAACCAATAAGGAAAAGAAAATTTACTAACAATGACTAAGAGGGTGCACCCCCGTTATCGAAAGTATATCTCTAGAATATATACTTGAGAACACTGATGGCTCTTGGACACGTCCAAGTCGGACCCCGCCAATGATTACTGATTATCCTAGTAATTCACATTTCGGTGCATAAATATCCGAACCATATCTAGAGTAGATGTGATACCCTAATGGGAGCAACCCCACATAGCTTGGATTCTACTCACCCTTTGGGTTTAATCATTTCGGAAAAAGGATAACAAAGCTCAAATGAGCAACACATCGTCTTAGAGTGACGAAAAACAAAGAAGGATGAGGTAATCAATAGTCGACAAACCGACTATCGAAGATAACAAAATGATCGTATATGGATAGTAAATCTAATATTCCTACCACTACTCGTCGATTTCAAACTTGTACTATTTCTTGGTTAAAAATGAAGTCAGGCAAGTGAAGGTAGTATAACCTCTAAGCATTGCCTTAACGACAGTCTTAACTTTCGAGATAGTGATAAGTTTCCATACCTCGACGTTTAGTGTCAAGAGTATTATTAAATTCTTTCCATATAAGCAAGGTCGTTTATGGAAACTTCTTTTCCATAACCGAATCGAAAATTTACTTTTAAAACCAAACTTGTGCTTGGGCTTCTCATTACAAGTTTTTAACTTTAAACATCTTTGTAAAAATGGTTTACTAACTTTAAAACACCATTATAAAAAGGATTTACTAACCTAAAACATTATTATTAAATTGATTAATCGTCTTTAACTATCATTAATAAAAGTGATTAATTATCTTTAGACTTTGTTAATTAATTTGATTAATTAACTTTAAATACCCATAATTAAAAGGGTCAATCATTTTAAAACATCATTAATTAAATTAATTAATTAATTTTAAATCTCATTAATTAAGTTGATTAATTAGTTTTAAAATATCATTTATTAAAAAGGATTAACTAATTTAAAATATCATTAATGGAAAAGATTAATTAAATTGAAATTAATTAATTAACTTTAAAAGTAATTAATTAAAAATGACTAATTAATTTTTAAACACCATTATTTAAGAGATTAATTAGACTTAATCATCATTAGATAAAATGGTTAATTATTTTAAACATCATTGACAAAGTAATTAATCAATTTTAAACACATCGTTTTTATTTTGATTAGCTACCTGCCAGGCATGTTGGCAGCACCTTTGCTTCGGTGTTATACACACACACACATGTGTGCTCTCCTCTACTTTAGAAGATCGCACATTTCTCTCAAAAAAATATAATTATTTAACCTTAATCCTCATTAATTATAATAATTAATTAAATTTAAAATCATTATTAAGTTAGTAAATTAATTTTAAATCCATCCTTATTCAAAAACTTAATTAACTTTGTAAAGTAAAACCTAAGCTCGAAAGTAAAACAAAAGATGTCGAAGAGATTGTATTTTCCGGAAGTGCCGATATAGCGATAGTCGTTGTACGGACACTTCGGGGACTACTTTGACAACATATTGATTTCCATCCAAGCATCGCATCACATAACATAAGTAAAGCATATATATACAAGGTCCATAACAAATCATATGACATGTAGAGAGCATCATTTATAACATATTTAACTTTTTCTACTAACTTTTCATTTTGCTTACTAACTACTAAGATGTCATCTTTTTAAACTATAAACCAAATCAACAACTATCACATTAACATACATATACAACAAGCATTTAAAAGCTACTACGATGCACAATATTAAAGTTAAAAACTTTCGGTTTTAAAAGGTGAAATTTTACTTATCGAAAGTCGACGAAATAAACCAAGCTTGCGCTATGACTTGAATATGCCTTAGAACTTCACTTTACCTTTCCAAAAATGATAACTTTATGGGTCTAAGGGTGCAAATGGGCTCGGCTAGGGGGCTTTAGGGTTCGGCCTATGTTGAATAAGAGGTGTATGGGCTTGTTTTGGCAAGAGAAGAAGTGTATTGGAGAAAGAAGTTGTTTTTAGCGAACTTGCTTAAGGAAGAAGTGAAAAGAAATGATTTTTTTAATTTAAAAGTATTTGGAAACCATGGGAACTTAGGAAGGAACTTGAATAAAATTTTGAAAATGAAGATAGTAATTAGAAAAATGAGAAAAGAATTAGAAAATTGGCTTTTATACTGATGGATAAATCAAATTACCAAACTACCCTTAAAAAAATATCCTCCACTCAATGAATGCCGCATCACCAAGCTTGTCTCCTCCCCTTTAATTTTTGAAATTTCCTCGTCCCCCCTTCTTTTCCAACATGCCAACATGTATTTAATGACCTATTGTACTAAATGTTTCATAATGTGACATATGCTTTTTATATTTAAATTTTAAACTCAGGAAATTGTCACATCGCACTTTTTAATATTCTTAAGTTACTGTGACGCCCCATCCCGAGACCCACATTAACAAAGAGTACTACTAGGTAATACTATCTGTCAATGCGGAGAATAGGGCTGGTTAGGAGCGACCATATACAACTTTGTCTTAAACATCTATTGAATACGTCGATAAATGCTCTAAATTTTTTTCCTCTATTTCAAGTAGATCGACATATCCAATAAACGCTTAATACAAAACTATAGGTGGCTATGGATCTATTAGAACAAAACACAACAACTAAACGCATATCACATCACAGAATAGCAAACAACAGATATATACATACATACATATATATATATATATATATATATATATATATACAGATACATCCCCAGTGTAATACAAAATGATACACATAAGTGGTATGACGACCACACAATATACAACGAGTCAAAAATATACATATCAGAGTCTACATAAAAAGCTATATCAAAAAGGCGATAGCAAAATATCCAAGCGAAAGCAGAATATGCTAAGTCCATAAGGGTACCTAACCTGAAACACCTCGGTCTGACCCGAGTATAAAATACACGGGTCAGTCTAGCTAAACAAATCAGTTAAATAGGCTAAACGATAATAAGAGCATATAGATAAGGGTGATAATACTTCTCAAATGAGAAAAAGGCATTCAAAGTTTATATGGTTACTTCAAGTGGCATATCTAAATAAGAATGGTTACTACTAGTGATATAGTGGTAACATTAAACATGTACACAATCTCACAAGAGATAACTCCATAACAAATCAAAAGCACGCCTCATATCATCGGCGTATCACAAATCAATAAATATGGATTAGGGGAAATCATAACTCCAAAGAAGAGAAGTCCTAAACCCGCCATATTGGCAATCTCAAAAGCATTCTCAAAAGAGAAAACATCATCTCAAAATACGCCATATAGGTAAATATATGTATATCTCCAAATAGGAGAATATAAATCCCAAATAACGCCATATCGGAAAAATCTCAATAAACGCCAGTGTAGGCAACCCAAATCTCAAAGATAGAACTCAAAAGAGTTCAAATTCCCAAAAAGGTAATCACTATATATAATATCTTAAATGGCTCGAAAGGCCAAAAATGTAAGAGCGATACACTTGGAAAATCACAAATATCAATGAAATCATCTTTAAAGGTTGCATGTGCATTTGGCCGAAGCCTGCCAAGTACTGTTTTCTCAAATAGGTACCTCATCCGAAGGCAAATACGTCACAATGACAAATACGCCGCAATGGAAAATACGCCACAATGGCAAACGTCGCAATGGCAATGACCCGAAGGTCCAGTACTAGCAATACGCCGCAATGGAAAATGTGTCACAAACTCTCGAATAGGAACCCGAATAGTGTTAACGTGTGTCCCATACCACACGTTCGCATTAAACGGTTTACAACCGCTAGTAAATTTCACATTCAAAGCAGTAAAAAGTTTACCTTATCTCATCGGTAAACTCAACTCGAAGGTCAAAACGATCGAATGGAAAAGTCGGGAATTAACTGATAAGATAAACGCACGTGTCCCATACCACGTGTTTTACCAAACCGTTTAATTCTCCTTCTCATTCTCTCTAAATGTGCAAAAATGTGTATTTTATATATAAAATAATTTATTTGAGAAAACAAGCTTTTAAAACCATTTTCCCGAAATCAGTTTTGAAATCAATATTTGAAAATTGCCTTATTATAGAGAATAAATAGATTTTTTTGTGTATTATCATTTTTAAATCCTAATTTGTTTACAAATGTTTGTTTATATGTAAACTAAAGTGTTCACAACATTTTGAACAACTTTTAGACAACGAAAAGTCAAAAACTCGGAAAATGATTTCCGGTCACATTTTCGATTTTTCTTCGAACTAAATATTTTTGTAAATAAATTTAAAAACCATTCCACCATCACTGGTTATTATTTAAAAGAGTTTTATTTGAGTTATGAAATCCATTTATTTATTATTTAAAAATATATTAACTAACAGCGATTAATTTACTGGTTGTTACACAACCTAAATAACCTTTAGTGAATATTATGGGTGATAATAGCGGTATGAATTAGGGGTAGGCATAAACCGCACTGCTATACAGAAATCGTCCGCACCAGACCAACCCACATCGACACAGTTTGATTGCTGTTTCGACGATTGAACCGACCATATTAAACTGGACCGAACCAAAAATTTACACTAGCAATACTATGATAAAAATATAAGCAACTTCTATTCATTTTAGATTCTAATGATGTATATTCTGATTTGAGTGTATCTTGTTGTTATATTAATAATAATCGTTGTAATAAATAAAGAAGTTATAATTTTAATATAATATTTTTCATCTCATTTTTGGATAAATGCTAATTATAATCTTATTCTAGCCATTTTACTTAATGATTGTGCATTGATTAACGTTGACGTTTGGTTAATCTACTTAAAAATCTCACTTGTAGCTAAATGTCAAATTGAAATATTAATACAATTAGGAGCTAATCTTTCATTTTAGTATAACATTGTGTGTTTTAACTTTTAAATGTAAAAGCTTCACACACTTGCCTTCGTAAACTGATTATTGATGGAAGTAATTCTCTTATTTCATATTTAATATTGGTTCAAATTGGATCGGACCAAAATCAGACAATATTACATTAACTGAACTAAACCGAACCGTTTAAAAGTTTAGTATAACGGTTTGTATTTTTTGATTAACCATTTGATGCGGTGCAAAAGTGGTTTTAGCTTCAAACTGCACCAAACCGACCCACGTACACCCTAGTATGAAATATAATACTCCTGCATGCATCGCATAATGAGTTTGTGTAGATAGCATGGTTGGTGATTACAATCATCTAATTATCATTTTTGAGTTATGTAAACATTTTTTTTAGTTATGGTATGGTCGAAAGAGATTTTATCAAATTTATTAAATACATATAATGCGTAAATAACGGAAGTTTCAAAGTGGTCATTGTATTCAACGTATTATCATTACATGTTCAATTAAAAGGGAGGCTTGCTACCAACAGTCGCCCAAATGCGACTGTCTACTACTCGCCAGCTGGTTGATCAGGACAAGAATAATAATTTTTTTAGGACAAATTTTTGAAATAGGCTTTAGAAAATAACCTATTGCGAAAATAGACTTCGGTTCAAACTATTTACAGAAATAGGCTTCGTTTTTGCACCGGTACTTTGCAAATGCGCGTATATGGAACGTACGTATATATTTGTTTTTAAAGCGCATTCCAAAAATGCGCACTAAGGAATTTCCTTAGTGCAGATATTTGGAATGCGCATTAAGAGGACACGAGCTTTAACAGCCAGTCCCTCACTTTCTCCCTCATTTCTCTTCATTTTTCAATTTTTCCCCAATTCCTAAAGCCTCAACGTCGATACCACAATTTCGGGAGACCCAATCATCTCTTCCATTTGGCGGAGGACCATATACTCAAACACATATAACCGCTAAGTGAGTACTATCGTTTATAGTTCTTTTTTTAAGTTGTATATCTTTACAATCCCATATTTATATATGTTGTTTTTGTTTGTAGCATCAATATGCCTATAATTTGTGAGTCATCAAATTATGTGGAAGAAGATGCTGACAAACGTAATGAAGGAATGTTGGATAGCATGCAAGTTGCTTGTCCAATTGAAGATGATAGAACATGGATTGACAATATGCAAGTAAACAATGAAGCACCGGTAGTTGATGATACCCTACCGATTGAAGATAACAAAGAAGACATGATTATGGATGATCCGTTAGAGGGTAACTTATGTAATGCGAGCATGGTGGCTAGCTCTATTTAGGAAAATGCTCAATTAGAGGTGGAAGTGTTTGGAAGAGAATATGTCGAAAAAGGACCTCGGGTTGGTTTGATTTTTGAAAAAAAACAAATGCTTATTGAACAACTAAGTGAATGGGCTATTAAATGTTCGGTATTTTACAAAGTTGTCAAGTCCCGTGCAAATGAGTATACGGTTCGATGTGATGTTGATGAGAAATGCGCATGGAGGTTGCATGCTAGTATATCGAAGAAAAGCTGACAAAATTGGTGGAAAATCAAAAGGTATGGAGGAGATCACACATGTTTGAACCCCACCATTAATTCTAATCATTGACAAGCTACCACTAAGTTTATTTGCATTGCTTTCCAAAATCCAGCTTCTTTTAAGTGTAGTTCAAGTCTTGAATCTTTACAATCAATTAACTTTAACTTACTAGATCGGTCGGTCGGGATTACCAATTTTATACCTCTCATAAGTGGTTCATTTTCACTTCTATGACTTGCTTGAAAATACAACACACTTTTATCAACGGGTCCGGGTTCTAAATCTACACAAAATTAACGCAAAAAATTATTTAAAATTTAGGAAAAAATTATCATAAATTTGAAAATGATCATCTACAATAACTTCTTTATGACCATTACATGTATATTACGATGTTAGACCAACCAAAAAACAACCAACTATTCAAATAACAAATTACAAAAAATTGAAATTATTAATGAAATCACAAATTTAAAGATGAGTATGTACCTATCACTTGTAAAGATGAAGATGTGCCTTCCATTTGAAGAAGATTGATTGAAACAAGAGGCAAATTGAAGTTGGATTTTGGAATAGGGGATGGGTTTAGGTTTAGGAATTGGGGAAAAATTGAAAAATGTGGAGAAATGAGTGAGAAAGTGGGGGACTGGCTGTTAAAGCTTGTGTCCCCTTAATGCGCGTTTCAAACATGCATATTAAGGAAATTCCTTAGTGCGCATATTTGGAATGCGCTTTAAAAACAAATATATATGCTCGTTCCATATACGTGAATTTGCAAAGTACTGGTGCAAAAACGAAGCCTATTTCTGTAAATAGTTTGAACCGAAGTCTATTTTCACAATAGCTTATTTTCTGAAGCCTATTTCAAAATTTTGTCCTTTTTATTTATATTAACTGTTAAATAGCAAGTGGATCCCTTTGTTATTGTGCTAACCAATCACATGGCAAGTAAGTATTCTTTGCAGTTGCCCTTTATGCGAGTGCTATTACCATTCCACATAAAAGAATTGCAAAATTTGTTTCTTTTTTTTCATCTTTTAAATCACACATCCAAACTAATAATTCAAAGACCCTGTTATGATGGAACTCAACCTTATTCAATAATTTATGCAACAGTAATAAGTAGAGATGCTACTAATTATTTGCCAAACTAGAGATACAAATTACCTCGTACTGCTATATCTAAATAGCAATGTTTCCTAAATATACAAAATTGATGTCTCAAATACTATGTGCTCCTGACTATGCTATCACTGGCACATAGTAAAATAGGGTGTGTTTGCAACCAGTCGTTTTTCTTGTTCAATTTGAGTTTATGTCGTCTTTTCCACCGTTTGAGATGACGATCAACTAAATATTGACTGCTCCTGCCGTTCTCGTACATCCATTTAATAATTCATACCATGTATAATTTTTGATCAATTATTAACCATTATTCTACCATCAAGTTAAATCAAACGTACAAATAAATATAAACAATTATTCTTTCTTTTTCATATTTTTTCCGCAACACAAATGTTGGAATATTAATCTAAATGTATTTGTTTTTATTTGAATAAATCAACTGTGACTGGCTGTTAGTTGCACTAAGAATAGGTAGTTGAGTTGCAGTGGAATAAGGAGTGGAGAAATATCAGGAGGTGATCCTGGTTTTTAGTTGTCAACTTAGGTGATCAGCTTAGTTTAAATTTGCTTGTATTTATTTTTAGTTTTAATTATCTCAGTATTGTTTTATTCCATTCAGTAATCAAATACAAACGAGCTTGTTCATTCTTGTGTATTTATCTACAATTTTGATTCATATCTAATATCTGGTATCGGAGCTTACGTCCTGATATATGCCCAAATACATGCCCAAAGTAACAACCATGGAGACAAACAAAAGCAAGGAGAATTCGTTCGGATTGAGCTACCCAATGCTGTCTAGAAGTAATTACACAGCATGGTCCTAAAAATGAAAGTATTCATGCAAGCTCACAGTGTATGGGAAGCTATTGAACCAAAGGACCCTAAGGCGACCATCGAAGAAAGAACAGACAAGATTGCATTGGCTGTAATTTATCAAGAAATTCCAGAAGATATGTTGTTGTCCCTGGTAGAGAAGAAAACAGCCAAAGAAGCATGGGAGGCGATCAAGACAGTGTGTTTGGGTGCAGACAGGGTAAAGAAAGCAAGAGCTCAAGCTTTGAAAGCTGAGTTCGAGTCACTGAACATGAAAGAGACTGAGTAGCTCGATGATTTCTGCATGAGACTGAACAACTTGGTAACTAATATCCGAGCTCTAGGGGAGATAATCGAGGAGACATATGTGGTCAAGAAGCTACTTCAAGCAGTTCCCTCGAAGTTTTTACAGATTGCTTCAGCCATTAAGCAATTTGGGAATTTGGAGAAAATGTCCGTTGAAGAAGTAGTTGGATCCCTTAAGGCTCATGAAGAGAGACTTTGTGGACAAACTGAAAGCAGTGGTGGACAACAGCTTTTACTTACAGAAGAAGAGTGGACGAAGAGGGAAAACAACGAAGGAAAGCTTCTACTCACAAGGGAAGAGTGGCTAAAAAGAACAAATAAAGGAGGAACTCATGGTGGTAGTGAATATCGTGGCAGAGATAGCAGTCGTGGGGGACATGACAGAAGCAAAGTAAAGTGTTTCAATTGCAACACATATGGGCACTATGCTGCAGAGTGTCGTAAACCACGACGGGAAAGGAAACAGAAAGCTGAAGTAAACCTGACACAGATTAACGATGAGGAACCTGCACTCTTGTTGTCTGAGTGTGGAGATAACGCAAAAAGAATGTTGTTGTTGAATGAAGATGGTGTGATTCCAAAGTTGAGTTCTGTCGATAACAGAGGGGGTGAATCAAACTTATGGTATCTGGACAACGGAGCCAACAATCACATGACAGGACATCGTTCAAAGTTCAAGGAGTTAGATGAAGGAGTGACTGGTCAAGTTAAGTTTGGAGATGGGTCTATTGTGAATATCAGAGGAAAGGGTTCCATAAATCTCATATGCAAAAATGGTGAAGAACGAGTTCTCAAGAGGTATATTTTATCCCTTCACTTCGTAGTAATATAATAAGTCTAGGTCAGTTGTCTGAAGATGGTAACAAAGTTGTTCTCAACGGTGATTATTTGTGGGTATATGACACGAATGGGAAATTGTTAATGAAAGTTAAAAGATCTTTAAATAGGTTGTATAAGATAATCATCGAGGAGAGCAGGGCTGTGTGTTTACTGACAAAAACAGAGGAAGCTTCCTGGCTGTGGCATTCACGACTCGGGCACATAAATTTTCAAGCAATGCTGCTTATGTCAAAGAACAAGATGGCACATGGGCTACCTAGTCTTATTCAACCCAAGGAAGTGTGTAAGGGATGTTTGTTATCAGAGCAGGCATGAAAACCGTTTCCTTCTCAGTCAAACTTTACTGCAAAGGGTGTCTTGGAGTTGATACACGGAGACCTCTGTGGCCCCATCTCGCCACCAACACCAGCTGGAAATAAGTATTTCATGCTACTGGTTGATGACTTTAGCCATGTAATGTGGGTGTACATGCTCAAAACCAAAGATGAAGCGCTGGGTGCATTTAAAAAATTCAAAGCACTGGTCGAGAATGACTCCAAGCAAGGAATACAAGTGCTCAGAACGGACAGAGGAGGAGAGTTTTGCTCAAAAGAATTTACGACATATTGTGAGGATGCAGGTGTACTCAGATACTATACAACCCCTTACTCTCCACAACAAAATGGCATTGTGGAACGGCGAAACAGAACAGTGATGGCTATGGCTAGAAGCTTGCTGAAGGAAAGGGATATGCCATCAAATATGTGGGGAGAGGCTGTAACGACCCATATTTTTACGGATCGAAAAGTTCGTAAAATCTGGAATTTTCAGCATTTTTAAGTCGTTTCAGATTTTTGGCAGATTTTGTTAAGTCCTAAGTCGGTTTGGACGAGTTAAGAGAAGTCTGGGTCGAGTTGCCGACTTAAGAGATTAGCTGGGTTAAGGTGGTGGCCGACATAAGACCTAGGCGATTTAAGGAAAGTTGGTGTCATATGAGTTTTGGCGAAATTGCTAAGTCCTAAGTCGTTCACGACTTAGTATAGGTCGTAAGTCGTATACGACTTAGGAGAGGAGTGGCCCAGTAGTTACCGACTTATAGAAGATAGTGGTTGGCTGACCTAGTAGAGTTAACGACCCAGTAGTAGACGACCTAAGAAGTTGACCGACTTATAGATTAGACGACTTAAGTATTTGACGACTTAAAGAAGGGAAGGCTTAAGTCGGTGACGACCTAGTGGTTAGCGGGTTAGAGTAGTTAGGTCGTAAATGACTTGAGGAGTTAAGTCGTAAGTCGTGTCCCCAGGTAAGTCGCGTGTAAGTTAAGTCGCGCGATTGAGATTTCCTTAAGTCGTAGGTTGGCATAACTGTTAAGTCGTAGAATGGGTTATCTCGCTAACTCGTCTAACTAGTTAAGTCGTGGACGAGTTAAGGTTTTGAGTCGTAGGATGTGTTGAGTTGCTAAGTCGTTAAGTCGTCCAGGCGACTTAGGAGGGAACGCGTACATGTTAGGTCGCGTGTAAGCTTCAGGAGTTAAGTCGCGCAAATGGTTAAGTCGAAGGTCTTAAGTCGTAGGTCGGAATGAGAGATGAGTCGGCAACGACTTAGGAGATAGCCGAGTTACGACTTAATGGATTTTCAGCTATAAATAGGAGGGGTTTTTCTCACTTTTTAGGATCCGGATTTCGAAGCGACGAAGTGCTGCCATTTTGAGAGCTTGACTTCTACACTTCTTCACTTCTTTTCTCCACTCTAATCTAGTGCTTCCATTCATCCAAATCGAAGATCAAGATTGAAGATTCAAGAGCTTGCATTGAAGGTCTTCATCCTTTGAAGTGAGATTTCTCCGTTTGAAGCGGATTCGTGATAGATCAAGCTTGATCCTTCGCTGTCCAGATCTGAAGCGTGTTGATTTGAGGTTGTTTAGGTGATTTGGTGAGTGGTGATTATCTCTCACACGGATCCAAAGGAGTATATCGGATTGTTGGCTCGATTTGGTGTTAAAATAGTGATTTCCATGCATTTTCTTCATCCTAAGTGTAGATCCATATAGATCCATTGTTCATGATGATTTGACAACCATTTTTACTAAGTGTTAACCTATGCAAGTTCATTCATCAAGATTGTAGAGATAATTCTCATGATTTCATGCTTGTTAGACTTTCAACACTTTATTTACGAAATTGCCATTATTGTGATAATTGTCTATTTAGATCTTATTTGAATGCTTGATTGTTTGGATTAATGTTTGACTTGATTGATTGCTATAAATTAGATGATTGATGATTTGATTTAGACCGAAGATGATTCAAAAGCTAAGGGAAAGGCTCTTGAATTGGGAAAGCTGCTCGTGGCATATGTAGCGGGATGATGAAGCTCTTATGCATAGATGATGATGTTGAGATGAGACTTTGCGAGGATGTGATGAAGCAAAGTATGATATGAGATAGTCTTGGTCTAATCCAGACGGGATCATTCCAAGCACGTTGGTAACTCGGTGATATGATTCGAGTTAAGAGTAATGGATGCTTGAGAGGCGCTTGAGCTAGTATGGGAATAGTCGTCAAGGAGGATGACTAGGAGGCTTGGATAGCATCGTTGTTGAAGGTTCTAGCATGCTCTAAGCAAGAGTACGTTTGGGCAGATTCGATAGTCCCAACGGCCAACTGTTGATGGTCGAGTACTCTGGGCAGATTCGATAGTCCTAGGCACGGGCTGCGACGACGTGCGGGAGTTATGTCTAGAACCGGGGTTTCCATTAGCCCTTGACGGACGGCTGAAAGAATGTGCCGGTCATTCAATTAACGGTGATGTCGAAGCAACGATAACAGTGATAGCCAGAGTCATGGATGTTTGGTTGTATCGTCATTCGGTCTCAAGAGCAGTGTTTTCTGGGTACATATCTGATCTTGGTTTAGGCCTTGGGGGTTTGTGCTTGGAAAACATCGCCCTTGACTCGAGTGATAATTTCTTTACTTTACATTGTTTGCTCTGCTATCTTCTGCTTAGTGTGTGTCTGGGGGCTATCACTGTAGAAAGAGGTTGGAGTGGGAGGGTTGTATTCCTATTCCTTTTCCTTTATGCTCTTTTGGTATGTTATTAGTTAATTTACTGCTCACTAAGACTGTTGTCTGACTCAAGGCTTTATGTTTTAATTCTTATTGCCTTGGGCTGTTCGTCCATTTTTGGGACGGGCAGACTAGGTAGCAGGTGACAGGTGCTGTTCCCTTCTCATGATGCTGATATCGAAGACGAGCTAGAGGGTTGCATATTATTTTCTTATGTACTGGATGTTCCGCTGCTTTGTATTCTCTGAGTGTTATGTAGTGAGGCTTGATGTATTGACTATTTGGATGCTTGTATTCAACTATTATGGAGTTTTATATGATGGCATTTTATTCGGTAAAGCTTCACTATACATATGTTCTATTGTATTTTGTCCATGCGCTGTGAGTAATACGATAGATTTTGTTGTTTTAATTTACCCTGACAATCGTCCATGGTCGCCTGGCACACTTTACAGCGCATTTTCTCTAGATTCAGTGCAGGGGTCATGGGCGGTCGTCACATTTGGTATCAGAGCATTGGTTAATCGATCTTACCCAACGCTCGCTGACGTAACTACGTATGAGAGACGTAATTGTAATTTGATGGATGAATACTATATATAATATAGTAGTTTAGTTGAGTTTGAGTCCTTTATGCAGTTGTTTCTCTAGATGTGCTAATCATTCCTTTTTATAGATATTGAGAATGAGTCGAAGAGGGAGACCAGCTGCTAGGGAAGGCCGTGCTGCTGAAGGAACTGCTGATTATGCAGCTATGTTCGAAGCTATGATGACTTCGATCATGAGAAGGTTACCAGTTCCGGGGGCAGCAGTTGATGTTGGAGTTCAAGTCCAAACTCCAAAACCAGTGGATTTCGCTAAGTTGTGCAAGGACTATACTGCTCTTGGAGGGAAGGTTTTCTTGGGAACAGAATCAACTATTGAGGTCCAGAGGTGAATAGATGCTTGTAGAAGGATCTTTGGTGATTTGGGAATTGATGATGCAACTAAGAGGAAGTTGGCATCAAGGCAGCTTCAAGGGAGAGCTTCTGATTGGTGGAACTCTATTACCATCAATACTCCGGAGGAAGAGATTACTTGGGAGCAATTCCAAGTCAGATTTGAGGCTAAGTTCATTTCTACAGCGCAGAAGTCTGTTCTGTTCAAGAAGTTCGTGGAGCTCAAGCAAGGTGGAAGACCAGTCCTTGAGTATGTTTCTGAGTTTGAAGCTTTGTCCAAGTATGCCCGGTCATATATTGAGTCTGCATATCAGAAGAATGAGAAGTTTGTGACAGGCTTGGACAGTTATCTTGGGAGACAGTTGGTGGATCATTTGGACGATTCATTTGAGAAGCTTGTGGAGAAAGCTCTCAGGCATGAGAGTCTGTTTCCTAAGGAAGGATATGTTGTTGCTGTGACTAGGGAAGAGTCTAAACCTCAGCAAGGTGGAAACAAGAAGAGGAAGCAGCAACAGCAGAAGGGTAAGGATGGCCAGAAGAAGCCGAAGGGCGAGGTGACTTGCTACAATTGTCAGCAGAAGGGCCATTTCTCGAAGGATTGTAAGAATCCGAAGGCACCAATGAAGTGTCATGACTGTGACAAGCCGGGGCATTTCAGGAAGAATTGTCCAGAACCGAGGAGGGACAAGCAGATTGTGCAGGCTTATGCTTTGGGAGCTGTTCCGTCGTCTTCGAAAGCTCCTACCGCTGAAGAGAAGGGAAAGAGTGTGGTGGTTCAAGGTACTCTTTTCCTACGTGGTGTTCCAGTTAGAGTTCTGTTTGATACTGGGGCGTCGCATTCGTTTGTTTGTAGTGAACTAGTAGGCCGGTTAGGTTTGGAACCGGATATTGTTGATAGGCCATTGGTTGTGACTAATCCAGTTGGGGGTTCGTCTTGTTTGTGTATGTTATGCCGTGGTCTAGTTGTATCGAGTCATGATTGCTCTTTTGTTTGTGATTGCTTTGTTCTGAACTTTGCGGGGTTCGGAATTATTTTGGGAATGGACTGGCTTAGGAAGTATGCGACAAAGGTTGATTGTGAGAGGCTGGAAGTGACAGTCGAGAATGTGGAGGGGCGAAAGATTGTGATACGATGTAAGCATGAAGAAGGCGTCTTTATGAGCTTCATGTATTCGCTGGTTGTTCCACGGGATGGACTGTCATTAGTGCCAATCGCAAATGGATTCGAGGATGTCTTTGACGAAGTCAAAGGGTTGCCGCCGCATAGAGAGATCGAGTTTCGTATAGATCTAGTTGAAGGAGCCAGACCTGTTGTGATGCCTCTTAGGCGGATGGCGCCTAGGGAACAGCATGAGTTGAAGGTGCAAGTTGATGATCTTTTTCAGAAAGGATTCATTCGGCGTAGTGTGTCCGAATGGGGTACACCAGTTGTGTTTGTAACCAAAGCAGATGGATCGCTGAGGTTGTGTGTGGATTACCGTGAGCTGAATAAGGTGACTAAGAAGAACAAGTATCCATTGCCGAGAATAGATGACTTGTTTGATCAGCTTCACGAGGCTAAGGTGTTTTCTCAGATGGATTTGGCAACGGGATTTCACCAGTTGAGAGTGGCTAAGGATAGTGTGCCGAAGACTGCTTTTAGGACACCATCCGGTTTCTTTGAGTGGCTGGTAATGCCGTTTGGATTGACTAACGCGCCAGCATATTTTGTGGATCTTATGAATAGAGTGTTCAGAGATCAGTTGAACAAGTTCATACTTGTGTTCGTGGATGATATTCTGATTTATTCCAGAACTGAAGAAGAGCACAAGACACACTTGCGTATTGTTTTGGAAACCTTGCGGAAACATCAGCTGAAGGCTAAGTTTTCGAAGTGTCACTTCTGGAAGAGTGAAGTGAGGTTCTTAGGCCATGTGATTTCTAGAAATGGAATAGCGGTTGATCCCGCTAAGGTGGTAGCAATCCAGGATTGGGTCAGACCTAAGAATGCATCTGATGTGAGAAGTTTTCTTGGATTAGCAGGATATTATCGTCGGTTTATCAAAGACTTCTCCAAGGTAGCTGCACCGTTAACAGGATTGACGAAAAAGAACCAAGTGTTCAGTTGGGATGCTAAGTGTGAGCAAGCTTACGGAATCCTGAAAGAGAGATTGACGAGTGCTCCTGTTTTGATTATTCCTAGTGGGAATGATGAGATGGTGGTTTACACCAACGCATGTGGTACTGGACTTGGAGCAGTGCTGATGCAGAGGGATAAAGTTGTTGCGTATGCAAGTCGACAACTGAAGCCGCATGAAAGGAATTACCCGACTCATGATTTGGAGTTAGCGGCGATTGTTTTTGCTCTGAAGATGTGGAGACATTATCTGTTGGGAGTTCGATTTGAGTTGTTTACGGATCATAAGTCGTTGAAGTATCTTTTCTCCCAAAAGGATTTGAATCTTCGACAGCAACGTTGGCTAGAGTTTTTGGCATCATATGATTTTGGTATAGCTTATACTCCGGGAAAAGGTAACGCAGTGGCAGATGCGTTAAGTCGAAGACATGCAGGATTGGGAGCCATGTTTTCAGAATGGAAGAGTCTCGAGTATTTAGCTGGATTTGACTTCAGGCCTAGATGTGAATTGGAACCTGAGATGTTGGCAAACTTATCGATAAGACCTTCTCTTGTGGAAAGGATTGGCGAGAGCCAAGAGCGAGACGATAAGCTTGTCAAGATTATCCGTGAATTGGAATCTAGATTGGATCCAGAAAAGGATAAAGGATTCGAGGTCGATCGAGAGGGTTGGCTTCGAAAGCAAGGACGACTAGTTGTTCCCGATATAGATGAATTGAGGAGTGAAGTTCTGAAGGAAAGTCATCACTCGAAGCTGACAATTCATCCAGGTGGAAATAAGATGTATCGGGATATGAAGAGAACTTACTACTGGGAAGGTATGAAGAAGGATGTTGGAAATTTTATTTCCAGATGTATGAACTGCCAATTGGTAAAAGCCGAACAGAAGAAGCCAAGTGGATTGCTTCAGCCATTAGAAGTTCCTACATGGAAGTGGGAACAGGTATCGATGGATTTTATTGATGGACTACCTAGAACCAGAACGGGAAATGAAGGGATTTGGGTCATTGTGGATCGTCTGACCAAGAGTGCGAGATTCATTCCTGTTCGATCGACTAGGACTACATCAAAGTTGGCTAAGTTGTATGTTAAGTGGATAGTTCGATTCCATGGTATTCCGAAGAGTATAGTGAGCGATCGAGACCCATTGTTCACTAGTGGATTTTGGAAGAGCTTCCAGGAAGTTTTGGGAACCGAGTTGTGTTTGAGTACAGCTTATCACCCTCAAACAGATGGTCAGACCGAGAAAGTCAACCGAGTTTTGGAAGATCTTCTTAGAGCATGTGTTTTGGACTTCGGAAGATCATGGGAAGATCACCTTCATTTGGTGGAGTTTGCGTACAACAACAGTTACCAGTCAAGCATTGGTATGGCACCGTATGAGGCATTGTATGGAAGACTGTGTAACTCTCCGACATGTTAGATAGAGACTGGAGAAAAGCCGATGCTTGGGCCAGAGATGATTCAACAGACTACGGAGTGTATAGAGATCATTTGGCAACGAAGGCAGCCCAAGACCGTCAAAAGAGTTATGCCGATAAGCGTCGTAAGGATTTGGAATTCGACGTAGGAGATATGGTTTTTGTGAAGATTTCTCCACTGAAGAATGTTATCCGATTCGGGAAGAAAGGGAAATTGACTCCGAGATTTGTTGGACCATTTCCGATTATCGAGCGAATCGGAAAGCTCGCTTATAGATTGGAATTACCAAAGAAGATGTCGAGTGTGCACAATGTTTTTCACGTATCGTATCTACGGAAGTATGTGCACGACTCGAATACAGTGGTTTCTGTCGATAGCTATGAAGATTTCGAAGTTGATCCAATCGATAGAAGACCTCGTAAGCCGCTTCGTGTTGTTGAAACTGACACGAAACAGCTTAGGAGGAAGGTAGTTAAGTTGCTTAAGGTACAATGGAGTGATGATGATAACGACTGTACGTGGGAGGTGGAAGAGAGGATGAAGGCAGCTCATCCTGAACTCTTCAAGGTATGGCCCTAAGGTGTCGTGTCATCTCGCGATATTGTAACTTGTTCTAGTTTTAGAATTCTGTACGCTAAGCTAGAATTGGATGCATGGTTTGTTGATTGTTATGGATGATAGGCGTACAGAATAGTCTTTGATTGCTTTGTTTGCTTGGAATTTCGGGGGCGAAATTCCTAAGGGGGAGAGAATGTAATGGCCCGTATTTTTACGGATCGAAAAGTTCGTAAAATCTGGAATTTTCAGCATTTTTAAGTCGTTTCAGATTTTTGGCAGATTTTGTTAAGTCCTAAGTCGGTTTGGACGAGTTAAGAGAAGTCTGGGTCGAGTTGTCGACTTAAGAGATTAGCTGGGTTAAGGTGGTGGCCGACATAAGACCTAGGCGATTTAAGGAAAGTTGGTGTCATATGAGTTTTGGCGAAATTGCTAAGTCCTAAGTCGTTCACGACTTAGTATAGGTCGTAAGTCGTATACGACTTAGGAGAGGAGTGGCCCAGTAGTTACCGACTTATAGAAGATAGTGGTTGGCTGACCTAGTAGAGTTAACGACCCAGTAGTAGACGACCTAAGAAGTTGACCGACTTATAGATTAGACGACTTAAGTATTTGACGACTTAAAGAAGGGAAGGCTTAAGTCGGTGACGACCTAGTGGTTAGCGGGTTAGAGTAGTTAGGTCGTAAATGACTTGAGGAGTTAAGTCGTAAGTCGTGTCCCCAGGTAAGTCGCGTGTAAGTTAAGTCGCGCGATTGAGATTTCCTTAAGTCGTAGGTTGGCATAACTGTTAAGTCGTAGAATGGGTTATCTCGCTAACTCGTCTAACTAGTTAAGTCGTGGACGAGTTAAGGTTTTGAGTCGTAGGATGTGTTGAGTTGCTAAGTCGTTAAGTCGTCCAGGCGACTTAGGAGGGAACGCGTACATGTTAGGTCGCGTGTAAGCTTCAGGAGTTAAGTCGTGCAAATGGTTAAGTCGAAGGTCTTAAGTCGTAGGTCGGAATGAGAGATGAGTCGGCAACGACTTAGGAGATAGCCGAGTTACGACTTAATGGATTTTCAGCTATAAATAGGAGGGGTTTTTCTCACTTTTTGGGATCCGGATTTCGAAGCGACGAAGTGCTGCCATTTTGAGAGCTCGACTTCTACACTTCTTCACTTCTTTTCTCCACTCTAATCTAGTGCTTCCATTCATCCAAATCGAAGATCAAGATTGAAGATTCAAGAGCTTGCATTGAATATCTTCATCCTTTGAAGTGAGATTTCTCCGTTTGAAGCGGATTCGTGATAGATCAAGCTTGATCCTTCGCTGTCCAGATCTAAAGCGTGTTGATTTGAGGTTGTTTAGGTGATTTAGTGAGTGGTGATTATCTCTCACACGGATCCAAAGGAGTATATCAGATTGTTGGCTCGATTTGGTGTTAAAATAGTGATTTCCATGCATTTTCTTCATCCTAAGTGTAGATCCATATAGATCCATTGTTCATGATGATTTGGCAACCATTTTTACTAAGTGTTAACCTATGCAAGTTCATTCATCAAGATTGTAGAGATAATTCTCATGATTTCATGCTTGTTAGACTTTCAACACTTTATTTACGAAATTGCCATTATTGTGATAATTGTCTATTTAGATCTTATTTGAATGCTTGATTGTTTGGATTAATGTTTGACTTGATTGATTGCTATAAATTAGATGATTGATGATTTGATTTAGACCGAAGATGATTCAAAAGCTAAGGGAAAGGCTCTTGAATTGGGAAAGCTGCTCGTGGCATATGTAGCGGGATGATGAAGCTCTTATGCAAAGATGATGATGTTGAGATGAGACTTTGCGAGGATGTGATGAAGCAAAGTATGATATGAGATAGTCTTGGTCTAATCCAGACGGGATCATTCCAAGCACGTTGGTAACTCGGTGATATGATTCGAGTTAAGAGTAATGGAT
The DNA here is from genome assembly GCA_030737815.1 of Allium fistulosum. Taxonomy (NCBI): domain Eukaryota; kingdom Viridiplantae; phylum Streptophyta; class Magnoliopsida; order Asparagales; family Amaryllidaceae; genus Allium; species Allium fistulosum. The sequence continues at coordinate 327,103,697 of CM060906.1, forward strand.
GCTTGAGAGGCGCTTGAGCTAGTATGGGAATAGTCGTCAAGGAGGATGACTAGGAGGCTTGGATAGCATCGTTGTTGAAGGTTCTAACATGCTCTAAGCAAGAGTACGTTTGGGCAGATTCGATAGTCCCAACGGCCAACTGTTGATGGTCGAGTACTCTGGGCAGATTCGATAGTCCTAGGCACGGGCTGCGACGACGTGCGGGAGTTATGTCTAGAACCGGGGTTTCCATTAGCCCTTGACGGACAGCTGAAAGAATGTGCCGGTCATTCAATTAACGGTGATGTCGAAGCAACGATAACAGTGATAGCAAGAGTCATGGATGTTTGGTTGTATCGTCATTCGGTCTCAAGAGCAGTGTTTTCTGGGTACTTATCTGATCTTGGTTTAGGCCTTGGGGGTTTGTGCTTGGAAAACATCGCCCTTGACTCGAGTGATAATTTCTTTACTTTACATTGTTTGCTCTGCTATCTTCTGCTTAGTGTGTGTCTGGGGCCTATCACTGTAGAAAGAGGTTGGAGTGGGAGGGTTGTATTCCTATTCCTTTTCCTTTATGCTCTTTTGGTATGTTGTCAGTTAATTTACTGCTCACTAAGACTGTTGTCTGACTCAAGGCTTTATGTTTTAATTCTTATTGCCTTGGGCTGTTCATCCATTTTTGGGACGGACAGACTAGGTAGCAGGTGACAGGTGCTGTTCCCTTCTCATGATGCTGATATCGAAGACGAGCTAGAGGGTTGCATATTATTTTCTTATGTACTGGATGTTCCGCTGCTTTGTATTCTCTGAGTGTTATGTAGTGAGGCTTGATGTATTGACTATTTGGATGCTTGTATTCAACTATTATGGAGTTTTATATGATGGCATTTTATTCGGTAAAGCTTCACTATACATATGTTCTATTGTATTTTGTCCATGCGCTATGAGTAATACGATAGATTTTGTTGTTTTAATTTACCCTGACAATCGTCCATGGTCGCCTGGCACACTTTACAGCGCATTTTCTCTAGATTCAGTGCAGGGGTCATGGGCGGTCGTCACAGAGGCAGTACGACACGCTGTATATGTGTTAAATTGATTGCCCACTCGAGCACTGTCAAGAACAACTCCATACGAAGCATGGTCTGGTAAGAAGCCACATGTTGATTATTTAAAGGTTTTTGGCTGTGTTGCTCACATGAAAATACCCAGTGTTCATGTAACAAAGCTCGATGATAGAAGTAAATCAGTTGTACACCTTGGAAGGGAGCCTGGCACTAAAGCATATCGACTATACGATCCAAACACAGGTATTGTACACATAAGTAGAGATGTTGTATTAGAGGAGACAAAGAGTTGGTTATGGAAGGAACAAAAAACTGGTGATACATATGCTTCAGGTGCTTTCACGGTAGTTGGTTTTCAGCCAGAGACATTGGAAGTTGGTGAATCCGAGGAGAATACGGTGACAACACCTCAGTCACAAACATCAAATACAAGTCAACCAGATGAAGATGGAGACACCAGGTTTGATGTATCAAGTAGCAGCAGTGAACCAAGGAATTTCAGACTAATCAGCGATATTTATGATAATACTAAAGAAGTCAAGTTGGCAGATGAATTACTTCTTTTAGGTGTTGATGAACCAGTAACGTATGACCAAGCAGCAAAGGAGAAGGCATGGAAGGTGGCTATGCAAAATGAAATCAAAGCTATAGAAAGAAATAACATCTGGGAGTTGACAGAATTACCGCCGGGACACAAAGCTATTGAAGTGAAATGGGTGTTCAAATTGAAGAAGGATACCCATGGTGAGATTATCAAACATAAGGCACGACTCGTCGCAAAGGGGTATGTACAGAAATATGGTATTGACTACGAAGAGGTGTTTGCCCCGGTTACAAGATTAGAAACAGTACGTCTTTTGTTGGCTCTTGCTGCTAAAAATGAATGGGAGGTCCATCACCTTGATGTAAAATCAGCCTTTTTAAATGGTGAGCTACAAGAGGAGGTTTACGTGGCTCAACCGGAGGGTTATGTGAAAGAAGGCCAAGAGTATAAAGTTTATAAGCTTTCATAGGCTCTATATGGTTTACGTCAAGCCCCACGAGCTTGGTATGCTCATTTAAGTAAGTGTCTTGAAAGGTTGGGTTTCACAAAGTGTCCATTCGAGCATGCTGTCTATACAAAACGCGAAGGTGATGAATCTTTGATCATTGGAGTGTATGTTGATGATTTGCTAATCACTGGTACAAACGTATCAAACATTGTTAAATTTAAGAAGCAAATGAGCAGTGAATTCGAGATGAGTGACCTGGGAAAGTTGTCGTACTATCTTGGATTAGAAGTTGATCAAGGTAAGGGGTATATTGAGCTAAAACAAACGGCATATGCAAAGAAGGTACTTGAGAAGGCTGGTTTGGCTGACTGTAATCCAGTAAAGTATCCGATGGAACCCAAGATACAAATGAATAAAGATGGAGCAAGCAAGCCAGTGAACCCAACGCAGTTAAAGAGCATGGTGGGAGGTTTGAGGTATTTAGTGCATACACGACCAGACATCGCGTATGCAGTTGGAGTTGTCAATAGAATCATGGAAAGGCCCACAATGTTGCATCAGAATGCAGTCAAACGAATTCTTCGTTATGTGAAGGGAACATTGAATTATGGTTTGGTATACACGAAGGGTCGAGGAAATTATCTGTTGTCTGGTTTTTCAGATAGTGGCTTGGCAGGTAATGTTGATGATAGGAAAAGTACAGGAGGCATGGCCTTTTATTTAGATGACAGTTTAATTACATGGGTCTCACAAAAACAGAGGTGTGTTGCGTTGTCCTCTTGTGAAGCTGAGTTTATGGCAGCCACAGCTGCAGCATGTTAGGGAATATGGTTACATAAGGTGATATCAGATGTGAAAGCTGGTCCGGTGATTCTATATATTGATAACAGATCAGCAATTGATTTGGCAAAAAACCCAGTTTTTCATGGTCGAAGTAAGCACATAGACGTACGCTATCATTTCATCCGAGAGTGTGTTGAACAAGGATCGATTGTCATTAAGCATGTGGGTACAAACGAGCAGCGAGCGGATATTTTAACAAAGGCTTTGTCCACTGTTAAATTCGAGAAAATGCGCAAACTGTTGGGAGTCAAAGATCTTCACTAAGTTTAGATTAAGAGAGAGCATGTTGGAATATTAATCTAAATGTATTTGTTTTTATTTGAATAAATCAAATGTGACTGGCTGTTAGTTGCAGTAAGAATATGTAGTTGAGTTGCAGTGGAATAAGGAGTGGAGAAATATCAGAAGGTGATCCTGATTTTTAGTTGTCAACTTAGGTGATCAGCTTAGTTTAAATTTGCTTTGTATTTATTTTTAGTTTTAATTATCTCAGTATTGTTTTATTCCATTCAGTAATCAAATACAAACGTGCTTGTTCATTCTTGTGTATTTATCTACAATTTTGATTCATATCTAATAACAAAGACGCAATCATCTCTTATAAATATACACGCTTTAGAATATCTAAAAAACACACCCACCGACCCATAAAAAAATTGTTGTAATACTAAATGCTCACATGGTAATAAAAAGTTGACGAAAAAAAAAGGATTTTGTTATTGGCATGGACTTTTCGTTTGTCGTCACCACTACTTCTCTGTATTGTCACTTTCACTTTTCGCTTTCCAAGAGGCATAAACTAAAGACAAAGGTACAACATGCAAAACGCAGTTTTGTATCATCTTATTATAAACGTACAAGACGTAAAACAAACCGATACGAAGTCGTTGAAAAACTCAACCACAAACCAGATGTCTTGATATTAACAAAAGAATATACATTTATCTCATCGTGTATTAAAAGAATACGGACATTTGTGAAACCTACCAAAAGTTACAGGCAGAATGGATGTGTTCTAAGAAAGAAGCCCACGGATTGGGTAAACAGAAGAAGTTGCAAAGAAGAAGCCAAGGAAAAGGACATTGTTTTTGTAGTTTAAGAAAAGAAAACAATCAAGCTAACTCCATCACCATCCGGATTTGTGAAGAAAAAAAATAAAAATGCATGTCCCTTTAGTTTCCTTTAACCCACCATTTTATTTCACACACATTTATTTATTTATTTATTTTTGTTCAAATTTCAACATAACAAAAATTTCTATGTTGATACCACGCACGGAATTGGATTAAAACCACGCTTAGTTCTCAGTAGTTTTAGTACAATATCTTGGTTGGATCAAACGAGATTTCCTATAATGTCTAGTCGATTTTGTATGACATCATGCGCATATCGATCAAGATGTTATATGAAATCATGTACATGCAAATCATTGTGTTACCAACTGATCCATATTAATTATTCTTCAGACGATCGTAAATTTTTGGTTTTCTCGCATGTTCTGAGCTTGATTTTTTATGTTTTTCCATCCGTTCCGAACTTTGAATCTGCTTTTATATTAAGCATGGTTTTCGCTTTCCTCGTGAGCATGACATCTTTTTAAACGATCATGCTAATGTTACAGGTTAAGGGGATTGTGCAAATGTAAATTTTTATTTACCGGGTGAAAGATAAAACTTGAAGTGTTAATAGATCTAGTCAAATAATTATATATACTATATTATTATTAGTGAGTTCACTTTGAAGCTCACACAAGCCTTCTTGAAATATGGCAACTGAACCGTCTTCGAGTTAACTCTAAATCATTCTTTCTGCTTCTCAACTCTACGAAAAGACCATCGTTTAATCCTTCTTCCATTTCTCTTTTCTCCTGCTAACCCTAAATCTTCATTTCCCCGTATATACTCGCTGAATCATGTCCTTCGTCACAGATCGCTAAACCCTAACCCTAAAGCGTCGCTGCTCCGCTAAGTTTTTGTACTATCGAACAAAGAATCAGAATATATTCGAATCAGGTCGATGCGACGACGCTTTTGATCTTCCACATCCCGAGGACGCCAAATATCAATCGCCTTCAAAATCACGATGCGCTACTGCCGTCCGGGGCGTAAAGTTTGACGCTGCGTGCTGGAGTTCTTCTAAGATGGAATTTGTAACTAGGAATTTATAGCGATGCTCTCTTTGAAGTTCGTTCAGATGCTAGAGTTAAAGCCCGCTGCTGCACTCGATTTTAGTACCAGAGATTTGTACAGACAAGGCTGCTTGCGATGCCGTCCTCTGTGAAAATGATGATGCTGCTGAGGTTCTAATAAAAAAATTGCTCTTTTTCGTGTTTGTTTCTCCTGAGGCCATCGATGCTAATTTGGATACATCGATAAAAAAGGTTCACGGTCTGATTCCTTCTGGTAGCCTACTGTTTTGTAGGTCGGTACAGTTTTGGGCATCTTTGCATTTCTGAGAATATACCATTGTCACTCATCCATCTGAGGATATATTTCTGGATTACTTTGGTACATTAAATTGTTCACTACTATTTTTGTAATCAGATAATGGGAAAGATGATGAAAATGATATAAATGCGAATGATCTAAAGGAACTCACATGAAAATCGGATGACTTGCAAAAGCCAGTGGATAAAATTTGAGATGGTACTCAAAGGTATTATATTAAGAACTTTTCGTATCGATATGCTAGATAGTATATTTTACTTTGCCACAATACAAGCTTAATCTTCTTTTATATCTATAGATATTGGAGTGCAAGGTTGTATATCTTCTCAGTTTTTTTAACAAAAATCAAGTTGTGAGTGCATGTTACATCTTTTAGTTAAGATAATGCAGTTTTGATTGTATATATAAGGTGTGTATAAACAAATTTAGTTTATTCGTCTCACCTATGTCCTTTTGGTGTTATTTGTTTCTCTTTGATTCCATTTTCTTATATTTGCTAATATGACGCTGTCTGTTACTATATTAACCTTTGGATTTTGTCTAAAATACTCTCAGACTATTTGTTTTGTATATTTATGTTTTTCTTTATAAGTTATTTCATTAAGACGTCCATTAACTATTTGTAGTGTTGATAGGTGGGACAGTCAATAGAATTAGGAAAGCTTATTGCTTATGTTTGAAGAACTCAAGGTTTGCATGCTTTGGCTTCTCCTACATGTTTTATTACCTATCTTAATGATTGATGTATGAATGAAGGGTGCACTCATAACACAGTCGCGTTTATGAATAAATATAGATTTGAGTGATTATGAAGATTACTTCTATTATGAGTGACCTGAATTATTTTGAACCCTAATGCCATCCTTGAATAGAATTATTATGTACCTTAATTAATTTGGCATGAACATCTAAATTTAACTGTTTTGTATATATTAGCAAGATTTATTGATAATATATTAACCTGGTGCAGTTAATTTTTTGTTTTAGTAAGTGCAAAAAATGCTTATTTACGTTTTACTTGAATGTTGAATTATAGTCTTTGTTAGCTCCCTTTGTTTGATCCAGACTGAGAACCAGTTCACTGAAATATCATTGATCAACTCAAAGAAATTGCTTCAGGAAATTTATTTTTATTCTGTTTCTTTTGATTTCCTTGAATTTCGTTATTCGATTTTTATAAATCAAATTCATTGTTTAGTAAAACTTGTTTTCTGGGGTTGTGTGGTTTATACAATCACTTTTTTAACAAGCACTTTTTGATATAATTTGCTTCATAGATTCTTAAAAATTTAGACACAATTGAAAGCTCATATCGCATCACCTGTGAAGATGCATCCTTTTTCTTCTTTCTTTCTTCTTATCTTTTTTTCCTTTTTGTCTTAGGGTATACTCAGCCAACCTTTCTTATAATCTTTGTAAACAACGCTCATCCATCATTAAATTTCCTAAATGATAATATATTTTAGCAATAATTTGAGAAGATGTGTACATCGATATAAGATTTATTATGAGACATATATTTTGGGACATGTAAATCCCACAAAAGCTTAGAAAATAAGGTTTTCCTTAGGGGATTGTTAAAAGGAAAAAATATTACACAGAAATCATGATTGGTTAAGTGAAAAATTTTTAGCGATAAAATTTATAATAAGGAAAAAATGTTAAGTTGGTTATGCTGTCTATATATTTTTTCACTGACCAAAATACCGATACAAGGCTTTCCCTTTATATAACTAAACAAAAAATTGGAAAATTAAAATTTCAGGGAAAAATAAAATTTCCACACTAAGGTTTTAGAAAAAAATTAAAATTGAATTCTAAAATTTAAAAAAGCAAACTTTCGTTTATTTTTGAAAAGTTTCAAGTTCTGAAAATATAATATTCCAAAATATTAAATTTTTAATGGTTTAAAATGTCAGAAAATCTTCTTTGATGTCTGAAATTTTCTTTTTATTATTATTATAGTACCTTTTTTATTTCACTCTAACATGGTAAACGTGTAATAATTATTATTTTTATTAACGACAAAAACATATCGTTCATTCGCCTTACCAATTTAGTTGCCCCTCTAAAGCAATAACTTAGTAATGTCTTTGATGTAGTTTTTCTCTCTTTAACCTCATTTTTTACTTTTGGCAAGGACAAAAAATGAATTCGTTTGCTATGGCTTCAGCCATCCAATGAAAATGAAACACACATGGGATTGAATTTTGAGTTGCAATATTTGCTCATTTGTATTGCTCAGTTATAATGTTACCAGTATGAATAGGTATGCCAGCAACATGACAATGACATGAATTTATTATTTATTTACTTAAATAATAGGAATAATCAACATGACTGTGCTTTGATGTCCATAATCAAAAATTGAGTTCTTTTGCAAGTTCAAAAACCACATGACCGATTCATTTCCATTATACTTTGATATTAGCAGTTAACTGGTGAAACATTAAGTGTGCCTCATTCTTTGTTCCTCTGATCGAAAGGAAGATCCACATGGTAATTTCACTTTTTGAATATGTGGAAACATCAATTGTAGAGTTACATTATAGTTCTTAGGTAAATAATAACCACTTAGTCATGAGACATTCTTCCTGACAAGTATATCATAGCATAAGAATGAGGATGTTGTATGATTACAGACGTCGTTTGATAATGTCTCAATTCTTCAGTTCTAATTCAGAGTTGTCATAGGTCAATGTTAGTCCAACTATACTATGAATGCTGTCTAATTTATGGTTGATGGTTTACCCATTTGATAATTCAAACTGTATGCCTTTAGTATACATTTGTATACTTAATAGTTCTCATGTCAATTTTTGAAATGAAACATCAATACATTTAGTTACCGCTTGAAGAATAAATTCTCATGCAATCAATTATGCGTGGTTTTTATGTTCTAAAAGTGACATTTTATGAATAAAATCGGTTAAAGGTATGACAGTTTTTGGAAAACTTTAAGTTATTCAGTGTATGGGCATTTGTCCTCTTCAATAGAAACAGATCAGTAACTGATTTCCCATGCTTTTTACTTGCCTACTAATACATTTGGCTGAAATTTCATGTTGTTAACATGCAAATTTATGATCAGCTAAGCTTAAAATCTTAATAATTTAATGTTCACTAAAATGGTACCAACATCTTTAACATTTGTTCGGATTTATGTCATGTGGATGTCATAGTTGAACCTTTGAGGTAACATCACATGTGTTGATTATTTTGTATCAGTGCTCTATCTTAAATTAGAATCCAAAACTTAATAAATTAGACTTTCAACTTGGATTTAAAACTTTAAAAAATTGGGTATCCTAAATTTTGTTTTTCAACTATTGATATCCATCTTGGATGAAGTTTTCCCTTCCGATTTTTGTGAGGGATTTTCGACAATTGATTTTTTTACCTCTGAGTTATTTCCTCCAATTTACTGAATATAGCAAGTTTTGATTTACTAAAGCTAGCTAAGATTCCAATATTTATACACCATCTTCTCTGACTAATAGTAGGATAATTAGATAGGGAAAAGGCAACATTTTGCAATTTAATTTGATAGCAGCGTTGTGAGGTCAAATATAAGTATGTAATATTGGGTTAATTATCCTTGATAACAATCTTAAAGTGATAGTGACAATTTGTACGCAATGAGATGGTAATATTCCGAGCAACATTTTCCCTTTTTTCCTAGAAAACAATAGTTTTATATCTGAATAATTTTTTCAATCCTTTTTTTAGTCTAAGGTTGAAACTTTTGAAAATTTTGAAATTGACCAGGCAAGTAACATACTAATAATGATATCAACATTGTTTACTGTACATGTTTTTTGCTACAACAAACATTGCTTACTGTGTAATTGTGTTGATATGGTACCATAGCTGATCCAATCCGACTTACATTAGTGACGATATTGATATTAATAAAAACAAATGATAAATAATGAAACGACAGTGAATAATAAGTAACAGCTAAATATGGTTAATTTTGTAAGGTATGTGTGTTTATTATGCACATGTTTTATTGGGTAAGTACGCTGTTTTAATTTAATCACACTGAGGCAAATTGATGAACCAATTTTATAAAATTTATTTATACAGAGCAATGATTTTGCTACCAATGCAGTTTATCCATCCTGCCATTTTTGGCTACTTAATATAATATTTTGTTCAAAGTTATAAGAGTTTGGATTCAATGCATCACATATGCTAACAGGTTCACACTATTGTGGTTATTATTATCATAATTATATAAAAACCTGAGTTTACTGCCCTATGCATGCTTTAATAGTTAATATTTGTCTTTATATTTCCAAATGCACTAACGGGTACTGTATTTGGTTACAGGAATGAGCAAGCATCACATGCATGCTTTAATAGTTAATATTTGTCTTTATATTTCCAAATGCACTAACGAGTACTGTATTTGGTTACAGGAATGAGCAAGCATCACATGCACTAACGTCTTATGTTTGCTGACATTTAATAGCCTCTTCATTTTTTCCAAACGTAAATAATTGTATTTGATATTTACTCCAGCCAACAGGTGTGTGTACATCAATGACTTTTTATGTAAAATATCAAAGTATAGAATAGCTGCTGCAACAATTAGAGAACTTATCTCATTATGCATACCCAAAAAAAAATTATTTCATCGTGTCATGCATATAATAAGAGTTCATGTTTGTGGAAATGAGAAAGAAGTTCAGTGCGGTTAAGTTGATTCAAAAAATTAGTGGAACTACAGTCCATATCCAGAAAATTGTCTGACTTGCATTCTATGAAAGAATTAGCTCTTCATGATTTCTATTTAAATTATTACTACTTCCTTTTTTATAATAATTTTCTTATAACTCATGGTTTTTCTAGATGAATTGTAGGGTTATGACCTTGGATAATCATCAACAACGAATATACTATGCCCAAGCGTGTGTTTGTTCTGAAATTTATTCATCTTCCAAGTATATTCAGGTGTTGCGTTTGTGTCAAACATGTTTTACTTTTTTTATTTTATTTCACTTAATAAACATGTTTTACTTTTTTATTTTATTTCACTTAATAAACATTTCCAAACATTGTTGTCTTATATGGGCATGTACTAAGATTGTTTGATATTACTATAACCTTATTGGTTTAATGTGTGGTTGGATAATGTACTGTATGGTTAAAGAATATAATTCATACATTTCAATAATAACATATCATTTCTTTGGACAGTACGTTAACTTCCATCAATCATGTTTTCTTCTTTTTCCATTCTTTTAGTTTATTCATATAGTGGCTATGTTTAAATAAGTAGGAGTGGATGATCAGTTACATGATTTAATCGGGAATTTTAAAAATGAATATCAAATTAATGAAACAATATTCATTTTAGTTTTAACCTTTCTCTTACCTAATTTTTTTTACAGGTTTTCTATCAGTTTTTTATATATCATGTTAATGATAAAAAAGATAATAATTTTCGTACCATCATGGATCATTGGGTTTTTTTTTATAGAAATCAGGAAATGTCAATATATCATTAATGGTACTACAATACTGAAAGATCAATCTTTATGTATATTCTTGACCTCTGCCAATTGAGATGTTATTTTGATGATTTCATCATTTAATTGGTAATCAACTAATATTAAGTTGATTGAATGTCTGAATTTGTGCCTAAATGGATCTTGCATTCTTCAATTTTTGGCGGGAGATAAAAGAAATAGAGAGAGTGAATTCTAAGTTGAGTTCTATGTAAGTATTTTCCATAATTGTTTATCAGATCATCACCACTTTCATTAAATAAATAATTTTCTCTATTTATGTTTTCATGCTTTGTATCTATAGTTTATTGATACAGCATGTCACCTTAGTCCAAATTTAATTTTAACATTCAACCAAAAACATAATCAAGGTAAATGCTTTCATATGTGTGACATATGACTTCATGCAGGTGGAATTATAACGCATGAATACTGTAGAAGCAACCAAATTCTCCTATGGATGCCAAATATTTCCAGGTACACATTGAAACCACTAAATAATTATTTATCATTTACTAATACATTAAAGAAAATACATATTCGTACCCATTCCCCTCATGGATGAGTGTTATACTTTTTTTTTAAACTTGATGCCAAATCCTTTTTCCTTCTAAACTATGTATTTCACACCACTGTTTCTCATAAATAGCAACCGAGAAAGAACTGTGTTTGATGCAAAAATGTGAAGGTTGAAAGATACAAAAAAATACAACCATGTAAATAAAGAATTATAATGGTGAAGGTTAATCAACAAATTTTCTTAGGTAAGAAATATATTACTTAACTCTTATATTAACATTAACTCTCATAAAATGAATAATTGTTACTTTCTCAACTTAATATTCAAATTAACTATTTGCTATTTTTTCTGACTTGGAATTAAATGGAAACAAATTGACGTGAAAACATTGTCATAAAACCATGTCTATGTGCCAATCCATTTATGTCATGACAAAATATTTAACTAGATACATGGAGGGTTATATTATTTGAAATGCTAATTATTATTATTTTTAATTAGTGCCATACGCTATTCCATGTCATAAATAGTGAACAATTAATAATTTTGTATGTTACTAAATATGAAAGATTAATGGATCCATTTGATTTCCGAAATAGTATTTGGGTTATGCTTAAAATAGTTTCCTTATCTGTGTCATCGGCACGGGCTCCAAACAAAAGAGTGTGTGCGTGCGAAATATATGTATCAAGAAGGTATATAGAAGTAGCACATGAATTATTGTTACGTACATGATACTTGCATCTTTAAGCAAATAAGTATGTGGTAGAGATTAGTTTGGGTGCTGAAGCAATTTATATATGTCTGTAATTGATGTTTTGCATTTGTTTTCAGGTTTGCCTACTCATTTTGTGTGTGCATGTAGTACTGTCTAATTGGCGAGTCAAGTTGAAGCCAAGTGAAAATGGTTGTGTTATATATGAATTTTGCTGCTGGGAAGTGGTGCTAAAGAGGCGATATAATGCTTAATAGTAAGTTGAAGCTTAATCATTTTTAGCTCCAGTCTTTACTCCATGGTATCATATGACATCGTTTAGTAATTTTTTTGCATGAGATAACATCTATAAGATTTAGGACGATCTTCATCAACAACAGAACTTAGTGTTTCAATAGCATCATAAGGACTGTAAAATGTAGGAATCGAGAAACTATCCGAGTTTTTTTTCACAATTGCTCTGTGAAGAACACTTTTGCAGTGGTTGTTGCCTAAAACCTGCATTAGAACAGTGGTTAGAATACATATTTACATGTATGATTAAAAAAAGTCAATATGTAAAACACGTACATATTATTTTGAGTACCTGCATTTGATCACCAATGTTAATTGTCAAAGTATTAGGATCAGAGCTAACATTAACGCACTTTCCATTTCTCGGCACTTGCAAGCCCGGAACTCCATTTTGTAGTAAAATAGTGATAACATTTGGATCTTTGTAACCAGGCAAGGCGTAAGTAAGTTCATACTAAGATAACACGAGTGAAAAGCTAAAATAAGCACACCTTTTCAAGGATCATGTTTTTCTTTTGCAAACGTTCTATATAAAGCATATAATTGGTATGTATTTACATCACACGATGCCTTTTTTCTATTCATCCCCAGGATGCTACCATAGTTTATCTATTTGATCAATGGAAAGTCTAATATCTATTTTTGTCCACTCAAATATATAGTTTTACCGTTATTGGTTTACTTTTCCAGAAAGTTTATCTAATTAGATTCATAAAGGATGATCTATCTTTCTTTTATTACAGGCACAATGGTCGTCTGTTTCATGCCGTTGAAGCCGCCTTTTCCTTCTTCTTTTTAAATATAAAAATTAACTTCTCCATAAGTCATAATACTTACATGGCAGTACCAAGTATCCACGGGCATGTGTATTGTTTTCTGTAACGTGAGTAATATGTGGGTTTTGGTTTTCATTTATATTTTATTTGATCATCTTTTGTTAAATTTTGTGATTATCGAGGAACTAATTAAAGATATGAGAGCTTGGTTTTAAGCATTCAATTTAAAAAAATTTGCGGTATTAGCTCTATTGTTGGAGGTAGATTTTCTTTAAATGTTTTAATTTTTATTTGTTATCTTATCGGTCTTAGATATTTTCATTCTTATTGAATTTGTTATGCCTCTATTATTTTCTAATAAGAAATTAATGTCTGATTTGCTATAAATTTACACAATACCTAAATGTGTCAGTCAATAATTAATCTGAACAAGTACAAAAATGCAATTATAAGTGAGTTATCATTTGACTACTAATTGCTTTTTGATTCATGTTATCAATACATTAATTTTTAATTTTAAAATTTTAAACAAAAACCGTGTGCGAAGCACGGGTTCACACTAGTTTGTATTAAAAGGAGGGAGAAGTGGAAAGATGTTTGAAAACGTTGAAAATACTGGTTTAGGTCAAACATGTAGGATGCTAACAGATTAAAATTTATGCATCATGGAAAAAGAGAATTTTGTTCTGGCTATCCATTTCTTCATTAAAAGTATCAGGTGCATCGAAAGCAGTAGGGCTGTTATGGTAATGATAAATTTACCATTACCATACCATTACCAGCCAATCGGTTACCATTTTCGAGTGAAATCAGTATACCAGTTTAATCGGTATGGTAACGGTAAATTTACCATTTTCTACGATAAATCATCGGTAACATTTCTTCAATACCAACGGTAACGGTAATTTTACCAGTCAATTTATAATACATGTATATTCATGTAACACTACTAGAAAAACAGTATATTCCAACGCCTCATTTCCAACGGCCGCCAACGGTTATTCCAACGGCTTCCAACGGTCCGTTAATTTTTTACGTAGCCGTTGGAAGCCGTTGGAATCCATTGGAAATATGCCGTTTGCGGCCGTTGGTAGCCGTTGGAAGTTTCCTGAGTTAACAACCCGGGACCAGACCTGCAGTTCATTCTCTCTTCCCCAACTTACATTTTCCCCAAATTCTCCAACTCCACCACCTCCTACCGAACTGCTGCCGCCCCAAGCACCAACCCAACAGCCTCCGACGCCATCTAGAAGCTGCTCCGGCCAATCTACACCCTTCTAGCTCTCCAAATCGGTAATTTTCCTAAAGCTAATATTTAGGTTTTTTTTAGATTTAGGGTTTAATTCGAATGTTGATTAATTCCTAATTGTTAGTGTATGCATATTACATTATGTTATCCCCTAATTGCAACTATTATAACATAATGAACAAGTTATTATAATTGATTGAAAATTTTGTAATTTAAGATATTACATTAGTTTATGTTTATTTGGTTATAAATATATTAAACGTATGTGTGTGATAGAGTTTATTGCATTTGGAAGCCGTTAGGACGGATATTGCATTTGTGCGAACACGAGCTTTGTTTTTGTGCGAACACGCGAACATTTGGAAGCCGTTAGAACCAATATTAATTAAACGAGTTATATATTAAAATTTAATATAAACAAATATTTAAATCCTTAGATATTATTCGGCCCCGTCTGACAAGTGTTGTATATGATCGTTTTAGGGTTATCCGTTTTTCCACAAAACGGACAACTCTATTCATCTGATACATCATTTGTCGGATTTGTCCCAGTATTGGACAAGTTACAAACACTATAAAGTAATTATATTCCGTCAATCATATATCACTTTAAACGGTTCACAAAATTTCGATGACATTTCCTTTACGTTCCTTGTGTACACGCATTTGTGTACGATACAAGGAACACGGGGGAAATGCTGCCGAAATTTTGTAAATCGTTTAAAATGATATGATTTACGGAATATAATTACTATTGTGTTTGTAATGGGAAGTAGGATGACCGACCATCAAAGAAAGACACATAAGTGGCAATGAAACAATAGTTGCTTATTTAAAATAAAGTTTGTGAAATTAGCAGTTTGCGTCCGTTGGAAGCCGTTTGAAAATTTCCTGCAAAATATGAAACAAATGATTTATAACATTTTTACTCTATCATAGGTTTTCTAGTAGGGAAACATGATCAATTACTTTAATGATCGGAGCTGGATGTATCAAAGAAGGGAAATTAGTGGCGCAATAAGCGAACATTTTCTAAAAGGGGTACAAGTGTTCATCGAATTTGCTATAAGTAATATTGGAAACGATGAAGAAATTCGTTGTCCGTGTAGTAGATGCAAATTGTTGAACTATTTAGAACCGAATATGGCTAAGGTTCATTTGCGCCAATTCGGTATCGTACCCAATTATTTGCTGTGGGATCGTCATGGAGAAATTGTAGCCCCTAATAATCAAGAACAGTCGGTGGAGGTCATCAACGAAGAAGGTGGTACGAATCTCATAGAACATATGGTCGAAGATGCAGCACGATCAATGTTCCCTACCATTGTAATTAATAACGACGATGTTAACATCGAAGAGGAACCAAATGTTAGAGCTAAAAAAATATATGATTTATTGGATCATGCTAAAAAACCCCTTTGGAATGGATGTTTAAGCGGCTCTCAATTATCGGTAACTGCAGAATACATTGCAATGAAATCAAAATACAACCTTACAGAAGCTGGATTTACGGCTGTTGTTCAAACTGCTAAACGTCACATGCCATCCGATAATTTAATGTGCGAAAATTATTATGAAGTAAAAAAACTTATGTCATCTTTCGGTTTGCCATATCAAAAAATAGATACATGTTTAAAGGGTTGCTGTTGTATTGGAAAGAAGACATCAATCTTAGAAATTGTAAAATATGTAATCAGGAAAGATACAAATCGAGGAAAAAGAAGGGAAAAGAAGTTCCGTACAAGCGTATGCATTATTTGCCCCTCACCCCTAGACTTCAACGATTATATGCATCATCTGTAACAGCGCATCATATGAGATGGCATAGTGTGAGAACACCTCAAGAAGGTACGTTGACACACCCATCCGATGGAGAAGCATGGAAACATTTTGACAAGAAATATCCCGATTTCGCAGCGGAGAGCCGAAATGTTAGACTAGGTTTATGTACAGATGGCTTCTCACCGTTTTCTCAGTTTGATTCTAAATATTCATCTTGGCCTATAATAATCACACCTTACAATCTACCTTCGTGGATGTGTATGAAAACTCCATATATGTTTCTCACGATTGTTGTCCCTGGTCCTGATGATCCGACACAGGCATTGATGTTTACTTACAACCGTTAATTGAAGAGTTGAAAATATTATGGTATGAAGGAGTTGAAACATACGACATATCAAAAAAGAAATTTTTTCGGATGTTCGCTTCTTTGTTATGGACTATTAGCGATTTTCCTGCATATGCAATGCTTTCGGGTTGGAGTACGGCCGGTCGTTTTGCTTGTCCTTATTGCATGGAAGAAACACGAGCATTTTCTTTGCCAAATGGAAAGAAAATTTCATGGTTTGATTGTCATCGATGTTTTCTTCATATTAATCACCCTTTTAGAAGAGACAAAAAAAACTTCATAGCTAATAGACATGAGACTCTACGACCACCAGCGGTATGGTCAAGCGAGGATATATATGAACTTGTAAAAGATTATCCAAAGATACACGAGACCGGACAACAAGAAGAAATTCAAGGTAAATTGACGTTTCATAATTGGTGCAAACAAAGTATATTCTGGGAATTGCCCTATTGGAAAAATCTATTAATCCGTCATAACATTGACGTGATGCATAACGAAAAAAACGTATTTGATAATGTGTTTTATACAGTTTTGAATGTGAAGGGCAAGACTAAGGACGATCTGAAATCTAGACGTGATATAAAGCAAATATGCAATCGTCCCGAGCTTCATATGACTCCCGACAATAAAAAACCCAAAGCATGCTATGAACTAGACAACAACCAAGTTAAAGTACTGTTACAATGGGTGGAAGGATTACGATTTCCCGATGGAATTTCCTCTAATCTTCGTAGATGTGTCGACTATAAAAATGGGAGACTGAGTGGAATGAAAAGCCATGATTGTCATGTAATGATGGAAAATTTATTACCCATCGCTTTCAAAGAATTGTTACCGGTAAAAGTTTGGACGGTAATAACAGAACTTAGTTTATTTTACAAGGAGCTTTGTTCAACTACGTTAAAAGTTGACCGTCTACTTAAACTTGAAGAAGAAATTCCTATACTGCTTTGCAAACTGGAGAAAATATTTCCTCCGGGTTTCTTTAATGTAATGGAGCATTTACTTGTTCATCTTCCATATGAAGCACGTCTTCGAGGTCCTGTGCAATATAGATGGATGTATCCATTCGAAAGGTATGTTACTATATTGAGTATGCAAATGTTGATTTAAGTATAAATATAGTAGTTAATACTTAACCCAAATAATTTTTATTAGGTACTTAAATCATTTAAAGAAAAAAGTGAGACAAAAAGCTCGAGTTGAAGGCTCTATTTGCAAATCATATATCGAAGAAGAAGCTTCTTTCTTTTTCTCTCATTATTTTAAAGACCATGTGAACTTATCATTTGTAAGCGTTCCGCGTAATGATGATGAGGCCGTTGAACAAGATCCTTGAGGAGGTATGTTTTTGAGTATTTGTGCTTGAACAATGTATATATTGACTTGGAGATGTTTTGATGTTGATGGTGATGTTGTATATATTGGTACAGAGTGGGTGAGAAATATTTTGATGGCATGTACATGGTACATTGACATTTGTTGATGGTATGTACGTTGATGGTATATTTTGTGATGTTTAATCGGTTTGGTTTGTTTATATTGGTGTTTTATTGATTTATGTGTGTTGTTTGTATTGATATTGATATATATGTGTGGAATTGATTGGAAATGGAATGGAAATTGAATGGATTGGAAATGGTATGGGTGGAAGGTTAATAGGCCTGCTGTTATACAGCAAAATATACCCAGTATTTCCAACGGCTTCCAACGGTTTCCAACGGTTTATTGGCCATTTTGTTGTAACGGTTTCTAACGGTTTCCAACGGCAGAAAGCCGTTAGCGGCCGTTGGAAATTCCGTTGGAAATGGCCCGTTGGATCCGTTGGAAAGCATTGCAAGGCGTGGGATTTATTCCAACGGCTATTCCAACGGTTTCCAACGGCCGCCAACGGCTAGGAACCGTTGGAATAGCCGTTTTATCTTGTAGTGTAACATGCTTTATTATAGGCATTTAGAACCAAGCAAATGATTAAATTTAGTTTATTAACCAGGTGAAATAATGTTAAATACACTTCACTTCTTTCTCATTTATGTTTTTTATTAAGTAACACTATAAATTGTATAATGAAGCATCGTTATGGTGTGAATATGTGTTACGTTACTAACCTTTTATAGACAAACGGTAATTTACCATTACCAGTGTAACGGTTACCGGATTATCAGTATACCAGTGTTCGGTATACCAGCCTATCGGTAACGGTAACGGTAAGCAATTTTCGCTTACCAGTAAAAATGGTATGGTAACGGTATTTGTGAAATGGTAACGGTAACCATTACCATAACAGCCCTAGAAAGCAGAACAATGTTACTTTTGGCAATGTAATCGCATTTAGCGGATTTCGTTTTGAATAAGTGAAGTGACAGATAATAAAGTGAACTCTTAAAAAAATAAACTAGATAAAGACAACATAATTTAGGTAGAAAAATTAACTACTTATAAGGGGGAAAGATACCTCCTTCCTCGTAAAATTAATTGTTAAATTCGGAAAATTAAAAGGTGTATCACATTTGCTGTCTTCAACTGAAAATCTAGTTGTATAATTTTCAACTAAAATGCATACAAAATATTGATTTTAATTTTATTTGAACATATACACACAATAAGTTTTAATAAAATAGATAATTACATATTTAACTTTGAAACTCAATCTACATACAAGACCAAAACATCCTCAAAAGCACTTGAATTTTGAATAAAGGGAATAAATTAATATTCATGTCAACATAAGTAGATGTATAGATAAATGTTGAGAAAAAATTTGTTGGGATGGAGATAAAGATGAGTTCTCTTTCGTTATCTTAATTTTTAACAACCTCTTTTCTCGAATTAAAGAGACAAACATTGTGGATGAGATAATTGTACGTGAAAATAATAAAAGATGGATAATTATATGACAATTAGCAATTTTGCTTTGTTTTAAATAGAGAGAATCAATGGTTTATTATTTCTTTAATGCAACTTTTTTAACTAAAGATAGGGTTAGGTAAAATGGAGAGCAAATCCCCTGTACCAAACCCTTCTGTTCTCCCTGTCCCCAACCAATCTAGGATGTCGATTTTCAACCATTTTGCAATTAAACCCCTAACAGCAGGAGAGAGAAATTGAGTTTAATTACAAAATGACTGAAAATCGGCGTCACTGATTGGTTGGGGACAGAAGGGGCAGGGGGGTTTGGTACAGGTGATTTGATCTCGGTAACTAAGGAAAAGAAAATTAGTTTCTAGGCCCCATACTTTAATATTTAAAGAAACCAGCGTACTTCACCCTAAAATTGGTGTCACCTTTCACGTTAAAATTTAACATCACATCCCACACTCCCCTTCACACTACCTCCTAAACATCGTCACGACAATAAGCATCATCATTTCCACATCGTCGCAAATCCTAGTCATAATCAAATCTCACCACCACACCGCACCACCATGCCCCGCTGCCTCACAATAGCCCTAGTTGGCCTCCTCTAACAGTAAACCATGTTCAATCGTTTGGAAAAAAGCAACTACGGTTAAAAAAAATGCTAAAATAAACTAACATTACGTGAACATATAATGATATATTCATTTTTAGTGTAAAAAATGTTATATTATTTTAAGGTCATTTGCATGTAATGATATGCTTAGTTTTACAATTCAAAAAAGCTGCAAGTTATAAGTAGCACTAGAAAATATTGTTACATTCATTTATACAGTATAAAAGTGTTAATTATATTTAGCATTTCTAGCTGTTTTTAAAAAGAAAAACCGACCAACACTAGCCGTCGCCAGCTCCTCCAACACCACCATCGACATCGAACTTTCATCGGACACTACTGCATCATCCACCGACACTCTGGCGCATCTCCATTGAAATTGGGGCCTCCATCTACAAAAATACGAAGCCTTAAATCACACCACTACTAAATCATGGTTAATTGTTGTTATCTTTGTCATCGTCGTCAGAAGGTATCGTTGTCTTTGCCTATAGTTGAACCATACATTGGTTAGAATTGTCTTTACCTATAGTTGAACCATACATTCGTTAGAATTGTTTACCTCTGAGATAAAAATTAGACCAAAGTTGGTCTATGAGATCAAAACAAAAACTATGTGTCCCTGAAATTAATTTTTTTTGATTGAAATTTGTCCTTGTTTTTTTTTTCTATTGACCAAAATTGGTTTTTTTCCATTTCATTATTCGAATTGATTCTTCATTTTAACCATTACTAAAATAAAGGCCTTTAGGAAC
The DNA here is from genome assembly GCA_030737815.1 of Allium fistulosum. Classification (NCBI taxonomy): domain Eukaryota; kingdom Viridiplantae; phylum Streptophyta; class Magnoliopsida; order Asparagales; family Amaryllidaceae; genus Allium; species Allium fistulosum. Next base: position 327,124,456 of record CM060906.1, read on the forward strand.
CCCTTATTATAAAGGAAAAGAAAAGGCATAATCAAATGCAGTTTCTAATAGCATTCTATTTAACTTTATAACAATGGATTGGAAGATATTATTTGTGCAAGAGTATTTTAAGGTTTGTCTCATTTTTGCACAAAGGGATTCACATAAGGGTGAGCAAACGGTTGGCTTGGTTGAAATCATTAGAAAATATTTAAAATCACTCAAAACCAAAATATTAAAAAAAAAATCGATATGAACCAAACTCCTTTTTTAAAACCAATTAAGGGTCAAATTGAAATAAGCCGGTTTGGTTTGGTTAGTTAACAATAAACCAAATTACTAGTTTTAAAAATAATATGCTAACATGGAAAGCAAAAATGTTAAAATTCAACTATTATTATCCATATTTGTTATCTTGTGCATTAAAATTTTATGGACTATTTCATAATAATGGAACATCTAGAAATTTGATTTGTCATTTGCAATATTAGTTGGTTAATTTAATTTGTTATTTGTAATTTTAATGCTTTTAGTTCATTTATTTGTACTATCATTTCTTAAATATGTTCTCTAATTTAGAATTTTCAAAACTCAAAACTAAACCAATTTTTTTTTATTTCTCAGCCAAATTCAAACCGATGATTTTTCAAATCAAACTACTATATGAATTTCAATTTTCTTTTGTTGTTTAGTTTACCCCAACCATTTTTTACACACCCATAGATCCATAGAAGATTTTTAAAACATCACAGTACAATAATACTATCATCATAGAAGATCTTATTTTGTTAAATTAGGGATTAAATTTTGTTTATGTTAATTAATTCACGTAGTGTTCATGTTCTTCTTTATCGAGGATAAAAAATACTAATAGGCTTTCATATTTCAAAAACAAGTATAAACATCAAAAATAAAAACGATTACATGACTTGAATCGTCATCACAATTTTCTTTTCTTCTATTGCGCTTAGAATTGTAATTTGAAATTCTTATAATGATAATAGATTGTAACATCCCATGTTTTGAAGTATGCAAAATATTATAATTTAACAGTAAATAAATTTATTAAGTAATTAATAAAATTTAGAATGTAAGTTTAATTACTCAATTGGTAATTTGGTTAAAATAGTGAACGATGTTTAGCCAATTAATTAATTTAAATACCGGGTAACTAATTATGAACCAAATGAAATAAAGAAATCTCTAGCCTACGAAAGTAGGTTTTAGAAGAAGAAATAAAGAAATGGAAAAAAAATTATTCCAATATTTTTGGCCATGTAATTTGTTATGTAGATTTTTGCCTTAGCACAGTGGATATGGAAATATGTCAAAAGACACAGAAATTCCTAAAAGGGTCCGTAGTAAGTTTGTTATCACATGACCGAATGGGTAAAATAAAGAAATAATAGAACCGAAGCCTAACTCGAGGGAAATTAGAAAACAAAATTAGCTAAGTGAGGAATTTAGTCCAACATGATTAATTTGTCTGGTAGTAATTGATAGAAAACTTTTCGATAGTCATCAAACACCGAACAACATAAGCGGTCAAGTAGTGGCAACTACTGAACAAGGAAAACGGTTTGGTTGTCCTATTATTGAACGAACTTTATACTAAACTGAATGTTGCCGAACATAACAAGTCAAACATTCAAACTATCTACACTACAACAAAACAGTCATTTTACAACGGGCAATACCCGTTGTAATATGGATTTCGCAACGTGCATGCGTCCGTTGTATTAGGTCACGTTGTAATAGGTCGACCATATTTTACAACGGGCAATGCCCGTTGTAATACATGATATTGCAACGGTTTCTGACCGTTGCAAAATAAATGCAAATTTTAAAAAAATTACAGCAGCATCCATGCAATACATCCATACTAATACTAAATATTGTCGTAAAATAATTAAAATCAAATACGAAAAGACTAAAAGCATAGTTTTACACGTTTATAAAACATGTACAATATTTGAGCAAATAAAACATGTATCTTAGAGAAAATAAAAAATGAAGAAAATGCACAATATTTGAGCATAGTTTTACACGTTTATAAGTTGAGGGACTAATATTTCTTACAATCCATCTAATGCCGGGAGTGCTAGAAAGTCCTATGTGTCGCCTTACAAAAGAAGTTTGGTGTGTAAGCCTGAATCTTGAGGGGTCTGCATACAAAGAACGAATAACTTACCTATTTGACTTAGCATATTTATGTACGAATCAAGAATAAGGATACATTTGAACGGCACCGACAAATGCTCCAAAAAGGCCTAGCATCGCCATCAGCTCGACTCTGTCCCCTTTCTTCACAAGGAATTCCTGAAATAAATATGGTTGCAGTTAGGAAACAAGAGCTAATAATTTCAATCCATTCGGTTTTTTGCACTAATGGGCAAATGTGTTTGGTGACAACTATAAGAATAAAATTGCATACCTAACATTACTAATTGCATAAAGCATAGATCCTCCTACACTTACGAAGCTTTTTCAACTTTGTAATCAGTTTATCATGGACCACCACGTTAGCACCACTCCAAGCCACTGTTGCCTGTAAATAAAAATCTAAATCAGATGGAAAAAGATATTAAACTTCATAAGATTCTAACTATTTTGCCACCATTACTACGTTTATACTCCTCAAATATACAAGTGAAATACTGAATCATTTCATTGTTAATGCAAGCACATCAGCGAAATACATTAATGTCCTTTTCTTACTATATTTGCATTGTATTAGCTATGCAATGCAGAATTAAACTCCCAAGATCCAAGTACAATCATTCCACGATTGATTAAGAAAACAATCAAACACCAGTGCCTGTAGGAAAGCATGATGATTTGACATTAATAATTCAAAATTTAAGTTCTCAATGAACTGCAGTCAAACTAATACTTTAAAACATTACTCATGAACTGCAGTCAAACTATAAACATAAAACTGTATAGCTTATATAAAATTTCAGTTTTTGCTCTTCACTGTGAATAACTGTAAGTCCTAATGTACCAGGCTAGACAGTCTTACTTCCATGATAGAGTATCTAAAATGAGTAGAAAAAAGACAAGAGATAAACTGTTGCTTCACTTTTTAAGCTTCCAACTTCTTGCATAATGCTTTTATGTCTTCAGGCATCTAATCAGTGCATCCATGGTGAGCCCAGCAGAACATGCTATTGGTTTTTCAACATCATTCGTACGATAAATATCACAGCAAGTGGATTATAAGACTTCCCGTGGGTTAACCAATTGAACCTGTTCCAAGCTTTCAAATCCATAATAATCATACATATATACGTATGCAATAGGCCATAGTTTGTACAAAAATACTAACAAGTCTCACCTAGTACTCAACTGAAACTTTGTAAAATAGCAACAAGTTGGATAAAAAAGAAAGCCCCTTCGGCCTGGCAATATATGATATTATATCTAGTCGTCTTAGATAAGCAGAAAAGAATAATAAAAAAAAAAAACTGCCTCCACCTTCTTCCATTAACTATTTATGATCCCAGAACAGTTACATATCATCTGAACTAATCGATGCTTCATTAATATATATCATCTGAACCCATCATCATTCCTTTTCTTTATACTTTTCAAATCTGTACATACAAAGCTAGTGAGGCAGATAGCAAAAGCCTGAAAAGCAGAGAGAGGCTGTCTGTAATCCATAGTGAAAAGATCATCACCAACCTTCCCAAACTGAAGCAAAACCACTTCTTCATCGCCGACGTTGCCTTCCTGGCTCGAATCCACTGTTGCCACAAGCTGAAAGTTCTTCACTGAAGCGACCCTTACCGTGAAAATTCAAGCACCAGCACTGTAGATGCTCGTGCCATCTCGGTACTTTGTATTATGAATCAAACAATACAAGAGTATCAGCTATCTAACACACTTATCAATCCGCACCATCAAGAGGCAACACCCATCAACCGTTGATCTACAATCGATGGTCACGATTCATTTCTGCTATCCAATTCAGATTGCCAACTTATCTTGGGCCATGGAATATTAGGCCCATTCTATTGTATTTAAATACTTTGCCCCTGTATCATTTTCTGTATTCAAGTATTCTAATAAAATACAAAGTACTATTTCTTCGTTTATGGTATTAGAGCTGTAAAGCCAAACGGCAAAATTCAAAGATCATAATCAAAGATTTGAGTTGTGTTGATTCCTCTTAGAAAAATATCATCATCGAGGAAGCATATCCCATTCTTGATCATATCAAGATCAGTTATACCTATCCCACATCTTTCACTTGCCATCCTAAAAGGAAAAATCAGAAATCATCTTCACTTTTCTCCTTTGGTTGCAAGATACCACACTGCTGTTCATATATATTACTGTTTCTTGATGAGACAGTAATATATATCTATCACAAACAGTTTGATTCTTTATCCGTTCTTGTTTCTTGGCTGCTATTCTCAAATAGCCATGCCAATATTCCTTTCACCTGTTATTTTCAGCCAAGAAATCAACATTCCCAGATCACTAAATCACCATGGCAAATGATGAAGAAGAAATGTCATCAGCCACTTCAGGCAACCAACCAAGAAATCCCCAAAATTCTGATCTAATCTTGATCAAACCTAAAAGTCAAGTCATCACAACACCATTAGATGAAGACAATTACATTCTATGGAAATATCAAATTGAAATAGCTTTAAAAGGATATGACTTACATGATTATGTTTCTGGAACCAATATCATACCACCGATCATGATAACTGACAAAGAAGGCAAAACTATTAGCAACCCAGACTACAAGCATTATCAAAAACAAGATAATCTCTTATCATCATGGTTACTATCTTCGATTAGTCAAAGCTTACTGTCACAGATGGTTGAATGCAACAGCTCTTATGAGATATGGTCAGCAATTCAACGGATTTTCAGTTCGCAATCAGCAGCAAAGGTCATGCAATATAGAAGGGAATTACAGAATGCAAAGAAAAATGACATGCCAATGAGAGAATATCTTGCCAAAATTAAAAATTTATGTGACAAACTAAAAGGAGTTGGTCACAGTATATCCATCAGTGAACAGATTCTAGTGATAACCAATGGATTAGATCAAGATTATGAATCTTTAATAACATATATCGCCACTCAATCAACCCTGCCTGATATCGAATACATCCACACAGCCCTACTGGCTCATGAAGGAAGAATTCAGCAAAGAAAATCAATGCAAGAAGAATACAACATCAATTATGCTGCTGCATCAAGGAACAGAAATCAGAAAAACCCACCAAACCAACCCAGGCAAGAGAACCAAAGTCAGAGAGGAGGCAATGTTCCAAGAGGCAGAGGCAAAGGAAGAAGTGCATACAATAATAGAGTCAAATGCCAGATTTGTGAAAAACTTGGGCATATGGCAAACAAATGTTATTTCAGATATAAAGAAGATTTTAATGCAGGACAAACATCACAAACCAACAAGCAACCAAATGCTAACATAGTTCAGACTGGGAATCAATCTAGAAACAATGGAGGTAGTACCACTGATGATGCAACCAAAACAGATGATTACAGCAGTGAAGAATGGTTTCCTGATTCTAGTGCTACAAACCACATTACAAACAATCTACAGAATCTAAATCTGGGCAACAAAGGATACACAGGTAACCAAACTGTTCTTATGGGAAATGGTGAAGCTACAAATATAACACATGTTGGTACTGGCTATATAAAAGGTACAAGGTTACTCTATTTAAACAATTTATTGAGAGTACCAAGTATCAAGAAAAACCTTATTAGTGTTTCACAATTTGCCAGTGAAAATAAAGTTTATTTTGAGTTTCACCCAAAGTCTTGTCTTGTTAGAGATTCATTAAATAAAAACATATTATTACAGGGTAAGCTGGATAATGGCCTATACAAATTCAGCAATACTCATGCTCCTAACAAGAGAATTTGGTCAAATAATGTTAGCACAAGGAATGACAGCAATGTAAAATTATTTCATGAATGGCATTGTAAACTTGGTCATCCTAGTTATGATGTAGTTAAACTCATTTTAATACAAAACAATATTCCTATTCCTAATAAATCTGATTTGTCTATATGTGATCATTGCCAAATGGGGAAAATGCATAAATTGCCTTTTCCTATTTCTAAAACTATATATGAAAATCCCCTTGAGTTAATTACTGCAGATCTATGGGGACCAGCACCACTTACTTCAACACAAGGACACAGGTATTATCTATCACTTGTAGATGCACACACAAGACATACTTGGATTTATTTTCTCAAGGCTAAATCAGACACATGCCATGCTATAACACAATTTGTTAATTATGTTGAGAAACAAATTAACAAATGTGTTAAGATAATACAAACAGATGGTGGGGGAGAATTTATACCATTAAAAGATTTTTTTTAGCAAAAAGGGAATTCTTCACAGAATTACATGCCCCCACACATCAGAACAGAATGGTTTGGTAGAGAGGAAGCACAGACATATTGTAGAAACAGGTTTAACACTTTTGTCTCAAGCATCACTTCCTTTGAAATACTGGAGTGAGGCTTTTGCCACTGCAGTATATCTTATTAATAGGATGCCGACAAAAGTACTAAACAATGTCTGTCCACATGAAATTTTTTTTAAAATTAAACCAAAATATGATCATTTCAAAATATTTGGATGTTTATGCTACCCCTATCTCAGACCATACAATAAGCATAAACTAAGCCTGAGATCAAGTCCATGCACTTTTATGGGGTATGCACACAATCAGAAAGGATATAAGTGCATGGATAATCAAGGCAAAATATATATTTCTAGACATGTGGTATTTAATCAAAACATGTTTCCATTTGCAGGTAAGGAAAAACAACAGAATCATGAAGTCAACAATAAGGAAACACATAATTTTCATGTTCCAGAGTTGTCAGAATGCACTCAAGGAATTAATCAAGCAATGCAAAATGTTGATAAAGATGCATCTATGTCTAACAGCAAGTCAGGACACAATTCAGATGAAGGAAATAACAACAGCTTCTCACCAATAGGTTTAAATGATGATCAGAATGACAGTATGTCGAACAATAATCATGATCAAAGTGCAAATATGTCTAAAGACAACCAAACAACAGATACAACAGCAAGCATCAATGATAATCAACTAGAAGACTTTCATAATCAACATGCAGAAAAAGGACATCACATGATTACCAGATCCAAGAGTGGTATCTTTAAACCCAAATTATACACAGCACAAATAAACGAGGTGGTGCCAACTTCTTATGATCAAGCCAGCAAACATGAAAAATGGAGAAAAGCAATGGATGAAGAACTAAATGCACTAGTGAAAAACAGAACATGGACACTAGTGGAACCACCAAACAACAAAAATATCGTGGGATGCAAATGGACTTATAAAATCAAAAGAGATGCAAATGGTAATGTATCAAAGTATAAAGCCAGATTGGTTGCAAAAGGGTATTCACAGCAGTTTGGTTTTGACTTCACTGAGACCTTTTCCCCAGTAATCAAGCCCACTACAATAAGAATCATGTTAACTTTAGCTCTTCACAAAAATTGGGGAATAAGACAGCTGGATGTCCATAATGCATTTTTAAATGGTGAATTATGCGAAGATGTTTACATGCAACAACCATAAGGATACAATCCTCACACAAATGAAGGTTATGTTTGCAAACTACACAAAGCCATATATGGGTTAAAACAAGCCTCTAGAGCATGGTACGAGAAGCTTAAAGGAACATTGACACATTTGGGTTTTTATGCTACAAAATCCGACAATTCACTTTACATGAAAAAAGACAAGCATGGGAGCACATATATACTTGTATATGTTGATGACATACTTATTACAGGTGATGATCAACAAGAAATCAACCACATCATTAAACTACTGGACAAACACTTTGCAATCAAAGACATGGGTGAATTAAAATATTTTCTGGGAATAGACATCCAAAGGAAAACTGACAGTGAATTTTTCCTATCACAGAAATAATACATCAGAGACATTCTGGTCAGACATAACATGGACAAGGCAAAACCGCTACCTACTCCTATGACAAGCAGTAAACAATTGTCTAAAAACAAAGGTGATCCTATTGATAATGTCAAGCAATACAGAAGTGTAGTAGGAGCACTTTAGTATGCCACAATTACGAGACCAGACATATGCTTCAGTGTCAATAGGGTATGTCAATACATGCAGAATCCTCTAAATGAACATTGGAGTGCTGTCAAGCGTATTCTTAGATACCTCAAAGGAACAAGTACATATGGCCTACGTCTAAAAGCTAGTAAAGACATAAGTATAAATGCTTACAGTGATTCCGACTGGGCCAACGATATTGATGACCGGAAATCGATTTCTGGATATTGTGTCTATTTGGGACCAAACCCAATTTCTTGGTGCACGAAGAAGCAAACTACTATTTCCAGAAGCAGCACTGAAGCATAATATAGGTGTATAGCAAGTACGACTGCAGAGATTACCTGGATCGAAACCCTAACTTGGGAATTAGGGTTCAAATCAACTCGCAAGCCCATCATTTGGTGTGACAATCTCAGCGCCATCTCCCTTTCCATGAATCCAGTTCAACACGCTCGCACGAAACACATGGAGATCGACCTCCACTTCGTTCGTGAAAAGACAGGAAGTGGCAAGCTTGCCATCAACCATGTTCCATCTTATTATCAAAGAGCAGACTTCCTGACCAAAGCTTTATCGGCCAAAAGTTTCAATCGCTTTCGCGAAGAACTTAGAATTTTCTCAGCCGACATAGAAAACGAAGAGGAAGTAAAACCCTAGCTTTGTTTGAGGAGGGGTATTATGAATCAAACAATACAAGGGTATCAGCTATCTAACACACTTATCAATCCGCACCATCAAGAGGCAACACCCATCAACCGTTGATCAACAATCGATGGTCACGATTCATTTCTGCTATCCAATTCAGATTGCCAACTTATCTTGGGCCATGGAATATTAGGCCCATTCTATTGTATTTAAATACTTTGCCCCTGTATCATTTTCTGTATTCAAGTATTCTAATAAAATACAAAGTACTATTTCTTCGTTTACTTTGTTCTTCAGTACAATTATCGACGACTCGTTATTACTATTATTATTAATATTGTTTAATTATTAATTGCGAATGATTCTAGTTTGGTCAACTGATGCAAATTCTCAATATGAAATCGTGGACGTTTAAAAATGCAAGTAAATATCATCAAAAGTAAGTTATATAAGATGCATCACAATTAAAAAACTAGAAACATTAACAGTGAATTATATATCTAAAACAGATAGTATATTAGTATATATAAACAAGAATTCACCTGCAGAGGCTTTTTCCTATAGATCAAAAGGCCACCATAAATCACGGCCAATAAAAAGTAATTGAACAAGGACCGCGAAGTAGGAGCATTGATGTTTGAAATGAACACAAATAAATATGTAGAAATTACTTAATGTATCAGCGAATTAATTATAAGCTAATATGAAAAGAAGAAGAAAATCATCTCTTCTGGACAATCATCGGAATTATATAATAAAACAATAATAATAAAGAACATCTCTGAACCACAAACATTGTATCAACAAATAATAGAGGACATAGATAAACATAATTCAACTACATTACAATCAAGCTTAACAAAATACAAGTTCGCTTATGATACAAAGTTCAATTACAGTACAATCAAAGACTAAGATGATTTAAGACTACTTATTTCAATTTTCAACCTCCGAATTATAGCCTCAAGTCTACGTTTTTCAATTTGCATCTCCAACGCATACTCGCTTCCTCTTTGGCAAAGTGGTGGATCTATCCACTCCAAAAGCCCACAACAATTTGATATATTTGCACAAGCAAAAAATCGACGTCCGGCAAAACATATATTCTCAGCGACTTTGGTCACTGCATTGATTCCACAAAAACACACCACTTGTTTGCATGCTTGGGGTTGTGGCGGTTCGGAAATCGACAAGGTATCCAAGGATAGGATTTCATGATGTTGTGGTGGTTCTAAGTTTGGTAAGGGATCGGGTTCAAAATCCTCCCACCACGGATCAAGTTCTTCAGAACTCGAACTAGCTGTATCCAGCCATTCAATTTCGTACCCACCCATTTTTTTAGTTAATACTAAAAAAAGAATGAGGTTAAAATTGTATTCACAACTAAATTCAAGTGAATGGCAACAAGTGATGCATCAGTGAAACAACTCAAACAATATATGCAATGACCAGAGCACAGATATACAATGACCAGTGCTTCAAAATCTTATTACATTTTATCGTGTTGCCTCAATTTGAATACATAGCCCAGTCAATCTATTACATTTTTCAATTCTTGATAATTGAAGTTGCTACCCTTTGAATCTTGAAAACTCTATGTTGCTACCCTTTGAAACTAGAAAAAAAACTATCTCTGAGTCAAAACTAAAAAGTGTTGAACAAATACATGCACCTATATGAGTGACGAAGGTCACAAACATTACAGGAAGGAATGCTAGGAGATATTTCATACTAGCATAATGACATGGCAACAATATGTGAACAATAATATAATATTTTTATCTTGACTAAATAAACGAGATGGAATGCAAATAGAACAAGACAGTTTTACAACACAGGTGAAGAAAAGATTTACCACATGATCAACTACTATTGTAAAGTAGTCAACAGTCTATAATTTGCACAGTATTGAGTAACAATAACTACAAAAAACAAGACAGTACGTGGTTTTATCTTTAGTATCTCCAATGAATCAAATCCAACAACTATTGAATAATAATATCACCACAGATTTGCTCAAAGTGAAAGCAACTTTTGTCGAACTCTAGTACGACATATTCCTAAATGCATATAAAAAATAAGTATATAAAACAACAGAAAATACCTTTTGGAACTGAGGAGTTGTGATTTTATGTCATAGGTTAAGGTACGATCACCACCATGTTGAATCCAATGAGAAGCTCGCGCATACAATTCCCTCACTCCAATCTCGCATGTACAACTCCCTCATATCTCAATGATTTTTGCAATCGGGTTGGGTCTACGCAACGAGATAGAGATGGAGATTTGAGTGGACTTGGTGACAGAAATTTGAGAAGGCTGGATGCGATGCTCGGGGGTTGAAATTTGGAAGTTGCGATCTGGATTGGGAAACCGAAATTCAAAGATCTGAAGGGTTTTTTTTGAAATCATGTGGATCGAGAAATTTTATTTGGGATCGAGAAATTTTAGTAGGGGTGGCTCGAGATCTAATTTCGTAGTGATAAACCACATGATAACTGGGGAGAGAAGTTTCGTAGTCGATCTATTACAACGGGCAACTGCTGAATGTTGTCAAATATACTTCCATTACAACGGGCAGAAGTTGACCGTTGTAATATCTCTCTATTACAACGGGCAAATAATGCAAGTTGTAAGAAGGGCATTGGACAGAGCATCTATTACAACGGTCCTAAAATGACCGTTGTAATAGCCGTCTATTACAACAGACAGAGTATGCCCGTTGTGAAAAGGACGTTGTAACATGATATTTTTGTTGTAGTGCTATATATAGGAATATGGGCCGATTTCTATGAAACGTCTTACCTGGAAATACCATATGGATGAACAGTAAGGGCAGACAAGTTTGAGATCTCTACTACCGAGTAGATTATTTGGAGCTATATTTTTCATTTCTTTTGATCAGTAGATCATTGTATTTTGTATTTTTGCATTGTACTCGATATTTATAAGGAAATAAATGATAATTTAGAATACATATAGGCAATCTTTAGACGAACCGCTATAAATTATGTGTCTTCTTTACTTTCTACATTATTAATTCTATAATATATGTTAAATATTAGCATACATAAAATATTATTATACATATAGTTTTAAAATCGTAGAATACATACACTATTTAAAGTTCTACAAAATTCTAGGGAAATGTTTGCGGTTTTTTGAGTTAACATTTTTTGTGCTTTCATTGAGAGTCGTCTCAGTATGCCTCATAGGCCAAAGACAAGAGCTGGCGCAACTAGCTAGAATGTTAGGGACACTAGCGCACCTAACTTACCTATGGTTGGTCAAGGAGGACATTCAACAAGCACTCCTATATTGTCTGACATGGTTACCAAGGGAGACTTGAAGGGATTCATAGGCAAGCTAAATGATCGATTTGATGTCCAATAGCAAGCAATGTTTGGACAAACTTCTGACGTACTTGGGGCAACACTAAACCAATGGTCAATATGCTTTGGAACGTGAAAGATCCCAACCTAGGGGATGAGAAAGTAGAAGAAAATCATGTTTTGGTAATAAATTAGACTGTTACAGTCAAACTTTGAAGATACACAAAGCTAAAGGACAGATGGAATGTGCAAGATTTTAGCCCAACGATGGACCCAAAGGATGGTTCGGTACCGGAATGAATATGTATGGTGCCGAACTAGGTCGAACTGCTTCACATTCCTATAAAAATTTACCCGCTCATGCTAAATCGATTGCTAATGAAAGACATAAGGTCCATCAGGGGCAGTCTAGGAACCATGGCCATGCTTGAGAATAAAATTTCATTTGACATAGGGAGGAACGATAGGGACGACCCCTAGAGAGAAAGAATCGCAGGTCTTACCCATCGACGGTCTAATCATCCCATGGAAAGAGGTCCCTTGAAATGGAAGATAGGATGGCTCGAATGGTAAAGAAGTACATTCGGTGGGAACAAATGGAATTCGGTGTTGGAGCTCAAGTAAGAAATCCATTTACGTTTGAAATAGAGACTGCTAGGAACACTGGATTTCCAAATGCCAACTATCGAACCTTACATGGGGTTGGTTGACTCTATAGTGCATCTACAATGCTACACTTGGCACTTGCTAATGAGTGTAGCCATGGAGTTAGTTTTGTGCAATTGATTTCCACTATTCTTGTCGGACTAACTATATGGTTTTGTCGTTTACCACCTTGATCGATTAGTTTACGATCAGTGCTATGTAAGAAATTCACTAGTGAGTTTCAGGAACATGTGGAATAACCAAAGGACACATAATCGCTTTCAGATCTTAAACAAAGGAGTGACGACCCTCTACACCAATATTTAACTCAATTTAATGTCACAACTATCGGTATGCAAAATGCTGATGAGAAATTAGCCCTAATGGCACTATGTGGTTGGGTGCACCTAGATACGAAGTTGTCATAAAAATTATCTAAAGAGAAACTAACCACTCATTAGGAGTTCTATTATGCAGTAGCAAAGTACATGAGATCGGATGATGCCACGCCCAAAAGATAGCCAAATGGACAATACCGGATAAGAGAGTCACTTGGTGCTAACACTACGGTAAAAGGAGGTGGAACTGACTCCGCTGGAAAGAAGAAATGTAACAATCATAATGATCCCAATGGAAAGAACGTAAAGCACAAAAGGTGAAGGCCAAGATCAAGGTTTGATGCTTATATGGATCAAAATGATACCATCGAAAACATCTACCTGGTTACGCAAGAGGAGTTGAAATACAAGAGGCCCCAGTCTAAGAAAGAAATGGAAAGGATTTAAACTCTAGGAAGTACTGTCGCTTCCACACTATTCACGAACATAACACAAATGAGCATCATCATCTGCATGACTTTATGAAGGAGTATATCAGGAAGAAGTTGCAGAGATATATCAAAGACCCAAATGGTGCCCCAATCCCCGTTAGTCAATCACCATGACAATTTCCATGTAGTGCTGCTGAGGAAGGTACCAGTGTTATGGATAGAAATATTGGATAAATTATGGTTAAGACGGTAACTAACGGACCATATGTAGCAGATAAAAGCTGGCTGATATGAAAAGGTATGCTAAATTGTTGAAGAATGGCAAGGATTTTTATATGTTATGGATAAGGAACTAGATGCTAAAGCTCCTTACCGAGAGGACACTTAGAGTACATTTAGTAAACGGGACTTACATGGAAAGCAATATCCTCACACTGGTCGGATGGTAATCTTAACTATGCTTGGACCAATGAAAGTGTAGTGTGCTAGTAGGTAGTAGATACTCCACTAACATCCTATTCAAAAGTACGTTTGACCGGATGGGACTACCTATAAAGGGAATTACCTCTTGCAATAAACCATTACAGGATTTCACTAGAGAATAAAAGATGCCCTTATGAAAACATGATTTGTTTGTTGAACTAGGAGACCGTCCCAAATCAGCCATTAGGAAGCAAACCTTCATTTTGGTGGATAGTTTCTCAACCTATAATGCCTTTCTAGAACAACTTATCCACTCTGATTCTTGGGAAAAACTAGCTTAATGGTGCTCGAAGACAAAATTTCTAACTACAAATGGAGTAGGAATCATGGAAGGTGATCAGGATACCGCATGGAAATGCTATGTGGTTGAGCTATGTGATTGAGCTTCGAGAGAGTTGACACAATAAAAAAAGGGAAGAATGTAGAGAAGGATCACCTCATTAAAAAATCAAATGAAATATAGCAAATGTTGAAAGGAGCCTCGCTCGGGTCAACGAGCGATCCTTATAACTAATTAGACCCGAGGGACAGAAAATAGGAGGCAAAAACATAGGTATGGAGGCTATGGAGTTCGTCATGGTTGATGAGAATGATTCGACTGAGGTAATGAAGATTGGTTCCAACTTAACTGATATATGAAAGCATCGCCGGTGAGGGTTCTTGAGGGAGAACCAAGATGTGTTTGCATGGTCTCATGCCGACATGTGTGGGATCTCCACTAACACTTCATACCATGCATTGAACATTGATCCGAGAGTTTTCTTATTAACTAAAAGAAGAGAAGTATGAGTCATGATCGATTTATGGCCCTTAATGAGTAAGTGAAAACTTTGTTAGCTAACGAATTCATAAGGATCTCTCAATAGCTACAGTGGATAACTAATCCAATCCCAATCAAGAAACCAATAGAAAAAGGAGGATTTTCATCGACTTCTTGAATCTAAATGATGCTTATCATAAGAATTATTTTCAATTTTCAAGAATTGACCAGTTAATGGATAGAACGAGAGTGCATGAGTTGCTCTCCTTTATGGATGCTTATTTTGGCTCCAACTAAATAGCAATGCTTATCCTCAATCAAGACCACACGAGTTTCATTACTGATATGGGATAATATTACCATAGGGTGATTCCATTTTGATTTAAAAAATAATAGAGCTATATACTAGCGGCTGGTTAATAAGGTGTATGCGAGTCACATTAGACAAACTAGGAAATATATGTAGAAGATATGATCAGCAGTCAATGAAATAGTTTTGGTCATCCATTTGATCAATTTTATCTCAATAGAAAAAATGGTCACCAAATGACGATGAGATAGTACTATTGCATACAATGAGTGGAACACATCTATGGTAGTCGATCTTCTAAGATTGACTTGAATTGGCCAGAAAAATTTAGACAAAAAGGGAAATCAAGGCTACGGTGCGGCGAATCAGGAGTGGCAGAGGTCGTTGAGTAAGTGGTAACGAGAGGAGCTCAGATCTGGTTTTCGATCATCGGTCAGAGGTCCCTAGCGGTGGTGGTAGAAAGTCGAAGTTTTGGCTAGAATGGGTTATGTGTGTGGTCGTAGGTGTGGAGAAGAAGGTACTTAAATGAATAAGCCCTTATACTTTAAAATTTTACAAATTAAACCCAGAATCTTCTAATCGATATACTTTGCATCTGACCTTCGTTTCACGCGTGGTTTGTGGCTTTGGCTTTATGGTGAGTTTTTAGACATTTTGGCACAAAGTTTGTTGGATTTTGAGACTCTTGGTGAAAGCGTCTTAGTGGATTTGAAAGGTCGTAAGGTCGTATGTATTTTTATTTCAAAAATACTACAGAAATATTCATCGGTAAAAATATACCCTATTGATATCTAGTAGCTCTTTTGATGACTGTGTGATTGTTGTGTTGTTTCGATATGATGTATCCTCTAATTTGGTTGTTTATCTATTAAATTATTGATTTTTAATCGTTGAGTTATTAGAGAATGATATTTTACAATAATTAATTGTACATTTGCATAAAATAATTAACTAATAGGAAATAAGTGAAGTTGCTAAATTTTGGGGGAATATATTATTTACAAATTTTATTTGATATTTTTAAATAATTATTATTTAACAATTTATATTGAAACTAATCTAGAATTTAATAAGTCTATTACTGAATTTTTGGAGAAATTCATAAATAATATTGAAAATTTATTTTAAAGTGAATTTGGAGTTATTTATAAGACAATTTAATAATTAATAATATAACTTTTGGGAAGAGTGTATTATTTTGATTAAATAACAAATCCACTGCTTTTATGGAGTTTATCAAATTATATTATTATTATTATTATTATTACTACTACTATTTAAACAATAAAAATAAGAGATTCTTTGATAATAATGATAATGATAATGATAATAATAAAAATAAAGAGGTATTTTTCAGAAGGTTTTGGGTTTAAATTATCACTAATTTTATGTAAATAACAAAAAATAGTTTTTAAGTTCTAATGTATAATATTTTTATGTTTGAGTTAAATAACAGTACACAGTGTTATGAAAGATAAAGTAATAGTTTTATTGTTCTGAAGGTAATTTGACGTAATTACTTTTTTCATATTAAATAACGATGTTCAGAGGTATAAATATTTTTGAAAATAAAGGGTTTCGAAGTATTTTATCACTTTGAGAAAATTTTATTACTGTAGATAATATAGGTGAATTTTTTTTAAATAAACAATAAGATGATTTTATACATAAAATAGGAATACTAGGTGTAAATATATGCCAACATGGTTGGCTCGGTTGGTTGGTATGATTTTATACTTAAAATGGGAATACTAGGTGTAAATATATGCCAACATGGTTGGCTCGGTTAGTTGATAGTTTAGACCATAAGATTAAATGTCATGAGTTCCATACCCAAGATTGACATTTGTTGGCATTAATGAACCATGTTCAAAAAAGTGCAAATGCATTATTTTGGATTGTTGACATATGTAATTAATTGTTGTTGAGATGGAATCATATCAAGACGGGTATGCAATGTTTTACCATTATTACCGTGCGAACATTGTACAGTTCATTAAGGTTTTGTCCTGTTAATGACGTTGATGTTTTTGTTAGTAATATGAAGTAGTTAGCACATATTTGATGATATTAATGTTGTAGTACTAATATAGAGTAGTCGGTACATATTTGATGAGGTTGATGTTGTGCTACTAATATGGAGTAATTAGTACACATTTTTTGAATTTATGCTTGTATTTTTGCTATTGTTGTTGTTTAGTAATGATTGATGATTAGTACATATGTGACGATATTTATTGTTGTTGATTTATTTGATGATAGGGGTTGACATTGAATTTTGTTGACTTTGTGTGATGTTTAGTGATTGTGTGTTGTTATTGTTATTGTTATTACCCCATAGTCATAGTGATTGATTACGATGACATAATAGAATATAATGTTTTATTCTTATATTGTTGTTAGGTTATTATTGTTATGCAATGTTATGTGTTAACAAATATTTGATGCAGGGGAAGAGAATGAAACAGAACTACATGGACTTGACTCCGAATGGGTAAGTAGGCAGCTTGTCCCAATGCAATAGCCAACCGATCCCTTAGGTTAGGCTGAGGTGTATAGAATAAGACATAGTCCAAACATAGTTAATCACCATTTCCTTTTTATTGTATATATCCATGTATTTGTAAGTTATGGGTTGAAGCAAGGAGGGAAATGAGCCTGGATGTAGGTTATATCTACATATTGTTTACTTGGTATATTTATCCTTTATCATAGTTGTATTTTTGATAATTCAGTAATGACTGATGCACATGACAATGTAAATGTTATATTGCTGATTTGGGTCTTGTATGATATTCACTTGTTGAGATAATATATATTGTTGTTTAATTCCATTTTGAGCCTTTTCACCTCTTGCCCATAGTTCAAATTGTATAACCAACAACCCACTGTTTCCGATATTTGATATTAGTGTGAAGCGTATTTTGATGGCGGTTGTCACTAGTTTTAGATGCTAAGAATAGTGGCATGTCGCACTAACTTTCCTAATTGGTATGATTAATGGTGAAACAATGAATTGTCTTAATTATTGAATTAACTAAACAATGAGAAACTAATGGGTATAATTGCTGAATATGATAATCCTTTATTATATAAATTTGAAAATAACAAATGTTGCAATAAAAATGTAAAGATTAGGTCAAAATAAATTACCTTAGGTAAAAATTTAGCTTTTAACTTATTTTTAGATTTGTCATTGTGTAATTATCAGCCATATCCATATCTCCATAAGATAACATGTCACTATCATCAAATATTACGCCCTTATCACGTAACGATAAGAACACTTTGTTAAGGACAAATCCATATTGAAAATTTGTTATTAAGTTCTAGAATTATAGGAACGCATATGAAATGACATATCAAAAAATCGATGAGAACTTTATCCCTATCAAAACCCCGAGTCCATCATGATGCAAACTTGAAGCAACCCATGAGAAGTTGGAAATATACATTAGGGATGATAAGAACATGTGTCTATTACACAACATTAAGCTGTAGCACCAACTTCGAGGTGACCATGAGGCCAACCCAAAGTGAACATGCCAGACAATAAGACTATCACTTATAATTATCACGTGTTCCCATGGATTTTCGATGTGGCCCTATCATTTTTTTTGAGAAGCTTTTACGATATGACTATGGAAAAAATGATAAGACTCTTTCATATGTGCTCCGAAGTGGCCCAGTGCCGATAAGGCTAAGCTTCAGTGCAACCCCATGCCTAGCTCAAAGTTCAATATTTCTGGCCCTAAAGTTTCCCGTATCACCTGACCTTATTGAATGACCTTATCGCCTAACCGTATTGACCATGTAAATATAAACGTTAGACCAAGTGTGACGATCCACTATTTTTAACATTTAAAATCAATAATAAAAGATGTCAAAATATGCTTTTAACTAATTTCAGATATTAAAAGTAGTGGACCGTGGGTAGATAAAAATTAAATAAATTCTAGAACAATAAATAAAATGAAAACCTCACAGTGGAATTTAAAATCATTGTATACATATACATGCATACATACTAGTTTAACAAATCAAATATTACTTGAATAAAATACACCATATAGTTTATATATTCTATTACATCAATTATTAAACAACTTCTTTATAATTATAATGCAATGTCATCATTAAACCTTAAACATACGTGATAATTACAACTAACAATCAATCATACATTCAGCAACTACCAAATTATATATCTACATTCATTGTTCCCTTAAATTCATTTAATTATTGTTCATTGTAAATTCACCTTTATTTATTTATTTCAAAAACAATAATAATTCTTCCAAAACAGTAATATACTTCTAAATATTTTATTATAATCTCAATACTTCAAATCTCTCCAAATAGCGTATTATATCTCAAAAGTAGTGATTTTCACAAAAAACCAAATTATTATTTATAAAATCTCATTTTATTAAATAATAACAATAAACTTTGCAATCTTAGTTTAAAAATATATTTTATGTTATTATTTATGAATTTCCCTAGAAATCCTTAATTAGTAAGCTTATTAAATATATCTTATTAATCTTTTTCTATTCGTTCAAAAACTATTATTTACAAGTATTTCACATAAACTGTAAACAATCATGTTTATTATTTATTTCTATAATTCTCACCTTATTACAAAATTTTAGTCATTTTAAATTAATTTATTATTACCATTTTAAATCAAAAATTAATTACAATCATACACTCATCACTCAACTGTACATCGATTAACAGTAAACAATCAAATCGAGACATAACATATCCAAATATTACAGTAATAAAATAATCATCAATATAACATATCGTATATCAACAAATACAAAATTTTCATTAACGGGTTTATTTTTAAACAATATTCAACAATAAAACATCAAATTAAAACATTATCCAACAATAAATCTCATATACATAATTTCCAAAACATTGTTCTAAAAATCTCCAATTTAAGGAATAAATTTCTTCTATGTATAGCTCATACTCCTATCAGAAGAAATAATGTAATCCAGCAAAAAACTTAATTGAACTAAATAGATCTCATGTGCAACAAAATTGAATAATAATTTTGATCTATTTTTAGATTTTAAAACATCATTCAAAAAAGAAATCTTCATTAAAAACAATCAATCTCAATTATATAAATATAAATCAATATCTAATAAATGATACATAAATACTCACCTTAAATGAAGATTAACACAGATCTATTCCCAATCAATGAAGAATAGCTTTTACCCTTCCATCTCCACCTAATTCGCTTCTAAAAATCCAAATGTATACATCATTGAATGAATTCCTAACCACTATTCTTTTCGATTGAATAATCCTTTTAATATCATTAATCTAATCTATACTATACTATTATTACTGAGTTGCATTTCAAGAGCATACAAGCACTCTCCAATTTTGAACTCAACCGTCACGTATTTTATTCCTTTCATTTGCTGTGCGGCTCTCCCTTTCCTCCATTTCCTTCCAACCTAATCTCTAAATAATATCATTCCCCCAATTCAATAGCTTTAGTTCTCTACTGGTAGGATAAAAATGGGGGAAAATTCAACATTTCAACATATCCTTAGGGTATCAAATTGTTGGGGAAAATCCCTTCTGATGATCAGTCTAAGGGAATAAGAAACCCAACGCAGTGGAAAAACAACGAACTGGATCGTGATTGTACTGAGAAGGAACAAACAGAGACAAACACCAGAACAAACAGTCACAGATCAATGCAATGCAGAAAAATAAGTAATACTAGTATTTATAGTGGTTCCACTACCGCGAGGCAGTGTACGTCCATTTGGGTAGAGGAGATTTTATTAATCACTGAAAGATTAGAGTTACAAGATTGATTCACTTTTGAAGGCTATACATAAGAAGAATTTACAATACAAACCAAATTATGCAGAGTTTCAGCTCTCTACGATGGCTGTCATTGTTGTCTAGAAGATCCACTATTTATAGAGTGAAGAAATGAGGAGGGGTAGCTGCTATGTAGCAGCCCTGAGATTTGGCTTGGCATATCTGGTTTGGCAAGCAGCACAATGGCATTTGGTTCGGCAAAGCCCATATTAATCTGGTTTGGCATCTGCACTTCAAGTCTGGACAGGCCTTCCCAAATACCGAATGAGATATTTCATTCGGCATCCATCTGGTTCTGCATCGACACTTAGTTTGGAAGCATGCTCAAATACCGAACGAGATATTTCGTTCGGCATCACTTCTCCTTTACCAAATCACCTAACCAAATTTCTCGTCCGGCAAAACCATTCCACCGAATGAGACAACTTTCTTCTCTTAACCGAAGCCACTCACCTTCACCGAACGAACTCCACCGGACCAAAACTTTGGTCCAACATCTCCTCCATCGAACCAGACTTCCACTACCGCTCCAACAATCAGCCAACTACAGAACGAACTACTTCATTCGGTCTCCATCCTACACCGCTCCAGTTCCACCGAACCAAAATAGTGGTTCAGCAATTCTCCTTGGAGCTTGCTTCTAGGGTTAGGGCTTCCTCCTTCCTCGTCGACGCTACTCCAACGGTTTCTTCCCGAATTCAGGTATCAATTTCTAAAACAAATCAATTAAAGTGGTGATTGAATTCTTTACCAAAAGAAAATTTCAATTCAATTCATTCTCACCCCATTTTCTCTCTAACCCTAATTCGCATATGATCCAACATCCTCGCACATGAAATGCCCCAACTCTGTTGAAGCAACAACTACCTCCACTGTGTTGTCATGCGATACTTTTTCAGACTGTTTTCTTTATCCCATCATCAGCGAGTACCAGTTTTCCTCAGTTAGCCCATGGATTGTCTGTTAAGCATCAATCAATTACCAGGGAAGCTACATGTTCCTCTACCACGGTATGTAGTTATATTTTTTGGACCATGCTCCATTTTTCTTCCAATAAGTAGTTAGTTTTTGTGGACTCTAAAATTATAGTTAGGTGATTTTAAAAATTATTGTAGATTCAAAGAATTGTTCCAAGTATATAGGCTGATTCCTGTCCTATATTTGAGGTAGGATTATTTTCAATTGATTGGGTAATGTTTTTTGAGATGCATTTGTCATTAACATTACACAGGGAAAATGGTTTGTAATCAGCAACTGAGAAAGGGTTAGTAGATTCAAGGATTAGAGATATTATAGTAGCGTTTATTTCAGATAGTAGTCAGGTACTAGAAAATAAATTCTGAACTGCTTTGATGAATTAGTGGAAACTATGTGCCAACAATATTAAAAAAGTGGGCATTAAACCCATCAACCCACCACAACTTGAAGTATTCATAGAGAAAATGGAAATTTTTATTTCTTTTGGACAGATATGGTTAGTTAAATCATGAGATTGTGGTTGGCTTATTTGAGATAAACATAGTTCATTTAGGTAAGGTTATCTTGAGTGCTTCGCGTTGAGTTAAAAATTGTTTCAAAGTACTTGGTGAAAGCTTTGTTGAATTCATCTGGTTGAGTGTACGATATGAATACCACAGAGATATTATAGATGTTTTTATTGCAGTTTTTGTTTTCAACACTGTATGAAATAATGTAGAATTTTTATATCCTTGAAGTTCATGTATATCAACAAGTTTTTGCTTCATCATATTAATCTCAAAGTTAGAAGCTTCTGCAAGTTTACTTTTGAGCTCTTTTACTTAGAGAAAAGATGGTTGAATTTTGAGTATTGGCAATTTCAGTTTGATTATTCTACAGTTGTTCCC
The DNA here is from genome assembly GCA_030737815.1 of Allium fistulosum. Classification (NCBI taxonomy): domain Eukaryota; kingdom Viridiplantae; phylum Streptophyta; class Magnoliopsida; order Asparagales; family Amaryllidaceae; genus Allium; species Allium fistulosum. The sequence goes on from CM060906.1 coordinate 327,147,244, forward strand.
TGATTTGATTTGAAACTTTGTTACCAGCCTACTGGTTTAAAGAATTGTTTCATGGAATATTGAGAAAATTTGAAATTATTACATAATCAATAGGAATAATTAAATTAATTTGACATTTTTGAATAGTTGCATTCTCAGCCATAGACATATTCGAGTCACAATTGGATGGCATGTACGAAGGAATGAGCGGCGGGATGAGCATTGCCTCCTGCCGTGTTCGATCCAAGGCTATGATGGGACTTACAACCTCACCTTCAATGGTATCATCTTGGGCACCGAGAAGGAGTTCGAAATCACTCGCTTTGAGCCTTGGTCCATCTGCTCCGAATCAGGCTCCAAACTGAGCACCAAACCTAATATCACATAGACTACTAAGTTGATGGAAAAGAAAGAGGTTCCTTATCCTGGGAAGTAACACATTAGAGGGGATCAGTTGGCTAGAGTGTAGACCTAGATTCCGAAGAGGATAAATGCTAAAGAAAGGAAGTTGAATAAAGAGTTGCCAGTCAAGACTAGAAATCTGCTAATAGCATGTGAACTTTTTTGCATTTAGATATTGTTTATTTGGTATATTCCTAGAAGTCCTTTCTTTTAATGGAAACAGATTTGGAAAAACACTTGGACTTGATATTATAAAGTGTTTTTTTTCTAAAAGAATCTTAGTGAAGTGTAGTTTAGTTAATAATAGGAACTGTAATATATCTCAAAGTGGAGTTCATCTTCAAAATGTTTCCCTACCATAATTCATTTTGGCATTTAGCAAATGTTTTTACATTGCACTTAACAAGTCTGATATTACATGGACATAATAGTCATGCTTACATTAGTTGAACTCCTTCTGCATTATGGTAGCATATGCACTCCTAAAAAATATGGATTTAATTACATAACATAAGTTTTGTAATACATTTCGTAAGGAATTTTTAATACATTTCCAAAGAGGAGACAACAAAGATGACTAAGCTATTTTTTCCATAAAAAATAAACAGGTTTAATTGAGCATAACAGTTCCTACCGAAAAATTAATCTTATAGACATGTTGCTTACAAGATAAACATAACTTAGTCACCTCCATTTTATATGTTGTGTAAGTAGTGACTCATTAAACATTTTAGATTATTAGTATTGATAAGCTTAATTTTAATGTCTTATCATTTTCATGATTTAATGTTTTATACTGATGTTAATTTTTTATATTCTATTATATGAATAAAAATTGTGAATGCATAGTAGTTTTGACGATGGATTATTTTGTATTTCTTTATCTTGAATTAGCTTCTGGCAATTTGATTGCATATAACTTTGCGTATAATTAGCACAAATCAATAAGGTGGTTTGTGCGTATGATATTGGAACCATCCTAAACCCAAATTTGAACCATGAATAAGAATATTCTCCACTATAGGATTTATTATCGTATAATTCACTATTTCTACCGATCTTTAAGACTATTCATGCATTTGTTACTATCATGCCCCTAATGCTTGATCCTTCTTTTGAACCCAAAGCCTAGATAATTATTAAGCATATACAGTTTCTAATGCTAGTTTTACTCTAATTGTACAAAAGAGGGACAAATTTCCGATACTACCAAAATTATATGATAAAGAATGGTATGGTAGAAACAAACTAAAGTCAATAATATTGTTAGGGCTATCCATGTATACCCACAAAAAAAATGAAATCCGTACATATCCGTGTCCAAAATATGTAAAATTGTCCAATATTTGAAAAATGGATACAGATGCGGATAAATATTTCAAATGTAATTGCTATATGTTGATTATATATATATATATAACATAATTGCCTAATTATCAACACTTTATATCCTTTGGGTGCACATGGATCCCAGTGGTTGGAACTATCATCGAGATGGTCGATATGGCATTAATCAGCCTCGAACGCCCTTAATAGAAAGACGATTATGACAAGGAATACAAAGTTATATAGTCACATATTAACCTGCTTTCATGGATCGAATTACATTTCAAGTTCACATATTAATAAGCTAAGTAGCGTCAGGTCCACAAAAGGTTTGATTATTTTTCATTAATTATTTATTGCTTAAATTTCTAATTGATTGAATAATTATATGCATTAGAGTTGGCTGATGGTTAGGTATTTATAAAGATTTGGAAACTAAGTTCAAAGTTAGAATACAAACCAAGAAAACAATGTTCTTGATCATCCCCCCTCTAATCCCTTTAAAGTATTCCAAAATACCCACTTTTAATTTTTATCTTAAAAAATTAAATTTGGGAACTGTTACTTTTATTTTTTCATTTGCATTGTTTTGTACTGCATTTGATTTACACTAATAGGAAGGTGAATAAATGATGATCTTGATTTCACGCAAGGACCTACAAGTAATCTGTGTACGGATATCGGCTGATGCTTACCATGATTGTCAAAACTTAACGTGTTCTACAAAATTGCTTTATGGGTCATAATCTGCTTGGTTCAATCTACATAGCAGGTTAGTCTTCTTGAATTTATTCTAAGTTTTTTAATGAGTATATTTTCTAATATGGATGCATACTAAATATTGAGTTTGGGACGGTTATAGGTAAATTGTAGTAAAGAAAATTATGGAGTAAGGCAATATTAAAGAATTTAAGATTATAACTTTTTTACAATTTTATCCAAGTATAGAAATACGTGTAGATTAAAAAATGTAGATGAAAAATTTTCTTTGTACCCAAGTTTGTTTTACTTTTATCCAATATATTTCCACTTAGTCAATATGTATATTTGGTATGCATAAAACTGTGTGTTTGATAAGCCTTATAATTTAGCTTAATAGTCAGTTACCAAATTATGTCTCCTATCATCATGAAGGTTCTTGAACCAATAATATCGTGGAACTTAGCGTATATACATTTTTTCAGAAAAAACAACAATGGATCATCAAAACTATTTAAGGATGACACTATACTGAAGGAGGCGCATAAACAAACCCAAAGAAATTTTTTATGACTATTTAAAACCGTTCATTTCGTCTGCATTTGGTTGTGATGACATGATCATGGTTATTGTATATTATTAGCTTAGCACATGCATTTCAATTTTAAACTAACCTGCCAACACCCACCTAATGCCTGAAATATAATGTCTAATTCTCATGTTATCAATGTTCATGTCCAATAACCACAAACTCGGTTTTCTCCTTTGTTGCATAATATAGCTATAATCTTTAAAAATTATGGAAATTTTGGATGTTTCTAACTAGTCGAGGATTTTTGGTGATAGAAAGAAGTGTTCTAAGATCCTAATTGGGTAGGCATTTGGTATATGTGGCTGCGCATTTTTGATTATACACAACTATATATTGACTCAAATATTATATATACAGAGGGAAATAATGATGTGGATCTTATATAAAACTATAGCCTAATATGAATTGCGTAAGAAAAAAAGACAGATAAGAATTTGAAAAAAATACTAAAATACCTATAAAATTGATGCTTTCTTATTTTAATTTCTAAATTAAGGCTGGAATTTGTTTTATTATGTATGTATTATTTGAGTGGAGTTTGATCTTCTACTATATTAACGATATATAAATGGTTCTGATTATGCATTAATATGTTTGATGTCATAAAAAAAGATAAGAAGTTAAAAATTGTAGCGACGGTCCATGCTTGCCAAATACACACAACAGCCAAAAAATGAACAACACTTTCAAACAATAATCAGTTGCACCTTATAAGAAGAATAATAGATCTATAGTAACCATAGTAGCGAAGGCTTCAAAATTTATTCGTACAAAGTTGTGGTAGTTGAAAAATTGGTTTGGTTACGCTTTTTAATGCAAAGACACATCTGTCATTTTCCTAGGTTGCTCTTGATATTTGGGCAAGTTTTACTAGATGGACAAAATAAAGCCAATGAGTAGCTTTCAACTAATATTATATTTTTTTCATCTGTCATCAATATAAAAAGACTGAAAACAATGTTTTCCGACCATACATTGCTGAGGTAGCGTCATACTATTTTGTACCATGCCCTGCAGTTTTGCCAAGTTTTATAATGTACTTTATCATAGTCAGAAGTTGCTCGCTTTAAAGTTATCTCTGGCTAGAAAAATCATAACCTTCAAATTTTGGCTGCAATCCTTTTCTTTATCAATGTTTTCGTGTTGAATTCAAACTTAAGATAAAGTAACTCAAGGATTAATTCTTCTCTTTCTTTCCACATTAGGTATTTGATGTGCGGATGATGTTATAACAGTTGGAAATCATCATGCTTCAGTTGTAAGGCAGGCATTAATTAACATACATTTTTACTCAATTTATCCTTTTCTTTCTAGAGTTAGTCGTTTTCAAGTACTTAAATATTATCTTCAGTTTAATAATAAAAGAAAAATACAAGTATATGAGGTCTTATTTATAAATTTAGTGCAAAAACCTACTATTTTATGGATCAGTATTATAATTTTTTACCATAATTTATTCCAGTAATGGCAAGAGGATGTCCTCATCTTTTATAAACAAAACCAAGTTTTATTACTTTATGTTATCCACTTGATAAAATACAAATTAAAACTCATGAATACGATTTATATCACAGGAATTCTCACTATAAAAATCTTCATCAAATTGATTTAAAAAACGTATTATACTATCTTTTTCCTTCTATGTAATCATGTTTAAATTGTATACTGTTTCGTTGATGTTAAGTGGATCATTTTTTCTCTCCTTTTCAATTCTCGAAGTAGCAAAAATAATGTGAGCTCTATGCAAGGGTACAGTTGAACAACAACTGACTAGGCAAGCATTTGCAGCTTAAAAGGATATTATGCTATGATCAAACATACAAAACTGAATTATTACTTCGGTACCATTTGCATATTACATAACTGAGTGATGTGAATAAGGGTAGAATGTTGCTTGAGCATACTAATTTAGCTTTAGGTACAAATGAGGATAGGTAGCAGAAGAAGATTTGTACTTTAGAAACTATACTGTATTTGATTGGTGTAAAATTGTAAACTATCATGTTTCTAAACATAGATCTCATTAACCGGTTTGGCTAATGTATTTTACATAGCTAATCACTGTCCTTTCTTTTCTTACATGTTTTTAAATTATCTATTTTCATTCAACTTTGTATATGTTTTAGGTATGCCTATACAAGCAATAAAGTAACTGAAATTTTACTAATATAGACTAAATGACTTTGACTGATATCATGTCTTTCTACCAAGCTCAGGATTTTTACTATATTTTGATCCTTTCCCAACTATAATACATGATTACTTTGATTATTTGAAAATATATACAAGTTTTTGTAGATTCAATACGTAATTGTTCATTCCATGATAACATGCTGTTTTTACCTCATTTTTTTTGCTCGTCCATTTTTAGGCTATTTAAAGTACAAAGCTACTAGGATGGAACAATAGTTGTTGCTCCAGCAACCTACCAGAGCATGGTTCATCAAGACCATTGTAAATGTTAAATAAATGTTATTTGATGTTATTTATCCACTACTCCATACAAACCTTTATTTGGTTTACTGTGACATCATCTTTATATTACTTAAAAAAATTTACATTATATTCCCAAGCTTTAATGTTACATTACTATTTATCTTATTGCCAAACGTTTCTATCTGTGTTTGTCGACGGAAATTCTATCGGTTTAGAAAACCGTCGAACGAATTTAGAAATAAAATAACCGCAAGCGCACGACGTACACTTGTAGTACATGGCGAATACGGGTCGATCCGCAGGGAATTGATGATTTTAAAATTCTATTCAATCAAATTAAACCAAAGTCGAGTGAAAGTTAAGCTAGAGAATTAGAGAATTAACTAACTAACTAAAAGAAAAGAAATGCAAATATAAGAGTTAAATGACAATTTAGAGAATAAATCCACTCTCTAGATCATGTAGTTCAACACATATGAAATCATAATCTCTCTTTTATGGTCATTAGTGCTTTAATTGATGTGCTTATCATAAGTATGGCATATTTGTGCTATTGATTAGCCAACATAAGCCATCAAACTATAACACACCCCTTAAACCACTTACTAACTTTCATGAAAATTGACAATGAAAATGAAAATGAAATCTATTTTAAGTATGGCCTATTAACTATTGATTAGAAATATAGACCATCAAATTTTAATTTCAAATCACTTTCTTTTACCATAATCATATTTTGATGAAGAGCCAATTAGTGTTAGTGATTGTTTAAGCATAGCCTATTTGGTGTCAACAATATAGGCTATCAAATTCAAGGCAAAAACAACAATTAAACCACTTTAATCATTCTTCATTAAGCACAAAAAGAGAGCATGAATTAATAAATAGTTGAAGCTACATAATTAGAGAGCTTCATTACCCCTAAATTGAAGGGGTTTAGCCTCTCATATTTGTCATTTGATTAACAAATGTATCTAGCAACATGAAAGCAAAAAGAAAGGAAAATGAAAGCTAATGGAAAAGAGAAGCTAATTAACAAGAATTAAAACTAATCTACTTTGCATGAATGCAAACTACACTACTAACATAAGAAGAGAAGAAGCGTCTAAAAAAGAGAATTAGCATTGCATAAAAGAAAGAAAAATTACATGAAATAAAATGGCTAAGAGAACTTGTCTTTTATTTTGATCCTAAACTAAACTAAGAGAGACTAAGGGAGGACTAAGGGGGGAGAGGGTTACATGAAACATAAGGGGATTTTATACATGTGTTAAACCCTAATTCGTATTTTTAGGGAATGCCCAAAATACCCTCTTAGAAAGTGTGGAGGCCGAGTAATCATTAGCTTCAAATAATCCTCATTTAAGTGTACATGAAGTCATTAATTCCATAATCATGTGCATTAGCCTCTAATTTGTACATTAAGGTAGGTGGGTAGGTGGGGTCCTCCACTATCTTCACTTTGAATTATTTCCATCTTCATTTGTTCTCTTCACACTTGTGCATGCATATATCATCATGTAACCACTTGTAAAATTCACCAAATTTCCTACAAAACAACATAGAAAATTCCAAGTAAATTTTTACAATTTAATAAATGCATAAAAATGACCATTTTGCCCCTATATGAAGATGAATATGTGACGATTTGAAATAATTTGAATTTTGGTTTAAACAAGTTGAAATACCTGATATGATCATTTATTTAATTTAAATAGATTAAATATGGTGGTAAAAATATGCACATTTACGTGCACATCAAATACCCCCACACTTATCTTTTTATTCGTCCTCGAATAAAGAAAAACTATGATAAATCCGTTTTCGTAGGGAGCACGATTGCATTGAGCGTATGCAACATGCCGTTAAACCTCTGGGTGTCCCCAGTAGGACGAGTGTTGTCTCGTGAGGGTTTTCAGCGGATACTACCCACAAAATCCAAATGCAGAATGAAAGTATTTACAAAATGCAAGATTTATTTACAAGGAGATGAATGCAAGTTTTTGAAAATATTTACAATGAAGTATTTACTTTTAAATTGACACAAATAAGTTAAATATAGGTTTTGGTTATTATCTTGAAAATTTAAGTCATTTTACTTGTCAAAATTTCCAATAAAAATCAAGTTATCAAAGCAAATAGACTATAGTTTAACTCGTTGTTTCGGTTGATTACGTAGTGTAACTATGAAATGGATTCTTATCGATTATCAAAGTTCATCAAAGTGGTATTTTTCATTTCTTTTCAATAACAAGTCAAATCAAATAAGTTAAAACAGTGTTTGGATTTCAATTGCTTACTCTCTCCATTTTTTTTCTTTTGAAAATTTTGTTGATATTAACAATATTTACATATGTCTAACTCAGATAAACTGAGGCCAGATATATTACCCATGCACTACCTTGCGGACTGATGTGAGGGGAATACAGAGCGTGGCGAGTGAACACACAAGTGTGAACACCTATTGACTGTAGGCGTTATTAAAAAGAATTTTTATATATATACACCTAACTCAGATAAACTGAGGCCAGATATACCGATCGTGCACTGCCTTTCGGGGTTACGTGAGATGGGTACAGAGCATGGCGAGTGAACACACGAGTGTGAACACATGACTCTAGGTGTTTATTAAAAAATATATACATATATACAAGAAATATTTTTTGTTTTTGTGTTGTTCTTTTTTGAAAGAGAGAGTTTCGCAAAATTATCTTAGCACTATTTAACTTAGAAGACAAAAAAATGTTATATCCTTTACTTTAAATCAACCACTTTTTAAAACAAAGATTTTCAATTAGGATATATTTCATAATTATCACGTATGAATCTCCCTATATACTAGTTAAACCATTATTATTTGTAATCAAACTTCATTTTTATTTTTGTTAAGACGAATAAATTTTCAAAAATTTCAATTTAATAAACCAAAACCATATATTTATCCTATAGTGTTTCTTTTTAAAAATAAATAAAAAATGCTTAACAATTTTTTTTTTGAGATTTTTTTTTTAAAATTTGGTCAGAAAAATTAAAAATAAACTATGAAAAATGATGATGAGTCTCCCTCCACACTTGATTTTGACTGTGTCCCCACAGTCAACCCAAGTGGAAGGAGAAAAGTAAAAAAAATAAAAAAATAAAAAGATGACCTATATTTACATGAAACGAAAAGATTATTATTTACAAGAGTTCAGAAAGTATATCGTCAAAAAGTACATGAAACGGTCTTCCATAGACCGATTCATTTGTCTCATCAAATATACGAGACACAGCTTAAGCTCGAAAAACTAAATCGTAAAAGATTTCGAAGTTGATTGTCGATTTGGAAAAACGAATTTCGTTTTATTGAAAACCATACGAGTTGTTTAATTTTTGATGATTTTCGGGGTTGATAGAATAATTGGTTGAAATTCAAATTTCTTATCACCAAATTGAAATTCAATTTTATCACTGAAAACTTCTTCAAAATTATTGAATTCAAAATCAAAATGGTGATTTAAATCTTCCCCGTCGGAATTTGACAACTCGTTTTCGAAAAGTCCAAAGAACTTGTGTTCGTTAAATTCGACTTCCTTTGTTGGATTATCAACAACTTTATTGCATAAATCAAGTTCAAAATTTAAAGTTGTTGTATTCAAATTTTCAGAAAAAGGAAGATCGAAACTTAAATCGAGTTTCTCACCCTCAAAAGAATTGAAATCCAACTCAATTACCGTGTTTTCAACAACTTCGCTAAGATTTTTGTTTTCAATTTCAAAAGTTGTTATTTGAAAATCGTCGATTTGGATAAAAGATGGATTATTGTTTGACTCGTCACACGTTGGAATTTGATTTTTTTGTTCACGTTGTTTCATATAAGTTTCAAACAACGAATCCGTGTGATCATCGTAAATTTCGTTTATTTGTTCAACAAAATCCAATTTATAATTATTAGCTTGAGGATTTTCGATTTGGATTTGTTAAGAACAAAAATTTTCACTTACATCATAGTCGAGATTATTCCTATTGCCAAAATTATTTGAAAAGTGGATCACATTTTCGTTTTGATTTTGAAATTCAATTTGGAGTTCAAAATTGAATTGGCATGGGTTATACTCGAAATCGTTTGAATTTTGAAGCGAATTCAAATTTTGATTATTTTGAAAACTTTGATTTGAATCATTGCCCAAATATGAATTACACAAATCATTTATCATTTGATTTTGTTGTGTAGAGATTTCAAGTAAAGATGAAATGCTATTTTCGAGATTCGAGGGTTGTTCGTCGTTTTGAAAATTTTGTGGTTCAAAACGCGAATCGTTTTAACAATAGTTGTTGTTAAAATATCCATACGAATTTGGAGTGAAATTATATGGATTATATTGATTTCCACAACTATCGTAAAATTCATATGAATTTGGAAATTCTGACATTTTCAAGAATGTTTTTGTTTTTTTTATAAAGGAAAAATATTTACAAAAAGAATTTATTTTTCAAAATGGAAAATTGATTTTTTTTTGTTTTTTTGAAAAGATTTTATATTTTTTTCGTTTTGGATTTTTTTTTGTTTTTCTAAACTTTTATTTTGGATTTTTGAAATTTCAAAGAAAAAGGAAAAAAAAATTTGAAGAAAAAGGAATATATACAATTTTTTTAGTTTTGGATTTTAATTTTTTTAAAATATGCATGAACTAATGCAACTAAATGAATGCAGGGGTTAATTACAAATGATTTATCCTAAGTTAACCCAAAATTGTATAATCACACATTGTCTTAGATAAACAAGATAGTTCTCAACCAGGTAACGACATGATTTATCGGTGCACCATGAATCACCGTAGCAATGCAGCCGAAGGTTTAAGTACCTTAAGAGGAACAACCACTATAATATTTATGAATCACCGTAATATTTATAAATGGTTATTACTCTGTCGTAGCCTAGACACCAAGAAATTAAATTGTTCATAGAAGATAATTTGCCAATATACAATTTGGTGTTATCGATGTCTAACCGTTATTACTTATCAAAATTCTAAAATGAAATGCAAAGCAGAAATTAAACATGTATTAATAATGCAACTACAATGAAATTTGTTTCTGTTTTTGTTTTTTTTAAATGTAAGCAAACAACAATGCAAGACAAACAAAAAAAATAGATATATACAATGCAAGCAGTTTTTTAATAAAGCAAAGCGAAGCAATTATTTTTGGGCAATAGTTGAGCGAAGCAAGCAACTTTTTCAATCTGCTTTGGAAACCTGAAATACAATTGTTTTTATTTTATTTTATTTTTTTTGTAAAGGAAACTTAAAAGTAAGGTTTTACTTAAAAAAAAATTCTGAAATAATGGTGAACTTAGAAAATCAAAGCAAAACAAAAGTTAAACAAACAAAAGAAAGAAAAAACATATATATATATATATATATATATATTCACCCACTAAACTTCTAACCCGACCCACCAAAATGTTTGATTAAAGTAAATTCTCGTTCCCCATTTCTCCATTAACACCCGCAAATCAAAAAAAAATACTGAGTTTTTTCCACACCCAGCAAAACAAATTCCCAAAATAAAAATAAAATATCGAACTATGGGCAGCAGTGGCTTCTGATTTGAGGAGGAAGTGGAATTTCGGTCGCGTGTTGTAGTTTGGGATGAGGCGATTGGGTGGCGGTTTCAACTTGCTATGAGATGGAGTTCAAGGTGTTCGAATTGAAGGTTGCGATGGAGTGATTCGAGTTAGCGAAGTTCTGGTTCGTGATATGATCTACGATGGAATTACGGTGGTAGCAGGTTCGTAGTATTTGGGGGCTGAGGCGATTTCGTTGAAGTGTGAGTACAGGCAGATGGGTGTTTTGTTGTTATTCTATGATGTAGGTTGGTGGATTGTTTGGTGCAAAGGAATGAGGAGGCAGTAGAACTGTGTATGGGGGAGGTGATATGAACATAGGCTGGTTTTAGTGGTTCTAGATGATGAATGAGTGGGTTTGTAATGCAAGGCAGTAAGTTTTTTATCTCTTTTTTTTGTTTGGAGATGAGAGACAGTCAATGGGAATGTGCTATGTCGATATGATGGTTTGGTGAGGTGATAAGTGGTTAGAGGAGGTTGCTGTAATAGGAAAGTTTGGGCAGTTCGTTGCCGGAGCAGAGGTCAGGTGAAGTGGTTCTGGCAGTGAACAGAGGTGATGGTCCGGGGAATGGCAGGGAAAAGTATGTTTGGGGCAAGTGGGTATTGTAGTGTCAATGGGAAGTGGGTGGTGCTGCAACTGTTTGGAAGTGTTGAGGAGAATGAAACTGCAGTTGTGCAGTGAAGTCAGGGAAGCAAGACAAAGGAAAGAGGCTATAAATGAAGGCAAAGTTGACAGTTTGTAAGGCAGTTGTAGGATGTTGTTTGGTGGTGAGTTTTGTGGAGTTGTAGAGGATAGTGATATGCAATGTTTAATGGAGGAGTGCAGTGATGTGCACAGAGAATTGTGGTGTAGTGTTGGAGTAACAGAGATGTTTGTGATGTATGAGCAGTGGACTATGGAGTTGTACTGGTGTTTGATGTCAAGGGAGTGGGGCTGATGACTGTTATGTTGTGTCGATATGGTGGAGTTGCTGTAGTTATTAGTGGTTGTAGTTTGACAGGAGATGGAAGGCAGAAATGTAATGGTTGAAGTGGTTGATGTATCTGGAGAAGTGGTCAGTGCAAATCACAGTATGCAGGGGAGAATGACAGCTATATGTGATTTGTCGAGGATGAGGAAGTTGTGGAATGTGAAGAAGTGGTGAAGGCAAGATGATTGCAGTGATGGTTTTGTAGATGGTTGAGTGATGCAGCAGTTTGTAATAGAGTTATGTGCAGTTTGTATGTGTATGGCAATGAAGTTTGGAGGGGGAAGTTCAGAAGTGTAGAAGGCAGGAAACAGTGATGGAGAGAGGAAGTCTTTTGTATGGCTGTTGTGAAGAAGTTTTGTGGAGGATTGAATGCAAAATGAATTGAAGTAGAATTGACAGTAAGAAATTGGTTAAAGGTGGTGGAAGTTGATGTAACTCTGGTGAATGGGAAGGCAAGCAACAGTAGACAGAGGGAAGAGGCAGGGTTGTGCACAGTGAAAATGCACAGTGACTGATGTAATTTTTTGTTTTTGTTGTATTAAAAGCAATGTAAAGAAATGAAGAGAGTGCAAATGAAATGTAAATGTGATTGAAAATTTGTAACAAAATTGAAGATGAATGCAATGTTTTTTTTTAAAGTATGATATGCAGTGCAAATGGAAAATAAAATAGAAAACAAGCACACAACACAATGTACACAAAAATCAAATAAACACACAAATTTTTTTAAATGCAAACACACACAAAAATTAAACATAAATAATTCGAAGAATATAAAATCAAAATCAAAACAATTCCCTGGCAACGGCGCCAAAAACTTGTTCGTCGACGGAAATTCTATCGGTTTAGAAAACCGTCGAACGAATTTAGAAATAAAATAACCGCAAGCGCACGGCGTACACTTGTAGTACGTGGCGAATACGGGTCGATCCGCAGGGAATTGATGATTTTAAAATTCTATTCAATCAAATTAAACCAAAGTCGAGTGAAAGTTAAGCTAGAGAATTAGAGAATTAACTAACTAACTAAAAGAAAAGAAATGCAAATATAAGAGTTAAATGACAATTTAGAGAATAAATCCACTCTCTAGATCATGTAGTTCAACACATATGAAATCATAATCTCTCTTTTATGGTCATTAGTGCTTTAATTGATGTGCTTATCATAAGTATGGCATATTTGTGCTATTGATTAGCCAACATAAGCCATCAAACTATAACACACCCCTTAAACCACTTACTAACTTTCATGAAAATTGATAATGAAAATGAAATCTATTTTAAGTATGGCCTATTAACTATTGATTAGAAATATAGACCATCAAATTTTAATTTCAAATCACTTTCTTTTGCCATAATCATATTTTGATGAAGAGGCAATTAGTGTTAGTGATTGTTTAAGCATAGCCTATTTGGTGTCAACAATATAGGCTATCAAATTCAAGGCAAAAACAACAATTAAACCACTTCAATCATTCTTCATTAAGCACAAAAAGAGAGCATGAATTAACAAATAGTTGAAGCTACATAATTAGAGAGCTTCATTACCCCTAAATTGATAGGGTTTAGCATCTCATATTTGTCATTTGATTAACAAATGTAGCTAGCAACATGAAAGCAAAAAAGAAAGGAAAATGAAAGCTAATGGAAAAGAGAAGCTAATTAACAAGAATTAAAACTAATCTACTTTGCATGAATGTAAACTACACTACTAACATTAGAAGAGAAGAGGCATCTAAATAAAAGAGAATTAACATTGCATAAAAGAAAGAAAAATTACATAAAATAAAATGGCTAAGTAGCCATGGAAAAAGAAAGAGAACTTATCTTTTATTTTGATCCTAAACTAAAATAAGAGAGACTAAGGGAGGACTAAGGGAGGAGAGAGTCACATGAAACATAAGGGGATTTTATACATTTGTTAAACCCTAATTCATATTTTTTGGGAATGCCCAAAATACCCACTTAGGAAGTGTGGAGGCCAAGTAATCATTAGCTTCAAATAATCCTCATTTAAGTGTACATGAAGCCATTAATTCCATAAGCATGTGCATTAGCCTCTAATTTGTACATTAAGGTAGGTGGGTAGGTGGGGTCCTCCATTATCTTCACTTTGAATTATTTCCATTTTCATTTGTTCTCTTCACTCTTGTGAATGCATATATCATCATGTAACCACTTGTAAAATTCACCAAATTTCCTACAAAACAACATAGAAAATTCCAAGTAAATTTTTGCAATTTAATAAATGCATAAAAATGACCATTTTGCCCCTATATGAAGATGAATATGTGACGATTTGAAATAATTTTAATTTTGGTTTAAACAAGTTAAAATACCTGATATGATCATTTATTTAATTTAAATAGATTAAATATGGTGGTAAAAATATGCACATTTACGTGCACATCAATCTGCTTGATAGGAATTTGTTTTTGAGTTAGATTTATTTCCGATATTTTAGTCTACTTTGAAGCCTTTGTCCGAAATTCTTTACTGTTCGATCTTTCATGATTAATAATGAACAATTGAAGTAATAGCCCAAGGATCACCAATACCGAATATTTCACAAACAAAACTTAATATGATTAATAATTAACAATTCAAGCAATTACTTTTAACGTTATGCAGTTTCTAATATTAATGTGACCCTATTAATTAGGTCATAAATAGAACGTTTTATTTACCTTTAACGTTACACAGTTTCTAATCTTAATGTGACCCGATTAATTAAGTCATAAATAGACCGTTCTATAATTATAACATTAGGTCTATGATTAATCTTAAGCGTTGAATTGGTATATGATGGATGTACCAGATTTAGAGTTAAATTTTATATAAAGGATTGGGTCCTCTCTCTCCCAGAAGATAGATGTATTCTTCTCCATCAAGAAACATATAAAGAAATAGGGTTAGAGAGAGAAACCGAATTTTGAGAAGAAGAGTAATTGCTGAGAGTTATGGCGGTAGTGCATTATTAATTCAATGCATTCCCTTCCATATACTACAATACCAGCAATCCATCATTTTATACTCATAATTTATATAAAACAGCATAATGGTCCACATAATGTCTTATATCATAATGATTAAACATAATATATTATAAGACTCTTTCTTGTTTAAAATTACATAAAGTATGTACTACCACATTAAAACAAGTGACACATAATTGTATATCAGAAACACACAAAGGAGCTCAGAATGTCACACATCAATTATTATTAATACAACCAAGAACCATTCTTTAAACATGTTCCTTAAATTGTCTTGGCTGTAACCCTTTCGTCAAAGGGTCTGCAATCATAAGTTCTGTCCCGATGTGCATGATTGACACTCTTTGTTTCTGAACCTCATCTTTCACAACAAGATACTTCAGTTCCATATGTTTGGAACCTTTAGAGTACTTGTCGTTTTTTGAGAAAAACACTGCTGCAGAGTTATCACAATAAATTTTCAGCGGCTTGCTAATGGTATCGACAACCGCAAGTCCTGAAATAAAGTTCCGCAACCATTATGCATGAATTGTGGCTTCATAACATACCATAAATTCTGCCTCCATAGTAGATGGAGCAACGATAGTTTGTTTCGCACTTTTCCATGATATGGCTCCTTGAGCAAACATAAACAGGTAACCAAAAGTCGATTTTCTAGTATCGATGCATCCAGCAAAATCCGAATCGTTATATCCAATCACCTCCAATTCATTGGATCTACTATACATGAGCATGTAATCTTTCGTGCCTTGTAAGTACCTCAACACTTTCTTTGCAGCTTGCCAATGTTCCCTTCCTGGATTACTTTGATACCTCCCTAACATACCGACCGCAAAACCGATATCCAGTCTAGTACAGGTTTGAGCATACATTAGGCTACCAACTACATATGCATATGGAATTGATTCCATTTCCTTTCGTTCAACATCATTCTTAGGACATTCAATGAGATTGAATTTATCACCTTTCTGTACAGGAACTTTCCCAGGTGAACACTTACTCATTCCAAATCTCTCTAGAATCCTTTCGATATATCCTTTCTGAGACAATCCCAGTATTCCTTGTGATCGATCATGAAATATTTCTATTCCAATCACATAGGATGCCTCTCCCATTTCTTTCATTTCAAAGTTCGTTGAGAGGAATTCCTTAGTCTCATGCAATATGCTTAAATTATTTTCAGCAAGCAAGATGTCATCAACATAAAGGATTAGATAAATAAACTTGCTCCCACTAATCTTTTGGTATAAATAGTGATCAACCGTATTTTCCTTAAAACCAAAATATGTAATAATGGTATTGAGCTTAATATACCATTGTCGGGATGCTTGTTTAAGCCCATATAATGACTTTTTAAGTTTACACACCAATTGTTCTTTACCTTTTACAGAAAAACCCTCAGGTTGATCCATATAAACATCCTCATCAAGATCTCCATTCAGAAAGGCTGTTTTCACATCCATTTGATGCAATTCCAAATCATAATGTGCTACTAATGCCATTATTATTCTTAGTGAGTCCTTTTTCAAAACAGGAGAAAATGTCTCCTTGTAATCAACACCATCTTTTTGAGTGTAACCCTTAGCAACAAGTCTAGCTTTATACCGTTCGATATTACCACTAGAGTCGTGTTTGGTTTTTAAAACCCATTTGCATCCGACTCTTTTACAACCATGTGGTAACTCAACGAGATCCCAAACTTCATTCTATTGCATGGATTTTAGTTCTTCTTTCATGGCATTAATCCATTCCTTTGACTCTTTACTTTCTACAGCATGTGAAAATGAAACTGGGTCCTTATTGATTTCTATATCATAATCTGATTCTTGCATATAAACCATATAATCATTAGAAATAGCTGACCTACGATCTCTTTGAGATCTTCTTAATGCTACTTGTTGTGGTTCATGCATATCAGCATTATGTAAGTCATTTCCTTCAGGAAGTACTTCTTCATTTATATGTTGATCATCATCATGCTGTTCTCCAACAGTTGGAACAACATTTGGAGTAATAGTAGATGGAGGAACTATTCTAGGCAATGTAACATATACCCTTGTTTCCTTTATTTCCACTATTTCTCTTCTAGTCCTCCCACTGACTTCACCAATCTCAATGAATCTTGCATTACCAGTTTCTACAATTCTTGGACTATGATTAGGACAGTAAAACACATATCCTTTAGATTTTTTAGGGTAACCTAAAAAATACCCACTAATCGTTCGAGAATCTAATTTCTTTTCATGTGGATTATAAATTCTCGCTTCCGCTGGACAACCCCAAACATGCAGGTGTCTTAAGCTAGGTTTCCTGTTAGTCCATAATTCAAAAGGAGTCTTTTGAACAGCTTTACTAGGAACCCTATTCAACAAATAATTAGCGGTTTTGAGAGCATACGACCACAAATTCTTAGGTAGTGTAGAATCTGACATCATACTTCTAATCATATCTATTAACGTCCTATTGCACCTTTCTGCTACACCATTTTGCTATGGTGTACCTGGCATTATGTATTGCGCACATATGCCATGACTTTCGAGGAATTTTGCAAATGGCCTTGGACACTGGCCTGACTCATTATATTTGCCATAATATTCACCACCTCTATCAGACCTTATTATTTTCACCTTTTTATCTAATTGCCTCTCAACTTCCTTTACAAACGTCTCAAGGACATTCACAGATTGAGATTTTTCATGAAGCAAATAGACATAACCATAGCGGGAAAAATTTTCAATAAAAGTGATGAAATACTTTTCTCCATTACAGACTGGAGTGTCCATAGGTCCGCAAATATTAGTGTGTATTATTTCAAGAAGCTGACTACTTCTAGTGGCTCCTTTCTTATTATGTTTGGTTTGTTTACCTTTAATACAATCCACACATAATCCTAGATCACTAAAGTTCAAATTTGACAAAATTTCATTACTTACTAATCTCATCATTCTTTCTTTGGATATGTGACCTAGTCTTTTATGCCATAAGAAAGCAGAATTTTCATTCAACATGCTATGTTTGTATCCAATATTATTTATTACATTCAGCAAGGAATTCGCATAAGTGTCGTTCAGTTTCAATTTATATAAACCATCAATTAGAATACCAAAACCAACATTATCAGTATTCTTATATAAATCAAAACAACCAGATCCAAACGTACATCTAAAACCAGAAATATCCAACTTACTTACGGAAATTAGGTTTCTAGATAATGAAGGTACATAAAGGGTACTATATAAGTCTAATACATATCCACTTTTTAGAATTAGATGATAAGTCCCAATGCCTTCTATTGTGGATTTCATTCTGTTTCCCATAAAGAGAAAACAATCTTCATTTGGATTTATGGTTCGGATCATAAGAAATCCCGGCATATTATTAGAGACATGAGTTGTAGCACCAATATCAAGCCACCATGTATTAATAGGAACTTCAACTAAATTTGATTCAAAACATACGAAAGATAGATGATTACCTTTCTTTTCGAACCAAGCTATCCTTTTCGGACAGTCATTTTAATAATGTCCTTTCCTTTTACAGAAATGACATCGAACATCCTTTAGTTACTTCTTTTCCTTATCCTACCCATTCTTAGTAGGTGCCTTTTTCTTCTTGAAATGACTTGATTTTCCATTCTTTTCTTTACCAGCTTTATTACTCACAAAACTTACTGAGTGATTCACTTGATTTTTCAAACGTCCTTCTTCCTGAACAAGTCTACTGGCCAATTCATTAACATTCCACTTATCCTTTATAGTGTTATAGTTAATTTGAAAAGGTCCATATTCAGAAGGTAGCGAGTTTAGGATAAACTGGACAAGAAAAGAATCCTTTACTGTAAGTCCAAGGGAGTTTAACCTTGCTACAAGATTAGTCATCTCTATAATGTGCTCTTGCATAGTTTGCGACCCATCAAACTTCATGGTCGTGAGTTCTGCCATAAGAGTACCAGCGAGTGACTTATCAGCTGAACGAAAATGCTCTTCCACAAACTGCATATATTCCTTAGCACTTTCTGTTTGCGGAATTGTTGACTTGATGTTGTTAGCAACAGTCATCTTAATAAACATAAGGCTCAATCTGTTAGTGTGTTCCCATGCTTTATGGTGTGATTTTTCTGTCTCAGTACTAGCTGTTGTAAGAGCAACAGGTTTATCCTCAAGGAGTGCCAAGTCAAGATTCTGAACACCCAAATGGAAATTGACTTGTTCTCTCCATTCATAAAAATTAACACCAGTGAACAATGTAACAGATGAAGCATGTGTATTCATGGGAACTACTGCAAATTATATAAAAAAAATTGAAATAACTATAAGCTCATAGCTAACGCGATTCAGATATGTACATAATAGTATAATATAGCACTCCTTTAGGTAGATACTATCTTATACTTAACATAATTAAATACCAAAACATAAGTAAGTAATAAATATATTCAATTAAATAGAACTGACATCTTTGGATAATCAATATTTATTTAATCAAGATATCTATTAAACCTCATCATGTCAACTAGTTATAGAACATGACTTTCCTTTGGGTAAGTTCTCAGGTTCTATCATTAGTGACGCCAGTTTTTAATTGGTATTATTATGACTGGCAATTTCTATCAATAATCATTATGTTACTTATGCACTAAATGATTATTCTGATTTTGACCACTTTGGTGCTTAACAAAATCATAAATCTCATGTGCATAAATGACTTATAACACATACTTGATTAAACATCATGAGTAAAGCATAGAACAGATCAATTGCAATCATAGGAAATATTCAGTTATTGATTGGTGGCTCTGATACCAAATGTCAGAAATTCTTTACTGTTCGATCTTTCATGATTAATGATGAACAATTTAAGTAATAGCCCAAGGATCACCAATACCGAATATTTCACAAACAAAACTTAATATGATTTATTATTTAAGATGACGTACCTTGATTAACAACGGAAGATGTAATGGCTGTCATCTTCTTCTTCTGACTTCTAATAATTACTCTTCTTCTCATAATTCGGTTTCTCTCTCTAACCCTATTTCTTTATATGTTTCTTGATGGAGAAGAATACATCTATCTTCTGGGAGAGAGAGGACCCAATCCTTTATATAACATTTAACTCTAAATCTGGTACGTCCATCATATACCAATTCAACGCTTAAGATTAATCACATACTAATGTTCTAATTATAGAACGGTCTATTTATGACTTAATTAATCGGGTCACATTAAGATTAGAATCTGCATAACGTTAAAGGAAAATGAAACGTTCTATTTATGACCTAATTAATAGGGTCATATTAAGATTAGAAACTGCATAACGTTAAAAGTAAATGAAACGATTGCAGTTTCTAATAGCAGATTTCTAACAGCCTTTGGTTAAGCCATGTTATGTTTTGTTCTTGAATGTTATGGATTTGTGATTAGTATTGTTTTTTAATCTGTTTACTGTCATTGTTAGGTATTGATGAATGAGTTTATTTGTATGCTTATGCCTATCGATCAGATTGACTATTTGATGAGGTCTGCTAATATATTGCTTAGTTTGGGCCTTTTACTTGCTATCTTCAGGTTAACTGTCCATAATAATAATATTTTGTCTCAGCATCCACCGTTGGGGGTTCATAAACATCTGTCTGCAATTTTTACTATCCAACATGTTTACCTAGCTTGTTTATCGCATTAAAATATGTATGCTGCGATGTCGTGTGATATTAACGCACGTAGGATGGTTCTCTGGGGTAAATAGGTCAATGCATACGTGTTAACAAGTTTGGCTCACATCCCTAATAGGTTTCAAAATAGAGAAAACATCCTTCCCAAACAAAACTTACATTTCCGGTCCCTATATTCAAATTCGCGCACGTAAAAAGACCCAAATACCCTTTATGTTTTTAACATTTCAAACGCGTATAACTTTATGTACAAAAACCGGATCAACATACCATTTTCACCAAAAAATCATAAATTTTATGATCTTTAAAATGAGATCCATTTTTGATACAAAAAATTCATATTTGTAGTATAGGTGCAATTATTTCAAATATTTGCAGACAATTCAGCAAATTTTGAACCTTTTTGATTTTTTTTCAAATTTACAAAATTTGCAAATAATTGCAGACATTTCTGCAACTATATGGTATAGTTGTAGAAATGTCTACAACTATTGCATATAGTTCTGCAACTATATGGTATAGTTGCAGAAATGTTTGCAACTATTGCATATAGTTGCAGACATTTCTGCAACTATTGCATATAGTTGCAGAAATGTCTGCAACTATTGCATATAGTTGCAGAAATTTCTGCAACTATTGTGTATAATTGCAGTTTTTCATTGAAATCGATAAACCTGAACTCGCCATTGAAGAAGAAGATGAAATAAAAAAAAGTTCGCCAATGAAGAAGAAGAAGAATCAAGAAAGATAAGCTCATTATTAAAATCAATCGTGCAAGAAGTGGAGGGGTATTTTAGGGAAAAAACAGACGAAATGAAAAACAGGGACCTGCAAAGTATGTTTTCTTGTGGGAGGAGTTTTAGTGAATTAAGTTTGCTTTTAGGGATGCATGCCTAATATTCACCAATGTATTAATCCAACTTTTTGATAGCTTCGACATAGCAATTAACATCATGCATCATCCATGTGGGTGGCATCGGTTATAATAATCGATTGAATATTATTGTTTAATGAACATGTAGTTTTTCCAGTAACTTATTTTGTTGCAAAAATCATGTATGGTGTAGATACCAACCACTTAATCATAATTATTATAATTTTGTCAACGGATGGCATATCTCACCCCATATATAAATTGTCATTTTTTATTTTAATGAACGGAAATACATGAGATTTCACAACAAATCAGTTTTCTTGAAAAATCGTTTAATATAGGTTTGTGAATAAACTTAATCCATCCACTAACATTTCAATATTAGTAGGTGCTCACTTTCCTATTATAACATAATAATAAAAAGGGCAATTACCTTTGAAAACATGTATTTTCAAAAGACAATTATAGTTAATAATTAGACCTGTGTGGTGGAAACATTATTTTATGATACGCCTTTAGTCCTATTTTATAGTACCTATGTTATTTACTGCTTTTGTATTTCACCATAGTTCATCTGCTGCTTTTTTTTACTAATGCCAAATCCACTTTTCCCTTTTAAATCTTTCGTACATATATGTTTGAGAGCATTCAGTCCTATTACTACGTTGACTCAATAAGGATTCTGTACTAATTTTAATACTTATATTTGATATTATGGTAATGTTTCTAATTCCTTCCTGTAAACAGTAATTCTAATTATTTATTAAAATAATTTAATTTTCTACTCCCAATAAATATATTTTTGCTATACCCATGTGCGAAGCATGGGTTCGCACTAGTTTAATCTAATATTTAATTTTTGAAAGAATAATGTAGAGCTAGAGCCTAAGAATAAATTAGGATTTTTCCTCTATCCGTTCAAAAGATACGAAATACTAATGAAAATATAGAGATAAGAAGTTAAATAGAGGTGAAGATAGCTTGTGGTCCCAAAAATTTATTTTCATCCAGCCCTTGGGTAAGAGGAAATTTAAAGTATTATTTAAAGAGAGTAACAAATGAATATGTTTTAAATTTTATTAAGAAGTTACCACATAAACACAGAAGATTGATTCCCAATATCTACAGGGAATTATTCTCTCAAAAAAATTTGGTTAATTTACCTCTACGTCATTCAATGTGCTATTAATTGCTAAGTTTCATAATTAGTTTTCTACAATACATAATTAATACATAAACAGTAAGCAAGGCAACATAAGTACAAGGTCACTATCCCACACATCGAAATGAAATTTAAATCTTACACTTTTAAAGTGAAGACATCTTTAGGTGGAAGCATTGGTACTAATCTTTAATGGTGTTTCTCAGATCTGATGATGGAGACCCTTCTGCATTTTATTTTCCTCTCTCCTTTTGTAAAAAATTATTGGACTTGAAACATTTCAAAAGTGATCCGTTAAATACAAAATGGGCAGAAGAACGTTTTACTTTTTGGAATATCATCAGTCCAAACAGAGTATGTGTCTATATATATTCTGAAGTAACCTTTGAGACCAATATAATTATTAATAGCAATCTGAAGTTTTCTATCAAAAATTCAGTTGTATTTTCATTAGTTTTTAAATGAAATTGGTGCACAATAATAAGACCACATAATAAATAAAATTAACATTCTCCCACTTGGCCGTAACCTTATAACATAATAAAGCACACATTAAAAATTGGCCAATATAGTTTTCATTAATCATAAACATGTTCAGTTAGAAATACCAAGCCAAACTAATGTAATCAGAATAACAAATGTCGTTAGTTGATCCCCGTTAATTATAACATTGGTACTCTTTCCAACAGTGGTTAATAATATTCATTCAGTCATCATAAGTAATTTGTCTAGATTAAATAAAATTATGCACATCATATTAAGCAAAATTATAAATTCAAAGTCAATACATAATTAAAGACTTAATACATAACATTATATATATATATAATTTGCAACACCAAAATTATACTATATTAACTAAACCCATACCACATGCTCTTTATAAAGAGTGAGTGTAAGTTTTTATTAGAGAAACAGCTAACACACCCTACACCCCTTAGTATACCCAAAAAGGCCACACTAAAAGATATGGTGCGTTATAGGTATAACTAAAGCATCACAGAGACTAAGATTCACAAGACAAATAAATATAAACAGCGGAAACATTTAAATGGTAACTCATTATTAAAAATAAAACTTCATAAATAAGTCTGTAAAACATCAAATGTCTCAAATACCAAAAACACATGTCTTATGAAAAATATATCTCGATCTCATAAAATCAGAGTACAATAAAGTAATCATCCCTCTCATAAGTACCGGTACATCAAAAACCAAATGAAAAGAAAACTGAAAAGAAGAAGAATACATGAAGAACTCCGGGAATGTATCTCCAAGAAATCTGAATCAACTATCCTTGCCTCTACTGGCCTATGGGGGAAAAGGGGAAATAGAGGAGTGGGTCGGACTATAAGTCTGGTGAGTGAAAGTAATTATTAGCATTTCTAAGCAAGATAAGGATAATAGACTTAGCAACAGTTCTAGTTTAAAAGTAAATAAAGAAAAGGTAAAACTAGGATAAAATACTGTTTAACTGTTTGCTTTGATTGTGATTGTTTGCACTTGTCTTAGATTGTCGTGATTAGGCTAAAATCCTAATCCTATTTTAATTAGGTTGAATCTTAATTCTACCCATTGATCGGCCTTCTATCTCTATTGTGCCACTGTGACCTAGTCTCATCCTGTGGGTCCCACAGCAAAAGACACTTGTTTAGCGCTTGGAACGCAATAGCAAATTACAACCCTAATCGATGTCACACGCTCGGTCACCATTGGTAGACACACACTTTCGCCCCCCTCTTGTGACCTCTTACTCACCATGTCAGCATAAGCGTGCCCAGCCTCACCTAATCTGTTGTGAGACCATCAGTCCTAGCCTGAAAGAGTCCTGCCTAACCTCACCTAAGTGTTTTATGAGATCATCAGTACTAGTCTTAAAAGGAATGTTGTTGATACGGGTCCTAACAAACAAAATCTAGTTGCGTCCCTTACCCAAATCCCCCGATTTGAGCTTCTATCTATTGGCCACTTATTTACCCTGTGTCCCAGCCTCACCTAACTATTGTGAGACCATCATTTCTAGTCTGAAAAGGTCTTGTTTAGCCTCACCTAATCTGTTGTGAGACCATCTGTAACGACTCGTAAATTTCAACTGTTTTAATAACGTAATTAGTTGAAATTTTTTGAAATTTTAAACGATAAAATTTTGAAATAAAAATTAGATATTTGAAAAGCGTCTAGTTAAACATAGCAACTGGTAAATTTTCGTCCGAAAATATGAAAGTTTATTTCGCGCGTAAATTCACTTCAATTTAATCAGTTAAAAAGCGATGAAAATAAAATGTTTCCGAAACCTAAATATTTTTAGATAGAAAAATTCTAAACCATCTTCTGAGCAAGATGTCAGTTTGTCGTTTTTCAAAATTCGGACATCTTTGGCTCCGTCGATCTTATTTTTCAACATTTTTTTGCATTTTCCGCCAGTAGAAAATTTTGAACTTTTATAATTCAATCGTACTACTGATATCTGTATACCGTTTTGACCGTCTCGTCGTGCTGATCTCCGTGGTATATTCGTTTGTGTGTTTCAAAATCCGAGAAACAGCGAAATTAGTGATATAGTGATCCGTATCGGTAATGTTTGAACCTTCTGCATTCTTATGTCTGTTCGTTCATCCTCTATGTAAATATCTATGATCACTCATCATTACTATTCCAGCCGAGGCTTCCAGTTTCCCAATGTCAATAAATTTTGTTTTTGACCTTTTGTTATCCCACCGTTTCACTTGTATCCATTGGTTCGTTTCATTTTCTATCCGGTCTATTTGTAAAACAAAATATATTAAAATGCGTACCCTCTTCACTGCTGCTTGGTTCCTCTTCTCTTTGTTTATTTTAGCCTGTACGTCTCCTTCTTTACCAACCTCATTCTCATTCCCATCAACTCGAGTCTTTTCCTTTCTTTTCATACTATTAATAATAAATTTAAAAAAATGGAATATATATTGGTTCGCTGGAGAAACATAAGTACAGTTCATATATATAGGCGGTGCGTCTTCTTCCTCCTACCTGCTCGCCTTCTCTTCCAACGCTCGCCTCAACCCACCTCGGAGGCATTTCCTCTCCCTCCTTCGAAACTCCAACCTCCCTCCTGTAGCCAACCAAAGCGCCATGCGTTACCTCCGCTAGCACCTCCACCGAACGCTACAGCCCGTCCCCTTCCGCCTTCCTTTGCATCCACACACGTAGCCTTCCACCTACACCTGCTTGCCACCAACCGAGGTTCCCACCTGATAACCCTACAGGGCGAACACCGAAGACCACCCTCCCGTACGCCAAGCACACCACCTCGGTTCCGCGCTATCTTCCACTGCCCCTCCGCCTCATCTCACCCTTGCTCGAACCCAGAAGCACGTTCATCCCCTCGTCATCAGCCTCATCAACTCGTCAGCCACCTTTGGCTGAGGCACTCCACCCTTCAAAGCATTGTCGTGACCATCTTCCCATCTACCATGGCCATGCCGAGACCTCTCTCCCTTCCCTCATCTGAAATCTGTAAGTGTACATCTAAGTATAAGCTTAAAACATGTCAGTTAAAATATATGGCTTCGGCTGCACTGTCTATTTATATAGGTTGTATTTGTTTTCAAGCTATTATTTACGTATGTTATATTATAAATAAGTTGTATGCTATAAAAAAAAGTATATATATTTACCGTATATATATTAATTACATATATTGATCCTGTCTCTCTGTTATGCAATAGGAATCGGTTTGTGTAGTAGAAAAAAATCTACTCGTATAAAATGATTACATACGTTGTTTACAAGTATTGGTTTGTTGGTATTTGATAATTTTATACGGCAGCAATATATATATATAGTGAGTATGCTGTTTGTATATAGGTGTGACAGCACCTGTTTAAAATGAGATATGGTTGCCTCTGTTATAAATTATATTATAAGTTAGGTACATTTTATACATATCATATTTAAACTTTTGCTAGTTGGATCTACTCTTCTATGTGATGTAAAGAAGGACGTATAGGTTGAAACAAGTTGTTGGACACATTAATTAAGTCTGCATGTATGTTATTTTTCTCTAAAAATAATAATAATAATAATATAATTACAGATTGATTTATGTGTTCTGGTTTACAAAGATAGTAGGAGAGTCCTGTTTTCAAGGTCTAATATGTATTTACGATGTAATAATTTGAGAACAATATATTAATTTAAAATGTGTTTAGAATATGATTATATATATTTAAACTTTATTTATATATAGTTATATATATATATATATATATATGTTCACTTATAGTGATTATCTTCATCGATCCCGTTCTGATTTGTTCCATCAATTTCCTGTTATCAGCCTTGATCGTTGAATTTGTGCCAATCTAGCTCTGCTTTGAAATTCGTGCCTGGATTCATAGCTCATTTGATCGTCAAATCATCTCTAGCCTCGAAAGGTGAGCACTCACTCACGATTAACGTTCTTTTATTTATTAAATTTGATTTCAATTGAAACGACAATTGAAATATGCTGCTGTTAGTTAATTACACTATTATATATGCTATTGCCTGTATCAGTTCACCTGTGACATCTGACACCATTATCTATTAATTATTTATGCGATGATAATACAGTTTGGCTGATAATTTATTGATTGTTGATGTTTATATTGGACGTTAAATTGTTAATGTTAAAATGATAAATAGTATGCAATTGAACTTGATATAGGATAGTTAAATGTTAAATTTGATTAACTGACATTTGTATAATATGACCCCTTTAACTGTTAAATTTATTGACACATAGGATTCGTTAATTACACTTTGAACCACTGAATGTATGTTGTTAAATTGATGATGTATGAAATTGTAATAGATGACAAGTGAAAACCGTAATGTAATAATCTTTAATCTACATGAAATGATAGTGTGAATTCTAGAAATAATTATATTAATTCGTACAAATAACAATGTGAATTAATACGATTATTTCGGGATTATTTGAATTGATTATTGGATTGTTATTGTTTGTTGTTATTGCTTGTTTATTTACTTTGACACCATCCCAGTTATCACACTGCAAGTTCCCTTTGATATGCTATGGTTTTGAATTGAATTGAAATCGGGTTGAAATGATAAATACCCAAAATTGAACTTTGACTTAGGGTAGAGAATTAAATAAAACCCGATTGGTCAATAATTTGATTTAAAAAAATGAAACGAAGGTTTTATTTGAATAAAGAATATGGTTTGAAAGGAAGTTGAAATTTGAATTTTAAATGAAAGGAAAATGTTAATATTTAAAAATCTAAAACAAAATATTAAAAATGAAATTGATGAAAGAACGATGTTTAATTTAAGAAATGATTAAATAATTAAGTTTGAAATTATAATTAAGTTTGAAATTATTAAACTTTGAAATGATTTAATAATTAAGTTTGAAATTATAATTAAGTTTGGAATTATTAAACTTTGAAATTATTTAATAATTAAGTTTTGAATTATTTAATAATTAAATAAGATTGAATGATTTAATGGTCAAATTGAATTGAATTCTTTAATAAGAGAAATTGAACTTTTAAATAAGTGAATTTACTTTGTAAATAATTGAAATTGAGTTTTCTTTATTAATTAAGTTTTGGAAAATTATTTAAGTAAGTAAAGAAGTGAAATTTGAATTTCTTTAATAAGAAATAAAATGTGATTTATTGAAATTAATGTAAGACTTGAACTTTAAAGAATTTGATTTGACGAATTTAGTTTAATTCAAAATTGTAAGTTTTGATTTGATGAAGTTGAACTTAAGAATTGATTTAATGAATTGGAAATTTAATAGAAATTGTTTTGAATGATAAAGTAACTTAACGAATATTGAATGGATTCGATAAATGAGTTTAAATTGATTTGAATGTTAAATAAAATTTGTTTAAATGATTTCGGAATGAAACTTATATACGAACTTGAATCAATATTTGAATGGTTTTAAATAGATATTGAAATTGAATTATAAGATTTTGAAATGGTAAATTGAAGTTTTGAACGTAAATTTTGGAAATTGGTTTTTGAAAGACAAATGAAATGTTGGTTTACGAATTATAATTGAAATTGAATTGATTTGGTTTGAAATATATAAACGACCAATCGGTGTAATAATTACGAAAGTTATTAAAGAGACCGGGATCAGTAATGGATATACTCTCTATCTAAACCGAAACCACTTTAATAACTATACGCGGAGTGATGATCCAGAATGAAGTGGTTGGAATGATGTACGTGATGACTGAAGAAAGAGAACGATGATGGATAGCCTTGACACTTGTGTCAAATTGAAAATGACTAAAACAGGAGCTGTGCCGGGCCAATGGAGGATTAGCTACCTCAAGTGGACACACTTCTTCGAACTACTTATACTTGTTGTCGATTGGTGCACCCTTGATTTTGGGAGTGTTGTTTCACGGTGTTGCGGGCGCTGCGGCGTTGCGTTCTCACCAGTCCGGATCAGGCGAACGGTAGTATCACTACCTTGGGTATTGCCTCATGTGCCTTGTCATACTTGTATTCCATTTATACGCGACCACTACGATTTTGATTTGTACCTTTAGTATATGGATTGCCCTCTGGTGACTTCCGGTTTTGGGGAAACTACGGTCTTGTATATGCTTTTGGGAATAAAAATGTGTTAAGGGTGGAATGGGCCATGACTTAACACTATTTTGATATCTTTATATTACTGATAGACATTATCTACTTATCGTACACTACTACCTAGTAGATAGTTTAACGGATCCTTAAAGGATGGTTATTCCAACATCCTTTGAGTTACTTGTATTTCAATTGCTATTTCACTTGAGTTGGATTTATAAATATAAGAATGTTAATCCTGACTCGAGTGCTTTGTGTTTTGCTTTACGCTCGGGTCAGACTGAGTGGTTCAGCTTTCGAGACTTACCTTTGGAGTTGGAGCTTCGCTTGGAGATCCAGCTATCTATCCAGCTTTCAGATATTCGATGATTCCAGTGATGTATTCTGATTTGTATATGATGTATCGTATTACTCTTCCGTTGTATCTGTTCTAACTCTGATGTATTTTATATATTCATATAGTAGCTTCATGAACTACTATCTCTTTTATTTCCGCTGCACTTATTACTCTGTGTCTGTGATCTGTGATTATTTATTTACTGTATATGTTCAGTTTTGCCAAATTTAAATTAACAACGCGGTATTTTGAGCAATTCAACTCCGGCATGAGTGTCTACCTATACACTTATAATGGATGCGAATGGTCCAAAATGTCGGGTCGTTACAGTTGGTATCAGAGCTTTGGTAGCTCTAGGCAAAACTCAACATATAGGGTAAATGTATCTACAGAATCACTCTCATTCGAGTTTCAATCTCTTCCTTTGACTCGATCCCTTTGAATTTTGGAACGTTCCCTGCGGTTCCAAAAATTCACTCGTGTCCCTCACTATTCGTCTTCTTTCAATTATGGAGCACCCCATAACTCCATTTTGAATGATATTTATAATAGATCGGCGGTCTCGCCAATCTTAGAATGATTCGTAAAAGAGCAAAACTCCTTTATAATAGACATCGATTTACCGGAGATTTCTGTATCCTCGGTTTACGATGCTATCTATCTCCTGTTATATCTGAAATCTATCTCTTGAGATCAAATGTTAATTAACCTCGAAAATTCAACATCGGTCTTATTCTTGAAGTTACGGACGACCCGGTTATGGTTGCCCGTGAATTAAATAAACTCATCCATCTCCCGATTGTGGTAATTGAATTATCTTATCTTCTGTCTCAAACCTATCTTCGAATCGAAATTCTCTTTGATTTGATTTCCATCAAAATTTGAATCTCTACATTTATTTTGAAATCAATCCTTTTATCGTCGAGCGAGGAAGTGTATTTATAAATTAATATTTAAAATGTTTTTATATTGTGTTGTTTGAGTTGTTGATGTTGATTTGGGTTTTTGATCGATTCGTCTGATCAACGCTATCGATAGGATTTCCAAAACACTTGAACAGAGCAAACTGACGCAGTATTATTTTCAAATTCTTGTAAATGAAATAAATTTGTATGATTATATTATAAATATATATAAGTAAATTTTCTAAAATTTAATAAGTTAATGAATTTGTCGTCTGGAAATAATAATATTTGATTTTCATTTATATTTTTTTTGTAAACCATTGACTATTGCATAATATAAATAAATGAATTTATAAACTTGGTTATAAATTGATTGGAATTTGAAATGAATTTAATTCAGAAATTTGAGAATTTATTAGTTTCCGGTGATTTCGAACTTTGGTTTTTAAAATTTTAAAGTATATATTATTGAAAGTATTTTCGAATAAATATCGTTTTCAAAGAATTTTAAAATGTTGAAATCAGTGCTCTTCTCTTTGTCGCTGGAAAATAATTTCGGTGATGGCGGCCGCATCATCGACATTCATTTTCGAGTTTCGAAGTGGAGAAACCATTCTGTAGCTTTGCTACGGTTTTGTTTTGAAAAAAAAATTATTTTGATCTGAATTTCTTAAATATATTTTGATTTACATATATATAGGTATCTTATTTTAAAATTTAATTTGATTTGATATAAATATATTATATATATCTCTAAATTGTTTAAAGTTAATCGGAAATCTAATTCTTAAATTTTGTTAAAAGATGATTTTAATTATAAATAAAACCAAAATTTGGAATAAATATTTAAACTTGAATAATTGAATTGGGAAAATTTTAATTGTATATTGTTCAACTGCATTCTAATACAACTTACCTAAATCATTCAGAAGTTGAATATGTAATTGGATAATATATAAGATAAATTGAATTTATAAATAAAATTTGAATGTTTATAATAAATGTTATACACTAAACTTTGATTATAAAGATGTTAATAGAGTTAGATAGGATAATAAGTAAACTCAGTTAATAATGAAATAAATTTGTTTTGAAAGAATTAATAAATTGTTTTGAAAGAATTAATAAATTCAAATTTGATCAACTTATGAAAATACCTTTAATTTAAAAGCAATTAGTGGTTATAAATTTATTTAAATCGAAACTTTTATGGTTTAAATTAATTTATATGGGTTAAATATATGTGGTTAGATATATTAAGTAGAATAAATTTAACAATAATTTGGAATAAAGAAGAATTTAAATTGTTGAAAATAAAATATGATTACAATAAAAGATTATTCAAATTTATGGTTTTAGAAATTGTAAATTGAAGAAAATGAGATAATAAGATAATGAATTTAGAAATAAGTTGAGATTGATTTTTAGTGAAATCAAATGGATTAAATCAATTGTTGAACATCAATTAATTTAAATTTGAATTTATATGGTTTAAATAAATTGTATTTCAAATCTGTTTTTTTCTTTCTGGTTGTTCTATTCTCCTACCTCGTTCCTTTTCGGGGACGAAAAGTTTTGAGTGGGGGAGAGTGTAACGACCCATAAATTTCAACTGTTTTAATAACGTAATTAGTTGAAATTTTGTGAAATTTTAAACGATAAAATTTTGAAATAAAAATTAGATATTTGAAATGCGTCTAGTTAAACATAGCAACTGGTAAATTTTCGTCCGAAAATATGAAAGTTTATTTCGCACGTAAATTCACTTCAATTTAATCAGTTAAAAAGCGATGAAAATAAAATGTTTCCGAAACCTAAATATTATTAGATAGAAAAATTCTAAACCATCTTCTGAGCAAGATGTCAGCTTGTCATTTTTCAAAATTCGGACATCTTTGGTTCCGTCGATATTATTTTTCAACGTTTTCTTGCATTTTCCGCCAGTAGAAAATTTTGAACTTTTATAATTCAATCGTACTACTGATATCTGTATACCGTTTTGACCGTCTCGTCGTGCTGATCACCGTGGTATATTCGTTTGTGTGTTTCAAAATCCGAGAAACAGCGAAATTAGTGATATAGTGATCCGTATCAGTAATGTTTGAACCTTCTGCATTCTTATGTCTGTTCGTTCATCCTCTATGTAAATATCTATGATCACTCATCATTACTATTCCAGCCGAGGCTTCCAGTTTCCCAATGTCAATAAATTTTGTTTTTGACCTTTTTTTATCCCACCGTTTCACTTGTATCCATTGGTTCGTTTCATTTTCTATCCGGTCCATTTGTAAAACAAAATATATTAAAATGCGTACCCTCTTCACTGCTGCTTGGTTCCTCTTCTCTTTGTTTATTTTAGCCTGTACGTCTCCTTCTTTACCAACCTCATTCTCATTCCCATCAACTCGAGTCTCTTCCTTTCTTTTCATACTATTAATAATAAATTTAAAAAAAATGGAATATATATTGGTTCGCTGGAGAAACATAAGTACAGTTCATATATATAGGCGGTGCGCCTTCTTCCTCCTACCTACTCGCCTTCTCTTCCAGCGCTCGCCTAAACCCACCTCGGAGGCGTTTCCTCTTCCTCCTTCAAAACTCCAACCTCCCTCCTGTAGCCAACCAAAGCACCATGCGTTACCTCCGCTAGCACCTCCACCGAACGCTACAGCCCGTCCCCTTCCGCCTTCCTTTGCATCCACACACGTAGCCTTCCACCTACACCTGCTTGCCACCAACCATGGTTCACACCTGATAACCCTACAGGGCGAACACCGAAGACCACCCTCCCGTACGCCAAGCACACCACCTCGGTTCCGCGCCATCTTCCACTGCCCCTCCGCCTCATCTCACCCTTGCTCGAACCCAGAAGCACGTTCATCCCCTCGTCATCAGCCTCATCAACTCGTCAGCCACCTTTGGCTGAGGCACTCCACCCTTCAAAGCATTGTCGTGACCATCTTCCCATCTACCATGGCCATGCCGAGACCTCTCTCCCTTCCCTCATCTGAAATCTGTAAGTGTACATCTAAGTATAAGCTTAAAACATGTCAGTTAAAATATATGGCTTCGGTTGCACTGTCTATTTATATAGGTTGTATTTGTTTTCAAGCTATTATTTACGTATGTTATATTATAAATAAGTTGTATGCTATAAAAAAAGTATATATATTTACCGTATATATATTAATTACATATATTGATCCTGTCTCTCTGTTATGCAATAGGTATCGGTTTGTGTAGTAGAAAAAAATCTACTCGTATAAAATGATTACATACGTTGTTTACAAGTATTGGTTTGTTGGTATTTGATAATTTTATACGGCAGCAATATATATATAGTGAGTATGCTGTTTGTATATAGGTGTGACAGCACCTGTTTAAAATGAGATATGGTTGCCTCTGTTATAAATTATATTATAAGTTAGGTACATTTTATATATATCATATTTAAACTTTTGCTAGTTGGATCTACTCTTCTATGTGATGTAAAGAAGGACGTATAGGTTGAAACAAGTTGTTGGACACCTTAATTAAGTCTGCATGTATGTTATTTTCTCTAAAAAAATAATAATAATAATATAATTACAGATTTATTTATGTGTTCTGGTTTACAAAGATAGTAGGAGAGTCCTGTTTTCAAGGTCTAATATGTATTTACGATGTAATAATTTGAGAACAATATATTAATTTAAAATGTGTTTAGAATATGATTATATATATTTAAACTTTATTTATATATAGTTATATATATATATATGTTCACTTATAGTGATTATCTTCATCGATCCCGTTCTGATTTGTTCCATCAATTTCCTGTTATCAGCCTTGATCGTTGAATTTGTGCCAATCTAGCTCTGCTTTGAAATTCGTGCCTGGATTCATAGCTCATTTGATCGTCAAATCATCTCTAGCCTCGAAAGGTGAGCACTCACTCACGATTAACGTTCTTTTATTTATTAAATTTGATTTCAATTGAAACGACAATTGAAATATGCTGCTGTTAGTTAATTACACTATTATATCTGCTATTGCCTGTATCAGTTCACCTGTGACATCTGACACCATTATCTATTAATTATTTATGCGATGATAATACAGTTTGGCTGATAATTTATTGATTGTTGATGTTTATATTGGACGTTAAATTGTTAATGTTAAAATGATAAATAGTATGCAATTGAACTTGATATAGGAAAGTTAAATGTTAAATTTGATTAACTGACATTTGTATAATATGACCCCTTTAACTGTTAAATTTATTGACACATAGGATTCGTTAATTACACTTTGAACCACTGAATGTATGTTGTTAAATTGATGATGTATGAAATTGTAATAGATGACAAGTGAAAACCGTAATGTAATAATCTTTAATCTACATGAAATGATAGTGTGGATTCTAGAAATAATTATATTAATTCGTACAAATAACAATGTGAATTAATACGATTATTTCGGGATTATTTGAATTGATTATTGGATTGTTATTGTTTGTTGTTATTGCTTGTTTATTTACTTTGACACCATCCCAGTTATCACACTGCAAGTTCCCTTTGATATGCTATGGTTTTGAATTGAATTGGAATCGGGTTGAAATGATAAATACCCAAAATTGAACTTTGACTTAGGGTAGAGAATTAAATAAAACCCGATTGGTCAATAATTTGATTTAAAAAATGAAACGAAGGTTTTATTTGAATAAAGAATATGGTTTGAAAGGAAGTTGAAATTTGAATTTTAAATGAAAGGAAAATGTTAATATTTAAAAATCTGAAACAAAATATTAAAAATGAAATTGATGAAAGAACGATGTTTAATTTAAGAAATGATTAAATAATTAAGTTTGAAATTATAATTAAGTTTGAAATTATTAAACTTTGAAATGATTTAATAATTAAGTTTGAAATTATAATTAAGTTTGGAATTATTAAACTTTGAAATTATTTAATAATTAAGTTTTGAATTATTTAATAATTAAATAAGATTGAATGATTTAATGGTCAAATTGAATTGAATTCTTTAATAAGAGAAATTGAACTTTTAAATAAGTGAATTTACTTTGTAAATAATTGAAATTGAGTTTTCTTTATTAATTAAGTTTTGGAAAATTATTTAAGTAAGTAAAGAAGTGAAATTTGAATTTCTTTAACAAGAAATAAAATGTGATTTATTGAAATTAATGTAAAACTTGAACTTTAAAGAATTTGATTTGACGAATTTAGTTTAATTCAAAATTGTAAGTTTTGATTTGATGAAGTTGAACTTAAGAATTGATTTAATGAATTTGAAATTTAATAGAAATTGTTTTGAATGATAAAGTAACTTAACGAATATTGAATGGAATCGATAAATGAGTTTAAATTGATTTGAATGTTAAATAAAATTTGTTTAAATGATTTCGGAATGAAACTTATATACGAACTTGAATCAATATTTGAATGGTTTTAAATAGATATTGAAATTGAATTATAAGATTTTGAAATGGTAAATTGAAGTTTTGAACGTAAATTTTGGAAATTGGTTTTTGAAAGACAAATGAAATGTTGGTTTACGAATTGTAATTGAAATTGAATTGATTTGGTTTGAAATATATAAACGACCAATCGGTGTAATAATTACGAAAGTTATTAAAGAGACCAGGATTGGTAATGGATATACTCTCTATCTAAACCGAAACTACTTTAATAACTATACGTGGAGTGATGATCCAGAATGAAGTGGTTGGAATGATGTACGTGATGACTGAAGAAAGAGAACGATGATGGATAGCCTTGACACTTGTGTCAAATTGGAAATGACTAAAACAGGAGCTGTGCCGGGCCAATGGAGGATTAGCTACCTCAAGTGGACACACTTCTTCGAACTACTTATACTTGTTGTCGATTGGTGCACCCTTGATTTTGGGAGTGTTGTTTCACGGTGTTGCGGGTGCTGCGGCGTTGCGTTCTCACCAGTCTGGATCAGGCAAACGGTAGTATCACTACCTTGGGTATTGCCTCATGTGCCTTGTCATACTTGTATTCCATTTATACGCGACCACTACGATTTTGATTTGTACCTTTAGTATATGGATTTCCCTCTGGTGACTTCTGGTTTTGGGGAAACTACGGTCTTGTATATGCTTTTGGGAATAAAAATGTGTTAACGGTGGAATGGGCCATGACTTAACACTATTTTGATATCTTTATATTACTGATAGACATTATCTACTTATCGTACACTACTACCTAGTAGATAGTTTAACGGATCCTTAAAGGATGGTTATTCCAACATCCTTTGAGTTACTTGTATTTCAATTGCTATTTCACTTGAGTTGGATTTATAAATATAAGAATGTTAATCCTGACTCGAGTGTTTTGTGTTTTGCTTTACGCTCAGGTCAGACTGAGTTGTTCAGCTTTCGAGACTTACCTTTGGAGTTGGAGCTTCGCTTGGAGATCCAGCTATCTATCCAGCTTTCAGATATTCGATGATTCCAGTGATGTATTCTGATTTGTATATGATGTATCGTATTACTCTTCCATTGTATCTGTTCTAACTCTGATGTATTTTATATATTCATATAGTAGCTTCATGAACTACTATCTCTTTTATTTCCGCTGCACTTATTACTCTGTGTCTGTGATCTGTGATTATTTATTTACTGTATATGTTCAGTTTTGCCAAATTTAAATTAACAACGCGGTATTTTGAGCAATTCAACTCCGGCATGAGTGTCTACCTATACACTTATAATGGATGCGAATGGTCCAAAATACCGGGTCATTACACCATCAGTCCTAGTCTGAAAGGGAATGCTATTGGTATGGGCCCTGTTTCTTTTTTTGCTTATTAACTTAATGTAAGTTCTTAAAATAAGCCTCTTTTGTTATTTCTGCTCTATTTGCTTATTAACTTAATCTAAGTCTTTAAAATAAGCCTTTTCTGTTATCTCTGCTATATTTGCTTATTAACTTAATTATAAGTCTTTAAAATAAGTCTTTTTTGTTATCTCTGCTATATTTGCTTATTAACTTAATTATAAGTCTTAAAATATGCCTCTTCCGTTATCTCTAATTATAACCTATGTTATAATTTGCTTATTTCAGTCTATCTTCTTTTTATTATAGTTTTTTTATTTTACATCTAATTTCTATAAATTTAATTTTTATTTCTATTTAATCCATATTTGCGAATTATTCTCTTTTTAATGTTCTATTCGCGTAAAAAAGAATAAAAAGAAACTAACATTTATAGGCTAAATTCTAATTTATAACAGACATAAATAAAATACAAATAACTGTAAATAACTGAATAAAATAGCCAAATAAAAACAGCTGAATAAAATAGACTAAAAAGAACTCTAAAAATTAACTGTAAATAACTTATATAAGAATTGTCTTAAAATTGAAGAAAAACTACAACTATTGAGAACCCTATTATTTTAAATTACTTAAAAATCTAAAATAATTACTAAACACTCAACTGTGGTCCTTAACTCTAGTCCTTGGTCTTCCTTGATCCACTTCTAGAGTGTAGAATGTTTTTATCAAAAAGATTTCCTCCTTAGAAATATTTTCTATTTAGGGTCCAACCTCTGACAATGAACCCAAATAGGAGAAAATATAAATGAAAAAAATAGCTAGGCCTAGGGTCTTATTTATAGTGTAGTCCAGAGATATCAGACCGTTGGATTTGAAGATTAAATCTGGTGCAACCACGTCATAGGCTCGTTGAGAACCGTCGGATGGAAGCACGAATGCACAGGATTCGAAGAAAATTGGAAAACACGTCATCGTTCGAAGCTGGACGTTTCACGCCAATATACATAGGCGGGTCGACCAGTTGAATGATAACATGCCACAAATTTTGCTTGCATGGTGGAAGATTCCCTTATAGACTTCTTAACACTCTTTCATGAAATTGATCCCCCTAAGAGCATAAATGTGTAACCTGATGTGGATTTCTTACTATAGACACATCGAGAAGAATCTGAATTAGAATAACTAATAACTTCAAGGTTTTTTGACCTCTTATAAGTAAGTATATAATATTTTGTCCTATTCAAATAGCATAAAACTTTCTTGACAGCTTATATCG
The DNA here is from genome assembly GCA_030737815.1 of Allium fistulosum. Lineage (NCBI taxonomy): Eukaryota > Viridiplantae > Streptophyta > Magnoliopsida > Asparagales > Amaryllidaceae > Allium > Allium fistulosum. The sequence continues at coordinate 327,185,883 of CM060906.1, forward strand.
GCCAAGCATACCAACTATAAATTCAATATCAAGATGTGTAAAAACTTGAGCATACATAAGACTCCCTACTACCGAAGTATAAGGAATTTGCTTCATTTGAGCACATTCTATTTCATTTTTAGGACATTGAAACTTGCTGAATTTATCACCCTTTATAATAGGAGAAACACTAGGACAACAATTGTGCATGTTATATCTTTTAAGCATTTTCTCAATATATGCCTTTTGAGATAAGCCTAAAATCCCATGAGACCGATCTCGGTAAATTTTGATTCCTATAACATAAGAGGCTTCACCAAGATCCTTCACTTCAAACTTAGTTGAATGTTTTGTCTCATATAACATGTCTAAATCACCAATTGCTAATAAAATATCATCCACGTACAAAATGAGAAAGATAATTTTACTCCCACTAGTCTTGATGTATATGCATTGATCTATTGTATTTTCTTTAAATCCAAATTCAGTTATAACCTCATTTAACTTAAGATACACTGTCCTGAAGCTTTGTTTAACTCATATATTAAACGATTTAACCTATATGCCAAATGCTCCTTGCCTTCTACAATAAACCATTTAGGTTGTTTCATAAACACTTCTCAAGTTACCATTCAGAAATGCATTTTTTATGTCCATTTGATGTAGTTCTAAATCATAATGAGCTACGATGGCTAAAACAATTCTTAATGAATCTTTTTTTGAGATATGAGAAATTGTATTATCAAAATGTACACCTTCTTCTTATGTAAACCCTTTAGCAACTAGTCTGGCCTTAAATCTTTCAACGTTACCTTTGGAGTCAGTTTTAGTTGTATATACTCACTTACAACCTATAGGTTTAACCTCGACAAGCGACTCAACAAGATCTCAAACTTCATTAATTTTCATAGATTTCATCTTGTCATTCATGGCTTCTAACCATTTAGATGAGTTATCACTCATAGTAGCTTACTTGAATGAGATAGGATCATCTCCATTACCTATATCACATCCTTCCTCAGTAAGGTATACGATATAATCATCAGGTATGGCAGATCTTCTTTCACTTTGTGATCTTCATAAGGGTTCTTGTTGCAACATAGGAGCTTCGTCAACATTAGGAACATCATAAACATGAGTTTCTTCATTAGCCTCTTGAACAAGAGGTATAGAATCTGTAACCTCTCAAATTATCGGAATTGGAGCATAATTCCAATTTTTTTTCAAGGTTTACTGTCCTATTTAAATTACTCATACTTATGTTGCCATCTTCAAAAGGTACGTAATATCTAGTCTCTACTATTCTAGTGGTATGTGATGGTAAGTAAAATTTGAAACCTCTGGATATCTCTAGATAACCGATAAAATAACCAATGGTTCTAGAATCATATTTCTTTAGTTGCAGATTATAGACTTTTGCTTCAGCAAGGTAGCCCTACACACGCAAGTACCCTAATTAAGATTTTCTTCCAATCCATATTTCATAAGGTGTTTTTGTAATAGATTTACTAGGAATCCGATTTAGAATACATATGGCTATTTTTAAAGCTTCTGTCCATAAAAAATCCGGCAATGTTGTATTGCATATCATACTTTGTACCATATCCATTAGTGTATAATTACGTCTTTCTACAACTTTATTATGTCGAGGATCTTCCGACATAGAATACTGATGAACAATATCTTTTTTGTTTAATAAATAAAGCTAACATGCCTGGATTTTGACCAAGGTTGACGTGTCTACCATAATATTCACCCTCTCTATCCGATCACACTAAGGTTATAATGATTTTCAGCTTCAGCCTTAAAAAGTTTGAATTTATCTAATGCCTGTGCAGTTAATGCCCCGCTATATCCCTGCTAAAACTCCGATATATCTTATAGCGGATTCCTACTGCTACGATTTTTCCATATATCCCCAACATATAGCCTTTCCGCTTTAATCCCCGCTATTTCCGCTATATCCCTATATTTCCGCTATTTCCGCTATATCTTCTATAAAAAATTGGATTGAAAAATGATATTTATACGCTATAAAAATTATGAAATTAATTAATTTCATTGAATTTTTTATATATGTTTAGAAATGATAATACTCTAATATTCTACTAAATTAAATTAAGTTATATAACAGTTTTACGTTCATTTACAATACATTTGCACATATTTTTATTTAAAATTATTTTTGTATTAATTATAATTCAATTGAATGTTAATTTTTCACATAATTACTATCTATATATTTGTAAAAACAACAAGTATGGGATTTATATGCTATTTTAGAGTAATCCGATATATCCCGCTATATCTTCGCTACATCCCCGCTATGACTTTTTGCACCTCTACCGCATTGAATCCACCGAGCGCTTTAACTGCACAGTCTAATGCTTCATATTTTTCATTAATCAGATACACAGCCATAACTAGAATAATTGTCAATGAAAGTAATAAACGATTTCTGCCTGTTAATAGCTAGAGTAGGAAAAGGATCACATATATCAATATGAATAATTTCTAATAGTCCTCCACTTCGAGTGGCTCCTTTCTTATTTCCCTTTACAAATTTTCCTTTAACACATTCTACGTATGTGTCGAAACCAGAAAAATCTAATGCTAGGAGAAGTCCATTCCTAATGAGACGTTGCATTCTATCTCTTGAAATATGACCCAACCTACGATGCCATAATTTGGAAGAATTCCCAATATCATGATTTCTCTTGACTCCACTTTTATGATTAATACTAGTAATATTCACAGATAACAGAGATTCACAAAGGAAGAATTCAAACATAATTTATATAGATCGTCGCATAGTAATCTAGAATCAACAAATTTAGAATTTTGATATAGTTTCAACTCATTATTTCCAAACTAAAACGGAAAACCACATGCATCAAGTCTAGAAATAGAAACTAAATTCCTAACCGCACTAGGAATATAAAACACATCAAGTAAATCAAGAATAAACCCACTCTTCAAAACCAAACAAGAGTTCCAACAGCCTCGACTTTAGCCTCTAATCCGTTAGCAGCTTTTAAGTTTCCTTTCTCTCTTTTAAAGCATCCTCACGGAATGGAATCCCTATGATGAGTTCGTAATGTGCATATAAGCACCATTGTCAACCCAACACATTTTAAGGGAACATCAACTAAAATGGTTTTGCAAATCATGAAATTTGAATCATTACCCTTTTTAGCGAGCCAATCTTTAAACTTCACACAATCCTTCCTCATGTGTCCATGCTTCTTACAGTGATAATACTTAGGAGCACACACGGGTATTGAACCAAATATACTAGTCTTGTTAATTCTAGTAACCATATTCACTTTATTTTTACCTTTACTATTGTCCTTTTTTTGGCTTTGGAATTTGAACAGTAATGTGTGACAGTCAGGTTTCTCGGCCTTAATCCTTTCATCTTCTTTAACACACATAACAATTAATTCGATCATTTTCTACTTTTCTTTCTACGTATTATAATTGATCTTGAAAGGACCAAATTGTATAGAAAGAGAAGTCATAATGAAATGAACTAAAAAACCTTTAGAAATTACCATATTCATGATGTTTAATTTTGCGGCCATATCATTCATTATCATGATATGTTAACGTACACCGCTTGTCTAATTATACTTGGTAGTGAGCATTTTCATTATGAGAGTACTCACATTAGACTTAGAAGTACTTTTGAACTGCTCTTCAATAGAAGCCAAATAATGTTTTGTAGTGAAAATATTATTTGCATCATCCTTCTCAGGAATACCCACTCTTATAGCAACTGTAATAGTACTTTTTATAATCATGAGAGACATGTGGTTTGACCACTCCTATTTTGCAAAATTAGCCTTTTCATCATCGGTACTTGTCGTTATAATAGTAGGTTTGTCCATTCGTAATGCCTGGTCAATATCCGAACACCAAGACAAGTCTATATTTGCTCTTTCCAAGTGGAAAAATTAGTTCAGTCAATGGTAGTATTCCAGAGATTTGAGCATAAACATTATTCAATGTTGCATTAGATTTGGAAATAAAATGAAATGCTTACTATTATGAGCTATAAATCCACAAATAGCATAACAACACTAAATCTCTGAATATAGAGGGACTAACAGTAATTATACTAAATTAAATAATAAAAGGCCAAATTATTTTTTAGCCATATCATAACAGTTGTTTGCATAAAATTCAATTCATATTACCATTGGGCATTAATAAATTGAATTGCTAAAATAAATAAATTCATTTTATAAATTATAAAGGCAGCTAAAGTTGATAAAATTACCATTCATAATCTATTAAACGTAAAAATGTAATTTCATGAAAATTAATTTGCATCACTGTTGGGAAGAAACAAACTGAATCATTAAAACAAATAAATTCACTTAATAAATCATAATGGCAATTAAAATTGGTAAAATTACCGTTTATAATTTATTAAATGTAAAAACATAATTTCATGAAAATCAATTTGTATCACCGTTGGATAGAAATAAACTGAATCATTAAAACAAATAAATTTATTTAATAAATCATAATGGTAACAAAGTTGGTAAAATTATTGTTCATAATTTATTAAATGTAAAAACATAATTTCATGAAAGTCAATTTATACCACTGTTGAGTAGAAACAAACTGAACCATTTAAACAATCTACTTAAAGATCATAATGGCAATTAAAGTTAGTAAAATTACCGTTCATAACTTATTAAATGTAAAACATAATTTTGACTTTAAATCACAAAATTTATTTTGATAAAGTGGCAATTATAATCCAAAGTTGATAGAAATTACAATAACCAATTATTAAAAAAATAATGTTATATGATTTAAATTATTTATAAAAAATATATACAATAAACCATAGAGAATAATAATAGATTCAAAATGCAACATATATAGACATATCAAAACTCTTGTTCATGATCTAGTTTGGATCAAAATTTCACACAAACTTAGGTGTATTAGATCCAAATATATCAAAAGGAGAGCGCCCATGTGATTCTTGACATGATGCCTCTTGATTAAAGGTCTTCAACATTACATCTATATGGAAAATACACCGGCTAACATCTATGCGCATACGTAATAAAGGAAAAAAATTCTCCTTTTAAATCTTTCATCCAAAATTATAAGAAAATATTTATACATAAAATAGTTGAATCTGTATAGCTTTTATACGGACCACTAAAAATCAATTTCGTAAAAAAGATTGCATCTTATATGAATTTATTATTGCTCTAATACCAAATGAAAGATATTAACAAGATCGTAATATGTTTTGCAGTTAGAACACAATCAATCCAGAGTTCATAGATCCAAAATGAAATAGCAAATAAATTTAAATCTTATAGTTATGAAGTGAAGATATCTTTAGACGGAAGCGTTAATACTAATCTTCAATGGTTTTCCTCGGTTCTAATGATGGAGACCCTTTTTAATTTCCTTTTCCTCTCTCCATTTGTAAAAATTATTGGACTCAAAAACATTTCAGAAATGATCCCTTGAATACAAAATGGGCAGAAGAAGGTTTAATTTTTGGATTATCATCGGTCCAAATGGAGAAGGGGCTTATATATATTCTGAGGCAACCCTTGGGACCAATATAGTTATTAATAGCAATTTGAATTTTTCCATCGAAAATTCAGATGCATTTTCATTAATTCTTCAAATGAAATTTGTGCATAATAATAACATAGGCCACATAACAAATAAAACTAACATTAAGGACCCAAAATAATGTGAACATCGGTATACATGTTCATGTCGACTGAGTGAAAGGGGCAATGGGGAATAAGCCAGGCAAAATGCCAAGGTCCTGAAGAACGTTGATGCAACAACCTTAAATTTATAATGCCTAAAATTAGCATTGCATACCTCAAACTACATTTGAGGACCAATCCAAGATGTAAAAACAACGAATCATTAGTACCTTAATTTGCCTCACCACAAAATCAAACAGTAAAATATTACTTTAATAAATGTTTAACATAAAGAGCCAATACAACAAATAAAATATTTTTAATCACTGATATGTCCAATTACATCAACCGTTGATCAATTTATGACTAATAATTGTAGTATAGCATAAACATATCAAGTAGTCAACCTAAGGATATAGTCTATGATCAGACCTCTACTTCCATAATCTACTTTCTCCTATAAACTATAAGAATACATGGTATATAAAGATAAAAGAAAAAAAATTAGTATTAACTAGTTTGGACAGTGCCATAACGCTATGCACTCCAGCGCAACTCAAGGGATCTAGCTATCTTACTAAAGAAAGACTTCCCATGTACTCTTTTGGGATCAAGCCAAAGTAGTTCTACACTCATACCTAAACTTGTTCTTCTCCTGCAATCGTAAATGTTAACACATGCAAATATTTATCATTAACACATTAACATAACAAGGTAAATATATTTATCATATCAATCACAATGTGATAATAAAAAATAGGTAATAACACCTCGACACACATAAAAAAATAAAAAGATACAAAATTCCTATTTCTATCCATTCCAACCAAATTATTGATCAGCCAGTAATACTCAATCAAAATAAGTAAATACACCAATATGAAAATAATAGTCACTATAGCCACATAAAATCCACAACCACGCATGCTAACAAATGGTATTACCAACAACCATGTATACATCATCTAGTAAATACCAACGAATAACAATTATCCATCATGAAGTAATCGCCTCCCAAATAGCATGTTAACAAATGATAAACACTGACTTGCACAACGAATGACTTATAATGAGCCATATTACTTCATTTTCAATGCAGTAAAACCATTTTATTAAAACTTATTCGAAGATCACTAATTTAAATTATAAACTATGTTAAAAGATATATTATTGTTAAGCTCAAAATAATAAAAATATAAGAATAATAATAATAATAGCAATAATAATTTACTATGTATATATTTACAGCTACGTTATTATTATTTTTCTCAAAATCATTTACTCACCTTAAAGTCTGTTTATTAAATTTTGAAATTGTTATTACAATAATAATTCATTTAGCTAACTTAAACGTGAGCATTAAACAACTTATTAACATAAAGTATTTGTTCACACTCAATATTAATTTATTACTATTATCTATGAACTTACCCATAACTTCATGACTAATAATTTTAGTAAAAATTAACCTTTGAAATAATCATATTATAAAAATTAATTACAAATATTCATTAAAATATAAAATTAATTCTATGTCATCCTTTTAGTGATAATTTAATATGCAAATAGTTTGCCACTAAACATTATTTATCATTATACTATAAATAATCATCATCATCATCGAGTACATGATATAATTTAAATTGGCCAACTATACTATTATCATAGCTATAATATTTGATTATACGATTTCTTTAATTTAATTTTTAATGTATAAGAATATACCAAATCAATATAGTGATTAAATAAGAAAACAATCCAATCTAATAATACTTAAAAATAAAAAACATTAGAATGCACAAACAATCATCAAAGGAACATATCCACGTATCAGTGGGATATATATATATACACACACACACACGGATATCTATTCAATATTTTAAAAATATAAATACTTACGACCTTCGAATCCTACTAGGACCCTTCCACCAAAATCATAAAATCCATCAAACCATAAGTCAAATTGTTCGAAATCTCATCGCGAACCTAGCATAACAAACCACGTATGAAATGGAGGTCATATGCAAAAGTTATTGCAATTAGAAGATATAGGGTTTAATTTGTAGAAGATAAAGTGTAAAAATGCACCTTCTCCTCCAACTCGCTTGCTATAGTAAATCTTACCCTTCAAATTGCTGCCACTGCCTAAAGCAACCATTTGATAATCCGATACCACCATGAGAATCATCTAGCCATTACCTACACGGTTGACACCACTGCTAACTCCACCACCAAATTTATAATGTGGGATAATTTTTCTGGCCGCATCGACATGATTTGAAACGATCGGCCACAACATATGTGTTCCCCTCATTGTCCTCTACGCAACGGTGCTCTCCGATCATCACCCAGTCGTTGTTTTATCATCGAATTGCTATGGACAACCAATAACGTCTCACCAATTTCTGGTCAGTAGAAGTGTCTCATAGAAAAAAACTACATATGTCTCTTCGTCATGTCAGTAACTTCAATTATTATATCATTTGCTTGATTTTAGTTTCAAACTAACTTTTTAACATAATTTTGATTAAAGAGGTTAATCTCCATTATATCAAGGTGATTATCAGATTAATTATCATTTTTTGAAGTTGAGGTCATCTATTATGGTTTGATAAGTTTGTTTAAATAGACGGTTAAGCGGGATTGGTCGTTTACAATCCTTCCATCCAAAAATGGTTACATGCATCTTTATGATATTATAAAATAATTATCTCGTAAAACATAACTTCGTATTCATAGAATTTTTACACTAAACCAATCAGTTCAAAAAGAGTTATGCAACGTTTATAAATACAACACCTAAATCATTATGTCGTTGAAAATTCATCTTATTTAATTAATATTAAATGTTCCAAATTTTTGGATTGTTCCTAAAGTAAACATGACTGAGAGAGACCATAGGCCGTCTTATGGGGATGACCAAAGTAGCCATAAGGATATCCTGAAGTAAATTTATAGGTAATGTGGACAACTTTATTTTGGTCGATATGACTTAAATAAGTTGGAAAACCATTTTTAAAGTAGAAAGTGATTAAATACATGGTAGAATTTTTGTGAAATTTAGAAATCATTAAAAGAGGATATGAAAATTATAAATTAGCTAAATTTGAGCTAATAAACATGTGATGATTAATGAGTTAAGTTTAATTTATTTTAGATGATAAAAAATATAGAAAATTGATATTGTATATTACTATATGATATGATATGGATGTATTTAGTGTACTTAAAAAGATATAAGTAAAATCTGATGATGAGTAAATCATATTTTATGTTGAATACCCATTTATAATGATGATCATTTATGTATGTAATCAATAGATAAATTATGAATATTATAAAATGCGGATGTGGTTAAGGTTGACTCTTGTACTAGTAGAATTTCCTCTAAGAGATCAGTTAGGATCTAAATGAGGGGATATAACAATTTAATATTAATGAATAGCAATAATGAACCAAGATAATTTTAGGATCAATAGAATTTAAGAGGCGTTAGTGGAGAGGTGTAAGGACTCAATTTTTCAGTCGTTCGAATTTAGAATATTTAATTGATTTTAAATATTGAAAAGTTAATTTTATAAGTTAAATTAGTTAAATAATTGAATCTAGAATCAAATGAAGATAAAAATGATTTCTAAAGTTGATTTAAATTCTATTTGAATTAGAATGGAGTTAGGGAACTTTTAAAATGGAACTAAAAGTGAATAAACGAAAGTTGAAAATTTTATAATTTAATTAGACGAGTAAAAATAGCCATTCAGGACACTATCTCAGAATTGGACAAAACCTGTTTCATTGGATCCATAATAGTATATTATTATAGGATTCCAAATTTTGTGTCGATCGGACTTACGGTTTGGTCGTGCGAAGCTGAAACACGTAGAAATTTGTTAAAGGAATTTAATTAAAATAATTCGATTTTAAACTCTATCTTTCGAATACTTTGGAATTAGCTCTCAATTTGTGTTTCATTGCGTTTGGATTAGGGGTATAACATATAGAACGCCAGGCGGCATGCTTCGTTTGGAATTCGAAAATTTGTCGGGTGAATAGTGTTTTGGAATTTCCTATATAAAGGACTCAACTCCCCCACAATTAAAACCCTAACCCTATTTCTTGAGTAGCCGCCACAGTAGGATGAACGACCAGAAAACATCATTTTTGCTCCTCGATTTCTAATCGGTCCATCAATAATTATATAAAACTTCCTAAAGCAAAGTTGTAGAGCACCCAATATCTATAAATCCAACGGCTGTGATCGGTTGTAACATGTTGGATCAACGACAATCTTTACCCGAAATCGTGATGTTTAGGTGCTTTTTGCCAATGATTGACAAGGCGAGGAGGGGTTCAGACCTTCGGCGATGGACGTGTGGGGGTGCACCAGTGCTTTGGTGATCGACAATGAAGCTCCGGTCGAGCAATGATGATGTGGCGATCGAATTTTAAATCGACGGCGTAGGGTTTCGAGTTACTTGGAGAAGAAGAAGAGGAAAAGAAGGGACGGCTGGATTTGATCAAGTAGAAGTGAACATCCCAGATTAAGGTTGAAAAAAAAATTTGTAAATTATTTTATTTTATAAATCATATAAACTTATAAATATCATAACTTTGTCATACGAGGTCGAAATTAGACAAAATGAGTTGCGTTGCACGCGTTACTGAAAATACTACGCGATTGAGTTTGATTGGATCGATGTGAAGCTCGCTTGAAATTTTGGTTAAAATTAAACACTCGTTTAATTTTTAATTGAATCAAACAACTACAACGGCGAAAGCAACCAAAGTGAGTAAAACTCACTCTCTCTGGCTCACTTATATTTTTATATAAGCGGGAATAAATTTATTTTATGCTATGTGATGATTGTTTGGATGTTATGCTATATTATTAGTAGTTGGATATATTCCTGCCTATTGGAGCAGATAAGACCCTATACATTCTCGTGTATGAGCGGATGAACCTTTATACTCACATCTGCCTCGAAGCAGACATTGTACATATTTTCTCATATGTATATTTGTTGCAGGTTACAGGTTGGAGAGATCCAACTGGATTCCTCACCATTATTGATTTTTATTTACACATATTGTTATATATGCTGTATTATGTGAGGTTTGATGTGATAGATGTCATGTTTGCTATTATTAACGTGAATCCCCTTATTTAGTACTTCTGCAGCATTGGGCCATATTTTTGGAAATTGAAGATATTAAAATGATGATTTCAATTTAAAAAGGATTTCAAAGCGATTTTGAAAATATATATGTTTTAATAATTTTTTAATTGTTAAAGAAATGAATTTATTTTAAATGAATAAAATGCTATAGTTTGTATGTTATAAAAATTATGGCTTTGTGAAATATATTAAAATATGATTTTTGAAATATGAAGTTAACTATTTTGTAAAATAAGTTAAATTGAGAAATTTGAACTTATTATAAATGGTTTATGTATAAGATTTATAAAATTGATGTTTTATAAATAAAAGTTATGGAATTATAAACGAGTTTTATATGTGTAAAAATGAAAGTTTATAAAGGAATGCTATTAATAAAGAGATTTAATGAAATGGATTTTTAAAAACAGTGTTTTATAAATATTAGAAATGGATTTATAATCAAATTTGTAAATGGATTTGATATTGAAATTTAGAACTAAATTTATAATGGACTTTATAAATAATGAGATTACAAAAGAATGAATGTGTAAATAAAGGAATTTATAAGTAAATAAGCTTATAATGGGATTTTGATATATAAATGAGATAAACGAGAAATTGGTTAATAAAAGAATTTTATAGATGGAAGTTTTTATAAAATAGAAATGTGAATTATAAACACTGTTTTATAAATGTAAAATCAATTTAATTTGATAAGCTAAATATGGATTTTTATAAAAGGAAATATATTCACGTTTTTAAAGTGAAAAATCCTTAAAATGAATGTTTTGGAAAGTGATATGAAACGTTTTCCAAATATTGAAAATTGAACTGGATTTGAGAATATATCTTTTTAAAGATAATTTGAAGTAATAAATTTGGAAAAGATTTAATAAATAAAAGATTATAAATCAGGCCTTGTGACTGTTTAAGTGCTAAATTATATTTTTGGCTATTTTAGTTTCTCGACTTAATGTGGAAACTATTTAGTCGTACACTTTGTACGTAGCCATCTGTATAGACTAGATTATCGTTCGGTATAAAGGATGTTGATTCGAATAGTGCGGAGTGATTACTCCTATCTACCGAGCGTCCTTCTTGGCTGAATGATAGCAAGTTGAAAGTTGGAAACGTGATAAGTCTACGAGACTTGGTTTAAGTATGAGGTTGAGTAATGCTCACTACTAGAAAAAAGCTAAATACCGACGGAGGGGGGCGACGGCTTCCGACGGCCTATTTCCGACGGTTTCCGACGGGCCGTCGGCGGCCGTCGGAAGCCGTCGGAAATTATCGATTTACAGGCTCAGCCGAGCCTTCTTCCTCCTCACTTTTCATACGAAAATCAAAATCCCTAAATCCCCAAACCTCTTCCCCAAGCTTCCAATCATCAATTTCGAGCATTCGGATCCTCCCCAGCTGCATAATCAACGTATATTGCTCTCCAGCTAAGGTATAATCTCTTATTTTCGAGAAAAATTGAGTTTTTACCCTAATTCTAGATTTGCATAAATTGATAGATTAGGGTTAATTGATGATTGAAATTGTTTCTAATTGTGTTACAATAGTTTCTAGCATTCAATGATATACTTATTTCATCTTTTAGCGTGAAATTGTGAAAAACATGTTTAATTTGGCCTTATTCAATTTACAGACAAGATTCATATCTTGGTTATACCCTTGAGGTTGCTCCATAAATATTTCTTCCTGCAAAGCGCCATTCAAAAAAGCATTATTAACATCAAGTTGTATAATATTCTAATGTTCATATAAAGCAATAGTCAAAATAATATTCTAAGTTTCAGGCTCTTCTATACTAGTTACAGCAGTAAATAATTTCGGTTCGAAAATACCACCTTTTGCTCTTGTGATCATGGGATGACCTGCTCTTGCTTATGGTTGTACTTCTTTATTTGTATTGCTATTTTCTGATTAATCTTCCTGATTTTCTGTGTAGCTTTCACTTACTTGTTGTGATTGTATATTTGAATTTGCAGGAGGTTGGCTGTGATAGTTGGACTGCTCAGATGATTCATGACCTGGTTGATCAAGAACTATGTGTTGAGAATCATCAGCTCCAACAGTCCTTTCAGTCTTCCATGTTTGCAGATCATCAGCATATATAGGTATGTCAGGTATGGTTAAATTTGTATTATAAATCTTTCTTCTTGTTTTTATTGCGGAATTGCTGAAAGGAAATACCTGCTTATTAAAAACAACATGTCTGCTAGCATATATCTTTCCATTATCATCAAGACATTTATAACCTTTTTGATTGGTTCCATACCCCAAGAATGTACATGGTTTTGATCTGAAATCTAATTTATTGCTATTGTAAGACCTTAAGTAGGGAAAACATAAACATCCGAAGGTTCTCAAGTACTGATAATCAGGTTTAACTCCAAATAGTTTTTCTATAGGTGATATTCCTTTGAGAACCTTTGTTGGCAATCTATTAATTAGATAAACAGCTGTATTAAAAGACTCGGGCAAAAATTTCAATGGCAATGATGCTTGAGCTAATAAAGTAAGATCTGTCTCAACAATATGTCTAGGGATATAAATGAATAACAACTTTACATGTTTCACCTAGACTTTAAAAAATGTATCCATGTATGCCTTGAAAAAACATCAATAAATGATATATAATACATATAGCCATAGTTAGAATATATTAGAGTTGGACCCCATAAGTTTATTGCAACTAATTCCAATGGTTTTGATTAGGCATGTAATTATAATTAAATCTGAAGTAGCATTTCATTGCTGTATGACATAATTTCTCACATATTTGTCATTTTGGTCTATTGTTGTTGTTGTTTCTCCACCTTCATGGTTAGTTTATTTTACTTTTTTTTATAGTAAGAGTGGTACTTAGGAGCACACTCATAGTTTATTTTACCCTTTTACATTGTTAAAAATTTAAAATCCATGTATAAAATTAAAGCCTATATGACCTATCATTGATCTTGTGTTAAACTTGTTTATATCAGGATACAGATCAGAAATGTTGTCTGCATTGAAACCCATTCAAGGCACTTCTAAAGGCGGTATGTTTATAAACTCATGCTTTGCTCACTTTCAAAGCGAACTTGTATATATGTATATTTTATGTTGATTTAATTTTATTTATCTGTGTGTTTATTAAATATTGTGTAGTTTGAGTTTCGATATTTGATTGAAATATTGTATACTGGATGATTGTGCAATATTGATATAATTGTGTTTGGAAGAGAAATTTGGATGGAAGGCTACATTTGCAGAAAAATTTAAAAAAAAATAGCAGATTTCCGACGGCTGCCGTCGGAAGCCGTCGGAAAATCACACGACACCCTGTGTCGGAAGCCGTCGGAAATACTGCTTCCCGACGCAGTAGTTTCCGACGGCTTTTTCCGACGGCCGCCGACGGCTTCCGACGGCCGCCGACGGTTTTCAGCCGTCGGAAATCATTAATCTTCTTGTAGTGGCTATTGCGTTGTTGCAAGGAGACCGGGATCGGTTTATCCAAAAACCACTTCGGACCAACCTATATGCGACGATTGTGCAGGTTTGTTGATGATATTGATATTTAGGATTTCCATAGTGAAGGACTGCTTGTTGATCATTAGGGGTTAAAATCACAGACACATAGTTTTACAACAATAAGCAACGGAATAGATAAATAGTAGTTCATGAAACTACTATAGAATATCAGAGTCTAAAACAAGATACAACAGAAATCTCAAATACAAAGTAGTCTCAAATACATAAGCAAATGACAAGTCTGAACAAAATAGCTGGAAATAACTGAAATAACTAAAAAGCTGAGTAGATAAGATAGATCTCCAAGCAAAACTCCAAGCTTCAAAGGTGTGTCTCAAATACTGTGACACTCGGTCTGATCCGAGCACAAAGCAAAACACAAAGCACTCGAGTCAGGATTAACATTCTTATGCAAGTAAATCAACTCGAGTAAAATGTCCAAGTGAAATGCAATATAACTTAAAGAATGTTGGGATTCCATCCTTTAAGGATCCGTTAAACTATCTACATACATAATACAATAGCTACATAGATAATGTCTACAGTAAAGTAAAATATTAAAATAGCGTTAAGGCGTTACCCATATCCCACATAACACATTTTTATATAAATGCCGTAGTCTATACAGTACTGTAAACTCCACCAAACCGGTGGGCTATCAGGGAGCACTCCATATGTACGACACAAACCAAACTCGTAGTGGGCGCGATAAGGCATCTGACAAGGCACGCGAGGCAATGCCCAGGGTAGGATACTACCGTTTTGCACTTCCGGACTGGTGGTCATGCATAGCAGCTACTACCGCCCACCTCGAGACACACTCCCATAATCAAAGGT
Source organism: Allium fistulosum (assembly GCA_030737815.1). Classification (NCBI taxonomy): domain Eukaryota; kingdom Viridiplantae; phylum Streptophyta; class Magnoliopsida; order Asparagales; family Amaryllidaceae; genus Allium; species Allium fistulosum. Next base: position 327,201,079 of record CM060906.1, read on the forward strand.
GCACCCAATCAAATCACAAAGTAATAGAATGGTATCGAAGAAATGTGCCCAATAAGGGGAGCGACCCCACTTGGCCCGGTATAGCTCCTGTTTTAGCCACATCAAGCTGACTCGCAGGAGTCAGGGCTGCGTTCGTACCTCATATAGACATCGTCAAACCATCCTACTTCGTTCTGGATTCTCCAACACGTGCACAGTTGTTAAAGTGGTTTTCGGTATTGGCAGAGAGTATGACAATATTCGATCCCTGTTTCTTTAACAACCAAATGCTTATTTCATACATAGTCATTTTTCATTTCAACCAGTTCATACTTCATATCAAAACATTATATTCATTTCAAAATCATATCATTTTCAAAATCATACACTTTCGAAATCATAATAGTTCCAACTTAACATTTTGAATATTGAAAGTAGTTTATATATTGGAATAGTTATACATTAAAATAGTTTATATTTAAAAAAAAGGTTATAGATTAAAAATAGTTTATATATTAAAAATAGTATATATATTAAAAAGTGTTTATATCGAAAATTGTTTCAAATTAGATTTGTTTCTTCTAATTTCAAAAATCGATTTACGAATCAACTTTATTTCCAAAAATTCAATTTAAATCAATCTCAGTTCAACATTTTCAATTAAAAGGTTAAAGGTTCAATTCAAATTCTCATTAAACCATTTTTAATTTAAATCAATTTCAAATCCAGGTTCGAACTACAAATTTAAACCACTTCAATTCAATAGCTTTCAGGGTTTAAATATTCAATCAATTTACACTAACTCAATGTAATAAATTTCATTTATATTTCAAAATTCAATTTTTTATTTAAATTTGAAATTATTCACTTAGTCATTTTTAATAACCATTTAAATAAAATCCCAAATTACAAACTTAAATCAAAATTAAATATTCAATTTCAATTTTATTTAAATTTAAAAATATCCATTTAATCACCTTTAGTTAAACATTTAAATAAAATCTCAAATTACAAATTTAAATCAAAATTAAATATTCAAATTCAATTTTATTTAAATTTAAAAATATTCATTTAATCCTCTTTAATTAAAATCAAGTTATCAAGTTATAAAATCATACCTTTAAAACCCCAAATCAATAAATTCCAAATCAATCCATATTTAAATTCAATTATTAACCAATTTAAATTTCAAGGCAACTTTAATTTATCTTTCCAACCTCTATTATTAAAGCTATTACAAAATCTATTTTTAACTATTAATATAATTTTATATAAATACTTAAACATATTATATATACTAATTAAATTAAATTTTATTAAATTAAATCTTATTAATAAATTTATCTTATATTAAATCTTATTTTATATATTTAAAAATAATAGAATTATATGTAAAATCTTAAAATTTACATTTAAAACTTAACTTTAAATTTAAAATTTCCAAATATATAATTTAAAATCTAAATTTTTACACATATATTAAAATAAAATCTTTATATTATATTTTAAAAATCAAAACTCATATATTTCCTTATCTCAAAATTTGAAAAACATTTAAAAATAGACTAACGGTGTTCTTATAAAATTTTCTATCCTTTGGTCAAGTGATACAGATATTTATCATTTCAATCCGCAATTTATAATTTTACGAGTATATATCATTACAACTCGCAATCCTAAAATTTCAAAATCAATAAAATCGCTTGGGTTTATCTTTTCAACCCATAATGATTTTCCCTAATCTATAATATAGTTCGGGTATGTATCATTTCAACCCATAGGAATTTCCTAAACTATTAGGGAACTTGTAGAGTGAGAAACAAAATATAAATTGCCATAGCATATCAATAGCAAGCATATATCACAATTAAAATTTTAAATATAATATATTCAACGGGTTATAGTGACTGTAAATTTGTATTGGTAAACAATTGGGGATAATAACATAATAGATTCAATGATCAAATTACTAACAAATTCAACTTTTATAACATATTTTAATCATCATTTCATGTGAAATCAATTTACTAAACATATGAATGTCAATCGTGAGTGATCGCTCACCTTTCGAGGCTAGAGAAAATAGACAACTAAGAACGATGCAAACTGATGCAGACTGGTGCATAGGGACACATGCACACACAAGGGGACAATGACAAAGCGAATAAAGAAGGCTGTGACAATCACAAAAGCAAATATAAGCGACTTGATTCAAAAATCAATATATATATATATATATATCAGTAAACTTATATATATATATATATCAGTAAACTTATATATATAAAGGCTTAGATCGAAGGAAAACAAATATATAACTTTTCTACCAAAATATATATATACAACATATGTGCAACATATATATATAAGATAAGAAGAGAAAGGCCGCCTAGATATAATTCAACAATCACATATATATATATTTATATATATACACCTTTTTTTCTTTTCTTTTTCAATGAAACAGAAGTTAGCTGCTGCGACAAGGAGTCGGCAGTGGGGTGCTCAACAGCTTTCAATGCACGAAGGCGGAGAGGGTATTGGGTTGTGGCTGTCGAAGCAGTGGTGCAGACGGCTATGTGGATGCTTAGGTGGTAGGCGGTGTGGAGAAGGGCAGCACAAATGATGGTGGGCGTTGTTCGGTTGAGGGAAGGCCGCGTGAGGGGTTTTGGTGGCTACTGCTGATGTTTAGGGTGCGGTGCAGTGGTTTGTCGGATGTAGAGGCTTGACAAAGGTCAGGTTGGCGATGGGAAGTCAGAGTAGGAAGGAGGCTTCGGGTCTGTGGTGGGCGGACAATGGCGGAAGGGAAGGTCTGGCTGTCAGGTTCGTGAAAGGCGGAGAATAGAGTTGGATGTGGAGGAGCAAGGTGGTTAGGTTGTTCGGTGATGAGAGGTGGTGTGGCGGTGACGTGGGTTAGGTCAAATGAAGGTTGTGGACGAGATCTGGAAGTTGGAGGCTAGAAAGGTGGAGAATAGGTGGATCTGGGAAGGCTGTGGCAATGGAGTAAGGTTGTTTGGTGGCGGCGGGTGATGGGGATGGGAAGCGGACGAGACGGAGGAAGGAGAAGTTGTGGTGGAGTGACGGAGAGCTGCACAGGTGTGAGGTCTGTTCGACAAAGATAAGATGGCAATATAGAAGTTGAGCACGAGCAAGGTCATAAATATATGGAAGAAACTTGAATAAAAATGGACATTGCTTTATTATTTTTTGAAACAATAAGGTAGAACGTAAATGGGAGGAAGAGGAATGAATGGCAGGCACGAACCAGAATAAATATTGAATGGATAGGAATGGGGAAAGCCAATAGCTAAATTTTTGGAAATAATAAAGGCAAGTGGCCATTCATTTTCACGACGGATTACGATAGGACACTGAACACCAAAAGGTTCCAAACGGGTACCGATATGGCTAACCATTTCACAAATTTCGCCGTGTACCGGATGTCGAAACACACAAATGAATATACTACGGAGATCAACATGACGAGATGAACTGAATGTTCCACATATATTAGTGACACAACCCTCCTATCAAAACTCAATATTCACTGCCAAAAATGCTGCTAAAACGCCGAAAATAATGAAAACGGAGCTAGAGTAGTCCAAATTTGGCGAAACGAAGTATGACATCTCACTTAGAAAAGCAAATCTAAGTGATTTGATTCGAAAATCAAAATATATATATAAGTAAACTTATATATATATAAAGGCTTAGATCGAAGGAAAACAAATATATAACTTTTCTGCCAAATTTATATTTTCCTTATATAAAGATATTCAGATTTCAAAAATATTTTATTTTCATCAATTTAACTGATTTTAAATTTAAATTTGAAATTTCACAACTGAAACAAACATTCAAATTTTTCGATGAAAATCTGCCACTTGCTATTCTTAAATAGACGCATACTAAATATCAAATTTTCATTTCAAAAATTTTATTGTTTAATTTCAAGAATAATTTAGTTAATTACGTTATTTAAAAATCTTTAAAATTGACAGGTCATTACATATGTTTTAATAATTTTTGAATTGTTAAAGAAATGAATTTATTTTAAATGAATAAAAAGTTATAATTTTTATGTTATAAAAATTATGGCTTTGTGAAATATACTTAAATATTATTTTTGAAATATGAAGTTAACTACTTTGTAAAATAAGTTAAACTAAGAATTTTGAACTTTTTATAAATAGTTTATATGTAAGATTTATAAAATTAATATTTTATAAATAAAAGTAATGGAATTATAAACTAGTTTTATAAGTGTTAAAATGAAAGTTTATAAAGGAATGTTATTAATAAAGCGATTTAATGAAATGGATTTTTATAAACAGTGTTTTATAAATATTAGAAATGGATTTATAATCAAATTTGTAAATGGATTTGCAATTGAAATTTAGAAATGAATTTATAATGGACTTTATAAATAATGAGATCACAAAAGAATGAATGTGTAAATAAATGAATTTGTAAGTAAATAAGCTTATAATGGGATTTTGATATATAAATGAGATAAACGGGAAATTGGTCAATAAAGGAATTTTATAAGTGGAAGTTTTTACAAGAAATGTGAATTATAAACACTATTTTATAAATGTGAAATCAATTTAATTTGATAAGCTAAATATGGATTTTTATAACAGGAAATATATTCATGTTTTTAAAGCGAAAAATCCTTAAAATGAATGTTTTGGAAAGTGATATTTTAAAATGGAGTTTAAATGGTTTGAAAATATAATAAGTTGTGAATTCAGTTATTATCAAAATAAGTTATGAAATGTTTTCCAAATAATGAAACATTGAAATGGTTTTGAGAATATATATTTTTAAAGATAATTTGAAGTAATAAATTTGGAAAAGTGATTTAATAAATAAAAGATTAATAAATCAGGCCTTGTGACTGTTTAAGTGCTAAATTATATTTTTGGCCGTTTTAGTTTCTCGACTTGATGTGAAAACTATTTAGTCGTGCACTTAGTACGTAGCTATCTGCATAGGCTTGATTATCGTTTGGTGTAAGGGATGCTGATTCGAGTAATGCAGAGTGATTACTCCTATCTATCGAGCTTCCTTCTTGGCTGAAGGATAGCAAGTTGAAAGTTGGAAAAGTGATAAGTTTATGAGACTTGGTTTTTGTATGAGGTTGAGTAACGCTTTTGCGTTGTTGGTGCGAAGAGACCGGGATCGGTTTATCCGAAAACCACTTCGAACCAACCTATATGCGACGATTGTGCAGGTCTGTTGATGATATTGATATTTTGGACTTTCATAGTAAAGGACCGCTTGTTGATCATTTGGGGTTAAAATCTCAATATACATATAGTAGCAGTAGTCTCTTCGTTATGAAATATCTAATGCAAGGTCGATTCCCTACTAATCCTGGGGATTTCCCTATAAGATCTGGTAGGAAAGTAACTTCAGTTTGTCCTATTCCTGGACAACTTGTATGGATGGATGTCTAAAAGTGCATTTTCTGAGATTACTCACATTGGTATTTACAAACATACATCTGTGGTGGCGGAGAAGACAACTTCTCTTAGCTTAACACCCTCCTTGAGACGTACAAGCTCAAGGGTTGATTTTTGTGGAAGGCAATTAGTAGTCAATGGAAATTGCAATGTGGCATTCAAAGATGAAGATGGTGTGATATGTGAAAGGTATTTGATACCTCTTTTGGCCTCACACCCAGGAAATGACTAAAACATGGTAGAAGCAGCAAGGCTAAGTGGGTCGCTCCCATTAGGAGATGTCATCATCCTTCTAGATTTACTCTACACAAGTCTAAGTTTATGGTGAATGTATGACTCGGGTAACCGTTAAAGGTCGGTAACGACCGGGATGATGACATATTCGATACTATCCAGGAAGAGGTAGGCCGGTCTAGTGTTAGTTTAGGCGGGCAGTATCTGCTCCCTAGGTGCATCCCTCTAGAGGTGTACTGTACGGAAGGTAGTCCCTTACCTTATCATTTGTATGGAATCCAATATCCATTACGTGCCTGCCATTTTGTTTGTAAACCTATTATGCTGGAATTTAATAATGTAACAATTTCAGCTATGATATAATAGACACTATTACAATATAACTGAATTTGATATGAAATGATTTGGTTATCATAAGGGAAAAACCCGTCCGTGTTTATGTGTGAGCGTTTCTTACGAGATACCCTTTGTTTTGATAAAGAAAGTTTGGTAATCTTAAAATTTTAAAATTCAGTTGAATTATGTTTTTCTCACGCTGGTTTACCAGACTGATCCGGGCGTGCTTCCCTTTCAATGCTCGGGTCAGACCGAGTATATTTACAGGTTCAAATTTGGTGCTTCTGGAGCTTCAACAGACGAGTTGGAGATTGTAACGACCCGGAAATTTCGAACCCGAAAATTCCAGATAGTTATGAAAAAGAAGAAAGAGGTAGAAGAAGAAGAACAGAAACATCAACATCTCACATTCGCATCGGATAAAATATAATAGTAAATAATAACAGTTTACAAAAGATTACTATATCTGTCGATTACATTTTAATACATCAGAGTTTTATTCCAATACACAACAATGGTCATATATAAATCAAATATGTCTCAGATAATCAAAAATAATAGTCACAGCGGAATCACTCCATACGTCCTGTCATCCAGCACTCCTCCTGAGCTTCAGAACGTCCTGACCTGAAAATCTGTAATACTCGGTCTGACCCGAGCATTACATCAGAGTAACACCCGGGTCAGGCTGGAAACCAGCGTGAGTAAACCCATCTAACATGGAATACAACAACATAGAACTACAAAAACCAGGGGTAACTCGCATTAATTTACAAATTCACAATTTGTTAGAGTCATCACTTATTTCACATATCAATTTCTAAGTACCAAATCTTAGATTAAATGGTCCAATTCACATAAATCATTTCATTTCAACCTATTGATTTCCCATATCAATTTGTAAAGAATCGAAGTGGTTTCGGGTATTAACTAATACCCGACTCCGGTCTCTTCGGATCTAATATCATTTAAACCCAAACTATTCAATTTAATACAACTCAACTTTAATTACTGGATAACCCTTTTACACAGCAATTTAATCTATAGATAATTACATTATCACTGTATCCAGCATATCATATCGCAAGGCAATTCATATCATAGATATCATCTAATCCAAAACACTTATCATCATTCTATTTTCATAAGCAAGTTTGATTACTTCCATTAATTACATTAATTGATGATCCTTTAGTTACTTCCATTAATTAAATTTCCTTTATTAAATAATTAACCTTCAACTTAATTATACTCATAAATCAACCTTGACTAATCATAATTAGTAAATACTTCCTTACTTACTTCATCAATTAAATCAACTCCTTGATTAATTACATTAATTAACCCTTAAATTACATGGAATAATTAAACACCTGATCACTTCCACTAAGTAATTTTCCTTTAATTACTATTCATCAATTAATATCTCCTAATTTATTTCATCCAGTAATTATCCATTCCTCCACTAAGTACTTATACTTTATTAAGTAATGATTTTTAACCCATCCTCAAGTAATTCTTTTTAATTAATTAAACTTGATTAACTATCACATTAACATAATTAATTACACTAAGAATTAATCCCTTAAATTACTTCATTGAGTAATTTCTCTTAATACCCTTTATTAGTAGGTAATTAACCTTTAATTACATATTACTTAATTACTCATTAATTAATCACTTAATTTCTCGATCCTTTATTTATTTACTAAGGAATAAATCCCTTGCCTATTTATCTTTAATTACTTATATTAAATATTAAGTAATTATTCTCCAATTACTTACATTAATAATCTTTAATCCAATTAATTAATTACTGCTTTCTCATTAATTAATCCTTAATTAATTTATGATATTAATTAACTCTCTTTTAAAAATTAACCTGACTTCCTTTATCAAAACAACCCAAGCCACATTTCAACATTCTCGAGTAAATTTCGAGTCTCGTGCAATCCCCATCTACTTCGAGTCACCCTTGAAATTTCTCGAGATCGTCCCGAGGCAACATCTTCTCCCCCAAAACTTCAAATAGTAGCAGATACACACGTACACGGTGCACGTGTACAAGTCGCCTGACGTCTTCCGATCAACGTCGCGCTCTTCCACCCGAGCATCTTGACCTCGACAACGAACCCAACTACCTAATTCCGACGATCCCATCAGAAGTCGAGATTCGAGCTACACGACTAAATACTGGAACCCACCTTCCCACGAAAAACCTCTTCGCCACGCCACCCAAGATCACCAGAATTCACGCAAGCTTGACCAAAACTCTGCCACTCACCCACGAACCCTTTTCCCCTCTGTCCGATCTCTTGAACCAACTTAGCGACGTCGCAGTTCTTCCGAGAACCGACCTGAAAAAAACGAGACTTAAACCCTACAATGATCTTGCCCAATCACTACGATCTTCTGGAAAATTTTCGAGTATTTTTCCGATGTTCATTGATGCTTAATCCACCTTCTGACCAAAACTCGAAGAATCTAATCTCGCCGTTCGACTGAATTTGACGAATATACGTTTTCTGATCATCTCACGAATTCTCGTCACTCACTCACTTAGAAATTTTAATATTTACATTAAAAATCATGATTTACTAACACGAATTCAAATATACAATCCAAACTTGAGGATTCAAAAATCAAGATTTTGACTTGAATTGATTTCATTGTATTATTATTATTTTTCTTCCAGAAAAGAAATATAACTTACTGATATTCTTGAAATTATTTAAAAAAAATAGTATTTGTCTAATACAAACAAATTACCTTCAAAGATAATGGCCTAATATTGTTTATGTGGAGAGATTTGATTTTATTTTGATTAGTTGAACCTGAAACTAAAGAACAGAGGCTTAAATATTTTCACAGACATGCACATCATTATCTTCATGCATTCACAGACATATTTATACTCCCATACAAGCATAGCTTAGTTCATAACTACCCAGATGATCACATACAAACAGGTATTCAACAAATCCCCGGTTTAAGTATGAGTTTACTCACCTGAAATTTTAGAACAGAGAATAGTTTCAGGCTTTGAGAAGAACACAGTCTTGATCTTGCTTTCCCAATCTCTTGCTTTGTTGATGAATTTGTTTGAGTTTATAAAGTAAAGATGTTTATTTTATTTATTATATTTTTTCTTCCTCAGGTTTGCTTCTAAGTTTTGTAACGAAATGAGATAAGAAGGGATGATACACAAAACAATATGTAGGCTGAAGTTTATACAAGTACAAGATATTATTGTACTGTTAGAGATTTTTTTCCTTTTGTAAGGTGGCTGAAATGATATTTGTTGAGCTTGCATTTATTGACCTTGGCTTGTTTTATAAGCTTAAGCTTATCTTCTTCTTCTTCTTTTTTTTTAACATTTTACAACTAAGATGGCCGTATAGACTTAGATAAAAAGAAATATGCAGTGGAAGCTAAGGCATTGTACAGGTTTTATCTGGAAAGGTTTGATCTGCTATTAACTTGGTACAATGTTTGAAATGATATATTGTATGCTCAAGATGTATGTGCATTAAATGCTTTCTATGATGGTGTTTCATATGTATATATATTTATATACACTCTTGCTTACATATATCTATATGTATATATAGCTACATATACCTATACGTTTGCATATTTATTTGCTTACATGACATAAACACACACTTATATTTATACATATTTTAATATACATTGCTTTATATACATATATATATATATATTCACATTCAAACAAACTTCTCCTATATTTCATTCCACATAGGTATATACATATATTTATATTCTTGTATATGTATATACTTATATATGTATATATTTTCAACATCACAAGGTTGTATCTATTTATTTATACATGTATTTAAGGATATTTCATTCAAATTTAAATGATGAGTTTATCATTTATTTTCTATGGGATTTGTCATATCCAAAGATTTATAGTCCAATATCTAATATAGGTTTTAAATCGGTCCATATATGTTATAACTTAAGTTTGTATATAGTGTTTAAACTAATGTATATATATATCCAGATATTTTGAATTATCAGAAATTTTATTGGTTCGACTTATAAAATTAGTAATTCAATAATTAAAATCAATTTTTTACCCAATTACAGACGTCAGAAAACCCGGGTCGTCACATTCCTCCCCCCTTTAAATCTTTTCGTCCTCGAAAAGGAACGAAGCCATTTTTATTAGCATGCTTAAAATCAAATAAATTTCTTTGATCATTTTTAAACTACTTTAAAAATATATATAATATTTCTAAAATAGTTTTTATAAAAATACTTTTATAACTCGATGTTTCAACAAGTCCATCCTTGTTCTCACAGAAATTCGGTCATACGTTGATCAGGCGTAAGACTGAAAATCTGTAAGTACTTAGCAGACCCATTTCAACCTCCAGTGAAAATATTCGGAAAATAATTTTATTGAAAATATAGAAAATAATTTTGAAAATAGAGGAAATATCTTTGGTGAAATTGCTCTGGAAATCATCACACCCATCCATGGTCATAGTCACATCCTGGGTTACGTTGCCGTCGCAGCAAAAGTCCATGTAACTGATTACACCATAGAACCCACAACAGATCGCAGTTACATCCAGGGTTACGTTGCCATCACAGCAAAAGTCCATGTAACTGTTGGCTCTCAGCGGCACACACGATTTTCGCTGTCAAAATGAAACTTCTCCACTCCTACATAGGTCTCAGTCTACCGATATAAAATCAAACGCAGACTGTTGGCTCTCAGCGGCACACATGACTTTCGCTATGTTACCATAGTGTCGCAGTCTACCGATGTAAAATCAAACGTAGACTGTTGGCTCTCAGCGGCTCACGCGACTTTCGCTATGGTCTGCAGTAGATCGCAGTGACATCGAGTTACACTGTCGTCACAGCATAACCCAAATGCCTCTGTGGGCACCAGCCCCTCGACTTTCGCTACACAAATAATCCTCAGGAACTAGTTTTGTCCGGACTCCTCACAGGATCAACTTTAGAAACCCCCCTTGGGGCTCAAGGCAGTACCACCCAGTGGCACTCCTGAGAAGTTCATTTCAAGGGAGTGACTTTTTCCCCAGAGCAAATCTCAAAACATTTTATACTATACACATATAGTATTTTCCAAATCATACACCTAGTATGAATCTCATATAAATGCTTTTACACAAAATCGATTCTCAAAATCGATAATTCACAAATCAGGCTTTCCCAAATCCCAATATTGATTTTATCCAAAAATCAAAAGCCTTTTCCAAATCCAAAGGTTCCCAAAACCTTTTTCTCAAAACCATTTCCATAAAATCTTTTATATATATATTCATATATATAATTTTCTTGGGAAATCTTTAAATCACTTTATACTTATATAAGTTTTCTTTGTATACTTCAAAACTTTCAAAAACCTTTTTCTTCTGGCAATGGATTCAATAAGGGGAGTTTTATCATATATAACAAAGATACGTAACTTTGTTTATTCCCAATCAAATATTCAAATTTGATTACTTTATAAAGTCACTTGCCAAATTTCTTACTTTTATTATAAAGTAAACTTTAACTCAGAAAAATATTCAATTTCAACTTTATTTCTATAAAGTTAATTCCTACCATAGAAATATAAATTTTAAATTTATTTTATTTTAGTTCCTCATATATTCACAAATATATTTTCCATTTCAAAAATCATCTTATAACCTTTTATCTACAACTTCAAAATCAATTTCCACCTTTATTCATTGTCAATTTCTCAAAATATACTTTCAATTTCAAAAATCTTTTCAGTTTTTATCCACAAATTTTCAATGCCAATTTCATTCAAACCCGTACGATGTCCCCATATCATTCGTACGCAATACCAATCTGATCGCTCACTCGATCATACAATTTCACTTCCGAACTAGTATCGTCCACCCGACTTCCTAGTGCGGACTCAGATCTGGTTTCTTGATCAAAAACCGTCATTCTCCTTGCATAGTCACACCTATGATAGAGAATATCCAGAACCAATCAAAAATCCATATCCAGGTTCGCCGTCGAAAATCGAGCGAAAAATCCCAACTCGGATCGATAATACTATCTCGAAATTCTATGCTCGAATCTGGACCAAATCACTATGCGAATAGAATAATATACGTACATCCTACGTATTTGTCTTCATTGATTATCAGTTAAATCAATTTCCTTTCTATTCACCCTCACTTTGATTTTATTCACTTATTCACATTTGGCTAAATCCCCACTTGGATTATCACTTCAATTCTTATCTCAGCTGGGTATTTAAACAATAACAGTTTGAACTCCGACCAGTTTATATTTACAAAATAGCTTGAAAATTTTAAAAATAGATAAATAGTTGAAAGATAATTATTAATTTGTAAAATAGCTGTAAAATAGTTAAGTAACTGTAAAATAATTGAAAAATAGTAATTACTTATAAAATAGTTGAAAAACAGTAATCAGTTTATAAAGTAGTAGAAAAATAGTAATTAGTTTATAAAACAGTTGTAAAATAGTTAAATAGTTCCAAAGCAATTGTAAGACAAGTTTAAGATAGTTTTAGGTTTAAAAGGAAAGTTGTGTAGTAAATAGTTTGGAAAAATAGATTCATATTAAAACAATTTATTTTGAAAATAGTCCAGAGTCAAACTATTTAATACCCTATCTCCATTTCCCTAATTTCAATTTAAATTTCCACTTACATTTAAATTGACTCAATCCCAATTTGAATAACTTCAATTTTATTTCAAATTAATCCAATTCAAATTCCTCATTTGAATTTTATACTTATCCATCATAAATCACAATTCCTATTAGTTCAGATCAAATTCAGTTTGAACTAATTCAATTTAAATCTCAATTTTCAAACCATCTCGAATTATATAAATTCGAGTTAAATTTTCAAATGTTGATTTATTCCCTTAATCCAATTAACATTTATCTTCAAATCAATATCTTTAAACAATTTAATTTCTGAGTTCTATTCTCAAAATTCCATTTTAAGATATCTTTACTTAACTTATTTCAACGTTCAAATAATAATTCAAACCCCTTTTAAACAATTAAATCTTTGAATTTCAATTTATTACCCAAATTCAATCTTGGAACCAATCCTTAATCATTTCAGTTTACATGTTCATTTTAAACATTCAAATCTTAATGTTCAAAGTGATCCCATTTTCTCAAGTTTAATTTTTATCTTTAAAATCAAAATTACTTAAGTAATTTCAAATTAAAGTTTAATTCCATTAAATTCCAATATTGGGATAGATATTATCCCAATCTATCATTCAATTTATTTTAAAACATTCATCATCCACTACCCATTCCAGATCTCAATCCTATCTGAGACCACATATAGTTTCCTACCAAATCAACCCATTTAACTTTCCTAAGTTAAACCTCAATTTCATCTTGAAATTTCCAATTCAGGTTGTTTATTCCAAACTTATTTAACTTCCCTTAAGTTAAATTCAATTTAATCTCGCCAAACTTACTCAAATTTGAATTCCCACTTCAAATTTTAAACTTCACATTAATACATCTTATAAGTTCAAAAACTTATTACCTTGGATATCACCTCTCATTCTCAATTTTAAACTCATCAGTTAGAGTTTATTTCAGATTATGTATATTCCTCGTATATACATATTATTTCCTTTACACCCTAAGTTATCCTTAAATTTTAAACCACCTTGGGTTTTTAATTCAAACAAATTCCTTTAAATTTTCAAACAACTACTGTTTGAATCAAGCTCTTTCATTTAAATAATATTATTTGTTATCTCTTTATCACTTTGAAACAATTTTCAAATTCTGGGCTCAGATTTAAAACTCCCCAGTGTATATCATATTCCAATTCTAATTTATAAGTCATACTTCCCTAAATGTTTTACTTCCCTAAAACATTTCATTTTGCTTACTTATTAATACACACAACAATCACTTATGATAATAATCAGTATTGTCATATCTAAAACCATCCATTATCATCTTATTCTGAAATATTTCTCCAATTCAAGATTTCAATTTTAGTTTAATCCATTTCAAACTTTATCTTTATTTAATTTCAGTTTGATTGTATTATATTACTTCTTAATTTAATTCTAGTAATTTAACAGGCAATTTCCTTAATATTTATTAGAGGGAAATATTGCTTTATATATCAAAATATAATCTTATATGAAATCATTTAAAATCTTTATATAAAAATAACAAGTACGCTCTCATATATACACTCAACTCATCCTAGGGTACTATTGACCCTATCTTTAGATGAGTAGACCCACCAGAGCCAAGGTTTTCGCTTAACCTGGCTCTGATACCAACTGTAACGACCCGGAAATTTCGAACCCGAAAATTCCAGATAGTTATGAAAAAGAAGAAAGAGGTAGAAGAAGAAGAACAGAAACATCAACATCTCACATTCGCATCGGATAAAATATAATAGTAAATAATAACAGTTTACAAAAGATTACTATATCTGTCGATTACATTTTAATACATCAGAGTTTTATTCCAATACACAACAATGGTCATATATAAATCAAATATGTCTCAGATAATCAAAAATAATAGTCACAGCGGAATCACTCCATACGTCCTGTCATCCAGCACTCCTCCTGAGCTCCAGAACGTCCTTACCTGAAAATCTGTAATACTCGGTCTGACCCGAGCATTACATCAGAGTAACACCCGGGTCAGGCTGGAAACCAGCGTGAGTAAACCCATCTAACATGGAATACAACAACATAGAACTACAAAAACCCGGGGTAACTCGCATTAATTTACAAATTCACAATTTGTTAGAGTCATCACTTATTTCACATATCAATTTCTAAGTACCAAATCTTAGATTAAATGGTCCAATTCACATAAATCATTTCATTTCAACCTATTGATTTCCCATATCAATTTGTAAAGAATCGAAGTGGTTTCGGGTATTAACTAATACCCGACTCCGGTCTCTTCGGATCTAATATCATTTAAACCCAAACTATTCAATTTAATACAACTCAACTTTAATTACTGGATAACCCTTTTACACAGCAATTTAATCTATAGATAATTACATTATCACTGTATCCAGCATATCATATCGCAAGGCAATTCATATCATAGATATCATCTAATCCAAAACACTTATCATCATTCTATTTTCATAAGCAAGTTTGATTACTTCCATTAATTACATTAATTGATGATCCTTTAGTTACTTCCATTAATTAAATTTCCTTTATTAAATAATTAACCTTCAACTTAATTATACTCATAAATCAACCTTGACTAATCATAATCAGTAAATACTTCCTTACTTACTTCATCAATTAAATCAACTCCTTGATTAATTACATTAATTAACCCTTAAATTACATGGAATAATTAAACACCTGATCACTTCCACTAAGTAATTTTCCTTTAATTACTATTCATCAATTAATATCTCCTAATTTATTTCATCCAGTAATTATCCATTCCTCCACTAAGTACTTATACTTTATTAAGTAATGATTTTTAACCCATCCTCAAGTAATTCTTTTTAATTAATTAAACTTGATTAACTATCACATTAACATAATTAATTACACTAAGAATTAATCCCTTAAATTACTTCATTGAGTAATTTCTCTTAATACCCTTTATTAGTAGGTAATTAACCTTTAATTACATATTACTTAATTACTCATTAATTAATCACTTAATTTCTCGATCCTTTATTTATTTACTAAGGAATAAATCCCTTGCCTATTTATCTTTAATTACTTATATTAAATATTAAGTAATTATTCTCCAATTACTTACATTAATAATCTTTAATCCAATTAATTAATTACTGCTTTCTCATTAATTAATCCTTAATTAATTTATGATATTAATCAACTCTCTTTTAAAAATTAACCTGACTTCCTTTATCAAAACAACCCGAGCCACATTTCAACATTCTCGAGTAAATTTCGAGTCTCGTGCAATCCCCATCTACTTCGAGTCACCCTTGAAATTTCTCGAGATCGTCCCGAGGCAACATCTTCTCCCCCAAAACTTCAAATAGTAGCAGATACACACGTACACGGTGCACGTGTACAAGTCGCCTGACGTCTTCCGATCAACGTCGCGCTCTTCCACCCGAGCATCTTGACCTCGACAACGAACCCGACTACCTAATTCCGACGATCCCATCAGAAGTCGAGATTCGAGCTACACGACTAAATACTGGAACCCACCTTCCCACGAAAAACCTCTTCGCCACGCCACCCAAGATCACCAGAATTCACGCAAGCTTGACCAAAACTCTGCCACTCACCCACGAACCCTTTTCCCCTCTGTCCGATCTCTTGAACCAACTTAGCGACGTCGTAGTTCTTCCGAGAACCGACCTGAAAAAAACGAGACTTAAACCCTACAATGATCTCGCCCAATCACTACGATCTTCTGGAAAATTTTCGAGTATTTTTCCGATGTTCATTGATGCTTAATCCACCTTCTGACCAAAACTCGAAGAATCTAATCTCGCCGTTCGACTGAATTTGACGAATATACGTTTTCTGATCATCTCACGAATTCTCGTCACTCACTCACTTAGAAATTTTAATATTTACATTAAAAATCATGATTTACTAACACGAATTCAAATATACAATCCAAACTTGAGGATTCAAAAATCAAGATTTTGACTTGAATTGATTTCATTGTATTATTATTATTTTTCTTCCAGAAAAGAAATATAACTTACTGATATTCTTGAAATTATTTTAAAAAAATAGTATTTGTCTAATACAAACAAATTACCTTCAAAGATAATGGCCTAATATTGTTTATGTGGAGAGATTTGATTTTATTTTGATTAGTTGAACCTGAAACTAAAGAACAGAGGCTTAAATATTTTCACAGACATGCACATCATTATCTTCATGCATTCACAGACATATTTATACTCCCATACAAGCATAGCTTAGTTCATAACTACCCAGATGATCACATACAAACAGGTATTCAACAAATCCCCGGTTTAAGTATGAGTTTACTCACCTGAAATTTTAGAACAGAGAATAGTTTCAGGCTTTGAGAAGAACACAGTCTTGATCTTGCTTTCCCAATCTCTTGCTTTGTTGATGAATTTGTTTGAGTTTATAATGTAAAGATGTTTATTTTATTTATTATATTTTTTCTTCCTCAGGTTTGCTTCTAAGTTTTGTAACGAAATGAGATAAGAAGGGATGATACACAAAACAATATGTAGGCTGAAGTTTATACAAGTACAAGATATTATTGTACTGTTAGAGATTTTTTTCCTTTTGTAAGGTGGCTGAAATGATATTTGTTGAGCTTGCATTTATTGACCTTGGCTTGTTTTATAAGCTTAAGCTTATCTTCTTCTTCTTCTTTTTTTTTAACATTTTACAACTAAGATGGCCGTATAGACTTAGATAAAAAGAAATATGCAGTGGAAGCTAAGGCATTGTACAGGTTTTATCTGGAAAGGTTTGATCTGCTATTAACTTGGTACAATGTTTGAAATGATATATTGTATGCTCAAGATGTATGTGCATTAAATGCTTGCTATGATGGTGTTTCATATGTATATATATTTATATACACTCTTGCTTACATATATCTATATGTATATATAGCTACATATACCTATACGTTTGCATATTTATTTGCTTACATGACATAAACACACACTTATATTTATACATATTTTAATATACATTGCTTTATATACATATATATATATATATTCACATTCAAACAAACTTCTCCTATATTTCATTCCACATAGGTATATACATATATTTATATTCTTGTATATGTATATACTTATATATGTATATATTTTCAACATCACAAGGTTGTATCTATTTATTTATACATGTATTTAAGGATATTTCATTCAAATTTAAATGATGAGTTTATCATTTATTTTCTATGGGATTTGTCATATCCAAAGATTTATAGTCCAATATCTAATATAGGTTTTAAATCGGTCCATATATGTTATAACTTAAGTTTGTATATAGTGTTTAAACTAATGTATATATATATCCAGATATTTTGAATTATCAGAAATTTTATTGGTTCGACTTATAAAATTAGTAATTCAATAATTAAAATCAATTTTTTACCCAATTACAGACGTCAGAAAACCCGGGTCGTCACAGAGATCTTCATGTCGTATACACGTATCTGTTTATTTCCCGCTGCATTGTTGTTGTAAATTATCAGCATTTGTGAGGACATGTTATTATAACTATCTAGGCTGATAATTATTTATTTGTGTACTCTAATTGATGTATATATATTACAGTTTCTCTTTTGTAAATATTATTCGTCTATATTATATGTTATTCCGCTGTCATGTGAGATTATGTATATTGTTATTGTAACGACCACGACTTTCTCTCCACAGAAAGTCGCATCGTTAATAAGAAAGAAAGGGGTAGAAAATAGAAAAGAAGAGAAGAAAGAAACAACAACAACGATCTCACAGCGGAACGAATAAATTATATTAATAACATAAACTATTACATAGTATACAACACTTATCAGAGTTTACACAACTATACAACACATACTAGACAGTTATAAACATCTGTCTAGATATTACAACTCAAATATAATACAAGACTCTAACACAGATATCAACACAGCGGAATACTATATCTACGAACGCCGAAGCCTCCTGCTCCATTGCTCCTCCAGAATATTCGTCAAAGCTAAACCTGAATCCCTTGGCTACTCGTAAAAATTTGAGTACCCAAGAGTTTATAAAACAGAAATAAACACTTGGGTCAGACATGGGTCTGGTGTGAGTAACAGGTTAAACTTGCTTAACTTCAAAACCTTTAGAAAGAAAAGGTATCACGTAAGACTCCCCACAAATAAACATGGGTAAGTTTTTACCTTACGCTAACCAAAACATTTGATAGGAAATCTGATTTTATTATAATAGGGTCTAGGGTTTTCAAGTAAAATATAGAAATAGCTGAAATGCTTACATCTCACATTCCAACATAGTTGGGCACATCTAATACGTACGGCACTTATTGGAGTTTGGATTCCATACAATGGCAAGGCTACTGGGGTACCGCCCGTCACAGTACGTGGCCTAGATCACCGTACCGAGGAGTACGCCCGCTCCCCTGCAACACAAAGCCGGAACCATCCCTTACTGGATAATTCCGAACAAGATAACCCCGTAGTTGGCGCGACCAACCACACACTAAGCCGAATAAAAAGAAAAGGGACCTCTAGACAGGGATCTATCTTGCTCTCAGTGGGTGCTACCCACGAAGCCTTGCTGCACCTCCCCTGTTTTAGCCATTTCCGGGTTGATGAGGCTTGAGGTTACGATTACCTTTAATCAGAACATATCACTTAGAATGCTCATCGTCCGCCTGACGATGTGCTGAAAGCATTCAATCCATACAAGTTCGTTCCGGGTTCGAACGAAACCGAAGGCATTATCTCGTTACACTCGTTTTGGAATCACCCTCAGAGTTAACGACAATAACCCTTGCACTCTGAATCTTCATCTTCACTTGAGATTCACGACCTATCGTAAATTTGGATCGATGTGGTATTCGGGTCTCCAGACCTGGAATTCCGGTATACGGAAACCCGATCCCGGTCTCATCGAAATCCAAAACGTATCTTTTAAGGGCCAAGTTGTTTTAAGGTTAAAACAATTCAATTCTTATCTATACTACACACAGATAGATAATTTACAATAGATAATCCATATTATCATCCAAACAGATAATTCATATTATCATTTCAATCCAACCAAACATCTATATCATAGATCAGCACATCTCTTATCAGAGATATCAACAATGCAAAGCATTCAATATCATTCATCCATTCTTAAGTAATGATTTATCATCTCTAATTAATTTAAAGTGAATTAAATTAATTACTTCATCCTATAAATCCTGCTTAATTAATTATTAATTAAACCAATTAATTAATCATTACTCTAAGTATCCATCTACATTAATCATTCCTGATTAATTACCCTTTAATTACTTTAAGTAATTAATACTTAATTAATTTCACAAATTAATTATCTTAAACCATTCAGTAATTAATCTTTAATTACTTCATTAGTTAATTAACTATACTTGATTACATTAATCCTTAATTAATTACAATTAATTAATTACTTTAATCACTAATTATTTATTAATTAATCTTAATTAACCAATCCTTAATTACATCATTTAAATTAATTATATTTAATAATTAATTCTTAATTAAACCACATTTATTAATCACCTTTGATTAATAACATTTAGTAATTAACTACCCTTAATTACTCTTCCATAAATTAATTTCTCTAAAATTAATTATCCTTTAATTAATCCCTTGATTAATTATACAAAAGTAATTAAACTAAAATTACTTTTATTATTAAATATCTTCTTTAGTTAATTACATCCTCTAATTAACTTTAATTACTTTCCTAAGTAATTACTCTTCACTAATTACATTTAAGTAATTATATTTATCACATCTCTAAATGATTATCTTAAATTAATTTAATTAATTAATTTAACTTAATCAAATTTATTTAATTAATTACCTTAAGTAATTAATTCCTTTAATTACTTCCATTAAGTAATTCTACTTAACCAATTTCATATAAATTAATTAATCTAATTGCTTATCAAAATTAATCATATTAATTAATTATTTAATAATCCTTAATTAATGATCCCTCATTAATTTTTATCAATTCTTTAATTATTTCTTTAGGTAATTAATCTTTAATCAATTATTTATTTTAAAACAACTTGATAAACTCTTAATTACCAATTAATTAATTAAATTATCAATTATTCTTTAATTACCTTATTTATTTAATTACTCCTATATAGTTAAATCTTAATTACTTTCTGAACTAAAGTATTAACCTTTAACTACTTTAGTTATTATTAACAAAAGTCTTTAAAACATTTTACTTTAAAATCTTTCTTTTAATTCATTTTAAATTAAAAGATTTAAAATAGATTACAATTTAACTTTAACCAATATTTAAATCAAATATACAAAATCTTTTTAAATCAAATGTTAAGAACACTTAACATTTATAAAAGAAATTTACAAGATTTTTAAACCAATTTATTTAAAATCAAACCTTTAAAAAAAATATACTTTTAACATTTTAGATTTGTTTAAAACATTTACATTGTTATAAACTTATTTATTTCAAACTAGTGATACAAATTAAATTTGAATCCTTACTTTACAATTTGATTTAAACTTTGTTTTAAATCCTACTCTTCATTTTGAACTCAAATTTTAAATTTTAAACCCTGTCAGATTTAAAACTGCACTCACAAAGTTACCCGAGCCCAACATCAAATTTCCCGAGTAAAAACTGGAAATCCCTGAGTTCAACTTCGAGTTTCCCCCCCCCCCTTCCTTTTCCCTTCGAGTCACACTCGGCAACTACTCGAGATCAACCCAAGTTCAAGCTTTCTTTCCCAACTAGCATACTTCCAGATGCACAGGACGTACACCGTGCACGTGCACGTGACATCGGAGACATTCCAGCCACCATCGCCGACACCTCTGAGTCGCCGCCGACCCCTTCCAACCTTCCGATCACCCAAATCCAACAATAGGACAAAAATCAAAAATCGAGCATAGAGATTCGACTGAAACACAGACTCGACCAAACTGGAATCACCTCGTGCCGCCGCCAACGTTCATCTGAGACCACGCGATCCCACCCAGAGCAGCGCCTCCGATTATAGCTTCGATCCCACCACCCTTTACTATTTCCGATGCACTCTCGACACCGCGATGACCATTTTCCCGACCAAATCAAAACTAGGGTTATAATCTTTAATTCAAAATTTCCAATGCCACACTGCTTTGATTCACTTCTCACCATTTTTCCATGATTCTACCATCACCATTCCATCATCAGAGAAAACCATGGCCACCCCGACCTGCTAGGTTGACAGTTCCAACCCAAAACTCCAATTCTAGACAAACCAGAAATGCTCTTCTAATTCTAAACTAAAAATTCTAATTTTAGTTTTAAAATTTAAGTTCTTGTTTAAGTAATCGATTTATACTCCTAATTCACGAATTCAGGATTTTTAAAATTTTACTTATATAAAGTTCCTCTGTTATTTATTCCATCCCAAAGTCATTTACAAGTTTATTAACCTAAATAAAATTTTAGACTTTAATTTATGATACACTAACACGTTTTGTTTGCAATTTGCATCTAAACATGGATTAGATCATGAGTTCATGAAGTTTGAATCAGATCTTTAAGTTTGGAATCTAGAACAGGGAAGAATAAAGCAACAGCAAACATGCATTCAAAACCCATACATATATACAAACTATTTCATCATATTCATCCACACACAAATCAAGGTTATCTCAGGAAACAATTCAAGCAACCATAATTACTTAAGTTTATTTTAAATAAAGATGTTACTCACCTAATTTTAAGAACAGAGAAATTTCCCAGGCTTTAAATTTTGATCTGGCAGTTGCTTTTGATTAAAAACTTGAATTGCCTTTTTCTCCTTCGATTTAAAACTTGAGTTGCTTGCTAGAAAACTTGCATGCATGCCAAAATCTTGCTTTATTGAGATGTTGCTCAAATCTTGATTTTAAACTTGCTTTTGAACATGCTTCCAGATTTTGAAAAATGCAGGCTTTGTTTTCAGATTGAAGAGAGGTTACAGGCTTTCATTCCAGGTTTTAAACAAATGCAGATTGGAGTTCCAGATTTTGAAAAAGTATTGCATACTTTTGTTTTGATTTGGAAAATGTTTTTTACTGGTTTGAAGAAGAAGATTTTTAGAGGATTGATTACAGATTTTGGTTGAGAGGAATGTTTGATTACTAATTTGTTTATGAGGAGAATTTTGTTACAGATTTTGAAGAATGGTTACAGGCTGAAAGTTTCTTACTTCAGATTTTTATTTCCTCTTAGCTTTTAAATGTTGCCAAAGAATAGATAGAGAAAAGTATATGTATTTAGGCTGAAAATCATTTAATAAAAATAAAAGAAAATTTAATCTAAAAATGCCACTTGTTTTAGGATTCAACACTTGTCATATATCTTAGTTCATAAATTTACACATATTATTTTGAGTCTTAATATGATAACACTTGTATTTTAAGTAATTTGCATATATTTAAATATAAATAAAAGCCTCTACTTAATTTATAAATGCTTATCTATATATATATATAAAGTATTTTAAAGAAAATAAAACCAATTATGTATATAAATAAAAGCTTATCCATATATTTAAAAATCCAATTTAAACTCAAGTTATATATATACCTATATAACAACACATTAATTTTGAAAACAACAATTCTATTCTCTTAAAAATCTATTATATCTATACAAAAACAATATATTATTAATATTGTTTGAAACAATTAAATATTCATTGAAGAAGATTATTAAACCAATTTAAACATTTTTAATAAGGATTATCAAATCAATTTAATTATTTAAACAGATTATTAAATTGATATTGCCCCAAATTTCCGGGATATTACAGTTATGGTTCTATTTCTCTCTTCTTTTTCTCTTCTTCTCTCTTCTTTCTTTCTTCTCACCCTCTCTCTTCTTTCTCATGACTTTCCATCATTCTGTTCTTTTTGGGTCGGACATGTGTGGTTTATTGTCGATTCAAAGGGTATGGATTTGCGGATCATCATAGCGTGGTATCAAAGCATAGGATTTTGTAAACACCTAGGCTTTGATGGGTATTCAATATAGATAGGGTCAGTAGCACCCTGTATTGAGTTTGAGTGTATTATATATATGAGCACGTATTTGTTAGTGATTATAAACTGTTTTATATTGTGTTTACTTATCCATTGAGTTGTTTATGAATTCTGGTCGGTGCGTGGGATGCCATGTGATCGATAGGGGTTTCTTAACACTTAAACGAGGCAAGTTGACATAATATTATTTTAAAATGAGGTAAATGAAATAAGTTTACATAAATTATATTTTATATATGAAGGAATAATTTTTCAGAATTATTATAATTATATATGGATGTTTGGTTGCTAGTGGATGGTAATACTTGATTATTATCATTCGTTGTTTGTGTACTAATAATAAATGTTGTTATTCTAAATATAAATAAAGATAAACCAATAACGAAATGATTTTTTTATAACCAAAGAGAAAAGTGAATTATATATAAATATAAATTTATAAATGTGATTTATAAATAGAAAAAGGATTTTAAAAGAAATAAATAACACTACTCCTTTAGTCGTTGGAAAATAATGCGGGTGATGATTGCAGCATCATTAGTATCATTTTCGAGTCTCTAAGTGATAAATTGTTACCATTACTGGTTTTCTATTAAAGTTATGTTTTGATAAAATAAGTTTTGTTTTGATAAAATAAGTTTTGTTTTGATAAGACTAGTTTTAAATTGTAAAATTTCCAAGTGTGGTTTGATAAATATAAGAAATAAGTTTTGAACTTATAAATTGGAAATAGTATGAATAATAAATAAGTTTACCACTTGTGAATTTGAATTGGATAAGTGAAACTAAATTTTAAAATGGTTGAATAATTGGTTAAGCAAGTAAAAGCAAATTTGAATTTGAGATATATGAAATAAAAGAATTAACTTAAGCAAAGTTAAATAAATAAAGTTGAATACATCGAGTTAGTGAAATGGAGTAGAAAAAATGAAGTTTATCTCAAGAAAAGTTAAATGAAAGTGAATTGAATTTAAAATGAATTAGATAAAATAAAAAAAATGAAATTTTAAGTAAATAAATATGTATAACTTATGGATTTGAATAATGTTAAGCTAAAAAAATGTATAATTTATTGAATGAGAAAATTAAGAAGAAAAGAGATTAATTCTGAATTTGACTTTTGAAATGAAGATGAACATAAGTTATAAATGCAATTAAATTTGAGATGTAAAAAGAAGTGAATATGCTTCAGAATGTTGTTTGATAGAAATTGAATATGAATGTTAAGAAAAGTAAATTTAGCAATGGAACTAGGAAATGGAAATTAACTTAAGTTTTAAAGTAAAATAAACATAAGAAGTGTGGAATACAATGTTTATAAACTTATGAAATGGTTTCTAAATGATATTAGTATTTGAATGAAGATATACTACGTAAATTGTATATGAAATGTTGTTAAACATAAACTAAATTTGAAGTGAAGGTCAATAAGTGAATATTAATAAATTGAATGTAAGTGAAATTAATATGAAAGTGAATGCAGATTAAATGAATGTAAAAGAAATTGAATGTAGATGAAAGAATCAGAATAAGAATGAGATATAATAAGAAACCAATTGGAATTAATACGTAAGTTGTACGTATATTGTTTTATTCGCATAACTGTTTGATCCAGATTCGAGTACACGATTTCGACGTGGTTTACACCAATCCGAGTTAGGATTTTTCACTCGATTTCTTAACGGTGAACCCTGGATGTGGATTTTTGATTGATTCTGATGTTCTCTATCATAGTGTGGCTATGCAAGAAAAATTGTAACGACCCACTATTTTGGACCATTCAAATCGACAATAATCCACACATGTCAGACTTGAATAATGAAAAATAACAGATTGTAATAAAATTTGGAGCAAATAAAACCAATCACAAAATCATAGACACAGAATATCAGAATGACTCGCAGCGGAAAATAAAATAAATAGTGGTTCATGAAGCCACTAAAATACAAAGTCTAAAAAACAGATACAAAATACATAGTCTGAAACAAATACAGTTCTGAAACAGACATAGTAGAAATCCCAAATACATAAGTCTCTAATACAAAAGCTGAAATGGAACAACTGAAACTGAAATAGATAATAACTAGATAAGCAGAATCTCTAGCGATTCCTAGCTCCATAAAGTGAAGTCCAAAGCTGTGAATACTCAAGCTGACCCAAGCATAAATAAACACGAACACTCGAGTCAGGACATACATACTTATACAATGTAAACCAACTCAAATGAACTGTAATAAAAGGTACAAGTAACTTAAAGAATGCTTGGGGTCGCCCATTCTTTAAGGATCCGTTAAACTATATACTATGTAGTAATATTCGCTATTATAATAATGTCTAATCATAAAATAAACATACTTTTAAATAGCATTAAGGCTTTACATTTTCCACCTTAACACGTAATAGTCCCAGTAGTCTATCCAGTATTAGCATACTCCCAAAACGGGGGCTACCCTCGATACTCCACAGGCTACGAGAGAAATCACAACTCGTAGTAAAGCTCGCTATGGTAGGTGACACGGCACAACAAGGCAATGCCAGGGTAGATATACCAATTACGCATCCGGGCTAGTGGAAACGCATAATAGCCACTACCACCTACCTTGTCAAGACCCGCAAATCCGTACCTCTTGATTAAACACTAATCTCCATTGATTAACTCAAGATGAACGGAAATACGAACCCTGAGGGTTTAAGAAAGAAGAAAGAGGTAGAAAAAAAAAGAGAACAGAAGAAGAAGAAAGATAGAAGAACAACAGAACAACATCAGAACAGAAAACAATATCAGAATCTCACATATCGCAGCGGAACAATATATAATAGATAATTACTAGTCTTTTAAAACAAAGAACTATATCAGTTTATACATACATCAATCATCAGAGTCAATATACAACTCGATACAATAATGGACAGTTATATAAACTTGTCCTCATACAGAATACACAGCGGAATAAATAATATCAGATACAAATACTACGTCTCGTCATCCAGCTTATCTCCAAAGCTCCAGAATATCCAGAATATCCTGATAACATAACTCTAGGCTGCCCGTGTGGAAATTGGTGGGCATGCAGAGTTTAGAAGGGAACAATAAACTCCGAGTCAGTCATGGTGACTGGTGTGAGATCGTAAAACAGTTATTTTTCACAAAGAAAATAAAACAAATTCGCAATGCTTTTGGAAAATGAAACTACCATAAGACCTCCCACCACACACACAATGCAAACGCAGAATTGGAGGAGATTTCTTCTTATGATAGTCAAAGATGCTTACTACGCAAAATCAAATCATTTTTGATATTATTATTAGTGCATAGTGTAGAAAACATTTCGAAAGTATAATATTAATCTTAGCCAGCATAGACATTCCGAACTATGCCTACTATAGCTACCATCCAAACAGTGGTGACCACCATAAGTGAATGATAGGTTCTACAACTAAAACCGTACAAGTCACGTATTGTTTCTTTGGATTTCCAACGAATGGTCGGGCTAAGGAACTTCCTATTCCACGAACAGAACGCCTCTGGAATGACGTTCCGAGAAATAACCTAACATTACGGTTAGATCTCTGCCAACACAAGGCCGGGTTACCTCTGCAAAAATAGGTAACTACTGACACGCGTATGCCATCCCCCGATCGTAACCGATCTTCCCGAGGATCCCCGATTTCCAACAAACCACATCAAATTAATAATGCAGCAACCACATAGGTTAAGTATCTGGGCTCCATACCATGATACCACCTCTATCCAGAAGGAATGACATACACTAAGGGGTGCTACTCCCTAGAACCTTGCTGCATCCTTCCTGTTTTGACCATTTCCGGGGTGTGAGGCTCGACGAAGTCTCGTCCACAAAGCTACGCTTTCTACAAAGCCATGCTTCGGGTCAAACAAATGATCAACCTATGATCACAAAGATATAAGATCAAACAAATGATCATATCGCAAATGATCAAACACTGATCATTTCACAGCAACACTCAGTATGCCACGTTACCAAATTGGGAATATATTGCTGATAAATTTCAACTACATAACCTCTGAGCTCGTAAGTCTCAGAGAAGGGTGTTAAGCTAAGAGAATAAATTCTCCGCCACCAACAGAAATGTATTTGAAAGAAATCAGCTTTATATCTCAATTTGTAACGTCAGACATACAATCCATACAAGTCTGTTCCGGGATCGAACAGAACCGAAGGCACTTCTCACGAAGCCCTTGCATATCCGGATAATTTTCTAATCACGTCCGGACTTCCCGTCACTAAGGGTGATAAAACCTCTAAATCGGAGATCAGCCGATGTAGAGTAACTCGACGGTAATCCTTCCGTTTTCAAAAAATATCCGGTCTTCAACACCGGTCTTCGAATGCAATTCATAACGATGTATCACATATTCGGAATGGGTTATACGACCCCATGGTCCTTTCCCGGTTAACCCGAATAGTGAGCGCTTATTTAAAAACAAGTGTGGCATTCAAATTCATCCAATTCACAACAAATACCTATTCAAGGTAATTATTGATAGTCGGTTATTTAACTATCAATAAAGATGCGCAACATCATCAGATACCAAATAATTTTCCAAATTATTTCATCTCCAAAATATCTTTACTAGATATAAAATTTCCACACTTAACCATTTGAAAACAATTTCAAATCAATTTCCACATTTCATTTTATCTTTGAAGATAAAATCTCAAAACAGTTCATTTTCATATTGAGAAAGCATTTCCATACTTATTTAAAAATAAGTATTTCACAAATCTATTTATTTTCAACATTTGAAAATATTCGATATACTTAAATCAATATTAAGTATATATTCATTCTTTAAGGAAAACATTCGAGTCAAAACGAATGTTATGTAAAACATCGTTACGACGACTCAAAATCACTAGTATAGGGATTCAGATTTTAAGATAGATATATAAATCCCAATACTGCATAAAAACATTTCCTTTTGGAAATCATTTACTATAACAACAGTGTTATAGTCCACCATTTCCTTATATTTCTCGAAAACGTCTATTTCAACAATAAATGTTGAAATCTATGTATACGATACTTCACACGTTTTAAAACATCTTTTAAAACAATTAACTTCATTTTATAATATCGCTTTACCAAAACCATATCCATTCTACTTAAAAATATATTCACTGTCCAAAATCGTGAATATACTTCAATAACCAAATTTCAATCTTTTTTACACATTTATTTCAAGAATTATCCACTGTCCAAAATCGTGGATAAAATTCCCTTAATAATCTCTATATTTAAAATCAATCAAATTTGATTTATTTTCGAATTTATAAAAACAACGTTTATAAATTCTATTTCCATTTTATAACAACTTCGATTTATAAATCTTCTTTAATGACCCATTCAATTCATAACTCAATGTATATACCAAAGGTCCATCTTATAAGTTAATATAACTTATAATTCATTTATTTAAAAGAAATCGTTCTTTTAAACTTCACAAAATTTAAAACTTTCAGATTTCATTAACTTATGAAATCCCATTTATACTTCATTTTAACACTTATAGAAACTTGTCTTATAATCCCAATATTTCAAATTTATAAATATCCATTTTTGTACATCTTTTAAACAAACCGTTTATAATACTAGAAATCCCAATTTAAACCATTTCATAAATTTCTTAACTTTTATTTCAAAAATCACACTTTGATTTTATTTCACAAAAATCTTAACTTTTATAACTTTAAAATTTTAGACGTTTATTTATTTGAAATAAATCAATTCAAAAATTAAATAAAACGTCTACTTTCAAAAATTACTTTAAAATCCTTTTAAAGTAAAAGTCGTTATTTTTAAACTTCAAAACTGAATCCGATGATGCAACAGCACCAATTAGTCAATCACAACATCAAACATCATATATCAACATATGATAACAGAATATACATCAATATCTGTAAATAAATAAATACTGGTGAGGAATCCAGTTGGATCCCTCCAACCTGTTTCCCTGCATCCACAGACGTTAGCACAATACCAATTCCACTTCGAGGTGGAATATCGCGGTATATGGGTTTTATAAAAATAATCCGCTTACTAACGGCGCAATAGGGTCTCATCCGCTATACGAGGCGGGAATCAATCAATCCAATATATACATATGCCAATATGTATATATTGCTATATATATATATAGATATATCCTACTATATCTAATATCACATCCAATAGCAATCAAATCAATAACTGAAAATTCCACTTTCAATTTGAATGAGAAAAATCTCACCTTAGCTTTTAATTTGCATTCCACTCCAAATCCAGATTTATTTTTCTTCGTTGTATTCGACCTTGTATAAACAATTTATACATTTATTAATATTCGAATTAAATTGAATAATAAACTTTCATTTGATAATTTTGATTAACCAGTGATTTTATTTTAAATCAATAATTAAATTTTAAACTAATTCTTTTTAATAAAATATTTTCAGCAACTAAATAATTAAATAAGTTGATTGGAACAATTAAATCTCCAACCCGTTATTATTTTAAAATTAAACTAATAAATTTCGAATGCGTATATGTGTATTTATTTCCTTTTCATTATTCGAGAAATTTAAGTAAATTTAGCTTATCAGATTAAAAACAGAGATTGAAAACTCACTGCAAATTTAAAATCTCATATGTATATAATTTCCCTATATACTTATAAAAATTAATTTGTAGAGATTCATTATCACATTTTATATAAACTTTTAAACACTTTAAAACTCCTTATCTTTCTTTCCTCAAAATCTTATCTGTGTTTTTTTTTGTATATAGAAAATATTCTGCATATGAAAATAAAACAAGACTGCTACCTCTCATTGTCGCAGCCCAGAACACGACCATCCTTGCTTTCCTCGAATCCCACTCCTCGCGTGCTCAAACTCTCGTACGCGAGCCTCAGGTAATCGCCATCACGAATCCCCACGGTGGTTCGCTCGAACTCGAGCCCTTTGTCGCCGCCCTCGTCAACAGTCGCACAAGCCCATCGCCCTGGCCAGCCTATCTTCATCTCGCAGTCATCTTGAAACTTCCCTTCGAGACTCGTGCACCCATCGCGTCGCTTCCCAAGTCATCGAGTGCCCCAACTCAAGTTGTCGTCGCGACCAGCTATGAGCCTTCACTCGCGATCGTCGTTGAAGAACTCGCGCCCAGGCTTTTGATTAAATTGATTCGCCCTGATCTCGTGAATTTAATTTAGGGATTTTGAAAAGAAAAAGGAACGAGAGTAGTATCGATTTTCAAACGAGGCGGTTAATTTCTATTTTGATCTGGGAAATGATTTTCGCGATTCCTTTCAGAGGCCATAAATTTTCTTTTGTTTTGATTTTTATCTTTGAACGAGATGATGAAGTGCTCTGATGTGAAACAAAATAAAGGGGAAAAGAAACGAAGGGGTACGAAGGAGGCAAATAGGCGGCAGGTTGTACAAAATGTCGGATTAAAGAAAAAGGGATATATTGCATTTAAATTTAATTTCATCTCCGTAATTCCCATACGCTTACGTGTCGTACGCTCACATAATAGCTCCGATAAATACGAAATTTGAAATCCGGTAATAATACAATATTACGGACCCAATGGAACTGGTTTCGTCGAATTCCGAGACTGCGCCTCGGACGGCTATTTTTAAATATCGATTCAAACGATATAATTTCAAACTGAACAGTTCACTTCCAAATTCGATTCTGAAGCTTCTATTATCTTCAGTGTTATCAATATAAATTTTAAAAGCTTTCGAAATATATTTCTTCAGCTTAAAATTGAAGATTCAAATTTTTATTCAGTATTCAATAGATTAAATTTTATAATTTAATCACAAATTTCAAAGTTATATCGGGGATTCAAATTAAATTATCGTTCAAATATTTAAAATTAATTAAATATTCTCAATTTAATTTGTTCAAAAATCAGGGTTGTTACAGACTTCCCCCCTTAAAAGAATTTCGTCCTCGAAATTACAAGTTAGAAAAAAAAATGGTCCTTAACTCGTCTACTATTTTTCACAATCCGATAGTTTTATCAAATTTTCAAAACAAATCTTCCTACTAAAGATTCGTTATCAATTCAACTAAATTTTCCAACTCAAATTATAAGTTCCAGACAACATTGTTTACTTAACAATTCAAATTCAAATTTTAAATTCAAATTTAAACATTCAAAATTTTCTCAAAAATTTTCTAACACTCGAAATTTTCGAAAAATTTCGCCAGCGTCTCCTTTGCGCGGCTAACACGGCACGACTACAAAACGTCCCTACGGACTCTCATATTTCAAAAAGAAAAAGAAAAAGCCAAGCGGCTAGACAAGAAAATCTTTAAATCTCATATAGAAATTTAAAATACATACCTTTTTGTCGAGCAATTCAAATTATCTTTGAAATCAAAATCCCAATTCCTTTACACCTGTATATCCTACTAGCCATAATATCTAGTTACATATTCAAACCATTTTGCACATTTTATTATGAAATTTTCAATATAAACTGCTTATACATTTTTACTTCACTGTTGAAGTTACATATTCATTATCATTCAATCTTTACATTTCCCATTCATTTGTATTTAGTTTACCATTTCAACTAAATTTGGATTCAATTTACTTTCAATTCTGAAATATTGAATTTTATCAATTATCTGTCATTTACAACTTCACTATCTTAAATTAGTTCCAATTACTAATTCAAATTGATATCAATTCAATTTATTTTAATTCTACTTCGATTAAATCTACTTACATTTAAACTGGATTTCCAATTTCCATACGAATTTTAATTCATCTTTCATTTACAATTATTCAATTCAATTCATTTGCTTACGAATTCGAAATGAATTTCAACTTTCAATTTCATTTTCATTTAATTGATTCACTTATACTTGCTTTGATTTAACTTCATTTTTTTTAAGTTAAATTTATTCTACCAAAATTCAATTGGTATAAGTTATCAACTTAGTAATATTTCATAAATATCTTTATATAGCATTCCAGAGTTTACCAACATTTCAAAACCATTTTTGAAAACAATTCAAATTTATCTTTTGAATTTTCTAAAACAAAAATCCAAATTTTTCAAACACTTCCATTTAAAATAATTTGGCAGCAATTTCTCTTTTGGAAACCCGAAAATGAACACCAATGATGCCACGGTCATCATCGAAGTTATTTTCCAGCGACCGAAAAGAGTTTAGAGCTTTTATCTTTTCAAAACACTTTTCAAACCTTTGAAATTCATTTTCAAATCAAACAGATTTAAACTTCCAAATCTCCAAAATTTTCAAGTTCTTTCAAAACATTTCCAAAAACTTCTCTGGAATTCCGTTTCAAATTACAAATCACATTTATAATTTATATTCTCAAATTTCGTTTGTATATGGATTTATTTCTTAACTTTGGAGTTATGATTTCAATTTCTTATTCAATTTCATATAATGATGATAACATTTCAATATTATTACTTCCTAACAACCATGCAACCATATACTGTAATAATTTACAGAAAAATCATTTCTTTTCTATACAAAAATAGTTTTGGGTAAAATTATTTCATTTACCCTATTTTAAAATCAATACTGTGTCGGTTTATCTTGTTTAGAGTTTAGAAACTCCTATCAACACAGTTAGCTAGACTGCACCGACCAGAATTCATAAACAATCAACCGATAAGTCAACACAATACAAAACAATTTTATATTCACTAACAAATACGCGCTCATATCTATTATTACACTCACACTCATTCTAGAGTACTGCTGACTCTATCTCTAATGAGTAACACCCAACAGAGCAGGGTTGTCGCTTAACCATATGCTCTGATACCACGCTGTCAAGACCCGCAAATCCGTACCTCTTGATTAAACACTAATCTCCATTGATTAACTCAAGATGAACGGAAATACGAACCCTGAGGGTTTAAGAAAGAAGAAAGAGGTAGAAAAAAAAAGAGAACAGAAGAAGAAGAAAGATAGAAGAACAACAGAACAACATCAGAACAGAAAACAATATCAGAATCTCACATATCGCAGCGGAACAATATATAATAGATAATTACTAGTCTTTTAAAACAAAGAACTATATCAGTTTATACATACATCAATCATCAGAGTCAATATACAACTCGATACAACAATGGACAGTTATATAAACTTGTCCTCAAACAGAATACACAGCGGAATAAATAATATCAGATACAAATACTACGTCTCGTCATCCAGCTTATCTCCAAAGCTCCAGAATATCCAGAATATCCTGATAACATAACTCTAGGCTGCCCGTGTGGAAATTGGTGGGCACCCAGAGTTTAGAAGGGAACAATAAACTCTGAGTCAGTCATGGTGACTGGTGTGAGATCGTAAAAAAGTTATTTTTCACAAAGAAAATAAAACAAATTCGCAATGCTTTTGGAAAATGAAACTACCATAAGACCTCCCACCACACACACAATGCAAACGCAGAATTGGAGGAGATTTCTTCTTATGATAGTCAAAGATGTTTACTATGCAAAATCAAATCATTTTTGATATTATTATTAGTGCATAGTGTAGAAAACATTTCGAAAGTATAATATTAATCTTAGCCAGCATAGACATTCCGAACTATGCCTACTATAGCTACCATTCAAACAGTGGTGACCACCATAAGTGAATGATAGGTTCTACAACTAAAATCGTACAAGTCACGTATTGTTTCTTTGGATTACCAATGAATGGTCAGGCTAAGGAACTTCCTATTCCACGAACAGAACGCCTCTGGAATGACGTTCCGAGAAATAACCTAACATTACGGTTAGATCTCTGCCAACACAAGGCCGGGTTACCTCTGCAAAAATAGGTAACTACTGACACGCGTATGCCATCCCCCGATCGTAACCGATCTTCCCGAGGATCCCCGATTTCCAACAAACCACATCAAAATAATAATGCAGCAACCACATAGGTTAAGTATCTGGGCTCCATACCATGATACCACCTCTATCCAGAAGGAATGACATACACTAAGGGGCGCTACTCCCTAGAACCTTGCTGCATCCTTCCTGTTTTGACCATTTCCGGGGTGTGAGGCTCGACGAAGTCTCGTCCACAAAGCTACGCTTTCTACAAAGCCATGCTTCGGGTCAAACAAATGATCAACCTATGATCACAAAGATATAAGATCAAACAAATGATCATATCGCAAATGATCAAACACTGATCATTTCACAGCAACACTCAGTATGCCACGTTACCAAATTGGGAATATATTGCTGATAAATTTCAACTACATAACCTCTGAGCTCGTACGTCTCAGAGAAGGGTGTTAAGCTAAGAGAATAAATTCTCCGCCACCAACAGAAATGTATTTGAAAGAAATCAGCTTTATATCTCAATTTGTAACGTCAGACATACAATCCATACAAGTCTGTTCCGGGATCGAACAGAACCGAAGGCACTTCTCACGAAGCCCTTGCATATCCGGATAATTTTCTAATCACGTCCGAACTTCCCGTCACTAAGGGTGATAAAACCTCTAAATCGGAGATCAGCCGATGTAGAGTAACTCGACGGTAATCCTTCCGTTTTCAAAAAATATCCGGTCTTCAACACCGGTCTTCGAATGCAATTCATAACGACGTATCACATATTCGGAATGGGTTATACGACCCCATGGTCCTTTCCCGGTTAACCCGAATAGTGAGCGCTTATTTAAAAACAAGTGTGGCATTCAAATTCATCCAATTCACAACAAATACCTATTCAAGGTAATTAATGATAGTCGGTTATTTAACTATCAATAAAGATGCGCAACATCATCAGATTCCAAATAATTTTCCAAATTATTTCATCTCCAAAATATCTTTACTAGATATAAAATTTCCACACTTAACCATTTGAAAACAATTTCAAATCAATTTCCACATTTCATTTTATCTTTGAAGATAAAATCTCAAAACAGTTCATTTTCATATTGAGAAAGCATTTCCATACTTATTTAAAAATAAGTATTTTACAAATCTATTTATTTTCAACATTTGAAAATATTCGATATACTTAAATCAATATTAAGTATATATTCATTCTTTAAGGAAAACATTCGAGTCAAAACGAATGTTACGTAAAACATCGTTACGACGACTCAAAATCACTAGTATAGGGATTCAGATTTTAAGATAGATATATAAATCCCAATACTGCATAAAAACATTTCCTTTTGGAAATCATTTACTATAACAACAGTGTTATAGTCCACCATTTCCTTATATTTCTCGAAAACGTCTATTTCAACAATAAATGTTGAAATCTATGTATTCGATACTTCACACGTTTTAAAACATCTTTTAAAACAATTAACTTCATTTTATAATATCGCTTTACCAAAACCATATCCATTCTACTTAAAAATATATTCACTGTCCAAAATCGTGAATATACTTCAATAACCAAATTTCAATCTTTTTTACACATTTATTTCAAGAATTATCCACTGTCCAAAATCGTGGATAAAATTCCCTTAATAATCTCTATATTTAAAATCAATCAAATTTGATTTATTTTCGAATTTATAAAAACAACGTTTATAAATTCTATTTCCATTTTATAACAACTTCGATTTATAAATCTTCTTTAATGACCCATTCAATTCATAACTCAATGTATATACCAAAGGTCCATCTTATAAGTTAATATAACTTATAATTCATTTATTTTAAAAGAAATCGTTCTTTTAAACTTCACAAAATTTAAAACTTTCAGATTTCATTAACTTATGAAATCCCATTTATACTTCATTTTAACACTTATAGAAACTTGTCTTATAATCCCAATATTTCAAATTTATAAATATCCATTTTTGTACATCTTT
Organism: Allium fistulosum; assembly: GCA_030737815.1. NCBI lineage: Eukaryota > Viridiplantae > Streptophyta > Magnoliopsida > Asparagales > Amaryllidaceae > Allium > Allium fistulosum. The sequence goes on from CM060906.1 coordinate 327,237,738, forward strand.
TAAACAAACCGTTTATAATACTAGAAATCCCAATTTAAACCATTTCATAAATTTCTTAACTTTTATTTCAAAAATCACACTTTGATTTTATTTCACAAAAATCTTAACTTTTATAACTTTAAAATTTTAGACGTTTATTTATTTGAAATAAATCAATTCAAAAATTAAATAAAACGTCTACTTTCAAAAATTACTTTAAAATCCTTTTAAAGTAAAAGTCGTTATTTTTAAACTTCAAAACTGAATCCGATGATGCAACAGCACCAATTAGTCAATCACAACATCAAACATCATATATCAACATATGATAACAGAATATACATCAATATCTGTAAATAAATAAATACTGGTGAGGAATCCAGTTGGATCCCTCCAACCTGTTTCCCTGCATCCACAGACGTTAGCACAATACCAATTCCACTTCGAGGTGGAATATCGCGATATATGGGTTTTATAAAAATAATCCGCTTACTAACGGCGCAATAGGGTCTCATCCGCTATACGAGGCGGGAATCAATCAATCCAATATATACATATGCCAATATGTATATATTGCTATATATATATAGATATATCCTACTATATCTAATATCACATCCGATAGCAATCAAATCAATAACTGAAAATTCCACTTTCAATTTGAGTGAGAAAAATCTCACCTTAGCTTTTAATTTGCATTCCACTCCAAATCCAGATTTATTTTTCTTCGTTGTATTCGACCTTGTATAAACAATTTATACATTTATTAATATTCGAATTAAATCGAATAATAAACTTTCATTTGATAATTTTGATTAACCAGTGATTTTATTTTAAATCAATAATTAAATTTTAAACTAATTCTTTTTAATAAAATATTTTCAGCAACTAAATAATTAAATAAGTTGATTGGAACAATTAAATCTCCAACCCATTATTATTTTAAAATTAAACTAATAAATTTCGAATGCGTATATGTGTATTTATTTCCTTTTCATTATTCGAGAAATTTAAGTAAATTTAGCTTATCAGATTAAAAACAGAGATTGAAAACTCACTGCAAATTTAAAATCTCATACGTATATAATTTCCCTATATACTTATAAAAATTAATTTGTAGAGATTCATTATCACATTTTATATAAACTTTTAAACACTTTAAAACTCCTTATCTTTCTTTCCTCAAAATCTTATTTGTGTTTTTTTTTGTGTATATAGAAAATATTCTGCATATGAAAATAAAACAAGACTGCTACCTCTCATTGTCGCAGCCCAGAACACGACCATCCTTGCTTTCCTCGAATCCCACGCCTCGCGTGCTCAAACTCTCGTACGCGAGCCTCAGGTAATCGCCATCACGAATCCCCACGGTGGTTCGCTCGAACTCGAGCCCTTTGTCGCCGCCCTCGTCAACAGTCGCACAAGCCCATCGCCCTGGCCAGCCTATCTTCATCTCGCAGTCATCTTGAAACTTCCCTTCGAGACTCGTGCACCCACCGCGTCGCTTCCCAAGTCATCGAGTGCCCCAACTCGAGTTGTCGTCGCGACCAGCTATGAGCCTTCACTCGCGATCGTCGTTGAAGAACTCGCGCCCAGGCTTTTGATTAAATTGATTCGCCCTGATCTCGTGAATTTAATTTAGGGATTTTGAAAAGAAAAAGGAACGAGAGTAGTATCGATTTTCAAACGAGGCGGTTAATTTCTATTTTGATCTGGGAAATGATTTCGCGATTCCTTTCAGAGGCCATAAATTTTCTTTTGTTTTGATTTTTATCTTTGAACGAGATGATGAAGTGCTCTGATGTGAAACGAAATAAAGGGGAAAAGAAACGAAGGGGTACGAAGGAGGCAAATAGGCGGTAGGTTGTACAAAATGTCGGATTAAAGAAAAAGGGATATATTGCATTTAAATTTAATTTCATCTCCGTAATTCCCATACGCTTACGTGTCGTACGCTCACATAATAGCTCCGATAAATACGAAATTTGAAATCCGGTAATAATACAATATTACGGACCCAATGGAACTGGTTTCGTCGAATTCCGAGACTGCGCCTCGGACGGCTATTTTTAAATATCGATTCAAACGATATAATTTCAAACTGAACAGTTCACTTCCAAATTCGATTCTGAAGCTTCTATTATCTTCAGTGTTATCAATATAAATTTTAAAAGCTTTCGAAATATTTTTCTTCAGCTTAAAATTGAAGATTCAAATTTTTATTCAGTATTCAATAGATTAAATTTTATAATTTAATCACAAATTTCAAAGTTATATCGGGGATTCAAATTAAATTATCGTTCAAATATTTAAAATTAATTAAATATTCTCAATTTAATTTGTTCAAAAATCAGGGTTGTTACAGACTTCCCCCCTTAAAAGAATTTCGTCCTCGAAATTACAAGTTAGAAAAAAAAATGGTCCTTAACTCGTCTACTATTTTTCACAATCCGATAGTTTTATCAAATTTTCAAAACAAATCTTCCTACTAAAGATCTTTTTTTTCATCTCAAGAAGTCATTGATTGAACAATTAATGGATGATCCGCGTAGTTATATGATAACTAGACCACCTATTTGTTCGTTTACCGGGTTCGGCACGAAATCATGAATAAGCTCTACCAAGGATTGCCAAGCATTCGTTATCAATTCAACTAAATTTTCCAACTCAAATTATAAGTTCCAGACAACATTGTTTACTTAACAATTAAAATTCAAAATTTAAATTCAAATTTAAACATTCAAAATTTTCTCAAAAATTTTCTAACACTCTAAATTTTCGAAAAATTTCGCCAGCGTCTCCTTTGCGCGGCTAACACGGTACGACTACAAAACGTCCCTACGGACTCTCAGATTTCAAAAAGAAAAAGAAAAAGCCAAGCGGCTAGACAAGAAAATCATCAAATCTCATATAGAAATTTAAAATACATACCTTTTTGTCGAGCAATTCAAATTATCATTGAAATCAAAATCCCAATTCCTTTACACCTGTATATCCTACTAGCCATAATATCTAGTTACATATTCAAACCATTTTGCACATTTTATTATGAAATTTTCAATATAAACTGCTTATACATTTTTACTTCACTGTTGAAGTTACATATTCATTATCATTCAATCTTTACATTTCCCATTCATTTGTATTTAGTTTACCATTTCAACTAAATTTGGATTCAATTTACTTTCAATTCTGAAATATTGAATTTTATCAATTATCTGTCATTTACAACTGCACTATCTTAAATTAGTTCCAATTACTAATTCAAATTGATATCAATTCAATTTATTTTAATTCTACTTTGATTAAATCTACTTACATTTAAACTGGATTTCCAATTTCCATACGAATTTTAATTCATCTTTCATTTACAATTATTCAATTCAATTCATTTGCTTACGAATTCGAAATGAATTTCAACTTTCAATTTCATTTTCATTTAATTGATTCACTTATACTTGCTTTGATTTAACTTCATTTTTTTTAAGTTAAATTTATTCTACCAAAATTCAATTGGTATAAGTTATCAACTTAGTAATATTTCATAAATATCTTTATATAGCATTCCAGAGTTTACCAACATTTCAAAACCATTTTTGAAAACAATTCAAATTTATCTTTTGAATTTTCTAAAACAAAAATCCAAATTTTTCAAACACTTCCATTTAAAATAATTTGGCAGCAATTTCTCTTTTGGAAACCCGAAAATGAACACCAATGATGCCGCGGTCATCATCGAAGTTATTTTCCAGCGACCGAAAAGAGTTTAGAGCTTTTATCTTTTCAAAACACTTTTCAAACCTTTGAAATTCATTTTCAAATCAAACAGATTTAAACTTCCAAATCTCCAAAATTTTCAAGTTCTTTCAAAACATTTCCAAAAACTTCTCTGGAATTCCGTTTCAAATTACAAATCACATTTATAATTTATATTCTCAAATTTCGTTTGTATATGGATTTATTTCTTAACTTTGGAGTTATGATTTCAATTTCTTATTCAATTTCATATAATGATGATAAAATTTCAATATTATTACTTCCTAACAACCATGCAACCATATACTGTAATAATTTACAGAAAAATCATTTCTTTTCTATACAAAAATAGTTTTGGGTAAAATTATTTCATTTACCCTATTTTAAAATCAATACTGTGTCGGTTTATCTTGTTTAGAGTTTAGAAACTCCTATCAACACAGTTAGCTAGACTGCACCGACCAGAATTCATAAACAATCAACCGATAAGTCAACACAATACAAAACAATTTTATATTCACTAACAAATACGCGCTCATATCTATTATTACACTCACACTCATTCTAGAGTACTGCTGACTCTATCTCTAATGAGTAACACCCAACAGAGCAGGGTTGTCGCTTAACCATATGCTCTGATACCACGCTGTCAAGACCCGCAAATCCGTACCTCTTGATTAAACACTAATCTCCATTGATTAACTCAAGATGAACGGAATTACGAACCTGAGGGTTTAAGAAAGAAGAAAGAGGTAGAAAAAAAAGAGAACAGAAGAAGAAGAAAGATAGAAGAACAACAGAACAACATCAGAACAGAAAACAATATCAGAATCTCACATATCGCAGCGGAACAATATATAATAGATAATTACTAGTCTTTTAAAACAAAGAACTATATCAGTTTATACATACATCAATCATCAGAGTCAATATACAACTCGATACAACAATGGACAGTTATATAAACTTGTCCTCATACAGAATACACAGCGGAATAAATAATATCAGATACAAATACTACGTCTCGTCATCCAGCTTATCTCCAAAGCTCCAGAATATCCAGAATATCCTGATAACATAACTCTAGGCTGCCCGTGTGGAAATTGGTGGGCACCCAGAGTTTAGAAGGGAACAATAAACTCCGAGTCAGTCATGGTGACTGGTGTGAGATCGTAAAACAGTTATTTTTCACAAAGAAAATAAAACAAATTCGCAATGCTTTTGGAAAATGAAACTACCATAAGACCTCCCACCACACACACAATGCAAACGCAGAATTGGAGGAGATTTCTTCTTATGATAGTCAAAGATGTTTACTACGCAAAATCAAATCATTTTTGATATTATTATTAGTGCATAGTGTAGAAAACATTTCGAAAGTATAATATTAATCTTAGCCAGCATAGACATTCCGAACTATGCCTACTATAGCTACCATCCAAACAGTGGTGACCACCATAAGTGAATGATAGGTTCTACAACTAAAATAGTACAAGTCACGTATTGTTTCTTTGGATTTCCAACGAATGGTCAGGCTAAGGAACTTCCTATTCCACGAACAGAACGCCTCTGGAATGACGTTCCGAGAAATAACCTAACATTACGGTTAGATCTATGCCAACACAAGGCCGGGTTACCTCTGCAAAAATAGGTAACTACTGACACGCGTATGCCATCCCCCGATCATAACCGATCTTCCCGAGGATCCCCGATTTCCAACAAACCACATCAAAATAATAATGCAGCAACCACATAGGTTAAGTATCTGGGCTCCATACCATGATACCACCTCTATCCAGAAGGAATGACATACACTAAGGGGAGCTACTCCCTAGAACCTTGCTGCATCCTTCCTGTTTTGACCATTTCCGGGGTGTGAGGCTCGACGAAGTCTCGTCCACAAAGCTACGCTTTCTACAAAGCCATGCTTCGGGTCAAACAAATGATCAACCTATGATCACAAAGATATAAGATCAAACAAATGATCATATCGCAAATGATCAAACACTGATCATTTCACAGCAACACTCAGTATGCCACGTTACCAAATTGGGAATATATTGCTGATAAATTTCAACTACATAACCTCTGAGCTCGTACGTCTCAGAGAAGGGTGTTAAGCTAAGAGAATAAATTCTCCGCCACCAACAGAAATGTATTTGAAAGAAATCAGCTTTATATCTCAATTTGTAACGTCAGACATACAATCCATACAAGTCTGTTCCGGGATCGAACAGAACCGAAGGCACTTCTCACGAAGCCCTTGCATATCCGGATAATTTTCTAATCACGTCCGGACTTCCCGTCACTAAGGGTGATAAAACCTCTAAATCGGAGATCAGCCGATGTAGAGTAACTCGACGGTAATCCTTCCGTTTTCAAAAAATATCCGGTCTTCAACACCGGTCTTCGAATGCAATTCATAACGACGTATCACATATTCAGAATGGGTTATACGACCTCATGGTCCTTTCCCGGTTAACCCGAATAGTGAGCGCTTATTTAAAAACAAGTGTTGCATTCAAATTCATCCAATTCACAACAAATACCTATTCAAGGTAATTATTGATAGTCGGTTATTTAACTATCAATAAAGATGCGCAACATCATCAGATTCCAAATAATTTTCCAAATTATTTCATCTCCAAAATATCTTTACTAGATATAAAATTTCCACACTTAACCATTTGAAAACAATTTCAAATCAATTTCCACATTTCATTTTATCTTTGAAGATAAAATCTCGAAACAGTTCATTTTCATATTGAGAAAGCATTTCCATACTTATTTAAAAATAAGTATTTTACAAATCTATTTATTTTCAACATTTGAAAATATTCGATATACTTAAATCAATATTAAGTATATATTCATTCTTTAAGGAAAACATTCGAGTCAAAACGAATGTTACGTAAAACATCGTTACGACGACTCAAAATCACTAGTATAGGGATTCAGATTTTAAGATAGATATATAAATCCCAATACTGCATAAAAACATTTCCTTTTGGAAATCATTTACTATAACAACAGTGTTATAGTCCACCATTTCCTTATATTTCTCGAAAACGTCTATTTCAACAATAAATGTTGAAATCTATGTATTCGATACTTCACACGTTTTAAAACATCTTTTAAAACAATTAACTTCATTTTATAATATCGCTTTACCAAAACCATATCCATTCTACTTAAAAATATATTCACTGTCCAAAATCGTGAATATACTTCAATAACCAAATTTCAATCTTTTTTACACATTTATTTCAAGAATTATCCACTGTCCAAAATCGTGGATAAAATTCCCTTAATAATCTCTATATTTAAAATCAATCAAATTTGATTTATTTTCGAATTTATAAAAACAACGTTTATAAATTCTATTTCCATTTTATAACAACTTCGATTTATAAATCTTCTTTAATGACCCATTCAATTCATAACTCAATGTATATACCAAAGGTCCATCTTATAAGTTAATATAACTTATAATTCATTTATTTTAAAAGAAATCGTTCTTTTAAACTTCACAAAATTTAAAACTTTCAGATTTCATTAACTTATGAAATCCCATTTATACTTCATTTTAACACTTATAGAAACTTGTCTTATAATCCCAATATTTCAAATTTATAAATATCCATTTTTGTACATCTTTTAAACAAACCGTTTATAATACTAGAAATCCCAATTTAAACCATTTCATAAATTTCTTAACTTTTATTTCAAAAATCACACTTTGATTTTATTTCACAAAAATCTTAACTTTTATAACTTTAAAATTTTAGACGTTTATTTATTTGAAATAAATCAATTCAAAAATTAAATAAAACGTCTACTTTCAAAAATTACTTTAAAATCCTTTTAAAGTAAAAGTCGTTATTTTTAAACTTCAAAACTGAATCCGATGATGCAACAGCACCAATTAGTCAATCACAACATCAAACATCATATATCAACATATGATAACAGAATATACATCAATATCTGTAAATAAATAAATACTGGTGAGGAATCCAGTTGGATCCCTCCAACCTGTTTCCCTGCATCCACAGACGTTAGCACAATACCAATTCCACTTCGAGGTGGAATATCGCGATATATGGGTTTTATAAAAATAATCCGCTTACTAACGGCGCAATAGGGTCTCATCCGCTATACGAGGCGGGAATCAATCAATCCAATATATACATATGCCAATATGTATATATTGCTATATATATATATAGATATATCCTACTATATCTAATATCACATCCAATAGCAATCAAATCAATAACTGAAAATTCCACTTTCAATTTGAGTGAGAAAAATCTCACCTTAGCTTTTAATTTGCATTCCACTCCAAATCCAGATTTATTTTTCTTCGTTGTATTCGACCTTGTATAAACAATTTATACATTTATTAATATTCGAATTAAATCGAATAATAAACTTTCATTTGATAATTTTGATTAACCAGTGATTTTATTTTAAATCAATAATTAAATTTTAAACTAATTCTTTTTAATAAAATATTTTCAGCAACTAAATAATTAAATAAGTTGATTGGAACAATTAAATCTCCAACCCGTTATTATTTTAAAATTAAACTAATAAATTTCGAATGCGTATATGTGTATTTATTTCCTTTTCATTATTCGAGAAATTTAAGTAAATTTAGCTTATCAGATTAAAAACAGAGATTGAAAACTCACTGCAAATTTAAAATCTCATACGTATATAATTTCCCTATATACTTATAAAAATTAATTTGTAGAGATTCATTATCACATTTTATATAAACTTTTAAACACTTTAAAACTCCTTATCTTTCTTTCCTCAAAATCTTATTTGTGTTTTTGTTTTTTTTTGTGTATATAGAAAATATTCTGCATATGAAAATAAAACATGACTGCTACCTCTCATTGTCGCAGCCCAGAACACGACCATCCTTGCTTTCCTCGAATCCCACGCCTCGCGTGCTCAAACTCTCGTACGCGAGCCTCAGGTAATCGCCATCACGAATCCCCACGGTGGTTCGCTCGAACTCGAGCCCTTTGTCGCCGCCCTCGTCAACAGTCGCACAAGCCCATCGCCCTGGCCAGCCTATCTTCATCTCGCAGTCATCTTGAAACTTCCCTTCGAGACTCGTGCACCCATCGCGTCGCTTCCCAAGTCATCGAGTGCCCCAACTCGAGTTGTCGTAGCGACCAGCTATGAGCCTTCACTCGCGATCGTCGTTGAAGAACTCGCGCCCAGGCTTTTGATTAAATTGATTCGCCCTGATCTCGTGAATTTAATTTAGGGATTTTGAAAAGAAAAAGGAACGAGAGTAGTATCGATTTTCAAACGAGGCGGTTAATTTCTATTTTGATCTGGGAAATGATTTTCGCGATTCCTTTCAAAGGCCATAAATTTTCTTTTGTTTTGATTTTTATCTTTGAACGAGATGATGAAGTGCTCTGATGTGAAACGAAATAAAGGGGAAAAGAAACGAAGGGGTACGAAGGAGGCAAATAGGCAGTAGGTTGTACAAAATGTCGGATTAAAGAAAAAGGGATGTATTGCATTTAAATTTAATTTCATCTCCGTAATTCCCATACGCTTACGTGTCGTACGCTCACATAATAGCTCCGATAAATACGAAATTTGAAATCCGGTAATAATACAATATTACGGACCCAATGGAACTGGTTTCGTCGAATTCCGAGACTGCGCCTCGGACGGCTATTTTTAAATATCGATTCAAACGATATAATTTCAAACTGAACAATTCACTTCCAAATTCGATTCTGAAGCTTCTATTATCTTCAGTGTTATCAATATAAATTTTAAAAGCTTTCGAAATATTTTTCTTCAGCTTAAAATTGAAGATTCAAATTTTTATTCAGTATTCAATAGATTAAATTTTATAATTTAATCACAAATTTCAAAGTTATATCGGGGATTCAAATTAAATTATCGTTCAAATATTTAAAATTAATTAAATATTCTCAATTTAATTTGTTCAAAAATCAGGGTCGTTACATACCTCGAACAACACTCCCAAATCAAGGGGTGCACCCAATCAATCACAAAGTAATAGAATGATATCGAAGAAGTGTGTCTGATCAGAGGTGCTACCTCATTGGCCCGAGAATCGCTCCTGTGTTAGCCATCTTATGCCAACTCATGGGAGTTGGGTCCACGTATATACCTTAGGATCGTTACCACCATCCTACTTTATTCTAGAAACTCCACCGCGTACACAGTTGTTAAAGTGGTTTTCAGTATCGATACAGAGTATGTCCATATCCGATCCCGGTCCCTTTAACAACCAATCGTTATTATAACCCGTGGTTATAAATTTCAAAATAGTTTATATTTCAAATCAAAATACTTCATTTAAACCATTTAAAATTAAAGTCATTATTCCTTTAAATCAAATATTCAATTCCAAAAAATTTAGCCTTTTCTGAGTTCGTTTATTCACTTAAGTACATTAAAATTCCATTTTTCACAACATTTAGAAAGTGTTGCTGTAAGTTATATTTGAAAACAATTCAATTCAGCAAAGACAGCATTTATAAACTGCTGTAATAGTTCAGTTTTAGTTAAAAAATAGTTCAATTTAGAAAAGACAGCATTTACAAAACTGCTGTAATAGTTCAGAGTTCAAATTAAAGATTTAATTTAATTCAGCAAAGACAGCGTTTTAAAAACTGCTGCAGTAGTTCAATTATATTCAAAGATCACATTTCAGCCAATCGCAGCACTTAACAAGTGCTACAATAGCTCTTTCATTAATTTCAGGTTCAAGTTTAGTTTCAGCACTACAGCACTTACAAAGTGATGTCATAGCCCTTAGTTAAATTAGTCTTTAGTTCATTTGTATCAACCACAACACTTACAAAGTGTTGCAGTATCATTTACTTCAGTTTTCAAGTTAAATTCAGAAACGATAGCATTTCTAAAGTGCTACTAAAAGAATTTCCAAATTTAAAAATAAAATTCCAAAATCAATTTAACTTCAATTTTAACCAATTTAACTTTATAAAAATCTCATTTTTCCACATCAAAATGTTCATTTAAATACCTTTAACTTATGGTTTTTATAAAGAAATTTTTTACAATAAAATCAAATTTTCCAAAGTTTCACTTATTAAATTCAAGTGTACCATTTTTCCATTTTTCCATTTTTTCATTTTTAACAATTTACTTTAACACTTAAATTTAAATTTCCATTTTCACAAATAAAACTTAATTTTCATTTTTATTTAATTAACTTAAACTTCCATTAAAAATCAAATCAAAATTTCCAATTTAAGTTATGTTTAAATCACAATTTTTCTATTCATTTATTTACATTTTTAATACATAGAAAAATCATTATTCTTTATTTAATCATTTTAATTTCAATTTAAATCAAATTCCCATATTTTTACATTTTAAAAATACTAAAAAATTTCCAGAAAACTTTATAAAATAACCACGGGTCTGTATAATATTTTCTAGCCTAAGTCAAGTGATACAGATAATATATCATTTCAATCCGTAATTTACAAAGAAAATCCGTGTTTTATCATTTCAAACCCGCAATCCCAAGTAAATAAAATTTAATAAAAATCGCTCAGGCTTATCATTTCAGCCCATATCAATTTTTCCCTATTCTAAAGTCCGTTCGGGTATGTATCATTTCAACCCATAGTGATTCTATTCTACAGGAAACTTGTAGTGTGATAAACAGAATAGAATAAACAGTAAAATAAAATAAAACATAACAAATGATGTGACAAGTTAATTACAGGGTTTAACATCATATAATTTACATCACAGGCAGGTATAACATAATATAATAGTTTCTACACATTCACTTGTTGTCATTTCAGAATTTATATAAGTATAAATGTTATATGTGAATACTCACCTTTTTACGCTGGAGTTCGCAAATCAAACACAGATAAAAGTAGAAAGCACGATATAGCACGACTTGATTTGAATGGAGAGAGAGCCAAGATGCTAATCTTGTATTCACAAATAAAACAAAGCAAAATAAATATAAATTCAAAATACAAAGATTATATTGAAACAAAATAGAAATAGAATTAGACAAATGACTTCACAAGCTTTTAAACAATTTTTTATTGATCTCCACTCAACATTTGCTCGACCTTAAGGCTTTATAGTTCGGCCATGACATGATTTCAGGTGGTAAAGGGTCGGGTTTGTATCAACATGGCATGGTTACAAAGTGGAATATAAAGAGGAAAGCGTTACAAAGCATGGAATGTCAAGAGGCAAGGCTAACAAAGTGGTTTGGTTCACCATTTAGGCTCGGCCTAAGGATCTATGGTTCGGCCAGGGCTGCTACAGATCTGGAAAGAGGTTAGGGTGATGGCCAGAGGTGGTAAACAAGCTGGTGGTGGTGGCTAAGGGGGTGGCCGTGGTCAACAATGAAGGGTATGTTGAAAGTAGGCTCGGCTATGTAGTTGTTTTGGAGTTTTTGAGATTGTTTTGTGGAATTTTGCATCATAGGGTGTCACGACCATCTATGGTCAGAGGAGGAGGAAGGGTTGTTGCCGTGGATCATGGGAAGGAGGTGATGTGGTGGTCAGTGGTGATGGTGAGGTCTATGGCCGAGCAAAGCTATAGGAAGGTCAAGGCAAAACATAGAAAAAATCAATAGAAAAAAGGGAAGAAAAGTAGAAAAAAAGAAGGAAGCCATTACCAATTTTTTTTTCAGAAGTGAATGATGGCCGAAATGAAATGAAATGAGAAAGTTTTCTCACGTGAAAACACAATAAAACTCACAGCCAACAATAAAGTTTTAAACGGCCAAGAAATGAAAAGTCTAGAAAGTGAAAAGTCAAATGTTTTAAAACTTTAGTCTCTTCAAATTTCCACTTTCTTTTTAATTCAATATAAACAAATAAAATCAGTAATTAAAAATAAAAAGACAGCAAAAATAAAGTGAAAATGAAAATAAATAATTATTCATAGGAAAAATAAAAAGAAAATAAAAATAAATAGAGAAAATAGCTTATTATATTGAAACTAGAATTAAAAATTGCAAACAAAATATAATTAACTTTGGAAAATTATAACTACACTTTTGAAAATTATAACTATACTTCAAAAATGTTTTAAAAATAAAATATTGAAACAAAATTTAATTTAAAATAATTTAAAAATAATTACAAAAATATATGGTTGTTACAAAAATGACGGTTTTCTAATCAAGAAACTGGATCTGAGTCAGCACTAGAGTGGTTGTGTGAACGATACTAGTTCGAAAGTGAAATTGTGTGATCGAGCGAGTGATCAGATATGGTTTTGCGTACGGATGTTATATGTACATCGTACGTGGATTTAATAAATTAAATGTTGACATTAGAAAATGTATGTTAACAAATGAATGTTAATAAATGAATTGGAATGAATGTAAATTAGTAGAATGTGAACTAATTAAATATGAAGGAATGAATGCAAACTAAATTGATGAGAATCAAATGAAAGTAAAATGAGCATGAATGTATTAAAATGATTGTTAGTTAACTTGAATGTGAATTAGTTGGATGAAAACTAAATAGTAAACGAATGAATTGGTTTGTTGGATGTTAGTTGTTTGATGGTTGTTTTTGTTGCATTTGTTATATTGGCATATATAGTTGTTGTATTAGTATATGTTATATATTGATATTACTTTCTATATACATGTTCTCATTTGGTTGTTGAGTGTTTAGTAGGTGCGGATGGCGCTCGCTACGCATTAGGAGCTAGCTTTCGCGCTATATTGCTTATATATGCTTGCTATAATATACAAGGCACATATCTCGAATTAAATATTGTACTTTTACATTTTTTTTCCCTACAGGATGCCTCATACTCGATGCTGAGATGTATATTTGTGATATATATATATATATATATTGTGATTTTACTACGATCGAACCGTGCAAAGGAGACGCTGGCGAAATTTTTCAAAAATTTAAGGCGTTGGAGAATTTTTAAAAATTTTGGAAAGTTTTTTATAACAAAAAAATTGATTTTTTAGTTATAACTTGAAATGAGATGTGGTGGATTTCGAATGATGTTAGTTGATTTATGGAATGGTATTGGTTAACAACTATGAATGAGTTTGAAAATTTAGAAAAGTTTTATAAGAAGTTTAACTAATGGATTTTGGGAAAGTTAAAAGGTTTTGAATGAATTCGGTAATCTAGTTTGAACTAATTTGTTTTGAAAAGTTAATGGAGTTGTAGCATTTTTCTTACATAGTAATTTCAAGGACGAAATTCTTTTAAGAGGGGGAGTATGTAACGACCTAGTTTTTCAGTCGTCCGAATTTAGAATATTTAATTGATTTTAAATATTGAAAAGTTAATTTTATAAGTTAAATCAGTTAAATAATTGAATCTGGAATCAAATGAAGATAAAAATGATTTCTAAAGTTGATTTAAATTCCATTTGAACTAGAATGGAGTTAGGGAACTTTAAAAATGGAATTAAAAGTGAATAAACGAAAATTGGAAATTTTATAATTTAATTAAACGAGTAAAAATAGCCATTTGGGACACTGTCTTGGAATTGGACGAAACCAGTTTCACTGGATCCATAATAGTATATTATTATAGGATTCGAACTTTCGTGTCGATCATACTTACGGTTTGATCGTGCGAAGCTGAAACGACTAGAAATTTGTTAAAGGAATTTAATTAAAATAATTCGATTTGAAACTCTATCTTTCAAATACTTTGGAATTGGCTCACGATATGTGTTCATTGCGTTCGGATTAAGGGTATAACATGTAGAACGCCAGGCGGCACGCTTCGTTTGAAGTTCGGAAATTTATCGGGTGAATAGTGTTTTGGAATTTCCTATATAAAGGACTCAAGTCCCCCACAATTAAAACCCTAACCCTATTTCTTGAGCAGTCGCTATAGTAGGATGAACGGCCAGTAAACATCATTTTTGCTCCTCGATTTCCGATCGATCCATCAACAATTTGACAAAACTTCCTAAAGCAAAGTTGTACAGCACCTCAATATCAATAAATCCAACGGCTACGATCGGCTATACATGTTGGATCAACGACAATCTCTACCTGAAATCACGGTGTTTAGGTGCTTTTTGCCAACGATTGACGAGGCTGGGGGGTTCGGACCTTCGGCGATGGGCGCATGGGGGTTCGGCAGTGCTCTGGTGATCGACGATGAAGCTCCGGTCGAGCAATGAGGCCGTGGCGATCGAATCTTACATTAATGGTGTAGGGTTTTGGGTTACCCGGAGAAGAAGAAGAGGAAAAGAAGGGGACGACTGGATTTGATCAAGCAGAATTGAACGGCCCGGATTAAGGTTGAAAAAAAAAGAAAAGAATTTTGTAAATTATTTTATTTTATAAATATAAACTTATAAATATCATAACTTTGTCATACGAGGTCAAAATCAGACAAAACGAGTTGTGTTGCACTCGTTATTGAAAGTACTATGCGTTGGGATTGGATTGGATCGATTTGGAGCTTGCATGAAATTTTGGTTAAAACTAAATGCTCGTTTAATTTTTAGTTGAATCAAACGCTGCAACGGCAACGGCGAAAGCAACCAAAGTAAGTAAAACTCACTCTCTCTGGCCCGCTTATATTTTTATATAAGTAGGAATAAATTTATTTTATGCTATGTGATGATTGTTTGGATGTTATGCTATATTATTAGTAGTTGGATATATTCCTGCCTATTGGAGTAGATGAGACCCTATACGTTCCCGTGTATGAGCGGAAGACCCTTTGTATGCGCGTCGGCCTTGAAGCAGACAATGTACATATTTTCTCATATGTATATTTGTTGTAGGTTGCTGGTTGCAGGTTGGAGGGATCCAACTGGATTCCTCACCATTACTGATTTTTATTTACACATATTGTTATATATGCTGTATTATGTGATGTTTGATGTGATGGATGCCATGTTTGCTACTATTGATGTGAATCCTCTTATTTAGTACTTTTGCAGCAATGGGCCATATTTTTGGAAATTTAAAATATTAAAATGATGATTTCAATTTAGAAAGGATTTCAAAGCGATTTTAAAAATATATACGTTTTAATAATTTTTGAATTGTTAAAGAAATGAATTTATTTTAAATGAATAGAAAGTTATAATTTTTATGTTATAAAAATTATGGCTTAGTGAAATATACTTAAATATGATTTTTGAAATATGAAATTAACTATTTTGTAAAATAAGTTAAATTGAGAATTTTTAACTTATTATAAATGGTTTATATATAAGGTTTATAAAATTGATATTTTATAAATAAAAGTAATGGAATTATAAACGAGTTTTATCAGTGTTAAAATGAAATTTTGTAAAGGAATGCTATTAATAAAGAGATTTAATGAAATGGATTTTTATAAACAGTGTTTTATAAATATTAGAAATGGATTTATAATCAAATTTGTAAATGGATTGGCAATTGAAATTTAGAAATGAATTTATAATGGAATTTATAAATAATGAGATTATAAAAGAATGAATGTGTAAATAAATGAATTTAAAAGTAAATAAGCTTATATTGGGATTTTGATATATAAATGAGATAAAAGGGAAATTGGTTAATAAAGGAATTTTATAAATGGAAGTTTTTATAAAATAGAAATGTGAATTATAAACACTGTTTTATAAATGTGAAATCAATTTAATTTGGTAAGCTAAATATGGATTTTTATAAAAGGAAATATATTCACACTTTTAAAGTGAAAAATCCTTAAAATGAATGTTTTGGAAAGTGATATTTTAAAATGGAGTTTAAATGGTTTGAAAATACAATAAGTTGTGAATTCGCTTATTATTAAAAATAAGTTAAGAAATGTTTTCCAAATATTGAAATGGTTTTGAGAATATATCGTTTTAAAGATAATTTGAAGTAATAAATTTAGAAAAGTGATTTAATAAATAAAAGATTAATAAATCGGGCCTAGTGACCGTTTAAGTGCTAAATTAGGCCATTTTAGTTTCTTGAGTTGATGTGGAAACTATTTAGTCATACACTTAGTACGTAGCCATCTGTGTAAGCTGATTATCATTTGGTGTAAGGATGTTGATGCGAGTAGTGCGGAGTGATTACTCCTATCTACCGAGCTTCCTTATTGGCCGAAGGATAGTAAGTTGAAAATTGGAAATGTGATAAGTCTACGAGACTTGGTTTCTGTATGAGGTTGAGTAACACTTTTGCGTTGTTGGTGAGTGGAGACCGGGATCGATTTATCCGAAAACCACTTCAGACCAACCTATATGCGACGATTGTGCAGGTTTGTTGACGATATTGATATTTATGATTTTCACAGTGAAGGACTGCTGGTTGATCATTTGGGTTTAAAATCCCAATATGCATATAGTAGCAGTAGTTTCTTCGTTATGAATATCCAATGCAAGGACTATTCGCTACTAATCCTAGGGATTTCCCGATAGGATGTGGTAGGAAAGTACCTTTGGTTTGTCCTGTTCCTGGACAACTTATATGGATGGATGTCTGACAGTGTATTTTCTGAGATTACGTACATTAGTTTTTACAAACATACATCTATGGTGGTGGAGAAGACAACTTCTCTTATCTTAACACCCTTGTTGAGACGTACGAGCTCAAAGGTTGTATTTTTATGGAAGGCAATTAGTAGTTAATGGAAATGGCAATGTGGCATTCAAAGATGAAGATGATGTGATATGTGAAAGGTAATCGATACCTCTTTTAGCCTCACACCCAGGAAATGACTAAAATGGGGTAGAAGCAGCAAGGCTAAGTGGGTCGCTCTCATTAGAAGATGCCATCATCCTTCTAGATTTACTCTACACATGTCTAAGTATATGGTGAATGTATGACCCGGGTACCCGTTAAAGGTCGGTAACGACCGGGGTGATGACATATTCCGTACTATCCAGGAAAGGGTATGCCGGTCTTGTGTTGGTTTAGGCGGGCAGTATCTGCTCCCTAGGTGCATCCCTCTAGAGGTGTACTGTACGGAAGGTAGTCCCTTACCTTGTCATTTGTATAGAATCCAATATCCACTACATGTCTGCCATTTTGTTTGTAAACCTATTATGGTGGAATTCAATAATGTAACAATTTCAGCAATGATTAATTATTATTTGTATAATAGACACTATTATAATATAACAAAATTTGATATGAAATGATTTGGTTATCGTAAGGAAAATCCCCGTCCATGTTTATGTGTGGGCGTGGTCTTACGAGATACCCTTTGTTTTGATAAAGAAAGTTTGGTAATCTTAAAACTTTAAAATTCAGTTGAGATATGTTTTTCTCACGCTGGTTTACCAGACTGATCCGAGCGTTCTTCTCTTTCAATGCTCAGGTCAGACCGAGTATATTTATAGGTTCAGATTTGGTGCTTTTATCCGGGCGTTCGAACTCGAGAATCTTCTTCTTTTTTATTAGAAAGATTTTTAAAACACCATTCTCAAAGTTTCAAAATGTAGGGTGATCCCCTCTCAGAAACACATTCCACAGAACACTTCTCTAATTATTTTCAATAATTCTTTTTTACGTTTTGGATCTACACTGCAACGACACAGAAGCTTAGCAAAATCTTTTTTTTTTGCAAATCTTTGCAATTTATACAACAATGTTGAAAAAATGAAAAATTTGCAATTTGAAAATATTTACGGTAAAAACTACAATTTTCAAAAAAAAAGATTTTTTTCCCTCGAAAATAACAACAAAATTATGCAGATCAGAATTCTGAAAAATAATAATAATAGGAATAATAATAAATAACAGGAAAATAGGAAGAAGGAAAAACTTTAGCCACATTTTTGAATGAGTGACAAATTTTTTAAAATTGAGTCCAAAGGACTTAGAATGCTATATCAACGTAGCATCAGATAAAATAGTTGTTATATTAACTATGAAACAAATGTTATACATGTATAATGCTATATGGACTTAGCATTATATTTATGTATCAACATATTAATTTGACATTTCTTTAACTTAAATATGAATGTTATATATGTGTTATGCAATATAAATTTAGTATTATATATGCATGATGATGTACTAATTTTGTTTCCATTATGATATTGGAAATTTTTTAGAATATGAAGATGTAGGTGGAGTTGCTAGGTTTGTATGGAATAACGTATCAAGTGGGAGATTGTTTGATTTTGATGATACAATATTTCATATTTAAGTAAATTTTGGAGATATTTGAGTTGGAATTATGACTCAAATACATTGCCTCTTTTATAGATTTTGTAAAGTGATTAATTGTCTCTTTTATTGCACTAAAGAAGGCAACAAATTATCTACATAGGAACGATTTATTTTAAAAGGTGGAAATAATCAAAAGCCGATTAGTAAAAGTATTTTGTTAAGAGTATTATAAATATGCATGTATATGGTACATTAGATGTATGTGGGGAAAACATTACTTTTTGGGTTTTGGGGGTTGAGACATCTTCTCAATTTTTAGACTTTCTCTTATAATCATTTGGTGAATTAATAAAGGTTTTGTTTGTCGGAGTTTATTTGTCATTATTTTTTCTTCACTTCTTGTCTCTTCTAAAATCAAATTATGTAAGGATCATAGGAAAAATTCTAACATATCAAACTACGCAAAAAAAAGGTTAAATTTAAAAATTTATAAGGGGCTTTTATATGCACATACATTGCACATGTCAAACAAATCGTGTAAATTTA
Organism: Allium fistulosum; assembly: GCA_030737815.1. Taxonomy (NCBI): domain Eukaryota; kingdom Viridiplantae; phylum Streptophyta; class Magnoliopsida; order Asparagales; family Amaryllidaceae; genus Allium; species Allium fistulosum. The sequence goes on from CM060906.1 coordinate 327,257,146, forward strand.
AGTAACCATTATCAATTACTTGGTCTGATAAATCCTAAAGATAATAATGTCAATATGTATACCACATTCATTGTAACAAAATGGTATAAACTAAATTTTTATTCAAATATAAGAATGTATAGTCACTTAACGACCAATAATAACAAGTTTAATGTATAACTATTTACTTTAATAAATTTTCAATTAAATAATATAAAAGTTTAATAATTACAAACAAACTCAATACACCTCACTCCTTAATTCTCTTTGACTTTTTAATTATATCCGTGTAAATTACCATTTTATAGTTATGCAAAATATTACATTAATTCTTTCCATATTTTTATACTCATACACCTAGATTATATAATTTCTACAGTTATTTGCAAAGTTTTCATCAATTCTCTCTTATTAGTTTACGTTCAAATAAGTGTATTTAAATTAACTAAACATTATAAACTCAAACTATCTAGTAAACAATAGTAAAGCAGAAGTAGCCGGTGCGTTGATACTAAGATTTTTCTCAACTCTCCTTAATTCTCTCCAGATATTACTATATTTTATTTCAAGGTCTAATACAATTTATGATTTTTACAATTGTTCATTCTATTAATCTTCTACTATAGTGTACATTCATGTACCTACACTATATGATTACTGCAATTATTTTCAAAGTTCTCCTCGATTTTCATGTATAATTTACATTTACGTCCATATATTCAGATTAATTATAAATATTATGCATAAACCATTTAAATAAATTATATTCACCATTGTCGATTAATTTGTCTAATAAGTCTTAAAATAACAATGACAATATGTGTACCACATTCATGGGAACCAAATGGTAAAAATTTCATTCAAATATAAAAATATATTAAGGACCGCATATCAAGTGGTTAAAGGTATGATGTTTTAGACAAAGATTTTAGAGGTCATGGGTTTGAGCACCTAAGACATCAAATGAGTGTTCTGCTTGAATAAAAGTACCACTCTTACCATCAAATAAAAATACATCTATCACACAACAAACAATATTAACAACTTTAATGTATAATTCATTTATCGTAATAAATTGTTAGATAAATAAAAGAAAGTTTACAAACTTTCTCAATAACTATAGAAATCTTCACTCCACTCCTTCGTTCTCTTCGATTTTTTTATATCCATGTAAATATCATTTTACAGTTATCCAAAATGTTCCATTAATTCTTTCCATGATTTTACATTCATATACCTAGATTTAATAATTTTTGTGGTTATTTACCAAGTTCTCATTAATTCACTCTTATTAGTTTACATTCAAATCTATATATTTAAAAATAATGATCAAACACTACATATTCAAACTATTTAAATAAGTTCAGGTAACAAATATTCAATAATTTATCTAATAGTTTCTAAGAAATGACAATTTATGTTTGTATACCGCATTCATATTAATAAAATAAAAATGAATTTTGCATTCAAATAAAAAATATCAAAATCACTTAATAAAAGTTATATGCAAAAAAAATCTAATTTATGATTGATATTGTTAACTGGGTTTTTAACCTAATATAATTCAAAGGAAACTAGAACGTCTACAACAAGTCAAAATATCTCAAGGATTAACCAAGAAAACCAGAAGGAAAAGAAGAGAAAGACCAAAAGAAAAATGCCAAAACAAGCTAAGGTGATGAATCGCTAACGATCACTAGCGATCCATAAAGCTTGCTCGTGGATCCTCCAGTCCTCTTGCATCATGATCTAATATGTTCCCTAGAGACGCTTGCCAAGTTTCATAACATGCCAAACAATCTAGCTTGAGAAGTGAAGACTCACCAGATTCAAGCTATTTGACCAAAAGAAGCTAATTAAAAATGGACCTATATAACTCATATGAAGTCTGGATTGACTTGAAATTTAGGAAGAACATTTAGAAAACATAGAAGAAGGCTAACAATAAAAGAGAGCATTTGGAGTTGATTTGATGGATCGTTAGTGATCCATCTAGATGGATTGCTAGAGACCCATCTAGAGTGAGCCCCACCACCTCAAAAATTTATGGTGGGTCCCTAACACCCTCTAGAGTGTTCCTGCAAAGTTTGTTCGTTTTTGTTAGTATTTGATTGAGTTATGGATGATTCTTCAAGACCAGATGACCAATCAAGACAGATGATCAAACTAACTCCAAATGGCTTTATATTTGTACAAGGCACTTAAATAGAAGATAGGAAGACAACCAAACAAGGATCACTCAAAAATATGCTAAGTGGATGGATAGCTAGCGATCCATCCCCTATGGATAGCTAGTGATCCATCCTATATGGATAGCCAGCGATCCATCAAGATAGGACGGATCTCCCTCAGACTTTCCGAACTCTTTCGTAGCACTAAGTAAAGGCTTCTGGTAGAAAAATATGCTAAGTTGATGGATAGCTAGCGATCCGCCGCTTATGGATAGCTAGCGATCCGTCGCCTATGGGTAGCTAGCGATCCATAGAAATGACTCAGATTGATTTAAGATTTTCGGTGATGACTTGGCATAACAACCGAACTCGTCTGCACTTGGACTTCTGGCCCGACACTCACTGAATTCCCCTATAAAAACTCACCTACCTACAACTAGAGATGGGTCTTTTCCGGAGAGAGAGCTGCCATAACTCTACTGGAATTCCTTCACTTCTTCAACTTTCTTCTTCCTCACAACAGTCATCAAGGGGGTTGTTGTAGTTCTCCAATCAACCCTTGTACTTGTGACTTATTCTAACTCATTGTAACTTAGATATAAGGACTAACTAGTTGATATCCAGAGAGATTCAACTAGTATAATCATAATAAAGATTGATTAAAGTGGACGTAGGCCAGAGTCAGCCGAACCACTACAAAAATTACGTGTCTCTTTTCTTACTTCTGCATTTTATTTGTTGTTTATCTGAGATTTGTGCCGCTGATTGTCTGCAATGGTGCTTTCACACTTGATCCATGGTGTTAATCCATTTTTAGGGTTAACATTTTGGTGCTTTCACTGAGAACAAATGTAGATCCGAAAACTTAAAGCTTGAATATGTGATTAGGGAGAAATGAAGAGGCTTAACGCTAGATCTAAAACTGGAGCAAGTCAACCAGAGTCCGGTAGCAGTCAGGAGGTATCCTCAAATTCTCACCAATCCAACTATGTAGCTAGAGAAGAAATGGAAAGGCCGATGAAGGAGATGCACGATGGAATCTTAGCTAGGCAACAAGAGATGATGGAGGGTTTCTTCCAAAGGATATGACAGCAAGGAATTGCAAGATATGTAGGAATTCAGGCCTTGGGAACAGTACAGAAGCTGCTAGAGTTGGATTAGAACGAAATGGAACATTGCCTCCATGCCTAGAGCAACCGATACTTAGGGGCAACACGGGAATCAACGCTGATGATGGGATCGGTATTGGAGCTGGGACCAAAAGGGCCAAGAATGGAGTGACAGTTGAAACTCCGGAAACTGGTGGTACGGAAGCTAATCTGAATAGAGTGCAACCAGTGGAGGAATATGTGACAAGGCTACCTCGGAGGAGCGGAGGATAGAATGAGACTAGAAGAGTAGGGCAGAATACTAGTGTGCAACCAGTGGAGTATTAACCGGATTTCCCTTACCAAGACAGAGGGAAAAACATTGCTTTTGGATGAAGACCTTCATTGGATGGTGAAAATTGAATCGCTGAATTGGCAAGAAGGTTGGTTAGAGAAGGACCCATAGATCAGGGTTTGGAAGATGTGAATAGAAACCCATTTACTGCTAATATCTGAAACACAAGAAATCCTCCCGATTTCAAGCTTCCCATGTTGGAAATGTACGATGGAAAGACCAATCCAATGATTCATCTGATGAGATACATCCTACGTATGGAGGTGTTGGGTGCTTGTGAGGAAGTGATGGGGCGGTGCTTCCAATTATACTTGATGAATTGGCAGCGGCGATGTGGTTTAGACAATCGAAGAATGGGTCCATTAGCCCATGGACCGAGTTAGTAGGCATATTTTAAAGGCAATTTCGAGTTCACATCTCACAATTGAAGAATGTGATGACAGTGGAAAATGTGAAACAAAGGCCCAGGGAGACCTTGAGAAGTTATTTAACAAGATTCAATGCAGCAACGGCTGCAGTCAATAGGCCAGACCCATTAGTGATTTTGATGGCGGTAGTGTCGGGAGTCGCGAGCAAGACTGACTTAGGACTGCACCTAAGAGGAATCCACTAATGGATCTTGCTGAGTTTTACTATTAAGCTGAGAGATATTTATGTCAGGAGGATGCTGAGGATGAAGCTGAAGATGCCAAAATTTATGCTGTGGATGGAAAGGGATCCTTCAGAGCATGATTTGGAAAAGACAAAGGGAAAAGAGAAGTTGATGATGATTCTAGAGAACCGAAACAAAAAAGGAGGGAGCCCAAATTCTCTTCCTACTCTGAGCTGACTGAAATCCCGAAAAGGATATACCTTGACACTAGGGTGAAAATTCCATCGAAAGCCCTCGAGAAGAGAGCCCACTGATCGAGAGAAAGGATCCAGAACGTTTTGCATCTTCCATGAGCTCAGCGGACATGAAACAAATGAGTGTCGACACCTTCATGATCTGATAGAAGAACTGGTTCGGAACGACCAACTGTCGTAGTACGTAAGGAATAGAGCTGCAATAGCACAACCGGAGCAGCCACCACCCACACCAGAGGCTTCAAGGAATGCCCACGGATCTAGGCCAAGACAGATAATCCCATAACCAGGATGGATGGGAAGTTAGATTTGGCTGCAACTCTTTGCTTCGGTTTCTTTTTTGCACTTTTCTTTTCGTATTTTAGTGGTAAAAACAATAATGATCCCAGACCACTTAGACATGTTCTAAACCTAGATTGGTTCCTAGTCGCACTCTAAGTCGGATATTTGGGATAATTGCATAGGATAATAATCTCAGACCGCTTGGATGTGCACAAAACCTAGATTAGTCCCTTCCCATACTCTAAGTCGGATGCACGGGATAGACATTTAAGATTTTTGCTCATTCAATTTCTACTTGTTTGCTTTGATTTGAAATTTGAATTTTTTAAAATCCATATTTAATGTGATAACCGATTTTCAATGCCATAGAGCTCCGACCGGAGAGACGGGACCGGAGTGCAAGGTGTAAGTCCCTTTGCCGGAGAGCGAGTGGATGGACTTGTACAATATCGAATGCCATAGAGTCCCGACTGGAGAGATGGGTCCGGAGTGCAAGAAGTAAGTCTCCTCACCAGAGAGTGAGAGGATGGGTTTGCTTAATCCCCCTTAACTTAATAAGCAAATGATCCGGAGAGATTATCCCCCTTAACTTAACAAATAAACGATTCATAGAGATCATCCCCTTAACTTAAAACATTAAACAATCCGAAGAGATCATACATTGGCCAAAACATTAAACGATCTAAAGAGATCGTGCATTATTAATCAACGATCTGAAGAGATCACACATTAAATTTAAACAATCAGGAGATATCGAGCCTTAAAACAGATTTGATTTAATAAAAGGATTTGGGTGCCTTATAAACAGAATAAAACCGATAAATCCCAGATGAACACATGATGATTTTGATATATGATGTGATTCCGATATGTGATGTGATTCTGATATATGATGTGATTTTGATATATGATGTGATTTTGATATATGATGTGACAACTCTAAATGAGAAGCAAAAATTGATAGTGTTGTAAATCCTGAATGAACATGGGACAATTAGAGATGTGTGATGTAAATGGAGATATGTGATATAATTGGAAACATGTGATTTAATTAGAAATATGTGATGTAATAACTCCAAATGAAATCGGAAAGATTTTGATGTATAGATTATACCTAAGAAGAGTTAGAGTCCTACGATATAGCAGGTTTGGAGCGACTTGTAATTGACCAAAGAATCCAAAGGAACTGGACGGTTTGTCGAGGCTAAAGCTGCTGGAAAGATCAACAATCAAAGACTTGTTACTGGAACTTGTTCTAAAGCAAAACACACCTTTCATTCAAAAGGCGTACTTTAAGGGGCAAGTGTTAATTAGGTTTTTAATAGTATAAAATTCAAAGGTAACTAGAACATCTACAATAAGTTAAAATATCTTAAAGATCAACCAAGAAGACTAGAAGGAAAAAAAGATAAAGACCAAAGAAGAAAAATGCCAAAACAAGCTAAGGCGATGGATCGCTAGTGATCCATAAAGCTTACTCGTGGATCCTTCAATCCTCTTGCATCATGATCAAATATGTTCCCTAAAGACGCTTGCCAAGTTTCATATGCCAAACTATCTAGCTCGAGAAGTGAAGACTCACCGCATTCAAGCTGTTTGACCAAAAGTAGCTAACTTAAAATGGACCTACAGAACACATACGAATTCGGATTGATTTGAAATTTTGGGAGAATATTTAGAAGACATAGAAGAATGCTCAGAAAAATAATGAGAGCATTTGGAGTTGATTTGTGGATCTCTAGTGATCCATCTAGATGGATCACTAGCGACCCATCTAGAGTGGGCCCTACCACCTCAAATTTTTATGGTGGGTCCATAATATCCTCTAGAATATTCCTCCAAAGTTTTGTTCTATTTCGTTAATATTTGAGTGAGTTGTGGATGATTCTTCTGGACTAGATGACTCATGAAGACAAATGATCAAACTAACTCCAAACGACTTAATATCTGGACAAATCACCTAAATAGAAGATAGGAAGACAACCAAACAAGAACCACTCAAAAATATGCTAAGTGGATGGATAGCTAGAGATTTATCCCCTATGGATAGCTAGCGATCCTTCCCATGTGGATAGCTAGCGATCCATCAAGATAGGTCGGATCGCCCTCAAACTTTTCGAACTCCTTCGTAGCACTAAGCAAAGACTTCTGGTAGAAAAATATGCTAAGTTGATGGATAGCTAGCGATCCATCCCCTATGGATAGCTAGTGATCCATCGCCTATGGATAGCTAACGATCCATAGAAATGACTTAAATTGATTTGAGATTTTCGGTGATGACTTGGCATAACAACCGAACTCTTCTGCACTTGGACTTCTGGCTCAAAAATCACTGAATTCCCATATAAAAACTCACCTACCTGCAACTAGAGATGGATCTTTCCAGAGAGAGAGCCGCCATTACTCTACTGGAATTCCTTTACTTCTTTAACTTTTTTCTTCCTCACAACAGTCATCAAGGGGGTTACTGTGATTCTCCAGTCAACCCTTGTACTTATGACTTATTCTAACTCATTGTAAATTAGATCTAAGGACTAACCAGTTGATAGCTAGAGAGATTCAACTAGTACAATCATAATAAAGGTTGATGAAAGTGGACGTAGGCCAGAGTCAGCCGAACGACTATAAAAATTATGTGTCTCTTTTCTTACTTCTGCTTTTTATTTGTTGTTTATCTGAGTTTGTGCTACTGATTATCTGCACTGGTGCTATCACACTTGATCCACGGTGTTGATTCGTTTTTTGGGTTAACAGATATATCGTACATTGCATAATAGAATTTTATTTTAACAATGTTCAAAGTATGAATACAAAGCTTTAATAGTATTACCGTGTGCAACATATGTATTATTACTTTATTAGTGCCCACTACTTTAGTAAGTAAAAACAATTAGTTTTCTCTTTAATTATATTCTATTAAAATTTAATATTCTTATCAACATTGATTTTGTAATTTAACATCCAAAACTCATCATTATATACATGTGTGCATGCATACACGCATAATTACACACATGATCACGAAAATTCTTAATATGATTTCAAAAAAGAAAATATTACTTATATATTCAAACTTTGAAATTTACTACATAAATAACTACTAGCAAATATTTTATATATACACATATATCAATTGAATATTATATTTAATATATAATTCCTTAAAATTCGTAAATATCATTCAAACTAATTTTAAAATTAGAAACTAATATTTCGAAACATAAATTTTGAAAATAACAGTAATATGTCTTCATACAATTTATTTACAGTTGTTTAAAATGCATAAGTTAATAAAATATTATGTTTAACATATTTTCATTTGAAATTTTGAAAATATTATTTTCAAACTAGTTTATTACATAATATATCTATTTGAATAGTTAGATCTGAAAATAATAAAATATGTGATTGTTTATAACTAATAATAGTATACTAAATCAATTTTTTATGATATATAATGGATAATTTATTATGTTTAGAAAATAACATTTTAAATTATTTTTGACAAAATACATAATATTTTAACATATTAAAATGTAAAATAATTAATAGTGATATTTTTTATAAATTTATCTATATGTATTTAACAAATATAAATCAATGAAATATTATACTTAATGTATGTTTTAAATTTCAAAATTAATCCATATATATTATTTTAGATATTTACTATTTAAAAAAATATAATTATTATAATTTATTCTATTGATATATCAAATTAATTAAATTGAATGCTGATCCAGGTATTGATAATTTCAATAAAAGTAAATTAGAAGAAAATACATTTTTATCTTAAATCCTCTCTTATTAATTTTTCTTCTTTGTTCTCTCAATTATTTTGTTGTTGAGTCTTTCACGGTTTCGATAAGTGCAAAATACAGTATTGTCGACCTTGGTAATCTTCTATTATTTTTATACGTATGCCAAATACAATTGATACTCTTATCTAAATTTTCTTAGTATCTCTTAAATTTTAAAATGTAACTTACTGAAATGGAAAAAATAACATTATTTTGAAACTAATTTAAAACAAATTATTTCCTTTGAATATTTAGAATAAAAAAATAGTAGAATCTATAACAATTTGAATAATGTAAATCATTGAAGTATGATATTTGAAACGTAATTGTCTGAATTTGAATATTATTTTACAAAAATAAAAATATTATAATTTAACATAAAGATACAAAAGTAATAATACTAGTTTTATGTTAATTTACTTATATACACATTTAATATACATATAAATTAATCATTCTATACTTAGTGTATAATTTTTTTAAATTTCAAATTAAAAATTGTTTTATATTCAAACATGTCATTTTATATATTTATAATTCAAAATAATTATAATCTATAATTATTATATAATTTATTTTTATGTTACTTAATTATTGATATATTAATTTATAAAATACATTCTATTAAATAATAGTAAGTTAGAAGAGTTTCTAACTCTTTTATGAATTCTAAGAATTATAATGTCTCTTATTATTTCACTTCTCTATTGTATATACAAATCCCCATTATTTATGGTTTCTACGATTATTAATAAGTCTCTCCTCAATTCTGACCAACCATTTTAGTTAAGTGTAAGCTCTAGCCATTGTTTAATTACCTTTAACTATTTTACTTTCAAGTCTGTATTATTATTTTCTTTCTAAAATGATATTCAGTACCAAAAAAATTACATGATAACCATGACTATATTTAGCTCTCCATACTGTTTTATATTGAAGTATAATTTTTAAATCTTTTAGAAAATTATTTTTAGTTTCATTTAACCGAATTACATTGAAGGTTACGTTGTTATTTTTTTTCCAAAATCGATATTATGAACTAACATATACACAATAACTGAAATAAATGACTTGCATTAATATATGCTTAATATTACACTACAAGAAAAAAGGCATTTTCCGACATTGAAAACCGTCGGCGGCGTTGGGAGCCGTCGGAAAATAAGGCGTTGGGGTGCAGTAATTCCGACGGCTTCCGACACAGTTCGCCGTTTGGATTTTCGACGGTTTCCGATGGCTTCCGACACTTGTCGGAAGCCGTTGGAAAAAATGATCTAAAAGCTGTCGGAAGCCGTTAGAAAAATATAACCTGAAAGCCGTCGGAAATCTGCTGCATTTTTTCTGTATTTCTGCTGCAATATAGCCTTCCATCCACATTTCCCATACAAACACTATTCCAAAAATACTGCAGAATTCAATATATAATATTCCAACCACATATCAAAAACCAAACTATACACAATTCACCAAACAAAAATACATAAAATTAAGTCAACACATAACCATTACCCAAACAAATGTACAATACATAATAATATCCACAACACCAAATGTTCTATCAATTCCTACATCCCCAACATCCACATAATTATGCAACAAAACAGCTAAGTGTATCATAACATTGTACATAAATCATACAAAACAGAAAAAAACATACCGACCAAAGCAATCAATCAATCTCCTCCCGAACCTGAGCCAGTAGAGGAAGGGAAGCGGCCACCATACTGCTGCATGTACTCGGCGATACGCTGGTCTAGAAACTGTGTGGTCTCTATGGCCTGCCGACGGTTCTGCTCCTCCAGCTGCGCCACTCTAGCCCGCAAATCTTCGATCTCTGCTAGATCGATCTGAGCTTTAGTCTGCCTACCCCGTCTTTGACTGCTGGCTTGTAATAAATATTTAATTTAGCTGTGTGATCTTTGTAAGTGTATGTACTGAATTAAAAATATGCATATATCTGGCAAACTAAATTAAATAACATGTCTTTTTCGTTATTTTTATTTTTGAAATGACATTCAAGTAACGAATTAATATATTTTGGTAAGGCATAATATTTTCATAACGAAGTGACTCAAAACCAATGTACTAAATTGAAAACTTATATGATACCCAGTATATTATTTACTTACCACTTGATTGTCAAATCCGTATCGTCTTCCATGCTCCGATGGATCCATAACTCACTCAAAAATAGCATCCTCCTCATCCGTCGTCAGCTGATCTCGACCCGTATCAACAAGGAGTTTCTGGCGCTGCTCCATAAAATTTTCCTGCATTAACAAATTAATATCATCATATCTTCTTTCATTATATTTTTACAAGTAGAAAAATTACTAATACTGCATAAAATGAAATATGCTTACATGGCTCTTGGTGGATTTATCATCGTGCCATGTATACGAAACTGTCCCGTCCGAATTTACATGCTCCACAGCATGCGTACGAGTAAACACGTCCATATAGCCCACGGGACCATGCGCCTCATCTTCCTGAAATTGATTTTTACATACAATTATTGTACATTTGAAATTATATAGCACAAAATATTTACAACTTGCATTCAGTAAATTTACCAACTCCTGCCGATACTGCTGAAATGACTTCGACCCTCCGCGATGAGTGACGGGATTTTTATTTCTGTTTGAAGAGTTTTTTTCCGACTCTGCCTGTACATTCAAAATTTGATACATTTTTTATCGATCATGAATTTTTTGATATTTACTACCAGTCAAATAATTTAAAAAAATTTAGTATACTTGCCTTCACCTCGTCAGTTTCCCAGTATCCTAACCATGCTTGCCATACGCTCTCCCCCATCCAACGTGGTTTCTTACCTGATTTCTTGATTTCGGATATCGAGTCCCTATATTTTTTACGCATCTTCTTCATCCAATACCCTCGTGCCAACTGCATATCATCCGTCTGAATGTCTATCTCAGCCTATGTTTCATGATAAAAAGCAAAAAGAATATTAAACTGTAAACGATAAACAGTAAAAAAACGACAAAAACGAATTAAAAATGGAAAACAGAAAAATATACTTACTAGGACATCCTGCCAAATACACTCTACTATGTGGGGAGGGATGTTATCCCACTTCGGCCAACACGCACTCATCCTACTCCAGTAAGAAGCTCTAGAAACGTCCAACACAACCTTCGAGGGAAGTAGGTCGAACCCCCTGTTTTTAAATATGATACAGATAAGTACGTATGTATATCAAAAAAAAAAATAAGATGCTGAATAAAATTTAATTCTTACCCCTCTGCTCTAGGTACTAATGAAACTATAGGACGCGGTGATGGTTGCGATGGACCACTGCCACCGCCTCCTGAAGAAGAGCTCATACCTCTAGATGACATTACGATAATCCTATGACATATATACACATCATTTCAAAAGAGAATAATAACATGATAATGAAGTATATTTCATACATAAATGACATCAACGGTATAAATTGCTAAATTAATGACTGAAATGGAAATAGAAATGAAAGTGTGTTATACCTGATTCATAATGGGTCTCATGTTCCGACGATAAGCAGATTACATTGCATTTTTAATAAAAATTGCTAAATAAATGACAAATGGAAATGACATAAAACATGTAAACAATGGTAAACGTACAGATTTGGTTTCATAGTTACATCAATTTCATAATACATCAAGAATTCAACATAGTTACATCAATTGAAAAAAAATCAGATTTGGATTTTAATCAATCATCATCGTCTTCTGATTCAGATTCGGTCTCGTTTGCTTTGATATTTTCCTCTGCACTGTCAAACCCTTCTACCAAAACATTTGATTCATTGATCAGAGGACCAAATTCTGTATGATCGTCTGTAGTTATTATTTCGTTATTTTCCTCAAGATCTGCCTGATAAGCTTATTCGTTTGGAATATTCTTCCCATCGAATTTAAATCTGGCCTTTGTTTTAAAAACCGCAGACCAATATGCTTTATCTCATTTTAGAGACGGATAAGGAGCGTAATAAACTTGCAATGCTTGTTTGGCTAGTACAAAAGGATCGTACTTGTGATAGTGCGATGTATGCTTTATTTTGATAAGATTATAATCCTGTTGCGCATTAATTCCAAAACCTCAAACATTGCTAAACCGATTGCATCTAAATAGAAACACCTCCTCCGTGGGTTGTGAGAAATATGTCAGTTGCAAAATTTGTGTTAGAACGCCATAAAAATCATTTATGTGATTTTCTGGATCGTCACTACATTTTACAAATACACCAGTATTATTCGTTAATTTTTCTGCACCGTATTCTTTGGTGTTAAATTTATATCCATTGACGAAATATATTGGATATGTCTTGACCACTCTTTTTGGTCCCATCGCAAGATATTTCAACCCTTCGTCAACAACACAATTTCTCGGCTCATAAACGTAATTTGAAAACCAACCGGAAAATTCTTTACTGAGATCTCGGTTCGGATGTTCACATTCATAAACACTGTATATATAAACAAATTATTACATTAGGTTATACACGCGCATGCATTATAGAAAAGAATAAAACACAAATTATTATTTCAGATTACCTAACAATCGGTGCAACCTCGGCACAATTTAGAAGAATATAAGTGTGTGTTACATGAAGATCTCTATCGTCTAGCCATATTTCTACACATTTTCCAGAAGGCCGACCATGTTGTCTAAAAATAGATAACATTGCTTGAGAGGACTCTTGTTCGTCGCCTTCGTCATTACGAGGAACACTTTCAAATGATATATTCACATGGTCACTGAAATAGTGAGAGAAAAAGAACGAAGCTTCTTCTTCGATGTAAGATTTACATATCGAACCTTCAACTCGTGCTTTTTGCCTTACTTTTTTCTTCAGATAATTTAGATATCTATGCAAAATTAATTTACATTAACTTCATGGTCGAAAATTCAATTAAATTACGTGTTAACATATTACATACCTCTCAAATGGATACATCCATCCATATTGGACAGGACCTCGAAGTCGTGCTTCAGATGGGAGATGAACAGGTAAATGTTCCATTACATTAAAAAAAGCTGCAGGAAATATTTTCTCTAATTTGCAGAGCAATATAGGAATATCTACTTCAAGTTTACGTAAACGTTGCACTTTTAAAGTAGTCGAACAAAGCTCTTTGTAAAACATACTAAGCTCCGTTACTACCTTCCAAACTTTTAACGGCAGTAGTTCTTTGAACATAACGGGAAATAAATTTTCCATCATTATGTGACAGTCGTGGCTTTTCATTCCGCTCAATCTACCATTTTTAAAGTCAACACATCTACGAAGATTTGATGATATTCCATCAGGAAATCTTAACCCTTCCACCCATTTCAACACAACTTTAACTTGATTATTATCTAATTCATAACATGCTTTGGGTTTTTTACTGTCATTTGGTTTCATATGAAGCTCACGACGTTTGCATAATTCTTCTATATCGCGTCTTGATTTCAAATCATCCTTCATCTTCCCTTTCACATTCAAAATTGTGTTAAAAACGTTATCAAAAACATTTTTCTCATTGTGCATCACGTCTATATTATGACGAAGCAGAAGATGTTTCCAATACGGCAACTCCCAAAAAATAGTTTGTTTGCACCAGTTATGAACAATCGATTTGCCTTCAATTTCTGTTTGCACTCCAGTTTCATATATCTTTGGATAGTCCCTAACAAGTTCATATATGTCTTCGCTTGACCATATCGTCGGTGGTTGTCTGGTTTCTACTCTATTAGCTAAAAAGTTTTTCTTGTCTCCTCTGAAGGGATGATTTTTTTTTTTGAGAAGAACGGTTGTGTAGCAGGAAACTACACAGCTGATTAGAGATAAATATATATAGATAGAGTTGATTCGATCAACATGCCTGATCGATAGCTAAAGCAGGTCATCAAAAAAGTGTTTAGGTTACAGGCATTGTGTCAGGTTATAAATAGAGATTAATATACATACTAAGCCAACTGCTCGTGTAATATACATACAGGCATTGTGTCAGGTTACAGGCATCCTCTGAAGGGATGATTTACATGGAGAAAATATCGATGACAGTCAAACCATGACATTTTCTTACAATGAGGTAAAGAAAACGCTCGTGTTTCATCCATGCAATATGGACATACTAGACGACCGGTAGTACTCCATCCTGAAAGCATTGCATAGGCAGGAAAATCACTTATAGTCCACAACAAAGAAGCAAACATACGAAAAATTTTCTTCTTGGACACATCGTATGTTTCTACTCCTTCGTTCCACAGTATTTTTAACTCCTCAATCAACGGTTGTAAATATACATCGATTCCTTGTGTCGGATCGTCGGGGCTAGGAACGACAACAGTAAGAAACATATATTGTGTTTTCATACACATTCATGGAGGTAAATTATACGGTGTGACGATAATGGGCCAGGATGAATATTTAGAACCAAATTGAGAAAATGGAGAAAAATCATCCGTACATAATTCTAATCAAACATTTCGACTCTCTGCTGCAAAATTTGAATACGTTTTATCAAAAAGCTTCCATGCTTCCATGCTTCTCCATCGGCCGGATGTGTCAACGTACCCTCTTCCTCCTAGGCCTGTCAACGGATACTTTCGGATGCGGATAGTGTCATATCCGCATCCGCATCCAAAATGATTTTCGGATATCGGATATCCACATCCACGGATACGGACAGATATCGGATAATTATCCTATCCGCTAACGATCGATAAATCAAGAAATATAAATATAAATTTTAAGTTTAACATACATTTTTTTCAATCCAATTGATCATAAAAGTGTTAAATATAAACAAATATGGCGATAATAAATAGTTTTGAGCAGTTAATAAGCATTAAATGTATATAATATAAACTATGAACTTGATAAAAAAACAAATAAATATCTTTCATTATACTAAAATACACACAATTTGTACTATAATATTGACAAAGACCGGACGGATAATTTTCGGATGCGGATGTCTTCGTATCCGCATCCGCATCCGTTTTTTCGGATATCGGATATTATCCGCTTTTCGGATACGGATGCGGACGGATTTCAGATTTTTCGAGTATCCATTGACAACCCTACTTCCTCCGTTCTCACACTATGCCATCTCATATAGATGCAGTTACAAAAGATGCATATAATCTTTGAAGCCTTGGAGTGATGGGTAAGTAATGCATACGCTTGTACGGAACTTCCTTCCCCTTCTTTTTTCTTGATTTGTATCTCTCCTGATTACAAATTTTACAATTTCTAAGGTTTGCGTCTTCTTTCCAAAACAACATGCAGCCTTTTAAATATGTATTTTGTACAAAAAGATATTTTTTCCATGGTCAAGCATCCTACTTTCCATTACAAACACAGTAAGCATTTACATTTCGTATATTACTTCATCTCAAACGATTCAACAAAATTTCGACAGCATCTCCCTTTTGTTCCCTGCATTGTACACAAATGTGTGTACGTAGGAAACAAAAAAGAAAAGTTAGGCCGAAATTTTATGAATCGTTTGAGACAAAATAATATACAAAATGTAAATGCTTACTGTGTTCATAACTTGTCCAATACAGGGACAAATCAAACAAACATTGTACCAGATGAATATAAATGGTCGTTTTTTGAAGAAAAAAACGTCTATTTATATAACGATCATGTACAACACTCGTTAGACGGGACCAAAAACTCTATAAGGGACATTAGTTAATTAAATGTGCGCATTTTACGAAAAAATACAGTTTTACTAACTGTTCACATTTACAAAAATATATTTTAATTTAACACATTTATTCAACGTATTACATCAACTTAAAGCTGGTTTAACATTTTTGTCATTTTTCAACGCACACAATTATAATTTAGACTCATGCATTTTTTTGTTGTATAAGTCAATACGTGCAGAATATAATACTCCTAGCTCGTGTATTCATTTTATCTTATTCCAACTAACACAATACAATGATAGCAGCGCTACACACATATACAATTGTAGAATCAAGGCATAAATAACAATTTGCATATACACGAACAACCACAAATTATACCTGTTTTTCACAATTTCATGATAAAAGATGAAATAGGTATACCATGAAATGCTAGAAACTATTATAACACTATTGGAAACAATTTTAATCACCAATTAGCTCTAATTTATCAACTTATGCAAATCTAGAAATAAGGTAAAAATTGAATTTTTCGCGAAAATAAAAGATTATACCTAAGCTAGAAAGCAAGAGAGGTTGAATTCGTAGCCGGAGAGGATGTAAAAATACGAAATTAGTGATTGAAGGCTTGGGGAGTGAATTTGGGAATTAGGGATTAAGATTTTAGATTTGCTGAAATGGGGAAGAAGAGGCTCGGCTGTGCCAGAAATACACGATTTTCCGACGGCTTCCGACGGCCGCTGACGGCCGCCGAAGGCCCGTCGGAAGCCGTCGAAAAAAAGCCGTCGGAAGCCGTCGCCCCTCTCTGTCGCTATTTAGCCATTTTCTAGTAGTGTTAGTTATACTATATTGCACGTCAGCTATTTAATCATGCATATATTTGATAACTTATTTATATCATTACCTTATACAAACATTCAGTGTATTTGAATCTAAATTTTAAAATTTGCGCTCTTGAACTAAAATCGTTTTCAAGTTTTCCTTTTAAAATAATTCTTTCATTACTTAATAACAATAATAATAAATATAAACTCATGGAGTAGTGTTCGGTGAAACTAGCAGGAGGCTGCTGGACTAAAAAGAAGGATTCGCGGCTTAGTTGTTATCTCATGCAACCAGCATCTACATTTGTTTTCATTCCAGAAGACATTTAATCTGCTGACGTATTTTGTTTGATTGTCAGCCCAATGCAATCCTTGTGTGTATTAATATTGTGATCTACGCTTTTTTTGTCGTTAATAAAATTTAGTACCATCTATTCATTTAAACAACGGTTAGTACGTAATAATATAAGTTTACGATGTATTCGTGGATATATTTAGAACCGTGCCATTTACGTCACTGTTTACTGTAGTCTCAAAAAACATATATTGAAAATTATGATAATGAGACACTTATTTAAAACGGAAACTTCGGTTGTATTGTTCAAGCTCGCAGATCAAGTAGAAGGTAATAATACAAGCATGTCTAATGGAGTTCAGATCATAAGCTCTGAAAACATTTCACTATCTCCTCTCCCTGAAACACCACCTCCAGTCAAACTATCTTTCTTCGATGTATTCTGGATCTCATTCAAACCAGTTCAAAAGGTCCTTCTTTATTCAAATCCCAACACAAGCTTCTCCTTCTCTTCTATCGTGGAAGCTCTAAAGGCATCTATTTCATTAGTTCTGATAGACTTTTTGCCTCTTGCTGGAAAGCTGAGTTATGTCCCAGACACCAATGACGTAGAAATTGATCTTTCTGACCTGAATTTCACTTTCGTTGAAGCTGAATCCGACCTAGACATACATCAATTTTCAACCAACGAAGTTGTCGACGTCCAATCCTTCTTCAAATTCGTACCTGTTATCGACGTCAGCGTTTTGCCATTTCATGTTCTTGCTGTTCAGGTTCATGTCTATATCAAACCTTAATCTTATTTATTTATGTAAAGCTTAAACTTTTCAAACACCATGTAGGCAACAAGATTCAAAAGCGGAGGTGTGGCAATAGGCTATTCAATCCATCATGTGGTTGCAGATGGAAACGCTACTACTAAATTTGTGGAAGCATGGTCTGCCTCGTGCAAGGCAAAAATGCATGGCATCGACTTACCATACGAGTTACATACTTCATACAATAGAGAAATCATATATCATCCAAAAGGAGAGCAAATCAAAAGAAAAAGCCTTCAAACCTCTGCACCAAACCTCCCTAGTGTAAGTAGTTTCGCTTATATGTATATATATGTACTGTATCAAATAAGATCAAATGAGTGAATGAAACAATATTCTTCCTCTTCTCTTCTATGCCAGACAAATCATCCACGGCTGACAGCGATGATAGAAAAACGGGACAAGCTAAGCCGAAGAACATTCACAATCAGTGCACAATCCATTCAGTTGCTGAAACAAAAAGCAACTGACATTTCAAGAAAAGTACAAGTTCCGTCTACGTTCACAGCTATATCAGCTCATGTTTGGGCCTGTGTAGCAAAATCCAAATCAATGGACCCGAATGAAGAAACGGTGTTTGCCACCACGATGGACTGTCGTACAAGGCTCAACCCACCAATCCCTGACGGGTATATTGGTAACTGTATACGTGGAGTGTTGACAACATTGATGGTTAAGGATTTGATCGGAGAAGATGGATTAGTTGTAGCCTGTAGAGAGATTCGTGAGAGGATTAACGAAATTGTGAAAGATCCATTAGGCGATATTGAGGAATGGGGGAATGAGTACAAGAATTTGCCTTTTGGAAGGCTTGTGAATGCTTCTTCTTCTCTCAAGTTTAGGGTCTACGACTATGACTTTGGGTGGGGGAGGCCGGATAGGTTTGAAATGGTGTCCATAAATGGTGATGGAGAAGTTGCTTTTGTTGCTGGTAAAGAAGAAGGAACGGTTCAGATAACTATTTCGATTGGTCCTGATTACCTTGAGCTTTTTTCCGACTACTTTCTGCAAGGATTGAGCGGATGATGTTTCCGAGGTTTTGATTGTTTTAATTTTACAGTAACGAAGAGAGAGAAAATGTTGTTTTATGTGATTCTGTTTAAGCAGGAAGAGAAGTAAATGTGTTATCCTTTCTTTCAATATTTGATAAATTTGTTTTATTTTTTTGAAAATTTACACATTTAAAAACATGCTATTCGCACAAAATATTGAAATAAAAATTCCAGACAGACACGCTGTAGAAATTCTTCAAAGTCCGTAGTCGAAGTTGTGTACTGCTACAGCGCACAACAGTACACAACTGCACCAACTCAAATGCAACTGCGTACATGGTAGTAGTGCATAATGACAGAGGTTAAACGACGACAAACCTAACGAAGTTTACAATGCTCTTGCAAAAGCTTGCATCAGCGAAGAATGAAATGGCGAAGCATACTGTTTAGATTTTGGAGCAATAATGAATTTTGCAATGTAGATTTATTTATTTTCTTTAAAAGAATACTGAAGATGAGAATGAGTGATAACGACATGATGATAAAGTAAGGAAAAAAGTAAAAGAACCATGGTTCAATCGGATAAAATGATCGGTTGGACCATCAGTTCGAAGGTCTGACATGTGATTCATGCATGACCGATGTTCGATTGAGTTCCGAACCAAAGTAGCCCACGGTCTAGGATTATTCGAGATTGAATTGCGGTTGGGTCTGATCATGAAAACACTAGTTTAAAGAAATTATGATGTGCCGTTACAGAAATTCAAAAGGATCGTATATCAATTAATGTAGCAGGATTAAAGAATTGTTGACTTTATGATCGAGAAGATGAAACGAAAAGGAAATATCAGTAGCAGGATGTTTATTATTGGATAACGTCAAAGGGACTCCATTTTGGATGAGGAAGACGAATTTTAGGAGAACTCTATCTAGAAAAAACTATTATAGCACTCCACCCGAATAAAACGGTTTACAATTCTACCCCTCTTGCAATTTATGTAGTTATAATATCGGGTAATATCGCTGATATATCACTGGTATATCTCATATCGCTCCTAAATCGATACTATTTCATAATATCGTTATCGACATATCGTCAGATATTTACTGATATATCGCTCCAATATTTAATGTGAAATACCCAATATTTTTTAAAAATATCGTCCATTATTGTATGTGTTGAAGAAAATGTATTCACAAATAAATATCTTCACATTCTCAATGTTTGTTTTTCGTATATGGTGAATGACAATATCTTGATCATAATAAAAATCTCATTGCACCGATTTTCAGTTTTAACCATACAATTTTAGTCTTCTTCATTAGTCTTTCAACAAAGAAAACTCTACTTATTTCATTATTTTGTATGTTTTATTTTCCATGAAGACTTTACCAATAAAAACAAGATCATGAAAAAGCTACTTCTCCTTTATTGTTTTTTTCATCATTTCTAATTGGTAAGTTAGTTATTAATATTCATTTATTAGTTGTATGCACCGAGAACTAAAAGTCGACGAGCAATAAAGTTATGCATTTGATATATCGACAATGAACGAGCTAAGTAATAATTGGTATCAAATCAACATTGTGTGTTTGACATATTAAGTGAAAATGAAAGCGACAAAACTATAAATATGAAAATTTTGGAAAAGCAATATAGATGATTAGATGATTTAAGAAACAATGAATATAGAAAAAAATGAAGAATAATAAAGATGTACAATATACAAATTTCTCAGTTTTTGTAAGCCTATATTATGTTTTTTATTTAATAGAATATTTTTGTAAACGGATTGTAATATGTAAACTATATGCAATCAGTCTTTAATAATAATTTGACATTATTTATCCAAATATTTGAAATCTTAACATCAATATAACATTATAACGTAGTACAATATCGTTTACAACATGTTTTACACATCAGATATTTTACCGATATTATCCGATATTTTCACGATATTTTAAAATATATATCTTGTATCGGCACTTGATCGATACATAGCCGATACTGATATTAACAGCTTAGCGTGCAATATAAAATTATGCAACAACCCATCGAAAAATGAGAAAAAGAAAACAAAGATGGTTCATTGAAAAGCTATATTATTCTAATTAAAACATATGCCAAACACTGTAAAAATAGGTTATTTAGAAACCGATTCAAAACATCATATGCATTTAATTATGCCATCTTACAAATGCAGTTTTAAAGTTTTAAAATAGCTAAATTCTACTAAAACAATATTAAACTACTTGAAATTGCATCTTTCAAGTATAGTAAAATAGTATTTTTTTTCTAGGAGACTTTTGTAAAACATGCTATTTAAGTTTCAAATGCATAGTTGTCCCTCCTAGATAACAAGTTTAAAATAAACTCCTATTTTAAATTTCAGCATGTTTGCAGAAAGTTCTGTAAACATCTATAAAAAAGCCGGCAAATATTTGAAGTTTTTATACTGAAATATTTATAGAGAAATCTGTAAATATTTGCGTTTTTTTAAAAAGCATTCATTTTGATTCTAGGAAGTTCGGATATAATTAAAAAATGAATTATTTTTGTCAAAATTAAAAAAACAAGGGTGTGATTTAAGACATTTTTGAGAAGATATTTTACGTACGAAACTTAAAAATAAGGGAAAGATCCTAATTTCCACTTTATTTTAAAATAGGTTAAAAATATGTTAAAAAATAACACACTAAGAGCTGTTAATTACTACATCTTTAATGTAGTTTTAATGCTTTAAAATTGCTAAAATCTACATAAACGATACTAAACTACTTAAAATTGTAACTTTTAAGTGCACTAAAATAGATTTATTATAAAAATGATTCAAAGTATAAATAATTAACTGCATAACAATTATGTATTTAATTACTATATCTTTCAAATGAAGTTTTGATGCTTTAAAATTTCATAAATCTGCCTAATACAATATTAAACTACTTAAAATTAAATCATCCAAATTCAGTAATATAGATCTATTTTAAAACTGCTACAAAATACCAAAAGAAATTAACTGCATAAAGTTATTCAGTTAAAAAACTACATCTTGAAAATGCAGCATTAAGACTTCAACAATGTTAAAAAAATTACCTTTAAGACTTTAACAATTTTAAAACTACCTAAAAATAATATTAAACCATATAACAAAATATCTTTTAAACCTGTATTAAAATAAAAAAGAATAACTGCACAACAATCATGTAGTTAATTACTGCAACTCTTAAATGTGTTTAAAAAAAAGTAAAAAAGGCTACATCTTTCAAATGCAGAAACTAATATAATTTAAATATTTAATATAATTAGCTGCATACCAATTACTCTGTTAATTATTACATCTCTTTAATGCAACTTTAACTACATCATGATAATTAGTTAAAAGTGCATTTTCATATGCAATTGGAACTATATATCTCATATACAATTTTTAACTAAATATTATTTTACTCACACCTGTGTTAAAACAACATTAGTGGTGATGGTGGAATTCAGGGCAATTGCATGGGACCCTATGAATACTGCCAATCACAACCAGTGTTATTTTAACGCTAGCATAAACAAAATTAATTTTATTTTAAATACATCGAAATGATGCAGTCTTAGTTGCATCCCAAAGGTGTAGTTAAAGAAATCAATATGATATTGTATAACTATGTCTTATTAAAGCATTTGGACTTGTACTAACATGATAAGATTAAAACTACATCATAATGATGCAATTTAACTGCACTAAAATGAAGCAGCTTAAAAATACATCACTAAGATGTAGCTAAAATTGTATCGATATGATATTATTGTATAACTACGCCTTATCAATCCAGTTAAACAAACACCAATATGACAGTTTTAGCCGCATCACTATAATATAGTTAAAACTGCATAATGGTGATGTAATTAAAACCACAATGTTTCAAAATTATAACTTTTATAATTAACTAGAAATTAAATTTTGTTAATTTTAAATTAAATTTTAGTGGAAATTCAGGACACATGCTTATTTTTCACTTTTGTATAAATTACGCCCTTTCTTTTTTTCCCCTTTTCTTACATGCTCGTTATTCCTTTTTAAATTTATTTCTCCAAATCTTCCTTATTTCATAAATTCCAATGGTCGTCACTTTCAAATTCACGTGATCCCTTCATCTCAAATCCCGCACGAACCATCTTCGTATTCGTCTTTAGCCTCAATCACGTGTTCTTCTTCAACTCCATGTTTATGTCCATTAATGAAAAGTTGGTGCCAAAATCCTTTCATTTGAGTTTTTAAAGTCAAATAACTGTCACTATGTTGACGTAGTCCCAAAGGGTATGTCGACATACCTAGTGTACTTTCTATTTTCTTCCAAAATTCAAATAGAGACTTTCATGCTTTAGAACTCAGAAAGTATGTTTATATGAAGATGTTTGAAGATGAAATAGAGTTAAATGAAAAAATAATTTCAAAAGTTATTCCTATGGGGTCTTTAACAAAAATTCTAAGACTCGGTAAACTTACGGAACACTTCTAGTATCTTTTTCTTTAAAGTGTTTGTGTTTCATTGAAATTGCATCAAACATTTCTTTCATTTGCTTGATTCTATTCGTCACATATATCACTTAGTTAATTGCTTTTATTATCAAGTACCCTGTTTATCTCTGTATAATATCTCCATAGTATATCTGAAAATTCCGCACAAGTTGGGGAAAATTAGCGGCAATAAATATATGGTTGTCGTCATCAAATCAATAATTAGGGTATTAACATAGTTCATTCATGGCGATTATCCACTCACCATCACAAATATTTAAGGGTATAAGAAAGCTTTTTCCTCTAAATGTATAAGACTTTGCAACAAACCAGCAGCTGGAGACTTACTAAAAAGACATAATGAAGAAATAGTGGTTTGAGGTTTGAAATGGCTACCGCATCAAGGAAGATATGAATTTGGACTAAAAGGTATACTTCTTATTCACGAAAGTGGGGAAAGTGTTTTGGGTATTTTTTCCCACAGCAAGACGGATATGCTAATCAAGAAAAGAGTCACAGGTCCCTGTTTTTGATGTTGTTATACAAAAAGTCCCTACATAAATGAATTTGTAACTTTGGTCCCTATTTTTCAAAAATAAAAAAACGCAAAGCGTCTTGCACTTTTCTGACAGAAAATGCAAGATAACTTGCACTTTTCTAATTTTGAAATATTTTTCGAAATTTTCGAAATTTTCTAAAATTTTGAAAACCGCAAGTTAACTTGCACTTTCTATCAGGAAAGTGCAAGCTAGTTTGTGCTTTCTAATTTTGAAATTTTTTAAAAGCGTAAGGTAACTTGCGCTTTCTAATTTGAAATTTTTGAAAAGCGCAAGGTAACTTGCGCTTTCTATCAGGAAAACGCAAGCGGGTTTGCGCTTTCTGATTTTGAAAATTTTAAAATTTTAAAAAGCGCAAGCTAACTTGCGTTTTTTGATTAGAAAAAACAGGGACTAAATTTACATACTTATTTCTACAGGGACTTTTCTTGTAACACCATCAGAAATATGGACCTTTCGTGCAAAACCCCTATGCTAATATGTCAAAAGACATAAAAATAGCTAAAAGAGCTTGTAATAAGAAAACTATTACATGATTAAATGGGTAAAACAAAGAAACAAGTGGATCGAAAGCTAACTTGAGGAAAATCAGAAGAATAAACCAAATTTAGCTAAGTGAGTAATCTAATCTAACATTAAATATTCTAGTAGAAATCAATAGAAAACGATTCAGTATTTGTTACTACAAAATACAAAAACGGTGCGGTGGTGTTAAATACGGAACGAGGAAAATAGTTCGATTGTCCTATTACCAAAACAACTCCCCACAAAACTGAATATTGTTGAATTTAATAATTCAAACATGGAAAGCACACATTCTATAGGAAATACTAGTCCAATTTTTATTCAACTACATATTTATAAATACTCAATGGATGAACAGTAATGACAGGTAAGTTTGAGAGCTCTACTACTGCCAATTAAACAGAATATTTGAAGCTATATTTTTCATTTATTTTGATGAATAGATCATAGTATATTTTATTTCTACATTGCACAAGGGATTTTTAAGGAACTAAATGATAATTCACGGCGGGTGTAGGAAACCTTTAGTCGAACCATAATAAATTGCGTATTCTTTACTTTGTACATTATTAATGTTATAATATATGTTTCAAATTAGCTCCCAATAGAATATATTTAAGATACAACTAACAATTGTATGATACATCCAGTATATGTTTTATAGAACTGGAAGGTGTTTGTCTATTTTTTGAGCAAACATAATTTTATTTTTATTTTATTAGCAGGTGAACTTAAGTGTAATAAGAGATTAATGAATTAATAGATTAAACAAGGGTTTTTTGTCAAAAACCCATGACATTACACATATATCCCTCAAAACAATTATATTATCTTCATTACATCATAAAAGACAAAATAAAACCCATAAGAAAGGTCTGACAGTAGTCACAATCTTGAAGAAGGGAGGAGAGTATATTAAAATCAAATTCAACTTATTTTTCAAAGAAAAAGAAGATTTTAATCACTATTTCTTTATCAAGTTGAGTATATAACCTTTACCGTCCCAATCCCTTTGAATTTAGATATTATGTTTAATTTGTTGTTTATGATGATTAAAAACAAGTTTTCATGATGTTACAATGAATCTACATGAAATATAATGAATATGGTTAAGGTAATGAGCAAGTTAAAGTGAAACATGACTTCACTACCTTCAAACGATTTAAATTTTAGGTATGATGTTAATTTAATGATGGATTTTGAATTTCATAATTTTCACATGATAAGATTAATTATTATGAATTTTATAAGTTAAAAATTAGTTTCTGATAGTACAGTAATGTTATTGAATGATAAAAATTCATTTTGATCCTAAATTTTGTTGGAGTTAGAATAAAGTGCTATGATTTTCTTTGAAATTAGTGTAACTATAACCATTTGCAAATTTTACACATTAATTATTAACTAATTAATATTAAATTAAATAAAGGATAAATGACAACTTTGAGAAAAGTTGCCTCTTTGGAAATTTTGGTACTTCTATTGCGATCAGAATGTTTGAGAAATAAATTATGATATATAATATGTTATGGTTCGGACAGAGTGGCGAAAATGGGTATTTTTGTCCTATAATTTTGGTTCATGATGTTACCTGACAAATGGATTTTGAATTTCATAATTTTCACTTGAGAAGATTAATTGTTATGAATTTTGTTAGGTGAACTAAATAGTTTTGATGATAAAATATGCTATTAAATTGTAGAAATTCACTTTGATTCTAAACTGTTTTCAGGTTTTAGAAGAAAGTGTTGTGATTATCGACGAATTATTGGAAATTTTACCATAACTGTGATGGTCCATAAATTTGACACACTTATTATCAATCGATCAATTAATTAAATAATTGTCGTTTAAATTAAATTGACGATAAAATAAAATTTGGGGCAGAGTTGTCATTTTGGAAAATTTAATATTCCATTGCAATCAGAATGTTCGAGAAATGAATTATGATGTATAATTTGTTATGGTTTGGACATAGTGGCTGAAATGAGTATTTTTGGACCTATAATTCCTTTAGACCCAAAATACCTAAATTTTCGCCATAAATACAAGCCTACCCTAAAGTGGTTGCTACTAGACCATTCTTTCTTCCCTAATCCCAATGCATAAGTTGGAACCACCTGGGTAGAAGTCTTAGATAAGGTCAGACACTATCTCTTCATGTGACCTTGCAAGTTGTAGTTGTAGCATTTGATCCTTGCTTGATTCGTCATATAGTTCTTAATCAAATTTCTTTTGAAGCTGCACTTCTTACACTTAAGCTCCTACTTCTTTATCTTGCCTTGAGCTCCTATTATACCCTTTTGCTGATTTTTCTAAACTGGCCTCCTTTCTACTTTCTTAGGACTATCCTTAACGATTTAATTCAGCACTGTCGTCTCAACAAAGCTCTCAAAAGTAGCTTCAATGTGTACATGACTCAAAGAGATATCCTGTAATGGCCCGTATTTTTGATAATTAAAACTATTAAATTTAATAAGATTTTGAAATTTAATATTGTGAGAAATTAAAATTTATGATTTATTAATGAGAAAAATAATTAAAATATGATTTAATAATGTTGTTTGAATGTTATTGACAACCATTTTAGTGTAATTTCAATCAAGTTAAATAATTGTAAAGTTAATTAGGTTAAATTTGTAAATATGGAATAAAATAATTATTGGAATCAATTATTGGAATTAATTTAATTAAATATTGTAGTTAATATAGGTTAAGATGATAAATGTAGAATATAAATGGAATAAAATGTAAACTAAAGTTAATTATATTCATAAGGTAATGGTTGATTCAATAATAAGAGTATAAATCGAAATAAAAGAATTTGATTGAAATTAAAATATAATTAACTGGGGTTTTATTATAGTTGTAATTGAACGCTGAAATTAGTGCAATATTTAAATATTGGATTTTACATGGAAAACTGTATTGTAAAAGATTATTAATTTTTATGTAATCAAGAATGATGAAATTGTTAACTTTTAAATTTGAATTTAAAAGTTGATTAAATAAATTTAATAAAAAAAAATTGATTAACGTGTAAAATTAGTCATTTTGACCACTGTCTCAGATTTCAATGAAACTAGTTTCATCAAATTTGTAATAGTGAATTATTATAGGATTTCAAGTTTCGTAGCGATTAGACTTATCGTTTGATCGTGCGAGCTCAAAACGCGTAGAAATCAATTAAAAGAATTAAAAGAAAATAATTTGATTTTGAAAGATAACTTCTACATACGATGGAATTGGGGTTTGAAACTAGCTCCATTGAGTTTAAAAATATCGAAAACCAAAATTTTGACATATTGGATGACCTACTTTCGTTTCGAAAACGAAATGGGCTTTTTGGGTCGTTGTTATCGTTTCGACCCAATTCGATCTGTCCATTAGTTCTTATCCATCTATCAATATGAATAGATACTTCCTGAAACCCTAGCAGCTTTTTGATTTCATTTGCTGTATGTACAAATTTCTGCTCCATCCATCCTTCCAATGCAGAAACTCTATTTTCAATTTCAATCAAAAACCCTAATTTCAATTACAAATCAATATCGAAAATTTAGACTCCTCAAACTATATCAAATTATATATCGTTGGAAAGCCCTCGACGAACGTAATCTACTTATGAGATTCTTTTTTCGATTGGAGGCTTCATTTGGAAAGAAATTGGCGAAGTTCTCTCGGCCGTCCATTCTAGGATTTTGATTTCAACGGTGGATCTTCATCGATATGATGATTAGAGGCCACTGGTCAATTGTAACGACCAGATATTTTCAACCATTCGCATCCGCACATGTCGGACTTGAATTGCTCAAAATACCACGTTGTAAATAAAATTTGGCAAATCTCAGAATATACAGTAAACAAATATAATCACAGATCACAGACACATAGTAAAATAATGCAGCGGAAGTAAAAGAAATAGTAGTTCATGAAGCTACTATGTAAATATATCAGAGTTACATAAGATATAACATAAGAAATAAAATACAACAGAAGTCTCATATGATAACCAAGTACAAGCTGAACAGAACAACAGAACTGAAATAGATAGGACAAGACAAGCAGATAATCTCCAGCGATTCAAATCTCCAAGAGAGCGAAAATCCAAATCTATGAATACTCAGGCTGACCCGAGCGTAAATAAAAAATACAAACACTCGAGTCAGGACATAGATACTTATACAATGTAAACCAACTCAAGTGAACTGTAATAAAGGTACAAGTAACTTAAAGGATGCTTGGGACCGCCCATCCTTTAAGGATCCGTTAAACTATTTACTATATAGTAATATACGCTATATACAGTAGTGTCTAATCAGTAAAGTATAATCATATAGAAAATAGCGTTAAGGGGATGGTGAACCTTAACGCGGTTGGATCTTTAAACCAAAATCGTAGTGGGCTCGATATGGTAGGTGACACGGCACACAAGGCAATGCCAGGGTAGATATACCAATTACGCATCCGGACAGGTGGTGACGCATAGCAGCCACTACCGCCCACCTCGAACAACACTCCCAAATCAAGGGTGCGCACCAAATCAATCACAAGTAATAGAATGGTATCGAAGAAGTGTGTCCGATCAGAGGTGCTACCTCCTTGGTCCGTCAATCGCTCCTGTTTTAGCCACCTTATGCCAAATCACGGGAGTTGGGTCCACGTATATACCTTTAGGATCGTCGCCACCATCCTACTTCATTC
The DNA here is from genome assembly GCA_030737815.1 of Allium fistulosum. Lineage (NCBI taxonomy): Eukaryota > Viridiplantae > Streptophyta > Magnoliopsida > Asparagales > Amaryllidaceae > Allium > Allium fistulosum. The sequence goes on from CM060906.1 coordinate 327,286,552, forward strand.
TGGAAACTCCACCGCTGTAACAACCCGCATATCTATCGATTCTATATTTAAATATTTTATTTAAATATTTTATCGTTAGTCGGATGTTAGTCCGAAAAGCTACTTTTTGCATACGGTCAAATTAGGACTCGAGACCACCCCCATTGAGTTCAAAATGACGTTTGCGATCTTTTTGAGTGTAAACTTCGATATGTTTGGAGATAGTGAAATTTTCAACACTTTTTCCCGCCTTTGACTTTGGTTTGGACTGCACCCCTTTAGTTCAGCCCAACCATCTTCCTCACTCTATCAAAACACTTGAAGCTTTCTCAAAAATGGTGGTGGGAAGTGGAAATTAAAACTCCAAACACAAATTCCATTGCAAATCCGAGATTCAACATCAAATTCACGTGAAGACCATTGATTCAAGCTTGTTGGTGTTCTTGCTTTGCTCTCAAATCTCCATCTTCATCAAATTCCGTGAAAAGGTGAGATTTTTGATCTCACATCTTGCCTATAATCGTCATTGGACTGTTGGGAATGATTCCTCATCACTTTAGCATGTTTGTTGCATTTGGTTTGGATTGGATTGGCGAAAAATTCCAAATTTTAGTGATTTTGGTGAAAAAACTGCTACTAGGTCGTTCTGGCCATTTTTAGCTCGTTCGGAGTTAGGTCGTCCATCCATAGGTCGTAGGTCGCCTGCGAGTTAAGTCTTAGGTCGCTGCCGACCTATAAATCCCAGGCAAAAACTTAGGTCGCTGCCGACCTATAAATCCCAGGCAAAAACTTAGGTCGCTGCCGACCTATAAATCCCAGGCAAAAACTTAGGTCGCTGCCGACCTATAAATCCCAGGCAAAAACTTAGGTCGCTGCCGACCTATAAATCCCAGGCAAAATCTTAGGTCGTTGCCGACCTAAAATCCCCAGGCAAAACGTTAGGTCGTTGCCGACCTATAATCTCCAGGCAAAGTTAAGTCGCTCGAATTTTGTTAAGTCTTAGGTCGTTGCCGACCTATAATTTCCAGGCAAAACGTTAGGTCGTTGCCGACCTATAATCCCCAGGCAAAGTTAAGTCGTTCGCGAGTAAAACGTTATGTCTTAGGTCGTTGCCGACCTAAGCTTCTTTTCCTTAGGTCGTAGCTCGTAAGTCGTAGGTCGTCGCCGACCTTACACTTGGTCTTTTTTAGCTCGCGATTTCCTTAGGTCGTAGCTCGTAAGTCGTAGGTCGTCGCCGACCTTACACTTGGTCTTTTTAGCTCGCGATTTCCTTAGGTCGTAGCTCGTAAGTCGTAGGTCGTCGCCGACCTTACACTTGGTCTTTTTAGGTCGCGATTTTCCTTAGGTCGCAGGACTTTGTTAAGTCGTAGGTCGTCTCCGACCTTATCCTTAGCCTTGTTAGGTCGCGTGAACTCTTAGGTCGTATGACCTACTTTTCCTTAGGTCGCTGGACCAGCTTGCCTTCACTAAGTCGTACCGTGACGGGGCGCTGCCCCGCACCCCGCCGTGGGCGCTGCCCCGCACCCCGCCGTGGGCGCTGCCCCCTGGACCCCCGCGACCTGACCGGGCAGGTCGAACCCCGTATTACTCTGCGTAGGCAATCTCTTCTGAAAAACGTTTATCAGAATTTCTACTTTGATGGTTTTGGGATTGACTTCTTTGGACTTTACTCACGTCTTCGAACGTGAATTGATTTGTTCTACCATCGTTTTATGACTTGTCACTTTAAAGATATATGAAGGTTTCAATACTAATAGTAAATATCAAAACTCTTTCACCAAAGCGATTTCAACACTATTTTAAGTATCAAAAGTTCGTTTTCTCAAACCGATTTTCAATCTACTAGTATATACAAGACTTTACTTCACTCGAATGAGAAATCGACTTAAACGACTTAGTAAAACGAGTGGTATGAAACGCTTGCGTTCACTTCGTCGGTTAGCTCTTGGACTTGTTCGATTGAACCCTTTTTGTGACAATTTCCTAGTGAAGATTTACAGCTTGTTCGTAAATATTTAAGTTAAGCAAGTGGTTATGGGACATGAAGCTAAACTCATATATTTACTGGCTTGGTGTGATTGACACTTCCTTATGATCATGACGATCATTTTTGTGATTTAGACTAGCGATTGAGCGATGTCTCTTTGTCTACGTGGGAGACTATACCCCGATTATGTGATGTTTCGCCATCACATTTCCTATGGTCTTCGGGCCATTCATGTGTAAAAATTTAATGGATAGCTTCCATGAGATAACTTCTCGTCATGTGTTTACGCGTAGGTGAGTTTTCATGCTCCCATTCATGTGTTAGGCCTCCCCCCTTTATGTGTTTTCTGGATTTCTGATGATGATTTCTGGAATTTTGTGCTTCACCAATTTTCATGATTTTCATTGATATGATATCAGCTTTTGTGCATTGGTGAATTTATGTGTAATTGACTTGTTATGAATACAAGTTTAGGGTATGATACCCTATTTTATCTTTGAGAAGATTCTTGTGATATTGATAAATCTTTTGTTGATTATCATTTACGTACTTATAGTAGTATGTCGCTATGGTTATTACATGTTCATGTCATGCCTTTTACTGTATACCATATCATCTGATATTTATAGTTAGACTGATCCGTTTATTATTTTCTTATAAATAATACTCGGGTCAGACCGAGATGTTACAGGTGCTTCTGCTTGACTTCTCTTCAGGATATTTCTGACTTTTGGCTAACTACATAGATTTGTAGTTTTTGGATGTACACCTTTGAGATATAGACTCTATGTTGTGTACTTATTCTTTTGTAAAGCACGTGACGCTATTCTTTTGTATTATCGTGGATCTTTCTGACCACTACTCTGATGTACACTTTCATGTGTTATATATTTATTCATATCTTCTTCCGCCTTTGTGATATGGATGTCTGTGACTGATTTATGTTATGATTATTTCTATGTTTGTTTCCGAAGATTATATATAGCCACCGTGTGATAGCTTTGTGTTTGTATCGGTATGTCGGATTTCCTCCTTAAAAGATATGCATTCTATTCTATCTGACGTATCGACGCTCGCACAAAGAAGTTACATGGATGGTCGCTCCTCCACAGCCTTATTCTCCGCGCTAATTGACAGCACTACATCGTAGTGTTCTTGGTTAGCGTGGGTATAGAGGTGGGGCGTCACAGCTTGGTATCAGAGCCAAACTTCGGAACAATGTAGAATAACTTAACAAGGATCATCGTCCTAAGTCCACCTTAGGAGTTGTGTTTCAGGATTTAGTTCGAGTCTTCGAACCGATTTATCCTGTTTTCTTTATGATTCCTTGTTTCATCATTCAAGATTGCTTGATGTTCATTGGTGAATAACCTTCTTCTTTCTCTTCTTTCTTTCTAAAGGAAGAGGATGTCAAGACCAGGTCGTCCCAGAGCTGGAACATCTACTGCTGCTCCTCGAGATGGAGTTTTTATGACAACTCAACAGCTTCTTGAGTTAGTGACGAATGCCCAAGCAGCTGGAGTTAACCCGGAACCTACTCACCCAAAGTCGGGATTTGCACGGTTGTGCAGCGATTACACCAATTTGGGTGGGAAGCCCTTCAAAGGTTCCGAACCTATTATCGAGGTTCAAGCTTGGTTAAAATCATGCGATCGAATTTTCTCTCGCATGAACCTTATCGACCTGCACCGCGTTCAAGTGGCTTCCAGTATGCTCCAAGAGAGAGCATTGGATTGGTATGAACTCCTTACATCCGAAATTAATGAAGCGGACCTCTCCTGGGAGCACTTCCGGGAACGCTTCGAATCGAAATTCGTACCCGAGGCTGAAAAGGTAACATTGGCTCGGCGATTTATTGACCTTGTTCAAGGTCAGGCTTCTGTGGCGGACTACGTCGCATCATTCGAATCCCTTTCCAAATATGGGGTCGAATATATAAATACTCGCACAAAGAAGTTACATGGATGGTCGCTCCTCCACAGCCTTATTCTCCGCGCTAATTGACAGCACTACATCGTAGTGTTCTTGGTTAGCGTGGGTATAGAGGTGGGGCGTCACAGCTTGGTATCAGTACTCCACTAAAGAAGAACCAGAGGTTCGTTTATGGCTTAAACAAAAGCCTCAAGAAGCCATTACTTCTGAAGTTAGAAGTTTCTTTCGACCAAATTGTAGATATCGCTCTTCGCCTTGAAGAGGCTGATAGAGAAAGTGATGTTGAAGTAGTAGCTTCCAAACCCATCTTTAACAACAAAAAGAGGCCCAACAAATTTAAAGGTCCTTACCCGAACAAAAAGGGTAAACAAGCAGCTCCTACTACAAAGACTTTTTCCTCTGATGATAACAAATGCTTCAACTGTGGAGCTCAGGGTCATTATTCGAACAAGTGTCCAAAGCCCCGCTCTTGCCGCTACTGTAAAGGCACAGATCATTATATGCACCAATGCAAAAGGCTTCAACAGAAGGAGGGAAAGCTTAATATGGCTCAAGCCCCTGGTAACACATCTGGCCGTCAAGGTATGTCACATTCTGTCCTTGATGGCATTATATTATTTCATGATCAACCAATTAGAGTTCTCTTTGATACGGGTGCATCCCATTCTTTTATATCAAAAGAACTTGTCGATACTTTTTCTTTAAGTGTTACTGCTTTAATGACTTCATTAAGAATTGCGAATCCGGTTGGTGGATCCGCAACTCTTAGTTTACTTTGTAAAGACGTAGAGATTATTTTATGTGATTTTTCTTTCCTAGCCGATTTGCATGTCATGCGTTATTTAGGCTTTGGAATGATTTTGGGTATGGATTGGCTTACTCGTTATGAAGCTCATATCCTATGTCCTGAGCGGACTATTTATCTCCGTCATCCGCAATCTGTTAATCAGATTTCTATTATTCTTAAAGATTCGGATTCCGCTTTAGTTGCATCATTATATTCTTTAAATCCTCGTGATAATGACAATGATGATGAGGAGGAAGTCATTTCTCGTATTCGCATCGTTCGTGAATTTTCCGACATCTTTGAGCCCGTTTTAGGATTACCACCTAAACGAGCAATTGAGTTCAAAATTAATCTTTTACCTGGAGCTCAACCTATTACTCGTCCTCCTTATCGCATGTCTAATAAGGAGAATGAAGAGATGCGCAAACAGCTATCCGAGTTGGAGACGAAGCAACTTATTCGCTCTAGTTCCTCGCCTTGGGGAGCTTCAGCTATTTTCGTAAGTAAGTCCGATGGTACACTTAGGCTTTGCGTCGACTACCGCAAGCTTAATGATCTTACTATTAAGAATAAATATCCATTGCCTCGGATTGATGATCTGTTTGATCAACTCACTGGTGCTAGAGTATTTTCACAATTGGACTTGGCTACCGGTTTCCATCAGCTTCGTATTGCAGAGGATAGTATTCCTTTGACTTCGTTCCGTACGCGATATGGATCTTATGAATGGCTAGTTATGCCATTCGGTTTAACGAATGCTCCGGCTTATTTCGTTGACCTTATGAATAGAGTTTTCAAAGATTTTCTCGATCGGTTTGTTCTCATCTTTATTGATGATATTCTTGTGTTTTCTAAAACCGAGGAGGAACACGAAAAGCATCTTCGAATTGTATTGGAAACTCTTAGGAGCAATCAACTAAAAGCAAAATTTTCTAAATGCCATTTTTGGCAATCTAGTGTGAAATTTCTCGGTCATATTATTTCTGAATCCGGAATATCAGTGGATCCTTCAAAGATTGAAGCGATTCAAAATTGGAAGAGACCGGAGAGCGTGACTGAAATCCGTAGTTTTCTCGGATTGGCTGGTTATTACCGCCGTTTTATAAAAGACTTTTCTAAGATTGCCGTTCCTCTTACTGGCTTAACAAAGAAAGGTGTTAAATACATTTGGTCAGACAAATGTGAAACTTCTTTTCAGAAATTAAAAGAACTCCTTTCTGATGCTCCTATTCTTATTATTCCCGAAGGGAATCAAGACTTTGTCGTTTACACCGATGCTAGTCGCGTTGGTTTGGGTGCCGTTCTTATGCAAAAAGAACGTGTTATTGCTTATGCTTCTAGGCAATTGAAGCCGGCTGAGACTAGATATGCCACACATGATTTGGAACTCGCGGCTATCGTTTTCGCCCTTCGAATTTGGCGACATTATCTTTTGGGAGAAAAGTTTATTCTTTATACTGATCATAAGTCTTTGAAATATTTGTTTTCTCAAAAGGAACTTAATTTGCGTCAACAACGTTGGCTCGAATTTCTTGCCTCTTATGATCTTGACATTCTTTATACTCCCGGAAAGGGGAATCGAGTTGCCGACGCACTTAGTCGAAAACAACAAGCGGTTGTTTCCATGATGATATCTGAATGGAACGATCTCGAACTTTTATCCACTTGTGAAATTCGAGATCGTGTTTCCGAATTGTGTTCATCTCTTGTTTTATGTAGCCTTGAGGCTCGTCCTTCTTTATTAGACCGCATTCTTGAAGCTCAACAGCTAGATCCTGAATTGGCTTTGCTTGGCCAAAATCTTAAGGATAAAACCGATATTGAAGGTTTGAAAGACTTTGATATCGACTTTCGTGGCGGCATTCGAAAATTTGGTAGACTTATCGTACCAAATATTAGTGATCTTCGTAGAGATGTTCTAGAAGATTCTCATCGTTCCAAGTATTCCATTCATCCCGGTAGCAGTAAAATGTACGCTGATATGAAGCGACTTTATTATTGGGAGGGAATGAAATCTGATATCGCTAACTTTGTTAAGTGTTGCATGACTTGCCAACTTGTTAAGGCTGAACATCAAAGGCCCGGTGGGTTATTGCAACCATTGGAGATTCCAGTATGGAAGTGGGATCAAATTTCCATGGATTTTATAGATGGCCTTCCCCGTTCTCGTTCGGGTCATAATAGCTTATGGGTGATTGTTGATAGACTTACTAAATCCGCCCATTTTATTCCTGTTCGGTCAAACCGAACCGTTCCTCTTCTGGCCAAACTCTTTGTCAAAGAAATTGTTAAACTGCATGGAGTTCCTTCTTCCATTGTTAGTGATCGGGATCCATTGTTTACTAGTGGATTCTGGAAGAGTCTTCAAAAAGCTTTGGGAACGAAGCTTAATTTTAGCACCGCTTATCACCCCCAGTCCGATGGACAAACTGAGCGTGTGAATCAAACACTTGAAGATCTTCTTCGTGTTTGTGTTCTTGACTTTGGTGGAAGTTGGGAAGATCATATTTCACTTGTCGAATTTTCCTACAATAACAGCTTCCAATCTAGTATTGGTATGGCTCCTTTCGAGGCACTTTATGGAAGGCCATGCCGATCTCCTTCTTGTTGGCTTGAGGCCGGTGAGAAACTGGTTTTAGGACCAGAATTTATTCGAGATTCCACAGAAAAGATTGAACTTATTCGACATAGGATGAAAGAAGCCCAGAGTAGACAAAAATCCTATGCCGACAACCGAAGAAGGAAATTAGAATTTTCTGTTGGTGATCTTGTATTTATTCGTGTTTCACCAATGAAGGGTGTTGTACGTTTCAGTCGATCGGGAAAGTTAGCGCCTCGATATATTGGGCCATTTCCTATCACCGAGCGTATTGGTTCCATGGCTTACCGCCTTTCATTACCGGCTCAGTTTTCTGCTATGCATGACGTGTTTCACGTTTCTCAATTACGGAAGTGCCTTCGGGATTCCGATTCTACTCTTGAGCCCGGTGTTGTGGAAGAGATTGAAGTTTCACCTAATTTAACTTATGAGCAGCATCCTGTTCGAATTATTGCTTCGGAGATTAAACGGCTTCGAAATAAAGATGTTCCGCTTGTTAAAGTTCAATGGTCCTCAAATCCTAAGGATTGCTCTTGGGAAACTAGAGAATTCATCGAGCGTACACATCCGGAATTACTTTCTCATGCTCTTTGAGGTAAACTTTTTAATTCCAATTTCTTTTGTGTTAATATGCTTTTATGGTTGTTACTTTTTATTTCCACCATATATATTGCGAGGACGCAATTTCTTTAAGGAGGGGAGTCTGTAACAACCCGCATATCTATCGATTCTATATTTAAATATTTTATTTAAATATTTTATCGTTAGTCGGATGTTAGTCCGAAAAGCTACTTTTTGCATACGGTCAAATTAGGACTCGAGACCACCCCCATTGAGTTCAAAATGACGTTTGCGATCTTTTTGAGTGTAAACTTCGATATGTTTGGAGATAGTGAAATTTTCAACACTTTTTCCCGCCTTTGACTTTGGTTTGGACTGCACCCCTTTAGTTCAGCCCAACCATCTTCCTCACTCTATCAAAACACTTGAAGCTTTCTCAAAAATGGTGGTGGGAAGTGGAAATTAAAACTCCAAACACAAATTCCATTGCAAATCCGAGATTCAACATCAAATTCACGTGAAGACCATTGATTCAAGCTTGTTGGTGTTCTTGCTTTGCTCTCAAATCTCCATCTTCATCAAATTCCGTGAAAAGGTGAGATTTTTGATCTCACATCTTGCCTATAATCGTCATTGGACTGTTGGGAATGATTCCTCATCACTTTAGCATGTTTGTTGCATTTGGTTTGGATTGGATTGGCGAAAAATTCCAAATTTTAGTGATTTTGGTGAAAAAACTGCTACTAGGTCGTTCTGGCCATTTTTAGCTCGTTCGGAGTTAGGTCGTCCATCCATAGGTCGTAGGTCGCCTGCGAGTTAAGTCTTAGGTCGCTGCCGACCTATAAATCCCAGGCAAAAACTTAGGTCGCTGCCGACCTATAAATCCCAGGCAAAAACTTAGGTCGCTGCCGACCTATAAATCCCAGGCAAAAACTTAGGTCGCTGCCGACCTATAAATCCCAGGCAAAAACTTAGGTCGCTGCCGACCTATAAATCCCAGGCAAAATCTTAGGTCGTTGCCGACCTAAAATCCCCAGGCAAAACGTTAGGTCGTTGCCGACCTATAATCTCCAGGCAAAGTTAAGTCGCTCGAATTTTGTTAAGTCTTAGGTCGTTGCCGACCTATAATTTCCAGGCAAAACGTTAGGTCGTTGCCGACCTATAATCCCCAGGCAAAGTTAAGTCGTTCGCGAGTAAAACGTTATGTCTTAGGTCGTTGCCGACCTAAGCTTCTTTTCCTTAGGTCGTAGCTCGTAAGTCGTAGGTCGTCGCCGACCTTACACTTGGTCTTTTTTAGCTCGCGATTTCCTTAGGTCGTAGCTCGTAAGTCGTAGGTCGTCGCCGACCTTACACTTGGTCTTTTTAGCTCGCGATTTCCTTAGGTCGTAGCTCGTAAGTCGTAGGTCGTCGCCGACCTTACACTTGGTCTTTTTAGGTCGCGATTTTCCTTAGGTCGCAGGACTTTGTTAAGTCGTAGGTCGTCTCCGACCTTATCCTTAGCCTTGTTAGGTCGCGTGAACTCTTAGGTCGTATGACCTACTTTTCCTTAGGTCGCTGGACCAGCTTGCCTTCACTAAGTCGTACCGTGACGGGGCGCTGCCCCGCACCCCGCCGTGGGCGCTGCCCCGCACCCCGCCGTGGGCGCTGCCCCCTGGACCCCCGCGACCTGACCGGGCAGGTCGAACCCCGTATTACTCTGCGTAGGCAATCTCTTCTGAAAAACGTTTATCAGAATTTCTACTTTGATGGTTTTGGGATTGACTTCTTTGGACTTTACTCACGTCTTCGAACGTGAATTGATTTGTTCTACCATCGTTTTATGACTTGTCACTTTAAAGATATATGAAGGTTTCAATACTAATAGTAAATATCAAAACTCTTTCACCAAAGCGATTTCAACACTATTTTAAGTATCAAAAGTTCGTTTTCTCAAACCGATTTTCAATCTACTAGTATATACAAGACTTTACTTCACTCGAATGAGAAATCGACTTAAACGACTTAGTAAAACGAGTGGTATGAAACGCTTGCGTTCACTTCGTCGGTTAGCTCTTGGACTTGTTCGATTGAACCCTTTTTGTGACAATTTCCTAGTGAAGATTTACAGCTTGTTCGTAAATATTTAAGTTAAGCAAGTGGTTATGGGACATGAAGCTAAACTCATATATTTACTGGCTTGGTGTGATTGACACTTCCTTATGATCATGACGATCATTTTTGTGATTTAGACTAGCGATTGAGCGATGTCTCTTTGTCTACGTGGGAGACTATACCCCGATTATGTGATGTTTCGCCATCACATTTCCTATGGTCTTCGGGCCATTCATGTGTAAAAATTTAATGGATAGCTTCCATGAGATAACTTCTCGTCATGTGTTTACGCGTAGGTGAGTTTTCATGCTCCCATTCATGTGTTAGGCCTCCCCCCTTTATGTGTTTTCTGGATTTCTGATGATGATTTCTGGAATTTTGTGCTTCACCAATTTTCATGATTTTCATTGATATGATATCAGCTTTTGTGCATTGGTGAATTTATGTGTAATTGACTTGTTATGAATACAAGTTTAGGGTATGATACCCTATTTTATCTTTGAGAAGATTCTTGTGATATTGATAAATCTTTTGTTGATTATCATTTACGTACTTATAGTAGTATGTCGCTATGGTTATTACATGTTCATGTCATGCCTTTTACTGTATACCATATCATCTGATATTTATAGTTAGACTGATCCGTTTATTATTTTCTTATAAATAATACTCGGGTCAGACCGAGATGTTACAGGTGCTTCTGCTTGACTTCTCTTCAGGATATTTCTGACTTTTGGCTAACTACATAGATTTGTAGTTTTTGGATGTACACCTTTGAGATATAGACTCTATGTTGTGTACTTATTCTTTTGTAAAGCACGTGACGCTATTCTTTTGTATTATCGTGGATCTTTCTGACCACTACTCTGATGTACACTTTCATGTGTTATATATTTATTCATATCTTCTTCCGCCTTTGTGATATGGATGTCTGTGACTGATTTATGTTATGATTATTTCTATGTTTGTTTCCGAAGATTATATATAGCCACCGTGTGATAGCTTTGTGTTTGTATCGGTATGTCGGATTTCCTCCTTAAAAGATATGCATTCTATTCTATCTGACGTATCGACGCTCGCACAAAGAAGTTACATGGATGGTCGCTCCTCCACAGCCTTATTCTCCGCGCTAATTGACAGCACTACATCGTAGTGTTCTTGGTTAGCGTGGGTATAGAGGTGGGGCGTCACAACCGCGTACACAGTTGTCAAAGTGGTTTTCGGTATCGACAGAGAGTATGTCCATATCCGATCCCGGTCTCTTTAACAACCAATCGTTATTATAACCCGTGGTTATAATTTAAAACAATTTATACTTCAAAATAGAATATCATTTCAAATCCAAATCTTTATCAAAATAAAGATTAAATAATTCCAAACCATTTCAATATATTTAAAATATCGTATCATTTCAAAACTTCATTTTAAATCATTTTAATATATCAAAATATCATATCTTTCCAAAACTTCATTTCAAATCATTATAATATATCAAAATATCAATCTTTCCAAAACTTCATTTCAAATCATTTTAATATATCAAAATATCATATCCTTTCAAACTTCATTTCAAATCATTTTAATATACCAAAATATCATTTGAGTTCAAATCTAAATATTCAACTTTAAATACCTTTTAAATTTAAAGATATAATTCATTTATTATCATTTCAAGTCACTTTTTAAATAGTTTATATTTCAATCAAAATAATTCATTTAAACCATTTAAAAGTGTAATTATTATACTTTCAAATCAAGTATTAAAATTTCCAAAGTTTCAATTCAATTCAATTATTTATTTCAATTAAATTTCCATAGACCATTTCAAATCTTGTAAATTAATATAGATTTAATCCACAAAATAACTATTCAAATTAAAAAATAAATTCCAAAGCTTTATTATCCTATATTTCATAAGTCCAATGTCTTTTAAATAGATTCAAATTACAAGTAAACCAAATATTTTTCATACTAATATAAACTTCAATTATTCATTCCAAGATTTAATATCATTTCAAATTCATTTTAAAATATCAAAATATCATTTCAAAACATCATTTATTTAACTTAAATTTAAATACCATTAAATCACATTTCAAAATAGTTGTATTTCCCAAATCAACTATTCCATTTAAATCATTTAAAGTCAATTCATTATATTTAATAATTAAATATTTAATTTCCAAATTTTAATCTTTTTCAAAGACCATTTATTCATTTGAATTTATTAAACAAAGAAAATTAAACTTTCGCAGCACTTAGAAAATGCTACGAAATATTATGTTTAAAAACAGTTCATTAACAAAAGACGGCATTTAAAATGCTGTAATATCTTAATTTAGTTTCAATTAAAATTTTAGTTAAATTTAACAACTATAGCACTAACAAAGTGCTATGATAACCCTTATTCAAATTTGTTATTTGGTTCATTTAAAACAACTACAGCATTTTCCAATGCTGTAATATCTTTACATTACATTTCAAAATGCTGTCAAATCAAATTCAGAGTTTTATTTACAATTTCACACATAATTAACTTTTAACATAAATCATTTTAACTTATAAAATCATATATTTTCACAATTTAAAAACAATCATTTAAATACCTTTATTACTTTGATTTTATAAAGTCAAATTTTCATACAAAATCAAATTAAATAACAATTAAATTTTCATTTCTTTAATTAAATTCTTAACTTAAAAACTAAGTTTAAATTTCCAAAATATAACTTATTTCCATTTATTTTACTTAATTAAAATTTCACTTTTAAACAAATTTCACAAAAATTCAATTTAAGTTATATTTCCAAATTCAGCTTAAATATTCATTTATTTCATATTTTAATTTATACAAAATCATTAACACTTTTAAAAATTATTATTACTTAATAAAATCATTAAATTCATCTTTATATCAAATTTGTCATATTTTCTTACTTTACATAAATTCCATTTATAAACAATATCATAAATTCCAAAATTTACTTATATTTTAAATTCTACTTCACCATTTACTTAATTCACTTATTTAATTTGTAGAAAATCACAAATACTTTATAGAAATCATTTGAATAAAATTTAAATCAAAATATCATAATATTTAAATTTTTTTAAAATATTTTAATAATTTCAGAAAAATATATAAACCACGGGTCTGTATATAATTTTCTAGCCTAGGTCAAGTGATACGGATATGTATCATTTCAATCCGCAGTTTACAAAGAAAAAACCGGGTTCTATCATTTCAAACCCGCAATCCCAAGTTAAATAAATAAATAAATAAAAACCGTTCAGACTTATCATTTCAGCCCATAACGATCTTTCCCTATTCTAAAGTCCGTTCGGGTATGTATCATTTCAACCCATAGTGATTTCTATACTAACATGGAACTTACAGTGTGATAAACTGATATAAACAAACAGAATAACATAATAAACAGTAACATATGGTATAACATGAGTAATAACAGGGGTGAGCATCATATGATCATAATATAACAGTTATAACAGGATGATATAATTTTACAGATTCAAATGGTGTAAGTTTACTAGTTATATAAGTACACATTGTCTGGTGAGAATTACTCACATGTTTAGAGCTGGAGATATCCACCAAAGCACACAACACAAACACAATGAAGGCACGATGACATGGATATGACTTGAGAGTGGAGCGCCAAATATAATTGCCTTGTATACATATAAACAAAACAAGACAATGTATACATAAATATGTAACACAAAACAATATCGAAATGACTTGAAATAAAAAGCAACAAAGGGCAAAGTGATTCGAACTTTATTTAACCATTCAAGAGCTTGACCAAGAGGATCTTTTGCTCAGCCATAGCTGGACATAATCTCAGGTTCTGGCATCAAAATAGCACGACAACAAGGAGATGATGATGGTAGGAGTTACATATGAATAAGACAAAAGGTCAAGGCAAAATAAGTGGAGTTTTGGTGCATTTTTGGCTCATCCAAAAGAAAGTGGGGCTCGGACCTTGCATGGTTCAGGTCTGGACAGTAGTTTAAATGATGAGTAGGGGTCTGGACAAGGTGGTGGTGGCGGCTAAAGGTGGTGGCCAAGGTCAAAAACGAAGGGGAGATGAAGGTAGGCTTGGCTATGTAGTTGTTTTTGGAGTTTTTGACATTGTTTTGTGGTGCTAGCCTCAAGGAGAGGTCACGGCCATGGATGGATCTGAAATGATGGCTGGAGATGGTGCCAAGGAGGAGTGGTAGGGGATGGCGGCCGTGGCTATGGTGAAGGGGCCATGCAAATTAGAAGAGAAACAAGGCAAAAAAGTAAGAAAAATGGAAGAAAAAGTGTAAAAGAGGAGGCCGTTACCAAGGAGATTTTAAAGAAGCCTTGAGAATGAGAAGTGCTGATGTATTTTCACGTGAAAAGAACAGGTAATACACGGCTATGACATAGAATTGAACGGCCAATAATGCACATAATTGAGGAGTTTAAGAAATGAAGAGTTTTGAAGGTGAAAGGACTTATGTTTTTGCACTTTTTAAGACCTTTGGTATTTCCTTTACTCTTTGATTTTAAATAAACAAAATAAACTCAGAAATATTATTTACAAACCGAAACTAAGTAAAAATATAAGAAAATAAATAATTAAATTTAAGAAAAATATAAAAAGAATGAAAGAAATTACTTAAAAATACAAAACAGTGTCCGGAAATTACAAATAAATCACTACTAGTCTTGGAAAAATATCTATTTCATTTTAAAAATATTATGAAGTGAAACTTTGAAATAAAATAATTTATTTATCACTTCCAAAATAAAATAAATAATTAAATTGGATAAAAATAGAAAAAGGAATAAAGAAATTGTTTAAAATAGCAAACAGGACATAAAAATAACAAGAAAATTACCAATGGCTTTGGAAAATTTATATAATCACTTTAAATTATTAAAAGACAAAATTATACATAAAAAAAATATTAACACATCTTAGAACAAAATATGATAAATAAAATATAATTTAAAATAGACAATATTGCTAAATAAATAGTTTATACACAAAATTGAAAATTACATAACTTCTACAATATAAGTCCGTTTTCAACGAAATGAAAAGCAGTATTCATGGAACTAAATCTATTTTCATAATAAAAGATAAAATTTAAGAATTTGAAATATTTAAAATTTAAAATTCAAAAGTCAAAGTTTGACCAGTTTGAATAGAAATTCACTTTTCAGTGAATTTCCAATTTATACTAGTTTGAACTATAAATCACTTAATAATCAACATTTATATTTAAAAATGAAATGTTTGAAATAAAACAAGTTTAAAATAAAAATAAAGTCAAAATTAAAAATATATGCAAAATCTAGGGTTGTTACACTCTCCCCCACTCAAAACTTTCCGTCCCCGAAAAGGAATGAGGTACGGGAAAGCACAAGAAAAGGATAGAGTGAAATAAGATTAAGACAAGATGACAAGAAGATTTGAATTATACCTGATAACTGTTGTTATAGGTAGGTTTAACAAGATGGAGGTGATCTTCCCAAGATCCTCCAGAATCAAGAATACAAGCACGAAAAGATCCTCTAAAATCTGATTCACTCTTTCCGCTTGACCGACGGTCTATGGATGAAAGTTGTGCTCAGATTCAAAATGAGTAGCAAAGATTATTAAAGATTATAGAAAGATTTATAAACAGAAAGATTATAGAAAGAGGCCTATACCAGTCTGTTTCAATATAAGGAAAAATAAGAACAACCAAAAGATAGTTTGAAAAACAAAATTTGGTAATAAGTTTGATAAACAAAATAAGATAATGTGTTTGAAATTTCCATGGTTTCAGCTTAAATTGATAATTAACTTTACACAAGTTAAATAAACCTTAACTATCTCTAATTTCATTATCTTATCATCTAATTTTCTTAAACTAACAATTTCAAAAATCATGGATTTGCAAATTCATTATTTATTATACTCATAATGTACTTAATAAATTTAATTCCTCTTTATTCCTAATTAAAGTTAAATTTATTCTTCTCAATATATTTTATCACCTATGTTGAATATACTTACACTTATTATAAATGTTTTAGTTTATTCCTAATTCCCTTAACATCATTTATATTGTAAATTATTCAATTAGCCTTTTAGTCTATTTATCTTTGTTAATCTTTTATAACTAAAATTTAAGTGTGTAATATTTATTATAACCACTCAAATTTTATTTATAAAAATCTTTTTATATTGTATATTATCCAATTACATTGTTAACTTCTAAAAATTAAGGTAAGTTATATTGGAATGCAATTGAGAATTATACAAATAAAACTTTCTAAAATTAATATACACTATAAACATCCTAATTCAATCATTTCAAGCTTGAATCATCTATTCAAAAATTTTGATTTTCTTTTTATACTTGAAGTTATTATTTAAGATAGAATTTAAGAATAAAATTTCCGATTCCTCTCAAACCATTTAGAGATAAATAAATGTATGTATATAATTTGTCAAATCAAATTTAAATCATATATCTATATATTTTATAAATCAAATCATATTTTAGAAATTCATATCAATCAAGTTTCCCAAAACAAGCTGTAGCAAGACTACAGAATGGTTTCTTCACTTCGAAACTCGAAAATGAACGTTGATGATGCTGCAGTCATCATCGAAATTATTTTCCAGCGACAAAGAGAAGAGCACTGATTTTTAAACTTTAAAACTCTTTAGAAACAAATTTCTATTCAAAAATAATTTAAATAATATATCCTTTTAAAGCTTTTAACACAAAGTTTGGAACCATCGGAAATTAAATTCTCAAATTCTTGATTTAAATTCATTTCAGTTCCTAAATCAAATTTATAAACAACTATTTATAAATTCATTTATAGAATGATAAATCAAGTATTATCATTTCAAATAATCAATTAAATCAATTTATTAAGTTCCATAAATTTACTTATATCCAAATTTATTTCATTAACCAAATTTTAAAATAATATAGTGTCAGTTTGTCCTGTCAAAGTGTTTTAGAAATCCTATCGATAGCATTGATCAGACGAATCGATCGGAAGCCCAAATCAACATCGACAACTCAAACAACACAATATATAAAACAAACATAGATTTACAAGTACAATTCAAAATGTTTGGAGATATTTTGGAAACAAAGGCAAGATGATTAATTAACAAAATATGAAGATGGATAAGCTTAGATAAATCATGGGCAACCTCAACCGGGTCAACCGTGACTTAATGAATAAGATCAAACGTGGATTTTTCTGGGGTAAACCTACATCCGATCTCAAGAGATAGAGTTTGGAATAACAAAAGATATTAGCATCTAAACCAAGGATAGAAATAAATCTCTGGTGAATCGATGCTAATTGTAAAGGAGTTTCCAATTTTTACAAGTCATTAAAGTATTGGCGAGACCGCCAATTCACTATAAAGCTCAATCGAAGCGGAGTTATGGGATACTCCAGAATCACAAGGAGATGAATAGTGAGGGACAAGAATGGATTTTGGAACCGCAGGGAACGTTCCAAAATTCAAAGTAAATCAAATAAAAATGAAGAGATTCAAACTCGAACGAAAGTGATTCTGTAAATAAATTTACCCTATATTCTAAGTTTTGCCTCAAAGCCAAAGCTCTGATACCAACTGTAACGGACCGCGTCAGTGGGGTAACGCCCACCGTAGCATACAGCTGTACCTGTGTTCTGCCTTTACAGCCAGCCTCTCGACTGCACCAACCCCGCAGGGACATGTAGGAGTAAGAGTCATCCGCTCGCTACCAAACCAAATGCGAGAACCCCCTATCATGCTGCACCCTCTAAGTGCATAGGCAGACACACATGTCGGACTTGAATTGCTCAAAATACCACGTTGTAAATAAAATTTGGCAAATCTCAGAATATACAGTAAATAAATATAATCACAGATCACAGACATAGAGTAAAATAATGCAGCGGAAGTAAAAGAAATAGTAGTTCATGAAGCTACTATGTAAATATATCAGAGTTACATAAGATATAACAGAAGAAATAAAATACAACAGAAGTCTCATATGATAGCCAAGTACAAGCTGAACAGAACAACAGAACTGAAATAGATAGGACAAGACAAGCAGATAATCTCCAGCGATTCAAATCTCCAAGAGAGCGGAAATCCAAATCTGTGAATACTCAGGCTGACCCGAGCGTAAATAAAAATACAAACACTCGAGTCAGGACATAGATACTTATACAATGTAAACCAACTCAAGTGAACTGTAATAAAGGTACAAGTAACTTAAAGGATGCTTGGGACCGCCCATCCTCTAAGGATCCGTTAAACTATTTACTATATAGTAATATACGCTATATACAGTAGTGTCTAATCAGTAAAGTATAATCATATAGAAAATAGCGTTAAGGGGATGGTGAACCTTAACGCGGTCGGATCTTTAAACCAAAATCGTAGTGGGCTCGATATGGTAGGTGACACGGCACATAAGGCAATGCCAGGGTAGATATACCAATTACGCATCCGGACTGGTGGTGACGCATAGCAGCCACTACCTCCCACCTCGAACAACACTCCCAAATCAAGGGTGCGCACCAAATCAATCACAAGTAATAGAATGGTATCGAAGAAGTGTGTCCGATCAAAGGTGCTACCCCCTTGGTCCGTCAATCGCTCATGTTTTAGCCACCTTATGCCAAATCACGAGAGTTGGGTCCACGTATATAACTTTAGGATCGTCGCCACCATCCTACTTCATTCTGGAAACTCCACCGCATACACAGTTGTCAAAGTGGTTTTCGGTATCGACAGAGAGTATGTCCATATCCGATCCCGGTCTCTTTAACAACCAATCGTTATTATAACCCGTGGTTATAATTTAAAACAGTTTATACTTCAAAATAGAATATTATTTCAAATCCAAATCTTTATCAAAATAAAGATTAAATAATTCCAAACCATTTCAATATATTTAAAATATCGTATCATTTCAAAACTTCATTTCAAATCATTTTAATATATCAAAATATCATATCTTTCCAAAACTTCATTTCAAATCATTTTAATATATCAAAATATCAATCTTTCCAAAACTTCATTTCAAATCATTTTAATATATCAAAATATCATATCCTTTCAAACTTCATTTCAAATCATTTTAATATACCAAAATATCATTTGAGTTCAAATCTAAATATTCAACTTTAAATACCTTTTAAATTTAAAGATATAATTCATTTATTATCATTTCAAGTCACTTTTTAAATAGTTTATATTTCAATCAAAATAATTCATTTAAACCATTTAAAAGTGTGATTATTATACTTTCAAATCAAGTATTAAAATTTCCAAAGTTTCAATTCAATTCAATCATTTATTTCAATTAAATTTCCATAGACCATTTCAAATCTTGTAAATTAATATAGATTTAATCCACAAAATAACTATTCAAATTAAAAAATAAATTCCAAAGCTTTATTATCCTATATTTCATAAGCCCAATGTCTTTTAAATAGATTCAAATTACAAGTAAACCAAATATTTTTCATACTAATATAAACTTCAATTATTCATTCCAAGATTTAATATCATTTCAAATTCATTTTAAAATATCATTTCAAAACATCATTTATTTAACTTAAATTTAAATACCATTAAATCACATTTCAAAATAGTTGTGTTTCCCAAATCAACTATTCCATTTAAATCATTTAAAGTCAATTCATTATATTTAATAATTAAATATTTAATTTCCAAATTTTAATCTTTTTCAAAGATCATTTATTCATTTGAATAACAAAGAAAATTCAACTTTCGCAGCACTTAGAAAATGCTACGAAATGTTATAAACAGTTCATTAACAAAAGACGACATTTAAAATGCTGTAATATCTTAATTTAGTTTCAATTAAAATTTTAGTTAAATTCAACAACTATAGCACTAACAAAGTGCTATGATAACCCTTATTCAAATTTGCTATTTGGTTCATTTAAAACAACTATAGCATTTTCCAATGCTGTAATATCTTTACATTACATTTCAAAATGCTGTCAAATCAAATTCAGAGTTTTATTTACAATTTCACACATAATTAACTTTTAACATAAATCATTTTAACTTATAAAATCATATATTTCACAATTTAAAAACAATCATTTAAATACCTTTATTCCTATGATTTTATAAAGTCAAATTTCCATACAAAATCAAATTAAATAACAATTAAATTTTCATTTCTTTAATTAAATTCTTAACTTAAAAACTAAGTTTAAAATTCCAAAATATAACTTATTTCCATTTATTTTACTTAATTAAAATTTCACTTCTAAACAAATTTCACAAAAATTCAATATAAGTTATATTTCCAAATTCAGCTTAAATATTCATTTATTTCATATTTTAATTTATACAAAATCATTAACACTTTTAAAAATTATTATTACTTAATAAAATCATTAAATTCATCTTTATATCAAATTTGTCATATTTTCTTACTTTACATTAATCCATTTATAAACAATATCATAAATTCCAAAATTTACTTATATTTTAAATTCTACTTCACCATTTACTTAATTCACTTATTTAATTTGTAGAAAATCACAAATACTTTATAGGAATCATTTTAATAAAATTTAAATCAAAATATCATAATATTTACATTTTTTTAAAATATTTTAATAATTTCAGAAAAATATATAAACCACGGGTCTGTATATAATTTTCTAGCCTAGGTCAAGTGATACGGATATGTATCATTTCAATCCGCAGTTTACAAAGAAAAAACCGGGTTCTATCATTTCAAACCCGCAATCCCAAGTTAAATAAATAAATAAATAAAAACCGTTCAGGCTTATCATTTCAGCCCATAATGATCTTTCCCTATTCTAAAGTCCGTTCGGGTATGTATCATTTCAACCCATAGTGATTTCTATACTAACAGGGAACTTGCAGTGTGATAAATTGATATAAATAAACAGAATAACTTAATAAACAGTAACATATGGTATAACATGAGTAATAATAGGGGTGTGCATCATATGATCATAATATAACAGTTATAACAGGATGATATAATTTTACAGATTCAAATGGTGTCAGTTTATTAGTTATATAAGTACACATTGTCTGGTGAGAATTACTCACATGTTTAGAGCTGGAGATATCCACCAAAGCACACAACACAAACACAATGAAGGCACGATGACATGGATATGACTTGAGAGTGGAGAGCCAAATATAATTGCCTTGTATACATATAAACAAAGAAAGACAATGTATACATAAATATGTAACACAAAACAATATCAAAATGACTTGAAATAAAAAGCAACAAAGGGTAAAGTGATTCGACCTTTCTTTAACCATTCAAGAGCTTGACCAAGGGGATCTTTTGCTCAGCCATAGCTGGACATAATCTCAGATTATGGCTTCAAAATAGCACGACAACAAGGATATGATGATGGTAGGAGTTACATATGAATAAGACAAAAGGTCAAGGCAAAATAAGTGGAGTTTTGGTGCATTTTTGGCTCATCCAAAGGCAAGTGGGGCTCGGCCCTTGCATGGTTCAGGTCTGGACAGTAGTTTAAATGATGAGTAGGGGTCTGTACAAGGTGGTGGTGGCGACTAAAGGTGGTAGCCAAGGTCAAAAACGAAGGGGAGATGAAGGTAGGCTTGGCTATGTAGTTGTTTTCGGAGTTTTTGACATTGTTTTGTGGTGCTAGCCTCAAGGAGAGGTCACGGCCATGGATGGATCTGAAATGATGGCTGGAGATGGTGCCAAGGAGGAGTGGTAGGGGATGGTGGCCGTGGCTATGGTGAAGGGGCCATGCAAATTAGAAGAGAAACAAGGCAAAAAAGTAAGAAAAATGGAAGAAAAAGTGTAAAAGAGGAGGTCATTACCAAGGAGATTTTGAAGAAGCCTTGAGAATGAAAAGTGCTGATGTATTTTCACGTGAAAAGAACAGGTAATACATGGCTATGACATAGAATTGAACGGCCAATAATGCACATAATTGAGGAGTTTAAGAAATGAAGAGTTTTGAAGGTGAAAGGACTTATGTTTTTGCACTTTTTAAGACCTTTGGTATTTCCTTTTCTCTTTGATTTTAAATAAACAAAATAAACTCAGAAATATTATTAACAAACCGAAACTAAGTAAAAATATAAGAAAATAAATAATTAAATTTAAGAAAAATATAAAAAGAATGAAAGAAATTACTTAACAATACAAAACAGTGTCCGGAAATTACAAATAAATCACTACTAGTCTTGGAAAAATATCTACTTCATTTTAAAAATATTATGAAGTGAAACTTTGAAATAAAATAATTTATTTATCACTTCCAAAATAAAATAAATAATTAAATTGGATAAAAATAGAAAAAGGAATAAAGAAATTGTTTAAAATAGCAAACAGGACATAAAAATAACAAGAAAACTACCAATGGATTTGGAAAATTTATATAATCACTTTAAATTATTAAAAGATAAAATTATACATAAAAAAAATATTAACACATATTAGAACAAAATATGACAAATAAAATATAATTTAAAATAGACAATATTGCTAAATAAACAATTTATACACAAAATTGAAAATTACATAACTTCTACAATATAAGTCCGTTTTCAACGAAACGAAAAGCAGTATTCATGGAATTAAATCTATTTTCATAATAAAAGATAAAATTTAAGAATTTGAAATATTTTAAATTTAAAGGTCAAAAGTCAAAGTTTGACCAGTTTGAATAGAAATTCACTTTTTAGTGAATTTCCAATTTATACTAGTTTGAACTATAAATCACTTAATAATCAACATTTATATTTAAAAATGAAATGTTTGAAATAAAACAAGTTTAAAATAAAAATAAAGTCAAAACTAAAAATATATGCAAAATCTAGGGTTGTTACATCAATAGAGGGAAGCAAGGAAAGTGCATCAGCATGGTTGGTTCATCTCAGAGAAGTCAAATTTCGCCTGATTTTGCTTTTGAACATGGGCATCGGCGCTGGCCTTTCACGACAGCTAAGATGGACGCGAACTCAGCATAAGGGCGGTCGGAGGTGACTAAGGCGGCGGTGGTGGCCAATCATAGTGTAGGGGCTCGTGGAGGTTGCGTTTGGGTCACGAAGGTCGGCAGCCGTGGGTTTCATTGCTGTCCATGTTCGATAATCTAGGGTTTCATGGTATAGGTAATTACATTAATGCCCTTGTTTTAATTTAATTTAAAATTTAAATTTAAAATCTTCTAACACACATAACTTTTGCATACGAGCTCGGATTCGGACGCGTTTCTTCCATTGCGATCGTATCAAAATTCCGGACAGTTTGGAACTAGTTTAGTTGGATGCTGAGACTGTTGGAATTTTGGATTTTATTTGGATTTCAAATCGACGATAAATCAAATGTGAGTGATTTAACCCACTCACGAATACTAAACCTTCTTATGTTAATTAAATTAAATTTACGATGTGATAAGAATATTATTGGTTACCGGTTGGTTATTTAATTTGACATTTTAATTGAAATGAAGTTTATTATATTAAATTGTCATTTAAATTAATATTGAATTTAAATTGTTAGTTAAATACCTGATAATGATAAACAGTTAATTGTTGTGATTTATTGGCTGATTTGGATGTTAATTGTGATGGATATTTATTTGTTGACATTTTGGATGATTGGATGTTTATATCCCTGTTATCACCATGGGTTGAAATGATACATACCCGAATGATCTTATAGATTAGGGAAAACCGTTATGGCTTGAAATGATATATACCTGAGTGATTTTATTGATTTGGAAATTTTGATTCGGGATACAGATTGAAATAATATATACCCGAAAATATAACTAATTTGGGTTGAAATGGTACACACCCAGTCACTTGACTATAAGGTAGGAAATTATATACGGACACCGTTAGTCGGTTTTAAATTATATTCTAAATGGTAAAATATGTTTGATTTATAAATTTGATTTTTAAATTTAATTTAATGATTTCATTCAAAAATTTATATTTGGAAAAATAATTTATTTTATAAGTTTCAAATTTTAAGTTAATATATGGTTTAAAAGTAAATTTAAGATTTTACTTATAGTTTTATTTAGTTTTAAAATTTTATTTTAAATACTTTAAAATTTTAATCTAATAAAATATTTAATATATTTTTAATATATATATATATTAAATTTAATATAATAAATATAGTTTTGATTTAAGTTAATAAATAGACTTTTTAACGTTAACAGATAAAGATTTAATGTAATAAATATAATTATGTAAGGAATTTATAAAAGTTTTGTAAGAGATTTTATAATGGATTTTGTAAAAGGATTTTATAAAAGATTTTTATAAAGGATTTTTATAAAAGATTTTTATTTATAAAGGAGTTATAAAGGTTTTAAAGGATTTTATAAAGGGTTTTATAAAAGAACTTGTATAAAGGGTTTAGAAGTATTTTAAAGGAATTTGCGTAGAAGTTTATGAAAAGGGGAAGAGTTGAAACTATTTTGGAATTTATAAATAGCTTTATAAATGGTTCTTAAGCATATAAATAGTTTATAAATGCTTTGAGTAAGATTATAAATTATTTTTGAAATTGATTGAAAGAAATCTTCCTTGGTATTTATGAATATATTTATACTTTTGAAATAAGTATATGGATATCATGATATGAAGGTATAAACTGTTTTCTGAATTTATTATTATAATTTTTTTATAAAATGACCACGGTGTAAAAAATATAACGATTGGTTGTTAAAGAAACAGGGTCGGATATTGTCATACTCTCTGCCAATTCCGAAACCACTTTAACAATTGTGTACGTGGTGGAGAATCTAGAACAAAGTAGAATGGTTTGGCAAATGCTACTGGTATGAGGTAAGAACGCAACCCTGACCTTCGGGTCAGCTTGATATGACTAAAATCAAGAGCCATAACCAGGTCAAGTAAGGTCGCTCCTCCGGTCGAACATGCTTCTTCGATACCATATCAGTTACTTTATGATTGATTAGTGACCACACTCGATTTGATTATGGGAGTGTTATTCGAGGTGAGCGATAGCTGCGGCTATGCGTTACCACCAGCTTGGTTCCGCAATCCAGTAGAATCCTACCGTGGGTATAGCCTCGTGTGCCCTGTCATATGTATCGAGCCCACTATGATTTTGGTTTGTGTCGTACCTATGGAGGGCTCCCTGATAGCCCACCGGTTTGGTGGAGTTTACATTACTTCATAGACTATGGCATTTATAAAAATGTGTTAAGGGGGATATGGGTAACGCCTTAACGCTATTTTAATATTTATACTTCACTGATAGACACTACATATATAGCATATATTACTACATATAGATAGTTTAACGGATCCTTAGGAGATGAAAAATCCCAAAACATCTCTTAAGTTATTGCACGCACGTTATACACTAGATAGGAGATGTAAAATCCCATAAACATCTCTAAAGTCATTACACTCATATTTTCTTGTTGCTGATTTAACTTACATAAGATCTTTTAGTTCCGACTCGAGTGTTTTGTCTTTTCATTATGCTCAGGTCAGCCTGAGCTTTTCAATGTTGAAGACTCTATTTCTGGAGGACGAAGACGGAGTTTGATATATATATTATTAGTAATTTTTCTATTGCATCATGTTGTTTTGCTGCATTATCCTATTATACCTGTTGTATGTATAACTTCGAATGTATTGTAAAAGTGTAATCAAATGTTATTTGTAAAACAGCTTCATGAACTGTTTATTTGATTATTATATTTTGTCATTCCGCTGTAAGATTCTATGTTTTGTTTTTTCCTTCTTTTTCTCTTATTTTCTTATTTACCCCATTAAAAATCCTCCCTTTTGAATGGTTTGGGTTAACATGTGTGGTTTATTGTCGATTTAAACCATCCAAAAAGGTGGGTCGTCACAGTTGGTATCATAGCTTTGGTTTAGCATGATCTTAGCTTTGTGGGGTTGACTCATTAGAGCTAGGGTTATTAATATGCTAGAATGAGTTTGAGAGTGTATATATGAGAGACCATATTTGTTAGTGATATATTAATATTTTGTATTGTGTTAATTTATTCCGTTGAGTTGTTTATGAATTCTGGTCGGTAAATAAGACGCTATGGCATCGATAGGGATTTCTAAACACTTAATAGGGAAGACCGACTCAATATTGTTTTTGAAATATAGGTAAATGAAATAATTTTACCTAGTGTTATATTTTGTATATAAAATATAGTTGTATCTGATATGTTTGTTTGTTAGGAGGTGAAATTTTATAAATATTGATTGCAAAATAGGATATACAAATAAAGTAAATATTAATTGGAAATTTGAGAACTTAAGTCCCGGAGTTTTGAAATTGGTTTTCAAAGATTTTGGAATATAATATTAGTAATATTTGGAAGTATTTTCGAATATAAATATTTTCAATGTGATTTGAAAGAAATGTTTTAAAAGAATTTTAAAAAGGAAATAAGTTCTGTTCTCCCCTCTTCCGTCGTTGGAAAATAATTTCAGTGTTGATCGCGACATCATCGACGTTCATTTTCAAGTTTCAAAGTAGCAAGACCATTGTGGTAGCTTTGCTACACATTTTTTTTGATAAACAAATTTTAGTTTTATTTTCTAAGTATGGTTTGATATATATAAAAGATATGAGTACATATATTATTTCAAAATGATTTGAAATGAACTCAGTATTTAGTTCTTAAGTTCTGTTAAATTAATGATTTTCAGTTGTAGAAATTAAGTGATATTTCAATAGTTGGAAAATTCCAAAATGAAAAATAAGAAATTAGAAGCTAAGTTATTAATGAACTGTAAAGAAATTAGAGACTGTCACTTGTAAATTAAAGAGTAATGAAATTAAGAAAATGTAAACTATTGAACATTTTTTTTAATCAAATGGATAGGAAAATTTTGTATAACATTCAATTACATTCTAGAAACATGTATAAATCTTACCAGAAATGTTTAAAAGTTGAAATGTTAATATGAATATGTAATATAATTTTATACAAGTAAACTAAGTAATGGAGTTATGTCTACAAATAAGAATTATGATGTATAAGAAATATTTTAAACATAAGTTAATATTTTGAAATGCTAGTAATTAAATTAAATAGTAAAAAGTGAATACTGTTTAAGTAAATGATTATCAACTCAAGAAAATGACTAAAATGATTCATTGATGAATATTAATATTCAAATAGAAATCAAGGTTATAAGTAAATAATAAATGTGGATTAACTGCAATGAAATGTAAGTAATGCTTTAATAATGGATTCATTGATGATTTTAAATATTGAATGGAAAATTTTATGCAAGTAAATAAATGAATGAGAAATGAAGTAAATAAAATTCAAATAATTTGAAAAGAAACCAATCGAATAAACTTAAATAATATTTAAAATCCTTTGTGTTTGGCTTATGGGATGTTTGGGGAATGATAGGTTAAATTGTTTAAGGTTGTATGAATAATCTATTAAGAAATTACCTGAGGGTTGTTGAGCATAAGGCACACTTGGTAGTTTATTTACCACTCTTGGACGATGAAAAGTTTTTGAACCTGGACAACCATTAGTTTTGGTTACTATAAATGGTTGATGGATTCTTGGATTGCATATAATGGTTGTACCGTTTTGTTTGCATATGACTATTGTTATGTTGTGTTTTTTGTATTATTAATTGGAACAACTAATATATTGCTTTTTTACATAATTTTAACTTTTTTAGATTATATAAGTGAAATACAGGTTTATGGAAGCAATACCTACTACTTTTGGTTTCATAAATAAAGTTGTTTGCCCGACAAATATATACGTTTTTGGATTACGGTTTTGTAACGATATTTTATTGTTTTTCCCATGGTTTGGGATGTTTATTATTGAAATATGATATATAAATTGAAATTATTGATATTATTATTTTTCCAGACCTAACCGCATAGAGGAGAATCTGCCAAAATTTTTCGCGAATTTAGGACTTAGAAAATTTTTGTGAAAATTGAGTTATTTTCAAAATTTTGTTAAACTTAAATATGGAAATTAATTGTTTACAAATTGATTATTTTGAATAAAATTATATCAAATTTCTTAATTCGTTCTTGTTCCTTTTCGGGGATGAAAAGTTTTGAGTGGGGGAGAGTGTAACGACCCGTATTTTTGATAATTAATACTATTAAATTTAATAAGATTTTGAAATTTAATATTGTGAGAAATTAAAATTTATGATTTATTAATGAGAAAAATAATTAGAATATGATCTAATAATGTTGTTTGAATATTATTGACAACTATTTTAATGTAATTTCAATCAATTAAAATAATTGTAAAGTTAATTTGGTTAAATTTGTAAATAAGGAATAAACTAATTGTTGGAATTAATGTAATTAAATATTGCAGTTAATATCGGTTAAGATGATAACTATAGAATATAAACGTAATAAAATGTAAACTAATGTTAATTATATTCATAAGGTAATAGTTGATTCAATAATAAGAGTGTAAATCGAAATAAAAGAATTGATTGAAATTAAAATATAATTAACAGGGGTTTTATTATAGTTGTAATTAAACGCTGAAATTAGTGAAATATTTAAATATTGGGTTTTACATGTAAAACCGTATTGTAAAAGATTATTAATTTTTATGTAATCAAGAATGATGAAATTGTTAACTTTTAAATTTGAATTTAAAAGGTGATTAAACCAATTTAATAATAATTTATTTAATTAATGTGTAAAATTTGCCATTTTGGTCACTGTCTCGGATTTTGACGAAACCTAATTCATCGGATCTATAACAGTGAATTATTGTAGGATTTCAAGTTTCGTAGCGATTAGACTTATCGTTTGATCGTGTGAGCTCGAAACGCGTAGAAATCGATTAAAATAATTAAAGAATATAATTTGATTTTGAAAGCTAACTTCAATATACGATGGAATTGTGGTTTGAAACAAGTTCCATTGGGTTTAAAAATATCGAAAACCTATATTTCGATATATTGGATGACCAACTTTTGTTTTGAAAACGAAACGGGCTTTTGGGGTCGTTGTTATCGTTTCGACCAATTCGATATGTATTCGTTCTTATCCATCTGTCTATATAAATAGATACTTTCTAAAACCCTAGCAACATTCTAATTTCATTTGCTGTACGTATAAATTTTTGCTCCTTCCTTCCTTCCCAATGGCAGAAACCTTAATTCAATTTTAATCAAAAACCCTAATTCAAATTACGAATCAAAACCAAAAATTCAAACTCCTCAAACTATATCAAAATATATATCGTTGGAAAGCTCTCAACAAACGTAATCTACATATATGGTTATTTTTTAGATTGGAGGCTTCGTTTGGGCAGAAATTAGCGAAGTTCTCTTGACCGTCCATTCTAGGTTTTCGATTTCAACGGTGGATCTTCATCGATATGATGATTAGAGGCCACTGGTCGATAGAGGGAAGCATGGCAAGTGCATCGGCATGGTTGGTTCGTCTCAGAGAAGTCGAATTTTTCTTGATTTTGCGTTTGAACATGGGCATTGGCGCTGGCCTTTCACGGCAGCTGAGATGGCCGCGAGCTCAGCATGAGGACGGTCGGAGGTGACTAAGGCGGCGGTGGTGGCTGATCGTGGTGTAGGGGCACATGGAGGTTGCGTTTGGGTCACGAAGGTTGGCAGTCGTGGGTTTCGTTGCTGTCCGTGTTCGATAATCTAGGGTTTCATGGTATAGGTAATTACGTTAATGCCCTTGTTTTAATTTAATTTAAATTTTAAATTTTAAATCTTCTAACACACATAACATTTGCATATGAGCTCGGATCTAAACGCGGTTTCTTCCATTGCGATTGTATCGAAATTCCGGACAATCTGAATAGGTTTGGTTGGATTCTGAGACAGTTGTAATTTTGGGCATTATTTGGATTTTATCGCGACGATAAATCAAATGTGAGTGATTTAACCCACTCACGAATACTAAACCTTCTTATGTTAGTTGAATTAAATTTATGATGTGAAGAATATTATTGATTGCTGGTTGATAGTTTAATTTGACATTTTAATTGAAATGAATTTTATTAAATTAAATTGCCATTTAAATTAGTATTGAATTTAAATTTTTAGTTAAATACCTGATAATGATAACCAGTTAATTGTTATGATTTATTGGCTGATTTAGATGTTGATTGTGATGGATGTTTACTTGTTGACATTTTGGATGATTGGATGTTTATATCCCTGTTATCACTATGGGTTGAAATGATACATACCTGAATGATCTTATAGATTAGGAAAAATCGTTATGGGTTGAAATGATACATACCCGAGCGATTTTATTGATTTGGAAATTTTGATTCGGGATACGAGTTGAAATGATATATACCCGAAAATTTAACTAATTTGGGTTAAAATGATACATACCCAATAACTTGACCATAGGGTAGAGAATCATATACGGACACCGTTGGTCGGTTTTAAATTATTTCCTAAATGGTAAAGTATGTTTGATTTATAAATTTGATTTTTAAATTTATTTAATGATTTCATTTAAAAATTTACATTTGGAAAAATAATTTATTTTATATGTTTTAAAGTTTTAAATTTTAAGTTAATATATGGTTTAAAAGTAAAATTTTAAGATTTTACTTATAATTTATTTAGTTTTAGAAATATATTTTAAATAGTTTAAAATTTTAATTTAATAAAATATTTAATATGGTTTAAATATATATATATATATTAAATTTAATTTAATATAATAAATAAAGTTTTGATTTAAGATAATAAATATAGACTTGTATAATAACTTTAATAGATAAAGATTTTAGAATTTTGAAAAAGGTTATGTAAGGAATTTATAAAAGTTTTGTAAGAGATTTTATAATGGATTTTGTAAAAGGATTTTATAAAAGATTTTTGTAAAGGATTTTTATAAAAGATTTATAAAGGAGTTATAAAGGTTTTAAAGGATTTTATAAAGGGATTTATAAAAGAACTTGTATAAAGGGATTTAGAAGCGTTTTAAAGGAATTAGCGTAGAAATTTATGAAAAGGGAAAGAGTTGTAAACTGGTTTGGAATTTATAAATAGCTTTATAAATGGTTCTAAAGCATATAAATAGTTTATAAATGGTTTAAGTAAGATTATAAATTATTTTTGAAATTGATTGAAAAAAATCTTCCTCGGTATTTATGAATATATTTATACTTTTGGAATAAGTATACGGATATCTTGATATGAAGGTATAAACTGTTTTCTGGATTTAGTATTATGATTTTTTTATAAAATGACTACGGTATAAAAAATATAACGATTGGTTGTTAAAGTGACCGGGGTCAGATATTGTCATACTCTCTGCCAATTCGAAAACCACTTTAACAACTGTGCACATCGTGGAGAATCCAGAACCAAGTAGGATGGTTTGGCAAATGCTACTGGTATGAGGTAAGAACACAGCCCTGACCTTCGGGTCAGCTTGATATGACTAAAATCAGGAGCCATAACCAGGCCAAGTGAGGTCGCTCCTCCGATCGGACACGCTTCTTCGATACCATATATGTTACTTTATGATTGATTGGTGGCCACACTCGATTTGATTATGGGAGTGTTGTTCGAGGTGGGTGGTAGCTGCAGCTATGCGTTACCACCAGCCTGGTTCTGCAATCTGGTAGAATCCTACCATGGGTATAGCCTCGCGTGCCCTATCATATGCCTTATCGAGCCCACTACGATTTTGGTTTGCATCGTACCTATGGAAGGCTCCCTGATAACCCACCGGTTTGGCGGATTTTACAGTACTGCATAGACTACGGCATTATAAAAATGTGTTAAGGGGGATATGGGTAATGCCTTAACGTTATTTTAATATTTATACTTTACTGATAGTAACTACATATATAGCGTATATTACTACATATATATATAGTCTAACGGATCATTAGGAGATGGGAAATCCTAAAACATCGCTTAAGTTATTGCACGTACGTTATACACTGGATAGGAGATGTAAAATCCCGTAAACACCTCTGAAGCCAGTACACTCATATTTACTTATTGTTGATTTAACTTACATAAGATCTTTTAGTTCTGACTCGAGTATTTTGTCTTTTCATTATGCTCGGGTCAGCCTGAGCTTTTCAGTGTTGAAGACTCTATTTCTGGAGGACGAAGGCGGAGTTTGATATATTATATTATCAGTCATTTTTCCACTTCATCATGTTGTTCCGCTGCATTATGCTATTATACCTGTTGTATGTATAACTATGATTGTATTGTAAAAGTGCAATCAAATGTTATTTGTAAAACAGCTTCATGAACTGTTTATTTGAATGTTATATTTTGTCATTCCACTGTGAGATTCTGTGTTTTGTTTTTCCTTCTTTTTTTCTTTTTTTCTTATTCACCCCCATTAACAATCCCCTCTTTGAATGGTTTGGGTTGACATATGTTGTTTACTGTCGATTTAAGCCGTCCAAAAAGGTGGGTCATCACATATCCCTTAAAGCTAGACTTAATCCATTAACAAAATTTGTCGCCTTTTTCGCTGGTGTATTAATAAGGTATAAGCCATACTTCGCTAGTTGGTTAAATTCATTAGGCTACTCCTTGACACCACGGTCACTTTGCTCCAAATGAATGAACTTCTCCAGCTCTACTCCCCATTCTACCTCATAAATAAATATAGTCTTAAAGCGCCTCTTAAAATCAGTCCACGCAATCTTAGTCACAGCAATGCCAATTGCCTACCAATTCAAGGCCTCTACTTATAAGTGCTACGAAGCTTACTGTCTCTTCATTGCATCCTCCACACCCATCTTAGCAAAAATCCTATAACAATTCCTTAGCTATGCAAGCATATTAACAAATGATTCAATCCTAAAATAATTCTTTCCACTTAAATTCTGGAAATCCCGACATAGCCTGGGAAGTTAAAGTAGGTGAAGGTGCCGGGGCCGCACTTTGTGCTTGCACTTTGGGTCCTCCATTGTGGTTGAGTTCAGTCGGGCCTCTTGCTTGAATATACCAATGGAACCATATCAGGATGTTCACGATTGGAACCTCAGTAGGTTCACTAGAATTACTTCGAGTATGATTGCTCATTTCACCTATATATAACTAGGAATTATTAGCAACTTTCCTTAAACAGTGGTAAGCATTACTGTAGTTTAAAGGGTGTGCTGGTATTATAACTATATATATATAGTAATTTTGAAAATAAATAAGTACGTCTTCTCAATACATGCCTAATTCCTAAGGAATTCTGTGCCTGAGCTCTGATATCAAGTGTGACAAACCGCACCTCTAGACACACCGATCCAACGTTTGAAATGGCGTTTGAACTAGGACCATGCCAAGAAGTTCTAGTTATTATGTTTTAATGGTTTACGTGATATAGAGACAATTATAAATTTAGGATATTATGCACTTTTAGATCTCATGGTGGAAGAAATAAAATATAAGTACTGAAAATAGCCAAATCAGATAGCACTCTCAACATAAATGTAACACCCCATATTTTTGGTAATATTATTTAGGATATTTAATTAGTTAAATAAAATAAAATAATGTGTTGATTAGGGGATTGAGATTTGATCTTAATTAAGGGTAGCCGAGCCATTTAAACAATGAATTAAAATAAGAGTTAAAATTGAAATAGAGGATGGGAAAAAATAGGAAAGAGGCCATTCATATATCCTTAAACCCTTGGCCGTGTATCCCATACACGTTTATTTCATTTGAAATTTTTTAAAACTCAAGGCCGGCCACTATTAACAATAGTAAGAGGAAGAAAGATAAAGGGGAAGCTTAGTCAACATCAAATTCATTCAAATCTCATATCCTTAATTCCTAAAGCTAAGATGAATAATGTTTACATCTCATATTTATTTTGTTTTCGGTTTTAAGATAAAATCCAAAATATTTTACATTGATTTGCCGTGTTTTTGAATGATGGAATGGTTACAAATAATTGTTTATGATTTATGGTTGTTTATATAGATTTTATGACATGTTTTGAAATGAAAACCATATTAAATGACATCTAAATGCCTTGCAAAAATTTATATAGACCAAAAATAATATTTTGTAAATGGGTTTCAATTTTCAAAATTTTTTAAATTTTTGTGGAGTTTATATGAATTTTCTAGTAAAGAAAATATTAAATTGGATTATAAATTGTTTACGGCCAAATAATAAAAGGATTGGGTTTGAATTTTTATATGTTGGAAAACATATTGAAAGAGATTTTTTGGAATTTTTGTAGAATTTTCTTAAGTGTTTTAATGGGTATATAAAATTATTTAAGGTATGAGACTTGAATGTTTTATAAAATTAAGGAAGGAGAAGAGACTTTTCATAAATAAATAAATTTGTTAATTCTGGAAAGTTGGCAGCACTTTTGAAAAGAAAAATAGACAACCAATCAGATTTAGACAACACAAGGCAAGTTAGGTACAAAAGAAATAGTTTAAAAGTACAAATAAACATGTTTTTCACTGTTTCAATACTTTCAGCACTAGGTTCCGCCTCCTTAGCTTCACTTTCGACACGGTCGAAACCAATGCACATGGTACCAGGGAACTGGTACGTGTGAATGGGATGTAGGTGGAAGGTATGGAGTGGAAACCAGGGGAAGGTATGGAGTGGAAACCAGGGGTTCCGAGGGGGTTGAGGCATTACTTTGCTTTTAGGGGAAAATGCGCCTACTCGCTTTCGACTAAGTAGCTTGCGACTCAGTTATTCAACTCAGTTAGATTTCGACTGGATTTAATGGATTTAAAGCAATGGTTTCGATTGGTTTGCGCTTTTGTTTTAAATGATTGCTTTCGACTAAATCAAAACATTTTGCTGTCGCTTTCTACCTTTCGACCCAAATGGTTTCAAAAGGGTTGTTTACTTTGTTTTCTAAAATTTGGCCACTTCTTTAAAGCTTTTCGCAGGGATGGTTTCGACACCATCACTTCTTTACATAGGAATGGTTTCGAAAAAAGTGCTTTCGACTTTAACGGGTTTCTGATCCTTTTGCTCTACTTGAAGACATAATACAAAGGGTTTCGACCGAAACAATTTTCAAAGGTTTCGAAGGGGTAAATTTTTGAATGGTTTCGAAAGGGTTCCACTTATTTTAAATTGAAGCCAAAGGCTTTCGAAAGGTTTAGTATTTTAATGCTTTCGAAAGGTTTTTAATGAATGGTTTCAAAGGGGTGATCTCCCAGGGTTTCGAAAGGGTTGAAAGGAAAGGTTTTTCCTATGTTTTCGAAAGGTAATATTTAAAGGATGTCTAGTGTTTTGAAGCTTTCGAAGGAAAGGATTTTAATGGTTTCGAAAGGGTCACTTTTAATGGTTTCGAAAGGGTCACCTTCATGGGTTTCGAAAGGGTTGTTTAAAGGTTTTAAACAAAGGCTTCAAATGTATTAAATAGACAATATAGCCTAAGTATTTTCAAGTTAAAAGGGTTTAACTTGTTTTGGGAGGATAACCAATCCTCATTAAAATTCATCAACATCATTTTGAGTAAAGTATATAAAACATGGCAAAATAGCTTAGAATAAAGCTAAGAATATATTTTCCTTGTATAAGTATGATTTATAAGGTTAAATCATTTTGAAAAAGATTTTTCAAGGAAAAAGATGAAGGGTAGTTAACCCTAAGAAAATGATTCGGACAGTTAGTCCAGTTTGCGGACAGTTAGTCCAGTTTGCGGGTAGTCAGCCCAATTTTCGGACAAATAATCCATTTACTACTTGTGGACAGATAGTCCATTAGTTACCTAATTATAGCTTAACAGAATTAGCTATTATTATCATTATTATATCAGTTTCATTAACCAGTTTGGTTGCAGGAAAGGATTTGCAAAATATATGTTTTAAAGAGGATATTAGTGGGGGGAACTCGTTCCGCTAAGCGGCGTGGTCTCACTTAATATCAGTAAACTGAGATGTAACGGTATTATTCATACTAGGCTTTATGTCCGACTCGTAGTTTTTGTTTCCCTTAAAGTCTCGGGTGCTCAAAATTGATTTGAGTAGGTAGAGAGTTAAGGTTTTCAGATTTTAGAAATTTTAGCGAATAAAGCTTTTGGAGATGAGCAAGTGGCTGACGGATAGCTAATTAGGAGTTATAGTTTTATCTTGTTTTGATTCTACTGTGTATATTAAGTCAGATATGACTATATTGACTCTGATCAACCAAGGGAGCATCGTCATATGTCGCTCTTGGCGTATTTTGGTAACGATTATATTTGATCTTTACCTGGAAAACGGTATAGGATTATGTAATTTGGATATGACTTTGTTTTGAAATGTAATCGGTAAAATGTTGTTTTTTGGAAATCTATGATTTTGTTCATATTCAAGTGCTTCTGATATTATGGATACCATTAGCATTACCGTATTTTATCACCAGAATTTAATACTATGAATGACTGCGGCATCTGTAGCGCTTAGCTTTTGACCTCTAAATATAGGATGTTACAATAAACATTGTCCATACAATAATATCTCCAAATGACAATACATGAGAGTCCGACTAATATATATATAATATAAAGTACACTGAGGAGTAACTACAGATAAATATAGCTCTGGAATTCCACGTCACATCCTACATGCTTCGTATCCTGGCCAAATCATCTACCGACCTATCCTCTTCAAATAGAGATAAAGAGGGAGAAATTGAGGGGGTTAGATAAAGTCTGATGAGTGAATTATATCACTAGTGGTATGGTGTTGAAAAGTAAATAAAGTTTAGTTATAACCTACACTTAAGGGTATTCCTTAGTATGTGTGTCTTATGTATGTATGCATGTATGTATGTGTGTACGTGCATACGTGCGCATGTACTGTGTGTGTCTGTATGTGTGTGTATTATTTAGTTTCACAATATAAGTTGACTGTCTTAAATGTGAGTAAGTCCAATTGTGATTTATGGAAGTTTTAACTCATAAATGAAACATACTGAAACTGTGATGACCCGAGATTTCGACAATATTATTTTAATAAGCATTAATCTAATTAGATAAAATACAACACATCATTTAAAAAAAATGAATAAAACTTTAGGACATTTGCCATTTATTTATATATGTATGTTTGTGTGTGTGTATTGTGAAGGAAATTATGATTTGGAAATTTAAAATAAAGTTTTTCAAAAATATTTAAAATAAAATCTATTTTATTCACATTTAATTAAAAGATCTACCTTATTAACATTTGACCTAAGTATATATATATATATATATATATATATATATATATATATATATATATATATATATGGATGTAATCTAGATAATAATGCTTGAGATAAAATCAGTTTTATCAATACTAGATTTAAGTATAAAATAAAGTATATGATTATAAATTAAGTGTTGATAGTTTAAGCTTACAATAGAAAGAAAAGTAAGGGTTTATGTTAGAAATAATCATATAAGTGGTTATTGTGTGGATGCAACATAAGTTAAAACTATAACAATAACTATAATAATGTTATATTAAGCATAAAGGTATAAAACAAAACCAGGAATGTATGTTTGCTGTGAAGTCAAATATGCAAGTATGGATAAGCTTGTAAACATGAAAGGAGACATATGCATTAAATACATCCAGCTCAAGCATACAATGTATCTCCCCTACCGTACAAAACAAAATCAATGGCAAGACATAAAATCAAGCCGAGATTTTTATGTAGAAAAAAAATCTTGTGGAAGCCTGAAAAAAAAAAAATATCAGCTTATAGCTTACTTTACACATCATCCCATGTATATATACCTCCACTTACCTTCATCTTCTTCTTTCGTTGGATCCAGTTAAGATATTCTTTATTTCATAACTTAAAAACAAACTAAAAACAAGTGGCTATTACCACTAAAAGGAATCAAAACTAAAACAGAAGGTCAAGCCTGAAGCAGGGGAAAATGCAAACAGGGTTCCTCCTTTTTAAAACTGTGAGTAAACTTGGAATCAATTTACTTAATTCTTATATGTACCTACACATGTTTGAAAATCTAATGGACATCTTTATTTACTAAGTAATTAGGTGGAAATGTGTTTCTATGCTATCTGTATATATGTATTAGTCACAAGAAAATACAACCTGAAGCTTGCAAATGCCATCTCTACTCTTGCTTAGTTCAAGACAGTTAACTTCCAAGTTTTAAAAACAAAATCAGAAGCCTGTACAGTGAAAAATTCATGGTTGCCTCACTGTCTTTCAACTCTATATAGAGGCATAGCTTCTTATAAGTTGGAATATACAAAAGGAAACAATAAGTTACGAAATAAAAATATATAGGAAACAAAACTGAGAAAACAAGAGCAAGCTTTAGTATCCAACTCAACCAAAACAAGATCAACATCAGTTTCAAGTTCTTCATAGATAAGGGACAGCAACTCAAGTCTTTAAAACAAAACTTCTTCTAAGGCTCTACTCTTCATCATGTCGGTGAGCTTTACAAATATTAATGGTTGATATAGGAGCATGCTTACTGCTAAGCACAGTATTTACGAAAATAATCACTTACAGGCTTTCTCTGTTTTGGATTTTAAACTCAAACTTACACTATACCAAAGTTTAAAAATCAATAATTCCTAAACTACTTGATATTAGGCTGAGCCGTCAACTGCAAAGATGTTCATTTAGGATCGTAGTTATTTTTAAAATTATTCGTTTAATGTTTTATCGACTGTGACGACAAGAACGTACTTATTACAGTAAGCAAGCTATAAAAGTGAAATTTTGAACAAATTTAATTTGACAAATGGGTTGTATAGACTTGTTTATCACATCGATTCATGAATTTTAACGGCATCCGAGTGATTTTTAGATTGGGAATTTTTGTTTGGAAGTAAGATGAACGGAATTGGTTAAATCTTTAATTTCCGGCGGGTTCGCTGGTGATGGGTCAAATCATCGTGAGTGGAGGAGCCACAGACCATAGGTGGGCCACTGGCGGAGTTGTAGGGTCTCCGATAAGGTGTGTAGCGTGGTTGAGCCACTTTAGGGTTAAGGAGTGAGGAGTGATTAAGGCTCGATCGTGGTGCTTTTGGTGAAGCTGCGTAAGGTCGGGCTCGGCATAGGTTGGCCAAGGGGTGCGCTAGAGTCTTGGGGTTCTTGCGGAGGTGGCGACGTAGCTGCAGGTGGCCGTGGATCGCGAGGAGAACGTGGATGTGTGAATTGGTCGCGTATTGTGTGGGAAGGGGTTTTGGGAAATTTGAGAAGGAGATGGTCGGAGTTTGGAATCGAGGGTCGATCGTGATGGCCATAGCAAGGCGCACATGAGGGAGTCGTTGCGACGGGTCGGCGAGCATAGCAGCTCCTGTACACGTGCACGAACGTGCACGAGTAGATGGAAGAGAAAACTGTTGGGGTGGGTTCTTGGTTAAATTGTTCCTTCTCGTGTTTGGGTATTGAGAAAAAGGAGTCCACTTCGGGTACGATTGCGTTTTGCGCGATGGTAGACTCGGGTCATGTGACCAATTGCACGCATATTGTCTTTCCAGTTTTCAATAAGCTTAAACTAAGATTTTATAGAAATGGAAGAAGCTGAGAAGCTCGAGTCAAGGCTCGAGTCAAGTGGTGATCGAACCGAAGGAGAGATTGAGCATGTTTTAAACAAGCTTGAAATGGGAATTAGAAAACCGGTTAAACTATTTTAAGGTAAATGTTTGAACTACTTTGATTTAAGAAGTTTTATGTTTTGTTTAACTTAAATTTATTGAGTAAAAATGTTATTTTTCACACTTCGTTGAATGATTTAATCATGTAAGTAAATTATAAAATGAAACGTTTAAATTATGGAAATGAAAATACGATATGAGTAAGAATAATATTTTAACTTATGGTTAATTAAGACTTTAAGGATTAAAATTAATTTAGGTTGATGGAGAAATTTAAGTAAAATTAATTGATTTGATTAATTAGAGAGAAATTTTCTTATGTGAAGTAATTAAAGGAGAATTACTGTAAATGGTAGTAATTCGGATATGGAGTGTTGTGATATGATATGTTGTTAGGACTGTGATGTCTGCTTAGCTACCAATGATAAGTTAATATGAGAATTGACACCCTGTATTTTAAATTAGAAGTGTATTTCACTTGAATAATCTGGTATAGATAGCATTGATTTCGAAGAGGCCGGGGTCGGGTACCAGTGAATAACCGAACCCACGTCGATTTGTAATCTGTATCTGTTTGTTTCTAGGTGAATATGATGTGAGAAATCAATTGTCTAAAATGAGATATTATGGTCTTCAAACTAAGTTTGAATACCTAAGATTTAATCATGAAATAAGAGTTGAGCATAACAAGAAATGAACTCGTAGGGAAGTACGAGTTACTCGGGTTTCCTTTATGGTTTGAACTTAGTATTTTAAATTATATGGGTTTACTCACGCTGGTTTCCAGCCTGACCCGGGTGTTACTTTGATGTAATGCTCGGGTCAGACCGAGTATTACAGATTTTCAGGTAAGGACGTTCTGGAGCTTAGGAGATGAGTTGGATGGCAGAAACGTATGGAGTGTTTCCGCTGTATTTTAGTGTTGTATATCTGTGACATGATAATTGTGTATATTCAGTGTCTGTAAAGATGTGTAACTCTGATGTATAAAAATGCAATCGACGGAATATTATTCTTTTGTAAACTGTTATTATTTGATATTATATTTTGATCCGCTGCGAATGTGAGATGTTGATATTTCTGATCTTCTTCTTCTATCTCTTTGTTATTTTCATAACTATCTAGAATTTTCGGGATCGAAAATTCCGGGTCGTTACAGTTGGTATCAGAGCGAAGGTTAAGCGAGAACCTTGGCTCTGGTGGGTATACTCATAAGGATAGGGTCAATAGTACCCTAGAATGAGTTGAGTGTTTATATATATATATATATATATATATATATATATATATATATATGAGAGCGTACTTGTTATTTTCATATATAAAGATTTTAAATGATTTTATGTAAGAATTTATTTTGATATATTTAAAGCAATATTTCTTACTAATAAATGTTAAAGTAATTGGTTGTTAAAAATTATTGGAATTAAATAAAATAATGAGAATTAAGTGGTAATAGTAATATAACCAAATTGAAATTGAATGAAGATAAATTTGAAATGGATCCAAACTGAAATTAAAATCCTGAATTTGTAGAAATGTTTTCAGGATAAAGATGATAATGAATTGGTTTCCGGATATGACAATCTTGGTTATTATCATAAATGGCTGTTGTATTTAATAGTGGAATGTGTTAATGAGTAAGCAAGATAAAATGTGTTAAGGATATAAACTTAAGTATAACTTGTAAATTAGAACGGATTTAAATTGTGAAGTTTAAACCTAAGTTTAGAAACATTCGAATTGTTTCAAAGTGTTAAAAGATAAGAATAAATAATATTGTTCAGAATATACTTGAATGTGATCTTATTTTAAAATAACAAGTTGTTTGAAAACTTAAAAAGAGATTTGTCTTAAATTAAAACCAGTGGTGGTTTAAATTTTAAAGTATAGCCTGGTGGGCTAAGAAATAAATATGTATATATGGATACAAAGATGGTTTGAAAATAAACTCTAAATGTTGAGTTTTAAATTTGGGAAATGAGATGTGATATCCAAAGTGATAAGTTTTTGAAATTATAAGATTTATTAATGTGAAGTTTAAAATTTGAAGTGGGAATTCAAATTTGAGTAAGTTTGGCGAGATTAAATTGAATTTAACTTAAGGGAAGTTAAATAAGTTTGGAATAAACAACCTGAATTGGAAATTTCAAGATGAAATTGAGATTTAACTTAGGAAAGTTAAATGGGTTGTTTTGGTAGGAAACTATATGTGATCTCAAATTGGTTTGAGATCTGGAATGGGTAGTGGATGATGAATGTTTTAAATAAAGGGGGAATTAATTTAAAGGACAAAGATTTGTATATTTTTTGCCTCAAGGACACAACCTCAATATTTTTACCATAAGGACAAACATTTTTTTAAAAATTATTCATAAGGACAAATATTTTCTAAAATTATTCATAAGGACAACAAAACTGCTACCAAGCTAAAAACTGATACCTAAAAACTGCTACCGATAACTACAAACTGATACTATCAATGACTAAAAACTGATACCTAAAGAAAGTTGTCCTCCAGGATAAAATATTGAAGGCCTGTCCTTGAGGTAAAAACGCTGAAAATTTTTGTCCTTGACGATAATTTCCTGTTAAATAAATTGGATGTTTATTTATCTTAATATCATCCTGTTATTATCAGTAATTATGAGACTGTGAATTTGATTGTTTAAATGAATTAAGAAGTAGATTGAGGTAATATCTATTTCATTATTGGAATTAAATGGAATTAAACTTTAATTTGAAATTACTTAAGTAATTTTGATTTTAAAGATAAAAATTAAACTTGAGAAAATGAGATCGCTTTGAACATTAAGATTTGAATGTTTAAAATGAACATGTAAACTGAAATGGTTAAGGATTGGTTCCAAGATTGAATTTGGGTAATAAACTAAATTTCAAAGATTAAATTGTTTTAAAGGGGGTTTGAATTATTATTTGAACCTAGGAATAAGTTTATGTAGAAGTAAAGGTAAATTAAAATGGAATTTTGAAATTTGAACTCAGAATTAAATGGTTAGGCTGTTAAATTAAAAGTAAAGGTAAGATTTGATTTATGGGATTAAATCAACATTCGAAAATTTAACTCGAATTTATATAATTCGAGATGGTTTAAAATTGAGATTTAAATTGAATTAGTTCAAAATGGAATTTGATTTGAATTGTGGATAATTCAACTTGAATTGGGACTGGATCAATTTAATGGGAAATTGATTGAAATAGAGATTGGGAAGTTGAACAGTTTGACTCTGGACTATTTTCAAAATAAATTGTTTTAATATGAATCTATTTTTCCAAACTATTTACTGCACAACTTTTCTTTTAAACCTAAAACTATCTTAAGCTTGTTTGGAATTATTTTTGGAACTATTTAACAAATTTTCAACTGTTTTATAAACTAATTACTGTTTTTCAACTACTTTATAACTGATTACTGTTTTACAAACCAATAATTATTTTTCAACTACTTATCTATTTTTAAATTTTTCCAAGCTATTTCCTAAATATAAACTGGTTGGAGTTCAAACTGTTGTTGAGTACATACCCAACTGAGATAAGAATTGAAGCGATAATCCAAATGTGGATTAAGGCAAATGTGAATAAGTGAATAAAATCAAAGGGAGGATGAATAGAAAGGAAATTGATTTAACTGATAATCAATGAAGATAAATAAGTAGGATGTACGTATATTATTCTATTCGCATAGTGATTTGATCCAGATTCGAGCATAGAATTTCGAGATAGTATTATCGATCCGAGTTGGGATAATTCGCTCGATTTTCGACGGCGAACCTGGATATGGATTTTTGATTGGTTCTGGATATTCTCTATCATAGTTGTGACTCTGTAAGGAGAATGACGGTTTCTGATCAAGAAACCAGATCTAAGTCC
The DNA here is from genome assembly GCA_030737815.1 of Allium fistulosum. Lineage (NCBI taxonomy): Eukaryota > Viridiplantae > Streptophyta > Magnoliopsida > Asparagales > Amaryllidaceae > Allium > Allium fistulosum. The sequence goes on from CM060906.1 coordinate 327,329,996, forward strand.
GCACTAGGAAGTCGGGTGGACAATACTAGTTCGGAAGTGAAATTGTATGATCGAGTGAGCGATCAAATTGATATTGCGTACGAATGATATATGGACATCGTACAGGTTTCAATTAAATTGATATTGGAAATTTGTGGATAATCACTGTAAATGATTTTTGAAATTGAAAGTGTATTTTATGAAATATATGATGAAGTAAAGTGGGAATTGAACATTTCTATGATTAAAATTTACTTTATGAAAGCAAGCAATATGGAGAATGACTTTACAAAAGAGTAATCAAAATTTGAATATTTATTTGGGCTAAACAAAGTTATATATCTTTGTTATATGTGGAAAACTCCCCTTGTTGAATCTATAGCCAGAAGAAAATGATTTTTGAAAGTATTTGAAGTATAAAAGTGAATTTATACAAGTACAAATTGATTCAAAGATTTTTCAAAACTTTTATATATATGTATTTATAAAAAGGATTTGTGAAAATGGTTTTGAGGAAAGGTTTTGGAAACCTATGGCATTTGGAAAGGCTTTTGATTTTTGGATAAAATCAATATTAGAATTTGGAAAGCCTATTTTGTGAATTATCGATTTTGGGAATCGATTTTGTAAAGGAGCTTTATATGAATTCATACTAGGTGTATGATTTGGAAAATACTATATGTATATAGTATAAAGTGTTTTGAGATTGGCTCTGGGGAAAATGGCGCTCCCTTGAAATGAACTTCTCAGGAATGCCACAGGGTGGCACTGCCTTGAGCCTCTAAAGGGGAGGTTCTAAAGTTGATCCTGTGAGGAGTCCGGACAAAACTAGTTCCTGAGGATTATTTGTGTAGCGAAAGTCGAGGGGCTGGTGCCCACAGAGGAATTTGGATTATGCTGTGACGACAGTGTAACTCGATGTCACTACGATCTACTGCAGACCATAGCGGAAGTCGCGTGAGCCGTTGAGAGCCAACAGTCTACGTTTGATTTTATATCGGTAGACTGCGACACTATGGTAACATAGCGAAAGTCGTGTGTGCCGCTGAGAGCCAACAGTCTGCGTTTGATTTTACATCGGTAGACTGTGACCTATGTTAGAGTGGAGAAGTTTCATTTTGGCAGCGAAAATCGTGTGTGCCGCTGAGAGCCAACAGTTACATGGACTTTTGCTGTGACGGCAACGTAACCCTGGAATGTAACTGCGATCTGTTGTGGGTTCCATGGTGTAATCAGTTACATGGACTTTTGCTGCGATGGCAACGTAACCCAGGATGTAACTGTGACCATGGATGAGTGTGATGATTTACAGAGCATTCTCACTAAAGATATTTTCTCTATTTTCGAAAACTGTTTTCTATATTTTCAATAAAATTATTTTTCAAGTACTTTCACTGGATGTTGAAAACAGGTTTACCGAGTACTTTTGGATTTTCAGTCCTATGCCTGATCAACGTATGACCGAATCTCTTTGAGAACGAGGATGGACTTGTTGAAACATCAAGTTATAAAAAGTATTTTATAAAAACTATTTTGGAATAATAGTATATGGATATTTAAAAAGTATTTAAAACTGATCATAGAGCAATTATCTGATTTTAAGCATCTTTGTAAATGATGATTTCGTTCCTTTTCGAGGACGAAAAGTTCTAAGGGGGAGGAATGTGACGACCCGAGATTTCGACAATATTATTTTAATAAGCATTAATCTAATTAGATAAAATACAACACATCATTTTAAAAAAAATGAATAAAACTTTAGGACATTTGCCATTTATTTATATGTGTATGTTTGTGTGTGTGTATTGTGAAGGAAATTATGATTTGGAAATTTAAAATAAAGATTTTTAAAAATATTTAAAATAAAATCTATTTTATTCACATTTAATTAAAAGATCTACCTTATTAACATTTGACCTAAGTATATATATATATATATATATATATATGGATGTAATCTAGATAATAATGCTTGAGATAAAATCAGTTTTATCAATACTAGATTTAAGTATAAAATAAAGTATATGATTATAAATTAAGTGTTGATAGTTTAAGCTTACAATAGAAAGAAAAGTAAGGGTTTATGTTAGAAATAATCATATAAGTGGTTATTGTGTGGATGCAACATAAGTTAAAACTATAACAATAACTATAATAATGTTATATTAAGCATAAAGGTATAAAACAAAACCAGGAATGTATGTTTGCTGTGAAGTCAAATATGCAAGTATGGATAAGCTTGTAAACATGAAAGGAGACATATGCATTAAATACATCCAGCTCAAGCATACAATGTATCTCCCCTACCGTACAAAACAAAATCAATGGCAAGACATAAAATCAGGCCGAGATTTTTATGTAGAAAAAAAAATCTTGTGGAAGCCTGAAAAAATAATAATATATATATCAGCTTATAGCTTGCTTTACACTTCATCCCATGTATATATACCTCCACTTAGAGCATCTCCAACAGAACGAGAATTCTCAAATCCGCACCCAAATTCGTCCCTTACAGAGCGCGAGAAATTGTAATAGTGCAGATTGGGGGGCCTTCGGGCTGAGAATTGGAGATGCGTTGAGGCGCCTGTTGAACAGGCGCCTGTTGCCAGGCGCTTGTTGAACAGGCGCCTGATGTTCAGGCGCCTGTTCAACAGGCGCCTGGCAACAAGCGCCTGTTGCTAGTAGGCGCCTGTTGAACAGGCGCCTACTATCTTCAACGGCTATTTTCCCAACGGTCGTTTTCCCTCTTTAAATAACACTCCCCCCTCTTCTTTCATTTCAAACCAATTTTCATTTTTGCAATTTTTTTCTGCCACCAATATCAACTGAAAATGTACTCCGATTTCGACGATGTAGCTGCAAGGGCCAGTTTTGAAGAATACGACTTGCAAGACGTTACGATTCCTATTGGGGGGAAGTAACTAATGCAAGTTGGAGCGCTGCGGAAGACTACGATCTTTGCTACATTTACTGTGCACTATCAGTCGATCCTATTCGAGGGACCGATCAAAGTGGTGAATCTTTTTGGGGCAAAATTACTAATTGCTACAATCGGAAGAACATTAATCGAAAAAGAACGCTATCTTCGGTCAAAGGTCATTATGGAAAAATAAATCGTCAAACGCAAACGTTCGATTCTCAAATGTTCAAATTGAAGCAAACGAATCCTAGTGGCTTTGGGAATGAAACGCATTTAGTAAGCTTCAATGTAATTTCATTGTATTTTTTTTATCTTAGTTCCTTAAGTTTACCAGTTTTTTTTTGAACAGAGAATGGCCGCAAACAAGTTGTTCAAACAAATCTATAAACCTGATAGTAAACAAGCACCACATTTTTATCAGTTCATGCACGTGTATGACATGTTGGTCGAGCATGTTAAATGGAAATCATCGCTTCAGAAGACCGTTCAACAAGTTCAATCAAACAGCGGTAGGGGTAAAACGCCTAGAGTTGGAGAAACCTCCAGTCCTATGGAATCCCAAGGAAGCTTCGGTTTAGGATCAGAAGAAGGCCCATCCCCAAATAAAGATCATTTTGTTAGGCCACAGGGAGCAAAAGCGGCCAAAAAGAAGCAGACTGCGGCAGCGGATCAAGATGAAATTAAAAAACTCATGCTTGAATCTGAGGAAAGATTTAACCGGGCAATGGACACTCGAGCACTGCAACACCAAGAAAAGTTATCAAGAATGGATCAACTTATTGATGGAAACCGCCAAAGAGATGAAGATGCAATCATGTTTATGGATACGTCACATATGTCTGCAGAACAACTGCAGTATACGGAGCAAAGAAGGAGAGAAATTATGAGGCGTAGACTTGAAGAGGATCATTAAATGAATTACCATTTCTACAACCATTGTATCTTTAAGTACCGTTATTTGTATTGTGTTCTTAATGCAAGCAATTACTAATATAAGTTTTTTATTTAAATTGCATTACACTAAAAAATGATTTTAACAACCTTAGCTTAATTATACAGAAACAGATTACAATAACCTTAATACGAAACAACATAAACAGTAGTAGAAAACGTAAGAATAGAAATAGAGTTTCACTGATTTCCAGAAAACCCCCAAAGATGATCTATGGGATCATTTTGTAGTCTTCGATGAAGTTGAGCACTACGGTATGACATTTGACTTTGTACATGAAACTCGAGTTCAAGTGCGCTTCCAATCATATCGTTGCGCCAAACAGGCGGTGGTGTAGGAGCACCCTCGTACACGTAATCTTCTTCCATGTCTTTTTCATCCTCTATAATCATATTATGTAAAATAATACAAGTGTATATTATTTTTGTCATTTTAACTGGTGACCAAAGTCTGCATGGATTACTGACTATGGCAAATCTAGACTGAAGAACCCCAAATGCTCTTTCAACATCCTTCCTCTGGCCTTCTTGCATCGCTGCAAACTTTGCTTGTTTATTGTTTTGTGGGTTAGAAATTGTCTTGACAATGGTACTCCATTTTGGATATATACCATCACCTAGATAATATCCATGATCGTACGTGTTACCTCCCAAAGTAAATGTACAAGGAGTAGATCTTCCGTTTGCTAAATCATTGAACAACGTAGATCGTTCGACTACGTTAAGATCATTGTTCGAACCTGGCATTCCAAAAAATGCATGCCATATCCATAAGTCATAAGACGCTACAGCTTCAAGAATAATAGAGGACCTATGAGATTTACCCTGATAAGCTCCAGCATACGCCTTTGGACAATTCTTCCACTCCCAATGCATGCAGTCTATACTGCCTAACATTCCGGGCCAACCTCTACTACCATGCATATTTAATAAGTTAATTATATCGGCCTCGTTCGGTCGGCGTAAGTATTGATCACCGTAAATGTCCACGATAGCTTGACAGAAATGTTCCAAACACTCTAATACCGTGCTTTCCGCCACTTTCAAATTTTCGTCAAGTGCGTCCGTCGGTCCTGCATATGCAAGCATTCTGAGTGCAGCTGTCATTTTTTGAATTCCTGTCAAACCCATTGTACGAGATGCATTGGGTTTGAAGATAAAGTATTTGTCATGCTGCTTGATACATTGGAGGATTCTAAGAAATAGAGGACGCCGCATGCGGAATCTTCTTCTAAAATCGGCATCTGTGTAAGTAGGATTCGGAACAAAGTAGTCTTCCATCAGTCTGTCGTTGTGCCATGAATGTCTACGATTTTTATACCGACGACCAACAACTGATCCACCGTGTTGCCTGCTCGATTGACCAACCTGTAGCGCAGCCATACTTAGTAGTTCCTTTTCGCGGCGAAAATGATCTTCCATCATTTCATCAAATTCGTCGTCGCTATCATCAAAAAATATATAATCTTCGGCCGCCATTTGTTATATTTGAAATTGTACACAAGTGGATAATATAATGACAAGTAATATAATGACAAGTAAATTAAGGAAAATTAAAAACTAATACAGACCTGATGAGGCTGGTACAATCCGGCGGATGGTATACCCGTAATAGCGTCGTCTGTAGGATACTGCAAGGGATACTCCACAACCTGACCGTGTACATCATACGCTCTAAATGAATGAGGTGGTGGGTCGAAAGTAGGAGGCTGTGTGTACTGAGATGATGTAGGCTCAAAGGTGGCAGGCGGTAGTGGAACTCTACCAGAAGAGGTACGCGGCCCAATATGATCGGAGTTCAAACCCCGAATATAATCAGGTAAAGCGTAAGCACGTGGGGCTACTAGAGCCCAATATGAATCAAAGTCTCCCAAAACTGTAAATGGCTCACCATCCACCCAACCCGCACCCCACATCGCATGAATATAAGCTGGTCCAACCCGAATATCACCATACATATCATCCCATGGTAGCGGATCTGATGGAATGCGAACTATACCATACAACTGTAGCCAACACCGATCCCCTAAATACCATATGAATGGACATGTAGCAACCTGAAAGCAAATCCTACGTCGCGACATGGATACATGAAAAGTGAGTGGATGGTCAGGACCGGGCTCTAGGAACTGTAAGTACTGATCCCATGGACGAATGATAATGTTACCACGCCGCCTCATATCCATCTGCTGTCTAGCCTCCATCAACTCATTGTGCACCCCTTGTGCAACACGGGACAAATGCATAGGAGGACCCCAACGACGCAATCTGGGAAAGTAAATATAAGGTGTGGCATTCGCCTCTACAATAAGTCGGGGGTGCATATTGGCAGTATACTCGTAGTACCAAAATGGAAGAATGTACCAAAAGCCATACATCTGTCTGGACTGCTGAAGCGCATATGTATCTAATGCTACGTACAAATAACCAATAATAGCAGTACCATAATCATATATATGGAGTCCATCCACATCTACTAACCCAGCCAGAAAACCAAGTCTAATAGTACCCTTATTGTTACTAAAAAATGTAGACCCAAAAAGGTATAGTATGAATGCACGGATAACGGGAGTGTGCATATCCTCAACGGCCATGTACTCTACTATATAACGCTGCAAACAAGATAGAGTAACAGCTCCTCCTCTAACCTCCTCATCGGCCATAGTCGGTAAATAAGCTGAATATGACTCGAACTCCTCAAATGAACTATCAAATGGAACAGGGAGACGGTCAGGTCGACCAACCTCTATGCCAGTGAGCATATAAAAATCTAGGGGAGTCAGTCCTAACTCAAAATCAGGAAAATAAAATGTGTGAGTGGTCGGCCACCATCTCTCGGTAAGGGCCTCTACTAGACAACGATCTACATGTGCAAATCTAGGTAAAGCAAGAAATTCACCAAAAGGTGATGCATGTAGCCTATCCAAAATCGGCTCCGGTAACTGATCAAAATATTCAGACATACACCTATACCAACTACCTCGCATCGCTACGTGACGAACCTAAATATATGATTATTTAATGTTAAAGTAAATAAGGAATTATTATACATTTATATTTACATGGTCGTTTATTAAGCAATAAATAAATAAACGTATACATGTGGCGTCGCTATAGCTGCAGTAAGTCGATGCGAAACAGTAGGTGGCAAGTCGTGCAAAGATCGAAGATCGGCTGGAGTCACGGTAGCATCGGGAGGGATATGAACAGGTCCGATATTGGCATCAGTCGTATATCGAACGGTGCGTCTACCAGTTTTGACCGGACGGGGCGGCATTTGGACGTGAAGCTGGTTAGAAAATGGGGGATGGGAAGAGTGTGGAATGGGAGGGAACGTGGAAAATGCGCCTGATATAGGCGCATTAACCAGGCGCCTGATGTCCAGGCGCCTGTTCAACAGGCGCCCGCCCTCATTTCTGTTGTAGAAATGAGGGCTCCAACATTTTGGAGTGCGGAAAATCGAATTTCCGCACTCCAAACTGTTGGAGATGCTCTTACCTTCATCTTCTTCTTTCGTTGGATCCAGTTAAGATATTCTTTATTTCATAACTTAAAAACAAACTAAAAACAAGTGGCTATTACCACTAAAAGGAATCAAAACTAAAACAGAAGGTCAAGCCTGAAGTAGGGGAAAATGCAAACAGGGTTCCTCCTTTTTAAAACTGTGAGTAAACTTGGAATCAATTTACTTAATTCTTATATGTACCTACACATGTTTGAAAATCTAATGGACATCTTTATTTACTAAGTAATTAGGTGGAAATGTGTTTCTATGCTATCTGTATATATGTATTAGTCACAAGAAAATACAACCTGAAGCTTGCAAATGCCATCTCTACTCTTGCTTAGTTCAAGACAGTTAACTTCCAAGTTTTAAAAACAAAATCAGAAGCCTGTACAGTGAAAACTTCATGGTTGCCTCACTGTCTTTCAACTCTATATAGAGGAATAGCTTCTTATAAGTTGGAATATACAAAAGGAAACAATAAGTTACGAAATAAAAATATATAGGAAACAAAACTGAGAAAACAAGAGCAAGCTTTAGTATCCAACTCAACCAAAACAAGATCAACATCAGTTTCAAGTTCTTCAAAGATAAGGGACAGCAACTCAAGTCTTTAAAACAAAACTTCTTCTAAGGCTCTGCTCTTCATCATGTCGGTGAGCTTTACAAATATTAATGGTTGATATAGGAGCATGCTTACTGCTAAGCACAGTATTTACGAAAATAATCACTTACAGGCTTTCTCTGTTTTGGATTTTAAACTCAAACTTACACTATACCAAAGTTTAAAAATCAATAATTCCTAAACTACTTGATATTAGGCTGAGCCGTCAACTGCAAAGATGTTCATTTAGGATGTAGTTATTTTTAAAATTATTCGTTTAATGTTTTATCGACTGTGACGACAAGAACATACTTATTACAGTAAGCAAGCTATAAAAGTGAAATTTTGAACAAATTTAATTTGACAAATGGGTTGTATAGACTTGTTTATCACATCGATTCATGAATTTTAACGGCATCCGAGTGATTTTTAGATTGGGAATTTTTGTTTGGAAGTAAGATGAACGGAATTGGTTAAATCTTTAATTTCCGGCGGGTTCGCTGGTGATGGGTCAAATCATCGTGAGTGGAGGAGCCACAGACCATAGGTGGGCCACTGGCGGAGTTGTAGGGTCTCCGATAAGGTGTGTACCGTGGTTGAGCCACTTTAGGGTTAAGGAGTGAGGAATTAAGGCTCGATCGTGGTGCTTTTGGTGAAGCTGCGTAAGGTCGAGCTCGGCATAGGTTGGCCAAGGGGTGCGCTAGAGTCTTGGGGTTCTTGCGGAGGTGGCGACGTAGCTGCAAGTGGCCGTGGATCGCGAGGAGAACGTGGATGTGTGAATTGGTCGCGTATTGTGTGGGAAGGGGTTTTGGGAAATTTGAGAAGGAGATGGTCGGAGTTTGGAATCGAGGGTCGATCGTGATGGCCATAGCAAGGCGCACATGAGGGAGTCGTTGCGACGGGTCGGCGAGCATAGCAGCTCCTGTACACGTGCACGAACGTGCACGAGTAGATGGAAGAGAAAACTGTTGGGGTGGGTTCTTGGTTAAATTGTTCCTTCTCGTGTTTGGGTATTGAGAAGAAGGAGTCCACTTCGGGTAGGATTGCGTTTTGCGCGATGGTAGACCCGGGTCATGTGACCAATTGCACGCATATTGTCTTTCCAGTTTTCAATAAGCTTAAACTAAGATTTTATAGAAATGGAAGAAGCTGAGAAGCTCGAGTCAAGGCTCGAGTCAAGTGGTGATCGAACCGAAGGAGAGATTGAGCATGTTTTAAACAAGCTTGAAATGGGAATTAGAAAACCGGTTAAACTATTTTAAGGTAAATGTTTGAACTACTTTGATTTAAGAAGTTTTATGTTTTGTTTAACTTAAATTTATTGAGTAAAAATGTTATTTTTCACACTTCGTTGAATGATTTAATCATGTAAGTAAATTATAAAATGAAACGTTTAAATTATGGAAATGAAAATACGATATGAGTAAGAATAATATTTTAACTTATGGTTAATTAAGACTTTAAGGATTAAAATTAATTTAGGTTGATGGAGAAATTTAAGTAAAATTAATTGATTTGATTAATTAGAGAGAAATTTTCTTATGTGAAGTAATTAAAGGAGAATTACTATAAATGGTAGTAATTCGGATATGGAGTGTTGTGATCTGATATGTTGTTAGGACTGTGATAGTCTGGTTAGCTACCAATGATAAGTTAATATGAGAATTGACACCCTGTATTTTAAATTAGAAGTGTATTTCACTTGAATAATCTGGTATAGATAGCATTGATTTCGAAGAGGCTGGGGCCGGGTACCAGTGAATAACCGAACCCACGTCGATTTGTAATCTGTATCTGTTTGTTTCTAGGTGAATATGATGTGAGAAATCAATTGTCTAAAATGAGATATTATGGTCTTCGAACTAAGTTTGAATACCTAAGATTTAATCATGAAATAAGAGTTGAGCATAACAAGAAATGAACTCGTAGGGAAGTACGAGTTACCCGGGTTTCCTTTATGGTTTGAACTTAGTATTTTAAATTATATGGGTTTACTCACGCTGGTTTCCAGCCTGACCCGGGTGTTACTTTGATGTAATGCTCGGGTCAGATCGAATATTACAGATTTTCAGGTAAGGACGTTTTGGAGTTTAGGAGATGAGCTGGATGGCAGAAACTAGGGCTGTTATGGTAACGGTAAATTTACCATTACCATACCATTACCAGCCAATCGGTTACCATTTTATAGTGAAATCAGTATACCAGTTGAATCGGTATGGTAACGGTAAATTTACCATTTTCTACGGTAAATCATCGGTAACATTTCTTCAATACCAGCGGTAACGGTAATTTTACCAGTTAATTTATAATACATGTATATTCATGTAACATGCTTTATAATAGGCATTTAGAACCAGGCAAATGATTAAATTTAGTTTATTAACCAGGTGAAATAATGTTAAATACACTTCACTTCTTTCTCATTTATGTCTTTTATTAAGTATCACTATAAATTGTATAATGAAGCACCGTTATGGTGTGGATACATGTTATGTTACTAACCTTTTCTAGACAAACGGTAATTTACCATTACCAGTGTAACGGTTACCAGATTATCGGTATACCAGTCTTCGGTATACCAGCCTATCGGTAACGGTAACGGTAACGGTAAGCAATTTTTGCTTACCAGTAAAAATGGTATGGTAACGGTATTTGTGAAATGGTAATGGTAACCATTACCATAACAGCCCTAGTAGAAACGTATGGAGTGTTTCCGCTGTGTTTTAGTGTTGTATATCTGTGACATGATAATTGTGTATATTCAGTGTCTGTAAACATGTGTAACTCTGATGTATAAAAATGTAATCGACGGAATATTATTCTTTTGTAAACTGTTATTATTTGATATTATATTTTGATCCGCTACGAATGTGAGATGTTGATGTTTCTGATCTTCTTCTTCTTCTTCTTCTTCTTCTATCTCTTTGTTATTTTCATAACTATCTGGAATTTTCGGGATCGAAAATTCCGGGTCGTTACAGAAACCGAATCTCTACTACTAATAGTGAGAATTCCTGGAATATGAATTCAACCGTGTCTTTTGGAAATGCCAGAAATACCCTTCTTATTGTTCGCTTTTTACATTTTCATCCCGTTCGCTTTTCTTCGCTCATTTTATTCCACTTTCTTTCCTAACCCTAATCGCCATGCCGATTCATCACCGTCAAGCAAATCAATCCATTATTATCGCCAATCCATTATCAACCCTAATTTCACCCAAATTGACGCTACCTAAATCCAGGCCATGACTTAATAATCGCATTCTCGGCCTCTTCAATCGCCAATATTACCTTCACTCGATCATCCATCGAAGCTCTACTTACACCATAAGTCCCGATCTACAGTCGATGGGTTCTAAGGCCGAAGAGTTTTGCCTCCAAGGGGTAATCAACCTCTTGAAATCTACCTGATACTGTTGTAAGTTAATCGCAATTCTACATCTCTTTAATTTTAAGTATCATACTTCTAACCCTATCCGTTGATTCTAATCTATTAATATTACAATACAATTTTGCATTCTACCGAATTTGTTCAAGTTAATATCTGTTATGAATTATGAACAAGCCTGTGCTCCACTGAGTCTGATGTATAAACTTTTGTAAACTTTGAGATTTGAGTCTGTGGATTATTGTATATGTTTGCCATGGTGCCTCAATCTTAATGAGGAAAGTATGTTTGAAGAGTGTAAGATGTTTAAACCCGACTATGTTCTTGATTTTGTCTTTTTTAGCTGCATTGTATACTCAATCTATAATAAGAAAAAAAACTGCATATATATTCTATATCATAGAAATTATATTATGTAATATTATGATATACTCTAAATTGGATTAAATTATTATATATATTATGTAAGATATATGATAAGTTAATATAATTGGACTAAAATTTGATCCTAAATTTGACTAACTAAATTTTCTTACATTCAATTTGATAGATTACATCTATAATGATGAGAATATATCAAAAATTAGTCCAATAACATCTAAAATGATGCAATGATGTAAGTATATGATTTGATACTTTTATTATACATATTATTATGATGTAAGCTTTTGATTAAAAAAATATAATAGATTTAATATTATGATGTATTCTTAGGATAGATGAAAACCAAAAGTTTGTCTTATTAAAGTTTAATTAGCCTTTACAAAGAAGTTGTAAATTCAATCTGTTCTGTGCAATTTAAATTTTTAGCTATTAGTTTATTTTGTATACTAAATTTATCTATTAATTGAAAAAATCTTAAAACTTTGCATAATTTGAGTTTATAATATTTGATATGTTAGATGAAGATTATATCCCCTACTTGATTGTCTTAACTGGCATAACTAGAGTTAAATTTATATAATATTTTCCTATGTTCTCATTAGCTAATTTGGAAATTGCTTCATAAATGAATTGAATACAAATATTACCTACACATACTTTAATTCTTTTAGCATAGTGCATTGGTTGTTCAAACTATGGAGCTCTCATTGGAAATAAATAGAACATGTCTTGCCTGTCACCACAAAAGAACCCAAACATACATTTAATTTAACATTTGAATGATGTTTATAGTTAAGAACAGTTATCGATAATCAACTCTGAATTTTTGAAGTTAAGTGCATGAAGCATGGGAGCATGAGCAAAAGGTATGTTTAATTATGTACTTATTGCCAGTTTTTAGTAGACTTGGCTAATTGTGTTGGTTTCTCATCAAACGTTCAGACATATAGTAGTTTTGTTTCAAAATAAGATGAACATCGAACGAGTTAATTCTAAAACTTAATTGTTTCTGTCCTGATTGAACTTACTCTGAGGTTATCTAAAAAAAATTTATTTGATATATATATTATATATATATATATATATATGTTCCTTTTACCACATCATTGTTGCTTCATTGTTTCTACCGTGCATTTAATGTAAGGTACACAATTATATATTTTAAGACTTGAATTAATATAAGGCGCACAATTATATGTTTACGCCATAGCCTCAGCCAAATGTCTTCAAAAGATGCACTGATATACCAGCTGAGCCATAGCCCTGGCCAAATATGCCACCTACAACACCTATTAATTTCCCCATTCTACCCTTGCCAAATCTACCATTTGTATGCCTATGACATTACCATTCCCATTCACTTCAATTTAGTGTTTTGGCAAAATTCAGATTACAAATCCTTTAGTGATTATTATGGAGTGAACATCAAAATAGGTATTTATATTTGTTTTTGTTGTAGATTAGCTAATATTGTAATAGAAAACTAAAAAATGATCAAGGGTGCTCTAATTTCTTTGTTGTTGATATTCAATAAGCAAAAATAAGTTGAATATTCAATAAACATATTATAAACTGAATATTTACCAATAGGTCTTATTTTCTTAAGGGTTGCTATAATTGCAATAATCAAAACTGCATGATACCTTTTGTATTCAATAGACATAATGTATTTGGTTTTTTCTTCTTGAAGAAGTGCTTGGCTGCTATTGTCTAGGTCAGTTGAAGGACAATTGAAGGACACTTATCAATTTTTCAGCTTAAATTTTCATTGTACAATTTTCCAGTATGGTTTAGTACATCTTTTACAAAATCTGCTACTATTGATTTTAACATCAAAATCCCTTCGTCTTCTTTCTTCCCTTTAACGATTATTGTACCACATGCTTCGGTACTTTTATTGTTGTTACTAGCTCCTGCAATACTTGATGACTAGACCCCGACATATAATGCCTCCCCTCCACCTTTATTTGGGTTTAATTTGGCTTTTTCTTACCAATGAACACATTTTGTTAGATAAAGTCCCGTTGATTATTTAAACATGTTTTGATAAAGCTTTAAGCCAATAATTGTGCAAATAGACTCCCAATTGATTTTGAGTTAGTTACTTAGAAATTCAAAATTTCAGTATTATAACTCAATTGTTTTCAAAATTTTATTTCATTGCAGTCTGGGCTACCTTAGTACATTATGTAATATATACTACAATGCATTATGTAATCGTACATTACAAAATCATTTGTTTGCAAACTGTAAAAATCTGGGCATTTTATTGATTTACTTTTGGTCCTCAACTTAGTTGATCTGAACTTTAGATTTCTGTAATTTGATTTATTTTGTAATCTGACCTTTGGTTGCTTTAAATTTTATTATTATTACTATTTTAGTATGTTCATGGGTCTGTCCAAGCATTACATGAGGTATAAACTATGGATTTAGTGTGTAGTATGTTTTATATATCAATGTATAGTATGTTCATGATTATACTCATCTAAAACTCAATTTATTCATGTTGCGGATATCAAATTAAATGGTTTATATAATTTTAGTTCCATATTACGTCCACGTACTCTTTACAGATGATTTGATAGTGATAAAATAGATACACGAATTGTTATGAAATAAAATTGCATGCATATAACAATGATTGTCGTGCATATAGATACACGAATTGTTATAGCTGAAAGTAGATTTATATCTGAATCACAATTTTATGTGAAACTTATATGATTATTTCTATATTGTTGCATGAATGCAGTGAGCACATTTTCCATGTATCCATTTTAGTTTGAATAATGTAGTAATTAACGATGAAAATAAGCAAACAAAGATTGATCACGATGCCGATTTCACCACACAACATGCCGGTGCTCAAAATTCTCCGTATTTTTGTAATGTAATAATAGCATGAAATTGCAATAATACTTATTTTTAGCTTCTTCTCAGTTTAAACTAAAATTTTGATTTATCAATCCAAAAGTATCAGTAGATATACTTTACATGAATTGTTGAGCTTCTATCAATTTGTTAATTACAGCCATATCTATGCACATATAGATGTAAGCAACTGAAACTGGATGTTTCTTTAGATGTAAACAAGACATGGACCATGCTAATTTAATATAAAAATACGCCAGCACTATCAAACAAAATTTCTTTGAATTTGTAAACATACAACAGCCCCATGGTATTCTTATTCTTACTATGTAGTTCTCATAATGTGAAAGAAGTTGGCGTTAATTACCAAGATTAGCATGAACAGTATCCATGTAAGATCGCTGATCCAAAGTACTGAATGATAAACATAGATGTTTAACAACATCCATGTAAGTTTTTGTACATGTTTTGCTCTGGATACTTGGTATAATTTGTAATTCGCAACTATGTGTTTATATTGTTTTGTAAGCATATTGCTCATCATTTGTTGAGTGGTCCTTAATTGTGTATGTACAATATTGTGGATATCTCCTCTTTTATTGTTATTAGTGTTTATTAATAACACGATCTTAACATTTTTTCCTTTTGATTTGCAGCTCATCAGTTTTGTGCATTAGTAACTTCTAAAGCTTTTGTTGTGGCAAAGAGTTTCATGAATTGACATTCTTCATGCCGGGGCTGATTATTTTCAGTGCATTATTTATTTTATTGTGCGGTAGCCTTTGTACAAATCTATATGTTCCGAGTAGCGCTTTCTATAATGAATTATCAAGAGGTTCATTTTGTCAGGTTGGTTTCTTGAATCTTTACTTCATGTTAAACTGAGTAGTTGGATAATTTTAATTACTATTTTGTTATGCTTTGACCAGATAGTATATCCATGCTTTTCTGTTCTCTATATAAGGTCAAATACAAGATATGTTAAAAATATCTTCTTTTAATAAAAAAAGATTTGAGTGAGCAATCAATAAAGTACACAAGTGTTTTAAGGCAGTATTACTAAACAGTTAACAATATATATGAAATATGTAAAAATGTAACACAACAGTTTAAATGCTTGACGTGATTAAATATAATAATTTTGAATATGATTTCAAATTCAATTTATTATTAGTGGATAGGAGAGAACTGGGTAGTATTAATTGAAGAATTGACAAGAATATCCTTAATAATTCATATATTTGATTGATGTTCTGTGTCGTTTATATTCTTATTGCTTTCCATTTGGTAAAATTTTAGGGCCATTACTATTTAACTGAAAGAAAATTAAAAACTATTATTTTGATTATCAAACAAGTGAACATTAGTGTTATTTTTTTTGTTTATGAGGCATAGATGGATAGGAAACCATTTATTTATAGCCATATGGTTGTGCAATTTGTGAATATTATATATTTAATATGTTGAAAAAGTTATAGTGTGTTTTTCATCTATATAGGTACAACTGAATTGATATTTTCTTTAATATAACAGAAGGCAAAGAAGGATAACAAACCATTTTTTAGGCATGGCAGCAAGTTATGTAGGAAGGACCTGCATTAAGTATAAGTTGGAAAAGAACTAGAAGGAAATTGGGCTTGAAAGTTGGTCTAAGTTATGCTAGGCTATGTGTCTCACCTGAATGGAATTGTAGTATTACTTGCATTGGTGGCCTGCAAGCAGAAGTAGCAGTAGAAGTAGATGGGGAAGATGCAGAGGCATTAGTAATTTTACGCAGTCCTGACTGTGGCTTAGATTTGCTGGAAGGAACGTTTGGATTGTGGTCTGGGATTATTGTGAGAGAGTTGGAGGTATATTGAGTTGCTGTTGGATTAGCCTGACGTGCCATGTGATGGTACTTCGAAATGATGTTACAATTACAATTTATTTAACATTATTGTTAGCAACATTATGCATATTATATATAATATATATGAAATGTGAATGAATACATTAACATGTTGTATATGTAAACCTTCCTTCGGTAAAAACTACTAATTTGTCTTAATTTTGTGTATTCCAGGTGTAAACCATCCACAGTTTTGTGGAGCGTATGAATGCCTTAATTCCATTCGATTCATTTATTGTACTTAGCATATAGTGTATATATGGTATTTATGGTTAAGTATAATGTCTAATAGTTTTTAAGTGTCAAAAATTGTTCGAATATCAATTAAATTGCTTCCTACAACAATGTCTGAAATAGGGAAAGTGATGGACTGAAATACACTGCGGTAGTACACATCGTTACTCAAGACAGTTTTTAAATATGAAATAGGAATAGTTTCAACACTTTTTTGCTACTTAATATTTCCATTTTCCAGTTTTTGGATGATTTATAAATAATTTTATTTATTCTAAATCTGAAAATGGTAAGATATTTATATATTCATATATTTGTTGTGACATATATGCTTTTTAGGACAATGCAAAGATCATAGTCTACGTAATTTCATCTTCGTCGGACTTGACAAAACTTTGCTCATATTACATAACAAAGAATTGTGAACATAAAAATTAGTTTGATAATAGATCCTTATGGATGGGTATCTGAATATATTAGGACTTACCTTATTTTATTCTTGCGATCTACACAAAGACAATTAGCATGAAGCGGCTTCATTTGTTACTGTATTTCCTTTCTCTTTGCCAACTTTCAGCTGAAGCATATCAAATTGTTGTTTAAATGCCCTGTTATATACCATATATCTCTTTGCGAGAACTAAAGTTAACACAATACTAGATTGAGTAAGTTGAGTAGTCAGATTTTATTAGTTAAAATTTTCTTTCAAGTTTTTTTATCGTTCTTATGACTGTTAGATTAGTATATTGAAGTGTGTGTATACGTATATACAAGAGTCAATACAAATAATAGTTCGGTCTTTGTATTATTTTAATCAATTACGTGAAACATCTCAATAATTCCTTCTGTCCTTGCTAGAGTATTACCATAAATTTGACATAATTCGCTTTTCCTCATTGACATTAGCTGAGTAATAATTTTGATCCATCCTAAAATTAATGGATAAATTTTAGTTTGGACCAGTTTTAAAAACCAATTACAATTTTAGACCTGTTTAATAATTTATTACAAAAATAGACCACTTTGGCCACATAAGTGTCACACGTACTCGAGGCATCTCAAATGCTACCAGTACAAATTTTTTTTAAAAAGATAGTTGGCAGCATTTCAAATGCCTTCGGTGTGCGGCATTTGGAATGCTGTCCAAGGTTTTTTTTTAAAATAGATTATGGCATTTGAAATGCCCCGAACTATTTAAAGAAGAAAAAAAGATGAACTGACAGCATTTGAAATGCTGCCAGTACACGCAGCGCTAATGTGGCACAAAGTGGTCTATTTTTGTAATAAGTTATAAAACTGACCTAAATTTGTAATTGGTTTTTAAAACTGGCCCAAATTGAAAATTTATCCAAAAATAATAGATAAAAATGAGTAACTAAAGATTAATTGCAGCACTGAAATATTGCACCAAGAAAAAGGAAAGTAGTTAATATCCGATTCAAAAATAAATAGATATAGTAATCATCAAATAAGTGTAATGAAGTAATGAAAATAGTGTACTTATTTAAAATGGTAGTATATACGTTATGTGCAGGTCCATACGGACGTGCGTATATACTCGTAATCCTTGAAATATCTCTAGTGTACGGTCTCAAAAATAGACCACCTATCTCTACATTGAGTTAGAACTCTCAATGGTAACCGCTTGCTATATGTTAAGTTAACAATCTCATTGATAATCGTTTGAGTTGCACCTAACTAGGTATACCTCAAAATGCTAAAGCTACACATCGAGTTATCAATCATAATATAATATTTTGTGCTTCTTCTGCTTCTCTTTCTATTTGATTTATCTTCTTTTATTTTTAATTTAGAAATTAAGAGAAGAGAATAAAAGGTGATGTTTGAATTAAGAAATTTCGAGAAAGAAGAAGAAGAAGGAAATAATGTACATAATTAGAGACGTGGTGGCTAGGGTTAGAATGAAGAGAGGTGAGGGCCGGGGCTTTATTTATAGTTGAAAACTAGAATTATTAGGTTAAATCTTGAAAATAATATTTATGAAAATGCCGTTAGGACTGGTTTTGGTTAATTTTGATCCGTTTTAACAAATTTACCATATTATACATGTTTTCTAACAGTAAATAATATTCTGAATGCAATGAAATAAGCCTCGTGGCCTAAGGCAAACATTTTTTCTCTTTTTAGTGCTTTAATTTATTATTTAAAATTTTCGGGGTGTTATAGAAATAAAAAATTGGCGACAATTGTTTGATAGCAATTGGAATATAATTAGTAATGTGGAATTTTATTATAAATGTCATATTTTAGTTCTGCTTGATAGTGAAACATGGGATTTCATGGTCATCAACTTTAGCGATCAACACATTTCTTTACTGCTGAAGGGGGTAGATGGAACGGCTTTTGCTTGTTCTTTCATTTATTGACGTAACTTTGACTATGGTATAACATTGAAAACGATGCTTTTAACCCGTTTCATCCTTGTTTTCTCATGGGTGATTTTAATTGCGTAAGACACTCGTGTGAGAAATTAAGAGGCAATAGAGTTCCATTTAGTAAAATAACAGAAATTGATAGATGCATGACACGTGTGGGACTAACTGATTTGGACATCAAAGATTTCAAGTTTTAATTTCATCATGGTCTTTGCCGAGAAAAAAACATGCTAAAAAAATATATAGAGCACTGGCCAATATTCCATGGATTCGGGAATTTCCGGCCTGCGAGTTTACATATTAACCTGTAAGTACCAGTGATCACTCGCCTATCCCTGTTAATTTAACTCGTTCAGACCAAAATTAAAAAGGTACATTATGATATATGAATCATTGGAATTTACATGAAGATTATCTATTTGTGTTTGTAAGAGGGTGGAGTTCGGATGTCAGTTGATGTTCTCTGTATTGTATTCTGAAGAAACAAAAAGTGTCAGGGAATTGTTGAAGGAGCGGAGTACAGGCCATGAAGTGGATTTGCTATAGAGAGACTGTGGAGAACTTCAAAAATAATTGGAGGAGGTACATGATATTATTATAGCAAATAAATTTTTAAAGAAAAAATTGGACTTAGAATTAACCCTTAAAAGAGAGTCTGTGGATGTCCAGCAAAAATCAAAATGCAACTGGTTGTTAAACAGTGATGTACCTTCTGCCTAAATTTATGCAAAGATGTGAAATAAAAGGAGGTGGAACTAGTGGAGGGTGGATGTGGAAGTTAGTGGAGTAACTTGCAAAAATCAAAATGCAACCGGTTGAATATCTACATCTCCTAGAGCACATATATTTTCATTGCAACATTTATTTGTAATAAAAAGAATCATTTGTTGTTACATGCTACCAATTTATATATATATATATATATATATATATATATATATATATATATATATGTTCATTTCTTTTTGAACATCTTACGATGTGGAACTAATCATAATCCAATCTACGCACTCATTCTAATACAATACGAGGCACACCTAACAGAGTTCGGAAAATTTCCGTACCAACTGGTGATTTTTCCGTTTCTTCCGAGCATTGTTGTTCCAATTTCCGTTTCGTGAACTCTGGAATTCCTATAATCGGTAATCACGGGAATTGGAAAAAGCAGGATGGAAGATGGAAATTCCATTTTTCCGGTAAAGAAAACTGACAATAAATACCATCCAGGTTGTGGGAGATGAGTAGGATTTGACACCTCTTGAAATATATATTTTCAGGTCCAAAATGTTTGCAATCAAAGTTGATAGAAAGTACAGAAGTAGAGGATTCTCAAGGCATTGTTCAAGTTTGAAATATTTTAGGTTTCGTTCAAGTTGGAAGATTTTCTGGATTTGTTTCTAGTTTAAAATCTACAATAATTGATCATGTGACTCATGTCCTTAAAAATTTATTATATGCGTATCTATTATGTTATGCTACAGATAAAGTTTGTGACAGAAAGTTGTAAATGATCTTTTCTCAATGTAAAAGTATTGTATAGTATTGAGTAACATTTGTGCCTTTATAAAGGCAAATAATAAAGCAAATGGGCTGCGGGTTGGCCCATATTAAACAACCCGCATTTACTTAACAAAACAGTCTACAGATAATACACGCTCACTTATTCACCCCCCTCAAACCCAAATTAGGTTTAGGGTTACGAGCGATTTTTCAGATTCTCTGCCGACTCGAAAGACTTTGAGAGGAATAAGTGGAATTCATGATTCCAGATGACTTCAACTAGTTGTCTCCAGGATTAGGGCATGTTGCTTTCTGCTGAAGGATTCAGCGAGCTTGTTTTTTTGGGGTTGAGTTATGTTGCCAGTCATTGTAGACTTCAATTGTTGGTGGAGGAATGTAGATCTGAGTCTTTGACCTCAAGTTGCTATCGGCTTCGTTAACGTTGATCTCGTGCCTGAAACGAGTGAAGCTCTGTCTTGACAGGGGCTTGGTTAATATGTCGGCCTTCTGGTAAGTGGAAGGTACGTAGTTAACTTTTAATTCTCCTTTGATAACTTGCTCTCGTACGAAGTATAGATCCAGTTCTATATGCTTCATACGAGAGTGTAGAACTGGGTTGACTGTAAGTGATATAGCACTTTGATTATCACACCATATAGTAGCTCTGCTGTTAAACCTGATATGTAGTTCACTTAGAAGAGATTTTATCCACATAATTTCGGCAGTAGTGCTTGCGATGCTTCGGTATTCAACTTCAGTGCTTGATCTTAAAACAGTTTGCTGTTTTTTTGCACACCATGATATAAGATTGTTGCCTAGGAACACACAGTACCCAGTAGTTGATTTTCTATCATCATAATTAGTTGCCCAGTCTGAGTCACAGTAACCAGTGATGTGTAGTGATGAACAAGACTGTAGAATTAGCCCTTGGTTAATAGATCCTTTGAGATATCTCAAGATCCTTTTTACAGCTTTCCAATGCTCATCTAGTGGACATTGCATGAATTGGCTGACTTTATTAACACTGTAGGCATTATCTGGTCTAGTTATGGTAGCATACTGTAATGCCCCCACTATACTCCTATATTGCTTGTCATTCAGTATTGGATCACCTTTATTTTTTGAGAGGTGTAGATTACTTGTCATTGGAGTGGGAAGTGGGTTAGCCTTGTCCATCTTGGCTTTGACCAAAATGTCATTGATATATTTTTTTCTGGTTAAGATGGATTTCAGAATCTGATACTCTTTTAACCTCAATGCCTAGATAATAGTGTAGCTCTACCAGATCTTTAATGGAGAATTCTTCCTTTAAGCATTGTGTGATGTTATCAATCTCAGATTTGCTATTTCCTGTAATGATAAAATCATCCACATAAATTAATATATATGTGATAGTATGATTAAAGAACTTAATAAACAATGAGTTATCAGATTTTGTTTGGTGATAGTTGTGTCTGGATAATGTGGTCTTCAGTTTCTCGAACCACACTCTAGGGGCTTGTTTGAGTCCATAAAGAGCTTTGTTTAGTTTGCACACAATGTGTTCACTGTCACCCTCTGTGAATCCATATGGTTGCTCCATGTAGACTTCTTCCTGCAATTCACCATTAAGAAAAGCATTATTAACATCTAATTGTTGAATGGCCCAATTTTTATGCAAAGCAATGGTTAGGATTATTCTGATTGATGTTGGTTTCACAACTGGGGAGAATGTTTCATTAAAATCAAACCCATTTTGTTGTGAGAATCCCTTTGCCACCAATCTTGCTTTATGCCTAAGAATTGTGCCATCTGAATTTTTCTTTAACTTGTATGTCCACTTGCATCCTATAGTATTTTTATTTGTAGGCCGTGGTACAAGAACCCAAGTGTTGTTTTTGATTAGTGCATCATATTCTTCTTTCATAGTAGCTCTCCAGTTATCATCAGTAACTGCTTGTTGATATGTGCTAGGCTCAGTTATGTCTGATTCAATACTTAACACTTTTGGTTTGAATATACCGCCTTTTGCCCTAGTTATCATGTGGTGACCAGTGTTTTCAGGCACAGTGGAGTGATTTTCTTCAGTATTTGTGGTCCCTTGCTGAGTCTCAGTGAGTTGCTGATCATTCAATACTTGACATGGATCTCCTAAGTTGTTGCTGGAAGATTCAGTGACTCTTGATGATGCTTCAGTCTGCCCATGACCTGGTTCACTCGTGAGCAAAGTGTGTTGTGGGTTGATGTCCCTTGTGGTATGGTTATCTTCATTATGAACAGGTATGATTATCTCTGGTGATGGGAGTACAGGAGGTATAGAGTTTCTTGTATTGTAAATTTTCTGAGATGTCTTAATATCTGCATTGCTAAAAGGGAATTTATGTTCATTAAATATAACATGTCTAGAAATATAGACCCTGCCATTACTATCAAGACACTTGTAGCCTTTTTGGTTTGTAGGGTAACCCAAAAAGGTGCAGGGTGTAGATCTGTAGTCGAGTTTATGTGAGTGATATGGTCTTAGATAGGGAAAACACTGACACCCAATTTTTTTTAAAGTTTGATAGTTTGGTCTAGTTTTGGTTAGCACCTCCATGGGACTCTTGTATTTCAGTACCCTTGTGGGCAGTCTATTGATTAAGTAGACTGCAGTTGAGAAGGCATCTGGCCAGAATTTAAGTGGCAGAGATGCTTGTGCTAACAAAGTTAGACCAGTCTCAACAATGTGTCGATGTTTTCTCTCAATGAGACCATTTTGCTCAGATGTGTAAGGACAAGTGATTCTGTGGGTTATTCCTTTATTTTGAAAATACCCTTTTAATGGCAAGAATTCCTTACCTCCATCTGTCTGAAAAACTTTTACCTGGTTATTTGTTTGCCTTTCAACATTTGTGATGAATTGTATCACTGCATTGTTAGTCTCAGACTTTGATTTTAAGAAGTAGATCCATACATGTCTAGAATAAGCATCAACAAAAGAAATATAGTATTTATAACCGTAATCGGTACTAATTGGAGACGGCCCCCAGAGGTCTGCAGCAACTAGTTCAAGTGCATTATTATACACAGTCTCTGAATCTGGAAATGCAAGTTTATGACTTTTGCCAAGTTGACAATATGTACATACATAAGAATTGGGAATTTTCTTAACAAGAATATTATCACATTCATTCAAAACATGTTTAACAACATTTATGCTGGGGTGTCCCAGTCTACAGTGCCATACATCAAATTTGTCACTGAATTTGTCAACATTTCTTGTTTCAATTACATGACATGATTTACTTTTGTAGTCAGGTTTTCTTGGACTTATAACATCAAACTTGTATAAGCCATTGCATTCTCTACCCTGCAAAAGAACTTCATTAGTTAGATTATCCTTCACAACACAGTGTTTTGAGTGAAATTCAAAATAGACATTATTGTCTTTGGCAAATTGTGAAACACTCATCAAGTTTTTCTTAGTTAATGGTACTCTTAGTAGATTTCTGAGATAGAGTTGCCTAGTACCATTAATACTTGCATTTCCAGTATGAGATATATGTATAGACTTACCATCACCCATGTATAAAGAATGTTTACCTTTGTATTCCGTGTTTCCAAGATTTAGTTGACTTAGGTTGTTGGTCACGTGGTTGGTTGCTCCAGAGTCTGGAAACCAACTGTCATCTTGAATGTCTTCAACTTTTGCTAAGTTGTTGTTGGAGTTCTCTGACTTAGTTTCTTGGTGCAAGTTTACCACATTAGCACTGGGGTCTTAAGATCTTGCATTGTTGTTGTTCTGTTGACCAGGAGTATAGTTAGCATTGAATCTAAAGTAGCACTTGTTTGCTGTGTGACCATACTTCTCGCATATTTGACATCTTGGTTTGTTGTTGTTATTATAATTTGGTCTTCCACCCCTTCCTCTGCCTCTGTTAGGCTGGCTACCTCTGTTATTAGTTGATTGATTCCTATTTTTGTTGGTAGAGGCATAATTGACACTACACTCCACGTTTGTTGGTTTCTTTAACTCTAATCTGCCTTCATGAGCAATCAGCATTGACTGAACAGAATTAAGTGAAGGTAGTTTTTCATTAGATGATATGATGGCTACTACAGCTTCATATTCCTCATCTAAACCACTTAGGATACACAGTATCTGTTCTGTGTCTGCTACTTTATGTCCAGCACATGCTAGTTGATCACATATTGTCTTTGCCTTAGACAGATAATCTCTCATGCTAGCACTGTCTTTCTTTAAGTTCTGCAATTGTCTTTTATATTGCATTATTCTTGCTGCAGATTGAGAGCTGAAAGTCTGTTCTATTGTGTGCCAAATCTCATGTGATGTTCTACACCCAACCAACTGTGGCATGAGATTTGCACCAACTGAAGATAGTAGCCAAGAACTGATCAGGCTGTCTTGTCTTTCATGAATGATATAGTCTTTGTTACTGACTAATTTTCCTTCATTATCTGTAGTGAATTTTGGTGGGGTGATTGAAGTGCCATACACGAATTCTTGCAAGCCATATCCTCTTATGGCTGTTTCAATCTGGAATTTCCATAGCAAAAAATTGGATTCATCCAATTGAATGGTGATGATCTGACTTTGAGGCTTGATGATGGATCTGATCAAATCTTGGGTGTCATTAGACTGACTTTGAGCAGTTCTTGAAACTGAACTTGGAGACATAACAACGTTGCCGTTTTCATCAGCCATGGCAAGAAAGACCTTAAAGTGTATGGGATCAAGAAGATGAGGTCAAGAAAAACAGATCAAGAAACTTATCTAAAGCAGAGAGATGCAACCAGGATCAGGTGGATGATGAATGATCTCTGACACCTATCCTTCGGTAAGGCACAGTGGGTAAGGATCTGGAATTCTTTTGGGTTCTTTAATTTCTGATGAAACGAGTGCAGCCGATGAGGGATCTGTGATGAGGTTTCTTTGAGATCCTTCTTCTTGGCACGGCACTTGAATCAAATGAAGAACTAAAACTCTCAAGTGATGAAACTTCTCTGATGAGAGTAATCTGCTGTGAAGCAGTTTTTTTTAAAGCTCTGATACCAAGATAAAGTTTGTGACAGAAAGTTGTAAATGATCTTTTCTCAATGTAAAAGTATTGTATAGTATTGAGTAACATTTGTGCCTTTATAAAGGCAAATAATAAAGCAAATGGGCTGCGGGTTAGCCCATATTAAACAACCCGCATTTACTTAACAAAACAGTCTACAGATAATACACGCTCACTTATTGCTACAAATGGATTGCTAGAATGGCTACGGGTGAAACAGAAAATAAAATGTGAATTAAACACTATAGAGCTAATAAAGTATTCATTAAGCAAATGTTTTAATAGAACCAAATTTACACTAAAAACATTCATTTTCAAGCCTAGAAACACTAGCAAATATATTTTACATGATACATTTTTCAGAACACTAGCAAAGGATTTGAAATCTTGATAATGTCAATTAAGTAAATTTGGACATTGAAGAACCAAACATAAAATTTGGACCTGAATTCTAAACTATTTTAACTGAAAAAATAGTTGACTCGTGTGAATGTTAAAAACTTAAAATAATACTTACAATAACGTTAATAAATACCTATTTTACCTCAAATTTTGAGATACATACAGTACATGAACCAAATTCAATATCAAGTTGATAAATGATAATAAAATAACACAAAATACTGTTGGAAAGAGGTAACAGAAGTGTTACAGAATATGTTGCTAAACTGTTGCAAATATATGCAATACTGGTAAATATATGAAAAGTGCTAAGTGCCTTTAATACGCCTCAAACGCCCACGCCGCGGGTGCGGGCGTGGGTACGTGAGTGTGGGGTGGTGCAACCCGCTAAAATGACCATGCTCTCTTTTGTTTCTTTGTCTAATTGTAATTATAATAGGGAACACATCTTACTATATAAACACATGATGTTTACTATATTTTAAGATGTGGGACTATTCATATCCCAAGGCATTTAATGCCTCACATTTTCCAACGAAAGTGCTCATTCATTTCTAATAATCCCCCACATAAATGAGTAGTTGCTTAATCTGTTCTTAAAATTTTGCGAAACATTTATCATATTGGTTAAAGTAGCACATTGGCCTTGAACTTTTCCTAGTGTTTATCCTTTTGACTTACTGACGAATCAGTAGATTAGTTTGTCTTTGAACTGTAAGTCTTTTGTGTAAATCCAAAATAGAGAACACACAATAAGTGTTTCTTATCTTCCTTGGTTCTCTATTTATGTTCGTTTTTGCCATGAACACCAGCTTGGTCTCATGAGTGCTTGGAGAATTTGGCCTCACAATTCTCCTTGAAGCGGCGCCTTCGCACTCACGTAGGTGATTCTATAAAGGGTATTTGAAATTCACCACTTGGTTCTTTAGTATTACCAAGTACAGACATCATTAAAAGTATCAAAACTTATCGTATTCTCCAACGAGTAATGCACTGACTTATCATAGGAATGGTCTGAGTGTATACCGGTGTCATCAAGTTTATCTTAAACTTAGTTGTCCCTTTGAACCTAGATCTTGGGATCTCCAGTCAACTAGGTAGGGTTTCCATTTTAGAGAAACTTTTAGTTTGTGGGCCTTAACCCCATTCCCATCGACAAGGTTTGAACTTTCTCTCTAGGCAAGCCTTTTTTAGTGGATCCGCAATGTCATCTTTTGACCTTACATAGTCTATAGTGATAACTTACTTAGACAGAAGTTGTCTTACTGTTTTATGTCTACGACAAATATGCCTAGATTTACCGTTGTATAGTGTACTATTAGCTCTCCAATAGCTAGTTGACTATCACAATGTATGCATATTGGAGGCATGAGTTTGTTCCAATTCGAAATGTCTTCTAAAAAACATCGAAGTCAGTCTGCTTCTTCTGTGGCTTTATCTAGTGCAATAAATTTTGATTCCATTGTTGGCCTTGTTATGCAAGTCTGTTTGGATGATTTCCATGAAATTGCTCTATTTCCTAATGTCAACATATATCCACTTGTGGATTTTGTGTCATTTGAACCAGTTATCCAATTTGCATCATTGTATCCTTCTACTACTGAAGGATATTTAGTATATCATAACCATAGTTCTGTGTGTACTTTAGATATCCTATAACTCTGATTATTGCTTTCCAATGATTTTTACCAGGATTGCTGGTATACCTACTCAGCTTACTTACAGCATATGCAATATCTGGCCTAGTGTAGTTCATGACATACATGATACTTCATAGTATACAAGAGTATTCAAGCTGATAGATACCATCACCAGTGTTTTTTACCCAATTTTGGTTCATATCTACTGGTGATTTTGCAATAGTTATATTATGTTGTTTGAACCTTTCAAGTATTTTGGCAATGTAATGTGATTGAGATAATGCATATCCCTATGATGTCTTTAAAATTTTGACACCCAAAATTACATCAGCTATTACTAGGTCTTTCATGTCGAATCTAGGGGATAACATATCCTTTGTTGACTTTATTATGGCCTTATTATTAACTAGGATCAATAAATCATCAACATAAAGATAAACAATGACATATCCAATATCTGTATGTTATATATAAACACATTTATCTGATTCATTTATTTTGAATCCATTTGATAACATAGTTTCATCAAATTTCTTGTGCCATTGTTTTGGAGCCTGTTTAAGGCCATAAAGTGATTTTACTAACTTGCATACCCTATTCTCATTTCCTGGACTCAAAAACCCTTCAGGTTGCTTCATGTATATTTCTTCTTCTAGTTCATCATTCGAAAATGCAGTTTACATCCATTTGATGTATTTCCAAATCAAGTATGGATGTGATTGCAATAAGCATCCTAATTGATCACTACTAGAAAAGGGTTAAATAGCAACGGGGGGCGACGGCTTCCGACGGCCATTTTCCGACGGCTTCCGACGGGCCGTCGGCGGTCGTCGGAAGCCGTCGGAAAATCGTGTAATACAGGCTCCAGCTGAGCCTCTTCTTCCTCATTTCCTAATAACCAAAACCTAATTACAAATTCCCAAATTCACTGCCCAAGCCTCCAATCACTAATTTCGTATTTTTGCATCCTCCCCGACTACGAATTCAATCTCTCTTGCTTTCTAGCTAAGATATAATCTCCTTTTTCGCGAAAAATTCAATTTTTACCCTATTTCTAGATTTGTATAAGTTGATAAATTAGGACTAATTGGTGATTGAAATTGTTTCCAATAGTGTTATAATAGTTTCTAGCATTCCATGGTATACCTATTTCATCTTTTATTGTGAAATTGTGAAAAACATGTATAATTTGTGGTTGTTCGTGTATATGTAAATCGTTGTGTATGCCTTGATTCTACGATTGTATATGTGTGTAGCACTGCTACCATTGTATTGTGTTAGTTGGAATAAGATAAAACGAATGCACGAGCTAGGAGTATTATATTGTGCACGTATTGACTTATGCAACAAAAAAATGCATGAGTCTAAATTATAATTGTGTGTATTGAAAAATGACAAAAATGTTAAACCAGCATTAAGTTGATGTAATACGTCAAATAAATATGTTAAATTAAAATATATTTTTGTAAATGTGAACAGTTAGTAAAACTGTATTTTTCGTAAAATGCGCACATTTAATTAACTAATGTCCCTTAGAGAGTTTTTGGCCCCGTCTGACGAGTGTTGTACATGATCGTTATATAAATAGTCGTTTTTTCAAAAAACGATCATTTATATTCATCTGGTACAATGTTTGTTGAATTTGTCCCTGTATTCTAAAGAAAAAAGTGAGGCAAAAAGCACGAGTTGAAGGTTCGATATGTAAATCTTACATCGAAGAAGAAGCTTCGTTCTTTTTCTCTCACTATTTCAGTGACCATGTAAATATATCATTCGAAAGTGTTCCTCGTAATGATGAAGGCGACGAACAAGAGTACTCTCAAGTAATGTTATCTATTTTTAGACAACATGGTTGGTCTTTTGGAAAATGTGTAGAAATATGGCTAGACGATAGAGATCTTCATGTAGCACACACTTATATTCTTCTAAATTGTGCCGAGGTTGCACCGTTTGTTAGGTAATCTGAAATAATAATTTGTGTTTTATTCTTTTCTATAATGCATGCGCGTGTATAACCTAATGTAATAATTTGTTTATATATACAGTGTTTATGAACGTGAACATCCGAACGGAGATCTCAGTAAGAATTTTCCGGTTGGTTTTCAAATTACGTTTATGAGCCGAGAAATTATGTTGTTGACGAAGGGTTGAAACATCTTGCGATGGGACCAAAAAGAGTGATCAAGACAAATATATTTCGTCAATGGATATAAATTTAACACCAAAAAATACGGTGCATAAAAATTAATGAATAATACCGGTGTATTTGTTAAAGGTAGTGACGATCTAGAAAATCACATAAATGATTTTTATGGCGTTCTAACACAAATTTTGCAACTGGCATATTTCTCACGACCCGCGGATGAGGTATTTCTATTTAGATGCAATTGGTTTAGCAATGTTCCAGGTTCTGGAATTAATGTGCACAAGGATTATAATCTTATCGAAATAAAGGATACATCGCACTATCACAAGTACGATCCTTTTGTACTAGCCAAACAAGCATTACAAGTTTATTACGCTCCTTATCCGTCTCTAAAAAGAGATGAAGCAGATTGGTCTGCAGTTTTTAAAACAAAGGCTAGATTTACATTCGATGGGAAGAATATTCCAGACGAACAAGCTTATCAAGCAGATCTTGAGGAAAATAACGAAATAATAATTATAGACGATCATACAGATATTGGTCCTTTGATCGATGAATCAAATGTTTTGGTAGAAGCGTTTGACAGTGCAGAGGAAAATATCATAGAAAACGAGACCGAATTTGAATCAGAAGACGACGATGATTGATAAAAATCCAAATCTGATTTTTTTGCAATTGATGTAACTATGTTGAATTCTTGATGTATTATGAAACTGATGTAACTGTGAAACCAAATCTGTACGTTTACCATTGTTTACATGTTTTATGTCATTTATTTAGCAATTTTTATTAAACATGCAATGTAATCTACTTATCGTCGGAACATGAGACCCATTATGAATCAGGTATAACACACTTCCATTTCTATTTCCATTTCAGTCATTATTCTCTTTTGAAATGATGTATATATACGTCACAGGTTTATCGTAATGTCATCTAGAGGTAGAAGCTCTTCCCGATCTTCAGGAGGCGATGGCAGTGGTCCATCGCAAGCATCACAGCGTCTTGTAGTTTCTTTAGTACCTAGAGCAGAGGGGTAAGAATTAAATTTTATTCAGCATCTTATTTTTTATATATACGTACCTACTTATCTGTATCATATTTAAAAACAGGGGTTTCGACCTACTGCCCTCGAAGGTTGTGTTGGATGTTTCTAGAGCTTCTTACCGGAGTAGGATGAGTGCGTGTTGGCCGAAGTGGGATAACATCCCTCCCCACATAGTAGAGTGTATTTGGCAGGATGTCCTAGTAAGTATATTTTTTTGTTTTCCATTTTTAATTCGTTTTTGTCGTTTTTTTACTGTTTATCGTTTACAGTTTAATATTCTTTTTGCTTTTAATCGTGAAACACAGGCTGAGATGGACATTCAGACAGACGATATGTAGTTGGCACGAGAATATTGGATGAAGAAGATGCGTAAAAACTATAGGGACTCGATATCCGAAATCAAGAAATCAGGTAAGAAACCACGTTGGATAGGGGAGAGTGTATGGCAAGCATGGTTGGGATACTGGGAAACTGACGAGGCGAAGGCAAGTATACTAATTTTTTTAAATTATTTGACTGGTAGTAAATATCAAAAAATACATGATCGATAAATAATGTATCAAATTTTGAATGTACATGCAGAGTTGGAAAGAAACTTTGCAAATAGAAATAAAAATCCCGTCACTCATCGTGGAGGGTCGAAGTCATTTCAGCAGCATCGGCAGAAGTTGGTAAATTTACTGAATGCAAATTGTAAATAGTTTGTGCTATATAATTTTAAATGTACAATAATTGTATGTAAAAATCAATTTCAGGAAGCTAAGGCGTATGGTCCCATTGGCTATATGGACGTGTTTACTCATACGCATGCTGTCGAGCATGTAAATCCGGACGGGGCAGTTTCGTATACATGGCGGGACGATAAATCCAGCAAGAGATATGTAAGCACATTTCATTTTATGCAGTATTAGTAACTGTTCTACTTGTTAATATATAATGAAATAAGATATGATGATATTAATTTGTTAATGTAGGAAAAGTTTATGGAGCAGCACCAGAAACTCCTTGTTGATACGGGTCGAGATCAGTTGACGACGGATGAGGAGGATGCTATTTTTGAGTCAGTTATGGATCCATCGGAGCATGGCAGACGATACGGATTTGGCAATCAAGTGGTAAGTAAATAATATATTGGGTATCATATAAGTTTTCAAATTCTGTACATTGGTTTTGAGTCACTTTGTTATGAAAGCATTATGCATTACCAAAATATATTAATTCGTTACTTGAATGTCATTTCAAAAAAATAACAATGAAAAAGACATGTTATTTAATTTAGTTTGCTCGATATATGCTGTACCCATGCATAAATTTGTCACATTTACTCTTAAAGAGATCAAAAGCAGTGATATCTTGTAATGTAACGTACTATTATTTTTGTTAATAAATGGTTGAATCACAATTTAAAAATGGCCAAAAGAACATATTTTCAAATGTATACATTATACATGCATAAACTAAATTAAATAACATTATCACACTGCTAATCATTCACATACCTGCACATACACATACATAAACATGCATAAACTAAATTAAATAACATTATCACACCGCTAATCATTCACATACCTGCACATACACTTACAGAGATCACACAGCTAAATTAAATATTTACTACAGGCCAGTAGTCAGAGACGGGGTAGGCAGACTAGAGCTCAGATCGATCTAGTAGAGATCGAAGATTTGCGGGCTAGAGTGGCGCAGCTAGAGGAGCAGAACCGTAGCAGGCCATAGAGACCACACAGTTGCTAGACCAGCGTATCGCCGAGTACATACAACAGTATGGTGGCCGCTTCCCTTCCTCTGCTGGCTCTGGTTTTGGATGAGATTGATTGATTGCTTTGGTCGGTATGTTTTTTTCTATTTTGTAAAATTTGGTAGATGGTGGAAATAGTTGTTGATTTATGTACTATGTTATGATACACTTAACTGTTTTGTTGTATAATTATGTGGATGTTGGGATGTTGGGTGATGATTATGTGTTTTGACTTAATTTTATGTATTTTTTGGTTTGGTGAATTGTGTATAGTTTGGTTTTTGATATTTGGTTGGAATATTATATATTGGATTCTGCAGATTAGTGTTTGTATGGAAAATGTGGATGGAAGGCTATATTGCAACAGAAATACAAAAAAAATTACAGCAGAATTCCGACGGCTTCCGACAGCTTTCAGGTTATATTTTTCCAACGGCTTCCGACGGTTTCTGACAAGTGTCGGAATCCGTCGGAAGCCGTCGGAAATACGAACGACGAGATGTGTCGGAAGCCGTCGGAAACACTGCACCCCGACGCCTTATTTTCCTATGGCATTTTCCAACGGCTTCCGACGGCCGCCGACTGTTTTCTGCCGTTGGAAAATGCCTTTTTCCTTGTAGTGGATGTTATTCTAGTTACTGGTGAGTATGTGTCAAAATAATCCAGGTCTTCCTTTTGTCTGAATCCTTGGACTACAAGACGAGCTTTTTACTTCTCTATCGAACCATCGGGTTTCAATTTCTTCTTAAATATCCATTTATTACCTAAGGTCTTGCATCCTCGAGGTAAATCAACTAACTCCCGTGTATGGTTAGCCATAATAGATTTGATCTCAGAGTTAATGGCCTCCTTCCAATAAGGGGCATCGGCGGAGGACATAGCTTGTTTGTATGTTAATAGATCGTCTTTTACCATAAATGTGTAGAAGTCTGGTCCAAAGGTTCTTGAGGTCCGTGAC
Source organism: Allium fistulosum (assembly GCA_030737815.1). NCBI lineage: Eukaryota > Viridiplantae > Streptophyta > Magnoliopsida > Asparagales > Amaryllidaceae > Allium > Allium fistulosum. The sequence goes on from CM060906.1 coordinate 327,363,610, forward strand.
CTTTTGCTTCTCCTTGGTTCCTCCACTTGTTGATTAGTACTATTTTGCTGAAAATTATCAATATTTTGTTCAGTATCCTCAAGAGAATTAGAATTTTCAGTTTCTCTTGGTCTCTTTTGAGTATAATTTTCAGTGCCCTATTTTAAAGGATATACGTGTTCGAAAAATCTAGCATTTCTCGACTCAATGATGGTATTTACAAGAATATCATCAACTTCAGATTTGTATACCAAAAATCGATAAGCTGCACTGTTTTGTGCATATCCAATGAATACACAATCGATTGTTTTTGGTCCAATTTTGACCTTCTTTGGTTTAGGTACCTCTACTTTAGCAAGACACCCCCACACTTTTAAGTATTTGTAGGATGATGGTCTATTTTTTCAAATTTCGTGGGGAGATTTAGATGTTTTCTTTCGTGGTATTTTATTTAAAATATGATTTGCAGAAGAATAACTTCTCCGCAGAAGTTATCTGGCAATCCAGAACTAATTAGTAAGGCATTCATCATTTCTTTAAGAGTTCTATTTTTTCCGTTCGGCGATACCGTTGGATTGAGGTGAATACAGGGCTATAGTTTGGTGTATAATACCATGCTCAGCGCAGAATTCCTCAAAGGGAAATTCATATGCTCCTCCTCTATCACTTCTTAAAGCTTTTATTTTCTTGTTGAGTTAATTTTCAACTTCTTCTTTATACTATTTAAACACGTCGAATGCCTTGTCCTTGCTTCTAAGGAGATACACATAACAGTACCTTGTACAATCATCAATGAAAGTGATGAAGTACCTTTTTCCTCCTCTAGTTTGACACATTTTTAAGTCACATATATCTGTGTGTATTAAGTCTAGAGATTCGGTTTATCTTTCAACATGATGAAATGAGGTTCTAGTCAATTTTGCTTCAGCACAAGTTTCACATTTATAACTTGGATCTATTGAAAACTTAGGTCTAAAGTCTAAGTTAATCATTTTTCGTAATGTATCAAAATTAACATGGTCCAATCTGGCATGCCATATATTAAAGGATTCAACGATATAAACATAAGAATTAACTTTATTATCATAATCCTTTGGTACAACGGTCATTACATTCATTTTAAATAAGCCATCACTCACATATCCTTTCTCAACATAAACTCTGTTCTTTGATAAAACAAAGTTATCAAATACAAAGACTAACTTGAAGCCATTCTTGCTTAGTAGTGAACCAGAAACCAAATTCTTTCGAATGTCTGGGGTGTGGAAAACATCATTCAGCGTAAATTCTTTTCCAGAGGTCATCTTTACACAATTCTGCCTTTTCCTTCAACCTTTGATGTGGAGGAATTTCCCATAAACGGTTGTTCTTCTTGTGTCACAAGTTTATAGTTCGAGAACATCCACTTATTAGTGCAGATATGTCTGGCACCAGTGTCCACAAACCAGTCTTTGGAGTTGCCAATTATGTTGCATTCAGAAATCACCGCACACAAGTTCATTTCAGAAATGTCATCAGAGAGTTTCTCGCATTCGGTGATATTTTCTTGTTCTTTCTTTTTCTTTGGACCTCGGCATTCGCTGGCCTTATGTCCTTTCTTCCCGCAGTTGTGACAATTTCCTTTGAACTTCTTTAGTTTCTTTGTGTTTGGATTGTTTTCCCATTTCTGCTTGTTGTTTTTCTCAGCCTCGACTACATTTGCCTTTGCCACTATTACATTGGTCGTTTTCTTTTCTGATTTCCTGTTGTCCTCTTCGATTCTAAGTCGAATAACAAGATCTTCCACAGTCATTTCCTTGCGCATATGTTTTAGATAATTCTTGAAATCTTTCCATGACGGAGGTAGCTTTTCGATGGCAGCAGCCACTTGAAATGATTCGCTCAATGACATCCCTTCATCATGAATTTCGTGTATTATTACCTGCAACTCCTGGATTTGACTAATAACGGTTTTGGCATCTATCATTTTGAAATCGAGGAACTTTCCGACAATGAACTTTTTCATTCCAACGTCCTCCGTCTTGTACATTTTATCCAGGGAAACCCAGAGTTGTTTCAAAGTCTTCACTATGCAATACACATTATACAAACTATTATCCGGTCCATTTAATATGTAATTTTTGCATATGAAGTCCGAACTGTTTCATATGTTGAGTGCTTTAACTTTGGTTGCATCAGGCTCCAGTTCGTCCACTTCCGGAGCATCCTCAGTGAGAAATTTCGCAAGGTTAAGAGTAGTCAAGTAAAACAGCATTTTCTGTTGCCAACGTTTGAAATATACTCCAGCAAATTTTTCTAGCCTCTCACCATGTGAAAAAGTGACAGTGGTTGTTGGAACCATTGTTCTGTTCTCAATTGTGGCCATGGTTGGTTTGACTGCCGATGTATTACTGTCTTGAATCATTGTCTGAAATACAGTGACACCAATCAGTGATAAACAAAATACAAAAAATTCTGTTTCAAGAAGTAACAGAAGTGTTACAGAATATATTGCTAAACTGTCGCAAATATATGCAATACTGGTAAATAGATTACCGTTCAGTTTTGTCTGAGTCTAGTGAAACTGTTTTCTTGAAACAGAATTGCTCCCTAAGTGCCAAGTGTCTCTAATACTTCTCAAAATCCCATTCGCCCACGCCGCGGGTGCGGATGTAGACGTGGGCATGCGCATACTCTAAGATGGGCATGCTCTCTTTTGTTTCTTTGTCTCATTGTAACTATAATAGGGATCACATCTGACTATATAAACACATGATGTTTATTATATTTTAAAATGTGAGACTATTCATATCCCAAGGCATTTAATGTCTCACACTTCCCAATGAAAGTGCTCATTCATTTCTAACAAATACCAACGTTTTTAACATGGTCCATTTTGATAATATTACACAGAGTATAAGAAATACTAAGAATGCATTAATGTCGTTAAACTTGTTTAAATATCCATATCCTTGTGCTACCAAAAGTTAGCCTTTCAGGTGGCATGCTTCTACAAACTGCCAATTTTATACATGATATCAGTTAATCAACATGAAGATAATGATAAGTTAAACAATTTAATAGCAATTTTGTTTTTCTATTTACATTTGTATATAGGAAGGAGGTATAAAAACATCAGCTTAAGTATTTTGGATTAGATAATTTATGTTTAATTGACATGAAGAGAGTGAGTTCAATAGTTTTTTTGTATTATATATGTTAACTAACATGAATATAACAAGAAGTTAAACAATTTTATATGCGTGGGAAATGTAGAAATATTATCATTATCTTTGTTGTAGGTCTTTAATTCATAACAAGATCCATGATATATTATTCGTTTTCTTTTCTTAGTTTATGCAAATGGGTTTTTATGCACCGTTAGAAATCACAACTTTATATGTATTGGCTATGATTAAGATTTTTTATCAAAGTTGTTTAAAAGCATATAGATAATAATACACAAGGTCAATTACCAAACAACAAAGTAATAAATATAGTTTCAAATGACGTCATTTTGTAGACACCTTTGTAGACACCGACTCTATTTAAAAAGAATTTGACAAAATTTTATGGACAATTATATAATTTTTTCTAACATATATAAGGCAAGTGCTCATTTTTATTTTTATATCAAACCTACAAAATCTATTTATTATGACTATCACTATTTCGAAGAGGAACAACTAGTAAAAAATTCATATGGTATGTAGCCACATATGTATCCAGTTATGCATCCTTTGTACTGCAACAAACAAGGATTCCTTTGTGCTTAAGGAATCTTGACAATATTCCTACCTCCATAAGCAGTGAATCCAACCAGGGAAGCAATTTTTTCAAACATGGCCTCTTTCCATTAAGAACATGACCAGAAGAGAGATCCTACATCGAATCAAGCAAATCCGAACAAAAATGAAACGAAAAAAAACAAAAAGAGCTGAAATTGAAGTTGCGATGTACCTGAAACAGACGTTACTAACGACAATATTAAGCTATTAAATCCAATTTGGGTTAGGGCTTTATGGTTGAGTGGAGAAGAGAGAAATAGGGTTAGCATTTTTTTGGGGCGTTGTTTGAATGCCAGAGCGTAAGGCAGCTAATTTTTAGAATATATGTAGAATCAAACAGATTAGATTTACAGGTTGGCCTAATTAAACATGCTCCAGAATCCAGATTTTAATTCGGTAGGAAAGGATTACCATGGAAATTGCGAAAAGTTTCCAACATTTTTCATTACTTGTCGTAAGGAATTCCTTCCGAAATGATTTTTTTGGAAAAGTGCAAAAAATGGAAATTTCGAAAATAATCGGAAGGAAATTGATGGAAAACCGAAAAAATGGAAATAAACCTAGCCCTATAGGGGAGGTATAGGAGGTAGTTTTCAATGTAAACGACAACTCAACACCAGGTCTGGATAGGTTTAATGTGAAATTTTACAAAATTCACTGGTCTGATATGAAGGATGACATGCTAACTACAAAAAGAGAAACTTTTAGGATAGGAAAGTTGATAAAGGAAGCCAGTCATACCAACATTTGTTTGACTGCAAAAGTAAGGGGTCGTTTGGTTTATTTTGTATTTTATGTTTTGAGTTTTCAACATTAATTACAAAATATGAGAAGAATGAATGGAGGTCGGAAGGGATGAACGGAAGATTGGAGGGGACCACGAAGTGGATAGAGAAACGACGAAAGGATGAATTGTTGCTCGTGCTTCCGTTTTTCTCAAAACACGAAAAATGAAAAAAAGTTGTTTTCTATTTTGTGTGTTAAATTCGTTTTCTAAAATGACCATTTTTCATAATATACATGTGTTGTTCGTATTTTTGTATGGACGAAAACTCAAAACTAAAAACGGTAAACCAAACATAGCCTAAAGGCTTCGCTGAATATTAAAGAATTTCATCTGATTTCTTGTTGCAACCCGCTATACAAATTTATAGCTAAGGGATTGACTAATCGAATGAGGCCTCTGATGAATTTACTTATCTCAGAAAATCGATGTTTGTCCATCAAAGGAAGAAATGTCACATATGGAGTTCTTCTTGCACATGAAATGATTAGAAGCTTCGGTTGGAGCAATAGCTCGGATATGTGAATTAAAGTGGACATTTCAAAAGCTTTTGACCTAGTAAAGAAGGAGTTTGTCATTCATATTATGGAAAGTTTTGGTTTTACATAAAAATAGTGTAATTTGATGTAGAAACTCACCGTGTTTCTCAATTTTGCATTAAGGTAGATCATATGGTTATTTCAGAAACTTGAATGGTCTTCGCCAAGGCGGTGACCCATTGTCATCGTTATTGTTTTCTGTGGTGCTAGAATATTTCTCACTAATCTTCACTACTAATAATGATAATTCTTTAAACTAATTTCATCTGTGTCTTTTTAAACTACCCAAAATACCCTTTATCCCAAAATACTATTATGTCTGCAAATGAATTCACGTGGCCTCTTTGTGCGTTCAGACAAAGGTATGAGAAATGGCAATTGACATAAAGATAAAAGGAAGTTGAGGCTCAATGTGCAAAAAGTAAAGCCGTCAGATCTGGGAATTCGTGAAAATGAATAGTCATTTTTGATGTGGAGAAGAAAAGCATGTTTCAAATAGGGATCCACACCTTGATGCGAGAGAACTCAAAGAGAACCAAACAAATTTCACTTCTAGGTTTGATTTCAGTTCGATCATTGCAGATCTAGGTGTGATTACGGTGCCTATTATGTTTTGAACGTGGTTTTTTGTTCTTCGTTGTAGAAAATTGTTTCTGTATACCATATACATGTAAGATTTTTTTCATCCATTATGCAAAAATTGTTGATATGAATGCTTTTTTTTTCTTTTTCTTCTTGGTTAATTGTAATTGGGATCGAAGAAGAGTTTAGGGATGATGTAAACGAAACGAATCAATTGGGATTGAAGAAGAGTTTTGGGATGATGTAAACGAATTAGTTTTTTTTTTCTGAAATGTATGCGTGTATCAATTTTCACCTCTTAATATTGGTGCATAATATTACATTTGTAGTTCGTGTTGCCTCTTTCTATTGGATCCTCTTTAATCACTATATTGGAAAAGGGGAGAGAGTGTTTGTAGAATGTATATCGAAAGATATTTATCTATTTTTTTGGGGTTAAGGATGTGATTATTGATTGAACCATTTTGTAAAAATTATATATTCACAACTATTTGAATTGTTACAAGGGTTGCATTATTAGTTCTGAATCGGTTTTTGACAAAGCAAATTTGCAGGCTTTTGAACTTTATGGAGAAACTATATACTAATTTAGTGAAAATGCTTTTTGAAGCTTTGTAGATCTAACATTTCACAAAAATTGTAATGTTTTGTAGCCAGTTGTGTCACTTTTGCTAACATGATAGTATTTACTTCATTCAAGTCAATGTTGGGAAAGATGAAATATAATTAAAATATGTGGTTTTAATAATGTTCATTTGACGTTAATTGTATAATGTAATAATAAAATAGAATAATGCTAAAACTTACAAATATGTGGTTTTAAGAGAGAACCCTGTATTAGTAAATTCAAGTTTATATTTATTTATTTTGATTAATAAGTAAATTGTACGCATGACATCAAACAATTTCTTGAAATTAAATGTCTGAATAACATATTCATAACTTTTGATTAATTTTTGAAGAACAAATCACTCATTTATGTAGTATGCTAATTGTTACACATTACACAAACTGGATTTACTGTATGATGTAAATTAAGTTGAGAACTAATAGCGTGTTTTAATGCATGCATTACCTTAGTGCAAAAGGTTTTTGATAATGTTTTCCATAACCTTTTGTATGATGCATATGTTTGTATAACTATACATCATTATAATGAAAATATATTCATGCATTACCTTATGGAAAAAATCGACATTTTTAGAATGCAACATTAGTGCTTTAATACACCGAGCACCATCTGTAGATTCGTTATCTGTATCCTTAATTTTGTTTACCCATACATTTTGGAACTCCTTCATTTAGCCAATAAATATTATAATTGGATTTGGATGAGTCCTTATTTATAGTTTATAATAAAAAAAACTGCCATGAAACATAAGACTGTAACGTCTTATTCATTATGTGATTAATACTCAGGGAGGAATTTGTTTGCCTAACTTTATTAAAAGTCGTTATTGTTGTATAGAAAACTGCGACCAAAAATCTAGAAAACTGCATACTTGCCTATGGCGATTTGTGCATAACATCTGTTTCTGTTTTGAATGTTTATTGTAGTCATTTGTATTTAAATGTCAGAATATGTAAATTAAGATTGATATTTAATTTTTGCTTTACAAACTTTTGTAGCTATTTAATTTTTATTTTATATTTAAAAAAGGCAACTTATTATGTTGTTATTCATATACCGTGTTTAAAGTCTGCTATGTTTTGTGTATGTTATTAAATATGTTCAATACTACTATTTATTTGGTGATGCTACTGATATTTTGATGTTGTTTTTGAAGTTATTTATCTTGCAGTCCACTACAAAAGTTTAATTCTTTCAGTTGAGTTCTATATAGATTCTCTATATCCAAGTGGGTGGGTCAGACAAACACAGACAACACATGAGCACATTTTCTAATTCAATTTCTACACTTTTCTCGAATCTAAATCAAATTTATTTAGGGTATTTTACCTCTTCTTTGGTTAGTCTAATGAGAAAATTGATGCATGTTGATGTTCTTTTTGAATACGAGTAATAGATTGTTGTAAATTGTAATTCATTTTTGTAGCAGCCTAGAAGTTGATTCTGTGGAGCTCTATAATAACCATGCTCAAATATACTTTCATCATGCAATGCAACTTACCTTTATTTCTTATATCCATGTACGTTTTAATTAAGTTTGCTTCTCTTCCCTTTTTCAGTTTATCGGCCCACTTTGCATTAATGTGTTATAACTTATGCTTCCTTAATCGAATGATGTCAAGAAAGTTACACATGCATACACATTGTTATTAGAGCAGACCCACTTCGGCGTGCATATACACTCGTGATGAATAAGATGACTGTAAGATCGAAAATCAAAATTATCATGAAATTTGAGCCTAACTAAATCACATCATTTATGCAAACGATATATAAATTTTCTAAAGGTAGATATTAAACCCAACTTAATCTTGCAAAATCGAACATGTTTCTCGGACAAGGATGCAATATCAAAGAGGAAATTATTTTCGTATTAAACATGCGAGAGGGATCCCTTCCCATTAAGTACCTTGGTTTACCCCTCTTGAATGTAAACCTAAGGAATGATGATTTCCAAGGAATGGTGGAAAAATTTAAGAACAAAATGGAAGGTTGGGAATGTAAATCGCTAAGTATAGCTGGAAAAATAATGAATTGTTTAGGTAAGAGAATAGTTGATGAAAAGAGCACATTACTCTGGTTCGAACCAAGGCTGCGGAGAAGCAATTTGATTAAGATGCTAGGTGCGGATATTATTATTAGAGCGAGAAGAGAGAAGCTGATGGTATAAGACATAATTGAAAATGGTATGTGGAGAGTAGATAGATCTAGCTAACTTGCCTCAGTTAAAAATGATGTTGAGGCCACTAAAATTTTCGAGGATGAGGAACAAGGCTACTGGACTTGCCTAGTTCACTACGAAGGCAAGTTCAACTTCAGGTGTGTTTGGGAGAAAATCAGACAGATGCATAGTAGCATACGTGTAAATGGGTTTAGGATAGGATCCCAAAACTGCAATTTGCTTATACAAAGCAATATTAAATTATCCTGACTACAAAAGATGGGTTACTTTAGAGGTGTGTAGTTGTTGATCCTATGTGTCTTTTGTCAAATTCACAACAACTGTGCAGACCACCAATTCTTTAAATGTAAATTCAGTGCCTATATCATAATGGATAATTAAGGTCGGCTAGACATTCTGACCAACTTTCAATCATCATTAAAGTAACCAATACTTCAGATAGATTCAATGTCAAATGCAAAATAATAAGAAACAGCCAAAATAACATCAGCAACTTGTGTGTGGGCTATATGGAAGGAACGGAATAACATGATCTTCATGAATAATAAACCATTATTGGAAAGGAATGTATGTGATCAAAGGGTGCATTTAGTGTAAATTAGGTCGTTCAAATTCAAACAAACAAAAACTGTCAACTCAAATGATGAACAGATTTGTAATAAGTGGGTTGAAGCAAACTTAGCCCCCGTCAGTATTGAGTAGGGTTTTTGGCCAAAGGATACGATTAGTGGCTTTGGGTTGCTGAGTCATTCATCATGAACTACCTTGGTCAAGTATATCTTGACCTTGTTGTTTTTTCATTTTGTTATTATCTCTAATCCCATTGCAGGAATCAACCTACAAATCAAATTGAATATGAGTATCTCAATGGGGATTGAGAATCATTTTGCAAATTGACAGATTTACACTTATCTTTCAAAGCTGAAACTTTACAAATCTCTTACTAGTTTGCTAGAATCAGAATTTACATCCAGACATGAATCTTCGACTTCGGTAGCAGTTACTCAACATTTCCAAATTACATAATTCTCGAAATTATACACAATTTTAAAAAATAAGTTACAATGATAGCAACAAACTTCCAAGTGAGATGAGGAGCAACATGTCACCATATGAAGTTAACAGATTTGCTAGCTATGCTCGTATAGAGTTCGTAAACTTAATAGTAAATCACATAAAACAATTTGAAGAAAAGGGAATAACTGACAGTATTAGAAGGAAAAGCAAGTTTATTCTTAGGCTTGTAAAGATTTTGGCAGCTTTTCTTCCAGCTTTCGTAATTTTAACTAGAACTCAACATCACAAGGTTGATCTGGGTTTGAAATGGAAAAACTAGAAATGGATTTGATAAATTTCAAGAATAAAGTCAGATTTCAAAAAATTTCAAAAGATTTAAAGCAGCACTGCCATGGATGCTTCAAATAAGGAAGGATTTCAGTTTCAAGTGATTGTTTTGGTGGAATGCTGAAGTGGTACGGAGGTTTCAAGAATATGAGATGTTGTAGCGGGTACCTGATCCCATTGAACCCAGTTTTGATAGTGGACTGGGCTTTATAGAAAAAAAGTTCACATTAGGACCAAGTTTTAAAGTGTTTCAGGCCATGTAAATATTGCATGTTTGTACATTACACACACTAATAAAGGAAATTTGAGCCCCTACAACATGTCTAGATTCACTCCATTGTCATTATAACATGTTCATTAACATTCAAATTATTCAAAACATATAAAATCCAAACTCAAATGGATTTAGAAGCAGATGGAGCGAGTACTACTCACCTAAACTTGAAAACTTGCTTAAAAATCCTTTTTCTACTCATTGGGATGAAAGCTAAATTTTTTGGAATAGTTTTCTCTTCTTCCCGTTTAAAATGATGGTAGGCCTTGCTCTTTCCTTTTGTTTTGTTTTCATGTAATGAATGGGAGTAAAGAGGGAGTTAGGGGATGCAAGGGTTTGTAAATTGGGCTTGGTACGGAACCCTTTCTAGCTTAATTTTATTAATCTCTTAATCCCTACATTATAACATTCCCTTCCTATTTCTTTATTCATGGCCGAAATTTAACTTTTTTTATTTACTTCTTGGTTCACCCTGTTAACATATTAAGTGTCCCATAATTGATCAATTAATTTTCCTTTCGATAATTCTTTAATTAAGTTTACTTACTAACCATTTAATAAATTCTATTTGTTAATTAAACTCTCATATTATGACATTCAAAATATGTTGTGTTAAAGTCTTCCCTCCTTATAAGAATTTCGTTCTCGAACAGGATAATGGTCACCGTCATCAATACAAATATACGCACCAGTACAATAATTACACTAGTTTCATATTAATGTAAATCATTAATCACAATCATAATGTATTGGTGTCACTACCAATACATAATTATACCATAACAAAAAACATAATAATGTCACTACTAGTTCATACAATAGACAATGAAGCGTACATGCCTAAACATACATGTCAAAACCAACATGAGATCATAAATATTCATAATCTTATCCTCTACCTTCCATGTATAATCATCTGTACAATCACTCCAATGGAGGCGAAATAGTCTGATACTCTTGATCCTTAACTCTTTCATACCATGACCCACTATTCCTTTCGATCATCTGGCATACATCAAATGTGATTCTACTGATAGATTTTCGATCGCCCTCGATTCCACTACTGTACTCTAGTCATGCACACATTTCCTCAAACTTTTTGGCAACTCGGCTCTTTAAACTAGTTTATTGATCCTCTCGATCACTAGTAATGGATCGATATGTCTAGGAGCCAATTACTCTGCCTTCCCAAAGTGCATCACACCTCGCATCGACGAAACTTTCACAAACACAAAATTGCCTACTACGAATTCTAGTTCATTTCGTCTCTTATAGGCACAACTCTAGAGTTATAAACTACAGAAGAAAACAACCAAAGCAACCGTAGAATCCATCAAACAATTCTCACAATCACTCAACGGGCTCTAGGTATATGATAACTCATATGGCCTTTCCCCGCCAAGGGCTAATGGAAATCCTGGCTTTCAATGTATTCATTTTTAGCCTAAATCTGATATAGGACACTTTCCTCCGGTCTAGTGTATATGGATCCTTTCAAATGACCTGGGGTAGCCTTTCTAAGTACCCATGAGTGCACTCACAATACCCCTGCTTTCGCATACATAAGAAAACACTCCAAGTATCAACGATCCCATAGCACGCGTATCTGAGCCCCTTCCTTGCTCCATCTAGTTTCCATTATTCTCAAGGAACCATTCCACATTCCTCCATTCCACGATAGAACCATTCTAATGTTCTATCCATGGGTCACCCTTCCTAGAACCCGCCCTTTGTGGATAACCATCTCACGACTCCCTTTAACATCGAACTGCCATCATCGGAACCTAACTCTATTCACCGTCGAGTTGTCACCACCGAAGTCCCGAAGCTATCATCATGCTACTACATCGCCATTAAGCCCTAAGAAAACAAACAAACACCTTTAGCACAACTTGTAAAGCCTCTACTCCCCCTCTTGGAAGTATTGCCTATAACAACCCAAAAAATAAACTATAATAATTAATTAACGAATTAATTAAATAATAAAATAAGTTTATGAAATTGTCATAATTGAGCCACGGAAGTTGCACCATTGTGTCCATGGTAAATTTCTGGTCAATTTTGATATATAGTTTGTCGAAATCCGAGTATATATGAAGAAGATATGAAGTAAACAAGAATTGAAGAAAACGAAAAAAATAATAAACAATGGGTCAGGTCGACCCAGAACTAGGCCAGGTCGACCCTAGGGTCGATCCTCACCATAGTTAGGTCGACCTGCATGTCGACCCTCACAGAAGCAAGGTCGATCCGCCCTTTTTCTTGTACGTAGATTTGTCCAGATTCGTTCGTACACGTCATTTATCCAATTTTCTTCAATCCTGTGCGTTCGTGCTTCCATCCGACAGTTCCCAACGAGCCTATGACATGGTTGCACCAGATTTAATCTTCAAATCCAATGGCCTGAGATCCTTAAGTGACACTACAAATAAGACCCTAGACCTACCTATTTTTCTCATTCATATTTTCTCCCAATTGGGTTCATTGCCTAAGGTTGGACCCTAAAAAGAAAAAAATTCTTGGAAGGAGATCTTTTTAATTAAAATATTTTACGCCCTAGTAGTGGATCCGGGAAGGTCAAGGAAAAGAGCTAAGGACCATAGGTGAGTGTTTAGTAATTATTTTAGATTTTTAATTAATTTAAAATAATATGGTTCTCAATAGTTGTAGTTTTCTGCAATTTTAAGACCGTTTTTATATAAGTTATTTATAGCTAGTTTTTAAAGTTCTTTTTGGTCTGTTTTATTCAGTTATTTACAGTAATTTACAATTATTCATAGTTATTTGCATTTATTTACATCTGTTTTAAGTTGGAATTTAGCTTGTAAATGTTAGTTTCTTTTTTACTCCTTTTTACGCGAATAAATTAAAAAGAATAGAATTCGCAATTATGGATTAAATAGAATTAAACTCTAAATTTACAGAAATTAGATGTAAAATAAGAAAGACTGTAATAAAAAGAAGATAGACTGAAATGGGCAAATTTGAAACATTTGCAAGCATGTTTATAACTAGTGGTTATAACTAAAAAGATAGAAAAGAAGAATAACAGTTATAACATAGGTTATAATAAGCAGAAAGAACCGTAAAGACTTATTTTAAAACTTATAATTAAGTTAATAAGCAAATATAGCAGAGATAACAGAAAAAAGCTTATTTTAAAACTTATAATTAAGTTAATAAGCAAATATAGCAGAGATAATAGAAAAGGCTTATTTTAAAACTTGTAATTAAATTAATAAGCAAATATAGCAAAGATAACAGAAAATGCTTATTTTAAGACTTAGATTAAGTTAATAAGAAAATAGTGTAGAAATAATAGAAGAGGCTTATTTTAAAACTTACACTAAGTTAATAAGCAAAGATAGAAATAGTGCCTGTACCAACAGCATTCCCTTTCAGACTAGGACTGATGGTCTCACAACAGGTCAGGTGAGGCTGGGCAGGACCCTTTCAGACTAGGACTGATAGTCTCACAATAGTTAGGTGAGACTGGGACACAGGGTAATAAGTGGTCAATAGATAGAAGCTCAAATATGGGGATTTAGGCAAGGGGGGCAACGAGATTTTGTATGTTAGGACCCGTACCAACAGCTTTTCCTTTCACATTAGGACTGATGGTCTCACAAAACACTTAGGTGAGGCTGGGCAGGACCCTTTCAGACTAGGACTGATGGTCTTACAACATATTAGGTGAGGCTGGGCACGCTTATGTTGATTAGGGTAAGTAAGAGGTCACAAGAGGGGGTGATAGTTAGCGAGTACCGGCGATGACCGAGCGTGCGGCATTGATTAGGGTAGATAAGTCGCTACCGCATTTCAAGCGCTAAACAGGTGTCTGTTGTGGGACCAACATGATTGGACTAGCACACAGTGGCACAACAGTGATAGAAGGCCGATCAACGGGTAGAATTAGAATTTCTACCTAATTAAAAATAGGATTAGGATTTCAGCTTAATCACAGCAATCTAAGACAAGTGCAAACAATCACAAACAAAGCAAACAGTTAGACAGTATTTTATCCCAGTTTTATCTTTCCTTTATTTCCTTTTATATTAAAACTGTTGCTAAGTCTATTATCTTTATTTGCTTAAAAATACTAGTAGTTACTTCTATTCACCAGACTTATAGTCTGACCCACTCCTCTATTTTCCATTTTCCCCCATGCAGAGGCAAGGATAGTAGATTTGGATTTCTTAGAGACCCATTTACAGAGCTTTCTCATTCTTCATGTATTCTTCTTCTTTTCAGTTTTTCTCTGGACTTTGTATGTACTGGTAATTTATGAGAGGGATGATTTTTATTTTATTTGTACTCTAATTTTATGAGACTGCGATCTATTTTTCATAAGACATGTGTATTTGGTATTTGAGACATGTGATGTTTTTCAAACTTATTTTTGAAGTTTTATTTTGAATAATAAGTTACCATTTAAATGTTTTCGCTATTATTATTTATTTTGTCTGTGAATCTTAGTCTCTATGATGCTTTAGTTATACCTATAACGCACTACATCTTTTAGTGTGCCATTTTTGAGTATACTAAGGGGTATGGGGTGTTTCACTTGGTACCAAAGCCTAAGGTTACAAGATTCCTAAAAACTTGTTTTAAAAGTAAAGTATTTTTCAAAAATAAGATATCTTCAAACTAGAAGTATTTTTCAGAAAGAAACTCTTATTATAGAAACAAGTATATATGCACGCCCAGGTGGGCCTGCATTTACAACGTTAACACCTTTAATATCCCTTAGTGCTTATTAGGGGATTTAAATAGTGTTAGAAAAGTAATGAAAAACTAAGGGTAATACTCTGCATCCTTTAAATGTTCTAGAACCGAATAAAATCAATTTTAACATTGGTCCCACTGAATTCAATATCAGTGGGCTTAAACATTCATGGAGGTTAGGCCTAACCGAAAACATAGCCACTAAACTTAATATAGTTTTTACAAAATATGCCGTGGTTACAAAATTTCTTTGCTGCTTAAGCAATATATCTCGAAACTAATGATCACAACTCATTAATCTATTTATGGATGATTCAATCAATAAAACATATCTCAAACCATTTAAATATAAAAACCATTGGATTTTAACATAGAATACAAAGACATTATTGAGCCTTATCCCAGTTTGCCACAAAATCAGTCAGTTTGTTTAGTGATTTAAATGTGCAAAAGAATCTGAAGAACATTATAAGGAGTTCGAAATCAGATGAATGCATAATAAGATGTCGTTTTTACAAAATAAACATGATTCAGATTAGAGCCAAAGTAGCCCCGAGAAATATTTCAATGCCAAAAAAGAATTGGAAAACTTACTGAAAATGCAAGCAGTTGACATTTAGCAAAAAACCGCACGTACGTGCATCTAATAGTTAGAAAGATTTACATTTTATGTAATAAAAAAATGAGCAAATGGATATGTGTTGTAAGTGTAAATATTTTGGTAGTCATAAAACTTTTATTTCAAGTTGTTTTGTTAGCAATGGGATAACCACCCCACGTCTTAAGGGTTACAGCTTGCTAGGATTCGAACCCGCGACATTTATTTCATGATCGCTAAGTAGTCCAAACCAACTGAGCTATCATACAGATAAAATCATATTAAATATATTATATGCATAAAATCATATTAATTATATCATATGCATTAAATACATATTAACCATTCAAACTACTTACTGTCATCGTATTTGTTGATTTTGAATACTTTAATAATCAGTGTGATTAGCAAAAAATTATACTAAATCAAAAAATATTATTTATGTTTCTTGGTTTATCGATTATCAACAAATATGATAATCATCTGATATCCGCCCATATCCATGAATATTCGATATTCGAAAATTAGTTTGGATGCGGATATGATACTATCCACCTCCGAAAGTATCCTTTTACGCGCTATTAACCCACACAAAAAATTCATGTGTTGTATACGTCTTTCAGTTTTAGTTTCCCATTATGAACTAATAAATCCTAGGACTTAAAATAAAGTTCACACAGCAAAATCAGAAACAGTGCAGGCTCGATCAGAACAACAATGCCTTGTCCATTTTAGAAAAAACAGTTTTTTTATTGTTCAAAGAATTTGGTATACTTCATGCTCTTATCATGAACTTAAAACCATTTTACAAAGAACGTATCCCTATATAAACCAAAAATCCACAGCCAAGATACATTCAAAAATCACAAAGTCGGTAGCAGCAGCACCAGCACCATTGGAACCACCATCATCGGTCCAGTTCGTCTCTCTCAGTGCCACAGCATACTCTCCCAAAAGCAAAACTCTTCAAAACTAACATTCAACCACTATCACTTATATTCCTTCTCCGATGCCTATCCACATACTTCCTTTTCTCATCTTGCCTTCTGTCCCACTCCAACTGCACCTTCTACTTCGACCTCAAAAGGAAAAACCTCTGCAGATTCTCCGGCATTTTATCATGCACCTTACACCATCTCTCATGAGCCACATCACTCGCAAACTCCTGTAATATGTCCACATTCTAGTTGCAGTCATATTCCCTAAAGCACAGCCATGGCTTCATCCCCAGTTAATGAATCACATACAATTCAGGTGGGTCTGCCCCAAATATTCTTATCTTCTTTGCCTTTATTTGATCGTCGCCTCCTACAGTTCTTCAAGAAGTTCATGTGTTTGGGTATTATGTGCCACCATGTGAAGATCTCGTTAAGGTACCCTTGGTCCCTGCCATTGTAGGACTCTATTTCTTTGATGTGGTCCATTAGAAGGTTGAAGGTGCAGTTGGAAGGTTCTAGAACGAAGACGCCAGAGTTCAACAACGTGGCATTGTTGCCTATGGCGGTGATTTCTGGAAAGGTGAAGAGATGTCGATGCTTCTGAGGATGAGGGGGTCGGCGTCGATGGAGATGATCTTGGGGTACTCGGTCAGCTGCCAGAGCCGAAACTTGCTGTAATTCCACTCGTTGTAGGAGTCAGCCTTGGCTTTCAGGTTTCAAATCCTTTGGATGGTCCGGACCTTCCAACCTGCTGCTTCAAGCTCGCTTCTTTGATGTTCGGTAATGGAGTCGTCTATCAATATGATGAAATCACGGGTGGAGCCTGCCATACGAATAATTTGGACTACTGTTATGGCACCGCAGTCATATACGTTTGCTGAGTGGAGAATTGTTGCATATGCTTCTCGATTCTTTTTAGCATCGGAGAGTGGTCTTACTATAAAGAAACGTATAAATTCACTCAAAAAAATTTCTATTTTCAAAGATCACAAATCTAAGGAATTTTTTTTACATTTTAGCCCATTTGTCAAAACATGTAATAAGTTTAGGTACATTTCAAAACATGTTCAGTTTTGTTTTACACATTAATGGAATTGACTAATGATATTTTATTAATATTAAGAACTTGTAAAATTTTGCATTTTCTTTGGAAAAATTTTACAATTACACCACAGTTATCTTATAAATGATTTTATTATTATTAAATACAATGAGTATGAGATGTTCAATAAGCGAAATTAATCATCAGTGTTTCCTAAGGATGGAATGGTGAAGCAGCCGGAGACAAATATTAGGTGCAACGAAATTACATTTTTGCTTTATTTTTATTTTTTAAATAAATAAAAGCGTAGCATGTATTATAAGTAAGAGATAGACCAACAACCATATAAATTTTAAGAAAAATTTGAAATCTTGGTTGTAAAGTTAGTCATTTCAAGTGCTAAAAATAAAATAAGTAGTTGTAAAATCACAGTGGAAATTGGAATTTCACCATTCTATTACTGTATACCCTGCCCCTACTTTTTTATTTGGTTAGTCACAGGAATCAATAATATAGAAAGGCTTTTTAATCTTCTTTTTCTAATTTAAAATATACGGATTTATTATAAACCATAAAGACCAAATATGTAATATAAACTGTGACAGGCCTCATATATGTAAATGGGGGTGATATGGTCATATAACCAATTACTAACAATAGTAAAGATGTAATTCAAAAATCTTATAAGACAATGCAAGAAATAAGTATTGTTTGCAACAGAATAGTTCCAACTCTGTATGTAAAGGTATACATAACAAATGTTTATAACATAACAAAGGGAAGAATTGTTACTGGCCTTCTAAACATGCATTGAATTAAAGGGTAAGATAATATGCTATTAGGTAAGTGGGTATTCAAAAGGAACAATATCAAAGAAACAATAAAATGTGCAACTCAATACTTACCTTTCGCATCAAGTGGCAAAGCAAGTTCACATGAACCAACAGGAAGCTTCAACTTCTCCCTCAGAACCATCAAATCAGGTCTATAAAGCCAGACATCTCCTTCCTTCACAACATGGTCAATGCACTTGAACAAATTAGGAATCGGGAAGCAATCAGTCACAAACAAAACATGCGCCTTGTACTCTCCTTTACCAGAAGCTGCATCAAGTTTAGCTGCTGAAAATTGCAGATGCAAGCTAGCAATATCCCTCGAACAATTCTTTAATGGTGTTAATATTAGGGAATTAGGGAATGCATGCACCCAACCTAGCTAGTGATGATATTCTTCCATAATCAATCTTTACAAATTCAAGCCACATATTTAAGGTTATGGTTTTGATTTGGATCATGGTACTTTGGTTGAAAAACATGAATTAGCCCATAAATTTGCATTTCTACTCGTTTTAATATATAAAGTAGCTTTCAAATGCTTGAATTATACCATGATTAATTTTTAGTTTTAGATTTTACGAAAAAAAAACTCTCCTTTCATTTGCCTTAGCAGGAGGATTTTGCTATTACTCCACCTGCCCATTTACATTGCCATTGAATCCAAATTGGCTTGGCCGGTTGAGTTTAATTTTGGTGTGAAGCTTCTTTTATGCCTTCTAAGTGTTTCCTCCAAATTTTAACACAATCCGATTCTGTATGAGTTCTATAGGTCCATTTTAAGTTGCTCTGGTCCAAAAGCGGTAAGGACATTTGAATGGATCAGATGAGTCTTTATTTCTTGAACTAGGTTGCTTGGAATGTTACTGAACTTGATATATGAGCTTAGTAGAGGTATAGGGTCGCGATGCAAAAGGTTTGGAGATCCCAAGTTTAACAATTCAGATCGATACCGACCCGATTGGATAGGATTGGCGCCAATCCGGATAAATTGCTTATTTTACGATGAATTTTCTTAAGGGCCAACCACTTGCTCTTTTAAGTGCTTTGGTCATGTTACAAGTCATTCAGGCTTAATCTGGTTGTTCTAACTCCTATTGAATTCTGACGGTTAAAAACACGGTTAACAATACATATACATTAGCGTATAAACAATGTATAATTAATAACGTATTAGTCACGTTGTATAAATAGGTTAGTAATTAGCATTAAAACCCTTAGGAAAGAAGGGGAGATGATTATGGAAAATAATTTAGAATTAAAGGCGAAATAAGGAGATTTTCTTATAAGGCCTTACTGCGAAATGTGGTGACGTATACATAGTATTATGTTAGGAGAGTGGAAATTATAACTAAGTTATAGGGATGTGAGGTCAGTCAAAAGCACACGAAGGTCTGCCCAGCTAATCTGGTTACCCACAGTGTGACTTGGGGTTGATGTGAGACATCGATTATAATAAGTACCTACGGAGGACGCGAGGTTAGTCCCAATTCTGTAGGGTAAGTCTACTCAATTAATCTGACTACCAGTGCCTACGAATATATAGACTAACGTGAGACGTCATGTTTGGGTTATGGGTCATAACGCATAGGATCCCAGCTTCAGGGTCAGGGTTTTATGTTGCTGTTGTAGGGTCCACTTCCTCCATACTTAGGAAGTATTAAATGGTCGGGATTACCGATTGGTAGTGGGAAATCTCGGGAAGGGTCCGCTTTGGATTCGAGGTATTAAATGGTTATAATAGGGTCCACCTCTGCTATAAAGAAGTATGAAATGGCCCGATAAGATTCTGTCTGATGTCAGCTAGTGAGTACCAAAGAGGGGTTCGCCTTGGGTTAGGTATTAAACGACCAGTTTCTACCTAAGATAAAGGTATTAAATGGTCAGAGTCTGCCTTATTCTTATTGAAAAGTTATTAAGTGGCTTGGTTACTTTCTCTCGCTTTATTAGGACATGATTAGTGGTAGATGTGTGGGATTAGAAAGGGCCTTTGACCTATAGTAGAAGGTGAGTTATAGAGTTGGATTGGAAAATTGTAGAATATAGAGTTGGACTAGAAGAGCCTTAGGGCTTACAGTTAGAGTTATTTCATATAAAATATAGTTATGATGTGTGATACATATTCTTATCTAAATTATACTACCCAAATAATATTATGGAAAGACTCGAGATTTTATTCATCAGACGTTGTTGTTTCGACTCCCTCCCCATTATAACACAGGTTAGAGAAGACGATGCTGGTTTAAGAGATGAAGGCAGAGGTGGAGACTTGCAATAGTTATCTATCTATGTTTTGTTGTATTTTAATGTACCCATTTCACTTGATGTTATTATATCGAGATACTATATTTAGGATGTTGAGATATTATGTTATGTTTTCTTAGATTTGAATTTCTATAAAATGGGTGCTATTTCTGATGTTATATTTTATCATTTTCGTTGTGAGATTCTGATAGCATAAATAGATAGCTCCATGTATTGTTCATTGTATCAATCTTACTACCAATAACCAACTATGGAATAGGTCTAAGGTTCGATGGGCCTTTACTGGGTGAGGCCTGTTTCTGGGTGGGCTGTTACATTTGGCATCAGAGCTTAGGTTGCCTGATCAATGGGTATAGGTATAAATATGAGTGCGTACTTGTTATTTTTGAAATAATTTCAAAAACCCTGTTATATATGTATTTAATTGAACATACGAAAACACATTAGGCAAATCCTTTGTTTCATCATATAATACTATCTTAGGAAATTGTAACTAAAAGTTCAAACCTAAAGATGGTTGATTATTGCTGAAAATTGTTCCTCTAAGGCTGGGAACCCCTCTACCCAAGAGATACCCACTATCCGAGTGATGCCAAAATGGTTCAAGCAGTACCTGAGGCATGTATGGCAAGTTCCCATCCCTCAACAAGCTACACCAACTTCAACCATTGTCCCGCCTACTGAAGTAGTACCCCACCTTATAGACTTTCCCAAGATGTACGAGGACTTTCAGAATGGCAACATGACATCTTAAAGGAGAGGCCTTAGATTAGTAGACTATTGTGGCTGAGGAGAATGCCGAGGGAGGAATCACTTGGGCTAAGTTCAGAAACTGCTTTGAGTCACGATTCATGTCATGGGCTGAGGTGAATTTGCAGTTGCAAAGGTTTATACAACATAGGTAGGGAGACTCCACATTGAAGGAATATATCGGTAGGTTCATAAAAATAGCTAAGTCTGAAATGAGTTTGATTGACACCCCATGAAGAAGGCCATGAAGTTGGTTGAATGCCTGAATTCCCCACTTAGGGAGCTACTTTTGACCCAAGTACCCACTAGTGCCACTTATGAGATGTGAGTTGAGATGGCTTTGCTTCAGACTGTCGGCTTGGAGGAGAAGGAGAAGAGAAGGTAGGACCGGTGCAGAACCAAGGTGGAGCTAAGAAGGCGGGATTTTGGGCTAATAAGAAGGCTAAAGGGAAGATCAAGAAGGAGGGTGTAACCTATCGAAGATGCCAAAAGAAAGGACACATTGCTAAGGATTGTAAAGTGAGTTTGATGAAGGAGGAGTTTAAGGGGAAGTTCTATCACTACCATGAAGAGGGACGCTCGAAGAATCGGTGTCCCAAGCTTGCGAAGGAGGGACATAGTGGGCAGGCTTATGCCATTGAAGCTATTCCTATCTCAAGTAGACCTCCCCTAAGAGATCAAGGAAAAGCCGCAATGAAAGGTACAACTGTTATTTCTAGGCTTATTATTCATACCCTATTTGAATTGAGAGCGACGCATACATTTATAGCTAGAAACGTAGTTAACTCTTTGAGTCTGAAAACCCCAGTATACCCAATAGTCATATCAAATCCTATTTGATGGTTGATACATCTTTCATTAATTTATAAAGACCTAGTTTTGGACATCTGTAACGTCGATTTTGTATGTAACACGTATGTTCTTAGTTTTGAAGGGTATGGACACATCCTTTCCGTGAATGGATTGTCTGTAGGCCCCATAAAGGTGGAAGCTATTTAAGATTGGATGATTCCAAAGAACTCCATAGAGGTTAGGATTTTTCTTGGATTAGCGGGTTACTATAGGAAATTCATCAAGGACTTTGCGAATATAGTTGTTCCACTAACTCACTTAACCGAAGAATCTAGTTTTTACATGGGATGAGAAATGTAAGGAACTATTCGAGAAGCCGAAGGTCAGTTGACTAGTGCGCTAGTACTGACTATTCCCGATGGGATGAAGCCTTTTACTGTTTACACCGATGCATGTGGTATAGGATTAGGAGCTGTTCTTATGCAAGAAGGAAGGGTGGTAGCTTATGCAAGTAGATAATTGAAGGGTCGTGAGAAGAGATATCCAACTCATGACTTAAAGTTAATGACCATCATTTTTGCCCTGAAGATGTGGAGGCACTATCTTTTGGAAAAAAAGGTTTGAATTGTTCACCAACAACAAATCACTCAAATACCTATTTTTCCAAAAATATTTGAATCTGAGGCAGTAGAGATGGATAGAGTTTATATCATATATGACTTTGAGGTGTAGTATACCCTCAGAAAAGGGAATGTTGTTGTCGATGCTCTTAGCCGGAAGCATGCTTCTCAAGGTGCTATATATATAAGTAGAGGCAGTTAGAGTTCTTCTCAAATTTCAATTTCCAACCGCCAATAAAAACCACTCTAGGAAATTTGCCAACCATGGAATTTAAGCCAGCATTGATGGATCGCATCGGGTAAGAGTAGAAGAAAAATGCAACGATAACAGATATTTTGAGCAAGCTAAGTGGAGGAGAGAGTTTTACCTATGGTGGTAGGTATGCTTTTGATGACAGGGGATGTTTGAGAAGAGATGTACGTCTTTGTGTCCCTACGGTTGACGATGTTTTGAAGGAAGTGCTAACCGAGTGCCACCATTCTAGGACGACCATTCACCCCGAAGGAGATAAGATGTATAGGGATATGAAGCAAATTTTCTATTAGGAAGGGATAAAGGAGAGGGTAGCGGAACTTGTCTCTAAGTCTTTGACATGCCAAAGGATAAAGGTAGAACAAGGAACGCCCAAAGGGTTGTTATTGTCGTTGGATGTGCCAGCTTAGAAGTAGGAGCATATATCAATGAACTTTATAGATGGACTGCCTAGAAGTCAAAAAGGCAATGAAGTTGTTTGGGTTATAGTGGATAAGCTTACTAAAAGCGCCCATTTTATTCCAATTAGAACTAATAGGACCGCATCATCTCTAGTGCAAATTTATATAAAGAAGGTGGTTTGACTTCATGGAATCCCATTAACATTATCAATAATGGGGACCCCTTATTCACCAACGGATTTTGGAGAAGGTCATCTTGAACCACGTCAAATCTGAGCACTACTTACCACCCACAGACCAATGGTCAAACTGAAAGGACGAATAGGATTTTGGAGGACTTGCTTAGAGCTTGCATATGGATTTTAAAGAACATTGGGAGCAGAAGTTACCTTTAGTAGAATTCACATATAATAATAGTCACCGAGCGATGATTGGTATGACATCCTTTGAAGCATTATACGCTAAACCACGCAAATTGCCTAATTGTCGGTGGGAAACCACCGAAAAAATTATACTTGGACCTGATTTGATTCACGAGACCTCAAAAAAGATAGAGATGATTTGACAACAAGTGAAGGCCGCACATGATCGTCAGAAGTCCTATGCGGACAAGCGAAGGAAGGAATTGGAGTTTAAGGTAGGAGACATGATAATCGTTAAGGTTTCCCCTATTAAGAATGTTACGAGGTTTGGTATTTAGGGAAGTTAGCACCAAAGAGTTTGTCCGGCCCATCCCGTTCTTAGAGAAATTGGAAAACTTTCATATTGAGTAGAACTACTGGATAAGCCAGCGAGAGTCCATGACGTCTTCAAAGTTTCACACTTGAGGAAATGCATACACGACACTACCGCTATAGTAGAGCATAATCGATTAGTGGATATTGAGATGGAGCCGATAGTACCTCGTGTCACCATATACATAGTGGAGCATGGAACTATGAAGCTTCACAACGAAGAAATTAGGTTGGTCCGAGTACAATAGGGAGATAAGTCGACGGAAAGCACATGGGAAACTGAAGAGAAGATGAGGACTTCTATTCATTAGCTTTTCTCTGATAAATTTTTTCTCTTCAAAGTATAGGTTTTTGGTTGCATCGTGGTTGCTAGATTGGATGTAGGAGATGGTTGACATATTTTTTACTATTATATTTTGCATTTATGTAGAATTTTATGCATATTTAGGATGCTTGCATACATGCCTATATGTCACGATCTTGCATTCACGCTAGGACTGAGTTTACCTATAGTATGTTTGCATACATAACCACATTGCACTTTTGGTTGAGTAGATGATTGTGTAGATAACTTGGTTGTATAATATGATTGTTGAGTGCACGTTACGCTATCTGTTCCTAAGGGATTTTAGGGACTAAAACCTTTTAAAGAGGGAGAATGTAACACCCTGTAAAAATTAATAAGAAGTTAATTAATTAATAATAAGGCTAAAAGTGAAAATTTTGTAAATACCGAAATTTGGCCATGGAAGTTGTGCCGATGAGTTCGTAGTGAATTTCTGATAAATTTTCATATATAAAGTTTTGTAAGCAGACCTCAAGCGAAAAAGTTATTGACTTTTGAAGTTTTCGAATTTAAAATAATTTGAATTGAATTTAAATTTGAAATTTGAAATTTGAAAACTAAAAATATGTTAACGCTAATTAGAAATCTAAGGGATTAAGTAAATGTTAAAATAAATGTTAATGTTAAATATAAATATAGAATTAAATAAAATCAGCAGAATTAAAATGTTTCCAAATACACTTGGATTGGTTGACGGCCTTCCTAGGATTGGTTGACCACTAGCGGTTTACCGGTAAGGTTGAGTCGGCTAGGGTTATTTTAAGCCAGGAACGGCCTAGATTTTACTATTTTAGACTGGCTTAAATCAAACTGTTCTAGTGCCTTCTAACAACTATAAATAGGAGGCTAACCCCTTCAGTTTTATTCACAAATTATTTTAAAGTGCAAGCGGAGCTCTGTTAATTTCTTCTGCGATTCGGAAATTCTTAGGATTTTCAAGTAAGGGATTTTAGGTATTCAATTTTTAATTCTTTTCTTCTCCAATCCCTAAAATTCTGAATCTAATTCATATACAATTCAATTATTATATATTTCAAAAGGAGGAAGTCTGAAAGAGAGTAGGTGCATGCATAATCAAATCCAAGAAAAAGCTGGGTCGACTAGTAAGGTTGAGATGGCTAGGATTATTTAAGGCAGGAACGGCCTAGATTTTATTATTTTAAACCGACTTAAGTCCAATGGTTCTAGCGCCTTCTAACCACTATAAATGGGATTCTAGCCTCCTCGCTTTTATTCACAAATTATTTGGGAACGTAAGCGAAGTTCTGTTAGTTTCTTTTACGATTCAGAAATGCTTAGGATTTTCAAGTAAGATTTTTTAGGTATTCAATATTCAATTTCTAATTCTATTCTTCTCCAATCCCTAAAATTCTAAATCTAATTCATATACAATTTGATTGTTATATATTTCGAAAGAAAGAAGTCTGAAAAGAGAGTAGGAGCAGGCATAATCAAATCCAAGAGAAAGTTGCGAATCATCCGTGAGTGGAAATCTTAGTTTTTCTCATTTTAGTAATTGTATAATATAACTTTGATTTGATATATGCATTGGGAATTTTGTTCACGAAAACACCAAACTAAAACCCCAAAATTTCTACAAAGCGAAATGTCAATTCCTTTGTTGTTTAAATCTCAATTATTCCATGTTAAAATAGTAGAATTTGTGTAGTTATTGTAATTTGAATATTTTACATTCTATTCTACTTCTCACTTTTCTCTTTTGATGTGATTAAGTGTGACGACCGCCCATGCCCCTGCACTGAACCTAGAGAAAGTGCGTTGTAAAGTGTGCTAGGCAGCCGTGGACGATTGTCAGGGTAAATTAAAAACAGCAGAATCTATCGTATTACTCACAGCGCATGGACAAAATACAATAGAATATATACATAGTGAAGCTTCACAGAATAGAATCTCGTCAATAAATCTTCATAATAGTTGAATACAAACATCTGAATAGTCAATACAACAAGCCTCACTACATATCAATCAGAGAATATACAAACAGCGGAACATCCAGTACTTATAGTAAGAAATAATATGCAATCCTCCAGCTCGTCTTCGTCATCAGCATCGTGGAAAGCAAGAACAGCACCTGTCACCTGCTACCTAGTCTGCCTGTTCCAAAATGGACGAACAGCCCAAGGCAATAAGAGTTAAAACATAAAGCCTTGAGTCAGACAACAGTCTTAGTGAGCAGTAAATTAACTAACAACATACCAAAAGAGCATAAAGGAAAAAGGAATAGTAATACAACCCTCCCACTCCACCTCTTTCTACAGTGATAGCCCCCAGACACACACTAAGCAGAAGCAAGCATAGCAGAGCATACAATTAAAAGTAAAGCAATTATCACTCGAGTCAAGGGCGATGTTTTCCAAGTACAAACCCCTAAGGCCTAAACCAAGATCAGATAAGCACCCAGAAAATACCGCTCTTGAGACCGAATGACGATACATCCAAACATCCATGACTTTGGCTATCACTGTTATCATTGCTACGATATCATCGTTAATCGAATGACCGGCTCATTCTTTCATCCGTCCGTCAAGGGCTAATGGAAACCCCGGTTCTAGACATAACTCCGCACGTCATCGTGACCCGTGCCTAGGACTATCGAATCTGCCCAGAGTACTTGACTACCAATCAGTAGCCTTCAATGACTATCGAATCTTCCCAACGTACTCTTGCTTTGAGCATGCTAGAACCTTCGACAACGATGAGATCTCAGCCTTCTAGTCATCCTCCTCGACGACTATTTCCATACTAGCTCAAGCGCCTCTCGAGCAAACCATTATCCTCAAACTCGAACCATTTAACCGAGTTATCAATCTGCTTGGAATGATCCAGTCTGGATTAGACCAAGGCTATCTCATATCATACTTCGCCTCATCATCATCATAGCAAAGCTTCATCACAATATCATCATCAAATCTATCCATATGAGCTTCATCATCTGCTACATATGCCATGAGCAGCTTTTCCAATTCAAGAGCCTTTCCCTTAGCTTTTGAATCATCTTCAGTCTAAATCAAATCATCAATCATCTAATACATAGCAATCAATCAAATCAAACATTAATCCAAGTAAACAAGCATTCAAAAATGATCTAAATAGACAATTATAATAATAATGGCAATTTCGTAATTAAAGAGTCAAAAGTCTAATAAGCATGAAAACATGAGCAATATCTCTATAATTTTGATGAATGAACTTGCATAGGTTAACATGTAGTAAAATGGATGCCAAATCATTATGAACAATGGATCTATATGGATCTATACTTAGAATTAGGAAAATGCATGGAAACCACTACTTTAGCACAAAATCAAGCCAACGATCCGATATACTCCTTTGGATCCGTGTGAGAGATAATCACCACTCACCAAATCACCTAATCAACCCAAAAGCAACACACTTCAGATCTGGACAGCGAAGGATCTAACTCGATCTATCACAAATCCGCTTCAAACGATGAAATCTCTCTTCGATGGATGAAGATCTTCAATCTAAGCTCTTGAATCTTCAATTTTGATCTTCGATTTGGATGGAAGGAATCACTAGATTAGAGTGGAGGAAAGAAGTGAAGAAGTGTAGAAGTCGAGCTCTCAAAATGGCAGCACTTCGTCGCTTCGAAATCCGGATCCCAAAAAGTGAGAAAAACCTTCCTATTTATAGGCTGAAAAACCCTTAGGTCGTCCACGACCTATAGAGCCCTGCAACCTACGACCTATCGAAACCCCACAACCTACGACCTAACGACCTAAGCTTATGCGCACTCACGACCTACCAGTCTACGACTTACGACCTAGCACAAGCGCGCGACCTATAGATCCAACGACCTAACAGACGAATGCACTTAGCGACCTACCAAAGATCGCGACCTAACATCCTGCGACTTAGCACACACTCGACTCAACAACTACTCCTAGGTCACTCACGACCTAATACTCAGCCAAAACCCAGCGACTTAACGCAGACTCACTCCCTCGCGACCTAACAAACCCTTCGACTTACGACTTAACACTCCGCGACTTAACTACGCGCGACTTACACTACAATAAAATTTGCATTTGACTGCAATTATGAACAGCGTTTTTACGTTAGATGCAGTGGATTGTAATTTTATTTGGTAAAATAAAACAATCGAACGCTGTATTAGGTATATTTTACGTATTCGCTTACGCGCGGTTCTTTTCCCTCTTCTATTTTCATCCTTTTTAGTTTGGCGGCCACATTCTCACTTATTTCATTATACACAAAATACTTCTAATTTCGACCTAATCCTGAGTTTTCTTTCTTGTTCCTCTTCTTCTCTAATTCCTATCCTTCACGTCTTCTTCATCGTTTTCTAGGGTGGAATTTCCAACCTATTCTCTTCCATCAGCCTCGAAAAGACAAGAAAGCTTCATTTCACTTATCTCTTGGTCGCTTTTCTTCAAGAAAATCAGGTTATTAATTTCTTCTTATTGTCAATCAAAGATAAAAATGTGAGCTATGTCATTTTTGGTTGATTTTGTACTAAATGTTGGTGTTCCTAGATGAATAATATATTGATTATGTAAATATAATTTTCATAAATAGATTTGAATCACTGTTTTTATTGAGGACCATCAATATACTGAATTAAGTTAATTGGTTTGAATTCGTAGGAGTTTAATTTAATCATTTAAAGTTTTACGTTGAATATATGGATCAATACTGAATAAAATTAACTGGTTTGAATTAATTTCCTCTTCTGATATTGTTAAATCCATAATACTCACTTCTATAAAAATTGGTTGTTTAAAAAAATCATGTTTTTTAAGTAGCATGTAGATTTATTATGGGCTATTAAGTTTTGAAATCTACCTAAATCCGATTGTAAGTGTGAAGAAACTGATTTATATTTATAAAAGCAGTATGGAGGCATGTCTAGGATTGTGCAAACTAACATTTGGCAAATTTCACTATGTTGCAATTATAATATTACACAATGGTTATGGTGCAGCCCATTTTTCCGTTATTATTGAATGAGAAATAATATTAAAAAAACTTTGAACAACATGTGATCCAAAAGATTCTTCATTGTTTCACAACAGAAAGAATAAAATAACTAAAGATTTTTCATGAGAAATAGAGTTGATTTTTATCAGTCTTGCAGTTTCAGAGATTTTCTTATCATTGAGATGGTTAAGTAGATTGCCACTCGGAATTTAGATTAGTTTCGATGAGATGTTATATATTTGACATTAGTTAATTTTAATTATTTGAACTAATTTGTTTTATATCCATATGCCATATAATTTTATTGGAAACCTACTACATTTTGTAGTCTACATCAATCAAACACTTAAAATGCCAGTTTCAAATTGGTGGTGAAATCATCCTTGCTCTAATGCAGGAAGCCTTCACTGTCATAATCAACCTATGACTTATCATTGCCAAAGAATAATTGAATTGTTCTCAATTGGTTAAAGATATTGAAAAGAGTGCTTTGCCTAATAGATTTTCATTAATTTATGAATAAGGTAGTCCTATATGATCATATGGCCCCCAAAGGTCTCCATAATGCAAAGATATTGCCAATTTTCTGAAGAGTCAAACATTTAGATATCAGTTATTAGATTTTAAGAGAAGGAACATGATGATATCAAATTTTACAGTAAACATGTTTTAGTTGATATTTAAGAAAATTTAAAAACAATAATAGAAAAATTCATTTATAATCTACTATTATCCCAAGAATTATTTATCACCTTTCTTCTTCATGTAATCATCCATTGTAATGCAATTTCCTTTGCAAAACATTTTCAGACTTCCTGACTTTTGAATTTTTTATTGCCTTTTGTCTCCTAATATATATATATATATATATATATATTAAAAAGTTATGTGTCGAATGGTTATCAGGATGATGTTCAAGGTTGTTTCTTATTTGTTCATATGTCTTTATAGGGTTGTAAGTTGTGTTTTTTATGACTTGTTCATTAATCTTTATGGCGTGGGAAATAAAAGAGGTATTGCAAAATATGTACATCCTGATTATTTGTTGATTGAGAAGTTTCATACAAATTTATTTGTAACAAATATTTCAAAGGAGAGGTGGATGACTTTTAAATATTAACCTCTTTGAATAGATCAAAGTACATTAAATTTTCCATGCAAAAGTATATGCACTATATCAAACACACATGAATGTTTCTCTGAATAAACTAATGAATTACCTAAATATTTTCCTATCTATTTACTGATTATATATGTGTTGGTACCATATAACATATTACTTGTAACATGTGAACCATGGTTTTCCAGGTCAATTTCTCATGGCATCTACAGCTAAGACATATTGCTTAAGAATGATTATGTGTCAACTACATATTGCAACTGGTAATTTAGCTAGTAGGCAATTATGTTCATTTAAGTTTAGACCAATTTCCTTGTACCTAAAAACACATCCAAAAAGCGATGATATGAGCTTGTTTTACTTTATTTTGTTGTATTAAAGGGAGTTTAACCTAGAGTGCAACTTTAGTCAGATCAATTTTATTGCAGTTTTATACTTTGTTTGTGCAGGCGGGTATAGTCCACACAGTATTGCCGAAGCTACAGTACGGATCCTCCAATCTGGTATATCAGTGCTGAAGCTATGTTGTACCGATGTAGTAATGCCAAAGTATGATGTATTGGTGTAGTCTGTCAGATCATAATGCATAACAGTGCTAATTCAACATGGCTAATATTGCTTCAGAAAGGCTTAAAGTAGCTCAAGCAATCTTGAGTAAATATGCATTAAAACAGCTAATGTGCATCAGTGCTACCCAAAGCGAAGCACCTCCTAGTTCTTTGGCTTGTAAAATGTGCAAACTTCCTAGTAGAACTGCAGTGTGATTGGGACTATCGTCTAATGCATGGTTTTGGTGCTATAAAATGCCATATTGAACATGTTGCAAGATGGAGGGACATTGCTGAAATGTCGAAAACTACTACAAGTCAGAGTCATGTTGAACATGCTGAAGACCAACGATGCACACGATCATATGGCTGGAATAGGCTAAATTGAAGCATGATGTTGAATTAGTGCATCCCCAAGAAAACACGAGTGGGTTAGGATCACCATGTGATGTCGCATAGTGTCTGAAGCAAGTTGCAGGCACCAAATCATCAAATAGGCTGAACCGAATGTTGTGTAAATGAAGTGACAAAGGTAAGCAGTGAATGAACTGTTTCTCATTTGGAAAAACTAAGTTTATTGTTTTATGACCAATGAAATAATATTTGATACTCCATGAAGTAATGATCATTTATGTGAAATTCTAATTTATGTTATATTTTTATGTCATAGATTTGTGTTACTTGCTCTCTTGTTTATTACATGAAAGTGGTCTACTGATTAAGTATTAAGAGATGTTTTTGCTATTAAGGAAAAAAATATCAGATATCATAATGTCTGGCTTCTCCCTTATAATGTCACTAATGTTGTAATTCCTACAATTACTTAGCTTGAATTTTAGGAATAAGTCTAAGAATAAGAAAATCTTATTGTATGAACTAATTTATTGTATTGTTAAGAACAAATCATGATACAATGAATGATGAATCATGTTCAGTGCATGCAACCTGATTTATGACATGTTTGAAGTGGATGCAAACTGCATTAGTGTAAATAATCCATCAATTGATCGTTAAGACACACAATCTCATTATCTGGAAATATTTCAAAAACTAGTCTAAATACAGATGTTTTGATTTTGTTATTATGGGAGCATTAAAAATAGGTATAATTCTTATTTATCATTATTTTTATTTCTACAAATCCTCAAGATAATTATGTACTCAATTTAAAGCACCTATCTCATTTTTTCTCTGTCAAGTTAGAGAAGAGATAATATTTAGACTGGAATATTATGGTTGTTCAACCATGAATGCAACCTGCTTAGGTATGACCCTTTAACTTTTTACCAACGTTATTATTTATGAATAATACATGTATATTCATTAACCACTTTATTTACTCTTCATTTGGGTAAACATGTGCTCGACAGAAAGTCAGGTTGGTTGGTCAATTCTGTTTCTTGCAAGACAGTGAGCAGGAAGGAGGAGGTTAAGGATATGTCCTTGTCAGAACATTATATTGTTAAGGAAGTGGCTTTGATGGATAAGGATGTATCTTCTAGGAGATTGGTAACTGATAGTATGCTCTTGGATCCCACTGTTATGGAATTGGAGGGTGTTAATCATTTTTTAAATTCTGTATTTGATACAAGAATTGAAGCAGCTGATACAGTGGTTCCTCAGGATTTTGATTTCATCAAAGGCAGTCACCTGAAGGCAAAAATGCAGCAGGTAAAATCTGATTTCAATCTTATTCTATCTTACAGTTTTGACGCATTAGTAGATTTCGATATTGTTGATGGGGTAGGAATTACTCATTCGGGTTTTAGAGTCAGTTCAGAGTTGTGAGGGTGATTCTGTTGTGTCATCGGTGTTTGATATTTTGAAGGTTAATGGGAGAAACAGAGTTTTATCTAAGAGGGATTCAAACTTATCCAATGATATTATAAAGGGGATTGTGGTGGATAGGGCTACATTGGTTAGTTGCTTGGAAGAGGATAGGGTACATGGTGATACTGACATTAGGTGCTTGGATACTGTTAAGATGCCAAGAGATACTGTTAAGACCAATTTCCTTCTGTTGATATCTTTCCCTAAAATGCTCACATATTCTTTTAATTTTTTTATATTTATCTTCTGATCAACACCTTCACTCCAATATGCTAATCTGAACATGACATCTATGAGCTACAATAATATTTGATTTCTTTATATAACCGGGAAAAGTGTATACAAAATCTCATTATCTGGAAATATTTCAAAAACTAGTCTAAATACAGATGTTTTGATTTTGTTATTATGGGAGCATTAAAAATAGGTATAATTCTTATTTATCATTATTTTTATTTCTACAAATCCTCAAGATAATTATGTACTCAATTTAAAGCACCTATCTCATTTTTTCTCTGTCAAGTTAGAGAAGAGATAATATTTAGACTGGAATATTATGGTTGTTCAACCATGAATGCAACCTGCTTAGGTATGACCCTTTAACTTTTTACCAACGTTATTATTTATGAATAATTCATGTATATTCATTAACCACTTTATTTACTCTTCATTTGGGTAAACATGTGCTCGACAGAAAGTCAGGTTGGTTGGTCAATTCTGTTTCTTGCAAGACAGTGAGCAGGAAGGAGGAGGTTAAGGATATGTCCTTGTCAGAACATTATATTGTTAAGGAAGTGGCTTTGATGGATAAGGATGTATCTTCTAGGAGATTGGTAACTGATAGTATGCTCTTGGATCCCACTGTTATGGAATTGGAGGGTGTTAATCATTTTTTAAATTCTGTATTTGATACAAGAATTGAAGCAGTTGATACAGTGGTTCCTCAGGATTTTGATTTCATCAAAGGCAGTCACCTGAAGGCAAAAATGCAGCAGGTAAAATCTGATTTCAATCTTATTCTATCTTACAGTTTTGAGGCATTAGTAGATTTCGATATTGTTGATGGGGTAGGAATTACTCATTCGGGTTTTAGAGTCAGTTCAGAGTTGTGAGGGTGATTCTGTTGTGTCATCGGTGTTTGATATTTTGAAGGTTAATGGGAGAAACAGAGTTTTATCTAAGAGGGATTCAAACTTATCCAATGATATTATAAAGGGGATTGTGGTGGATAGGGCTACATTGGTTAGTTGCTTGGAAGAGGATAGGGTACATGGTGATACTGACATTAGGTGCTTGGATACTGTTAAGATGCCAAGAGATACTGTTAAGACCAATTTCCTTCTGTTGATATCTTTCCCTAAAATGCTCACATATTCTTTTAATTTTTTTATATTTATCTTCTGATCAACACCTTCACTCCAATATGCTAATCTGAACATGACATCTATGAGCTACAATAATATTTGATTTCTTTATATAACCGGGAAAAGTGTATACAAAATTGGAGTTGCTATGTGCTTGGAACTATATATTAGTGTTACAGAATCAAAAAGTGCGCTTCTAAATCAATTGGAGACCCGATTCAATTGGAACTATATATGCATGTAACAGAAAGAGAATGACTAAAGTATATATTCACAAAACTAAGCACAGCAACAACTATTAAATTGTGTATTTTTCCCATTGCTCTCACATGATTTCTTTTGACTGCATCGAAATAAATGCAATTATAGACTCATAAGACAAATTTGTCAACTTTATTGTGCATGCAGGAATATGAAGTGGATTAAAGTGTTGTGCCTATGATAAAAAAATCAATAAGGAATGCAACAAAGTCTTTAGATGCTTCTACCTTGAATCAATCTCAAATTCAGGGATATCAAATAGCAGTATGTTCAAGTCTAAATGTAGATAGAACAGGTTTGTTTGCATGTAAATTATGATGTTACTCCTTCATTGTTGGTTTATTGATAATTTAGTTATTGATTTGATTAAAAAGGGTGTCTTGTTTTTAAATTTATGTAGACACAAACACACCTAGTATTCATTGATATGACCTTCAACCTAGGACCTTAGTTAATAAAACTTTGTTATAAAAATGCATAAAAGTGTTCATGTAACAGAACATAGCTTAGGTTATTGATTTTGTCCCTATTGCTTTTGAATTTGTTAGCCACTCGTTTAAGCGTTTTGTTGCCTTGGAAAATCATGGTTAAAATAAAAACAGAAAAAGAAAATAGGACAAATTTGATTAAAAAAACAGCTTTTAGCTTTGCCTATTTCTTTAATAGTCACGGTGCTCCTCAAAGCAGAAATGTAATTGTGCACACTTGCAAATCATGTACAATCGTGCCTACGCTGACCTTATTTCAAAGCAGAAATGTAATTGTGCACACTTGCAAATCATGTACAATCGTACGTTTAGAATTACAGTAATTTCGCTAATTAGTGTTCTAATTAGTTGGGATGTTGATTATGGACTTTGAACATTAGGTCTTATTTGGCAATATTAATATCATACCTTTTCCTTCATGAAAATGTACTAGGTAAAAAAACACTTCAGCACTCTTGATTATTGATTTATCAAGCTGCCTTCTTCATGCTTAAGGTAATTCACTTTTATTTTATGATCCAACATTGAACCAACTGGGCTTTGTTCATGTTAAGGCATTCATGGTCTTCAACATATATTTGGCGAACCTCTTGTCAATTTGAAATATATATAGGAACTGCATCACAGTATTAAGAGACATTCATCCTTAACCTTGTTAAATTAGTTCAACAAAACTTGCAACCCAAACATATAACAAAGCAAGCTTCCGCATTCATTTGGTACTAACTTGGAAATATAAATCCTTGTTTGATTAACTAGTGTCCATGTTAATTTACATAGGTTCCTCATAACTCGTTTAAATGGAGTAAAGGAATAGGTTATGCTGATCATTATGAGTGAGCCGTTACTAACAGCATTTTAAGCATTCAAAGAGGAGCTGAGCCTGGTATTATGATCTACATTCTTCCGCAAGGACCTGGAATGTCCAAGGCTCGCAGTAAGCATGGATGGGGAACACAGTTCGGTTCATTTTGGTGTTGTTAGGTAATACTGCTATTCATTATTTCCAGTAGAAATTTTACAGTTAATATATGATATTTTTTGTATTGGCAATGGTTTATAGGTTGATATAGTTCTCTATCTAAATCAGAAATCATTTGGGTAATTTTTTTCTATAGAGACCATCTTATGATGAGGGATTTCAAGATGTAGCAGCTTTATTCAGATACATGTATAGTTTTTGCCACCGCTTTCACAAAAATACCCAAGTTAAATAGGATAACTCTTATGCACATCAATAAAGATTTCAGAGATGGAACCACAAAAAAAACTTCAAATTGATTTATAAAATATGAACATCTCCATAACTCATCTATTATGAAGACTAGAAATGTTAAAATTTTAAATACTCGATAAATATTCTGAGCTAAATAAAGTAAAATTTCTTTTGCTTCCTAGAATTGCAGAGTCGGTATCGGTATAGTAACAATTTTCCAATAGAAATTTGGAGATCAATGGATTCAAAAGTGCTTGTACAAGATTGCTCGGGCTAGAAAAATCAAATGTTTTACTAGAGTAGTTGATCCATATGAGCACCATTGAATAATGAGGTACAACAATTTATGAATCAGCTGAGATTTTTATTTCGATATTGAATTATGTGAACATGCTTCCTACTGACATTTCAAATAATATTGCAAGCACATGAACTATACCTGCCACTACTGCTAATCTATAAAAGCATAAATTCTGTTATACGTCTAAAGCTTACTGTAATTACTACTCACAGGATGTTGACAAAGCCATGGTTAGTGATAGCTCAACAACCAAAAGTCAAGAAAAAAAGACGGAAGGAGGAATTTTGCCGAGTTCAGACTGCCCTGTTGGCAACAATTCAGTAAACCAATGTCTAACTATCTTCGTACTGCCACTTTTCATTTTCAGCCTGTATTTGAACTACTTTTATGCACGTTTTGTCGATAATATTAGATGCAAACTTGCTTTCTAGATATTGTGCATTTGTCTAATTTTGTATGTAGTTGGTTTATAAATTTTATCTCTTTTTACGGGTTTATGTAAACTTTGTTCATGGATATTGTGTTCAACTTATTTTATGGAAATGATTAATAGTTATGCTTTTATTTTACAATTTTTAGTTTGATTTGTTTATGTTATGTACATTAACTGATTAAAATATAATTAAATGTAGTTTATATTAATGATATGTGTGAATATTGCAATGGCACAACATTGCTGTCAATTCTTTGGAAAAAAAATTCATATCCCTACGACAGCGTTTATACATTGCTGTCAATTCATTGGAAAAAAATGCATATCCCTACGACAGCGTTTATACATTGCTGTCAATTCATTGGAAAAAAATGCATATCCCTACGACAGCGTTTATACATTGCTGTCAATTCATTGGGGAAAAAAATGCATATCTCTACGACAGCGTTTATACCTTGCAGTAGAAAACTATTAACAGCGTTTATACCTTGCAGTAGAAAAATTATTAACAGCGTTTAAAAAACGCTGTAGAAAGTGGGTTTTTGACAGCGTTTATATTTTGCAGTTAAAAATTTAGGGTCAACGACCGCATGTCGTTATACAGCGTTTTTAAAAACGCTGTGAAAACTTTTAACAGCGTTTTTCAAACGCTGTGAAAAGTCTTTTTTGTTGTAGTGTTACGACCTAACACACCTGCGACCTAACAACTCTAACACGCTCACCACTAGGTCGCAAACTTCCTGCTGCTTCATTCCTTAGGTCGCTAACTCTTAGGTTGCTAACACTCCTTAAGTCGCTCCCACCTTAGGTTGCTAACATCCTATAGGTCGCTCCAAACTAACACACGACCTAAACCACTACGCGACCTAACTGCTATACGTTGCCAACTTCTATAAGTCGCTCCTCCGACCTAATTCTATCCCACGACCTAAGCCACCATACGACTTATCCCAATCCTTAGGTCGCCTACGATATAACTTCCTTCATGACCTAGGCTATCATACGACCTAACTCTTAAGTCGCTCATTCCACTAGGTCGTTTACTCCTTAGCTCGCATCTTTCTTAGGTCGCCAACTACGACCTAACTACTACACGACCTAAGACTTAAGACTTAGGACGACTTATCAACAATGCGACTCAATGACGACTGTTTTACGATGTTTCGATCCGTAAAAATACGGGTTGTTACATTCTCTCCCCCTTAGGAATTTCGCCCCCGAAATTCCAAACAAACAGAGTAATCAAAGACTATTCTGCATGCCTACCATCCATAGCAATCAACAAACCATGCATCCAATTCTAGCTTAGCATGCAGAATTCTAAAACTTAGAACAAGTTACAATGTCGTTAGATGACACGACACCTTAGGGCCATACCTTGAAGAGTTCAGGATAAGCTGCTTTCATCCTCTCTTCCACCTCCCATGTACAGTCATTATCATCATCACTCCATTGTATCTTGAGCAACTTAACTACCTTCCTCCTAAGCTGTTTCGTGTTGGTTTCCACAACACGAAGCGGCTTACGAGGTCTTCTATCGAATGGATCAACTTCGAAATCTTCACAGCTATCAGCAGAAACCACTATATTCGAGTCGTGCACATACTTCCGTAGATATGATACATGAAAAACATTGTGCACACCCGACATCTTCTCTGGTAACTCCAATCTATAAGCGAGCTTTCCAATTAGCTCGATGATTGGGAATGGTCCAACAAATCTCGGAGTCAGTTTTCCTTTCTTCCCGAATCGAATAACATTCTTCAGTGGAGAAATCTTCACAAAAACCATATCACCTACGTCGAATTCCAAATCCTTACAACGCTTATCGGCATAACTTTTCTGACGGTCTTGGGCTGCCTTAATTCGTCGTCGGATGATCTCTATGCAATCCGAAGTCTGTCGAATCATCTCAGGCCCAAGTATCAGCTTTTCTCCGGTCTCTAACCAACATGTCGGAGAGTTACACGGTCTTCCATATAATGCCTCATACGGTGCCATACCAATGCTTGACTGGTAACTGTTGTTATACGAAAATTCCACCAAATGAAGGTGATCTTCCCATGATCCTCCGAAATCTAAAATACAAGCTCTGAGGAGATCTTCCAAAACTCGGTTGACTCTCTCGGTCTGACCATCTGTTTGAGGGTGATAAGCTGTACTCAAACACAACTCGGTTCCCAAAACTTCCTGGAAGCTCTTCCAAAACCACTAGTGAACAATGGGTCTCGATCGCTCACTATACTCTTCGGAATATCATGGAATCGAACTATCCACTTAACGTATAACTCAGCCAACTTTGATGCAGTCCTAGTCGATCGAACAGGAATGAATCTGGCACTCTTAGTCAGACGATCTACGATGACCCAAATCCATTCATTTCCCGCTCTTTTTCTAGGTAACCCATCAATAAAATCCATCGATACTTGCTCCCACTTCCACATAGGAACTTCTAATGGCTGAAGCAATCCACTTGGCTTCTTTTGTTCGGCTTTTACCAACTGGCAGTTCATACACTTGGAAATAAAATTTCCAACATCCTTCTTCATACCTTCCCAGTAATAGGTTCTCTTCATATCTCGATACATCTTATTTCCACCTGGATGAATTGTCAGCTTCGAATGATGACTTTCCTTCAGAACTTCATCTCTCAATTCATCTATATCGGGAACAACTAGTCGTCCTTGCTTCCGAAGCCAACCCTCTCGATCGACCTCGAAACCTTTATCCTTTTCTGGGTCTAATCCAGATTCCAAATCACGGATGATCTTGTTGCTTTTGGCTCTCGCCAATTCTTTCCACAAGAGTAGGTCTTATCGATAAGTTTGCCAACATCTCAGGTTCCAATCCACATCTGGGCCTGAAGTCAAATCCAGCTAAATACTCGAGATTCTTCCATTCTGAAAACATGGATCCTAATCCTGCATGTCTTCGACTTAACGCATCTGCTACTGCGTTACCTTTTCCCGGAGTATAGGCTATACCAAAGTCATATGATGCCAAAAACTCTAGCCACCGTTGCTGTCGAAGATTCAAATCTTTTTGGGAGAAAAGATACTTCAACGACTTATGATCTATAAACAACTCGAATCGAACT
This sequence comes from Allium fistulosum, assembly GCA_030737815.1. Taxonomy (NCBI): domain Eukaryota; kingdom Viridiplantae; phylum Streptophyta; class Magnoliopsida; order Asparagales; family Amaryllidaceae; genus Allium; species Allium fistulosum. The sequence continues at coordinate 327,403,630 of CM060906.1, forward strand.
CCCAATAGATAATGTCTCCACATCTTCAGAGCAAAAACAATCGCCGCTAACTCCAAATCATGAGTCGGGTAATTCCTTTCATGCGGCTTCAGTTGTCGACTTGCATATGCAACAACCTTATCCTTCTGCATCAGCACTGCTCCAAGTCCAGTACCACATGCGTCATTGTAAACCACCATCTCATCATTCCCACTTGGAATAGTCAAAACAGGAGCACTTGTCAATCTTTCTTTCAGGATTCTGAAAGCTTGCTCACACTTATCTTCCCACTTGAACACTTGGTTCTTTTTCGTCAATCCTGTTAACGGTGCAGCTACCTTGGAGAAGTCTTTGATAAACCGTCGATAATATCCTGCTAATCCAAGAAAACTTCTCACATCTGATGCATTCTTAGGTCTAACCCAATCCTGGATTGCTGCCACCTTAGCGGGATCAACCGCTATTCCATTTCCAGAGATAACATGACCTAAGAACCTCACTTCACTCTTCCAGAAGTGACACTTCGAAAACTTAGCCTTCAGCTGATGTTTCCGTAAGATTTCCAAAACAATACGCATGTGCGTCTTGTGCTCTTCTTCAGTTCTGGAATAAATCAAAATATCATCCACGAACACTAGCACGAACTTGTTCAACTGATCTCTGAACACTCTATTCATAAGATCCACAAAATATGCTGGCGCATTAGTCAATCCAAACGGCATTACCAGCCACTCAAAGAAACCGGATGGTGTCCTAAAAGCAGCCTTCGGCACACTATCCTTAGCCACTCTCAACTGGTGAAATCCCGTTGCCAAATCCATCTGAGAAAACACCTTAGCTTCGTGAAGCTGATCAAACAAGTCATCTATTCTCGGCAATGGATACTTGTTCTTCTTAGTCACTTTATTCAGCTCACGATAATCCACACACAACCTCAACGACCCATCCGCTTTGGTTGCGAACACAACTGGTGCACCCCATTCGGACACACTACGCCGAATGAATCCTTTCTGTAAAAGGTCATCAACCTGCACCTTCAACTCTTGCTATTCCCTAGGCGCCATTCGCCTAAGAGGCATCACAACAGGTCTGGCTCCTTCAACTAGATCTATACGAAACTTGATCTCTCTATGCGGCGGTAACCCTTTGACCTCGTCAAAGACATCCTCAAATCCATTAGTGATTGGCAACGATGACAGTCCATCCCGTGGAACAACCAGCGAATACATGAAGCTCATGAAGACGCCTTCTTCATGCTTACATCGTATCACAATCTTTTGCCCCTCCACATTCTCGACTGTCACCTCCAACCTTTCACAATCAACCTTTGCCGCATACTTCCTAAGCCAGTCCATACCCAAAATAATTCCGAACCCCGCAAAGTTCAGAACAAAACAATCACAAACAAAAGAGCAATCATGACTCGATACAATCAGACCACGGCATAGCATACACAAACAAGACGAACCCCCAACTGGATTAGTCACAACCAATGGTCTATCAACGATGTCCGGTTCTAAACCCAACCGGCCTACAAGTTCACTACAAACAAAAGAATGCGACGCCCCAGTATCAAATAACACTCTAACTGGAACACCACATATGGAAAGAGTACCTTGAACCACCACACTCTTTCCTTTCTCTTCAGCAGTAGGAGCTTTCGAAGACGATGGAACAGCCCCCAAAGCATAAGCTTGCACAATCTGCTTGTCCCTTCGCGGTTCTGGACAATTCTTCCTGACATGCCCCAGCTTGTCACAGTTGTGGCACTTCACCGGCACCTTCGGATTCTTGCAATCCCTAGAGAAATGGCCCTTCTGCTGACAATTGTAGCAGGTCACTTCGCCCTTCGGCTTCTTCTGACCATCCTTACCCTTCTGCTGATGCTGCTTCCTCTTCTTGTTTCCACCCTATTGTGGTCTAGACTCTTCCTTGGTCACAACAACAACAGATCCCTCTTTAGGAAACAGATTCTCGTGCCTGAGAGCTTTCTCCACAAGCTTCTCAAATGGATCGTCCAAATGATCCACCAACTACCTCCCAAGATAACTGTCCAAGCCTGTCACAAACTTCTCATTCTTCTGATATGCAGATTCAATATATGACCGGGCTTACTTAGACAAAGCTTCAAACTCAGAAACATACTCAAGAACTGGTCTTCCACCTTGCTTGAGCTCCACAAACTTCTTGAATAGAACAGACTTCTGAGCTGTAGAAATGAACTTAGCTTCAAATCTGACTTGGAATTGCTCCCAAGTAATCTCTTCCTCCGGAGTATCAATGGTGATAGAGTTCCACCAATCAGAAGCTCTCCCTTGAAGCTGTCTTGATGCAAGTTTCCTTTTAGTTGCATCATCGATTCCCAAATCACCAAAGATCCTTCTACAAGCATCTATCCACCTCTGGACTTCAATGGTTGATTCTGTCCCCAAGAAAACCTTCCTTCCAAGAGCAGTAAAGTCCTTACACAACTTAGCAAAATCCACCGGCTTTGGAGTTTGAACTTGAACTCCAACATCCACCGATGGCCCCGGAGCTGGCATCCTTCTCATGATCGAAGTCATCATAGCTTCGAACATAGCAGCATAATCAGCAGCCCCTTTAGTAGCACGGCCTTCCCTAGCAGCTGGTCTCCCTCTTCGACTCATCCTTAATATCTATAAAAAGGAATGATTAGCACATCTAGAGAAACAACTGCTTAAAGGACTCAACTATACTGAGCTACTATATTATATATAGTAATCATCCATCAAAATACAATTACGTCTCTCATACGTAGTTACGTCAGCGAGCGTTGGGTAAAATCGATTAACCAAAGCTCTGATACCAAATGTGACGACCGCCCATGACCCCTGCACTGAACCTAGAGAAAGTGCGCTGTAAAGTGTGCCAGGCAGCCGTGGACGATTGTCAGGGTAAATTAAAAACAGCAGAATCTATCGTATTACTCACAGCGCATGGACAAAATACAATAGAATATATACATAGTGAAGCTTCACAGAATAGAATCTCGTCAATAAATCTTCATAATAGTTGAATACAAACATCTGAATAGTCAATACAACAAGCCTCACTACATATCACTCAGAGAATATACAAACAGCGGAACATCCAGTACTTATAGTAAGAAATAATATGCAATCTTCCAACTCGTCTTCGTCATCAGCATCGTGGAAAGCAAGAACAGCACCTGTCACCTGCTACCTAGTCTGCCCGTCCCAAAATGGACGAACAGCCCAAGGCAATAAGAGTTAAAACATAAAGCCTTGAGTCAGACAACAGTCTTAGTGAGCAGTAAATTAACTAACAACATACCAAAAGAGCATAAAGGAAAAAGGAATAGGAATACAACCCTCCCACTCCACCTCTTTCTACAGTGATAGCCTCCAGACACACACTAAGCAGAAGCAAGCATAGCAGAGCATACAATTAAAAGTAAAGCAATTATCACTCGAGTCAAGGGCGATGTTTTCCAAGTACAAACCATCAAGGCCTAAACCAAGATCAGATAAGCACCCAGAAAATACCGCTCTTGAGACCGAATGACGATACATCCAAACATCCATGACTCTGGCTATCATTGTTATCATTGCTTCGATATCATCGTTAATCGAATGACCGGCTCATTCTTTCATCCGTCCGTCAAGGGCTAATGGAAACCCCGGTTCTAGACATAACTCCGCACGTCATCGTGACCCGTGCCTAGGACTATCGAATCTGCCCAGAGTATTTGACTACCGATCAGTAGCCTTTAGGGACTATCGAATCTGTCCAACGTACTCTTGCTTTGAGCATGCTAGAACCTTCGACAACGATGAGATCTCAGCCTTCTAGTCATCCTCCTCGACGACTATTTCCATACTAGCTCAAGCGCCTCTCGAGCAAACCATTATCCTCAAACTCGAACCATTTCACCGAGTTATCAATCTGCTTGGAATGATCCCGTCTGGATTAGACCAAGGCTATCTCATATCATACTTCGCCTCATCATCATCATAGCAAAGCTTCATCACAACATCATCATCAAATCTATCCATATGAGCTTCATCATCTGCTACATATGCCACGAGCAGCTTTTCCAATTCAAGAGCCTTTCCCTTAGCTTTTGAATCGTCTTCAGTCTAAATCAAATCATCAATCATCTAATACATAACAATCAATCAAATCAAACATTAATCCAAGTAAACAAGCATTCAAAAATGATCTAAATAGACAATTATAACAATAATGGTAATTTCGTAATTAAAGAGTCAAAAGTCTAATAAGCATGAAAACATGAGCAATATCTTTATAATTTTGATGAATGAACTTGCATAGGTTAACATGTAGTAAAATGGATGTCAAATCATTATGAACAATGGATCTATATGGATCTATACTTAGAATTAGGAAAATGCATGGAAATCACTACTTTAGCACAAAATCAAGCCAACGATCCGATATACTCCTTTGGATCCGTGTGAGAGATAATCACCACTCACCAAATCACCTAATCAACCCAAAAGCAACACACTTCAGATCTGGACAGCGAAGGATCTAACTCGATCTATCACAAATCCGCTTGAAACGATGAAATCTCTCTTCGATGGATGAAGATCTTCAATCTAAGCTCTTGAATCTTCAATTTTGATCTTCGATTTGGATGGAAGGAATCACTAGATTAGAGTGGAGGAAAGAAGTGAAGAAGTGTAGAAGTCGAGCTCTCAAAATGGCAGCACTTCGTCGCTTCGAAATCCGGATCCCAAAAAGTGAGAAAAACCTTCCTATTTATAGGCTGAAAAACCCTTAGGTCGTCCACCTTTAGGTCGTCCACGACCTATAGAGCCCTGCGACCTACGACCTATCGAAACCCCACAACCAACGACCTAACGACCTAAGCTTATGCGCACTCACGACCTACCAGTCTACGACTTACGACCTAGCGCAAGCGCGCGACCTATAGATCCAACGACCTAACAGACGATTGCACTTAGCGACCTACCAAAGATCGCGACCTAACATCTTGCGACTTAGCACACACTCGACTCAACAACTACTCCTAGGTCGCTCACGACCTAACACTCAGCCAAAACCCAGCGACTTAACGCAGACTCACTCCCTCGCGACCTAACAAACCCTTCGACTTACGACTTAACACTCCGCGACTTAACTACGCGCGACTTACGACCTAACACACCTACGACCTAACAACTCTAACACGCTCACCACTAGGTCGCAAACTTCCTGTTGCTTCATTCCTTAGGTCGCTAACTCTTAGGTTGCTAACACTCCTTAAGTCGCTCCAACCTTAGGTCGCTAACATCCTATAGGTCGCTCCAAACTAACACACGACCTAAACCACTACGCGACCTAACTGCTATACGTTGCCAACTTCTATAAGTCGCTCCTCCGACCTAATTCTATCCCACGACCTAAGCCACCATACGACTTATCCCAATCCTTAGGTCGCCTACGACATAACTTCCTTCACGACCTAGGCTATCATACGACCTAACTCTTAAGTCGCTCATTCCACTAGGTCGTTTACTCCTTAGCTCGCATCTTTCTTAGGTCGCCAACTACGACCTAACTACTACACGACCTAAGACTTAAGACTCAGGACGACTTATCAACAATGCGATTCAATGACAACTGTTTTACGATGTTTCGATCCGTAAAAATACGGGTCGTTACATTAAGGGTTCTAAAAAAGAAAATAAGTTGAAAAATGGTGTGTAAAATACGAATTTCCTTATTTGTAGTTTGCAAGGCCTACATCTATAATTTAAAATATGAATGCTTTTTTCACTTATATGTAAAAGTTGAATAGAGCATAAAGTGTTTGAATTGTAAGTTCTATTGGTATTGATTCTACTATTTTAATGTAAAATAGTTGGTAGTTGATCCTATTTTCTTATTCAAGTTTTTTGTTGGGTTATGAATATTAGCTAATTTGTATGTTATGGTATGAAGTTGGACTTGTATAAATTGAAAGTTTTGATATTAAATCAATTAGCATTGAACACAATCTTAGCACGCTTAGGAATAAAAGGTCATATATACATATATATATATATATATATATATATATATATATATATATATATTAAAATGGGTTCATTTATTAATAACCAACAATATGTAGTACACGTAAAAATAATAGTAAATACAGAAACACACTACACCTTACTAGCACAATCACCATCATCCACCAAATGTACCCAGTCCAGCCCAATTCACTACAAGCATAAATCATTAAAACCTAAAAGCCTAAACTGGATCGAGGAATGTATTCCGTTGCTTGAACTAATATATGTCTTCCTCTCGTTTCCTGTGGAATTATACACCATCATCCATTAGTATTGTTTCCAAAGAGCAATAGGATATTAACATCGAAAGCCCAATATTATGCTCAATAACTCTACATCCAAGCCTACTAGTGAAACAGTTGTGCTCTGTGGCCCAATGCAAATTAAAATAACAGCTGCCATATGCCTTTTAGCGTTTCCAGTAAGCCCTATTTGCTGGAAATAAGATTCAATGTCAGAATCCTCAAAGCCCATGTTGCTTTGTTTAGCCCAACAAATTTGGGTTTAGACCTTTAGGTAGCCTTTCGTTCTTCTGCCTAGCGGTTTCAAGTAGTTACTGTCACTACTTCCCCGCCCTATCACGTGGCCTGTAAGACAAAACCATCCCTGTCACGTGGCCTTGGTGTATGCCGGCGAAGGATCCAAAAACTAGGTGCCTGGCACCGTGACCATCCTTCTGCCTGAATTGGAGTTCTCGCCATTTTTCCACATGAATATGGCCACCTAGCTTTTGAATCTTCCATTTCGAGTGTCTATGACAGCAGCTACCAGATCGTCTTGTTACCAAGAACTGAGACCAATGTTATTTAGGCTTTGATAATGACGCCGATTCCTAAATCTAACGTCGGGACTAAGACTCCCTCTTTGATCCTTAATCGCTCAAGGACACCCACTCCATCCACTTCTAGTATGCTTTCAGAAACCATCATATTCTTTGCCTTTTCCAGTGAGAGATGATACTAGTTGTCTTCGTTATATAATTTCTTTAATTGCAGTTGTACTCTGCCTTTGAACTGGCATACGATTTGATAAGCAGAAACCGGTTTCGCCATTAACACATTAACCCAAAGTGATAATCTTACAGATAGAACTTTGATTTTCTAGATCCCACCATGCAATAGATTATCTCGATTTACCATTGAACGACATAAATTTTGAACTATGAAAATCAATTTCACCATTTATAAGAAAATAAGAAAAATAGGGATAATTTAATAATCAGACTTTATTTCCTGATCCGAAAATTAAATATAGATTACCAAAATCTAGTATCGCAGATCTAAAAATCACTATTTCTTAACAATTTAGTTGCCATGACTTCGGCAACCCCAACTTCACTCACGTCCAATTCTATGAATCTCGATTTGAAAATGGAGTTGAACGGCATATGATACTGGAAAATTGAAACGCGACTTTACCTAAAAACTTATCCCCCAATTCTCTAAATCGATTTGGACTGGAGTGAAAAATTGCATACGATCTGATAAAATGAACCACGATTTCACCTAAATAAATAACAAAAAGGATAGGAAGATTGATTTTGATTACAGATCCCATAATTGAAATTTAAACGCAAATCGCTTGGTAGTACGTTAGAAGAGTGGAAACTATGACCAACGCTCCATTTGTTTGAAATGTTCATAGCTGAATGCTGAATAAAAGAAATATTTGCTGAATAGAAAATTGATTTGTCATAATAAGCATTACTTTGACAAAATTACCATTGCCTTTGTTCATAATTTATTTGTTTGAAGTACTTATCATGCATACATACGAGATGTCTACTAAAAGAAATCAAAAAACATACCTTCACTTTGTTATTGATAATTATTAAATGAAACAATGAAGAAACTAGAGAAGATTGGCAATTTCATAACGTAAATTCGCTATAAAAGCTTGCGATTGAGATGAGAACACTTCAGTATGACTAGGTGGAGCTTGTGATGGTTCTTGATTGTCAAATTCATTATTTGTTTCATCAGAAACATTTGTACTATAATCTTCTTCTTCGGCTTGTAGAAATAACTTCTCATATAGAGAAACGCGACGTAAAAAATTATGTACCGCCATACATGTAATAACTATATCTCTTTGAACTGCGAACTTGTAGGGGGGCATTTTAACCAATATTGGAAATCTTTTTTTTAATACACCAAAATTTCGTTTAATAACATTTCTTAACTGAGCATGTGGATGATTGAATCTCTCCTTTTTATTTGTTGCATTATTGTTTCTATAGCTTTTCGACCAATAACGTGTGTTCCGATTAGGAGTGAGAAATCCTTTAGTGTTTGTATATGCTGCATCATAGAGGTAGTACATGTTTGTAGAAATTTTTTTTAGCATGTTATCATTATTGAATAAGAAATTAAAATATTTACATTTACTTACATAAAAGAGGCATAGGAAAATTATTGGTGGGATTGCAAATTGTTTCGTTAAGACCCTTGAATCATGTGTTATTCCCTCCCATCCTACCATTACATGCACAAATTTCATGTCGAAATCACATACTGCCATGACATTTTGACAACAACTTCCTTGTCCTCTACCTCTGAGTGGAACCTGATAACGAATCAATATATTTGCATCTATTAAAGTACCATCTAATTCTCCAACCGCTCCTTTAAAAGGTTCTTCTCTTAACTCAACATAAGATCATATATTTTCAAGAGGTTTACTAAAGTCTGGCGGAATTATCATTTCTCGAGCGAATTCTTCATGGCTATCAAAACTTCATGAAAATATTTGCTTACCGTTTGACCTGAATGCCGGTAACGATATCTTACAATTCGATTTCTATCATTATGACTTATGATGGACAGAAACATTGCCATTTTCACTTTGACATCTATATGCCTACTATCTCGAAGCCAACTTTTTTCTCGAAAGTAACGACATAACTCTACAAATGATGATTTATCCATTTTGAATTTGTCATATATCATAATGGACAGACCTTTCATGAACTCTTGCATGTATTTTTTGCCAGAAAGAGATGAAGTCAAAACTTTTTGGCGGGTAATTCTGCGATTCTTCATCTTAAGTAATATCAGAAGTAGAAACAATCTCACTAGTAACAATGTTCTCGGCATCATCCTAAAATGCCATAAAAAATGTCAGACATTTTCAAATTTTGATGTATTAAGTAAAATATTATTTATGTAGTTTCAAGTAAAAACATTCTTAACCAAACTTCTATTTGTAAATGGATAGTTATTACGGAGAGTATAAATGGTAGTAAACCAAAATCAGTCACATAATGAATATAGAAAAATTCAATAACTTGTCTAAAGAAGTAAAATACTTTATGATAATTGCACAAAATAGCATAACATCCAACACAAAATATGCCAGATATATTAAACAACTAATGCAAATTTTATTGAAACAAACAATATGAAACATAGTTTTACACAAACAACGTGTCTAAAACATGTCACTTGAGCCTACATAATTGTTATTATTATTCATCTAATTATTCAAAACACACTGAACATAGCAAATCCTACCTCAAACAAGTACTCCTATTTATATGCCTAGACTATAGTTCAAGAATTCAATTTTTTCGGTTATACTCTCTTCGTCCATGAAAACTATCCTTAACTCAGGTTTCTCACAAAATAACATTTTAGCTTTGACATATCCTTGTTGTGATAACACGCTCATGTTCTTTAATTCTTTCAGCACAACGATCACGTCAGTTAAAGAAGGTCTTTTGCTAGCCCCCTCTCTCTCAGTTTGCTTTTTTATAACTCCAACTAAATCTTCAATTTGTTTCTCAATCCTTTTACCGCCAAAACTTTTCCCTTTTTTTATTTTTAAAAGGATGAGATGTTGCCTTAAATGAACCATTGTCACCGGTTTCACCATCCAACAACGTCTCACGCTCCTCGATTGCCACCCCCTCAAAGAACTAATCAACTCCATAATTATGCAAACCATCTTCCTCTCCTTATGTGACTCCTTCGATTACTACTTGAGCATCCCATTGATCATCATCATTGATGTTGTTATCATTATTAGGTGGTGGTTCATTATTAGGTGGTGGATCTGATGATGTAGACGACCATGCAAATGTTTCATGTGCAAGAGTGGATTCGAAAATCCCTTTTAGTACTTCAACATTTTCTAAAGGATTGTTTGCAGAACTTTGCTGCTTTAGGGTATTACTGTGCAATGAAATACACATAATAAATTAATATACACATATATAGATATTAATTAATTTATTAGTAGGAAAATGTACAAGTATATTTAATGGACTTGCCTCAGTGACCTCATTCCACTTTTTAGGGGGCTAAAGTATGGTATTTGTATCAGCGTTGAATCTATGTCCAGATAGTCTAGTTATTTTTGTCCAGAGTCCATAATCAGCCCTTGCATAATCATAACGATTTTTGAATTTTTTATGATCGTAGTTGACACTCCACTTTGTATTGAACTCATTTCCAACCTTTTCCTTGAATCTTGGATAAGTGAGACTCCTTTGTGTTCTTGACTATTGACTTCTCTCAAACATAACTCAAGAATTTTTTTTTCCATTTCATCATTTCGTGAAAAAGCAGCTCTACTCTCAGAAGTCACATTTGATTTAGTCTCACAGTTTTTTACTTTAGAGTTTCTACTTGATGCTATTCCTATTAGTTTGTGAAAATTAGACTTGCAATAACATTAATTAATTATGATGTTAGCTCTAACCAAGATTATAGAGAGAAATGAAATTAAAATATACTTTACTAAGTAAAATATATTTTCACTAATTTTAGCATAATCATAGCACACAAATAGTACATATTAATGTATTAGGAACAAAAATATTAAGCTACTAATTTTAAAATAGAGTACCGATCAATTATTTAGTTATAAAAGATATAAAAATACAATGTATGTATCAACGTTTTTTTCAGTCTTCTTTCATAAACATTGAGTAAATCTAAAATTTAGCATGCAATAATTTTTTTCTATTGCCTTAAAAATATTTGTTAATGTGCATAAACTTTCCTTTTATTCAAAATGTTGGCAGTAACATGATATTGTTGTTTTATATATAATGAACAGATCCCCATATTATGAATTTTTAACAGCATAGCTAAGTCCAAACTATACCTATTATGAACATGATATTATACGGGTACTAAACATGAAAAAGTGGGCGTGGGGAAAAAGAATCACTTGGCCAGCCAATCCATGCTTTCAAATTCATATTTTATTCCAGCAGTAACATGATGTTGCTATTTTATACATAATGAACATAAATGATCACATAACATACATACCTACAAAGTAATGTACAGTTGAAGAGCATTCAATTCATAGCTTTTTAGAGCGGTTGGCTATAAAACAATTAAAAAATTCAGTACATGATTAAAATAATACAGTTATATGTACCTTAATGCTTAGTGCCTTGCTACTCCTACTCGAAATGAAATGAACCAGTGGCTAGTACTGAACAAAACTTATTTATATAAAGAAGTACACAGGGGTATTACCGACAAGTATTTTCCAATCAAATCTAGAACTAAGATTAAGCGAATTTTGTTGCTGAATAAAATTTTACTGGATTGACTTGTTACAACTGAAAGAAACATAGATACAAACAACTTTAAAGCTTATGAACACTGAGTATGACCGTTTTCAGAAGCTTAGTCAGTGCTACTTACTGAAAACAAACGGTACCTAAGTTATAGGGATGCGAGGTCAGTCAAAATCACATGGCAGTCTGCCTAGCTAATCTGACTACCAACAGTGTGACTTTGGGGGTGATGTGAGACATTATCTATAATAAATACTCACGAAGGACGTGAGGTCAGTCCCAATTCTATAGGGTAAGTCTGCCCTGTTAATCTGGCTACCAACGCCTACGAACAGACGAACTAATGTACAATGTCACAGTTTGGGTTACGGGTCATAACGCGTAGGACCTGCTTATAGGTTGAGGGTATTAAGCGGCTGTTATACGGTCCGCCTAAATGGTCGGGGTTATCATTTAGGCATGGTAGTGAAAAATCTTGAAAACAGTCTGCTTCGAGTTCGAGGTATTAAGTGGCTACTATAGAGTCTGCCTCTCCTATAAAGAAGTATTAAGAAGCCTGATGAGATTCGGTGCGATGTCAGCTAGAGAGTACCAGAGAGATGTCCACCTTGGGTTAGGTATTAAATGACAGGGACCTGACTAAGATATAGGTATTAAATGGTCAGAGTCTGCTAATTCCCATTGAAAAGGTATTAAGTGTCTTGGTTACTTTCTCTCACATTGTTAGGACATCATTAACGGTAGATGCATGGGATTGGGAAAGGCTTTTGGCTTACAATTGAAGGTGAGTTATAGAGTTGGATTGGAAAGTGTAGGTTATAGAATTGGACTTATAGAGCCTTAGAGCTTACAGTTGGAGGTATTTCATATAAAATTTAGTTAGGATGCGTAAGACATATTCTTATCTAAATTATACTATGCAAATACTATTATGGAAGGACTCGAGATTTTATTCACTATACATTGTTTTTCTGACTCCCTCCTCATTACAGCACAAGTTAGAGAAGACGATGATGGTTTAAGAGATGAAGGCGAAGGCAGAAACTTGCGACAGTTATCTATCTATCTATGTTTTTTTGTATTTTGATGTACCTATTTCAGACTTGATGTTATGATGTTGAGATATTGTATTTCGAATGTTGGGATATTATTTTATGTTTTTTGAGATTTGAATTTCTATAAACTGGGTACTATTTGTGATATTATATTTTAGCCTTTCCATTGTGAAATTCTAATAACATAAATAGATAGTACTATGTATTGTTTATTTTATCAATCTTACCAACCAACAATCAACTTTGAAATAGGTTTTAGTTTCGATAGGCCTTTACTGGATTGAAAATTATACCAGTTTCGGGGCAGGTTGTTACATGGAGAAAGAAGTGTGAAGGCATAAGAATGTTGGTCTCGATGGTGCGTTTAGTGTGAAATATCTTTTTTTTAAGTTGTATTAAAGGTGTTGATTAGTTACTTAGTGTTGGATTCATCTTGTGTAAGGGGTTTTGGAGCAAGTTTTTTTTGCACTCCTCCCCTTATTTGAGTAACCAACACACCATTTTCTATAGATTTTTCTTTTCGTCTTTTTTGTAGTTGTAAAACTATTGTATGTTAATATATAGAGATCATATATACGCCTTTTCCTTGCAAGTTATCCATTTAGGTTACGGGGTTGTAAGCTTGAGGCATATTATTGAAGTATATGAGTTTTTATTAGTGCTATAAAGTACCAAGTTTAAATAAATAAAATAACACGTTTCACTGGGTAATAATGATCATAAATGTCAAAGAATAACTCAAATGCAACACATCACCAAAGAAAAATGATATAATTGTTTATATAACTTATAAGTCAAAGTTAAATACTTAAATACTTGTTTGTAAATACTAAATTATGTATTTGTTTAGTTCTCGTTATTGTAAAAAGTATTATAACTATAACGGTACAAAGGCAGGGTATATCGTTTGTTATATTACTATCTTATATTACATAACAAACATGTAGTAAACTGGAAAAGGGGGAAATGTATTATAAAAAGAATTTATTCAGATTACTGGAATAACGGCTCCTAAATTGTAAATGTAACTTCACTTTTTTCATACAACCCAACAAAAAAATTAAAGTTGTTTAGAAAATATTTGAGGTTAATTTTGTTCGCAATAAAGATACAATGACTATATTAACCATTGAATTACATGCTTAAAACTGATATTTCTTTACCTATTAATTTAGAAAAAATAGAGGAAGATCAAATAAGGTTTATATGAAAAGATCCAACCTTGTTTATATGAAAATTTGAATGATAAATAACTTAGTATGGACACAAGAAAATAGTCTAAACCTAGTGTGGTATACTACATGTTTATAAGAGAAGTAAATTCTCTGTATGTTGTAAAAAATTGATCCTGACTTAGTAAAAATAGCAAACCCATGATTCAAAATCAAATGAAAATCATAACGCATGTGAAAAAAATTATACATTTTTTAGCGTTAGGTCTTATCTCCCTTTATAATGATGCCAGGATTTATTTATTTTTTAAGATTTTGATTCTAGTTGATGTAGTGAAAAAGTCAAAAATAGAAAAATAAATATATGAAAACAATAACCGTTAGATTTTAATGATAAATTATTTACATATTAATAAAGATTTAGGAGATATTTGAGTCTATTTTAGTCAAGGTGTGACTCAAATTTATTGCCTCTTTCAATGCATTAAAGAAGACAAGAAATTATCTAAATTATATGGAGTTATTTTGAGAGATTGAGGTAATCAATCAATTCCCTAATCAGCTAACAAAAGAAGGCATTTTATTAGGTGCATTCAAATTGGAGGAAACTAGAAAAATCCAATGGATAAACGTTTTCCATATGAGTAGGAGCATTGACGAGGCATTGATTTATTACCATAAATCAATTACTTGAACCCTAATTAATAATCTCTACATAAAGATAGTCAATCATTAGAGACTAATATCATTCTCTCAAGTTGTATTTATTCATATTCTTCTTTTTATCCTCCATTATCAATCTTGTAATTTTCTTTTTTTGGAAGATAATAAAATATCCTCTCCCTAAAGTGGATGTACATTACCTCACGACAGTGAAACCACTATAAATCATGTGTGTGATTTTCTTTTCTGTCTGTGCAGCTATGATATGTGATATCTTATTTTGGGATATTAGCTTTCTATTTGTTCTACCTCACCATCAGCATGATCTTATTATTTTCACTGCATTTTAGATGTTAATCCAATTTTTCCCAATAATGTGGTGTCATAGCTGTTTGGTTATTAAAGAAAGGTGTTAGGTAGAATGGCAGGAGATGAAGGTACCCCAGTTGAAATAAGACCCTATGTTAGAGGATCTTAAGTAGCATCAGGATCTCAATTGGCAATAGTGAAGTGGAATGGGGATAATTACTTTAAGAAGTGTTAGTGGAGGATGAAGGCTGTTCTAAGGTGGAATATGGTGGGTGTTTGACACTGAGAAGTTGCCAGTTGATATTTCAGTCGTGGAGAAGGAGGAGATGGAAGAATGAGCTTTTACTACCCTCCAATTAGTCGTGGGAGAGAATGTTATCTTAGAGATTACCAGTGAAACAACTGCTAGATAAATTTGGACCAAGCTGGAAAATCTCTACATGAAGAAATTGCTAACAAATCGTTTGATTTTGCAGAAGACATTTTTCACCGCGAAAATGAGAGAGGGTACTTTAGTGGATGTGCATCGTAGTTTTTTGATGATCATTTGGTGAAGATGAAGATTGTTGATTTGAAGATAGATGAAGAGCAGAAGGCGATGGTTCTTTTGTGTTCCCTTCCTGAGCATTACACATGTTTCGTTAATAGTTTGATATATGGGAGAGACACTTTGATAGTAGAGGATGTGAAGTCAGGCCTTCTTTTTAAAGAATTGTGAGATCAAATGAAGGAAATGAGTGAAGGTAGAGGAAGGAATAGTAGTCAAGGTCTATTCGTTGACAAAGGAAGAGAGGAAAAGAAGAGTTGGAATCCTATAGGGCATTCTGAGCCTAAGAGGCCCACAAATGGTTGGAGAGGAAAGTCAATAGATGCGAAGTGTCGCCACTGTAAGAAACTAGACCATTAAAATAGAGATTGGCTAGATTTTAAGAGGAAGACTGAGGATGGATCTTCAACGATTGCGATGGAGAAGGCTGTATTTGACAATGCGTTAACTACACCAACATCAGATGCATCAGACCATGCTTGATTCAAGAGCATCGTTCCACATGACGCAAAATAAGGATCACTTCAACTCTTTTGTTGGAAAGGAGGGAAGTGCAATTCTTATAGGAATAATGATTGTTGCTGAGCCATGGGAGTGGGTATAGTACATTCGCATGTCCGATGCAGTGATTCGCACTTTGGCAAGTGCCCGCTATGTTCCCGATCTTTAGAAGTCATTGATCTTTTTGGGGTAGTTGGCATCCATTGGATGCAAGGTGACAAAAGAGAAGGATAGTTTGAAGATTTCTAGGGATATGCTAGCTTTGATGAAGGGTGATATGTTTCGTAATTTGTATCTACTCAAAAAACTACTATGCTTTTCTTGTGTTCGAGTAGACAGTTCTCGTGCTTTGGATGCCACTGGACTTTGGCATCTTAAATTGGGTCATATTTCAAAGAAGAGCTTTGAGTTACTTCGCAGATGGAAGATGATCAAAGGAGAAAGCTTCGACAAGTTGGATTTCAGCCAGGAGTGTGTGTTGGGTAAGCAGACAAAGGTATCTTTTGGAGTTGGACTTCATAGATCAGGGAGAATACTTGATAATGTACATACAGATGTCTAGGGATCAATAGCTGCTACTTCGATTGAGGGAGCAAAGTATTTTATTTCCTTCATTGATGCTTTTTCTCGGATAGTTTGGGTGTATGTGATGAAGACCAAGTCAGAAAGTTTTAAAAATTTAAAGCTTGGAAGGCGCTGGTTGAGAACTACTTAGGTTGCAAGTTAAAGGCAGTTAGATCTGAAAATGGCTGCGAATTTGTCTCTAGAGAGTTTCTTGATTTTTATAAGCAACATGGTAATCAAAGACATTTCACTACACCTAGTGATCTGCAATCCAAAGTATTTGTTGAGGGGATAAATCAGATTCTACTTGAAAAGGCATGTTGCTTAAGATTTACTACGGGTTTATCCATAGGCTTTTGGGCTAAAGCTTTGTCGACTACAACACATATTATAAATCAAATTCCATGCTCAGCCATGGATGGGAAGATTCTATTATAAAAGTGGAGAGGTAAAGCAGTGTATCTTTGTTTTTTTCGTATTTTTGGTTGTTCTGTGTATTGGCACCATACAAGTGATGATAGGTTGAAGGCTAGGGCATATTTATGGGATACATAAATGGGGTCAAAGGGCATCAAATTTGGAACCTAATTTATAAGAAGATTGTATATTCTAGACATGTTACGTTTGATAATTCAGCAATGTTCAAGCCTAAGGAAGAGTTACATACCACATCAGTTGATTCTAATGGCCTAAAGAGATGGAAGTAGTTCTCACATTTCAGCCTAGTAGGAAAGTTGTAGATGTTGTAGATAGAAGTGAAGATGCAGTTGATGAGATATCATAGAGTAGTCCATAGGTGCATTCTAGTAGTGTTGTGATGTGCATGAAGCTATATGAAGTTTGGTTCGTGGTGGAGCTGAAAGGAGTTTAGATGATGTTATACCTACTCGAGCCAATCCTAAGACTATTAGGTTGTCGAAGAGGTATGGAGATTGGAAATATGCAAACTTCAGCCTTGATGATTAGTTTGACTATGCTCTACACATGGCTTATGTTGAGCCATTTGACCTTGAAGAGGCCATGAAGTCGAGTGATAGCTCGAAGTCATTTTTGCGCTATGAAAGAGGAGTTAGAGATATTAAAGAAGAATTAGACTTGGAGTTTGGTACCACCTCCTCATGGAAGCCGAGCCATAAGTTGCAAATGGGTGTTTTAGGTGAAGAACGATGGGAGATACAAGACTGATTAGTTGCAAAAGAGTTTTCACAAAGGAAGATAATAGAGTATAATGAGATATTTTATCCTGTAGTGAGACATACCTCCATCCGGATTTTGCTTACCATAATTGCTACTCATGACTTATAGTTGGAGCAACTTGATGTGAAGATCGCTTTCTTGCATTATGATTTGAAGGAGACCATTTACATGAAGCAGCCAAAAGGATTTGTTGTAAGTAGGAAAGAAGATTGGGATTGAGAGTTGAAGAAGTCTTTTTATGGACTTAAGCAGTCGCCTAGACAATCGTATAAGAGGTATGTTTCCTTTATGATTACAATTGGTTTTAATCATAGTATTAGATATGCATGTGTTTATTTTAAGAATTTAAAGTATAGTAGTTGGGTATATTTGCTCTTGTATGTGTATGATAGGTTAATTGCTTCCTAAGATAAAACTGAAATAAACAAATTAAAGTTGAAGTTAAAAGCGGAATTCGAGATGAAAAGGCTTGGAGAGACAAATAAGATTTTTGGTATGGAAATCCAAAGAGATGGTAAGCTTGGACTTTGAGGCTCGCTAAAAAAGAATATATTCTGAAGTTGCTTGCTCGGTTTAGCTTGGAGGGAGAAAAGGTAATTAGTACATCCATGCATTTGCACATATAGCTTTCTAGTATAGGGTTCTTCTATCTCAGAGAAGGACAAGGCCTACATGGAGAAGGACAAGACCTATGTGAGTGCAGTTGGTAGCTTAATGTATGCTATGGTTTGCACTAGTCCTAACATTGCATATGCTTTTGGATTGGTTAGTAGGTATATGGAAAATCCGAGAAAGACGCATTAGGAGATGGTGAAGTATCTTAGAGGAACTCCAAACCATTGGTAAGTTTTGACGGTAGAGATAAAGATTTCAACTTGGTTGGATTTTGTGATTTGGGTATGCTGGAAATATAGATCGAAGGAAGTCAACCTCAGGTTATGTGTTCGTTCTTGGAGGGACAACTATTAGTTGGAAAGCGAGCTTATAGACGTAATTGCTTTGTCTTCCATGGAGGCAGTTTTGATAGCTATTGTTGTAGCGGTTAAGGAGGCATTCTACTTGAAGTGGTTAATGTATGATTTGGGCTTCGTACATGATGGAGTTGTGATGAGTTGTGATTGTAAAAATGCAATAAACTTAGCTAAAAGTTTGGCTTTAAGATCGAGGACGAAGCATATAGAAGTAAGAGAGTCCTTTCTTGTTTTGATGAATGGAGAGAATCTAGTTCGCCTTTAGAAGGTTCACACGGAGAAGAATGCAACAGATATGTTTACCAAGTTCTTACTTGCTCAAAGTTCGAGTATTGCTTGAACTTGCTCTTTTTGTTAATTTACTAGATGCCATATGGTGGCAAATGGTGAGAGCGAGTTGGTAAAAGGAGAAGTTTGTTTTCATTGTGGAGATTAACATGTCCTACATGGAGAGAGTGCTTTCAATACTTTGTTGGCATACGGTGGCCTGCTGGAGTTTGTTGACAAAGTGCAATGGGTTATAGCCATGCTGAAGCTCATTAGGAACACATCCACGGTGTCTTGTCTGAGAGTTGTTGAAGTATGAGGATGTTGGTGGAGTTAGTAGGCTTGCATGGAAATATATTATCAAAGTGGAGATTGTTAAATTTCGAAGATACAATATTTCCATATCATAGAAGATTTGGGAGATAATTGAGTCAAGTGTGACTCAAAATTATTGCTACTTTTAGTGCACTAAAGAAGACAAGAAATTATCTCAATGCCAATTAGTTATTTTAAAAGATTGAAGTAATAGATAAATTCACTAATCAGCTGATTAAAAAAGGCATTTTATTAGGTGCATGCAAATTTGTGAAAATTGAAAAAATCAAATGGATAAACGTTTCCCATATGAATAAGAGAATTGATGAGGATTGATTTATTACCATAATCAATTACTTCAACCCTAAGTAATAATCTCTACATAAAGATAGTCATTCTTTAGAGAATAATATCATCCTCTTAGGTTGCTTCATATTTCTTCTTCTTAGCCTCCGTTATCAATTTTGCAATTTTCTTATCTCAAAAAGCAATAACTCCCCAAAGTTGATATACACTATCTCGCGATAGTGAAACCACTATAAATCATGTGTGTGATTTTTCTTTGTTATTTGTACATATATGATTGCTTATTTTGGGATATTAGTTTTCATTTTTTTTACTTGACCATCAATATGATCTTATTATTTCTACTGCATTCATGGTGTTAGTCCAAATTTCCCCCAACATGAACCTAGTAAAAACACCAAAGGGTACTTTTGGATTGATTTGGGGTGGATAAAGAATTTAAGGGGCTGCAAATTTATTTTAAAATAACAGAGGCGTGAAAGGTAAAAGTTGGGGTGCTAATAGAATTAGTCAATATTTGAATGAGCATACCTTAGCTGTAGTGACCGATACATCCATTCTTTTGTTGCTTCGGTGTTCCTATTACACCGAAATTATTTGCCCATTTTCCCATCAAAATAGAAACCAACACCATGTACAAGATATAGTAATGGAATGTAATCCTATATCACCAATTCTTCCCTCTCATTTGATCATTTGTATATCAGCTATTTGTTTCTGCGTGTTCAAATAAAAATATAATAAGGCGGGTCTCGATCATCGTCCAAATCAGTGAAATTAATGGTTGAGATGCATGTGGACACATATCGATAAGGAGAATAGGAGCATAAGATTTCATCCCTATGATATCACCAAGTAAAATAAGTCCAAGGAAATACTAAAATACGAAATTCATATGCTCACATGCCGAACACCTACCATCACCATATAAATATTCACCAAATATATTTATTATACAAGATATACTTAAATCTCATATTTATTAAGCCTAAAACTCTTATTGTAAGATGTTAGACTCTCATATTTATACCAAGAAAGCATCCAAATCTACACTTGCTTCTCCCTACCTTCTCAATCAAGGTATCCCAAGAGGTCACATAGACAAAACACCTGAGTCAGAAAAATTATTTAGTACGAGTCAGACAAACTTACACTCGCGCTCACCAAGTTAGCACATTATACATCATAGTACGATAAAACTACAAGAAAAATACATCATTTCAAGAATAAAACTCAAGATATAAATAAATACACCTTTTCTGTCTGTTTTAAAAGTTACGCCATGCTTTGCTTATATTTTGGTAATACTTAAAAAGGCTTATATTCATCAGAAGACCGTTTTTCATATTCGTCAACATTAACAAGAGATAACAAATCAAATACTAAAGGATTAACATATATGACTACCTTGGATTTTACTAGAAGATCGACCAAAGAATGATTGAAGCTCTGATCGAAACATTGCTCGAGAATCAAGTGAAAATCTACCAAAAGTTGTTTTGAAGGCTCACAATGATTACCGACACTGCTCTCAAAGTTTGATTGAAGGTGACACTCGAAAATGCATCAAAATAGAAAAGTTTTTTAAACCCTAGTTACACTTCTAAGAACACTCCGAGTCATCAAAAACTTGATCCGAAGTGATGCTCTATAACAAAAGCCCTAGGTTGTAGGAAATGGAACCCGATGTCACTCCAAGGCCAGACCCGAAGAAATACCGCTCAAGCTTAAAGCCTTATGCTAGAAAACCACTCGAGATGCATCTCTATACTATCCAACAACTTAAGGAGCTCCCTCAAGGCCAACTAGGCATGCCTCGGCTCAAATTAAAGTTACAATGCTTAATGTAATGCCAGCTCCAAGAACCACGAAGTCAACCCCGGCCCACTCAATGGAAAGCATGGTGTAAGCTCTGGATTTTTGAACAAATATTCAACCCAAGTCGCTCACTAGAACTCAACTAACAGAACCAAATGTCATATTTTCGAGGCATAACTCCAGTCCAAATCTTGCTAAATCACTCCAAATTGACTCGAATCACATCTAACTTATCTAACATTACTACTGCATCATTATGGGACTCAAATTCCACCTCTCCAAGCTATAACACATAATTTAATCTATAGTTTTGCCTAAATGGAAGGATATCTTAAGGAAGCTTTCTAAGACCTAACGTATAGCTTTCATGGAAGATAATTCTCCAAAACAAAACTATAAATAGAGGAGCAATGAATGAAGAAAGGGACAAGTCATTCTCAACTAAACCTATGCCAAAGCTTCTCTATTTCTATCCTCCATCATTAAACTTATCTTGTATCTCCAAATATTTTGTATTAAGAAGCTATAATGCAAATAAATAAAAAGATGATAATGGATGTAGGCCAAAATTATGCCTATCCACTAAATTCATGTGTTTCTTTCTCTCTTTTCCTTTTTATTTGGTTTTGGCAAGTTCTATTCATACGCTGTAAATTACTATGTATATATCGAAAAATTTGCTAAAATCGCATACACCACTTTTTACTTGATATACACCATACATATTATAAAGTGGAAAATAGGCTGAAGGACAAACTTTGAAAAAAAATTAGGCTGAAGGACAACAAGTTTTATTTTTAAGCTGAAGGACAAACTTTGAAAAAATTAGACTAAAGGAAAATGCTAAATACAGTTAGCATTTTGTAGACTGTAAAACTGAATATAATGCTATTTATAACTAGCATTTTGTATAATGTAAAAACTAAATATAATGCTAGTTAGAATTAGCATTGTCCTTCAGTCTAAATTTCTTTCAAAGTTTGTCCTTTAGCCCAAAAATGAAACTTGGTGTCCTTCAGCCTAAAATTTTTCTAAAGTTTGTCCTTGTGCCTAATTCTCTCTATTATAAAATTACCCTCGTTTTGAAATAGAACAAACACTTATCTAATTTCATTAACATTCTCTCTTATACATTATTAAAGTAAGGTTCCTAAATTCTCCAAATTCACCTTTGCAAGTTTCAAACTTTAAATTCAAATAATTAAAATGAAATTTAATTTTGCTTAATTACTTATATAAAATAATTTGAGTTTAATTTTTGGATAGTATAAAGTTAAACGATTTAATTTTGATGTTAAATTTAAACTTCATTTAATTTAAGTAAAGATAGAGAAAATTTTAGTACTTTATGAATCTTTGAATTTTAAAATTTAATTTTTATATTTAGTTTAAAGTGAAAAATGTTAAAATTAACTATGCATGAATACATCTTGAAACTATGGATAAAAATTATACCAACAAAGAACTTAAATTTAATTCAATTGATGACGCGTAGAAATTTAGGTAACTATATGAAAGAAATAATGTTGAATACACTATGAATTTATGGCTCTTGAATATTGAATTTAATTTTATTTTAAAGAAGGTCATTTTTGCCTTAAATTTTATCAAAACTTTTTAGGTGTAGGTAAAGCAATTTATGACGTATAAATAGAATTTGCCTTTGGTTTTTCTATATCTTTCTTTATGGTTTGTTTTCACTTATATGTTATCTGAATTCATTTTTGTTTATAATCATCTTATTACTATAAGATATGATAAAAAGTCCCATTTTATTCCTTCAAATATAAAAAAAGCCTCTACAATAAATTTTTGGATGTTTAATCCAAAAATTGACACAAATAACTATTGCTTTCACTAAGAAGGATCAAATCCTCCCAGTGTACATTTAAGATATAAAATTTTCAATATTATTTTTAGATCTAATTTCTATAAAGGAGTAATAATTAATTTTCTATATGGAAATATTATCCTTAGATCTCAATTTTTAGAGAAGATGTTATTTTTATTTTATATAAAAGGAAGACTATAGATTTAAATTTATATATTTTAATACTATAGGGTTAATTTTTTATGTAAACAAGTAAACAATATTGTAAAGATTATTTTTCTTACAAAAAATATTTTCAAAATTTTACTACGTAAAAAAATTATTATGCGGCTCAAAATGCATCTAAAATACAACTATGTTCGATCTAAGGCAAACATAGATTCTTAAATAAAAGTCTTCAAGATTTAATTAAATACAGTTATAATTTTTTTTAATAATTTTGTTTTGTTTAGAAGTTTGGATTTGTTTTATTTTATTTGAAAGTTGTAATTTTAAGATAAAATCATGTTTCTAAAGGAGTTTGTATTTCCTAAAGTTAAAGATGTTTAGAAATAAATGAGTCTTTCCGAACGTTTATTTTTTTTAGGATTAAATGTTTAGAAGGAGACAAGTTTTGTTCCCAAAAAATTTGGATTTTCAACTAAAATAAATCAAACTCTTCTATATTATGTAAATAAATTTAATTTTTATGTAACGATCGCTCTATACCTTAAGTGTAGAGTAGTTGTCAAAGTAAAGAAAAAGAAGTAAAGAAGAGAAATAGAAAAGAAGAGAATGGAAAAGTAGAAAAAGGAAACATCAAATAATAACATGTCGTATATCTCACATCACATCAGATAAAATATAAAAGTCAACACAGATATGAAATAGTCGAGATAGTAATAACAATGTAAACTAATCATTAGAGTATAAGATCCACAGAATTATACAACACAATAAAAGAGTTTATACAACTGATACATAAACTCAACTGATAACTGTTTCTAATATTAGTACATCAAACATTGTTAAGGCTCCACGGTGTCATACAGCGGAATATACAATAAAAAACTCAAATATTAGTATGAGTAAACATCACCTACTGCTAGTCCATCTGCAAAACTCCATATGCCATCCACACGTGCTCTCTAATCTACTCATTTAAGAGTATCCGAGATAATAAGAAGCAAAGCATATAACCTCAGGTCAGACAACAATCTAGCGTGAGTGATATACAATCTCAAAATACTATAAAAGTTGATATAGTATACGGAATAGAGGGTACACAAATCATACATGACTTGCTCCTCAAACCAAAGAGTCAACATATAACATCGATAATATGCTACTCTACAACATCATAAAAGGGGTAATTTATACTCAATAAACTATTGGGGTGCCTAGGTATCTCCATCTACAATACCTACTCCATACTAAATAAAGTCGGAGTCTCTAGGTATCTCTATGCACAATACCAACCTCGTGTGACATCCCTAGGGAGACAGGTGGCCAGTGAAGCAACTATAACAAACATAGCATCCATCAAACACTACTAACTATCACCCAGTTTGCTCTCGATATATGGCAACTCATATGACCTCCATACTGCCAAGGACTAGTGAAAATCCTGGTTTTAGTTGTACTCTCATATCACGTAGCCTAAAGCTCGATACACGTCTCATAGTCCAAAGCTAGACGCTACACCCAAAGCCCTAGGTCCAGGGTATACGGATCCTTGCTTCCGATCCATGGGCGTCCCCGCTATGCAATACCCATGCTTCGAGTATAATAGAAAACACTCCGAGTTATCAATGATCCTTTAGCACATGCACATCCATCGAGCCTTACTCGCTCAATCTGGATCCAAGCCTTACTCGCTCAATCCAATTTCCATTATCTAGGAACTCACCATGTTCCTCTACTCCTAGCATGAGTGTCTTCGGTACCTACTCCCTACATGAGTCACAAACTGAAGATACAGAGTGTCTAATATTTGGTACCCACTCCCACCACGAGTCTCAAACCGAAGATACAAGGCTTTTCATCATTTTGTTACATCATCATCCATCCCCGAAGAGAATAAGCCAAAACCTCCAGCACTATCTATAGAGTCATGAAACTACCAACCTCGTAACCTACTCCATACACCATCGAGTCATAATCCGAAGTACCAACTCCCATGTCGAAAGTTCACATCATCGTCTCACCATCTAAATCACTCACCGAATAGCAACAACGTCAAGACTCTAAGTCGGTCGCATGAACAAACCATCAAATCATGCACCATGAAATCTCCTTAACGTCCAAGCCAAAGATCGGCCAAATTTCCAATCAATAATAGTGATTGACATTGACCACTCTATTGTGGTTAATACCAACCACTTTGGTTGTGTACCTAACCAAAACAGATATGTACAAACCAAATGGAAACGAACGACATCCATACTGAAGTCTGAAGCCTCGCCTTCCACATTCAGGTCAATCGGCACGTATCCTAATCATCTTCTACAACTTATCTCGTTTGTTGGATTTTTGCACACAAGATATTTCCTAACACTCGATCATTGCTAAAATGGCATTTTCAATCAAAAACAACCAAACAAGCAACCATGCAACTAAGATCCATATATACATCTAAAACAACATACATACAACATGTATAATACATCCATATCAAATAATAAGGGAAATCATATCAAAAATAGCTCAAATCTAACAATTCCCTAACAATGGCACGTCAATAGGAGAAATGTGATATCCGATATAAAATCATTTCAAAACATTTTTATTTTTTTTAATAAAAATCTAGCAGGTGTTTAAGTTTAATAAAATCACATTTCAAAATCAAAAATCATTCCAGAATGTCGATCTGATACTATACAACCAATATAGTATGGTGAGAGACAAAATCACTCAACAAATGCTGTCCAAACCAATGCTAAAAACTAGATCCTTCCATCACGAGCCTAATGCAAAAATCCGCATCCAAGATGGACCTCGTATGCAAAATATATGGCCAATAAAAGAATCAAGATTAACTAAAACAATTAATTAACTAATCAAAACATTAATTACCTAACTGCCCTTAATCCTTCTTCCCAAATCAACATATCAACTCCCTGTACATGGTCGTGCACACACCACATACACACACATATTCTCTCTCCTCTTTTCTCGGCCAATACTAGACAAAATCACGATCCGTCTTCGCCAACGAATCACACTACACAAGAGTTTCGCTTTGGAATCAAAAGAATGCCACTCGATCAAGCCTAAAGGAGACCGACCTAATCAAGTCGCAAGCTATAGAACTCAGCCATGGATGAACAAATTTTTCTATACTTAACCACGATCGATGAGATTTTGCAGTGAGGTGCTATTCACGGAGAGATATCCAACCATAATCTCAGATTCGCCAATCGTTGCTCCAAACTCTAGCTAGGTCTAACCCTAACCAAGCTCAATAAAATAGATATCGCCAATCGTAGTCGATCCAAATTCCATCATGATGAATGCGAAGCTCTTGTCCCTACGATCTCAACAAATCTGGTTTCGCAATTCATCATTTAGCGGATTGGTCTAATTTGTTTTTGAATGAAATATGAGGAGCTGCCATTGTTTTTTGATGAAACAGTAAAGTAGAAAATGAGAACAGAGAAGGAAAGAAGATTTGATTGATATTTATAATATTTTATTCCATTTATTTATTTTTCTCAAATAAATGGTCATACGTTTCGAGCCCGTGCAATCACCCTACTCGTCCGATCGCAACCAAACTTGTCTACATACATCACCTCATTTTTCAGATCCAACGGTATAAATCTCATCGGTATCTGAGACTACACCTAGGATGCTATTTCGTGCATTTCGAGATCGTTTCGGCCGTCAAATCATCCGATCTCCAAATATAGCGATGCATATACTCATTTTAGTTCGCAATGTCAATCCGAACTCAACAGAAGTGGTCTCGAGTCCTGATTCAACCGTATGCAAAAAATCATATTTTTGGGCCTTTATTTAATTAACAATTAAATATTTAAATCAATTATTTAAAAATCCCATCGTTAAAAATATAGGTCATTACATTCTCCCTTCCTTAAAAAGATTTCATCCCCGAAATCATAAAGCAAGGCATTGTCTCCTAAGCCATAGGCCATCAAAGTCCTTCAGATTCCGAAAAAATTCTACAACATCTCCTTTGTGCGGCTGGGTTTGGGAAAAATCCCAATACAACAAAGATACACACACATCTCATATCGATAGACAACCAAACATGTATCACTAAATCTACAATACAGATGCTACATGCCTTTCCTATAGCAATCATCTCAAATAAGTACGTTATACCAAATCACAACTATCCCGCATGCCTAACAATCACATAAGCATAAGCTATCATATCAAATGCTAACATTGTAACATCAAACATGTATAAAGAATATCAAACATCAAAAAGTAACATCCATGCCTATCCTGGCATACAGTTACTATCAAGTATAAAACATCGAATATGATATCCAACATGAAAGCCGACGATGAAAATGAAATTGCACTAAGTAAAGAGCGCCGAAAAAGTGATCCTCATGCCCTTTTCGGTCTCCCATATCCTATCGCCTTCGCTTTCCCCCCACTGAACCTTGACTACTCCACTGCCCACCTCCTAACCTGTTTTGTAACACGTAAATCAGTACGAATAAGCCTACGAATCTCGAAGTCTCTGGTATAGTCTCAATATCAAATAACCGATTCGGCGCCAATTTCCAAACGCCTCCTGTAAGTTCTCCTAAAATCCACCATCGAACAACGGGTTTCAGCCATTTACAATGCTCTTGGCACACAATGGACTCACACTATCCATCCTCCATATAATTCGGCAGTTTTAGATACCATTCTACTGGACTTAAGGAATACAAATCTAGCATTATTTGTCAATCAATCGATTGTGACTCAAATGCTATAACACTTTCCTTACTCATCGACAATTCATTGATGCATCCTATAAATATTTGTTCCCACTACTCGAAAACAAACAGTCTCTCACCCCTACGGAACCAATAGTTTCGGTCGAGTCCGTACTGCATCAGCTTCATAAACACTACTCGTTCTTCTAATTTAACCATGATCTCCACTAGTCTAGCCTAACGCCTCTAACTAATGCCAATCTGCTAAATCAAAGTAGGTCTAAATATCAAACCAACCATCACCTTTGGCCATAGCTTATTGAGTTCTGAAGTCATAGCCCATGATAAACTCAAGCAATATTCACTTTAGGAATATTACTCCCAAACTAGTATGTCTTCCACTCAAAACATCAACAACTGCATTTCCTTTACAAACAAATAAAAAT
Organism: Allium fistulosum; assembly: GCA_030737815.1. Classification (NCBI taxonomy): domain Eukaryota; kingdom Viridiplantae; phylum Streptophyta; class Magnoliopsida; order Asparagales; family Amaryllidaceae; genus Allium; species Allium fistulosum. The sequence goes on from CM060906.1 coordinate 327,432,055, forward strand.
ATCAAATCTATAGGAGGCTAAGAACTCTGACCATCGTTGATGACAAAGGTTAAGATCCCTCTCAGAAAAGAGATACTCCAATGATGTGGTATCACTAAACAGCTCTAACTCCTCTCTTAATATATAGTGCCTCCAAATTCCCAAAGTGAACTCTATCACCGTCAGCTAAAGGTTAAGATCCCTCTCAGAAAAGAGATACTCCAATGATGTGGTATCACCAAACAGCTCTAACTCCTCTCTTAATATATAGTGCCTCCAAATTCCCAAAGAGATAATCCAAAGAGTCAGATACTTCCTCTCATGCGGTTTCAGTTGTCGACTAACATGCAACAACCTTACCATTCGGTATCAATGCTGCACCGAGTTAAGTATCACAAGCATGTGTGTACTATCACCTCCTCATTCCCGCTTGGAATAAGTAACATCAGTGCACTTGTCAACCTCTCAGTCAGATTCGCTAATGCATGTCCACACCTTACATCTCAAATAAAAGTATGATCCTTTCTCATCAAATAGGTCAACGATGCTGCTACTTTGGGTCTACTCAAATTCTGGACTATCGTAACTTCTGTAAGATCTACAACGATGTCCTCTCAAAAACAACGTGACCTAAGTATCTCGCTTCCCTCCTCCAAAAGTGATACCTCAAAATCTCGTCATCAATCGTTGTCTTCTCAACACCTACAATACAATCATCAATTGTGCCTTATGCTCTATTTTTCGTTCATGTGTAGATGAAAATATCATAAATAGGCATAAGCACAACTCACTCAACTAACCCCTAGAAACATAGTCATGAGATAAACAAGGCATATTGACACATTTGTTAGCCTGAACGCATAACCAACCAATCAAAAATCAAGGCAGCGTACAAAATGCTATATTCGTCACACTCTCTCTAAATACTCTCAGTTGGTGAAACCTTATCTAAAGGTCCACATAAGAGAACACCCTCGCGCTACAGAGATGATCGAACAAGCTATCAATAAGCAGGAATGGATACTTGTTCGTTATCTCATTCAGTGCACAACAACCAAGAAAAACCCCCCAAAGAGCTATCCGCCTTAGTGGCGAACACTATAGTGCATCCTACCTAAATATGCTCCTACAAATGAACTATCATCTTAATAGGTCATCCGCTCGCACCTTTAACTTCCTTTGCTCTTTAGACATTATATGCCTTAAAGCCGCAACTACTGGTCTAGTACCTCTACCCAGATCGATACAGAATTCAATCCCTATATGGCGGTAATCCGGTCACCTCATCGAATATGTCTGGATATTCTCTAGCTACAGGTACAAATAAAAACTCATCATGTGGAATATCAAGCGAATATAGAAAGCTAACCATATCCCATCCTCTATAAGCAGCCAATCACTACAGTTTGCTCCTCCATAACCCCAATCATCACCAAAGGCCTCTCACAATCCACCACTATTATGTACCCCTTCAACCAGCCTATTCCCAAACTATAATACTGAACCCAATCAAACCCCAAAACAAACCAATAGCAAACAAACATGACTCAATAAGACAAAATCTCGAAAAACCATGTATAGGCTGGCTGAGCCCCTGACTAGGTCCGTCAAAATTAAAGGTCGGTTAGCTATCTCGAGTCTCAATCCCAATCTATCTATCAAATCACTAAATATGAAGGAATATGAAACCTTAACGTCAAATAAAACACGTATGTAAATTCCATAAGTTAAAAGCATATCTCTAGTAGTAATGCCATTTCCCTTCTCTCTCGTCGATGGAGCACTCAACGAAATTGGAACGACAATCAATGCATATGCTTCTATGGTTTATCCCTACTCTGTTGGTTCAGGACAACCCTTCAACATTGGGTACAGGCTCCCTCCTCATTAAGCCTTCTCGATCATCTTCTCGAAACCCTAGCTAACATGACCAATCAATCGCTTCCCAAAGATGATCATCCAACCCAATGTTAAACTTTCCATTCTTTCTGTGTGGGGTATCAATGGAAAATAGACCACGCTTTGACAACATATCGAATTTGGTCACATACTATGACATAGACATACGCCTTACTTCAAATCGACGAACTCTCTAACCAACATCAACTTCGGAAAAGTCGAGATAAATCTTCTTCGAAATGATCTATGAACTAATCCCAAGTAAATCAACCCTTGGGAATCGAGGCTATAGAAGAACTCCACTAGTTCATTGTTTATCCCTGGAATTATCTAGAGGTCAACTTCTACCTCATTGTGTCATCTAACTCCAAGTCATTGAAGATCCTCTTGTAAGTAGCCATCAAATCTTGCCTTCCAATAGTCGACTCCGTTCCAAGGAATGGTCTGCTTCCTAGACTCCCGTAGTTTTTATACAGCTTGGTAAAGTTGACTTTAACCATTTGCACTTTAGCACTATAATCATTTAGAGTAACATGGGCATTCCAGAAAATGATTCGCACCATCTCTATGAACATATCCTATCAATCGGGGTCAATGACCCTGATCCTGCCCAATCCTCAACTCTGAAGATAAAGTCAATAGTAGTATTTCTCATATGCTAGATCATTTCTACTCTGTAATAAGGATGATCAGTCTCCCACAAAGAAAACTGCACCAATAGTGCTCATGTGTGCAATACAACTTATTTACTATTATATAGTTTTGAAAACCAAAATATATAACAAATACGAACTCTTTCGTATACACATACATTCTAGATCCAGTCTAAGGCAATAACTCCTACTCTATCTCTACTGGATCGCGGTATCAACTCAGGTTAATCATGTAATCTAGGTTCTAATACCAAATGTAATGACTTCCACACACCTTAGGTGTAGTACAGTTGTCAAAGGAAAGAAAAAGAAGTAAAGAAGAGAAATAAAAGAGAATGGAAAAGAAGAAAAAGGAAACATCAAGTAATCACATAACATGTCGTATATATCTAATCACATCAGATAAAATATAATAGCCAACATAGATATGAAACAGTCGAGAAAATAATAACAATGTGAACTAATTATCAAAGTATAAGATCCACAGAGTTATACAACACAGTAAAAGAGTTTATACAACTTATACATAAACTCATCTGATAACTGTCTCTAATAATAGTAGATCAAACACTGTCAAGGCTCCACAGTATCATACAACGGAATATACAATAACAAAGTATGAGTAAATGTCGCCTCCTACTAGTCCATTTGCAGAACTCCATGTGCCATCCACACCTGCTCTCTAATATACTTATTTAAGAGTACCCGAGATAATAAGAAGCAAAGCATAAAGCCTCGGGTCAGATAACAATACGGTGTGAGTGATAAACATCAATAACATTCCTAACCTGACCTGTCCTTGCAACCAAAGAGTTAGCACATAACATCAATAATATGTTACTCTACAACATCATAAAAGGGTTACTCCGGACTCAGTAAACTGTCAGGGTGCCTTAGTATCTCCATCCATAATACCTACTCCATGCTAAATTAGGTCGGGATGTCTAGGTATCCCTATGCATAATACGTACCACATGTGACATCCCTAGGGTGACAGGTGGCTAGTGAAGCAACCATAGCAAACATAACATCGATCAAACAGTATTAACTGTAACCCAATGCACTCTAGATATACGATAACTCGTATGGCGTCCATATTGCCAGGAACTAGTGGAAATCCCTATTTTCGTTATACTCTCATATCATATCGCCTAATGCTTGATATGTGTCTCGTAGCCCAAAGCTAGACACTAGACCAAAAGCCACAGGTGTAGGTTGTACAAATACTCGCTGCCAATCCATGGGCATTTTCTAGTACAACAGAAAACACTCCGAGTTATCAACGATCCCTTAGCACACACACATCCATCGAGCCCTGCTCGCTCAATTCAGATCCGAGCTTTATTCGCTCAATCCAATTTCCATTATCTAGGAACCCACCACATTCCTTCATTCCAAGACTCACAACATAAGCCTTTTCGATACCTACTCCCTACATGAGTCACAAACCGAAGATAAGGAGTGTCTAATCTTCGGCACCCACTCGCACTATGAGTCTCAAACCATAGATATAAGGCTTTTCATCACGCTGTTACATCGCCATCCATCTCGATGCGATCGAACCAACACCTCCAGCACGATCTATAGAGTCATGAAACTATCAACCCGGAACCTACTCCATACACCGCCGAGTTATAAACCGAAGTACCAATTCCCATGTCGAAGTGTCATATCATCGCCTCACTGTCTAAATTACTTGTCGTATAGCAATAATATCAAGACTCTAAGTCGGTCATACGAACAAACCATCAAATCGCGCACCACAAAAATCTCCTTACCGTCCAAGCCAAAGATCATCCTAATCGCTAATCAACAATAGTGATGGACATTGGCCACTCTACAGTGGTCAATACCAACCTCTTTGGTTGTGTACTTAACCAAAACGGATAAATACAAACCAAATTGAAACGTTCGGCATCCATCCTGAAGTCCGAAGCCTCGTCTTCCGCCTTCAGATCAGTTGGTACGTATCCTAACCCTCTTTTACAACTTATCCTGTTTGTTGGATTGTCGTGTGTATGAAACTCCAAGTCACAAGATATTCCCTAACACTCGATCGTCGCTAAATCAACATTTTCAATCAAAAACAATCAAACAACCAAACAAGCAACCGTGCAACAAACATCCACACATACATCCAAAATAGCATACATACGGCATTTATAATACATTCATATCAACCAATGGAGGAAATCATATCAAAATAGCTCAAATCGAACAATTTCCTAACAATGGCACGTCAATAGGAAAAATGTAATATCCGATATAAAATCAGTTTAAAACAATTTTATTTTCTTTTATAAAAATCTAATAGGTGTTTAAGTTTAATAAAATCACATTTTAAAATCAAAAACCAATTCCAGAAGATCTATCTAATACTAAACAACCAATCATAGTATGGTGAGAGACATTATCACTTACCTCAACAAATGTTGTCCAAATTAACGCCAAAACGTAGATCTCTCCATTACGAGCACAATGTAAGAATCCACATCCAAAACGGACTTCGTATGCAAAAAATATGGCTAATATAAGAGTCAAGATTAACTAAAACATTTAATTAACTAATCAAAACATTAATTACCTAACTGCCCTTAATCCTTCTTCCCAAATCAACATATCCACTCCCTATACATGGCCGTGCGCACATCTCATACATACACATCCTCTCTCTCCTCTTTTCTTGGCCAATACTCGACGAAATCACGATCCGTCTTCGCCAATGAATCACACTACGCAAGAGCTTCACCCTGGAATCAAATGAATGCCACTCGATCAAGCCTAGAGGAGACCGACCAGGTCAAGTCACAAGCTACAAAACTCGGCCATGGATGAATGTGTTTCGCTATACTTTATAACGATCGATGAGATTTGCAGAGAGGTGCTATTCGCGGAGAGAAATGCAACCGTAATCTCTAATTCGCCTATAGTCGCTCCAATCTCCGACCAAGTCTAACCCTAGATCCACGCTCAATGACATCGATGTCACCAATTGTAGTCAATCCAAATTTCACCACGGTGAATGCAAAGCTCTTGTCCATACAATCTCAACAGATCTAGTTTTGCAATTTATTGTTGAGCGGATTGGTCAAATTTATTTTTTGAATGAAAATTGAGGAGTGGCCATTGTTTTCTAATGAAACTATAAAATAGAAAATGGGATTAGAGAGGGAAAGAGGATTTGAGTGATATTTATAATATTTATTCCATTTATTTATTTTTCTCAAATAAACGGTTATACGTTTTAAGCCCGTATGATCACATACGACGTGTTCGATTGCAACGAAACTCATCTGCGTACGTCACCTCATTTTTATGGATCCAATGATATAAATCTTGAGGCTATTTGACACTACACCCTAGGATGCTAATTTCATGAATTTCGAATTTGTTTCGGCCATCAGATCGCTTGATCTCCAAATATAGCGATGCTTATACTCATTTTAATTTGTAACGTTATTCGAACTCAATGAAAGTGGTTTCGAGTCCTGATTCGACCGTATGCGAAAAATCATATTTTTGAGCCTTCATTTAATTAACGATTAAATATTTAAATCGATTGTTTAAATATCTCATTATTGAAATACGGGTTTGTTAAATTTTAGGTTTATTTATGAAAAAACCCGTAAAGTTTTAATTAATTATCACATACACACAAACACACACACACACATATATTATTTTCCTTTGGGAAAATCATATACGAAAAGTTTTTGGGTTCATTCTCTAAATCTTATTTTTTATATTAAAATATAAAAATGTATCACTTCCATATTTATTCGAAATAAATATGTTTTGGTATTTAGTTCCGCAAATCTTATTGGTTATGACTTAACCATATGAAGTATGTTCCTTCTTTTTTCGTTTGAAGTAGTTAAACACTTCAAAAAAAGATTTTTGATTAATTATATAAGTAAATATATCTATATAATAATATTTTTTCCTAGTAGTTAATTTTAAAAAAATTTATGTATTCAAAACACTTTGCTGCACAAAAAGCATCTACCATATGCAAGTCATTCTCTATATAGAGTGATGGAATCAGGTCGGTCTATAGTGCGTGTAATTGGTGCATTTCGAAAAAATAATCCTATTTTGGGTCATATTAGACCTATAAAGTCTAAAGGGTTGTATTAGATTCAATCTAATTAATTTAATTAAAATCCAATTTTATTTAATTTTAAATGAATTTAGCAAATTAATATATATATATATTATAAGTGTATCATTATATACTCATATGTGTGTAACGCGCACGTGCAACATAGCATATGGTGTACATAGTCAAGTTTATACATAAGTAGATATTAGGATTTATATCTACTATGTATATACTTAGCATATATATATGAGGAGGGTACAATGGAACCCCAAATGCCCCTAATTTCCACCATAAGTTCCAATTTAAATAATAGTGCATTCTCTCTCTTCCCACTGCCATTATTATTTAAATCAGAATTATTGGTGGAAATCAAAGGGCATTTGGGGTGCTCCACTATTTGGGATACCATTGAACATCCTATATATATATTGTGTGTGTGTGTGTGCGCCTGTGCAGTAAATTCCCCGATATTGCCCAGATATATCCCCGATATATCCCGTAGCGGACTATAGGGGCAACGATATTCCTATAAAGCAGCCCAATATAGCGGATCCGCTATTATCCCCAATATTGGGGCAATAATCCGCGATATCCTCGATTTTGTTGCCCCGCTATATCCCCTTTTCCTATAAATAAGCATTTTGCTTGATGTCTTGCTTTTAAGTTTTACGGTAACTTCAAAGTTGATGTAACAATGATATACGCTGTTGGTTATTATAACTAGTTCTAAGTTTTTAAGTGTCAACTTTGTTTATCTGTACTTTATTATAACTTGTTTTGCTTGGTGGGAAATAATAAGTAATACTTGTCCCTCTTTTTAATGTAGAATGTTCATCATTCCTCCTTTTTAAGTCATCCGCTATATCCTGCTATATCCTCGATATATCCCCGCTACAACTTTTCGCACCTCAAACGCTATGGAGCGGTAGGGCGCTTTAACTGCACAGGTGTGCGCGCATGCGCGCACACGCACACACACACACATATACGTATACATATATCATTGCCATGAAATAAATGATTTGATATTAGTATAAACGCACACACTTATAAAATTCATACATATAAATATATATCTAATCTTCTTAATAATATAAATGTACTTCATAATATCTCAGAATTTTAACTAAGTTTAAATTTTCAAAATTGAATTTTACATGAAAATATATAGTTCAACTTGGTAAACAACTATTTAACTCAAATTTGGATCTAAGATATTTACTTAAAATTGAATATATATATATATATATATATAACAAATACATTTCCAAAATTTTATTTTTATTTTTACATATTTTTTTACAAAATTATTTTGAATGAACAATATAATCATATTAAATGCAAATATTTTTTTACGTGTGTGTATATATATATGTATGTGTCTGTGTGTATATATATAAATTGGAAAAGCCAAAATAGTTTTTTTCAATTCAATGAGCAAATTTAAAAATAAATATATATACATATATAATTATTTGTAATAGGAATTAAAATTATTTTATATTTAATATGGAAATTAATATATATATATATATATTATTCAGCCTTATATTAAAAAAATACCGTGAGTAATTTAATTATATATATATATATGTATGTATGTATATATATAATAGGATTTAAAATTATTCTATGTTTTAATATAGAAACTATAAAAAATATATATTTAAAAATATATTATCTGGACTTGGGAAAATAATTTTTTTGTTATCACGAGCAGTATTTTGTTAATATATATTTATCTTACTATATTAAATATAATGAAGTTGTAATTAACTCCTTTCTTTTGTTATCTAATTATTTAATTAATAAATAATAATGCAAAAACTTTAAAAATATGTTTTATGCATTTAAAATTATTTTCTACATTTTAACATACTATTGTAACTTAAAAACAATTATAGACATGTGTATGCTAATATCAATGTGATGTCAATATTAACTATACACACATATTATTTATCAAACAATTAAAATTACAACTAATTAATTATGGCACTGATATATATATATATATAATGGTGATATACAAATGTATAATTAGCGGATAATATATTAGAAATGCATACCTTTAAAAGATCTGGCCTTAGGCTCACACTTTGATCTATTCAAGCTTCTAGATCAACATCATAATTGTTAACTGATGATGTACCACCTTTGAATCTACTTGTATTATGTTTTATCACATCTGGATATTATGATAAAGAGGGTGAGGATATGCCGATGAAATTAAATGAAAGGAGGAGCCAAAACGTAAAGTAAAACAATGTGCCTTAGGATCCTTTTTATATAGAGAGCTAATCAAAGATCTAGTACCATTCTCTCTAATGCTCGGGCAAAACATGGACTCCTTCATCCCCTATTCAAAATCGACCTTAACATGGTCTAAATAGGAAACAATATGCCTTAAAATTTAATGTTAATTAATGTCACTTGAATCCAGTTTAATGTATATCGATATTGTATATTAGTAAGTACACGTATAATTTTCATATATGCACTCAATTAATTACTAATCATCACCAATGACATTTCCAGAGGCAACCCTAATTATTAAATACGCCCCATGCATAAAATATAATAATAATTAGTATCTCTAAAATATTAATTAATTTACAACTATTATATATTAATTAAACCAAATGGTATCTCGGAGACTGAAAGGATTCAACTGTGCGACTCATGGGTGTGAATTTAGTCAGCAATTAATATTTGAACATTTCAAAATATTAATGTTCACACGTCACTATAGCTAGTGGCGAGATAGCAATGCCGAATTCATTGCCAGTTGATCTTATATATAAGATTTTTTTTTACAAATTTAAGCAGTAACTTTCAATAATGATTATTTACACTAATTTTATTTATCGGCACTATTACTTTAGGATTTACAAAATTTGGTTTTGATCAAAATTCCAATATCATCAACATTCAACTCCATCATTCTATTAGCAAAGTCCTTGGGTCAATAATAACATATATTATTAACCGCACTACTCTGACTAGAGATTTTGACATTGAGTTAACTACAGTTGACCATGGTACGAACCTTATGTAACTGAGGAGACGAATTATCTATTGAATAGTGTTTCACTTCTAGTGGTTCAATTTAGACCCAACTATAGTCACTCAATGGTCGTTGTGCTATGATTTAACTATAATCAAAATGGAGTGTCCACATTGAAGTTCAATATTATTCTTAAGTCGAGAGATTAAATATTGTCACTTGAGATTTTCTATCTGACTTGGTATTGTTAACTAATAGAAAACTCTCGGACTAGTCATTCCATGGTTATCCGATAATGGTCAGTATGTAATCACTTAGCACCCCTAGCAGCCATGAGTAATATACTGTCCAATATTTGGAAAGTGTTACGTACTCTGGTCTTAACAGATGTATCAATATCGTTATCAAAACATCTTGATTAGGAGTATTTAAAATATGGGGCATTTCACCAGAAGAACAAACTTTGCAGTCCAATTAATTTATAGGACACACATCTGAAATAATTACTTTCAAGGTCAAAGTCAGCAGAATAATTACTTTCAAGGACAAAGTAAGCTGTCCAATTACTTTCAAGGTCATAATTTCATAGGTTTTGAGGCCCTAAAACCTAATTATTTTGCGTATTGTCCTTAAAAGTAATTATTTTAGTTGTGTGTCCTAGAAATTAATTTCACTTGCTAAAGAGGCCCTTGTGGCTAATTCCCACTTAAAATAATATGTTATTTAATATTGTGATAATTTTCTTATGATTACAACGCTTTGTAATTATTATAACATAACATATCATTTACGGAGTTTTCTATTAAATATACTTAGATTAATTATGTAATTAGTATATCATAATATAAAATGTATATATAGAACAACAAATACATCCTATTTTGAATGAGATTTTATTATAGAGTCAATAATTTACAAAAAATTAAAGAACTTCCCTAGGACATGCCCCTAATTCTCTTATGGAGGTGATGAGATATAAGCTTGATTGAGTTAAGGTGTTGATTTAGTTCCATAACCAATGAGGAAGCTAGTCAAAGTACGATTCTATAAGCCTTGTTGAGAAATTTTTGAATGGAAACAACCCGTAATAATTCTGGATGAACCTATTGAAGACCTCCACCTAAATGAGAATCTAAGAACCATAAAAAAACCAAAATTCTAACATTTACACAACATAGAAGGTCATATTAGTAATAGATGTTGACATCTAAAGACTAAATAGAGGACTAATTAAGCAACAACTTCTTGGGCTGTAAATCGAATTGGATGGTCCGCAGTTCGATTTAGTATGACCCAAAAATCTGTCCGACCATTGCTCAGTCTATTTGAATAACAGTCTGAGTTCGAACATTTGCTTTTGTCCGATCCAAAATTCGAATTCGAGTTTGAACATATATGCATACGACTGAAATTGTCCATTAACATTCACCTCTTGAATAATTACTATTGATCTTTTAAAAATAAAAAATTGTAATTATTTAATAGCATGTTGCATGCATTGAAAAATGACAATTTGGCAAAAAGAAAACTATTGTTTCATTTCAAATATTATACCTCTAAAGGAATTAAATAATTGACTCCTTGATTCCCTTAAATAAAATAATTGCCAGTGGTCTTACCTATTATATTAGCCATCATGACATCTAATTAGATATTTCATTTCAAATATTATGCCAGTGGTCCTACCTATTACATTAGATATCAATATATAATTCTAGTAATGACTATTATATATAGAATAATCATCTTGTCTTTATTCCCACTGTGTTATCTTGCCTATTTTTTAATTAATAAATGCTAAGTTCGTATGTTTGATCCATAATGGACATGTTATTGTACTGGACGTGGACAATTTTTTTTAGGACCGTGTTCGGACAATGAATGTGTTGTTCGATATTTTACGAGTCGGACGTGGGCCCGTCCGATATTAAATCCGGTCTTAGTTTGGATATTAAAATGTCTGGTCCGGTCTGTTCGACTTACACCCCTTGTCAATGTCAATAGTACTTAAGAACTCGAGGTCAAATGCTTCGATAACAATAATACCTAAAGAAAGGCATGATAACACCTTATCATCCCCAAACAGATGACTTAAATCAATTGAATAATATTGGTGGGCCATAGTTTGGACTGAATCTGAATAAGAGTCAGACTCCGACGATAGGGTTGACTAATGGATGTGTACCATTCTTCGAATAGCTAATGATGAGAGCAGAATTTTGGGTAATTATGCGACAACTCATTCTTGTCATTTATTATAAAAAAGGAAAATTTTGGTACTTTGGGCCAGTTTTCAGAAAAAATAACAGAAATAGACCCCTTTCAAACTTATTTATAGATATAGGTCTATTTTGGCCAGGCGGATTACGCATTGGCGAATTTTGGAAAACCGCCAATCAGCGATTTTTGATAAATCACCAACGCTTATCAGTAGTTGGCGATTTTTCGAAAATCGCCAACGGGCGATTTTTGAAAAATCGCTTTTGCTGCAATAAATCCAGTCAGCTAGCTCTTCTTCTCCTTCACTTCTACCTTTACCAAAACTAAACCCAAAAGATTGTATATTCCTCTAGTGCACTGAAATTTGATTTTGTATCTTTAAACCGTTGGTTTAGTGCTAAATTTATAGATCCTGATGATGGTGTTCAACAAAGTTCAACAATTAGAAGGTATAATCAAAAAACCTTAGTTTTTATTTGTAATTTTTGAAATTTCCATTTGTTAGTAAATGTAGATAAACTAATTAAAGGGTTTGAGTAAGTTAATTATTTTGTACTTACGTATGTAGTGATAGAATTGTATATTGATTTGTAGAATGATGAAAAATCTAATTCCTATACTTTGCTACTACAATGGTGAACTGAATGTCGATGATCAGAGAAATGGTAAATATGTTGGTGGTATGTGTAAACTAGGAAGAGTGCGGAAAGGTTGTAAATTAACAGAATTAAAAATTCTGTTTACAAAACGACGAAAATTAATGCAGAAGAATTTGAAATTGAATTAGTGGTTAATTGGCCAACGGACTCGGGTTCTAAAGCAATAGCATTAGCGGACGATGATGATGTAGAAGTAATGTTTTCTACTGTTTCAAAATCGATCGAGTTTTATGTAGGGAAAGTTGCAAAACAACAACCAGAACAGCATGTGGCATCTCATGTAGTAAGTACTGGAATCAGATACTATACACAGATGTTGTAGACGGAGAATCCATCTGCTGGCTACGTATCTCCTAGTTATAGTAATTCGTACGTAAATGATGGAAGATACTGTCCTCCATCTATGCAGTACAGGTTCATGCCGTACACAAACTCGCAGCCTTCTACGCAACAAAGATTTCCTTATTACACACCGCTTATGAATGCAATTATTAGTCCAAGGTAACATTGTTATGATGAATAGCTGGATATAAAGGTATTTATTTATATTTTCTTATGATTTGTTGCAATGCAATTAGTTTCCACCAACAAGTCAGTCAACAGAATAAAAGTGTCGAACCATCAAATGCTCATATATCGCAGTTAATATATCCCAATCCATCCAAACTATATGATATGGGTCAGGAGTATGTTTATAGATATATCGTTGTTTTGGTCTATTCTGGTATTGATTGTTGGTTAGTTGACTCCTAAATTGTTAACAGGTATATGACAGTCGATACTACTGCACAATGGAGTGCTGGACCATCGCCTCATTCTCCTTATGCAAATGTTGACAATGATATGAACATTGATGGGGATGAAGCGGTTGGTGAAGAACCTCAAGTCGATAGCATGATTGTTGCTTCTAGGAATGGTAATGAAGACTCTTGGATTGAAGGATGCAAGTTAACAACGACCCGTTGAACTATGACTTTCCTACAACAGATGACAATGATGGTGATAGTGATGAACCAAAGATGGAAGTACCTTTGGATGGTGATCTTTGCACTACGCAAATGTTGGCAAGATCTGGTGTTGCTAATCTTCAAATTGCGGACGAACGATTTTCAACTACTTGCGTTCAAGGTGGTTTCAGTGTTGGAATGGTTTTTGAGACAAAAGAAAAGTTTCTTCAACAATTAACGGAATGGTATATTCTACATGCTGTTTCATACAAGCCAATCAAGTCAAACAAAACAAAATACACTGCTGTATGTAATGTTGAAGGTAATTGTCCTTGGAGGATACATGCGATAGTTTCAAAAAAATTTGAGTCTGGATGGTGGGAAATTCGGAAGTATCCAAGCGAACATACCTGTGTCAACCCAATAGTTAATTCCAACCATAAGCAAGCAACTTCAAAATTTCTTGTGACAAAAATCATGTCTTTTGTCAAAGCAGATTTGGTTATTTCTGTTGGTACAGTGCAAGTGCTTGTACACGATCAGTTGTTCATCAACATTAGTTACATGAAAGCATGGCGAGTTTTTATTATTAAGCAAAGCAATAGAGAGAATTTATGTGATTGGGCAGAATCATATGAGACATTACCACGGTTCTTTGAGGAGACAAAGAGAATGAATCATGGCACTATAGATCATGTGACACATGATGAAGTTAGAGTATTCGATCGTGCATTTTGGGCATTTGGGCCTTTCATTATAGGTTTTCTACATTGTCGGCCGTTGTTATGTATTAATGGAACGTATTTGTATGGTAAATACAAAGGCACATTACTTGTTACTACTACGGTAGATGCAAATGATTGTCTTTTTCCTTTGGCTTATGCAGTTGTTGAATCTGAGTCATGTGATACTTGAGGTTGGTTTTTTTCGTGCATGCTTAAATTCATACATAGTGTACGCAGTCGATGTATTACTTTCATATTAGATAGGATGAAAGGAATTTCAAAAGATTTACAAGGAAAATGGCGAGAACCACACAAACATCGATACTGTGCAAGGCATATAAAATCCAACTTTCAAGCGGCGGGGTTTAGAGATAAACGATTAACGGGGTTATTTTATTCAGCAGCGTGCGCTTCTGAGGTAGTTGAATACATGAGAATTAGAGAAGAGATCAAAGCAACAAATAGGCGTGCTCATGATTGGATTGAGAGAAGTTTGGGAAATTTCAAGGAAAATTGGGCATTATGCAAAGACGATGGAGGACACTTTCATGTTATGACCACTAATGCGTCTGAAAGTTTTAATAGTGTACTAAAAGGGGCTAAATCTTTACCTATAAAGGCTTTGGTTGCACGAATATTTTTTCTCTCTGTTGAATATTTTTGTAAGCGTCATCAAATTGCTGATGAACTAACAACACACTTGACTCTAAAGTGGGAAGCTAAAATGGCTAAAAGGGCCAGTGAAGCGCGTCGCTGTAGACTTGTATGATTTAGCCAAACCGAATGGCAGGTTATTCACTATTTTGGGGATGAATACAATGTAATAATCGACGGCAATAATTGCTCGTGCACATGCAACATTCCATTACTCCAGAAGAAACCATGTGCTCATGTAATGGCAGCTTGTTCGGCACAAACAAGTGGGGCTAAAAGAGCACACCATGATTTAGCTTCATCGTGGTACTGTGTTGAGAGTTACAAATCTGCTTATAAACCCGAGTTTCATCATGTGCATGATAGGAGATATTGGAGAACATATAACGGTCGTAAAATATTGCCCTCATCTGTGAAACGACAACCGAGGAAACCGCGATGTACAATGATCAAA
Source organism: Allium fistulosum (assembly GCA_030737815.1). NCBI lineage: Eukaryota > Viridiplantae > Streptophyta > Magnoliopsida > Asparagales > Amaryllidaceae > Allium > Allium fistulosum. Next base: position 327,447,354 of record CM060906.1, read on the forward strand.
GGTGTGATGAACGAGAGTCAGTCGTCCAAATCTAATGGTGTAGCAAATGTGGTGTGCAAGGGCATAACCGCAAGCGATACAATACCGTCGTCTAGTATGATTGTATTATTTAACTTTTATGAATTGAACCTGACTTTATGATGTGCATGTTAAACATGACTGTATAATATATGTATGAACATCACTTTGCTGTATTGTTTAATCCTCAATTGGTTTTGCTTATTATTTACTGTGGCTTATGAGTCTATGTCGCTTGCAACTGTGCTTATGCAGCAGGTATGAATATGCGATTTTTCAAAAGTCGCCTGAAGGTGATTTTTCAAACATCGCCAACATGAAACTTTTAAAAAAATCGCCTTTTGGTGATTTTTAGAAAATCTCCAATGGCGACTTTTGAAAAATCGCTTGTGTACGACTGTTGTTTAAACACAGCAGCAAGCAACATAGCCCACTTCCGCCCCGTTCAACTCAGCAAACTCAACTCAACAAGCCAAACAAACAAGTGCTACACATACACATAGTCTATATACTAACCATGACACAATAACAAACTAACTACACATACCAATAGATATCCACGACACAAACATAAGGAGTTCTGGAAACAATAACATATCCATGACAACAAATACACATACATACCATAAACAACACACATCCATGACATCAAATACAAATATCCATACCACAAACTATACATCCATATCCATTAAGGATCTTTTACCATCTTCGCAAGCGACGAACTTCCAGAGCGGTGCAACGACGATGATGTTCAAGCAGTTGAGACATATATTCTTTTTCGTCAATCTCCGTGGAAGGATCAATTGTACATGCTAGTTGAGAAGGACCATGAATGTACTCTTTTGGTTGTTATGATGGTGAACCTCCACCTTGGAAAGGAGTACCTTCGCCTCTTTTATTTCGTCAAGTGTATGTAAGTAGGAGTAGAGGTACATCTGCGGGAGGTGGAGGTACATCTATGGGAGGTGGAGGCGGAGGGGGAGAAGCAGAAGGACGTCTTGGTCTTTCTAGTTTGTTCCTTCCCTAAACAGCCCGTAGAATGTTTTTTATGTTCAAGCACATTCCCTTTGACTGCGCATCATCTTCAAGATGTTGTTCGAGCTTTTCGGTTGTTTCCAATGCCTTGTAGATGCCATAAGCCTATACAGCGCAATGAAAATTATCTCTCCTTATTTCATTTTAGTTAAATTAATAGTGCTAAGTATACTTACAACGTTCCTTTCTAGCGGTGCACGAGGGGTGTATGGATTGCGGGGAACAACTTGTACTGGCGCCTTTAAAACATATCGGTGCGTAATGTTCCAATACCACCTCATATAAGTATCAAGAGGAGTGATCGTCTCTCTCTCGATTTGAGTTAACAATTGGTTCTGATTCTATATCTCAAGAGCATTAGTGATGCCCTCCTCATGATACTCCTCGGTATATACTTGAGCATTCTCCGGTATATGCTGCGCCATGCCAAATTGTCACATTACCCGATCGAGTAAGTGGTGTGCAGTATGTGTATTGCAAATGAGGGGAAGCCTAGCAGTCCAAAGAAATCTGGCGGCTGTACATATAGCGGGAAATTCCTGCAGTAAATCCTGCGTGTATAGAGTCCATGTCACCGAAGCAGGGTCCAGCACATCCAGTTCATTGTGGTAAAATCTTACATTCCGTCGTGGGGTTTGAGAGGTTATTTTAGGACCAATCCATCGGTCAAACCACAGAACAACAGTATAATACTACATACACATATTGAATTAGCAAATTTGTTTCATACTATAAGAAGTTATACCGAGATCCAAGAGGCCTTATGTGATCGATGACAACATTTCATACATGGATCCATCCAATAGGAAGATATGTCCATGACCAAAGCTATAGAAAAAAACCATTTAACAAAGATTGTCATAACACATAATGAGCTACCTAAAGTAGTTGCATACATGTACAAGTGTCAGACAACAACCGATAAGTTTAGTGAGCATAAGAGATAGACTAGAGAGCTCCATATACGTATAACACAAAACAACGCTACCCTATGAATACTGTGCGCACTCATCTAGATCACCTAAGTATGGTAGCCATTTCAAATCCACTCGATTTTTGGATTGATCACACATTAACCAGGAAGTAATAAGGTGCATAATCATTGCTCTTGCACGCTCCTGGATCTCAACATCTATAACATCTGCAGGTTTATCATAAGCTAAAGCATGTCTATACCATTTTACTTCTACCATGTCATTTCCCCTAACTTGTTTCGGAGGAGGAGTAATACCCAACAAATCAGTACATAGCTGTAGGTAATCATGCTGCTCGTCATCAACCAACGGATTGTCTTCTATAGGCAACCTAAAAGCACTGCCACATCTCCAAGCGTGATCGTCATCCCTCCAACAGTTAAATGGAAAGTAGATGTCTCAGGTCTCCATCTATCTACAAAAGCAGTAATTAGATGATGATCTAGCTGAAGGTAGCCTAACTTCATTATTATCGAAAATCCTGCTTGCTCAATCCCTTCCAAAACTCTTGGATGTTGAGAAGTGACTTTCTATATGGAAATGAAGTAATCAATTGTAAAGTCCGCTTCTTCACTCTATTTAACAGTACATGTACATAGATTACTATTTACACATTTTGCTTAACAACGATGCAATGTACTACAATTTAAAAGAAATTACCATCATATAAGCTTCACTTGACGTGCGGTGTTTAGGTTGTAGTTATAGCACACTCGAGTCTACCAGACCGGGCTCCAACTCAACATACTCTACAACACAAAGAGTGGTGATTTAAACCCTAATTTTCATAACAAGCAAATCTTCAAAAAAATTATTTGGATCAATATATAGTAATTTCAACATAATCGAATGAACAAAATCTAGCTATGAAGCCCTACTTTAGTCTACAACATCTTACTTTGACAATATTTTGTAAACATAGCAAACCAACAAAAACCTAATTTTGCCCCAAAAAACCAAATTAGAGAAGAAATCGGTACCTTTACCCTCCACGATGCCGAGTGTACTAGCAATGGTCCGAATAGGGGTTGAATTTGATACCAAAGCGAGAAAATTGAATATTTTTGAGGGCATGAAACTAATGGACGAAATTGGTTCTTTTTTTGAAGAAGGAGGCTGTTTTGGTTATGAGGAGGAATAGAGGGTTGCTGTCTGTTTTGTTGCAGGCTAGCGCATTGGCGATTTATTTTCGAAAAATCGCTAACGTGCTAGCCTAAAACAAAACAGACAGCATTCATCCCCTATCCACACCATACATGTTCGATAACTACCTTCGCACAACTCTAAAAAACCAAAAAAATACATTCAATATACAGTACACGCCGTACTAACTACCAAGCAACCTGTTTTGAGTACCACTTATAGCGAAATTGCAGAGAACAAATAACATAAATTCAACGAACAACCCAAATATCCTTCAATTACATGAAAATAACCAAACTACAACACACAAACTTCAAAAGTAGAAACGGTTACATAAACATACATCTACTATGAACAAAACATATCACCTAAACTAACACAGACATTTTCTTTTCTCTCAACCATTTCTATTCATTTCTTCAACCACCTTTTTCAGACGCCTAACTTCGGCTTGCATCTCGATGACATATTCAAGTCTCCGATTACACAATGGAGGATCAATCCACTTCATAAAATTACAGCACTCAACTACACAGGGATTCAGCCTATAATCTTCATACGAAACACAACCATAAAATCTACGTCCAGCATTAGTTTCAGTTTTTGGCAACGACAACCATGCATTCATCTCCACATCGGCAAATTGGATATGCACCGGATGATGGCGTAGGAACAACATGATGTAGAGGCTTAAGTATGTTCCCATCAATGCAAATTTGTTTGCTCGGTCTTTGATTCGCTACAACTTTGCGTAAACGAGCATTGAAGGATGATGTTCAAGAGTGTAACTTATGAGGTATCGGATCAAATTGAGTCTCCGGAACAAAATTAACATCAATGTGATGTGCAATACCCCTTTGCGCTTCAAATTCATCATAACATTTCGTCATCGCCTCATCGTCAATCTCCCAATCATCCTTGCCTACTTCAACAAGAAGTTCACCAACAGAATACACACAACAAAGATAATATACGATTTAGGTTAAACAGACAAATTAAAAATCATCAACCAACAATATTACCTTGTAATAAAGAACACACCTAGTAGTTGAAAAACATTGATTATATTTAGAGAGAATTGGGCTAGTTTGGGGAATTATACGAGAAAAAAGGGTTTTAGAGCCTTTTGGAATCGTTTGGGATTAGCTTTGGTAAAGTAGTAAGTGAGGGAGGAGAAGTGCAGCTTGCTGGTTCTGTTGCAGTCATATGGACGATTTTTCAAAAATCGCAAACTAATAAATTCATTATTTGTCTGGACGATTTTTGGAAAATCGCATGTTGCCGATTTTCCAGAAATCGCCCAGACGAATAATCCAACGTGGCAAAACAGGCTTATATGTGTAATTAAGTTTGAAAGAGGTCTATTGTTGTTATTTTTGTTGATAATCGGTCCAGAATTGCAAAATTTCCTATAAAAAAAAGCCAACAAATGGAGAAGGACCATACGTATATCTTGCAAAGAAGTCCAAAAATGCAAGAAAGGATGATCAATTCCTCCGTCCCTAAATTTCATATGCTCCATGTCTTCTACGTAATCTAGCCATTCTTTTTGAGAGTGGTCTCCACTATTTAATTTTTTATGTAACTATTCAATGGCCGTGATTAACTAGACATGGAACACACATATTTGAGATAGAGGAATTGAACCCCAAGAAATGTAGGATACAACTTTGTACAAACTACAAAATACGATCAATGTAAGATCCAAACATTGTAGGATTGAAGAAATTTCCTGCTACATAACTAATATAGTTTCAGAACTTGATCTATGCTTCCAGGAACAAGAAAATGACGAACCAACCAGTGAGGTAAAACAACGCTGCCCTAAAATTCTAAGCAGGAAACCCAAGTAATCTGTAAAGTCAAATCGATAAGATACCTCATGTTAAACTCAAATAGCATGTAAGGGATAGTCGTCCGCAAACCTATTCTGTAAAGCATGGAACCAGGAAAGAAAAAGGGAAATATCAAATACAGACATCCGATTGTATCGATCACTAAAAAAAAAAAATGAACCTTGATGACTGCGACTATAGGGAAAAAAATTTAGAGGAAAAACCAGCACTAACATTTCAAAACTGCCTGTTAAGCACGACTTCAGTGCAAGTCAACTTTTTAGTCGTGTATGAATCCAAGATAATGACAGACTGCTCTCCTACTACTTCTAATCAAATAGACTATATGCATCTTGGCATGACAAAGCCAAGAACTATCATCTAATGTACGCATCGAACTTCATAAAATGGCCAACATATAGAAGAAAATCAAAGAATAGTCTCTCATCAACAATGAGTGGCATGACAGATAATATCCAAGTCAGAAATGAAGAATTCAAAATCAAAAACTCAAAATGTTCCGTCATACCAAAGCCTTAAAATCTGATAAGGATGGCCCTAATGCAACTAAGCAGGAAATTAGAAAGGAAACACACAAATTATCCACAGTGAACGAAAATATTATACTTCAAGCTTGAATTCCCAAGCATCTACGTTGGTGCCCTCGATATAGCAACGCATAGCTTAGTAGTCCAGACAGTCGAGCTATAACTGCTTCTGCACCAGACATCCTTCCATGATAACGCCTCACAAAGCAACATTATTTCTTATATTTTTCCTTCACCGAGTATTATTTTCACTTCCTATCAGTTTATCCAACTTTATGCAGATCCATAATGACTACTACATAGAAACTTGTTTTTGCAGTACAGTCTTATGCAGGATTCAATCCACCAACACAATATGTGAAACACAAGGACTAAAAGACATAATTACACACACAAACACACATATGTAAACACAGAGACAAACACACATATCCTTAGCTCTTAAATCCCCTCCAAATTTTCCCACCCTGTGCTGCCATGTGTGTTCAGAATTGGAAACGTAATGACATTTTATCAACGCATTCTCTCTTTCTTTTCCTATTTTCAACTTACGCCTAAATCATCTCTACCCTGAATCACCACTCTTCCTGAATTTTCTAACCACAACAATACCCAAATCTCGACAAAACACAATTTCTTAGTGAAGCGTGGATCTACCTTCGTACTACTACACAAAAAAGATAATCGGCTATTGGTATCGAGTACAATGACTAGGGCCTTCTACTTCCATCAATCTGCTTTCGCCGGTGCAGGTAATTCTTATTAAATTGTGTGCTTTTTAACTATTAATTTTTTTTATGCTACATCTTCTGAATTTAGCGGCTAGGGCTTCTACTGAATCTTATGTAAGTTTGAATCATGTCAGCTGATTTGTACCCTAAGTAATATGCTACCTCTTTTATATGTTTATTTACTTTTGATTTTAGTATTGTATATAGCTATTTCTAAAATTGGGGGAAATGTAACAACCACAGTTTGATAGCCATGATTATTGAGAAGAAAAACTGCTGTGAGATAACTGGGGAAGAAGAAGCTTCTATAACTAAACAATGTTCATCAGAGTTGGCTGGAGGTCATCGGAAAGAAGAGCTGGAAATGGCTGGCAGAGGGAATGAAGATTTGGGACTGTGGAGAGGCTTAGATATGAGTATCAGTGTGTGCATGTTGTATAATGAAATATAATTGTGTGGGGGCTTATAATAATTTGAAAATGGACTGTATTGACAAAATGGGTGTGAGTGAGTAATTCAATCATTTTTGTACTGCTGCCTGTTTGTATAAATACCAGGGCATATTGTGTTGAATGTATGAAGAAATCTGAAGCAATAAATAAACTTTTACATTGTTTTCTATATTCATTATTTTATCTCTATTTCTTTCCAGTTTTTGGTTAATTTTCCAAATTTAACTTCTCAGTTGATACATTTTATCCTAGATACTTAGCAGTAGTTGTTAGTTCCTTTGCCTATTGTATGTTGAATTCTAATTCCGTCCATTTTGTTTCTTTTTGCATTTTAGTTTTGAGTTCTTGAATCTGCCATTTACCTTTCCTGTCATTTTCCAACTTTAATCTTGTTCTTCAAATTTTTGTAAATCTGTAACAAATTGAATGTCATATCTTGTTAGCAGTTTAAAAACAAAATTTCTGTTCAAACATTCTTTAATTTCCATTTGTTGATTCTTGCAATACAATCTTGTTCTATATTTTTTTTGGTGAGATTTAATGCTCTCTGTAACTGTTCAACCATGTCCAATATACATGCTTTGCAAAGGTCAATGTCCTATTCAGTAGCTTTGTCATCTCCGAGAAAACTTTCATCTTCTTGACAATTCCTTCGAGTCACAATTTGTTTTTTTTGTTCTTGATTTTCTTGAAAATTTGCAACCCCCATGTTCTTCATTTTCACCATTTCCTGTTCTTGTGTGCACATCTGTAACTGTGCACATGCACAAGATCGAAGCCATTTCTTAACTCCAGAAGTCATCTTCTTCTACCTAACGATAACTCAGCAGCCATGGCCAAGAGCAATGATCAACCAGGGCCTACCAATTTGGTATCAGAGCAGTCATCGGAGATACAAACCAATCCCATGTTCGATCCTGAAAATACCCCAAATTCAGATCCTGGTCCAACCCTAATTTCAAATCCAAATGATCCATGGCTGAGGCAAGAGGAAATTAACGATCGTACTACTTATGCTTTGAGAAATCTCGAAACTACAACCAGAAATTTGGAGTATACTGTTCAAAATTTGGACAAAAAGTTTGACCAATCCACCAAAGATATGCATACTAAATTTGAAGGAGTGCATAATATGTTGACCACTTTTGTTACTGAGTATCACAATAACAGGAACCCTTTCCAACCACCGCCGGCAACTTCTCAGCCTTCGACATCTTTTCAGCCTTACTCCCCTCCCCCATCGCAACCTATACATCCACCACAACCACCACCACCAAGAACTTTCACACAACCTCACAGAACACCTGTCGTACCATCCAGGAATGTTCTTTTCTTTAACACTCCACCAACATATCCCCAAGAACCACTGCCTCCTCATCAACCCAGAAACCCATTATTAGATTATCATGTGCTTCATAACCACAACCCATATCCTATTATCAAATTAGATTTCCCTACATATTCTGGAGAGGAAGGAATGGCAGATTGGTTGAGACAAGTCGAGCAGTATTTTAAATTCCATCACACTGAAGAACATCAATGGGTAGAAATTTGTTCATTTGCTTTATAAAAAGAAGCCTTGCAATGGTATCATTGGTATGTGAACACTGTCAACAATAATGAATCATGGCCCGTCTTCAAGGAGGAAATATTGGTCAGATTTAATTCCGAAGAAATAGAAAGACCTTATGAAACCTTATCCAAACTTAAGTAGCATACAACAGTTAGATCTTATTTGAGTAAGTTTGAACAGTTGCAGGCTGTAGTAGAAACTCTTCCACCAAAGTACTTGATTGATAGATTTATTGGAGGATTAAAAGAATAAATTAGGAATGATGTCCTCACTTCAAGACCAGTGGATTTTAGAGAGGCAGTAGCCTTAGCGAAAATGTTCGAAAGCAAATGCCTTCAAACCAAAAAAATTAAATTTCCACCCCCTACCACTTCAACTATAAAAACCAGTCAACTGCATCAACCATAGTCATCACAAGAGTCCACTTCCTATTCTCGCTATAATCAAGTTAATAGCTCCAAAGATACTCAACTTGAATCCCTGGCAAAAAGTAGAGGTCGCACTCCTAACCAAATTATTGAAATGAGGAGGCAAAATTTATGTTATGGTTAATGGTCAAGAGATCACAAATGTAAAACTCCTCAAGTCTATGTGCTGGAAGGGATGATGCCACTACAGGACTGGAAGGACTCCAGTGCTAATGCTGCACCCATGGTAGAATCAGACATACAAGTTGAAGAGACATTAGCCATCACCTTGCAAGCTTTATGTGGCATTCCCGCTTTATCCACCATCAAAGTTAGAGGCAGTATTCAGGGTAAACCAGTTCATATTCTAATTGATTTTGGTTCTACCCATAGCTTCATCAATGATAAACTTGCCAGGAAATTGGATTTAAAAGTTGATGAAACTAAACTATTTGAAGTAATGGTGGCCAATGGGTAGAAACTAACTGGTTCAAGGGTTTGTAATGATGTTGTGCTCAAGTGCCAAGAATGTACCATGCTAGTGGACTTGCTTTTATTTCCTTTAGATGGCTGTCAGGTGGTGCTTGGGGCATAGTGTATGAAATGCTTGGGAGAAATAACCCTCAACCTAGATCAGTTACAAGTTAAATTTGTATACAATGATAAGCCTTATGTTTGGCAGGGTTTGAGAGAGGATGAGTTGAAATTCATTAACAAGAGAAGGCTAAATAAAGAGTATGTTCATGGCCAAATAACTATGATGGTATGTTGTCATCTTATATAGTCAGAACACAATGCAGCTTCTATTCCATCATAAATTGATACCAGGCTCAAGCAATATCCCCTGATCACTAACCCCTCTTCAAATTTACCTCCACCAAGATCCCATGACCACAGAATACCCCTTCTGCCAAACTCCAAACCTCTTTGTTTAAGACCTTACAGGCACTCATATCATATCAAAAACGAGTTGGAAAAAATAATTCAAGACATGTTAGAATCTGGCATTATTAGGCTTATTCATAGCTCTTACTCATCTCCTGTTGTTATGGTGAGAAAGAAAGATTGAACATGGAGGCTATGTATTGATTATAGGAGGTTGAATGCACAGACCATTAAGGACAAGTTTCCTATTCCATTGATTGAAGAGCTTTTTGATGAGTTATATGGTTCTCAATATTATTCGAAACTGGACTTAAGGTATGGATACCATCAAATCAGAATGCTAGAAGAAGATATCCACAAAAATGCTTTTAGAACCCATGATGGCCACTATGAATTTGTGGTGATGCCCTTTGGGTTAGCAAATGCCCCTTCCACCTTCCAATCTCTCATGAATGATATATTCAGAGCATATTTGAGAAAAATTACCTTAGTGTTATTTGATGATATACTTGTGTATAGTCAAATTTGGAGTGAATATCTCAAACACCTTGAAATAACTTTTCATCTTTTGCAGAATAATGCTTTGGTGATCAAGCTTTCCAAATGTCAGTTTGCCAAACAATATATTGATTACCTTGGACATGTCATTTCTGCCGAAGGCCTTTCAGTCGATCCTAGCAAAGTGCAGGCTGTCCTTAATTGGCCAATTCCTCAAAGCTTGAAAGCCTTAAGAGGATTTCTGGGACTTACAAGTTACTACCGCAAATTTATAAAGGGATATGGTATAATTGCTAAGCCTATAACCTCAATGTTGAAGAAGGATGCCTTCAAATGGAGTGATGAAGCCAAAGAAGCTTTTGAGCAGTTAAAGCAATGTTTGGTCTCACCACCAGTACTAGCTATGCCAGATTTCACCCAGCCTTTCATCTTGGAGTGTGATGCCAGTGGACAGGGAGTAGGGGTAGTTCTCATTCAAAACAAAAAACCTATAGCCTACTTGAGTAAAGCTCTCCATGGAAGAAATCTAGCTTTATCTACTTATGAGAAAGAACTCCTTGCTATCATTATTGCCACAAAAAAATGGTCACAATACTTGATGGGGAGACAATTTGTAATAAAGACTAACCATCAGAGCTTAAAATACTTATTAACACAACAGATACATACGGGTGTGCAAGGAAAATGGTTGGCTAAACTTCATGCATTCTATTATAAGGTGGAATATAAAAGTGGCGAGGAGAATAAGGTAGTTGATGCCTTGTCAAGAAGAGGTGAAATTTAGGTGAATAAAATACTGGTGCAAGCCATATCCACAGTGTGGACTCCTTGGCTACAAAAACTTAGGGAAGCTCTGCATGATTCACCATGGTATCAACAACTATTAGCAAGAGTACAAGCAAGAGAACTACCAGAAAGTAAATACAAGGTTGTTGAAGACTTGATATTCAGAAAAGGAAATTTTTTAGTTGATCATCACTTAAACCACTTGACACAATTTCTTATTAAAGAATACCACTCCTCTCCTTTAGGGGGGCATTAAGGGGTTAAAGCAACTCTGCATAGATTAAAGTAGGTTTTTTATTGGAAAAAAATAAAGACTAATGTTGAAGGTTTTGTCAAATCTTGCGAGGAGTGCCAAAGAAATAAGCATGAGAACATATTGGTGCCAGGCTTACTGCAACCTCTTCCTACTCCTGACAAAATCTGGTCTGACATTTCCATGGATTTTATTATATGTTTACCTAAAAGTCACAAATACACCGTCATATTTGTAGTAGTTGATCGACTAAGTAAGTATGCTCATTTCTTTCCACTTCAACATCCATATACTGCAAAAGATGTAGCATTAGGTTTTTTCAAGGGGTTTTTAAATTACATGGACTGCCTAAAACTATTGTGAGCGACAGAGACACTATCTTCACAAGCATCTTTTGGCAAGAGCTTTATAAGCTTCAAGGTTGTTCCCTTAAACTCAGTTCAGCCTATCATCCCCAAAGTGATGGTCAAACTGAAGTAGTGAATAAAATTTTGGAAGGTTATCTACGGTGTTATGTATGTCATAAGCCTAGTGAATGGTCTAGATGGCTGCCCTTAGCTGAATATTGGTATAACACCACTTGGAAGGCTCCTACAAAAACTACATCCTACAAGATTGTATATGGCATTGACCCTCCCACCTTGCTTTCTTATGTACCCAATACTGCCAAGGTTAAACAAGTAGAAGAAGAGTTATTCACTCGAGATATTATGATACAATTCTTAAAGGACAGTCTTAAATTGGCTCAAGAGAGGATGAAAAAATATGCAGATATGAGAAGAACTGATAAATTTTCAGGACTCATAAACTTTCACCCAAATTCTATGGTCCTTACAAGGTCTTAGTGAAAATAGGTTATGTGGCTTATAAACTGCAACTCCCTGAAAATACTCGAATTCATAATGCATTTCATGTCTCACAATTAAAAAAGAAAATATGGAATACTGTGATGATACAAGATAACATTCCTAGTTTTATAGAAGAACTTATTGAACAGGCAGAAAGGATACTAGATAGAAGGATGATTCCTAGAAATAATGATGTAGTGGTGCAAATTTTAGTTAAATGGAAGGACAGATCTGAAGAGGAGGCTACTTGGGAAGATTATTGGCCAATGATCAAGAAGTTTCCTACACTCGACCTTGAGACAAGGTCTGTTTTTCAAGTACAGGGGAGATATAACAACCACAGTTTGATAGCCATGATTATTGAGAAGAAAAACTGTTGTGAGATAACTGGGGAAGAAGAAGCTTCTATAACTAAACAATGTTCATCAGAGTTGGCTGGAGGTCATCGGAAAGAAGAGCTGGAAATGGCTGGCACTTTTCAGAGGCAGAGGGAATGAAGATCTGGGACTGTGGAGAGGCTTAGATAGGATTATAAGTGTGTGCATGTTGTATAATGTAATATAATTGAGTGTGGGCTTATAATACTTTGAAAATGGGCTGTATTGACAAAATGGGTGTGAAAGAGTGATTCAATCATTTTTGTACTGCTGCCTACTTGTATAAATACCAGGGCATATTGTGTTGAATGTATGAAGAAATCTGAAGCAATAAATCAACTTTTACATTGTTTTCCTATATTCATTAGTTTATCTCTATTTCTTTCCAGTTTTTGGTTAATTTTCCAAATTTAACTTCTCAGATGATACATTTTATCCTAGATACTTAGTAGTAGTTGTTAGTTCCTTTGCCTGTTGTATGTTGAATTCTAATTCTGTCCATTTTGTTTCTTTTTGCATTTTAGTTTTGAGTTCTTGAATCTGCCATTTACCTTTCCTGTCATTTTCCAACTTTAATCTTGTTCTTCAAATTTTTGTAAATCTGTAACAAATTGAATGCCATAACTTGTTAGCAGTTTAAAAACAAAATTTCTGTTCAAACATTCTTTAATTTCCATTTGTTGATTCTTGCAATACAATCTTGTTCTAAAAATAAATTTGTGAGATTTAATGCTCTCTGTAACTGTTCAACTATGTCCAATATATATGCTTTGCAAAGGTCAATGTCCTATTCAGTAGCTTTGTCATCTCCGAGAAAACTTTCATCTTCTTGACAATTCCTTCGAGTCACAATTTGTTTTTTTTTGTTATTGATTTTCTTGAAAATTTGCAACCCCCCTGTTCTTCATTTTCACCATTTCATGTTCTTGTGTGCACATCTGTAACTGTGCACGTGCACAAGATCGAAGCCATTTCTTAACTTCAGAAGTCATCTTCTTCTACCTAACGATAACTCAGCAGCCATGGCCAAGAGAAATGATCAACCAGGGCCTACCAGGAAAGTATGATTTCCCCTTTTCTGATTCACCCAATATGTTCTATTAGTTCATTATGAATATTTTTTCAAATCTGTATATTATATGATTTAGAAAATTTTTGATTGGGTAGTTAGAGTTTTTTTTCCATACTTTTTAGCTAGATAATCCTTTGTGACATTGTTCATTGAATTGAAGAAATTTTTGCATGATGAATATCTTATTCACTATCGTGTAATTATTAATATGTCATGCATTTTATGATTCATTCTACAAGAGCAAGGATTTGTCCTTAAAATATTTGATTTATTTTAAATGATTGTTAGCGAAGTGAGGCTGCTTCCTTTATGGGAAAAGATTAGTTGATGATTTTATAAGGAGAATGCATCATTCTTGCACATGACCAATATTTCAATTATAGATTTCTTCATGTTCAAATGTTGAAACCTAATTATAAATTCGTAATTATTTAGCAAAATGATGGTTTCATAGTGCTTTAGCTATTTTCATTCATTTGTATTTTTCTCCTCCATTAAAGCATAATTTATTTATCCAAAGTTCTCCTTAATTATAACCATTTAGGTCTAACTTTTATTCTTTCAAAAAATGAATTAACGCTGTGGTTATATCAGGGTATTAAATTTAGAATTGAACAGATTTTCTAATATGAAGATTATTAATTCATGGTAGTATAATTATTATCATTTTGGCGATGTTGACCGTTGATATTGAATTAAGGAACAACTTATTAGGCCATGTTAATATTTGTCATGGTTTAATATGCTTGTTTCCTAAAGACATTGTTTTTGAAATTTGCCTTCAATCAGTTTTTTTTTTTTTTCAAACAAAATTTTCTAAGGTCCATCATGGAAGCAAAGTTATGTGAGATTAGCCAAATGTATTTTATTATTTTTGATATAGTATGTAGACAAATTACATTCAGTGGTGTGAATTCTTAAACATCCATTGTCTTAAAAATAGATTATGCTAATAGAAGCGTTAATATGGTGATTGAAGTGTTATTTTAGTATTCCATAAAATATTTAATGCAATGGAAAAAATGGATTTAAACGAAAACATCATAATATACTGCAAGTGTTAAATTTGAAAGAAAAGAAATATTCTCAAACGAAGTTATGAAAATAAAAAAAAAGATAATTTGACTTATTTACATGAGTGACATAACCTTAGGTATTTCATAATGATTTGACAAATGGCCTTGCCCATTATGCTAAATGCTATTTAGCATTTCTTATCATCTTGCTGTCATAATAGTAAAAGAAAGAATGCATGTCTCATAGGGTTTTTTCTTGAAACATCCCATTCGGTAATGTTGATAATTATCACAGTTTCTATCTTTGGAATAAACAAATCAAAAGCAGTTAACATCGGTCAGGTTATACAACTATGGTAGCAACTAAGCTTCTTTTACCTAATATTCTTATACATGTTGGGTTAAACTTTACATTGTGATGTTGGAATAATACATTCAATGATAATACATCTTTATCCTATAATTGATTATTTAGCTTCCATTGTTCTTTATTTAAGTGATATGATCCTTTATATTGATGTTAGCATGAAATCTGCAGATGTATTATTATAGAACATGATCCACATCATATTTTTCTTGGTGGATACATGCAGATAAGGTTATAGGAGTTTGTTGAACATAGTTTATTTCCTCACATTTTTATTTTCAATCCAAGTTAATCTTTATTCTATGAATTATGATCGACATTTGAATTTTCTTATTAAACGAATTATCTGTATCAGCATTTATGGTTTCTACCTATATGTTATACATCAACTATTTGAAGTAGCACGCAATTGTGCAAAGTTTTAGGCAATTTTAAAATCATTATATTCAGACTATGCTCAAAATCACATTTCTTCTTAAGATTTTGTATGGAAAGTATCACTACAATGACTTCATTCATCAACTTTTGAAAGTTCCCCTTTTACAGTGGAAATCTACGAAGGTACTTCAAATAGCTCTATATTTAAATATGTCTTGTAAGTGTATATAGAATCAAGAATATGATTCTCTTTATATAATATATTTTTTCAATATGCCCGGTGGATGAAAACATAGTGGAATTGTTAATTGAATGTTTATCAGTTTAAAAATATATTTAATTAATACTAACTTATCAACTTTAATTATACTGTCATTAAACTTAAATGGAACATTTTGTTTAATGTGAAGTTCTCATCATTATAATCTTTTGCATCAGTATTCAAATCAATCTATTAGCAGCTAATGTGGGTGCAGAAAGAAAAGAAAGTTTAGGAATCAATGCTATATACAACTTGGATAAACTCAGGTTGGAGAAAGCAGTAACTAAGGCCTAATCCGACTTTCGGAGTTTACTAACATGCAACGAATCTCTTGCATTGAAGGATGTCATGAATCTGCAGGCATTAGTTATGGAACATTTGGTAAGAAGACAAACAATTGTGGCCCTTCACTCTACATGGAGCTAATTATGTGTTAGGTGAAATCTTTTTTGGTACGTTTAATCTACTACAAAACAATCCAACAAAATTTACGCAGGTATATAAATAAAAACGATATCGCGAAAGAGCAATTTTTGCTATGAATTTCGAATAGTAAGTTATTAAGCAATGATTCATTTTTTATTACAGTAACTTTCAATGTTAGATGATTGGATTCCTATACTATTTAGCTTTGTTTACTAAATTTTGTGATTGACTTATAATAAGTCATGGTGTATTAGAACTATTCATTTGCTATTACTAAAAATAAATATTTGAAGATAAGGAGAGAACCACATTCATGACCATTAATATAAACTGTACAGATTTAAATCAATGCATCGGCAATATGGTAAAAAGATCCTTCTTATTACTTCATTATTTGTTCAATAAGTACTAACACCAAATTTTCCTCACAAATATGTATGATTTAATAATACCAATTTAAATTAATTAATGCCAGATAGAGAGCTAATTGATAGTCTGCCTTCCAGTTCAATGCTCTAATTTAGTCTTTCTTATGTCTTAAAATATCAATAATATGTTTGCAAATAGAGTGTTATAGTCGCTTATATGTTTAAAAATGCTAGACATCGAATTTTTTTTACTTAAGGGCATCATGAATATGCATACATTAGGTAGAGGACATTTGGTAAGAAGACAAACAATAGTGGCCCTTCACTCTACATGAAGCTAATTATGTACTAGGTGAAATCCTTTTTTGTAAGTTTGGTTTACTACATAACAATCTAACAAATTTTATGCAGGTAGATAAATAAAAATGACCATCAAGGAGGTAGAGACAGAACGCTCTCTACTTCGGATTTTGAATAGTAAGTTATTAAGCTTAGGTTCATTTTTTATTAGAGTATCTGTCAATGTTAGATGATTGAATTCCTATACCGTTTAGCTTTGTTTACTAAATTTCCTTAACAGCCTTACTCCGGGGAGTAGAACTAGAGGATTCAGATGGTCCACCACAACTGACCTTCTTTTAGCCATCCAACATAGAGGATCAACCCCCCAAGCATATCCGTGTTTTCAAGGGATAACCGCTCCATGACTTAAGGAGTTACACACATCTTAGCTTGTTAGGAATCGAACCCGTGACCTCAAGAAACTTCGTTCTATGATCGGTAGACAACCCCGACCAACTGAGACTTATAATATTTCATGGTGTATTAGAACCATTCCCTTACTATTACTAAACATAAGTATTTGAAGATTACCCCCAATGGTTACAACTCCAAAAACTCCCCTTGTTATATGCCTCCATTTTGCTTTACTACATTGTTTTGCTGCATTTTCAAATTTTGGTTTCTATTTCCTCCACTTCTTTTAGGTGCTATTCTACCTTTATTCACTTCTTTATTCGATAAAAGAGCAAATTCATGAATATGCATATGAATGGAGTTGGCCTTTTGTAACGAGTTTCCACATGTATTTCGTGAATGATAAATTTTGATTCATAATTGTCTAACTCTTCATCATCTTTTTAATATTATAAAATGCCTTGTTAAGTTCATTTCAAGAGAATATAATTTCACGATTAACTAACCTTTAGCATACTATGAAATGCTATGATTTGCTAATTTGATTTTGTGTTAGCTGAATTTTCATTACTACTTCTTGAGTTGAAATATTTTGTTATTATTTTGATTTTAGTTATTTTGATCAATTTTTATGCTATGTATGCAGTGCCTGTGGCACAAATGTCTCATATGAATGAGTTTATAAATTTACCTTGCTTATTGTTTTCTTGAAGATGGTTTTGGTTTAACTAATATGGATATGATGGTTATTATACCTTAAATCATAAAGTAAGAATGATCTTTATTTAATCATTCGATGGGTTTGACATAATTATATGTTGTTAAATGCGTAATTGGCTAACACTTGATTCGCATGTTATTAAGTTTATTAAAGCTTGGATGAATTTAATTATTTTTTAAAACTAATTGGACAAAATTGGTCTTAATTTTGATTAGGAGAAATTTTATACATTTATTTTATGTTTGGTTCCCTTCTTCTTTGTCATATCAATGATTTTACTCCATGGCGATTGTAATGATGTTCAAAGTAATCGGGCCCATTATCAAAGTTTATCATGACAAGAGACTAATTGAAATGAAGAAGGTAAATAATTTTAATCCTGAAATTTACCATTGCATTTATTCGAGAAATATTTAGGTATATATTCTCATATACACACAAATTCACAACATATATGCTTCCTTTTATACAATTACCTCACCACGTCAAAATCACTATGTTTTGACCTGCTCACATTGAGTACTTATATAAGTTGTACGCGGTTAACCAGATGATTAAATTCTAATGTGTTATAATCGCAAGTTCAATTTGAGTACTTATCGGATTTCACTTGACTGTTTCCCTACCATGCCAACTCTGACGCAGCCAAAGAAGCGAATTCGACGATGTAAATCGAATCCGTCCAGGATCTCACACGATTAGCGGAAATAATCGGTGAATCGATGATAAATCGGTGAATTTAAGAATACCCAATGCCCAAATCTGTTGATCACGAAGATACCGGATTCTAGCAATCTTCGACACGTTGATCGCGCATGATGCCGTGAGAGAAGATCTACAATTCTTTGAACGTTGATCAAGCGCACTTGATTCTGTGAATTGGCTTCAACAATCGTTGATTCGAGCGCACTCGAATGCCGAAGGTGGAGATAGGAGATTACACTCAACTACCAATTTTAATGGAGGCACGAAGCACAAACCAAATTTTTATTCCAAAAAATCAACAACCTTTACAAATGATATCACACCCTTATTTATAGGAATTACAACACACACATGACTTAACAAGTTACAACATTATACGACTTAACAACATTATATGACTTAACAACATTTCACGACTTAACAACATTACATCACAAATAGTACAAACGACTTAACAAACCAATACAACACAAGTAACGACCTAACAAGAAAGGCAGCGACCTAAGAAACTTTGCGACATAACCTACCTTCAGCGACCTACGGAATTCAGCGACCTAACTGGATGCTCGATCGTGATTTGGCAGCGACATAAGAAATCTGAGCGACCTAACAAGCTTCGCGACCTAAGGAATGGCGTGACCTAAAGCTTCGCGACCTAAACTTCATTCGCGACTTACTGGAGGTGACTCAAGCTGAAGCGGCATAAGGATCTCGCGACATAAGGATCGCCGCGACTTAAGGAAGAGGAGGAGCGACCTACTGGAACCGCGACTTAAGGAATGTCGCTCGCGATTTATCTGGAGCGATTTAGGGTTTCGCTGTGACTTTCGGAGGAGGAGCAACCTAAGCTGAAATCTGGAGCGACTTTGGATCTCGCCGCGTCTTAAGGTATGTCGTTCGTTCGCGATTCCTTTCTTGCTTCGTGATTTCTTGGCATGGGTGCTGCATCATCCTCCCCTGGTTGAAAAGAATTCGTCCTCGAATTCACGCTCTCCTCTTCTTCGACAAGCTTTTCCCCATAATACGGAATTAAGTGTTTGATATTGAAAACATCAGAAGTATGAACATTTTCCGGCAACATTAACTGATACGCATTATCATTGATCTTCTTTATGATTTCTAAAGGACCAATATTTCTAGCAGCTAGTTTGTTGTAAGTACCAACAGGGAATCGATCCTTAGTCAATACTGCATATACGAAATCTCCATCTTTGAATTCAACATTTCATCGCTTAAGATCCACAAATCGTTTATACTTCTCATTCATCTTTTCCAATCGTTCCTGAACGATTCTATGGCATTCTGTCAACCCATCAACAAAATCAGCAGCCCGCTTAACTGTCCCCTTCGGTTGTGGCACTATCGTTAAATCCAACGGCCCCTTTGGCAAGCTTGAATATACAATCTGAAATGGACTGAAACCCGTACTACGGTTGATAGCATGATTATGAGAAAACTCCGCTTGACATAACTTCACATCCCAGCTCTTCAAATTATCCTTCATAAGACATCGCAATAGATTACCTAAGGATCTGTTCACAACTTCTGTCTGTCCATCCGTCTGTGGATGATAAGCACTATTGAATTTCAGCTTTGTTCCGACCATCCTCCATAGACTCATCTAGAAATGACTCAGAAAACGAGTATCTCTATCTGATACAATAGATCCAGGCAACCCATGAAGACGATAGATCTCTCTAAAGTATAATTGTGCAACATTAACTGCATCTGTCGTCTTCTTACATGCAATAAAATGTACCATCTTCGAGAAACAGTCCACCACAACATATATAGAGTCATTTCCCCGTTGAGTCCTTGGCAAGCCCAACACAAAATCCATGCTTACATCAACCCACGGTTTTGTAGGAACAGGTAAAGGCATATACAAACCCGCATTGGTAGCTGTCCCTTTCGAAACTTGACAAACATGACATCTCTGAACAAACTTTTCAACTTCTTTTCTCATTGACGGCCAAAAATAAGACCTTGAGATCAACTGCAAAGTAAGATCACGACCAACATGTCCTTCTTCATGCAACTCTTTTACAATTTTCATTCTCAAGCTGCAATCTGGTACGCACAATCGATTCTCCTTGAATAAGAATCCATCTACCAACACAAACTCATCGGTACTCCCATCCTTGACTTTCTCAACAATCTTCGCAAAGTAAGGATCTTCCTCAAATAACTCTGGCAATAGTTCAAATCCTGTCACTTCAACCTTCATCGTCGTCAACAAATGATTCCTCCTGCTCAAGGCATCAACTACACGATTCGTCACCCCTGATTTGTGCTTTACAACAAAAGTAAACTGCTGCAGATACGCGATCCATGAAGCGTGTCTAGCTGAAATTTTGTCCTGCCCTTGCAAATGTTTCAAAGCTTCATGATCCGTATAAAGAAAAAACTCCTTCTGAAACAGGTAATGCCTCTAGTGCTTCACAACTTAAACAATTGCGTAAAACTCCACGTCGTAAGTGCTATATCTCAACTTGGCTCCAGACAACTTCTCACTAAAATAAGCAACTGGTCTTCCATTTTGACTCAATACTCCACCAATCCCAACCTTCGAAGCATCAGTGTGTAACTCGAACAATATCTGAAAATCCGGCAGTACCAGAATGGGTGCTGTCGTCAAAAGTGTCTTGATCTTCTCAAAGGCTAACTCTGCTTCCTCTGTCCACACGAACTTCTTTCCTTTCATGCAATCGGTTACAGGTGCCATCACACTGCCAAAATGTGGAATGAATCTTCGATAAAAAGATACCAACCCATGAAAACTCCTCACTTCAGTAATTGTCTTGGGTTGTGGCCAACTCCTGATAGCTTCCACTTTGCTTTCATCCACTTGAATACCCTCCTTCGACAGAACATATCCCAGAAACAAAACACTGTGCGTCATGAACACGCACTTCTTTGTTGCTGCATAGAATTGCTTCTGTCGTAGAATATAGATCAAAATATCGTCAAAGTAAACTACTACGAACTTCCCAATAAATGGTCTGAAAATCTGGTTCATCACTCTCATAAAAGTACTAGGAGCATTTGACAAGCCAAACGGCATAACCAACCATTCGTATAGACCTTCCCTAGTTTTAAAAGCAGTCTTCCACTCATCACCCGGTATAATACGAATCTGATGGTATCCACTATTCAAATCAATCTTTGAGAACACAACAGCCCCACTCAACTGATCAATCAAATCATCGAACCTTGGCATAGGAAACCTATATCTCACAGTGATCTTGTTTAGAGCCCGACTGTCCGTACACATCCGCCAAGTCCCATCCTTCTTCGGTACCAATAAGGCTGGCACTGCACAAGGACTCAAGCTCTCTTGAACACGCCCTTGTTCTAACAACTCCTCCACCTGCCTTCTCAGTTCCTCATGCTCCTTAGGACTCATCCTGTAATGTGGCCTGTGAGGTAATGCCGTCCCTGGCACAAGATCAATTTGATGCTGAATATCTCTCAACGGTGGTAACTCCTTTGGCAACTCTTCAGGAAACACTTCTCTGAATTCTTCCAACACTGGCTTTACTTACTCTGGAACTTCAACAGATTCAGTAGCTTTATGTCCAATCAACAAGAACACCTTTGGACTCTCCTCTACTTCTTCAACAAACTCCTTCAAAGTCAACAAAGTCTTCAGCTCCTCAATCTCTTCTGACTTGCTCTCTCCTTGCTGTCTCTTCTTCGAAACTAAAATGATCTTAGTACCCTCAAACATAAAGCTGTAGCTATTGGTTTGACCATCATGCTGCACTGCTCGGCCATACTGCCATGGTCTTCCCAAAAGCAAGTGACAAACATCCATCTCCACCACATCACACCAGATCTCATCTTTATACTTCTTCCCAATAGAAAATGGAACATGAACTCGCCTGTCCACCTTCACCTCTCCTCCTTTCCTTAACCACGCTAACTTGTAAGGATTTGGATGCTTCTCCGTCTTCAACTTCAACTTTCTCACAGCTTCGGTATAAATGATATTGTCACAACTTCCCGCGTCAATCACAAATTTACACACCTTCCCAGTATAGTGCATGTCGACTGAAAGATATTACTCCTCAACCAACTAGCCTCTTCTTCCTGCTTCGGTGTCAAACATGATCTCCTCAACATTAGATTACATCCTTCATCTCCCGACGCGATATCCTGTTCATCCTCCTCAACTGGACTAGAATAACCTTCATCAACATCCTCACCTTCCACTTCAGCAATCATAGCTCGCCTCTTCGGTTTCGGGCATTCATTACTCTTGTGACCCACTTCCTAGCAATTATAACACTTGAAACTGTTGTTGACCTTCGCCTTCGCAACTTCATTCACAACTGGTTTACTAACAGCTTTAGAAACATTGGAACTCCCACTAGCACCCTTGCTCTGAGTATTGGAACTTGGAAACACACCACCTCCTCGTCTTCCCTGCTTCTCCCAAGCCAACGCCTTCTGGTGCGCTTCAGCCACAGATCTAGGGTCAAACATATTTACCATATCCTGGATCTGGATCCTCAATCCCCAATAAACCTAGCAGTCAATTGTTCCTCCGTCTCCATAATGTCATTTCGAGCAATCAGTTGATAAAACTCATCAGCATAATCATTAACAGTCTTCGTCCCTTGCCTCAGATTCTGCAACCTCTGATACATGAGTGATTGATAATTGTAAGGCAAGAATGTAGCCTTCATCATCTTCTTCATTTTCTCCCAAGCAACAATCTTCGACTTCCCCATCCGTTCTCGTGTAAGTTTGGTTTGCTGCCACCACGCCTTAGCTCTTCCTCTCAACCTAGTAGCAACCAACTTCACTCGACGATCTTCCGGAACCTCCTTGAAATCAAAGATCTCTTCAATATTAGATAACCAATCTAGAAATCCTTCAGCCTGCATACCACCCTTAAACTCTGGAATTTCAATTTTCATTCCGGACTCCCTTTTGTGATCATACTCTAAATGATTTCTTCCTTGGTTTCGATTTCGACCATGAACACTACCACCATCAAACTCCTCATCAAAATCTGATGCATATCGATGTCGATCATGACCACCAGCATCTCTACCACCACCATTTCTACCACCAACATCCCTTCGATCTACATTCCTCCGATCACGATCATCCACATCTCTCCGATTTCGATCATCAACATTCCTATCAAGATCGTCAACATTTCTATGATCATGATCTTCTCTTCTCTCCCGATCTGAATGTGGTGAAACTCTATTTCCCCCATGGCTCGATTCATGTGAAACCCTTCTTCTACTTTGATTCATTTCAAGCATCATTCTCTCTAATCGACCAATTCCCTCATCAAACTTCTCATTGAATTTATCACTAATTCGTTGCTCCATTTGTTCAGCATCTTCTCTTCCATACAAAGCATCAACATTGCGATGACGTTGAGCTCGTCTCAGTGGCATGATTGAACTTCAAACAAATCTTCAAAAATTCAAACTTCACACGGCGCGCAAAAATCCCAACGAGCAATATTCAAACACTTTCCGAACTTTGATCCAAAATGATATGGATCAAAACTCCCAACTTGTTGCAACTTCACGATGAACACGATGAACACCAAACTTCTCAACAATGCAAATCCGATCTCCAAACTTCAAATTCTCGAAACCCAATTGATGCAGCCCAAACTGATGAAGTCTTAGGTTGCGAGCGACCTAACGTGCTGTTAAGTCGCGTGCGACCTAACGAGGAAGATAAGTCGTTGGAACGACCTAACAAGTGGGATGAGTCTCTGGAACGAGCTAACAAGTTAAAGGATAAGGCGCTCAAGCGAGCTAACGGGTTACTCATTCCTTTAGGTCGCTCCGACCTTTCGAGTACCGGTTTTGACGAGTTACGACCTAAGTTAGGTCGCGAGACTGAATTACGACCTATGTTAGGTCGCGGAGAAGAGATACGACCTATGTTAGGTCGTGGAAAAGTGTTACGACCTATGATAGGTCACGGAGAAGAGCTACGACCTAAGATAGGTCGCTCAACGATACAACCTTGCAAGCTACAACCTAAGATAGGTCGCTCACTGTAGACCACTACCATGTTTCTCTAAGTCGCTCTGGATGCCGCTTTATTTTAGGTCGCAAGACCTTAAGTCGCTGGAGGAGGTTAGGTCGCTGCTGCCGTGTATGTTAGGTCGTTATGTGTAATTTCTTGAGTCGTTGTGTTGTAACTCGTGTATGTTAACTCGTTTGTTCTTGTGCCGTTGTACTTAGGTCGTGTGTTGATGTGTTGTATTGTATTTGTTGTTTCTTTTTAGGTCGCGGCTGTTAGGTCACATTGTTTTTAGGTCGTAGGTCGTTTGTCTGTTTTAGGTCGTTCACGACCTATGTGTTGTCCAGATTTGAGTTGTGTGAGTTGTAAGCCTATAAATAGGCGGGTGGTATCATTTGTAACTCTTGATTGATTTTGAATAAAACTTGTTTGTGTGCTTTGTGCCACTTCTCAAATTGGTAGTTGAGTGTGATCTCCTATCTCCACCTTCGGTATTCGAGTGCGCTCGAATCAACGATTGTTGAAGCCGATTCACGGAATCTAGTGCGCTAGATCAACGTACGAAGAATCGTAGATCTTCCTTCACGGTATCGTGCGCGATCAACATGACGAAGATAGCTAGAATTCGGCATCTTTGAGATCACCGAATTTGGGCCTTTGATATCTTTCAATCCACCGATTGCTACTTTCACCGATTTATCCATTTTTGTTATCCGCTGCTGCATCATTTGGTATTAGAGCTAGACTTAGCCAATCATAGCTAAGCCGAGTCTTGGAGCCAATTCTTATTGAAGAGTTTGAGGAGTTTCAGCCGAGCCAAGGAAAAGGTTAGACTTTGTGCCGAGTTAGTGAAGCCGAGCTATTTCAAGCAAAGCCGAGCTAAGTGAAGTGTGAAGTTCATTTTTGAAGAACAAGGCCGAGAGTTAAAGTTGAAGATTGTTAGATTCAATCATGCCGCCGAGAAGAGCTAATCGCCATCAGAATGTTGAAACGTTGTATAGGAGAGAAGAAGCCGAGCGAATGGAACAACGCATCAATGAAAAGTTTGATGAAGGCATTGGGAAGTTAGAGAAACTGATGAATGATATGAATCAAAGTCAAAGGAGGAGGTCGCCAATCTCGAACCATGGAGGAAACAGAGTTTCGCCATCAGTTACGGAAGCGAGGAAGGTGTCACCACAATCTTATCGAGAAAGAAGAGAATCTTCAGTTTCATTAAGAAGAGAACATCATGAGTATAGAGATGAAGAGAGAAGAACTCCACGTGAGTTTGAACATGAACCATACCGTGATGATGAAAGACAAAGTAGAAGAGATATGCGAGATCATAGAGATGTGGGTGGTCGAGATCGTTATCGAAGTACATCTATTTTTGATGAAGATGGTGGTAGATGTAGTGTTCATTCTCGAGATCGAGACCAAGTACGAAATGCATATCGGGATGTTGAAGATGATCGTCGATGGGAATCGGGGATGAAAACTTAAATTCCAGAATTCAAGGGTGGAATGGTGGCTGAGGAATTTTTGGATTGGTTGTCTAATGTGGAAGAAATTTTTGACTTCAAAGAAGTTCCCGAGCATCGTAGAGTAAAGTTGGTTGCTACGAGATTGAAAGGAAGAGCTATGGCATGGTGGCAGCAAACTAAACTAACACGGGAGAGAATGGGGAAGTCAAAGATTGAAACATGGAGAAGATGAAGAAGTTAATGAAAGCTACATTCTTGCCATATAATTATCAGTCTCTTATGTATCAACGATTGCTGAATCTGAGACGGGGAACAAAGTCAGTGAATGATTATGCGAATGAGTTCTATCAGCTGATTGCGAGGAATGACATCATGGAGACAGAGGAGCAGTTGACAGCTAGATTTGTTAGAGGGTTGAGAATGCAGATTCAAGATATGGTGAATATGTTTGATCCCAGATCTGTTGCTGAGGCACATCAAAAAGCTCTAGCTTGGGAGAAGCAAGGAAGGAGAGGTGGTGGTGTGTTTACAAATTCCAACAATCCAATGAAAGGGGCTAGTAGCAATGCGAATGTTTCGAAGGCTGTTGCAAAACTGGTTGTTAGTGAAGTTGCGAAAAACAAGGTCAATAGTTGTATCAAATGTTTTAATTGTCAAGAGTGGGGCCATAAAAGCAATGAATGTCCGAAGCCAAAGAAGCGAGCGATGATTGCTGAGGTTGAAGATGAGGATGAAGAAGCTGAATGTTCTAATTCACCACTGAATGAGGAGGAAGAAAATGTGTCGGGAGATGAAGGGTATTCATTAATGATGAAGAGGTCGTGTTTGACACCAAAGCAAGAGGATGAATCAAGTTGGTTGAGGAGTAACATTTTCCAGTCAACGTGCACTATCTTGGGAAGAGTTTGCAAGTTTGTCATCGATGCGGGAAGCCGTGATAATATTATCTCCACAAAAGCTGTGAAGAAGTTAGCATTGAAGACTGAAAAGCATCCGAAACCTTACAAGTTAGCTTGGTTGAGAAAAGGTAGGGAGGTGAAGGTTGGACGAAGAGTTTGTGTTAATTTTTCAATTGGGAAGAAATACAAAGATGAAATTTGGTGTGATGTTGTTGATATGGATGTATGTCATCTGTTGCTGGGGAGACCGTGGCAATATGATAGGGCTGTGCAACATGATGGACGTACCAACAGTTATAGTTTCATGTTTGAAGGCACAAAAATCACTTTAGTTCCTAAGAAGCGAAAACAAGAAGAAAGCAAGTTGGAGGAGATTGAAGAACTTAAAACGTTGTTATCATTGAAGGAGTTTGTTAAGGAAGTAGAAGAGGAACCTGAAGTGTTTTTGTTAATTAGACATGAGAGTAATGAAGTGGTTGAAATTCCTGAAGAAGTGAAACCAGTGCTGGAAGAATTTGACGATGTATTTCCTGAAGAGCTACCAACAGAGTTGCCGCCATTGAAGGACATACAACACCAGATAGATCTTGTTCCAGGAGCTGTGTTACCTCATAGACCACATTACAGAATGAGTCCAAAGGAACATGAGGAGTTGTGAAGGCAAGTGGAAGAGTTTCTTGAACAGGGGCGTGTATAGAAAAGTTTAAGTCCTTGTGCGGTGCCAGCCTTGTTAGAACCGAAGAAGGATGGAACGTGAAGGATGTGCACTGATAGTCGAGCACTGAACAAGATTACTGTGAGGTATAGATTTCCTATGCCTAGATTGGATGACTTGTTGGATCAACTTAGTGGGGCAACTATCTTTTCGAAGATCGATTTGAAGAGTGGTTATCATCAAATTCGAATTAGATCAGGGGACGAATGGAAGACAGCATTCAAGACGAGAGAAGGATTATATGAATGGCTGGTTATGCCGTTTGGTCTTTCGAATGCACCTAGTACATTTATGCGGGTGATGAATCAGATCTTTAGACCTTTTATTGGGAAGTTCGTGGTGGTGTATTTTGATGATATACTGATATATAGTAGAAGCATAGAAGAACATTTACATCATTTGAGAGAAGTGTTGATGATACTGCGACAGGAACAATTTTATGCTGCAACGAAGAAATGCGTGTTCATGACGCATAGTGTGTTATTTTTGGGATATGTTATTTCAGAAGGAGGTATACAGATGGATCAGAATAAAGTTGAAGCAATCAGAAATTGGCCACAACCCAGTACGA
This sequence comes from Allium fistulosum, assembly GCA_030737815.1. Taxonomy (NCBI): domain Eukaryota; kingdom Viridiplantae; phylum Streptophyta; class Magnoliopsida; order Asparagales; family Amaryllidaceae; genus Allium; species Allium fistulosum. The sequence continues at coordinate 327,475,388 of CM060906.1, forward strand.
TAACATAAGTTAGAAGTTTTCATGGTTTAGCATCATTCTACCGAAGATTTATTCCACACTTCAGTAGCGTGATGGCACCAGTTACTGATTGTATGAAGGGGAAGCAATTTTCATGGATGGAGGAAGCAGGATTTGCTTTTGAGAGAATCAAGGAACTTTTGACGACAACACCAATTCTAGTGTTGCCGGATTTTCAGTTGTTGTTTGAATTACATACTGATGCATCGAAGGTTGGAATTGGAGGGGTGTTAAGTCAGAATCGACGTCCTATTGCATATTTCAGTGAGAAGTTATCGGGAGCCAAGATGAGATATAATACATATGATGTGGAATTCTATGCTATTGTTCAAGCTATAAAACATTGGAGACACTATTTGTTCCATAAAGAATTTGTTCTATATACTGATCATGAAGCACTGAAACATTTGCAGGGACATGACAAAATTGCAGCCAGACATGCTTCGTGGATCGCATACCTGCAACAATTTACATTTGTGGTGAAGCATAAGTCGGGAATTACAAACCGTGTGGCAGATGCGTTGAGTCGAAGGAATCATTTGTTGACTACAATGAAGTTTGAAGTGATGGGGTTTGATGTGTTGCCAGAATTATTTGTTGATGATCCTTACTTTGCGAAGTTTGTAGATGAAGTCAAGGAGGGAAAGACGGATGAGTACGTGTTGATGGATGGTTTTCTTTTTAAGGGGAATCGATTGTGCATACCAGAGTGCAACTTACGAATGCAGATTGTGAAGGAGTTGCATGAGGAAGGTCATGTGGGTAGAGATCGTACTTTGCAATTGATTTCTCAATCTTATTATTGGCCTTCGTTGAAGCGGGAAGTTGAAAGGTTTGTGGAGAGATGTCATATTTGCCAAATTTCCAAAGGGACAACGACGAATGCGGGATTGTATATGCCCTTACCCGTGCCGACTAGACCATGGGTTGATATCAGTATGGACTTTGTTTTGGGGTTACCATGAACTCAGAGGGGGAATGATTCAATATATGTTGTAGTGGACAAGTTTTCAAAAATGGCACATTTTATAGCATGTAAAAAGACTGCTGATGTAGTCCGGGTTGCTCAATTGTTCTTTAAAGAGGTGTATCGATTACATGAGCTACCTGAATCTATTGTTTCTGATCGGGATACTAGATTTCTAAGCCATTTTTGGTTAAGTTTGTGGAAGATGGTTGGAACGAAGCTGAATTTTAGTAGCGCCTATCATCCGCAGACAGATGGGCAAACGGAAGTGGTGAACAGATCGTTGGGAAATTTGTTGCGATGTCTTGTGCAGGATAATTTGAAGAGTTGGGATATGAAGTTGTGTTAGGCGGATTTTGCACATAATCATGCTATTAATCGTAGTACGGGATTCAGTCCGTTTCAAGTTGTATATTCAGCAGTTCCGAAGGGACCGTTAGATTTGACGACTGTGCCATATCAGAGGGGAGTTGTTAAGCGAGCTTGTGATTTTATGACTGAGTTGCAGGGGTGCCACAGAACTGTGCATGAACGATTGCTTGCATCAAATGAGAAGTATAAACAACTGGCAGATAAAAAGCGAAGGAGTGTGAATTTCAAAGAAGGTGACTTGGTTTATGCTATGTTGACAAAAGATCATTTTCCTGTTGGAACTTGCAACAAGTTGAAAGCTTGAAAAATTGGCCTAGTGGAAATTTTGAAGAAGATCAATGATAATGCGTATCAGTTGAAATTGCCGGATGATATTCACACTGCAGACGTTTTTAATGTCAAATACTTGATTTCGTATCATGGGGATGAGCTTGTTGTGGAAGAGGAGGGCGCAAATTCGAGAACGAATTTTTCCCAACCAGGGGAGGATGATGCAGCCCAAACTGATGAAGTCTTAGGTCGCGAGCGACCTAACGTGTTGTTAAGTCGCGTGCGACCTAACGAGGAAGATAAGTCGTTGGAACGACCTAACAAGTGGGATAAGTCTATGGAACGAGCTAACGAGTTAAAGGATAAGGCGCTCAAGCGAGCTAACGGGTTACTCATTCCTTTAGGTCGCTTCGACCTTTCGAGTATCGGTTTTGACGAGTTACGACCTAAGTTAGGTCGCAAGACTGAATTACGACCTATGTTAGGTCGCGGAGAAGAGATACGACCTATGTTAGGTCGCGGAAAAGTGTTATGACCTATGATAGGTCGTGGAGAAGAGCTACGACCTAAGATAGGTCGCTCAACGATACAACCTTGCGAGCTACGACCTAAGATAGGTCGCTCACTGTAGACCACTACCATGTTTCTCTAAGTCACTCCGGATGCCGCTTTATTTTAGGTCGCTCAAGAATAGGTCGCAAGACCTTAAGTCGCTGGAGGAGGTTAGGTCGCTGCTGCCGTGTATGTTAGGTCGTTATGTGTAATTTCTTGAGTCGTTGTGTTGTAACTCGTGTATCCTAACTCGTTTGTTCTTGTGCCGTTGTACTTAGGTCGTGTGTTGATGTGTTGTATTGTATTTGTTGTTTCTTTTTAGGTCGCGGCTGTTAGGTCACATTGTTTTTAGGTCGTAGGTCGTTTGTCTGTTTTATGTCGTTCACGACCTATGTGTTGTCCAGATTTGAGTTGTGTGAGTTGTAAGCCTATAAATAGGCGGGTGGTATCATTTGTAACTCTTGATTGATTTTGAATAAAACTTGTTTGTGTGCTTTGTGCCACTTCTCAAATTGGTAGTTGAGTGTGATCTCCTATCCCCACCTTCGGTATTCGAGTGCACTCGAATCAACGATTGTTGAAGACGATTCACGGAATCTAGTGCGCTAGATCAACGTACGAAGAATCGTAGATCTTCCTTCACGGTATCGTGCGCGATCAACGTGACGAAGATAGCTAGAATTCGGCATCTTTGAGATCAACGAATTTGAGCCTTTGGTATCTTTCAATCCACCGATTGCTACTTTCACCGATTTATCCATTTCTGTTATCCGCTGCTACATCATTCAATTCTCCAACTGATGCAAACTTCTTACGATCTAGCTCTGATACCAAAATAACGCAGCCAAGGAAGCGAATTCGACGATGTAAATCGAATCCGTCCAGGATCTCACACGATTAGCAAAAATAATCGGTGAATCGATGATAAATCGGTGAATTTAAGAATACCCAATGCCCAAATCCGTTGATCACGAAGATACCGAATTCTAGCAATCTTCGACACGTTGATCGCGCACGATGCCGTGAGAGAAGATCAACAATTCTTCGAACGTTGATCAAGCGCACTTGATTCCGTGAATTGGCTTCAACAATCGTTGATTCGAGCGCACTCGAATGCCGAAGGTGGAGATAGGAGATTACACTCAACTACCAATTTTAATGGAGGCACGAAGCACAAACCAAATTTTTATTCCAAAAAATCAACAACCTTTACAAATGATATCACACCCCTATTTATAGGAATTACAACACACACATGACTTAACAACATTATACGACTTAACAACATTTCACGACTTAACAACGTTACATCACAAATAGTACAAACGACTTAACAAACCAATACAACACAAGTAAGTAACGACCTAACAAGCAAGGCGATGACATAAGAAATTGGAGCGACCTAAGAAACTTTACGACATAAGCAACCTTCATCGACCTAAGGAATTCAGCGACCTAACTGGATGCTCGATCGTGATTTGGCAGCGACATAAGAAATCTGAGCGACCTAACAAGCTTCGCGATCTAAGGAATGGCGCGACCTAAAGCTTCGCGACCTAAACTTCGTTCGCGACTTACTGGAGGTGACTCAAGCTGAAGCGGCATAAGGATCTCGCGACATAAGGATCGCCGCGACTTAAGGAAGAGGAGGAGCGACCTACTGGAACCGCGACTTAAGGAATGTCGCTCGTGACTTATCTGGAGCGATTTAGGGTTTCGCCGTGACTTTCGGAGGAGGAGCGACCTAAGCTGAAATCTGGAGCGACTTTGGATCTTGCCGCGTCTTAAGGTATTTCGTTCGTTCGCGATCCCTTTCTTGGCTTCGTGATTTCTTGGCATGGGCGCTTCATCAAACTCTCACCTCACAAGTTATTGATGAGATATATCTGACCAGCTAAGGTTTTATCCAAATTTTGTTACTTTTATTTGAAGCAAACTATATACAGTTTAAAAGGACTATGTTCCTCTTGATTTACTAACTTGAAACAAGTTTGAGTGTCTAACAATTAAATGCCCTTTTAATTCTCAAGATTCCTACTTTTGTGAAGTTACTTGATTTATTAAATCAATATAGTAAAGAAAAGGAAGGAGCTTGCAATATGTATGTATGTATATATGTAATTATATCTTTATAAATATATGTAATGTTATATATTCATATGGAACACCAGAAAGAAAATGCTCAATTACACCTTTTAGACTACATTTTTACACCTTCGTTTGCGATGTTAGGATAGAAACACCATTACCAGTATAAGGTGACTTTATGTTTCACAAATTCATACAATTCATTTTCATAAGGGCATTAGTTTTTATTTGGCAAGACTTAAATGGGTTTCCCTAAACCTTAAGGTTTTACGTTAAGCATAAAGACAGTATATGCATGTTGTTAACAATGAATCTCAGCTGGTGGTATTTTTTACTCCCATCAGAATTATTCATTTTTCTTCACAATACACATCCATTGTATCTAATCTAATTTACCAATGATTCATATGAAAATACAATATTTTGTTTAAGATGAATGTCTCCTAGGCATAAGACAAAATGTCTGTTATAATGGTGTGATGAACATGTTTGAGTAACAATTAAGTGAAGTATCGTTTCTGGTGATATGGATGATTAAATAATTTGAATCTGAATTTCTTAAATATTAACAATATTACAAAAAAGAATATTGTCAGGATTGTAGAAATATTTGGTAGGAAAATTGACTAAAGTAATTCTCGTAATAATAAATTACATTCACATTAATTGTGTATTGCATCCTCATATTTTGGAAAAGATTCAACTCTTGATGGGGAAAAAGGGAAAGCAGATTGCGCCTTTAATGAGAATAAAAAACAAATCAAAGTTCTTGTGATAAAATATTTTTACATTATTGTCGATGGATTTAACAATCCGTCTCACTAAGCAATTAGACAAAATTTTGGTCAAATGATAAAGTTAGTATAAGTTGACAACAGCAATATCAATAGTAAACAATAAACTTTTGCTATGGAACTATGGTGCTCATATATTATGATATAATGTCCACTAAAATACGTTATTTATAGATATTTTTTACATATTTAGACATTTTGGGTCTAAAGAAACTTTAGATCTAAGAATACCCATTTCGGTCAACATTTTCAAACCTAACATATCACATATCAAGATTCGTTGGACATTTGGAACGAACCAATTGGAAATATCAAAATTAACAAAAACAGAACTCTACTCAAAATTATATTTTATCCTTAATTTGATTTAAACGATTGTCGATAATTAACCAACATTAAATGCATCAAATTTGTGGGTAGTTACATCCACCATCTAGAACAACCACTAGAGATTGGATCGATCCCTTTAAAGATCTAGAGAAGCTAAATTCTATCAACCTAGTGAATTTACTATTCGCAATTGTTGTAACTGATCCAAAGATCTAACAAGAATTATAGAAATTGTAAATTAGAGGATCATAATAAAAAGTATAAAATGAACATAGGACAGAGATTGCTGAACTACCATAAAAATTCTTTATGTCACTTACTTTTTCTATACTTATTTCTTGCATTCTAGTGTTTTTGTCTTTGATTTGTTATCTTAATTAGATTAAGATCTTAGCATATCCGACGATTAGAGATCTTACCATCTAGAAATTAGCATTAGCATCACACTCAGGATCAAAAATTAATAAATCTCTTTTTTGATATATTTGAGGGTGGTAGTTTTCTAGTGTGGTGTAGGGGTAAGCGTCGGACCAACCTTAAATTGGATCCTGAGCAAGACTTAAATATGGATCATGCACACTAAGAACATAAGATGAATACTCTACCACACAAACCAATTCAACCTTTAAAGCTAAACTCGCTACTACAAATTTATTTTTAAAATAAAAAATAAGGCCCTTATTAGGGGTGGATGCGGATCGGTTTGGTGCGGTTTGAAGTCCAAGCCGTTTCCACACCACATCAAACGGTTCATCAAAAATACAAACTTTTATACAAATTTTTAAATGATTTTGTTTTGGTTTGGTTTAATGTAATACGGTCCGGTTTGAACCCATATTAAATATGAAATAGAAGAATTACTTCCATCAATAATCAATTTACGGAGGCAGCTGTATGAATCTTTTACACTTAAAGTTTAAAACACACAACGTTGTACTAAAATGAAAGATTAGTTCTTAATTGTATATAAATATTTCAATTTGACATATAACTACAAGCGAGATTTTTTTAGTGGATTAACCAATCATCAATGTTAATCAATGCATAATCATTAAGTAAAATGACTAGAATAAACTTATAATTAGCATTTATTCCAAAAAATGATATGAAAAATATTATACTAAAACTATAACTTCTTTCTATATAACAACGATTATTATTAATATAAGCTAAAAATAGAATATACACCGTTAGAATTTAAAAGAGATAGGAGTTGCTTATATTTTTATCATAAGACTACTAATGTAAATATTCGGTTCGGTCCGGCTTAATATGGTTGGTTCAATCGTCCAAAACACAACCGAATCTATTAATGTTGATCGGTCCGGTTTGAGAATATTTGTTTTGGTTAGAAGATTCGGTACGGGTTTTCACACTGTTTTTGCGTTTCGGTGCGGTCGGTTTCCATGTAGCGGTGCAGTTTATATCCACCCCTAATCCTTACACTAAGTTGGGTTGTAGACAGTTGCCCAATTTGCCCAAGCCAGGGGCCGGCGTGACAACAAATGGATCAACTTAAGTTTAACAGACGGAACTCTCATCAAACCTAAATCATTTAGGATGATGGGTAATATTTAGGAAACGATCTTCCGTTAACGGATTGAGACTTTAAACGCAGTCCACCAGATCAAATAACATAAACTTTGCACACGTTGTTTTAAATTTTACCTAACGTGATAGGAGTGGCACGTGCTATATCTGCTTTTGCAACGTTCTAGAACTAGATCTTGATTTAGTTATTGGATGGGCATCCCTTCCGTGTCGGAACAAGCACACAGCTTTACAATTTACAGAAAACACATTTGATCAATTTTTTGGTGTTTCCTCCATTAGATGGAAGATTTCCATCTGGTTTCTTTCTACCCCCATGAACGATCAATTATTGAAACATGTAACACATGCCTTCTAACTTTTCCCTGACGTATCCTCCAACTTATTTGTCAGACGTTGGACTATTGTGGCCGGTGACTCACCTTCTGTTTGTTCTCAGAACTTTTAGTCATAAAGTGTACCATTTCAGATTCTGCTAATCTTTATATTAACAAAAAGAATTGTAAATGCAGACTGATGATTGAAACAGACTATTATACTACTCTTTGAATGTGTAGGAATGCATGTCGCATGTCTTTGTATTAATGCTTGTTGGCGGCTTTACTGCATCTTTTCCACATTTTATACTCTTTGCTCTACTGTACTCTTGCATGCTTCAATGATCATGATCCCTATTATTATTTTTATTATTATTAATTAACCTCAAACCAGATATATGAGCACCTGTAACATTCACTATGACGTGAGCTTTTCTTGTTATGGTCAAAAAGAAGCAAAATTTCACCTATAATGAACAAAATTATCTTCTTGATTTTCAATATATAATCAATTAAATTTATATTTTATAATTTTGAAAGGGTCAAGAAACATCAAAATTTTAATACTTTGAATCTTACAAGAAAATTCTAATTCTAGATCGTCTGAAGAGTGTGCTTCTACTTCCCATCTGATTGGTGGAAAACAATATTTAATCATTGATAGCATATAACTAAAGACCGATTTGTCCACGTTCTCCAGCTAAGATGTTATGACAATCAGACTGTGTTTCTTTACTTATCCACATCAGATATCTCAAATGATCATAGCCACACATCTTAACGAATGGGAAGAATGCTCAGCCTTCTACTCGGATAATGGGCTAAAGCCCAGTGTACTTTGTATTATATAAATACCGCAATTTCTACAACTTTGTATTGTAATATAACTTTTGTAATCAGCTTAATAAAAGATATTCTTTACTTCATCAAAATCTTTCATGGTATCAGAGCTTTTATCAATGCCCAACGACAAAAGGAGTATACTTTGATTATCTCCTCAAAAAATTCTCATCATTGGAGATTATACCCCTCCCTCAACCAAGCATCTATTCTGTTCGTCTGCCTCGCCTAAAACTCAAAAGAAGCTAGGCTGCAGAACTCTCAGTTATTGTGAACATCATCGAGTCAAGTAGTAACTCCTGAAGTGTGAAATTTACCAAGAAACCAGTTCTTGATAAACAACACAATTATCAGTCCTTTCTTGAAGTATAAGTATCAGTTCTTGGCTGCAATTTTCATTCAACTGCCTCACCAGTCACTGAAACCATGGCCAGAGATGAAGAAAACTCAGGAACCACCTCTCCAACCACCAGAAATATCAGCAACAGTCAAAATCTGCAAATTATCAAACCAAAAGGACACTTAGCAGTGCAACTAGATGAAGATAACTATTTACTGTGGAAATATCATATTGAAATAGCCATCAGAGGTTATGGTTTAGATGAGTATATCAATGGTATGTTAACCATTCCACCCAAAATGGTCAAAGATGATAAAGACAATATGATACCTAATAGTGAATACTCAAACTATCTAAAACAAGATAGTCTTCTTGCTTCCTGGATAATGTATATGTGAGTGTAAACATTCTATCTCAAATAGTTGGCTGTAAATCATCAAGTGAAATATGGGAAGCTATAGAACGAATCTTTAATTCTCAAACTGCAGCAAGGATTATGATCTACAAGAAGCAATTTCAAAATTTAAAGAACGAAAACATGACAATGCAAGAATATCTTACCAAAGCAAAGAATTATTGTGACAAACTTGCTTCTGCTGGACATAGAGTCTCAGAATCTGAACAAGTACTAACCATCTTAAATGGTCTGGGTGAAAACTATGAAGCTTTAGTCACAGTCATATCATCACAGAGAACTCTACCAGATATGCAATATGTTCACTCTACTCTTCTATCTCAAGAAGGTAGAATTGAACAAAAGAAAGCTACCGATACAGATTATTCAGTAAACTACACAACCAATTTCAAAGGAAAAGGGCAAGACAGAACCCAAACAGGTCAAAGAAGTGGTCAAAATACTAGAGGTAGAGGCAGAGGAAGATGGTCTGGCAATAACAGAATCAAGTGTCAAATATGTGAAAAACCAAGACATATTGCGTCCAAGTGCTATTTCAGATTTGATCAGAATTTTTTCATAACCCAACAACCAAACAATACTCAAAGAAATCACAATCCAAATGTCAATCTTACTCAAACAGAAGCAAGAAATCAAGGAAGCCATTCAAAGAATCAAAATGAGTCAGACAGTCAAATCAAGAATGATGATATACTATATGAAGATTGGTATCCAGACTTTGGAGCAACTAATCATGTGACAAACAATTTGGAGAATCTCAATCTCGGAAACAAAGAATACAAAGGTACACAATCCATTTATGTTGGTAATGGTAGTTCATTAAAAATCACACACACTGGCAAAGCCAAACTCAATAGCAAAAGAGAATTACACTTAAATAATCTTCTTAGAGTTCCTCAAATTAAAAAGAATCTAATAAGTGTATCTCAGTTTGCTAATGACAATCAAGTATATTTTGAATTTTACCCAAAATTCTGTCTAGTCAGAGATTTACTAAGTAAGGATATTCTTTTACGGGGTAAAATGCACAATGGGTTATATAGATTCAGTCTAGTGCAAAATAGTGAATCAAGGCAGAAGGATAAGTGGTGTAACCATTCAAAGATTGATGAAACAATAGATTTTAACAAAGTTCTTGATACTTGGCACTGTAAACTGGGTCACCCCAGTATAGTTATTATTAAAAATATCTTAAAAGACAGCAATACCAAATATGAAAACATATCTTTATCATATGTGTGTCAAGCATGTCAATTAGGAAAGAGTCACAAAATACCATTTAGTAATTCATTAACAAAGTACAGCAAACCCTTAGAAATGGTTGCAGTTGACCTATGGGGACCTGCATCCATTAATTCTGATTATGGAATGAATTACTACATCTCTTTTGTTGATTCTTTCTCTAGATATACTTGGATTCTATTACTCAAGTCAAAATATGATGCAAAGAATGCAGTAATTCATTTTATAAGGCAAGTTGAAAATCTAAAAAATCAGAAACTTAAAACCATACAAACAGATGGTGGATCTGAGTTTAAAACTCTAAAAGAATTCTTTTCTGAAAAAGGTATAAATCACAGAATTACCTGCCCACACACATCTGAGCAAAATGGCATTGTTGAAAGAAAACACATGCACATAGTTGATACTGGTCTAACACTGCTTGCACATGCATTAATGCCTTTAAAATTCTGGCCAGATGCATTTACAACTGTTGCGTTTCTTATAAATAGAATGTCTACAAAAGTTTTGAGGAACAAAACACCATTAGAAATATTGTTTAATTCAAAACCAGATTATTCATTCCTCAAAACTTTTGGATGCTTATGCTATCCATGCACTAGACCATATAATCAACATAAGTTAAGTTTTAGATCATTACCCTGTACTTTTCTTGGATATGCCACTAGCCAAAAAGGATATAAATGTCTTACAAGTGAAGGGAAAATAATTATATCAAGGCATGTTGCATTTAATGAATGTGTGTTTCCCTTCACTAGTAGAGACATAAAAACTACCCAAAATATTTACAGTGCCAAGAAATTCTTACCACCCATACCTGTATGGGAAAAAGAGGAATCCAAAAGTGCTGAAAATAGTGAGAATTCAGCATCAAACCTCCAACACATAGTGCCCATTGAAGGGCCAGGTCAGAATGATGATATACTCATATAACAATGAGTCTGAAGGTTGTGAGTCTGAAGATCAGAATAACAATCAAGCCAACAGCTCACTTCCAGATAGCAGTGACACAGCACCTGCACAAGAGGGACATCCTATGATTACAAGATCAAAACATGGGATATTCAAACCAAAAATCTACACTGCCAATATGAATCACATGGAACCAAGCAACTATGATGAAGCTGCTAAAAACAACAAATGGAGAGAAGCCATGGATGAAGAATACAATGCATTAATAAAAAACAAAACATGGAGCTTAGTTCCAGCACCAACAAATAAGAACATAATAGGCAGCAGATGGACATACAGGCTGAAAACACTACCATAAGGTAACAAGATCAAATACAAAGCTAGACTTGTAGCCAAAGGATACTCTCAACAATATGGATTTGACTTCTCAGAAACTTTTTCACCAGTAGTTAAACCAGCTACTATCAGAATTATTCTAACTATAGCTTTACACTATGAATGAGATATAAGACAACTTGATGTAAACAATGCTTTCCTAAATGGAGAGTTACAGGAGGAAGTCTACATGAAGCAACCCCAAGGTTACATTCAAAATGACAAAAAGAATCTTGTTTGCAAACTTCATAAAGCAATATATGGTCTCAAGCAAGCTCCTAGAGTATGGTATGAAAAATTAAAATCTACTTTAATCTCTATGGGATATCAGGTATGCAAGTCTGACAACTCTATTTACACAAAAATTAATGAAAGGTATATCACTTACATTCTTGTATATATTGATGACTTTATAGTTACAGGCAATGATAAAGAAGAAATAAAATATGTTATCAATATGTTAGATAAAACTTTCTCCATTAAAGACTTAGGCAAGCTACATTACTTATTAAGTATATAAGTCATTACTACTGCTGACAAGGGACTTATCTTAAGTCAGCAAAAGTATATCTCTGAAATATTAAGTAGAGCAAAAATGCATGAAGCCAAGTCAATGCTTAAACCAATGACAAGTAACTTACACTTATCTAAATATAAAGGAGAACAGATTGACAACATAAAGCAATATAGAAGCATAGTAGGTGCTCTACAATATGTAACTGTAACTAGACCTGATATATCCTTTGCCGTAAATAAAGTTTGTCAATTTATGCAGAGACTGCTAGACTTACACTGGAAATCAGTAAAACAAATACTCAGATATCTCAAAGGTACATCAAATCAAGGCATCGAGCTAAACAAAAGCAGAAACTTATCTATTCAAGGATTTGCCGATGCTGACTGGGCCTCAGACTGCGACGATCAGAGATCTACAACCGGACACTGCATCTTCTTTGGTGGAAATCCCGTCTCATGGTGTGCCAAAAAGCAGCCAACCATCTCATGTTCTAGTACTGAATCGGAGTACAGAAGTGTCGCATCAGCCACTGCTGAAGTAATGTGGACAGAAGCCCTATCAAGGAATTAGGGATCAAGCTATCACACAGAACCATTATTTGGTGTGACAATTCTAGCACGGTTGGTCTATAAGCTAATCCAGTGTTACGTGCTTGAACGAAACACATCGAGATCGATTTGTACTTCGTCAGAGATCAGATCGCAAAAGGAAAACTCGAAGTTAATCATCTTCCAGCCTCAAGTCAAATAGCTGACATATTCACAAAAGCGCTATCGTGCAAGTATTTTGAGGATCTAAAGAACAAACTTCGTGTCAAAGACATCTCTGAAGAATAGATGAAAGAGGAAGAAAAGAAAACCCTAGCCGCAATTGAAAGGGGGAGATAAGATGTTATGACAATCGGGCTGTGTTTCTTTACTTATCCACATCAGATATCTCAAATGATCATAGCCACACATCTCAACGGATGGGAAGAATGCTCAGCCTTCTACCCGGATAATGGGCTAAAGCCCAGTGTACTTTGTATTATATAAATACCGCAATTTCTACAACTTTGTATTGTAATATAACTTTTGTAATCACCTTAATAAAAGATATTCTTTACTTCATCAAAATCTTTCATCTCCATCAACTGGTGACAAGTATAACCACGCTTTGTACAAAGGAGACTGTGCTTATCCCTCCTCTTCTTTCCAATCTCCCCACATCCACTTGAACTTATGTTCTCTTATGTATATAATACAATATAATAGCCAATAGATTAAGTATCCATTTAATAACAATTTCCATTTATATGCTTATGCTAATTCTACTCATGTTTGCTTATTTCAGACGACTTCTGATGACCGCAGACGGTCCTTTGAAAGCTGTCGGAAACCGTCACAATAAACCGTCGGAAGCCGTCACGAATGGTCGTCGGTATTTCAAGCTTTTCTTGCAGTGAATAATACTTAGACAAATCATGATTTCAATGACACATTAATGTACCATGAAAAACTTAAGTAATGAAACAAATCATTTAAAAGCAATTGTTAGAGGCTTATATTTTTGTTATTTGCAAATTTATGATACATAAATTGGATAGAGGAGCAATGGAGTATTTTCTTATAGAATAGAAGGAGAAACAAGAAGTATACAAATAAAAAAATGTTATCAGAAAAGTGGAAAAGAGAGAATTTATTGATATTCTCCTGGAAACGAGGATCTATGTAGATAAGGCAAGTGACCAAATTAATAACTCAATTAGGACTTAAATTTTCTAAACAGTCTGAATTCTTTATTTGTTTACACGCGAGTTGGGTCACAGTGGAGTGCAATTTTGTTCACACTTTTTTCAAAGTGTGAACAAAACACTCGGCTTCTTTTGGAAAAATTCAAGGGGGTCTCATACGTGACTCACCAAATTCCTCCAGTAGAAGGACAGTGTTTTGTTCATACTTCAAAAAAAACACGAACAAAATTCTATTAGTCATAGTGTCCTGTGACAAATTATTACATACAAAACACCATTGTTTACACACATACACATAATGAGAAATACAGATAAATATGCACAAGCACTAAGTTTTAAATTTTTTTAGTGAAAGCATAACGAGTTTTTTTAGGTTGGAAGACAATGCTAAATATAACTAGAATTTTGTATAATGTAAACTGAATGTAGTCCTAGTTATGACTAGCAATCCTTATAGTATAAAAATTGAATACAATGCTAATTATAATTATCATTTGTCATTCAATCTAAAAATAAAACTAGATGTCCTTTAGTTAATTTTTTTAAAAGTTTGTCTTTCTTTCTAATTCCCCCGATTTCAGTAACCAATCAATGAACAAAATAATCCATTAAAATACACATAGTAAATTTAATTTTTCTCATTGCGGAAATAACTATAATAATCTAAGTTACTAAAGTACGACTAAAATTATATGTAAGCAAAGAGACTTTTATTTATGCATATAGCTTATTATTTCACAATAAATAATTTTGCTTCGAATTTTGTTCGGACACTATAACTTATATACTTGTATATACTCTAACAAATTACCTTATAATCACTTCAAATACAACAATATATATGCTATTCAAATTTGCTTCTAGTTCTCTATGCATCCATCCAACAGACATGTCTAAAATATAGATATCTTTATTAATAGTTGGCTTGGAAGCACAAACTTTTGATCCGATCGCGAACTTTCAAAATTGTCCTTATATGTATTTCTTTATTAAAGATTGTAATATATGTCACACTTTTTTGATGTCAGCGTGAAATACCAAAAAAGTCTTTATATTACTTAACAATAGGATCTAACAAATAAACTACTTTACAAATTTGTTTTCTATAAATTAATAATATAAATAAAATTTTAATATAACAAAAAATTAGATAGTGCAACTTAGAAATAAAAATTCAAATTAACTACGCATGATTCAACGCAAACATATAACTAAATATTTGTGGAAAACATTATCTTCTAAACGTATTAAACAAATACAATTTGTAAAAAAAAATTCGTGTGTCTTCATCACGCGCGAATCATGTGCCGCAATGCTCGTATATACAATAGGAACACCTTCATTTGAAGTTTTTAAATTAATAAATTTACCTTTTTCGAAAATAAGATAAAACTAGCGCAAATGGCATTTAAGTAATCATATCTTAGTCACGTTTTGTTTACTCTTCAAACATCAATAACTTAAATACTCCATGTCTTTCTCTCTTCATTCCATGTTTAATTTCTAAACCAAATTTCTAAACTAATGCATCCATAGTCATTTTAATTCTAGTTTTTATGCACATTTGTTTGTACTAATTAGCAATAATAGAAGTTAACACACGCATTTGTCTGGACAAATCCAATAGCCATGCTTTCTGTACTGGTTATATTAATGCCACTTTAAATAAAACAAATTACTAATTATTTTTGACATTAATTATTAATTATGTAAATTGCTAAATACTAGTTTACTAGTTAGTAACAGTACAAAAATGAGAAGGGAAAAAACTATTTGTTACTAATACAAAAATTTTATTTTGGTATCATTAAACAAAAGTTTAAAGTGATACTATTGACACCATATTTTTCATTGAAAAGTCTCCAAATTCGTAGGTAACAAGTTAGTGTCCTTTCTTTTTTGGATTTACCTTCTTTTGCAAACAAGGAAAGGTAGAGGAAGAAGAGATTGAAGAAACTAATTCAAATATGAGTAAAAATTAACAACATTCCTTAAAAATTGAATGCATCCTCTGCATTTAGTGAATCCTTCACGGAAACTTGATTTATCTCCATCGTTATTTCGAACGCGTCCTCACCGGTCAGAGGAAGTATTGGGTGTGCGGCTGCATGATGAGCACATGCATTGTAGTAGTCTACACCTACTTAATTGAGCCACGCCTAACAATTATATGTACTGTAGTACTTTTTATTCTTTTGTACCAAGTATCTGTTGCATTATACCTTTATAAACAAAAAGTTTTTTCCCTTCTTTTCTAAAAGTGATATACATTCGATCAAGATGCTCTGATTCATTGATAATATAAAGATATTAAAAAAAAAAAATTCGTACAAAAGGTCTCTATGACACAGCCCATATACCAAATTTATATTGTCGGAGGTTTAATAGTAAATTAATCAATAATTAATTAGCAGCATCAGCTGCATCGTCATTATTACTATCTATATATAATGTACATGGAACTTAGAGGCTACATTGCAATAAAAGAAACTATAGAATATCTCAGGAACTAGTGTTACTAATTTGTCAATGGCTAGCTTAATTGAAAAGGTGAAAGGTTGCTTCTTCTATCTCTTAGAATTTGTCACAGCCAGTGACAATAGTATGAAGTCCCATGCTGAAGGTATATTGCACTAAAATTTTCTTCTCTAAGTTACCTAAAGTTCTCCATAATATATACTATCAAACATTGTGAAGTATATATCACGATCTATGAAAGAGATATGATCAGTAGTTTAACCAGAGCTTTAAGCTTTTGTATGTGTAGGTTCTTTTGGTAACCAAACAACAGAGAAGGTTCAGCTTCATTCACTTGTTCAAGTGAGTGTATTTAAGCATTTTCTTAAAATATAAACTAGATACTGCATTTAGTTAACTATCAGTTTTATAATTTTCTTTGCAGGAAGGAGGATTTACAATAATGGAAAGAGGAGCTACGCTACCAGGGATAACAGGGCCGCCTCCACCTCAAACTAATAGCTTTATTTGAAATTTAATTGACACATATGTATCAGTTCTGTTTTGGAATCGTGATGTAATAATTTGATCCGAAAATCCAGGCTTTAATTGATGCAGTTGTTTATTTTATTCGATGCATTTGTGTTTATCCGGTGACTGAAGATGTTTTGAAAATATAAGCCTGGTGATTTTTACAGTATATTGTCCCCGACAGGTGTTTTGAAAATCCATCTGGTTTAAAAAAGAACACGATGGTCCTTTCAATCAATTTAGAACTCAACCACGTTATTGCAAATGCCATATCAACAAAGATATAATTCAGCTAGTAATACTACATCTGTCAACTTTCACATCCCCAACAGCTGCATTCAATAGCATATTGGAGTGTAATTTTAGATATCCCGTCCGATGAACATAATGACATTTTGTACGTCCAATCCAATAAGAGCATCTCCAACAGTTTGGAGTGCGGAAATTCGATTTTCCTCACTCCAAAATGTTGGAGCCCTCATTTCTCATCTCCAAAACGTTATTGCAAATGCCATATCAGGCGCTTTTTTCCCATTTCTCTTCATTTTTATCTCCTCCAACCTCTTTTCAACCATCTTTTTTAAATCAACTTTGCGTCCAAATGCCGCCCCGTCCTGTCAAAACTGGTAGACGCACTGTTCGATATACGACTGATGCCAATATCGGACCCGTTCATGTTCCTCCCAATGCTACCGTGACTCCAGACGATCTTCGATCTTTGCACGACTTGCCCCCTACTGTTTCGCATCGACTTACTGCAGCTATAGCGACGCCACAGGTATACGTTTATTTATTTATTGCTTGATGAACGACCATGTAAATATATATGTATAATAATTTTTTGTTTATTTTAACATTAAATAATCATATATTTCGGTTCGTCACGTAGCGATGCGAGGTAGTTGGTATAGGTGTATGTCTGAATATTTTGATCAGTTACCGGAGCCGATTTTGGATAGGCTACATGCGTCAACTTTTGGTGAATTTCTTGCTTTATCTAGATTTGCACATGTAGATCGTTGTCTGGTAGAGGCCCTCACCGAGAGATGGTGGCATACCACTCACACATTTCATTTTCCTGATTTTGAGCTAGAACTGACTCCTCTAGATTTTTATATGCTCACTAGCATAGAGGTTGGTCGACCCGACCGTCTCCCTGTTCCATTTGATAGTTCATTTGAGGAGTTCGAGTCATATTCAGCTTATTTACCGACTATGGCCGATGAGGAGGTTAGAGGAGGAGCTGTTACTCTCCCTTGTTTGCAGCGTTATATAGTAGAGTACGTGGCCGTTGAGGATATGCACACTCCCGTTATCAGTGCATTCATATTATACCTTTTTGGGTCTACATTTTTTAGTAACAATAATGGTACTATTAGACTTGGTTTTCTGGCTGGGTTAGTAGATGTGGGTGGACTACATATATATGATTACGGTACCGCTATTATTGGTTATTTGTACGTAGCATTAGATACATATGCGCTTCAGCAGTCTAGACAGATGTATGGCTTTTGGTACATTCTTCCATTTTGTTACTACGAGTATACTGCCAATATGCACCTCCGACTTATTGTAGAGGCGAATGCCACACCTTATATTTACTTTCCTAGATTGCGTCGTTGGGGTCCTCCTATGCATTTGTCCCGTGTTGCACAAGGGGTGCACAATGAGTTGATGGAGGCTAGACAGCAGATGGATATGAGGCGGCGTGGTAACATTATCATTCGTCCATGGGATCAGTACTTACAGTTCCTAGAGCCCGGTCCTGATCATCCACTCACTTTTCATTTATCCATTTCGCGACGTAGGATTTGCTTTCAGGTTCCTACATGTCCATTCATATGGTATTTAGGGGATCGGTGTTGGCTACAGTTGTATGGTATAGTTCGCATTCCATCAGATCCGCTATCATGGGATGATATGTATGGTGATATTCGGGTTGGACCAGCTTATATTCATCCGATGAGGGGTGCGGGATGGGTGGATGGTGAGCCATTTACAGTTCTGGGAGACTTTGATTCATATTGGGCTCGAGTAGCCCCACGTGCTTACGCTTTGCCTGATTATATTCGGGGTTTGAACTCCGATCATATTGGTCCGCGTACCTCTTCTGGTAGAGTTCCACTATCGCATGCCACCTTTGAGCCTACATCATCTCAGTACACGCAGCCTCCTACTTTCGACCCACCCCCTCATTCGTTTAGAGCGTATGATGTACACAGTCAGGTTGTGGAGTATCCCTTGCAGTATCCTACAGACGACGCTATTACGGGTATACCATCTGCCGGATTGTACCAGCCTCATCAGGTTTGTATGAGTTTTAAATTTTCCTTAATTTACTTGTCATTATATTACTTGTCATTATATTATCCACCTATGTATAATTTTTCTTGTGCGCATATCAGTTTTCTCAGTACATGTATGATAGATGGATGATTGCTGCATTTGAGCGTATGACGCTCGATTATACAGGGATGATGTATCAGAGTTACTAGACTGCGGTCCAGCAGCAGCAGACTCAGTATGATGCGCAGATACAGGGATTACAGACCCAGATTTAGCTGCTTCAGGAGCAGCTCCATGCCGGACCTCAGCCTCACGACTTTGATGACGTCAACGACGACAGTGACGACGATAGTGGAGACGATGAGGAGATTGATAGCGGTTCTGATCACATAGACTGATGTGCTTCATTTAGATGTTTTAGACTGTGTTATTATGTGATTGTTTATATGTTGGTGATGATGCTACTGTTATATGTGATTGTCTATATGTTATGCATTGTGGCGATTATATTTTATTTTGAGTATTACATTGTGTTGATTTTAATTTATGCTTGGTTATTATTGAGCGTATATGTACTGAAATTATGACGATTTTGAAGTAACAAACACATTTGTGTTTGTTTGTCAAACAGTTTATGGATGTTTGACACGTGGACATTAATCTCATGCTTCATTTTATTGTACGTGGATCACGATCTGTTTATTTAAGAGAAAGTTTTATACTCTAATGTCACAACATTTAAAAGTTCGGTAAATTCAATCAATGTGTAACATAATATTTTCGGCTACGGAATTGAAACAGTTAGTAAATTTTTTTATACAAACTGATCAAATGTGCGACGATGAAGAGATAATGGCAACTCAGTTTTGGGACACCATTGCTGAACTTTACAATAACAATGTTGAGTGTAGAAGTAGACGTATGAAGGTAGAGTTGAGGACTGCTTATGGGAACTTCTGCAACGCATGTACGCGGTAAAGTACAGTTATCAATGAGGTTATATTTGAAAATTTATTCGAACCAACCCGTTCTACATTTGAAGGTCGTTACTTTCTCAAATATCACAGCACATTCACTGGACATGAGGCTTATATCGTACGTCAAAATTGGCTAGAACGATTTGGATATCCATAAGTTGAGTGTATTCTCATTGAGTTTCTTAGTGTCAGTTCATATTCCTAGTTGTGCTATTTTTTGTTGGTTGTATTACTGTTGGGTGTTTCAGTAACATTGACTTGTTTCTTTCTATATTATTGCGTTAAGAAAATGGCTACAATTGTATGATGGGATAATACACTGAATCAATAGTTGTATGATGGGATGATACAGTTGTATGATAAGAACACTGCTTCAACAGTAAATAAAGCATTATTGCTACAGTTGTATGATAAGAACACTGCTTCAACATTAAATAAAGTATTATTGCTACAGTTGTATGATAAGAACACTACTTCAACAGTACATAAAGTATTATTGCTACAGTTGATTGATAAGAAGAGTGCTTCAACAGTAAATAAAGTATTATTGCTATAGTTGTTTGTTTTGTTATGAAAGCCAGTACCGGGAATTAAGTTATAAAAGGCTTGCTAGATGCTGAGAAGTATTATTGCTCATTCTTATTTCATACAATTTCAAATATAACAAATGGCGGCAGAAGATTATATATTTTTTGATGATAGCGACGACGAATTTGATGAAATGATGGAAGATCATTTTCGCCGCGAAAAGGAACTACTAAGTCTGGCTGCGCTACAGGTTGGTCAATCGAGCAGGCAACACGGTGGATCGGTTGTTGGTCGTCGGTATAAAAATCGTAGACATTCATAGCACAACGACAGACTGATGGAAGACTACTTTGTTCCAAATCCTACTTACACAGATGCTGATTTTAGAAGAAGATTCCGCATGCGGCGTCCTCTATTTCTTAGAATCCTCCACTGTATCAAGCAGCATGACAAATACTTTATCTTCAAACCCAATGCATCTCATACAATGGGTTTGACTAGAATTCAAAAAATGACAGCTGCACTCAGAATGCTTGCATATGCAGGACCGGTGGACGCGCTTGATGAAAATTTGAAAGTGGCGGAAAGCACGGTATTAGAGTGTTTAGAACATTTCTGTCAAGCTAACGTGGACATTTACGGTGATCAATACTTACGCCGACCTAACGAGGCTGATATAGTTACGTTATTAAATATGCATGGTAGTAGAGGTTGGCCTGGAATGTTAGGCAGTATAGACTGCATGCATTGGGAGTGGAAGAATTGTCCAAAGGCGTATGCTGGAGCTTATCAGGGTAAATCTCGTAGGTCCTCTATTATTCTTGAAGCTGTAGCGTCGTATGACTTATGGATATGGCATGCATTTTTTGGAATGCCAGGTTCGAACAATGATCTTAACGTAGTCGAATGATCTACGTTGTTCAATGATTTAGCAAACGATAGATCAACTCCTTGTACATTTACTTTGGGAGGTAACACGTACGATCATGGATATTATCTAGGTGATGGTACATATTTGAAATGGAGTACCATTGTCAAGACAATTCCTAACCCACAAAACAATAAACAAGCAAAGTTTGCAGCGATGAAAGAAGGCCAGAGGAAGGATGTTGAAAGAGCATTTGGGGTTCTTCAGTCTAGATTTGCCATAGTCAGTAATCCATGCAGACTTTGGTCACCAGTTAAAATGACAAAAATAATATACACTTGTATTATTTTACATAATATGATTATAGAGGATGAAAGAGACATGGAAGAAGATTACTTTTACGAGGGTGCTCCTACACCACCGCATGTTTGGCGCAACGATATGATTGGAAGCGCACTTGAACTCGAGTTTCATGTAGAAAGCCAAATGTCATACCGTAGTGTTCAACTTCATCGAAGACTACAAAATGATCTCATAGATCATCTTTGGGGGTTTTCTGGAAATCAGTGAAACTATATTTCTGTTCTTACGTTTTCTACTGTTGTTTATGTTGTTGTTACTTATTACGGTTATTGTAATCTGTTTATGTATAATTAACCTAATGTTGTTAAAATCTTTTTTCAATGTAATGCAATTTCAATGAAAATACTTATATTAATAATTGCTTGTATTAAGAACACAATACAAATAACGGTACTTAAAGATACAATGGTTGTAAAAACGGTAATTCATTTAATGACCCTCTTCAAGTCTACACCTCATAATTTCTCTCCTTCTTTGCTCCGTATACTGCAGTTGTTCTGCAGACATGTGTGACGTATCCATGAACATTATTGCATCTTCATCTCTTTGCCGGTTTCCAGCAATAAGTTGATCCATTCTTGATAACTTTTCTTGGTGTTGCATTGCTCGAGTGTCCATTTCCCGGTTAAATCTTTCTTCAGATTCAAGCATGAGATTTTTAATTTCATCTTGATCCGTTGCGGCAGTCTGCTTCTTTTTGGCCGCTTTTGCTCCCTGTGGCCTAACAAAATGATCTTCAGTTGGGGATGGGCCTTCTTTTGATCCTAAACCGAAGCTTCCTTGGGATTCCATAGGACTGGAGCTTTCTCCAACTCTAGGCGTTTTACCCCGACTACTGTTTGATTGAACTTGTTGAACGGTCTTCTGAAGCGATGATTTCCATTTAACGTGCTCGACCAACATGTCATACACATGCATGAACTAATAAAAATGTGGTGCTTGTTTACTATCAGGTTTATAGATTTGTTTGAACAACTTGTTTGCGGCCATTCTCTGTTCAAAAAATAACTAGTACACTTAGAGAACTATGATAAAAAAATACAATGAAATTATATTAAAGCTTACTAAATGCGTTTCATTCCCAAATCCACTAGGATTCGTTTGCTTCAACTTGAACATTTGAGAATCGAACATTTGCGTTTGACGATTTATTTTTCCATAATGACCTTTGACTGAAGATAGCGTTCTTTTCCGATTGATGTTCTTCCGATTATAACAATTAGTAATTTTGCCCCAAAAAGACTCACCACTTTGATCGGTCCCTCGAATAGGATCGACTGAGAGTGCACAGTAAATGTAGCAAAGATCGTAGTCTTCCGCAGCGCTCCAACTTGCATTAGTTACTTCTCCCCCAATCGGAATCGTAACGTCTTGTAAGTCGTATTCTTCAAAACTGGACCTTGCAGCAACGACGTCGAAATTGGAGTACATTTTCTGTTGAGATTAGTGGAAGCAAAAAATTTCAATGGAGGAAGGAAATTGGTTTGAAATGGAAGAAGAGGGGAGAGTATTATTTGAAGATGGAAAAATGACCGTTGGGGTTAAAAAAAGGCCGTTGGAGCCTGAGTAGGCGCCTGTTCAACAAGCGCCTGGCAATAGGCGCTTGTTCAACAGGCGCCTCACTCCATCCAGTTTTCCCAGCCCGAAGGCCCTCCTTTCTGCACTATTACAAATTCTCATACCCTGTTGGAGAAGATTTCGGGTGTAGATTCGAGAATATGTAACCTGTTGGAGATGCTCTAACGTTTGAAGCTAGACATTCCAGATTTATACATTGTTAAAAAACACAGGGTTTGAGGCATTTATTACATCACTGCTAAAAAATCAAAGTTGATCGAAACCAAAATAATGTTGGTGTGGAAACAATAAACCATACATTGACCTATTAGAAAAATTGTATTATTGCAATAATATTTTGCTGTTACATTTGTTACATAATATGATTCCTTATGTAGAAGTGAATACAATGATCAGATGGTAAATATTCTTTATATTGGGCCTTGGGCTGCACTTTAGCCTTGAACCCGTATTGCTTAATTTAGATAAAAATATGCAGCATCTCTTTTGTATCGTTATTACCCATACTCAAATTTAGCTAGGTTTCCTCTGTTCTTCCTCTTTTCGGCCGCCATCTACAATACTCAAATCTGACTTCAATTTGAGAAATATTTTTGTTGAAAGAGACTTGGTTAATATATACCGCCCTCTGATAAACGATAGAAATGATTCACCTCGGGCTTTTCCTTAATGATCTGTTCACGTACAAAATACAGATCTATCTTGATGTGTTTTGTACGTGAATGAAGAACTGGATTAGCAGATAGAGAGACTATGCTGAGGTTGTCGCACCAAATAGTTGGTTTTTGGGTGAATTTAATTCCTATTTCTTGAAAAAGTGACTCAGTCCACATAATTTCAGTAGTGGGCCTCGCTACAGATCTGTACTCCGCCTCGGTGCTAGATCGAGAGATTGTCAGCTGCTTTTTGGAGCACCAAAATATGAGATTTGTCCCTAGGTAAATACAGTACCCAGATGTTGATCGGCGATCATCTGGGTCTGTAGTCCAATTGGCATCAGAGTAAGCTTGAATATTTAATTCTTTAGGAGTTTCTAGGAGTAATCCATGATTCTGATTGCCTCTTAGATATCTTAGTTTGTGTTTGACAGCCTTCCAATGTTCGTCTAAAGGCTTTTACATATACTGACACACGTTATTGACACTGAAGCATATTTATAGTCTTGTTATAATTATGTATTGTAATGCACCCACCACACTTTTGTACTGTTTGACATCACTCATGAGCTCTCCTTTATCTTTTGAAATTTTTAGATTGCTGATCATAGGAGTTGGTAATGGTTTGGCTAAACGCATGTTTGCTTCAATGAGAATCTTTCATATGTATTTTCTTTGGCTCATGATTAATTCCGTCTCTAATTTTTGGGTAACTTCGGTCCTCAAGAAATAATTTGAATTGCCAGAATCTTTGGTAGAAAAGATCTTATTTGGATACTAAATAGTGCTAGTGATTTCCTCATTGTTGTTTTTTGTGATGTTGATGTCATCCACATATATAAGTATGTATGTTGTTTTGTGTTCACTTATCTTTATATACAGTGAATTATCGGATCTTGTATGCTTGTATCCCAATTTGACTAAAGTTAGATTGAACTTTTCATACCACACCATTGGTGCTTGTTTAAGCCCATAAATAGCTTTGTGAAGTTTGCACACTAACTTAGTGTCTTTACCTTGATTGTATCCTTTTGGTTGCTCCATGTACACCTTTTCTTATAGTTCACCATTTAAGAATGCATTATTTACATCCAGTTGCTTTATCTCCAAGTGTTTATGCAGCGCTATTGTTAATAAAAAAATTATTGTAGTTGGTTTTAGCGCCCTTGTAATCATACGGTGTTCTTCTTTTGCAGGGGTCTCCTATTGATCTCTGGCAGTGTTGCTAGATGGTTAAGAATATGATGATTGACTTTCATCATGTTCAGAACCTCTTTTATGATTAGGCTTGCTTTGAGTTGGTTGGATAAAGTGATTAGAGGTGTTGATTAAACTATGACTTGATCTTGTGCCAGATATTGTGAGTTGTTGTCATGATCCCTCTAGAGTTGCTTTATCCTTCTCCTTTGAAAGCACAGGTATGGATGTAATAGATATTCTTGGATTATATATCATTTGAGTAGTTTTGATTCCTTTATCTGCAAAAGGAAAGACATTCCTATTAAACATAACATGTCTAGATATAAATAACTTACCATTACTACTAAGACATTTGTAGCCCTTTTGATTATTAGCATAACCTAAAAAATTGCAAGGAGCAAACTTGAGACTTAGTTTATGAATACTGCAAGGTCTGAGACAAGGGAAGCATAAGCATCCAAATGTATTTAGACCTTTATAATCTGGTCTTACATTAAACAGTACCTCATTTGGGCTTTTATACTTTAAAACCTTGGTCGATGACCTGTTAATGAGATACACTGATGTTGCAAAAGCATCTGGCCAGAATTTCATAGGTAAAGAACCCTGTGCCAGTAAAGTTAAACCTGTTTCAACAATATGCCTATGTTTTATCTATACTATGCCATCTTGCTCAGAAGTGTGGGGACATGTTGTTCTGTGCATGATTCCTCTCTTTCGAAAATAGTCTTTCAGAATTTTAAACTCTACACCTCTGTTTGAATGATCTTTAGATTACTATTGGTTTGCTTTTCTGCTAAGGTGAAAAACTGGATTACTGCATTATGTGTTTCTGATTTATTTCTAAGAAAGTATATCCTGATGAATCTAGAGTATGCATCTACAAATGAGAGATAATATCTAAATCCATAATCAGAGTTTACTAGAGCTGGTCCCCATAGATCTACCGCTACAAGTTCAAGAGGTCTTAATTGGTAAGAGAATCAGAAAATGGTAATTTATGGCTTTTACCAAGTTGACAGTATGTGCATACATAAGGAGTAGCTAAATTCTCAAAATAATTATTGTTATTTCTCAATACTTGTTTTACAACATTAATACTGGGGTGTCCCAGTTTACAGTGCCACAGATCAAGTACATTCTAACTACTTGTCACATTAGAATTTCTGTTGTTGCACCATTTTCTCCTATCGGTACTATTTCTTGAGTTGGCAGGGTTGAATTTGTATAGTCCATTATCCAACCTACCCTGCAACAGTACATCTTGATTCAGTAAATCTCTAACGAGACAAATTTTGGGGTGAAACTCAAAATATACATTGTTGTCATTAGCAAATTGTGATACACTTATTAGATTCTTTTTTATTTTTGGAACTCTAAGCAGATTATTAAGATAGAGTTGCCTTTTACCTTTAATGCTGCCATTTCTAACATGTATAATATTTATAGCTTCACAATCACCCATATGTATAGTCTGCGTACATGTATAATCTGTATTGCCAAGATTAAGATTTTGAATGTTGCTAATAATATGATTGGTAGCACCCGAGTCTAGATACCCCTTTTAACCATGTGTATCTTCTGATTTGGTGAAATTATCAGAATTTTCCTGCTGAGTTATTGAGTTTACTGTTTGACTTCTTAACTGTTGATTTAACTGAGCAGCATTTATGTTTGGATTGTAGCTTCTTTGTGCATTTTGATTTTGCTGACTCACATTAAAATTCGCATTGAATCTAAAGTAACACTTGCTTGCAATGTGACCAAATTTTTCATAGATTTGACATTTAACTCAGTTATTATTGTTCCATCTTCCATTTCTTCCTCTACCCTTCTATGTTTGATTCCCTCTCTTATTTTGTCCTTCTTGCCTTTCTTGATTCTTGCTTTTGGTGGCATAGTTGATTATATGTTATGTTTGAGTTGATTTTCTTTATTCTACCCTTCCTTCATGAGCTAAGAGTGTATAATGAACATACTGTATATTTGGTAATGTCTCTTTTAAAATTATAACAACCACAAAAAACTCATATTCTTGATCTAAACCATTCATAATGGTCAAGATTTACTATGTTTTAGATATTTTGCACCCAGCAGTGTTAAGAAGATCACAATATGTTTTGACCTTTGATAGATAGTCTCTCATAGACATGTTTTCCTTTCTTAAATTTTGTAATTGCCTTTTATAATGCATGATTCTTGATGCAAATTAGGAATTAAAGATTTTCTCCATAGTAGTCCATATTTCATGTGAAGAATGATAGTTAACTATCTAAGATAACAAATTTGCACCGACTGATGATAAGAGCCAAGATGATAGTAAACTATCTTGTCTTTGATACATGATGTACTATTTGTTGCTTATCTGTTTCCCTTCACTGTCTACAGTCATCTTTGCTTGAATTGAGATTGTTTCATATATGAAACTTTTAAGTCCATAGCCTCTTACAGCGGTTTCCACCTGAATTTCCAGAGCAAATAATTGTTTTCATGAAGTTAAATGGTGACAATTTGGCCTTTGGGTTTGATTAATGAAAGAGTGGCAGATTCAACTGATGATGATGTTCCATTTGCATCTGCCTTAGATGAAGCATCATTATCTTTGTCTTCAGACATAATGATGATTCACGAGAAGAAATTCTCTAAGATCTTGAAATGATGCAACAAGAAATGGAGGTAAATTTTTGGCGAAGTAGATGGTATTACTGTATGCAGCCAATGGTGAACAACAATAATATCAAATGGTAAAGTACTTCAAGAACATATTTTTTATAATCTCTCATTTGCAACCAATCACTAGAATAATGATTCTTACTCCGACTGGATGATTCTCGCAAGGTAGATAGTCTGGTTAAGTTCTTAATGATTCAAAAATTAGGTGGATGATGCCTCTTAAATGATGATGCTATAATCTAATGCGAATTGTGTAATTGCTCCTCAAATGATGATATAAATTCTGATGAGGATTCTGATGATGTTCTTCTTGCCGTTAGGCGATTCACTCTGATACCATATTGTAGGATCGTTTTCACCTTAGAGGGGGGGGGGTGAATACGGTGATACTAATAATAATAAAAATTAACGTGGAATTAAAAATAAACACAAAAAATAATGCAGTAGAGATCACACACAGATTTACCCAGCTTCGGTAATAACCTGCCTATGTGCTGCCCCGAAGGTTTCTACTAGAAATTAGGTAGTCAGACACTTACACACGTAAACTTGCGATATCCACTAATGACTAACCTAACTCTACGCTTAAAACTCTGCCATAACTCAGCCATTGAGTTGCGAATTCTCAAACTACTCCCCGTAGTTTGTAACTAGTCACACGATTAGCAAATTACACAATTTAAAAATAAAATTACACAATAAAAATAAAACTAGAAAAACAAAACCCTATTTTAAAAATTAAAGCCCAACACAAAAATTAGACTGGCTCAATTTGTAAATAAAAGAGGGCGTCTCCCCTTTTTTCCTTCTGTGTAAAACTTCGACCATTTCCTTTTTCGTTCCTCTTCGAAATTTAGGGCCTTGTTCAATTGAAGCCGCCGCTTGATTTAGATGTTCGAATTAAATGTCGCATGCTTGTGTTCCTTAGTTAGCTTCTATGTTTCTTTGAATTGCATATGGTTGCTCCAATTTTTGTTGAGCACGAATGATAAAAATGGTATGCAATTTATCCCCTTTTCGATTTTGATTACACTCGACTTCAATTCGAGTTTAGTGATTTATTTCTCTGGTAATTGCTTGAACTCGAACCACTTTCGAACTTGATTGGAGCTTTTGGTTTTTGTTTTAAATATGCTCTGGATTTTTTTTCGAACTCCAATGCTTTTTGCCGATGATGTTAATGGGTAATTTATAGGGATTAAAAACCTAAATTTTCGTTTGTATATTTCTATTTGAACTTTTCAAGTATTTTGCTTGGCCATTAGATAATTGCTTGTACGATGGTGATGATTCTTTTACCTGTTCATCTTTGAATTTTAGCTTGACTTGCTTTGGGTCGGTTCCTAAAACTTCGGCATTTGAATATTTATATAATCTGGACTTTGACTTGTTTATCCCGTTACTCTTTGTTACTGTGACTTCGACACTTTGAAATTTGAGATAAAATCTGACTTAATCATGTGTTCCATTCTTTACTGGCAATATTCGAACTACTATTCCATTCTCTTTTTGAACCATGACTTGTTCATTTGAATCACGGCTTCATGCAAATTGCTAACACTTGTTTTTTGAACTGCTAAATGCTATGATTGTTTCTTCTTGAAACATGTAAACTGATTTTCTATAAGTTTCTGTAAAATTGTAAACTGCTTTGCATATCACTGTTTCACAATTTGCTTGGTTTCCAATTTAACTGTTGTCTGCATTGTTTTGTACATTTGTGGTCTTGTTGTATACACTGGTGTGGTTCCACTTGCTCTGACCATTCATGTGTTGCCTCTGTCCTCTGTTGTATTTTGAGTGCTGACAATATTCGAATTTTTGAACTCTTCAATGATGTTTTATTTTGATTTAAGTTGAATTGCATTTCTTGTTGTGTGTGCGTCTGCACTTGAATTTGTTCATGCCTCTGTTTCATATGTATAGAACTGATGCTAGTTGCTTCGAGTTTCATATCCATTTGCTTGTACTCTGCTCTAGTCTCTGTTTATGTCCACTTGTACTTGTATTGTTTTGCGAGTTCATGTTGCATTGTGTTGTATGTGTGTTCGAGTGGTAGCTGCAGTTTCATCGAGTCACCTGTGCATGTGTGGGTTCATGTCTTCACACTTTTATTCTCTGGTTGATGGTCTGTTCGTCTGGGTTCACTTGTGTTATTCTGGTTGCATCTCTTTTGTTCACAACTGCTTGTGTTGATATACTTGGTTGTCTGGTTCCTTGTTCATTTATGTTAATCCATTGACATATAAATGTACATGTCTTTGCTTTTTTATCCTGGCTGTATTGGTCTCATTGCTCTGAGTTATAGTGCCTTGGCTCCATTGACTTGTTTTCATGAGCTCACTTGTAGTCTGGTTGAGCTATACATCCATCATGCTGCTTTGTATTAAATTGTGGTATGCACTTTTGAACATGTCTTGTAGTCATCCCTGAAATGCCTTGTATTCATGTTCATGTTGAAATTTGAATGTCTGGATGTAGACTGGTCTGGTTCAATTTTGAGTTAAGTCTTGTTGTTGCATTGTAACTTGCATTCTCTGACTTGCTTGGTTCACTATAAATCTGGTTTTCATGTTGTATCGGCCTGCCGTGGACTTGAACTGTAGCTCTTACATTTGTCTTGTACTTGATTCCATTTAACATGTATGGTGGTCTTCATGTTGCACCTGACCATTGCATTGAGTCTTGTTCCAACTAGACTCTGATTTGTTGTTGCCTCTGGTTGTGATGGTCCCTAGTTCACTCGAGTCTGCACTTGAGTTGAATCCAGCTTTGGCTCGGGTTTGACCTCGTGCTCACCTATCCCTGTAGTTTTAACAAGCAAGTGTATATCGGTGTGCACGGCCTTGTGGCATGTAAAGTGATACAATGTGCATGTCATAAATTGTTCGTGTATGATGAATTAAAAAGAAAATGATGACAAACAACCCAAATAATCGAGGCAAATAATATTTTCAAAACACACACTTAATTTTTCACTGCAAAATATTTTATTTTTTAATTTTACTACATCGGTGTTTATTTTGCAGATAATTCAGATGTTGGATTCAGGCTGGAATAAAGTTGAAGATCAAATACGAGTGTTGAGTGAATATGTAGTGAGGTGTAAATTGTAGAGTGAAAAATGTGTTGTAATTGAAATTGTGTTGTAATTGAAAATGTGTAAATGTATAGTGAGAGCTTAAATCTGTACTATTTGAATTTCTAATAAAATATTTGTTTAAATATGAATTCTGAGTTTTTTATTTTATTCAACAAATTTATTTAATTATGTGGAAAAATAAATTAGTACAATAACAAATACATTTAAACGAATATATATATGTTTATTATCATCAAACAAAAATCATATACTAGCATATTCTAGACATATTAGAAAAATTGTATTATTGCAATAATATTTCACTGTTACATTTGTTACACAATATGCTTTCTTATATAGAAGAGAATACAACGATCAATGGATAAATATTCTTTATATTAGGCCATGGGTTGCACTTTAGCCTTGAACCCGTATTGCTTGATTTAGATAAAAATAAGCAACATCTCTTCTGTATCGTTATTATGACCCTATGACATCACTAAATACACAACGAAAAATAAATTTGTCGTCTTATTGACATTGTTCGGTGGGCACTTTAACAACACCATCACGTAGACGCCGTACCAAAGCCAAATTACCGATGTCATTTTGATGACTTCACAATGAAACACTTGTTAGCAAAGGCCATTAGCAATTGATCATTACTTAGTTAAAGATAATTTTTGCTTTAATGCAACATGTACATAATATATGCTTTTAACAAATTTCATTGTATTTAAATCAAATTTTGAGCAGTAATTCAGTATATATGCCCTGCTTTTGTACCATTCAATGCAGGTGTAAAGTGGAAGTCGGTTAATGTAACAATTCGATTTTTTGATCTTTAGAAGTCAACATTAATACATCCACGATATCCACATGCCGAGCATGCAAGTCCGGGAAAAATGGATTATTTGGTGAAATAAAAGAAAAAAAACATAACAAAATCTCACAACATGACGAGTAATATATAATATACAACAAGTCTTTCCAAAAAGAAAAGAACTTTAATATACATACTATAATCAGAGAAAAACTGGCCTATCATCAACCTAGATAGTTATAAAAACCTATCCTTACAATTTCTAACCAAATACAAACAAGAACAAATAGCGGAAGATAAAATATGAAAATAGTCTTGGAGAATCCAACTCATCTTGTTAAGCTCCAAAGTGTCCAACTAAATCTAGAAAATATGCTCGAGCTGACCGGAGCATCATAAGAAAATTAATGTCCGGATCGGTCGGTAAAACTAGCATAAGAAACGCAATCAAATGGAGTTTTAGATATTTTAAAAACCTTTAAGATAAATGTATCTCGTAAGACCTCGTCGCACATAAACACAGACGGATTTTTACCTTACGATAAACAAATCATTCTTATTATAAATCCAGTGATATTATAATAATGCCTAGGGTTCAATATAAATATGGAATCATAGCTGAAATTATTACATTGATTAAATTTCAGCATAATAGGTATGCAACTAAATCCTTTGAGGCATGTGTTGGAGATTGGATTTCCATTAATGGCTGGGCTACTGGGGTACTGTGCGCCATAGTACACCTCGAAAAAAATGTATCAAGGGCCTCACATGGACCTTATGCAAATCAGAGCTGGCCAGCCCCTATAAATTGATAAGCCAGATTACATCATTCCTCAAGCACCGAGGCTACTAAACAATGTGCACTAGCCATGGCCCCGCTTTTTCTGTGCGCACACATACCAAATCCAATATCGATTCTAGATCGAGGAATGACTACTTCTAATGGTGGCGAACCGCATAGCTCTGAGGCATAACCCATATTTTAGTCATAACCGGGCTGTAAGGCATGTAAGGTCACGATTACCCTTTTTCTCTCTTAGCAAATCCCACTTGAAATGTTAACATTGCCTTCCAGGCACAATGCAATGCTAGCATTCGTCTACAAGTTGTTCAGGATAAGAACAAAGCAAAGGCGTTACTTCTACTATGTCCATTTTGGAATCATCTATGGGATTAGCAGTAAGTAGCCCTTGCACTTCAAAGAGCTCCGTCTTCCATCATCTCAAACTAGTCTTGAACCTCTTCCAAGCATCGAATGCACATATGGTTTTGGATTGGTTACGGTTTCGGGTCATCTCATATAAGTACACTCCCCTGCTTATCGGTTGCTCTAAAACCAAATCGATAGTTCCGGAAAACTCAACTACTGTTCTTTCGGATATAATTAGACAATACATAAGAGCGGAGATCATCTCCTAATTGTTTATGTGAATGGATTTCCTTATCATTTGTCCTAGGAGAAGAAAACAAGATCTATACATACAGTACAACATCATCGAAGACTGTGCCATATAACTCACGTGTTTCTTCTATATATTTTCAAAGTTATATTTTGACCAAGATTTGATAGTTGATTATTTAACTATCAAATAAACAAACAATCAAATATAGATTTAATTCCATTTGGAATCCACTAAGTCTCTATTAATTAAGCTTTCATTAATTAAATCTCTTTCAATTATTTGATTTAAATATCTTCACAAAAGAGATATATACACACAAACCCCTTATATTCCTCCAATACTTGGAAAAACATTCATATACTTGTCTCACCGGTATAAGTATATCAACAAAACATTATACTTTTAATGCTTAGAAAATATATCCATATATTTATCTCAACTGTATAAATATATTAACAAAACTTAAGAAAGATTTCCTCTTCCCAAATTCATATTTAAATGGGCCAAAAACAAATATCATTTAAAACATTTCTTACTATAAAATAAACCACTGATCCATTAGTGTTAAGTATGGAAATAATGTTTCCATACTACCATAATTAAGAAGGATTAATTATCAAAAATAAAATTTTGTTCCTTTTATAAAATTCCCTTTTATAAGCCCATTTCATATTTACAAATCCATTTATAAATCTTCAAATTAATTTATAAAACTTCT
Organism: Allium fistulosum; assembly: GCA_030737815.1. Taxonomy (NCBI): domain Eukaryota; kingdom Viridiplantae; phylum Streptophyta; class Magnoliopsida; order Asparagales; family Amaryllidaceae; genus Allium; species Allium fistulosum. The sequence continues at coordinate 327,509,166 of CM060906.1, forward strand.
TTTATAAATCTCTAAAATGATTTATAAAATTCCTTTCCATTTATAAAACTCTTTCCTATTAATAAAACTCCTTTCTATTAATAAAACTCTATTATAAATCTCCCTTTATAAAATCCTTTACACAAACCTTTTATACAATTCTTAATAAAATTTATTTTACAAAACCCATTTTTATAAATCATATATATTTAACAAATCTACGTTATCTTTAAAATGTTACTTATAAATCTCTTTTTCAAAATATCTCTCATAAAATCACTTTATAAAATATTAGTTATAAAATCTCCTTTTATAACTATATTTATTAATTATAAACACCTTTAATAAATCACTTTATTAACTTAAACACAATTAATTAAATCAATTCATCCTTTAAACACCATTAATTACATCGATTAATTAACTTTAAGTACCATTAATTAAATAATTTATTAACTTAAAATATCATTAGTAAATAATTAATTAATTAACTTTAAAATGTCATTAATAAAATAATTAATTTTAAAACATCACTAATAAAAAAATTAATTATAAAACATCACTAATGAAATATTTAAATATTTGAACATCATTTATAAAATAATTAAAATCATTCATAATTAAATAAACATTTAACCTCAAGTCATTATAAAATTGAAGTTAATTTAAACTCATAACCTTTCACATTGGGAAAGAGGCTTAGCGACCACTATGGTACTCAAACAAGCTACCATTTATTTTTAGTCCACTTCCCAAGCCAATACTATTATTTACATAAGCAATATATATATATATACATATGTAAATCAAATCCATAATTAATGTGTCATTTATCCCATATAAATCAATTAGCATAGAATTAAATGTCCAAATTAATATAATAGCAGAACGGTGATTTATTCTGCTAAACATATGTCCAAAATAATCTGGTCAATTTAAATGTAGCAGAACGATATTTTACTCTGCTAACAGATGTCATCGAAAATCTATTTAATTTAAATATAGCAGAACGACATTTTATTTGACCAAATAGATATCATCAATGAAGTATAATTAATTTAACCACGTTAATATTTAAAATAAAGTTATTAAATTGAACCCTATTATTAAATTATAAATTTGTACTTCATCTATACTATCAACAAGTTGTACCATAACATTCATCTAGTTCATACAGATCTAGTGCAAAAACCCGTGGGTCAAATGGATTCAAAACAGACACGTTAAGGCTTTCTAAACTTAACATACTAGTTAATACAAACAAAACCATTAGTATAAGTTTCTCGTCCCACACTAGAACACGGCCCAACCTAAAGCTCTTCAATCTGACCCACTGTACCTAGAACCCACAAGCTACATTTCTCCGTCTTTCTCTTCCAAATTCTATTATGCTCCAATTCGATATTTTCCTGGACTAAAATGTGCATGGATACATCCAACCTAACCACCAAACTCCGATCACCCGCACACTCGCCTACTTGAGCTCGTCACACCGCTACCTACGGCAACACCTCCAGCGTCCCAGGTGATTTTCGTCCATCAATCCCAAATTTGAAAATGCATCCATGAAAATACCTCGAGCACGAATATACCTCCTCACCACCAACATGACAACCTTCAGCCATTACCACCAATCCCATTGCAACCGCCACACACTACTGCACCTTCAAGCCCAACCTCCTCACGTCTGGTCTCCCCTATTGCCACCCACGTCCAAAAGTTGAGCCCAAAATCAAGAACACCCGAAACCCAAGTTCCACTTCACCCGAGCTCCTCCGATCATTGCTCCACCGTCGACCACCACCACGTCTCTGTCTCGACCCTGCCTTAATCCCAGCACAACCATTCCTCCCCAAATCCTCTAGTTCGCCGAGAAATGCTTGATGATTGAAAATAGATCATCTATAACTCACGACAAACCACATCCTTAAAAATCATGAAACCAATTCCAAAAATCTCGATTAGCAGATATAAACACGCCGGTATAATCCGTTCGTCAATCCGAGCATGTCGAACAACTGATGACACTCGACCACTTACTAAAATAAAACAATATCTCACACCCCACTCGATGAAAACACACCCGACTATTTTTTAAAAAACTACAAGTGGAAACAAACAACTTTCGTGTTGGTGACTTTTGCTAATTTTGATTGTATGAGGAGATGTGAATTTTTGAAGTGATGAGGAGGTTGTTTTTTTGTTAAAGGAAGTGAAAGTCGATAAAGAAGAAGAAGAAGAATGGTTGATGCAGAAGTGAAACATGAAAATTAAATGAATGGTGAAGTAAAAATGAGATATGAAAAATGAGGAAGGTGATGTATATATAGGATAAAATAAATAAAAATAAAAATATAGAAGTTAAAAGACCAATATGCCCTTAAATTACGTTTCCCATCCTTCCCATCTTTTCTTAAGTCAATTAAGTACTAAACCATGAATAAAATGGTGGATATTAGGATGGTCCAAGTACCTTTCTCCACTTCTACACATAAGTTATCAGATCATCTTTTTAAATCTATATTTTAAGTAAAAATTATATTTTTATTGATTCCTAGAATTGCTATATTATTCTTTCACCCTTACATTTAAAAATAACATGTTTTCTTAACTTATCCTTACATTTAAATGTTGTTGTTAAAGTATAAACAAAGATATCACAACCTTTTATAACTTGAAGTTCGATAAAAGGTCGCAAATCCAAAAAAACGGTTTTCGGTCACATTTTCAGTTTTTCATCGAACTACCTATTTATGTAAACAAAATTCGAAAATGAATTCTCTATCATTAGTTACAAATTAAAAGAGGTTTATTTAATTATTAAAACCATTAATTAAATATTTAAAATAAATTAAATTTCATAAACCAAAACGGTAGAATTTTGGGTCATTATATTCTTCCCCGTTAAAAGAATTTCTACCTCGAAATTTCATTTCAGTTGCCCAAAGAAGGAAACCGGCCAACCTAGGAACTTAAACAATTAACTTTCCATAACTATTTATGAATACATTTTCATAAATCCCAACTTAAGTCCATCAACTTGAATAATACCCTACTACATCCTGAGGGTATATACAACTACCGGATTTAAACCCATTTTGAAATGATACCATATATTTTTAACCGTAGAAAATATAAATATAGCTCGAGCAATCCAAAATGATGCTAAGGAACTGGGTACTACCAAATCGTATTATACATGCCTTACCCAAAAAGGTAATACTAAAGAGAAGTGTTTACCATTCGAACATAGGTCTTTCCCATTTTTTAGTTATTTCCCAGTCACTCGAACTAGTTAACTCAAAAATACTTCTTCTATTTTCAAAATTCCCTTTACGAAACAATACTTTATATATTTCCAAACAAATAGTTCTAACCAAATATCAATAGGCAACTTGCTTTGGGTTCGTTTGGATTTGAACTCATTTCGATCGTACGATGATAAAGAGAATAATTTACAAAGTGCACGACAATGTTCGTCTAGGCAAACATCCAATCATCACTTAGAAGATTATTCAGATCACCACAAAACAAATCAAGACTCTTTCTCCGGACGAATCCAAAGAAAATATACGTCACTTTAAAATTTCCTTCCCAAAATATTTACACTTGTAAAAATATTCTCAAGTAAACTGTAATTCCCCTAAATTTTAATTAACATTATTCAGGATATTTAATTGGATAAATTAAATAGAATAATGCGAATAAGTAGGGAGATGAGATTAATAAATCTAATGGCCGTGTCTAAATGAATGAACTAAAATAAGACTTAACTAAATGTAGAAGGAGGAATTTCCTAAGCGTAAACTTGGCAATGAGGCTACATTTCTTGGTATATATCCCTTCCTCCACCTGAATAAAGTTCCACTTTCTTATTCTTAACTCCCACATATTTCGGTCGGCCATTAAAAAGCTCCAGGAAGAGTCTAATTGAAGAATAAGCTAAGGAATTAAAGCTAGTGAAGTGTCTCATTCTCCAATCAACTAATCAAGGTGAATAATCATGTTTATCATCTCATTTTTCTATGTTTGGATCGGTTATGGGTTATACCTGATTCATGTTTGTGATTTTGGTTAGGATATAACCATTTAAACATTTGTTTGGATAAGACACAGGTGTTTTAAATGTTAATGGGTTAATTAACACGCTTTTGTTCGGTTTTTGTTAAATTCTAAATTGTTTTGATCTTCATATGCTTTGAAATTTTAATATGTTGAAGTATATGATTTATCTGATTTTTTGTGATTTTTGGAAATGTTTCCTTAGTGATTTACTAAGGTAACTAAATTATTTACACCCAAGGGCTAAACTAAAAATTTGCTTCCGAATTACTTAATTTCGGAAGGAAATTGCCTTTGGAAATATTTGAGGAAGAAGTACAGTGTTTTGAGAAAAGGTTGACTTTTGTATACTTTTTACTATGTGGAAGTACAGGAGAAGGTTCCTCAGCCAATCAAAATTAGACAAACAAGATAAAAACATCACTCCAGTGGGCCTAATTCTGTCTTCGACTCCAGCAAGCCCACTTTTACCCTTTCGATGAAGTCGAAAGGTACCTTTCATCTAAACGGAAGGTAAACATTTACCCCCCGTCAAAGTCGAAAGGTAGGCACAGGGCCGAAGGGAAGAAAAGGGCAAAGGGATGAGGAGGCTGCTTCTTTTGCTTTCGGATAGAAATAAAAATTGTTTTCGAATAAGTTGAAGGGGGATCCTTCGACTCTATCATTTTATAAAAGACTAAATTTTTTATATATATTCAAGAAGGGGTTTCGAAGGGGATCTTCGAAATCTTAAACCTTCAAGAGTAGTGTTTTAAAATGTTTTCCGAAAAGGTGTTTTAAAAACCTTTCGGCAAGGCCGAAGGGTAATGTAACGCCCCACTCCGAGACCCATATTAGCAAAGAGTATTACTAAGTAACACCGTCTGCTAATGCGGAGAATAGAGCTGGATAGGAGCAACCATCTATAACTTTGTCTTAATTATCTATTGACTACACCGACTATTGCCACTTCTTACTCAAGTGGATCGACATCTCCAATAAATACTTAATACAAAGCCATAGGTGGCTGAAGGATCTATTAGAATAAAATATAACAACTCAAATGTAATAAACATCACAGAACAGTAGATCATCACATACATTTACACATATACAAATACATTACATAGTTTACAAAATGATACATGTCATGGGGTAAAGCAAACCACAATATACAGGCGAGTCAAAAGAATACATATCAGAGTTACAGCCAAAAAGGACTACACAAAAAGCTATAACAAAAAGGAGCTAGCAGAATAGTCCATGCGGAAGCAAAATAGGCTGTCCAATGTACCTAACCTGAAACATCTCGGTCTGACCCGAGTATAAAATACACGGGTCAGTCTAGCTAAACAAATCAGTCAGATAAACTAAATGATAATGAACATACAAGATCATAAAGTACCACAAATATCTCCAAAAGAGATAACCAAATCATCTAACATAATATGAATCAAAACAAGCCTCATATGATAGGCAACTCAAATACGCCAAGGACATACATATCCCAAAACAAGCCAAAAAGGCAAATAACGAATACCAATAAAGGTAACACTAGTTTCCACAAGGTAATCGCTATATATCGTGTGGTTCAAAGAACCTACCCCGAAAGGCGATACACTAAGGAAATATAATTGTCAAAGAAACAAAAGATGCTCGAGCTCAGTACTGTATAACAAGGATCCATACGCCCAAAAGCAACGCCCGAAGGGAACGCCCGAAGGCAACGCCAAAAGGCAACATACCGTAGTGGCGGTACTGGACACCACTATCCGGCAGAATGTGTCACAACTCTCAGAAAGGAACCCAGAAAGTGTTAATGTGAGTCCCATACCCCACGTTCGCACTAAACGGTTTGCTAACCGTTAGTCAATTTCACACTCAAAGCAGTACAAAGTTCACCTCATCTCATCGGTAAACCAGACCCAAAGGTCAAAATGATCAAATGAATAGATTAGGAATTAACTGAAAAGATGAACACACGTGTTCATAGCACATGTTTTATCTAATCATTTAATTCTCCTCCCTCTTCGCTCGAAGTGCAAAATTGTGTGTGTGTTTTAAATAGAAATTATAAATCGGAGAAACGAGCTTTAAATACCATTTAAAAAGATCATTTTATAAAAACCCGTGTACGAAATCAAAAAGAAATCATCATAGTCAAAATGCGATAACAACTGATTGTAATCGGCACGAACCGATTAAAATTGGAAACCAAGCAAAATAGGAAAATTGGGCTGAGACAAGCAGATTCAGACATCTGAATTGTATATTTCAGACGTCTGAAACTGGTGCTCAGGCAATACTTTGCCTAGGCCAATGATAGCCAAATCATATCGGAAGCAATCGGATGAGTGATGATGGCTTGGGGTTTACGCCAAACGACTACCCAACCTTGAAGACTCACCAATACACTCCGACCAACATGCCCAAACAACCATATAAGGATTTTCATAGATTTTGACTTCAAACGCCAAAAATTGGAATATTCATCAAACCAATTCAATTCAAAAACAAATGGACAAGGAATATATGTTAGGAATTGCTACCTAACACTATCAAAAATATAGACGTAGATGTGAGTTCGAAAACTCACCTTTTAACCCAAAAACTCAAGAGAGAAGCTATAGAGCAAGGAAAGAACAATCAATCTTCAATTATAACCCAAGGAGCTTCAATCTAAGCTCAAGAACAAATATTTCCTAAGTTAGGGTTTAGGAAATTTCAGAAATCGAAGAGGAATTGAGATGGAGAAGGAGAAGAGGATGCTTACCTAAGCTTCTCTTGGATTTTGGAGCAAGAATTTGAGTTTGCAATTGAATCTAGGGCTTGGAATTTTATTTCCCATTCTCTTCCCCCATTTTCAGTTGAGCTTGAGTTTTTAGGAATGAAATAAGTGAATGGAGAGGAGAGGGGGCTGAGTTAGGATATAGTATGAGATGGGTGAAACCCAAACCCAAGCCCAAAGCCCTAAGTGAAAATAGCCAAATTCTGCTCAACTCCAAACATATCATGCTTATACTCAAAAAAGTCGAAAACAACATTTTGAACTCAATGGAAATGGTCTCGAGTCCAAATTGTTGATTCTCAACTTCATTCTTGATTCAAACGTCTGAAATTTCCAAACCAAACGTCTGAATCTGGAAAATATGAGTTGTCAAGAACAATATTCAGACGTCTGAATTGTCCATTTCAGACGTCTAAAAATGGCAATTTTAGCCTATTTCCTTTCTGGATTGACTCGAACAATTTCAGACGTCTGAATGAAGCATTTCAGACGTCTGAATCCTTGTAAGACAGTTTTCCATCAAATAGGCACCTCCGAATCACGATCCACAAAGACTCTTTACTAATTCGACTGTTCTTTTATGAATAGTGACTTTCGAGCTAAAATTCGACTAACGATGCTATACACAAATTAAACATTTACAATATACGAATCGTAAAATATGCGGGTTGTTACAGATCTCCCCTCCTTAACAAAATTGCGTCCGCGCAATTCCTAGAGAAGAAATTGGTAACAACTACATACTTACATCCAAAAAGGAAAGAAAATAAGCTTGAGATAAAAAGATATTCTCACCATTGCTAAGCGAAGATAGAAAACCCGGATAGGATCGCTCGATAAACTCTCTGGTTTCCCAAGTACAGTCATTGGGATTAGCGGACTATTGAACTTTAATGAGCGGCACGTCCTTGTTTCGAAGGTGTCTCACCTCCGTGGCAAGTACGCGAATAGGCTGTTGTACAATAGATAAGTCTGGTGAGATCTCAAGCCCTTGCAAATCAGGAGAGTCGATAACAGAATCCGATTCTCGAAGAAACTTCCGAAGCTGAGAGACATGAAACACGTTGTGAACACCGGATAGATGAGCTGGAAGTGAAACTCTATAAGCCACAGGGCCAATACGTTCAGTAATAGGAAATGGTCCTACATAACGAGGAGCCAATTTTCCCGTCGTACTGAAGCGCATAACCCCTTTCAAAGGAGAAACACGAATAAAGACGAGATCATCAACCGAGAACTCGAGAGGCTTCCTACGGTTGTCCGCGTAGGATTTCTAGCGGCTCTGTGCCTCTTTCATTCTCTGACAAATAAGATCAATCTTCTCAGAAGAATCATGAACAAAATCTGGGCCAAGAATAAGCTTCTCCCCAGATTCCAACCAACAAAAAGGTGATCTACATGGCCTTCCGTATAAGGCTTCGTAAGGAGCCATACCGACACTGGACTGAAAACTATTGTTATAGGAGAACTCTACAACGGGTAGATGATCCTCCCAACTACCTCCAAAATCAAGAATACAAATACGAAGGAGATCCTCTAAGATACGATTCACCCGTTCAGTCTGTCCATCAGACTGTGGATGATAAGCTGTGCTGAAATTAAGCTTTGTTCCCAAAGCTTGCTGAAGACTCTTCCAGAAATGACTTGTGAATAAAGGATCACAGTCACTCACAATCGAACTACGAACACCATGAAGTCTCACGATTTCCTTGATATATAACTTAGCCAAAAGAGAAGTAGTCCTATTAGATTTAATAGTAACAAAATGAGCTGATTTGGTGAGGCGATCAACAATAACCTAAATGCTAGAATGGCCCGATCTCATACGAGGTAGGCCATTAATGAAATCCATCGAAATCTGATCCCATTTCCACAATGGAATCTCTAGAGGCTGAAGGAGACCAGAAGGGCGCTGATGTTCGGCTTTAATACGCTGACAAGTCATGCAATTACTCACATAACTCGCCACATCGTGCTTGATGCCTTCCCAATAATAAAGGCGATGCATGTCGGCATACATCTTACTACTGCTAGGATGAATGGTATACTTAGAATGATGACAGTCATCAAGAATGTCATGCCTAAGTGCAGAATCAGAAGGCACCATAAGACAGTTCTTCTTGCGAAGACAACCATGAAGATCAATGCTGAAATCCCGCAACGCCTCATTACGGTGTTCAGTCTCACAAAGCTGAATAAGATGCACAAGATTAGGATCACGCCGCTGAGCATCGGCAATACGATCCAATAAAGAAGGTCAAGCTTCCAAACTGAATAATGCTACCGGAGAATCAGAGGATGGAGCTCGATCATGAATATCACAAAAAGATAGAGTCTCAAGAATATCCCATTCGGCAAGCATCATAGAAACGACAGCCGAATGTCTGCGACTAAGTGCATCAGCAACACGATTACCCTTACTAGAGGTATATTGGATATCAAAGTCATAGGAGGCAAGAAACTCGAGCCAACACTGTTGCCTCATATTGAGTTCCTTCTGAGTGAACAAATACTTCAAGGATTTATGATCGGTATAGAGAATGAAGCGCTCGCCTAATAAATAGTGTCGCCAAATCTTCAAGGCGAAGACAATGGCGGCTAACTCAAGATCATGAGTGGCATAGCGAACCTCATTCGGACGCAGTTGCCTAGAAGCATAAGCAACTACCCGATCCTTCTGCATAAGCACAGCACCGAGACCACTACCACAAGCATCGGTGTAGACAACAAGATCATGATTCCCTTCGGGAACCGCAAGAATAGGAGCATTAGTGAGAAGTTCCTTTAATGTCTGAAAGGAAGCTTCACACTTGTCGGACCAAATATAACGAATGTCTTTCCGAGTAAGGCTGGTGAGAGGAAGCACAACACGGGAAAAATCCTTAATGAACCGATGGTAATAACCCACCAATCCAAGGAAACTACGAATCTCATGAACATTCTCAGGCCTCTTCCAATTCTGGATAGCTTCGATCTTCGAGGGATCGACCGAAATGCCGTTGGAAGATACAACATGGCCTAAGAACTTAACCTTATTCTCCCAAAAATGGCACTTGGAGAATTTGGCTTTAAGCGGATGGTGATGAAAAGTACTCAAGACAATTCTCAAGTGATTAGCATGCTCGGCTTCAGACTTAGAATAAATAAGAATGTCATCAATGAACACAAGGACGAACTTATCGAGATGTTCCCGGAATACTCGATTCATAAGATCAACAAAGAAAGCATGAGCGTTCGTCAAACCGAACGGCATAACGAGCCACTCGAAAGAACCATATCGAGTGCGGAAAGCTGTAAGAGGTATGCTATCTTCCGCGACTCGGAGCTGATGAAAACCTGTGGCAAGGTCGAGCTGAGAGAAGACCTTAGCGCCACTCAATAGATCGAACATATCATCGATCCTAGGCAAAGGATACCTATTCCTGATGGTCAACTCGTTAAGCTTGCGATAGTCGATGCAGAGCCTAAGAGTTCCATCAGACTTCTTCACGAAGACGACCGCGGCACCCCACAGTGAAAAACTGGACTGAATCAATTGCTTGGACTCAAGCTCTAAAAGCTGCATCTTGAGTTCCTCATTTTCTTTTGTAGACATCCTCGTGGGAGGACGGCCAACTGGCTGCGCGCTTGGAATGAGATCAATGCGGAACTCGATCGCCCGCTTGGGTGGCAAACCCGAAACCGGCTCAAAAACATCAAAGAAGTCAAAAACAATAGGAATATAAGATATATCATCATCATCTCGTGAGTCAAGAGAATATAAAGCCATTTCGGAATTATCCACATTCCGAAGAACAAGTGATACCTGAGTAGACGAATATGGGTGTCGAAGATATAAAATTCTTTCAGAACAAATAATCCTGGCATCGTATCTCACTAGCCAGTCCATACCCAAAATCATATCAAATCCCAAATAAGAAATAACGTGCAGATTCGCACGAAAAGAAAAGCCACATAAAACAATCTCAACATCATCACAAAGCATGCTAAGGGTTGAGGATCCCCCAATAGGATTCGTAATCCTCAATGAAGTAACCATATAAGAAACATCCAAAGACAAATCATCGACGAGATTTTTCTGTACGAAAGAATGCGATGCACCCGTATCGAAAAGGACTCGAATACTACAGTCAAGAAATAAAATAGAACCTTCCAAAATAGATGGAGATATACCTCTGGGCTGAGAAGAACCTCCAGAAGCCTTAGCAACATAAAGCTTGCTAGACTTGGCACTAGCGGGAGCAGTAGGGCAGGAGGAAACACTGTGACCTTCCTTCTTGCAATAATGGCAGAAGAGAGGCTTAGGACAAGCTCGAATCATATGATCAGGGGAACCACAATTGAAACACTTCCGAATGGAAGGTGTTCCAGCAGATTGAGAGTTAGAACCAGATTCAATAGGCTTTTTCTTCTTAGAAGGGAGAAATCCCTGCTTATGAAATGGAAACCTCTTCTTATTGGGGTTCTTGCGAACCTCAACATCATCACCACTATCACACTCCTTCTCGATGGCCTCGAGATGAAGTGCCGAATCAACCAACTCCTCAAAAGAAAGCTTAAGCTGGAGCATTAAGGACTTCTTAAGATATTTCTTAAGACCAGAGACAAACTTCATATTCTTCTTATAAGAAGTGCTAATGAATTCAAGACCATACTTAGATAAGGCCTCGAATGATGCAACATATTCAGAAACGGAGAACTTCCCTTGCTTCAACTCAAGGAAGCGACGGGCTAGTAAAACTTTCTCAGATTCAAGAACGAATTTGAGTTCGAATCGTTCCCGGAACTGAGTCCAAGAAAGAACAGACTCATCAAGTTCGGCTATAAGAAGCTCGTACTAATCAATGGCACGCTCTTGCAATAAGCTAGAAGTTACAAGAACTCGATCATGGTCAGAAAGATCCATACGAGAAAAGATACGCTCGCATGTGCGAATCCATGCTAGGACCTCAAGAACGGACTCGGAGTCTTTGAATGGCTTTCCACCAAGATGAGAAAAATCACTGCACAGGCGTGCAAAGGCAGACTTGCGCGGAGGAGATGCACGAATAGGAGCTGGAGGCTGAGTGCTCCTAAATAACTCCATAAACTGATCGGCAGACATATAAACGCCGCCTAGATGCGAGCCACTGGATTGCCCAGCATCCGAGCGTCATCCTCTGCCTCTTCCGGCCATAGCTGAAAGATAAGATAAGATAAGATAAAGATTATTCACAAGGTAGATATCATTAATTCAAATATGGCATACTACGGAAAAAGAATGCATTCCTAGACGTATTCCCAAAAATTCTATCTACCCCAAAGGCACGGAAAGAATAAAGGCACGATGATTCAAAGATTCGTGACACTCGTACTACCCTTTGATGTACCGTAATATGTGTCTATGTTCTATGTTTATCATATTTTGATTTGAACCTGGCTATGATACCAAGCTGTAACGCCCCACTCCGAGACCCACATTAGCAAAGAGTATTACTGAGTAACACTGTCTGCTAATGCGGAGAATAGAGCTGGATAGGAGCGACCATCTATAACTTTGTCTTAATTATCTATTGAATACGCCGACTATTGCCACTTTTTACTCAAGTGGATCGACATCTTCAATAAATACTTAATACAAAGCCATAGGTGGCTGAAGGATCTATCAGAATAAAATATAACAACTCAAACGTAATAAACATCACAGAATAGTAGATCATCACATACATTTACACATATACAGATGCATTACAGAGTTTACAAAATGATACATGTCATGTGGTAAAGAAAACCATAATGAAAGTGTACGTGCAGTACTAAGGATCGTGTAATATGGTATATAAATGTGGAAACTGATAATAGCAGTAAAATAAAAATTAAAGTAAGCACATCAGAAATTTTTATACTGGTTCGAACTTCCCGTTCTATGTCCAGTCCCAGAATACCCTCTGGATTTAAACTAAACCCCTCACTTAACCCGGAGGAATAGGTATACGACACCTGAGCAGCCGAACAGGAATTTTTCCGCCTCAACAGCCGAAGAGGACTTCAACTTAATACAAATAACTTGTTGACGAATGTGTTATGAATAACACAGATTGTCTTTTGATAGTACAATTCTCCTATAATCAAATCCTTAAGAATATATAATGTGTGTGAAGATTTAGAAGGAGGATAATCGCGTAGAATCGAAGTATATGAATTAATTCAGAGATTCTAGCGATATTGAATGAGAATGAATGCTTTTATTTGCAGAAATAAATAGAGAATAGATTTCAGAATTATAAACAAGAATCGGGTAATTGTAGAAGTGAATTAAACATGTTTATATAGTTGTAGAATAGTTACAATCTTTCATGAAGAGTTTCAATCAAAAGTTGTGACCATATCTCTTGGATTGAAGATGATTCCTCTTCACGAACGATCGCAACTCTTCAGAAATATAGCCGTTATTTCCAGGTCGGTTGACTGAAAATTCTGGCCGGTCAGCTGAGTTTAAAATCGTGCACAAAAGAGTGCATATTTGTGCACTAACACAGGTTCGGTCAGCCGAGCTTACTGGCCGGTCGACCGACCTGATGTTATGTGCACATATCACATTTTTTAAATTTAAAACAATATACAACTATTTATATGTGTGTGTGACTACTTGAGGAATGATTTTAACAATATTCTAAGACTCAATAAAAAATATTCATACTAATCTCTGGATTTTAGTCTTGTCTCCTTTGTAGTGCATAATATACATTTATTCTCTTATTGTTGCCTTTGTATAGTATTCTCTTTGTAGTTCGTCTTATGATCTCTGAAGCTTGTGTCATGAATCAAAACCCATGAATCAACATTCTCCCCATTTTTTATTGATGACAATACTTATGTGACGAAGTAGTATATACATATATATTGTAATTCTCCCCCTGAATATATGGCGACTTTTCTGCAAAAACTTGTTAGCTTTCATATTTTTCTCCCCCTTTGTCATCGACAAAAAGGAATACTTATGATACATAAAAAATAATACGGAACATGTATCAAATTTAGGAACATAGAATTAAATTTACATACCGAAACCAAATAAAACATCATAAAATAGAACAATTGTTCACAATAAAAACAGAATGTAGCAAGACAAAAAAAAAAGATCACTCCTCACCCTCGTCGGTATCCCAAAATTCCAGACGAATATTTTCATCAAGAGGAGCTTGTTCTTTACCACGATGCTGAGTATGAGAAGTATGAGTTCCTGATTTTCCGGAACGTGTATTCTCCGAAGTTGACCAAGAGAAATTAGGTGCTGGTCTTTTTCCGGGAGCAAGATAAGAGGCACCGGCTTCAGAAGTGCATGACAAAGCATCCCAAAGATTAACAAAGAAGCCTTTGATTTTCTTGAATCTTCCATCTATTTTCCGTAGACGGGCATCTAAAGCTAATTGATTTCGAGCCAAAAGATCAATAGCCGCTTCCGTACCAAGTCCGGGAGTTGTTCTTTGAATTGTGGACTGGCGAGTTAAGCGTTCCATAGAATGAGTGGTTGGATGTGGTGTGGAATGGCTACGGCGTAGTTGATCTCTAGGAGTAGCACGTCATTGGTCAAATCTTATAAATCTTGGTGGAGCATCTGGCAACTTCATTAATTTTATTGTCCTTGAATCAAAATGATGAACTTTAGTAGTTTTAGATTTTGGAGCATGTACGACTAAGTCGTTGATTAATCTCATTATATATTCTCCATAGTAAATATGAAGCATCTTGCCTTGGTTAAATGAGAGAAACTCATCCATAAGTAATTGTGCCCAATTGACTCGAATATTCCCACATATAGCATATAATGCTTTAAAATTTTCAGGATATACTAAGTGGTAGGAGCCGCCTCTTGGAACAATGGATTTCATCATGAACCGATGAAAAAGTCTAGCTTTTGGTCGAAGAGATGATGTTTGTCTTAAATCTATAGCATCATCTTCGAAAAAGAGATGGCTTATTTGGTCGCGTCTCATTACATTGCAATCCACATCATGTAACAATATTCCACCCGGTCGAGCATTCAAGGTATGATTTATTCTATCTAATGAAAGGAAAATTTCCGTACCACATACCGATGTCCAAACACAATTTTCAGTGTTTCTAGGGGGATTAACAAGGTTTAGGTTAGCAAGAAATAATTTGACCATAATGCGGTTAATTTTCAAGTTGTTCTTTCTATGGTCAAGAAAAGTGTCACGCCCACTTTCAATTGCGGCATGTTCAATACCGTAAGAAGAGAAATCGGGGTAACTTACGAAGGATTCCTCGAAGATCTTGGCATCTTGAAGCTTTATCCATCTTTCGAGTGCTTTATCACTCACAAGCCATGAGGCTATTTGAGAATCCACTGGAGTAGATGAAGAAGCGGCGGTAGTCTTAGTTTTCTTTCTAGGAGCCATTGTTTTTTAGGACAAATATAAAATTTGAGAGAATTTTAATGGAGTTTGGGTAAAAAAATCTGAATTTGGGAAAGTTGAAATGAAGAGGTAGGTAAAAAAGTGAATAGGTGGGTTAAATAATTGAAGAGGCAGCAGCAGTTTTAGTGTCGTTCGGTCGACCAAAATCTCTGGTCGGCTGACCAACTTTGTTAACAGAAACATATGAAACTTTCGGGAATGGATTCGGCTGACTGACTCAATATTTCGACGGACCGACTTTGTTAACCGAGACGTATAAAACTTTCGGGAAGGAATTCGGCTGACCGACTCAGTATATTCGGTCGACCGACTTTGTTGTTTTGCCCAGTTTTGATGTTTTAGATAAAAAAATTATATAAATATAAGTTTTATTATTTGTGCATGATATTAATACAACTTATAGAAAATCAACAATATATATATATATATTATAAAATGCTTAGCTACCGGTTGTTAATATTGACGTTCCCAAGAATTTGGAGATGGGACATTCTCTATAGGTGACCATGTAGGAGCTACTAGAGATTGAGCAGGATTTGTGGAGGTTGAGGGTCTAGATATGGGTTTAACAACGTTTTCCTTTTTCAACGAACAAATTTTTATGGCCATCCGTTCTAGAAAGCTCAAACGTCTTGCTGTAATTTTTTGTTCATAGTATAACTCCTTTTGTAGATCCAATTGTTGCTGTTGATAGTGGTGTATCTCATCTATTTTCTGTTTAGTTGAAGGAGATATGACCATAGCATTCTTGCCTTTCTTCTTTTCCGGTGTATAACCAGTATGAGTGTTCTCCCATGGTTTCCAGCCATGTCGGGGGTCTTTATCCGGGGAAGGAGAGAATTTAAGAACATGATTAGGTAAGGGAAAAATAGGATAGGGTCCGTTTTCAGGAATACAATCAGAATCATCGTCCGGAGATGTATACGATAGACAAGAGTTTTCAGAATTGTAAATATCATTATTGAATGACATTTTCAAATAATTTTGAATATAAACTTTCTTAGTATTTGTTTGAAAAACTGAACATAGTTTATATAAGTACTTGTTTTTCTAAAAAACAAGTGGATAAGAATTATTATTTAATTCTCATCATAGGTAATTAATAGCAAAACAGTTTTTAAATGGATGATTACAAAATTTTAAGACTACAAATAGATTTCTGAAAATACAATTTAAACTATAGCTCAAGTGGCTATAATACACTATTTAACAAGCAAGTAAAAAAATTTATTTTAAACATTTTGCATATTTTTAGTTATAGCTCTTTTAGAGACATTATTCCTAAATCTTGTCTAAGTTTGATAAAAATATTTTCATTTAATGGTTTAGTAAAAATGTCAACAATCTGATTTTCAGTATTAATAAACTCTAAATTTATCAATCCTTTTTCCAAACAATCACGAAGAAAATGATGACGAATATCTATGTGTTTTGTTCGTGAGTTATTGACAGGATTTTTAGAAAGATTTATTGCACTAGTATTATCACAATAAATTATAGACTTTTCAAGATGACATTTAAAATCCTGAAGTGTTTATTGCATGTAAATGACTTGTGCACATGCCAAAGTAGCAGATATATATTCTGCTTCACATGTCGATAAAGAAACACAGTTTTGTTTCTTACTGAACCAAGAGACTAAGGAACGTCCAATGAAGTGACATGTTCCGCTAGTACTTTTTCTATCCGTCCGACTTCCTCAAAATCAGTGTCGCTATAGGAAACTAATTCGAAAGGACATTCTTTTGGATAAAATAGTCCGAAATCTTTGGTTTTAGTTAGATAACGAATATTGCGTTTAACCGCTCGCATATGTGATGCTTTGGGATTTGCTTGAAATCTAGCACATAAACAAACACTCATCATTATATCAGGTCGACTAGCTATTAAATATAATAAAGATCCAATCATACTACAATATAGTTTTTGATCAACACTTTTGCCCTCCTCGTCTCTATCGAGATGAATCGTTATGCTCATAGGAGTTGGTTTGGCAGAAGTGTTTTCCAGACCAAATCGTTTAATTAAATTATAACAATATTTTTCTTGATTAATAAAAATTCCATTTTCAATTTGTTTAATTTGTAATCCAAGAAAATATGACAATTCTCCCATATGAGACATTTCAAATTCATTTGTCATTATAGTCGAAAATTCTTGACATAACTTTTCATTTGTTGATCCAAAAATAATATCATCAACATAAATTTGAATTATCAAAATATCTTTCTTAGTTTTCTTAATAAAAAGAGTTTGATCTACTTTACCAATTTCAAACCCAGATTCTAATAAATAGCTTTTAAGACGATCATACCAAGCACGTGGTGCTTGTTTTAAACCGTATAAAGCCTTTTTGAGTTTATAAACATGATCCGGAAATTTTTCATGATAAAAAAGAGGTGGTTGTTCAACAAAGACATTTTCTTTTATGTAACCATTTAAAAATGCACTTTTAACATCCATTTGATAAAGTTTAAAATTATTAAAACATGCAAACACCAATAAGATTCGTATTGCTTCAAGTCGGGCGACTGGAGCAAACGTTTCTTCGTAGTCAATTCCCTCTTCTTGATTATATCCTTGTGCAACTAATCTTGCTTTATTCCTAGTTATATTTCCTAGTTCATCTGCTTTATTTTTGAAGACCCATTTAGTACTAATGACTGATTGATCACTTGGTCTAGGAAAAAGTTCCCAAACTTTATTTCGTTCAAATTGATTTAGTTCTTCTTGCATGGCAAGGATCCAGTAGTCATCAGTTGAGGCTTCTTTTATATTCTTAGGTTCTATGTTAGAGAGAAAAGCTACATGACCAACTTGACTTAATTGATGTCTAGTTTTAACATTCGTATTTACTTCTCCAATTATATTTTGTACAGGATGATCCCGTAAAATTCTAGGTGGAGATTTTATTATACTAGTAGTAATGTTTATATTCTCGGTAAATTCATGATTTTTATCAAAATTTTCACTAGTATTACTGTTTTTATTCTGAATAGTTTCATCATCAGAATCGATAGTAATATTTGGATTTATATTTTTAAAATTTTTGTCAAATGAAACATGTAAACTTTCTTCAATAATTTGAGTTCTTTTATTAAAAATTCGATAAGCTTTATTTCATTCCGAATATCCTACAAATATTTCTTCATCAGATTTTGGATCGAATTTTCCTAGCTGATCTTTAGTATTCAAAATAAAACATTTAGAACCAAAAACTTTAAGATAAGAAATATTTGGTTTTCTTCCATTTAGAAGTTCATATGGAGTATTTTTGGTTATTGGTCGAATGGAAACACGATTCAATACATAACAAGCAGTAGCTACAGCTTCTGCCCAAAAATGTTTTGATAAAGTGGTTCCATTTAATAAAGTTCTTGCACATTCTTGTAACGTTCTATTTTTTCTTTCTACTATGCCATTTTGTTGTGGTGTTCTAGGAAATGAAAAATTATAGTTAATACCTTTCTTGTTACAAAATTGTTCAAAAACTTCATTTTCAAATTCTCCTCCATGGTCACTTCTGATATTTTTAATTTTCAAACTTTTAATATTTTGTATTCTTTTAATAAAAACTTTAAAATTATCAAAAGTATCACTTTTATTTTTCAAAAAGAAAGTCCAAGTGTATCTAGAAAAATCATCTACAATAACAAACACATATCTATTATGATTAATAGACTGAACTTGAATTGGACCAAAAAGATCCATGTGTAAAAGTTCAAGTGGTTGTTCTGTAGAAATTACCTTTTTAGATTTAAAAGAAGATTTTGTTAATTTTCCTAATTTACATGCATCACAAAATATATTGGTTTCGAATCTTATGTAAGGTAATCCTTTAACTAATTTATTTTTAGCTAATTTGTTGATGGTATTAAAATTGATATGACAAAATCTTTTGTGCCAAAGACAAGAATCATTTTCCTTAGCTACTAAACACAAATTTGAATCATTATTAATGTTCATATTTAAGATATAAATGTTTTTATCTCTTATTCCTTCAAAAATAGTGTTATGATTTTTATCGAAAATATTACATTTATTTTCTGAAAAAGTTATATTAAAACCTTTATCACATAGCTGACTAATACTCAACAAATTATGTTTTAAATTTTTAACTAATAAAACATCAGTAATGAGAGGTAAATTAGTGATACCGTTGCTGCTGACATCGCCTTTACCGATGATATATAATTTAGAGTTATCTCCAAAAGTGACTGATCCTCCATTTGAGTAGATAATATTTGACAACATTTCTTTGTTTCCAGTCATGTGTTTTGAGCAACCGCTATCTAAAATCCATTTTCCTCTCCTTTTATGTGGTACCGGCAAAAATTTATAAACAGTTGGTACCCATTTCTTTTTAGGGTCCTAAGAGTTAGATCTTAGGAAGCCAAACCCATACGGGTTCAGAATTCCCTTTATAAACATAGTTTTTGTTATTATGAACAGTTTCCATGAACATTTTGATATGTTTATTCCTTATCAAAACATTATTTGATTTTGGAATCCATATCTTAATGGTTTTAGTGTTTAAACAAACTGTTTTCTTAATATCCTTTTTAATATTATTATTAATCCTACTTTTAGAAAAATTATTCTGTTTCTTAAATCCTAGTCCATATTTATTGTTAGTGGATTGAGAATTTTCAAGTATTTTAGAAAGATTCTCTCTTCCTTTATTGAAATTAGAGATATTTTTAGAGATGTCATCAAATTTTATTTTTAGACTAGATTTTTCTAAATCTAAATCTTTAATTTTAGAATTTAAACTATTATTTTTCAAAAATAAAGCATCATTTTTATTTTTCTGAATTTCTAGTTCTTCAGATATTGAAGAAATTTGAGAAGATAAATTAGAATTTGACTGTTGAGAAATTTCAAGTTCTTCTTCTAATATTTTCTTCTCATCTTTCAACATATCTACTTCTAAGACTTTCCTATCTAATTTTCTTTGTAAATCTTTATTTTTCTTTTTAAGTTGCTTTGCTAAGTCTACTAATTCAAAATTAATTTCAATTAAATCTTCAAAACTAAGATCACTTACATCGTCTGACGAAGCCATGAAGCACACATTTGCTTGTTCATTTTCATTGTCACTTTCACTCTCTAATGAGGATGATGAGTCTGTGTCGTCCCAAGTGACTGAAAAAGCTCTTCTTTTGGTTCTGTCCTTCTTTAAATTGCTCTTTTTACGTTCTGGACAATCCTTCTTCATGTGACCTTTCTTGTGACATTCACAACATTCCATTGCTGAAGATGATGGTTTGCTATTATTATTGGAATTACTTTTGTTTCCCCTGAATTTATTTCTTTTGAATTTCAGAAACTTTTTGAAATTTTTAGCAATCATTGCCATATCTTCATTCTCTGAGTCGGAGTCATCTTTTTCTGCTTGAAATGCCACATTCTTCTTTTCTTGTGCTCCATTTCTCTTTGCCTGCAAATTTACTTCGTTGGACATTAAATTACCTATCAATTCTTCTAGTTTTAATGTTGACAAATCACTTGCTTCTTCAATGGCTAGGACTTTTCTTTCCCATTCGCCCGTTAAAGAATTTAAGATTTTTGTGACAATATCAAAATCAGTAAATTTTTGTTCTAAAGATAGTAGAGCATGATAAATATCCTGGAATCTAGAGTACATATCATTTATAGATTCATTTGGCCTCATTTTGAAATTTTGAAATTGATTTTTCAACATAGAGATTTTGCTTAATTTAACTTTGTTCGTTACTTCATGTGTTATCTTAAGTGTTCTCCAAATTTCATAACCAGAAGTGCATATGCTAACTCTATTGAATTCATTTCTATCTAATGCACAAAATAAAATATTCATAGCCTTTGCATTTGATGTAGCATCTAGTTTTTGTGTGTTACTCCAAGTTGAGTATTCTCCAGTAGGAGTTGTGTACTCACTTTGTATAACATTCCAAATATCAAATCCACTAGATTGCATATAGATTCTCATTCTAGTTGACCAATAATTATAATTTATGCCATTAAAAAGTGGAGGTCGTGAAGTTGATTGACCCTCTTGAAACTAGTATTAGTGTTAGTGTCAAAATCGTTAGTATGTGTTGTTGCCATATTACTAGAAATAGATATCAAATAAATTTGTGACGGTTATAGGATAACCTGCTCTGATACCAAATGAAAGTGTACGTGGAGTACTAAGGATCGTGTAATATGGTATATAAATGCGGAAACTGATAATAGCAGTAAAATAAAAATTAAAGTAAGCACACCAGGAATTTTTATACTGGTTCGAACTTCCTGTTCTACGTCCAGTCCCAGAATACCCTCTGGATTTAAACTAAACCCCCCACTTAACCAGGAGGAATAGGTATACGACACCTGAGCAGCCGAACAGGAATTTTTCCGACTCAACAGCCGAAGAGGATTTCAACTTAATATAAATAACTTGTTGACGAATGTGTTCTGAATAACACGGATTGTCTTTTGATAGTACAATTCTCCTATAATCAAATCCTCAAGAATATATAGTGTGTGTGAAGATTTAGAAGGAGGATAATCGCGTAGAATCGAAGTATATGAATTAATTCAGAGATTCTAGCGATATTGAATGAGAATGAATGCTTTTATTTGCAGAAATAAATAGAGAATAGATTACAGAATTATAAACAAGAATCGGGTAATTGTAGAAGTGAATTAAACATGTTTATATAGTTGTAGAATAGTTACAATCTTTCATGAAGAGTTTCAATCAAAAGTTGTGACCATATCTCTTGGATTGAAGATGATTCCTCTTCACGAACGATTGAAACTCTTCAGAAATATAGCCGTTATTTCCAGATCGGTTGACTGAAAATTCTGGCCGGTCAGCTAAGTTTAAAATCGTGCACAAAACAGTGCATATTTGTGCACTAACACAGGTTCGGTCAGCCGAGCTTACTAGCCGGTCGACCGACCTGATGTTATGTGCACAGATCACATTTTTTAAATATAAAACAATATACAACTATTTATATGTGTGTGTGACTACTTGAGGAATGATTTTAACAATATTCTAAGACTCAATAAAAAATATTCATACTAATCTCTGGATTGTAGTCTTGTCTCCTTTGTAGTGCATAATATACGTTTATTCTCTTTTTGTTGCCTTTGTATAGTATTCTCTTTGTAGTTCGTCTTATGATCTCTGAATCTTGTGTCATGAATCAAAACACATGAATCAACACACAATATATAGGCGAGTCAAAAGAATACATATCAGAGTTACAGCCAAAAAGGACTACACAAAAAGCTATAACAACAAGGAGCTAGCGGAATAGTCCATGCGGAAGCAAAATAGGCTAAGTCCAATGTACCTAACCTGAAACATCTCGGTCTGACCTGAGTATAAAATACATGGGTCAGTCTAGCTAAACAAATCAGTTAGATAAACTAAATGATAATGAACATACAAGATCATAAATACCACAAATATCTCCAAAAGAGATAACCAAATCATCTAACATAAGATGAATCAAAACAAGCCTCATATCATAGGCAACTCAAATACGCCAAGGACATACATATCCCAAAACAAGCCAAAAAGGCAAATAACGAATACCAATAAAGGTAACACAAGTTTCCACAAGGTAATCGCTATATATCGTGTGGTTCAAAGAACCTACCTTGAAAGGCGATACACTAGGGAAATATAATTGTCAAAGAAACAAAAGATGCTCGAGCTCAGTACTTTATAACAAGAATCCATACGCCCGAAGGCAACGCCCGTAGGCAACGCCCGAAGGCAATGCCAAAAGGCAACGCCCGAAGGCAACGCCAAAAGGCAACAAACCGTAGTGGCGGTACTGGACACCACTGTCCGGCGGAATGTGTCACAACTCTCAGAAAGGAACCCGGAAAGTATTAACGTGAGTCCCATACCCCACGTTCTCAGTAAACGGTTTACTAACCGTTAGTCAATTTCACACTCAAAGCAGTACAAAGTTCACCTCATCTCATCGGTAAACCAGACCCAGAGGTCAAAACGATCAAACGAATAGATTAGGAATTAACTGAAAAGATGAACACACGTGTTCATAGCACGTGTTTTATCTAATCATTTAATTCTCCTCCCTCTTCGCTCGAAGTGCAAAATTGTGTGTGTGTTTTAAATAGAAATTATAAATTAGAGAAACGAGCTTTTAATACCATTTAAAAAGATCATTTTATAAAAACCCGTGTATGAAATCAAAAGGAAATCATCATAGTCAAAATGTGATAACAACTGATTGTAATTGTAATCGGCACGAACCGATTAAATTGGAAACCAAGAAAAATAGGCAAATTGGGCTGGGACAAGCAGATTCAGACGTCTGAATTGTATATTTCAGACGTCTGAAACTGGTGCTCAGGCAATACTTTGCCTAGGCCAATGATGGCTAAATCATATCGGAAGCAATCAGATGAGTGATGATGGCTAGGAGTTTACGCCAAACGACTAGCCAACCTTGAAGACTCACCAATACACTCCGACCAACATGCCCAAACAACCATATAAGGATTTTCATAGATTTTGACTTCAAATGCCAAAAATTGGAATATTCATCAAACCAATTCAATTCAAAAACAAATGGACAAGGAATATATGTTAGGAATTGCTACCTAACACTATCAAAGATATAGACGTAGATGTGAGTTCAAAAACTCACCTTTTAACCCAAAAACTCAAGAGAGAAGCTATAGAGCAAGGCAAGAACAATTACTCTTCAATTATAACCCAAGGAGCTTCAATCTAAGCTCAAGAAAAAATATTTCCTAAGTTAGGGTTTAGGAAATTTCAGAAATCGAAGAGGAATTGAGATGGAGAAGGAGAAGAGGATGCTTACCTAAGCTTCTCTTAGATTTTGGAGCAAGAATTTGAGTTTGCAATTGAATCTAGGGCTTGGAATTTCTATTTCCCATTCTCTTCCCCCATTTTCAGTTGAGCTTGAGTTTTTAGGAATGAAATGAGTGAATGGAGAGGAGAGGGGGTTGAGTTAGGGTATAGTATGAGTTGGGTGGAACCCAAACCCAAACCCAAAGCCCTAAGTACAAATAGCCAAATTCTACTCAACTCCAAACATATCGATGCTTATACTCAAAAAAGTCGCAAACAACATTTTGAACTCAATGGAAATGGTCTCGAGTCCAAATTGTTGATTCTCAACTTCATTCTTGATTCAGACGTCTGAAATTTCCAAACCAGTCACCTGAATCTGGAAAAATATGAGTTGTTAAGAACAATATTCAGACGTTTGAATTGTCCATTTCAGACGTCTAAAAATGGCAATTTTAGCCTATTTCCTTTCTGGATTGACTCGAACAATTTCAGACATCTGAATGAAGCATTTCAGACGTCTGAATCCCTGTAAGACAGTTTTCCATCAAATAGGCACCTCCGAATCACGATCCACAAAGACTCTTCACTAATTCGACTGTTCTTTTACAAATAGTGACTTTCGCGCTAAAATTCGACTAACGATGCTATACACATATAAACATTTACAATATATGAATCGTAAAATATGTGGGTTGTTATAGGTAAACCTTCTGACATGGTCGGAAGTATGCTTTCGAAGGGTTGGTTCCAACATAAACTCTTCATTGTTTTTGAATTATTTCGAAAGGTTTTAATTTCAAAAGGTTTTAATTTCAAAAGGTTTTGATTTTGAAAGGTTTGATTTCAAAAGGATTGACTTTAAAAGGTTTATTTCGTAGGGTTTTGAAGGGGCTATCTTCAATGATTTCGAAAGGTTTTAATTTCGAAAGGTTTTGAGTTCGAAAGGTTTGATTTCGAAAGGTTTGACTTCGAAAGGTTTTGATTTCAAAAGGTTTTTGAATTCGAAAGGTTTTGATTTCGAAAGGTTTGATTTCGAAAGCTTTTGAAGGGGTTATCTTCAATGATTGGGAAAGGTTTTGATTTCGAAAGGTTTTGAAGGGGTTATCTTCAATGATGCTTTCAAAAGGAAGGTTTTCGAAGGTGCTAACTTCGGAGGGTTATTTCCTTTCGAATGGGACTTCATTCGAAGGGTTTTAAAGGGTTATGTCATAAAATACTTATCTTTGTTTGAATATGTAAGGGGGATCCTTATATAAAATGAATGTTATAAAACCTTGGGGACACCGGGGTGGGTTTAATGTTTTCATTACATAGTTTGGGGCAGAAATATGCTTTCGAAAATATACGTTGGGGGCTATAAATGTGTTTTTATTTAATTTAACCTAGTTGGGGCTACCAATGGGAATAGGTTAAACAAGTGGTATACTTGGGAAAATAATTAATCATGGGGATCATGAAGTTTTATAAATAATCATGGGGATCATGATAGTTTTGGCCAAGTGATGGGTTCTTGGTTAACCTAGGAAAACTATGGAATGTGCGGTGGATAGCCCACATCAAATTTCTAAAGTAAAGAATGTTTTGCCAGAGGTGGTTAGCCTCGGCATTTGGCACCCAAGAGTTCATATTCATCCTAGAAAAACTATGGAGTGTGCGGTAGATAGCCCATACCATCTTCTATTAAACAATGTACGATGGATAATCTACATTTATTTGAATGGATTTGGCATGGATAGTCCTATTAAATTACGACGGATGGTCATTTTAAAGATTTTTAAGGGGAACTCTAATAAATTGATTTTAGATGGGAAATCTAATAAATTGATTTTAGATGGGAAATATAATAAATTGCTTTTAGATGGGATATCTAATAAATGGGTGGATGGGATATCCAATAAATATGATTTATGGCTTTATTTCATATTATGTTAAGACTAATCATTTTGGATGCAGGGGCATAGTAAATGATTTGCTTGTTTGTTTTGGATACTAGTGAGGGAAAAACCCATTCCGCTAAGTGGCGTGGTCTCAATAGATATCTATTTATGATAAGATGATAAGGTATTATTCATACCAGACTTATTGTGTGACTCGAAGTTTGTATTTCTCCACAAACTCTCAGGTACTCAAAATTAATTTGAGTAGCCTGAGAATGGGAGACTTTCAGGTTTTGGTCGAATAAGCTTCCGACGACGTGCATGTGGCAGTGTTAGCTATGTAGGAGTTATTTTGTGTTTAACACTGTGATGTACTAAGAACTGTAAAGTTCATATTATTAGTTCTCTGATCATCATAAGGGACATCTTCATATGTCGCTCTTATCGTAATTTGTACATGTATATATGATCTGAACGTGGTTAACGTCTGGGATTATGTAATTAAATCTTAAATTGAAATTCACAAGAAATGAGAAATTCTGTTTTGTTGAAGTTTAAATTTTTTCATATTCTTGTGTTTTTGTATTGCCAATAGTTTCAAGATTACAATTTTAGTCACTCGAAAATAACACCTATGGATGACTGCAGCATCCAAAGTAGTTAGTTTTGAGCCTTCGGAAGCGGGATGTTACAAAGTTGGTATCAGAGCATGGTTTATGTACTTAAAAAAGGAACTTAAACCTTAAAAGATTTTGAAGCATAATCCGATGAATCTAAATTATGGTTGGGCTTGGGTAAGCGTTATAGTAACGTATGTGTACTTTGCTATAAATACCTAAGTATGTATTCCCCACTCTCTTAGACCGTTCTTCTGTATCTTACCAAGATTGGATTTCAGGTAGTAGGGAAGTAAGATATGGAGGTAGGAAACAGAAGAGTGAATCAAGGTGGGAGACGTACTGCAACACATGGAAATGTTCGACCCAATACTAGGAGCAACCAGGGTCGACATGCAAATGCAAACCCAGATGCAAATGCCAATGTTGGTGCTAAGATTTCGCCGGTTGATATGGAGATGATGTATCGGTTCTTCGTGAATATGATGCAAGTTGGAGCAGCTGCGGGCATGGCTATAGGAAATGCTGGAGGAGCTAATCCGGTGGCCCCAGTTGGCAATAACTATGCCAAGCTGAGCAGGGATTACGCTAGTCTTAGAGGAAAGCCTTTTCTGGGAACCGAGGATGCAGTAGGAGTGGAGAACTGGCTATTGCATTGTGAAAGGATATTTGCAGATCTCGGCTTGATGGATATGCAGAAGAGGAGACTTGCTTCAAGGGAATTGCAGGGAGCGGCATTGTTTTGATGGAACGAAGTAACCGTGGGAGAGCCAGAGGAAGATCTGACTTGGGCTGAATTTCTAAGGAGGTTCGAAGAAAGATTTTTATCAGAGGTTGCCAAGTCAGCATTGCTCAAGAAATTTGCAGATTTAGTCCAGGGGGATAGATCGATGATTGAGTATGCTACAGAGTTTGATGAGCTATCCCGTTACGGATATGCTACTGTGGTTACTATCATTCGAAGGAATGATAAGTTTATCAGGGGGTTGAATCCTGAGATCGCCAGAGCAACCATGCCAAACCTCCGGGATCCGTGTAATATTGTTGTTGAGATGGCTATTCAAAATGAAGAGATGCTTTCTACTTTTGGAAAGAGGAAACCAGCCGAGGTTCATAATTTTCAGGGTATGAAGCGGAAGTTCTTCAAGAAGAAAGGTGCCCAGTCGGGGGTAGCAGCTAAGAAGAGCAAGGCTGATATTGTTTGTTACAAGTGTGACAAGAAAGGGTACTATGCTAATGAGTGTCCCTCGGGTGATGGAAGAGCAGTCGCAGTGAGGCCGAATGTGAAGTGCTACAACTATGGCCAGATGGGGCATTACAAGGACAAGTGTCCCGAGGCTGCTAAGGCTGGAAAGGGAAAAGTCTTTGCGTTGGAACCATCATCCTCTATACCAATAGCTACTGAGAAAGGAAAAGATGTGATGGAAGGTATGCTTATAATTCATGGTACTCCGGTTAGGATACTATTTGATACCGGTGCACCGCACTCATTTATATCTCAGTATTTGCACTACACCATAACAGCTATTTTGGAACACCGCTATGCGGAAATTTTAGAACAGTTCTGGACCGTTCCAATTTTGGCATGGCTTGTAGCCTTTCCGCTATACTTAGGAATGGTCATGGACCATTACAATATTATTTCTTGCTCGAATCTTCCCAAGCTGCCTCAACACGTTCTCGGCGTGAAGACTCCCACCAAATTAGCACGAAACTTTACTTTCCCCTCCAAATGTTCATTTCCCCCATTTCTATTTCCTTCGTAATAACCTAAAACCACTTACAACGCCACAACTCGACTCAAGTACGTCTCCAAATTTCTTCTTCGATCTCAAGTACGTCCCCAATTTTCTTCTTCGATCTCAAGTCGTTCGCAACCTCTCAACTCACTTCCTCGAACCCCCATCGAAACTCAAGAATCGCCGCCGCTGCAAGTCGAAAAGGCTACCGCTGCCACAACTCACTTCCTTGATTCTAGAAATTGGGCTAACCCCCTCAATTGATAATCACAGTCGCCATCAATCTAGGTACTTGTTTCTCTTCACTTTAGTTTCTAATCAGGTCAGCAATTGATTTCTTTCCCTTTATCATAAGCTATATATTTGGTTAATGTTAGGCAATGCAATTACTTACAGTATTATTGAATATCAAGAGCTGTATACTGAATGATAAGTTTTGTTATTTTTTATTTTCTCAGCATGTCGTACTTTATACTGAATGATACGGGGTTAATCATAGTATTATAATTATACTAGCAACTTTCATTTTCATATCTGTGGTGATTGATTGAATCTTTGCGGTTAAATTTTTTTATTTTTTGAATGTTATTGTATTTGTTCAGTCGATAATTTTTTCTATAAAATATCTCTCTTGTTTACTGCAAAGTAACACACCACTTTGTTGTTTTTTCGTTATTGTGTTCTCAAATTTTGAATTGTTATTGAATAATGAAATCAAAGTTCAGTTTGTATAAGGTGTTCGACTTGTGAAATGAAATTGCATATCTATTATAGCATAAGATTGGTGCAACATTACATTTGCAGCATAACATGCATCAATGATATATTGGTAGCTAAGATTTATTTATATTTTGAATTAAAGTAAGGTGTGAATAATGTATAGGGTTACAATAAATATAGACATGAATCTATTGAACTTAGTTGGAACAAATCCACAGTGAATATGTTGAATCCTAATTTGTTAGTCGGATGTATAACATAGACAAAGTTACAATCTAACTTTTTTTCTATTTGAGCTTAATAATGGTTAGTTACAATTGTGAATATTATGTTAGATGGTTTTTCATCATGTCTGACTTTGGTCAGAATGCGTATAGGTTTCAGTTTCCAAATGTAGTTGGTTAATTTTTATGAAATTTGCCGGTAATGGGGTAATCTTTTGTTGGCTCAACTGTTTCATGTTTTACCTTATTCGTTATTAGTTGCTAGCCTTGATTTTTCCGAGTTAAGTTATTTGACACATGAAATTGAATCACATGCTTGTTATGCAGGTTCAAAGTCTATTCTGACGTAAGCAATGCCATCACATTGTTGGATGTCGGTTGTCTAATTGCACTTGTTATATATATGACTCATGCATGCTGTTTGACTCACGACCTTGGGTTTCTTTCTTGGCTACTACTGTCAGCAAATAAGGTTCGAACTCTCTTCTCCGCCAGTTTTTTGGGTAAATTTGTGTATTCTTCTCCTTATTTTAGCAAGAACGAATGCTTTCTTCACTACTGCAAATTTATTTTTCGTACACTAGAAAACTATTGACATGATATCTTACGAAAGATAAATTCTTCCTTTTTTTTGTTAGTTGATCGGTTCTGGGCTTGATGTAGTTTTGGCTGATTTCCGGCCATGTTTCAGTATGTGTATTTTTCTTCCTTTTTTAATAATTTTGTGAGGTTAAGTTTTATTTGACAAGGTGAGCAGCTAGTAGAACTCGTGTTTATTCCTGAAATTTAATTAATTTGACCTTTAGTGTGTGTCTTTTGTATGAAATGAAAAGGATTAATCGTGTTTGACCAAAAAATATGTTTTGTTTACAAAGAATTAGTAATGATTTTTAGATAGAGAAGTTGAGATTTAGTACCTATCAAGTAAACTCGTTGACAGATGCATCTATCACCCAAAAAACTTATAAATATTGGTATGTTTTATGTATTCCAAAAATGGTAATTTAAATGATGTGAATGTAAGTAATAAGAAAAATTGAAAAGTAACATGAGAAACTAAAAGAAAAATAGACGATTATGGATTTTAACATTAGAATTATATACAACAAATGTATAGGTGTAATGACCCTAAAAAATGAAATGAAAAAAAAATTATATTAGGAAATTCTGAGATATATAAAATATATATATATATATTGCATTAAAACAGAAAAGAATTTAGCAATAAATAAAATTGCATGGGAGCTTCTGTTTGATAAAATGCAAGGAATTAAGGTAATTAGAAGAAAAATTGGAACTCAAAATAAATATAGCTTTATGTTCAAAGAATTATGTAAATAAATATATATATATATATACATTTAATATATATGGGGTATTTTCTGTTTTATATGAAGATAAAATAAAATGAAGTTTAATAAAAAGGTTTATATGTCTTATAATTATGCCAAAAATAATTAGCATAATATATGTGATTTTTATTTAAATATGGAAGGAGTTACTGATTTGACAAAGAGGCAGAAATATATATATATATATATACACACACACACACACACATATATAAGAATCAAATAAAAATTTCCATACCATATTTATTCCAAGCAAATAATTTGGGTAAATGATTTTACATCACATAACAAGGTATGATAGTATGCATGATTGAAGGGAAATAACAGATAGGTAGAAAAAAAAATATAAAGGAAATTTTTAGATTCCTTAAACTTGTAAAAAGAAATAATGAACTGAGGGTCACATGCTTATTACATGAGTAGAAAAAGTCATGAAAATAGTATTGAGTGTTTAAAAATGCATGATCCCCGAAATAGCTAATTAAAGTAACCTAAATGTGTGCATTTCCCATTTATGATCACACAGGAATATGATGTGTACATAAACATCTAAGGGTATCAGGGGAATTACCCATTTTCTTAAACCCTAGAATGGATTTATAAATAACTGCACATAGCCAAATCCATCATTCTCTCGGATCAAAACAAAAATAAAAGAATAAACTAGGAGAAACACCAGCTTGAGGCTTTGGGGAAATTACTGTTCAAAGGATTAAGGCAGTAAAAGGAAAAACCTTAGGTGAGTATTTATCCTTTGTATGCAATGGCATTAAGTCCTATTGCAGGCAGCCTAAAAAATATTATGAGTCATTTGAATCTCTGAAATAAATTGTTATGGGTAATATGGATGTTTGTTTGTGCATTTTTGTTTGGAGCATTAATCTGTAAGTGGGTTTTTAGAGTTAACATGACTTGAGCATTCTTGTTCTATTTTTAAACATGGACATAGATTAAACAGGGGAACATGGGGTTGAACCAGAAAATATACAAGTAGTCATATCTCTCTGAAATATGAATGAAAGAAAAACTAGATTGGTCACTTGGGAGATAGTCAATGATCTGCTTACTCCAGGTGGGAGCAAGCATATGCATGGTGCAACTGCATCCTGAGGCCTTTGTGTGTTGGAATAAATTAAGTAACCTGGGAGTTTCCTTCACAATGCATACATAGTGTTCATTTGACAAGGAGTTAAAGACCATAAAACAAATGGGGACAGGGGTTTAAAAATCTGGGTTATAAATATTCCGATATGGTGTTAGATTTAATCAAAATAAACATTGTTCATTGATTAATTGCTGGGTGAAATTTGGAGTATGAAACCTGAGTTTACTTATCTAAAATTTGGTGTGGATGAATTAAGAATTGTACACATGATTATTTCAACGGTTTGCTGTGTATTGTTTAATTTGTTGAATGTGACTTTGTATCTCTTTGAATGAACCAAAACATGCTAAGTATAAAACCTGTTAAACTAAGAAGGCACTGCAAGATTACTAAAATTATGTGTAAGTATACAAAAATTGATAAATGCTCATACCAGTGTAAACTGACCCTTTTGGTTGCCCTTGCAATCATCTGGGTGTCTCAAAAATTCTTTGGGGCAGCTAAATGATTTGCTTGCAGGAAATTGAAGTTGGCTTGATGAGTAAAGAAGGCATTGGCTGCTAGTATAAATAAGAGAGACTTGTTTTAAAATTTGCAGTTGCATTGTAATGAAATTACTAGACAAATTCTATTTTCTGTAATTGAAGTTACTTGTAGGAAACTTTCTAAGTATTTTGGGGTTGAAAATATGTACTTAAGCAAAACCTGTTGTGAGTGATCATTGATGATGTCTGGTTAACTACTAATTTATTTTATGAATGATTGATTTGGAGAAAATAAGGAGATAGACATATCATATACATATGATATGTGCATAAATATTTGATCTCTGATTTTTATTGCCTATATTTTGCCTTATGGAAATTAAACAGTTAAGGGGATTGATTTTTGAAATGAACTCTCAAGATTTTAGTAGAATATTCAAGTGAAATGAATTTGTGCATGGCAAGTAAATGATACTGGCATGTGCATGAATTCTGGAAGTTTGTATGTATTTGAATATTTAAATTTCAAATAGCACTATGAGAGCAGTAGACTTGGAAGATACTGAATTTTGAATAATTGAATGAATACATATAAGAAAGCATTTCAAAAAAAAAAACTAGACACAAACATGCTGGGGATTAGGAGTAGGAATTTGTAGATGCTTGTTAAAATGAGGGATATGGGTTTGCAAGTGGTAAAAGAGGGACTATGGCTGGTCTAGATGGCCATGGGTCAATCCTTTGGAGCCTGGAACCACTTCATTTCAATCAGTGAAGTGTAAAGTGCTTCCGGGACAAATCAAAGAAAACACCAAGCAGCCCATGGATAACACCAAGCATATCCCACAAATCACCAAGTATGTAAGCCTGCATCATGTTAAATTTAAAAATGCTAAAAATCCTCATCTGATCAACCTGAAATGATAAATGGAAATTAAGTCCAATATCCATGCCTGCTAGTAAAATTTGTAAGTAATTTCATGCATACACTTGATAACTATCATGAGATCAAGGAAATACCATTTTAGTGTTAATAGAACTATTTAGGCAGATTGATACATATATAGTCAAATAAAAGTATAAGTGTTATAATTTGCTAAAAATATACCTCTGGCAGTAGAACAAAATTTAGAAAGGAAATAAGTGGCTTGTCAATAGCTTGTATGGTATTTTGTTTTCAATTTGATTTAAATCCCCTCTGATAAAATAATAATAATAATAATAATAATAATAATAAAGAAACAATTGTATATCATCAAATATATAATTGTCTTAATTTGTTTGTACACTGATATGATTATATTGGTAAAAATCAGGGTCTTGGGAAAAATATTTGGAAACTATATAAAAATTCAAATATAAAAGAATTGGGGTTTAGTGGTGAATTCCTCTTGAATGTAAAAAAAAAATCTATGTGTTTTAGAATGAGGGTCACCACAGTTGGTATCAGAGCTATGTTTTAAATAACATAGTAAATGTTGTTGCATGTATATGGATTTTTGACTGCATTGTTTGAATTATTGGTGTTGAATATTTTTGTTTTATGTCAAGAAATATATGTGTGTACATGTGACACATGCACAGTGTGCACAAAAATAAAAAATGAACCAAATAAAGACACCAAAAACTGATAGGGGTAAATAAACTAACATAACAATCATATTTATAGCATTATGGTAGGACCAAGGCATCACACAGGTGCAGGATCATCACGTGAGCCACCTGTGATGAGCATGGAGGATTTTGTGAGAGCTTTAAGGGATGGAATGACACCAAGGCAAGACAATCCTCATGAGGAACTCTCCAAATTGCTTAAGACATGTACCACTTTGGGAGGAAAGGATTTTGAAGGTACTGAAGGAGCTATAGGTGTTCAAACTTGGATAAAAACTATGGAGAGGGTCTTCACAGATATGCAAATCAATGACCAAAGGAAGAGACAGATAGCTTCAAGGAAATTGAAGGGGGCTGCACTGGATTGGTGGGAAGTTGTGACAGCAGGAAGACAAGAGAATACCATCACTTGGAATAATTTCAAGGACATGCTTGAGGCCAGATTTGTCCCAGCATCTGCCAAGGCCACACTGCTTGAAGACTTTATTAGATTAAGGCAAGGAAGCATGAGTGTGAATGAATACACTCAAAAGTTTGAAGAATTATCCAAGTATGGACTGGTGTTAATAGGGAATGCAGAAGCAAAGAATGCAAGGTACATTCAAGGCTTGAACCCTAGTCTGTCAAGGGCAATGTTGCCATACAAGGACAAAACCTTCGATCAAGTAATTGATCTAACTCTCTCATTTGAGCAACATGACACTGCAAGAGAGAAATTCAGGAATATGAAGCTCAATAAGAAGAAGGGTGGTCAGAACAAAGTGCAACCTTATGACAAGAGAAATGCAAGTAAAGGAGCTAAGAAAGGGGAAGGAGCAACAGCACCTGAAAGCAAGAAATTCACTCATTGTTTTAATTGTGGAAAAGCTGGACATTATAGTAACCAATGCCCTGACCCCAAGATACCCAGAGGAGGCTGCTATAATTGTGGAAAGATGGGTCATCTCAAGAAGGATTGCCCAGAAACCAATAGGGGAACAACAAGGGTAGGAGCTTTGGCAGCAAGTAACACTGGGAATGTTGGGCAACTTGAAGGTATAATTTTTATTCATACCCAACCAATATCAGTAATATATGACACTGGTGCCTCACATTCACTAATATCTCTGGAAATTACAAAGAAATTAGCACTTGCATGTGTTTCTATTGATCAGCCCTTAATTGTACACAGTCCCATAGGGAGTCATTGTATGTTAGGGATGAAGTGTATGGGTCTGAAATTAATGATAGGAGGTTATGAATTTAATTCAGACTTATATACCTTAAATTGTCCTGGTATTGGGATTATTTTGGGAGTAGATTGGTTAATGAGAAATAAAGCAATTTTAAATTTAGAAAACCTTACTATTTATTTGGAAACAAATGAAGGCAAAAGAATTACCATATTAAGTGAAATAGCAAAGAATACATGTTTTAATAAAATCTGGAGCATTAATGAAGTTCAAAAGGAATTAAAAATAGAGGAAATCCCAGTAGTCAATGAATATATAGATGTGTTTGGAGAAGTGAAGGGAATTTCTCAAAACAGACCAGTTGAATTTAAAATAAAGTTAATCCCAGGAACAAATCCAATCATTAAGAAGCCTTATAGAATGGGTCCAAAAGAGTTGGTAGAATTAAAACATCAACTAGAAGAATTAGAAGAGAAAGGATTCATAAGATCAAGTAGTTCCAGTTGGGGTTCCCCAGTGCTATTTGTCAAGAAACATGATGGCACAATGAGGTTGTGTGTAGACTACAGGGATTTAAACAAGGTAACTATCAAGAATAAGTACCCACTGCCTAGAATAGATGATCTATTTGATCAATTGCATGGAGCTAAAATATTTTCAAGGCTAGACTTAGCCTCTGGATTTCACCAAATGAAAGTTGCAGAGGAAAGCATTGAGTACACAGCCTTCAATACAAGGTATGGCCTATATGAATTTCTAGTAATGCCATTTGGCTTGACCAATGCTCCCTCCTATTTTGTAGACTTGATGAATAGAATTTTTAGAGACTTTTTGGATAAGTTTGTCTTGGTATTTATAGATGACATATTAATTTATTCAAAGACAGAAAATGATCATGCCATGCACCTACATTTAGTATTATCCAGACTTAGAGAGCATGAATTAAAAGCCAAGTATTCGAAGTGTACATTTTGGCAACATGAAGTAAAATTCTTAGGACACATAGTGTCACAGCAGGGAGTAAGTGTAGATCCAAGCAAGGTCATTGCAGTTCAATCATGGAGTAGACCCAAAACAGTGACTGCGGTGAGGTCATTCTTAGGTTTGGCAGGGTACTATAGAAGGTTCATCAAGGATTTTTCAAGAATAGCCGCACCAATGACCAAACTAACCAAGAAGAACCAACCATATGGGTGGACTGAGCAGTGTGAACAAGCTTTTGAGAAATTGAAGCAAGCATTGGTGGAAGCTCCTGTCCTACAAATCCCAGAAGCAAATGAAGGAATGATTGTATACACTGATGCTAGTGGGTCTGGGTTAGGTGCAGTGCTTATGCAACATGGCAAGGTGGTGGCATATGCATCAAGACAGCTTAAACCCAATGAAACCAAATATGCAACTCATGATCTAGAATTAGCTGCAATAGTGTTTGCACTAAAACTATGGAGGCATTATTTGCTTGGGGCAAAATTTGAATTATTCACAGATCATCAAGCATTGAAATATTTATTTTCTCAAAAAGATTTAAATATGAGGCAAGCAAGGTGGTTGGAGTTTCTAGCTGCATATGATTTAGATATTTTGTACACTCCTGGAAAAGCTAATAGAGTGGCAGATGCTTTGAGCAGAAATCATGTAAGATTAGCCAGTTTGATGATTGATGAGTTTAAAAACCTTGCAGTGCTTGGGGAGGCAGATATATACAGCAAGGATGAAGTGAATTTTAAAAAACATGGTGATATGGTGGAGTATGGTACACTGGGAATAATCACAGTGAAGTCTAATCTGGTGGAGAAAGTTGGTAGCATGCAAGATCAAGATCAAAGTCTAAAGGAGAAGAAAGAAATGTTATTAAATAACATTGAGTCAGAGAATTTTAAAATAGATTCCCAAGGTTATTTGAGGAAAAATGATAAGCTTTATGTACCAAACATTGCAGAATTGAAGGAAGAAATCATGAATGAGCATCACAAGACCAGGTACACCATACACCCTGGTGGTACTAAAATGTATCATGATTTAAAAAGAATCTACTGGTGGCCAGGAATGAAGCAAGCAGTGGCAAGATATGTGGCAAAGTGTTCCACATGTCAACAAATTAAAGCAGACCACCAAAAGCCTTCTGGCATGTTGCAACCTTTGGAGATACCTCAGTGGAAATGGGAAAGTATTTCCATGGATTTTGTGGATGGTTTGCCTAGAACTAAGAAAGGCAATAATAGTATATGGGTAATTGTTGATAGACTAACCAAATCAACTCACTTTGTTCCTGTCAGGTCAGATAGGAATGCATCTAAGCTTGCACAATTATTTATTAAAGAGGTGGTGAGGCTACATGGTATGCCCAAGACTATTGTGAGTGATAGAGACACTTTGTTCACCTCAAGATTTTGGGAAAGCTTCCAAGAAGCAATGGGAACACAACTTTGTTTAAGCACTGCCTACCATCCTCAAAGTGATGGGCAAACAGAGATAGTGAATAAAATATTAGAAGATTTACTTAGAGCATGTGTGCTTGATTTTGGAGGTAATTGGGAGGATCATATTCATTTGGCAGAATTCACTTACAACAATAGCTATCAATCAACCATAGGAATGGCTCCCTTTGAAGCCTTGTATGGGAGACCCTGCATGTCTCCTGCCTGTTGGTTGGAAGCAGGAGAGGGTGTAATATTGGGGCCAGATCATGTTAAAGAAACCACCAACATGATTGAATTGGTTAGGCATAGAATGAAGGCAGCACAATCAAGACAAAAGTCTTATGCAGATAGAAAGAGAAAGCCAATGGAGTTTGAAGTAGGAGAGCATGTTTTTCTGAAAGTATCACCAATGAAGAAAGTGTTCAGGTTTGGAAAATCTGGTAAGTTATCACCAAGATTTGTAGGACCATATGAAATTATGCAGAGAATTGGTGCTATGGCCTACAGACTTAAGTTACCTGAGGAGTTGAGTGGTGTGCATCCTGTATTTCATGTTTCTCAATTGAGAAAATGGGTGCATGATGAAGGAGCAATTCTGGAGTCACCTACTCGAGTTCAAGTCCAGAAGAATTTGGTTTATACAAATGAACCAGTAGGGATAGTTGCCAAGGAAGAGAAAAAGTTGAGGAACAAGGTGATCAAACTGGTGAAAATCCAATGGAGCTTGGACACTAATGATTGTACATGGGAGGTTGAAGATAAAATGAGGGCTAAATACCCCAATTTGTTTACTGATGGAGAGGTATGTTTAAGCAGCCTATGATGATTTTTCTAAATATATTTATATATTGTTTGTTTTCATAAAAAAAAAATGAGTATGGGGTTATGGAGTTACAACAGGCTATAAATTAGAGCTCTTAATTGGAAAAAATTAGGTGAATTATGGGGACATAATTCCTTTAAGGGGGAGGGTATGTAATGACCCTAAAAAATGAAATGAAAAAAAAAATTATATTAGGTAATTCTGAGATATATAAAATATATATATATATATATATATATTGCATTAAAACAGAAAAGAATTTAGCAATAAATAAAATTGCATGGGAGCTTCTGTTTGATAAAATGCAAGGAATTAAGGTAATTAGAAGAAAAATTGGAACTGAAAATAAATATAGCTTTATGTTCAAAGAATTATGTAAATATATATATATATATACATTTAATATATATGGGGTATTTTCTGTATTATATGAAGATAAAATAAAATGAAGTTTAATAAAAAGGTTTATATGTCTTATAATTATGCCAAAAATAATTAGCATAATATATGTGATTTTTATTTAAATATGGAAGGAGTTACTCATTTGACAAAAAGGCAGAAATATATATATATATATATATATACACACACACACACACACACACACATATAAGAATCAAATAAAAATTTCCATACCATATTTATTCCAAGCAAATAATTTGGGTAAATGATTTTACATCACATAATAAGGTATGATAGTATGCCTGATTGAAGGGAAATAACAGATAGGTAGAAAAAAAATACAAAGGAAATTTTCAGATTCCTTAAACTTGTAAAAAGAAATAATGAACTGAGGGTCACATGCTTATTGCATGAGTAGAAAAGAGTCATGAAAATAGTATTGAGTGTTTAAAAATGCATGATCCCCGAAATAGCTAATTAAAGTAACCTAAATGTGTGCATTTCCCATTTATGATCACACAGGAATATGATGTGTACATAAACATCTAAGGGTATCAGGGGAATTACCCATTTTCTTAAACCCTAGAATGGATTTATAAATAACTGCACATAGCCAAATCCATCATTCTCTCGAGATCAAAACAAAAATAAAAGAATAAACTAGGAGAAACACCAGCTTGAGGCTTTGGGGAAATTGTTGTTCAAAGGATTAAGGCAGTAAAAGGAAAAACCTTAGGTGAGTATTTATCCTTTGTATGCAATGGCATTAAGTCCTATTGCAGGCAGCCTAAAAAATATTATGAGTCATTTGAATCTCTGAAATAAATTGTTATGGGTAATATGGATGTTTGTTTGTGCATTTTTGTTTGGAGCATTAATCTGTAAGTGGGTATTTAGTGTTAACATGACTTGAGCATTCTTGTTCTATTTTTAAACATGGACATAGATTAAACAGGGGAACATGGGGTTAAACCAGAAAATATACAAGTAGTCATATCTCTCTGAAATATGAATGAAAGAAAAACTAGATTGGTCACTTGGGAGATAGTCAATGATCTGCTTACTCCAGGTGGGAGCAAGCATATGCATGGTGCAACTGCATCCTGAGGCCTTTGTGTGTTGGAATAAATTAAGTAACCTGGGAGTTTCCTTCACAATGCATACATAGTGTTCATTTGACAAGGAGTTAAAGACCATAAAACAAATGGGGACAGGGGTTTAAAAATCTGGGTTATAAATATTCAGATATGGTGTTAGATTTAATCAAAATAAACATTGTTCATTGATTAATTGCTGGGTGAAATTTGGAGTATGAAACCTGAGTTTACTTATCTAAGATTTGGTGTGGCTGAATTAAGAATTGTACACATGATTATTTCAACTGTTTGCTGTGTATTGTTTAATTTGTTGAATGTGACTTTGTATCTCTTTGAATGAACCAAAACATGCTAAGTATAAAACCTGTTAAACTAAGAAGGCACTGCAAGATTACTAAAATTATGTGTAAGTATACAAAAATTGATAAATGCTCATACCAGTGTAAACTGACCCTTTTGGTTGCCCTTGCAATCATCTGGGTGTCTCAAAAATTCTTTAGGGCAGCTAAATGATTTGCTTGCAGGAAATTGAAGTTGGCTTGATGAGTAAAGAAGGCATTGGCTGCTAGTATAAATAAGAGAGACTTGTTTTAAAATTTGCAGTTGCATTGTAATGAAATTACTAGACAAATTCTATTTTCTGTAATTGAAGTTACTTGTAGGAAACTTTCTAAGTATTTTGGGGTTGAAAATATGTACTTAAGCAAAACCTGTTGTGAGTGATCATTGATGATGTCTAGTTAACTACTAATTTATTTTATGAATGATTGATTTGGAGAAAATAAGGAGATAGACATATCATATACATATGATATGTGCATAAATATTTGATCTCTGATTTTTATTGCCTATATTTTGCCTTATGGAAATTAAACAGTTAAGGGGATTGATTTTTGAAATGAACTCTCAAGATTTTAGTAGAATATTCAAGTGAAATGAATTTGTGCATTGCAGGTAAATGATACTGGCATGTGCATGAATTCTGGAAGTTTGTATGCATTTGAATATTTAAATTTCAAATAGCACTATGAGAGCAGTAGATTTGGAAGATACTGAATTTTGAATAATTGAATGAATACATATAAGAAAGCATTTCAAAAAAAAAACTAGACACAAACATGCTGGGGATTAGGAGTAGGAATTTGTAGAAGCTTGTTAAAATGAGGGATATGGGTTTGCAAGTGGTAAAAGAGGGACTATGGCTGGTCTAGATGGCCATGGGTCAAACCTTTGGAGCCTGGAACCACTTCATTTCAATCAGTGAAGTGTAAAGTGCTTCCGAGACAAATCAAAGAAAACACCAAGCAGCCCATGGATAACACCAAGCATATCCCACAAATCACCAAGTATGTAAGTCTGCATCATGTTAAATTTAAAAATGCTAAAAATCCTCATCTGATCAACCTGAAATGATAAATGGAAATTAAGTCCAATATCCATGCCTGCTAGTAAAATTTGTAAGTAATTTCATGCATACACTTGATAACTATCATGAGATCAAGGAAATACCATTTTAGTGTTAATAGAACTATTTAGGCAGATTGATACATATATAGTCAAATAAAAGTATAAGTGTTATAATTTGCTAAAAATATACCTCTGGCAGTAGAACAAAATTTAGAAAGGAAATAAGTGGCTTGTCAATAGCTTGTATGGTATTTTGTTTTCAATTTGATTTAAATCCCCTCTGATAAAAATAATAATAATAATAATAATAATAAAGAAACAATTGTATATCATCAAATATATAATTGTCTTAATTTGTTTGTACACTGATATGATTATATTGGTAAAAATCAGGGTCTTGGGAAAAATGTTTGGAAACTATATAAAAATTCAAATATAAAAGAATTGGGGTTTAGTGGTGAATTCCTCTTGAATGTAAAAAAAAAAATCTATGTGTTTTAGAGTGAGGGTCACCACAATAGGACCCTAGAATAAATATCAGAAAAGCATAAGTTGTATATGCATCTCCTCTAGTTAATATAATATTTAATGAACAGCTTTTAAATGGCTTATGTATGATGATGATCAGAGGTGAAAATTGTTTCTTGCTGCATATACTTTATGTTTAATTTTAACTGCATATACTTTATGTTTCTTAAACCTTATATTTAATTTTAACTTTATGTTTCCTGTATTTCATTCAGAGATTGGCCACCAACATTTACTATTAAATGCAGTCTGGTGTGTCAGCTTATTTAAAAAACTACATGAATTCTAAATACAATATATCGACAGATGAACAAAATATTTTGAGATAGCTAATGAGTAATTAAAGCCTGCTAGAGCAATACAGGCAGTGACAACATTATGATATGGAACTTGGTGAGATTGTAGTGAAGAGATTGTTTGAAATAGAACCTAACAACCCGGGTAATTATGTGCTGTTATCAAATTGAATAATATAGTAGCAAAGAGATTGTTTGAAATAATATATGCACCTACTTGTAAAATAATTTTTTTCGCGATCAGAGGAGGTTATCTTTGGCTTGTATTCATAGCTGTATCACCTTTAAATCGTTCATTGATTTTAACCCATCTTCATTCTAAAACTTAAAAATAGTGTAAAATAATAAAAGTTTCACTTGTTTTTTTTTCTTTTTATCATTTGCAGATAACAATGTCAACACCGGAAGAAGCATCACCCCATTCGATTGCGCAAACATCCTCTACACAATCCGAGCCAGTTGTGGTAAATTCATATGGTGTTCCTATTTCAAAAAATGCTGGAAGAATAGGAAGTCGAGTTGGTAAATTAATACGAATACATATGCCGATATCATATGAACGTTGGGATAAAGTACCCCAAAAGTATAAGGATGACGTTTGGAATGAATTGCTAGTAAGTTAAATCGATTTGTACCATTTTTAATTTTCTCATAACATATGTATTTTGTTACATTACTTCATTTTTAACTCTTAATTTTCGCAGACATTTTTTCAAATAGAGTCAAATGCAAAGGACCATTTTATGAAAAAAATGGCCGAGTCATTTAGAAAATATAAGAGCGAATTGAGAACAAATCATTATGATAAATTTGATAACGACGAAGATAGGTCAAAAAACTGTCCAAGAACAATCAGCCAAGAAGATTGGGATATGTTCTTAAAAAATGAAGCAAAACACAGTGCAAGCGAAAGAAGGGAGATAGGAAAAAGAAATAGATCAATGTACAAATATTGTCATCATACTG
This sequence comes from Allium fistulosum, assembly GCA_030737815.1. Classification (NCBI taxonomy): domain Eukaryota; kingdom Viridiplantae; phylum Streptophyta; class Magnoliopsida; order Asparagales; family Amaryllidaceae; genus Allium; species Allium fistulosum. The sequence continues at coordinate 327,552,071 of CM060906.1, forward strand.
GACGTACGAGTCATGCCGTATTAGAAAATAAATTGGTATAATTTCAATTTTTTTATTGATTTTGATTGTTTTTTTTATATCGACTTTATATATCAGTATGCATATACATCTCATATCTCAATAGAACTCTATTGTTTGCATGAAAATTCTTTGTATTGCATTACTAATTGAACTACCAATAAATCATGCGTTACCTCAATTTTACCAATAAATCTATAACTCCTAGCCTTGATTCAATTGTATATATGCAAATCTAACAATGTTTTCATGAGGAAGTTAATCCTTGCCATTGTTGCATGAACTTTGGATATAATGGTTAGTTTTGTTGCAGGCCAACGCAAATCCGACAAAAGTAATCACATGTCGTCAAGTATGGGAAAAAGCTCATACAAAAAAGGATGGGACCATACCAGATAACACTTCTTTATACTTCGTAAGTTAAACAAATGATAACTTAGATATTTTAGATATATCAAGTCTTTATCGTATTTCAAGATAAAATTGCAAAAGCAAAGGAAACAATTAATGATAGTGATGAAGAAGAGTTGTCATTGGATGAAGACATCATATCAAAAGTGTTTTGCAAGGACAAAAAGGGTCGGACTCGAAGTATTGGGACCAAGATATCAAGAACCCAAATTAAGGCTTCTGCTATTGCACGTAAACAACTCAAAAAGGCTAAAGGAGACATGGGAGAACTAAAAAGTAAGATGGAACATATGGAGAATAAATTGGAAAATATGGATGGCACATTGATGACGTTGGTCAGCTTGGTCAAGGAGTTGACTTAAGGAAATCACATACCGGATGTTACTTTCAATGAAGGAGGGAGTAGTACACGTCATGAAAGTGTTGGGAGAAACCAGATCAATGACGTTGCTGCTCAACTGAATTCGGTTGGCACAACCAATCAACAAAAATGTGAAATTCTGAACCTTGATCTAGATGTCATTGCAACGGCTACTGTTTGTAAAGATTCAACATCATTCATTATTCATGGGAAATCTGTACCATCAACACATGAGAAGTTGGTGGTGGACAATATACTTCTACCGGATGAGAAAACAAGCAAACAAAATCATCCTCTCGCAACAACCTTTGCAGAAGTTGGAATCGATGGTTATGTGTGTCACCCGAAAAGTGCCATTCGCTATCTTTAGATGCATCATTGAGACTACTCTAAATGAAGACCTTTGCCAAGTAAGTTGGATTTTATTTACTGATTGCTTTACACAAACACACAACCTTAAGTTGGATTTTATTTATTTGTCAATACATTAAATTGGAGGCATGTCAACTCTATTTATGTTCTTGATGGTGACTTAAGTTGGATCAATTGAATTTTGCTTCGCTTATTTTCATTTCCAATCCAAACTCCGGTATTCTTTCTATTTCTGGCTTTCTTTAGTAGGGATGTTTCTTCTTCTGAATTATATACTTTTATTGTTCCTGGGTTTTATTAAATCCTTTAACATGTTTGTTTTCAATTGAGTTCTGCTCTAGAATATAATTTGTTCTCCTTCATCTTTACTCTACATCTTTGCCCTTCTGTTTCAGTTCTCTCTATTAGCCTTGTAGAGCCTTCATTTGAGTTTTGCACTTTATTCTAGCGAACAAAGTTGACGATGGGATTGAACATTTATGTGTAAGAGCAGACGATAATATAAATAGTATTAGTGAAATGGTTTAACATTTTAGACTGAATAATTTTGCGTGGAGTATCCATGGATATCAAGTTAAGTAGAAGACACTGATTCAAAATAGAAAGTGTACACACATACTTATGCTTTTATTTTTCTGTATGTGTATGAACGTACATGTCTTTTATTTTTGTATATGTACATTCATACATACCTGGCGCCTGTTTAATCACTGTTTACAAGTATAATTTGTTCATCTGTATTGGATGTTTAGTTGGTTTAAGGTTACGTTTGCTTTTATATGTTCAAACGATGGATATTTTCCAGATATCTTTTGACTTAAACAACACAACGAACAAGTCAAATTCAGGTTATATAAAAGTGATGTCTTTTTATCGTTTCAGGAATTTGTACTTGTGCTTACTTTAGGAAAATAACATGAGTTGGATTCATATCACATCACGCCTTGTTATCATCCATTAAACCTAGCATTGTGAGTAGAAATAATTTCGTTTTGAACTTAATGAACCCCCCTCTAATCAATCCTTTCATCGAAGGTCCCCAAATTATCGTTTACGATGTACTCTAATTGCTTTTTTAAAGAGAAACTATCATTATAATAGTCTGTTTCATTAATTTCCAAAACAAGTAAATCATCAATGCTAAAATGTTCCCAAAAAAACAACTAAATCATCAATGCTACAATTTTTGCTTTTCACTGCTTCGAGGTCATTTGAAATAGTGTTCTGAACTGCAGTTGTATTCGTTATTTCAATATATGGTTCTTCCATTTAACGATTGCAAACTTTTTACTGATCATAGTATATTTCAGTCATGATGATGTGTGTACTTTATTGTTTTCATTTTTTCCCTTAGTCAATTTGAACTCTTTGATTTTTAATTTGTTCTACATAATTTAAAGTATCATCATATTAGTACAATCTTAATGCGGGTAGTAACATGCATTATCATTTAATTTTTACATAATGCAACATTTCAGTTGAATTGAGACTCAATTTTTCCTACATGCAATCTCTATTTACAGAGGGGCACATTATTCCGAGGTAATTGAAATGACAGATATATTTGAGGGTAGCATTATACGCCTAGGAAGAGGACTGGGTGAAAATCTTAACCAGGTATACTACTATTCTGCTCATATTCCGTTTATAAAATATAATTTCAGTTATTTGATTTTGTGTATATGTTGTGCTGTGGTTGCTACATGGCCTCGTTTTAACATTGTGATTTAGGTCAAGACCTTTCTCATAACCACATCCACCAACATCTCATGCGCTTAGATGATGGGATAAGAATCAAGACTTCAAAACACCCAAAATTTTGCATATTATATAAGGAAGTGTTTTTTTATACTATTGGTTGTATCCATTAAAACTTAACTCTGAGCTTATGTCTTCTTACAAATATAAGCATAACTCACCTTTCTTAAAACTTCAAATATTTAGAGTACTGTCGAAATAATCATGTTTGGCTCTTTAATTCGTTGAGCCAAACTAGTCGCACTTATTTAATTATATTTTTTCTTTTATAAAAAAGAGTTGGTTGTCATAATTTTGTTGCCTTGTTTCATTCTAATTGCAAACTAATATCAATGTTCTTTGTGTTGGGTTCCTTTTTTTCTTAATTTTTGGTTGTTATTAGTTATTGTATTCTTTTGGTTATTTATCCTCTCATATACTAGTGGTATAATAACGATACATTTTAATTTGGTAATCTGATGTTTTTTATGCTTATAGCTATGCTTTAATTGCAAATAATATACTCGTAAAAAAAATTAAGCTTATTAACTGTAGCGTGCCTTTGGAAAATAAATTATCTATGCAATGAATGTAACAGACTATTAACTATAGTGTGCCTACAAAATGCATGTAGATTAACTGCCTATGGTCATGGGTGGTACTGCTACACTAGTCACACCCAATTTCAACTTCAACTTCAACTCTGAAGCACCGTAAGCTGCATCACCTCTGTTTAAGCTCATATGTTACACAACTAGGTGGACAGGTGATTATAACTCCACTCTGAAGCATCGTTAGCCACTTCAAACCTAATTTTTTGGACTAAATCTCCAGATCTGAAGCACATATGTTACGTAATGTTGCCTCAATACGAGGCTACAAAACTGAACTTCTTTGATAATTCTCCATTAAACACCTATTAACATGTATATTCACTACACTACATCGACTACCTATACAATCCGCCTCTGGTTATTGTAACATTCAGTAGACATCATCTCTCAGACATGTTTCTCATTGTTTCAGACCTATGCATCACTTATTTTATGTAAATTCCTTTAAATGGATGTAATTTTAATGTTTTACTTCAAGTTTTACTGAACCACTTATTTTAGTCTGTAATGCTTAATGGGGAGTGGCGGTCTCCACTTTGTTGTTTAGTCTCTATTTATGTGCAGTCTTTTCAGTATTTGTGTCATTATGCTCATTCTCTGCAATTTCTTGTTCAGGTTGATGGGCTGCTGAAGTTACATTAGAGGACTGCGGATCAGGATCAGGATAGTTATATGAAATCAGTTTTTGAAACATTACTTTTACATGTATTGTCTTTAAATGACAGTTAATTCATTTACATGTATTGAGGTGAAAAATATAATATTTTACATGTACTAAGAAAGAGGTTAAATGTATTTAACTATGCTGATACCAATAATAGAGGTTAAAAGTATAATAGTTTTTACAACATTACTTTTACTTGATATTTTTTATATATCGATCCTTTTTGGGTGTGCATTTTGAGTATTATATGATGAATATTGTGTAGTTATACTTGTTTGGATATGATGTTTGTGGTTATTATGTATTTTTTCTATGTCTTGATCAAATTAGAATTTTGTATTTGGTTATTTTACGATAAATATAGTATCTGGTTCTCGGAAATCGTGGTAAAAACATTTGGAACGGTCTACAACCGTGCTAAAAAGAGCATGGAAAAAATACCATTATGATTTTGGAATGGTTTTGAGCCATGCTTGACTATAATTTTGGAACGGTTTTTAGCCGTTTTTAAATGGTGAATTCGGGCCGTTATGAATAAATTTGGAACATTTTCGGACCGTTCCAAAATTTTTGCCACTCCTCATTTAGGAACAGTTGTTGACCGTTCCAAAACAACTTTGGAACGGTCCAAAACCGTTCCTAAATGGCATTTCTAGTGTAGTGTTGGTAGATTGCTTATGTCTGGAACCTTTATACCTTATTACTCTTTTAAGGGTTGCGAATCCTATAGGCGGGTATGCAACTCTAGGAATGAGATATGACCAGTTAGAACTTTATTTGTTAGGTCATATTTTTGCATGCAGTTTATATGTTTTTGATTTCGTGGGTTTTAGGATCATATTGGGTATGGATTGGTTAGATAGATATGATGCTAGGATATTTTTCCAGGAGGGGGAAATATAATTGAAACACCCTAATAGCCATAACCGAGTTATTTACTTAGTAAGGAGTTCAAACGGAAATGCTTATGTGTTATTGGATGCTTTGGGAACGGAAGCATAGTTGAAGCAGGTGTATGTAGCAAGAGAGTTTGCGGATGTGTTTGAACCAGTTTTGGGCTTGCCGCCAAAAAGAGCTATCGAGTTTCAGATAGATCTCGTACCGGGAGCTGAACCTGTTAGTAGACCACCTAGCAGGATGTCACCAACCGAGATGAAGAAATTGAAGGTGCAGTTAGTGGAATTGGAAGGAAAGAATTTCATCCGGCCAAACAGTTTGCCTTGGGGAACGGCCGCGGTATTCGTGAAGAATCCAGATGGGTTGTTAAGGATGTGTATCAACTATTATTTGTTGAACGAGAGGACGATCAAGAATAGGTATCCTTTGTCGAGGATCGATGATTTATTCGATCAGTTGAGTGGAGCCAGAGTGTTTTCCCAGCTGGATTTGGCGACAGGTTTCCATCAGCTAAGGGTGGCAAAGGACAGTATTCCTTCGATGGTGTTTCGGACCAGATATAGGTCTTACAAATGGTTGGTTATGCCATTCGGGCTTACTAATGCGCCGGCTTTCTTTGTGTATTTGATGAACTGGGTTTTCCGAGAGCACTTGAATAGGTTCGTGTTGGTTTTTATTTATGACATTTTGGTATATTCTAAGAATGAGAAGGATCATGCAAATCATCTTAGGATAGTTTTGGAGACGCTAAGGCTGCATCAGCTGAAAGCAAAATTCTCCAAGTCTCATTTATGGAAGAAGTAAGTGAAGTTCCTTGGTCATGTAGTTTCGAGGAAGGTTTAGCAGTTGATCCGGATAAGATCGAAGCTGTTAACAATTGGAAAAGACCAGAGACCGTAAGTGAGATTAGAAGCTTTCTTGGACTTGCAGGTTAATACCGAAGGTTCATTAAGGATTTCTCACGGATAGCGGCCTCCTTGACCATGCTAAACAAGAAGGACGTGAAGTTTGTTTGGTCTGACAAATATGAGGAGGCATTCCTTAAGTTGAAACATTTGTTAACCAATGCGCCTGTGTTAGTAGTTCCTAATGGGAATCAGGGGTTGGTAGTTTACACCGATGCATGTGGTACCAGGTTAGGTGCTATGCTAATGCAGAATGGAAAAGTTATTGCCTATGCTTCTAGACAACTTAAACCACATGAAGTGAGATACCCTACTCATGATTTGGAGTTGGCAGCGGTAATCTTCGCATTGAAGGTGTGGAGACATTATCTTTTGGGTGAAAGGTTTGAGCTATTTATAGATCATAAGTCTCTACGGTATTTATTCCCTTAAAAGGAGCTGAACATGAGACAGCAGAGATGGCTAGAGTTTGTTGCATCTTATGATTTTAGCATCGAGTATACACCTGGAAAAAGAAATAAGATGGCGGATTCGCTTAGCAAGAAACATCAGAATGTGGTGTTAGCTATGTAGGCAGAATGGAAAGACTTGGAAGCACTAGCTGCTTGTAGTGTGCAGTTGAGGTCGACTGTTGTCTCTAGTCGGAACATTGTCATGATTTCTTGCTTAGAATTTCGACCAGTGTTGAGCGAACGAATTGCTCCTAGGCAGAAAGAGGATCCAGTGTTAGCTGAGAGGATTAGAAGGTTAAAAGCTGGAACCGAGGTTGATGATTTAAAGGATTTTATTCTTGACCGCAGGGGTTGGTTGAGAAAGAAGGAACGATTATGTGTTCCGGATGTTGGAAACCTTAGGAAGGAAGTTCTTAGAGAATGCCATCGATTGAAGTTTACGATTCATCCTGGGGGAACCAAGATGTATCAGAATATGACGAGAAGTTTATTCTGGGAAGGAATGAAGAGGGATGTTCGCTTATGGGTAAAACAGTGTTTGAACTATCAGCAAGTAAAAGCTGAACATTAGAAGCCGAGTGGGTTGCTTCAGCCTTTAGATATTCCAGTTTGGAAGTGGGACTCGATATCCATGGATTTTATTGACGGGTTGCCATGGTCAAACCGGGGTAATGAAAGTATATGGGTCATAGTGGACAGATTGACCAAAAGTGTCAATTTCATTCCGGTAAGGTCAACCAGGACGACACTTGTTTTGGCTAAGTTGTTCATGAAGAACATCGTTAGACTGCATGGAATTCCTAGTAGTATCGTCAGTGATAGAGACGCTTTGTTTACTAGCGAGTTTTGGAAGAGCTTGCTGAGTGTGTTAGGCACTAAGCTCAAGATGAGTACTGCATATCATTCTCAAACGGATGGGCAGACAGAGAAAGTCAACAAGGTACTTGAAGTTCTGTTGAGAGCTTGTATGCTGGATTTTAGTGGTTCTTGGGAAGATCACTTGCACTTAGTGGAGTTTTCCTATAATAATAGTTATCAGACCACTATAAGAATGGCGCCTTCCGAAGCTTTGTATGGAAGGCCATGCAAATCACCAACATGTTGGTTAGAGACCAGAGATAGATTGGTCCTTGGTCCTGTTTTGGTGAGAGAGGCAACATATAAGATCGAGTTGATACGGGAAAGAATGAGGGAAGCTCGGTCTAGGTAGAAGAGTTACGTAGACAAAAGGCGTAAGGACCAAGAGTTCTCAGTTGGAGATAGAGTTTTCATCAAGGTATCGCCGATGAAAGGTGTGGTTCGGTTCGGGAAGACCGGGAAGCTAGCATCGAGATATGTTGGACCATTTCCTTTATCAGAGAGGATTGGGAGACTCGCATACCGAGTAGATTTGCCGAGCAGTTTGTCCGGGGTCCATGATGTGTTTCATGTTTCTCATCTTAGGAAGTATGTTCATGATCCAGAACTACTATCACTCCGACGGCACCGGAGGACTTAGTGGTGGAACTGGATATGACTTTTGTGAGGTAACCAATTCGTGTTATGGAAAAAGATGAGAAGAGGCTAAGGAACAAGACAGTCAAGTTGGTGAAAGTTTAGTGGAGCGACAACGTAAAGGACTGTACTTGGGAGACAGAAGACAGGATTAGGGCTACTTTTCTATAGCTGTTTTAGATGGTATGTTCTATATAGGGTTTATATAGAATTTGACGGGTAGGTTATACTAGCTTTGCTTACATGGGCTATATGCTTGTTGTTGTGTCCTTACAGAAATTACGGGGACGAAATTCTTTAGGGGGAGGGGGTCTGTAATGCCCTTGAATTTTAATTAACATTATAAGGGATATTTAATTGGATAAATTAAATAGAATAATGTGAATAATTAGGGATATGAGATTAATAAATCTAATGGCCGTGTCTAATTGAATGAACTAAACTAAGACTTAACTAAATTTAGAAGGAGGAATTTCCTAAGGGGTAAACTTGGAAATGAGGCTACATTTCTTTGTATATATCTCTTCCTCCACCTGAATAAACTTCCACTTTCTCATTCTTAACTCCCACATATTTCGGCCGGTCATTAAAAAGCTCCAGGAAGAGTCTAAATTGAAGAATAAGCTAAGGAATTAAAGCTAGTGAAGTATCTCATTCTCCAGTCAACTAATCAAGGTGAATAATCATGTTTATCATCTCGTTTTTCTGTGTTTGGATTGGTTATGGGTTATACCCGATTTATGTTTGTGGTTTTGGTTAGGATATAACCATTTAAACCTTTGTTTGGATAAGGCATAGGTGTTTTAAATGTTAATGGGTTAATTAACACGTTTTTGTTCGGTTTTGGTTAAATTCCGAATTGTTTTGATCTTCATATGCTTTGAAATTTTAATATGTTGAAGTATATGATTTATATGATTTTTGGCGATTTTTGGAAAATTTTCCTTAGTGATTTACTGAGGTAATTAAATTATTTACACCCAAGGGATAAACTGAAATTTGCTTCCGAAATTACTTAAATTCGGAAGGAAATTGCCTTTGGAAATATTTGAGGAAGAAGTACAGTGTTTTGATAAAAAGGTTGAATTTGGTATACTTTTTACTATTTGGAAGTATAGGAAAAGGTTCCTCAGGCAATTAAAATTAGACAAACAAGATAAAAACATCACTTTAGTGGGCCCAGTTCTGTCTTTGACTCCAACAAGCCCGCTTTTACCCTTTCGATGAAGTCGAAAGGTACCTTTCTTCTTAACAGAAGGTAAAACAGTTACCCTCCGTCAAAGTCGAAAGGTAAGCACGGGGCCAAAGGGAAGAAAAGGGCGAAGGGATGAGGAGGCTGCTTCTTTTGCTTTCGGATAGAAATAAAGATTGTTTTCGAATAAGTTGAAGGGGGATCTTTTGACTCTATCATTTTATAAAAGACTAAATTTTTATATGTATTCAAGAAGGGGTTTCGAAGGGGATCTTCGAAAGCTTAAACCTTCAAGAGTAGTGTTTTAAAATGTTTTCCGAAAAGGTGTTTTAAAAACCTTTCGGCAAAGCAAAAGGGTAAACCTTCCAACATGGTCGGAAGTATACTTTCGAAGATTTGGTTCCAACACCAACACTTCATTGTTTTTGAATGATTTCGAAAGGTTTTAATTTCTAAAGTTTTTGATTTCGAAAGGTTTGGTTTCGAAAGGTTTAACTTCGATAGGTTTATTTCGAAGGGTTTTGAAGGGGCTATCTTCAGTGATTTCGAAAGGTTTTAATTTCGAAAGGTTTTGAGTTCGAAAGGTTTGATTTCGAAAGGTTTTGATTTCGGAAGGTTTTGATTTCGAAAGGTTTGATTTCGAAAGGTTTTGAAGGGGTTATCTTCAATGATTGCGAAAGGTTTTGATTTTGAAAGGTTTTGATTTCGAAAGGTTTGATTTCGAAAGGTTTTGAAGGGGTTATCTTCAATGATGCTTTCAAAAGGATGGTTTCTGAAGGGGCTAACTTCGGAGGGTTATTTTCTTTCTAATGGGACTTTATTCGAAGGGTTTTAAAGCACTGTTTTTAGCCATTTTTCTTAAGTAAAACTTTGCTAAGACGAAGGGTTTACTTCGAAGGGTTATAGCATAAAATACTTATCTTTGTTTGAATATGTAAGGGGGATCCTTATATAAAATAAATGTTATAAAACCTTGGGGACACAGGGGTTGGTTTAATTTTTTCATTACATAGTTTGGGGTTACAAACAAAAATATGCTTTCGAAAATATACATTAGGGCTATCGATGTGTTTTTATTTAATTTAACCTAATTGGGGCTACCAATGGGAATAGGTTAAACAAGTGGTATACTTGGGGAAAATAATTAATCATGGAGATCATGAAGTTTTATAAATAATCATGGGGATCATGATATTTTTGGCCAAGTGATGGGTTCTTGGTTAACCTAGGAAAACTATGGAATGTGCGGTGGATAGACGACACCAAATTTATAACGTAAAGAATGTTTTGCCAGAGGTGGTTAGCTTCGGGATTTGGCACCCAAGGGCTCATAGTCATCCTAAGAAAACTATGGAGTGTGCGATGGATAGCCCACACCATCTTCTATAGAACAATGTACGATGGATAATCTGCAATTATTTTGAATGGATTTGGGATGGATAGTCCTATTAAATTATGACGAATAGTCATTTTAAAGATTTTTGAGGGGAACTCTAATAAATTGATTTTAGATGGGAAATCTAATAAACTGATTTTAGATGAGAAATCTAATAAATTTCTTTGAGATGGGATATGTAATAAATGGGTGGATGTGATATCCAATAAATATGATTTATGGCTTTATTTCATATTATGTTAAGACTAATCATTTTGGGTGAAGGGGCATAGTAAATGATTTGCATGTTTGTTTTGGATACTAGTGAGGGAAAAACTCGTTCTGCTAAGCGGCATGGTTTCACTAGATATCTATTTATGATAAGAGATGATAAGGGATTATTCATACCAGACTTATTGTCTGACTCGAAGTTTGTGTTTCTCCACAAACTCTCGGGTACTCAAAATTAATTTGAGTAGTCTGAGAGTGAGAGACTTTCAGGTTTTGGTCGAATAAGCTTTCGACGACATGCAGGAGGCAGTGTTAGCTATGTAGGAGCTATTTTGTGTTTTCCTCTGTGATGTACTAAGAACTGTAAAGTCGTATTATTAGTTCTCTGATCATCATAAGGGGACATCTTCATGTGTCGCTCTTATCGTATTTTGTACATGTATATGTGATCTAATCGTGGTTAACGTCTGGGATTATGTAATTAATTCTTAAATTGAAATCCACAAGAAATGAGAAATTTTATTTTGTTGAAGTTTAAATTTTTTCATATTCTTGTATTTCTGTATTGCCAATAGTTCTAAGATTCCGATTTTGGTCACTCAGAAATAACACCTATGGATGACTGTAGCATCCGTAGTATTTAGTTTTGAGCCTCCGGAAGTGGGATGTTACATAGACTATTAATACTATTTCCAAAAATCATTTGAAATAATAATATACATATCTCCTTTGTAAGTCAAATCATGCTTTTGAGATTTAATCAAAATCTTTTTTATTAAACAAATCTACAGCTAATTGCTATGGTAGCATTTCCTCACTTAGAAACTCAAAAATGAATATTGATGATGCTGCAACCATCATTGAAATTATTTTATAGCGAAAAAAGTGAGTTTAGTGCTTTCTATCTCTTCTAAATCCTTTTAAATATTTCTATTCATAAATACTTTCCAATAATACTATCACTATTTTTCCCCAAACCTTGAAAACCATTTTCCAATAGCATCGGGATTTAAACCCTCAAATTTTCTATTTTAAATCCTTTTTATTTATAAGCCATGTTTTTTATAAACCAATTTTATAAAATCAACTTCTATTAAATCATTTCTCAAATATTCATTCTAGAATATTCTAGGTTTATTTTAATAAACACTTTTATTAAAAATCAATTTTAACCTAACATTAATATCGAACGCCCTATAGTCAAACTGTGAAACTTAATTCACAAGGTGTTTGTTTCAGTGTTCATATAATTTCTATTTACCCAACCCATGTTTAAGAAGAGAAAAATGGCGGATAAATCAAAAAACACAAGTCAGTGCCCAAAATTGGATGGGCATGACTAATCAAACCCTAAATGATAATAATTGAATATTATCATTTCCTAACAAACAAGTACATCAAAAATAACTATATTAATTTTTGAAAATTATTCCTTTTATATACAAAATATACTCTCGGATAAAATTATTTCATTTATCGATTTAAGACAATACCATGTAGATTGGCCTTGTTCAAGTGTTTAGATATCTACCAATAACGTTAGCTACTCGTATTGACCAGAATCCTTAAACAACTCAACAAAACAATCAACATAACATAAATCTTTTTTATAGCACTAACAAATACGCACCCTCATAAATATACACACTCAAACTCATTTTAAGGTGTTACTAACCCTATCTCTAACGAGTTTACCCCACCAAGGCCAAAGTTCTCGCTTAACCTTCAGCTTTGATACCAACTATAACAACCCATCTTTTTGACCCTTAGAATTTGACACAAATACATCCATGGTATTCACGTTCCGAACATGCAAGTGCTGAAAAGATAGATTATTTGAGTGAAAGAAAAGAAAATACAGAATAGAATCTCACAACGTGGCGAGTAATATATATATATATATATATATATATATAATAGGCCTTTACAAAAAGAAAAGAACTTTAATATACATACTATAGTCAGAGCAAAACTGACCTATCATCAACCTGGATAGTTATAACAACCTATCCTTACAATTTCTGACCAATATAGACAAGAAAAAATAGTGGAAGATAAAATACGAAAATACGTCTTGGAGGATCCATCTCATCTCTTGAAGTTCCAAAGTATCCAGCTAAATCTAGGAAATATGCTTGGGCTAACCCAAGCATTATAAGAAACATAACGCCTGGATTAATCATGTAAAACCAGTGTGAGAAACACAATCAAATGTATTTTTAGATATTTAAAAACCTTTCAAAATAAAGGTATCTCGTAAAACCTCAACGCACATAAACACGGATGGGTTTTTACCTTACGATAGCCGAATCGTTTTTATTAGAAAATCCAGTGATATTATAATAATGTCTAGGGTTCAAAATAAATATGGAATCATAACTGAAATTGTAACATTAATTAAATTCTAGCATAATAGTAGTACAACTAAATCTATAAAGGCACTTATTAGAGATTGGCTTTCCATCAACGATTGGGCTACCGAGATACCGCCTGCTATAGTACACCTCTAGAAAAATATACCAGGGCCTCATATTGATCCCCTTCAAATCAGAGTCGGCCAGCCCCTTCAAAATGACAAGCCGAATTACATCATTCCTTGGGCGTCGAGGTTATTATATAATGTGCACTAGCTATGGCCGACATTTTCCATGCGCATGCATACTGAATCCTTAAATATTGATTCTAGATCGAGGAATGACTGCTCCTAATGGTAACGAAATCACATAGTTCCGAGGCATATCCCATGTTTTAGTCATTACCGGCTCGTGAGGCTTGTGAGGTCACGATTACCTTTTTACTCTCTTAGAAAATCCCACTTGGATTGCCAGCCTTGCCTTCTAGGCATAATGCAATGCCAACATTTGTCCATCCAAGTTGTTCAGGATAAGAACAAACCGAAGGCACTATTTCCACAACATCCATTTTGGAATCACCCTTAGGATTAGTAGCAAGTACTCTTGCACTTCAATGAGCTCCGTCTTTGATCATCTCGAACCAGCTCTTGAACCTTTTCCATGCGTCGAACATGCATATCGTTTTGGAGTGGTTACGGTGTCAAGTCATCTCATATAAGTATACTGCCCGCTTACCGGTCACTCTAAAACTAAATCTCTAGTTTTGGCAACCTCAACTCCGGTTCTTTTAGAAATAATCAGACAATACAAACGAGAACAGATCACCTCCTAACCATTTAAGTGGATGAATTTCCTTATCATTTGTCATAGGAGAACAAAACAAGATTTATACACATAGTACAACATCATCGAATATGACTGTGCCATATAACCCATGTGTTTCTCCTATATATTTCCAAAGTAATATTTTGGCCAAGATTTGATAGTCGGTTATTTAACTATCAAATAAACAAACAATCGAATATAAATTTACTTCCATGTGGAATCCACTAAGTTTCTATTAATCCCTTTTAATTATTTGATTCAAAATATCTTCAAAAAAGATATATATACACGAACCCCTTATATACTTTCAATACCTGGAAAAACATTCATATACTTATCCCACCAGCATAAGTATACAATTATACTTTTAATGCTTAGAAAGTATATGCATATACTTATCTCAACGGTACAAGTATATTAACAAAACTTAAGTAAGATTTCCTCTTCCCAAATTCATATTTAAATGGGCAAAAAAATTATCATTTAAAATATTTCTTACTATTTACCAAACCACCTATCATTGTATTGAGTGTGGAAATAATGTTTCCATACCACTATTATTAAGAAGGATTAATTATCAAATACCAAAGTCTTATGCCATTTATAAATCACTTTATGTATTTCCATGTTCATGTTTGAAAAAGATATAAGGTTGCTGCTTTAAATAGTTCAATTTGGATCAGTGTCGACTGCAATATAGCATCAACTAAGAAGCGTAACGCTCTCCCTTTTATTAAAAATCTTAAAACATGCAGCGTCAATACCCTTCGTCGGCCTCTACCCAAGGTCGAAGGCCAAAACTTAAAACCTTTATAAATTATATAGCCAATTATCGAAGATATATGGTCATCGACCCTTTAAAACATAGGCCTCTTCACCCCTTTTTAAAACAATTTTAGTTGACATTAAAACAAGCCTCTCGGCCTTAAAAGATGAAGTGCGACATCATGGACATGAGGCATCGACTCTAAAACAAAAGGTCGCCGATCTTGGTGCACAACGACCCCAAGGCCCTCGACGTCATAATAAAACCTTTAAATTTGACCCACTTCGGCTCCTATGCCACTTATTGTCTTTATAAGGTCAAAGTCATATGAAGCGGCATCACCACCATAGTCTTGAAAACAATCAAAGTGATTAAGTGCGACATCATTGAAAACAACGATGGAGACATGCGATGTCGTCGATGTCGGCATTTAGATTTTTAAACATTTGTATGGACTACGAAGTGCCATTGTCTTCGATACTATATTGTCGATGAGGTCGACTTAGGCCAACATGGAAACATTATAGAGCTACCGATGTAACTACCATATGCTTCCTTTCACCCTGACTTCAACACTCATAGATACAACACTTCTATAGGTGCAGAGAAGATACAGGCGACATGATTACCGTAATTTCCAAGAAAACTAATTTATTTCTATTAAAAACAATTACTTTTCACCAAATCATTATTCATTTCAAGTTCCCGTTGGAGAATGTAAATCACTAACATTTTGTTTTTTAGAAAACTGCCGCATGCAACATTCAAGATCCAAAATATTTATCAACTCCGATTAATTAATAGCCTTAATTAATTAATAATTTAAATACTTTTCTGGCATATTAAATTCATAATAATTCAAAATCTATTAAAAAAAATCCCTAAAAATTCCAAAAATTCGAAAATGTATTCCTCATCATATAAAAATTTCAAGGCCAAACTCCATATTTAATTATTTCAAATAATTAAAACTCGAAAATAACACAATAGAAATCTTTCATCAAGAATGTGTTATGATTAACACTGATATTGACAATACGTACAAGTCTTCCTATAATCTCCACTGGATATGTATAGATATGAATATGTGTGAGCTTTGGAAATATGGAAGAAAATTGAACCAAAGTTAATGACCGTTAGTTGAAATATTAATAGCAAATATGAGTAACTTGAATTTGAGTGCAAAGTTGATATAGAGAATAGAAATCAGAACTTCGTTACTTTAATCGTAAAATCACTGATGTATTTATAGTTGTGAAAAAATCTGTTTGAAGTGTTGCTACCATTTCTTTTAATTTCTAGAGTCGCTTCTGTTTGGGGTAGAACTGATTTGATGAAGAGATGTAGAAGCAACCTTTCAGATTTGACATTTGTGTATTTAAAAAATTCCGGGAGCCAAATCCAGATGTCTGGATTGTGATGACCAAATGTCTGGTCATGTATTATATGGAAAAATTCTAGAGGCTGGGACCAGACGTCTAGGGGCATAGTACCAAACATCTGGAATATATAAAATCTGTTCTTCTGTGTGAATGTGTGTGTATTTTATCATATACAAAACCCAGGGAGATTATACATATTATTTCTAAGATTTGTATACAATATTTATCTCTCTACTGCTGTGATGCATGTTCCATGCTTCCATTTGTATTCTTGAGTAACTGCAAAAAATAAGATACGAGAATATATGTACAATTATAGCTATATGGTTTGTCGTCATCAAAACTTGTAAATAGGAGATCTTAACATTCTCCCCCTTTTTGATGATGACAAAACTATGTATCATAAAACATATTTTACTCCCCCTGTATATATGTTATCCTCCTCCTGTGTGTATGCATATTTCTCTCCCGTTTGGCATTATCAAAAAATAGAGAAAATAGAAAATGTTATCTAAAACATAGGGTTTGTAGTGCATGATAATTGAAATATTAGTACACAGAAGGATAAATGCATAAAAGAAAAATTAAAGTGGCAGAAAAAAAATTAGAAACTACTGGTAATGGTGAGACAAGTCAGTAAAACTTCCATAGGTATCATTATAATAATCCCAAAAAGCTGAAGGATCAGAATTGTATTCGGGCCAATGACGTTGATTATTATATTCTTCGTTCTCTTGAATAGACAGCCCTTGAAAAGCCAAGTACCCTTGCTGAAGGGGGGGAAGGATCTTGTAGATTAAAGTCCTCACTTTCCTCTTCATCTATTTCCTTTAATGGTTTGTCTTCCATGTCTTCTTTTCCTCGAGGTTTTGTTGAAGACCCTGGAACAGAAGAAATATATGAAGCAAGCGAAGGATGTGATAGTGATGAGGACGAGGACCGGGATGATGATCAACCATGAACTTTCCTCATTACTTTCCCAAGAGTGGATACAACCTTATCCAGTGTTTTCTCGATTTTGCCCATTCGAGAAGATATGCATGAGATAGGCCTGTCAAGACGAACAACTTTCTTGCCTAAGATTTGTTGATTGCGAGATAAAATTTGTTGATTTCGAATAGATAAGTCACGATATGATTCTGTTGAAGTAGGTTCTCCTCGGGCTCCTAAAATCTCTGAGTCTGAGTGATATTCGGAGGGATGTTACTAGAAAACATAAGGACCTGGTTGTTGTTGAGGGGGTTGCTGCTGCTCTTGTTGAGGCTGTTGCTGATGTAATTGTTGTTGCTGCAGAGTCCATTGGGGAAATGATATTATCAGTGGCGGTTCATCCGGTAGATGCATAATCTTGAAATATTTGGAACCACTTTCTTTAATTTGTAGTTCTTCAAAATATGATAAGTAAGAGGTAACACCTTGGAATTGAAGAATCCACATTATATAGGGTGCATAAACAATTGTCTGGCACTTGTGAATCCAGAAATTTTTAATTTCGTCGAAAATAAATTGAGCCCAATTAACTTTAATACCACCAAATATAGCTGTGACGCCCCACCTCTATACCCACGCTAGCCAAGGACACTACGGGGTAATGCCGTCAACTAGCACGAAGAATAAGGCTGTTGAGGAGCGACCATCCATGTAATTGCTTTGTGCGATATGCCAAATAAAAATATAACTTTTCATCTCAAGAGGAAATCCGACATACCGATACAAACTCAAAAATACTACATAGTGGCTATGTATATATACTTCGGAAACAAATATAGAAATAAACATAACACAAATCAGTCACAGACAATTCATATCACAAAGGCGGAAACAGATATGAATACTACACATGAAAGTGTACATTAGAGTAGTGGTCTAACAAGATCCACAATATCACAAAAGAATAGATACAAGTGCAAGACAAAAGAATACGTATACATCAAGGAGTCTATATCTCAAATGTATACAACCAAAAACTACTAAACTAGAGTAGTTAGCCAAAAGATCAGATGATGGTCCGATAAGGAGTCAAGCGGAAGCACCTGTAAAATCTCAGTCTGACCCGAGTATTATTTAATAAGAAAATAATAAACGGATCAGTCTAGCTATAATTATCAGATAAAATGAGATATAAGAAGAGATATAATAAAAACGCATGATAACCAAAAATGTCATACTGCGACAAGTATACATTAGAAAATCCACAAAAGTCATACAATATCTCAATAATCTCAAAGCACTAAAAGAATGTCATATTCTTTATTTAATTCACCAAGCCACAATAAATGACATACATATCAATGCCAACTGAAAAAAGTGGTGAAACATAAATTCCAGAAATCAATAATTAGAAATCCAGAAATCACAAAAATAAGAGGATGGCCAATCAAAAACGGGAGTGTGAAAACTCCCCAACACGCGTATCATAAAATGGGTCGTTATCCCATAAAAACGAGCTGAAGTTCCTCCTGACAGGGTATAGTCCCCCATTGCGGACTTTGAGCCGAAGCTCCTCCTGATGAGCCGAAGCTCCTCCTGATGAGCCAAAGCTCCTCCTGATGAGCCGAAGCTCCTCCTGATAGGGTATAGTCCCCCATTGCGGACAAAGAGACATCGCACATTGCTAGTCTAAACCATAAAATGATCATCATCGATCATCAAGAAGTGTCGATTACACTAAGCTAGTAAATATAAGAGTTTAGCTTCATGTCCCATAACCACTTGCTTAACTCAAATATTTATGAACAGATTGTAGATTTCCACTCTAAAATTGTCACAAGAGTTTCAATCGAACAAGTCCATAAATTAACCGACGAAGTAAACGCAAGCGTTTCATACCACTTGTTTTGCTAAGCCGTTTAATTAGATTTTTTCATACGAATGAGGTAAAGGGTTGTATATACTAATAGATTGGAAAACGGTTTTATAAACGAGCTTTGTATTAAAAATAGAGTTGAAATCATCTTTGTAAAGAGTTTGAATATTGACTACTAGTATAGAAACCTTTGTATTTTTAAAGTGACAAGCCATAGAAATGATTGTAGAAACAATCAATCATCAAAAGTTCACATACGAAGACGTGAATCAAATCCATTTAAACCGATAAAGAATCCATCGAAATGGATATTCAAAAATCCCGAAAAAGGAGTCATCAAAGTCATAATAAATGATAACAACAAATAGGATCATCACGAATCGATTCAAATTGGAAATTCAATCCCAAAAGGCAAAGTGGGCAGAAACAACAAATTAAGTTGACTGAACAGAGATTTCAGTTGACTGAATCATGCCTGGAAACTTTCTGTTTCTAGGTTCAGTTGACTGACTTAGAGATTTCAGTCGACTGAATCATGCCTGGGAACTTTCGGGTTCCAGGTTCAGTCGACTGAACAGAGATTTCAGTCGACTGATACTGGCCCAGGAAATTTCCTGCCTTCAGCTCAGTCGACTGAACGCTCTGAGTCAGTCGACTGAACTGGGATTTCCAGTATTTTCAGCCTAAAAATGAAGAGGCAATCTCTTCGCAAATGCAACCGGATGAGCAATGGGCGCTAGGGGTTTATGCCAATCGACGACCGGCCCTATAAGCTCTTCGATGCATTACAAAACCATGATCAAAAATCCATAAAAGGATTTACACACAAATTTGACTTCAAAAACCAAAAATTGAAATATTCACAAAACCAATCCAAATCAAGAGCAAATGCACATGAATAAGTGTTAGGAATTCATACCTAACAACCAAAGATAATTATAAACATAAATGTGAGATAAAAATCTCACCTTTAAACCCAAAACAAATGAAGAAGAACCTATAGAGCAATGGCAAGAACAATCACTCTTCAAATCCAACCCAACAAGCTTGAATCTAAGCTTAAAAGAGAAACATTTCCTAAGTTAGGTTTAGGAATTTCTGAAATTGATAAGAGAATGAGTTGGAGA
The DNA here is from genome assembly GCA_030737815.1 of Allium fistulosum. Taxonomy (NCBI): domain Eukaryota; kingdom Viridiplantae; phylum Streptophyta; class Magnoliopsida; order Asparagales; family Amaryllidaceae; genus Allium; species Allium fistulosum. Next base: position 327,572,054 of record CM060906.1, read on the forward strand.
AGAAGAAGAGAAGGCTTACCAAAGCTTCTTCTTTGAATTTGGAGCTAGAAATTGGATTTGCAAAGATGATTAGGGCTTGGAGTTTTAATTTCCCATTCCACTCTCCATTTTTGATGAAGCTTAAGTGTTAGGAAATGAAAGTGAAGTAATGAAGAGGAGAGGGAGTGGAGCTTGAGTTAAAGAAACCAGAATTGGGCAAATGGGCTGAACCCAAACCCAAAGCCCTAAGTGAAAAATGTCAAAATTCCATTCAGCTCTAAACATATCGAAGTTTATACTCAAAAAAGTCGCAAACACCATTTTGGACTCAATGGAAGTGGTCTCGAGTCCCAATTCGACTTTTTGCAAAAAGTAGCTTTTCGGACATCAATCTGATTAACGATTCTGTATTTAAATAAAATATTCAAATATAAAATCGATAAATATGCGGGTTGTTACAATAGCATACATAGCTTTGTGTTATGTTTCATATATTTGCTCGTGACTACCTTTTCTTGGTATTATGGTGTTGATAATCATGCGATTTAGCAATCTTGCCCTAGGTCGAAGGTTCTTCGTATTCCATTGTTCCATATGATCTTCCCAAAGTAGGTGAGTGACCTCATCACGGGGTAAAAATCTTTTGTCGGGTATGTCTTTTATTTCGATACCCATGTAAGAGCAATGGAGGATTCGTCCCAACATACCAAGAGTGAGCTTAATAACTTTACCATAGACACTAGTCCAAAGCCAATTTTCGTCATTGTCTAAATATAAAGTTGTGCTCATAGGAGTTGGTTTACTAGTAGTGTTCTCCATTCCGAAACGTTTAAGTAAATCTTTACATATTTTTCTTGATTTATAAAAATGCCATTGTCCAATTGTTTTATCTGTAATCCAAGTAAAAAATTTAATTCACCTATGTGTGACATTTCAAACTCATTTTTCATTATTTCAGAAAATTCATTAAATAAACTTTCATTAGTTGATCCAAATATGATGTCGTCAACATATATTTGTATAACTAATATATCATTATTTTTGTGTTTTATAAATAGTGTAGTGTCTATTTTGCCTAGTTGAAATCCAGAATTTTGTAGATGAGTTTTTAGTCGATCGTACCAAGCACGTGGTGCTTGTTTTAAACCGTATAAAGCCTTTCTGAGTTTAAAAACAAGATCTGGATATTTTTGGTGAATAAATAACGGCGGTTGTTCTACAAAAACTTTTTCTTTGATGAAACAGTTTAAGAAGGCACTCTTAACATCCATTTGAAATAATTTAAAGTTGTGATGACATGCGAAAGCAAGTAGAGTACGAATTGCTTCGAGACGAACTACGGGAGAAAACCTCTCTTCGTAATCAATTCCCTCTTCTTGGTTATAACCTTGAACCACTAATCTTGCTTTATTACGAATAATATTTCCATTTTCATCTGCTTTGTTTTTGAAAACCCATTGTGTTCCTATTATAGATTGATCTGATGGTCTAGGAACGAGTTCCCGTACATTATTACGTTCAAATTGATTTAATTCTCCTTGCTTTGCTAAAATCCAAGAATCATCTTTAGAAGCTTCTTTATAATTTTTAGGTTCTGTATTTGAGATAAAAGCAACATGACTTATTTGATTTAATTTATTTCTAGTGACTCGAGAATTTAAGTCTCCAATTATATTATCCAAAGGATGATTTTTTAATATTCGTGTGGGTGATCTTAAAACATTTTCATTATTATCGGAGGATGAATTATTCACATTATTTGTATTTTCAGTTTGATTTTTAGTTAAAATTTCATCTTCATCTTCTCTAATAGTTTGTTGGAAATTTTCATCAAAAGACACATGTAAGCTTTCTTCTATAATATTTGTTTGTTTATTATAAATTCTATAAGCTTTACTACGTTCTGAATAGCCAATGAAAATTCCTTCGTCGGCTTTAGGGTCAAATTTTCCAAGATTATCTTTAGTATTTAAAATAAAATATTTTGACACAAAAGTTCTGAAATATGTAACTTTTGGTTTCTTTCCATACAACATTTCATAACATGTATTCTTAGTCATAGGTCAAAGTGTGACACGATTCAATACATAACAGGCAGTGACAATAGCTTCAGCCCAAAAATGTTTGGGTAGGTTACTACTATTTAGTAATGTTCCTGCACATTCCTGTAAAGTTCTGTTTTTCTGTTCAACTACACCATTTTGTTGTGGTGTTCGTGGAAACTAAAAATTATGACTAATTCCTTTTTTGTTACAAAAATCAGTGAAAAGTTCATTTTCGAATTCTCCTCCATGATCATTGGGTATATTTTTAATTTTTAAATCCATTAAGTTAGTAATTCGTTTTGCAAAAATTTTAAATATTCCAAAAGTGTCACTTTTATGTTTTAAAAATAATGCCAACTATATCTTGAAAAACCATCTACAATTACAAACACATATTTGTTATGATTTATTGACCGTACTTGGGTTGGTCCAAATAAATCTAAAAGAAGCAATTCCAATGGTTGCTTCGTGGATATATTATTTTTAGATTTGAAAGAACTTTTCTTTAACTTTCCCATTTGACATGCGTCACATAAATTTTTAATTTTATAGTTAATTTTAGGAAGACTCTAACTAGATCATGTTTTGCTAGTTTGTTAATATATTTAAAATTTATATGACAAAAACATTTATGCCAAATCCAAGGATCATCATGTTTGTGGCTAGACATAAATCTGAATTATTTTTAATGTTAATATTTAAGATATATATTACGATTTCTAAATCCTTCAAAGAGTAAATTTTTGCTTTGATCGAGAATTTTACATTTATCCTTTTCAAATTTTATTTCGAACCTTTTATCACACAACTGACTTATACGAAGAAGATTGTGTTTTAGAGTTTCTACTAATAAAACATTAGAAATAATAGGAGAGTTAGAGATACCGATATTGATGACTTCTCCAATTCCAATGACGAACCCTTTTGAATTATTGCAAAGGTTACAGTGCCACCATCAATGTACTTTATATTTGACAGCATGTGAGCATTTCCCGTCATGTGCTTGGAGAATCCACTATCTAATATCCATTTCTCTTTATTTTTGTATTTGGATACCTGCAAAAAATAAAAAAGTTTAAATTGGTACCCTTTTTATTTTTGGGTTCTAAGTGTTAGTAGATGAGGTAACCGTACCCATGATGGTCTGGTTCCTTTTGAAATAGAATTATTATTGTGAATCACTTCTTTCATATAATTACCTATATATTTCTATTTAATTAGGTTGTTATTTGTTTTAGGAACCCATATTTTAATCATTTTGAATTTGAGATCAATTTCTCATTTTTGGAAGAAGGTTTTTTTATCTTAGTATAAATCTTACTATACTTTGTAATTTTTGTCTTATTCTCAAATCCTAGTCCATTTTGATCTTTGAATGGCTTGGAAATTTTAATTAAATTCTCCAAGTCTTGTTTTCCTTTGTTAAATTTTGTAACATTATTAGTAATTTTATCCAACTTGTTTTTAAGATTAGTAATTTCGGATTTTGAAGTTTCTAGAATATCTTTTAAGATAATGTGCTCATTACTAATTTTATTATTTTCTAGTTTAACTTTTCCTAATTGACAAGATAAAGCATCATTTTCAACAGAAAGATTCTTGCACTTTTCTTAAGCATTTTCTAATTCTTCTTCTAAAATAGATTTTACATCTTTTAGTAACCCTATTTCAAGTTCCAATCGATTTATCTTAGCAACATATTCCTTATTTAATTTTTAGTTTCTCTATATTTGTCATCAAGTTCCATGCTTACTTCTAAAATTTCATCATTAGTAAGATCGGGACATACCTCATCAGTGTGTGCCATGAAACATACATTTGCTTGCTCCGTATCACATTCACTGCCACTATCGGATGAAGAGGAAGAGTCATCCCATGTGATGTGGAATGCCTTTCTCTTTTTCTTAAATTTCTCAAACTTATTTTTCTTTTTCTCGTTGTTGATTTTTGGGCAATCCTTCTTCATGTGTCTGAACTGATCTCAAAGCACTTGATCGAAGTTTGATTTGATGAGTTTGATTTTCCACTATTTTGAAATCTCGTCATTTTCTTGAATTTCTTAAATTTGTTGTAGTTCTTGAAAATGAATACAGTTTCGTCTTCATCCAATTCAGAATCTTCATTGCTTGCTTGAAATGCTATGTTCTTCTTTTCATGGTTTTGTTCCTTTCTGGCCTGCAAATTAGCTTCATACGACATTAAATTTCCAATCAACTCTTCAACTTTGAGTTCAGAAAGATCATTAGCTTCTTCGATAGCTAATACTTTTCTTTCCCACTCAATTGTTAAAGAGTTAAGATTCGAGATACTAAATCAAAATCAATAAACTTGACTCCTAGTGCTATAAGGTCGTGTTGTATAATTTGAAATCTGAAGTACATGTCAACAATTGACTCATTTTGTTTCATTTTGAAAGATGTGAATTGATTTTGTAAAATTGATATTTTTGTTTGTTTGACCTTAGTTGTACCTTCATGTGTAACTTGTAAAGTACGCCATATATCATAAGCAGTGGTACATAACTCATGAAAATTTATTTTTATCAAGGGAGCAAAAAAGTACATTCATAGCTTTAGCATTATTAGAAGCAGCGGTTTTTTGTGCATCTGTCCATGTGCTAATATTTGTTTTAGGTGCTACATACTTAATTTGAGTTGCTGACCATATTTCTAAACCATTTGCTTCCATAAATATTCTCATACGTGTTGACCAATATGCATAGTTAGATCCGGTGAATAGAGGAGGACGTGCAGTTGACTGACCTTCTTGAAAGATACTTTCCATATTAATAGGTTTCAAATGCGTGTTACTGTGATTTGAACTAACCTCGCTCTGATACCAATTGAAAGTCTATATAGATCGTAGACTATGTATATGACAAGTAATTACTATATATGCGATTAATTAAGATAATGAGATAACAATAAAATGAAAAAGATCACACCAAAAAATTTATACTGGTTCGGACCTCCCGTCCTACGTACAGTCCCGAAGCTCCTCTTCGGAATTTCACTAATCAATAACCCTCGCTTCACCCGGAGGAATAGGCTTGTTACAATAGAAATATTTCATCAAGAATGTGCTCTGATTAACACTGATATTGACAATATGTACAAGTCTTCCTATAATCTCCACTGGATATGTATAGATATGCATATGTGTGTGCTTTGGAAATATGGAAGAAAACTGAACCAAAGTTAATGATCTTTAGTTGAAATATTAATAGCAAATATGAGTAACTTGAATTTGAATGCAAACTAGATATAGAGAATAGGAATCAGAAATTCGTTACTTTAATCATAAAATCACTGATGTATTTATAGTTGTGAAAAGATCGATTTGAAATGTTGCTACCATTTCTTTTAATTTCTAGAGTTTCTTCTGTTTGGGGTAGAACTGATTTGAAGAAGAGATGTAGAAGCAACCTTTCAGATTTGACAGTTGTGTATTTTTAAAAATTCCCGGAGCCAAATCCAGATGTCTGGATTTTGATGACCGGACGTCTGATCGTGTATTATATGGAAAAATTCCAGAGGCTGGGACCAGACGTCTGGGGGCATAGTACCAGACGTCTGGAATATGTAAAATCTGTTCTTCTGTATGAATGTGTGTGTATTTTATCATATACGAAACCCAGGGAGATTTTACATATTATTTCTAAGATTTGTATACAATACTTATCTCTCTACTATTGTGATCCATCTTCCATGCTTCGATTTTTATTCTTGAGTATCTGCAAAAAATAAGATACGAGAATATATGTACAATTATAGTTATATGGTTTGTCGTCATCAAAACTTGTAAATAGGAGATCCTAACATAAGGTATAAAGGGTTTTTCTATTCCTAAATTACCCCTCTTATATGTCTATTATTCTTAAGGCACAAAACAATCTTATTAACCAATTAGTTAGTTAATTATGGCTCGAACATGTTGATGATCAAATCTCAATTCCTTATCACACTATACATAACATTATGTTATTTTATTTATCTACTTAAATCTCCTGAATAATATTAATTAAAATTAGGGGTGTTACAGGCTACCCTCAAAGAATTTCATCATCGACATTCAATAAGGACTATATACTAAGCATATCAAACATGAAAACGTCTACATTATCATATAACAATAATACTAGACTATTTGATCAGTAAATAGTCTATATACAATACATACAATACATACCCTCAAAATTGTATAGGATAAGTCTCTTTAATCATATCCTCTGTTTCCCAAGTATAGTCTTTCTCGTTGTCGCTCCATTGAACTTTCACCAACTTGACCGCCTTGTTCCTTAATCTCTTCTCATCTTTTGTTACAACTCAAACTGGTTGTCTCACAAAAGTCATATCCCGCTCTACTACTAGGTCTTCTAGTGCAGTCGAAGCGATAGTAGTCTCTGGGTCATGCACATACTTCCAATGATGAGATACATGAAACACACTGTGAACACCTGCCAAACTGCTCGGTAACTCTACTTGATATGAGGGCTTTTCGATCCTCTCCGTGATAGGGAATGGTCTAACATATCTTGGTGCTAACTTTCCTGACTTCCCAAACCATACCACACCCTTCATTGGTGATACTTTAATAAAAAAACATAGTCTCCAACTGAGAACTCAAGACCTTATGCTTCTTATCTGCATAAATTTTCTGCCTAGACCGAGCTTCTCTAATATATACCAGATTAACTCAATCTTCTCTGTGGCTTCTCTTACCTTATCTGGACCAAGGACAAATCTATCTTCGGTTTCTAACAAACATGTCGATGATTTGCACGACCTTCCATATAAAGCTTTGAAAGGCACTATTTCTATAATGGTCTGGTAACTACTATTATAGGAAAACTCAACCAAGTGCAAATGGTCTTCCCACGACCAACCAAAATCTAGTACACAAGCTCTCAAAAAATATTCAAGTACCCTAGCGACTCTCTTTGTTTGCTCATCCGTCTATGGATGAGAAGCGGTGCTCACCTTAAGCTTGGTACCTAATATCTCCTATAGACTCTTCCAAAATTCACTAGTGAACAAAGCATCTTTGTCATTGACTAAGCTACTAGGAATACCATGCATTCTAACAATATTCTTCATGAACAACTTAGCTAATACAGGTGCCGTCCTGGTTGACTTAACAGGAATGATGAGCACTCTTGGTTAGTCTCTCCATAATGACCCAAATACTTTCATTTCCCCTATTTGACCTTGGTAACCCATCAATAAAATCCATGGATATCAAATCTTGTTTCCAAACTGGTACGTCTATAGGCTGAAGTAAACCTTCGGCTTTTGGTGCTCGGCTTTCACTTGCCGGAAATTTGGACACTGCCTTACCCATTAGCCTACATCCCTTTTCATTCCTTCCCAAAAGAAACTCCTCTTCGTATCCTGATACATCTTGGTCCCTCTAGGATAAATTGTAAACTTTGATCGATGACATTTCCTAAGAACTTCTCTCCTTAAGTCACCAACATCCGGAACACACAATTGTCCCTTCTTCCTCAACCATCCCTTCTGGTCAAGACTAAAATCCTTCAGATCATCAATCTCAGTTCCACTTTCTAACCTTCTAATCTTCTTGACTAACAATGGATCACCTCTTTGCTTAAAAGCAATTTTTTCGATCAATGCTGGTCGAACTTTCATGCATGATAACATGGCTATATTCTGACTAGAACTAGCAATTGATCTTAATTGTACGCTACAAGTAGTCAATGCCTCTAAATCCATCCATTCAGCCAACATAGCCAACACTACATTCTGATGTTTCCTGCTAAGTGCATATGCAACTTTATACCCTTTCCTTGGTGTATTTTCAATACCAAAATCATAAGTTGCTAAAAAATCCAGCCACCTCTACTGTCTCATATTCAAATCTTTTTGAGAGAATAAATACCTCAAAGACTTATGATTCGTATACAACTCGAATCGTTCTCCTAAGAGGCAATGTCTCGACACTTTCAATGCAAAAATCAACACTGCCAACTCCAAATCATGAATCGGACATCTAACTTCATGTGACCTGAGCTATCGAGAAGCGTAGGCAATCAGTTTACCCTTGTGCATCAACACGGTTCCTAATCCTATTCCACATTCATCCGTATACACGACTAAACCTTGATTCCCATCTGGGACTACCAACACGGACGCATTGGTCAAAAAATGCTTTAATTTTAGGAATGGTTCCTCACATTTGTTAGACTAAACAAACTTAACGTCCTTTCTGGTTAGCTTAGTCAAGGGTGCTGCTATTCACGAGAAATCCTTGATAAATTTCCGGTAATAGTCAGGTAATCCAAGAAAACTTCTTATCTCGGTCATCGTCTTGAGTCTTTTCCAACTGTTAACAACTTCGATCTTGGCTGGATCGACTATCAACCATTTCTCTGAAACTACATGACTAAGAAACATCGCTTCTTTCTTTCGAAAATGACACTTCGATAACATTGCTTTAAGTTGACGCTGTCTCAAGCACCATTCTAAGATGAATCTCATGATCTCTTTTATTCTTAAAATATAACAAAATGTCGTCAATGAACACCAACACTAACGTATCCAAGTGCTCTCGGAATCCGGTTCATCAAATCCATAAAGAAAGCTGGCATATTAGTTAATCCGAATGACATCACTAACCACTCGTATGAACCATACCTCATTCGAAATGCCGCCAACAAAATATTGTCTTCCGCCACTCTTAATTGATGGAAACTTGTTGCCAAATCAACTAGGAAAATACTTTGGCTCCACTCTTCTGATCAAATAAATCATCAAATCTTGGCAAAGGATATCGATTATTTATCTTCTTTTCATTCAACTTATGATAATCGATACACAATCTTAACGACCCATCCAGTTTCTTTACGAACACTACGACCGCTACCCAAGGCGAACTGCTTGGTTTAATAAAACTCTTTTCTTCTAAGTCTACTAGCTGCACCTTTAACTACTTCATCTCACTAGGTGTCATCCTGGTAGGTGGTCTACATACGGGTTCAGCTCTAGGTACAAGATCTATTCGAACCTCGATAGCTCATTTCAATGGTAGTCCTGTAACCGGCTCGAAAACAACTACAAATTCTCTTATAATTATAACCCGATTCAATTCATTTTCCACTTCTATGACTCCCAATAAAGCACAAATTTCTATACTCGAACTCCCAATTGAATATACTATTTGGTCAGTACTATCAGGGTGTCACAATGATATTTTCCCATCTTGAAAATATCCTAGCATCAAATTTGCTTAACCAATCCATACCCAAAATAATCCCCAAGCCCATGAAATCAAATACATACTACAAGAAAACTTATGACCTAATAAATCAATTCTAGCTGGTCACATCCCATCCCCAAAGATGCATACCCTCATATCGTTTTTTGCAACCCTCAAGGAAGTAATAAGGTATGATTATTCTAAGTCTAACTTATCTACCAACACTAAGAGATAAATGAATACAATGCACCAGTATCAAACAATACTCTAACTGGTATGCTATGAATTAAAAGCGTACCTTCCATCACAGACTTTCCTTTCTCAGCAAGAGTCGGTCTAGAAGATGATTACTCTAAAGCGAAACTTTTTCTTTATTGACTCTGACCAGCTCTAAACAATGATTCTTGTAGTGCCATATCTGGTCACAGTTAATGCACTTCACACTTTTCTTTTCTACAACCTTCTTCCCTTTACCCATCCGACACTCATGGGCATAATGTCCTTTCTTGTCGCATTTGAAGCAAACAACATCAGCTTTCCCTTTCTTGGCAGCTCCGCCCTTCTGAGCTCCCTTCTTTTTAAAAAACTCCACTTCTTTCCCTAGGAACCTTGAGTCTCTACCGACTTCTCCTTCCCAAAAGTACAAAGCATTTCTTTATTCTGGATAGCCATTTGCACCACTATGTTCGTTTAATCTCTGAGATGCGGCATTGTCGCCTTAGCAATCTTCGGCCTCAACACCGAGATAAACTTCTCATTTTTCTTAATCACGGTGTCAATAGTAGTGTATCCATATCTAGATAGTTCATCAAACTTAGCAGAATATTCAAAAACTGTCATATCCCCTTGATCCAATTCCATAAACTTCCTGAGCAAAGCGGACTTAGCTACTTCAAACAAAAATCTATCCTCGAATCTCCTTTGAAAATCCACCCAAGTCAACTACTCAGGCACTCCTACGGTAACTTCGTTCCACCAGAATAAAGCGGCTACATGCAACTATCTCAAAGCCAATCTCCTTTTCTGGTCATCCTTCGGACCCAAATCAGCAAAAATCCTTTCACAATGTAACAATCAGTTCTCCACTTCCATTGCATCCTTGGTCCCCAGAAAGGGTTTCCCACCCAGACTGGTGTAATCTTAACTCAGCTTAGCACAGTTATTACCAACTGATGCTCTGGGATTAACTCCTCCTACATTAACAGCATTTCCTCCAGCTGCTCCAACTTGCATTGGATTGGCAAAGAACTGATACATAGTCCTCATATCTACTGGTGAGGTTGCAGCATCTACATTGGCATTTGCATTTTGATTATTATTTGCCTATCGACCCGGATTCCTTCTAGTAGTGGGTCGAGCATTTCCGCTGGTTATAGTCCTTCCTCCACCTAGATTCACTCTTTTGTTTCCTGCCTCCATATCTTTCTTTCTCGTAAATCTGCATACAAGCCTTAGTAAGATAGAAAAGAACAGTCTATTAGAGAGGAGAGAATAGAGATGGAATACCTACTTATATATAGAAAATACAAGTACGTTATATAGCATTATCCCATAACCCAATCTTATTCTTTAACTCATTAGGATTATGTTTCCAAAACTCTTTAGATTTAAAATTCTTCTAATCATACCCATGCTCTGATATCAACTTGTAACATCCCTAATTCCGAGGACCCAAACTAACTACTGCAGATGTTGTAGTCATCCACAATTATTAATTCTCGATGACAAAATGCATCTATGATAATCATATTAATAATCAAAAGCACAGGAATATAAAAAAAATTCAGCATAGTTTAATAACAAATTTTTACATTTCATTTCACAAATGATATTTCATATTCATTACATAATCTCATTCGTAAACCCATGTCAGAGAAATTATAACTATTATAAAATACTCCAAGAGCAACAATGAAGATGCCCATTTGGATGATCATAGTTAAATACTAGGAAATATTACAACTTTTCCCTTGCATACTTTCAAACAAAATCAAACACACAGTGGATCAGATAAGAAATCCTAATTAGCTAGAATGCCTCCTGCACATCTCAAGAAGCTTATTCGCCTAATGGAAACCTAAAAGCCTTATTCTCGATCTACTCAAATGAACACCTGAGAGTTTAAGGGGAAATGCAAAAAATTCGGTCAGAGGAAAAGTCTGGTGTAAATAATAACCTACCATTTCGAACCAAATATATATCTAGTGAGACAATGCCGCTAAGCGAAATGGGTTTTCTCCTCACTGGTATCTTAACCGTAATATGTCAACCATATGCTATTCTCCTCCATCCACAATGGTTAAAACATAATAATATATGATGATATGCAAGAATGCAATATACCGTGGATTACCCATCCCGATTAATCTGACTATCTGTCCAAATTTATAGTTTTTGTAGGGTCACTATAAACCTATTAGTTTGCATGGGCTGAATAATAACCCGTCTCAATTCTTAAAGACAATTTGTCCAGCTTCATAGTTTTAATAGGATCACTAAGAACCTATTGGTTTCTACCAATAACTTTTCAATCATAGTTTTCCTGGACTTACTATGAACCTTTTGGATTCTCCAATAACATCTCTCAATTCATAGTTTTCATGGGATCGCTATGAACCTGCTGATTTCTATCAACAACATCATTTGGACATAGTTTTCATGGGATCACTAGGAAACTATTGGACCCTTCCAATAACATTTCTCATGATATAGTTTTATGGGATGACTACGAACCTATTGGACCCTTCCAATAACCAGTCTGAATTAAAAATCTTTTGATCAGTTCTGAGCATCCTATACTTCTGATCTACCTGATCTCCTGGATGCAAATTTACTCACTCAAGAGTTAATTCTGTTTATACTCACTATGGGGTCAACACAGTTGGTTATTATATCCCTTTACACATCAAAATGCAGTTATGGGTCATAAATGATGTGAGTATGATAATAACAACATGCATAATAACTAATCAATTAAACACAAGAACATATAACATCCATCATTCTATTACGTTCAATAAAAAATCTTTCATGTCTCACAATCACTTAATCTTTAGTAATATGCCCTTTGGTAAATTTAGCTCAAAACTTATGCGTTTCCATCACTAAATTCCTTGAAAGCATTTTCATAATAACATATGATTAATCCCCTTAATCCATATTTAATACAAGGAAATATATAGCTCTTTGTGTTACCAAAGTCTTATGCCATTTATAAATCACTTTATGTATTTCCATGATTATGTTTGAAAAAGATATAAGGTTGCTGCTTTAAATAGTTCAATTTGGATCAGTGTCGACGACAATATAGCATCGACTAAGAAGCGTAAGGCTCTCGCTTTTATTAAAAATCTTAAAACATGCGGCGTCAATACCCTTCGTCGACCTCTATCCAGGGTCGAAGACCAAAACTTAAAACCTTTGTAAGTTATATGGCCAACTGCCAAAGATATAGGGCCATCAACTCCCTAAAACATAAGCCTCTTTGTCCCTTTTGAAAACAATTTTAGTTGACATAAAAACAGGCCTCTTCGGCCTTAGAAGATGAATTGGACATCGTAGACATGAGGCATCGAACCTAAAACATAAGGATGCCAACCTTGATGCACATCGACCTCAATACCCTCGACGTCATAATAAAACCTTTAAATTTGACCCACTTTTGCTACTATGATGCTTATTATCTTTATAAGGTCGAAGTCATACAAAGCATCACTGCCACAGTCTTGAAAACAATCAAAGTGATTAAGTGCGACATCATTGAAAATAGCGATGAAGACATGCGACGTCATCGACGTCGACATTTAGCTTTTTAAACATTTATATGGATTACGAAGTGCCATTGCCTCCCATACTATGTTGCAACGAAGTCGACTTCGGCCTACTTGAAGACATTACATAGCCACCAAAGTAACTACAGTATGCTTCCTTCCACCGTGACTTTGGCACTCATGGGCACGGCACTTCTATAAGTGCGAAGAAGATACAGGCTGCATGACATACCATAATTATCAAGTAAACGGATTTATTTCTATTAAAAGCAATTACTTTTCACAAAATCATTATTTTTGTCAAGTTTCTATTGGAGAATGTAAAACTTTAACATTTTCTTTTTCAGAAAACTACCGCATGCACCTTTCAAGATCCAAAATATTTATAAAATTTAATTAATTAATAGCCTTAATTAATTAATAATTTAAATACTTTTCCATCATATTAAATTCATAATAATTCGAAATCTCTTAGGAAAAATCCACAAAAATTGCATAAATTCGAAAATGCTATATTCTTCATCATATAAAAATTCCACTACCAAACTCCATAATAAATTATTTTAAATAATTAAAACCCGAAAATAACTCAATTTCCTCCTTAGTAATTTCATAAAATATTTATTTCAACTTAGAAATTTATGAAATTAAAAATTATCTTCATAATATCAATTTATACCACCTACCAAAAATTCGAATCATTTGGAGATCATTAATTAAGGTTTTTCTCTTAAACCAATCATTTAATTTCCTAAAATCCATTTATTCATCATTATTTCAAAACATGGCAAAATCTTGCATGCTATATCATCCAATCATCAATTCATTTAGTTTCAAATCTGAACCGAAATTTAACAATCAAAATGCAACAAAAATGAGATGGATTTGATTATTCTTCACCTTGATATTGATAATAGAGTTGAGAATTGATGAATGCTTTAGTTTCCCTAACTTTGCTCTTAAACCTCCTTTAAATTTTTCATGATTTCACCTTAACAATGGATGGCCTTCTTATATTCTTTTGATTGCTTATGTTTTGTGAAACGGAGAATGGCAGGGGGAGGGAGGGTTTAAGGTATGAAGGGGTTTTCTATTCCTAAATTACCCTTCTTGTATGTCTATTATTCTTAGTCACAAAACAATCTTATTAACCAATTAGTTAGTTAATTGTGGCTCGACCATGTTGATTATCAAATCTCAATTCCTTACCACACTATACATCACATTATTCTATTTAATTTATCTAATTAAATCTTCTGAAAATTGTAAAAAAAATTAATTAGGGGTGTTACAGCTACCCATGGCACCACCTTTGGCATCCCCAGGCGATTTCCATCCATTAATCCCAAATTAAAGGTGTCACAGCCACGACGAAAACCTCCAGCCATTGCCACCACTCCCATTGCAATCGCCACACGCTACTACACCTTTGATCCTAACCCTGCCACGTCCGGTCTCCCACATTGCTGCCCACGTCCAAAAAGTCGAGCCTAAAATCAAAGACACTTGAAACCCTAGTTCCACTTCGCCTGAGCTCCTCCGATCATCACTCCACCGTCCACCACTACCACGTCTTCGCCTCAACCCTACCTTCTTTCTAGCACCACTATTCCTTCCCTCGTCCTCTAGATCGTCAGGAAATGCACGATGATTGGAAATCGATCATCTATCACCCACGAAAAAACCACACCCCTAAAAATCATGAAACTAACTCCAAAAATCCTGATTTGCAGATATGAACATGTCGGTATAATCCTTTTTGTCAATCTGAGCACGTCGAAAAAACAACACTCAACCACCTATAGAAATAAAATAATATCACATACCCTACTCGACGAAAACACACCCAACTATTTTTAAAAAAAACCGCAAGAGGAAACAAACAACTTCCATGTTGATGACTTTAGCTAATTTTGATTGTATGAGGAGATGTAGATTTTTGAAGTGATGGAGAGGTTGTTTTGTTTGTTACAGGAAGTGAAAGTAGATATAGAAGAAGAAAAATGGTTGATGGAGAGGTGAAACATGAAAATGAAATAAAGGGTGAAGTAAAAATGAGATATGAAAAATGAGGAAGGTGTGTATATAGGATAAAATAAAAATAAATTAAAGTAAAATAAAAGTATAGAAGTTTAAAGACCAATATGCCCTTAAATCGCCTTTCCCTTCCTTCCCATCTTTTCCTAAGTCAATAAAGTACTAAACCATGAATAAAATGGTCGACATTAGAAGGTCCAAGTACCTTTCTCCACTTCTATACATAAGTTATCAAATCATCTTTTCAAATCCAAATTTTAAATATAATTTATATTTTTATTAATTTCCATGATTGTTATATTATTCATTCACCTTTACATATCAAAATAACATGTTTTCTTAACTTATCCTAACATTTAAATGTTGTTAAAGTATAAACAAAGGTATCACAACCTTTTACAACTTAAGTTCGATAAAAGGTCAAAAATTCGAAAAATGGTTTCCGGTCACTTTTTAATTTTTCATTGAACTACCTATTTATGTAAAAAAAATCAAAAATGAATTTTCTATGATTGGTTACAAATTAAAAGAGGTTTATTTAATTATTAAAACCGTTAATTGAATATCTAAAATAAATTAAATATTCATAAATTAAAACGATAGAATTCTGAGTCGTTAAAGTTGTGTTGTTGTAAAACTTAAGGCGGTTATATAAGTATCATTTCATTTTAATCTACATCTTATAAACGGTGTTCAAACAATGATATGATTTATATTCTATAAAAGAATATATCATATAAGTACTTTTCTATATATTCTGTCATATAAGCATTTATAATTTGTCAAATACTAGTATAAAATCGTATTAAAGTCTTAAGCAATTACCTTTGGAATATTGCCATAGTTCGGCACGATCCGCCATTTTGGCAATAGCTATGCCAAGTGCATTGAATACAAGTTTGGATACTTCATTTGTTACCAACATACCTTTACTTTGAAGCTCATTGATCCTAGCTTAGTATTTCGTCTGTTTTGCATTTTACATATTCATTCAAATTTATACAAGTGTCTGCGTGTGTATTAGACAAATTTTTTATGGATAACCTATTGCAAACTACATCGAAACACCTCTATCCAACTGTTGGTGTGGACCCTGCCGCTGATTCAATCTTGCGAATTTTGTAATAGACTTGCCAAGAGGTAATCTCGTCATGCTGCTCTTTATACTAAAAAATTAAATTTAGTAAATTATACCATATTAATATTTTAACATATTTAAATGTTAAATAAATTTAACAAGTAACTATATACCATATCGTTATGATATTCTGTGTATGATGTGGAGCCACCGTAGTGAAACCTGGAATTTCTATTCCAACTTTCAGAATTCTTTTTCGATTTTGATTTAGAACCCTATAATTCCTGAAGTGCCCAAAAATTCTCGTATATCTTTTGCACAAAAGTTGGGTGCTTTTGGCCTTTCCTACGCATTCCATAGCCCCATTCTCGATATTTGTGGCTTGCTTTGGACATCCAAATATTTCTCACCATTTCTTCAGAAAACGTCTACTTTATAATTAAATTTTTTCTCCAAATGCAGTTGAATATATTATGAATAAAGCGACAAACATGTTTATAAGACTTATATGTATATAGTGTTGTGTAGTAATATTATTATAAGCTCATCAAACATGGCTCTCTTCATGTCATCAAGGATGTCATTGAATGTTGGCCAGAAATCAGTGATAAGTGCAAGCATGCCTTTACTAATTGCAATAGATGTGGCATTGCTACTGAATTACATCATGCATGTGCATTATTTTTATTAAAAGATGTGCATGTATGAGTGTATCTGTATATGCGTGTGTATGTGTATGAATGTGTCTATATGTGCGTGTGCATGTATCACTTTGTACGTATGTTTGAGTATGTGTAGTTATATATGTATTTGGGTGTGTGTGCGTGCATCAATGTATGTGTGTGTTTGTATCATTGTTAGTGTGTGTACGAGTATGTGTACGTACAATTGTTTTTGTATTCAATAATTAATTACTTAGCCTAATCCTTTAGCTTTAAGAGAAATACCAACTCATGCAACGAAGGAAGTGTCCATCTCAAACGCACGGGTGAGTTGACCAATAACATCAATAGGCACAACAAGACTATCGATCTAAATAAAATGAGACATCATGCTTATTTGAATAGGATCAACCAAGATCTGGTTGTGATCCACCATGGATGTGTCTACGATCATGACTAGACATATCAGTTACTATAATACATATAAAGAGATACACACATACAATAATAATAATAATGGATATAACATGAACATAACAACTACGTATGAAGGTAAATAAATAGCGCATGAAATACAATGAACTATATATTATTGACAAAAGGGAAAATAGAAATAACGTACATATATTAATGTAGTCTGGTAGTCAATTACACATATACTATAGATTATCAACATCATTATCAATATCATTATTTACTATATCATCATCATACTCCTATTCATTAGCTTGAATCATCCTCTGTTGGAATTGGGCCAGCCCACAGTAGAGTGGTTGGATAAATTTTAATTTTTCATACTTGTTTGCATATAATTCATATTGTATTTCAATTTATAAATATAATTTTATTTATATATAATTTGTATTTAATCATATATATATGTATTATATACATATACATGTGTACGTTCATGTGCAATAGGATAATGTGTAGATGGTTTGACATGTCTATGTATAGATGTTGGAATTTACACCGCAACGGACATGTTAGCCTCTCGTGTATACAAATGGATTGTCCAAATGTGAATATGTATGCATCAAATTATTATGAAAATAATATTATGTAAAATATAATAATATATAAACACACACTCTTTAAATAATAATTATAAATAATTTATTAAAAATACTTATAATATATAAATATATAACTTATTTTAAAAATTAATTTTGGCAATAAGTGTGTGTCTATATAAATCAAGGATGTCATTGAATGTTGGCCAGAAATCAGTGATAAGTGCAAGCATGCCTTTACTAATTGCATTAGATGTGGCATTTCTACCGAACTACATCATGCACGTGCATAATTTTTATTAACATATGTGCATTTATGAGTTTTTCTGTATATGTGCGTGTATGCGCATGAATGTCTCTATATGTGCGTGTGCATATATCACTTTATTTGTATGTTTGAGTTTGTGTAGTTATATATGCATTTGGGTGAATGTGTATGTGCATCAATGTATGTTTGTGTTTGTATCAATGTTAGTGTGTGTACGAGTATGTGTACGTATGATTGTTTTTGTATTCAAGTAATTAATTACTTACCCTAGTCCACTAGCTCTAAGAGAAATATCAACTCATGCAACGGAGGAAGTGTCCATCTCAGAAGCACGAGTGAGTTGACCAATAACATCAATAGGCGCAACATGACTATCGATCTAAATAAAATAAGACATCATGCTTATTTGAATAGGATCAACCAAGATCTGGTCGGGATCCACCATGGATGTGTCTACGATCGCGACTAGGCATATCGGTTACAATAATACATATATAAAGACACACAAAACACACACAAATAATAATAATAATAATAATAATAATGGATATAACATGAACATAAGAACTATGAATGAAGGTAAATAATTAGCGCATGAAATACAATGAACTATATATTATTAACAAAAGAGAAAATAGAAATAACGTGCATATATTAATTAGTCTGGCAATCAATTACACATATACTACAGATTATCAGCATCATTATCAATATCATTATTTACAATATCATCATCATACTCCTATTCATTAGCTTTGACATCATCATTTGTTGGAATTGGGCCAGCCCGCAGTAGAGTAGTTAGATAAATTTCAATATTTCATACCTGTTTGCATCTTTAATCGGCATACGTAGTCTACATTCATTTAGAACTTTTCTAAATTTCTTTTAAATAAAATTAATATTTTATTTAAATTTATAAATACAATTTTATTTCATATATAATTTGTATTATATTTTATATATGTGTATTATATACATATATATGTGTGTGTACATTCACATGCAAGAGGATAATGTGTAGATGGTTTGACATGGTTGTGTACAGATGTTGGAATTTACACCGCAACAGACATGTTAGCCCCTCGTGTATACAAATGGATTGTCTAAATGTGAATATGTATGCATCAAATTATTATGAAAGTAATATTATGTAAAACATAATAATATATATACACACACTCATTGAAATAATAATCGTGAATAATTTATTAAAAATAATTATAATATATATAACTTATTTTAAAAATTAATTTTGGCAATATGTGTGTGTGTATATATTACAAAATGAAAACCAAACAGAAAATTTATTTTCATTAATTATTTTAATTAATTTATATATACGATATATATATATATATAAACGCATAATTAGTTGTTTAATTATATATATACAATAAGTCATTAAAGTATATGTTAACAAATTTTTACTGTAAAAGTTCACAGCCCAGGTTTTTTTAATTTATTTTTTGGTTTTATATATTTTTATTATTTACACATTTATTAATAATAAAATCAAGTAAAAATCAATAATAGAATAACTGTGAAACTAATTGAATATAATACATTGTATAAAATTTTATACAGAATTTAATTATTTATGCACACACACACATTTTATTATATAATCAAATTTTAAGTAAGTAATAGTATCCATACATATTTATATAATGTATATACTCGAAAAAAATTAATTTTTTTTTGCCGGAAGCCTTTCTAACATAATAAAATTTTATAAAATATTTTATTTTATTAAACCTTTTAAATAAGATTTAGTATTTAAAATCATTTATTATTTTTGCTTTTAAATTTCAAAAATAATGAATTTTTATTTGTTTCAGGCCAAGAGCAAATGCAAGCAAATGTGTATAAAATTATTTTATTTTTAAATATATATACACACACTTATATACATGACCATCTACATGTGAATCCATCAATATACCGATTCGTGATACATCTAATTGAGAAATATATGGAACAATGATCACTTAAATATTTACATATAATAGTAAACTAGAAGAGTATCTTTCACCAAAGCCCAAAGTTCACACGTTGAAATGAAGAAGTAAACTCCTTGAATCCAATTCTGACTCTAAACTGGCTAGCTCCAGAATTTTCTTTCCACCGACGATTATTTGATTCAATTTGTATTTAAATTGCTTGAAAATTTGAGGAGGGGAAGGAGGTGTGGTTAGCCAGCAAAGCAGGAGATGAAGGAACCAAAAAAATCAAATCTAAAGTGAGGGTTAAGATGCTTATATAAAGGAGAAACTAGGGAGCAAAAGTAGGATCAAGATTCTTAATTTTTCTCTTACTTATTCTCTTCTTTTTAAACATTCAAACTCCTCCCCTTATGCCACCAAATGGCCGGCCTCACCATGCTCATATCATGGCCAAAAATAACAAGACCCATATAGGCCTCAAATCTACTTCGAGTCTAAATAATATTTGTTGCATTTAAATCCAATTTGAATGCGTACTAATATCTTATGTCAATCGGTATATTTATAACTATTATAAACACACTGTTTAATATTGTTCAACACATCAAACAAAATTTTATAACTAATATTTCATAAAAATTAATTAATTTAATTAATTAATTAATTAATAACAATTACAAATTAATTAAATCGGGTGGTAAAAGGAATATTTAATGTTTCGGTTATGTGACTCTTAGGTGTAAATTTGGTTAGCATTTACTATCGAATAATTTGAATATTAACGTTCATACATCACTTAGCAGATGGTATGACATTATGGCCAAATTTATTGCTTGCTTAGTATCTGTAAAATCCAGTTTTACTTTCTTAAATGTTACCTGGTAGTGATAATTATTTACACCAATTCTCTTCATAAAAACTATATCACTTTGGACTTATGGAATTTGATAATGGTCAAAATTTCAGTATCATTCATATTCAACTCTATCGTCCAAACACAAAGTCCTTGGTTTAATTATAACAATTATTATTAACCAAACCACTGTAGCTAAAGATTTTACATTGAGTTGACTTTAGTTAACCATGATACTAACCTCATATAACCGTGGAGACTAATCCTCTCTTGAATAGTGTCATGCGTAATACACTGCCCAACATTTTGAGAGCATTACATACTCTAGTCTCAATGAATGCATTGATACTTGTAACAACACACACCCTAGCGGGCCTGAATTTTCGCTAAATCAAAAATTCAAGTCCACCAAGATACGGATCGTTAGTATGGTATCATGCAAATAAACCCGAAGAATACTATCAGAGCAGATATAACTTACGGTGGAATAAGAAAATATAACAAGTCACTTAATTACTGATCAAGATTGACACTTCAACAGTTTAGTTTCCTTATTAGCATCGAGCATGGATAGGGAACCTGCCCTACTACTGTTTCTGCCTTGTACAAGTTCCTATTCTTCTAAGATATCTTATAGGTTGTAATGAGGAGGAGGTCAGAACAACATTCTGGTGACTGGTAAATTATACACATTGAATATAACACTTGTTTATGCCGATTGTTTTCTATCTCTTGTTATGTCTTTACATTTTCAATTAGTCGTCTCAACTTTACATACATGTATGATACTTCCTATCTACCCGTAGTATATTATCCACTGGACCAAGATAATATCCCCACTAGTATCTTTAACCCAACACCCCATAAGGATCCACCACCCTCGTTGTATCACACTCTCATCGTCGTGCATACCAAGGAACTCCCGTAGTGCCTAATAATGACTTTACAATAACTAGCTGTACTATATGTTGCATTTTTTGGGATTTTCTTATCTCCTTTCCAGTTGTAGACTGAGTTCAAGGAACTATAAATATGATGGACTCGGCACCACCGGCTGCCTCCAAGGACTACCTATTGTTTTGAAAGGCCTCTCTAATACGGTTAACTAACCTTGCCTCCTAACAAACAAACTTGCAAACAATGTAGTGATGCATAACCTAATGTGGACCGTACACTAGTAGGCAGTGTAGCCCATTAGGTGTAACCCTTATCTTTCCAATTGACCGCTAAGGATTGATAACGTTCTTAACCTACATACGGTCTACTATATTTTTTCAAAAGAATTAACTCTTTTATTGAAAACCATTTACTGTTATTTTCGGTCTAACAAATTTAAATTTTGTCCTAAAACTTTTTATTTAACATAAAGTAGTTATTTAATTAATTTTTTTGAAAGTTTTATATTTACTTACTTTTCAAAAATAGGGTTTTCAACCTTCAGCTAATTCCTTTGAAAATAATTTCAAATATTATATATATATATATATACACACATATACACATACATACATATATATATATATACACATACATACATATATATTCTCATACTTTTATACTAAAATCATTTCAAATTTTGTATTAAATTCTTTTACATGGTGTCGGACTCAGAGTGGATTTTTATTTATCCCTTCTTTCGGACTTTTTTTTCCAAATATTATATCCGACTATCATCTTGGAGTGACTACCTCACGCCTTCCTTCAAGAGCCCAATTGCTTTCGGGTATCTACAACTTATGGATTCTTACATTCCCCTTATCTGGACCTTCTGTACATCATCAATCAACATCATATGGGGATCTACAATCGTTGGGCTATCGGGAGCCCAACTAGGGAGTCACGTACTATCCAATTTTAGGAATCTTCCATATGTTGCAGTCATGCTCTTCTGAAGTCAACTCCTTTCCATAATACCTATTTCTCATGGGCTAATTGGGGTAGGTGTACATCTTTAACTTCTTTCCTTATTCTAACTCATTATCGACTTATCCATATTTTAGCGTATGGTTGAAATTACACTATAGTCAGAATTCTTAGGGTTGGGCGTATAATATATTTAAATTTATAGTTAAAATACAAATACATTCACTCAACGTTTCTTAATATTTCAATATCAACTATCCTAAGCTCTAAGTACCAAATGTAATAACCTGCACCCCAGTGGGCCCGAATTTTCACTAAATCGAAAACCCAAGTTAACCAAGTTACAGATTGTTGGTTTGGTATCCTGCAAACAAACAGAAGAATGTATATCAAAGAATAAACGATATAATTCACAGCGGAATAATAAAATATAATATCACATAATTACTTACTAAGATTAACACTTCAATAGTTTATTGTCCTTGTCAGCATCGAACAAGCATAAGGAACCTATCCTACTATTGTTCCCGTCCTATACCGGTACCTATCCTTCTAAGATACCATGTTGGTTGCAATGAGAAGGCGGTCAGAACAACGTTCCGATGACTAGTAAATTACACTTTGAACATAACACTAGTTCATGCCAATTGTGTTATATCTCTTGTTATGTCTTACATTTTTAATTAGTCGTCTCGACTTTACATATGCATATGGTACGTCCCATTTACCCGTGGTATATTATAACTTTGTGTGTGTGTATATATATACATATGTATGTATGTGTATCTATAAGTACCACGGTCCCCCACTGGACTAAGTTACTATCCATGCGAGTATCCCTAACCCATCACCTCGTGACATTCCATCACCCTTGTCGTATCACGCTCTCATCGCTGCAGCATACTGAGAAACATTTATAGTGCCTAATAATCGTTTTACAATAACTTAGCCATACTCCATGTTGCATTTATGGCGAATTTCTTATCTACTTTCCAATTGTAGACTCGGCTCTATGAACTATAAGTATGGTGGATTCAGCCTCACCGACTGCGAACTCAGCTCCACGTACTACTCCTTGCATGTTTTGAAAGACATCTCTAATAGGGTTAACTAGCCTTGCCTCCTAACAAACAAACTAGCAAACAATGTGGCAATGCTTAACCTAACATGGACCCTACACTAGTAGGCAATGTAGCCCATTAGGTGTAACCCCTATTTTTCCAGTTGACCGCAAAGGATTGATGTCGTTCTCGAGCTATGCACACCCCTGCTACTTTATTTGGTACCAACACGTGCTGACATAGTGCCGTTCGCTCACCATCTAATTTAGATTGCCTGTTGCAATCAAGGAAATATCCCCTTTCCTATTTTATTGAAGTATATCACCTTTTCTATTGGGGTATTCCTTTATTCATACACAAGCGTATACTCTCCACGAGTCCTATGATTGGATATATCTCACATCAGTATAATGTATACACAACTTCCCTGGGTAGGAAGATACTGACCTCGCATTTCAATCCATTCTACTATGTCATTCTCTTTTATTTAAGTTATTTACATACTTATGTAATTCATATCTATCATAAACACATGCTTGAGGCTACATATATATATATATATATATGGTTATATATGTGCGTGCGTGTGTGTATCTTCATTCATTCTTATTCAATTACCGTGCCTCCACTGTTCATTGTTAACAATATTTCTTTACTTTTCTATGCATTTACATCTATTTAATTAAGACCATTTACAACTTCCTTTTTAAAAGATTTACAATGCTCTTTTTCCATTCTTTTATCCCTTTTCCCATTTTCAGTTTCTGTTCCTTTTTTACCCTTTAATTTGTTGTTGCCTACTCTTACATTTCCTTTTATTTAATTTCCATCTTTATGGGTATCGCGTATCTTTCCTTTTAGAATGTTTATGTTATAATTTTATCTCTTTATTTATCATTTAGGGATTTTCTGTATTTTAATGCATTGGAATTACGTCTCTATTGTCGAAATGTTAACACTGTAAATTTATATCTAATCTAAGTGGACGGTTTGTGTTGCATTTGGAATTACAAGGAATTATCTTTTTGTAGTTATTGAAATAGATAGTACAAATACGGTAAACATCTCTACTTTATACATCTCTTTCTTTTTAGGTGTATTCCATGTTATTTCGAATGCCGCACTTTATTTATGTTAAACTTGATAATGTATAGAAACTCACATTGCAACATCTTATATTCCAACGAATTAAAATACCACTTAAACCCCTAAAATCCTATTGTGATTTCTTTATTTTACGTTTTTACTTTTCAATATCCATTTAAATAACAAATCTGGAATTATTACATCATTTATACATTTATTGTCTACTATTATTCAATAATAAATTTAGGTATTTCTAATATCTAAATCTTTTTCAGACTTACATCTATATAACATATAGATATATCAAATTAAAAATTACAAAATAAGTAGGAAGAGTTTATAATTTCATTGCATGTGTATAAATTTATCCTATAATTCTAATATACACTTCAGGCATATAGGAATAGATTTACAACGATATAAATCTAATATTATACAAAAGCATATATTATTCCCACTCACCTTTTTAGCATTCTAAATCTCTTGATCTAATCCCATTATTCCAGTTTGACTCCCTTTTCCCCCTATTTGGATTTGTACACCACAAACATTTACAAATCTATTAGAAACTTAGATTAGAAAAGAGATTTGGATTTGATTTTTATTTTAAATCCGGATTTACAGTTTACTTCAGCTTTGATGATTTGATTTTAACCTATTCCTCTTCTATATTATCTTCTATATACTCCAAGTGTATATAGAAATTTAGAGGAGAAGAGAAAATGGCAGAGCTCCGACATCGCTTTGAAAATACGAGTTTAGAAGTGTGGGTCTAGGTCTATATTTATATAGGTTCAAATCAATACCAGCCGTTAGATTCA
Organism: Allium fistulosum; assembly: GCA_030737815.1. Classification (NCBI taxonomy): domain Eukaryota; kingdom Viridiplantae; phylum Streptophyta; class Magnoliopsida; order Asparagales; family Amaryllidaceae; genus Allium; species Allium fistulosum. The sequence goes on from CM060906.1 coordinate 327,597,751, forward strand.
CCATATTAAATCTGGGTCATTTTGGCCGCTGTTTATTGTTGTTTTAACAGCACCCATGGTCGATCGCTTGCCCTACACGGTCGACCGCTATTGGTTGACCATGATGCTCTTTGGGTCGACCCGTAGCTGTTAATTTTTGAATTCTGAGCATCATTTGATTTTGTTTATTTAATTACGTAGTTAACCATCGTTAATATTTATTTCCCGTTATCATTTTCTTAATGCCTAACCATTAACCTTAACAGTTTGTAATTAATGTTAGTTAATTATTATTTGTTTCCTTAATTACATATATAACTATTTCCGATTCCAAAACATCGAACGTCAATAACCTTTTCGTTTGAACTCCGATCGATCAAAAACTTTATATATGAAAATTGATTAGAAAATCACCACGAACCCAATGGTGCAAGTTTTGTAGCCAAATTATGACGTTTGAAAATTTCAGTATTATCATTTATTAATTAATTATCTGAAAATCATGGGGTATTACTTTCTTCCCCCTTAAAAGAATTTCATCCCCGAAATTCCTCAAAGGCTGAACAATACAACATAATGTACAACCATTCCAAATTAATCAATCAGTTAGTGTACAACAAATTTTATAACCAATTGTGTACAAGTGCACGATGTATCACAATACAACTGATATATATATATATATATATGCAAAATAATTCTAATCAACGCCTCCTATATGAATGCTTCTTTTTAAATCAATTTCAAAAATATTACACAAACACCTAAAATATACTGGCAATTCTATAAGCGTGCAATTTTAAAAAACCAAAAACTTGTATTTACATCTAAATTTTCCTACATTTCTACGAATAGAGGTATAGTTCAACCAATTTTTCATCCAATCCCTACCATCCAAAATCCTAGCACACCGTTGCTAATATCCAAATTTGAAATTTTCAATTTCTACACCTATTTCTTTATGCCGGGAAATGGGTTTGAAATGGAAAATTCCGTACTGCCATTCTCTTTCTCTCATATACCCAACTTCCCACTGTACTTTGGAACCTTCAGTTATGCCCAGATATCTTCTTCCAATTTTTTCAAGTACAGGTTGCATTTTTTTTAAAATAAGGTTATTTAAAAATTAACTTTTACTCTCCTATTGACAAGATATGATGGAAAATATTCCATAGCTAAAACAGCTTTCTTTTTACTATCTGTATTTTATTTACTACCATTTCTGTTGTGTAGTAAAATCTATACTAATCAACTTGTTGACTACTCCCTCATATCAAGTATGTGGCAATTTTCAAAATTTGGAAATTTCTTTCTTTTTTGCCCCAATTTCAGAAGGGTAGCTTCGAAAGCTCCATCCAAAGATGGCACGTGATCCTAGAACGTCATCTTCATTAATTTGAAGACCAATCCTCAACTTTATAGGGGCATACCATAATCCTACATAAAAAGCTCCATCTCATACAAAGAAAACTATCCTGCCTTCCTCAAAAGAACAAGTCAGCTCAACTCCATATCATGACATCTCGAGCAATGTTAATTAAAGAGCATGGAAGAAAATGAAACGCATCTCTTAGACCAAGCACTGGAACCTGCCTTGACACTTCCGAAATTCAGATCTCCCATCTAAGAATTCAAGATTCAAAAAGTCTTGCTTCCATTAAAAATCTTCCTGCCTAATCACTTCAACCCAATTAGTGATCCGAGCACAAATTTGTAAAAGGAGAGATGAATGACACATGGACAAATTAGATGGCAAGGAAGAGAAGGTTGGAAGTGAACTTTAGCGGTCCATGTAACTTTACAATATTATATTTACCAGAGTACGGTAACCGAGGAAGGGACTTTTGATGAATTCTGTGAAAAATAGACAAAATATTCTTGTACTCTTTTGTACCATTAAAAACCATGTACGAGGAAAAAGAAATAAACAAAGATTTGACCTGTAGATGAAGGATTTTTTGAAATCTGAACCATGTAAATTCATGTGTCCCTTACTTTTATTATACTTACTTTCCTGAGTAGCTGTTATTTACCTTTTCTTTAATTAAAAAGGGATTTAAAGATGGAATTGACATTTTAACACACAGTTAAAGTGCTACTTCATAATTACATAAGCAAACTGCAACACAATTACCACCTCAAGGCAAATTTAATATCATTTAAAAAATAATAATTCTCAATTATGGAAGTGATTAGATTAATAATTATTCCATAATCGTTCTGGGATTGTAAGATGAAATTTCTCACTAACATGTTTGGCGCTAGAAAGAGAGCAACATCTGAATTTCTAGTAGAATTACAACTTGTTTAGTTCCCCGAAACTACTCTGAAAAGCCTAAATCGCGCAACCTAATAATCCCTCTACCCCACCATCCTAAGAGCTTGATCCTTTAGCTGCAAAATTAAATAACAGACCCTTTATCTCCACATCAAAACCAAACAGCCCACTATAAGAAATAGCCTTCGATCCCATCCTTGACACCCTGAACACATTTGTTGCTCAAATTAATGAAAGAATGACTATCATCGAGAAGCCGGTAGCCCAGAACCAAAATAGGTCTTCAAATTCCCATAGATCCATTGCTCATTGCCAACATTCCTTGGATGTACAGATAGTGCAAGTAAGGGAAAAACACTTCACTCTTAGTAATGAGAACGGTGATGTTGAACTGCTCAACCTGGGATCAAGAACAAAAAATAAGGCATCAATAAACCTAAATATCGAGAGCAAACCAGCAAGCATTAATCCATAGTTACTGGAGAATAACAAAATCAAAGTAGCACAGGATGTCATTGAGGCAAGTTCAGCCTATAAGGGTGTCTCATCACATGTAAGTGAGAAATACGAGGAGATATGAAAGTTAAAAGCTCGTATAAAACATCTGGCTAAGATGTATGAGCAAAGTAGCTAAGAAGGGCAAAGAGAAGAGTCCTTATTCCAATTTATCAAAGCGATAATAGAAGAAGATTTTCCCGACAGCTTTAGGGCCCCGGCAATTGAAAGGATCAACGAAACCCTGTTGACCATATGTGCACCTTCGAATATTATATGGACTTACTGAAGGTTGGAAAGCTAGCTCTTTGTAATCTATTCTCAGTATACCTTACCGGAGCAGCCTTAAGGTGGTTTCAAAGATATTACAGAGGAGAGATCCATTCTTAGGCGTACTTGCCCACCTATTTCCGTTGGAAATTCCATGTCGATCGTGAAAGTTTCTTAGATCCATACACTTTTTTTTCAGTCTGACAAAGGGAAAACGAAAGTCTTTGAAGATTCATCAAGCATTTTAAAGAAGAGGTAATGAGATTTGTGCTGCTTGCATCGCTGACAAATGCATTGTTGCCTTTATATCGCTTTTTATGATTTACCTCAAATAAGGGGATAACCCTCATGTACATGGTGTAATCCTACATCAGGAATATAGTACCAGCCACTTACATTAGAATAAAAAAGTTTGAAGCTCCACTATTGTCGAATAAGTGAGTTCAATTATATCCTATAGCTCCATAATAATCTTGTAAATCATCACCTTTTTCATTACCTTTAGCACATACCACACTATTGTAGTTGTTTTACTGGCTCCAAACTCTATTGTGCGAAATTTAAAACCATTTATGTACATGATTGGACATTTTCTATCTATCGTCATTGGACTAAATGCGAAAGTTTTATAATAAATATCGCTGATTCATTATAAATAATCTACTAAATTAAACTAATACACATTAATACATGTAATAAGTATTATTTTTAAATTTATTCAACAATTATGCTTACATAATTTTGAAACCAAGCCTCGAATCCTTTACTGGGTTGAACATTTGGATTTTATTGCTCAAACCAACTATTTAACAATTTATATTGTTAAGATAAATATATCTATGATATATAACATAGTTGACAGTAAATGAAAAAATATATTTTAAAATCCTAAGAAGATCTTATAATATTCTATAACCGAGAAGCACCATTATTCTAGCTATAGCAAATTCTTTATCGTGTGTAACGCACATGTTACACACTAATTTATTTTCTATTGATATCTAGCAAAAATACATTTTATTAAACAGTTTACAAAATTTAAACAATAAATTCATTTATTAAATTTTAAGTTCTAATAGCATTGTTAACATTATATCCGTATTAATCTTAATACAGCCAGCACTCAATCCCTCCTATAAGCACTCTCATCATACCTCACTCCTACTTCATCTATTTCTCATACATAGGTCATCATAAATAAACATCATATTAGGGTTGGGCAATGGTGGTTACACATGCATCCATATATGCATACACACATACATAAAGCATAAAACAATCAACAAGTATGCTTCACATCCGACCTTTAACCCAACATAATGTGTATATTAGTGTCAAACTCTTTCTACACTTGCCACTAAAGTCAGATTTTAAAAACATTGGATCATTTGGTGGATAAATTAAAACAATTATCTAATTTCATTTAAATACATCTCACGGTGGAATTAAACAATTATATACTACTTCATTGTCATATATGTCAAATACGAGTAGCAATACCAAAACTAACACAACTTCTATTTATTCACATCCATATTTCAATCATGGGTTCTTTAATATAAAACAGAAGAATAAGTATTCAATAAAAATGTACGAAAATGTACATCCTGAAAGCATGAGTCATTCACTCATCTATTCCTGTTGTGTTTACTTGTAAATATGGGATATATATATATATATATAGACATATACAACATACATATGCATGATAGTAGAAATACAAAAGAGAAAGGAAAAATGTTTCAAGTTGTTTTGGTTGTACCCGACTTTACTCACCCTAGCCCAACTCAAGAGATTTGGTGGATATTTCGTAGTTCTATTTATTACTCTTCTTCTACATCATATACTTGTGAGCACATAATACTGCATAGCACTAGCAATCAAGTACCAATATATGCAGAAAACATCATATTCGACTATGTCATCACAATCAATCATCAGAAATATCGAGTGACAATAATAATTGCAATACACAACCATCAAAATGAGTAATCTTCACACCAATTTAACAATGCTCAATGTCAATCTCGAACATCAAAAATATTAACAACAATAAATATCGTTATTTGTGTACTAATCACATATCATGGTTAACACAATATGAATAACATAAATGCAAGCACAAATCCAACAAATGTGTATTAATCACTCCATCTTAGTAATACAAACACCAACATACCTAAAACCATAATAAACTACACAAATAACGGTAAAAAGTTACATAACTCGTCCGAATGCAATTCCTTATCTACACATAAACATATATGATAATCCCAATCAACAGTTAACACATATTTCACAACAATGCAAAATGATGTACACACGCCTATTTTTTATACTTAAGTATAAGATCATCTTATTATTGTTTATTACAAAAAACATTTATTTATATTATCTCAAAATAATAATATTTCTCAAAAATGATACGATAGTTTAAAAATCCTTCATTATTAAAATATTACTTTAATTATCTCTAAACATTATTATTCAATCAAAGATAGTAATTTATGTCCAATTACTTTCAAACAATAATATTATTATTTTTTGTCAAAACAATAATATTTACTTAAATCATCTTATTAAATTTCTCAACAACTTTATTACTCTTTAATATCAAAAAAATAGTATGCTGCATTAAATGTAAAAATCACTTTACTATTATTTATCTCAAAAATATCTCTTTACTATTATTATCAAAATATCTCTTACTACTATCACTTTAAATAGTAATAATAATAATAGCATCATTTTTCCATAAACTTTATAAAAGCAGTCGTATTATTATTCGTACATAAAATATTCACTACTTACCAAAGTCATATTATTATTCATTAAATTCCCTTTACTTTATAATAATAGTTTATTCAAATTCAATTTACAATAAATTTTCTGTTATTATTTATGGATTTCTCCATAAATTAATATATAATATCCCAATACAATTGTTAATTATGATTGTTTGCAAATATCACCCCAAAGTTCATAAATAATTTGGTTTACTACATAAGTACATATTTATACTTTTTCTCAATTAACTATTTATTTTCCCAAATCTCCAAATAATTACTACGGGATAACTCCATCCAACAATGCAATAATTAAATATACAAAGAACAAAATCAAAACATATATCATATCAAAAACGTCACAATAATTGAACGGTCATCAATGGGGTATAATATATCTCATTGGGTGTGTGTATATTCGATGAATACTTATTTAATATTTTAAAATATAAATACTTACGAACATTGTACCCCACCAAGGCGCTTTTATAAACAACTCCAAAATTCAACAAAGTATACCAAAATGCCTAGAATTTTGATATGAATTCAATGTTGCTTGTTTTGTGCAATTCTAAGTCATATGTAAAAGGTACGGTGACTAGAAAATAGTGAGGAAATCTTTAATTAGAAGAAAATAAAAGAATAAGATAAAAATAAAAATTTAACGAGGGAACTGTTATTGACATAGCAGTTTTGGATATAAGGAGGCCATTTTTTAAAAAAGTTTTTTTTACTACGAGGGGTACTAATCAAACTAGCATCCTCATAAAATTAAAATAAAATTGACCTGATTAACTTTTCCTTTATTTACAATAAATTTTTCTTTAATCATCATTATCATTTAATCCCAAATCATTAATTAAATAATAGAGAATTCAACTCATCTTTAGATGGAATTGCAAATACCAAATAGATGAGGTTAAAAGACGTAGTTAAATTCTTACTCAAGAAAGCATTCAACATGCAGATTTTGTTGAAGAAAACAATATAGCCGATTATGGTCGACAAATATTTAAATATGATTTTAAACCCAAAATATGATAAATTAGGTTCAAAAAGTACCTTTCTATCATCTTATCAACAAATTTTGGATCTACTTTTGAAAATCGAGTTGAATTGTTTGTTCTCGTTATTATTTTCTTTTTGGAAAGGTAGGAGAAAAAGAGAGTAAATGAAAATGTTTATGGTTATGATGTTTTTGCTAAGGGAAAAAGTAAGACGTGCACCCTTCATTATAATTTAATTTTGTATGGAGTGCTCATAAAATTTGACCTCATCATATCCAAAATTAGACATAAGTAACAATACCCTTTAATGGTATCTTCCCTGCTCTATTTTCTCCCTGCTTGCCACTCATGTAACCCTTTTTGATTTACATGCCATTGATCATCAGCCACCACTACTAGAGGCCACTACAGATAATAGCGCCCCCGCCGGCAGAAAGCTATCACCGCCCTCCACCAAGGCGTATTTCGTCCACCCCCAGTCATAGCCGCCGTTGCGTCCAACCCGCCCCGCCTAGCTTTTAGCCAAATTTCGACCAAACAGGTCATATTTCAAACAAGTGAAACTACTATTAAGCGCAATATGAGGAGATCTACGAATCTATGTGTTCAATTTTACCAATCATTGTTCCAAACAAAAACCAAATTTACATGGGTTTCGCAGCCGTTAACCCTTTGACTGTGATTTACGGCCTTTGTCGTATTAGAAAATAAATTATTATCGCCTCTTCATCTCATAGAAATGAACGATTAGATACACAGATCGATGTGGTCTGAATATTTTTAATTTTGAAGCAATTTTTAATTAGAGAAAACTGTTCATAGTTAAAATGTGATTAATTTGAATTTCATGTTTAGAGGAGAAACTGATCTAGTGGTGGCTAGGGTTAGCGTGAACTCGTATTTATAGCAAATATATAGGTATTTTAAGCTTAAAGAAATTTAGTGTCTAAAAATACCTGTTAACGCTAAAAAGTGAACGCTAACACCCGGTGTGTGTAATATAGTCGTGAAAGCACCACCCGTGTGACGGGAACAGAAATTAAGCAGTAAAATAGCAGAAAAGCAGTAAAAGACAGCAGTTTATAGTGGTTCGGCTTGAGATCGAGCCTACGTCCACTTTGAATCTCTTTATTACTGAATCTGGTTACAAATCGATACAATTCACTTATGAAAACAATACAGTTTGATCACAAAGACAATCTCGACTACTAGCTCAAACTTCGATGATGAAACTCGATGAATCCGTGTTAGATGTAGAGAATTCCTCTCGAAGCTTGTTGTAGTGTCTCGAATGTTTGAAGATCTTCAGTTGTTGAATGAGTGGAGAGTTCAGCAGAGTATCGACGCTTTGAGAAATGATAGGCCAAAAAGTCCGCTCAATGTTGAAGGTAGTGGGGTATTTATAGGAGCTGAATTCTGGACAGGAGTTTCTGCAAAGTCATAAGTCGTGACCGACTTAGGATAAGTCATGACTCGTGGTTGACTTATGGTAGCCTGTGGATGACTTGCTGAACCCAGCTCGTAACTTGATAAAAAGCAAGTCTTAAGTCGTAGTCGACTTATCATAAGTCGTAGGTCGTGACTCAATAGGTAAGCTTGTCTATTTCAGATAATAGCATAAGTCCTGAATCGCGTACGAGACAACTAGATGCGGCATCTCATCTACCTGCTTAAGTCGCTCACGATATAAGGTATGTCGTAAGGCGTTATGTTGTTAGGTCGCTGATCCTCTTGAGTCGTTAACTCCTTAACCCGGTAGGTCGTAAGTCCCCATAGGTCGTAGCCATCCTTAACTCGCAAACTGTTAAGTCGGAGCTTTCTTAGGTCGTAGCCTGTTAAGTCGGAGATCTTCGTAACTCGTAACTGGTTAAGTCGGAGCCTTCTTAGGTCGTAGCCTGTTAAGTCGGAGATCTTCGTAACTCGTAACTGGTTAAGTCGGAGCTTTCTTAGGTTGTAGACTGTTAAGTCGGAGATCTTCGTAACTCGTAACTGGTTAAGTCGGAGCTTTCTTAGGTCGTAGCCTGTTAACTCGTAGCTTATTAAGTCGGTTCATACTTTTAAGTCGTCTACTGCTCTTAAGTCGGTCCTCTTTAACTCGTTAGGTCGTGAAGCGAAAGAGGATTAACATTTGCCCCTCGAAGTGCACGCCTAAGTCGTAGGTCGTGTGCTTCGATTTCCTTAGCTCGCTTCTTGATGAGTGCGTTAGGTCGGAAGCGACTTAACATAAGTCTTAGGTCGTACACCGTGTAAGTCGACCCACCTTCCAGCGTATAAATAGTTGAATCATACTTCCTCCTCCTCATCTGTTCTTCTATTCGAATCAGCCATTGACGCAGTTCCGAGCTTCCCAAAGACGATTTAAACCAACCGGTTGCCGATCATCCTTATTTCCTTATCATGTAAGTGGATTCGATTGCTATCCATTCCTCGATTATCACCAAATTATGAATCCCATCTCCACCTTCAACCCACTTTTCTTATGCCGTGCTTCTCTGCAATTCTTGTTTCAATTGATTACTGATGGGTTTGAGATGGCTTGTCCTGGCTTTGGACAATTGGTCAGAACAAGACGATGGACAGCAGCATTTCAGTTTGACTGATTCGTGGTTTGTGATGGAACGACATTACACCGGGTTTATGGTGATTTCGGGATGATTAAATGCGTTGAGGGAACGAGAGTTTTGGTTGGAGGAGAGGCTAATGGGTTAACGGGTTAGGAGTTAGCGAATTGATGTATTGGGGAGAAGACGAACGACTTAAGGTATTTGCGTTTTGAATAGAAATCTCGAGACTTAAGTCCTAAGTCATATACGACCTAAAGTAGGTCGTAGGTCGACAACGACCTAGGACTTGGCAATTTTTCATTCTGCCTTGAGACCTTCTTTCTTATGCAGTACGACTTAATAGATTGATGGCTTAACTTAACTCGTAGCTTGCCCCTTAGGTCGTGGACGAGTTAGCAGATGTGTTGTTTTAAACTGAAGCTTCATATCTCTATAAGTGTTATGGCTGATGACTCAAAGAATTAGAGAACCAACGACTTAACTTAACCCATAGGAAATCTTTCTTAGGTCGTCACCGAGTTAGCACTTGAGTTATCGGCGACTTAACACTTGACACTTTTAAGCTTTGCCTGGACTTTGAACTGTTGAATTATGAATTGTTGAAAGCTAACAACCTGCTTAATACAACATTCACAGAATACTGGGATGAATATACTGCCACTGACTGCCCACATCGAATGACAGATTAGTTGATAAAGAAAAAATCAAATTAAATGAATATGAATGAAATGTTGTACAATAACCAATCCAAGTGAAGTATTAAAACAAAATCGTAATAGTCAACTGAAACTGATTTGTTTGCATTAACACTGCACTTGAATATTAACAAGTTCTGAAATCTTGTAATCGACTGATTGTCAGCTAGTTTAATTCCAGTTATGCTTTGCTTTTTATTTTCATTAGTTTTGCACAACACTTCACACTTTTTAGGAAACGTGCACCTTCACATTTGAACATTCAGCTGATTGTGTAGAATGTCTTCTCCACAAGAAGAAATAGAGCAAGTTGAAGAGACTTTTCCAGTTGCTGTTCCGTTGAATGATCCTCCAGAAAGGGTCTCGACCACTTTGAACTACAGAACCTTTAACCAGTTGTGTATTCAATTTGGAATTGCTGAAGCAGACGCACAACTACCCGGGAAGCCTGGTAATGCTGCTAGACCTCCTCGTGGTTTTGTTGCGGTAAATCGACAAATGTGCCAGAATGGAGCTATCCCTCCTTTTAATGACTTCTTGTGAACATTTCTTCTACGATTGACCATCTCCCCTTTCCAGCTGCATCCCAATGGATATGCTATCCTGATGGGACTTTGTGTGCTCTTTAGGAGGACACTCGATCGTCTTCCAAGCTTCGACGAAATTTGTTATCTGTGCTCTTTTGCTAAAAACAAAGACCACCCTTCCATCACAGTTGTGAGAAGTTCCAGAAATCGCAAGCTTATCATTGGTCTCCCTGAGAGTGTTCACAGTTTTCTAAGCCAGTTTTTCTATGTTCGCTGCCCTCCGGGATTTTACACTATCTGGAGAGTAGGAAGTAAGATCACTTGTCTCTGTTTCTTATGCTCTTTCGACTTTGCCGAAGTCCGAGTTGTCAAGTGTTAACTTTGCCTTTTTTCTTTTCAGCACTTCCTCCTCCTTCTAGAGATCCTGGTCACAAACCGACTTTTGAGAGGCTTATGGCGGTCCCAGTTGAAGAGAGGACTATTCAATTTTTATTGACAAACGAATTTTTACATCACTTCGGGCTTTTAGACTCTTCCCGCTTTATTAAGCCCCGTGAAGTTTCTAATTCTCCAGCACAGACAGCAGATGCCCCAGCTTCAACGGAAGAGATGGTTCCAAAGGAGCCTATTGTAGACACCGCATTAGTAAAGTGTTCTACTTCTATCGATGTTACGGGATCGTCCAGCAAGACGGCGCTTGCTCCAATTATTGAAGAGGAAGAGAACCCTCGAATTTTTGAAACGTCAGCCGACGTGGAAGTTGAAAAGGAGAATTCTGCTGAGCGCCATGGTGATGACACCTTTGATGACTTGAGTGACATAATGATAACTTCTCAAGAGCTTTTTAAAGACGATACTTCAAAAGCGATATCTCCTGTTCTTGAAGCAACTTCTTCTTTGCGACAATCCACAACGCCTTTTGTACAAGCCGTCGCCGTTCCCACACAAAAAAGTGGTTTGTAGTTCGACGCGCATAGCTTACACGCCACACACACTTAGGATTTTTGGCACTTATATGTACCCAGCTTCTTCAATTTGAAAATTCCTAAGACTTGTCTTTTTTTTTCAATTTCAGGTTCTCTGATGGGGCGTACTGGCTCATACTATGACTCATTTCAGCGCCATGGAGGCCGTGCATCTTATGACTTTAGGAAATACCTTGGTGACCAGAGAGAGACAGATGAGGAAAGGGCTCGAAGGAAGGCTCAAGAAAGGCGGGATTAGGAGCAGTGGCAGAGAAGAAAAGACGCTGAGCGATATGATTCTTCTCACAGAAGTGACGATTCCCATAAGCGAAAGTCTTATGATGATAAGGGGAAGACTCATATTGCTGACGAATCGAGCAAGCGATCCAAGCCAAATGATGCATCTGCAATTTCTGAGAAGGCTGATGCTCCCATTTTTCCTAATATCCCGTCTGGCTCTCCTCCTTTAAAGAAGTCTGATATCCAAGCGATCATCAACATACCCCAGTATCAGGTTAAAGATGGCCCTCCAACACTTCAAAGCCGATTTCCGAATTGGTGCTTAAAAGGAGTGCGCTTTGACCTAGATTTGGTCCCGATCGATAAGCAAGACATGCTGAAAAGTCTTGATGCAGTTAGGCTTAACATTGAGAGGATGTCGTAGTGGCAGAAGCTCGTTGATGAACTCCAAAGAGTCAACCATATGAATCTCGAAAACATGCTGACTATGGAGAATGATAAGACTGAATGGGCTAAAATATGCAAATAGCATGATGCCGAGATGACAAGCATTGCTGATGATAATGCAAGGCTTGAATCTGAGGTCAAGCAGCTTAAGGAAAATCTCGCCTCTTCTTCTGTATCACATACTCAAAAAGAAGAAGTGTTTCAGAAACAAGTTCGGGATGCGCACGCTGCTCAGAGGGATGCTGAGATGAAATTTGCAGCTGAGCAGTTTGTTGTTGAAGAATACCGCAAAAATAACGCTCAGTTGCAAGAAACAGTTAGCTCCCAGAACGTGGAGATTGAATTGCTAAAGTCTCGACTTGCTAAAGCTGAAAAAGAGCGTGAGGAGGCTGTTGCTGGTCGAGCTGCAGCTGTCGCCAAAAAAGAGGCAGCCGAGCAATCGCATGAGACAACAAAAGCTAACATCAGCTCCACCTTATTTGATTTTTATTTGCACAGCGTTCTGGGTCATGGGAGCCTCTCTTTTCTGGGTCCTAACTATGAGGTTACCCTGGCTGAAGTATGGGAAGCAGCAGTTGACATGCTTGGCGGGGCCGGCTATGATGAGGCGGAACTCGAGGCACGCTATCTTGACGAAGAAGCTCGTGCTGCTCTTGCCAAGGGAAAAGAGCAACTTGCTGAAGCCAGAGCTGGAATAGTGGCAGAAGAACATCTAGAGAAGAAAATATCTTTAACTGCCCCTGTCCACACTTCGACTTCGACCGACGTCGATATCGTTGGTTCCAGCTCTCACTTTTCTTCTCCTGCAAAACCCGTGGAGGCTAAGCCCGTCACAACCGAGTCTCCCCTTACTCATATCGAGGAGCAGAGGCAAGAAGACACTGAGGCTGATAAATTTGAAATTGACTTGTCAAAACCGACCTCTCCAGGTAACTTCAAATCAGATCTGGCTCAAGTGGATTATTCATTTGATTCAGTTGATTTGGATGAATTCTTTGCTTATTACTTAAGTCCTGGTGATCCAAAGTTTTCTCTTTTCTAAGAGAATACTGATTTTGACTTCTTTCCTTCTGTAGCGGAACCTCCTGGCGCTGCGCACACTTCCCCTCTTCCAACTGTACCTCCTCCAACTCTTCAAGCTACTCCGGCTTCTCAACCAGGGTCGCAAGAGGAAAAGATAGAAGCTCTACAAGGCTTGGAGGATCCACCCGCTTCTCAAGAGCAGAAAGCGGAAGGGACGGAGGACAGCGAGAAGACTCCGGAGCGGTCATTAGATGACGATACAAAACTTTCCAAGCTGCTGACTCCGGGAAGTGAATCTTCTTCAAAGAGAATAGGAAAGCGTGCACTACAGAAGAAAAAGAGAAGTGCTCCAACTGGGGAAGACAAAATAGAAGAAGACCCAATCACTCCTCCTTCTCCATCCCGCCCGCACCGGATTCCGAAATTAAATATCAGGCCAGGCAAAGGCTCCAAAGGTAGCGGGAAGAAGGAATGACAAGCTGGATTTTCTACTTCTTATTTTGCTTTTTGCATGCATCGACCGGAGATTGTGCGGGTACCGGTCCCCGCTTCTTTTTGTAATCTGCACAATGTAAAAAAAATTCATAGTATTGAATAAAATAGCTATTTTACTTGTACAAATTCTTGTGTATGTGAGAACGCATCTGTTTCTCATTTTTAGTGTAGAATAAACGATTCTTTTTACTCGTACAAACTTTTCTGTCTGTGTTTGAGAATGCATTTACTCCACATCTATTTTCAGTGATATTGCAATGAACTTGTGGTATGTTGCTTGCGTGTTACTTTTATTAATATAATTGGATTGTATAGTATTGCCCCCATATCACAAGTGCATTGCAACACTTCTAGCTTTTATAAGACTGATATTGTTATTTCAGAGAATACCTATTCCACTTTTAATGGAAGAATCATTCTTCTTTTAATAAATCATATCTCGTGTTTGGAGAAATTTTTACTTTCTCTTTCTTTCTGAAGAACACTTCAACTTTCGGGGATGATCACTTTCATTTGTTAAAAAGTGAATTTTCCTATGCAGTGAAGTGAACTTCCTGAAGAATTTTTTGATTTGTTTAGTGCTTCCGAAGAAGGCTTTGTTTTTGTGCCTCCGAAGAGGGCTTATGTCTGGTACTTCAAGCATGGTGAAGTGTGCCTCCGAAGAGGTTTTTGGGTCTCCGAAGAGAAGCGATTTCGGTCTCCGAAGAGAAGCGATTTTGGTCTCCGAAGAGAAGCGATTTTGGTCTCCGAAGAGAAGCGATTTGGCATTTCAGCTCTGGTGAAGTGGGCCTCCGAAGAGGAGCATTTTGTACTTCTACACTGGTGAAATGTGCCTCCGAAGAGGGCTTTTTAGCATTTCAGCTCTGGTGAAGTGGGCCTCCGAAGAGGAGCATTTTGCACTTCTACACTGGTGAAATGTGCCTCCAAAGAGGGCTTTTTATCATTTCAGCTCTGGTGAAGTGGGCCTCCGAAGAGGAGCATTTTGCACTTCTACACTGGTGAAATGTGCCTCCGAAGAGGGCTTTTTATCATTTCAGCTCTGGTGAAGTGGGCCTCCGAAGAGGAGCATTTTGCACTTCTACACTGGTGAAATGTGCCTCCGAAGAGGGCTTTTTCGGCTTCCGGAGAGGAGCCTTGGTGGATTGGTGTGCCAGGAGGGTTGTGTCTCAGAGGCGATTGGATCCACGGGATGGACGCAAGCTGTCTGATCGGATGCATCACGATCAGTTAGCAAGGGTCCTGTTCCTTCTGCTTGGGAAAGTGTCCCTTTTGTGAATCTACCGGCCTTCTTATTGAGAGGCATACCTCCTTTTGGCTGCTTCTATGTTTGCCGGCCCATGTTTCCTCATCATCTGCTAATCAACGATCCTTTATTATTGTTTCCAAGCGCGTTTTCCTTTCTTTTGCAAGTAAATTGCTTTATCCGAAGAAGTAGACTTCACTGTTAAGTGACTCCACCGGGTAAACGCAAGTTACTTGGTTGGATGTCTTTTTATATTGACGACCGCAACCAGTTAACGAGTGCTTGACACAGTGGCGTCGCCAACTTTTTATGTGAAGTTCCTCTCGTATGGGATTTGAGTCTGGAATTTTTGCTGCTTAGTATTTGCTTAATAAGTGATTTGTAGGGCTCGCTTGGCTTTGCGATGGGCGAGCTTCGCTTTAATGACCTGCAATATTAGATCGACATTTTAGCAATACATTTAGAGTATTTACACATCGAAATATAACAGGCATTTTTTTTTTAACAGAAAACACAGAATTCATAGTTTTTTTTACTATTCAATCATACTGATTTCTCAGCGGTTTACAATGCAAAAGTTACACATCCATTATTATTTTACAAATTTAAGCAATGCTGTTAAGTAAAAATGGATGCTAGTGATTTTTGGTTTCAGAATTTCCGGGCTGATTTTCCATTTGCACTAGATTCGCAGCTTTGGATTTGTATGTCAGTGAAAGTGAAAGATGCCCCAGTCGCAGTTTTGTGGACAATTAGTAATTGTCCCAACTTCTGCCTGCTGGGTGTGGACCTCCTGTGACAAAATTAATGACAAGCTTTTCTGAATCTTGCACTGCAGTGTTGTTGCGAGAATCGGATTGATGGGTAGGACGTTGTTGACCCTGAGCGGATGAGGTTGGATCGACTCCGCCTCTCTTAACGTATTGTTGGAGTTTACCCTGCTCCAGCAATTCTTCAATCACATTCTTTAATTGGCGACATTGGTCAGTGTCATGGCCAGGTTGATTGTGAAATTGGCAGAATTTTCCATTACGCACTGCACCTCTCTTCATCTCAGGTGGCTTAGGATACCTGACAACGTCCTTTGTTGCAAAAAAGATATTTTTTGGTGTATCAGTTAAAGGAGTAAAATCTGAAAGATCGAAGCGGCGGAGTTTCTTCTCATTCTCCTGATTCTTTCCTCCGTCGTTTTCCCTTTTCTGATTCTTAGAATTTCTTCTGTTAGAAGCAAGTTCATTATTGTTGTCCTTGGCAACTAATACTTTTACTGAGGCGGAAAGGTTTTCCAGGCGCATGAATTCATCGGCCTTTTTATAAAACTTCTCAAGGGAATTTGGTTCCTTCATTTTTAGCCATTTTCCAAATTCACTCGATTTATCGATGGCTCGCACCAAGTAGGTCAGGATCATACGCGGTTCTACATTATCCACTTCGGCTACAGCTATATTGAAACGGCTTAAGAAAGATTTGATTGATTCTCCGGGAGCTTGTTCAAAACTAGACAGTGACATTATATCCTTGGCTTTTGAAGCATACAATCTGAACTGTTCTTTAAACTTTTGCGTCAAGTCGGAGAATTGATCTATTGACCGAATTGGAAGCTTTGTGAACCAAAGTAAGGCCACACCTTCCAAGTACACTGGAAAGTATCGACACTTAATCTCGTCTGACGCTCTTGCACCGGTCATATGCCAATCGTACTTGTATAGGAAATGATTAGGGTCACTCGTTCCCCTATAGGCTTGGATAGTAGGAGGTGCAAATTTCCTTGGAAATTCCGCTTTCAGGATCCTTTCCATAAACGGAGTTCTGCTTGGTGCAAATCCCCAGTCGTTCTCATTCTCTTCCCTTTGCATGCTCTCTTTCATGATGCGGCTAACCATTTCGGACAGGTACCCTTTACTGTTCAGAGACATTTCCGGACAGGCATCAGTCCTTCTCTCGGAAGCTTGCCCGGGCACATGTTCATGATAAGTTGGCTGCGGCATAGAACCCTCAGCTTGGAAAGGTGGCATTTCAGGAAAGGTTGTTTGATGGTTTTCTGGTTGACGATTTGCCCCGAGCAGAGCAGTTAATCTATCCATCATCAAAGCGTTTTGAGCTTCAATTTGTTGACATAATCCAGAAACTGCGTCATCCAATTCAGCCCTGGTGACTCCAATGGTAGGAGTTGCTTGGTCTGTTGTTGGGGAAGCGGAAGTCCCTTCATGAGCATTTCTGGATCTGATAGGTCTACCTCTCCTTCCAGGAGCCATTATTTCAGATCAACTTCTGGTTTTTAAGAGAGGTTCTTTTTATGAGTTTTCGTGAAGCAACGGTGAATGATCGCCTGAGTTCAATTCTCAGTGAAAGC
The DNA here is from genome assembly GCA_030737815.1 of Allium fistulosum. Lineage (NCBI taxonomy): Eukaryota > Viridiplantae > Streptophyta > Magnoliopsida > Asparagales > Amaryllidaceae > Allium > Allium fistulosum. The sequence continues at coordinate 327,615,118 of CM060906.1, forward strand.
ACCAAAATGTTAACGCTAAAAAGTGAACGCTAACACCCGGTGTGTGTAATATAGTCGTGAAAGCACCACCCGTGTGACGGGAACAGAAAGTAAGCAGTAAAATAGCAGAAAAGCAGTAAAAGACAGCAGTTTATAGTGGTTCGGCTTGAGATCGAGCCTACGTCCACTTTGAATCTCTTTATTACTGAATCTGGTTACAAATCGATACAATTCACTTATGAAAACAATACAGTTTGATCACAAAGACAATCTCGACTACTAGCTCAAACTTCGATGATGAAACTCGATGAATCCGTGTTAGATGTAGAGAATTTCTCTCGAAGCTTGTTGTAGTGTCTCGAATGTTTGAAGATCTTCAGTTGTTGAATGAGTGGAGAGTTCAGCAGAGTATCGACGCTTTGAGAAATGATAGGCCAAAAAGTCCGCTCAATGTTGAAGGTAGTGGGGTATTTATAGGAGCTGAATTCTGGACAGGAATTTCTGCAAAGTCATAAGTCGTGACCGACTTAGGATAAGTCGTGACTCGTGGTTGACTTATGGTAGCCTGTGGATGACTTGCTGAACCCAGCTCGTAACTTGATAAAAAGCAAGTCTTAAGTCGTAGTCGACTTATCATAAGTCGTAGGTCGTGACTCAATAGGTAAGCTTGTCTATTTCAGATAATAGCATAAGTCCTGAATCGCGTACGAGACAACTAGATGCGGCATCTCAATTACCTGCTTAAGTCACTCACGATATAAGGTATGTCGTAAGGCGTTATGTTGTTAGGTCGCTGATCCTCTTGAGTCGTTAACTCCTTAACCCGGTAGGTCGTAAGTCCCCATAGGTCGTAGCCATCCTTAACTCGCAAACTGTTAAGTCGGAGCTTTCTTAGGTCGTAGCCTGTTAAGTCGGAGATCTTCGTAACTCGTAACTGGTTAAGTCGGAGCCTTCTTAGGTCGTAGCCTATTAAGTCGGAGATCTTCGTAACTCGTAACTGGTTAAGTCGGAGCTTTCTTAGGTCGTAGCCTGTTAAGTCGGAGATCTTCGTAACTCGTAACTGGTTAAGTCGGAGCTTTCTTAGGTCGTAGCCTGTTAAGTCGGAGATCTTCGTAACTCGTAACTAGTTAAGTCGGAGCTTTCTTAGGTCGTAGCCTGTTAACTCGTAGCTTATTAAGTCGGTTCATACTTTTAAGTCGTCTACTGCTCTTAAGTCGGTCCTCTTTAACTCGTTAGGTCGTAAAGCGAAAGAGGATTAACAATACCCATTTCGATCAACAGGTTCATACCCAAACATATCATATATCAAAATTTGTTGGACATATTGAATAAACCCGTTTGAAATGCCAAAATTATTGAAAAGACAACGCTACTCAAAGTTGTATTTACCGTTAATTTGATTTAAACGATTGTTGATAATTAATTAATATTAAATGTATCAAAATCGCAGATCGTTACGCCCACTATCCAGGATAACCACTAGAGATTGGATCGATCCTTTTAAAGATCTAAAGAAGCTAAAGCTTGTCAACCTAGAGAATTTACCATTTGCAATTGTTGTAACCGATCCAAAGGGATCTAACAAGAATTATAGAAATTGTATATTAAAGAATAGTAATAAACGATATAAAATGAATATAGAATAGAGATTGCCGAACCATTATAAAAATTTTGTGTGTCACTTACTTTTTCTATACTTATTTTTTGCAATCTACCGTTTTAGTCTTTAATTTGTGATCTTAATTAGATTAAGACCTTAGCATATCTGACGACTAGAAATTTTACCTTCTAAAAATTAGCATTAGAATCACATTGGGGATCCTAGACTTTAATAAATCTCTCTTCTATGTGTTTGGTTATCTATGATGCAGACCGTAGATAAATAAATTTGGAACATGTTTGCCGGTATGGATGGGGTGGGTTAAGCGCCGGGACAACCTGAAATTGAGCCCTGGGCAAGACTTAAATATGGATTATGCACACTAACAGCATTAAATGAATACTCTATCACAAAACCGAATTAAACCTTTAAAGTTAAATTTGAACTTTATAATTAAAATAAAAAATTAGGTGTTTTCTCTAAGTTGGGCTGTGAACAATTGTCCAAATTGTCCGAACTGGGGCTGGCCATGATGACAAATAAGGATCAACTTAACTTACGGAACTCTCATCTAACCTAAATCATCTAGGATGAAGTGTAATATTTACCACTGCTAACGGATTGTGACTTTAACGCTGTCCACATGATCTAAAACATAAACTTTGTACACGTTGTTCAAATTACCTAACGTATTAGCTGCCAGTAGCTGGCACCAAAGGCCGGCTCTTAGGCTGGGCAACCAAGGTGACAGCCAGAGCTCAGTTATTGGAAAGAGAAGCCAAAATGCCAAATAAATTTAGCTCCAAAAGACACTAGTTACTCAAATTTGGATTTGGATTTTGGGTGTTGTGTTTTCAACTTTCAATACCAAATACTAAAAAACAACTGAAAATTATTTATAATTTTTAACCCTTCTGACGATCAACGGACAACGGATGAGTTGGATTATTCTTCGTGTTTTTGTTATCTTTCAAAATACGAAAAGCAAAATAAACTTGTTTTCTATTGTAAATGTTAATTTCACCTTTTAAAATCGTTTGTTTTCCAATAGTACATACGACATGTGCATTTTTGTTTAGATGAAAACACAAAACTAAAAACAACAAACAAAACGGGACATTAGTCTTTCATGGATGATGCATCTCCTTGAATCTGGACCCTCTTCATATTCTTTCCGGGCATTAAAAAAAAATCTCTCTGACTTCTTAGTTCTTATAGGTCTTACGTTTCCCCTTCCTTTCTTATTGACGTGTTTGTTTGTTTGTAAATAATTAGTTTCTGTTTTCTACATGAACCGTTACATGTATAAGACTCTTTAGATAAAGCAAGAAACGGTACATAAGTGACGCAGCGGATAATTCAAAACGATGTAGATCGTTGAAAGTAGCAATTCGTGGATTGATGGATACTGGAATGCCCGAATTCGTTGATCCGAAGATACCGAACTCTAGCTATCTCTGACTCGTTGATCCGAAGATACTGGGAAAGAGATCTACGATTCTTCAACGTTGATCTTGCGCACAAGATACCGTGAATCGGCTTCAACAAACGATGATCCGAGCGCACTCGAATGACGTTAGTGGAGATAGGAGATACACTCGACTACCAATTGAAATTGAAAGCAACAAGCTAACAAAAGAGAATTTTATTCAATATTCCACACCCTTTACAAATGAAACAACTCGCCTATTTATAGGCTACATCACGCAAAGCAGAAAAAAAAACAACTCCTAAGTCGGCAACCGACTTAACAACATCTCCGGCTTAACATAAGTCGTATACGACTTACAATAGTTCAGAAAAAATTACAAGTACAATGGTCACACGACTTAAAAAAAAATGCAACGACTTAAAGCTAACTCGGTGCCGACTCAACTATCTCGTCTTCGACTTAAGTGATGTCTCGGTAACGATTTATGGTTAACTCGGCAACGACTTCGCGATCTAAAGATAACTCGGCAACGACTTCGCGATCTACAGATAACTCGGCAACGACTTATGAAATGGCCGCGACTTACGGAGCTTCACGAGTTAGGGCAAACTCGGCAATGGGTTATGGGGAAGGTATTGGAATAGGTCGCGAGTGGTTTTGCAGAAGAACTAGGTCGCAGAGTGGTATTGAGGTGGGGGTTTAAGTCGTAAGTCGATCGCAGAGTGATGGAGTTAGGTCGGAAGTGATTTAGGTCGTTCACGATTCGATGAGGCGGGGTTAGGTCGGTCGTGACTTTGGGAAGAGGTGTTAGGTCGGTAATTGGATTGGTAGGTCTACGGTCTTGGGTAGGTCGGAGATGATTTAGGTCGGCATAGTTGGGTCGGAGGCTATTGAATTGGAGCTTGCTAGTTCGCGGTGAAGTGTTAGGTCGGAAGCTGTAGCTGAGGTCGTAGGTCGACAGGGAAGTTGGGGATAGGTCGTAGGTCGCGGTTGAGGTGGGAGTTAGGTCGGAGCTTCTGGTCTTCGATCCTAGGTATGCTGCTTCATCATCCTCCCCTTGTTGACAAAAATTCGACCTCGAATTTGTACTTCTCTTATTTTCAACAAGCTCATCTCCATGGTACAGAATCAAATGTTTAACGTTGAAAACGTCAGCAGTGTGAATGTGATCTGGCAACTTTAACTGATAAGCATTGTCATTGATTTTCTTCCAGATTTCTACTGGTCCAATCTTTCGAGCTTTCAACTTGTTGTAAGTCCCAACTGGAAAACGATCTTTCGTCAATACCGCGTAAACAAAATCACCCTCTTTGAAGACTACACTCCTTCGTTTCTTATCCGCCATTTGTTTGTACTTCTCATTTGTCTTTTCCAATCGTTCCTGAACGATTCTATGGCACTCCGTCAACCCTTCAACAAAATCAGCAGCTTTCTTAACTGTCTTCTTTGATTGTGGTATTACCGTTAAATCCAACGGTCCCTTTGGTAAGCTCGAATAAACAATCTGGAATGGACTGAACCCAGTACTTCGATTCACAGCATGATTATGGGCAAATTCTGCCTGACATAACTTCGCATCCCAACTCTTTAGATTATCTTGAACAAGACACCTCAACAAGTTTCCCAACGATCGATTAACCACCTCCGTTTGTCCATCAGTTTGCGGATGATAAGCACTACTAAACTTCAGCTTTGTTCCCACCATTTTCCACAAACTCAACCAAAAGTGACTCAGAAATCGAGTATCTCTATCTGACACAATAGATTCTGGCAATCCATGAAGTCGATAGATCTCCTTGAAAAACAACTGAGCAACATGAACAGCATCTGCCGTTTTCTTACAAGCAATAAAGTGTGCCATCTTCGAGAACCTGTCAACCACCACATAAATGGAATCATTACCACGCTGCGTTCTCGGCAATCCCAACACAAAGTCCATGCTGATATCAACCCATGGTTTAATTGGTACAGGTAATGGCATATATAAACCAGCATTAGTCGCAGTTCCTTTCGAAACCTGACAAATATGACAACGCTCCACAAACCTTTCCACCTCTTTCCTCATTGATGGCCAAAAGTAGGACTGTGAAATTAACTGCAAGGTACGGTCTCTCCCAACATGTCCCTCTTCGTGTAACTCCTTGATAATCTTCATTCTCAGACTACCCTCCGGGATGCACAATCGACTTCCTTTAAAAAGAAAACCATCTACCATTAAAAACTCATCCGTCTTTCCCTCCTTAACTTTATCAACAAACTTCATGAAGTAAGGATCTTCAACAAATAATTCCGGCAACATTTCAAACCCCGCCACTTCAACTTTCAGCGTAGTCAACAAATGACTCCTCCTACTCAAAGCATCAGCCACACGATTTGTCACCCCTGACTTGTGTTTAACAACAAAAGTAAACTGTTGCAGATATGCAATCCACGATGCATGTCTTGCTGAAATCTTGTCTTACCCTTGTAAATGCTTCAATGCTTCATGATCAGTATACAGAACAAACTCTTTCTGAAATAGATAATGTCTCCAGTGTTTAATAGATTGTACAACAGCATAGAACTCCACATCATATGTACTGTATCGCATCTTCGCTCCTGACAACTTCTCACTGAAATAGGCAATTGGACGCCCCTTCTGGCTCAACACCCCTCCAATCCCAACCTTGGATGCATCAGTATGTAGTTCAAACACCAACTGAAAATCAGGTAGCACTAGAATTGGTGCAGACGTCAGCAATTCCTTGATTTTTCCAAAAGCAATCCCTGCTTCCTCTGACCATGAAAACTGTTTCCTTTCATACAATCTGTAACAGGCGCCATCACACTACTAAAGTGTGGAATGAACCTTCGATAAAATGAAGCCAACCCATGAAAACTACGAACTTCCGTTATCGTCTTGGGCTGCGGCCAATTTCTGATCGCCTCGACTTTACTTTGGTCAACCTGTATTCCTTTCTCTGAAACAACATACCCCAGAAATAAAACACTATGCGTCATGAACACGCATTTCTTCGTTGCAGCATAGAATTGTTCTTGTCGCAATACCATCAGCACTTCTCTAAGATGATTCAAATGTTCCTCTGGACTCCCGCTGTAAATCAAAATATCATCGAAATACACCACCACAAATTTTCCAATGAACGGTCGAAAAATCTGATTCATCACCCTCATGAACGTACTTGGTGCATTGGATAAACCAAATGGCATAACCAACCATTCGTATAGACCCTCCCTGGTTTTAAAAGCAGTCTTCCACTCATCTCCTGGTCTGATACGAATTTGATGATATCCGCTCTTCAAATCAATCTTAGAAAAGATAGTAGCTCCGCTTATCTGATCCAACAAGTCATCCAACCTCGGCATTGGAAATCTATATCTCACGGTAATCTTATTCAATGCTCGACTGTCAGTGCACATTCTCCATGTCCCATCCTTCTTAGGTACCAATAAAGCTGGTACAGCACAAGGACTCAGACTCTCCTGCACACGCCCCTGTTCAAGCAATTCCTCTACCTGCCTCCGCAATTCTTCATGTTCCTTCGGACTCATTCGATAATGTGGTCTGTGTGGCAATACAACACCTGGAACAAGATCTATCTGATGTTGTATATCCCTCAACGGTGGCAACTCCGTTGGTAACTCCTCTGGAAATACATCGTCAAATTCTTTCAGAACTGGTTTAACTTCTTCTGGAATTTCAACCTCTTCACTGCTTTCTCGTCCAATCAACAAGAATACTTCCGGCTCTTCTTCAACTTCTTTAACAAACTCCTTCAAAGTCAATAGAGTTTTCAGCTCTTCGATTTCCTCCACTTTGTTTTCTTCCTGTTGGCGTTTCTTCGGAACCAGAGTAATCTTTGTACCTTCGAACATGAAACTGTAACTGTTGGTCCGTCCATCATGTTGTACTGCTCTATCAAACTGCCACGGTCTCCTCAGCAACAAATGACAAACGTCCATATCTACGACATCACACCAGATTTCATCTTTGTATTTCTTCCCAATTGAAAACTTCACACAAGCTCTACGTCCAACTTTCACTTCACCACCCTTCCTCAACCAAGCTAACTTGTACGGTTTAGGATGTTTCTCGGTTTTCAACTCCAACTTCTTCACCGCTTCTGTAGAGATAATATTATCACAACTTCCAGCATCAATAACAAATTTACAAACTCTTCCCAGAATAGTGCATGTAGATTGAAAGATATTGTTCCTCAACCAACTACTTTCTTCCTCTTGCTTCGGTGTTAAACAACTTCTCCTCATCATCAATGCGTATCCGTCATCTCCCGACAGTAAGTCTTCCTCCTCAACTGGTAAAGAATTAGAGCATTCAGCTTCTTCATCCTCATCCTCAACTTCAGCAATCATTGCTCTCTTCTTTGGCTTTGGACACTCATTGCTTTTATGACCCAACTCCTGACAGTTGTAACATTTGAAACCATTGTTAACCTTTGCCTTCTCAACCTCCTTCATCACTGGTTTACTGATAGGTTTGGAAACATTAGCACTTCCACTAACACCCTTCACTTGATTGTTGGAATTAGTAAACACACCACCTCCTCGTCTACCCTGCTTCTCCCAAGCCAACGCTTTTTGATGTGCTTCTGCTACAGATCTTGGATCGAACATATTAACCATATCCTGAATCTGCATTCTCAATCCCCCAATGAATCTAGATGTCAGTTGCTCTTCCGTTTCCATAATATCATTCCTCGCAATAAGCTGGTAAAACTCATCTGCGTAATCATTAACAGTCTTTGTGCCCTGCCTCAAGTTCTGCAAACGTTGATACATCAGAGATTGATAATTGTAAGGTAAGAACGTTGCTTTCATCAATTTCTTCATCTTCTCCCAAGATTCAACTTTTGACTTCCCCATTCGTTCACGTGTAAGTTTAGTTTGCTGCCACCATGCCAAAGCTCGACCCCTCAACCTTGTAGCAACCAACTTCACTCTACGACGTTCTGGAACTTCTTTGAAATTAAAAATTTCTTCAACATTAGCCACCCAATCCAAAAACTCCTCAGCCTGCATACCACCTTTGAATTCTGGAATTTCTGTCTTCATTCCCGATTCCCACTTGTAATCGTACTCCGATTGATTCCTTCCTCGTCCACGTCCTCGTCCATGAACACTACCACCATCATACTCTTCTTCACCATCCGATGTATATCGATGTCGATCCTGACCACCAACATCTCTACCACCACCATTCCTTCCACCAACATTCCTACGATCCACATTCCTCCGATCTCGATCAGTCACATTTCTATCACAATCTCGATCCACGCTTCTATGATCACTATCAACACTTCTCTCCCGATTAGAATGTGGTGAAATCCTACTTCTTCCATGGCTCGATTCAGGTGAAACCCTTCTCTGATTTTGACTCATTTCAAGCATCATTCTCTCTAATCGACCAATCCCTTCCGTAAGCTTCTCATTGAAATTCTCGTTGATTCGTTGCTCCATTTCGTCGGCCTCTTCTCTTCCGTACAAAGCATTAATATTGCGATGACGTTGAACTCGTCTTGGCGGCATGATTGAATACTTCACAAACACTTCAACAAATTCACACTTCAAGTTTCAAACACCTTTCGAACTTTGATCCAAAATGAAATGGATCAAAACTCCAACTTTGTTGCAAAAATATGATGAACACGATGAACACAACTTCAACACTTCAAATTCTCGGCTCCAAGACTCGATTTAGCTATGATTGGCTAAAACAAGCTCTGATACCAAACTGACGCAGCGGATAATTCAAAACGATGTAGATCGTTGAAAGTAGCAATTCGTGGATTGATGGATACTGGAATGCCCGAATTCGTTGATCCGAAGATACCGAACTCTAGCTATCTCTGACTCGTTGATCCGAAGATACCGGGAAAGAGATCTACGATTCTTCAACGTTGATCTTGCGCACAAGATACCGTGAATCGGCTTCAACAAACGATGATCCGAGCGCACTCGAATGACGTTAGTGGAGATAGGAGATACACTCGACTACCAATTGAAATTGAAAGCAACAAGCTAACAAAAGAGAATTTTATTCAATATTCCACACCCTTTACAAATGAAACAACTCGCCTATTTATAGGCTACATCACGCAAAGCAGAAAAAAAAAACAACTCCTAAGTCGGCAACCGACTTAACAACATCTCCGGCTTAACATAAGTCGTATACGACTTACAATAGTTCAGAAAAAATTACAAGTACAATGGTCACACGACTTAAAAAAAAATGCAACGACTTAAAGCTAACTCGGTGCCGACTCAACTATCTCGTCTTCGACTTAAGTGATGTCTCGGTAACGATTTATGGTTAACTCGGCAATGACTTCGCGATCTAAAGATAACTCGGCAACGACTTCGCGATCTACAGATAACTCGGCAACGACTTATGAAATGGCCGCGACTTACGGAGCTTCACGAGTTAGGGCAAACTCGGCAATGGGTTATGGGGAAGGTATTGGAATAGGTCGCGAGTGGTTTTGCAGAAGAACTAGGTCGCGGAGTGGTATTGAGGTGGGGGTTTAAGTCGTAAGTCGATCGCAGAGTAATGGAGTTAGGTCGGAAGTGATTTAGGTCGTTCACGATTCGATGAGGCGGGGTTAGGTCGGTCGCGACTTTGGGAAGAGGTGTTAGGTCGGTAATTGGATTGGTAGGTCTACGGTCTTGGGTAGGTCGGAGATGATTTAGGTCGGCATAGTTGGGTCGGAGGCTATTGAATTGGAGCTTGCTAGTTCGCGGTGAAGTGTTAGGTCGGAAGCTGTAGCTGAGGTCGTAGGTCGGCAGGGAAGTTGGGGATAGGTCATAGGTCGCGGTTGAGGTGGGAGTTAGGTCGGAGCTTCTGGTCTTCGATCCTAGGTATGCTGCTTCATCATCAAGATATTTCCACTGTCCCTGTTTCTATTTGAATTCAACATTGATTTACGCTTGCTATTTCAGGTTTTAACGAGATCTTGATATAGTTATTGGATGGGCATCCCTTCGGTGTCGAAACAAGCACACAGCTCTGTTTACAATTTAAAGAAAACACAATTGATCAATTGTATGGTGTTTCCTTCATTAGATGGAAGATTTGCATCTGGTTTCTTTCTACCCCCACGAACGATTAATTATAGAAACATGTAACACATGCCTTGTAACTTTTCCCCATCATATCCTCCAACTTATTTGTCAGACGTTGGACCATTGTGGCCGGTGACTCACCTTCTGTTTGTTGTCAGAACTTTTAGTGATAAAGTGTACCGTTTCAGATTCTGCTAATCTTTATATTATTATTATCAACAAAAGAATTGTAATTGCAGATTGATGATTGAAACAGACAATTATAGTACTCTTTGAATGTGTAGGAGTGTATGTCGCATGTCTTTGTATCCATGCTAGCTGGCGGCTTAACTGCATCTTTTCCACATTTTATACTCTACACTCTACTGTACTCTTGCATACTCCAATGATCATGATTCATGATCCCTATTATTATTATTATTATTATTATTGTTATTGTTAAATAAACCTCAAACCAGATACATGAGCACCTATAACATTCACTATGACGTGAGCTTTTCTTGTTATGGTCAAAAAGAAGCAAAATTTCACCTACAGTGAACAAACATATATTCTTGATTTTCAATGTATAATCAATTAAATTTATATTTTATAATTTTGAAAGTTTCAAGAACCATCAAAATTTTAATAGTTTAATTTTGAAACTGTGAATCTTACAAATTTCAAAAATATTCTATTCCTTGATCATCTTCCTTACGTTGTAATGTACATTCCAATAGCAAAAGTCATAAACCTTCATTTTGTCTACTACCTTATAGAAATGCTAAGTACACTCTTGAAGAATGTGCTTGTAGTTGTCATCTAACAGGTGAAAAGCATTGATAGCATATAACTAATGACTGATGGGTCCACAGTGTCTATCAATCAAGGGACAATTACAATCACACGCGGTCTAAAAAAAAGTGTGCTTGCCACTCTTCTTCTATCTAATCTCCTCACATCCGCTTGAACTTATGTTCTCTTCAGTATATAATATAATATAATAGCTAATTGATTAAGGATCCATTTAATCAGAATTTCCATTTATATCCTTATACTAATTCAACTCCAGTTTGCTTATTTAAAAACATTTTTTCGAATGACATACAAACACTATTTGCCAATTCAAATTACTAAACAGTAAGTATCTAATAATGACATATATGATATATTCATCAATATACTTGATATTGAAGTGTAGACTTCCATGTACCATTGAAATTATGATGCATTAATCTATCGTTAAAAGCATGATACATAAATCTATCATTATAATCATGATACTTTACATACTTTAATGGCATGTTTTCATATCACGATTTTGATGGTATTTTAGTAATTCTTTGAAGTTTTTAAATTAATAAATTTACCTTTTTTCGGAAATAAGATAAAACTAGCTGCGATTTTGATGGTATTTTAGTAAAACTAGCCATGCGGAAAAACGGGAAGGGGCTGCCATCAACCGTGCTACGATGGCGGATTTCAACTCGTTCATTGTCAGCTCAGGTCTCTCTGAGCTCTTCTTTGTTGGTTCTGCTTTCACTTGGACGAACAACTAAGAGGGACCGAACCGTATTCTTTCTAGACTCGACCGTGTTTTCGGGTCGGAGGATTGGTTTCGCCTTCCCTTTTCCTTCTCGATCGCTCACCTCCATCGGACCTTCTCTGACCATGCTTCTTTGATTGTTCGTTGCCTCCCTCTTTCCATCTCTGGGCCCTCTTCCTTTCGGTTCCAAAGCATGTGGAGATCACACCACTCTTTTCTTCAAGTGGTAGCTAACTCTTGGAGCGCTCCAATTTTTGGCTCTCCCTGTGTTGTTTTCACTCGTAAGCTTCAGCGTCTCAAGGTCTGCCTTAAGGTGTGGAACGTTCATGTTTTCAAGAACATTTTCGATCGCGTTCGGATGGCCGAAGAGACTCTGATCGTAGCCGAATCCTTGTTAGACGAGGATCCGTCCGCTGCTAACAAGGAGGCGTGGGCGTTAGCCCAAACCAAATTCTCTTCGGAACTTCGTATCGAAAATGACTACCGTCGTCAAAAGACTAGGATCAAGTGGGTGGTCGACGGTGATACGAACTCCAAATTTTTCCATTCTTCTATTCGTAAGAAGAATAATCTTCTCACTATCCGTGAGATTTTGCGTCCTGATCTATCTTTGGCTTCTTCGCCTGAGGAAGTCAAAGATTCCATTCTGTCCCACTTCTAGTCCTTTCTGGGCTTTCCGTCTGTCTCGGTTTCCGACCCGGCCCTATTAGCCTTCATTCCCCGTGTGGTTCTTTCTCCGGAAAGTATCATTTTAGCGGATCCCCCTGCCCCAAAGGAGATCTGTGCTAGTGTCTTTTCCCTAAGCAAGGATAGTGCCAGCGGCCCTGATGGCTTCAATAGTGTCTTTTATAGGAGTGTCTGGCCTATTATTGAGGCTGATTTTTGTCTTGCGGTTCAATCCTTCTTCTTCGGTAGGTCTCTTCCCTCTGGTTGGACATCCACCAATCTGATTCTGATTCCTAAGTGCGAAAATCCTCGGTCTTGCGCGGATTTCCGTCCCATCAGCCTTTGCAACTTCTCGAATAAAGTTATTTCCAAGATCTTGGCTAGCCGTTTGGCCCCTTTCCTAGAGCGTATTATCTCTCCTTCTCAAGCGGGGTTTGTAAAAGGGCGTTTAATCACTGATAACGTCCTTTTAGCCCAGGAACTTATCTCCCAGCTTGATCGGAAAGTGAGGGGCTCTAATATGGTCTTCAAATTGGACATGGCTAAGGCCTACGATCGCATGTCCTGGTTTTTCGTCATCAAGGTCTTGAGGGCTTTCGGGTTTCCGGAATCCCTCATTGACTTGGTGTGGAGGCTCATCTCGAACTGTTGGTTCTTTGTGCTCATTAACGGGTCGGCTAATGGGTATTTCAAGGCGGGAAGGGGTCTGCGTCATGGAGACCCACTTTCGCCATATCTCTTCGTGATCGCGGTGGAGGCTTTCATTCGCGGTCTTCAGACCCTAACGATCTACGGTCAGATCCAGCGCTTCGGGATTCCGAGGGGCTGCCCACTTATCTCTTCCTTATCCTTTGCTGATGACATTGTCATTTTCTCTAATGGCAGTCGATCCTTTGTCCGGCGGCTCCTTAGTCTCCTTCACCAATACGAGAGATGCTCGGGCCAACTCGTTAACCCTTCCAAAAGTTGCTTCGTCCATGCGAAGGACTTGTCCCCCTCTCGAGCTTTCTGGATCGAGACCATATCCGGTTTCAAGGAAGCTTCCCTTCATTTACCTTACCTGGGTATTGTCCTGTACCGAGGTAGAAAGCTTAATGCTATCTTCGATCCCTTGATTGACAAAGTGAGGAGTAAGATCATCCGCTGGAATGCGACTCTTCTTTCCCAGGCCGGGAGGCTGGTTCTCAGTAAGACCATATACGGTTTGAAAGCTTGGACTTCGGTTAGAATTCCAAGCCCCATTCGTCCTTTGTTTTCCTTCATTTGGGATTCTCGAATTCCCCCCAAGGTCTCTCTGTTGATGTGGTGTATCCTGCATGATGGGTTGCCACTAGATGAGAATCTCCAAAAGATCGGCATCCCCTCCGTCTCCCGTTGCAGATGTTGTGGCAATGGGGATACGAAATCCTTGAACCATTTGTTTTTTGTTGGTTTCTCTTCCAGAGCATGCTGGAATTACTTCGGGAACCTTGTTGGTGTTTGAGGTATTGCCAGATCTCCTAATGATCTACAGAGAACCTGGTGGGCTGGGACCTCTGGTAAATCACTTCGTTCGATCGTGCTCCGCATGATTCCCTGTCTGATCTGCTGGCACCTCTGGTGCGCACGGAATAAGGCAACCTTTGAGAGTACTCCCATGGATCCTCCGTCCATAATTCGGCGTGTCAAAAATGACGTCTTCCTGGCTTTCCGTGGTAGACCTTTCAAGGGACCCATGGGCTCCCGCTCTGGAAGGCTAGTGGGTCTTCTAACTATTTCGTGTGTTCTGTCTTCCGCTAGACTAGGAGTTGGTTGAATCCCGTTGGTGGGGCGTTGGATTTCACCCTTCGCTCCCGATCCCCCCTTCCTTCTTATGTGGTTGCTAGTTTGTCAGGTTTAGGTGTCTATGGATTCTTCTATGGTCCGGGGTCCTCTTTGCTTGGCTTTGATTGGTTTGTTTTTGGAGTTGCATGGTTTTGTGGTCGTCCTGTTCTGTTGGCTTTTCCTGTGCTATACTCCGGTTGCTTGGTTTTGGAGTTGCTCGGGTGGTTTTGGTTCTTATTTGATTGCTTGGGTTGCTGGTCCTGGTTGCTAGCTTCTGATCCTGTCGGCGATCCTTCCATTTCTCTCTGTTTGGTTAGAGATGGAGTTGCCTAGGATTCGGTTCCCCATTTGTGTTGCTGGCCTTCTCTGTGGTCCTCTCCTTTAGATTTTGTGGGCCCTTGTTACATCTCAGCTTTTGGTGCTCTTCTCAAGTTTCTTCAGACACCATCATTGGGCGGTGGCCTTGCCGGAGCTCGATGGTGATGTTAGTTGGGCGGTGGTTCCCTGCTTTGTTTCGTCCTCTAGGGGTCTGCTCAGCCTGCTATTTCAGCCTCCTTTTGGTTCGGTGCTCTTAGCTTGTGGTGGTTTTAGCGTGGTCGCTTTGCTACTCGGTCTGGGGCTTGGTTCTTTTTTTGGTTTTCTTTGGTTCGGTATGGGATGGTAGCTCCTCTGGTGGACTGGCCTATACCTTTTCGGTTGTGGCGGGATTGATGGTTGTGCTGGTGGTGTTTCTTCTGCTCTATTTCTGCTGGTTACTCCTGGCTTTTGTCAGTCAGTGGAGGTTTTTATTTTATTGTATTTTATTTTACTTTCTCTTCGTTCCGGTTTTGTTCTGTAGTCTATGTTTTGGGAGGTATATGTTTTCCGTATGCCTCGCCTGCTTTTGTGAGCCACCGGAGAAAGGCTTTTTTTCTCCTTTGTTTCTATATATATATACATTTTATTCAAAAAAAAAGGAAAGAAAAATAAAAGATAAAACTAGCACAAATGGTATTTTAGTCATTCTTTCTTACCCACATTTTGTTCACTCTTCAAACATTAATAACTTAATACTCTATGTCTCCCTCCATTCCATGTTTAATTTCTAAACCAAACTATCTCATAAATTTCTAAACTAATGCATCGACGATTGATTTAATTCTAGTTTTTATGCATGTTTACTTATACTAAGTAGCAATAAATATAAGTTAACACACGTTTTTGTTCGGACATTCCAATAGACTTGCATTTCGTATTGGTTATATTAATCAAGGAACAGCTGCCAAGTCCCTAGAATTGGAAGATGACAGAAGAAAAGTCCCTCCCGAAAAAGTTATGAAAATTTGGTCCCTATTTTTAGTTTTTGACTAATTTATGCTACTTTTGCCCCTGATTTTAATGTTGGACCGATTTTTTAGAAGTGGACAATTTGGTAAAAAATAACAAAACAGGGACCTAATTTACATGAGTTTATTAGCAGGGACTTTTTGTGCATGAGCTTTGAAAATAGGGACCTTTGGTCCAAAACCCTCTATATATTAATATCACTTTATATAAAACAAATTATTAATTATTTTTGACATTCTGTAAATTACTAAATACTATATTATTAGTTACTAACAATACAAAAATGAGAAGGTAGTGTCACAAATTTATCAATGGCCAGCTTAATTGAAAAGGTGAAAGGTTGCTTCTTCCATCTCTTAGAATTTGTCGCCGGCAGTGAGAATATTACAAAGTCCCATGTTGAAGGTATATTACATTGATTTTCTTCTCTAATGACATAGTTGATCTTACTATCAAATATTGTGAAGCATATGTCACATCTACAAAGATATGGTCGGTGGTTTATCTGAGCTTTTCTCATGTGTAGATTCTTCTGGTAATGAAACAAAAGAGAAGGTTCAGCTTCATTTACTTGTTCAAGTGAGTGTATTTCAGCATGTCCTTAAATTATAATGTAGATATTGCAGATAACTAACTATCAGGTTTATAATTTTCTTTGCAGGAAAGTGGATTTACAAATTCTACAGTAATAGAAAGAGGAGCTACTCTACCAGGGGTAACGGGCCCGCCTCCACCTCAAACTAATAGCTTTATTTGAAATTGGATAATTTGTTAATTTAGGCCAATTTTCAAAACTAATTACAAATTTAGGCTAGTTTTAAAACTTATTACAAAAATAGTCCAGTTTGTATCAAATCAGCGCTATGTGTACTAGCGGCATCTCAAATGCCGCCGTTACATTTTAGAAAGAAAATAAAATAGTTTGCGGCATTTCAAATGCCGCAAACTATTTTGTAAGAAAAAATAATTCTGGGAGGCATTTGAAATGCCGCACACTGGAGGCATTTGAAATGCCGCCCAGAATTTAAAAAATGAACAAACGTACTGGCGGCATTTGAAATGCCGCCAGAACGCGTGGTGCTGATGTGGCGTAAAGTGGTCTATTTTTATAATAAGTTATAAAACTGGTCTAAATTTGTAATAGTTTTTAAAATTGGCCAAAATTAACAAATTATCCTTTGAAATTTTATTGACATATATAAATCAGTTCTGTTTTGGAATCATGATGTAAAAATTTGATCCAAAAGCCAGGCTTTTATCAATGTATTATCTAAATATTTATGTTCATGCTGTGATTGAAGATGTACTTTTGATAGGATTGGATTAATATAAATGTATGTTGTAAGTGTTATACAACTCTCGGCAAAACGACCTATTTCGAGCTTAATTTTTTTTCCGATCATTTTTTATGAATCTACCATATTGATTGAATTAACACATTCACAAGTATCAATAGTTCGGATTTGATCTCATTTGAAGGTCATCTGGCCTTAGGACGAAAGGTTTTAGTCTAAATGTCGACGAACGATTATAAATTTAAAATTTAGGATCGATGACCCCGCGGTTGTTTATTTTTTAATCGCTTTTTGGAAATAGGTCCAAAGTATTTTAGATCGACATAAGATCCAACGAATTTATTTTTCTGCCGAATATTTTATTTTATATAATTTTTTCATACTAAATATAGTAAAAAAATTATAGCTAATAACCCAAGGGTTTTAAAAAATATTTTAATTTGTAGAAATGTTACACACAATCAACTTTATCGAAATTGCTTAATGAACCGATTAAAATTCGCATAGATTGGTCGTGCGAGTTAGATTTTTAGTAACGATCAATATTTGAATTATACGACAATAGATCATCGAAAATACTAATTTAACCGGTCACAAGCCGTCCTTAGGTTGAATGGCTATGCTAAAATATATTTTTTATTTTGTAGGAATTAAATTAGTATTTTTAAACACTGTTCACAATGTAAAATGAATAAGAAAAAAATAGAAAATTTACTTGTCGTTGCTAGCCGACGGCATGTCAAGTATACAACAACCAAAACGCACGACTTTCTTCATCTCCCCATTTTCCAACCCTCCCATGAACGCAAAGAAAAAACGTCGCTTGAGTCGCCGCCACCCCTCGGAAGCTGCCAGTACCCCTTGAAAGCTGCCACAACTTGTCAACGTCGCCGTAGGCTGCCACTACTTGCCGGAATCTCCGGTCTCTCCATTTTTCTCTAAATTTTGGTAAATTTTTAACCCTAATTTCTTGTTTAGGGCTAATTGATGTGATTATGGTTTTAAAACTGATGATTAATGCGTATTAGTTGGTGATAATATATAGTGTATTGCTTGATTTGGTGATATTAATTAGTGATGTAATTGTTTAATTTGTAATTATAAATTGGGTTAATTTAAAATCCGAAAATTAGTATATAATTATTGTTGATATGTATGTTGGCTAGTGTATGCGTATGCGCTTGTTTATTATAGTTTAGAATAATTCTAAGGCTAATATGTATGGTTGAATTGTGAATATATATGTTAAATATAAAGCTTACGGTTAAACATAATTTTATATTAAATAATTAGTGTGTGTTAATTATAAGTGTTAGTGGTAATTAAAAAATAAGTATTGACTAAATATTTTTAGTAATTAATTAATTAGCACGCCTTTTTGCAAACTTGAAATTTTAGTTTATAAAATAGTTAAATTAAAAATTTAAATAGCTAAATGAATTTTAAAATACGGTTTAAAATTTAGTTTAATGATTTATGAAATATGGTTTAAAATTTAGTTTGTAGTTACTAAAATAGTAATTTGTGTGTGTGTATTTTTGGAAGTAGTTTTAAATAAAAAAAAAATTTGAAACAAATATTCTACTAAAATCGATTTGCAAAACTTAAGAAATAAATATAATGTTTATTTGAAAACAATGGTTAAATGTTATTTTAACAAATACAACAACAACAATTAAAACCATTTGTTCGAAAAGGCTTTAATTTATTTTAGAAAATACAACAATAACACACCCCCAACGTTATGCGTACAGTTCATCATAGTGAAGTGCTGTCGAAATTTCAGACATATATTTTTAAATTAAGAAAAATGTTCAATTATTTTGTCGACTATACGTGGATGTACGAAGAGCGGAGTAGTATGAAAGGTTTGGTGAAGGAAAATTTCTACAATGATGTATACGAATTTATTATTTGTTGTCCTTGTCGTAAAAGCAAACATTTGTAGCATTGGAAAGCAGATATGGTTATAGTTAATGTGTGTCAAGTTGGTTTTATGCCAGGTTATTTTTTGTGTCGGATAATTACATTAATTTAATTAATCATATATTTAAGTAGCTACAGACGGTAAATATAACTTTTATATTAAATTTACAGGAAGTATCTGTGTAGAACTTGGAAACAGGAATAAAAGTTCGACTACACACCTCAGCGGATCAAAATCCTTCCAACAATATTGCAAGAAAATGATAAATTTTGTAAATTGCGATTATAAAATACTTATAACATTGTTTAATCGTATGTATACATTGTTTAATCATATATAATTTTAGATGAAGGAAAGGGGTCACGACCCTACATATTTGGAGGTATTCACTTGCACGCATGTCATCAAGCAGACCAATGAAGATGGCTCAGTTACGATTACTTGGACAGACCTTAAATCTCAAGCTATAATAATAAACATGCTTTAATTTTTTCTCTTATTTCACATTACATAAATTGTAAATTGAATATTTATTATCGTAAAATTCTATTCCTAAGTGGAGGAAAGATTTGAAATGGAGCGAGCTCGAGTGCTGGAGGCGACCGGTTGAGCGGAGTTGACCATTGAGGAGGAGGAAAGGATTTTTTATGTTGTGACCGGCAGGCCGACGTGAAATAGACGACACAGTTACGGTAATCAGGAGGTAATATTTATTAAGTTTGACTACTTCATTAACTAATTTATAAATTTTATTTATTATTACATATAGATTATAACTAGCTATTAGTTAATTTACAAGCAAGGATTTCTGAGGTCGATTATAGGAAATCACATGTCGAGGAGGAGATAGCACAACTGAGGGCTCAGGTAGTAGAGTTAAACGATTGGTGGAAGAGTGAATGATTGACTATGCTGCTACATGAGTAGATTGCAGCATGCATGGTAGAGCACGAGACATTTCCTTCCCAGATGTTGGGAAATGATGGAAATGATAATTAGTAGGTATGGTTGTGTTTTTTGATGGATATTGATTGATTTGGTTTGTATTTATTTGATATGTGTTGATGAATTTGATATGTACTTGTTTGATGGTTGTGTTGTTTGCGAATGTTTGATGGTTAAAGTTGGGTTTTTGTCGATGATGATTGTGTTGTTTGATGGAAATGAAGATTTGTAGGTATGGTTGTGTTGTTGATGGATTGTTGATGTAGATAAGGATTTTTATGATATATACTTTGTTTTGTTTGATATGTATGATATGATGCGATGTATGCGATGTTTATACTTGTGAAATTGGGTATTTATGTGTTGTATATGAGGTGCACGGACATATGAACATATATGTATGTTTTTGATGGTTGAAATAGTAGCTGTTTTATAAAACATAATTTCCAGATTACCGACGGCTAACGATGACCTATTGATTACAAGTTACCGACGACTAGCGATGGTTAGTAACAACCCAATGGTTTATTCATGATGCACAGAATCATGACACATATCAATCGGTTATAGACGATTGGCAAAGGCTTTTCTGTTGCTAGTTGTTGAAAAGTAATCGATAAGGTTGTTGCTTCTTCTTTGATCGACGATTAAAAAGCAACGACCTTTACCGTCGGTTGGCGATGGCTAGCGACGGCCGTCGATGGCTATTTGCCATCACTAAACACCGTGTGTCTTAAAATGAATAATCATAAAATATGACAGTTTTGATATGTATATCATATTTATATCAACAAAAGTGCTAAACTTTGATTTTTCTTCTCATTCAAATATAAAGATATACGAATCACATATCATGTATAATATACATTAACAACATTAACAAATTGAATTTACCGTTCATTTATCTCAATAATTAAATTTATCATCATTACATTATTGTAAAATTCTGTTTTTAACTTTACCCGCATTTTAATATTTCTACGATTATTTAAAATCCCCTTAATTGTTTCTTAATATTTCATGTTTAAATCCATCTATTTAAATTACTTACGAAATCTCAAATTTAGACTATTTAAATAATCTTAGTAAATAGTTAGTTTTTTCTTGTAATGAATCCTAATATATATATATATATATATATTAATCATTTTTTCATTTAACTATAAAGATATATTGATCGCATACATTAAATCATGTACAAAATAATAATGGCAAAGTTAATTTGTAAATCAATTATAATTATTTATTTTAAAAATTAATCACGTAGTGCATTACAAAATTTTGTTTTTAACTTCAAATAACTCCGCATTAAGATCTCCACAATTTCTTACAAAATCCTTCTTAGTTCTTTCATATTATTCACCTTTAAGTCAATATATTAAAAATAAATACGAAATTTCTAATATAACATATTTAAAAAATTCAGTTGAATAATATGTATTAATCCATTAAAATCACAAAAATTTGTCAGTTTTAACATGAATATCATTCCATACTAACAAGAATTATAAAATCGTTTTTTTGCTCCAATATGAAGATATATAAACTACGCAACATAAACTATACACAAATTATAATCTGTGTAGTCAATACCCCGCTATAACCTTGCTATATCTCATAGAAGATTTCTACCGTTACGATCTTTCCATATAGCCTCAAATATAGTCTTTCTGCTTTAAGCCCCATTATTTCCGCTATATCCCATTATTTCCACTATATTCCGCTATTTCCGCTATATCACGTTATTTCCACTATATTCCGCTATTTCCGCTATATCTTCTTTAAAAGAAATGAATTGAAAAATGACATTTATACGTTATAAAAATTATGAAATTAATTTATTTAATTGAATTTTTAATATATTTTCAGAAATGAAAATACTCTAATATTATACTAAATTCAATTATGTTATATAACAGTTTTACGTTTATTTACAGTATATTCGCACATGTTTTTATTTAAAATTATTTATGTATTAATTATAATTCAATTGAATGATAATTTTTCATTTAATTACCATTTATATATTTGTAAAAACATTGAGTATGAGTTTTATATGCTATTTTAGAGTCATCCGTTATACCTCCACTACAAGGACGGCAGCAGATAGCGACGGCTTTTAGCTGTCGTCGGCCGTCGCTAGCCGTCGCCGGCCGTCGCTAAAAGTCGTCGCTATTTGCCTCGTCGCCCAATAGTATGGCGACGGCTCCGTCACCAAAATAGCGACGGCTCGCGACTGCAAATGTGCCACGTGGAAATTTTCCAACGACTAAATGACGTCACTAGGCGTCGCAAAGCGACACAAAATTTTTGCAAATTAGCCGTCGCTAGCCGTCGCTATCTTGCAACCTATAGGCCGTCGCTAATCTGAATCAAAATTTTTGATCTTGCACAGCCCATACACACTTCAAACAACAATCATCAAATAACATCATCACAGCGAATATACACTATATTCACCAACTATAGCCATCATATATCCATCATATAACATCACTATACATTCAAACAATATAAAATCCAATCAAATCTCATTTTCAAATCCAACCAAATCAAACAATATAAAATCCAACCAAATCCATTAACCAGAATATGTACATAGTAACCCGAAATTTCTACATAATATCCCGACATATATATACATAATAACCAACCAAATCCATCAACTAGAAGTTATCAAAATATGTACATAATATCCTGAAATATATATACACCAAACCAACCAAAATGTGTATATACCAAACTATAACACGAGCAAACAAACATACCTACTCCTCGCCATCGCTGCCGTCCTCTCCAGGCATCGTCCCATGCTGTTGCAAATAAGCCGCAATCCGCTCATCCAGTTGTTGCTCAAAGAAACTCTTCCTCCAATCATTTATTTCTTCCACTGTCGCCCTCAACTGAGCAATCTCCGCCTCTTGCTGCGACCTCCTGTATGCACTCTGCATTCTCATCGCCTGTAAAATAGTTCATAATTATTTATATATTAGTATATATATAATATTATTAAAATTATTTAACTATTCATATGCATGAGTAAATTTATATATTAGTACATGTCAAAATTTACCTCCACATTTCCATAGCTATACCGTCGACTGGTCCGAGAAGGCGGGTCAATAATAACATCCCAAATATGGTTCTCCTCCTCTAACGTAAGCTCTTCCCGACCAGTGGACTGTGCTACACGAGCCCGCTCTGCTTCGTACCTCTCCTGCGATTACAAACAATTGTTTTACACGATAAAAACCGAATTTCAAATTTTTGAAAATAAAATAAGACAAAATATTGTTATTAACAATAAATTAATTTACCATTACGGATTGTGATTTGTCATCCGTCCACTCATACGAAACATTGCCCTCTTCATCAGTCCTCTCCACGGCATGCGTGGCCTTGAACAGCTCGGCCATAGTGGGCTCGCGGTTGTATCTCGCGGCCTGAAAATATATAAATATTATTGCTAATCTGATTATAAAATATTGTAATAAAATATAAACACAGTTTATAAATTTAATTACCAGCTCTCTCTTGTGCTCCTGAAAGGATTTGGAGCCACCACGGTGCAATGCAGGATTTTTATTCCTGTTTGCCCAGTTCCGCGCAGATAACTCCTACAGATTAAGATAAATTATCACGTATATATCTTGCGAGATTTATATTAGATTTAAATAATAAAGAAAACATATTTTACTTACTTTTACTGCCGGACTGTCCCAAAGCCGAAGAAATTCATTCCATACATTCTCACCCATCCAGTTCGGCTTTTTCCCTGCATTCTTAGCCTTAGACAATGTATCCCAGTAATTTTTTCTCATTCGTTTGTTCCAGTGATTTAAAAAAATGTCCAAGTCGTCAGGGTCAACGCGGACTGCAGCCTGTAAATTAAAATTATTTTAAGTTATATACATTATATTAATTTACAACTGAAATTCAAACTACTACTTACAAGTAAATCCGCCTGTATTGCGTTTTTGACATGAGGGGGGATGTCGTCCCAGCGAGGCCAACAACCATCCATGCGGCTCTGAAATGCCTTTCTCGAAACCTGTAAAATATAATCTAATGGTTCCACCTCAAAGCCACTGCAAAAGTTATGATATACATGTTTAGTGGATTTTAAAACTTATACTTTAAATAAAATTGATACTTACCCAGCACTTTTAGGAACAACTTCTGCAATCGGACGTAAGTCCGGTGCAGTGCCACTACCACCTGCACCGGGAGATGGGGATGGCGTGACATTACCACCTACACTCCGTCTCCTGCCAGACATATCTGCTATAGAAAAACAATATCATCAGAGAACAATTATAAAAATTCACTACTACATAGCATGTTTCAATCACTTTCACAGAAACAATTATAAAAATTTACTAGTATAAAACATGGATAAAAATTATATAAATAATCATCATAGAACCATAATAGAAATTCACTACTACATAGCATGTTTCAATCACTTTCACAGAACAATTATAAACATTTACTAGTATAAAACATGGATAAAAATTAACTAAATGATCATCACAGAACAATTACAGAAATTTACTATTACATCGCATGTTTCAATCACTATCACATAACAATTATATCAATAACGATCAGTCTTCATCGTTTTCTGATTCAGACCCAGTCTCGTATTCTATCTCATTTTCTTCGGTACTTTCGAATGCATCAAATAGGACGTTCGATTCATCATTCAAAGGCCCTACATCAATATCATCAGTTATTATTATTTTTGTATTTGTTTCAAGATCGGCTTGCTATGCTGCTTCATCTGGAATATTATTTCCATCAAACGTAAACCTTGGTTTCGTTTTGAAAATAACGGACCAATCCGCTTTATCTCTTTTCAAAGATGGATACGGAGAAAAATAAACTTGTAACGCTTGCTTGGCTAATACAAAAGGATCGTACTTATAGTAGTGTGATGTATGCCTTATTTCAATAAGTTTGTACTCTTTATGCACGTTGATTCCGGAACCAGGAACGTTACTGAACCAATTGCACTTAAATAAAAAAACCTTTTCTAAAGGTTCAACATAATATGTCAACTCTAGAATCTATGTTAAGACGCCGTAAAAATCTTTTAAATGCTCATCTGGATCATCACTGCCTTTGACAAATACCCCGCTGTTATATGTTAATTTTTCAGCACCGTAATCTTTCGTGTTGAACTTAAACCCGTTGACGAAGAATATTGGATAAGTCTTCACATTTCTTTTCGGTCCAATCGCAAGATGTCTTAAGCCTTCATCAACGACACAGTTTCTTGGCTCATAAACATAGTTCAAAAACCATTTGGCAAATTCTTTACTGAGATCGCCAGATGGATACTGTGATTCGTAGATACTGCATATATGTAATATGTGTTATTATTATTATGTACATACAAGTAAATTACAAGTGAATTAATTATTACCTGACAAATGGTGCGACTTCGACACAATTTAAAAGAACATACGTGTGTGCTACATGTTGGTCTCTATCGTCCAACCATATTTCCACACATTTTCCACCAGGTCTACCATGTTGTCTAAAAACATATAACATTGTTTGAGAAGAATTTTGTTCAACGACTTCCTCATTTCGAGGAACAGTTACAAACGATAAGTTCACATCGTCCTTGAAGTAGTGAGAGAAAAAAATGAGGCTTCTTCTTCAAGATACGATTTGCATATCGAACCCTCAACTCGGGCTTTTGTCGAATCTTCTTCTTCAGATGATTCAAGTACCTATTAAGATATTTATTACATATTTAGATATACATATTTGAATTTGAAATTGACATGAACATTTCACATATTTTACCTCTCAAACGGATACATCCATCCATATTGCACAGGACCTCGAAGAAGTGCTTCAGATGGAAGATGAATAGGTAAATGCCCTATTACGTTAAAGAAACCAGGCGGAAGTATTTTCTCCAGTTTGCATAGCAGTATGGGTATTTCTACTTCAAGTTTACGTAAACGATCCACCTTTAATGTTGTCGAACAAAGCTGTTTATAAAACAAACATAACTCTGTTATGACGTTCCATACTTTTACGGGCAACAGTTCTTTGAAAGCCACGGGTAGTAAATATTCCATCATGATATGACAATCATGACTTTTCATCCCACTCAGTTTACTATTTTTGAAGTCAACACATCTACGAAGATTGGAAGAAATCCCATCGGGAAATCTTAAATGTTCCACCCACTTTAGCACGAGTTTTACTTGCTTATTGTCTAGCTCATAGCATGCTTTCGGTTTTTTATTGTCATTAGGCTTCATATGAAGTTCCGGCCGCTTACAAGTTTGCTATATCAAGCCTTGAATTCAAATCGTCCTTGGTTTTGCCCTTTACATTCAAAATTGTATTAAACAGATTATCAAACACGTTCTTTTCATTATGCATCATGTCAATATTATGTCGGAGTAAGAGATCTTTCCAATATGGTAACTCCCAAAATATACTTTGTTTGCACCAATTATGAATGTCTGACTTTCCTGGGATTTCAGTCTGGACTCCAGTTTCATGTATCTTTGGATAGTCCCTTACAATTTCGTATATTTCCTCGCCTGACCAAACCTTGGGTGGTTTCAGATTCTCTTCTCTATTAGCTATGAAAATTTTCTTATCTCTTTTAAAAGTATGATTGGGATGAAGAAAACACCGATGACAATCAAACCACGAAACTTTCTTCCCATATCGTAACGAAAATGCTCGTGTTTCTTCCATACAATAAGGGCATGCTAGACGACCGGCCGTACTCCAACCAGAAAGCATCCCGTATGCAGGAAAATCATTAATAGTCCATAACAAAGAAGCGAACATATGAAATTTTTTTTCCTTGATACATCGTAAGTTTCGACTCCTTCATACCACAGTTTCTTCAACTCTTCGATCAATGGTTGTAAATAAACATCAATTCCTTGGGTTGGATCATGAGGGCCGGGAACGACAGTGGTGAGAAACATATATGGTGTCTTCATACACATCCATGGAGGTAAATTATACGGAGTAACGATAATTGGCCAGGATGAATATTTACTACCAAACTGTGAAAATGGTGAAAATCCATCCGTACATAAACCAAGTCTGACATTACGGCTTTCCGCAGCAAATGCGGGATAAGTCTTATCGAAATGTTTCCATGCTTCTCCGTCGGATGGATGTATCAAAGTTCCTTCTTCCGTTGTTCTCACACTATGACATCGCATATGACAGGCCGTAGCAGAAGATGCATATAATCTTTGAAGTCTGGGAGTGATGGGTAAATAATGCATTCTCTTGTACGGGACTTCTTTCCCTTTCTTCTTTCTTGGTTTGTATCTTTCTTCGTTACATATTTTGCATTTTCTGAGGTCAACGTCGTCTTTTCAATACAACATGCAACCTTTCACACATGCATCTATCTTCTCGTACGGTAGACCGAAAGCGGACATTAATTTTTTTACTTTATAATGACTATCGCACATCAGATTATTGGGTGGCATGTGTCGTTTTGCAGCTTGTACAACTGCTGTAAATGCAGCTTCCGTAAGGTTGAATTTTGATTTCATAGTTATGTATTCGGCGGTTACTGAAAGTTCGGTTCCGCTATTACATCCATCCCACAATGGCCTCTTAGCAGAATCCAACAAATCGTATATTTTTTTAGCTCCCGCAGTCGGTTCTTCTTCGACATTTTCGTCTTCATCGACAGCTTCAGTTGTAGAAAACATTGATCGTGCTGCATCATCCACCATATTTTCTATCGGATTCGTCATCATATTACCGTCCTCTAATAGTTCAGTATTAGGTGTAGGTTCAACAAGTTCTCCATGACGATCCCAAAAATAATAATCAGGCACGAAACCATATTGATACAAATGTACTTCAACTATATCCGGTTTCCAATGCTTCAAATGTTGGCACTTACTACACGGCAACGAATTTCTGTGTTGTTTCGGTTATTAGATTTAGAAAATCTAATAAATTCGTGTACACCATTGTAGAAATGTTGCTTTATTGATTCCTTCTTTCCAGTTCTGACTTCACACATCCAAGTACGGTCGAGAAAATAATTGAACATTTTTCCTGATTTGAAAATGTATGTTAGACAGTTTAAATCATTAATTTTCAACCATTCTCCATTGTAAACAGTTCACCGTTGCAGAAAATTCAAAATAAAAACTTCACTTTATTGTTTAATTTTTTAGTATTTTGGTTTTCACTTCAGTGGTCAGTCATTCTACTTCCCATTACAAACACAATAATGTAATTACATTTTATAAATCATTTCAGATTAAACGGTTCAACAAAATTTCGGTAGCACTGCCCTTCTGTTCCCTGTATCGTACACAAATGCGTGTACACAGGGAACGTAAAGGAAGTGCTATCGAAATTTTGTAACTGTTTAAAATGAAATGATTTATAATATGTAATTACTTTATTGTGTTTGAAACTTGTCCAATAAAGGAACAAATCCGACAAATATTGTATCAGATGAATATAAATGTCCGTTCCGTTACCAAAACGAACATCCATATAACGATCATATACAACACTTGCCAGACGGGGCCAAAGCCAATCTAAGAGATAAAAAAAATTCTTTAAATTTTATCAAATATTGTTGTTCTTTTCAAATTTTGACAATGTTTCAACTATTTAAATTTTATTTAATAAATTTGTATATTTAAATTTTAGTTCAACATTCAATTAACAATTTTAGTTCAATATTCATTTCTTTATTTTTTTACGACATAGATTTTAGCGGAATCTTTGTTGTTGTTATATTCATTTCTTAATTTCTTTACAAAATAGATTTTAGTACAATATCAGTTGTTTTTAAAGTCATTTCCTAATTTTTAAAAAAAAAATTAGATATTTGCAGAATTTTTAATGTTCTCATATTCATTTTTTAATTTTTTTTATAAACTTTATTTTTGTACAATACTGTAATTTGTAATTTATCAAACTTAAATTTGTACAATACTGTACAAACTTTATTTTTGTACAATACCGTAATTTGTAATACTCATATTTGCAGAATTTAGATTTTAACAACTTAAATTTGTAATTTATCAATTTCATAAACTATGAAATACTTTCATGTAAATTTATCAATAACCAAGTTAATCATTAATATACACTATTTTTTCACATAAAACAACTAACCATGTTAATCGCTAACACTAATCATCTACATCAACCATTTATTCAACTTGATCATGATAAACTAATTAATGTAATACTTACTTCAAGTTCATGATAATAAACTAATTAATCTACCAAATCAACATACAACACTACTAATATCTAATTTAACAACACTACTAATACCAAATTTAACAATAAATCTCAATCTTACAACAAATCATAATTGAATTAGGGTTTAAACTAAACCTAAAAACATCAAATTTACATTCAAACAAGAGATTTGGATACCGACACAAATTTGGATGATTTGGAGGCGTTGAAGGCTGGGGCGGCGGCTACGGTGACGGGGGGCGACGGAGGGGGGGGGGGGAAGGAGGAAGGAATTGGTGGAGGAAGTAAATGAAGCTGTTGCTCTCGGCTCAGATCTGTATATTGCGTATAGCGACGGCTAAAAAACGGCCATCGCTAGCCATCGCTAGGCTCCGCCGCTATACGAAGCATTTCTAGTAGTGCTTGCTATATTCACACTGTACCCCCACTATGACTTTTTGCACCTCCACCGCATTGAATCTGTCGAGCGCTTTAATTGCACAGATTATAATAACAATTTTAATTTATAATTCATTTATTTATTGAATTTATCGTATGCATAATAAAGTTTCAATTTTAACAATAAAAGTTTAAATACTATATTTTACGATACTACCATGTGCAACGCACGGGCTACATGCTGGTATATATAATAAGCAACACAGGAAAATAGGCAAAAGGATTGACTTTGAGAAAAAATTAAGCTGAAGGACAGCAAGTTTTTTTTAAGCTGAAGTACAATGCTAATTATTACTGGCATTTTGTATAATGTAAACCGAATGTAATGCTAGTTATGACTAGCATTTCTTATAGTGTAAAAATTGAATATAATGTTAATTATAACTATCATTTGTCATTCAGCCTAAAAGTAAAACTTGATGTTTTTTAGCCAATTTTTTTAAAGTTTGTGCTTCTTTCTAATTTCCTGATTTCAATAATCAATCAATGACCAAAATGAAATCCATCAACATACACATAGTAAATTTAATTTTTCTCATCGTGGAAATAACTATAATGATCTAAGTTATTGAAGTACGACTAAAATATATCTAAGCAAAGAGACTTTTATTTATGAATGTAACCATTATTTCACAATAAATAATTTTGCTTCCATATTTCTTCGGACAATCTAACTTACTTGTATATACTCTAACAAATTACCGTATAATCACTTAAAATATAACAATATGTATGCTATTCAAATTTGGTTCTAGTTCTCAATGCATAAGTCCAGCGGACATGCCTAGCATATAGGTATATACACTAGAAATACCTGTAAATGAAGTTTTTAAATTAATAAATTTACCCTTTTCGAACATAAGATAAAACTAGCACAAATGACAAAGTAATTCTTTCTTACTCACAATACAAAAATGAGAAGGGAAAAAACTATTGGTTACTAATACAAAAATTATGTTTTGGTATCATTTTAAACTAAAGTTTAAAGTGATATTATTGACAGTATATTTTTCACTGAAAAGTACCCAAATTTCGGTTGGTAACAAGTTAGTGTCCGTTCTTCAGTTGCTATCGACCATACCGACTAAACCTTTTTTTTGGGTTCATTTTAGGTGTCAAATAGCAGTCAGCCAACGAATATAATGAAAGGCGTACTACTGCAATTTAATGTCAATTGAAATCGAATACTTCTAGTTGAAATTACAGTGCGAACAGCATCGCTCAAATTTTAGGGAGTTTAGTACAAATTCTTTTCTGGATTTACCTTCTTATACAAACGGGGAAATGCAGAAGAAGAAGGGATTGGAGAAACTAATTCAAATATGAGTAAAAATTAACAACTTTCCTTGAAACTTGGATGCAATCCTCTGCATTTAGTGCATCCTTCGTGGAAACGTGATGAGTCTCCGTCGTTATATCGAATGCGTCCTCACCAGTCAGAGGACGTATTGGGTGTGCGGCTGCATGGTGAGCACATGCATTGTAGACCTGTAGTAGTCACGCCTAACAATTGTACGTACTAAAATTTCTTTTTATTCTTTTGTACCAAATATCTGTTGCATTATACTTTTTTAAACAAAAGCTTTTCCCCTCTTTTTTAAAAGTGATATATATTCTATCAAGATGCTCTGATTTATTGATAATATAAACAAATTAAACAAGTAATAAATCGTATAAAAAGTCACCATGACAGTGCAGACATCAAATTTATATTATCGGAGGTTTAACAGTAAAAGTAATCAATAATAATTACCGGCATCAGCAGCATCATCATCATTCCTATCTTCTATATATATAATGTACAAGGAACTTAGAGGCTGCATTGCAATAAAAGAAATTATAGAATATATCAGGAACCGGCGTAGTTACTAATTTATCAATGGCTGGCTTAATTGAAAAGGTGAAAGGTAGCTTCTTCTATCTTTTAGAATTTGTCACAGCCAGCGACAGTATTAAGAAGTCCCATGTCGAAGGTATATCTCTAACTTGTACAAATTTCTCCATAATATACCATCAAATACTGTGAAGTATATGTCACGATCCCAAATAAATATGATCAGTGATTTCATCAGAACTTTTGTATGTGCAGATTCTTCCGGTAATGAAACAACGGAGAAGGTTCAGCTTCTTTTAGTTGTTCGAGTGAGTATATATATTTAAGCATTTTCTTAAGATATAAACTAGATACCGCTGATAGTTAACTATCAGTTTTATAACCTTCTTTGCAGGAAGGAGGATTTACAATAATGGAAAGAGGAGCTACTCTACCAGAGATAACAAGGCCACCTCCACCTCAAACTAATAGCTTTATTTGAAATTTAATTGACATGTATGTATCAGTTCTGTTTTGGAATCATTATGTAATAATTTTGTAACGACCCGTATTTTACGGATCGAAACATCGTAAAACAGTTGACATTTGGTCGCATTTGTGATAAGTCGTCCTGAGTTTAAGTCCTAGGTCGTATGGGAGTTTTGGAGCGACCTAAGGAAGATACGAGTTAAGGAAGTTAAGTCGTATAGGAGTTAAGTCATAGGGTGGCTTAGGTCGAGTGACCGACTTAAGGTGGTGACCGACCTAAGAGGTAGACGACCTAAGAAGTTGACCGACTTATAGGATTGGCGACCTAAGATAGTTAGGTCGTGGGCTTCTGTGTAAGTTAGCGACCTAAGAGGGATAGGTCGGCAACGACCTAAGGAGATGGCGACTCAAGGGTAGGCAGACTTAATTTAGTGACCGACCTAGTAGAGTTAACGACCTAGGGGTTAGTAACCTTCAGTAGTTAGCGACCTAGTGGTTAGCGTAGTTAGGTCGTGAGTTCTGTGTTGAGTTAGGTCGTAGAAGCGATCTATGTTATGTCGCAAGGAAGTGCATGTGCGCTAGGTCGTAGGTCGTATGGATGCGGTTATCTGCTGAGTTGTTAGGTCGTAGGTTGGGGATCTGAGTTAGGTCGTGGCATTGTTAGGTCGCGATCTGTGTTAGGTCGGTAAGCGCTTGTGTGGTAGGTCGTAGGTCGTGGGTTTTTAGATCGGATGGTCTGTTAAGTCGTGTGGGTTTTTAGGTCGGCAAAGCTTTAGGTCGTAGGATGTGGAGTTTCGTTAGGTCGTAGGTCGTGATGCTCTATAGGTCGTGGACGACCTAACTCCGAGCAAACGACTTAGGGAATTTCAGCTATAAATAGGAAGGTTGTTCTCACTTTTTGGGATCCGGTTTTCGAAGCGACGAAGTGCTGCCATTTTGAGAGCTCGACTTCTACACTTCTTCACTTCTTTTCTCCACTCTAATCTAGTGATTCCTTCCATCCATATCGAAGACCAAATCGAAGATCGAAGAGCTTAGATTGAAGATCTACATTCTTCGAAGAGAGATTTCATCGTTTGAAGCGGATTCATGATAGATCGAGTTAGATCCTTCGCTGTCCAGATCTGAAGTGTGTTGCTTTTAAGTTGTTTTGGTGATTGGGTGAGTGGTGATTATCTCTCACACGGATACAAAGGAGTATATCGGATCGTTGGCTTGATTTTGTGTTAAAGTAGTGATTTCTATACATTTTTGTAAACCTAAGTGTAGATTCATATAGATCCATTGTTCATGATGATTTGACAACCATTTTACTACATGATTAACCTATGCAAGTTCATTCATCAAGTTGTAGAGATATTTCTCATGTTTTCATGCTTGTTAGACTTTCAACTCTTTATTTACGAAATTGCCATTATTGTTAATATTGTTCATTAGATCATATTTGAATGCTTGTTTACTTGGATTAATGTTTGACTTGATTGATTGCTATGAATTAGATGATTGATGATTTGATTTAGACAAGATGATCGAAGATGATTCAAAAGCTAAGGGAAAAGCTCTTGAATTGGAAAAGCTGCTCGTGGCATATATAACGGATGATGAAGCTCATATGGATAGATTTGATGATGATGTTGAGATGAGACTTTGCTATGATGATGATGAGGCGAAGTATGATATGAGATAGCCTTGGTCTAATCCAGACGGGATAATTCCAAGCATGTTGATAACTCGGTGAAATGGTTCGAGTTGAGGATAATGGTTTGCTCGAGAGGCGCTTGAGCTAGTATGGAAATAGTCGTCGAGGAGGATGACTAGAAGGCTGAGATCTCATCGTTGTTGAAGGTTCTAGCATGCTCAAAGAAAGAGTACGTTGGGCAGATTCGATAGTCCCTGAAGGCTAATGATTGATAGTCAAGTACTCTGGGCAGATTCGATAGTCCTAGGCACGGGTCACGATGACGTGCAGAGTTATGTCTAGAACCGGGGTTTCCATTAGCCCTTGACGGACGGCTGAAAGAAGGTGCCGGTCATTCAATTAACGATGATATCGAGGCAATGATAACAGTGATAGCCAGAGTCATGTATGTTTGGTTGTATCGTCATTCGGTCTCAAGAGCGGTATTTTCTGGGTGCTTATCTGATCTTGGTTTAGGCCTTGGGGGTTTGTACTTGGAAAACATCGCCCTTGACTCGAGTGATAATTGCTTTACTTTAAATTTTGTGCTTTGCTATGTTGCTTCTACTTAGTGTGTGTCTGGGGGCTATCACTGTAGAAAGAGGTGGAGTGGGAGGGTTGTATTCCTATTCCTTTTCCTTTATGCTCTTTTGGTATGTTGTTAGTTAATTTACTGCTCACTAAGACTGTTGTCTGACTCAAGGCTTTATGTTTTAACTCTTATTGCCTTGGGCTGTTCGTCCATTTTGGGACGGGCAGACTAGGTAGCAGGTAACAGGTGCTGTTCTTGCTTTCCACGATGCTGATATCGAAGACGGGCTGGAGGGTTGCATATTATCTTCTTACTATATGTACTGGGTGTTCCGCTGTTTGTATATTCTCTGAGTGATATGTAGTGAGGCTTGATGTATTGACTATTCAGATGTTTGTATCCAACTATTATGAAGTTTTATTGATGAGATTCTATTTTGTGAAGCTTCACTATATATATATTCTATTGTAATTTGTCCATGCGCTGTGAGTAATACAATAGATTCTGATATTTTTAATTTACCCTGGCAATCGTCCATGGCTGCCTGGCACACTTTACAGCGCACTATCTCTAGATTCGGTGCAGGGGTCATGGGCGGTCGTCACATTTGGTATCAGAGCTTTGGTTAATCGATTTTACCCAACGCTCGCTGACATAACCACGTATGAGAGACGTAATTGTATTTTGATGGATGACTACTATATATAATATAGTAGATTAGAAGAGTTTGAGTCCTTTATGCAGTTGTTTCTCAAGGTGTGCTAATCATTCCTTTTTATAGATATTGAGAATGAGTCGAGGGAGACCAGCTGCTAGGGAAGGCCGTGCTACTGAAGGGGCTGCTGATTATGCTGCTATGTTCGAAGCTATGATGACTTCGATCATGAGAAGAATGCCAGCTCCGGGGCCATCAGTGGATGTTGGAGTTCAAGTTCAAACTCCAAAACCGGTGGATTTTGCTAAGCTGTGTAAGGACTACACTGCTCTTGGAGGAAAGGTTTTCTTAGGGACAGAATCAACCATTGAAGTCCATAGGTGGATAGATGCTTGTAGAAGGATCTTTGGTGACTTGAGAATTGAGGATGCGAGTAAGAGGAAATTAGCATCAAGACAGTTTTAGGGAAGAGCTTCGGATTGGTGGAACTCTATCACTATTGATACTCCGGAGGAAGATATTACTTCGGAGCAATTCCAAGTCAGATTTGAAGCTAAGTTCATTTCTACAGCTCAGAAGTCTATTCTGTTCAAGAAGTTTGTGGAGCTCAAGCAAGGAGGAAGACCAGTTCTTGAGTATGTTTCTGAGTTTGAAGCTTTGTCCAAGTATGCCCGATCGTATATTGAATCTGCTTATCAGAAGAATGAGAAGTTTGTGACAGGCTTGGACAGTTATCTTGGGAGGTAGTTGGTGGATCATTTGGACGATTCATTTGAGAAGCTTGTGGAGAAAGCTCTCAGGCATGAGAGTCTGTTTCCTAAGGAAGGATCTGTTGTTGCTGTGACCAGGGAAGAGTCTAAACCACAGCAGGGTGGAAACAAGAAGAGGAAGCAGCAACAGCAGAAGGGTAAGGATGGCCAGAAGAAGCCGAAGGGTGAAGCGACTTGCTACAATTGTCAGCAGAAGGGCCATTTCTCTAGGGATTGTAAGAATCCGAAGGTACCGATGAAGTGTCACAACTGTGACAAGCCGGGGCATATCAGGAAGGATTGTCCAGAACCGAGGAAGGACAAGCAGATTGTGCAAGCTTATGCTTTAGGAGCTGTTCCATCATCTTCGAAGGCTCCTACCGCTGAAGAGAAAGGAAAGAGTGTGGTGGTTCAGGGTACTCTCTCCATTTGTGGTGTTCCAGTTAGAGTGTTATTTGATATTGGGGCGTCGCATTCTTTTATTTGTAATGAACTTGTAGGCCAGTTGGGTTTAGAACCGGATATTGTTGATAGGCCATTGGTTGTGACTAATCCAGTTGGGGGTTCGTCTTGTTTGTGTATGTTATGCCGTGGTCTGATTGTATCGAGTCATGATTGCTCTTTTGTTTGTGATTGCTTTGTTCTGAACTTTGCGGGGTTCATAATTATTTTGGGTATGGACTGGCTTAGGAAGTATGCGGCAAAGGTTGATTGTGAGAGGTTGGAGGTGACAGTCGAGAATGTGGAGGGGCGAAGGATTGTGATACGATGTAAGCATGAAAAAGGCGTCTTCATGAGCTTCATGTATTCGCTGGTTGTTCCACGGGATGGACTGTCATATGTGCCAATCGCTAATGGATTTGAGGATGTCTTTGACGAGGTCAAAGGGTTACCGCCGCATAGAGAGATCGAGTTTCGTATAGATCTAGTTGAAGGAGCCAGACCTGTTGTGATGCCTCTTAGGCGGATGGCGCCTAGAGAACAGCAGGAGTTGAGGGTGCAGGTTGATGATCTTTTGCAGAAAGGATTCATTCGGCGTAGTGTGTCCGAATGGGGTGCACCAGTTGTGTTTGTTATCAAAGCGGATGGATCGCTGAGGTTGTGCGTGGATTATCGTGAGCTAAATAAGGTGACTAAGAAGAACAAGTATCCATTGCCGAGAATTGATGACTTGTTTGATCAGCTTCACAAAGCTAAGGTGTTTTCTTAGATGGATTTGGCAACGGGATTTCACCAGTTGAGGGTGGCTAAGGATAGTGTGCCGAAGACTGCTTTCAGGACACCATCCGGTTTCTTTGAGTGGCTGGTAATGCCGTTTGGATTGACTAACGCGCCAGCATATTTTGTGGATCTAATGAATAGAGTGTTCAGAGATCAGTTGAACAAGTTCGTACTTGTGTTCGTGGATGATATTCTGATTTATTCCAGAACTGAAGAAGAGCACAAGACGCACTTGCGTATTGTTTTGGAAATCTTGCGGAAACATCAGTTGAAGGCTAAGTTTTCGAAGTATCACTTCTGGAAGAGTGAAGTGAGGTTCTTAGGCCATGTTATCTCTGGAAATGGAATAGCGGTTGATCCCGCTAAGGTGGCAGCAATCCAGGATTGGGTTAGACCTAAGAATGCATCTGATGTGAGAAGTTTTCTTGGATTAGCACGATATTATCGACGGTTTATCAAAGACTTCTCCAAGGTAGCTGCACCGTTAACAGGATTGACGAAAAAGAACCAAGTGTTCAGATGGGAAGATAAGTGTGAGCAAGCTTTCAGAATCCTGAAAGAGCGATTGACAAGTGCTCATGTTTTGACTATTCCA
This sequence comes from Allium fistulosum, assembly GCA_030737815.1. NCBI lineage: Eukaryota > Viridiplantae > Streptophyta > Magnoliopsida > Asparagales > Amaryllidaceae > Allium > Allium fistulosum. The sequence continues at coordinate 327,652,112 of CM060906.1, forward strand.
AGTGGGAATGATGAGATGGTGGTTTACACCGACGCATGTGGTACTGGACTTGAAGCAGTGCTGATGCAGAGGGATAAAGTTGTTGCGTATGCAAGTCGACAACTGAAGCCGCATGAAAGGTATTACCCGACTCATGATTTGGAGTTAGCGGCGATTGTTTTTGCTCTGAAGATGTGGAGACATTATCTATTGGGAGTTCAATTCGAGTTGTTTACAGATCATAAGTTGTTGAAGTATCTTTTCTCCCAAAAGGATTTGAATCTTCGGCAACAACGTTGGCTAGAGTTTTTGGCATCATATGATTTTGGTTTAGCTTATACTCCGGGAAAAGGTAATGCAGTGGCAGATGCGTTAAGTCGAAGACATGCAGGATTGGGAGCCATGTTTTCAGAATGGAAGAATCTCGAGTATTTAGCTGGATTTGACTTCAGTCCCAGATGCGAATTGGAACCTGAGATGTTGGCAAACTTATCGATAAGACCGACTCTTGTGGAAAGAATTGGCGAGAGCCAAAAGCGAGACGATAAGCTTGTCAAGATTATTCGTCATTTAGAATCTGGATTGGACCCAGAGAAGGATAAAGGATTCGAGGTCGATCGAGAGGGTTGGCTTCGGAAGCAAGGACGACTAGTTGTTCCCGATATAGATGAATTGAGGAGTGAAGTTCTGAAGGAAAGTCATCACTCAAAGTTGACAATTCATCCAGGTGGAAATAAGATGTATCGAGATATGAAGAGAACCTATTACTGGGAAGGTATGAAGAAGGATGTTGGAAATTTTATTTCCAAGTGCATGAACTGCCAGTTGGTGAAAGCTGAGCAGAAGAAGCCCAGTGGATTGCTTCAGCCATTAGAAGTTCCTACATGGAAGTGGGAACAAGTGTCGATGGATTTTATTGATGGACTACCTAGAACAAGAACGGGAAATGAAGGGATTTGGGTCATCATAGATCGTCTGACTAAAAGTGCAAGATTCATTCCTGTTCGACCGACTAGGACCACATCAAAGTTGGCTGAGTTGTATGTTAAGTGGATAGTTCGATTCCATGGTATTCCGAAGAGTATAGTGAGCGATCGAGACCCATTGTTCACTAGTGGATTTTGGAAGAGCTTCCAGGAAGTTTTGGGAACCGAGTTATGTTTGAGTACAGCTTATCATCCTCAAACAGATGGTCAGACCGAGAGAGTCAACCGAGTTTTGGAAGATCTTCTTAGAGCTTGTGTTTTGGATTTCGGAGGATCATGGGAAGATCATCTTCATTTGGTGGAATTTTCGTATAACAACAATTACCAGTCAAGCATTGGTATGGCACCGTATGAGGCATTGTATGAAAGACCGTGTAACTCTCCGACATGTTGGTTAGAAACTGGAGAAAAGCTGATGCTTGGGCCAGAGATGATTCGACAGACTTCAGATTGCATAGAGATCATTCGGCAACGAATGAAGGCAGCCCAAGATCGTCAGAAAAGTTATGCCGATAAGCGTCGTAAGGATTTGGAATTCGACGTAGGTGATATGGTTTTTGTGAAGATTTCTCCACTGAAGAATGTTATTCGATTCGGGAAGAAAGGAAAATTGACTCCGAGATTTGTTGGACCATTTCTGATCATCGAGCGAATTGGAAAGCTCGCCTACAGATTGGAGTTACCAGAGAAGATGTTGAGAGTGCACAATGTTTTTCACGTATCGTATCTACGGAAGTATGTGCACGACTCGAATACAATGGTTTCTGCTGATAGCTGTGAAGATTTCGTAGTTGATCCAGTCGATAAAAGACCTCGTAAGCCGCTTCATGTTGTGGAAACCGACACGAAACAGCTTAGGAGGAAGGTAGTTAAGTTGCTCAAGATACAATGGAGTGATGATGATAACGACTGTACGTGGGAGGTGGAAGAGAGGATGAAGGCAGCTCATCCTGAACTCTTCAAGGTATGGCCCTAAGGTGTCGTGTCATCTCACGATATTGTAACTTGTTCTAGTTTTAGAATTCTGCATGCTAAGCTAGAATTGGATGCATGGTTTGTTGATTGCTATGGATGGTAGGCGTGCAGAATAGTCTTTGATTGCTTTGTTGTTTGGAATTTCGGGGGCGAAATTCCTAAGGGGGAGAGAATGTAACGACCCGTATTTTACGGATCGAAACATCGTAAAACAGTTGACATTTGGTCGCATTTGTGATAAATCGTCCTGAGTTTAAGTCCTAGGTCGTATGGGAGTTTTGGAGCGACCTAAGGAAGATACGAGTTAAGGAAGTTAAGTCGTATAGGAGTTAAGTCATAGGGTGGCTTAGGTCGAGTGACCGACTTAAGGTGGTGACCGACCTAAGAGGTAGACGACCTAAGAAGTTGACCGACTTATAGGATTGGCGACCTAAGATAGTTAGGTCGTGGGCTTCTGTGTGAGTTAGCGACCTAAGGGGGATAGGTCGGCAACGACCTAAGGAGATGGCGACTCAAGGGTAGGCAGACTTAATTTAGTGACCGACCTAGTAGAGTTAACGACCTAGGGGTTAGTAACCTTCAGTAGTTAGCGACCTAGTGGTTAGCGTAGTTAGGTCGTGAGTTCTGTGTTGAGTTAGGTCGTAGAAGCGATCTATGTTAGGTCGCGAGGAAGTGCATGTGCGCTAGGTCGTAGGTCGTATGGATGCGGTTATCTGCTGAGTTGTTAGGTCGTAGGTTGGGGATCTGAGTTAGGTCGTGGCATTGTTAGGTCGCGATCTGTGTTAGGTCGGTAAGCGCTTGTGTGGTAGGTCGTAGGTCGTGGGTTTTTAGATCGGATGGTCTGTTAAGTCATGTGGGTTTTTAGGTCGGCAAAGCTTTAGGTCGTAGGATGTGGAGTTTCGTTAGGTCGTAGGTCGTGATGCTCTATAGGTCGTGGACGACCTAACTCCGAGCAAACGACTTAGGGAATTTCAGCTATAAATAGGAAGGTTGTTCTCACTTTTTGGGATCCGGTTTTCGAAGCGACGAAGTGCTGCCATTTTGAGAGCTTGACTTCTACACTTCTTCACTTCTTTTCTCCACTCTAATCTAGTGATTCCTTCCATCCATATCGAAGACCAAATCGAAGATCGAAGAGCTTAGATTGAAGATCTACATTCTTCGAAGAGAGATTTCATCGTTTGAAGAGGATTCGTGATAGATCGAGTTAGATCCTTCGCTGTCCAGATCTGAAGTGTGTTGCTTTTAAGTTGTTTTGGTGATTGGGTGAGTGGTGATTATCTCTCACACGGATCCAAAGGAGTATATTGGATCGTTGGCTTGATTTTGTGTTAAAGTAGTGATTTCTATACATTTTTGTAAACCTAAGTGTAGATCCATATAGATCCATTGTTCATGATGATTTGACAACCATTTTACTACATGATTAACCTATGCAAGTTCATTCATCAAGTTGTAGAGATATTTCTCATGTTTTCATGCTTGTTAGACTTACAACTCTTTATTTACGAAATTGCCATTATTGTTAATATTGTTCATTAGATCATATTTGAATGCTTGTTTACTTGGATTAATGTTTGACTTGATTGATTTCTATGAATTAGATGATTGATGATTTGATTTAGACAAGATGGTCGAAGATGATTCAAAAGCTAAGGGAAAGGCTCTTGAATTGGAAAAGCTGCTCGTGGCATATGTAACGGATGATGAAGCTCATATGGATAGATTTGATGATGATGTTGAGATGAGACTTTGCTATGATGATGAGGCGAAGTATGATATGAGATAGCCTTGGTCTAATCCAGACGGGATAATTCCAAGCATGTTGATAACTCGGTGAAATGGTTCGAGTTGAGGATAATGGTTTGCTCGAGAGGCGCTTGAGCTAGTATGGAAATAGTCGTCGAGGAGGATGACTAGAAGGCTGAGATCTCATCGTTGTTGAAGGTTCTAGCATGCTCAAAGAAAGAGTACGTTGGGCAGATTCGATAGTCCCTGAAGGCTAATGATTGATAGTCAAGTACTCTGGGCAGATTCGATATCCTAGGCACGGGTCACGATGACGTGCAGAGTTATGTCTAGAACCGGGGTTTCCATTAGCCCTTGACGGACGGCTGAAAGAAGGTGCCGGTCATTCAATTAACGATGATATCGAGGCAATGATAATAGTGATAGCCAGAGTCATGGACGTTTGGTTGTATCGTCATTCGGTCTCAAGAGCGGTATTTTCTGGGTGCTTATCTGATCTTGGTTTAGGCCTTGGGGGTTTGTACTTGGAAAACATCGCCCTTGACTCAAGTGATAATTGCTTTACTTTAAATTGTGTGCTTTGCTATGTTGATTCTACTTAGTGTGTGTCTGGGGGCTATCACTGTAGAAAGAGGTGGAGTGGGAGGGTTGTATTCCTATTCCTTTTCCTTTATGCTCTTTTGGTATGTTATTAGTTAATTTACTGCTCACTAAGACTGTTGTCTGACTCAAGGCTTTATGTTTTAACTCTTATTGCCTTGGGCTGTTCGTCCATTTTGAGACGGGCAGACTAGGTAGCAGGTGACAGGTGCTGTTCTTGCTTTCCACGATGCTGATATCGAAGACGAGCTGGAGGGTTGCATATTATCTTCTTTCTATATGTACTGGGTGTTCCGCTGTTTGTATATTCTCTGAGTGATATGTAGTGAGGCTTGATGTATTGACTATTCAGATGTTTGTATCCAACTATTATGAAGTTTTATTGATGAGATTCTATTATGTGAAGCTTCACTATATATATATTCTATTGTATTTTGTCCATGCGCTGTGAGTAATACGATAGATTCTGATGTTTTTAATTTACCCTGGCAATCGTCCATGGCTGCCTGGCACACTTTACAGCGCACTATCTCTAGATTCGGTGCAGGGGTCATGGGCGGTCGTCACAAATTTGATCCAAAAAGCAGGCTTTTATCAATGTGTTATCGAAGTTTTCGTTTTCATGCTGTGACTGAAGACGTGCTTTTGAAAATATAAGCATGGTGATTGGTATACAGTTTCCAAGGGTGTTTTCAGAAGTGAACTTTGTTCGATATTATTATACTTTAGTCCGCATACATATTGATTGAATCCAGAAGAAACCATATGAAATTAAATTGATTAGCTGAAGTTACACACAATCTATTTGCTTAACGAGAGAAATTTAATTTCGTTTGATCTTCCAAATTGACACAAGCTTAGATCCGTAAACATATCTGTATAAGAAGTGGATGAAATATGCTAAGACTTCTGTAATTTAAGAACCATAATCTCATATTTGTAATAGTGTATTTTTTTCAAGTTGGCCTTTCAACAAACTAAAATATCACTCCGTTATCTACACATTATATTCTTACATGATGATTATACCCTCTAAACCTTAAAGTATTTATTTGACTTAGTCAAAAGATAACCCATACATTTAAATATTAATATATATGGCTCCATCATGTTGAATTATTCCAAATATCTTCCACTAGGTCACATATATGACTTTATAAAATATGATTAACTTTATGAGCTCTCAAATAGCTATTTTAACAATAAGGCATATACAAAACAATTTCATCCATCGATTGTATTGATATATGATCAAAGCGGTTTTCGTTACTATTATTGTAACTAAACTCACCAATGGTCCTATATATTAATGCAGTCAAATGACATAGATAATTCAACTATGTGTAGTTTGGAAATTACATAAAATTTGATTTTTACATGTGTATTTTGACTAATCCTACTTTACTTTAATGAGATCAAAAGTTCAATATATATGAACAAATGGAGTGGGTGAAAAAAAACACTTTATTGCTTATTTTTGATCAGAAAAACTGAAGCATGTCCATAAGCAAAATATAGCGATGTCATAAAAGAAAAACTTAGTACAAACTCCCCCCGAACCAAAATATCTTCAGATAAAAGATATACCTATTTTAACAATGTGCTCATAATAGATCTTGGATAGTAATCCTTTTGTAAGTAGATTCGCTAACATGGATTTTGTCCCAATATACTTTATGGATATCAACCATTTCACACTCTCTTCTTCACAACTGGAAACTTAATGTCAATGTAATTTGACTTACTGAAGCTTTTGTTGTTACTAGAATATAATGCTGCTGATTTATTATCACAATACAACTTTAATGGTCTTTCAACATTATCAATAATGCACAGTCCATTAATAAAATTCCGCAACCATTTTCCATGGTTGGATGTCTCATTATAAGCCAAAAATTGTGCTTCCATAGTGGAAGAAGCTATGAGTGATCGCTTAACACTCTTTCATGATATAGCCCCTCCACTTAATAGAAATATGTATCCTAAAGTGGATTTTCTGCTATCCGTGCATCCAGCAAAGTTGGAATCAGAATACTCAATGATATCTGTAATGATCCGGAAATTTATCGTATTAATATGGGAATATTTAGTTTAATTTAAATACTTAGTTAATGGTTTTATTAATTTAATAACCCTCTTTTAATTTATAACTGATAATAGAAAAATCATTTTTAAATTTTATTTACATAAATAAATAGTTCGATGGAAAACTGGAAATGTGACCGAAATAAATTTTTTGGATTTTCAGCTTTTTATCGAACGTCAAATTATTTTAAGTTGTAATATCTTTGATTTGGCTCTAAACAACTTTAAAAATGTTAAACACTTTTATTTTGGAATAATATTATAATATTAAGTATTTAAAAATGTAAAATGTAATTTAGATTTCAAATGGATATAAAAGATGGATGTGATATGATACAAAACCTTAAGTGTAGAAACAAACTTAGTATAGGGAAACACCCTTATATCCAATAGAAATGGATTAAGTACAAAAATACATCCTATTATCCATTATGTTTTAAAATGTTTAGTACTTTGGAGGTTTTAAAATGATTTATGAGTTGAAAAGAATATTTTTTTATTACTTTATTCTTTGAAATCTTTTTATATACATGTACACATCTTTCATTTCTATATTCCACTTTAAACTTTCTAAATCTTCATTCTCCATCTCCTCTTCTTTCTGAATTTTTAAAATTTAAAAATCTCATCTTTGTAGTTCAAAAACTTCATTCATTCAAGAATCAAACTTTCAAAGCTTAAAAATATTTGGATTAATATTTCAAAGGCATGGAAAAGAATGTGAGTTACTAAATCTATGAATATTCTTGTTAAATATGAATCATGTGTACATTTGTTTTGAATTTTTTTTTCTTTGAAACTTTGTTAGAAATCTATGTAAAAACAAATTTTAGTTGGATTTGCATCCAATTGGACAAAACTTGCTTACGGTAACATACGTTTGTTCTCGGTTTGTTTAAAATAAAAACATAACCACTTCTTGCTTTCAAAAGATCAATACTCTCAAACGTCTTGATTTTGAACATGACGTCAACAACAAAGTTGTTAGTATTGATCCATAAATTTTTCAAAAAATAGTTGTTGAATTTTTAGTTGAGTATATTTTGAGAAGTTTGAATAATATAGTAAGAGGTGAATATATGTCGGTTTTTCATCGATCGCGAATCGATGAATGACCTTTGCAATCATGTTCGCCTTGGTGAAACATGATTTTTAGAGCAAGTCGTAGAATTTTTAGAGGTGTGGTGGTGTCGTGGTGGAGTTTTTAATATTTTCCGGTAAAAATTCTTTTACCGTCGAACCGGAGGTCGAGAGGAGTAGCCGTCGATGCTAGGAGGAGCGTTGAGTCGAGGCCGATATGTGGGTGTGTTTTGGCATGGTTCGGTGGTCCGTGGTGGTGATGGCTGTGAAATTAGAGTTTTGGAGCTATGGGTTTTGGAGCTATGGGTTTTGGGGGTTTGGGTTTTGTCTTGTTGGCGGCGTTAGGGGTGATCACATGGGGTCATGCTTAGCATGGAGGTGGCGCTTGGGGTGGCAGTGATGATGGCAGGGCAGCGGAGGCTGGTGTCGATCATAGCGGTGACGGTGATGGAATGGACGGGACCAGGTCGAGTTATTTAGGTCGCGTTTGAATGTTGGAGATAGAGGGAGAAGCTACTATAGTGGTGGGTTTTGGGTCGAGTAGTGTTTAGGCCTTGGGCCATGTGTGTGTTAGTGGGTGTGGGTGTGTGTGTATGTGTGTAAAAAAAGGTTTTAAAGCTTAAACTTTGAAAATTGCGTAACTCCTTCGTTCGGAATCCGTTTGACACACAGTTTTCGGTATTAAGTTTGTATTAACTTTTAGAACACACTCATTAAAACATTTGACCCATTTTCTGTAGTGTAAACAAGTTGTTAATTAATAGTGGTTGTATTTAATTACGTTGTTTATTAATTATAATTAATCCCTGACGTCTTGTTAGCAGAATAAAACACCGTTCTGCTAAGTTTAAATTGAGTAGATTATTTTGGACATTTATTTAGCATAATAAATTACCGTTCTGCTATTATGTTAATTTAGACATTTATTTATATGCAAGTTGAATTATATTGACATGTTACCTATTTATTGATAGTATGGATTTTATTTACATATCTGTGTTTATGTAAATATCTGTATTGTAACTTGAATGTCGTTGTGAAATAGAATGGTAGCTTGTTTAAGTACCATTGAGATTGGCTAAGCCTCTTCCCAAAATTGGACAAGTTATGAAATTGAAATCAATTTAAGTTTATAACAAATTTAGGTAAATTATTAAAGTAATTAATATTGCTTAATTGTTAATTTCAATAATACTATTTAAAGTTGATTTAAATTAATGATGGTGGAGTTGATTTAAAGTATTAAAGGCTTAAAGTTAATTTAATTAATAATGTTTACAGATAATTATTATTTAAATTAAAAATGTTTTGAAGTTAATTATTATTTAATTAAAAATGTTTTGAAGATAAGTATTAATTTAATTAATTATATTTTGAAATTAATTGTTATATTAGTTAATAATGTTTTAGCTAATTATCTTTTAATTAATGATTTGTTTTAAGTTAATTAATTTATAATTAATTATGTTTCTAAGTTAATTAATTTAGATAAAGGTATTTTAAGTTAATCAATTATTTTAATAACAAGGTTTAGATTTATTAATTACTTTATTAAATGGCATTTAAGTTCATTAATTTTTAGTAATGACATCTAAACTTAATTACTCATTTATTAATTGTATTTAAAATTAATTAGTTAATTTAAAAATGGAGTTTCAGTTAATTAAAGAATATGTTTTAAATAATAATGTTGTTTTATAAAAGAGGTTTTACTTACCAAAAAGAACTAAGCAAAAGAGCAATATTTTGAAAGAGATCTTGGATTTTGGAAAGAAAGATTGGGTTTATAAAGCTTTGATTGGATCAATTATATTAATCAAGTTATGAATTAAATAAATAAGTAGTCCTTCTTAATTTTGGTAGGGAATCCCTGCTTAACACCGAAGGATTAGTCGTTTGAGATTCATAATAAATTATGTTTTCAAAGACTCGTGTTTTAATCCATTTAAAATGAATTTGAAATAAGAAATCTTTCTTAATTGGTTGGTCAACATACTTATACTGGTGATATAAGTATATAAATATTTTGGTAAATAATTAAAGAATTTTAATTAATGGAAGATTAATTAAATGAGGCTAAGTGGTTTCCATGGGAAATTAAAACCATGATTGATTGTTGTTTGTTTGATAGTTAAATAACCGGCTATCAAATCTTGGCCAGTTTTTAACTCTAGAGATATCTGGAGGAAACACGAGGATTATAAAGGAAAGTTATCTGAGGTGATACTGTTGTACGTGTAAACTAGTTGTGTTCTTCTAGGATAAATGATAAGGAGATCCGTCCGCTTAAACGGTTAGGGGGTGATCCCCGCTCTTATGCGCTATCTGTTTGTTTCCAAAATAACTGGAGTTGATTTTGCCGGAAACTTTTGAATGTTGGTTCGAAGAGATCGGGATCAGATAAGTAAGAATTATCTGAAAACCATTTCGAGCTAACTCAAGCGTCATATTGAAGACATCTCGAAGATGATGGAATCAAAGACGGAGCTCTTTGGAGTGCAAGGGTTACTTACTACTAATCCCAGGGATGTAATAGAAGTAATGCCTTTGGTTTGTCCATATCCTAGACAACTTGTATAGATGTATGCTGGCACTGCATTGCTGCCTGAAGAACAGCATTAGCATTCCTAGTGGTATTGCTATATAAAAGCTAAAACATAGCCTCAAGTCTCAACAACTGGGAATGACTAAATAGGGGAAATGCAGCAGGGCTAAGTGGGTCGCACCTATTTGGGTATGTCATCACCTTTCGAAATATATACATATTTATGGATTTGGCTGTGCATGAGAGCTCTCAAGAAAAGGTTGTAAAGCAACCAACGCGATGACATATTCGGTACTATCCAGTAAGGGGTAGCTCGATCTTGTATTGGCAGGGGGTCTAGGCAAGGCCCTCGGTACATCATGCCTTTACGGACTTAGTTGTGCCCAACTATGTTGAAATGTGAGATGCAAGCATTTCAGCTATATTCAATGTTTATTTAAACTCTAGACATTATTATAATATCATTGGATTTTCTACAGAAACGTTTTGGTTATCGTAAGGTCAAAAAATCGTCCATGTTTATATGCAACGTAGTCTTATAAGATACCATTATTTTCAAAAGTTTTTATAACATTTATAATCCATATGATTGTGTTTCTCAAGCTGGTTTTATTAGACTAATCCGGGCCTTTTTTCTTATAATACTCAGGTTAGACCGCGCATGTTCCCAAATTAGCTTTAGATGCTTTGGAGCTCATGAGACGAGTTGGATGCCTAAGGTGTATCTCTCATATATTTATTTTATTTCTACTATGTGTTTTGTTGCATTTATCAGAATTTGTAAGGACAGGCTATTATAACTATCCAAGGAGATTATAGAATAGTTTTCCCTGATTGTGTGCTTAAAACTTTTTCTTGTGTATACAATCATTTATATGATGAATTATCCATTGCGTTGTGAGATTCAGTTCTTTCTTTCCCCCCAACGAACTGTCTTTCCAGCACTTGAATACCTTGGATGTGTTAGTGTCGACTTTCAAAGGTTGAAAAGGGTTATCGTTACATGTGGCATCAAAGCTTAGGTTGAGCGAATACCTAGGTTTTATGGGGTTGATTCATTTGAGATAGGGTAAGTAAGACCCTAAGATGAGTTTGAGTGTATTATATACGAGTGCACTTATTTTTTAGTGCTATAAAAATATTTTTTATTGTGTTGATTTATCGGTTGAGTGGTTTATGAATTCTGGTCGAGACGTGGGATGCCATAGTGTCGACAGAGGTTTCAAAACACTTAAAATAGGAAAATAGACACAATATTGTTTTGAAATTGGGTAAATGAAATAATTTTACCTAGGATTATATTTTATATCCAAAAGAATAATTTTCAAATGATAATTATAGTTATTTTTGTTGTGATTGTTTGTTAGGAAATTTTGATATTTATTTATCACCATTTTTTTGTTTGCTTGTGCTCAGCTTTTCATGAGCATTTATTTGTTAATTTAATTTAAAATTTTGATACGAACACCTTATGAATTTACTTTCACGATTTGAATATAAAGTGTTTGGTGTTAATGTTGGTTAAAAATTTAATTTCAATAAGATTTGTTTATTATATTAAACTAGAATATACATTTGTGAAATGAAAATTTTATAAGTATGGTTTATAAATATGGGTTATAAATGAAAATGGAGTTAAACAGAGAATTCAAAATTTTAAATCCTGGTGCTTTGAAAAATGGTAGTCAAAGTTTTGAGAAAATAATAATGGTATTATTTGACAGTATTTATGATTATAATATATTTAAAGGAATCTAAAGCACTGAACTCACTTCGGTCACTGGAAAATAATTCTAATAACGACTGCAGCATAATCGGTATTTATTTTTGAGTTTCTAAGTGGGCGAACGTTACCATAGTAGTTTGTTTCAAGTGTTTTGGTAAAACAAAATCTCGAATTATAATTCCAAGTGTATGATTCGATATACTGAAAGTAGAAGAATATATATATATATATATATATATATATATATATATATTAGTCAAAAAGGTTTTAAAATAAAAACCAGGCACTTAATTCTTAAGTTTCCCTTAAGAAATGAATAAATCAGATAGTCTTATTTTTATGAAATGTTTTCATAAATAATTTTAACATAAAAAGATTTGGTATTAGTGAGAACCAATAAAAATAAGTACGTAAATTGTACATAGATCATTTCTCTTTTTACATAGTTTTGATCTAAGATTCGTGTACATGAATTTGAGGTGTTTCACACCGTTCCAAATTAGGATATATCACTCGATTCTTGACGGCGAACACTTGATGAGGGTTCATGGTATGAAACCAAAGTTTTCTATCATAGTTTATGGCTATATAAGGAGAATCGAGGTTCCTTATTAAGGAGCCTGATCGGAGTTCGCGCTTGAGAATTGGGCGAGCGATACTAGTTCAGAAGTGAAGTTATGTATTCAAGTAAAGATCAAATCAGATTTGGCATATGGATGATCTATGAACATCATGTAGGCTTATGGATAATATTGGGTATTCTTGTGGTGAATTCCGGGGTCGAAATTCTTTTAAAGAGAGGAGAATGTAACGACCAGAATTTTATCATTTTAATTTGGGAATATTTAATTTAATTTAAATATTCAGTTTATGGTTTTATTAATTTAATAACCCTCTTTTAATTTATAATTGATAATAGAAATTTTATTTTTAACTTTTGTTTACATAAATAAATATTTCGACGGAAAACTAGAAATGTGAATGAAATGCAATTTTCGGATTTTCAACTTTTATCGAACGCCAAGTTGTGATAAGTTGTAATATCTTTGATTTGTCACTAAACAAATTTTAAAATGTTAAACACTTTAACTTTGGAATAATAATATAATATTAACTATTTAAAAATGTAAAATGTTATTTAAGTTTAAAATGGATATAAAAGATGGATTTGATGCGATATGAAACCTTAAGTGTAGAAATAAACTTAGTACATGGAAGCACCTATATACCTAATAGAAATGGATTAAGTACACAAATAAACCATATTATCCATTATGTTTTAAATTATTTAGTGCTTTGGAGGTTTTGAAATGATTATGAATTGAAAGAACATTTTTTTATTATTTATTCTTTTAAATCTTCTAATATACATATACACATTTTTCATTTCTAAATTCCACTTTAAACTTCATTTTCTAAATCTTCCGTCTCCGTCTCTTCTTCTTTTTAAATTTTAAAAATTTAAAATCTCATCTTTTTAGTTCAAAAACTTCATTCATTCAAGAATCAAACTTTAAAAGGTTAAAAGATTTGGATTAACATCTCAAAGGCATGGAAAATAATGTGAGTTACTAAATCTACGAATGTTATGTTAAATATGAATCATGTGTATATTTGTTTTGAAATTTGTTTGATTTCAAACCTTGTTAGGAATTTATGTTAAAAAGCAAATTTTTAGTTAGATTTGGATCTAAGTGGAGAAAACTTGCTATTGTAACATACATTTGTTCTCCGCTTGTTTAAAACCATTACCACTTCTTGCTTTCAAAAATTAATACTCTCAAACCGTCTTGATTTTGAACATGACATCAACTACAAAGTTGATTGTTTTGACCCATGGATTGTTCTAAAAATAGTTGTTGAATTTTTAGTCGAGTATATTTTGAGAAATTTGAATAATATAGTAAGAAGTCAATATATATCGGTTTTTCATCGATAGCGAATTGACGAACGACCTTTGCAATCATGTTCGCCTCTATGAAACATGGTTTTTAGAGTAAGTTGGAAGATTTTTAGAGGTGTAGTGGTGTCATGGTGGAGTTTTTTTTAGCATTTTTCGATTAAAAATCATTTACTAACGAACCAAAGGCTAAGGGGAGGAGAAGTCAGCGCTAAAAGGAGCATTGGGTTGAGGCCGATGTGTGGGTGCATTTTGGCATGGTCCGATGGTCTATGGCGGCGGCGGCGGCGGAATTAGGGTTTTGAAGCTATGATTTTTGGGGTTCAGGTATCATCTTGTTAGCGGCGTTAGGGGCGATCACACGGGATTACGCTTCGCATAGAGGTGGCATTGGGGAGTGGCAGTGGTGCTGGAAAGGTAGCGGTGGCTGGTGTCAATCATGGCAGCGACGGTGAGGGAATGGATGGGATTGAGTCGAGTTATTTAGGTCGCGTTTGAATACTGGAGATGGAGAGATAAGCTATTGTTGTGGCGGGTTTTGGGTCGGGTAGGAGAGTGGTTGGGCCTTGGGCTATACGTGTGTTAGAGTGTGTGTGTTTATATATATATATGTATATATATATATGTGTGTGTGTGTGTATGTATGTAAAAAAAGCTTTTAAATCTTAAACTTTGAAAATTGCATAACTCCTTTGTTCGGAATCCATTTGACACGCGATTTCCGACATTGAGTTCCTATTAGTCTGTAGGACACACTCATTAAAACATTTGACCCATTTGTTGTAATGTAAAAAAATTGTTAATTAATACTGAATGTGTTTATTATGTTGTTGAATAATTATAATTAATCCCTGACATCTTGTTAGTAGAATAAAACACCATTCTACTATATTTAAGTTAAGTCAATTATCTTGGACATCTATTTAGCGAAATAAATCATCATTTTGCTATTATGTTAAATTGGACATCTATTTATATACAAGTTAAATTATATTAACTTGATACCTAGTTGTCGATTGGTAGTATGGATTTTATTTACATATCCGTGTTTATGTAAATATCTATATTGTGAGTTGAATGTCGTTGTGAAGTAGAATGATAGCTTGTTTAAGTATCATTAAAATTTGCTTAAGCCTTTTCCCAAAATTGGACATGTAACGATCCGGAATTTTAGTCATTTGATTTTAAAATATTTAATTAGTTTTAAATATTGAAATAACAGTTTTATAAGTCAAATAACTTAAATTCGAATGTAGGGATTTATTTGAATATGTGAATTGTGATCTTAATATTGGAATAGTGATTTAACTATTGGAATTATTTAAAAATGAAATCTTGAATTTAGTTTGATTAAAGTGATTTCGGAAGCTTATTTAAATTCTTTTTAAATAATAAATGATTAGTGTAAACTTTAAATTATAATTTAAGTGATTGAAATTGTTTTAATAATAATTCCTTTTAATTAATGTGTGAAATTATTATTTTGGGGTAATGTCTCAGATTTTGAAAAAACTAGTGCCATTAGATCTAGAATAATAAATTATTGTAAACCGACGAGTATCATAGTGATCAGATGCATTGTGCGGTCATGCGAGCTCAAGACGCTTAGCGATTAATTTTAGAGAATTGAAAATAATATAGTTTGATTGTAAAAGCTAACTTCTGTATATGGTAGAATTAGGTTCCGAAAATAGTTCCATTGAGTTCAGAATAGGGGTATTAGCTAGGAAGCCAGTGAGCATGCATCGATTTGAATTCTATGTTTAAGAGCATGAATAGTGCTGGATATTTGCCTATATATTGGACCTGCACCCTTCTTTCTCCAAACCCTAGTTGAGAACCTTAGCCGTAGTTATACTTTCCCCCTCGTCAAATGGCTCACAACCACCGTGACCATCAAAGGCCGAATTGGGCCTTGACTTCAACTAGAAAAATGTTCGTCGTGGGAAGAAGAGGAGAATGACTGGTTGGGTTGGGTCGAGGTGGAGCGTGGCGGTGGAGATTTCATTTTGAACGACGATGACATAATTGGCTTTTTCTCGAGCTTCAAGCGATGGCGAGGACCGAGGTTGGTGGCGATGGATTGTTGGAGGCTGAGCAACCTTCTATGGGCATGCGGTGGCTTACGAACGCCTGAGGCGACGGCGAGCAAATGAAGACGGCGGCTGTGTGTATCGGATTTGGTTGTTCGGAGTGAAGCGAGTTAGGGCAAAGAACGTGATTAAGGTTTATTAATGATGTAATTAAGAAGTTAATTATATTATTTAATTAGTAAATCTTATAAAATCCATAACATGTTCATACTAGGTCGAAATCGAACGTGGTCTATCGCATTACGTTCGTAGTAACGAGATCTCTGTAATGGAATTGGATTGGTGGATTTTCGAGCTATTGGAATGTTGCGCTAAAAATCAAACGCCGTTCGATTTTAGACAGAACTAGAATGCTTCGGCGATAACTGAAATTTTGGTGAGTTAAACTCACCTCTTTAGATAAATCAGTATGTTATATAGTAGATAAATTTACTGTTTATGTTTGGTTGAAATTATTGGTTGTATGATTGGATGTTTTAATTGGTTGATTGTTTGGTTTTGATGAACTATCGCTTTTGAAAGTGGTCAATATATGAAATCATTTGCAGGGAATTTATCTGATGTATAGGAATTTTTTAAAGGGATCCCATGGGATTCCTTGCTATTAATTTATTTTCAACAATATTCCCGTTATATAAATTATTGAATATCAAACTTGGTTTGTATGACCCTATTAGTTATGACATTGTTATATGTTTAAACTTAACCTTGTAGTGATAAAATCCAATTACAACGTTGGTTAAGTGTTTGGTGGCTATTTTCCTCAATTTAGTATTTGAAATACTGTTAATTATCGTTGGGCTTAAAAATGATTTGATTCATAGAATGATTTTTAAATCCGACTTTTGGGTTTTCTAGAACATCTTGTTTAAAATGGATTTTGAAACTTCTCTATTCACTCCAACCTTTTTATTTGTCTTTTCTAATATATTTAGAAATGGTTTATAGTTGTTTTAGTATTATTTAATAATGTTTAAAGTTGTTTAATTATTATTCTATAATATTCTAAAGTTGTTTAATTACTATTTATTAATGTTTGAAATTGTTTAATTATTGTTTAAAAATGTTTAAAGTTGTCTATTTATATTTAATATTTTTTAAAGGTTATTTACCAATACTTTAATATTGTCAAAAATTATTTATTTAAATAATTAATATTGTTTGAAGGTAATAATTATTATTTATCAATAATGTTTTGGAATCAATAATAATTATTTATTAATAATGTTTTGGAAGTCAATAATTAGTTATTATAATAATGTTTAAGGATTGATTATTATTGTTTACTTAATAATGTTCTAAATTATTAAATATTTTATTTATAATGTTTTGAAGTTAATAATAATTATTTATTTATACTATTTTGTTCTTAATAATTATTATGATATAATATTATTTTGAATTAAATAATAATTATTTATATATGATGTTTAAAATTAATTAATTTATTTAATAAACTATATTTATAAATAATAAATTGATTTATAAAGGAATTTCATTTAACAAAGAATTTATAAATGGAAATGGAGTTTTGGATTTATAAAGGATTTTTATAAACGCTTTGTAAAGTATTTTATAAGGGGATTTTTAAAAATATTTTTATAACGTAATTTTGATAGAAGACTTTTATAAAAGAATAAAGTTTTATAAATGGGTTATAGATGTATAAAAGAAGTTTTATAAATAGCTTTATGGATATATAAAAGAGCTTTATAAACGGTTTTAGAAATTTATAAAAAGAGTTTCATAAGTGGTTTTAGAAGTTAATAAAGAGAGTTTTATAAATTGTTTTGGAGATTTATAAAAGAGTTTCGTTCTAAGTGGAAGGTCAAGAACCATGCAGCTAAGAACAAGCAATATATTCTCTTTCCAATTCTTGAAGCTCGTTCCAGTCAGAATAGGAATGCTGTTAAGATTGGCAGATATCGTAGTCAAATTAGCTGTAAATTTAACATAAGAACCAATCAAATATGCTCATATTATAAATCATACATAGTAGATTCAAATAATTTGTAAGTCACTTCTCAAGATACCTAGCACAACATTGATATTATCTTTGGACGGTAATATTAACTATGAGTGGTACTCTTGTTGTAATGATCAAACACTGACAATGAATCCAAATCAAATAATAATCTTCCTTCAGGCCGATTAATTATCTATTTGTAAAATCTTATCATTGTCACATATTTATCGCCACATATGTGTAACTAATTCGGTCTAATATTAACCTTTCTTTAGGCCGACTAATATTTCCATGAATAAATGCACACAAATATCAAATAATTTCATAAACAGTCAAAATAAGAGAGGTCACTTTTATGACATGTTACTTCAATTAATTCAATTAGAATTTAAGATATATATAATTAATTTACAAAGAGACACCAAATAGTATTTGAATTTATTTGCATATTACCTTAACCTATTCGCTTCTAGATTTGCCATAAATACCAGCGTCAAATTTCTATATACCGAAATATGATTTGATAACCATAATAAAAGTTAACATCAATTAAAATGTATTAATATAAATGAAAGCTATTTGTAGTAAGGATTGACTTTAAAATATTGCATATCTTATCTAACCGCTAATTTTCAAGATAGAAAATGAAACATTTTTTCAATAAAGCATGACCCATACATACAGTACTGCTAGAATATGTACTGCTTGAAAATGCAACAGTCACTGCACCAAATGATATTCACTGGATCCAAGTACGGTTGGACTCAAAGAAAACAAAAAAGGCCCATATTGTATACTAACATGCTATGTACCAATGTACATGTTAGAATACATACAAAGTGGAAATTTGTGACACATCCTTATTTTTTATTATTTTATAAATTATATCCCTACCAATTCCAAATTATATTTTATGTCCTTATTTTTATTTTTCAAATCCGTTGTTCTCAATTTTACCCCTCTTCATCTAAAATTAACGCCCCTACTACTCACATTTATTTCGCTCGTTATAATTTTCATTCCAATTTCAATATCTATTCTTGTTCGAATTTTCGTGCTTTCGGCTATTCCACATACATCTCGAGCTATTGTCGGCATCTTCAGTTCTTTTATATCTTGAGCTATCGCTGTTTGGAAAAGTTTTTTTTTACTGAATGCATTAGATTTGGACATCTTCTTCTATTTTGTGCTAATAATATAAGTTCAATGTTAGTTCTTTTTAGGTCGTAGTTATTTTTGTTTGTTTAATATTTGTTATAACATCATGTTGAATTATATTTGGTTATTTTTCTTATAGTTGTATTTGTTATTTTTATGTTGTAAGCTTTACTATTCAAGTTGTTGTTGGTATTTATGATATGAGAACTATAGGAAATGTCATTGAATTTTTATGCAGTCAATTATTTGTATGACATATATTTGCTTATGTTGAATTTACTTTGTTTGTTATTATTATCATTGTAGTTGGTTATCATGCTTTTGTTATTAGTATTGAATGACATGAAATTAAAAAGATCTATCATTGAAGTGTTATGCAGGCTATTATTGTTATGGAAAATATTGCCTGGAAAATATTTTTCATAACAATATTTGTTTGACAAATATTTATTTTGCTAGTTTTTTCTATTTTTTCAGGCCTGATCCTATTGATATTCTTGCCATTTTTCCATTGGTAATGATATTTATAATATGCGTCTTGTTTTGAGTGATTGTGTATTGTGATTAAGAAATGATATCTGTGAACATTGGCTTGAATTAACACTTGGTTCTATTGAATTGGTTTATGAAAGTTAGGACAAAAAAAAGAGCTATTAAAACTAATTCTGATTTGCATAGTATATTGTTGCTTGTTGCTTATAGTTGTGATGATTTTCTACTTGTTTCGGTTATATCGAAGTAGTGTAAAAGTATTTCAGCTGATATTAGTTCTTATAGTTCTCCATTCTTTGGTTCTTTTGCTGAATGTGGCTCATCCAATTCTTCAATGGTTTATTCTTATGTTGATTGTAGTTCTGCTTTGAAATGGTTGTTAAAAACGATTCTAGTAACCTAGTATTTGCTGGTGTTGGTTAAAAATTTGCTGGTGGCATTGAGGAGTTCCGATTGTATCTTATGATATATTGTATTAAGAATGGATATAAGGTAAATATTGTTAAAAATGATCGGGAGCGAGTTACAACTGTTTGTTCACAGGAAGGTTGCAATTTTCAGATTCATGCTTTTCGTAAGTTTAACCTATCAGGTTTATATTAAAACTATGCATCCTAATCATTCGTGTGAAGCTGGTATTATAGATGTTAACCATCCACCAGTTTCTAGTACATTAGTTAATAATTTGGTTGTTGATTTTATTCGTTCTTATGAAAATGAAAGAAATTGTTCATTTATTTCAGATCGAGTACAATATAATGTTAAATTACTATTTTTCTTATACAGGACAAAGGTTGGTTTTGAAATAAATCCATGAGAATGATTTGCTTTCGTATCGTCATTTGAAATCATTTTGTAAAGCATGGCTATTTGCTATCCTGGTAGTTCTATTGAATTCAAGGTGATTCTGCTAGTCATAAAATTAAGAGGGTTTTCATTGGGTTTGAAGCATGCAAATTTGTATTTGATTATTGTCGTCCTTTGATTTTTCTTAAAGGGACTTTTATGAGAGGAAGAGAACAAGGTTGTATTATATTTGCTATGGTTAAGAATGATAATCAAGGTATGTTTTAGTTCTAAAAATTATATTATAATTTTTTAGTATTTCATGTAGTGAAATATTCACATGTCAAATATTTGCCATACTTTATGGCAAATATTTGACATACATGTGTTATTTCAGTTTATTCATTTTATTTGTTTCTTTTGTTATTTATTTGTTAAATTAGTATTATAAAGGCTGTTTTATTTACTTGGAATTTTTTTAATATGTTTTAATTTCTTTGTTATATTGGATGATTTAGGTTGTTAGATATTTTAATGCCAAATATTTGCCATATTCTTATGGCAAACATTTTACATACCTTTGATGTTGCAACTTATTCATTTTGTCTATTTGTTTCATTATTTTATATTATAAGTAGTATTATAAATGTTATTTTATTTACCTGGGAAATTTTTTTTGGTATGTTTTAATTTATTTGTTATATTTGATTATTTAGCTTGTTATATATTTCAGTGTCAGATATTTACAATATTCTTATGACAAATATTTAACATTCTTGTGTTGTTTCAATCTGTATATTTTGTGCGTTTATTTTTATTTGATTATATGAAAAATGTATTTTTCTTTATTGTAGATTTTTTCCCTACTAGCCTTTTTCACCATATCTGGTGAAGATGAACCTAATTGACATTGGTTTTTAACAAAGCTTAGGAAAATGTTATGTGATGATGATTGTGGTTTCACCTTTGTATTTGATCGGCATCCTAGTCGTTTTCTTGTCATTCCTCAAGTTTTTCTAGATTTAGCTCGTGGTTTTTATTACTATCATTTGAAGAATAATTTGAAGAACTTTTAACAAAAAGATATCCTCAAGGTAAAAAGAAATGGATTATTTCATTTTTTTATCGAGTTGCTAATGCTGCTATAATAAATGTATTTAGTCAAGCTTTTTTTGAGTTTAAAAGTGCTAATGGGGTTTAATTAGAATATTTCTTACATGATTTGCCTTTTGAAAAGTTTCTAATGTTTTTTATTTGCAATCGATATGGGGAATCGAGTTCTAATTCCGCGGAAAGTTCTAATTAATGGATTTTAGAGGAAAGATATTTATCTATCACTACATGTTTAGATAAAATTCTTTTGAAGCTCATGAAACTTATGTCCGTAGACTTGAGTTAAGTAAAGTAGAAATAGTCAATTGTGATCTGTTATGGAGAAGCATTTAAGGTATTCATACCTTAAGGGTATGCAGTGGAAAGTTACTAGATCTACTGTTGATGTTTATGAAGTTTAATCAACTCAATCTTATCGTGTAGATTTGAGTGTTCGGCGATGTAGTTGTAACTTATGGCACATTAATAAGGTTCCATGTGCTCATGCTATTAGATGCATTCCTGCTTTTGATTTGGATGTTTATTCTTATATTGAGGACTATTTCAAAGTATCCTTTTTCTAAGCATCTTATTCTCATCTGATTCATCCACTTGTTAATTTTCAAACAAAAGATGTTTTACCTGAAGATGTTGAAGCCCATCCTCCTAAGAGAAGACATGGTGTAGGAAGGCCTCCTCTTTCTGAATAGATTAAGTCAGCTGGCGAGGTAAATAAGGACAAACATTGTATTTTTTGTAAGAAATTAGGTCATAACAAAAGATCTTATTTGTTAAGAAATCTAATTTTTATACATTATTGGCTTTTTATTATGAAGACAATTAATGTAATTTTTTGTATTGTTTTATTGAACTAAATTTTTTTTATTTTACTTATTTGTTTGGTTTACACTGTAATTTAGTTTCTCTGGTTAATAACGGTTTGGAAATTATCGGTCTTGCAAATATTTTTCTGGCCAATATTTATCAAGCAAATATTTGAGAGCGATATATTTAGTAGTTTATGTTTGCTTGTTATACATCTGTTATGCATATATATGTTTTTTTAAGATAATATATTTTTTTGGTGTTGTTTTTCAAGATAAGCTTAGTTACTCATTATTTTAATTTGGTTATAAATAGTTTTATATTTGTACTTAATCAGGTTGTGTATTTGGTTATCTTTTGCATCTATAGGTATTTGATTAGGTTTTGCATCTTGTTAGATTATACATTCATATGTTCTTTATTAGGTTCTTCATCGGCCAAATATTTGCTTGGCAAATATTTATCCAACAAATGCTTTCTTTTTTTCATGATTATATCAATTAGCCGTTTCCATTTTATTCATGATTAGATGGGTTAGATTTTGTATTTATGATTAACTTGGTTAATATTTGATTATAGGTTATAGATATAGTGATATGTTATAGGTTGTAAATAGGGCATCGGTTAGTTTTACATCCATATGTACTGAATTAGGTTGTGCATTCGGTTAGCGTTTTCATTCGATTGTAAGCTCAGTTAAACAATATAACTCAGTTATAGATTGGTTTCGTACGTACTCAATTAGGCTGGATATTCGGTTATCATTTGTATTCATACATACATGATTAGGTTTTGTATTCGGTTAGTTTTTGCATCCATACATACTCAATTAGTTTGGGTATCCAATTAGCTTTTTCATCCATATGTACTTGATTAGGTTTGGCGTTCGATTAGCTTTTGCATTTAGTGGTATGTTCGGTTAAATAATATATCTTGATTGTAGATTGGTTTCCATATGTATCCAATTAGGTTTGGCATCCGGTTTGCTTTTGCATCCATACATACCAATTAGGTTTGGCATCCAGTTAGCTTTTGTATTCAAATGTGCTCGAATAGGTTTAGCATTCGGTTAGCTTCTACATCCTTATGTACCCATTAGGTTGGTCATCCGATTAGCCTTTGCATTTAATGATATGCTCGGTTAAACAATATATCTCAATTATAGATTAGCTTCTATAAGTACCTAATTAGGTCTAGCATTGGTTTTCTTTTGTATCCGTACATACTCGATTAGGTTTTGAAATTGCAAAGGATCTTGTATAATATGGCTTAGATGTATATTCAATTATATATTCAAAATTAAGCGATACTAACTAATAGTGTATTGTAAAATAAAGTAAATAAAAGCAATCATACTAGGACTTTTATACTGCTTCGGATATTTCATCCTACATCCAGTCTCGGATTTCTTTTGGAATTAACTAACTAACCCTCACTTTACCCAGAGGAACATATGAAAGGGAGTGCGGATTAAGGATCTTAAGGCTAATTTAACACTTGAGGGGGAGGTGAATAGTGTTTAATGGATTCTAAGACTTATATGGACTAATTTAAAAAATATGATATAAACAAATGCAGAACTTAATCATAGAAAAATCACAGAATCAAACATAGATGCAGAAAGTAAATAAAAAGCAGTAAAAGGAAAGAAAACACCAGATTTTATACTAGTTCAGAGTTACCCTACGTCCAGTCCTGCACCATGGCAAACACCTCGTACAGATTTTTATTATACCAATGTTGAGATTACAATCCTCAATTTATAAAGGCCTTGAGGTACCCTCCTGTCTTCGAGTCTGGGGCAAACTCTCTTGATTTACGGGACACAAGATCAACCAATTGATTTCCAGGCACAACCCCACCTTATAGAGAGACTCGATAAACTTTTGATTACAAATTAATCCTATAACTATGAATAGCACTTTGATCTTCGAGAGAGGGCAGAAAATCAAACAAGAATGAGATTCTAATTTGATTCACTTGAGAATTCGGCAGAATTTCGGCACGATCTTAAAAATATGAAAATTTTAGAATATGGATTTGTGGAGAACAAGGAGTGAAGAAAATAAGAAAATAATTAGTTAAAAAATTCGTTTGTGAAGGCTATTTATAGACCAGTAATGGTCATAACCATTCGTGAAGAGATTTAAATGAATAGACACTTCTTTTGAAAATTGAAACTTTTGAATTTAGCGGCCACCATGTCGACATGGGGTATCCCATGATGTCGACATCCCTTAGTTAAAAACAATGTAAAATTTGTTTTGAAAATGGTATTGAAAGGAAAACAAGATGAAATGATTCTGGAGTAAAATAAACTATTTTTTCTATGTTTTAAAATAAAGAAGAGTAGAAAAATATATTTTTAGAATGTATATATAAATTTAATTTTAAATCTCAAGTGTATATATATTATAAAAGAATATTTAAAAATTAGAAGGTAGTTTTAAAAACAAATGAAGTTTAAAACAAGAGTTTATTTAAAAACAAAAACAAAGAATATTTTAAGGCTAAAACATCTTTTTGAAAATCATTTGAAAAGATAATTTTTGAGGCTAAAACATATTGAAAAGCAGTTTTGAAAATCATTTTGAAAAACCATTTTGAAGTAGTTTTGCAAGCTTCTTCCTGCAGAATATCTCATCACATCAGGATTCGAGAACTTGTACAAAACCAGGATGTTTGTGGGTTTGTAAGCCACTTGTCGTATGTTTGTAAGCTATTTGTCGTGGGCTTGTAAGCCACTAAGAAGATAGAAATGGGTTCCATCCCAAATGAAATTTGGAATGAATATTTTCGTGCTATTATGAAGTTTTAACAAAATCTAGACACTTACCTTGAAATCTTGATCTTGATACTCTAGAGTCTTCAATCCTGATATCTCCATTCTGAATCTTGAGTCTTTATACTGATCAGTCTTCAGTAATCAATACCTGCATATATATATATATATATATATATACACATACACACACATATATCCTGCATAGTTCCTGCATATACATATCTATCTAGAAAATAGTATTAGTATATATTTTATAATCAGATAAGTTAAAAAGGTTGTCATCAAACCAACATCTCAGTTCCTAACAATCTCCCCCTTTTTGATGATGACAACCTGCATTTATAAAATATACTTACCATACCATAACTCATATCATAACTCCCCCTTACTCCATGACTCCCCCTTACTCCAATCATAACTCCCCCATATTCCAAGCCAACTACTATTTTATAACTTCTCCCCCTTTGTCATCAACAAAAACTTCTTACTAATAAATTCCCTGAACTTGATATACGATAGTCAACCATAATACAATAGAGTAATCCATATATAAGTGTAATAAGTGCTAAGTGTGAGCATAAGTATG
Source organism: Allium fistulosum (assembly GCA_030737815.1). Taxonomy (NCBI): domain Eukaryota; kingdom Viridiplantae; phylum Streptophyta; class Magnoliopsida; order Asparagales; family Amaryllidaceae; genus Allium; species Allium fistulosum. Next base: position 327,677,520 of record CM060906.1, read on the forward strand.
AAATGTGATAATAAATGTGAAATGTGATCATGAGTGTGATCATAAGTGTAATCCAGCAGTAAATCAATCATCATCCAATCATATTTACAGTAATTATTCAATCCAATCATATATACAAACCACACCAAATTTTTTGAATAAGTCAAGTCAATCAAGTTTAAAACACACCAAGTCAAGTCAATCAAGTTTAAAACACACCAATCAAATCAAACAAATAACATACTAAATGACTAGACATTCCTTGGTACTTCCACCCATCCATCTTCTCCAAAGATAGGGTCTGCTTTGATGGCATCCCATTCTTCTTTATCTTTGTCGAGAGTGACTGGTGGATTTCCTTCGAGATCGTCCTTGTTAAGGGCTGAGATCATCCAACTAAGGGCGTTGAAATGTCTCTCTTGCTCCTTGATCATCTACATTTTACTCAATTCTAAGTGGCGCTGATTACGAAGTATGAATGTAAGGATATTCTTAAAGGAAGTGAGAGTTTCCTCAATATTATCACTTAGATTCTTAATCGGAGAAGCCATAATTCAAGAAATAGGATGAAATATGAAAGGGAGTGATTAGAAATGAAGTTTGATAATTTATTCTGGAAGAAACAGGTATAAATAGGGGTAGAAAGTCATTTAAAAGGAATAGACACAAGTTAGTTACATGAAATTAAAATTTGAAAGTGTAACTACTTTCTACCCGTTGAATGTCGACATGGGGGGATGGGGGATGTCGGCATGCCTCTGCCTAAAGTGACAATTTGCTTTGTTTTGAATATTATGAATAAATCTATGCAACTAAAATTTGTATAAAAACCAAGCAATTACAAAGACAAGTGAAGTTGAATAACATGAAATAAAAGATTTCATTAACGATTCTAGTCAACATTACATAAAATAATATAATATTAACTAAAATAAAGGAAAATACATGGATAGAACTTGAAGCAAACAAGATAACATGAACTAAAAATAATTAGATGAAGATGAAGAAGATGATAATCCAAGCTTTCTACTAACTTTCCCGAAGAACTTGTTGATTTTAGTGGAAATGTTATCCATTTTCTTACTCATTGATCTTTTGAGCGTCTTTTGATTTTCCACTATAATTCTTTGATTATTGAGAATGGTCTTATTGGATGGATTAGCGAGATTAGTAGGATATTCAATACTCTATAAGGAAGTTTCTTGATCTTCCTCTTCCTCCTCTTCAATTTCCATTCCTTCCTCTTCCTCTTCTTCTTCCTCCATTTCTTCCATCTCTTCGTGAGCAATCCTTTCTTCCTTTTCCGCAAGTGTTTCATATGGTTGAAACACTAATGGAATTTTCATAAGGGAAATGTTTCCATGGTTGAACACTTTTCTAGTTATAAATTCTTCCCTTTTGAAATCAACTCAAAAGTAATTAAAAATCCGAGTGAGATAAACTCCATGATATAATGTGTTTTCACCCATAGTAAAATTCTTGGGCCTTAGCTCATCCAAAATAACTTGAGCCCAATTGATATCATAATTTCCAAAAATTGCAAAAAGAGCTTTGCAAACTTTCAAAGTTGGGTTGTTGTAGTTTTTCGATCTTGGTATAAGGGTGTGTTGAATAAGAAGGTTAACAATTCTTGCTTTTGGACGAAAATAACGATTTTTGAATTCAAAATTGTCATCCCCTTCAAAGATGTGATGAAATGTCTCTCAATCATTTTCATTTATTTGAAATTCCGAGAGATTCATTCCGGTATACTTGCATCCCAAAAAATTTCTAAAATTTCACAATCCAAAACTATTTGTGTTCCTTTAACACTGCTCCAAATTTGTCCATCTTGCCCATCATAAAAACCACGATTCAAATTTGCATAAAACAACTTAACAATATTTGGATAACATACAAAATCATTTTGTTTGTTATCTACTACACTTAGAATAGAACATTGTTGAAAAAGATTTTCAATTTCATAAGAAGGAAAATCTTCAAAAATAGCAAATTTCCTCGTATGAATTTTACCAAAGTTTACATAGTTGATGTAAGCTTTGATAGCTTCCAGGTCATTAAAAAGAAAGTTTTTGATAGCTTTTGAAAGCCTAATGGTGTTAGGAGTGCTTGAAGAGGTCGTTGAAGAAGTTTGAGAGGAGTTGAAGATAATGAAGATAAATTTGAAATTTGAAATAAAAGTGAAAAGTGATGATAAGGAAAGTGAATTAAATAGAGATTCTATTGACATGTTCTCTGGTCAAGAGGCATCTTTCCAGAGCATTGAAGTTGGTGTAAAGGGGGAGGGAAATTCAAAAGTTTGAATTCAAATTTTGAAATCAAATTTCTGAGGGGCATGTCGACATGGGGTATCCAGGTATGTCGACATGTGCCTATTGAATCAAAGGACAAGTGTCTATTCCTAATTTCTAATAAATGTATATATTATATCCTATATTCTACTTATATAATTCCTGTGATAACATTAAATATAATAATACTTAAATATTAATAATTTAATATTTAAAATATTATTAAAGTAATATTATTTTTGAATTTAAAATTCAAATTTCAAGGGATAAATTTGAATTTAAAATTCAAGGAATTTTAAAAAAAATCAAGCAAACAAGCATCCATTCAAACAAGAAAAATTAAAAATAATGTAAATGCGTACCTATTTTTAGATCCATACCCCCATCGTCATCTGATTCATGAATAGCAGTGATACACAGATTTGAATTATCCGTCTTCTTTTCATCGTCACCGGATGATGAGTCTGAGTCATCATGAGTTGCTGTGTATGCTTTCTTTCTTTTCCTTGATGAATCATTGTTTGGAGGGAACAACTGTTATCTGGATACAGACAATCTTTCCTATGATGCCCGACTTTATTGCAATTGTAGCATCTATCATTGTTGACGTTCTCCGTATTATTTTTGGAATTCCTTTGATCATTTCTTTTGTAGTTATTCATTTTTCTATATTTTAGGAATTTCCAGAAGTTTCTTATCATGAAAGCAATCTCCTCATCACTGTCTGGTTTCGAATCTTCAATTGTTGCATTGAATGCTAATGACTTCTTTTCTGTAGCCTTGTTTTCTCTTCTTCCTTGCAGTTGAACTTCATAAGACATCAAATTCCCAATCAATTCTTCTATTTTCATTAGACTGATATCATTTGCTTCTTCGATTGCAAGTGTCTTTTGATCCCATTCTGGAGTGAGTGAATTTATAATTTTTCTGACTTGGTCTTCCTTCGAAAAGCCTTTTCCTAGTGCAATTAATGAATGAACAATATCTTGAAATCGACAATGCATGTCGGAAATGGACTCATTTGCATGCATTTTAAACAATTGAAACTGATTAGTTAATATGGAAATTTTAGTCTGTTTAACTTTGCTTGTTCCTTCATGAGTAACTTGCAAAGTTTTCCAGATTTCAAATGCAGACTTACAAACAGACACTCTATAAAACTCATTCCTATCTAGTGAACAAAATAATATATTCATGGCCTTTGATTTATTTTGTGCAACACCCTTTTGCTCAGCAGTCTACTGGGAAAAATCGGTAGTTGGTTCAGCATACTCAGTTTGTGTGATATTCCAAGTGTCTAATCCTACTGATTGTAAATAAATTGTAATTCTACAAGCCCAATATGCATAATTACTGCCATTGAAAAATGGTGGTCTGACAGTAGACTGACCTTCTACAAATGAACTAGTGTTAGTGTTAACAGAACTAGTGCCAGAGTTGACATTACCAGTGTTGGTAGCCATTAAAACAATTTTCAAGTTTCAGATTATGAAAACTATGAAAACCAATGCTTTGATACCAATTGAATGGGAGTGCGGATTAAGGATCTTAAGGCTAATTTAACACTAGAGAGGGGTGAATAGTGTTTAATGGATTCTAAGACTCATATGGACTAATTTAAAAATTATGATATAAACAAATGCAGAACTTAATCATAGAACAATCACAAATTCAGAAAGTAAATAAAAAGCAGTAAAAGGAAAGAACACACCAGATTTTATACTGGTTCGGAGTTATCCTACATCCAGTCCTACACCAACGCAAACACCTCGTACATATTTTTATTATACCAATGTCGAGATTACAATCCTCAATTTCTAAAGGCCTTGAGGTACCCTCCTGTCTTCGAGCCCGGAGTAAACTCTCTTGATTTACGGGACATAAGATCACCCAATTGATTTCCAGGCACAACCACACCTTATAGGGAGACTCGGTAAACTTTTGATTACAAATTGATCCTATAACTCTGAATAGCACGTTGAACTTCGAGTGAGGACAGAGAATCAAACAAGAATGAGATTCTAATTTGATTCACTTGAGAATTCGACAGAATTTCGGCACGATCTTAAAAATATGAAAATTTTAGAATATGGATTTGTGGAGAAGAAGGAGTGAAGAAAATAGTTAGTTAAAAAATTCATTTGTGAAGGCTATTTATAGACCAGTAACAGTCATAACCATTCGTGAAGAGATTTAAACGAATAGACACTTCTTTTGAAAATTGAAACTTTTGAATTTAACGGCCACCATGTCGACATGGGGTATCCCATGATGTCGACATCCCTTAGTTAAAAACAATGTAAAATTTGTTTTGAAAATGGTATTGAAAGGAAAACAAGATGAAATGATTCTGGAGTAAAATAAACTATTTTTTCTATGTTTTAAAATAAAGAAGAGTAAAAAAATATATTTTTAGAATGTATATATAAATTTGATTTTAAATCTCAAGTGTATATATATTATAAAAGAATATTTAAAAATTAGAAGGTAGTTTTAAAAACAAATGAAGTTAAAACAAGAGTTTATTTAAAAACAAAAACAAAGAATATTTTAAGGCTAAAACATCTTTTTGAAAATCATTTGAAAAGATAATTTTTGAGGCTAAAACATATTGAAAAGCAGTTTTGAAAATCATTTTGAAAAACCATTTTGAAGTAGTTTTGCAAGCTTCTTCCTGCAGAATATCTCATCACATCAGGACTCGAGAACTTGTACAAAACCAGGATGTTCGTGGGTTTGTAAGCCACTTGTCGTAGGTTTGTAAGCTACATGTCGTGGGTTTGTAAGCCACTAAGAAGATAGAAATGGGTTCCATCCCAAATGAAATTTGGAATGAAGATTTCCGTGCTATTATGAAGTTTTAACAAAAACTAGGCACTTATCTTGAAATCTTTATCTTGATACTCTAGAGTCTTCAATCTTGATATCTCCATTGTGAACCTTGAGTCTTGAGTCTTTATACCGATCAGTCTTCAGTAATCAATACCTGCATATATATATATATATATATCCTGCATATACATATTTATCTAGAAAATAGTGTTAGTATATATTTTATAATCAGATAAGTTAAAAAGGTTGTTGTCATCAAAACCAACATCTCAGTTCCTAACAACATATATCTCACAAAATGCCCGAGCAACCGAATAAGACTTCAACCTATGCTTGAAGATTTCCAACAGGACTTCATGAAACTAGAATAAATCTCTAACTTCTGATGAGTTCTTGATAACTTGAATATAGTCAATTGTAGTGCAAGACTTCTTATAATCTCCTTGATGATTCAAAATGCGTGTTCCATGATTATGGAGGTGTAGCAACTAATTCTTGAGTAAAGAATAAGATTTGAATTCAAGATTGTTTAAGAGTGCTCTAGAGAGAATAGAGATCAATAAAGTGAATTAAGAAAGTTAAAAAATAATTTTAGATTTTGATCTCTATATATAGATATCAAAGAGATATGTTAAATAGTTGTAATCATTCAATCGTAGCCATTACCACTCGCACAGATGATTACGAACAATCACAACTATTGGAGATGACTTTTTAGAAAATAGCCATTACATGGTAAACAGTCGACTGAGTATAGAAATTCAGTCTACTGAATAAGAACTTTGAATTACGTGGAAAAATTTGGAAACTAATATGTATAGCAAAATATTGAAGTTCATTCGACTGAATAATATACTCAATCGACTGCCCTCAGTCAATTGAGAATAATATTATATCGAGTGAATAGTGTAAAAACCGTTTTTATAAAATTTTGCTTTTTGAAACTTGTTAAAACTCTTTGATAATTAACATAATTTGTATGCAGGTGTGTGCGCACACATATGAACTACCGAGGAGATTTTACAAGAGTATCCAGGACCAAATACATACATTTGACTTGACAAACCATATTTTTATAGCTTTTGAAACATAGATGATCTGCCTTGCTCTCTCCTTGATTCTTTGATTGAATAGCTCCTTCTACCTACATGATATTGTATATTAGATATACATAGAGATATAGTTGTAATCGTTAAAACATAGAACTGGGGTTCTAACAATCTACCCATTTTAATGATGATAACTATATGAATTATTGATTAAAAACATATGCATCTATCCCCCTTAATGCGTATCAATATTCTCTCCCCCATTGGCATCAACAAAAAAGGCGAGAATACAAAAGAGATTGCAGCATACAAGGATATATCATAGGGGATGATAATGAAATACAATGCGAAATACATAGATATACAAATAAATATTTGACAAAATAGATGATTATAACAACAACACAAATATAATTTGAAAAATACCAACATAGTGACTATAAACACATATATGATGGACATAACAACAATAATTCACAACGTTAAGCAAATTGGAAACATCACATTGTTTAAAACAAAAATACATAAGTTTAATCACAAATGACCATAGGACCAACATAACCATTTGAAAGTTATTAAGTCGCAAATTTTACATCAAACACAAACTACAAACACAAATGCCACAAGTTCAATTACAAAACACAAGTGCAGCAAGTTCAACAACACAAGTACTCCAAGTTCAAATAAAGATTCAAACAACAAAAACAAGTGCCACAATTCCAATACAAGATGCAAGCAACAAGGGATAGTTGAGGCCATCACCAAATCATAATAAGTAAAAGCTTACCAACCCAAGAAGAATGTCTAACTCTCCGGCTCTGAGTCATGAGGTAAGGATGGTTGTGAGCATGAGGAGAGCCTATTCCATATTTTTTCCAAGAAACCAAGCGTAGTCTACTCAAATGTCTTTTGGTGCTTGATCATTTTTCGTTGTTGTTTGTAGAGAATTTCTTGGTTTTTGAGAATGGCGGCATTGGTGGAAATGCTCTTGAATGGCTCAACAAATGAAAGTTCTTTACCATTATTAGAACTCCAATTAATCTCTTCTGTAATCTCTTGTTGAATAGGTTGTTTCTCAACCGATGGATCTTAAGATGATGACTGAGCTAAGTCTTCTTGAACCTTCCAAGCTAAGTAGACGTTGTATGGTATAAGTGGATCCATTTTTGATGCTAGCTTCATAAGAGAGATGGATTTTTGATCCACCACTATGGGAAAGGTAAAACCTTGCAAGCTAGCTAAGTCAATGCCATATGCAACAAAAATCTTGGGCAAGTATGAAGCAAAGAACATTATGTGTCTTGATCGAGCATGAAACTCTTTATTTCATCGTGTATTATTTTAGGCCAGTTTAATTTCTTTTTAGAGTAAATAGCATGTAGAACCTTGTAGTTTTTATTTCATAACTCTCGATTCTAGGAAAGATGGTGTGAATTATCATTTTGTTGAGTATATGAGCATAGGTACGAAGGTCGAAGTATTAGGAATTTAGTCGGTACAAAATAGATAGCTGGTTGGATTATAAGCAATTCATCATGGTCTGTATTATCTAACTCATATCCCATACTGGAACAACCTAATATTGATCCCAAATCTTCTATAGATAGCTTAATGTCAACATCAAGCACTTTACTCCAAAGTAACCTCTCATCATTTTCAGGTTGATAAAATGTTCCACACAAATTAGCATAGAACATTCTAACTAGAAAAGGATAGATTTTTACCTTATTTTGATTTGCATCAATTATAGAGAGGAATTCATGTTCTCGAGCAAGTGCTTCTCTCCCAAAAGCTTTGAAATTTGACATTTTATAGAACGTTTCTTGAAAGACCCTTTGTCATTCAATTCATTGAAGTGCTTCAGTGCTATTTTGATCCTATTCAACCATTGTAGGATTTGGTCATTGGAGGAAAACCCAAGATCATAGAAATTAGATAAGGAAGCTGGGGCATTATCGTTTTGAGATCCTTTCTTTGAAACGACGAGTTTGTGGAGTTTTTGTTTTGAAGCCATGGATTTGTGGATGAAAGCTTACTAGGGTATGAAAAAGGTAAAGTGATGGAATGAGAATGAAAAGGCACGACTTTTGTTTTTTTTTAAAATACGAAACTACCAATTCAGTCGATTGGCTAAACCATTCATTCGATTGAATCTATACAGGTTGGTTTCCTGAGAGTTAGATGCTAATTTTAGTCAACTAAAATATATTAGAATTGTCATCTGAACTAACTAGGTTTAATCGACTAAGGTACCTATTCAGTCGACTAAAAAGGGAGTTTATGGGGACATTTTGCAAGTCTTGTTTTAGTCGTTTGAATTTTATAATTTAGTTGACTGTCTTTGGTCTTTGCCTAAGTTTAGTTGACTGGGGATATTATCTAGTCGACTAAAACAGATTCTGAATATTATTGTTTGTAATTTTTGAACCTGTTTTTATATTTTATAACTTGCAAACTCTAAATATAGTATTTTCTTATGTATTCTTATTATATATATATATATGAATTGTATTACGTATGTTTGAAAAGTACATTCGCACACAAACACACACACATACACACACACACTTATAAAAAAACCTTTATTTACTTATTAAAAAATTACTTAAGAATTGCATTATACCTAAAAATATTTAGAATCACGTTAGTGGAACCATTATGAAAATAATTTATTTAAATGTTAATATCTCTATGAAATTCCAACAAGGTGGACATAGTAAACATATAAACTATTTGGTTTTTGTGGGTATCTACAAAAAGGAAGGAGTTTCATTGGTACCCACTTCCTATGTGAGGGTCCTACGTGTTAGCAGTAGGTTGCTATACCCAGGTGGGTTTGGGACCTTTAGAAATATAATTACTATTATTAATGACATTTACAAGATAATTATCTATATAGTTTTGCCTAATCAATTTATAATTAGTTTTTGAAATCAAAATTTTCATAATTTTGAATTTAATTACCTGGTTTAACATTCTCTCTAGACTTCTTGAGCTTATTATATGAACTATTATAGTTCCTATTACTTTGTTTAGCTTGAAACCAAGTCCATTTCTGTTGCTATAAGGTTTTGAAGTTTTAGTTAAATTTTCTAAATTCTTCTTTCCTTTATTAAATTTCGAAACATTATTAGTAATTTGTTCTAATTTTTGCTTTAGTTCAAAACTTTCAACTCTACCGAAGTCTAGACTAGATTTTATTTCACAATTCTCTCTTTGCTAAGCTTATCGTTCTCAATTTTGCTATCTTTAATTTCATCGTTTAGAGTAGTATTTTGAGAAGATAATTTTTCATAAGATTTTTTTTGAAATTTCTAGTTCCTTTTCTAGAATACTTTTCTCGTTTTTAATATGCTAATTTCAATTTCAGCTCTATTTAATTTATCTATATTCTCTTTGTACAATTTCTTTAGATCTCTAAGTTTACCATCTAATTCTATACTAATTTCTAAAATATTAGTATAAGACAGTTCGGCATTTACCTCACTAGTAGCCATGAAACAAACATTTGCTTGTTCCATGTCACTATCACTATCACCATCTGAAGAAGACGAGTCTGAATTATCCCATGTAACTTGAAAAGCATTTTTTCTTCCCAAATTTACCCTTTTACCTTTCCTTCTTAGTTGTGGATAGTCCTTCTTTATGTGTCCAAAATTATCGCATTCGAAGCATTTGATTGAGGCAGAGTTTCCGCCGTTTTGTGTCTTCGTGAACTTCTTAAATTTTTTGAAATTGTTGTAGTTCCTGGCGATAAATACAATCTCATGTTTATCTAAATCTGAGTCGTCATCAATGGTTTGGAAAGCTATACTCTTTTTCTCTTGATATTGATCTTTCCTTGCCTGCAAATTAGCTTCATATGACATCAAATTTCCAATTAATTATTCAACTTTGAGTTGAGAAAGATCGTTAGCTTCTTCAATAGCTAAAACTTTTCTTTCCCATTCAACAGTTAAAGAATTTAAAATATGTGTGATTAGATCAAAGTCTTTAAATGTGAATCCTAGTGCTATGAGATCGTGTTGAATCGTCTAAAATCTAGCATACATGTCAATAATAGTCTTACTTTCTTTCATTTTGAATGAAGAGAACAGATTCTGTAAAATAGATATTTTGGTTTGCTTTGCTTTATTCATGCCTTCATGAGTGACTTGTAGTGTATGCTAGATATCATAAGCAGTTTTACAAAGCATAAATATTAAAAACTCGTTTTTATCAAGTGAATAGAATAAGACATTCATAGCTCTAGCATTGTTGGTTGCTGCTGTCTTTTGAACATCTGTCCAAGTAATCATATCAGTAGCAGGAGCTTCATATTTAGTTTGAGTAGCTTGCTAGATTTCTATACCGTTAGCTTCCATAAATATTCTCATACATGTAGACCAATAAGCATAGTTAGATCCAGTGAATAGTAGAGGACATGCAGTTAACTGAACTTCTTGAAAAGTACTTGCCATATTATAATGATTATTCAAATACCGTGTTATAGTAATCAAAAAGACCTTGCTCTAATACCAAATGAAAGTGCACAAGGATATCTTATAATATGGCTTGGACGTATATTCAAGTATATATTCAAAATTAAGAAATACTAACTAATAGAGTATTGTAAATTAAAGAAAATAAAAGAAATCATACCAGGATTTTTATACTAGTTTGGACCTCACATCCTCCATTCAGTCCCAGAATCCTTCTGAAATTAACCAACCAACCCTTACTTAACCTGAAGGAACAAGTATCTTACAAAATGCTCAAGCAACCGAATAGAACTTCAACCTTTCCCTAAAGATCTCCAACATGACTTCACAAAACTAGAACAAATCTCTAACTTCTAATGAGTTCTTAATAACACGAATACAGTCAATTATAGTACAAGACTTCCTATAATATCCTTGACGATTGAAGATGCACGCTCTATGATTATGGAAGTGTAGCAAGTGATTCTTGAGTAAAGAATAAGATTTGAATGCAAGAATGTTTAAGAGTGCTCAAGAGAGAATAAATATCAAGAAAGTGAATTAAGAAAGTTAAAAATGATTTTAGATGTTGATCTCTATATATAGATGTCAAAGTTTTATGTTGAATAGTTGTAATCATTCAATCGCAACCATTACCATTTACAGAGATGATCACGAATGATCGCAACCATTGGAGATGACTTTATAGAAAATAGCCATTATAGGGTAAACAGTCGACCGAGTATAAAAACTCAATCTACTAAATAAGAACTTTAAAACACATGGCAAAATTTGACAACCAATATGTATAGTGAAATAATGAAGTTCAGTCGACTGAATAGTATTATCAGTCGACCGAGAATAATATTCAATCGACTGAATAATGTAAAAACTATTTTTATAAAATTTTTCTTTTCAAAACTTGTTAAAACTCTTTGATAATTAAAAGCATTTGTGAGCAGGTCTGTATGCGCGCATATGAACTACCAAGAAGATTTTACAGGAGTATCTAGGACCAAATACATACATTCGACTTGACGAACCATATTTTTGTAGCTTATAAAACGTAAACGATCTGCCTTGCCATCTCCTTGATTCTCTGATTTAATAGCTCCTTCTACTTGCATGATATTATATGTACTGACCCAAAATTTAATCATTTTAAATATGGATATTATAACCCAAAAATACCTCTTTTTAACAATAACTAATGATGGTAAAATGATTTTTAAAAAGTGTTTACAAAAATAATTAGTTCAAAAGAAAATAGAAAATGTAACCGAAAAGATTTTTCAAAAATCATGATTTTTGATCATCTAAAAATTATTTAAAATGTTGTGAACATCTTAGTACACTTAAACACATACTTCTATATACAATGAGCATTTAATTAAGTAGGTTAAAATTATAAATATATGTATTCTTGAAGAGAAGAAGTGATGTGACAATTTTCAAAGGATTAAAATAAAAATAAATAAGATAAGAATGAAATGTCACATTCATACACACACATAAGTACGCTTAAGGGTATTACATGATGGATATTAGACCTTCCCCTCATTCTAACATGTAAATGAGAGGAGAAAGTTATGGGATGATGATGTGGCATGATATAAATGGAGGACATTTGTACTTAGGGTCATTTTGGTAATTTTATGATTCCTGTGACGACCGCCCATGACCCCTACACCGAATCTAGAGATAGTGCACTGTAAAGTGTGCCAGGCGACCATGGACGATTGCCAGGGTAAATTAAAACAGCAGAATCTATCGTATTACTCACAGCGCATGGACAAAATACAATAGAATATATATATAGTGAAGCTTCAAAGAATGGAATCTCATCAATAAAACTTCATAATAGTTGGATACAAACATCATAATAGTCAATACATCAAGCCTCACTACATATCACTCAGAGAATATACAAACAGCGGAACACCCAGTACATATAGTAAGAAGATAATATGCAATACTCCAGCTCGTCTTCGTTATCAGCAACGTGGAAAGCAAGAACAGCACCTGTCACCTGCTACCTAGTCTGTCCGTCCCAAAATGGACGAACAGCCCAAGGCAATAAGAGTTAAAACATAAAGCCTTGAGTCAGACAACAGTCTTAGTGAGCAGTAAATTAACTAACAACATACCAAAAGAGCACAAAGGAAAAGGAATAGGAATACAACCCTCCCACTCCACCTCTTTCTACAGTGATAGCCCCCAGACACACACTAATCAGAAGCAAGCATAGCAAAGCATACAATTTAAAGTAAAGCAATAATCACTCGAGTCAAGGGCGATGTTTCCCAAGTACAAACCCCCAAGGCCTAAACCAAGATCAGATAAGCACCCAGAAAATACCGCTCTTGAGACCGAATGACGATACAACCAAACATCCATGACTCTGGCTATCACTGTTATCATTGCCTTGATATCACCGTTAATTGAATGACCGGCACATTCTTTCAGCCGTCCATCAAGGGCTAATGGAAACCCCGGTTCTAAACATAACTCCGCACGTCATCGTGACCCGTGCCTAGGACTATCGAATCTGCCCAGAGTACTTGACTATCAATCATTAGCCTTCAGGGACTATCGAATCTGCCCAACGTACTCTTGCTTTGAGCATGCTAGAACCTTCAACAACGATGAGATCTCAGCCTCCTAGTCATCCTCCTCGACGACTATTTCCATACTAGCTCAAGCGCCTCTCGAGCAAACCATTATCCTCAACTCGAACCATTTCACCGAGTTATCAGCATGCTTGGAATGATCCCGTCTGGATTAGACCAAGGCTATCTCATATCATTCTTCGCCTCATCATCATCATAGCAAAGTCTCATCTCAACATCATCATCGAATCTATCCATATGAGCTTCATCATCCGCTACATATGCCACGTGCAGCTTTTCCAATTCAAGAGCCTTTCCCTTAGCTTTTGAATCATCTTCGACCATCTTGTCTAAATCAAATCATAAATTATCTAATTTATAGCAATCAATCAAGTCAAACATTAATCCAAGTAAACAAGCATTCAAATATGATCTAAATGGACAATTATAACAATAATGGCAATTTCGTAATTAAAGAGTTGAAAGTCTAACAAGCATGAAAACATGAGCAACATCTCTATAATCTTGATGAATGAACTTGCATAGGTTAATCATGTAGTAAAATGGTTGTCAAATCATTATGAACAATGGATCTATATGGATCTACACATAGGATTAGGAAAATGCATAGAAATCACTACTTTAACACCAAATCAAGCCAACGATCCGATATACTCCTTTGGATCCGTGTGAGAGATAATCACCACTCACCAAATCACCTAAACAACCCAAAAGCAACACACTTCAGATCTGGACAGCGGAGGATCTAACTCGATCTATCACAAATCCGCTTCAAACGATGAAATCTCTCTTCGAAGAATGTAGATCTTCAATCTAAGCTCTTCGATCTTCGATTTGATCTTCAACTTGGATGGATGGAATAACTAGATTAGAGTGGAGAAAAGAAGTGAAGAAGTGTAGAAGTCGAGCTCTCAAAATGGCAGCACTTCGTCGCTTCGAAATCCGGATCCCAAAAAGTGAGAAAAACCCTTCTATTTATAGGCAGATTCCACCTTAACTCGTCCGCCCCCTTAGGTCGTTGCCGACCTAACTACCTCCGACTTATAGCTTTCCGACCTAACAGACCATACGACATACGACCTAGCAGGCCTCTCGACCTAACACTCCGGACGACCTACGACCTAACAGGGTAACCGACCTACGACTTAACACTTAGCAGAATTTCCGACCTAAAGACCCATGCGACTTAACAGCTCACAACTTAACACGGTAGCCGACCTACGACTTAACTAGTGCGCGACTTAACCCATGAAACGACCTAACACTTAAGTCGTCTGGCCGACTTAACTATCAAAGGTTGCTTACGACCTAACTACTAAAACACACGCGACCTAACAATGCCACGACCTAACTCAACACAAAAGCTCACGACCTAACTACGCTAACTCGCTAACTCTTATACCGTTAGCTCTTAGGTCGGAAACTGCTTATCCCCTAGGTCGTTAACTCTACTAGGTCGGCCATTTCTTAAGTCGTCTACCCGACTTACCCCTTAGATTGTTAACTCGCCAAAACTCATAATTCGGCTACTTACTTAATTAGTCTAAATCCTTAGGTCGTCTAATCCTATAGGTCGCTCACCCGACCTAACTCACTCTACGACCTAAGCTATCTCACACGACCTAACTCCTTAAGTCGCTTACTCTTGAGTCGCCAATACTATAAGTCGGTCACTCGACCTAAACCACCCTATGACTTAACTTCCTTAACTCGGTCACTTCCTTAGGTCGCTCCAAAACTTAAGTCGCCATAATTCTATAGGTCGCTCACCCAACCTAACCTTCCCTACGACCCAAGTTATCACTCGACCTAACTTCCAAACGACTTAGGACTTAAACAAAATTCTGCCCAAAATCTAAAACGACTTAACAACGCTAAAAATTCCAGATTTTTATGAACTTTTCGATCCGTAAAAATACGGGTCGTTACATTCTCTCCCCCTTAGGAATTTCGCCCCCGAAATTCCAAATAAACAAAGCAATCAAAGACTATTCTGCATGCCTACCATCCATAGCAATCAACAAACCATGCATCCAATTCTAGCTTAGCGTACAGAATTCTAACGCTAGAACAAGTTACAATATCGTGAGATGACACGACACCTTAGGGCCATACCTTGAAGAGTTCAGGATAAGCTGCCTTCATCCTCTCTTCCACCTCCCACGTACAGTCGTTATCATCATCACTCCATTGTATCTTGAGCAACTTAACTACCTTCCTCCTAAGCTGTTTCGTGTCGGTTTCCACAACACGAAGCGGCTTACGAGGTCTCTTATCGACTGGATCAACTACGAAATCTTCACAGCTATCAGCAGAAACCATTGTATTCGAGTCGTGCACATACTTCCGTAGATACGATATGTGAAAAACATTGTGCACACTCGACATCTTCTCTGGTAACTCCAATTTGTAGGCGAGCTTTCCAATTCGCTCGATGATCGGAAATGGTCCAACAAATCTCAGAGTCAATTTTCCTTTCTTCCCGAATCGAATAACATTCTTCAGTGGAGAAATCTTCACAAAAACCATATCACCTACGTCGAATTCCAAATCCTTACGACGCTTATCGGCATAACTTTTCTGACGGTCTTGGGCTGCCTTCATCCGTTGCCGAATGATCTCTATACAATCCGAAGTCTGTCGAATCATCTCTGGCCCAAGTATCAACTTTTCTCCGGTCTCTAACCAACATGTCGGAGAGTTACGCGGTCTTCCATACAATGCCTCATACGGTGCCATACCAATACTTGACTGGTAACTGTTGTTATACGAAAATTCCACCAAATGAAGATGATCTTCCCATGATCCTCCGAAATCCAAAACACAAGCTCTAAGAAGATCTTCCAAAACTCGGTTGACTCTCTCAGTCTGACCATCTGTTTGAGGATGATAAGCTGTACTCAAACACAACTCGGTTCCCAAAACTTCCTGGAAGCTCTTCCAAAATCCACTAGTGAACAATGGATCTCGATCGCTCACTATACTCTTCGGAATACCATGGAATCGAACTATCCACTTAACATACAGCTCAGCAAACTTTGATGCAGTCCTAGTTGATCGAACAGGAATGAATCTTGCACTCTTAGTTAGACGATCTACGATGACCCAAATCCCTTCATTCCCCGTTCTTGTTCTAGGTAGCCCATCAATAAAATCCATCGATACTTGTTCCCACTTCCATGTAGGTACTTCTAATGGCTGAAGCAATCCACTTGGCTTCTTCTGTTCGGCTTTTACCAACTGGCAGTTCATACACTTGGAAATAAAATTTCCAACATCCTTCTTCATACCTTCCCAGTAATAGGTTCTCTTCATATCCCGATACATCTTATTTCCACCTGGATGAATTGTCAACTTCGAGTGGTGACTTTCCCTCAGAACTTCACTCCTCAATTCATCTATATCAGGAACAACTAGTCGTCCTTGCTTCCGAAGCCAACCCTCTTGATCGACCTCGAATCCTTTATCCTTCTCTGGGTCCAATCCAGATTCCAAATCACGGATAATCTTGACAAGCTTATCGTCTCGCTTTTGGCTCTTGCCTATTCTCTCCATAAGAGTCGGTCTTATCGATAAGTTTGCCAACATCTCAAGTTCCAATTTGCATCTGGGCCTGAAGTCAAATCCAGCTAAATACTCGAGATTCTTCCATTCTGAAAACATGGCTCCCAATCCTGCATGTCTTCGACTTAACGCATCTGCCACTGCGTTACCTTTTCCCGGAGTATAAGCTATACCGAAATCATATGATGCCAAAAACTCTAGCCAACGTTGCTGCCGAAGATTCAAATCCTTTTGGAAAAGATACTTCAACGACTTATGATCTGTAAACAACTCGAATCGAACTCCCAATAGATAATGTCTCCACATCTTCAGAGCAAAAACAATCGCCGCTAACTCCAAATCAAGAGTCGGGTAATTCCTTTCATGCGGCTTCAGTTGTCGACTTGCATATGCAACAACTTTATCCCTCTGCATCAGCACTGCTCCAAGTCCAATACCACATGCGTCGGTGTAAACCACCATCTCATCATTCCCACTTGGAATAGTCAAAACAAGAGCACTGGTCAATCGCTCTTTCAGGATTCTGAAAGCTTGCTCACACTTATCTTCCCATCTGAACACTTGTTTCTTTTTCGTCAATCCTGTCAACGGTGCAGCTACCTTGGAGAAGTCTTTGATAAACCGTCGATAATATCCTACTAATCCAAGAAAACTTCTCACATCAGATGCATTCTTAGGTCTAACCCAATCCTGGATTACTGCCACCTTAGCGGGATCAACCGCTATTCCATTTCCAGAGATAACATGGCCTAAGAACCTTACTTCGCTCTTCCAGAAGTGACACTTCGAAAACTTAGCCTTCAGCTGATGTTTCCGCAAGATTTCCAAAACAATCTGCAAGTGCGTCTTGTGCTCTTCTTCAGTTCTGGAATAAATCAGAATATCATCCACGAACACAAGTATGAACTTGTTCAACTGATCCCTGAACACTCTATTCATAAGATCCACAAAATATGCTGGCGCGTTAGTCAATCCAAACGGCATTACCAGCCACTCAAAGAAACCGGATGGTGTCCTAAAAGCAGTCTTCGGCACACTATCCTTAGCAACTGTCAACTGGTGAAATCCCGTTGCCAAATCCATCTGAGAAAACATCTTGGCTTCGTGAAGCTGATCAAACAAGTCATCTATTCTCGGCAATGGATACTTGTTCTTCTTAGTCACCTTATTCAGCTCACGATAATCCACACACAACCTCAGCGATCCATCTGCTTTGGTTACAAACACAACTGGTGCACCCCATTCGGACACACTACACCGAATGAATCCTTTCTGTAAAAGATCGTCAACCTGCACCCTCAACTCTTGCTGTTCCCTAGGCGCCATCCTCCTAAGAGGCATCACAACAGGTCTGGCTCCTTCAACTAGATCTATACGAAACTCGATCTCTCTATGCGGCGGTAACCCTTTGACTTCGTCAAAGACATCCTCAAATCCATTAGCGATTGGTACAGATGACAGTCCATCCCGTGGAACAACCAGCGAATACATGAAGCTCATGAAGACGCCTTCTTCATGCTTACATCGTATCACAATCTTTCTCCCCTCCACATTCTCGACTGTCACCTCCAACCTCTCACAATCAACCTTTGCCGCATACTTCCTAAGCTAGTCCATACCCAAAATAATTCCGAACCCCGCAAAGTTCAGAACAAAGCAATCACAAACAAAAGAGCAATCATGACTCGATACAATCAGACCACGACATAGCATACACAAACAAGACGAACCCCCAACTGGATTAGTCACAACCAATGGCCTATCAACAATATCCGGTTCTAAACCCAACCGGCCTACAAGTTCACTGCAAACAAACGAATGCGACGCCCCAGTATCAAACAGAACTCTAACTGGAACACCACATAAGAAAAGAGTACCTTGAACCACCACACTCTTTCCTTTCTCTTCAGCAGTAGGAGCTTTCGAAGACGATGGAACAGCTCCCAAAGCATAAGCTTGCACAATCTGCTTGTCCTTCCGCGGTTCTGGACAATTCTTCCTGATATGCCCTGGCTTGTCACAGTTGTGACACTTCATCGGTACCTTCGGATTCTTACAATCCCTAGAGAAATGGCCCTTCTGCTGACAATTGTAGCAAGTCACTTTGCCCTTCGGCTTCTTCTGGCCATCCTTACCCTTCTGCTGCTGCTGCTTCCTCTTCTTGTTCCCACCCTGCTTTGGTTTAGACTCTTCCCTGGTCACAGCAACAACAGATCCTTCCTTAGGAGACAGACTCTCATGCCTGAGAGCTTTCTCCACAAGCTTCTCAAATGAATCGTCCAAATGATCCACCAACTGCCTCCTAAGATAGCTGTCCAAGCCTGTCACAAACTTCTCATTCTTCTGATAAGCAGATTCAATATACGACCGGGCATACTTGGACAGGGCTTCAAACTCAGAAACATACTCAAGAACTGGTCTTCCACCTTGCTTGAGTTCCACAAACTTCTTGAACAGAATAGACTTCTGAGCTGTAGAAATGAACTTAGCTTCAAATCTGACTTGGAATTGCTCCCAAGTAATCTCTCCCTCCGGAGTATCAATGGTGATGGAGTTCCACCAATCCGAAGCTCTTCCCTGAAGCTGTCTTGATGCTAACTTCCTCTTAGTCGCATCCTCAATTCCAAAGTCACCAAAGATCCTTCTACAAGCATCTATCCACCTCTGGACTTCAATGGTTGATTCTGTTCCAAAGAAAACCTTTCCTCCAAGAGCAGTATAGTCCTTACACAACTTAGCAAAATCCACCGGTTTTGGAGTTTGAACTTGAACTCCAACATCCACCGATGGCCCCAGAGCTGGCATCCTTCTCATGATCGAAGTCATCATAGCTTCGAACATAGCAGCATAATCAGCAGCCCCCTCAGTAGCACGGCCTTCCCTAGCAGCTGGTCTCCCTCTTCGACTCATTCTCAATATCTATAAAAAGGAATGATTAGCACATCTAGAGAAACAACTGCATAAAGGACTCAAACTCTACTAATCTACTATATTATATATAGTAGTCATCCATCAAAATACAATTATGTCTCTCATACGAAGTTACGTCAGCGAGCGTTGGGTAAAATCGATTAACCAATGCTCTGATACCAAATGTGATGACCGCCCATGACCCCTGCATCGAATCTAGAGATAGTGCGCTGTAAAGTGTGCCAGGCGACCATGGACGATTGCCAGGGTAAATTAAAACAGCAGAATCTATCGTATTACTCACAGCGCATGGACAAAATACAATAGAATATATATATAGTGAAGCTTCACAGAATGGAATCTCATCAATAAAACTTCATAATAGTTGGATACAAACATCAGAATAGTCAATACATCAAGCCTCACTACATATCACTCAGAGAATATACAAACAGCGGAACACCCAGTACATATAGTAAGAAGATAATATGCAATACTCCAGCTCATCTTCGTCATCAGCAACGTGGAAAGCAAGAACAGCACCTGTCACCTGCTACCTAGTCTGCCCGTCCCAAAATGGACGAACAGCCCAAGGCAATAAGAGTTAAAACATAAAGCCTTGAGTCAGACAACAGTCTTAGTGAGCAGTAAATTAACTAACAACATACCAAAAGAGCACAAAGGAAAAGGAATAGGAATACAACCCTCCCACTCCACCTCTTTCTACAGTGATAGCCCCTAGACACACACTAATCAGAAGCAAGCATAGCAAAGCATACAATTTAAAGTAAAGCAATAATCACTCGAGTCAAGGGCGATGTTTCCCAAGTACAAACCCCCAAGGCCTAAACCAAGATCAGATAAGCACCCAGAAAATACCGCTCTTGAGACCGAATGACGATACAACCAAACATCCGTGACTCTGGCTATCACTGTTATCATTGCCTTGATATCACCGTTAATTGAATGACCGACACATTCTTTCAGCCGTCCGTCAAGGGCTAATGGAAACCCCAGCTCTAGACATAACTCTGCACGTCATCGTGACCCGTGCCTAGGACTATCGAATCTACCCAGAGTACTTGACTATCAATCATTAGCCTTCAGGGACTATCGAATCTGCCCAACGTACTCTTGCTTTGAGCATGCTAGAACCTTCAACAACGATGAGATCTCAGCCTCCTAGTCATCCTCCTCGACGACTATTTCCATACTAGCTCAAGCGCCTCTCGAGCAAACCATTATCCTCAACTCGAACCATTTCACCGAGTTATCAGCATGCTTGGAATGATCTCGTCTGGATTAGACCAAGGCTATCTCATATCATACTTCGCCTCATCATCATCATAGCAAAGTCTCATCTCAACATCATCATCGAATCTATCCATATGAGCTTCATCATCCGCTACATATGCCACGTGCAGTTTTTCTAATTCAAGAGCCTTTCCCTTAGCTTTTGAATCATCTTCGACCATCTTGTCTAAATCAAATCATCAATTATCTAATTTATAGCAATCAATCAAGTCAAACATTAATCCAAGTAAACAAGCATTCAAATATGATCTAAATGGACAATTATAACAATAATGGCAATTTCGTAATTAAAGAGTTGAAAGTCTAACAAGCATGAAAACATGAGCAACATCTCTATAATCTTGATGAATGAACTTGCATAGGTTAATCATGTAGTAAAATGGTTGTCAAATCATTATGAACAGTGGATCTATATGGATCTACACATAGGATTAGGAAAATGCATAGAAATCACTACTTTAACACCAAATCAAGCCAACGATCCGATATACTCCTTTGGATCCGTGTGAGAGATAATCACCACTCACCAAATCACCTAAACAACCCAAAAGCAACACACTTCAGATCTGGACAGCGGAGGATCTAACTCGATCTATCACAAATCCGCTTCAAACGATGAAATCTCTCTTCGAAGAATGTAGATCTTCAATCTAAGCTCTTCGATCTTCGATTTGATCTTCAACTTGGATGGATGGAATCACTAGATTAGAGTGGAGAAAAGAAGTGAAGAAGTGTAGAAGTCGAGCTCTCAAAATGGCAGCACTTCGTCGCTTCGAAATCCGGATCCCAAAAAGTGAGAAAAACCCTTCTATTTATAGGCAGATTCCACCTTAACTCGTCCGCCCCCTTAGGTCGTTGCCGACCTAACTACCTCCGACTTATAGCTTTCCGACCTAACAGACCATACGACATACGACCTAGCAGGCCTCTCGACCTAACACTCCGGACGACCTACGACCTAACAGGGTAACCGACCTACGACTTAACACTTAGCAGAATTTCCGACCTAAAGACCCACGCGACTTAACAGCTCACAACTTAACACGGTAGCCAACCTACGACTTAACTAGTGCGCGACTTAACCCATGAAACGACCTAACACTTAAGTCGTCTGGCCGACTTAACTAACAAAGGTTGCTTATGACCTAACTACTAAAACACACGCGACCTAACAATGCCACGACCTAACTCAACACAAAAGCTCATGACCTAACTACGCTAACTCGCTAACTCTTATGCCGTTAGCTCTTAGGTCGCAAACTGCTTATCCCCTAGGTCGTTAACTCTACTAGGTCGGCCATTTCTTAAGTCGTCTACCCGACTTACCCCTTAGATTGTTAACTCGCCAAATCTCATAAGTCGGCTACTTACTTAATTAGTCTAAATCCTTAGGTCGTCTAATCCTATAGGTCGCTCACCCGACCTAACTCACTCTACGACCTAAGCTATCTCACACGACCTAACACCTTAAGTCGCTTACTCTTGAGTCGCCAATACTATAAGTCGGTCACTCGACCTAAACCACCCTATGACTTAACTTCCTTAACTCGGTCACTTCCTTAGGTCGCTCCAAAACTTAAGTCGCCATAATTCTATAGGTCGCTCACCCGACCTAACCTTCCCTACGACCCAAGTTATCACTCGACCTAACTTCCAAACGACTTAGGACTTAAACAAAATTCTGCCCAAAATCTGAAACGACTTAACAACGCTAAAAATTCCAGATTTTTACAAACTTTTCGATCCGTAAAAATACGGGTCGTTACAATTCCATTTTATATAAAACTAATTCAAAATTTCTCTCTCCTTCACCATCTCATTTTCCAACTTTTTCAAAGTTTTTACACCTTCTTCTTAAGCTTTTCAAAGTGTTTTAATGGCTTCTATTTTAATTTAAAAAGTTAAAAATCAAAGTTTTTCCTTTTAAATCCTTTTAAATTAACATGTTTACACCTTATTCCTTCTCTACACCACTTCTTCTTTCAATTTCAAGCCAACACACCCATAAACCACCAATGCCATGCCTTGTCTTCCCCTAGGCCGAACCAAAAGTCCCTCCCTAAGGTTCAAAAACAAGTCTTTTTCAGTGATAAGCTAAGATCTAGGCTCATTTCAAAGTTCTAGTGAAGTTTGGTTTGGTTATTATAGCTTTAAGTAAGTAAAGCTCATTAATTTATTTAAAGTTTTTAACTTTAACTATGATGCATATTTTTTTGTTGCTTAATTGTTAAAATAGTTGCTTGTTTTGGTGAATAATAGTGTTGTGTTGGATGTATGTATGTGTGTTTGGATGAGTTGACATATAGTTTGAAAATGGAAGTTTGAGAGTCAGGTTAGTTTGCAATTTGTAATATTTCATTGTATATGTTAAATCATGTGATATATATATATATATGTATGTATGTATGTACGTTTGAGAACTTGTTTTGTTGTGGTAAACTAAAAAAAAGTTAGCATTTTGAAATGTAAAGTAGACTTGAGATCCTTTGGAAAAACAAATATTGTTTATTAGATTTTGATTACTAAAAAGAATTCAAGTTTCTAACTTTTTTTGTTTTTTAAAAAACTTTTACTTATGTTTTATAAGGTAAGTAAGATTAGGAGTAAAAGTTTTGGAAAAGTTAACTTAGAAACTATTTCTAAGTTACGGTAGCTGTAATGACCCAGTTTTTTCGACGATTAATTTTGAATATTTAAATGGTTTTAAATGTTGGATTTGGAATATGAATTTATTTTGAAAATGAAGTTTTTGGTTGAAAATTTTAGAATGAATTTAAAATTCAAATATAGCGATTTATTGGAATACGGAAACGGTAAATAATTGAAATTTTAATTGAATATGAATCGAAAGGATTTCTAATGTTGATATAAATTCTATTGAATTAAAATTGAGTTAATAAGTTTGCAAAGCTGAAATTTCAAGTGATTTGGTCAATTTTTGAAACCATCGATTTAATCGACGCGTTAGAATAGCGATCCAGGGCACAATCTCAGAATTCAACGAAACTAGTTCCATTGGATCTGTAATAATGTATTATTTTCAGATTTCAAATTTCGTGGTGTTTGGAGTTATCGTTTGATCGTACGGGATAGAAACGCGTTGAAATTAATATTGAAAATTAATATAATAATTGGAATAAAAAAGCTATCTTCCACATACGATCGAATTAGGTTCCGAAACTTGTTCCATTGCGTTCTAAATAGGGGTATAACATTAGGGTCACCGGCGGCACGCCTCGATAGAAGATCGGGATTTTTAGTTGCTAAACGAGATATTTTGTAATTAAATAATATTATAAATAGTTACTTGTACTCGAGACACAACCCTATAATCGTACCCACAACGCTTTGCCCCCAGTTTAAAACTCGTTCTCTTCCTTCGGTTTTAGTTTGAAATCTAAACGAAAAAAAATCGACCGAATCAATTCATTATAAATAAAAAAACGCGATTACATCACGTTGCTTTGGTCTATACGCGCGAGGCTGTGAGGAAGGGCGACTGTAGAGGCGAAGCGGTAGGGTTTAGGAGTCGTGACGTGGTGGCGACGCTTCAGGCTGGAGGGACGAAGCCAGATAGGTCGTGATGGGAGAGGTGGCGGCGTGGGCTTGAGCGACTTTGAGATAGAGTCTGAGCATGGCGGCTCCACTTGATGGCTGCGTGAGGTGGAGGTTATTGTCAAAGCAACGAGGTATCATGGCATTCGATGGATTCTGCTGGACGCACATGGCTAGAAGAGGGTGTGGTGGTCTCTGGTGGCTGTTGCAGCACGACAATGGAAGGGAGGATGAGCTTTCTAGGGCAATGGGCGATCAAGCATAGGTGGTGCGTCAGTTGAGAGAGCGTGTGGCGTTGATGGGTTCGATCTGGATACTTTCAAACGCGACGAGGAAGATGTTTAAAATGTTAATAAAGGTAATTTCTTAGTTAATTAATGTAATTTAATTTAGTTAATTATATTATTAAAAATTAAATGTTTATAAATGTGATAACTTTTCTATACGAGGTTTAAATCGAACGGAATCAGTCGTGTGGGATTCGTAGCTGCGGAATCCACGCAATAGAATTAAAATTCAGATGGATTGCAATTGTGATATCCCGGAATTTCTGGCAATATCAATTTAATAATTTGTGTTAATAATTAAATTGATTTGATAATCTTTGATAATAAAATTTGGATTTATTTAATATTAAGCTTTTCAAAGATATTTAATAAATAACTATATGGTTTTAAATACTTAAGATAAATGTATTAATTGTTTAAATTTATTTTAGCTTAAGTTTAAATTTAAATTAATTAACAAAAAGGTTTATTTTATTTTCTTTTTAAATATAGCTAGATAAATATGATTTGAAATATATAGAAGTTTAAAATACAATCTTACAAATAAAATAGTAATTCATCTGAGTAAAATTGGTAATTTATTAATAAAGAGATAATTTATTTTATAAGTTATATAAAATTGATAATTTGTTATTTTCAAACAATATTAAAAATGTATTGTTTTTGATTTTTTTTATATAAATAGAATTGTTTTTCAAATTTAATTGTGTAGTTATATATATAACTTGATTTTTAAATTGGCTTTAAAATTGGGATTTTTGAATTTAAGTTGGATTTGAATTTGAATTAATTTTGAAATTCAAAAGAATAAACATTTTTTTTTAAATATTTGGATAAGCTTTCATTTATATATAATTTGTTTTATTACATTTTCTTTAAAAAGAAATTCATATATACATGTACATAAGGATAAATAAATTAAGTAAATACTTTCATTTACATTTAAAATAAGTATTAAATGTTTAAATTAACAAGTGTTAATATATTAAGTAACCATAGTGACATGTGTAATAAAATGAATAAATGTATATGGCAAATATTGTGAAATGAGACAAGTGTCATATTTAATTTTTGTTTTCTTTTATTTTTTTAAAATCAATTTCAGCTTATAAAAACATGTTTTCCTCATCTTCATTTCTTTTCTAATCTTCATTTTCAAAAGCAAATCTGAAAATCAATCCTCCTCTCAAACCAGAAACAAGACCTGTAAATCGTTTATCAAAGTAAACAACCTGTAATCAAAATTTGCAATCAAATCTTCAGCCTGCAAATGTAAACCCTGTATTTCATTTTCAAACCACAAGTTTGCAAATCACAATCAAACCTGTAGTTCATCATTTTTCTGCAATCTGGAACCAAGCCTGTATTTTTTCAAATCTGGAAATCAAAGAAGCAAAAGCATTTCAGCATTCAAGTTTAAAGTTTTCAAAGGCATTCAAGTTTCAAGCTGTTTTCAAAAATGTGCTCTATTCTTCCTCCTCAAATTTGTGAGTAACATTTATTTTAAAAAGTTTAAGTATATACATCTGGTTGCATGACTAATGTCTGAAATAAGTATGTTTGTGTATGTATATTGTTGAATTTCTGGATGTATAGATGTGTGCATGTTTGTGATATACCAGTAACACTTCTGTTCCAATTCCAAGAACCTGTTTTAAATCAAAAATCATTATCTCAAGATCTAATCTATGTTAGGATTTAAGTCCTATACAAAACTTGTTTGTTTGATCATAGAGTAGGTTTTAAAATTTATTTAAGTTAAAAATAATATTGTATTGTCTCTGGAAATCAAAAAACAACAGAGCAAGTATAATATAAGTGAAAATTTAAACTTCTAAATTCATTGATTCATGCATGTAAGCTGAATCATCAACCAAAAACTTGATTTTTGAAACTAAAATCATTAGTAATGGGATATGGGTGCAGTTCTGGTTCGACTAGAAAATGGAATTTGGGTGTTTTTTGATGATCTAGTTGATCTGGGGTGTCGTGGTTCTTTCTGGTGGTAGAGGAGTGATCGGAGATGGTAGGAAAAATATTGGATTGGTGCTCCAGGCATGGTGGTGACGGTGGTTGGTCAGTGAAGTCTGTAAACCTAGTTTTGACTAGATCGGGGTTTTTGATCGGCACGACCTCTCTAGATGATCGAGTTCTATAGGATTTAGGGAGATGATAGTTGGAGTGTTGGCGAAGGCGAGGCCGGAATCTTAGTCATGCTGGTGGTCGGAGGTGCGAGTTTGAGGTGGTTCCAGGCTTGAGTGTTTTGTGCCAGGATTTGTTCAGGGTGCTCGATTTCGATTTCGTGTAGGAATCGATGGAATTGGAGTTTTTGATGGTCTGAGGGTGTCGTCGCCGACCTAGAGAAGATCGCGACGTCAACCAGTGGTGGTCGGAGCCACCGAGCATGTGCACGGTGTAGTTCTATGTGTTGGTTTTGGGTTGGGAAGGTGACTCGAAGTTGAACTCGTGATTTTGGGTTGGAGACTCGAAGTAGCTCTCAGGGTTTTGAAGGATGGGCTCGGGTAAATTATTGTTGCCAAGTTTTAAAACCTGATAATGTTTTTAAATTTTAAAGTAAATTTAAAAATATAAAGCAAGATTTAAACTAAGTTTAAATCAAAGTTCTAAATCTGGATTCAAAATCTAATTTGTAACCTAGTTTTAAAATAATTAAAGTTTTTAAAATTTAAATGTTTTAAACAACTTTGAATGTTGAAAGTATATATTTAAATGGTTTGAGTTTAAAAATGTTTTTAAAATGAAAAGTAAAGATTTAAACAAAAGTTTTAAATCAAGTTTTAATCTAGAATCAAATTTTGTTTGAATCTTAGTTTGGAGATAAATAAAGTTTTATCAAATTTAAAGTGTTTAAACAACTTTAAAATGATAAAGTATATTTTAAAAGTGATTTGAATTTAAATTGAATTTGGTTTTAAAACTCTTGTAAATTCCTTTTATAAAATAAGTGTGTTTTTAAAATGTGATTTAAAGGGTTATTTTTTTAAATTGTTTTATATTTTGTTAGGATTAAATATGTATTTGATTTGAATCTTAATTTGAAATGGAATTTAAAGTAAATTTAAAAGTAAATTGTTTTTAAATGCTTTGTTAATGATAATTTAATCATTAATAAGAATAAGTTTTATCTTAAAGTTAATTAGGATTTAATGATTTGTGATTCATTAAAATTTTAAGGCAATTAAAATGGATAATTAATTAATTTAATTAATTAATGATTTGGACTAATTAATTAAGTAAGTAAGGATTTAATTTAGTTAATTAAGGTTTAAGTTAATTAATTAAGAAATAATTAATTGGTAATTAAGAATCATTAATTAGATAAGATTAGATTTATAATTAACGATTAGAAATTAATTAATTAAGTAATTAAAGATTAATTAAGTTATAGTTAAGCACTTAATTAATGAAATAATTAGAGATAAATTAATTGGTTATTAAAGATTTATTAATTTGTAATTAATAATGATTAATATATGTTTAATTTCTTTAGAGAAGTAATTAAAGAATTAATAATAGTTAATGAAGATCATTAACTAGAGATTATTAAATAATTAATTAATGTGATTAAAATTTAATAATTAATTAGATTAATTAATTAAAGATAATCATTTGTAAAATTGTTTAAGTATAATTACTTAATGGAAGTAATTAAAGGAATTAATTACTCAATGTAATTAAGTAAAGCAATGTGATTAGTTTAAGTTAAATAATTAAGTTTTATTAATTTAATCACTGGATGTTTGGTTAAGCATAATTACTTAATGTTATTAATAAAGAATAATTACTTAGAAAAGTAATTAATGGTAATTACTGAATGTAATTAATTGAATGGTGATTTGTTAAAGAAAGTAATTTGAGTTTAATTATTTTGTGTAATTAATCAAGGGATTAATTAAAAGATAATTAATTAAGGAGCAATTAATTTAATTAATAAAGTAATTAAAGATAGTTAATTACTGAATGTGGTTACTCAAGTGTGATTAATAAATGTGGTTTAATTAAAGATTAATTATTGTAATTAATTTAAATAGAATAATTAATTGAAAAAGTAATTAGGGGTCATTAATTAATATAATTAATGATGTAATTAAGGGTTGATAAATTAAGATTAATTAATCAATGATAAGTGATTATGAAGTAATTAAATAATGTAATTAATTATGGATTAATGTAATTAATTATAGTTAATTAATTACTGAAGTAATTGAAGGTTAAATACTGTATTTAATGAAGAGTAATTAATTTGTGAACTTAATTAAAGGATAATTACTTGAATGTAATTAAAGGATAATTAATCAAGGGTGATTAATTAAGGTGGATAATTAGAGGATGATTAATTAATTGATTTGTAATTAATTAATGTTTAAGTAAGCAAGATTTTTAATGATGAAGTAATTAATTTAGTTAACTTTAAATTAATTAGAGATGCAAGTAATTAATTTAATTCATTTTAAATTAATTATATTTGGTGTGATTATTAATCATTGCTTATGTACGGATGAATGATATTGATTTCCTTGAATGGTTTGAAATCTCAGATATGAGATGCTATGTGATATGGATACTTTGATTAAAGTATAATGATAATGTGGATTATCTATTTATAATGATAATATGGATTATCTGTTTGTGATAATAATGTTGATTTCTATTGTGAATCTGTGAATTATCTATCTGTGTGTATATAGATAATAGAATTGAATTGTTTTAAACTTTAAAACAACTTGGCCTTTAAAATACGTTTTGGATTTCGATGAGACCGGGATCGGGTTTCTAGATTTGGATATCCGAAAACCACATCGATCCAAATTAAACGATAGGTCGTGAATCTCAAGTGAATATGAAGATTCAGAGTGCAAGGGTTATTGTCGTTAACTCTGAGGGTGATTCCAAAATGAGTGTAACGAGATAATGCCTTCGGTTTCGTTCGAACCCGAAACGAACTTGTATGGATTGAATGCTTTCAGAACATTGTCAGGTGGACGATGAGCATTCTAAGTGATGTGTTCTGAAAAAGTAATCGTAGTCTCAAGCCTCATCAACCAGGAATGGCTAAAAAAGGGGAGGTGCAACAAGGTTAAGTGGGTAGCACTCAAGTAGGACAAGATTTCCCCTGTCTAGAGGTTCCTTTTTATTCGGCTGTGTGGGCAGTTGGTGGCAAACGACTGCGGGGTTGTCTTGTTCGAAATTATCCAGTAAGGGATGGTTCCGGCTTTGTGTTGTAGAGGGTCGGGAATGATCCTCGGTACATTGATCTAGGCCACGTACTGTGACGGGCGGTACCCCAGTAGCCCTGCCATTGTATGGAATCCAATCTCCAATAAGTGATCTCGGACTTGATTGTATACCTATGTATGCTGGAATTTAATGAGTGTAACAATTTCGGCTATGTGAATATTTATTTGGAAACCATAGACCCTATTATAATATCATAGAATTTCCTATCAAAGTTTTGGTTAGCGTAAGGTAAAAACTTTTCCGTGTTTATGTGCGGGAAGTCTTACGAGATAACTTTTGTTTCCAGAGGTTTTCAAAGTTAAGCAACTTTAACCTGTTACTCACACCAGACCCATGTATGACCCGGAGTTTATTTTCTGTTTTCTTAAACGCTTGGGTACTCAAATTTTTATGAGTAGCCAATGGATTCAGGTTAGCTTTGACGAATTGTGGAGGAGCAATGGAGCAGGAGGCTTCAACGTTGTAGATATATATAGTAGTTCCGCTGTATTGATCTCTTTATTGTATTGAGTTGTAATAACTAGACAGGTGTTTATAACTGTCTAGTTTGTGATGTATAATCTGTGTAACTCTGATAGTCGTTGTATATTATGTAATACTTATGTTATTAATATAATTTATTCGTTCCACTGTTGAGATTCTGATGTTGTTTCTTCTTTCTTCTCTATCTTTTCTCTTTTCTATCCCTTTCTTTCTTCAAGATGATGCGACTTTCTGGTCAATGAAAGTCGGGTCGTCAAATTTGGTATCAGAGCGCTAGGTTGAGTGAATACCTAGGATTTGGAGTTATTTCTTTCTTGAGAGAGCGTATTTGTAATTTTGCTATATATATATATATATTAATTTCTACCTATTTGTTGGGTTACCTGTTCGGGTTTTCCAACATAAGTTATAAAGGTAGATATTGTAGTGGTGTGTGTAACACGACTACCAATGGTTGGAGTTTGAATGTTTGAGGTTGGAAGTGTATTTGTCGAGACTGTAGACCAAATACCGTCTCGAGTGAGCTTTGCAGCTTGGTGTAAGGATTTCGTTGATCTTTGAAGGAAACCTGTTAAGGTTCGGAGTTCATCATTGAAGTGCATGTTTGGATCTGTCGGTTGGGCAGAAGCGAGTGATGGTATCTTGGCAACTTCAGGAAGTAGTAGCTTTGTGACGAGACGTAGTGACGATGGATGTCTCCGAAGATGTTTTCTTTTGGAGAAAGTTTAAGGAAGTGTGTCTGCTTCGGTGTTGTGGCTGAGTTTAGCAGGGTGTTTGAGTTTGGTTTGAGGTACAAGTTTCTCAAGAAGCTTTGGATAGGAAGTCTTGGCATCTGTGTCAGTGGTGCAGCTCGGAAGTGTTTTGTGTTCCAATAGGAAGATCTTTTGGATCTGCAGTTTTCTAGAGGTAGAATTCAGTAGTAGCTGAGTGGATCCGTTTCTTCGTTGGATTGGTTAAATTTCATAAGCTGTTCTGATTGGTTAAGAGAGAATAGTATCTTTGGATATTGGACTGGATAGGATCACAAAAGTGACTTGCGATAGTTTGAGTGTTCTCTTGAGTTATTAGAGATTTTCCGAGATGTGTTGTCTAGTTTGTGCTCGAGTTCATCGACGGCATTCTCATCTACTCCAGATCAGAGTTGTGCAGCGGAAGCAAGGTGGTAGCTGTTTTAGAGTGGAAGCAACTGGAAGTTGCAGTATTTGAGAGTTTCTACAAGAAATATTTCTGGATTTGAGTCCAGATTGGTTACTGCATCTGTTTTGTCTTTTCCAGATAGGAGAAGTAAGTTCAGTCTTCTGATGTTTGTGAGTAAAGTTGGTGTTCTTGGTCTTGGTTGATCTTGAGGAGGTCATTGTGTTGGGTTGTTTTTGGTCTAGTTTGTTTCTTGACGAAGGTTGAACTGATCAGTAAGGATCTGTAGGCAGTCCAGGATCGTCCGAAGAGTTTTATGGATAATAGATGGAGGAATTTGGATTCTGGAGTCGAAGATTTGATTTTGGATAAGTTTTTCTCCGATCTAAGGGAGCTATAAGATTGGGTAAGTCTGGGAAGCTAGCTCCGAGGTGTTTTGGATCTTTTTTGTGTTCTTGTGAGGATAAGTGTTTGGTCTTCAGGATTGAATTGCCAGTTTGGATAAAATGGGATTCAGTATGTTTCACGTATCTCTAAGGGAGTACGTGTATGATCCATCTCTGGTTTTGGAACCAGTAGTTCGGGAAGTTTTGGTAGTTGAGTCGGACTTGAGTGTGGTCTGATATCCTATTCAGTTTTGTAGATCTAGAAGAGTAGGAGCTCTATAGCTAGTAGTGTTGATTGTTTGGATTCAGTAGAGTGAGTATTCCAGTGTTTATACCTGGGAAACTCTACATAGTGTTAGGAAGATCTATCCTGATTTTTGTCAAGATCATTAGATTTTTTGATTAAGTAAATTGGTTGCTATGATTGTTAGCATATGGTTAATAATATATGCTTGAGATTTAAAATTTAAAATCTTAGATAGATTATTAAATTACCTTTGCTTTTAAATTTCGGGGACGAAATTCTTTTAAGGGGGAAGGAATGTGATATCCCGGAATTTCTGGCTATATCAATTTAATAATCTGTGTTAATAATTAAATTGATTTGATAATCTTTGATAATAAAATTTGGATTTATTTAATATTAAGCTTTTCAAAGCTATTTAATAAATAACTATATGGTTTTAAATACTTAAGATAAATGTATTAATTGTTTAAATTTATTTTAGCTTAAGTTTAAATTAATTAACAAAAATGTTTATTTTATTTTCTTTTTAAATATAGCTTGATAAATATGATTTGAAATATATAGAAGTTTAAAATAAAATTTTACAAATAAAACAGTAATTCATTTGAGTAAAATTAGAAATTTATTAATAAAGAGATAATTTATTTTATAAGTTATTTAAAATTGATAATTTGTTATTTTCAAACAATATTAACAATGTATTGTTTTTGATTTTTTTTATATAAATAGAATTGTTTTTCAAATTGAATTGTGTAGTTATATATATATAACTTGATTTTTAAATTGGCTTTAAAATTGGGATTTTTGAATTTAAGTTGGATTTGAATTTGAATTAATTTTGAAATTCAAAAGAAAAAACATTTTATTTAAATATTTGGATAAGCTTTCATTTATATATAATTTGTTTTATTACATTTTCTTTAAAAAGAAATTCATATATACATGTACATAAGGATAAATAAATTAAGTAAATACTTTCATTTACATTTAAAATAAGTATTAAATGTTTAAATTAACAAGTGTAATATATTAAGTAACCATAGTGACATGTGTAATAAAATGAATAAATGTATATGGCAAATATTATGAAATGAGACAAGTGTCATATTTAATTTTTGTATTCTTTTATTTTTTTAAAAAATCAATTTCAGCTTATAAAAACATGTTTTCCTCATCTTCATTTCTTTTCTAATCTTCATTTTCAAAAGAAAATCTGAAAATCAATCCTCCTCTCAAACCAGAAACAAGACCTGTAAATCGTTTATCAAAGTAAACAACCTGTAATCAAAATTTGCAATCAAATCTTCAGCCTGCAAATGTAAACCCTGTATTTCATTTTCAAACCAAGTTTGCAAATCACAATCAAACCTGTAGTTCATCATTTTTCTGCAATCTGGAACCAAGCCTGTATTTTTTCAAATATGGAAATCAAAGAAGCAAAAGCATTTCAGCATTCAAGTTTAAAGTTTTCAAAGGTATTCAAGTTTCAAGCTGTTTTCAAAAACGTGCTCAATTCTTCCTTCTCAAATCTGTGAGTAACATTTATTTTAAAAAGTTTAAGTATATAAATCTGGTTGCATGACTAATGTCTGAAATAAGTATGTTTGTGTATGTATATTGTTGAATTTCTGGATGTATTGATGTGTGCATGTTTGTGATATACCAGTAACACTTCTGTTCCAATTCCAAGACCCTGTTTTAAATCAAAAATCATTATCTTAGGATCTAATCTATGTTAGGATTTTAGTCCTATACAAAACTTGTTTGTTTGATCATAGAGTAGGTTTTAAAATTTATTTAAGTTAAAATAATATTGTATTGTCTCTGGAAATCAAAAAACAATGGAGCAAGTATAATATAAGTGAAAAATTAAACTTCTAAATTCATTGATTCAGGCATGTAAGCTGAATCATCAACCAAAAACTTGATTTTTGAAATTAAAATCATGATTTTAGTAATGGGATATGGGTGCAGTTCTGGTTCGACTAGAAAATGGAATTTGGGTTTTTTCTGATGATCTAGTTGATCTGGGGTGTCGTGGTTCTTTCTGGTGGTAAAGGAGTGATCGAAGATGGTAGGAAAAATATTGGATTGGTGCTCCAGGCATGGTTGTGACGGTGGTTGGTCAATGAAGTCTGTAAACCTAGTTTTGACTAGGTCGGGGTTTTTGATCGGCACGACCTCTCGAGATGATCGAGTTCTACAGGATTTAGGGAGATGATAGCTGGAGTGTTGGCGAAGGCGAGGCCGGAATCTTAGTCATGCTGGTGGTTGGAGGTGCGAGTTTGAGGTGGTTCCAGGTTTGAGTGTTTTGTGCCAGGATTTGTTCAGGGTGCTCGATTTTGATTTCGTGTAGGAATCGATGGAATTGGAGTTTTGGATGGTCTGAGGGTGTCGTCGCCGACCTAGAGAAGATCGCGACGTCGACCAGTGGTGGTCGGAGCCACTGTGCATGTGCACGGTGTAGTTCTTTGTGTCGGTTTTGGGTTGGGAAGGTGACTCGAAGTTGTACTCGTGATTTTGGGTTGGAGACTCGAAGTAGTTCTCGGGGTTTTGAAGGATGGGCTCGGGTAAATTGTTGTTGCCAGGTTTTAAAACCTAATAATGTTTTTAAATTTTAAAATAAATTTAAAAATATAAAGCAAGATTTAAACTAAGTTTAAATCAAAGTTTTAAATCTGGATTCAAAATCTAATTTGTAACCTAGTTTTAAAATAATTAAAGTTTTTAAAATTAAAATGTTTTAAACAACTTTGAATGTTGAAAGTATATTTTTAAATGGTTTGAATTTAAAAATGTTTTTAAAATGAAAAGTAAAGATTTAAACAAAAGTTTTAAATCAAGTTTTAATCTGGAATCAAATTTTGTTTGAATCTTAGCTTGGAGATAAATAAAGTTTTATCAAATTTAAAGTATTTAAACAACTTTAAAATGTTAAAGTATATTTTAAAAGTGATTTGAATTTAAATTGAATTTGGTTTTAAAACTCTTGTAAATTCCTTTTATAAAATAAGTGTGTCTTTAACATGTGATTTAAAGGGTTATTTTTTTTAAATTGTTTTATATTTTGTTAGGATTAAATATGTAATTGATTTGAATCTTAATTTGAAATGGAATTTAAAGTAAATTTAAAAGTAAATTGTTTTTAAATGCTTTGTTAATGATAATTTAATCATTAATAAGAATTAGTTTTATCTTAAAGTTAATTAGGATTTAATGATTTGTGATTCATTAAATTTTTAAGGTAATTAAAATGGATAATTAATTAATTTAATTAATTAATGATTTGGATTAATTAATTAAGTAATTAAGGATTTAATTTAGTTAATTAAGGTTTAAGTTAATTAATTAAGAAATAATTAATTGGTAATTAAGAATCATTAATTAGATAAGATTATATTTTTAATTAACGATTAGAAATTAATTAATTAAGTAATTAAGTAATTAAAGATTAATTAAGTTATAGTTAAGCACTTAATTAATGAAATAATTAGAGATAAATTAATTGGTTATTAAAGATTTATTAATTTGTAATTAATAATGATTAATATAAGTTTAATTTCTTTAGAGAAGTAATTAAAGAATTAATAATAGTTAATGAAGATCATTAACTTGAGATTATTAAATAATTAATTAATGTGATTAATTTTTAATAATTAATTAGATTAATAAATTAAAGATAATCATTTGTAAATTTTTTTGTATAATTACTTAATGGAAGTAATTAAAGAAATTAATTACTCAATGTAATTAATTAAAGCAATGTGATTAGTTTAAGTTAATTAATTAAGTTTAATTAATTTAATCATGGGATGTTTGGTTAAGCATAATTACTTAATGTAATTAATGAAGAATAATTACTTAGAAAAGTAATTAATGGTAATTACTAAATGTAATTAATTGAATGGTGATTTGTTAATGAAAGTAATTTGAGTTTAATTATTTTGTGTAATTAATCAAGGGATTAATTAAAAGATAATTAATTAAGGAGCAATTAATTTAATTAATAAAGTAATTAAAGATAGTTAATTACTGAATGTGGTTAATCAAGAGTGATTAATAAATGTGGTTTAATTAAAGATTAATTATTGTAATTACTTTAAATAGAATAATTAATTAAAAAAGTAATTAGGGATCATTAATTAATATAATTAATGATGTAATTAAGGGTTGATTAATTAAGATTAATTAATCAATGATAAGTGATTATGAAGTAATTAATTAATGTAATTAATTAAGGATTAATGTAATTAATTATAGTTAATTAATTAATGAAGTAATTAAAGGTTAATTACTGTATTTAATTAAGAGTAATTAATTTGTGAAATTAATTAAAGGATAATTACTTGAATGTAATTAAAGGATAATTAATCAAGGGTGATTAATTAAGGTGGATAATTAGAGGATGATTAATTAATTGATTTGTAATTAATTAATGTTTAAGTAAGCAAGATTTTTAATGATGAAGTAATTAATTTAGTTCACTTTAAATTAATTAGAGATGCAAGTAATTAATTTAATTCATTTTAAATTAATTATATTTGGTGTGATTATTAATCATTGCTTATGTATGGATGAATGATATTGATTTCCTTGAATGGTTTGAAATCTCAGATATGAGATGCTGCGTGATATGGATACTTTGATTAAAGTATAACGATACTGTGGATTATCTATTTATAATGATAATATGGATTATCTGTTTGTGATAATAATATTGATTTTCGATTGTGAATCTGTGAATTATTTATCTGTGTGTATATAGATAATAGAATTGAATTGTTTTAAACTTTAAAACAACTTGGCCTTTAAGATACGTTTTGGATTTCGATAAGACCGGGATCGGGTTTCCAGATTTGGATATCCAAAAACCACATCGATCCAAATTAAACGATAGGTCGTGAATCTCAAGTTAAGATGAAGATTCATAGTGCAAGGGTTATTGTCGTTAACTCTGAGGGTAATTCCAAAATGAGTGTAATATGATAATGCCTTCGGTTTCGTTCGAACCCGGAACGAACTTGTATGGATTGAATGCTTTCAGAACATCGTCAGGTGGACAATGAGCATTCTAAGTGATGTGTTCTGATAAGGTAATCGTAGCCTCAAGCATCATCAACCGGGAATGGCTAAAACAGGGGAGGTGCAGCAAGGTTAAGTGGGTAGCACTCAAGTAGGACAAGATTTCCCCTGTCTAGAGGTTCCTTTTTATTCGGCTGTGTGGGCAGTTGGTTGCAAACAACTACGGGGTTGTCTTGTTCGAAATTATCCAGTAAGGGATGGTTCTGGCTTTGTGTTGCAGAGGGTCGGGAGTGATCCTCGGTACGTTGATCTAGGCCACGTACTATGACGGGTGGTACCCCAGTAGCCCTGCCATTGTATGGAATCCAATATCCAATAAGTGATCTCAGACTTGATTGTATACCTATGTATGCTGGAATTTAATGAATGTAACAATTTTAGCTATGTGAATATTTATTTGGAAACTATAGACCCTATTATAATATCATAGAATTTCCTATCAAAGTTTTGGTTAGCGTAAGGTAAAAACTTTTCCGTGTTTATGTGCGGGAAGTCTTACGAGATAACTTTTGTTTCCAAAGGTTTTCAAAGTTAAGCAACTTTAACCTGTTACTCACACCAGACCCATGTCTGACCCGGAGTTTATTTTCTATTTTCTTAAACGCTTGGGTACTCAAATTTTTATGAGTAGCCAATGGATTCAGGTTAGCTTTGACGATTTGTAGAGGTGCAATGGAGCAGGAGGCTTCAACGTTGTAGATATATATAGTAGTTCCGCTATATTGATCTCTGTATTGTATTGAGTTGTAATAACTAGACAGGTGTTTATAACTATCTAGTTTGTGATGTATAATCTGTGTAACTCTAATAGTCGTTGTATATTATGTAATACTTATGTTATTAATATAATTTATTCGTTCCGCTGTTGAGATTCTGATGTTGTTTCTTCTTTCTTCTCTATCTTTTCTCTTTTCTATCCCTTTCTTTCTTCAAGATGATGCGACTTTCTGGTCGATGAAAGTCGGGTCGTCACATTTGGTATCAGAGCGCTAAGTTGAGTGAATACCTAGGCTTTGGAGTTATTTCTTTCTTGAGAGAGCATATTTGTAATTTTGCTATATATATATATTTATTTCTACCTATTTGTTGGGTTACCTGTTCGGGTTTTCCAACATAAGTTATAAAGGTAGATAGGGTAGTGGTGTGTGTAACACGACTACCAATGGTTGGAGTTTGAATGTTTGAGGTTGGAAGTGTATTTGTCGAGACTGTAGACCAAATACCGTCTCAAGTGAGCTTTGCAGCTTGGTGTAAGGATTTCGTTGATCTCTGAAGGAAACCTGTTAAGGTTCGGAGTTCATCATTGAAGTGCAAGTTTGGATTTGTCGGTTGGGCAGAAGCGAGTGATGGTATCTTGGCAACTTCAGGAAGTAGTAGCTGTGTGACGAGACGCAGTGACGATGGATGTCTCCGAAGATGTTTTCTTTTGGAGTAAGTTTAAGGAAGTGTGTCTGCTTCGGTGTTGTGGCTGAGTTTAGCAGGGTGTTTGAGTTTGGTTTGAGGTACGAGTTTCTCAAGAAGCTTTGGATAGGAAGTCTTGGCATCTATGTCAGTGGTGCAACACAGAAGTGTTTTGTGTTCCAACAGGAAGATCTTTTGGCTTTGTAGTTTTCTAGAGGTAGAATTCAGTAGTAGCTGAGTGGATCCGTTTCTTCGATGGATTGGTTAAATTGCATAAGCTATTCTGATTGGTTAAGAGAGAATAGTATCTTTGGATATTGGACTGGATAGGATCGCAAAAGTGACTTGCGATAGTTTGAGTGTTCTCTTGAGTTATTAGAGATTTTCCGGGATGTGTTGTCTAGTTTGTGCTCGAGTTCATCGACGGCATTCTCATCTACTCCAAATCAGAGTTGTGCAGCGGAAGCAAGGTGGCAGCTGTTCTAGAGTGGAAGCAACTAGAAGTTGCAGTATTAGTGAGTTTCTACAGGAAATATTTCTGGATTTGAGTCCAGATTGGTGAGTGCATCTGTTTTGTCTTTTCCAGATAGGAGAAGTAAGTTCAGTCTTCTGATGTTTGTGAGTAAAGTTGGTGTTCTTAGTCTTGGTTGTTCTTGAGGAGATCATTGTGTTGGGTTATTTTTGGTCTAGTTTGTTTCTTGAGGCATCAACGAAGGTTGAACTGATCAGTAAGGATTTGTAGGCAGTCCAGGATCGTCCGAAGAGTTTTGTGGATAAGAGACGGAGGAATTTGGATTCCGGAGTCGAAGATTTGATTTTGGATAAGTTTTTCTCCGATCTAAGGGAGCTATAAGATTGAGTAAGTTTGGGAAGCTAGCTCCGAGGTGTTTTGGATCTTTTTTGTGTTCTTGTGAGGATAAGTGTTTGGTCTTCAGGATTGAATTGCCAGTTTGGATAAACAGGGATTCCGTATGTTTCATGTATCTCTGAGGGAGTACATGTATGATCCATATTTGGTTTTGGAACTAGTAGTTCGGGAAGTTTTGGTAGTTGAGTCGGACTTGAGTGTGGTCTGATATCTTGTTCAGTTTTGTAGATCTAGAAGAGTAGTAGCTCTGTAGCAAGTAGTGTTGATTGTTTGGATTCAGTAGAGTGAGTATTCCAGTGTTTTTACCTGGGAAACTCTAGATAGTGTTAGGAAGATGTATCCTGATTTTTGTCAGGATCATTAGATTTTTTAATTAAGTAAATTGGTTGCTATGATTGTTATCATATTTGTATAATAATATATGCTTGAGATTTAAAATTTAACATATTAGATAGATTATTAAATTACCTTTGCTTTTAAATTTCGAGGACGAAATTCTTTTAAGGGGGGAGGAATGTGATATCCCGGAATTTCTGGCAATATTAATTTAATAATCTATGTTGGATTTATTTAATATTAAGCTTTTCAAAGCTATTTAATAAATAACTATATGGTTTTAAATACTTAAGGTAAATGTATTTATTGTTTAAATTTATTTTAGCTTAAGTTTAAATTTAAATTAATTAACAAAAAAGTTTATTTTATTTTATTTTTAAATATAGCTTGATAAATATGATTTGAAATATATAGAAGTTTAAAATACAATTTTACAAATAAAACAGTAATT
Organism: Allium fistulosum; assembly: GCA_030737815.1. NCBI lineage: Eukaryota > Viridiplantae > Streptophyta > Magnoliopsida > Asparagales > Amaryllidaceae > Allium > Allium fistulosum. Next base: position 327,718,038 of record CM060906.1, read on the forward strand.
CATTTGAGTAAAATTGGTAATTTATTAATAATTCTTTTATAAGTTATTTAAAATTGATAATTTGTTATTTTCAAACAATATTAACAATGTATTGTTTTTAATTTTATTTTATATAAATAGAATTGTTTTCCAAATTGAATTGTGTAGTTATATATATAACTTGATTTTTAAATTGGCTTTAAAATTGGGATTTTTGAATTTAAGTTGAATTTGAATTTGATTTAATTTTGAAATTCAAAAGAATAAACATTTTTCTTAAATATTTGGATAAGCTTTCATTTATATATAATTTGTTTTATTACATTTTCTTTAAAAAGAAATTCATATATACATGTACATAAGGATAAATAAATTAAGTAAATACTTTCATTTACATTTAAAATAAGTATTAAATGTTTAAATTAACAAGTGTTAATATATTAAGTAACCATAGTGACATGTGTAATAAAATGAATAAATGTATATGGCAAATATTGTGAAATGAGACAAGTGTCATATTTAATTTTTGTTTTCTTTTATTTTTTTAAAAAATCAATTTCAGCTTATAAAAACATGTTTTCCTTATCTTCATTTCTTTTCTAATCTTCATTTTCAAAAGCAAATCTGAAAATCAATTCTCCTCTCAAACCAGAAACAAGACCTGTAAATCGTTTATCAAAGTAAACAACTTGTAATCAAAATTTGCAATCAAATCTTCAGCCTGCAAATGTAAACCCTGTATTTCATTTTCAAACCAAGTTTGCAAATCACAATCAAACCTATAGTTCATCATTTTTCTGCAATCTGGATCCAAGCCTGTATTTTTTCAAATCTGGAAATCAAAGAAGCAAAAGCATTTCGGCATTCAAGTTTAAAGTTTTCAAAGGCATTCAAGTTTCAAGCTGTTTTAAAAAATGTGCTGTAACGCCCCACTCTGAGACCCACTGTAACAAAGAGTATTACGGGAGTAATACTGTCTGTTAAAGCGGAGAATAGAGTATAGTGGAAGCGACCATCTATAATCAAGCTATAACTATCTACTGAATACGTCGAAAGGATGGTATCTATATATTTTTTTCTCAATCAAGTTCGACATATTCGGTAAATACTTATAACGAAATTACAAATGGCTAAAGATCTATCAGGACAAAGCATAATAATAAATGATAAAACATCACAGAACAGAATCACATAACAGATATAAAATCCCAGAACAATACATCGTCAATACAGATCCAAATACTATAAGTGGGTACAAAGCCACTGCCCACACATGTGGGTTAAAAATATGTACATATCAAAGTCTAAATAATAACAGAGTAGCGGAATAGTGGACAAATAAAAGCGCTATCTATCAGCATAGCAGATAATGTCCAAGCGGAAGCACAGAAGCTAAGTCCAGAAACCTAACCTGAAACAACTCGGTCTGACCCGAGCGAAAACACTCGGGTCAGGCTAGCTAAACAATCAGTAATAACTGAGATATAAAAATAATGCGGTACATAAATAAAACAGTACTTATCCAAAGAGAAGAGTATTTTGGACCACATGTATATAATGACGGTCCCTAATCATCAATCAACAAGGTAATAACTGAAAAGCAGTGTCTAGAGACACTGTGAATCCACAAGGTAATCGCACTTACATCGTATGGTTCTATAGAACCAACACCGAATGGCGGTACTCGAATGGATATAAAAATAATCAGATAATACAAGTTTTGCACGTGCACCGACCAGAGTCGTTGTTGCCAAGTACTGTAGAGTTGTGATCGATCACTCGCACCGATGCGAAACGCGCGAGACGGCGAGATCCTTCCCAGAAGGATAAAGGCCCAGAGGCACACGCCGAAAAATAAACTGCTCCATAGAGCAGGTGTCCAGAGACGGTTGCCCAGAGGCGTGGTGACCCAGAGGTCCAGTACTGGCCGCCCAGAGGCTAATGTGTCACTAACTTCTTGGAGAGGAACCCACAAAGTGTTAACAATGAGTCCCATACCCCACGTTCGCACTAAATGGTTTCCTAACCAATAGCAAGCTCACACTCCAAACAATAAAAAGTCTACCTCATATCATCGGTAAACTAGACCCAAAGGTCAAAACGATCAATCGAATAGGTCGGGGATTAACCGGAAAGAAAATACACACGGTTTCCATAGGCCGGAGATTTCATAACCGTTTAAGCACCTTTCCACTTCGCTCGACGTGCTAAAAGTGAGTGTGAGATTTTTATTATAGAAAATAATGGTGTAAAACGGATTTATAATTGATTTTCGGAATCACTTTTAAAACGGTCTTTTGAAAGGTCTCCTATTATGGAGTAATTAATTTAATAATTAAAAATAATATTATATAATAATTTTCAAAAGCCATTTAGGAGTGAAAAATCTTTTGAAAATGATTCATAAAATCCGTGTACGAAATCTAGAGACAAATCTCAAAGAAATCAATGAAAACCAGAAAATCATCAAAAATATTCAAAGTGTTTGTAAACATTCAAAAATAGCTGTGAACTCAAGTTCGATAATTTATTTGGACCAGCAAACTGTGTCCAAATGTCATGAAAATTTGCAGGCATGTAGTCCAACATCCCTACTTTAATATGCAAAAAAGAATTTTTGGATTCCGAGTTGAGACGAAGTGGCAGCGACGTCTCAAAGTTGGACCCAGAACAAGATTTACACTGTTTACAAACAGCGACTAGAGTTCAACTTCGACACGAAATTCGAAGTACCAAACGAACTCCAATGTTGTCCAAATTTTCCTGAGATGGAGTTCGGAACTCCACCTTTCTAACGAGACCAAAAACGTTGAATTCCGACTTCCGATGCGAACGTGGAGGCATCACGGAGTGGCGCTCAAAAGCTGGAAACAGAAGGGATATTTGATTTTCATTCTAAGTGTTTGACCATTCAAAAACTGCTGCGAACCCAAGTTCGGCAATTTATTTGGACCAGCAAACTGAATCCAAATGACATGAAAACTGGTAGGCATATAGTTCAACATCCCTACTATAAGATGCAAAAAGAATTTCTGGAATCCGAGTTGAGACGAAGTAGCAGCGACGTCTCAAAGTTGGACCCAGAACAAGATTCACACTGTTTACAAACAGCGACAAGAGTTCAACTTCGACACGAAATTCGAAGTTCCAAAAGAATGCCGATGATGCCTAAATTTTACAGAGATGGAGTTCGAAACTCCACCTTTCCAACAAGACCAAAAACGTCGAATTCCGACTTCGGATGCGATCGTGGCGGCATCGCGAAGTGGAGAAAAAAAATCTGGAACAGGGTTTAAAAAAAAATTATTTATTATTTTTTTTTCTTTTTTTTCTCGGGACAGTGGTAAGAATGTACAATTTTAACCAAAATAACTTCGAAATTTCATGAAACTCAAAACATGAAAGTTTTAGCTCTAAATCTAAGCTTTCCAGAACATCCAAAATTATTAGATTTGGATAAGAAACGAGAGAGATACATGCAAAACAATATCAGATTGAAACTCAAGATAACTTGTTAAAGACAGAATTGGTCTTCTATCTTTGAACGCATTTCAGGTTATCTAAATGGCAATATTACAGAAAACTCACTGAACAAAAATTGTAGCATATGTTTTAAGCTTTCCGGAACATCCAAAATTATCTAATTCGGATCAAAAACGAGTAACTTATGGCCAAATCAATTTCAGGGTTTTATTTTATCAACCTTGTAGTTTGTTGTCAGGTCAGCGACAAACAAACGTGATTTCGACCATTGAAACCACAAAATTAGGCAAAGCTCAAAACATGAAAGTTATAGGCTACAAAATAAGCTTTCCAGAACTTCATGAAAATCTTAATTCTGATTTAAGATGAATGAGATATGCCTAATTTACTAACAGCAATAAACTAATTATAATTTCAGCTAGCATATATTACCTCTTTCCAAGCAATGAAAAGAAGATCAAAGAGTTTCACAATCTAAATGCACAAAAAAAGAGGATTACAAAATAATTTCAGAAATTAAAGAATGAATTAGAGGTGGGTTTTGTGATTGCTATTACCTCTTTTAGTAGTTTGGATTAACTCTCTTTGATTTGGTGTAGATTGGAGTCTTGCTTAGGAGGCCATGACTAGGTTTTGGAGCTTTCTAATTAGGTTTTAGTGGTTATGAAATGAAGTGTTGGCTGAAATGGGAGAGTAAAAGATACTTTATAGGCTAATGGTTAGGGTTATTGGATCTAATACCCATTAGGACTTTGTATTATTCATGTGCATACATATATAGGCAATTTTCTCTAAGTACACTCTACATACAAATTACTAAATACATTTCAAACCATAGAAAATTATGAAAATATGTTAACAATTACTTTTAGCCATTTCATAAAATCCTATATCAACAATATTTTACATTTTAACCCCTAATTTTTCCAAAACACCGTTTATAGTTAATATTAGCCAAAATCACCATTTTGCAAATAAATTGCAAATTAATTTCCCAAATCAAATATTGCACTATTTTACACATATAAAATTTTGCAATAATATAAATTACAAATTTCCCTAATTAATTTCCTTGAAATGCTCCATTTTACACTTAAGCCCAAAATATTAATTTATTCAAAATGACTAAATTTTGAACAAATTAGCCACATTAAAAATTCATTAATAGCTCCAATTAAATTAAAATCCCAATTTTAATTTATTATTTGGTAACCGCAATCACGGGTTGTTACAGACTCCCCCCCTTAAGAAAATTGCGTCCCCGCAATTCCTTAAATATAGAAGTCGTCTATAACATCTAATCCACAAAAGGAATACAGAAGACGAAGCTCGATTTCGAATGTCACACATAGAAAGAGTCTCAAGAATATCGTCGATGAAAACCAGAACGAATCTATTGATGTATTCCCGGAATACTCGATTCATGAGATCGACGAAGAAAGCCGGAGCGTTCGTCAAGCCGAACGGCATGACCAACCACTCAAAAAACCATGACGAGTGCGAAATGCTGTAAGAGGAATGCTGTCTTCCATGACTCGTAGCTGATGGAATCCGATGGCAAGGTCAAACTGAGAGAAGACCTTCGCACCGCTCAAATGGTCAAACATGTCGTAACGGGAATTAGAGTTAGACATGATTCAATGATAGATAATTAATTAAGGAATACTACGGAATATAACGGATTCCTATACATATTCCTAACTTATCTATCAATAAACATGAGGAAGGGATATGATTTAATTCGGATCTAATTTAAAATGTATTGTACTAAGTGTATCTGTTCTGTGTTTATTATGCTTATTCCTGAAACCAGGCTATGATACCAAACTGTAACGCCCCACTCTGAGACCCACTGTAACAAAGAGTATTACGGGAGTAATACTGTCTGTTAAAGCGGAGAATAGAGTATAGTGGAAGCGACCATCTATAATCAAGCTATAACTATCTACTGAATACGTCGAAAGGATGGTATCTATATATTTTTTTCTCAATCAAGTTCGACATATTCGGTAAATACTTATAACGAAATTACAAATGGCTAAAGATCTATCAGGACAAAGCATAATAATAAATGATAAAACATCACAGAACAGAATCACATAACAGATATAAAATCCCAGAACAATACATCGTCAATACAGATCCAAATACTATAAGTGGGTACAAAGCCACTGCCCACACATGTGGGTTAAAAATATGTACATATCAAAGTCTGAATAATAACAGAGTAGCGGAATAGTGGACAAATAAAAGCGCTATCTATCAGCATAGCAGATAATGTCCAAGCGGAAGCACAGAAGCTAAGTCCAGAAACCTAACCTGAAACAACTCGGTCTGACCCGAGCGAAAACACTCGGGTCAGGCTAGCTAAACAATCAGTAATAACTGAGATATAAAAATAATGCGGTACATAAATAAAACAGTACTTATCCAAAGAGAAGAGTATTTTGGACCACATGTATATAATGACGGTCCCTAATCATCAATCAACATTAAAAATCTCCAAAGAGAAATCAACACCAAAGTGTAGAATAAATAAAAACGCCTCATATCATCGGCGTAGCCAAAGCTATAAAAAGATGCCCATAGGCAATAATCCCAAGAGTGACCAGAGTCTGTAATCAATGCCCAAGCAAAGATCGATGCTCCAAAGAGCAATGGGGATATACTGAAAAGTCAATGAAATCCAACACTGAAAAGCAGTGTCTAGAGACACTGTGAATCCACAAGGTAATCGCACTTACATCGTATGGTTCCATAGAACCAACACCGAATGGCGGTACTCGAATGGATATAAAAATAATCAGATAATACAAGTTTTGCACGTGCACCGACCAGAGTCGTTGTTGCCAAGTACTGTAGAGTTGTGATCGATCACTCGCACCGATGCGAAACGCGCGAGACGGCGAGATCCTTCCCAGAAGGATAAAGGCCCAGAGGCACACGCCGAAAAATAAACTGCTCCATAGAGCAGGTGTCCAGAGACGGTTGCCCAGAGGCGTGGTGACCCAGAGGTCCAGTACTGGCCGCCCAGAGGCTAATGTGTCACTAACTTCTTAGAGAGGAACCCGCAAAGTGTTAACGATGAGTCCCATACCCCACGTTCGCACTAAACGGTTTCCTAACCAATAGCAAGCTCACACTCCAAACAATAAAAAGTCTACCTCATATCATCGGTAAACTAGACCCAAAGGTCAAAACGATCAATCGAATAGGTCGGGGATTAACCGGAAAGAAAATACACACGGTTTCCATATGCCGGAGATTTCCTAACCGTTTAAGCACCTTTCCACTTCGCTCGACGTGCTAAAAGTGAGTGTGAGATTTTTATTATAGAAAATAATGGTGTAAAACGGATTTATAATTGATTTTCGGAATCACTTTTAAAACGGTCTTTTGAAAGGTCTCCTATTATGGAGTAATTAATTTAATAATTAAAAATAATATTATATAATAATTTTCAAAAGCCATTTAGGAGTGAAAAATCTTTTGAAAATGATTCATAAAACCCGTGTACGAAATCTAGAGACAAATCTCAAAGAAATCAATGAAAACCAGAAAATCATCAAAAATATTCGAAGTGTTTGTAAACATTCAAAAACAGCTGTTAACTCAAGTTCGATAATTTATTTGGACCAGCAAACTGTGTCCAAATGTCATGAAAATTTGCAGGCATGTAGTCCAACATCCCTACTTTAATATGCAAAAAAGAATTTCTGGATTCCGAGTTGAGACGAAGTGGCAGCGACGTCTCAAAGTTGGACCCAGAATAAGATTTACACTGTTTACAAACAGCGACTAGAGTTCAACTTCGACACGAAATTCGAAGTACCAAACGAACTCCAATGTTGTCCAAATTTTCCTGAGATGGAGTTCGGAACTCCACCTTTCTAACGAGACCAAAAACGTTGAATTCCGACTTCCGATGCGAACGTGGAGGCATCGCGGAGTGGCGCTCAAAAGCTGGAAACAGAAGGGATATTTGATTTTCATTCTAAGTGTTTGACCATTCAAAAACTGCTGCGAACCCAAGTTCGGCAATTTATTTGGACCAGCAAACTGAATCCAAATGACATGAAAACTGGTAGGCATATAGTTCAACAACCCTACTATAAGATGCAAAAAGAATTTCTGGAATCCGAGTTGAGACGAAGTAGCAGCGACGTCTCAAAGTTGGACCCAGAACAAGATTCACACTGTTTACAAACAGCGACAAGAGTTCAACTTCGACACGAAATTCGAAGTACCAAAAGAATGCCGATGATGCCTAAATTTTACAGAGATGGAGTTCGAAACTCCACCTTTCCAACGAGACCAAAAACGTCGAATTCCGACTTCGGATGCGATCGTGGCGGCATCGCGAAGTGGAGAAAAAAAATCTGGAACAGGGTTTAAAAAAAAATTATTTATTATTTTTTTTTCTTTTTTTTCTCGGGACACTGGTAAGAATGTACAATTTTAACCAAAATAACTTCGAAATTTCATGAAACTCAAAACATGAAAGTTTTAGCTCTAAATCTAAGCTTTCCAGAACATCCAAAATTATTAGATTTGGATAAGAAACGAGAGAGATACATGCAAAACAATATCAGATTGAAACTCAAGATAACTTGTTAAAGACAGAATTGGTCTTCTGTCTTTGAACGCATTTCAGGTCATCTAAATGGCAATATTACAGAAAACTCACTGAACAAAAATTGTAGCATATGTTTTAAGCTTTCCGGAACATCCAAAATTATCTAATTCGGATCAAAAACGAGTAACTTATGGCCAAATCAATTTCAGGGTTTTATTTTATCAACCTTGTAGTTTGTTGTCAGGTCAGCGACAAACAAACGTGATTTCGACCATTGAAACCACAAAATTAGGCAAAGCTCAAAACATGAAAGTTATAGGCTACAAAATAAGCTTTCCAGAACTTCAAGTAAATCTTAATTCTGATTTAAGATGAATGAGATATGCCTAATTTACTAACAGCAATAAACTAATTATAATTTCAGCTAGCATATATTACCTCTTTCCAAGCAATGAAAAGAAGATCAAAGAGTTTCACAATCTAAATGCACAAAAAAAGAGGATTACAAAATAATTTCAGAAATTAAAGAATGAATTAGAGGTGGGTTTTGTGATTGCTATTACCTCTTTTAGTAGTTTGGATTAACTCTCTTTGATTTGGTGTAGATTGGAGTCTTGCTTAGGAGGCCATGACTAGGTTTTGGAGCTTTCTAATTAGGTTTTAGTGGTTATGAAATGAAGTGTTGGCTGAAATGGGAGAGTAAAAGATACTTTATAGGCTAATGGTTAGGGTTATTGGATCTAATACCCATTAGGACTTTGTATTATTCATGTGCATACATATATAGGCAATTTTCTCTAAGTACACTCTACATACAAATTACTAAATACATTTCAAACCATAGAAAATTATGAAAATATGTTAACAATTACTTTTAGCCATTTCATAAAATCCTATATCAACAATATTTTACATTTTAACCCCTAATTTTTCCAAAACACCGTTTATAGTTAATATTAGCCAAAATCACCATTTTGCAAATAAATTGCAAATTAATTTCCCAAATCAAATATTGCACTATTTTACACATATAAAATTTTGCAATAATATAAATTACAAATTTCCCTAATTAATTTCCTTGAAATGCTCCATTTTACACTTAAGCCCAAAATATTAATTTATTCAAAATGACTAAATTTTGAACAAATTAGCCACATTAAAAATTCATTAATAGCTCCAATTAAATTAAAATCCCAATTTTAATTTATTATTTGGTAACCGCAATCACGGGTTGTTACAGACTCCCCCCCTTAAGAAAATTGCGTCCCCGCAATTCCTTAAATATAGAAGTCGTCTATAACATCTAATCCACAAAAGGAATACAGAAGACGGAGCTCGATTTCGAATGTCACACATAGAAAGAGTCTCAAGAATATCGTCGATGAAAACCAGAACGAATCTATTGATGTATTCCCGGAATACTCGATTCATGAGATCGACGAAGAAAGCCGGAGCGTTCGTCAAGCCGAACGGCATGACCAACCACTCAAAAGAACCATGACGAGTGCGAAATGCTGTAAGAGGAATGCTGTCTTCCATGACTCGTAGCTGATGGAATCCGATGGCAAGGTCAAACTGAGAGAAGACCTTCGCACCGCTCAAATGGTCAAACATGTCGTAACGGGAATTAGAGTTAGACATGATTCAATGATAGATAATTAATTAAGGAATACTACGGAATATAACGGATTCCTATACATATTCCTAACTTATCTATCAATAAACATGAGGAAGGGATATGATTTAATTCGGATCTAATTTAAAATGTATTGTACTAAGTGTATCTGTTCTGTGTTTATTATGCTTATTCCTGAAACCAGGCTATGATACCAAACTGTAACGCCCCACTCTGAGACCCACTGTAACAAAGAGTATTACGGGAGTAATACTGTCTGTTAAAGCGGAGAATAGAGTATAGTGGAAGCGACCATCTATAATCAAGCTATAACTATCTACTGAATACGTCGAAAGGATGGTATCTATATATTTTTTTCTCAATCAAGTTCGACATATTCGGTAAATACTTATAACGAAATTACAAATGGCTAAAGATCTATCAGGACAAAGCATAATAATAAATGATAAAACATCACAGAACAGAATCACATAACAGATATAAATCCCAGAACAATACATCGTCAATACAGATCCAAATACTATAAGTGGGTACAAAGCCACTGCCCACACATGTGGGTTAAAAATATGTACATATCAAAGTCTGAATAATAACAGAGTAGCGGAATAGTGGACAAATAAAAGCGCTATCTATCAGCATAGCAGATAATGTCCAAGCGGAAGCACAGAAGCTAAGTCCAGAAACCTAACCTGAAACAACTCGGTCTGACCCGAGCGAAAACACTCGGGTCAGGCTAGCTAAACAATCAGTAATAACTGAGATATAAAAATAATGCGGTACATAAATAAAACAGTACTTATCCAAAGAGAAGAGTATTTTGGACCACATGTATATAATGACGGTCCCTAAACATCAATCAACATTAAAAATCTCCAAAGAGAAATCAACACCAAAGTGTAGAATAAATAAAAACGCCTCATATCATCGGCGTAGCCAAAGCTATAAAAAGATGCCCATAGGCAATAATCCCAAGAGTGACCAGAGTCTGTAATCAATGCCCAAGCAAAGATCGATGCTCCAAAGAGCAATGGGGATATACTGAAAAGTCAATGAAATCCAACACTGAAAAGCAGTGTCTAGAGACACTGTGAATCCACAAGGTAATCGCACTTACATCGTATGGTTCCATAGAACCAACACCGAATGGCGGTACTCGAATGAATATAAAAATAATCAGATAATACAAGTTTTGCACGTGCACCGACCAGAGTCGTTGTTGCCAAGTACTGTAGAGTTGTGATCGATCACTCGCACCGATGCGAAACGCGCGAGACGGCGAGATCCTTCCCAGAAGGATAAAGGCCCAGAGGCACACGCCGAAAAATAAACTGCTCCATAGAGCAGGTGTCCAGAGACGGTTGCCCAGAGGCGTGGTGACCCAGAGGTCCAGTACTGGCCGCCCAGAGGCTAATGTGTCACTAACTTCTTGGAGAGGAACCCGCAAAGTGTTAACAATGAGTCACATACCCCACGTTCGCACTAAACGGTTTCCTAACCAATAGCAAGCTCACACTCCAAACAATAAAAAGTCTACCTCATATCATCGGTAAACTAGACCCAAAGGTCAAAACGATCAATCGAATAGGTCGGGGATTAACCGGAAAGAAAATACACACGGTTTCCATAGGACGGAGATTTCCTAACCGTTTAAGCACCTTTCCATTTCGCTCGACGTGCTAAAAGTGAGTGTGAGATTTTTATTATAGAAAATAATGGTGTAAAACGGATTTATAATTGATTTTCGGAATCACTTTTAAAACGGTCTTTTGAAAGGTCTCCTATTATGGAGTAATTAATTTAATAATTAAAAATAATATTATATAATAATTTTCAAAAGCCATTTAGGAGTGAAAAATCTTTTGAAAATGATTCATAAAACCCGTGTACGAAATCTAGAGACAAATCTCAAAGAAATCAATGAAAACCAGAAAATCATCAAAAATATTCTAAGTGTTTGTAAACATTCAAAAACAGCTGTGAACTCAAGTTCGATAATTTATTTGGACCAGCAAACTGTGTCCAAATGTCATGAAAATTTGCAGACATGTAGTCCAACATCCCTACTTTAATATGCAAAAAAGAATTTCTGGATTCCGAGTTGAGACGAAGTGGCAGCGACGTCTCAAAGTTGGACCCAGAACAAGATTTACACTGTTTACAAACAGCGACTAGAGTTCAACTTCGACACGAAATTCGAAGTACCAAACGAACTCCAATGTTGTCCAAATTTTCCTGAGATGGAGTTCGGAACTCCACCTTTCTAACGAGACCAAAAACGTTGAATTCCGACTTCCGATGCGAACGTGGAGGCATCGCGGAATGGCGCTCAAAAGCTGGAAACAGAAGGGATATTTGATTTTCATTCTAAGTGTTTGACCATTCAAAAACTGCTGCGAACCCAAGTTCGGCAATTTATTTGGACCATCAAACTGAATCCAAATGGCATGAAAACTGGTAGGCATATAGTTCAACATCCCTACTATAAGATGCAAAAAGAATTTCTGGAATCCGAGTTGAGACGAAGTAGCAGCGACGTCTCAAAGTTGGACCCAGAACAAGATTCACACTGTTTACAAACAGCGACAAGAGTTCAACTTCGACACGAAATTCGAAGTACCAAAAGAATGCCGATGATGCCTAAATTTTACAGAGATGGAGTTCGAAACTCCACCTTTCCAACGAGACCAAAAACGTCGAATTCCGACTTCGGATGCGATTGTGGCGGCATCGCGAAGTGGAGAAAAAAAATCTGGAACAGGGTTTAAAAAAAAATTATTTTTTTTTTCTTTTTTTTCTCGAGACAGTGGTAAGAATGTACAATTTTAACCAAACTAACTTCGAAATTTCATGAAACTCAAAACATGAAAGTTTTAGCTCTAAATCTAAGCTTTTCAGAACATCCAAAATTATTAGATTTGGATAAGAAACGAGAGAGATACATGCAAAACAATATCAGATTGAAACTCAAGATAACTTGTTAAAGACAGAATTGGTCTTCTGTCTTTGAACGCATTTCAGGTCATCTAAATGGCAATATTACAGAAAACCCACTGAACAAAAATTGTAGCATATGTTTTAAGCTTTACGGAACATCCAAAATTATCTAATTCGGATCAAAAACGAGTAACTTATGGCCAAATCAATTTCAGGGTTTTATTTTATCAACCTTGTAGTTTGTTGTCAGGTCAGCGACAAACAAACGTGATTTCGACCATTGAAACCACAAAATTAGGCAAAGCTCAAAACATGAAAGTTATAGACTACAAAATAAGCTTTCCAGAACTTCAAGAAAATCTTAATTCCGATTTAAAATGAATGAGATATGCCTAATTTACTAACAGCAATAAACTAATTATAATTTCAGCTAGCATATATTACCTCTTTCCAAGCAATGAAAAGAAGATCAAAGAGTTTCACAATCTAAATGCACAAAAAAAGAGGATTACAAAATAATTTCAGAAATTAAAGAATGAATTAGAGGTGGGTTTTGTGATTGCTATTACCTCTTTTAGTAGTTTGGATTAACTCTCTTTGATTTGGTGTAGATTGGAGTCTTGCTTAGGAGGCCATGACTAGGTTTTGGAGCTTTCTAATTAGGTTTTAGTGGTTATGAAATGAAGTGTTGGCTGAAATGGGAGAGTAAAAGATACTTTATAGGCTAATGGTTAGGGTTATTGGATCTAATACCCATTAGGACTTTGTATTATTCATGTGCATACATATATAGGCAATTTTCTCTAAGTACACTCTACATACAAATTACTAAATACATTTCAAACCATAGAAAATTATGAAAATATGTTAACAATTACTTTTAGCCATTTCATAAAATCCTATATCAACAATATTTTACATTTTAACCCCTAATTTTTCCAAAACACCGTTTATAGTTAATATTAGCCAAAATCACCATTTTGCAAATAAATTGCAAATTAATTTCCCAAATCAAATATTGCACTATTTTACACATATAAAATTTTGCAATAATATAAATTACAAATTTCCCTAATTAATTTCCTTGAAATGCTCCATTTTACACTTAAGCCCAAAATATTAATTTATTCAAAATGACTAAATTTTGAACAAATTAGCCACATTAAAAATTCATTAATAGCTCCAATTAAATTAAAATCCCAATTTTAATTTATTATTTGGTAACCGCAATCACGGGTTGTTACATGTGCTCTGTTCTTCTCTCAAATCTGTGAGTAACATTTATTTTAAAAAGTTTAAGTATATAAATCTGGTTGCATGACTAATGTCTGAAATAAGTATGTTTGTGTATGTATATTGTTGAATTTCTGGATGTATAGATGTGTGCATGTTTATGATATACCAGTAACACTTCTGTTCCAATTCCAATACCCAATTTTAAATCAAAAATCATTATCTCAGGATCTAATCTATGTTAGGATTTAAGTCCTATACAAAACTTGTTTGTTTGATCATAGAGTAGGTTTTAAAATTTATTTAAGTTAAAAATAATATTATATTGTCTCTAGAAATCAAAAAACAACAGAGCAAGTATAATATAAGTGAAAATTTAAACTTCTAAATTCATTGATTCAGGCATGTAAGCTGAATCATCAATCAAAAACTTGATTTTTGAAACTAAAATCATGATTTTTAGTAATGGGATATGGGTGCAGTTCTGGTTCGACTAGAAAATGGAATTTGGGTGTTTTCTGATGATCTAGTTGATCTGGGGTGTCGTGGTTCTTTCTGGTGGTAGAGGAGTGATCAGAGATGGTAGGAAAAATATTGGATTGGTGCTCCAGGCATGGTGGTGACGGTGGTTGGTCAATGAAGTCTGTAAACCTAGTTTTGACTAGGTTGGGGTTTTTGATCGGCACAACCTCTCTAGATGGTCGAGTTCTACAGGATTTAGGGAGATGATAGCTGGAGTGTTGGCGAAGGCGAGGCCGAAATCTTAGTCATGCTGGTGGTCTGAGGTGCGAGTTTGAGGTAGTTCCAGGTTGAATGTTTTGTGCCAGGATTTGTTCAGGGTGCTCGATTTCGATTTCGTGTAGGAATCGATGGAATTGGAGTTTTAGATAGTCTGAGGGTGTCGTCGCCGACCTAGAGAAGATCGCGACGTCGACTAGTGGTGGTCGGAGCCACCGTGCATGTGCACAGTGTAGTTCTATGCGTCAGTTTTGGGTTGGGAAGGTGGCTCGAAGTTGTACTCGTGATTTTGGGTTGGAGACTCGAAGTAGTTCTCGGGGTTTTGAAGGATGGGCTCGGGTAATTTGTTGTTGCCAGGTTTTAAAACCTGATAATGTTTTTAAATTTTAAAATAAATTTAAAAATATAAAGCAAGATTTAAACTAAGTTTAAATCAAAGTTTTAAATCTGGATTCAAAATCTAATTTGTAACCTAGTTTTAAAATAATTAAAGTTTTTAAAATTTAAATATTTTAAACAATTTTGAATGTTGAAAGTATATTTTTAAATGGTTTGAGTTTAAAAATGTTTTTGAAATGAAAAGTAAAGATTTAAACAAAAGTTTTAAATCAAGTTTTAATTTGGAATCAAATTTTGTTTGAATCTTAGTTTGGAGATAAATAAAGTTTTATCAAATTTAAAGTGTTTAAACAACTTTAAAATGTTAAAGTATATTTTAAAAGTGATTTCATTTTAAATTGAATTTGGTTTTAAAACTCTTGTAAATTCCTTTTATAAAATAAGTGTGTCTTTAACATGTGATTTAAAGGGTTATTTTTTTAAATTGTTTTATATTTTGTTAGGATTAAATATGTATTTGATTTGAATCTTAATTTGAAATGGAATTTAAAGTAAATTTAAAAGTAAATGGTTTTTAAATGCTTTGTTAATGATAATTTAATCATTAATAAGAATAAGTTTTATCTTAAAGTTAATTAGGATTTAATGATTTGTGATTCATTAAATTTTTAAGGTAATTAAAATGGATAATTAATTAATTTAATTAATTAATGATTTGGATTAATTAATTAAGTAATTAAGGATTTAATTTAGTTAATTAAGGTTTAAGTTAATTAATTAAGAAATAATTAATTGGTAATTAAGAATCATTAATTAGATAAGATTATATTTTTAATTAACGATTAGAAATTAATTAATTAAGTAATTAAGTAATTAAAGATTAATTAAGTTATAGTTAAGCACTTAATTAATGAAATAATTAGAGATAAATTAATTAGTTATTAAAGATTTATTAATTTGTAATTAATAATGATTAATATAAGTTTAATTTCTTTAGGGAAGTAATTAAAGAATTAATAATAGTTAATGAATATCATTAACTTGAGATTATTAAATAATTAATTAATGTGATTAAATTTTAATAATTAATTAGATTAATTAATTAAAGATAATCATTTGTAGAATTGTTTAAGTATAATTACTTAATGGAAGTAATTAAAGGAATTAATTACTCAATGTAATTATTTATAGCAATGTGATTAGTTTAAGTTAATTAATTAAGTTTAATTAATTTAGTCAGTGGATGTTTGGTTAAGCATAATTACTTAATGTAATTAATGAAGAATAATTACTTAGAAAAGTAATTAATGGTAATTACTGAATCTAATTAATTGAATGGTGATATGTTAATGAAAGTAATTTGCGTTTAATTATTTTGTGTAATTAATCAAGGGATTAATTAAAAGATAATTAATTAAGGAGCAATTAATTTAATTAATAAAGTAATTAAAGATAGTTAATTACTGAATGTGGTTAATCAAGAGTGATTAATAAATGTGGTTTAATTAAAGATTAATTATTGTAATTAATTTAAATAGAATAATTAATTAAAAAAGTAATTAGGGATCATTAATTAATATAATTAGTGATGTAATTAAGGGTTGATTAATTAAGATTAATTAATCAATGATATGTGATTATAAAGTAATTAATTAATGTAATTAATTAAGGATTAATGTAAGTAAGCAAGGTGAAATCTTCTCTTGAATTCCTGATTCTATTTATAGTGATGAAGAGTCTCTATGTATAGTTGCCTTCATTAACAATCGTTGTATAGTTGCTCCTTTTGGTGATGAAGAGTTGTAGTGAAGAGGAGCGGATGTGTCTCTTCGGATGTGACAGTTGGTGTTTGAATTTACACAGTCGAGCCCATTTTCAGACGTTTGGAAAGTAGCCTCAGACATCTGGCCTTCATATATTTTTTGTGTCGAGTAGCATTTCAGACGTCTGAGTTTATAATCCAGACGTCTGGTCTTTACTTCTGTTTTGTGTTTGGATGTATGTCAGACGTCTGAGTTCTAGATCAGACGTCTGGTTTCTTCTGAGATTGTGAACCAGAGGAATCATTTAGACGTCTGGATAGTGCACTCAGACGTCTGAAAGTGTGCATGTTGCTTTATCTTATTCATGTCCCATTTCTTTTCAACTTCTACTGATTAGACGTCTTTTGATCCTTCTCTTGAGTGTTGTTTTAGTCTCTTTGGTGATGTTACTCTATCAACTACCTGTAATATAGATCTATATGTATATTCGATTTCCATTATATAGTTGTTATCATTGAAACCATAGAATTGATTTCCTAACAATCTCCCCCTTTTTGATGATGACAACTATTCAATGTACTTATATATATAAATTAGAAATCTCCAACTATTCAACGTACTTATATATATAGATTAGAAATCTTCCCCTGAATATGTGCTTTAGTTTTATTGTGTTATGATAATAATATTTCTCCCCCTTTGGCATTATCAAAAAGAAATAAACAAGCCAATCGTTTAGGAAAGATAAATTTTCATTAAACAGGAAAGGAAGTACATACAAGGATTTTTACAAACAAAAAAAAACAAACAACTACAAGACCTAAGTTCTAGTGGTCTTTTGGATCGTCTTGTTTTGGTGAAGGTTGCTTTGGATCTCCTTTCTTTGGGGAAGCTAGATTTGTATTATCTTCCTTTTGCTCATCTTGTGTAGAAGTGCTAGCTTTTAAGGGAGATGTCAAAGCTTCCTTTGAGGGTTCATCGTTAAAGAATTTGGAATGTTTGGAAGGAGGAGAAGGTACAGGAGTTGGCCAATCCTCAGAGGGTGGTGTTGGACCACGAACTCGCTGTAGAACCTCTTTTAGAACCGATAGGACAGTTGAGAAAGAGTCTTCGACTGTGGCTAGTCGTGTAGCAAATGAAGTTTCAAATTTGTCGATTCGCCTAGCCAAGTACTTTTAATTTTGAGATAGGATATGCTGATTTCTGAGTGTAAGATCTCGAATACTTTCATTTGGATCTGTTTCTAGTCGAGTCTCTATAACGTCTTCCTGCCCTGGATAGTCAAATGGAGCGGGAGGAGGAGGAGTGATTTCTCTTTGTTGTTCTGGCTGTTGAGATGGAACAGTAGATGGTTGAGGAGGATTTTCAATTCTTCTAGATTGTCGATGATTCGTCCAATCTTCAAAAGACATGAATTCCGAAGGAGTATCAGGTAAATGCATCAAAGAAAAAAATTTTGTGGAAGCATATTTTGGGGAAATTTCTTCGAACGTCGAGAGATATGAAGGAATATTATGTGCACGAAGAAGCCTCATAATAAAGGTAGGATAGATAATCGATGGCCTTGATCGATTCCAAAATTGTTTGAGCTCGTCAAATATGAATTTCGCCCAATTTACCCTTGTTCCACTAAAAAAAGCATAAAGTGCTTTGTGCTCCATTTCCGTTATTTGTTCGTGACTCGCCATCCTCAGAATAATTGTATTGATTATCATCCTTGTGAGCAATCGAGCTTTAGGACGCAAATATTTTGAAGCAAATTTGGGCATTTCGTCCTCCCATATTTGATGGGTGATGTTATTCCTTGGCTTAAAACGCATATCTGGGATATTGTGAAGATCTTCACCGGTGTCGGAGCATCCCAAGGTTCTTTCGATTAAACCTGGTGTTAAACGTATGGTATTTCGATAAACACTTGACCACAACCAATTGTCCTCGTCTTCGGTATTCCATACAGCAGTGCTATCTAGATTGGCGTAGAATAATAAAATAGCAAGTTGATCTATCTGAACATCATTCGGTGTGAAAGAAATTAAAGTCTCCAATCCAGCATTTTCGCAAAGTTCATCGAGGTCGTACATAGGAAACTTAAGTAAATTATAGAAAGGTCCTATATGGAGTTTTTTCTTTTGAATTTCTTGGTACCTTTTCATCGAAAGGAGTGCTTTGAGCATCCATCGTTCAATCTGCTCGTCGCTGCATACTTGAGGATTTGAAGAAGTCGATTGTTGGTCTAGTTTTCGCTTTGGAGCTTTGATTTTCTTTGTACGAGGAGGCATTATGAAATCGACGTGATTTAAAGCGGAATTTGAAGTTTATTTTAAAACCGACAGAGGAGAAAATGTTTTTGAATTTTAAAAGTATAAAAAAAATGACGTTCTTTTTGAGGTTATAATGAAGGTCAATTGAATTCCAGACGTCTGAAGATAAAAGCAGACGTCTGGTTTGCCCTAAAGATTATACAGAACAGGCAAACAGACGTCTTGGTGTTATGAATCAGACGTCTGATTTGATATAGATTGAAAATTGTAGAGGCAGAGAGAATATTCAGACGTCTGGATTTGTATACAGACGTCTGTTTTGGTTTGATTGTGAAACAGATAACTAAGTCAGACGTCTGGAAATAAGTTCAGACGTCTGAATTATTCTGATTTTTCTTTTGAGGAAGGCAAACCTTTATTTCAGACGTCTGGGGACTATATCAGACGTCTGACATATGCACAGTCCTTAAAATTATGACATATATCAGTGAATCAGACGTCTAAGGACATTGGTCAGACGTCTGAAAGGAGCAATTTTGCTTAAAAAATAGTAGAAATTGATGGTTATATTTATTTATCAAATGTACATATACATATACAATATAATAACTTATAAAATACATACACTCATTAATTTTGATTTTGTTTATTTAGAAGGCGACGGTGTTTTCGGATTTCCTGAGTCGTTATCCTTCCATGGTCTAAGTGGAGACCAAATATTCCTAAGTTCGTGAGTCCATGGGGATCTAGAATATCGTCTTGGGGAAGGATCTGAAGGAGTGCGATACGAAGAAGAAGGATCTAATGAACTACAAGGCTTTGGTAGTGGTTCATGTACATCTTTCTTTCGGGACGAGCAAAACTTTAACGCTACTTGTTCTAGAAAACTAAGCCTTCGTGCCGTAACTTTCTGTTCAAAATAAAGTTCTCGTTGAAGATCCATCTGTTGTTTTTGGTAATGATGAATTTCATCAATTTTCTCCTTTGTATTAGGAGAAATAAACAAGGATCTTTTAGCCTTCTTATTATCTGGCGTAAAACCCATATGATATGAGGACCACCTGTTTGTTGGTTCTTGGTTTGGTGTAGGTGTCGGGAGACGTTGTGGTGTGTCTGCTGAGCTGTCCGTTGACGGTGTAGAAACGGAGATAGATATATAGGAACTACCAGAAGACGTTGTTTTTCTAATATTTTCAGAATTTGATACTTTGTATTTATTTGTGATATAAATACATGTGTATTTATATATGATGAAAAGTTTATTTATAGGAAAACTAATTTTCTAAAATTTTAAAGGTTCAGAAATTCATTAATTTGTGGTAATGAAAAGTTGAACTAAATTTAGCTTTTTAATTCAGTTAAGATCTTGAAGTGAACAAATTCCTAAATTTCGTCTGAGTTTTATGAAAGTTTGTTCATTTAATGGTTTTGTAAATATGTCGGCTATCTGATTTTCGGTACTTACATATTCTAAAGATATAGTTCCTTTTTCAACATTGTCTCATAAAAAATGATGTCGTATATCTATATGTTTGGTTCGTGAGTGATTAACAGGATTTTTTGATAAATTTATAGCACTTGTGTTATCACAATATATTGGAGATTTTTTGATAATTTTATCAAAATCCATTAGTGTTTGTTGCATGTATATTACTTGCGCACATGCTAGAGCCGCGGAAATGTATTCAGCTTCACAAGTAGATAACGAAACACAGTTTTGCTTTTTACTAAACCAGGAAACTAAAAATTGTCCGATAAAGTGACATGTTCCACTAGTACACTTACGGTCTGTTCTACAACCACCAAAATCAGCATCGCTATATGAGACTAGTTCAAAAGGTGATCCTTTAGGATAGAACAAACCATAATCTGTAGTATTAGATAAATAACGTAAAATGCGCTTAACAGATCGTAGATGAGATTCTTTTGGTTTAGCTTGAAATCGAGCACAAAGACATACACTCATCATAATATCTGGTCGACTAGCCGTTAAATATAGTAAAGATCCAATCGTACTTCGATATAACTTTTCATAAAAATCTTTTCCATTTTCCTCTTTTTCTAAGTGAATAATGGTACTCATTGGTGTTGGTTTGCTTGAAGTTTTATCCATTTTAAATCGATGTAATAAATCGTTACAATATTTTTCTTGGTGAATAAAAATTCCATTTTCTAGTTGTTTTATTTGTAATCCTAAGAAGAAATTTAATTCTCCCATGTGTGATATTTCAAATTCATTTGTCATAATATTTGAAAAATCATTACATAGTTTTTCATTGGTTGAACCAAAGATGATATTATCAACATAAATTTGTACAACTAAAATATTGTCATTTTCTCTTTTAATTAATAAAGTTGTATCTATTTTTCCTATCTGAAAACCGGATGATATGAGGTGATTTTTAAGACGTTCATACCACGCACGAGGTGCTTGTTTTAATCCATATAGTGCTTTCTGTAATTTAAAAACATGACCGGGATATTCTTCATGAACAAAAAGTGGCGGTTGTTCGACGTACACATTTTCTTTAATAAAACCATTCAAAAAGGCACTTTTGACATCCATTTGAAATAGTTTAAAATTGTTATGAGTTGCAAATGAGAGTAAAGTACGAATGGCTTCTAATCTTGCTACTGGAGCGAAAGTTTCGTCATAATCTATGCCTTCTTCTTGATTGTAGCCCTGAGCAACTAATCGTGCTTTATTTCTAACAATATTTCCATTTTCGTCCGCCTTGTTTTTAAATACCCATTTTGTTCCTATTACTGATTGATTTTCAGGTCTCGGTACTAATTCCCATACGTTATTACGTTCGAATTGATGTAGTTCTTCTTGCATAGCTATTATCCAAAAATTATCATTTGAGGCTTCTTTATAATTTTTTGGTTCAAGATTTGATACGAAAGCTACATGACTTATTTGATTGAGTTGATTTCTAGTAACCCTTGAATTAAGATCTCCAATAATATTATCTATTGGATGATTCTTAAGGATTCTAGGAGATGACAAAATATCGTTATTTTGTATACTGGCTTCATATTACTAGAATTTGTTGAATTTATTAGTGGAATAATTTCTTCTTCATCATTAGTCTGTTGTTTAAAAGGATTTTCGTCAAATGAGACATGCAAACTCTCTTCTATAGTATTATTCTTTTTATTAAAAATTCTATATGCCTTGCTACGATCTGAGTACCCAACAAAGATACCTTCATCGGCTTTTGGATCAAATTTTCCTAATTTATCTTTTGTATTTAATATAAAACATTTTGAGCCAAAAGTTTTAAAGTATGATACTTTAGGTTTTTTACCAAAAAGTATTTCAAAACAAGTTTGTTTAGTCATTGGGCGAATAGTTACTCGATTCAATACATAACAGGATGTAGCAATAGCTTCGGCCCAAAAGTGTTTTGGTAATCCGCTACTATTTAATAGTGTTCGTGCATATTCTTGTAATGTACGATTTTTTCTTTCTACAACACCATTTTGTTGGGGTGTACGAGGAAAAGAAAAATTATGAGTTATCCCTTTTTTATTGCAAAAATTTGAAAAAAGATCATTTTCGAATTCTCCTCCATGATCACTTCTAATATTTTTAATTTTCAAATTCATTTGAGTTTTAATTCGTTTTGCAAATATTTTAAATATACCAAAAGTATCGCTTTTATGTTTTAGAAATAAAGTCCATGTATATCTTGAAAAATCATCGACTATTACAAAAACATATTTGTTATGATTAATAGATCTTATTTGTGTTGGACCAATAAATCTAAATGTAATAATTCTAATGGTTGTTTTGTAGAAATATTATTTTTAGATTTAAACGAGCTTTTCTTTAATTTACCAATTTGACAATCGTCGCATAAATTATCTACTTTGTAATTTATTTTAGGTAACCCTCTTACTAACTCATGTTTAGCCAATTTATTAATATTCTTAAAATTAATATGACAAAATCGTTTATGCCATAACCATGGATCATCATGTTTGGCAGTTAAGCATAAGTTTGAATTTTTATTAATATTCATGTTTAATACATAAATATTTTTGTTTCTAAGACCTTCAAAAATGAGTAGCTTGTTATTATCTAAAATATTACATCTATCTTTTTCAAAATTTATTTGGAAACCTTTATCACATAATTGACTAATGCTTAACAAGTTGTGTTCTAAATTTTCTACTAGTAAAACGTTTGTAATAATAGGAGAGTTAGATATACCAGAATTGATGACTTCTCCAATTCCTATGACAAATCCCTTTGAATTGTCTCCAAATGTTACCGTTCCACCATCAATGTATGTTATATTCGATAACATTTTTGAGTTTCCAGTCATATGTTTAGAGTAACCGCTATCTAGTATCCATTTCTCCTTATTTTTTATTTTGGGTACCTACAAGATAAAAAATGTTTTAATTGGTACCGATATATTTGATTAGGGTCCTAATTGTTAGAAGAAGATAGCCACACCCAAGATGGTTTGGTACCTTTATAAGTATAGTTTTTATTATAGACTACATTTTCTAAGTAATTACTGATATGCTTTTGTCTAATCAAATTATTATTTGTTTTAGGAACCCAAATTTTCATATTTTTGGTATTCAACTTTTGTTTAGTTAAACTTCTAGTTTCTATATAATTAATATTTTTAGCATTATTTTCCTTTTGTTTAGAACATTTTTTAAATCCTATTCCATTTCTATTACCGGATGGTTTTGATGTTTTGATAAGATTTTCCAAATCTTGTTTTCCTTTGTTGAATTTTGATACATTATTGGTAATTTTATCTAATTTTTCATTTAATTCTCTATTTTCTATTGTCAATAATTCAATGCTATTTTTAAGATCAACATTTTCTTTTACTAGAGTACTTTCTATCACATTATTTCTTAAATTTTCTTGAGATATTTCAAGTTCTTCTTCTAAAATAGTTTTTTCATCTTTCAACATTCCTACTTCAAGTTCTAATCTATTTACTTTTACTATATATTCTTTGTTCAATTTTTTAATTTGTCTAAATTTATCATCTAATTCTATGCTAAGTTCAAGTAATTCTTCATAGCTAAGTTCCGGACATACCTCATCTTTTTGTGCCATAAAGCATACATTAGCCTACTCTCCGTCACTATCGCTTTCACTTTCTGAAGATGAAGAATCAATGTCATCCCATGTTACTTTGAAAGCTTTCTTCTTTTTGAATTTTTCGGATTTGCTCTTCTTTTTATCATTGTTAAGCTTTGGGCAATCCTTTTTCATGTGTCCGTATTGATCACATTCATAACACTTAATTTGAGATAGATTTGTTGAGTTGGTCTTTCCTTCTTTTTGAAACTTGGTCATTTTTCTAAATTTCTTGAATCTATTATAGTTGTTGGCAATAAATACTATCTCATCTTCATCTAAATCTGAGTCATCATTCTTTATTGATGGAAATGCTATGTTCTTCTCCGAATTTAATTCTTTACGTGCCTGCAAATTAGCTTCATAGGACATCAAATTTCCTATCAACTCTTCAACTTTGAGAGCAGAGAGATCATTAGCTTCTTCAATAGCTAATACCTTTCTTTCCCAATCAGGTGTTAAAGAGTTGAGTATTCTAGAAACTAAATCAAAATCAGTAAACTTGACTCCTAATGCCATAAGATCATGTTGTATAGTTTGAAATCTAAAATACATGTCTACTATAGTTTCATTTTGTTTCATTTTAAATGATGAAAATTGATTTTGCAAAATTGAAATTTTAGTTTGTTTGACCTTTGTTGTACCTTCATGTGTAATTTGTAAGGTACGCCAAATATCAAATGCAGTTGTACATAACATGACACGTGAAAAATCATTTTTGTCTAGTGAGCAAAATAAAACATTCATAGCTTTAGCATTATTTGATGCTGATGTTTTTTGTGCATTGGTCCATGTGTTCATAGCAGTAGTTGGTGCTTCATATTTATCTTGAATGGCTGACCAAATTTCTAAACCATTAGCTTCCATAAAAATTCTCATACTTGTTGACCAATATGAGTAATTAGAACCATTAAAAAGTGGGGGTCGTGCTGTGGATTGTCCTTCTTAAAAAATACTTGCCATATTAGAATGATTTAAAAAACGTGTTACTGTTCTTTTAAACGAACCTTGCTCTGATACCAATTGAAAGTCTATATGAGTGGATCGTATGGGATATATGCAAGTATAAACAACTAACTATATAACATAACTTGATAAACGATAGTAGCAAAGTAAATGAAAATAATCACACCGATATTTTATACTGGTTCGGACCTCCCGTCCTACGTCCAGTCCCGAAGCTCCTCTTCGGAATTTCCTTTCAACTAACCCTCACTTGACCCGGAGGAACATGTTTACAATTGCAGAGTTACTTTGTCAAGAATGTGTTCTATAACACGGATGTTGACTATTGAGTACAAGTGCTTCCAATATATCTATCTAGAGAATATTTGAATGAGAAGTTCTGAATATATGGAAGAGTACAAGAGATAAGAGTGTAAGTAAGTAAGGTGAAATCTTCTCTTGAATTCCTGATTCTATTTATAGTGATGAAGAGTCTCTATGTATAGTTTCCTTCATTAACAATCGTTGTATAGTTGCTACTTTTGATGATGAAGAGTTGTAGTGAAGAGGAGCGGATGTGTCTCTTCGGATGTGACAGTTGGTGTTTGAATTTACACAGTCGAGCCCATTTTCAAACGTCTGGAAAGTAGCCTCAGACGTCTGGCCTTCATATATTTTTTGTGTCGAGTAGCATTTCAGACGTCTGAGTTTATAATCCAGACGTCTGGTCTTTACTTCTGTTTTGTGTCTAGATGTATGTCAGACATCTGAGTTCTAGATCAGACGTCTGGTTTCTTCTGAGATTGTGAACCAGAGGAATCATTCAGACGTCTGGATAGTACACTCAGACGTCTGAAAGTGCGCATGTTGCTTTATCTTGTTCATGTCCCATTTCTTTTCAACTTCTACTGATTAGACGTCTTTTGATCCTTCTCTTGAGTGTTGTTTTAGTCTCTTTGGTAATGTTACTCTATCAACTACCTGTAATATAGATCTATATGTATATTCGATTTCCATTGTATAGTCGTTATCATTGAAACCATAGAATTGATTTCCTAACAGTTCACATGAACCAAACATACATATACATCAACATACATAAGATGTGAGTCAATAAACCAAAAGAACTCCTCGAAGGCTAGACAAAAGATGATGTAAAATCCCAAAAGCTGAAGCTGCAACTGAATCAGAGATAGCGATTACCCTGAAATAACTCGGTCTGACCCGAGTATTATTTAAAAGAAAATAATAAACGGATCAGTTTAATTTATACTCAGAAATAAGTGATTGATAAACAACACTTAACAAATAATTATAGTCTCGAATGAGACTATACCGCATAAATAATCAGCATGGTTTAAATGAAGAAATCTAAATTTAACTCCATCAAAATAAACTTTCAAATTCATAATTGAATTCAAAACATCAATACGCAAATTTATAATCTCATATGAGACTATACACAAACTCAACTTCCAAATTCATAATTGAATTCAAAGCAGCAATTCACAAAATCTAGAAATCAAAATAGATAACTAGAAAATCAGTATAAAAGTGGATCGATCCCAAGAGATGGCGAGTTTTAGCTACGCCGCACGTGCATCTCAAATGGCCGAAGCCTACCAAGTACTACAAATTTTTGGCGCCCATCAGATGACCCGAAGGTCCGTAGAGTGACCCGAAGGTCTAATACTGGTAATTGACCCGAAGGTCCATCAGATGACCCGAAGGTCCATCAGATGACCCGAAGGTCCAGTAGAGTGGCTCGAAAGCCCAACAAAATCATCAAAATCATCAAACAGCAAATATTTCAATTAACGAGTCCAGAATTAACCGAAATAGTAAAAGTATGGTTCCATACTCCGCACTTTTGCCAAATCGTTTAAATCTCTTCATCGTTTCCTTGAAATTGCAAAATTCTGTATTTTATATAAATAACATTTTACGTTCTCAAATGGACAAGTCCGGAATTAAGCAAATCAGTAAAAGTAAGGGTTCATAGTCCTCAATTTTGCTGAAGCGTTTAAATCGCTTCCTCATTCTTTTGAAAGCGTAAACTGTAAAAATTTTGGAAACAATTTTTTTTTAAATGATTTTTAAAACACGTGATTTAAAACAGCAACATCTGTAGCAATTTCAACAAGGAAATTGCACTTCACAAAACACCGTAAAAACGGATATCAAATCAGCGTTGCGGGATAACCGCTTAAAAATTCACTTTAAAATCGACGGTTACTGAAGTCAAAACAACAGTGATTTTAAATCGTCAAAAATGTCATCAACCAACACGCTTCAAAAATTTGTCACCGGAGTAAAATCCGTTATAAAAATTACGACAATAAAATTCGTTTTTGAAACCAAACACCGGTTCAAATTAAACTTTGCGTCGGGCTGCCCTACAGATATAAAATATTTAAAATATTGGGTAGCCTGGGCAATTACATTACAACCATTGCTACCTCAACGTATATGCACGGAAACAATATAAGTTTAGGTGACCTGTACACATATTTGTGCATGCAATAACTGACCTTTAATCAAAAATCAAAATGACCACATGTTATCTTTACTTATTTTCACGAAGCGCCTGCATATACTAAATGGGATGCTAATAATGAAGTGACCTGGCAATACACTGCATACTACTATTACAACTAAGACCAGCATATACTATGTACGCAGGTATGAAGATGCAAAAATAATGACCTGGACTCATTCAAATTTTCACGCAAACAATTTTCTTAATAGAATTTATACACCCAAAGTAAATTCGAACTAACCCATTCATTTAAATGCATGACAATTCGCACGCTGGTATAAAACATGTTTTGTGCCTTTCGAAAATGAAAAATGCAATTTTGACTCAGACAACACCTAGCACATGCGCACTAATATAAATGAAATGGTGGTAATTTGATGGTCTGGGCACACTTACCTTGCACGCCCATAAATGAATGAAGCATGGGAAAGAAAAAGAAAGCCTGGCCACTACTTCGATTTCATATTTGTTAGCATGTATGTAAATAAACAATGGATGCCAAGCAAAACTAAATGTACATCAATTGATGCACGTAAATAACATAAAAACAATTGTACGTTAAATTCACGCTAGTGGCATGCAGTGATAAAAATAAACATATCGGTAGTAGTACTAAATTAGGAATGTGAGTTGCACTCACCTTTAATTCGTTTCCAAATCGGTTAGCCCTGAGATTAGAATGGAGCTAATTTTTTTTGGAACAGCCATTAATAATTCTTTTGCAGAGCTCTTGAAATATTAAACAAAAGAACGAAACAACAAAATGAAGCAGCTACTAGAAATATTTTACAACCACAGAATGAACTGCCACTTTAAAAAAAAGAGAACGAATTGAAAGATAAAGCTTGCTTTCCTCTTTTCAAAATTGTGCATAAGTCAATTAAAATATATGTTGGCAGAGTTTGTACAATTGCATTTATTAGAGAAACGTGCTTTAGTGGAAAGGAACAGACCGTATATAAAATGATGATAGCAAAAACAAAGTGTGTCCAAACATTTTGCTTTACAACTTTGGTGACAGCAAGTTTATTTTGGCTTTTGAAATGGACCAATTCCTTTTCTCACATGGAGGCAAAGATAAATAACATAATCTTGCTATTTATTTCAAATGACTTTGCCGCTGACTATTTCTCTTTGAAAATTTTAAATTAAAAATTTCTGTTTAAAAATATTCACTCCGACAGTAATTCAAAAATTACGGTTGTTACCGATTTTTAGAATATTATTATGACAGTGATTCAGAAATCACGGTCGTTACAATATGGATTATCTGTTTGTGATAATAATGTTGATTTTCTATTGTGAATCTGTGAATTATCTATCTGTGTGTATATGGATAATAGAATTGAATGTTTTAAACTTTAAAACAACTTGGCCTTTAAGATACGTTTTGGATTTCAATGAGACCGGGATCGGGTTTCCAGATTTGGATATCCGAAAACCACATCGATCCAAATTAAACGATAGGTCGTGAATCTCAAGTGAAGATGAAGATTCAGAGTGCAAGGGTTATTGTCGTTAACTCTGAGGGTGATTCCAAAATGAGTGTAACGAGATAATGCCTTCGGTTTCGTTCGAACCCGAAACGAACTTGTATGGATTGAATGCTTTCAGAACATCGTCAGGTGGACGATGAGCATTCTAAGTGATGCGTTCTGATAAGGTAATCGTAGCCTCAAGCCTCATCAATCGGGAATGGCTAAAACAGGGGAGGTGCAGCAAGGTTAAGTGGGTAGCACCCAAGTAAGACAAGATTTCCCCTGTCTAGAGGTTCCTTTTTATTCGGCTGTGTGGGCAGTTGGTTGCAAACGACTGCGGGGTTGTCTTGTTCGGAATTATCCAGTAAGGGATGGTTCCGGCTTTGTGTTGCAGGGGGTCGGGAGTGATCCTCGGTACGTTTATCTAGGCCACGTACTATGACGGGCGGTACCCCAGTAGGCTTGCCATTGTATGGAATCCAATCTCCAATAAGTGATCTCGGACTTGATTGTATACCTATGTATGCTGGAATTTAATGAATGTAACAATTTCGGCTATGTGAATATTTATTTGGAAACCATAGACCCTATTATAATATCATAGAATTTCCTATCAATGTTTTGGATAGCGTAAGGTAAAAACTTTTCTATGTTTATGTGCGGGAAGTCTTACGAGATAACTTTTGTTTCCAAAGGTTTTCAAAGTTAAGCAACTTTAACCTGTTACTCACACTAGACCCATGTCTGACCCGGAGTTTATTTTCTGTTTTCTTAAACTCTTGGGTACTCAAATTTTTATGAGTAGCCAATGAATTCAGGTTAGCTTTGATGAATTGTGGAGGAGCAATGGAGCAGGAGGCTTCAATGTTGTAGATATATATAGTAGTTCCGCTGTATTGATCTCTGTATTGTATTGAGTTGTAATAACTAGACAGGTGTTTATAACTGTCTAGTTTGTGATGTATAATCTGTGTAACTTTGATAGTCGTTGTATATTATGTAATTCTTATGTTATTAATATAATTTATTCATTCCGCTGTTGAGATTGTAATGTTGTTTCTTCTTTCTTCTCTATCTTTTCTCTTTTCTATCCCTTTCTTTCTTCAAGATGATGCGACTTTCTGGTCGATGAAAGTCGGGTTGTCACAGCAATTAAAAATCAAGTTGAGTAAATCTCACTCAATTTGGTTGACTGATTAATTTATAATAATTTAAATTAATTATTGGATGATTGTTTGAATTGATATATTGTTATCAATTGAATGTTATATTATATATAGTAGTATATATATATATTAGTAGTTGGATATTTCCCGCCTATTGGAGTGGAAGAAACACTATGCGCCCCGCATAATAGCGGATGACCCTATATATCGCGATATCCCTCCTCGAAGCGGGAATGATATTTTATGTTATATAACATCTGTGGATGAAGGGAACCAGGTTAGAGGGATCCAATTGGATTCCTCAAATATATTAATTGTTTTTCATATACAGTGATATATGATGAAATTGAATAATCTGTTATGGATTGTTGTGTAATTCGATTGTTTGGATGCTATAGTAGAACTGGCCTAAAATTTTGAATTATAAATACCATATGTAATATTTTTGATTTTAAAAATGAAATTCAAAAGCGATTTTAGAAATGAAATTATTTATATTGAATCTTGGGATTAATTTAAAAAGGTATTGGGTTGGATTAAATAAATGATTTGATTTTGGGATTTGTACTTATCTATTTCGGAAAATATTTTAAATAGAGATTTTAAAAATAATTTATATAAAGGATTTTTAACAATGAATTTTTAAGTAATATTGCTGGATTTATGAAAAGAAGTTGAAACCAATATTCAAAATAAATTTGAAAAATAATGGTATTTATTAAGTAATGGATTCGTAAAATGAGATTTTATAAATGAGGTTATTTTTATAAACAAGTGATACTCAAAAGAGATTTATAAATTTAGAAACGATGTTTATAAATAAGGGAAATGATATCAATTGATAAATTAGAAATATAAATTCATAGTGTGAATTTATATCGAGATATAGAAATCGGTTATTTTTGGGGAAAAATAGTGGATTCTATTTTGAAAAGTGAGAATGGTTAAGGAATCGGAATGAAATTGATGTGTTATGAATCGAGAGGGATTTATACATTGAAATTAGTTATTTAAATTTTATAAATATATTTTTATCGAGAAGTTAAGTTTTGTTTAAAAAGGAAAAAATTTATTTATTAAACTATGTAATTTAAAGCTATTTTAGTATTGAAATACTTTGGAAGTGGATTTTTCAAATATTTAATATTAATTGAAATAAATTCTAATTTTTATAATCAGCTTTGTAAATCGATTAGTTTTATATAAAAATGAGTTGGAAATGAGTTATTGATGTTTTATTTAAAGTGTTTAAACGTGTTTTGAAAATAAATTACTATTCTTTAAAAATATTTATTATATATATATAGATTTGGGAAGTGATTGGAATTGATTTATAAATACTCTTGAGATTGTAAATGGAGTTTTAATTAATGAATGTGATTTTATAAGAGAAAATTTGTAACAACCCTGGTTTTGTGATTACCAGGAAATAAAATCAAATAATAATTTTAATTTGGTAATTTGATAATAAATTGAATTTCGGGAAAATGTATGTTTGTTAAACTTGTTTATTTTGTAAACAAGGTGAAGAAAATTGATAAATAATAATTTATGTTATTTTGGTTGAATTAAGGATCAATTATTGTAATTTCTTTTAAATGAGGGAAATAAAAGAATTAATTTCCAAAATATAATTTTGTAATATGTTTACATTAAAAAGAAATGAAGTCTTAAGCCTATATTATATTAGTTTTGTACTAAAAGAATAACAAAAGACTTTAATTTGGAAAAGAACAATAATTTTGTTAATTATTGCTAAATAGGGCTTTTTTGTTATTTTAAAGGCATCATTAAATCTCATTGTTGTAATTATGGGAAGTAAACATGTAAAATATTGTTATAATTGATTTATAAAGTGTGTAATTATTTTTATAATACTTTGTTATGTTAATTGGACAAAAAGATGAATTTTAAGTAATTTTGGAATTAATTATGTCATTTTATTAAATAAAACAGAATTTAAAGCATTTAATTAAAATGATAATTTTTAATAATAATATATTTTACTTTTTTTCGAAATGTATGTTTCATGTTGAAACATTTGTGTCTTGATGTTTAATGATTTTGTACTGATTAAAACATACAAAAAGTTGTAAATGTAACAACCCGCATATCTATCAATTCTATATTTAAATATTTTATTT
Source organism: Allium fistulosum (assembly GCA_030737815.1). Classification (NCBI taxonomy): domain Eukaryota; kingdom Viridiplantae; phylum Streptophyta; class Magnoliopsida; order Asparagales; family Amaryllidaceae; genus Allium; species Allium fistulosum. The sequence goes on from CM060906.1 coordinate 327,750,371, forward strand.
AAATATTTTATAGTTAAGTCGGATGTTAGTCCAAAAAGATATTTTTTGCATACGGTCAAATTAGGACTCGAGACCGCTCCCATTGAGTTCAAAATGACGTTTGCGATCTTTTTGAGTATACACTTCGACATATTTGGAGTAAGTGGAAATTTCGTCACTTTTTCCCGCCTTTGACTTTGGTTTGGACTGCACCTTTAAGCTCAGCCCAACCCCTCCTCTTCATAACTTCATCTCTTCACAAAACATTCAAGCTTCATCAAAAATGATGGTAGGAAGTGGAAATTTAAAACTCCAAACTTAAATTCTATTGCAAATCCGAGATTCAACATCAAATTCACGTGAAGAACATTGATTCAAGCTTGTTGGTGTTCTTGCTTTGCTCTCTAGTCTCATCTTCATCAATTTCGTGGAAAATGTGAGATTTTTGATCTCACATCTTGCCTATGACTGTCATTGGACTGTTGGGAATGGTTCCCTATCACTTTAGCATGCTCGTTTGCATTTGGTTTGGATGGAATTGGCGAAAAACTCCAATTTTTAGCATTTTTGGTGAGTTCCAGTCTTAGGTCATTCTGCCCAGGTTAAGTCGTCCAGGCTGCTAGCTCACGCATGTTGAAAAGTCACCACCTGCATAAGTCGTTCACGAGTTAAAGGCATAAGTCGTTCACGAGTTAAAGGCTTAGGTCGTTCACGAGTTAAAGGCTTAGGTCGTTCACGAGTTGAAGGCTTAGGTCGTTCGTGAGTTAAAGAGTTAGGTCGTTCGCGAGTTAACTCCTTGGGTCGTTTAAGGCTCAGGCCTTAAGTCGTAGGTCGTCCCCGACCTAACTTCACTAGGTCGTTCCAGTCTTAAGTCGTAGGTCGTATGGCTCTTAAGTCGTAGGTCGCTGTTTCTACTAAGTTGGTCGGCCATGCCAACTCCGCTAGCTCGCAACTATTAGGTCGTGGAACCTTAAGTCGTAGGTCATCTCCGACCTAATATTTCCCCTGCTATTTCACTAAGTCACTTGACCTTAAGTCGTAGGTCGTCGCCGACCTAGCACTTCTTCTGCTATCACCCTGTTAGGTCGCTCGGCTCCTTAAGTCGTTTGGCTTCACGAGGTCGCTTGTCTTCATTAAGTCGTTTGGCTCCTTAAGTCGAACCCCGTACACCTCTGCGTAGGCGATCTTATCTGAAAAACATTCATCAGAATTTCTACTATGATGGTTTTGGGATTGATTTCCTTGGATTTTGTTCATGTCTTCGAATGTGAATTTTTGTGATAGATTGTTTTAACAATCGTTTTATGACTTGTCACTTTAAACATATATGAAGGTTTCAATACTAATAGTAAATATCAAAACTCTTTCATCAAAGCGATTTCAACACTATTTTAAATATCAAAAGTTCGTTTTCTCAAACCGATTTCCAATCTACTAGTATATACAAGCCTTTACTTCACTCGGATGAGAAATCGACTTAAACGACTTAGTAAAACGAGTGGTATGAAACGCTTGCGTTCACTTCGTCGGTTAGCTCTTGGACTTGTTCGATTGAACTCTTTTTGTGACAATTTCCTAGTGAAGATCTACAGTTTGTACGTAAATATTTAAGTTAAGCTAGTGGTTATGGGACATGAAGCTAAACTCATATATTTACTGGCTTAGTGTAATTGACACTTCCTTATGATCATGACGATCATTTTTGTGATTTAAACTAGCGATTGAGCGATGTCTCTTTGTCTGCGAGGGAGACTATACCCCGTTTGTGTGATGTTTTGCCATCACATATGTAGGGTAGCACCCTACGGTCTTCGGGCCATTCCTGTGTGAAAATTTAATGGATAGCTTCCATGAGATAGCTTCTCGTCATGTGTTTTACGCGTAGGTGAGTTTTCATGCTCCCATTGATGTGTTAGGCCTCCCCCTTTTATGTGTTTTTCTGGATTTCTTGTGATGATTTCTGGAATTTATGCTTCACCAATTTTCATGATTTTCATTGATATGATATCAGTTTTTGTGCATTGGTGAATTCATGTGTTATTGACTTGTTATGAATACAAGTTTAGGGTATGATACCCTATTTTATCTTTGAGAAGATTCTTGTGATATTGATTGATCTTTTGTTGATTATCATTTACATACTTATAGTAGTATGCCGTTATGGTTGTTACATGTTCATGCCATATTATTTATCCTATACCTTATCATCTGATATTTATAGTTAGACTGATCCGTTTATTATTTTCTTATAAATAATACTCGGGTCAGACCGAGATGTTACAGGTGCTTCTGCTTGACTTCCCTTCAGGATTATTCTGACTTTTGGCTAACTACATAGATTGTAGTTTTTGGATGTACACCTTTGAGTTATAGACTCTATGTTGTGTACTTATTCTTTTGTATAGCACGTGATGCTATTCTTTTGTATTATCGTGGATCTTTCTGACCACTACTCTGATGTACACTTTCATGTGTTATATATTTATTCATATATTCTTCCGCCTTTGTGATATGGATGTCTGTGACTGATTTATGTTATGATTACTTCTATGTTTGTTTCCGAAGATTACATATAGCCACCGTGTGATAGCTTTGTGTTTGTATCGGCATGTCGGATTTCCTCCTTAAAAGATATGCATTCTATTCTATCTGACATATCGGTGCTCGCTCAAAGAAGTTACATGGATGGTCGCTCCTCCACAGCCTTATTCTCTGTGCTAATTGACAGCACTACACCGTAGTGTTCTTGGTTAGCGTGGGTATAGAGGTGGGGCGTCACAGTAAATAAATAGGCTAATTAGACTAATACATATATTAATTGTTGTAATTAGAATTAAATAAGGATGTTTAGGCTATTGGGTATGGTTGAGAAAACTAAACCTATACCCATTAGTGCATATAAGAGAGGAATCAATGTACATTTTCCTCTCCATCCAATTCTTCTTCTTTCCCACAAAACTCCATTTTCCTTTCCTTCTTCAAATTACAAAATCAAATCCCAAATCCAAATCAAAATTAAGAGAAAAGTTAAAGAATCTTGAGATATTTTAATAGGTAATCATCTCAAAACCTAAAACATTTCACCATAAATCCAGAATCAAAATCTATTCTTATTATAATTTTGTTTTGGGCTTGCATGTCTACTCTTCTTCTTTATTTTAGGTTCTTGAAGCTTTTGTGGAGCAAAAGATTCTAACTTGCTGTAATTTTCATGTATCTTCGCTGTAAGGTGAGTTATGAACTCACATTTCTAACTTAAATAAGCTTGCATGTCGATTATATGTTGCTTTCTTTGTTGATTGCTGAAAAAAAATTCTGAGATTGAACCTGAAACGAATTTGGCCATATCTTTTGCGTTTCTTATCCAAATTCGATAATATTGGATGTTCTGGAAGGCTTAAACTTTTTAATACAAGTTTCATGTTTTGAGTTTTATAAGATTTTGAAGTTAAATGGGTCTAAACTATACTTCTTTGTTGCTGTCCTGAGAATAAATGACAGCAACAATGAATTTAAACCTGAGAATTGTTTTGGGCATATCTTTTGATCTGTAAGTGTGAATTAGTTGATTCTTTTTTCGACATCAAGATAAGACAATTATTTTCAACTTTTAAGTTTTAAGTTTTATCAGATTTTGTGTCTTAAAGAGTCTACTTGGATCTTGAAGTCGCAGATCTATCAATGTTTTTAGTTATTCAATGTTTTGTAACTTTATGTATTGATAGTAAAATTGCCGTAACTTTTGACTCGTAAGTCTGAATTAGGTGATTATTTTTCTTAATTCTAGCTAAGGAAATCCTCTTAAACTTTAGTGTTTTGAGTTTTATCAGATTATATGGTTTAAAGGACCTAATTGGCTTTTTAAGTCCCAGACCTGTCGATTTCCAGAGTTTTGTAATTTTATTTTCCGATAATGTAATTGCCATAACTTTTGACTCGTAAGCCTGAATTAGTTGATTCTTTTTCTAAATTCGAGATAATGCAATTTTATTCAACTTTTATGTTTTGAGTTTTATTAGATTTTATGGTTTAAAGGGTAAGATTGGATTTTTAAGCCTCAGCCTGTCAATTTTTAGAATTTTGCAATTGTATGTTCAGATAATGAAATTGCCATAACTTTTGAATCGTAAGTCCGAATTGGGTGATTCTTTTTTTGACTTCGAGCTATGACAATCACTTTCAACTTTTATGTTTTATCATATTTTTTTTTTCAAAAGGGGAAAATTGGCTAAATAAGCCGTAGTCCTGAGTTCTATTGCTAAGTTTTGTGCGATTTTAATTGCTGTTTCTTGACCATTTCATAATGAATTCAGAAACCAAGTATTATTGATATTTTAAGCTATGAATTTATGGTTTTTCATGAGTATTTTGTGTAAGAGTTTTGGATTGCATTGCTCTTGAATACAATGTTTTCGTGCATGTGATTTGGAAACCATTTTCTTAAGTAAATTTTTGATTAAAAGCTAGTTTTGAATTAATATTTTTCTAAATCGATTTCTATTAGAAAGAATATAATTTTTAAAGCATATTTTATGTATTTATAAATATAGATTTCTCAATAATAAAGAGATTTTGAAGAATAGAATTTTTATAATATTTCAAAAAATCATTTTAGAACTAGTTTTCCTCAAAGTATAAAATTTTCTTAAAATCACACGTTTTTCCACTCTTCAAGTGAACGAGGAAGAGATTTAAATGATTTAGTAAAACATGTGTTATGGGACACATGCATTTACTTTTTCGGTTAAATCCGGACTCGTTCGGTTGAGGTCATACACGAGAGTGAAATTAACTACCTTATAGTAAATGGTTAAGTGAGAATGTGTGATATGGGACGCACTGTTGTCACTGATTTGGTTACTATCTAGAAGTTGGTGACACTTTATGTTGGGCCTTCGGGCATGTTGATATTGCCAGTACTAGGCCTTCAGGCCATTTGTTGGGCTTTCATTCCATTTTTTTTGGCCTTCGAGTCATATTGGACCTCACGTCATGCTGTTGGGTGCCAAATTTGTTGTTGATAGTACTTGGCAGGCTTCGACCATATTTTGTTGATGCACGTGTGGCATAGCTTAGACTCGCCATTTGTTGGGATCCACTTTTGTTTTTGTTTTCTAGACTTCATTATTTTTTATTTCTAGAATTTGATGATTTTCAAATGTTTTCACCATTATGTTGGATGTTGGAGATATACATAGCCTTTAAGCTATTTGATGATTAAAATATGTTGATTACATATTTGTTGACTTGAACTCCATAGAGAGTTCTATATGTTGGGATTTTTGTGGTGAATTTGATGAGTTTTGAATTGTTTTCATGGTTATGTTGGATGTTGGTTTATACATAGCCTTAGTGCTAATTTGAGATGAAATTTGGTGATTACATTTTTGTTGATTTGAACTCCTTAGAGAGTTCAATATGTTGGGATTTTCGTGGTGATTTTGACGAGTTTTAAATGTTTTCACCATTAAGTTGGACGTTGGATTTATACATAGCCTTGGTGCTAATTTGAGATGAAATTTGGTGATTATATTTTTTGTTGATTTAAACTCCGTAGAGAGTTTGATATATTGGGATTTAGTGGTGATTTTGATGAATGTGACTCTTGTGAACTATTTTGATATTGTGAATATGAAGTCTCAACTCAATGGAGATTATTTAACACTCCCTAGTATATTTCCTTCAAATATCATGCACTAATCATCCTGTTTAAGTTAGACTAACATGTTTATTATTTTATACAATACGGGTCAGACCGAGTCGTTTTAGGTTAGTCGTCTACTGTGTTGGACTCTATCTAGCTTTGCTCATGTTTTAGGAAGTCGTCCTGCTTATGTTACTTAGTGTTCATGTCCATATGTAGTCGTATATGTTTATCGAGCTAGACTCCTTTATGTATATTCTTTTGATTAGGCTATGTTTTGTATATGTGGTTCATAAGAATCACTGACATATGAAACATAGGTTGTACTTCCGCTGTCTATATATATGCATGTATATGTTCTATGATCTGTGAATGGTTATATTATCAAGTATTGTTCTGAATTGATCCTTAGCCACCGTAATTTTGTGTTAAGCCTGAATTGAGTATGTCAATCCCTCGAAAGAATTTTTTTAACTCAGACCACCTAATCGATGCATTCGATACTCGCTTAAGACAAAATTCACTGATGGTCGCTCCTAACCAGCCGTATTCTCCATTCTAGCAGACAGTATTACTTAGTAATACTCTTTGTTAGTGTGAGTCTCGGGTTGGGGCGTCACAAAATTTTATAATGGAAATTCTGGAAACTTAAGTAAATTTCCAAAGTGTTTAAATACTGGAACCTTGGAAATGAATTAGGATTCATAAAAGGAGTTAGAAATGGGTAATTGAGATTATGGATAAGTATAATTGATTTTGGAAATTTTAAAGGAAATTAATTTATGAATTTCCGGGAATTTATAGAATTGGTTATAAATGAGTTAGGGAAGTTACAAATAAATTATAAAGGATATTGAGAAATAGGAATAAATGGAAAATTTTCTAAGTATTGGAAATAAATGATTTTAGGAAAATACACTTATAAATATTTCCTAAGTATTGAACTAGAAGGGTTGAAATATTTTAACTATGAGATTATTATTATAGAAATATTTCAATGTGTTGAATTTTAAATGGAATTGGAAGAAAATATTTTTAAGTATTGAGATGGTTTGAAAATAGCCTGTTATGAATATAAGTATTTGAATTTGTTTTCGAATATTGAAATATTGGAAGAGATTTGGATATATATCTTTGTAAAGATATTTTGAATAAATAATTTGGAAAATTTATAATATGGGCCTAGTGCCTGCTTATGTGTGAAATTTGATAGCTAAATAACCGACTATCAAAAATCTGGCCAAATTCGTTGATCGTTTCGAAGAGACTAGGATCGGATTTAATTATCCGAAAACTACTTTGATCCGATTTGTACGTTACGAATTGTGATATCTCAAAGATAATGGAGACAGTGATTTTGGAGATTTGGTTTGTTCAAATCCAGAACAAATTGTATGGATGAATGCTATCATTGTATTGTCGCTTGGAAGGTAGTGTTATCATTCCAAGTATGAATGCTATTAAAAAGGTAAAACTTAGCTTCAAGCCTCATCAACCGGGAATGACTAAAACAGGGGAGATGCAGTAGGGCTAAGTGGGTCGAACCCAAGTAGGGTATGTTATCACTTTTCTAGATACCCTCGGATATATTATATTATAATTATGGATATGGTTGTGCATGGGAAAGAGAGTGCTCGATTAGAGCGGGAACACCCAAGGTGATAACATATTCGATACTATCCAGTAGGGGGCATGCCGGACCTGTGTTGGCAGGGTCGTTAGGTACGATCACGGTACATTTTTCTATAGATGTACTATGATGGGCGGTACCCCAGTAGCCCAGTCATTGTATGGAATCCAATATCCACTACAAGCCTGTATGGTTTTGATTGTGCCCAACTATGCTGAAATGTGAGATGCAAGCATTTCAGCTATTTTCTAATTTATTTTATACAGACACTATTGTAATATCATATGATTTTGATATAAAATGTTTTGGTTATCGTAAGTTAAAAACCCGTCGTGTTTTTGTGTGGCGTGGTCTTACGAGATACCTTTGTTTCTCAAAGGATTTTGATAACAGTAATAATTCAAATTGAGTGTGTTTTCTCACGCTTGTTTTTCATACTGACTCGGGTGTTATTTTATTATAATGCTCGGGTTATACCGAGTATTACAGATTCAGGTTAAGATGCAATGGAGCTCAGGAGACGAGCTGGAGGATTCTCAGGCGTATCCCATGTACTTGACTATATTCAGCTATGTGTGCTAACTGTATAGTCAGCACTGGCGATGACAAGTTATAGTAACTATCTAGAATTGATTTGTTGATTGTTGTAGTCCTATGATTGTATATATATTAACCGCTATAGATTCTTTTGTATAAAAATCTATTATTATATATATATATATTATATTTTGTTCCACTGCGATTGTGAGATTCTATGTATTGGTATTTCTTTTTTCTTCTATCATTTTTTTCTTTACACCTAAAGATTCGTATTTCCATTCAATTGGAGTTAGACACGTGTGATATATTGTTGACTCAAAGGGTACGGAGATACGGGCCTTTACACTTGGTATCATAGCTAAAGGTTAAGCGAGAACCTTGGCTTTGGTGGGGATTACTCATTAGAGATAGGGTCAGTAGTACCCTATAATGAGTTTGAGTGTATTAATAGATATGAGCGCACATTTGTAAGTGAATATAAATTGTTTTATATTGTGTTGGTTGATTTATTGAGTGGTTTATGAATTTTGGTCGGCACAGTCCGTACAACTGTATCGATAGGGGTTTCTAAACACTTAAACAGAGCAGTTCGACACAGTATTGTTTTTAATTGGGCTAAATGGAATAATTTAACTGAGTATATTTTATATATAAGAGAATAATTTCAAAAAATTATTATAGTCATATATAGTGTGTTTGGTTGTTAGGAATGATAATATTGATTATTATCATAATTGGTTGTTGTGCCTTAATAAAAGATGTTTATTATAAAATAAACAACGATAAACAATTATGAAATGAATTATATAAATGAATGTATAAATATGAATTACAAAAGAAAATGGATTTAAACCGAGAACTTTGGAATCTAAATTCCGGAATTTTGAAATGTTTTCAAAGTGTTGTGAAAAATAATAGTAGTATTATTTTAGAAGTATTTTGGAATAAAAATATTTTAAAAGGGATTTTGGAAGAATAAAAGCATTAAAATCACTTCAGTTGCTGGAAAATAATTCCGATGATGATCGCGACATCATCAGTATTCATTTTTGAGTTTCTAAGTGATGGATGGCTACCGTGGTCGTTGTTTCTGGATTGTTTTGAGTAAAACAAGTTTTTTTAGAAATTCCAGGAGGGAATTGTTTTGGGCAGAACCAAGTTATTTAAAAATTCCTAAAGTGTAATTTGGTATATAAAGGGACACACACACACACACATATATATATATATATATATATATATTTGATTTCAAAGTGATTTGAAATAAATACCGGGTTTTTAATTCTGGAATTTTCATCTAAATGATGTGTGAAAGCATGATATAAAACGTTTTGAACTTATAAAATTGAGAATGGTATAAATAGGAAAGAAAAGTGTGGAATTTGAATTTGAGATTGAATTTTAGCTTAAGTAAGTTAAAAATGGATCATATGAATTGAAATTTAATTTCGGATAAGTCGAATAAAATTGAATTGAAGTAAATTGAAAGGAAAACCGAATTGAATTGAATATAAATCTAAATTGTAAAATGGATACATAACTATAAGTTTCAATTATTGAATGGTTTATGAACTCGAGTATAAAATTCATGAAATTGTGATTAAATGAGTTTGTATAGCTTATAAATTGGAGTTAATGGAATGGATATATACTTAAGTTATAAAGTGATATAATCTCAAGTTAAAAGTATTAAATGTGAATGTACTCGAGTAAGCATCGACAAAATGGGATTTAACTAAAAATTCAACCTTGCAAAGAAGATTTAATTTAAAATGAGTCAAATGGGATCAACTAAAGTATAGGATTTATATAATTGAGAAAAATAAGTTGTGTAAATTATTAATTGGAAAAGTGGAATAGAAAAACCAAAATAAAAATGATTGGATATTTGATGAAGAAATGAAAATCCAAACTTGAATTATAAAATGAATTTGAACTCAAGTCAAACCAATTGAAGTGATTATTGAAATAAAAATCAGATTTTGAATTATAAAATGGAAGTAAACTAATTAGATAAATTAATTAGTTAATTGAATATAGAAATGGAACTTAACTTGGTTTAGTAAAATGGATTGGAATATTGATGACTTAAGTTATAAATAAATTCAATTTAAGTGTAAATATATTGAATATGGCTTTGAGATATTAGTTAAATGAATTCGAGAATGATCTTAAGTTTTGAAGTGGAAATGAGTATATGTGTTGTATAAAAGGTTATAATAAGCCTTAATATTAATCTTATGAAATGATTCTCAAGTAATATAGTGAAAATTTAGATATACCAAGTAAATGGAAATGCGAATCAATCGAAGGTAAATAAATTAAGTAACAATCAAATTAAAATGAAATGAAATTTTATTGCAATGGAAATGAGCTTAAGTTATATAGTTGAAATAATTGAAAGTAAACGAATTAACTTAAGTTAATATTTTTGAATGGAAGCTTGGCTCAAATAAATTTATGAAATGGTTCATAAATAAATTGGCATGGATTGGATTGTTGTTGAATATAAAATTGTGCGAACAAGTTTTTTGTGAATAAATTGAATATGAATTAATAGAAGTTGATAAATTGATTTAGAATCAATTTAAATGGTTTATAAGCTGAAGTGGTTATTTTATTAATGAATATCACCAAATAGAATGGAAAAATTTGTCGTTTGACGTAAACGGAATTAAACAAATTTTTGTGAATCAATGGAAAGTGAATAAATTGATTTTGAATCAATTTGAAATGGATATGAATTTGTTTGGTATAATTATGAATATAATGATAATAAATGGTATGTGAATCATTTGGAATTGAATGAAATGGCGTATAAATTGAATTTGAAGTGAATAACTAAATGTTGGAACCCTGTGTTTGCATGTACCTTGTAAAATACATGATATACCATGTTGGCGTTATGAAATCATGTGTTTAAAGTAGTTAAAGGGATGTAAAGTTATTAAATTTCATATATATGAAACTGATGGGATTTATTTAAGTAAGTACAGGTACATGGAGGCTATTGGGCTAGATTTGGGTTGTTAAATTGCATATAAAGTAAGCTCGCTCGCTTAATAATGCTAATATAAAGGTACACTTTCGGATTAAATACAACAATGAGATAAATATTGATATATATTGTGTTTTTCGGCCATGGGAGCTGATGTATATATTTTTATCATATTTTTCATATTGCAAAAGGCTCTCCGAACAAGGGAGACTCTTCCAAAAAATTTCAAAAATTTAGGGTGTTAGAAAAGTTTTGAAAAAATTAGGAAAATTTTTATTACGAAAATTTGATTTCGAATTGTAATTGGAATAAAGGGTTTTGGTTTAAAAATGGAAAATAAATGTTTTTTGTGGAGCTAAGGGATTTAGAAAATGAAATATCAAGTTTTAACTTAGTGGGTTTTTGAAAAGTAATGGATTTGGATCATTCGTCCTACCTTAGCAATTTCTGGGATGAAATTCTTTTAAGAGGGGAGGAATGTAACGACCCGGATTTTTTGACAATTAATTTTGAATATTTAAATGGTTTTAAATGTTGGATTTGAAATAGGAATTTATGTTGAAAATGAAGATTTTGGTTGAAAATTTTAGAATGAATTTAAAATTCAAATATAGCGATTTATCGTAATACGAAAACGGTAAATAATTGAAATTTGAGTTGAATATGAATCGAAATGATTTCTAATTTGATATAAATTCTATTGGAATTATAATTAAGTTAATAAGTTTTAAAACTGAAATTTCAAGTGATTTGTTCAATTTTTGAAATCGTCGATTTAATCGACGCGTTAAAATAGCGATACAGGACACAGTCTTGGAATTTGACGAAACCACATCCATTGGATCCGTAATAATGTATTATTACCGGATTTCAAATTTCACGACGTTGGAGTTACTATTTGATCATACGGGATAGAAACGCGTTGAAATTAATATAATAATTGGAAACAAAAAGTTATCTTCCACATACGATCGAATTAGGTTTCGAAACTTGTTCCATTGCATTCGGAATAGGGGTATAACATTAGGGACGCCGGCGGCACGCGTCGATAGGAGATCGGGATTTTTAGTTACTAAATGAGATATTTGTAACTAAATAATATTATAAATTGTTACTTGTACTCGAGACGCAACCCTATAATCGTACTCATGACGCTCTGCCCCTAGTTTAAAACTCGTTCTCTTCCTTCTATTCCAGTTCGAAATCTAAATGAAAAAAAATCGATCGAATAAATTCATTATAAAAAAACGTGATTATATCGCGTTGCTCTGGTCGATACGCACGTGGCTGTGAGGAACGATGACTATAGAGGCGAGGCGGTGGGTTTTAGGAGTCGTGATGTGGTCGCGACACTTCAGGCTGGAGGGACGAAGTCAGATGGGTCGCGATGGGAGAGGCAGCGGCGTGGGCTTGAGCGACTACAAGATAGAGTCTGGGCATGGCGGCTCGACTTGATGGCTGTGTGAGATGGAGGTCGTTGTTGAAGCAACGAGGTATCACAACATTCGATGGATTCTTGTGAGCGCACGCAACCAGAAGAGGGTGTGGTGGTCTCTGCTGGCTGTTGCGGCGCAGCAATGGAAGGGAGGACAAGCTTTCTAGGGCAGTGGGCGATCGAGCATAGGTGGTGCAGCAGTTGAGAGAGCGTGTGGCGATGATGGGTTCAATCTGGATATTTTCGAACGCGACGAGGAAGATGTTTAAAATATTAATAAAGGTAATTTCTTAGTTAATTACTGTAATTTAATTTAGTTAATTATATTATTAAAAATCGAATGTTTATAAATATGATAACTGATCTATACGAGGTTTAAATTGAACGGAATCAGTCGTGTGGGATTCGTAGCTGCAGAATCCACGCAATAGAATTAAAATCGGGATGGATTACAATTAAAAATCAAGGTGAGTAAATCTCACTCAATTTGGTTGACTAAATTAATTTGTAATAATTTAAATTAGTTATTGGATGATTGGTTGAATTGATATATTATTATCAGTCGAATGTTTTATTATATAAAGTAGTATATATATATATATTTATACTTGGATATTTCCCGCCTATTGGAGCAGATAAGACATTATGCGCCCGGCATAATAGCGGATGACCCTATATACAACGATATCCCATCTCGAAATAGGATTGGTATTTTATGTTATATAACATATGTGGATGCAGGGAAACAAATTGGAGGGATCCAACTGGATTCCTCAAATATATTGATTGTTTTTCATATATAGCGATATATGATGAAATTGAATAATCTATTATGGATTGTTGTGTGATTTGATTGTTTGGATGCTATAGTAGCACTGGCCTAAATTTTGGTATTATAAATACCATAAGTAATATTTTTGATTTTAAAAATGGAAATCAAAAGTGATTTTAGAAATGAAAATATTTATATTGAATTTTGGGATTAATTTAAAAAGGAACTGGGTTAGATAAAATAATTGATTTGATTTTTAGATTTGTACCTATCTATTTCGGAAAATATTTTAAATAGAGATTTTAAAAATAATTTATATAAAGGATTTTTAACAATGAATTTTTAAGTAATATTGTTGGATTTATGAAAAGAAGATGAAACCAATATTAAAAATAAATTTGAAAAATAATGGTATTTATTAAGGAATGGATTCGTAAAATGAGATTTTATAAATGAGGTTATTTTTATAAACAAGTGATACTCAAATGGGATTTATAAATTTATAAACGATGTTCATAAATAAAGGAAATGATATCAATTGATAAATTAGAAATATAAATTCACAACGTGAATTTATATCGAGATACGGAAATCGTTTTTTGGGAAAAATAATGGATTTTATTTTGAAAAGTGAGAATGGTTAGGGAATCGGAATGAAATCGATGTGTTATGAATCGAGAGGGATTTATAAATTGAAATTGGTTATTGAAATTTTAAAAATATATTTTTATAGAGAAGTTAAGTTTTGTTTAAAAAGGAAAAAAAATTATTTATTAAACTATGTAATTTAAAGCTGTTTTAGTATTGAAATACTTTGGAAAGTGGATTTTTCAAATATTTGATATTAATTGAAATAAATTCTAATTTTTATAATCAGCTTTGTATATCGATTAGTTTTATATAAAAATGAGTTGGAAATGATTTATTGATGTTTTATTTAAAGTGTTTTGATATTTTAAATAATTTCTTAAATGTGTTTTGAAAATAAATTACTATTCTTTAAAAATATTTATTTTACATATATATATATATATATATAGATTTGGGAAGTGATTGTAATTGATTTACAAATACTCTCGAGATTGTAAACCAGGTTTTAATTAATGAATGTGATTTTATAAGAGAAAAATTTATAATGGAAATTTTGGAAACTTAAGTAAATTTCCAAAGTGTTTAAATACAGGAACCTAGGAAATGAATTTGGATTCATAAAAGGAGTTAGAAATGGGTAATTGGGATTATAGACAAGTATAATTAATTTTGGGAATTTTAAAGGAAACTAATTTATCAATTTCCAGGAGCTTATAGAATCAGTTATAAATGAGTTAGGGAAGTTACAAATAAATTATAGAGGATTTTGAGAAATAGGAAAAAATGGAATATTTTTGAAGTATTGGAATAAATGATTTTAGGAAAATATACTTATAAATATTTCCTAAGTATTGAACTGGAAGGGTTGAAATATTTTAACTACAAGATTATTATTATAGAAATAGTTCAAAGTATTGAATTATAAATGGAATTGGAAGAAAATATTTCTAAGTATTTAAATGGTTCGAAAGTAACATGTTATGAATATAAGTATTTGAATTTGTTTCCGAATATTGAAATATTGGTAGAGATTTGGATATCTATCTTTGTAAAGATATGTTGAATAAATAATTTGGAAAATTTATAATATGGGCCTAGTGACTGCTTATGTGTGAAATTTGGTAGTTAAATAACCGACTATAAAAATCTGGCCAAATTTGTTGATCGTTTCGAAGAGACCGGGATCAGATTTAAATATCCGAAAACCACTTTCATCCGATTTTTACGTTACAAATTGTGATATCTCGAAGATAATGGAGTCGGTGATTTTAGAAATTGGTTTGTTCTGACCCAAAACAACTTGTATGGATGAATGCTATCATTGCATTGCCGCCTGGAAGGCAGTGTTAGCATTCCAAGTATGAATGCTATTAAAAAGGTAAAACGTAGCCTCAAGCCTCATCAACCGGGAATGACTAAAACATGGGAGATGCAGCAGGGCTAAGTGGGTCGCACTCAAGTTGGGTATGTTATCACTTTTCTAGATACCCTAGGATATATTTTATTATAATTATGGATATGGTTGTGAATGGGAAAGAGAGCGCTCGATTAGGGTAGGAACATTCGGGGTTATAACATATTCGGTACTATCCAGTAAGGGGTGGGCCGGTCTTGTGTTGGCAGGGATTGTTAGGTATGATCTCGGTATATTTTTCTAGAGATGTACTATGATGGGTGGCACCCCAGTAGCCCAGCCATTGTATGGAATCCAATATCCACTACGAGCCTGTATGGTTTTGATTGTGCCCAACTATGCCAAAACGTGTGATGCAATCATTCCGGCTATTTTCTAATTTATTTTATATAGACATTATTGTAATATCAGATGATTTTGATGTAAAATGTTTTGGTTATCGTAAGGTAATAACTGTAAGTCTATAGTATGGTGGATCGATTATACAAATGACAAGTATATGACTAATCTAAACTATATTGTTTTAATATTAAAATATGCAAATAAGAATAATCACATAAGGGATTTTATACTGGTTCGGACCTCCCGTCCTACGTCCAGTCCCCAAGCTCCTCTTCGGAATTTCCTTTCACCGAATAACCCTCACTTCACCCGGAGGAACAGGTTTACAATAGCAGAGTTTCTTTGTCAATTTGTGTGTTCTCTATTACACGGATTTTGACTATATAGTGCAAACGCTTCCAATATATATATCTAGAGATTGTTTTCTATGAGGAACTATATATTTGGAAGAGTAGAGTACAAGTACAGATTGCTAGAGATCAAGAATATACCAGAGTATAAGAATAGAGAGCGCAAGTAAGTCTGGTAAGTTCCTCTCTTGAATTCCTGATGTTATTTATAGTGGTAGAGAGATCCTTTGTGTAGTTGCATCTATTAGCAAGTGCTCTAAAGTCGCTTCTAATGGTGATGAAGAGTTGCAGTGAAGATGAGCGATTGTGTCTTTTCAATTGTGACAGTTGTATTTTGAATATACACAGCCGAGTTCAAAATCAGACGTCTGGACAATGTTTCAGATGTCTGGTTCTCATATATTTTTTGTATATAGTTGCTTGTCAAACGTCTGAGTATATTAACCAGACGTCTGATTCTGTTTGATTTGCGAACCAGAGAATTTAGTCAGACGTCTGGTTAGTGTACTCAGACGTCTGGAATTGTGCATGTTGCTTTTCCTTTGCCTGTATCATTCCTTTTCCGATTCTCTCGACTTGTAGCCTCTTGATACTTCTTTTGAGTCTTGTTCTTGTCTCTTTGGTGATGTTACTTTATCAATTACCTGTAAATATAGATATATATGCATATTCGATTTCCATTGTATAGTTGTTATCATTGAAACCATAGAATTGATTTCCTAACAATCTCCCCCTTTTTTATGATGACAACTATTCAATGTACTTATATATAGATTAAAAAATCTCCCCCTGAATATGTGCTTATTTTGAATGTTATATGTTTATACTTATATTTCTCCCCCTTTGACATTATCAAAAAGAATTATGAAATTGAAGCCAATAGTCAAAGAAGAAAAATTTCATTTAAACTTGAAGAGTGATTACAAACATAGATTTGTACAATATTCCAAAAACCTAAAGTCTATGATTCCTAAAATCTACGATTCCTTTGGATAAGCTTTATGTTGATCATCTTCCTTTGGTTCTTCTTTTTCAGAAGTGCTAGCCTTTGCAGGAGATGTCAAAGCTTCCTTGAGAGGTTCATCCTCAGAGATTTTGGAAGGTTTTGCTGGAGGAGAAGGTACTGGGGTTGGCCAATCTTCAGAAGGTGGTGTTGGACCGCGAACCCATTGTAGTACTTCTTTAAGAACTGACAAGACAGTGGAAAGGAATTCTTCAACAGTGGCTAGGTGTGTAGCAAATGACATTTCGAAGTTATCAATTCACTTAGCCAAAAACTTTTGATTTTGAGATAGGATTTGTTGGTTTCGAAGAGTGAGATCTCGAACACTTTCGTTTGGATTTGTATCCGTTCGAGTCTCCAAAATTTCATCATGTCTCGGATATTCAAATGGTGCGGGAGGAGGAGGAGGAGTAGCTTCTCGATGTTGTTCCTCTTCTTGGGATGGATCAATGTGTGGTTGAGGAGGATGCTCAACTCTTCTAGATTGACGATTGTGCGTCCAATCTTCGAAGGACATGAATTCTGGAGGAATTTCGGGTAGGTGCATCAAAGAGAAGAATTTGGTGGAAGCATACTTAGGCGAGATTTCTTCGAATGTCGATAGATATGATGGAATGTTATGTGCACGAAGAAGTCTCATGATATAAGTTGGGTAAATAATTGATGGCCTTGATCGAGTCCAAAAATGCTTTAGCTCGTCGAAGATGAATTTGGCCCAATTTACTCTTGTTCCACTAAATAGAGCATATAGGGCTTTGTGCTCTAATTCGGTGATTTTCTCGTGACTACCCATTGGTGGAATAATTGTGTTAATTATCATTCGGGTTAGAAGTCGAGCTTTTGGACGTAGAGATTTGGAGGCAAATGTTGGCATTTCGTCCTCCCAAATTTGATGAGTTATATTGTTCCATGGCTTGAAGTGCATATCCGGAATGTTGTACAAATCTTCCCCTGTGTCAGAACATCCTAGTGTTCGTCCTATTATTCCCGGCGTTAATCTAATCATGTTCCTATATATGCTAGACCAGAGCCAGTTATCCTCATTTTCAGTATTCCATACTGAAATACTGTCTAAATTCGCGTAGAATAAAAATATTGCTAATTGGTCTATTTGGACATCATTAGGAGTAAAAGAAATTAGGGTTTCCAAGCCGGCATTTTCACATAGTTCATCGAGATCATACATATGGAATTTAAGGAGATTGTAGAATGGACCTATGTGGAGTTTTTTCTTTTGGATGTCTTCATACCTTTTGATGGAATGTGGTGCTTTATTCATCCACCTTTCGATCTGTTCATCAGAGCATACCTGAGGATTTGAAGATGAGGCCGGTTGGTTTTGTTTTCTCTTTAACATCTTGGCATTCTTAGTGCGAGGAGGCATTTTGATTAGTTTTGTTAGAAATCGAGCACAAAGGCATACACTCATCATAATATCGGGTCGACTAGCCGTTAAATAGAGTAAAGAGCCAATCATGCTACGATATAATTTTTCATCAAATTCTTTTCTGTTTTCATCTTTTTCTAAATGAACAGTAGTACTCATCAGTGTTGGTTTGCTTGAAATTTTATCCATTCCAAAGCGTCGTAATAAGTCGTTACAATATTTTTCTTGGTGAATAAAAATACCATTTTCAAGTTGTTTTATTTGTAAACCTAAAAAGAAATTTTATTCTCCCATGTGAGACATTTCAAATTCATTTGTCATGATTTTTGAGAATTGACTACGCAGATTTTCATTAGTTGAACCAAAAATAATATCGTCTACGTAAATTTGCACAACTAGTATATCGTTATCTTCTCATTTAATAAATAAAGTTGTATCAATTTTACCTATTTGAAAACCCGATGAAATTAAGTGATTTTTAAGTCGTTCGTACCAAGCTCGAGGAGCGTGTTTTAAACCATATAAAGCTTTTTGTAATTTAAAAACATGATCGGGATATTTTTCATTGAGTAAATAAAGGTGGTTGTTCAACATATACATTTTCTTTAATAAAACCATTTAAGAAAGCACTTTTGACATCCATTTGAAACAATTTAAAGTTGTGATGATTTGCAAAAGCGAGTAAGGTTCGTATGGCCTCGAGTCTTGCTACTGGTGCAAAAGTTTCGTCGTAGTCGTTGCCTTCTTGTTGATTATAACCTTGAGCAACTAAACATGCTTTATTTCTTACAACATTTCCATTCTCGTCAGCTTTGTTTTTAAATACCCATTTTGTTCCTATAACCGATTGGTCTTCAGGTCTTGGAACTAGTTCCCAAACATTACTATGTTCAAATTGATTCAATTCTTATTGCATAGCCATTATCCAAAAGTTATCATTTGAAGCTTCTTTATAATTTTTTGGTTCAGGATTTGACACAAATGCTACATGGCTTATTTGATTAAGTTGATTTCTAGTTACTCTAGAATTGAGATCTCCAATGATATTATCTTTTGGATGATTCTTAAGAATTCTAGGGGATAATATTAAAGTGTTATTTTGCATGTTTGTTTCATTATTAATAGAATTTGTTATTGGAATAGTCTCTTCTTCATCATTAGTATGATTGTTAAATAAGTTTTCGTCGAACGAAACATGTAAACTTTCTTCAATAGTATTATTCCGTTTATTGAAGATTCTATATGCTTTGCTATGATCAGAATATCCATCAAAGATACCTTCATCGGCCTTCGGATCAAATTTTCCTAAGTTATCTTTTGTATTTAATATAAAGCATTTTGAACCGAAAGTTTTAAAGTATGATACTTTAGGTTTTCTTCCAAAAAATATTTCAAAACAAGTTTGTTTAGTCATAGGGCGTATGGTTACTCGATTTAATACGTAACAAGCTATGGCAATAGCTTCTGCCCAAAAGTGTATTGGTAAACCGCTACTATTTAATAATGTTCGTGCACATTCTTGTAACGTACGATTTTTTCTTTCTACTAAACCATTTTGTTGAGGTGTTCGAGGAAAAGAAAAGTTATGGCTTATTCCTTTCTTATTGCAAAAATTAGTGAAAAGATCGTTTTCGAATTCTCCCCCGTGATCACTTCGAATATTTTTAATTTTCAAGTCCATTTGTGTTCTAATTATTTTAGTAAATATTTTAAACATTTCAAAAGTACCGCTTTTATGTTTTAAAAATAAGGTCCATGTATATCTTGAAAAATCATCAACTATGATGAAAACATATTTGTTGTGATTTATAGATCGTATTTGTGTTGGACCAAATAAATCTAAATGTAATAATTCTAATGGTTGTTTTGTGGAAATATTATTTTTAGATTTAAAAGAGATTTTCTTTAGTTTTCCAATTTGACAATCGTCACATAAATTTTCTACTTTGTAATTTATTTTAGGTAAACCTCTAACTAACTCATATTTTGCCAATTTATTAATACTTTTCAAATTAATGCGACAAAAACGTTTATGCCATAACCATGGATCATTATGTTTGGCGGTTAAACATAAATTTGAATTTTTATTTATATTCATGTTTAGTACATAAATATTTTTGTTTCTAAAACCTTCAAATACAAGTTGTTTGTTATTATCTAAAATATTACATCTATCTTTTTCGAAATTTATTTGAAAGCCTTTGTCACATAATTGACTAATGCTTAGTAGATTGTGTTTTAGATTTTCTACTAATAAAACATTTGTAATAATAGGAGAGTTAGAAATACCATAATTGATGACTTCTCCAGTGCCAACGACATATCCTTTTGAATTATCTCCAAAGGTTACCGTTCCACCATCGATGTATGTTATATTTGGTAACATTTTTGAATTTCCAATCATATGCTTAGAGCATACGCTATCTAGTATCCATTTCTCCTTATGTTTTATTTTGGGTACCTGCAAAATAAAAGATGTTTTTATTGGTACCCATATATTTTTTTAGGGTTCTAATTGTTAGAAGAAGGTAGCCATACCCATGATGGTTTGGTACCTTTGTAAATATAATTTTTATTATAGACTACATTCTCTAAGAAATTATCAATATGTTTTTGTTTAATCAATTTATTATTTGTCTTAGGTATCCAAATTTTAATAGTTTTGGTATTCATATTAGACATAGATAAACCTTTAGCTTTTGTATACAAAAGATTTTTTGCATTATTTCCTTTTTGTTTAGAAATATTTTTAAATCCTATTCCATTTCTATTTCCTGATGGTTTTGAAGTTTTGATAAGATTTTCCAAATCTTGTTTCCCTTTATTGAATTTTGAAACATTATTCGTGATTTTATCTAATTTTTCTTTTAATTCTAAATTTTCAATTTCCAATATTTCAATATTGCTTTTTAAATTGTTTTTTTCTTTTAGTAAATCATCCTTTACTATTTTAGTGTTTTTAAAATCAATAGTAATAGCCTTACTTTCTATCAAATTATTTTTAATTTTTTCTTAAGATAATTCCCGTTCTTCTTCTAAGATAATTTTTTCATCTTTTAACATTCCTACTTCAAGTTCCAATCTATTTATTTTAGCTATATATTCTTTGTTCAATTTTTTAATTTGTCTAAATTTATCATCTAATTCCATGCTAAGTTCTAATAGTTCGTCATAGCTAAGTTTCGTACATACCTCATCAGTTTGTGCCATAAAACACACATTGGCTTGTTCTCCATCACTATCACTATCACTTTCAGATGATGAAGAATCTGAGTCTTCCCATGTTACTTTGAAAGCCTTCTTCTTCTTCTTGTATTTTTCAAATTTGTTCTTCTTTTTATCATTATTGAGTTTAGGGCAATCTTTCTTTATATGTCCGTATTGATCACATTCATAGCACTTAATTTGAGATAGGTTTATTGTGTTGGACTTCCCTTCTTTTTAGAATTTTGTCATCTTTCTAAATTTCTTGAATCTGTTATAATTCTTGGCAATAAAGACTATCTTTTCTTCATCTAAATCAGAATCATCATTTTTTGTTGCTAGAAATGCTATGTTCTTCTTTTCCGAATTTAGTTATTTTCGTGCCTGCAAATTAGCTTCATATGACATTAAATTTCCTATCAACTCTTCAGTTTTGAGAGTAGAGAGATCATTACCTTCTTCAATAGCTAATACTTTCCTTTCCCAATCCAATGTTAAAGAGTTGAGTATTCGAGAAACTAAATCAAAATCGGTAAATCTAACTCTTAATGCCATAAGATCATATTGGATAGTTTGAAATCTTGAATACATATCAACAATAGTTTCATTTTGCTTCATTTTAAATGACAAAAATTGGTTTTGCAAAATTGAAATCTTAGTTTGTTTGACCTTTGTTGTACCTTCGTGTGTAATTTGTAAAGTACGTTAGTTGGAAATGTTCCAACCAAGGAACAATAGCTGATTCAATGGTAGAGGTCGAATACTTTACCCATAATGAAATTCTAAAAGGAGCAGTTTGGATGCATAAATATATGGCTGAGCTATGAGTGTTTTTGAACATTGAGAATCCAATGAAATTGTTTCATGATGAATGCTGCGATTCATATCACAAAAGAACCAAGAGGTCACAAGAAATCAATGAACATTCCTCGTAACTTCTTAGAGAGTTCATTGCTAATAAAGAAGTTCTAATTGAAAAGTGGATACCAAGAACAACATAGCAGATCCATTTTGAAAGGACTAGCTTAGTCAGTTCTTGACAAACTGATCGAAAGATTGAGATTCTGTTATTTTGTTGTAATTATTAACTTTATAATCAAATTTTGTTCAAAATAAAAGGTGTTTTCTTTCTACTGTATACTTTTCATATCGAGTTATGTTAACTAATTATTAATTTTAAGTATACTATAAAAAATTGCTTAAATGATATGTTATGTTATTGAATTAGAAAGATCATGAGAAATTTGCCACATTGAACATAATATATTATTTTAAATATTTCTAGTCAAGATGTTTCAAGATAGGATATTGATATATCTGTTGAGGCTAAAGTACGTACCGTTCTATAAATGTTAGGCAATGTATTAATTATGGCTACCGTAGGACATCAAGAGGGTACATACTGATAGTTATTGGATAACTATAGTTAGACCCACTCAAAAGTTTTCTATTGGTTAATATAACTAAGTTCAAATAGATAATCTCGAAGTGACTAGATTTCATAGTTCCTTGACTTAAGAATAGTGTTGAGCTTCACCATGGATACTCCATTTTGATTGTAATTAAATTGTGGTATGACATCCATAGAATGAGTATAGTTAGGTCTAAGTTGAAGCATTGGGAGTAAAACACTATTCAATAAATAATTCGTCTCCTCGGTTATATGAAGTTAATGTCACAGTCAACTGTAGAAAACTCAAAGTCATAGTTTATGGCCAGAGCAGTATGGTTAACAATAATTAATATGCTTGAATCAAGGATTACGTGTTTGGACTAAACAAGTATAAAGTGGACGATATTGAAATTTGGACCAAAATCCAAATTCCATAAACCTAACGTGATATAGTTTTGATGAAGAAAATTGTTATAAATAATCATTACTATTGGATACTGCTTAAAATATTAAAATTGGATTTCACCACAAAATGAGTAATTGATAAATTTGGCTATATTGTCACACCATTAGCTAAGGTAACATGTCGAATTGTTTGATATTAATCGCTGAATAAATTTACACATTTCAGTCGCACAACCGTAATGATGACTACTCTAAAATACCACACGATTTAATTAATTTATAACTGTTATAAATTAATTAATATGTAAGAAATATTAATTATTAAATCTTATTTTTTGGTTGACTTCCATTAGTATTTACTAAAGTGGATATATAAAAGTTATATATGTACATATCGATATACAATATCGATAAATATTTAAATTTGATTTAAATTATATAACTACTAAGTGGGTTCAGAAATTATTTGAAGGCCCATAAAGCCTCTATGATAGCCCGCCATTGGAGATAAGAGGAGGGTGTTTATGTGTTCAAATATTGACTTGAAATGACAAACAAAGACTGAGTAAAGAAAGGAGGAAAGAACTCTACTTTTTCCTCTACCTATATTCCTACTTAAACACCTTATTCTCATTCAATTTTTGAACCCTCACACCCAATACTAGCTGCAAGCATCAAAGCTAATAGCCATTCATTTCCAAACAATATTCAATACAAAATCAATTAAAGAAAAGGTGGTTTTCGTCTCCAGACTTTTTCACTTTTCAAAGTTGGTTCGATTTGATCGAGGAGTTGTTTCATTCATTCAGTGTGCAAATAAAAGACAACTTGTTTTGGTAATCTTTCAATCCCAATGTTAATTAAAATTATATATGTTGATAAATATGTTCATGCTGATTATATCCCAATAATTATAACATATTTATATATATATATATACCTTTTGTTGTCCAATTTAACGTGTATATACTAAATTGTTTTAAATAAAAATATATTCAACATCATCTTTATATTAACACAATTCAACCAATATATTTATATATATATAAAATATTTTTGAACTTCAAGACCAAATTTAAATAAGTTAAAATTATTTTACAACATATTAAATACATAAATATACGTACATATGTATATTATATATATTATGATTGTTTAAAATTATATTATAAACTTATATACTTTCGACCTACACAAAATAATTTTATTATAATATATTTTCATGGAATTGTTATTTAATATATTTTGAAACTATTTTGAATGTATTAATATATATACATTTATTTTAGAAAAAAAATCTATGTGGATTTGATTATTTTATTTTTATTTTTATGGTCTAATATATATATATATATATGACACCATATTTATAAATGGGTTTAATTTTATAAAATTGATTACTAGTATGTTTATGTGTGCATATATGATCGAATATAATATATATATATACATACCAAAATTTTATCAATAGATATTTATTTAAGTTTTATAAATCTGAGTTTGAATTTCCTAAGTCAAAACTAGATTTTAGAAAATCATTTTAACTTCAAAACATATTGAATTAGTCAAAAACTGATTTTGAGATATATTTGAAATTTTATTATTTGTTACGAGAATATATGCACGTCCAGGCGGACTTGCATCCAGTGATAATATGCATGCATTAATTCAACAATGTGAATTATCTTATTTGGCAGATATAGCCAATTTTGCATGTATCGAGCATTTTACACGAGGATTCAAGAAAATTCTAATCTTCGTCAAAATGCTTCATGGAGAAATGAAAGAAGTTTCCAAATGTGTTGAATATAAGCTGCTTTTTCAAGTTGCAGATGTTAACAAAAAAACTCGAAAGTATGACATTAACCATTTTACTAATTAGAGTAATTACCATCATACAATTAATTTATATTTATATTTGTATTTAAAACTACAGATATGTTCATTTACTAATTAGAGTAAATATTTAAAGCTGTTAGAATTATATTTAAACTGTAGATATATTTATACTTAAAACTCACAAGGAGATTCTAACCAGCCTTGACATATAGAAACTTGCAAAAGACAACATTAGAAAGCAACCAAAGATGACATTAACCATCTACCCAGTCTTGGCATGTAGCTCAAAACAACACATTAAACAGGCATCGATTCAACTTCCAAAATTACATACACTGTTATTATGATAAGAACGTGTTATAATAAGAAAAGCCCAAAATCTTTGTGTAAGTATAAATAAATTGCTATAATTGACATTAGGCATACACAACAATATATACCTACTACAATTACTTCTAACGAAAGTACTTTAAATTTCACATTAAACATTAACACTTGCTGCTGTAAACCAAATGAATCTTCATCCCATAGATTACATAATATATTGTTTCTTTGCCTAAATTATGCATTGCATAGTAAGTTTTTGAAAAATGAATAATCGAGAGCTATCTTGTTATGAGGCGTTCTGAGGGTTCAAATTGTAGAAGTCCATACGATAGATCGGCTAATTTCTTTCCTATGTGATGATCCATGTGCGTTAATATCATTTCCTAAAACATGAGCATGAATATATTAGTATCAAATACAGATCCTGCAAATTAGCATATAGCAAGTTTAAATTACATAAACTGCATGTAAAAGTGATGAACAGACAGTTTGAGATTTGAAATGCTGGATTTTCTGATAGAAAATACATGTATTTAAATAAATAACAGGGTTCAATTACTTCCACTACATGATGACATATTTACATAACTGTTTTCTAGTTGACATATGTGAAATTGAAATTCTGATCAACTGGCAAAGAATTTGGTACACATCCTAGTTTCTAGTCAACTATGGGGATTTTGTGCAAATGATGGCAAAAATATGATTGATTTTTTATTTTTTGAATTTTGTTCAATAACATAACACGAATGTTTATATGACATTTCTCAACTTGTATAAGGTAGTTGATAAGTTTAGATTATACACACTTACATGGTATAGCAACCATTACTGATGTTAGTTTTTTCTTTTCGATATATTTGCTTTGTTTTATAATGTTGTTTTCTATGTTAATTATATAATCGCTTCTTTGAATATTGGCATAAATATATTCAAATTTCAAAATGATACTTTGTTTGATTTTCAGTGTAGAAAATACCTAAAAGTTAATTGTTTTCCGTGAGATTACAAAGGATGTTTTGAATAGAAATAAAGAGAAAAGAGTATAGCAATAAAAGAACAAAAAGAGAATAATATAAAAAAGAATTAAAACAGTAAAGTGCAAAACTTGGAGAAAGAATAACGGAATTAAGATAAAAATAGTTTTTATTGATTTTTTCAACACTTTCATTATATTTTGTCAGTGATCACATGTGGTGGTGCCAACTATGAGTGCTAGAAACTACACCAAATCTCTCTACAGAATAGCCATGGAATATTAGTTAATTAGCTTTAATTTGAAAATTCCAAAAAAAATAACTTACAAAAGTCTTAATAAACAATGCCAAATAGATTTTTTTATTAGTATGACTTGATCATATATTATGTTTAAAAGGTCAAGAAAAAAAATTACATAACATGTTTCATTTTGAACAAATTTGAACTTGTACGTATTCCTGTATACATTGAACTTTACGTAACACTTTTTTCCAACTATATAGCTAGTACGATATTCAACTAATACATATGCGCACACTCTTAAAAGACATGTGTGTGCGTGTGAGTGTGTGTATATGCATGAAGATTTTTTGAGAAATGAAAAAACATTACATCACATACAATGTGCTAACTACAGTTGTAAAGCTAACACAAACATAACAATGTAGATATTAAAATCTGCAATAAAGAAAGCAATATCCAACAACTGAACTGAATGTAACACAAAAGAATAAAAATGCGAAAGAAAAATAAAACTAAGTTTAGAGCTCATTCAAATAATTTATTTATTTATTATTGCGCATACAAATAACGCTTTTCCAATTGAAAACATAATTGTCTTATACAAAATATTTGTATTCAGATGTAAAATATAAAACAATATAAATGATAACCATACTATTGTTTATCACTTATCAGATTTGATTTCATAATTAAATCAGGAGTATTATATATCCATCAATGGATTTCCACGGTGATAGTAAAAGGAGTGAAGCATTATGTAGATCGATAAAGCAGATAAAACAGAACCTAAAATAATGAGGTAAAATGGCAGAAGCTTATTTCGTGAGTCATGAATCAAATCGGAGAAATAAAATAAGAAAGAACAAAAAATAGTGAGACCGTATAAAAAGTGGTAGTGGTCGAAGCATGTAGAGAAGTATACCTTGTTTTGAAAGCAGAAAGCAGGAGAAATCGCCTGCCGCTTGAGCTATCAGATTGGTGAGAAGGAAACCTTGGACAGTACATCGCTGGTGAGGTGGAGTTTAGGAATGAGTGGAATCGGGGATTATTAGGGAGGGCACTTAAGATCCGTGATCTTATTTGGGTATTCACTGTTAAGGAAGATGGACGGTGAGGGAAGTTGTTGTGGAAGCTAGGTTAGTGGTGAGATTGAATTTAGAGATGAATTGAAGCGGGAATTTTGTGGTTGAATTCGGGGAGGAAGAGAATTAGGATTTAGGAGGGGTGAAGAGAAGTGAGATGAATGGATGCAAGTAAGCATATACAAATGAAGGTGGTGGGAAGTAAGCATATACGAATGAAGAGTAATTTGGGTATTTCAAAAAGACACGGTTGAAGCTAGTTCATGAAATTCTAATTATTAGTAGTAAAGCTAAAGATAAAAGATAAATAAGGGTATATTGCAGCCGGTTCATTTATATTGAACTTTCAAAAATAAAATCCTAGGTATCCTAGTCCCATATATAAAGATACATGTGCAATTATAATATTGATAACTTTGTCATCACTCTTAAAACCTTTTCGGTAAGTTACGCTTGAATAACTATTGGTCTTCAGTCAAATTATAGACAGTAATAAGCCTAATAACAATAAATCACGAAATCTTCTTGGAAAGATTTGAACAAAGGCCCAAGTTCTTTAACTGAAACATTGGACAATAGCAAGCCCAATAAAGAATAACCTGTGAAACCTGGTCTGGAAAGAATAAAAGTATTTTGAGCATAGGCTCATATTCTACTTTCTGAAA
Organism: Allium fistulosum; assembly: GCA_030737815.1. Lineage (NCBI taxonomy): Eukaryota > Viridiplantae > Streptophyta > Magnoliopsida > Asparagales > Amaryllidaceae > Allium > Allium fistulosum. The sequence continues at coordinate 327,778,592 of CM060906.1, forward strand.
CAACGCTTCACGTGACTCCTGTCATGTCTTCAATGACTACCATCCACGCAACTGCATCCTTGAACGTTCAACTTTAAAGTTATTATGAATTTATTTCTATAAAAAAATGCGACATATGAATGGATGCGGTGGAAAGTAAGCGTATGCGAATGAAGGGTAATTCGGGTATTTCAAAAAGACACGGTTGAAATTAGTTTATGGAATTCTCATTATTATTAGTAGAGATAATTTCAAAATTGTTTTATAATATATATAAAAGCACTAAATTAAAACCATGGAAAACATAGGCATATATAAAGGGACAATGGGTCCATCGTGGTGTAAATACCAACACCTATAAATGCACATATCAAACATGTACATTATTTATGTATTGCATGTGTACTATACATATATAAGTGTATTTTATATACTTATAAAATATAACTAATATAAATTAAGTAAAACCTTTTATAAACAAATTAAATAAAGATATTATTCAAAATATTTTAGAAAGATTCAAAGTCAATTAGATATCATAGGTTGAACAAAGATCCAAAACGGTAAAAAAAAATTAAATTCACCCATTTAATCCATTGTGACCCGACCCAGTTACTTCAATATCAACCCAAAATTTTCCAAATCTAGGCTTGGGAATTTTGGTGCATGCCTAAATGGAGGTAATCCTATGTCAAAGCTTTAGAAGCCTGTAATGAACCTTGAGTCAATCTAAGGTTGAGCTGAAATTTCGAGAGTCATCACTTTTTTGTCATATGTCCAAATTCGACGCGGCTTGGACCATTAAGCTAAAGTTCCAAGAGGAATATCTCTAACTAATTTTGTGAAATTTTGAGTACATTAGGTTTTGGACAGATGGAATGATGAACAATTGTCTGAAAGATGAAATGAGCCCTTTTAGAGCAAAAGTGAGAATGGATAAGTTAGCATGGGTAAATAGAAACTATAAGAGGACAATATGAGCTAGAGTTAACTAAGATATGTCCTTAGGTAAGAGTGCCAATGAGTTTAGACCATGCGAGAGTTCTAACATAACATTGATGACAAAAGGGTTGTAGTTACGAGGGGAGATAAATAGCGTGACATCCATGTTTCCTACAATCATAGTTCTATATAGGGAAAGATAATTTTAATTGGATAGAGTAGAAGATTCAAGAGAAATAATGCAATCCAAGTTTAACTAAAGTAGGCCTGCCTCATGACCATTCATATAGGGATGGATATGGATTCTTATATACATATATATATACATCGGGTTATATATTAATTTTGGCAGAAAAACCATTCACGCCAGACTATTGTCTTGTCCAAAGTTATTTGCATTGTTACTTTCCTATAACTCTGGGATACTTCCATGGGAAGAATGAGAGAAAGGTTGTGTTATGCATGATAGCCGATGGAGATAGGAAGGCGGCTTACAAATTAGCTATTCCAGTGGAGCTTTATTACATATGTATTTTGATGTGTAGTGTTTCACGTAGTGAAACGATCCTGACTCGGCCTTCGAAAATCGGCACCCGTACTTCACCTATACTCGAATGCCGCAGATTCAAACGCCGAAACTAGCTCGCCGGAGCTTATAACACAGTAAGTATAACAACACAGCGGAATAAAGAAATGGATAATATCATATACAACTCCAATGTATACAATATCCAAAATGATATACAACAATGATATCAATATAATACAACCATATCAGAGACAAATAATAATGCTACAGCGGAAAACAGAAGTGATAACTCCAAATGATCTGCAAAAGAGAATGAGACCAATAACTCCAACATCAAGCTCAAACCACCATCACGATTCATAAAGATAAGCAAGTGCAGTGACCCGTGAACTCCGAACACTGAACTAGCTCCCAATAATCTACTAAACCGGACTATCTGAATAACCCAACTCTAGACTGCCCGTGTGGAAAATTGTGGGCATCCAGAGTTTAGGAAGGGAACAATAAACTCCGAGTCAGTCATGGGACTGGTGTGAGTAACAAAAACAGTTATTCTTTAAACAAACAACAAAAGAATTTTAAACATTGAAATCCGTAACGCTTTTTGGAAAATGAAACTACCATAAGGCCTCCCGGCACACACACAATGCAATCGCACACGTGGGGGAGATTTCTCCTTATGATAGTCAAACATGCTTAATACAAGAAAACTCTTTTGATATTATTACTAGTGCATAGTGTAGAAAACATTTCGAAAGTATAATATTGATCTTAGCCAGCATAGGTACCATTATATTATGCCTGCTATAGCTGACGCCTGAGGAGACAGGTTATACAACTGCAATCGTAAAGGGCTCGTATTGTTTCTTTGGATTTCCAACAAATGGTTAGGCTAAGGAACTTCCTACTGCCACATGGAAATGCCTCTGGAAAGGACACCTCGAGAGACAACTGCTCTCTGCCAACACAAGGCCGGGTTACCTCTTACTAGGTAACTACTACACGAATATTCCACCCCCCGGTCGTTTGCGACCTTTATCCGAGGCCTCGATCACACAACAACAATCACACAGTAAATGAGATTGGAGCAACGACACAGGTAAATATCTGGGCTCCATACCATAACATCACCTTTTTCCAAAAGGAAATGACATACCCTAACGGGAGCGACCCTTATAACCTTGCCGCATTTTCCTGTTTCAACCATTTCCGATTTGTGAGGTCCGATAAGGTCTCGTCCACAAAGCTACGCTTTTCACGAAAGCCATGCTTTGATCAACAAATGATCAGCAACACACAGCAACACTTAGAATGCCACACTACCAAATTGGGAGTATATCACTGATAACCTTCAACTACATAACCTCTGAGCTCGTACGTCTCAAAGAAGGGTGTTAAGCTAAGAGAATAAATCTCCACCACCAAACAGAAATGTATTTGAAAGAAATCAGCTTTATATGTCAAAGTGTAATGTCAGACATACAACCATACAAGTCTATTCCGGGTTCGAACAGAACTGAAGGCACTTCCGAAGAAGCCCTTGCAATTTGGGTATTCACAATCCCGATCGGATTTCCCATCACATATGGAGGTCACTATACCGGAGCAACTCAGTGCAGAGTCAATCGATAGGTTATCCTATCGTTCTCGCAAACACCCGGTCTTCAAATGCTATCCATTCACGACGTATCACTACTCGGAATGGGTTATATGACACAAAGTCCTCTTCCAGCTAAACCGAATGGTGAGCGCAATATTTTAAAACATATGGATATTGGGATTTTAGTTAAGTCACAACTTATTACCCAAAACTTTTCTTCAAATGGTTTAAACACATTACCATTTTAATCTTTTACACAAAAAGATTCATCTCACAAAAATCACTCAGTTTCACAAAGATCTATTCATAGATTTTCCAAATCAATTTCCATTTCGATTGGATTAACTCGTCCAATCTTTAAATCAAATATTTAACTGATAGCTTTTTAAACAATTCCATTTCGACCTTTTATACAAAAGGTACGCCTTTCCAATTTCAAAACAAAGTTCAACAATCTTTCACAAAGATTTATTCATAACTCGGAAAACCATTTTCATTTCAAACTTGAAATTCTTTTCACAGAAATTGGAAATTCATTCCTTATATGAAAACTTCTATTATTTGAAAACAAACAGTTTTCATTTCGGAAAAATCCGATCTCATTTATACAAGTTAAAGTTCTTGGGTTAAATTCAAATTCTCAAAACCATACTTTTAAAATTGTTTAAATTCATATAAACACATTTATAACATCTTTAACCATAATTTCCAAACATGGAGTTCAATTCCAATTTTTTGAATTCAAATTCAAATTAAATTATTTAAAAAAAACTTTACCAAGTTATTCAAAATAACTTTTATCTTAAAAACTCCTTTTCAAAAGCTTTAACATTTAACCCAAATCCATTTCCAAAATAAAATTTCAATTTCAAAAATATTAAATTTAAATCATCTGTGACTTAACCGATTTCCTCGTGAAATCCATATTTGTGTGTGTATGGTGTAGTCCAGGGGTTTCACACAATAGTACAACATCATTCAACCATCACAGATTAAATACAACAATATATTTGATAAGCGGTATAACTATAACGCTTATCCTTATTCACAGATTCAAAGATAAAGTCAATTTATCAATCACAAGGATTCATCATTACGATTTGATGTGGGTTTTGGATAACAAACTAGAATCTGACTCCCTATAGCATCAAAATTCAAGTGCCGTTTTACGGGTCCAAAGGGTTTTCATATTCATACAATAGTATATTCATCACAGATATAACAGCTCATCACAAAGCATTTCATATTACATAGCATCACATCACATATCAGATATATCAATCCATCACATAGCATTCAATAACAATCAACCATCTTCAATTAAGATGAATAAATCGTGTGGTTTTAAATTTATCAACCACATAATTACTTTCATTAGTAATCTTTAATCAATGATTAATTATCATTAATTACAATTTGATTAAGTCTTAATCACCTTCATTAGTTAATCATTCCTTAATTAATTATCTTAATTAATTAACCCTTAATTACATCATTAATTATTAATTAATGATGTCTAATTACTTCTTTAATTAATTACTCTATCTACATTAATTACAGTAAGTAATTAATCATTAATTAAACCACATTTATTAATCACTCTTGATTAAATCACATTCAGTAATTAACTATTCTTAATTACTTCATAATTAATTATCATTAATTAATCCCTTGATTAATTACACAAAGTAATTAAATTCCAAAATTACTTTCAATCTTCAATTAATTACATCTTGTAATTACCATTACTAATTACTTCACTAAGTAATTACACTTCATTAATTTCATTAAGTAATTATACTTATCACATTTACTTTCCAATTTCATTTTAAATTTAAGACTTAAAAATGAATACAAATTTAACTTTAACAAAGTTTAAAACACATTTTAAAATCCCTTAATTATGAATTTACTTTAATTAGCTCATTTAATTAAGGTTTAATTAGTAATAAATTTCTTTATTACCATTTATTTGATCTAAAATTTCAAGATTTAAATTACTTAACATATATTAATTTTCTTGCTATTTATTAAAATCAAAACATTCATCTAATCTATTTAAATTTTAATAACTTAAATTTTTTTCAAGTTTATTATAAACTAAACTTAAGCAAACATTCCAAACAACTCGAGTTCAGACCCGAGCCCCCTTCCATTTTTCCCGAGTACCTCCCCTGCTTCTATACTTCTTCATCTATATATTTTATATTATTTTTAAAATTTTTAGTTTGAGTATAAAATCTGATAGACTCACCTCTCCACGAACTCGAGTCCTACCACATTTTCTTCAAGCCCAGACGCGATTCCCTCGAGTAAAAACTCAAGCCACTCGAGACAAACCCGAGTTCACTTCTCCGCTCCCAGGCTACCAGACTTCCCAGTGAAACAACTCATGGCACCATGCACGGCGCCGCCGTCATCTCCGGTCATTTACAGATCATCGAGACAAGTCGACGATCCTTCCCACATCAATTTCCGATCATCGAAACTCTCTTCATTCACTCGAAAATGAATTCGAGACCAAAGTCGAAACCTGGAAAATGAACAGACCTCACCTCCAAACCTGTCAATGCTTCGTCACCGACCCTTCGACCACTAGCACGACTGAAATTCCGGTTACGACCTCTCCTATACTTCAGCTTCCCTTCCTCAGAAACTGGTAGCACTCGATCAATCAGAGGTGATGAAATCACCTCGTTTCCAGACACGTCAAAAACTCGAGCATGAACCCTAATTTTGCTTCGTCTCATCAATTCGTGCAATGGAAAATTTATTCAACAATTTTCCTAGAATCGTTGATCAACAAGCTAACTTCAAACCAAATCTTACCACCCAATGTTGGTTTGATCATCAGGATATGATAAAAATCATATCCTGTTCAAATATTAACTGCACCTAGAATAGTTAACTAAAAATCATCATATTAGTTTTAAAAATCCTATCTTTGAGTGTAGATTCAAATTATAAAATCGAATTAATATTTTACAATACTCGAATTTTCCATAGGTTCCTCTTTCCACTGTAAAATCAAATTTTACAGAGTCAATATTTTAACATCGAGCCTAAAACAAATTCTAGGCTTTAATTTAAGTTTAAACAAACCTGTTTTGTTCGAATCCCTAAGCTTAATAATGTTTGTGTGAAGATGTATTAATTGATTTCTAATTTATGTTTCTCTGTAACCAGAAACAAGAAGAACAGGCTATTTAAACTACACAGTACAACATACACATATACAGAACCAATTATTTAAAAATATACAGCAAAACACAAAGTTATTCATGTATCAGCACTTTTTAAAGTTGTATATTTACTCACCTTATTTCCAGAAAAAGAACAGAGCCTCTTTCCTTTGACACAGGCTTTAAGAATGCAAGCTGAAGTTCTCATCTTTAATCTCTGGTTATATGAAGTTGTATGTTGATTTGTTTGTTTGAGTTTTAGATAGTGTTTGCCTCAGTTTTTCATAGCTTAGGATGGAACGAATTTGAAATGAGAAGATGATGTATATATGGAAATGAAGTTTACAGGTGGTGATATTTTTGTACAGGTTGATATATTTTTATTTGTTTGTACAAATTGATTTTTGTTTTTGGTCAGAGATTTTTAGGCTGAAATGATATAATATGGTGTGCTATAAGATCATGCATTAATTGCCTTTGTACAATCTACATACTTATCTCTTTTTTTTGTATGTACATATATGAACATATATCTTCTTTTGCAAGCTACACATATACTTTTTTTCTTTTTCCTTTGTGTTGTCTGGTTTCATTCTTAAGTGTACTAGTGTTTTCTATTGTGAGCCTTTATATATTTTTATTTTTTTTCTTTACAAGTGTACATACTTATTTTTTTTCATATTTGAATGTGTATTACTTTTCTTTTTTATACTTTGTAATATAAATGAATTTCTATATTTAATATGTTGCTTAAATTTAGCTAATGTGTTACTTTATATTTTACATAGTTTATTAACAAGTTGTTTGAATTTATTTATGTATTTTTTTTCTTAAAACTTAATTATACTTTAATAAAATAAACACACATATGGTATATTGTAAAATGTAGAATTTAACTTTAAACATCCTTTGAAAATTATTTTATATCAATTACAAAATATAACTTTCAAAATATCCATTAATATTCATTCGTATAAATAAAGGCATGTCTAATTTAATCATATCCAAAATCCAAATACAAATTTATTTTGTAAGATATTTAAATTCAAATCCCAATTTCAAATTCTATTCTCGATCTATTTTATATACATATTTATCCCAAATATCCAAATTAATTCTCAATTAATTCATAGTTTAACTAAAATTTGATATTAATTACCAATTACTTCATATTTTTTTTATTCAAAAATTAAATTAATTATCAATTTAAATTTAATTAAAATCCGGGATCGTTACAGTTTCCCCCCTTAAGAAATTTCATCCTCGAAATTTGCCAGGGAGACACAAAGATAGAGGAAAAATATTTCATCAAATTAAACTGAACATCTATTCTGCATTTGGCTTACCAAATCAGAATATCAATAATAGATACGAGAACGAATCTTTTTAATTAAATTTTTTTTTCCACAAGATACTCGGGTTATCCAGATCTACGAAATATGCAGTGGCATTGGTTAGTTCGAAGGGATAACTAACCATTCGTAGAACATATCCGGATCCAAAAATAGACAGATATATGGATACAATTCAAACTTTTAGTTTAGAAACTAAAGTATACCTATCAACCATAGCAACCAAAGCAACTAATACATCCAAACAACAATTCTGGCACATCTGGAGTTTATGTCCCATATAAATATATCAAATCTTCTTCCTGGATCTACCAGGAACTATCAAAGAATTGAGAAAAGATGACAAACAAAAGAGATTGATAGAGAAAAGATTATTTCCTTGTTGTTACAGGTTATTGACCATTTATAGTGGTATTCCCCTGGCCACTATATCATCCTCTTCTTGCACTCATACTTACTATCAGTGGATAGTAAGATAATTTACTGAGGTATACGGACAGATATCTTAGGGATACTCATTCTAGGGTATACTTCACCCTATCTCTAATGAGTTACGTAATGTGTTATACTCCTGAGCTAAAGTTCAACCTTAGCTCTGATACCAATTGAAACGATCCTGACTCGGCCTACGAAAATCGGCACCCGTACTTCACTTGTACTCGAATGCCGCAGATTCAAACACCGAATCTGGCTCGCCGGAGCTTATAACACAGTAAGTATAACAACACAGCAGAATAAAGAAATGGATAATATCATATATAACTCCAATGAATACAATATCCAAAATGATATACAACAATGATATCAATATGATACAACCATATCAGAGACAAATAATAATGCTACAGCGGAAAACAGAAGTGATAACTCCAAATTATCTGCAAAAGAGAATGAGACCAATAACTCCAACATCAAGCTCAAACCACCATCACGATTCACAAAGATAAGCAAGTGCAGTGACCCGTGAACTCCGAACACTGAACTAGCTTTCGATAATCTACTAAACATGACTATCTGAAAAATCCAACTCTAGACTGCCCGTGTGGAAAATTGTGGGCACCCAGAGTTTTGGAAAGGGAACAATAAACTCCAAGTAAGTCATGGGACTGGTGTGAGTAACAAAAACAGTTATTCTTTAAACAAACAACAAAAGAATTTTAAACATTGAAATCCACAATGATTTTTGGAAAACGAAACTACCATAAGGCCTCCCGGCACACACATAATGCAATCACACACATGGGGGAGATTTCTCCTTATGATAGTCAAACATGCTTAATACGAGAAACTCTTTTGATATTATTACTAGTGCATAGTGTAGGAAACATTTCGAAAGTATAATATTGATCATAGCCAGCATAGATACCATTATATTATGCCTGCTATAGCTGCCGCCTAAGGAGACAGGTTATACAACTGCAATCGTAAAGGGCTCGTATTGTTTCTTTGGATTTCCAACAAATGGTCAGGCTAAGGAACTTCCTACTGCCACATGGAAACGCCTCTGGAGGGACGCCCCGAGAGACAACTGCTCTCTGCCAACACAAGGCCGTTTTACCTCTTACTAGGTAACTACTACACGAATATGCCACCCCCCGGTCATTTGCGACCTTTATCCGAGGCCTCGATCACACAGCAACAATCACACAGTAAATGAGATTGGAGCAACCACACAGGTAAATATCTGGGCTCCATACCATAATATCACCTTTTTCCAGAAGGAAATGACATACCCTAAAGGGAACGACCCTCATAACCTTGCCGCATTTTCCTGTTTCGACCATTTCCGGTTTGTGAGGTCCGATGAGGTCTCGTCCACAAAGCTACGCTTTTCACGAAAGCCATGCTTTGATCAACAAATGATCAGCAACACTTAGCATGCCACACTACCAAATTGGGAGTATATCACTGATAACCTTCAACTACATAACCTTTGAGCTCGTACGTCTTAGAGAAGGGTGTTAAGCTAAGAGAATAAATCTCCGCCACCAAACAGAAATGTATTTGAAAGAAATCAGCTTTATATCTCAAAGTGTAATGTCAGACATACAACCATACAAGTCTGTTCCGGGTTCGAACAGAACCGAAGGCACTTCTGAAGAAGCCCTTGCAATCCGGGTATTCACAATCCCGATCGGACTTCCCATCACATATGGAGGTCTCTATACCGGAGCAACTCATTGCAGAGACAATCGATAGGTTATCCTATCGTTCTCGCAAACACCCGGTCTTCAACACCGGTCTTCAAATGCTATCCATTCACGACGTATCACTATTCGGAATTGGTTATATGACACAAAGTCCTCTCCCAGCTAAACCGAATGGTGAGCGCAATATTTTAAAACATATGGATATTGGGATTTTAGTTAAGTCACAACTTATTACCCAAAACTTTTCTTCAAATGGTTTAAACACATTAACATTTTAATCTTTTACACAAAAAGATTCATCTCACAAAGTTCACCCAGTTTCACAAAGATCTATTCATAGATTTTCCAAATCAATTTCCATTTCAATTGGATTAACTCGTCTAATCTTTAAATCAAATATTTAACCGATAGCTTTCAAAACAATTCCATTTTGACCTTTTATACAAAAGGTACGCCTTTCCAATTTCAAAACAAAGTTCAACAATCTTTCATAAATATTTATTCATAACTCGGAAAACCATTTTCATTTCAAACTTGAAATTCTTTTGACACAAATTGAAAATTCATTCCTTATATGAAAACTTCTATTATTTGAAAACAGATAGTTTTCATTTCGGAAAAATCAAATCTCATTTATACAAGTTAAAGTCCTTGGGTTAAATTCAAATTCTCAAAACCATACTTTTAAAATGGTTTAAATTCATATAAACACATTTATAACATCTTTAACCATAATTTCCAAACATGGAATTCAATTCCAATTTTTTGAATTCAAATTCAAATTAAATTATTAAAAAAAACTTTACCAAGTTATTCAAAATAACTTTTATCTTAAAAACTCCTTTTCAAAAGCTTTAACATTTAACCCAAATCCATTTCCAAAATAAAATTTCAATTTCAAAAATATTAAATTTAAATCATCTGTGACTTAACCGATTTCCTCGTGAAATCCATATTTGTGTGTGTATGGTGTAGTCCAGGGGTTTCACACAATAGTGCAACATCATTCAACCATCACAGATTAAATACAACAATATATTTGATAAGCGGTATAACTATAACGCTTATCCTTATTCACAGATTCACAGATAAAGTCAATTTATCAATCATAAGGATTCATCATTACGATTCGATGTGGGTTTCGGATAACAAACTAGAATCCGACTCCCTGTCGCATCGAAATTCAAGTGCCGTTTTACGGGTCCAAAGGGTTTTCATATTCATACAACAGTATATTCATCACAGATATAACAGCTCAGCACAAAGCATTTCATATTACATAGCATCACATCACATATCAGATATATCAATCCATCACACAACATTCAATAACAATCAACCATCTTCAATTAAGATGAATAAATCGTGTGGTTTTAAATTTATCAACCACATAATTACTTTCATTTGTAATCTTTAATCAATGATTAATTATCATTAATTACAATTTGATTAAGTCTTAATCACCTTCATTAATTAATCATTCCTTAATTAATTATCTTATTTAATTAACCCTTAATTACATCATTAATTATATTAATTAATGATGTCTAATTACTTCTTTAATTAATTACGCTATCTACATTAATTACATTAAGTAATTAATCTTTAACTAAACCACATTTATTAATCACACTTGATTAAATCACATTTAGTAATTAACTATTCTTAATTACTTCTTAAGTAATTATCTTTAATTAATCCCTTGATTAATTACACAAAGTAATTAAATTCCAAAATTACTTTCAATCTTTAATTAATTACATCTTGTAATTACCATTACTAATTACTTCACTAATTAATTACACTTCATTAATTTCATTATGTAATTATACTTATCACATTTACTTTCCAATTTCATTTTAATTTAAGACTTAAAAATGAATACAAATTTAACTTTAACAAAGTTTAAAACACGTTTTAAAATCCCTTAATTATGAATTTACTTTAATTAGCTCATTTAATTAACATTTAATTAGTAATAAATTTCTTTATTACCATTTATTTGATCTAAAATTTCAAGATTTAAATTACTTAACATATATTAATTTTCTTGCTATTTATTAAAATCAAAACATTATAAACTAAACTTAAGCAAACATTCCAAACAACTCGAGTTCAGACCCGAGCCCCCTTTCATTTTTCCCGAGTACCTCCCCTGCTTCTATACTTCTTCATCTATATATTTTATTTTATTTTTAAATTTTTTAGTTTGAGTATAAAATCTGATACACTCACCTCTCCACGAACCCGAGTCCTACCACCTTTTCTTCGAGCCCAGACGCGATTCCCTCGAGTAAAAACTCAAGCCACTCGAGACAAACCCGAGTTCACTTCTCCACTCCCAGGCTACCAGACTTCCCAGTGAAACAACTCATGGCACCATGCACGTGCACAGCGCCGCCGTCATCTCCGGTCATTTACAAATCATTAAGAGAAGTCGACGATCCTTCCCACATCAATTTCCGATCATCGAAACTCTCATCATTCACTCGAAAATGAATTTGAGACCAAAGTCAAAACCTGGAAAATGAATAGACCTCACCTCCAAACCTGTCAACGCTTCGTCATCGACCCTCCGACCACCAGCACGACTGAAATTCCGGTTACGACCTCGCCTATACTTTAGCTTCCCTTCCTCAGAAACCGGTAGCACTCGATCAATTAGAGGTGATGAAATCACCTCATTTCCAAACACGTCAAAAACTCGAGCATGAACCCTAATTTTGCTTCGTCTCATCAATTCGTGCAATGGAAAATTTATTCAACAATTTTCCTGGAATCGTTGATCAACAAGCTAACTTCAAACCAAATCTTACCACCCAATGTTGGTTCGATCATCAGGAAATGATAAAAAATGCATATCATGTTCAAATATTAACTCCACCTAGAATAGTTAACTAAGAATCATCATATTAGTTTTAAAAATCCTATCTTTGAGTGTAGATTCAAATTATAAAATCGAATTAATATTTTACAATACTCGAATTTTCCATAGGTTCCTCTTTCCACTGTAAAACCAAATTTTACAGAGTCAATATTTTAACATCGAGCCTAAAACAAATTCTAGGCTTTAATTTAAGTTTAAACAAACCTGTTTTGTTTGAATCCCTAAGCTTAATAATGTTTGTGTGAAGATGTATTAATTGATTTCTAATTTATTTTTCTCTGTAACCAGAAACAAGAAGAACAGGCTATTTAAACTACACAGTACAACATACACATATACAGAACCAATTATTTAAAAATATACAGCAAAACACAAAGTTATTCATGTATCAACACTTTTTAAAGTTGTATATTTACTTACCTTGTTTCCAGAAAAAGAACAGAGCCTCTTTCCTTTGACACAGGCTTTGAGAATGCAAGCTGAAGTTCTCATCTTTAATCTCTGGTTATATGAAGTTGTATGTTGATTTGTTTGTTTGAGTTTTAGATAGTGTTTGCCTCAGTTTTTCATAGCTTAGGATGGAACGAATTTGAAATGAGAAGATGATGTATATATGGAAATGAAGTTTACAGGTGGTGATATTTTTGTACAGGTTGATATATTTTTATTTGTTTGTACAAATTGATTTTTGTTTTTGGTCAGAGATTTTTAGGCTGAAATGATATAATATGGTGTGCTATAAGATCATGCATTAATTGCCTTTGTACAATCTACATACTTATCTCTTTTTTTTGTATGTACATATATGAACATATATCTTCTTTTGCAAGCTACACATATACTTTTTTTCTTTTTCCTTTGTGTTGTCTGGTTTCATTCTTGAGTGTACTAGTGTTTTCTATTGTGAGCCTTTATATATTTTTATTTTGTTTTCTTTACAAGTGTACATACTTATTTTTTTTCATATTTGAATGTATATTACTTTTCTTTTTTATACTTTGTAATATAAATGAATTTCTATATTTAATATGTTGTTTAAATTTAGCTAATGTGTTACTTTATATTTTACATAGTTTATTAACAAGTTATTTGAATTTATTTATGTATTTTTTTTCTTAAAACTTAATTATACTTTCATAAAATAAACACACATATGGTATATTATAAAATGTAGAATTTAACATTAAACATACTTTGAAAATTATTTTATATCAATTACAAAATATAACTTTCAAAATATCCATTAATATTCATTTGTATAAATAAAGGCATGTCTAATTTAATCATATCCAAAATACAAATACAAATTTATTTTGTAAGATATTTAAATTCAAATCCCAATTTCAAATTCTATTCTCGATCTATTTTATATACATATTTATCCCAAATATCCAAATTAATTCTCAATTAATTCATAGTTTACTAAAATTTGATATTAATTACCAATTACTTCACAATTTTTTTTATTCAAAAATTAAATTAATTATCAATTTAAATTTAATTAAAATCCAGGATCGTTACACGTAGTCAACACCAATTTATATTACTAAAGATATTTTATTATATATTTACTTATTTATTTGAGAGATATTGACTTGTTTATTTTCTATATGGTCATTTAGGAGATTTTATACTCTTATAGCTTAAAGTTTATTTATGAGTTCTTTGTTTTAATCACATTATTGTCTTGCCTATTTTATATCTATGTTCTATTATAGTTTAGCTATGGGTTGTAGGACCGTCCATGGACCAACAGCTTAGTAGTATAGTGTAACGACTCGGAATTTTATCACTTTAATTTGTGAATATTTGATTTATTTTAAATATTCATGTATGGGTTTTAATAATAAAATAACCCTCTTTAAATTTTTTAACTAATGATGGGAAATTCATTTTTAAATTCTGTATACATAAATAAGTAGTTCGATGAAAACAAAAAAAATATGATCGAAACCCCTTTTTGGATTTTTGACTTTTTATCGAATGACAAGTTGCTTGGAAGTTGTTAAGCATTTTGGTATAAACTAAACAACATTTTAAATGTTTAAAACTTTTAATTTGAAAAGATAAGGTAAATAAATAATAATGATAATGATTTATAAAGTATAATAATTTATATTTGAAATGGAAGTGATGGATTGGAAATTTAAAGATGCCTTGAGTGCAAAAATGAAATAAGTACATAAAACACCCTAGTAACCACCATCTTCCTATGGGTGACTTATTGAAATGATGTGAGAGTTGAATTTTTGGTAGTTAGCATTTTCTATTTTACTTTATTTATTCCATCTTACATACACATACACACACGTCTCTCCATCTTATTTTTCCTATTCCATCTCCATTATGCTTAGCCTCATTTTCTTTTTACATTTTGAACTTACTTTTCTTTACCGACTTCACTATTTTATCCTCCCTTTGCTTTTCCAGTAAACAAAATTTGGAAGCCATATTTAAAATTTCAAAATCAAATCCACCACTTAATTAAAAATCATGAAATAAAAATTTATCGAGTTTTTCATTGCAAGATCTTCCTTTTAGTATGGGTTTTGAAGAGCTCCTTTGTGTTTAGGAAGCTCGACCTACGCATGGTCGTACATGATGAGCTAGGGTTTTGTTTTTTTAAGGTTGTGGTTGGAGATGGAGGATTTGGAGGTCGGTGTGGGCTTAGTGAAGGTGAGAGACGCTCAAGGTGTCGTTTTTGTGAAGTTCGATGGCCTATTGCAAAATGTGACATCAGCCATGTCGTGTTGAACCTCTCAGGTCGCAATCTTCAATGGTGCATCGGTCTTGGCATGGATGGGTGCAGCGGGTCGAGGTCAGCTGGGGAAGTGTGCAGATGCTCTTGGATTAACGATCGGTGGACGAGGCTGCATGTTCACGTGCACGTCGTGCATGATGATGAGGTTATAGGCTTTGCAAAAGTGAAGATGGAGGGAGGAGATGATACTGTTGCATTTAGGTCAGTTGTGTGCTTTATAGGCCTGGTCTTTTCCTGAGTGGGATGAGAAAGTTTGAATATTTATATGTTTTAAAATTTGTTAAATAAATGTGTTAACTTATAAATGTGATATTTTGCTCGTTTGAAATTCGAATGTCACGCGGATTTTTGCGTTGGACTCATATTGATGAGTACAACGTGGTATGAAATTTGTTGGTAGATTTGGGATGTTTAAAAATTATGATATAATAATACAAATAGAATTTAATTATGTTATTTTGAATAATAATGTCGTTAAATATCATACCTTATATGTGATATCTATTTGGCCAAATAAAACACCATTAGGTTAAATTGAATTGAATTGACTATTGTCGACACCCATCGGCATGATAAATCCTCGTTCTACAGTTGCTAAGTAAAAAGTTGTTTTATGAGACTAATTAATATGTGGATTAATTAATATGGACTAAATGATGAACTAACTATTGATTGTTAATTGCTAAGTACCAGAAGCTTGGTCGCCTGGCCGTATTAAATATGACATTAACATATGAACCCCTTTGAGATATGAGAACAAACAGTAGCTTGACTAAGTACTCTGTAGTTGCTAAGCCTCAAAATCAGAAACAATGTTTAAATTTTACTAATTTCTTAATTGGAATTGTTTACTGGTTAATTATATTTTATTTCATAGTGGTTTAGAGTTAATTCTATTTAATTTAAAAATGTTTAAAAGTAAATTATTATTTTGTTAATGATATTTTACTGTTAATTATATATAATCAAGGTTGTTATTTTAAAGTTTGTTATATTATTTTAATTAATAAGGTTTAAGTTAATTACTTATTTAATTAATGTTATTAAGGTAGGTTAATTAATTAATAATGATGTTTTTGTTGACTACTTATTTAATTAATGGTGTTTATAGATAATTAATCATTATAATTAATGATGTTTAAATTTAATGAATGATTTAATTAATTGGGTTTAAGTTGATAAAGTGATTTGTTTGAAAGTGTGTATAACTAATATTTATAAACAAGGAAAAGGAGTTTTGATGGTTATTTGATTATAAAACAAGCTTTAAAGGTTATGGTCCATATAGCGATAGTCGCCATGGATGCTGTTTTGAAACTCTATGATTTATGTATAGTATAAAGGCTATCTACCTTAGATATTTGGGAACTTCTTTCAACTATTATTTAGAAAAGTCATAAAATCAATTTAAGGAGGGTTTGGAATAATTAATATATGTTAATAATTAGTTAGTAATTGTTTTTAAGAATTTTTTCGAATAGCATAAAGGAATTTTATAGATAAATATAAGATTTAGTAAAGGAGTTATATGAATATATTTATAAATGTCAGTTATGAAAGGAATTTTTATAAATATTAAAGAAACTTATAAAGGGGAGATTTACAAAGGAAAGGAGTTTGTAAATATTAAGGAGATTTATGAAAAGGATTTTATTTAAAGGATAAAGGATTTGGATTTATAGCAAGCAACGTTTAAAATGGCCTTTGTTTTTGTTGACCATTTAATACAATTTTGAAAAAGGAAATCTTTCATAACTGGTTTGTAGATATACTTATATCGTTGGGATAAGTATGTAAACCTTCTCCAACCATTGGATGGAATTTAAGAGGTTTATGAAAAATATCTTTTGTAAAGATATTTTGAGTGAAAGATTTGAAAGTGTTTTAACTAATGAAATGTTAATTAAAGATATTTTGAATGAAAGATTTGAAAATGTTTTAATTAATAAAATGTTAATTATAGAGGCTTAGCATTTAATAATGGGCTTAATTGAGTTAGTTTCCTATAAAATTTAATCCATGATTATTGTTTGTTTTATTTGATAGTTAAATAACTGACTACCAAATCTAGGTCTAAATGATCCTTCGGTGCTATAGAAACTCTCTTTTCATACTTAACACTGAAGGATATAGCTTTGGAAATATCTAGGAGAAACACGTGAGTTGTATGGCATAGTCATCTTCGATGATGATGTACTATGCGTATAAATCTCGCTCTGTTCTCCTAGGACAAATGATAGAGAGATCCGTCCACATACACGGTTAGGGGGTGATCCCCGCTACTATGTATTGTCTAGATATTTTTAAAAGATCCGAAGTTGAGTTTACCAGAAAATCGTCGATTGGTTTTGGAGTGCCCGGTAAGCGGGGGAGTGTACTTATATGAGATAAATCAAAACCATAACCACTCCAAAATAATATACGTGTTCTTCGCTTTGGAGGAGTTTCCTCATCTATTGAGATGTGGGGATCCATATGTGATTTTGAGACCAGTTGAGGTATGGGAATCCATGTATGATTCCGAGATCTGTTGAGATAAGGAATCCATGTGTGATTCCAAGACCTGTTAAGGTATGAGAATCCATGTGGGGTTCTGAGATCTATTCAAGTGGCAACTCATATGCTGGAATGCCGGACGTAGCCTCACCAGTGATAATGACTAAAACCAGAGATAGGAGGCATAACCAGTAGGGTTGGCAAACCCATATGGTGCACGCGACTTCCTCTTAGAGAAACGTACATGGATTTGCATGCAGGAGCGATGCACTCATTCTTAGTGAGACCAACTACGTTTTTCCTATGGTACATCAATAAGGATGTGTGCTGCTTCAGAAGGATATCTCTGACCCTTATGCAGGAGGGCCGTCTCTATAGTTTCCGAGGGACCCTCCATAGAATCCTACATAATTAGTGAATGTGCCTTAGCGGTTTTTGTATACCTATTATTGTTGTGATGTACACTCACATGCATCACAACTGCTTGATTATTATACTTTCAACCCTACATATTATTATAATACCATTGGATTTTCAATAGAAATGTTTTGGTTATCGTAAGGTAAAAACCCATTTGTGTTTATGTGGGGCGTGGTCTTATAAGATACCTTTATTTCAAAAGGTTTTATAACATTAAGTAATCCATTTGATTGTGTTGCTTATGCAGGTTTTACCAGACTGACCCAGGCATTGTTTTCCTATAATTCTCAGGTCAGCCCGAGCATATTTTCTAGATTTAGCTCAACACTCTGGAGCTTTAAGGAGATAAGCCAGATCCTTCGAGACGTATTTCCATAATTCTTTATTTCCGTTGCATTATTATTATTCTTATTGAATTTATCGGCAATTGTAAGGACATATTATTATAACTGTCCAGGGCTGGTAATAGGATAATTGTACTTTGATTAATGTATGTATATTAAAGTTCAGTTCTTTTTGTAAAGATCATTAGTATATTATATGTTACTCATCACGTTTTGTGAGATTATGTTTTGAATTTTCTTTTTTTCACCCCAATGATCTATCATTCGGCAATTGGATGTTCGGCACGTGAATATTGTGGATGTTTTAATGTCGACTTCTGGTGGTAGAAAAGGCGGGTTGTTGCATATAAGGGATCCATTTATAGGCACTGAATATGGATAGAGCTTCAACTGATATTAGAGCTTAGGTTTAGTGAGTAACGGAGCTTTGGGTAAAGGACATCAGATAACCAATTGAGCATATTATGAGAGAGCATTATTGTTATTCTACAATGTTAAAACTATATATATTAGCACTATACACGCACAATAATTGATGGTCTTTTCCAAAAGCAAGAGCCTAACCATTTTTACTATATATAGCAAAATTGAACAAGAGAGGTACTTGAGCTAATGTGTAAGAAATGTGGCAACAAATAAGGAGAAAAGTGCCATGGGGGTAATAGGAGGTTAACATGTGATCTATGTTCGTCCAATATATCTTGGACTTGATCCAAAATGATATAATTGTACTATTAACTCTTATGTAAGAATCATAATCGAAATGAAATTATGTTTTTCTGGTTTCAGTTTCTATTATATGTGCATATGTTTATAAATGAATGTCCATGACTACATTTTATAAATAATAAGACATCCCTAAAAGTGAATATTTAACCAATTACTATTACACTATGTTCTTGATAATGAGTAATAAATATGTGTATATAAATACTTACCTTAAATGTTCCTATTCAAGGTGGTTGAAGAAAGCGACATCGATTCACCCATGGGGCTAGTATTGTTGGGTCCATGCGGTCTTGATAACGGGTGAAATGGGTAAATTACACAACAATTCATTATTCGAATCTAAATAGGCCTACGTAATCTATTACCTAGCATTAGATTCAATCTTATTATTAAATAAAATCATATTTTATTATATTTATTAATTAAATGCATTAATTAATTTGAGTAATTATTTATTTGAATGTATCATGTATACATACAATGATAAATGTGACGACCCGGAATTTTTGTATATTTGAAATTGGAATATTTAATTAATTTTAAATATTCAGAGGTTAATTATAAAATTAAATTTCAAATATCGCTGTTTATTGAGTAATTTAATTATTAAATTAAATTATTTGAAGTTGGATAAAATAGTAAATCTGGTATTCTAAGCTGATTAAAAATATTTCAAAGGCTTGTAAAATTCATATTGATAACACTGAAGATAATAGAAGCTTCAGAATTTAATTTGAAATTGATTTGTTCAATTTTGAAATTATATCGTTTGAATCGATATTTAAAAATAGCCTTCCGAGGCACAATCTCGGAATTCGACGAAACCAGTTCCATTGAGTCCGTAATATTGAATTATTATCGGATTTCAAATTTCATATTTTTCGGAGTTGTTATGTGAGCACACGGTGAGTAAACGCTTTGAAAATTAAATCGAATTCAATTTAAATTTAATATTTAAATTGTCAACATCAGCTGAAAATCCTTCTCCATCAACACGTTTCAAAACACTGCTTTAACACTCAACCCATCCTTCTCCCTTCTTTCCGCCAGGAATCACGATACGAAATCGTGCAAGCTTATCTCAGTTCATTTTTAAATACTTTCCCCCTTTCTCTTCAGTAAACAAAAAAAACAAGTTCAAAATCAAAACAATGGCCGAAAAAATAATATGCTTCCTCGTTCAAAATCGAATCCACGTTTATCAAGGGCCGAGTTGATCGAAATCAAAATAAAAGAAGACCTAGATTCGATCACGATCTCGAGTTCGACTCAGGGCAATGGCGAGCGCGACTTCATCGAGAGAGGCGTCTGGTAGATCGAAACAATCTGCTCGAGTTAGGGTTGGATGCGTGAGGCCGCGACGTCGAGAGTTCGAATCCATGTGAAGTAAATCGGTCGCGTATGATGGTGATGGGAGTGTAGTTGATTCTAGCTTGGGCTTGCGATTTTAGCAACGACGCTGCTCGTGTCGTGATTCGAGGGTTTCGACATTCGTTTGGGATCTTGGGGAGTGGTCGCGAAGCAGGGAAGAGGAAGGATGAAGTCGTGTCGATGGGTGGTGAAGGCTGGACTTGTTGAGTTCCACTGGTCGCACTCCAGTTGCTTGTGGAAATGGCAAGCTTGGAAATGTTAATGATTTGCTTCCAGTTATATCAGTGAGGCCAGAGTCGTGTTCGTTTAGGGCTGCGACTGTTGTCAAGACCCAAAAGTCGACCTTCGAAAATCGGCACCCGTACTTCACTTGTAATCAAAATGCCGTAGATTCAAATGCCGAATCTGGTTCTCGGGAGCTTATAACAACATTAAGTAAATAACACAGCGGAATAAAAGAATAATACATTGATATACCATATCTGATACAACAGAGTGATACAATGAATATCAATATACATCAGAGATATGATACAACAAATAGCAGCGGAATAGAAAACGATAACACCAGCAGCGGAATAGAATGTCTCCAATAGAATGCTCCAAGATAAGCAACGTCAGTCCATGAACTCCAAGAACTGAACTAGCTCCAGATAATCTACAAATCTGGATATCTGAAAAACCAAACTCTAAACTGCTCGTGTAGAAAAATTTTGAGCACCCAGAGTTTAGGAAATAAACAATAAACTCCAGATCAGTCATGGGACTGGTGTGAGCAACAAAAATAGTTTATCTTTAAAAACAAATAGCAGAGATTTTTAAAGTCAATTCGCAATGCTTTTGGAAAATGAAACTACCATAAGGCCTCCCGCCACACACACAATGCAAACGCAGAATTGGAGGAGATTTCTCCTTATGATAGTCAAAGATGCTTACTACGCAAAATCAAATCATTTTTGATATTATTATTAGTGCATAGTGTAGAAAACATTTCGAAAATAGAATATCAATCTTAGCCAACATACGACCAGTATCGTATGCCTACTATAGCTACCATGTTCAATAGCAGGTTACCACCACATTCCATGGCAGGTAATACAACTAAAACCGTACAAGTCACGTATTGTTTCTTTGGATTTCCAACAAATGGTCAGGCTAAGGAACTTCCTATCCACGATGGGTACGTCCCTGGAATAGACGACCCGAGAACCTAACGTTACGGTTAGATCTCTGCCAACACAAGGCCGGGTTACCTCTGCAAAAATAGGTAACTACTGACACGCGTATGTCATCCCCCGATCGTCACCGATCTTCCCGAGGATCCCCGATTCGCAACAAACCACATAGTAAAAATGCAGCAACCACATAGGTTAAGTATCTGGGCTCCATACCATGATACCACCTTTATCCAGAAGGAATGACATACACTAAGGGGCGCTACTCCCTAGAACCTTGCTGCATCTTTCCTGTTTTGACCATTTCCGGGGTGTGAGGCTCGACGAAGTCTCGTCCACAAAGCTACGCTTTGTCACAAAGCCATGCTTCGGGTCAAACAAATGATCAACCTATGATCACAAAGATATAAGATCAAACAAATGATCATATCGCAAATGATCAAACACTGATCATCACACAGCAACACTCAACATGCCACATTACCAAATTGGGATATATCGCTGATAAATTTCAACTACATAACCTCTGAGCTCGTACGTCTCAGAGAAGGGTGTTAAGCTAAGAGAATAAATTCTCCGCCACCAACAGAAATGTATTTGAAAGAAATCGGCTTTATATCTCAAAGTGTAATGTCAGACATGTATCCATACAAGTCTGTTCCGGGTTCGAACAGAACCGAAGGCACTTCTCACGAAGCCCTTGCAATTCCGGATAACTTTCAATCACGTCCGGACTTCTCGTCACAAAAAGAGTGATATAAATCTCTATACCGGCGCGACTCAGTGCAGAGACATTCGACAGGTTGTCCTTTCATTTTCGAAAAATATCCGGTCTTCAACACCGGTCTTCAAATGCTATCCATATGCGACGTATCACTATTCGGAATGAGTTATACGACCCAAAGGTCCTTTCCCGGCTAACCCGAATAGTGAGCGAAATATTTAAAAACATATGGATATTGGGATTTCAATTAAGTCACAACTTATTACCCAAACTTTCTTTTCAAATGGTTTAACAAATTACCATTTTAATCTTTTTAAACAAAAAGATTCAATTCATAAAGTTCACTTAATTTCACAAAGATTCATTCACAGATTTTCCAAATCAATTTCCCTTTCAATTTGATTAATTCGTTAAATCTTTAAATCAAAGATTTAACTAATAGCTTTCAAAACAATTTCATTTCGAATGGTTTAAACAAATCATCATTTTAAATCTGTTAAAAATAGACAGATTTAATTCATAGCTTTCAAAAAGAATTCATTCATAACTTGGAAAAAACATTTTTTTCAATTCACTTGAAATTCCTTTAATTTAAACTGGAATTTCTTTTCTTATCTAAAAGCTTTTATCATTCGAAAACAACAGTTTTCAATTTGGAAATCTGATTCATTCATACGAGTTGAAATCCTTGGTTTAAATTCAAATTCCCAAATTAATACTTTAAAATGGTTTAATTCATACAAACACATTTATATCATCTTTTATCCCTAGTTTCCAAATCATATATTTAATTTCAAACTTGAATTCAAATTTAAATCAAATTATTTAAATTTTCAAAACTCGATTAAGTTACTCAAAATAGCTTTTATCTTTGAAATTCTATTTCAAAAGCTTTCCACTTCAAACCCAAATTTCCAATTTCAAAATCAATTGAAATTAAAATTTTAATTTCAAAAAAAACATCAAATTTAAATTATCTGTGACTTAACCGATTTCCACGTGAAATCCATATTTGTGTGTGTAAAAGTGTAGTCCGGGGGTTTAACACAATGGTGCACAACATCAATCATCACAGACATATCGATAAGCGGTATAATTGATAACGCTTATCTTCATTCACAGATTCATAGATAAAATAAATTTATCAGTCACAAAGATTCACTATTACAATTCGATGTGGGTTTCGGATAACCAACTGGAATCCGACTCCCTGTCGCATCGAAATTCAAATGCCGTTTTACGGGCAAAGGGTTTCATATTCACATAGTAATATATCACAGAAATAGAAATTTCAGATCACAGCATAAATCAGGGTATATCACAAAACATCATCCAAACAAATACATCCAGTAATTATTCATCAATTACCTTCCTAAGTAATTATATCTCCCAATTATCAAGTGATTAATCCCAATTAATTAACTCAAATTAATCAATTACTCAATTAACTAAAATGGGTATTTAATACCTTAATTACTTCCCATTTTTAATTACACTTAAACAATTTCAATGTTGATTATCGAATTAATTAATCTAATTAACTATTAAAAATCAATTATATTAATTAATTTTAAAATAATCTAGTTAATGACCTTCATTAACAACTATAAGTTACTATTCTAAAGTAATTAACTTATATTAATTATTAATAAGTTTAATTTACCATTTATAAATTAATTAAAGTCTAATCCAGGATTTTAATAACATACCAATTACTTAACTTATTATTAAAAACTTTTAATTAAATTCTTTTTAAACTTAAAATTTCAAATTAATTACTTAATTCATTTTTTAAACTTTAATTAATACCTTTAAACTTATAGTTACAAATTTAATCAATATAATTTTCAAAATATCTACTTATTCAAGAGTATTTAAATTTATAACTTTTCTTTTCCTCAAAAATCTGGAATTAACACTTAAATTAAACTCAGTTTAACTTGATTTAAAATTTTAAAAACTTACTAATTTAAAAACTGTAAATTTTGCACTGTTTAAAACTGGAAAGTGAACTGACCCGAGACTTCGTGGTTTTACTTCGAGAAAATTATAAATTTACCCGGACCAAAATGTATTTTACCCGAGTATATACTCGAGTTGAACTGGGTTCTGTCAAAACTAAGGAAACAGACCCTACCCGAGATAACACTTAATTTACTTCGAGGCATTTATCAATCCACCCGAGCAAGTCACAGATCTACTCGAGAAATTCTCGAGTCCACTTTCCTATCATCACAACGGAAACCCAGCCACCAGATCACTCAACTGTGCACGTGCACGCTCCCATCAGCCACCTCCGGTCGACCACGACCATCCCAACATCACGGCGACCACCTCGACACCCTATTTCCAGCCTCCGATCATCTTCTCCGTTTCTCGATCCAATTCGAGTACATCACCGCCTGGAACGAAAACAGAACCCATCGCTCATTTCTGGAAAGCCTCGCCGTACTCCAAACTCTGACCACCAGAAAATCCCCTACTTCGGCTACGACTTCGACCACACCTGAGCTTCAACTTCCCAAAGTATCTCAAAGCTCGATCAATCCATGGCTTCAAACGAGACAATTAACTATGGCACTTAAAAACTAGGTTTACAGACTCCACGCACTTGCCGCAGTCGCCACCGTTAACTAACCACCATTCCCCCATTTTTCCTAGGTCCACTGGTCCCTCCTCTACCTCCAGACCCAATCACGACATCTCCAGTCGTCGAGATCACCTACGGCAGCTCAAAAAGGCAAAAATGGACGAACTGAAACTACTCTCTAACCCAAACTCTAAAAATATTAATTCTTGTCTTAAAAATCCTATTTTGGTATGTAGTTTCAACTGATACGACTGAATTCTTAAAGCAAGAATTTTGATTTTACACATATTTAAAGTTGTATTTAGTTTCTTGAGTTACCAGTGGCAAATACATGTTGTTCAATCTTTAATACAGTTTTAATACTCAGATTATAACCCAACAAACATTATTTGTCTACATCCTAAGTTCACATAATCAATAGATCGAGAGATGAAGATTTATTTACATATCTACTTAAGCAAGATAAACGACTGGTAACAGGCTAACAGAGTATTCAAGTGTACATACATACACAGATTTGCACAATCATATGTATACAAAATATATAGTATCTCAGAGAAAAACATGCCTCATATTAACAAGTTTTATTTTTAAATAAAATGTTACTCGCTTTGTTTTTCCAGAGGAAGAAGAACAAAGCACTTTCATTTTTGAAACAGGCTTTGACAATTGGCAAGTTGAAGTCTTTTTTTCTTTTGATTTCCTTGTTGATCTCTAAGTCTATATTGCTATTTAAATTTGAGTTTTATTCACTTCAGATTTTAACTTAGTTTGATGGAAGAAACTGAGATGAAGCTTGTTTGAATATGAAATAATATTGGCTCAGTTTGGAAGATGAACGAAAGGAAATGAGGAAGACTTGATAAAAATATGAGTTTACAGGGTAATGTTTTTGTACAATTTCTTATTTAATAAACATAGGTCAGAGATTTTTTCTATAGAGGAGGCTGAAATGAGATATAAAATGTACTAGAGATACAAACATTTAATGCTTATGTCCTTATGTCTACAAATACATCCTTTAATTTATATTTCGTAAGTACTTAGACATCAATTTCCTTTGTATATATTTCTTTTCAGGTGTACATATTATTTTATACTTCCTGTTCAAACATCATGAAGATATCTTTTCCCTTTTATACTTTGTTTCTCAGCCTACATACATACTTTACTTAACATATCTTACTATCTTCTTATGCAAACTTTTCATTTGTATATACTTTGTTTTCTTTTGCTTATTCTATCCTTGCATTATTTGTTTTTATTTGGTGGCTGCAACTTTATTTTGTTTACTTTTACATACTTATGTCTTTGTTGGTTATTTTTACTTTGTTTTGTTTTCTAAGTGTTGTAGGCTATGGTATACTTTTGTATGCTAGAGGTAGTTCATATCTAAATATATTTTGTTCTTTGCTTTTTATTATTTTATAAATTTAAATGATTTACACAAAATTTTATCTGTATTCGGGAAAACTCGCAATCCATTATAATAAATTTCACAATTTTTATTCAAAAATTAATAAATTATCATTTTAAATATTTATAAAATTCGGGGTCGTTACAACTGTGATGAGGAGAAGGCAGTGAGGTATTCAGATTTTTATTCTTCAATTAATTTTGATTTAACAGTGATATAAACGAATTAAATTTTATAAGGGCTGGCAGTAAAGAAAAAGATATATATATATATATATATAATATAATGTTTACAGTAAACTATAAAGTTATTCGGTTTCAGTATTATAAATGTATATCAGTGATCAATTTATTTAATAAACATATTTAATTATTTTAGTTGATGAAAATATTTTATTTAATCGAAAATCATCTGTTTGAAATGAAATTTTTAGTTAAATGAATTATTAAATGGAAATTTTATTTGGAGCTAGATTTGTGTAATAAATCTATTTAATTTATTTTGTTAAAAAAATAAATAATAATATTTCATTAATTAAACTATTAGTTGAAATAAATTATGGGGTAATTAAATTATCAAATTAGAAATTAATTGATCGATTTATCCAAAATATTAATAAGTTGAATAATGGTATTTAAGGTCGATAATCGGAAAATCAAGGCAATATTGGAAGGGATGGCAAATAAAAGCAAAGGTGAGTTAATCTCACTCAGTTTAATTTTATTTAAATTTAATTGGTTAAATTTAAATATGGATGAATGATTGAATTGATTGATTTGATTGATATGGTATATAGTAGTATATACCAATATATATATATTGGCATATGTATATATTGGAGTTGTTGATATTCCCACATTATATAGTGGATGAGACCCTATGCGCCGCATAATAGCGGATGATATTTTATAAAACCCATATACCGCGATATTCCACCTTGAAGTGGAATTGGTATTGTGCTAACGTCTGTGGATGCAGGGAAACAGGTTGGAGGGATCCAACTGGATTCCTCAAAATATTTAATTTTGTTAAATATTCTGTGATATGATTTTTGATATCCTATGATGAATTATATGGATAATTGGATGTTATGGTTTGGTTGGACCGATTTGGATGTGCTGAATTATCAAAATCTCTAGAATGGAATTTTTGAAAAGAAATAAGAGAGTAAATTTTTAAGTAAAATAATTATAAAGAGTTTGGAATAAATTTGAGAATAAATCTGATTAAGAATAAAAGTGATTTCCAAAATTCTAATAAATATGGGAAAGAGGAATTTTGAATAAACAGAGAAATATTGAATTTAAAGAAAACTTATGTGATATTATTTAAAAGAATAAATAATTTATTTTAATTCAATGTTTAAATGTAATTAAAAAGAAAGAAGGAATTTGGGAAATCTGAAACTTGTGTTTCAGTTTAAAGATTTTAAATCATAATGAGAAATAAAATCTGGAAGTTAATGAATTTGGAAATAAATGGATTAAGTAAGGAAATTTATTTCAAAGTAAATTGGAAAATCAATTGTAAATTGATTTAAATATTTGGGAATTTGAAATTTAAAGAGAAGTGAGATTTTGGAAACTGGGTTATAAAGTAAAATAAAATATCAGTGGATATTTGAGAATATAAATTCAAGATGGGAATTTATAAAAGGATATGGTTTGGTTTAAAAATAAATGTTGATTTTTTTTTTAAAGATGGGAATGAGAAGTGTATTTCTCTGGATAGCCAAGTACGTTTTCAAAGCAATTTTTAATATAAGTTAAAAGTTCTAATTTGTGTTTTTAAAAGCATGTTTTAGAAAATTGATTATTTCTAAATGTTAATTTCCTAAGTAAGTATTTTCAAAAATCTATTATTGTAGTAAGTATATAAAAGTGATTTGCTATTATGTTTTAAAAGAAGAAATTTAGTTTATATTTATAAAGTGGTTTATTTTAAAGTATATATTTTTAATAAAGTATTAAGCTAGTTTGATTTCAATGTTATAATATATTTAAAATAAAGTGTTTTTAAATTATTTAAAATTAAAAGTATTTTGTACTTGGTGGTTCAGTGGAAATAAATATTTGGAAATGTATTCCGTAAGTGGAAACTGTTTTGAAACTGTTTTCAAAGGGAGTTGAAAATTTGGAAATATATCTTGGAAAGATATTTGGGCAAATAAATAATGTGGGAAATTATTTATTGTGTGATGGCTGCTTGTGGATGTTAATTGATAGTTAAATAATCGACTATCAATATTGGCCAAATGCGCTGATCGTTTCGAAGAGACCGGGATCGGGTTTCCGTATACCGGGATTCTAGGTCTGGAAACTCGAATACCACTTCGATCCGGTTTGTACTTTTCGTGAAAACGATTTCGGAGTCAAAGATGGAGCAGTGAAGTGCAAGGGCTAGTCGCTACTAATCCTCAGGATATTTCCAAAATGGATGTAGTAGGAATAGTGCCTTCGGTTCCGTTCGGACCCGGGACGGACTTGTATGGACGAATGCTTTCGTGACATCGTCAGGTGGACGATGGGCATTCTAAGGGATATGTGCTATAAAGGTATCGTTTAGCCTCGAGCCTCATCAACCGGGAATGACTGAAAATCAGGGGTTATGCAGCAAGGCTTCGTGGGTAGCCCCCACTTGAGAGTAAGGTCATCCCTGTCTAGATGTCCCTTTTATTTCGGCTTAGTGGTGCGGTTGCTGATCCCAACCGTGGGGTGATTTTATTTGGAATTATCCAGTAAGGGATGATTCCGGCTTTGTGTTGCAGGGGAGCGGGCGTACTCCTCGGTACTGTGATCTAGGCCACGTACTGTGACAGGTGGTACCCCAGTGCCTAGTCATTCGTTGGAAATCCATTCTCCCTACGTGCCTTGTACGGTATTTGTTTGTATACCTAGTATGCTGGAATTTAATCATGTAACAATTTCAGCTATTTTAATAAGTATTTGTGAATAGACACTATTATAATATCAGAGGATTTTTATAAAAAGTGTTTTAGCTATCGTAAGGTAAAAACCCGACATGTTTATTTGTGGCGTGGTCTTACGAGATGCTTTTATTTTCAAAAGGATTTTTGAAACTTTAATAATCAATTGAGTGTGATTTTCTCACGCTGGTATTCCAGACTGACTCGGGTATTGTTTTATATGATGCTCGGGTCAGACCGAGTATTATAGGTTACAGGATATGATGCTGTGGATCTCAGGAGATGAGCTGGATGGCGAGACGTATCTCCCGTACTTGTTTATATATATATATATTCCGCTGTGTTGATTGTTGTACTCTGTTGTATTGAGGACATGATATGGTTATTGTCCAATTGTATGTTATGTGTTCTCTGGTGTATACTCTGATGCTATATTATATAAAACTGATATAGTTTTGATTTGTGTAAAGATCTGTTAATATATATTATATTTTATTCCGCTGCGATGGTTAGATTCTGATGTTGTTTTCTATTTTTCTTCTTCTACCTCTTCTTCTTAACTAAAATGGTTCGATTTTCCGGGTATGGAAAGTCGGGTCGTTACAGTGGTATCAGAGCTTAGGCTAGCGATAACCTTAGCTCTGGTGGGAATTTTAAGAGTACTAATAGATATGAGCGCGTATTTGTTAGTGAATATAAAATGGTTTTATATTGTGTTGGTTGATTTATTGAGTGGCATATGAACCTTCGTCGGCACAGTCTGTACAACTGTATCGAAGGGGTTTCTAAACACTTGAATAGAACAGTTCGACACAATATTGTTTTAAATAGGGTGAATGAAATAATTTTGCCCAAATTATTTTGTATATAAAAGAAATAATTATTCGAAAATTATTATAGTTATATATTTAGATGCTTGGTTGTTAGAAAATGACAATAATGAGTTAGTCTCATTATTGAGTAGAAATTGAAAATTTATAACCTAAGTTGAAGAATAAATTTATATAACAAAATGGAATTTGAAATATAGACTAGAAATGAAATTTATAAATTGAGATAAAACTTTATATACAAATGTGAATTACAAATGTGATTTATAATCAAATGAGATAAATTCATAAACAAATGAAATTTGTAAATGTAAATTGTAAATGTGACTTATAACTTGAAATAAAATGTGATAGAATTCCAGAGTAATGTTTGGATATAAAATTGAATGGATTTTGAATTTGAAGTTTTGGGAAAGGTTTAAATTCCTTTGGATTTAAAATAGTTTCAAAGGTTTTGGGGAAATAATGGTGTTATTATTTCATGAATATTCTTGAAATTGAATTGAAATCTGTTGGGATTTAGGAATTACAAATGTTTGAAATGTTTTAAAGTGATAAAAGCATTAAATTCTCTTTAGGTCGCTGGAAAATAATTTCGGTGATGACTGCAGCATCATCGATGTCTATTTTCGAGTTTCCAAAGAGAAATTGCTACCAAACTGTTTTAAATTGGAAGTGATTGTGAACTGGGTTGGTTTTGAAATTCAAAGGGAAAATTGTTTGGTAAAAGCAGATTATTTTGGAAATTGGGATTTGAGGTGATATACTAGATATGTATGAGTTATTTATGGATTCAAAGTGGTTTTGAAATAAAACCGGGCAATTGAATTCTGGGAATTCTATTTAAAAAAATAAATGTGGGAATTTAAACGAATCAACAATATAAAGTATAGAATGAAGTTGATTGAAATAAGAAGGGAATGAAAGTTTAAATTCCGGGATTATAATTATGAGATGAAAATAACTCAATGAGTAATATAAGTTGGTAGATAAAAGAGTTAGAGAACTTGAAGGTGAATGAATTGTAAAATTTGTATCCTGGAATTAAAATTTAATTCGAGTATATGAAGGTGAATAAAATATATTTGAATTTAACTTAAGATAAGTTAAATAAAATTGAGAATTGGAATTGAATTAAATGTAAGTCGAATTAAATTGGATATAAAGGTAATGTAAAATGCTTATAATTGTGTAAAGAAATTCATATTCTTAAGTTCTTAAGTGTAATAATTTGAGATTTGATTGTAAAGATGAAAATGGACTTAAATGAATAGTCCCAGATCTTAAGTAAGTAAGTTAAAACTTATGAATAGAAATGAAATTGTAAGTCATAAATGGGAATTCATTTCTTTGAACCATTAAGAGTTATAATTTGAAATTGTAATTATCAAATGGAAACGACTAAGATGAGCAATCTTAATTTTTAAATAAATCCAAACTTGAATTATAAAATAAATCGAACTTAAGAAAATTAAGTGAAGTGATATTTGGAATTAAAAAGCAAGTATTTAATTTTAACCAGTGGAGGAACTAATTAGATAATAAATTAGTTAATGAAATTGAATTGTGAGTTAATGAAATTGGATTAACATAGTGATGGTTTGAATTGCGAATGGAATCCGAATAAGTGAAAATAAATTGGAAATGACCTGGTTATTAATAAAATAATTCCAGATGAATTGAGTATGGAAAATAAAATTCATAATGATTGAGTGAATGAACCACTTATATTAAATAAATAAATGGATGGAATTTGATTAAATAAGAATCAAATGAAAGATGGAAATAAAACTTTAAAGGGTTGGTTAAATGGAAAATAAACTTAAGTTATTGACTTAAGTAAATGTGGAATGGAAACTGAACTCAAACAGAAGAGTGGTTTAAATAAGTTGAGAAATAGTTATTGAATTAATTAACTTGGATTGTTTTCGAGTTAAATAAAATTCAATATTCAGAAGTTGGAGATGAATTTAATTTAAGAAAATTATTAGAAATGAAAATCTGAATGAAATGTGGAATAAGTATATATATTTGAAATGAAGTAGTAAATTGAAGTAAGTTGGAATTCATATGAAATGGGAGTTCAATTTGAATATATACACTTCAGTGGTGAAGTAGTAAATAAATATAAGAAAATTTATATTGAACTTAAGAATTGAAGAATGAAATTCTTAAGAAAATTTGTATTGAAAATATACTTAGTAATTTTGGAAAAAAAAAATATACTAAGTGAATAGTTGAATGAAGACTAAAACTGAAATTGTGAAATGGGATAGTTGTGAATAAGGGGATAACAATTAAAAGGAATGTGAATAAAAGAGAATTTATGTAATTGGTAATCAATTGGAATTTATACGTAAGATGTACGTATATTATTTTATTCGCATAGCTATTTGGTCCAGATGTCGAACACAGAATTTCGAGATAGATATATCGATCCGAGTTGGAATTTTTCACTCGATTTTCGACGGCGAACCTGGATATGGATTGTTGATTGATTCTGGATATTCTCTATCATAGTTTGTGACTATGCAAGGAGAATGACGGTTTTTGATCGATAAACCAGATCTGAGTCCGCACTAGGAAGTCGGGTGGACGATACTAGTTCGGAAGTGAAATTGTGTGATCGATTGAGCGATCGAATGTGATATTGCGTACGGATGATATATGTGCATCGTACGGGCTTAAGTAAAGCAAATATTGAAAATTTGTAAAGAAAGGTATAAAATGACTTTGGAATTGTGATTGAATATTATTGCTTAGTAGGATATACAGGTGTATAAAAGCAACGGATAGATTGGGATTTTGATTTTAAAAGATAAATTTAATGGCCCGACAAAAAGGTATGTATTTGAATTTCTATATGAAATTTGATTGGGTTTTTGATCCAGCCACTTGGCTTTTTGTTTTCTTTTTGAGATTGGGAGGCCGTAGAGCCATTTTGTAGTTGTACCGAGCTAGCCGCGCAAAGGAGACGCTGGCAAAAATTTTCGAGAATTTAGAGAGTTAGAAAAATTTTGAGAAATTTTGACAATTTAAGATTTGAATTCAAATTTAAAATTTGAATTGATAAGTAAGTGATATTGTTTGGGAAACTTATAGCTAAGTTTGGAAGGTGGGAAAAAACTTAGTGTGTCTGTGATATAAAGATTCGTTGGGTTAATTGTTAAAAACTATTTGGGTTGAGGGAATAGTTAACGGGAATCGAACCATTCCTCTTAACTAGTAATTTCGGGGACGAAATTCTTTTAAGGGGGAAGGAATGTGACGACCCGGAATTTTTGTATATTTGAAATTGGAATATTTAATTAATTTTAAATATTCAGAGGTTAATTATAAACTTAAATTTCAAATATCGCTGTTTATTGAGTAATTTAATTATTAAATTAAATTATTTGAAGTTGGATAAAATAGTAAATCTGGCATTCTAAGCTGATTAAAAATATTTCAAAGGCTTGTAAAATTCATATTGATAACACTGAAGATAATAGAAGCTTCAGAATTTAATTTGAAATTGATTTGTTCAATTTTGAAATTATATCGTTTGAATCGATATTTAAAAATAGCATTCCGAGGCACAGTCTCGGAATTCGACGAAACCAGTTCCATTGAGTCCGTAATATTGAATTATTATCGGATTTCAAATTTCATATTTTTCGGAGTTGTTATGTGAGCACACGGTGAGTAAACGCGTTGAAAATTAAATCGAATTCAATTTAAATTTAATTTTTAAATTGTCAACATCAGCTGAAAATCCTTCTCCATCAACACGTTTCAAAACACTGCTTTAACACTCAACCCATCCTTCTCCCTTCTTTCCGCCAGGAATCACAATACGAAATCGTGCAAGCTTGTCTCAGTTCATTTTTAAATACTTTCCCCCTTTCTCTTCAGTAAACAAAAAAAAACAAGTTCAAAATCAAAACAATGGCCAAAAAAATAATATGCTTCCTCGTTCAAAATCGAATCCACGTTTATCAAGGGCCGAGTTGATCGAAATCAAAATAAAAGAAGACCTAGATTCGATCACGATCTCGAGTTCGACTCAGGGCAGTGGCGAGCGCGACTTCATCGAGAGAGACGTCTGGTAGATCGAAATAATCTGCTCGAGTTAGGGTTGGATGCGTGAGGCCGCGACGTCGAGAGTTCGAATCCATGTGAAGTAAATCGGTCGCGTATGATGGTGATGGGAGTGTAGTTGATTCCAGCTTGGGCTTGCGATTTTAGCAACGACGCTGCTCGTGTCGTGATTCGAGGGTTTCGACATTCGTTTGGGATCTTGGGGAGTGGTCGCGAAGCAGGGAAGAGGAAGGATGAAGTCGCGTCGATGTGTGGTGAAGGCTGGACTTGTTGAGTTCCACTGGTCGCACTCCAGTTGCTTGTGGAAATGGCAAGCTTGGAAATGTTAATGATTTGCTTCCAGTTATATCAGTGAGGCCAGAGTCGTGTTCGTTTAGGGCTGCGACTGTGATGAGGAGAAGGCAGTGAGGTATTCAGATTTTTATTCTTCAATTAATTTTGATTTAACAGTGATATAAACGAATTAAATTTTATAAGGGCTGGCAGTAAAGAAAAAGATATATATATATATATATATAATATAATGTTTACAGTAAACTATAAAGTTATTCAGTTTCAGTATTATAAATGTATATCAGTGATCAATTTATTTAATAAACATATTTAATTATTTTAGTTGATGAAAATATTTTATTTAATCGGAAATCATCTGTTTGAAATGAAATTTTTAGTTAAATGAATTATTAAATGGAAATTTTATTTGGAGCTAGATTTGTTTAATAAATCTATTTAATTTATTTTGTTAAAAAAATAAATAATAATATTTCATTAATTAACTATTAGTTGAAATAAATTATGGGGTAATTAAATTATCAAATTAGAAATTAATTGATCGATTTATCCAAAATATTAATAAGTTGAATAATGGTATTTAAGGTCGATAATCGGAAAATCAAGGCAATATTGGAAGGGATGGCAAATAAAAGCAAAGGTGAGTTAATCTCACTCAGTTTAATTTTATTTAAATTTAATTGGTTAAATTTAAATATGGATGAATGATTGAATTGATTGATTTGATTGATATGGTATATAGTAGTATATACCAATATATATATTGGCATATGTATATATTGGAGTTGTTGATATTCCCACATTATATAGTGGATGAGACCCTATGCGCCGCATAATAGCGGATGATATTTTATAAAACCCATATACCGCGATATTCCACCTTGAAGTGAAATTGGTATTGTGCTAACGTCTGTGGATGCAGGGAAACAGGTTGGAGGGATCCAACTGGATTCCTCAAAATATTTAATTTTGTTAAATATTCTGTGATATGATTTTTGATATCCTGTGATGAATTATATGGATAATTGGATGTTATGGTTTGGTTGGACCGATTTGGATGTGCTGAATTATCAAAATCTCTAGAATGGAATTTTTGAAAAGAAATAAGAGAGTAAATTTTTAAGTAAAATAATTATAAAGAGTTTGGAATAAATTTGAGAATAAATCTGATTAAGAATAAAAGTGATTTCCAAAATTCTAATAAATATGGGAAAGAGGAATTTTGAATAAACAGAGAAATATTGAATTTAAAGAAAACTTATGTGATATTATTTAAAAGAATAAATAATTTATTTTAATTCAATGTTTAAATGTAATTAAAAAGAAAGAAGGAATTTGGGAAATCTGAAACTTGTGTTTCAGTTTAAAGATTTTAAATCATAATGAGAAATAAAATCTGGAAGTTAATGAATTTGGAAATAAATGGATTAAGTAAGGAAATTTATTTCAAAGTAAATTGGAAAATCAATTGTAAATTGATTTAAATATTTGGGAATTTGAAATTTAAAGAGAAGTGAGATTTCGGAAACTGGGTTATAAAGTAAAATAAAATATCAGTGGATATTTGAGAATATAAATTCAAGATGGGAATTTATAAAAGGATATGGTTTGGTTTAAAAATAAATGTTGATTTATTTTTAAAAGATGGGAATGAGAAGTGTATTTCTCTGGATAGCCAAGTACGTTTTCAAAGCAATTTTTAATATAAGTTAAAAGTTCTAATTTGTGTTTTTAAAAGCATGTTTTAGAAAATTGATTATTTCTAAATGTTAATTTCCTAAGTAAGTATTTTCAAAAATCTATTATTGTAGTAAGTATATAAAAGTGATTTGCTATTATGTTTTAAAAGAAGAAATTTAGTTTATATTTATAAAGTGGTTTATTTTAAAGTATATATTTTTAATAAAGTATTAAGCTAGTTTGATTTCAATGTTATAATATATTTAAAATAAAGTGTTTTTAAATTATTTAAAATTAAAAGTATTTTGTACTTGGTGGTTCAGTGGAAATAAATATTTGGAAATGTATTCCGTAAGTGGAAACTGTTTTGAAACTGTTTTCAAAGGGAGTTGAAAATTTGGAAATATATCTTGGAAAGATATTTGGGCAAATAAATAATGTGGGAAATTATTTATTGTGTGATGGTTGCTTGTGGATGTTAATTGATAGTTAAATAACTGACTATCAATATTGGCCAAATGCGCTGATCGTTTCGAAGAGACCGGGATCGGGTTTCCGTATACCGGGATTCTAGGTCTGGAAACTCGAATACCACTTCGATCCGGTTTGTACGTTTCGTGAAAACGATTTCGGAGTCGAAGATGGAGCAGTGAAGTGCAAGGGCTAGTCGCTACTAATCCTGAGGATATTTCCAAAATGGATGTAGTAGGAATAGTGCCTTCGGTTCCGTTCGGACCCGGGACGGACTTGTATGGACGAATGCTTTCGTGACATCGTCAGGTGGACGATGGGCATTCTAAGGGATATGTGCTATAAAGGTATCGTTTAGCCTCGAGCCTCATCAACCGGGAATGACTGAAAATCAGGGGTTATGCAGCAAGGCTTCGTGGGTAGCCCCCACTTGAGAGTAAGGTCATCCCTGTCTAGATGTCCCTTTTATTTCGGCTTAGTGGTGCGGTTGCTGATCCCAACCGTGGGGTGATTTTATTTGGAATTATCCAGTAAGGGATGATTCCGGCTTTGTGTTGCAGGGGAGCGGGCGTACTCCTCGGTACTGTGATCTAGGCCACGTACTGTGACAGGTGGTACCCCAGTGCCTAGTCATTCGTTGGAAATCCATTCTCCCTACGTGCCTTGTACGGTATTTGTTTGTATACCTAGTATGCTGGAATTTAATCATGTAACAATTTCAGCTATTTTAATAAGTATTTGTGAATAGACACTATTATAATATCAGAGGATTTTTATAAAAAGTGTTTTAGCTATCGTAAGGTAAAAACCCGACATGTTTATTTGTGGCGTGGTCTTACGAGATGCTTTTATTTTCAAAAGGATTTTTAAAACTTTAATAATCAATTGAGTGTGATTTTCTCACGCTGGTATTCCAGACTGACTCGGGTATTGTTTTATATGATGCTCGGGTCAGACTGATTATTATAGGTTACAGGATATGATGCTGTGGATCTCAGGAGATGAGCTGGATGGCGAGACGTATCTCCCGTACTTGTTTATATATATATTCCGCTGTGTTGATTGTTGTACTCTGTTGTATTGAGGACATGATATGGTTATTGTCCAGTTATATGTTATGTGTTCTCTGGTGTATACTCTGATGCTATATTATATAAAACTGATATAGTTTTGATTTGTGTAAAGATCTGTTAATATATATTATATTTTATTCCGCTGCGATGGTTAGATTCTGATGTTGTTTTCTATTTTTCTTCTTCTACCTCTTCTTCTTAACTAAAATGGTTCGATTTTCCGGGTCTGGAAAGTCGGGTCGTTACAATAAAATAGTGTAACAAATGAAGTGTAAACATATATATAACTATATATACATATTTAGATATTGGGACACACACACACGTACACACACACATAGATAGATATATATATATATATTATACTTACATATGCATATGACAATTGATATGAATATTAGGAATATAAATGTCTATGTATACGTATGTGTGTTTAATTTTACTATAATATAACTTTCAAAGAAAAATTATACTATATAATATGTGTATATTGTTTGTATAAAAATATATATAGTACTATATATATATATAGTTTAGATACGCGAGCACACATATATCTGATATCTATAATGCCACTTATGCATACACACACACACATATATATATATATATGGAAAAACATATATATATATATATAATAGTTAGATATCTATAAAACTAGAGAATAATTGGTGTATAAATAAAGATAGAAATAAATATAAATTAGATTTAAATCTAATTAAATCTAAGTAAAAACGGAAATAGAAAAAAGGTGATACTTTAGTTGATTCCAACTTCTTCTTTTAAAAACACTAGTTTGTAATATATTCAATATCTATACAAAAAGAATTTTATACTTGTTCATAATCAAAGTACCTAAGCATTAATTTTACCAATCTAAAACACATACATGTAAACAAGGTTATTATAACGCATTACCACTATTAATATATTGCTCCGATAACATGATAAATTTTAAAAACATTCACTATATATATATATACAGATATGTGTATACACAGTAATTTAAATTATAAATTTTATATACATATAATTGACCAAACAATATTGAATATATTGGTTTGAAAACAAAATTAACCTAATCAAAATATTGAACCTAACATTGATTTATAATTTTGGATAACATAAAGATAAATGTATTTAAATATATACAGTTCACTTAATTGAAAACCTTATCCATAACTATAAGTAAATTAAATTATGAAAACATATGTAAATTTTATTATAGCAAATTAATTCTACATTAAAAAAATTTAGGTCCTTTGAACGGTAGCAATATAAAAATTAAGCCAAACACAAATTGGTTTATGATTATATGATGATATATAAAATAGTTTAGATTAATTTCGATAAGCGAAAATTCAATATACATATATGTGAATTTGGTTAGGGTTGAACATCATGAATGAACAAAATAAAAGGAAATAAACCTAAAAGAGTCTTTAGTAACGACCCGCTATTTTAAACCATTCAAATCGATAATAAACCACACATGTCAGACTTGAATTGCTCAAAATAACAGATTGTTATTTATATTTGGAAAAACTTAGCATATACAGTAAATAAATCAATCACAGAATCACAGACATAGAGTAATACAATAATACGCAACGTTATAGATAAATAGTAGTTCATGAAGCTACTACAGAAACAACAGATCCAAGACAAAAGACAACAACAGTCCAAATACACAGAAGTCTCTAATACATAAGCAAATAACAAGTCAGAACAGAAATAACTAAATGACTGAAATAACAAAATAACTAGAAAGCTGAATAGATAAGATAGATCTCCAAGCCAAGCTCCAAAAGGCGAGTCTCAAATGCTGTAATACTCAGGCTGACCCGAGAATAAAGCAAAACACAAAACACTCGAGTCAGGATTAACAATCTTATGCAAGTAAATCAACTCAAGTGAAATGTCCAAATGAAATACAATAACTTAAAGAATGTTTGGGATATCCATCCTTTAAGGATCCGTGGAACTATCTACATGCATAATACAATACGCTACATAAATAATGTCTACAGTAAAGTAAAATATTAAAATAGCGTTAAGGCGTTACCCATATCCCCCTTAACACATTTTTATACAAATGTCGTAGTCTATACAGTACTGTAAACTCCACCGTAAACTGGTGGGCTATCAGGGAGCACTCCATAGGTACGACTCAA
Organism: Allium fistulosum; assembly: GCA_030737815.1. NCBI lineage: Eukaryota > Viridiplantae > Streptophyta > Magnoliopsida > Asparagales > Amaryllidaceae > Allium > Allium fistulosum. The sequence goes on from CM060906.1 coordinate 327,818,765, forward strand.
ACCAAACTTGTAGTGGGCGCGATGAGGATAAATATGACAAGGCACACAAGGCAATGCCCAGGGTAGGATACTACCATTTTGCGGATCCGGATGGGTGGTAACGCATAGCAGCTACTACCGCCCACCTCAAGACACACTCCCAAAACAAATCAAAGGGTGGCCACCAAATCAATCACAATGTAATAATATGGTATCGAAGAAATATGCCCGATAGGGGGAGCGACCCCACTTGGCCCGGCATGGCTCCTATTTTAGTCATTTTAATTATGACCCGAATGTCAAGGCTATCCATCATCGTTCTCTTACTTCATTCCAGTAGCGTTCGCCAAACCATCCTACTTCATTCTTGATTCTCCACCATGTGCACAGTTGTTAAAGCGGTTTTCGGTATTGGCAGAGAGTATGACAATATCTTATCCCGACCTCTTTAACAACCAAACGCTTATTTCACACTAGTTGGTTCTTTTACATTTCCAAAACCGATTCATGATTTATATCAAATATCATATTCACTTCAAAATCATATCACTTTCGAAATCATATTCACTTCAAAATCATATCACTTTCGAAATCATATTCACTTCCGAAATCATATTCATTTTAAAAATCATAACCACAAAATAGGTCAAACCATCATGTCAAAATATTCGCATTTTAAATCAATTAAATCTAAATCATAACAGTTACAACTTTAAATATTTTGAATATTTAAAGTAGCATATATATTGGAATAGTTATACATTAAAAATAGTTTATATTTTAAAAATAGGTTATAGATTGAAATAGTTTATATATTAGAGATAGTTTATATATTAGAGATAGTTTATATATTAAAATAGGTTAGAGATTGAAATAGTATATATATATATTAGAAATAGTTTATATATTAAAGTAAGTTATATATTGAGACAATTATATTAATTTAAATATTTTAAACATAAGATATTTTATTTTTATTAAATTTTATTAAATTAAATATTATATTATGAAAAAAAAGTAAATAAAGTTATAAGTAAAACCTTAAAATTTACATTTTAAAAACTTATCTTATAAATTTGGAATTCTTAAAACATAAAATTTTAAAATCTAAATTTTACATATATGTTTTAAAATAAAATCTTTATATTAAATTTAAAATTCATTTTCCTTTTTTTTTCCAAACATATCTTTCCAAAATTTGAGGGATCACTTTAAAAAAACAGACTAATGGTGTCCGTATATAGTTTTCTATCATACAGTCAAGTGATACAGATATTTATCATTTTAATCCACAATAATTTCAAAATTTACGGGTATATATCATTTCAACCCGCAATCCCAAATTTTCAAAATCAATAAAAATTGCTTGGGTTTATCATTTCAACACATAATGATTTTTCCTTATGCTAAAAGATCATTCGGGTATGTATCATTTCAACACACAGGGAATTCCTAAAACTAAGGGAACTTGCAACATGATTTACATAAAATAAATAACATAACACAAAATCATACATAACGATTTACATAAGATGGCACATAACTTACATAATGAATCACATAACATAACATATTACTTACATAACCAATTACATATAATAACAAATAATTACATACAAACTACATAATATAGCATATATGCATATTTAACATGGAAGGTGACATAAGATTCCTACCATAACATAACCCAATATGAAACCATTTTTAACATAGCAATTTAGATGATTTCCAACATAACACATATATGCATATAAATTTTATTTTATTTTCCTTTTTTCTTTTCTTTTTTTTCTTTTCTTTTTTCATTTCACACATAAATTTCACATAACATACTAATGACAATTTCCATCACAAAAGTGTCAACCTTTAAATCAATATAACATTTTCCTTTTTTTTTTCAAAATAGCAATTTAATATTAACATCATGAAGCATATTAATAACCATATCATCACATCTATTTTTTATAAATAAACAACATAACATCAATAACAATAATCATGTCAAAAAACATAGGTGAACATATGTCATATCAAATCATAACTAAACTACGTAAAATTTCTTAGCTATTGCAACATTTCAATAACATATCAATTGATATATTCACTTAGTGTAAGATTATAAATCATGAGTGAATAGCTCACCTTTTGAGGCTAGGTAATATTTGACAAACAAAGCTATGAATTTGAATCTAAATTCCAAAGCAAAGCAAGCTAGAATCAATGGATCTCCAAAATAAAATATGCAACTTTTGTTTTTTTTATAAAAAGAGGAGGAGATGGTAGGGGTTTGGGTTCGGCTAGGGTTAGGGAAAGAGGAGGGGTTTTGGCCTATGCTTGGATGGAGATGAGGATGAGGAGATGACCTTGGAGATGGAGGAGAGTGGCGGCTGTAGGAGGAGGAAGGAAGAGTTTTGGAAGAGAGGAGGAAGGAGTTATGATTTGGAGAAATTTTGAGTTTTTAGATCTAGAACTCTTTGTAGATTTGGAGAGGAAGAAGGAAGTGTGATGAGAAAGTTTTCTCAAGAGAAAATTATGTACGTACAAGTTAGTCAGAAAGAAACAAATGGTCGTAGGCATAGGAATAGACACAAGTCTCTTGGTATGGTTAGAGTCTCTTGGTTAACCAAGGCCCATTAGGACTAAACCAAACCCATTAGGGCTTAGCCAAATTTCACACCACAAACTTATGTCAGTTTTTCACAGAAATTCAAATATTTAGAGCAATAGAAATTTGATTTTGATGAAATGAAAAGTGGAGAAAAGATCAAAATTCAGTCTAGTGTCATATAAAAAGAATGAAATTTTAAAATTCAAATTTTGAATGGTTCAAAATAGCGGGTCGTTACACTTTCCTTTTTCAACATTCCTGGGATCAACAGCCAAACATTTTTAGAATTTTATTTATTTGAATTGATTTTGGATGAAAAGAAGAAAAAAATTAAGCCATAAGGGAAAAGGATATGCGGCGACGATGGGAAGAAGGAGCAAAAATTGAACATAAAAGAAATGAAATCGGTGTTTCTATTGTAATAAATAGAAAGAAACATTTTCAATCTCCATAGGAAACCTCCTCTCTTTGATTCTCATTCATGCCACTTCATCCCCTATCAAGTATAGCTGGCCACTCTTTCCCTTAATTGGAGCAAAGTTTCCAAAAGTCCATTAGTTTATCTAGATAACTTCTTTCGAGCATGGTATTGTCTTTGTCAAGCAAAATCTGATCTTTTCTTTGTAGTGGTTATTTTTTCCAGTGGTGCAATTATCCAGCATTATATATATATTGTGACGACCGCCCATGACCCCTGCACTGAATCAAGAGAAAATGCGCTGTAAAGTGTGCCAGGCGACCATGGACGATTGTCAGGGTAAATTAAAACAACAAAATCTATCGTATTACTCACAGCGCATGGACAAAATACAATAGAACATATGTATAGTGAAGCTTTACATAATAAAATGCCATCATATAAAACTCCATAATAGTTGAATACAAGCATCCAAATAGTCAATACATCAAGCCTCACTACATATCACTCAGATAATACAAAGCAGCGGAACATCCAGTACATATAGTAAGAAAGAACAATATGCAATACTCCAACTCGTCTTCGATATCAGCACCGGGAAAAGCTAGAACAGCACCTGTCACCTGCTACCTAGTCTGCCCGTCCCAAAATGGACGAACAGCCCAAGGCAATAAGAATTAAAACATAAAGCCTTGAGTCAGACAACAGTCTTAGTGAGCAGTAAATTAACTAACAACATACCAAAAGAGCATAAAGGAAAAAGGAATAGGAATACAACCCTCCCACTCCAACCTCTTTCTACAGTGATAGCCCCCAGACACACACTAAGCAGAAGCAAACATAACAGAGCATACAATGTAAAGTAAAGAAATTATCACTCGAGTCAAGGGCGATGTTTTCCAAGCACAAACCCCCAAGGCCTAAACCAAGATCAGATAAACACCCAGAAAACACTGCTCTTGAGACCGAATGACGATACAACCAAACATCCATGACTCTGGCTATCACTGTTATCATTGCTTCGATATCACCGTTAATTGAATGACCGGCACATTCTTTCAGCCGTCCGTCAAGGGCTAATGGAAACCCCGGTTCTAGACATAACTCTCGCACGTCGTCGCAGCCCGTGCCTAGGACTATCGAATCTGCCCAGAGTACTCGACCATCAACAGTTGGCCGTTGGGACTATCGAATCTGCCCAAACGTACTCTTGCTTAGAGCATGCTAGAACCTTCAACAACGATGCTATCCAAGCCTCCTAGTCATCCTCCTTGACGACTATTTCCATACTAGCTCAAGCGCCTCTCAAGCATCCATTACCCTTAACTCGAATCATATCACCGAGTTACCAACGTGCTTGGAATGATCCCGTCTGGATTAGACCAAGACTATCTCATATCATACTTCGCTTCATCACATCCTCGCAAAGTCTCATCTCAACCTCATCATCATCGAATCTATGCATAAGAGCTTCATCACCCGCTACATATGCCACAAGCAGCTTTCCCAATTCAAGAGCCTTTCTCTTAGCTTTTGAATCATCTTCGGTCTAAATCAAATCATCAATCATCTAATTTATAGCAATCAATCAAGTCAACCATTAATCCAAACAATCAAGCATTCAAATAAGATCTAAATAGACAGTTATCACTATAATGGCAATTTCGTAATTAAAGAGTCGAAAGTCAAATAAGCATGAAAACATGAGCAATGTCTCTATAATCTTGATGAATGAACTTGCATAGGTTAACATGTAGTAAAATTGCTGTCAAATCATCATGAATAATGGATCTATATGGATCTACACTTAGGATGAAGAAAATGCATGGAAATCACTATTTTAACACCAAATCAAGCCAACAATCCGATATACTTCTTTGGATCCGTGTGAGAGATAATCACCACTCACCAAATCACCTAAACAACCTCAAATCAACACGCTTCAGATATGGACAGCGAAGGATCAAGCTTGATCTATCACGAATCCGTTTCAAACGAAGAAATCTCACTTCAAAGGATGAAGATCTTCAACTTTAGCTCCTGGATCTTCAATCTTGATGAAATGACCCTCCTATTTCCACCCTAATTTCATAAGGATTTTTTTTTTGTAAAGAGATGATATATAGATATATCATTCATTACAAATATATTTCCCAGGGTCATTTTCTTTCTCCAATAAACAAAATATATCCAGGATCAAGATAACTTACCAATATAAATATATCAGTGTATTACTAATAACATACACATACATATGAAGATGTATGTGTTCCTCTTGTTTATATTCAGAGTATATACTTTATTTTTATTTTTTTGTACAAGAACATTCTGTTTGATTTAGATTTTAGCAATTCAGATTAATTGATTTTTGACCATAGAATCCACTGGAAACATGTACTTTAGTCTGTTATTCTAATTAAGAAATGATCAAGTAATAATCAGTGGAAAACAAGCTTTTAATATAGATGATTGTGTTAAAGTCTGTATAGTATCAAAATCAGGCTAAAAGAAAGTGGATCATAAGTGAACACAAGCAACATCTAGGCGTAATGGAAACGCGCCTAACTTACACATGAAAGGTCACGAGTTCGAGTGCTATGCTGGTCGGTTCAAACACAATTTTTTTTTTCTCCTGTATGGTTTGAAATCTGATATCTACCTATATCTGCATATATATATTTAATTTTTGCCTATAATCTAACATACAAAACAATATTTCTTGCTTTATTATTTTTGAAACTCATTCCTACAACTGTTCTAGGAATTTATGTTTATATTTTTGCTCAAATGTCAACATGTACACAGATATACATGTACATGTTAATATCTTTGCTCATTTTCCAGAAAACTGGGTGAAACAATTGCTAAATGTACTAAGCTTTTGAAATGCATTTTTATTCAAAATACAATCTATCATGATCAACCAATACTTCATTTATTTGAAGCTGGTTAACTCATGAATCCTGTATCTGCTACACACTAGTTCAAAGCAATGGAAATACCATTCATTGCATTCTGTCTGAAGCTTTTAAAAACATTTTACTTTTCTCAATACGATTCAGAAATGTATTCAAACTTATTTACAAAGCATTTCAGTAAAAAGAAACCAAAATCCTTTTAAGTTTACTTCTAGCTAAATCCAGATTTTTTATTCTAAAACTCAGTGCTCTGTTATGTCTCAAGATTAACTAATACATAATATAAATTATGCAAAACAGTAGCTCACATACATATGCATATTTCTTTTCCAAGCATCCCTATCAATACTTAAAATCATTTCCTTGTTCCCCACTCAGATATTTCTTTTATATTTTAAACCTTAGTGCACATCAATATATTTAACATGATACAACTAGTCCATCTAACCATAATAGAATTCATTACATGACTGGAAATCTTAGAAACATAAAATTTTTCCTGAATACATGTAGATATAATCAATTTAAGCTCTTATTGAAACTAGCTAGCATGTTCATTCACTCCTCCATAACAGCCATAACTTCATTATTTACTTAGTGCCTGGGTTACCTGAAAGAGCATAAGTGGCTGCCTCATTTTAAAATGAGACACCCCATATGCCATGAGCAAACAAGGGTCAGATCTATGATCTGGTATGAGTAACATCAATACATTCATGATATTAAGCAATAGAGAATATAAGAGCACCAATTAGTTATCTAAGCATATTCCTGTAATCAATTACTTTAACATAGTATAATTAAGTTGATTCAGGTATGATATATTCATTTATCATTCTTACACTTGCATACATAATCATGCAAACATAATTATCTATTTGCAACAATTGCATTCACTGGAACCATCTTGGTTCCATACCATTCAACCTAAGAAATATCCATATTCCTATTTCTTCATTTACAGGTTGTATAATTCAATTTAAATCCCTGCCTCATCTGCTAATAAGGAACCACAGGGACACATTGCAATGAACTAATTCACATCATTGCACAAAGATCTCAGGGCTTAAACAAACCATGTGCCAACTTGCATACTTCAAATATGACAAGCATTCCAGCAGCCTTCTTGGCCTTCCCTTCCCTAGTTTATTTACTAGTGTATTGTCTTAAATCCTATCATCAAATATGCTAAGTGAACATGTCACTGCAAACATGGAAACATCCATAATCTTTCCTAGCATAATTCTCCTCAGAAATAAGCAGACAGTTATTTCCTAAATAGGGTCAATATGTCTTGATCTCAGTAAGATATAAGAATATTTTCAACTGTAAAAGAGGCATGGCATGTTCTTAATATATTGATCTGTAAGCCTTTATGATTGATTCAGATTCAGGATCTGGTTCAATCATAATTTTAGCTTGTGGGTTTCTTCCTTTTTTTTGATTTGATTAAGGGCTCAGCACTTAGAAAATTTCTATTGCACCCTTAACATTTTTCTTTTCAAGCCTCAGCACTTATACCAAGTATAATGCAGCTCCCAACATTTTTGTAAAGTTTCCATGCCATAGATCTATAACAGTTGAGAGTATTCTCTATATAGTTCTAAGATTCTAGACTTTAACATTTTTGAGTAAAAATAAAACAGTAATGATACACATCCCTAGACAAATGTCTTAGCAAATCAAAGATCACCAAAATCATCCATATTAAATCATATCAGATTTAAAATAAGACATCCAAAAAGCATTGATGAAATCATATACATCAAAACCAGAAGTATATATAAATGGCAATAAAAAGTGGCTGCCTCATCTCAGGTCTTAATGCCATGAATTCAGTGAGGTTACTCACCTAAATATTTCTTCTTATTAATCTAGAAAATCCTTGTTTGAGTGTTTTCTCCTCCTTCCAATATTTTTCTTCTTTTCTTATTTTTGTGCAGCTCGGGGTAAAAATAATTCTACTGGCTAAAACTGCCTATTTATATGCATTTTCCACTAGGGTTTTGTTAAAACAGAATTCCATTTCTGTCCTGGCTAGCATTATGCATTTTTCATTCATAATACCCCGGCCATATTAACCAATTTAAAGGCTGCATTTTCTTTCTTTTACTTTTCAGAAAATGGCCACTCACCTAGTCATGTTAAAAGTGTGACTATCCTATTTTATATTTTAATTATTCCTGAGAATTCCCTTTGTTATTTTTTCCTACACAAGCATATTGACTTGTATCACATTTCATGTCATTTTAATGTTATAGTTTCACTTGCTTATATATATATATATATATATATATATACTTTTCAGTACTTAAAAATGTATATTTGTATACACATCTTATCTAGGCTTATTTAATTCCTTTTTAATTTCAGAAACATATACACCTATATGTATACAGGTTTACAAATCCTTATAACATATATATATATATGTATAATTTTCTTTTCTGGGTTTTAAATAAAATCTTGTTTACTGATTTAAAGTAAAACTTACTTTTCTTATTTTCTAAGATGATCCATATAATTCAGAAATCAAATATCCATGTTGCAAAATCATGTTTGTCTTGCTTTTTAATTCTTGTTTTAAATCCAAGTAATCTGGAGTACTTCCTTGTGCCATTTCAGTGTGCATGTGCACACATATACTTGCACACTATTTATTCCAGAAATTTCACCATATTTAAATCTAAATATTTCAAAAATTAAATCATTTTATAAAAATGATTTTTCACAAAATTTTGGGGTATTACATTCACCCCTCCTTTTAGGAATTGTGTCCTCACAATTTTTCTAACATTTATATCAAGCATCATTTTCTTTTCTGAAAACTTATCAAACATATGCATAAGCAAACAAATTCAACCATATCAACCATGCATAACAAAAATTTTCCAGAGAAAAAAAAAATTACCTTTTAATTTGCAAAAAGCTTAGGATAATCCATTCTAATCTTATCCTCTAACTCCCATGTGCAGTCATTAGGATCACTACTCCACTGGATCTTAACTAGTTTCAAGGTTTTGCTCCTTAATTTCTTTTCTTCCTTGGCTACAATCCCCACTGGTTCTTTTTCATAAACCAAGTCAGGATTTATTTGAATTTTGGTAGGCTCTTCCAAAATGTCTTCTTTATCATGTACCCATCTTCTAAGTTGGGACACATGAAAAACATTATGCATTGCTTTCATTTCCTCTGGTAATTCTAATTTGTAAGTCAATGAACCAATTCTTTCCAGAATTTTATAGGGTCCAACATACCTTGGTGTAAGCTTACCTTGCTTGCCAAATCTCATGACTTTCTTCATAGGTGAAATCTTGATGAAAACAAAGTCTCCCACTTCATATTCCACTTGCTTTCTCTTCCTATCTGCAAATTTCTTTTGCCTATCTTGAGCTGCTGCTATTCTTTTTCTTATTAACCCAATTTTCTCTGTAGTTTCTTTAACATATTCAGGTCCAAGAACAGCCCTTTCTCCAGTCTCTACCCAGCATATAGGTGATAAACATGGCTTACCATATAAGGCTTCAAATGGTGCCATCCCTATGGTGCTTTGGTAACTGTTATTGTATGTGAATTCAGCTAGATGGAGGTGGTCTTCCCAGTTGCCTCCAAAGTCCAGTGTACATGCTCTCAACAAATCCTCTAAGACTTTGTTCACCACCTCAGTTTGACCATCTGATTGTGGATGGTAGGCAGTGCTTAAGCACAATTCACTCCCCATGGCCTCTTGAAAACTTTTCCAAAACCTTGAGGTGAAGATGGTATCTCTATCACTCACAATGGTTTTGGGTATGCCATGCAACCTTACTACCTCTTTCATGAATATTTGAGCCAATTTTGGAGCATTTCTTTCTGTTTTAACTGGAATAAAATGTGCTACCTTAGTTAGCCTATCCACTATTACCCATATTCTTGTATTTCCCTTCTTAGATCTAGGAAGACCATCTATGAAATCCATAGATATATCCTCCCACTTCCACTGTGGTATACTAAGGGGTTGCAATAGTCCTGATGGCCTTTGTGTCTCTGCCTTGACTTGTTGGCAAGTCATGCACCTTGCAACATATCTGGCCACATCTGACTTCATCCCCTTCCACCAAAGATTTCTTTTCAAATTTTGATACATCTTGGTGCTACCTGGGTGTATGGAGTACTTATTCCTATGGTACTCATTTAATATTTCCTCCTTCAATTCTATATTTTCTGGAACACATATCCTATTTTTATTCCTTAAATAACCATTTTTATCAACTTGATAATTTATTACTTCCTCCCCTTTTGATATGAGCATTTTCTTTTCCACCATGTTTAGGTCTTGTTCCTGCATTTTCCCAATCTTAAGAAGTAAATCTGATGGCAAAGATATCATACTTAATTTTCCTTTACCTTCACCTTCTTCAATGGGCATCATTTGTACCCCACTGTTTTCCTCAATTTCCAAATCAGTAAGTATAGACAAATCCTTAAATTCTTCCATCATCAACATGGCTACTTTGGCATGTTGTCTACTCAAGGCATCTGCAACCTTATTTGCCTTGCCTGGTGTATACAGTATATCTAGATCATAGGCAGCTAGGAACTCTACCCATCTATGTTGCCTCATGTTCAAATCTTTTTGTGAGAATAAATATTTCAGTGCCTTATGATCAGTGTACAAAATGAATTTGGCACCTAACAAATAATGTCTCCAAAGTTTCAAAGCATACACAACTGCTGCTAGTTCAAGATCATGGGTTGCATACCTGGTTTCATGTGGCTTTAATTGCCTAGATGCATAGGCTACCACCTGGTCTTGCTGCATCAACACAGCCCCTAACCCAGAGCCACTTGCATCAGTGTACACAACCAAATTTTCATTTCCTTCTGGCACTCTCAATACTGGTGCATTAATCAGAGCTTCTTTTATTTTGATAAAAGCTTGCTCACATTTTTCTGTCCATACAAAGGCTTGGTTCTTCCTAGTTAAATTGGTAAGTGGTGATGATATTTTTGAGAAATCTTTTATAAATCTCCTATAATATCCTGCCATCCCCATAAATGATCTAATCTCACTGATGGTGCTAGGCCTTTTCCATGCTTGGATTGCCACTACCTTATTAGGGTTTACTGATATTCCTTTGGCAGAGATAACATGCCCAAGAAAATGCACTTCTTCTTTCCAAAATGCACATTTTGAAAATTTTGCCTTTAAATCATTTTCCCTTAGTCTTGACAAAACTAAATGCAAATGATTTTTATGCTCTTCCACTGTCTTGGAATAAATCAAAATGTCATCAATAAAAATCAGTACAAACTTGTCTAAATAATCTCTAAATATTCTATTCATTAAATCAACAAAATATGAAGGAGCATTTGTCAAACCAAATGGCATAACCAAAAATTCATATAAGCCATATCTTGTGTTAAATGCAGTATACTTAACACTTGAGTCTTCAACCTTCATTTGATGGAATCCTGATGCTAAGTCTAGTCTAGAAAATATTTTAGCTTCACTGAGTTGGTCAAAGAGATCATCTATTCTAGGCAATGGGTATTTATTCTTAATGGTTACTTTATTTAGTTCCCTGTAATCTATGCACATTCTCAAGGTACCATCATGTTTTCTTACAAACACTACTGGAGAACCCCAGCAGGAATTGCTTGGCCTTATAAATCCCTTGCCTTCTAATTCTTCCAACTGATTTTTCAATTCTTTCAGTTCACTTGGCCCCATTCTATAAGGTTTCTTGATTATTGGACTTGCTCCTGGAATGAGATTAATTTGGAACTCAACTGGTCTGTGGTGTGGAACACCCTTAACTTCCCCAAACACATCCAAGTATTCATTAACTATGGGAATTTCTTCAATGGTTAGTTCACTCAGATCTCTTTCTAAGTCAACTAAATGATACAATTTCCCTTCCTTAGCTACTTCACATAGAACTGTGATCCTCTGGCCTCTAGAATTTTGCAATGATATGGTGGATGAGTCTAGATTAATTATGGCTTTAAATTGCCTTAACCAATCTACCCCAATATAACTCCTATATTTGGGTAATTTAAAACATATAAATTGGAAATAAAAATATTTCCCCCTATGTTTAACTCCACATCCACACAATTCATGTTCAAAACACTAGAACTCCCTAGGGGACTTTGTACAAGCAATGGGGTTTCAACCAATATGCAGTTTAATTTTAATACTTTAACTACTTCATAGGAAATCAAAGAGTGTGTTGCTCCAGTATCATATACTACTGGTATGGGTATGACACAAATGAGTAATGTACCTTCCACTTGGCCATGATTTTCAGCATCAATTTTCACTGCAGATTTGCCTTTTCCTTCCAAAGTTGCCAATTTCCCTTGCTGTTTATTCTCAGGACAGTTCCTCTTCATATGCCCCTCTTTCCCACATAGGTAGCATTTGAAGGCTCCTCCTTTTAACTCTGGGCACCTTGGTTTGATGTGTCCTTCTTTTCCACAATGATGGCAAACCAATTTCTTCTTAGTATCATTGGCTTTTGTGTCTTTACTCTTCCTGTTGTCTGCCTCCTCCTTCTTTTTATCATAAGGGTGATATCTTCCCTTATCCTTCTTGTTGTTGCTCTTAAAATTCCTATATTTCTCTCTTTCTTTGTCATGTTGTTCCAGTTTCAAGGCCAGATCAATTACTTGATCAAATGTTCTATCTGCATATGGTAGCATAGCTCTGCTAAGTCCTGGGTTCAGTCCTTTTATATACCTATCATTTTTGGATGCTTCATCTGCCACTAGCATTGCTCCATAATTAGATAGCCCCTCAAACTTTTGAGTGTATTCAGTGACATTCAAAGTTCCCTACCTAAGTTTGATAAATTCTTCAAGCAAAATGGTCTTGGCTGATGCTGGTACAAATCTTGCCTCCAACATCTCCTTGAACTGATTCCAAGTGATTTCATTTTCATTTCTTCCAGCTATGATCACCTCCCACCAGCTTAAAGCTACCCCTTTCAGTTGTCTAGAAGCTACTTGCCTCTTCCTTTGGTCATCCAACTGCATGTCATTGAAAATCCTATCAAGTGTTCTCAACCATGCTTGAATTTCCATCACACTCTCAGTTCCTTCAAAACTCCTGCCTCCCAAATTGGAATAAGTCTTCAGTAGTTTTGAAAGCTCTTCTTGTGGGTTCTCAGGCCTATGCCCAATTCCATCTCTTAAAACCCTCACAAATTCTTGCATATCAAGCATTTGGGGTGCACTGGATCCTGCATTGTGATGAGATCCTCTTCCTACCATGGTCTGCTAACTAAATTCTGGGCAAATGGTATTAGTATACTATGAGTACTTCTATAATTTCTATTTTCTTATCTAAATTATTTCATTCAAAACAAACAGACATAATACATTTCTATAATACTTAGCAATCAATGCAACCAAGTGCTCTGATACCAACTGAAATGACCCTCCTATTTCCACCCTAATTTCATAAGGTTTTTTTTTGTAAAGAGATGATATATAGATATATCATTCATTACAAATATATTTCCCAGGGTCATTTTCTTTCTCCAATAAACAAAATATATCCAGGATCAAGATAACTTACCAATATAAATATATCAGTGTATTACTAATAACATACACATACATATGAAGATGTATGTGTTCCTCTTGTTTATATTCAGAGTATATACTTTATTTTTATTTTTTTGTACAAGAACATTCTGTTTGATTTAGATTTTAGCAATTCAGATTAATTGATTTTTGACCATAGAATCCACTGGAAACATGTACTTTAGTCTGTTATTCTAATTAAGAAATGATCAAGTAATAATCAGTGGAAAACAAGCTTTTAATATAGATGATTGTGTTAAAGTCTGTATAGTATCAAAATCAGGCTAAAAGAAAGTGGATCATAAGTGAACACAAGCAACATCTAGGCGTAATGGAAACGCGCCTAACTTACACATGAAAGGTCACGAGTTCGAGTGCTATGCTGGTCGGTTCAAACACAATTTTTTTTTTCTCCTGTATGGTTTGAAATCTGATATCTACCTATATCTGCATATATATATTTAATTTTTGCCTATAATCTAACATACAAAACAATATTTCTTGCTTTATTATTTTTGAAACTCATTCCTACAACTGTTCTAGGAATTTATGTTTATATTTTTGCTCAAATGTCAACATGTACACAGATATACATGTACATGTTAATATCTTTGCTCATTTTCCAGAAAACTGGGTGAAACAATTGCTAAATGTACTAAGCTTTTGAAATGCATTTTTATTCAAAATACAATCTATCATGATCAACCAATACTTCATTTATTTGAAGCTGGTTAACTCATGAATCCTGTATCTGCTACACACTAGTTCAAAGCAATGGAAATACCATTCATTGCATTCTGTCTGAAGCTTTTAAAAACATTTTACTTTTCTCAATACGATTCAGAAATGTATTCAAACTTATTTACAAAGCATTTCAGTAAAAAGAAACCAAAATCCTTTTAAGTTTACTTCTAGCTAAATCCAGATTTTTTATTCTAAAACTCAGTGCTCTGTTATGTCTCAAGATTAACTAATACATAATATAAATTATGCAAAACAGTAGCTCACATACATATGCATATTTCTTTTCCAAGCATCCCTATCAGTACTTAAAATCATTTCCTTGTTCCCCACTCAGATATTTCTTTTAGATTTTAAACCTTAGTGCACATCAATATATTTAACATGATACAACTAGTCCATCTAACCATAATAGAATTCATTACATGACTGGAAATCTTAGAAACATAAAATTTTTCCTGAATACATGCAGATATAATCAATTTAAGCTCTTATTGAAACTAGCTAGCATGTTCATTCACTCCTCCATAACAGCCATAACTTCATTTTTTACTTAGTGCCTGGGTTACCTGAAAGAGCATAAGTGGCTGCCTCATTTTAAAATGAGACACCCCATATGCCATGAGCAAACAAGGGTCAGATCTATGATCTGGTATGAGTAACATCAATACATTCATGATATTAAGCAATAGAGAATATAAGAGCACCAATTAGTTATCTAAGCATATTCCTGCAATCAATTACTTTAACATAGTATAATTAAGTTGATTCAGGTATGATATATTCATTTATCATTCTTACACTTGCATACATAATCATGCAAACATAATTATCTATTTGCAACAATTGCATTCACTGGAACCATCTTGGTTCCATACCATTCAACCTAAGAAATATCCATATTCCTATTTCTTCATTTACAGGTTGTATAATTCAATTTAAATCCCTGCCTCATCTGCTAATAAGGAATCACAGGGACACATTGCAATGAACTAATTCACATCATTGCACAAAGATCTCAGGGCTTAAACAAACCATGTGCCAACTTGCATACTTCAAATATGACAAGCATTCCAGCAGCCTTCTTGGCCTTCCCTTCCCTAGTTTATTTACTAGTGTATTGTCTTAAATCCTATCATCAAATATGCTAAGTGAACATGTCACTGCAAACATGGAAACATCCATAATCTTTCCTAGCATAATTCTCCTCAGAAATAAGCAGACAGTTATTTCCTAAATAGGGTCAATATGTCTTGATCTCAGTAAGATATAAGAATATTTTCAACTGTAAAAGAGGCATGGCATGTTCTTAATATATTGATCTGTAAGCCTTTATGATTGATTCTGATTCAGGATCTGGTTCAATCATAATTTTAGCTTGTGGGTTTCTTCCTTTTTTTTTGATTTGATTAAGGGCTCAGCACTTAGAAAATTTCTATTGCACCCTTAACATTTTTCTTTTCAAGCCTCAGCACTTATACCAAGTATAATGCAGCTCCCAACATTTTTGTAAAGTTTCCATGCCATAGATCTATAACGGTTGAGAGTATTCTCTATATAGTTCTAAGATTCTAGACTTTAACATTTTTGAGTAAAAATAAAACAGTAATGATACACATCCAAAGACAAATGTCTTAGCAAATAAAAGATCACCAAAATCATCCATATTAAATCATATCAGATTTAAAATAAGACATCCAAAAAGCATTGATGAAATCATATACATCAAAACCAGAAGTATATATAAATGGCAATAAAAAGTGGCTGCCTCATCTCAGGTCTTAATGCCATGAATTCAGTGAGGTTACTCACCTAAATATTTCTTCTTATTAATCCAGAAAATCCTTGTTTGAGTGTTTTCTCCTTCCTTCCAATATTTTTCTTCTTTTCTTATTTTTGTGCAGCTCGGGGTAAAAATAATTCTACTGGCTAAAACTGCCTATTTATATGCATTTTCCACTAGGGTTTTGTTAAAACAGAATTCCATTTCTGTCCTGGCTAGCATCATGCATTTTTCATTCATAATACCCCGGCCATATTAACCAATTTAAAGGCTGCATTTTCTTTCTTTTACTTTTCAGAAAATGGCCACTCACCTAGTCATGTTAAAAGTGTGACTATCCTATTTTATATTTTAATTATTCCTGAGAATTCCCTTTGCTATTTTTGCCTACACAAGCATATTGACTTGTATCACATTTCATGTCATTTTAATGTTATAGTTTCACTTGCTTATATATATATATATACTTTTCAGTACTTAAAAATGTATATTTGTATACACATCTTATCTAGGCTTATTTAATTCCTTTTTAATTTCAGAAACATATACACCTATATGTATACAGGTTTACAAATCCTTATAACATATATATATATATATATATATGTATAATTTTCTTTTCTGGGTTTTAAATAAAATCTTGTTTACTGATTTAAAGTAAAACTTACTTTTCTTATTTTCTAAGATGATCCATATAATTCAGAAATCAAATATCCATGTTGCAAAATCATGTTTGTCTTGCTTTTTAATTCTTGTTTTAAATCCAAGAAATCTGGAGTTCTTCCTTGTGCCATTTCAGTGTGCACGTGCACACATATACTTGCACACTATTTATTCCAGAAATTTTACCATATTTAAACCTAAATATTTCAAAAATTAAATCATTTTATAAAAATGATTTTTCACAAAATTTTGTGGTATTACACTTGATCTTCGATTTGGATGAAAGGAAGCACTAGATTAGAGTGGAGAAAAGAAGTGAAGAAGTGTAGAAGTCGAGCTCTCAAAATGGCAGCACTTCGTCGCTTCGAAATCCGGATCCCAAAAAGTGAGAAAAACCCTTCCTATTTATAGCTGAAAATTCACTAAGTCGTAACTCGGCTATCTCCATAAGTCGTTGCCGACTCATCTCTCATTCCGACCTACGACTTAAGACCTACGACTCAACCATTTGCGCGACTTAACTCCTGAAGCTTACACTCGACCTAACATGTACGCGTTCCCTTCTAAGTCGCCTGGACGACTTAACGACTTAGCACTTAACTCCCTACGACTGACTAACTTAACTGGGTTACGACTTAGCAACTCAACACCTCCTATGACTCAATACCTTAACTCGTCCACGACTTAACTAGTTAGACGAGTTAGCGAGATAACCCATTCTACGACTTAACAGTGTTACAACCTAACACCTAAGAGGATACGACTTAGTACAACAGTCCACCCAAGTCTCTACGACTTAAGACTTAACTCCAACGCAGAATATATCCAACTCCTAAGTCGTCTACGACTTATCAACCCTAAGTCGTCTATTTTCTTAAGTCACCAATTCTCGTAAGTCGGTCAGTTCCTTAGGTTGTCTATCCCTTAGGTCGTTAACTCACCCAGTCGACTTAACTTGGCAACGACTTAAACACTTAACTCGGTAACAACTTAACTCACCACTATCCTTAAGTCGCGCCTACCCCTTAAGTCCTTAACTCGGTTAACTCCTTAAGTCGGCCACTCGACCCAGACTTATTACTTAACTCGTCCAAACCGACTTAGGACTTAACAAAAATCTGCCAAAATCTAAAACGACTTAAAAATGCTGAAAATTCTAGATTTTGACAAACTTTTCGATCCGTAGAAATACGGGTCGTTACATTCTCTCCCCCTTAGGAATTTCGTCCCCGAAATTCCACACAATCAAAGCAATCAAAGACTATTCTGCACGCCTACCATCCATAGAAATCAGCAAACCATGCATCCAATTCTAGCTTAGCGCGCAGAATTCTAAAACTAGAACAAGTTACAATATCGTGAGATGACACGACACCTTAGGGCCATACCTTGAAGAGTTCAGGATGAGCTGCTTTCATCCTCTCTTCCACCTCCCACGTACAGTCGTTATCATCGTCACTCCATTGTATCTTGAGCAACTTAACTACCTTCCTCCTAAGCTGTTTCGTGTCGGTTCCCACAACACGAAGTGGCTTACGAGGTCTTCTATCGACTGGATCAACTTCTAAGTCTTCACAGCTATCAGCAGAAACCACCATACTCGAGTCGTGCACATACTTCCGTAGATATGATACGTGAAATACATTGTGCACACTCGACATCTTCTCAGGTAACTCCAGTCTATAGGCGAGCTTTCCAATTCGCTCGATGATCGGGAATGGTCCAACAAATCTCGGAGTCAATTTTCCTTTCTTCCCGAATCGGATAACATTCTTCAGTGGAGAAATCTTCACAAAAACCATATCACCAACGTCGAATTCCAAATCCTTTCGACGCTTATCGGCATAACTCTTCTGACGGTCTTGGGCTGCCTTCATTCGTTGCCGAATGATCTCTATGCAATCCGAAGTCTGTCGAATCATCTCTGGCCCATGTATCAACTTTTCTCCTGTCTCTAACCAATATGTCGGAGAGTTACACGGTCTTCCATAAAATGCCTCATACGGTGCCATACCAATGCTTGACTGGTAACTGTTGTTGTATGAAAACTCCACCAAATGAAGGTGATCTTCCCATGATCCTCCGAAGTCCAAAACACATGCTCTAAGAAGATCTTCCAAAACTCGGTTGACTCTCTCGGTCTGACCATCTGTTTGAGGGTGATAAGCTGTACTCAAACACAACTCGGTTCCCAAAACTTCCTGAAAGCTCTTCCAAAATCCACTAGTGAACAATGGATCTCGATCACTCACTATACTCTTCGGAATACCATGGAATCGAACTATCCACTTAACATACAACTCGGCCAACTTTGATGCAGTCCTAGTCGATCGAACAGGAATGAATCTCGCACTCTTGGTCAGACGATCCACAATGACCCAAATCCCTTCATTTCCCGTTCTGGTGCTAGGTAGTCCATCAATAAAATCCATCGATATCTTCTCCCACTTCCATGTAGGGACTTCTAATGGCTGAAGTAATCCACTTGGCTTCTTCTGTTCGGCTTTTACCAACTGGCAGTTCATGCACTTGGAAATAAAATTTCCAACATCCTTCTTCATGCCTTCCCAGTAGTAGGTTCTCTTCATATTCCGATACATCTTATTTCCACCTGGATGAATTGTCAACTTCGAGTGATGACTTTCCTTCAGAACTTCACTCCTCAATTCATCTATATCGGGAACAACTAGTCGTCCTTGCTTCCGAAGCCAACCCTCTCGATCGACCTCGAATCCTTTATCCTTTTCTGGTTCTAATCCAGATTCCAAATCACGGATAATCTTGACAAGCTTATCGTCTCGCTTTTGGCTCTTGCCAATCCTTTCCACAAGAGAAGGTCTTATCGATAAGTTTGCCAACATCTCAGGTTCCAATTCACATCTAGGCCTGAAGTCAAATCCAGCTAAATACTCGAGACTCTTCCATTCTGAAAACATGGCTCCCAATCCTGCATGTCTTCGATTTAATGCATCTACCACTGCGTTACCTTTTCCCGGAGTATAAGCTATACCAAAATCATATGATGCCAAAAACTCTAGCCAACGTTGCTGCCGAAGATTCAAATCTTTTTGGGAGAAAAGATACTTCAACGACTTATGATCTATAAACAACTCAAATCGAACTCCCAATAGATAATGTCTCCACATCTTCAGAGCAAAAACAATCGCCACCAACTCCAAATCATGAGTCGGATAATTCCTTTCATGCGGCTTCAGCTGTCGACTTGCATACGCAACAACTTTATCCTTCTGCATTAGCACTGCTCCAAGTCCAGTACCACATGCGTCGGTGTAAACCACCATCTCGTCATTCCCACTAGGAATAGTCAGAACAGGAGCACTCGTCAATCGCTCTTTCAGGATTCTGAAGGCTTGCTCACACTTATCATCCCATCTGAACACTTGGTTCTTCTTCGTCAACCCTGTTAACGGTGCAGCCACCTTGGAGAAGTCTTTGATAAACCGTCGATAATATCCTGCTAATCCAAGAAAACTTCTCACATCAGATGCATTCTTAGGTCTAACCTAATCCTGGATTGCTGCCACCTTAGCGGGATCAACCGCTATTCCACTTCCAGAAATCACATGGCCTAAGAACCTCACTTCACTCTTCCAGAAGTGACACTTCGAAAACTTAGCCTTCAGCTGATGTTTCCGCTAGATTTCCAAAACAATACGCAAGTGCGTCTTGTGCTCTTCTTCCATTCTGGAATAAATCAGAATATCATCCACGAACACAAGTACGAACTTGTTCAACTGATCTCTGAACACTCTATTCATAAGATCCACAAAATATGCTGGCGCGTTAGTCAATCCAAACGGCATTACCAGCCACTCAAAGAAACCGGATGGTGTCCTAAAAGCAGTCTTCGGCACACTATCCTTAGCTACTCTCAACTGGTGAAATCCCGTTGCCAAATCCATCTGAGAAAACACCTTGGCTTCGTGAAGCTGATCAAACAAGTCATCTATTCTCGGCAATGGATACTTGTTCTTCTTAGTCACCTTATTTAGCTCACGATAATCGACGCACAACCTCAGCGATCCATCTGCTTTGGTTGCGAATACAACTGGTGCACCCCATTCAGACACACTACGCCGAATGAATCCTTTCTGCAAAAGATCATCAACTTGCACCCTCAACTCTTGCTGTTCCTTAGGCGCCATTCGCCTAAGAGGCATCACAATAGGTCTGGCTCCTTCAACTAGATCTATACGAAACTCGATCTCTCTATGCGGCGGCAACCCTTTGACTTCGTCAAAGACATCCTCGAATCCATTAGCGATTGGCACCGATGACAGTCCATCCCGTGGAACATCCAGCGAATACATGAAGCTCATGAAGACGCCTTCCTCATGCTTACATCGTATTACAACCTTTCGCCCCTCCACATTCTCGACTGTCACTTCTAACCTCTCGCAATCAACCTTTGCCGCATACTTCCTAAGCCAGTCCATACCCAAAATAATTCCGAACCCCGCAAAGTTCAGAACAAAGCAATCACAAACAAAAGAGCAACCATGACTCGACACAATCAGACCACTGCATAACATACACAAACAAGACGAACCCCCAACTGGATTAGTCACAACCAATGGCCTATCAACAATATCCGGTTCCAAACCTAACCGGCCTACGAGTTCACTATAAACAAACGAATGCAACGCTCCAGTATCAAACAGAACTCTAACTGGAACACCACATAGGAAAAGAGTACCTTGAACCACCACACTCTTTCCCTTCTCTTCAGAGGTAGGAGGTTTCGAAGACGACGGAACAGCTCCCAAAGCATAAGCCTGCACAATCTGCTTGTCCCTCCTCGGTTCTGGACAATTCTTCCTTAAATGCCCCGGCTTGTCACAGTTGTGACACTTCATTGGCACCTTTGGATTCTTACAATCCTTAGAGAAATGGCCCTTCTGCTGACAATTGTAGGAAGTCACCTCACCTTTCTGCTTCTTCTGGCCATCCTTACCCTTCTGCTGTTGCTGCTTCCTCTTCTTGTTTCCACCCTGCTGGGGTTTAGACTCTTCCCTGGTCACAGCAACAACAGATCCTTCCCTAGGAAACAGACTCTCATGCCTGAGAGCTTTCTCCACAAGCTTCTCAAACGAATCGTCCAAATGATCCACCAACTGTCTCCCAAGATAACTGTCCAAGCCTGTCACAAACTTCTTATTCTTCTGATATGCAGATTCAATATATGACCGAGCATACTTGGACAATGCTTCAAACTCAGAAACATACTCAAGAACCGGTCTTCCACCTTGCTTGAGCTCCACGAACTTCTTGAACAGAACAGACTTCTGAGCTGTAGAAATGAACTTAGCCTCAAATCTGACTTGGAATTGCTCCCAAGTAATCTCTTCCTCCGGAGTATTGATGGTAATAGAGTTCCACCAATCAGAAGCTCTCCCTTGAAGCTGTCTTGATGCTAACTTCCTCTTAGTTGCATCATCAATTCCCAAATCACCAAAGATCCTTCTACAAGCATCTATCCATCTCTGGACTTCGATAGTTGATTCTGTTCCCAAGAAAACCTTCCCTCCAAGAGCAGTATAATCCTTACACAACTTAGCGAAATCCACAGGTTTCGGAGTTTGGACTTGAACCCCAACATCTACTGCTGCCCCCGGAACTGGTATCCTTCTCATGAACGAAGTCATCATAGCTTCGAACATAGCTGCATAGTCAGCAGCCCCTTCAGTAGCACGGCCTTCCCTAGCAGCTGGTCTCCCTCTTCGACTCATTCTCAATATCTATAAAAAGGAATGATCAGAACATCTTAGAGAAACAACTGCATAAGGGACTCAAACTCTTCTAAGCTACTATATTATATATAGTAATCATCCATCAAAATTACAATTACGTCTCTCATACGTAGTTACGTCAGCGAGCGTTGGGTAAAATCGATTAACCAATGCTCTGATACCAAATGTGACGACCGCCCATGACCCATGCACTGAATCAAGAGAAAATGCACTGTAAAGTGTGCCAGGCGACCATGGACGATTGTCAGGGTAAATTAAAACAACAAAATCTATCGTATTACTCACAGCGCATGGACAAAATACAATAGAACATATGTATAGTGAAGCTTTACAGAATAAAATGCCATCATATAAAACTCCATAATAGTTGAATACAAGCATCCAAATAGTCAATACATCAAGCCTCACTACATATCACTCAGATAATACAAAGCAGCGGAACATCCAGTACATATAGTAAGAAAGAACAATATGCAATACTCCAACTCGTCTTCGATATCAGCACCGGGAAAAGCTAGAACAGCACCTGTCACCTGCTACCTAGTCTGCCCGTCCCAAAATGGACGAACAGCCCAAGGCAATAAGAATTAAAACATAAAGCCTTGAGTCAGACAACAGTCTTAGTGAGCAGTAAATTAACTAACAACATACCAAAAGAGCATAAAGGAAAAAGGAATAGGAATACAACCCTCCCACTCCAACCTCTTTCTACAGTGATAGCCCCCAGACACACACTAAGCAGAAGCAAACATAACAGAGCATACAATGTAAAGTAAAGAAATTATCACTCGAGTCAAGGGCGATGTTTTCCAAGCACAAACCCCCAAGGCCTAAACCAAGATCAGATAAACACCCAGAAAACACTGCTCTTGAGACCGAATGACGATACAACCAAACATCCATGACTCTGGCTATCACTGTTATCATTGCTTCGATATCACCATTAATTGAATGACCGGCACATTCTTTCAGCCGTCCGTCAAGGGCTAATGGAAACCCCGGTTCTAGACATAACTCCCGCACGTCGTCGCAGCCCGTGCCTAGGACTATCGAATCTGCCCAGAGTACTCGACCATCAACAGTTGGCCGTTGGGACTATCGAATCTGCCCAAACGTACTCTTGCTTATAGCATGCTAGAACCTTCAACAACGATGCTATCCAAGCCTCCTAGTCATCCTCCTTGACGACTATTTCCATACTAGCTCAAGCGCCTCTCAAGCATCCATTACCCTTAACTCGAATCATATCACCGAGTTACCAACGTGCTTGGAATGATCCCGTCTGGATTAGACCAAGACTATCTCATATCATACTTCGCTTCATCACATCCTCGCAAAGTCTCATCTCAACATCATCATCATCGAATCTATGCATAAGAGCTTCATCACCCGCTACATATGCCACAAGCAGCTTTCCCAATTCAAGAGCCTTTCTCTTAGCTTTTGAATCATCTTCGGTCTAAATCAAATCATCAATCATCTAATTTATAGCAATCAATCAAGTCAACCATTAATCCAAACAATCAAGCATTCAAATAAGATCTAAATAGACAGTTATCACTATAATGGCAATTTCGTAATTAAAGAGTCGAAAGTCAAATAAGCATGAAAACATGAGCAATGTCTCTATAATCTTGATGAATGAACTTGCATAGGTTAACATGTAGTAAAATTGCTGTCAAATCATCATGAATAATGGATCTATATGGATCTACACTTAGGATGAAGAAAATGCATGGAAATCACTATTTTAACACCAAATCGAGCCAACAATCCGATATACTTCTTTGGATCCGTGTGAGAGATAATCACCACTCACCAAATCACCTAAACAACCTCAAATCAACACGCTTCAGATCTGGACAGCGAAGGATCAAGCTTGATCTATCACGAATCCGTTTCAAACGAAGAAATCTCACTTCAAAGGATGAAGATCTTCAACTTTAGCTCCTGGATCTTCAATCTTCATCTTCGATTTGGATGAAAGGAATCACTAGATTAGAGTGGAAAAAGAAGTGAAGAAGTGTAGAAGTCGAGCTCTCAAAATGCAAGCACTTCGTCGCTTCGAAATCCGGATCCCAAAAAGTGAGAAAAACCCTTCCTATTTATAGCT
Organism: Allium fistulosum; assembly: GCA_030737815.1. Classification (NCBI taxonomy): domain Eukaryota; kingdom Viridiplantae; phylum Streptophyta; class Magnoliopsida; order Asparagales; family Amaryllidaceae; genus Allium; species Allium fistulosum. The sequence goes on from CM060906.1 coordinate 327,843,331, forward strand.
GAAAATTCACTAAGTCGTAACTCGGCTATCTCCATAAGTCGTTGCCGACTCATCTCTCATTCCGACCTACGACTCAACCATTTGCACGACTTAACTCCTGAAGCTTACACTCGACCTAACATGTACGCGTTCCCTCCTAAGTCGCCTGGACGACTTAACGACTTAGCACTTAACTCCCTACGACTGACTAACTTAACTGGGTTATGACTTAGCAACTCAACACCTCCTACGACTCAATACCTTAACTCGTCCACGACTTAACTAGTTAGACGAGTTAGCGAGATAACCCATTCTACGACTTAACTGTGTTACAACCTAACACCTAAGAGGATACGACTTAGTACAACAGTCCACCCAAGTCTCTACGACTTAAGACTTAACTCCAACGCAGAATATATCCAACTCCTAAGTCGTCTACGACTTATCAACCCTAAGTCGTCTATTTTCTTAAGTCACCAATTCTCGTAAGTCGGTCAGATCCTTAGGTTGTCTATCCCTTAGGTCGTTAACTCACCCAGTCGACTTAACTTGGCAACGACTTAAACACTTAACTCGGTAACAACTTAACTCACCACTATCCTTAAGTCGCGCCTACCCCTTAAGTCCTTAACTCGGTTAACTCCTTAAGTCGGCCACTCGACCCAGACTTATTACTTAACTCGTCCAAACCGACTTAGGACTTAACAAAAATCTGCCAAAATCTAAAACGACTTAAAAATGCTGAAAATTCCAGATTTTGACAAACTTTTCGATCCGTAGAAATACGGGTCGTTACATATATATATTTATATATATATATAACTTTTTAATGTGTGTGTATTAGATATAATTTATAATTATTATATTATATATATGTGTATTATATAAATACATACATAATATATATAGTGATTAAAAACAACTAGTCAAGGACCTCTAGCTCAAGTGGTTAGAGGTTTGATGCTTTAAACAAAATTTATAGAGGTCATTGATTAGAGACCTCTGAGACATCACAATGAGTGCTTTGCTTGAATAAAATATCGCTCTTATTATCAAAAAAGTAATAAAACTGACTAATTTTTCTTTTAAGCTATGGCTATAATATGAAATTAAATTAAAAAGGTCGGAAGTATATGTGTGCATATGTTTATGTGTGACTATATATATATATATTTGTGTGTGTGTCTATGTATTATAACAAACTTTACCTAGATGACATAAATTTAATTATACACATTAGATATAATGTGATAATAAATCTCAATGATCACATATGTATCCTATGGTGTTTATTTCATATATTATTTACACTTATTAGCATATTTAGTTTTATTTTTTTAGTTTAAAGAACTACTTAGTTATTCATAGAACCAATTGTTCAATGTGAATAATAGCCTCTTAGTATATGTATTAGTTACAATCCTCGCTCCAATAACCAATTTTCAGTTTAGAGAACTACTTTATTTATTCATAAAACCTATTGGTCAATATGAATAGAAGTCCTTTCATATTCAACATCAGATCTTGTGTTTATATATTTCACAATGCGGGAAATATAAATTTTAAATGCCCCCTTCACATGTGGCCTATAACATGCTTTGATCCAACTATGTGATCAGGTATAATGGGTAGTGCAGTACACAAATGACCGTTAAGCACATGCGTATTAGTTATGGTCCTCTCTCTAATACCACCGTTAACATTTTCAGTTTAGAGAAGAACTTTAATTATTCATAAAATCAATTTGTCAATGTGAGTAGTAGTCCTTTTATTTTTATATAGGATCTTGTTTATATATTTCCTAATGTGGAGCATTTTAATTTTCATCAAGATTGCTATATACTTTTGTTCATATTTCATATGTCCTTGTTCAATTTAGATATGTAAACATCCAATTATAAATAAATATAAAATTTTCAAACTTAAACTAAAATCAACTGAATTTAAATCTAAAATTAAATCAAACTGAATTTAATAAACAAAATATTAAAGTCAAAAGTAAAGTAGAATTAATTTAAATACAAACCTCTCTTTTACTAAATCTGCATTAAATATGGTTTCACATAAATAAATTATTAATGATAATACAAACTAAAATTATTATGCGAAATTAACAAGAATTCTTTTTTTAAAATTTTTCTCATTTTCCTCCATTGCTAATGCACCTGCTCAAAACTTATGAGTAGGAAAATGATTTTTAGACTTTTTCTTAAGTAATGATGATTAAATTTCAGTGAACGTCTCATAATCTACACCATACTTCTTTGTATACAAGACAAACATGGATTAACGACTAAGAAAATTCATAATAAACAATTCTCTAGTGAGGAATAGTTGTTTCGAATGTCTTTTTCCACATTATGTCAAGTAAGTATATCTTAACATCTACTTCACTTTACAAAAACCCTAAACTGGTTGGAATGTCTATTTTGTGTATGCAATAAGTCTTGGCATATTACACAGAATAGTAGGAGAAAGTTTAACCAAGATAATAGTTGATTAAATATTTGTTATAATGTTATTTGATGTATCACTCATGACTTATAATATTAATATACAGGAAAATTTTATTATTGTTTATGATGAAATTAGGTTTGACCTCCTTTATGACCCTTTTTTTGAAAATGACATTGGAGGTACAAATGAATTTGTTTTCTCGCTAAGGTTAAAGAAGACAAACAAATGATGTCTGTAAATTGAAAAACTTCTTTAAAATAGAATATTTGCAATATAGACAACAAATATATATATAATGTAGAATGCAAATATTTACGATGTAACTACAAATTTCAATTTTACAAAAATATATAGGCAAAACTACAAATATTTGTAATGTTGAATACAAATATGTGCATTACAAGCTGCACGTTTTCGCTGAAAATGCATATACGATTTTTTCATAAACCTGTTTATGAAAGAAGGCATAAATTAATTTTGAACCCTAAAATGGGATTTTGAAGAAAGGTTCACTTTGAAAACATTGGTGGAGACTATATAACAATCATCACACTTATATTTTCAAAAGTACATCTTCAGTCGGAGCATGAACACAAAAACTTCGATAACACATTGATAAAACCATGGCTTTTTGGATTAAATTATTACTTCATGATTACAAAATAGAACTGATACATATATTTCAACCAAATTTGAAATAAAGCTATTACTTTGAGTGGAGGTGGCCCTCTTATCCCAGGTAAAGTAGCTCCTATTTCCATAACCATAAATCATCTTTCCTATAAAGAAAATAATAAAACTGATAATTAACTTGTAACGACCTGCCTTTTCGAACCATTCAAATCGATAATCATCCACACATGTCAGACTTGAATTGCTCAAAACAACAAATTGTTAATTTATATTTGGCAAAACTTAGCATATAAAGTAAATAAACAAATCATAGAATCACAGACACAGAGTAATACAATAATAAGCAGCGGAAATAGATAAATAGTAGTTCATGAAGCTACTGCAACATCAGAGTCTAAAACAAGATATAACAGAAATCTCTAATACAAAGTAGTCCCAAATACATAGGCAAATGACAAGTCTGAACAAAACGACTGGAAATAACTGAAATTACTAAAAAGCTAAGTAGATAAAGATAGATCTCCAAGGAAAGCTCCAAAGGTGTGTCTCAAATGCTGTGATACTCAGTCTGACCCGAACATAAAGCAAAACACAAGATAATCGAGTCAAGATTAACCTTCTTATGCCAATAAATCAACTCAAGTGAAATGTCCAAGTGAAATGCAATATAACTTAAAGGATGTTTGGGATTCCATCCTTTAAGGATTCGTTAAACTATCTACATACATAATGCAATATGCTACATATATAGTGTCTACAGTAAAGTAGAATATTAAAATAGCGTTAAGGCGTTACCCATATCCCTCTTAACACATTTTATATAAATGTCATAGTCTATACAGTACCGTAATTCCTTTGTAAACTAGAGGGCTATCAGAGAGCACTCCATAAAGAACGGCACAAACCAAACTCGTAGTGGGCGCGATAAGGCATGTGACAAGGCACGCGAGGCAATGGCCAGGGTAGGATACTACCATTTTGTGGATCTGGACTGGTGGTAACGCATAGCAGCTACTACCGCCCACCTCGAGACACACTCCTATATCAAAGGTGCACCCAATAAAATCACAAAGTAATAGATATGGTATTGAAGAAGTATGCTCGATCGGAGGTGCGACCTCACTTGGCCCGACATGGCTCCTGTTTTATTCACATCAAGCTGACTCGAGGGAGTCAGTGTTGTGTTCATACCTCATACAGACGTTTGCCAAATCATACTCTTTACCAATACTTCATTCTAGATTCTCCACCACGTACACAGTTGTTAAAGTAGTTTCCGGTATTGGCAGAGAGTATGACAATATCCGATCGCGGTCTCTTTAACAACTAAACGCTTATTTCACACCTTGGTCATTTTCATTTCAAACAGTTCATACTTCATAACAAAATACAATATTCATTTCAAAATCATATCACTTTCAGAATCATATTCACTTTCGAAATCATATCACAAAATAGGTTAAACCATCATATCAAAGTATTCGCATTTAAATCCATTAAATCTAAATCATTACAGTTCCAACTTAAATAGTTTGAATATAGAAAGTAGTTTATATTGGAATAGTTATATATTAAAATAGTTTATATTTAAAAATATTTTATATTTAAAAATAGTTTATAGATTAAATTAGTTTATATATTAAAAATAGTTTATATATTAAAAATAGTTTATACATTAAATGAGTTTATATATTAAAAGAGTTTATATCGAAAATAGTTTCAAATTAGAATTGTTTCTCCCAATTTCACAAATCAATTCAAATCAACTTCAGTTTCAAAAATTCAATTTAAATCAATCTTAGTTCAACAATTTCAATTAAAAGGTTAAAGGTTCAATTCAAATTCTCATTAAAACTATTTTTAATTTCTATCGATTTCAAATCCAGGTTTGAAATACAAATTTAAACCACTTCCCATTTCAATACGTTTCAAAGTTTAAATATTCAAACAATTTTCAATAACTTAATTTGATAAATTTCATTTATATTTGAAAATTCCATTTTAATTTTATTTAAATTTGAAAATATTCACTTAATCATTTTTAATAACATTTAAATAAAATCTCAAATTACAAATTTAAATTTAAATTAAATATTCAAGTTCAATTTTATTTTAAATTTGAAAATATTCGTTTAATCACCTTTTATCAAATTCAAGTTATCAAGTTATAAAATCATATCTTTAAAATCTCATAATCAATAAGTTCAAATCAATTTTTATTTAAATACAATTCTTAAGCAAATTAAATTTCAAATCAATTTAAATTAATCTTTCCAACCTTAATTTATTAAAGTTATTACAAAATCTATTTTTAAAATATTAATATAATTTTAAATAAATAATTTAAACACAATATATCTCTTTATCAACTTAAGTTTTATTAAATTAAATTTTAATATATTAATTATTATTAAATGAAATCTTATTTATTAAATATATTTTTTAAATCTTATTTTCATATATTTTAAAAATAATAATAAGTAAAATTTTATAATTTACAATTTAAAACTTAACTTATAATTTTAAAATTTCCAAAAACATATAATTTTAAAAAGTCTAAATTTTACAAATATATTAAATTATAATATCTATATATTATTTTTAAAATCAATATTTATTAAAACACATATATTTTCTTTTCAAAATTTTGGAAATCATTTAAAAATAGACTAACGGTGTCCGTATATAGTTTTCTATCCTATGGTCAAGTGTTACAGATATTTATCATTTCAATCCGTAGTAATTTAATATTTTACGGGTATATATCACTTCACCGTAATCCCAAATTTCAAAATAAATAAAATCGCTTGGATTTATCATTTCAACCCAAAACAATTTTCCCCAATCTAAAATATCGTTCGGGTATGTATCATTTCAAACCATAGTGATTTTCCTAGCTATCAGGGAATTGCAGTGTGAGAGTAATCGAATAATAGCACAAAATGACATAGCATACCAATGGCAAATATGATCATAATTAACAATCTAAATAAAATATATATACTAACAGGTTATTGGTGTCAATATTGTCAATTTACATAGGTGAACAAATCTAAATAATAACATATCATATTGAACAATTAAATTTCTAACCAATTCAAAATTTAACAACATATTGCAATCGTCATTTCATGCGAATTAAATTTATAAATATAAAAATGTTAATCGTGAGTGATCGCTCACCTTTCGTGGCTATGGAAACAATGATGGCAAAAAAGGTGACACAGACATGCACACGGACACGCGGTTATGGACTTGCACATATCCAAATAGCTACTCAGAAGCTGCTGCGACACGAATCTGGACAGCGGCACAAAAATCAAAGCTAGTTTGTACTTTGATGTAAACAATATATATATAAGATATATATATATATACTTTGTTTTTTTAAAATATAGAAAGGAGGTGGGTCTGCTGCGAAGAGAATGAAAAGGCTGCTCAGCGTTGGAGTTCTTGAAGCGGAAGGATGATGGGTCAGTGGCTAATGAGTGTTGCTGGGTTCGAGGTGGTGGAATGGTTGTCGATCTGCGACAGGAAAACTGCAGGTGGTTGCGGAGTGTTGGAGGGCAAGGCTTGGCCGTGCATGGAGTTGCGGCTAGAGGGATGGAGTGGAAGACTGAGTGCATGCATAGTTTGAGATGGGATAGGCAAGGTGTTTGATGAGGGAGACGACACTGTGGTGCTCTGGCGTTTGGTAGTGTGGCAGTCTAGGTCGTGGCAGAGAGGGTGAGGCGGAGGGTGGTTGTGTGCAGATGGGCGTTTGGGTTCGTGTACTGGAGGGATGGTGGGTTCGGCCGCTAGTGGAGCAAAGTGATGACTGGGTTTGTGCCAAGTTCAGCTGGGAAGGGGAGATGGGGAAAATAGCGTAGGTAGGTCAGTGGTGTGGAACGGTTGCAAGGAGTGGATGGAAGAGAGGGTTGATAGGCGAAGGCGGTTGTGAGTTGTTGGAGGAGCGAGCAAGGCGTTGGAGTGGCCTGCGGTCAGATTGAGTGTGATGCGGCTGTCGCATGGAGGGCTTGGGTTGTTCGGCGCAGGCTGTGATGTGGTGTTCGAGTGGAGGCGGGCCTGTGGCGTTGATGGTGGAGATCTGGTCGTGGCCAGGTTGCAAGGGGAAGAACGTGGCTGGAAGGTTGTTTTTGACGTTTGGTGATGATGGCTTCACAGGCAAAGTATAGTGATCTCGGCCATGAATAAAGCTAGCAGGTTTCTTGAAAAAAAATGGATGTGTACAATTTGGGTTTCAATGCAATGCAAACTTATATATCTTTTTTTTATGATTATAAGCCAAGCACAGCACGAAAAGAAAAAAGGGAAGAGAGAATGAAATGGAGGAAGGGAAAATGAACCACTGAATGGAACGAAAAACAATATATTGAATGGTAGGAATGGTAATAGTCAAATATTAAATTCAGGGAATAATTAAAATAAAATGGCTGTTTGGTTTATACGGTGGATAATGGAAAGACACAAGGAAACTAAAAGATTCAAAACGGGTACCGATATGACTAATTGTTTCACCGATTTTGCCGCATACCAGACGCCGAATTACAGGAATGAATATACTAAAGAGATCAGCATGACGAGACGAACAGAGTGGTACATAGATATCAGAGAAACAACAATCCTATCAAAATTCGATATTCGCTGCCGAAAATGCTGCTAAATGCCGAAAATAATATAAAAGGAGCTATAGCAGTCCAACATTGGCGAAATAAAATATGACGTCTCACTCAGAAAATGATTTACATTTTTAGTATATAAAAATATTCAGGTTTCAAAAATATTTTATTTCCATCAAATTTACTGATTTTAAATTTTAAAATTGAAATTTTTACAATTAAACAAACTTTTATATTTTTCGATGAAAATCTGACACTTGCCGTGTTTAAATAGATGCATACGGAATATCAAATTTTCATTTCTAAAATCTTATTGTTTAATTTCAAGAAAAATTTAGTTAATTACGTTATTTAAATCGTTAAAATTTCTCGGGTCGTTACACTCTTCCTCACTCAAAACTTTTCGTCCTCAAAAAGGAACGAAATAGGGGAATAGAAGCAACAGAAAGAAAGATAGATTCGAAATACATAGTACTAGATACAACAATTAATTCAAAACCATATAAATTTAATTTTTAATTAATTTATATCTATTTATTATCATCATTTTATTAGCTTACTTTTAATTAATTTACAATCATATCCAATTTATTTGCATTCACCTTATTTACTTCTTAATTGATTAACATTTACTTTTTTGTATTCATCTCGTTAATAATTCAATGGATTTATATCCAATTCATTAGTTTTTAATTGATTTATATTCAACTAATTTGGTTTCAATCCATTTTTATTAAATCAATCAATATTCATTACGTTCGCATTTGATTGATTCTAATTAAATGTATTTACACTCCATTGATTTTTCAATTATTTACATTTGTTTCATCCACATTTAAATTGGTTCACATTTAATTGATTTGCTTTCAAATTATTAACATTCATCACAAAAATTTTCTTTCAAAACAAATTTTATTTTATTTAACTCATTTATTTAATCCATTTGACTCCACTTAAGTTAGTTCTACTTCATAATTCAATTCCAACTATTCTTTCTAATTTACTTTTATATCACAGCCGGTTTACAAAGATATGAATTTATTTATTACCTGTTTAGTTTCTTAAGTTCATATTTATTTACTTGAATAGCATTCTCTTTTTATTATTCAATTTATTTCACTTAACATATCTTGCCACATAGATTAAGTGTATAAACATTTATTATACCCACTCAATTTTCATTTATAAATTCTCTTAACAAAATTTCATTTTTGGACATCTTATTACTTACATTTTATATTGTATACCATTCAATTACATATTCACATTACATTCAAATCCATTTTCAGGTAAATTTTATTAATTTTTCAGAATGTGATTGAGAACTATAAAAATTTACCTTTTATTTACAACATTTCTATTAAGCAAAATTTAGTTAAACATTTTTATTACTTAAGTTTTCTCTTGTATAACCTTCAATTACATATTCATGTTAATATTTTAACTTTTTGAATATTTTAGGTAAGTTATATATGTTTTAGAATGCAATTGGGTATTATACAAATTAATTTTATCCTTGTTCAACTGTTTCAAGTTGTTTTCAATTTCATTTCTCATTTTAGACACTCTAATTATTCAAAAATTTTGCTTTATTTCAATAATTGAAAACCATCACTTAACATAAAACTTAAGAGTTAAATTTCTGGTTTCACTTCAGACCATTTTGAAATAAATAAATATATATATATTGTATATCTAATCATACTTAACAAATTCAAATCAAATCCATTTTCCAAAACAAAAGTGTAGCAAAGCTACTAAGTGGTCTCCCCACTTTGAGCTCAAAAATGAATGTGGATGATGCTGCAGTCATTATCGAAATTATTTTCCAACGAAAAAAGAGGAGAGTACTGACTTACTTTATTTAAAATTCTTTGGAAAAAATTTCCATTTGAAAATACTTTCAAATAATATATTTTCAAAACTTTAAAAACCAAATTTTTGAAAAGCACCGAAAATTAAATTCTCAAATCCTTAATTTAAATTCATTTCATTTCAAATCAGATTTATAAACCATGTTTTAAAATTTCATCTCCTTATAACATATAACAATAGTTAATGGTTTAGGAATGTTGACAAAACAATAAATAATAATCTAATATTATCATTTCTAACAACTAATTCATTTAACTATCTAATTTCGAAAAATTATACTTTTATATATATAATATAATCATACATAAAATTATTTCATTTAACAATTTTGAAAACAATATTGTGTCAGTTTGCTTTGTTCAAGTGTTTTGGAATTCCTATCGATAGCGTCGGCTAGACGAATCGATCGAAACCCAAAAATTCAAACTTAACAACTCAAACAACACAATAAAATCATTTTTATATCAATTACAAATATGCTCTCTCATAGGATGATTCAAGAATGGATTTTAGAACAAGGATAGAGATTCAAATTTAGAGGAACCCTAATCAAAGAGAATTCTAACTAAGAAGAAAGGCTCGAAAGGAAGATAAGACAATTAAATTGCAAAAGAGGAAAGATGGATAGACTTACATTAATCACGACGACCTTAACCGGGACAACCGAGACTCCATTTTCGAAACAATGTGCCCTAGGTATCGGACTTCATCTCTCAAGAAATGGTGTTTAGAAAATTTGGCTTTCAACTGATGACTCTTAAGAATTTGGAGAACATAGCTCAAATGAGCCTCATGTTCCTTCTCTTACTTAGAAAAGACGAGAATATCATCAACAAAAACTAGGACAATCTTGTTGAGAACATCGTGGAAAACGCGATTCATGAGATCAACGAAGAAGACAAGAGCATTGGTTAATCCAAAGGGCATGATTAACCATTCTCTGTTCGGAAAGCTATCTTGGGAATGCTCTCCTTGGCTACACAAAGCTAATGAAAACTGATAGAAAGATCGAGCTCCAGGAATAAGATCGACACGGATTTCAATTTCCTGCTTGGAAGGAAGAGAAGCGACTTCACCAAAACATCAAGATAATCCCTGACTATCGGGGTGGAGTCAAGATCACTAGGCTGAGAATCAAGGGAAAAGATGAAACTGCCTGCATAATCCTGAGGCAATCGACATTCAATCTCAAGAGAACTGTAACGACCCTGAATTTTAAACAATTTAAATTGAAAATATTTAATCAATTTTAAATATTTGAACGATGATTTGACTTGAATTTCAAATTATCAGAATGAATTGGCGATTAAAATTTTGAATTTAATCTATTGAAAGTTGAATAAAATTTGAATCTTCGATTTTAAGCCGGTTAAAAATAATTTAAAGGCTTAGAAAATTCATATTGATAATACTGAAGGTAATAGAAGCTTCAGAATTGAATTTGAAAGCGATTTGTTCAATTTTGAAATTGTATCGTTTGAAATCGAATTTAAAAATAGTCTTCCGAGGCACAGTCTCGGAATTTGACGAGACCAGTTTCATTGGGTCCGTAATATTGAATTATTACCGGATTTCAATTTTCGTATTTATCGGAATTGTTTTATGAACATACGGCGTATAAACGCGTATAAAATTAAATCGAATTCAAATTGAATTTCTGTAACAACCTGAATTTTTACCCAAAATTTTGATCATCGATAAATGATCTATGTTGACAGATAATTTCTGTTTATTGTTGGAAATTTTATAACAATAAAATTTTCGTAAATTAGTGATATAAATTGGTTGTTAATTTTTATTGGAAATTGTAAATCAATTGAAATTCTTTTGTAAAATTTAATTAATACAAAATAAATGAATAAATACACATAGTTTAAAATTTTAGCAACAAGATTTAAACAAAACAAATTAAAGAAAATAATTACCAAAAACAAAATTAGATTTTAAAGAGAGAAAAAAATAAATAAAATAAAAGAAAAAAAATTAATACCATACCCTTAACCCATGCCTATACCACGTTCGGCCCATACCCTTTTTCTCCGTTAAAACCCTATACCCGTTTTCCCCCTCTCATTTTCTCTCATTCGAAACCCTAGAAACGAAATAACGAAAAGAACGAAAATGGCGGCTTAAAGAAAAAAGAAAAGAAGCGACGAAAAATAATGGCGAGCAAATTTTAGGGCTTCGGCGATTCAACTCCTCGATCTCCTTCAACACTTGCTCGTTCTGGCGAATTGGAGCTTCGTCTTCCTTCGTGACGACTCTGGCGATTCTGGACTTCGGCTCCTTCAATCTGCAATCAACGAAAGGTGAGTGATTCTAATTATCACTCACATCTAGTACAGCTTAGCACTTGGTTTTACGTTTGATTTGGTTTCATCGCTGGTGGTTTTTAATTCACTCAAGTTCTTCGTTTTTCTCGAATTTAATTAAATTCATATAAAATGAACTTGCGATTTTGACTGATTCATGCATATGTTTTTGATGATTTTGACTTGGATGTTACGGCAGAGACTTTCCTAAATTTTACCTCTGATGATTTTTGACTATTTCAAAAATTTATTCAATTTACATCCCCGGCTTCATCTCTGATAGATGTTCTGACTGTTTCAACCATTTTATACGCATTTGATAATCTTTACTATCTGAAATATTTTGTCTACGGCATTGAATAACCGGATTACTAGAGACCTTGATTTTTTTTATCATTTGCGATATTGTGATTTACTGTTTCATCTCTGGTTAGTCTGTCCTGTCAGGGATTACCACTATCATCAGTTGCATTTAGCTGTTCATTGAAGATTGCCTCTTTTTCACTATGGCATTGCTTCTTTGCATTCATATTCTTGATTCAGATTTCTTATCATATAGAACTGATACTTGATTTTGTGATAGCCATAGTTTGCTGGTGCATATGTTTCATTTTTAGAGTTGCCGTATATTTGATGCATTAGTAATTAAGTAAAGTTTGCACATGTCATTCTGAAGCTTGTATACTTGCAATGGTCTCTTCATTGTAGTTGGTCCGTGAGTTTGAAATTGTTGTCTGCATTATGATATTCTGTTTGGTTTGATGGTTCCTGTTAGTATGTAGTGTTGTTGCACTTCACCTGCTTTAAACTGATACCTGAATCTGGTCCTTGCATTTCCATTGTGCAATCTTGTAATTCTTTGATATTGCAGTCTTCATGTTAGTAGACTTGAGTTTTACCTATCCAGTTCACTTGAACTTTGATACATTGTTTTATACAATGATGTTTACTTTCGCACTGAGCCTGGGGTCATGTCTCTGACCTGATACACTTGAGCCCTTGCATACCTTATATATACACTGTTTCATTTGATAGTTGTAGTTGATGTACTCGAGTTGGTCTGGTCTGGTCGCATTCATTTAAGTTCCACTGCTTCATGTTGTATTCATCCCATGTTCTTATTTACACTATTACATTGGCCCAGTTCTTTTAGCATGAAGTTATAGTTGCATTTTGGCCTTTATACATATGTCTGCAGTCTCGTATGTATATACATAATCGATATGTATATATGTATGTTCGAATTGCATCTTCTTTTCTCTTGGAATGATTGACTGTAATTTGAGATTGGATTACGACTTGGTGGAGTTGTTGTCATTACTATTAGCACTGACTTAATTTGTCTGCACTTTGATGGTCGGGTTGCATACTTCCCGGTACCCTTAGGTGCTTTGTTTTCTTGGAGAATCTTCCTGTTGTTTCATTTTGAACTGATTGAGTTCATTGCTATACTGTTTTCACTTGATTTTGGAACTGGCTTTGAGTTTGGTTACCTTGTCGAGTCTGGCATTAATAATTTTTTAAAAAACTTAAACAGTACCACTAGTATATAACCTGATCTAAGTCCATACTTTAGGATTTGATGTTGAAACTTTGTTAAATTCAGTTTTCAACTTTTAAACCCAGATTTGCCCAGAGTTAAAAAGAAAAACAAAGTTTTAAATATATATATATATACTAGAGACATTTGAGTCTTGTTCATACCATCTGGCACTATGCTTCGAATATACGAGCAGTTTCACTTTAAAGCTATAACTGTCTCGACCCTTCAAACTAGTTGATGTTGATTTTTGTGATCTCAGATTCATTGCATTTTGCTTTGAACTGCATCTTCCTGTTGGCTTATTCTTTTGATATTTTGGAAATTGAGCCCTGATATCCATGTGGTGGCTGCATTTTTCTTGTTGCAGTCCTACCCTTGTTTCCATGTGGTGATTTTATATTAGGTGGTGGCGAGGCGGTGCACGTTAGCGTGCACTGCAGCCACCCAAAAATCGACAGTTTTGAATTGATATTTCTTTGCGTCGTGATGCATTGATTTTTATGCCATATTGGCGAGGCCGTACACGCGTGCGTGTACGGCAGCCAATCGAGTTCTTGATGTTTTTAAAGTGACAACTTCAATTGTCTTAAATTGATTTAGTCGATTTGATAAATTGTTTATTTATCTCTGTTGATGATTTAAATCTGCTGATTTATTGTTTAACACTGTTTAGTGTTAAAATTTTCGTTATCCGGTTTCTTTGTTTAAAGAGTCGGATAGACGAGAATTATTGTGACTGTCGTCTATTTAAATTCTTATTGCCTCTATGCACTAATAAACTGGTTTGAATTAGACTGACCTGTGTATTATTTTCTTTTGAATATAATACTCGGGTCAGACCGAGTATTTCTACAGCTTGAAGATTTTCGAGCAGCGAAGTTAGAGAGAGAGTAAAGAATCATTTTAATTTTCAGAAGAAAATTGTATTTTAAGATATTCCGCTGTATCTGTATTAAAATTGTATAAACTCTGATGTATTCTAAAAGATTTATAGTAATGAAATAAATTCTCATTTGTTTTAATTGATTGTTATTATCTGTGTTTCTGTGGCTGATTCTGTTTAAACCTTATAAACTAAATAACAATTCGTCTTTTTGAACGTTTCTAGTTGGTTTAATTACCGACTGGAGATGGTCAAAAGGGGGAATGTTACAGGTGGTATCAGAGCTTTGGTTTACACAAAGCTTAGTTTATGATGTTTAATATGAATAGTTACTAGAAACACTTTTAAAAAAGAGAATGTTTTTCAAATCCAAAGAAGTATAAAATTGTTTTTGAAAATGAAGATTTTTAACTTAAAGAGAAGTTAAATTGAATTGAATTAGTATTAATAAATATATGATTTGAAATTTAACTAAAGGAAGTTAAATAAATTGAACTTGATTTGATAAAATTGTTGAGATGGAAAATTTAAACTTGAATGATAAGTGATTATATGATATGAATTGGGAAAGTTTAAATTAATAAGTTGTATAACTTATAAAATGAGAAAATTTAAGTAAAACCAGTTGTTAAATGGTTAAACAGTTTTGTTAAGTGAAACAAAATCTGAATTTTGAATAGTGATATGAATTTGACTTTAGTAAAGTTAAATAAAATAGAATTTCAAATATTTTTGAGCCGAACTTAAGTTTTATGGTGAAAATAAATGCAAGTGAAGATAAATGAAACATGGCTTAAGTAATATTGAATCAAATTGAATTTGATATCAAAATGAATTGATAAAGTGATGTAATGAATATGAATTTGAGTTATATAAAGAAAATTCAACTTTAATTGTAAAAGTGAATAAACGTGGATTAGAAATGTTGTTAAGAGTTGAATAAAACTTAAGTTAAGAAGTTGTGAATATGGTGAGTATAAGAATTCAATCAGAATTGGAATATAAACCAATTGAAATTAAGTGCGTTGAACCAAATTGAATGTAAGCAAAGTAAATAAATTTGGTTAAATTGAATAAATTTGGTTTTGCCAGTTGATTGTATAGAATTCATTAAGTATTAATGAAATTGTATTAATGGAAATTGAAAGCTAAGTAATTGGATTCAAATTTAAAGATAAGTAAATCAAAATAGAATTGATTTGAATTGAAAGCGAACTAACTTGAATATAAATTAGTGACAGTAAACTAATTGAATATGAATGAATGTTAGTAAAATCCAATGTGAATGAATCGAATGTGATTTAAATTGGAAACCAAGTCGATGAATGGTTTACTAAAGAACTAGTTGATTATCTTGGAAATAGGAAAACTAATAAATTTATATAATAGTTTAAATTGGAAATTTTGAATTATTATAACCGGTTTATATTGAAGATTTGAAAGTGTTGATAAAATATTGGAATTGTATAAGTGTTAAAAGTGAAATATTTAATGGATTTCATAAGTGAATGGAAATTACAGAATTAAGATTGTGAAGTTATAAAATGAATCGAAGTTGCGAAATAAAAGAATTTATAAGTAATTTACTTATAAATTAAAATTCTAATATAAAATTGAGTTATAAAGGAATGATTAATGAAGTAAATTTTTTATGAATTGAAGTCTTTATAAATAGGAATAGAATTTATAAACATTGTTTATAAATTCGAAACTGACTTATTTTGATAAGTAAATTCTGTATAGTTTGGTAAATGAAGTATATTCACAATTTTGGACCGTGAATATATTATTGAATAAAATGGACATGTTTTGGGAAAGTGATATTTTAAAACGAAGTAATTGTTTTAAAAAGATGTTTTCAAAGGCATTGAATATCAAAACCATAGATTTCAACATTCATTGTTGAAATAGACGTTTTCAAATATAAGGAAATGGTGGACTATAACACTGTTGTTATAGTAAATGATTTCTGAAAGGAAATGTTTTGTGTAGTATTGGGATTTATACATCTATCTAAATTTCGAATCCCTATACTAGTGATTTTGAGTTGTCGTAACGATGTTTTACGTAACATTCGTTTTAACTCAAATGAATATGTGAAAGAGAATGATTTCCTTAAAGATGAAATATATACTTAATTTTGATTTAAGTATATCGAATATTTTCAAATGTTGAAAATAAATGAGATTTATGAATTACTTATTTTTAAATAAGTATGGAAATGTTCTTCCAAATATGAAATGTTGTGAATATATTCCGTAAGGGATAAATGATTTGAAATTCATTTTTGAAGTCGAAGTTGAAAAGTTAAATGAGGAATTTGAACAATTTGTTCAATTTGAAATTTTTCAAAAGATTGAATCGTTGAGTTAAAATTGAGTTTAACTTCGACATCAAAGACAATATAAGTTGAGCTTTGAATTTCAGATGATGATTTGGATTGCATGTCTAACATTGTGAATTGATGACATAGCAATTGATCTATATTAAATATATATCTGTTGGTGGCGGAGAATTTATTCTCTTAGCTTAACACCCTTCTCTGAGACGTACGAGCTCAGAGGTTATATATCGATAGACATCAATTCTGTGTTGAGAATTGACGATGTAAACGTGAAATCCAAATCGAATGTGAAAGTCGATAATGAATGGAATTATGAATATGAATTAGGTTTGAGATAACCTTAAATTTCCAAATCGACTTAGAGGAAAATTTTGAAATCCTCTATTTTGTTATGAATATGGAATATGTAAGTTTTTAGAACTTATATATATATGAATGCGGTGAATTTGAAACCGTTAGTTTAGAAAGACATTGTTATGGAAAATCTTATGTATGTTTACATGGATATGATATGTACGAAATGTGAAATGAAAGTACTACATATATGATATTATGTTTTCTAAACTGAGGATGTGGAAAAGTACCTTCCATTTATTATTAAAGAAGGTATTGGAACTCTCGATGAGTGTCCATTTGAAATTCGTAGCTACGTAGAATTTTAGTCAGAGTGACTATTTGAATCGGAAATCCTTCGCGATAGTTCATCGCGATGAGATTAGATTTGATTGATGATTAGCGTAATTTGAGGGGCGAGATGCCCACAGTTACAAGCGATTCCACTGGGATAGTGGCGTAACCGCCGAGTAAACTGCAATCTAATGCCAGGCGAAATTTGAGGGGCGTGATGCCTACAGACACGAGCGATTCTACTGGGATAGTAGCGTAACCGCCGTGTGTACTGCAATCTATGGCGACAACCATGGTGAAATTTAAGAGATGAGAAATCTACAGCCACAAGCGACTCTACTGGGATAGTAGCGTAACCGCCGGGTGGAACTGTAATCCATGGGGGAACGTGCTTTCCATATCCATTTTTAAAAGAATTTTTAAAAGTATTTTCACTGGGAATTGAAGCAAGTATGTTTAGTACTTGGAGATTTTTAGACCTGCGCCTGGCCAGCGTATGTCTAATGTCTGTGAGAACGAAGATGGACTTGTTAAATTTCGAGTTAGCAAGTATTTTCAAACTGTAAATAGCGAATCAATGATTTGAAATTAAAATTACGAAATTCCAACTTAATGAACTAAGGAAGAGGATCTTTGTAATGTTTTGAAAGTCCACAGCTTTGGAAGAGATATATTATATAAATCTCTAATATGACGGATTTTAAAGTTTGAATCTGAGTGTTGTAAATTAAAAATGTTAGTAAAAGACTTTTGGGTTTTGATTTTTGAAAATCAATGAACAAAAGAGAAGATAAACAGTGAGATTAAACAAATGGAATGAATCCTATATTCATTTATTTGTAATAAGCTTCAAGCTTAGTAAAAATTGAGTAAGGTATAAATATCGATGAAATTTTAACAACTTTTCCTTTTCGTGGACGAAAAGTTTTTAAGGAGGGGAGTTTGTAACGACCCTGAATTTTAAACAATTTAAATTGAAAATATTTAATCAATTTTAAATATTTGAACGATGATTTGACTTGAATTTCAAATTATCAGAATGAATTGGCGATTAAAATTTTGAATTTAATCTATTGAAAGTTGAATAAAATTTGAATCTTCGATTTTAAGCCGGTTAAAAATAATTTAAAGGCTTAGAAAATTCATATTGATAATACTGAAGGTAATAGAAGCTTCAGAATTGAATTTGAAAGCGATTTGTTCAATTTTGAAATTGTATCGTTTGAAATCGAATTTAAAAATAGTCTTCCGAGGCACAGTCTCGGAATTTGACGAGACCAGTTTCATTGGGTCCGTAATATTGAATTATTACCGGATTTCAATTTTCGTATTTATCGGAATTGTTTTATGAACATACGGCGTATAAACGCGTATAAAATTAAATCGAATTCAAATTGAATTTCTGTAACAACCTGAATTTTTACCCAAAATTTTGATCATCGATAAATGATCTATGTTGACAGATAATTTCTGTTTATTGTTGGAAATTTTATAACAATAAAATTTTCGTAAATTAGTGATATAAATTGGTTGTTAATTTTTATTGGAAATTGTAAATCAATTGAAATTCTTTTGTAAAATTTAATTAATACAAAATAAATGAATAAATACACATAGTTTAAAATTTTAGCAACAAGATTTAAACAAAACAAATTAAAGAAAATAATTACCAAAAACAAAATTAGATTTTAAAGAGAGAAAAAAATAAATAAAATAAAAGAAAAAAAATTAATACCATACCCTTAACCCATGCCTATACCACGTTCGGCCCATACCCTTTTTCTCCGTTAAAACCCTATACCCGTTTTCCCCCTCTCATTTTCTCTCATTCGAAACCCTAGAAACGAAATAACGAAAAGAACGAAAATGGCGGCTTAAAGAAAAAAGAAAAGAAGCGACGAAAAATAATGGCGAGCAAATTTTAGGGCTTCGGCGATTCAACTCCTCGATCTCCTTCAACACTTGCTCGTTCTGGCGAATTGGAGCTTCGTCTTCCTTCGTGACGACTCTGGCGATTCTGGACTTCGGCTCCTTCAATCTGCAATCAACGAAAGGTGAGTGATTCTAATTATCACTCACATCTAGTACAGCTTAGCACTTGGTTTTACGTTTGATTTGGTTTCATCGCTGGTGGTTTTTAATTCACTCAAGTTCTTCGTTTTTCTCGAATTTAATTAAATTCATATAAAATGAACTTGCGATTTTGACTGATTCATGCATATGTTTTTGATGATTTTGACTTGGATGTTACGGCAGAGACTTTCCTAAATTTTACCTCTGATGATTTTTGACTATTTCAAAAATTTATTCAATTTACATCCCCGGCTTCATCTCTGATAGATGTTCTGACTGTTTCAACCATTTTATACGCATTTGATAATCTTTACTATCTGAAATATTTTGTCTACGGCATTGAATAACCGGATTACTAGAGACCTTGATTTTTTTTATCATTTGCGATATTGTGATTTACTGTTTCATCTCTGGTTAGTCTGTCCTGTCAGGGATTACCACTATCATCAGTTGCATTTAGCTGTTCATTGAAGATTGCCTCTTTTTCACTATGGCATTGCTTCTTTGCATTCATATTCTTGATTCAGATTTCTTATCATATAGAACTGATACTTGATTTTGTGATAGCCATAGTTTGCTGGTGCATATGTTTCATTTTTAGAGTTGCCGTATATTTGATGCATTAGTAATTAAGTAAAGTTTGCACATGTCATTCTGAAGCTTGTATACTTGCAATGGTCTCTTCATTGTAGTTGGTCCGTGAGTTTGAAATTGTTGTCTGCATTATGATATTCTGTTTGGTTTGATGGTTCCTGTTAGTATGTAGTGTTGTTGCACTTCACCTGCTTTAAACTGATACCTGAATCTGGTCCTTGCATTTCCATTGTGCAATCTTGTAATTCTTTGATATTGCAGTCTTCATGTTAGTAGACTTGAGTTTTACCTATCCAGTTCACTTGAACTTTGATACATTGTTTTATACAATGATGTTTACTTTCGCACTGAGCCTGGGGTCATGTCTCTGACCTGATACACTTGAGCCCTTGCATACCTTATATATACACTGTTTCATTTGATAGTTGTAGTTGATGTACTCGAGTTGGTCTGGTCTGGTCGCATTCATTTAAGTTCCACTGCTTCATGTTGTATTCATCCCATGTTCTTATTTACACTATTACATTGGCCCAGTTCTTTTAGCATGAAGTTATAGTTGCATTTTGGCCTTTATACATATGTCTGCAGTCTCGTATGTATATACATAATCGATATGTATATATGTATGTTCGAATTGCATCTTCTTTTCTCTTGGAATGATTGACTGTAATTTGAGATTGGATTACGACTTGGTGGAGTTGTTGTCATTACTATTAGCACTGACTTAATTTGTCTGCACTTTGATGGTCGGGTTGCATACTTCCCGGTACCCTTAGGTGCTTTGTTTTCTTGGAGAATCTTCCTGTTGTTTCATTTTGAACTGATTGAGTTCATTGCTATACTGTTTTCACTTGATTTTGGAACTGGCTTTGAGTTTGGTTACCTTGTCGAGTCTGGCATTAATAATTTTTTAAAAAACTTAAACAGTACCACTAGTATATAACCTGATCTAAGTCCATACTTTAGGATTTGATGTTGAAACTTTGTTAAATTCAGTTTTCAACTTTTAAACCCAGATTTGCCCAGAGTTAAAAAGAAAAACAAAGTTTTAAATATATATATATATACTAGAGACATTTGAGTCTTGTTCATACCATCTGGCACTATGCTTCGAATATACGAGCAGTTTCACTTTAAAGCTATAACTGTCTCGACCCTTCAAACTAGTTGATGTTGATTTTTGTGATCTCAGATTCATTGCATTTTGCTTTGAACTGCATCTTCCTGTTGGCTTATTCTTTTGATATTTTGGAAATTGAGCCCTGATATCCATGTGGTGGCTGCATTTTTCTTGTTGCAGTCCTACCCTTGTTTCCATGTGGTGATTTTATATTAGGTGGTGGCGAGGCGGTGCACGTTAGCGTGCACTGCAGCCACCCAAAAATCGACAGTTTTGAATTGATATTTCTTTGCGTCGTGATGCATTGATTTTTATGCCATATTGGCGAGGCCGTACACGCGTGCGTGTACGGCAGCCAATCGAGTTCTTGATGTTTTTAAAGTGACAACTTCAATTGTCTTAAATTGATTTAGTCGATTTGATAAATTGTTTATTTATCTCTGTTGATGATTTAAATCTGCTGATTTATTGTTTAACACTGTTTAGTGTTAAAATTTTCGTTATCCGGTTTCTTTGTTTAAAGAGTCGGATAGACGAGAATTATTGTGACTGTCGTCTATTTAAATTCTTATTGCCTCTATGCACTAATAAACTGGTTTGAATTAGACTGACCTGTGTATTATTTTCTTTTGAATATAATACTCGGGTCAGACCGAGTATTTCTACAGCTTGAAGATTTTCGAGCAGCGAAGTTAGAGAGAGAGTAAAGAATCATTTTAATTTTCAGAAGAAAATTGTATTTTAAGATATTCCGCTGTATCTGTATTAAAATTGTATAAACTCTGATGTATTCTAAAAGATTTATAGTAATGAAATAAATTCTCATTTGTTTTAATTGATTGTTATTATCTGTGTTTCTGTGGCTGATTCTGTTTAAACCTTATAAACTAAATAACAATTCGTCTTTTTGAACGTTTCTAGTTGGTTTAATTACCGACTGGAGATGGTCAAAAGGGGGAATGTTACAAGAACTACCCTGGTCGTCTACTAGAGAAATGGTTCGGGCTTTGCAAGGAATAACAGCATCAAAACCGGGGACGTAGAAATCTCCGGTGAGTCGACGCCTATTGTAAAGGAGTTTCACCCCTTTACAAATCATACTAAGGTTGGCAGGACCACCGATGTGATTAGTCACACATAAGGATGAAGTTGCCAATTGAGGTTGCAAGATGAACTCATATTTATTACCGAGATCAACAGAAATAAAGCTATGGGATGCTCCAGAATCAAAAAGAAAACGAACAGGAAAAGACAAGGATGGTTTTAGAACAAAGGTAAAGTTCCAAAATTAAAAAGAAATCCTAATTAGAGAGGATCCTAACAAAGAGTTCCAAGCTCGAACGAATATGATTCTATAATTAATTTTACTCATTCTAGGGTATTACCACCCTATCTCTAATGAGTTTTACTCCATATGCTAAGTTTTCCTAAACCAGAGCTCTGATACCAATTACAACGACCTGCCTTTTCGTACCATTCAAATAGACAATCATCTACACATGTCAGACTTCAATTGCTCAAAACAATAGATTGTTCATTTATATTTGGCAAAACTTAGCATATACAGTAAATAAATAAATCACAGAATCACAGACACGGAGTAATAAAACAATAAGCAACGGAAATAGATAAATAGTAGTTCATGAAGCTACTACAACATCAGAGTCCAAAACTAGATACAACAGAAATCTCAAATACAAAATAGTCCCAAATACATAAGCAAATGACCAGTCTGAACAAAACGAAAATTCCAGATAGTTATGAAAAGAAGAAAGAGATAGAAGAAGAAGAAGATCAGAAACACCAACATCTCACATTCGCAGCGGATCAAAATATAATATCAAATAATAACAGTTTACAAAAGAATAATATTCTATCGATTACATTTTTATACATCAAAGTTACACATCTATACAGACACTCCATATACACAATTATCATGTCATAGATATACAACAATAAAATACAGCGGAAACACTCCATACGTTCTTGCCATCCAGCTCGCCTCCTGAGCTCCAGAACGTCCCTACCTGAAAATCTGTAATACTCGGTCTGACCCGAGCATTACATCAAAGTAACACCCGGGTCAGGTTGGAAACCAGCGTGAGTAAACCAATCTAACATGGAATACAACAGCATAAAATTTACATAAACTCGGGGTATCTCATACCAATTTACAAATTCACAATTCGTTATAGACATCACTTATTTCACACTTCAATTTCTATGTACCCAAAACTTAGATTAAATGGACCAATTTACTTAAATCATTCCATACCAGCCTATTGATTTCACATATCAATCTATACAGAATCGAAGTGGTTTCGGGTATTTACTAATACCCGACTCCGGTCTCTTCGAATCCAACGTCATCTTAACCCAAGTTATTCAAGTGCAATACTTTTAAATTTTAAATACAAGATGTCACTTCCTAAACTCATCAATTCATCAACGATAGATAACCATACTATCACTGTCTATCCAACATATCATATCAAAGAATAAAGAATATCAACCAATTCAAGGCATTTTCATCATTCAATCATTCATAAGCAAGATTTATCACTTCCAAAATTAGTTATCTCTAATTAAATTAATCACTAACTTTCAACAATTGGTTTACCTTTACTTAACATTAATTAATTTTCAAATCAATTAATTAATCATCTTTTTATTATCCATCTAAATTAATCATCCCATATTAATTATTCTTTAACTTCAATAAGTAATTAATTCTTAATTAATTTCACAAATTAATTATCTTCAATCATTATAGTAATTAACCTTTAATTACTCTCATAGATTAATTAGCTTTAACATTCACTTTAACTTTTAATTAATCTCCTTAGTTAATTAACCACATTAATTAATGATTCTCTAATCACTTAATTAAAGTAATTACTTAAGAATTAATCACTTAACCCTGCTTAATCAATCATTAATTAACTACAAACCATTTAATTAATTAATCATTCCTTGATTACCTTACAAATCAATTAATAAATCTTTAATTACCTAATTAATTAATACACCTTAACTTGGATAACCCTCTTCCTTGAAACTAATCATTAATAATTTGAAATACCTAAAAGTTGGTTTAAACCCCTCAAAACTTTGAAACTTGTTTTGTTTTGCGTTTAAAACTTAGTTCTTTCTTCTTTAAGCTTGAAACTTGAATTTCTTTACTTCTAATAAAACTTGTTCATATAATACTATTCTTTCTAAGCCCGTATAGCAGCTTAACAAAATCAGACCCGAGCTATTCACCTCAAATTCCCGAGCTTGAACACGAGATATCTGCTTCCTCTACTTCTTCAAGTCGTACTCCCAAATGTCTCAAGCTTAACCCCGAGAATCACAACACATATCTGATCCCAAACTTCACCGGACATTAATGTGCACGCGTGCACGTACCCATCGGTCTGGCCGACGCCGACGCCTCACCAAAGCCACCCTCAAGTCGACGATCAACTTCCCGATACCCCCGACCTTCCAGATTGATGCAAACGACAACAAATCAAAAAACGGATCATCGTTCAAAAGTGAAACCAACCTGATCGGAAAAACGCCAACCTCCGACGATCACGACCCCGAGAATCCCTATCGACCATATCGGAGCTTCCCCTCGACCCGATACTCCGATTTCCCCGATCGCGATTTCTTCCGGCCTTCCCACGGTGTTGCAAATGCCTTGAATATCGACCACACAAACCAACGCCGAAACCCTACTTTGCCAACGACTAGCCACTACGTTCGTCAGTAAAATCCATAACCATTTTTCCATCGGTCCTTGGCACTCCGGCCATCTCCAGACCAAATCCCAACGCAAACCTCGTCGTCGATCAACGTCAATCGACGAAAGTGTTTAAATCGATCATCTCGATATATCCCTCTATCCACTTACCTAAAAATCATGAGTTCATCTCCTAAATTCATCATTTTGCACTACAAATTAGATTCTATAATCAATAATTGAAATTAGCATGTTTGATTTTTACCTATTTTCAGATCATCGCTGTATTTTTTTATTTTTGAAAAAAACTACTAAACATAAAATCTTGAAACTATTTTTAAAATTAATATTACAATATAATGACCATTCTTCATTCAAAAATCGGAGCTTAATTCTGATTGTAAGAGAAGATATGAATTTTTCTACAGGAAGTTTGAATCCTGTAAATAAGAATAGAGAAGAATATTGGTACAAACATTCCACAGACATGCATTCACCCAATCATCCATGTAAACATTATATACGATATCACTTCAATATTCCTCACATGCAACAAACATAAGGATAAATTTAAAACTGTTTTAAAGATAGTTTACTCACTGATCTATAGGAGAAGATACTGGGTTAGGCTACTCACAATAAAAATTTAGGCAGAGAATAGATCTTGCTTCCAGTCTCCACGTTTGATTAGTTGCTGGATTATACATTTTCTGTTCCTTTTAACTTGTTGAGTTAGTCTTCAGGTTTGCTATTTTTATTCCCGGAAAATACTTGAACAAAGAATGACTACTTGGAGATTGAAAACTATCAGTCTGGATATTTTTTTCTTTCTTCTTTGTTGATGTAGTGCTGAGATTAGTTTAAAGGCTGTATAATTTACTCTTTATTTCTTTTAATACTCAGTTGATGAATCGAAATGGATTAAGAAGATGATATATATAAAAAGAAAATGTGTACAGGCTGAAGTGTATACTGGTACAAACATTTGACAGAGATATTTTCTTTTGGAGGCTGAGATGATATAATTTGTGTTTCCATTTATTATACTTGTCTTGTTTCATATCCCATACTTATCTCATTCTGATTTTATGTACAAACTTGATTTTTTTATTGAGTACGTTCATATATATATATATATAGCTTTGTCCTGTTGTCTCATTTCATTTCACATTACAGTAATCCCAGTAAGTTTCTATATATAATTTTCTAGAATTATCTTATGTTTATATATCTACATTTATGTTAATATCATATATTTGTTTTGTACTTATCTTTTTTTTAAAGTTAAACTATCAACATTTTATTTCTCATTTCTTATTTATTTTTATACTTATGTTAATTTCATAGTTTCTTGTGTTTATATATTTATTTTTATACTTATAACCATATGTTTTTTTTACACTTATATTTAAATATTGATAAGACTATATATTTTTTCTTCTTTGCTGAAACTCTAAAATTCGATATTTTTGTTATAGTTTTCAAATCAATCTATATATATAATCCGACATCTTAACTATCATAATTTCATTTATTCGACTAATCAAAACTATATTTCGATGATTAGTTCAGTTAATTACCAATTAACAACCGTTAAAAAAAATCCGGGTCGTCACATTCCTCCCCCCTTGAATCTTTTCGTCCTCGAAAAGGAACGAAACCATAATTTATTAAAATGCTTAAAATAAGATAAATTTCTTTGATTATTTTTAAAATACTTTAAAAATCTATATAATATTACTAAAATAGTCTTTATAAAAATACTTTTATAACTTGATGTTTCGACGAGTCCATCCTTGTTCTCACAGAAATTCGGTCATACGTTGATCAGGCATAGGACTGAAAATCTATAAGTACTTGGTAAACTCGTTTCCAACACCCAGTAAAAATACTTTGGAAAATAATTTTATTGAAAATATAGAAAACGGTTTCAAAAATAGAGGAAATATCTTTGGTAAAAATGCTTTGGAAATCATCAACCTAATCCATGGTCGTAGTTAACTCGATGGTTACGTTGCCGTCCCGGCAAAATCCACAGATCACTGTAGGTCTCCGCGCTCCTCGATTACGCCATGGAACCCGCAATAGATCGTAGTTATACCCGGGCCTTACGTTGCTATCACAGCCAAAACCCATATAACTGTAGGCATCAGCGCCACCGAATTTCGCTGCTAAAAGAATGAAACTCCTCCACTTGACCATAGATCGCAGTCTACCGATGTTGCGTTGCCATCCCGGCAAAATCAAGTGTAAACTGTTGGCACTAATCCTCCACACGATTTTCGCTATGGTCCCCACAGTAGATCGCAGCGACATCGAGTTACACTGTCGTCATAGCATAACCCAAATGCCCCTGTAGGCATCAGCGCCATCGACTTTCGCTACCAAATAATCCTCAGGAACTAGTTTGTCCGGACTCCTCACAGGATCAACTTTAGAACCTCCCCTTTAGAGGCTCAAGGCAGTACCACCTTGTGGCACTCCTGAGAAGTTCATTCAAGGGTGCGCCTTTTTCCCCAGACCACTTTCAAAACACTTTATACTATACACATATAGTATTTTCCAAATCATACACCAAGTATGAATCTCATATAAAGCTCCTTTCTCAAAATCGATTCCCAAAATTGATGATTCTCAAATTAGGCTTTTCCAAATTCCAAATTTAATTTTCCTCAAAAATCAAAAGCCTTTCCAAATGCCATGGGTTCCCAAAACCTTTCCTCAAAATCATTTTCACAAATCCTTTATATATATATAATAATCTTGGAAAATCTTTAAATCGATTCATATTTGTATAAGTTCACTTTTATACTTTAAATACTTTCAAAATCATTTTCTTCTGGCAATAGATTCAACAAGGGGAGTTTACCATATAATACATATGTATGACTTACTTCATTTCAAATCAATTATTCAAATCTGGTTACTCTTTTATAAAGTTATTAACCACATTACTTTTCTTCATAAAGTAAATTTCAATCATAAAAATTTCCAATTTCCATTTTACTCATCATATATTTCACAAAATATACTTTCAATTCCAAAAACCATTTTACAATTCTTATTCATAAATTTTCAATATCAATTTCATTCAAACCCGTACGATGTCCACATATCATTCGTACGCAATATCAATTTGATCGCTCACCCGATCACACAATTTCACCTCCGAACTAGTATTGTCCACCCGACTTCCTAGTGCGGACTCAGATTTGGTTTCTTGATCAGAAACCGTCATTCTCCTTGCATAGTCACAACTATGATAGAGAATATCCAGAATCAATCAAAAATCCATATCCAGGTTCGCCGTCGAAAATCGAGCGAAAAATCCCAACTCGAGTCGATAATATTATCTCGAAATTCTGAGCTCGAATCTGGATCAAATCACTATGCGAATAGAATAATATACGTACACCCTACGTATTTATCTTCATTGATTATCAATTAAATCAATTTCCTTTCTATTCACATTCACTTTGATCTTATTCACTTATCCACAATTACCTTAATCCCCATTTGGATTATCACTTCAATTCTTATCTCAGCTGGGTATTTAATCAATAACAGTTTGAACTCAAATCAGTTTAAATTTAGAAAATAGCTTGAAAAAATTAAAAATAGATAAGTAGTTGAAAAATAATTATTAACTGAAAAAAACTGTAAAATAGTTAAGTAATTGTAAAATAAGTTTAAGATAGTTTTTGGTTTAAAATGAAAAGTTGTGTAGTAGATAGTTTGAAAAAAATAGATTTATATTAAAACAATTTATTTTGAAAATAGTCCAGAGTCAAATTGTTCAATTCCACATCAATTCAATTTAAATTTCTACACCCATTTAAATTGACTCACTTCTAATTTGAATAACTTCAATTTCTCTTGAACTTGATTTATCCCCAATTCAAGTTGAAATAACCTCAACTTCTTTCCAAATTCAAATCAAATTCCATTTGATTTTAAACATATTCACTTTAATTACAATTTCAAATTATTCAAATTAATCCAATTCAAATTTTCCATTTTAATTTTAAACTTATCCATCTTAAATCACAATTCCCATTAATTCAAATCAAATTTAGTTTGAATTAATTCAATTTAAATCTAAATTTTAAACCATCTTGAATTATATAAATTCGAGTTAAATTTTTAAATGTTGATTTAACCCCTTAAATCAAATTAACCTTTATTTTTAAATTAATAATCCAAATCTTCAAACAATTAAATTCTGAGTCTGATTCTCAAAATTCCATTTTAAATTATCTTTACTTAACTTATTTCAAAGTTCAAATAAGAATTCAAAACAATTCTAATTTACAAATTCAATTATTCAAATAGTTTAGTTCAAAGTAATTCCATATCCTTAATTTCAAATTACAGTTTAATTTCCTATTATAACAATAATGGATATATTACCACACTTCATTCTTTATTCAATTCACAATTTAAAGATTATTAATAACAATAGGAAGATATCATCCTATTTATTTTAAAACATCCACCTATTTCAATTTCCAGATCTCAAACCCATTTTTGAGATCACACAAACTCCCAATTCAAATTAACCCTTTAACTTCCCAAGTTAAATCTCAATTTCATCTTAAAATTTCAAATTCAGGTTGCTTGTTTATTTAACTTTCCTAAAGTTAAATTCAATTTACTTAATCCAACCAACCTTAACCAATTTGAATTCCTGCTTCAAATTTTAAACTTCACATTGATAACCTTATAAGTTCAAAAACTTATCACCTTGGGTTTCACATCCCATTCCAAATTTAAAACTCAACATTTAGATTTTATTTCAAACCATCTTTGTATCCATATATACATATTTATTTCTTAGCCCACCAGTCTATACTTTAAAATTTGAACCACCTTTGGTTTTAATTTAAGACGGATCTCTTTTTAAGTTTTCAAACAACTTCTTATTTTAAAATAAGATCACATTCAAGTATATTCTGAACAATATTATTTATTCTTTTCTTTTAACACTTTAAAACAATTCAAATGTTTCTAAACTTAGGTTTAAACTTCACAATTTAAATCCGTTCTAATTTACAAGTTATACTCATCTAAGTTTATATCCTTAAGACATTTTATTTTGCTTACTCATTAACACACATTCCACTATTAAATACAACAACCATTTATGATAATAACCAAGATTATCATATCTAGAAACCAATTCATTATTATCTTTATTTTGAAAACATTTCTACAAATTCAGGATTTTAATTTCAGTTTGGATCCATTTAAAATTTATCTTCATTCAATTTCAATTTGGTTGTATTACTATTACCACTTAATTCTCATTATTTTATTTAATTCCAATAATTTTTAACAACCAATTACTTTAACATTTATTAGTAGGAAATATTGCTTTATATATATCAAAATATATCCTTACTTAAAATCATTTTAAAATCTTTATATAAGAAAATAACAAGTACGCTCTCTCATATATCTATATACTCAACTCATCCTAGGGTAGTACTAACCCTATCCTTGATGAGTAAACCCACCAGAGCCAAGGTTCTCGCTTAACCTCGCTCTGATACCAACTGTAATGACCCGAAATTTTCGATCCCGAAAATTCCAGATAGTTATGAAAAGAAGAAAGAGATAGAAGAAGAAGAAGATCAGAAACACCAACATCTCACATTCACAGTGGATCAAAATATAATATCAAATAATAACAGTTTACAAAAGAATAATATCCTGTCGATTACATTTTTATACATCAGAGTTACACATCTATACAGACACTGCATATACACAATTATCATGTCATAGATATACAACAATAAAATACAGCGGAAACACTCCATACGTTCTTGCCATCCAGCTCGCCTCCTGAGCTCCAGAACGCCCCTACCTGAAAATGTGTAATACTCGGTCTGACCCGAGCATTACATCAAAGTAACACCCGGGTCAGGCTAGAAACCAGCGTGAGTAAACCCATCTAACATGGAATACAACAGCATAAAATTTACATAAACCCGGGGTATCTCATATCAATTTACAAATTCACAATTCGTTATAGACATCACTTATTTCACACTTCAATTTCTATGTACCCAAAACTTAGATTAAATGGACCAATTTACTTAAATCATTCCATACCAGCCTATTGATTTCACATATCAATCTATACAGAATCGAAGTGGTTTCGGGTATTTACTAATACCCGACTCCGGTCTCTTCGAATCCAACGTCATCTTAACCCAAGTTATTCAAGTGCAATACTTTTAAATTTTAAATACAAGATGTCACTTCCTATACTCATCAATTCATCAATGATAGATAACCATACTATCACTGTCTATCCAACATATCATATCAGAGAATAAAGAATATCAACCAATTCAAGGCATTTTCATCATTCAATCATTCATAAGCAAGATTTATCACTTCCAAAATTAGTTATCTCTAATTAAATTAATCACTAACTTTCAACACTTGGTTTACCTTTACTTAACATTAATTAATTTTCAAATCAATTAATTAATCATCTTTTTATTATCCATCTAAATTAATCATCCCATATTAATTATTCTTTAACTTCAATAAGTAATTAATTCTTAATTAATTTCACAAATTAATTATCTTCAATCATTACAGTAATTAACCTTTAATTACTCTCATAGATTAATTAGCTTTAACCATTCACTTTAACTTTTAATTAATCTCCTTAATTAATTAACCACATTAATTAATGATTCTCTAATCACTTAATTAAAGTAATTACTTAAGAATTAATCACTTAACCCTGCTTAATCAATCATTAATTAACTACAAACCATTTAATTAATTAATCATTCCTTGATTACCTTGCAAATCAATTAATAAATCTTTAATTACCTAATTAATTAATACACCTTAACTTGGATAACCCTCTTCCTTGAAACTAATCATTAATAATTTGAAATACCTAAAAACTGGTTTAAACCCCTCAAAACTTTGAAACTTGTTTTGTTTTGCATTTAAAACTTTGTTCTTTCTTCTTTAAGCTTGAAACTTGAATTTCTTTACTTCTAATAAAACTTGTTCATATAATACTATTCTTTCTAAGCCCGTATAGCAGCTTAACAAAATCAGACCCGAGCTATTCACCTCAAATTCCCGAGCTCGAACACGAGATATCTGCTTCCTCTACTTCTTCGAGTCGTACCCCCAAATGTCTCGAGCTTAACCCCGAGAATCACAACACATATCTGATCCCAAACTTCACCAGACATTAACGTGCACGCGTGCAAGTACCCATCGGTCGGGCCGACGCCGAAGCCTCACCAAAGCCACCCTCAAGTCGACGATCAACTTCCCGATACCCCCGACCTTCCAGATTGACGCAAATGACTACAAATCGAAAAACGGCTCATCGTTCAAAACTGAAACCAACCTGATCGGAAAAACGCCAACCTCCGACGATCTCGACCCCGAGAATCCCTGTCGACCATACCGGAGCTTCCCCTCGACTCGATACTCTGATTTCCCCGATCGCGATTACTTCCGGCCTTCCCACGGTGTCGCGAATGCCTTGAATATCGACCACACAAACCAACACCGAAACCCTACTTTGCCAACGACTAGCCGCTACGTTCATCAGTAAAATCCACAACCATTTTTCCATCGGTCCTTGGCACTCCGGCCATCTCCAGACCAAATCCCAACGCAAACCTCGTCGTCGATCAACGTCAATCGACGGAAGTGTTTAAATCGATCATCTCGATATATCCCTCTATCTACTTACCTAAAAAGCATGAGTTCATCTCCTAAATTCATCATTTTGCACTACAAATCAGATTTTATAATCAATAATTGAAATTAGCATGTTTGATTTTTACCTATTTTCAGATCATCGCTATATTTTTTTATTTTTGAAAAAAACTACTAAATATAAAATCTTGAAACTATTTTTAAAATTAATATTACACTATAATGACCATTCTTCATTCAAAAATCGTAGCTTAATTCTGATTGTAAGAGAAGATATGAATTTTTCTACAGGAAGTTTGAATCCTGTAAATAAGAACAGAGAAGAATATTGGTACAGACATTCCACAGACATGCATTCACCCAATCATCCATGTAAACATTATATACGATATCACTTCAATATTCCTCACATGCAACAAACATAAGGATAAATTTAAAACTATTTTAAAGATAGTTTACTCACTGATCTATAGGAGAAGATACTGGGTTAGGCTACTCACAATAAAAATTTGGGCAGAGAATAGATCTTACTTCCAGTCTCCACGTTTGATTAGTTGCTGGATTATACATTTTCTGTTCCTTTTAACTTGTTGAGTTAGTCTTTAGGTTTGCTATTTTTATTCCTGGAAAATACTTGAACAAAGAATGACTACTTGGAGATTGAAAACTATCAGCTTGGATATTTTTTTCTTTCTTCTTTGTTGATGTAGTGCTGAGATTAGTTTAGAGGATGTAGAATTTACTCTTTATTTCTTTTAATACTCGGTTGATGAATCGAAATGGATTAAGAAGATGATATATATAAAAAGAAAATGTGTATAGGCTGAAGTGTATACTGGTACAAACATTTGACAGAGATATTTTCTTTTGGAGGCTGAGATGATATAATTTGTGTTGCCATTTATTATACTTGTCTTGTTTCATATTCTATATTTATCTCCTTCTGATTTTATGTACAAACTTGATTTTTTTTATTGAGTACGTTCATATATATATATATATATAGCTCTGTCCTGTTGTCTCATTTCATTTCACATTACATGTAATCTCAGTAAGTATCTATATATAATTTTCTAGAATTATCTTATTTTTATATATCTACATTTATGTTAGTATCATATATTTGTTTTGTACTTATCTTCTTCTTTTTTAAAGTTAAACTATCAACATTTTATTTCTCATTTATTTTTATACTTATGTTAATTTCATAGTTTCTTGTGTTTATATATTTATTTTTATACTTATAACCATATGTTTTGTTTTACACTTATATTTAAATATTGATAAGACTATATATTTTTTCTTCTTTGCTGAAACTCTAAAATTCGATATTTTTGTTATAGTTTTCAAATCAATCTATATATATAATCCGACATCTTAACTATCATAATTTCATTTATTCGACTAATCAAAAATATATTTCGATGATTAGTTCAGTTAATTACCAATTAACAACCGTTAAAAAAATCTGGGTCGTCACACAAGGCACGCGAGGCAATGCCCAGGGTAGGATACTACTGTTTTGCAGATCTAGACTGGTGGTAACGCATAGCAGCTACTACCACCCACCTCGAGACACACTACCAAATCAAAGGTGCACCCAATCAAATCACAAAGTAATAGATATGGTATCGAAGAAGTATGCTCGATAGGAGGTGCGGCCTCACTTGGCCTAGCGTGGCTCCTGTTTTAGTCACATCAAGCAGACTAAAGGGAGTCGGGGCTGCGTTCATACCTCATACAGCCGTTCGCCAAATCATCCTACTTTGTTATGGATTCTCCACCACGTACACAGTTGTTAAAGTGGTTTTGGTATTAGCAGAGAGTATGACAATATCCGACCCCGATCTCTTTAACAACCAAACGCTTATTTCACACCGTGGTCATTTTTATTTCAAACAGTTCATACTTCATAACAAAATATCATATTCATTTCAAAATCATATCACCTTCGAAATCATATTCACTTTCGAAATCATATCACAAAATAGGTTAAACCATCATATCAAAGTATTCGCATTTAAATCCATTAAATCTAAATCATAATAGTTCCAACTTAAACCGTTTGAATATTAAAAGTAGTTTATATATTGGAATATTTATATATTAAAATAGTTTATATTTAAAAATAGGTTATAGATTAAATTAGTTTATATATTAAAAATAGTTTATATATTAAAAGAGTTTATATCGAAAATAGTTTCAAATTAGAATTGTTTCTCCCAATTTCACAAATCAATTCAAATCAACTTTAGTTTCAAAAATTCAACTTAAATCAATCTTAGTTCAACAATTTCAATTAAAAGGTTAAAGGTTCAATTCAAATTCTCATTAAAACTATTTTTAATTTATATCGATTTCAAATCCATGTTTGAACTACAAATTTAAACCGCTTCCCATTTCAATAGGTTTTAAAGTTTAAATATTCAAACAATTTCCAATAACTTAATTTGATAAATTTCGTTTATATTTCAAAATTCAATTTTAATTTTATTTAAATTTGAAAATATTCACTTAATCATTTTTAATAACATTTATATGCTTGGTGCGAGAATGATGTACATGATTATTTGAGAGATCAATTGTACTTTTGCTATCACATATAAGTGGAACTCGTTTAAAATTTAGACCATAGTCTTGCAAAGTTTGTATCATACATAAAATTTGAGCAGAGCAACCGCTTAGAGTAATATACTCTGCCCAGTGGTAGATAATGCAATACAAT
This sequence comes from Allium fistulosum, assembly GCA_030737815.1. Taxonomy (NCBI): domain Eukaryota; kingdom Viridiplantae; phylum Streptophyta; class Magnoliopsida; order Asparagales; family Amaryllidaceae; genus Allium; species Allium fistulosum. The sequence goes on from CM060906.1 coordinate 327,878,558, forward strand.
TTTATTTTCGACTTGACCATGCAACTAACGAATGTCGTAACATAACACACGTTCCACTAGTACTTTTTCTATCAACTAGACTTCCAACATAGTCTGCATCTGAATACCCTTTTAACTCAAAGTTATCATTAGTTGGATATCATAGACCAAAATGTGGGGTGTGCAACAGATACCTTATAATCCCTTTTACAGCTTTTAGATGAGATTTTTTTGGATTTGATTGAAACCATGCACACAAACAAACAGAGAACATAATGTTTGGTCTAGAAGCAGTAAGATAAAGAAGTGATCCAATGATACCTCGATATTTCTTTTGTTCTAAAGGAGGAACGAGTTTGAATACCTGCTGTAGGATTACCTATTCCCAATTCTGGAGGATGATCTTCTTTGAATCTCTAGTTCTTGATTTCTTTAGACTTCTTCCGCGGTTGTAGTTGCTTTTGAGTTTTCACTTTCATCATTTTCGTTCTCCTCTTCAACATTGCTTTTGATTGTTTCCTTAATTTAATCATCAATGCCTTCATCAAATTTCACATTGATTGACTCCACGATTGTTCTCGTCCTTTTATTGTATACTCTATAAGCTTTGCTTCTGGAAGAGTATCCCATGAACATGTCTTCGTTACCTTTTGGCTCAAATTTTCCTAGTTGATGACTAGCTAATTGAAATCAGATTATGGTGCATATTTTCAACATATAATACATCATTGTTGCCCATTGTGACTCTACCACCTTTGCACTTCTCTAGGCTAAGGAACTTTGATTTGTCGCCCGTCATGTACTTGGAACAGCCAGAATCCAGGTACCACTCTTGTTGTTCCTTAGCCTGCCAACATACCTACACGAGGAAAGATTTTTGTGACCTATTTGTTTTCATAGGTCCATGATTGTTAGTGACAAAGAATTTTGAAAAACAAGTTTGAGTAGAACCAAAACATTCTATGTTTATTCCTTTTGGCATCCGAATTTGTTTGATTTTAAGGGATTTTACATTCATGCCTTTAGGATCCCAAATTGATATGGTTTTTGTGTGTTTGGGTCTATACCAGCATTTGTTTTGATTATGTCCAATTTTTCCACAAATCGTGCACTTAGAGTTGACATGATTAGTTCCACTTCTACTTTTTTCAGATTGAGTATACCCAAGTCCTTGTCTAACAGTATTAACAGTTTGTTTCCCTAATAGCATATTTAATGACCTTTCTCCTTTGGAAAATTTTCCTAAAGTTGTAGACAATTGTTGGACTTGTGACTTGAGAGATTCATTTTCGTTCAATAACAAAGTGCACTTTTTAATAGAATTTTCTCTCCTAATATTTTCACTTTCTTTAAGAATCAGAATTTCATTTTCAAGCAATTTAATTTTAGTTTCTAATTTTTTTATTTCCTCGTCTAATGATGGACACTTATCGCACTTAGGGCTCTTATTTCTATAGTTTTGAACCATTTGATCAAGCTGCTTATTTAGTTCTATCAAACTATCTTTTTGTGATTCAAGTTTAGCGTACTTCTCTCTAAGTCTTTCAAAACAGCCATTTACTTCGTGAAACTATACAAGTAATTATGAGTGAGTAAGTTTTGATACATCGCTTGGCTCGTCATCATCGCTGTTACTTGTTTCTCCTCGAAGACACGGATTTGCTTTTTCACTCTCACTGCCAGTGCTTTCATCATCATCTTCATCACTTTTATCCCAAGTTGCTGTAAAACTTCTCCTCTTTGGTTTCTTTCCTTTGCTGAATCGATTTTGAGGACAATTTGGCTTGATAAGACTAGGTTTATTGCATTTGTGAAAAATGATCTCCTGCTTTTATGAGTTGTCTAGAGCTTTGACGATTCTGCTCTTTAGTTGTTGATTTAGGGCTGGATTTCCATATTTGTGGTTCCACCTTTTAAATCTCTTCATTATCAATGCCAGTTCAGCTGCTCCATCATCATCATCATCTTCACTTTCCGTTGTTCCTTTGAGAGCTATTGATTTCTTTCGCCTATCACCTCCTTCACGTTCTTCCTTAAATTTGATTTCTAGCTCATAAGTGGTAAGGTTTTGGATGAGTTCTTCAACTTTAACCTGTTTTAGATCCTTTGGTTCTTGGACGGCGGTCACCTTTGCTTCAAAATTTCGTGGAAGAATTCTAAGGATATTTCGGACTATTTCCAGTTCTGTGTATGGTCTTCCTAGAGATTTTGATTTGTATACAAGATTAGAAAGTCGTCCATACATATCTTTTACACTCTCATCCTTTGCCATTGTGAAATTCTCGTACTCGCTACTAAGCATGGCAAGGCAAGATTCTTCGACCTGGGAGGTTCCTTCATGAGTCATTTCAAGCGTGTGCCAGATTTCCTATGTAGTTAGACAATGTGAGACACGATTAAATTCAATTTGATCTAATGAGCAGGTAATAGAATTCGTAGCCTTAGCGTTAGCAGTTTATTTTCAAGATCTGTCCATTGATCCATAGGTTTTTTAACTTCTTGATTACCTACCATTACTATTAGTGTGTTATATCCCGTTTCAACTATATTCCATGCATCTATGGTTTTCAAAAAAAATTCATTCTAGTTTTCCAATATGTATATTCACCATTGAACATGGGTGGTCTAGCAATGGACTGACCATCACCAAAAGCATTATAAAATGAAGCCATTTTAAAAGATCAAAAAATTTCTTTAAATTTTTTATTTATTCCTAGCTCTGATACCACTTGTAGGATCGTTTTCACCCTAGAGGAGGGTGAATAGGTGATACTAAATATTAATGTGGAATAATAATAAAACAGAAAGTAATGCAGTAAAGATCACACACAGTTTTACCCAGCTTTGGCAATAACACGCCTACGTGCTGCCCCCAAGGTTTCTACTAGAAATTAGGTAATCAGACGCTTACAAACACACGTAAACTAGCTACACCCGCTAACTCGATTAACCTAACTCTAAGCTCAAAACCCTACCACAACTCAGCCACTGAGTTACGAATTCTCAAACTACGCCCCGTAGTTTGTACCTAATTACACAACTAGAAATTTACAAAATTTTAAAATAAAAAGTTACAAATAAAATTAAACAAGAAAAACAAAACCCTATTTTAAAATTTAACCCCAAAACAAATAAACAAAGACCGGCCCAATGATAATTAAAAAAAACTCTCCCCTTTTCTTTTGTTAGTGAAATGTCTTCGGCCGTTCTTTTTATCCTTCTTTTATAATTAGGGCTACATTCAAAATTGAAGATGTTGATTCAATTAATCGATTTGCGATGATGATTTAACTTTGATTGGCTTCGTCAATCGACTCCTGGCTTTGATTTGATCATGGTCGCTCCAATTGTGTCGAGCTCGAATGATAAAAAATGGTATGTAATTTACTTTATTTTATATTTTTATATGCTCGACTTGATGATCCTACCGGTGATGAATCAGGTTGAATTTATAGGGATAGAAACCCAATTAATTCGTTCGTATATTTTTGGTTTGAATTTTTCGTTATTTTATCACCTACGTTTATTTTTTATCGTACGAATTTGTGATTTCTGACTTGTTCATTGTATACACGTTACTTCATGAATTCGAATTTGCTTCGTTCTTTTCTCCTATAACTTGTTCATTGGTTTCTTCTAGCTTGTAGTTTGAATTTGAGATAAATTTGACTTCATGATGATTTACTGGTTCACCATGATTTGTTGTTCCATTTTCTTTGCTGGCAGTATTCGATTATTTGAACAATTCAATGGTTTTCGATTGCCCATTATTTTTTGAAATAATTCTTTGACCTTGTTCAAACTGAATTCTTCTATGACTTTATTGTTACTGATAGTTATGATTTTTGACACTGCTGCTCCACCGTCATATTATTGCTCTGTTGCATGTCACTGTGCACTGTTTGCTTGGAGTTCCATGTCCAGTTACTTATATTCATCCATGTTGAACTGCTTGCTCTCTTGTGCGTTCATGTGTGTTCATGCCTTTGTTATTTCATTCCTGAGTGCTTGCATATCCATTTTTCTTTGTGCCTCTGGTTGCATATGAACTTCTAGTACTTTCCATGTACTCTGGTCTGGTGGTGAACTTGTTCCACTGGCTTGTTGTTTTTAGCATTCGTGTGTGTACATGTTTTTTTCATTTGGAGTCTAGTTGCCTTTGTACATTTAAGTCTTGTTCCATGCCTTGACTCCATTGAAGTTTGGTTTCATGTTGATTCTGTCTGGTTGTCACTACACACACACACACTTATATATATATATATATATACACACACACACATACACACATGTATACACGTGTGTTCATGCATGTATATATGTATGTTGGTCTGGTTGCATTTGAATTAAGGTTGTATGTTGTCATGTGGATCTTCAATGATCTGGTTTAATTTATCTTGTTGCACTTGAAGTCTGAATGCACCATGAAATCCGGTGTGTGTTCATGCCTCTGAACTGTAGACTGGTCTGGTTTTGTTATTTTGAGTCTTCATGTGTCTGCACTTTGGTATTACAGTCTTATTCCATGTTTTCATGTTGGTTGAGGTAGCTTTGGTGCTGGTTGGACCTGAACTGATATATATATATATATATATGCATATATGTTTGGTGCATTTGAATGAAGTCTGGTATGGTTCTTTGCTTTGCATTCATGTTAGCTCATTTGGATTCATGTTGACTTTTGGTTACCTTATTCCACTTGAAGTGATCTGGTCTTGTTAGCCTTTATTATTGTTTTGTTCTGACCATGCTGTGATGTTTTGTTCTTACATTGCACCTGTGTTGAATCCAGACTCGGCTTAGGTTTGACCTTATACTCACCTATCCCTACAATTTTAATAAGCAAGCGTATATCGGTGTGCACGACCTTGTGGCATGTACAGTGATACACTGTGCATGTCACAAGTTGTTCATGTAAGCTGAATTAAAAATAAACGATGACAAACAAACCAAATAACTGAGGCAAATAATATTTTCAAAACACACACTTTATTGTGCACTACAAAATATTTTCTTTTTCAATTTTACTGCGTCAGTGTTTATTTTGCAGATAGTTCAGATGCTGGATATAGACTGGAACAACGTTGAAGATCAAATACGAGTGATGAGTGAATATATGTAGTGAGGTGAAAATTGTGTTGTAATTGAAATTGTATTGTAACTGAAAATGTGTAAATGTAGTGAGAGCTCAAATTTGTTCTATTTGAATTTGTAATAAAATATTTGTTTGAATAAAATATTTGTTTGAATATGAATTCTGAGTTATTTATTTTATTTAACAAATATTTATTTAATTATGTGGAAAAACAAAATAGTACAATAACAATTACATTTAAACGAATATATATGTTTATTATCATCAAACAAAAATCATAAGCTATTGTATTCTAAAGTTAATCGTGAGTGATCGCACATCTTTCGTGGCTATGGATACAACGATGGCGAAACAGGTGACACAGACATGCACACGGACACGCGGCTATGGACTCGCACGTATCAAAACAGCTACTTAGAAGCTGCTGCGACATGAACCTAGACAGCGGCTCAAAAATCAAAGCTAGCTTGAACTTTGATGTAAACAATATATATATATATATATATGTAAGATATATATACACACTTTGTTTTTTTAAATATAGAAAGGAGGTGGGTCTGCTACGAAGAGAATGACAAGGCTGCTCAGCATTGGAGTTGCTGCGGCGGATGGAAGATGGGTCAGTAGCTGATGAGTGCTGCTGGGTTCGAGGTGGTGGAATGGTTGTCGGTTTACGATGGGAAAACTGCGGGTGGTTGCGGGGTGTTGAAGGGCGAGGCTTGGCTGTGCATGGATTTGCGGCTAGAGGGATGGAGTGGAAGACTGAGTGCGGACATGGGCTGAGATGGGTTAGGTGAGGTGTTTGGTGAGGGAGACGACGCTGTGGTTCTTTGGCGTTCGGCAGTGTGGCGGTCTGGGTCATGGCAGAGAGGGAGATGCGGAGGGTGGTTGTGTGCAAATGGGCGTTCAGGTTCGTGTGTAGAAAAGGAGAATATTTATAGGTAGATTCTCCAAAATCATTTTAATATCAAACTTAGGAAATATTTCATAACTTATCTCATAAATTTCCGAAATTATTTATAAATTCCTTTTTATAATTTCCAAACCGATTATACTCTTTTATAAACCTAACCAACAATTTATAACTTCTTTTATGAATTTAGATTCATTTTCGAAGTTCTTATATTTCAAAATTTTGGAAATTCCATTTTCTCCCAAAATCCCTTATAAGATTCCGCTTATCAAAATCATATCCATTAAATAAACCCCGTTTACAAATCTCGAGAGTATTTATAAATAAATTTCAATCATTTCGAACCTATATATATATAAACCCTGTTAGGTATGACACTAATCTCTGGGCTGCATGGACAAAAAGCAATTTGATCAAGCATAAGAACTTCTGGACTATAGGCATACCAGCTGACTGCAGTTGGTCTTGTGGGTGTGTACTATGCTGTAGACCTGTGTTTCTTCCAATTTTTCAAAGACGTATGAAGCTTAGAAAGGAAATGTCCTTCTGGTTTGACCCTTGGCCCAAGCAAGGAGTGATGCTGGGTGATATGATAAGCTGCAATTTGAGAAATATGACTGGCATTGCAGAGAGCACTTCAGTTGATAATTTTTGGACTGATGGGGTGTTTAACTTGCCATATTCCAGCTCTTACCTTGTCAGAGATGTCTGGAACATTTTTCAGACCAATATATATAACACTCCTTATCTTCCTGCACTATGGAATGGCAAGGAACACGCAATACAGACTGTGTACAAGTCTATGCTTCATAACACCCCTCTTCACTACTTTTCTTAGCACACCAGAATCTGGACTTCATCCTCCCCCACTAAGGAAAACATTTTTTTGTGGAAAGTGCTCGGGAATGTTCTTCATACTCTTGACAAGCTTAAGGGGAAGGGTTTGGTTCATTCAGACATTTTTTTGTTATGTGGTAAAGAAGAGGAGTCTATTGCACATTTGTTCTTTAATTATAAGTATGCTTATTTTGTCTGAGACAAATCATTGTCTTTGTTGCATTGGCATAAACCTAATAGAAACACATCATTGGAATGGTACTTTATTTTTAAAGCAACGAGATGGAAGAAATCAAGATCAACAAAGCTGCTATGTTTGCTTAAGAATGTTTTATACTGTCTTTGGAGGGAGAGAAACAATAGGGTGTCTAGTGCAAAAATGGTGGCTAAACATGTACTGGTTCTCCTTATCTCCAAACATTATAAATTAAAACCAGTTATCCAAAATGGGTGAGGTTTACTAACCTTGATTTCAGTTAGCGCTTAAGCGTTCACTTTAAATTAAAATTAAACAAGCGTTTAATTTTAATCCAAATTCCTACTAGCTCCAATCGACTCCAATCCAATTATTATGTGTAGAATTTACAGATATGAACCCAACACAACTTGTTTCGTTCAATTTGGACCTCATTTGAATTAGTAATAGCATTTATAAGATTCACGAATTAAATTATATACTAATTTCACTAATCCTTCATTAGTTAATTAATTACCTTTAAAAAAAATCTTCTTCCCCAAACTTATTTGCCTACACACTACATCAATGCACGGCCGTGCACGCTGCTCCCTCGTCCCTCCACGAAATGACATGAAACCACCACCAACGTTCACCACACGCCGACGTCTACACCCCCATACCCATCAACCTCGGTCCGCACCCTTCCTCCAAAACATGTTGAGCAGCAGCGGTCCCCCCTCTAACATGTCATGATGATCAACACGCGGCCGGAGTCCACCAATTCATGTCCACCGTTGCGCCTTCCTCTCCCGAACCCAATATCCAAGACTCGCTCCCAACCTCCTCGCCCAGCCGATGAAATCGCCAACCCTAGCTACCTACACAACTGCCGAGTCTTGACTTAATGTCGCGACCTCCAAAAACCCACCCGAACACCCTAAAACCATCACCACATGCAAATCTCAACTCGACGAGGCAGTAGAAATTTGATTTAGATTTTTTTTTGATTTAGAAATGAAGGCTCCGTACCCTTTTTTTTCTTCTGTTTGAATTGGTTAAGCAAGAGAGAGGGAAGACGAATTTTAAAAGGAAGGTGGTACGATAACGAATAGGTAGGGTGGCTGATGTAGAGGTTGACTTTGGAATTTAAAAAAACTATTATTTAATTCCAAAATATCTCGTTTATAGTAACTTAAAATCCCGAACTCCTAATGAGGCGTGCCGCCTGGCGTTCCTAATGTTATACCCCGATTCCGAACGTGATGGAACAAGTTCTACGCCCTAATTCGATCGTATGCAGAAGATAGCTTTTTAAACCCAATTATTATATTAATTTTTCGATATTAATTTCAACGCGTTTCTAGCTCGCACGACCAAACGGTAAATCCAATCACTATGAAATTTGAAATCCTATAATAATACATTATTATGGATCTAATGGAACTAGATTCGTCGAATTCCGAGATTGTGCTCCAGATCGCTATTTAAACGCGTCGATAAAAACGACGACTTCCAAAATCGACGAAATTACTTGAAATTCCAGTTTTAAAAACTTATTATCTAATTTCTAATTCAAATAGAACTTATATTGACTTTAAAATTCATTCCGACTAATATTCAGCTCAAATTCCAATTATTTGCATATTCGTATTACAATAATCGCTATATTTGAAATTTAAATTTTATTCCACTTCTTCCATCGATAAGCTTCATATTAAAAATTCATTTACATTTCAAATTCAACATTTAAAATGAATTAAATGTTCAAAATCAAATGACTAAAAATCCGGGTCTTTAAATTCCTTCCCTCTTAAAAGAATATCAACCCCGAAATTACTAAGGTAGGAAAATGCTCCAAACCATTAACTTTTCAAAACCTACTTTGTTAAAACTCGACATTTCACTTTCCTAAATCCTTTAGTTTTGGCCAAAACAATTAGCTTTTATTTCTAATTCAAAGCCTTATTTTCAATTACAATTCAAAAAATCAACCCTTTAGTTAACAAAAATTTTCCAAAATTTTTCTAACACCCTAAATTTCCGAATTTTTTTGGCAGAGTCTCCCTTGTACGGAGAACCTTTAGCAATATCACAAATATGATAAAAAGATATACATCGGCTCTCGTGGCCAGAAAACGCAATATATATCAATATTTTTATTTTACGCGCACTAAATTCGTAAGCGTACCTTATTTTAGCGTTATTAAGTGAGTCCGCTTAATTTATATGCGATCGCGCAACCAAAATATCGCCAAATGGTCTTCTTGTACCTGTACTTACTCAATTAAAACCCATAAGTACCAAAAACATGAAATTTAACAACATTCCTTTTATTTAACTACGTAAACATGCCATTTGCATAAACCAAACATGTTCTCTACGCATTTATAAGCAATTACAAGTTTCTAGCATGAAATTATCCACTTTCAATCGATTTATATACTATTTCATGCATTTCAAATGATTCACAGACAATTTACTAGCATTCAATTCATATTTACACACATTACATTCACATCCATTACAAATTTGATTCTAATTAATTTGTTCACTTACTATTTATTTGCATAATTTTGTTTACTTCCGTTTTTATCAAACGACAATTTTTTCCACGCAAATTCGATGATATTCATTTAATAAAATAACAACTCTAGTTTATAGCTATTTTAAATTGATTCCAAATCAATTTATCATCTTTCTATTAATTCACATTCAATCTATTCACAAAATCTTGTTCGCTCAATTTTATATTAATGGCGTTTCATTCCATGTCAATTTATTTATGAATCACTTCATAAAATTAATATTAAGGTGTATTATAACCTTTTATGCGTCACTTATATTCGTTTCCACTTCAAAATTTAATTCCATACTCAATTTCATTTACATAACATCTCAAAACCATATTTAATTTATTTACACTTTAATTGAATTTGTTTATAACTTAAGTTATCACCATTTCAATCCATTTCTATTTTATTCGACAACATTTCAAAATATATTTAATTCGCTTACATATAAGTCGAATTCTATTTATAACTCAAGTTTCATTTCCAATATTCAATTTACTAACCAATTTATCTAATTAGTTACTTCCATTTTCCGCTTCACAATTAGATTTTTATTTCAAAAATCACTTCATATAGTTGGCTTGAGTATAAATCCATTTTATGATTCAAATTTGGATTTCCATTTCTTCAACAAATATTCAACCATTTTTATTTTGGTTTTTCTATTCCACTTTTCCAATTTATAAGTTACACAACTTAATTTTCACAATTATATAAATTCTGTACTTGAGTTTATTCCATTGAAACTTATAACTTATAGTTATATAATCATTTTACAACTCAAACTTTATATCCAACTCAATTTGATATTGTATCAAATCCAAATCCAATTTTATTTCTTAGTTTAAGTTAAATCTCAATTCATTCAATCCACTTTTACTAATGCAAATTATTTAACTTGCAGAAGTAAACTTTTAATTTCATTTTGAAATTCACATTTTCCTTTCTATTCACATCATTTCCAACTTATAAGTTCAAAAACTTATTTTCTTTTTGGTTTCACAAAACCTTTAAATGAATATCCCAGAATTCAACCACCCGGATTTATTTCAAATCATTTTAAAATCATTATATATATAGCTCTTTTGGTTTAACAAACCATTTCTCTGGTATTTTTAAAATCAACTTGGTTTTATCCAAACAAATTACCTTCGGAATTTCCAAAACAACACTTGTTTCCAACAAAAATCTCCATACCAATTTAATACGGTAGCAATCCGTCACTTAGAAACTTGAAAATGAATACTGATAATGCTGTAGTCATCATCAGAATTATTTCCCAGTGACTGAAGTGAGTTCAGTGCTTTATCACTTCCAAAATCCATTTAAAAAAAATTATTTTGAAAATATTTCAAAAATAATACTATTTTTATTTTCACAACACTTCGGAAAATATTTTCCAACCCTTCCGGGATTTAAATTTCCAATTCTGGCTTGAATTCATTTTTATTTTAACTCATTTGTATAAATCATATTTATACAATTTTAATTTGGTTATATAAACCAAACAAATTTCATAACCTGTTTTAGATTATGATAATAACAACCAAACACACCAACCATATAAACTATAATACTTTAGGGAAATTTTTTTATATCAAAATATAGTTGGGTAAAATTATTTCATTTACCCATTTCAAAACCATACTGTGTTGGTTTATCGTGTTTAAGTGTTTAGAAACTCTTGTCGATTTTGTGGAGTCCCACTACTCGACCAGAATTTATAAGCCACTCAACAAATAAATCAACACCATATAAAACATTTTATATTCACTAACAAATACGCGCTCATATCTATTAATACACTCAAACTCATTCTAGGGTTTTACTTACCCTATCTCTAATAATGACTATAAAATAAACTATAAAATAGCTGAAATGCTTGCATCCCACGTTTCAGCATAATTGGGCACGTCTAAAACCGTACAGGCTCGTAGTGTATATTGGATCCATATAATGACTGTGCTACTAGGGTACCGCCCGTCACAGTACACCTCTATAAAAAATGTATCGAGATCGAACCTATCGATCCCTGCCAACATAAGACTGGCTTACCCCTTACTGGATAGTACCAAATATGATCACCACCAATGGGCCCCCAAAACACAACAAATGATAGATGGTGAGGATGATAAATGTCCACTCTAGATGAGTGATGATCATACCCTAATGGAAGCGACCCACATAGCCTTGTTGCATCTCCCATGTTTTAGCCATTTCCGGTTAATGAGGCTTGAGGCTACGTATTACCTTAAGAATAGCATGCATTCTTGGAATGCTAACACTGCCTTCCAAGCAACAATGCAATGATAGCATTCATCCATACAAGTTGTTTTGGGTCTAAACAAATTGATTCCCCTTCAAGATCACCATCTCAATTATCTTCGAGATATCACAATTCTTAACGTACAAATCAGATCGAAGTGGTTTTCGGATAATTAAATCTGATCCCGGTCTCTTCGAAACGATTAATGAAATTGGCCAGATTTGATAGTCGGTTATTTAACTATCAAATTACACACATAAGCAGTCACTAGGCCCAATTTTATAGATCTTTCAAAACATTCATTTCAAAATATCTTTACAAAGATATATATTCAATTCTCTTCCGGCATTCCAACATTTGAAAATAATTTCAAATACTTATCCATAATAGGATATTTTTAAACCATTCAACACTTAGAAATATTTCCGAATTAAATTTATAACACTTGGAAAAAATATTTCTATACCATTCATCTCACACTTAAAATATTTCCAAAACCCTCTTTCCAATGCTTAGGAGAATATTTATAGGCAGATTCCCCAAAATCATTTTAATATCAAACTTATGAAATATTTCATAACTTATCCCATAAATTTCCGAAATTATTTATAAATTCCATTTTACAATTTCCAAACCGATTATACTCTTTTATAAACCCAGCCAACAATTTATAACTTATTTTATGAATTTAGAATCATTTTCGAAGTTCCCATATTTCAACATTTTGGAAATTCCATTTTCTCCCAAAATCCCTTATAAGATTCCTCTTATCAAAATCATATCCGTTAAATAAACCCTGTTTACAAATCTCGAGAGGATTTATAAATAAATTTCAATCATTTCAAAACTCAATATATGTGATAAGTACTTTTAAAGAATAATAATTTATTTTTAAAACATGTTTAGTAATTATTTAAAATATCAAACACTTTAAATAAACATCGATAACTCATTTCCAATTCATTTTTAAATAAAACTAGTTTATTTAAAAGCTTATTATAAAAATTTGAATTTATTTCAATTAATATTAGATATTTGAAAAATCCACTTCCTGAAATATTTCACTACTAAAACAGCTTTAACTATATAGTTTAATAAATAAATATCCCATTTTAAAACAAACTTAATTTCTCGACAGAAATCTATTTTTAAATCCAATAGTACCAATTTCAATTTATAAGTCCCTCTCGATTCATATCACATCGATTGCGTTTCAATTTCATAACCATTTTCACATTTCAAAAATAGAATCCACTATTTTTTCCAAAAACCGATTTCCATATCTCGAAGTAAATTCACACTGTGAATTTATATTTCTAATTTATCAACTAATAATCATTTCCCCTAATTTATAAACATCGTTTATAAATTTATAAACTCATTTGGGTTTCACTTGTTTATAAAGTTAATTTCATTTATAAAATTTCATTTATGAATCCATTCCTTTATAAATCCAATATATTTTTCAAATCTATTTTAAATATCGATTTCATCTCCTTTTCCATAAATCCATAAATATCACTTAAAAATCCAATGTTAAAAATCCCTTATATAAATATTTTTTTAAATCTCTAATTAAAACATTTTACAAACGGTTGAGTACAAATCCAAAATCAAATCACTGATTTATCCAAATCAATTTCCTTTAAAATAATCCAAAATTCGATATAAATATTTCCATTTCCAGAATATCCTTTGAATTTCTTTTTAAAATTCAAAAATATTATTTATGGTATTTATAATACCAAAATTAAGGCCAGTGCTACTATAACATCCAATAAATCAAATCACACAACAATTCATAATAGATTATTCAATCATGTCATATATCGCTATATATGAAAAACAATCAATATATTCGAGGAATCCAGTTGGATCCCTCCAATCTATTTCCCTACAACCACAGATGTTATATAACATAAAATAATAATCCCGCTTCGAGGCGGGATATCGCAATAATATAGAGTCATCCGCTATTATGCGGGGCACATAGTGTCTCATCCGCACCAATTGGCGGGAATATACCCAACTACTAATATATATACTACTATATATAATATAACATCCAACTGATAATAATTTATAAATTCATCCAATCAACCAATAAATAAATTTTAACATTATAAATTAAAACCAGTTATCCAAAATGAGTGATATTTACTCACCTTGATTCCAGTTAGCGCTTAAGCATTCCCTTTGAATTAAAATTAAACGAGTGTTTAATTTTAATCCAAATTCTTGCTAGCTCCAATCAACTCCAATCCAATTACTATGCGTAGAATTCGCAGATACGAACCTAATGCAACTTGTTTCGTTCAATTTGGACCTCATATGAATTAGTAATAGCATTTATAAGATTCACGAATTAAATTATATATTAATTTCACTAATCCTTCATTAGTTAATTAATTACCTTTAAAATAACTCTTCTTCCCCAAACTTATTCGCCTGAACGCTACATCAATGCATGACCGTGCACGCTGCTCCCTCGTCCCTCCACGAAACGACATGAAACCACCACCAATGTTCACCACACGCCGACATCTACATCCCCATACCCATAAACCTCGGTCCGCACCCTCCCTCCAAAACGCGTCGAGCAGCAGCGGTCCTCCCTTGCCATCTCGCGATGATTAACATGCGGCCGAAGTCCACCAATTCATGGCCATCAATGCGCCTTCCTTTCCCGAACGCAAATATACAAGACTCGCCCCCACCCTCCTCGCCTAATCGATGAAATCGCCAAACCTAGCTACCTACACAACTGCCGAGTCCTGACTTAATGTCACGACCCCCAAAAACCCACCCGAACACCGTAAAACCATCACCACATGCAGATCTAAACTCGACGAGGCAATTAAAAATTGATTTAGTTTTATTGATTTGGAAATGAAGTCTCCATTCCGTTTACTTCTTTAGTTTGAATTGGTTAAGATAGAGAGGGAAGACGAATTTCAAAAGGAAGGTGGTACAGTAACGAATAGGTAGGGTGGCTGATGTAGAGGTTGACTTTGAAATTCAAAAAAAATTATTTAATTCCAATATATCTCATTTATAGTAACTTAAAATCTCGAACTCCTATCGAGGTGTGCCGCCTGGCGTTCCTACTGTTATACCCCTATTTTGAACGCGATGGAACAAGTTTCGCGACCTAATTCGATCGTATGCAGAAGATAGCTTTTTGAACCCAATTATTATATTAAATTTTCTACATTAATTTCAAAGCATTTCTAGCTCGCACGAACAAATTGTAAATCCAATCACTACGAATTTTGGAATCCTATAATAATACATTATTACGGATCCAATGAAACTAGTTTCGTCGAATTCCGAGATTATGCTCCAGATTGCTATTTTAACGCGTCGATAAAAACGACGACTTTCAAAATCGACGAAATTACTTGAAATTCTAGTTTTAAAAACTTACTATCTAATTTCTAATTCAAATAGAACTTATATTCACTTTAAAATTCATTTTGATTCAATTCAGCTCAAATTCCAATTATTTGCACTATTCGTATTACGATAATCGCTATATTTGAAATTTAAATTTTATTCCACTTATTCGATTGATAAACTTCATATTAAAAATCCATTTACATTTAAAATTCAACATTTAAAATGAATTAAATGCTCAAAATCAAATGACTAAAAATCCGGGTCATTACAATATTTTTGCAATAATCCGCCTTTCACACTTTGAAAGATGAGTTGTTGGGGTAAAGAAAAGAAAATAAGAAAACACTAAGCACCACAGAATCTCACAATGCAACGTAATAATATACAATAATCAACATAAGATCATACATAGTCATTACCAAAATAATATTACATCATAGTCATACAGTACAAATTCCAAACTACGACAATTATAACAATCTATCCCGATATAACCGATATGAAGTACATACATACATACACAACGAAATAAGGTAATAGCTAGCTATTGGTGAAGCCACCTGCTCCAAGCTCCTCCAAAATGCAATCGTAAGAAACCTGGATCACTTAGCTACTCCTATAAATTTGAGTACCCAAGAGTTTTAGAAAAAGAAAATAATACTTTGGGTCAGACATGGGTCTGGTGTGAGTAAAGCATAAGTTTTTAACTTCATTAAAAACTTCAAACCAAAAGTATCTCGTAAGACCACGCCGCACATAAACACGAATCGGGTTTTGCCTTACGATAACCAAAACATTTCTATATAAAATCATTTGATATTATCATATTTTCTATCTTTAAAATAAATATTTAATATCACTGGAATGCTTGCATCTCACATTTCAGTAATTGGGCACAACTAAGTCCATAAAGGCACGTATTGGAAAATGGATTCCAATAATGACAAGGCACTGGGTACCACCTACCACAGTGCATCACTAGATAAAATACACCGAGAGAATCACATGGACTCCCCACGAGTTAAGATTGGCCCTACTCTTTGCTGGATAGCACCGAATATGTCATCAACCTGGTTGGGATCAACAACCTAAATGGGCCTCGATCATAAATAATCTATAATATCGATCTAGATTGACTGATTACCATACCCTAATGGTAGCGAACCACATAGCAGTGAAGCATATCCCTTGATTTTAGTCATTCCCAAGTGTGAGGCTTGAGTTTACGATTACCTTTCGTTTAAATAGGCCATCTTGGAATGCTAACACTGCCCTCCAGGCAACCAATGCAACGCTAGCATTCATATATACAAGTTGTTCCGAAATCGAACAAACATTCAACATTTACTATCTTCCACTTTGGAATCACCCTTAGGAAGAATAGTACATCTCCATAGCATAATTCCTAACAATCAGTCGCGAGCGTCATTAGTTTTGGAGTGGTTCGGATAAATTATACTTATCCAAAACCATGGTCTCTAAACTAAGCGCTAATTTCCGGGTAACTCAATTTTGGTTCTTTTTGAAGTATGTAACCAGTATTCGAGTCCTCGCTGGGAAACTCTAATATACACAACATACTTCCTGAGTTAAAACATGTCAAGTTATAAATAGCGAAAAATCGGTTACTTAAGGTAATTATACAGAGTTTGCATATGAATAAACAAATACTTATTTTAAACATGACAAATTGATAGGAATTAACCCTCCCATATCTATCACATTTCTAATATTTTGACCTTAATTTATCCTTCGTCAAGAAATAAACTCTAGATTTACAGATAGAGGATAAGCCTACTCATCGGCTTTTAGTGCTAAGTATGGGATGACTTACTTCCCATAAATGTTTCACTACATTAACTTTGGTTGCTTATTTGTTTGAGGTTACTTAAGGGTAATCGACAAAGAAATCACCTGATTTAAAACATTTCCAAAAAAACAGATTTAAACAAAACCGATATTTTAGAAACAAAGCGATTTAAAACCCTTATTTATTAATTAAAGAATAAGTTAAACCATTATTAAATAATAAATATATCTTAACTAAACAACTAATTAAAATTAACTTAATTGATTAACAATTAAGTATTAATTACCTTTATTAACCAATGATTAAGTACAAATTACTTAATTAATTAATTCATCATTTATCAAATAAATAGTTAATTAAATAATAATGACCTTTTTAATTACTTAATACAAGTTTTAAAACATATGAACACATTTTTAAATTTCGAAAAGAGTTCGTTTTTACGATTTGCACTTATAGCGACTGTCGCTATACGACCCGAAATTTCCAAACTTAAAATTTGTTCTCTAATTCCTCTTCAAAATTATAACTCTTGGAAAAACTTTAGTAAAACATAAAATCATATTTGGAAAGATTAACAAGTATTAACTTGAAAATCTTTTTGCAAATTTTAAAACCAAAGATTTTGAATTTTATACAAGGGATAACTTGTCGCTTTAAACTAGTAAGATGCTAACTTTCTTAGCATACCATCATGAATTCATGTTCACAACATACATGATTACATAACCACAACATCACAACATGTAAGCATTTACATAACCAACATATACAAGCTAGATTATAATATGCAAACTAACTTGACTATTTAACTACCATATTCCAACTATACATCCATATAACTAAGCACATATGATTACATCCAAGCATCATTATAATCCAAGCACAATACATCCATATAATCCAACATTATTCTATACAAACACATCATTTATACAACAAGTTAGTCATATATATATGTTTAGAAAAACTTAGTTAAAGAGTGAAACTTTACTCACCGAACGTAGGAAAAATCAAACTAACTTCTACTAAAACCCAAATATGACCTAGGCCTTTGCTTCTAGCTTGGAAAAGTGGAGTTTTTGGTGGCTTGAATTGCAATATGGTTTGGCTATAGGGCTCTACAATTCTACCAAGGTGAAGAAATGGTGAGGGGGGGAGGGGTTAGTTTTGTGAAGGAGCGGTATTGAAATAGTAGGAGGTGAGTTTAGACAAGGTTTTAAGAGTATAAAAGTGGATGAATTGGATTTTTAAACTTGAGAAACTATCTTGGAAGCCATTAAAGTGTCATGAAAACATGAAGAGTTTTTATTATCACTATGCCATAAATGGCCTTCTGCAACACAAAAAAAATGTTGGCTCAGGCTCGAAAAATATTGCCATAGGTCTTTGGCAACACTTTTAGGGTGATGCAATTTTTGCCGTTGCCTTAGACCTCAAAGGCAACATTTTTACTATCTAAGGCAACATAAGTAATATTGTTGCAATAGAACCCTATTTGGGTCAATGGCAACACCCATAGGTATCTGTAGCAACATTCCAAAAATGTTGCTATAGATATTAACTTTCTGAAGTTGTGGGGCCCACATCTTGTGGGGCCCATAATGTGGGACCCACGACCCAACTGGGTCCATCCCTATGGCAACACCTTGAATGACTATTGTAACATTATTTTAAGCAACATTTATAACCCGGTGGCAACACTATTATGAAGCTACTGCAACACTATTCTGAAGCTACTACAACACTATTCTGAAGCTACTACAACACTATACTGAAGCTATTGCAACACTATACTGAAGAGACACTAAGAGCACATAGAATAGTACAATATCACATAGAACACTTGCATAATACAAAGTACAATATCACATAAAACACTTGCATAATACACAGTACAGATAACAATTCATACAGCAGTACACATCACAATTCATGTCAGTTACCCCAAAATATCCAGTTACCCCAAAATACTACAAAGCTACCCTAAAATATCCGGTACACATAACAATTCATAAATGAGACATAAGAGCTGGTGCCTCCAGTCAGATTATCAGTCTCACTGGACATGATTGTGGAAGTTAGATCCTCTACATTGATGTTCATCTCCGGGTTGGCATTACCTAATTTCTTAAGCACCCTAGCCAAATTCTCTTGTACCTTCTGATTTACCTTGGATTCTAGCTGTGCTTCCATTTCTTCGACAAGCCTTTGCCTTAAGTCATGTACGTAAGCATTTGTTAGAGCCTCGGTTGATTGTTTTGCACACTTTGCATGCCTCCCTATAAGCAAAGGACGACCCTGTGATTTTCCATTCGAAATTACTGTTTCAACAGTATTTCCTCCTTCTCCACCGGCCATTGCCTTTTGAAATAAGTCCTACAAAATAAAGCCACATCAAAATTACCCTACAGTAAATGCAGAGAATGCAGCAAATGCTTACATATGGATTGTGTATAGCAAATGCAGAGAAAGCCACATTTTGGAAAACAATTTGTTTATGTGCATGTAATTAGAAAACAATTTGTAACATATATACTAGTAAAAACTGGAAAACAATTCCGTCGACAGCCAGCTACGGCTTCGTCATCTGGATTATGAGGCTTCAAACGACCATTCATTTTATTTATGCACATATGTGTATTACTCTAGACATATATTTTTATATAAACCAAGTCAGTAATCCCTTTAACCAAATTCATTTCATCGTTTCCAGATTTTGTTTCATTTCTAGCTAAACGCAAAAGCTGGTCCTCTTCATTCGACTAGAAAAGGAAAAAATGGCTGAGGGTTCAAAATTCTTAATCTCACAATATACTCAATTACAATTTCCAAAGCAAACATCTATGCCATTAGTACGTTTGCGAAACTCAGGTTCAACAAGTGTTTCAAGGACAGATTCAAGGACATGAGCATACATGCACATGAGCAAGACATGAATAATGTGCAGCATGTGCAAAACAGAACAAAATTATTACAAAACAGAATTATTACTTACAATTTTGTACTTCATTACTTGAGGATTAGACACGTACTCACGTCCATATGTTCTCTTACGTCTTTTAAGAAAAAGTGTTGCATCAGATGGTGTCTCCTGATACAAGTTCAATAGATAGTTTTGCATACACTCTCTTCAGTCAAAAATGTAAAGTATCACATACCATCTTATGACAAAGCTGCGCGAACGACTTTGGACCAGCGGTGTGTGTGTCTTGATACGACTTACGACTATCAGAATTTTTCAGGGCTTTTTGCTAAAAAATACACAAAAAACAAAGTACTCGTTTATCTCACAAAAAAAAGTACTCATTTATCTTGCGAAATAAATAATATGTACGTATATCTGAATCTCATCATCTTCCCAATACCTCAAGAGAACTTTAAAATCCTCCACTGGGATGTTTTCCGGCTTGTTTTCCAGCCTCTCCTCATCAGTCTTATAAGCTTTATAATGAGCTGTTTTTATGCGACTCTTGTACCCCCTCCAACAGTCACGAATAGACTTCAACACCCAGTTTTCACATTCATCCGGAATAATATACCATTGCTTAAATATAAATCAAAGATAAAAAAGAATAAATAAATCAAAAATCAGCTACATTATAGTTAATAGATCAATATTACTTATTAAAGTAAAATTCAGCAACATTATAGTTAATAATAGATTACCTTAACATAATCCCATAGAGATTTCTTTAACTTTTCAGGAACATCCGACCAAGATTTATACGTAAGTGGCACAAACCTTTTCAATGTTCCTAAAAAGTTGCTCAGTTCAGATATTACTTTGTCATCATCTGAAATAGGTTGGAACCACTGGTTCATCTTAATTACAACTCTTTTATCATTCGCCCTTGTATGAACATTAAACATCTTTGTGTGACCTCTGAGTCTTTTAGGAACTTCACCTTTAATTAAAATGAAAAGTTCCGTCAAATAATAACATAAATCATAATGTAAATTCGGTACTTAAATATTAATCCTACTGTAATATTAAATATTATTATCACATCAATTCAGTACCTGCTTCAACTTCTTCGTTTTCAATGTCTGGCAAGACATTCTCCGCAACATACTTATTTGCCATACCACTTGCACTAGCTTTTGCAGCATTTTTCTTTTGTCGTTCCCGCAGAGCCAAATAATCACCAATTGTTCCTTTTCCTTCAACATCCTTCTCAGTTGAACTTACTACCAAGCTTGGGCTTGGGCTTCTCAACTTTTCCTTTTCCTTTGTGATACCACTAGCTGAACGAGTTTATGGTCCACTAACAGGCTTGGGCTTCTCAACTTTTTTAGTTCTCTAAATTGTATATATAAGTAGGAAATAAGATTGGATTTTATAGTTATTATCTTCATAAGTAGAAAAAATAAGATATGTAGCTATCACACACCTTTCTTGGACTTTGTGAAGTATCATCTTCACTATGCTCCTCATGGTCCGGATTATATTCCTGATCACTATCCACATCCTCTTGCATCTTTTCTTTTCCTTTATCTTTTTTTTTTTGGTTTGCATTTCTCAGTTCAGCTGAAATTGAAGGCACACCTAGAGACGCAAGAACTTCGTTATTCCTCATCACATTAACAGCTCTATCTACTTCATAATCTTTTAGGTTCATCATCAACTTAGTAGCTCTTTGTACTCCATAATCTTTTAGAGATAGTGGAGGTGTAGAATACTCATTTGGAGGTAGTGGAGGTGGTAGATGAACATCCTGCAAGTATATAATAAACAGGACCATCATAATAAGTATGTTGCAAGAGAGGTACAAAATATTCAAATTACAATAAGATCATCATAATTAGAATTCTTTAAACCTGCATGCCATTTTCATCCATATCTTCTTCTTCCGATGTTGGTAAACGTGATTCCAACTTCCTCTTAACACTTGATGAGTTCAGATTCACTGTTGAATCGTTGATTTTTGGTTTTTTTTCTGTGTCATCTTCTGAGGATTTACCTGATCAGCTAACTTTGGATTCACGGTTGCATTGTTGGGTTCTGGATTATTCAGCCGTGTCGACTTCCGAGGACTCCTCACCTCAGCTAACTTTAGATTTTCGGTTGCATTGCTGGGTTTTGGATTATTCAGCCGTGCCGACTTCCGAAGACTTTTTACCTCAGCTAACTTTAGATTCACGGTTGCATCGTTGGGTTCTGGATTATTCAGCCGTGTCGACTACCGAGGACTATTCACCTCACCTAACTTTAGATTCACAGTTGCATTGCTATTCAGCCGTGCTGACTTCCGAGGACTGTTGACTTCAGCTAACTTCTTGTTTTTTTGGTTCTGTTGTAGTTGATGAGCCGTCACGTACTGCCGTTTCACTGGTTTTGTAGCTGCAACAATACAATGATATTATAATCATAATCTTTAAATGTTATAATCAAAATATCATAATAAATTTTTTTTTTGCTATATCAAAATATCACAATCTGTAAATGATATTAACTATCCATTTATATATACCTGTAACTAGATTCTGCCTTGGCCGCATGATTACATGCGGCTGCATTTGCTTCAGTGGCTCAATTGCAGTATCGACAACGTTGTCGATATAAAAATCCAAGTTGCCACCACTGTTAACTCCTTTGACTAATTCGGAGAGGTCCGCATCATTCGTCACTAACTTCCACCCACCCTTCTCACCATTTCTCATATAAATTCCTCCTATTTCGGTGTAATGAAGGTCATCCTTCACAAACTCCATAAGCACTGTGTACGAGAAGTAGTCAGGATCAACCCTCTTTACCACAGTATCGGTTCCACTAACATATTGTGCCTTTTGAAATGCACCCTTGTGATGAAATGTGAGCTGCATGAGTTCCTCCATCCTATACAAAATGGATACAGAATGGTGAATTTACATTGGAAGCAAGATATGAAATAATAAAATGGGCAGGTATATTAAGTGCATATGTGTATGCAGGTATATAAAGCACTAGAAACAACAAGGGAACACATAAAATCAGAATAACTTACAAGCAGTCAAGTAATTAAAAAGTAGTAAATTAATTATGAAAATCAACAGATACAGAAGTCGTCCCTTAATTAAGAACCAATACATAAATAGAAGTCAGTTGATATTGCTACATTGAAATCAAGAGGAAGTTTCCTCTATGCTAGGTGGAATAAGGATTTGTGTTGCCGGGACATCATCTCTATACCACCTAACAATACTAACTTGATTTCCTATTCCATTACCACATTGAATATCATGTAAAACTGGATCATCTTCATTTCCATTTTCATTTTCGACATCACACCAGTCCCTCGGCAATTTCTTGACAACATTATAAAGTGCCGTATCAGTTGGATCTTGTACATAAAATACTTGTTGTACTTGTGAAGCCATAACATACGGATCAGAATTCTGGCACAATCTATTAAAATTAACTCGAGTCATCCCATACAAATCTTTCTCTTCTTTGTACCAGCAACACTTAAATAAAACCACTGAAATTTCTCCCCAATAATCAATTTCTAGTATTTCTTCAATTGCTCCGTAGTAACTAACATTACCAACCAATGGATTTTGATCTTTTGAACTTGCAAAGCTAGTGGTCAAGGCAGTCAAGAATACACCACTATTCTGTGTTTTACACTTAGCATCTCTATATTTTGTATGGAATCTGTATCCATTAATAACATATCCACTAAATTTCCTAGTTGTCCGATTAGGGCCCATTGCAAGCACTTCTAGCTCTTTTGAACTGTCCTCTTTTTCCCAACCTCATCCTTCAGCCATTTCCAGAATTCTTCAGTATGTGCTCTCTCTCTTTTATATCTTCTCGATATTGCATGACCATCAATTAAAGCTCGATGTTCCCTATAATAATTATGATGGTATTAATATCAACAAAGAAATATTCTAATTCTTTAGTACTTGCTAGAATAAAATTTGAACATAAAAACTTACTCTTTTAAATTATCTATTTCCTCGTTACCACAATTGAATAGAATGTACCGATGACATGCCATCCACTCAGATTCTTTTAGATGAATATATTTTCCATCTTTATTTCTTCTTGTACCAATAGCATATTCCATATTTTGTGGACAACTTTCAAATTTAGGTACTGCATCACCACCGCTTAAGAATCTTAAGCAGAATGTCAAGCATTCTTCTGCCAAGTAACCTTCGGCGATGGAACCCTCCGGTTTAGATCTGTTGCGCTCATAAGATTTGAGTTTAGCTAGATAACGCTCAGTCGGAAACATACATCGAACGTGCACAGGTCCACCGTATTCAACTTCCTTGCACAAGTGAACCATTATGTCCAAGAAAGCCGGTGGAAATATCATCTCAAATTGGCAAAGAATTTCGACAATTTTTTGTTGTTGCCTCTTCACATCTTCCAAATCAATTACTTTCCCCCAAAGACCTCTTAAGAATGCACCAAATCTTACCAGAGGCAATGCAACCTCAGGCTTCAGTGTTTTTTTCATAGCAAATTGCAACAAGTAGTGAAGTAGAAAATGAGCATCATGGGTCTTGTACCCTGAGATTTTCCTTTCCTTCGTGTGAACATACCAACTGATATTGGCTGCACAACCGTATAGCAATTTAACATTCTCCAGTACTGAGCAAAATATTTCCTTTTCTTTATTCGTCATGTCAAATATGGCAGCCCTAATCTCAAAGTGTTCGCCGTCATTTGATAAAACGGGATGCAGGGCCTTCTTGATGCCCATTTCCTGTAAATCAAAACGAGCATTCAAATGGTCTTTTGACTTGCCACTAATATTTAGCAAAGTACCGAGTATGTTGTCGCATATGTTTTTCTCTATATGCATAACATCAAGGTTATGTCGCAATAAATTGTGGCTCTAATACGGTAAATTGAAAAATATTGACTTCTTTTTGAAAGGGGAATCCTTTTTCTTCCCAAAATTATTTTCAAAGTCACGCAACAGTTCTTCAATGTCTGTTCCTGATAAATTTCCCGGAATCTGTCCTATTTCAACTTCACCATTGAACCTCCTCTTATCAAACCTCCACTTGTGTTTCGGATCCAGAAATTTTCTATGATTCATGTAGCACATTTTTTTACTATGTTTCAAGTACATTGAAGAAGTCTCATAATGGCATATAGGACAACCCAATTTACCCTTTGTGCTCCAACCGGATAACATTGCATACCCCGGAAAATCGCTAATGGTCCACAACACACTTGCACGTAACATGAATTTTTGATCAGTAAAGGCATCATAAGTTTCTATGCCTAGATCCCATAATTCTTTCAACTCTTCAATTAGAGGCTGCATATATACATCAATTTTATTCTTTGGAGACTCTGGACCGGAGATGAGTGTTGAAAGAATTAGATTTTCGGGCTTCATGCACAACCAAGGTGGAAGGTTGTAGTTAACTAATACAATTGGCCATGTACTGTAAGTTGTACTCATTGTACGAAAAGGATTGAATCCATCAGAGGCTACACCCAATCTGATATTTCTATTTTCTAATGAAAAATCAGGATACATAGCATCCATCACCTTCCAAGTCTCGTTATCAGCTGGATGTCTAATTTTTCCGTCTTTTTTTCGGCCCATAGAATGCCATCTCATAAGTTGTGAATACTCCTTGCATATAAACAGCCTTTGCAGCCTTGGTTTTAGCGGAAAGTAACGCATCACTTTTGCCGGGACTTTGTGAATCAACTTCGCTGGATCATTGTCACGGGTGCCTTTCTTTTCCTCTTCCCACCTCGAAATACCACAAGAGTTACAGATATTTTATCTTCATTTTCTTCCCAATAGAGCATGCAATCGTTTGGACATGCGTGTATTTTTTTGTAATCAAGACCTAAATCTTTAATGATTTTCTTTGCGGCTCTAAAAGATAAAGGTATGTGGGCCTATGGAAAAGCCTCTCTCATCAACTCTAGTATATCCCCAATTGCAGACTCTGTAATTCCATGTACACATTTTAAAGAATAAAGCCTGATGATAAAACTTAATCTCGAAAATTTTGAACAGCCAGGATATAATGGCTGCTTTCCATCTTCGACAAGGCGATAAAATCTTTTAGCATCGGCATTTGGTGCATCAGAATTCTCATCTTCACAGTTCTGCATATTTCCACGAGTACGGTGCAACATTTCACCTAGATTATCTCCAAAATCACCAGCATCACAGTCTATATCTTCATCACTCCTTCCAAAATTTGGGTGAGAAACCTCACAAATCCATTTCACATACAATGGAGACGGACCATTGCATATGAGATGATCATAAATTATATCTGGACAATGCCACTTGCTATTTTTATAATTCTTGCATGGGCACGTCATTTCATCGCCTACGGCGAATTTAGAAAAATCATTTTGTATAAAGGCTCTTATCCTGCTAATATATCCTTCACTAAACTTTGGAAGTTCTATCCAAATGTTTTCGCCGTCCATCACTACAATTATGAATATGAGTATTTTAACATAAAAAGATAAAATTTGTGTGTGTGTCCAACAAGAGGAAACCTAGACAAGTCGAATTGTTAATTCAGGCCGAATTAAGAATTTATAAGTAGTTTAACTCGAAACCCTAAAGTGATGGGAGAGAGTGTTATACCTCAAAATTGAAATTGAAGCCCTAAAGTGATGTGAACAATGCTTGAACCCCCAAATCAAAGCCCTAATCGAACCGAAATCGCTGAACCCCAAATTAAGAATGTTCGCTTGAAACTTTGTAAGAAGGCAGAGAAGAATGAAAATAAAAAGTTATTTGCGGGGACTTTTTTTCTTCGCGGCTCTAAAAGATCAAGGAGTGGTGTTCGGATTGATGAGGTGTCATGTTCTCCAACGTAGGATTTGCCTTGGTAGATTGGCGCGGATCGGTGCAAAAGATATGCAAAGGTCTGCTATAGCAACACTATAAAAAAATGTTGCATCAATTACACTTGTTTAGCTAGACAACACATTTTTATGGCTAAGGCAACACCAAAAATTCAACATTGTAGTAGGACCAAAATTGTATAGCTATCGCAACATTTTACCTGGCAACACCTTGCAAAAATATTACAGAAGGCCATTTATGGCGTAGTGTATGAAATGGAAATGGAATGATAAAATGGGAGAAAATTATGACAATTTGTATATTTACAAAGTACATTAACTAAATTACCATATTACCCTAAAGTACATACCCTCCTTTATCATGTCGCCACATCACCAAGCATGTTTCTTCCTCCACCCCTAACGTGTAAAGCTTGTCTCCCCCTTCATTTTCATGAGCAAATATGCCTTAGTACTTTATGTACTTTGTGTTTCTAAAGAAATGACAACTTATGTCACTTTCATTTACATTTAACTCTAGTTTAAAATTTACAAAAGAAAATCATATCCAAAGTTATTATATTTATTAAGTGATTCAAATTACAAAATCCTAGTTCATTTATAGATGTGTGCAAATGTTTATCTCAAATGCGCACAACGTTTTCCGACAACTTTTTGATACCGAAAAGTCGAAAATTCGGAAAATGGTTTCTAGTCACATTTTCTATTTTTCTTTGAACTAATTGTATTGTAAACAAATTTTGTAAACTATTTTACCATCATTAGTTATTATTTAAAAGGAGTTTATTTGGGTTATAAAATCTATTAATTAATTATTAAAAATATATTTAAATATCCATATTTAAAGAGATTAAATAATAGGTCGTTACAATTTTGTTTCGGTGTTGGTTTGTTCTAAGTTTTGTATGACATCACTCTATATTTTGATTATGGACAAGCTTCTATTTTTCAGATCAGAAATAAGGTAATAAAAAATTTCTTCTACACTTCATTTGTTCGAATATATTGAACTTTTTATCTCATTAAAGTAATGTAGGATAGTTGGAAATCGACATGTAAATATCAAATTTCATGTAATTTCCATGCAACCCATACAT
The DNA here is from genome assembly GCA_030737815.1 of Allium fistulosum. Taxonomy (NCBI): domain Eukaryota; kingdom Viridiplantae; phylum Streptophyta; class Magnoliopsida; order Asparagales; family Amaryllidaceae; genus Allium; species Allium fistulosum. The sequence goes on from CM060906.1 coordinate 327,906,501, forward strand.
GACTAACCAATGTCATTTGATTGTATTAGTATATATGACCATTGATGAGTTTAGTTACACTAATAGTAACGAGAGACACTTTAATCCTATGGTAATACAATCGATGAATAAGATTGTTTTGGATGTACCTTATTGTTAAGATTGCTATTTGTGAGCTTATAAAGTTAAATACATTTTACAAAGTAACATATGTGGACCAAACAGAGATTATTGGAACAATTTAACATAATGGGGCTACATATGTTAATATCCAAATGTATAGGCTGTAATGACCGCCTTTTTGACTGTCGAATGTTAGTGCTAATAAATCCATGGTATTCACGTGTCAATCACCCAAGTGCCGAAATGACCGATTATTAGGGTAAAAGAAAAGGAAGAAAAGAAAACGAGTAAGAAAGTGGAGCACAAAAACCTCAGAATCTCACAATGGAATGATAAAATATAATATCAAAAGATAGTACATGGTGTTACTCTAATATACGTAACATTTTAGAGTTACAAATCAAAGTACTATCATCAGCCTGGATAGTTATAACAGGTTGTTCTTATAATTGCTGATATATATACATAAAGTAATGCAGCGGAAATAAATATTACGGTAGGTAAAACATCCAGCTCCACTCAAAGAGCACAATGAACATCAATGAAAACCTACTTTCCTCAGACTGCTCGAAAGGGCACCCATGGAAATAAGGGAAAAATAAAACTATGAGTCGGACAAAAGTCTGGTGTGAGAAACTCAAGAAATATGTACGACATGTAACATCACCTTTTGAGACCAACTGAACCCCCGGATTCATTTTCCCCTCAAAAGAGCCAACCTAGTAAGTACATATTGCGATATAAGAGATAATGCCTAGGGTATAGAATATAAGTAAGAAATAGTTATGTTACGTGTATACCACAATAATAAATAGTTATATAATCAAAAACCGCTAAGGCACTTTTTCATAATTGTGTAGCTTTTCCATAGAGATCCCCTTGGATTTAAGCCAACTCCAATATCCTACACAAGGATCGAAGATACCCTTCTGAGCAATGCACATCTCTAAGGAATGTACCACATGAAATACATGGCTGGTCCATGCCCAAACTCGTGGCCCGAATGCATCACTCCCGCATGCATATCCTTAAGCAACACTAGATGGAATCACTTGCACACATGAGTTAGCTAATCCCTTTTGATATGCATATAACCTTTGGTTTCTATCATTACCATTGGTGAAGTCACGTTCAACATCCCAAAACATGAGCCACAACTCGAACGGGACACGTATCCTAAAATGCATTCCAACATCTCGAATAGATCACAAATCTCTACATGGATTCGAACATCTTGAACAGATTACGAATCTCTACATTGATTCTAGCATCTCGAGCAGATCACAAATCTCTTCCAAAGCGTATATCACGTATATTGTTTTGAAGTAGTTACAGTTTCGAGTCATCTCATATAAGTACACTCCACCGCTTATCCAGTGCTCTAAAGCCAATTGATAGATTTCCAATTAACTCAAACCCAGTTCTTTAAGAGATAAATAGACAATACATAAGGGTGGAGATCATCTCCTATCCGGATGGATTTCCATATCGTTTGCCTTAGAAGAGCAAGACGACTTTATATGTAGGTTATATCATCACCGAGTGAATAACTGTTCTGTATACTTCTCATGTTTCTAGATATTTCCAAAGTTAATTTTGATCAAATTCAATAATAATGAGAACAATCACATTTAGAAACTAAGCTTCATATATTTATCATGTTTTCCAACCTTCTCAACTTCTGTTGACCCTTGGCCAGGAATGACCCCAATAGGTTAGAGCATAATTGCTTTCACACCCTAATCGAATCATCATTCTTAACTCTTACAAATAGAAATAAATCTACTTTATTGACTTTTAGTGCTATGTGCACGACAAAATAATTTCCATAAACAAGTAAACACACAAAGCACGATTATATTACTTCACATAAAGCACGATTAAGTTACATAAATGACTTCTAATCCCTTTTTATTTAATTAATCATTTATTAATTAAACCTCTTTTATTAGTAAAACTCCTTTTTATCTAATAAAATTTCATTCATTAATCAAAACTTCTAATTGATTAAACTCCTAATTAATTAAACTTATAACTAATTAAACTCCTAATTAATTAAACTCCTAATTAATTAAAACTTCCTAATTAATTAATACTCCTTTATTAATTAAAACTTCCTTTGTCAATTAATATTCCTTTATTAATTAAAACTTCTTTTATTAATTAATATTTCTTTGCTAATTAAAACTTCCTTTATATACTTGTGTGTGTGTGTATATACAATTTCTCTTTATAAAATATATATATTTGTATTCTACTATTTCACTATTCATTTATACTCTTTTTTTAACAAAGCTAGACAACTTCAAAGTGTGCCGTCCACATATATAAATGACTAAGAAATAGGTGTTTGGCATAGGCACCAAAACAGTTTTATGAAAATAAGGAACATGAGGTTGGCAAAAGGAGACAACCTACTAAGGACAAAAAAAACCCTAGTCTCCCTCAGAAGAGAAAGATCCACTCCTATCATTCCCATCATCTAAGTATCCAGGGCTTATTACATGATAATACCTAGAAATAAGTAACGCTAAGTTAGGAAATAAGTCTACCAAGGTAGAGCAGTAAAGATGTTTCCTATCCCAAGAATCATCCGTTAGCAAAATGCGATTCATATCACCAATACGACCTAGAACGATGAGAACTGATCCTTCATCCTCGGCATGGTAAAATAATCGTCTATTTTCCTCATCTCTGCCTACATACTTATAAGACGAGTCACCCTTTGGATCATACCTCATAGCAGAAGGCTAATGAATCTAAGCCTGCTCAGACACACCCAAAAAAAGTCATCAAAAGAAGGAAGAGCCACATCCGCCCATATACTCTTTTCAATACTTCAGAAAGTATTCATATACTTGTCTCGTTTGTATAAGTATATTAACAAATCACTTAACAAAATTTACTTCCATTAAAATATAATCAAAGAGGTTATAAACAAATATTACTCAAGCATTGTTATTATAAACCCCTTCTCTCTTTTATATTTTAACTATATACGTTTACTATCTTTATTCTAAAAGATTCCATACTTGTTATTATCTTTAAAATTTCATTATTAAAGATCTTAGTATATTCATAATCATATAACAACATTTTTCCACATTAAAATATAATTCAAGGTTTTAAACATTGTTGCGAGTAGCTTATTGCAAGTGTTCATTACCGTGTATTTCTTTTTGCTAGCATGTTGTATTTGTTTCATACTTTCTTACTCTTTTTATTTTTCATTTGGGCTTTAGACTGTTGGGCTGTCCACAGCTCATCTATATATACATTTTGTATCGTTTGTATTTAGATGAGATCGAATAAATAAAAGTTAGTTTTCCCTCTTTTAATTTGTAACATGGTATCAAAGCGTCTAGATCCAAAATAATTCCTCGTTTTTTCCTCTTGTTTCCTGATCGATTCTCAACATGACGGAAGGCAAGTCGATCATGGATGTAATGCCTGTAATGTCGAAAATTACTGAGCATAAATTGGGGGAATCAAATTATTTTGATTGGAGCAAGACTATTCGACTCTACTTTCGAAGTATTGATAAGGATGATCATCTTCGTAAAGATCCACCTGCAGAAGATTCAAATGTTAAAGAGGATCAGGTATGGCTTAGGGATAATGCTAGGCTATTTCTTCAAATTAGAAATACTATTGATAGTAGTATTATTAGTTTGATTAATCATTGTGAGTTTGTGAAAGAGCTGATGGATTATTTGGAATTTCTGTATTCTGGAAAAGGAAATCTAAGCAGAATGTATGATATATGTAAGTCATTTTATCGAGTAGAGAAGCAGGATCAGACATTAATGAATTATTTCATGAATTTCAAAAAGATTTATGAAGAATTTAATCTGCTATTGCCTATAAGTTCGGATGTGAAAATTCAACAACAACAAAGGGAGCAAATGGCTATTATGTGTTTTCTTGGAGGTCTTCCATCTGAATTTGAATCAGCTAAAGCACAAGTATTGTCTAGATCTGATGTTAAATCTTTACAAGAAGTATTTAGTCGAATTTTGAGTTCTGACAGTTCAAGTAATCAAACTCCTACTGCATCTAACAATAGTGCTCTAATTAGTCAAAGAAATTCTGGAGAAATGTTTAGATCTGAAAATAGAGTTATGAACTCTTCAAACTCATGCTCTTATTGCAAAAAGATTGGACATAAATATCAAAATTGCTGGAAACTTGCAAAACAAAGACAAAATAATGGAAATAGTGGATCATATAATAATAAATGGCGAAGTTCACCAAATCAGACTGCAAATGTTGTAAAGAAGACTGAAGATGGTTCTGTGTCAGTCAATGTAGAGGAATATATGAAGTTCATTGAATACAAAGAAGGGCTGAAGAATGCATCAAATTCTGTATCAACAGTGGCTAGATCCAACAGGTGGATAATTGATTCAGGGGCAATAGATCACATGACAGGTAACTCACATTTATTCACTGAATTTCAAGAGAATAAATCTGCTCAATATATTACTTTAGTTGATGGCTCAGTAGCAAACACAAATGGATTTGGGTTTGTTAATCTCACTTCACAATTGTCATTAACCTCAGTTTTACATACTCTAAAGTTAGCTTTTAATCTGTTATCAGTTAGTCAGCTAACCAAAAAGATGAAATGCTGCATATCCTTTTACCCCATTCAATGTGTATTCCAGGAATTAAAGAACATGAGGATTATTGGTAAAGGTCATGAGCAAAATGGATTATATGTGCTGGAGGAGGATCAATCCATTGCTGTAGCCTGTATAAGTAAAGATGAAGCACTCAAGTTTCATTGTCAATTGGGTCATCCATCTTTACTTAATTTCAAAAAATTATGTCCTAAATATAATTCTCTACAAGTTCTAGAATGTGAGTCATGTCAATATGCTAAACATCATAGGTTGTCTTCAAATCCAAGAATAAATAGAAGAAGTAATTCTATATTTGAGCTTGTTCATTCTGATATATGGGGACCATCTACTATCATTTCTAAGCCTGGTTTTAGATACTTTGTCACGTTTGTGGATGATTATACACGCACAACATGGCTATTTCTTATGAAGAGTAGATCTGAATTATATTCTATTTTCTGTAAATTTTATGCTGAAATTGAAAATCAGTTTAATACTGTGATTAAAACTCTGAGGAGTGATAATGCTAAGGAGTATACATCTGAATTATTTCATAAGTTTATGAGTGATAAAGGTATAATCCATGAGACTTCATGTGTAGATACTGCTTCTCAAAATGGTGTTGCAGAACATAAAAACAGGCACTTACTGGAACCAGCAAGAGCTTTAATGTTCCAAACAAATATGCCAAAATATTTTTGGGCTGATGCTGTGTCAACTGCTTGTTTCCTCATAAATAGAATGCCATCATCGGTGCTAAATGGTGAGATACCGTATAAACTCTTGTTTCCAGATAAATCGTTGTATCCAGTTAAACCTAGATTATTTGGATGTACTTGTTTTGCTAGATATGTCAGGCCAAATTTGTCCAAACTTGATCCTAAGTCTGTTAAGTGTATATTTGTGGGATATTCACGTGTTCAAAAGGGCTATAGATGTTATTGTCCAAGTCTTGGAAAGTATCCTGTGTCTATTGATGTAACATTTCATGAAGACATACCTTACTTTCAAGCTTCGTAGAATTCATCAAAAAATACTCAGCAGGAGGATGATGAAGTCGATGATTTTCTTATATACACTTTGAATGATAATACACAAGAAGAAGCAACTGTTGCTCAATCAGAAATTCCAGTCCATGAACCAATTCCTACTATTGATCCAGAACTAAATCTCCATATTGCTTTGAGGAAAGGTAGGAGACAATGTACATATCCTATATCATCATATGTGGCATATGATCATTTACCATCTCAAACATGTTTACTTCTCAAATCTCTTGATAGTGTGACTACACCAAAGAATATCACTGAAGCTTTATCTGATATTAAATGGTATGATGCTATGGTAGAAGAGATGAATGCTTTGAAAGCAAACAAAACATGGGATTTGGTTAAATTACCTCAAGATAAGAAAGCTATTGGGTGTAAATGGGTTTATTCAGTTAAGGTCAATCCAGATGGAACTATTGCAAGGTATAAAGCCAGACTCGTGGCAAAGGGTTATGCACAAATATATGGAGTAGATTACTTGGAAACATTTTCTCCAGTGGCTAAGCTAACTTCAATTAGATTACTCATTTCTCTGGCAACTATGTACAACTGGAGACTGCATCAATTAGATATTAAAAATGCTTTCTTACATGGTGACTTACAAGAAGAAATGTACATGTTTCAACCTCCTGGATTCAAGGTTAAAGCTGAAGATGAGTTGGTGTGCAAGCTGAACAAGACCTTGTATGGACTAAAACAGAGTCGAAGGGCATGGTTTAGAAAATTTAGCAATGTTGTGGAGTCATTTGGCATTATCAAGAGCAAGTTTGACCATTCAGTATTCTATAAGAAATCTGGAGCAGGTATTATTCTTTTGGTTGTTTATGTTGATGATATTGTTATTACAAGAAGTGATGAAGCAGGAATCATTTCCCTAAAACAGTTTATTCATAAACATTTTGATACTAAAGAATTAGGAGAATTGAGATATTTTCTGGGTGTTGAGGTTATCAGAAATAAGGAAGGAATATTTTTATCTCAAAGAAAGTATATTTTGGATCTATTAAATGAGACTGGAAAACTTGGAGTGAAGCCATGCAAAGTTCCAATGATACCAAATATTGATCTGTCAGTGGAAGGAGAAGTGTTCAATGAGCCTGAAAGATATAGAAGGTTAGTTGGAAAGTTAAACTATCTCTCTGTAACCAGACCTGATTTGGCTTACGCTGTTAGCATAGTGAGTCAGTATATGAATGCACCAACTGTGCATCAATGGAAAGCTGTTGAACAAATATTAGGGTATTTAAAAGGAACTGTTGGATATGGTCTTATGTATTTGAATCATGGTCATACAGAGATAGAGTGTTTCTCTAATGCAGACTGGGCTGGCTCCAGAGTGGACAGGAAATCTACAACAGGCTATTGTGTGTTTGTAGGAGGGAATCTAATATCATGGAAGAGTAAGAAACAAAATGTTGTGGCTCGATCAAGTGCAGAGTCTGAATACAGGGCTATGGCGAAAGCGGTATGTGAAATTATGTGGGTAGATCACTTAATGTCTGAAATTGGTTTTGAAGTTCAGAAGCCAATTGCTTTGGGTTGTGACAATCAAGCTGCTGTTTATATTGCCTCGAATCTAGGTTTTCACGAGAGAACTAAACATATTGAAGTGGATTGCCACTTTGTTCGAGAGAAGATGCAGCAAGGTTTGGTGTGTGCTAAGCATATTGGAACAAAGGAGCAAGCTGCTGATGTGTTTACTAAGGAAATTGATGGAAAGAAAATGGAGTACTTGAGAAGCAAGTTGTGCATGGTGAATTTACATGCACCAACTTGAGGGGGAGTGTTGCGAGTAGCTTATTGCAAGTGTTCATTACCGTGTATTTCTTTTTGCTAGCATCTTGTATTTGTTTCATACTTTCTTACTCTGGTTATTTTTCGTTTGGCTTTAGACTGTTGGGCTGTCCACAGCTCATCTATATATACACTTTGTATCGTTTGTATTTAGATGAGATCGAATAAATAAAAGTTAGTTTTCCCTCTTTTAATTTGTAACAAACATAAACATTACTAAAACATTATGTACTACAATCCCAAAACACTCCATCTTTAATCATTATCTTTAAAACTCTCTTTTAAAGATTTAATTACTTTAATAAAGGTTTAAGACAAGTGTTACTTAAACATGGTCAAATAAATCCAAAACATTCCATACTTTAAAAATTACCTTTAAAACTTGCTTTTTAAAGATGTAGTTATATTCCTAAGTATAATTATGAAAGTTAAAAACAAATGTTACTTAAAATTGTTTACTACAACCCAAAACCATTCCCTTATTTTTACCTTAAAGTATTCACTATTAAAGTCCTAATTATATTCCTAATTCTTATCCTAATTATAGTCCTAATTATATTTACTTATATCTACACTAATTTAACAAGTTAATATGTGTTTACTTAACTTTACAAAACCATTTATTATAACTTAAGTATTAGGATCCAAATCTTCCTTTATTTCATTATAAAAGACTTAATTTATTTTTCCCAACTTATATATTCATTACAAATCTTTTTGAAATGATGTACATATCTATATTCATACTAATTCATTTATAAGCTAATATAATTAATAGAATTTTAAAACAATTTAAAAGATATTATATTACATAAGCTTTTTAATACTTTAATAAAATCTCTAACTAATTTTATAAAAACTATATATGTTTTAAAATACTTTTAAAATACTTATACTATGGTTTAAAACATTTATGTTAAATATTAGTTAAATCTACTTATTTTATCATTTATTTAAAAACCATCAAAAAGCATATTTTGTAATTTAAACCCTTTACTTTAAAAATTCATAAATAATTATTATAAATATATTAAAATTTGACATTCTTGTTGCAATAAGTACACTAATAGTACTTCTTATAAATACAAAGAAGCCCCTAAGATGTCTTTTAAAGTTGACTTTAATTAATTAAACCCAGCTTGATTAGTAATTAATTATTAATTAACCCTAATTGAATAATAAATAATTAAACTTAATTAAATAAAATTTAATTTGTAATTAACTTTAAAGTAATCAATCATTAATTAAAACTACCTTAATTAATTAATTGTAATCGATTTATTTACTTAATACTTAAACACTAATTACTTAACTGAATTACAAATTAATTAATAATTATTCTTAATTAAATTATTAATTAATTATTAAACTCATAATTAATTTCAAAGTAATTAACTTTTATACTTAATTAGTATTTTGAAGAAGTTTTCAAAACATTTTAAAAAGAAACCACTTTGAGTTTAAAATGCTAACTTTTCTGGAACTGCATCCATAGTGACTGTCACTATGGATACTTTAAAGGCCTGTATCTCCGTACCCTTTGAGTCGACAATATATCACACGTGTCCAACTCAAATTGAATAGAGATATGAATCTTTAGGAGTGAAGAAGAAAACGGATAGAACAAAAAACAGAAACAAGAATACACATAATCTCACAATCGTAGCGGAACAAAATATAATATATATATATATATAATAGATTTTTATACAAAAGAATCTGTACCTGTTAATATATATACAATCATCAAAGTACAGCAATCAACAAATCAATTCTGGATAGTTACTATAACTTGTCCTCACGAGTGCTGACTATACGGTTTACACACACAGCAGAATATAATCAAGTACGTGGGATATGCCTGAGAATCCTCCAGCTCGTCTCCTGAGCTCCATAGCATCTTAACCTGAATCTATAATACTCTGTCTAACCCAAGCATTATAATAAAATAACACTCGAGTCAGTCTGGAAAACCAGCGTGAGAAAACACACTCAATTTGAATCATTACTGTTATTAAAATCTTTTGAAAAACAAAGGTATCTCGTAAGACCACGTCATACATAAACACGACGGGTTATTGTTAGGAAATCAATTCTATGGTTTCAATGATAACAACTATACAATGGAAATTGAATATGCATATATATTTATATTTACAGGTAATTGATAAAGTAACATCACCAAAGAGACAAGAACAATACTCAAAAGAAGTATCAAGAGGCTACAAGTCGAGAGAATCGGAAAAGAAATGATACAGGCAAAGGAAAAGCAACATGCACAATTCCAGATGTCTGAGTACACTAACCCGAAGTCTGACTAAATTCTCTGGTTCGCAAATCAGATAGAATCAGACGTCTGGTTAATATACTCAGACATCTGACAAGCAACTATATACAAAAAATATATGAGAACCAGACGTCTGAAACATTGTCCAGACGTCTGATTTTGAACTCGGCTGTGTATATTCAAAATACAACTGTCACAATTGAAAAGACACGATCGCTCCTCTTCACTGCAACTCTTCATCACCATTAGAAGCGACCTTAGAGCACTTGCTAACAGATGCAACTACACAAAGGATCTCTCTACCACTATAAATAACATCAGGAATTCAAGAGAAGAACTTACCAGACTTACTTGCGCTTTCTATTCTTATACTCTGGTATATTCTTGATCTCTAGCAATATGTACTTGTACTCTACTCTTCCAAATATATAGTTCCTCATAGACAACAATCTCTAGATATATATATTGGAAGCATTTGCACTATATAGTCAAAATCCGTGTAATAGAGAACACACAAATTGACAAAGAAACTCTGCTATTGTAAACCTGTTCCTCCGGGTGAAGTGAGGGTTATTCGGTGAAAGGAAATTCCGAAGAGGAGCTTCGGGACTGGACGTAGGATGGGAGGTCCGAACCAGTATAAAATCCCTGGTGTGATTATTCTTATTTTCATATTTTAATATTAAAACAATATAGTTTAAATTAGTCATATACTTGTCATTTGTATAATCGATCCACCATACTATAGACTTACATTTGGTATCAGAGCAAGGTTTGATCAAATTACAGTAACACGTTTTTGAATCATTTTGATATGGCAAGTATTTTTCAAGAAGGACAATCCACAACACGACCACCACTTTTTAACTCTAACTATGCATATTGGTCAACACGTATGAGAATTTTTATGGAAGCTAGTGGTCTAGAAATTTGGTCAGCCACTCAAAATAAATATGAAGCACCTACTACTGCTATGAACACATGGACTGATGTGCAAAAGACCTCAGCATCAAACAATGCAAAGCTATGAATGTTTTATTTTGCTCTCTAGATAAAAATGAATTTTCACGTGTCATGTTATGTACTACTGCATTTGATATTTGGCGGCCCCACCATTTAATGTAAAAACACAACCAGATGTAGATTTCTATCACCTGATATCATTATAAAAGCTGGAAATTAGTACAACATTCCATAACAAGGTCTTCATTCCCATATAAAAGGAATAAACCCTTAATATTTCATAAATACCAAAGTATACATTTTATAGTAATTCAATGCTTCTCGCCAAGATTAGATTGGTATCGGCTTACACATCGCAATGCATAAGCCACACTTGGTATGGTACATAGCATAGCTTACATTATGGAACCAATTTTAGATGCATATAGTATCTTTTCATACGCTTCTTCTCCTCATCGGTATGAGGTTCATTCTTCTTAGAAAGGCCGATTCCATATTGCATCGGAATATTTCCACGCTTGGAATTCTCCATACTGATCTTTTTCAGTATGGTATCTATGTACAATGATTAAGACAATCCCAGCAATCTCTTAGATCTATTTTTGTAGATCTTTATACTGATAGGCTTCTACTCCAAAATCCCTAATGTAAACGTTTTGGATAACCATGCTTTCAACGATTGAAACAACACAATGTCATTACTAAACGGTAGTAAATCGTCAACATATAGGACTAAGAAGACTATAGCACTACCTTGTCCTTTCCAATATGTGCACACTTCTTTTGTATTTTGATAAAAACCAAACTGTTTAATGACTTTATCAAAATACTTATTCAAACTTCTTGGAGATTTTTAAGGTCATAAATCAATCTTAACAATTTACTAACCTTCCCTCACTCCCACTGACCTCAAATCCCTTGGCATGTGACACGTAAACAGTCTCTGCTAAATCACCATTTAGAAATGCTGTTTTAATATCCATTTTCCATATTCCGTAGCCATAGAATGGGTTCAACAGAAAGCATTATGTGAATAGACTTAATCATGGCTTCGGGTGAAAACGTTTCGTCATAATCAACACCTTGAATTTGACAAAACCCTTTTGCAACTAGTCATGCCTTATACATCTCTACCTATCCATTTGAATTTAGTTTTTTTCTTAATAATCTATCATAACCTATGAGTTTTTTCCCTTTGGGTAGGTCAATCAAAGTCCATACATCATTGTCATTCATAGAATCCATCTCAGATTTCATAGAATCAAACCAAAGTGTGGAGTCTTTACTCCGTAGTGGCTGCTGGAATGAGTGAGGAGTGTCATCTTCTAAGACTCGGTCCTTATTCTTTCCATTCACGAGAAAACCGTAGTATCCCTATGGTGTGCTAGATTCCCTACTAGATCTAGTAAGTTGCATGTTATCATGTAATGATGGATTTGATTCTTCTGTTGATTCAGTCCCTGTGTTAACTTCTTGGATTTCTTCCAAGTCTACAAATTTGTTGTTAATATCTTTTAACAGAAATTTATTTTCTAAAAAGACAGGTTGTTGAGAGACAATAAACCTTTTTCCTTGGTGTTATAGAAAATATATCATATGGAATTCATGGGATATCCTATAAGTTTACACAAAGTTGATCTTTCCTCAAGTTTGTTGGGGCCAACATTCTTAATGTTGGATAGACAACCCCACACCTTAAAATGCTTTTGGTGAGATTTTTTTCCATGCTATATCTTATATGGATCCTAGACATAGATTTAGTAGGTACCAAATTATATATATGCACCGTGGCACATATCTCCGATAGGAAAGAGGTAAGTGAGCTTTAGTCCTTATGGAATGAACCATATCTAATATGTTTTGATTCCTTCTTTTCGAAACACCATTGTGCTATGGAGTATAGGGTGGAGTAACCTAAGTGATAATCTCATTATCATTTAAGTACTATTGGAGTACATGTCTAAAATACCCATCTCCTTGATCTGATCGAAGTATTTTGACTTTATGGTCCGTTTGATTTTCTACCTCATTCTTATACTCTTTTAATTTCTCACGGACATCAGATTTATTCTTGATATACATATCCTAGTAAAATTTACAAAATAAATTGAATTATCCTTTATCACTACAGGCATTGTGCCATATGCATCAGAATGTATAAACCCCAAAAGTTCATTAACTCTCTTGTTGCTCCCACTAATGGGGTGCTTAGTCATTTTTCCTTTGGGACATGACTCACAGGTGTCAAATGATTCATAATTAAGTGACGATAAGAAAAACCTTCGGTTTCCAGTTTGTATAGTCTTTTGTTACATATATGACCTAGCCTATAGTGCAAAATATAACTATATTAATGTTAATAGAAATATTTTACAACACAGATGTGATTAATAAGTACATAAATGCCATTGTCTAAGAATCCATTGTAAATACTATTTCCATCAAACACAATATTCATAGTATCCTTTTTAAAATGAAAACCATAACCAATCCCAGACAATCAAGAAATAAATATAATATTGAAAATAAAGTTCTCTACAGTAATTGTTTAAAACTAAATCAAATCCACTAGGCAAATTCATATGAGAGTCTCCACCCGCAGTTGCATCTACAATATATCCATTAACAACTTGAAGCCTCATTTCACCCTCCACCATATGTCGTCGGCTCTTAAGTCCCCGTAAAGAATTACAAATACAAGTTCCAAATCCATTATCTAAAATCCAAGACATTTTATTGATTTCAAAAAAGTTTTAAATCATAAAATACCTTGAGGAAAGAAAGAAATAGTTCCCTTCCTTTCTTTGACTATCTTCAAATACTCTGCACAATTACGCTTTCGGTGCCCTTTCTTATGACAATGGTGACATTCATCTTTATTAGCACAAGTATCCTTCTTACCCTTTCTAGAACCCCTCTTTTGTTTCTTCAAACCTTTCGAAGACAATGCTTTTCCTTTACAGCAAACACCATGTTCCGATCCTTGAACGAACCCTAGGGTAACCTCAACATATTGACCGGCACTGTAAAGTTTATGCTCAGCTGGTTCATATTGTTGTTCAATACAAATGGCTCAAACTGTGGAGTCAGCGAGTATAGGACCAAATCCACTTGCAGTTTATCGCTTAACTTAACACATAGCTTAGATAGTTTATTAATATAGGCTTCCATTGTTAAGATGATATCTTCATAATAGTTTCCTTTACTCTCCTTTGTATTGGACAACTTTTAAGTAATAACGTACCTTGCGGAATGAGATTTCCCTCTAAATAGAGCTTTGAGGTTTCCAAAGATTTTGTGAATAAACATATTTTCTGAAAGTTAGAGGTCTATGATATAATAGTCTAACTTATATATTGCGCAATAGGGTCTCTAGCATGACTAACACAACCAACTAGCAAAAATAATATAAAATTTAGTAAATAAAGTAATATAGTGCATTGAGATTTTATCCTAGTTCGGACAGCCCATCCTATGTCAAATTCCATATTATCTTCTAGATTTTCACTATCAACCGCTCTCTTTATCCGGTGGAACATGTTTTAAGACTTTTGCTAGATGAACTACACGAACAGGACTTCAACACCACTTGATGAACAACACTAATAAGATTTCATCTCTTTTAAGAAACTAAACATCAGCAACGATGTATCCTTGAATACTGGTATTGCCAATGCCGCTTTACTAATCTTTATACCACTTTAAACGATCGATTATGATGAAGTACATTGTTTAAGAATTATATTTTAGTAAATGATAGATTTATATGGTCAAATATTGATTGCTAGGGTTTTGAAAGTAGGCACAGAGAATAGAGAACCGAAAGAGCAATTAGGTGATTTGGAGATTGCAAAACCTTAGGTTTATATAAGGATGAAGGGGAATCACTTGAGGATGCTTCCAAGAAAAATTAACAAAGAGTTTTGGATGTTTGGAAGTGATATTTCATGACTAAAAAAAAGAAATGGAAATAAATGATTTGGGTCTCAGTTTTCTATGCTTGGAAAACACGTCAACCGGTGCATCGGTGCCTGCAATCGGTCCACCGGTTGCCAGTTTTCAGGCAAAGTAAACTTGAGACATAAAGCCTTTGTTTTTTGTCTTTGATGCTTTAGAAAATTATGAGAAGCTTTATGGTCCTTCATGGATATATGGTGAAGGTTGTGGTCAAATTTTAGGACATTTAGAGATCTTTTAAGTGGTTTAACAAATATTATAGGTATACAACTCTAAAGTCGACACAAACAATACTTCTTCATAGTTTTGTATATGAAACTTGTTTTTTTAAGTATAGCTAAGACTTTTTTTCTTTGTTAACACTAACTTGATCTTCTAAGTATCATCTCCAAGCTTTGGAGTAATATTATCTCCATCTCTGTATGTTATGTCGCCTTTGTTTTATTACGTTTTGCTAAAGTGTTCGAAATAACTCGTACAAAACATTAGTAGAATTAATTATATAGTTATGATCATAAAAACATGTAATCGTGGTTCTAACATTTTCATGCTTCCTTTGCAACATTTACGTAAAGTGGAGAACATGAAAATTTGTTCTTTCTCACAATCAGTCATCCAAGTGTTATAAACTTTTACTGCCTTAGGGTCAGCATCTTTAGTGAGTTTCTCTCTTAAGGATTCATTTAGAGATGACCATAAATGTTTGTATGTTAGTGCTATCTTGATTGATCTTGGCCAGTTAATGTAGTTTGGTTCGGTGAGTTTATTGTTTTTAGAAAATAGTCTTAGGTGAGTCATTTTGTTGTAAATTTAATTTAAGTAAATTAGGACAATTTAAGCATATAATATGTTCTTGTAATATTAGATAGGTTAAATTTTACATTTCATTCATCTAATAAGCTCCTATTAGACATTTATGTTTTTAAAAATGTAACATCCCCCACTTAAAGGCCCAAAACCAACCGCTACAGATGCTGCAGTCATCCATAGTTATTAATCCTTGGTGACCAAATGCGGTAATATTAGATATTTTGATGTAGCAGAAACACATGGATATGAAATTTTTCAAAACTATTTAATCAAATTTCTCATTCCATTTCAATCATATTTCAAATTCATTACATAGTCCTAAATTCGAGAACCACATGCAGAGAAAACATAATTATTACAACATACGCCAAGAGCGACATACGAAGATACACCCTTGGATGATCAGAGTGTATATATATATAGGCAATTAAACAACTTTGCCTTTACACCATAACACAGCGAAATAAAAGAAAAGAACTTCTAATAGCTAGCTTGCCTCCTACACGTCTCCAAAAGCTTATTCGTCTAAGGAGAACATGAAAATCCTCAACTCTCAAACTACTCAAAATCAATTGAGCACCCGAGAGTTTAAGGGGAAAACATAAAATTCGAGTCAGACATAAAGCTTGGTATGAATAATAACCTACCATCTCGAACCATTTAGATATCTAGCGAGACCACACCGCTTAACGGAACGGGTTTCCCCCTCACTAGTATCTTACCCAAAAATTTATAATAACCGTATACTGTGCTCCTACATCCACAGTGGTTAAAAACATAGCAATTTTAAATATCATGATGATATGCAAACAAGCAAAATATCCTGGATTTCCCATCCTCGTATATTTGACTATCTGTCTTAGTTACAGTTTCTAGGGTTACTATTAACCTATTAGTTTTCATAGGTTGACTAATAACCCGTTTATAGTTTATGGACTACCTGTCCTAGTTCATAGTTTTCATGGGATCACTAAGAACCTTTTTCAAACTAATGGACTATTTGCCCAGTCTCATAGTTTTTATGGGATCACTAAGAACCTATTGGCCCCTGCCAATAACTCCATACATTTATTTCATGGGTTCTCCCTGAACCTACTGGTATCTCTAATAACTCCCCCTTATATAATAGTTTTCATGGGCTGACTATGAACCTATTGACTTCTGTCAATATCTTAATCTGGATATAGTTTCCATGGGTTCACTACAAACCTGTTGGCCCCTGCCAATAACTCTTACTAAACATAGTTTCCATGGGTTTACCATGAACCTATCTAAACTAACAACCTCTTAATTAGTCTTTGGGAATCCTATATTTTGGTCTACCTGACCTCCTAGGTGCAACTTTATTCATTCAGGAGTTAACTTAACTTATATTCACTATTGGATCAACCTAGTTTATTATTCTTCCATTACTCCCTAAAATACAGTTATGGTTTCATTACATAGTGACTATATTCATAGAAGAAGCATATACAAAAATAACACCAACATCTTTGATTTAATACCCTTGAAATCATTTCCCCCTAAAATTTGGTTAGTCCCTTTAACCTATTATTTTTATCAAGGCAAGCTTCTTCAAAAACTCCAAATTTAAAAGCATTTTAAAGCTCTTTTATAGTACCATGGGTTTTTTCTTTTAAAAATGAGGTTAGGTTCTTTGTTTTGAAAATAAGGCTTTTGAAACCATAGACCTTTACTTTCGAAACCATTGGAATACCTCTTTCGAAAGCATTCAACACTAAACATGTACCTTTCCAAACAATTTAAAACATCTCTTTCGAAACCATCAAAACATACCTTTCGAAAGTACTAAAGCATCACTTGCTAATATATAGAAGCATAGCTTCGAAACCATTTGAAAGTACCCCTTTCGAAACCATTGGGTTTAATCTTAAACATATCTTTTGGGTCTAAGTGAATATAAGCGAAAGTACCTCTTTTGAAACCATTAATCTTTAAATAAAAGAGTTTGGGGAAAAACAGATGGTTTCAAAACCATCCTTTCGAAAGCATTAGTCTTTAAGTAAAACCATAAGAAGGATAGCGTCGAAACCCGTTTCGAAGCCATTGCCTTTGAAACCTTTAGTACAAATGGCTACTACAGCCCTTTCGAAAGCATTGATTTAAAAACAAGGCAACTCATTCGAAAGCTACCCTTTAAGCTAAAAGGCAGCAACCTCTTCGAAAGCTATGTTAAACCTATTCGAAAGCATTCTTTTAAAAGCAAGGCAGGCGGCGTTTCTATAGAAAGCAAAACGAAGGCTTCGTCCCCTTCGAAGGCTTGGTTTCGACTCCATACATGCCGTCTTTCTCCAATCCACTACGTACCAAAGCCTTGATACCATGTGTATTGGTTTCGACTTGGTTGAGGCAAAAGTATAGGGTCGGAAGGTAACTACTGGAAGTGGCAAAATAATAAACTTATGCAGAACTATTTTTATTGCCTTTTTAAGTAATACTTTTCAACTAACTTGCCTATTTATAAAAATATGATTGGTTGCCATAACTTTAACAAAATCTTTTCTAAAAGATTGCCTAATTTATTCAGGAATTAATTAAAAATAATTAACAAAATAGCACTTCCCTTTAACTAAACAATTAAGACATTTAAGTCCTCTATCTTATGAAATTTACAAAATAAATTACTTAAAAAATCCTCAAAAATCGTAGAAATTCTCTTTTAATATGTTATCCAACATATATTAATTTCGGACCCATTCTTTATCTAATAGCCAAAATAAATTTTTAAACCCAATTATTCATAACTTCCTCTGAAAATTCATAATAAATAATCCATGGTTTGGATAATTACAAAAATTTAAACCAATCCCCAAAATAATGTTTTGCATAACATATTTAATCCTTATGGCACTCGAAACACAGTATAAATAATTTTAACCTTAAAATCGAAATAAACATTTATCAAACATACTTGTTTGAATCAAACATATCATGTAATCCAAGCATATCATCATTAAAATCATTATATAGGATTTAAACTTTAAACCCGAATCAAATGCTCATTAAAAACGAAAATGAGATGGTTTTGATCATTATTCACCTTGATTTGGATAAGGAACTTGAGATTTGATATTGCTTAAATCTCCTTACTTGATTCCTTAGATTTTTGTTGAATTTCCTCTTCTTTTCCCCTAGGTAATGGCCGGCTTGCTCCTTAGTTTATATTTTAGGATTTTGAATTTGTGAAATGAAAATGGGAATAAGGATTTAGGGGTTAAGGGATATGGTTATTCCTCATAATGCCCTTAGACTTATTCTCTTATTAGTTAACTTAGAAAACCATTCACATAAACCCATTCTTTTAATTTTTATTTAGTTAAGCATGACCTTTATTTTAAATTTTCAAATCTCATTCTCCTTATCTCTATAATCTTTACATTGTTCTATTTAATTTATCTAATTAAATCTTCTGAATAATGTTATTTAAAATTAGGGGTGTTACAGGCTCCCCTCCTTAAAGAATTTCGTCCTCGAAATTCAAAAAGGACTAAATACTTAGCATAGCAATCATCTGTAACATCTCCTAACTACCATACTAGCCTACCTGACCAGCAACATTCTATATAAAAACATACCCTCATAGCAGATCAAGATAAGTAAATCTAAATATGTCTTATGTCTCCTAAGTATAGTCCTTCTCGTAGTCTCTCCATTGAACTTTTACCAACCTGACTGTCTTGTTCCTTAAACTCTTCTCATCTCTCGCCACAACCCGAATGGGTTATCTAATAAAAGTCAAATTCAGTTCCATTATCAAATCTTCCAACTCTGTCGGAGGAATAGTAGTCTCTGGATCATGCACATAATTGCGAAGATGAGATATATGAAACATGTTATGGACACCTGTCATACTGCTCGGCGACTCTACTATGTATGCGAGCTTTCCGATCCTCTCTATAATTGGGAACACTCCAACATATCTCGGTGCCAGTTTTCTCGACTTTCGGAATCGTACCACACCCTTCATCGGTGATACCTTAATGAAAACACTGTCTCCAACTGAGAATTATAGATCTTTACGTCTTTTGTTTGCGTAACTCTTCTGTCTAGACTGAGCTTCCTTCATCATTTCTCGGATCAGCTCAATCTTCTCTTTCATCACCCTAACCAGATCTGGACCCAAGACTAATCTGTCTCCAGTTTCCAACCAACATGCCAGTGATTTGCATGGCGTTCCATATAAAGCTTAAAAAGTCGTCATTCCTATACTAGTCTTATAACTATTATCAACTAAGTGTAGGTGATCTTCCCAAGGTCCACCAAAAGTCTAGCACAAAAGCCGTCAATAAATCCTCGAGTACCTTTTTGACTCTTTCTGTCTGCCCATCCGTTTGAGGGTGGTACGCAATACTCATCTTGAGTTTGGTACCTAACATATCCAGTTGACCCTTCCAAAATTCAATAATAATCAAAGCATCTCTGTCACTGACTATACTACTAGGAATTCCATGTGATTTAACTATGTTCTTCATGAATAACCTAGCTAAAACATGTGCCGTCCTGGTTGATTTGACTGGAATGAAATGGTCACTTTTGGTCAATCTGTCCACTATGAACCATATGCTATCATTTCCTTTATACGACTTTGGCAACTCATCTATAAAAACCATGGATATCGAATCCCATTTCCAAACTGGAATCTCTAAAGGTTGAAGCAATCTAGTCGGCTTCTGATGTTCAACCTTCACTTGTTGATAGTTCGCACACTGCCTAACCCACAAGCCAACATCTCTCTTCATACCTTCCCAATAGAAGCTCCTCTTCATATCTTGATACATCTTGGTTCCTTCTGGATGAATCGAGAATTTGGATCGATGATATTCCCTAAGAAATTCTTTCCTTAAGTCCTCAACATTTGGGATACACAATCGTCCCTTCTTTCTCAACCATCCCCTCTGTCAAGACTAAAATCCTTTAGATAATCAATTTTCGACCCAACCTCAAGCCTTCTAATCTTCTTGGCTAATAATAGATCCTCTTTCTACTTAGAAGCAATCCTTTCGATCAACACTGGTCGAACTTCCAAATAGGATAATATGGTAGTGCTCTGACTAGTAGTCAAAGCCTCTAAATCTTTCCATTCAGCCAACATAGCTAACACCACATTATGATGTTTTCTGCTAAGAGTATCTGCTACTTTATTTCTTTTCCCTGTCGTATACTCTATACCAAAATCATAAGCTGCTAAAAATTCCAGCCACCTCTACTGTTCCATATTAACCTCCTTCCGAGAGAATAAATATATTATGAACTTATGATCTGCATTTAGCTCAAATTTCTCCCCTAAGAGATAATGTCTCCATGACTTCAATGTGAAGATCACCGCTGCCAACTCTAAATCATGAGTAGGATATCTCAGCTAATGCGGTCTAAGTTTTCATGAAGCATAGGCAATAACTTTACCCTTCTGCGTCAACACGGCTCCTAATCTAGTTCCACAAAAAATCGATATACACCACCAACCCTTGATTTCCATCTGGAACCACTAACACAGGCGCATTGGTCAACAAATGCTTTAACTTAAGGAATGCTTCCTCACAATTGTTAGACCAAATAAATTTCACATCCTTCCTAGTTAACTTAGTCAAAGGCATTGCTATCCGTGAGAAATCCTTAATGAATCTCCAGTAATAGCCAGCTAGCCCAAGAAAAATTCTAATCTCAATCACCGTCTCTGGTCTCTTTCAATTATTAACAGCTTCAATCTTATCTGGATCGACTAACAAACCCTTCTGTGAAACCACAGATGTTGCCTCAGCATCTCAAATACTACTCTAAGATGATCTTCAGCTCTCTTTCATCTTTGGAGTATACTAAAACGTCGTATATAATACCAATATGAACCTATCCAAATTGTAACACCCCATATTTTGATAACATTATTTAAGATATTTAATTAGATAAATAAAATAAAATAATTGTTGATTAAGAGATTGAGATTTAATTTAATTAAGGGTAGTTGTGCCCACTAACAAATGAACTAAAGAAGAGTTAAAATGAAATAGGATGAGGAGTAAAATGGTAAAGAGGCCATTCCTATATCTTTATCCTTTAGCCGTGTAAATTATACACATTCATTTCATTCTCAAAATTTTAAAAGACAAGGCCGACCACCATTAACAAGCGAAAGAGAAAGAAAGATAAAAGGGAAAGCTTAATCAACACCAAATTTATTCAAATCTCATATCCTTAATCTCAAAAGCCAAGGTGAATAATGTATACATCTCTAACATTTTTTGTTTTCATTTTTATAATGATTTCGAAATATTTTGCAATTTTTTGCCATGTTTTTTAATGATGGACTGATTATATATACTTGTGGATGATTTATACATGTTCATATTAATTTTAAGATGAAAACCCTAAGAAATGATATCTAGATGCCTTGCGAATTTTTATGTAAATCAAAATTAATATTTTGGAGATGTGTTTCAATTTTCAGAATTTATGTGGATTTAATATGAATTTTCTAGTAAAGAAAATGTTATTTAGGGTTATTAATTATTTATGGGTAAATAATAAAAGGTTTGAATCTGAAATTTTTATATGTTAGAAAACATATTAAAAGAGATTTTCTAGTATTTTTCTTGATTTTTCCTAAGTGTTTTGATGGGTATATAAAATTATTTAAGGTATGTGACTTAAATGTTTTATATATTTTAAAAGGAGAAGGGGCTCTTTGCAAATAATTCAAATTTGTTATTTCTAGAAATTGGCAGCACTTTTGAAAAAGTAAAATGGCAACCAATCAGATTTAGACAAATAAGGTAGGTTAGGTACAAAAGAAATAGTTTAAAAGGACAAGCAAATAGGTTTTTCACTGTTTCGATGCTTTCGGCACCAGGTTCCGCCTTTTTACCTTCGCCTCCCACATAGTCGAAACCAACGCGCATGGTATTAGCGAACTGGTACATACTAAATTGGATATAGGCGAAAGGTAGTGAGTCGAAACCATGGGTTCTGAAGGGGTTAAGGCTTTAGTTTGTTTTAAATGAAAATGCGCATTCTTGCTTTCGACCAAGCTGCTTTCGACTTGGTTAGCTTTTGACTAGGTCAAATGGTTTAAAAGGAAATGGTTCGATTGGGTTGCGCCTTTTTTTTAAATGATTGCTTTCGACTAAGTCGAAGTATTTAGCTGCCGCCTTTTTACCTTTCGACCCGAAGAGTTTTAAAGGGGTTACTTGTTTTCTAAAATTGCCCGCATCTCTAATGCTTTCGAAGGGATGGTTTCGACACCATACTTCTTTACTTAGGAATGTTTTCGAAAGGCAGGCTTTTGACTTAAATGGTTGTAAGGACCCTTTTGCTCAATTGAAGTATAACCCAAATGGTTTCGAAAGAGATGATTTAAATGATTTTGAAAAGAAGTGTTTTCGACTTTAATAGGTTGATGATCTTTTTTCTCTACTAGAAGGCATAATCCAAATGGTTTCGTTCGAAACGTTTCAAAGGATTTCGAAAGGATTCCATATGTTTTAAATTGAACCCAAATCCTTTCGAAAGGTTTAGTATTGATGCTTTCTAAAGGTTTTAAAGAAAGATTTCGAAAGGGTAGTTCCTCAATGGTTTTGAAGGAGTCGAAAGGTATTGTTTTTTTTATTGTTTCGAAAGGGTAAAAAGGAATGATTTTCCTAGGGATTCGAAAGACAATGTTTAAAGGTTTTAAAAGGAAGATGTCTAAGGTTTTAAAGCTTTCGAAAGGAAGGATTTCCAATGGTTTCGAAAGGGTTTTGAGAATGGTTTCGAAAGAAAGGCTTTGGCGTTTCGGCCTAGATAAAGGAAACGGTTTTTCTTAGTTTAGAAAGGGGTACTTTCAATAGATTCAAAAAAAGGACTTTTAATGATTAAATGTTTTCATCAACTAAGATTTGAGTAAAGTATATATAACATGGCAAGGTGATTTTGAGTAAAGCATGGGGATTATATGTTTTCCTTGTTAAGTTTGATTTAAAAGATTTTAAATCATTTTGAAAAGATTTTCAAGGAAAATTTTGGAAAGATATCCCTAACTAAAATGACTCAGATATTAGAATACCAGATGGGACTGGTATAGGTATAAGGTCGCACCCTATACATTAGTTGTTAGCCCTAGCTAATTTTGTCCAAAATTCCAGTGTGTAGGGCTTTGTCACAGGTAAGACAAAACCATTAGTATCAGGTGACCCTGAAAGATGATAAGTTAAGGACAGACTATCCAAAAGAGAAGTATTTAACAGATAGTTAAGGACAAAACGTCCAGAAGAAGAGGAGTGTCTAACAGATGTTAGATAAATTTTGATATGTTGTCTGGAAGGCCCTAGTCAGCCAATGGTTAATAGTTAGCCAAATAAACCTAATGTGCATGAATAGACAGTTCATTTTTTACCTAATATATATGTATGTTTACATAATGATGATTTACATTATTTTAACCAGTTTTGATTGCAGGAAAAGGTTAGGAAAAGGATATGTTTTAAAGGAATGTTAGTGAGGGGAAACCCATTCCGCTAAGCGGAGTGGTCTCACTTAACATATAATAACAGAGATGAGCAGTATTTTTTACACCAGGCTTTATGTCTAACTCGAAGTTTATGTTTTCCCCTTAAGTTCTCGGGTTCTCAAAATTGATTTGAGTAGGCTGAGGGTTAACATTCTTTCAGGATCTTAGTAGGACGACGAATAAAGCTATCGGAGGCGAGCAGGAGGCTAACTGATAACTATTTAGGAGTTGTAGTTCTTGTTTTAGTTGTTTTATTCCGCTGTGTGTATTATGTCTTTTATGACAATATTACTCTGATCATTTAAGGGGGCATCTTCATATGTCGCTCTTGGTGTATTTTGTAATAAGTATATTTATCATTGCTTAGGAAACGCTTTGGGATTATGTAATATGAATATGGAACATATGTTTCGAAATGTAATGGAAAATTCTATTTCGTAATCTGTGTTTTGTTTTATATTCAAGTGCTTCTGATATATAGATACCATTAACATAGCCGCATTTAGTCGTCGAAAGTTAATACTATAGATGACTACATCATTTGTAGCGCTTAGCTTTAGGCCTTTAGATAGGACATGTTACAACTTGGTATTAGTGCTTAGGTTTATGAAATTTTTTTACTAAAAAATGGTTTTTGAAAACAAAATCCTAAGGAATTAGAGTAAAATTTAGGGTATGGGATAACGCTGTAGTAACTTACTTGTATCTGCTATATATAAGTATATGCTTTATCCCTAGTCTCCTATCTTTTTTAGGTTATTCTTCTGTATCTCATGAGATTTGAATACAGATATGGAAGGTAGAAGATGAAGAGTTAACCCAGGAGGAGAAGGCACCAATGGGAATGCCAGGCCTAATGCAAGGAGAGGTCAAGGTCAAGCACAAGCAGAGAATGTGGGTGCTGGAGTCCGGTAGGTTGGAATAGAAGCTATGTATCAGTTCTTCGTGAACATGGTGCAGGCAGATGTTGCAGCTGGAGTAGTGGGAGGAGGAGTTCCGGAAGTTCTAGTTGTCCGTGACTATGCTAAGTTGAGTGGAGATTACATTAAGCTTGGGGGGAAGCCATTTATCGAAACCAAGGATGCTATTGAGGTGGAAAACTGGTTGTTGCAGTGCGAAAATATTTTTGTGGACTTGAGGCTCAATGATGAAGAAGAGGAGGTTGGCATCTAGACAGCTTCAGGGAGCTGCTTTATTTTGGTGGAATAGTGTGACTGTGGCAGTGGATGAGGAGACTATGATATGGGCAAAGTTCAAGAGGAGGTTTTAGGAGAGGTTCATGTCGATGATGGCGCAGTCTATTTTGATTAGGAAGTTTGCTAAGCTAGAACACAAAGAGATGACTGTTCTGGAATATACTAGTAGGTTTGAGGAATTAACTCGATGTGGTTATGCTACTGTTGATACAATAATGAAGAGGAACGAGAAGTTTATCAGGGGATTGAAGCCTGAGTTGGCCAGGGCTACTTTACCGCATATCAGTGATCCTTGTGATGTGGTTGCGGAGATGGCTTTGAGGCTTGAGGAGATGCTTGCTTGTCAGGAGAAGAATAAAGTGAAAGAAGGCCAGGTTAGGCAAGGCCAGAAAAGGAAGTTTTTTGACAAGAAGGGTGCTTAGAAGGGTGAAGCAGCTAAGAAGGGAAAGTCTGAGATTGTCATTTTTAAGTGCGATAAGAATGGGCATTTTGCCAATGAGTGTCGTCCTAAGAAGGCTAAGGAAGTGGCCGCGAGAAGAATGTCAGGTGCTTCAAATGCAATTAGATAGGCCATTATAAGAACCAGTACAAGGAGCCCGCTAAGGATGGAAAGGGAAAGGTGTATGCATTCGAGCCTGCTGCTTCTAGGCCAACAACTCAGAAGAAAGGAAAGGCAGTTTTGGGAGGTACACTTCAGATTCATGGTATGTCTGTTAGCGTCTATTTGATATTGGTGCATCACATTCTTTTATATCTAGATGTTTGATAGATAAGCTTAACCTAGAACCCACTTATTTAGTTACTTCCTTACGGGTTACGAATCCAATAGGGGAGATGCA
This sequence comes from Allium fistulosum, assembly GCA_030737815.1. NCBI lineage: Eukaryota > Viridiplantae > Streptophyta > Magnoliopsida > Asparagales > Amaryllidaceae > Allium > Allium fistulosum. The sequence continues at coordinate 327,932,623 of CM060906.1, forward strand.
ACTCTAGGGTTAAGATGTGACCAGTTAGAGTTTGACCTGTTAGGTCATACTTTTGTTTGCAGTTTACATGTGTTTGATTTCGTTGGGTTTGAAATTATTCTTGGGATGGATTGGTTAAGTGAGTATGATGCTAGAATATTATGCCAGGATAGGAAGATATCTCTTAGAAACCCTGATTGTAGCGACATGATTGTTTATACCATAGAAGGTTCTAGTGGTGAGATGTATGCTTTGTTTGGTGTTATGGAATCAGATGATGAGTTGAGTTTTCGTGGTTAGAGAATTCGTAGATGTTTTTGAGCCTGTAGTAGGATTGCCGTCGAGATGAGCCATTCAGTTTCAGATAGATTTGGTTTTGGGAGCAGAACCAGCGAGTAGGCCACCGAGCAGGATGACCCCTACAGAGATGAGGGAGTTGATGGTTCAGTAGGTGGATTTATAAGGTAAGAGTTTTATCAGGCCGAGTAGTTCGCCTTGGGGTGCAACAGTAGTGTTTGCTAAGAAGCCGGACGGATCATTGAGGCTATGTATTGATTATCTTAAGTTGAATGAGAGGACGATAAAGAATCGATATCCATTACCTAGAATTGACGATTTGTTTGAACAGTTGAGTGGAGCTAAGGTATTCTCTCAGTTGGATTTGGAAACAGGTTTCCATCAGCTCAGGGTAGCAGAGGATAGTATACCTTTGACGGTGTTTAGGACCAGATATGGATCGTACGAATGGTTAGTTATGTCGTTTGGACTAACCAATGCGCCAACTTTCTTTATGGATTTAATGAACCGGTTTTTCCGAGGACACTGGGATAGGTTCGATTGGTTTTCATAGATGATATATTGATTTACTCTAAGGATGAGAAAGAGAGCATGAAGTTCATCTTAGAGTGGTGCTTGAAATGCTGAGGCAGTATCGGCTGAAGGCGAAGTTATCGAAGTGTCATTTCTGGAAAAAGGAAACGAAATTTCTTAGTCATGTAGTCTCAAAGAGAAGGTTGTCAGTGGATCCAACTAAGATTGAAGTAGTGAAAAGTTGGAAGAGACTCGAGACAATGATGGAGATAAAGAGTTTCCTTGGGTTGGTTGGTTATTTACAGAGGTGTATTAAGGATTTTTCGGTGATAGCAGCACCAATGACCAAGCTAATCAGGAAGGATGTGAATTTTATGTGGACCGATAAGTGTGAGAAAGCATTTAAGAGTTTGAAACACTTATTGACCCATGCACCTGTGTTAGTTGTACTTGAAGGGAATCAGGATTTGGTGGTTTATACTGATGCATGTGGAACATGATTAGGAGCCGTGCTGATGCAGAGAGGTAAAGTGATTGCATATGCTTCTAGACAGCTTAGACCGCATGAGGTCAGATATCCGACGCATGATTTGGAATTAGCTGTAGTGATTTTTACATTGAAGGTGCAGAGTCATTACCTTTTGGGAGAAAGGTTTGAGTTATATACATATCATAAGTCGCTAAAGTATTTGTTCTCTTAGAAGGAGTCGAACATGAGGCAGTAGAGATGATTAGAGTTTATAGCTGCTTATGATTTTGGGATTGAGTACACAACGGGAAAAGGCAACAAGGTTGCAGATGCACTTAGCAGGAGACATCATAATGCAGTGTTAGTGATGATTGCCGAGTGGAAGGATTTAAAAGCATTGACAGATTGCAGAGTGCAATGGAGATCTGAGGCAGGGTCTAGCGAAAAAGCCATTGTATTATGTTGTTTGGAAGTTCAACAAGTGATGATCGAGAGGTTTGCTTCTAAGCAGGAAGAGGATCCGGTGTTAGCTGAACAGATCAGGAATTTAAGAGAAGGAACCGGGAGCGATGACTTGAAAATTTTCAGCCTTGACCAGAATGGGTGGTTGAGAAAGAAAGGAAGATTATGTATTTCGAGTGTAGGAAACATAAGAAAGGAAGTTTTAAAGGAATTCCATCGTTCGAAGTTCACTATTCATCCGGGAGGAACTAAGATGTATCAGGATATGAGGAGGAGTTTCTTCTGGGAAGGTATGAAACGAGATATTGGCTTATGTGTGAAGCAGTGCTTGAGTTGCCAGCAGGAAACGGCCGAACACCAGAAACCAAGTGGATTGCTTCAGCCTTTAGATATTCCAGAATGGAAGTGGGATTCTATCTCCATGGACTTTATTGATGGGTTGCCAAGGTCGAACAAAGGAAATGAAAGTATATGGGTCATAGTGGACAGATTGACCAAGAGTGCCCATTTCATTCCAGTTATGTCAACTAGGACGGCACCTGTTTTGGCGAAGTTGTTTATGAGGAATGTGGTTAGACTGCATGGAATTCCTAGTAGCATAATCCGTGATAGAGATTCCTTGTTCATTAGCGTGTTCTGAAAGAGTCTGCCAGAAGTTTTAGGAACCAAGCTCGAGTACCGCTTACCATCCGCAGATAGATAGGTAAATAGAAAGAGTTAACAAGATCTTGGAGGATTTGTTAAGAGCTTGTGTTCTAGATTTTGAGGGATCATAGGAAGACCATCTGCATCTAGTCGAATTTTCGCATAACAACAATTATCAAATTAGTATTGGGATGGCACCGTTTGAAGCTTTGTAAGGAAGGCCATGCAAATCACCCGTTTGTTTGTTGGAGACCGAGGATAGGTTGGTTCTTGGTCCAGATTTGGTTAGTGAAGCTGCATAGAAGATTGAGGTCATTCGGGCTAGAATGAAGGAGGCTCAGTCTAGCAGAAGAATTATGCAGATAAGAGACGGAAAGACTTAGAGTTCTCTGTTGGAGATCAGGTATTTATTAATGTGTCACCAATGAAGGGTGTGATCAGATTTAGAAGATCAGGAAAGTTGGAACCGAGATTAGTTGGTCCTTTTCCTATTGTCGAGAGGATCGAGAAACTCGCATATAGAGTTGAGTTACCGAGTAGTTTAGCAGGTGTCCACGATGTTTTTCATGTTTCTCATCTCAAAAAGTGTGTTAGAGACCCGAAGACTACTATTGCACCGACTATGTTAGATGACTTAGTAGTAGAATCGGACCTGACCATAGTTAGAAAGCCAGTTGATATTTTTGCGAGAGATGAGAAGAGGCCACTACAGGAAAATGTTCAAGTAATAGCAAGGAGGGATAGCACGAAAATTTGACTTGCTATAGTTAGTTAAATGACAGCCAAGCAGGTTAAAACACAGCTCGTGTTCACGCTATTATTAACAAAACGAAAAAATTGGCGGTACAATTCTACTCTTCCCTCCTTCATATTTCTATTCCGCCAAGAACCCCTCTTTTTACTTCACTTCCAAATCCAAAATCCAAAATTACAAGACCTGCTAACTTACCCTCTTCACTTGGAAATCCATAAATTTCGCAACATTTCATCCATTGTCCAACATGCTAATGCTTGATTCCTCAACATCGCTAAAGTGTGATTTCTCAACTTTGCAGAAGCTCGATTCTTCAACTTTGCTGAAGTGCGATTCCTCTACTTCGTTGAAGCGCCTTCTTGGATACCGAACTTGACACTTTTAGGTATAATTTTCAATTTCTGGTTTTTTAATGGAACATTGAGTGTGGGGATTGATTGATTCCCCAAATTTGAAATGGTTGATGGTTTTTGTTTGTAGACAAAATCTTAGGGATTCAGCAAGCATTTACAGGTTGAAGGTTATTGTGTGATAGTGACATCTTTTTATGAAGTTAAAACAAAAAAGTACTGTTAAATTATTTTTGTTTGCCTAGAAATTTCTGTAGTTACAGTCATTGATACATACAACCATATAGGAAGGAAATGCGTATGTTTGCTTGGTAGGTCATATACATTACTTATTTCTACTACTTGCAAACTATATTGTTTGTACCTTCTGTTTCATTCCTACTTCTTAATTATTAGCAAATATTATATATAGATTGAATTTGTTATACAATTTGATTATCTTTGCTTGCTTATTAACCTTGTGCAATTTTCTATAATCATGTAAAATTATATGTATATATTTGAAAGAGTTTCAGATAGATTCAGTACAAATTCTATTATGCTCTTGATGTCTAGTAAAGGTTTGCTATTTTTCATCTGAAAATAAAGCATGAGAAGAATTCTCATCCAAAAACAAATTAACTATTTTTTCATCAAACACCTATTGGTTCTTCAGATGTCTAGTAAGGTATATTTTGAAATAATGCAATAGTTTCATGTCATTTATGGTTTTTGTGAGTGCTATATGGCGCCTTCTGTCCCCCAAAGAGTAAGATATATTACAGTAATTCATACTTAACTCTTGGTTTCTAAACTTATACAACACTAAGTGATTTTTGTATTTTCATTATGTTTATAGAAATGTAGAGCTCCTTATGGGATAAATATAATCTTTTTGCTCTTTATATATATCTCGTTTAAAAACGTAGAGTTTATTCTCTTTAAATATTGCACTTGGATCCATATATATTAAAGTAATCATGGGATGCAGTGATCTTCAGTTGAGTAATCTACGCCTAAAATATAGTCCAGGAAAGCACCTTGTAATATATAAATGTAGGAAGGTTAAATTATTTAGCCTTACTATAATCACTCCAAACAATAATTTGAACGTCAAAGGGATCGCGGAGTCCAACAATGTTAATATTATGCCATCCATTATTGGAGTAGTTACTAGATTCGTTTTAATTATAAACCTAGAATAAAAAAAAATTTATACTATTTTGTTTATAAATAATTGATGTTCTTTATGTATTATACATATAGGTGATGATTGCATAACATTTCCAAATGGTTATTCTCATGTGATTGCTAGTAGGATCACCTGTGGACCTTGCCACGGTCTTAGGTAATGTTAATATTTATACTTTGTGAATATCTTATAAATGTTATAGTTTTAAGACATGTTGAGAGATTGTATGTCCATGGTTGGTTGAGTTATGTTCATAATAAAAAGATATAGCTACACATAATATTTGTGTTTTCCTACATGTATATGTTGACTTTTGACAAGTTTTTGATGATTAATTAACAGCTCCAGGTTACTTTGTTTTCATTAGAAATGGAAATAAATCTGCAAAAAATAATAACATTTAGAATTTCATCAAATGTGCTAAGTTCATACTCATAACACTGGAAGTTTTAAAAAAAAATTCAAGGGTGGAGAACACCCAAATTTCCAATAGTATATAGTTTCTGGAACTTTAACTGGTGCAAGGATCAAAACGTGGAAGGTATGCAACTATGTGGTGGTTAATTAAGAGAAGTCTATGCATTTCAATGATATAGTGTTAGACATGTGAGTATTCTAATTAGATCAACATATATGTGCATGTAGGGTGGATCTGGTTATGCCAGGAACACAGTGTTCCAAGATATAATCTTTTCTTTATTTAAAATCAAACTAAAAACAGTCAATTTTATTATGCAGATAAAATGGGAATTTGGGTATAAAACTTTCCTTGAAAGATGTCAAATACACATTTTTATACTAGTTTGGGTATCAGACTATGAAATCGATTAAACATAGCTGGTTGTTTCTATTGTTCCTATGTATTAGTTTTAGAAATGTTCACTATAATCAGTCTATATTAGTTGTATATGGTGGTTAACAGTTTTTCTTTATATAATTAAATATATTGGTTATTTTATTGTCACATTTGTTCTAATATAGTTTTAAAACAGAATTGCAAAATCATAAAATATATTGGTTATTTTATTGCCACACTTGGGTATCAGTCTTGCTATGTCTGACAAGTGCAGCCTTACCATGTTTGTTTGGATAACTATTGGACTTTTAAATATGTGATATGTGAAAGAGTACGTGTAGTACTAAGGATCGTGTAATATGGTATATTAATGCGGAAACTGGTAATAACAGTAAAGTAAAAATTAAAGTAAGCACACCAGGAATTTTTATACTGGTTCGAACTTCCCGTTCTACGTCCAGTCCCAGAATACCCTCTGGATTTAAACTAAACCCCTCACTTAACCCGGAGGAATAGGTATACGACACCTGAGCAGCCGAACAGGAATTTTTCCGCCTCAACAACCGAAGAGGACTTCAACTTAATACAAAATGTTTGTTGACGAGTGTGTTCTAAATAACACTGATTGTCTTTTGATAGTACAACTTTCCTATAATCAAATCCTCAAGAATATGTATGTGTGTGAAGATTTAGAAGGAAGATAATCACGTAGAATTGAAGTATATGAATAAATTCAAGGATTCTAGTGATATTGAATAAGAGTGAATGCTTTTATTTGCAGAAATGAAAAGAGATTAGATTTCAGAAATATAAACAAGAATCGGTGATTGTAGAAGTGAATTGAATATGTTTATATAGTTGTAGAAGAGTTGTAATCTTTCATGAAGAGTTTTAGTCAACAGTAGTGTCCATACCACTTGAAATAGAGGACATTACTCTTCATGAAAAGATCGCGTCTCTTCAGAAAACTAGCCGTTTTTCTCTGGTCGATCGACCGGAAAAACTGGCCGGTCAGCTGAGTTGAAAAACGTATACAAAACAGAAAGTCACTGTGCATATGATACAGGGTCGGTCGACCGAGGATCCTGGTCGGTCGGCCGACCTGGTGTTATATGCACAGTGAACATATTTTTTGATATAAAATGTTTTGTGTGCGTGTGTGATTATTTGAGGAATGATTTTAACATTGTTCTAAGACTCAAATAAAATAAAATATCCATACTAATCTCTGAATTGTAAGATTATCTTCTTTGTAGTGCACGGTATGTACTTATTCTCTTTTTGTCGCTTTCATATAACATTCTTGTCGTATGATCTCTGAAGCTTGTGTCATGAATCAAAACTCATGAATCAACATTCTCCCCCTTTTTGATTGATGACAATACTTATGTGACGAAGTAATATTGACATATATATTATAGTTCTCCCCCTGAATATATGGCAACTTTTCTGCAAAAATTCGTTAATTTGCATACATTTCTCCCCCTTTGTCATCGACAAAAAGGAATACTTATAACAGATTGAAGTAATGCAAAAAATACATTTTAAATTTACATGGTACATTCTTTGAGCTTAATTAGAAATAATTTAAAGATGTTTGCTTAGAACATAACATAACAATTAATTAAGAAACAAAATAAATTATAAGAGATTCTTGAAAGTTAAAATAAATTTTTAAAAAAATACTACAATTACTCCTCATCATCGTCGGTATCCCACTTTTCTGGATGAAGATTTTCATCGAGAGGAGCCGGTTCCTTACCCCGTCTGTGAGTGGTAGGTGCGGGAGTTGCCGATGTGCTGGAACTTGTGTTCTCGGATGTAGACCAAGAGAAATTTGGTGCGGGTCTTTTTCCAGGAGCAACAAATGAAGCACCGGCTTCAGAAGAGCATGATAAGGCATCCCATAAATTTACAAAGAAGCCTTTGATCTTTTTGAAACGGCCATCAATTTTTCGAAGGCGAGAATCCAAAGCTAGTTGATTTTGGGCTAAAATATCCATCGCAGCCGCTGTGCTAGTACCGGGAGGTGGTCTTTGGATAGAGGTTTGACGAGTTAAACGTTCTGTGGAATGAGTGGAGGGTTGAGGAGTAGAATAGCTACGACGTAGTTGTTCTCGTGGAATGGTACGCCATTGCTGAAAGGTTGTGATTTGGGATGGTGCATCGGGTAACTTCATCAATTTTATTGTTCGTGAGTCAAAGGTACGAACTTTGGATGTTTCGGATTCCGGTGCATGAGTGACAAAGTTGTTAATCAACCGCATTATGTATTCTCCATAGTAAATATGGAGCATTTTTCCTTGGTTGAAAGTAAGGAATTCATCCATAAGAAGTTGTGTCCAATTTACCCGAATGTTTCCACACATAGCATATAACGCCTTGAAGTTTTCGGGATATACTAAGTGGTACGACCCTCCTCTTGGAACAATAGACTTCATCATGAATCGATGAAAAAGTCGTGCTTTAGGTCGGAGAGATGAAGTTTGCCTTAAGTCGGTAGCATCATCTTCAAAGAATAAGTGACTTAGGCGGTCACGAGTTGATGGATTACAATCTACATCATGTAATGAGATTCCACCCGGTCGAGCATTTAAAATATGATTCATTCGATCAATGGAGAGAAACATCGATGTGCCACATACCGAAGTCCAAACACAATTTTCAGTGTTTCTAGGTGGATTGACAAGATTGAGATTTGCTAAGAATAACTTGACCATTATATGATTAATCTTCAAGTTGTTTTTCCTATGGTCAAGAAAAGCATCAAGACCACTTTCAAGAGCGGCGTTTTCAACACCGTAGACGGTAAAATCAGGATAACTTACAAAAGTCTCCTCAAAGATTTTTGCATCTTGAAGCTTTATCCATCTTTCTAAAGCTTTTTCACTTACTAACCAAGAAGCAATTTGAGAATCTACAGGAGTTGAGGAAGATTGGCCAGCGGTAGTCTTAGATTTCTTTTTGGGAGCCATTTTTCTTGAAGAATTTGAAGAAGTTTAGAAAGGTTGTAATGGGGGCTAGGGTTCAAATCTGTTGTGGAAGAGTAAAGTGAAGAGGTGAGATAAAAAGGTGAAGGGTTGGGTTAAAATATGAAGGCAATTTTAGCAGAATAACACGTTCGGTCGACTGAAGGGCCTGGGTCGGTCGACCGAGTTTAGGTTCAAACAGTGCTGAAACTTTCGGGAAAAGCTTCGGTCGACTGGTGCAGGGAATTCGGTTGACCGAGTTTAAAAAATATTCTACTGTTATTCGGGAAATACGTTCGGCTGACCGAGTCAGGTATTTCGGTCGACCGATTTGGAAGAAATCTGTTTTTAAAAACTTCTCGGGACAGCTTCAGTTGACCGGTTCAGGCATTTCGGTCGACCGAAAGCATGTCATGTTGTTGTTTTTTTTTGTTTTTTTTTAAATAAGAATTATAGAAATATAATCATATTATTACATCATATTTATTTATACAGCTTATATAAAAAAAATAACATATATATACTAAAATATAGCCATGATGAATTAGCATCGACGTTCCCATGAATTTGGAGATGGAACGTTTTCTACCGGTGACCATATTGGAGCTATTGGGGATTGAACATGGTTAGAGGGAGATGGAGTTCTGTAAGAAGGTTCAGCAACATCATCCTTCTTAGATAAACAAAATTTCATGGCAATCTTTTCAAGGAAGCTTAAACGTCTTGCCGTGACTTTCTGTTCGTAATAAAGTTCCCTTTGCATATTCATCTGTTGTTGTTGGTAGTGATGAATTTCATCAATCTTTTGTTTGGTTGATGGAGTTACTACCATTTCCTTTTTCCCTTTCTTTTTATCAGGTGTATAACCTGTATGAGAGTCTTCCCAAGGTTTCCACCTGTGTCGGGGATCATTATCTGGAGAGGGAAATTCTAAAACACGATTTGGCATTGGAAATGTAGGATAAGGACCACCTTCGGGGATACGATCAGAATAGTCGTCGTCCGGGGAAGTATAAGAGAGATGAGAATTTTCAGAATTGTAGACATCATTGTTAGAAGACATTTTTGTTTTAAGTTTTTGTTTTGTATTTGATGTTCTATTCAATAAACATATTTATGTATATATATAACCATATTTTCTAAAAAAATAGTGGTCTAAAATCAAATTTTAGTTTTAATCACAGAATTATTTAAACAAAAACTGTTTACAAATGAATGACATACAATGCTTTAGAGTTAAAAAAATAGTATATTCTGAAATTAAGTTTCAATGATGTAAATTAGAAACAGAGGTGGAACAAGAAACACCCATAGCCCAAGTGGCTATACTACAACATCTAACATACAAGTCAGAAGTCATGAGTTCGAGTACCGCTTTGGTCAGAAAAATAATTTTATATTTTTCATCATTTTATATATATATATATATTTTATTCATAAGTCTTTAAACGACATTATACCTAAATCTCGTCTTAGTTTTATAAAAGAAATTTCATTTAGTGGTTTAGTAAAAATGTCAGCTATTTGATTTTCAGTATTGATAAATTCTAGATTTATTAATCCTTTTTCCAAACAATCACGAAGAAAATGATGACGAATATCTATGTGTTTTGTTCGGGAATGATTGACCGAATTTTTTGAAAGGTTTATTGCAATGGTATTATCACAATAAATTATTGATTTTTCAAGATGACAATTAAAATCTTGTAATGTCTGTTGCATATATACGACTTGTGCACATGCCAAAGCAGCAGATATATATTCTGCTTCACATGTTGATAAAGAAACACAATTTTGTTTCTTACTAAACCAAGAGACTAAGGAACGTCCAATGAAGTGACACGTTCCGCTCGTACTTTTTCGATCCGTCCGACTTCCTCCAAAATCAGCATCACTGTAGGAAACTAATTAAAAAGGACATTCTTTCGGATAAAATAGTCCGAAATCTTTGGTTTTAGTTAGATAACGAATAATGCGTTTAACTGCTCTCATATGTGATTCTTTGGGATTTGCTTGAAATCGAGCACATAAACAGACACTCATCATAATATCGGGGCGACTCGCTGTTAAATAAAGTAAAGAACCTATCATACTACGATATAACTTTTGATCAACACTTTTGCCATCTTCATCTCTATCGAGATGAACCGTTGTACTCATAGGAGTTGGTTTGGCAGCAGTATTTTCAAGACCAAAACGTTTGATTAAATTATAACAATATTTTTCTTGATTAATAAAAATTCCATTTTCAATTTGTTTAATTTGTAATCCAAGAAAATATGACAATTCTCCCATATGAGACATTTCAAATTCATTTGTCATTATGGTTGAAAATTCTTGACATAATTTTTCATTTGTCGAGCCGAAAATAATATCGTCAACATATATTTGAATTATTAAAATATCTTTATTAGTTTTCTTAATAAAAAGTGTTTGATCTACTTTACCGATTTCAAAACCAGATTCTAATAAATAACTTTTAAGACGATCATACCAAGCACGTGGTGCTTGTTTTAAACCGTATAACGCCTTTTTAAGTTTATATACATGATCCGGAAATTTTTCATGATTAAACAAAGGTGGTTGTTCAACAAAAACATTTTCTTTTATGAATCCATTTAAAAATGCACTTTTAACATCCATTTGATATAGTTTAAAATTATGAAAACATGCATAAGCTAATAATATTCGTATTGCTTCAAGTCGGGCGACTGGAGCAAACGTCTCTTCGTAATCAATACCTTCTTCTTGATTATATCCTTGTGCAACTAATCTAGCTTTATTCCTTGTTATATTTCCTAGTTCATCTGCTTTATTTTTGAAAACCCATTTAGTACCGATGACTGATTGATCACTAGGTCTAGGAACGAGTTCCCAAACTTCATTTCGTTCGAATTGATTTAATTCTTCTTGCATGGCAAGTATCCAGTAGTCATCAGTTGAAGCTTCTTTTATATTCTTAGGTTCTATGTTAGAAAGAAAAGCAACATGACCAGCTTGATTTAATTGATGTCTGGTTTTAACATTCGTATTAACTTCTCCAATTATATTTTGCACAGGATGATCTTTTAAAATTCTAGGTGGAGATTTTATTAAATTAGAAGTTACATTTGTATTGGTTTCATGAATATCAAGATTTTCATTTGTACTAATATTCTCATTCTGAGTAGATTCATCATCAGAATCAATAGTAACACTCGGATTTATATTTTTAAAATTTTCGTTGAAAGAAACATGTAAACTTTCTTCAATAATTTGAGTTCGTTTATTATAAATTCGATAGGCCTTGCTTCGTTCCGAATATCCAACAAATATACCTTCATCGGATTTTGGATCGAATTTGCCTAGTTGATCTTTAGTATTTAAAATAAAACATTTGGAACCAAAAACTTTTAGATATGAAATATTTGGTTTTCTTCCATTTAGAAGTTCATATGGTGTATTTTTAGTTAATGGTCGAATAGAAACGCGATTCAGTACGTAACAAGCAGTAGCTACAGCTTCTGCCCAAAATTGTTTTGATAAAGTTGTTCCATTTAGTAAAGTTCTTGCACATTCTTGTAACGTTCTATTTTTCCTTTCTACAACCCCATTTTGTTGTGGTGTTCTAGGAAAAGAGAAATTATGGTTAATACCTTTTTTGTTACAAAATTGTTCAAAAACTTCATTTTCAAATTCGCCTCCATGATCACTTCTTATATTTTTAATTTTCAAAGTTTTAATATTTTGAATTCTTTTAACAAAAACTTTAAAATTATCAAAAGTATCACTTTTATTTTTCAAAAAGAAAATCCAAGTATATCTAGAGAAATCATCTACAATAACAAAAACATATCTATTATGATTAATAGATTGCACTTGAGTTGGACCAAAAGGATCCATGTGTAAAAGTTCAAGTGGTTGTTCTGTAGATATTACTTTCTTTGATTTAAAAGAAGATTTTGTTAATTTTCCTAATTTACATGCATCACAAAATATGTTAGTTTTGAATTTTATATCGGTTAACCCTTTAACTAATTTATTTTTAGCAAGTTTGTTGATGGTATTAAAATTTATGTGACAAAATCTTTTGTGACAAAGGCAAGAATCATTCTCTTTAGCTACTAGACACAAATTTGAATCATTATTAACATTCATATTTAGGATATAAATACTTTTATCTCTATTTCCTTCGAAAATAATGTTGTGATTTTTATCAAAAATGTTACATTTATTTTCTGAAAAAGTTATATTAAAACCTTTGTCGCATAGTTGACTAATACTTAATAAATTATGTTTTAAATTTTTAACTAATAAAACATCAGTAATGAGAGGTAAATTAGATGTACCGTTGCTATTGACATTGCCTTTGCCGATGATATACCCTTTTGAGTTATCTCCAAAGGTGACTGCTCCTCCATTTGAGTATATAATGTTTGATAACATTTCTTTGTTTCCAGTCATGTGTTTTGAGCAACCGCTATCTAAAATCCATTTTCCTCTCTTTTTATGTGGTACCTGCAAAAAATTATAAAAAGTTGGTACCCAATCTTTTTAGGGTCCTAAGAGTTAGATCTTAGGAAGCCAAACCCATACGAGTTCAGAATTCCCTTTATAAACATAATTCTTGTTATTATGAACAGTTTCCATAAAACTTTTGATATGTTTATTCCTTATCAATGTATTATTGGTTTTTGGAATCCATATCTTAATAGTTTTAGTATTTGAATAAACTGTTTTCCTAATATCTTTCTTAATTTTATTATTAATTTTACTTTTAGCATAATTATTTTGTTTCTTAAATCCTAGTCCAGATTTATTGTTGGAAGTTTGAGAGTTTTCTAGTATACTAGAAAGATTTTCTCTTCCTTTATTGAAATTAGAAACATTTTTAGAAATATCATCAAATTTTATTTTAAGACTAGATTTTTCTAACTCTAAATCTTTAATTTTAGATATTAAATCATTATTTTCAAAAAGTAAAACATCATTTTTATTTTTCTGAAATTCTAGTTCCTCAGATATTGACGTAATTTGAGAAGATAAGTTAGAATTCGATTGTTGAGAGTTTTCAAGTTCTTCTTCCAATATTACCTTCTCATATTTTAACATATCTACTTCTAAAACTGTTCTATCTAACTTTCTTTGCAACTCCTTATTTTTCTTTTTAAGTTGTTTTGTTAAATTTACTAATTCAGAATTTATTTCAATTAAATCTTCAAAAGTAAAATCACTTACATCGTCTGACGAAGCCATGAAGCATACATTTGCTTGTTCATTATCACTTTCACTTTCTGATGAGGATGATGAGTCAGTGTCGTCCCAAGTGACTGAAAAAGCTTTTCGTTTGTTTTTGTCCTTCTTGAAATTATTCTTTTTGCGATCTGGACAATCTTTCTTCATGTGTCCTTTCTTGTGACATTCATAACATTCCATTGTTGAAGATGATGGTTTGCTGCTATTAGAATTGTTGTTGGAATTATTTTTGTTTCCCTTGAATTTGTTTCTGTTGAATTTCAAAAACTTTTTGAAATTTTTAGCGATCATTGCCATATCTTCATTATCTGAGTCGGAATCATCTTTTTCTGCTTGGAATGCTACATTTTTCTTTTCTTGTGCTCCATTTCGTTTTGCCTGCAAATTTACTTCGTAGGACATTAAATTACCTATCAATTCTTCTGGTTTTAATGTTGACAAATCAGTTGCTTCTTCAATAGCTAGGACTTTTCGTTCCCATTCGTCCGTTAAAGAATTCAAGATTTTTGTAACAACATCAAAATCAGTAAACTTTTGTTCTAGAGACAATAGAGCATGATAAATATCCTGAAATCTAGAGTACATGTCATTTATAGATTCATTTGGCCTCATTTTAAAGTTTTCAAATTGATGTTTCAGCATAGAAATTTTGCTCAATTTAACTTTGTTCGTTCCTTCATGTGAAACTTTAAGAGTTCTCCAAATTTCATAGCCGGAAGTACACATACTAACTCTATTGAATTCATTTCTATCTAATGCACAAAATAAAATATTCATAGCCTTAGCATTTGATGTAGCATCTAGTTTTTGTGTGTTACATTAAGTCGAGTATTCTCCAGTAGGAATTGTGTATTCCCTTTGTATAATATTCCAGATATCAAACCCGCTTGATTGCATATAGATTCTCATTCTAGTTGACCAATAATTATAATTTATACCATTGAAAAGTGGAGGTCGTGAAGTCGATTGACCTTCTGTGAAACTAGAATTAGTGTGAGTGTTAACATCGTTAATTTGTGTGGTTGCCATATTACTAAAAATAAGTAAATATCAAATAACTTTGTGATGGTTATAAGATGACCTTGCTCTGATACCAAATGAAAGAGTACGTGTAGTACTAAGGATCGTGTAATATGGTATATTAATGCGGAAACTGGTAATAACAGTAAAGTAAAAATTAAAGTAAGCACACCAGGAATTTTTATACTGGTTCGAACTTCTCGTTCTACGTCCAGTCCCAGAATACCCTCTGGATTTAAACTAAACCCCTCACTTAACCCGGAGGAATAGGTATACGACACCTGAGCAGTCGAACAGGAATTTTTCCGCCTCAACAACCGAAGAGGACTTTAACTTAATACAAAATGTTTGTTGACGAGTGTGTTCTAAATAACACTGATTGTCTTTTGATAGTACAACTTTCCTATAATCAAATCCTCAAGAATATGTATGTGTGTGAAGATTTAGAAGGAAGATAATCACGTAGAATCGAAGTATATGAATAAATTCAAGGATTCTAGTGATATTGAATAAGAGTGAATGCTTTTATTTGCAGAAATGAAAAGAGATTAGATTTCAGAAATATAAACAAGAATCGGTGATTGTAGAAGTGAATTGAATATGTTTATATAGTTGTAGAAGAGTTGTAATCTTTCATGAAGAGTTTTAGTCAACAGTAGTGTCCATACCTCTTGAAATAGAGGACATTACTCTTCATGAAAAGATCGCGTCTCTTCAGAAAACTAGCCGTTTTTCTCTGGTCGGTCGACCGGAAAAACTGGCCAGTCAGCTGAGTTGAAAAACGTATACAAAACAGAAAGTCACTGTGCATATGATACAGGGTCGGTCGACCGAGGATCCTGGTCGGTCGGCCGACCTGGTGTTATATGCACAGTGAACATATTTTTTGATATAAAATGTTTTGTGTGCGTGTGTGATTATTTGAGGAATGATTTTAACATTGTTCTAAGACTCAAATAAAATAAAATATCCATACTAATCTCTGAATTGTAAGATTATCTTCTTTGTAGTGCACGGTATGTACTTATTCTCTTTTTGTTGCTTTCATATAACATTCTTGTCGTATGATCTCTGAAGCTTGTGTCATGAATCAAAACTCATGAATCAAAACTCATGAATCAACAATATGCATTGCATTGACAGTTTTCATTTCCTTATACTTGAAAAGTACTAAATCTTTTACATTCTTTGTGTTTATGCATTCTTTTAACACTCAGATAAAATATAATTTAGACTTTAATTATTTTAGCATTTGCAATAATTTTTTGCCTCAAAAAAAGTATTAATTATTAATTATTATATATGTCATTTTTTCAGTCATCACAAGTATCCTTGTTGTATTAATCAAATTGTTCAAGAAGATGGATGAGTTGGGGATATAGGACAAATGATTTTTCATTGGATACATCATTCTCTTAATTTTTAACAAGTATTCAATGCTACTATCATATTTTTCATTTATTTATTTGTTTTACTTTTCTTGGGTGCAAGATTTCATGACCAACGGAAAATAACAGAAATGAATACGACGATGAAAATAGCAATTGGTGGATTGAAAATACCAAAGGCCCAAATCCGTTGATCCAAAGATACCGGATTCTAGCTATCTCAAACACGTTGATCGCGCACGATACCGTGTTTAAAGATCTACAATTCTTCGACGTTGATCAAGCGCACTTGATTCCGTGAATCGGCTTCAACAATCGTTGACTCGAGCGCACTCGAATACCGAAGGTGGAGATAGGAGATCACACTCAACTACCAATTTGAGAAGAGGCACAAAGCACTCAAACAAAAGTTTATTCAAAATCAACTAAAACTTACAAATGATACCACCCGCCTATTTATAGGCTTAAAACTCACACAGGTCCACGACCTTACATACGCGACCTACGACCTATCATATTACAACACACGCAACTTACCAAATCACGCTACACGACCTAAGAACAATTCAGGTTACAACAAAACGATATAAGAAATATACAACACACCATACGACTTAAAAATACAAATACAAACGACATACGACCAAAACATCCTACGACTTAAGAAGATGGCTTAGCGATATAAGCTTCTACGACATAAGAAGTTTAGCTCGGTTGAGCAACCTAAAAAAAATACAAGGCAACGACCTAAGGAATCCACGCTTCGAGCTTCAGGAGCGACCTATGCTTCGCGACTTATGGTAGGTCGTTCATGACCTAAAGAAAACGGCATGTGAGAGCGACCTAAGGCAAACATTACTGCTTAGCGACCTATAGTTGAGCGACTTATAGTAGGTCGCTGGCTCCCCTTTCCCTGCATAACTCGCTTCACCGCACAACTTGATACCTCGCTAGGTCGTAACTCGCTGCGCGACTCAACACATAGGTCGTTGGTAGTTGGCGTTGCATCTCCTTCTTCTCTTATCTCATCATCCTTTAACCCGTTAGGTCACACGCGAATTAACAGCTCGTTAGGTCGCTTGCGACCTAAGACTTCATCAGGCTGGGCTGCATCATCCTCCCCTGGTTGGGAAAAATTCGTCCTTGAATTTAAAAGTTCTTCCCCATTGGATTGTTCATCTCCATAATAAGGTATAAGATGTTTAACATTAAACACGTCAGAAGTGTACACATCCTCCGGCAGCTTCAACCTATAAGCGTTTTCATTGATCCGTTTCACAATCTTTACAGAACCACTCTTTCGAGCTTTATGTTTATTGTATGCTCCCACTGGAAAACGATCCTTTGTTAGTATAGCATATACCAACTCTCCTTCATTAAATTCAACACTTCTTCGCTTCAGATCCGCAGATTGTTTATACTTCTCATTCGTCTTCTCCAATCGTTCCTGAACGATTTTATGGCATTCTGTCAACCCATCAACAAAGTCAGCAGCCCGCTTAACTGTCCCCTTTGGTTGTGGCACTATTGTTAAATCCAACGGCCCCTTTGGCAAGATTGAATATACAACTTGAAATGGACTGTAACCGGTACTTCGATTAACAGCATGATTATGTGCAAATTCCGCTTGACATAACTTCATATCCCAACTCTGCAGATTATCCTTCACAAGACACCGCAACAAGTTTCCCAATGATCTGTTCACCACTTCCGTTTGCCCATCTGATTGTGGATGATAGGCGCTATTAAAATTCAGTTTTGTTCCAACCATCTTCCACAAACTCAACCAAAAATGGCTTAGAAATCTAGTATCCCGATCAGAAACAATTGATTCAGGTAGCCCATGTAATCGATACACTTCCTTAAAGAATAATTGAGCAACACAGACTGCATCCGCGGTCTTTTTACAAGCAATAAAATGTGCCATCTTGGAAAATCTATCCACCACCACATATATGGAATCATTCCCGCATTGAGTTCTTGGCAACCCCAAAACAAAATCCATGCTGATATCAACCCATGGTCTAGTAGGCACGGGTAATGGCATATAAAATCCTGCATTCATCGCTGTCCCTTTAGAAACTTGACATATATGACATCTTTCCACAAATCTTCCAACCTCTTTCTTCATAGAAGGCCAAAAATATGATTGCGAAATCAACTGCAATGTACGGTCTCTTCCCACATGACCTTCTTCATGCAACTCCTTCACAATCTTCATTCGTAAGCTGCACTCGGGTATACATAATCGATTCCCTTTAAAAAGAAAACCATCCACCAATACATACTCATCCGTCTTTCCCTTCTCGACTTCATCCATAATCTTAGCAAAGTAAGGATCATTGTCAAACAATTCTGGCAACACATCAAACCCCGTCACTTCAACCTTCATTGTAGTCAACAAATGATTCCTTCGACTCAATGCATCTGCCACTCGATTCGTAATTCCCGACTTATGCTTCACCACAAATGTAAATTGTTGCAAGTATGCGATCCACGAAGCATGCCTGGCTGTAATCTTATCTTGTCCCTGCAAATGCTTCAACACTTCATGATCAGTATATAAAACAAATTCTTTATGAAACAAATAGTGTCTCCAATGTTTCACAGCTTGCACGATAGCATAAAATTCCACATCATATGTATTATATCTCATCTTTGCTCCCGATAGCTTCTCACTGAAATATGCAATTGGTCGTCCTTTCTAACTCAACACCCCTCCAATCCCAACTTTAGATGCATCAGTATGTAACTCAAACAACAACTGGAAATCTGGTAATACTAGAATTGGTGCTGTCGTCAAAAGTTCCTTAATCCGCTCAAAAGCTAATCCTGCTTCTTCTGACCATGAAAATTGCTTCCACTTCATACAATCAGTAACCGGTTCCATCACGCTACTGAAGTGTGGAATAAACCTTCGGTAGAATGATGCTAAACCATGAAAACTTCTAACTTCTGTTATCGTCCTGGGTTGTGGCCAATTTCTGATTGCTTCAACTTTATTCTGATCCACCTGTATACCTCCTTCTGATATTACATATCCCAAAAATAAAACACTATGCGTCATGAACATGCATTTCTTCGTTGCAGCATAAAATTGTTCCTGTCGCAGTATCATCAACACTTCTCTCAGATGATGCAAGTGTTCTTCTGGACTTCCACTGTATATCAGGATATCATCAAAGTACACCACCACGAACTTCCCAATAAATGGTCTAAAGATCTGATTCATCACCCGCATAAATGTACTAGGTGCATTCGAAAGACCAAACGGCGTAACCAGCCATTCATACAACCCCTCCCGTGTCTTGAACGTTGTTTTCCATTCATCCCCTGGTCGAATTCGAATTTGATGATAACCACTCTTCAAATCGATCTTCGAAAAGATAGCAGCTCCACTAAGTTGATCCAACAAGTCATCCAATCTAGGCATAGGAAATCTGTATCTCACAGTAATCTTGTTTAGTGCTCGACTATCAGTACACATCCTCCACGTTCCATCCTTCTTCGGCACTAACAAGGCTGGGACTGCACAAGGACTTAAACTTTCCTGTACACGCCCTTGTTTAAGCAACTCTTCCACTTGCCTTCTCAACTCCTCGTGTTCCTTTGGGCTCATTCTGTAGTGTGGTCTATGTGGTAACACAGCTCCTGGAACAAGATTTATCTGATGTTGAATGTCCCTCAACGGTGGTAACTCTGTTGGCAGCTCTTCAAGAAATACATCTTCAAATTCTTCCAGCACTGGCTTTACTTCTTCAGGAATTTCAACCACTTCATTACTCTCACATCCAATCAATAAAAATAATTCAGGCTCCTCTTCTACTTCCTTAACAAACTCCTTCAAAGATAGCAAAGTTTTAAGTTCTTCAATCTCCTCCAACTTGCTTTCTTCTTATTGTCACTTCTTGGGAACTAACGTGATTTTTGTGCCTTCGAACATGAAACTATAGCTGTTGGTACGTCCATCATATGGCACAGCTCTATCATACTGCCATGGTCTCCCCAACAACAAATGGCATACATCCATATCCACAACATCACACCAAATTTCATCCTTGTATTTCTTCCCAATCGAAAAATTAACACAAGCTCTTCGTCCAACCTTCACCTCCCCACCTTTCCTCAACCAAGCTAACTTGTAAGGTTTCGGATGCTTCTCGATCTTTAATGCCAACTTCTTCACAGCTTCTGTAGAGATGATATTGTCATAGCTTCCCGCATCAATAACAAACTTGCAAACCCTTCCCAAGATAGTGCATGTTGAATGAAAGATGTTACTCCTCAACCAACTAGTCTCTTCCTCTTGCTTTGGTGTCAAGCAATTTCTCCTCATCATCAATGAATACCCTTCATCTCCCGACACTTCTTCTTCCTCCTTAGCATGTGGTGAATTCGAACATTCAGCTTCTACATCCTCATCCTCAACCTCAGCTACCATCACTCGCTTCTTTGGCTTCGGACATTCATTGCTTTTGTGACCAAACTCCTGACAATTGAAACATTTGATACCACTATTGACCTTGGTCTTGGCAACTTCACTAACAACCGGTTTTGCAACAGCCTTGGAAACATTCACATTGCTACTAGCCCCTTTCATTTGATTTTTGGAATTTGTAAACACACCACCACCTCTCCTACCTTGCTTCTCCCAAGCTAGAGCCTTTTGATGTGCTTCAGTAATACATCTGGGATCAAACAAATTCACCATATCTTGAATCTGCATTCTCAACCCTCCAACAAATCTAGCGGTCAACTGTTCCTCCGTCTCCATGATATCATTCCTCGCAATCAATTGATAAAATTCATCCGCATAATCATTCACTGACTTTGTTCCCTGTCTCAAATTCTGTAAACGTTGATACATAAGAGATTGATAATTGTGTGGCAAGAAAGTAGCTTTCATCAACTTCTTCATCTTCTCCTATGACTCAATCTTTGACTTTCCCATCCTCTCCCGTGTAAGTTTTGTTTGTTGCCACCATGCCATAGCTCTTCCTCTCAAACGAGTAGCAACCAAATTAACTCTTCGATGCTCAGGAACTTCCTTAAAGTCAAAAATCTCTTCAACATTAGACAACCAATCAAGGAATTCTTCAGCTTGCATACTACCCTTGAATTCTGGAATTTCAGTTTTCATCCCCGACTCCCATCGATGATCATCTTCAACATCCCTATATGTATTTCGTACTTGGTCTCGATCTCGATAATGAATATTTCTTCTATCACTCTCTTCATCATAATCACGTGTACTTCGATATCGATCTCGACCATCAACATCTCTATGATCACGTATGTCTCTTCTACTATGTCTTTCATCATCACGATATGGCTCATACTCAAACTCACGTGGAGTTCTTCTCTCTTCATCTCTATACTCATGATGTTCTCTTCTCAATGAAACTGAAGATTCTCTTCTTTCTCGGTAAAATTGTGGCGACACCCTCCTTGCTTCTGTAACCGATGGTGAAACTCTGTTTCCTCCATGGTTCGAGACTGGCGACCTTCTCCTTTGACTCTAATTCATATCAATCATCAATTTCTCCAATCTACCAATACCTTCATTCAACTTCTCATTGAATTTATTGCTAATGCGTTGTTCCATCTGTTCAGCATCTTCTCGTTTATACAAATCTTCGACATTCTGATGACGGTTAGCTCTTCTCGGCGGCATTGTCGAATCAAACAATCTTCACAAACTTCAACTCTCGGCTTTGAACACAAAAATGAACTTCAACACTTTAACTCGGCCTTGATCTACAAAGTGATGCACGGCTTCAAACTAGCTCGGACCTACACTTCAACACTTCAATTTTGGCTCGGCTGAAACTCCTCTCTTCTCCTTGGCTCCAAGACTCGGCTTAGCTATGATTGGCTAAGTCTAGCTCTGATACCAAATGATGCAGCAGAAAATAACAGAAATGAATACGACGATGAAAATAGCAATCGGTGGATTGAAAATACCAAAGGCCCAAATCCGTTGATCCAAAGATACCGGATTCTAGCTATCTCAAACACGTTGATCGCGCACGATACCGTGTTTAAAGATCTATGATTCTTCGACGTTGATCAAGCGCACTTGATTCCGTGAATCGGCTTCAACAATCATTGATTCGAGTGCACTCGAATACCGAAGGTGGAGATAGGAGATCACACTCAACTACCAATTTGAGAAGAGGCACAAAGCACTCAAACAAAAGTTTATTCAAAATCAACTAAAACTTACAAATGATACCACCCGCCTATTTATAGGCTTACAACTCACACAGGTCCACGACCTTACATACGCGACCTACGACCTATCATATTACAATACACGCGACTTACCAAATCACGCTACACGACCTAAGAACAATTCAGGTTACAACAAAACGATATAAGAAATATACAACACACCATACGACTTAAAAATACAAATACAAACGACATATGACCTAAACATCTTACGACTTAAGAAGATGGCTTAGCGATATAAGCTTCTACGACATAAGAAGTTTAGCTCGGTTGAGCGACCTAAAAAAATACAAGGCAGCGACCTAAGGAATCCACGCTTCGAGCTTCAGGAGTGACCTATGCTTCACGACTTATGGTAGGTCGTTCGCGACCTAAAGAAAATAGCATGTGAGAGCGACCTAAGGCAAACATTACTGCTTAGCGACCTATAGTTGAGCGACTTATAGTAGGCCGCTGGCTCCCCTTTCCCTGCATAACTCGCTTCACCGCACAACTTGATACCTCGCTAGGTCGTAACTCGCTGCGCGACTCAACACATAGGTCGTTGGCAGTTGGCGTTGCATCTCCTTCTTCTCTTATCTCATCATCCTTTAACCTATTAGGTCACACGCAACTTAACAGCTCGTTAGGTCGCTCGCGACCTAAGACTTCATCAGGCTGGGCTGCATCAATTTTGTTGGGGATAAGTTGGACAACTTTGAATTTATTACCAATTGAAACCTTTGATAGAAATGTCTGAAATTGAAAATGTTGTAATTAAGTGATGATAATTTTAAGGTTTTGATGCAGTCCCAAACCTCAGTTACACCATTCATCTACATACGAAAGGGTCATGGAAGCAAATCTAGTTTTCTACATTGGTAACAGGGTCCAATATGGGCTCATGTCAATGACCTCCAACATGAAGCTTTGTTAGTGAAACTTGCGACCTAAATATGCCCAACCAAATACACTCTCAAACTGAGCATTGCTTTAACAAATTGCTGTGAGCTAATGGGCAATACAAACATGTCATTGTCTATTCTGATTGTAGTTGTTTAACTGTAAATTGTAATAACAATGTAAAGTGGAAATCTTCACTCCTGTTTCTAGTTTGTTGTAAAGTGTCTTTTATATACGTAATTCACATTCAGTATATAGCCTTTCTTACTAGGGGATGCATTGACTAGACAATTGAAAAGGAAAGAAGAGGATTTTGAGGAGAAATACATGCATTGTTTTGCTAAGAAGGATAAGGTAGACAATATTGCGGCTTTGTTGATAATTCAATGCCACTTCATATATTTACAATTCATAAAAATTCTCCTCTATTACTTTGCTTCATGTGCTCTTCGGAGTCTGGAGCACAATTATGTTTTCTTCTCTTTTCCCTTATGCTCTCCCTACTACCATAACTTTCATCACCACAGGATGCTCTCTGAAACAGTTGCTAAAAAGCAAATAGCTAAGTAGACGATACCTAGTATATAATGTCACAAATTTAGTCTTGCTGATTCATAATCAGGACTGATAGCAAATGCGATTGATTTTTTGTTTTGAAGCAATAACATGTGCAGTCTCAAAAAATAATGGATTTTTCCTCTAATAGTTTGATGTTTTTTTTGGTTTGATGGAGGGCGGGGGTTGTATGTTCTTCAATATGTCGTGGGTTATACATAATGATTTTAGGACCAATTTGCATTTTAAATGGATTGGATTTATTGTATTTTCTGTCGTAATTTTTCTTAATGTCGGTGGATTCAGAAACAATGATTGTTGGAAGGGCCGCTATTGCAAATATGCATGGTGGCATTGGTTATTTTTATGGTCAGTCAAAAATTTCCTTACCTAAAGGCTTGAAACTAAGTTGATTTTTTTGTTGGATTAAGTTTTTTACAAAAGCAAGCCTACTATAAATATATTCACACAATGTTGGATTTGTATATTGTATGGACTTGGTTTAATGATCAAGTTCGAAAAACAGTTTTTTCCAGTAATGAAGGTAAGCTTGCATACATCTTGCCGGTAGAGTGGGTTTGCAGTTTGCTCTTCTACAACCATCATTCTTGATTTGCTTCAGTCATATCTGATGTGATATCTTAGATTCTTTGAGTTGGTTTGTGGGATGAAGGCTTCCATCAACTTATTATTTAGTTAGTTGCCTATTGCCTTTGTTTACACAATATGCACCCATGCACTAGTACACATAAATGAATAATTGAGAAACGGTGAGGGGATTTAAGTGTAAGTCTGTTAAACTACAAAGTTCCATATACTAACAATGTATTTTTTGTCTAGGATCCATTTAATTCATTTAATTTCATAAAT
The DNA here is from genome assembly GCA_030737815.1 of Allium fistulosum. Taxonomy (NCBI): domain Eukaryota; kingdom Viridiplantae; phylum Streptophyta; class Magnoliopsida; order Asparagales; family Amaryllidaceae; genus Allium; species Allium fistulosum. Next base: position 327,957,212 of record CM060906.1, read on the forward strand.
TTACTTCTTGAATAATTATGAAGTGAATATCTAGGCATTGGGATATCAAGATCAGCATGGATATAATTGGTTATTGGCTAGATTTGATTAATATGGATAGATGGATTCCTCGGGAACAAATACTAGGTGTCGAAGCTCTCAGGTGAAATTCTCATTTATAGAAAAGGGTCAACACACTCTTTGTAACAAGTGAAATGCATGTATCCTAAAAGTATGTATTTTGTGTTCAGTAGAATTGTTGAGGAATTAGTTCTTCAACACCCATCAAATGGAAACCCACCAACTTTATTTCTTCTATTGCGCGGTGAAGTTACTTCCACCCACCTCCTTTTGTCTTATTCTATTAATTACATTTTCATCCAAAATCAATATAGTTTAAATTGAATTCAGTTACTTTGGGAATTTGGATACTTAATTTCTGATTTAAACTATAAGTTAGAACATGGTGATTATGCTACTGCTTATACATTACCCTATTAAGTAATCTTTCTTCTGGGAGCTGTTTCTGCAGTGAACATTTTATAACTATTCTTTTTGTACTGCATGGCATAAAAATTTATTTGATTTTGAAACTTGAACATATCAGATTTGATTAGCAGCTCAAAAGCAAATAAATTTTCATCAGAAGAAAATAAGGAGATTAAAACGTTTCTCAATAGAACTTACAACCGTCTTGGCACATGGTTTGAGTGGTTTAATTCTACACAACGAGGTGAGTTGTTTAAAACTTTTAGTATACAATATATTCAGAGAAATATAGGTATTATATGACAAAATTTATCCAATTTTTTGTTATTATCATATTTCCAACTATTCATTTAAGATCAAAGGTTATTAAGGCAATTGATATCCTAAAATGTAATGGATGCATGTTGGGAGGATAAGGGTTAAGATAGGAAAAATGATTCATTGAGGATGTGTGGTATATGTATAGGAACATTGAGAATGATAGGTAAGCTCATTTTTTGCTCATCTTATGGAACAACTTGCGCTCTATCTCTAAGTGTGCAAATATTACTTGATAAATAATATTGGCATTCACACCTTTTGCATAATCACATAACTCTTTTGTAGATTTGCACCCTAGTTATTCCCTTTACTTTGCTATATAGGTACACAAAACATACCTTTGTTGTATGGAAGATTGCTAGCTAAAGTTGCTAATAAAAGTTATGTTTTTATGCATTTGAACTGTACGCTATTTTGAAGTATAATTTGTTATATATGATCAAAATCCGATCTTGTTTTGATCATGTAAATGTATATTGAATTGGTGTGTGCGAAAAAGCACTAACCGCGCAAAGGAGGTGCTGTCGAAAATTCATGAAATCCAATAAGTTTATAAAAATCAACTAAGTTTATAAGAATTGACTAAGTTAACCAAGTTTTATAAAAGTTAAATAATTTTCTAAAAATTAACTAAGTTTTATAAAATTAAATTAATATCTAAATATTAGTAAAATTTAAATAAATTTGAAAAAATTAACTAAGTATAAAAACTTAACTAAGATAACTAAGTTATATAAAATATAATTAAAATTAAAAAAGTTTACTTAATTTATAAAAATTAACTAATTCTTATAAAATTTAACTAAGTTATATAAAATTTAACTAAAATTATTTAACTAATTTATAAACTAAGTCTCATAAATATTCAACTAAGTTAATTATGCGAGTTTTATAAAAATTAATTAAAAGAAAAAAAATTAACTAAGTTATATAAAAATTAACTAAGTTAATTGAGTTTTATAAAATTTAACTAAGTTAATTAGGTTTTATAAAAATTAATTAAGTTTATAAAAATTAATTAAGTTTATAAAAATTAATTAAGTTTTAAAAATTAACTAAATTTAAAAGAATAATAATATATAATATAATAATAATAGTAGTAGCAATAAAATAATAATATAATAATAATAATAAATTAACTAAGTTTAAAATAAGTAACTAAGTTAATTAAGTTTTATAATAATTGACCAAGCTAACTGTTTTTTCAAAATAAAATAAGTTTATAAATTTTAATTAATTTTTATAAAAATCATGTTCTCTATTTTGAAATCTTTGTTAAATTGTTATAAAAATTGACTATGTTTTATAAAAATTATCTAATTTTTATAAAAATTAACTAAGTTTTATAAAAATTAATTAAGTTTATAAAAATTAACTAAATTTAGAATAACAATAATATAATATAATAATAAAATAATATAATAATATTAATAATATAATAATATAACAACAACAACAACAACAACAAATTAACTCAGTTTACAATAAGTAACTAAGTTAATTAAGTTTTATAATAACTAAATAAGCCAACTTTTTTAAAAAAATTAAATAAGTTTATAAAATTTAATTAAGTTTTATAAAAATTAATAAGTTTATAATAACAATATACATGCAATTTTTGAATAAATTATTTTAAACTAAATTTACATCCATTTCAGGAAATTCCATATGTTATTGATATCATTTCCATATAATTATATAAATTATTTAAATTTTATAAATTAACTAAAGATTATATAAATCAATTTAATTTTATAAAAATTAACTAAGTTAATCAAGTTTCATATAAACTAATTAAGTTCCATATAAATTAATTAAATTTATATAATTAAGTTTCACATACACACATATATGTATGTGTGTATACTTATAATTGCTAATTTATTGAATTTCTTTTTCATAGGTAATTACCTATCTATGGTGCATATAAATGGCAACATGTTGCGGTATATTAGCAATGTGAAGTTCTTTTGAAGTAACAACTTTTTTGGTTTGCATATTTAATTGTCATGTGTAGTACGATCTTTTATCATTTGTATTAGTCACACTTTTAATGTAATGTTCATTAAATATTACGACATATTATGCATTATTCTATGTGAATGTTGAATGGTTAGTTATTATTTGTTTAATGTGATCTATATGATTGTGTAAAATGATACATTGTGTTTATGTAAAAATTTCAATTATAGTATGATAATGGATATGCCAGTACTGCAAAAATGATTTTTAAAATGCTGTTAAAGCCTATAATAGCGTTTATGAAAGGCTATTATAGTTAATAATAGCGTTTTATGACTGTTGTACACCCACATGTCATTATAATAAAGGGTTTTTATTATTATTTTAAGAACGCTATTAATAAGACATTTTATAGGTCATTGACTTATTATAACTTGTTGATTTACAACGTTTATAAAAACGCTATAAAATCCTTTTATAGCATTTTTTAAATGCTATTAAAGGTTCTTTTTATAGTAGTGGGCTTAGGACCAAGACGGTCAGATTAGTCAAGGTCTAGTGGAATGACGATGACATGGGCTGTACTTAGGAGGTTGAGAGCAGCATTAGAGATGCTTATCCTGATTTGTTTGATGGTATGTTTTACCTTCTTGATTGATTTATTATGTACCTTACTGTAATTTCGAGGACGAAATTCTTTAAGGAGGGGAGTCTGTAACACCCATATTTTGATAACATTACTTAGGATATTTAACTAGATAAATAAAATAAAATAATGTGTTGATTAAGAGATTGAGATTTGATTTAATTAAGGGTAGTCGTGCCGTATAACTAATGAACTAAAGAAGATTTAAAATGAAATATGAGGAGGGGTAAAATGGGAAAGAGGTCATTCCTATATCTTTATCCCTTAGCCGTGTAAATTATGCAAGTTCATTTCATTCTCAAAATTTTAAAAGACAAGGCCGACTACCATTAACAAGGGAAAGAGAAAGAAAGATAAAAGGGGAAGCTTAATCAACACTAAATTTATTCAAATCTCATATCCATAATCTCAAAAGGCAAGGTGAATAATGTTTACATCTCTAACTTGTTTTTTTTTTCAGTTTAAGATGATTTCAAAATATTTTACGATGTTCTGCCATGTTTTTGAATGATGGAATGATCATATATGCTTGTTGATGATTTATACATGTTCATATTGATTTTATGATATGTTTTAAGATGAAAACCCTATTAAATGACATCTGAATTCTTTATGAATTTTTATGTAAATCAAAAATATTATTTTGGAGATGGGTTTCAATTTTCAAAATTTTTGGAATTTATGTGGATTTAATATGAATTTTCTAGTAAAGAAAATGTTATTTTGGATTATTAATTATTTACGGGTAAATAATAAAAGGTTTGGGTCTGAAATTTTTATATGTTAGAAAATATATTAAAAGAGATTTTCTGGAATTTTTCTAGATATTTCCTAAGTGTTTTGATGGGTATATAAAATTATTTAAGTGATGTGTGATGCCCTACCTCTATACTCACACTAGCCAAGGACACTACGGAGTAATGCCGTCAACTACCATGAAGAATTAGGCTATTGAGGACCGACCATTTGTGTAATTGCTTTGTGCGAGTACCGACATGTCAGATAGTATTACTTACATTTCATTTCAAGAGGAAATCTGACCTATCAAATACAAACTCAAAGCTACCACACAGTGGCTATGAGGCATTCGGAAACAATTATAGAAATAAACATAACACAAATCAGTCACAGAAATTCATATCACAAAGGCGGAAACTGTAACGATCCCGGATTTTTAATAAGTTTGAATTGATAATTAATTGAATTTTTGAATAAAATTGTAAAATTAATTGATAAATTGATTCGAGTTTCCCTGAATCCAAATGAAAATATATTAAATCATTTTAAAATTTAAAAATTGTATATATATGTGAATCTATATAGTTGTGCCTATATGAGTAGATTTGAAATTATAAAAATATATTGAATTTGAATTTAGATCTTAACAGCATATTAAATATAGAAATTCATGTACACTTGCAAAAAAATGAAGAAAAACAAAAATATATATATCTATAAGCTTGCAAAAGAAGACACCCAAGATTATACTCATACATGTACAACCGAAATAAAAAAAACAAAGGGTAAGTATGTTGTACATGATAATTAATGCAAATGTCTCTAGTACACTACCCTATATCTTATCAGCCACCAAAAAGAAATATCTCTGATGCTTTGTACCAAATATATTATCACCTGTAAACTTCTTTTTATATGCATCAATTCTGATCTCAGTTCGTTCAAAAAAAAAGAAAAAAAAACTGTGTAAACCTGAAGAAAATATCATCTCAACCATAAAAAAAATCTGAACTTAAACAACTACAAACCAGAGGATCAAAGAAATGGTTTCAGCAAGCAAAGATATTCAAACCTATTTATTCATCAACTCTGTTTTCTTTCCTATGGAAACAACACTGTGAGTAACACTCTATCTTTTCCAAAAATTAAAATTTGACTCTGTTGCACCTACATCTGAGAATAAGTATGCTTATAAGTATGCTTATATATATGTATGAATGCTCTGTATATTTGAAGGATGAATGAATGTGTGTGCAGGCTGTTATTTTCATAAGTTCTCTATCTTAGTTCATAAACCAAGATTTGATTCAAAAATCTTTTCTACTCAATCTACCCACTATTGGGATTTAAAATTCAAACCAAAATTGTTTGTTATAGAATATACTTAAGGTTAAAAATCTAATTAAGCTAAAAAAACTTATGAATCTTTCTGGAAATCAAGATAGTTGAACCCAACTTTGAATAATTAAAATTTCAAACACTTTAATTCATGCATTCAAGAATATAAATTGAATCCTCATACTAAAACATGATTTTTAAACAAAAAATCATAACTTTTAGAGCTAGGATTTGAGAGTAGTTCGAGTTTGTTCGAACTTCATCGTTTTGGTGAATTTCGATGATCTCGATGATGAAGGAGGTCGGGGTTCTCTGAGATGGTAGTGGAGTGTACGGGGGTTGCAGGAAAAATGAAGTGGTTGTGTGTAGTTGATCGTGGCGACAGCGGGAAGCTCTCGAAGTCTGGTAACCTAGTTTTGAGAGGTCGAAAATTTTCGATTCGTTCGTCGCCGATAGACGAACGAGTGCTGCGGAGTTTTGGGAGGTGGAAGAGGAAGTGTTGACGAGTTCACGACCGAAATTTCAGGGATACTGGTGGTCAGCGTCGTCGAGTCGAGAGGGTTTTCAGGTGATGGGTTTGTTTCCAAATCTGACCAAATAGCTCGATTTCGATCTGGGGTTCGTGATGAAGATTTGTTAGTCGGGAGTGTGAGTAATGGTTGTCGACGTTGTGTTTAAAGGGTCGGCGGTGTTCGGAGTCGTTTCGATCAACGGTGCATGTGCACGATGCCAGGTTGGTGTTAGTTGCCTGGATTTGAAAAGAAAGGGTCTTGACTCGAAGTGTTCTTCGGGGAATCAGGGTGCTGGCTCGAGAAAGGTCTCGGGTACTTTTGAATGCGTATCGGGTTAACACTTAAACGAAATTAAAGTTTTAAAAAGGATAGTTACGGGTTAGTTTGTGGAAAGACTCGAAGCAGGGCTCGGGTAAATTAGAATTTGGCTCGGGTTACATTCTGTTACAGGCTTTCAACCTGAAATAAATTTTTAAACTAGATTTCCAGATTTTGAAACTAATTAAGATTTATAACTTAAGTGTTAAAGTAAATTTTAAATATGTTAAATTTAAAAGAAAAGTGATTTTAAATTTTTTAAAATTTCCTTTATAACTAATGGTTATTGTAACATGTAAATTTAAAGTGTTAAGGAAATTTGCTTTAAACTTTATTTAAAGTAAATAAGGATTTATTTCAAATTTTAAATCTAAATTGGAATTAAAAAGGGAATTCGAAACAATGTTTCAATATATGGTAAATAACAATTAAATCTCAAATATGAATGAGTTGACTTTAAGAAATGGAGATTAATTTAATTCATATGATTAATTAAGAATAATTTAATTAATTAAGGTAATTGATTAATTAATTTATATCAAATGATTTGTAATTAATTAATTAATCAGGATTGGATAACTAATTCATAAGTAATACATCTGGTTTAAATTAATCAATTGATTAATAAATTTTACTTGTGAATGTTTGGATTTTTTTGAATGGGTGAATTGTTTGATATGCCTGATCTGTGATGCTGTGTGATATATTCTGATTTGTGTGTAATCTATACTGTAGTTATTTATCTGGGATGAATGTAATATATTATCTGTAATATATATATATATATATATATATGTGTGTGTGTGTGTGTGTGTGTGTGTGTGTGATCTGTGAATGAAAAGATAAGCGTTATAGTTCATACCGCTTATCAACTATATAGTTGTATTTAATCTGTGATAATTTATTGATGTTGCACTACTGTGTGAAACCCCTGGAATACACCATACACACACAAATATGGATTTCACATGAAAATCAGTTAAGTCACAGATTTTTGACAATTGTAAAGATTGAATTCTTGAAACCAAAATAGTTTTGGAATTGGAATTGAAAGCTTTTGAAAATGAGTTCAAATGATTTAATAAAATTTGAAATCTAAATAATTTGATTTAAATTTGAATTCAATATTTGGAATTGAATTCAATGATTTGGAAACTATGGTCTAAAAGACCATACCAGTTATAAATGTGTTTTATATGGATCTTTAACCATTTAAAAGTATGGTTTCGGAAATTTAATCCAAGTTTTATACTTGAATGGTTTTAACTTATGTAAATTGTAATTAGTTTTCTAGAATGGAAACTAATTGTTTCAAAGAATAGAAGCTTTCATATAAGGAATGAATTTCCAATTTGTGTCAAAAGAATTTCAAGTTTGAAATGGAAATCTATGAATAGATCTTTGTGAAAATGGGTGAACTTAGTGAAATGAATCTTTTTGTTTAAAAGATTAAAATGGAAATCGATTTGAAAATCTATGAATATATCTTTGTGAAACTGGGTAAACTTTATGAAAGGAATCTTTGTGTGTTAAAGATTAAAATGGTAATTTGTTTAAATCATTTGAAAGAGAAATTTGGATAATAAGTTGTGACTTAACTGAAATCCCAATATCCATATGCTTTTAAATATTGCATTCATTATTCGGTTTAGCCGGGAGAGGACTTTGTGTCATATAACCCATTCCGAATAGTGGTACGACGTAAATGGATAGCATTTGAAGACCGGTGTTGAAGACCGGGTGTTTGCGAGAACGATAGGATAACCTATCGATTGTCTCTGCACTGAGTTTCTCCAGTATAGAGATTTCCTAAGTGATGGGAAGTCCGATCGGGATTGTGGACACCCGGATTGCATGGGCTTCTTCGGAAGTGCCTTCTGTTTTGTTCGAACCCGGAACAGACTTGTATGGTTGTATGTCTGACATTACACTTTGAGATATAAAGCCGATTTCTTTCAAACACATTTCTGTTTGGTGGCGGAGAATTTATTCTCTTAGCTTAACACCCTTCTCTGAGATGTACAAGCTCAGAGGTTATGTAGTTGAAGGTTATCAATGATATACTCCTAATTTGGTAGTGTGGCATGCTGAGTGCTGCTGTGTGTCGCTGATCATTTGTTGATCAAAGCATGGCTTTGTGGATGAGACCTCATCGAACCTCACAAACCGGAAATGGTCGAAACAGGAAAGATGCGGCAAGGTTATGAGGGACGCTCCCTTTAGGGTATGTCATTTCCTTCTGGAAAAAGGTGATATTATGGTATGGAGCCCAAATATTTACCTGTGTGGTTGCTCAATCTCATTTACTGTGTGATTGTTGTTGTGTGATCGAGGCCTCGGATAAATGTCCCAAAGGACCGAGGGGTGGCATACTCGAGTAGTAGTTACCTAGTAAAAGTGGTAACCCGACCTTCTGTTGGCAGAGATCCGGGTAGGTTCTCGTGACGTCCCTCCAGAGGCGTACCCATTGACAGTAGGAAGTTCCTTAGCCTGACCATTTGTTGGAAAATCCAAAGAAACAATACGAACCTTGTACGGTTTTAGTTGTATAACCTGCTATGGAATGTGGCGGTAACCTGCTATTAAACATAGTAGCTATAGTAGGTATACAATAATGGTTGTATGCTGGCTAAGATTAATATTATACTTTCGAAATGTTTTCCACTATGCAGTAATAATAATAATCCAACGATTTTGCATAGTAAGCATGTTTGACTATCATAAGAAGAAATCTCCTCCAATTCTGCGTTTGCATTATGTGTGTGGCGGGAGGTCTTATGGTAGTTTCATTTTCCAAAAAGCATTGCAGATTTCAATGTTTAAAATCCTTTTTGTTGTTTGTTTTAAAAATAAACTGTTTTTGTTACTCACACCAGTCCCATGAATTACTTGGAGTTTATTGTTCCCTTCCTAAACTCTGGGTGCCCACTATTTTCCACACGGGCAGTCTAGAGTTAGGTTTTTCAGATAGTCAGGTTTAGTAGATTATCTGGAGCTAGTTCACTTCATCGGAGTTGATGACTGCACTTGCTTATCTTGGTGCATCGTGTTGGTGTTTCAATCTTGATGTTGGAGTTGTTGGACTCATTCTCCTTTGAGGATCATTTGGAGTTATCACTTCTATTTTCCATTGTATCTTTATTTATCTCTGATATTCTTGTATCATATTGATATCATTGTTGTATATCATATTCTGGATATTGTATTCATTGGAGTTGTATATGATATCATCTATTTCTTTCTTCCGCTGTGTTGTTATACTTAATGGTGTTATAAGCTCCGGTGAGCCAGATTCGGCGTTTGAATCTGCGGCATTTTGAGTACAAGTGAAGTACAGGTGCCGATTTTCGAAGGCCGAGTTCAGGATCATCACATTTGGTATCAGACCTAAGGTTAAACTTTAGCTATGGAGTATAACACATTAAGTAACTCATTAGAGATGGGGTGAAGTATACCCTAGAATGAGTAATCCCTAAGATATCTATCCGTATACCTCAGTAAATTCTCTTACTATCCACTGATAGTAAGTATGAGTGCAAGAAGAGGATGAGATAGGGGACAGGGGAATACGACTATAAATGGTCAATACCCTGTAACAACAAGGAAACAATCTTTTCTCTATCAATCTCTTTTGTTCGGCATCTCTTTTCTCAATTCTTCGACAATTCCTGGTAGATCCAGGAAGAAGATTTGATATATGAATATGGGACATAAACTCCGGATGGACCAAAATTGTTTGTTTGGATGAATTGTTTGCTTTGATTTCTATGGTTGATAGGTATACTTTAGTTCTAAACTGAAAGTTTTGAAATTGTATCCATATATCTGTCTATTTTTAGGTCCAAATATGTTCTATGAATGGTTAGTTATCCCTTTGAACTAACCAATGCCACTACACATTTCGTAGATCTGGATAACCCGAGTATCTTGTGGAAAAATTAAAAAGATGCGTTCAGGTATCTATTATTGATATTCTGATTTGGTAAGCCAAATACAGAATAAATGCTCAGTTTGAATTGATGAAATATGCTTCATCTATCTTTGTGTCTCCCTGGCAAATTTCGAGGACGAAATTTCTTAAGGGGGGAAGTCTGTAACGATCCTGGATTTTTAATAAGTTTGAATTGATAATTAATTAAATTTTTGAATAAAATTGTAAAATTATTTGATAAATTGATTCGAGTTTCCCCGAATCCAAATGAAAATATATTAAATCATTTTAAAATTTAGAAATTGTATATATATGTGAATCTATATGGTTGTTCCTATATGAGTAGATTTGAAATTATAAAAATATATTGAATTTGAATTTAGATCTTAACAACATATTAAATATAGAAATTCATGTACACTTGCAAAAAAATGAAGAAAAACAAATATATATATATATATCTATAAGATTGCAAAAGAAGACACCCAAGATTATACTCATACATGTACAACCGAAATAAAAAAACAAAGGATAAGTATGTTGTACATGATAATTAATGCAAATGTCTCTAGTACACTACCCTATATCTTATCAGCCACCAAAAAGAAATATCTCTAATGCTTTGTACCAAATATATTATCACCTGTAAACTTCTTTTTATATGCATCAATTCTTATCTCAGTTCGTTCAAAAAAAAACTGTGTAAACCTAAAGAAAATATCATCTCAACCATAAACAAAAATCTGAACTTAAACAACTACAAACCAGAGGATCAAAGAAATGGTTTCAGCAAGCAAAGATATTCAAACCTATTTATTCATCAACTCTATTTTCTTTCCTCTGGAAACAACACTGTGAGTAACACTCTATCTTTTCCAAAAATTAAAATTTGACTCTGTTGTACCTACATCTGAGAATAAGTATGCTTATAAGTATGCTTATATATATGTATGAATGCTCTGTATATTTGAAGGATGAATGAATGTGTGTGCAGGCTGTTATTTTCATAAGTTCTCTGTCTTAGTTCATAAACCAAGATTTGATTCAAAAATCTTTTCTACTCAATCTACCCACTGTTTGGATTTAAAATTCAAACCAAAACTGTTTGTTATAGAATATACTTAAGGTTAAAAATCTAATTAAGCTAAAACAACTTATGAATCTTTCTAGAAATCAAGATAGTTGAACCCAACTTTGAATAAGTAAAATTTCAAACACTTTAATTCACGCATTCAAGAATATAAATTGAATCCTCATACTAAAACATGATTTTTAAACAAAAAATCATAACTTTTAGAGCTAGGATTTGAGAGCAGTTCGAGTTTGTTCGAACTTCATCGTTTTGGCGAATTCCGATGATCTCGATGATGAAGGAGGTCGGGGTTCTCTGAGATGGTAGTGGAGTGTACGGGGGTTGCAGGAAAAATGAAGCGGTGGTGTGTAGTTGATCATGGCGGCAGCGGGAAGCTCTCGAAGTCTGGTAACCTAGTTTTGAGAGGTCGGAAATTTTCGATTCGTTCGTCGCCGATAGACGATCGAGTGCTGTGGAGTTTTGGGAGGAGGAAGAGGAAGTGTTGACGAGTTCACGACCGAAGTTTCAGGGATACTGGTGGTCAGCGTCGTCGAGTCGAGAGGGTTTTCAGGCGATGGGTTTGTTTCCAAGTCCGACCAAATAGCTCGATTTCGATCTGGGGTTCATGATGAAGATTTTTTAGTCGGGAGTGTGAGTAGTGGTCGTTGACGTTGTGTTGGAAGGGTCGGCGGTGGTCGGAGTCGTTTCGATCAACGGTGCATGTGCACGATGCCAGGTTGGTGTCAGTTGCCTAGATTTGAAAAGAAAGGGTCTTGACTCGAATTTTTCTTCGAGGAATAAGGGTGCTGGCTCGAGAAAGGTCTCGGGTACTTTTGAATGCATACCGGGTTAACACTTAAACGAAATTAAAGTTTTAAAAAGGATAGTTATGGGTTAGTTTGGGGAAAGACTCGAAGTAGGGCTCGGGTAAATTAGAATTTGGCTCGGGTTACATTATGTTACAGGCTTTCAACCTGAAATAAATTTTTAAACCAGATTTCCAGATTTTGAAATTAATTAAGATTTATAACTTAAGTGTTAAAGTAAATTTTAAATATGTTAAATTTAAAACAAAAGTGATTTTAAACTTTTTAAAATTTCCTTTATAACTAATGGTTATTGTAACATGTAAATTTAAAGTGTTAAGGAAATTTGCTTTAAACTTTATTTAAAGTAAATAAGGATTTATTTCAAATTTTAAATCTAAATTGGAATTAAAAAGGGAATTTGAAACAATGTTTCAATATATGGTAAATAACAATTAAATCTTAAATATGAATGAGTTGACTTTAAGAAATGGAGATTAATTTAATTAATATGATTAATTAAGAATAATTTAATTAATTAAGGTAATTGATTAATTAATTTATATCAAATGATTTGTAATTAATTAATTAATCAGGATTGGATAACTAATTCATAAGTAATACATCTGGTTTAAATTAATCAATTGATTAATAAATTTTATTTGTGAATGTTTGGATTTTTTTGAATGGGTGAATTGTTTGAGATCCCTGATCTGTGATGTTGTGTGATATATTCTAATTTGTGTGTAATCTGTACTGTAGTTATTTATCTAGGATGAATGTAATATATTATCTGTAATATATATATCTGTGATCTGTGAATGAAAAGATAAGCGTTATAGTTCATACCGCTTATTAACTATATTGTTGTATTTAATCTGTGATAATTTATTGATGTTGCACTACTGTGTGAAACCCCTGGACTACACCATACACACACAAATATGGATTTCACGTGAAAATCAGTTAAGTCATAGATTTTTGACAATTGTAAAGATTGAATTCTTGAATCCAAAATAGTTTTGGAATTGGAATTGAAAGCTTTTGAAAATGAGTTCAAATGATTTAATAAAATTTGAAATCTAAATGATTTGATTTAAATTTGAATTCAATATTTGGAATTGAATTCAATGATTTGCAAATTATGGTCTAAAAGACCATACCAGTTATAAATGTGTTTTATATGGATCTTTAACCATTTAAAAGTATGGTTTCGGAAATTTAAGAAATTTAATCCAAGTTTTATAATTGAATGGTTTTAACTTATGTAAATTGTAATTAGTTTTCTAGAATGGAAACTAATTGTTTCAAAGAATAGAAGCTTTCATATAAGGAATGAATTTCCAATTTGTGTCAAAAGAATTTCAAGTTTGAAATGGAAATCTATGAATAGATCTTTGTAAAACTGGGTGAACTTAGTGAAATGAATCTTTTTGTTTAAAAGATTGAAATGGAAATCGATTTGAAAATCTATGAATAGATCTTTGTGAAACTGGGTGAACTTTGTGAAATGAATCTTTGTGTGTTAAAGATTAAAATGGTAATTTGTTTAAACCATTTGAAAGAGAAATTTGGATAATAAGTTGTGACTTAACTGAAATCCCAATATCCATATACTTTTAAATATTGCGTTCATTATTTGGTTTATTCGGGAGAGGACTTTGTGTCATATAACCCATTCCGAATAGTGATACGACGTAAATGAATAGCATTTGAAGACCGGTGTTGAAGACCGAGTGTTTGCGAGAACGATAGGATAACCTATCGATTGTCTCTGCACAGAGTTGCTCCGGTATAGAGATTTCCTAAGTGATGGGAAGTCCGATCGGGATTGTGGACACCCGGATTGCAAGGGCTTCTTCGGAAGTGCCTTCGGTTCTGTTCGAACCCGGAACAGACTTGTATGGTTGTATGTCTGACATTACACTTTGAGATATAAAGCCGATTTCTTTCAAATACATTTCTGTTTGGTGGCGGAGAATTTATTCTCTTAGCTTAACACCCTTCTCTGAGACGTACGAGCTCAGAGGTTATGTAGTTGAAGGTTATCAATGAGATACTCTCAATTTGGTAGTGTGGCATGCTGAGTGCTGCTGTGTGTCGCTGATCATTTGTTGATCAAAGCATGGCTTTGTGAAAAAGCGTAGCTTTGTGAAAAAGCGTAGCTTTGTGGACGAGACCTCATCAAACCTCACAAATCGGAAATGGTCGAAACCGGAAAGATGCGGCAAGGTTATGAGGGTCGCTCCCTTTAGGGTATGTCATTTCCTTCTGGAAAAAGGTGATATTATGGTATGGAGCCAAGATATTTACCTGTGTGGTTGCTCCAATCTCATTTACTATGTGATTGTTGCTGTGTGATCAAGGCCTCGGATAAAGGTCCCAAAGGACTGGGGGTGGCATACTCGAGTAGTAGTTACCTAGTGATAGAGTTAACCCGGCCTTGTGTTGGCAGAGATCTGGGTAGGTTCTCGGGACGTCCCTCCAGAGGCGTACCCATTGACAGTAGGAAGTTTCTTAGCCTGACCATTTGTTGGAAAATCCAAAGAAACAAAACAAACCTTGTACGGTTTTAGTTGTATAACGTGCTATGGAATGTTGCGGCAACCTGCTATTGAACATAGTAGCTATAGTATGCATACAATAATGGTTGTATGGTGGCTATGATTAATATTATACTTTCGAAATGTTTTCCACTATGCACTAATAATAATAATCCAATGATTTTGCGTAGTAAGCATGTTTGACTATCATAAGAAGAAATCTTCTCCAATTGCATTGTGTGTGGCAGGAGGTCTTATGGTAGTTTCATTTTCCAAAAAGCATTGCGGATTTCAATGTTTAAAATCCTTATTGTTGTTTGTTTTAAAGATAAACTGTTTTTGTTACTCACACCAGTCCCATGACTGACTCGGAGTTTATTGTTCCCTTCCTAAACTCTGGGTGCCCACTATTTTCCACACGGGCAGTCTAGAGTTGGGTTTTTCAGATAGTCAGGTTTAGTAGATTATCTGGAGCTAGTTCACGTCATCGGAGTTGATGACTGCACTTGCTTATCTTGGTGCATCGTGTTGGTGTTTCAAGCTTGATGTTGGAGTTGTTGGACTCATTCTCCTTTGAGGATCATTTGGACTTATCACTTTTGTTTTTCGCTGTATCATTATTTATCTCTAATATTCTTGTATCATATTGATATCATTGTTGTATATCATATTATGGATATTGTATTCATTGGAGTTGTATATGATATCAATCTATTTCTTTCTTCCATTGTGTTGTTATACTTTACGGTGTTATAAGCTCCGGTGAGCCAGATTCGGCGTTTGAATCTGCGACATTTTGAGTACAAGTGAAGTACGGGTGCCGATTTTCGAAGGCCGAATTCAGGATCATCATAGAAACAAATATGAATATAACACATAAAAGTGTACATCAAAATAGTGGTCAAACTAGATCCACTACATCACAAAAGAATAGATACAGTTGCTAGACAAAAGAATAATTATACATCAAGGAGTCTATATCTCAAATGTATAATAACAAAAACTACTAATCTAAAGTAGTTAGCCAAAAATCAGATGATAACCCTGATAAGAAGTCAAGCGGAAGCAGTTGTAACATCTCAATCTAACCCGAGTATTATTTAAGAAGAAAATAATAAACGGATCAGTCTAGCTATAATTATCATTTATAAAATGAGATATAAGTAGAGATATAACAAAAAATGTATGATAACAATAATGTCATACTGTGACAAGCATACTTTAAACAGCAACGAAATCATACAATATCTCAAGAATCTCAAAGCACCCAAAAAGAATGTCGTATTCTTTATTTTATTCACCAAACCCCAAATATTGACAAACATACCACTGCCAATCACAAAAAGAGGTGAAACACAAATTCTAGAAATCATCAACTAGAAATCCATAAATCACAAAAGGGGGGAGGCCTATCACAAACGGGGGCATGAAAACTCACCTACACGTGCATCACAAATAGAATGCTATTCCATGGTCGCTAACCATCAATTTTGAGCCGAAGCCCCAAAAACGTCCCGAAGACCATGGGTAGCTACCCCACCAAATTGAACTGAAGTTCCACAAACAGGGTTTTTAGTCCCCACACAACAAATAGAAATCGCACATCGCTAGTCTAATTCACAAAATGATCATCATCGATCAATAAAAAGTGTGAATCACACTAAGCTAGTAAATAAATGAGTTTGTCTTCATGTCCCATAACCACTGGCTTAACTTAAATATTTACGAACAGATTGTAGATTTCCACTCGAAAATTGTCACAAGATTTCATTAGAACAAGTCTAAGAATTAACCGATGAAGTAAACGCAAGCGTTTCATACCACTTGTTTTACTAAGCCGTTTAATTAGATTTCTCATACGATTGAGGTAAAGGTTTGTGTATACTAGTAGATTGGAAAACGGTTTAAAAACGAGCTTTGTATTAAAATAGTGTTGAAATCGTTTTGATGAAAGAGTTTGAATATTTACTACTAGTATAAAAACCTTTATATTTAAAAGTGACAAATCACGGAAATGATTGTAGAAACAATCAATCACCAAAAATTCACATTCGAAGACGTGAATAAAATCCAAAGGAATCGATACCGGATTCATCAAAATGGGTATTCCCAAAAATCCCGAAAAAGAAGTCATCAAAGTCGACAAAGGTGATAACAACTAAAAGGATCAACAAAAATCGATAAACAATGGTAATTCACAAAAAAGAAGTAGGCAAATATGCAAATCTGGCTGAGACAGCAGATTCAGTCGACTGGGCACTGAGTTCAATCGACTGGATCGAGCCTGGAAAACTCTCGGGTTCTAGATCAGTCGACTGAACTCAGAGAGCCAGTCGACTGGACCGAGCCTGGAAAACTATCGGGTTCCAGGTCAGTCGACTGGACTCTGAGTTCAGTCGTCTGGACCCTGTTTTCCAGTATTTCCAGCCTAGCCCAATGAAGGGCAAACTCTCAACAATTTGCGATCAGACGAGCAATGGGTGCTAGGGGTTTATGCCAATCGACAACCCAGCCCTATAGGCTCTTCGATACACCACTAAAAGCATGTTCATACATCAAACTAGGATTTTTAAAGTTTTTGACTTCAAAACACCAAAAATTGAAATGTTCACCAAATCAATTCAAATCAAAAGCAAATGAACATGAATAGATGTTAGGAATTCATACCTAACAACAATGATAGAAATAGACAAAGATGTGAGTTCAAAAACTCACCTTTAAACCCAAAAACACAAGAGAGAAACTATAGAGCAAGGCAAGAACAATCACTCTTCAATTTTAACCCAAGAAACTTCAATCTAAGCTCAAAAGAAAAACATTTCCTAAGTTAGGGTTTAGGAAATTTCTGAAATTAAAGAGGAAATGAGATGGAGAAGATGAAGAGGATGCTTACCTAAGCTTCTCTTAAGTGTTGGAGCGAGAACTTGAGTTTGCAAATGAATCTAGGGCTTAGGAATTTCTAATTACTCTTCTCTTCCACCATTTTTCTAAAGCTTGAAGTGTTAGGAAAATAATAGAATGAATGAAGAGGAGAGGGGGTGGAGTTAGGATATAAGATGAGTTGGGTTAGTGGGCTGAAACCCAAGCCCAAAGCCCTAAGTAAAAATGTCAAAATTCTACTCAACTCCAAACATATCGATGTTTATACTCAAAAAGGTTGAAAACGCCATTTTGGACTCAATGGAAGTAGTCTCGAGTCCCAATTCGACTGTTTTCAAAAAGTGACATTTCGGACATGAATCCAACTAACGATGCTATATTAAAATAAATCATTTAAATATACAATCGCAAAATATGCGGGTTGTTACAGACTCCCCTCCTTAAAGAAATTGCGTTCTTGTAATCTTTAAGAAATAAATAAGAAGTAACAACAATAAAAGCATATCGACACAAAAAGAAGAAATTTGAAATAAGAAGTTCACTTTAAGGAGCACGAGAGAGCAAGTCCGGCTGTGTTCGCTCGATAAATTCTCTGGATTCCCAAGAGCAATCCTTAGGATTTGAGGACCATTGAACTTTCACAAGAGGAACATCTTTATTTCGAAGGCGTTTAACCTCCGAAGCAATGATACGAATAGGATGTTGCTCATAAGTCAAATTAGGCGAAACTTCAATTTCTTCAATAACACCGGGCTCAAGAATAGAATCGGAATCTCGAAGGCATTTCCGTAGTTGAGAGACATGGAATACGTCGTGAATAGCAGAAAACTGAGCCGGTAATAAAAGGAGATAAGCCACAAAACCAATGCGTTCGGTGATGGGAAATGACCCAATATATCGAGGTGCTAAGTTTCCCGATCGATCGAAACGTACAACACCCTTCATAGGTGAAACACGAATAAACACAAAATCTTCCATAGAAAATTCTGATCTCCTTCTTCGATTATCAGCATAGGATTTTTGTCTACTTTGAGCTTCTTTCATCCTATGACGAATAAGGTCAATCTTTTCTGTGGCATTCCGAATAAAATCTGGACCTAAAATCAGCTTCTCAGCGACTTCAAACCAACACAAAGGAGATCGGCATGGCCTTCCGTAAAGTGCCTCGAAAGGTGCCATACCAATACTAGATTGGAAGCTATTTTTATAGGAAAACTCAACAAGAGAAATATGATCTTCCCAACTTCCACCAAAATCCAGAACACATGCACGAAGAAGATCTTCAAGGGTTTGATTCACACGCTCAGTTTGTCCATCGGACTGAGGATGATAAGCGGTGCTAAAATTAAACTTCGTTCCCAAAGCTTTTTGAAGACCTTTCCAGAATCCACTAGTAAACAATGGATCACGATCGCTAACAATAGAAGCAGGAACTCCATGCAATTTAACAATTTCCTTGACAAAAAGTTTAGCTAAAATAGGTACGGTCCGATTGGACCGAACAGGAATAAAATGGGCGGACTTTGTAAGTCTATCAACTATTACCCATAGGCTATCATGACCCGAACGAGAATGGGGAAGACCGTCAATAAAGTCCATGGAAATTTGATCCTGCTTCCATATTGGAATTTCCAAAGGTTGCAATAACCCACCGGGCCTTTGATGCTCGGCCTTTACAAGTTGGCAAGTCATGCAACGCTTAACAAAGTTAGCAATATCGGATTTCATTCCATCCCAATAATAAAGTCGCTTCATATCCGTGTACATTTTACTACTACCGGGATGAATGGTAAATTTAGAACGATGAGAATCTTCTAAAATGTATTTACGAAGATCAATAATATTTGGCACCATAAGTGTACCAAATTTCAAATACCGCCACGAGCATCAATATCAAAGTCTTTCAAACCTTCAATATCAATTTTATCCCTACAACTTTGGCTAAGAAGAACCAATTTGGGAACATGCTTTTGAGCTTCAAGAATGCGGTCTAAAAGAGAAGGATGAGCCTCAAGGCTACATAAAACAAGAGATGAACATGAATTGGATTCACGATCTCGAATCTCACAAGTGGATAAAGTCGCTAGATCATTCCATTCAGATATCATCATGGAAACAACCGCTTGTTGCTTACAACTAAGGGCACCGGCAACACGATTTCCCTTTCTGGGAGTATAAAGAATATCAAGATTATAAGATGCAAGGAACTCGAGCCAACGTTGTTGACGCAAATTAAGTTCCTTTTGAGAAAATAAATACATCAAAGATTTATGATCGGTGTAGAGAACAAATTTCTCTCCCAAAAGATAATGACGCCAAATTCTAAGGGCGAAAACAATAGCTGCGAGCTCTAAATCATGAGTGGCATATCTAGTCTCGGCAGGCTTTAATTTCCTAGAAGCATAAACAATAACACGTTCCCTTTGCATGAGAACGGCACCCAAACCAACACGACTAGCATCGGTGTAAACAATAAAATCTTGGTTCCCTTCGGGAATCACAAAAATAGGAGCCACGGAAAGGAGTTCTTTTAGTTTCTGAAAAGCAGCTTCACATTTGTCTGACCAAATGTATTTAATTCCCTTCTTTGTCAAACTAGTAAGAGGTATGGAAATTTTAGAAAAGTCTTTTATGAACCGACGGTAATAACCTGCCAATCCGAGAAAGCTACGAATTTCTGTCACACTCTCCGGTCTCTTCCAATTTTGAATCGCTTCAATCTTTGAAGGATCCACGGAAATTCCGGATTCAAAAATAATATGCCCCAAAAATTTCACACGAGATTGCCAAAAGTGGCATTTAGAAAATTTTGCTTTCAATTGGTTGCTCCTAAGAGTTTCCAACACAATCTGAAGATGATTTTCATGCTCTTCGTCGGTTTTAGAATAAATAAGAATATCATCTATAAAGATGAGAACAAATCGATTGAGTAAGTCTTTAAAAACTCGATTCATAAGGTCAGTGAAATAAGCTGGAGCATTCGTTAAACCAAATGGCATAACAAGCCATTCATAAGATCCATAACGAGTACGGAACGATGTCAAAGGGAATGTTATCCTCTGCAATACGGAGCTGACGAAAACCGGTTGCTAAGTCTAACTGTGAAAAGACTTTAGCTCCACTAAGTTGATCGAATAAATCATCAATCCGAGGCAAGGGATATTTATTCTTGATGGTGAGATCGTTAAGCTTGCGGTAGTCAACGCAAAGCCTATGTGTACCATCAGATTTCTTCATAAAAATAGCTGAAGCTCCCCATGGAGAGGAACTAGATTAAATAAATTGCTTCGCTTCCAATTCAGGTAATTGTTTACGCATCTCCTCATTTTCTTTATTGGACATACGATAAGGAGGACGAGTAATAGGCAGAGCTCCAGGGACTACATTAATTCTGAACTCAATTGCTCGCTTAGGTGGTAATCCTAAAACGGGCTCAAATATGTCGGGAAATTCACAAACAATGTGAATAAGAGAAATAACATCTTCCTCATCATCATTATCGTCATCATGAGGATTTAGAGAATACAAGGATGCTTTCGAATTAAAAATCTGAATCTTTAAGAACGAGAGAAATCTGCTTAACAGATTGAGGATGTCGAAGATATATAGTCCGCTCAGGACATAGGATATGGGCTTCATAACGGTTAAGCCAATCCATTCCCAAAATCATTACGAAGCCTAAGTAATGCATAACATGCAAATCAGCACAGAAAGAATAACCACATAAAATAATCTCGACATGTTTACATAATAAACTGAGTGTTGCGGATCCACCAACCGGATTCGCAATCCTTAATGAAGTCATCAAGCCAATAACATTCAAAGACAAAGCATCAACAAGTTCTTTTGATATAAAAGAGTGAGATGCACTCGTATCAAAAAGAACTCGAATAGGAAGATCACGAAATATAATAAGTGAATATTAGGCTCAGTTCCCTAATAAGTTTCAAAATACACAAAAACCCCACTAAAAATGTATGTAAATTAGGTCCATAGAATTTAGTTACTAAGTAATTGCATATAGTTATGCAATTATTCCCTGAATAATTGCAGACATTTATGCAATTATATCCAAAAGTTGCATAAATTTATGCAATTTTTTCGGTGAATAATTGCGGAAATTTCCGCAAATTTTCAGTGAATAATTATGGAAATGTCTGTAATTTTTTGATATAATTGCATAAATGTCTGCAATTATTCACTAAATAATTACGTAAGTGTATATCATTATTCGGTAACTTAATTCTAGGGATCTAATTTACAAACTTTTTTTACTGGGGTTTTTGTGTATTTTGAAACTTATTATGGACCTGTGCCAAACTATCCCATATAATAATGCCATCAAGGATAGAATGAGAAATACCTTGACCAAGAGAAGTGTTAGTAGGGGTTTGCACAACATTTAGCTTGCCTTCCTTCTTGCTTTGAAGTTTGGGACACAAAGATATAGTATGACCAGAATTCTTGCAATAGCGGGAAGAAAGAGACTTCGGACACTTGTTTGCATAATGGTCCTTAGAACCACAATTGTAACATTCTTCACGACGAGAGGTAGGAGTATTTGCTATCGAAGTTGCTTGCTTCCCTTTCTTGTTGGGATTAGGCTTGAACTTAAAAGGCCTCTTCTTGTTGATGTTTTGTTTGTCTTCGAGTCGAAGAGCGATATCAACAAGCTGATCGAAAGAAACTTCTAATTTCATAAGTAATGGCTTTTTGAGGTTCTTATTCAACCCATAAACAAATCTCTGATTTTTCTTCAATGGGGTATTAATATACTCGACCCTATATTTAGAGAGGGATTCGAAAGAAGCGACGTAATCTGTCACAGAAGATTCACCTTGAACAAGGTCAATGAAACGTCGAGCTAGAGATACTTTTTCAGCTTCTGGCACAAATTTTAACTTGAATCTTTCCCAAAATTGCTCCTAAGTAAGATCCGCTTCAATAATTTCGGAGCTCAGAAGCTCATACCAATCTAATGCTCTTTCTGGGAGCATGCTAGAAGACACTTGGACTCGATGTAGATCAATAAGATTCATGCGGGAAAAGATGTGATTGCATGTTCTAAGCCAAGCTTGGAGTTCTATAACGCTCTCGGAACCCTTGAAAGGCTTTCCACCCAAGTTGGTGTAATCACTGCACAAGCGTGCAAACCCAGATTTAGGATGAGTGGGCTCTGGAATGGGTCCGATAGCTTGAGCATTTTTCACAAGATCTAGAAGTTCCTGAGCAGACATAAATACTCCATCCTGAGGAGTAGCACTGGGACGGCCTGGTCTAACCATTTCTCTTCTTTAAGAAAGAAAGAAAAGAGGAAAAAGGTTATTCACAAAATGAATATCAAACAAACTTGATTGATAAAACAAGGCATCATAAAAAAAAGGATAGAACGGTACGAAGACTCAAATTAAATTCTATGGCACGATTCCTAAGGAAGACTTAGGAAAATGATCCTTGTTAAGTTATTCTATATTGTTCCGAAGTTTGGCTCTGATACCAAGCTGTGACGCCCCACCTCTATACTCACACTAGCCAAGGACACTACGGAGTAATGCCGTCAACTAGCATAAAGAATAAGGCTGTTGAGGAGCGACCATCTATGTAATTGCTTTGTGCGAGTACCGACATGTCAGATAGTATAACTTACATTTCATTTCAAGAGGAAATCCGACCTATCAAATACAAACTCAAAGCTACCACACAGTGGCTATGAGGCCTTCGGAAACAATTATAGAAATAAACATAACACAAATCAGTCATAGATATTCATATCACAAAGGTGGAAACAGATATGAATATAACACATAAAAGTGTACATCAAAATAGTGGTCAAACTAGATCCACTACATCACAAAAGAATAGATACAGGTGCTAGACAAAAGAATAATTATACATCAAGGAGTCTATATCTCAAATGTATAATAACAAAAACTACTAATCTAAAGTAGTTAGCCAGAAATCAGATGATAATCCCTGATAAGAAGTCAAGCGGAAGCACCTGTAACATCTCGGTCTGACCCAAGTATTATTTAAGAAGAAAATAATAAACGAGTCAGTCTAGCTATAATTATCATTTATAAAATGAGATATAAGTAGAGATATAACAAAAAACGTATGATAACAATAATGTCATAGTGTGCCAAGCATACTTTAAACAACAACGAAATCATACAATATCTCAAGAATCTCAAATCACCCAAAAAGAATGTCATATTCTTTATTTTATTCACCAAACCCCAAATATTGACAAACGTACCATTGCCAATCACAAAAAGAGGTGAAACACAAATTCTAGAAATCATCAACTAGAAATCCAGAAATCACAAAGGGGGGAGGCCTATCACAAACGGGAGAATGAAAACTCACCTACACGTGCATCACAAACGGAACGCTATTCCATGGTCGCTAACCATCAATTTTGAGCCGAAGCTCCACAAACGGCCCGAAGACCACGGGTTGCTACCCCACGAAATTGAACCGAAGTTCCACAAACGGGGTTTTTAGTCCCCATACAACAAATAGACATCGCACATCGCTAGTCTAATTCGCAAAATGATCATCATCGATCAATAAAAAGTGTGAATCACACTAAGCTAGTAAATAGATGAGTTTAGCTTCATGTCCCATAACCACTAGCTTAACTTAAATATTTACGAACAGATTGTAGATTTCCACTCGAAAATTGTCACAAGATTTTAATCGAACAAGTCCAAGAATTAACCGACGAAGTAAATGCAAGCGTTTCATACCACTTGTTTTACTAAGCCGTTTAATTAGATTTCTCATACGAGTGAGGTAAAGGTTTGTATATACTAGTAGATTGGAAAACGGTTTAAAAACGAGCTTTGTATTAAAATAGTGTTGAAATCATTTTGATGAAAGAGTTCGAATATTTACTACTAGTATAAAAAACTTTATATTTAAAAGTGACAAATCATGGAAATGATTGTAGAAACAATCAATCGACAAAAATTCACATTCGAAGACGTGAATAAAATCCAAAGGAATCGATACCGGATCCATCAAAATGGGTATTCCCAAAAATCCCGAAAAAGAAGTCATCAAAGTCGACAAAGGTGATAACAACTGAAAGGATCAACAAAAATTGAT
Organism: Allium fistulosum; assembly: GCA_030737815.1. NCBI lineage: Eukaryota > Viridiplantae > Streptophyta > Magnoliopsida > Asparagales > Amaryllidaceae > Allium > Allium fistulosum. The sequence goes on from CM060906.1 coordinate 327,981,857, forward strand.
AAACAACGGTAATTCACCAAAAAGAAGTAGGCAAATATGCAAATCTGGCTGAGACGGCAGATTCAATCGACTGGGCACTGAGTTCAGTCGACTAGACCGAGTCTGGAAAACTCTTGAGTTCCAGGTTAGTCGACTGAACTCAGAGAGCCAGTCGACTCGACCGAGCCTGGAAAACTCTCGGGTTCCAGGTCGGTCGATTGGACTCTGAGTTCAGTCGACTAGACCCTGTTTTCCAGTATTTCCAGCCTAGCCCAATAAAGGGCAAACTCTCAACAATTTGCGATCAAATGAGCAATGGGCGCTAGGGGTTTATGCCAATCGACAACCCAGCCCTATAGGCTCTTCGATACACCACCAAAAGCATGTTCATACATCAAAGCTAGGATTTTTAAAGATTTTGACTTCAAAACACCAAAAATTGAAATGTTCACCAAATCAATTCAAATCAAAAGCAAATGAACATGAATAGATGTTCAGAATTCATACCTAACAACAATGATAGAAATAGACAAAGATGTGAGTTCAAAAACTCACCTTTAAACACAAAAACACAAGAGAGAAGCTATAGAGCAAGGCAAGAACAATCACTCCTCAATTTTAACCCAAGAAGCTTCAATCTAAGCTCAAAAGAAAAAAAATCCTAAGTTAGGGTTTAGGAAATTTCTGAAATTGAAGAGGAAATGAGATGGAGAAGATGAAGAGGATGCTTACCTAAGCTTCTCTTAGATGTTGGAGCTAGAACTTGAGTTTGCAAATGAATCTAGGGCTTAGGAATTTCTAATTCCTCTTCTCTTCCCTCATTTTTCTAAAGCTTGAAGTGTTAGGAAAATAATAGAATGAAAGAAGAGGAGAGGGGGTGGAGTTAGTATATAAGACGAGTTGGGTTAGTGGGCTGAAACCTAAACCCAAGCCCAAAGCCCTAAGTAAAAATGTCAAAATTCTACTCAACTCCAAACATAACGATGTTTGTACTCAAAAAGGTCGCAAATGCCATTTTAGACTCAATGGAAGTGGTCTCGAGTCCCAATTCGACCATTTTCAAAAAGTGACATTTCGGACTTGAATCCGACTAACGATGCTATATTCAAATAAATCATTTAAATATACAATCGTAAAATATGTGGGTTGTTACATGATGGGACTTAAATGTTTTATGTATTTTAAAAGGAGAAGGGGCTCTTCGCAAATAGTTCAAATTTGTTATTTCTGGAAATTGGCAGCACTTTTGAAAAAGTAAAATGGCAACCAATCATATTTAGACAAACAATACAGGTTATGTACAAAAGAAATAGTTTAAAAGGACAACCAAATAGGTTTTTCACTATTTTGGTTCTTTTAGCACCAGGTTCCGCCTTTCTACCTTCGCCTCCTACACAGTCGAAACCAATGTGCATGGTATTAGGGAACTAGTATGCAGTGAATTGGATATAGGAGAAAGGTAGTGAGCTGAAACCATGGGTTTCGAAGGGGTTGAGGCTTTACTTTGTTTTAAATGAAAATGCACCTGCTTGCTTTCCACTAAGATGCTTTCGACTTGGTTAGCTTTCGACTAGGTCAAATGGTTTAAAAGGAAATGGTTTTGATTGGGTTGCGCCTTTGTTTTAAATGGTTACTTTCGACTAAGTGAATCTTTTAGCTGCCGTCTTTTTACCTTTCGACCCAGAGGGTTTCGAAGGGGTTACTTGTTTTCTAAAATTTGCCTGCATCTCCAATGCTTTCGAAGGGATGGTTTTAACACCATCACTTCTTTACTTAGGAATGTTTTCGATAGGTAGGCTTTCGACTTAATTGGTTTTAAGGACCCTTTTGCTCAATTGAAGTATAACCCAAATGGTTTCGAAAGGCATGATTTAAATGATTTTGAAAAGAAGTGCTTTCGACTTTAATAGGTTGATGATCTTTTTGCTCTACTTGAAGGCATAATCCAAATGGTTTTGGCCGAAAAGTTTTAATGGGTTTTGAAAGGTTTCCACATGTTTTAAATTGAACCCAAATGCTTTCGAAGGTTTAGTATTGATGCTTTCGAAAGGTTTTAAAGAAAGTTTTCAAAGGGATGGTTCCCCTATGGTTTTGAAGGAGTCGAAAGGTGTTGTTTTTCTAATTGTTTCAAAAGGGTTAAAAGGAAAGGTTTTCCAAGGGTTTCGAAAGGCAATGTTTCAAGGTTTTAAAAGGGAGATGTCTTAGGTTTTAAAGCTTTTTCAAAAGGAAGGATTTCCAATGGTTTCTAAAGGGTTTTTGAGAATGGTTTTGAAAGGAAGGTTTTGGTCTTTCGGCCTAGATAAAAAGGGTTTTTCTTGGTTTAGAAAGGGGTACTTTCAATAGATTTGAAAGGGGGACTTTCAAAGATTAAATGTTTTCATCAACTAAGATTTGAGTAATGTATATATAACATGGCAAGGTAATTTTGAGTAATGCGTAGGGATTATATTTTTTCCTTATCGAGTTTGATTTAAAAGATTTTAAATCATTTTGAAAAGGTTTTCAAGGAAAATTTTGGGAAGATATCCCTAAGTAAAATGACTCGGATATTAGAATACTAGATGGGACTAGTATAGGGTCGGGCTCTATACATTAGCTATTAGCCCCAGCTAATTTTGTCCAAAATTCTAGTTTGTAAGGCTTTGTCACAGGTAAGACTAAAATTATTGATACACACAGAAAGGAATATATGTTTGTATACAGATAGGTTATTGGTGAGCCCGCAAAACCATTAGGATCAGGTGACCCTAGAAGATGATAAGTTAAGGACAGACCGTCCAGAAGAGAAGTATTTAACAGATAGTTAAGAACAGAACGTCCAGAAGAAGAGGAGTGTCTAACAAATGTTAGATAAATTTTGATATATTGTCTGAAAGGCCCGAGTCAGCCAATGGTTAATAGTTAGCCAAACAAAACCAAAGTGCGTGAACAGATAGTTCATTTATTACCTGATATATATGTATGTTTATAATGATGCTTTATAGTATTATAACCAGTTTTGGTTGTAGATAAAGACTAGCAAAAAGATATGTTTTAAAGGAATTTTAATGAGGGGAAACCCGTTCCGCTAAGCAGCGTGGTATCACTTAATATATAATAATAGAGATGAAGAGTATTTTTCACACCAGGCTTTATGTTTGACTCAAAGTTTATGTTTTCCGCTTAAATTCTCGGGTGCTCAAAATTGATTTGAGTAAGCTGAGGGTTAAGGTTCTTAGTAAGATGACGAATAAAGCTACCAGAGGCAAGCAGGAGGCTAACGGATAACTATTTAGGAGTTGTAGTTCTTGTTTTAGTTGTTTTATTCCACTGTGTGTATTATGTCCGTTATGACAATATTACTCTGATCATCCAAGGTGCATCTTCATATGTCGCTCTTGGCATATTTTGTAATAAGTGTATTTTATCGTTACCCGGGAAACGTTTTGGGATTATGTAATATGAATATGGAACATATGTTTTGAAATGTAATGGAAAATTCTATTTTGAAATATGTGTCTTTTTCATATTCAAGTGCTTCTGATATTGTAGATACCATTAACATAGCTGTATTTAGTCGCCGGAAATTAATACTATAGATGTCTATAGCATCTGTAACACTTAGCTTTCGGCCTCTAGATAGGGGATGTTACACAAGTACTCTCGGAAAACTTGGTTCATCAAGTCTACGAAGAAAGTTGGTGCATTCGTTAACCCGAGTGGCATTATATTAACCACTCGTATGAACCATACCTAGTCTAAAAGGCTGTTAATGGAATACTTACCCCTGCCACTCTTAACTGATGGAAACCTGTTGCCAAATCCAATTGGAAAAATAATCCGGCTCCACACAACTGATCAAATAGATCGTTGATTCTCAGAATGGATACATATTTTTTATCGTCCTCTCGTTTAACTTAGGATAGTTGATACACATTCTCAACGACCCATTCGGTTTCTTTAGGAACACCACGGCCGCACCCCAAGGCAAACTGCTTGGTCTAATAAAAATTCTTCCTTCCAGATCCACTAGCTGCACCTTCAATTCCTTCATCTCAGTCGGTGTCATCCTGCTAGGTGGTCTACTTACAGGTTTTGCTCCTAGTACAAGATCTATCTGAAACTCAATAGCTCATTTCGGTGTAATCGTGTAACCAGCTCAAAAACATCGACAAATTTTCTTGCCACACAAACCTGACTTAACCCTTCTTCTACTTCCATAGCACTTAACAGAGTACAAGCACTCTGGTCAAAATCCTTCACTGATAATATAATTCGGTTATGACTATCAGGGTGTCTCAGTGATATTTCCCTATCTTGGCAAAATATCCTAGCCTCATATCTACCCAACCAATCCATTCCCAATATGATTCTGAAATCTATGAAATCGAAAACATACAGACTGCAGGTAAACTTATGACCTAAAAAATCAAGTTCTATCTGGTCACATTTCATTCTCATAGTTGCATACCCTCCTATCGGATTCGCAACCCTTAAGGAAGTAACAAGACATGTGGGTTCTAAACATAACCTATAAACCAAACACGGAGATATAAATGAATTTGATGCACCGATATCAAATAGTACCCTAATTGGTATACTTCGAATCAAAAGCGTACCTTCAGTCATAGTCTTTCATTTCTCAGCAACAGTTGGCCTAGTAGACGATGATCCAACAGCAAAGACTTTTCCCTTGTCCGTCCTGATTGGTTCTGGACACTGATTCTTATAATGCCCCACCTAGTTGTAGTTAAAGCGCTTCACACCCTTCTTGTCTATGGCCTTCTTCCCTTTTCCAATTTGGCATTCATGAGCATAATGACCGTTCTTACCGCACTTAAAGAATACATGATTAGCCTTTTCCTTCTTGGCAACTTCTCCCTTCCGGGTTCTCTACTTCTTAAAAAACTTCCTCTTCTTGCTAAGAAAACATGATTGCCATTTCCATAATTACGTTATGAGGATCACGAAGATGTGTCAAGATCGCACTAGCAATCTCAGGTCTCAGTCCCCAAATAAAATTCTTATTTCTCTTGATGACGGTGTCAATAGTAACATACCCATATTTGGATAACTCATCAAATTTTGCAGCATATTCAATCACCGACATCTCACCCTGCACTATGTCCATGAACTTCCTCAACAATGCAGACTTAGCAACTTCAGACAAAATCCTTTCCTCAAATCTTCTATTGAATTCTTCCTAAGTCAATTTTTCCTCTAGAGCTCCAACGGTGACACTATTGCACCAATAAAGCGTTGTTCCCTGCAGCTGCCTAGAGGCTAGTCTCCTCTTCTGCTCATCATTCAATCCCAAGTCAACGAATATTCTCTCACAATGCAAAAGCCAATTCTCAACTTTTATAGCATTCACCATTCCCAAAAACAGCTTCCTGCCAAGACTGATATAATCTATGCTCAACTTAGCATAGTTGTTTCCAATTAGAGCCACGGGATTAGCTCCTCCAACATTCCCAGCCACTCCTACAGCTGCTCCAACTTGCATCAGATTGATTAAGAACTGATACATCATCCCCATATCTACTAACAGATTTTCAACACCTATGTTGGCATTTGCATTTTGGTTTGAATTTGCCTGTCGACCCGGGTTCCCCTGGTATTAGGTCGTACATTTCCATTTGTTATGGTGCTTCCTTCACCGAGATTTCCTTTTCCGTTTCCTACCTCCATATCTTCCTTTCTTCTAAATTTGCATACGAGCCTTAGTAAGATATAGAAGAACAGTTTTAGAGAGAGAGGAATACGTACTTATATATATATATATATATATATATATATCAAATACAAGTACGTTACTATAGCGTTAACCCAACCCCTATCTTATTTTCCAATTCATTGAATTATATTTATTTATTCTTTTAGGTTTAATTTCTTAAGTTTTCATAAACCAATGCTCAGGTACCAACTTGTAACATCCCTAACTTGGAGGCCCAAAACTTATGGCTACGGATGTTGCAGTCATCCATAGTTATTAATCCTCAGTGACCAAATGCAGTAATGTTAGATATTTTGATATAACAGAAACACATGGATATGGAAATTTTTAAAACTGTTTAATCAAATTTCTCATTCCATTTTAATCGTATTTCAAATTCATTACATAATCCCAAATTCGAGAACCACGTGCAAAGATAACATAATTATTATAACATACGCCAAGAGCGACCTATGAAGATGCCCTCTTGGATGATCAGAGTACATAGATATATAGGCAATTAAAAAACTTTACCTTTACATCAGAACACAGTGGAATAAAAGAAAAGAACTCCTAATAGCTAGCTTGCCACCTGCACGTCTCCGGAAGCTTATTCGTCCAAGGAGAACCTGAAAATCCTTAACTCTCAAACTACTCAAAATCAATTGAGCACCCGAGATTTTAAGGGGAAAACGTAAACTTCAATTCAGACATAAAACCTGGTATAAATAATAACCTACCATCTCGAACCATTTAGATACCTAGTGAGATTATGCTGCTTACCGGAATGGGTTTCCCCCTCACTAGTATCTTACCTAAAAATTTATAATAACCATATAATATGCTCCTGCATCCACAATGGTTAAAAACATAGCAATTTAAAATATCATGATGATATGGAGACAAACAAAATATCCTGGATTTCTCATCCCCATATATTTGACTATCTGTCTTAGTTATAGTTTCTAGAGTTACTATTAACCTATTGGTTTTCGTAGGTTGGCTAATAACCTGTTTATAGTTTTTGGACTACCTGTCATATTTCATAGTTTTCATGGGGTCACTAAGAACCTTTTTCAAACTAATGGACTATCTGCCCGGTCTCATAGTTTTCATGGGATCACTAAGAACCTACTGGCCCATGCCAATAACCTCATACATTTATTTCATGGGTTCTCCTCGAACATATTGGTATCTCCAATAACTCACCCTTATATTATGGTTTTCATTAGTTGACTATGCACCTATTGACTTTTGGCAATAACTTAATCCGATATAGTTTTCATGGATTCATTACAAACCTGTTGGCCCTTGCCGATAACTCTTACTAAACAAATTTTTCATAGGTTTACTATGAACCTGTCTAAAATGACAACCTCTTAATTAGTCTTTGGGCATCCTATAGTTTGTTCCACCTAACCTCCTAAATGCAACTTTTTAATCATTCAGGAGTAAACTTAATTTATATTCACTACTAGATCAATCAACTTGGTTATTCTACCCATACTCCCCAAAATACGGTTATGGGTTCATTACATAGTGACTATATTTATAGAAAAAGCATATACAAAATAATACCAACATTTTGATTAATACCCTTAAAATCATTTCTCTCTGAAATATGGTTAGTCCATTTAACCCATTATTTTTATCAAGGCAAGCTTTTTCAAAAACTCCATATTTTAAAGCATTTTAAAGCTCTTTTATAGTGCTATGGGTTTTTTTTTTGAAAAATGAGATTGGATACTTTGTTTTGAAAACTAATGCTTTTGAAACCGTATACCTTTACTTTTGAAACCATTGGAATACCTCTTCCAAAAGCATTCAAATCTTTTTTTCAAAAAAACTAAACATATGCCTTTCGAAACACTTTAAAACATCTCTTTCGAAACCACCAAAACATACCTTGCGAAAGTATTAAAGCATCATTTGCTAATTTATAGAAGCATAGCTTCAAAATCATTTGAAAGTACCCCTTTCGAAAGCATTGTGTTTAATCTTAAACATATCTTTTGTGTCTAAGTAAATATAAGCGAAAGTACCCCTTTTAAAACCATTAATCTTCAAATAAAAGAGTTTAGGGAAAAACAAATGGTTTTGTAACCATCCTTTTGAAAGCATTAGTCTTTAAGTATAACCATAAGAAGGATAGCGTTGAAACCCCTTTCGAAGCCATTGTCTTCAAAACCTTTAGTAAATCGGCTACTACAGCCCTTTCGAAAGCATTGATTTAAAAACAAAGCAAATAATTCAAAAGCTACCCTTTAAGCAAAAAGGTGGCAACCTCTTCGAAAGCTATATTAAACCCTTTTGGAAAGCGTTCTTCTAAAAGTAAGGCAAGCAGCGTTTCTTTAGAAAGCAAAACGAATGCTTCGACCCCTTTGAAGACTTGGTTTCGACTCCATACCTGCCACCTTTCTCCAATCCACTACATCCAAAGCCTTGATACCTTGTGTATTGGTTTCGACTTGGTTACCGCGGAAGTATAAGATCGAGAGGTAGCTACTGGAAGTGGCGAAACAATAAACTTATACAAAACTATTTTTATTGCCTTTTAAGCAATACTTTTCAACTAACTTGCCTATTTGTAAAAATATGATTGGTTGCCATAACTTTAACAAAACCTTACCTAAAAGACTGTCGAATTTATTTAGGAATTAACTAAAAATAATTAACAAAATAGCACTTCCCGTTAATAAAACAATTAAGACATTAAAGTCCTTAGGAAAAATCCCCAAAAATCATAGAAATTCACTTTTAATATGTTAGCCAACATATATTAATTTCAGACCCAAATTCTTTATCTAATAGATGAAATAAATTTATAAACCCAATTATTCATATCTTCCTTTTAAAATTCATAAAATTATCCATGGCTTGGATAATTACAGAAATTTAAACCCATCTCCAAAATAATGTTTTACATAAGTATTTAATCCTCATGGCTTTCGAAACACAATATAAACGATTTTAGCCATAAAATCGAAATAAACATTTATAAAACATACTTGTTTGAATCAAACATACCATGTAATCCAACCATATCAATATTAAAATCATCATGTACGATTTGAACTTTAAACCCAAAATCAAATGCTCATTAAAAACAAAAATGAGATGGTTTCGATTATTATTACCTTGATTTGGATAAGAAACTTGAGGTTTGATATTGCTTAGTTCTCCTTGCTTGAATTCTTAGTTTTAATTTAATTTCCTCTTTTTTTCCCATAGGTAACGGCTGGCTTTCTCCTTAGTTTATATTTTAGGATTTTGAACTTGTGAAATGAAAATGGGAATAAGGTTTAGTGGTTAAGAGATACGGTTATTCCCCATAATGCCCTTTGCCTTATTCTCTTATTAGTTAACTTAGAAAACCATTCACATAAACCCATTCTTTTAATTATTATTTAGTTAAGCACGGCCTCTATTTTAAATTTTCATATCTCAATATCCTTATGTCTCTAATCTTTACGTTATTCTATTTAATTTATCTAATTAAATCTCCTGAATAATGTTATTTAAAATTATGTGTGTTACAAAAAACCCTAAGAGAAAACATAGAAATCTTTCGATTTCACCAGTGGGCATCAGGATTCACATAGCCTGAGATTCTGACCTTGACGAATATCAACAAATCATATACCAATGTACGATAAATAACACCTTATCGGTTGTACCATACATAACCCCTAACACATGGTCTTTGTCCACATCTCTTTTCAACCTTAAGAATATCAACAAATCAAAAGGGATTATTCACTCGTATCTACCATTTAATGATGGCCTAAGTAAAATGTACGTACCTTGAGGAATATCAATAAATACACGCATGTACCTTCCTTGTCTAGTCAATATATTAATATTACTATACATAACATACCTATCTTGAGGGAAATCAACAACTAAAGAGCATGTACGTAATCTATTAATATATAAATGGTAAACAATAACTTATATATTAAGGATTCATAATTTTTTATACACACACAAGAGTGATCCCAATTTAGGAAAAATATATTTCCTATAAAATATCGTCATGATACAAATGTCGGACATATCAAAAATCATGGTATACGTACTATGCATATGTATTTATTCCATAAACTAACTTGGATTTTGGTTTCTTACCATCCACTATATTATTCATTCACATTGTACAAGTTTAGTTTATTTATAACCACTTATAATTTAGCTAACTTATATATACTCTTACATATATTATTAATTGAATTAAATTTAATTAATTTATTAAATTAATGAACAAATTTAGTTAAATTATTCTGAAATTTCATTTTATTCATCTTAAACAATTTAAAATGAATATTAATTATAACACTTATAATTTTATGTATATACATATAACATTTTATATGCACATTTTATTTTATTAACTAACATTTAATTAATTAGAAAAATTAATTAATATAAATTTTATTGGTTAAAAATTTAATTATTATTTACCTTAAATATTTTAAGATAATACGCATATATCATTTTACATATGTTTGATTTAATTAATTGACATTCAATTAATTACTTATTTAATTAATCCAATTAATTAAATAATTTAAGATAAGAAATTTGAAATTAAATTATATTAATTATAAAAATAATTTTGAAAAACATTTTATAATTTGATATTTTAAATTTAACTTTTAAATTCAAAATACAACTTAAATTTTCAAATAGATTTTGAAAGTTAACCTAAGGCCCAATCAATTTGGGTCTTTATATTAGGGATGACATTTTGGCTTACTTCATCATTGAGCCAGGCCAGTAGCCAAGTAGGGAAGAGTACTTGATTACCTATATCGGACCTTAGACACTACCTTCAAGACAAACTACTTAATGGGTAGAATTTAACCATTTATCCTTAACGTTGCTAATTTAGACTACATAGATTATTTGGCTCTTATACCATTGAAGGACCGAGTCGGAATGCAATGGGTTAAATGGGTGATTTGTAAAAAAATCCATTTTATGGTCTTTTATTGGACTTATGAAGTCTAAATGGATTTTAGATACAATCTAAAAATATTTTAAATGAATATTTATTTTATTTTTTAAAAATGGTTTCTTATGTATAAGTTTTAATTTATAAGTGTATTAAATACACTTATATGTGTATAGTGCACGTGCTACAAATATAACGTGTATGTGGCTAATGTGACCATATATAGGTGCTAAAATTTACATTGCAATGGACTCATTTGTCCGTTTATATATGACTTTGTTGTCCATGGTTTTGTAAACTATAAAGTTAATAATTGCAAGTATATATACACATATAATAACAATTACACACACACATACAAACACACGCATATAGACACACATATATATTAATGTTACTTTGACTATTTATATGTTTTGGATTCTAGAATTAACAATTTAAATCTACTTGTATAAATTTTTAATTCATGGTTTTACATAGAAATTCCTTTTATAAACTTTAAATTGTAATAACATACATAATGCATACTTGTATAAATAATTATGAACATTGTGTAAAGATCCACCTTTTCAACCATCATAGTCGATACCGAATACATACATGGTATTCAAATGATGAACATCCAATCCCAGAAAGGCAGACTGTTAGAGTAAAATAAGAAGAAATGAACAAAGAATAGGGAAACCAGAATCTCACAGCGAAATCGACAATATATAATATAACATAAACAATAAAACTAGCACTCCAAAATACAAAGTACATCAGAGTTAAAAACAAACCTTATCAGCTGGATAGTTATAAAATTCCGACCTTACATAGAAAATAAAACACTACAATAGGTGAACATCAAGCTCTTCTCCAGTTACTTCATATCACCTAAGCTAACCTTGGAAAAACTTGGTATGACCAGAGCTTTATCATAAAATAACATCCGGGTCAGTCTGGAAAAACCAGCCTAAGAAACTTAAGTAAAATGATGAACATATAAAAGTTCCATGAGACCATGCCACTAACGTAGAACGGGTTTTTACCTCACAAGAACATCATCCATAAATGAAGAAATGTGAAACAAATCAGAACAACAATCCAATCAAGAAAGAACAGAAATAAAAAACAGAAACAACCCAAATAAAAGGGTGGGTCCTAGTAAGAACAAATCCCATACTTAATGAATGGGCATAAATAATAACAAATTCCAAACATGAAATAATTGAACATAGAGAAGAGCATAAGGCTGTTCTCCATGTAATTAAGGAAACAATTCAAAGATTTAAATTAACAATAAGTGAAAGAGAGGTTTTTCCAACAATGACTAGGAGGTTGTGCTCCCTTATCGAAAGCATACCTCTAGAAATATACTTGAGAACTTCGATGGTTCCCAGAAACCTTCAAGTCGGACTCCGCCAACAATTATCGAGTGCCCGAGTATTTCACATCTCAATGTGTAACACTGAATCCAATGTAGATTGGATGTGAAAATACCATAATGGAAGCAACCCCACATAGCTTGGCCTCCACTCACTCTTTAGGTTTAATCATTTCCAACAAAGGATAACAAGGCTCAAATGAGTAGCACACCGTTTTAGAGTGACAAAATATAAAGAAGAAAGCAGAATCAAAGTCGATAGTATATAAATAAACTATTGGGAATGATAAGATTGTTGTTTTCACTTGCTCTTGATTTTCAATCACAATACTTTTAAATATACTTTAGAAAGCTTCTTTAAATTATTCTTTGAAGGGGGCAAATTATATTTTCTATGTGTATTAAAACCAAGGTCAAAACAAATGTCAAAACATTGTTTATTATAAACCCAAAACAATTTATACTTAGCTTTATTTGAAACAATTCTTTCTAAAAGATCTTTTTGTTTATAAACTATTATTTATAAATTTAAAAAAAAATATTTATCATTCCAAAAGATATTAAATCAAATTTCAATTACTTTTATAAATTAAAACAAATGTTAATTTATCTTAAAGAAAATAAATCAAATTTAAAATCCTTTTTATAAATTTAACCCGATATTAATTATCCCGAAAGATAATTAATCACATTATTAATCTTTTTAAATTTTAGAAATGGTATTAATTATCCCAAAAGTTATTTTTATAAAATTTATACTCTCTTTTAACTAAACCAATCACATATCTTTATCAAATAGTTAATACTATCTAAAACACCTTTATTTAATAAGGAAATTAACTTTTAAACCTTATTAAATCAATTTATTTACTTTAAACTCTTTTATTAAATCAATCAATTAACTTTTAAAACACCATTAATTAAAAATATTAACTAAAGTCAAATGTCATTTATTAAATTGACAAATTAGATTCAAACATCGTTAACTAAATTAATTAACTAAATTTAAAACATCATTAATTAAAATAATTAATTAAACTTGGATATCATTATTTAAAATGGTTGATTATTTTTAAATATCATTAGTTAATTTGATTTATTAAACTCAAATATCATTAATTTAAAATGATTAATTACTTTTTAGCATCATTAATTTAAAATGATTCATTAAACTCAAATATCATTAATTAAAATGATTAATTCATTTAAATATCATTAATCAAAATGATTAATTAAATTTAAACATCTTTAGTTAAAATGATTTATTAACTTAAAACATCATTACTTAAAACAATTAACTAAATTCAGATATCATTAATTAAAATAATTAATTAATTTAAAATATCATTTATTTAAACAATTTATTAAATTCAAATAATCATCAATTAAAATGATTAATTAAGTTAAAATATCATTAATTAAAATGTCTAATGAATTTTTAACATCTAATTTGTGAAAATACAAGCTCAAGACAACTCATATATAAGTTTGGGGGATGATATTCAATAATTGATGATATAGCGAGAATTACTATAATGACACTTAAATAATTTTAATATAATATCACGATTAATTACAACTAAACATCAATATAAGAAGCATAAGAAAATAATAATTGTTGGCGAGAAACCTCTTATGGGCTCTCTATAAATATTCCCTGAAAACAAATAGTTACGGACAAAATATATAATCATATGGGTTAACAGCAATTAAGTTCACATGTCATCCACTTTCCAAAATGGGAATTTCAACCAAACAATCAATCAAACAATAACAACAATATCTAAACTATCAACCAAGCATTCAATAATAAATTTATAGCATCACATATATTATATAGCTAATTTAAAGGAGAGTAAACTCATAGAAATTCTAGTTATTATCGAAGCATTCCGGTTTGAACTAAAATCAAACAACATTCATTTTAGCTTGAAATTCTACAAGCTCCAAGCTCCTTCAATCTAACTCCAGAACGTAGCTAATGGCGATACGAGTATAATGCAACTTGCCGCGTTCGAATCCGACCCCGTATGAAATAATTACGAGTATAATAAGATTTAGGAATTAACTAATATAATTAATATTAATTACATCTTTAACTTCCTATTAACTTAACCTAATCGTAAACAAAACAACCCAGGATGCTACAATCAACTACTCGACGTCGAACTTCAACGACATATCAATGCCGCCACACCTAGACCTGTCAAATGGGTTGGGTTGGGTTGGGTCAAAATGGGTTGAATCGAGTTTGACCCAACCCATTTATGATCCATTCTTTTTGACCCATTTAACCCATTTAAAGATTTAAATTTGATTTGATTAATAAAAAACAAATAGATATAAAATAATTCTAATTTTTACGTTTTGAATTTCGATAAAAATCAAAATGTAAAATTTTAGAATTTAAAATTTAATTCTAATTTTCATCAAAATTCAAATATGGGGATGCAGTCTGTTATTTGCTAAGTGCAATCGTTAGTTACCATGGAGATCTACAGTATGCGTTCACAAGATAAAGCATCCGGGTATTCCATATTGTCTAATTTAGGAAGGAGTTCATTGGTCTAATTCTCGCCTGATTCTGAATTAGTGTGAAGAAGTTATTGCATTCTGGATTAAAAAATAGCGGCTTCTGCCTAGGCGGAGTTCAAATATTAGATGTAGTAGCCTGTTATTTTCTAAGTACAACCGTTAGTCGCCATGGAGAACTAGAATGTGTGTCTACAAGATGAAATATACGAGTGTTCCATATTGTCCGTAATTTAGGTGGGAGTTTATTGGTCGAAGTCTCACCTGATTCTGAGTTAGTATGAACAAGTTATAGCAGTCTGAACAAAAAATTAGCGGCTTCTGCCTAGTCGGAGTTCAAATATGGGATGTGGTAGCTTGCTATTTTCTATGTACAACTGCCAGTCACCATGGAGAACTACATTGTGTGTTTACAAGATGAAATATCCGAGTGTTACATATTGTCTGTAATTTAGGTGGGAAACCATCGGTCGAAGTCTCGCCTGATTCCGAGTATGTATGAAGAAGTTACCGTAATCTGAACAAAAAAATAGCAGCTTATGCCTAGGCAGAGTTCAATGTGGGGATGTAGTCTGTTATTTTCTAAGTACAACTATTAGTCACCATAGAGAACTACGGTGTATGTTCCAAATTTATATTTTTAAGTTTTAAGTTTTCAATAAATGGATAAATGGGTTACTCATTTATAACCCTTTTAAAAATGGATCAACCCAACCCATAACCCATTTAATAAAATTCATAAATGGATTGACCCAAACCATTTATATGTAGGGTTAATGGGTTAGGTAATATTTTGATAGGTCTAGCCATAACACTCCAGCCGCTGCCTCTCTCCACCTGACAACTCCCCTAGTCAACCCCGACCTACGTCTCAAAGCTTGCCTCTGATGGTCGCCGTTAGCTCGAGAATGAGCTTTTAGAAACATCGTCATTCATTTGGCTTTTGCCTCCACCTCAGAAGTCCATCGATTATCGTGCCGCCTTAAGTCGAAAGCCCTTACCTTCCTCGACACTTCTCCTTCAGGGTCCCCCGCCTCTAGATCACCCATGAAGCCAAAAAACCCATGAAGACTTCTACGCCGTCGATCCCCTTTTATGGCCGACTCGGGCGATCATGCCATAATCCAACCAACTACCTTTCTCCATTCACCCCCACGAACAACTTGCAGTTGAGACCCAATCCTGAAATTGCCTCGAGTAGCTTCGATTTACTTGAGCAGTTGGATAAAGAGAATTGAAAATGAAAGGAGAGGGAATGAAGAAAAATGGCTTTGTGTTGGATTTACTTGATTTTATAAACAAATAGAATATAATAATAGAAACACTATGATTATGATTTCTTTTCCCCTAACAAAAAGATCTCTCGAACCACCCAAAATGTTCACGCCATCAAATCGTAATTAAACTTGAATTTTGATTTGATTTTACAATGGTTTTTAAATGAAATATTTACGTACCTTGCTACACAATATTTCGTTCGAGTATAAACCGTGAATGACCGAAATAAAAATATGATCATGCACCAAAAGGCGGCATGATCACAAATTAATAGTGAAATACACAGATTATTTTATTTTGTGAAATTTCACAAAAATCATTTGCCGTAAAATACGTCAAATGAAAATATAATTTTTTTCCAAATTCATTAAATCCAAATTCAAACAAATTCAATTCACCAATATTATTATTAATTAAAAGGATTTAAGTAAAATTATTCAATCCATTTAATTAATATTTAATTAGCAAGTCTAAATATTTAAGTAATTGCCTATATATGAATATAAGTTATTAAATACCAAAATCCAATCATTTAAATATTTAAAATTAATTAAATATTAAAAATTCAATGATCAAAATTCTGGATTGTTACACAATGTTTTAAATTTTAAACAATATAAATTTGAGAAATTCGTAGTTTTATATGTTTAGAAACTTAAAGTTAGCAAACGAAAAACAAGCCTTAACTTATGAAGGATTCAAGCTTGGTTTATGACATTTTGCATAAATTCCACTTATGAAATTTTGAATTGAATAAGTTAAAATTATGTAAATAGTAACTAGACGAATTTACAAACAAAACCAAAAAACATACAAACATGTATTCAATTTTCAAAATGATTTGAAGTAATCAACACAAGTAGCTAACGTATGTACGTGCATATTTAAGTTACGAAATTGCATCAATTAATTAAAATTCATTTTCAAATTTTTTATTTATTTTATACTTTAATATTCAACCCAATGACAAAATCAAATCGCACAACCCAAGCATATATATTAGTTCATTGCATAATATTGGATCTAAACTATACATACAAAACGAGTATGAGATCAAAAGTAATAGTATATGTGGATCCAAGTTGTATTAACATCATGAATTAAACAATCAAACAAAATTAGAAAATCACCTTAAGATGAAGCCAAAAATCTTACCTTGAATGAAGAATATAACTCCTAGATTTGATAAAATCAACATCTGGATTTTGCAAGAGTCTGAGGTAAACACCAATTTGAATACTACAAATTTTATTTGAATTTGTTTTGGGAATTTTAATGCATGAAACCTATGGAATTTCGGCCAAGGTACGATGAAAAGGAGAGTAAAAACCCGATGAATGAATTGTATTTAAGAAGGTAAGAAAAGAGTATTAAAGGCTAGAGATCTTTTGCCTTCCTTTAATTTGCCTTTTCAAATCAAATTTGAAAACCTTTTATCATTACTTGGTCAACCATAGAAGAGGCTAAATGACCTTAAAAGCTCCCCAGATGTAACGCCCCACTCTGAGACCCACTGTAACAAAGAGTATTACGGGAGTAATACTGTCTATTAAAGCGGAGAATAGAGTATAGTGGAAGCGACCATTTGTAATCAAGCTATAACTATCTACTGAATACGTCGAAAGGGCGGTATTTTTTTTTTCCAGGTGGTTCGACATATTCAATAAATATTTATAACGAAATTACAATGGCTAAAGATCTATCAGAATAAGCATAGTAATAAAATGATAAAACATCACAGAACAGAATCACATAACAGATATAAAATCCTAGGACAATACATCCTCAATACAGATCCAAATATCATAAGTGGGTACAAAGCCACTGCTCACACATGTGAGTCAAAAATATGTACATATCAAAGTCTGAATAATAACAGAGTAGCGGAATAGTGGACAAATAAAAGCGCTATCTATTAGCATAGCAGATAATGTCCAAGCGGAAGCACAGAAGCTAAGTCCAGAGACCTAACCTGAAACAACTCGGTCTGACCCGAGCGAAAACACTCGGGTCAGGCTAGCTAAACAATCAGTAATAACTGAGATATATAATAATGCGGTACATAAATAAAACAGTACTTATCCAAAGAGAAGTATATTATGAACCACATGAATATAATGACGATCCCTAATCATCAATAAACAATAAAAATCTCCAAAGAGAAATCAACACCAAAGTGTAGAATAAATAAAACCGCCTCATATCATCGGCGTAGCCAAAGCTATAAAAAGATGCCCATAGGCAATAATCCCAAGAGTGACCAGAGTCTGTAATCAATGCCCAAGCAAAGATCGATGCTCCAAAGAGCAATGGGGATATATTGAAAAGTCAATGAAATCCAACACTGAAAAGCAATGTCCAGAGACACTGTGAATCCACAAGGCAATCGCACTTACATCGTATGGTTCCATAGAACCAACACCGAATGGCAGTACTCGAGTGGATATAAAAATCATCAGATAATACAAGTTTTGCACGTGCACCGACCAGAGTCGTTGTTGCCAAGTACTGTAAAGTTGTGATCGATCACTCGCACAGATGCGGAACGCGCGAAACGGCGAAATCCTTCCCAGAAGGATAAAGGCCCAGAGGCACACGCCGAAAAGTAAACTGCTCCATAGAGCAGGTGTCCAGAGACGGTTGCCCAGAGGCATGGTGACCCAGAGGTCCAGTACTGGCCGCCCAGAGGCATGGTGACCCAGAGGTCCAGTACTGGCCGCCCAGAGGCAAATGTGTCACTAACTTCTTGGAGAGGAACCCGTAAAGTGTTAACAATGAGTCCCATACCCCACGTTCGCACTAAACGGTTTCCTAACCAATAGCAAGCTCACACTCCAAACAATAAAAAGTCCACCTCGTATCATCGGTGAACTAGACCCAAAGGTCAAAACGATCAATCGAATAGGTCGGGGATTAATCGGAAAGAAAATACACACGGTTCCATAGGCCGGAGATTTCCTAACCGTTTAAGCACCTTTCCACTTCGCTCGACGTGCTAAAAGTGAGTGTGAGATTTTTATTATAGAAAATATTGGTGTAAAACGAATTTATAATTGATTTTGAAATCATCTTTAAAACGGTCTTTTGAAAAGTCTCCTATTATGGAGTAATTAATTTAATAATTAAAAATAATATTATATAATAATTTTCAAAAGCCATTTTGGAGTGAAAAATCCTTTTAAAACCCTTTATAAAGCCCGTGCACGAAATTCAGAGACAAATCTCAAAGAAATCGACGAAAACCAGAAAATCATCAAAATTTTCCAAGTGTTTGAAACCATTCAAAAAACTGCTGCGAACCCAAGTTCGGCAATTTATTTGGACCAGCAAACTATGTCCAAATGGCATGAAAACTGGTAGGCATGTAGTCCAACATCCCTACTTTAAGATGCAAAAAGAATTTCTGGATTCCGAGTTGAGACGAAGTAGCAGCGACGTCTCAAAGTTGAACCCAGGAAAAGATTCATACTATTTTCCAACAGCGACCGGAGTCTAACTTTGGCACGAAAATCGAAGTATCAAACGAACTCCAATGTTGCCCAAATTTTCCAGAGATGGATTTCGGAACACCACCTTCCCAACGAGACCAAAAACGTTAAATTCCGACTTCGGATGCGATCGTGGTGACATCCCGAAGTGGAGCTCAAAAGCTGGAAAAAATACAGAGGTGATTTGATTTTTCTTCTTCTTCTTTTTTTTTTTTTACTTACGCGGGCCCGGCCCGCGTCAGCCTGCCCCAGCCCAGGCGGGCTGGGTGCGGTAATGCCCCAGCCCGCCTGGGCTGGGGAGCACCCAGCCCACGCGGGCTGGGAGGCACCCAGCCCACGCGGCCTGGGCTGGGGTTCAATGCATGTGGCCAGCCCCTTAGGGGGCTGGCCTGCTCTGGGCTAGCCCAGCTGGGCTAGCCTCATCTGGGCAGAACCTGGGTGCAACCAGGGTCTGTTTTGGCTCTGTTTTTCAGCCTGCACATATCAGCCAACATTTTTTTGTGTTTTTTGGTATTTAGGTGTGTTTTTTTCAATTTTGGGCATCAAAATTATCACCAAAATTAACTAGCAATAATCATTAATAATTAGTAATTACCAAAATTACAACTAGCATTAATTACTAATCAATAGTAATTACCTTGATGAGGCAAAAGAACAAATAGTATTTGTGCACAATCAAGCAAGCCAAAAGCCTTAACCTCCAAACAAAGATCAAGAGACTTCAAGGACCCAAAATCAACAAAAAAATAAAACAATAATTATAACATGAAGGTTGAGATAAATATGGGTTAAGAAGGAGGATTAGATAATATGAGAGATTGCATTACCTTTCTTTTTTTTCTAGGATTAACTAATTTATAAAGAGAAGGAGATGGAGCTTCTAAATGGAGGCCATTAATTTTGTTTAGATCTAGGTTTTGAAGTTATGAAGAGGAGGGTTAGGGTTTGGATGAGTTTGAGATATTATAAAGGAGTGGGTTAGGCTAATGGGTAATGGTAAGGGGTTTTAGAAACCCATTAGGACTTAGTTTTATTTTCTAATGTTATCATGTGAACCAAAATCCTAAGAAGCATTCTATTTTTAATTAAAACCTTATAATTGTCTTATTTAGCCCATTAGCCTATAATCACTTTTTATTTAAAAATTCCTCATTTCAACCCAAAATATTTTAATTTGCAAACAATTGTAAATTTAACTTCTCCAAAATTTGTTTAGCCCCTTTTTAACTTAAAATCATAATTTTACTCCACCATTCGGTAATTGCAATCTCAGGGTTGTTACAGACTCCCCCCCTTAAGGAAATTGCGTCCTCGCAATTCCTTAAATATAGGAGTCGTCTATAACATCTAATCCACAAAAGGAATTCAAAAGATAAAATATAGATGCTCACCCGTGCCGGAAGATGAAAGAAAACCAGGATAAGTACGCTCGATAAATTCTATGGTTTCCCAAGTGCAGTCCTTAGGATTAGACGACCATTGAATCTTCACAAGCGGAACCTCTTTGTTTCGAAGACGTCTGATCTTCGAATCAAGCACACGAAGAGGTTGCTGCTCTATAGATAGATTGGGTGAGATCTCCAAATCAGGCACAATATGAGGCTCGATAATAGAATCAGGATCGCGCACACACTTGCGAAGCTGAGAGACATGGAACACATCATGTATTCCAGAGAAATGAGCAGGTAGAGCCACACGATAAGCAACGGGGCCGATGCGTTCCGTAATAGGAAATGGTCCGACATAACGAGGAGCCAACTTCCCTGTAGAGCTGAAACGCACAACCCCCTTCATGGGAGATATCCGAATAAAGACATGATCACCAATGGAGAACTCAAGAGGCTTCCTACGGCTGTCCGCGTAGGATTTCTGACGGTTCTGCTCCTCTTTCGTTCTCTGACGAATAAGAATAATCTTCTCAGAAGATTCCCGAACTGAATCTGGACCAAGAAGGTGCTTCTCACCAGATTCTAACCAACAAGCAGGAGAGCAACATGGCCTTCCATAAAGAGCCTCGAAAGGTGCCATGCCGATACTAGACTGAAAGCTGTTGTTGTAGGAGAACTCTACAAGCGGTAAGTGATCCTCCCAACTACCACCGAAATCCAAAATACAATAGCGCAAAAGATCCTCTAAAACACGATTCACCCTCTCTGTCTGACCGTCAGTCTGAGGATGATAAGCAGTCGAGAAATTCAGCTTTGAGCCCAAAGCCGACTTTAGGCACTTCCAGAAGTGACTAGTAAAGATAGTGTCTCGATCACAGACGATAGAGCTAGGAATGCCATAAAGACGAACGACTTCCTTCACATATAACTTGGCAAGCTGAGGAGCAGTCCGAGTGGACTTAATAGGAATGAAATGAGCTGATTTGGTCAAGCGATCAACGATGACCCAAATAGAAGTATGGCCTGACCTCGATCGAGGCAGACCGTCAATGAAATCCATGGATATCTGATCCCATTTCCACAATGGAATCTCTAGCGGCTGTAGAAGACCAGATGGACGCTGATGCTCAGCTTTGATCTGTTGACAAGTCATGCAACGGCTTACATAACTTGCAACATCGCTCTTCATGCCCTCCCAATAAAATAGACGACACATGTCGGCATACATCTTACTCGACCCGGGATGAATAGTGTACTTAGTGCGATGACACTCGTCTAGAATGTCACGCCTAAGTGATGAATCAGATGGTACCAAAATACGGTTCTTCCTGCGAAGACACCGATGAGAATCAATAGAATAATCCAACAATGTCTCATCACTGGATCCCGACTCAAGGAGATGAATATATCGCAACAGGTCTGGATCCTGCCGCTGAGCATGTGCAATGCGATCCAATAGAATAGGTCGAGCTTCCAAGCTGAATAGCAAGATCTGAGGATCAGAAGACGGAGCTCGATTTCGAATATCACGCATAGAAAGAGTCTCAAGAATATCCCACTCGGCTATCATCATAGAAACTACTGCCGAGTTTGCGACTGAGTGCATCAGCCACACGATTACCCTTGCCAGGGGTATACTGAATATCTAAGTCATATGAGGCGAGAAACTCAAGCCATCGCTGCTGCCTCATATTGAGACCTCTCTGGCTGAAAAGATACTTCAGCGACTTGTGATCGGTGTAGAGAATGAAACGTTCGCCCAATAGATAATGACGCCACGTCTTCAAGGCAAAGACGATAGCAGCTAACTCAAGATCATGAGTAGGATAGCGAACCACATTCGGACGTAGCTGCCTAGAAGCGTAAGCAACTACCTGATCCTTCTACATAAGCACAGCACCGAGGCCGCTACCACAAGCGTCGGTGTAAACAACAAGATCCTGGTTACTCTCAGGAACCACAAGAATAGGAGCATGGGTGAGAAGTTCCTTCAGTCGCTGAAAGGAAGCTTCACACTTATCAGACCAAATAAAACGAACCCCTTTACGAGTCAGAGTCGTGAGGGGAAGTGCAACACGAGAGAAATCCTTGATAAATCGACGGTAATAACCCGCCAGACCAAGGAAGCTGCGAATATCATGAACGTTCTCGGGCTGCTTCCAATTCTGAATAGCTTCGATCTTGGCAGGATCGACAGAAATACCCTCAGATGATACAATATGGCCCAAGAACTTGACCTCGCTCTCCCAAAAATGGCACTTGGAGAGCTTGGCCTTAAGCTGATGCTGACGAAGAGTATCCAAGACGATCCGCAAATGATGAGCATGCTCTGCCTCGGATCTAGAATAAATAAGAATATCGTCGATGAAAACCAGAACGAATATATCGATGTATTCCCGGAATACTCGATTCATAAGATCGACAAAGAAAGCCGGAGCGTTCGTCAAGCCGAATGGCATGACCAACCACTCAAAACAACCATAACGAGTGCGAAAAGCTGTAAGAGGAATGCTGTCTTCGGCGACTCGTAGCTGATGGAATCCGGTGGCAAGGTCAAGCTGAGAGAAGACCTTCGCACCGCTCAACTGATCAAACATATCGTCTATCCGTGGCAATGGATAACGATTTCTGATGGTCAACTCATTAAGCTTGCGATAGTCAATGCAAAGCCTAAGAGAGCCATCGGGCTTCTTAACGAAGACCACAGCAGCACCCCATGGCGAAGAACTGGACCGAATGAGCTGCTTCGCCTCAAGCTCCACTAACTGCTTCCTGAGTTCCTCATTCTCTTTAGTAGACATCCTCGTGGGAGGATGCCCAACTGGGTGGGAGCCTGGAATGAGATCGATGCGGAACTCAATGGCCCGCTTTGGCGGCAGGCCTGATACTGGCTCGAATATATCGGGGAAATCCCGAACAACAGGAATACGAGATATGTCTACCTCATCATCTCGTGAATCAAGAGAGAATAAAGTAACATCAGAAAGCCCAACATCTTGAAGAACAATAGCTAACGGAGAGGACGAGTCAGGGTGATGAATGAATAATATCCGCTCCGAACAAATAATTTTGGCGTCGTGCTGAATGAGCCAATCCATGCCAAGAATCATATCAAAGCCCAAATACTCCATAACGTGGAGATTTGCACGGAAAGAAAAGCCACAAAGATCAATATCTATATTCTCACAGAGCAAGCTAAGGGTCGTGGATCCACCAATGGGATTCACAATCCTTAGTGAAGAAACCATACAAGTAACATCCAAAGATAAAGTATCAACTAGTTCCTTTGATACGAATGAGTGAGAGGCACCTGTATCAAAAAGAACTCTAATAGATCTACCATGAAATAAAATAGAGCCTTCAAGAACGGAAGGATGTGTACCTTTAGGCTGAGCAGAAGTGGTAGGAGCCTTGGCAGCATTAAGCCTGCCAGGCTTGGCACTAGATGGAGCAATAGGACAAGTGGTGATCCTGTGTCCCTCCTTCTTACAGAAGGTGCAATAGAGAGGTTTGGGACACTCTCGAATAAAGTGATCTGGGGAACCGCAATTGAAGGATTTCTTCGGAGGACATGTCCCACTAGGCTGAGCAGAAGTCTGGGACTGAGGACGAGTCTGAGGCTGAGTCTGAACTGTGGAACTGCCAGTCTTCTTCTTCTTGTGCTGAAAAGAAGAGCCAGACTTGCCAGGAGGAAACCTCTTCTTGGTGGGGTTTGTGGCACCCACACCACCATCATCACTATGCTCCATCTCGATTGACTCAAGATGTAGAGCTGCATCGACCAGCTTCTCGAATGAGAGCTCAAGCTGAAGCATAAGCTGCCTCTTCAGATATTTCTTCAAGCCCTCAACAAATTTGAGGTTCCTCTTATAAGGAGTAGCAATAAACTCAAGGTCGTACTTGGACAGGGCCTCGAAGGAAGAGACATAATCGGAAACGGAGGACTTCCCCTGCTTGAGATCAAGAAAGCGGCGAGCAAGGGAGTTCTTCTCTGACTCAGGAATGAATTTGAGCTCAAATCTCTCACGAAACTGAGCCCAAGTAAGTGTAGTCTCATCGACCTCAGCAATAAGAAGTTCGTACCAATCCAGAGCACGACTCTGAAGCTGACTAGAAGCAATAAGAACACGGTCATGATCCGGGATATCCATACGAGTGAAAATGCGCTCGCATATCCGAATCCAAGCCTGGACCTCTAAGACATTCACGGAGCCACTGAACGGCTTCCCTCCGAGATGGGTAAAATCACTGCAGAGACGCGCAAAAGCAGACTTGCGCGGAACATCAGCAACTGGGGCTGGAGACTGAGAATGAGACTGGGAATTCCGAACCAGCTCCATGATCTGGTCGGTGGTCATGAACACGCCCTCTGGATGAGTGTTGCTGGACTGCCCAGCAGCACTGGTCTGACGTGTGGGTCTCCCTCTTCCACTTCCAGACATACTGAAAGTCAAACGGGAATTAGAGTTAGATATGATTCAATGATAGATAATTAATTAAGGAATACTACAGAATATAACGGATTCCTAACCATATTCCTAACTTATCTATCAATAAACATAAGGAAGGGATTTGATTTAATTCGGATCTAATTAAAATGTATTGTACTAAGTGTATCTGTTCTGTGTTTATTATGCTTATTCCTGAAACCAGGCTCTGATACCAAACTGTAACGCCCCACTCTGAGACCCACTGTAACAAAGAGTATTACGGGAGTAATACTGTCTATTAAAGCGGAGAATAGAGTATAGTGGAAGCGACCATTTGTAATCAAGCTATAACTATCTACTGAATACGTCGAAAGGGCGGTATTTATTTTTTTTCCAGGTGGTTCGACATATTCAATAAATATTTATAACGAAATTACAATGGCTAAAGATCTATCAGAATAAGCATAGTAATAAAATGATAAAACATCACAGAACAGAATCACATAACAGATATAAAATCCCAGGACAATACATCCTCAATACAGATCCAAATATCATAAGTGGGTACAAAGCCACTACTCACACATGTGAGTCAAAAATATGTACATATCAAAGTCTGAATAATAACAGAGTAGCGGAATAGTGGACAAATAAAAGCGCTATCTATTAGCATAGCAGATAATGTCCAAGCGGAAGCACAGAAGCTAAGTCCAGAGACCTAACCTGAAACAACTCGGTCTGACCCGAGCGAAAACACTCGGGTCAGGCTAGCTAAACAATCAGTAATAACTGAGATATATAATAATGCGGTACATAAATAAAACAGTACTTATCCAAAGAGAAGTATATTATGAACCACATGAATATAATGACGATCCCTAATCATCAATAAACAATAAAAATCTTCAAAGAGAAATCAACACCAAAGTGTAGAATAAATAAAATCGCCTCATATCATCGGCGTAGCCAAAGCTATAAAAAGATGCCCATAGGCAATAATCCCAAGAGTGACCAGAGTCTGTAATCAATGCCCAAGCAAAGATCGATGCTCCAAAGAGCAATGGGGATATACTGAAAAGTCAATGAAATCCAACACTGAAAAGCAATGTCCAGAGACACTGTGAATCCACAAGGCAATCGCACTTACATCGTATGGTTCCATAGAACCAACACCGAATGGCAGTACTCGAGTGGATATAAAAATCATCAGATAATACAAGTTTTGCACGTGCACCGACCAGAGTCGTTGTTGCCAAGTACTGTAAAGTTGTGATCGATCACTCGCATAGATGCGGAACGCGCGAAACGGCGAAATCCTTCCCAGAAGGATAAAGGCCCAGAGGCACACGCCGAAAAGTAAACTGCTCCATAGAGCAGGTGTCCAGAGACGTTTGCCCAGAGGCATGGTGACCCAGAGGTCCAGTACTGGCCGCCCAGAGGCATGGTGACCCAGAGGTCCAGTACTGGCCGCCCAGAGGCAAATGTGTCACTAACTTCTTGGAGAGGAACCCGTAAAGTGTTAACAATGAGTCCCATACCCCACGTTCGCACTAAACGGTTTCCTAACCAATAGCAAGCTCATACTCCAAACAATAAAAAGTCCACCTCGTATCATCGGTGAACTAGACCCAAAGGTCAAAACGATCAATTGAATAGGTCGGGGATTAACCGGAAAGAAAATACACACGGTTCCATAGGCCGGAGATTTCCTAACCGTTTAAGCACCTTTCCACTTCGCTCGACGCGCTAAAAGTGAGTGTGAGATTTTTATTATAGAAAATATTGGTGTAAAACGGATTTATAATTGATTTTGAAATCATCTTTAAAACGGTCTTTTGAAAAGTCTCCTATTATGGAGTAATTAATTTAATAATTAAAAATAATATTATATAATAATTTTCAAAAGCCATTTTGGAGTGAAAAATCCTTTTAAAACCCTTTATAAAGCCCATGCACGAAATCCAGAGACAAATCTCAAAGAAATCGACGAAAACCAGAAAATCATCAAAATTTTCCAAGTGTTTGAAACCATTCAAAAAACTGCTGCGAACCCAAGTTCGGCAATTTATTTGGACCAGCAAACTATGTCCAAATGGCATGATAACTGGTAGGCATGTAGTCCAACATACCTACTTTAAGATGCAAAAAGAATTTCAAGATTCCGAGTTGAGACGAAGTAGCAGCGACGTCTCAAAGTTGAACCCAGAAAAAGATTCATACTATTTTCCAACAGCGACCGGAGTCTAACTTTGGCACGAAAATCGAAGTATCAAACGAACTCCAATGTTGACCAAATTTTCCAGAGATGGAGTTCGGAACACCACCTTCCCAACGAGACCAAAAACGTTAAATTCCGACTTCGGATGCGATCGTGGTGGCATCCCGAAGTGGAGCTCAAAAGCTGGAAAAAATACAGAGGTGATTTGATTTTTTTTCTTTTTTCTTTTTTTTTTTTTACTTACGCGGGCCCGGCCCGCGTCATCCTGCCCCAGCCCAGGCGGGCTGGGTGCGGTAATGCCCCAGCCCGCCTGGGATGGGGAGCACCCAGCCCACGCGGGCTGGGTGTTACACCACCCAGCCCACCCGGGTTGGGTGTTTACCACCCAGCCCACGCGGCCTGGGCTGGGGTTCAATGCATGTGGCCAGCCCCTTAGGGGGCTGGCCTGCTCTGGGCTAGCCCAACTGGGCTAGCCTCATCTGGGCAGAACCTGGGTGCAACCAGGGTCTGTTTTGGCTCTGTTTTTCAGCCTGCACATATCAGCCAACATTTTTTTGTGTTTTTTGGCATTTAGGTGTGTTTTTTTCAATTTTGGGCATCAAAATTATCACCCAAATTAACTAGCAATAATCATTAATAATTAGTAATTACCAAAATTACAACTAGCATTAATTACTAATCAATAGTAATTACCTTGATGAGGCAAAAGAACAAATAGTATTTGTGCACAATCAAGCAAGCCAAAAGCCTTAACCTCCAAGCAAAGATCAAGAGACTTCAAGGATCCAAAATCAACAAAAAAAATAAAACAATAATTACAACATGAAGGTTGAGATAAATATGGGTTAAGAAGGAGGATTAGATAATAGGAGAGATTGCATTACCTTTCTTTTTTTTCTAGGATTAAACTAATTTATAAAGAGAAGGAGATGGAGCTTCTAAATGGAGGCCATTAATTTTGTTTAGATCTAGGTTTTGAAGTTATGAAGAGGAGGGTTAGGGTTTGGATGGGTTTGAGATATTATAAAGGAGTGGGTTAAGCTAATGGGTAATGGTAAGGGGTTTTAGAAACCCATTAGGACTTAGTTTTATTTTCTAATGTTATCATGTGAACCAAAATCCTAAGAAGCATTCTATTTTTAATTAAAACCTTATAATTGTCTTATTTAGCCCATTAGCCTATAATCACTTTTTATTTAAAAATTCTTCATTTCAACCCAAAATATTTTAATTTGCAAACAATTGTAAATTTAACTTCTCCAAAAATTTGTTTAGCCCCTTTTTAACTTAAAATCATAATTTTACTCCATCATTCGGTAATTGCAATCTCAGGGTTGTTACACCAGATCAATTTGTTCTATCTAAATCTAATTAAATATTCTATAAATATCATATATCGATACGCGCATATATAACTTTTATATACGTTCCGTTAAGTATCAATGGTTTCAAAAAATTAAATAAATATTAAATTAAAAATTATTAATTAATTTAATTAATTTATAATGATTTTTCATTCATTTAATCTGAGGTTTATTTGGAGTATTTATTGTTACGGTTAATAAAGTTAGGGGTATGCCCTTGGAGAAATTATGTAATTTGCTACATATATCTAACTTGACAATCAATCTTGTTCAAAATAAAAGGTGTTTTCTTTCTATTATGTACTTGATATAATGTGTTGTATTAATTATTGATTTAATTTAAAGTATATTTTAATAGATTTAGGGATATGCCTTAGGAGTAATTGTGTAATTTGTTACATGTATCTATCACGATAACTAGTCTTATTTGAAACAAAAGGCTTTTTCCTTCTGTTATATATTTGATATAATGTTATATATTAATTAATTAAATTAAAATTATATTTAATAGAAAAATTATAAATGGTTAGTTTTTTAACATTGAATACAAAGTATTGTAACCGTGAGTAATTTATCACCATGAAAAAATATATACCATTTTAAATATTCCAAGTCCAGATGTATCGAGACTAGATATCGATACATCCTGTAAGACTAGAGTACGTAACGCTGCCCAAATGTTGGGCAATGAATTACTCATCTGGGGGGACCAAGGGGTTATGTACTGATAGTTGTTGGATAACTATGGAATGACTCGATAATTTTCTATTGGTTAATATAACTAAGGTCAAACAAAAATATTGGCGTCACAATATTACACAATTCCCTCGACATGAGAATACTATAGTGCTTTAATGTGAAAACTCCGCCTTGATTACAGTTAAATTATGGCATGACATCCATCGAAAGTCTATAGTTGGGTCGAGTGGAAGCATTGAAAATGAAACACTATTTCATAGAGGATTCATCTCCTTGTCTATATAAGATTAGTATCACGCTCAACTTAAGTCAATTCAAAGTCAAAGTCTCTAGCTAGAGAATTTCGATTAATAATAATTGTTATTATTGAACTAACGAATTTGTGTTTGGAATTTACAGTTGAATGTGGATGATATTGGAATTTTGACCATAGCCAAATTCCACAAGTCCAAAGTGATATAGTTTTGATGAAGATGATTGGTGTAAATAGTAGTCACGGTTGGGTAACACTTAACAAAGTAAAATTGTATTTTATCCAAACCAAGTAAGCCATAAATTTTGCCAAAATGTCACACCACCTCCTAAGTGACATGTGAACGTTAATATTCGAATAGTTCGATATTAATCGTTGACCAAATTACACCTAAAGATTCGCACAACCAAATAGTTGAATACTCCTTTGACTACATGATTATAATAGTTATAAATTAATTAGTATTTATGAAATATTAGTTGTAAAATTTTATTTTGATTTGTTAACCAAAATTAATAAATATGTTTATAATAGTTATAAATATATTAATCAATATACGATATTGATACGCATTTAAAAAAGATTTAAATCTGATAAATATTGCACGGTCAATAAACGGTTTTAAAGCCTATATAGAGGCTTGTGCATTCGACCATATATATACCAAGTAAGGGGAAGCTTGGAGAGGTACAACGGGCTAGGGTTTTGATGAGATAAAGGAAGAGAATGGAAAGAGAGAAAAGTGGATCTGGATCCTAACTTAACTCTCTAGACTGTCCTCTATAAATAGATTTTAACCCTCATTATTCTACTAACTTTAGAAGCCTCTATTAGCTCTACCTCTGGCCAAAATTCATCTTACCATCTCCTCCATTTTCAAGCTCAAATCAAATTAAAATGAACACTATTTAATAGTCGTTGGTCTTCAATTCGAAAGATAGCGCCTTTAGAATTGGAATCTGAGTCAGGAGTTAATTTCAACCCTTTAAAGTATGGTCCTTTGGTAATGGTGA
This sequence comes from Allium fistulosum, assembly GCA_030737815.1. Classification (NCBI taxonomy): domain Eukaryota; kingdom Viridiplantae; phylum Streptophyta; class Magnoliopsida; order Asparagales; family Amaryllidaceae; genus Allium; species Allium fistulosum. The sequence goes on from CM060906.1 coordinate 328,012,514, forward strand.
AAGGTAATTATCCGATCTCTAATTATATACTAATATTTGGATAATTTATATACCATATATTGTTTTGTTAGTTCGGTGATGATTCTAGTATATCGATATATCGTCATATTTCAAATGGTTTTTTGTTTATATGCTTATATATTTATAATTTTTTTACATATATATGCCTTGAAATTAATGGCTTAGATTATAAAGAATTTAATTTTTATTATTTAGATTAATTTAATATTCATTATTTTATGAACATAAACTTAATAATTTAAACACTAAACATTATACAATACAAAATATGTTTTAAAATTACATACAGATAGTTTTACACCTAAAATCTTTTTTGGCATAAAATAATATTATATATATATTTAAATATTATTTAATTCAAATCACTTAAGTAAATCTATAAAATAAATATATCATAAAATATAATTTAAATTTTTGTAAAATCATTTTCACACCTGATGAACTCTTGACAATTTTTTTCTATATATATTGATTAAATATTAATATGAATGATGAAAAATTAAATTTAAAATAAATCTTAATTTTCCATATATGTGTATTGAAATATTCAAATACTAAAATGTCATCAACATTTTTAAAAATATATTAAAGCTCAAATTATAATTTCGAAAACACACACACATATATATATATTATTTATTTCTAATCGAAAATTTAAAATAAAATAAACTTAAAAAAAATTATTTTTCCATGAGTATTATTAGGTGAGAATACACACACACAAACATATTTCATTCATATATATTTATACATATATATATATGTGTGTTTATTTATTATTAAACTATTTATAAGAATATATATATATATATATGTATATATATAAATTTAATTTTGTTTTTGGTTTTACAATAAAATAAATAATTAAAAAATTGTAATATATTTTAAATGTTTTTATATACAATATTATGTATATACTTAATTTTTAAATTCCACACACACAAAAAGATATATATATATATATATATATATATATATAATTATCTAAAATAAAATATAAATTTGTATGCACATAAATATATTTTTGTAATGTTTTGTATACATAAATTAAAGCATATAAGCATACAATTGAATGATATATTTGTATTCTAGATGAGCTAACATGTCTGTTCTAGTGTAAATCCCAACATTTATACATAGGCATGTTAAACCTTACACGGATTGCTATGTGCCACATTCACGCACACACATATATGTGTAAATGATGCATATATACATATAAAATAACACTAATTACATAATATAAAACTATATTATAAATTTAAATAAAATAATGATTTTATTTAAAAATAATTTAGAGATGTTCTAAATAAATTAGACTATTGAGACCCAATAATGATCCAAAATGGTAAAAAATATTGAAATTCAACCATTTCTTTCATTGCAGACTGGTCCAGTTCCAACGATGTTATCATAGCCTAATAGCCTATGTCGTCTAAAGTGGCCATATTAGGTAAACTAATTAAGCTCACAGCCCAGATAGTTCGGTGTCTAGAAAGGTAGTGTCGAAGGATTATGTTTAGATAATCAAGTACTTTTCCCTACCGGCTTGGTCCGAGCAGATATGTGAACCCAAATGTTGTCCCTAATATAAAAGGCCTAATTTGAATTTGGTCTTGGTACAATTTTCAAAAAAATTTGAAAAATTAAAATATAAGATTTTAAATTTAAAAGTTAAATTTGAAATAAAATATATACATATTATAAATGTTATGATAAATTTTTTTTTAAAGATATTTGAAAATCAATATGAATTAATTACGAAATTTATAAAATATATTAATGAGGTTAATAAAATATATTAATTAAATAAGTTAATTAATTAATAAATATATACGTGTATTATATATTATGACATATGTTATGTTGTTTTAAAATGTTAGATTAACATAAGTATACATGCATGTATATAAATGAATTTTGAAATTAATATAAAATTAATTAAAATTGGTTAATTAAATAAATAAATTAAAAGGTTAATTAACTAAATAATATACACTTATATATGATATATGCGTTATAATATAAAGATTATAGTATATAATAAATATTTAATATAAATGTTAGACAAAGTTAATATAAAATTAATTAAAATGTTAATTGATTAAAATTAATTAAGTAAGATTTGATTAATATAATATTATGCATAAGACTATTGTATAGGTAATATAAAATATAAAGGCTATATAATAATAAAACTTATATATTATGAATGTATGAACTAAAGGTGGAGCATTAAAGAAATCTTAAATAGACTTAAGGAATGAATACGTATATATATGTATGTATACCATGATTTCTGATGTTTCCAACACTTAAATCACGAGGGTATTTGATAAGAAATACATTAGTCCATAAGTCGATATGTAACGACCCGCTATTTCGAACCATTCAAATCGACAATAATCCAAACATGTCAGACTTGAATTGCTCAAAATAACAGATTGTTAATTTAAAATTGGCAAAACTTAGCATATGCAATAAATAAATCATTCACAAAATCATTGACACAGAGGTTTACAACAATAAGCAGCGGAAAAGATAAATAGTAGTTCATGAAGCTACTACAAAAATAAAATCGTCCAAAACAGAATACATCAGAAATCCCAATACACAGAAGTCTCTAACACAAAAGTAAATGACAAGTCTAAAACATACAACAGAAAATAACAGAAATAAACTGAAAGCTGAAATAGATAAGATAGGCCTTCCAAGCGAACTGTAAGATCCAAAAGATGAGTTTCAAAAGCTATGACACTCAGGCTGACCCGAGCATAAAGCAAAACATAAAACACTCGAGTCAGGATTAACATTCTTATGCAAGTAAATCAAACTCAAGAGAAATGTCAAGTGAAATGCAATATAACTTAAAGGATATTGGGATTCCATCCTTTAAGGATCTGATAAACTATCTATATACATAGTACAATACGCTACATATATAATGTCTATCGTAAAGTAAAATATCAAAATAGCGTTAAGGCGTTACCCATATACCCTTTAACACATTTTATATATTCCCGTAGTCTATACAGTACCGTAATTCCTCCGTAAACTGGAGGGCTATCAGAGGGCACTCCATAGGTACGGTACAAACCAAACTCGTAGAAGGCATGTGACAAGGCATGAGACAAGGCACGCGAGGCAATGCCAGGGTAGGATTCTACCGTTTGCACTCCCGGACTGGTGGTAACGCATAGCAGCTACTACTACCCACATCGAGACACACTCCCAAATCAAAGGTGTGCACACCAAATCGAATCACAAAAGCAATAGATATGGTTTTGAAGAAATGTGCCCGATAGGGGGTGCGACCCCACTTGGCCCGGTATAACTCCTGTTTTAGCCACATGAAGCTGACCCGAGAGAGTTAGGGTTACGTTCATACCTCAAACAGACGTTCGCTAAACCATCCTACTTTGTTCTAGAAACTCCACCACATACACAGTTGTTAAAGTGGTTTTCGGTATTGACAGAGAGTATGACAATATCTGATCCCGGTCACTTTAACAACCAAACATTTATTTCACACCGTGGTCATTTATAAAATCACTTTTATAAATTTCTAAACCAAATCTCAGTTCACCCATTTAAATCAAAATTTGAATATTCAATTTTAATTTTATTTAAATTTGAAATTATTCATTTAATCATCTTTAATCAAATCAAGCTATAAAACATACTTTAAATTTCCAAAATCATTAAGTTCCAAATGAATCCCTATTTAAATTCAATTATTAACCAAATTTAAATTACAAATCAATTTCAATTTATCTTTCCAAGTTTTTAATTTATTAAAGTTATAAATCTATTTTAAATATAAATTTTAGATAAACATTTTTTTAAAATATTATATATATTAATTAAAAATAAATTTTATATATTAAACTAAACCTTTTATTTAAATCTATTTAAATCTTATCCTATATATTTAAAAATTACAAAATTATAAGTAAAATTTTATAATTTAAAATTTTAAACTAAACTTATAATTTTAAAATTTCCAAAACATATAATTTTAAAAATTCTAAATTTGCACATATTAAAATAAAATATTTATTATATTTCAAAATCAAAACTCATATATTTCCTTTCAAACCTTGGAAATCATTTTTCAAACAATAGACCAATGGTGTCCGTATATAATTTTCTATACTATGGTCAAGTGATACAGATATTTATCATTTCAGTCCGCAATAATTCAAATTTATGGGTTTATATCATTAAACCCGCAATCCCACAATTTCAAAATCAATGAAAATCGCTTGGGTTTATCATTTCAACCCATAACGATTTTCCCTTAATCTAAAGTTCATTCGGGTATGTATCATTTCAACCCATAGTGATTCCAGGGAACTTGCATAGTGAGAACAATAAAATAACACAGCATAACATAACAATTACTGGCAGATAAAATCAATAACAATTTAATAAAATATTCAGCCAACATGTAATGGTGTCAACTTACATAAGTGATCAATTTAAAATATCAATATATCATATTTAACAGTTAAATAACTAACAATTCTAATTTAACAGCGGATTTAAATTATCATTTCATGTGAAATCAATTTACTAAGCATAAGAACATTAATCGTGAGTGATTGCTCGCCTTTCGTGGCTAGAGAACGATGGAATTTGAAAAGCAACTGACACAGATACGGACACGGACATTGGAACGACACTTCAAATAGCCGCGACAAGCAAAAAGTAGATTTTAGCATGAGAATTTTGATGAAAACGTATTTGTATATGTATATGCATATATATATATATATGCAATATACATATACATTTGTTTTATAAATTTTAGAAAGAATAATTACATATACAACCCATATAATTTCTGTCGACAAGTTCAAAAGTGACAAATATAACTTTTGTCATGAAGATGTATATGTGTTATATATATAACTTATATAGGTACGGATTTCAAAGCACATACACTTCATCCAATGTATATGTGTGCAACATATATATACACACATTCTGTCGAACTACATGTGTGCATGCAATATATTTCGATCAAAATGCTAAACCGTCACACACATACACACGTATATATTGTTGCACCTATCAGTAACCTATACATGTTTTCTGCCAAAACATATATAGCGTATATATAACTCTGCATATATATGTGTGTGTGGGGCATATGAACAACAGAGAACAAAAGTTTAGGTGACAGCTAAGATAATGAGAATAGGAAGTTTCCTAAGCAAACATAAAGATAGGCCGTATATATGACTCCTGACACAATATATATGTATAACATATATATAAATAATTGAAGATAAGGCTGCTACAGGAAAGGAGTGGCACTTGCGGCCAGGCTTCGAGCAAAGCAGGGAAAAACTCGGGTCAACATTGGGTTTTCTCCATGGTGACTTTGAGTTTGCATTGGGAACACGGCGGGTGATGGATGGTCAAGGCAGAGGCGGTCTGCTACGGGTTGTGGAAGGGGAGACTTGGGTTAGTCTTTGGGTGTGAAGCAGGGAGGACACGGGTCAGGGAATGGAGAAGAAAAGATGGAAGGAAAATTGTCTCGGCTGTGGGTTGGCTTCGGGCTTTGGATTGTGGATCTTGGGGTGGCACTTCGGGTTTCGAAGAGGGAAAGCACGGGATGTCGCTGGGTTTTGTATCTAGAGTGTGGCGCCTTGCTTCTTGACAAAAAAAGAAAGGTACGAGCATCAGCTCGGGCGAGAAGAAGAGCAGGAATATGAAGCTTACCTTTTAGCTTTTGATTTTTTTTTCATAAAGCAAATGAAATATCAAACTTGAAGAGGAACAGAAGAACTCGAAGCAAAAGGATTTCAACCAGGAGGAAAGGCAAGCAGATTCACGAAGCAAGATCTGTTTATAATTTATTTCAGAATGAAGAAGGAGAGACAAATGAATGGATGCACACAAATATATGAAAGTCAAGAAATAGAAAAGGACATACGTTGATTCAGAATTCATTTAAAGCAAGGTTACACGGCTGGACATTTGGAAAGGCACAGGAAAAACAAAAGGACACAAATACATACCGATACGACAAACTGTTTTGTCGTTTCCATCGCGTACCTGACACTGATTACAGGAATGAATATACTGTGGAGATCAGCACGACGGGGCGAACAGAATGGTACATAGATATTAGCGATACGACCGAATTATAAAAACTCGATTTTTCGCTGCCGAAAATGCTGTTAAAACGTCGAAAATAAGATAAACGGAGCTATAACAGTCTAAATTTGACGAAACGAATTACGACGTCTCATCCAGAAAATGATTTACATTTTTATTATATAAAAATATTCAGTTTTCAAAAATATTTAAATTTCAACAAATAAACAGATTAAATTGTTGAATTTTGGAATTTCACAAATAACTAAGTTTCATATTTTCATATAAAAATTTACCATTTGCTATATTGAAATAAACGTATTTCAAATATCAAATTTTTATTTCAAAATTTTATTCTTTAAATTTCAAGAAAATTTAGTTAATTATATTATAAAATCGTTAAAATTTTCGGGTCGTTACACTCTCTCCCACTCAAAACTTTTCATCCCTGAAAAGGAACGAGATAGGAGAACAAAATCTACAGAAGTATAAGATAAACCAAACGAATAGCACCTGAGTCGAATAATTCAGGATTCGAGGCACGCATGGATTCCTCAATTTCCCCGGTGCAATCCCGATCATCCGTATTCCACTGTACCATGACTAGACTTATAGATCTCCTCCGAAGCTGCTTCGTACCTCTATCGACAATACGAAGTGGCTTCTTCTCAATAGTGAGATTTGCCTCAACATCCAAATTCTCTAACAAAGCAGGCTGAACAACCAAAGATGGATCATGGAGATACTTGCAAAGGTGATATATGTGAAACACGGTTTGCACACCCGCCAACTACTCCGGCAAATCAATTCTATAAGCCAAAGGACCAACTCTTTTCAGAATATGGAAAGGACCAATAAACCTAGGAGCAAGCTTCCCTCTCCGATCAAATCGAACCACATTCTTCAACGGCGAGATCTTAAGAATGACCTGATCACCCACTGAAAACTCCAAATCCCTTCTATGCCTATCAGCATACTTCTTCTGCCTATCCTGAGCAATCCTCATCTTCCTCCTAATCTCCTCAACTTTCTCAGATGCTTCTAAAATCATATCAGGTCCAAGAATCAATTGATCACCGGATTCAATCCAGCAAGATGGAGATTTGCAGGATCTTCCATATAGAGCGGCAAATGGAGACATCTCGATACTTGCCTGAGATTCAAAGGAATGGGATATAATTAATAGATTGAAGCTTAAGATGATTGAAAATTTAAAGATAGAGTTATACCGATAACTGTTATTATAGGTGAATTCAACGAGATGGAGATGATCTTCCCAAGATCCTCCATAATCAAGAACACAAGCACGAAGAAGATCTTCCAGAATTTGATTCACCCTTTCCGTCTGACCATCAGTCTGGGGATGGTAAGCCGTACTAAGGTTCATACGAGTACCAAGAGCTTCCTGGATAGCCTTCCAGAACTTGTTGGTAGATAGGATCACGATCACAAACAATACTAGAAGGAATACCATGGAGATGGACAGTCTCCCTCATATAGATCTCGGCTAAGCTTGATGCAGTTCAATTCGACTTGATCGGAATAAAATGAGCAGATTTGGTCAATCGATCGACAACTACCCAAATAATCTCATTAACCCTTCTAGTTCTTGGTAAATAATCAATAAAATTCATAGAAACCTGATCCTACTTCCAAATGGGAATCTCAAGGGGTTGTAGCAATCCAGCAGTCTTTTGGTGATTGGCCTTAACTTGTTGATAAGTGGCACATCTACTGACATAGATTGATATATCCCGCTTCATACCATTATAATAATACAACTTCCTTATATCCTGAAACATCTTCGTGACACCTGGATGGATGGAGAGTCTGGACTGATGATTCTCTCTAAGAACTTCTTGCCTCAAACCATCGACATTCGGAACGCAAATCCGACCATTAATCCTTAAAACTCCGTTCTGATCAATCTGTTCTCCTAACTCATTCTAATTATCATCTTCTATGCTCCGAATATTCTCCATCATAAGCCTAAGCATCGCATCCTTATTCTGCTTAACTGCAATTCGATCCAAAAGAGATGGAGAAGCTACAATATGACACAACAAGGCTTTTTCCGACCAAAAGCATCGGCCACAACATTGGCTTTCCCAGGGGTGTAGTTGATGTCAAGGTCATAAGATGCTAAGAACTCAAGCCATCGAACCTACCTTTGGTTCAAATCCTTTTGGGTGAAGATATAATTAAGAGACTGATGACTTGTGAAAAGCTCAAACTTGGTTCCCAAAAGGTGATGCCTCCACAACTTCAAAGCAAACACAACAGCAAGCAATTCAAAATCATGGGTGGCATAATTAGCTTCATGGAGCTTCAACTGACGACTAGCATAAGCAATGACCTTCCCACTCTACATTAACACAGCACCCAAACCTTCTCGACTAGCATCGGTATAAACCGATAATTCTTCACTCCCATTCGGAACTGTGAGAACATGAGCAGAAGTAAGCTTTTGCTTCAACTCATTAAATTCAGCTTCACACTTATCACTCCAAACAAACTTGGCATTTTTACGAGTCAAAGCAGTGAGAGGTGTAACTATGCGTGAAAAATTCTCGATAAATCTCCGATAATAACCGGCAAGCCCTAAAAAGCTACGACTATTGGACGGAGTCTTAGGTGCCTCCTAATCTTGGAATTAGAATAAGGTGGATTAGTTCAAAGATAGATAAGATAAATGAATTCAAAAGAAAAAAAGGTGGTTAGACTTACATTAATCGCGGCGACCTTAACTGGGTCAACTGAGCCTCTATTTTCTGAACAATATGCCCAAGAAATCGGACTTCATCTCTCAAGAAATGGCACTTAGAAAATTTGGCTTTCAGCTCATGTTTCTTAAGAGTTTGGAGAACAGAGCTCAAATGTGATTCATGCTCCTTCTCAGACTTAGAAATGACAAGAATATCATCAACGAAAACCATAACAAACTTGTTGAGAACATCGCGGAACATGCGATTCATAAGATCAATGAAAAAGGCATGAGCATTGGTTAATCCAAAAGGCATGACTAACCATTCATAGAAACCATTCTCTATTCGGAAAGCAGTCTGGGAATGCTATCCTCAGCTACACGAATCTGGTGGAAACCAGTGGCAAGATCAAGCTGAGAGTATACTTTAGCTTCGTAAAGCTGATCGAACATATCATTGATACGAGGAATCGGATATCGTTTCTTGAGAGTATGATTGTTCAGCTCTCTATAACCAACACATCCTTAAAGAACCATCAAATTTGGTGACAAAGACCACAGCAGCTCCTCATTCAGAAAAACTTTTCCTAATCAAACCCTTAGAGAACAAATCCTCAATCTTCTTCTTCAACTCAACTTTCTGAGACGACCCGACCTTCTACGCCCAGAAAGTCGTGACATCTTTAAGAAAGAAAATGGTGAGAAATAGAAAAGATAGAGAAGAAAGAAGAAAACAACATCAGAATCTCAACAGCGGAACGAATGAAATATAATATATCACATAAGAGATTACATAATATCATATACATCAGAGTTACACAGATAATACAACACATACTAGACAGTTATAAACACCTGTCTAGTTAATACACTCGATACATCTCAATACAGTACAGAGGTACAACACAGCGGAAATACAGATAAACACTAACACAGCGGAACCACTATATATCTATACGCTGAAGCCTCCTGCTCCATTGCTCCTCCAGACGTTCATCAAAGCTAACCTGAATCCCTTGGCTACTCGTAAAAATTTGAGTACCCGAGAGTTTAAGAAAAACAGAAATAAACTCCGGGTCATACATGGGTCTGGTATGAGTAACAGGTTAAAGTTGCTTAACTTTGAAAATCCTTTGAAAAACAAAAGGTATCACGTAAGACATCCCACACATAAACATGGAAATGTTTTTACCTTACGCTAACAAAACATTTGATAGGAAATCCAGTTATATTATAATAGATTTAGGGTTTTCAAGTAAATAGAAAATAACTGAAATTGTTACATCTATTAAATTCCAGCATACTAGCCACAACGTGGGTAATATAATCAAAACCGTAGGGTCTCGTAGGAAAATTGGGTTTCCAACAATGGCAGGGCTACTGGGGTATCGCCCGTCACAGTACCTGGCCTAGATCAGCATACCGAGAACCCACCCTAAGTTCCCTGCAACACAAAGCCGGAACCATCCCTTACTGGACAGTCCCAAACGAAACAACCCCGTAGTCGGTGCGCAATTCCAATTGCCACTAAGCCGAATAAAAAGGGACTCTAGACAGGGGTATATCCTGCTCTCAAGTGGGTGCTACCCACGAAGCCTTGCTGCACCTCCCCTGTTTTAGCCATTCCCGGTTGATGAGGCTTGAGGTCACGATTACCTTTAATAGGACTCATCACTTAGAATGCTCATCGCCCACCTGACGATGTTCTGAAAGCATTCAATCCATACAAGTTCGTTCCGGGTTCGAACGAAACCGAAGGCATTATCTCGTTACACTCATTTTGGAAACATCCTCAGAGTCAATGACAATAACCCTTGCACTCTGAATCTTCATCTTCACTTGAGATTCACGACCTAACGTTAGATTGGATCGATGTGATTTTCGGACCCCCAAATATGGATAGATCCGATCCCGGTCTCATCGAAATCCAAAATGTATCTTTTAAGGCCAAGTTGTTTTAAAGTTAAAACAATTTCAATTTATTATCTATATCAACACAGATAGATAATTCACAATATCATGGATAGATAATCCACATATCAGCATAAACAGATAATCTATATTATCATCACACAGCAACCAAAGCATCTATATCACATAACATTATTTATCTCATATCAGAGGTAAATCCATATCATCCATCATATATAAACAAGGATTAATAATCACCCCATTTATAATTAATTTAAAATGAATTAAATTAATTACCTTATCTTTAATTAATTTAAAGTAAATTAAATTAATTACTTCATCATTATTAAACTTGCTTATTTTACTATTAATTAATTATCAATCAATTAATAGATCATCATCCAATTATTCATTTTAATTAATCATCCTTGATTAATTATCTTTAATTATATTTAAATAATTATCCTTTAATTATTTTCACAATTTAATTATCTTTAACCAAATATAGGAATTAACCTTTACATTTCTTCATTTATTAATTAAACAAAATTAATTACATTACTTAATAAATCTATTCATTTATTAATTATTTCCAAATAAATCCATTCTAAATTCCAGCATTAATTATAATAATAAATGATCTCTAATACATTTACTACTCAATTTAATTTAATTACATCAAGTAATTAACTTTTAATTAGTTATTTTATTTCTTAATTTTTATTAAGAAAACTAATCTTCAAATCACATATATTAATCACCTAGATTAATAACATACAGTAATTAACTACCCTTAATTACTCCCAATAAACAGACTTAATTAATCCCTTGATTAATTTCAAGTAAATATATTCCAATTACTTCTATTAACAAATCATCATCCAATAAATTACATCCTGTAATTATTCATCAATTACTTTTCCTAAGTAATTACATCTCCCAATTATCAAGTGATTAATCCAATTTAATTAAACTAAATTAATTAACTCGAATAAATCAAATTACTCCATTAACTAAAGTGAGTAATTAATTTCTTACTTAATTCCCATTAAGTAATTGCACTTAAACATTTACATGTGGATTATCAAATTAATTAATCTAATTAACTGTTAAAAATCAATTATATTAATTAATCATAAAATAATCTAGTTAATAACCTTCATTAACATTTATTTAATTTCTTATCTAAAACAATTAACTTACATTAATCATTATTAATTATAAGTTCCATTAACCATTCATTAATTAATTAAAGTCAAATCTATGATTCTTAATTACTCGTTAATTTCTTAACTCATTATTACTTTAATTAATACATCTCAACTTATAATTACTAATTCAATCAATACAAATTATCGATTATCATTCTAATTTTTCTAATGGTTAATGAATTTAAATCTTAATCTTCATTACTTAAAGAAAACCCATTTTCCCTTTATTTATTTAAGTTTCACTTAAATATGTTTGGAAACATTTATTTCAAATTTTCTTTGAACTTTCATTTTAAACACCAAGTTCAAACGATCACTAATTTAACTTTAAATCACTTTAAACTGACTTTTTAAAAACTTTAAATTATAACTTAAAGCAATATTTTGCTAGGAAGGGATTTAAATCAAATTCCCTTTAATTCAAAATATTTAAACTTATTTAAATTATTTATATTTAAAATTTCTTCTTATTCAAAAATCTGGAGATTTAAACATTTATTTACCCTAAGTTTAACTTTGGTTTCAATTTAAAAGAAATCAACATTTCAAAACTGTGAAATAGTTACAGTTCAAAACTTGAAACAAAACTACCTGAGATACCTATATTTTACTTCGAGAAAAATATGAATCCACCCGAGCCTAACAAGAGTTAACTCGAGTAAATCTCGAGTTCTCTTCTCTGCCAACCCAGATTCACCAGAGCAAAAATGTGCACCGTGCACATGCACCCGCGATGCCGCCTCTTTCGATCAACCACGACCATCTCCTCAACTCGGTGATCACTTCAACATCATATCCCAAACCCCAGATCGACAACCCAAACTCTAGATCGAAAACGAGTTTCACAGATCAAAACCTGGACGAAACAACAACCCAACTTCAACGCCTGGAAGTTCACCTTCCTCCGATTTCTGACCACCGGAGGACCACCACTACTGGCCGCAGCCTCGTCTACCTCTCCTCTACCCAACCACAAACGCACGTGACACTCGATCCATCAATGACTTCGAACGAGACGAAATAAACATAGCCACACAAAACTAGGTTTACGAAAATGAATTCGACGACGTCGCCTCCACCGTTGACTAACCACCACCGCACCATTTTTCCGAGCACCACCCATCACTCCTCCATCTCCAGACCAAAACTCCACAACTCCAAACGACGAGATCGTCCACGGCAACCCAAAACGCTTAAAACAGTCGAGGCAAAACTGCTCTTCACCCCTTGCCTTAAAAATTTTAAATCTTGTTTTAAAAATCATGGTTTTGTATTTAGTTTGACTTTACACTCCTGAATTCTTAAAACAATAAATTTATTTTTAAACTTATTTGAAGTTGTATGTTGTTTTCTTGGTTTCCAGAGTAAATTTCAAGTTGATTTAACTTTAATAAATTTTTTAACACCTAGATTATAGCCAGACAAACAACTTTTGTTTACATCTTATATTCAAACAATTATTAGATCGAGAGAGGAAGATTTATTTACATATCTACTTAAAAAAATGAGCAATAGGCAACAGAGTATCAAAGAACAGATACACACAGATTTGCACAATCATATATACCAAAATACACATTATCACAGAGAAATCAAGCTCTATATTAACTTAAGTTATATCTTTAAATAAAATGTTACTCACCAGAATTTTTAAAGAATAGAGTATGGTTTGTTTTAGCAACAGACTTCACCATTTCAAGCTGGAACCTTTCTTCCCACTTGATTCTCTTTTGTATTGAATTTCCGGTTGTTGTAGAGTGTTTGTTTTAGGATTTTAAATGAAGTTTCATTTTAGTTTTGCTTAGCTCGACTGGAAATGAAGAGGTGATATGAGGAAATAGTTTTACAGAGTGATGTTTAAACAAGTTATAGGGTATAATATCTTATACAAAGCAGTGTACACACTTGTACAATTATCAGAGATTTTTCTATATTTTGGTGGCCGAGATTGTATACTAATGTACTAGAGGAGATATTGTCTTAGCAAGCATTAAATGACATTGTCCTCGATGTTTTTATTTTATACTTATCCTATTTTTTTTATACCTGCCTGAGTCTTAGTTTACAAGCCACAAGCAAACTATATTTCTACTTTGCTTTTGATTCTTATCTTTGCACATTTTCTTCTTACCAGCCTACAAAACTATTAGATTTTGGTTGTACTTAAGACTGCATACCCATGAATTCGAGCCATTTGTCTCCATACTTCCTATGCAAGCTTTTCTTTCAAGCTTACTTTCCTAACAAGTGATTATATTTGAAAGTGCAGATTTTTATTTTGAGGCTGGTCAATCCCCTTATGTATTTTCTTTCCTGTTTTACATTTTGAAATGTGATTGGAGGTTATTTCTTTTGTTTGTTATTTATTTTTCTTCTAGTTTTATTGTTATCTTGTTATTTTACTTTAGTCAAATTGCTTTAAAATATATGTGAAGTCCTATATTTACTTTCATCTATTAATTTTATATGTTTATTTCAATTGCTAACTTATTACTTAGTCTTGTATTTCTATATGTACCTCCTTTTACTTATTAATATCATTTAATAATAAATAACACAATTATCAAATTTGAAATGATTTATAAAAGAAATTATATCTTTACTATAACTACTTATTTTATAACATATACTAAAGTATCATTTGACCAAAAATTGAATTTAAAACTTATATATATTTTTAAACTATATTTTTCAAGCTAAACTATAAAAGAAAATAGAACAAATCTCTTTGTTAATTATATTTAAATTTAAACTAAAGTTAAAATAAGTTTTAAAACTATTTAAACATTTATCTTAAGTATTTAACCCATATATTCATTTATTTAATAGCTTTGAAAGGATTATTTTAAATAAATGATAATTCCCAAATCACTAAAAGAAATATTAGAAGTTTGAAAACATAATTTATTAATTGCATTTAAAACAAAGTTTTCCTATCTACAATATATACCAATATATATCCATTATAAATAGAAAATAATTTATTAGTTTTAAAAGATAAAAATCACAAATACGATATTTATTAAAAGAAAGGTATCAATTCAAGTCTTATAAATCAAAGATATATCAAAACAATTTAATATTTAATATAAATTATTAAATTGTTATTGCTCGAAATTCCGGGTCGTCACATTCCTCCCACCTTAAAAGAATTTCATCCCCGAAATTTAAAACAAAGGTAATTTAATAATCTATTTAAGATTTTAATTTTTTTAAAACACAAGCATATATTAATCATATGTTAACAACCATATCAACCAAATTATCTAATCAAACAAATCTATCTATCCAGATAAAATTCTGGATAAGATTCCCTCGAGTTTCCCAAGTACAAGTATCGGGATACTCGCTCTACAGAACCAAACAATCAATACGACTAAGCTACAGAGCTTCCACTCATCTAGATCTACAAAACTAGACAGGATATCAGACTACAGACGAGTCTGACTCACAACCAAAACTCCCTGAACTGCTGATTCCAAAACCAGAGATAGAATCTTACACGTACTCCCTCAGAGATACGTGAAATACAACGAATCCCAGTTATCCAAACTGGCAATCCAAATCTGAAGATCAAACACCTACCTCTCCAGAACACAGAGAAAATCCAGAACACCTCGGAGCTAAATTCCCAGACTTACCAAATTATAGAGCTCTTTTGAATTAGAGAAAATTCATCCAAAATCAAATCTCCAACTCTGAAATCCAAATTCCTCCATCTCTTATCCACCAAACTCTTCGGACGATCCAGAGCTGCCTCCATCCCTACTGATCAGCTAAATCTCCGCAGATGCCTTTCAGAACAATTTGAATCCAAAAACAATCCAGTAGAATGATTTTATCACGATCAACCAAAATCAAGAACACAACCTTTACTATCATCCGTAGAAAACAACTTCTCTTTTCCAGAAAAGAAAAGCAGATGCACTCCCAACTGCTTCCGCTGCACAACTCTGATCTGGGTAGATGAAAATGCTGATGACGAACATAAGCAAAGACTGGACAACACATTCCAAAAATATGGTTCAACAGATCCAAAATAAAACTCAGAAGTTCCTCCAAAACCTGAGCTGCTCTACTAGAAACTTCCACCAAAAACCATCCTACTACTTAGCTGAACCATCGGTAACGCTTCTGGAATCCAGTCGATACCAAACTCAATCTCCAGATGCTGACAAAACTCTGACTTCCTGAAGTCATCCAGAAAAATATCTGAAACACAAGAGAATGCTCCAACTATCGCAAGTCACTTTTGCGATTAATCCAGCCTAATTCCAAAGAAAACTGTTCTCTCTTTACCAAACAGAACAGCTTACGCTTAACTGGCTAATCCAACGAAGAAACGAAACCTCTCTGCTGCTTCCAAATTCACTGCTAAGCTAGAAAGCTTCTTGCCAACACATAGAACACTCCGAGCTGCACTACTGACACCAATGCCAAAGAATTCCTAATCCAAAGCTCTTCGAGAAACTCGGACCTCAAACCAACCAGAAACACCCTGCTGAACACAGCCACAACACCGAAGCAGACTCACTCCCTTAACTTGTTCCAAAGAAAACATCTTCGGAGACATCCATAGTCACTGTGTCTCAGCACACAGCTACAGCATCCTGAGGGATCAAGATATCATAACTCGCTGCTGTCCAACCGACAGATCCAAACTCTACTCATCCAAACTATACACTTCAAAAATGATCTCCAAATCTTAACAGATTTCCTTCAGAGACTTGGTGAAATCCTTACACCGCAAATTCACTCGAGACGGTATTAGGTCTACAGTCTCGTCAGACACTTCCAACCTCAACAAATTCAACCATTGGTAGTCGTGTTACACACACCACCACCCTATCTACCTTTATAACTTATATTGGAAAACCCGAACAGGTAACCCAACAAATAGGTAGAAATATATATAAATATATATATCAAAAATACAAATACGCTCTCTCAAGAAAGAAATCACTTAAGAGCCTAGGTATTCACTCAACCTAGCGCTCTGATACCAACTGAGACGACCCGACCTTCTACGCCCAGAAAGTCGTGACATCTTTAAGAAAGAAAAGGGTGAGAAATAGAAAAGATAGAGAAGAAAGAAGAAAACAACATCAGAATCTCAACAGCGGAACGAATGAAATATAATATATCACATAAGAGATTACATAATATCATATACATCAGAGTTACACAGATAATACAACACATACTAGACAGTTATAAACACCTGTCTAGTTAATACACTCGATACATCTCAATACAGTACAGAGGTACAACACAGCGGAAATACAGATAAACACTAACACAGCGGAACCACTATATATCTATACGCTGAAGCCTCCTGCTCCATTGCTCCTCCAGACGTTCATCAAAGCTAACCTGAATCCCTTGGCTACTCGTAAAAATTTGAGTACCCGAGAGTTTAAGAAAAACAGAAATAAACTTCGGGTCAGACATGGGTCTGGTATGAGTAACAGGTTAAAGTTGCTTAACTTTGAAAATCCTTTGAAAAATAAAAGGTATCGCATAAGACATCCCACACATAAACATGGAAATGTTTTTACCTTACGCTAACAAAACATTTGATAGGAAATCCAGTTATATTATAATAGGTTTAGGGTTTTCAAGTAAATAGAAAATAGCTGAAATTGTTACATCTATTAAATTCCAGCATACTAGCCACAACGTGGGTAATATAATCAAAACTGTAGGGTCTCGTAGGAAAATTAGGTTTCCAACAATGGCAGGGCTACTGGGGTATTGCCCGTCACAGTATCTGGCCTAGATCAGCGTACCGAGAACCCACCCTAAGTTCCCTGCAACACAAAGCCGGAACCATCCCTTACTGGACAGTCCCAAACGAAACAACCTCGCAATCGGTGCGCAATTCCAATTGCCACTAAGCCGAATAAAAAGGGACTCTAGACAGGGGTATATCCCGCTCTCAAGTGGGTGCTACCCACGAAGCCTTGCTGCACCTCCCCTGTTTTAGCCATTCCCGGTTGATGAGGCTTGAGGTCACGATTACCTTTAACAGGACTCATCACTTAGAATGCTCATCGCCCACCTGACGATGTTCTGAAAGCATTGAATCCATACAAGTTCGTTCCGGGTTCGAACGAAACCGAAGGCATTATCTCGTTACACTCATTTTGGAAACATCCTCAGAGTCAACGACAATAACCCTTGCACTCTGAATCTTCATCTTCACTTGAGATTCACGACCTAACGTTAGATTGGATCGATGTGGTTTTCGGACCCCCAAATATGGATAGATCCGATCCCGGTCTCATCGAAATCCAAAACGTATCTTTTAAGGCCAAGTTTTTTTAAAGTTAAAAAAATTTCAATTTATTATCTATATCAACACAGATAGATAATTCACAATATCACGGATAGATAATCCACATATCAGCATAAACAGATAATCTATATTATCATCACATAGCAACCAAAGCATCTATATCACATAGCATTATTTATCTCATATCAGAGGTAAATCCATATCATCCATCATATATAAACAAGGATTAATAATCACCCCATTTATAATTAATTTAAAATGAATTAAATTAATTACCTTATCTTTAATTAATTTAAAGTAAATTAAATTAATTACTTCATCATTATTAAACTTGCTTATTTTACTATTAATTAATTATCAATCAATTAATAGATCATCATCCAATTATTCATTTTAATTAATCATCCTTGATTAATTATCTTTAATTATATTTAAATAATTATCCTTTAATTATTTTCACAATTTAATTATCTTTAACCAAATATAGGAATTAACCTTTACATTTCTTCATTTATTAATTAAACAAAATTAATTACATTACTTAATAAATCTATTCATTTATTAATTATTTCCAAATAAATCCATTCTAAATTCCAGCATTAATTATAATAATAAATGATCTCTAATACATTTACTACTCAATTTAATTTAATTACATCAAGTAATTAACTTTTAATTAGTTATTTTATTTCTTAATTTTTATTAAGAAAACTAATCTTCAAATCACATATATTAATCACCTAGATTAATAACATACAGTAATTAACTACCCTTAATTACTCCCAATAAACAGACTTAATTAATCCCTTGATTAATTTCAAGTAAATATATTCCAATTACTTCTATTAACAAATCATCATCCAATAAATTACATCCTGTAATTATTCATCAATTACTTTTCCTAAGTAATTACATCTCCCAATTATCAAGTGATTAATCCAATTTAATTAAACTAAATTAATTAACTCGAATAAATCAAATTACTCCATTAACTAAAGTGAGTAATTAATTTCTTACTTAATTCCCATTAAGTAATTGCACTTAAACATTTACATGTGGATTATCAAATTAATTAATCTAATTAACTGTTAAAAATCAATTATATTAATTAATCATAAAATAATCTAGTTAATAACCTTCATTAACATTTATTTAATTTCTTATCTAAAACAATTAACTTACATTAATCATTATTAATTATAAGTTCCATTAACCATTCATTAATTAATTAAAGTCAAATCTATGATTCTTAATTACTTGTTAATTTCTTAACTCATTATTACTTTAATTAATACATCTCAACTTATAATTACTAATTCAATCAATACAAATTATCGATTATCATTCTAATTTTTCTAATGGTTAATGAATTTAAATCTTAATCTTCATTACTTAAAGAAAACCCATTTTCCCTTTATTTATTTAAGTTTCACTTAAATATGTTTGGAAACATTTATTTCAAATTTTCTTTGAACTTTCATTTTAAACACCAAGTTCAAACGATCACTAATTTAACTTTAAATCACTTTAAACTGACTTTTTAAAAACTTTAAATTATAACTTAAAGCAATATTTTTCTAGGAAGGGATTTAAATCAAATTCCCTTTAATTCAAAATATTTAAACTTATTTAAATTATTTATATTTAAACTTTCTTCTTATTTAAAAATCTGGAGATTTAAACATTTATTTACCCTAAGTTTAACTTTGGTTTCAATTTAAAAGAAATCAACATTTCAAAACTGTGAAATAGTTACAGTTCAAAACTTGAAACAAAACTACCCGAGATTCCTATATTTTACTTCGAGAAAAATATGAATCCACCCGAGCCTAACAAGAGTTAACTCGAGTAAATCTCGAGTTCTCTTCTCTGCCAACCCAGATTCACCAGAGCAAAAATGTGCACTGTGCACATGCACCCGCGATGCCGCCTCTTCCGATCAACCACGACCATCTCCTCAACTTGGCGATCACTTCAACATCCTATCCCAAACCCCAGATCGACAACCCAAACTCTAGATCGAAAACAAGTTTCACAGATCAAAACCTGGAAGAAACAACAACCCAACTTCAACGCCTGGAAGTTCGCCTTCCTCCGATTTCCGACCACCGGAGGACCACCACTACTGGCCACAGCCTCGTCTACCTCTCCTCTACCCAACCACAAACGCACGTGACACTCGATCCATCAATGACTTCGAACGAGACGAAATAAACATAGCCACACAAAACTAGGTTTACGAAAATGAATTCGACGCCATCGCCTCCACCGTTGACTAACCACCACCGCACCATTTTTTCGAGCACCACCCATCACTCCTCCATCTCCAGACCAAAACTCCACAACTCCAGACGACGAGATCGTCCACGGCAACCCAAAACGCTTAAAACAGTCGAGGCAAAACTGCTCTTCACCCCTTGCCTTAAAAATTTTAAATCTTGTTTTAAAAATCATGGTTTTGTATGTAGTTTGACTTTACACTCCTGAATTCTTAAAACAATAAATTTATTTTTAAACTTATTTGAAGTTGTATGTTGTTTTCTTGGTTTCTAGAGTAAATTTCAAGTTGATTTAACTTTAATAAAAATTTTAACACCTAGATTATAGCCAGACAAACAACTTTTGTTTACATCTTATATTCA
Source organism: Allium fistulosum (assembly GCA_030737815.1). NCBI lineage: Eukaryota > Viridiplantae > Streptophyta > Magnoliopsida > Asparagales > Amaryllidaceae > Allium > Allium fistulosum. Next base: position 328,033,409 of record CM060906.1, read on the forward strand.
AACAATTATTAGATCGAGAGAGGAAGATTTATTTACATATCTACTTAAAAAAATGAGCAATAGGCAACAGAGTATCAAAGAACAGATACACATAGATTTGCATAATCATATATACCAAAATACACATTATCACAGAGAAATCAAGCTCTATATTAACTTAAGTTATATCTTTAAATAAAATGTTACTCACCTTAATTTTTAAAGAATAGAGTATGTTTTGTTTTAGCAACAGACTTCACCATTTCAAGCTGGAACCTTTCTTCCCACTTGATTCTCTTTTGTATTGAATTTCTGGTTGTTGTAGAGTGTTTGTTTTAGGATTTTAAATGAAGTTTCATTTTAGTTTTGCTTAGCTCGACTGGAAATGAAGAGGTGATATGAAGAAATAGTTTTATAGAGTGATGTTTAAACAAGTTACAGGGTTTAATATCTTATACAAAGCAGTGTACACACTTGTACAATTATCAGAGATTTTTCTATATTTTGGTGGCCGAGATTGTATACTAATGTACTAGAGGAGATATTGTCTTAGCAATCATTAAATGACATTGTCCTTGATGTTTTTATTTTATACTTATCCTATTTTTTTATACCTGCCTGAGTCTTAGTTTACAAGCCACAAGCAAACTATATTTCTACTTTGCTTTTGATTCTTATCTTTGCACATTTTCTTCTTACCAGCCTACAAAACTATTAGATTTTGGCTGTACTTAAGACTGCATACCCATGAATTCGAGCCATTTGTCTCCATACTTCCTATGCAAGCTTTTCTTTCAAGCTTACTTTCCTAACAAGTGATTATATTTGAAAGTGCAGATTTTTATTTTGAGGCTGGTCAATCCCCTTATGTATTTTCTTTCCTGTTTTACATTTTGAAATGTGATTGGAGGTTATTTCTTTTGTTTGTTATTTATTTTGCTTCTAGTTTTATTGTTATCTTGTTATTTTACTTTAGTCAAGTTGCTTTAAAATATATGTGAAGTCCTATATTTACTTTCATCTATTAATTTTATATGTTTATTTCAATTGCTAACTTATTACTTAGTCTTGTATTTCTATATGTACCTCCTTTTACTTATTAATATCATTTAATAATAAATAACACAATTATCAAATTTGAAATGATTTATAAAAGAAATTATATCTTTACTATAACTACTTATTTTATAACATATACTAAAGTATCATTTGACCAAAAATTGAATTTAAAACTTATATATATTTTTAAACTATATTTTTCAAGCTAAACTATAAAAGAAAATAGAACAAATCTCTTTGTTAATTATATTTAAATTTAAACTAAAGTTAAAATAAGTTTTAAAACTATTTAAACATTTATCTTAAGTATTTAACCCATATATTCATTTATTTAATAGCTTTGAAAGGATTATTTTAAATAAATGATAATTCCCAAATCACTAAAAGAAATATTAGAAGTTTGAAAACATAATTTATTAGTTGCATTTAAAACAAAGTTTTCCTATCTACAATATATACCAATATATATCCATTATAAATAGAAAATAATTTATTAGTTTTAAAAGATAAAAATCACAAATACGATATTTATTAAAAGAAAGGTATCAATTCAAGTCTTATAAATCAAAGATATATCAAAACAATTTAATATTTAATATAAATTATTAAATTGTTATTGCTCGAAATTCCGGGTCGTCACACTTTCTCTTTGGGTGCCATCCATCTGGGAGGGAGAACAACTGGTCGAGCACCGGGAATAAGATCAATGCGAAATTCAGTTTCCCGCTTAGGAGGAAGAGAAGCAAATTCACCAAAAACATTGGGAAAATCCTTGACAATAGGGGTGGAGTCAAGATCACTAGGCTGAGCATCAAGAGAAAAGATAAAACTACCTCCATAATCCTGAGGCATTCGACATTCGATCACAAGAGAATTGCCCTGTTCGTCTACTAGAGAAATAGTTCGGGCTTTACAAGAAATGACTGCATCATATCGCTTTAACCAATCACCTCCAAGTAGAATATCAAATGCATTGAAACCCAATATATAGAAATCTCCGGTGAATCGGTGCAAATTGTAAAGGAATTTCACTCCTTTACAAATCATACTAAGATTGGCGGGACCGCCGATTGGACTAGTCACACATAATGATGAATTTGCCAATTGATGTTGCAAAATATGATCGAATGTATTACAGAGATCAACATATATAAAGTTATGGGATGCACTAGTATCAAATAGAACACAAACAGGATAGTCATGCAAAGTAAAAGAACTCTGAAAGGTACCTTGGCTATCACTGGCAGGAGAAGGAGGAGTGGAAGAAGTCATGGCAAAGACTCCATATGTCTTTTCTCTCAGACGCAAGGGACAATTATTCTTGAAATGGCCAGGCTGCAAACAAATTGGGCAAAGGTTGTTCCTGGTTGCCTGAGGTGGAGGAATAGCGGCTCCGACGGAAGATGGACAGCTGTTGGCATAGTGACCCTGCTAGTCGCACTTGAAACAAGTGATGGAAGATAATTCAAGAGATTGCTTCTAAGGAGCATATCCAATACCATGAATATCTTGCCACTTCTTCTTCTGCTGGTGGAAGTTGGGTTTTCTCTTCTTAGAACTGCTGGAACTACCCTGAGATGCTAAAACTGCTTGCTTACCCTTGGAACTAGGGTTCTCGAATCTGGTGGCCATATCCATCAGAGAAGTGAAGGTGCCATGAACATGACAAATCAAGCAGTCATAATACTCAGGGCGAGCACCATGAATAAATTTCTCATTCTTTATTAGCAGGGTATCAACCAAACTAGGACCAGACTTGGTAAACTCATTGAACTTCCTCTCATACTCAACAAAAGTCATATCTCCCTGCTCAAGATCCATGAACGTCCTATAAAACTGAGATTTCCCGACTTCGGGCATCCACTTGGTCACAAAAGCATCCCTGAAAAGATGGATCCAAGATACGACAAAGATAAAAGAGATAAATTTCAAAGTGATAGATTTAATAGAGATAAGCTTGAAAATGATAACTTAGGATCTCACCTGAACTGCTGCCAAGTGATATTAGCCTCGATTGTCTGAGCGGTAACAGATTCCCACCAATCCTGGGCGGACTTCTGTAACTGCCAAGTAGCTAGATGATGCATCTAAGCATCAGTGATCTCAAGTCTAGTGAAAATTTTCTCAAAACTCTTCAGCCATTGCTGAGCCTCGATAATACTCTTTGCTCCAGTGAACTTGGTACCTCCAAGCTGAGAGTACTCCATACAAAGCTGGTTGAACCTAATAGGGTGGACAGGTGGAATAGGAGAAACGGGTGGTACAGGGGCAACTGGTGGTGCAGGAGCATTCCCACGACCTCTACCACGGACATTCCCTCGGTTACTCATCTGGAAAAGGCAAGAATTGATTTTAGAACAAGAATAAAGTTCCAAAAATTCAAAAGAAATCCTAATTAAAGAGAATTCTAACTCAGAATTTCAAGTACGAACGAATATGATTCGGTAATCAATTCAACTCATTCTAGGGTATTACTACTCTATCTCTAATGAGTTTCACTCCATATGCTAAGTTTTGCCTAAACCAGAGCTGTGATACCAACTGTAACAACCCGCTATTTCGAACCATTCAAATCGATAATAATCCACACATGTCAGACTTGAATTGCTAAAAAAACATATTATTTATTTAAAATTGGCAAAACTTAGCATATACGGTAAATAAATCAATCACAGAATCACAGACACAGAGGTTTAGAACAATAAGCAGTGAAAAAGATAAATAGTAGTTCATGAAGCTACTACAGAAATAAAATAGTCCAAAACAGAATACATCAGAAATCTTAATACATAGAAGTCTCTAACACAAAAGTAAATGACAAGTCTGAAAAATACAACCGAAAATAACAAAAATAAACTAAAAGCTGAAATAGATAAGATAGGTCTTCCAAGCGAACTCCAAGATCCTAAAGATGAGTTTCAAAAGCTGTGACACTCAAGCTGACCCGAGCATAAAGTAAAACACAAAACACTCGAGTCAGGATTAACATTCTTATGCAAGTAAATCAAACTCAAGTGAAATGTCTAGTGAAATGCAATATAACTTAAAGGATATTGGGATTCCATCCTTTAAGGATCCGATAAACTATCTACATACATAGTACAATACACTACATATATAATGTCTACAGTAAAGTAAAATATCAAAATAGCGTTAAGGCGTTACCCATATCCCCCTTAACACATTTTATATATTCTCGTAGTCTATACAGTACCGTAATTCCTCCATAAACTGGATAGCTATCAGAGGGCACTCCATAGGTACGGTACAAACCAAACTCGTAGAAGGCACGATAAGGCATGTGACAAGGCACGCGAGGCAATGCCAGGGTAGGATTCTACTGTTTGCACTCCCGGACTGGTGGTAACGCATAGCAACTACTACCGCCCACCTCGAGACACACTTCCAAATCAAAGGTGTGCACACCAAATCGAATCACAAAAGCAATAGATATGGTTTCGAAGAAATGTGCCTGATAGGGAGTGCGACCCCAATTGGCCCGGTATAGCTCCTGTTTTAAGCCACATCAAGCTGACTCGAGGGAGTCAGGGTTACATTCATACCTCAAACAGACGTTTGTCAAACCATCCTACTTCGTTCTAGAAACACCACCACGTATACGGTCGTTAAAGTGGTTTTCGGTATTGACAGAGAGTATGACAATATCCGATCCTGGTCTCTTTAACAACCAAACGCTTATTTCACACCGTGGTCATTTATAAAATCACTTTTATAAATTTCTAAACAAAATCTCAGTTCACCCATTTAAATCAAAATTTAAATATTCAATTTTAATTTTATTTAAATTTGAAATTATATATTTAATCATCTTTAATCAAATCAAGCTATAAAACATACTTTAAATTTCCAAAATCATTAATTTCCAAATGAATCCCTATTTAAATTCAATTATTAAATTACAAATCAATTTCAATTTACCTTTCCAACTCTTTAATTTATTAAAGTTATAAAAATCTATTTTAAATATAAATTTTAAATAAACATTTTTTTAAATATTATATATATTAATTAAAAATAAATTTTATATATTAAATTAAACCTTTTATTTAAATCTATTTAAATATTATCCTATATATTTAAAAATAACAAAATTATAAGTAAAATTTTATAATTTGAAATTTTAAACTAAACTTATAATTTTAAAATTTCCAAAACATATAACTTTAAAAATTCTAAATTTACACATAATAAAATAAAATATTTATTATATTTCAAAATCAAAACTCATATATTTCCTTTCAAACCTTGGAAATCATTTTTCAAAAAATAGACCAACGATGTCCGTATGTTATTTTCTATCTATAGTCAAGTGGTATGGATATTTATCATTTTAGTCCGCAATAATTCAAATTTATGGGTTTATATCATTAAACCCGCAATCCCACAATTTCAAAATCAATGAAAATCGCTTGGGTTTATTATTTCAACCCATAACGATTTTCCCTTAATCTAAAGTCTGTTCGGGTATGTATCATTTCAACCCATAGTGATTCCTAAACTAAGGGAACTTGCATAGTGAGAAAAATAAAATAACACAGCATAACATAACAATTACTGGCACATATGATCAATAACAATTTAATAAACTAGTCAGTCAACATGTAATGGTGTCAATTTACATAAGCGATCAATTTAAAATATCAATATATCATATTTAACAGTTAAATAACTAATAATTCTAATTTAACAACACATTTAAATTGTCATTTCATGTGAAATCAATTTACTAAGCATAAGAACATTAATCGTGAGTGATTGCTCATCTTCCGTGGCTAGAGAACGATGGAATTTGAAAAGCAACTGACACGGATACTGGCATGATACTTCAAATAGCTGCGACAAGCAAAAAGTAGATTTTAGCAAGAGAATTTTGACAAAAACAAATATATATATATATGCAATATACATATACATTTTTTTATAAATTTTAGAAAGAACAATTACATATACAACACATATAATTTCTGTCAACAAGTTCAAATGTGACAAATATAACTTTTGTCGTGAATATGTATATATGTTATATATATAACGTATATAGGTACAGATTTCAAAGCACAACACTTTGGCCAATGTATATGTGTGCAGCATATATACACACATTCTGTGGAACTACACGTGTGCATGTAATATATTTCGATCAAAATGCTAAACTGTCACACACACACACACACACACACACACACACATATATATATATATATATATATTGTTGCACCTATCGGTAACCTATACAAGTTTTCTGCCAAAACATATATACCGTATATATAACTCTACATACATATATATATATATATTTGTGTGTGTGTGTAGCATATGAGCAACAGAGAACAAAAGTTTAGGTGACAGCAAAGATAATGAGAATAGGAAGTTTCCTAAGCAAACATAAAGGCAGGCCGTATGTATGACTCCTGACACAATATATGTATAACATATATATAAATAATAGAAGATAAGGCTGCTACAGGAAAGGAGTGGCACTTGCGGTCTGGCTTCGAGCAAAGCAGGGAAAAACTCGGGTCAGCATTGGGTTTTCTCGATGGTGACTTCGGGTTTGCATTGGGAACACGGCTGGTGATGGATGGTCAGGGAAGAGGCAGTCTACTTCGAGTTGAGGAAGGGGAGACTCGGGTTAGTCTTTGGGTGTGAAGTAGGGAGGACACGTGTTAGGGAATGGAGAAGGAAAGATGGAAGGAAAATGGTCTCGGCTGTGGGTTGGCTTCGGGCTTTGGATTGTGGATTTTGGGGTGGCACTTTGTGTTTCGAAGAGGGAAAGCACGGGATGTCGCTAGGTTTTGTATTTGGAGTGTGGCGCCTTGTTTTTGATAAAAAAAGAAAGGTAAAAGCATCGGCTCGGGTGAGAAGAAGAGCAGGAATATGAAGCTTACCTTTTAACTTTTGTTTTTTTTTCACAAAGCAAATGAAATATCAAGCCTGAAGAGGAACAGAAGAACTCGAAGCAAAAGTATTTCAACCAGGAGGAAAGGAAAGCAGATTCACGAAGCAAGATCTGTTTATAATTTATTTCAAAATGAAGAAGGAGAGACAAATGAATGGATGCACACAAATATATGAAAGTCAAGAAATAGCAAAGGACATACGTTGATTCAGAATTCATTTAAAGCAAGGTTACATGGCTGGACATTTGGAAAGGCACAGGAAAATCAAAAGGACACAAATACGTACTGATACGACATACTGTTTTGTTGTTTCCGTCGCATACCAGACACCGAATTATAGGGATGAATTTACTACGAAGATCAGCACGATGGGACGAATAGAATGGTACACAAATATCAGCGATACGACCGAATTATAAAAACTTGATTTTTCGCTATCGAAAATGTTGCTAAAATGCCGAAAATAAGATAAACGGAGCTATGGCAGTCCAAATTTGATGAAAGGAATTACGACGTCTCACCCAGAAAATGATTTTCATTTTTATTATATAAAAATATTCAGTTTTCGAAAATATTTAAATTCAACAAATAAACAGATTAAATTGTTTAATTTTAGAATTTCACAAATAACTAACTTTCATATTTTCATATAAAAATTTACCATTTGCTATATTTAAATAGACGTATTTCAAATATCAAATTTTTATTTCAAAATTTTATTCTTTAAGTTTCAAGAAAATTTAGTTAATTACGTTATAAAATCGTTAAAATTCTCGGATCGTTACACGATATCACTCAATATAATATATTGAAGATTATGAATCTCCAATATAATGTTGTCCTCTACCATATATATATTAATAAATTACTTGCATAATCCATAATTATCGAGCAAACTCAAGCTAGGGATGTTATGTGTATTATTATTAATATATTGAATGGACAAAGTAAGATAACTTTATGTATTTGTTAAGCAAAATCAATGTACATATACTATACTTTGGTCGTTGCGATATGTATGTACAAGTGAATATTTTCATTTCGATTTATTGCACAAACTCAAGGTCGAAGTGAAACTAGGGCAAAGTACCAAGAGTTAGAGTTGTATATGATACAACCGATAAGGAATTATTCATCTTCCATGAAACCATAACTTTTGAGCAGACTCAAGGTTGGAATTCCAAGCTGGATGAGTCCTAACTTCCACTACTGAAGTCCTAATTTTTTTATGTTACGAATTAGGTTAAGTAAAACATAAAAGACTAGTGGGAGCCTTATTAGAAAAATGAAATGATAACATTTAACTTTTCTAATATGGTAAGAACATAAGCTATATAATGTTATAATGATCTACACTGATAAATTTGTGTATTTAATACGATTGATTAAATGTTTATCAATTAAGATATACAATTGAACTGAATTAAAGATTGAACAATAGAAATATAATATATATTTACTAACAAATGCTTATTGCATGTTAATGTTTCAACACCCATGCAAGCGCTTGATTTTACAACTACTAAATACGTTCGTAATTTGGTCACTTACGTGTTTGTTCAGTCGAGACCATGTATTGCATTCTACGTGTTTTAAACTCAAAAGCAACACAATAATATGGATATTTGATCCATATAAAATCACATATAAATGTTATATGATGAATAATCCTAGCCCTCAGTATAATATTTCGATAAAATTAGTTTATTTGAAATAAGCAAATAAACCGTACTGTGATATTGAGATTCAATTTGATTGAGTACAATAAAATTAATATTATGTTAAATGTAACACTAGACCAAAATTGTAAGATAGATCTAAGAACTTGATCACTGAAATGTCAGTTTGATTAGTTTTCGCAAAGTGCACCATATTTGATGTCCTTAAATGTTAAGGATGATCGAGTGGGATTTTTTAAAGCGTTCGTTGTGATGTTGTAGTAAGGGTACTCTTTTGAATGGTTTGACTATTTAGAAAGAAAAAATGAGTATACAAGAGTAGATGTGAATTAAGTTGTTGGGATGAAGAGAATGAATAGTCACTTCTGCTTCATAACGAAACATCAAAATTGAGAATTGTAATAATAATAATTGATACTTAACATTGGAATGAGGAGTACAATTTCTATTTCGAAATGTATTATCATATAGAAAATTGTTTTCTATGAGATTTATTTCTTTGAGTTTAAGATATTTGATCAAAGAACTCTCCGTTGTAAACTAGTGGTAGTATATGAGATAAATAATCTATATTAAGTGAATGATAGACCTTTAAATTCACTACGCTATTATAGTAATGGCGAAAATAGTGGGAGTATGCAATATAGTCCTTACTGATTACATCAAATTACAAAAAATAAATTTGTAAAACATATCGAATATTATTTATGAAATAATGACTAATTTTTGGTGTCGACTGAAAATAGACATAGTTATATTTCAATGTGAATATTGTGAATATTCATTATAAAATAAAACTATAATGTGGTATTTGTTTTTACAACAGAAGTGATGCATTGGAAAATACTGAAGCATTTAAAATTACTTACAATTATGTTGGAATTATAAACGAAGCCGAAGTTTTGATAAATAATTTTTATTATATGATGATGATTATGAATCATATGATACTAGTTAATCATATCTCAAATAACTAAGGACTATGCACCCATTTAGTCGGAGCATCAAAAGAGTTAATGAACTCTTCAGATTGATATATATATATCTGTGTGTGTGTGTGTATGTATGAAATCATAAGTCTATTACTACCAAAAGGTTTCATATACTTCGTCATATTCACCAATGTGCTATCACCGACATAGACATGTGTATTTGATACGCATGCATAAGTCTATGATAAGCTTATAGAATATAAAATGGAAGTAAATTAAATAACATGTGACAAAAATGATTCGATTTGACCGAATGGATGAGTATATTAGAAAGAGTTCTGTATGTACCCAATATGGATAAAGATTTAGTCTCAAAGGTCACTCCTCCCTATAATACATAATGATGTATTGATAAGGAGTAACTGTACTTGGTTGGAGAAAGCACGATTAATGATGAGTGAAGTTGAGTCAAACTCTTTCTATAAGGTATGTACTTACGAGTAGTACATAAGGCTAAAAATAATTCATCGAAAAAATACTTTACAAAACCATACAGGATAAAGGTTTATATGAAATCCTTACATATCCTAGGCCAAGAAGTCGGCAGGTTGTGTGAGTTGAAAGGCCGCATGTAATAATTGTACGTAAGAGATCTTTTATGAATCATCTCAAGAAATTTTTTGGAATGACAGTCATTAGATGACTAATTTATGTTGTGGACATAAATATATGTGTACTAATGCAAAATCAGTTTTATATAAGGCAATTCATAAAATGCTTATTAATGCCTATTCCGTTGAACTAAGAAACAACTGTTGTTTCAAGAAATACCAACTTTATAGCAAAGGAATTTCTTTAAGAAATTATTAGTATAAAATGAATTTGGATGTGATCTAATGATAAAACTAATTACAAGGGATATAATGAAATCGACCGAACCTAAATGAACCGCAAAATATTAGAACGTCTAATGAGTATTCTTGTACATTAAAGAGAAACTGCGAATTTCTTGTTAATATCAAGAATAAATAATCTTCTTTTGTTTAATTAAAACATTAAGAGTATTCACTTTATGATATGGTACGATGCACGAATCTAAAATAGATTCTAAGTATATTATCTAAATATGATTTGATAGTTGTATCCGAATGATACTGTTACTACAAACCATGATGCCTAAAGTATGAAAAGCATATCAAAGACCAGGATGTCGAAGAAGAGGCAAGAAATAATGCAATAAAGGATGCCACTCAAGGATACCAAGTCCCTAAGGATGTCGAATTGCAAAGATCATCGAACATAAACAATAGAAAAACTATGATGTCGAATACCATCAACATAAGCGACATAGATATCATATATTATCAACAAAGCAAGAGAGTTATATGAGTGCCGATGTCGTAGATTGTCTATAAGGCAGGATGCCGCACTTCATTAATATAAAAGCTGATGTTGAATATCAACAAATGGAAGAACTTCAAGCTTTAAGAGACGATATGTGAGAGGATGTCAAATGATAGTGATGTGAAGAAAGATATCGGAATTCTGCTATATACCTAAGAATATAAAAGCCACATACCAACAGCGCATAGAAGCTTATCGCATGCCATTAATTCGACAAGGCATATCGAATATCTGGTGATATCGTTGATCTTCAACCATCAAAGCATGTTGAAATGTAACCTTATGAATAACGTATTACGTCTCAAGGGATGTCGCAAGTAATCAATTGTACACGGATGTCGAGGATAATCAAGACTAGGAGATAATAACGTAGATTTTTAATGAAACAAAATGCCGCATGCCAACAGCCTACTAAAGGTTGCCGACAATCATCAATGAACAAGGGGATGCCGCATGCCATTAATATGATGAGTGATTCTAAATGTCAGGCACCTCGAAGTGCCATATGGAAGCCATACCGCCAGCTCCAACCCCTATAAATATGGACCCTATGGCATTATAAAAGGGGCGATTGATTCTTATCTATTTCTTACATTTCTAATTTTTTAAATCCTAAATTGAATTGGGGATTTCTAATGCTTATTGTAATTTTATGACTCATGCAAATAAGGACTTGTACAATTAACATATCATAACGTTGCATAGCATATCGAATAAAGATCCTTAACTTATGACTTGTATTAGACTTTCATGCACTTATGACTTCGCCAAGCATATGCACGTTTGCTTAAACATTCCTACATTTTGCAAATTGATACAAGGTTGATCCAGCCATCTATTAACCAGGTCATATCTTCCTAGCGTACTTTGGGATTAACAAAGAAATTTGTCATTTTGGCGCTATAAGGAGGCTTGAACCTCCGATTTTCTACATATCTCTGTAAAGAACCATCCTTATCCTGGATACGTAGGTATAGAGGGTTTATCCAAACCTGCATATTTCAAAAAGAAACTTTCCAAATCCGACATACCCATCCTTGAACAATACAACGACTATTTCCAAACAAGGATGTTATGAGCCTTGTTTGGCCAAACCAGTTTATAATGTAGCTCATGACCCTCAGTTTCATAAAGAACAAGTATTAAGATTATTGACCTTGCAAATTATGGAAGAAAAGAAGAAAGTAGCTCTTTAAGATCCGGACAAATGGAGTATAAATCCATTCTACATAGGAATTACCCCGATCTTTGCCTTAGGAAAAGAGAGCCCAAAGAAAGATAGCTATTTCTTAAAAATGAGAAGGGCCATATAGTTTCAATCCAAATGAACTATTTTTGAAATGGAAATGATAAGAGATTTCGATAAATTTGCCCAGAAGTGGAAAGGACTACCTGATCATCCTCCCACCTTAGTCAAAATTCAGAGGAGAAAGTTTAGAGATGATATGCCAATCCATTGCCGCAAGACAGTTAAACGGGAACAAAAAGCACTAGGACCTAGAAGATCTCAATCTTCTAAAAACCATTCTCTCACTGCTTTCCATGAGAATATTTACTCCTAACTAAGGAGAGGTTAAACTATTGACCTTGTAAGAAGAGACAACCAAGAAATGAATAGAATCCTGGAAAAGCCTATTACTAATATCACAGAACAAATGGACATTGTACCAATCAATGTCGAACCTTAAAGGGAATGATCAAGAATTTCTTGGCTAAAAGAAATCTTCAAGAGTTTGTTAAGATATTTAACCACTGTATGTACAAGGATCAAGAATTCAATAAAGAGAAATTTTCAAAAGAAGGACTTAAAAAATAAAGGAGAAAGTCTCTGATCTTGCCAAGATGGCCTCGTCAAAGCACCTCCTAGAGGGAGGTCAGAGTAAGTCTTTAGTCCCGCCTATAATGCCTGGCCAAAGCACTACAAGCCTTTGGTCCCATGTACGTGGCTTGGCCAGAGCGCCTCCAAGAGGAAGGATGGAGTAAGCCTTTAGTCCCACCTAAGATGGCAAGACCAGAGCACCAACCATCCTTCAGTCCTGCTTATAAGGTCTATCTGAAGCGCCTCCTAGAGGGAGGACGGAGTAAGATTTTGGTCCCGCCTAAGATGGCCTCCCCAAAGCATTGAACTAGCCTTCGGTTCTGCCTATAAGGCCCGATCGAAGTGCATCCTAGAGGGAGGATGGGTAAGACTTTTGTTCTACTCAAGGTAGCTAACCAATCACACCGATCAAAACCTAAATCATCACCTAAGATGGTGATAAGAGGTTCAATCGAAGTTTAGATCATTACTTAAAATGGTAACAAAAGGTGTCAATCAAAGCCTAAACCAATACCTAAAGGGTAGTAAGAGGTAGTCTTCTAGAGGAAGATCAATCGAATGTAAAAGAAAATCGAACTCTATCCTAAAGAAGGATTGAGGCAATCTTCTAGAAAAAGATTAGTCAAATCCTAAAACAATCTTTTAGAGGATGAATATTCAAACATGTTTAGTTTTGCACCAAGGTAAAAGAAGGAACGAAAGCTATCTATCATGAAGAATTAATAATTTTATTGTCAAAAAACATCATCTGAGAAACTATGACTTATTACTTGATCCTGGGGCATCATTCTTCAAAATATCATATTAACTTTCTGTAACGACCTAGAATTTTAATAATTTGAATTTGGAATATTTAATTAATTTTTAAATATTGAAAAGTTAATAGGTTAAAATAACTTGAATTTCAAATATAATGATTTATTATATAATTTAATTGTTGAACTTAATAATTGAAATTGTCTAAATAATTGGATCTTGGCTTTTAAGCTGGACAAAATTAATTTCAAAGCTTATTTAATAGGAATGAAGATAATAAAACTTTTAAATTGGATTTAAAAGTGATTTAATTGATTTTTAAAATAACTCGTTTTAATTAACATATAAAAATAGCCTTCCAAGGCACTGTCTCGGATTTCGGTGAAACCAATTTCATTGGATCTGTAATAATGAATTATAATACGCGTCAAATTTCATGGCGATCAAACGTATTATTTGGTCATGCGAGATCGAAATGCGTAGAATTTAATATTGAAAATTTAATATAATAATTGGATTCAAAAGGCTATCTTCTGCATACGATCGAATCAGGGTTCGAAACTAGTTCCATTGCGTTTGAAATAGGGGTATAACATATAAAACGCCAGGCGGTACGTCTCGATTGGGGTCAAAAATTATATAGCTAGATATTTTGAATTTAAATAATATAGATATTTTGGTTTAGATTTAACCATACATATGTTCATTCACATCAGCCCACACCTCTGGTACATTAGCCCAGGCCTTTCTCCCCCTATTTAAGCCTATCTTCAGCTAAGAGATTTTCTCTTTTTAAAAAAAAATCATTATCCACCAAATCCAACGGCCATGGCCACATCAGCACCACCCAAGGCATTTTCAGCCTTCGTCATCAACTAGGAAGTTATCCAGGACATCGAGCTCAACTCATTCAACGGTTGGATCATCTCAGTTCGTAGTGAGGCAGTACCAGTTTAAAGATGAACATCGCAGCAGTTTTCTGGAGTTTTCTCGGCGTTGGTGGCGCTAGAGGTGGTGGTGTTTGAAGAGAAAATGTAGAGGGGAGTGGAGTCCACCTTTGGCCAAAATCTCATGGCCAACGGTGGTCTGTGGCGGCGGAGATTGGGAACGAGCGAAGGTGCATTTTACGAATTTCATGATTCGATTTCGGTCTCGTGTGTGCGGTGGTTCATGGTGGTGGCGCAGGGAGGTGGGCGAACGACGAGGCAGATGGCAGCGGTGACCTCCGATGGGTCAGGCGGTGGCACGGCGTGAAGAATTGGGCGCGATCGCGTTTGAAAAATTGGCGGCCTAGGTTGTTGCATGTACGATATTAGGGATGAAGAGGTAAGATTTGTAGTTAAGGTTTGATTATAAAATTAGTTTATTATATTATTATTTTCAATATCGATAACTTAATTATTTAATAACTTTAACATGCAAGATCCAGTTGAGACGCGAATTTTTGCATCGCACTCATAACGATAAAAGCTTCGAGATGCAACTAGTTTGGACGAATTTGGGGATTGTTGAAATTCGGGCTAAAATCGGACATTATTCGATTTTAGTTCCAAACCAGAATGCCTCAGCGACAACAGAAAATTTCGGTGAGTTAAACTCACCTTTTTGGTTTACTAGTATGATATATGGCTGGTAAAAATTGATGAATGATTGTTTAGATGAATTATTATATTTATTAGTTGGTTTGGATATATTCCTGTCTATTGAAGCGGATGAGACCCTATTACGTTCCCATGTAAGAGTGCATGACC
The DNA here is from genome assembly GCA_030737815.1 of Allium fistulosum. Lineage (NCBI taxonomy): Eukaryota > Viridiplantae > Streptophyta > Magnoliopsida > Asparagales > Amaryllidaceae > Allium > Allium fistulosum. The sequence continues at coordinate 328,048,709 of CM060906.1, forward strand.
ATTTGTATACGAATCCTGCGTCGAAGCGGTTGATTTATATTTTATGATTATATAACGTTTGAGATGAAGGGAAAATAGGTCGGAGGGATCCAACAGGATTCCTCACAACTGTTGATTTTATTTACATATATATATGTGTTAATATATATGAGCTGTGATGTAGGGGGAAACAGGTTGGAGGGATCCAACAGGATTCCTCACTATTGTTGAATTGTTTTCAATAATATTTCGTTACATGGATTATTGTCAAATGAACTCGATTGTGGACATTATGGTTATAACATTGTTGTATGTTGAAAACTAAAAATCATTAGTGGTAGAAAATCAATATTGATATTGGTTAAGTGTTGGGTGGCTATTAGCCTCAAATTAATATTTTAAAAATAATATAAATTGCCATTTAAGTCGGAATTGGTTTTTGAGATGAGAAACGATTTTTAAATCCTAATTGGGTTTCAGAAATATAGTGTTCTAAGGATTATTTATTTGATTATAGTAATATTATTTTAAGGTTATTTAACTATAATATGGTTTTAGAGTTAATTAATTATACTAATATTACCTTAAAGTAATTTAAATAATATTGGTATTGTTTTAAAGTTTTTTATTTATAGTAATATGGTTTAAAAGAATTTGTTAAAGTGTGAAGGGTTAATTATTCCAAAAATAATTATGGTTTGAAATTAATAATAAGGATTGTAATAAGGCTTTGAAAATCAATTATTATTATTTATCAAAATGGTAAAGATTAACTATTAGTGTTTCTTAAACAATATTTTGAAATTATTAATTATTATTTTAAGATTTTTTAAAGTTAATAAATTCCATTCATTTATAATGTTTTATTGTTAAAAATCATTATGATATAATAACAATGCTTTTAAGTAAAAGATTTTTAATTATTTATAAATGTTTTCGAGACCCATGAAAAGAGTTGAAAGGCTTAGATTTTATGAAAGAGTTTTTAAATTGGTTTAAATACTTAAGGAAGGGTTATTTCCAAGGTGAAAGAGTTTATAAATGGTAAGATATTTATAAACAAATTTTAGAAACGGGTTTATAGATTTATAAAAGAAGTTTTATAAATAGTTTATGGGTTTATAAAGGGTTATAAATGATTTTTGAAATGTACAAGAAGTTTATAAGTGATTGAATTTTTGTAAAGGGATTATAAATGGTTTTTCAGAGATTTATAAAAGGGTTTATAAATGATTTTGGAAAATTGTAAGGGAAATTATAAATGATTTGTGAATCGAATAAAAAGAAAACCTTTCTAAATTTTGTGGATATACTTATACCGTTGGGATAAGTATATGGGTATTTCTAAGCATTGAAATATAGGGATTTGCGAGTATATCTTTGTAAAGGTGTTTATATACGAGTAATTTACAAAGTGATTGTATGGATAAAGACTTATTAAAGGAGGTTAGTGACTGCTTATATACTGAACCAATGTTGGTTTTCCCTATGAAAAAAATTCCTGATTGAATGTTTGTTATTCGATAGTTAAATAACCGACTATCGGAAATGGACCCAACATAACTTTAGAAAAAACTAGGAGAAACATGTGAGTTATATGGCATAGTCGTCTCCTATGATGCTGTACTGTGCGTATAAATCTCATTTCGTTCACCTAGGACAATGATAAGGTAATCCATCCACTGATGGTTAGGAGGTGATCTCCGATCTTTTGACTGTTTATTTCCTATAGAACCAAGGTTGAGTTTACCGGAAATTGTCGAACGTTGTTTCAAAGAGACCAGGATCAGATATGTTATGCGAAAACCACTTTGATCCAACAAATGCATTTCGAAGTGAAGACATCGTGAAGAGCATTGAATCGAAGATAGAGATGTAAAGTACAAGGGCTAATCGCTACTAATCTTGAGGGTGATTCCAAAATGGATGTAGTAGGAATAGTGCCTTCGGTTCTGTTCAGACACAGAACAGACTTTTATGGATGAATACTATCACCATATTGTCATTGGAGGTCAATGAGCATTCTAAGTGTAAATTTTTTTGAAAGGTAATCATAACCTCAAGCCTCATCAACCGAGAATGACTAAAATAAGGGAGATGCAGCAGGGCTAAGTGGGTAGCTCCCAAGTTGGGTATGATCACCCTATATAAAGTTGTTATTATCTCTTATTTGTATGCTTCGGGGCCCATTAACGGAGCGATGATCCTATTATATACTATCCAGTAAGGGGTAGGCCAGTACTGTGTTAGCAGGGGATCCAGACGAGGTTCTCAGTGTTATTTCATCTAGAGATTCACCATGATGGGCGATACCCAGTAGCCCAGTCATTTGTGGAATCCATTCTCCAATAAGCGCCGTATGGACTTAGTTATGCCCAATGATGCTGAAACGTGAGATGCAAGCATTTCAACTATATTCATATTTTACTTTGACCTCTAGACATTATTATAATATAAATGGATTTTCTATAGAAAATGCTTTGGTTATCATAAGGTAAAAACCCGTCCGTGTTTATGTGCGGCGTGGTCTTACGAGATGCTATTGATTTTCAAAAGATTTTCTTATAACATTAAATCCAGTTGGGTGTGTTTTCTCACGCTGGTTTTCCAGGCTGACTCAGGTGTTCTTTATTATAATGCTTGGGTCAGACCAAGCATATTATAGCTTAGTTTGGATGCTTGGAGCTTCAAGAGACGAGTTGGGGGCCCAGAGACGTATTCACGTGAATGGTTATTTTCCCGCTGTATTCATTGTTGTGTTTATCACCAATTTTGAGGACAAGCTGTTATAACTGTCCAGGCTGAAATAGGTTAGTGTACTCCGATTGATGTCTGTATATATACATATTATACTTTTGTTTTTGTGTAATGGTTTGTGGTATGTTATAGATTTTTCGTTCCGTTGTGAGATTTTGTGTTGTTTAGTTTTCTTCCTATCTTCTTCCTTCTTTCTTTTTCCCTAACAATTGGGTTTCTCGGCATTCAATTTCTCGGCATGTAATATAATGGACGTATTAGTCTTAATCTTTGAGGGCCAAAAATCTAGTTCATTACATTTGGTATCAGAGCTGAAGATTAAGCGAGAACCTTTGCTTTGGTGGGGTATTCATTAGAGATAGGGTTTGTAGCACCCTAGAATGATTTTGTGTGTGTGTGTGTGTGTATATATGTATATATATGTATATATATATATGAGCGCGTATTTGTTAGTGATATATAAATGTTTTATATTGTGTTGGTTGATCTATCGACTGGCTCATGGATTCTGTTCAATACGAGTAATTAACGTTATCCTTAGGGATCTCTAAAGAATTGGGCAGAGCAGTTCGACATGGTATTGTTTTGAAATTGGGTAAATGAAATAATTTTGCCTTAATTATATTTTATATAAAAATAAATAATTTTCAGAAATTATTATGGTATATATGGTGTGCTTTGTTGTTAGGAATTGATAATGTTATACTATTATCATTTGTTGTTTGTGATCGAATAATGGTTGATATTATAATGTAAGTAACATTAATGGTTAAGAAATGATTTTATATAACCAAAGTGAGATTATATATATAGTTTACAAATCTAATTTATAAATTGAAAGGAAATGAAAATTTAGAAGTATATTATAAATATGATTTGTAAGTAAAAAGGATCTAGAAGCTGGGAATTTGGGAATTTAATTTCCATTTGTTTTGGGAATTGTTTTTCCAAAGTTTTGGGAAAATAATAATATTATTTGGAAAATATTTTGAATGGAAATATTTTAAAAGGGATTTTAAAAAGAAAGAAAGCACTGAACTCACTTCGGTCACTGGAAAATAATTTCGATGATGACTGCAGCATCATCGACGTTCATTTTTAGATTTTCAAGAGAGGAATTGCTACCACTGGAGTTTGTTTTGGTAAAACTATTTTTGATTTTAAAATTTAAAAGAATGATTTGATATACTAAGGGAATCATATGTATATATGGTTTCAAATTGATTTGAAATAAGAATAGGATGTTTAGACTTTGGAAATTTTCAATCAAGTGTTTATTGAAAATGTGAGAAAAATAAGTTTTTAACTTATAAATTTTGAAAAATTAGTAAGTTAAAACAATGTTTTAATTTGTTGAATATGGTTTTGGGATGTTGGTCAATAAAATTGAATATTGAAAAGAAACGAATTGAGTCAAATGAAATTTGAATTGATTTAAAATAGATATGGACTTAAGTTGTGGAGTAACAATAAACATAAGGAAAGTGGTACAAAATGTTTTAAAATGAACTTAAGTAAATAAATTCTATGGAATGATGTTTAAGTGATAATAGTATTAAAGAATATACTAAGAAATAAATGGATGTGAATAAATTGAAAGTAAATAAAGTGAATGAGAATAAGTTAATTTGGAATAGCTAAGAAATCAAATTAAATGAATATGTAAGTTGTATGTATATTATTTTTACTCGCATAATGGTTTGATTGGATTCGAGTACATAATTTTGAGATGATTTACATCGATCTGAGTTGGGATTTCTCACTCGATTCTCGATGGCGAACACTGGATATGGATTTTTGATTGATTATGAAATTCTCTATCATAGTATATGGCTATGCAAGGAGAATGATGGTTTCTAATCAAGGAATCGAATCTGATTCCGCACTAGAGTAGTCGTGTGAACGATACTAGTTCGAAAGTAAAATTGTGTGATCGGTTGAGCGATCAGATTTGAAATTGCGTACGAATGATATATGTACATCGATAGTTTTAATAAAGCAAATGTTGGAAATTGAAGTTGCAGAATAATATGATTATGAATTATATGATTAGATATCATTGGTAAATAAGATGTTGGTATATAAAAGCAAGAGCTAATTTGATTCCTTTGATTTCATAAGAAAATTGGGTTGCCTAACAAAAAGGTACATGTTTAAATCATTGTTTGATTTGATGGTTTTATGGTTGAGCCACTTGGCTTTTGTTTCTTTTGTTGGTTTGGGCCGTAGTGGTGATTTGTAGTTGTTTTGATCTAGCCACGCAAAGGAGACACCGGCGAAATTTTTCGAAAATTTAAAGAGTTAGAAATTTTAAAGAAATTCTTGATAACTAAAAATTTGATTTTGAGTTATAATCTAAAATGATGAGTGGATAACATTAGTTGGAATCTATGAATGAATTTGGAAACTTAGTAAAAGTAATAACAAGGTTTCAACAATTTATTTTTGAAAGTTAAAGGATTAAAAGGATTTGGTAATCTATTTCAACTAGTTGGTTTTTAAATAAAAGTAATGGGTTTTGGCACTTTTCCTTTCTTGGCAATTTCGAGGACGAAATTCTTTTAAGAGGGAAGAACATAACGACCCATAATTTTAGTCATTTGAATTTTGGAATATTTAATTAATTTTTAAATATTGAATAGTTAATTTATAGGTTAAATAACTTGAATTTCAAATATAAAGATTTATTGGATAATTTAATTATTGAATTTAATAATAGAAATTGTTTAAATAATTAAATCTTAGGTTTTAAGCTGGATAAAAATAATTTCAAAGTTTATTTAAGTTCAATTTAGTAGGAATGAAAATAATAAAGCTTTTAAATTGGATTTAAAAGTTATTTAACTGATTTTGAAAATAACTCGTTTTAATTAACATATATAAATAGCTTTCCAGGGCACTGTCTCGGATTTCGACGAAACCAGTTTCATTGGATCCGTAATAATGAATTATAATATGACATCAAATTTCATGGCGATCAGACATATCGATTGGTCGTGCGAGATCGAAATGCGTAGAATTTAATATTGAAAAATTAATATAATAAATGGGTTCAAAAAGCTATCTTCTGCATAAGATCGAATTAGGGCTCGAAACTAGTTCCTTTGCGTTCGGAATAGGGGTATAACATATAGAACGCTAGGCAGCACGTCTCAATTAGGGTCTGAAATTATATAGCTAGATATTTTGAATTTAAATAATATAGATATTTTGGTTTATATTTAACCATACATATGTTCATTCACATCAGCACACACCCCCCGTACATCAGCCTAGGCCTTTCTCCCCCTATTTAAGCGCGTCTTTAGTTGAGAGATTTTCTTCTTTTTTTTTCAAATCATCATCCACCAAATCCAACAACCACAGCCACATCAGCGCCACCCAAGGCCTTTTCAGCCTTCGTCATCAACTTGGAAGTTGTTCGGGACATCGAGCTTGACTCATTCAACAGTTGGATCACCTCACATCGTAGCAAGGTAGCACCAGTTTGTAGATGAATGTCGTGGTGGTTTTCTTAGTGTTGGAGGCTCTAGAGGTGGTGGTATATGATGAGAAAAGGTAGAGGGGAGCGGGGTCCACCTTCGGCCAAAATCTCATGGCTAACAGTGGCCTGTGGCGATGAAGATTGGAACGAACAGAGACGCATCTTATGGGTTTCCTGGTTCGATTTCGGGCTCGTGCACACGGTGGTTCATGGTGGTGGCGCAGGGAGGTAGGCAAATGGCGAGGCAAATGGCAATGACAACCTCAAGTTGGTCAGGCAGTAGCGTGGCGTGAAGAACTGGGCACCGTCGCATTTGAAAAATTGGCGGCTGTTAGTTCCTGAGATGATGGTTTTAATGACAAGAACCTTAGGATTTGTTATAAAATTTAAATACTAATATTCTTGTCTAGATATATATGTATATGTAGGATATATATGTAGGTACTGAGAATGAAGAATGTACAGTATAGAGATTCAAGACTAACGAATTCAAGATTGAAGAAATCAAGACTGAAGACTCATGAGTATCAAGATTATCAAGAGTTCAAGATATCAAAATAAGTAATAGAGTCTAGATTTATGTTAAAACTTCATAATAGCATTTAAATCTTTATTCGAATTTTAATTGTGGAATGGAATCCACCTTCTAGCTTTAATAGTGGGATGGAACCCATGACCTTCTCTAGTGGAATGGAATACACGAAATTTTCAAAATAATTTAGTTTGACTATTTTCCAAAAACTATATTTTAAAAGATATCTCCCTTTGTTTAAATATTTTAGCCTTAATTCAAAAAATATTTTTAAATTTCAAAATCATCTCTTATTTTTAAACTATCTCCGAAATTTAATATTTTAGCTTTAAATCTCAAAAATATATCTATAGTTAGTTTTTAATATTTTATAGATTATATATATAGATTATTTTTTAAAACTATTTTATAAATTTAAACTATATTCAAAATGGTTTACAAAGTTTAGAAATTGTTTTGATAAGTTTTCGAATAAAAATCATTTTGAAGCAAAATCAATTTTCAAAATTATCATAGGCATGTCGACATACCCCATCCCCCCATGTCGACATGGTAGCCGTAGAATTTAAATTTTAAATTTTCAAATGAAGTGTCTATTCATCATAACCTTTCACGAATGGACATGATTGTTGTTATTCTATAAATACCAGTTATTTTCAATGAATTTTAAGTTAGTTTTTATTCATTTCTTCACTCCTTCTCCACTCAAGTATTCTCTTATATTTTAACAAAACTCTACCGAAATCCTAAGTGAATCAAACTCGATCATCTCTAGTTTGATTCTCTGTCACTCTCTCTCAAAGATCTCAGTGCTATTTAGAGTTGTAGGATCATTTGTAATCAAAGAAGTGTATCGAGTCTCTCTATCTATCAAAGTGATATTTGAAATGGTGTGATTGTGGCCTGTAAATCAATTGGGTGTGATTGTAGCCCGTAAATCAATTAGGTGATCTTGTAGCCTGTTTAAATCAAGAGAGTTTTTCCTGGACTCGGAGATAGGAGGGTGTATCTCGTGGCCTTGAAATCAAGGTTGTAATATCAACATTATATTTGAAAAGAAATATGCACAAGAAATTGTATGGGACTAGATGTAGGGTAACTTCGAACCAGTATAAAATTCCAGCGTGTTCTTTCCTTTACTGCTTTTTATTTACTATTTGCATCTATGTCTGGTTCTATGATTGTCTCTGAGTTTGTGAATTGCATCTATTCGTGTTTAATTTCAAAAAGAATTCAAAAATTTTATAAAATCCATTAAACACTATTCACCCCTCTCCAGTGTTAATCCAGCCTTAAGGTCCGTAATCCGCATTTCCAGAAATCTTATCGTGATTGAAGATGATTCCTCTAACATACGTATTCATGATCCATTAGAGGATGACAAAGAAGAAGAAGAAGAGGATGAAGCGCAAATGGACGAGGACGATAAAGTTATTTGTGTTGGAGAAGTTTGTTTTGACAAAGATGGAAATTTGGTCGAACAACGTGGAAACTTTTGTTTCCATTACCCTAATTGTTCAATTCAAAAGTCACCAATTTTCAAGGAATCTCATTAGATGTTTTTATGTTAATGTTTTTATATATTGTGTATTTGTATATATTTATGTATGTGTTTTATATATATATGTGTAATATAACAAAATATATAATAAAATTATATTTATGTTTCCCTTATTATACTTCATAATTAGCATTTGGTTTCATAGTTTAAAAGGGGGGTTATATAGATTAGGCTTAGTTTTTGTTGATGACAAAGGGGGAGAATTATAAAATAGGATAGTTAGGCTATTAGTTAGGCTTAGACTAAGGGGGAGTTAGTAGATTAAGGGGGAGTTGTTAGAATAAGGGGGAGTCGGAGTAGAATCAAAATTTGGTGGAGTATATTTTATAAACATATGTTGTCATCATCAAAAAGGGGGAGACTGTTAGTTCCTGAGATGATAATTTTGATGACACCAACCTTAGGACTTGTTATAAAATATAAATACTAATATTATTGTCTAGATATATATGTATATGCGGGATATATATGCAGGTACTGAGAATGAAGACTGTACAGTATAGAGATTCAAGACTGACGAATTCAAGATTGAAGAAATCAAGACTGAAGACTAATGAGTATCAAGATCATCAAGAGTTCAAGATAAGTAATAGAGTCTAGATTTATGTTAAAACTTCATCATAGCACTAAAATCTTTATTCGAATTTTAATTATGGAATGGAATCCACCTTCTCGCTTTAATAGTAGGATGGAACCCACGACCTCTTTAGTGGGATGGAACCCACGACTTTCTTTAGTGGGATGGAATCCACGAAATTTTCAAATAATTTATTTTGACTATTTTCCAAGAACTATCTTTTAAAAGATATCTCTCTTGGTTTAAATATTTTAGCCTTAATTCAAAAATCTATTTTTAAATTTCAAAATCATCTCTTGTTTTTAAACTATCTCCTGGATTTAATATTTTAGCTTTAAATCTCAAAAATATATCTATACTTAGTTTTTAATATTTAATAGATTATATATATATTTAGATTATTTTCTAAAACTCTTTTATAAGTTTAAACTATATTCAAAATGGTTTACAAAGTTTAGAAATTGTTTTGACAATTTTTAGAATAGAAATCATTTTAAAGCAAAATCAATTTTCAAAATTATCATAGGTATGTCGACATGCCTTATCCCCCCATGTCGACATGGTAGCCGTAGAATTTAAAATTCAAATTTTCAAATGAAGTGTCTATTCATCATAACCTTTCATGAATGGACATGATTGTTGTTCTTCTATAAATACCAGTTGTTTTCAACGAATTTTAAGTTAGTTTTTATTCATTTCTTCACTCCTTCTCCACTCAAGTATTCTCTTATATTTTAACAAAACTCTTCTGAAATCCTAAGTGAATCAAACTTGGTCATCTCTAGTTTGATTCTCTATCACTCTATCTCAAAGATCTCGGTACTATTCAGAGTTATAGGATCATTGTAATCAAAGAAGTGTATCGAGTCTCTCTATCTATCAAAGTTTTTCCTAGACTCAGAGAAAGGAGGGTGTATCTCGTGGCCTTGAAATCGAGGTTGTAATATCGACATTATATTTGGAAAGAAATCTGCATAAGAAATTATGTGGGACTGGATGTAGGGTAACTCCGAACCAGTATAAAATTCCGATGTGTTCTTTCCTTTACTCCATTTATTTACTATTTGTATCTAGGATTGTCTTTGTGTTTATGAATTGCATCTGTTCGTGTTTAATTTCAAAAAGAATTCAAAATTTCCATAAAATCCATAAAACACCATTCACCCCTTCTCTAGTGTTAATCCAGCCTTAAGGTCCGTAATCCGCATTTCCAACAGCGGCTTGGGTTGTTGCATATACGATATTGGGGAAGAAGAGGTAAGATTTGTAATTAAGGGTTTAATTATAAAATTAGTTTATTATATTATTATTTTAAATATCGATAACTTAATTATTTAATAACTTTAACATGTGAGATCCAATTGTTAAACTTACCTTTTTGGTTAACTAGTATGATATATTGTTAGTAAAAATTGTTGAATGATTGTTTAGAACTATAAATTGCCATTTTAAAAATACTATAAATTGCCATTTAAGTCGAAATTAGTTTTTGAGACGAGAAACGATTTTTTAATCCGAAATTGGGTTTCGAAAATATTGTTTCCTGAGGATTATTTATTTAATTATAGTAATTTTATTTTAAGGTTGTTAAATTATAATATGCTGTTAAAGTTAATTAATTATAGTAATATTACCTTAAAGTTATTTAAATTATATTCGTATTGTTTTAAAGTTATTTATTTATAGTATAATAGTTTAAAAAATTTATTAAAATGTGAACGGTTAATTATTTCAAAAATAATTATGGTTGAAATTAATAATAAGGATTATTAATAAGGCTTTGAAAATCAATTATTATTATTTATCAAAATGGTAAAGATTAATTATTAGTGTTTCTTAAACAATATTTTGAAATTATTAAATATTATTTTAAGATGTTTTAAAGTTAATAAATTTCATTTATTTATAATGTTTTATTGTCAATAATCATTATTATATAATGATGTTTTGAAGTAAAAGAGTTTTAATTATATATAAATGATTTAGAGACCCATGAATAGAGTTGAAAGGCTTAGATTTTATGAAGGAGTTTATAAATTTGTTTGAAGACTTACGGAAGGGTTATTTGTAAGGTGAAAGAGTTTATAAATGGTTAGATATTTATAAACGAATTTGAGAAACAGATTTATAGATTTATAAGAGAAGTTTTATAAATGGTTTATGGGTTCATAAAGGGTTATAAATTATTTTTGAAATGTACAAGAAGTTTATAAGTGATTGAATTTTTGTAAAGGGATTATAAATGGTTTTTCAGAGATTTATAAAAGGGTTTATACACGATTTTGGAAAATTGTAAGGGAAATTGTAAATGATTTGAGAATCGAATAAAAAGAAAAACTTCCTAAATTCTGTGGATGTTCTTATACTGTTGGGATAAGTATATAGGTATTTCCAAGTATTGAAATATATGGATTTGCAAGTATGTCTTTGTAAAGGTGTTTATGTCAAGTAATTTACAAAGTAATTGTATGGATAACGACTTATTAAAGGAGGTTAGTGACTGCTTATATACTGAACTAATGTTGGTATTCCCTATGAAATAAATTCCTGATTGAATGTTTGTTATTCGATAGTTAAATAACCGATTATCGAAAATGGACCCAATATAAGTTTAGAAAAATCTAGGAGAAACATGTGAGTTATATGGCATAGTCGTCTCCAATGATGCTGCACTGTGAGTACCCATATTTAAGCATCGTCATTTGCAAATAAAAAATAATTGATTAAAGTTGACGTAATTGAGAGAAAAGACAAGAAATATGTTTTAATAACTTACACTATATGAACACTTGTTTTGATGATGTTGTCTCTTTTGCACTTGTTTTGTTGAACTATTAATTGGATGGTAAGATGATGTCCTCTTTTGCACTTATTTTGAAATTTAACAATTATTTATTGTGAATTCAACAAAGACAAAGACTTAAGATTTATTCCACCTGTTTTCTAGTACCTTAAAGATCAAAACTTACATCCCTATATTCTAGTAAAATAAGTGTAACATAATCATTTTTTTTCTTGCACTGACTATTTTAGCGCATTATTCAATGTAGCAATTTAAGGAATGAAGTGGGTTGGTTTGACGAAGAGGAGAACAATTCAAGTCTCATGGCTGCTCGATTATCCATGGATGCAGCTGATGTGAAATCTGTAGTAGCTGAAAAAATATCAATTATACTTCTGAACACGATTTCATTGCTCACATCTTTTATAGTTGGATTCATCGTGGAGTGGAGGGTTGCATTACTCATATTGGGCACTTTCCCTCTTTTAGTTCTAGCCAAATTTGCACAGGTATCTATCTTCCTCGTGTCTTCTACATTATCCTCCTACATGCTGCAGATGCTTCTTAGTCGTTATGTCAAATAGAGTTTACCCCACATACTCAATTTTCTACCGTGCCTATAGTTTTGAACAAAAAATTCAATGTTTGCAATAGTGCTTTTTTGCTAAATGTTTTGTCCAAGTATGCACATAAATTAACAGCAAACTCCAGATTTGATTTACTCTTCAGTTCAGTCCAAAAGAAGTATTGAAGAAGTTTATATTTTGTATCACATTTGATTGTTAAATGATTTTTCCAGTATAATCACATCGTGGAATCAAAATTTAATCGTTTTGATTGCTAACCGTTTTCTATTTTATTTTACTTGAAAGTAAATACAAAATCTTCAATTCTAGAACAAGTTTATGTGGTAAAACCTAAATTCACATTTAGTGTCATCTGATTGTGGACAATAAGTAGATAGTCGATGTTTTATGCTGTAAGTAGTGCATTTTAGATTTAAATATTGGTTTGAAATTGTACACTGTGAAAATGAGCATGCAATGAATATTGGTTTCCCTTACAACAGTGCAAGTTATCTTGCATTGTACTTTGAAAATTTGATTTTCATTCTACATGAAAAAAGAAAAGAAAAAAGAGAATACTTTTTGTTTCAGTTTTATTTTTGTTTACTTTTATTATTCTGTTCTTTTGTATCCTTGTCTCATTTTATCTAACTTTGCAAAGTGTGGGTCTGACTAATGTCATTCAGGTGTTTTATTTCTCTCGGTCAATAATGCATAACAAAAAAACAAGAACTCTTAGCTAATATTTAACTAAGTATTTGCTTATAAATCTATAAAAAAGCATGCATGTCACGTGAATAGTGTAGTTAGAGAACCAAGATTTCGCGGTGTTGATACAAAATCAAATATCTGATAAAGTATATTTGATTAAGCCTGTTTTTAGTTCAGGTTCATCTACTGTATGCCTTTGATATGATGAAATACCGAAAGTGAACAATTTGAAAGCGCCATAGCATATGATATCAATAAGTAGGCCTAACGCTCACTACAAGAAAGTTACTTTACGTAACGCTAATTGATAACACTTTAATTCGTAGTGTTATTGTTTATATTAATTTGTGTACTCAAACTAAGAATTCACTATATAACGCTTTTCGAAAGTGGGCTTCCCCCAATATTTTTCGTGGCCGCCTCTTTTTCAATTACTTCCCTCTTCCTCGTGCTATTTTCCTCCAATCCTATTTTTCAATTATTTCTATATTTTTCAATTCGGCCGTGACTTTCATGTCGCTTGTTCTATCTCCCTAATTCTGACCTCTCTCCTCCACTCAAAGCGTCTGCCCTCTTCTTCCACTTCTCTATCCCGATTTGCAATCCTTTTCATGGCTTTCACATCATCGATTTGAAGTTTTACATGCATCTGAAATTACTACCGCTACCTGATGTCGAGCTTTTACTGCCTGCAACATTGTCGTGTAAGATCTAGCTATTTCATGGCTTTCATGTCATTGATTTTAAGTTTTGCATGCATCTGAAATTACTACCGCTACCTGATGCCGAGCTTTTACTGACTGCAACATTGTCGTGTAAGATCTAGCTGTTTCATGGCTTTCACGTCATCGATTTTAAGTTTTGCATGTAACTGAAAAGTAACTAATTTATTTTAAGTTTCACAATTGCTAGTATCAGCTGAATTTGATTCATTTAGACAATCAGTGGAACTAACTAAGTTGGAAGTTTTTGGTAGTAGTTTAGTTACCTTACATGATATTTCAGGTATTCACAATTCATAATTATATAGCATGTTGTTTTGTTTGAAATTATATAGCAGCATGTGTTTTGTTTGAAAGTAAATAACAGTGGCTTGTTTTACTTTAAACAGCGGTAATGTTTATGAATTCTGAAACCTAAATTAGTCTGTAGGCTAATTTGATATATATTCAAATGGGTTCAGTTGTTTCAATTTTAAACTTGCATTGTAACTAATTTTGTGAAATAATAGCCTGTGTACGTAAGTGATGCACCGTATGCTCATGTGTTTTGATTGCCCGAAACTTGAATTGGGAGCCTGAAACATGCTTTGGTTTCCTGAAATATAATTTATTGGTTGTGCTTATGTAAGATCTAGCTGTTTCATGGCTTTCACGTCATAGATTTTAAGTTTTACATGTAACTGAAATTACTACGGCTACCTGATGCCGAGCTTGTACTGCCTCAAATTTTGTTGTGTAAGATCTGGCTGGAGTCTGTTGCTTGTAGAAGCTATGTGGAGCTTGCTTTGGAGTTTTAAATTGTCATGCCTGAAACCAAGTTTTATCAAAGATTGAAGTTTTTATGTGATGAATAAAAATGAAGTGGTGATGGTTGATGGAAAAGTTGAAATGTCAGTTGAAATGCAATAGTTCGAAGGTGATGCTGAAATTCAGACCTTGGCTAAAGTCTGCCCGCTGCAACCTGTTTGATGAAATGATTCTGAGATTAGCAGGTAATTATAGAATTTCATTTAGTTTTTATCATTTATAATATATGGTTTAATTAAAGTATTTATAACAAATAAAAAGTGGTAATATGGTAAATTGATTTGTATGGTATGTGGCTGACCACTTAACAGGGGTAGAGTTAGTTGCAATATTTGTTCATGACATATTGCCGAACAAGTATGTTAACTCTTTTTTCAGACTCGTTTATTTATAGAAATAGGTAAAATTTTCAACCTTGGTACTGAGCATTGAATGTGTGAACGACATCAGCCTCCAATTTAAAAATATTTCTTCTTAATATCAATGTTATTTTTCCAAGCCATGAATATCTTATATTGTACACCTTATTTTTTGATTTCTGTTCTTTTGTTAAGTCATATGAGCAAGGTTGCTTTGTATGAAAAAAAATGTTGTTTTATAAAACTTGGTTTATTATCATTTCTATTTAGATGTGCAGCAATGTTGTTCAACCTGGTTCGTTTGTTGGGGTCTTTGAAACATTATTATCTTCTACTGCTACTACGGTGGATGTTGATGCTGGGAAAGCACGTGCTGATTTTTATGTGACTTGTATCTTATCATCCCTTCCATGGGGAGGTGCAGTGCTAGTTGAGGTAAATCAGTTATGCTACAATCTCCGTGACGTCTTGTTATAATATCATTTTCTCTCTCTGACATGTTCAGAACTCAGAAGCTATTTTGCACACTGTTACACTTGGTTGTTTTTCCTTCCATGGATTTATATACGGCCTTTTTGTCTATCAGTAGGGTATCACTTTGTTTTTCCTTTGCAATCTACAATTCTGAACTAATAGATTTAGTTCAATGTTCCTCCTTCTTGGAATCTTTTTTTATCTTTCATTTACTGATCAAATAAACTGGATTATATGAATAATCTCTCACTCTCTCTCTCCCTCTCTCTTATGGTTTATCGATTAGGGGACAAACGTAATCAAATATAGGACTGATAGATTAAGATTTCTGAAATCAGCGAGTAAGTATATAATAGGCGAAGGTGATTGACTGGGAGTTAAATTGAAATTTGTGTGATGATTAAGGGGATGGGACTAGTCTAAAGTGTTGGTGAGGTAGTAGCAAGGTGTGGTGGTCGTGATTGATGAAGAGTTGCGAGCGGGTTGAGGAGTCAAGGTGTTGTTGGTTTGGGAAGTTAAAGATAGAAATTATAAAAGGGACTGAATTTATGTTCCGATACCATATTAAATGAAATTAATATTGAAATATTTGGATAACTACTGTGTGGGTCATGCTACCCACATGGGCCTAATCTATAAGCATATTGTGATATCGATATTAGTATTTAACGATGGAAAGTATTTTTTTCATTATATATCTCATTCCAACTGTTTATGTACCTCTTGTGTATATTTGAAGTGTCAAGCTAATACCACTACCATCTTGAGATTTAATTTTCAACCCTAATTTAATTTGAATGATTACGACATACTAATCCTTTCAAACATCATTACTATCGGTCAAAATAAGGCTGCAAGTTAAATATAACAATTAGAAAAAAATAAGTTTGCATTAAATAGACTCTTATACTAAGTATTCATAGAATGTCAATATCCACTGATACAACACATCAACAGCTGAATTGACAAACATGAAGGCTTCAGCTGTCTTTGTGCAACTGGACCATAAATCACCACTTCCCCGAAGTCAAAGATCTTACACGATTATTTTCCATTAAAGAAGGCTTGTAGCAAAAGATGCACTTTTCCCGACTTGCCCCATGTGCTTTCTAAGTGGATCGATGCGAATCTCTTCGAATCCAAATCAATTTATGGTAGAGAAAAAGTGAATGCCCTTATACAGTGAGTTGACATCAGTTGTGGTATATACTTGAAATAAAAATAATAAAATAACTCAAAAAAGTGCTTTGACCTGAAAGTAAAGGTAAATAAGTTATTGAGAATATTTCTAAACAAATTTATGCATTTCAAATTTCACTAAAGAATATAATAATAATGGATATAAAGTACACTTCAAACATGTATACGCTAAATACAAAGTTTACTAAACGTACACGAGGTATATATTTTAGATCATGTGATGCAAACCATTATACCATTTAACTATCAAATATAAATAATAAATTGATAGAATAACTTAGTTATTATAATTACCCATTTAAACCTTTAGAAGTTTTAACAACACAGTGCCAAATATCATAAAGCAAATGTGTAAAAACTAAAATGATTCCGAGTTTAAAGCCGTTAACATTCACACTGCACCATCAATAATACAAGGTGCAGTAATACAAGACTGTATATTGTTAAACAATAACTAAAATTTATGATCATACATAATATCCGACTTCAAAGATTCTAGTGTTTCCATCAATTTGAATTTTGTATTTTGAATGTTTTTGTTATTATGTTGGATTTTGTATTATGAAGCTTGTCTAAGGTCTTTTATTTGGGAGAAAATGTAACATCAAAGGTGTTACAACCATTGTTAAAGTTTAATTTGTTTTATACCCTGCATTATAAATTTTGGACATTTTTTTTAGCATTGAACCTAGTTACTCTGCTCTTCAATTTAACATTGTAATGTATGTTTTGACAGAAACTGTGCTGAACAACAAGTTTTGAGCTTAAATTGTATGAAGTGCGATCTTTGAATCTTCTTGTATATCTCTGTTTTATATGCTTTGATGTTTATGCATATATTCTTCTACAACTTTCTACATTTAACTTCAACTATATATTACTTTTGACCTTTTTATTGTCAAATCATCCGAGTGTTTTTCTTACATTTCAATCATGTATCTTGTTCAGGTATTCACATTTTCACATCCAAACTTTTCTGATAACAAAAACAATCAAAGATATAAGAAAATGCATTTTGAACTACCTTTAGATACAGGATCAACTATGTTGCATGGTATGTTTGCTAAATCGTCCAACATAATTCATTTGTGTATGTTAATAATAAAAAGAGACATGAAACGTTAAAACCAGTTCACCACCTTGATATAAGTCCGGTTAACAGAACAAACAAATTGTGATCATGAACTGCAATAATTTTAGGAAAATGATTATTATTTGACAGTTAGGATTGAAATTTTGAGAAATATCTTTACATGATCAACATGATCCATCAGAGGCTAAAATGAGATTGGCAGATGTTTTAAGTTAACTCCATGAGATGATTATTGACTATTAGCATTGCTGCATGAAGGAATTCATCTTAAATTCTTACTATTAAGCTATAAGTAGTATTGACACTGCATACATCTATGTACAAACAATGCTAATGAAGTATTCGGGTATGCTTATTTGCTGTAGGATTTGTTGGCTACTTCAATTCAGTCCTATACAAGGATGTTCATCTGGGTATGGAACCTACTACAGCAACACCAAACATGTTTAGCTGGTATGCCCTTTTCTCAAAACAATACCTTTATGTATCGACCACTACTGAAAGTGACAAATATTTTAAATCTGGTTGTACAGGTTCCCAATCTTCTTCCCTCTTAGAACACCAATTTATTTACCTTTGGGACCATCAATAGAAGCCCACTTCTAGCACTGTTGTGGTCCAACAAAGGTTAGTTTCTACCTTGTAGTTTCTTATAATTTAATAATCATCCAGCAAAAATTTACAAATCTTGATCAGTGTGATCATTGTTTGAAATGTAATTTCTACTGATTTCATGCAAATGTTAAATATGTAGTAAACTGTAGAAAGTTATTGACATCTTATTACATTATTCTGGATGGCTTTGTTGTGTTACTACTATGAAATAACGATTACGAGTTAAAATAATTGATACAAACGAACAATGCTCAACATGAACCGGCTCTAGAACCAGTATATTCTTTAATCTTACAATAACTTAGTTTTATAAAACCTAACTAAGTTTATAATAACAACAACAACAACAACAACAACAATAATTATTAGTTTTATAAAAATTAACTACGTTTATATTAATAATAATACTACTACTACTACTAATAATAAATTATAAAATATTGACCAAGTTATTTAAATTTATCATATTAATAATAAATTAACTAAGTTTATAATGATTATAATAAAGTAATAAATTATAAAATAATAATAATAATAAATTAACTAATTCTATAAAAATTAACCAAGTTTAAAAAAATTATACCAATAACAAGAGTCAAATTAGTAATAATAACAATAAACAACTAAGTTTATAAATATTAACTAAGTTTCATAATAATTAATAAAGTTTAGAATGATAACAACAACAATAATTAATAAACCAACTATAAGTTTTATAAAAATTAACTAAATGTATATTAATAATAATACTACTACTGATAATAGTAAATTGTAAAATATTGACCAAGTTATCTATGTTTTGTAAAATGTAACTAAATTTATATAATAATGATAATAAATTATAAAATATTAACTATATCTAAATTTTATAAAATGTAACTAAATTTGTATAATAATAATAATAATAGTAATAAAAATAAATTTACTAAGTTCATAAAAATTAACTTCGTTGACTAAGTTTTATAAAAATTAACTAAATTTGTAATAATAATAATAATAAATGAACTAAGTTTATGAAAATCAACTAATTTTATAATAATTATAACAAAGTAATAAATTATAAAACAGTCGTCAAGGTTTTTTTCTACCAATTGAGGCTTTCCCTTCCCCACCACCATACTATAAATAAGTAAGTGGGATAGATAAAACATTTTACTAAGCTTTATAAAATAATAATAATAATAATAATATATTTAGCTAATTTTTACAAAAAATTAACTAAATCTATATTGTTATTATTATAATAATAATAATAATAATAATAAATTAACTAAGATTATAAAAATTAACTTTGTTTAATAAGTTATATAAAATACAAATAAGGTTATAAAAATAACTAAGTTGATAGTAACAATAATAATTTAACTAATGTTTATAAAAATTAACTAAGTTTATAATACTAATAATAGTAATAAAATAATAATAATTAAATAAGTTTATAAAAATAACTAAATTTATTTATATAATAATACAACAATAATTACTAATGTTTACGAAAATTAACTAATTTTATAATAATAATACTAACAACAACAATAATCATAAATAATAATAATAAATTAACTATAAGTTTTATAGAAACTAACTTAGCTTATAATATTAATGATACTAATAAGAATAATAATAAATTATAAAATATTAACTAAGTTAATTAAGTTTTATAAAAATTAACTAAATTTATATAATAACACAATAATAATTGCTAATGTTTATGAAAATTAACTAATTTTGTAATAATAATACTAACAACAACCATAAATAACAATAAATTAACTATAAGTTTTAAAAAAAACTAACTAAGTTTATAGTAATAATGATACTAACAACAATAATAATAAATTATAAAATATTAACTAAGCTAACTAAGTTTTATAAAAATTAACTTAATTTATATAATAATAATAATTAAGTAAGTTTATAAGAATAAATGATGTTGACTGACCAAACAGACTTGTCCCATAATAACAGCATTCGCCCTTTAGATCCACGGTCATTGACTCATTGTGATGTGCTAATTGCCAATTATTAGTCAATTTATGTAGTATTTAGACATGTTATGAGTAGATAATTTGTTTTCCAACAAACCAATAATGCTTGGTTTATTGGATGTGAGGAGGGGTAATACTTGATTTAGTTTAAGATCAGTATTTATCCCCCTTACATTCCACGCTTGTTCTGTTTTGGTTTTGTGCTCTCGTTGTGTGATGAAGTTGGTTGTGAGGTTGAGGCATGAGTGGTTATAGTTGTTGCATTGGTAGTGCTAGTTTCCTTTGGCTACCATGCTTTTTTTCATTTGTGGTCCTGTGCTTTTGGTTTCAGTATTGGTTGTGCATTTCTCTGTTGTGTGTCCAAACTACTTGCATTTATGGCATATGAATGGCTAGAAATCATACTCAACTTTAACAGTGCATTCACCAATACTTGATTTAACAGTTTTTTGTTCAGGGTAGTAGAATTGATATTGATTTGAACTAGAATATGTGCATAACTTGTTCATTTCATTGTTGCAGTTACACTATCAGCCCTGATTGGATGGCCTGTTACACTACTGATGCGGCTAAGTCTTTTCATCCCAATGTTCCCAGTCGTAAAATATTAGCATTTCCTGTAGTCGTTCCCTGATGAAGTCAATGCCGGGAGACCATTGCTTAATAACAATAAATCTAGAGTTGAACGTGTAAAGACCCATTGTTAATAACTTTTGATACTTCTGAAGTCGTAGAAAAGTGTACAATGAAATGTCCAGATTTATAAATTATGAGATATTATATGTATAAATATTTTGTATGTTTAGTATAACGTGTTACATCTCTATTTTTATTATCTTCTATGGTTCTTGCATTATTTAAATGATTTTATGTTAAAAAAGAATATTATTGCACATTTTGATATAGTATTAAATATTGTAATTTATAAATAAGAAGCAGGAAGCATTAGAACTATGAAAAGAAACCATAACGTTTAAAAAGTGTTATAGTTATTTAATAGCTGTATGTGGCAAACAGATCTATTCTAAAACCATTCTCCTCATCAAAATCAAGTTTTGGAGTGGTATTTGTTAATTTTGTCTCTGGTTCTTGCATGTTGTTTCTCAAGTCTGTACAGGTTTTAGGGGTCTATTCTTGGCTAAAAGCTCTCATCTTTGGCTCTAATTCGAAGTTTGGTTGATCATTGCAGCAAGGTGAGTGTATAACTCACAAACTCTAGCTCTTTGTATGATCAAAATGTTATAATCTGTGAATTTTTGAAACTTGTACGAATTATATTTGCTCTGATACCAAGCTGTGACACCCCATACTCAAGAAACAAGGATATAAGCTCAATTTACTTTTCAATCCAAGATATTTAGAATTTTTAAATCTCAACATCTTTTAAATTTTAAATCTCAATTTTCAACATTTGAAAATTTTCAAACTCTTTACTATATTACTTAGTAAGTAATTTAAAACTCAAATTAAAAGTCCAAATTTCTTCTCTTACTTCAAAATTAATTTCCAAAGAAATTTGTAAATCCATAATAATATTCCACAAAATAAATTAAGGGTTTAAATTCTCTTTACTCTTTTTATTAAACCACTTAAACAGTTTAAAAAAATCTTCAAATTCTCTTATAACTCTTCTCTTAAAACATCAAATGTATATAATATAGATTCTAAAATCTCAAAATATACTTTCAATGAAGTATAGCTCAAGAATATTCTTACTTATTCTCATCTTTATAATTTCAAAATAAATAAATAAATGGCATTGCCTCGCCCTTGAATCTATAATAAATAGATATATCCGTTGGCTGCAGAGTCGATCGAACGATCAAAACTGCCTCACCACCCTATTACCCGTCTCTAAAATCAATGGCCGCAATTACCGTTCAAAAATAAATTTAATATATAATCTCAAAATATTATTTTCAAAATCTCAATTTTTAAAACACAAATCATCGTGTCTGATTGCCTCATCATAGCATTTAGGAGATTCCTATCGATAACGTTGATGAGGCGTATCGACCAGAACTCTTAACTACTCGATGGACAACCCAACACTCTCAAATTATTTCTATAAAAGAAATACTACTCATGTAAATATATTCTCAAAATATTCTTTGATTTTTTTTTAAATATCTCAAAGCTCAAATTTCTCTTTAAAACTAATATTTATATAGCTTCAAAATTCAAACCAAAGAACATTAAGAGAATGCATCGAGATATTCCCAGAATACTCGATTCTCAAAATCAATAGAAGGAGATAGAGTGTTTGTCAATCTTACGATGTCACGAGCTACTCCCAAAAATCATCAAGATACAGGATAAGCAAGATATTCTTCTCGAAGGAGATGAAGCACACAAACAACAAATCATTACTTCAAACAAAGTAATGCTACAAAGAATAACATCGATTGAGTATCCGAAAAGGATAACTCAAAGAAACTGAATGATAAACTCAATCAAACTCAAACAATCCAAAAACTCACCCATTCCTTAGTGGATGTCCTCGTGGAAGGATAGCCGAAGGCTAACAGCTAGGAATAAGGTTAATTTAACACTCGATTGCCCGATTGGATATCAAACCCAAACGGACTCATCAAAACTCAACAAAGTCACCTTGACTGGAATTCGAGATATGTCATCAACATCTCGATACTCAAGAGTGAATTCAGAAACTTCGGAATCATCATTAACATTCCAAAGTGACAGAAATAATAAACCAATCAAAATAGGAAACCTAAATATACAATAGGATCCTATAAAACAAAAGATTGGACTTAATATCAAATAAGTCAATCCATCTCAAATCAAATGCATCTCAAGATTGTGAGCAACAAAAAAATACTAACAAAAGCAACATCAAATAAAAATCTCAGAATGCTCACAACGGGCCAATCGTTGTGGATCCCCTCAATACGATTCACAACTCTCAAAGGAACACAACAAGAATACTCAAAGGAATCAATAAGCTTCATCGATACGAACTCACTCGCATCGACAAAAATAAGAATATAATAATCCCAAATAAGATTATTCATAAGATAAGATAACATCAAACTCAATTATGGAATACTACGGAATACAATTTACATTCCTAGACATATTCCATGTCAACATATCCCAAAACTCGAAAAAGAATCAAAGCACGATTCGAAAACAAGCTCGAATAAAGGACAATGATTCACTCATATTGTACTTCGACGTATCGTGATATACGTACTGTTCTGTGTTTATTCTACTTTGTTATGACCACAGGAATAACCGCTATTAAATCTATCAATATTACATGCATTTAACATAAAAAATGCTATGGTATCATAATAAGCGCTATAAAAAATAACGTATAACAGGTCCATAACCGCTATAACAGAACTTATCATAACATAGTATAAGCGCTATCGTTGCTAATGTTTTATAGCGGTTTATTAGTGTTGTGAAAAGTCCGGTATCTACGTTAACATGTCAATGTACAACGTTTAGAATATGCTATTAACTTGTTTTATAGCGGATTATCAATGCTATATTAGAAAGAAAGATAGCGGATGATTTGCGCTATAATATGCAATCTTTTTATAGCGCTATGAATTGTCCACTATTTTTTATAACATGTCGTTATACAGCGTTTATCAAACCGCTATTATAGGCTTTAATAGTGTTTTTCCTGCGCTATCGTAGGGTCTTTTTGTTATAGTGCCTTAACCGTTTAGCATAAATAGAAAGGCTCCTATATTTATCAGATAATTTGTTATGCTCTTCAGTTACCTTTCAAGTTCTCCATTCAATCAATGCACCTCCCTCTCACTCTTTTCGTATATAGAGTTAAAAGTCTATATTAATCAAGTAGAAGATAAATCATACCAGTAAGAGCCGTTGAACAATGATTTAGAGATGGTCCTTCGAGAAGGTTGAAGACTGAAATGGCATAAGAGAAGCCAAAGTCGAAGATTTGAAAGCCAAACAAAGGAGATCGTCAAAACTTGTTGTGGAAATCTGACCTAGAGCTTTCGAAGGGAAAGATTCATTAGGGATAAGAGTCATACCAAGCTCCTCGAACAAACGATGAAAACCAGATGGGGAAGTAGGAAAGGGAATATTAAAGAAGGAATTAGGAGTATGAGTCTCCTCGTTAGCATTTGAGCCTTATGTCCGAGAGAGTCTAAATTTATTACATTAGGATTTTGAGCCGCCAGATCAGTATCTACATGTGATTCCTCGGCAACAACAACAAAAGTTTGATCACCCTCGAGCTTAGGCTTTTTATTCAGGGAGGAACTGAAATATCAACTCGAGCACCAGTGCTCGCTTTCCTTTTTAGTTCATCCACTGCCTTAGTAATAGATTCCTTAACAAGAGCAGGTTTAGTCGGCTTAGTTAAGGCAAGAGCATGATCTTAGGCCTCCTTTTCCTTTGAACTAACAACGAGCGCAAATGAGTCTAAATCAAAAAGAGAAGTTTTATGAGGTAACAACATAAGAAATTCAATTTAAGTTGTAATGAAGACTTGGTAGGAAGTTCAAGTTGGACATGAGAGGAGATAGAGAAAGCCTTCTGGTTACCAACGACCAATGACCGTTTTCCTTAAGCATTCCCCTTCATCATCAAGGGTTCTCCAATATCTTGTGGTTGTCCAAAATTAGAGTATAATTGTGGAGATTCAGCTCCGTTAAGTGTGTAATCCTATCACCCATACTCTTAGACGACCGAGTCAGGGACTTAATGGTATCATCAATAGAAGGGTTATTTTGTTTGGGAGTAGTATCTAAAAGAAAGCATTTATCGTGAGATGATGACAGATATAACATAAGTTATGGAACATAGAAACTTACTAATTACAAAGAAGGTTCCCCTGATCCTAGGGGCGTAGCATTTAACGTAGAAAATTTGGTTTCCCACTTCTTTATCTTGTGACTAGGATAAGTGATTAAGTTGTTAAGAAAAGGACGGAGACAGTACAATGGACTATCTAGTTGTTCCCTAGTCCTCATGGAATTTTCCAAGATACGAAGAGTCTCAGCACTCCAGGAAGAGAGTTTAGCCTTCCTAGCAAGGACTTCTAGGCAGTTGAGATAAGTGTACGAATTGGGGGTCAGCTAGATTGGAGCAATTTAAATGCTCAAGGAATTCCAAGGGGACATCTAGAAAAGGAAAATAGCCTGAATGCCAAATATGGATAGGAGTAAAGGCAAAGAACCTCTCTAAAGGTTTGTCTATCCTGCCAAAGGGACAGGCAGGCATGGCCCCTATGTTTGTAATCCCAAATTGCCGAATAATCATGTCTACTTCCTCCTCAGTAATAATGTAAGTTTGGTTAAGCCGGAAGTCCCCTTTATTTGCAGAAGGAGATGGTTTAGAGACCTTACTTGGTTTCTTGCTTTCCATTTGCCTACTAGGTGATATTACACAATGTCAGAAAAGTACTACACATTTTAGAATGCTCATATATGCAAAATAGACAATTAAATGCCTAAACAAAAGGTGTAGTTAATTAATTAGAAATTACCCAAGTCCTAACAATAAAGTGTTGAAATTCATAAATAGCTATTACACTTGCAACAAGTCAATAACCCATTAAATGGCTCATGTCGAATTGATAAAATACTTAGGAAGTTTATATGCAATTAAGGGTATGTAAACAACTGTTAAATCCATGGTGAAATGGTAAGTTCGCAACTAGTAAAAAGGTCTAATTTAAATATCATGTTAACAGCGTCTTAAATGGAATGTCGAATCATTAATTTGATATCGAATTCATGGGATGTCTCATTAATAGCCTCTTATGAAAACCATAATGAGATGTCAAAACAACGACCTAATATTGAATTGAGAAATGGTCAAAATTAGTAAATAATATCGAATGGTTTAGTAATACTCTAACTAATTGTTAAACTCATAAAGATATTGAATATACAAGTAATTTATAAGTCTGCTATATGATAAGTACATAGCAAACTAGTGATGTCGTATAAGATTTAAACAAGAATATTGAATAATCAAAACTTTAAGTAGTTGTCAAAGCTTATTATAGAGCTATCGAATCTATATGACAACCCTTTAATATACATGTTGAATTCCTGAATACTTACCGCATTCCAATTGGTTGCAGACATTATAAGGATCTCGTATTCTAATAGTTTCTAGGCTTTAAACTAGTTGACAAAATAATGATGTCAAACATAATGTTAAATATTAGATTCTTTGGGCAATAACTTCGAAATAAAACAAATTAGTGAATTCTGGAATGGGTCGGGTTCCTAATGAATTACCCACTTTTAACATAATCAAAAGGCCTTTGGTTTTTTTAAATTGATACCAACAATCTTTAATTAATCAATTAAGCCCCAAATGATGTAATAATTCGATGGTTAAATTCACCTATAAGCATAACAAATCTATGATTTAACTTATAATTCAAAAATCAATAACCAAAACTTAGTTATTAAACCCTAATATAGATTAGAAAATGAAAGTTCTCAAATAAAATCCTAACTGTAATTCAAACTAAAAATTTCTTTGTCTAATTTGTCGATTCGATTGGTTAAAATGAAAATCGTACATTGATTTTAGCTTGGGTGCCAAAGGATTGGAGGATTTTGAATTTGAGAAACTAAAAACTTTGCTTCTAGTTTAACATTGCAAGTAAAAGAAGAATGGAGAAGAAAGATGAGTATTTATAGAGAGAAAGAGGAAGCATATAAGCTTTTGATCTAAATTCAAATAGACGACCCGGATTTGAGAGGAATATCAATAGGCGGTAAGCACCAATATCAAGAAATTAACTTGAAATGTCAATATTTTTTCTACACTAGTGGGGCAAATGTTACTACAAACCACGATGTCGAAAGTAAGAAAAGCATGTCAAAGACCAGGATATCGAAGAAGAGACAACAAAGAATGCAAGAAAGGATGTTACACAAGGATATCGGGTCCCTCAAGATGTCGAACTACAAAGATTATCGAATGCAAACAATATAAAAGCAATGATGTCGAATACCCATCAACATAAGTGGCATAGGTATGGTTATCAACAAAGCAAGGGAGTTATATGAGTGTTGATGTCGTAGATTGTCTATAAGGCAGGATGCCACACGTTATTAATATAAAAGTTGATGTCGAATATTAACAAATGGAAGAACTTCGAGCTTCATGAGACAATTTCTGAGAGGATCTCGAATGATAGCAATGTAAAAAAAGATATCGGAATTCTGCTATATACCCAAGGATGTCATATGCTATCAACACAACAAAGGATGTCAAATCTCAATAATGCATTTGGGATATCAGATGTTGGTGGTTACGAGGAATGTCGCCTTCGATCAATGTAAATGAAGGAAGTTGCTGCATACCAACGGTGCAAAGAAGCTTGTCACATGCCATTAATTCGACAAGGGATATTGTAACGACCGTACCACTATACCAACACTATCAAAGAACATTACAAGTAATGTTGTCTAATAATATGGAGAATACGACTGGTTAAGGGCAATCATATGTATTATATCTTTATACTAACACCGACACGTTTTTATTACCTTTTGACCTGAAAGGAAAAGTTATGACGTGCATGGTATTAATACAAAGTAATAAACACACCGATTTAAAATATTCATAACAGTATATAATATAAATCAGAATTAGAGTTACAGATCATAGTGGAATAATATACATCATATACATAATAGAATGCGAGTCTATAAAATATCAGTACTAAACCCACACAAATATATACATCATATCCCAAATACTATAACAGGTACAAAATGACTACTAAATAATATATGTGATATATCATCCTACTTGTCAATATACACAATAATGAAGTAAACTAAAACAGTCAAAATAGTTTACTCTAATGCTAGCACAAAATCTAAAAGTCAACGAGTCCCTGTATATGTTGAGTCTCGGCCCGACCCAGGTATTATAGAAATAAATGGGTTAGAGTATATCTAATAGAAAGGTGAGATAGTGATATCATAAACATATGACTTACAATAACTAAGTCATAATAAAATATACCAGAACAAATAATCAGAATAAGGCATATCCATTAAAATCACTATTTCATAAGTCCATCTATGATTTAACCAATAAAATAAGTCATCTCCAAATATTCCTAAATCCAAATAAACATAAAAAGGCATATCAATCCAAAATCACCATTTCACAGATTCATATCAAGTCTCTAATGGACTGTCATAAAAAATAAGGTGATAATAATTCAAAGTTTTCCAGAGTCAAAAAGATACTAAATATCTATCCCAAAATCTCTATGAAAAAAATAATCATCATAAATGAAATAATAATGATAGTCAACTGTCAGTATGATACAGTGCGACACGTGGCCTAACCTCGCCACATAGCGCAATAGTCTAACGAAAAGAAATAGACTACGAGGTATAAACCTCAACTCCTAATATGTAGCCATGTTTATGACAAAACTATGTGAATTTAACTAATGAAAATAAATAGGTAAACATTGTCCAACTATGTAATAAACTGATATGTCTGCATATAACACCTGTCTAAAGGACGAAAGGGTAGTCGTCTCATACCATAACAAACCTAACTAAAAGAAATAAGTCTGCCTACCCAAATAAAAAATGGTAACGACTCCCAAGTTGATGAAAAATAAGTCATCGTCTCTCGAGGATCTATCGGTTTGAAATCCGAACACCCAAAGATAATACAACTCTAAGTGTAGCCCACTTTCACTTTAGTAATCATTAGAATCTAACTAACTGTCCCATACCAGAAAGTGAAACTCTAGTATTTACTAAAAGCTAGTAAATTCCGCTCAAACTCTATTTAACAAATTATAATAATAATCGAAAGAATTGTGCGAAATGTCCTATACAAATCTGATAGTTTGATTGTTTATTAAAATTCTTTGTTTCAAAGAAAAGCACGAAATCAAATGGAAATAAAATAAATCTTATTCACTTATATTTAACAAGAATGAGTTAAGTGGTTTTTACTTAAAGATAGAGTTTCTTTACAAAAGTTTAGAACCAAATCAATATTCTGCATAATTAATAACTAACTTCATTTTAAAATCTATATAATATATATTTTTTTCATGAAATATTTATCAACTTTAAAACCTTATAATCATTTCAAGAAATAAGCACTTTACTTTTTTTTAAACCTGAAAACTCTTCCAAATATTTTTAAATAACTTCTATAATCAAAATCAAATAAAATATGATAATTTCTTTTATAAATTTATTTTATAAAAGAGCAATACATTTTATTTCTTTTCAAAACATTATTATATTTCCAATATAATTGAAATGTTGATTTTTGAAGATTTTGGAAATAAAACTCATTTGAAGCTTGAAATAGAATTTGAATAAATAAATGAGTTAAGAATTTAATATGGTTTAGTAAACTTTCCAAAAGAAAATTTGAACCAAAATATAGAAATAGAAGGAATCATAATTGAGGTTTTAAAATATTTAAAACAACCTTTTAACATTATTCATCAAGTAGAGAAACATTTTAATGATCCGAGTTACCTTTTTGGTGAATTCCAATCACACAAATAATGCATAAATGTTATATAATCTTGCTATGCAATCAATTAGTTTTAATGGTTCTCGACATACATGCTATTTCACAATCGATTACCAAATTGAATTTAGTAATTCAACACACAATTCACTCATCAAACAAATTAAAACGATGACAAGCAATACAAGCAATTCAATCATTCTCTACCAATTATTATCTCAATACAAATTCAATCAAGCATGTCAAAGGAATTAATTACTTTTAAATATAGATGTGTAAGTTAAATATATTAACTCACCTTAACCTTTTGCAGATTAAAATTCCATTTACATCCATATAGACTCCAAATCCTAGCTGACTTTAGCCTTGGAGTTCGCGCGCTATAGTATCTCCACATTTGAGTCGTACGCCTTCCATCACCAAGCACGCACGCACCTTTTAGTTGCAAGCTTTCCCCTCAGCCTTGAATCACGCGTGCGTGCTCCATCCCCATGCCCAAGATCGCATGCATCATTCATTACCTCGCCCCTGCTGTCTCGTTGAACCTCCTTCACTAGTCGACGCCAACGCTTGCTCCAGTACTCGGTTGTCAATCGCCTCCATCATTCAATCGATTTCCTCATGTGTTTTTTGTCTTCTCTATGTCGAATTAGGAATTAGGGCATGGTCAGGTTTGCTTAGAGTAGGTGTAATCTTTTCTTTTTCTTTTCCTAGGCTGGTTAAGATGGGAATAAAGAGATGAATTATTGCATTTCTACTTAGGTTGTGGCTTCTTTTTTATTTTTGTTTTGAATTTAATTTTAATCCAATTTAGCTCTTAATTTCCTTTTACGTTAAAACTAAAATATCAATCTCCATCATTTATTTGTTTGAAAATATAATTCAATCTAGTTTAAATCGATCTACACTTCATTCTGCAAATTATACTTGGTTAACTAGACATCTCCTTTTGATTCAATACTTGTTTATTTTTATTTAATTAATCCTTGCATGGATATAAATAATTTTATTCATCTTTGTTAATTTATTGATTTTATTAAATACTAGATAAAACTCCTTGTCATCTATTTCAATTATATACAATTATTTACACTTTAAAATATTTTGAATTTAACAATAACACTTTATCCAGTTTAAAATATTTTCTGAAAAGAATTTTACTAATTAATTCAACCTGTTAAAAAAAATTATTATTAAATTAACTTCAATTAAGTAAAAAGTAAATTTCAAAATAATAGTTACCAAATTGAATAAGAACATTTTCGTTTTAATTAAATTTATATAATATTACAGTTTTGAAAAACAGGATTGTTACAGATATCGAATATCAGGTGATATCGTAGATCTTCAGCCTTCAAAGGATGTCGAAATGCAACCTTATGAATAAGGTGTTATGTCTTAAGGGATGTCGCAAGCCATCAATGTGACATGGATGTCGAAGATAATCAGGACTTGGAGATAATATCGAAGATTGCCAATGAAACAAGATGCTGCATGTCAACAGCCTACTAAAGGTTGCCGAAAATAATCAATGAACAAGGGGATGCCACATGCCATCAACATAATGAATGATTCTGAATGTCATGCATCTCGAAGTGCCACATGGTAGCCATAATGCAAGCTCCAACCCCTATAAATACGGACCCCATCACATTGTAAAAGGAGCGATTGAATCTTATCTCTTTCTTACATTTCTAATTTTGTAAATCCTAAATCGAATTGGGGATTGCTAATACCTATTTTAATTTGATGACTTATGCAAATAAGGACATATACAATTAACATTGCATAATGTTGCATAGCATATTGAATAAAGATTCTTGAAAGATTCTTGACTTATGACTTGTATTAGACTTCCATGCAGTCATGACTTCGACATGCATATGAACTCTTTCTTGAACATGCCTACTTTTTGCAAATTGATACAAGG
Source organism: Allium fistulosum (assembly GCA_030737815.1). NCBI lineage: Eukaryota > Viridiplantae > Streptophyta > Magnoliopsida > Asparagales > Amaryllidaceae > Allium > Allium fistulosum. Next base: position 328,080,347 of record CM060906.1, read on the forward strand.
TTGATCCAACCATCTATTAACCAAGTCATATCTTCCTAGCATACTTTGGGGTTAATAATGAAATTTATTAACAGATTTGATCCATTATCCGCAAATGTGCTTTAAGAGAAAGACAAATGCAATTGGAATATTGTAAACCACATTGATTGATAATAATAATACAGTTAATTTCAATCACCATTCGATGTACTCATGTTGGTTTGGATTTTACTAAGAAATTATCGCATGGTATGACTTTATACTTTGGTACGTATGTTTTGAAACAGAAAATTCTAAATAATAATTTCGAGTAAACTGTGTACACATAATAACCAAAGGGCCTTAAAGTCAATGGGAAAGTTTGAGTTTTTGGACATGATCCAAGAATAGATATGAAAATTTCGTTTAAAAAACATTAAAATTTAAGAAATGTTTTGATAGATATCGATAGTTTGATTTTCAATCAAAATATTAAGGAAGTGTATGCTCATAAGAAAGAAAGTTAAAAGGTACATAAATATTTCTAAACCATAAGTAAACACCACACTGTTGTTTGTTAATAGTGTACTTGTGTTAAAATCAACTTTATTTATTTTAATACCCGACGTTGGATATGTAAATGATGTCTTTTATAGTATGTATGAAAGATATTGGGAATGTCCCCAACGATATGCAAGGAGACCGTATTAAAATGTTTGATATGCAAAATGTAAGATTGTTTTCTTATGCATTAGCAATATGAATTATCATACATGTTACGTTGTCTACAATATCTTGATTTGTTTATGTATTTGATACATGAAGCAAATATCACATCCAAATTGGTATCACTAAATGGTTGTTTAAGTTGTTCTCGTGTATTTATGAAATACTAGAAAATTCTTAACAGAAACAACAAACTCCTTACGAAAAAGTTTTAAGGCTCAAACTTTTATAAGTGATATTAAGCATAATATGTCAATAATAAATTCAAGTTAAAATCATTAAGTAGGAAATGTTTCAAATGAAAGATTGTAGTTGATTAATGAAAAAGGGTAAGTATATCGCCTTGAATAGCATCACAATAAAAGCAATGTATATAAATATAAATAAATAAATTTATAATTGAGTCGAGTGTGATTCCACTGTTGAGAATCCCATAACATTGTTATATGATAACAATGTCACGATATAGTTTATAACAGAACTTATAGCTCACTGAAAGTCGAGAGACATAGTCTGAATTTTTCCACATGATAAAGGTAGTTTATCAGCGTCGAAAAGAGTTGATTGACAGAGTAGATAATTGAAACATAATAGCATACACGTTCGCTGAAGGACTGACCAATTAGTTTTGAGGAAACCGATTGGAGAAGTTAGAATTAGACTCTGTATTGACCCTAAGTACAGGTAAGAGATTGATATAGTTAGGGGTATTCCATAGGAGCAATGATGTAATTTGTTATATATATCTAATTCTATAACCAATGTTGTTTGAAATAAATGACGTTTTCTTTCTGTTATATACTTGTTATAGTTTGCTATATTAATTAATTAATTAATTTAACTACAAGTATGTCTAATAGAAAATCCATAAATGGTATGTTTTTGATAGTAGTTAAAAAGTTTGTAACCGTGAGTAATTTATCACAATGAAAAAATATGATATTTTAAATATTCCTAGCCAATATGTATCGAGACTGGATATCGATACATCCATTGAAACTAGAGCATGTACCGCTCTCTAAATGTTGGGCAGTGAATTACTCATGGCTGCTGAGGGCTCCGGGGTGTTACGTACTGATAGTTATTGGATGACTATGAAATGACTCACTCGATAGTTTTCTGTTGGTTAATATAACTAAGGTCAAACAAATATTGATGTGATAATATCACACAATTCCCTCAACTTGAAAATACCATCGAGCTTCAATGTGGAAAGTCCACTTTGATTATAGTTAAATCATGGCACAACATCCATCGAAGGGTTGTAATTGGGTCAAGTGGAAGCATTATAAGTGAAACACTATTCAAGAGAAGATTCATCTCCTCGGTTATATGAGGTAAGTACCATGGTCAACTGAAGTCAACTCAATGTCAATGTCTGGCAAGAGAGTTTGGTTAATAATAAATGTTATTATTGAACTAAGGACTTTGTGTTTGGACTATATAGTTGAATGTGGATGATATTGGTATTTTGACCATAACCAAATTCCATAAGTCCAAAGTGATATAGTTTTGACAAAGAGAATTGATGTAAATAATAGTCACAATCGGTTAATGCTTAATAAAGTAAAATTAGATTTTAGCAAAATAAAGTAAGCTATAAATTTTTCCAAAAAGTCACACCACTAGCAAATTGACGTATGAACGTTAATATTTGAATAGTTCAATATTGATCGCTGACCAAATTTACACCTAAAGAATCTCGCAACTGAATCGCTGAATACTCCTTTGACCACATGATTTAGTTAATTTATAATAGTTATAAATTAATTAATATTTATGAAATATTAGTTATAAATTTAATTTTGAATTATTAAACAATATTAATAAATATGTTTATAATAGCTATAAATATGTTAATCGATATACGATATCGATATGCATTTAAATAGTATTTAAATATGACAAATATTGCATGGCTTTAAATGGTTTTTAAGCCCATATGGGAGCTTGTGCGTTTTTCCGTATATAGACCAGGTAAGGGGCAGCTTGGAGATGTAGAATGGGCTACCATTTTAATAGGATAAGGGAAGAGAGTGGGTAAGAGAGAAAAGTGGATTTGGATCCTAACTTATCTCTCTAGTCTCCCTCTATAATAGATCATAACCCTCATTTTTCTACTAACTTTTGAAGCCTCCATTAGCTCTACCTATGGCCGATATTCATCTTTCCATCTTCTCCATTTTCAAGCTCAAATTAAACTAAAATGAACACAATTCAATAGTAAATGGTACGCAATTCGAGAGATAGCACCTTCGGAATTGGAATCTGAATCAGGAGTTTATTTCAACCCTTCAAGGTGTAGACCTTTAGCATTGGTGAAAGGTAATTATTAGATCTATAATTATATATTAATATTTAAATAATTTATGTACCATATATTGCTTTGTTAGCTAGTGACGATTCTATTATGATGTCACGTTTGAAATGGTTGTTTGTATATATGCTTATATATTTATAATTTTTTTGCATATACATGCAATGAAACTCACGACTTAAGATTTTTATTTTTTTATTTTTTCCATTTAAATTAATTTAATATTCATTATTTGATTAACATAAATTTATAATTTAAATACTAAACATTATACTGTTCAAAATATGTTTTAAAATAACATATAGATAGTTTTATACCTAAATTATTTTTTGGCATAAAAAATATATTTTTAATATACATATATATATGAAAATTATTTAAACATTTTTTAGTTCAAATTACTGAAATAAATCTGTAAGATAAATGAATATATCTTAAAATATAATTTAAAATTTATAAAATCATTTTCACATCCGATGAACTCTCGGTAAAAATAATAATTATATATATATAATTAAATATTCATATAGAGATAAAATTAAAACTAAATTTAAAATAGATCTTAAATTATATGTATCTTGAAATATTCAAGTACTAAAATATCATCAAGATATTTGCATATGAGCATACATTTGGACGATATAGTTGTATACTAGATGAGGTAGCATGTCTGTTGCAGTGTAAATCCCAACAGTTATACACGGGCATGTTAAACCTTGCACAAATTGCAACATGACACATGCACACACATATATATGTATATGATACATGTATGCATATAATATGACATTAATTACATAATATAAAACTATATTATAACTTTAAATAAAAAAATGATTTTATTTAAAAATAATTTAGAAATGCTCTAAATAAATTAGACTATATATGCCCAATAAAGATCCAAAATGGTAAATATTTTTGAAATTCACTCATTTCTTCCATTACGGGCTGGCCTGGTTCTAATATATTTAATATAGACAATCCATAAATGGTACGTTGTGTGATAGTAGTTACAATGCCTTGTAATCATGAGTGATTTATCACAATAAAATAAACATGCCATTTTAAATATTCCTAGTCAAGATGTATCGAGGTTGAATATCAACTCGTCCTTTGAGACTAGAGTACGTAACGCTCTCCAAACATTGGACAATGTATTAATCATGGATGATTAGGGCACCAAGGGGTTATGTAATGATAGTTATTGGATAACTATGCGTACACTCACTCGATATTTTTCTTTTGGTTAATATGACTAAGGTCAAATAAAAAATATCGATGTGATAATTTTACACGGTTCCTTCGACTTGAGAATATTGTCGATCTTTAATATGGAAACTCCGCTTTGATTGTAGTTAAATCATAGCATGACGTCAATCGAACAACTACAGTTGGGTCGAGTGGAAGCACTGAAAGTGATACACTATTCAAGAAAGAATTTGCCTCTTCAGTTTTGTGGGGTTAGTAGATCATAGGGTCAACTTGAGTCAACTTAAAGTCAAAGTCTCTAGCTCTATAGCAGTACAGTTAATAATAACTGTTATTATTGAACAAAGGATTTGGTGTTTTCACTTATAAAGTTGAATGTTGTTATGTTGGAATTTTGACCAAGGAAAATTTCCATAAGTTCTAATGTGATATAGTTTTGACGAAGAGAAATTGTACAAATAATCATCACTACCAGGTACCGCTTATGTTAGGTAAAATTGGATTTTACCAAAAAAATGCGTAAGTGATAAATTCAACCAAAATTTCACACCAGTAAATAAGGTGACGTGTGAACGTTAATATTCGAATTGTTCGGTATTAGTCGCTGATTGTATTTACATCTTTGAGTCGCACAACCGTAATGATGAATACTTCGAATAAACCATACGATTTAATTAATCTATAGTTGTTGTAAATTAATTAACATTTATGAAATATTTATTATTGAATTTTTAATACCATTAGTAATTGATGAAATGTGTATACATAAAAAGTTATGCATATAATATCGATATACGATATCATTTAGATTAGATTTAAATGGAAAGAATTCAAGATTCGTTTGGTAAATTTTTTAGGCCCATTTGCACCATGCAATGGCCAGCCAAAGAAAGAAGTGGGATATTTCAAATTGGATTTGAAAAGGCAAGAAATCAATAAAAGGAAGAGGAAAAATCTCTAACATTGATTCTCTCCTTTATTACTTTCTTAAAACAAACATTTCATTCATTTAGTAAGAAGGCCAATCTCTCTCTGTCCCATCAAGGAATGGTCGAAATTTTAATGGCCTCTAAGTTAAAAACTTCCAAAAACAGAAGTCGAACAAAATTAAAACAAAAAAGGTGAAATGACACTTGAACTTTACAAATCCCGAGGACAATTTCTGGATTTAAGAGCACCTTATTCATCGTTCAAAGTGTGATTTATAGGCAACCTCCTAAGGTGATTCTCTAGTTTATTTATTTATATGATTTATCATTCATATGTTTGGATTTGAATGATTCACTATGTGTCTAATTGATTATTTTAAACATGTGAATCGAAACCCCTTATATCAATTAAAAGCACGTTTATATTGATTCAACTCAGATCTGCACATGTTCTTCATTCCTTAATAGTATATGTTCATTTATGTAAATATTATTCGATCCATCACCCATTTTGTTCTTTTGTTCATATTGTATGTTTAGTTTATATTTTGAATCCTATTACCATGAATTTATATGTGCTTGGTTGTCGATTCTTTTCTGTTTTAGAAACTATTGTTTGAACAATATTTTGTATTGAATTTTATTTGATTAATTGATTTAAGTTTTATACTACAAGTTTGGGAATTGGATACGCATGTTATAAGTTACTTTGAAACAACTTTGGTCATTATGTACATAAGAATAAAAGTTAATTCATTTTAAGATTTACATATGGAATTTTTGGTTAAATCTTCAAACTTTTATTTTAAGTTAACAATTAGATCTAAGATTGTTATTTTGACTGCATGTTTATATACTTTTAACTACAAATTAATTGAATACATATGTTACACTTTGTTATAAATTTAAAACGTTTCAATTATTGTATGTATATATATATATATATCTCTGTGTGTGTGTGTAAATAAATATGTATGAATATACATACATGTATATGTTCTTAATTCATGTTTCACAAAATAAACTCACATGAAACTTATAATTTTGATTTTTAACTATCTGTTAATTAAAGCTAGCTTTAAATTGTTTGCTTTACTTTAAAACATGTAACACAACCAAAACCAACATTACTGTAAAAAAAGAATATATATGTATGTATGTACGTTTATATATATAATAAATGTTGTTTTTCATAAAAAAAATATATTTATAGACAACATGGCATATGCACATTTCTTATATGCAGCACTTGCAATATACAAATGTTTAAATTGATCATCAATGGTAATTAATGAATCATTAATCTAATCAGAGAGACCCAATTAAAGTTATTTCTTCCCTTAATTAGTTACATAGGTTTTACATAAGGGAACAAAAGTTTCCTTCTCAAATTAACTTCAATGAGTAACTGTTCACACGTAAGTATATTTGAAACACTCATACAATTAAATTTATATAAAAATTCAAACCCTTTCAAACTAATTAAATAAAATAAAGAATTTTATTTAAAACACATTTTAGATTGGACCTAAAATCTCTTTAGATTTCATAGGCTCGATAGATCCAAATAGGAAAAAAATTCAAATTTATTTATTTCACCCGGTTTCGACTAGCTCGGTTCCAACAGTGGTTATACGATTCAATGTTGTAGATTCAGTGAGCAATTGATATTGAACTATTAATGTTCACATACCAGCTTAGCTAGTGGTGGACATTTTGGCTAAATTTATCGCCTACACATCTTTTCAGGAAAGTCTTATTTTACTACTATAAGCGATACCCAGTAGTAACGATTATTTACACCAATTTTCTTCATTAAAACCAAATCACTTTAGGACTTATGGAATTTGATTTTGGTCAAAATTTCAATATCTTCCTCATTGAACTTGATTAGTCCAAACACAAAATCATTGGTTCAATAATAACTATTATTATTAACCATATTGATGTGGTCAAATGCTTTGACTTTAAGTTTAATACCATTGACCATGACACTAACCTCATATAACTAAGAAGATGAATTCTCTATTGAATAGTGCTTCACTTTCAATGCTTCAACTCAGACCCAACTATAGTCATTCGATCGATGTCATATCATGATTGAACTATATCAAAGTGGAATGTCCACATTGAAGTTAAATAGTATTCTCTAGTGGAGAGAACTGTGTAACATCGTCATTTCGATATTCTCTATTTGGCTTTAGTTATATCAACCAACAGAAAACTCTTAAGTGAGTCATTCCATAGTTATCGAATATCAATTAGTACGTAATCTTTTAGTGTCTTTAGCAACCATGAGTGATACACTGTCTAATATATGGAGAGCGTTATGTAATCCAGTCTTAATGGACGTATCGATATCTTATCCTGAAACATCTTAACTAGGATTATTTAAAATAATATGTTATTTTATCATGATAAATTTCTTATGTTTACAACACGTTGTAATAACCTTCACATAACATACCATTTAAGGATTTTTAATCTAATATACTTAAATTATATAATTAATTAACATATCACAATATCACAAGTATATAAGAAAAAGATAGACACCATTTGTTTCGGACGAATTTTATTACAGAATTAATAACTTACAAAAAATTACAAAATTGGCCCTAAAGCAAACCCCTAACTCTATCGTGAATTAGACTCACTTTTTGTATTATTTTGGAGGTATGTAGTGATAGATAGGAAGAGTGGAGAAGATGTAACACCCCATGATTTATTTGAAAATTAATTTAAATAAAATTAATTAATAAATAATGAAAGGTGAAAAATGGAATTTTTACAAATGTCAGAATTTGGCTACGAAACTTATAATTCATGACAATTTTCCAATCAACTTTCATATATAAACTTTTCCAATTAGAGTTCAAACAAAAAAGTTATTAACGTTTGAATTTTTAGAGCCTGAAATAAATAAATAAATAAATAACTGATAATTAATTAACGTCAATTAAACACCATTAAACTTAACTATTACTTAACATTTAAGAATTGAAATTAAGGTAAGAGTAAATGTTAATTGATTAATAAATGGAAACGAATCAAATAAATCAATTGATGCTTAAAAATACACAAAATAACCTATGCAGGTCGACCTTGACTATGCCCAAGTCGACCACGGATGGTTGACCATGAGGGTGAAACAGTCGACCCGAGCACTTTTGTGAGCGATAAAGAATTATGGCGGTATGACCCAGATTCAATAGGGCTCGATCCGATAGCTAGCACTGGTTTGAACCTCTATAAATTAGGATCTATGGATTCACTTTCAACTCATAATTTTCTTATGAGCGTGGAAACTATGCCATATTCTTTTCTCCTCCAAAATTTCTAAATACACAGAAATATATTTAGATTGCACGAATACACTTGGAGAAGGAATAGGAAACGATAGAGAATAAAAAGTAGGTTCAAACCAAGTTACTACATTGAAGGTAAATTATAAATCCGATCTTAATTAATAAAATAAAATTTAAATCTCTTTTCTCTAATCCAAATTCTAGTAGATCTGTATAAATGTTATTTGTGGATCCGAATAGGGAGTCAAAGGTGGAGAATACAGATAACAAAGTTTAGATCTGGATTAGATCTAGAGATTTGGGAACACTAATAAAAGATTTATGTGAATATTATATATTTTTATATAATATTAGACTATATCGTTGCAGAGCTATTCCTATATGTCTGATAACTTAATTTAAATTGCTATTTAATCTCCGTTAGATGAACCGTTGAATTTAATCTTGTTTATGAAGTTATATGGATAAATTATGTACTTCCCTGTTATGAATAAGTTGCAATTTTATATGAAATTGGTTAGAGTTGCGTAACGATTAGAATTTGTATTTTTACGTCGGATATTAATTTAATAATGCATAATGATTAGGAAACTTATTTTTATTCAATGGATATGGACTGAATAAAATCATAAATAATGCGTAATGATTAGGAATTTATTTTTATTTGGCAATAGGAATAAAAATTGAAATAAGAATCTGTTGAGATCTTTTGGGGCTTTTGTGATATTTAATATATTGGAACTGAAGATGTTGCAAGTAGATTTCCACATATTATCAAGTTTAAAACAAATAAAAATGTAACGTCTGGAATAACAAGGAATGCACATATGAAAATAAAAGGAAAGAGATGTACAAAACAAGGGAAAATTCCTATGTTCTGTACTGACTATGTGACGACCCGGAATTTTGGATATTTGAAATGAGAATATTTAATTGATTTTAAATATTCAACGGTGAATTTTTGACTTGAATTTCAAATATCACTATTTATTGGGTAATTTAATTATTAAATTAAATTATTGGAAATTGGGTGAATTGCTGAATCTGAAATTCTAGGCTTGTTAAAAATAATTTAAAGACTTGTAAAATTTATATTGATAGTACTAAAGATAATAGAAGTGATAAAATTGAATTCAAAAGTGTTTTGTTTAGTTTTAAAAATATATCGTTTAAATTGATATTTAAAAATAGCCTTCCGAGGCGCCTTCTCGGAATTCGACGAAACTAGTTCCATTGAATCCGTAATAGTGTATTATTATTGGATTTCAATTTTCGTAGTGATTGGAGTTGTTGTGTGAGCGTACGATATATAAACGCGCTGAAATCTATATCGAAAATTCAATATAATAAATAGGTCCAAAAAGCTATCTTCTCCATACAATCGAATTAGGACTCGAAATCTTCTCCATTGCGTTCGGAATAGGGGTATAACATTATAAACGCCTAGTGACACGCCTCGATAGGGGTTCGCGATTTTAAGCTACGTAAATCGAGATGATTAAATATAAAATATAAAGGGTTTGACTGGTCAATGGTTCACATCAGAACCTTTTCAAAGCTTTTTCCCAACATCTCAAATCACTGCACAAATTTATATTCAACACGCTATCTCCTCCATATATCACGTCGCCTCCCCTTTTCTTTTCAGCCGAAAATATTTTCGAAAAAAAAATTAACATAAGCAGTTATCTTGAAATTATATTGGTTACTTCCGGTTAGATCGCGAATCCTTTCTTTTATCGTATTTTTGAAATCTAGTTCGAACTGCTTCTTCTCAATATCTCTCTCTTCCCTAATACGAATTCAAATTCCATTCGTATATAAAAATTTCCCTTTTCGCTCCTTTGTGTGGTTCGAGATTAAAGAAAAGGTATCGCCTCCTGATAGTACGAGATCCCCCGCATCTTCGAAGTTAGGTCGAGAGTTCTCCGATGGCTCTTGTATCTGAGGCTTGTGCGTCAATTGGAAAAGTCGTAAGGAATGTGGTGGCGAGCAATCGAAGGGGGAAAGGGAGACTCGAGGTGCTGTGACGATTCTATTGTGAAGTGATGTCGGTGGGTCGGCGGTGGATTGGAGATGTCGCGTGCAATTGGGTGGCGTGCGTTCATGCATGCGCGAGGCCATACTGTTGGGGTTGTTTGGCGTGGTTGGAGAAGGGGGTGTCGGCTGTGTTGGTTGCCGATGTTGGGTGGTGGTTGCTGCTCGACTTGGATGGTGGGGTGGAAGTTGTGTAGTGAGGTATAATTTCTGTTAATTCAATTTTAGAAGATATATATATATACATACAGATTGAGAAAAAATTATATCTTAGGGTAATTCAATTTTATAACATTTTAAAAGTTACTTAAGTTTTAAAAATATATATATTGGGCTAATTTTTACTGTAAGAAATACAAAATAGTTCTGTTTCAATTTAATATATGCATATATACATATATAGAAGATTTTGGGAAAGAACATAGGGATTTAAAATGTTATAAAGTGTATATAAAAAAATAGATTTTTTAAATCTATATAGCTTATTTTATAAGTATATATGAAGTTTCAAAAATAAAAATAAAATGTATACACACATTTTAGATTTACTAGGTTATTTTAAAATAATGTATTAATGGAAATTAATTTATTTAATTAACTTATATAATTAGTTTGGTTACTAAAAATTGTTAAAGGAAAATTAGTTTAAATTACATTATTTAAATATTAATGGGTTGTTCGAATAGTTCAAATGAAATAATTGGTTTATTCAAGTTATTTAAGTGATAATTGATCATTCGATTTGTTTGTATGTTAATAAATCATATAAATTGTTTATTCAAGGTCAAAAATCGGAAAACCAAGGCAATAATGAAGTGGATTGCAAATAAAAAGCAAAGGTGAGTTAATCTCACTCCTCTGGGTTATTTAAATTTAAATAGTTAAATTTAAATATTTGGTTGAATGATTGAATTGATTGGATGTGGTATATTATATATAGTAGTATATATAGTATATATTAGAGTGATTGATTTCCCGCATTATATAGCGGATGAGACCCTATGCGCCGCATAATAGCGGATGATATTATATTAATCCCATATATCGTGATATTCCACCTCGAAGTGGAATTGGTATTTATATTGTGCTAACATCTGTGGATGCAGGGAAAACAGGTTGTAGGGATTCAACTGGATTCCTCAAAATTATTGAGATTGTTTAATATTCTGTGTTATGAATATTAGATATTCTGTGATGAATTATACTGATAATTGGAATATTGAATGTTATGGTTTGCTTGGATATTTCGGTACCCTAAGTTACCAAATTATATATAATTGGATTTTTGAAAAGCAAACAAAGGAGTGAATTTTTAAGTAAATAATTATAGAGAATTTAAATAAATTAAAGAATGGATTTGGAAAGGATAAAAGTGATTTTTTAAAATTTTGTTAAATAAATTCCGAGTATGGGAAAGGAGACTTTGAATAAAAGGGGAAATATTGAATTTTTAAACCTAAGTGATATTATTTAAGGGAATGGGAGAATTTATTTTAAAAATTCAAGGTTTGAATTTATTTAAAGGGATAAAGAAGGATTTTTGAAAACCTGAAATTGATATTTTCAGTTTAAAAGATTTTAAATCATAATAAAGAAAGAAAATCTGAAGTTAATGGATTTTGAAATAAATGGAGTAAGTAAGGAAATTTATTTCAAAGTGAAGTAAATTGGAAATCAATTGTAAATTGATTTAAGTGTTTGGAATTGGAATTTAAAAGAGAAGTGAGATTTTGGAATTTATAAACTGGGTTTATAAAGTGAAGTAAAATATCAGTGGATATTTGGAAGAATAAATTCAAGGTGGGAATTTATATAGGAATGAGTAAATTTGTTTAAAAATAAATAGTGATTTATTTTTAAAAGATGTGAAAGAGAAGTGTATTTCCCTAGAAAGCCAAGTACGTTTTCAAAGCAAACTTTTAAGTATAAGTTAAAAGTTTAAGTTGTTTAAAGGAATGTTTTTAAGAAATAATTATTAAGTTGTTAAATTTTTAAAGGTAAAGATTTATTAAGTTAGTTTTAGTGGTAATTATTTTAAAAGGGTAAATGGGTATTACGTTTTAAAAAGGATAACTATAAATATCTGTATTTTATAAATAGTTTTATTTTAAAGATGGTTTAGTTAAAGTTTTATTTGAAAACTTGTATAGAATTTCATAACTCTTATTTTAAAATTTAGTGTGACTTAACTTTTATTTTAAAATTAGTTTTATATTGAATAAGTGTTTAAGTAGTTTAATTTAAATGTTTAAAAGTATATTTTAGAATAAAGTGATTTAAATTATTTTAAAATCTAAAATGTTTGGACTTGGTTATTTTCAGTGGAAAAACAATATTTGGGAAATTTATTCCATAAAGGAAGATGGTTTGAAAAACTGTTTTCAAAGGGTGAAAAGGTGGAAATATATCTTGTGTAGATATTTGAGATAAATAAATAATTTGGGAGAAATTATTTATTGCTTGATGATTGGTTGTGAATGTAATTGATAGTTAAATAACCGACTACCAATATTGGCTAATGCGTTGATCGTTTCGAAGAGACCGGGATCGAGATTAATTTCTCGAAAACCACTTCGATCCGGTTTGTACGTTTTCGTGGGAAAACGAGTTTGGAGTCGAAGATGGAGCAGTGAAGTGCAAGGGCTAATCGCTACTAATCCTGAGGGTGATTCCAAAATGGATGTAGTAGGAGTAGTGCATTCGGTTCCGTTCGAACTCGGAACGGATTGTATGGATGAATGCTTTCGGAACATCGTCAGGTGGACGATGAGCATTATAAGTGATATGTTCTAAAAAAAAGGTAACACTTAGCCTCGAGCCTCATCAACCGGGAATGACTGAAAATCAGGAGTTATGCAGCAAGGCTATGTGGGTAGCACCCATTAGGGTGAGGTCATCCCTGTCTAGATGTCCCTTTTTATTCGGCTCAGTGGTGCGGTTGCTGATCCCAACCGTGGGGTGATCTTACTCGGAATTATCCAGTAAGGGGTAGTTCCGGTCTTGTGTTGCAGGGGATCGGGCGTGGTCCTCGGTACGCTGATCTAGACCAGGTACTGTGACAGGTGGTACCCCAGTGCCTAGTCATTAGTTGGAAATCCATTCTCCCTACGCGCCTGTACCGTTTTGATTGTTCCCAACTATTGTTGAAACGTGAGATGCAAGCATTTCAGCTAGATTCTATTTTACTTTCTATAGACACTATTATAATATCAGACGAATTTGATAAAAAGTGTTTTGGCTATCGTAAGGTAAAAACCCGACATGTTTATTTGTGGCGTGGACTTATGAGATGCTTTTGATTTCAAAGGGTTTGGAAAACTTTAATAAAATCCAATTGAGTGTGTTTTCTCACGCTGGTTTTCCAGACTGACTCGGGTGTTATTTTATTATAATGCTCGGGTCAGACCGAGTATTATAGATTACATGATAAGATGCTGTGGAGCTCAGGAGACGAGCTGGATGGCGAGACGTATCACTCGTACTTGATGTATATCCCGCTGTGTTGTGTGTACTGTGTATTTAGTTTTGTGAGGACATGTTGTGATTACTGTCCAGTTGTGTGTTATATGTACTCTGATGACGTAATGTATAAACAGATTTGTTTTTGTGTAAAGATTAGTTATTCTCTATTATATTTTATTCCGCTGCGATGGTTAGATTCTGATGTTGTCTTCTATTTTCTTTTTCTACCTCTTTCTTCTTTAACCCAAATGGTTCGTATTTCCGTTCTTCTTGAGTTGATTTGATGGAGATTAATGTCAATTCAAGGGGTACGGAACTGCGGGCCGCTACAGACTATTTCAAGAGAAATTAGAAAAGCAATTCCTTGTAATTACAAACACCACACAAGTATCTCTTCTTTTGATAAGATATGGAAATTTATCGTGTTAACATATACTGAGTAGAAGTTTGGTTCCAATGTATTAAAATGTAGTAAATTCCAAGAGTTGATATGATAAGAATAAACTAAAAGTACCAATAAGATGGGAAGTAATGAAACTGATAATGTAAAGTTATTGGCAACAATAAAATGGAATAGAATATAAAATGGAATAGAAATTTAAGTTGAAATTAATGACGATAGTAGCAACGATATTGATAACTGAAATAAGAAGCGGTAAATGAATTTGATGAAGAAAATTTAAACGCATAATAAAATGAAGACCTAGGGTTGGATATAAAAGAAGTTGAGGCAATGAAGAAAAAGTAAGCCGAATGAATATACATGAATATTAAATATGTATATATGCAGCTTCAGATATGTGGTTATGGCGGTGTGGCTAGTTATAATTTAATATATAAATTATATAAAGTAAATGACATAAGTCATTCGAATAGATTGGAATGCAAAAACACACCCAACCATAGGACCCGTGGAGAGTATACGCTTTCGTATATAGGAAAGAATACCTTCGGGACTATGCTTGAAACAGAAGCTCCATAAACAGTCATATGTTAATTAGCTTAGGCTGAATTCCAATAGTGTACAATGATCGTTAGGCCGATGCTGAGGCTGGACATGCACAGTCAGAGTAGCATGCTTTAAATTTGTTAGAGGGGTATTGCCTTAATCGCACTAAGTAATCTAAACAAATGGTGGATGGGGTCGGTTGCTATGCAACACGTATGGTACCAAACTAGGGGTAGGGTTGCATAGGTCGCGAGTCCATCATCGGTCCCTTGTAGTTAATGGAAGGACAGGGTTACATCTAACTGGATGAGGCCGCTTGCTAGGGTCGATTCAGTTAGGTTCTGCACTGTCACATTTGCTTGTTATTTTGTTTGATAGAGCAAGGCTTGTTAACCCATATAGAGATTCCTACAAAACATGGACGGGGTGGTGCGTGGAGCCCAATCCACGATAGGAAGTAGACTAAGTGGAAAATCCCAAAAGAGAATACAGAGGAAAGGTCATCAGTGCGCACTATAGGATTTCCTCGAGTCATATGGTGATCGTGATACAGCAAGGCGATGGATCCTGACGAGATGCTGAGAGGAAGGCACTAGTGGGGATAGTATCTAGGTCCATTAGAGGACCATAAGGTGTATACACACACACACGTATGTATAAATATAAATCTACAGGATGTATATGGGAACAATTCGTACAAAAAGATAGAGTCAAAACGACTAATAATATAATCAAACATTACATGCAATATTTAATAGTCGGCATAGTTACTGTTATGATAAGATGTATAATTTACTAATCACGAGAACGTTGTTCCGACCCCCTTCTCATTACCATCCATAGTATGTTAGATGGGTAGGCACTGGTATTGGTCTAGAGCAATTTGTTTGGCTGAGGCACTTGACATTTGAAGTGTCAATTCTTGGTCGGTAATTATGGTGATTAATTATATTTACTTATTCCACTATGAGTACCGTTAGTGCTATGATATTATTTCTCATTTTCAAGATACCAAACTAACGATCCGTATTTTAGCTGAATTGGGATTTCGGTTTAGCAAAAATCTAGGCCCACTAGAGTGTGGGTTGTCACATTTGGTATCAGAGCTAGGTTAGTCGATCTTAAAAAAATATTAGGAAATGTTGAGTGAACGTATTTTTATTTGTCTATAGATATAAATATAGTATGCTATAATCCTAAAAATACCAACTATATAATAGTTGCATTTGGAAGATTCCTGAAGCTAGATGGTGCATGGCTTCCTAGTCGGGCCTTGATAGCCCAATAATTGAAGATCCCCATATGATTGCCAATTGATGATGTACAATAGGTTCAGATAAAGGGAAAATAAGAGTCCATATGTTATAAGTAGTGGAAGATAAGGAAGTTCCTGAAGAAGGTTGTGAAAGGTCACTCCTAATTGATACTCGGATTTTTAGATTAGGAAAGAACAAGTTAGTAAACTTAGGGGAAGATGTTCTTAAGGGAACAATTAGAAACCTACTTTGAGTCCAACCCGATAATAAGTAATTTTTGAAAATTGAGAAAAAGTATAAATTGTATACTTAAAAAGAACTTTAATGAAAATGCTTAAAAATGTAAGTACTTATCAGATTCGGGAAAATATACATGTAAGTAAAGTTTTGTAGAAAATATATGTGTGTGTGTATAACCAGTTAAATTGAAAAGTTTCCATAAAATGGTTTTATAAAAGCAGTTTGTTTAAAAAGTTATAGATAGCACGTTAGTTTCTTTGTAAAGAAAGGAAGGTCTGAAACACAAAAACTCTAGTAGAAATAAAAAGTTTGTTAAAATCTTAGATTACAAATTGAGGAAATTTTATGGGAAATTATTTTCTTTGGAAATAAACACATTTTTATGGGTGGACAATACGAGTGGTACAAGTTTGGAATAGGGTAAATGCTGTAGAAAAGAAGATTTAGAACCCTAAAACTAAGCTACTACAATTGTTTAAGTAAGGAGATAGTAAATTAAGAGAAAATCACTGGAATTAGTGCAGTTTAGAATAACGGAGAGTTGAATAGTAATAGCATTGTGAGATATAGAAACAACAATAGGTATTTTTATAGATTAATATTAGTAATTAGAAAAAAAATTAAGAAATTAAGAGCAAACAAAGGAAAATAGACATTTTCCATTGTTACGTGCATTTATTTCAAGTATCTTTTAAAAGTCTTTTTTTATGATATCAGAGACTCTGCCAAGGATAGGAAGTAGAGATAGTATGAGATGTAAGGAAATGATAGTTGATCTTACCTACTCCAGTTTTTATAGTATAAAAGTTATGAAAGATGTTTTAGAAACACTGTAAAGAGTGTGTGTGTGTATTGAAAGAATGGTTTGGTGTAGTGAATAAGTTTATGAAAGGAGAACTTAATAAATAGTTTGAACTAAAAATCCCAAATTTTTAAGAAGTAAAAGTTAAAAAGGTATTTAAAAGAAAAGGTTGATTTGATTTTAAATTCAGAACCACTAACATTTTCTTTTAGGTTTAATGAATAAGTTAAATTCAAATATCTTAAACTATAAAAAGGGTTAAAACAACAAGTAATTTTTGTATTTAATACATGGTTTCTAAGTTGCACCTTGAAAGACACAAATTTTGGGATTAATTATTTCAAAAAAATTGAAGCATTTAATATTTGAAAAAATTGCGAAGACTACCTTTGTAAGATGGCAAAAAAGATAAGGTTGTGAAGAAGATAGCAATGATTACTCTTGAAGAGTAACAAGGAGTCCCCGTAGAGTGTGAGGGACACTAGAAAGATCCTAGGAATGTTATGTTGATATGAGTGCAAGCCATAAAGAGGGTATTGAAGTACACTTCTGCAAGTTCTTGGATATGTTTGTATAAAGGATTATGGATATGGGAAATACCAAGGATTGAGAGTACTATCAAAAGGATTGGATTAAAAGAGGATAGTAACAAAGGGTAATGAGATGGCAAACACACATGAAGGATATTAGTAGACTCAAGTTAGGGAAGCAAGACAGGAATTGGAAAGGTTATTCTCCAAGCCTAATTCCCATTAAGTTATTGAAGATTGCATAGACTGTCTTTCTTATCCACTACAATGAGGAGATGCATAATTATTCCATATTTGGATATGGTAATGGAAAGGATGAATAGACCATATTCATCGGAAGTAATAAAGGAAATGATAAGATATGAGGATTGCAGAAGGATGAACTATTAGGAAGGTCAATTCTAATTAGTAGTGTAGTAGTTAGTAGTGTTGTGTTTCCTTCCAGTAATAGTTTTTCTTTTCTTTTCGTGGGTTATAAGCATTAACTGTTGCTATGAAACTGCATACGTTTATGAAAATGTTACTTTTTATGTTTTTCTATGTAGATCGCTATGAGTTGAGAAAATAACAAAAATAAGGAAATTTCAGAAAGACACTTAACTAGTGCGAGGGAAAAGAAAATAGTTCAGACTGGAAGTTAAGTAATAAATTAAGAAAAAATATTTTACTAACTACTAAATAAAAGTAAAATGGAAAATGTAGATCCCAAAAGGAATTAAAAAAATTTGAAAAAAAAATTTAGTAGACGGATGACAAGAGTATGGTAAGATGAGCCACGAGTAAATGTTCATGTTCCTCGAATATTGAAATTTGATTTATGTGTTACTCGATATTAATAAGAAAGAATTTTTTTTAAGAACTTAGAAATTTACCGCGCAATTAAGTGAGGTCCAATATGGACAATGGTTTATTGGCTAAAACCCATTATTAGACATGCGAAAAAATTATTTATGAAGTTTAAATATGCATATTTTGAAAAATAACTTTTTTGTGAAAAATTTATCTATGGAAGATTTTTATGATAAATAGTGAAAGATTGAAAAAAATATTTATGGAAAATATTTTAGAAGCTAAGAATTCTAAAACTTTAAGATTTTGAAATACTGCATACTGACAACGGGGGGTAGATGACAAGTGGGTTTGTATAGTTTTACTGTGCAGAAGTAGTCATAGTAAAATTAGTATGGTGAGCGACAAGGAAATCGTTTAGTCTATGGAATGTTTTCTTGCATACCTTTTCGATAAGTGAATAAACAAATAAAACGATGATTTTTGAAAATAGCAATGTTTTGAACTTTAAATTAAGAATTACGTGTGCAAACAATAATTGGGAAAGTTGAAAAAGAATAGGGGGCAAAAGAGTAGATCCCAAGTTACAGTGGAAACATGGCACATATGAAAATGATGGAAATATAAAATTTTCCATTTGGACCCTTTCCAAGCACAATAAAATAGTTTTAGAAAATTGAATTTTTCTAAATTTGAATGTTGGCAATGGTGTGCTAGGAATTTGGGTGGTTGGAATTGGATGAAATATCGGTTGAGCTATGCTTCTATTTGCAGATTTGTGGAAAATTTGGATGAAAAGTTGTTTTTGACTTTTCAAAAAAATTGCATTAATGTAGAACTACCAGTATATTTAGGGTGTTAGCATCATATTTCGAAATCGGTTTAAAAGAAATTATTCATATAAGAGGCGTCAATTAGAAATTATTGTTTACACATATACTATGTATTATGATACACTATGCACATGTACACGGATTGTTGCAAAAATTGGTTGCACACTAATTGATTGTTAGCATAGAATGGACGTGCATTATATTACATGATTTAACCCTTGACGAATTCTGGAGATTAAATTCTTTTAAGGGGGGAGAATGTAACACCCTACGGTTTTTACGATAATTAATTTAAATAAAATTAATTAATTAATAATGAACAGAGAAAAACAGAATTTTTGCAAATGTCAGAACTTGGCTATGAAACTTATACTATTGTATTCATGGCGATTTTCTGATCAACTTTCATATATAAACTTTTCCGATCGGAGTTTAAACAAAAAGTCATTAACGTTTGAATTTTTGGAGTTGGAAATAAATATATATGTAATTAAGGAAATAATTGGTAATTAATTAAAGTTAATTAAATAGGTTAAACTTAACATTTAGGAACTGAAATTAAGGTAAGAGTTAGCAATAATTAATTAATAAATGGAAGCGAATCAAATAAATCAACCGACGTATAAAAATGCACAAGAATGACCTATATGGGTCGACCTTGACCATGCCCAGGTCGGCCATGGACGGTCGGCCATGTGGTAAAACAGTCGACTGGGAGCTCTTTTGTGAAAGACGGTGAATTTTGGCCATATGGCCCATGTTTAATAGAGCTCAATTCAATAGTTAGCACTTGTTTGAACCCTTATAATTTAGGACTTAGGGCTTCATTTTCAACACATAATTTTCTTATGAGTGCGGAAGCTCTTCCATTTTCTTTTCTCCTCCAAAACTTCTAAATACATAGAAATAGATTTTGATTGCACAGATACATTTGGAGAAGGAATATGAGATGATAGAGAATAGAAAGTAGGTTCAAACCAAGTCACT
Source organism: Allium fistulosum (assembly GCA_030737815.1). Lineage (NCBI taxonomy): Eukaryota > Viridiplantae > Streptophyta > Magnoliopsida > Asparagales > Amaryllidaceae > Allium > Allium fistulosum. The sequence continues at coordinate 328,100,679 of CM060906.1, forward strand.
ACATTGAAGGTAAATTATAGATCTGATTTTAATTAATAAAACTAAATCTAAATCTCTTTTCTCTAATCCAAATTCTAATAGATCAGTATAAATGTTATTTGTGAATCTTTGTAAGGATTCAAAAGTGGAGAATACAAATAACCGGGTTTTTATTTGGATTAGATCTAGAGATATGAACCGCTAGTAAAAGGTAAGTGGGAATATTATATGTTTTTATATAATTTTAGACTATATCGTTGCAGAGCTATTCCTATATGCTTGGTAACTTAATTTAAATTAGAAGTTAATCTCCGTTACATGGACTGTCGAATTTAATCTTGTTCACGAGTTATATGGATAAATTAAGTTCTCCGTTATAAATAAGTTGCAATTTTGTATGAAATTGGTTAGAATTGTGTAATAACCAGAATTGGTATTTTTACGTCTGATATTAATTTAATAATGCATAATGATTGGGAAATTTATTTTTATTTTTCGAATGTGGACTGAATAAAATCTTAAATAATGCGTAATGATTAGGAACTTGTTTTTATTTTGCAATATGAATAAAAATTGAAATAAGAATCTGTTGAGATCTTTTAGGGTTTTTGTGATATTTTAATCTATTGGAACTGAAAATGCTGTAAGTAGATTTTTGCATGTTATCAAGTTTAAAACAAATATGACACTCGGAGTAACAAGTAATGCACATATGAAAATAAAAAGAAAGAGATGTACAAAACAAGAGAAAATTCTCATGTTTTATACTGTCCATTTCAAGAGAAATTAAGAAAACAATTTCCTGTAATTACAAGCACCGCACAAATATCTCCTCTTTTGATAAGATATAGAAATTTATGGTGTCAACATATATTGAGTAGAATTATAGTTCCAATGTATTAAAATGAATAAATCCCAAGAATTGAACATTAAGATAAGAATGAAATAAAGGTACTAATAAGATGGGAAGTAATGAAACAGGACGTAAAGTTATTAGCAAGAATAAAAAGGAAAAGAAAATGAAAATGGAATAGAAATTTAAGTTTAAATTAATAACTATAGTGGCAATGATATTTGCAACTGAAATAAGAAGCGGTAAATGAATTTAATGAAGAAAAGTTAAACGCGTAATAAAATGAAGACATAGGGTCAGATATAAAAGATGTAAAGGTAATGAAGAAAAAGTAAGTCGAATGAATATACATGAATATTAAATATCGGATATGTGTTTATGACGGGTGTGGTTAGTTATAATTTAATATCTAAATTATCTAAAGTAAATGACATAAGTCATTCGAATAGATTGGCATGCAAAACCACATCCAACCATAGGACCCGTCGAGAGTATACGCTTACGTATATAGGAAGGGATCCCCTCGGAACTGTGTTTGAAACAGAAGCTCCGTAAACAATCATATGTTCATTAGCTTGGGACAAATCCCTATAGTTTGCAATGATCGTTAGGAAGATGTTGAGGTTGGATTCGCACAGTCAGAATAGTCTGCTTCAAATTTGTTATATGGGGTATTGCCTTGATTGCATTAGGTAATCTAAACAGACGGTGGGTGGGGTCGGATGCTATGCAACGTGTGTGGTACCAAACTAGGGGTAGGGTTGCAATGGTCGCGAGTCGGTCATCGGTCCCTTGCGGTCAACGGGAAGGATAGAGTTACACCTAACTGAATGATGCCGTCTACCCGGGTCGATTCAGTTGGGTTATGCACAACCACAGTTGCTTGTTAGTTTATTTTATAGGGCAAGGCTAATTAACCCATATAGAGATTCCTTCAAAACATGGATAGGGTGGTGCGTGGAAGCGAATCTAGGATCCCCAAAGTGAATAAGGCCTAATGGAGGAAAGGCTGTCGGTGCGCACTATAGGATTTTCTCGAGTTATACGATCATCTGATATAGCGAGGCGATGGATCCAAACGAGGTGCTGAGTGGGAGATGCTAGTGGGGATAATATCTAGGTCCTTTAGGGGACCATGGGATGCATGCATGCATACATACATACATACATACATACATGGGATGTAGATGAAAACTGTTTGTATGCAGAGATGGAGTTAAAACGACTAATAATTTAATCAAACATAACATGTAATAGTGAACAATTGGCATAAGATAGTGTTGTGCATAAGATGTATAATTACCAGTCACCAAAACGTTGTTCTGAACCCCTCCTCATTACAACCCACGGGATTTTAGGTGGTCAGGCGCTGGTATGGTGTGGAGCAGTTTGTTTGGCTGAGGCACTAGACATTTAAAGTGTCAATTCTCAGTTAATAATTATTCTGATTTATTATGTTTACTTATTCCGCTGTGAGTTATTACTGTTAGTGCTCTAATATAATTTCTCTTTTGCAGCATACCAAACTAACGATCCGTATTTTAGTGGACTTGGGTTTTAAGTTTAGCCAAAATCTAGGCCCACTAGAGTGCAGGTTGTTACATAAGAAGCAGTGGAATTTTTTTTTTTGGAATGTTTGAAGCTACAAATTGCAAAACTGCATGCTTATATGTAAGCCAGAAAGGACACGACCATTGGCCTAAATAATTATATCTTTTATCGACGAGACACAACCATTTGGTGCAAATCTTGAACCAAAAATGGGTTTGGCGCTCGTTTGTCGACAAGTCATTTTTTTCTTCAGATATAAGCGTTTATCTACATATCATTTTTCTATCAACAAAAAATGTCTATTGACAGAAAAACAGTCTAAAAAAGCCAGTTTCGCATCCATAAGGACCGGTTATTCATTGCTTATTTTCGTACAAATTTGATTCAGATTTTGAATCATAATGTGTTATAAATGAGCTTTAAAAACCTTTTTATTCTTGTTTAAAAATACATCTTTTTAACTGCATTTTTTAACTCCTTTAACAGGTTTCTAATCAAATTGCATGATAAACACATAAAGTAGCAGTTAGGTACTCCGCTTCGCATGTAAAAAGAGTGACAGTCGACTAATTCTTCGACAATCCATGTGAAGGCTATGTCTCCCATGTAGAACATGCAATCACTTGTGCTCATTCAGTCATCCATATCTCCAGTGCAATCTTTATATTTTACATGTTTCGGTAGAATAGAGATATTATCCAGACTTTGTTTATTGTGTTTTTCTTCTTTCCTAATGTCGACATCTTTGATGTAATTTCACGAATCTTTGTTCTACTTCTTTTATTTCTTCCTCCATCATCATAATAGAATTTTCCCAATAGTAAGTGTTCTAATATTCATCTTGTTCCGGTTTCATAAATTTTAAATGAGCCATATATATTATTTTTGCATTCTTCCATAAATTCACTTTGCAATCTCGATCTATCCAATTTCTCTGTATGTTTCCAAATATTACTTTCATAGACTTTTCAAAAATTACTGACTGAAAAATAAAATTGTTCGATGCATAAATATATAATTTTTGTTTACCTCTTTGAACTCAACATCATGAAATTCATCAGTAGTCTCATTGGTTCTCTCTTTGACTGTTTCTATTTTTTTCTTTAACAGTCTTCGTTTCCATTTCTTCATATTTTTCTCATATTTCAAATCTCTTCTAAGCTCTTAAATTTCATCTCATTGATTCACGTCTTTTTCATTATCATCTACTTTACTTTTGTACTTTTCATCATTGGCGTCATCTTCGCTTACCTGTCATTCAGATTTCCTTCTTTTTTTAATTTTTCCTCCTCTAACTTCCTAAATTTCAGCAATTTTTCCATACCTTTCTTCTTTTCACTATTCTTCTCTTCCTCTTTCTTTTCAATCAGATTGTCTTCTTCTATTATTTTTACAACATTCTTCCCATATACTCATTTCAACAAATTCCACGAACCTTTTGCGGAATTTTCTCCAAGAATATAATCCGACGCTACTTTATTGATGTTCTCACTCATCACAACACGAGCACGATGATCATTTCATCGTAATTTCGCAAATGCTTTCTTGTCAATTTTGTGACACCCTCTCCAAATCATTCAGCCATTCATAACCACTTTCAAGGATCTTTCATAATCCTTTGGAGATTAACTCATCTTTCTTTCTGTTACTTCATTCTTTAAAAATTTCTTTTGTGAGAACAAACGATGAAAGAAATAAAAATCCCATGATTTTGACCTTGCTCCGATACCCCTTCGTCGGATATTTTTAGGAGAAAGATGGAGAGAATATATGAAAGATACTTTTTATTATTGAAAACTTTTCTATTTTGTTTGATAACAAACTTTCTTGCTTGATTACGAATACAGAGACTTCACTTTTACTTATACTAGTAGCATCACCTAAACAATAGATAGGATTTTGCTAACACAACTTTAATCTAAGGGTTATAATTAGTTTCTACAACTTTCTCCGGATAACTGAACTTGTCTTTATCTCTACACAATTTTAAAGGCTTATTTGAAAGAACTTTCTAGATAAGATTTCTTTAAAACATATTTTTAAGATTTTATCTTATTATATCAAATGGTTAAGACGAAAAAAAAGATCTAAAATCAAGTTAATATTTCAACAAATCTATCCAATACTTCATATAGTTATCTTTACAACTCTATTAATCATAAAGATGTAATTATTTATTCATAATAGCAAGCTATAATCAAAATTATCATATTTATAAAATCATATAAACTTGCGACAATCAACCACTTTTAATTCAATTAAGTAACCCACAACTACCAACTATACTTTTAGTTGCAGGTATCCAAATCATCTTATATTCAGATCAAAGTTCATGGGTGCAGTGTAAGCACTATGAGGATCAAATAATATAGATTTATCAAGCTACTATAACATTAATATATGAACAAACGATCAAAACGTTTACTGATGGTAATTCAAGCATGTCAGGCTACCAAGCCATCAACAATCAATACTCAATCAAATTAACTTAGATTGCAACCAAAATAGAAAAATTAACTCAATGTAAATTGCTACAACTTAATACGAGGCTATACTTACAAATTAAATCATGCTTAGCCATGAACAGCCGCTACCAACGACCGCACAAGCCTAGCCACACGCTCAGCCCAAAACATCGCCATCAAAATCATTGCATCGTCTCCTACGTCATGCACGTCAGCCATGACATCACTTGGCTACGTCACCATCCTCCTGCCACATGCCTCCTGATGGCACAATCGCACACGAATGCGCCTTCTTTGCTCTGCCTGTGCCACCTTGCGTTTCCTTTCCAATTTCATTTGCATTTCGAAAATAGGGCAGAAGAGAATGGGAATCGGGTATGGGTTTTGAGTAGGCAGTTATGAAGACAAGGATAGAATGGGTAATAGGATAAGGATAGTGGTTATGGGATTGGGTCTAAACCATTTAGGCCCAAAATAAAAGAAATTTTCATTTTCTTTTTTATCTATTTCATTTCCCATTCAACTCCAATTATTTCACCATATTTAACTACTTGTAAAAATTACTCAAACTACTAACTTTATTTCTTCCACAAATAATTTTTCAGTAGTAAATATATCGTCTTTAAGTCTTAAATTTATTTTTAAAATATTTGTTTATTCTTCCAAATTATTTCAAATTCGCAAAATTATTTATTTTGCCAAAATATATTTTTGTACAACTTTTGAATTTTTAAAGCACAATTCAAATTTCAAGTTTGAATTTTAAACCAATATTCTACTTTTACTATTAAATAAGCCCAAAAATTCAATTTATTTAATTAAATTCAATAAAATATCCAATTAAATTCTCAAAAATCTATTTTAATATATTAAATTTATTTGGACTTCGAAAAGAGATATTATAAATAGTTAGTAATTTCATTTTTAGAAGTGATATTAATATAATAAATAATGATATTATTTATTATTAAGTGATAATGAATATTTATATAAACGTGTAACGAAATATTTGGTTAAACTAATAATAAATTACACCAACAAATATCTATAATGTACCCATTTTTAAAATGCAAAATATTTGAATGCTTTGTTAGCATTTAGTTTATTTGTTTCTAGACCTTTCTCATATACTTTTGTTTATGAGTTGGAATTATATATATGCTTTGTTAGTACTTCAGTAGTACGTAAGACTATAAAATCATTGGGTATAGCTAAATTAAGACCATATAGCTATGATGTTCTCGTTAAGATGCAGTAAGCACACACTTGAGGTGTTCGAAATGGCATCAAAATTACCAGCAAATAATATTTTTTTAGTGATAAAAGAGCAGGGAAGAAACCAGCTTTTTAGGCAAGACGGTGATTTATTTAGAAGTTGGCAATAAAAATATGTTAAAAAATGAAGACAATATAATGTATTAAAATTCATGCACATATTGTTTTTATGGTTTGTTATCAACTGACGACCCAATTCAATTGTAATAATGTTGTATTTAATTTTTTCTCATTGACAATCGCAAAAAAATGCATAACATATTTAGCATCGTCATTAGTAGTAAATAGTGTATAATAAGTGCATTCCATACGGTGTACTTTAAAGTATATTATTTAATAGAGACAATAAACGAATTCTCATAGCTCACAAATATACTCGGTATAATTATAATCGGGTATGGGCAAGCAGAGAAGCCGAAAGGCCCAAACCTCTTTATTCTTGTAACCATTATGTACAAGTCTATATAAGCTGTAACAAGTAATGTAATGTACATTCTCTCATTCTCAGAATTAAAATTAAACTTTCTCATTTACAATTTAGCACTACATTCTCCTTTATGGTATCAGAACCCAAGCCTAATGGCAAAGTTCCCTGCCAACTCCTCATCAAAACTGACGTTATCACCTGAAGAGTGGTTGCACGGTGGTTCTCATCAGTGCAGTGCATCATCATCTGAGAAACCTTTCTCATATTTCAGTTTAAGCTTCTTGAGGTCTTTCATCATTTGATTTTGTCTTGGCTGCATACTGGAGAAGTGTGTGCCTTGCGAAGAAACACTGTCTATCTTATTACTCTGAAATATCAACATGGTAGAAAGAGGTGATGATGTCTCCCACCTCATCTCATACTGAAGAAAATGGAACTACCTCACCCAATGAAGTAACTGAATTTTCAATCATAAAACCTAAAAGCCAATTAGTCACCATTTAACTTGCTGAGAATAATTTCCTACTTTGGATGTATCGAGTTGAAACTACCATAAGAGGTTATGGTCTTAAAGAGTTCATCAATGTTGCTGCTGCAATTCCAGCAAAGACAACTGCACAGATAATGAAGGAAGACTAATAAGTAATAAAGAATACATAAAGTACCAAAGACAAGACAGTTTACTATCTTCTTGACTCTTGTCATCAATCCATGTGAATCTATTATCTCAGGTTGTTGGGTGTAAGCCATCACATGAATTATGGATCACTGTGGAACAAATTTTCAATTCTCAGTCCACTGCCAGAATTATGCACTGCACAATTGCAAAACTTGAAGAAGGAAAACATGTCAATGAGATAGTATCTAACCAAAATCAAGACATATTGCGATTTGCTAGACACTGCTAGTTAGAATGGGTACTCTTCTGTAATGTATTGTCTTTTGTAAATATTGCATTCGGGCAGTACAAAGGGGAATAGACCCGGAAGCCCAAAGCCTCTTTACGGCTTGTATTGTATATAAATACAGTAGCATAGAAACTGTATTTGTATCGAATGAAATTCACTTTCTTCTGAAATAAAGAATACAACATATTATTCTTATCAAACTCTTATTCAAATCTCATTCTCAAATTTATTCAAAATTCAACTTGGTATCAGAGCAGTATTCAAAGCAAAACTGCATCTTGTACATCAAAATCCTGGAAAGAAAGAAGAAACGTTAATCTCCATCAGAGAAATCTCATCATCTGGAGATTAATTACCCATCAGAAGCATTTTCATCATTTGGGGTTTGCAAGACTCATCTCCAAAGACTAGTGCCTCGCCTAGAAAACTCTGGCTGCACTTAGTCTCCTTCATTGATCAAGTCAGATCTGAAAAACAGTCAAGATCTCAAGAAAATCATCAAAACAGAAAGAAGGCAAGTGCCAAACCACTGGCTTATCAGATTAAAGTCATCATCTAAGCCCAGTTGCAACTTACCTGAAATCTGCGAAAGACAAGATTCTTGATCACTTTCTGATCTCAAACCTTTAGAGCAGTTCTTGATTCAAGAAGTATCCTCATGGCTGATGACAACTCAGAAACCTCCAACAATTCATCATCTAATCCTCCATCTCATGTCACTGCCTCAGCAGAAAGCCTCCTGAAAGTCACAATCAGTCCTCAGATTCAACTCATCACGGCACAACTTGAAGAAGACAATTATCTCATTTGGAAAATTCAAGTTGAGACTGCTGCTAGAGGATATGGCCTGGAAGGATTTATTCTTGGCACCACTGCCGTTCCACCCAAGTTCATTACTGATTCAGAAAACAAAACAGTAAGTAATGATGAACATGTAAAATACCAAAGGCAAGATAGTCTTATCAGTTCTTGGTTACTTTCATCAATAAATGTAAAACTATTGCCTCAAGTAATTGGATGCAGAACAGCTAATGAAATCTGGTTGACAGTGGAAAGAATTTTCAATACTCAATCAGCTGCTAAAGTAATGCACTACAAAAGGCAATTACAAAATGTTAGAAAAGAGAATCAAACAATGAGAGACTACTTGGGAAAAGTCAAGAATATATGTGACATGCTTGAAGCAGCAGGACACAAAATCTCAAATACAGAGCAAGTGTTAACCATCTTAACTGGCTTAAGTGATGAATATGAATCTGTAGTGGCAGTAATATCATCTCAAGAAACCTTACCATCTCTTGAATATGTTAGTTCTATTCTTCTTGCACATGAAGGAAGACTGGAGTACAAGAAGCCAATAGACAGTGATATGTCCATCAACTTTGCCTCAAATAGCAACAAGAACAGAAATCAAACTCACAACAACCAACAGTATCAAAGGGGAAACAATGCTGGAAGAGGCAGAGGCAGGGGAAGATGGAGCAACAACAACAACAGACCAAAGTGTCAGATCTGTGAAAAGATAGGTCACACTGCACCAAAATGCTACTTTAGACTCAATGTCAACTACGTACCAGGACAAAACTCAAACAATCAAAGGAATGGTAACCACAGTGCAAACATGGCACAAGCCCAACAGGATCCAAATAAACAGAGTAATGGCATGAATCAACATCAAGATGAAACAGCAAAATCAGAACATATACAAGATGAAACATGGTATCCCGACTCAGGTGCAACCAATCATCTGACAAATAATCTTGACAACTTAAACCTCGGCAACAAGGAATATAGAGGTAAACAATTAATATTTATGGGGGATGGTAAGCCTATTGGGATCACTCATATTGGTAATGCCTGTGTCAAAGGTAAAAGGCAATTATACCTCAATAATCTATTAAGAGTACCAAGAATTAAGAAAAATCTTATGAGTGTTTCTCAATTTGCACATGATAACAATGTGTATTTTGAATTCTATCCCAAGTATTGTTTAGTTAAAGACATACTAACAGGTGAAATACTTTTGCAGGGTGATGCAGTGAATGGTCTGTACAAGTTCACTGTGAATGACTGCAGAAGTAGTGTTGAGAAAGTAAAACACAGTAATAACTGTGAAATATCATCTGTTGAAAACCATAAAAGTGTATTTGATCAGTGGCACTATAAACTGGGACACCCCAATGTAAATGTTGTAAAACAGGTCTTGAAAGATATTAATGTTTCCTTTAATGATCCTATTTTACCATATGTGTGTACATTTTGTCAAATGGGTAAAAGTCATAAATTACCCTTTGCTAACTCTACTACTGAATACAAAATGCCTCTGGTTACAACTGACCTTTGGGGTCCTGCTCCCATTAACTCTGATTACGGCTACAGATATTATATATCTTTTGTTGATGCATTTACTAGATATACATGGATATACTTTCTGAAAACTAAGTCAGAAACTTATAATGCTGTTATTCATTTTATCACTCAGGCTGAAAGACAAACTTGTCATAAAGTTAAAATTATCCAAAGTGATGGGGGTAGTGAGTATAAATCACTTGACAAGTTTTTCCTGAACAGAGGTATAGCACACAGGACCACATGTCCATATACCTCTGAACAAAATGGTCTAGTTGAGAGAAAGCACAGACACATAGTAGAAACAGGGATAACTTTACTTGCTCAAGCCTCTTTACCCCTGAAATTCTGGCCAGACTCATTTAGTACTTCAGTGCATCTAATCAATAGACTTCCTACTAAAGTACTAAATGGAGTAAGCCCAGTGGAAAAACTCATGGGAATCAAACCCAATTACAATGATCTTAGAACCTTTGGATGTCTGTGCTTTCCCTACCTAAGACCATACAATAGATATAAACTAGATTTTAGATCTCGTGCTTGTACATTTTTGGGTTATGCAACCAAACAGAAAGGCTACAAATGCTTGGATAACTCAGGAAAAATATTTATCAGCCGACATGTTGTTTTCAATGAAAAAGTATTCCCATTTACCTCAACTAGTATAAAAACTACTCAGAAGGTTTATAATCCAAAAGCATCAATCTCAAGTATACCTGTTTACTCTGAAGCATGGAAGTCCAAGGAAGCAGGTGTCTCTGAACCACAACACACTGTGTTGCCTGAACCAGGTCATGGAACAGAAGAACAACCTGACATATCTGCTCAAACACCTGTTACATCAAGCAATCAAAGTGAAAGAATAAGTTCCAACAGATTACAAGAGCAATCTCTGGACAACACTGGTGGGAATGATAATTCAGCACCCACTGATACTGAATTACCAATCAGAACAGGTCATCACATGATCACTAGATCAAAAAGGGGAATATTCAAACCAAAGACTTATACAGCTACTATAGATATAGAAGAACCAGAGTCCTTTGAGCAAGCCTACAGTGATGTAAACTGGAGAACAGCAATGAATGAAGAGTATCAAGCACTAATGAAGAATAAAACATGGAATCTAGTATCTCCTCCAACAAACAAAAACATAATAGGATGCAAATGGACTTATAAACTGAAAAAAAATCCAGATGGAACAGTGTCCAAATATAAAGCAAGACTGGTTGCCAAAGGATATACACAACAATATGGATTTGACTTTAGTGAGACATTCTCACCTGTAGTAAAACCAACAACCATCAGAGTTGTACTCACAATTGCTTTAAGTAAAAACTGGGAGATAAGACAGCTGGATGTCAACAATGCATTCTTGAATGGCATTCTCCAAGAAGAAATTTACATGGAACAGCCTCAAGGGTACAAGCAAAATGATCATCATGTCTGCAAGCTGAACAAGGCTATATATGGCCTGAAACAAGCACCAAGAGTATGGTTTGATAGACTGAAGGCCATGTTAAACACCTTAGGCTATCAGTCTACCAAATCAGACAACTCCTTATTTGTTAAAAGCAATAATAATCATACTGTCTATATTCTAATATATGTAGATGACATGATTATAACAGGTGATGATAATGCAGAAATTACAAGTATCATACAATACATGAACAAACAATTCTCCATCAAAGACCTTGGCAATCTTAACTATTTTCTGGGAATTGAGGTCATCAGAAAATCAAAGACAGAGATACTACTAAGTCAAAAGAACTACATTGAAGAACTACTTATCAAATCAAAAATGCATGAAGCAAAATCTCAACCAACCCCTATGATAAGCAGTCAACAACTGTCTAAAAACAGGGGAGAACCCATATTAAATGTCAAGCAATACAGGAGTATTGTAGGAGCACTACAATACTCCACTATTACTAGACCAGATATTTCATTCAGTGTTAACAAAGTATCTCAATTTATGCAGGAACCTCATGATGAACATTGGAAGGCTGTAAAGAGAATACTACGATATCTCAAGGGAACATCAGACTATGGACTACTGTTAAAAGGATGTAGTGACTTAAACATAGTCGCATATGCAGATGCAGATTGGGCCACAGACATCGATGATCGAAAGTCTGTAACTGGATATTGCATCTACATTGGCGACAACCCAGTGTCATGGTGCTCGAAGAAACAGACAACTATATCAAGATCAAGCACGGAAGCAGAATACAGAAGTGTCGCAAGTGCAACTGCAGAAATAATTTGGCTACAATCTCTTCTAAGAGAGCTACATATCAACGCTACAGCCAAACCAACATTATGGTGTGACAATCAAAGTACTGTGTACATGGCAGCCAATCCAATTTTGCACGCACGAACAAAACACATCGAAATCGATTTGTATTTTGTTCGTGAGCAAGTGCAGAAAGGAATGTTAGAAATCAATCACATACCTACAGCTTACCAACCGGCAGACGTCCTTACCAAAGCCCTATCAGCAAGGAGCTTCCTGAAGTTCCGAGATAAGCTGAAGGTAGGAAGCAAGACAGCTCTTCTCATCAAGGGAGCTAAAATCCCGATCATCACATCTCAAGTGCCTCAAATCGATACTGAATCTAAGGGAGATAGTATGTCAAACTCTGAGGAACTAAGGAAAGCCACCGAGAATTCTCATCAATTGAAAAAGGATCCTTGCAGAGAAAGGGGGATAGAGATGGAAGATCGAAGGATTCAACAAGCGCTCGCTGTTTAGAGCTAATTAGGGCAAGGATTTTCCTTTGCGCCGCCATGGATCGTAAGAGCAAGTGTAACCCTAAACCTAATATTGGTTTGAGAGGGGGAGTTAGAATGGGTACTCTTCTGTAATGTATTGTCTTTTGTAAATATTGCATTCGGGCAGTACAAAGGGGAATAGACCCGGAAGCCCAAAGCCTCTTTACGGCTTGTATTGTATATAAATACAGTAGCATAGAAACTGTATTTGTATCGAATGAAATTCACTTTCTTCTGAAATAAAGAATACAACATATTATTCTTATCAAACTCTTATTCAAATCTCATTCTCAAATTTATTCAAAATTCAACTCTGCTGGATGTAGAGTATCATAAACAGAACAAAACTTGACAATTTATGAATGGCCTTGATGAAAAATATGAATCTGTTGTTGCTGTTATCTCCTCAAAAGAAATTCTACCAAATATGCAATATGTTCACTCCACACTCCTTGCCCATGAAGGAAGGGTGGAGAAAAGAAAACCAATCAATACAGATTATTTAATGAACTATGCTTCTAACTCTAGAGCCAAGAATCAAAAAGGAAGCTCAAACAATAGAAATGATCAAAACAATAGACAAGAAACATACAGTGGGACCCGTCGTTCGTAGCTCGGTTGGTTTGGGAGCTGGGAGATGGGAACCAAAGGACTGCGTCCGGGCAGGTTCGAATCCCAGCGCCAAACCATCAGTGGGAGTTTCAACGTTAACCATCCGTGTGCGACGACTAAATAAAAGCGGGGTAGACACACGGCGTGGGGTTTACTTAAGTGAGTATCAATGAATACCAAGATCTTAAGGTTCCCCATGATCTCAAAAAAAAAGAAACATACAGTCAGAGGGGAAATTAGTCTCAAGAGGTAGAGGAAGAAATTCAAGATGGAATAATAACAATAGAGTTGAGTGTCAAATTCATGAAAAATTTGGTCACATTGCAAGCAAATGTTACTTTGGATACAATGCAGACTTATATGTGAATCAACAGAATCAAAATATGCAAAGAAGCTATAATCCAAGTGTAAATGTTGTTGAAATGAATCAACAATCAAGAAACCAAGAATGCAACTAATGAACCCAGAAAACCTTACCAAACCTGAAGACATTAAGAGTTAAGAGTGGTACCCAAACTCAGGAGCCACCAATCACATCACAAGCAACCTTCGGAATCTTAATTTTGGTAATAAGGACTATAGAGGTACACAAATATACATATGAGCAATGGTGAAGGTATAAGTATCACACATGTTGGAAATTGTAGCATCAAAGGTAAAAGATAACTTTTTCTTAATAATTTATTATGAGTACCAAAAATAAAAAAGAATCTCATAAGTATTTCACAATTTGCTAAGGATAACAATGTGTCCTTTGAGTTTCACCCTTAAAATTTCCTTATTTAAAAACTTACTGAATCAAGATATATTACTATTGGGTAGATTGCATAAGGGGTTATTCAAATTCAGCTTTGCAAACTCATGAAATCCCACTGATAGGAGAAAATGGTGTAATATTTTCGAATCTAGCATAAACAATGGTAAAAATGTCTTTGACTTGTGGCATTGTAAACAGGGACACCTCAAGTAATGATTTGCCTTTTCGACTCCCAAATGTCGACACTAATACATCCATGTTATTCATGTGTTGAGCATCCAAGTGATGGAAAGACGAATTGTTAGAGTAAAATAAAAATAAAACGAAACAGAACAAAAAAGAAAGAACATAATATCAGAATCTCACAGCGGTACGATAATACATAATATCAAAGGAACGATACAAAGGGTTACCTCGATACAGAAATTTCAGAGTTAGAAAACCTATGTACTATCATCAGCCTGGACAGCTATAACAATCTGTCCTTACAAATGCTGATATGTAAAATATAGTAATACAGCGGAAATAGGAACACTACGGTAGGTGAAAAATCCATCTCATCTTCTCAAGCTCCAATGAACTTCAACGAAAACCAGCCTTTCTCAGACTACACGAAAAGTCACGCGATAAATATAAAGAAAACAAAAATAAAGTGTCAGACATAATGGTTATCCCCTCAAAAGAACTACCATCTAATGTAGCTACCACAAAACAGTACTTTTGAGACCACGTGGAATGCCATAATAGTTATCCCCTCAAAGGAACCACCATCTAATAAGTATATAAGTGATATAATAGATAATGTCTAGGGTGTAGAATATAAATATTTATAACATAAAATGTTTACATTGGTTACATACAATAGCATATTAAAAGTACAATCAAATCTGATAAGAAACGTTCGCATATTGGATTTTCCGTGAAGAGCTCTCTTGTGGAGCTGGATCCAATCTCCAGCACAAGGGTTAGAAACTACCTCCAAGAATATACCATTAAGGAAAACATAGCCGGTTCATGCCCTAACATGTGATCCCAAATACTATCACCATCCGCACACAACGTCGATAAACATACTTTAGATATGGAGTGATAATATCCTATCATGGGTTAACCAAACCCCAAGCTATGCCCCTACTCTATTTTCTGTCATTTCCGATGTTGAGGTTACGTTTGACATCTTTCACACGAGTCTTCATCACTCGAACAGAACATGAATCCCAAATTGGATTTCCATATCTTGAACAAATCTCAAAACCACATATGGATTCCAGCATCTTGAACATATCCACTTCCAAGAGAAAGAACACGTAAGTCAGCCTTAAAGTGGTTTTCAGTACGTAAAACACTTACCGATCCCGGCTCTCCAAGACTGAATCGATGAATTTAGTCATTCACTGATAACGAGAGCGATCGCATATGGAAACCAAGTTTCGTATAATTATCACGTTTCCGATATTTTCATCTCATACTATCCCTCGATCAAGAGTGAACCCGGTAGGTTAGAGCTCTATTGCTCATATCCCTACACGAATAATAGTCTTAATTACAGTAGGTAAACAAGCCTACTTCATCAGCTTTTAATAAGCTAAGTATACGACTAAATGTTTTTCATAAAATGAGTAAACATTCAAAGCACAATCGAGTCATACAAAACACGATTAAGTCGCATAAGCGACTTCTAATCCCCTTTTTGCTTAATTAATCTTCTATTAATTAAAAACCCTTTTATTAGTAGAACTTCTTTTATCTAATAGAACATTATTTTATGAGTTTCTATTATTCATTTGTAACTTTTTTAATACTTCAAAAAGTAGTCATATGCTTATCTCAAATGGTATAAGTATATTCACAAATCATTAATAGGATTTCTTACTTATAAACCTTTAGTTTTCCTATACTTCAAAAAGTATTTGTATACTTATCTCAATGGTATACGTATATTAACATATCATTATCAAGATTTCTTACTTTGTACCTTTGTTTTTTCTATCTTTTTAAAAAAGATTCCTTACTTATAATTTCCTTCAAAATATCCATTTTAATGATCTAAGCACATTCACAAATCCATTCAAAAGGTTTAAACTAATGTTACTTAAACATTTTCAATACAAACCCAAAACCATTTCACTTATGCTTATCTTTAAAACATTCTTTTAAAGATCTATTTATATTTATAAGTATAATAAAAAGGGTTAAAGACAAATGTTATCAACACATTGTCACAACAAACCCAAAACCATTTCACTTACCTGTATTATCTTTAAAACATTCTTTTTAAAGATCTAAGTCCAATAATAAGTTAAGTTCAATAGTCAATTAAGCGACTATTTAGTCAAAACAATTGCTTATACAAATCAATGTTCGTATACTTAACTCGTTTTCGACATTTCAATTTGTATTATTCCTCGTTGAAGAGTGAAGCCAGGTAAGTTAGAGCACTTGTTGCATCAAAGCCTTACTTAGACACTTCATTCTTGAATCTCACAAATAGATAAGCACACTCATCGGCTTTTAGTGTTAAGTATAGTATTAGCGATTTTCATAAACAAGTAACAACTACATGATTAACCCTTTTCCTACATTTCTGACCTAACTATTCCTTATTCAAGAGGAAAGCCTGGTAGGTTAGAGCTCTATTGCTCTATCCCTTCTCGACATCAATCATTAACTCTCAAAAATAGATAAACCTACTTTATCGGCTTTTTGCATTAAGCAAATTTAAGTACATTTGTCAAAATTATATATATATAATCATACTTTAGAAATACTTGTAAATAGGTTTTAAATGGTGGAAATTAGGTTGAAGGGCTTCTCTTCATAGGATAATAAGTTTTGAGGATAGCACTTGTGAATAATTAGTTTCAAGGACAATTTACAAGAAAATGATAAATTCATTTATCTTTTTAGGTTATATTGGAAAATGATAAATTCATGTATCATTTTTTTAGTATAACTGAAAATGGTAACTTCGTTAATCTTTTTTCCGTAAATTATCCTTAAAACTAATTTTAAAAAAATATTGTCCTTAAAACTTATTACCCTGAACCAAGAAGTCGTTTGATTAACAATCCCCTTATAAATATCTGTGTAAAATATTACATGAGAGTAACTAATTCAGAAGTTTGATTAAAAACATATTTTACATTTTGTAGTACTTTACTTTCAAAATTCGTAAATAATCATTAAAACTATATTTAACTTCTATTCTTTTTTTCATACTCAAATACATATTATAAGAACTTCCATAAAAAGATTTTATGAAAAGAATTTAGAAACTATTTAAATCATGAAAAACTAGCAAAATATCGCATTTTAAACACTTAAAACAATAAGCGACTTACCATAGCATTTGTAATTGCTATTAAAAGTCCATGTTAAAACAACATTGAAAAGCATAATTTTTGCGACTAGTTTTTACCATATAAACAAATGATTTAAGACTTGAAATTTTTTATAGTAAGTACTACCCTTAGGGTAGCTAAAAACCATGGAAAGAAATTCTTAAGAATATCTATCCATTTATTTATAAAAAATCCCGAAAATAAGGAATTCAAAAATGCGCTTATAACACTATTCTCACTTCAAACACTTAAACTTACTTAAATTTTAACATGCAAGTTAAAAAACCATTTAAATATCAAGTCAAGGCTAGCCACATGTTTAAGTGAGTAATAGTAGTGATGTTATACCATATAAAGTTATCATTTGCTTTCAAAAGCAAGAGGGGTCCAAAGTTTATAACTTTACTTAGTTAATGTCACTTTAATTTTTTAATTCAAACATAATATACGCGCGCACACACGCACACACACATAATACACACTTATAAGATTATGAGATAACTAACTTAGATCCATGCCTAATCCACCAACAAAGCCAAAAGAGCCAAAGAATCACCTCCTTCCATCAGCACAAGCCTAAAGGTCCAAATTCCTTCGTACTTTTTTGGGCTATGCAAACAATTAGAAGGGCTACAAATGCCTTCATAGCAACGGTAAGATTTTTATATCCAAACATGTTGTGTTTAATGAAAGAGTACTTCCTTGTGCAGGTGAAGGAATTAAAACTAATCAAATGACATACAATGATTAAAACGTCCATTCCACCCATACATGTACTCTCAGAATGGAACACCGGGCATAAGGATAAAGGAGCCTAAAGGGATTCAAGTTCACAACACAGTATCCAGTAGCATATCAAGTCATAATACAACTGAATCCTCTGATCACTTCTGCCACTCCATGCAAGGCAGCCCTGAAAGAGAGTGCAGATTAAGGATCTTAAGGCTAATTTAACACTAGAGGGGGGGTGAATAGTGTTTAATGAATTCTACGACTTATATGGACTAAATTAAAATTATGACACAAACAAATGCAGAACTTAATCACAGAACAATCACAGAATCAAACACAGATGCAGAAAGTAAATAAAAAGCAGTAAAAGGAAAGAACACACCGTATTTTATACTGGTTCGGAGTTACCCTACATCCAGTCCTGTACCAAGGCAGAACACCTAATACAGATTTTTATTATACCAAAGTCGAGATTACAATCCTTAGTTTCTAAAGGCCTTGAGGTACCCTCCTGTCTCACGAGTCCGGGGCAAACTCTCTTGATTTACGGGCCACAAGATTACCCAATTGATTTTCAGGCACAACCATACCTTATAAAGAGACTCGATAAACTTTTGATTACAAATTGATCCTATAACTCTGAATAGCACTTTGATCTTCGAGAGAGGGCAGAGAATCAAACAAGAATGAGATTCTAACTTGATTCACTTGAGAATTCGGCAGAATTTCGGCACGAACTTAAAAATATGAATATTTTAGAATATGGATTTGTGGAGAAGAAGGAGTGAAGAAAATATGAAAATAGTTAGTTAAAAAATTCATTTGTGAAGGCTATTTATAGAGCACCAACAGTCATAACCATTCGTGAAGAGATTTGAACGAATAGACACTTCTTTTGAAAATTGAAACTTTTGAATTCAACGGCCACCATGTCGACATGGGGTATCCCATGATGTTGACATCCCTATGTTAAAAATAATATAAAATTTGTTTTGAAAATGGTATTGAAATGAAAACAAAATGAAATGACTCTGGAGTAAACTAAACTAATTTTACTATGTTTTAAAACACAAAAACAAAGAATATTTTAAGGCTAAAACATCTATTTGAAAATCATTTGAAAAGATAATTTTGAAGGCTAAAATATTTTGTAAAGCAGTTTTGAAAATCGTTTTGAAAAACCATTTTGAAGCAGTTTTGCAAGCTTCTTCCTGCATAATATCTCATCACATCAGGACTCGAGAACTTGTACAAAACCAGGATGTTCGTGGGTTTGTAAGCCACTTGTCGTAGGTTTGTAAGCTACTTGTCATGGGTTTGTAAGCCACTAAGAAGGTAGAAATAGGTTCCATCCCAAATGAAATTCGGAATGAAGATTTCCATGCTATTATGAAGTTTTAACAATAAACTAGACACATATCTTGAAATCTTGATCTTAATACTCATGAGTCTTCAAACTTGATTTCTTCATTCTTGATCTTTATACTGTACAGTCTTCAATAATCTGTACCTGCCTTATATATATCCTGCATAATAACATTCATATATATCTAGACAATAGTGTTAGTATATAAGTTATAATAAAATAAGTTACAAAGGTTGTTGTCATCAAAATCACTATCTCCAGTTCCTAACAATCTCCCCCTTTTTGATGATGACAACCTTATAAAATATACTTACCACTTCGATCATACCATAACTCCCCCTTACACCAACAACTCCCCTTTACTCCAAGCCTACTATTTTATATAACTTCTCCCCCTTTGTCATCAACAAAACAATAACCTATAAACTTTGAACTTAATAGAAAATGAGATAAACAAACATATGACATAACTATTATAACTATGTATGAGTTAAATATAGCATCCTAAGTTAAATGGAATTCAAGATTTCATACACCAAAGATTGTTTTTAGATGAACATTAATTAAGAATACACTTTATACAAATTAACAAACTAATATACAATCAAGAAAGAGAAAAACAAAAAAACGAAAAAGCTTAACGAGGACCCTTAACTATTGGTGATTTATGGACCGAACAATTTGGATAGTGGAGACAAAAGTTTCCACGTTGTTCGACCAAGTTCCCATTAGCGTCAAAAAGGACCTCTCCAACGCAAATCACGTCATCGTCTTCGTCCATATGAACATCCGGATTCAGCAGAGGATGTTATTCTTCATGATCCTATTGTGGTTCTTCTAGAGGCTCTTCTTCTTCAGAATCCATGACATGTGATGATTCTTCGATGATAATGGGATTGGCATGGTTATCCATAAGGAATTTTTGTAAATTCCTAATAATTCTGCCTTGCCTATCTTGTTCTCTAGCCATTCGCAGTTGACTCACTTGAATTTCCGTCATCATTTGAAGTAAATCTTTCATTTTCTCTTGTAGTTTGATGACTCATACATGTGTGGAACGTTGAAAAAGGCCAGAATGAGGAGAAGTGGGTGAAGAAGGTTCATTATTAGAGGAGGAAGCCATTAATTTACTGTTTTAGAAGTTTATTATAGAGGATAGAACAGAGGAAAGGAGTAAAAGTCGAAATATATAAATATATAACCAAATAACTAATTTTAGAGGGAAATTTAAATTTGAAAATCTCGGCCTGTATGTCGACATAGGGGAATGGTCATGTCGACATGCCCAGTTCAATTTTTGAATTTTTTATTTATTTATATTAATTATTAACTATACTTGTATTATTTATAATTTATATTTCAGTTAATGAATATATACCTAATTCTCTTCTAAATTTAGTAAAGTTTTGTTCATTTAATGGTTTGGTTAATATATCAGCAATTTGTTTTTCAGTATTAATATATTTAAGAGTTATGACTTCTTTACTTATATTATCTCTAAGAAAATGATGTCTAATTTCAATATGTTTTGTTCTAGCATGATGAGTTGGATTTTTAGATAAGTTTATTGCACTAGTATTATCACAATAAATTGGTGATTTAGTTATAGTTAATCCAAAATCTTTTAAAGTTTGTTGCATATATATAACTTGAGAACAAGCCAAAGCAGCAGATATATATTCTGCTTCAGTTGTTGACAAGGATACAGTGTTTTGCTTTTTACTAAACCAGGAAATCAGAGAATGTCCTAGAAAGTGACAAGTCCCACTTGTACTTTTTTGGTCTGATTTACAACCAGCGTAATCAGCATCACAATATGAAATTAAATCAAATACATCATTTTTAGGGTAAAATAAACCATAATCTAAAGTATGTTTTACATTTCTTAAAATTCTTTTAACATCTTTTAAGTGAGTTTTTTTAGGTTGAGATTGGTATCTTGCACAGAGACAGACACTATGCATGATGTCAGGACGACTTGCTGTAATATAAAGCAGCGAACCAATCATTCCCCTATATAATTTTTGATCAACGTCTTTTGATTTATCTTCTTTACTTAAAGCTACATTAATTGTCATTGGAGTTGGTTTCTCACTAGAAGTGGTCAATCCAAATTTATTGATTAAATCCTTGGCATATTTTTCTTGACTGATGAAAATTCCTTTATCTAATTGTTCGATTTGAAGTCCTAAGAAGAAGCTTAGTTCTCCCATATGACTCATTTCAAATTCTTTAGTCATTATATCTGAAAATTCTTTATTCATTATGTTATTAGTTGACCCAAATATTATATCATCTACATATATTTGTACTAATTGAATATCATTTTTGTTTCTTTTAATAAAAAGAGTTGTATCTATTTTACCAATTTCAAAACCAGATTGTAGTAAATAAGATCTTAGTCTTTCATACCAGGCTCTAGGAGCTTGTTTTAGACCATATAAAGCTTTCTTTAATTTATATACATGATTTTGAAATTTATTATCTTCAAAAAGTGGAGGTTGTTCAACATAAACATCTTCTTTTACAAAACCATTTAGAAAAGCACTTTTAACATCCATTTGATATAACTTGAAATTATTGTAATTTGCGAAAGCAAGTAGAATCCAGATAGCTTCTAGTCTTGCTACGGGTGCAAAGGTTTCGTCATAGTCAATTCCTTCTTCTTGACAATAACCTTGCGCGACTAAACGAGCTTTATTTCTCACGACCTCACCAAGTTCATTCATTTTATTTTTATAAACCCATTTTGTTCCAATTATATTTTTATCCTCAGGTCTAGGAACAAGTTCCCGAACATCATTTCTGGTGAACTGATTTAATTCTTCTTGCATATCAAGAATCTATGAATCATCAGATGATGCTTCCTTTGGATTTTTAGGTTCAATAGTTGATATAAAAGCTACATTACTCATACTATTTAGTTGATTTCTTGTTTTAACTATAGATTCAATATTTCCTAGTATATTTTCTACAGGATGATCTTTTAATAGTCTAATTCTTTTATTAGGTTGAATTATTTCACAATTAGTTTCATTAGGTTCATTATTTAAAGTTACAAAATCTTCTTCATCTTTTATTTGCACAGTATCTTTAAAATTTTCATTAAAAGATACATGCATTGTTTCTTCAATAGTGTTAGTTCTTAAATTATAAACTCTAAATGCTTTACTTCTATTAGAATATCCGATAAAGATACCTTTGTCGGATTTAGGTTCAAATTTATCTAAAATATCTTTTGTATTAAGAATAAAACACTTACTACCAAAAACTTTAAAATAAGCTACTATGGGTTTCTTATTGTAAAGTAATTCATATGGTGTTTTATTAGTTAATGGTCTAATTTAAATCATATTTAATATATAACAAGCTGTAGCGACTGCTTCAGCCCAAAAGTTTTTAGGTAAGTTACTATCAGAAAGTATTGTTCTAGCACACTCTTGAATCGTTCTATTCTTACGTTCTACCACTCCGTTTTGTTGTGGAGTTCTTGGAAAAGTGAAATTATGAGTGATTCCTTTTTTATTACAGAAATTCTCAAAATTTTCATTTTCAAATTCTCCACCGTGATCACTACGAATATTTTTTATTTTTAAATAAAATTGATTTTGAATTCTTTTAGAAAAATTCTTAAATAATTCAAAAACATCACTTTTACGTTTAAGAAAAATTGTCCAAGTATATCTAGAATAATCATCTACAATTACAAAAACATATTTATTGTGATTAATTAATTGAACTTGAGATGGACCAAATAAATCTAAATGAAGTAATTCTAGAGGTTTAGAAGTAGAAATCATATTTTTAATTTAAATGAACTTTTCTTAAGTTTTCCTAATTGGCAAGCATCACATATACTATCTACTTTAAAGTTTAACTTGGGAAGACCTCTAACTAAGTCAAGTTTTGATAACCTAGATAACAGTTTGAAATTTAAATGACCAAATCTTTTATGCCAAATCCAAGGGTCACTTGTATTAGCCAAAAGACATAAGTTATCATTTGAAACTTTCATACTAAGGATGTAAATATTTTTCTTCCTAATTCCTTCAAAGATAATATTTGACTTATTATCTTCGATGCGACACTTATCCTTTCCAAATTTAATTTTAAATCCTTTATCGACTTATACTAAGCAGATTATATTTTAAATTCATAACTAGCAAAATATCAGAAATAAGAGGAGTTATAGAATTACCGACATTGCCGATGCCAATCACATATCCTTTTGAGTTGTCTCCAAAGTTGACCAATCCACCATCTTGATATATAATGTCATTGAGTATCTCAGGATTTCCAATCATATGCCTTGAACAGCAACTATCAAGTATCCATTTATCTTTCTCAATTTGCACAGTTTGTCCATTGGTTATTGATTCTTCAAAAGCCATGTAACATGTCTGTTCCTGCATAACAAACCAATTCGGTAGATAACTTGATTTTTCATAAAAACTATATGCAGACCTATGATACTTTGATGAAATGCATAGATTCAAACTAGTATTAAAATTTTTTTCTAAAAATGCCATTTTCAACTTTTCAAGTTTCAAATTATGAAAACTGTGAAAACCTGGCTCTGATACCAATTGAAAGGGAGTGCAAATTAAGGATCTTAAGGCTAATTTAACACTAGAGGGGGGGTGAATAGTGTTTAATGAATTCTACGACTTATATGGACTAAATTAAAATTATGACACAAACAAATGCAGAACTTAATCACAGAACAATCACAGAATCAAACACAGATGCAGAAAGTAAATAAAAAGCAGTAAAAGGAAAGAACACACTGGATTTTATACTGGTTCGGAATTACCCTACATCCAGTCCTGTACCAAGGCAGAACACCTCATACAAATTTTTATTATAACAAAGTCGAGATTACAATCCTCAGTTTCTAAAGGCCTTGAGGTACCCTCCTGTCTCACGAGTCCGGGGCAAACTTTCTTGATTTACGGGCCACAAGATTACCCAATTGATTTCCAGGCACAACCACACCTTATAGAGAGACTCGGTAAACTTTTGATTACAAATTGATCCTATAACTCTTAATAGCACTTTGATCTTCGAGAGAGGGCAGAGAATCAAACAAGAATGAGATTCTAATTTGATACACTTGAGAATTCGGTAGAATTTCGGCACGAACTTAAAAATATGAATATTTTAGAATATGGATTTGTGGAGAAGAAGGAGTGAAGTAAATATGAAAATAGTTAATTAAAAAATTCGTTTGTGAAGGCTATTTATAGAGCACCAACAGTCATAACCATTCTTGAAGAGATTTAAACGAATAGACACTTCTTTTGAAAATTGAAACTTTTGAATTCAACGGCCACCATGTCGATATGGGGTATCCCATGATGTCGACATCCCTATGTTAAAAATAATATAATATTTGTTTTGAAAATGGTATTGAAATGAAAACAAAATGAAATGACTCTGGAGTAAAATAAACTAATTTTACTATGTTTTAAAACACAAAAACAAAGAATATTTTAAGGCTAAAACATCTATTTGAAAATCATTTGAAAAGATAATTTTGAAGACTAAAATATTTTGAAAAGAAGTTTTGAAAATCGTTTTGAAAAACCATTTTGAAGTAGTTTTGCATGCTTCTTCCTACAGAATATCTCATCACATCAGGACTCGAAAACTTGTACAAAACCAAGATGTTCGTGGGTTTGTAAGCCACTTGTCGTAGGTTTGTAAGCTACTTGTCGTGGTTATGTAAGCCACTAAGAAAGTAGAAATGGGTTCCATCCCAAATGAAATTCGGAATGAAGATTTCCATGCTATTATGAAGTTTTAACAATAAACTAGACACATATCTTGAAATTTTGATCTTGATACTCATGAGTCTTCAAACTTGATTTCTTCATTCTTGATCTTTATACTGTACAGTCTTCAATAATCAGTACCTGCCTTATATATATCCTTCGTAATAACATTCATATATATCTAGACGATAGTGTTAGTATATAAGTTATAATAAAATAAGTTACAAAGGTTGTTGTCATCAAAACCACTATCTCCCGTTCCTAACAAGCCCCAGTCATGAAAGAAACTTAGAACATGATGAATCTCATTCATCAAATGCTCAATAATCTAATAATTCTATTAGCAGTCTAGAGCAAGTTCCTACAAGAATAGAACATCACATGATCATAAAGGCCAAAAGTGGAATCTTTAAACCAAAGCTATATATAGCACAAGTAAGTCACAAAGAGCCAATTACATATGAGGAAGTAGTCAAGTGCAAAATTGGAAACTTGCTATGGATGAAGAATATAATGCACCTATAAAAAATAAAACATGGAGCTTAGTAACCTCACCAAGCTATAAAAACATTATTGGATATAAATGGACCTACAAAATAGAAAGGAACTCAGATGGGACCGTGTCAAAGTACAAAGGAAGGCTAGTTGCAAAAAGATACACAAAATACTATGGTGTAACGGCCCGTAAATTTAACTGGTTTTAGTAACGTTATTAATTTAAATTTTGTAGAATTTTAAAAATAAAATTTTGAAATAAAAGTTTAATATTTAAAATGCATCTAGTTAAACATAGCAACTGGTAAATTTTCATCCGAAAATATGAAAGTTTATTTTCGTGTGTAATTTTATTTCAATTTAATCAGTTAGTAATTGATGAAAATAAAATGTTTTTGAAACCTAAATATTTTTATATAAAAAAAATTCTAAATCAACTTCTAAGCAAGACGTCATTTTTCGTTTTTCCAAATTCGGACTTCTTTAGCTCTGTCGATCTTATTTTTCTGCGTTTTTACTACATTTTCCGCTAGTAGAAAATTTGAACTTTTATAATTCAATCATATCACTGATATATGTATACCGTTTTGATCGTCTCGTCGTGTTGATCTCTGCAGTATATTTATTTCTGTGTTTTGAGGTTCGGTACGTGACGGATATATTAAACTGTTCGTCGTATAGGTACCACAAATTTCAATCGTTAGCTCTCTTTTCTTTTCAAATCTAAGCGTCAGCCCAACCAATATAATAAATTGATTTAATAACTGCTGGATAAATGGACAGCTGTTACCAATCCATCATTTCAATTTATTATACAGTGGTCCGTTCTCTGCCTTTTTGCACTTTTCTTTATAACCGTTCATACATATGTATCATATATATTTTTCTCGGTTGTGAAGAAGCCAGCTACTCATCTCCCTGCTTTTGCTGAACCTTCCTCTC
The DNA here is from genome assembly GCA_030737815.1 of Allium fistulosum. Taxonomy (NCBI): domain Eukaryota; kingdom Viridiplantae; phylum Streptophyta; class Magnoliopsida; order Asparagales; family Amaryllidaceae; genus Allium; species Allium fistulosum. The sequence continues at coordinate 328,127,283 of CM060906.1, forward strand.
CTTTGGTCAGTTTGGAGAAATCAAATATAAGGGTTATATAATCAAATATATATCCTATGCCACCTGTAGCCATTCTCATTTACCACTTTTATAATTCTCGTGCATGACCATTATTATTCCATTTAAGTATATTTATTTGTTTGTGCATTCCGATTCATTTTTCCATCTTAACTCTTTTGGCATTCTACAGAGTTAATATAATATAAAGGTTGGTTTATATCTTCCCAATAGCTTGCTCCTTTTCTTCTGTATTCGCATGTACCTGCTCGCTCCTCCACCAATGGCCGCATGCATCCGTTCCCCTTCCTTTCTCTTACCCGACCACCCTCGTTCGTTTTCCGCCGCTTTTTCCCACAACCCACCACCCATGGTGACAGCCATCGCTCCTGTAACCGACTCTGCCTATTTCTCTACTGTCTTATCTCTCCTTCTCTTTCAATCTATTCTAAAAAAACATTTTTAGGCCTGCTGTCTATTTCAAGTCTCTACCTTCATGCAACGTAAGGCATCAACCCATTTCCTCGCTTAACAGCCGCGTGCTTTGGCCTTCGCTCCTTCTCTCTCTCCTCTGGCAACTTGTCAATGCAAGGCCGAGACCTATTAGTGCCTCACTACCAAAGCTCGCTTGCCCTTCGTACCCAGATCTGACAAAGGCAAGCAGTTCTAGGATCCTCACCATAACACTCGTGTAACCCACTTTATCTTGCCACGGAGACCCTTCACTTCTTCTTTATATCAGGTATTTATATATATTATATTATGTTTTATTTTAAAACTGTTGTACTCTTTTGTTTTAGAGCTGTGTACGATTGAGCTATTATATATATATATATTAAAAAAATATGGTTGTTCCGTTAAAAAAAAAAATCGTACACACATATATAAATGTTTTCTGACATATGATATATATAAGATTTCTTGAGATGTAAATTTTTCTATTTTATATTCATTGGTCAGTTGTAGTTATATTTGGTTTGAAGTTTCACAGTTGGTGCAAAGGTTGATTTGATAAGTTATATAGTATAAACTTTTGCTTTAAGAACAAATGTCCTATATATTTTGGATATACGAAAGTATATATTAGTTTTATAAAATATTAGCTATGCAAGTTCAAAACCCATCAGTATATATGTTTGTAAGCTGTTGGAACTTATTACATATGTTATAATAATTTTCATATATATAGTATATCGGTTACTATATATTGATACTTGGGGTTCTGGGAAAATTGTAGTTTATATATATGTATGAACTTTTGAACTATATCAGTTTTAAAAGAAAATGGGTTATATACTATATTTTTATATCTTATTATATTATACTATACTACTCTATATCTTATTAAAAGTTTCGATCGCATGTTTTAAATATATAAATCTATCAGTTACCTAAAAATATATATAAGTTAAGCCTTGGGTTTATAATAAGTTGTTGTGGAAATAAGAGCTCATAGCAGTATATTGAAAGCAGTTAGAGCCTATAAGTATTAAGTTTATATTAATCTTATTTTAAGTATCTATTTTAAACATAAAATACACGTAGGTTATATACATATAGTGGTTTGGTTGGCTACAGAGTGAAGAATTGTGTACACTAATTTGGTTTTGGAGTTATTTATGGACTTCGTTTGCGTGTTTGGACTTGATATTAAATTGAAATTTTGTTTTATTTTGGTTTTAGGTGTGTATGTATATATTTTTAGTTTATATAAAAACTGATTCTGATGGTTCATCGATTTCTCATTATCAGCTCTTTTCGTCGAATTCGTGCCAATCTTGCGTTGCATTGGAATTTGTGCTTGAATTCATAACTCATCTTATTCTTGTTCATCTCCAACCTCGAAAGGTGAGCAATCACTCACGATTAATGTTCTTTTATTTATTAAATTTGATTTCAATTGAAACGACAACTGAAATATGCTGCTGTTAGTTATTTACACTGTTATATATGCTATTACCTGTATTAGTTCTTCAGTGACATCTGACACCATTATCTGTTATTTATGAAATGATAATCCAGTTTGGTTGATAAATGATTGATTGATTGATTGATTTTGACATTGGACGTTAAATTGTAAATATTGTAAGTGATAAATAATTTGAAATTGAAATTCGCGTAGGAGTTAAAATTGGAAATTGATATATGTGTTGAATTTGATCAGATAAAATTTGTATAATATGACCCCTTTAAATGTTTAAATTACTTGACATGTAGGAATATGGTTAATTACACCCTGAACAATTTAAATGCATGTCGTTTAATTTGATGTAGTATGAAATTGAATAGTAGATATCAAGTGAAGAACCGTATTAATATTAGTATAATAATCTTTAATCTACATGAAATGATAGTGTAGATTCTAGAAATAATTCTATTAATTTACACAAATAACAATGTGAATTAATACGATTATTTCGGGATTATTTAAATTAATTATTGGATTGTTATTGTTTGTTGTTATTGCTTGTTTATTTACTTTGACATCATCCCAGTTATCACACTGCAAGTTCCCTTTGCTATGCTTTGATTTTGAATTGAATTGGAATCGGGTTGAAATGATAAATACCCAAATTAAACTTTGACCTAGGATAGAGAATTAAATAAAACCCGATTGGTCAATAATTTGATTGAAAGATGAAAAAAAAGAGATTTTATTTGAATAAATAATAAGGTTTTAAATGAAGTTGGAATTTGAATTTTATGAAAGGAAATTGTTAATATGTAATAATCCGAAACAAAATATTAACATAGTAGTTGATGAAAGGATGTTGTTTAAAATATAATTATTAAGTTTGAAATTATTTAATAATTAAGTTTTGAAATTATTTTATAATTAAATAAGATTGAATTATTTAATAATTAAATAAGATTGAATTATTTAATAATTAAATAAAATTGAATTCTTTATTAAGTAAAATTGAACTTCTTGAATAAGTGAAATTAAGTTTCTTTATTAATTGAGTTTTGAAATTGTAACTAAGTAAATTAATAAGTGAAATTGAATTTCTCTAATAAGAAATAAAATGTGTTTTATTGAAATTAATGTAAGACTTGAAATGTAATGAATTTGATTTGATGAATTAAATTTAATGCAATTTGTGAGTTTTAATACAATGGAGTTGAACTTAAATAATTGATTAATAAAATTGGAATCGATTTGTGAAGGTCGAGGAAACTATTTTATTTTATAAAGTAATTTAAAATTATATTTAAAACTATTGATATTTTACTTTATAAATTTATTTTAATATAAACTATTTTAATATAAATCATTTTAATATAAATTATTTTATAAACTATTTTAACTTATAACTATTTATATAAACTATTTTATATGTAAACTATTTTATTTATAAACTATTTTATTATATACAATTAATTTTAATATCTAAACTGTTTGAGAGGAAAGTGTTATGAATTCCAAAATGTTATAATTTCAAACTATAGTTTCAAAGTGTTTTGATTTTAAAAGTCTTGTGATTTCGAAAGCGATATAACTTTGGAAAGTGATATGATTTTGGAAATGGATTTATTTGAAGTGAAATTGATTTCGGATGGATATGGTTTTGAAATGGCAATGATATTTCGATTTTGAAATATGAACTATTTTGAAAGTTATTAAACGACCAATCGGTGTAATAATTACGAAAGTTATTAAAGAGACCGGAATCGGTTAGGGACATACTCACTGTCTAAACCGAAAACCACTTTAATAACTATACGCGGAGTGTGATCCAGAATGAAGTGGTTGGAATGATGTACGTGATGACTGAAGAAAGAGAACGATAATGGATAGCCTTGACACTTGTGTCAAATTGGAAATGACTAAAACATGAGCCGTGCCTGGCCAAATGGGGTTAGCTACCTCGAGCGAACACACTTCTTCGAAAACTACTCATTACTTGTTGTCGATTGGTGCACCCTTGATTTGGGAGTGTTGTTTCGCAGTGTTGCGATCGCTGCGGCGATGCGTTCTCACCAGTCCGGATCAGGCAAACGGTAGTTTCACTACCTTGGGTATTGCCTCATGTGCCTTGTCATACTTGTATTCCTATATACGCGACCACTACGATTTGTTTTGTGCTATACCTATGGAGTACTCCCTGATATCCCACTAGTTTACTGTGGAGTTTACAGTGCTGTATAGACTATAATGCTTATGTAAAATGTGTTAAGGGGGATAATGGTAACGCCTTAACACTATTTTGATATCTTATATTACTGATAGGCATTATCTACTTATCGTACACTACTACATAGTAGATAGTTTAACGGATCCTTAAATGATGGTTATTCCAAACATCCTTTGAGTTACTTGTATTTCAGTTGCTATTTCACTTGAGTTGGATTTATTGATATAAGAATGTTAATCCTGACTCGAGTGTTTTGTGTTTTGCTTTACGCTCGGGTCAGACTGAGTGTACCAGTATTCGAGACTCACCTTTGGAGTTGGAGCTTCGCTTGGAGATCCCGCTATCTATCCAGCTTTCAGATATTCGGTTGATTCCAGTGGTGTATTCTGATATTGTATTTGATTATTGTATCTGAGACATCTGTTGTACTTATTTAACTCTGATATGTATATAGTAGCTTCATGAACTACTATCTTTTGTTTCCGCTGCACTTATTACTCTGTGTCTGTGATCTGTGATTATTTTATTTACTGTATATGTTCAGTTTTGTCAAATTTAATTAACAATTCGGTATTTTGAATTATTCAAGTTCGACATGTGCGGATGCGAATAGTCCAAAATAGCGGGTCATTACATATGGGGTCGACTTCAATGGAACATTTTCTCTAGTAATGAAACCAACTACTATAAGAATCATACTAACCATTGCATTGCATAATCATTAGAAAATCAGACAATTAGTTGTAGACATTGCATTACTGAATGGATAACTACAAGAAGAGGTGTACGTGGAATAGCTAAAAGGGTATATTCAAACTGGAAATACTGATCTTGTATGCAAACTACACAAGGCTATCTATGGGCTAAAATAAGCACCAAGAGTATGGTATAAAATGCTTAAATTAACTATGGTCAAATTGGGGCACAAGCCAACTAAGTCAGATAACTTTCTATATACAAAATTAAGTGGAGGCAAGACAACATACATACTTGTGTATGTAGATGATATTATAATTACAGGAAGCAGCACGAAGAAATTAGCAATACCATTCAGCATCTAAATCAAGCATTTTCAATCAAAGACCTTAGTGACTTAAGTTATTTTTGGACACAGAATTCATAACGAAAACTGAATCGGAGTTAATTTTGAGTCAGAAGAAATACATATCAAAAATTCTCATTAAAGAAAATATGAATCTAGCTAAGCCATTACATACTACTATGATCAATAATCTGCATTTTCCGAAGACAAAGGAAAACCCATAACTAATGAGAAGCAGTATAGAAGCATAGTGGGTGCTCTACAATATGCAACAATTATAAGACCAAAGATATGTTTCAGTGCCAACAACGTCTGCTAGTTTATGAAAAATCCTTAGATGAACATTGGAAACCTGTAAAATGCACTCTACGCTATCTAAGAGGTACACTAAATCGTGGAATATCACTGAAATCATGCAAAGAGTTAAACATACAATTTACATTGACGCCGACTGGGGTACAGACCCAGATGATAGAAGATCTACATTTGGGTACTGCATTTACCTGGGCAACAATCTCATCCCTGATGCTCAAAGAAGCGGTCAACCATCTCGCGATCTAACACTGAAGCATAATACAAATGTGTTGCTAGCACCACCATTAAAATAATGTGGATCAGATATCAACTTCATGAAATAGGGATTAATTTAACAAGAAATCCAATCATTTGATGTGACAATCTCAGCACCGTCCCTTTGTCAGCTAACCTAGTTCTCCACTCATGAATGAAACATATCGAAAATAATCTCCATTTCGTTCGAGGGCAGATTATCAAAGGAAAGCTTGAAGTTAACCACGTTCCAGTCGCGTATCAAAGAGCAGAGATTCCAACTACGCCTCTTTCAGTCAAAAAATTTCAAGATTAAAGACAGATCTAAAAGTAGAAGATAACTGCGAAAAGAGGAACAAAGAAACCCTAGATGTAATTGATGGTGGGTAATAGAGATAATGAACGAATGCTCATAGCTCACAAATATACTCGGTATAATTATGATCGGGTATGGGCAAGTAGAGAAGCCTAAAGGCCCAACCATCTTTATTCTTGTAACCGTTATGTACAAGTCTATATAAACTGTAACAAGTAATGTAATGTACATTCTCTCATTCTCAGAAATAAAATTTAACTTTCTCATTTACAATTTAGCACTACATTCCCCTTTATTATTTATAACTTTAGCATTAGAATTAGAACTTTGTTATGCAACGTATGATAAATTTAGTGAAATCAATAAACAACAAATTAAAGTTGTTATAACCGTTTATGTCTAATTTATGTTATGTAGGTCATATATCTTTTTATTTGAGTAAAAATATAATTTATCATTTTTATTAATATGAATGTGATACCCATGTTCAAACCTACATATTTCAATGATTTGTTAAATTGATAAACAAATATATGTAACCGCTTTCTTAAATATGTTAAATTTGTAATTACATAATTAGTTTAAATATATGAACTTAAAGGTAAATAGCAAGAAAGTTTATAGAATGGTTACAAAAAAAAATGTTGAAATTTTTACATAAAGTAATTTGAAGGTTAAAAATAGATTTTTTTTATAACATAGCTTGTAATAAAATTTTGAGTTAAATGAATTATATCTAACTTACAGATTAACTTTGTCGTTATTGTTTATGCACATAATTTATGTTGGTTGTGAGGACGAACGTCTTAATAACTGATGGTATGATAGGTTCATTTTTTGAGTTTGGCGAGAGACGTTTTCCTGGCTTTGTTTTTTATCGGACGATGTGATTATGTGGTAGAAAAAACAAAATTTAGTGGAAGATGAATGTTTTAGAAGAGATTTGGTGTGGTGAATGGAAAGGAAATGGTAATATATGGTTTAAGATATAAAGAAAGTTGTTAAAACTTTGAAAGAAAACACGGGTAAATAAAACGGCGAAGCTTACCAGCATTCGCTTCACTCAATCAACCATCCAAGCCAACTTGAACTAGCTACGATTTACTAAACAAGCCATGTATGTTTGCATTGTGGATAATTTAGTCCATTTTATCAACTGAATAAGCCATCGATAGTGCGTTAGCAGGAGTATGAAATACAAACATCCTTCACATACATACAATATAAGGATAACAAATACATTCAATATATGCCAAATACATGAAACACCAGTATCATGCACTGCATCACGTACAATATAAGGATAACAAATACATGCAATACACACACCCTAGATATACTTGAGATGTCAAATAAAATTCAAATTTGACGATCAGTTTGAGGTTGAGGTGACTTCATATCCTGAGCTGTTTGAAGTGGAGGTGCAGTTGCTTTTTCCTCATCTGTTTGAGTTGTTTTTTAGGTGGAGGCGGCTCCTTTATCCACATCTGTATGATGGTTTTTTTAGGTGGCCGGATTTGTTTGACCTCCAGGCGGGCCGGTTACCCCAGGATCTCTAGCTTCTTCCTACACAAAAAATTAGGGTTGGACATCCTTACCATATTACCACTTACCAAGCATTACCAACCACTACCAACTAAAACGGTTCCGAAAAAATGATAACCAATTTGACTTGTACGGTTTGCCGAACCGCATGAAAATATGCAGTACGGTAATGGTAATTAACTACTAAATCTGATAACTACCATATCCACTATATAGATATATGGAAAGTCTATTTATACAGAAAATATAGACACAATTGATGACACAATAATCTCCGTCAATCGATGGCCCCTCGATTTATACCTATCGTATAAGAACAAAAAGATCCAATGGTCCACATCCCTTGTGTCACCAACTGTCTAATTCTATGTCCAAACATTCGCCTTATATATATGTATGTATATATATATATGTATATATGTATGTATATATATGTATATATGTATGTATGTATGTATGTATGTGTATGTATGTATATATGTATGTATATATATGTATATGTATGTATATATATGTATATGTATGTATACACACACACACACTATATATATATACTATATAGCTCACATTTAATGTGTAATGATTTAATAGAAAATCTAACAAAATACTATTATGATATCATATTGAATGTAATTCTTATCATGTATTTTTGAAAAATTATATGATTTCATACAACGTTTAGCATCTTGTACAATATTTACTTGTATGTTTGACTACTCCAAATAAAATTGATAAATAATCATATAATAAAAATTAACAACTCTTAATATATTACTTATTTCAATATTTACTTATTTAACATGAAATATTGTAAGCAAATATATATCATACTAGTAAACGGTAAAAGTTTATTACCGACCTTTACCAACCATTACCAACCACAAACCGAAGTATCGGTTTTCCGATTACTTTGGTTGGTAATGATATGATTTTTCTATTATCATATAAATCGGTATGGTAATGGTTTTAAATATGAACTTTCGGTACCGAACCGAATCCAGACCTACAAAAAATTATAAAACTGATGGTTAATATCTAGTTTAATCTAAAGAAATGCTGAAATATACTTGAACGGGTAAATGAAGCTCAACCTCTTCTTTTGTTCCATTACCAGAAGAACCTACAGATGCAAAACCTCTGATTAAACCACCGATCATCGTATCTTTTTCACAATATTTATGATGAAGCCCATATTGGAATATTATATTAGTGACTACACTAAGTACCTGAGATATTCTGTGGTTTCTTTTCTTACGATGCAACCTCCAAGTTCCACGTACGTTATATATACGAGCGTTACAGCACGCGCTTTGCGCGTGATAATAGCATGTGTTTTGCACGTGAATTGTTTTTTTACAAATTATATATGATTAACACATTCAAGAGAAAATGATTTGCAAAAATATTTAGCCTTATTTTTACGTTGAAATCATGTTAGTTTGAATTTAATTTATATTATTAATTAATAAACTAGAAATTTGTAGATGATGTTTATTTATTAGATCCTACTTTTAACCGTTTAGGGATATTTTGAATTTGTAAAGAAATTTAACTGTTAGATCCTATATTTAAGGAATATTAAGATTATTAATATCTCTAGAGGGACATTTTTGGTAGTTCACGCCGACACCAAAAAAGTGTAACACTAAATGTATTACAACTATTATTAAAGATAAAAGATAGGAAAATTGTTGATACCGTTAGTTATTATTGATTACTTTACTGTTAAACCTCCGATGATGACATTGGGTCTTTTTATACGATTTAGTACTTGTTTAACATGTTTGTATCATCAGTTAACCGACCCATCTTGGACCCTCTAAAAATGAAATGAAAAGACGTTTCGTTAAAGAAAACAATTATGAATTTGCTACTTGTTTGTAAAGAACAAAAAAGTACGTTAGGTCAAATTATAAAAGGAAATTGGTAGTAATTTGACCGAAAACTTCTCTGTGTGGTCAGCATCTGAAATCTGGAGGGTAATCCATCCCTTTCCAATGTCCTGCCACAAATGCCTGTTTTTATTCTTTTTTGTCCAGTTATTATTATTATTATTATTATTAATTTTTGGCCACTTTTGTATTTGTAGTAATTACTACTAAATAATATATAGAAATTTACAGAACGCCACCAATAATAGTAATTTCTTTATGGTGAAAACCCAGCTTCTCTTCTTAGTTCAGATATAAAAAAGTTATTTTTTGTCAGAAATTAAATCTAAATAACAATCGTATATTTTTATGATGAAAACAATTTTAAAATTTTCTTTTGCATATTTTTGATAAAATGCGAATATTTAAAGAAAACTCTACAAATATTTGCATTGTGGAAACTGCAAATAACAAATATTTGCAGAGTTTCCGGCAAATATTTTAAAACTTAAAAGTATGAGTCTTTTTTAGGACAAGTTTTTAGAAGCGGACAATTATGTATTTAAAAACTTAAAGCTGATGTTTTACGAATTTTTTGTTTCATTTATTTGAAATGATATTAATATGATAAATACTGATATTTTGCATTACTAAAAATGAAACATGAAATTTGATATAATAATAATAAATTACCTCAACTAATATTTATAATATACCCATTCCCACAATACAAACTTTAATGCTTTGTTAGTATTTAGTTTATTTGTTCTAGAATATTCTCGTATACTTTTGTTTATGAGTAGGAATCAGTGATGAAACAAGAAAATTGGCTTGCGAAAGGCGAAGTTACATGTATGATCAATATATGTGTACGTGTGTAGCAAACTTTTTTTCCGAAAGGGTAAAACATTACAAGGCCCAAGGCCTGCTTAGTAATAGGGTAAATACCCGAAACAAAATGGGTATAACCCAATACATCAGATGACCCAATACAATTACATTAGGGTTATGAAACCCTAACCACTACTTTATTTCAGCTTCACTCGAAGCTCTGCAAAACTCAAATATGGCGACTAGTTGAGGACTGAAGAATTTCTTCATATCGCCGATGCCTCGCGCCTCAAGGCGGCTTCCAATGGTGTGTAGCAAACTTGGAAACACGTAATATTTCCTTTTTTTAAACTAAATCACATAGGAAAACTTGCCTGAAATAAACATATATTACTGAATCAAGAAAATAAAGAGGATGGAGAAGAAAACAATTGTTGAAGAAGATGAAGTAGTCGAAGTGAATTTCTAATAGTTTTTGTTGATTTTGATACGTTGGATATTCGGGTTTTAAAACTTATATTTTTGTAGATTAGGTACTTTGCCTTTTTAAGTGGTGTTAACTTTAATTTTTAGATAATTAATCAGATAACCTATTAACTCTAATATTCATTTATAGTAACATAGATGTAATACGATCAAAGTACAAATTAAGTATTTCTTCCGTATTGGATTAACAACCAATTTCGTTCATATTCAAAACTACTCCAAGTCTAAAACCAAGTCAAAAATCTCATTTTTAGTGTTCAATTTGGGCTAATACATTCAGATTTGTAGAGTATTAACATATGACTTGCAGTATTGAAAAATATGTAATGGCTGCTTTCTAAAACTAAAGAGAACTTTGAGTTGCTCCTAAATGCTCTGCAGTTTCTTAAAAAAATGTTTTTTTTGGGATAAGGCAGCTGCCCACCTAGCTGAAAGCTAGTTACATCACCGGTAGGAATTATATGTATACTTTTTAGTAATTCACTAGTACATATGTACACGCACATGTGTGTATGTCTATGTATGTATGCATGCGTGCGCACGTGTGTATATATATAGACACACACATATATACATACACATACACACACGTGCATGTGTACGCATGCACATCAAATTTTTTTAGTGAACTCTAGAAAAGTATGCATCTACCAAACATATACTTTGAGTATATGTTACATCATTTTGAGGTTCAAGCTGAAAATGGTGTAAGGAGACTTTTTCAAACAACATGGCTATAATGTTCTGGGTATAAAATCTTCTTGGGAATGGTTCAATTAATTCATCATGCTATAATGTTCTAGTTAGAGCATTCCCAACCGTGTCAAGGTTAGGAATTGACTGACCTCCAACAGGAGGTCGGTTGCCCATATTAGGATTGCCAAGTTAGCCGGCTTTTATAAAGCCAGCTAAACTTAGCCGACTTTATAAAAGCCGTCTAAGCTGGGAATTTAATATTCCCACCACGTGGATTGCAATCGTATGGATAGGAATTGCAATCCACGTGACCCACTTTAACCGGCTTTATAAAGGCCGGTTAAAGTAGGGGTTTTGATTATGGATGGGGTGTGTTTTTTTTGTTAGTTGGGGCTGAGTTGTGGTCAATATGGTTTGAATTGATGTGTGAAGACCTAAACGATTGGGAATGCTCCTACGATGCAGTGAGGGCGCTCGAGGCATTCAAAATGGAACAAAGAATACCAGATTTTTTTTAATGACCAAAAAGCTTGGGAGAAACCATCGTTTTATTTGAGAGGGTCATTTATTTAGAAATTGCCAATAAAATTGCCAAACATAAAATAAATAAATAAATAAATAAAAGATGAAGACATTATAATATATTGAAATTCACGCATATATATTTTGCAGTTTGTTATCAATTGACCTCTCGATTTAATTGCAACAATGTTGTGATTAGTTGTTTTCGAATGACAATTGCAAAATAAAAAAGGCATCTTATATTTAACATCAGTGAAGTAAATATGGAAACATAAATGGCTATGGATACATACAATATTAATGTATCTTATACATACTATAAAAATAATCTTTATCCATGTCGCGCCGATGTCATATAAGTCTTCTATAAAAGAACGTCGAAATTTTTTATCGACTTCATATTGACATCTTTCATGTGATGGTTTACCGACATCATTTACCCCGTACTATTGCAACAATGTTTTACCAACGTCGTAGCTACACCATGATGACGCTTTATGAATGAATTTACTGACGCGTTACGATGCCATTCTAAAATGCCCAAATTGGATTTACTGAAGCTTTACCGATGCCATTCTAAAATGCCTGAATTGGGTTTACTAACGTCATACTGACACCATGCGGACACCATGACTGAAGCATTTTTGCTGATGTTCACTCCTCAAGCACAAATTCATATATAAACAACTAGTGCGAACCCGTGCTTCGCACATGGACTGTAGCTACATTTATTTTAGCAATTGTTATAGTAGAAATATCAGATTATGTTCTAATCAATGCAATAAAATATATGTATCAATTTTTTATTCTCATGAAAGTGGCATGAAGGCAAAGATATAACCATGTTTTACTAAATTATGGATTACACTATATTTTTACTAAATTATCTTTGAATATTTATTTTCTAGTAGAAATATTAATATGATAAAATTTAACTACAATATTTCATACAATTCATTTTTCGCAGAAGTTTTTTAGAATTTCAAACAATGTTATTTTCTTTTGGACAACTTGTTTTCAAAATATTGAACAAAGAAATCAGCTTGGTCTGCAATAAAGATGTCATGTCCATTAACTTTAATACTTTTGTGCCACCCTCCACCATCTGGAAAACGTTGATCTTGTAATTCTCTAAAGAATTATAAAAATGATTCGATCAAGCTCAATAATATAAGCTCACGACAATGACAAAAAAGTTGAATGTATATATTCAATTCATACTTGGTTTGCGATTACACACAATTATTTTGTCTGCATTTGAAAGATAGTTCACAAACTTGAATTAATTAAAGTATGTTTAAAATTAATCACATTAAACCAAAGAATACATGAACATTATAGAGTCAACTACATTACCATCATTCTTTCTTCTACCCGGTACACTATGTCACATTCACCAAGTGAACATTTTATCAAAATTCATGACAGTAAAATATCCACCTCCATTCATATATATCCAGCATTAGACTGCTAGAAACTATGAATGGTAGCTTCAAATTTCAATGCCCTTTCTTCATGCTTATGTCATTTCTTCAGTGGTAACTTCAGCAAATAACTGCTTCAGCTTCAACCACTCATTCAGTTTAGACCATTCGTCTCAGCTACACCACGACCAACTTCCTGCAATTAAGCTCAATATACATCGTCTCATTTAGTTAGTTTAATGTAGTGGCGGTCCAATCAGTCTACATCAGAATAATTTACACCTCTGCCTAGCTTGACCTTCGCCTAACTGCTTCAACCAAATTACAGTAACCTATCAACCTACAACTCCTACAATTATAGTAACTGCATGTTTTGTACAATTACGGTATACTGAAACTTTTTTGCTGCTTTTCTCTTACCTGACACAACACCGAAGGTACTCTCTCTAAACTAAACAGTTATTTGTTGTAAAATAGCTGAAAACAAATCTATAGTAAACATGAAATTGAATTTGCTCATGATTTATTAAACCTAAAGCAAATACAGTGATACAGTATGGTTTCAGTACTATTTACCTTTATTTTAGTCAATAGTTGACCAAATAACATTAAATTTTATGTTTTGGTTGATTTATGATGAGTTTGTAAGAGCATTTCCTCTTCCAACTATATGAAAACAAAATATATCTAAAATAGGGACAATTTATTAAAATTTCAAAATTTGAGTATTCATATATTTAAAACTCAAATTAATATTGAGCTTCTTTTGCAAAATTTGAAGCTCAATAATTTTTTTAGTGAAAATTAGGTTGGAGGGCTTCTCATTATAGGGTAATAAGTTTAAGGACCACACTTATGAATAATTAGTTTTAAGGACAATTTACAGGAAAATGATAAATTCATTTATCCTTTTAAGTTATACATGAAAATGATAAATTCATTTATCATTCTTTATGTATAACTGAAAATGATAACTTCATTTTATCTTTTTTCAATAAATTATCCTTAAAACAAATTTTTCAAAAGTGTCGTCCTTAAAATTTATTACCCTACACAAAGAAGCCTTTTGAGTGAAAATCATTTTCTTTATTATACCGAGGATTTAGTTTCAATTCGATCCCTCTTGAAATCAAAACGGAATGACCAAAATTCTAGTGTTTTGATCGGAACCTCAAACCTTGATTTTAGCTCATCAAATTTTTATTTATTGCCAAGTCACTTATTGACAGATGAGGCAGCATATGAGTCCCTATATTCATTGTGAATCTTATATGTTATAAACTACCAAAATATAGCAAGAAAGCATTAAAACCTAAAAAAAAATGTTCCCAAAGTTTAGGCCTCATTTGGTTAGCTATTTTTAGTTTTGTGTTTTCGTTAAAAATATTACACACAACGCATGCATTTTTTGAAAATAACCGATTTGAAAAATGAAGCTAACATATAAATTAGAAAACAAATTTATTTTGTTTTTCACGTTTGGAGAGATAACAAAATAATGGAAAACAATTCATCCCCATGCCCGTTCATCAATCTCATCCGTCATCCCTCCATCATCATCACAATGGTTCAAAATTTCATATTTCTCTTCCGCCATTTTAATATTTTGTTATGAATGTTGAAAACGCAAAACAAAAAATGAAACCAAACAGACCCTTAACACTTGATAAATTTTCATTCTCAATACTACCGAGGAAGGAAATAAAATATTGGCAAAAACATCCACTAAATATGATATTTGTTTATTCCTTTTAAACAACATCCTAAGCAGGGATTTACAATAATTTGACCATATTTTTTTGCCTTCAACGTAAATAGCTTATAAATATTTTTTCCAATTTAATCCATTGCTACAATTAAGTGCATGTGCAATGAATTTGAAATGCTTATAAATTTTCAACTTATATTGTAAGTCAATTACCATTAAAGGTTACATGTTGCTAAACATTTAAATTAGTGAAAATGGTCCCTTAATGAGCTTCCTTTGATTAAATGAAGGACGAAGGTAAGCAAATTCATTACATAAAATCACGATAAATTACATTAGCAATGAAATACTGCAAATCGCATTAGCTATGAAATACCACTATTTCATCAGAAGTTGGCGCTGGAAGAATACTTAATATCTATAATGACTAATACGACAAAATCTGAAAAGCAAGCTAAATGTTTAAGGGATTATTTTTGTTTATTCCTAATATAGTAAGGTAAATTGTGTATCTTTATTCCCAGGAGAATAATATTAAGCATAAAATGTAGAACCAATTGTGAGAAGCATGAAGATGCTAAGTGTAACGTAAAAGATTAATTGGCTTACAATAAAGAATAAATGAAATAAATGATAGTAAATTCATTAAATGCTTGTATTTTATGTGGTATGTGTTAAAGTTTGCAAAACTATTCGTCAGATATACAAGTCCAAATTATTTTTTCAAAAAGAATCAATTGTTAATATGAGTGCTAATCTAAATTTTAATTTTGGTGATATCACTTCTAAAACATTGATATTGTGTAAATTTTGCTAGAAGTTATGATAATTTAGTTCAAAATTATAAAAATTTGTAATGCAAGAACTACATGATAATTTGGAAGAGAATAGATAGATCTTACTCTATCAATACTTTGTTTTGTGATTTCCTTTGTATTGGATGATTGTCCAAAATTATCCAAACCCAACCTAAGAATTATTAAATGATCAAATAATTGATGACATTTGTAGTAATAATCTCAAGTCACATGATGCACGTTATATTGATTCCAATGAATAACCTGAAAATTTAGACGGTGGATGGTTTCAAGTAATCTGCTGGTTCCTGTTGGTTGCAATAAAAGGTCCAGTAACCACTAATAAGACGTTTTCAACTTTGGTGTAATTACGATGAAACTCACAAAAGAACAGAAATCTTGATGAAAGTATAGTGGATGGCCTATTTAAATTAATGACATATAAACGTTGGATGTTGGCATACCAATATGTCCCTGTTTTTTCATCTCGGGTTTTGCTGTTAGGTAAACTACCCTAATAGCATAGAGTTATAGAGAAATTCCCAATTAGTTTGGACATTTTATTTCATTCCATATTTCGATGAGATGTGTTTTTGTGTGTGTAAGCAATTAAGATGTTTAATTATTAATTTTCTCTTACAGGTTGCGCCTACATTCAAATTTTAATTTCTACACTGTTTTGTACCCTTATTTGTAAATTTCACACGTAATTGGTTACTGAAAATTTGCAGAAAAATGTTAAATAAAATTATCTTTAAATAACCAGTTTATTCATGCTATGTGCACAAAAAAATATTTGCTGAGAAAGAGAATAATTGCCAACAGAAACTTAAATCAACACAAATGAAGAGTAGAAAGATGCACATTTTTGCATATTATGCCTGTGAGAATAAAATTACATTTTACTATAAAAGCCTAATTATGCAAATACCACGTGCAACACATTTGATGGCTAAAAAAAGGCAAACGACTTTAATAAGGATACCTGTGGAAATTGAATGATTGACATTCTATATTTACCCCTGAAATATAACTTCCTAAACTATGAAATAACACCTTGTTCACACAAACATGAAGCGGATCCAAATAAAAGCATTTAAGTTATTACCTGATATGTTCATGGTACAAAGGAAACACAAAATGAAATATACTTGTCTTTGTGCACTCTATTATTCCTTTTCCACTATAGGAGATACAAAGGAAATATGTATATGTGTAGCTAAAACAACACAGTAAATTATATCATTAATTGCTATTTGTATCTGTGTATTCATGTAAACTATACCTTAGTCTGTGGTTGGGAGTGTAGACTGCTTGTTGTGAATTGCTGGTCGGAAGTTGTATGCCGTAACAGCCTGCTAGTAACAATGAGTTTGTGGCCCCAACCATTTGTTAATATGGTGTAAGTGAAGCCTGGTATAATATTAATGGTTGTAGAATCCGTATTATATTAGTTGGTTTAAAATGTAAAGCAACTTGTAATTCATTAAGTACTTGCTGGCAAAAAATGTATAACTTTTAGGAATTCAGCTGCAACAGTGAAGTAAGTCGATGCAAGCAAATTTGTACCAGGTCGAGGTGAAGGAAAGATGTCCAAATAAGACCATATAATCTTGACATGATCTTTTATTCTAATTTTGCTTTATCTGGTTTTATAATTGGGAAACTAAGCAAGGGATGTGAAGTAACATTATGTTACCATTTTGATATTTTGACAACTAAGCAAGTAAAAGTACAAAGAGAGTCATATCACACTGCACAAATTATAGAAAGGGATGTGAAATTCTCTTTTTTTTCCTTCATCATCAATTAATTAGTTTTTTAATAAATTTGCTCGGCTTGACATAACTATTACACATCTTGCAGTTGTGAATGTCCTACTTGTAATCTTCCTAACCTCGGGAGCAAAAAAATGCTCCACTCTTGTATATACACAGAATAATATAAAAATGTAATGTTGCTTTTGTTTTATGTTTTCCATGGTTAAATCCACCATAACACGGGAAAGGCTAGCTACACCATGACTTTGTGTGTCGAAATGAAAAATGTCTTTGTGTCAAAGTTTCAACATGCTGAAGAACCAATTTCATCATAAAGGGATATTTGTTAATTTGGAAAATGACTTTAGATCAAAATTGCATTTTCGATAACAAATTGAAATGAAAGAAACTATTACAACTAATATCAGATAGATCTTTCAATGTATATTTGAAAATTCAATATTCATTTGTATCCCTATAGAAAAATGAGAGAATATCTGATATTCAAAATCAGATGTGGACATAGCAGTATTCCCATTTAATATTGTTTGGTTTCAGTAAGGATAATAGTTTGTGTTATGTACATTTCAAACACAATGTTTTATCGTCGTATGTTTATTTATTGCATTTTTTGAGTATTAGTACTATAACAATCCCATATTAATTAGAAATTTTGATTTATCTTTGCAGATAAATTAACTGTACGTAGATAGATTAAAACCTAGCAGACATATCTGATATTCAAAATTGATTTCGCATACGGCTATGTAAATTCAAAATTGATTTCGGATTTGAATACGAATATACCACTATCAGTATGCACTGTATTAACCAAATATCAGCTAGTATGGATTCATCCAAATGCATCCATTATTGATTCATCTGCTATCATTAATACATAACTGAGTGTTAATGGAGTATTGCAAAATAAAGTGTGAGAAGAAATCTCAAATAATATAACAAACAAAAGAAGTTGCTTACGTTTTAACTTTTGTGAAACTTCTCTTGTATAATAAGATTTTCCTTTGTGAAAAATAACCATCTTCAACCTTTTCGACTATGCACATATTTAAGTACATAATAAAAATAAACTTTGGTTGGAATTTTTTATGTTGGGTTTCCACGTTTGTGAGACTTGAAGAATAATTGAATAACAAAAAGTAGCAAACTTATTTGGTTACCAGTTTTGTATGCTTCAATCCTTCCTGATTGGTTGGATAAACTCTCCTACAAACTTGAACCTTTTTGGAACTTTTCAAGTCATCTCTTGTAAAACACCAACAGCTGAGTTGTCGGTTGGAACTTTTCAAGTCATCTCTTGTAAAACACCAACAGCTGAGTTGGCGGTAGGCAAACCTGGAAAGAAATCGATAACGATACGAAATTCAGATTCAAAAATCATTCTACATTCTTTCCAAAATCAATCCAGATCTACAAAGTTCAACATCATAAAAGATCAGGTAAGATAACGTAAACAATCCACAGACAATGACGATAACAGAAGCCAAACAATCAATCAACAAACGTATGTAGATCAGATTAAAACATAGGAAACCTTAATAGATCTACCTCGATTTAAAACAGATCTAAAAATTCATCACCTCCAAGCTCGAACAAATCGAAACTCGATCTCAGGCAGCTTCTGTCTCAGCCGCAGATGCCAGAAATTCTTGAATTCAATCTAATTAGATAACAGAAGATGAACAAAAACGAAAAAAGCAACAATTCGAATCTGAGAAGCCCTAGAAAAACGTACTCAATCTGGCAGAACCACCTTGGATATCATATCATTTTCTGTATACACAAAGGAGGAAGTAGATTGGGCGGAGGTTTGGAGCTGCAGGGAAACGACTGTTATCAGAGGAAAAGCCGACTTCGATAAATTAGCAAAGGAGGACGTTGATATTTAGGGTTTGGAGGATAAAAGAACGAAGCAGAGAGTTGGGTACGAACAGGAAGAAATAAGAAACGCGACTATTGATTTCAGAGGGCTTGTACGCTCTTTGAATTGAACTGAGAAATAATATAATAATAGTATAAATAATATAATAATATAGACTTAAATTTGGTGACTGTTCAGTTGCCAAATTTCAAGGGGGCCTGTGTGAGCTTGAAATTGAACTCATTAATAATAATATAGTATGGATATTTCATCGCACATATAATGGCATATACAAAATATAAACATATACACAACTACCAACATTTAGCAAATATCAACACATAAACAAATACTAACAATCACAAATACCAAATATCCAACATATCCAACACATAACATCAAATACAAATACCAAATATCCAAAATATTCAACACATAACATCAAACCCAAATAATGTCCAACACAAAAAAATGTATCCATCATCATCATCAATATCCAAACATAAACAAACAAACACAATATCCAAACACGTATAATACATACTCACTCATCCCCGCACATTCAGTTGCATCATCATCATTAGAATCTGAAATGTCCATATATATGGAAACTATCGAACAAGTGCATCTGTGAGTTGTAGACTTTCATCCTCAGCATACCAATCTATGACTTTAAGTGTCAATTTTCGATTTCGACATCACTGAATTTGGCGTGTCTTTCTAATGCTGATCTCTGCATTGTAACCAATTTTTTTGTTAACAATAAAGAAGAAATTATTTTAAACATTGTATCTGTGTATTAGAACTATTACAGACAAATGTATTGGACTTTGCTTTATTTTTCTTTTCTTACAAAACAAATGTTACGAAATATTCAGGAATTCTAGTCTAATACGTATATTTCGGGGTTTCAATTTCAGTTTTAAAATACTACTTATTTATTTATTCTATTACTGAAACAAAATGTATAAATTAACTTTAATTGAACAATAAGGTATAAATGAAAAATATTGATTGATCATAAATATTTACAACATTAAAAATGTTGGTTCCTTATTTTGTTTTTAAATTATTTTAGTTACATCATATATATAATTTGTGATTTTATTTAAAAATTTCAAAATTTGAACATTCATATATTTGAAACTCAAATTAATTCCTTTTTAAGTTTTTTTTTATTAAATTTGAAGTTTAATAGTTTTTTTTTATTGAATCGACTTGGTCCTAAGTTAAAGTTTCAAAAATGTTTACTCCTTACTTTATTTTTTAAGTTACATCACATATATTTTGTGATTTATTTGTTTAGACTTAGACTTTTTTAATTGAAATTGCTATTTTAATTGAGAAATCACAAATTCAACTATATAAATATTTCTTTACCTCGAAAAATACTTCTATTATCAAGATAATCATTTTCTATCTTCCTAATCATAATTAAAATGTTTACAATCTTTATCAAACTCATTTTATCAATAAAATTGTTTTTCTTCCTACTTTATTATTTTTATTGCACTTTATTTTTTTTGCTCAAACTTATTTTGTTATTTAAATGGCGATTACAACATCCAATACAAAATGTAGATTAAGTTAAATAAAAATACTAAACATGCATATAAAATACACACACACACAAAGATATATATATAAATATATACACACATAAATTCACATATATGGTTACATATATTTATAACCAATATATACATACATATATAGTATACTACACACATATATATATGAGATCCTTCATATACATATCAGATGTGTGTGTGTGTGTGTGTGTGTGTCTATATACAGATACATATGTTTAAGTATATTAAATTGTATGCGTATGGATTTATATACATATAGATTTAAATATTAATACTATATGTATGTGAGCTAGAAATATTTATATTATATATATATAATATGAGCCCTGTATATATGCTCGTGTAAATATGTTTAAGCTATTACATTCAGAATATTTTCATGGTTGGACTTACAGTCCACCCTTTTGGAAATAGCTTTATCGAGTGCGTTGAATACCTCTTCATCTATTTCTCTTGTTTTCTCCATACCATTACTTTGAAACTCTTCAATCTTAGCCAGGCATTTCGCCTAATTTGCATTTTACATATTCATTGGAATTTTATATATGTATGTATTTATATGTGTGTGTAGGTGTGTTATTTAATTAGAATTTTATGGATAACTTACTACAGACTCTGTAGAAGCATAATTTACTCAACTGTTTGCAGTGGACCCATTCGCCGACTCAATCTTGTGAGTGCTACATTAAACTTGTCAAGATGTAGGCTCACTATGCTGCTCTTCATACTGAAATTTGAATTAAGTAAATTACCACATAAGCATATTTGATTTATTTAAATGTTAAATAAATTTAACAAATAAATATATACTAGATTGTTATGATAATCTGCGTATGATTTGGTACCACCACTACGTAACCTAGGATTTCTATTCCAGATTTCGGCACTCTGTTCTGCGTTTCTTTTGAAGTCCTCTATCTACCAAAACCTCAAGAACTGCTTGTATATCTCCTGGGCAAGAGTTGGATGCCTTTTGCCATTCCTACAAATACCATATGTCCATTCCCAATATTTTGGGCTACTCTAGATGTCGAAGCCATTTTCACCATTGCTTCAGAAATGCCATCTTTTCAAGCAAATTTTCTCCTCAAATGCAAACTTAATATACTATGAATAAAATGACATACATATTTATATAGTGTATTGTGTTCTAATTATTTCACCTTAAAGTCCTAAAATATAAATATCTTCATGCCATTGGGAACGTCAGTAAAATTGAGCAAGAATGTCATTATCCATCCAAACATGCCTTCACGGATGACATCTGATGTGGTGCTGATATTGAATCATAACTGTACATATATCTATGTATGCGCATTTAACTAGTAAATTACTATATATACATGTATGTAAGTATGTTTATCTTGATAAAAGGTATTACCATGGTAAATGTATGTGTACTAATGTTAGTGTGTGTATATATGATTGTTTTTGTATCCAAATAAGTAATTTACTCACATCGATCCTCGTTTTTTCTCAAAACAATCAACTCGTAGATGGCAGAAGAGTTCATCTCAAATGCACAATTGGATGGACCAGTAACATCAATAAGTGAATCAGTCTAAATAGAAGGAGACATCATAAGTGCACCATTCTCAGTTGAGAGAGATCTACCATGATCTGATGAGCGAGATCCACTATGACCTAATGAAGGTCCACCACAGTTGTGTCTACAATCTCTATTAAACATATTTGTTATAGTAATACATGCGGAGATAGTATAGACTATAATAATGGGTACGTAACTTGTGCTTTACAACCACATGAAATTGAAGTAGCAAATAGAAAAAATTTGAATTACACTAGATCATAAACGATTGAATTTGAAAATGAGATTAGTAACTTCACCTAATAAAAACAAGAATGGAACATAAATTTGATTTCAAGGTGTATAAGCAAAAAATTGAACATTTAGTTGTCATGACATGCATACATACCTTCACGATTGATTGTTAGCAATAGAGAAACTGAAACTAACTTGCATATATAAAAGAAGATTTATAATCAACTATACATATGTTGCTGGTTGTCAACATCTTTATCAATACCATTATTTACAATATCATCATTATACTTGTAACGACACGGATTTTTGACGTCTGTTAATTGGGTGATTAACTGATTTAAATTATTGGGATATTAATTTTGATTGGTCGAACCAATAAATTTCTGATGATTTAAATATTTGAATACATAGAAAATTGATTAAAAACTATATTAAATATTGAATTTTAAATTCCTGGATATAATAAATATTATAGAAAAATGAATATATATACTCCACCATTTAAATTAAGATAACATATCCATATATATATACAAGCTTTTTGGCGTTTGATAAAATATAAGTATATAAATCTATATATGTATATATGCCCATATGAAATAAAATATAGGAAAGTTTGTATAAATGTGAATATATATATATATATATATAATGAAAAAATATATATACATAAGCATTGTATATGAGAATATGTATAAATATAAAATAGTGTGTAGGTATATGTTATAAAATATAGTGCATATGGTTATATATATATATACACACACATATATATATATGTAAGTATGACAAAGTAAAAATGTATATTATGTATACATGCATATCTACACATACATATATATATATATAAGTGTTATGGTAAATAAATGTATAAATGTGTATATAAATAAGTGTAGACATGTGAATATATGATAACATATATATATACACACACACGTAGATATATATATATATATATATGAAATATGCATGTACGTACACAAGGAGACAACCTCATAAATGCATATCAAATTCAATGGCAAATCAACATAATAAATCAAATAAAGCCCTAGATCAAATCATCTTTTATTCAAAAAAGGTCTACTTGTTTTCAAATCAAAATAAACTTTCCATAGGAAATCAAATCAAGAAAAAAAGGAATGTAATTTATACATATACATTTATAGGATAATTTATATTTTCTTCCTTTTAACTAAAAAGCTATTGTCATTTTAAAACCGTAATTTAAAGTTAATGATATTTTATAAATTAAATGGGCAATTAATTATACTGTTAGTTGACTTAAGACTTATGTAAATTAACAAGTTAGATATTAGGTAGAGTGTTAAATTTTGAATTAACTAAAATAAAGTGTTTTATAATTTCTTTAAAATTGAAATTAATTTGGATTTAAACCATAAATGGATTTCAGTTAATTAAAGTTATTAAATCCCAAAGTGAAATGGTTTGATGTTGTTATAGATCGTTAATTTGTTTAATGATCTATATCTTTGTTTAACTCTATTGGATATTTAATTCAATTATTCTTTTCTGTGCCATCAAGTGGTCAGATAAGTTAATAGTAGATTAAAAATGATGATACGGTCTATTTGAACAAAAATCTGCAATAAATTCCCATATTTGAATAATATCACCCTAAATATAAATTGTTTATTTCAAACAATTTACCCTGTTAAATTAATTATTTGGATTCGAAGAGACCGAAATCGGATATCTGTGTTATCCGGAACCGCTTCAAATTAATAATCACTCCGAACTTTTATAGGTTTGATTATAGAGTTTAATAGGCTGGAATTGGCTTAATTTCACAGATTTAACTATTTTAAATCAGTATTGTATTTGGGCACTATTTTATATCGATGGATTCCTGAAAATGATTTGGTTGAAAATGGATGATAACTCGTCGTGTTTGTACGGGTTGCCTGGTTTCAAAGGTTTTCATAGCTTGAATATTTCAAATATTAAGTGAGTTTACTCACGCTGGTTTCCAGCCTGACTCGGGTGTTACTTTATTGTAATGCTCGGGTCAGACCGAGTATTACAAAATTTCAGGTTAGGACACTTTGGAGCTCAGGAGAAAAGCTGAATGGCAGAGACGTATTGATTATATGCCACTGTGTATTGTGGGTTGTATGTCGGCATTTAGGGACAAGTTGTTATAACTGTCTAGATTTTTATATTGGTAATTGTACTCTGATAGCTTGTATATATGTTAACAGTTACAGCTTTTCTTTGTATAAAATGATGTTGTTGTATATTATATTTTGTTCCGCTGCTATTGTGAGATTTTGTGCTGTTGTTTCTGTTTCTTCTTCTATCTTTTTCCTTCTTAACCCTAACAACCTAGTATTTTCGGCACTCGTTTCTCGGCACTCTATATAGTGAACGTATTAGTGTTGATTTTCGGGGGTCGAAAATCGCTTGGTCGTTACACGTGGTATCAGAGCTGAAGGTTAAGCGAGAACTTTGGCTCTGGTGGGGATTACTCATTAGAGATAGGGTCAGTAGTACCCTAGAATGAGTTGAGTTTATTATATATGAGGGCGTACTTGTTATTTTCATATATAATGATTTTAAAAATGGTTTTGAAATAATTTCTATATAAGATTATATTTTGGTATAAAAGAAATAATTTTGTTATATTATTATAGTATACCAAGGTGATTGATTGTCATTTTTATAATCAAATAAGATCATAAGAATTAAGTGGTTATAAATGTGTATCTAACACAAATGGGAATTTGATAAGAATGAACTATACAAGTAAGTTAAGCTAGAAATGGATTCAAATCAGAATTTAAAATTCGGGAAATTGTAGAAGTGTTTTTAGTGTTTTGAAATGAAATGAGTTTACCTTGATTTTGTTTAGATAATCCTTCCAGAAAATTATTATGAAATATACTGTGTGTTTGGTCCCTGAATATGATAATATTGTTTATTATCATAAAATTGGTTATTTGTAAGGACCCGATTCTTCGACTTTCGAAAATCGACATCAATGCGTCCACTGTATCGACTGCCGAGCCATCGAATGCCGGAAAACCGAATACTTAGGGTTTTAAAAGAAGAGGTAGAAGAAAAGATAGAAGGAAAAGAAAGAAGAACAACAGAACAACATCAGAAACAGAACAATATCAGAATCTCACATATCGCAGCGGAACAATATATAATAGATAAATGAATAATCTTTAAACAAAAGAATTATATCAGTTTATACATACATCAATCAGAGTTTACAACAACAATACAACACTAGACAGTTATATAACTTGTCCATAAACAGAATACACAGCGGAATAAATAAACAAATACGGATGATACGTTACGCCATCCAGCTTGCTTCCAAAGCTCCAGAATATCCTGATAACATAACTCTAGGCTGCCCGTGTGGAAATTGGTGGGCACCCAGAGTTTAGAAGGGAAACAATAAACTCCGAGTCAGTCATGGTGACTGGTGTGAGATCGTAAAACAGTTTATCTTTAAAAGACAACAAAGGAATATTTAAAATAAATTTCGCAATGCTTTTTGGAAAATGAGACTACCATAAGGCCTCCCGCACACACACACAATGCAAACGCAGAATCGGAGGAGATTTCTCCTTATGATAGTCAAAGATGCTTGATACGCAAAATCAAATTATTTTTGATATTATTATTAGTGCATAGTGTAGAAAACTTTTCAAAAGTATAACATAAATCTTAGCCAGCATAGGCATTCCGCACTTATGCCTACTATAGCTACTATGTTCAATAGCATGTTACCGCCACATTCCATAGCAGGTAATACAACTAAAATCGTACACATCACGTATTGTTTCTTTGAATTTCCAACAAATGGTCAGGCTAAGGAACTTCCTATGCCACGAAGGAACGCCTCTGGAATGACGTCCTGAGAACCTAACCGGATCTCTGCCAACACAAGGCCGGGTTACCTCTGCAAAAATAGGTAACTACTGACACGCGTATGCCATTCCCCGATCGTAACCGATCTTCCCGAGGATCCTCGATCCCAACAACCACATAATAAGCAGTATCAACATAGGTTAAATATCTGGGCTCCATACCATGATACCACCTCTATCCAGAAGGAATGACATACACTAAGGGGCGCTACTCCCTAGAGCCTTGCCGCATCCTTCCTGTTTTGACCATTTCCGGGGTGTGAGGCTCGACGAAGTCTCGTCCACAAAGCTACGCTTTGTCACAAAGCCATGCTTCGGGTCAAACAAATGATCAACGAAATGATCACAAAGATAAATGATCAAACAAACGATCATATCATAAATGATCAAACAATGATCATTTCACAGCAACACTCAGTATGCCACGTTACCAAATTGGGAGTATATTGCTGATAAATTTCAACTACATAACCTCTGAGCTCGTACGTCTCAGAGAAGGGTGTTAAGCTAAGAGAATAAATTCTCCGCCACCAACAGATATGTATTTGAAAGAAATCAGCTTTATATCTCAATTTGTAATGTCAGACACACAATCCATACAAGTCTGTTCCAGGATCGAACAGAACCGAAGGCACTTCTCACGAAGCCCTTGCACATCCGGATAAATTTCTAATCACGTCCGGACTTCCCGTCACTAAGGGTGATAAAACCTCTAAATCGGAGATCAGCCGATGTAGAGTAACTCGACGGTAATCCTTCCGTTTTCAAAAATATCCGGTCTTCAACACCGGTCATCAAATGCAATTCATTACGACGTATCACATATTCGGAATGGGTTATACGACCCCATGGTCCTTTCCCGGCTAACCCGAATAGTGAGCGCTTATTCAAAAATAAGTGTGGCATTCAAATTCATCCAATTCACAACAAATACCCATTCAAGGTAATTATTGATAGTCGGTTATTTAACTATCAATAAAGATGCGCAACATCATCAGATTCCAAATAATTTTCCAAATAATTTTTTTCTCAAAAATATCTTTACTAGATATAAAATTTCCACACTTCAAAAATAAATCGATATTTATTTTTAAAACGAATTTCCATTTCTTTTATAAATTCCATAGTGAATTTATATTTTCAAATATCTGCTGATATACGATTTTCAAATCGATTTAAAATATTCACTTTCGATTTATCTTTAGAAAGATAACTCTCAAAACGTTCATTTCATATTGGAAAAGCAATTCCATACTTATTTAAAAATAAGTAATTCACAAATCTATTTATTTTCAACATTTGAAAATATTCAATATACTTAAATCAAAATTAAGTATATGTTTCATTCTTCAAGGAAATCATTTATTTTAAGAACATCTATTTGAGTCAAAATGAATGTTACGTAAAACATCGTTACGACGACTCAAAATCACTAGTATAGGGATTCGAAAATTAAGATAGATGTATAAATCCCAATACTAGGTAAAAACATTTCCTTTCGAAAATCATTTACTATAACAACAGTGTTATAGTCCACCATTTCCTTCTTCCTCGAAAACGTCTATTTCAACAATAAAATGTTGAAATCTATGGTTTCGATATTTAACACATTTTAAAACATCGTTTAAAATAATTACTTCATTTTTCAATGTCACTTTTCCAAAAACATAACCATTTTACTTAATAATATATTCACTGTCCAAAATCGTGAATATATTTCACTAACCAAATTTCATTCTTTTCTACACATTTATTTCAAGAATTATCCACTATCCAAAATCGTGAATAAAATTCCCTTAATAACCTTCTATATTAAATTCATCAAATTTGATTGATTTTTTTGGATTTATAAAACAACGTTTATAAATTCCAGTTCTATTTCCTAACAACTTCGATTTAATAAATCTCCTTTTATTAACTTCTATAATTCACTTATCAAAATAAGTGATTTCGGATTTATAAGCAACGTTTATAAATCACATTTATACTTTATAACAATTTCAACTTATAAAATCATTTTATTAGCAAATTCTATTCATATCCCATCTAAGTGCAAAAATCTAATTTATAAGTAAATTACTTATAAATCTTTTATTTGACAGTTTCATCCATTTTTATAACTTCACAATTTATAAATCTATAAATTTCATTCACTTACGAATTCCATTGATATTTCATTTTTTTACACTTATAAAACTCGTTTAAACATTCCAATGTTTTAAATTTATAAATGTCAACTTTTTAAATCTTTTAAGTAAACCATTTATAATACTTTAAAAATCTCAATTTAAACCATTTTATAAATAAATCAACTTTTATTTCAAAATCACACTTTGGTTATATTTCACAAAAATCACAATTTTATAACTTTAAAATTTAACGTTTATTTATTTAAAATAAATCACTTCAAAAATTTAATAAAACGTATATTTTCAAAGATCACTTTAAAAATCCTTTTAAAGTAAAAGTCGTTATTTTTAAACTTCAAAACTTGAATCCGATGATGCAACAACACCAATTAGTCAATCACAACATTCAATATCATATATCATCATATGATAACAGAATATACATCACAATATCTGTAAATAAATAAATACTGGTGAGGAATCCAGTTGGATCCCTCCAACCTATTTTCCTGCATCCACAGACGTTAGCACAATACCAATTCCACTTCGAGGTGGAATATCGCGGTATATGGGTTTTATAAATATCATCCGCTTACTAACGGCGCAATAGGGTCTCATCCGCTATACAATGCGGGAAATCAATCAATCCAATATATACATATGCCAATATGTATATATTGTTATATATATAGATATATCCTACTATATCTAATATCACATCCAAATAGTCAATCATCAATCAATAACTGTAAAATCCAAATTTTATTTGAGTGAGAAAAATCTCACCTTTGCTTTTATTTTGTAATCCACTTCCAAATCCAGATTTATTTTTCTTCGTTGTTTTAAACCTTGTATAAACAATTTATACAATTCATAAATATTCAGACTAATCCATCAAATAAATTTTCCATTTATTAATTAAATTAACGAATAATTTAGTTTTACTGATAAATTTGATTTTAACAAAAAAATTTCTTTTTATCCTATTGATTTCACTAACAAGCAAATTTAAAACTAAATTTCCTTTAATAATAATCTTTGGTAACTAAAAAAAATTTGAACAAGTTAATAAAATAAATAAATCACCATAACTATATTTTTTTTCTTCTGCATATTTTATTTTATAACTGTCTGAAATAAATTTCTGCCCATATATGTATATATCTAAATCAATGAAACATCTTACTGTAATAAATTATATTTTCTGTTTATATATATATTAATATATCTATTGTAATAAAATTCCATTTTAACTGATTATTTTTACTTTAATTTAATATCTTTAAATAAATTTGTTTAACTAAAACTTATATTAAATTAATACCTTACTGCCAGTGTTCGAAGCCAACATCGAACAACCAACGTGCCACTGCCTTCATCGCCATCTCACTATGCTCGAGATCGCTGCCGCTTCCCGCCCCCTCACGCGCAGGCGCCCTTCATCACGCGAGCGTAAGCGCGCGCGTGCTCCTTCCCCCTCGTCGATGTAGAGCTCGAGAACGACAGTCACGAGATGGTCGCGATGTGATTCGAAATCGAATCTGAGTTCGTAGGTTTTTTCCTTCTTTGCTGTGATTTGAATTGTAAAGGAAGAGGCAGCCATTATTTGCTTTCGTTTTGAATTTGATTTCATTGAAAAGAGGACGAATTGTTTGAAGTGGGGCACCATTATTTAATTTATGAAGAGGGATAGGATTTGAATTCGTGAATGAGGTTTAAGGGGGAGAGGGGAACTCGATTTAAACTGGAAACAAGGGAGAGGGGTTCGGCCATTATCATTTTCTTTGTTTTGAACGAGAGTATGGCTTTGATTTATTTTAAAACGAAGAGAAACAGGCGGCTACTCCTTCGAGGCGAAGGGGTAAGCTTTGCACGATAAAATTTCGTGATTTCAGGCGTGATTCAAGGATATACGTGGTGATGTTAATTAATATAAATTAAATTTTTTAAATTGAATTCGTTTTAAAATTCCAACGCGTTTTCTAACCGTACGGTCACAAAACAACTCCGATCAATACGAAATTTGAAATCCGATAATAATTCAATATTACGGACCCAATGGAACTGGTTTCGTCAAATTCCGAGACTGCGCCTCGGACGGTTATTTTTAAATATTGATTCAAACGATAAAATTCAAAACTGAACAGAACAGTTTCAAATTCAATTCTGAAGCTTCTATTATCTTCAGTATTATCAATATGAATTTTTCGCGCCTTTGAAATATTTTTCTTCAGCTTAAAATTGAAGATTCAAATTTTTATTCAACTTACAATAGATTAAATTTTATAATTTAATCGCCAATTTATTCTGATAATTCGAAATTCAAGTCAAACTATCATTCAAATATTTAAAATTAATTAAATATTTCAATTTAAATTGTTCAAAATTCTGGGTCGTTACAGTTATTGTGTCTTAATAAAGAATGTTTATTACAGAATAAATAATGATGAAACAGAGTGAAATGTTTATGGAAGTGGAATTATATAAGCTGAATTTATAAATGTGACTTATAAATTAAAATGAATTTAAATGTGAAGTTTTAAATCTAATCCCTAGAAAATTTTGAAATGTGTTTCAAAGTGCTTGAGGAAATAATAAGTAATATTATGAGAATATATCTTGATGTGGGAATTTTGTTTTGAAAACAAGAGTTGTTTTGATAATTCCAAAGGAATATATTTGGATAGAAACCAAGAACGGTTTAAAATTGTAAAGTGTGACTTGATATGTGAATGGAATATATGTGTTTCCTGGAGATTTGACCAGGCAACTGAGTGCTCGGCATTGGCCACAGCTCGGCATGAAGGACTACTCGGCATCCAGGAGTACTCGGCGTAGTACTCGACATCAACCGGCACTCGGCGACAACCGATGTTCAGCGCTAGCGTTCGGCATCATTAGAACTCGGTGATAGGAGGACTCGGCAACAAGAGCGCTCGACATCCCAAGGTACTCGGCGTACAGGGGTGCTCGGCATCAAGCAGCACTCGGCATCAACTAGTGCTCGGCAACAAGAGTGCTCGGCATGCAAGAGTGTTCGGCATACAAGAGTGCTCGGCATCAAGGCTGCTCGGCATACAAAAGCGCTCGGCGTCAGAGAGTACTCGGCATCCAGTAGTGTTCGGCGAAGTACACAGCGTCCAAAGAGTCCGGCATCCAGTAGTGTTCGGCGAAGTACCCAGCAGGGTTCGGCATGCAGTGGAACTCAGCGTCAACCAATGCTCGGCAGCAAGAGCACGCGGCATACAAGAGTACTCGGCATCTAGAAGAGCGTTCGGCTTCGACTGACAAACGTCCTGCACTTCCCAGACATCAACCACATCGTTCGGCATATAAGGGACTGTTCGGCATCAGAGCGTTCGGCACACCTGGTTCGGCATACAACGACCACTATACTGGGGCTAGAGCGTTCGGCTATCCAGCCCACTTGGGAAGTCCAGCCCATATTTGTCTATAAATAGAGGGGCAGGGTCACATTGAAAGAGATCCTTTTTTGAGGAGAAAACACCGGGGAGACTCTGCCATTTTCAAGACTCATCTTCTCTACTTAACAACTTCACTCAAGCATTTGATTCACGAATTGTATTTGTAATCAACCATAAAGGAAATCAATAAAGTTGAACAAAGTGGACGTAGGCAATTACGCTGAACCACTATAAATTTGGTGTTCTTACTTTCTGCATTTAAATTAGCATTGTCTTCTCTGTTTAATTTACTTTCATCACTTATATCTCCACACAATCTTTCTGAACGAGGTTAGTGACCAATTTTGGTGCTAACACTTTGGTGCTTTCACTGAGAATTGAATTCTCAGACCTCAAGGATCTGCTTTGAAGCTACTGGATTGAACAAATCCCCCAAAGAAGATCCGACTCACTGATAGGACATCCGTTGATTCTACTCAGAGTTCATACCAATAACTCTACAATGGCAAGACCACGTACCAGGTCAGCTTCTCACAATGCGGATGCCCATGAGACTGCTAGCGTGCAACAAGCAGGGCCTAGCAATCAACCAGCAATTCCAAATACAGGAGTTGCCACTCAGGACCAAACTCCAGTTGTCACCAGAATAGAGTTCAACGACTTGATGAGAGAGCTCAGGGAAAGTAGGAGACAACTAGGAGAGCAGATGCAAGCCAATGCCAACCTGATGGCACAACTTACTCAACAGCAGCAACAGAATGTCGGGGGCAATCCCGCTGCTTACTCCTCATCTGACAGCTCTACTTCCTCTGATGAACCTCCCAGGCGCAGACGCCGTAAGACTGATGTTGCGCGAGCAGATGCTGCTGTTCGAACAGCTGGAGACCGCGACCAAGCAAGAGCTGGAAGCTTCAGGACCGGGATACAGATGGAAGATAGAGGCCCAGATCATAAAAATGCTAACGATGTCGAACCTCAAGACGCATGATTGGCAGATCGCCAGGAGAGGAGGCATCAGCATGGACAGGCGCGTAGAACAGACTCTAACCTTCCGCCTTCCATACAGACACCAGATCTGACAGCCATGATCAGGCAGTTGATGAAGGAAAATCAGGGGTTATCGAATGATGATTGGGGAGTGTCAAGAAGTCATACTCCGTTCACGGATGTTGTGTTGCAGGCCGCGTACCCCAGGAAGTTTAGTATGCTTACTATTCCCGCATATGAAGGAAAGACTGACCCTAGACAACATGTCATGAGGTACGAATGGATGATGGATTCAGCCAGAGCGAATGATGCCACCAAGTGTAGGTGCTTTCCGATTACTCTATCTGGGATCGCTACTATGTGGTTCACCCGACTTCCTCCGCGATCCGTATCAAATTTCGAGGAGTTGGCAAAGAAGTTTATTGAGCAGTTCAGGATACACACTACGCGCCCAAAGGACGTGATGTCTCTGTCAAGTGTAATCCAAAATCCTGGGGAATCGTTGAAGGAATATTTGCAAATATTCCACGTAGCAGTAACTGAAGGCAGTAATCCCAATGACCATGCAATTCTGATGGCTGTAATGAGAGGTGTGGATCCAGACTCTGAGTTTGGAGACTGGCTGGCAGGAAAACCTCCAGCTACGCTAAAGCGTTTCTACTCTAAGGCACACCAGTTCATAAGAAGAGAGGAAGCTAGGTGGGTACGACGAGATAAGGCGCCAGGACCTGTCCAAGAGTCAATAAAGAGCAACATTGCTGTGAAGCAATCTGGAGACAGCTCGGGAAAGGTCCAAGTCAATGTCCAGAACAAGCCTGGGCAACCCAAGGAGTCCGGAGGAAGGAGTCAAGGGAAAAGAAAAGAAGCAGGAAAGTGGAAGTCGAGAATTCCAAGCTACAGCGAGTACACTCCGCTAAACGCCCCACTTGAAAACATTTACCTATCCACCTGCAATACTTTTCAATACCGAAAGCCACGTCCGAAAGAATCAACCGAGGAACAGAAGCGGACCGGGAAATATTGCCGCTTCCATGAAACTTATGGGCACAACACGGAAGAGTGCAGACACCTGCATGACGCTATCGAGAAGTTGATCAGACAGAAGAAGTTGCAAGAATTTGTAAAGGATCCACAGGAAGGAGGGCAGGGAACGTCCAACCCAGGTCGTGCACCAGCTCCGCGTCATCCTGAGGAGCCTGCCCGGACCGTTGGTAGACTGGTCATAAATACAATTATCGGCGGACCTCACCCCGCGGATAAGAATTGGCAGGAGATGGAGCGATATGCAAGTTCCTTGAAGCATGCAGATTTTGAGTGTTGTTCGAACATGGAGGACGGAGCCCCTGCTAAGAAGCAGCGCGTAATGACAGACGATATTGTGTTCAGAAGCAGAGACGCTGATCAGGTAGAGGCTCCGACCATCGACCCCATGGTCATATCTGCAACGATCGGACCAGCATATGTAAGAAGAATTCTGATTGATTCTGGAAGTTCAGTCAACATCATCTTCAAGAAGGCCTACGATCAAATGAAGCTAGAAACAAAAGACTTGAAACCATCCAAAGCTCGTATTCACGGCTTTAACGGCGCTGCAACTGATGCAGTGGGATATGTCGAGTTACCAGTTGAACTGGGACAAGGCGAGCGTCGGAGAGTGCGAATTCTACCCTTTGTAGTTTTGGATGTGGACTCTCCGTATAACGTTTTCTTGGGTCGGCCGGCCCTGGCAGAGTTTAAGGCTGCGTTAGCTCCGTGGTGTTTAACTTTGAAGTTCCCGACTGACAAAGGAGTAGGCATTGTTCACGGCGACCAAGCAACTGGTCGTTCCTGTTATGTGGCCGAGCTCCGAGAGGCCCACCGGAGGGAGAAGGGAAAGGTTGCGGACAATCCCGTCCGCATCCTCAATGCGGATAATTGACAAGTAGTGCCCGAGCCCTGGCTCGGGCATAGTTCTCGGATCTACGGAGATATAGATCCGAGAGACGACGATGAGAAACCCAGAGAAGAGAAGGCGGCACCGGCTGAATTAACAATTGACATTTCAGTTAGCCGTGACGACCCTTCGCGAATACTGAAGATCGGATCACAGCTAGGCCCCGCAATGACTGAAGACCTTAGCGACTTCCTCCGGGCGAACCTTGATGTTTTCGCCTGGACGCATTCTGATATGTGCGGGATTTCTCCCGCCATCACGAGTCATATGTTGAACATAGACCCGAAATACGTCCCAGTCAAGCAAAAAAGGAGAGGAATGGATCCAGAGAGATCCGCCGCTCTTGGAGAGGAGGTGGACAAACTCAAAGCAAATGGGTTCGTCCGCGACGCCCTCTACCCTGAATGGGTATCCAACCCTGTGCTAGTAAAGAAGGCAAATGGGAAATGGAGGACTTGCGTAGATTATTCCGACTTGAACAAAGCATGCCCTAAGGACAGTTTCCCGTTGCCTAGGATCGATCAGTTGGTCAATTCCACCGCAGGACACGAGTTACTGTCATTCATGGATGCGTACTCAGGATACAACCAAATCCCAATGCATATTCCGGACCAAGAACACACCAGCTTCGTTACAAATGTCGGACTGTATTGCTATGTAGTGATGCCCTTTGGATTGAAGAATGCTGGAGCAACTTACCAACGTCTGGTGAATCGAATGTTCAAGGACCAGCTGGGTAAAACCATGGAAGTCTATGTGGATGACATGCTCGTGAAGTCACGACGGTCAAACGACCACATTCAAGACTTGACTGAAATGTTCGACACCCCCAGGTTTTATGGCATGAAGATCAACCCGTTGAAGTGTTCTTTCGGCGTTGCATCAGGGAAGTTTTTGGGATTCATCGTCAATGCTAGGGGAATCGAAGCCAACCCAGAAAAGATCCAAGCTATTCGAGATGTACAAGCGCCCAGGACTATAAAGCAGGTACAGAGCTTGAACGGAAAAGTAGCTGCGCTGAGTCGATTTATATCCAAGGCAACTGACAAGTGCATCCCGTTCTTTGACATAATAAAGAAAGGAGAGAGAAATTTTGAATGGACGTCTACCTGTGAGGAAGCATTCCGGAATCTGGTGAGGCATCTGGAGAGCCCACCAATGCTATCAAAACCAGTTGACCATGAGATGTTGTACGTATACTTGGCTGTATCCCCACATGCGATAAGTGCGGCTTTGGTATGAGAGGAGGATCGAGTCCAAAAGCCGGTGTATTATGTTAGCAAACGTTTAACAAGGGCCGAGAGGAATTACCCTAAAATAGAGAAATTGGCTTATTGCTTGGTGATTGCATCACGAAAGCTTCGCCCGTACTTTCAAGCACATTCAATCGGTGTTTATTCCGATCAACCCCTGAGGCAGGTACTCCAACGGCCGGAAACTTCTGGAAGATTGCTAAGATGGAACATCGAGTTGAGCCAATTCGATATCGCGTACTTACCACGGAGAGCCATCCGAGGGCAAGCGTTAGCATACTTCATCGCTGAGTTTACCATACCCATCAAACCGGACGATCACGACATCATTCCCCCCGTTCGATGGAAATTATACAATGACGGTGCATCAAACGACCGTTGCTCCGGCGCGGGCGTAGTTCTTGTAACTCCGGAAAACCGATCGATCTGTTATGCCCTGAAGCTCGATTTCCCGGCTACAAATAACGAAGCCGAATATGAAGCACTGATCGCTGGCTTGAAGCTCATCAGGGAACTCGGGATCGAATCAGTCGAAATCTTTTGTGACTCGCAGTTGGTGGTTTACCAAGTACGGGGAGACTACCAAGCAAAGGGACGAAAGCTTGCTCCGTACCTCATTCAGGTCCAAGAACTACTATCAAATCTTGAGTGTTATGACATCTCACATATCCCGCGCGAACAGAACAAAGAAGCCGACTTATTGGCTAAATTTGCAAGTACCGACGATGCGCAACAAATGGGATTATATCCCGTCGAAGTCTTGCATGCCCCGAGCATAGACGAAATGAAAGTCGATCGCGTGTTGGAAACAGAAATCGAGAAGGAATCGTGGATAACCCCATTCAAACTATACCTGACGACCGGGGCTTTACCAGGAAAAAGAAGCGAAAGACGGCAGGTCCTTCGAAAGGCCGCGCGATACATAATGCAGGATGGATCAATGTATCGAAAAGGATTCTCAGTCCCGTTATTACGATGCATCGCTCATGATGAAACAAAGCGAGTCTTGAGAGAGGTTCACGAAGGGGAATGTGGCGACCATACTGGGGGGCAAACGCAAGCAAAGAAGATCCTCCGCTATGGATATTACTGGCCCACCGTAAACCGGGATGCCGCGGACTACGCAAGAAAATGCGACAAGTGTCAAAGATATGCGAAAATCCCGAGGGCTCCATCAACGGAACTCACACAAATGATCAGTCCCTGGCCATTTGCGATCTGGGGAATCGACATAATCGGCTCTTTGCCTCTATCCAAAGGTGGTGCGAAATACGCAATAGTTGCAGTCGACTATTTCACGAAATGGGCTGAGGCAGAACCTTTGGCCACTATCACCTCTAAGAAGGTCATTAACTTCGTTGTACGAAACATTATATGCCGCTTTGGCCTTCCACGCACCATCATTACAGACAACAGAACGCAATTTGAAAGTAGAGAGTTCAAAGAGTTCTGTTTAAAGTACGGCATCGAGAAAAAGTTCGCCGCCGTTGCACACCCAAAAGCTAACGGACAAGTCGAGGCCGTTAACAAAATAATCAAGTCCATACTGAAGAAGCGTTTGGAGAAGGTTGGAGGCAAGTGGGTAGATGAACTCCCGACAGCATTATGGGCGTATAGAACTACCCACAAGTCCGCGACCGGCCACACTCCGTTCGCCTTGGCATACGGCTCTGAAGCCGTTATACCCGTGGAACTTGAAGTTCCATCGCACCGAGTGACATACTATGATCCCAAGACGAACCAAAACCTCTTGCTGGAATCACTGGACTGCATCGACGAAAAGCGTGAAGAAGCTGAATTAAGGGCGGCAGCGCACAGACATCGAGTCAAGCGTTACTACGACGGCAGAGTCCGCCCAAGAATCTTTGATGTGGGTGATCTCATTCTGAAACGAATCTTCCCGGTACCATCACGCATGAATCTCAGCTGGGAAGGTCCATACGCCATTGAACGGAAGCTTGGAGAAGGAACATTCAAGCTAGCGACCGTTGATGGCGCGACACTCCCCCGAGCATGGAACAGTGAACATTTGCGGCACTATTACATTTAGCATGTTTTCCTTTCTTGTTGTAGGCACTGTTATTTCCTGCATGTTTCCATTCAATAATGACTTAGTTTCTTTTTAAAGTTGTAATCAAGCAATTTAGTTGATTTTCATTAATAAAGGCTTGAAGCCGTATTTTCTATGAAGTTTCTATATCTCTTAATTGGATGATAAATTACATTATCCTGCACGACATACAGACTCGTACGAACGATTCCAAATCTCCGAATCCCCAGAGCGCGGATCGGAGTACTCTAAGTCCCCAGAGCGCGGACTAGAGTATAAACGATTCCAAATCTCCGAATCCCCAGAGCGCGGATCGGAGTACTCTAAGTCCCCAGAGCGCGGACTAGAGTATAAACGATTCCAAATCTCCGAATCCCCAGAGCACGGATCGGAGTACTCTAAGTCCCCAGAGCGCGGACTAGAGTATAAACGATTCCAAATCTCCGAATCCCCAGAGCGCGGATCGGAGTACTCTAAGTCCCCAGAGCGCGGACTAGAGTATAAACGATTCCAAATCTCCGAATCCCCAGAGCGCGGATCGGAGTACTCTAAGTCCCCAGAGCGCGGACTAGAGTATAAACGATTCCAAATCTCCGAATCCCCAGAGCGCGGATCGGAGTACTCTAAATCCCCAGAGCGCGGACTAGAGTATAAACGATTCCAAATCTCCAAATCCCCAGAGCGCGGATCGGAGTACTCTAAGTCCCCAGAGCGCGGACTAGAGTATAAACGATTCCAAATCTCCGAATCCCCAGAGCGCGGATCGGAGTACTCTAAGTCCCCAGAGCGCGGACTAGAGTATAAACGATTCCAAATCTCCGAATCCCCAGAGCGCGGATCGGAGTACTCTAAGTCCCCAGAGCGCGGACTAGAGTATAAACTATTTCAAATCTCCGAATCCCCGAAGTGCGGAGCGGAGTACTCTAATTCCCCGGAGCGTGGACTAGAGTATAAACTGTTTCAAGCCTCCAAGTCCCCGGAGCACAGAGTCAGCAAGAAGTCCAAGTACTCGAAAGATGTGGGACGAGAGGTACGCCATGTCCAAAAATGTTTGAACAGCACAAGAATGGACCGGGAGATAATGCAACTCATAAGAACTTGAGTTATGGCTACAATTAGTCAGCAAACTAAGGAAAGACAAGAGAATCACTCAAGCGAAAAAGAAGCTAAAAACTTTATTCAATAAGTCCAAAATGGGGATACATGATCACTCCTACAAAATTCAGACCTCTCTATACAAACTACAAGTTGTGGAAGATAAAAGCAATTACAAGACTTAAGCAAAAAACTCGTTGAATGAGTGTATCAATTATTTCTTCGACTTCTTCTTCTTGTCTTCCTTCGTTGTTTCCGACGACTCCTCTCCCTCATGCTTTTTCTTGGACTTTTTGCTTGCTAGAGAAACGGAGTCAGGAGTAGGAGACGGAACATCTAGTGGTTTGGACCTGCCCGGGAGAATGATTTTCAAAGGTCTGTTCCGCGGGTCAGTGAGTTCCAGTATTTCAGACTCAACTTTGACTTTGACTTTTTTCTTCTCCTCGTCGGCAAGACGGTCCTTCATGCTCATCTCTGAAGTATGCTCAGAGGCGCCAGTGATTTCAATTCCATCGCTTCCTTCGGCAGGAGACGAAGTATCAAGCTTGTCATCACCTAGTGCCCCGATCACTTGAGCGTCTGGACCGGGAGTTACTCCCGCATGAGCAACATCACTTGTTTTCTCTGCTTCCTCCTTGGCGTCATCGCTCCTCAGAGTTGGCTAGGCGTCAGAACAACCTACATGAAAATATAAAGAATGGGCGTTAGAACGAATAACCATTGTTGAAAAATGACGGGATCTTTCAACTTCTAGAGAAAGAAGAATTTCCTACCAGGTCCCGGTTGGCTATCGGTGGCACATGGGGTTTCACCCTCCAGGATAGGTGATAGCACATGAGCACTGAGCCCGGGGTCTTCGGGGTCATAACCAACATGCTGCTCAAATGGATCAAGTGTCGGCCGACTGGCCGATTGGGCAGCAGATTGAGCAGCAGTATGAAGAGCAGTAATATTAACCCCAAACGGGCCAGCTTCACCATCTTTCTCTTTTGGAAGGGGAGAGCCTTTGCTGTAAAGTGCCAATGCTGCGGATAAGTCCGATGGCTCATTTCCCCTAAGGAACTCCTTCACCAGGGCCTCCTCATCGACCTCTTCGGAGCCTGACTCGATCTTCCTAATCCTTATCAAAGTTTCCCAGGCCTCAGCTAGGGATTCAAGGTAGCCTTCGCCCAAGAATGTTAAGTCGCGATGCATAAGGACGCGGGCTCCATATTCAGCAATTAACGGGTCAAACATGTTTTTGACCTCTTCCCTGCCGGCTTCCGCGGCCGCCTCGAGGCGAGAATCAATCTCCTCCGCAACCTCTCTTTTGCCCTCCTCATGGGCCTCATCCTTCATTTTCTCAATCCCAGCGAGTTCGTCATCGAGCTTTGTTTTCAGGAGTCGGGTAGCAACGATCTCATCACAGTATCGTTGTGATTCTTCTTGAGCAGCTACCTTATCCTCCTTCTCCTTGGAGAGTAATTCTTTCAGCTCTTTGACTTGGGTGGCGAGTGCGTCCCTTTCCTTTTGGACAGAGTCTTTTTCTAGGGCGAGGGCACCGCTGCGCTGGACTGCTTCGTCAAGCTCTTTTTTGTGAGCCGCCTCTAAACGAGTAACTGCCTCGGCAGTATTTTTTACGCTTTGTTCAGCGGCTTCTAGCTTTGACTTATACGAAGCAAGCTCTTCGTCTTGGAGTTTGATGATTTTCTTATCGCTGTCAGCCTCCAGATTCAGACGGTCAATCTCGTGTTGACGCTCAACAGATACTTCCGAGACCTTCTCCACCAAGTGCACAAACGCGTCATGTTGAACATAGATGTCGTTATTGCAGGCAATGGCACTCTGCTTCACATGCCCGGGAATATGATGAATGGCCGGGAGGAACTTCAGACCATCAAAGCAAATTTTTGGAAACTTGGCCTTGAGATCGACCATCTTTTCAGCAACAGTTGGGTCCACCGCAGGAGTAGGAGGAGGAGGCTTTGAAAACTCCGTTCTTTTACGTTGCTCTCGAACTTGCCTTGTACTCGATGAACTGGAATGTTGTTCTCGAGGAGCATCAGACTGATAACCCTTCTGTAAGGATTTCTCTCTATCCGGCTCAGTTGGAGGAGGAAGATCACGGGACTGGGAAGATTGAGAATGTACTTTCTTGCGGTGAGATGACTCGCGGGGGCGATTGTCCCTATCTTCATAGTCGCCTCTGTCCCTGCGTCTACCTGAACCAGAATCTCGTCCAGAGTGATGAAATATAGAAGAGCCCTGAAGGCGATCGAGTCCGTGAGAACGCCCCATATCACCTGCAAAGAATGGAGATAACAATGAGTTAAGGGAAATTCACGAGATAGGAAAAAAGACTTGAAGTATATTATGGAATGCGCATGTGCGTGTGTGTCCTAGTGTTCCCCCCGACGGACCCGTTCGTTTATCTTTGCTAATCGGAGTGGTATCTCCTTGGGCCGGGAGTTGAACTCCTGCATTGCCTTTCACGGGTAAAGAGAATTTGAGGGCTTCAGGATCATCAAACCCGTAATTAAGTATGTCTTCGGGAATAGAAAGGTTCGATAGACCCCTCAAGGAACTTTCCAGATGCTTCGAAGAAGCCTCTTTCTCAGGCGGGGTAGGCGTAACTTTTGAAGTGCCACTAACTTTCTCCTTTTGAACTGTATATTTCAACTTCTTCTTTCCCTTCGAAGGGGAGGATGATGTCTTAATATCCTAAACTTCGATTGCCGGATTCCAAGCGGGACCCACGTTCTCGCCCTGAGTCTCAGGAGCTTCGTCTTCTTTGCGCTCGCCTTCTCCGTGCGTATCGGGAGTGCGGCGCGACGACGACCCAGCCTGTTTTTTCCCTTTACCAGACGAATGTTTGGGAATGATGACACCCTCTGGAAGGCTGATCCGACTACCAGGGGCTAGCAAGCCAAACCCCGACAGCGATTCATTTGAAATGATAGTCCGGATGTCTCAATCCTCAGCAGGAAGAGCTCTAATGGCTTCAACAGCCTCAGAATATCCTCGGCCTTCCGAACGCGGGTTGATACCTGAAAAGATGAAATGAAGAGTTAGGAAAAGCATGACTCCGATCAAATACGAATAGTGACTCGGCAGAGAGACTTACTGCCTTCAACCCATCTCCTAGCGAAACCAGAAGGGCAGCGCACATAGAACCATTCCTGTTTGTACAGGGCGAATTTGCTACATGCCCCTGTCAAGATCTGGCATTTGTGGTATGGCTCGAGGAACATAAAGGAAGGACTGTCTTTCCGTTTCTTGAACATATAACTGTATCTGATATCACCGGGGGTTGGAGGTCTGGAGAAGACGGCCATGAAAAGTAAGTAAGTCCCGTATAGAAATGCATGGCCGTTCGGGTGCAGCTGCGACGGAGCTATGTCTATGTACTGCAGAACATCCCGGAGAAATAAATTGAACGGAGGCACGCTGCCCATCCAACACATGAACTTGTTGCAGGTAGTGTACCCGACTAGGGGCAAATGAGGGCGATCGTGTCTTGAAGGAACTAACACGTCGACAAAAGGAATCCCATGAATGGAGCATATCCGTCGCAGAGCAGCT
Source organism: Allium fistulosum (assembly GCA_030737815.1). Lineage (NCBI taxonomy): Eukaryota > Viridiplantae > Streptophyta > Magnoliopsida > Asparagales > Amaryllidaceae > Allium > Allium fistulosum. Next base: position 328,170,558 of record CM060906.1, read on the forward strand.
TCGTTGATCTTCGAGGCTTGGGAATCGATCGGATTGTCTAGTAAGATTGTTGCCTCTAGAGCATCAGGTGCCAAGTTATGAGCAGGAGAAGTCGATGGGTTAGAAGAATCATCGGCTCCTTGCCTCGATGACGGCCCAGGCCTGTCGGATATGGTAGCGGAGCTAGATTTTCTCGACATCCCAAATAAATAACGAACCTGGCTAAGTGCTTGAGAGAACTATACTTAAAAAAAACGTTGAACGTTAGAATTAGCAACATGAGTTTTCCCCCCACGTGGTGTGTGAACTAGTGCAAGCAATTGTGTGCAAGCAATAAGATTTCAAGGATATAAAAATGAGTTTCGAATCGTTGCCTTCGAAGACCGTCATCGCTGACCGTCTCGAAGAGCCCGCCTGGTGGTGGTTACAGTTCCAGATTTAGAAAACATGTAATTTATGAAGTATCCGGCTTAAGTCTAATTTGACATTTATATCGTTCGGTATTTAAATGTTGTTCGGCAATTGCATTGTTCGTCCAAAGAAGAGTTCGGCATGTATCTTGGTTCGGTTAAGTCATTGTCAAGTGTTCGGCTAAAGTCCTTGTTCGGCTAAAGGCCTCGTTCGGTTAAAGACATTGTCCAGTCAAAGGTTCTGTTCGGCATTGAAATTGTTCGGCATGTATATGTTTGTTCGGCATTTGAATGTTGTTCGGCATTGAGATTGTTCGGTCAAAGGTTCTGTTGGCAATCGTATTGTTCGGCCTCGATACTGTTCGGCATCTAAGAATGTTCGGCTTGAGTTTTTGTTCGGCTAAGTTATTGTTCGGCATTTTAGTAAGTGTTCGACTTTAGTTCGTTCGGCTAAGTTGTTGTTCGGCGTTCTAGCGAGTGTTCGGCCTCATTCAGACGAAATACTACTCGGTAGCCTCTATCGTTCGGCGCATGACAACATATGCCGAACCATAACTATGCCATCCAACACCCTTACCACCTCCAACGTTTTCCTTTTCCTCCTTTTTTGACTCCGGTTCGGCGCGATGGAGCTAAAACCACGTGCGCAAACACCTCAAATCCTTCCTCCTCGCCTCGCATTATCGTTCGGCAATAAGGGCAACCCACTCGAAAGCTTTTTACATGGCAGACCTGACCATCTCATTTGGAACCTATTCAAATTAATAGAGGAGCAGTACCTAGATTGTGGTTAGGAGCTTAGGAAGGAAGGTTCAAGTTGTAAATCTGTTCGGCTAAAGAAAGTTGTAAATCTTGAAAGAGTGACAGGAATGAAAGCATATAGGAGAAGGGACGGGAAGGACCTGGTTATATAGAGGGAGGTAGAAGTTGAAGAGGCTATACCCGGTAGAACCGGTCAACACCGGAGCATTCAGCATCATAGCAGAGTGACGTTCGGCACACGAGGTACGTTCGGCATCGAACGTATCGTTCGGCGTCCAAACCTTGCTCGTCTTGCACCTCCTTCGCTAACATTCTCGAGAAGGCATCATCAAAGGAAGTTGAACCAGATTCAAAGCGCATCACGTTCGGTCACATGATACACTTTGGGGGGCAAGTGTTTCCTGGAGATTTGACCAGGCAACTGAGTGCTCGGCATTGGCCACAGCTCGACATGAAGGACTGCTCGGCATCCAGGAGTACTCGGCGTAGTACTCGGCATCAACAGGCACTCGGCGACAACCGATGTTCAGCGCTAGCGTTCGGCATCATTAGAACTCGGTGATAGGAGGACTCGGCAACAAGAGCGCTCGACATCCCAAGGTACTCGGCGTACAGGGGTGCTCGGCATCAAGCAGCACTCGGCATCAACTAGTGCTCGGCAACAAGAGTGCTCGGCATGCAAGAGTGCTCGGCATACAAGAGTGCTCGGCATTAAGGCTGCTCGGCATACAAAAGCGCTCGGCGTCAGAGAGTACTCGGCATCCAGTAGTGTTCGGCGAAGTACACAGCGTCCAGAGAGTCCGACATCCAGTAGTGTTCGGCGAAGTACCCAGCAGGGTTCGGCATGCAGTGGAACTCAACGTCAACCAATGCTCGGCAGCAAGAGCACGCGGCATACAAGAGTACTCGGCATCTAGAAGAGCGTTCGGCTTCGACTGACAAACGTCCTGCACTTCTCAGACATCAACCACATCGTTCGGCATATAAGGGACTGTTCGGCATCAGAGCGTTCGGCACACCTGGTTCGGCATACAGCGACCACTGTACTGGGGCTAAAGCGTTCGGCTATCCAGCCCACTTGGGAAGTCCAGCCCATATTTGCCTATAAATAGAGGGGCAGGGTCACATTGAAAGGGATCCTTTTTTGGGGAGAAAACACCGGGGAGACTCTGCCATTTTCAAGACTCATCTTCTCTACTTAACAACTTCACTCAAGCATTTGATTCACGAATTGTATTTGTAATCAACCATAAAGGAAATCAATAAAGTTGAACAAAGTGGACGTAGGCAATTACGCTGAACCACTATAAATTTGGTATTCTTACTTTCTGCATTTAAATTAGCATTGTCTTCTCTGTTTAATTTACTTTCATCACTTATATCTCTACACAATCTTTCTGAACGAGGTTAGTGACCAATTTTGGTGCTAACAATATGCATATATATATATATATGTGTGTGTGGATATATATAGTTTCAAAGTTGATTTGAAATAAATACTAGGTGTTGAATTCTGGAATCCCCCTTAGAATGAGATGTATAACCCAAAAGGAAGATAAGTTTTTGTACTTATAAGTGGGAAGTGATATTGATAAGAAATTTAAATTTGGAATGTAAAATTTAAATTGAGTAAGGTTAATGGACCAAATGGATTGGAAATTTATCTCAGGGCAAGATAATTAAGTTTTGAACTTATAATCTGAAATGGGAAATTTCAAGGTGAAATTGAAATTGAACTTATGGAAGTTAAATGAATTAAATTGTGAAAGAAAAGGTATGGATTTGGTGGGGGTTGCAAAGGAAGAATGTATATGTGTGAATGATTTCAAAACGATTTTTGAAATAAAACGGGTTTCGAATTCTGGAAATCTTTGATGGACGCTATTGATTGGTGTTTTAGGTAATTTGGATGTCTATTTATTTGATATATCTTGCTATCATCCTGTTTGTTATTTACAGTATATAAAACTGTAAATTGGATTATTTCGAATAAATTAAGAAGTGGATTGAAATGATATATCCATCCCTGAAATGGAATAGAAATACAACTTGATTTGAAATTATTAAATGATTTTGATTTTAAGGAATAAAATTGAATTTATGGAAATGGAATCATTTTGAACTTAAGTTTGAAATGTTAATTATGAACTTGTCAACTAAAATTGTTTAAAGAATTGGGTTTAAAATTTTGAAGTTATAATTGGGAAATAAATTGAATTCCGGAAATTGATTTGTTCTAAAAGATTTGAACTCTCACTTGAACCTTCAAATAAGTTTAAATAAAGGTAATTTAAATAAATATTTGAAATTTAGGCTCCGAATTGAATTATTAAAGATTTAGATGTTAAATTAAATATTAAAGTTTAATTTGATTTAAGTGATTAAAACGGTATTTTGAAAACCGGACTCGAATTTATATAAATCGAGATGGTTGAAGATTGAGGATTGAATTGAAATTAATTCAAAATTGGAATAGAATTTAATTAATTAGAATTGTAATCAAAGTTAAATTGGTTCAAACTCAAAATGGAAATTGATTTGAATTAAAATGGGAATCGAAGTTAATTCAAATTGAAATTGGGATTGAATCAATGGAAATGGAAATTGAAAATTGATTTGAATTGGAGATTGGGAATGGAATCAATTTGACTCTGAAACTATTTTCAAATAAATTATTTTAATATAAACTGTTTAAGTCTATCTAAATATTCAGATTATTCTGATTTTCCAAGCTATTTTATTATACAACCAAACTTTTTTTATAAACTCAAACCATCTTATGTCAACTATTTAACTATTTTACAACTATTCAAGCTATTTTCTAAATTTAAACTGGCTAGAGTGGAAATTGATTTTTATTTAAATCGTGGATTTAAATATAACTTGTGATAAATTGAAGTTATAATCCAAATGGGATTCGAAGCAATTCTGAATTGGAACCAGAATCAAAATATTAAGGTAAAAATGATTTTGAAGTATAAAGGTATATTTTGAATAAATATGATGATTTTAAAATGAAGATGGAATAGTTATTGTAACTGAAACTTACCTTATAAGGAGTAAGAAATGTTAAAAATAACTTTGAAAAGGAAATCGAATTTGAAAATTTGATTTGGTATTAATGAGGTTATGTATATTTGTTATATATTCAAACTCCCTTAATGAATTTATAAATCAGAAGAAAATGATCTTTGAAAGATATTTGAAATACAAGATGGAGTTTATATAAGTATGAAGTGGACTTAGAAATTATTGATCCGAAAATTATTCAAGTAGAAGGAATGATTTTATATGTATATGAGAATCCAACTGAGAAGGTTTTGGAACCTCTTGATTTTGAAAGGCTTTTGGTTTTGGCAAAAAGTCAATTTTTGGAAATTTGGTAAACCAAATTTGAGAATTATCGATTTTGAAGATATCGATTTTCTGTAAATGAAGTTTATATGTGATGCATATAAAGAGTATAATTTGAAAGGTACTATATATTTATATAGTATGATATGTTTTGAGAAAGATATGGGAAAAAAGGCACCCCCATGAGAGTTGAAACTTATAGTAGGAAATCCACTGGGTGGTTCTGCCTAGAACCCTAAGGGTGGATTCAATGAAATTGGGATCCCAGAGGACGTCCGGACAGAAACTCAAGTTCCTGATGATCAGTTGTTAGGTAGCGTAAATCAAGTGGTGCTGATGCCTACAGTTACATTGGGTATTGTTGTGATGGCAACGTAACCTTTGTTGTAACTACGATCTATCGCAGTTCCATAGCGTAAGTCGAGTGGCAGTGATTGCCTACAATCTACGTTTGATTTTGCTGGGATAGTGACGTAACATCGGTAGATTGCAATCTATGTGGTTTGGTTCCATAGCGGAATTCGTGTGGCAGTGAGTGCCTACAGTCTACACTGGGTTCCACTGGAACAGTGACACAACTTTGTGTAGTCTGCGATCTATGTGGTAAAGTTTCGTTTGGCAGCGTAATTCGAGTGGCGCTGATGCCTACAGTTATATGGGTTTTGCTATGATATCAACGCAACCCTAGGTGTAGCTGCGATCTGTGCAGTTCCCATAGCGAAAGTTGAGAGATGCGGATGCCTACAGTTTTCTTATGGATTTCGCCGGGATAGCGACGCAATCATCGTGCTAACTGCGACCCATGGGAGGGGGTGATGCTTTCCATAACATTTTTGAAAAGAGTTTTTCAAGTATTTTCACTGGGTGTTGAAAACGGGTCTACTAAGTACTTATAGATTTTCAGTCCTACGCATGATCAACGTATGACTAAATTTCTATGAGAACAAGAATGGACTTGTTGAAACATCGAGTTATGAAAAATAATTTGTAAAAATAATTTGTAATTTTAAAGTGTTGTAAAATTGTATAATAAAGGAGTAAGGAGTTAAAATGTTTAAAGGTGATTAATTTAAATAATATGCATCAAGATGAAAATTCTCGCTTCGTTCCTTTTCGAGGACGAAAAGTTCTAAGGGGGAAGAAATGTAACGACCCGGATTTTTGACGTTTGTTAATTAGGTGATTAACTAATTTAAATTATTGGGATATTAATTTTGAATGGTCGAACCAACAAATTTCTGATGATTTAAATATCTGAATACATAGAAAATTGATTAAAAACTATATTAAATATTGAATTTTAAATTCCTGGATATAATAAATATTATAGAAAAATGAATATATATAGTCCACCATTTAAATTAAGATAAAATATCCATAAATATATATATATATATATACAAGCTTTATGGCGTTTGATAATATATAAGTATATAAATGTATATATGTATATATGCCCATATGAAATAAAATATAGGAAAGCTTGTATAAATGTGAATATATATATATGAAAAAAAATACATAAGCATTGTATATGAGAATATGTATAAATATAAAATAGTGTATAGGTATATGTTATAAATATAATGCATATGGTTATATATATATATACACATATATACATCTATATATGTAAGTATGACAAAGTAAAAATGTATATTATGTATACATGCATATCCACACACACACACACACACACATATATATATATAAGTGTTATGGTAAATAAATGTACAAATGTGTATATAAATAAGTGTAGACATGTGAATATATGATGACAAATATATATGTAAGTAGATATATATATATATATGAAATATGCATGTATGTACACAAGGAGACAACCTCATAAATGCATATCAAATTCAATGGCAAATCAACATAATAAATCAAATAAAGCCCTAGATCAAATCATCTTTTATTCAAATTAGGTCTACTTGTTTTCAAATCAAAATAAACTTTCCATAGGAAATCAAATCAAGAAAAATAAAATAAAATAAAAAAAGGAATGTAATTTATGCATATACATTTATAGGATAATTTATTTTTTCTTCCTTTTAACTAAAAAGCTATTGTCATTTAAAAACCGTAATTTAAATTTAATGATATTTTATAAATTAAATGGGCAATTAATTATACTGTTAGTTGACTTAAGACTGATGTAAATTAACAAGTTAGATATTAGGTAGAGTGTTAAATTTTGAACTAACTAAAATAAAGTGTTTTACAATTTCTTTAAAATTGAAATTAATTTGGATTTAAACCATAAATGGATTTCAGTTAATTAAAGTTATTAAATCCCAAAGCGAAACGGTTTGATGTTGTTATAGATCGTTAATTTGGTTAACAATCTATATCTTTGTTTAACTCCATTGGATATTTAATTCAATTATTCTTGTCTGTGCCATCAAGTGGTCAGACAAGTTAATAGTAGATTAAAAATGATGATACGGTCTATTTGAACAAAAATCTGCAATAAATTCCCATATTTGAATATTGTCACCCTAAATATAAATTGTTTATTCCAAACAATTTACTTTGTTAAATTAATTATTTGGATTCGAAGAGACCAGAATTAGATATCTGTGTTATCCGGAACCGCTTCAAATTAATAATCACTTCGAACTTTTACAGGTTTTATTATAGAGTTTAATAGGTTGGAACTGGTTTAATTTCACAGATTTAACTATTTTAAATCAGTATTGTATTTGGGCACTATTTTATATCGATGGATTCCTGAAAATGGTTTGGTTGAAAATGGATGATAACTCGTCGTGTTTGTACGGGTTGCCTGGTTTCAAAGGTTTTCATAGCTTGAATATTTCAAATATTAAGTGAGTTTACTCATGCTGGTTTCCAGCCTGACTCGGGTGTTACTTTATTGTAATGCTCCGGTCAGACCGAGTATTACAAAATTTCAGGTTAGGACGCTTTGGAGCTCAGGAGACGAGCTGGATGGCAGAGACGTATTGATTATATTCCACTGTGTATTGTGGGTTGTATGCCGGCATTTAGGGACAAGTTGTTATAACTGTTCATATTTTTATATTGGTAATTGTACTTTGATAGCTTGTATATATGTTAACAGTTACAGCTTTTCTTTGTATAAAATACCGTTGTTGTATATTATATTTTATTCCGCTGCGATTGTGAGATTATGTGCTGTTGTTTCTGTTTCTTCTTATATCTTTTTCCTTCTTAACTCTAACAATCTGGTATTTCCGGCACTCGTTTCTCAGCACTTTATACAGTGAACGTATTAGTGTCGATTTTCGGGGGTCGAAAATCGCCCGGTCGTTACAATACTCATGTTCATTAACTTCAACATCGTCATAACCATCATCAACCTTGACATTTTCATCTAACTCAACTTTGTTAAATACTTCATTTTTAAATGGTCCTATATCATTAGTACCTTATATTATTTGGAGTATTTCGTTTTCCTCCGAATCATTTTAGTACGGCTGATCGTCGATTATGATTATATCCCTGTTGAATTACGTGTGTTTGTAAGCGTCTGATTACCTAATTTCTAGTAGAAACCTTGGGGGTAGCACGTAGGCATGTTATTGCCGAAGCTGGGTAAATCTGTATGTGATCTCTTTTGCATTACTTTCTGTGTTTATTTTTATTTCCGCATTAATTCTAATTTTTATTAGTACACCCTATTCATCCCCCTCTAGGGTGAAAACGATCCTACAATATCTGGTCCGGCAGTTCTGCCTTCTAAGTCATGGTCTGCTTTTGCTTCTTTTCCTTCCTTCCCCTTTGCTTGTTGGAGAACCGAGCCAACATATATATATAATTTTTTTGTGCTAAAAGTATATCATGCACTAAATTATTTCTATAAAATATAAAACATATTTTATATAATATATATGTTGATGTGATTAATTTTTGTAATTAGTTTATTTAAATAATAATAAATATATAAAAGTTATTTTACTTATGCTGAAAATATTTTAAGTAAGAAACCGATAATATAAAATTATAAAGCCATATTTTGCATAGTATAAAATGTTGTATTTAAATTATAATGTTTTTCCAGTTTAAATAATGAATATTAAATTAATTAAATAATAAAATATTAATTATTTTTTATTTGTGCTATGAGCAATAATGGCTGTTGTATATCATAATTTTTTTTACTTATATATAAATAGGTAATCATAAAACCACTCTAAGTGTGACGATATATTGATATATTAGAATCGTCACTTAACTAGCAAAGCAATATATAATATATGAACTGTTTTGACATTAAATTATAATTATAGATCAGAAATTACCTTACCTTCAAAGACTATTAGTACACCTTGAAATGATGAAATCAACTCCTTCAACCTGTTTCCAATCCAACAAACAGATACTTTTATAGTACAAGTATAGAGTCCAACTTATATATTTCGAAACAAACAAATGCTTTTATGCTATAAGTTTATTTATATGTTTACAAAAAAGAATGATTTTCTATAGATGTATGACAAATGACTTGATATCACTTTAATTCATTGCTTCATTTACGAACATGAGCTATCACTACTAGTAGAACCCAATTGGAGATAGGCCCCTTGTGGAGATGCTTCAATACTTATAAAATCAAGTAAACAAGCTGGAATCAATACTGTATATGAGATTTTTACTGTTGTAATTAAAGTATCAACCTTGATTTGTAAGAGTTTGGTAATGCTTAAGACAGTTGAGGTAGCTTACTTGTAAAAGATCCAATACGATAAAGCATTACTTTAGTGCCCAAGAAGCCCGGTAGGTTGAGCATTGGATAGGCTGATGAAGCCATATTATGATTTTATAAAGGTATATATTTTGAAGGACTTTCGTTTCATCGGATATCTTATTTTAATTTCCAATAGTCATTGGATTAATTATCGCAATCCATGTCTTTGGTTTGAATTTGATCGCGCTTGGAACACATATTTGTTTGACTGAAAACCAGTACAACAATTTACATTAATTTAGAGTTTGTACTATCTAGAGTTTTTATTGTCGAATTCTGCATTTTCATAAATATGTACATTTCCTTAATTAACATAGCAAAACCGACCAAACTATTCCCAACAAGACTTTACATTTATTCTCTCTTCTATAATGTATTTCAATTCCACACTATCTTCTATAATTCCTTTTCATTATCATAACATTGCATAGAAATTGAGTCAAAATAATAAATCATACAGACGCAGCCTAGAACGGCGACTAGGGGGGAGGCTTTACAGCGGCGTTGAGCGAGAAGGAGTTAGCGACGTTCGACGTCGACATTGGCTAGAGGAGGCTGGCTTCGTTGGCAACTGGGGCTTCGAAGTGGGGCTAGAGGCTTGCATGGGGAAGGGGGAGTCTGGGTGCTTGTGGGTTTTTTTTGGGAGGGGAGGAGGCTGGAGGTATGCGTGGGTGGAGTTTTGCGGGTTGGGGGGGAGGGGGTAGCATGCCCGAGGTGGCGGTTGGAGGTTTCTTCAAAATTGATTTGGGTGGAAATGGGAAAAAAGAACGACAATTAAGGGGTTATGGATGGGGGCGACGCTATAGTGCCAACGCCGTATATTTGGCATCGACGTGGCATTGGTAAGTTTGCGTAGGTAATGTGTTACCTATAACTTACCGACGTCCAAATGAATAGCGTCGGCTAGACATCGGTAATGTTAAATAGGTAAACATTAAATTTTCTAGTTGTGCAAGCTCATGATCGACCTAACTGTTGGACCATGTACCGGTAAAATGTGGAAAGTTCAAAAAATGTTCTATCATACAATAAGACAAGATTATTTCTTCTGTTAAATCATATTCAATACTAGTGCGGACTCATGCTACGCACACGGGTTTCACCATATAATCCGTTTAACAATATTTTTTTAAATTTTAAAATTACGAACATGAAAGTACATGTTTATGAATTTTAATTTTCTACACGGAGTATATTTTTCCTAAACATAATTGACAAACATTTGCTGAAAAATCTGTTTAATAATCTCCAAGTACACAATATATAATTACTTTTTTAGTGCACAACGGTTTTATACAACAAACAATAACATCAACCAGTAATTCTTAACTTAGTAAGCAGCACGTAACTATGCATCACTATTAGTTTTCAAATGTAAGCAACATATATTCAATAAAAGTTTATCTTTTATTTAACATAGAAATATATATCTGGATACACACACATGTACACAGTTTTATTAATAATAGTGTTTCAAATCTAACATAGGGAAATAATGTTTACATTGAAATATTGTTAAAAATTTGGTTCAAATAAATAACATTTCAAATTTGGAAAAACCTAGTTTTTGATTTATCCAATACTAACTGCATTAGAAAAATATTGAAGCAGCTTTGACACATCATATTTCTTAATACATATAGCATAATATGACATGAGAAATATATGTCGAATATAAATATTATACAACTAAAATTTGGAACAACTTTCTCCATTACTTTAAATATTCTTGCAAATAGTATAGAAATTAACATAATTCAATGCAAAATAGTATATCATCATCACATGGAATCATTCTGAATGAAAATAAAATAAATTTTGGATGACATTTCATTATAGAAAATAGCAATAAGATCAAATGCTATAAGAAAGACAATTAACAAATTGAACTATTAGAAATAGATTATTATCAACGAATATTCCTTTGTTTATTTATTTTATTCTTCTACTAAATTTGTTAATAAAAAATATATTTGTTAGGAACTGGTTTTAAGTTCCAATTTTTCTACTTCTATGTAGTAGTTCTTACAATAAAAAAACATTTTCTAATTTATAGCATAATTCATGTTCACTCATAAGGTTGAACTTACATTTCTATGGAAACGTTAGTGAGAAAATGAATTAATTAAAAGGAACTAAGTGAGTACAGATTAATTCTCAATTGACTAAAATTATAGAAGATTAACATGTAACTGATTTTCTCACTAAATTGAATTTCATCTAAGGAGAATCAATTGTGACTAATTTCATTAATCTGAATTCAAATACGTTGGAATTGATAAGAATTAATTTCTTTTAATATTATTTGGCATGATCCCATATTTGAGGTTAGTTTACTTATAAACATTTACGTAACTACATGTCAAATCCATAATCTTTAAATATCTCCAAATTTAAAAAATCAAAACACCGTAATATTGAACAAACTTTGTAAATAACATGTAATTACCACATTGTATCATAAGATACCTATGAATTTAGTGGCAACTATGTACTCGGATGAAAAAACCGTGTTACTTATGAATGAGAAGAAATATAGAATGGATACTAATTATATTGAACACTTGTCAAAAAATATGTTAAATCCTAAGTTGACCAAGACGGATATATAAGATTTAACATAAAATACATTCATGTCGACTAAGACGACGTAAAATATTTATAAAGGAATAAAGAAAAATGTTACTAATACATTTATACCTATTTCTTAAAATAAATTATGAAACCTTTTAATTTGAATATTTTTCACTACCGATACAATACTCCTCACCCAACTTGATTTCCTTATATAAATTTAACAATAGAGATATACATAGAAATCCAAACACAAAAGGTAACGGGTAGTGACTCGATCACTGAAAACATAAATACTATCATAAATATTATGTTGAATATAAAAGTGAAAAATTATTAATGAGTTAACTCAAATTTTGTCATATTAAAAAATTAAAAAGATTGAGTAAATATTATTTGAAAAGAATCTTTAATTTGATTTGGACTTAAAATAGATTTTTTTTCTTTTCTAATATACATATGAAACAGAAAAGGGAGTGGCAAAATTGTGAAAATGAAATGGAACGGAAAAGGAATTGAAAATGGGAAGTAACCGAGGAAATTAAAAAAAAACTTGGAGAAGACTAAGAAATTGTAGTTAGATCATAAAGAAGTAATGAATGCAAAGAGTGGTAAATGGAAAGAAAAATAATGGAAGGGAAAATTTGTCCTAAAAAGTTAATAGCCCAGGAATAAGGATTTTATTCTCGAAATTAGGAGAAAAAAGAATACGGATGGTCAAATGTTAAACTTCTTAGGTAATAGAGGTATACATAGAATATACTAAAGTTGAAGGCAATGTTAAGGGAAGTGAGATTTTGACATGTTTCTAATAAATCGATTTGTTTGATTTGTGAAAGTCAGCATTAATTCTTACTTAACGTAGGAAGGACAAAATTTATGATAAGAAAATACTGAATTCTTTTTGTAGTTTTAATCTAAAAATACATTTTGTTAATTGGAATGAATTATATAATTAATTATCACAATTATGTTTCAAGTTACAAAAAGTGAACGAAAATTATGCGGGATTAATTTTTAATGGAGGGGGAGAGTAAAATATGTATGTCACTATTGTGTTATGGCATATTTTACAAATGAGGGCATTGTTAATGCAAATATTAAATAGAGATTTAGACTTCAATGTAAAATTTATGCAACAAATTATAAGAATTAAGCATTTGAGATGAGATTAAAGGAGACGAGAGTTAAATATTGCATCCACATCGAACATCCTATAAAGACAAACAAAATAAATATCATAGATAGATAAGCATGGTCAAAATGTTCAATTTGAATTAGTTGAGCTTAATCGCTAAGTTTTCATTCGAACCTCTAGTTTTGAAATATACTTTGTTGAAATCCATATACTAATCATATGTGAAGTTTAAATCATGTTTTCCTACTTCAAGTAATCATGCTTTCTTACATTAAGTAATCATGCTTTCTAATCATTATGCATGCACACACATATGTATATACATATTTGTAATAAAATAGTATAAGTAAGTTAGCATAAATTGAAATCACTTGAAAATTAATCCTCCAATTCTTTGGATTATCAATCACATGAATTTAGCCTTGCAATAATTTTAATTTAAATAATAAAGTCAATCACCAATAAAAAAAATTATCAAAGTTATTTGGATTTTTTAATACAGGAAATTATTGTCAAGGACAAAAATTTTCAGCGTTTTTGCCTCAAGGACAGGCCTTCAATATTTTATCCTGAAGGACAACTTTCTTTAAGGTATCAGTTTTTAGTCATTGATAGTATCAGTTTGTAGTTATCGGTAGCAGTTTTTAGGTATCAGTTTTTAGCTTGGTAGCAGTTTTGTTGTCCTTATGAATAATTTTGGAAAATATTTGTCCTTATGAATAATTTTTAGAAGAATGTTTGTCCTTATGGTAAAAATATTGAGGTTGTGTCATTGAGGCAAAAAATATACAAATCTTTGTCCTTTAAGTATACTATTTTGTAATAAAAAATAGAATTAAGTTAACACAAAATTTAAAAATAACATGAATATTTGTCTTTTAATTCTCTAAATTATCGATTCCATGAACTTTGTTTCATACTACAACAATTTGGATATAAACAAAAAGCCAATCAGAATAAGTAAATAAACAAAATTAGGTTGCAATGAGGCAAAAAAACAAACGTTAATTATTATTTTTGAAAATGAAAAACTCAAATCAGAACGAAATAAACAAATGGAAGAAGATAAGCAAAACTAATGGTATACTATAGCCATTAATATAATCCCTCAGATCACTGAGAATTTAGTATACATGATGAGATGAATTGCGAAAAGAGTGTATAAAGGGTCAAAGATTCTCCTTAATATACAAACAAAAAGTCAATCCTAAATAAGAAATTAAACAAAATTAGTTGATAGTAAGCCAAAAACCATGCGTTAATTTTTTTTAAATGGATATCAATTAGAATGAAATACATAAAGAAAAGGAGCTTACGTGAAATCAATGGTGTATCACAACCATTAGTGCTATCTTTAATATTTAAGATGTACGAAAATGAAAGTCTGAGCGTGTACATTTTAATAATCCATCAAATCAAAAGAGTATTATAGACAAAAAATGAAATTATTCACCGATATGTCAAATAAAATCTCAGAGAAAATGATATTGAAGCCCTCAAGTTATTGGCTTGCATAATTTTTTTTTTCTTGAAATCAGACAACTTCAATATGATATTTATGACATCATACCTAACCGCAGAAAAGTTGCAACTGGAAAAACCAAAACCAAATCAATAAGTAAAGATCAAATTCTATGAAGATAAAGCAAAATAAACAAATAAGATGAACTTAACTGATTTTGGAAGATCCATTATCTTATTACAGTGGAAATAATATACATAAACTTTTCTCGTAAAATTGAGAAAGATTAAACGTATTGAATCAAAAAAAAAGCGATGATATTTGGAATGATTGCTGAAATTAATTTTGGACATGGAGTGTTGTTTAATTAGGGAATTGGACTAAAGAATTGGAAAGTTGATGAATAATGAATGAAGCCCAAGCTCAATGAATACATTCAAGAAAGATGAAAAGAAAAATGTAAGTTGAGGAGAAACCATTAATGGCAAGGTTAATATTTGAAGACAAAAATTAAGCAATTGAAGAGGGAAAACGAATATTAAATAAAGGAAAATTCAGTATAGAGTTTGAGATGGATTGTGAGAACAAGTAATGAAAAGTCATATATTTAATTTTATATATAATGAAATAAATTTGCAAATTGTTTTGATTAATAAAATTACATGTAATATTATTTATTACATATACATGTTGAATTAATTAATAATTATGACTTTATTATTTCCATTACAAAACATCATATGTTGTAATAAATGTCGATGTGAATTTCATACAACGTCAGATAGATAATACGAGAAATTTGGTTATAGGAAAAACTTTGTCTATTTTTAGTCATTAGGACACCAAATACAAAATTCAGCCCCAAGGACATCAAATTGCGATTTATTCCCAGGTTGCGGCCTCTCTTTAACAAACCACCTCTCTCTCTCGCTATCCCCCCTCCCCAAACAAGCTATGACGCCCCACCCCGAGACCCACACTAACAAAGAGTATTACTGAATAATACTGTCTGCTAATGCGAAGAATATAGCTGTTTAGGAGCGACCATTCATAATTTTGTCTTAAACATCTATTAAATACGTCGATTTGGTGATCCAATTTTTTTTTCATTCTCAAGTGGATCGACATATTCAATAAATGCTTAATACAAAACTATGGTGGCTAAAGGATCTATTCAGAATAAAACACAATATAGATAACACAGATCACAGAACAATAAACACAATCAAATACATACATATACATCAGATATAAACATAGTGTCAGAAGTGGTATTACAACCACAATATATACATACATCAGTCCCACAAAAGAATATACATAAGTATGTCATACAACAAAGTAACTACACAAAAACTATGCGACTAATCCAAAAGGCTGATAGATGGGTCCAAAGTGAACAGCTAAGCAAAACCCCAAAAGACCTAACCTGCAACTCGGTCTAACCCGAGTACATAACATACACGGGTCGGTCTAGCTTAAACAACTGATTTGCATATATAAGATGAAGTATGATATAAAGATAAAGGGGTAGCAACTCTTCTCAAATGAGAAGAAATAATATGAGTATGAGCTAAGTATCAAGTCGTAAGGGTCTTAAGTTAGTAAGTACTGAATAATCATCAATAATAAAATCAAGTATCCACAAATTCATGCCTGTATCATCGGCAAGATCGATAACCAATATAATGGTTATCTCCAACGATATCTTCTAAATAGAAGATTATAAATCTCAAAATTCCTAAAATATAGCAACATGAATCACAATATAAATAGAACTCTACTTCGAGTTCAAAACACCATATGTAATCACCATATAATAAAGGTGATAGCACTCAGGCTATATAAGTAAGCCAACAAAGACGATTATGGTGAAAACATATAAAAACGTCATCAAAATTCTAGAAATCATCACAAAGAAATCTAGAAAACACAATATAAGGAAAGGACCCAACAGTCCAAAATGTAGCCCAACAGCTATAATAAATAGGACTCAACAGTCCATAGGATGACCCAACAGCCTGCCAAGTACTTATGCATAAGAGACCCAACAGTACATAGATAGCCCAACAACTGTATATATGCACATAGGACCCAACAATTTAAGTATTGGCAATCACTCGTGAATGTGTCACAAACTCACAGAGAGAAATCCGAAAAGTGGTAACAGTGCGTCCCATACCACATATTCTTACTTAACGGTTTCCTAACCGTCAGTCAATGCCACACTAAAAAACAGTAAAAATATTTGTCTCATCTTATCGGCAAACACGACCCGAAGGTCAAAACATTCAAACGGACAAGTCAGAAATTAACGATTCGGTAAAGCACCTCCCCCCCCCTCCAAAAAAAACCACCCTGCCACATCAAAATGTTGAGTATTTTATTCGTCAACCTCGAAGTTACGTTGGTTTGTGAAGATATCTAATCACTGAGTGTATCTTAGAGAAGTAGTTGCTACAATAAATCAAATAGGAGTGTAGTAAATGCAGTAAAATAACAGAAACACGAGGCTTTGATCTTTATATTGCTCTAAAAAGGTTACAAATTACAGAGCTATGCTTTTAGAAAATAGAAAATTACTGTAAAACTGTTAGAGATATGAAGAAGTGTTTAGCAACGTAGAGATAATAAGAGAACTTCAATTACCATGAGACAAGCATGAACAAGCTTGAAATGTGCTAAGATGAATGAGAAATTCTCAAATTCTTCTATTTTATACATGGTTTATTCTTTGTATTGCACTGCTATTTAACCGTTTCACAGCAGTAAAATCCAATTTACCTCTTGAAAAAAATTGCTTTGCGTGAACTCAAATTTGATTTATTGACAGTTTCTAGTGTACATTAATTGTTACTTTAAGTAGCCTGGTTTCTGCAGGACCATTTCCAGCTCAGCTGTCTCTTCTTTTTGCCACTTACTTCCGCACAACCAAAGAACTAGTCTTTTATTGTTGGCTAGTTCTTGAACTTAGCACAATTAATCTGCATCAAGAAAACACATGCAGGCTGAAAGCTCCTGACATGCTAAATCTGATGAGTTTGCACCAAATGCTACCTTATTTCTAACTAAATCCAATTGTTCGACCAATAGGATATGACAAACGCTGTGAATGCTTTTATATTACCATTTGTCAATGAGAATCAGAACTATGTAACAATCATAAGTTTTCTTCTTTAGGAAAGTTGCAACAAACAGTATTTCCATGTAAAATGTTATTTATATACCATTCAACATTTATTATTTTTGTTAGCCTGAGACTTTTCTTAATCTTTTTTGCATACGGCTCCTACACACTTAATGCTAAATTGACAACCTAACATTGAACTGGTCCCTATTCGCTGTTTGATTAAAACCTAACCAGGCCTATTAATTATTAGCTTTAATCACTTGTCTGTCCTGCAACTGCCAAAGAATAAATATCTGGCCGCCAATAATACAAATCCCCAACACAATAAAACGGATATAATCATTTAATTTTGATCCCTAAAGGCAATTCTTTCAATAATTTAATATTCCCAGCTTCACTTCTTATATAAACTCATGTCCAGGACCAGGAAGTACATATCATTGCACATTTGAAGTTTCACGTAGTCATGCAAATTGTTGGTGTTATTGTTTTCATTGCACTCCTCGTGAGTACAGTTCAATCTGAGACTCATCATTATACCTTTGTGGTATGTTACCTTTTTTGAATATTTTCTATCATATTTTATCTTATATTATGTAAAGTATAACTAAAACTGACTCCTTATTGTAGATTAAAGAAGCTACTTACAGCCGACTTTGCCACACAAAGAAGATATTAACAGTGAACGGAGAATTTCCAGGACCAACAATCAATGTTCGCAAAGGCGACACGGCAATAGTACGAGTGTACAACCAGGGACATGATAATGTTACCATACATTGGTAAGTGCTCTACGTATAGTTCACCATTAATTTATCCCTATATGAATCCATATATATCTGTAGAATTAACACAAGAATATATTTTATACCAAATTTTATTAGGCATGGAGTTAATCAACCTAGAAATCCATGGCACGATGGACCTGCATACATAACACAATGCCCGATAAAATCAGGATCATTGTTCACATATAAGATAATATTCTCCGATGAAGAAGGAACACTTTGGTGGCATGCCCATAGTGCTTGGGATAGAGCTACTGTTCACGGAGCTATTACTATACATCCTCAAATTGGCTCTCATTTTCCTTTCTCTGAACCCCATAAAGAATTTCCTATTATTCTTGGTAATAATTTCCTATTTTCCTCCTTAGTTGTATTTATATAATGTTTTATCTTTTATGGAGAAAAGGGGCAGACCTCTACACAACTTAATAAACATCTGGATGGATTTATATTCTTTGTTCTATTGCAAAAACATTGTTTCCTTCATTTTTCTGCTCTATAGGGTCAAAGATGGAATGACTTAAAGCAATTAGGCATTCCATCAAATGTTAATCATTCCTACAACACCAATATTGAATCATCAGATCTTTCATCCAATGTCTTGAAACATTAGAAATGAACCTGTCCTGATTTTGCACCAGACTAGAATTAGATTGCTGTCCTATTTGAATGTAATGAAAATTAACCAAAATGATATATTATCAAAGGATGAAATTATTTACTTTTGTGGAGAAATACTTAAGCAAAAATCACTCAAAAATGTAGGTCACTAGATCAATAATGATCATATCAGTTGATGCACTTTAGCACATGCTAAAATGTACCAGTTGAGTTGAGTCAAAAGGTTCATGTGTTTTCAAGTAGAGTGAGTGGGATCCAAATCTTAATATCAGTACTGCTTTGGAAGTACACATGATTAATGTTAATATCCTACGCTGACAAATTCTAGGTGAATGGTGGAAGGAGGATACAAAAGTTCTTCTCGAAAATATTATCCAAACAGGTGGTCTAGGCATTGTCGCCAATAGCCACACTATCAATGGCCAACCAGGAGATCTCTACCCTTGCTCCAAAAATGGTTATAAACATACCTTATAGTACTTGTGCAGATACACTGTATATAAACTCACATTTCAATTTTTCTCTGTGCAGATACACATACTATAAGCGTAGAACCTGGCAAAACCTACCTTCTAAGAATAATAAACGCAGCCCTGCACAGCTCTCTCTTCTTTGCAGTAGGAGGCCACCATGTTACAGTAGTAGCAATCGATGCAAGCTACACAAAACCCTTCATCACAACCAACATCGTAATAAACCCTGGTCAAACCATCGATGTTCTACTCGAAACCAAGCCAGAACCTTTTATCAGCGCTTACTACATTGCTGTAAGTGCATACAGCAGTGTAGTACAAGACAGCTTCCCTAACATATCTGCCACTGCTTTACTGCAGTACTCAAAAACTAAAACAGATAAGTCTCCACTATCACCATCACTTCCATATCTAAATGATACAAACACTATAGAGAAGTTCACCTCGGGACTTCGATCCTTAGCAAGCGAAGATCATCCAATCGATGTACCAACTGAAGTAGATGAACGCATAGTTATTAGTGTTGCAATGAACCTACATGTATGTCCAAATAATGAAACATGTGTAGGGCCACGACATAGTAGACTGACTGCAAGTCTTAACAACATAAGCTTTGTGGCTCCTTCTAGTGTTGACGTTCTGGAAGCTTACTATAAGAACATCAGTGGTGTGTTTGGAGTGAATTTTCCAAATAGGCCCCTGGTGCCCTTCAATTTTACAGGTGATAGCTTGCCACCGACAATGTTAGAACCAAGAGTGGGGACGGAGGTGAAGGTTTTGGATTATGGGACTAATGTGGAAATAGTGCTGCAAGGGACTAATTTGTTAGGGAGTGAGTATCATCCTTTACATTTGCATGGGTATCGGTTTTATGTTGTTGGGAAAGGTTTTGGAAATTTCGATGAGGCGAAGGATCCTGAGAAGTATAATCTTATCGATCCGCAGAAGAGGAACACGGTCGGAGTTCCTAAGAGTGGATGGACTGCTATTAGATTCAAAGCAACAAATCCTGGTACATATATATTATATAGCTCTCACTAATATATTGATATTACTATTTTCTCTGGGCTGATTTTTATGTGAATACATGTTTGTAGGAGTTTGGTTCATGCATTGTCACTTTGAAAGGCATCTGACATGGGGAATGAGCACTGTGTTCATAGTGAGAAATGGTATTGATCAAGAATCTCGTATGTTGCCTCGGCCTAAGGATATGCCTCCTTGTTAATTGCTGTTACTGTCATGCATTATTTTTTTAATGTTGCTTTCTACATTTATTTATTTATACATGATTTGGTAGATGTGAGTAGGATACAAGTGAGATATGCACGGTTTATTCAAGTTATCTACATTACTGGAGGGTTATTTAATGCCTCTGAGATGTTACATTTTTCATCCTAATTATGTACAACAATGATTACTCAAAATTATTGGGAAAATGTTGATACATTAATTTAATTTACAATTTTTGACATCAGCTGTAAGGTTGTTTTTTAGGACCGTAAAATACATTATACCAAAATTGAACACAGCTCCAAATATTTATTTATTTTTATTTTTTTTTAAATTGGAAAAACGGGCCCAGCCCAAATACAGATAGTTCGGGTAAAAAATTAATGAAAACACACCCGATACCAAAATTACAAACTTACAAACCCTAACTAGGGTTGCCGACATTACTCCGAAACTCAACAAAACTTCCTTCTCGAGAAAAAAAATGGCGACAATCTCCAGACAACACCTCCCCAAACATCAATCGAACACCTCATGGAGGCTTCCAGAGCTTTACGATCTCACTATTGTCTTCATTCTCGTTGCTATTATGAAGCTCAAATATTTATTAATATAATTGATCTTTCATGAATTGTAATAGATCATTCTTAAACAGAGTCGATCTAGTGTGGTTTTGGGCTAAAAGCAAAGCTCGAAAAATGTACCACATGTTACAAAAGAGCATTTCGTAAGAAAAGAACATTTCGTAAGGCAAGCGGGGTTAATTGCTCTATATTAACATAATTAAAACGGAAGCAAGATAGATGGATCTCAACCACTGCAATTCATATTGATTCAGGGAAACACTTCTCGTCACTCAAAACACAAAAGCATAACTTGGATACATCATTGAAGAATTTTAAAAGAGTTTGATTAAAAAGAGCTAATGTTATATTTTGTAATCTATAAAAAGAGAGAAAAAGTATCAGGTTTGAATTCAGACATTTTAAAGCAAAATCTAAAACACAATCAATAAAAAAACATTATTTATAACTGTAATATCACTACAACAAAAATACTCTATTACAACGTTATTTTTACAACGGGCAATTGCTGCCCGTTGTAATAGTAGGCTACTACAACGGTCAGTTCAGGCCCGTTGTAATAGATTTCTTATATAACGTCTTTTTTACAATGGACAGTCTTTGCCCGTTGTAATAGATTGCTATTACAACGGTCATTTTATACCCGTTGTAATAGAGGTGCCAATTTTACAACGGGCTAAAACTTGCCCATTGTAATAGGTGTCAATTTTACAACGGGCTTAAAATGCCCGTTGTAATAGGTAACCCTAATTTTTAGACCACAGCACCCTAAAGAAAAATTATAGAGGCCGGTCCTCTTTTCTTCTTTTCCGTGAAGCAATACTCTCGTTCCTCTGTTCCTCTTTTCTTTGCTCGAAAAATTAGGGCTTTCGAATTTGTTGAAGCCGCGAATTATATACGGTTATTTGCTTTGTCACTTTGATTCGAAGCCGGCTGCTTCTCGATCGAGTTCGACTTGTATTGGTATGTTATTTTCCTTTTGCTTTTCTGGTAGATATTTTTGAACTCGATCGATGATTCCTTTTGCTTGTTGGAACTTCACTGTGCTCATTAGAATCCACACAAACAGTACCATTGTATGAACGAGCTTCAGTTTCTATGAATTTTCATTCTGATTCAACATCAACAAATCGTCTTTGATGTAGAATTCATGTAAATTCAACGAAGGCAATCAACGAAAGCCCAAAAATTGTCTGTGAAATGTACTGTACAATAAAGGATTGAAAAGTTCATTCATGTCTTGACTTGAGTTTCTTTTATTTTTTTGATATTTGGTATGGTGCAGCAATGTACAAAATTGATATTGGTATGCATTTGTTAAACAAAATAAAAAAGTAGCATTTTATGTATTTTATTACTATTTTGATCCATGATTTAAAGTAGCATTTTAGGGTATTGTCTCCAGGCGATTATAAAATTTGGATTTACTGAACCAAACACCAATTCAGTCTCAGGGTTGGCCTATGGCTCTCAAGGGAAGAGATTTGATTGGTATTGCTCAGACTGACTCTGGGAAACTTTATCCTATATCCTTTCTACTTTGGTGCATGTTACTGCTCAGCCAAAATTAGGTTAGTCTCTGAGATTGTCATTGAATAATATTATCCTTTTACCTCCATTGTAATTTGATGGAGTTTTAGCTTCTTGGAGTTCAATTATGGAAGAATGAGAATAGTTATTCCTATTGATTTTGCAAATGCAAACCAGTTAATGTTTTTCAGCCTTTGACCATGGTCTTATTGTCCTTGATGTCTCAACATCGGTACTTGAGGCTAGCAACTTAATTGCTTCTTAATCTATTGATTTAGTTACAATTACAAATTTTACTATTTTTGATGCCACCATATAAATAAATGCATGTCACCATATAAATATATAGTTATGTTTATTTCATAATAAGGCATTAAGCCTAATATATTGTTGAATGTGATTATCATTGTTTTATCCTCAATAGCTTTTGGATGAATGATCATCTATGAAGGTTAGTTAACCATATCTGACTTGTAATACATTAAGTTCATCATACTTATCCCTCCCATATTGGCAGTTATTTTATATTTTTAACTAATAATCTGTATACTTATCCTGCTAATTGATATTGCACAGATATTGGAGAGAAAGCGATTTGATATTTCACAAACTAGGTCTTTGACACGTTAATTTATGATGCTTTTACATGGCAATTTTAAGGACAAAAATAAAGTAAAATTTACTTTTCTTCAGTACAAACTTCCTCCAACATAACTTTCTTGTGCGAATTATTAAATGTTGCTTTATTAACATACTTTGAATCATTTATATCTCTATTTTTTACTGATCCCTATGTGTAAGATCTGATGTTCAGTTGTATTAACAAAGTGGCTTGATTACTTGTTATTGTCTGTGTAGCCATTGGAAACTTCTTCTAACCACTTGTGGACTTGACGAAGAGCACAACATCATCTCAACACAGCCACGTTTGTTAACTGTTGATAAGGACTAGAATTTTTGCTATACTTTTATTGACATATGTGTTCTGTGTTTCGAAATACATGCCTGCACGAATTTTGGACCCTAGCTACTTTGAAAGTACTGCCTTTTGTATTGATACATGTTGATATATCCCTTTAGGAATCTTCAATTATACGCTCCACAGCTAACCTTGGAGTTCATGGGCAAGGGTTTTTGAATCTAACAGGGACTGGGGATAATATTGAAGCACAACGCCTAATTTTGTCACTTTTATTATAGTATCTATGTAAGCCGCATCATCGGATTCATAAATGGCTAATCTAAATTCTATGATTTATATACTTTCGTAAGTAAATATTGTTTCATGGCCATTACCAAGCCTATATATATAGTCTTTTATTAATATTATTCGTCCTTCATGTTTATGTCGGTAAGTATATGCATCTGCAAATATTTTTTCAGCTTGTTTCCCCACTCTTAAACTTGTATTTTGCAGGTTGGTCCATTGTCTGTTCTACGTGGTCCACACAATAATGCTACTAATGATGACATGTTAGTAACGCTATATGGCATGGAACTTTTTTTTGGTATCAATATATTTCCTGATCAACATATTACTTCTGATTTTAGGGCTCCTAGATTAAATTGTGAACCTCAGAATTGCTCTTCAGAATTAATTCATCCACCTGATGACTATAATGTTAACACCACTTTATCTTTCACCCTTCAAGTGCTTCTTTTTCCTGAGTTTTTTATTACATTTGAGTTCTAACCCAAAAATAAGAATTACTGCATTGTTTTTGGCAAATATATCCCTTTAACCAACTCATTGTCATGTGTATATATTTCTCTGTTCTTTAATGGTTTTATCTTTTTATACGTGTAATTTGTTTGGACAGATTTGTAGAGATGAGGATATATTGCCGTGAAAGGTCTTATTCAAGGAACTGTCATTCATTTTCACAAGGCCAAAACCATTACAGTGCATTCTTCTGGTACCATTACTACTTTGAAGCATAATTCCTAGAAGAGGTGGAGGATTTTGACTACATCTTGACATTTGGTGAACTTTTAATTTTGGGTTAGTTTAAAAGTTTGCAATTCATTTCACATCTAATGATCTAATTCTTTTGTTAGCAATTCTATCCTTACATTTGTCTTATTTTATTAGTTATGCAGTAATGTGTAAAAACTTTATCATTCTTACAGTGCAAAACTGGAAGTATTATTAGAACCAAAAGCATTGTTTGACCTTAGTTGTACATGGAGAAAGAAGAAAACCTTCCTATGTATAGTTTTCTGACTTTGTTCATTATCCATAAATCTCATTTAAGCTGATACGATGTTCATTACTTATTATATACTACTCAGAAGCTTCAGGGTATTTTTAGCTAATTCTTTGGTTTGCTATGATTATTTTGCCATAAGTTGAAAATAATTTGAAATTCTATAATTTTGGGCAAAAAAGGTTATCAAAACAGTTATGAAACTGAAGTTTCTTACGGACAAGAAAACATATGCTCGTTGGGTATGCTTGCTAGGTTGATATTTATGGTAAAAGTGATTAAATAGGTGAAAGGTAATAGTAAAACACAGTTTTGTTGATAATACATTTGATGGATGTAAATTTGGTTAATGCTGAAAATGTAGTACTTTGTATGAAATATCAAAATATATTTTAGTGTCAAAATTATGACAAAAACAATGTGGATCAATATTCTTTTACTTTTTTTTGGATCTGTGTATACAATTTCTTTACTTGATCGTTAAAAATTAACTGATTGTGACTAACATAGTGACATAATTATCCTTCAAACATGTGATGAGAAATATAAATAAATATTTTATAACATCTGACTATGAAAATGGACAAAATTAAGATGGGTGTAGTATGTTGTTGTTGAATACATAAAATTGTCATCATATGTTGTTGAATACATAAAATTGTCAGCATTTTAGCATCAAATTTGACTTTGTTATGTGCTGGAAATTGATTACATGGGTGTAGTGTGTTTAAGTTGTTTCGGAAATGTAAATAATAATGGTATATAAAAAAAAGCAAAACCATAATGGTATTGGAAAAAAAAACTTGCAGTACGATCAACTATTTTTATAACTGAGTAATCAAAAATATTGTTGAATTAACATCACCTGTCGAATATGCATATTGATTCTTCTAACAGGTTACCTCACTCACTTTAGTATGAATTAGATGAGATGATAGAGAAAATTAGATGGAAGTGTTTTGTTGGAGGTTGGTTGATTGTTGAGGGATAGTATGTATGCAAGTATGCAGCAGTTTTGTGCAAGTTGATGGTTTATGAGATGTACAGGTTGGTAGCAGCAGTATGCAGAGGAGGGTGTTAGTGTGACAGTGAGTAGTGGTGGAGGTTGTATGTTGTTTGAAGGTGTAGTGGGTAGAAGGATGGAGGTTGCAGTTGAATTGATGATGGAGATGCAATGTGTAGTGGCTGTGGATGTTGGTTTGTTAAGGAGGAAGGGCAGCAGTATTTTATAGGCAGTATGTTGTGTGAACTGTGGGATGTTGTGGTTTGTTGTAGAAGAGAGGCAGAGAAGTAGATTTTTTGGAGTGTGCAGGATGGTTGTGCAGTGGAGCGGGTAGCGGGCAATTAACTGTAAATGGATGAAGAGAATGTACGGTGGTTGACTGTGATGTTTAATTGGTGCAGTGTTGAAAGGATGGTTTGGGGAGTCTGCACAATTGGAAGCAGGAATTGACAGTGAGTCAAGGAGGATGTATGTGGTAGTGGACGGTTATGTGTTAACGCTTTATGTATTTGGCATGTAAACTTATCTAACTTTTTGGAGTATTAAAATTTTATGACTCTAGCTTTTAGTCTTTTTGTATGTGATTTTAATTATTTTACGACAATATTTAGTATTTGTATGGATGTAGTGCATGGATGCTACTGTAATTTTTTTTAAAATTTGTATTTATTTTGCAACGGGCAATATGCGTTGTTATATGAGCTTATTACAACGGTCAACAAACGTTGTTAAATAGGTATTTTACAACGGTCAATACAAGTTGTGACATAGGCTATTGCAACGGGTTATGGTCGTTGTTATATAGTTTATTGCAATGGGCATGGCAAGTTGTTAAATATGCTTTTTACAACGGGCTTTGCCCGTTGTAAAATATGGTGGATCTATTACAACGAGGCCTATAACAACGGGCACATGACCGTTGCGAAAACCATATTACAACGGGCATTGCCCGTTGTAAAAAGGCCGTTTTATTGTAGTGTATATACTTTATAAATATTTAGATCTTAAATTTAGGAAACGTTACGGAAAAACTGCCAATAATATCAATTTATTCCAGTTCTCCGCAGAAGCATATGTATGATGGACTATAGATGAGATCAAACAAACAAGTTGAATAATAGAGTTAATTTCCACAATCAAAAAAGGCAAAATGAGGGGAAAAAAAGAGTAGATAGGATACAGAGATTTATTGTGGTTCCATTATTTACATGATAGTGTATATCCACCTTGAAAGAGTGAAATTTTATTAATATTTTCAAAGAATACAAAAAACCGATATATCTCATTAGTGGAGGCTTAATACAAAAATAGAGAAAATATAGGATATGAGAGGATAATTAGATCTCCAATGAATGACCATAATTACATAAAGATCGAAACTGGGGTTTGAAGCAAAATGATTTATGTTAATAAATAAATCCCGCATCAAATTCACCAATTCTTTTGAAAACATACATTTATTCTAGTCTTTGGTTTCCTCCAATATGCATATGCCTGAAAACATGGCTTTATTAATCAACTAATTAGAGAATTAATTGATTATGTTCATCTCTCATTTTTTCATGTAAACATTATTCTGATTTTTCTTTAATACAATAAAAGAGGCAATTAATATTCTCTAACGTATATTTGAGTTACAATTTCAATATTCCACATCACCTCAAATATATATCCAACAAAGCTTATTCCAAGCTCCACCATCAATCAATATTCATCAAATTTAAAATGATAGAACATATATTTCCACAATGAGCTCCGACAATACCATTGTCCATTGCACTTCGTTAACAAGCTTAGACAAAGTCACCACCACCAATGAAGTATTGAAAGTGTTTAACCAAAATGTAAAAACATCCAATCTTACAAACAAAAGAAGAATACTACATCTTCTACAAGCTCCTACTGGGTCTTCCTCTCTCCATTATGCCAATACATTGAACCCATTTTCTCTATAAGAGAATCAAGTTTGAGCAATGTTCGAAGTTAACAACATGCAATACTTAGTAAACATGTCTACTGCATTGTTCTTTGTATGAATTTTCTATAGACGAACCATCTTTTCTTCGTTCATAGCTATAAAAAAAGATTCTCTTATCTCTATATGCTTTGTCCTGGGCTAAAAGCCAAGTTTTCAGCCAAGCGAATTGTTCTTTGGTTATCACAATTCACCACCACAAAATAATGTACAAATCCTCGATCACTTGACTTTGAAGCATCATTAAAGTATAAAGGTTTGTCTTAGACCACAAGCAATGCATGGTCAAACTTCAAGGCTAAGGTTTGCACAGTGTCACTCTCGATATCTCTTTGGTACCTTCCTAATACACCGACTAGCTTAAAAGACTCCAATACCGCCTAAATCACCATCAGCTCCACCTTGAACTGAATCCTCCTTGGTATTATGAACATCACTCTCACTACTAGAAGAGTCATGTTGAATATCATGTGATGTCTCATCAACTAAATTCTTCTTATCATCAACAATAGTAACAACTCTTCTCCCACGTTGAAAAGTGGGAAAATCTTCATTTCGTTCTCTCCATGTAAGCCTGGACTATTAGATAAATATTATAAAGGCTGGCTCATCAAAGGTAACATATCTTGAGTGGATAATTTATTCGTCTTAGGGTTCCAAATACGATACATTTAATACCATCCGTATAACTAAGAAAAATACATTTGGAAGGTCTAGGTTTCGACTTATCATCTCCTGTGTTATGAACATATACAACAATAAAAAATGGAAATAACTCAAGTTTATAGGTTTACCTTTACATTTTTCCTTTATAATCTTCTCAGCAATGGCAGGGCTTGGAATCCGATTTATAATATGAGCAGTAGTTGAAATAACTTCAGCCCAAAAACCTTCAGGCAAGCCGATAGTCAATCTCAAATAAACTAGGCACGATGGACCTGCGTACATGACACATTGCACGATAGAATCAAGATCAATGTTCACATATAGGATAATATTCTCTGTTGAAGAAGGAACACTTTGGTGGCATGCCTATAGTGCTTGGGATAAAGCTACCATCCATGGAGCTATTACTATACATCCTCAAATTAGCTCTGATGAAGAAGGAACACTTTGGTGGCATGTCCATAGTGCTTAGGATAGAGCTACTGTTCATGGAGCTATTACTATACATCCTTAAATTGACTTTCATTTTCCTTTTTCTGAACCCATAGAAAATTTTCTATTATCCTTGGTAATAATTTCCGTTATTTCTCCCTTTCCTCCATTGTTGTGTTGTCAACTACCATGTTTATATAACATTTTATCTTTTATACGAGAAAGGGGCATACCTCTATAAAATAATAAGCATTTGGATGGATTAATATCCTTTATTCTATTGCAAAAACATGGTTTCCTTCATTTCTCCCCTATTGGGCCAAAGATGGAATGACTTAAAGAAATTATGTATTATATCAAATACTAATCATTCCTTCAATAAACATATTAAGTCATTAGATCTTTGGTCCAATATCTGGAAACATTGAACCTATCCTGATTTTGCACTAGACTATAATTAGATTGCAGTCCTATTTATGGGCATTTGTGCCCAAGAAGTTAAGTCTCAATAGGATAATTAGGTGAAGAAAGGAAGTGTAGTAAAGGAGAGAAGAAAAGATATAAGGAGTTGAAGAGGATAAAAGACTAGAGCACACCCTTCTGTTCGGTAATCTTAAACACCGAATGGAATTTCCTATTTGGTAGTCTTAGCACCGAACATAAATCATATTTAGTAGTCTTGACACCGAATAGGAAATCATATTCGCTAGTCTTGACACCGAACAGAGTTCTTTGTTTGGTAGGTTTAGCACCGAACATGAGATTCTATTCGGTAGAGAATGGAAGTCAAACCAAGAGGATCTAAAAGATGTTGAACTAAGGGAGAATATGAGAGGATCTAGCCAGCATGATGTGCACGTGCATTTCACTAAATCAACCAACCCCTAACCGAGCTTTCCAACCGAACCAAACAAGATATACATGGAATGAAATATGTAGAAAGGAATGAATATATCTTTTATATATAGAAAGTTCCAAATTAAGCAAATTATACATGGAAATTGCCTAATTTGTCGGCGTAACCACACTACCTCTACACTCCTGTAAATATTCAAGCATTTGCCAACTATGGAGATAATTTTTTGAGTTTCAAGACTCCGCAATACGAAAATAAATGAAACGAGCTCCTAGATTTTTATATTTAATCATAAATCATTGTATTACATATTAGAACACTTGTAAAAGCTGAATTATAAGAAAACGAATAGATATGAACATTGGACGTAGCCCATTATGGCTGAACCACTATAAATTTGTGTGTCTCTTATTTTCCTTGCATTTATTTTATACTAAATCCACTATTGTTAATTTGATTGGAGGTGTTTGTTCATTTTTTATGCAAATGTTTTTTGTGCTTTCATTAAGAGATGAACTACGGGATGCCTCCTAAATTTAAAAGTAAGACTGGTGGTACCAGTGGGAATGTCAACCAAGTTGCCGCTAATCAAGATGACCACTCATCTAGTACTCTGGGGCTAGATACCATCACTAGGGGTGACTTGGACAGAGTTGTGGTGGATCTCGATACCTATTTGTTGCCCAACAGCAAGTCATTGTGGACTATGCTTGTGGCAGATGCAACCGACTACACACAACACTAAAACAAGGAGAACTCGGTCCTAGGGGTCCAAGAGACAAAGGAGGTCATACTCTAGCACTGAATCAGATTAAGAAAATCAAGGAGTAGGATGAGCGAACGTCAAGGAAACAGGTCAAGCTAGGGCTCAGTCGGATACTGGGCCCGAGGATCGGTTCACTACCGAACCAAACAGGGGAAGTGACGAACCTAGGGCGGCCATGGTTGAACCTTCCCGGCTAGGCAACGCTCTCCAGTTTTGGAAGATGTAGCAAATGATGAAAGGCGAGCTTATCGCGATAAATGGTCCTTAAGTAGAGAACGAAGATGGGGCCGTAGAATAAGTCATCATAGAAGGTATGAAAGAAGCCTATCGCCTCGACGGGAGAGGTTAACCCAGCTCCGCTCATCCCCCGAACTAGGAGATCGTATGGTGTGAATTATAAATAGTGTGTCCATCGCAAGCAAAGAGAGCATGGAATCAATGCAAGAGTTGGTAGCCCATTTTCCATATAGATAAAGGCTGCTCGAAATCCTAGGAGATTCCAGATGCCTACTATGAACCTTTATCAAGGTTTTACCGATCTCATAATGCATCTGCAATGATATATGCAACATATGTTGATAAGTGAAGCAACGGAAGAGGTTTTGTTTAAGTGCTTTCCTCTCTTCTTGTCGGATTTAGCGACCATGTGGTTTTGCCGCATTCTCCCTGGCTCAATTCATTCATGGGAAATGTTGAAGGAAAAGTTTATCGGCCAATTCTGAGTTCATATAGAACAACCTAAAGTCCCATACTCTTTGTCGGATGTGGAACAGTGAGACGACGAAACGTTGTGGCAGTACTTGACTCGTTTTAGCGCTGCAGCCGCCAGCGTCTATAATGCTGATGAGCGGTTGACTCTTATGGCATTATGCGGTGGTGTTCATCCTAACACAAAGTTGGCTTAGAGATTGACTAAGGAGAAACTAGCTACTTCGCAGGATTTCTTCTATGAAGCAACAAAATATATGTAGTTGGAGGAAGCCGTAATGGGGTGGTAGGTTGGCGCGGCTGTAAACCATCGGAAGTATCTAACAATGTGATTGCTAGGGTTTGAAACGACGAAGGTGGTGGTGCAAAGAAAAAGAAGAACAATAACCAAAATAACTCTAGTGGAAGGAAAACATAATGAAGAAGGTGGTTTGATACTTACATAGATTTGAAGGATACTATAGGAAAAATCTACCTTGCTGCGCACGCAGAACTCAAATACAACAGGCCTGACGAAGAAAGAAACCAAAGCTGAGATGAACATGCAAAAGTACTATAGGTTTCATGGATCCCATAAGCATAATACTATTGAATGTTGTCATTTATGGGACATAATTGAAGAACACATCAAGAAGAGAAAGATGGAGCGATATGTCAGGAATCCGGATGCTCCCTATGCACTTGAGAAGTATGCCCCAAGACATCTCCCACTAGGAAATAGGGGTGAAGGATCCATTGCTAATCGTGGAAAAGATGGGAGGTTGGTAACTAATACCATAATAAGAGGTCTGCATATAGCCGAAAAAAGTTAGGTAGAGATAGAGAGATATGCAAAGTCATTAAAGAATAGAGGGGCTTACGTATATGTTTAGGCAAGGAGCGAAAAACCAAGGCCTTGCATTAAGAACAGGATGAGATAACCTTCAACGACAATGACTTGCGGGGTAAGTAGTACTCATATATGGACCTATTAGATACTTTAGCAATGCTCGACCTGACCGAGGTGTATTGAATTTTAGTATGTAGTGGGAGTTCAGTGAACATTCTTTTCAAGGATGTGTTTGATAAGGTGGGGTTATCTATGGAAGATGTAGCACTCTGCATCTAGTGGTTACGTGGTTTCACAGGAGAGGCCACGATGCCATTTGGAAGGTTAGATCTATTTGTCGACATAGGAACCCTTCCCCGATCAGCCATACGGAAGTAGACTTTTGTCTTGGTGGATGGATTCCCGGCATACAATGCCTTCCTAGGGCATCCATCCTTATCCGACTTTCATGCAGTGGTGGCTCAATGGTGCTTAACCATGAAGTTCCCTACAACGAATGGAGTAGGTGCGGTGGAAGGGAATCAAGATGCTACTAGGGAGTGCTAGGTAGTAGAACTTAGAGAATACAGACGATGAGAGAAAGGGAAAGGTGCAGAGGTTGCATTCCGTACCAAAAATTCTATCGCATAGCAATTAAAGAAAGGGCCTCATTCGAGTTCACAAGCGATCCTTACAATGAACTTGACTTGAGAGGTAGATGAGAGGAGGCCGCAATTGAGCCTAGAGAGGTGATAGAATTTGCAGCGATAGATAGCAGTGATCCGACGAAGTTGTGAAGG
The DNA here is from genome assembly GCA_030737815.1 of Allium fistulosum. Taxonomy (NCBI): domain Eukaryota; kingdom Viridiplantae; phylum Streptophyta; class Magnoliopsida; order Asparagales; family Amaryllidaceae; genus Allium; species Allium fistulosum. The sequence continues at coordinate 328,203,552 of CM060906.1, forward strand.
TTGGATCAGACTATAATAGGACCTCAAGGTGCAATTAATAGGGTTTTTGCGGAATAACCAGGACGTATTTGCTTGGTCTCACATCGATATGTGTGTAATTCCCCCTCGATAGCATGTCATGCATTGAATATTGGTCCCCGATAACCCCCAGTAAAGTAAAAGAAAAGAAGCATGGGACAAGAGCAATCATTGGCTCTTAACGAAGAAGTGGAGACCTTGTTAGCCAATGGCTTCATCCGGGCATCCCGGTACCCAGATTGGATTGCAAACCCGGTTTTAGTCAAGAAGTCTAATAGGAGATGACATACATGCATTGAATTCTCTGACCTAAATAATGCTTGTCCTAAGGACTGTTTTCCACTTCCGAGGATTGATCAATTAGTAGTGGAATGGTGGGACATGAGCTTTTATCCTTCATGGATGCATACTCTGGATATAATCAAATCGCGATGTAAGTCCTGAATCAGGAGAACACTAGCTTTGTTACCGACCTAGGACTCTATTGCTACAAGGTCATGCCATTTGGGCTTACGAATCAACTGCGACATACTAGCATTTAGTCAATAAGATATTTGCTAGCTAGATTGGAAGGACTACAGAAGTTTATGTCGATGATATGCTGGTGAAGTCAAAAGAGGCTAAGGACTACATATAAACTTGGATAGATGTTTTAAATTCTATGAAAGTTCAGAATGAAGTTAAATCCATTGAAATTTTCCTTCGAGGTATCTACTAGGAAATTCTTGGGATTTACCATACATGCTAAGGGAATCAAAGCTAACCCAAAACAAATCCAGGCTTTCAAATGCATCAAAATCCCTGAAACTCGATAGAAGATGCAAAGTCTGAACGGGAAGGTGGCAGCATTAAGTAGGTTCATATCCAGGGCTATAGGTTAATGTGTTCTGTTCTTTGAAGCACTCAAGAAGGAGAAAGGCAATTTTACATGGACAGACGAGTGCATAGTTGCATTCCTTATCTTGCTAGAACATTAGCCTAAGCCACTGGTTCTCTCTACACCCGTGGAAGGAGACGATCTTTATCTATACTTGGAAGTGTTCTCCCACGCCTTGAGTGCAGCGTTGGTTCGAGAAGAAGACCGGGTGCAATGTCAAGTATATTACGTGAGCAAACTCTTCACTGGGTCGGAGTCTAGGTATCTTAAGGTAGAAAAGTTGGCCTACTGCCTGCTAATTGCATCTCGAAAATTAAGATACTATTTCCAATCACATGCCATCCGAGTGCTAACCGATCAGCCTTTGAGATAGGTCCTACATTGACCAGATATCTCAGAAAGGCTCACCAAGCGGAGTATTGAGCTGGGTTAATATGAGATTACCTATCACCCTCGAACAACAATTGAAGGACAAGCCCTGGCGACTTTATTGCAGCATTCACCGTTAGGGATGATGAAGTGGAAGCCCAAGAGGAAAAGACTCTCAAATGGGGAATATATGTAGATGGTGTCTCGAATGAACATGACTCTAGCATAGGGGTAGTACTGTTGACCCCTGAAGGGAGGAAGTTGAGCTATGCAACATGACTAGGGTTCAAGGCAACCAATAACAAGGTGGAATATAAAGCCTTAATAGAAGGTTTAGAAATAGCAAAGGAACTAGGAATTAGATCTCTTTGCGTGCACAATGACTGGCGGTCGGTTGTAAACTAGGTGCTTGGAGAATTCTAGGCTAAGGGAGAATGTTTGAAATCCTATCTGAGGATGGTGAAGGTTTTGCCTAGTGAGATGGAGCACTATGTGATCAAACATGTTCCCTAAGAAGAGAATCAGGATGAAGATGAGCTGGCAAAATTGGCAAGCTCCGGAGTTGGTCCTTTGTTAGGATCGGTACCCAATACAGTTCAGCCTTGTTCCAGCTTTGAGGAGGTGAATGTAGTTGTGTCTATAAGTGACATGGAGACTTAGATGACGCCGTTAATAAGATATCTAAGTGAAGGGGTATTACCGAGTAATCGAAATGAGGCTAGGAAAGTCTTGCGGCTGGCGACCCGTTTCATCATATAGGACAATGTGCTGTATCGAAGAGGATTTTCTAACCCATTATTAAGGTGCATCACCGGAAAGGAAGTTGAGGAAGTGTTGGATAACATACATCAAGGGAGCTAAGGAGATCATACTAGGGGGCATACCCTTGCAAATAAGGTGCTGCTGTATGGATATTTCTGGCCAACATTAAACCATGATGAGGTGGAGTATGTGAAGAGGTGTGACAAGTGCCAGCGGTTCATGAAGATTTCAAGGTTGCTCCAACCTAACTAACTCATATGGTTAGCCCCTAGCCCTTTGCGGTCTAGAGAATGGATCTAATCGGAGAGCTTCCAATGGCACAGGGTGCAGCTAAGTATGCTATATTGGCAGTTGATTACTTTACTAAGTGGGGAGAAAGTCGAACTCCTTACTAAGTTAACAATGACCAAAGTTATAGAATTTTTGATCAGGAATGTGATATGCAGCTATGGAGTTCCCCTTCAGATTATATTGGACAATGGATTGCAGTCTGATAGCGAGGAGTTTGCTACTTTATGCCGACGGCATGGGATAACAAAGTGCTTCTCTACAGTAGCATACTCGTAGGCTAATGCACAAGTGGAGGTAGTCAATAAGGTTCTGAAGACCCTTATTAAGAAGTGACTAAAGAAGGTAAAAGGCGCATGGGTGGATGAACTTCCGTTGGCACTATGGGCTTATCATACTTCCTTCAAGATAGCCATATGTCGTACTCCTTTCTCATTGGTCTATGGATCAGAGGCGATGTAATTGTTGGAGACAACAATGCCATCACAACGAAGGGTTCATGACGATCCAAAAGAAAACGAGGAGTTGCTGAACATGTCATTGGATCTGATTGGAGAAAGGCATGAGGATGCCACCCTGAAGGCTAAAGCATATCAAATGAAGGATAGCTATGCAATACAATTCTAAGGTCAAACGCCACCCATTCGAGGAAGGGGACTTGGTGCTGAAACAAATATTCCCCAGACTAGGTCACTCGACCCAAATAAGCTTAACATTTTCACTCGGGGGCAAACAGTTTTGCTATGATAGAGAGTTCCTCCCTCAAACTTCTAGCCGACAGTAATGGACCAGAGTGACCCTAACTGCGTATCCATCATTGATGATCAACCTAACTTCTCTTCAGTAGTGATGGACCAGAGTGACCCTAATCGAATTTCCATCATTGGCGATCGCCCCAACTTCTCGTTGACAGTGATGGATTAGAGTAACCTTAATCAGGTGTCCATTAATGACGATCGACCTAACTTCTCATTGGTAGTGATGGACCAGATGACCCTAACCGAGTGTCCATCATTGATGATCGGCTTAAACTCCTAATCGGCATGATGGACCAGAGTGACCCTAACTGAGTGTCCATCATTGACAGTCGGTTCAAACTTCTTGTCGACAGTGATGGACCAAAGTGAGACCCTAACCGGGTGTACGTCATTGACGATCGACTCAAACTTCTAGCTGGCAGTAATGGACAGAGTGACCATAACCGAGTGGCCATCATTGATGTTCAGCTCGAATTTCTCACCGGCAATGGAAGACCAAAGTAACTCTAAATGGGTGCCCACTACTGCCGATCGACTCAACTTTCTTGTCAACGATGGTGGAGCAGAGTGACCTCAATCAGGTGTTCATAATTAACAATAATCCTAAAGTGCTTAGTCAATCATGGAGAACAGACTTACCGGCGGTCCATGCATGATTGTTGCCTAATTGGTTTGCTTCCGACGACTAACCTCTAGTTCTTATCTACAGGAAATGCATAGTCTATAAGGAGGAGAGAGCAGCTATTAAAAAAAATTCGCTTAGAGTATACATGGTCGTATATGTAACAAGCTACGAGTAGGAGAAATAAAAAAAAAGTGATGCAAGAATAAAAGTAGATATGTAAAGATGATAAGCTCAAGAGTCAACATTGCTAGATTCCAAAATATTTGCAACACAGATTCACAAGTTTCTAGAAATAATGTATACTTGCCCTAATTAACACATCAAAATCAGGCGAACGTTAACAATAATATTTATTACAAATATGGGACATTTAGTAGTTTGTTCTAAAGAAAAACAAGGGAGGATGTGAATGTTGTTATTACTTGGACCAAGGGTTGGAGATGGTCTGCTTGCTGTAAGACTTATGGCGCTGCCGCTCAACTTCTTTCCCCTCTTTCTCCTACTTAGCTGCACGACCACCCGCTTATTTCTTCTTGATAATTTTTTACTATTCCAAGTCATTGATCTTAACTCTTTCCATCTCCTTAAGGAATCTCACTAGGACTTGTTGCTTTAGGGCATCCTCCCTATCAAATTCCTCAATAGGCTCTATGACACCCAATATCTCAAAGTCGGTATCATCCTTGTGGGATGCGATCATCTCATCATGGGCATCTTCGATGGGAGGATCAGAGGTGCCAGGGGCACGGTCCCTAGTAACAGAGCTCTAGAAGTAATTACAGCACCAATAGGACCCGTTGCAAGTGTATCACCTGCATGAAAATGAGAAGGGCTATCAAATATGCATTTGCCCAAACAAACTTGAACGCAATAAGCAGTGGCCCATGGACTATAAAGAAGAATCCTACCTCCTTTAGAAGAACTTAGGCTACCGCTAGAAGGCTGAATATGATTTAGAGGCTGACTTGTAGTGGATGCATATAAAGAAACATGGAAAATAGTTAGTGGAACATCATGCATGGGAGCTTAGATGACTAGTTTCAAAATTTGACCTTGTGTTGTTGCCCCAGAGGTCAAGCCACCATCCTTTCTCTTCTCATCCTCTTCTTTTTAGGCCTTCTCAACTTCGGCTAGCTTGATGTAACCAAGGAAAATAGATTCCATCTCCTTTTTTAAGAAGCGAACATCGATGGCTTCAAGATTAAAGGGTAGACCTCCCTGCTCACTAGCAGCTTTCACTTCTTTAATCAGTTTCTTTTGGATTGAAGTAATGACCTCTTGATAATTGTCCATCTATGCTAAGCATTTCTCCATAAACGTTCTAAAATATATTTCTTCTAGAAGTGCCTCTACCTGGTCCAGCTGGCTATTCATTTCATCGCACTATGCTTGCAACTTTTAGACTTTGGAAGTTTCGGTAGCCTTTCCCACAGATAAGGCTTTGACTCTACTTGGAGAGAGTCCCTCTCAGCTCTCCACTCTACAACTCTCTTCTTCAGATCGACAATGCCAAGCCCTATTTTCTTAGCTACCGCTTGGAGCTCATCAACCAGTTGGTAAATTTAGTCTTGACATTCTTGTAGCCGTCAAAAAGCTATCCAGCCTAATCATTATACTCCTTGGCAGCTTTAACATTGACATAATGATCTCGTCTCAATTGCTCTAGTTCTTCAACATGAGTGACCTTGAGCCTCTCAATCTCTTCAGCTTGAGGCCTCTCCAGTGCATCTACCACCTCTTTTTTTATCTAAATCCTTCTGGTGCAGTTGCTTCCTCAAATCGAAGATTTTTTAATTTTTATCAACACTTTTCTTACTAATCTCCTCCCCGGTTTTGATCACTTCTCTAGAAACATTGACAGGGCCTTCACACCGCTTATCTCATCAACCAGAAGATCAATCAGCCCTTAAAAGTAAAGAGGAGGCACCTAGGCAAGTAACTGGGCAAGGGAGTCTCTAGATTGCTGGAACTTGTCGAAATTTGGATCGTGGGATTAGTGATGATTACCGTTCCTTCTTTCCCCTTATCTTTGCCTTTGGAGGTCAGAACGATCACTCCTCTCCTATATGTTCATTCCCGTTGTTTATAAGTTTCTAGATTGGATAAGGGAAAAGGTGAAGCCCGAGAAGATTTGGAGGAGCAACCTTTGTTTAGAAGTCTCTCAAGTCTTAAGCTCTATGGTCGGCTACCTAACATTCTCGCTTGGTCCAAATGAAGATGCATCAATTTTGATGTCCTCGGGAGGTGCTCCCGGTTCTAATTGCTTCATTTTAGATAACAGCTTCTCTCTCTTCAAACTCATACTTCCTGCATTTGCGAAAATACAACGAGTTAGGATCAAGCAAACACTCGAATAGTGCATGACTATTGCAAAAACATGTATCTATGTGATTGTGTGTGAAAGGGTGCATAATGTCTAGATGAACCCTTGGGGTCCATATGAGTTTCCAGCTGACATTGGATTTTAGCTATTGATGAGGAATCCCCATAATAAATCGCTAGTTCTGGATACTAAAGATAGTCTTAAATGGAAATGCCTCTAGGAATAAAAGTTTCTTTCTCTTTGGTTCCAAAGGCACGATGCAGGGTTAACTCCACCTCTAAATGAAATGAACTATCAAAGCCAACATGCTCGGAGGAGTGTGTATCACTGTTATTCAAAATAGTGTGATCACTATTGTGAGAATGAGGGCTCGCTTGCTCTACTATCTTCATGTGAATACTATGATCGTCCCACTCTCTCAAGGCTATAAGTCGACCTCTTTTGCGAGATTCAATCCTAAAGGAATCTAGCACCGACTCTTCTATATCCACAAGGATGGCATGGCCAGCTCCAGGTGAGTCTACAATCAATACAGCACCGGAGATGGAAGGCTGAGATGACAGAACTTCACTTGTCTCTTCGATTATATAAGTTTTTCCTTTCTTCCTCTAAATGAGCTTATGAGTGGAGCATTCTCTTCCTTTCTGATTGAACGACTAGCAGCCAATAGCCCTAGCTTCATTCGTAACTAAATGACATACCTCCCTGAACTCCATCGGAATTTGTTGAAGCCTTCATAACATATCCTCCAGGCCTTCTCCCATTCTCGCTCTTACCACGCTTGGAAGAGAAGTCCAGAGAGGAAATAAAATGAATATTTTACATGGAATTTCTTAAGGTAAGAATGGGGAAAGAGACAAGTGAGGAAAAGGCTTACATCCTGAATGCCATTGATTAAGCTGGAGAGTCATCCTGGATGAAAAAAAATACTCCCTTTTGAACATGATGTACTTCGAATATAGGTTCTTGACTGGCTTGAACTTACTTGCTAGCTCGAGATAAATGAAAGGAGAGCCTTTCATTTTGCTCTTCATAGCATAGAGAAATATGATATGACGATGGGTGGGAGGGACCTAAAACTCCCTCATAAAAATGGCATACAGGCGAGTCAAGATGCATAGCTATTGGGATGCAACTAGAATGAAGCAATCTTCAAATACACAAGGAAGCCTATGATCCATTAGGAAAGAGGAGGCAGGGCTTCGGCTGTGCGATGATACCAAGAATAGACCATCCGTCATGCAGAGCATGAGCTCGTTGATCAGAAGTAGGCAAAAGAACATCTTCCCTAGGAAGATCGTGAGTGGCTATGATAATGTCCAACTGCTTAGGAGTCAAGATAGAGGCGTCCGAATCAATAGGGTCAACCAACAATTCAGATGGACCATATCCATACACTAGAGAGTGGGCAGAGCTAGGTTGGTTAATCATATACCCCAATGGTGTAGGATTCAGAGGAGTGGAAGATAAAGATGGAGCCAATCCCCTAGTGGTATTCTAAGAACGGGTCTGACGACGACTTGACATAACTGTGGTATATCAACCTAACTCACACACCATCTAGAGTGTGAAACATCTGATATGTGTGTGATTGCATTTGTGTGTAGTATACATGCATGTAAGGGAAATATATCGAATTATTAAATAGTTTTAGTGCATACTTCCCATCAATGGTGAGAGTTATACAATATAAATCAAAACAAGTTATACAGTTCCTTATCCTGTCTGAGTGCCTAACACAAGATGGTAAAACTTTAACATTAATATTTTAAGGTCCTCTCTATTCTAGAGTGTTCTGCCATTAAGGCACTCTATTTTGAATCACTTCTCATAAGTAAACTTAGTCTATAAGTGTCGAACATGGAAAACCTAACCACCAACCTAACCCCATATTGACTTAATGTGAATCATGGAAAGAAATTCAGTAACAGGAATGTATAAATGGATAAAATGGAGTTACTAGATCAATTAATAGCCTACTTATAGTGATTGGGAAACGTTGAAAGCAAGGATCGACACCTGCAGTCGAAGGGGAGGTGAACGGTCTCGACAGTGGGAAAGCCCAAAAAATGAATAAAGGTGTTCGTTGATTGGAGGATCTGGAGCTTTTATAGGAACATGGTCTTGCTTGGTGCTAAACCAAATGCATGTTGAACTAAAAACATGACAGACCCAATCCAAGGCACCGAACCAAGAGCGTGCTGAACCAAACTAAGAATAAGGATAGCGAAGTATGTTTACTGATGGATTTGTAAAGCATTCAATAAAGCCTGCCTCATAGTCTACAAGCCAAGCTTTGGAAGGCAAGTGTTATGAGTGTTTATGCCCAAGAAGTTTAGACTTTATAGAATAGTCAGGTAAAATAAAGGAAGGGTAGTAAAGGAGAGAGATAAGACATAAGGATTTGAAGAGGATAAAGGAGTAGAGAACACCCTTCAGTTCGGTAATCTCAAGCACCAATGGAATTTCTTATTCGATGGCCTTAGCACCAAACAGAAAATCCTGTATGATGTCAAGACTACCGAACAAGAAATCCTATTCGGTAGTCTTCACAACGAAAAGGAAATCATGTTCGGTAGCCTTGACACCGAATAGAGTTTTCTGTTTGGTAGGTTTTGCATCGAACATGAGATTCTATTCGACAAAGAATGGAAGCCAAACCTAAAGGAGCCAAGAGATGCCGAACTAATGAAGAGTTTGAGAGGATGTAGCAACCAAGACATCCACATCCATTTCACCAAAACAACCAACCACGAACCGAGCTTTCCAACCAAAGCAAACGAGATATATGGAATGAAATCTGAATATATTTGGGATAGGATGATCATATCTTTTATATATGGGAATGCCCAGATGAAGGAAATTATACATGAAATTTCCTAATTTGTCAGAGTAACCACACTACCTCTACACTCCTATAAATATCCAGGCATTTGGCTACCATGGGGACAATTTTTTGAACTTCAAGACTCTATAGTACGGATAACCGAACCGAGCTCCCTAATTTCTATTTTCAATCATAAATCATTGTGTTACATATCAAAACACTTGTAAAAGCTGAGATATAAGAAAAGAAATAAATATGAACAGTGGAGCAGGCCCGTTATGGCTGAATCACTATAAATCTTTATGTCTCTTACTTTCCTCGCATTTATTTTTTACTTAATATGTTGTTGTTAATTTGATTGGAGGTATTTGTTTAATTTTCATGCAAATAGATGTAATGGAAAACTAAATGATATATTATCAAAGGGTGAAATTATTTACTTCTTTGGAAAAGTACTTAAGCAAAAATTAGTCAAAAATGCAGATCACTAGATCAATAATGATCATATCAATTGATGCACTGTAGCACATGCTAAAATGTATCGATTGAGTTGAGCTAAATGAGTTCATTTTTTTCAAGCAAAGTTGGTGTAATACAAATCCAAATATCAATAACTCTTTAGAAGTACAAATGATTAATGTTAAAATCCTATACTGACAAATTTTAGGTGAATGGTAGAAGAAGAATACGAAAGATATTTTCGAAAATATTATCCAAATAGGTGGTCTAGGCATCGTTGTCAACAGCTACACTGTCAATGGCCAACCAGGAGATCCCTACCCTTGCTCCAAAAATGGTTATAAACATATCTTATAGTTCTAGTTCATTTCCCTTATCCAAAACAAACCATATACTCACGTTTCTAATTTTTCAATGCTTAGATACACATACTAAAAACGTAGAACCTTGCAAAACCTACCTTTTAAGAATAATAAACACAGCCTTGCATAGCTCTCATCTTTCGTAGTGGGAGGCCACAATGTAATAGTAGAAGCAATAGATGCAAGCTACACAAAACCCTTCACCACAACAACATCATAATAAACCCTGTTCAAACCATCGATGTTTTACTAGAAACTAAGCATGAACCCTCCATCAACACTTACTACATTGGTGTAAGTGCATACAATTTCAGATTTCAGTGATACAATATTTTCATATTAAAGAAGATTTGGGAGATATTTGGGCCAATCTATGACTCAAATTTATTGTTTCTGTTAATGCATTAAAGAAGACAAGAAATTATCTAAATGAGAAGGAGTTATTTTGAGAGATTGAAATAATCAATCAATTCCCTAATCAGTTGATTAAAGAAGGTATTTTATAAGGTGCATGCATATTAAAGAAAAATGGAAAATTAAATGGATAAACGTTTCTCATATGAATAGGAAAATTGATGTGGCATTGATTTATAACCATAAATCAATCATGTCAACCCTACGTAATAATCTCTATACAAAAATAGTCATTCTCAAGTTGTATTTCTTCTTCTTAGCCTTCATTATCAATTATGCAATTTCCTTTTCCCAGAAAGCAATAAAATCACCTCTCCTCAAAGTGGATGTACAATATCTTACGATAGTGAAACCACTATAAATAGGATAAGAGATTTTTTTTGTACATATGTGATTGCTTATTTTAAGATATTAGTTTTCTGTTTATTCTACTTCACCAACAACACGATTCTATTATTTCTGCTGCGTTCGAGGTGTTTATCCAAAATTTCCCTAACAAGTTGGTGTTATCCCGCCTTTTAGCAAGGCCTTGACACCAAGGACTTGACTAGAAACTAAGGACAATCCGTCCCGGAGATCGTTTATCTACAGGTTCACAATGGATATAGGCAAACTTGGTTCGAGTCTGGATTGAGCTACAATTAGCATGGTATGACAAGCAAAACTATGAAAGGCAAAATTCCAAATTTCAGGTCAATCGGAGTTCGTATGCTCAAGTTATAGATCGATCAAGATCCATGTGAAACACATCAATTTCGTATCCATCAACCTACATCCATCATTTCGTATCCATCCAGATCGATACGAAATAAGCACAAGTCCATCACTCTTCATCCATCCATTTCATAACCATCATGCAATAGCGCCTCCCAGATCGATCATAGTTCATTTGCTCAACAATCACACATTTTGTATCGATCGCAATTCTGCATAGTTCGTATCGATTAGCTGACCGATCGATACGAAGCGGGGGGCCAAGCATCGATAGGAAACCACAAACGTAGCATCGATACAAAGAGCATGGCCTCAGATGGATATGAAGGAATAGGTCAAACCAAAGGAAATGGTCTATAAGCATGAAATGTGGATCTTCAGCGCCACGTCATCGACACACAACCGATCGATATGCATTGTATCGATACGAAGTCTATCAATACGAACATATCGATATGAAGCCTTCAGCTTTCCAAGGAAAATTCAATCTTGGATCGATCATAACTCTCAAACTACAAGTCCAAATGCCATGAAATTTTCATAGAGGCCTGCTTATTCACTCAAGAATGTCCATGATCGATCGCAGCTCCATTGGGCCAATTCTTGATCGTTGTGAAGAGGGTATGGATCGGTTAGGATTGATCCCAAACAACCCCAGATCGATCTGGTGGGCCCACCTACGTGTGAGAAGAGGTATTGCGAGATTTGAGGTAGATATTTCCAGATCTACTCCTATAAATAGCACCCTTATGCCAACTGAAAAGGACTTTTGGAATTTCTACACTGTTACTCCGTTGAAACTCCATTGTAAGAGTACTAGTGATTTGTACTGTTGTAACTCAGTTGAGAATCATTAATAAACAACAAACTCTTCAAAGTGGATGCAGGCTACAGCGTCGAACCACTATAAACTCTTGTCTTTTTTTCTATTTCTGCTTACTTTTCTTGGTGTGATTGTTAGGTTAGCCTCATTTTCCATTTAATTTCTCCATTCTAATCTCTTCAATTATATCCAATGAGTGTTGTGCCCATTTTTGGTACAAACACTTTGGTGCTTTCATTAAGAAAACTCCGTTTTTCTCTGACTCTGTGGATTCCCTGCCGTTGTTGGACTACTAAAATATAAGGAGGAGATCTAGATCTGTCTTCCGGTAGTTCCTTTCATTTTACTCAGATTACTCCAGATCTAGGAAGATCTACATTCAACATGGTGCGCACTACCAGAACCGCTTCAAATGCTGCAGATCTAGAAGGAAGGGATAGGAAAAATCCCACACAGCTGACCACAGTAGGCCAAACGTCAGCTGGAGCTCAAGATCCACTTGGTCCGGTGACTAGAGAGGAGTTCCAGACCCTTATGCAAGAGCTTACACAGAGCTGTCAGGTGCTCACTCAGCAGATCTGTACCAACACAGAGCTCATAAACCAGCTGAATGAACACTATGCCATAGATGACCTTCTGCAACATAAAAAAAATGTTGGCTCAGGCCCGAAAAATGTTGCCATAGGTCTATGGCAACACTTTTAGGGTGATGCAATTTTTGCCGTTCCCTTAGACCTCAAAGGCAACATTTTGACTATCTAAGGCAACATAAGTAATATTGTTGCAATAGAACCCTATTTGGGTCTATGGCAACACCCATAGGTATCTGTAGCAACATTCCAAAATGTTGCTATAGATATTAACTTTCTGAATTTGTGGGGCCCACAATGTAGAGCATATTTGATTTTTTAATAAAAATAAATATTTATTTAATAAAATGCTATTGCACAGAATTTGATATTTAAACAGTAATTTATTTAAATAAATATTTTATTTCAACATTTGAAATAGTACAAATTCCCGACTCCACTATTTTACAATTCAATGATATATAACACTGATATTCACATATACAGATATTCCTCACTACATCACTCAGTTCACTCATTACATATGCAGTTTCAATTTATACAGACACCGACACTGACAAATATATGACGAGCCGAGTGCCGAGCCGAAGGCGAGCCGAGTAGCGGGTCCGGGCGCAGCGCCGACGGGGGTCCAACTGTCTTCAAGCTCATGCATTCATACACTCATGCACATTTGATTTGACTCTGTCTTCAAGCTTGTATCCAGCTGTCCAGTCTTCAATACCTGTCACATATAATTCAAAAGCAGTAATCTGGAAAATAATATTTAACTCAAACAGAAAATGAAAATATTTTTGTTATAATATTTGCCTCAGGTATTTGGGTTGTTTCTTTTCATAAGTGCATAAGCCAAACATGAATGCAACACATGGATGCAAGGACACGGCACAAGGTCAAACCCGAGTCATCGACTGGATTTAACTCAGGGCCAAGCAACCAACAAAACAAACAAGAACCAGGTTCAGCAAAATATAGACAAGCCAATGCAAGAAACACAGCAGTACACATAGGCAGCCCATCAAGCAAAAACAGTGAATGCATCAGGCATGTACAAGAGAAACATAGGCAGTAATATGATATACAGAGGACTTGGAGCATCAGTTCATGTTCTGGTTTAACAAATGCAGCAGAAAGGAGCTAACAAGCTCAGATCAGAAATCAAAAACAAGCCAATGAACCAAAATCCAACATACCAAATAATATCACATCGCAATTCATCATCGGCAAAGCAAAATCAAGCCAGTGAACCAAAATCCAACATACCAATACATCATCGCAATCCAACAAACCAATTCATCATCGGCAAAAGCATGCGAGTGTAACCAAAATCGAGAATAATCAAGTAAACCAAAAGGCAGAAAACATACCAAATAATATCACATCGCACCCGACGACGAAGTCAAAGCAATTCGAGCAATCAATCAAGGAATTGAAACTGGTTTTATGACTGCTGGCCAATTTGAAAATTTAAGCGGCATTCTCTCAAACAAGAAATCTACGTTTGACATCTTCCTTGAATCAGAAAATGGTACTTTTTGAAGCAATCGAGCGAAGCTTCATCAGAATCGAACTTCTTCTAAACATTGGCGAGAAAGATTCAAGCATCGGATCTAGTCGAAGTATCATAAATTGCCAACCCTGCCGTCACGGAACCACCAGATTCGAGGAACAGCAGCTGAGCCACAACTATCGCCGACGAATCGTCCTCGATGGGTCCGTTAAGGCAGATGATGCGCTCTTTGAGAAGCCGGGAAAAGATATCGCAGGCACGCTGGCCACGGGATGTGTGCTCGATGACCATCTGAATCAGGCCGTAGAAACGGCGGTGGGGTAGTGGAGTTTTGTTGGGGGCTGCGGTTTGAATACAGATTTGGGAGAGGTTGCGTATCAACATGTAGGCAAACAACAGCGAAATTGGGGGTGAGAACGAAATGGGAATGAAAATATGATTTGGAAATTAGGGATTTGGAAATTGGGGATTTGGAAATTGGGGGTGAGAATGAAATGGTATGAAAAGTAAAGCGGGAAAACGAAATTTTAGGGCAAATTGTAGCGGTGATCCATGTTAACAATCAGATTAAATGTAGACCGTTGGATCGTATTCACGCGGATTGCTAATTTTATTAATTTTTTAATTTGAAAACATCTATAGAAACACTATATAAAAATGTTGCATCGTGTTACACTTGTTTAGCTAGAGCAACACATTTTTATGGCTAAGGTAACACCATAAATACAACGTTGCAGTAGGACCAAAATTTTATATCTATCGCAACATTTTAGCTGGCAACACCTTGCAAAAATGTTGCAGAAGGTCATCTATGGCGTAGTGGAAGAAAGGCGAGGGAGATTTAGAAGGGAGCACACCTCTTATTCCTTGTCCGAAAGCTCGGCTTCATCTGACTTCAATCACAGATCTACACGCCGCAGATTGGATGGAAACTACGCAGAAGCCTCCGGGCATTAGCATGCTGTGAATCTCGGACAAGTCGGGATTGGTCCTTCTACAGGGCATTAAGCTGGACCCTCCTCTCGAGGAGGAGCACTTCCTTATCACACCACTCATGACCATGTAGCTGCTGCTGCCATAGATTTGGAAGTCGAGATCCATAACCAATAGGATCAAGCCCTTCATCACCGCATTCATACTTAGGATCATCACTTCCATGAAGACTGAGAGCCAAGGAGGCGTGGAACGGACCATAGATAGCAACTAGACCGTCCCCGTAACATGGAACCTGGCTATAGCCCAAAACATCCAGATGCCTGACATCCCAACAATGATACGCCAAATGATTAGAGAAAGTCAAGGCCTCACAAATGATGATTGGGGAATCTTCCGAAGTCACACTCCATTCACCAATGACATTCTCTATGCAGAACCATCCCATCGATTTAGGATGCCGACCTTGTCGGTGTACGAGGGAAATTCGGATCCTAACCAGCATATTCTGAAATATGAATGGCTCATGAACGCCGCTTGAGCTGAAGATGCGGTTAAGTGTAGAAGCTTCCCTATCTCCTTGGGAGGCATTACGAATATGTGGTTCACTCGTCTACCACCCAGATCTATTTCATGTTGATCAATTGGCTACTAAGTCTGTCGAGCGGTTCCGTATGCATGCTACGAGACCGAAGAATGTCAATATCTTGTCCAGTGTTACTCAAGCTCCAGGAGAGACTCTTAGGCGCTATTTGGAAAGGTTCCATGCTGCTTGCACCGAGGTCAGCAACCCCAGTGACAACTCTACTCTGATGGCATTGACAAAAGGGATCGATCCTGATTCTGAATTTTGTGACTGGTTGGTTAAGAAATCCCCTGCTTCGTTAGATCGTTTCTATGCTAAGGCAGCCCGGTTTTTAAGGAGAGAAGACGCTAGACGATCTAGGAAGCAGGACATTGCAGGGCCCAATGGTGAAGGCATTCAGAGCAATGTTGAAGTAAAGCAGACCGGTGAGAATTCTGGTAAAGTATAGTTGAACATACAGAAGAAGCAAGATCAACAGAAGGGTAATGGAGGTCAGGGAAAGAAGAGAGACCAAAATCGCCAGAGGCCCAGAGCTCCTGTGTTCGACCGATATGCTCCCTTAAACACGTTGCTGGAAAATGTTTACCTTCAGATTTGTAATACTGGATAGTATAAGAAGCCAGCTCTGAAACCGTCATCTGAGAAACAAATTCTGGGAAGTTCTGTAGGTTCCACGATTGTTATGGCCATAACACTAATGAGTGCCGTCATTTGTAAGATATCATCGAGAGTTTGATCAGAGAGAAAGTTAGAACAGTTCGTCCAGGCTCCGTAGGATGGAAGTGCGGGTCCGTCTAATCCGAATCATGGTCAAGGCCAAGCAAGACCTGACGAACCCACACGTACTAGTGGGAGGTTGGTAATTAATACTGTAAGTGGTGGTCCTCATCCGGCTGATCAGAGCTGCAAGGAAATGGAGTCATATTCCAGTTCGATTAGGCATGTGGACTTCGAATGTTGTGGTAATAATGATGACGGGGCCCTGGCAGAACAACAGAG
Source organism: Allium fistulosum (assembly GCA_030737815.1). Lineage (NCBI taxonomy): Eukaryota > Viridiplantae > Streptophyta > Magnoliopsida > Asparagales > Amaryllidaceae > Allium > Allium fistulosum. The sequence goes on from CM060906.1 coordinate 328,219,789, forward strand.
GACGATGACAGATGATATTGTTTTTAGAAATTGTGATGCTGATAGAGTCAAGGCCCTGACTATCGATCCATTGGTTATTTCAGCCCAAATAGGTCCCGCTTGGATGAAGAGGATCTTAGTCGACAGCGGAAGTTTTATCAATATACTTTTCAAGCGCGCTTATGACCAAATTAGGATGGAAGTGAACGATTTGAAGTCGTGCCTATCATGTATACATGGCTTTAATGGAATTGCAACCATACCGGCTGGGATGGCATAGTTACCCGTTGAGTTGGATATTGGAGATCGCCGGAGAGTCCGAATGTTGCAGTTTGTTGTGTTGGACATACATTCCCCTTATAATGCTTTTTTGGGCCGACCGACCCTCGCAGATTTCAGGGCCGCGATTGCCCCTTGTTGTTTAACTCTGAAGTTCCCCACTGATAATGGGGTCGGGGTAGTATATGGTGACCCGGCGGCTGGACGTGCCTGTTATGTTGCAAAAGTGCGGGATGTGCAGCGGAAGGAGAAAGGAAAGGGAGTAGAGGAATCTCTATACGTTCATTTTTCAGAAAATTGACAACTAACGCTTGGGCCTAGGCTCGGGCGCCACAACCAGTTCCTTAAGGACCTTGACCCCAGAGACAATAATGATAAGGAGGAAGTCAGAGATCACCAGGCTTTCTCGGTAGAGTTAACGATTGATGTTCCGATCCACGATGATGACGGTTCCAGAATGGTAAAGGTCAGGTCTCAACTCAGCCCCCAAATGAGGCAGGAATTGGTTGATTTTCTCCGGACGAACCTCGATGTGTTCGCCTGGACTCATTCAGACATGTGTGGGATCTCATCGAACATTGCGAGCCGTGCATTAAATATCAACCCACGGCATGTCCCGATGAAACAAAAAAGGCGCGGTATGGATCCAGAGAGATCTACCGCCCTGAAGGAAGAAGTGAATAAACTCAAGACTAATGGGTTTATTCGTGATGCTTTATACTCGGAGTGGGTATCGAATCCAGTGCTTGTCAAAAAGTCAAATGGAAATTGGTGAACATGTGTGGACTACTCAGATTTAAACAAAGCCTACCCCAAGGACAGTTTCTCGCTTCCCAAAATTGATCAACTTGTGCATTCAACAGTCGGACATGAGCTCTTATCCTTCATGGATGCATACTCCGGCTACAATCAAATCCCGATGCACCTTCCAGACCAGGAACATACCAGCTTCATTACTGATCTAGGACTTTATTGCTACAAGGTGATGTCGTTTGGATTTAAAAACGCTGGAGCAACTTATTAGAGGCTTGTAAACCAAATGTTTGCCAACCAGATCAGAAAGACTATGGAGTACGTGGACGATATGATCATGAAGTCGCGGCTATCCATCAACTACGTCAGTGATTTGGAAACAATGTTTAACATACTCTAACAGTGTAGAATGAAGCTCAATCCGTTGAAGTGTCATTTTGGAGTTGCATCAGGAAAGTTCCTCGGATTCATCGTCAACGCCAGAGGAATTGAAGCTAATCTTGAAAAAATCTGGGCAATTCGGAATCTCGAAACTCCCAAAACCATAAAGCAGGTGCAAAGCCTCAATGGGAAGGTGGCAGCCTTAAGAAGTTTCATTTCTAGATCTACGGACAAGTGCATTCCTTTCTTCGATCTGATCAGAAAAGGAAAATGGAATTTCGAGCGGACAGAGGAGTGCGAAGGCGCATTACAAGTACTAGTTCAACATCTGGCGATACTACCTATCTTGTCAAAGCTAGTTGATCACGAGAGATTGTATGTCTATCTAGCGGTTTCGATAAACACAACCAGTGCTTCTTTGATTCGAGAATTGGATCGGATCCAATGACCGGTCTATTATATCAGTAAAAGATTAACTGGGGCAGAAAGAAACAACCCAAAGGTGGAAAAGATGGCTTATTGTCTCATCATAGCCTCAAGGAAGTTCCGTCCATAATTCCAGGCTCATCCGATCAGTGCCTACACCGACCAGCCGTTACGGCAAATCTTAACAAGACGTGAGACATCTGGTAGATTTCTTAATTGGACCATCGAGCTAAGTCAATTTGATATCACTTATACACCAAGGTGAGCTATTCAAGGGCAAGTTATGGCAGACTTCATAACTGAATTCACCATGCCAGAGGATTTGCCCGAAGTCAGTGAATCTTCCAAGTGTACATGGAAGCTATACACTGATGGTGCATCAAGCGTCCGTTGCTCAGGTGGAGTGGTACTTGAAACACCAGAAGGTTGATCCATATGCTATGCTTTGAAGTTTGACTTTCGTGCAACTAACAACAAAGCCGAGTATGAAGCTTTGCTTGCTGAACTTAGGCTTGCCAGAGACTTGGGAGTTATTGTTATGGAAATTTACTATGATTCGCAATTGGTCGTATGCCAGGTTCGAGGGGAGTATCAATACAGAGACCGGAGACTGGCAACCTACCTTACTCGAGTTCAGGAAGTGTTGAATCAGTTCGACTATTATGTTATCCATTGTATACCCCGAGAGCAAAATCAGAAAGCCGATTCTTTAGCGCAACTGGCCAACACTGGCGAAGCACAGCAGATGGGACTTGTCTCGGTGGAGACACTTACTGCTCCAAGTATCGATCAGATAGAGACCGACTAGGTGCACGAGACAACACCCGAGAGGGAGTCTTGGATGACTCCAATCAGAAATTATCTTGAGCACGGAACATTACCCGAACACAGAAGTGAGAAAAGACAGGTTCTCCGGAAAGCTTCGTGATTTATTATCCAGAGTGGAGTCCTGTACAAGAGGGGATATTCTATTCCTTTACTCCGGTGTATCTCCCATGATGAAATCAAACGAGTGTTACATGATGTGCACGAGGGAGAGTGTGGCAACCACACCGTGGGGCAAGCCCTTGCGAAAAAATTACTCAGATACGGATACTACTAGCCAACCGTAAACCAAGACGCATCAGATCATGTTAAGAGATGTGACATGTGCTAGAAACATGCCAGGATTCTAAGAACCCCGCCAATCGAGATTACTCAGATGGTCAGCCCATGGCCGTTCGCCACATGGGGCATTGATATAATAAGGTCTTTACCCCTGGCCAAAGGTGGTGCGAAGTACGCCATCATTGCAGTTGACTACTTTACTAAATGGGTGGAAGCCGAGCCCTTGTTACTATCACGACGAATAAAGTAAACACTTTTTTGTATGCAACATCATCTGTCGCTTTGGCCTCCCACGAACATTATAACTGATAAGGGAGCCCAATTCGATAGTGTCGAGTTTAATGATTTCTGTCAACGCTATCGCATCCAGAAGAAGTTCTCAGCAGTGGCTCACCCTCAAGCGAATGGATAAGTCGAAGTTGTCAATAAAGTTATTAAGTATATTTTGAAGAAACGACTGGAGAAGACTGGAGGTAAGTGGGTCGATGAGCTCCCCATGGCCTTATGGGCATATCGAACTACCTACAAGTCCGCGATCGACCATACTTCATTTGCACTTTCCTACGGTTATGATGTCGTTATTCCAGTTGAACTAGAAGTACCTTCTCACCATGTAACCTATTATGATCCAAAGACGAATGCCATCTTACTCGCTGAATCTTTGGATTTACTGGATGAGAAGCGTAAAGAGGCTGATTTGAGGGCAGCTACACATCGTAGTCGAGTTGCCCGATTATACAATGCTAAGGTCCGACCCAGAACCTTCAAAATTGGCGATCTCGTAATTTAACGAGTTTATCCGGTCCCTTCACACATGAAACCGACGTGGGAAGGACCGTATGTCATTGAGCGGAGACTTGGAGACGACACATTCAAATTATTAACTGTTAACGGACTCATTTTACCAAGGGCATGGAACAGCGAGAGTCTTCGCCGCTATTACATATAACTGGCTTTTATTCATTTAGTCTGCTTTTCTTTTGAAATTTGTTTATGCAATTTTAGATTTTGAACTTGTAATAAGACAACTGACTTTGCCGCACTTTCTTATTTCAGCAATAAACCGCAGACTCATCAAGCCAGGTTGGCGATTCTTGAAGTGCATCGTGCGACCGTCACGATGTACGAAGAGCTAAGTCCCATCCTATAGTGGGACTCATTCAAATAGGGAGTGATCGTGATCTGACCAGTCACTCGCTAAGTGAAACCCTAAGCTTGGGGGAAAGCAACGATAAAGTAAAGAAGGATTGAAACACGATGATCCTCCAATGAACTCCAGCTCCTAGAGTTTGAGCTGAAGTACAAACCCCAAAATCCAAGCTCGAGGAGGATGGATCCATCCATCCACAACCTCACTTATTTCCAAGCTCGAGGAGGATGTATCCGTCCATCCACGACCTCGCTTATTTCCAAAGCTCGAGGAGGATGGATTCGTCCATCCATGACCTTGCTTCTTTTCAAGCTTGAAGAAGATGGATACATCCATCTACGACTTTGCTTTCCAGATCAAGGCGGATGTGATCCGACCATCCACAACCTTGACCAACTCCTTGTTCCCAGAGTGCGAACGAGATCCTAATACTTAAAAAGATGTGATTGACCATTTGTCAACTGACTCTAGATTTTCGGAGCGTGAACTAGTGTATAAACATTAAATGGGTGTGACCGACCGCCCGTAAAATAACTTATGTCCCCGAAGTGTGGATGTAATTTTAAACATTAAACGGGTGTGATCAACCGCACATAAAATAACTTGTCTCCCCGAAGTGTGGATATGATTCTAAATATTAAGCAGGCATGATCGACCGCCAGCATACAAGTCTAATCCCTAGAGTGTGGATGCAAATATCAACAAGCGAGCGAGTGTGATCCGACCACTCAAACTCGTGTCACTTTAACTTTGTTCCGACCAAGTTAAGTTAAAGTTAGTAAAGGCGGAGGATGACTGCCAACTGACTACTTCAATTCTCCCTAGACTTGGGGGCATAACTCAACTACCTACCGCTGATCGAGATAGCGCAACATTAGGACTTGACTCGACGTTTGATTACAACCCGAAGCCCTGACTTCGGGATCTAAAGACTGGATTCAAGTTCGACTCAGAGACTGAAACTTCACAAGTACATTGAATGGAAATGTGAGTGCTAAAGTACTTAGACAAATGAACACGAAGTTATGCTGAAAACAAAAAAGAAATTTTATTCATAATATTCTTTGAGAAAGTAAGTACAAAATCTGTCCAAAGAATCCCTCTAAGCGGGGGCCAAACCCGCATCTATGCATGGCCTACAAAAAGAGAAAGAAAAGCTTATTCCACTTATCCAAAAGAGAGGAAGCAAAAATGTGAATCTACGCCTTCGGTTTTTTATCCTACTTGCTTTTCTTTGGCGTAAACCCACTCGAACTGCCGCTTAGAACCCTCTTTGAACCTTTACCTCCCGGCCTGCTCCAGCTGGCTTGTCTCTGGCCGGGGAAATTGAAGCATTCTCCTCCTAAGAACTCACAGGGACCGGAATGTCCTCTGTGTGCGGAACTGGAGGAATGGTGGCACTCTCGATGTTAGAGGGAGGAGGCGCCTAGTCTCGATGATAGTGCTGCCCGGAGAAACGACAAGTATCAAGACCGGATCGGGACCCGCCATACCACCACTAGCTCTATGAGCCTACTCAACTTGCTCGATCTCGGCCTTGATTTCCTCCATTATCAGCTCTGACTAGTCCGCATGTATACCCATCGGAACGCTGCTGGTCGGACTCGAGGAGCCTGTTATGACTACATCTTCATCAATATTAAAGGGCACTTCGATACTTGGATCACTTTGATGGCTGAATAGTGATTCCATCAATTGTTGATCAAGCATGCAGCTGGTATCGTGCATCTCCCCAACTCAATTGGTGACCGTCGCGATTGTAGCCTCTATTGTAAGCGCCTCCTACGCATGATGAATTTATTGAGTTACAGGAGGGTCAGCCGGTGTAGAATCTAAGATGAATGAAGATAAGAGAATATATTAGTAATATCACCTGACAGTGTTCCTACATTTTGAGGAATAGGAGAAGTGTCCAGAAAACCTTCCTTAAGTTGGCTCCCAGGTTGGGCTGATGGGGCTTCCAAGCTGTGCTCGATGATCAGGGAGAGATGCAGCCTATCAAGATCGTATTCCGAAACAACTGGAGGATCCACAGAAGAAGTAGGCTCAGATTGGGAAGCTTGAGGCACTTCGGAACCTACTTCGTGGTATTCACTTCCGGATCCTTCTCTAGCTTCTGGGTACTTGGTGGCTAGTTTTTTTTTTCGAGAGCGATGGTTATCTCATGGAGGACTTTAGGCTCATCTCCAATTAGCACTTGAGTTTCTAGTTCAAATTCGTCGACCGTTGCAGTATTGCGGATCACCTTCTCGTCCTCAAGCAAGCGATTCCAGGCCTTATATAGTTGGAAAGGATAGTCTTCGCCGAGCCAATTAAGGTTGCGGTTTCTCAAGACATTAGCATTGTAAGTAACCAGTAGATCTTCAAATTCGCTCTCCATCCTGGCCTCAACTGCTTTAACTTCTCTTTTAATCCAGGCATCGGCCTCCTTGGCTTTTAGATTCGCTGCATCCCACTCTCCCTTGAGCCTTACCATCTCCTCACATGCCTCCTGGACCACTTTATTAGCTTCATCCTTCTCTTTAAGGGCCTCAGTCAGCTTCGCCCTTATCTCCTCAACTTCTTTCCATGCCTCATCTCTTTCCCGGATGACAATAGTGTTACGGTGACCCATCTCCTACACCAGGTCCATGTGAGTCTTTCTCATGTTTTCCATGAACTGCCTAGCCTCTTCGACTCTCTGGTCGGCCTCCTTCTCCATTTTTCTTGAAGATTCAAGCTCGTTGGTGAGCGCCGTTATTATTCTGCCTTTTTGAGAAAGGTTGCCCTCCAGTTTCTCGATCGTTTAGCCCGCTCAAGAGATACCGCCGAAACCCTTTTAGCCATCTTAACCCACTCCCGGTACTGGTTGTACATGTGATGCATGTAACCTTGTACAAGTTTTTCTATGTTGTTTGGGATTCTTTTCATGTTCGGAGAGAAGTGGAAGCCATCGAAACAAATATTCAGGAAGTCTTTCGTCAACTGGTGATTCGGATGGCTCCCTCCCCTGTGGGCTCTATAGTAGTCTGTTCTGTGACGACAGGAGCTTTTGTTTCAGTTCTACGGCGCTGATTGCTGAATTTCAGAGCGTGAGGTGGTGCTATTTGATGTGTAGTTTTGAAAGATGGCCTACTGGAGCTAGATGGTTTCGAAGGTCCTTTTGATGGTGGAGATCGCGACCGAGAGCGGCACATGCTTTGATATGACCTTTCTTTCTCCCTATCATGGCGCTCGCGTTCTTGGCTGGAGTAATAGCCGCAACCATAGTCTCTCTCACTTTCACGCCGCTGTGACTTCGAGTGTGAACTGGAAGAATGGCGTAAAGAGCGAAGCTTGCTAAGCATAGACCATTGTTTCACCATCGTGTCTGTAATATGAAAAGAGAAGCAGAATTAGTTATCTCCATAAATTAAGGAGCATGTGATTAGAAGTTGTGTGGTGCCGTGAAGTGTGTATGCATGTGCAAACCCACCAACCGATTGATCGTGGTAGCCTTTCTCATTGGAGTAGGCTCCCCTATGTTTAAAGAAGTTAGGCCCACACCAATTCATGATGGAGAGTGGAGCCCCACTAATCCAAGATCCTGGAACGGAGATATGTCACCTGGAATAGGAACATCCGATAATCCTCTCAATGAACCTTCTGTTTGCGAAGAAGAGGTCTCCGGACCTATAGAAGTTGCAACGGGCTGAGTTATTACAACAGTCTTATGCCTTTTGGCTTTGTGGACGAGAGTCTTGCCCCTTCTCTTTGATTCTGGTGATCGAAGGACCTATGGAGGCACGACCGCAGGCTCATGTCTAGCTGCTATACTCTCGCCATCGCCCAGTTCGATGATTGTAACTCCAGGTGCACTCTGAGCTCCCTCGATTGGGGGCATAGTAGGAGCCCGTCTTCCACTATGCCTTACTGGGACCGCTCACTACAACAAAAACACCCTTTAATAGCGTTTAAAAACGCTATTAGAAGCTATTATAGCGTTTTTTCTTACGCTGTATATTAACATGTTGTAATAGGTCAGTGACCTATAACAGCAACATACATAACGCTATAAGAGACGCTATGGACAAGGCCATTTCATAGCGTTTTATGAGTGCTGTAAACATGACTTTTAATAGCCTTGGAAAGCCGTTATGAAGTGAAACTATAGCGTTTTCATGACTGCTATGTAAAAACAGGCTGGCACACATATGAAATATACAACAGCGTCTATAGACGCTATAGAACACAATATTTTACAGCGTTATCTGCTGCAATAGTACATTGTATGTATAAGTACAACTACTTTCTATAGCGGTTTACTGTCTTTTATTGCGTTGTTTTTTTGTTATGAAATTTTTTTATAGCACTATCATAATGCTGTAATATATAAAACTGAAAAAAAAACCTTTCCATAGCACAGTTAAAACGCTATAAATTTTTATCCCTGCGGTTTTTTTACTAGGTACATCCAAGCTTACAATTCTACTAATATATTATAAAATTTCAAAAAACACAATTATCACATAATGATGTACGTAATCAAATGAAGACATAAGCCAAACCACAATATATATTTAAATATATATCCATAATATTTCGTACACAAAGTTTCAAATATTTGTGATCTTAAAAAAAACAATACATACAACCATAGCTGACCAAAACTATACATACTAAAAGCAAAGATATATGAACGTCAATACAAAATACGTTAATCTAAGCATGACTGATTTGAAAGAGAATGAATGCAGCAAAATAATTTTTCCTTCCTTCCAGCTTGTAGTAACCCCGGTATCATCATACAGCACCTGTCAAAACGAAGCACATAAGTTATTTTTCAAATCCAAACATCATCCGCAAGTTATATAATTTTTCATAACAAAAAAGATAAAGACTATTAGTACATCATTTTAACTAAACTGCCGGTACATCAGTTTAACTAAATAGACATTGACGTGAAATAAAACAAAAATAACGTGTGATTTAGAAAATACAGCAACAAGAAGCGGATTATTACCAGGCATTATACAATGCAGAAGAACAAAAACTGCATTTTCAGTTATAAATATGATTTAAACAGCAAAACCCAATCACCCACTTCCTCTCACTATCGCAAATGCCATATGCCAAACTCGAACTTAACCCTCTTAAGGTATCATTAAACTGACATTGATGCCTTTTTATGATGTGGTCTAAAACTTTTCAGAAAATTTTCCTCCACCAAAATGAGATTAAAGGTTTCAAACAAGAAGAATCAACACCATACAACCATTAATTCCTCTTTGATATCCACTGTCATTTAGAGCTCCGTTAATATTTGTTCATAGATTTTGGTTCCTGTACAAAACTTTTACTTTTAAATTTCTTTTTATCCTCTCACTTCTCTGCAACTTTTATACAGAGATAATTATAGATAGTTGCCTTGAATTAAACTGAATATAAAAGATGAATTAAACTTTATAGTGCTATGTAGTTGTATATAACTGGACAAGCTCTTCTCCACTAGTGGAAAAATGGGAAGTGTTCACCGCTCTAAAGATTTAATGGTTCAAACTAGGGTGAGCATTGTTCATTTCAAACCAAATTAACCAATGTAAAGATACCTGCAGAGCATAAATTGTACTGTGCCAAAAGAAGCGAAATTCCTGCAAATAGCACATGAAAAGCCCTCTCATCGATGACTTCCTCACCACTATCTTGAAGACTTGCTAAACCACTATGTGCTAGAGCAAATATAAAAATGAGAAGCAACATAGTAACCTGCAAATAAAAGAAGTTAGTTATCATTACCAGAATGAAAACACTTCCTGGTAAGAAACTGTATTTTAATCAGAGAAAAATTCATCACAGGTTACTGTTTTAAGACATTGAGTGAGTACACTAATAAATTCAGGCATAGAATAAGAAGCTATCCTTAAAAAATTGTCGCTATAATCATGTATATCTGCACATCCATGATTTCTCAATACCAAACATGAAAATTTCTCACAAGATCGCAAAAATGTCCAAAATACTAATGTGTCCACACAAAAAATTCATGAGTTCAATCCCAAAAAATGGCAATGAATGCATATTGTAAACAATGAAGGATGTTATTAATTATTTATGCTAAGAAAAACAACAGTTACTGGTTGATACAACCATATAGCAACATTTAAAATCAATCAACCAGCAATAGATAGGGCTCACGGTCGAATATTCTTGAACAAATAAAATAAGAAACTTAAAACAAATTAATAACCACCATTTTTATTTATTATCATCACACACAGCACCGCAAAACTTTACACACACAAATTTTGTAATTTGGTGGAAAGAGGAGACTGATTTCTATAGTGGGAGATTATGGAGATAGTCAAATTGAAATATTAAAGCATAACAAAAGGTCAAAATTAGAAGAGCACATAGCCAGCTTAGATGAATCGCTTTTGTCTTGGTTATTTTGGGGTGCGGTCAAATTATAGCGCGCGTCTCAATTTTTCAATATCTAGCAAACTAAAATACAGCAAGTTTGGTTACAACGCTGTCATACTAGGCTATCAATGGTATATTTTGTTGTAGTGATGGACCAGTCTAAGTGGGTTTTGGCTTAATAGATCACCAAATTCTGGTGATATTTCACTTGCCTCAAACATTTCAGTTTCTAACTTTGAAAACTTATGAGAAAATCACACAACACAACTCAAGCAACACAATTAAATACATACATTAGGACATAGATGTGAGTGGGAGATACTTACCGTAAGTTGTGATTCATACTCTACTTCTTCTCTTTTTATTCACTTTCGCACTCAGCAATCATGCATTGATACAGTCCACTCCCCAAACTGCCCTGTTTAGGTGGTTATCTATTATACGAATTGCTAGGCAACTGGAATATCCGTCAACACCTCGCCTCTACAGATGATTATTTTTCCTGTACTAATTACATTTTATTTTCAATTACATAAATAACATTATAGGAGATTAAATTATACCTAAATCTAAAGTGATAAAGCATGTAAGTAGTTCCAGTAGGCAACTACTACCTTGTTAACAAAATTCATTGTAAGATCTATATAATAGTCAACTATCTCATGACAAATCAAAACAAAATAAAGGAAAGCACATATCTATAACGGGCATACAAAGCTAAGAGGTTCTAAGGGTCACCATGTCACTAGTTTATGGTTTTCTCGACGTAATAGCTTCGGATCTAGTGAGAGTTGAGATAATCTCACTGATCCAACCCAACTCAGAGCATATGTTCATTCTAGAAGGAGATGCAAGCTTCTTTGTTGAGTTTAGGAGTAGACTTGGAGTTACAGAAGATAGGAGAAGCGATTTTAACGTTCAAAGATAGGAAAACTACGTTTTTAGGAAAATTGTGAATGCCAATTGTAACCCAACTGGAATGTTTCCCCTCTAATACAAAATAGAGAATGGAGAGTACTCAATTCCTATTTGCCTACCTACACATGTCAACATATTAGTAATTCTCTAATTAATAACAATGCAAAAAAAGACTATTGGTATTGGAATCAAGTGCAAATGAAACTTTTCTTTCAAATCAGCATGGGAAACCATCAGATTAAAACATAGTGAGTATAAACAATGTAAGCATGTGTGGAATAACAACTATGCCCCCAAAGATGTCATTATGTGCTTTGTTAGCCAGGTTAAATAAATTAAATACAGAAGACAAGGTGATGCAGTCGACAACACAATAGACCCGAAGTGTAGTCCACACCTTTATGAAAATGAAGACATAAACCACATTTTCTTTATCTGTCTATACTCAAACAAGTTGTGGCAAATCCATTATAAATAAACTACAGTTAAGTTACGGGACATTTCAAGCAACAACTTAACTGAAATTTTTGATCAGTTATTCACAAATATTACAAGGCTTAAACCACTAAATCACCTAACTAATATTGCTATTACAATTTTAATATGGCATGTATGGTGAGAACGCAACTCCAAAACATAGGAAAAAACTAAATTGTGGGTAGGCAAAAAAAGTAATGATGTTTTCTAAATGAACACTTAACTCGCATCAAATATTGTAACGTTTTTGTATGTGTGTATGATTCTATAGTCATTGAAAATTCCTTAAAAAAGGTTAAGAATTCTTTCGATTTATGCATATATATTTTCCTTATCAAAGAGTTGAACTGAACATAAATGTGGATGTATAGATATTGCATACAGACGCATATGCATTTACCGCTAAATAACACTAAAAAGTGGACATAATTGTGGAACATGAGAATCAAACATAAGAAGCAAACAAAAATATGCAAAAAAAAAAACTTGCATAGTAAGAGTTAAGCAATAGACCTGGTTAACCAATAAGTGGAATCATCCCAATGCCTCAAGCATATAAAACTGCACGGATGTTGAAAAGTTAATCATAACTATAAACCATTTTAACCTACCTACTGCAAACCTTTTTCAGATGTGAGCTTAGTATATGCTCCTCTTTCCAAAGGGTTCGGGAAGAGAGGTGCCAAATCTTTATCAGTTTAATACTACATTACAAACCAAAAACATGGGTATCATTGATTCCTATGCAACAAAAAATAGAGACATTCTCAACCCCATTGTCTACATAATTCCACATCTTCGTCTGTCATAATTCATACAAGTATGTTTATAATATAAACAACTAAATCATTCAGCTGAGCTAATACGGTTTGAGATATAAGAATATTTCCTTAAAGACTTGATATAAGTCTCATAATTATGTATCTCATATCCCAATCTAATGTGAGTTTAAATATTGATCTCAAGCTCACTTCAACTAATATGACATAAATTTTAATTGAAAAATATATGACATTCTAGCATGTGGATTTTCATGAAGACCTCTCTAAGTTGTCCTCGTTTGATAGATAACAGTGGATCAATCACCTAATAATCATCGATGAACACCGACCACTTCATGGTTGATATATGAAAACCCCAAACGTAACATACTTATACCAATGACTAACACACTAATGTCTCCATATATATGGCTAAGCTTTTGATATAAGGTTTTTCCAAAAGGATAGAGATGACAATTTCTACTAGAACAAAATGTATATTGTGAAGGATTTATGAAACATGCACGTGATTTGGGTACCTTTTAACTTGAAGATAACTGATATAGTCAACACTTGGAAATCTTTATACATTTCACACAGAAAGTAAATTACTCAAACATCTTATGCACAGACAGAGCAATACATATATCTTCTTGCCATATTTGTGTCCAGCAACCTATTTAACTGTGATCATACCATGAAATATATATCTACACTTATAGCTCATAATTTAACTTTAGTTATAGTATGGAAAATCAAAATAACAGTTAAAATACTATTGTCATCTTCAAAACTTAAAAGGAAAAGAATAATACCAGTGGTTAGCAGTAGGAGTTATCATGTGAGTTTTATCTTAAGCTATCGTCTTTATATTCCTATATAATTAATGGGACAGAGAAATGAAGATATATGCTATTCAAAACTGCCAAAACACCAAAAATACTGAAAACAATGAAAAAAACGTCATTTTAATACTACATTACCAACCCAAAACATATGTATCATTGGTTCCTATGCAACAAAAAATAGAAACATTTTACCAGTGGCTGCCAGAGATCTGATGTGATAACAAAAAATAGAAACATTTCATGTACTTAGCTTCTAGTACATACAAAATTTAAACTGATGTGATAACATAATTGCATGAGCAATACATAAATTTTTTATCTTACGGAAAGGAAATTCTGCAACTATAATATAGAAGACGTCATGTAGAACGAGAAGGCAGTGATAACTTTTAAGACTTCTAGCATATGTAGTTGTGGAACAAAATTAACTACTCATGAATCCCTTTATACCTATTTTTTGAAAATGCAACACTAGCATTCAAAACAAAATTATCAACAAAACATCGTATAAATGTAAAACATATGATGACTAGATAATCATATACCTTCATTTCATTAAAATTATTGGGTAAAATAAAGAGTGACAGTACAATGTATGAACTTAGCGCAAACCAAATAACCTGTTTTAGCATGTAATCTAGCCAAAACTTGCAGTTACATCTCATGACATGTGATTGTACATGAAATCCGATGAAAGGGAAACCTATATGCATTAAAATCATTATTTGCTGTCCTAAACATTCAATTGGGTTGATGTTTGAACAAAATGTCCTTAGAACAAAAATTTTCAAAAAGATGTATCAAAATTTAGATACATCTCCCTTTAAATTCCTTTATACGTATTAAATGGAAAATATTTGAATTACTTACATCTGTAAATCCTTCTTCTTCCTCACCAGGGTGTTCTTTCCCATTTTGTGGAATGGAATCAATCATATTAGACTGCTTCTTGTTGACAACACTTAGTATCAAACTAGTTTGAAACATTTAGCTTACGCTGTTCTTGCACTTTGCCCCAATCCTGCGTCTGTGCCCAAGTTCAACCCGACCACTCCATTAGCACTCTGGACAGCAACTTCTGATGCTTTCAGCTGGTTTGATATACTTCCTGATTCAACTAACAATTTAGCAAAAATGATATAGGACAAGCATGTTCTCTACCCATAGACGTACAGATACCTGAAAAATTGAAAAGTAACATGGTCATACATCAGGCAGAAAAATGATTACTAAAAGAAAGGAAAAAAAAGTTAAATATGAACGGTAGGGAAATTGTCAATGAAGCAAAAACGATATAGGACAAGCATGTTCTCTACCCATAGATGTTTTGAAGATGTTTCCTCAGCCTGTTCAAAGACGGACATAAATTATTCACATTGATTGAGCAGGTCAGTAGTTAACTGCATGTAGTAATTGTTGTAACATACAGTTACCGGACAAACCACTGAAAACTTATTTGAATACAATATTTTTGGTCAAACCATGTCCATCCTCCAATTGCCCAATTAAAAACTTAATACCTTGATAAGAAGTTGTTCTTGATACGACAACATATACTGGTCCATGACTGAAAACAGGACGTGGCAAATACGTTCCTACATTTTCTAAAGTTTGCCCTGGGCTTGTATTTATCATCATGGAAAACCAAACATTTACTAGATATTATCTTCAACGTAAAACAAATGGCCATTTTGTGTCAGAGGATGTAAGAATGATTCTGGGAATAAGAACCTTCCAGCCGACTTTATTACCAGTAATTATCGGCTTCAATTACCCTTTCAGCAAATTGAGTGACAACTAATAATGTACCATTACAAAGACCAAACTTTGATTCAAATTTCTTAGCAACATAATAGGATCTCCTACCTTTAATTGTATTGAAATGTAAAATGCTATTAATGTAGTAGGATCAATAATCTTTTAGAGGGGTACCAAGCAATACTAATATATTCCCGCATATATATTAATATCGTACATCAAAAGAATGTATACCCAGCCTATATGGCGTACAAAAATTGTAAACGTAATACATGAAATCATAGTAAAAGATTTAAAAAAAATAGATTTCACACATACTAAAATATTTGTGAGATTTTCGCGAAAGCTTTCCACCCAATTTCCTCGACCATTGCTAGTTGTTTGTTCTAGAAAAATAAAACATAGAAATACATTAGAAAAAAGGGAGAGAAAAGGGGAGAGAGGAAGAGAGAGACTCTGTGTGTGTGTTTTTTTAAATCTAATCGAGAATTTAGTGTCTTTAAACTTCTAACTTGAACATATAAAAATGCCACTAACAACATGCATATTTTTAGGAGCATATAAACTTACTTTCAATGGTGCCTTTGGCATATGTTTCATAGTCGTGATTCTGAAAGCATCCCATACAATCGTGAGTTAAATTCCTACATACCAAAATTAGCATATGTTAAGGAACTTTTTGCATGTACCTGTTATTCTGGAAACTGAATTATCTGAAACTATTGTATATTCACTGATTATTTGCTACATACCAAAATTTTTGTTATACTTTCATATCAGATTAACGGTAAATGCCATACGCAACAGAACGTTCAATATGTATTGAATACGACATATATCATGCACACAACATAAATTTGACACCGCTGTTTTCAAACCAAAGATAGTAAAACACAAATTCCATAACATCACTCAAGATATTTCATTTCAATCCCACTAAATGCAGCACTGTTATTTATTTATGAGTATCACACATAATACATATGATAATAATGAATATTAAGCAGCATAGTATTCAGTGAGCAGTTGATAGCCGTACTTTCATTTACTTTCCATATCCATTTTGTATTTTCTTTTACTTGTAAGTTTGAACATTGAGGGTACTTTGACAGCGCATAGATGGAAGTCCTTATCCTGACCAGCTCGTTTGCTTAGTTTCAAGTCATGGGTTTTCTTGCAGGCTAAAATGTCTGTTGTAAATCCAATACCAATCAAGTGACATTCAATCGATAGTCCAATGAAAGTTTGAGATGATACTTTGCATATAAAACACCAAATAACCACAATTTCCAAATATTCAATTATCCTTACTTAATACAATATTCTGGTATCTGCTGTAGCAAACTGGCTAATGGATTTTCTACTTTTATACAAGGCTAATTTCAAGTTCTAGAAGAATTTTGTTTTGATTCCATAGCTGTCCAATATTACTTTAGAGGTACCTATAAATCTTTTGGCCAGCTTTTCTCGCATTAGAATTGTAAAGTCAAGGCTTTCTTTGCAGCCGCCATAAACTTGTATTCAGTATAAATTAAGTAAAACTAAGTTAACATGCTATGTAAAGTTGAAGAATTCAAACCTTAGAAATAAGAACGACAATACAAGAAGCTACCTATCTATACATGTTTATATAAACTACATTCATCAACATTCAAAATTCATCATCAATAGATGGAAATTGGCACAAGTAACCTAAAATAACATACCAGTACTGTCGATTGTGGTGGTCGAGACATGGTGGCCACACGAAGAGGCAAAGACGTAGGGGGAGTATGTGACAAAGAAGAAGCAAACTGACTTTTATTGAAACAACTAAGCGGACAACGAGAAAGCGGCACGTGGCAGGTCGAAGCAGCTACAGACCAGACAGTAGCGACATATCGGACAGTAGGAAGCTGACTGATTAGGGATTTTGTGGATTGATTTAGGGATTTGGAAGCGAGGCGTGGAAAAAATATTTTGGAACAGATTGTAATATGAGCGAGCGGTGTAATATGTGAGCGGGAATTGTAAAAATGTACCGCCAATGTTTTTCCATTATTCAATACTAATAGCGTGTATTGAGCTGTGTTTGCGTATGAATGACTTTTAAACTAGCTAACAACAGCAAGTCATATTACAATGCTATCCCTTCGAGCTATTAATAAACTATTTTCTTGTAGTAGCTCTAGGAACCCCTATCAGCCCAATCCTCTGGCCTCTTTCAATGAGCCCAACGACGATTAAGTTATCATCACTGAGAACTTCATCTATTTCTCTAAGTTTGGTGGGCACCACTTGAAGCATTCTCACCATCTCCTTGAACTGAGCTCCTTCGGGCCATGGAATGGAAGCTGTAAAAGAAATGCAGTAATGAGTTCAGCATCGATTTGTATTACCTGGTTAATTGACGAAGAAGTTAAAGCACTTATGTCTGACCAACCATCGCCTAGCAAACCCCGGTGGGCATCTCACAAAGAACCAGTCAGCCTTGAAGTAGCTCAACTTACTCCAAGCACCTACCATGACTTGGCATTTCCTGACTGCTTCTAGAAAAGTGAACGAGGGATTATCCCCCCGACTCTTGACATTAAATAAGTATCTGATCTCCTCGACGGTCAGGGGTTGAAGGAGATGCTCCACAAATATGATATATAAGCTATTGAGAAGCGCATATCCGTTCGGATGCAGTTGAGAAGGCGCGATACTCGAGGAAAATAACATATCCCGAATGAATTGGTTAAACGGGGGCAACATTCCATCCACGCACATGAATCTGTTACATGCAGTAAACCCTTCCGAGGGATTGTGCGCTCTGTCTTCTGGCCCCGGTAATAGAACGTCTTCCAAAGATAGTCCATGCTTGAGACAAATTCTGCCTAGCCTATCTTCAGAAATCTTGGAACAGACTAAGACCTTCGGTTTCAAAAACAACACTACACCCGGCAGTTCATCCGGAGCAGGACTTACTACGTCAGCCGCGATGTTTAGCCTTTCTATTCTAGCAAGTGGAGGACTCTGAACTTCCTGCTGCTCGGACCTTATGGGATCCATAGTTATTGAACTCAGTAAAAACCATTATTAGATGGCAAGAAACCCATGTTCCCCCCAGTGTAAAGTGAGCGATCGTGTTGTGTAGTGAAGTGCTACATAATACTTTGAATTTCTACAAGTTTAAAAGATGGTAAGGCGACAAGACTTTGAGATTCGACCAGAGTGACCGTCAACGTTGACCATCTCAACCGTGCCATCCTAACTTCAAAGAACGATCCATGTTAAAATTTGTTGTGTTTGACAGATTATAGTTCCATCGACGAGCTTTGAAGGGTGATCATATATCCAGTTTTTCAATCAAGTCCAGGTATGCAAGGCTAAAGGAGTTTAGTGTTTAAGTAAGAAAAAAGACAATTGGTTTCGTATCCATCATGGTTCGAGTTGGATCGTTCCCCTGAAGCCCATGTTAGTATCGATCACTCCAAATATTGATGCTCTTCATATCGATCCAAAGACATTGGTTTCGGATCGATCACCATGCCTTTTCCATCGATACGAATTGCTCCATCCCTGATCGATCAGTAAACTATTGCCTTCTCGCCTCAATCATAAAAGTCGTCTACAAACTACTTCACAGCATTCTGATCGATCCACATCGAGGGAGAAACTTGGAGTCAGTGACTCCATTGATTGTTCTCCTTCTTCCCCGAGCCTCCAAGATGCCATTAACTGCTCCCTCATCCTCACCCTAACCATGCTCCAACACCAACAGCGCCGAAGATGGCCATCATTATGAACGGAGTGGTGTGAATCTCGATGCTTGTCACTAGAAATGTGAATTTACCAGTCAGTTACCTAGATTAGAGGAATTGAGTTAAAGGTTAATGAGTTGACTATTTTAAAGACGAAGGCTTTGTAGTTGTTTCCTTTTCACCTATCGATACGAAGTAAAAACGAAAGCAAGTGAAAATTTTCTAAGTCCAAAAACTATTTATATGGCTTCATATCCAAAGGAAAATGTTTCGTATCCCAGTCACTAAACCGAGAGAAACGGTCAACATCCATCGGTATGAAGATTGACTTTTGTATCCATCAACACGAGTCGAACCAGAGCCTAGCATTTCGTATCCATCAATGAGTAACCATCCTCTTTGTATACATCGATGCAGATTGATCCCAGGCTCAATATTTCATATCCATTGATACGAAGCAAGCACTTGTAAATTTTGTATCTATCGATATGAAGCACTCCAAAGTCATATCCATCTCGTATCAATAACCATCAATACGAAATTTGTCTTCATATATCCTAGGTCGATCCAGGAAAGGATCGATATGAAGGAATGAATTAAAACGATTATCAATTGTTGTTACTACTCGAATTTCACGTCGATCCAAGAGAGGATCGATATGAAACTCGATAAAAAAGGAGGAACTTGACAACGACCCATGAACGTGCAAACATGAGTGGGAGTTAGGTTAACATACATGCATGTATGCCAAACTAACATTTGATTTTCAAAGTTAACAGGAATAGAATGCTTACATGGTGACAACCAGAACAACGAACAACAAAATGCTAGCACTCGACCTTCAGTTACAACAAAGAACTGCGTGATCATTGGCAGTCTACAACTCAACATTTATATTACTGGAATTCTACCAAAGGTCACATCTCTTGATGAAAAGACAACAACTGTTCAACGAATCGAACAGAACTTTTTTAGAATAAAGATTGCAGCTTTTCAAAGCACCTCATGTTCACACAGGACATACTTTGGAGGGAAAATGTTATCCCGCCTTTTGGCAAGGCCGTTATACCAAGGACTTGACAAGAAACTAAGGATAATCCGCCCTGGAGATCAGTTATCTATAGGTCCACAATGGATACAAGCAAACTTGGTCCGAGTTCAGATCGAGCTACAATTAGCATGGTATGACAAACAAAGCTATGAAAGGCAACATTCCAAATTTCAGGTCAATTGGAGTTCGTATGCTCGAGTTATAAATCGATCAAGATCCATGTGGAACATATCAATTTCATATCCATCAACCTACATCCATCATTTCGTATCCATCTAGATCAATATGAAATTAGCACAAGTCCATCACTCAGCATCCATCCATTTCGTAACTATCAAGCAATAGCGCCTCCTGGATTAATCATAATTCATTTGCTCAATAATCACCCATTTCGTATAGATCACACTTCTGCATAGTTCATATCGATCAGCCGATCGATCGATATGAAGCGGAGGGCCAAGCATTGATATGAAACCACAAACGTAGCATCGATACAAAGAGCATGTCCTCAGATGGATATGAATGAATAGGTCAAACCAAAGGAAATGGTCTATAAGCATGAAATATGGATCTCCAACACCACATCATTGACATGCAACTGATCGATACTCATTGTATCGATACAAAGACTTCAGCATTCCAAGGAAAATTCAATCTTGGATCGATCATAACTCTCAAACTACAAGTCCAAATGCCATGAAATTTTCACAGAAGCCTTCTTATTCACTCAAGAACGTCCATGATCGATCGCAGCTCCATTGGGCCAATTCTTGATTGATATGAAGAGGGTATGGATCGGTCAGGATCGATCCCAAACAACCCTAGATTAATCTGGTGGGCCTACCTACGTGTGAGAAGAGGTATTCTAAGACTTGAGGCAGATATTTCTAGACATACTCCTATAAATAGCACCCTACGCCAACTGAAAAAGGAATTTTGGAACTTCTACACTGTTACTCCGCTGAAACTCCATTGTAACTTGAGTATTAGTGATTTGTACTGTTGTAACTCAGTTGAGAATCATCAAAAAATAACAAACTCTTTAAAGTGGACATAGGCTACAACGCCGAACCACTATAAACTCTTGTCTGTTTTCTATTTCTGCTTACGTTCTTCGTGTGATTGTTAGATTAGCCTTATTTTCCATTTAATTTCTTCATTCTAATCTATTCAATTACATTTGACAAGTGTTGTGCCCATTTTTGGTACAAACACTTGGTATCAGAGCTGTTTGGTTGATGAAGGAAGATGTTAGGTAGTATGGTAGGAGATGAAGGTGCCCTAACTTAAGCAAGACCCTATATTAGAGGATCTTATATGGCATTAGGATCTCAGTTGGTGATAGAGAATTGGAATAGGGATAATGACTTCTAGAAGTGACAATGGAGGATGAAGGCTGTTCTAAGGAGGAATAGGGTTCATCAAGTGGTATTTGACACCGATAAGTTGCCCATTAATATTTCAGCCATGGAGAAGGAGGAGATGGAAGAATGGACTTTTACTACTTTGTAGTTGACCATGGGAGAGAATGTCATCTTTGAGATTAGCAATGAAACAACTACTAGAGGAATTCGGACCAAGATGGAGAATTTCTACCTGAAGAAGTCTCCTACCATTTGATTTTGCTAAAAACATTACTTTTTTACCATAAAGATGAGAGAGGGTACTACAGTGAAGGTGAATTTTAGTTTCTTCGATGATCTTTTGATGAAGGTGAAGACCGTTGATTTGAAGGTGGATGATGGGCAGAAGGGATGGTTCTTTTGAGTTCCCTTCTAGAGCATTGCACAGGTTTTGCTAACAGTCTGATATATGGGAGAGACACTTTAACGGTAAAGGATGTGAAGTCAGATCTTCTAACTGAAGACTTGAGAGATTGGATGAAGGAGATGAGTAAAGGTAAAGGAAAGAGTAGTCAAGCTCTGTTCATTGAGAGAAGAGAGGAGAAGAAGAGTTGGAATCCTATGGGGTGTTCCAAATCTAGGAAGCTTGAAAATGGTTAGAGAGTGAAGTCAAGAGATGGAAAGTGTCATCAGTGTAAGAAACTAGGTCATTAAAAGAGAGATTGTTTGGATTTTAAGAGGAAGACTAAGGATGGATCTTCATCGATTATGGTAGAGAAGGCTGTATCTGACGATGTGTTGACTGCAGCAACATCAAATGTGTTAGACCACCGAGTGCTTGATTCAAGGCATCATTCTACATGACATCAAATAGAGATTACTTTAGCTCTTTTGTTGTAAAGGAGAGAATTGCAATTCTTATGGGAAATAATGCTGGTTGTAGAGTCATGGGAGATAGTACATTATAGATTTGCATGTTTGATGGATGATTCACACTTTGATAGGTGTTTGGTATGTTCTAGGTCTTCAGAATTCATTGATCTCTTTGGGGCAGTTGGAATTCACGGGATGCAAGGTGATTATAGAAATGATAGTTTTAAGGTTTTTAGGGGTGCGCAAGTTTTGATGAAGGGTGATGTGTTTCGAAACCTATGTCCACTGAAAGAAACTACCATGCTTGGAGAGTCATGTGTTGGAGTAAATAGTTCTCGTGCTTTGGATGTCACCAGACTTTGGCATCCTAGATTGGATCATACTTCGAAGAAAGGCTTCGAGTTACTTCGCAAATAGAAGATGATCGAAGGAGAAAGCTTTGACAAGTTGGATTTCTACCAAGAGTGTTTGGTAGGTAAGCGGAAAAAGGTATCTTTTGGAGTTGAACTTCATAGATTAGAGAGAGTACTTAATTATGTATATACAAATATCTAAGGACCAGTAACTACTGCTTCCACAGGGAGAGCAAAGTATTTTATTTCCTTCGTTGATGATTTTTCTTCGAAAGTTTGAGTGTATGTGATGAAGACCAAATCCGAAAGTTTTGAAAAAATTAAAGCTTAGAAGGCGCTAGTTGAGAATTGGTCTGGTTACAAGTTGAAGGTGCTTAGGTCTGATAATGGAAGCGAATTTGTCTCTAAAGAGTTCCTAGATTTTTGTAAGTAGCATGGTATTCAAAATATTTCACTACACCTGGTGATCCACAATCCAGTGGAGTTGCTGAGAGGATGAATCATGTTCTACTTAAGAAGGCTCGTTGCTTGAGATTGACTATAGGCTTATCTAGAGGCTTTTGGGCCGAAGCCTTGTCACCTGCAGTTGAGGTTGTAAAAATCGCTAAGCGAATGCCATACGGTTGTTACGGACTAGGGATTAATCGTTTAACCAGGAATTAGTTGAGGATTAATCGAAGCTAGTTCTTTTTTATAACTCGTGTATTTTGGATAAAATTTTAATGTTTTGTTTAGTGTCGATTGATATAAATTGAAATTTTTGGATTTCGAATGTGCTTACGAGTAACCAAGGAGGCAAGATCGCCTCAATCTATGACATTAATACTTATATATGGCATTGAACCTTAAATAACATCTAACTAGTGCCTATATACATATTTTGATACATACATGAGATGGTAAATCTCATCTAGGAATGCTTAGGCAAATTCGCTAAGAGATAAGCCTCGCCTAGCACCTAAGTGAGGCCTAAGTGAAGACTTAGAAGGATTCTTACAACAATGAATGCAGTTCATATTATAAATCAAATTAAGTGCTCAACCATAGATGAGAAGATTCTAGAAGAGAAGTGGAGTGGTAAAGTAGTGTATCTTAGTTATTTTTGTATTTTTGGTTGTCCTATGTATATGCGCCATACAGGTGATGATAAGTTGGAGGCTAAGGCATACAAGGACATATTTATGGGATACATAGATAGAGTCAAAGGGCATCAAATTTGAAACCCAGTTGACAAGAAGATTGTACATTGCAGACATGTTACACTCGATGAGTCTATAATGTTCAAGCCTAAGGAAGAGCTATCTATCACAACAGTTGATTCTGATAAGTGTAAGGAAATGGAAGTAGTTCCCATTTCATAGTAGTAGAGTTATAGCTATTATTGATAGAAGTGAAGATGTAGTTGATGAGACGTTATAGAGTAGTCCATAGGTGGCTTTTAGTAGCGTTGATGATGTGCATGAGCTAGAGGAAGTTTGGTTCAAGATGGAGCTGAAAGGAGTTTAGACAACGTTATACCTACTCAAGACAATCGTAGGATAATTAGATCGCCTGAGAGGTATAAAGATGGGTAATATACAGAATTTGGCCTTGATGATCAATTTGACTATGCTCTACATATGGATCATGATGAGCCATTTGACTAGAAGAAGTCATAAAGTCAAGTGATAGCTCGAAGTGGATTTTCCCTATGGAAGATGAGTTAGAATCATTAAAGAATAACAAGACTTGGAATTTGGTACCACCTCCTCGGGGAAGCCAAGTCTTAGGTTGCAAGTAGATGTTCAAGGTGAAGAATGATAGGAGATACAAGGTTAGATTAGTTGCAAAGGGTATTCACAAAGTTAGGAATGAAGTATGATTAGATATTTGCTCATGTAGTTTGACATACCTTCATCCGAATTTCGCTTGTTATAGTTGCTACTCAACACTTGGTGTTGAAGCAACGTGATGTGAAGATCGCTTTCTAGCATGGTAATTTGGAGGAGACCATTACATGAAGCAGCAAGAAGTATTTGTTGTAAGTAGGAAAGAAGATTGGATTTGCATGTTGAAGAAGTCTCTTTATGGACTCAATCAGTCATCTAAACAGTGGTGCAATAGATTTGATTCTTTTATGCTTTCACCTGGTTTTAATTGTAGTATTAAAGATGCATGTGTTTATTTTAAGCATTTAAAGAATGGTTGTTGAGTGTATTTGCTCATATTTGTGGATGATATGTTAATTGCTTCCAAGGATAAAGCTGAAATAAATAAATTGAAGTTGAAATTAAAAGCGGAATTTAAGATGAAAGACCTTGGAGAAGCAAGGAAGATTTTAGGTATGAACCAAAGAGATAGAAAGCTTGGACTTTTGAGGCTCATTGAAAAGGAATATATCCAGATAGTGCTTGCTTGGTTTATCATGGAGGGAGAAAAGGCAATTGGTACACCCATGCCTTTGCATACACAGCTTTCTAGTAAAGGCTCTCCAATCTCAGAAAAGGACAAGGCCTATATGGAGAAAGTGCCGTACGTGAGTGCGTTGGTGGTTTGATGTATGCTATGGTTTGCATTAGGCTTGAAATTACATAGGCTATTGGATTAGTTAGTAGATATATGACAAATTTGGAAAAGACGCAATAGGAGGCAGTGAAGTATATTTTTAGGAATCTTAGAGGAACTCCAGACCAAGGACTTGTTTTTTGCCGTAGAGATAGAGATTTCAGCTTGGTTGGATTTTGTGATTCCGACTATGCTGGAGATTAAGATCGAAGGAAGTCAACCCCAGGTTTTGCGTTCACTCTTGGAAGAACAAATATTAGTTGGAGAAGGTGCCCTATGTGAGTGCGGTTGGTAGCTTGATGTATGCTATGGTTTACACTAGGCCTGATATTGCACAGGCTATTGGATTAGTTAGTAGATATATGTAAAATCTTGGAAAGACGCATTGGGAGGCGGTGAAGTATAATTTTAAGTATCTTAGAGGAACTCCAGACCATAGGCTTGTTTTTGACGGTAGAGATAGAGATTTTAGTTTGGTTGGATTTGTTATTCTGACTATGCCAAAGATAGAGATTGAAGAAAATCAACCTTGGGTTATGTGTTCGCTCTTGACGGGACAACTACTAGTTGGACAGCGAGGTTGCAGATGATCAATTTAGCATAGAGGGAGGAAAGGAAATTAGTACACCTATACCTTTACATAAACAACTTTTTAGTAAAGGCTCTGTGATCATGGAGAAGGACAAGGCCTACATGGAGAAGGTGCCCTATGCGAGTGCATTTGGTAGCTTGATATATGTTATGGTTTGTACGAGGCCTAACATTGCATATGTTATCGGATTGGTTAGTAGATATATGGAAAATCTAGGAAAGGTGTATTAGGAGGCGATGAAGTATATTTTTAGGTATCTTAAAGGAACTCAAGATAATGAGCTTGTTTTTGGTGTAGAGATAGTGATTTCAACTTGGTTGAATTTTGTGGTTCTGACTATGCCATAGATGGGGATCGAAGGAAGTCAACCTTAGGTCATGTGTTCACTCTTGGTGGGACAACTATTAATTGGAGAGCATGGTTGGCAAACGATAGTTGATTTGTTTACTACAGAGGCAGAGATGATAATTGCCATTGAAGCAGATATGAGGCACTCTATTTGAAGCGGTTGATGAGTGACTTGGGCATCATATATGATGGAGTTGTAGTGAGGTGTGATAGTCAAAGTGTAATTCGCTTGGCTAAAAATTTGGCTTTCAGCTCAAGGACAAAGCATATATGAGGTGAGAGAGTCATTTCTTGTCCCAATGAATAAAGAGAAGTTAGTTTGACTTCAGAAGGTTCACATGGAAGATAATACATTAGATATGTTTAACAAGTTCTCACCTGCTGCAAAGTTCGAGCATAGCTCGAACTTGATCTGCTTGTTGAGGTGCTAGGTGTCATCTAGTGGAACATAAAGAGAGTGAGTTAATAGATGGAGACATTTGTTTTCATTGTGGAGGTTTAATAGATCCTACATAAAGATGGTACTTTCAATACTTTGTTGGTGGACAGTGGCCTTGTCGGAGTTCGTTGACAAAGTGCAACGAGTGATGGCCATGCCAAAGCTTATTGGAAAAGTTTCCATGTTGTCTTGTCTGTGAGTTGCTTGGAGTATGAGGATATAAGTAGAGTTGGTAGGATTGTATGGAAATATAGTATTAAATTGGAGATTGTTAGATTTCGGTGATACGATATCTCTATATTAAAGAAGGTTTAGGAGATATTTGAGTCAATGTGTGATTCAAATTTATTGCCTCTATTAATGCATTAAAGAAGTCAAGAAATTATCTAAACGAGAAGTTATTTTGAGATATTGAAGTAATCAATCAATTTCCTAATCAGTTGATTAAAAAAGGCATTTTATCATGTACATGCAAATTGGAGGAAACTCGATAAATAAAATGGACAAACATTTCTTATATGAATAAGAGAATTGATGAGACATTGATTTATCACCACAAATCAATTACTTCAACTTTAAGTGATAATCTTTATATAAAGATAGTCATTTTCTAGAGAATAACATCATCCTCTTAAGTTGTATTTCTTCATATTTCTTCTTCTTAGCCTCCATTATAAATCATGTAATTTTCTTTTCTCAAAAGTAATAAAATATCCTCTTTGTAAAATGGATGTACACTATCTTGCAATAATGGAACCACTATAAATCCTATGTGAGATTTTCTTTTCTGTTTATGCATATGTGATTGATTATTTTGGGATATTAGTTTTCTGTTTGTTCTACCTCACCATCAACATAATCATATTACTTATGCTGCGTTTAGGGTGTTTATCCAAATTTTCACCAACATACAACTATGTAGTACAAGACAGCTTTGCTAACACATTTTCCACTACTTTACTGCAGTACTCAAAAACTAAAACAAATAATTCTCCACTATCATAAGCACTTCCATATCTTAGGGATGCAAATAGTATAGAAAAGTTCACCTCAGGACTTCGATCTTTAGCAATCGAAAACCATCTTGCCAACAAACCAACTGAAGTAGATGAATGTATAGCTCTCGGTGTTGCAATGATCCTACGTGCATCTTCAAATAATGAAACATATGTAGGTCCGTGACATAATAGACTAACTGCAAGTCTAAACATAAGCTTTGTTGCTTCTTCTAACTTTGATGTTCTAGAAGCTTAATATTGGAACATCAGTGGTGTGTTTGGAGTGAATTTTCTGAATAGGCCCAAAGTGCCGTTTAATTTTACAGGTGGTACCTTGCCACCAGTGTTGTTAGAATTAAGAGTGGGGACGGAGATAAAAGTTTTGGATTATGGGACTAATGCGGAAATAGTGCTGCAAGGGACTAATCAAACCGACCGTAGGGAGATTTGTCAAAATAAATTTTTCTGAAGCCAAAAAAACGGGTTGGCTGTCTCACCGCCTTTCCTCCTGCTTCGATAGTAAGAAAAAATCTCACTCCAATATGTCGTTCAAATCGCAGATTCCGATTAATTCTTCTCAAAAAAAGGATTCAAACAGTTTGAACCCTAAATCAACGCATTAAACCTACAGCTCGGATCTCCATCGCCCACCACTAGACGTAGCAAGGTGAACGGACCAATTATGGATCGTCGATTTCGCCCAATCCGAGAATCTTCTGGAGGATTCCTCTCCCTCCTCTTCGTCCGCTTCCTACAAATCCCGATTGCTCATCTTCCAGATCCGGCGATTAGTCGAGCTCGGCGACATTGAATCTGCCGTCGATTTGATTAAAATTCATGTTCCTGATCTTTTGAATGACCATAGGATTCTGTTCAGGCTTCAGAAGCATGTACGGTCTTGTTATTTTGTATTATTTGTCTCCTTTTTTGTGTAATATTGGGCTTTTGCACCTTTTGTATTTGCGCAGAGATTTATTGAATTGCTGAGAAGAGGGACGGATAAGGATAGGGATATGGCCATTGAGTGCTTGAGAAAAGCTCTTGCTCCTTGCACGCTTGATGCTTATCCGGTAATTTAGTTGTCTGGGTTTGTATTTTTATATGAATGTTAGGGGATGGTTGTTCAGTGAAAAATTATAGTAGTAGATCAAATGAGGAAGGATATGGTACCATTGTGTGGACGTGTGCTATATGCTTATAGTATTGAAATTCAGCAATTAGGAAATTGTATTTAATTAGGGAAAAAGTGTATAATCTTTTATTTGATTTTACAGTTTGGTATAATGGTTGTTTTTACAGTTAATAGATTATCTGGTCAGTAGCAAGTAAATGTCTGTCTTAGATTTTAGAGTTGAATATTTGATCCTTTATTTCCAATGCTACATTACTATTAATAGCAATCTCTTAGTATAACACTTCTCCTTTTCCTACTCAATTCTCGTTTTAGCTCTATGGGGTTGAACCAGGGTAGAAAAAAGAAAAGAAAAAGTAATTACTGTGTTGAGAAAACTAACGTAAGTAATTACTGTATTGAGAAAACTAATGTGGAGTTTAGTTTAGTTGCAAGGAATTAGATGATTGATGACTGTAATTGTAACCATTGAGACATTTAAGGTTGCATCAGGTCAGACGCTAATATTTAGGATAGGCAACAAAAGTAATGCTAGTCCTTCAATTCATTCTTGTCGTGATGTAAGCTTTGGTGATTTATGGCCTATGGGTTCATTATAAGTATCCATGAATAACAACAGTTAGAAGCTAGGAGGCTGTGGGAGGCAAAAATCTGAATTTGTTGTAATCTAAGTTAGTGTTGGAAATAACAACAATATTTTTTAATTAAATAAAGATCTTGAATCTTTTGTGAATTTTGGTATATGTTACATTTCTGAAGCAACATAAGTAGATCAGGTTTCTTTATGACAAGTTATGACATTTGTTTTTTCTCATTGAAGGAAGCTTACGAGGAATTCAAGCATGTTTTGTTGACACATATTTCATGAAAAAGATCAATCATCTCCGGTGGCAAATGAGGTAATTTATTAACATATCATTACACGATAAATAATGCATTTCTTAGCAATTTGAAGTAGGACATTACTTATATTCAAGTTTTTTTGTACTAGTGGCTATGTATATACATTAATCTTACAAGTGTTATATATCTTAATCTATGGGCTGGAATATGGTATCTTTCCAGAAGCAATACATGTTCCAAATTCAATGTGATGTTAAAAAATGAACGGTGGTCATTAAAGTAATTTAATCTTCACACATGTTTTGTATGTATGCCTTATAAATTATGTGCAATACATATAATTTGGTTAATATTCAATGCTTTATAGGAAATTTATGAAAAAGATAGTTGTAGATAGAAAATAGATTGGCAAAGACAATAAATTAGGTAGCATTTAGCCTAACTAATAATTGGTTGGAAATTGCACAGAGAATTTACCTGCGTTCTTTTCATGAGTATTACTCGCCATCAAGTGAAATCATACGTTTAATTTAATACTCATGTTCTCAATTGCATTTAAGTTCTTCATTGGCACTAGATGTGTTTTATGCTTCATATTCATTCCCTCTCAACCATTAGCAGTGTTACGGTTACCAGTTTATCGGTATACCAGTCATCGGTATAGCAGTCAATCGATAACGGTAAACAATTTTAATTTACCAGAAAAACGGTACGGTAACGGTATTTACAAAATGGTAACGGTAACCATTACCATAACAGCTCTAAAAACATGTACTTCATAAAACAAACTTCATATAAAATGAACAGATAATGTACCGTCAGTTTACCACAATTAGGAAAGAAGGAAGAAAGTACATAATTTATCATCATTACATCAATTACCAATTAAGTCAAGTGTGTAAACTCAAATGTGATTAATCGGCGTTGTTTTAACCATTTTGTGACGTTTTTTTGTGTTGAACTGTATTCCTCCTCAACTTTCCATCTAGCCATATAGTTGTTAAAACATTCAAAATCGTTTTGGTTTGTTTTTAACGCATATGGTATATAATGAAGTTAGTTGTAAATGGTGATCGATGTTTTTGGTTAAGGAGTTTAATATTTCCCAAGGACAAGTTTCCTGCTATTATGATTTGTTAAAAAATGTTATATATTTGTTGTTTTTCATGTAAGTGTACCCCTCCTCTGATATATATACAACATCATATTAACTTTTATGTCATTTTGTGCAGTTTGAAAAAGGAGTTATCGGTTGTTTAATTTAACAAGGAACGACTGCTAAGTCCCTAGAATTGGAAGATGATGGAAGAAAAGTCCCTTCCAAAAAAATTATGAAAATTTGGTCCCTGTTTTTAGTTTTTGACTAATTTATGTCACTTTTGCCCCTGATTTTAATGCTGGGCTGATTTTCTAGAAAGGGACAATTTGGTAAAAAATAACAAAACAGGGACCTAATTTACATGGGTTTATTAGCAGGGACTTTTTGTGCATGAGCTTTGAGAATAAGGACCTTTGGTCCAAAACTCCTTAATTTAACCCACAATGTTAAAAATAATTGAAAATTTCAAATTATTTATATCAACTATTTAACAACTGGGTAAAGGCAATTGAATGCATTTTTCAACTCACAATATCCTCTGTTGTCCCAATTATGTCTTGAAAACATACTTGCATTAGCGTTAAACTATAATATCATTAGACCTTAAGTGAAAAAGCTTAAGAAGACGAGTATGATCCATCCTGAAATAAGTAAACATTTTACAATTATCACTTATGTATTTATCATTGTTAATTGGAAGTGATGTCCATTTTTATCAAAATACTTATTATTGTCGAAGTATTTATTAACTTTTTTTTTCAAAATATTAGCATCCAACAAAGTTACATTTCCTTTAAGATTATATTGTATTATTCTTAACAGGTTTCTGAAGAAGTTATCAGCTTTCTGCCTATGCCACAGGAGAAATGATGCAAGAAGGAAGCTTGAACATTTGGCAGCTCAACAAAGCATCCTCATTATGCATACGTTAATTTCAATTAGATACTTATTTCATCAGTTTTTCCTTAAACTATGCCTCTCCATGTTTTATGTGTATCTAGCTTTATTTTTAAACTACGAGTTACCGTACTAAACTTTATCAAAATTTTGTACACTATCATCCGTAATGGGTTGCTACTTGAGCTAAATTTGTCATTGTGGTCATTTATGTGCTCACACAGAGTCCCGTTCTATATAGTTCAGTGTCTAAATACCATAATTTTTAACCAAAAATTTGATATAGTAAAAGTAAAACATCAATCAACATTCTACCACAGTTCCATACTGCATCGTGCTAAAACTTCTAAGATTAGCCATTTGACTCACATACATCAATTAATTAACATGGTCATTTTAAGGTAAATAGGTTTGAACCCATATCTTCATTGAACTTTTTTATTTTTTATAAAGTTCAAATTTTGTAAAAAAAATAAAAATATTTCAAATAATAATTTTCAAACTCGAATTTTTTCATTTAAAGATTTGAAATTTTTTATTTCTAATTTTCGAATTCAAGTTCCGAATTTAAAATTGGATTTTCACATTTTTCAATGTAAAATTCGAACCTTCAATTTTGAGTTTTTTAATTTAAAATTCAAATTTGAATTTCAATATTAATTTTCAAATTCAACTCCAAAATAAATGGAAAATAAAGTTCCAACATATCATCATTTTGGGTTTATTCAAAATTAATGATAAACTGCAATATATATTCTTTTTCATTCTCATTTTGAAAATTAAATCTGGGTACATCATTTTGGGTTCATTCAAAATTAATGATAAACTGCAATATATATTCTTTTTCAACATACTCATTTTGGGTACATCATTTTGGGTTTATATTTGAACTAATTATTTAATGCCTTTGAGATGTCACATTTTTTATCCTAATAATGTACAACAATGATTACTTAAAATCATTGGGAAAAATGTTAATACATTAATTTAATTTGCAATTTTTAACATCAGTTGTAAGGTTGTTTTTGAGGTTAAAATACATTAGACCAAAATTGAACACATCTCCCTGTATATTAATATAATTGATCTATAATTGATCTTTCACGAGCTTCTCTTTTTGGATAATGGTTGTGTGGTGCATGACTACATAGCCCAAAATTTATAAAAAGGAAGTAAATTGTCTTCTGGCCAACATGCCTAGTTAGTGGCATAAAATATTAGTTCAGAAGTAGCTTGCATAATAGTAGCTCGGCACATAGTACATAGAGAACACACACACACAGAGAGAAATCATCAAAATCCATAACCAAATAGGGATAAGGAGCAGCTTCAGCAAGTGTAGCATTACTCATAGGGGTAGCATCACAACTATCAACGGATTCATCATCATTGTCTTCCCTAGAAATCATCGGCATCAAAGGGTTGAACAACTCACTTGGTCAAGCATGAAATAGTCGTAAATTTTTTTGACATAGGTTTAAATTGTAGTTAGCTTTATTATTAAAACATCTAGAATTTGTTCCCCTGGAGAACCCAGCTGAATGTAAAGAGTAAAGTGTCAGTGTGCTTGTTTGTGTGCATATTGTATTATCAGTATTCAAAGGAGGTTACAAGAGGGGTAGCCCTAGGAATGTGAGCGGCATAGGTGTTTCAAACGAAGAAAGATGAGTTACAACTAAAGAAAATGTGGTCAATGCTTTCAGCCTCGCTAGCACACATAAGGAAAGTCGATGGAACATGGATGCCTTTACGAATTAGTCTGTCTTTAGTATTTATTTTGTTCTGAATGAGCAGCTACATTAGCATTTTGACTCTGGGAGGAATATTTTATTTCTATAGTTTGCAAAAAGTGAAGTGCGTGTCATAATCATTGAGCCTACGGTATATAGATCTGATAGTGAAATTACCCTTGTTCTCCGGTCCCCATGAAAAGCGATCCGAGTTACGAGAAAGGGAGAAGGTACGGAGCCAAAGGTGATGGACCGCAGTTGACAAATAGCAGGTCCAGTGATAGCATGGTTAAATTATATAAGCGGTGGAGGCCCAAAATTGAAGACATTGTGAATGGAGTTTGTTTTGTTGTCGGCAATGCTGAATAAGTCGTGGAGGAGATTCTTAGAAGGATTTGGGGAGAACCAGGCATCAAACAAAAAGAGGCATCATTCTCCATTTTCGACGAGTATGAGAATGCAAGCTTTCACTCAATCAAAAGAAGATAGAACCCAACCCAAAAGGAGGATGGTTTGTAGTTGGGAATAGATTCGTGTAGGTTAAACAAAGGGGAGGTTCTACAGTATTTATTTAAAATCCATGTCTTCCAAATTTGGTTACCATCAGCGAGGCATCTCCAGATCCATTTAGCTAGCAAGGCAGAATCAAATTGCTAGAGGTTGATAACGCACAATCCACCTTGAGTAACAGATTTGCAGACAATGTCCTGTTTAACCAAATAGTTAGCTGGAGAACTATAAGCGTTACCATGCCTTAGAAAGTTCCTTCTAATTTGGTCGGTCTTTAAAATGACCCATTTTAAAAATTTATGAAAGGACAACCAATAAGTTGGGAGGGCAAAGAAGACTGAGTTAGGGAGTACAACCTGCCAGCTCTTGAATGAGATAAGCTTTCCAAGAAGCAAGTAGATTCGAAATTTTATAAATTAGAGGAAACTGGTCATCTTTTTTGGAGCTTGGTTGTATAGACAGTGATGCCGAGGTATGATACAAGGAAGTGTTCGTGTATCTAGTTCAAGAAATCGACAACATTAATTCGCAGGTGGTTGTCGCCGCCCACCATCAGAACATAGCTGTTAATAGTTAGGCCGGAGATGAGCTCATAATAATATAGGAGGAGTTTGATGTTGTGGATATGGGAAGGTGAAGGTGTGAAAAATAAAATGGGGTCATCTGCGTACTAAATGTTCAAAATACCATAGTTAGATTGAATGCCTCTAATTTTAGTGGGGAGATTACGAGATATTGCCATCTTGTTCATTCTGCTACAAACATTACTAGCCAAGACAAAGAGTAAGGGAGAGAAGGGGTCTCCCTAACGAAGACCACGATGGGACTTGATTAGCCCACCTTCTACACATTAACAAGGATGGTCGACATACTAATTTAGAGGATATTACTAATCCATTTAATGCGGTTATGGAAGAAGCCACGATGGGTAAGGGTGTCGATGATAAAATTCGAGCTGATAGAATCGAACGCTTTGGAGGATTAACTAAGGCACACAAGGTACTATTGTAACGGCAATGGGAGATAACTTCCTGGGTGGTAAACCCACAGTTAAGGATAGGTCTACTATGGATGAAAGCCGATTGTACATAACCAAAAATGGAATCAATGAAGGATTTCATCTTGTTAAAAAGAACCTTACTAATTAGTTTGAATGATTTATTGAGGAGGATAATAGGTCTAAAGATATTCATGGTGTTGGCGCTTGGTTCTTTGGGATAAGGACAATATTAGCGTAGTTTGTCCTGGCAGTGAGAGTCAGTTGGAGTATAATTCATCAAACATATTGATGACACCTTCTTTGATGACGCCCAGAAATCCTACAGAGAAAAGGCCTGAAGCCATCCGACACTGGAGCTTTGACTTTTCTCATCTCGTTGAGGGTGGTCAAAATTTCATCTTCAGAAAAGGGGTGGTCAGCCGATATAGGGAATGGTTTGGGTAGAGCTCATTAGAGGATGGAAATATGGGTTGTGTGAGAAGAGCTAAAGAGCTGTCTTAAGAAGGATGCGAATGCTTGGTTGGTCTCAGATGTACTACCATTATGGACATTTTCTTGGATGGAGTTTGTTCTTCTCCAGCCATTAGCAATCCCGTGGAAGTATGCGGTGTTTTTGTCTCTATCTTTAAGCTAAGAGAACCTAGATCTCCATCTCCATGCAATATCTCATGTTTAATCAGGCTCCAACTCCGTCTCAAGGTTTCCAAGGTGTCGCTTTCATCATGGGTGAGCAACCTATATGTAACGATCCAGATTTTTCGCGTTCGAAAATCAACATCCGTACTTCACATTGTACTAGAATGCCGCAGATTCGACCGTTCAAATCCGATTCCCCGGAGCTATAACAACATTAAGTAAATAACACAGCGGAATAAAAAGAATAATACATTGATATACAATATCTGATACAACAGAGTGATACAATGAATATCAATATACATCAGAGATATGATACAACAAATAGCAGCGGAAAAGAAAACGATAACAACAGCATCGGAACAATATCAATAGAAATGATAACTCCAAAATGATCTTCAGACAAGAATGAATCCACAACTCCAAGATAAGCAACTCCGATGAATGAACTAGCTCCAGATAATCTACTAAACCTGAATATCTGAAAAGAAACCCA
This sequence comes from Allium fistulosum, assembly GCA_030737815.1. Taxonomy (NCBI): domain Eukaryota; kingdom Viridiplantae; phylum Streptophyta; class Magnoliopsida; order Asparagales; family Amaryllidaceae; genus Allium; species Allium fistulosum. Next base: position 328,255,613 of record CM060906.1, read on the forward strand.
ACTCTAGACTGCCCGTGTGGAAAATAGTGGGCACCCAGAGTTTAGGAAGGGAACAATAAACTCCGGATCAGCCATGGGACTGGTGTGAGCAACAAAAACAGTTTATCTTTAAACAAACACAAAAGGCTTTTAAACATTGAAATCCGCAATGCTTTTCAAAAATGAAACTACCATAAGGCCTCCCGCCACACACACAATGCAATCGCAGAATTGGAGGAGATTTCTTCTTATGATAGTCAAAAATGCTTACTACGCGAAATCATTCGATATTATTATCATTAGTGCATAGTGTCGAAAACCATTTCGAAAATATAATATTAATCTTAGCCAGCATACAACCATTGTTGTATGCCTACTATAGCTACTACGTTCAATAGCAGGTTACCGCCACATTCCATAGCAGGTAATACAACTAAAACCGTACAGGGTTCGTATTGTTTCTTTGGATTTCCAACAAATGATTAGGCTAAGGAACTTCCTTACCGAAATAGAAACGCCTCTGGAAAGACGTCCCGGATCCTAACCGGATCTCTGCAAACAAAAGGTCGACGCTACCTCACGATGTACAGCTGTAACTAGGTAACTAACACACTGACGCTACCTCACGCTGTACAGTTGTAACTAGGTAACTAACACACGAGTCATGTCATCCCCCGGTCGTTACCGACCTTTATCCCGGGATCCCGAAAACCAACAAAGCAACATCATACAGTAATAAATTACCGTGTCCACATGAGTTAAGTATCTGGGCTCCATACCATGATACCACCCTTTATCCAGAAGGAAATGACATACCCTAGGGGCGCTACCCCTACAAACCTTTGTCGCAACATTCCTGTTTTGACCATTACCGGGTTGTGAGGCTCGACGAAGTCTCGTCCACAATGCTACGCTTTTTCACAAAGCCACGCTTTTTCACAAAGCCACGCTTTGATCAACCAATGATCAGCAGCACTTCGTATGCCACATTACCAAATTGAGAATGTATTACTAGTAACCATCAACTACACAACCTCTGAGCTCGTACGTCTCAGAGAAGGGTGTTAAGCTAAGAGAATAAATTCTCCGCCACCAACAGAAATGTATTTGATAGAAACCAGCTCTACATCTCAAAGTGTAACGTCAGACATACATCCATACAAGTCTGTTCCGGGTTCGAACAGAACCGAAGGCACTTCCAAAGAAGCCCTTGCAATCTGGGTATTCACAATCCCGATCGGATTTCCCATCACTTAGGAAATCTCTATACCGGCGCGACTCAGTGCAGAGACAATCGATAGGTCATCCTATCGTTCTCGCAAATACCCGGTCTTCACCACCGGTCTACAAATGCTATCCATATCGTCGTATCACTATTCGGAATGGGTAATATGACACAAAGGTCCTCTCCCGGCTAAACCGAATAACGAGCGCAATTAAAAATCATATGGATACTGGGATCTCAGTTAAATCACAGCTTAAAGCCCAAAACTTTTCATTCGAATGGTTAAAACAATTTACCATTTCCAATCTTTTAAACAAAAGGATTCAATTCAAAAACCTTTCATGATTTAAACAATTTCCACACTTTTAATCTTTTAAACAAAAAGATTTATTTCGCAAAGTTGACCCCGTTCACAAAGATTCATTCATAGATTTTCAAATCGATTTCCATTTCAATTTGATTAAATCGTTAAATCTTTAAATCAAGATTTAACTTATAGCTTTCAAAACTCATTTCCAAGATTCGTTCATAGTCTTCCAAAACAATTCCAATTCAAGTTGGATTAATTCGTCCGGTCTTTGAAATCAAAGACTCATTTCATAGTTTTCAAAACATTTCAATTCCATTTCAAACTTGAAATTCTTTCAACACAAATTGGAAGTTCATTACTTTTGTGAAAGCTTTTACTATTTGAAAACAAATAGTTTTCGTTTCGGAAAAATCCAGTTATATTTACACGAGTTAAAACCCTTGAATTAAATTCAAAATCCTAAATCAATCCTTTAAAATGGTTTAACCCATATATAACTTATACAGCATCTTTAATCCCTAGTTTCAAATCCTAGAATTCAATTTCAAACTTGAATTCAAATTTAAATCAAATTATTTAAATTTCAAAACTCGATTAAGTTATTCGAAATAGCTTTTATCTTTGAAATTCCCTTTCAAAAGCTTTTCATATTAAACCCCAATTTCCAATTTCAAAATCAGTTGAAATTAAAATTTCAATTTCAAAAACATCAAATTTACATCATCTGTGACTTAACCGATTTCCACGTGAAATCCATATTTGTGTGTGTATGGTGTAGTCCAGGGGTTTTACACACAATAGTGCACAACATCAATCATCATAGATATATCGATAAGCGGTATAACCCATAACGCTTATCTTCATTCACAGATTCACAGATAAAATAAATTTATCAGTCACAAAGATTCATCATTACAATTCGATGTGGGTTTCGGATAACCAACTGGAATCCGACTCCCTGTCGCATCGAAATTCAAATGTCGTTTTACGGCAAAGGGTTTTCATATCAGTACAGAATAAAATACCCTATCAAAATCCAGCACAGAGTAATTCACATCTCACAGCATCATAATTATAAACAGAAATATCAATTCATTATACAACAAATCAGATATCCTACATACACAATCCATAAGCAATCATCTTTAATTCTTATTAATTCAAATTTAATCAATTACTTGAGAATTAGTTACTTAATCCTGTTTAATTAATCATTAACTATCAATTTATTACTTATTTCATTTCAAATTAGTTAATCAAATCAATTCTTAATCAATTATTAAGTCTTAATTACTTAATTACTTTATTCACACTATTTAATTAATTACTTAAAAATATTAACAAGGTTTTAAAACACGGTTAAGCATTAACTAAATAAATTAAAACCTGTATTAAGTTTTTGATTTAAAACTATTAAACACTTATTAAGTTTACAGTATTTAAAAATTTGATAAAAAATCTTTTTTTTTTCTTAACTTTTCTTTTTAAAATAAAATACTGCAGCTCTGAAAGGAAGCAAACCCGAGTCTTCCTTTCGTTCTACTCGAGTGTTACTTCGAGTCACTTACCAATCTCCCCCTAGACATTCCCCTGTCTCCTCTTTTTTTTTTCTAAACCTAACCACTGCAGGATCAACACCCTTTGAACACGCGAGGGAACCCGAGCCAAAACCTATTTTACTCGACGCACTCTCGAGTTCTTCCCCTCTTCCTCTCGCGTTCGTTCTTCTTCCCCAAATTCGAACGCAGCAGATACGTATCGTCTCGCGTGCACATGCACACTTGGTCGGAGACTCTCCGGCCATCGCCACTCGTTCCAGCAAGTCGACAATGATCTCGACTCTCAATTCGACAACCCAGGTTTACGAATAACCCAACCAATCAAAATCGAGTTGCCTCGATCAAAATAAACACAGCAGCTATCACCAGAAAACATCTCGATCCCCCTCCCCCGACCATCATAGGCCACGATATTTGGACCAAGGCTTCGCCGACGTGTGCCGCTACAAATGGCACCAGTGACGTGTAGTCCGGTCGCCACTCGATGTCGCAGCTCCGCCATTTCGATCATGAACAGGAAAGGGTTCTTAAACCCTAATTTAATCTCGAATTCAAATTTATGTTTTAAGAAATTCTATTCGTATTTTTCTAGGGATGTCGATCACCCAACCTAGCTGCGACGTCGAGCTCGAGGCCCTCGATCACCTTGATTGCCGAGATTTGGCAAAAATGAAATTTTCCGATCATCTTAAAAATCTCAACCAAAACTTAACAGAAAAATTTCATCTTTGTTTCTAAATTCATCATTTTAAATGGCGATTCAAATAGCGTTACTGGAATTTAAATTCATGAAGTTTGAATTTCTACCTATCTTGAGTTGTGACTGTGTTCTGTATTTTCCAGAGAAGATAACATGTTTTATCTGCTTTGATTAATTGCTGAGATGAAATACCAGTTTAAACAATCATTCTATCTTAATTTCTAACATGTTTCAGGAGCAAGGGGAAAAAATGTAGCATTTGAAAGTGTTTTATTCCATAACCAGAAAATTGAATTAGACAGTATTTGGTACAATTTAAATGGGAAAAGAAAGCTACAGGGTTTGCTTTGATTTATTTCTAAAACATGATACATTGTTAAACCATATCTTTAGTTGCCTCACATTTCAATTTTTTTTCTTTTCAAAGGGAATGAAGGATAGGGGTTTTGAAAACATTACTGTAACTAAAAATGTTACAAGCAGGGAAAACAGAGACAGGAAACCAATATTTTCCAGGAAGATCATCACTTGCATTTAACTCATTCACATGCAAGGGCAATCTACAACATACAAGCATTCAGACACAAAGAAATCAAACAAGCATGGGTTTACTCACAAGTATTAACACCAAAAAAAGAATTTCTGGGTAGAAAATATTTGCTCACAATGATTTTCCAGGAAAAAGAAAGAACAGAGGCTCATGTTTTGAAACCCTGGAACAGATTCAAATCTAGAATTTAATTCTTTCAGATTGATTTGCTTGATCCACTTGAAGTTGTTTGATTTTTTTTTGTTTTGATCAGAAACTTTGTTTTTTTGAAACTAGCTTGAACTGAAGCTCTATTTGTTTCAGGTAGAATTTTGGATCTGCTTTTTGTTTTAAGCTTAGATGATAAAGGAATTTGAGAAGAAGAACGTAAACTTTTGAACTGAAGATTGATAATCAGGCTTTCTTCTTGACTTTGTTTAAAAATGAGGTGGTATTTCTTCAACTGAGAATGAGGTGATATACATTTGTACAAGGTATTAAAATAGGTTTGTAGGCTGATATAGACGAGATGTGTACAGGGTATTTTATATTGTTTGTACAATAGGGTAACACATTATTTTGGCTTGTACAAATATATCAAAGATATTTTTTCTTTGTGTTCTTTGACTAAGCTATTCCGGCTGAGACAATTTGGTGGCTGATGGATACATTTTGTACAAGTGATATAATGCTTTGTTGTACAATGGTCAGTGGTTTTTCTTTTCTTACCTTTCATTTCTAACTCTACAGGCTGCCTTGAATACTTGAACATATATATTTCTTTGTTTTATAATATGAATGAAATGCTATACTTAATATGTTCTTCTTTTGCAAGTGTATATACATAGCTATGTATATTTGTTCACACTAGAATATACTTGAATGTATATTTCTTTTATCTTGTCTTATGAATACATTTTTATTTTTAAATCATTTATTCACGATTTAAATTCAATTATCAATATTTTTAAAGTTTAAATGATTTATACCAAATTTATTTGAATTCGGGGAAACTCGCATCACTTCATCATTTAATTTAACAATTTTAATTCAAAAATCCAATTAATTATCAAATTAAATTTATATAAAATTCGGGGTCGTTACAGACTTCCCCCCTTAAAAGAATTTCGTCTTCGAAATTCGCCAGAGAGAGATAAAAAGATAGAAGAATGTTTCATTAACTCAAACTGAATATCTATTCTGCATTTGGCTTACCAAATCAGAATATCAATAACAGATACAAGAACGAATCTGTTTAACACTTCACAAGATACTCGGGTTATCCAAATCTACGAAATATGCAGGGGCATCGGTCAGTTCAAAAGGATAACTAACCATTCGTAGAATATATCGAAAACCAAAGAATAGATAGATATATGGATACAATTTCAAAATTTTTAGTCTAGAACTAAAGTATACCTATCAACCATAGCAACCAATGCAACCAATTCATCCATACAAACAATTTTCGCTTATTCGGAGTTTATGTCCCATATTAATATATCGAATCTCTTCCTGGATCTACCAGAAATCATCGAAGAATTGAGGAAAGATGACGAATCAAAGAGATTGATAGAGAAAAGATTGTTTCCTTGTTGTTACAGGGTATTGAACAGTTATAGTCGTATTCCCCTGACCCCTATCACATCCTCTTCTTGCACTCATACTCACTATCAGTGGATAGCAAGAGAATTTACTAAGGCATACGGACGGATATCTGAGAATATACTCATTCTAGAGTTTACTTCACTCTATCTCTAATGAGTTACTTAACGTGTTATACTCCTGAGCTAAAGTTCAACCTTAGCTCTGATACCAAATGTAACGATCCACAGACAGCGGCCACCGGTAGGCTTTGCAACCATCCCAGTCCCATCGTGGCTTACATTGGCACCTCGCATTTACTTTTCGGCCAGCCTCTCGACTGTCACGGCCTTCGCCTAACCAACCCATCCCTCTCAGGGACATGTAGGGGTAAGAGTCTCCCGTTCGCCACCAAACCGCGAAGCGAGAACCCCCTATCATGCTGTAATATAGCAAATGCGATCCATATCGTCGTATCACTATTCGGAATGGGTTATATGACACAAAGGTCCTCTCCCGGCTAAACCGAATAACGAGCGCAATTAAAAATCATATGGATACTGGGATCTCAGTTAAATCACAGCTTAAAGCCCAAAACTTTTCATTCGAATGGTTAAAACAATTTACCATTTCCAATCTTTTAAACAAAAGGATTCAATTCAAAAACCTTTCATGATTTAAACAATTTCCACACTTTTAATCTTTTAAACAAAAAGATTTATTTCGCAAAGTTGACCCCGTTCACAAAGATTCATTCATAGATTTTCAAATCGATTTCCATTTCAATTTGATTAAATCGTTAAATCTTTAAATCAAGATTTAACTTATAGCTTTCAAAACTCATTTCCAAGATTCGTTCATAGTCTTCCAAAACAATTCCAATTCAAGTTGGATTAATTCGTCCGGTCTTTGAAATCAAAGACTCATTTCATAGTTTTCAAAACATTTCAATTCCACTTCAAACTTGAAATTCTTTCAACACAAATTGGAAGTTCATTACTTTTGTGAAAGCTTTTACTATTTGAAAACAAATAGTTTTCGTTTCGGAAAAATCCAGTTATATTTACACGAGTTAAAACCCTTGAATTAAATTCAAAATCCTAAATCAATCCTTTAAAATGGTTTAACCCATATATAACTTATACAGCATCTTTAATCCCTAGTTTCAAATCCTAGAATTCAATTTCAAACTTGAATTCAAATTTAAATCAAATTATTTAAATTTCAAAACTCGATTAAGTAATTCGAAATAGCTTTTATCTTTGAAATTCCCTTTCAAAAGCTTTTCATATTAAACCCCAATTTCCAATTTCAAAATCAATTGAAATTAAAATTTCAATTTCAAAAACATCAAATTTACATCATCTGTGACTTAACCGATTTCCACGTGAAATCCATATTTGTGTGTGTATGGTGTAGTCCAGGGGTTTTACACACAATAGTGCACAACATCAATCATCACAGATATATCGATAAGCGGTATAACCCATAACGCTTATCTTCATTCACAGATTCATAGATAAAATAAATTTATCAGTCACAAAGATTCATCATTACAATTCGATGTGGGTTTCAGATAACCAACTGGAATCCGACTCCCTGTCGCATCGAAATTCAAATGTCGTTTTACGGCAAAGGGTTTTCATATCAGTACAGAATAAAATACCCTATCAAAATCCAGCACAGAGTAATTCACATCTCACAGCATCATAATTATAAACAGAAATATCAATTCATTATACAACAAATCAGATATCCTACATACACAATCCATAAGCAATCATCTTTAATTCTTATTAATTCAAATTTAATCAATTACTTGAGAATTAGTTACTTAATCATGTTTAATTAATCATTAACTATCAATTTATTACTTATTTCATTTCAAATTAGTTAATCAAATCAATTCTTAATCAATTATTAAGTCTTAATTACTTAATTACTTTATTCACACTATTTAATTAATTACTTAAAAATATTAACAAGGTTTTAAAACACGGTTAAGCATTAACTAAATAAATTAAAACCTGTATTAAGTTTTTGATTTAAAACTATTAAACACTTATTAAGTTTACAGTATTTAAAAATTTGATAAAAAATCTTTTTTTTTCTTAACTTTTCTTTTTAAAATAAAATACTGCAGCTCTGAAAGGAAGCAAACCCGAGTCTTCCTTTCGTTCTACTCGAGTGTTACTTCGAGTCACTTACCAATCTCCCCCTAGACATTCCCCTGTCTCCTCTTTTTTTTTTTTTTCTAAACCTAACCACTGCAGGATCAACACCCTTTGAACACGCGAGGGAACCCGAGCCAAAACCTATTTTACTCGACGCACTCTCGAGTTCTTCCCCTCTCCCTCTCGCGTTCGTTCTTCTTCCCCAAATTCGAACGCAGCAGATACGTATCGTCTCGCGTGCACATGCACACTTGGTCGGAGACTCTCCGGCCATCGCCACTCGTTCCAGCAAGTCGACAATGATCTCGACTCTCAATTCGACAACCCAGGTTTACGAATAACCCAACCAATCAAAATCGAGTTGCCTCGATCAAAATATACACATCAGCTATCACCAGAAAACATCTCGATCCCCCTCCCCCGACCATCATAGGCCACGATATTTGGACCAAGGCTTCGCCGACGTGTGCCGCTACAAATGGCACCCGTGACGTGTAGTCCGGTCGCCACTCGATGTCGCAGCTCCGCCATTTCGATCATGAACAGGAAAGGGTTCTTAAACCCTAATTTAATCTCGAATTCAAATTTATGTTTTAAGAAATTCTATTCGTATTTTTCTAGGGATGTCGATCACCCAACCTAGCTGCGACGTCGAGCTCGAGGCCCTCGATCACCTTGATTGCCGAGATTTGGCAAAAATGAAATTTTCCGATCATCTTAAAAATCTCAACCAAAACTTAACAGAAAAATTTCATCTTTGTTTCTAAATTCATCATTTTAAATGGCGATTCAAATAGCGTTACTGGAATTTAAATTCATGAAGTTTGAATTTCTACCTATCTTGAGTTGTGACTGTGTTCTGTATTTTCCAGAGAAGATAACATGTTTTATCTGCTTTGATTAATTGCTGAGATGAAATACCAGTTTAAACAATCATTCTATCTTAATTTCTAACATGTTTCAGGAGCAAGGGGAAAAAATGTAGCATTTGACAGTGTTTTATTCCGTAACCAGAAAATTGAATTAGACAGTATTTGGTACAATTTAAATGGGAAAAGAAAGCTACAGGGTTTGCTTTGATTTATTTCTAAAACATGATACATTGTTAAACCATATCTTTAGTTGCCTCACATTTCAATTTTTTTTCTTTTCAAAGGGAATGAAGGATAGGGGTTTTGAAAACATTACTGTAACTAAAAATGTTACAAGCAGGGAAAACAGAGACAAGAAACCAATATTTTCCAGGAAGATCATCACTTGCATTTAACTCATGCACATGCAAGGGCAATCTACAACATACAAGCATTCAGACACAAAGAAATCAAACAAGCATGGGTTTACTCACAAGTATTAACACCAAAAAAAGAATTTCTGGGTAGAAAATATTTGCTCACAATGATTTTCCAGGAAAAAGAAAGAACAGAGGCTCATGTTTTGAAACCCTGGAACAGATTCAAATCTGGAATTTAATTCTTTCAGATTGATTTGCTTGATCCACTTGAAGTTGTTTGATTTTTTTTTGTTTTGATCAGAAACTTTGTTTTTTTGAAACTAGCTTGAACTGAAGCTCTATTTGTTTCAGGTAGAATTTTGGATCTGCTTTTTGTTTTAAGCTTAGATGATAAAGGAATTTGAGAAGAAGAACGTAAACTTTTGAACTGAAGATTGATAATCAGGCTTTCTTCTTGACTTTGTTTAAAAATGAGGTGGTATTTCTTCAACTGAGAATGAGGTGATATACATTTGTACAGGGTATTAAAATAGGTTTGTAGGCTGATATAGACGAGATGTGTACAGGGTATTTTATATTGTTTGTACAATAGGGTAACACATTATTTTGGCTTGTACAAATATATCAGAGATATTTTTTCTTTGTGTTCTTTGACTAAGCTATTCCGGCTGAGACAATTTGGTGGCTGATGGATACATTTTGTACAAGTGATATAATGCTTTGTTGTACAATGGTCAGTGGTTTTTCTTTTCTTACCTTGCATTTCTAACTCTACAGGCTGCCTTGAATACTTGAACATATATATTTCTTTGTTTTATAATATGAATGAAATGCTATACTTAATATGTTCTTCTTTTGCAAGTGTATATACATAGCTATGTATATTTGTTCACACTAGAATATACTTGAATGTATATTTCTTTTATCTTGTCTTATGAATACATTTTTATTTTTAAATCATTTATTCACGATTTAAATTCAATTATCAATATTTTTAAAGTTTAAATGATTTATACCAAATTTATTTGAATTCGGGGAAACTCGCATCACTTCATCATTTAATTTAACAATTTTAATTCAAAAATCCAATTAATTATCAAATTAAATTTATATAAAATTCGGGGTCGTTACACTATATTATTTGAAGAAATTGAGATCAAGTATTGAATTTTGAAGGTTTGATTTGCCAGATTTAAAGGATCCCGAAATAGATCTAGAATAGGGTCTAAGAAATTTCTAGTGAGCCTTGAGTTTCCCTACCACATTAGCAAAGGCCGAGTCATTAACACCGGGAAGTCTCCAGATCCTAGCCACTAGATTGTAGAAGCCGAGCTCCAAAGTCCACTTTTTTGAACTTAAAGTTAGATCTATGAAGCTTGTCTCCAAAGAAATCTAAAAGGATGGGGCAGTGGTTTGAGAATAAGGTTGGAAGGCAAATAATGGAGGAAAGAGGGTAGGAATCCTCCCAGGAAGAGTTAAAGAGGAAACGATCAAGTTTAGCTAAGGAAGGGGAAGATCGTTTGTTACTCCAAGTAAACAACCTATTAGTAATAGGGGGTTCAATAAGGTCACAAGCTTCAATAAATGTGTAAAATAGTTTTACATTAGGAGTAAAAGCTGAATCAGTGTTTCTCTCATAAAGATGCTTAGTAATGTTGAAATCCTCCCATAAAACCCATGAGCCTTCTGATAAATTGAAGAAATTGGTGCGGTTAGCCAAAGGGTTTGTCTTTCAGAGCTAGAACGGGGTCCATAAATATTGGAAAAATAGAGCGAGTAGGTTATAAGGGAGTGTTCAAGGATAATATAAAGGACATTAGGGTTTTTAATGACTTGAATGAGTTTCCATTGGGTTTCGTCCAAATCGGTGAGAATACCCTCCTTGTTACCCAAAGCCTTGATAATCTCCCACCGATTAAAAAATTTCCACCAATAACATTAATAAAAGGGTACTTCGAGAAAGCGATTTAATATTTGTAAATAAATAAAATTTCTAAGTTGAGGGGTCCAATAAATTTTTAATTAGGGATATTTATCAAGGGACCCCAGTCCTCGAATATTCCACGAAAGAATCATTATAAGGAAAAGGAGACTCGCTCATGTTCCAAAGCTTGCATGGCTTTTAGATTATCATGGTTTAATAATATTCTCATGCAATGAGCTAATTTTTTGTTTATAGCTTTTTTAGAGGAAGAAAAAATAGCAAGTTAGAAAATACTACCTAATGCCAAGTGAGTAGAGGAAGGGTCATGTCCTATCAGCTTGGAGCTTCATCTCATAGAGGTTGTAGATAAGGTGATGCTACCTTGTGGTGGAGTGAAAGGTTCCGACTCATAATTTCTATGTCTTGATGATATGAATTTGTGATCTGCCCGATGGGTTCCAGTTGTCCATGGGGAGAAGACATGTGAAGGAGAGTCAGGTTTGTATCTTCATCTACTAGTTTGTCAAATTATTCTACGGCCGACCAGGTCCCCCAAGCCGATGGACCGACGTGATTAGGGAAAATAGTCTCCATATGGTTATCCTATAGGTCAGCGTCTACAAGGAATTGCTTGCCTCTAGCAACTTCATCTCTTCTTTTCGCGTTTCTCGCTTCCTTAAGCATGACATCTTGAGTGAGGTCCAATGCCTAGTGATCTTTCATGAATTTTAATAGATTATTCTTAAACAGAGTCGATCTATTACGATTTTAGGCTAAAAGCAAAGCTCGAAAAATGTACTTTTATCGCATACTGTAAAAGAAATTTTTGTAAGGCAAGCAGGGTTAGTTGTTCTATAATAACATAATTAAAATAGTAGAGAGATAGTTGGATCTCAATGACCATAATTAACATTGGTTCAGAGAAACACTTCTCATCACTCAAAATACAAAAGCATAACATGGATACATCATTTAAGAATTGTAAAAGAATTTGATTAAAAAGAGCAAATATTTTCTCTGGTAATCTATAAAAAGAGCAAAAAACTACCAGGTTTGAATTCAGTACGTTTTACAGCAAAATCTAAAACACAATCAATAAAACAAGCATTATTTACAACTGTAATATATTTATAGAAAACTTTAAACTATTTAGCTCTTAAATATAGGAAATGTTAGAAAAAATTGCCTATGATATCAGTATATCTCATATATCAATGGAAGCATATATCAGCTACAGCTGAGATAAAACAAAAAAGTTGAATAATCGGACTTGATTCAGCAATCCATGATAAAAATTGGCAAGATTAAAAATAACAAAAAAATTAGGACACATGGATTTATTATGGTTCAACTATCGATGTGATAGTATACATCTAGTTTAGAGGAGAAATTTTTTATTAATATTTTCAAATAGGAATACAAAAAATTGATATATCTATTATAAAGGAGGCTTAATCCAAGAATAGAGGAGAACTAGACTTTGATAGGATGGTTAGATCTCTAATGAATGACTACAATTATATAAAGATCGTTACTGGGAGTTAAAAAATTGATTTATGTTAATAAAATAAGTATGCTATCAAATTTTTCGTAAATAAGAAGATAGGTTAACGAGTTTTCTTAGCTTTATCTGGTTCGGTCTGAGCTGGCTTGGTTGCGGTTAGCCTATACAAGCTACTCGAGAATCAGAAACAGGCCAACAAGTCTCCCTCGGCTGTTGTTTAGGTTAGACCCATGTCAGCGCATCCTCTCTTTGGCACTTCAGGTTGGCCCTGGCCAATGCATACCGAGGCAATGAAAACAACCAGCTCGTCAAGCAAAGCAAGGCATCTGCACTATTCATCTCGGCCCCTACCGTTCAGCTCCGTCTTATAACTAGCTGGCTCCTAGACATCTCGTCTCCTCAAGCACCTCCCTCGGTCCTTCCACCGATCGACACATCTTTAGATTGCCTTAGGCATGGCCTACCAACCCGACTCCGATACAACTCCTCACAAGAAACTTTATAGTTGGTCCTCTATATCATTCTAAGTAGTGTAGGCAGACCTACCCGGCTCGGCCCGCTCCTTCAACACTACTACTGGAAGTTTCCTACCTCTTCCCATATCCTTGTGAAAAGTCTGGCCTTCCTGATCCGCCTTGACACATCAACATGCACGCAAGGCCGATAAAGAAGTACGACCATGTTAACCAAAAAAATGATCGGTACCCTGGATTGAGTGTGAAAGCACTATCCCTATTTACCAAGGCAAATAAAATAGAAAAGCAATACTAAATCAAAAAAAAAAAGTAAAGAGACAAGAGATTTTTATAGTGGTTCGGCTGTTAATGAAGCCTACATCCACTTTATAGCTGTTATTAGCTGATTGCTGTTACAAGATTGATTTGGTTTACAATACAATTGAATCACCTAAGTCGGATCCAAATCACAAGTTCTTGGAGGCAACCGGAGGATCTCAGTTACTCCTTTATGACTGTTGTATGGGAGAAGAAGAGTGAAGAATGGTAATGGCAGAGTTGCAGTAGCCAGTCCAGAGATCCCCTTTCTGTTGCAGATGGGCTGGTATTTATAGGAGTTGGAGAGCACTTGGGCTAGAGCCGCTTCACCAGAAGCCCATATCCTTCTTGTAGAGCCAGCTTAAGAAATTTGGAGGTGTTTGGAGCTAACTTTTTTGATCGGTGCTGATCCAATTGGATCGGATCGGTACTGATCTGAAAATTTGTACAATTCTTGTACAACCTTCATCCGGTTGGTTTCCTTGTTTGGTTGTGATGCTTGCTATGCAATTTCATAGCTTGTTGATTTGTTTTGGTAGTGATTAATCTATGGAATTGACCAAACTATAGTCTGAATCCGATAAATCTTTGCTTCTTGGATTTGGATGCTATAATGTCACTAAACTTGATAGATAAGTTAGGTTGAACCAATAGGAATGTGAGGTAAGTGATTTGGTGAAGAAATGAGGCAATACTTTGGATCGATACTGATCTAATTGGATCGGATCGGTGCCGATGCGAATAGTTTGCATTCATTTATCCAAAATTCTTGGAGTCCATCTTCTAGTTGTTTCAGGCCTTCGGGTCAAGTCCCACATCATTCTGGCTTAATCTGAATGTTCTAACTCCTATTGAATTTTGCTGGGTTAAAAACCCGATTAACATTTGCTCCCCAAAGTATGCTTTTGTTGAAAACAAGGTGTGCTCTAGAATTGTTCACCTCTGGATTTCCATTTTAAGGAGTTTTATTGGTCGTATCTGGCCATCTTGAAAAGCTATCTACGAAGTACCGACTAACTATTCAGTCCTTAGTGTGAACCTCCATTGTTCGTGATTATGGAGTGATCTTGACTTGATAATTTCCAGAATGAATAGGAACATCGAGTAGGTTGCGTAGGGAAATTTAGGACAGTTTGGAGGAGTAAATTTGGGTCGGTACCGATCCAAGTACTTGATCATTTTTTCAAACTTTCTTTTTTTCAAACTTTTTTTTTCAAACTTTATACGAGCCGACCCTTTACTTCAGTTCATTTCCATTCGATATGATCCCTCATTCTCCAGCCAATCAGACTTCTCCACACCCTAGCTAGCCGATCCAAGCATTCTATCCATCAAGAAGATGCTGCCGTCGATCTCCACAACCAGCGCCATCAGCCACCGCCGTCTGAAGTCGTTGTCGACGATTAGAACAAGGAACCGCCGCCAAAAATCCCCAACTTCATGAAGACTCCTGATCCGATCCGAGTGAAATCCTAGCTTTGGGTCTTCTTAAACTAAAGATCGATTTATCTTCTTCAATTCGAAGGTTAGTAGCATGGATTTTGGCATATTACTACATTAGCAATTGGTGATGAAGTTGTGTTGGTGACAAATACAGTGGAAGATTCGAGTTGATTATGACTTTGTGGAAGAAGATAGCAAATCGAGTCTTGAATTTTTCATGGAACGAAGCTAGGGTTTTGCCTCGGTACCCGACATGTTTTGCTATCTTCATCCACAAAGTCAGAAATTACTTGCACCGAGTTACACAGTCAATTCCGGCACAACGTCTTGTGGATTGATTTTGGTTTTTTGGGAGGTGATAATAGCTTAGGGTAGCGTCTTGTGTGCAGCTCATGTTGTTATCACCTTCTAGAGAACTAAAATCGACTTGCTAAGAATTCTTTACTTGATTCAGACCCATCGATCTATATTCGCTTACTTTGGATTGGTTCTGTCATTGCATAGTCGGCATAACACTACAACAAAAAGGACTTTTTATAGCATGTAAAAACTGCTATAAAAACTTTCTATAGCGATTCTATAATCGCCATAGATCAACATGTTGTAAAAAGTCTGGTAGATACTATAGTGTGTCATACTTGCAATGGAAAACGTATTTTTCTTGCCATCTAAAATATGCCATATTGGTGCAACTGCTTTTCTATAGCATTATGAAACGTGCTATAGAACTTTTTATGACGCATTTTAGTTGCTATAAATATGTCGACATGCTATATTATTATAGCATTTGAACGCGCTATGGAATCATCGTGTCAACCTTTTATGACACATTGAAATGCTATAGAAAATTCATTACTATCTATTATAGCACCGTCTTATTGCTATGAAAACTATTTACTCTTTGCAAAATATTTTGTATAGCACTAACATGATGCTATAGTATAACAAAGCTGAACAATTTTAACAAAGGTGAAGCAGTATACACCAGATTTGCCCACAACACCTTCTCATCAGTGCCATCCCCTTCAAGAACCTAGCCTGAACCACATTAAAATTGAAAATATTGTCCTCAAACACATATACACCAGATTTTAAATTGTTTTAATAAGTTATAAGATCATCGAAAATGTGAAGCATGTAAAAAATTAAAATCTGTCAGAGCTATTTCCAAACATTAGCACTAACAATGCCAGATTTAAGCTGCGCAAATAAGTTTGCACTGTCAGAGCTATTGCAAACTACAGTTTGCACTGCTAGTGCAAATTTTAATTTGCATCAAGTGCAAAAGTGAGTTTGCAGTGAGTACAAACTATAATTTGCACTCACAAACTACAGTTTCTATAATATTACGACCAAAATGATTTACCTGCACCATCTGCATAGTAGTATAGCCACTGTACATTGGTTATACATGATGCAATATGATCAACCAATGATTACTGCTGGTAAATATGATATAATGATACTGTACATTGGTTATACATAGTAGTATAGCCACTGTACATTGGTTATACATGATGCAATATGATCAACCAATAATGATCAAACAATGAGAAGATGTATATCATTAAATATAGATTTGTATAACATTGAATATAAATTATGTGTAAGTATGTATTATGTTAAGATATATGAATATGTTAAAGCACAGTATATATCCTTTGCTATATGACTAGAGAGTTCAATTAATCAAGAAATACTTAATATTACTTTCATTTGGATCACTACTTATTCCTCCTCTATCCACGCAATCCAAAAAAGGATCGAAAAAAATGATTTTTGATTCAAGATTCAAATAAATCATGTGGAAAGGATATTAATTTGTGACAATAAAATAAGGTAGAAAAAAGGATTCACCATTTTATATTATAGTATACCAGCGTAAACATCCCTCTTAGTTTATGCTTATCAAAATTAAGTGTGTTTTACTTTTGTCAGACTTTAACGTTAACTGAAAAATTCATACAACATATGAATTAGTAACTAAAATATAGAACAGAGGAGCACAAAATTATACCGCCAAGGACCTTTACCAAAGTACATTATAAGTAGTTTCTGGTAGTCTGCTGTGAAATATCTTTTTCCACAATAGTCAAGCAATCAAACTAATTAAACTAAAGAAAAATTGGAAGAAATTGTCTACTTAACACAATAGTCACTTTACAAGAGTCTTTAAGAAGTCGAAGTGCAGCATGAGAAAATATATAACCTGCACCTCCTATCACTAGGACATGTACAACTCCAACTTCATGGAGAGAAAACTGTATATAATGATAAAGCATTCTAATATCATTTTCCTAACAGGGGAACTTTGATTGTATACTAATTTGACTTCAATGTTGAATGCATTAATATTGTTCATATAATTTTCCACGAGATTGTTTAAAGCAAGTACTAAAATTGTTTGAAACTCGGTTAATCAGCCATTTAGTCGATTAAAATTACATGCGTTACAAGCAACAAATAGATTAAGTTTAATTTTTATGCGGTGTTATTATCAGGAAGTCAGCAGCATTCACTGTAATGTGTGACTCATGTTCAACAATATTTAATACTAGAAGTAACAAAAGTATAGCTGTCTCGCATATGATACATATACGTCATAATATAATCGGAAGGGAGTTAGTGCTGATTTTTTATAATCATAACAATGTATGCTAAAATTTCCTATATAGTCATCTAATTTGGCTTCTAATTTTATGTCTTACAAACTAAAATAACAAAAAATATACAGTTACAAAAACAAAAATTATTAAGGAGCAACTAATGAAGCGAGAGGAAAAAACTGAATTGAGTTAAGTACAATTACCGAGTAGAACGCAGTTTGAAAGAAGATAAAGCATTAAACTAGCTGGTTTTCAACATATGAAACTGGGTATAAAAGTTGATTAGTCCGCAATATATCTCCTCTCCTTGCTCTTCATATGGCAATGAAGACTTTTGGACCAAAGAGTGATAATGCTATTGCTCTATGAGCTATTTGTAAGCGCAACTTTATACCCATTTCTAAAATTGTCCATCAAGGCCATCAAGATATACCCATTGATTTGCTTGATACTTGTTCTGATCCGAACCCAAATAAAATCCATCAAGACCATCTTCAAGCAAGTGGTTGATATCTATAGATTTCACATGTGCTTCCATTTTTGTAATCCATGTCCGAGCAGTATTTTCAAACAAGTCAAAAGTGCATCTGGCTCGGCCAATGTCCAAAACATATAGCTACTGCATTGAAAATTAAATGCAAAAAAATCAAATGAAGCAATGTACACAACGATGTTAAATATGAAACTAACCTTCTCGGTAAAATCACCCATCGGTAGGAGGAAACAATGACGGTGCATTAACGCTGACACTCATACATTAACGCTAGCTTTAATAAAGGGATAAAAGGTAACTTGATACATTAACGCTGACACTCATCGATCTCACAGAACAATACGCAGACATGATTTGTTATATATAACAAACTCAAGTGGATAAGTAAGTATAGGTTAAACAATTCAGGATTGTTCCTTGAAAATAATTTATATCTATGACAGCAATATAGCAGAAATATAAGTCATATGATGCATATATCAAATAATGCATAAAAACACATCCTAAAACTAGAATGGGAATACAAAAGACATTAACAACATTGTATAGATCCAATTAGTTTAACCATTCAAGTTTTGTACCAAACCTTTTCTTATCAAGTCTCTCGTTGTTCTCATACTGAGTACACTAAAAGTATGTACAATTTACAAGTGTAGAATAAAAAGGATTTACCATATTTTATGTTTGCACTAAAAATATATACTGAGGTAAAAACAAGTACTGTTAACTAATTACTCTGACCAAGGGAAGAAAAAAATATAAGCCATCACCAGTATTATATTGACTTTATAAACATTAGACATTCTGAAAGTCCAAAACTCAAATTTGCCACTGCCAAAACTCAAAATTTAACTGACTTTGTAAACCGCAGTAAAAATGTTGTTTCAAGGTAAAAAGATAAATCATACTTTTCAAGGTTAAAAGATAAATCATACCTAGTTAAAAACTAGTTCATAGTAGTAGTTGAATAATATTGTGTGTCCACTTTAAAAGTCAAATACCCTACAGGAAAAAAGAAGCAATTAAAGCATGTCCTAGATTATTGCTTTAAATCAAATTAGAAAGTAAAATTAAAGCAATTAAATCAAATTAGAAAATTTCAAATTGAAACTGGATTTAGACTAGAGTTCTCATCTTTGCTGATCTCGTCTTTGCTGATCTCGTCTTTGTTGATCCCCTTAAGTTCGCATCTTATTGTGAGAATTGCTGCTTCGTTGGTCTGCCCCAGTCATACCATTTTCTTGTAGTGTTACTTCATATCCATTTCAATATTAAATTCACAAATCAAGAAAAATGTGTGCTTCTGCCCTTTTATCTTGTTCTTTTTTTTCTTTGTTATGAAATGATTAGGGTTTTGTAACTTTTATTAAACCTGGTTTTATTACAATTTGAGGTAATTTCGTCTTAAAGCCTATGCCTCAGCGGTCTGAGGCATGCGAGGTGTGACATATGTTTTGAACGCCACAGACCACTGAGGCACAAGCCTTACAGGCAAAAAGCCTTTCAAAGCAAGCATCACTGCATTTTACATTCATTTGCCTTAAAGCACTCCTTGAGGTGAGCATTTTAAAACACTGCAATCAACAAAGCTAAGATGATGATAACTTATTTATTACCATACTTCTTACGATAAAATTTGTCGCAACTGATGAGAAAAATCACAGATTGGATATGATTAAAGAATACATTAATATATGCCATGTGCACAAAACTGGATTTGAGTAGGAAACGGTCATTGATAGTAGCCGTGGATTGGCAACTAAATCATGTTAAACACGGGTTTCTTTAAAGATGAATATGAAACTTTGTTATAACAAAGCATGCAAATGCAGCTTCAACTATTGTATTTGGATCAGCATGCAGTTGGATTTGCATTGTTTTCCAACCTACAAGTAACTAATCATACCCTAGATGTATATTATATATACTTAGCTATTGCACACAAAAAACTGAGTGCGTACAATAAGCACGTTATGTTTGGTGATTAGGTATGTAATGATATCAAATGATTTTAACACCAACCTCTCCTCTAAGTTCTGCATAGTACACAGCTCCGAAACCACCTTCGCCAATTTTATGTGTCATACTGAAATCATTAGTAGCTTTAGCAAGCTCTTCATATGAAAATTCTACATATTTGTCTACTGTAAAACCCCTGACCATGGATGCACTTTGTTCTTCAGAACTTAATTCAATATCAGTGGCAGCTGAAAAGGATAATCACATAAATGGGGTTATTAATAGCCAACTGAGTAGAAAATAATGTTTACTGGATAACATATGTAAAACTTATACAACTAAAAGCTATGATCCCTATAATCTTTTTCATCTCTTCATCAAAATGGTATGAACTACTTGAATTTCTCAAATAGTTTAATTGTAGTCCATGTTTATAAACTATGCTTACAAGCTACACCCGAGCATCAAACCCACAAGATTGAGCTCAAGTTGTGTATGTGTTTTAGCATTCCACCCCAATGCAGTTGGATCCGCACACATGTGTGTTATCCCTCCGTGGGTATGAAAGCAAACAAGAGAACAGTGCTTTGTGTA
The DNA here is from genome assembly GCA_030737815.1 of Allium fistulosum. Lineage (NCBI taxonomy): Eukaryota > Viridiplantae > Streptophyta > Magnoliopsida > Asparagales > Amaryllidaceae > Allium > Allium fistulosum. Next base: position 328,276,200 of record CM060906.1, read on the forward strand.
ATGGCATGCCTTCCACAATCACCACATTTATGATTCTTTCCACTATGGTTTTTGAAATAATACGCAATACCTATATGTGCTTATTTCAATTCAATTAACTTTATATTAGCTCAAACTAAAGCTCAAGTGTTTGGCATATTATATGAAAGTTTTAGACTGAAATTTTGAAATATCTGCAACCTGAAAACCTGAATATACCTTGTAAGTTTAACATTGTTGACGGACCTTTCTTTGTAAAGTGCACAATCAAGTCTTGTTTCTTAATTTATCAAACTTCATAAAATGATATGGTGAGTCATAAAATGATATATATCTTAAAAAATGAAAAATCAAGTCTTGCTTCTTAAATTTAACATTGTTGACGGACCTGAATATACAAATTGCCATTGGAAGAAAACAAGACTAGATATGGTGAGTCATAAAATGATATATATCTTTAAAAATTAGCTAATTACCATTGCTGCGCAAAATAGAATTTTCATCCAAAGATGATGGAATCAATTGCGACTTTTTTGCCTTTCTTTTCTTATAGACCCCGAAATATAAATAGGTGCCCACTCCAAGTAAAAGAATAATCACAGCTATGATAATTCCAGCTATTGCACCTCCAGAAATTCCTGCTTAAATTATACATTAGAAGCAGTAAGTTACACGCCACATGACTTGAATATCAAGAAACATCATCTCATTCCGTCTCTTTCTCATATTAATATATGTTCAAATGAGTAAGAAACCACCTTTATTGCTGCAACAAAAATAAAGTGTGTTAAAAAAACATGGAAGGTAAAAGATGAATACAAAGATTCTATGAGGCTCACCTTGATGCAAGAAAAGGAGGGTAATTTCCACTCTGATCTGCACAAAATAAAATATGTCATTATGTACAATATATAATATGCTAGTTGATCGATACTTATTTTTTTTTTACTACTCACATCTGATCATAAATGCATATAAATAAGTGTAATGTATGATATTGTTATGTTTTTCTAGAGTGTAACATTGTATGCTTTACTGTATTTTGGAGTGCAAACTTGCAAACTCAACTCAAAGTCTAAAGAACTCATACTGAAGCAGTTCATTGTTGCAAATATGGATTGTATCCATAAGAGCAAATATGAAGGCACAAATAATTTAACATAAAAGACTTATTCAAAAAAAATAAAGAAGCAATTAATTTTGATTTACTGCTGACTCTATACATGCATCAAAAATCAGTGTGTGGAATAAATTTTAGTAAAATATACTTTCACTTTGTAATTAAACTGGAACTGGTATGGTAGCTCTTTGATAAACAATTGTATGCTGATTTTGAAGATGGAAATTAAGTATTAAGAAAGATGCAGAGTTTGGAAAGAAAATGAACTAAACAATCGGTGCAATGGAATATATAGCGGAATCTTAAATTCTACATGGTTGAGTGCTGCGACATGGAAGGTTATTAAATTTGCAACAATTATCCATACCGATCCCCTTAAGTTCGCATCTTATTGCGAGAATTGCTGCTTCGTTGGTCTGCCCCAGTTATACCTGGAGTTCTCCTTGCGATTTTCTAAAAATCAACATTCTTTCCTACTTCTTTTCCTCTTAGATGCACCTAGTAAGAACAAAATCACATAAATAGGTTCCATCAATCATTGAGAGATATGAAGAAGAAAATTAAAGGAAATACATTACAGAGAGACGACTTTGGAGTGTAGGATTCTAAAGATGCGATAATATAGAAAGACAGATTCGAACGAGTTAGGATTTTGATGAGCGATGAAATGGGAGTTTTCTGCGATTTAGGGTTTTGGACTTGGCGGTGAAAATGGAATTTCATGGTAATGAAAATAGGAGGGAGGGAAATAATACGGACCGCCTATTTTTTCGTTTTGCTGTAGGAAACTTTAACAGCATGGATAATGCGCTGTATTTGACGCCAAGCAACTAATAATCAAACAAAGACAGCAATATATGTTTCAATGCTATCCATTCTTGCAATAAATATACCATTTTCTTGTAGTGTAACTGGAATAGAAAGGGCTTTCTGCGGCACTTCAGACAACGGATCTGTTATCGATCGTTGATCGATAACAGGTAAGTATAAAAGAAATGAAATTAATGGGTGATACAGATTGCTCTTTCTGGTATGAATGAGCCATCCACGTGGAATGGTTTGTTCATAGCATTTAGGACACCAGACCCATTCTCACTTAGACTAAACATCACACACTCTTGGTTAACACTTGGAATCCAATCGGTGATTGGTACACCTCGATTATCTCCCAGATTTCAAGTGTCAACCATGCAAGGGTCTATGGCTTAGAGATTAGGCGTACCTGACCATTTTGAACACAAGCTTTCTTATATAAAATGACACGCAAATCTTCTCGTTGCAAATCAGTTGAGGGGAAATCACCTCTTTCTGAAGCGGAGTCACTATCGATCCCAGCTAGATTCTTCGCTTCCATAACTTCAGGTCAATATGGTCGTCTGATTCCAATTAGTCCCGTCATCGATCGCACTCCTCCTAATTTCAAAGTCTTACTTGATCTTCCAAAGAAAGCTCCTACAATTCTTACACATAGGATGTTGCTCGCATTTGCTCGCATTATGGTATCCCAACGATGACTTACTTCTACCAACGAGAGGAGAATTTGCTCATAGGCCACCTTCTAGATACCACCGATATATGTGCATGTACGGTGCAGTGCCCCCGTTCAATCACTTCTTAATGACAACACTTCAGAACATAGGGTTGGCCCCATTCCAGGTTCTTCCAAATGGATATGCCATGCTGACCTGCTTATATGTTCTGTTCATGCGGACGCTTAATTGTGTCCCAAGCTTCACTGAGCTGCAGTATCTTCTATTGTTCAAGAAAAGAGAGGCTAATCCATCACTTGTTTATATTGAAGTGCAGCGTAGCCGAAAACTTATATATGATCTTCCTACCAAAATTCCTTCATTTAAGAATCGGTTCTTTTTTGATAATTGTCCAGAAGGATTCACCCGTTTATGGACTATGGGGGTTAAGTCTCCTTCACTATGCTCGGAGTTTCTTTTAATTGCTATAAGTTTTCTAAATGGTCATATATTCCTTGCAGTTCTTTCGAAAATTAACAAGGACCCGTCACTCGCCACTGTTCTTAACACCTTGAAAGCGGCCAATGCTCAGGAGCGCACGATTAGATTCTTGCTCACATATGAGAACCTTCGCCGATGTGGACTTTTACTCCCTAGGAGATCTGTTGGATTCGTTAGCGCTCCTTCCTGCTCTAGAGTCCGACCCCATTCTGTTTCCTTTTCCCATGACTTTGGTGAAGATGATGATGAAGAAAGTGGTCCATCCGATGAGTCAAAGAAGACCCCTGAGGAGATCCAAACTCAAGTCGGGTTCGACAGTCCATACAAAATGCCATCAATTCTGGAAGAGAAAGAGGAAGAGTTTATTCAATGGAAGGGCAAGGCTCCGCTTATTGAAGAAAAGGAAAAGGAGAAATCAGTGAGGAGCATCCTCTAAATGAGGAAGAAATAGATTGGGACACTGATGAGGGTGATGTCAAATTAGGCGAAAAGGCCTTGGGATTAAGCCTGGTCATGCATCCTCACCTTCTTTGAAAGAGCCTATTGAGGGAGCTTCTCCCAAGACCGAGCCTGTATTCAGCTCTCCGCCAAAAAGTGCTGACATTGATTTGGGAGATATGAGTAACATTTTTGTGAATATGGGTGACTTGATGGATGACTTTACTTCAGAAGGGTTGCCTTTCCAATTTACTCAGATTATCCCTACAGGAAGCAACGTTCTGACATTAGTTGGCGACCCATCTGGTTTGATTATTCTGCTAGGGTCGTTAAATTGCAACACACACTTCACTAGGATCACACCCTTTATATTATTATTATTATTATTTATGATGTTTTAGTTCATCAAATGTCTCTTTCCTAAAGCCATTTTATCACTTGCTGCAGGAATCATGTCTCGTGGTCTTTACAGCGATCTTGATCGAGTTTTGGAGTCTCAGCGTTTATAGAGACAATCTTCAAGGTACCATGCTCCTAGGAAAACTGACGAGCAGAGGAAAAGGAAGGAGAGGGAGGCGGAAGAGCGTCGCCATGTCGAGAAAGATCAAGGCAAGATAAGAGAAGCGGCTATGAAAAGAGGAAGAGCCCTACTAAGCGGGGAGATCCGTCAAAGAGGCTGAAAAGAGACCAAGAACAAGAATCTGCTTCACAGCATCCTGCTTCCACTAGGATAAATGTCCCTACTTCCAGTGTCGTGACATCTTCCACTCATATTGGCATGACCGCCACTCCCTAAATTTCTAGATATGAAACTTACATTCTTCATGCTAGTCCCCCGCATCTACAAGCTGATTCCCTAATTTGTTCTTAAGGGCGGTTGTGTTTGACAAGCCCAACCTGAAGTTAGTTCATGCCGAATCTTATTCACCCCATTTACAAGAAATTCAGAGCGGTTTAGAGCAAGCTGAAGGGTGGGATAAATTATGCATACAGCTGTCTACTGTTAACTGAAACAACTACCAAGAAATCCTCTCGTTTGAGTTTGAAATGGATGAGTACGAGAAGCAGCTTGCAGATCACGATGTGGAGATCGAGAGGCTAAAGAAAGAGAGAAATAATGCCTTCAAGAGGGAGAGCAAATGTGCTTCTTTGCTTAAGGAGCTAAAAGAATCCACTGACCGTGCTGTAATCATATTTAGAGATGAGATAAAGAAGTGCCATACGGATGAGGGTGCTCTAAAATAAAAGTTGAGGATAAGCAAGACGATGGTCGAGATGCAAAAGAAAACCATCGCTGAGCAGGCTCAAGAAATTGCCTCTCTTCTCGAACAAGTTTCGAATTTGGATGCTGAGAAGAAACAGCTGGCGGTAGAGAAGGCTAACATGGATGCCAACTTCTCAGAGCTTCAATATACTTTCACAAAGAAGATGGAAGGCTTGGATGCTACTATTTTGGGCTTCTATGTCAACTCTGTGTTGCATCAGGGGAGTCTTAGTTACTTGGATCTGTTGTTCCCTCATACGCTTGTGGTAGTCTGGAAAGAGATTCTGGCCCGATTTCAAGGCATGGGTGGCAGTTATACCAAAGAGGAGTTGGTTCAAGCATATCTAAATGAAGAGTCCAGTCAAGCTTTAGGGGAGGGCCAGGAAATCTTGAGATTGGAGAGGGAACGAGAAGCTATTGATGCCGCGGCTACCGCTAAGGCTATAACCGAGCATTTTTCTTTAGAACCTAGTAAGCCGCCTTCATATCTTCCCTCTGATGAGGGGATTTTTTCTACTTCTCGCATGATTATGCAGCTATTAAAAGAGGGCAATGGCTAGGGCTTCCAAGTTGTGGCACATGAACAGACCCCCACAGTAGGTAATTTTCTTATCACTCCCGTGTTTAAAGACTTCCAATTTACGCCTGATGAAATTGCCGAGATAACCGCCCTTTATTCTGATATTATAGATCAACCATCTCTTTCTACCGAGTTACCTCCTCCTCACGACGCTAGATCTACTGCCATTCTGACCGCATCAACTGTCGTCTCCGCATTTGGCTCTCAGCCATTTTGCACTCTGAGAAGATTGCAATGCTGCATGGTTTGGACCTGTGCAGTTAATGCCCCGCTATTACCCCGCTATAACTCTGCTATATCTCATAGCGGATTTCTGCCGCTACGATATTTTCATATAGCCCCAAATATAGCCTTTCCGCTTTAAGCCCCGCTATTTCCGCTATATCCCGTTATTTCCGCTATATTCCGCTGTTTTCGCTATATCTTCTTTAAAAGAAATGAATTGAAAAATGATATTTATACATTATAAAAATTATGAAATTAATTTATTTAATTGATTTTTAATATATTTGTAGAAATGAAAATACTCTAATATTCTACTAAATTCAATTATGTTATATAATAGTTTTACGTTTATTTACAGTATATTCGCACATGTTTTTATTTAAAATTATTTATGTACAAATTATAATTCAATTGAATGTTAATTTTTCACTTAATTACCATTTATATATTTGTAAAAACATTAAGTATGAGTTTTATATGCTATTTTAGAGTCATCCGCTATATCCCGCTATATCCTCGTTGTATCCCCGCTATGACTTTTTGCACCTCTACCGCATTGGATCTGCCGAGCGCATTAACTGCACAGGTTTGGACGACCCCTCTGTATCTCAAGAGGAAGGATTGGTAGTTAATGACACATGAGAACAGGCAGATCAAGCTATCCAACCAGACAAAGTAGAGGCCGAGCTGTCGATGACCGAGTAGCAGATGGTAGTGGCGAAGAAGGAGAAGGTTGAAGAGCAAAAAGGTTTTCAAAGGTTTCTCACAAATCCCACAAGCACAAAGGCAAAGGAGGGTCTGCCAGTAGCAATGTTTTAGAAAGTGAGATCACCTCGGGATGGGAAAAGCTTGAGAAGTTGCCAATCAGAGGCAGGAAAGGCGGCACTGGAGGTAGTGACAAGAAGTCATGATCTGTCCCTGTACTCGTGAAGTGGAGCTTTTACTTTTTTGGTTACTTTTGTACAAGTGCAGAGTCTGCAGTTAGCATTTCTTCTTGTTGTTGCAATATTGGTGTTTTTATTTTACTATTGTTGGTCGATATTGTGCAGGTATGACCCCTATTGTTTGTTGTTGTACATGGAAAACATTAAAGTAATAAAACTGTTGAAATTTTGATTATAACTTCACTTGTCTACTTATCTACATTCCATGCACTGTTGCCTTTTTATACCACTGTTTTTTATTTAGCACTATTTTTTCCTATATTGTTTTATTTAGTCACGTAATTACTGCCAACATTATTTGTTTGGAGTAACAGAACTGTGAAGTATTTTCTATTTTGGTTGAGCATTGGTGTGTGTACCCCCTAGTTCATGGGACTGTACTCCATTCACTTGGTACAAGACTGGGTGCCCCTGGTAGTTTTCCGGATTCCCCAGTCGGGTCTATACTGCAACTCCGGAACTTTTAGTTTTATTGTCCTCATTTTAGATATCCAATTTCGATTTCTGACTTGAGATACCCGTGAAGCTTTTTAGTAGCCTTACTGTGAGTGATTTACACACTTGAGTGGTTTACGCACTTAAGTGATCGGTGATGCCGGAGCAACACTAATTACTTGAAATTCTGTTAAGTGATTCCATCGCAATGTTGACGTTCAGGCTATTGTGCACACGTGTCACTCCTTGAAGTTATATTTCCTTGGCTTCGGAGGTAGTGCATGGTTTTTTTTTAATATAAGAGTTCCTCGTCTTTGGATGCAATTTTTTTGATCCAAGTAGTGGTGTGCGGCTTGCGAAATGCGCACAGTGGGATTGAGGCTTGCTCAGTCGTAGTATTGTGAACCAAGAAGCTATGCGTGGTTTATGAGATGCATAGATTAGGTTTTGTGTTTGCTTGGACGTGATTCCACTATCGAAGAGGCGGTGCGTGGCTTACCAAATGCACGGCTTAGATTTGGACCTTCTGGTGTCACTGGAGCAACACCGGTTCTTAGAAGGCCACGATCGAGTTCCATCGATCAGTGCTTTGAGTCTATTTGATTTCGTCGACTCGGCGGGTAGATGGGGCATGCTTGAGTGTGGTTCCACTATCTCAAGTAGTGATCAAATGGCTTTGAGTCAATTTGACCCCATCAACTCGGCAGGTTACTTATGTGAACACAGTTTTATTGGTTCAAAAAGCAAAGCAATTTCACTAATTGAAATAAAAGTTTGGCAAGTAATGCCTATTTACAATACCTCCGGTATTCCGAGCTTATTTGCGAAAATAAGAAATACATAAGATAGTCTTAGATAAAGTAATGACAAAACGATTCGTTGTTCCAAGCATGAGGAATTTGGATTCCATCAACAATTTTTAGCATGAATGTGCCATCCTCTAGCTTCTAGCCGATTACATAGGGTCCTTCCTAGCTTAATCTGAATGTTCCTGGCACAGGATAGACTCGTTTGAGGATAAGGTCTCCTACTTTGAAAGTACGGTTGTGGACCTTAGATTTGAAATGTCGTGCGACCCTTTTGTGGCGAGCGGCAGTCCTTAGCTCAACTTCTTCCCGCTTCTCATCGACCATATCGAGTGACTCGAGCAGGAGCTGATCGTTCTGCCTTTTATTAAAGTTCCACCTGCGATAAGAAGGGACTTGTAGTTCGACTAGGATCATTGCTTCTGAACTATATGCCAGGGCGAATGGAGAGTGTCCGGTTGCAGATTTGTGCGTTGTTCTGTAAGCCCATAGTGCAAGTGGAAGTTCATCAACCCAGTTTCCTTTAGCTTTAGTTAGCCGCTTTTTGATAGTGGACTTGATGATCTTGTTTACTGCCTCTACTTGTTCATTTTCCGATGGATGTGCAATAGTGGAAAACGTTTTTCGATTCGAAAGCATTTGCAAAAGACTTTGAACTCGGCGCTTTGAATTGAGTCCTGTTATCCATGATGATTTTTTATAGCACTCCAAACCTGCAAATAATGTTTTTAGTGACAAAGTTAATAACTTTCTTTGCGGTAATGGTGATTAAAGGTTTCGCTTCGGCCCATTTGGTGAAGTAGTCAACAACAACGTTAGCGTATTTGGCACCTCCTTTGGCTATTGGAAATACACCAATCAAATTGATCCCCCAGATTGCGAATGGCCATGGACTGACCATCTGTGTTAGCTCTATTGAGTTCTTTTAATCTTGCCTAATCTTTGACATTGGTCACACCGTTTGGCATAATCTGATGCATTGCGGTTGATCGTTGGCCAAAAATACCCATGTCCGAGAACTTTCTTTGCAAGGATTTGTCCCCTAATGTGATCTCCGCAGTCATCTTTATAAACTTCCCTATGGATTCTTCGAGCTTTTCCATTGGTCACTCACCTGAGCAAAGGGGTAGAGAATCCCCTTCGGTAGAGTATTCCATCCAGTATTATGAACCATGATGCCTTTCAAAGGAGCTTTTTCCATTGATTCTTGTCGGTGGGGAGTGTTCCTCTGAGCAGATAGTCCTTGATTGGTTTCATCCCTGTTTCTGGTTCTTCGATCGTTTCGAAAATTTAGTCGATATCCATCTCCCATATGCTTAGAGCAGTCGGAGTTTAAACAGGGACCAGTCCCATTGACTGAGCTTCTCCAAAACTGGCCAGTTTAGCTAGATAGTCCACTTTCTTGTTTTGTTCCCTCGGGATATGAGTTATGTTGTAATGCTCGATGTCGTTTAGCAATTCCTGCACTTTGGATAGATACGGGATAAGGTTCTCTCCCTGGGCTTGATATTCGCCTCTTACATGATAGACGACTAGCTAAGAGTTGCTATATATATATGTATGAACTTTATCCCGAGTTCCTTCACAACTTTCAGCTCGGCTATCAATGCTTCATATTCTGCTTCATTGTTTGTTGCAAGGAATTCCTAACGTAAGGCATAGCAAACAGATCGTCCTTTGGGAGTTTTGAGCACGACTCCTGCCCCCGAACAAAAACTGTTAAATGCACCATCGATGAACAACCTCCAGTGTGTCTCCACTTATGGAGAAACTTCTTTTTTGTTATCCCGTATTGTAAACTCGACAGTGAAGTCTGCCAGGGCCTGCCCATTGATCACCCTTCAAGAATGGTAAGTGATTTCATATTGACTCAATTCAATGTTCCATTTGATAAGCCGTCCAAAGGTCTTGGGGTGGTACAACACCTACTTCAAGGGTTGATCTGTTAGTACTTTGATCGGGTGTGCCTTGAAGTATGGTCGTAACTTTCTAGATGCGATCAAGAGGCAACATGATAGTTTTTCCAACTTTGGATAGTTCTTCCCGACTCCAATGAACTGTTTACTGATGTAATATATGGTTTGCTAGACCCTATCTTCCTCTCGTATGAGCGCGACACTTAATTCATGGGCGAGACTGCTAAGTATACATTTTTAGGTTGCTTTTGAGATGAACCGGCTTAGCGTTGCAACTTTTCCATTCAAGCTTTGTAACTCCTTCTTGTTTCTTGGGGCCTTGACTTCCCACAAAGCGGTAATTTGTTCAGGATTAGCTTCGATGCCTCTGGCACTTACAATGAATCGTAAAAACTTTCCAGAGGCTATCTCAAGGTAACATTTAAGTGGATTGAGTTTCATTCTATACTTGTAGAGTATTTCTAACATTTTGACGAGGTCATCCAAGTGACTTGTGGCTATGCGGGATTTAACAAGCGTATCATCTACATAGACTTCCATAGACTTCCCGATTTGATGTTTGAACATGGCGTTCACCAGTCGTTGGTAAATTGATCTAGCATTCTTTAAGCCGAATGGCATCACTTTGTAGCAGTATAATCCTAGGTCTATGATGAAGCTAGTATTTTCCTGGTCGGGTTCGCGCATCATGATCTGGTTGTATCCTGAGTAAGCATCCATGAATAAGAGCAATTCATGTCCGTTGTTCCGTCCACAAGCTGGTCGATTCTCGGCACTGGAAAGCTGTCCTTTGGGCAAGCTTTGTTTAGGTCTGAGTAGCCAATGCAAGTTTGCCATTTTCCATTGGACTTCTTGACCAAGATAGGGTTGGATACCCATTCGGGATAGGTTGCATTGCGGATAAAACCATTTGCCATTAGCTTATCCACTTCTTCTCTTAGTGCTTCGGACCGCTCGCATCCTAGGCTACGCCTTTTCTGCCTTACTGGTGTATACTTGGGATCAATGTTAAGTTTGCGGCATGCTATCTCCGGCGATACCCCGCACATGTCGGAATGCGTCTAAGCGAACACGTCCAAGTTGGCACGAAGAAATTTGGTTAGTTCCTATCACATCTTGCTTCCAAGATGTGACCTAATTTTCAGGACCCGAGTTGGGTCATCCATATTGACTGGGACATGCACCGTCAATTCAGCCAATGCTGCTTGATCCTCTCCTAAACTCTTCTTTCTAGGGTCCAAATCCTTATCGAATCGGCTATGGTCCCCAAGCCAGAGGCGGCTCTATAGTTGCTATGCGATAGGTTCATGAATGTGGAGAGTTCTCCTCACATTCTTCCCTTTTCTTTTCTTCTAGACTTGTGCAGTTCTACGATGTAGCACTCTCTAGCAACACTTTGGTCTCCATTGATCACCCCAACTCCATTCTCTTTTGGAAATTTCACGGTTAAACACCACCGAGCTAAAGTAATCCTGGAATCTGCCAAAGCAGGCCGACCAAAGAAAGCATTGTAAGAGGACATTTCATCTATGATCACAAAGGTCTAGATGAGGACGACTCTTCGGTCGCCTTCCCTAAGTTCTACGGGAAAATCAATTGTTCCGACAAGTTGCTTAGGTTCATCGGTGAATCCCTAGATCTTTGTTCGATAAGTAGATACGTTTTTCATACTGATCTTCAACTGATCAAATGTGTGTCTTAACAGGATATTGATAGAGCTTTCACTATCCACCAATACTCATCGGACCATGGCTAGTCCGATTCCTACTGTCATGGCCATGAGGTCGAGGGTCGGAGCTTCTATTCCTTCAGTATCTCAATTCTGGAATACTATATCATAATTCAGGGTTCTCTGCTACTTAGCAGGAGTTCCGTCTTCAACCGCGAGGCATGAATCTTTCGGAACATGTTTCAATGAGCTTACATATCGCTCCATTTCTCCCCAACTCTTCTGCGTGGGATGAGGTCCGCTAGATATTATTCCAATGATGAGTCTTTGGTCGGTCCATCTAGATCCCTCTTCGTTGGTTCTAGCTTGGTTTCCCTGGTCTTTATAAGCTTGGGGTGTAGCAGGCTGGTCAGGATTTTGTGGTTTCCTCACATACTGCTGAAGCTTGTTTTCCTAAATCAGCACTTCAATCAGGTTCTTCAGGTGTCGGCATTCACTCGTGTTGTGACCATGTGTTTTATGGAAGTGGCAATACTTTTTGGAATGCTTTTGTTGTTCAGTTGCATCCTTTTTAGACGGCTTCTTGTACACCTCCGTCCCTTGTGTCGCAAGGTAGATGTTTTTTGGAGTATCATTAAGCGGGGTGTAGTCTTCGGGCCTCAAGCCTTTAAGTCGCTCATTACCTCCATTTCTCTTGTTGGAATTCTGGTTCTTCCTTTTCTGGTTATCATCCTTCCCCGCATTTTCTATAGCGGTTCCAGAGATGTTTGCGCCTTGGTTTGCTGCCATGCCATTCTGGCTAGCATTGTTTGGTTATGGGTTAGCAGGTTTTCCTACTAGCTCCTCCGCCTCTTCCAATCTCAAGTACTGGCTTGCCTTCAGTTAAAGTCCTTCCTAGTGGTAGGTTGTTTCATTTTGATCCATCTTCTGAATTCAGTGTTGGGATGGGTAGCGTGAACCAGGGCCATGAAGACCATATATTCGTCTGAGTTACTTACTTCAGTCACCGAGGTATTGAACCGACTCATAAAGGATTTCAAAGATTCATTTCCTTCCTATAATAGGCCAGAAAAGGACATCATGTCTTTTGGTTATGCCATGTAAAGCCTAAATAGATCAAAAAAATTTATTATTAATTCATTGAAAGTGGAGATGGATTTTGGTGGGAGCCTGGTGAACTACATAAAAGCAATTCTCTCTAGGAAGATAGGAAAAAATCCACATCGAACAACATTTGAATCATTTTCTTTGTCAATGTACCAACTATTCTTATACAAGTGGGGTTTCGGATCTCTAGTTCCATCGTAAGACGGAATAGTTGGCATAGTAAACTTTCAGGGTACCATTCATGTAAAATGCCATCAGTGAAGGGAGTCTGACTTGGCGTGGATTCCCATTCATCATCTCTCCTATCCTTATTTCTGTCCATCAAGTGCTTGATCATATCCGCGATATGTGCCTCTGATATCCGATAGTCCGTGGGTCGACTGTCAACGACTATACCAAATGTTTGATTTGGCAAACAATCTTGGTTAGTGGGCTGAAGCCTAGGCTCTCCTTTCTTTAGGAGAGCCACTCCCTTGGAGTTCCGTTGGCTTGCGGTTGGTCGGGAAGGGGCAATTTGGGCCTCCATGTCGATATTGAGTGCATTAGCATTTTCTTCCAACTTGTTTTCATCAAGTTGCTCACCATTTTCAGAGTCAGAGAGATCCACCGCTATACCTTTCCATAGGGTTTTCGTCCCTAGATTCAAGCTTGTCGCGGCCTACTTTGTAGTTTGAGAAGTGCATGTGTTTCCTTCTATGATGATTCCTACGGCTCCATCCACAACTCCTTTCCTCTTTTGCTTTCCATTTCTTTTGTTTAGGCCGGCAACGGAAGAGTTTTCCTACTCCATGGAAGCCGTAGGTTCTAGCATGGTTCTAGGAGCAGCTAGTGATTGCAAGGTTAGGAGGGCATTTAGTTTATCCATAAGAGCTTTTTGGCCGTTCTCCATCTTTCGGTTGATTTCATCAACCATCTTATTAAATTCGCCTTTTGTGAAGACTTCGCACTGGGTAGAAGATCCTGGCACTCGATCTTCTGTGTTAGCTCCAGAATTTGTTCCGATTAATGGATTATTGGCGTCATTGACTTTAACTTGCTAAGGATTGGTCTCTTCTCCAACTATAATATCTCCTATGGATCTTCCAGAAGCAGTTCTTTTTTTCTCCCCATCATTAATCCTCAATGGCCAGCTTCAAACTTCCTAGTGCTGATTTAATGGATCTGGCAGATCCAAAGAGGAAAACTAGATCTATGCTTAAGTTCAGTTCTCGCTGAAAGCACCAAAATATTAACCCAAAAAATGGATCAATGCCCTGGATTGAGTGTGAAAGCACCGGCCTTGTTAACCAAGGCAAATAAAATAGAAAAAGCAATAGTAAATCACAAAAAGGTAAATAGACATGACATTTTTATAATGGATCAGATGTTAATGAAGCCTATGTCCACTTTATAGCTTTTATTAGCTGACTACTATTACAAGATTGATTTGGTATACAATACGATTGAATCACCTAAGTCAGATCCAAATCACAAGTTCTCATAGGCAACTGGAGGATCTCAGTTTCTCCTTTGTGACTGTTGTGTGGGAGAAGAAGAGTGAAGAATGGTAATGGCAGTGTTGCAGCAATCAGTCTAGAGATCTCCTTTTTGTTGCAGTTGGGATGGTATTTATAGGAGTTGGAGAGCACTTGGGCCATAGTCGCTTCACCAGAAGCCCGTATCCATCTTGCAAAGCCAGCTCAGGAAATTTGGAGGTGTTTGGAGCTAACTTTTTGGATCGGTGCCGATCCAATTGGATCAGATCGGTATCGAACCAAAAAGTTGTGCAATTCTTGTACAACCTTCATCTAGTTAGCTCCCTTGTTTGGTTGTTATGCTTTCCATGTAATTTCATATCTTGTTGATTTATTTTGATAGTGATTCATCTATGGAATTTACTGAACTGTAGTCTGAATAGGATAAATCTTTGCTTCTTGGATTTGGATGCTAGAATGTCACCAAACTTGATAGATAAGTTAGGCTGAGCATATGAATGTGAGGCAAGTGATTTTTTTGAAGAAATAAGGCAATACTTTGGATCGGTACCGATCCAATTGGATCGAATCGTTGCCGATCCAAATGGTTTTCATATTTTTATCCAAAATCCTTGGACTCCATCTTCTAGTTGTTTTAGGCCTTCGGGTAAAGTCCCACATCATTCAAGCTTAATCTAAATTTTCTAACTCCTATGGAATTCAGCTACGTTAAAAACCCGGTTAACAGACCAACTATGTCCTCTTCTGACACAGAGCATGATGTGTAACATGTTGCCACTGTGCATGAATTACCTCAACAATAAGAGCAGGGCATGCGTCTTATAGGGGTTTTCCAATTGATGTTGACCTCCGTTGTTAATTCCCACATACTTCGTCAGTTGTCCCTTATCAAACCCGTTTATTCAGATCTACGACATAGCGCCTTTCCAATATTTTTATGGCATCATCTCAGCCATCCCAACATCAGTTTCAACCACTATAAATACCCCATGCATGACAACTTTAAAGGGGTTGCTGTTGGTTGCCACCCACCAAGGATCAACTATTTAGGTTGTTTTTGGTCACAACCCGCCAAGGGTCGACTATTCATGTTGTTGTTGGTCGGTACCTGCCAAGGGTCGACTATTCAGGTGGTTATTGGTTACCACCCGCTAAGGGTCAACTATTCAGGTTATTGCTGGCCCCTACCCATTAAGGGTCGACTAGTCAGGTTGTTGTTGGTCACCACCTGCCAAGGGTCGACTACTCAGGTAGTTGTTGGTCGCCACCTGCCAATGGTCGGTTATTCAAAGGGCCATCAACTTCTCACGATCCCATGTCCACAGCTTATATCAAGCAGCAGATTCTTACAGCAGCTCACCATTTACAAGTTTAAGCTCAACAAGATCTCAAGATTAGCGGTAACATTAGTCTTGAGCTGCCCTTTTTATATTGTTGTATCTTTTGTAATTCCATGTAACTGTAAAAGATTCGATAATAAGTGGAATTTACAGTGGATGCAGGCACCTCTACTGAACTACACTATGTCTTGTTTCATTTACCCATTAAGTTATTTGAACTCTTAAACCGTACGATTAGCAAGTGACGTTTGCTTTTCGTGGTGCGATTCCAAGGTTGACGAAAAATACAATCAACATTATAGCACTAGAAGGAGGACCTGAACATTCGGTCTTGTGGTTAGTAGCCTACTATGCAAGCTCTTTCTGCAATTGGTATCCCACATCCAATATGAACTATGCCAACTGCGAGTGCAGTCCTACTCTCCAATTGATCATCGAAAATACCTCACGGCACGGGAACCGAGCCTCCCTCCACTCGCTAAGCATGCCCATGAGATGCCTTGGTCGATCATCCTCATGGCTAGATTCGGAGGCAGGATGAACATCATCAGCGATCTTGATCTCCGCCTCACTCCATCTTGGAAAATCCCTGAGGCCCTACACTCATGTCAATATCCAGGAAGCTCGTCGTAGGTTGCCAAGTGAATCCCTCCCCCGTCTTCACCCTTATAGGTTCTCGAGAGCAACCAGACGCCCATCTACATGTCTAGGGCATTCGAGATTAGTGGCCAATGACTTTCTCAAGCTTGCTCCCGAGCCCACGGCCTTTTTATGAAGAGAGCATCAAAGTCTTCAAAGCCCACATTGTTCCGCACTACTACCAAGGCTATCCAACAAGGATGAGTTTTCATGTGCTTATTACCTTATTTGGTGACCACCGCCCTTCATTTCCTAGGATCGTGTGAGTTATCGCTCCCCTCCTGGCCAGTAGGCTATCCATGAGGATGAATTACCAAGAATACATTACCTTGTCGGGGAATGCCCAGGCTATCAACGAGGATAATTTTCATATGCTCATCACCTTGTTTGGGGACCGCCGTCGTTCGTCGTCTAGAATTATGTAGGCTATCGCTCCCCACCTTCCAGTAGGCTATAGATGAGGATGAATTACAAAAAATTCATTTCCTTGTAATTAATGTGAAAACTATCTAATGACGATGAGCTTTTATGTTCTAACCGATAGAGTTAGGGATATGCCCTAAGGGAAATTATGCAATTTGTTAGATATATCTAACTAGATAATCAATCTTGTTCAAAATAAAAGGTAACCTATTATATAATTTATATAATATGTTATATTTATTAATTAATTTAATTAAAAGTATATTTAATAGAAAATCCATATATGGTATGTTTCGTGATAGTAGTTACAATGCATGAGTTAGATAAACCATGAGTGATTTATCACAATAAAATGTTAGGTAGTGTATTACTCATGACAACTGAGAGCAGTAAGGGGTTACGTACTGGTAGTTATTAGATAACTATGGAATGAATCACTTGATAATTTTCTATTGGTTAATGTAATTAAGGTCAAACAGGAAAATATCGATGTAACAGAATTGCTGTAACGACCTGCAAATTTATCACTTGGATAAATTATATTTATTTTTAAAATATTTAGATATGGGTTTAAAAATAAGAAATAATCATGTTTTAAAGGGTAAATAATAATAGTTATTTTGTTTGGGAAAAATATTTGTGAACAAAGTACCAAGGTAAAATATTGAAAATTTGTAAATATCGTCCTAGGTAAAATATCGATAAAACAGCCGGAAATCATTTTACCAATAAAACTGGTTTTAAACAATAAGGATCATGCACGGCTTTGAATTCATACACTAATATATGTATTCAAACAAGATTATAAAATAAAATAATTTATTTTATTTTTTGAAAATAAAATGTTTATGACATCGACCGTTGATATGATCGGTTTTATATATTTCTTCGGGAATTCAAGTTAAGTTTAAATATTAAATAAATGAGTTTTTATTTAGAAATAAACCTATTTTAATTATTTAATAATGATGGTAAAATAGTTTTTCAAATTTGTTTACCAAAATAGATAGTTCGTAGAAAAATAGAAAATGTGACCGAAGAACGTTTTTCCGCAATTTCAACTTTTCAACACCGGAAAGTTGTCGGGAACGTTGTTTGTCTTTGTGCACTATATACACATATATATAGTAGATAATTAACCATATAATAATACACTAATAGTATATTATCTTATGTTAATTATGTTTAGCGAGTGATGTGACAAGTCATGGTTTTAAAAATAATAACTTATATATAAGTATATATCATTACCTCTTGTCATATCTTAGCATTATCATCATTATCCATCATGATCTAGAGGATGTGACTAGAGAGGGGGGATGTGACATATGAGGGAGAGGAAGTTGGTGATGCTACTTGTTAAAATAATGACATGTTAGGATATTTTAAAACTAAGGTTAAAATGATAATTTTCCAACTTTCTTTCATCTATAAATACACATCCCCTTCACCATATTTCATTTACTTCTCCATTTCCATTTTCCTAAAGTTTTCTTCATGTTTCATGGCTTCTTATGTTAGTTTTAAGTTTTTATAAAATCAAAATATTTAAATTGTTTTGAAGATGCAAACTTGTTTTTAAACTTTTTCTTCTCCATTTTTCCCCAACCATACATATTTCAGCCATAACTTCCTCTATTTTAAACCAAATCAAGGTTTTTTTTTTTTAAATCGTATAAAATTTTAGTAGCTACAACTTTATTTTTATCACTTTATCTAGTATCAAGCTTAGGTATGTCAAAATCTCATTTATTTACAGTGTACTTTTAAACACAGAAATTCAGGTCCGAAAACAGCTCTCCTTCTTTTGACCATATCTACCTCAAACGAAATCTAATTTGAGTGATTATTTTTTTTGAAATTTTAGAGAAATTTTTTTATAAAACTTTTCTTTTGATCACTTTTTCAAAATCCGAGAGAAATATGTCCAAAAATCAAGTGGAAGTTGATATATTTTTGGGGCGATTTTTAGTGCGTCTAAGGCATTTCAGGTTTCAAAGTTTTTAGGTGAGTAAAACTACTTTGTTTTGGTAAAGTTTTTGATTTTAATATGATGTGTTATTTTTGTGATAAAATGATAAGAAAATTGAATGGTTATTATGTTGGTCGACGGTGATTTGATGGATGTTATGTTTGGTATTAAATTTAAGATTTGAATGTGATGTTTTTAGTTAGTAAGCATATAACCTTATGTTTATATGTGTGTTTCATTGTAATGTTGAGAGTATGGTAGTATGGATGTATGGTTGTGATTTAAGAACCAAGTATGTTGAGTTGAAACAAATTTAACAACTTGGTGCATTGTGACAGACGTGAGATCCGATTTGAAATCAAAACTATGATTTCTAGTTTCAAAGTTTGGAAATGGTTTTAAGTTTTATCTTGGTTTAAGGTTTCAATTTTTTTTAAATATTATTTCAAAACATGTAGGAACAAGAATTTAAGTGAAGTATTTCACCTAAAATAAGATAGAGTGAACTGCGCTCATAACGATAGTCGCTATGGATGCAGTTTGACAAAAATTCACGATTTCCATCTTTAAGTGATTCATTTTGGAATTGTTTGCAAAAGTTTTCCAAACTTAATTAGTAACATAAAAAAGGTTAAGTTCAGATAATTTAATAATTATTTATTTAATAAATTAATTAAAAGTAACTAGTACTTAATTAGTAATTAAGTAAGTGATTAAGGTTTAAGTAACACCTAAGGAATGTTAATGACTAGTTATTAATTAATAAGGTTTTAATTAGTGATTAATGAAGATAGGAAGTACTTAAATGGTTAATTATTATTTAATTAATTACTATTTAATTAAGTGATTATTAAATTGGTTTTTAATTAATTAGGGTTTAACTTCTAATGAATTGTTTAAACCTTAACTAAGATACATTAGGAAGTTAATTAGGACTTAACCAAGTTCATTAGGTTAAATAGTTTAATTATGAATTAATCTTGATTTAATTAAGATATAATTAGGGTTTAAGCTAATTGAATATACTTTAATCTTTTCAAAGCTATTTTTAAACTTAATTGGTTATATTTTAAATCAATTTTCTTTTTAAGATCAATTGATTTTAAATCAAAGGATCTCTCGTTTGGACCATTAAGTAGCCAAATGAATTAAAGTAGTGATTATAAAATGTTGACACGTTTTATGGAAAGTAAGCGACTTGTGTTTAGCACAAATGCCGATATCGGTAACGTGATAAACATAAGGAAGTTAATTTCAATAAGCGGGTCATGGTAACTTAAGCATATAGAATATACTTCTATATGTACATTTTTCACTGATAATGGATGTATCTATATTTGTAACTTGGACATCTACCTATGATTGATTATATGTTATGTGTGAATCGCTTACATATCTGATGTTAGGAAATACCCATGATATAACTTGGATATGTAAACCTAAATTTAATGATCCATTGTAGTCAATAATCCTCTGTTTGGTTTTGGAAAGTTAATGTTTCATTTTCTTTTAAAATGGTCTTCAAGGTTATTCTATTTTGAACAAGATATTTGAAGGATGATTTGACAATTGTTTTGAATATAATATAAAGAAGTTTATGAATAATTTTGGGGTATTCATAAAAGGAGTTTTAGAAATAGTTTTGAATGTTTACAAAAAGATTTCATAAATGGGTTTGGATGTCTATAAAGGGAAGTTTTATACATGGTTTGAAAGTTTATAAAAATGTTTATATAACCGGGTTTGAATATTCATAAAGAGTCTCATAAATGAGTATGGAGGTTGACAAATGTTTTATAAATGGGTTTAGGTTAAAGCAAAAAGGATTTCATGGGTAAGTGAAATTTATAAAAGGATTTATAGAAGATAATTACAATAGGAAATGTAGGTTTAGGTTTCTCGAGGCTGGCCTTTTAAAAAAATCGTGGTATGGAACATCCGTTCCACAATTTACACTGAAGGAATAGTGCTTAGAGTTATCCTTTTCTCCAATTGAAATAATGTAGTTAAATCCTGTTTATAGATTTGGTAATGGGAAATCTTACAAATGTTTTGTGAGCATACTAATGTCAGAAAGATAAGTATATGAATGTTTTTGAAAGAGATTTATTAAAAAAAAAATATGTTTTGAGGCTTAGTAGTTGTTATGGATAAATAAATCTCAAATGGAATTAGTTGTTGTTTGTTTATTTGATAGTTAAATAACCAACTATCAAGTTTGAAAAAATTTAACTTAGGAAGTATGAATGTAAATTCGAGTTCCTCGATGAAGACTCGAAAACTTACTTCCAAAAGAAACGAGAATGAGTTAACCGGAAATTATCGGTTGTTGATACGGAGAGACTGGGATCAGATTTATATCTGAAAACCACTCCGAACCAACATGTACGTTTGAGTGGAAGACATCTTGATGATGATTGAAGATGGTGTTCTTTGAAGTGCAAGGTCTACTGCTACTAATCTTGAGGGTGATTCCAAAATGGATTTAGTAGAGTTAGTGCCTTCGGTTTTGTTCAGACCCAGAACGAACTTGTATGGATGAATGCTGGTGTTGCATTAACGCTTGGAGGATGTTAGCATTCCAAGATGGATTGCTATTCAGAAAGGTAAAACGTAGCCTCAAGCCTCATCAACCGGGAATGACTAAAATAGGGGATATGCAGCAGGGCAATATGGGTCGCACCCATTAGGGTATATCATCATCCTACTAGATATATACTCAACCATAAATGAATACGTGTACATGGGAGCGCTTGGTTAAAGGTTGCAAAGCAACCGGGGTGATGATATATTCGGTACTATCTAGCAAGGGATAGGTCGGTTCTATGCTGGCAGGGGTCGTTAGGTACGAACTCGGTACATTTTTCTAGAGGTGTACTATGGCAGGCGGTACCCCCAATAGTCCAGTCATTAGTTGGAATCCATTCTCCAATACATGCCTTACATTTTTGATTGTGGAGCCTAGTATGTTGGAATGTGAGATGCAAACATTTCAGTTATTTTATCTATTTACTTTAAACCTAGACACTATGATAATATCACTGGATTTTTATATAAAATGTTCTGGTTATCGTAAGATAAAAACCCATTCGATTTTACGTGAGGTGTGGTCTTACGAGATACCCTTTGTCTGAAAAGTTTTCAAATGTAGAAATCAGTTTGGTTGTTACTTGTTATCGAGTTTTACTCACGCTGGTTTACCAGACTGACCCGGGCATTATTCCATGTAATGCTCGGGTCAAACTGAGCATATTTTCCCAGGTTTAGCTGGATACTTTGGAGTTGGAGAGGAGCTAGATGGTCAAGACGTATTCATCTATATTTTTCTTCCACTATATTATAGAGTCTGTATGTTTGCCAATGAAAGGACAGGTTTCTATAACTGTCCAAATTTAGGATAACTCTAGTGTACTCTAATGTTGTATATATGAATAAAGATGTTCCCATTTTGTAAAGATCATTGTTGTATTATATATTATTCGCTGCGTTGTGAGATTCTTTATTGTTTAGTTTTCTTCTATCTTCTACCTTCTTCTTTCACCCTAACAAATCAGTATTTCTAGCACATGAATGTTCAGCATGTGATACAGTAGACGTATTAGTGTTGATTTTTGAGGGTCGAAAATCTGATTCGTTACAGTTGCATAGTTCTCTTGACTTTAAAATAATATTTATCTATAATGTGGAAGCTTTACTTTGATTATATTTAAATCATGGCATGATGTCCATCAAATGACTATAGTTGGGTCGAGTGGAAGCATTGGAAGTGAAACACTATTCAAGAGAGGATTCGTCTCCTCGTTTATATAAGATTGGTATTAAGGTCAACTAAAGTCAACTAGAAGTTAAAGTCGCTAGCCATAACATTTCGATTAACAATAATTATTATTATTGAACCAAGGACATTGTGTTTGGACTATAGAGTTAAATATGAATGATATTGGAATTTTGACAATTACCAAATTGCATCATCGAAAGTGATATAATTTTGACGAAGAGAATTGGTGTAAATAATTATCATAAATGGGTAACAAAATAAAATTGGATTTTACCGAAACCAAGTAAACGATAATTTTTTTCATAATATCACACTATCTGCTACGTGATGCATGAACGTAAATATTTGAATTGTACAATATTAGCCGTTGACCAAATTTACACATATGAGTCACAACACCGAAACATTGAATAATCCTTTTTAGCACTCGATTTAATTAATTTGTAATTCTTATAAATTAACTAAATTATTTAATATTTATGAAATATTAAATATAAAATTTTATTTAATGTATAGAATAATGTTAAATAATGTATTTATAATAGTTATAAATAGGTCGATCAATATAAGGTATCGGTACACATTTAAAGTTAAATTTAAATGCATTGGACATTGTTTAAGTTTGAAATATTTTGAGGCCTAGAATGGGACATGATATAGTCGGCCTTTGGCCTTGTAGTGGCTGGCCATTAGATGACAAGGTAGTGAGGGTTTTTGATTTTAAAAAGGAAAAGAAAGAATAAGAGAGATTTTAGGATCATGATCCTCTTTTCACTCTTTAGCCTCCTTTTTATTTAGATTTTATCCCTCTCTTATCATAACTTTTTGCTCTTGTCTTTACTGCAAATTTTCATCTATTGACATCCCATCCCAACCTCAAAACATCAAACACAAATTTATTTAAAATTCAACGCCGTTCGATAGTCCATGGTTAGCAATTCGAGAGACAACACCTTCAAAATTGGAATTTGATTCAGGAGTTCATTTCAATACATTAAGATGTGATCTTTTGGCATTGATGAAAGGTAATTATCTGATTTACCAATTCATATTAATGTTCATTTAGGTATTGTTCTATATAATAGCTTATCAGACATACTATGAATCTGTATATAATTGTTTTATCACATATGATGATTGTTTGTAAATATGTGCATTGATTGACAAAAACCACGTTTGCAAATATTATAGTGCTCGCGACCATGGATTAAAAAAAAATAAGTAAATAATAGTATTAAAATGATTTAATTATCTTATTTTTTATTTAAAATGATTATAAATATATAATGAAGTTTTTCAAATTTGAAAAAACTTTATCCACGATAACAATAAGTTTCACAGCCAGAAAATAAAAAATTTAAACTTTTTTTATATTAAATAATATTATTTAATTGATTTAATTATCTATATGATTACAAATATATAGTTCATGTTTTAATTTTTGGGAAAATTCATTTATCTGAAAATTAACATTTAGCATAAAAATATTATTATACATATAATATTTATCTGATTTAAATCATTTATAAAATTGTTAATACAATTATACAAATTTTCATATAATAATAATTTTGATCAAAATTTCACATTTAATATTATAACATATTTCCTTTCAAGAACAAATTTTTTTATTTATTTTTAAATAATAATTTCATGCGATTTTATAATTTAATTATTTTTCAATTAAATAATTAAAACTAGAAAATAATTATTCTTATAAATGTAGATCTGGGTCGAGAGCAAGCAAAAAAAATAATAATAACTTTTAGGTATAATATTTATTATTTATACATATTATTTATTTTATATATATGTATGCACATATATATATAACTCACTATATGTTTATGCATATATATATATATATATTTATATACTTATTATTTAAAAATAATAAATCTGATTTTAAGAATATTATAAATGTCAAAGTATTTTATAAATATATGTGTATATATATATTTATACATATTTAAAATAATTTTATACTTTAAATATATTCATAAATGTAAATATATATATGCAATGTTATACATTTAATTAGTTACATCCAGTATTTTATAATATATATATATATATATCTTATCATATTTTGATGCACACATATGTAAACATTTAGACAACACACTTCTATATATGAGGGGCGAACATGTCCGTTGCAAAGTAAATCCCAACATATATACACGGGCATGTTAAACCATGAACACATATATTTTGCTGCACGTGCACATACACATATATATGTATATGATACACACACATATGCTTATATAATATAATACAAATGATATAATATAATACAAATGATATAATATAAAACTATATTATAAATTTAAATAAAATAACGATTTTATTTAAAAGAAATTTAGAAATGTTCTAAATAAATTAGACTTCATAGGCCCAATAAAGATCCAAAATAGTAAAAAAAATTGAAATTCACCCATTATGTTAGCTGACACGGTTCCAACAATGATATCTGAGCCTAATAGCCTATGCATTCTAAATTAGTCATGTTAGGTTTAACCAATTAAGCTCATAACCTAATTAGTATGGTCTCTAAATAAGTTAGTGTCGAAGGATTAGGTTTAGGTAATCAAGTACTCGGCTGTGATGCCCCACCCCGAGACCCACATTAACAAAGAGAATTACTGGGTAATCTGTCTGCTAATGCGGAGAATAGGGCTGGTTAGGAGCGACCATCTATAATCTTGTCTTAAACATCTACTACATACGTCGATAAATGCTCTATTTTTTTTTCTATTTCAAGTGGATCGACATATCCAATAAATGCTTAATACAAAACTATAGGTGGCTAATGAGTCTATCAGAACAAAATACAATAAAAGAATACATATCACATCACAGAACAGTAATCATCATATATATAAATACATATACACAGATACATCTCAGTATGATACAAACTAATACACAAAAGTGGTACAGAGACTACACTAAATACATCTAATCAAATACATATTAGAGTCAAGCGGAATGAAATATAAACTACACAAAAGTGCTAGGCTGATATCCAAGCAGATGCATCAAAGCTAAGTCCCGTAACTGATAGCTAACCTGAAACAACTCGGTCTGACCCGAATAAAAAATACATGGGTCAGTCTAGCTAAAACAATCATTAATGAGGATAGACGATAATATGAAGCATAAGATACAAGGAAAAATTCTTTTCGAATAAGAAGAGGCAACAGAAAGAATACAACCCATGACTTAAGTGAACTAATGTCACTTAAGTATACAAAGACCTCAAAAGAGGTAAATTCAATAATAATACTAAAATAATATAAACATTCGCCTCATATCATCGGCGACATCCCAAAATGTCTACATGGTTTTCATGAACCATATCTCCTCAAAAGGAGAAACATCAATACAAACTCTCGCCAAAATGACAAACATAAAACATTCTCAAATAGGATGATCCAAAACTCAAATATAGAAGAATCTCCAAATTCAATTATACCTCATCTCATCGGTATAAATGTATATAAATCTCAATCTCAACTCGCCAAAATGGCAAAACCCAGAATATCCTATAAAATCATGAAATCTTCCAAACTCATAACTCAAGGAACTCGATAAGAGTTTAAAACATCATAAATTAAATCACCATATATATAACATCTCATATAGCACTAGGCTATCGATGTAATAAAACATCTTAAAATGGTGAAATCACAATAAAACAGAAAACTCAGAAAACCTAGATTGGCCAAATCCCTGATTGCAATGCCGAAGCAATGCTGCACATGCTAAACTCAAACGGTCGAAGCCTCAGACAAGGTCGCTAACACCTCCCAAAGCAGTTCGTCCTCATGACAAGGTCGCTGACACCTCTCCGAGTTGTTTTGTCAGCCCTAACAAGGTTGCTAACACCTCCCAAAGCAGTTCATCCTCATGACAAGGTCGCTAACACCTCTCAAAGCAGTTCTGTTAGGTAAACAACGTGAATGTGTCACAAACTCATGTATAGGAACCCGAAAAGTGTTAACATGTGTCCCATACTACATGTTTGCACTTAGCGGTTTACTAGCCACTAGTCGATGCCACACTAGGAACATCATAAAACTCAGAAAATCATATTTCGCCTCGTCTCATTGGCGAGTGATAAAGAGACACCATACTCATCTCATCTCATCGACAAGTATTAAATGGCATCGTAACTTGTCTCATCTCATCGACAAGTGAAAATATCGTGATGGTTCCTCGTAAACCATAAATCTCAAAATATGAAATCATATACTCAAGAATTGCCTTATATCATTGGCAAGTAAATAAAACATCGTGATGGTTCTCATCGACCATACTCCTACATAGGAGATCTCAAACCATAGTACTTACCAAATATTGGCCATCTTAAATAATTCCAATAAATAGGAATTATAAAACTCAAAATACGCCATAAAATGGCAAAACATCTGAGAATCAATAATCTCAAATAGCTTCGATCGTACAAGTCCGGAATTAACCGAAATAGTAAACACACATGTCCCCATACCACGTGTTTTACTAAATCGTTTAATTTTCTTTCTCATACGTTCGAATAGTGTAAAAGTGTATGTTTTATATTTAAAATAGTTTACTAGAGAAAACAAGCTTTTAAAACTTTTTCCCGAAAAGATTAATAAAACCAATATTTGAAATTCCTTTACTATAGGAAATAAATAGATTTTATATTAGAAAAATAATTTTAAAATACTATATAATAATAATTTGAAATTTCCATTTATTTCAAAATCACTTCAAAAATGGTTTAGTGAGAACCGAGCTCAAAAACAATGAAAAACAAGAAAGATAACTCAAGACCGATAACTTGAATTCAATACGATTTCAATTCAAATTTAACCCAAAATCAATTCAAATTCTATTTAAATTTGAATTTCAAATTCTCCAAATATTGCTAGCCTATTGATAGGCACCATAGCTCTCAAAACATCTCAAAAACAACATCAAAATCGAAAAAGAATGAGAGCAAAAATAAGCTAATACAATTCTCAGGTCAATGATTGTTATTGTTGTCGTTTTGCTCTCGGGACAGCAACAAACAAATACAGTTTTGACCAAGCTAACTTCGAAATTTTAGAAAACTCAAAACATGAAACTTTTAGCACAATGTCTAAGCGTTTTGGAACACTTAAAATTATTGAATTTGGATAAGAAACGTGAAAGATATGGCCAAAACAAATTCTAGATCTGAACTTTCGACCATGTAAACATCAAAATTTAACAAAATCCAAAACATGAAAGTTGTAGCAGATAATTTAAGCTTTCAGGAACATCATGAATCGTCGAATTCGGACATTAAACGAAAAAGATATGCTCAAATTACCAACAACACTTAGCATAGAAAGTCATAGTTTTACAGTGACAGGGCAGCGAATTTGAATTGGGATTTTTGACCCTTTGTGCTCAAAATTTTCGAAAGTGTTTAACATGAAAGTTATAGAAAATAATCTAAGTTTCAGAAACATTAAGAATCGTCAAATTCGAACACCAAACGAAAAAGATATGCTCAAATTACCAACAGCATTAAGCATAGAAAGTCACAGTTTTACGGTGACAGGGCAGCGAGTTTGAATTGGGTTTTTCGACCCTTTATGCTCAAAATTTTCGAAAGTGTTTACCATGAAAGTTATCACACTCTTTTCAAGCTTTCCAGAACATCAAAGAAAATCAAATTCCAATTTAAAACGAAAGAGATATACTCAATTTACTGACAGCGATTCACAAATGAATATGTAACAAACAAAATTGAGATTTCTTACCTTGAAATCTCAATCAAAGCTAGAAAATGTGAATTTTGATACTCAACTTTGATTTTAGATAGCGAATACCTAAATTTGTGAAGAAAGATTGGAGCTTGAAGGTGAAATTGGTCTTCAAGAGCCTGTACAGTAAATAAGAATTGCATGCAAGACAAAGTTTACTGTAAATTAGAAAATCTCATCTTTCGAGTAGGAATTTGATGAAATTAGTAAGTTTGGAGTTTGATTACCTTTCTATATTCTTATTTGGTGAATTTCTTCTTGAATTAGTAGCGAAATTGAGTGGAATTGAGTTTTAGTTAGAGGAAGCCATTGTTTTTCTTTCTTTCTATTTACTGTATCTTTTGTTTTGAGGAGGAATATAAGAAAACAAAAGGTACGTACAACTATTTCCTCTTTATCAGATGGTTCTAGAGAGGGTTAATGGATTCAAACCTTACCCAAATAAGCCCAAGACTAAATATACTTAGAGAAATTCCTATGTTATATACATATTTATCCTATTTAATCAATTTATACACTAGTTTTCTCATTTTTAACCAAATAACATATCTACTACCAATTGTTTGCAATACAATTGTTATTTTAACAAAATAAAATTTATTTTAACAAGAAAAAGTTATTTTTATGAATAAAACACTATTTTTATCAATATTACACAATTTACACTATTTTATTACAAAAAACACTATTTTAACATAACAAGCACAACAAAAATTATTTTCTTATCAAATAAATTATAACAAATCATTTTAACTTTATTAAATCATTAAAATATTATTTTCAAACAATATTTCATCTTTTATATTAGTCAAATACATATTTTCTTCATATTTCTCCTTTTTCCATAAAAGATTAATATCGACAATATTTTCCAATATTGTTATGTTTACCCAAATAAAATTACAAATTGATTATTCTCTACTCAAATTCTCAAAATAAAGTTTTTAAAACTTTATTTCCATCAATTTAAATTTATTTCAACAATTGAATGTTGAAATACATCACTTATTTAATTTATTAGCTCCAAACTAATAATTACCCAATATTTCAATTTATTTAAGCCAAATACTTATCCAATCAATATTTAATCCTATATTTATACCCAAATAAACAAAATAAAGTCTCAAACTTTATTTTTCCCATTTTATTTACAAAATTCATTGTTTATTCCAAATAAACAATTTAAAATTTCAATTATATTTTAATTTAAAATATTAAATTATAACTACCGTTATAATTTAATATTAAAAGGTAATCTCCAAACCAGGGTTGTTACAAAGGCCCTACCTGGCTATCGGCTTGACCCGAGCATATATGTGAGCTCAAAGGTTGTCCTTAATAGAAAAGGCCCAATTTGAATCGGATCTTGGACTAATTTTCAAAATCGTTTGAAAATTTTAAATATATGATTTTAGATTTAAATGAATTTAAATATGATATATGTATACACACACACACAAATATAAAGTTATAATATAATAATTTTTTTCAAAATGTTTGAAAATTAATACAAATTAATTTCGAAGTTAAGTTTTATTATAATATTAATAAAATAATTAAATGGATTAGTTAAATAATTTAATTAATAAAAATATATACATGTATTATATATTTTGATATATCTTATGATATTTTAAAATGTTTAAAATATCATAAGCGTACATGTATGTGTATAAAATGATTTTTCGAAATTAATACAACTTAATTGAACAACTAATAAATTAATTAAATTATTATATATATGATATCTATAATACTAAGTAGCTATAATATTTATATTCAATATAAATATTATATTTGATTAATATACATAAATTAAAATGTTAATTAGTTAAAATTAATTAAATAATATTTAATTAATATAAAAGTGTGCATAATATTATTATATAAATAATTTAAAATATAAAAGTTATATAATGATAAAAATTATATAATATAAATGTATAAACTAAAGGTGGAGCGTTAAAGAAACCTATGTAGACTTAAGGGATAAATACATATGTATAGTATATATGCCATGATTTATAATTTGTCTGATACTCGAATCACGATGGTATTTCATAAGAAATACATTATTCCATAAGTCGATATCACTCAATTAAATATTTTAAAGATCATGAATCTTTGATATAAAGATGTCCTCTAGCATTTATATATTAATAGATTACGTGCATGCTCCTTAGTTATTGAGCGTTCCTCAAGCTAGGGATATTATGTGTAGTACTATTAATATATAAACTAGATGAGGTAAGATACTTATACATATTTGTTGAGTTTCCTCAAGGTATGTATAATATACATTGGCCATCTCGAAATGGTGTGTACAAGTGAATAATCTCTTTACTTGTTGAGCTTTCCTCTTGGTAAAGATGAGATTAGGATACGGATTATAAGGTTAGGAATTTAGGTATGCAATCGATAAGGAGTTATCCATCGTATATGGAAATATGATCCATTGAGCTTTCCTCAATGTTAGAATCCCAAGATATATGAGTCCTAATACCCATTAGTGAAGTCAAAAGAATTCTATGTTCATTTTAGGGTTTGGAGAAACATAAAAGACTGGTGGGAGCCTTGTTAAAAAATAAAATAGTAACATTTAACATTTCTAATATTGTAAAAACATCTACTATGTATAATTAAAATAATCTACTTCGATAAATTTTGGCATTAAATATAATTGATAAAATGTTTATCAATTAAAATATACAAAGGATCTAATTTAAATATTGATAAAGAAATATTAGATATACTTACCGATAAATTTTGGCATTAAATATAATTGATAAAATGTTTGTCAATTAAAATATACAAAGGAACTGAATTAATTATTGACAAAGAAATATTAAATATACTTACCGACAAATTTTTGCATGTTGACCCATGCAAGCACCTAATTATACAACCATTAAATACGTTCATGACTTGGTCACTTACGAGTTTACATTCCCATGACTTGGTCACTTACGAGTTTACATTCCCATGACTTTGTATTGTGTTCAAAGAGTTTCGAACTCTAAAAGCAATAGAAGAATAGAGATATTCGATCCATATACGATCACATATTAATGTTATATGGTGAACGGTCATAATTTGAAATCTACGAAACCTCAATGAAATCAATTTATTATATCAAGGAAGTAAACAGTAGTATGAGATTGTGTATTCAACATGATTGATTACAATAATGGTCTTGTTATGTTAAATGTAACACTGAACCAAAGGCTACAAGACGGATCTAAGAATTCGATCACTGAAGTGCTAGTCTAATCAATTTACATAAAATGCAACATATTTGATATCCTTAAATGTTAAGGATGATTGAGTGCATTTTTTGAAGAGTTCACTATGATATTATAGTAAGCATTTCCTTTGACTGGTTCGACCGTTTAGAAAGGAAATCTAATGTATAAGTATGGCCGAAACCTAAGTATAGTTGGGACAAAGAGAATGAATGGTCACTTCTGCTTCATAAAGAAACATCAGAAACAAGAATTGTAAATAATAGTTGGTAATTAACATTGGAATGAGAAATATGATTTCTATTCCGAAGTGTATTTTCATATAGAATTTTTTTTCTATGAGATTTATTTCACTGAGTTTAGGATATTTGATCTTGAAGTTCTCAACTATAAATCAATTACAGTAAATGAAATAAATAGCATATATTAAGTGGTTGCATAGAGCTTCGTATTTAATATGCTATTAGAGTAATTGTTGAAATAGTGGGAGCATACCATAAGGCACTTGTTGATCGCATCAAATTACAAAAATTGTTTGCATAAAACAAACAAAAACGTTATTTATCAATAACAATTTTTCCATATTGACCGAAAAAATAGACATAGTTTTATTTCAATATGAATATTATGAATATTCATTATAATATAAACCTATAATAGTAGTATTTGTAATGTATTGAAAAATACAGAAGTATCTAAATTTATTTGCAATTATTTTGGAATTATGGACTAAGCCAACGTTTGGAGAAATAATTATTTGATTATATGATTATGAATTGTGTAGTACTAGTGAATTATATCTCAAACAATTAAGGCCAAAGCACCCATTCATTGGGAGCGTGAGAAGAGTTGATGAACTCTTCATTGATATATGCAATCGCAGTCTATTAGTACCGAAATGGTTCCATGTACTTTGTTATATTCATCGATGAGCTATCACCGACATGGACATGTGTATTTGATAGACATGTAGTATGCTTATGATAAGCTCATAGAGTATAAAACAAAAGTAAATAAAATAACGTGCAATAGAAAATAAAATTGATATGTTTTTGATCGAATAGGTGAGTATATTGAAAACATACCTAAAAATGAACAAAGATTCAATCTCAAAAGTCATTCCTTCCTATGATACATAATAATATATCGATAAGGAGCAATTGAACTTTGTTGAACAAAGTACGATTAATTGTGAGTTAACTTGAGTTAACTTCTTTCTATAAGTTCATGTGCTTAAGTGTAGTACACAATGTTAAAATTAATCTAAGAATGGTTAACAAAATCATACAAGATAAGGGTTAATAAGAAACCTCAACATATCCTAGGCCAAGGAGCTAGCGGATTGTGTAAGACGAAAGACTACATGTAATAATTTTTCATGAGGGATCTTTATGACTCATTCCAAAAGGAGTTTAGGAACCATTGTCAATGAATGACCTATTTATTTTTTGATCATAAGTTGTGTAAGCTAAAATCAAATCAGTTTTATATACAAGGAAATTCGTAAAGTGTTTATGAATACCTATTCCATTGTACTGAGAAACAATTGTTGTTTCAAGGAAATTCATAACAAAGAAATTTCTTTGAGAAATTATTGGTATTAAAATGGATATGGATACGATCCAATAATAAAACTGATTAACCTAAACGAACACATCGTATTGAGCTTCCAGTCGGATAACTATGGAATGATTCACCCATGAGTTTCCAGTTGGTTAATAACAACAAGGTCAAATAGAAAATCTTGGAGTGTCAACATTACACGGTTCTCTTGACATGAGAATAATATTGAGCTTCAATGTGGAAAATCCACTTTGATTATAGAAAGTCATGGTATGGCAACCATTGAAAGACCGTAGTTGGGTATGAGTTAAAGGATTGTAAGTGAAATACTATTCAATAGAGAATTCATCTCCTTAGTTGTATGAGGTTAGTATCATAGTCAACGTTGGTCAACTCATAGTTAAAATATATGGCCATAGTAGTATATTAACAATAAATATTATTATTGAGCCAAAGACTTTATTTATGGACTAGCCGAGTTGAATATGGATGATAATGGTAATGGAATTTTGACCAAAGCTGAATTCCATAAGCCTTAATGTAATTTAGTGTTGATGAAGAGAACTAGTGTAAATAGTCGTTGCTAAAATATATTATTAATTTGTAAAGGTTGATTTTGCCGGTAAGATGTAAAAACAAAAAATTCGACCAACCTGCCACTCCATTAGCAAAATTGACGAGTGAATATTAATATTCGAACTATTCGATATTAATCGCTAACTGAATTTACACCTACACGTCATCCAACCATTTTGGTGGTTTCTTCGAAATACCACATGATTTAATGATTTATAAGTTGTTGTAAATTAATTAATATTTATGAGATATTATTTATTTATTTGATCTAATGGGAGCTCTTGCTATTTTATAGGTATCATTAGTATTCAATTGGCTACGTATATAATAGTTATATATTTACGTATCAATATACGATATCGATATACATTTAAATACAATTTGCATGGTATTAATTACTTAACGGGTTTGGGTTATTTTGATGGTCCATTTGGCCCATCTTATAGCCGGCCATGGCTTGGTAAAAGGGAGGGGTATTTTATTTTTAATTTCTAGACGTAGATCTAGAACTAGTAAAACGGGAATATAGGAGAATGCATTAATCAATATATGTTAAAAGGCAACATACTTAAGGTATAAATTATGATTTATTTTATATTATGCTTATCAAGCAGTAGAATGTGTGTGTGTATGTGCGCTCGCGCACACATATACATGATGATTTTATACATGCATTAGTTATCTCATGTTCAATATGTAATTTAATATCATTAATTGAGTTACAATAATTAATATAGTTATTTAAATTAACAAAATTACTATTAAAATTTAACCTTCAGCCATCGTATGTGTATCATATATTTTTTAACACCAATTTTTAAGTACTTAAAATTGTTTTTTTGTTATTTTTAATTTATTTATATAAATGTGACATGTTTTTAAATTGATTTAAAATTAATAATAAATTCAAAATTTTCTCATATTAATAAAATATATTTTTCAAACACTTATTTAGTGTATATATATGTATGTATGTATGTGTAACGACCCGTAAATTTTAACTGTTTTAACAACGTAATTAGTTGAAATTTTGCGAAATTTTAAACGATAAAATTTTGAAATAAAAATTTAATATTTGAAATATGTCTAGTTAAACATAGCAACTGGTAAATTTTCGTCTGAAAATATGAAAGTTTATTTCGCGCGTAAATTCACTTCATTTTAATCAGTTAAAAAGCGATGAAAATAAAATGTTTCCGAAACCTAAATATTTTTACATAGAAAAATTCTAAACCATCTTCTGAGCAAGATCTCAGTTTGTCATTTTTCCAAATTCGGACATCTTTGGCTCCGTCGATCTTATTTTTCAGCGTTTTTCTTGCATTTTCCGCCATTAGAAAATTCGAATTTTTTTAATTAAATCGTACCACTGATATTTTTATACCGTTTTGGTCATCTCATCGTGCTGATCTCAATGGTATAATTCACTTCTGCGTTTGGTGTCCGGTATGTGGCGGTACCGACAAATCATAACCACATCGGTATCCATTTTAACTTTTTTTTTTCTGCGTCCATTCGAATTTCCCAATGGTCACTTTCATTTATTACCTACCAAATTACTGATGGTTGTTCACTGTCTTTATTTCTATCGGTTTGGGAAACATAAATATGTAGTACGCTTCCTATTTCTTTATTGCAAATTCATTTCTCTTCCAACTCTCCCATCCCCTCATCATCTCTCCCTCACGCAAAGATCTTGTCTATCATATTTTGTCTCTCCACCAAACACACACGTGCATGGCCACTCACAAAAAAAAAAATCAACCGAGCACAGGCAACACCAACCCTTCCGACCGAGCATCCCTCCGACCTGACTTCGGCCTCTGCCACTACTGACCGCACTTTGCCCACTTCGAGACCTCACCCACTCTTCTCCTTCACCGCTGAACCGCCTACAACTTCACCCAGTCCGCCATCTCCCTCCCCTAGCAACCACATCGCCTCCAACAGCCCACTCCGGTAGCTTGCCGCGTCATCCTCGCCCAAGATCCTTGCCTAGCTGTTCGATAAATGTATCAAGGTATATATATATTTTTTATGTCACTATATATATATATATATTGGTTTAGTTTACATATGGGTATATGCGTAGCTTATTTTAAATTGTTTGGTTGACAAATCTGTTGAGAGGAAAGTTATTTCTAGAACTTTATATATTTATATACTGTTAGTTTATATAATACATTACCGCATATATACATGAGTTTATGTAAATTTTGTACAATCTGTACGTTACTTTGTGATAGTTTTTTTATATGAAATTTAACCTGTTTGCATACACCTATGCATTATCTATGCATGACCGTGTGTATTAGCTTATATATAACATGTATGTTGGCTTATTTTTTGAAAACCTGAAGCTTGTACTTCTCTTATCGGTTTTATACTATATATATGTAAACATATACCATGTTTCGTTTTATATATAAAGATTTTGCAATAGTATAGTAAGATATACGCATACATTTTATTATACATATAGTGTCTCCAATGAATATTTATATAAGTATGACTTGTAGTCATAAAGTTAATTTATATAAAAATTTAAGCCTATAGTATAATATAACTACATGTCTATAGCTTATATTTTCTGTTCTGAAGCAAACCTATCTAGTTAAAAGTAAAAGTATACAAAGGATATTGGTTTTTTTTTATAAGATGTTTATGCACGTATTTTATTTTAAAGTAATATATTTATAGTATATATATACTATAAAGTTACAGCCGTGTATTTTCAAAGCTATATATATAACTGTTGTTGCATACGTCGGTTGTACTTACGTATGTTAGGCTAATACATATGTTATAAAGACAGCCGGCACACACTGTTTACAATTGTTATTTGCAGCTTGTGTACAGTTTGTAATATTTCAAAATTTAGCATGATAGTTTATGATATTTATAAAGCAGTATATATTAAGGAAAGTATAGATAAGGTCTGAAAAAATATATATATATATATTCTGTTCATATATCTGGCTGGTTCTGATTCATTTTATCGTTTTTCCATTTATCAGCTTTGTCCGTTGTGCCTCTTTTCTTCGTCGAATTCGTACCCATCTAACTTTGCTTTGAATTCGTAGCTGATCAATTCCATTGTTTATCTTCTCTAGCCTCGAAAGGTGAGCACTCACTCACGATTAACGTTCTTTTATTTATTATATCTGATTTCAATTGAAACGACAATTGAAATATGCTGCTGTTAGTTGATTACACTGTTATATATGCTATTACCTGTATCAGTTCACCTGTGACATCTGACACCATTATCTGTTAATTATTTATGCGATGATAATACAGTTTGGATGATAATTGATTGATTGTTGATGTTTATATTGGACGTTAAATTGTTAATGTTAAAATGTTAAATAGTGTGAAATTGAAGTTGATATAGGATAATTAATTGTTAAATTTGATTAACTGACATTTGTATAATATGATCTCTTTAACTGTTGAACTTATTGACACGTAGGATTTGTTTAATTACATTTTGAACCACTGAATGTATGTTGTTAAATTGATGATGTATGAAATTGTAAATAGATGACAAGCGAGGAATCGTAAAATAATAATCTTTAATCTACATGAAATGATAGTGTAGATTCTAGAAATAATTATATTAATTCGTACAAATAACAATGCGAATTAATACGGTTATTTCGGGATTATTTGAATTGATTATTGGATTGTTATTGTTCGTTGTTATTGCTTGTTTATTTACTTTGACACCATCCCAGTTATCACACTGCAAGTTCCCTTTGTTATGCTTTGATTTTGAGTTGAATTGGAATCGGGTTGAAATGATAAATACCCAAATTGAACTTTGACCTAGGATAGGAAATTAAATAAAAACCCGATTGGTCAAAAATTTGATTTAAAAATAAAACGAAGATTTTATTTGAATAAATAATATGGTTTTGAAATGAAGTTGAAATTTGAATTTTAATGAAAGGAAAATGTTAATATTCAATAATCTGAAACAAAATGTTAACAATGAAATTTATGAAAGACCGTTGTTTAATTTGAGAAATGATTGAATTAAGTTGAAATGATTTAATAATTAAGTTTGAAATTATAATTAAGTTTGAAATTATTAAATTTTGAAATGATTTAATAATTAAGTTTGAAATTGTAAGTAAGTTTGAAATTATTAAACTTTGAAATTATTTAATAATTAAGTTTTGAATTATTTAGCAATTAAATAAGATTAAATTATTTAATGATTAAATTGAATTGAAATTCTTTAATAAGAAAAATTGAATTTTTGAATAAGTGAATTTTACTTCGTAAATAATTGAAATTGAGTTTCTTTATAAATTAAGTTTTGGAAAATTATTTAAGTGAGTAAATAAGTGAAATGGAATTTCTTTAACAAGAAATGAAAATGTGATATTTTTGGAATTAATGTAAGACTTGTAATTGAAAGAATTGATTTGACGAATTTAATTTAATTCAAAATTGTAAGTTTTGAAATAAGGAAGTTGAATTTAAATAATGGATTTAATGAATTAGAAATTTAATAGAAATTGTTTTGAATGATAAAGTAACTTAACGAATATTGAATGAAATCGATAAATGAATTTGGAATTGATTTGAAGGTTAAATTAAATTAAATGTAAATGATTTCGAAACGAAACTTATATACGAACTTGAATCAATATTTGAATTGTTTTTAAGAGAAATTGAAATTGAATTATAAGATTTTGAAATTGTGAATTTGGAAGTTTGAAACGTAAAATGGTTTTGAAAGACAAATGAAATGTTGATTTACAAATTGAAATTGAAACTGAAATTGATTTGGTTTTGAAATAAATAAACGACCAATCGGTGTAATAATTACGGAAGTTATTAAAGAGACCGGAATTCGGTTATGGATATACTCTCTATCTAAACCGAAAACCACTTTAATAACCATACGCGGAGTGATGATCCAGAATGAAGTGGTTGGAATGATGTACGTGATGACTGAAGAAAGAGAACGATAATGGATAGCCTTGACACTTGTGTCAAATTGGAAATGACTAAAACAGGAGCTGTGCCGGGCCAATGGAGGATTGATACCTCAAGTGGACACACTTCTTCGAACAACTTATACTTGTTGTCGATTGGTGCACCC
Organism: Allium fistulosum; assembly: GCA_030737815.1. Classification (NCBI taxonomy): domain Eukaryota; kingdom Viridiplantae; phylum Streptophyta; class Magnoliopsida; order Asparagales; family Amaryllidaceae; genus Allium; species Allium fistulosum. The sequence continues at coordinate 328,314,560 of CM060906.1, forward strand.
TTGATTTTGGGAGTGTTGTTTCACGGTGTTGCGGGCGCTGCGGCGTTGCGTTCTCACCAGTCCGGATCAGGCGAACGGTAGTATCACTACCTTGGGTATTGCCTCATGTGCCTTGTCATACTTGTATTCCAATTATGCGCGACCACTACGATTTTGTTTTGTACCTTGAGTATATGGATTGCCCTCTGGTGACTTCCGGTTTTGGGGAAACTACGGTCTTGTATATGCTTGTGGGAATAAAAATGTGTTAAGGGTGGAATGGGCCATGACTTAACGCTATTTTGATATCTTTATATTACTGATAGACACTATCTACTTATCGTACACTACTACATAGTAGATAGTTTAACGGATCCTTAAAGGATGGTTATTCCAAACATCCTTTGAGTTACTTGTATTTCAATTGCTATTCACTTGAGTTGGATTTATTAATATAAGAATGTTAATCCTGACTCGAGTGTTTTGTATTTTGCTTTACGCTCGGGTCAGACTGAGTGGTTCAGCTTTCGAGACTCACCTTTGGAGTTGGAGCTTCGCTTGGAGATCCAGCTATCTATCCAGCTTTCAGATATTCGATGATTCCAGTGATGTATTCTGATTTGTATCTGTTACTCTTCCATTGTATCTGGTTTAACTCTGATGTATCGTATTACTCTTCTGTTGTAAACTCTGATGTATTTTATATATTCATATAGTAGCTTCATGAACTACTATCTCTTTTATTTCCGCTGCACTTATTACTCTGTGTCTGTGATCTGTGATTATTTATTTACTGTATATGTTCAGTTTTGCCAAATTTAAATTAACAACGCGGTATTTTGAGCAATTCAACTCCGGCATGAGTGTCCTCCTATACACTTATAATGGATGCGAATGGTCCGAAATGGCGGGTCGTTACAGTTGGTATCAGAGCTTTGGTAGCTCTAGGCAAAACTCATCATATAGGGTAAATATATTTACAGAATCACTCTCATTCGAGTTTCAATCTCTTCCCTTGACTCAATTCCTTTGAATTTTGGAACGTTCCCCTCGGTTCCGAAATTCATTCGTGTCTTTCACTATTCGTCTTCTTTCAATCCTGGAGCACCCCATAACTCCATTTTGAATGATATCTATAATAGGTCGGCGGTCTCGCCAATCTTCGAATGATTCGTAAAGGAGCAAAACTCTCTTATAATAGGCATCGATTTACCGGAGATTTCTGTATCCTCGGTTTACGATGCTATCTATCTCCTGCTATACCTGAATTTTATTTCTCGAGATCGGATGTTGATTTACCTCGGAATTCAGCATCGATCTTATTATTAAAGTCACGGTCGATCCGGTTAAGGTTGCCCGTAAATTAAATAAACTCATCCATCTCCCGATTTTGGTAATTGAATTATCTTATCTTCTTTTTCAAACTTTTTTTCGAATCAAAAATTCTCTTTGATTTGATTTCTATCGAAATTGAATCCCTATCCTTATTTTGAAAAATTCATTCCTGTATCGTCGAGCAGAAGCGTATTTGTAAATTAATATTTAAAAATGTTTTAATATATGTTGTGTTGTTTGAGTTGTTGATGTTGATTTGGGTTTTCGATCGATTCGTCTAATCAACGCTATCGATAGGATTCCCAAAACACTTGAGCAGAGCAAACATACACAATATTGTTTTCAAATTTGATAAATGGAATAAAATTTGTATGATTATATTATAAATATATATAAGTAAAATTTTCTGAAATTTAATAAGTTAATTAAATTGGTTGTTGAAATGATAATAATTGATTATCATTTATTGTTCTATAAATGAATTTTTTTACATGGATTATAAACTGATTTGAAATTTAAATGAATTTAAAGTAAGAATTTGAGAATTTAATTTCCTAAAATTTCAAGCTTTGGTTTTTTTTTAAATTTTAAAATGTATATTATTGAACGTATTCTCAAATAGAAACCATTTCCAAAGAATTTTAAAATGTTGAAATCAGTGCTCTTCTCTTTGTCGCTGGAAAATAATTTCGGTGATGGCGGCCGCATCATCGACATTCATTTTCGAGTTTCGAAGTGAAGATACCATTCTGTAGCTTTGCTACGGTTTTGTTTTGAATAATATTTTGATTTGAATTTCTTCAGTATATTTTGATTTATATATATACAGTTATCTTATTTTAAAATTTAATCTGACTTGATATAAAAATATTATATATATCTCTAAATTGTTTAAAGTTAATCGGAAATCTAATTCTTAAATTTTGTTAGAAGATGATTTTAGTTATAAATAAAACCAAAATTTGGAATAAATATTTAAACTTGAATAATTGAATTTGGAAAATTTTATTTGTATAGTACTAAATTGCATTCTAATACAACTTACCTAAATCATTCAGAAGTTGAAAATGTAATTGGATAATATATCAGATAAATTGAATTTATAAATAAAATGTGAGTGTTTATAATAAATGTTATACACTAAAATTTGATTATAAAGAAGTTAATAGAGTTAGATAGGATAATAAGTAAAACTCTGATAATAATTAATAAATTTGTTTTGAAAGAATTAATAAAATTGAAATTTGATAAACATATGAAAATACCTTGAATTTAAAAGCAATTAGTGAATATAAATTAATTTAAATCGAAACTTTTATGGTTTAAATTAATTTATATGGTTTAAATATATGTAATAAGATATATTAAGTGAAATAAACTTAATAAGAATTTGGAATAAAGGAGAATTTAAATTGCTGAAAAATATGATTATAATAAAAGACTATTCAAATTTATGGTTTTAGAAATTATAAATTGAAGATAATTGGATAATAAGATAATGAATTTAGAAATAGTGAGATTGATTTTTAGTGAAAGCAAATGGATTAAATCAATTATTGAATATCAATTAATTTAAATTTGAATTTATATGGTTTAAATTAATTGTTATTTTGTATTTCAAATCTGTTTTCTTTCTGGTTGTTTCTATTCTCCTACCTCGTTCCTTTCCGGGGACGAAAAGTTTTGAGTGGGGGAGAGTGTAACGACCCGTAAATTTTAACTGTTTTAACAACGTAATTAGTTGAAATTTTGCGAAATTTTAAACGATAAAATTTTGAAATAAAAATTTAATATTTGAAATATGTCTAGTTAAACATAGCAACTGGTAAATTTTTGTCTGAAAATATGAAAGTTTATTTCGCGCGTAAATTCACTTCATTTTAATCAGTTAAAAAGCGATGAAAATAAAATGTTTCCGAAACCTAAATATTTTTACATAGAAAAATTCTAAACCATCTTCTGAGCAAGATCTCAGTTTGTCATTTTTCCAAATTCGGACATCTTTGGCTCCGTCGATCTTATTTTTCAGCGTTTTTCTTGCATTTTCCGCCATTAGAAAATTCGATTTTTTTTAATTAAATCGTACCACTGATATTTTTATACCGTTTTGGTCATCTCATCGTGCTGATCTCAATGGTATAATTCACTTCTGCGTTTGGTGTCCGGTATGCGGCGGTACCGACAAATCATAACCACATCGGTATCCATTTTAACTTTTTTTTTCTTTCTGCGTCCATTCGAATTTCCCAATGGTCACTTTCATTTATTACCTACCAAATTACTGATGGTTGTTCACTGTCTTTATTTCTATCGGTTTGGGAAACATAAATATGTAGTACGCTTCCTATTTCTTTATTGCAAATTCATTTCTCTTCCAACTCTCCCATCCCCTCATCATCTCTCCCTCACGCAAAGATCTTGCCCATCATATTTTGTCTCTCCACCAAACACACACGTGCATGGCCACTCACAAAAAAAAAATCAACCGAGCACAGGCAACACCAACCCTTCCGACCGAGCATCCCTCCGACCTGACTTCGGCCTCTGCCACTACTGACCGCACTTTGCCCACTTCGAGACCTCACCCACTCTTCTCCTTCACCGCTGAACCGCCTACAACTTCACCCAGTCCGCCATCTCCCTCCCCTAGCAACCACATCGCCTCCAACAGCCCACTCCGGTAGCTTGCCGCGTCATCCTCGCCCAAGATCCTTGCCTAGCTGTTCGATAAATGTATCAAGGTATATATATATTTTTTATGTCACTATATATATATATATATTGGTTTAGTTTACATATGGGTATATGCGTAGCTTATTTTAAATTGTTTGGTTGACAAATCTGTTGAGAGGAAAGTTATTTCTAGAACTTTATATATTTATATACTGTTAGTTTATATAATACATTACCGCATATATACATGAGTTTATGTAAATTTTGTACAATCTGTACGTTACTTTGTGATAGTTTTTTTTATATGAAATTTAACCTGTTTGCATACACCTATGCATTATCTATGCATGACCGTGTGTATTAGCTTATATATAACATGTATGTTGGCTTATTTTTTGAAAACCTGAAGCTTGTACTTCTCTTATCGGTTTTATACTATATATATGTAAACATATACCATGTTTCGTTTTATATATAAAGATTTTGCAATAGTATAGTAAGATATACGCATACATTTTATTATACATATAGTGTCTCCAATGAATATTTATATAAGTATGACTTGTAGTCATAAAGTTAATTTATATAAAAATTTAAGCCTATAGTATAATATAACTACATGTCTATAGCTTATATTTTCTGTTCTGAAGCAAACCTATCTAGTTAAAAGTAAAAGTATACAAAGGATATTGGTTTTTTTTATAAGATGTTTATGCACGTATTTTATTTTAAAGTAATATATTTATAGTATATATATACTATAAAGTTACAGCCGTGTATTTTCAAAGCTATATATATAACTGTTGTTGCATACGTCGGTTGTACTTACGTATGTTAGGCTAATACATATGTTATAAAGACAGCCGGCACACACTGTTTACAATTGTTATTTGCAGCTTGTGTACAGTTTGTAATATTTCAAAATTTAGCATGATAGTTTATGATATTTATAAAGCAGTATATATTAAGGAAAGTATAGATAAGGTCTGAAAATATATATATATATATTCTATTCATATATCTGGCTGGTTCTGATTCATTTTATCGTTTTTCCATTTATCAGCTTTGTCCGTTGTGCCTCTTTTCTTCGTCGAATTCATACCCATCTAACTTTGCTTTGAATTCGTAGCTGATCAATTCCATTGTTTATCTTCTCTAGCCTCGAAAGGTGAGCACTCACTCACGATTAACGTTCTTTTATTTATTAAATCTGATTTCAATTGAAACGACAATTGAAATATGCTGCCGTTAGTTGATTACACTGTTATATATGCTATTACCTGTATCAGTTCACCTGTGACATCTGACACCATTATCTGTTAATTATTTATGCGATGATAATACAGTTTGGATGATAATTGATTGATTGTTGATGTTTATATTGGACGTTAAATTGTTAATGTTAAAATGTTAAATAGTGTGAAATTGAAGTTGATATAGGATAATTAATTGTTAAATTTGATTAACTGACATTTGTATAATATGATCTCTTTAACTGTTGAACTTATTGACACGTAGGATTTGTTTAATTACATTTTGAACCACTGAATGTATGTTGTTAAATTGATGATGTATGAAATTGTAAATAGATGACAAGCGAGGAATCGTAAAATAATAATCTTTAATCTACATGAAATGATAGTGTAGATTCTAGAAATAATTATATTAATTCGTACAAATAACAATGCGAATTAATACGGTTATTTCGGGATTATTTGAATTGATTATTGGATTGTTATTGTTCGTTGTTATTGCTTGTTTATTTACTTTGACACCATCCCAGTTATCACACTGCAAGTTCCCTTTGTTATGCTTTGATTTTGAGTTGAATTGGAATCGGGTTGAAATGATAAATACCCAAATTGAACTTTGACCTAGGATAGGAAATTAAATAAAAACCCGATTGGTCAAAAATTTGATTTAAAAATAAAACGAAGATTTTATTTGAATAAATAATATGGTTTTGAAATGAAGTTGAAATTTGAATTTTAATGAAAGGAAAATGTTAATATTCAATAATCTGAAACAAAATGTTAACAATGAAATTTATGAAAGACCGTTGTTTAATTTGAGAAATGATTGAATTAAGTTGAAATGATTTAATAATTAAATTTGAAATTATAATTAAGTTTGAAATTATTAAATTTTGAAATGATTTAATAATTAAGTTTGAAATTGTAATTAAGTTTGAAATTATTAAACTTTGAAATTATTTAATAATTAAGTTTTGAATTATTTAGCAATTAAATAAGATTAAATTATTTAATGATTAAATTGAATTGAAATTCTTTAATAAGAAAAATTGAATTTTTGAATAAGTGAATTTTACTTCGTAAATAATTGAAATTGAGTTTCTTTATAAATTAAGTTTTGGAAAATTATTTAAGTGAGTAAATAAGTGAAATGGAATTTCTTTAACAAGAAATGAAAATGTGATATTTTTGGAATTAATGTAAGACTTGTAATTGAAAGAATTGATTTGACGAATTTAATTTAATTCAAAATTGTAAGTTTTGAAATAAGGAAGTTGAATTTAAATAATGGATTTAATGAATTGGAAATTTAATAGAAATTGTTTTGAATGATAAAGTAACTTAACGAATATTGAATGAAATCGATAAATGAATTTGGAATTGATTTGAAGGTTAAATTAAATTAAATGTAAATGATTTCGAAACGAAACTTATATACGAACTTGAATCAATATTTGAATTGTTTTTAAGAGAAATTGAAATTGAATTATAAGATTTTGAAATTGTGAATTTGGAAGTTTGAAACGTAAAATGGTTTTGAAAGACAAATGAAATGTTGATTTACAAATTGAAATTGAAACTGAAATTGATTTGGTTTTGAAATAAATAAACGACCAATCGGTGTAATAATTACGGAAGTTATTAAAGAGACCGGAATTCGGTTATGGATATACTCTCTATCTAAACCGAAAACCACTTTAATAACCATACGCGGAGTGATGATCCAGAATGAAGTGGTTGGAATGATGTACGTGATGACTGAAGAAAGAGAACGATAATGGATAGCCTTGACACTTGTGTCAAATTGGAAATGACTAAAACAGGAGCTGTGCCGGGCCAATGGAGGATTGATACCTCAAGTGGACACACTTCTTCGAACAACTTATACTTGTTGTCGATTGGTGCACCCTTGATTTTGGGAGTGTTGTTTCACGGTGTTGCGGGCGCTGCGGCGTTGCGTTCTCACCAGTCCGGATCAGGCGAACGGTAGTATCACTACCTTGGGTATTGCCTCATGTGCCTTGTCATACTTGTATTCCAATTATGCGCGACCACTACGATTTTGTTTTGTACCTTGAGTATATGGATTGCCCTCTGGTGACTTCCGGTTTTGGGGAAACTACGGTCTTGTATATGCTTGTGGGAATAAAAATGTGTTAAGGGTGGAATGGGCCATGACTTAACGCTATTTTGATATCTTTATATTACTGATAGACACTATCTACTTATCGTACACTACTACATAGTAGATAGTTTAACGGATCCTTAAAGGATGGTTATTCCAAACATCCTTTGAGTTACTTGTATTTCAATTGCTATTCACTTGAGTTGGATTTATTAATATAAGAATGTTAATCCTGACTCGAGTGTTTTGTATTTTGCTTTACGCTCGGGTCAGACTGAGTGGTTCAGCTTTCGAGACTCACCTTTGGAGTTGGAGCTTCGCTTGGAGATCCAGCTATCTATCCAGCTTTCAGATATTCGATGATTCCAGTGATGTATTCTGATTTGTATCTGTTACTCTTCCATTGTATCTGGTTTAACTCTGATGTATCGTATTACTCTTCTGTTGTAAACTCTGATGTATTTTATATATTCATATAGTAGCTTCATGAACTACTATCTCTTTTATTTCCGCTGCACTTATTACTCTGTGTCTGTGATCTGTGATTATTTATTTACTGTATATGTTCAGTTTTGCCAAATTTAAATTAACAACGCGGTATTTTGAGCAATTCAACTCCGGCATGAGTGTCCTCCTATACACTTATAATGGATGCGAATGGTCCGAAATGGCGGGTCGTTACAGTTGGTATCAGAGCTTTGGTAGCTCTAGGCAAAACTCATCATATAGGGTAAATATATTTACAGAATCACTCTCATTCGAGTTTCAATCTCTTCCCTTGACTCAATTCCTTTGAATTTTGGAACGTTCCCCTCGGTTCCGAAATTCATTCGTGTCTTTCACTATTCGTCTTCTTTCAATCCTGGAGCACCCCATAACTCCATTTTGAATGATATCTATAATAGGTCGGCGGTCTCGCCAATCTTCGAATGATTCGTAAAGGAGCAAAACTCTCTTATAATAGGCATCGATTTACCGGAGATTTCTGTATCCTCGGTTTACGATGCTATCTATCTCCTGCTATACCTGAATTTTATTTCTCGAGATCGGATGTTGATTTACCTCGGAATTCAGCATCGATCTTATTATTAAAGTCACGGTCGATCCGGTTAAGGTTGCCCGTAAATTAAATAAACTCATCCATCTCCCGATTGTGGTAATTGAATTATCTTATCTTCTTTTTCAAACTTATTTTCGAATCAAAAATTCTCTTTGATTTGATTTCTATCGAAATTGAATCCCTATCCTTATTTTGAAAAATTCATTCCTGTATCGTCGAGCAGAAGCGTATTTGTAAATTAATATTTAAAAATGTTTTAATATATGTTGTGTTGTTTGAGTTGTTGATGTTGATTTGGGTTTTCGATCGATTCGTCTAATCAACGCTATCGATAGGATTCCCAAAACACTTGAGCAGAGCAAACATACACAATATTGTTTTCAAATTTGATAAATGGAATAAAATTTGTATGATTATATTATAAATATATATAAGTAAAATTTTCTGAAATTTAATAAGTTAATTAAATTGGTTGTTGAAATGATAATAATTGATTATCATTTATTGTTCTATAAATGAATTTTTTTACATGGATTATAAACTGATTTGAAATTTAAATGAATTTAAAGTAAGAATTTGAGAATTTAATTTCCTAAAATTTCAAGCTTTGGTTTTTTTTTAAATTTTAAAATGTATATTATTGAACGTATTCTCAAATAGAAACCATTTCCAAAGAATTTTAAAATGTTGAAATCAGTGCTCTTCTCTTTGTCGCTGGAAAATAATTTCGGTGATGGCGGCCGCATCATCGACATTCATTTTCGAGTTTCGAAGTGAAGATACCATTCTGTAGCTTTGCTACGGTTTTGTTTTGAATAATATTTTGATTTGAATTTCTTCAGTATATTTTGATTTATATATATACAGTTATCTTATTTTAAAATTTAATCTGACTTGATATAAAAATATTATATATATCTCTAAATTGTTTAAAGTTAATCGGAAATCTAATTCTTAAATTTTGTTAGAAGATGATTTTAGTTATAAATAAAACCAAAATTTGGAATAAATATTTAAACTTGAATAATTGAATTTGGAAAATTTTATTTGTATAGTACTAAATTGCATTCTAATACAACTTACCTAAATCATTCAGAAGTTGAAAATGTAATTGGATAATATATCAGATAAATTGAATTTATAAATAAAATGTGAGTGTTTATAATAAATGTTATACACTAAAATTTGATTATAAAGAAGTTAATAGAGTTAGATAGGATAATAAGTAAAACTCTGATAATAATTAATAAATTTGTTTTGAAAGAATTAATAAAATTGAAATTTGATAAACATATGAAAATACCTTGAATTTAAAAGCAATTAGTGAATATAAATTAATTTAAATCGAAACTTTTATGGTTTAAATTAATTTATATGGTTTAAATATATGTAATAAGATATATTAAGTGAAATAAACTTAATAAGAATTTGGAATAAAGGAGAATTTAAATTGCTGAAAAATATGATTATAATAAAAGACTATTCAAATTTATGGTTTTAGAAATTATAAATTGAAGATAATTGGATAATAAGATAATGAATTTAGAAATAGTGAGATTGATTTTTAGTGAAAGCAAATGGATTAAATCAATTATTGAATATCAATTAATTTAAATTTGAATTTATATGGTTTAAATTAATTGTTATTTTTTATTTCAAATCTGTTTTCTTTCTGGTTGTTTCTATTCTCCTACCTCGTTCCTTTCCGGGGACGAAAAGTTTTGAGTGGGGGAGAGTGTAACGACCCGTAAATTTTAACTGTTTTAACAACGTAATTAGTTGAAATTTTGCGAAATTTTAAACGATAAAATTTTGAAATAAAAATTTAATATTTGAAATATGTCTAGTTAAACATAGCAACTGGTAAATTTTTATCTGAAAATATGAAAGTTTATTTCGCGCGTAAATTCACTTCATTTTAATCAGTTAAAAAGCGATGAAAATAAAATGTTTCCGAAACCTAAATATTTTTACATAGAAAAATTCTAAACCATCTTCTGAGCAAGATCTCAGTTTGTCATTTTTCCAAATTCGGACATCTTTGGCTCCGTCGATCTTATTTTTCAGCGTTTTTCTTGCATTTTCCGCCATTAGAAAATTCGATTTTTTTTAATTAAATCGTACCACTGATATTTTTATACCGTTTTGGTCATCTCATCGTGCTGATCTCAATGGTATAATTCACTTCTGCGTTTGGTGTCCGGTATGCGGCGGTACCGACAAATCATAACCACATCGGTATCCATTTTAACTTTTTTTTTCTTTCTGCGTCCATTCGAATTTCCCAATGGTCACTTTCATTTATTACCTACCAAATTACTGATGGTTGTTCACTGTCTTTATTTCTATCGGTTTGGGAAACATAAATATGTAGTACGCTTCCTATTTCTTTATTGCAAATTCATTTCTCTTCCAACTCTCCCATCCCCTCATCATCTCTCCCTCACGCAAAGATCTTGCCCATCATATTTTGTCTCTCCACCAAACACACACGTGCATGGCCACTCACAAAAAAAAAATCAACCGAGCACAGGCAACACCAACCCTTCCGACCGAGCATCCCTCCGACCTGACTTCGGCCTCTGCCACTACTGACCGCACTTTGCCCACTTCGAGACCTCACCCACTCTTCTCCTTCACCGCTGAACCGCCTACAACTTCACCCAGTCCGCCATCTCCCTCCCCTAGCAACCACATCGCCTCCAACAGCCCACTCCGGTAGCTTGCCGCGTCATCCTCGCCCAAGATCCTTGCCTAGCTGTTCGATAAATGTATCAAGGTATATATATATTTTTTATGTCACTATATATATATATATATTGGTTTAGTTTACATATGGGTATATGCGTAGCTTATTTTAAATTGTTTGGTTGACAAATCTGTTGAGAGGAAAGTTATTTCTAGAACTTTATATATTTATATACTGTTAGTTTATATAATACATTACCGCATATATACATGAGTTTATGTAAATTTTGTACAATCTGTACGTTACTTTGTGATAGTTTTTTTTATATGAAATTTAACCTGTTTGCATACACCTATGCATTATCTATGCATGACCGTGTGTATTAGCTTATATATAACATGTATGTTGGCTTATTTTTTGAAAACCTGAAGCTTGTACTTCTCTTATCGGTTTTATACTATATATATGTAAACATATACCATGTTTCGTTTTATATATAAAGATTTTGCAATAGTATAGTAAGATATACGCATACATTTTATTATACATATAGTGTCTCCAATGAATATTTATATAAGTATGACTTGTAGTCATAAAGTTAATTTATATAAAAATTTAAGCCTATAGTATAATATAACTACATGTCTATAGCTTATATTTTCTGTTCTGAAGCAAACCTATCTAGTTAAAAGTAAAAGTATACAAAGGATATTGGTTTTTTTTATAAGATGTTTATGCACGTATTTTATTTTAAAGTAATATATTTATAGTATATATATACTATAAAGTTACAGCCGTGTATTTTCAAAGCTATATATATAACTGTTGTTGCATACGTCGGTTGTACTTACGTATGTTAGGCTAATACATATGTTATAAAGACAGCCGGCACACACTGTTTACAATTGTTATTTGCAGCTTGTGTACAGTTTGTAATATTTCAAAATTTAGCATGATAGTTTATGATATTTATAAAGCAGTATATATTAAGGAAAGTATAGATAAGGTCTGAAAATATATATATATATATATTCTATTCATATATCTGGCTGGTTCTGATTCATTTTATCGTTTTTCCATTTATCAGCTTTGTCCGTTGTGCCTCTTTTCTTCGTCGAATTCATACCCATCTAACTTTGCTTTGAATTCGTAGCTGATCAATTCCATTGTTTATCTTCTCTAGCCTCGAAAGGTGAGCACTCACTCACGATTAACGTTCTTTTATTTATTAAATCTGATTTCAATTGAAACGACAATTGAAATATGCTGCCGTTAGTTGATTACACTGTTATATATGCTATTACCTGTATCAGTTCACCTGTGACATCTGACACCATTATCTGTTAATTATTTATGCGATGATAATACAGTTTGGATGATAATTGATTGATTGTTGATGTTTATATTGGACGTTAAATTGTTAATGTTAAAATGTTAAATAGTGTGAAATTGAAGTTGATATAGGATAATTAATTGTTAAATTTGATTAACTGACATTTGTATAATATGATCTCTTTAACTGTTGAACTTATTGACACGTAGGATTTGTTTAATTACATTTTGAACCACTGAATGTATGTTGTTAAATTGATGATGTATGAAATTGTAAATAGATGACAAGCGAGGAATCGTAAAATAATAATCTTTAATCTACATGAAATGATAGTGTAGATTCTAGAAATAATTATATTAATTCGTACAAATAACAATGCGAATTAATACGGTTATTTCGGGATTATTTGAATTGATTATTGGATTGTTATTGTTCGTTGTTATTGCTTGTTTATTTACTTTGACACCATCCCAGTTATCACACTGCAAGTTCCCTTTGTTATGCTTTGATTTTGAGTTGAATTGGAATCGGGTTGAAATGATAAATACCCAAATTGAACTTTGACCTAGGATAGGAAATTAAATAAAAACCCGATTGGTCAAAAATTTGATTTAAAAATAAAACGAAGATTTTATTTGAATAAATAATATGGTTTTGAAATGAAGTTGAAATTTGAATTTTAATGAAAGGAAAATGTTAATATTCAATAATCTGAAACAAAATGTTAACAATGAAATTTATGAAAGACCGTTGTTTAATTTGAGAAATGATTGAATTAAGTTGAAATGATTTAATAATTAAATTTGAAATTATAATTAAGTTTGAAATTATTAAATTTTGAAATGATTTAATAATTAAGTTTGAAATTGTAATTAAGTTTGAAATTATTAAACTTTGAAATTATTTAATAATTAAGTTTTGAATTATTTAGCAATTAAATAAGATTAAATTATTTAATGATTAAATTGAATTGAAATTCTTTAATAAGAAAAATTGAATTTTTGAATAAGTGAATTTTACTTCGTAAATAATTGAAATTGAGTTTCTTTATAAATTAAGTTTTGGAAAATTATTTAAGTGAGTAAATAAGTGAAATGGAATTTCTTTAACAAGAAATGAAAATGTGATATTTTTGGAATTAATGTAAGACTTGTAATTGAAAGAATTGATTTGACGAATTTAATTTAATTCAAAATTGTAAGTTTTGAAATAAGGAAGTTGAATTTAAATAATGGATTTAATGAATTGGAAATTTAATAGAAATTGTTTTGAATGATAAAGTAACTTAACGAATATTGAATGAAATCGATAAATGAATTTGGAATTGATTTGAAGGTTAAATTAAATTAAATGTAAATGATTTCGAAACGAAACTTATATACGAACTTGAATCAATATTTGAATTGTTTTTAAGAGAAATTGAAATTGAATTATAAGATTTTGAAATTGTGAATTTGGAAGTTTGAAACGTAAAATGGTTTTGAAAGACAAATGAAATGTTGATTTACAAATTGAAATTGAAACTGAAATTGATTTGGTTTTGAAATAAATAAACGACCAATCGGTGTAATAATTACGGAAGTTATTAAAGAGACCGGAATTCGGTTATGGATATACTCTCTATCTAAACCGAAAACCACTTTAATAACCATACGCGGAGTGATGATCCAGAATGAAGTGGTTGGAATGATGTACGTGATGACTGAAGAAAGAGAACGATAATGGATAGCCTTGACACTTGTGTCAAATTGGAAATGACTAAAACAGGAGCTGTGCCGGGCCAATGGAGGATTGATACCTCAAGTAGACACACTTCTTCGAACTACTTATACTTGTTGTCGATTGGTGCACCCTTGATTTTGGGAGTGTTGTTTCACGGTGTTGCGGGCGCTGCGGCGTTGCGTTCTCACCAGTCCGGATCAGGCGAACGGTAGTATCACTACCTTGGGTATTGCCTCATGTGCCTTGTCATACTTGTATTCCATTTATGCGCGACCACTACGATTTTGTTTTGTACCTTGAGTATATGGATTGCCCTCTGGTGACTTTCGGTTTTGGGGAAACTACGGTCTTGTATATGCTTGTGGGAATAAAAATGTGTTAAGGGTGGAATGGGCCATGACTTAATGCTATTTTGATATCTTTATATTACTGATAGACATTATCTACTTATCGTACACTACTACATAGTAGATAGTTTAACGGATCCTTAAAGGATGGTTATTCCAAACATCCTTTGAGTTACTTGTATTTCAATTGCTATTTCACTTGAGTTGGATTTATTAATATAAGAATGTTAATCCTGACTCGAGTGTTTTGTATTTTGCTTTACGCTCGGGTCAGACTGAGTGGTTCAGCTTTCGAGACTCACCTTTGGAGTTGGAGCTTCGCTTGGAGATCCAGCTATCTATCCAGCTTTCAGATATTCGATGATTCCAGTGATGTATTCTGATTTGTATCTGTTACTCTTCCGTTGTATCTGGTTTAACTCTGATGTATCGTATTACTCTTCTGTTGTAAACTCTGATGTATTTTATATATTCATATAGTAGCTTCATGAACTACTATCTCTTTTATTTCCGCTGCACTTATTACTCTGTGTCTGTGATCTGTGTTTATTTATTTACTGTATATGTTCAGTTTTGCCAAATTTAAATTAACAACGCGGTATTTTGAGCAATTCAACTCCGGCATGAGTGTCCTCCTATACACTTATAATGGATGCGAATGGTCCGAAATGGCGGGTCGTTACAGTATGTATGTATGCATGCATGCTTGCATCTGAACTAGCAAGCAATGGGGTAAATGGGTAAATTTCAAAAAAAATTATTCCATTTGGATCATATTTGGCCAAAGAAGACTAAATTTATTTAAATCTTATCTAAATTTATTTTCAATAAAATCAATATTTTATTTACTTATAAATAAATTTTTATTTATTGTTATGTTTATAATATATATTATAATATGCGTATCATATACACATAGGTATGTACGAGCACGTGCAACATAAATGGTATACATGGTTTAACATGCCCATGCATAAGTGTTGGGATTTACTCTGCAACAGACATATTAGCCTCTTTATATACATGTGTGTTATCAATATATATATATATATATATATATGTGTGTGTGTGTGTGTACACACACAAATATATATATATATATAAATAAACATATATAAATATAGTTTTATATATTATAATATATTATTTGTTAAATATAAATGTTTATATAAATTCATTTATATATATAGTTACATTACAATATAAAATAACCGTAAATATATAGATAAACAACTATGATTTCAAATTCAAATCTAAAATTCAAATTCAAAATTTTAGATCCAAATCTACTTAATTTCAAATTCAAATTAATGTATATTAGCTTTTAAATAAATATAGACAAATATATATACTTCGAATCTAAACTTTTTATTTTGTTTCATTTTTTATTTTATATATATACATATTATATATATATATATTACAATAATATTTCAAATTACTATATATATGTAAAAGATATATATATGTTTTATTGTAAATTAATAATTAATACACACACATTTGGCAATAAAAAGTTATTTTTTGTTCTTACTTACGGTTTTAAAATAGTTTTAGTTGAAATTTTATGTGTGTTTATATATATATATATTTCTGTATGGAAATCAATATAATTAATCAATATAATTTTTAAATTGTCAAAATCATTTCTCTATATATATATAGACAATATATTTACATAAATAAATTTTATGATAATTATATATATAAACATAAATGTATGTATGTATATGTATATTATATATATTCATTTATATACAATATTTAAATTGAATAATGTATATATATTACATTTGAATTCTAATATATATATAATATCTTTTTTATTTCTAAAAATTTTAAATACATGCAAACATATACATATACATATACATACATACATACATATATTAGTATAATATAAAATGTGCTTTATATAATTATGTTTGTATTAAAATAAATCTTTTTTTTTAAATCAATTTATATTATTATATTCAAAAGAATTTTTTATAGGCCATGATTACACACACACACATATCTATACAATATATACATATATAAATTATCCAATGAAGACGGCAGCAACATATATAGATTCATAATAATCACACACTATCTAAACATACATATATCATAACAAACATTCATATATATATATATATATATAACGTAAATAGAGGATTTACCTTATCCAAAGCCTAGATGAAACACCTTGAAATGCTGAATCAAATAACTCCTTAAATCGGTATCCAAGTCTAGAAAGAGTTACCAATTTGAAAGCAGCATCCCCGAATCCATTTATATTTTATATAATGAAGATCTAATTCTAGGTTATATTTCGAGGAAGATACGACGCAGTTTGATACAAACACTACCGGGGGATAGAATCAAAATAAAAATAATGCAATATTATTCATTCGACCAGGGGACGTATAATTTATAATTGGTCTTCGATTTGTATTTAATTTTGCGTTTTGGAAGCTTGAAATAGAGGAGAGAGGCAAGGGTTATAGCTAGCCTAATTAGGTCAAGGGGAGCCAAAAATTAAGAGCCTCTAAGGTACGATTTGAGATGAATATGTAGTGTAGTTCCTATGGAGCAAAATAGGGATCCAGATCCTCTTTTTTCTTTTATCTTTTCACCTCAACTTGAATCACATTCAACCCACCTTTTCCCCTCCTATAGCCGGCTACAATTGGTCCATTTCTGCGCCTTTAAACCGTTTTAAGCCTGATCAAACAAATGTGATATTAAATCTAATTCAAATGCATATTGATATCATATATTGGTACGTATGTTTATAACTATTTTATACACAATATTCAATATTGATCAACACAAATGAAATAAAATTTTATAATTAATATTTCATAAATATTAATTAATTTATAACAACTATAATTAGTTAAATCTGGTGGTAATAGGAGTATTCAACATTTCGGTTGTGTGACTCTTACGTATAAATTCTATCAACGATTAATATCAAACAATTTGAGTATCAATATTCACTATCACTGAGCAAGTGGTATGACATTATATCCATATTTATCTCTTCCTAGCTTCGATAAAATTTAATTTTACTTTATTTAATCGTCCCGATAGTGATAATTATTTACACTATTTTTCTTCGTCAAAACTATAATACATTAAGACTTATGGAATTCGGTAATGGTCAAAATTATAATATCATCCATATTTAATTTTATACTCTAAACACAAAGTCCTTGGTCAATAATTATTATTATCATCAACCAAACAACTCTGGCCAGAGGCTTTGACTTTTAGTCGACTTTAGTTGACTATGATACTAACCTCATATAACAGAGGAGGCGAATTCTCTCGTGAATAATGTCTCAATTTCAATGCTTCCACTCAACTCAACTATAGTCGTTCGATGGACGCCATGCCATGATTAAACTATAATCAAAGCAGAGTTTCCATAATGAAGCTCGATGGTATTCTCAAGTCGAGGGAATTGTGTAATGTTGTCACATCGATATTTTCTGTTTGACCTTAGTTATATTAACCAACACAAAACTATTGAGTGAGTCATTTCATAGTTATCTAACCATCAGTGCATAACCCCTTAGTGACCCCAGCAGCTTTGAGTAATACACTACCCAATATTTGTAGAGCGTTACATACTCTAGTCTCAAGGGATATATCGATATCCAGTCTCAATACATCTGGACTAGGAATATTTAAAATGGTATGTTTATTTTATTATGATAAATCACTCATGATTACAACACATTATAACTACAATCACAAAACATACCATTTATGGATTTTCTATTAAATGTACTTTTAGTTTAATTAATTAATTAATATAACATATTATATCAAGTTTATAATAGAAAGAAACACCTTTTATTTTGAACAAGATTGATTATCAAGTTAGAAATATGTAATAATTATATAATTACCCTTAAGGCAACCCCTACTCTATCAATCTCGCACTTGCACTTGAAGCCAATTATGGAATCTCTATCACATCTCTTTAATCATTTTAATGTGAACTGATCAAGTTAAGCCCTTCGTGACTGGATCTGCTATGTTGTTTTAATCATCAGCTATGTCGGTCAACTTTCTTCGATGCTGATAAACTACCTTTATAATGTGGAACTAGTCGAGGTATGTTTCTCGAATTCTAGTGAGCTCTTATCATTAAATGTTATCATATAAAAATAATGTAGTATTCTCAATACTTGGAATCACCCCTAGCTCATTTATAAATATGTGCATTTATATATATATACACATTACTTTTATTGTGGTGCTATTCAAGGCGATGTACATAGCCATTTTATTAAATCAACCACAATGTTTCATTTTGAATATTTCCAACTTAAAGCTTCCTAATTATTGTTAGAACTTTTAATATGGATTTAATATTGACATACTATACTCGATAGTACTTATGAAGTTCGAGTTCGAACACTCCTTCATGAAGAGTTTATTGTTTCCATAAACCATTCTCTAATATTTTATAAATACCCATGAACAATCTAAACTACCATTTAGTAATCTTAATTTGGATTTGCTATTTGCTTCATGCATCAAAATCATAAGAAAAATACTATACTGTAGGCAATACAACATGTATGATAATTCCTATTATCAATACATAAGGAATTCATCGTCCATGCTCCATATTAAACATTTTAATAAATTTTCTTTGCATATTGTTTGGGACATTTCCAACATCTTTTATACGAATCATAAAATATACCATTCACAAATCAAATGTTGAGTATTAAGACAATCAAATTATAATGATTTTAATTTGAGTACATCATTGGTAATTATAAGTTTGTTGTTTGCCTTTTAGAAACATTTTAGCACCTTTAATAGTTTTTTCTTATGGACACATGCTTCCTTTGCATTTTGATTGAAAATCAAACCATTTGATATTTTTATCAAAGTACTAACTCAATTTTGATGCTTATTGAATGATACTGTCGCATCATTTCTTAGATCGTATCCAAAAACCCATAAACTCAATATCGATAAACTGACTTTGAGATACTTTGATTGTTATGTGCAAGCAATCTATTCTAAATCACTACTTAGAATTTTCCATTTCAATGCATGTGTATAAAAATATAAAGTCATACAAGCGGTAATTTTGTGAGTAAATTGAATTAACTTGAGAACGTTAAATGACAAATCTATTATGGCAATTTCAATAATTGAAGTTTACGATGTTACTTTTATCAACGTTGCTCATTATATTTCAAATGTATTAGTCTTGCACATGAAGACACATCCATGGCCGATGGATCATATCCCTTATGGTAAAGCTGCCAAAATCATATTTTGATAAAGTATTTGGAATCCTATATTATTTTTGCATCATACCATATGGCAGAGTTGTGACGACCCACCTTTCTGACTCTTGGAACGACACTTAATACATCCACGGTATTAATGTGCCATTGCACAAATGTCCGAAAGACAAGTTGTCATGAGGAAAAATAAAGAATAGAATAATACAGAATCGAAAAACCTCATAATGGAATTGTTACATACAATACAAAATGATATAGTGCAAAAGGTTACTCCTTACATGGAGTTATCAGAGTTATACAAAAGTACTATACCTAACTGATTGGCAGTTATACATTCCGACTTTATATTTTTCAGATACCAAATATACTAACTTAATTATACAACGGAAATAAATAACGAGATAACTTAGGAGCTGCCTGCTCGATCACCATCTTCAAAGAGCTCTAAAAACTTGTTATTCTCGGACTACTCAAATATAATTGAGAACCCGAGAGTTTAGAGAAAATAAATAACTCGGGTCAGACAATATGTATGGTATGAGTAAAACAATGAAACAAGGGAATGTATTTAACAATAATATGTGGGACCATGCCGCTAACGCAGAATGGGTTTTCTCCCACATAAACAAAAACCAAACATAAGAATGGAAAAGAACAAAAGGAAACAAATCTACACATTGATAATGGAAAAAATAATATAAAGATTTAGACTTGAAAGAATGGAAATAGTTTGAACAAAATCCAAACTGGACAGAATGGATAAAACAAGATAACTGTCCAAACTTGATAGAATAGACAAAACCTATAAATAAACATCTTGAAGAGTGGTTGACTCTTCCCGTTGTAATTACAGAAAAACAATTTGAAGGCTCGAATCAAATAAGAAAAGGAAAATTTCCAACAAATGACTAGGAGGGTGCATCTTCCTTAAAAGAAGTATACCTCTAGAAATATACTTGAAAACCCCAAGAACTCCAAGCCGGACCCCGCCAATCCTTACTGAGAATCCAAGCATTTCACATATAAATGCGCAAAACCGAATCCAGTCTAGATGAAATGTGAAAATACCCTGATGGGAGCAACCCCACATAACTTGGCCCCCAAAAAACATGCGCTTTGATTTAGTCATTTCCGACAAAGGATAACAATTCTCAATGGAGCAAGAAATCATCTTAGAATGAAAAAAATCAAGAAGCTGAAGTAACCGATAGCCAGGATACCAACTATCGAGGATATAAAATGATCATATATGGAAATTAAGTCATGTATACCCATCACCACTCATCGATTTCAAACTTGTACTATTCCTTGGTTAACAATAATGTTGGACAAGTCAAGGTTGTGTTACCTCAAAGTCATGTCCTACAACCATTCTAAACTTTCGAAATAGGGACAAGTCTATCTCATCAACATTTAGTGTTAAGTGCACAAATAAAACGTTTTCATATACGTGATATCGCTTTACGAAACTTAATTCAGTTCCATAACCGAATCAAACGTTTATTTTTAAAACTGAATTCGTGCTTGCGCTTCACATTACAAGAATTAGCTTTAAACACTGTGTTAAAAGAGTTTATTAACTTTGAAACATCATTATAAAAAGGATTTAATAACTTAAACCATTCTTATTATATTGATTAATTAACTTTAAAAGTTCATTAATTTAGTTGATGAATTTACTTCAATAGCCTTTAATCCAATAGAAGTTAATCACTTTTAAAACACCATTAATTTAATTAAAAATTAATTAAATTAAATAAATAAATAATTTATTGCCACTAAATTAAAATAAATAAGTAAGTAAAAATATCCTTGTTACTTTGATAAATTCACTTTGAAACTTCATTAAATAAGTTGATAAATTAACTTCAAATGCCATTAATTGAAAAGGATATATTACCTTTAAAACATCATTAATTCAATTAATTAGTAATATTTAAATATAACTAATTAAATTAATTAATTAATAATTAAATCTCATTATTTGAAAATGATTTATTAATTATAAACATCATTAAAGAGAAGATTAATTAAAGGGAAGATTAATTAAAGTTAAAACAAGTTGATTAACTTGAAAAGCCGTTAATTAAAAAGATTAATTAATTTAAAAACATCATTAATTCATTGAGTAATTAACTTTAATACATCATTATTAAAAGATTAATTATCCTTAAACATCATTAAATAAAATGATTAATTAATTTAAACAATCATTAACCAAGTAATTAGTTAAATTTTAAACACATCATTAACTACGTAATTAATTAACCTTAATCCTTATTAATTAAATAATTAATTGATTAAATTAAATAATCATTATTAAAATAATTAATTATTTTTGAAAACATCATTAATCAAAAACTTGCTTAAATTGTAAAATAATTCCAAACACGATAATGAAACCAAATAGTTTCGATAAACTGAATTTTCCGTAAGTGCGGATATAGCGATTATCGCTCTACGGGCAGTTCGAAAATCAAGTATATGTCATTGCATTACATCCAACAATCACATAGCAAGGGAATGAACATATATATACATGGTGATTTAAAATAATACAACATATATCAAATATTTGCTAACAATATAATTAACTTTAACCACTAACTTTTCATATCGCTTACTACATGCAAACTAACTTCCATATGCGATAACTTTTTGCAACATGAACCAAACCAACTACCAAACCATCACTACACGTATACAACAAGCATTCATAGGTCAATAATATAAGCATTAAAATAGTTTAGAAACTTTGGTCATATGGGTGGAATTTTATTCACAAAAATGCTTGCTAACTTAACCAAACTTGCACCAACTCTTGAATGCTACTAGATCTAAGCTCTACTATGCAAATGGCTCGGCTTTGTGGACCTTGGAGTGAATGTTAGGCTAGGCCATGGGCTATTTTAGTCTCATCCTAGGTTGATTTGATGGGCATGGATACTTATTTGCATGGTTATGTGATTTAGAAGAGTAAGAAACTAGTTTTAAGTGGATGGAAGAAGTTTAAAAGTGGAAAAACTAGTGTTTTAAGCTATGAAAAAGAAGATGGTAACCATGGCTATGTGAATGAAGATGCGTTAGGAAAATGAAGAGTAGGAATGTAAAGTAAAAACATGTGAAGAGGAGGTGGTATTTATAGGCATAAGAAGTTGTAAAAAGACTAAACTAACCTTTAGTAATATAATATATGTACATGTCATGTACATGAAAACCACCATTGTGACGACCGCCCATGACCCCTGCACCGAATCTAGAGATAGTGCGCTGTAAAGTGTGCCAGGCGACCATGGACGATTGCCAAGGTAAACTAAAACAGCAGAATCTATCGTATTACTCACAGCGCATGGACAAAATACAATAGAACATATATATAGTGAAGCTTCACAGAATAGAATCTCATCAATAAAACTTCATAAAAGTTGAAAACAACATCTCAATAGTCAATACAACAAGCCTCACTACATAACACTCAGAGAATACAAACAGCGGAACGTTCAGTACATATAGTAAGAAGATAATATGCAACCATCCAGCTCGTCTTCAATATCAGCATCGTGAGAAGAGAACAGCACCTGTCACCTGCTACCTAGTCTGCCCGTCCCAAAATGGACGAACAACCCAAGGCAATAAGAGTTAAAACATAAAGCCTTGAGTCAGACAACAGTCTTATTGAGCAGTAAATTAACTAACAACATACCAAAAGAGCATAAAGGAAAAGGAATAGGAATACAACCCTCCCACTCCAACCTCTTTCTACAGTGATAGCCCCCAGACACACACTAAGTAGAAGCAAACATAGCAGAACATACAATTTTAAAGTAAAGTAATTATCACTCGAGTCAAGGGCGATGTTTTCCAAGTACAAACCCCCAAGGCCTAAACCAAGATCAGATAAGCACCCAGAAAATACTGCTCTTGAGACCGAATGACGATACAACCAAACATCCATGACTCTGGCTATCACTGTTATCATTGCTTCGATATCACCGTTAATTGAATGACCGGCACATTCTTTCAGCCGTCCGTCAAGGGCTAATGGAAACCCCGGTTCTAGACATAACTCCCGCACGTCATCGTGACCCGTGCCTAGGACTATCGAATCTGCCCATAGTACTTGACTACCCAATCAGTAGCCTTCAGGAACTATCGAATCTGCCCAACGTACTCTTGCTTTGAGCATGCTAGAACCTTCAACAACGATGGGATCTCAGCCTTCTAGTCGTCCTCCTCGACAACTATTTCCATACTAGCTCAAGCGCCTCTCGAGCATCCATTATCCTCAACCCGCTTGGAATGATCCCGTCTGGATTAGACCAAGACTATCTCATATCATACTTCGCTTCATCACATCCTCGCAAAGTCTCATCTCAACATCATCATCAAATCTATGCATAAGAGCTTCATCATCCGCTACATATGCCACAAGCAGCTTTTCCCATTCAAGAGCCCTTCTCTTAGCTTTTGAATCATCTTCGGTCTAAATCAAATCATCAATCATCTAATTCATAGCAATCAATCAAGTCAAACATTAATCCAAGCAATCAAGCATTCAAATATGATCTAAGTAGACAATTATAACAATAATGGCAATTTCGTAATTAAAGAGTTGAAAGTCAAATAAGCATGAAAAACATGAACAATATCTCTATAATCTTGGTGAATGAACTTGCATAGGTTAACATGTAGTAAAATGGATGTAACATCATCATGAACAATGGATCTATATAGATCTACACTTAGGATGAAGAAAATGTATGGAAATCACTATTTTAACACCAAATCGAGCCAACAATCCGATATACTCCTTTGGATCCGTGTGAGAGATAATCACCACTCACCAAATCACCTAAACAACCCCAAATCAACACGCTTCAGATCTGGACAGCGAAGGATCAAGCTTGATCTATCACGAATCCGCCTCAAACGAAGAAATCTCACTTCAAAGGATGAAGATCTTCAATCTAAGCTCTCGAATCTTCAATTTAATCGTCAACTTGGATGGATGGAATCACTAGATTAGAGTGGAGAAAAGAAGTGAAGAAGTGTAGAAGTCGAGCTCTCAAAATGGCAGCACTTCGTCGCTTCAAAATCCGGATCCCAAAAATGAAGAAATGGACGAGTATTTATAGGCTGATTTCCCCTTAACTCGGCCATCTCCATAGGTCGTCTCCGACTTATAGCCTTCCGACCTAAGCCCTTCCGACCTAGCCTCTTCCGACCTAGCAACCTCCGACTCAACACACGCGCCTATACGACTTAACACGCTACGACTTAGTGCATCTGCATAGACCTAACGACCTACAAGCACATACCGACTTAACAGTGTTACGACCTAACACTGCACGACATAACAAAGTCTCCGATCTAACAGGGTATACGACTTAATAACTATGCCGACCTACGACTTAGTAACTCAACACCTTCTACGACTTAAGACCTACGACCTAACACTTAAGCCAACACGCGACCTAAGACTTAGCCAACCACTCCGACTTAAAGTCCACACGACCTAATACTTAACCCCTTAGGTCGTCTAACGACCTAACTACTAAGTCGTTAGCTAGCTTATCTCTTAGGTCGGTCAGCTTGCTAAATCTCTTAAGTCGCTATCCTACCTAAGTCGTTAACTCTTAGGTCGGTCAGTCCCATAAGTCGCTCACTCTACTAGGTCCTTAGGTCGTTGCCGACCTAACTTCCTTAGGTCAGTCAAATACTATAGGTCGTTCCTAACTCATTAACGACCCAACCCAACACGACCTAACTGATCTTAGATCGTCTACGACCTAACAATTCAAGCAACCAGATGACCTAATACATAGTGACCTATCTCTTAACCCGGTCAAAACCTTAACTCGTCCACTATATCTTAAGTCGGTCACTATGACCTAACTCCATCCTTAAGTCGTTTAAACTCATAAGCAATGCAACCAAAGGTTAACTATCTTACGATGTTTCGATCCGTGAAAATACGGGTCGTTACAACCATACCCCCTCTCCATCACTAGTACACATTGCCTCCCCGTTTTACTCCCTAAATTTGCAAACAAAGCCATGTGTGTACTTAAGGTACAAATGTGTTTTGTATATATACAAATGTGTGCATATATACACACACACACATAAGCTTTTATTTTAATCATAATTTGTCACATCATGATTAAGTAAGAATAAATATATGTTAATACTTTTAAGTATGCTTTATTAATACTAATTATATCATATAAAAGTGTGTACATTGTTGCATAAGGGTGCACAACGTTCCCGACAACATTTCGGTGTCCAAAAGTCAAAATTTCGGAAAACGCTTTTCGTTCACATTTTTTGTTTTTATTTGAACTAACTATTTTAGTAAACATACTTTTAAAATGATATTTGAAATCATTAATTATTATTTAAAATTTGTTTATTGGGTTATTAAAATCCATTATTAAAATATTTAAAATTGATTTAAATATTCAAATATAAAGTGATTATTTACATGTCGTTACACTCTCCCCACTTACAAGAATTTCATCCCTGAAATTATTACGGAGTGGAAGAAGTAATAACCAACCTAAGAAAATCGATTTACTTACTTGGTTTTTAGTAAACCCGATTAATTATTATTTTTTCCTACCATAAACATATGTAATATAAATACTATAACAACCATAGGCAATCAGGTAACATGATGCAACCCAAAAGTAATGTTACAAACATATGTAATAAAATAAAGAGAATATTCTAATATAAATGCTATGCATCCAACATTTTTCAAAATACTTCCAAAATTTAGAACTAAATGCCTGGTTTTAAATTCAATATTATTTTCGAATTCCTCAAAAAAGAAGTAAATCAAAAACCAAGATCAATATGTCAAGGAGGGGGTCCTCCTAATAAAACATGTTAAACTCTAGAATTAAAACAATATGGAGCTTCCAGTGGTATACTGGTTCCTCCTAAAACAACAACTAAAGCAAACAATTTATTTATTTCTTTTCCAAAAATTTCCAAAATCACATTTCTAAAAGCACCGGGATTTAAGTCCTAATAAACAACAATTCAAAAACATTGGTTTACAAATTTTAACTTTATAAACTGTGGTATATAAAATCACACAGTCAATCAATCAAATTCAATTAAATCAAATCAATCAAATTCTATAAAGGAACATCTGACACTCAACATTATTTAAAATGTCAAATGACTAATAAATAAATCTTAACTTTGTTCAAAGCTTTTGTAACGACTCAGAATTTTAGTCATTTGAATTTGAAATATCTAATTAATTTTAAATATTGGAAAGTTAACTTTATAAGGTAAATAACTTGAATTTCAAATATAGCGATTTATTTGATAATTTAATTGTTGAATTTAATATTTGAAATAGTTTAAATAACTGAATCTTGGGTTTTAAGTTGGCTAAAAATGGTTTCAAAGCTTATTTAAGTTCTATTTAATAAGAATGAAGATAGTAAAACTTTTAATGTGAATTTAAATGTGATTAATTTGGTTTTGTAATAACTCGTTTTAAGTAACGAATAAAAATAGCCTTCCAGGCACTGTCTCGGATTTCGACGAAACCAGTTTCATTGGGTCCGTAATAGTATATTACTATATGAGAACAAATTTCATGAAGATTGGACGTATCGTTTGGTCGTGCGAGATTGAAACGCGTAGAATAATAATTTTAGAAATTGTATAATACAATTGGGTTTAAAAAGCTATCTTCTGCATATGATCGAATTAGGTCTCGAAACAAGTTCCATTGTGTCCAGAATAAGGGTATAACATGTAAAACGGCAGGCGGCATGCCTTGTTTGAAGTTCGAGATTTTCGGACGTTTTGAAATTTGCTATTTTTAAATTAAATATATAATATGCGTTAACCATACTCATACTATTCAGCCCTGTGCAGTTAAAGAACTTGGCAAATTCAATGCGGTGGAGGTGCCAAATTCATAGCGGGGATACAACGAGTATATAGCGGGATATAACCAATGACTCTAAAATAGCATATAAAACTCGTACTTGATGTATTTATAAATATGTAATGGTAATTAAATGAAAAGTTAACACTTAATTGAATTATAATTAATATATAAATAATTTTAAATAATAACATGTGCGAATATACTGTAAATAAATGTAAAAATGTTATATTACATAATTGAATTTAGTAGAATATTAGGGTATTCTCATTTCTGAAAATATATTAAAAATTCAATTAAATAATTTAATTTCCTAATTTTTATAATGTATAAATGATATTTTTCAATTCATTTCTTTTCAAGAAGATATAGCGGAAATAGCGGAATATAGCGGGAATAACGGGATATAGCGGAAATAGCGGGGCTTAAAGCGGAAAGGCTATATTCTATGCTATATAGAAAAATCGTAGCGGTAGAAATCTGCTATAAGATACAACAGGGTTATAGCGGGGTAATAGCGGGGCATTAACTGCACAGATTCAGCCATGCCCATACATTTTCAACATCACCATACCATCAGACCATGTCCTCTACTGCGCAACCATACTTCTCCTTCCTTATTTATAGCCACGTCCAACAAGACCCGTTCGTTTTCTTTTTTTTTCTTTCAAATTCAAATCCTCCAAATCGAATGACCCTCCTCCTCCTGGACCACCAAAGGCAATGTTTGACCTTGACTCAACCAGAGAAGTGACCGCCTCGAAGTTATAAAGTGATTGATTGGTTGGATTTGGCTAGTTCATCGCGAGATGGCCAGAATTTGGAGTTGATCGTCGATCGTTTATTGGCCAATTCCGATGAATTGGCGTACTTGTAGGCGATGGGCACTGAAGGAAAAATGTGGGGAAGGAGGCGAGCAAGCTTCGGCCAAAGTTTGGGAGGGTGGCATCGCGTGGTGGTGGCGAAATTCCTAGTTGAATGGAAAATTTGTTTTGGGGTTTTCACGGTGGTGGCGGCGGCAAATGGGAGGACAGTTGCATGTGTGAGAGGGGAGGCAGTGCTATTAGTGGGAGCGAGGGGGAGGCGACTGGATAGTCATGGCAGTAGCGACGTTGAGTCGAAATTCGCGGCTGGGTGGGTCAGTTTACGAACGAAAGAGAGAAGGAGGAAGGCGGGTTAAATTTTAACAAGGTTAGTTAATTTTTTTAAAAGTAATTGTAATTAAGGATTTATATTATTTAAAATTGTAAAACTTAATAATACCATAACTTGTTCATGCGAGATCCAATTGCGACACGAATTTTTGCGTTGCGCTCGTAATGACATTAGCTTCGAATTGAAATTGGTTTAAACGAATTCAGATACTTTTGAAATTTGGGCTAAAATCAAATGTCGTTCGATTTTAATTCCAAACTGGAACGCCTCGGCGACAACAGAAATTTTGGTGAGTTAAACTCACCTTTTTGGTTAACTAGTATGATATATAGTTGATAAAAATTGTTGAATGATTGTTTTGATGAGTTACTATATTTATATAGTTGGTTTGGATATATTCCCGCCCTTGGAGCGGATGAGACCCTATTACGTTCCCGTGTAAGAGCGGATGACCCTTTGTATACGAATTCCGCCTCAAAGTGGTTGATTTATATATTTTATGATTATATACTGTTGTGGTGCAGGGGGACAGGTTGGAGGGATCCAATAGGATTCCTCACCAATGTTGATTTTATTTACATATATATGTGCTGATATATATGAGTTGTGATGTAGGGAGATAGGTTGGAGAGATCCAATGGAATTCCTTGCTATTATTGAATTAGTTTCAATAATATTCCAGTTATATGAATTATTGGATAATAAACTGGATTTGTTGAAAATATGGGTTACGACATCGTTATATGTTGAAAACTGAAAACCCGTAGTGATAGAAAATTAATATCATTATTAGTTGAGCATTTGGTGGCTATTTGCCTCAAATTTGTATTTTAAAAATACTATAATTACCATTGAGTTGGAATTGGTTTTGAAATAAGAAATGATTTCGTTGATGGTTTACCTCGATCGAAGTCTGGCCATAACAGTGTGTGGGTGATTGTTGATCGTTTGACTGAATCAGCCCACTTTATTCCTATTAAGTCCAACAGTGTTCCTAGTTCTATTGTTTGTAACAGAGGTCCGATTTTCACTAGTGGATTCTGGTAGAGTCTCCAGAAAGCTTTGGGTACAAAGCTTTATTTCAGCATAGCTTATCATCCACAGTCTGATGGACAGACTGAACGGGTGAATCGTATTCTAGAAGATCTCTTTCGTGCTTATCTTGATTTTGGTGGTAGTTGGAAAGACCACCTACCTCTTATTGAGTTCACCTACAACAGTTTTCAGTTTAGTGTCGGTATGGCTCCTTTCGAAGCTTTATATGGAAGGCCATGTCGATCACCATCTTATTGGTTGGAGTCCGGGTAGAAGTTGGTTTTATGCCCCGACTCTATTCGTGAAGCTTCTGAGAAGACTGATCTCATCCGACAGAGAATGAAAGAGGCTCAGAGCAGGTAGAAATTCTACGCTGACAACTGCAGGAAACCATTAAAGTTCTCTGTTGGTGATCTTATGTTCATTCGGGTTTCTCCTTTGAAATGGGTAATGCGTTTCAGTCGGACCGAGAAATTGGCTCCTTGATATATAGGACCATTTCCTATTATTGAACTTATTGACCCAGTTGCATATTGT
Source organism: Allium fistulosum (assembly GCA_030737815.1). Lineage (NCBI taxonomy): Eukaryota > Viridiplantae > Streptophyta > Magnoliopsida > Asparagales > Amaryllidaceae > Allium > Allium fistulosum. The sequence continues at coordinate 328,344,988 of CM060906.1, forward strand.
GTATCACTTCCAGCTCAGTTTTCTATTATTCATGATGTATTCCATGTATCTCAACTTCGGAAGTGTCTTCATGATTCTGATTCAGTTGTTGATCCTCATGTTTTGCAAGAGCTTGAGATCTCACCGGATTTATCTATTGTGAAAAATCCTATTCATGTGCTTGCTTCGAAGGTTAAGCATCTTCGAAATAAGGATGTTCCACTTGTGAAAATTCAATGGTTCGCTAACCCCAAGGATTGTACTTGGGAAACCAGAGAATTTATTGAGTGAACATATCCTGGTTTTCTTTCTTCTGCTATTTAAGGGTGAATATTCTTGACTCAAGCTTATCTTATTCCTAATTCATGATGAAATAAATGTCTTATAGACGACTCTTTTATTGAAATTGCGAGGATGTAATATTTATAAGGGGGATGGGAAATTGCGAGTCTGTAACAACCCTGGTTTTGTGATTTCCTGTGAAAATAAATTATAATGATGGTTATAATTTAAAATGGAGAAATAAAATAAATTTGGAGACGGGAAATTTGTTGAAAATTGTTTATTTTAAATAAACAATGATTTTGAATAAATAAAATGGAGTTAAGTTAGATTGGTTAAAAATTAAGTTTGAATAAAAGAAATATGTAGATTTGGTAATTAATTGAATTAAATAAAGATAAAGAATTTAATTCAACTATAATTGTTGAAATAAATACAAAATGTAGGAAATAAAGTTTTATAAACTTTATTATGTTAGTTTAGGGTAAAAATGAGCATCTAATAATTTTAATTTGTTAAAATGCAATAATTGCGGAAATAATGATCAAATAGTGATTTTTGCTAATTTTGGTGATGTGTTAAAAATTAAATATGGTTAATATTATAAATAAAAATGTGGAATATTGATTCAAATCAATATTGGGTGTAAAAATATTTTTGGTATTGTTTGTTGATAATATAAGCAAGAGAAATAATTTTATGTAATTTTGTTGTTAAAAATATTGATTTGTGAAAATAAAATGGGGAAATTAAAGCATTTAAGTAAAAATGAAATTTTAATGATAGAAATTTATTTTAAATGGCTAAAATAACTTTTATATGTTGATAAAACACTTTATTAAACATAAAATATGTTAGTATGATTTTATAAAGTTGAAAACATGTAAATGTAAGTTGTTTTGGTGAATTATGTGATAATAAGTATGATAATATGGTTAATTATACAGTATATAGGTTAATTGAAACATAAGAATGGTCATATGGCTTATTGGGTAGGGTTTAATCCAACCCAAACCCAAATACTTAGTTTATGGAAGAGGTTGGGAAAAATCTGTATGTAACATTCCTTCACTCCACTTTTCTCTCTTACTCCTTCTTCCAAAAAGTAAGAAAAGCTCAAAAATGGCTACCATCTTGAAATTGTAAATCCTCCTCCAAAAATTAATTAAAAAACATAGAAAGTTGTAATATTAAGAGTGTTAATAGGTAATCTCTCCAAAACCTAAAATTATTTCACCTATTTCTTGTTTGTGAAATTGGTATTCTCTATAACTTCTGTTCTTTGTCAACATGTCTGTATTTTCTCCTCTTTCAGGTTTCTAACTCCAAATCAAGGCCAAAGCTTCCATCTTCCTCGAGTTTGCTCTAAAATTGTGCTAAGGTGAGTTTGTAACTCACATATCTAGCTTAAATCAGGTTTGCATGCTGATAATTGTTGATTTCTGCTTATTGTAAAACAAAGTCTGTTGCTTGAATGATAATAGTATGTATATGTTCTAGAGTCCTTTGTTGTGTGCTTTTATATCTCTGTTCTTGTCATGAATTCATGCCAGATTTTCTCTGAATTGTTGTTTGAGTGTCAATAATCTTGCATGCTGAAATCTGGATTGAAATAGTTTATGTAAGTGCCTCGAAATCATGCTAAAAATCAAGTTCAAAACACGCTGAAGCTTTGAAAAAATAAATGCGACATTTGCCTATGAAGGTCGACCATAAAGGTCGACCATCACCCTTGAAGGGTCGACCTCTAAGGTCGGCCGTTCAACGGTCTAGGTTGACCATTGCTTTGTATTTTGCGTGTAACTTTTTTTTTTCGAGTGTGATGGTTCCAGTTCTGTTGATTTCTGATGCTCTATTCCAGCACAGTTTTGAATGGTTTTTCATCCAAATCCGAAAGTCAACATTGGATGATGAATTTTATGTGAATTTTCTATTTCATATGAGTTTTAAGATGTGCAAATTTTGGTTGAATTTGCTTTGATTTTGATTATTTCGTGCATGGGTTTTTAAATTAGTTTTAAACAAAAATTTCAAATTAAAACCGGATTTTGAAATAAAAATTTTCTAAATAAATTTTTATGAGTTTGAAATTATTTCCAAGCTTATTATTATTATTTAATAATATATTTCGCTATTTAAAGTGATTTTTAAAGGAAATAATTTCCAAAATATTTTCGAAAAATCGTTTTCAACTCGTTTTCTCCAAGAATATTATTTTCTATAAAATTACACATTTTTGCACTCTTCGAGAGAACAAGGAAGTGACTTAAACGATTTAGTAAAACATATGGTATGGGACACATGCGTTTACTTTTTCGGTTAATTCCGGACTTGTTCGATTGAGGTCATACACGAGAGTGAAATTAACTACCTTATAATAAACGATTAAGTGAGAACGTGTGGTATGGGACACAATGTTGTCACTGATTTGGTTATTATCTGGAAGTATGTGACACTTTATGTTGGACCTTTGGGTATGTTGATTGCCGGTACTAGACCTTCGGGTTATTTATTGGGCTTTCGGGCCATTTGTTGGACCTTCGGGTCATTTGTTGGGCTTTCGGGCCAATTGTTGGACCTTTGGGTCATTTGTTAGGCACCAAATTTGTTGTTGATGGTACTTGGCAGGCTTCGGCCATATGTTATTGATGCACGTGCGGCGTAGCCTAGACTCACCATTTTTTGGGATCCACCTTTTGTTGTTGTTTTCTAGATTTCATTATTTTTAATTTCTAGAATTTGTTGATTTTCAAATGTTTTCACCATTTTGTTGGATGTTGGAGTTATACATAGCCTTTGTGCTATTTGATGACGATGACATGGTGATTACATTTTTGTTGTTTGAACTCCTTAATGAGTTCGATATGTTGACATTATGCTGTTTGGTGACATGGCTTATATGCCTTATATTGTTTGATGTTTTGGCATTTACGCCTTATGTTGTTTGGTGATTTGGCTCACAAGCCTTATGTTGTATGTTGATTTGGCTCATATGCCTTATGTTGTTACATGATTTGGCTTATATGCCATATGTTGATTTGAGAACATGGAGTTCATCTCCATGGCGAGTTATTATCCTCCGTGTGTATCTTATCTTCATCTATTATGTACTAACCCTCTTGTTTAGGCTAGACTGACCCATGTGTTCATATTTTTATATGATGCTCGGGTCAGACCTAGTCATTACAAGTCAGTAGATTGCAGTTTGACTTCCACCTTGCTTTGCTCTGCTGTGATCTTTCCTCTTTATTGCTTAGTGTATATTTTGATGTAGCCCCATTTTGTTGTAGTACTCTGATGTATATATTCTTTCGTGACTCTGATGTATATTTGGTTCATAAGAACCAAACTCATGTAGCATGTTATGTTGTACTTCTGCCGACTCTATATATGTATATGTATGTGTATGTTCCTATTCTGTGATATGAGGTATTTGATGTTATTATATTTGTTCTGAATACGATCCTTAGCCACCGTAGTTTTGTGTTAAACCTGAATCGGATATGTCGATCCACTTAAGAAAGAAAGAAAGAAAGAAAGGGAAAAAAATGAACACTCAATCGATGTATTTGATACTCGTTTAAGACAAAGCTCATGGATGGTCGCTCCGAACCACCCCTATTCTCTGCACTAGCAGAGAGTATTACCTAGTAATGCTCTTTGCTAGTGTGGGTCTCGTAGTGGAGCATCATAGTTACCGTAAGGTAAAAACCCGTCTCTGTTTGTGTGCGGCATGGTCTTACGAGATGCCTTTATTTCAAAGGGTTTTATATCATATAGAAATCCATTTGATTGTGTTTCTCATAATGGTTACTAGATTGACCCGGGCGTTGTTTTCCTATAATGGTCGGATCAGCTCAAGCATATTTTTCAAATTTAGCTGGAAACTTTGGAGCTTTCAGGAGACGAGTTGGATACCTCCAAGACGTACTCACGTATTTTGCTGTTATTTTTCTGCTATTTATTCTTGTTGTATTTATCAGCAATTGTAAGGACGGGTTGTTATAATTGTCCAGGGCTGATGATAGGATAATTGTTCTCTGATAGATGTATGTATATTAAAGTTTAGTTTTCTTTGTGTAAAGACCATTTGTATATTATATGTTACTCGTCATGTTTATCGATACTTTTCTGTCTTTCTTTCTTTTTCCCCAATGATATGTCTTTCCGACACTTGGATGTTCGGACATGAATATCGTGGATGTATTAGTGTCGACTTTTGAGGGTCGAAAGGCGGGTTGTGACACTACTTTCACAAATAGCTTTATCTGACCTACTTGAATTCATCCCTTATCCTTGAATCTAAAAATAGGTTCAGAGAGTGATACCAAGCTTGTGACTAGGATTTCCATTTGGTCAATTGTATGTATAAAGATCTCATTTAATGTGCCCCTTATGTTAACTAAAGCTTCGAATATTAATTATAGTCCAACTTGAGAAGTTATTATAGGTAAAGCACTATGTGAGCTCACTCGATGTCACAATTGCCTACGTCGGAAACAACATAGGCATCACTTCAGTAAATCATTTGCCTACACCTCGACTTTGCCTTATTGGCATAAATAATTTCTGCCATTCTTGTAATGTTGCAAATAAAATAAGTGTTGTTCCTTAATTCAGCGTTCCTTTGTTGACTAACTTCATCGATTTGGAAGGTCCTCTATTACCATCTCTCTTTGTTGACACTACCAAATGATACCTAGCACTATAATTACCTTTATCATTAAAGTCAAGCATCTACTCCCTTAAATCTTTGTTGACATGTCAAGCCTTATCATCCTATATTGTTAGAGTTTATTGGTAGTTGCATACCTGGTCAACAAATCTAGTGTATATCTCAAGCAATGATATAAGCTATAACATCACTTTTTATTCGTCGTTAACATTTAGATCGACAATATTCACCTTTATCAACGACATATCTACCACAACATGTGCTTTCAAAGTAGTCCTCTTATTCATTCAATATTGGAAAATTTTCACATTTGTATCAATCAATTTATAAATGACTTTAGATTCCTATCCAAATTTCTTCCAAACACCATGCGCAATTGCTATATTAGTAACTAGCATGTAACTCATGTGTTGCACATGGTAACATTATAATATTTATACTTTTAATGTTAAAATTAGAACTATGTCATGCAACATATGGTAAATTCGCTGAAATAAATGAATTATAAACTAAAATTATTACTATTATTATTTGTATATAATTTATGTTCTATAGCTTATATGACTTTATATTGAGTAAAAAAATAATTTTATCATTTTTGTTAGTATGATATACATGTTGAAACTAACATAGATTTGTTAAATAAATTAACAAATATTACTTAAGTGATTTATTTTAATATGTTAACTTAAAATTACATAATTATTTTAAATATATAGATAAACAGTAGGAATGAATTGAGAATGATTTTGTAGAAAAATTGCAAAAATCTTACTGTAGAATTATTCGAAGTTAAGAATAGAATTTTGTTGTGCGGTGTGATATTTGAGATAAATGACTAATTTATTTACAAATTAACTTTACTGTAATTTTTTTATATATATAATTTAATGTATGTGATCTATATATCTTTATAGTTTAATGGAAAATATAATTTTACTGGTTTTATATTATATACATACCCAACAACATTCACTAGTAGTATATTTAAAACCGACGCATAGTTTTAGGATTAATTATAAGTGTAGACTAACTATTTACTAAAATTATTTAAATCTTTTAAATTTTAGATTTCATAATTAATTTAAATACATGAATTAAAATATAAAACATTAAAAAAGAATTGAGGAGGGTTTAAATAACTGTAGAAATGTTAAAATATAGGTATTTGAAGCTAAAAATAGAGCTTTATAACGTTATGTATGATAAATTTATCAAGATAAAGGAATAATGAATCAAATTGGTTAATATTGTTTATGCATGTTACTCATGTTATGTGATTTATATATCATTATATTTAAATGAAAGACAATTTTTCCACTTTTATTGATATGATAATGACATACATATTGAAATCATGATATTTAAGGATTTATTGGATGAATTAATAAATATTTGTTAATTGAGTTTATTCAAATAGTTTAAATTCAAGATTACATGATTAGTTAAGATATATTGACTAAAATGTACAATATTAGGCGATTGAAGAGCGTTTTGTAAAAAACTGCATAAATTTCAAAATTTAGGTACTTGATGTTAAAAAAATATTATAAAGTAATGCATGGTAAAAATATTGATATAAATGAATCATAAATTAAATCATAGTTATTATTTATGTATATAATTATGTTATGCGATTGATGCATTTATATATCTAAATGAATTTCATACCGCTTTGTGAATATGAACATAGTATAAATATAGAAATTTTCATGTTTTTGTTATATATCGGACAAATCAATGAATACTAGTTCATTGAATTTATTCAAATAACTTCAACATTACATGAATATAATATATGGAGTTAAATGTAAAATATTAGAAGAAAATTGAAGGAGGTTCTGTAAATGGTTATAGAAATTTTAGAATGAAGGTATTTGAAATAAAAATACATTATAATTTAATACACTATGTGATGATCTATAGATAAATGAACTATACATTGAATTTGTTATCATTGTCTATGTATATATTATATGTTATGTGACTTATATGTCTTACTTTAGTGGAAAAGTTATTTTACTATTTTTGTTAATATAATTATAGCAAGCATATTGAATTTTCATATTTTCATAATTTAGTAGAAGAACTAACTAATATCATTTAATTGTATTTATCCACTTGTTTAAATTTGAGATTAAATAATTAATTTGAATATGTAGATTGAAATGTAAAATATTAGTGATAAGTGATCGGGTGGATTTTGTAAATAATTGTGATAGTTTTATATTTTTGGTATTTGAAGTTAAAATTAGAATTTTAGAATGAACTATATGATAAGATTATAGAGATAAATAAACTACAAATTAAATTTGTTATTATTGTTTTATGTGACTTATATATCATAGTCGAGTAAAAAAATTAGTTTACCATTTTGGTTGGTACAATAGTGATATACATATAGAAATTGTCATTCTTAGTATTTGTTAAAAATTAGTTTACCATTTTAGTTGGTATAATAATGATGTACATACTTACTTTATTTAAATAGTTCAAAATTTGGATTATGTGATTAACTTAAATATATGGACTTGAATATAATGTTAGGAGATAATTGATAAATTATTTGTATATAATTATACAAACTCTTAAATGTACATACCAGAATGTAATATAATGTGAGAGATTTAGTAAAATAAAGTGTAAATGTATAAATTAGAAGATTTGAAAATAAAATATCGAAGAGAGGATTAACGAGAAGAGTGAAAACTACTAGTTTCAATAAGAGAAAATGCTAGTTTCAATAAGAGAGCTAGAAATTCTTCTACTTTACTATTATTCCGTAGATTACTAAACGATTTTTTTGTGAGTCGTGATGTGCAATTTTTTTGAGGATAAATTCCCATATATTGAGTCTCTTCCTGATAAGAAAGAATGCAATGGGAAAAATATTTAACCACCATTATGGGATGATGAGGAGTATGTTGCTGAGAAAATGGTAGAGGAAATAGATGATGTAGGTGCTAATGGTGATGATGGTGAAGGAGGTACTATGGCACGATGAGGTAATGGTGCGTCTAGTAGCGGTGAAGTTCTAGGTCGCGATCATCGTACAAAAATTCCATCAACAAAGCTTCGGGGTTATGTCACTAATGCAGTTGTTCGACGAAATATAGGCCCTACTACATCAACTGCTACTCCTCTTTAATCGAGTTCCCCAGGTAAACCCTTTGATATAGCTTGTTATATTGATTATAACAAAATTTTTATGAGACAAATATTTTCTGACAGCAATTACAAAAGGTAAAGAGCCAATTTCCTTTTAGGAAGCTGTCAAACATCTAGGTTTGTGCTCAATTCATTTATGGAACAACATTCATGAATTACCACTTTTCAAAATTTTCTTTTCATTCCACTCTATTATGATATGTTATTTCTTATAACATATGAACCAGATAATGCTTCCTTGTTTGGCAAACTAACCATCATCAAAGCTTTTCCTCGGTCCTTATCTCTCAAACATCCAATCATTCAGCTTTGATGAATAGCACTCTCATACTAATTGCAAGGAATTTAATGTTAAAAAATAATTTCTTTTAAATTACAGAAAATAAATACTACACCCAACCAACATAATAGTAAAGCAGTCAATAAACAATCCTATAGTAAATAGCAATGTAGAAATACATCAAAAAGACTTAGCAAATTTATAGTGGTTTTGCAGTCATGAGATTGCTAAGTTCATATTTCGAAAATATTTTACTTATACCTGAGTAATAAAATTACAAGAGATTTTTTCTGAAGAAGTTTTCAATGAAATACTCTAAGTTTATTACAGAAGAAGCTTATAACAGAATGAGCAAATAATTCAAAATATCAAAACTTCATTATTGTTAGTCTTAGGATATTCATTCAAAATAATCTCTGGTGTTCCTTTCAACCCTTCGGGTAAAAAATCCCAACAACACTTTTTTACCCAAAATAATCAATTTCTAGATCAGTCTCATCTAAACTATAACGACCCGGATTTTTCGATGGTTAATTTTGAATATTTAAATGGTTTTAAATATTGAATTTGGGATTTATAATTTAGTGGTAAGATTTTAAAATTGAAAATAAGACAATTTCGCCAATTTTTGAAATCGACGAGTTAAAATAGCGATCCAGGGCACAGTTTTGGAATTCGACGAAACTAGTTCCACTAGATCCGTAATGGTGTATTATTATCGGATTCCAAATTTCATAGTGTTTGGAGTTATCGTTTGATCGTATGGGATATAAACGCGTTGAAATTTATATCGAAATTTAATATAATAATTGGGTCCAAAAAGCTATCTTCTTCATACGATCGAATTTGGACTTGAAACCTTTTCCATTGCGTTCGGAATAAGAGTATAACATTATAAATGCCTAGCGGTATGCCTCGATAGAGTTACGTAAATCGAGACATTTAAAATTTAATAAATAATTGTATGGTCAAACATTCACATCAGTTTTATTTTCTCCTTTCAAAGCACTATACCATTACCTATTCAAACATGCTTCCCTCCCTATGTTAAATCACGTCCCCTTTCTTCTCAGTTAAATCCACGAAGAGAAATCATGCCGTCCCATTTTTCTTTAAAATCACATATACTGCTCCTTCTTCTTCAAGACAAAACCGAAATCAAATCGTCCGATACAAAAAAAGAGAAGAAAAACAAAAATGAATTCGTATGTGATAAAAAAATGGGGATATCACACGATCGAAATAGCAATTCGATGGGAAGCGCGCGCACGAAGGGAATCATCGCAATAGAAGTAGAATCACATTTGGGGGAAACGACGGTTCAGGTCGAGGAGGGTGACGATAGCGTGGGGGCGGCCAGAGGTGAACGCACACAGGCGCGAGGGGGACTAGTGATGGTAGGTCGGGAATCGCGCGAACGGCTAAAGGCTTGTCGATGGGGGTGGCCATCAAGCGAAAGGTGCACGTCTTGACGTGAGGTCACGTGCAGGACATCGGAGCATAGGGTTGCGATTAGAGTTTTCGAGCAAGTAGGGATGGAGGCAGTTGCGCTCGTACGTGAGTAAGTGGAGGAAGTGTTGGGTGAAGTGCATGGCACAAAGCTCGAGGTGGCTGGCCGTGCTAGATGGTGATTGCGGTGATGGTGGAAGTATTGTAAGGTTGTGGCTGGCGACTTGAAGGTAATAGGATCAGTAGTTGTTGTATGACAGTGGGTAGGTGTGGCGATGTAGGATCATTGGAATCGACTGTTTTCATGCAAACGAGGATGGAGAGGAAGGAAGTAGTTCACGGCTTGGATGGGAAGTGAAGATATCAATCGGTTCTGATTTGCTAGGTAATTAAGCTAAATCGTGTAATTAAATTTAGTTAATTAATTTTATTGATAATTTATATTTATAAAATTTATAATTTATCTATAAGAGGTCCAAATAAATAAAACAAGTCGAGTTGATTCATTGCTGGAAAATCTACACAATAGAATTTATTTGGACGATCAGCAAATTAAAAATCAAGGTGAGAGAATCTCACTCTTTTTTGATTGCTAGAATTTAATTTTAAATAGTTAAAATAAATTATTGGATGCTTGGTTGGATTTATAAATTATTATCTATTGAATGATATATTATCTATATATATAGTAATATATATTAGTAATTGGAGTGATATTCCCGCACATTATAAAGTATGAGACCCTATGTGCCCCGCATAATAGCGGATGACCCTATATACCGCGATATCCCCCTCAAAGTAGGGTTGGTATTTTTATACGTTGTATTAACATCTGTGGATGCAGGGAAACAGGTTGGAGGGATCCAACTGGATTCCTCAAATATGTTGATTAATTTTCAAATATAGTGATATATGATTAGTGTGAATAATCTAATATAGATTATTGCTATGATATTGAATTATTGAATGCTATAATAGCACGAACCTTAAATTTGGTATTTTAAATACCATAAATAGTTATTTTTAAAATTTAAGGCATTAAAAAGGAGATTTTGAATATAAAAATATTTATAAGGAAATTTAGATTATTTTAAAAGAAATTAAGTGGAATGAAGAAAGAAAAAAATATATATACAACTTGCTTGGGTTATACTTAACTATTCGTAAATTAGTTTAAATAGAGATTTTTAAATAAATTTTTATAAAGGGATTTCAAAATGATATTTTGAAAATACGGGAAGGAGTTGAAATCGATATTAAAAATAGGTTTGAAATAAAAATGGAATTTATTAAGGAAGGGATTTATAAAATGAAATTTTATAAATAAAATTGGTTTTATAAAGAAGTGAAACTCAAAGGAGCTTATAAATTTATAAATGATGTTTATAAATAAGGAAAATGATGGTCAGTTGAAAAATTGGAAATATAAGTTTACGATGAGAATTTATATCGAGTTATGGAAATCGTTGTGGTAAAGAAATAGTGGAATCTATTTTTGAATGTGAGAATAGTGGTAAAATTGGGATATAATCGATGTGATATGAATCGAGAGGGATTTATAAACTGAATTTGGAAATATTGGATTTTTAAAATAGATTTTTGTCGACAAATTAAAAAATTTTGTAAAAATGGGATTTTTAATTACTATGCTATATAATTTAAACTATCGAGTTATTGATGTTAATTAAAATGTTTTGATATTTTAAATTTACCTAAACATATTTTAAAAATAAACTATTATTCTTTAAAAATACTTATTTTATATATATAGTTTTAAAGGATTGAATTTATTTATAATCCTCGTGAGATTAGAAGCGAAGTTTGTTAAACGAGTATGGTTTTAGAAGAGGAATCATATAGTGGGATTTTGAGAGCTTAAAGAAATTTCCAAAGTGTTTAAAATACGAGAAATTCCGAAAATGAACTAGAATTCATAAAAAGAGGTTAGAAATGGGCAATTGGGGTTATAGACAAATGCATTTGACTTTGGAAATGTTAAGGGGTTTACAAATAAAATTTGTAAAGAATTGCGAGAATAGGAAATAAATGGGTTATTCCCTGAATATTGGGATAAAAAGATCTTAGGAAATATACCTATAAATATTTCTAAGTATTGGACGGAAAGGATTTGAAAATAGTTAACATCGAGGTTTTAAATATAGAAAATATTTTCAAAGGGATGAATTATAATTGGCAGCGAGAAAAATATTCTAAGTATTGAAATGACTTGAAAATATTCTGTTAAGGATATAAGAATTTGAGTTTGATTTCCACTATAAAAATATTGGAAGGGTTTGACTTTATATACATATCTTATAAAGATATTTTGGGAATATTTTTGGAAAATTATAATAAGGCCAGATGATTGCTTATGAATGTTTTATTGATAGTAAAATAACCGACTATCAATATTGGCCAATTTCGTTAATCGTTTCGAAGAGACCGAGATCGGATTTAATTATCTGAAAACCACTTCGATTTGGTTTGAATGTTACGAATGAATACCGTGGAGATGATGAAGATGGTGATTCGGTTTGTCCAGACCCAGGACAACTTGTATGGACGAATGCTATCAGAACATCGTCATTAGAGGACGATGAGCATTCTAAGTGAAAATTGTTTCTTGAAAGGTAACGCTTAGCCTCAAAACCTCATCAATCGGGAATGACTAAAACATGGGAGATGCAGCAAGGCTAAGTGGGTCGCATCCAATTAGCGTATGTTATCACTTTTCAAGATATCCTCGGAAACCTTTATATTATGGATATGGTTGTGCATGAAAGAAGGAGCGCTCGATAGTAAGGGTGGGAACACCTAGGGTGTAACGACCCGCTATTTTGGACCATTCAAATCGACAATAAATCCACACATGTCTGACTTGAATAATTCAAAATATCAGATTGTTAATTTAAATTTGGCAAAACTCATAATATACAGTAAATAAATCAATCACAGAATCACAGACACAGAGTAATACAATAATACGCAGCGGAATAGATAAAATAGTAGTTCATGAAGCTACTATATAAACATCAGAGTTAAAAATAAAATACAACAGAATCTCAAATACAATGAAGTCTTCAGTACGAATAGATGACTTCTCTGAACAAATCAACTAGAAGAGCTGAAAGCTGAGGCGATAATTGGATCTCCACAGGAAGCTCCAAACTCCAAGGGTGAGTCTCAGATGCTGTATCACTCAATCTGACCCGAGCGTAAAGCAAAACACAAAACACTCGAGTCAGGATTAACATTCTTATACTAATAAATTCAACTCAAGTGAAATATCAACTGAAATACAATTAACTTAAAGGATGTTTGGGATAACCATCCTTTAAGGATCTTCAGAACTATCTACAAGGTGGAAATATACATTATAACACCATGGTCATTTCAATTTAATTTATACTTCAAAACCCAAATATCATTTCATTTCAAATATAACTATTTTCCAAGATAGTATATATATTAATTAATTTATAAAGTAAAGCATTTAATTTTCTCAAGTCTCGCAAATCGATTCAAATCAACTTCAAATTCCAAATTCAAATTTATTCAAGCTCCATTCATCAATTCAATTCAGTTCTAAATATACCATTTAAATTTTCAATATATTTCAAAGCTTCAATATTCAACATTTCAAAGTTAAATTTAACAGTTTCATATAGCTCTTGATTTAACTTTATTATTATTTAATTAGGGAATATTCACTTAATAAATTCAAAATCATTCAACTAGCCTTAAATTTCATTTTTACCAAATATTTCCTTAAATTTATTTAAACAAGAAATATTCATTAAATTATTTAAATCAAACTCAAGTTATAAATCATATCATAAGTCTCAATTTCAATAAATTGCAAATCGGTTTAATTAAATAAAATTCTTTAATGAATACAATTTCAACTAAATTCAAATTATCTTTCCAACCTTAATTTGTTCAAATTATTACCAAAATCTATTTTTTTGAAATATAGGTATAAGTACTTAAACATATTATATGTATTCAATCAATCTTAATTAAATTTAATATTATAATTAAATCTATATAAATATCATTACCATTTATATATAATAATTTAAGAATCAACATTTATTTAACCCATATATTTCTTTCCAAATCAATAGAATTTATTTTCAAAATATTTATATATATGGACCAATGGTGTCTGTATATATATCTATCATATGGTTAAGTGGTACAGATATTTATCATTTCAATCCGTAATTTAAATATATACGGGTAGATATCATTTCAACCCGTAATCCCAATTTCAATTCAAATGAAAATCGCTTGGGTTTATCATTTCAACCCATAACGATTTTCTCCTATTCTAAAGTCCATTCGGGTATGTATCATTTCAACCCATAGTGAATTCTATACTAACAGGGAACTTGCAGAGTGATGACAGATAATATGAAATACAACAACATGCATATATCATAAATAACAATAAAATATAAACAACAGGATATGGTGTCATATCCCACAGGTGAACAGTTACAGATAATAGCATATATAACAATTTTAAATAACTACAGCAGCATATTTCAATTGTCGTTTCAATTGAAATCAAATTTAATAAATAAAAGAATGCTAAATCGTGAGTGATTACTCACCTTTCGAGGCTAGAGAAATTTGGCAATCAAACGAGCTATGAATTCCAAAGCAGTACGCTAGTAGGACATGATTCGATGAAGAAGACGTGCACGATGGTCAAAGCTGATAGATAAGGAATTGATGAAATCAAATCAGAACTGGATTGGTGAAGATAAATGATATAGGTGAATTTATATATATAACTATATATATGTAATCAAATTCTAAATTCAAATATATATTAAATTAAATATATATAGGAATTTCAAAATCCATTGTTTTTAACTAAAACTCAAATACTAAAGTCATACATGTAAAATAAATTATATGTTATAATTAAAACAATATTGGTTATAAATTTAGTATTGACGAAACCAACTTAAGTCCAAAATAGTATATTTATATATAAAACAAATATATGTAAACTATTTATATATATGCCACCCACTACATTCATGTTACTCAAATGTATGCAGACCTATTATAAATCTATGCAGACCCGTTATAAACATTCACGCAATACAAAATATATATATGCAGACACAACAACATACAAGTATAAGTTATATAGTAACCTATATAACCCTATTATGATTCATACTTTATAATATAACTGTAACTATTTATAACATAACCTACTATAACATACATTTCATTTACAACTTATATACAGTGAAATAGTTAATATATACGAAAAGCTCATAACTGTACAATTAACATATATTTTTATAGCTATTAAAACTTGTATAGTTTAATATGGTATATATATAACCAGACTCCCAATATAACTTATATACTAAAACCATAAACCGGCTATAACATATATGAAGATCTATAAAATTCAACAAATAATATAACTAATGTATTATAGACTAATACAAACTCAATACGCAGTAGTATATTATAAACAACTATACTTAAAACTTGCTTTTATGAACTTGTAAGCTAGGCCTCAAACACCTTCGCATAGCAACATACAAACAATATAAACATTGTATATATTATCACAACTATATATATAAACTTACTCAATATATAACACACATATGCTAGCATAAGCCCAGATTACATAGCCTATACGGCTAAGAACAATTGAATAAATTAAAATACTTGGTAAAGTATCTATATACGTATATAGATTATGATGCAAAATCAGAGATTTAAACAAGTTAAATATAGATATATACGTATGTTATACTGAAATATAAACCTTTATGTATTATAACAAATATACAACTTAGTATATACCTATGCATTTAGATATACAGTAACATACATAAGTTTACAAACAACCTTTATATAATCAATATAATATTATAAAATATATATAAAACAGAGTTCAACTTTGCATATAGACTAGTATGTAAACTGCCGTACCCTTTATACGTATAAGACTTGGAAAACAAATTTATATATACATTAACATATATTATATAGAATACATACATATAAGAACTAAATATACTAAAATATAATAGAACTGGCATATATATACGTACGATAACTTCATATATAATATATATATATCACTTATATATTATAATACACGGTACAAAAATAACAGCAAGTAGTTAATAAAACAAAAATAAAATTTATAAACTAATCATATATACACATAGATAAACTCCAACTATAAATATAAAACAATTTATGTGTATAGTACATAAAAAAACAGTTTATATGAGAGCATACCAATTCCAATATACACATATATATGGACATATATGCTGCAGCGATGAAGGAAAATTGTAGAGGAGCTGCTGCGCGATGAGTCCAAGGGGAAGAAAACGTTGCGGCTAGGGAACGAGGCAAAGGGTTGCGTAAGATTGTCCGGGAGATGGAGGGGATGAAGGCACGCTAGTAGCTTGAGGTGGCTTGGAGGCAAGCTATGGGATGGAAGGTGTTTGGTTGGAGCTGTGCTTGTCACTTGGGAAAGGTGGTTGCGGCCAAAATTTGGAGAGAATGGGAAAGGAGAAGGAGCAGTTTGGGAAAAAGAAGGAATGGAAGATAGGAAAAGTGGGGGAAATAGAAATGAAAAGAATGAGGCCAGGCAAAACATATAGGAGCAGGTAAGAAAAAAAAAGAAAGCAAAGAAACGCTCCAAATAAATGAATGTAACGTAACGAATATAAAATTCATATATTTCCAAACTGATGGAAATAAGGGCAATGAACCATCAATGCATTGGAATTATGGTCTAGTAACAGCTAATAATGAATGCCAAGTGGCCGTGTCAAATTTCAGCTGTTTTAAATTCGAATGGACATCAAAAGTGGTACCGATACGGAATCGTTTTGCGATTTTCCGACATGTATCGGACACAGAAACACAGGTACGAATATACTGTGGAAATCAGCACGACAAGACGATCAAAACGGTATACAGATACCAGTGACAGATCCGATCAAAAAAGTCGATATGGACACTAATATACGTTGCTATTCCGTACGGAAAAATCCAAACGGAGCTAGAAACGTCCGAAATTTGCGAAACGAAATACGCAGTCTTATTCAGAGTGTTCTAAATAAATTTCTCATATTGAAACTTTTAGGTTTCAGAACACTTTTAAATTCAACTGTTTTTAACTGATTTAAATTGAGATAAAATTACACAATAAAATAAACTTCCATATTTTCTAATGAAAATTTACCAATTGCTATGTTTTTAAATACAT
This sequence comes from Allium fistulosum, assembly GCA_030737815.1. NCBI lineage: Eukaryota > Viridiplantae > Streptophyta > Magnoliopsida > Asparagales > Amaryllidaceae > Allium > Allium fistulosum. The sequence continues at coordinate 328,362,094 of CM060906.1, forward strand.
ATTCCAAATATAAAAATTTTATTTCAAAATTCAATTATTTAAAATAAAAAAAATTCAGTTAAATACGTTATTAAAACCAATCAAAATTTATGGGTCGTTACACTCTCCCCCACTCAAAACTTTTCGTCCCCGAAAAGGAAGGAGGTAAGAGAATAGAAACAACCAGACAGAAAAGATGGATTAAAAGACAAGGATAAATAATTAATTTAAACTATATAAATTTTACTTGAAATATTCATTTGAAAACTTCATTTGCAAATCAATTATTTTTAATACTTAAATATTTTTCAAACCTATTTGTAAAATTTCTTACTTCCTTTATAAATACCATTTATATGTTTAAATAACACCTTTACAAAAATATGAAAACTATTTGAAACAATTATTTACATCATTACTTATATTTACAAAGAAGCTATTTGAAAACATTAAATCCATAATTCATAAATTTATTAATTTATCTCAAGATACTTTTCAAACATTATTAAGAAATCAATAATCATTTTCTTTAAATATGTTGTATTTAATTAATAACTTCAAAATATTTATAACACTAAAATTTTATATTAAACCATGTAGTATATAAAATAAAAAATATATTTAAAAAGGATGTAGTCAACACGGAAAAGAAGGAGGATTTGGAAAAACAGGATATAGGTGAATGAATAAGGCTGAGCATATAAGGTAGATTCAAAAGAACAGTATCGGGCATGAATAATTAATTCAAACCATAAGGATTTCAATTTCAAATATTAATACAAAATTCCTTTGTTGAAAATACCTTTATAATAAAATACTTTTATAACTCGATGTTTCAACAAGTTTATCCTTGTTCCTGTAGACTTTGGTAGTGCGTTGATCATGCGCAAAACTAGAATTCTCCAGGTACTTAGTAGACCTGTTTCAACACCCAGTGAAAATACTGGAAAACTTTTAAAAACAGATATGGAAAGTACAATCCAAACAAAAAACAAACAAAACCTTTATCTAACCATGGTTCGCAGATACACAATGGTTACGCCTGGATCCCCCAGGAAACAATCCATATCCGTAAGCTTTCTCAGCCCTGCGAGTTACGCCATGATGACTAGTAGAATGCAGGATACACAATGGTTACGCCTGGATCCCCCAGGAAACAATCTGTACCCCTAGGCAAGACTCAGCCAAGAAGTTGCGCTACTATTCGCGACCTACACAGATTGCAGGATACAAAATGGTTACGCCTGGATCCCCCAGGAAACAATCCGTACCCCCAGGCAAGACTCAGCCAGGCAGTTGCGCTATGCAGTCGCGCTCGTAAGACCATGGGTAACGCCATGGAATTCGAAGGACACTCGAGTATCATATCCGGAAAACAAAAAATCAGAGAGAATAATATCGATAGAATGAATCCAAGATGTGGCCACAAATCGGATATCAAGCAGAAGGCACTTTCCATATCTTTACTTCGAAAATATGTATCATATAGTACCTTTTCAAATCAATTTCAAATATCGTACTTATAGAATATCCATTATATATAAGATTTAATTTTCAAATCAAATACTTTTCCAAAATCAAAAGTATATCAAATCACACTTATATAGACTTTAATTATATAAGATTTCACTTTTCAAATTGAGTACCCTTTTCAAATCCATAGTTTTCGAATAAATTTCATACTCATACAAATCAATTTTATATAAGTTCGACAACTCCCAAATCAAGTATTTAGTAACACAAGGTTCTCAAATTTCAATTTGTTTCAATATCAGTTCAATTTCAAAATCATATACAATTTCATCAAATTATTTCTTCTCAAATTAAATATCTTTAGTTTCAAAGTTTCCAAAATAATATATTTAGAAAATAAATCCAATTTTCCAAATAAATATAATTTAAGTCAACCAATTCATTTCCAAAATCAATGGTTTTCAAAATCATCTTATATTTACATAAGGTCCATCTTATATAAGGATCAAATTTTACAAAATAAATTTCGCTGTATGAAGAGCCATAGGGGATTTGAATATCTTTGCTTTTATGCGTTATATATCTTTGTAATTTAAATTGGAAAATTTCTTTTAGTAAGCAAAGATATTCTAACCTGACAGCTTTCAATTTCAGCGTCAAAATATATCAATGATATTAGAATATAAGATGTACATACGTCATCATTTCGCAAAATCACATTTGATCGCTCGCTCGATCACACAAGTTTGCTTTCGAACTAGTATTGTCCATTCGACTTCCCTAATGCGGATTTCGATATGGTTTCTCGACTAGAAGCCATCAGTCTCCTTGCATAGCCATATACTACGATAGAGAATTCTAGAATCAAGCCCAAAATCCATATCAAACATTCGCCATCAAGAATCGAATGAAAAATCCTAACACGAAATGGTGTAATTCACCTCGAACTTGTGTACTCAAACTTGGATCAAATTAATTTTGCGAATAAAACAGCATACGTACAACTTATATATTTATTCCAACTTTTTAAATATATAGTTTCATAAAGATGTTACTAAGTTAAAACATTTAAACTAAATTTTATTCGAAATATTTTGAAGACCAAATTCTTTTCAAAGCATTTCAAATCTAAATTTCATATCAGAAAATTTTAAAATTGCCTTATTCATTTACTTAACAAAACAGTTTCAACTTATTTAAATCATATTACTACATACTTTAACATACATACCAAACTTATATACTTTATACTTTCAAAATTTATCAGCTTTGAAAAGTTAACCTTAATTTGGAAGTCCTCGAACCTTCAAAATAGTTGAAGAAATCATTTTCAAATTCAAGAGTTGGAAATCAGCAACAAATCAGTAAATCAATTTTAATAGATATGGTTATATCAAATCCGAAACTCAAGGACTGAACACCGGCTTACTTCAAATCATTTCAAATATATATATATATATACATATATCTTTTGAATATCAAATCATACTTCGGAATTTGAAATCAAAATTGGTTTCGCAAAATCACTCGTGTAGCAATGCTACTAAAGTGGCCTATCCCCCACTCTGAAACTCGAAAATCAATGTCGATGATGCGTGCACTCATCACCGAAATTATTTTCCAGCGACATAAGTGAGTTCTGGACTTCTATTTTCTCAAACTTCTTTTGAAATTTCTTCGAAATCATTCGAAACTCATTAAAATCATTGGAAACATTTCTTATTCAGAAAATACTTTTAAATCATACTATTATTATATATTTCAAAATCTTAAAACCAATTTCAAAATACCGGAGTTCAATTCTCGAATTTCAAATTTAAAATCCTTTAGTTATAAATCATTTTTATATAAATCAATTTCTTATATAACTTCAAAATTTCAAATCCTTTCAAAAATTCTAATTCTTATTTTTAAAAGGTATATATAATCCTTATCGAAAACATTTTCACTTTTATATATAGAATATAATCATACTTATAAATTTTCGATATATAAAACAATTTCCAAAATACGAATAAACCCGATTTTCAAAGGATGATTTAGGAATGGATTTCAACAAAGATAGAGATTCAAATTAGAGGAACTCTTAATCAAATAGAATTGTGATTCGAAGATAAGCTCGAACGAAGATGAGATAATTAAATGTCAAAATAGAAGATGAATATGCTTATATAAATCGCGGATGACCCTAGGGTCAACCGTGACTTCAGGAACAATATCGATGCAGAATTCCAAGAAAAATCAACATTCGATCGCAAGAGATAGCGGCATCTAAACCAAAGATATAGAAATCTCCGGTGAATCAATGCCAATTGTGAAGGAGTTTTCACCCCTTCACAAATCATTCAGAGATTGGTGGGATCCTATTCTTATAGAGATCATTCGAAGTGGAGTTATGGGATACTCCAGAATAAAAAGAATACAAATAGGGAGAGACAAGAATGAATTTTGGAACCGCAAGAAACGTTCCAAAGTTCAAAGGAAATCGAGTCAAACGGAAGAGATTCAAACTCGAACGAAAGTGATTCTGTAAATAAATTTACTATATATGCTATGTTTTGCCTAGAGCCAAAGCTCTGATACCAACTGTAACGACCCGCTATTTTGGACCATTCAAATCGACAATAAATCCACACATGTCTGACTTGAATAATTCAAAATATCAGATTGTTAATTTAAATTTGGCAAAACTCAGAATATACAGTAAATAAATCAATCACAGAATCACAGACACAGAGTAATACAATAATACGCAGCGGAATAGATAAAATAGTAGTTCATGAAGCTACTATATAAACATCAGAGTTAAAAATAAAATACAACAGAATCTCAAATACAATGAAGTCTTCAGTACGAATAGATGACTTCTCTGAACAAATCAACTAGAAGAGCTGAAAGCTGAGGCGATAATTGGATCTCCACAGGAAGCTCCAAACTCCAAGGGTGAGTCTCAGATGCTGTATCACTCAATCTGACCCAAGCGTAAAGCAAAACACAAAACACTCGAGTCAGGATTAACATTCTTATACTAATAAATTCAACTCAAGTGAAATATCAACTGAAATACAATTAACTTAAAGGATGTTTGGGATAACCATCCTTTAAGGATCTTCAGAACTATCTACAAGGTGGAAATATACATTATAACACCATGGTCATTTCAATTTAATTTATACTTCAAAACCCAAATATCATTTCATTTCAAATATAACTATTTTCCAAGATAGTATATATATTAATTAATTTATAAAGTAAAGCATTTAATTTTCTCAAGTCTCGCAAATCGATTCAAATCAACTTCAAATTCCAAATTCAAATTTATTCAAGCTCCATTCATCAATTCAATTCAGTTCTAAATATACCATTTAAATTTTCAATATATTTCAAAGCTTTAATATTCAACATTTCAAAGTTAAATTTAACAGTTTCATATAGCTCTTGATTTAACTTTATTATTATTTAATTAGGGAATATTCACTTAATAAATTCAAAATCATTCAACTAGCCTTAAATTTCATTTTTACCAAATATTTCCTTAAATTTATTTAAACAAGAAATATTCATTAAATTATTTAAATCAAACTCAAGTTATAAATCATATCATAAGTCTCAATTTCAATAAATTGCAAATCGGTTTAATTAAATAAAATTCTTTAATGAATACAATTTCAACTAAATTCAAATTATCTTTCCAACCTTAATTTGTTCAAATTATTACCAAAATCTATTTTTTTGAAATATAGGTATAAGTACTTAAACATATTATATGTATTCAATCAATCTTAATTAAATTTAATATTATAATTAAATCTATATAAATATCATTACCATTTATATATAATAATTTAAGAATCAACATTTATTTAACCCATATATTTCTTTCCAAATCAATAGAATTTATTTTCAAAATATTTATATATATGGACCAATGGTGTCTGTATATATATCTATCATATGGTTAAGTGATACAGATATTTATCATTTCAATCCGTAATTTAAATATATACGGGTAGATATCATTTCAACCCGTAATCCCAATTTCAATTCAAATGAAAATTGCTTGGGTTTATCATTTCAACCCATAACGATTTTCTCCTATTCTAAAGTCCATTCGGGTATGTATCATTTCAACCCATAGTGAATTCTATACTAACAGGGAACTTGCAGAGTGATGACAGATAATATGAAATACAACAACATGCATATATCATAAATAACAATAAAATATAAACAACAGGATATGGTGTCATATCCCACAGGTGAACAGTTACAGATAATAGCATATATAACAATTTTAAATAACTACAGCAGCATATTTCAATTGTCGTTTCAATTGAAATCAAATTTAATAAATAAAAGAATGCTAAATCGTGAGTGATTACTCACCTTTCGAGGCTAGAGAAATTTGGCAATCAAACGAGCTATGAATTCCAAAGCAGTACGCTAGTAGGACATGATTCGATGAAGAAGACGTGCACGATGGTCAAAGCTGATAGATAAGGAATTGATGAAATCAAATCAGAACTGGATTGGTGAAGATAAATGATATAGGTGAATTTATATATATAACTATATATATGTAATCAAATTCTAAATTCAAATATATATTAAATTAAATATATATAGGAATTTCAAAATCCATTGTTTTTAACTAAAACTCAAATACTAAAGTCATACATGTAAAATAAATTATATGTTATAATTAAAACAATATTGGTTATAAATTTAGTATTGACGAAACCAACTTAAGTCCAAAATAGTATATTTATATATAAAACAAATATATGTAAACTATTTATATATATGCCACCCACTACATTCATGTTACTCAAATGTGTGCAGACCTATTATAAATCTATGCAGACCCGTTATAAACATTCACGCAATACAAAATATATATATGCAGACCCAACAACATACAAGTATAAGTTATATAGTAACCTATATAACCCTATTATGATTCATACTTTATAATATAACTGTAACTATTTATAACATAACCTACTATAACATACATTTCATTTACAACTTATATACAGTGAAATAGTTAATATATACGAAAAGCTCATAACTGTACAATTAACATATATTTTTATAGCTATTAAAACTTGTATAGTTTAATATGGTATATATATAACCAGACTCCCAATATAACTTATATACTAAAACCATAAACCGGCTATAACATATATGAAGATCTATAAAATTCAACAAATAATATAACTAATGTATTATAGACTAATACAAACTCAATACGCACTAGTATATTATAAACAACTATACTTAAAACTTGCTTATATGAACTTGTAAGCCAGGCCTCAAACACCTTCGCATAGCAACATACAAACAATATAAACATTGTATATATTATCACAACTATATATATAAACTTACTCAATATATAACACACATATGCTAGCATAAGCCCAGATTACATAGCCTATACGGCTAAGAACAATTGAATAAATTAAAATACTTGGTAAAGTATCTATATACGTATATAGATTATGATGCAAAATCAGAGATTTAAACAAGTTAAATATAGATATATACGTATGTTATACTTAAATATAAACCTTTATGTATTATAACAAATATACAACTTAGTATATACCTATGCATTTAGATATACAGTAACGTACATAAGTTTACAAACAACCTTTATATAATCAATATAATATTATAAAATATATATAAAACAGAGTTCAACTTTGCATATAGACTAGTATGTAAACTTCCGTACCCTTTATACGTATAAGACTTGGAAAACAAATTTATATATACATTAACATATATTATATAGAATACATACATATAAGAACTAAATATACTAAAATATAATAGAACTGGCATATATATACGTACGATAACTTCATATATAATATATATATATCACTTATATATTATAATACACGGTACAAAAATAACAGCAAGTAGTTAATAAAACAAAAATAAAATTTATAAACTAATCATATATACACATAGATAAAATCCAACTATAAATATAAAACAATTTATGTGTATAGTACATAAAAAAACAGTTTATACGAGAGCATACCAATTCCAATATACACATATATATGGACATATATGCTGCAGCGATGAAGGAAAATTGCAGAGGAGCTGCTGCGCGATGAGTCCAAGGGGAAGAAAACGTTGCGGCTAGGGAATGAGGCGAAGGGCTGCGTAAGATTGTCCGGGAGATGGAGGGGATGAAGGCACGCTAGTAGCTTGAGGTGGCTTGGAGGCAAGCTATGGGATGGAAGGTGTTTGGTTGGAGCTGTGCTTGTCACTTGGGAAAGGTGGTTGCGGCCAAAATTTGGAGAGAATGGGAAAGGAGAAGGAGCAGTTTGGGAAAAAGAAGCAATGGAAGATAGGAAAAGTGGGGGAAATAGAAATGAAAAGAATGAGGCCAGGCAAAACATATAGGAGCAGGTAAGAAAAAAAAAGAAAGCAAAGAAACGCTCCAAATAAATGAATGTAACGTAACGAATATAAAATTCATATATTTCCAAACTGATGGAAATAAGGGCAATGAACCATCAATGCATTGGAATTATGGACTAGTAACAGCTAATAATGAATGCCAAGTGGCCGTGTCAAATTTCAGCTGTTTTAAATTCGAATGGACATCAAAATTGGTACCGATATGGAATCGTTTTACGATTTTCCGACATGTATCAGACGCAGAATGTAATACCCCAAGATTTTGAGGAAAATTCTTTTAAATAAATGATTAAAATTCTGGGGGAAATCAGAATTATTATATAGGTGGGATTTTCAGTGGTGCAAGGTTGTGTGCATGTGTGCACGTGCACACTAGTTATGGCACTAAGAGAAAATCCAGAATTCCTGAATGATAAAACAAGGAAGGAAAACATTTAGATAAAATGTTTTAAATAAAGGAAATATAGGCCTAGACATGAATATTAAAAATTCCTGAGAATGTGTGTATATATATATATATATCTATATATATGCATATGTATGACTTGTCTGAAAATTAAGACAGAAGAGAACATTGATTTATAATGAATAAGTGAAATTTTATTTGAATAATAGGTGTAGAAATGCACATAAGTATGCACATGTTTTCTGCAAATAAAAGGTTAAAGTTAAATTAACACCCATAGTTGTATAAATGTATATATATATATCCAAATATTATTTGAGCAGAAAATTAATAAAGGAATCACTAAAACAGTAAGAACCAAAGTGCAAGAAAGCAAATGTACATAGGCAGAAAATAGAAAGTCACACCATTATCATGTTTGAGGTAAGTATAATAAAAATACTTAAAGTAATCACTTTCTGAAAAGAAAAGAAAATGGGCACAATTTAGCCTTGTTTTAAAATATTGGCCGGGACATTAAGGGTTAGGAGGGAGGGAATATGCAATGCCAAATGCATGATTCTGGTCTGGGCTAAAATAGGGATTTTGCATCACCCAAAACCCTAGATAGAACCCTTATTTAAACCAAGAGCCTAACCAGAAAACTGCTCTCTCACTAATTAATTAACCTAAGGAAGAAGAGGAAGATAAGGCTAAAGATTTGAGGGGTTTTCTGGATTAAGCTTGTGTAAGCATTTAGGTGAGTATCCTCACTCATATACATGGCATTAAGACCTGGGATTAGGCAGCCAAGCTTTTATATGTTATATTTTGCATGTTTTGATTTACAAACTATGTTGGCTACTGATGGTTTCATGAATGCTTGATGAGATATGATCTGCTATGCTGGATGTATAACTTTGTTGTTCTATTTTCATCTCTGTATGTTATACCAAAACCTTAAAGAACATATAATAGAGTATTTGTAACTAGTCTGAATCATGGCTTAAGACAAAGAATGAAAAAAGAAAACTATGAGCTGCATATACATTGGTATGGTGCTGAGGCTTGAAATAATTGGTTAAGGGTGCAATGGAGTCTTTCTCTATAAGTGCTGAGCCCTAAACCAAACAGAAATTTACAAGCCTAAAAACTATGTTTAAACAAGATTAAAAATCTGGCTAAACATAGTTGCTTGCAAAATCAAAATAGAGCCATGCATTTATTCTCAGTTGCAAACATTCTGGTATATGCTTGAATAGGGTGTTTATATGCTAAATAATGTGAGATGAAATGACTGGGGTGTTATACCTCTAGAAAGTAACCTTTAACTTGCTTGCAATATCATGTCTGCAAGGTAACTAGTATGCTTCATGTGTACAGGTGGTTTGTACACCTAGCTATCATTGATAGAATGAACATAAATACACTTAGTGATATAACTAAGGATTTTGTGCCAAGAAGGCTGCTGGAATGCTTGTCCTATTTGAAGTAGACAAGTTGGCACATGGCTTGTTTAAGTCCTGAGATCTTTGTGCCATGATGTTAATTAGTTCATGGCAATGTGTCCCTTTGATTCCTTATAGCAGATGAGGCCAGGAATTTATAAGAAGAAGAAAAGGCAACCTTAGTAGTTCCAGATAAAAGTTGTTTTAATGCATATGTTTGCTCTTATGTATTGTACATGATAATACCTGTCAAGTATGCAAAGTATATTTATGCTGTATCCTTAGCTTAATATCATGGATATGTTAGAAATGCTCACACCAGATCATAGATCTGACCCTTATTGCTCATGGCACATGGGGGTGTCTCATTTATAATGGGGCAGCCACTAATGCTTTTGCAGGTTGTGATGGAGCTAAGTAAGCAAGATTAAAAAGATATGGAATAGAGGATGCTAAGATAATTAGAACTAAAAGCTAGAATGTGTTAATTCATGCATGTATTCCCTGATTGATATGGCTATCTAAATGTATTAAGTAGGAAGAACTTGTAAGAGACATGTGCTATGTTGTTTCTGGTTATTTCTGATTTGGTATGTATTAAGGATATTGATGTTAAACTGATTTGAAAACCTATTTGCTAAAGTTGTTTTGATTTAGAGGGAAAAACCTGGATTTTATAAGCATAATCATTTTATGATGATTTCAGTTAATCCTGAGTCCTTTCAAAAAAAATAGATATGTAGAAAATTATATTGGGAAAACGCAGAAAAGGATTAAACTGCTATATTTTCAATTCATGATATTGATATATGTCCAAATGCAAGAAAAAGTGTATATACTCTGAAGATGTATTTTTAAAAGAGAATTATGGTTAGGAAGAATGATATATATCTGATCACAAGGTGTCTGATTCATACAAATATATATAAACATGCTTTTGAAAAGGAGAGGTATCAATGTTTTGTGTATATTCTGGGTTGTAAAATGCAAACAAAAGAATGGCCAGATTAACCACATGGTTAGACCATAGGTCAGGCCAAATGATTCACTTCAAATCAATGAAGCAAGGGAACATTTGAGCTCAGTTTTCTAGAAAATGAACAAAGACACTGACATGTACATGTATATCTGTGTACATGTTGATATTGGGCAAAAATATAAATATAAATTCCTAGAACAGTTGTAGGAAAGGGTTTCAAAAATAATAAAGCAAGAAATATTGTTTTGTATGATAGATTATAAGTAAAAATTGAGTATATATGGGCAGGTATAGGTAGGTATCAGATTTCAAACCATACAGGAGAAAATAAAAAGAAAAACAAAAATTGTGTTTGAACCGACCAGCATAGTACTCGAACTCGTGACCTCTCATGTATAAGTTAGGCGCGTTTCCATTACGCCTAGATGTTGCTTGTGTTCACTTATGATCCCCTTTCTTTTAACCTGAGTTTGATACTATCCAGACTTTAAGACAATCATCTATATTATAAGCTTGCTTTCCACTGATTATTGCTTGATCATTTCTTAATTATAATAACAGCCTAAAGTACATATTTCCAGTGGACACTATAGTCAAAAATCAGGATACAATAAGTAATCTTTTAAAAAGGGAATTTATCACATTTTAATAGATTTAAAAGGATTTCTACTTATTATCATGCTCTGATTCAAGTAGAATATAACATAGATATCTTCATATATGTATGTTAAAAATGATTTAGAATTAAAACAATATTTTTATATTGTGAAAGATCCTGGATATATTTTTTTTATTAGAGAAAGAAAATGACCCTGGGAAATATATTTGTAATGGATGATATATCTATATATCATCTCTAAAAAAAAATCACTAATGAAATTAGTGTGGAAATAGGAGGGTCATTTCATTTGGTATCAGAGCTATGTTTTAATTAACATAGCAAAATGTTTGTATGTTTATGTTTATACTAGGTTTGTTTGTATATTTGACTGTTTATAAGTATTCCCTGAATGTATGTATGTGTGTGCATGTGACATACACAATGATTAAATAGGAAAGATACAACCAATTTAAAATTAAAGCTAAGTGTTATAAACTAATAAGATGAAATACATATACTTTTAGAAATATGGTAGGAAGAGGGTCTCATCATCAAGGAGGATCTAGCACACCACAAATGCTTGACATGCAGGAATTTGTGAGAGTTTTGAGAGATGGAATTGGGCACAGACCTGAGAACCCATATGAGGAGCTCTCCAAGTTAGTGAAGACTTATACCAACTTGGGAGGAAAGAGCTTTGAAGGAACTGAAAGTGTAATGGAGATTCAAGCATGGCTGAGGACATTAGAGAGGATCTTCACTGATATGCAACTAGATGACCAAAGGAAGAGGCAAGTGGCCTCAAGGCAATTAAAAGGTGCAGCTTTGAGTTGGTGGGAGGTGATCATAGCTGGCCGGAATGAAAATGATATTAATTGGAATCAATTTAAGGAGATGTTAGAGGCAAGGTTTGTTCCAGCCTCAGCAAAAACCACTTTACTTGAGGAGTTCATCAAACTTAGACAGGGGACTATGAATGTCACAGAATACACCCAGAAGTTTGAGGGATTGTCAACCTATGGGGCAATGTTAGTGGCTGATGAAGCATCCAAAAATGATAGATACATCAAGGGATTGAACCCAGGGCTTAGCAGGGCTATATTACCTTATGCTGACAGAACTTTTGATCAAGTGATAGATTTGGCTCTGAAGATTGAGCAGCATGACAAGGAAAGAGATAAGTTTAGGAGCTTCAAAAACAATAGCAACAAGAAGAACAAAGGGAAGTACCATCCTTATGATAAGAAGAAAGGAGAGGCAGATGGTAAGAAGGCAGTAGATGCAAAACCCAATGAAGCCAAAAGAAAAATAGTTTGCAACCATTGTGGGAAAGAAGGCCATATTAAGCCAAGATGCCCAGAGCTTAAAGGGGGAGCTTTCAAATGCTTTCTATGTGGGAAGGAAGGGCATATGAAAAGAAATTGCCCAGAATACAAGCAACAAGGGAAAGTGGCAAACCTGGAAGGTAGGGGCAAGGCCATAATTGAGGCTAATGCTGAAAACCATGGTCAAGTGGAAGGTACACTATTTATTTGTACCATACCTTTAGCTGTAATATATGATACCGGGGCAACCCACTCACTCATTTCCCATGAAATAGTTAAAAGGTTGAAAATGAACTGCAATTTGGCTGAAATACCTCTGTTAATACAAAGCCCTTTAGGAAGTTCTAGTGTATTAGATATGATTTGTGTGGATGTGAATTTGAACATAGGGGGAAACACATTTGTTTCCAATTTATATGTTCTAAATTTCCCAAATATAGGAGTTATATTAGGGGCAGATTTGCTAAGACAATTCAAAGCCATAATTGACCTAGATGCATCCACCATTTCACTACAAAATTCTAAAGGCCAAAGGGTTACAATTCTATGTGAACCTATCAAAGAAAATAGTCTAAATCATTTAATTGAATTAGAAAATAATCCCAAGGAAATAGCTATTAATGAAATCCCCATAGTTAAAGAATACTTGGATGTATTTGGGGAAGTAAAAGGTGTCTCACACCATAGACCTGTTGAATTCCAGATTAACCTTATGCCTGGGGCTAGCCCAGTTATCAAAAAGCCTACAAGGATGGGGCCAAGTGAGTTAAAGGAGCTAAAGAACCAGCTGGAAGAATTAGAAGCCAAGGGGTTTATAAGGCCAAGTAATTCATGTTGGGGTGCTCCTGTAGTATTTGTTAAAAAGCATGATGGTACTTTAAGAATGTGTATAGATTATAGAGAATTAAACAAAGTAACCATCAAAAACAAATACCCATTACCCAGGATAGATGATCTCTTTGATCAACTCAGTGGAGCTAAAGTGTTTTCTAGGCTAGACTTGGCATCTGGATTTCATCAGATGAAGGTTGAGGAATCAAGTGTTAAATATACAGCATTCAACACAAGATATGGTTTGTATGAGTTTCTGGTTATGCCATTTGGGCTAACAAATGCCCCTTCTTACTTTGTAGACCTAATGAATAGGATATTCAGAGATTACTTAGACAAGTTTGTTCTGATTTTTATAGATGACATTCTAATCTACTCTAAAACAATAGAGGAACATGAGAACCACTTACATTTGGTCTTATCTAGATTAAGAGAAAAAGATTTGAAAGCAAAGTTCTCTAAGTGTGTGTTCTGGCAAGAGGAAGTACATTTTCTTGGACATGTTGTCTCTGCTAGAGGGATTTCTATAAACCCCAATAAGATAGTAGCAATCCAAGCATGGAAGAAGCCTAACAATGTTAGTGAAGTTAGGTCATTCATGGGGATGGCAGGATACTATAGGAGGTTCATACAAGGATTTTCTAAAATAGCAATGCCACTCACTAACCTGACTAGGAAGAACCAAAATTTTATATGGACTGATAAGTGTGAACAAGCTTTCACCCAGATCAAGGAGGCTTTGGTAAAATCACCAGTGTTGAGAGTACCAGAAGGCAATGAGGGATTAGTTGTATATACAGACGCATGTGGGTCAGGGCTAAGGGCTGTGTTGATGCAGCAAGATCAGGTCATAGCCTATGCATCTAGACAACTAAAACCCCATGAAACTAGATATGCAACTCATGATCTTGAGTTGGCAGCAGTAGTATATGCCTTGAAGCTCTGGAGGCATTATTTATTAGGTGCAAAGTTCATTTTATACACTGATCACAAGGCCTTAAAGTATCTCTTTTCACAGAAAGATTTGAATATGAGACAACACAGATGGGTTGAATTTCTTGCTGCTTATGACTTAGATATACTTTATACACCAGGCAAGGCTAATAAAGTGGTAGATGCATTGAGTAGGCAGCATGCAAAAGTGGCCATGTTGATGATGGAGGAGTTTAGAGACTTGACCATGCTCACTGATTTGGAAATAGATGAGAGCAGTAGGATAAGTATGGAGATAATTGAGGAAGAAAGGAGTAAAGGAAGGTTAAGTTTAATTACTTTACAATCAAATTTGGCCTTGAAGGTGGCAAAGATGCAAGAAGAAGATCAAGACTTAGCAGAAAAGAGGTCTCTCCTATTAAAGAAGGAGGAAGTGAAGGATTATCACATTGATGTAAAAGGATACTTAAAGTACAAGGGTAGGATATGTGTCCCAAACATCATAGAATTGAAAGAAGAAATCCTTAATGAGTACCATAGGAGCAAATATTCCATACATCCAGGCAACACCAAGATGTACCAAAACTTAAAAAGGGACTATTGGTGGAAGGGAATGAAGTCTAATGTAGCTAGATATGTTGCTAAGTGCATGGTTTGTCAACAAATAAAAGCTGAGACCCAAAGACCTTCAGGGTTATTGCAGCCACTTAGCATCCCACAGTGGAAGTGGGAAGACATATCTATGGATTTCATAGATGGTCTTCCTAGATCCAAGAGGGGAAATACAAGTATTTGGGTGATTGTAGATAGGCTGACTAAAGTAGCCCACTTCATACCAGTAAAAGCAGACAGAAATGCACCTAGGTTAGCCCAAACTTTTATGAGAGAAGTGGTAAAATTGCATGGTGTTCCTAAAACTATAGTGAGTGATAGGGATACAATCTTCACTTCAAGATTCTGGAAGAGCTTCCAAGAAGCTATGGGGAGTGAATTGTGCCTAAGCACTGCTTATCACCCCCAATCAGATGGGCAAACAGAAGTGGTAAACAAGATTTTAGAGGATTTGCTTAGAGCATGTGTGTTAGACTTTGGAGGAAATTGGGAGGACCACCTCCATTTGGCTGAGTTCACATACAATAATAGCCACCAAAGTACAATTGGAATGGCACCCTTTGAAGCCCTATATGGAAAGCCATGTCTATCACCTATGTGTTGGGCTGAGGCAGGAGAGAAAGCTATCCTAGGGCCAGAATATGTCAAGGACATCACAGAGAAAATAGGACTGGTGAGAAAGAGGATGGTAGTAGCTCAAGATAGGCAAAAGAAGTATGCTGATGCAAAGAGGAAGTCAGTGGAATTCAAAGTAGGTGATTATGTCTTCATTAAGGTTTCACCAATGAAGAAAGTCTTGAGATTTGGCAAGCAGGGGAAACACAGACCCAGATATGTTGGACCATACAAGATTTTGGAGAGGATAGGCTCACTAGCCTATAAGCTGGAGCTTCCAGAGAAGATGAGTGCAATGCACAATGTGTTTCATGTGTCACAACTAAGGAGATGGGTGCATGACAAGGAGGAAATCTTAGAAAAGCCTACTGAAGTTCAGATTAATCCAGATCTAATCTATGAGAAAGAGCCAGTGGGAATTGTGGCAAGGGAAGAAAAGAAATTAAGAAACAAGACATTGAAGCTTGTAAAGATTCAATGGAGTATAGATCCTAGTGATTGTACTTGGGAGCTAGAGGATAAAATCAGGATGGATTACCCTAGGCTCTTTGCAAATTTAAAAGGTAAATTCTTAGATTACTAAGAAAGTTTGATATGTATGATAGACAGTGACTAATTGATTTGCTCATGCATATTTGAATATATTTTTTTCCCTAAGAAAGTAGGAGTACTCAAAGAATATGTTGCAAATTGTGAGGGCACAATTCCTAAAAGAAGGGGTGATTGTAATACCCCAAGATTTTGAGGAAAATTCTTTTAAATAAATGATTAAAATTCTGGGGGAAAATCAGAATTATTATATAGGTGGGATTTTCAGCGGTGCAAGGTTGTGTGCATGTGTGCACGTGCACACTAGTTATGGCACTAAGAGAAAATCCAGAATTCCTGAATGATAAAACAAGGAAGGAAAACATTTAGATAAAATGTTTTAAATAAAGGAAATATAGGCCTAGACATGAATATTAAAAATTCCTGAGGATGTGTGTATATATATATATATATATCTATATATATGCATATGTATGACTTGTCTGAAAATTAAGACAGAAGAGAACATTGATTTATAATGAATAAGTGAAATTTTATTTGAATAATAGGTGTAGAAATGCACATAAGTATGCACATGTTTTCTGCAAATAAAAGGTTAAAGTTAAATTAACACCCATAGTTGTATAAATGTATATATATATCCAGATATTATTTGAGCAGAAAATTAATAAAGGAATCACTAAAACAGTAAGAACCAAAGTGCAAGAAAGCAAATGTACATAGGCAGAAAATAGAAAGTCACACCATTATCATGTTTGAGGTAAGTATAATAAAAATACTTAAAGTAATCACTTTCTGAAAAGAAAAGAAAATGGGCACAATTTAGCCTTGTTTTAAAATATTGGCCGGGACATTAAGGGTTAGGAGGGAGGGAATATGCAATGCCAAATGCATGATTCTGGTCTGGGCTAAAATAGGGATTTTGCATCACCCAAAACCCTAGATAGAACCCTTATTTAAACCAAGAGCCTAACCAGAAAACTGCTCTCTCACTAATTAATTAACCTAAGGAAGAAGAGGAAGATAAGGCTAAAGATTTGAGGGGTTTTCTGGATTAAGCTTGTGTAAGCATTTAGGTGAGTATCCTCACTCATATACATGGCATTAAGACCTGGGATTAGGCAGCCAAGCTTTTATATGTTATATTTTGCATGTTTTGATTTACAAACTATGTTGGCTACTGATGGTTTCATGAATGCTTGATGAGATATGATCTGCTATGCTGGATGTATAACTTTGTTGTTCTATTTTCATCTCTGTATGTTATACCAAAACCTTAAAGAACATATAATAGAGTATTTGTAACTAGTCTGAATCATGGCTTAAGACAAAGAATGAAAAAAGAAAACTATGAGCTGCATATACATTGGTATGGTGCTGAGGCTTGAAATAATTGGTTAAGGGTGCAATGGAGTCTTTCTCTATAAGTGCTGAGCCCTAAACCAAACAGAAATTTACAAGCCTAAAAACTATGTTTAAACAAGATTAAAAATCTGGCTAAACATAGTTGCTTGCAAAATCAAAATAGAGCCATGCATTTATTCTCAGTTGCAAACATTCTGGTATATGCTTGAATAGGGTGTTTATATGCTAAATAATGTGAGATGAAATGACTGGGGTGTTATACCTCTAGAAAGTAACCTTTAACTTGCTTGCAATATCATGTCTGCAAGGTAACTAGTATGCTTCATGTGTACAGGTGGTTTGTACACCTAGCTATCATTGATAGAATGAACATAAATACACTTAGTGATATAACTAAGGATTTTGTGCCAAGAAGGCTGCTGGAATGCTTGTCCTATTTGAAGTAGACAAGTTGGCACATGGCTTGTTTAAGTCCTGAGATCTTTGTGCCATGATGTTAATTAGTTCATGGCAATGTGTCCCTTTGATTCCTTATAGCAGATGAGGCCAGGAATTTATAAGAAGAAGAAAAGGCAACCTTAGTAGTTCCAGATAAAAGTTGTTTTAATGCATATGTTTGCTCTTATGTATTGTACATGATAATACCTGTCAAGTATGCAAAGTATATTTATGCTGTATCCTTAGCTTAATATCATGGATATGTTAGAAATGCTCACACCAGATCATAGATCTGACCCTTATTGCTCATGGCACATGGGGGTGTCTCATTTATAATGGGGCAGCCACTAATGCTTTTGCAGGTTGTGATGGAGCTAAGTAAGCAAGATTAAAAAGATATGGAATAGAGGATGCTAAGATAATTAGAACTAAAAGCTAGAATGTGTTAATTCATGCATGTATTCCCTGATTGATATGGCTATCTAAATGTATTAAGTAGGAAGAACTTGTAAGAGACATGTGCTATGTTGTTTCTGGTTATTTCTGATTTGGTATGTATTAAGGATATTGATGTTAAACTGATTTGAAAACCTATTTGCTAAAGTTGTTTTGATTTAGAGGGAAAAACCTGGATTTTATAAGCATAATCATTTTATGATGATTTCAGTTAATCCTGAGTCCTTTCAAAAAAAATAGATATGTAGAAAATTATATTGGGAAAACCCAGAAAAGGATTAAACTGCTATATTTTCAATTCATGATATTGATATATGTCCAAATGCAAGAAAAAGTGTATATACTCTGAAGATGTATTTTTAAAAGAGAATTATGGTTAGGAAGAATGATATATATCTGATCACAAGGTGTCTGATTCATACAAATATATATAAACATGCTTTTGAAAAGGAGAGGTATCAATGTTTTGTGTATATTCTGGGTTGTAAAATGCAAACAAAAGAATGGCCAGATTAACCACATGGTTAGACCATAGGTCAGGCCAAATGATTCACTTCAAATCAATGAAGCAAGGGAACATTTGAGCTCAGTTTTCTGGAAAATGAACAAAGACACTGACATGTACATGTATATCTGTGTACATGTTGATATTGGGCAAAAATATAAATATAAATTCCTAGAACAGTTGTAGGAAAGGGTTTCAAAAATAATAAAGCAAGAAATATTGTTTTGTATGATAGATTATAAGTAAAAATTGAGTATATATGGGCAGGTATAGGTAGGTATCAGATTTCAAACCATACAGGAGAAAATAAAAAGAAAAACAAAAATTGTGTTTGAACCGACCAGCATAGTACTCGAACTCGTGACCTCTCATGTATAAGTTAGGCGCGTTTCCATTACGCCTAGATGTTGCTTGTGTTCACTTATGATCCCCTTTCTTTTAACCTGAGTTTGATACTATCCAGACTTTAAGACAATCATCTATATTATAAGCTTGCTTTCCACTGATTATTGCTTGATCATTTCTTAATTATAATAACAGCCTAAAGTACATATTTCCAGTGGACACTATAGTCAAAAATCAGGATACAATAAGTAATCTTTTAAAAAGGGAATTTATCACATTTTAATAGATTTAAAAGGATTTCTACTTATTATCATGCTCTGATTCAAGTAGAATATAACATAGATATCTTCATATATGTATGTTAAAAATGATTTAGAATTAAAACAATATTTTTATATTGTGAAAGATCCTGGATATATTTTGTTTATTAGAGAAAGAAAATGACCCTGGGAAATATATTTGTAATGGATGATATATCTATATATCATCTCTAAAAAAAAAAATCACTAATGAAATTAGTGTGGAAATAGGAGGGTCATTTCACAGAAACACAGGTACGAATATACTGTGGAAATCAGCACGACAAGACGATCAAAACGGTATACAGATACCAGTAACAGGATCATCCGATCAAAAAAGTCGATATGGACACTGATATACGTTGTTATTCCGTACGGAAAAATCCAAATGGAGCTAGAAACGTCCGAAATTTACGAAACGAATTACGCAGTCTTATTCAGAGTGTTCTAAATAAATTTCTCATATTGAAACTTTTAGGTTTCAGAACACTTTTAAATTCAACTGTTTTTAACTGATTTAAACTGAGATAAAATTACACAATAAAATAAACTTCCATATTTTCTGATGAAAATTTACTAATTGCTATGTTTTCAAATACATATTCCAAATATAAAAATTTTATTTCAAAATTCAATTATTTAAAATAAAAAAAAATCAGTTAAATACGTTATTAAAACCAATCAAAATTTATGGGTCGTTACATAGGGTGATAACATATTCGGTCTATCCAAATTAGGGGTAAGTCATTCTTGTGTAGAAGGGGATCCCGGCGATGGTCCTCGGTACATTGTTCTAGAGGTGTACTGTGATGGGTGGTGCCCCAGTGGCCCAGTTATTCGTATGGAATCCATTCTCCAATACGAGCTTATAGTTTTATTTGTAGAGCCTAGTATGCTAGAATTTAATTAATGTAACAATTTCAGCTATTTAAATAAGTATTTGTATTTAGACACTATTATAATATCAGAGTATTTTCTATAAAATTGTTTTGGTTATCGTAAGGTAAAAACCTGTCGTGTTTATGTGTGACGCGGTCTTATGGGATACCCTTGTTTTTCAAAGGATTTTGATAACTCTAATAATTCAAATTGAGTGTGTTTTCTCACGCTGTTTTTCCAAACTGACTCGGGTGTTATTTTATTATAATGCTTAGGTCAGACCGAGTATTACATATTCAGGATAGGTTGCTATGGAGCTCAGGAGACGAGCTGGATAAAAGACGTATTTCCGTAGATTTTGTATTTCCGCTGTGTGAGGACAAGTTATTAAACTGTCCAGATTGATTGTTGTATATTGTACTCTGATTGTAAGTATAAAACAGTTACAAATTCTTTTGTATAAAAATCTATTATCATATAATATTTTGTTCCGCTGTGATTGTGAGATTCTGTGTTGTTGTTTATTTCTTTTACCTTTTCTTCTTCACCTTAAAGTTTCGTATTTCCATTCAATTTGAGTTGAACTGGTGTGAATTATGGTTGACTCAAAGGGATATGGAGATACAGGTCTTTACATGAACCTAACTAGAAATTTCACATTATTATGGGCAATAGTAATCAAAACCGAAACTGTTAGAGATAAGGTTATATAGATCTATTAACAATGTAATAAGCAGTGTGTTTGGAGAGTCTGCTTAAAGTAAACAATAGAATAAAGTATATACCATCTAACCTGAATGTTGAGTGACGCTTGGAAATATCCTAAGATAGAATTTCGTCCCTACACTATGTTGTAGTATCATTTAGTACTGACATCTGTCCTGTAGGACACAACTCTCAGTCCAAGGCATTATAGAAATAGGAAAATAGTATGAAGGACAAAATTCATCAATTTTTTACCTTCAAGGACATGCTCTCAATTTTTTAGTTATAAGAACAAACATTTCAATATAATCTAGCAGAAGGACGGTGCTACTGTTATCAGTTTTGTGAACTGCGGTAGCAATTTTGAAGTATTTAACATTTTTTGATTTGTAGTAGTATTTTTATGATTTGTAATATCATTTTGTAGGTGGAGTGTGTAATCTTCGACTACAATACTATTTTGTAGTAGCATTTTATGAGTTGTAATAATATTTTTAACTGAATTAAATAAGAATAAAATAATACTATATAGTATTAGTTTTGTTCCATGTTGTTTATTTTATTTTAACTGTAATAAAAATTACAATTGTAGTATCATTTTATTTTATTTTTTAATACTTATTATGCTTGCAGTAGCAGTTTCTGAATTGTAGTTGTTTTTTTTGAATTGTAGTAGCAGTTTATACACATTTAATAGTATTTGTGAATTATAGTAGCGGTTTATGAATTATAGTAGCAGTTTATGAATTTTTATTAGCACTTTTTGAACAAATGTACCATTTTATATCTCAAGTATACATTTATTATGTTTGTACTTTCAATTTATGAATTTTAGTCTTTGTTTTGAAGTGTAGCGAACCGAGATTTTCGACCCTCGAAAATCGACATCAATACGTTATTGAAGTGCCGAAAATACCGATTGCTAGGGTAAAGAAGAAGAGATAGAAGAAAAAAAAACAATAACACAGAATCTCACAATCGCAGCGGAACAATATATAATATATAATAATAGATCTTTATACAAAAAAACTGTAAGTGTAATATACATATAATCATCAGAGTACAACAATCAATAATCAATTTGGACAGTTATAATAACTTGTCCTCACATGTACTGAATATGCAGCATAACACACATCGGAATATAATCAAGTACGTGGAATATGCCTAAGACTCCTCCAGCACGTCTCCTGTGCTTCATAGCATCCTAACATGAATCTGTAATACTCGGTCTGACCCGAGTATTATAATAAAATAACACCCGATTCAGTCTGGAAAACCAGCGTGAGAAAACACACTCAATTTGAATTATTACTGTTACCAAAATTCTTTGAAAAATAAAGGTTTCTCGTAAGACCACGCGACACATAAAAACAACGGGTTTTTACCTTACGATAACCAAAACATTTTATGTAAAAACCATCTGATATTATAATAGTGTCTATAGAAAATAAACTATAAAATAGCTGAAATTCTTGCACCTCACGTTTCAGCATATTTGGTGTACAACTAAAACCATACTGGCTCGTAATGGATATTGGATTCCATACAATGACAGGGCTATTGGGGTACCGCCCGCCATAGTACACCTCTAGAAAAATGTACCGAGATCGAACCTATCGATCCCTGCCAACACAAGACCAGCCTAACCCTTACTGGATAGTACCGAATATGATCACCACTAATGGGCCCCGAAAATGAAAGTGATGATAGATGTCCACTATAGATGAGTGATGATCATACCCTAATGGGAGCGACCCATATAGCCTTGCTGCATCTCCCTTATTTTAGTCATTCCCAGTCGATGAGGCTTGAGGCTACGTATTACCTTAAGAATAGCATTCATACTTGGAATGCTAACATTGCCTTCCAGGCAACGATGTAACGATAGCATTCATCCATACAAGTTGTTATGGATCTGAACAAACTGAATTTCCAAAATCACTGTCTTTATTATCTTCAAGATATCACAATCCATGATGCAAAAATCAGATCGAAGTGGCTTCTGGATAAATAAATCTGATCCCGGTCTCTTCAAAACGATCAACGAATTTGGCCAAATTTGATTGTCGGTTATTTAACTATCAAATAACATCAATAAGCAGTCACTAGGCCCAAATATAAATTTTTAAAATTATTTATTTCAAAATATTTTTCCAAAGATATATATTCAAATCTCTTCCAGTATATTCAATAATTGAAACAATTTCAAATACTTATATCCATAACAGGATATTTTCGAACCATATCAATACTTAGAATTATTTCCAAATTTCATTTATAATTGAACACTTGAAAAATAATTTTATAATAATAATCTCATAGTTGAAATATTTCAAATCCTTCTAGTCAAATACTTAGGAAATATTTATAAGTATATTTTCCCAAAATCATTTATTTCCGATTCTTAGGAAATATTCCATTTATTTCATATTTCTCAAAATCCTTTACAATTTATTTGCAAATCCCTTAACTCATTTATAACGGATTCTATAAGTTTTCGAAATTCATTAATTAATTTCCTTTGAAATTTCCAAAATCGATTACACTCACTTATAATCTCGTCTAACCATTTATAACTTCTTTATGAATTCAGATTCGTTCTCGAAATTCTTGTTTCTAACATTTCAGAAATTTCCTTAAGTTTCCAAAATTCCATCATAATATTTCTCTTATAAAATCACATCTGTTCAATAAAATCTGGTCACAAATCTCGAGAGTATTTATAAATAAAATTCAATCACCTACTTTTAAATTCTTTATATATATAATAATAATAATAACAATGGGTATATTAAAGAAATAATTATTTTCCAAAAAGGTGTTTAAGTAATTATTTAAAAGATCAAAACACTTTCCAAATAAATAATGGAAACTGATTTCCAATTCATTATAAATAATATTTATTGACTTACAAGGGTTATTTATAATAAATTAAATCCATCAGAATAGTTAACTTTTCCAAAATATTTTAAATACAAATAACAGTTTTAAAACAACATTATTTAATAAGTAATCACTTTTTAAACAAATTTTACTTCTTGATTCCAAGAATCTATTTTTAAAATACCAATGTATCCGATTTCAATTTATAATCTCTCTTGATTTATACACCCCGATTTACAATTCAAATTCAATAACCATTTCCTATTTCCAAAAATAGAATCATCTATTTTTCCTAAACCAAATTCCTATATCACGTTTTAAATCCCCACTGCGACATATCCTCCCAAATTTTATCCATTTATAACCATTTCACTTCATTTATAAATATCGATTATAAATTCATAACTCAATCTTGTTTTAACTATTAATAACAGATCCATATTTCAAAAGCCAATTTAATTCAATTTCTATTTAAAATCCCATTTGGAAATCTCTCTTCAATAAATCCAATTATATTCCAAATCCATTCAAAAACCCGATTTCAACTTCTAATTATAATTTAAGAAATATTATTAAAATCCCTTGTTTCAATTTCCTTGTATATATATGAATTTTCAAAAATATATTTATTTTTGAAACCTCCTTACGAAATAGTTAAGTATATTTCCAAAGATCAAATCTTTTATTTAATCCAAACCATTCCTTATTCAATATTCCAATTTCCATATAAATATTTTTATTTCCAAAAATCACCTTTGAATTTCTTTTTAAGATTCAAAAATATTATTTATGGTATTAAAACTACCAAAATTTGGACCAGTGCTACTATAGCCTCCAATATATATCAAATCACACAACAATCCATAACAGATTATTCAATCACATCATATATCACTATATATGAAACAATCAATATATTTTTGAGGAATCCATTTGGATCCCTCCAACCCGTTTCCCTGCATCCACAGATGTTATATAACATAAAATACCAATCCCGCTTCGAGATGGGATATCGCGATAATATAGGGTCATCCGCTATTATGCGGGACGCATAGTGTCTCATCCGCTCCAATCGGTGGAAAATATACCAAACTACTCATGTGTGTGTGTATATATATATAATATGACATCCAACTGATAAATTATTATAAATTCATCCAACCACCCCATAAATAATTCTTAATATTATAAATTAAATCAACAATCCAAATGAGTGAGATTTACCCACCTTGATTTTTAGTTGTCGCATTCGCGTTCTAGTTTGTCTAAATTCGAACAGCGTTCGAATTTAACAATAAATTCCAGTAGCTCCAATCTCTGCCAAACTGATTCCATCAGTGTTCGATGCTACGAGCGCGATGCGACTGACCGCTCTGATTTGGACGAATTATGAACGCTGGAATCAATATCTACTTTGGGCGATACTCTTGTCAACAACGGCCTACCTTGCCCCCAATTTTCCACACACTTACGTTCTTACTTGTCTATTCCAATCACGACAACAAATTGTTTCCACCATCCCTACTGCGAGCAGTATCTCACTGCCGCCTGCATCAGCAATGTGTTTCCGACGTCTTCCTAGCACCAACATCGTCTTTTGCTACCCCCAAGCTATTACCGCACCCCTACTTTTTCTCAAATCACAAACATCGCTACCAGGTTGGACATGTCGTGCTCCCATCGCATCAAGAATCCAAGAAGATGAACTTTATCTCCCCTTTGCACTCATCTCCACTCACGAAAGTACCACCTCCGAATCGACCACAAGCAAAGGCACATGAAGAAACAAATGCTCGATCGAGTAGCTTGAATGTAGAGATCTGAAGATTGGAAGAAGAATACGCGAATTTGAGAATTGGGGGAAATCGTGAATTTGAAAATGGGGAAGGTCGCCTAATCGCCGGAAGCCAATAATTCATTAATTTATTTAAATGAATGATTTTTTATTTATGCTGCCTTCTTCCTTTCAATGTTTTGAAAATGAACAACACAAGGACAAGAGGCAGGGAGAAATTTGAGTTCGGGAAACCAAATGGAGGCTGGAGCAGGAAAAAAGTGGCTAATATGAAAGGAAAATGGCTGTAGTTAAATTGAATTGAAATATATTATTTAAAATTCCAAAATATCTAGATATTTTATTCTGAACCCGATCGAGGCATGCCGCCTGGTGTTTTTAATGTTATATCCTTATTTCGAACACAATGGAACTAGTCTCGAGCTCCAATTCGATCGAATGGAGAAGATTGCTTTTGAACCCAATTATAATATTAAAATTTCGATATTAAATTCAACGCGTTTCTATCCCGTACGACCAAACGGTAACTCCAAATGCTACGAACTTTGAAATCCGATAATAATACACTATTACGGATCTAGTGGAACTGGTTTCGTCGAATTCCGAGACTGTGCCCTGGATTGCTATTTTTACGCGTCGACTAAATCGACGATTTCAAAAATTAACGAAATCACTTGAAATTCCAGTTTTAAAAACTTACTAACTCAATACTAATTCAAATAGAATTTATATCAACATTAGAAATCATTTTGATTCATATTCAACTAAAATTTCAATTATTCACTATTTCCGTATTACGATAAATCGCTATATTTGAAATTTAAATTCATTCTATAATTTCAACTAAAATCTTCATATTCAAAATCAACTTATATTCCCAAATCCAACATTTAAAACTATTTAAATATTCAAAATCAAACAACGAAAAATCCAGGTCGTTACATTCCTCCCCCTCGAAAGAATTTCGTCCCCGAAATTGCTAAGGTAGGACGAATGATCCAAACCCATTACTTATCAAAACCCACATAGTTAAAACTCGATATTTCACTTTTCTAAATCCTTTAGTTCCATACAAAACACTTAGTTTCCATTTCTAAACCAAAATTCCTTTTTTCAATTACAATTCGAAATTAAATTTTTGGCAAACAAAAATTTTTCGAACACCCTAAATTTCCAAAAAAATTTGGCAGAGTCTCCCTTATACGGAGAACCTTTTGCAATTTCACAAATATGATAAAAAGATATACATCGACTCTCATGGCCAAAAAACGCAATATACAATAATATTTTTATCTTTCGCGCGCTAAATCCGTAAGCGTGTACCTTATTTTAGCGTTATTAAGCAAGCTCACTCAATTAATATGCAATCGCACAACCAAAAGCCAAATGGTCTTCTTGTACCTGTACTTACTCAACTTAAACACGTAAGTCCCAAAAATATGAAATGTAGTAACATTTCAAGTATTTCCCTAGTTAAACACAATATTTGCATAAACCAACATGTTCTACATGTATTTTAAACCAATTACAGGGTTCTAACATTAATTTAGTTACTATCAATCGATTACATACCATTTCATTCAATTCGAACGATTCACAACCAAATTTACTTGCATCCAATTCATATTTACCCACAAAATATTCATATCCATTCCAAATTGATTCTAAATCAGTTTATCAATTTCTATTCATTCACATTCAATTTATTCACGAAATCTTGTTCACTTCATTTTATGTTAATGGCGTTTCATTCCATGTCAATTTATTTATGAATCACTTCATAAAATTAATATTAAGGTGTATAATAATCTTTTATACGTCCCTTATATTCATTTCCACTTCAAAATTTAATTTCATACTCAATTTCATTTACATAACATCTCAAAACCATATTCAATTTATTTACACTTACATCAAGCTTATTTTTAACTTAAGTCACCGCTATTTCAATCCATTTCCATTTATTTGACAACATTCCAAAATATATTCAATTCGCTTACATATAAGTCGAATTCCATTTATAACACAAGTTCCACATCCAATATTCAATTTACTAACTAATTCATCTAATTAGTTACTTTCATTTTCCACTTCACAATTAGATTTTTATTTCAAAAATCACTTCATTTAGTTGGCTTGAGTATAAATCCATTTTATAATTCAAATTTGGATTTTCATTTCAAAGTTTAAGCTTACTTTCCCTTAATTCATTCCAGATTACCTTCAATTTGATTTCCATACTCAAGTCTATATTCATTTTATTAAGCTATTACAAATTCAAATCCAATTCCATTTAACACCTCTTGAATTCACTTTAATTTCCTTTACTTGAGTTAAGTTCATTTCGGAAATCATTCTGTAACGACCCTGTATTTTGTGATTATTTTAATTGTATATTTTGGTTATTTTAATTAATTTCCTGATTTAAATACTTTATTTTATTTATTAAAATGAATAAATTTTGTTATTTTAAATATAAATTTTGATTTTGATGTGAATTAGAATTCCAAACATGACTAAAAAGAATATTTTCCAGAAAAGTGAATTTTGGTCAATATGGTCAAACTTTGACTTTTAATTTAGAAATTTGAAAGTTTGAAAATTTGAATTTTATCTTTTATTATGAAAGTAAATAAAATTTTAAGAATAATGCTTTTCGTTTCGTTGAAATCTGATTTATAATGTGAAAGTTATGCCTTTTTCAATATTGTGTGTAATTTGCTGTATTTAACAAATTGTTTATTTTAAATTGTATAAATAATATTTTATTTGGTCATGTAATGTTCTAATTTATATTTATATGGGTAAAATAACATGTTGTGCATATATTTTGGTTTTAAAACATTTTTTTAAAGTATAATTGACATTTTCCGGTGTCAGTTGTATTTTGCTTACAATTTCTAATTTCCAGTTTCAATTAATTAAAGTAATTCTTTATTTATTTTTCTATTTTTTTTTTCTTAAAATCTTATTTGATTCTCATTCCCACTTTATTTTGTTCCTCATTTATTTTATTTATTTGACCTTTTATTTGTTTTAAAGTGAAATAGAAATTTTCTAAAACTAGTGATATTCTATTTGTAAATTTTAAGTCCTGTTTTGAATTTTTAAGCAATTTCTTTAGTTCTTTTTCTAATTTCTCTAAATTTAATTATTTATTTCATTTTGAAAATATAAATGAATTATTTTACTTCACATTTTTGTTTTAAAATATTTTTAAAATGAAGTTGTTAATTTTCCAAAGTCAATAGTGATTTATTTGTAATTTCTAGACCCTGTTTTCAATTTTTAAGCAATTTCTTATATTCTTTTTCCATTTTCTTTAAAATTAATTAATTATTTTTATTTTATATTACTTTGTTTCGGTTTTAAATTCAATTTACTGATTTTATTTTTGTTTTATTTGAATATAAAGAAAAAGAAATATGAAGAGTTTTAAAAGCTTATTTACCTTAAGTCCTTTCATCTCCTTTGTCCTTTCATTTGCCATAACTCCTCAATTACTATCTTGGCTGTGCATTTTTGGTTTGTAGCCGTGAGTTTTCAGCCTCCATTCACCCAAAAACATTTTACCTTCTCATTCATTCATGGCTTCAAGAAAAATCTATGGGTAATGGCTACTTTTTACACTTTTCTTCTCATTTTTCATGTATTTTGCCTTGTTTTCTTTGCTTCTTTGAATGGCCTCCACTCCATATCCACGGCCACCACCCCCTACATCTCTTCCCTGCCATCACCACCAGCTACTCCTCTGGTCTTGACCAAGGCCGAGCCACCATGATGCCAACACTCCACAAAAAATTGCAAAACAAGCCATAAAAACATGATTGTTTACCACTATTGCTTCACCACTCCATTTTCCACCACCACCACCACCTTAGGCCGCCTCCACCACCTTTGGCCAGACCACCACACACCTTTCCTTCCACTGACCTGATCCATACCCCTCTGACCTGACCACACAAGCCCATGGCCGAGCCATTTTTGTGAACAAAACCCACCTATTTTGCCTTAAACTCTTCATATTCCTTTGTATAAACTTCCTCCTCATATTCTACTACCTAGGCCATGCATACACATGACCAAACCTGAGCCAAACTTGTTCAAACCAGAGCCAAAACCATCCCTAGGCCATGACAAAAGAATAGAGAAAGCAAGGCAAAAGATTTGGCATTCGTATCTCTTTTTATTTAAAAGTTATGTCATTTCTAGTGTATTGAAATTTATGGTTTGCTTTGATTTTTGTTTGGGTTGTAACACAAGATCTATATCATTGGATTTGCTCTCCACACTCAAATTGTATTAGAGTTGTCGTGCCTTCATAATCTATGTGTTGTGAGCTTTGTTGGCAAATCTCCAGCTTAACAGGTGAGTTATTCTCACCAGACAATCTGTACCTATATAACTGATAAACCGACACCACTTGAATCTGTAAATGTATTGCATCCTGTTATAACTGCTATGTTATGTTTATATGATGTTCACCCATGCTTAAACACCTGTTATATCATATGTTACTGTTATATTATGTTGTTCTTTTATTTTTATCAGTTTATCACACTGCAAGTTCCCTTTAGATTAGAATCACTATGGGTTGAAATGATACATACCCGAACGGACTTTAGAATAGGAGAAAATCGTTATGGGCTGAAATGATATGCGTGAATGATTTTCAATTATTTTCATTTACTTGGGATTGCGGGTTTGAAATGATCAAACCCAGGTATCTTTGTAAATTACGGGTTGAAATGATAAATTACCCGTATCACTTTACCTAGGTTAGAAAATGAAATATAGACCCGTTGTTAAATTATGTTTTATAATTTTTTTTTAATATTTTAGAAATGTAAATATTATAATATTTTGATTTAAACTAAATAAAAATGATTTTTGTAAAGCATTATTAATTTTCTGAAAATTTAGAAGTGAAATAAATTAATGGTAAAATTAGAAAATTTGAAATGTAAGTTATTTTGGGAAATTTAATTTGGTGATAATTGGAATTTAAATTAAATATGAAATGTGATAAATTCATGATAATTTGGATTAAAGTGAATTTAAATGATTTTATAATATATTAATGTTTTTTTTGAATAAAGTTAAAATGTGAAATGACTGAATATTTAAGTTGAAATTTTGAAATATATCTAAAATTGGAAATTTGTGAATTTGGCTTAAAAGTGAATTTTTAAGTTAAGTAAATAAAAATGGAATTAAGTTATATTTGAAAATTTAAACTTAAGTGTTAAGTTAATTTAATTTAATGAATTTATAACTTAATATTGGAATTTAATAAGTGAATTATTATTAAATTTTGATTTTTGAATGGAGTTTTAACTTTATAAAATCATGAATATAAGGGTATTTGAATAATTGTTTTAAAAGTGAAATTATATGATTTTATAAGTAAAAAAAATGATTTATATAAAAATATAATTGTTTGTGAAATTATACTGAATATTTGAAGTTAGTTAACTGCATTTCTGAAACGCTATTAAATTCTAATGTAAATGATAATACAACATTTGTAAATGCTGTAGTTGATAATAATGAACCAAATGGCTAAATTTAATTAAAGGCTATTATAGCATTTTTGTAAATGTTATAATGGTTGAATTTAACTAAGTTTATTTGAAACTAATGTAACCATATTACAGAATTTTAAATGCTGTCTTTTGTTAAATTGAACTATTTTAAATGTGACTTTCCGTAGCATTTTCTAAATGCTGCGAAAGTTGAAATTTCATTGTTTTAATTAATTTAAGTGAACGAATGAACTTTGAAAAGTTAAATTTTTGGAAATTTAAATTTTTAATTATTAAATATACTAACTTCATTTTTATGATTTAAAATGAAGTAATTTGTTTCGAAATATAAATTATTTTGAAATATGATATTTTGATATTTTGAAATGGATTTTTATAAGGATATTGAATTTTGAAATGATATTTGATTTCGAAGTATAAAATACCATTTTGAAAATTTAACCACGCGATGTATTTAATTTATAGTTTAACTGATCCTTAAAGGATGGGCGATCCCAAGCATCCTTTGAGTTATTGTGCATTTCTACTACAGTTCACTTGAGTTGGTTTACATTATATAAGTATATATTGTCCTGACTCGAGTGTTTTGTGTTTTACTTTACGCTCGGGTCAGCCTGAGTATTTACAGCTTAGCTTTGGATTTCTTTCTGGAGCTAGGAATCGCTGGAGATTCTGCTTGTCTAGTTATTTGTTCCTTTCAGTTCAGTTGTTCTATTTCAGTTCTGGTATTCATAGACTTCTATTTATTTGAGATGTCTATTGTATATGTTTTCAAGCAGATATTATGTATTATATTTTGAGAGTTTGTTATAGTAGCTTCATGAACTACTATGGTTTTTTATATTCCGCTGCGAGTTATTCTGATATGTTCTGTGTCTGTGATTCTGTGTATTTGATTTCATTTGCTCCAAATTTATTTACAATCTGTTATTTTGAATTATTCAAGCCAGACATGTGTGGATGATTGTCGATTTGAATGGTCCAAAATACCGGGTCGTTACAGTTGGTGTCAGAGCTTTGGTTTTGGGCAAACCTTAGCCTGCGGAGCAAAAACTCATTAGAGATAGGGTAGAAATACCCTAGAATGAGTGAAATCTATCTCAGAATCATTTCTTTGTGAGAGAACGTATTTTCGAAGTATAAAATGATTTTCAAATGATTTTTAAAGAATTTTCAAAGATTATTTTGATATAAATTTCCTTGCTTTGAAAGTAAAATATTTCTTAAACTTCATTCCTTTTGTATCCACCTTGTTAGTAATTTCTTTGATTAGGATCCTCTAAAATTTTGAACTTCTCTCTTGATTGATCTAGATCCATTGTTGATAGGAATCTATTTTGAGTATGGCAAAATCTGTAGTTTGTTAGGTTGTTTTGAGTAAACTCTGTTGTATCTTTTGCTTAGCTAAAGTTGTCCAACTAAAGATATTTATGCTTCTGTTTTCGTATGTTATGAATTCGAGTCATTCCAAATTTTGAATGGGAATTTTTCTGTATCGATATAGGTTATATATCTCTAATCTTCGTTTGGATTCTTATCGAATAGGATTCCTTTGAATTTTGGAACGCTCCCACTTGTTCTGAAATCCATTCCTGTCTCCTATAATTGTATTCTTTTGATTTTGGAACATTGCATCACTCCACTTTGTATGACCTTTATAGGTTGGCGATTCCGCCAATCTTTGAATGATTATAATTGGCATTGATTCACCGGAGATTTCTGTATCCTCGGTTTACGATGTTTTCTATCTTCTGCTATATTTAGATTCTATCTCTGGCAATCGAAGGTCGATTTTCCTTAGATTTTCGCATCGATTATATTCCTGAAATCACGGTTGACCGGTTAAGGTCGCCCGCGATTCATATAGGCTTATCCATCTTGTATTTGGTAATTTAATTATCTTATCTTCGTTTGAGCCTATCTTTGAATTAGAATTCTATTTGATTAGAGTCCTTCTAAATTTGAATCTCTGTTTTGCTTTGAAATCCATCCTTGAATCGTCCCTTGGAAAGTTTGTGGTTGATTGTCTTTTAAAAATTTTGTATTCATCGTAGTTTTATTTTGATAAGGATGACCATATTTTTATATAAAGATGAAATGTTTTGATAAGGATTATATACCTTTTAAAAAAAATGAGAATTTGAAGTTTTGAAAGGATTTGAAATTGTGAAAATTTTATAAGAAATGGTTTCATATAAAATGATTTATAACTGAAGGTTTTGAATCTGAATTTAAGTGATTGAACTCCGGCATTTTGGAACTGGTTTTAAGATTTTGAAATAATAAATAATATGATTGAAATTATTTTTACGAATAAGTAATGTTTCAATGATTTTAATGGGTTTTAATGATTTTGAAGGAATTTCAAAGAAGTTTTCAAAGTAAATGGAAGTCCAGAACTCACTTGTGTCGCTGGAAAATAATTTCGGTGATGAGTGCACGCATCATCGACATTGATTTTCGAGTTCTGAGTGAGGGAGAGGTCACTTCGGTAGCATTGCTATGCGATTGATTTGTGAAACCAATTTAGATTTCAAATTCCGAAGTGTCATGTGATATTCAAAAGATATATGTATATATATTTGTAAAATTTGAAATGAGCCGGTGTTCAGTCCTTGAGTTTTGGATTTGATTTGATATAACCCTATTTTGGAATGGATTTACTGATTTAATTGTGATTTCCAACTCTTGGATTGAAATATGATTTCTTCAACTATTTTAAAGGTTCGAGCACTTCCAAATCAAGGTTAACTTTTCAAAGCTAAGAAATTTTGAAAAGTGATTTGATAAAGTATATAAGTTTGTTTTGAATGTTTAAGTATGAAGTAATATGATTTAAATAAGTTGAAACTGTTTGGTTAAGTAAATGAATAAAGCAATTTTAAAATTTTCTAATATGAAATTTAGATTTGAAATGTTTTGAAAAGAATTTGGTCTTCAAAATATTTTGAATAAAATTTCGTTTAAATGTTTTAACTTAGTAACATCTTTATGAAACTATATATTTAACAAGTTGAAATAAATATATAAGTTGTACGTATGCTGTTTTATTCGCATAATTAATTTGATCCAAGTTTGAGTACACAAGTTCGAGGTGGATTACACCATTTCGTGTTAGGATTTTTCATTCGATTCTTGATGGTGAATATTTGATATGGATTTTGGGCTTGATTCCAGAATTCTCTATCATAGTATATGGCTATGCAAGGAGACTGATGGCTTCTAGTTGAGAAACCATATCGAAGTCCGCATTAGGGAAATCGAATGGACAATACTAGTTCGAAAGCGAACTTGTGTGATCGAGCGAGCGATCAAATGTGATTTTGCGAAATGATGACGTGTGTACATCTTATATTATAATATCAGTGATATATTTTGACGCTGAAATTGAAAGCTATCGGGTTAGAATATCTTTGCTTACTTTTCCAATTTAAATTACAAAGATATATAACCTATAAAAGCAAAGATATTCAAATCCCATATGGCTCTTCATACAGCGAAATTTATTTTGGAAAATTTGATCCTTATATAAGACGGACCTTACGTAAGTATAAGATGATTTTGAAAACATTTGATTTTGGAAATGAATTGGTTGACCTAAATTATATTGATTTGGAAATTTGGATTTATTTTCAAAAATCTATTATTTTGGAAACTTTGAAACTAAAGATATTTAATTTGAGAAGAAAATAATTTGGTGAAATTGTATATGATTTTAAAATTGAACTGATATTGAAACAAATTTAAATTTGAGAACCTTATGTGTAACGACCCAGAATTTTTGATAATTAAAATTCGAATATTTAATTGATTTTAAATATTAATAAATGGAATTTAGAAGTCGAATGATTTATTTTTCGAATATTGGATTTAATTTGATAATTAAATCGATAAATTAATAGTGAAATTCAGAGATAATTGAAAATCGAGTTAATATGATTGAAAACGATTTGTAAAATTTTATTTAATCATACTGGAGTTATAGGAATGTTATAGAACTTTTAAAACTGAGTTTAAAGTTAATCTGTGAAAATTGAATATTTTAATATTTAATTATCGACTGAAAAATAGTCAATTTTCGGAGAGTCTCAGAATTGAACGAGACCAGTTCCATTGGATCCGTAATAGTTAGTTATTATCGGATTTCAATTTTCATATCCATCGGAGTTATCGTTTGACCGTGGCAACTCGAAACGTACCGATATCATTTTAATTTTAAATCGTCAAGTTAAAATAGTCATTTTTCAAACGGTCTCGGATTTCGACGAAACCAGTTTCATCGGATCCGTAATGTGATATTATTGTAAGATTTCAAATTTCGTAATTTTTGGATTTACCATTTGTTCGGTACAAATTAAAACGCCTCGAAATCGATTTAAATCGGTTTAATTTAAATTGATCGTTTCTTGTCATATCTCACACAGACGATCGAATTAGCTTCCGAAACCTATTCCATTGCGTTCGGAACGCGGGGTAAACCTTACGAACGTCAGCCGGCACGCTCGAATCGGAGTTCGAAAAAAATTCGATGAATAGTAAAATTGGCCATTTTCTATAAAAGGACCTTCTTTCTTCATTCTACAAACAACCAACTAGGGTTTGCTTCACGTAGCCGCCAGTCATCAAACGAATGGCCAGAAAACTCTATCTTTCTCCCCTTATTTTCTTCAAATCCAAGCAATAATTCGAAAAACTTTCAACACGAAAGTTGAAGAGCGTATTGAGAACTATAGATTCAACGGCTATGATCTTGTTTGGTGGAGTAGATTCACGGCAAATTGCTCAAGAAGGCCACGACTTCGTGCATGTTTTCACACGCGTGGGGACCACCGAGTTCAACAGGATCTGGGGCGTTGGTGAGGGGGAGTGGGGCGCGTGTTTTGGCAGAAGATGATCGAATTCCGATCATCTATGGGTGGCGCGAGCGTTAGGGTTTAGTGGCGATGTTGGGTTCATTCGCGTGCGTGTGTTACTGGGAGGGTTACGAGAGGGAAGATGGTCTCGTGGCCCAGATTTTCCTGTTCAAAAACGAACGGTGGATGTTGGATTTAGGTATAAAAAAAAAATTAAATTAAAGTTGTAATTAATTTTGTAATAATGTGTATAAACTTTAAAATCGAATATCTTTTTACTGCGAGGTCGGAAAATTACGAAACGAAAAGCGTTGTCTTCGTTTTGTCGAGCTCTTCGCGATGAAACCGGATTGGAAGCGATCGGGGTCAATGAAAATTTTGAGTAAAATTAAACGCGCGTTTAATTTTATTCGAAATTAACGCTGGAATCAGAATTAAAATCACGGTGAGATCTTCTCACTCAATTGAATGTGGAATTATTTACAGTTATTGATTGATGATTGACTGTTTGGATGTGATATTAGATATGATAGGATATATATCTATATATAGCAATATATACATATTGGCATATGTATATATTGGATTGATTGATTTCCCGCCTCGTATAGCGGATGAGACCCTATTGCGCCGTTAGTAAGCGGATTTTTATAAAACCTATATACCGCGATAATTCCGTACTGGAGCGGAATTGGTATTGTGCTAACATCTTTGGATGCAGGGAAACAGGTTGGAGGGATCCGACTGGATTCCTCACCGTATTGATTATTTACAGATATTTTGATATATTCTGTTATCATATTGATATATGATATTGACTGTTGTGATGGACTGATTGGTGTTGTTGCATCATCGGATTCAGTTTTGAAATGTAAAAATAACGACTTTTACTATTAAAAAGGTTTTTAAAAGCGATTTTTGAAAGTGTACGTTTTATGGAATTTTTGAATCGATTTATAAACGTAAAATTTTAAAGTTATAAAAGTTATAATTTTTAGTGAAATATAACCGAAGTGTCGTTTTTGAAGTAAAAGTCGATTTATTTATAAAATGGTTTAAGTTGGGATTTTTGGAATAACTATAAATGATTTGTATAGAAAGATTTATAAAATTGATATTTTTGTAAATCGAAATATTGGACTTATAAAACGAATTTTTTTATAAGTGTTAGAAAGAAGTATAAAAGGATTTCATAAGTGAATGAGATTAATAGATTTATAACGTGAAGTTATAAAGTGAATAGATGTTGTAGACTAAACGATTTATAAGTAATTTACTTATAAAGTAGATTTTTGCACTTAGTTGGGATATAAATAGAAATTGCTAAATGAAATGATTTCATAAGTTGAAATTGTTATGAAGTATAATTGTGATTTATAAACGTTGTTTATAAATCTGAAATCACTTATTTTGATAAGTAAATTTAGAAGTGAATAAAAGGAGAATTTTATAAATCGAAGTTGTTAGAAAATATAAAGGTGAATTTATAAACGTTGTTTTATGAATTGGAAATCAATCAAATTTGATGAATGTAATATAGAAGTTATTAAGGAAATTTTATCCACGATCTTGGGTAGTGGATAATCATTGAAATAAAATGTGTAGAAAAGATTGAAATATAATTATTGAAGTATATTCACGATTTTGGACAGTGAATATATTATTAGATAAAATGGATATGTTTCGGGAAAGCGATATTTGAAATGAAGTTAATTGTTTTAAAAGATGTTTTAAAAACGTGTTAAGTATCGAATACATAGATTTCAACAGTTCTTGTTGAAATAGACGTTTCGAGAAGTAGAAGGAAATGGTGGACTATAACACTGTTGTTATAGTAAATGATTTCCGAAAGGAAATGTTTTGATGTAGTATTGGGATTTATATATCTATCTAAATTCCGAATCCCTATACTAGTGATTTTGAGTCGTCGTAACGATGTTTTACGTAACATTCGTTTTGACTCAAATAAAATGTGTTTAAAGAATGATTTCCTTAAAGATTGAAATTTATACTTAATATTGATTTAAGTATATCAGATATTTTCAAATGTTGAAAATAAATGATTTGTGAAATACTTATTTTTAAATAAGTATGGAAATGCTTTTCCAATATGAAATGAACTGTTTTGAGATTTTATCTTCAAAGATAAAATGAGATGTGGAAATTGATTTGAAATTGTTTTCAAATGATTAAGTGTGGAAATTTTATATCTAGTAAAGATATTTTTGAAGAATAAATTATTTGGAATCTGATGATGTTGCGCATCTTTATTGATAGTTAAATAACCGACTATCAATAATTACCTTGAGTAGGTATTTGTTGTGAATTGGATGAATTTGAATGCCACACTTATTTTTGAATAAACGCTCACTATTCGGGTTAGCCGGGAAAGGACCATGGGGTCGTATAACCCATTCCGAATATGTGATACGTCGTATGAATTGCATTTGAAGACCGGTGTTGAAGACCGGATATTTTTGAAAACGGAAGGATTACCGTCGAGTTACTCTACATCGGCTGATCTCCGATTTAGAGGTTTTATCACCCTTAGTGATGGGAAGTCCTGACGTGATTAGAAATTTATCCGGATATGCAAGGGCTTCGTGAGAAGTGCCTTCGGTTCTGTTCGATCCCGGAACAGACTTGTATGGATTGTGTGTCTGACGTTACAATTTGAGATATAAAGCTGATTTCTTTCAAATACATTTCTGTTGGTGGCGGAGAATTTATTCTCTTAGCTTAACACCCTTCTCTGAGACGTACGAGCTCAGAGGTTATGTAGTTGAAATTTATCAGCGATATATCCCAATTTGGTAACGTGGCATACTGAGTGTTGCTGTGAAATGATCAGTGTTTGATCATTTGTGATATGATCATTTGTTTGATCTTATATCTTTGTGATCATAGGTTGATCATTTTGTTTGACCCGAAGCAGGGCTTTTTAAGAAAGCGTAGCTTTGTGGACGAGACTTCGTCGAGCCTCACACCCCGGAAATGGTCGAAACAGGAAGGATGCGGCAAGGTTCTAGGGAGTAGCGCCCCTTAGTGTATGTCATTCCTTCTGGATAAAGGTGGTATCATGGTATGGAGCCCAGATACTTAACCTCTGTGGTTGCTGCACAGTTATTATTACTTTGTGGTTTGTTGGAAATCGGGGATCCTCGGGAAGATCGGTGACGATCGGGGGATGGCATACGCGTGTCAGTAGTTACCTATTTTTGCAGAGGTAACCCGGCCTTGTGTTGGCAGAGATCTAACCGTAACGTTAGGTTCTCGGGTCGTCTATTCCAGGGACGTACCCATCGTGGAAAAGGAAGTTCCTTAGCCTGGCCATTTGTTGGAAATCCAAAGAAACAATACGCGACGTGTACGGTTTTAGTTGTATTACCTGCTATGGAATGTGGCGGTAACCTGCTATTGAACATAGTAGCTATAGTAGGCATACGATACTGGTCGTATGTTGGCTAAGATTAATATTATACTTTCGAAATGTTTTCTACACTATGCACTAATAATAATATCAAAATGATTTGATTTTGCGTAGTAAGCATCTTTGACTATCATAAGAAGAAATCTCCTCCAATTCTGCGTTTGCATTGTGTGTGTGGTGGGAGGTCTTATGGTAGTTTCATTTTCCAAAAGCATTTCGAATTGACTTTAAAATTTTCCTGTTGTTTATTTTTAAAGAATAACTGTTTTACGATCTCACACCAGTCACCATGACTGACTCGGAGTTTATTGTTCCCTTCTAAACTCTGGGTGCCCACAAATTTTCCACACGGGCAGCCTAGAGTTATATTATCAGGATATTCTGGATATTCTGGAGCTTTGGAAGCAATCTGGATGACGAGACGTAGTATTTGTATCTTATAGTATTTATTCCGCTGTGTATTCTGTATGAGGACAAGTTTATATAACTGTCCATTGTTGTTTATTGACTCTGATGATATGATGTGATGTAATGTAATAACAGATATAATTCTTTTGTTTTTAAATGATATTCATTTATCTATTATATATTGTTCCGCTGCGATATGTGAGATTCTGATATTGTCTCTGTTTCTGATGTTGATGTTGTTGTTCTTCTTTCTTTTTCTTCTATCTTCTTCTTCTACCTTTTTCTTCTTTCTTAAAACCATAACTTTTCGGGTTTCCGGCATTCGATGGCTCAGCAGTCGATAAAGTGAGTATCGATGTTGAATTTTCGAAAGTCGAAAATTGTTGGGATGTTACAAGTGGTATCAGAGCATATGGTTAAGCGACAACCCTGCTCTGTTGGGTGTTACTCATTAGAGATAGAGTCAGTAGTACTCTAGAATGAGTTGAGTGTAATAATAGATATGAGCGCGTATTTGTTATTTGAATATAAAATTGTTTTGTATGGTGTTGACTTATCGGTTGATTGTTTATGGATTCTGGTCGGTGCAGTCTAGCTAACTGTAATCGATAGGAGTTTCTAAACTCTTAAACAAGATAAACCGACACAGTATTGTTTTAAAGTAGGGTAAATGAAATAATTTTACCAAAAACTATTTTGTATAGAAAAGAAATGTTTTCTATGAATTACTATAGTATATGGTTGCATGGTTGTTAGAAGTGATAATATTAATCTATTATCATTAAAATTGAATAAGAAATTGAAATCATAACTCCAAAGTTAAGAAATAAATTCATATACCAATGAAATTTGAGAATGTAAATTATAAATGTGAATTGTAATTTAAAACGGAATTCCAGAGAAGTTTTTGGAAATGTTTGAAAGGAATTTGAAAATTTTGGAGATTTGGAAAGTTTAAATCATTTTTGATTTGAAAATGAATTTCAAAAGGTTTGGAAAGTATTTTGGAGGAATGAGAAGCTCTAAACTCTTTTCGGTCACTGGAAAATAATTCCGATGATGATCGCGACATCACCGGTGTTCATTTTCGGGTTTCCAAAAGAGAAATTGCTGCCAAATTGTTTTTAAATGAAAGTTGTTTGGAGAATTGAGTTTTGTTTTGAAAATTCAAAAGATAAATTTGAATTGTTTTCAAAATGGTTTTGAAAGGTTGAAAAGACTCTGGAATACTATATAAAAATATTTATGGAAATAATAAATAAGTTGATAACTTATACCAATTGAATCTTGGTAGAATGAATTTAACTTAAAAGAATGAAGTTAAATCAAAGCAAGTATAAGTGAATCAATTAAATGAAAATGAAATTGAAAGTTGAAATTCATTTCGAATTCGTAAGCAAATAAATTGAATTGATATCAATTTGAATTAGTAATTGGAACTAATTTAAGATAGTGCAGTTGCAAATGACAGATAATTGATAAAATTCAATATTTCAGAATTGAAAGTAAATTGAATCCAAATTTAGTTGAAATGGTAAACTAAATTCAAATGAGAAATTTAAATGTAAAATTGAATGAAATAGATATGTAACTTCAACAGTGAAGTAAAAATGATATAAGAAGTATATATTGAAAACTTTGAAATTGAATGTGCAAAATGGTTTGAATGCTGTAACTTGATATAATGGCTAGTAGATATACAGGTATTATAAAGGAAATTGGAATTTTGATTTCAAAGATAATTTGAATTGCTCGACAAAAGGTACGTATTTGAGTTTTGATATGAGTTTTTGATGATTTCTCTCTAGCCGCTTGGCTTTTTCTTTTTCTTTTTGAAATCTGAGAGTCCGTAGGGACGTTTTGTAGTCGTACCGTATTAGCCGCGCAAAGGAGACGCTGGCAAAATTTTTTGGAAATTTAGGGCGTTAGAAAATTTTTGAGAAATTTTGAAAGTTTAAAATTTGAATTTAAACTCGAACTTGAATTTGGAAGCAAACAATGTTGTTTGGAACTTATAATTGTAGTTGGAAATTTAGTTGAATGATAACGAATCTTTAGTAAAAGATTTGTTTTGATAAATTGGTAAAACTATTGAATTGTGAAAAATAGTAGACGAGTTAAGGACCTTTCTTCCTAACTTGTAATTTCGAGGACGAAATTCTTTTAAGGGGGGAAGTTTGTAACGACCCAGAATTTTTGATAATTAAAATTCGAATATTTAATTGATTTTAAATATTAATAAATGGAATTTAGAAGTCGAATGATTTATTTTTCGAATATTGGATTTAATTTGATAATTAAATCGATAAATTAATAGTGAAATTCAGAGATAATTGAAAATCGAGTTAATATGATTGAAAACGATTTGTAAAATTTTATTTAATCATACTGGAGTTATAGGAATGTTATAGAACTTTTAAAACTGAGTTTAAAGTTAATCTGTGAAAATTGAATATTTTAATATTTAATTATCGACTGAAAAATAGTCAATTTTCGGAGAGTCTCAGAATTGAACGAGACCAGTTCCATTGGATCCGTAATAGTTAGTTATTATCGGATTTCAATTTTCATATCCATCGGAGTTATCGTTTGACCGTGGCAACTCGAAACGTACCGATATCATTTTAATTTTAAATCGTCAAGTTAAAATAGTCATTTTTCAAACGGTCTCGGATTTCGACAAAACCAGTTTCATCGGATCCGTAATGTGATATTATTGTAAGATTTCAAATTTCGTAATTTTTGGATTTACCATTTGTTCGGTACAAATTAAAACGCCTCGAAATCGATTTAAATCGGTTTAATTTAAATTGATCGTTTCTTGTCATATCTCACACAGAAGATCGAATTAGCTTCCGAAACCTATTCCATTGCGTTCGGAACGCGGGGTAAACCTTACGAACGTCAGCCGGCACGCTCGAATCGGAGTTCGAAAAAAATTCGATGAATAGTAAAATTGGCCATTTTCTATAAAAGGACCTTCTTTCTTCATTCTACAAACAACCAACTAGGGTTTGCTTCACGTAGCCGCCAGTCATCAAACGAATGGCCAGAAAACTCTATCTTTCTCCCCTTATTTTCTTCAAATCCAAGCAATAATTCGAAAAACTTTCAACACGAAAGTTGAAGAGCGTATTGAGAACTATAGATTCAACGGCTATGATCTTGTTTGGTGGAGTAGATTCACGGCAAATTGCTCAAGAAGGCCACGACTTCGTGCACGTTTTCACACGCGTGGGGACCACCGAGTTCAACAGGATCTGGGGCGTTGGTGAGGGGGAGTGGGGCGCGTGTTTTGGCAGAAGATGATCGAATTCCGATCATCTATGGGTGGCGCGAGCGTTAGGGTTTAGTGGCGATGTTGGGTTCATTCGCGTGCGTGTGTTACTGGGAGGGTTACGAGAGGGAAGATGGTCTCGTGGCCCAGATTTTCCTGTTCAAAAACGAACGGTGGATGTTGGATTTAGGTATAAAAAAAAAATTAAATTAAAGTTGTAATTAATTTTGTAATAATGTGTATAAACTTTAAAATCGAATATCTTTTTACTGCGAGGTCGGAAAATTACGAAACGAAAAGCGTTGTCTTCGTTTTGTCGAGCTCTTCGCGATGAAACCGGATTGGAAGCGATCGGGGTCAATGAAAATTTTGAGTAAAATTAAACGCGCGTTTAATTTTATTCGAAATTAACGCTGGAATCAGAATTAAAATCACGGTGAGATCTTCTCACTCAATTGAATGTGGAATTATTTACAGTTATTGATTGATGATTGACTGTTTGGATGTGATATTAGATATGATAGGATATATATCTATATATAGCAATATATACATATTGGCATATGTATATATTGGATTGATTGATTTCCCGCCTCGTATAGCGGATGAGACCCTATTGCGCCGTTAGTAAGCGGATTTTTATAAAACCTATATACCGCGATAATTCCGTACTGGAGCGGAATTGGTATTGTGCTAACATCTTTGGATGCAGGGAAACAGGTTGGAGGGATCCGACTGGATTCCTCACCGTATTGATTATTTACAGATATTTTGATATATTCTGTTATCATATTGATATATGATATTGACTGTTGTGATGGACTGATTGGTGTTGTTGCATCATCGGATTCAGTTTTGAAATGTAAAAATAACGACTTTTACTATTAAAAAGGTTTTTAAAAGCGATTTTTGAAAGTGTACGTTTTATGGAATTTTTGAATCGATTTATAAACGTAAAATTTTAAAGTTATAAAAGTTATAATTTTTAGTGAAATATAACCGAAGTGTCGTTTTTGAAGTAAAAGTCGATTTATTTATAAAATGGTTTAAGTTGGGATTTTTGGAATAACTATAAATGATTTGTATAGAAAGATTTATAAAATTGATATT
Organism: Allium fistulosum; assembly: GCA_030737815.1. Classification (NCBI taxonomy): domain Eukaryota; kingdom Viridiplantae; phylum Streptophyta; class Magnoliopsida; order Asparagales; family Amaryllidaceae; genus Allium; species Allium fistulosum. Next base: position 328,406,568 of record CM060906.1, read on the forward strand.
TTTGTAAATCGAAATATTGGACTTATAAAACGAATTTTTTTATAAGTGTTAGAAAGAAGTATAAAAGGATTTCATAAGTGAATGAGATTAATAGATTTATAACGTGAAGTTATAAAGTGAATAGATGTTGTAGACTAAACGATTTATAAGTAATTTACTTATAAAGTAGATTTTTGCACTTAGTTGGGATATAAATAGAAATTGCTAAATGAAATGATTTCATAAGTTGAAATTGTTATGAAGTATAATTGTGATTTATAAACGTTGTTTATAAATCTGAAATCACTTATTTTGATAAGTAAATTTAGAAGTGAATAAAAGGAAAATTTTATAAATCGAAGTTGTTAGAAAATATAAAGGTGAATTTATAAACGTTGTTTTATGAATTGGAAATCAATCAAATTTGATGAATGTAATATAGAAGTTATTAAGGAAATTTTATCCACGATCTTGGGTAGTGGATAATCATTGAAATAAAATGTGTAGAAAAGATTGAAATATAATTATTGAAGTATATTCACGATTTTGGACAGTGAATATATTATTAGATAAAATGGATATGTTTCGGGAAAGCGATATTTGAAATGAAGTTAATTGTTTTAAAAGATGTTTTAAAAACGTGTTAAGTATCGAATACATAGATTTCAACAGTTCTTGTTGAAATAGACGTTTCGAGAAGTAGAAGGAAATGGTGGACTATAACACTGTTGTTATAGTAAATGATTTCCGAAAGGAAATGTTTTGATGTAGTATTGGGATTTATATATCTATCTAAATTCCGAATCCCTATACTAGTGATTTTGAGTCGTCGTAACGATGTTTTACGTAACATTCGTTTTGACTCAAATAAAATGTGTTTAAAGAATGATTTCCTTAAAGATTGAAATTTATACTTAATATTGATTTAAGTATATCAGATATTTTCAAATGTTGAAAATAAATGATTTGTGAAATACTTATTTTTAAATAAGTATGGAAATGCTTTTCCAATATGAAATGAACTGTTTTGAGATTTTATCTTCAAAGATAAAATGAGATGTGGAAATTGATTTGAAATTGTTTTCAAATGATTAAGTGTGGAAATTTTATATCTAGTAAAGATATTTTTGAAGAATAAATTATTTGGAATCTGATGATGTTGCGCATCTTTATTGATAGTTAAATAACCGACTATCAATAATTACCTTGAGTAGGTATTTGTTGTGAATTGGATGAATTTGAATGCCACACTTATTTTTGAATAAACGCTCACTATTCGGGTTAGCCGGGAAAGGACCATGGGGTCGTATAACCCATTCCGAATATGTGATACGTCGTATGAATTGCATTTGAAGACCGGTGTTGAAGACCGGATATTTTTGAAAACGGAAGGATTACCGTCGAGTTACTCTACATCGGCTGATCTCCGATTTAGAGGTTTTATCACCCTTAGTGACGGAAAGTCCTGACGTGATTAGAAATTTATCCGGATATGCAAGGGCTTCGTGAGAAGTGCCTTCGGTTCTGTTCGATCCCGGAACAGACTTGTATGGATTGTGTGTCTGACGTTACAATTTGAGATATAAAGCTGATTTCTTTCAAATACATTTCTGTTGGTGGCGGAGAATTTATTCTCTTAGCTTAACACCCTTCTCTGAGACGTACGAGCTCAGAGGTTATGTAGTTGAAATTTATCAGCGATATATCCCAATTTGGTAACGTGGCATACTGAGTGTTGCTGTGAAATGATCAGTGTTTGATCATTTGTGATATGATCATTTGTTTGATCTTATATCTTTGTGATCATAGGTTGATCATTTTGTTTGACCCGAAGCAGGGCTTTTTAAGAAAGCGTAGCTTTGTGGACGAGACTTCATCGAGCCTCACACCCCGGAAATGGTCGAAACAGGAAGGATGCGGCAAGGTTCTAGGGAGTAGCGCCCCTTAGTGTATGTCATTCCTTCTGGATAAAGGTGGTATCATGGTATGGAGCCCAGATACTTAACCTCTGTGGTTGCTGCACAGTTATTATTACTTTGTGGTTTGTTGGAAATCGGGGATCCTTGGGAAGATCGGTGACGATCGGGGGATGGCATACGCGTGTCAGTAGTTACCTATTTTTGCAGAGGTAACCCGGCCTTGTGTTGGCAGAGATCTAACCGTAACGTTAGGTTCTCGGGTCGTCTATTCCAGGGACGTACCCATCGTGGAAAAGGAAGTTCCTTAGCCTGGCCATTTGTTGGAAATCCAAAGAAACAATACGCGACGTGTACGGTTTTAGTTGTATTACCTGCTATGGAATGTGGCGGTAACCTGCTATTGAACATAGTAGCTATAGTAGGCATACGATACTGGTCGTATGTTGGCTAAGATTAATATTATACTTTCGAAATGTTTTCTACACTATGCACTAATAATAATATCAAAATGATTTGATTTTGCGTAGTAAGCATCTTTGACTATCATAAGAAGAAATCTCCTCCAATTCTGCGTTTGCATTGTGTGTGTGGTGGGAGGTCTTATGGTAGTTTCATTTTCCAAAAGCATTTCGAATTGACTTTAAAATTTTCCTGTTGTTTATTTTTAAAGAATAACTGTTTTACGATCTCACACCAGTCACCATGACTGACTCGGAGTTTATTGTTCCCTTCTAAACTCTGGGTGCCCACAAATTTTCCACACGGGCAGCCTAGAGTTATATTATCAGGATATTCTGGATATTCTGGAGCTTTGGAAGCAATCTGGATGACGAGACGTAGTATTTGTATCTTATAGTATTTATTCCGCTGTGTATTCTGTATGAGGACAAGTTTATATAACTGTCCATTGTTGTTTATTGACTCTGATGATATGATGTGATGTAATGTAATAACAGATATAATTCTTTTGTTTTTAAATGATATTCATTTATCTATTATATATTGTTCCGCTGCGATATGTGAGATTCTGATATTGTCTCTGTTTCTGATGTTGATGTTGTTGTTCTTCTTTCTTTTTCTTCTATCTTCTTCTTCTACCTTTTTCTTCTTTCTTAAAACCATAACTTTTCGGGTTTCCGGCATTCGATGGCTCAGCAGTCGATAAAGTGAGTATCGATGTTGAATTTTCGAAAGTCGAAAATTGTTGGGATGTTACATTATGTTACTAAACACTTGATTTGGGAGTTGTCGAACTTATATAAAATTGATTTGTATGAGTATGAAATTGATTCGAAAACTATAGATTTGAAAAGGTACTCAATTTGAAAGTGAAATCTTATATAATTGAAGTCTATATAAGTATGATTTGATATACTATTGATTTTGGAAAGTATTTGATTTGAAAATTAAATCTTATATATAATGGATTTTATATAAGTATGATATTTGAAAGTGATTTGAAAAGGTACTATATGATACATATTTTCGAAGTAAAGATATGGAAAGTGCCTTCTGCTTGATATCCGATTTGTGGCCACATCTTGGATTCATTCTATCGATATTATTCTCTCTGATTTTTGGTTTTCTGGATATGATACTCGAGTGTCCTTCGAATTCCATGGCGTTACCCATGGTCTTACGATCGTGACTGCATAGCGCAACTGCCTGGCTGAGTCTTGCCTAGGGGTACGGATTGTTTCCTGGGGGATCCAGGCGTAACCATTGTGTATCCTGCAATCTGTGTAGGTCGCGAATAGTAGCGCAAATGCTTGGCTGAGTCTTGCCTGGGGGTACGGAATGTTTCCTGGGGGATCCAGGCGTAACCATTGTGTATCCTGCATTCTACTAGTCATCATGGCGTAACTCGCAGGGCTGAGAAAGCTTACGGATATGGATTGTTTCCTGGGGGATCCAGGCGTAACCATTGTGTATCTGCGAACCATGGTTAGACAAAGGTTTTGTTTGTTTTTGTTTGGATTGTACTTTCCATATCTGTTTTTAAAAGTTTTTCCAGTATTTTCACTGGGTGTTGAAACAAGTCTACTAAGTACCTGGAGAATTCTAGTTTTGCGCCTGATCAACGCACTACTAGAGTCTACAGGAACAAGGATAAACTTGTTAAGACATCGAGTTATAAAAGTATTTTGATAAAATATTATATAAATGATACTTTGATTAGTTATTTCCTTTTTAAACGATTTTAAAGTGTTTTAAATATTGTTTACCTCTTCAACCAACAATTTTAAATTAATGGCTCATCCTTGTCTTTCGTCCTATTTTCCCTTCTAGCTATTCCTATTCTCCACCTTATTAAACTTACCCATAACAACAATTATCAGGTATAATTTTAATCTTCTTGTCATCTTGTCTTAATCCTATTCCATTTTATCTTTTCTGTGTTTTCCATACCTTATTCCTTTTCGAGGACGAAAAGATTTGAGTGGGGGAGAGTGTAACGACCCTGTATTTTGTGATTATTTTAATTGTATATTTTGGTTATTTTAATTAATTTCCTGATTTAAATACTTTATTTTATTTATTAAAATGAATAAATTTTGTTATTTTAAATATAAATTTTGATTTTGATGTGAATTAGAATTCCAAACATGACTAAAAAGAATATTTTCCAGAAAAGTGAATTTTGGTCAATATGGTCAAACTTTGACTTTTAATTTAGAAATTTGAAAGTTTGAAAATTTGAATTTTATCTTTTATTATGAAAGTAAATAAAATTTTAAGAATAATGCTTTTCGTTTCGTTGAAATCTGATTTATAATGTGAAAGTTATGCCTTTTTCAATATTGTGTGTAATTTGCTGTATTTAACAAATTGTTTATTTTAAATTGTATAAATAATATTTTATTTGGTCATGTAATGTTCTAATTTATATTTATATGGGTAAAATAACATGTTGTGCATATATTTTGGTTTTAAAACATTTTTTTAAAGTATAATTGACATTTTCCGGTGTCAGTTGTATTTTGCTTACAATTTCTAATTTCCAGTTTCAATTAATTAAAGTAATTCTTTATTTATTTTTCTATTTTTTTTTCTTAAAATCTTATTTGATTCTCATTCCCACTTTATTTTGTTCCTCATTTATTTTATTTATTTGACCTTTTATTTGTTTTAAAGTGAAATAGAAATTTTCTAAAACTAGTGATATTCTATTTGTAAATTTTAAGTCCTGTTTTGAATTTTTAAGCAATTTCTTTAGTTCTTTTTCTAATTTCTCTAAATTTAATTATTTATTTCATTTTGAAAATATAAATGAATTATTTTACTTCACATTTTTGTTTTAAAATATTTTTAAAATGAAGTTGTTAATTTTCCAAAGTCAATAGTGATTTATTTGTAATTTCTAGACCCTGTTTTCAATTTTTAAGCAATTTCTTATATTCTTTTTCCATTTTCTTTAAAATTAATTAATTATTTTTATTTTATATTACTTTGTTTCGGTTTTAAAGTCAATTTACTGATTTTATTTTTGTTTTATTTGAATATAAAGAAAAAGAAATATGAAGAGTTTTAAAAGCTTATTTACCTTAAGTCCTTTCATCTCCTTTGTCCTTTCATTTGCCATAACTCCTCAATTACTATCTTGGCTGTGCATTTTTGGTTTGTAGCCGTGAGGTTTCAGCCTCCATTCACCCAAAAACATTTTACCTTCTCATTCATTCATGGCTTCAAGAAAAATCTATGGGTAATGGCTACTTTTTACACTTTTCTTCTCATTTTTCATGTATTTTGCCTTGTTTTCTTTGCTTCTTTGAATGGCCTCCACTCCATATCCACGGCCACCACCCCCTACATCTCTTCCCTGCCATCACCACCAGCTACTCCTCTGGTCTTGACCAAGGCCGAGCCACCATGATGCCAACACTCCACAAAAAATTGCAAAACAAGCCATAAAAACATGATTGTTTACCACTATTGCTTCACCACTCCATTTTCCACCACCACCACCACCTTAGGCCGCCTCCACCACCTTTGGCCAGACCACCACACACCTTTCCTTCCACTGACCTGATCCATACCCCTCTGACCTGACCACACAAGCCCATGGCCGAGCCATTTTTGTGAACAAAACCCACCTATTTTGCCTTAAACTCTTCATATTCCTTTGTATAAACTTCCTCCTCATATTCTACTACATAGGCCATGCATACACATGACCAAACCTGAGCCAAACTTGTTCAAACCAGAGCCAAAACCATCCCTAGGCCATGACAAAAGAATAGAGAAAGCAAGGCAAAAGATTTGGCATTCGTATCTCTTTTTATTTAAAAGTTATGTCATTTCTAGTGTATTGAAATTTATGGTTTGCTTTGATTTTTGTTTGGGTTGTAACACAAGATCTATATCATTGGATTTGCTCTCCACACTCAAATTGTATTAGAGTTGTCGTGCCTTCATAATCTATGTGTTGTGAGCTTTGTTGGCAAATCTCCAGCTTAACAGGTGAGTTATTCTCACCAGACAATCTGTACCTATATAACTGATAAACCGACACCACTTGAATCTGTAAATGTATTGCATCCTGTTATAACTGCTATGTTATGTTTATATGATGTTCACCCATGCTTAAACACCTGTTATATCATATGTTACTGTTATATTATGTTGTTCTTTTATTTTTATCAGTTTATCACACTGCAAGTTCCCTTTAGATTAGAATCACTATGGGTTGAAATGATACATACCCGAACGGACTTTAGAATAGGAGAAAATCGTTATGGGCTGAAATGATATGCGTGAATGATTTTCAATTATTTTCATTTACTTGGGATTGCGGGTTTGAAATGATCAAACCCAGGTATCTTTGTAAATTACGGGTTGAAATGATAAATTACCCGTATCACTTTACCTAGGTTAGAAAATGAAATATAGACCCGTTGTTAAATTATGTTTTATAATTTTTTTTTTTAATATTTTAGAAATGTAAATATTATAATATTTTGATTTAAACTAAATAAAAATGATTTTTGTAAAGCATTATTAATTTTCTGAAAATTTAGAAGTGAAATAAATTAATGGTAAAATTAGAAAATTTGAAATGTAAGTTATTTTGGGAAATTTAATTTGGTGATAATTGGAATTTAAATTAAATATGAAATGTGATAAATTCATGATAATTTGGATTAAAGTGAATTTAAATGATTTTATAATATATTAATGTTTTTTTTTTGAATAAAGTTAAAATGTGAAATGACTGAATATTTAAGTTGAAATTTTGAAATATATCTAAAATTGGAAATTTGTGAATTTGGCTTAAAAGTGAATTTTTAAGTTAAGTAAATAAAAATGGAATTAAGTTATATTTGAAAATTTAAACTTAAGTGTTAAGTTAATTTAATTTAATGAATTTATAACTTAATATTGGAATTTAATAAGTGAATTATTATTAAATTTTGATTTTTGAATGGAGTTTTAACTTTATAAAATCATGAATATAAGGGTATTTGAATAATTGTTTTAAAAGTGAAATTATATGATTTTATAAGTAAAAAAAATGATTTATATAAAAATATAATTGTTTGTGAAATTATACTGAATATTTGAAGTTAGTTAACTGCATTTCTGAAACGCTATTAAATTCTAATGTAAATGATAATACAACATTTGTAAATGCTGTAGTTGATAATAATGAACCAAATGGCTAAATTTAATTAAAGGCTATTATAGCATTTTTGTAAATGTTATAATGGTTGAATTTAACTAAGTTTATTTGAAACTAATGTAACCATATTACAGAATTTTAAATGCTGTCTTTTGTTAAATTGAACTATTTTAAATGTGACTTTCCGTAGCATTTTCTAAATGCTGCGAAAGTTGAAATTTCATTGTTTTAATTAATTTAAGTGAACGAATGAACTTTGAAAAGTTAAATTTTTGGAAATTTAAATTTTTAATTATTAAATATACTAACTTCATTTTTATGATTTAAAATGAAGTAATTTGTTTCGAAATATAAATTATTTTGAAATATGATATTTTGATATTTTGAAATGGATTTTTATAAGGATATTGAATTTTGAAATGATATTTGATTTCGAAGTATAAAATACCATTTTGAAAATTTAACCACGCGATGTATTTAATTTATAGTTTAATTGATCCTTAAAGGATGGGCGATCCCAAGCATCCTTTGAGTTATTGTGCATTTCTACTACAGTTCACTTGAGTTGGTTTACATTATATAAGTATATATTGTCCTGACTCGAGTGTTTTGTGTTTTACTTTACACTCGGGTCAGCCTGAGTATTTACAGCTTAGCTTTGGATTTCTTTCTGGAGCTAGGAATCGTTGGAGATTCTGCTTGTCTAGTTATTTGTTCCTTTCAGTTCAGTTGTTCTATTTCAGTTCTGGTATTCATAAACTTCTATTTATTTGAGATGTCTATTGTATATGTTTTCAAGCAGATATTATGTATTATATTTTGAGAGTTTGTTATAGTAGCTTCATGAACTACTATGGTTTTTTATATTCCGCTGCGAGTTATTCTGATATGTTCTGTGTCTGTGATTCTGTGTATTTGATTTCATTTGCTCCAAATTTATTTACAATCTGTTATTTTGAATTATTCAAGCCAGACATGTGTGGATGATTGTCGATTTGAATGGTCCAAAATACCGGGTCGTTACACATTCCATCAAAATTATTTCTTAAGTCTTATTATAAACATTTTATACCATTACTTAAGTTGATATATACAACTTTAAAACTTAAGTTCATATTCACTTTAATCATTCAATATTTCCAATTCAAATTCAATTCACTAATTAATTTGTCTAATTAGTTCACTTTATTACCATCAAATTCCATTCCCTTTTTGGATCAAATCCAATTTCATTAAACTTAACTTGAGTTAATCTCATTTATAATTCAATTCTAGCTTTGCTCATCTCAACCAATTACTTAATCACCTTAAAATTGGGTTTTAATTCAAATTATTCTGAAATCATATATAACTCCTTTTTGTAACCCAAATCATCCTTTTGAATTTTTAAATCAAACTTTGGTTTTACCAAAACAAACTCCTTCTGGGATTTCTCAAATCAAACTTGTTTTATCAAAAATTCCAAAAAAAACAATCAGGGTAGCAATCCGCCACTTAGAAACTCGAAAATGAAGACTGATGATGCAGCCGTCATCACCAGAATTATTTTCCAGCGACTGTAGTGAGTTCAGTGCTTTATCACTTTCAAAATCCATTTAAAAACATTTTCTATTCAAATACATTTCCACAATAATATTACCATTATTTATTTCAGAACACTTGGAAAACATTTTCGAAATTTCCAGGATTTAAAATTCCAAATTCTGGTTTGAATCAAATTTTAGTTTTAACTCATTTGTATAATTCATACTTATACCTTTTAATTTGTTTATATATGACCATTTGAATTTATAATCTTGTTTTGATTATAATAATAACAACCAAACACATCAATATACTATAATAGTTTTAGAAAATTATTTCTTTTATATCAAAATATAATTTTGGGTAAAATTATTTCATTTACCCACTTTAAAACAATACTATGTCGATTTAAATTGTTCAGAGTTTAGAAACCACTATCGATACAGTTGTCCAGACCGTACCGACCAGAATTCATAAACACTCAACCGATAAGTCAACACAATATAAAACAATTTATATTCACTAACAAATATGCGCTCATATCTATAATACATTCAAACTCATTCTATGGTACTACTGACCCTATCTCTAATGAGTAATCCCCACCAAAGCCAAGGTTCTCGCTTAACCTTCAGCTCTGATACCAAGTGTAGCAAACTGGTATTTTCGACCCTCGAAAATCGACATCAATACATTCACAGTATAGCATGCTGAAATTCAAGTGCCAGAAATACCAATTGCTGGGGTAAAGAAGAAGAGATAGAAGAAAACAGAAACAATAACACATAATCTCACAATCGCAGTGGAACAATATATAATATATAATAACAGATCTTTATACAAAGAAACTGTAACTGTAATATACATACAATCATCAGAGTACAACAATCAACAATCAATCTGGACAGTTATAATAACTTGTCCTCACATGTACTGAATATACAACATAACACACACAATGAAATATAATCAAGTACGTGGAATACGCCCGAGACTCCTCCAGCACGGCTCCTATGCTCCATAGTATCCTAATCGGGATCTATAATACTCGGTCTGACCCAAGTATTATAATAAAATAACACCCGAGTCAGTCTGGAAAACCAGCGTGAGAAAACACACTCAATTTGAATTATTATTGTTACCAAAATTCTTTGAAAAATAAAGGTATCTCGTAAGACCATGCCACACATAAATACGACGGGTTTTTACCTTATGATAAGCAAAACATTTTATATCAAAACCATCTGATATTATAATAGTGTCTATAGAAAATAAACTATAAAATAGCTGAAATGCTTGCATATCACGTTTCAGCATATTTGGTATACAACTAAAACCGTACAGACTCGTAGTGGATATTGGATTCCATATAATGATAGGGCTACTGTGGTACCATTCACCACAGTACACCTCTAGGAAAATGTGCCGAGATCGAACCTATCGATCCCTGCCAACACAAGACCGACCTACCCCTTACTGGATAGTACCGAATATGATCATCACTAATGGGCCCCGAAACTCATACAAATGAAATGTATGATAGATGTCCACTATAGATGAATGATGATCATACCCTAATGGGAGCGACCCATATAGCCTTGCTGCATCTCCCATGTTTTAGTCATTCCCGGTTAATGAGGCTTGAGGCTACGTATTACCTTAAGAATAGCATTCATACTTGGAATGCTAACTCTACCCTCCAAGGAACGATGCAATGATAGCATTCATCCATACAAGTTGTTCTGGATCTGAACAAACTGAATCTCCAAAATCACCATATTCATTATCTTCATGATATCACAATTCATAATGCACAAATCGAATCAAAGTGGTTTTCGGATAATTAAATCTGATCCCGATCTCTTCGAAACGATCAACGAATTTGTCCAAATTTGATAGTTGGTTATTTAACTATCAGATAACATCCATAAGCAGTCACTAGGTCCAAATTATAAATTTTTCAAAATATTTATTTCAAAATATTTTTACAAAGATATATATTCAAATCTCTTCCAGTATATTCAATAATTGAAACAATTTCAAATACTTATATCCATAATAGGATATTTTCGAACCATATCAATACCTGGAAATATTTCCAAATTCCATTTATAATTCAACACTTGAAAAACATTTTTATAATAATAATCTCGTAGTTAAAATATTTCAAATCCTTCCAGTTCAATACATAGTAAATATTTATAAGTATATTTTCCCAAAATCATTTATTTTCAATACTTAGGAAATATTCCATTTATTTCATATTTCTCAAAATCTTTTACAATTTATTTGTAAATCCCTTAACTCATTTATAATGGATTCTATCAGTTTCCGGAATTCATTAATTAATTTCCTTTGAAATTTCCAAAATCGATTACACTCGCTTATAATCTAGTCTAACTATTTATAACTTCTTTATGAATTCAGATTCATTCTCGAAGTTCTTGTTTCTAACATTTCAAAATTTTCCTTAAGTTCCAAAATTCCGTTATAAGATTTCTCTTATAAAATCACATCTGTTCAATAAAATCTGGTCACAAATCTCGAGAGTATTTATAAATAAAATTCAATCACCTACTTTTAAATTCTTTATATATAATAATAATAATAATAATAATAACAATGGGTATATTAAGGAAATAATTATTTTTCAAAAAGGCGTTTAAGTTATTATTTAAAAGATCAAAACACTTTCCAAATAAACAATGGAAACTGATTTCAAATTCATTATAAATAATATTTATTGACTTACAAGGTTTATTTATTATAAACTAAATCCATTCGAATAGTTAACTTTTCCAAAATATTTTAAATACAAATAACAGTTTTAAAACAACTCTGTTTAATAGATAATCTCTTTTTAAACAAATTTTACATCTTGATTCCAAGAATCTATTTTTAAAATTCCGATGTAACCGATTTCAATTTATAATCTCTCTTGATCTATACACCTCGATTTACAATTCAAATTCCATAACCATTTCCTGTTTCCAAAAGTAGAATCATCTATTTTTCCTAAACCAAATTCCCATATCTCGTTTTAAATCCCTACTACGACATATCCTCCCAAATTTTATCCATTTATAACTATTTCACTTCATTTATAATTATCGATTATAAATTAATAACTCATTTTTGTTTTATCTATTATTAACAAATCCATATTTCAAAAGCCCGTTTAATTCAATTTCTATTTAAAATCCCGTTTGGAAATCTCTCTTCAATAAATCCAATTATATTCCAAATGCCTTCAAAAACCCGATTTCAACTTCTAATTATAATTTAAGAAATATTATTAAAATCCCTTGTTTCAATTTCCTTGTATATATATTTATTTTCAAAAATATATTTATTTTTGAAAAATCAAATCTTTTTTTTAATCCAAACCATTCCTTATTCAATATTCCAATTTCCATATAAATATTTTTATTTCCAAAAATCACCTTTGAATTTCTTTTTAAGATTCAAAAATATTATTTATGGTATTAAAACTACCAAAATTAGGACCGGTGCTACTATAGCCTCCAATATATATCAAATCACACAACAATCCATAACAGATTATTCAATCACATCATATATCACTATATATGAAACAATCAATATATTTTTGAGGAATCCATTTGGATCCCTCCAACCCGTTTCCCTGCATCCACAGATGTTATATAACATAAAATACCAATCCCGCTTCGAGATGGGATATTGCGATAATATAGGGTCATCCGCTATTATGCGGGGCGCATAGTGTCTCATCCGCTCCAATCGGTGGGAAATATACCAAACTACTAATATATACTACTATATATATAGATATTATAAGACATCCAACTGATAAATTATTATAAATTCATCCAATCAGCCAATAAATAATTCTTAACATTATAAAATTAAACCAGCAATCCAAATGAGTGAGATTTACTCAACTTGATTATTAGTTGTCACATTCACATTCTAGTTTGTCTAAATTCGAACATCGTTCGAATTTAACACAAAATTCCAATATCTCTAATCTCTGCCAAACTGATTCCATCACATAGTGTTCGATGCTACGAGTGCGACGCAACTGACCGCGTCTGATTTGGACCGAATTATGAACGCTGGAATCGATATCTACTCTGGGCGATACTCTTGTCAACTGCGGCCTACTTTCCCCCAATTTTCCACACACTTATGTTCGTACTTGTCTATTCCAATCGCGACAACAAATTGTTTCCACCATCCCTACCGTGAGCAGTATCTCACTGCCGCTTGCTCCAGCAACGTGTTTTCGACCTCTTCCTAGCACCAACATCATCTTCTGCCCCCCCCCCCCCAAGCTGTTACCGCAGCCCTCCTTCTGTTCAGATCATAAACATCACTACCAGGTTGGACATGTCGTGCTCCCATCGCATCAAGAATCCTAGAACATGAACTCTATCACCCCTTCGCACTCATCTCCACTCATGAAAGTACTACCTCTGAATCGACCACAAGCGAAGGCACGTGAATAAACAAATGCTCGATCGAGTAGCTTGAATGCAGAGATCTAAAGCTCGGAAGAAGAATACGCGAATTTGAGAATTGGCGGAAATCGGGAATTTGAAAATAGGGAAGATCACCTAATCGCCTAAAGCCAATAATTCATTAATTTATTTAAATGTATGGTTTTTTTATGCTCCCTTCTTCCTTCCAATGTTTTGAAAATGAATAGCACAAGGACAAGAGGGAGGGAGAAATTTGAGTCTGGGAAACCAAATGGAGGCTGGAGCAGGAAAAAAGTGGCTGATATGAAAGGAAAACGACCATAGTTAAATCGAATTGAAATATATTATTTAAAATTCCAAAACATCTAGATATTTTATTCCGAACCCAGATCAAGGCGTGCCATGTGGCATTTTTAATGTTATACCCTTATTCCGAACACAATGGAACTAGTCTCGAGCCCCAATTCGATCGTATGGAGAAGATAGCGTTTTGAACCCAATTATAATATTAAATTTTCGATATTAAATTCAACGTGTTTCTATCCCGTACGACCAAATGGTAACTCCAAACGCTACGAAATTTGAAATCCGATAATAATACACTATTATGGATCCAGTGGAACTGGTTTCGTTGAATTTCGAGACTGTGTCCCGGATTGCTATTTTTACGCGTCGATTATATCGACGATTTCAAAAATTGATGAAATCACTTGAAATTCTAGTTTTAAAAACTTACTAACTCAATTCTAATTCAAATAGAATTTACATCAACATTAGAAATCGTTTCGATTCATATTCAACTCAAATTTCAATTATTCACTATTTTCGTATTACGATAAATTGCTATATTTGAAATTTAAATTCATAAATCTTCATAATCAAAATCAACTTAATTTCCCAAATCCAACATTTAAAACCATTTAAATATTCAAAATCAAATGATAGAAAATCTGGGTCGTTACATTTGAATTGTAGCAGCAGTTTATACACATTTAATAGTATTTATAAATTGTAATAGCATTTTATACACATTTAATAGTATTTATGAATTAATAGTATTTATGAGTTATAATAGCAGTTTTATACATATTTTATGTTTTTTGATAGTAGCAGTAAATGATACTATATACACATTCTGATAGTAGAAATTTTATACACATTTTGATAGTAGTAGTTTTATACAAATTTGATAGTAGTAGTTTTATATACATTTGATAGTAGCATTTTTTTGATAGTAGACATACATTTGGTAGTAGCAATTTTATACACATATGATAGTAACAGGTTTTTTATAGTAGATATAAATGATATGTGCAATATCAATTTTTCTGTTTATTTATTTATTTAATGATGCACCTTTTCTCTATATATAGTAGGGTATGTATTGATGGTGATTATGAAGGAGTAAATTTAAATTGGAAAAGTAGAAATATATGTATATTTTAGCTTATAATGACATTAATGATACTGCCCAGTATCATTTTATTTTATAAAAGGAAACTCATACTACACAATAGTATTGTCGAACCTACTACTAAAATTTTGGATTTTGGCAATTGTGGTGGTATTGGGAGGGATGGTGAGGCTGGTGGTGCAAGTGATCGTGGCAAGTGGTGATGCGAGGAGTGGTGGTTGGTAATTTTGATGGTTTGTCCTTATGACTAATTTTGGAAGAATGTTCGTCCTTGCTGCTAAAATATAGAGGCTGTGTCTTTGAGGCTAAAAAAATACTAATTTTTGTCGTTTAAATTAATTCCCACTTGTAGGAATGCCCGAACTCAATTTGAATTTCAATCTATGCACTCTCATGGTTTGTGCATGAGGAAGAACGGTTCTAGTTATAGAAGAAGAAGAAGTTTACAGAAAAGATTTCATGACTGGATTGGGAAAATAAGGTCGTATTTATAGAGTTTGAATAGATGCATCTGTTTGAAATGGCTATGTCAGTTTCAATGAATAGACACTTCCATTCATGAAATAAAATTGCAAAAAATAAAAGGCATTTTGGCCAGAGAACAAATCTCAAGGCCAAGGCCTATCTGGTCATGACACCTCAAGAGCCCCAAGGCCCATCTTTTGACCATTAAAGATATTATATCTGTAGCTCATATGCCCTTCACAAACTTCCTTCTCCAATATTGATACCAATTTGTTTAGTAGATTGAGTATTAGTATATAAAGAGATATACTCCAAAATATCTTGCAATGTGGGACTTTAAATTTGAGTAATATCCAAATTTTTGAGTAAACCCAACAATAGCCCACATTTTCTATTCTAACTCTAATAATACCCCACATTTGAATAGAAAATAAGAATTTTCAAATCGGGAACAATAACTAATATGCATATGGAGAGGTGTATTTTGGACTTGAACCTTCCATAGTGATCATTTATCGAATGTGCTTTGCAAGTAGTGAACTTAAATTTGGAAATAATTGCATCGTGTAGTATATCTAAATAACAAATGTCACAAACATCAATTCTAACACATTTCAATTTATTTGGTTAATATTCATTTCAGTCCTGAACAGATCATGTTTGTATGAGAGCTTTAGAGGGTGTAGTTATGTATCCCTCGTAGATGCGACCCCATAGCACACTCGTATAGGTATACTAGTTAAGAATATCCTACTATATTCCTCTTATAGTAAGATATTAGTATTATTAAGAATATCAATTCACCCTCATCATTTTGTAGGAAACACACTTAATGATCATAGGAATGAGTGATTTTGTGTGTTTTACTTGAGACTTGCCTAATAAGTTTGCTATTGAACTGAGACCATGGGATCTCTAATTTGCTAGGTTAGGTTTCCATCGCATTATGCCTCACTCTGTTAGCTTTAAGCCCATTTCCAGCAATGTAAATATTACTTGCTCCGTACATAACCCTTTAGTCAAAGAGTCGTCTATATTCTCCTTTCATTTAACATAATCAATTTATATTAACCCATTCTTGAGCAAGTCTTTGATAGTTTCTTGCCGTCATTGTAGATGCCTAGACTTACCATTGTAAATTTTGTTCTTAGCTCTTGTGATTGCCACCATGTTATCATAATGAATACAAATATCAATCATAGGCTTAGTGTAACGACCCGACTTTTCGACCCTCAAAAGCTGGCACTTAATACATCCACGGTATTCAAATTTATTCAAATGCCGATCATCCAAGTGCTGGAAAGGCAGGTTGTTAGGGTAAAAAGAAAAGAGAAAAAAGACAAGGGGAAATAGAATCTCACAGTGGAACGACAACATATAATATAATGAAGACAGTAAAAGCTATCTCTCCAAGATATATGGCATATTAGAGTTAAAACAAACCTCATCAGCCAGGATGGTTATAACTTCCTGACCTTACAATTGCTGATAAGTATATATAACAATGTAGTGAAAATAAAAACACTACGGCAGGTGAACATCCAACTCTACTCTATGCTCTCCATGTCCCACCAATGACAACCTAGAAAAATACTCGGTTCGACCCGATCTTTATAATAAAATAACACCTGGATCAGTCTGGAAAACCAACGTGGAAAAACTCAAGTAATATAGTGAACATATAATAATTCCATGAGACCATCCCACTAGACACGGAATAGGTTTTACCTCACAAGAACAACATCCATATATGAAAGAGTGGAAACAAGTCGGAATAAAATCAGACTTGAAAGAATGGAAAAAATAATTAAACATCAAGAAGAGCTACGGAAAATTCATGATGCAATTAAGAAAATTATTCAAAGATTTGAATCAAACAAGGAAAAGGAATTTTTCAACAATGACTAAGAGGGTGCGCCCCCTTATCGAAAGTATACCTCTAGAAATATACTTGAGAACTACGATGGCTCTCGGAAACCTTCAAGTTAGACCCCGCCAACCTTACCGATAATCCGAGTATTTCACATCTCAATGTGCATATAATCGAAACCAATCTAGAGTAGATATAAAAATACCCTAATGGAAGCAACCCCACATAGCTTGGCCCCTACTCGCACTTTTGTTTTAGTCATTTTCAGCAAAGGATATCAACATTCAAAATAGCAACAAATCATCTTGAATAGACGAAACACAAAGTAGATAGCAAAATCGAAACCGATAGTAAATAAATCAACTATTGGGAATAACAAAAGATTGTATATGGAAATTTAATCCCATACACTTACCACCAATAAATGAATCAAGCTTTTAAAACATTCGACTCACACTTGTGTGGATTTTCACATCATAAATATTTGTAAAACACTTAAAAACACCATTTAAAAATATTCCTTTCAAAGAGCTAATTATATTTCTAAGTGTACTAAAAAGAAGGGTATACAAACAAATGTTATTAAAACATTGTTTACTATAAATGCAAAACAATTTACACTTAGCTTTATTTTCGAACAATTCCTTTTAAAAGATTTTCTCATTTATAAACTATCATTTATAAATTTCAAACAACATTTATCATCCCGTAAGATAATAAATCAATTAAAATTCTTTTATAAATTTAAAACAATGTTAATCATCCTGAAAGATAATTGATATAATTTTTTTATAAATTTAAATCCACATTAATTATCCCAAGAGACAATTAATCAAATTTGTAATTCCTTTAATAAATCAATTAATTAACTTTAAACATCTTTATTAAATCAGTTAAATTACTTTGATCACATTTACTAAATCAGTTAATTAACTTTAAAACACTTTTAATAATTCAATTAATTAACTTTAAAAATCATTAATAAACTTATTGATTAACTTTATTACAGATAAATAATAATTAAGAATATATTTAAACCTCCAATTCTTTTCAAATACTTATACAATCCTTACAAACCCATTTGAAAAGAATTTACAAAATATTTAAGGTAAATAACCTTTACAAATTTAAGCAACATTAATTATCCTGAAATATAATTAAATCCAATTTATAATCTTGTATAAATTTAAAATGACATTAATTGTCTCAAAAGAAAATTAATTAAATTTAAAATCTCTTTTTAAATTTAAAACAACTTTAATTATCCAAAAGATAATTAATTAGAATTTTAACCCCATTTATAAATTTGATCAACACTTGTCCTTTATTTTCCAAATTTTCAAAATACTTGAAAATATAGTTTAAACAACTTTCAAAGTGAAAAAACATGATCAAATGCTTATTTTGTAAATCCAAGCTCAATTTCAACACACAACAAGGATTTAAAGAGATGATATTTCATAAGTTTCGGTATAGCGATAATTGCTCTAATGATACTTACACAAATCAAACGGTATATCACAAATATTTTAACCAAACATCAATATAAGCAACATAAGAATATAAGTAAGATGCATACTAAAGTAAATTAATAATGGCGAGAAACCCTTTTGGGTCTCCTCACAAAAGTCCCCTACAAAACAATGGTTATTTGTACAATCCGCTTTTCAAGCGGGAATTCAAATCCAAACAAACAATCAAACAATAATAACAAACATATTTATATCAACAATTAGCAATCGATTAGCTAACATATCGTTTATCAATTAATCCATATATTGGTTAACTCCAACAATAATCTTTTTACCTTGCAAGCACAGAACAGTGATTTATTCTGCTCGATAGATGTGCAAAATAATAATTTCAACTTAATTATAGCAGAAAGGTATTTTATTCTTCTAAATAGATATCACAAACGAAGTATAATTAATTTAACTATATTAAAACATAATTAAATTAAATCACTATAATTTTATCATTAATTATACTTTATTAAAACTATCAACTATCATCAAGCATTCAATAATAATCTATAGCAATATAGATATCATATAGTTTATTAAGAGGTGGGTAAACTCACTAAAATTCCAGTTGACGCTTTCGCGTTCCGGTTTTATCTAAAATCAAACAATGTTCAATTTTAGCCTAAATTTCACTAGCTCCAAATTCAACGAATCATATTCCAACATGTGGATAACATCGATACAAGTCTAATGCAAAAGATCCTATCCAAATAAGTCCTCGTACGAGCAAGATATTAAGTTTATGAGTTTTCGATTAAACTAATTTAATAATTTTTGCTAATTACATAATTAACTCTTAATTAAAACCTTCCTCCACTAATCCATCTTCTCCAAAAAAAACCTGTGCACATAGACACCTGATACATAAATAAACTAAAATCTCGACATCTTCTCTCCTCCTCCTCCTCTCCCTCCATACTCAATGAAAACGCACAAGACCTTCTTCGATCAACTCCACTCCACGAAAGCTACACCATAGACCCTAAAGTTTGAAGCTTGACGTCACCTCATGGATCGCGACACCCAGCTCCCTCCGTATCCCGGCAAAGGTCACAATTCCCAAACAATAGCCGCATTTCACCAAATGATCACCATCCACTCCAATTCACTCAACAAACTCAAATCCAAACTCCATTTCACCTAACTCTGCCTAAATCTCCTTGAAAATAAAACCCTAGTCTACTATAAATGTTTGAACACACCAAACTACGGTCGAACATCACAAAGCCCATATAGATTCATAGATCCCACTCATACGAACTCAAAGAAGCTAGCTTTATAATTTATCATTGAGTGAATTGGTTGATTTTAATTTTTAAAGATGATGGGTTGATTTTCTTTCTTTTACAGGAAGTTTGTAAAAGCAAGCAAGGAAGAAAAGAAAAGTAATCGTGTTGATGTTTTATTTACAAATTTCCAGCATCACGATGCACAACATATCGTTTGTGTATGAACCGCGAACAACAAAACAAAAATTTGATCGTGCACAGAAATATAACTCGATCACAAAACAAAAATAATAAACACTGGTTATTTTATTTTATCAAATGTCAAAAATTCCAACATTTGCCATAAAATACTTCAAACGATAATTTAAATATTTTTTAAATTAAAACTTATGGAAAAGACCTATAAATTCAATTAAAAATACTATAATGAAAATCAACTCATTTTATTAATAATTGATTTTCTTGTTATTTATTCGAACTGCTTATTATTGTAAATAAACTTACAACATGGGTTTACCATTATTATTTATTAACTAAAAGAAGTTAAGTAAAGCAATTAAATCCATTTATTTAATACTTAATTCACCATTCAAATATTTAGATAATCGCTATATTTGAATATAAGTTATTTATATTTTAAAAATCAATTATTTAAATATTTAAAATTAATTAAATATTCATAATTAAAACAATAAAATTATGGGATGTTACATTCTCCCACTTTAAAAGAATTTCGTCCCTGAAATTCTCAAAGTAAGAAACTGTCTCCAAACCCCTAAGTTTTAAAAACTATTAATTATAACGAGTTCTTAAAATTTTAACGTCCCTTATATTATGGAAAATTTCAGTAGCACTTCCTTTGCGGGCCAAATCCAAAAAATTACAACTCGCCACAACTAGCCCAAATCAATAAAGAAAACAAAAAGCCAAGTGACCTCCCATATATGGGGCATAAAATCCTCAATTAATCACTGACTTCTAAATCTATTACATACTTTTTTTGCATTTTATTTTATTTTCCCAAACAACTAATTATCTCGATGTGAATGCAGGTGTGCAAGAAATCAAATAGTAATCTCTTGCATCCATGTGCCTATCTTGTATTTACATAATCCAAAAGAGAATTATGTTGAAAAAAGAGCAATACGCAAGTTATTTCTATCATAAGCAATATAACAACCATACGCAACAAAAATACATAGAATATTCTTTAATAAAATTCTAAGCATCCAATCTTTTCGAAAGATAAATTTAGAACTAAATGCCCGGGTTATTATGTTCAAAATATATTTTCAAATTCTTCCGAAGTGAAATATATCAAAACCAAAATCAATTATGATAGGGAGGGGATCCTCTTACCGAAGCATGGTATAACTCTAGAATTAAACAACGTGGAGCATCCAGTGGGATTTTGATTCCTCCTAAAACAATAACTAGAGCAAACAAATATATCCGGTGAGTTGTCCAAATCAAAAAACCCCTAATCTCCCAACTTTAGTCATAACCCAAAATATTTGTAACATCACTTCACAAAACTCTTTTCAAATATCCTGAAATAATAATACTTCACCAAAGTTTCAAAATAAAAATATTATTATTTCTTTCACAAATTCTTTCGAAATCACCCTATTTTTTCAAAAGCACTGGGATTTAAATCCTAATAAGCAAGAACTTTTATAACCCATAGTCAATAAATCACACTCTCAATCAAATCAAATTCCATAAAGGAATAAACTGACGCTTAACATTATTCAAAATGTTAAGTGACTAATAAACAATATTTAAAAAAATTCTTAGGTTCGCAATTTTCTTAATCGTCCAAGGATATAGATAATTTTATAAGCATACCATTATGCTCATTAGCCTTTCGTTACTGATCAGAAGATTATCTAAGCTCCCTCAAACAAAATTGAAAGTCACTTCCCAAACTTTCCTAAGTCACACCACAAAGCATACAAATATACTAAAGCCGGTATGATGTACATAAATCATCCATATGTAGTATATGATTCGATCACTTGATCAAATACATAAACTTTACTTTCGAACTAATATATCTCACTCGAACTCCCTAGTGCGGACTTCGATCAGGTTCCTAGATTAGAAACCTCTGTTCTCCTTACATAGCCATATACTATGATAGAAAACCTCGGTATCATATTGTTTCCTGGGGATTTGACCAGGCAACTAGTGCTCGGCATCAGAGAGTGTCCGGCATCCAGGAATGTTCGGCGAAGCAACCATCATCCATGTGTACTCGGCGTAGTACTCGGCGTCCTTAGTATCCGGTGTCCAGGAGTGTTCGGCATAATACTCAGTAGTGTTCGGCATCGAGACTACTCGGCGTAGTACTCGGCAGCAAGGGTACTCGGCACCAAGTAGTGTTCGGCATCAGCTGGCACTCGGCAAGAACCTATGCTCAGCGTCAACTAGTGTTCGGCATCCCATAAGTGCTCGGCATCAAGACTGCTCGGCGTACCACAGTACTCGGCATCAAGGTTGTTCGGCATCAAGACTGCTCGGCATGCAAGACTGCTCGGCATACCAGAGTACTCGGCATCAAGGCTGCTCGGCATACAAGACTGGTCGGCATACCAGAATACTCGGCATCAAGGCTGTTCGGCATCAGGACTGTTCGGCATACAAGGTCGCTCGGAATCAAGGCTGCTCGGCATACAAGAGTACTCGGCATCCTATGGTGTTCGGCGTAACACTCGTCATCCAGGAGACGTTCAACACAACTAACCAGCACACCGTTCGGCATAGAAGGAATGGTTCGGCGGAACTCGTTCGGCGAACCTTGCTCGGCATACGGCGACCACAGTACTCGGGCTGGAACGTTCGGCAATCAGCCCACTTGGGAAGTCCAGCCCATCTTTGCCTATAAATAGAGGGGCAGGGTCACAGTGAAAGGGATCCTTTTTTGGAGAGAAAATACGGGGAGACTCTGCCATTTTCAAGACTCATCTTCTCTACTTAAACACCTTCATTCAAGCATTTGATTCACGAATTGTATTTGTAATCAATCATAAAGAAAATCAATAAAGTTGAGCAAAGTGGACGTAGGCAATTACGCCGAACCACTATAAATTTGGTGTTCTTACTTTCTGCATTTGAATTAGGACTGTCTTCTCTGTTTAATTTACTTTCATCACTTTTATCTCTACACAATATTTCTGAACGAGGTTAGTGACCACTTTTGGTGCTAACACTTTGGTGCTTTCACTGAGAATTGAATTCTCAGACCTCAAGGATCTGCTTTGAAGCTACTGGATTGAATAAATCCCCCAAAGAAGATCCGACTCACTGATAGGACATCCGTTGATTCTACTCAGAGTTCACACCAATAACTCTACAATGGCAAGACCACGTACCAGGTCAGCTTCCCTTAATGCGGATGCCCGAGAGACTGCTAGCGTGCAACAAGCAGGACCTAGCAATCAACCAGCAATCCCGAGTGCAGGGATTGCCGCTCAAGAACAGACTCCAGTTGTCACCAGAGTGGAGTTCAACGACTTGATGAGAGAACTTAGGGAAAGCAGGAGACAACTGGGAGAACAGATGCAAGCTAATGCCAACCTGATGGCACAACTCACTCAACAGCAGCAACAGAATGCTGGGGGCAATCAAGCTGCTTATTCCTCTTCTGATAGCTCAACTTCTTCTGATGAGCCACCCAGGCGCAGACGCCGTAAGACTGAAACCGCAAGGGCAGATGCTGCTGTTCGAACAACAGGAGATCGCGACCAAGCCAGAACTGGAAACTTCCGAACTGGAGTACAGGTGGAGGAGGGAGCTCCAGATCATCAAGATGTTAACAATGTTGAACCTCATGACGCACGATTGGCAGATCGCCAGGAAAGGAGGCATCAGCATGGACAGGCACGTAGAACTGACTCCAACCTCCCAGCTTCCATACAGACACCCGATCTGACAGCCATGATCAGGCAACTGATGAAAGAAAATCAGGGCTTGTCAAATGACGATTGGGGAGTGTCAAGAAGTCATACTCCGTTCACGGATGTTGTGCTGCAAGCGTCCTACCCCAAGAAGTTTAGCATGCCAACCATTCCTGCATACGAAGGAAAGACTGACCCCAGACAACATGTAATGAGGTATGAATGGATGATGGATTCAGCCAGAGCAAATGATGCCACCAAGTGTAGGTACTTTCTGATTACTCTATCTGGGATCGCTACTATGTGGTTCACCCGACTTCCTCCGCGATCCGTATCAAATTTCGAGGAGTTGGCAAAGAAGTTTATTGAGCAGTTCAGGATACACACTACACGCCCGAAGGACGTGATGTCTCTGTCGAGTGTAATCCAAAATCCCGGAGAGTCGCTGAAGGAGTACTTACAAAGATTACACGTTGCGGCAACTGAAGTCAGTAATCCCAACGACCACGCAATTCTAATGGCTGTGATGAGAGGTGTAGATCCGGATTCTGAATTCGGAGATTGGCTGGCAGGAAAACCTCCGACTACGCTAGAGCGTTTCTACTCCAAGGCGCACCAGTTCATAAGAAGAGAGGAAGCTAGGTGGGTACGACGAGACAAGGCACCGGGACCTGCCCAAGAGTCAATTAAGAGCAACATTGCTATGAAGCAATCTGGAGACAATTCAGGAAAGGTCCAAGTCAACGTCCAGAATAAGCCTGTGCAGCCCAAAGAGTCCGGAGGTAGGAGTCAAGGAAAGAGGAAAGAAGCGGGAAAGTGGAAGTCGAGAATTCCAAGCTACAGCGAGTACACTCCGCTAAACGCCCCACTTGAGAACATTTACCTATCCACATGCAATACTTTTCAGTACAGAAAACCACGTCCGAAAGAATCAACTGAAGAACAGAAACGGACTGGGAAATATTGCCGCTTCCATGAAACCTATGGACACAACACGGAGGAATGCAGACACCTACATGACGCTATCGAGAAATTGATCAGACAAAAGAAGTTGCAAGAATTTGTGAAGAATCCGCAGGAAGGAGGACAGGGAACGTCCGACCCAGGTCGTGCACCGGCTCCACGTCATCCAGAGGAACCTGCCCGGACTGTTGGAAGACTGGTTATAAATACAATTATCGGCGGACCTCATCCCGCAGATAAGAACTGGCAAGAGATGGAGCGATATGCGAGCTCCTTGAAGCATGCGAATTTCGAGTGCTGTTCAAACGTAGAGGACGGGGCCCCTGCTAAGCAGCAGCGCGTGATGACAGACGATATTGTGTTCAGAAACAGAGACGCTGATCAGATAGAGGCTCCGACCATCGATCCCATGGTCATATCTGCAACAATCGGACCAGCGTATGTAAAAAGAATCTTGATTGATTGTGGAAGTTCAGTCAACATCATCTTCAAGAAGGCATATGATCAGATGAAGCTAGAGACAAAAGACTTGAAACCATCCAAAGCTCGTATCCACGGTTTTAACGGCGCTGCGACTGATGCAGTGGGATATGTCGAGTTACCAGTTGAACTGGGACAAGGTGAGCGTCGGAGGGTACGAATTCTACCCTTTGTAGTTTTGGATGTGGACTCTCCATATAATGTTTTCTTGGGTCGGCCGGCCCTGGCTGAATTTAGGGCGGCACTAGCCCCGTGGTGCTTGACTTTGAAGTTCCCAACTGACAAAGGAGTAGGCATTGTTCACGGAGACCAAGCAGCTGGTCGTTCTTGTTATGTGGCCGAGCTCCGTGAAGCCCACCGGAGGGAAAAAGGAAAGGGTACGGACAATCCTGTCCGCATCCTCAACGCGAATAATTGACAAGTAGTGCCCGAGCCCTGGCTCGGGCATAGTTCTCGGATCTACGGAGATATAGATCCGAGAGACGACGATGAGAAACCCAGGGAAGAGAAGGCGGCACCGGCTGAATTAACAATCGACATTTCAGTTAGCCGTGACGACCCTTCGCGAATACTGAAAATCGGATCACAGTTAAGCCCCGCAATGACAGAAGACCTTAGCGACTTCCTCCGAGCAAACCTCGATGTTTTTGCCTGGACGCATTCTGATATGTGTGGGATTTCTCCCGCCATCACAAGTCATATGTTGAACATAGACCCGAAATACGTCCCAGTCAAGCAAAAGAGGAGAGGAATGGATCCAGAGAGATCCGCCGCTCTTGGAGAGGAGGTGGACAAACTCAAAGCAAATGGGTTCGTCCGCGACGCCCTCTACCCGGAGTGGGTTTCCAACCCTGTGCTAGTAAAAAAGGCAAATGGGAAATGGAGAACTTGCATAGATTATTCCGACTTGAACAAAGCATGCCCTAAGGACAGTTTCCCGTTGCCTAGGATCGATCAGTTGGTCGATTCCACAGCAGGACACGAATTATTGTCATTCATGGATGCGTACTCAGGATACAACCAAATCCCAATGCATATTCCGGACCAAGAACACACCAGCTTCGTTACAAATGTCGGGCTGTATTGCTATGTAGTGATGCCCTTTGGATTAAAGAATGCTGGAGCAACTTACCAACGTCTGGTGAATCGAATGTTCAAGGACCAGCTGGGCAAAACCATGGAAGTCTATGTGGATGACATGCTCGTGAAGTCACGGCAGTCAAACGACCACATCCAAGACTTAGCTGAAATGTTTAACATACTCAGGTCCTATGGAATGAAGATCAACCCGCTGAAGTGTTCTTTCGGCGTTGCATCAGGGAAGTTTTTAGGATTCATCGTCAACGCTAGGGGAATCGAAGCCAACCCAGAAAAGATCCAAGCCATTCGAGACGTACAAGCACCCAGGACTGTAAAGCAGGTACAGAGTTTGAACGGAAAAGTGGCTGCGCTAAGTCGATTTATATCCAAGGCAACTGACAAGTGCATCCCATTCTTCGACATAATAAAGAAAGGAAAGAGGAATTTTGAATGGACGTCTAGCTGCGAGGAAGCTTTCAAAAACCTGGTAAGGCATCTGGAGAGCCCACCGATGCTATCTAAACCAGTGGACCACGAGATGCTGTACGTTTACTTGGCTATATCCCCTCATGCGATAAGCGCAGCTTTGGTCCGTGAGGAGGATCGAGTCCAGAAGCCGGTATATTATGTTAGCAAGCGTTTAACGGGGGCAGAGAAGAATTACCCTAAAATTGAGAAATTGGCTTATTGCTTGGTGATTGCATCGCGCAAGCTACGCCCATACTTTCAAGCGCATTCAATCGGCGTTTATACCGATCAACCCCTGAGGCAGGTACTCCAGCGACCAGAAACTTCTGGAAGATTGCTGAAATGGAACATCGAGTTGAGCCAATTCGATATCGCGTACTTACCATGGAGAGCTATCCGAGGGCAAGCGTTAGCAGACTTCATCGCTGAATTTACCATACCCATCAAGCCGGACGATCACGACATCATTCCCCCCATACGATGGAAGTTATACACTGACGGTGCATCAAACGACCGTTGCTCCGGCGCGGGCGTAGTTCTTATAACTCCGGAAAACCGATCAATCTGTTATGCCCTGAAGCTCGATTTTCCGGCTACGAACAACGAAGCTGAATATGAAGCATTGATCGCTGGCTTGAAGCTTATCAAAGAACTCGGAATCAAATCAATCGAAATCTTTTGTGACTCGCAGTTAGTGGTATACCAAGTGCGAGGAGACTACCAAGCAAAAGGACGAAAGCTTGCTCCATACCTCGTTCAGGTCCAGGAACTACTATCAAATCTTGAGCGTTATGACATTTCGCACATCCCGCGAGAACAAAACAAAGAAGCCGACTTGTTGGCTAAGTTCGCAAGTACCGACGATGTTCAGCAAATGGGATTGTATCCCGTGGAAGTCTTGCATGCCCCGAGTGCAGACGAGATGAAAGTCGACCTTGTGTTGGAAACAGAGGTCGAGAAGGACTCGTGGATAACCCCATTCAAACTGTACCTGACAACCGGGGCTTTACCAGAAAGAAGAAGCGAAAGACGACAGGTCCTTCGAAAGGCTGCGCGGTACATAATGCAGGATGGATCCATGTACCGGAAAGGGTTCTCAATCCCATTGTTACGATGCATCGCTCATGATGAAATAAAGCGAGTCTTGAGGGAAGTCCACGAAGGGGAATGCGGCGACCATACTGGGGGGCAAACGCTAGCAAAGAAGATCCTCCGCTATGGGTATTACTGGCCCACTGTAAACCGGGATGCCGCGGACTACGCAAGAAAATGCGACAAGTGTCAAAGATATGCAAAAATCCCGAGGGCTCCGTCAACGGAACTCACACAAATGATCAGCCCTTGGCCATTCGTGATCTGGGGAATCGACATAATCGGCTCTTTGCCTCTATCCAAAGGTGGTGCGAAATACGCGATAGTTGCGGTCGACTATTTCACGAAATGGGCTGAGGCAGAACCTTTGGCCACTATCACCTCTAAGAAAGTCATTAATTTCGTTGTACGAAACATCATATGCCGCTTTGGTCTTCCACGCACCATCATTACAGATAACGGAACGCAATTCGAAAGTAGAGAGTTCAAAGAGTTCTGTCTAAAGTACGGCATCGAGAAAAAGTTCGCTGCCGTTGCACACCCAAAAGCTAACGGACAAGTCGAGGCCGTTAACAAGATAATCAAGTCCATACTAAAGAAGCGTCTGGAGAAGGTTGGAGGCAAGTGGGTAGATGAACTCCCGACAGCATTATGGGCATATAGGACTACCCACAAGTCCGCGACCGGCCACACTCCGTTCGCCTTGGCATACGGTTCTGAGGCCGTGATACCCGTGGAACTTGAAGTTCCATCGCACCGAGTGACATACTATGACCCCAAGACGAACCAAAACCTCTTGCTGGAATCACTGGACTGCATCGACGAAAAGCGTGAAGAAGCTGAGTTAAGGGCGGCGGCGCACAGACATCGAGTCAAGCGCTACTACGATGGCAGAGTCCGCCCAAGAATCTTTGATGTGGGTGATCTCGTTCTGAAACGAGTCTTCCCAGTACCATCACGCATGAATCCCAGCTGGGAAGGTCCATATGCCATCGAACGGAAGCTTGGAGAAGGAACATTCAAGCTAGCGACCGTTGATGGCACGACACTCCCCCGAGCATGGAACAGTGAACATTTGCGGCACTATTACATTTAGCATGTTTCCCTTTCTTGTTATAGGCATTATTGTTTTCCGCATGTTTCCATTCAATAATGACTTAGTTTCCTTTTGAAGTTGTAATCGAACAATTTAGTTGATTTTCATTAATAAAGGCTTGAAGCCACATTTTCTATGAAGTTTCTGTATCTCTTAATCGAATGATAAATTACATTATTCTGTGCGGCGTACAGGCTCATATAAACGATTTCCAGTCCCCGAATCCCCAGAGTGCGGAGCGGAGAACTCTAAATCCCCAGAGCGCGGACTAGAGTATAAACGATTTCCAATCTCCGAATCCCCAGAATGCGGAGCGGAGTACTCTAAGTCCCCAGAGCGCGGACTAGAGTATAAACGATTTCCAATCTCCGAATCCCCAGAGTGCGGAGCGGAGTACTCTAAGTCCCCAGAGCGCGGACTAGAGTATAAACGATTTCCAATCTCCGAATCCCCAGAGTGCGGAGCGGAGTACTCTAAGTCCCCAGAGCGCGGACTAGAGTATAAACGATTTCCAATCTCCGAATCCCCAGAGTGCGGAGCGGAGAACTCTAAATCCCCAGAGCGCGGACTAGAGTATAAACGATTTCCAATCTCCGAATCCCCAGAGTGCGGAGCGGAGTACTCTAAGTCCCCAGAGCGCGGACTAGAGTATAAACGATTTACAATCTCCGAATCCCCAGAGTGCGGAGCGGAGTACTCCAAGTCCCCAGAACGCGGACTAGAGTATAAACGATTTACAATCTCCGAATCCCCAGAGTGCGGAGCGGAGTACTCCAAGCCCCCAGAGCGCGGACTAGAGTATGAACAGTCTTAAGTCTCCAAGTCCCCGGAGCACAGTGTCAGCAAACCAAATAAAGACAAGAGAATCATTCAAACAAGAAGAAACTGAAATTTTATTCGATAAGTCCAAAATAGGGATACAAGATCACTCCTACAAAATTCGGGTCTGTACAAACTACAAGTTATGAAAGGTAGAAACTATTACAAACTTAAGCAAAAAACTTGTTGAACAAGTGCATCGATCAGTGCATCGATCATTTCTTCGACTTCTTCTTCTTGTCCGCCTTCGGTGTTTCCGACGACTCCTCTCCCTCACGTTTCTTCTTGGACTTTTTGCTTGCTAGAGAGACGGAGTCAGGAGTAGGAGACGGAACATCTAATGGTTTGGACCTGCCCGGGAGAATGATTTTCAAAGGTCTATTCCGCGGGTCAGTAAGTTCCAGGACTTCGGATTCAACCTTGACTTTGACCTTTCTCTTCTCCTCGTCGGCGAGACGATCCTTCATGCTCATCTCTGAAGTATGCTCAGAGGCGCCAGTAATTTTAACTTCGTCGCTTCCTTCGGCCGGAGACGAGGTGTCAAGTTTGTCATCGTCGAACGCCCCGATCACTTGAGCGTCTGGGCCGGGAGTTACCTCTGCGTGAACAGCGTCGCTTGTTTTCCCCGCTTCCTCCTTGGCGTCATCGCTCCTCGGAGTTGGCTCAGTGTCAGAACAACCTGTGAGAAATATAAGAAGTGGGCATTAGAACAAATAACCACTGTTGAAAACTGACGGGATCACTTCGATTTCTAGAGAAAGAAGAATATCCTACCAGGATCAGGTTGACTGTCGGTGGCGCGCGGGGTTTCACCCTCCAGGATAGGTGACAGCACATGAACGCCAAGCCCGGGATCTTCGGGATCATAACTGGCGTGTTGCTCGAATGGATCAAGCGTCGACCGAACAGCCGATTGAGCAGCATAAGGAGCGGCAATGTGAGGAGTAGTAGTGTCGGCCTCTGACGGGCCAGCCTCGTCGTTCTTCTCTTTCGAAGGGGAAGAGCCTTTGCCATAGAGAGCCAATGCTACGGATAAATCCGATGGCTCATTCCCCCTCAGGAACTCCTTCACCAGTGCATCCTCGTCGATTTCTTCGGAGCCTGATTTGACTTTCTTGATCTTTATCAGAGTCTCCCATGCCTCAGCCAGGGATTCATGGTAGCCGTCGCCCAAGAATGTTAGGTCGCGGTGCATAAGGACGCGGGCTCCGTACTCGGCAATCAACGGGTCAAACATACTTTTGACCTCTTCCCTGCCAGCCTCTGCGGCCGCCTCAAGGCGAGAATCAAGCTCCTCCTCAGCCATTCTTTTACCCTCCTCACGGGCTTCATCCTTCATTCTCTCGACCCCGGCAAGTTCACCGTCGAGCTTTGCCTTGAGGAGCCGGGTAGCAACAATCTCATCGCAATACCGCTGTGATTCTTCCTGAGCGGCTATTTTGTCTTCTTTCTCCTTGGAGAGTTGTTCTTTCAGCTCTTTGACTTGAATAGCGAGCACGTCCCTTTCTTTTTGAACAGAGTCTTTTTCTAGGGCAAGGGCGCCGCTGCGCTGAACTGCTTCATCAAGCTCCTTTTTGTGAGCCACCTCTAAGCGAGTAACTGCCTCGGCAGTATCTTTTGCGCCTTGTTCAGCGGCTTCTAGCTTCAACTTATAAGAGGCGAGTTCTTCGTCTTGGAGTTTGATGATTTTCTTATCGCTGTCAGCCTCCAGAGTCAGACGGTCAATCTCGTGTTGACGCTCGACAGATACTTCTGATATCTTCTCCACCAAGTGCACGAATGCGTCATGTTGAACATAGACGTCATTGTTGCATGCAATGGCACTTTGCTTCACGTGCCCAGGAATGTGATGGATGGCCGGGAGGAATTTCAAACCGTCAAAACAAATCTTCGGAAACTTGGCCTTAAGGTCGACCATCTTTTCCGCAACGGTTGGGTCCACGGCAGGAGCAGGAGGAGGAGGCTTAGAGAATTCCGTTCTTTTACGCGGCTCCCGAACTTGCCTCGTACTCGATGAACTAGAATGTTGTTCTCGAGCAGCATCGGACTGATAGCCCTTCTGCAGAGACTTCTCTTTATCCGGCTCAGATGTAGGAGGAAGATCACGGGACTGGGAAGATTGATAGTGCGCTTTCTTGCGATGAGACGATTCGCGCGGACGATTGTCCCTATCCTCATAATCACCTCGGTCCCGGCGTCTGCCCGAACCGGAATCCCGTCCGGAGTGATGAAATATTGAAGACCCTTGAAGGCGGTCAAGTCCGTGGGAGCGGCCCATATCACCTGCAAAGAAGGAAGATAACAACGAATTAAGGAGAATTCACGAATTAAAAAGACTTGAAGTATGATATGGAATGCGCGTGTGCGTGTGTGTCCTAAGTGTTCCCCCCGACGGACCCGTTCGTTTGTCTTTGCTAATCGGGGTATTATCTCTGTGAGCCGGGAGTTGAACTCCTACATTGCCTCTAGCGGGCGACGAGAATTTGAGAGCTTCAGGATCATCGAACCCATAATTAAGTATGTCTTCGGGGATAGAGAGGTTCGAGAGACCCCTTAGAGAACTCTCCAGACGCTATGAAGAAGCCTCTTTTTCAGGAGGGATAGGCGTAGGTTTTGAGGTGTCGCCAACTTTCTCTTTCTGAACCGTATATTTCAGCTTTTTCTTTCCCTTCGAAGGGGAGGATGACGTCTCGATATCCTGAACTTCGATTGCCGGATTCCAAGCAGGACCCACGTTCTCGCCCTGAGTGTCGAGTGCATCACCCTCTCTACGCTCGCCTTCTTCGTGCGCGACGGGAGCGCGACGCGACGACGGGCCGGCAAGTTTTTTCCCTTTACCGGATGGAGGTTTGGGAATTGTAACGCCTTCTGGAAGGCTGACCCGACGATCAGGACTAGCAAGCCGAACCCCGACAGCGATTCATTTGAAATGATAGCTCGAATATCTCGGTCCTCGGCCGGGAGAGCTCTAATCGCGTCAACAGCATCAGAATATCCTCGGCCTTCCGGACGCGGGTTAATACCTGAAAAGATGAGATGAAGAGTTAAGAAAAAACATGACTCCCATTAAGTACGAGTGACGGTTCAGCAGAGAGACTTACTGCCTTCAATCCATCTCCTAGCGAAACCAGACGGGCATCGCACATAGAACCATTCCTGTTTGTACAGGGCGAACTTGCTGCAGGCCCCTGTCAAGATCTGGCACTTGTGATACGGCTCGAGGAAGATGAAGGAAGGGCTATCTTTCCGTCTCTTGAACATGTAAATATATCGAATATCACCGGGGGTTGGAGGTCTGGAGAAGACAGCCATGAAGAGTAAATAAGTCCCATATAGGAACGCATGACCATTCGGGTGCAGCTGCGACGGAGCGATATCTATATACTGCAGCACATCCCGGAGAAATAGGTTAAACGGAGGCACGCTGCCCATCCAGCACATGAACTTGTTGCAGGCCGTGTACCCGACCGGGGGCAAATGAGGACGGTCGTGTCTCGAAGGAACTAACACGTCGGTAAAGGGAATTCCATGAATGGAACATATCCGTCGCAGAGCGGCCTCGTTGATCCTCGAGGCTTGAGAATCGACCGGATTGTCCAATAAGATGGTTGACTCCAGAGCATCGGGCGCGAGATTATGAGCGGGAGAGATTGACGGGTTGGAAGCATCTGCGGCTCCTTGCTTTGCTGACGGCCCAGGCCTGTCAGATATGGTGGCAGAACTAGATTTTCCTGACATCCCGAATAAATAATGAACCTGGCTAAATGCTTGAGAAAGTTATACTTGAAAACCGTTGAGCGTTAGAATCAGCATCACGAATTTTCCCCCCTCACGTGGTGTGTGAACTAGTGCAAGCAATCGTGTAAAGACAACAATAAAGATATAATAATTAGCTTCGGATCATCGCCTTCGAAGACCGTCATCGCTGACCGTCTCAAAAGCCCGCCTTGAGGTGATTACAGTTTCAGGTTCAAAAGACATATGATTTCTAGAGTGACCGGCCTAAGTGTAGTTTAACATTTATACTGATTGCATTTTAGTAATGTTCATCGTCCTAAGTAAAGTGTGCGGCAATTGTATTGTTCGGCATATAACGTGTTCGGCAATTATATTGTTCGGCATGAAAGGTGTTCGGCAATTGTATTGTTCGGCATATAAAGTGTTCGGCAATTATATTGTTCGGCATGAAAGGTGTTCGGCAATTGTATTGTTCGGCATGTAAAGTATTCGGTGATTGTATTGTTCGGCATGTCAGTTGTTCGGCAATTGTATTGTTCGGCATATAACGTGTTCGGCAATTATATTGTTCAGCATGTCAGTTGTTCGGCAATTGTATTGTTCGGCATGTCAGTTGTTCGGCAATTATATTGTTCGGCATGTCAAGTGTTCGGCAATTGTATTGTTCGGCATGTGTAATGCTCGGCGTTTGGGCATTGATTGGCTTTGGTTCGTTCGGCTCAATTATAGTTCGACTTGTTAGTGAGCGTTCGGCCTGGCCTGGTCCGGCTGAGGAACCGTTCGGCAACTAACCGTTACACCGTCCGGCACATGACCACATGCGCCGGAGCAGCGAACGGCGCCATTACCCTCTCCAACACCTTTCATTCTTTTTCTTCCTTTTGACCTCGATCCAACACGAGGAAACTAAGGCAATAGGCGGACATACTCCTAACTCCTCCACGTTATGTCGTTCGGCAATACAGACAAGCTATACAAAAACCCTCTACACGACTTCGTTCGAACATCTCGTTTGAGTATACGATGAAAAATACCTAAGTGTGCAGATCGAAGATTGAGATGGAGTAGTTAAGTCTCAAATTCGGACGATTGAACAGAATTGTGAGAACGGAGGAAATAAGAAGTAAAAGGAGAAAAGGAAGAGAAGGGACTGGTTTTATAGAGGGGAATGGAGGAAGTCGAAGGGGCTATATCCGGTAGAACCGGTCAATACCGGAGTACTCGGCATTAAGGTGGAGTGACGTTCGGCACGCTAGGAACGTTCGGCTCAGAACGTGTCGTTCGGCATCCCAAGCTTGTTCGTCTCGCACCTCCCTTTGCTAGCATTCTCGAGAGGGTACCTCCGAGGTAGATTGTACCAGATTCAAAGCGCATCACGTTCGGCCACGCAATACACTTTGGGGGGCAAGTGTTTCCTGGGGATTTGACCAGGCAACTAGTGCTCGGCATCAGAGAGTGTCCGGCATCCAGGAATGTTCGGCGAAGCAACCATCATCCATGTGTACTCGGCGTAGTACTCGGCGTCCTTAGTATCCGGTGTCCAGGAGTGTTCGGCATAATACTCAGCAGTGTTCGGCATCGAGACTACTCGGCGTAGTACTCGGCAGCAAGGGTACTCGGCACCAAGTAGTGTTCGGCATCAGCTGGCACTCGGCAAGAACCTATGCTCAGCGTCAACTAGTGTTCGGCATCCCATAAGTGCTCGGCATCAAGACTGCTCGGCGTACCACAGTACTCGGCATCAAGGCTGTTCGGCATCAAGACTGCTCGGCATGCAAGACTGCTCGGCATACCAGAGTACTCGGCATCAAGGCTGCTCGGCATACAAGACTGGTCGGCATACCAGAATACTCGGCATCAAGGCTGTTCGGCATCAGGACTGTTCGGCATACAAGGTCGCTCGGAATCAAGGCTGCTCGGCATACAAGAGTACTCGGCATCCTATGGTGTTCGGCGTAACACTCGTCATCCAGGAGACGTTCAACACAACTAACCAGCACACCGTTCGGCATAGAAGGAATGGTTCGGCGGAACTCGTTCGGCGAACCTTGCTCGGCATACGGCGACCACAGTACTCGGGCTGGAACGTTCGGCAATCAGCCCACTTGGGAAGTCCAGCCCATCTTTGCCTATAAATAGAGGGGCAGGGTCACAGTGAAAGGGATCCTTTTTTGGAGAGAAAATACGGGGAGACTCTGCCATTTTCAAGACTCATCTTCTCTACTTAAACACCTTCATTCAAGCATTTGATTCACGAATTGTATTTGTAATCAATCATAAAGAAAATCAATAAAGTTGAGCAAAGTGGACGTAGGCAATTACGCCGAACCACTATAAATTTGGTGTTCTTACTTTCTGCATTTGAATTAGGACTGTCTTCTCTGTTTAATTTACTTTCATCACTTTTATCTCTACACAATATTTCTGAACGAGGTTAGTGACCACTTTTGGTGCTAACACATATCAAGAATCTAAATCAAGTGTTCGCTAATAAGAATCAAATGAGAAGTCCTTTTTCGGACTGGTGTGAACCACCATGAAGTTATATATTCGAATCTTAGATTAAAAACCATGCGAAAATGATCTACATACCGCTTACGTACTTAATATGATTGGTTTCTTAATAACACAAATCTCTTTCCAAATGACTTTCATTTTCATTTATAGTATTTCATTTAATACTAAAATTATTTAAGAATTATTTCACAAATTTTCACTTAAGTCTATAAACATTTTATAAAGACACATTTTTATAAAACATTAAATTAAAAACTTACACCACTTTTATTTACTATATAATACTCTTCTACATCCGAAGAGTATATACAAAATGTCAATTTGATTATATTTATTATTTATTTTTATTTTTCAAAATTAAAATGAAATCCCAAACAAAATATATGGGTCTTAAAACTAAATCAACCTTTCGACATCTTTATCTTAGAGTGTTCTAAGGAAAAATGTTTACGGGTTAGCCCAATAACATCAAATCATTTATGAGACATGTATGTTTAAACAAAACTATGGTTTTAATAGAGCAATGCTTATTAAAACATTCATATCCAATTTAAACCATTTAAAACTTGAGTTAAATTATCTCTTTTCTATTCAAGAGTTACAAATTTCATTTATTAAAACATTTTTTCATCAAAATACCTTTTACTTTGAATCAATTTCCTTTAAGGAAACTTAAGAACTAAATTCCCATTTTTTATTTCAAAACCCTTTTGGAAATCATACTACATATATCCTTATATGTATAGAATAATTTTAACAATTTATTCACTAATACTCGCTTTAGGTTCGTTCGGATTTGAGCTCATTTTGATGCACAATGATAAAGAGAATAATTTACTAAGTGCACTACAACGTTCGCCTAAGCAAGTATTTGATCATCACTTAGAAGATTATTCAGATTACCACAAAACAAATTGATTTGTTTTCCTCCAAACTATCCAAAGAAAATGTATCTATATTAAAAATTCTCTTTGAAATATTTATACTTACAAGTATTTCCAAGTAATACTACCATTACTTTTCTTAAAATCTTTTTGAAATCATTTCAAGCAATACGAGGATTTAAATTCTTAAAAACTCTTTTTACTTATAAACCACCTTTTATAAATCACATAAATCATTTTATATACCATACCCATATAAAATGTACCTTTTAAAATCATCTTATATTATAATAATTTTATAATAAACTTTTCATGAATATTTATAATCTAAATGTCTTATTCTCCCATTTAGATTATATTAAATAGCTTTATTAAAAGTTTTACCTTTAACTCGACATTATTAAAAGATGACTTTTAACTTCACATTTTCTCTGAACACCTTATAGTTAAATTATGAAACTTAATTCACAACGGGTTCATTTTAATGTACTTACAATTATCAAACAATAAACGCTCATAAATTGCTCGAGCGCCAATTAACAATAGTCAATGCTCCTAAATTATCCGAGCATGATAAATCAAACCATAACGATAATAAATAAATATTATCATTTCCAAACAGACACACCATAATAACTATATAAATTTGAAAATTATTCCTTTATATATACAAAATATATAATCCTAGGTAAAATATTCATTTACTAAATTTTCAAGAAATCAATATCGTGTATGTTTGCTTTGTTCGAGTGTTTAGAAATCCCTATCAACACCGTGACATCCCACATCTCGACTAGAATTCATAAACAACTCAATATACCAATTAACACGATACATTTTTATAGCAATATCAAATGTGCTCTCGTATATATAATACTCTCAACTCATCCTATGGTGTCACTTACCTTATCTCTAATGAGTTTACCCTAACAAAGTCAAGGTTTTCATTCAACCTTTGGCATCGATACCAAATGTAACGACCCGCCTTTTCAATCCTCGAAAGTTAGCACTTAATACATCCACGGTATTCAAATGTCGAGTATCCAAATGCTGGAAAGGCAGATTGTTAGGGTAAAAAGAAAAAGGAAAAAAAGACAAGGGAAACAGAATTTCACAGTGGAATGACAACATATAATATAATAAAGATAGTAAAAGCTATCTCTCCAAGATACATGGCATATCAGAGTTAAAAACAAACCTCATCAGCCTAGATTATTATAACTACCTAACATTACAATTGCATATGGGTATATATAATAATACAGCGGAAATAAAAATACAACAGTAGGTGAACATCCAGCTCTACTCCATGAGCTCCATGTCCCACCAATGATAACTTGGAAAAATACTCGGTCTAACCCCAGCATTATAATAAAATAACACCCGGATCAGTTGGAAAACCAGCGTGAGAAAACTCAAGTAATACAGTGAACATATAATAATTCTATGAGACCACCCCATTAAACGTGGAACGGGTTTTACATCGAAAAGACCAACATCCGTATATATAAAATGGAAACAAGTCGAAACAAAATCAGACTTGAAAGAATGGAAACAAATAATTAAACATTGAGAAGAGCTCTAGGAAATTCTCGATGCAATTAAGAAAATGATTCAAAGATTTGAATCAATCAAGGAAAAGGAATTTTCTAACAATGACTAAGAGGGTGCGCCCTCCCTTACTAAAATTATACCTCTAGAAATATACTTGAGAACTACGATGGCTCTCGAAAACCTCCAAGCTGGACCCCGCAAACCTTATTGAGAATCTGAGTATTTCACATCTCAATGCACATGTAATCGAAACCAATCTGCAGTAGATGTAAAAATACTCTAATGGAAGCAACCCCACATAGCTTGGCCCTCACCACTCACACTTTTGTTTTAGTCATTTCTGGCAAAGGATATCAACATTCAAAAGAGCAAGAAATCATCCTGAATAGACGAAACAAAAGTAGATAGCAGAATCGAAACCGATAGTCAATAAATCAACTATTGGGAATAACAAAATGATTGTATATGGAAATTTAATCACATACACTTACCACCAATAAATGAATTAAGCTTTTAAACATTTGACTCGCACTTGTGCTTGATTTTCACATCATAAATATTTGTAAAACACTTTTAAAACACCATTTAAAAATATTCCTTTCAAAGAGCTAATTATATTTCTATGTATATTAAAAAGAAACGTCAAAAACAAATGTCATTAACACATTGTTTACTATAAATCCAAAACAATTTACACTTAGCTTTATTTTCAAACAAATCCTTTTAAAAGATTTTCTCATTTATAAACTAACATTTACAAACTTCAAACAATATTTATTATCTTGGAAGATAATAAATCAATTAAAATGCTTTTGTAAATTTAAAATAATATTAATCATCTTGAAAGACAATTGATATAATCCTTTTATAAATTTAAAATCACATTAATTATCCCAGGAGACAATTGATCAAATTTGTAATTCCTTTAATAAATCAATTAACCAACTTTAAACACCTTTATTAAATCAGTTAAATTTACTTTAATCACTTTTATTAAATCAGTTAATTAACTTTTTATTAATTCGGTTAATTAACTTCCAACATCATTAATAAATTTATTATTAACTTTATTATAGTTAAATAATCTTTAAGAATATATTTAAGCCTCCGATTCTTTTCAAATACTTATACAATCCTTACAAGCCCATTTGAAAAGAATTTACAAAATATTTAAGGTAAATAACCTTTATAAATATAAACAACATTAATTATCTCGAAAGGTAATAAAATCAAACATAAATTTAAAATAAAGTTAATTATCTTGAAAGATTATCGATCAAATTTAAAATCCCTTTATAAATTTAAAACAACGTTAATCATTCCGAAAGATAATTTATTAGAATTATAACTCCTTTTATAAATTTTAATCAACACATATACTTTGTTTCCACAATTCTCAAAATACTTGAAAATATAGTTTAAACAGCTTTAAAAGTACACAAAAATGATTAAACGCTAATTTTGTAAAATACAAGCTCAAGTTCAACACATAATAAGGGTTTAAGGAGATGATATTTCATAGTGTCGATATAGCAATAATTGCTGTAATGACACTTACATAAATCAAATAGTATGTCATAAATATTTTAACCAAACATCAATATAAGAAACATAAGAATATAAGTAAGATATATATTATAGTAAATTAATAATGCCAAGAAACCCCTTAAGGCCTCTCTATAAAAGTCTCCTAAAAAAATGGTTATTTATGCAATCCGCTTTTCAAGCGGGAAGTCAAATCCAAAGAAACAACCAGGCAATAATAACAAACAAACTATTATCAACAATTAGCAATCAATTAGCTAACATATCATATATTGATTAATACACATACT
Source organism: Allium fistulosum (assembly GCA_030737815.1). Taxonomy (NCBI): domain Eukaryota; kingdom Viridiplantae; phylum Streptophyta; class Magnoliopsida; order Asparagales; family Amaryllidaceae; genus Allium; species Allium fistulosum. Next base: position 328,446,999 of record CM060906.1, read on the forward strand.
AATTAACTCCAAAATTAATCTTTTTACTTTACAAGCATAGAACGACGATTTATTCTACTCGCTTATGTCCAAAATTGTGATATCCCGGAATTTTTGGCAATATCAATTTAATAATATGTGTTAAAAATTAAATTGATTTGATAATTTTTATTGATAAATTTAAATTGATTTAATAATCTTCTTTCAATAAATATTTAATTAGTGATTTTTTATCTTTTTAAAAGCTAATAAATTGTTTTCTACTTATCATGTGTATATATTTGTATATATTGTAAATAGAAATCTTTGGTTTGAATTTAATAAATAAATAAATCTTGTTTTCAAATTCTAATATATTTTGGTAATTTGGAAATTATGATCTAATTTAGAATATATGGTTTTAAAATATTTAAGATAAATGTATAATTGATCAAATTTTATCTTAGCTTAAGTTTGAGATTTATTAAAAGGTTGTTTTGTTCTTTTTAAATATAGCTTGATAAAATAAGTAATTTATTAATAAAGGGATAACTCCTTCTATAAATTATTTTAATTTAATAATGAGTTATATTTAAATAATATTAATAATGTAATGTCTTTACAATGAATTTTAATATAAATAGAAATTGTTATTTCAAATTTATATATATATATATGTGTGTGTGTGTGTGTGTGTGTGTGTGTGTGTATTTTGGAAGAAGCTATGATTTGTAAATTTAAAATAAAATCTTTCAAATATGTTTAAGGTAAAATAAATCTTATAAATATTTAAACATAAGTATAAAAATAGTTAATAAGTAAATTAAATATTTAATAGTTTAAGTTTAAAAATAAAGGAAAGATAAAATTGTAAATTAATTAAGTATAAAAGTATATGTACATAAGGTATGAAGCATAACCAGGCAAGAACAAAATAAAAAAAATATTGTATGTAACCTGTAAGTAATTATGAAAGGCAAGGATACAAAGTATAAAAGAAAATATCTATGTACTAATAAGATAAGTCTAGAATTTATATATTCTTTAGGAAGACATATATTTGCAGGCTAGAGGAAACAATAAAATGTATACAAGTTGTACTTGATAGAAAAAGAAACCATATTAGTACATACGAATTGATAGGGGATAAATCTTGTACCAACTAGAAACAAAGATTATTTTTTGTACAAATACTACTATCAGCTGCATACTTGTATCCTATATATCAATCTATCTTCTTTTCATTTTCGTTCATAAAACAATGCAAACTAGAAAATAATCAAACATGAAACCTTTTTCCTCAAAACTCAAACTTGAAACCAAAAATGAATCAAAGTCATGTAACTCAAATATGTTAGGATTCAAATAAGGTCAAACTCAAGATTTAAAAGCCTATAACCAGATTTCACCTTCAAAATTGCAACCTAAAATCAAGTTTTGAGTCATCATCATCATGTTCCAGTTAAACAATCAAGATCAAAGCTTTTCAGTTTTTTTAGTTACAAGCAAGACAGAGTTTTCTAGAATCAAAACAACAAAAGCATGCAAATTTTCAAAGCTTCAGTTTTCATCCAGTTTTAAAGTCTCTGCTTCAAACTCTAAATGGTGAGTAAACATTTTAATTTAAAAGTTTAAGTAGGTAAAGGATTGTTGTCTGTGAAGTTTTCTGTGATGATGATTGCTTTGCATATAAGTGATTCCGGTTTTTTCAAAACCCAGAGCATCACAGTTTTTAATCCTCTGATCATCACCTTATATTTAAAAAATTTAACAAGCTTAAATTATTGTTTGATGATCTGATGCATGTTGTAATTCTTGAATCTATGATGAGATATATGCTTGCATGTTTGTTTAAGTATGATTGAATGTATATATGTTGTGCATGTCTGGATATCATCTTTGTAAGGTTACAGAGTTAAAAATTTAATCAAATCCAAAATCTCCACATCGAATCTCTGATAGGCTTAGGAATTCAAACAAGTTGTGTTTGTTTATACATGAATTAAGTCTTAAAAATATATTTAGGCATAATAGGATTGAAAATCTGCTGAGATCAAATATTTACAGTAGAAATCCTTTAAACATGTAAAAATCAAACATCATAATTTGTTGTTTCAGGATTATAAGTTGAATCTACTTAGGAAGTTAGGATTTTTAAAAGTAAAATCACAAATTTTAGTTTGGGATCGAGTGAGTATTCGTGGGTTGGACGTGATTGGGTTTTTGAGGTTTATCGGGTGATCAATGAACTCGGGGATGTCGGGGCTTCGATTGGAGGAGGTCGGGGTATAGGAGAGCTCGGCAAAAATGCAAGGAGGATTTATCACCTCCTATGGCGTCGGCGGTGGGTCAAAAGGGTTTTAAACCCTAGTTTTGGTCGAACTTGGAATAATGGATGTCGTGTCGTTTCTAGGGCTTCGAGTTGCATCGGACATTGGGGAATGGCTGCATGGGAAGCCAGCGGAGGCGTGGCCAGGGTTGCGCGTCATCAGGTGGTCGGAGACGTGAGTTCGAGGGAGGTTTTGGCCTTGGTGTTTGGTTTAGTTTCGAACGCATAGCTCGATTTTGATTCGAGAATAGTGATGGTGTTTTAAGGGTTAGAGTTGGTTGCTGCGATGTTAGGTGAAGTGTCGGAGAGTGCGGCGATGGTCGGAGTAGCTTCAGGTGGTGGTGCATGTGCATAGGGAGGAGGAGTGTGTCTGTTGTTTTGGTTGTGGGATTTCTCGAAGTGGATAGCGGGTTTTTGGGGTTGAGACTCGAGTGGATACTCGAGTAGATTGAGTGTAGCCTGTAGGATTTTAAAAAGAGAACTTAAATAAGTTTAAGTTTTGAAATAAGGGGGAATAGCAGGGGAATCTCGGGGATAGACCCGAGTGGCATTCGGGTATGACCCGAAGTAAGTCAAATCCAGTTTTTAAAATAAGATTTTTGAAATTTAAAACAAAATTGGTTAAAATTTTCTTTATAAAATTACTTTATAAATATCAATTGTTTTCTTAACATTTGTTAAGAAGTTTTAAATTTTGTTAATCTAAATTTTGTTAAGTAAGGTTAATGGTAATGATAAAATGTTTTAAAATGAAATAATAATTATGTCATTTATCGAGATAATGGTTTATCTTAAGATAATTAAAGTTTTAATGATTTGGGAATTAATTAAGTTAATTGAGGATTTAGGTCTAATTTATTTATTTAATTAATTAAGGATAAAGAATTATTTAAGTAATTAATTTAATTAACTAATGATTATGATTGGTTAACTAATAATTAGAGATTAATGAATTGGAAATTTATTAATTAAGAAATTAGAGGTTGATTAATTGGTAATTAAGAAGTACTTAGTTTGTAATTAAGTTTTATTGATTAATAATTTGGTTTTGTTAATTAATTAATAAATAAGAAATAATTAACCTATAGAGATCAATTAAGGATTAATTAATTTGTTATTAAGTCTTATAAATTGATAATTAAGGTTTATTAATTAATAATTAAAAGAATAATTAATCTGTAATTAAAGATTAATTAATTTGTTTAAGGGTAATTAAGGGATGAATTACTCAATTGTAATTAATCAAATGAATGTGATTAATTTAAGATAATTAATTGATTGATTAATTAAAGATAATCACTTGATAAGGAATTAAGTAAAAATACTTAATAAGATTGAATAATGGAATTACTTAATGAAGTAATTAATGTATAATTACGGGATGTAATTAATTAAAGGAAATTACTTAATGGGAAGTAATTAAAGTATAACTACTTAGTAGAAGTAATTAAAGATTTATTACTTAGTGTAATTAATCAAAGGATTTATATAATTAATTTAAGAAGTTAATTAATTAAGGTCAGTAATTACAGGATGATAATTACTGTTATGATTAAGGTTGATTAAAGGAAAGGATTGATTAATTATAGTTAATTAATTAAGGATCATTTATTAATGTAATAAATGAAGTAATTAATGGTTAATTACTGTGAATGGTTAAGGTTAATTAATTTGTGAAATTAATTAAAGGCTAATTACTTAAAGTATTTAAGAATTACTAATCAAGATGATTAATTAAGATGGATAAGTAGATGATAATTGATTAATTGATTTGTAATTAATTAATGATTAAGTAAGCAAGATTTATGTGATGAAAGTAATTAATTTAATTTATTTAAATTAATTAGAAATGAAAGTAATTAATTTAATTCACTTTAAATTAATTATAGATGGTGATTAATAAATCATTTGCTTATGGATGTTGAATGATATTGATTGTCTTGAATGGTTTGAGATCTCAGATATGAGATAAGTGATGATGTGGGATATGGATGTTTTGGTTGAATATGATGATAATGTGAATTATCTGTTTGTGATGATAATATGAATTATCTATTATTATGATATGAATTATCTATCTCTGTGTATATAGATAATAGAATTGAATTGTTTTAACTTTAAAACAACTTGGACCTAAAAGATGGCGATTTGGATTTTGATGAGACCGGGATCGGGTTTCCAGATTTGGATATCCGAAAACCACAACGATCCAAATTAACGATAGGTCGTGAATCTCAAGTGAAGATGAAGATTCAGAATGCAAGGGTTGTTGTTGTTAACTCTGAGGATGATTCCAAAATGAGTGTAACGAGATAATGCCTTCGGTTTCGTTCGAACCTGGAACGAACTTGTATGGATTGATTGCTTTCAGCACATCGTTAGGTGGATGATGAGCATTCTAAGATAGATGTGTTCTAATGAGATAATCGTAGCCTCAAGCCTCATCAACCGGGAATGGCTAAAACAGGGGAGGTGCAGCAAGGCTTCGTGGGTAGCACCCACTTGAAAGCGAGATATACCCCTGTCTAGAGTCCCTTTTTATTCGGTTGTGTGGGCGGTTGCTAGCTACAACCGCGGGGTTGTCTTGTTCGGGACTGTCCAGTAAGGGATGGTTCCGGCTTTGTGTTGCAAGGGATTGGGCGTGATCCTCGGTACGGTGATTTAGGCCACGTACTGTGACGGGCGGTACCCCAGTAGCCCTGCCATTGTATGGAATCCAAAATCCAATAAGCGCCGTACGATTTAGTTGTGCCTAACTATGTTGGAACGTGAGATGTAAGCATTCCAGCTATTTCTGTATTTTACTTGAAAACCCTAGACACTATTATAATATCACTGGATTTCCTATCAAATGTTTGGTTAGCGTAAGGTAAAAACTTACCCATGTTTATGTGTGGGAAGTCTTACGTGATACCTTTGTTTTCAAAAGGTTTTTAAAATTAAGCAACTTTAACCGTTTACTCATACCAGACCCATGTCTGGCCCGGAGTTTATTTCTGTTTTACTTAAACTCTCGGGTACTCAAATTTTTACGAGTAGCCAAGGGATTCAGGTTAGCTTTGATGAATTCTGGAGGAGCAATGGAGAAGGAGGCTTCAGCGTATAGATATATAAGTGGTTCCGCTGTGTTAGTGTTTATCTGTATTTCCGGTGTGTTGTATCTCTGTGATGTTTTGAGTTGTATGAAAGACAGGTGTTTATAACTGTCTAGCATGTGATGTATTATCTGTAACTCTGATTGATGTTGTATATTATGTAATACTTATGTGATTAATATAATTTATTCGTTCCGCTGTGAGATTCTGATGTTGTTTAGTTCTTTCTTCTCTATCTTTTCTCTTGTCTATCCCTTTCTTTCTTTTTGATGATGCGTCTTTCTATGTATAGAAGGGCGGGTCGTTACCGTGGTATCAGAGCATAGGTTGAGCGAATACCTAAGCTCTGGAGTGGTGCCTATCTTGAGAGAGCGTACTTGTAATTTTTATATATATACATATATATATTTCTACCTATCTGTTGGGTTACCTGTTCGGGTTTTCCAATATAGGTTATAAAGGTAGAAAGGGTAGTGGTGTGTGTAACACGACTACCAATGGTTGGAGTTTGAATGTTTGAGGTTGGAAGTGCATATGTCGAGACTGTAGACCTAATACCGTCTCGAGTGAGCTTTGAATGGTGTAAGGATATCATTGATCTCTGAAGGAAACCTGTTAAGGTTTGGAGTTCATCTTTGAAGTGTATAGTTTGGATGAGCTAGAGTTTGGATCTGTCGGTTGGACAGAATTAAGTCATGATATCTTGATACCTCAGGATGTAGTAGTTGTGTGATGAGACACAGTGACTATGGATGTCTCTGAAGATGTTTTCTTTGGAACAAGTTAAGGAAGTGTGCCTGCTTCGGTGTTGTGGCTGTGTTCAGCAGGGTGTTTATGTTGGTTTGTGGTCCGAGTTCTCGAAGAGCTTTGGATAGGAAGTCTTTGGGCATCTAGATCAGCATTGTACCTCAGAGTGTTCTATGTGCCGTCAAGGAAGTCTTCTGTCTTGGTAGATTTTCTTGAGGTAATTTCAGAAGCAGCAGAGTTGTTCCGTTTCTTCGATGGATTGGCTTCATAAGCATAAGATGTTCTGATTGGTAAAGAGAGAGTAGTTTTTCTCTGGAAATAGGTCGGATTGATCGCAAAAGTGACTTGCGATAGTCTGAGTGTTCTCTTGGTTTGTCAGAGATTTTTCTAGATGTCTTCAGGAAGTCAGAGTTTTGTCAGCATCTGGAGATTTAGTTTGGTATCGACTGGATTCCAGAAGTGGTACCGATGGTTCAGCTTAGTAGTATAATGGTTTTTGGAGAGAATTTGGTGAAGCAGCTCAGGTTTTGGAGGAACTTCGGGTTTTATTTTTGGATCTGTTGAACCATAGTTTTGGGAGGTGTTGTCCAGTCTGTGCTTGTGTTCGTCATCAGCATTTTCATCTGCTCAATCAGAGTTGCGCAGTGGAAGCATGGTGGCAGCTATTTTAGTGTGGAAGTGACGCAGCAGATATTCTGAAAAATGGATATGATGATGAAAGTAGCAATCGATGAAGTAGAAGATACCGAAATGCCCAAATTCATTGATCCGAAGATACCGAATTCTAGCTATCCCAAACACGTTGATCGCGCACGATACCGTGTTTAAAGATCTGCGATTCTTCGCACGTTGATCTAGCGCACTAGATTCCATGAATCGGCTTCAACAATCGTTGAATCGATCGCACTCGATTAACCGAAAGTGGAGATAGGAGATTACACTCAACTACCAATTTAAGAAGAGGCACAAAGCTCTCAAACAAGAATTTTATTCCAAAAATCAACTAACTTTACAAAGTGACACCACCCTGCTATTTATAGCTTTACAACACACGCAACAGAAAAAAATGTACAACACATAGGTCGGCCACGACTTAAAACATCATGACCTAAAACAGACGACTTACGACTTACGACAGGTCGTTAACGACCTAACAGTCATTACAACAACATAAGCAAATACAACACAACACTTTACAATACATAGGTCGGGGACGACCTAACTCTTCTTCAACATCTTCCAATTGAACTGCGGCTTCAGGCTCTTCGTGCAACCTAAGAAAGTAGCGACTTAAGAAAAATAGGCTTCGGCGACCTAAAATTTCCTACGACCTAATCTTAGGTCGTAGGTCGTTCTCACGACCTATCGTAGGTCGTAGCTCGTGAAAGTCTTCACTTGAAGCATCGAACCGACATAAAGTGAGCGACCTATCTCCCCATATCTTCCCGTGACCTAGCATAGGTCGAAACATATCTCCGCGACCTAAAGTAGGTCGTAACTCGTTAGGTCGTTCGAGCGCTTTTCCCTTTAACCCGTTAGCTCGCGAGTCTCCAGTAGGTCGTTTGCGAGCTTCACTAAGTCGCTGGAGCGACTTAAAGGCCTCGTTAGGTCGTTTGCGACCTAACACTTCACCAACTTCTGCTTCATCATCCAGTAACGACTTAAAGGATTCATTAGGTCATACGCGACCTAACTCTTCACCATTCTGGGTATCATTCTAGGTTGCATCATCCTCCCCTGGTTGGAAAAAATTCGTCCTCGAATTTGCGCTCTCCTTTTTCTCAACAAACTCTTTCCCATGATATGGTATCAGATGTTTAACATTAAACACGTCAGACGTGTACAAATCCTCTGGCAGCCTCAATTTATACGCGTTCTCATTGATTCATTTCACAATCGTTACAGGACCAATCTTTCGAGCTTTAAGTTTATTGTATGCTCCCACTGGAAATCGATCCTTCGTTAGTACGGCATACACTAAATCTCCTTCGTTAAATTCAACACTTCTTCGTTTCAAATCTGCAGTTCGTTTATACTTTGCATTTGCTTTCTCCAATCGTTCCTGAATGATTTTATGACATTCTGTCAGCCCTTCAACAAAATCAACAGCTTTCTTAACTGTCCCCTTCGAGTGTGGTATTACCGTTAAATCCAACGGTCCCTTTGGTAAGTTTGAATATACGATCTGAAATGGACTGAAACCCGTACTACGGTTCACAGCATGATTATGAGCAAACTCCACTTGACATAACTTCACATCCCAACTCTTCAGATTGTCCTTTACAAGACATAGTAACAAATTCCCCAATGATCTGTGTACAACTTCAGTCTGTCCGTCCGACTGCGGATGATAAGCACTACTAAAATTCAGTTTCGTTCCCACCATCTTCCACAAACTTAGCCAAAAATGACTCAGAAATCTGGTATCCCTGTCGGAAACTATAGACTCCGGTAAACCATGCAATCGATAGATCTCTCTAAAGAACAATTGTGCCACATGACTTGCATCTGCCGTCTTCTTACAAGCAATAAAATGTGCCATTTTCGAAAAATGGTCAACTACAACAAATATAGAATCGTTTCCCCTTTGAGTTCTAGGCAAACCCAACACAAAATCCATGCTCACATCCACCCATGGTTTTGTCGGAACTGGTAATGGCATGTATAATCCTGCATTCTTAGCGGTTCCCTTCGACACTTGAAAAACATGACATCTCTCCACAAATCGTTCCACTTCTTTTCTTATTGACGGCCAAAAGTAAGATTGAGAAATCAGATGCAATGTACGGTCTCTACCTACATGGCCTTCTTCATGTAACTCCTTGACAATTTTCATCCGTAAACTACAATCTGGTACACATAATTGATTTCCTTTAAACAGAAAACCATCCACCAATACAAACTCATCCGTCTTTCCCTCCTTGACTTCATCTACAAACTTTGCAAAGTAAGGATCTTCAACACACAATTCTGGAAGTACTTCGAATCCCATCACTTCAACTTTCATTGTAGTTAATACATGATTTCTTCTGCTCAGCGCATTCGCCACACGGTTTGTCACTCCGGATTTGTGTTTCACAACAAATGTAAATTGTTGCAGATATGCAATCCACGATGCATGCCTTGCTGAAATCTTCTCCTGTCTATGCAGATGTTTCAAAGCCTCATGATCAGTGTATAGCACAAACTCCTTGTGAAATAAGTAATGTCTCAGTGTTTAATGGCTTGCAAAACTACATAAAATTCCACATCATACGTATTGTATCTCATCTTCGCTCCTGATAACTTCTCACTGAAATATGCGATAGGACGTCCCTTCTGACTTAACACTCCTCCAATCCCAACCTTGGATGCATTAGTATGTAGCTCAAACAACAACTGAAAATCTGGTAATACTAGAATTGATGCTGTCGTCAAAAGTTCCTTGATTCGCTCAAAAGCAATCCCAGCTTCCTCTGACCATAAAAATTGCTTCCCCTTCATACAATTAGTAACTGGTGCCATCACACTACTGAAGTGTGGAATGAACCTTCGGTAGAATGATGCCAAACTATGAAAACTTCTAACTTCTGTTATCGTCTTGGGTTGTGGCCAATTTCTGACTGCTTCAACTTTATTCTGATCCACCTGTATACCTCCTCCCGATATAACATATCCCAAGAATAAAACACTATGCGTCATGAACACGCATTTCTTCGTTGCAGCATAAAATTGTTCTTGTCGCAGTACCATCAACACTTCTTTCAGATGTTGCACGTGTTCTTCTACGCTTCCACTGTATATCAGTATATCATCAAAATACACCACCACAAACTTCCGAATGAATGGTCTAAAAATCTGATTCATCACCCGCATAAATGTACTCGGTGCTTTCGAAAGACCAAATGGCATCACCAACCATTCATACAATCCTTCCCTCATCTTGAATGTTGTCTTCCATACGTCCCCTGGTCTAATTCGAATTTGATGATAACCACTTTTCAAATCAATCTTCGAAAATATAGTAGCTCCACTAAGTTGGTCCAACAAATCATCCAACCTAGGCATTGGAAATCTGTATCTCACTGTAATCTTGTTCAGCGCTCTACTATCTGTGCACATCCTCCACGTCCCATCCTTCTTCGGTACTAACAATGCTGGTACAGCACATGGACTTAAACTTTCCTGCACACGCCCCTGTTCAAGCAATTCTTCCACCTGCCTTCGCAACTCCTCGTGCTCCTTTGGACTCATTCTGTAGTGTGGTCTATGTGGCAACACAGCTCCTGGAACAAGATCAATCTGATGTTGAATGTCTCTCAATGGCGGTAACTTCGTTGGCAACTCCTCTGGAAATACATCTTCAAAATCCTCCAGCACTGGCTTTACTTCTTCAGGAATCTCAACCACTTCACGACTCTCACGTCCAACCAACAAGTATACTTCAGGTTCCTCTTCAACTTCCTTCACAAACTCCTTCAAAGATAGCAAAGTTTTAAGTTCTTCAATCTCCTCCAACTTGCTTTCTTCTTGTTGTCGCTTCTTTGGAACTAAACTAATTTTCGTGCCTTCAAACATGAAACTATAACTGTTTGTACACCCATCATGTTGCACAGCTCTATCATATTGCCACGGTCTCCCCAACAACAGATGACATACATCCATGTCCACAACATCACACCAAATTTCATCTTTGTATTTCTTCCCAATCGAAAAATTCACACAAGCCCTTCGATTAACTTTTACCTCCCCACCTTTCCTCAACCAAGCTAACTTGTAAGGCTTCAGATGCTTCTCAGTTTTCAATGACAATTTCTTCATAGCCTCTGTAGAGATAATATTATCACAGCTTCCCGCATCAATGAAAAATTTGCAAACCCTTCCCAAGATAGTACATGTTGATTGAAAGATGTTACTCCTTAACCAGCTAGTCTCTTCCTCCTGCTTCGGTGTCAAGCAATTCCTCCTCATCATTAATGTATATCCATTATCTCCAGATAATAATTCTTCCTCCTCAACCGGTAATGAATTAGAACATTCAGCCTCCTCATCCCCATCCTCAACCTCAGCTATCATTGCTCGTTTCTTTGGCTTCGGACATTCATTGCTTTTGTGACCAACTTCTTGACAATTGAAACATTTGATACCATTATTGACTTTGTTCTTCGCAACTTCATTAACGACTGGTTTTGCAACAGCCTTCGAAACATTCGCACTGCTACTAGCCCCTTTAATTGGATTGTTGGAATTTGTAAACACACCACCTCCTCGCCTTCCTTGCTTCTCCTAAGCTAACGCTTTCTGATGTGCTTCAGCAACAGATCTGGGATCAAACATATTTACCATATCTTGAATCTGCATTCTCAACCCTCCAACAAATCTAGCTGTCAGTTGCTCCTCCGTCTCCATGATATCATTCCTGGCAATAAGTTGATAAAATTCGTCCGCATAATCATTCACAGACTTCGTTCCTTGCCTCAAGTTTTGCAAACGTTGATACATCAGCGATTGATAATTATAAGGTAAGAATGTAGCTTTCATTAACTTCTTCATCTTTTCCCATGATTCAACCTTTGACTTCCCCATCCGTTCACGTGTAAGTTTGGTTTGCTGCCACCATGCCAAAGCTCTACTCCTCAACCTCGTAGCAACCAACTTCACTCTACGATGTTCTGGAACCTCCTTGAAGTCAAAAATCTCTTCAACATTAGCCATCCAATCTAAAAACTCCTCAGCTTGCATACCACCTTTGAATTCTGGAATTTCCGTTTTCATTCCCGATTCCCACTTGTGATCATATTCTAAATAATTTCTTCCCTGACCTCGTCCTTGTCCACGAACACTACCACCATCATATTCCTCTTCAAAATCTGATGTATATCGATGTCGATCCTGACCACCAACATCTCGACAACCATCATTTCTTCGATCATGACCATTCATATTCCGATCATGACTTCGATCATCACCATTTCTATAACCATCTCGACCCATACTTCTATGATTACTGTCGACACTTCTATCTCGATTGGAATGTGGTGAAACTCTACTTCCCCCATGATTAGATCCAGGTGTAACACTTCTCTGATTTTGATTCATCTCTAACATCATCTTCTCGATTCGACCAATTCCTTCATTAAGCTTCTCATTAAAATTTTCGTTAATTCTTTGCTCCATCTCATCGGCCTCTTCTCTTCTATACAATGCTTCAACATTTTGATGGCGATTAGCTCTTCTCGGTGGCATTTTCAAACTTCAATTCTCGGCTTGGATATTCAAAATGATACCAAATGACGTACAACCTTCAACTTCAAATGAACTTCAAAATGATGCACGACCTTCACTTGCTCTCGGCTCTAACTCCAAATTTCAAATTTTGGCGCGCAAACTCCCACGGCCAAATTCAAACACCTTTCAATCTTTGATCCGAAATGATATGAATCGAAAACTCCAAAATTGTTGCAATTTGCGACGAACACGACGAACACCAAACTTCTCCAAATGATGTACGACTTCACTTGTTCGAATCTATACTTCAACTCTCGGCCTTGAACAAATAAAAGATCAATGATGCACGGCTTCAACTCCTCAAACTCTTCAATAAGAATTGGATCCAAGACTCGGCTTAGCTATGATTGGCTAAGTCTAGCTCTGATACCAAACTGACGCAGCGAATATTCAAAAATGGATATGATGATGAAAGTAGCAATCGATGAAGTAGAAGATACCGAAATGCCCAAATTCATTGATCTGAAGATACCAAATTCTAGCTATCCCAAACATGTTGATCGCGCACGATACCGTGTTTAAATATCTGTGATTCTTCGCACGTTGATCTAGTGCACTAGATTCCGTGAATCGGCTTCAGCAATCGTTGAATCGAGCGCACTCGATTAACCGAAAGTGGAGATAGGAGATTACACTCAACTACCAATTTAACAAGAGGCACAAAGCTCTCAAACAATAATTTTATTCCAAAAATCAACTAACTTTACAAAGTGACACCACCCCGCTATTTATAGCTTTACAACACATGCAACAGAAAAAAATGTACAACACATAGGTCGGCCACGACCTAAAACAGACGACTTACGACTTACTATAGGTCGTTAACGACCTAACAGTCATTACAACAACATAAGCAAATACAACACAACACTTTACAATACATAGGTCGGGGACGACCTAACTCTTCTTCAACATCTTCCGATTGAACTGCGGCTTCAGGCTCTTCGCGCGACCTAAGAAAGTAGCGACTTAAGAAAAATAGGCTTCAGCGACCTAAAATTTCCCGCGACCTAATCTTAGGTCGTAGGTCGTTCTCACGACCTATCGTAGGTCGTAGCTCGTGAAAGTCTTCACTTGAAGCATCGAATCGACCTAAAGTGAGCGACCTATCTCCCCATATCTTCCCGTGACCTAGCATAGGTCGAAACATATCTCCGCGACCTAAAGTAGGTCGTAACTCGTTAGGTCGTTCGAGCGCTTTTCCCTTTAACCCGTTAGCTCGCGAGTCTCCAGTAGGTCGTTTAAGAGCTTCACTAAGTCGCTGGAGCGACTTAAAGGCCTCGTTAGGTCGTTCGCGACCTAACATTTCACCAACTTGTGCTTCATCATCCAGTAACGACTTAAAGGATTTGTTAGGTCGTACGCGACCTAACTCTTCACCATTCTGGTTATCATTCTGGGTTGCATCAGGAAGCAACTGGAAGTTGCAGTGTTTTGGATTAGAGAGTTTCTACAGGAAAATTTTCAGGATCTTAAGGCCAGATTGGAGTGCATCTGCTTTATCTCTTCCGGATGAGAGAAGTAAGATCTGTCTTCTGATATTGGAATAAAGTTTGTGTTCTAAGTTTGGTTGAACTTGGAAAGGTCATTTTGTTGGATTGTTTTGGTTCAGATTGTTTCGAGAGGTATCAGCGAAGGATGAGCTGATCAGGAAGGATGTAGGTAGCCTAGGATTGTCCGAAGAGTTTTATGGATAAGAGACAGAGGAATTTGGATTCCGAAGTTGGAGATTTGATTTTGGATAAGAGTTTGGTCATCAAGGTTGAATTGCCAGTTTGGATAACTGGGATTCGATGTGTTTCACGTATCTCTGAGGGAGTACGTGTTAGATCTATCTTTGATTATAGAATCAGCAGTTCAAGGAGTTTTGGTTGTTGTGTCAGACTTGTCTGTAGTCTGATATCCTGTCTTGTTTTGTGGATCTAGATGAGTGGAAGCTCTGTAGCTTAGTAGTATTGTTTGTTTGGATTCTGTAGAGCGAGTATCCCGGTATTTATACTCGGGAAACTCGAGAAAATTTCTATCCAGAATTTTGTCTGGATAATTGGATTTGTTTGTTTGGATGATTGGTTGCTATGGTCATTAGCACATGATTGATATATGCTTGTGTTCTAAAATTTAATCTTTAATTGGATTATTAAATTACCTTTGTTTTAAATTTCGAGGACGAAATTCTTTTAAGGGGGGAGGAATGTGATATCTCGGAATTTTTGGCAATATCAATTTAATAATCTGTGTTAAAAATTAAATTGATTTGATAATTTTTGTTGATAAATTTAAATTGATTTAATAATCTTCTTTCAATAAATATTTAATTGGTGATTTTTTATCTTTTTAAAAGCTAATAAATTGTTTTCTACTTATCATGTGTATATATTTGTATATATTGTAAATAGAAATCTTTGGTTTGAATTTAATAAATAAATAAATCTTGTTTTCAAATTCTAATATATTTTGGTAATTTGGAAATTATGATTTAATTTAGAATATATGGTTTTAAAATATTTAAGATAAATGTTTAATTGATCAAATTTTATCTTAGCTTAAGTTTAAGATTTATTAAAAGGTTGTTTTGTTCTTTTTAAATATAGCTTGATAAAATAAGTAATTTATAAATAAAGGGATAACTCCTTCTATAAATTATTTTAATTTAATAATGAGTTATATTTAAATAATATTAATAATGTAATGTCTTTACAATGGATTTTAATATAAATAGAAATTGTTATTTCAAATTTATTTATATACATATATATATATATATATGTGTGTGTGTGTGTGTGTGTGTATTTTGGAAGAAGCTATGATTTGTAAATTTAAAATAAAATCTTTCAAATATGTTTAAGGTAAAATAAATCTTATAAATATTTAAACATAAGTATAAAAATAGTTAATAAGTAAATTAAATATTTAATAGTTTAAGTTTAATAATAAAGGAAAGATAAAATTGTAAATTAATTAAGTATAAAAGTATATATGTACATAAGGTATGAAGCATAACCAGGCAAGAACAAAATAAAAAAAATCTTGTATGTTACCTGTAAGTAATTATGAAAGGATGGGATAAACAAAGTATAAAAGAAAATATCTATGCACTAATAAGATAAGTCTAGAATTTATATAGTCTTTAGGAAGACATATATTTGCAGGCTAGAGGAAACAATAAAATGTATACAAGTTGTACTTGATAGAAAAAGAAACCATATTAGTACATACGAATTGATAGGGGATAAACATGAAATGTGCAACTTCATTAATTGCTCTCATATCAGCCTCCATACCAAAAGAAAATCTCTAATCAAAATCTTGTACCAGCTAGAAACAAAGATTATTTTTTGTACAAATACAACTATCAGCTGCATACTTGTTTCCTATATATCAATCTATCTTCTTTTCATTTTCGTTCATAAAACAATGCAAACTAGAAAATTATCAAACCTGAAACCTTTTTCCTCAAAACTCAAACTTGAAACCAGAAATGAATCAAAGTCATGTAACTCAAATATGTTAGGATTCAAATAAGGTCAAACTCAAGATTTAAAAGCCTGTAACCAGATTTCACCTTCAGAATTGCAACCTGAAATCAAGTTTTGAGTCATCATCATCATGTTCCAGTTAAACAATCAAGATCAAAGCTTTTCAGTTTTTTTTAGTTACAAGCAAGACAGAGTTTTCTAGAATCAAAACAACAAAAGCATGCAAATTTTCAAAGCTTCAGTTGTCATCCAGTTTTAAAGTCTCTACTTCAAACTCTAAATGGTGAGTAAACATTTTAATTTAAAAGTTTAAGTAGGTAAAGGATTGTTGTCTGTGAAGTTTTCTGTGATGATGATTGCTTTTCATATAAGTGATTCCATTTTTTTCAAAACCCAGAGCATCACAGTTTTTAATCCTCTGATCATCACCTTATATTTAAAAAATTTAACAAGCTTAAATTATTGTTTGATGATCTGATGCATGTTGTAATTCTTGAATCTATGATGAGATATATGCTTGCATGTTTGTTTAAGTATCATTGAATGTATATATGTTGTGCATGTCTGGATATCAGCTTTGTAAGGTTACAAAGTTAAAAATTTAATCAAATCCAAAATCTCCACATCGAATCTCTGATAGGCTTAGGAATTCAAACAAGTTGTGTTTGTTTATACATGAATTAAGTCTTAAAAATATATTTAGGCATAATAGGATTGAAAATCTGCTGAGATCAAATATTTACAGTTGAAATCCTTTAAACACGTAAAAATCAAACATCATAATTTGTTGTTTCAGGATTATAAGTTGAATCTACTTAGGAAGTTAGGATTTTTAAAAGTAAAATCACAAATTTTAGTTTGAGATCGAGTGAGTATTTGTGGGTTGAACGTGATTGGGTTTTTGAGGTTTATCGGGTGATCAATGAACTCGAGGATGTCGGGGCTTCAACTGGAGGAGGTCAGGGTGTAGGAGAGCTCGGTAAAAATGCAAGGAGGATTTATCACCTCCTGTGGCGTCGGCGGTGGGTCAAAAGGGTTTTAAACCCTAGTTTTGGTCGAACTTGGAATAATGGATGTCGCATCGTTTCTAGGGCTTCGAGTTGCATCGGACATTGGGGAATGGCTGCATGGGAAGCTAGCGGAGGCGTGGCCAGGGTTGCGCGTCATCAGGTGGTCGGAGACGTGAGTTCGAGGGAGGTTTTGGCCTTGGTGTTTGGTTCAGTTTCGAACGCATAGCTCGATTTTGATTCGAGACTGGTGATGGTGTTTTAAGGGTTAGAGTTGGTTGCTGCGATGTTAGGTGAAGTGTCGGAGAGTGCGGCGATGGTCGGAGTAGCTTCAGGTGGTGGTGCATGTGCACAGGTAGGAGGAGTGTGTCTGTTGTTTTGATTGTGGGATTTCTCGAAGTGGATAGCGGGTTTTTGGGGTTGAGACTCGAGTGGATACTCGAGTAGATTGAGTGTAGCCTGTAGGATTTTAAAAAGAGAACTTAAATAAGTTTAAGTTTTGAAATAAGGGGGAATAGCAGGGGAATCTCGGGGATAGACCCGAGTAGCATTCGGGTATGACCCGAAGTAAGTCAAATCCAATTTTTAAAAAGGGTTTTTAAAATAAGATTTTTGAAATTTAAAACAAAATTGGTTAAAACTTTCTTTATAAAATTACTTTATAAATATCAATTGTTTTCTTAACGTTTGTTAAGAAGTTTTAAATTTTGTTAATCTAAATTTTGTTAAGTAAGGTTAATGGTAATGATAAAATGTTTTAAAATGAAATAATAATTATGTCATTTATCGAGATAATGGTTTATCTTAAGATAATTAAAGTTTTAATGATTTGGGAATTAATTAAGTTAATTGAGGATTTAGGTATAATTTATTTATTTAATTAATTAAGGATAAAGAATTAATTAAGTAATTAATTTAATTAACTAATGATTATGATTGGTTAACTAATAATTAGAGATTAATGAATTGGAACTTTATTAATTAAGAAATTAGAGGTTGATTAATTGGTAATTAAGAAGTACTTAGTTTGTAATTAAGTTTTATTGATTAATAATTTGGTTTTGTTAATTAATTAATAAATAAGAAATAATTAATCTATAGAGATCAATTAAGGATTAATTAATTTGTTATTAAGTCTTATAAATTGATAATTAAGGTTTATTAATTAATAATTAAAAGAATAATTAATCTGTAATTAAAGATTAATTAATTTGTTTAAGGGTAATTAAGGGATGAATTACTCAATTGTAATTAATCAAATGAATGTGATTAATTTAAGATAATTAATTGATTGATTAATTAAAGATAATCACTTGATAAGGAATTAAGTAAAAATACTTAATAAGATTGAATAATGGAATTACTTAATGAAGTAATTAATGTATAATTACGGGATGTAATTAATTAAAGGAAATTACTTAATGGGAAGTAATTAAAGTATAATTACTTAGTAGAAGTAATTAAAGATTTATTACTTAGTGTAATTAATCAAAGGATTTATATAATTAATTTAAGAAGTTAATTAATTAAGGTAAGTAATTACAGGATGATAATTACTATTATGATTAAGGTTGATTAAAGGAAGGGATTGATTAATTATAGTTAATTAATTAAGGATCATTTATTAATGTAATAAATGAAGTAATTAATGGTTAATTACTGTGAATGGTTAAGGTTAATTAATTTGTGAAATTAATTAAAGGCTAATTACTTAAAGTAATTAAGAATAACTAATCAAGATGATTAATTAAGATGGATAAGTAGATGATAATTGATTAATTGATTTGTAATTAATTAATGATTAAGTAAGCAAGATTTATGTGATGAAAGTAATTAATTTAATTTATTTAAATTAATTAGAAATGAAAGTAATTAATTTAATTCACTTTAAATTAATTATAGATGGTGATTAATAAATCATTTGCTTATGGATGTTGAATGATATTGATTGTCTTGAATGGTTTGAGATCTCAGATATGAGATAAGTGATGATGTGGGATATGGATGTTTTGGTTGAATATGATGATAATATGAATTATCTGTTATGATGACATGAATTATCTATCTCTGTGTATATAGATAATAGAATTGAATTGTTTTAACTTTAAAACAACTTGGACCTAAAAGATGGCGATTTGGATTTCGATGAGACCGGGATTTGGTTTCTAGATTTGGATATCCGAAAACCACATCGATCCAAATTAACGATAGGTTGTGAATCTCAAGTGAAGATGAAGATTTAGAATGCAAGGGTTATTGTCGTTAACTCTGAGGATGATTCCAAAATGAGTGTAACGAGATAATGCCTTCGGTTTCGTTCGAACCCGGAACGAACTTGTATGGATTGAATGCTTTCAGCATATCGTCAGGTGGACGATGAGCATTCTAAGATAGATGTGTTCTATAGAGGTAATCGTAGCCTCAAGCCTCATCAACCGGGAATGGCTAAAACAAGGGAGGTGCTGCAAGGCTTCGTGGGTAGCACCCACTTAAGAGCGAGATATACCCGTGTCTAGAGTCCCTTTTTATTCGGCTGTGTGGGCGGTTGCTAGCTACAACCGCGGGGTTGTCTTGTTCGGGACTGTCCAGTAAGGGATGGTTCCGGCTTTGTATTGCAAGGGATTGGGCGTGATCCTCGGTACGGTGATCTAGGCCACGTACTGTGACGGGCGGTACCCCAGTAGCCCTGCCATTGTATGGAATCCAAACTCCAATAAGCGCCGTACGATTTAGTTGTGCCCAACTATGTTGGAACGTGAGATGTAAGCATTCCAGCTATTTCTGTATTTTACTTGAAAACCCTAGACACTATTATAATATCACTGGATTTCCTATCAAATGTTTGGTTAGCGTAAGGTAAAAACTTACCCATGTTTATGTGTGGGAAGTCTTACGTGATACCTTTGTTTTCAAAAGGTTTTTAAAATTAAGCAACTTTAACCGTTTACTCATACCAGACCCATGTCTGGCCCAGAGTTTATTTCTGTTTTTCTTAAACTCTCGGGTACTCAAATTTTTACGAGTAGCCAAGGGATTCAGGTTAGCTTTGACGAATTCTTGAGGAGCAATGGAGAAGGAGGCTTCGGCGTATAGATATATAAGTGGTTCCGCTGTGTTAGTGTTTATCTGTATTTCCGCTGTGTTATATCTCTATGATGTTTTGAGTTGTATGAAAGACAGGTGTTTATAACTGTCTAGCATGTGATGTATTATCTGTAACTCTGATTGATGTTGTATATTATGTAATACTTATGTGATTAATATAATTTATTCGTTCCGCTGTGAGATTCTGATGTTGTTTAGTTCTTTCTTCTCTATCTTTTCTCTTGTCTATCCCTTTCTTTCTTTTTGATGATGCGTCTTTCTGTGTATAGAAGGGCAGGTCTTTACAGTGGTATCAGAGCATAGGTTGAGCGAATACCTAAGCTCTGGAGTGGTGTCTATCTTGAGAAAGCGTACTTGTAATTTTTATATATATACATATATATATATATATATTTCTACCTATCTGTTGGGTTACCTGTTCGGGTTTTCCAATATAGGTTATAAAGGTAGAAAGGGTAGTGGTGTGTGTAACACGACTACCAATGGTTGGAGTTTGAATGTTTGAGGTTGGAAGTGCATATGTCGAGACTGTAGACCTAATACCGTCTCGAGTGAGCTTTGAATGGTGTAAGGATATCATTGATCTCTGAAGGAAACCTGTTAAGGTTTGGAGTTCATCTTTGAAGTGTATAGTTTGGATGAGCTAGAGTTTGGATCTGTCGGTTGGACAGAAGTAAGTCATGATATCTTGATACCTCAGGATGTAGTAGCTGTGTGATGAGACACAGTGACTATGGATGTCTCCGAAGATGTTTTCTTTGGAACAAGTTAAGGAAGTGTGCCTGCTTCGGTGTTGTGGCTGTGTTCAGTAGGGTGTTTATGTTGGTTTGTGGTCCGAGTTCTCGAAGAGCTTTGGATAGGAAGTCTTTGGGCATCTAGATCAGCATTGTAGCTCGGAGTGTTCTATGTGTCGTCAAGGAAGTCTTCTGGCTTCGCAGATTTTCTTGAGGTAATTTCAGAAGCAGCAGAGTGGTTCCGTTTCTTCGATGGATTGGCTTCATAAGCATAAGATGTTCTGATTGGTAAAGAGAGAGTAGTTTTTCTCTAGAAATAGGTCGGATTGATCGCAAAAGTGACTTGCGATAGTCTGAGTGTTCTCTTGGTTTGTTAGAGATTTTTCTGGATGTCTTCAGGAAGTCAGAGTTTTGTCAGCATCTGGAGATTTAGTTTGGTATCGACTGGATTCCAGAAGTGGTACCGATGGTTCAGCTTAGTAGTAGAATGGTTTTTGGAGAGAATTTGGTGAAGCAGCTCAGGTTTTGGAGGAACTTCGGGTTTTATTTTTGGATCTGTTGAACCATAGTTTTGGGAGGTGTTGTCCAGTCTTTGCTTGTGTTCATCATCAGCATTTTCATCTGCTCAATCAGAGTTGCACAGTGGAAGCATAGTGGCAGCTATTTTAGTGTGGAAGCAACTGGAAGTTGTAGTGTTTTGGATTAGAGAGTTTCTACAGGAAAATTTTCAGGATCTTAAGGCCAGATTGGAGTGTTTCTGCTTTATCTCTTCCGGATGAGAGAAGTAAGATCTGTCTTCTGATATTGGAATAGAGTTTGTGTTCTAAGTTTGGTTGATCTTGGAAAGGTCATTTTGTTGGATTGTTTTAGTTCAGATTGTTTCGAGAGGTATCAGCGAAGGATGAGCTGATCAGGAAGGATGTAGGTAGCCCAGGATTGTCCGAAGAGTTTTATGGATAAGAGACGGAGGAATTTGGATTCCGAAGTTGGAGATTTGATTTTGGATAAGTGTTTGGTCATCAAGGTTGAATTGCCAGTTTGGATAACTGGGATTCGATGTGTTTCACGTATCTCTGAGGGAGTACGTGTTAGATCTATCTCTGATTATAGAACCAGCAGTTCAGGGAGTTTTGGTTGTTGTGTCAGACTTGTCTATAGTCTGATATCCTGTCTTTTTTGTGGATCTAGATGAGTGGAAGCTCTGTAGCTTAGTAGTATTGTTTGTTTGGATTCTGTAGAGCGAGTATCCCGGTATTTATACTTGGGAAACTCGAGAAAATTTCTATCCAGAATTTTGTCTGGATAATTGGATTTGTTTGTTTGGATGATTGGTTGCTATGGTCATTAGCACATGATCAACTCCACTCCATGAAAGATACACCATGCACCTGAAAGTTTAAAGCTCGATGTCACCTCATGGATCGCAACACCCAACTCCCTTCGCATCCAGGCAAAGGTCGCAAGTCCTAAACAATAACCGCACTTCACCAAATGATCACCATCCATACCAATTCACTCAATAAACTCAAATCCAAACTCCATTATGCCTAAATCCACCTAAATCTCCTTAAAAATCAAACCTTAGTTTACTGTAAATGTTCGAACACACCAAAGTACGATCGAATATCACAAAACCTACATAGATTCGTAGATCTCACTCATACAAACTTAAAAAAGCTAGCTTTATAATTTTTTGTTGAGTGGATTAGTTGATTTTAATTTTTAAAGATGATGGGTTGATTTTCTTTCTTTTACAAGAAGTTTGTAAAAGTAGGGAAGGAAGAAAAGAAAAGTAGGCATGTTGACAAATCTTAGTGTTGATGTCTAGTTTATTTACAAATTTTTGAAAACAAGCTGCCCAACATTTCGTTCGCGTACGAACCACGAACGAAAAACATAAATATGGTCACACATAAAAATGTAACACGATCACAGAACAACAATAATATACGCTTGTTATTTCATTCTATGAAATGTCAAAAATTCAACATTTGCTGTAAAATATGTCAAACAATAATTTAAATATTTTCCAAATTAAAATTATGAAAAAATCCTATAAATTCAATTAAAGATACTACAATAAAAATCAAGTCATTTTATTAAAAATTAATTTTCTTGTTATTTATTTGAACTATTTATTCTAAATAAATTTACAAAATGGGTTCACCCTTATTATTCATTAACTAAAAGGAGTTAAAATAAAGCTGTTAAATATATTTAATTAATATTTAATTCACCATTCAGATATTTGAATAATCTCTATTTTTGAATATAAGTTATTTATATTTTAAAAATTAGTTATTTATATATTTAAAATTAATTAAATATTCACAATTAAAACGATAAAATTTTGGGATGTTACACTTAGGCCAATATCTTCAAGATCAAAGCCATTCTGCTTCTTCGCTAGCTTTATCTAAGAGTACAACTTCTACTTCCATTAAAGAGCATGCGATCGCAATCTGTTTTGATAACTTCCAAGATGCTTTTGTTTCACCAATTGTGAATTCATATCCGCTTATGGACTAGCAATCTACATTACCAAATATCTCATTAGCACTACAATATCCCTCTAAAACTAAAAGATATTTTGTGTAGTATAATCCATAATTGATTTTATGCTTTAAGTATCTTAATACTATGACCAAACCATTCCAATGTTCTTTAGTAAGATTACTTGAATATCTGCTTAATCCGCTAGTAGAACATGCCAAGTCAGGTTTTATACAATTCATAATGTACATCAAACTTCTTAAAATCTATGTATACTTTAACCGTGACATGCTCCCACCCTTATTTCTCATAAGGTGAAAATTGTTACTGCAGGGTTACAATCATAGTGTCCAAATTTCCTTAATATTTTCCTTATATAATGGGATTGTGTGATAACATATCCATCAAAGTTTCTTTTGTATGCAAACTCCAAGTACATGTCTGCTAATCCTATATCTTTCATATCAAAAGAGGATTTTAGCATTTTTTATATGGAATTGATCACATCTTTATTTGTCCCTGTTATAAGCATGTAATCTACAAATAGGCGAACAATAAAAAGTCTATGCCGAAATTGTTTAACATACAAACATTTTCACATCCATTGATTTTAAATCCATGTGAGAACATAGTATAATCGAACTTCTCATGCCAATTTATAGGTGCTTGCTTAAGTCCGTATAAAGACTTAACTGATTTGTGAACCATATTTTCTTGACCTTTCACAATAAAACCTTTTGGTTGATCCATATAGATTTCTTCCTCTAGTTCACCATTTAAAAATGTTGTTTTCACGTCCATTTGGTGTATTTCCAAATTATAAATTGCTGCTATTGCAATTAGTATTCTTATTGACACAATTCTGATTACTGGTGAATAAGTATCAAAACAATCAAGTCCTTCTTTTTGATGATATCCTTTTGCTACCCATATAGCTTGGTATTTTGACCATGGTATGTTTAGGCCCTATTTTCTTCTTAAAAATCAATTTATGTCCGATTTGTTTATTACCAGGTGGTAAATCAACCAATTCCCTTGTATTATTTGCGTAGTGGATTCCATTTCACTTTGAATGACCTCCTTCCATTAAGGTGCTTCAGAGGATTCCATAGTAGCGTTATAGGTTTGAGGTTCTTCTTCAGTGATAAAGGATAAAAAAGCGAGGTCTAAAATCTTTTGTTATTCTCATTTTTGTACTTTCTCTTCTAGTTTCAGGTTCTTCAACTTCTTGAATTCTTGATGAAGATGTATTATCCATATTGCTGACATCATGTACTCTTTTGTTTACGGTGTTGTTTCTTTCTCCATTGTATGGAAAAGTATGTTCAAAGAATTCAACATCTTTACATTCTATGTAGTATTTACATGAATCTCAGAATTTTCAGATTGAAAAACAAGAAATCTATATATCGCACTATTGTTTGCATATCTAATGAATACACAACCTATGGTTTTTGGTCTAAGTTTCATTCTTTCAGGTAGAGAAACTCTAACGTTTGCCCTACAACCCCACACTTTCATCCTTCTACATAAAGGAATTTTCCTTTTCCATATTTCGTAAGGATTTTTGTCAATCCTTTTATGAGGGATTCGATTTAAGATGGTATTAGTAGCAAACTGAATGTCACCCTACAAATCATGTAGAACTCTAGAGCTATTAAGCATGAAATTAATTATATCCTTGGAAGTTCTATTTTTATGCTCTGCAACTCCATTTTGTTGTGGAGTATAAGGAGAAGTTGTTTGATGAATAATTCTATATGAGGTGCAGAATTCTAAAAATGCATATGATCCATATTCTCCATGTCTACCAGATCTTATGGTCTTAGTCTCTTTCCCAGATTGATTCTATACTTTTGCCTTTTATGCTTTAAACATGTCCAGGTTTCATCCTTGCTATGTATCAAGTATACATAAGAATATTTGTTGTAATCATCTATAAATGAGATATAATAATTCTTTCCTCCTTGAATTGGTGTTTCCTTATAATCACAAAGATCGGTGAGTATCAAGCCTGGTACTTGGTTTGACCTTTCTATAGATTTCATAGGTTGTTCTGCAAATCTGCGTTCAGTACATACTTCAAATTTGCTCTAAATTACATAGTCGGGGTTGTATTTTGGTATTAGTCCTGAATTCATCGTTCATTTTATTGAATGATAATTCACATGTCATAAGCTTTAATGCAACAAATCAATAGACTCAAGCAAGTAAGACAAAGCCTTATTTTTTTCTCATTAGAGCATACATCATTTTGTAATACATTGAGTTTGAAAAGACCATCTATAAGATAGCCCTTTCCTACAAATTCACCACCTTTGGTGAGTACAAACTTATCAGACTCGAATACAAGTTTAAACCCTTTTATTACTCGAAATAGAACCAGACACCCAATTTTTTCTAATTTCTGGTACGTGCAACACGTCTAAGAGAGTCGGTCTCTTTCCAGAAATGAGTGTAAGAACTACATTGCCCTTTCCTAGAATAGGGGCTAATGGTGCATTTCCCATGAACAGGTTTTCTTCTAAGACTTGATGGTAGGTTGTAAACATAGTTCTATCGGAACATATGTGCCAAGTAGCACCGATATCAACCCACCAATCTTTGGCATGGCTAACCATGTTAATCTTGGAAATAATAGCAGCAAAACCAGTGTTGATAGCCATATTTGCTTGGTTGTTGTTACCTTAATTTCCAATAGTTGTGTTGCCCTTCTTATGGAAACATACTTGGACCTTGTGTGCTGGATTTCCATGGTCCAACAAGCACCTTTAATTTTGAATTTTTTTTCCTTTGTACAAGATTAGGCCCTTTCGTTGGTCTATTTCCCCTTTTCTTTTGGAAATTTGGTTTTTTCTAGGAAGAGTCTCCTTCCATAATGTTTTATCTGGCTTTAAAGGCAAAGACATCATTTATTTACATTTATTCCATTTCCTTCCTTGACTCATAGCTTTAGTACCAGATTCTCCATCGGCGGGTCTTCAGTCAAATGTTTCAACTCATGTTTGAAATCCTTCCAAGATGGTGGCAGCTTCTCAATAACAACATCTACTTGGAACTTTTCATCAAGGCTCATGCCTTCGGACTGTAACTTGTGGATGATAATTTACAATTCCTTAACATTTTTGAGAAGGGACCTACAGTCTACCATTCTATAGTTTATAAATCTGCCAATAATGAATTTTCCAGCACTTGTCGCTTGCAACGAATACTTCTTCTCCAAAGACTCTCATAACTCCTTTATAGTATAGAAATTTATGTAGATATCATAAGAGTATCATCTAGTCCGTTAAGGACATAATTTCTACAAAGAAATTCGCTATGCATCCAAGCACCAATTTCATTTTGAATTTCCCGAGTTACTAGAAATTCATTAGGCATGTGATTTTCATGATTGTGAACATGAATCAAGTTCAAAGTACTGAGGTAAAACAACATTTTTAGTTGTCATCTTTTGAAATCGACTCCTTAAAACTTTTATGGTTTTTCAGCAATCGCATTTTACTTAACAACAGATTGTTCCATTCTACTAAGCAAAAAAGGAAAGAATTCTATCTTAGATTGTAAGAGATAAGGTTATATGGATCCATTAACAATGTAATAAGTAGTATATTTGGAGAGTGTATGCAGAGTAATAACTTGGTGATAACAAATAGCGATTAGAAAAGCAAATAATAGAATAAAATGTATATAGTCTAACCCGAACGTTGAGAGAGGCTCACGTAGGCAATGTTGTAAGAGAGAATTTCATCCTTACACCCTACTGTAGTATCTTTTAGTACCAACGTATGTCCTGTAGGATACAACTCTCAGTCCAAGGTGTTATAGAGTGCCCGAACTTAATTTTAATGTCAATATGTGCACTCTTGTGGTTTATGCATAAGGAAGAAGAGTTCTGGTTGTAGAAGAAGAAGTTCATATAAGAGATTTCGTGACTGGAGTAGGTAAACGAGGATGTATTTATAGAGTTCGAATCGATGCATCTGTTTGAAATAGCCATGTTTGTTTCAATGAACAAACAATTCCATTCATGAAATAAAACTACAAAAAATAAAAAGCATTTTGGCTAAAGAACCAATCTCAAGGCCCAGGCTTATCTGATCATGAGACCCCAAGAGCCCCAAGGCTATTTTTTGACCATTAAAGATATTATATATGTAGCCCATGTGCCCTTTTCAAACTTCCTTCTCCAATCTTAGACCAATTTGTTTAATAGGTTGAGTATTATTACATAAAGAGATATACTCCAATATATCTTGCAATATGGGACTTTTAATTTGAGTAAAACACAACTTTAAAATTAAGTAAAACCCAACAATACCCCATATTTTCTATTCAAAATTTAACAATACTCCACATATGAATAGAAAATAAGAATTAATATGCATCTAGAGAGGTGTTTAGTATGCATCTGGAGAGGTGTCTTTTGGTCTTGAACCTTCCATATTGATCATTTATCAGATGTGCATTGCAAGTACTAAACTTAAATCTTAAACTAATTGCATTTTGTAGTACATCTAAACAACCAAATGTTACACATAGTGAATCTAACACATTTCAATTCATTTGATTGTGTTTATTTTGGTGCTAAATAGATCATGTTTTCATGAGAGCTTTACAAGATGTAGCTATGTAACCCTCTGAGATGCAACCCCCATCACTCTCGTATAGGTAATACTAATTAAGAATATCATGTTATATTCCTCTTATAGTAAGATATTAGTATTATTAAGAATATCAATTAACCCTTATCATTTTGTAGGAAACACACTTCAACGATCATAGGAATGAGTAATTCAATGTGTTTTACTTGAGACTTCCCTAACTAGTTTTCCTATTGAACCTAGACCATAGGATCTCTAATTTTCTAGGTTAGGATTTTGCTATGTTATGTCTCACTGTATTAGGTTTAAGCATATTCCCCTTGATGTAAATATTACTTACTCCTTAAATATCCCTTTAGTGAAAGGGTCAGCTATATTCTTCTTTAACTTAATATAATCAATCGATATTGCCCAATTCTTGAGTAAGACTTTAATAGTTTCTAACTTCTTCTTATATTCCAAACTTACTCTAATAAATTTTGTTCTTATCTCTTGTGATTGCTGCCATGCTAATAACAATGAATACAAATAGCGGTCATAGGCTTAGGTCATAATGGAATATCTTCAAGAAAAATTTGAAGCCATACTTCTTCTTCGGCATCTTTATCTAAGGCAATGAGTTCTGCTTCAATTGTAGATCATGTGATCACAGTGTGTTTTAATGACTTCCAAGGCACTACTTCTCCATCAATTATGAATACATATCCACTTGTGGACTTGCTAACTACATTACCAGATATCCAATTAGCATTGCAATATCCCTCTAAAACAAAAGGATATCCTATGTAGTATAATCCATAATTGATTGTATGCTTTAAGTATCTTAATACTTTGACTAAATAATTCAAATGTTCTTTACTAGGATTACTTAAATGCCTGCTTAATCTGCTAACGGAATATGCCAAATCAACTCTTCTATGATTCATAATGTACATCAAACTTCCTAAAATCTATATATACTTTAACTGTGACACGCTTCCACTCTTATTTCTCATAAGGTGAAAATTGTTACTATAGTGTTACAATCATAGTGTCCAAATTTCCTTAATATTTTCTTTATATAATGGGATTGTGTGGTAACATATCCATCAGAGTTTCTTTGTATGCAAACTCCAAGAATATATCTACTAATCTCATATCTTTCATATTAAAAGAGGATTTTATCATTTCTTTATGGAATTGATCACATCTTTATTTGTTCCCATTATAAGCATGTCATCTACATATAGACAAACAATGAAAAGTATGTACCGAAATTGTTTAATATACAAACATTTATCACATCCATTGATTTTAAATCCATGTGACAACATAGTATAATCGAACTTCTCATGCCATTTTTTAGGTGCTTGCCTAAGTCCCTACAAAGACTTAATTAATTTGCAAACCTTATTTTCTCGACCTTTCACAATAAAACCTTTCGGTTGACCATATAGATTTTTTCCCAAGTTCACTGTTTTAAAATGTTGTTTTAACTTCCATTTGGTGTATTTCCGAACTAAAATTTTTTGTTGTTGCAATCAAAGTTCTAATGAACTTAATTCTTATTACTGGAGAATAAGTATCATAATATCATGGCCTTCTTATTAACGATATCCTTTAGCTACCAAATGAGCCTTGTATTTTTCTATGAAACCGTCAGCTTTATTTTCTTTTCAAAAATAAAGTTATGCCCGATTGGTTTATTACCTAGTGGTAAATCAACTAATTCCCATTTATTATTTTGCATACTGGATTCCATTTCACTTTGAATGATGTGCTTCTAGTGAGGCGCTTCAGAGGATTCCATAGTAGCTTTATAGATTTAAGGTTCTTCTTCATTGATAAAAGTCAAAAAATCACGTCCAAATTTTTTTATGATTCTCATTATCTTACTGGATCTTATGGTTTTGGGTTCTTCAACTTCTTGAATTCTTGATGAAGATGTATTTTCCATATTGCTGACGACATGTATTCTTTTGTTTATGATGTTGTTTCTTTATCCATTATATGGAAAAATATGTTCAAATAATTCGACATCATTACTTTCTATTACGATATTTACATGAATGTCATAAATTCTAGATTTAAAAATAGGAAATCTATATGCCACACTACAGTTTGCATATCCAATGAATACACAATCTATGGATTTTGGTCCAAGCTTCGTTTTTTTTAGGTAGAGAAACTCTACCCTTTTCCAGAAAACTCCACTTTCATCCTTTTATATGAAGGAGTTTTCCCTTTTATATTTCATAAGGAGTTCTGTTAGTCTTTTTATAAGGGATTCAATTTAAGATGGTATTAGTAGCAAACAAAGCATCATTACACAAATTATGTGGAACCCCAAAGCTATTAAGCATGGAATTAATCAAATCCTTGAATGTTCTATTTTTACAGTATGTGACTCTATTTTGTTGTGGAGTATAAGGAATAGTTGTTTGATGGATGATTCTATGTGAGCTGTAGAATTCTGAAAATGCATATGATTCGTATTCTCCACCTCTATCAGATCTTACGGCCTTAATCTTTTTGCCAAGTTGTTTCCCTATTTCTGCCTTGTATACTCTAAACATGTCCATGGTTTAATCTTTGCTATGTCTCAAGTATACACAATAGTATTTGCTGCAATCATCTATAAACAAGACAAAATAATTCTTCACTTGATGAGTTAGTGTTGCCTTAAAATCACAAAGATAAGTGTGTATCATGCCTAGTACTTGGTTTGACCTTTCTACAAATTTCATAGGTTGTTTTGAAAATTTGGATTCAATACATACTTTACATTTGTGCAAATTTGCAGAGTTTGGATTGCATTTTGTTTTTAGTCTTGAATTTGCCATTCATCTTATTGAACGGTAATTCACATGTCCTAACCTTTCATGCCATAGAGAAATGGTCTCAATTCGGGAAGATGAGACCTTATTTTTATTTCCATTAGAGCATATATCATTTTATAATACATTGAGTTTGAAAAGACCATTTGTAAGGTAGCCCTTTCGTGCAAATTCTCCACCTTTGGTAAGTACAAACCTAAATACAAGTCTAAACCAATTATTACTTAGAATAGGACCAGACACCAAGTCCTATCTAATTTCTAGTATGTGCAGCATGTCCAAGAGAGTCGGTCTCTTTCTAGAAGTGAGTGCAAGAACACATTGCCCTTCCCTTGAAGAGCGAATGATGAGGCATTTCCCATGAACTGATTTTCTCCTTCGAATAGATGGTAGGTTGTAAACATAGTCTTATCGGAACATATGTGCTTAGTGGCATCGGTATTAATCAACCAATCTTTGGCATCACTAACCATGTTAATCTTAGAAACAACAGCAACAAAATCAGTATTAACAGCCACATTTGCTTAGTTGTTGTTGCCTTGATTTCCAGTGGTAGTGTTATCCTTCTTATGGAAACACACTTAGGCCTTCTGTCTTGGTTTTCCATAGATCCAGCAAGTGCCTTTCATTTTTAATTTCTTTGCCTTTGGTGCAAGATTAGGCCCTTTTGTTGGTCTATTTTCCGTTTTCTTTTGGAAATTTGGTTTTTGCTTGGAAGAGTCTCCTTCCATAATGTTCGCTTTCCCTTTAGTGCAAGATGAGGAATTTTAACTCATGTTTGAAATCCTTCTAGGATGGTGGTACCTGACAAATAATAGCACCCACTTGGAACTTTTCATCAAGGCTCATGCCTTCGGAATGTAACTCATGGATGATAATCTATAGTTTCTCAACTTGGTTGAGAATAGGCCTATTGTCTACAATTATATAGTTCATAAATCTGCCAACGATGAATTTTCCAGCACCTTCCGCTTGCGAAAAAAAATTCTTTTCCAAAGACTCTCATAACTCCTTTATAGTTTTGCAAGTACTATGGGTATCATAAAGAGTATCATCTAATTTGTCAAGGATATAATTCTACAAAGAAATTCGCTATGCGTCCAAGCATCAATTTCCTTTTGAGTTTCTGCATGATTGGAAATTCATTTGGCATGGGCTTTTCATAATTGAGAACATGAGTCAAGTTTAAAGTAGTGAGGTAAAACAACATTTTGTGTTGCCATCTTTTGAAATTGACTCCTTTGAACTTTTTTGGTTTTTTAGCAATCTAGCTTTGCTTGACAACTAATTGATCCATTCTGCTAAACAAAAAAGGAAAGAATTATGTCTTAGATTGTTAGAGAAAAGGTTATATGGGTCAATTAACAATGTAATAAGCAGCGTGTTTAGAGAGTGTTTGCAAATTAATAACTTGGTGATAAAAAACAGGGATTTAAATAGCAAATAATCGAATAAAATATACACAATCTAACCCGAATGTTGAGTGTGCCTTGCGTAGGAAATGTCCTAAGAAAGAATTTTGTCCCACCACTCTTATGTGGTATCTTTCCGTACCGACGTATGTCCTGTAGGATATGACTTTCTATCCAAGGCATTCCAGAGATGCCTGAGTTTGCAAACCTTATTTTGTTGACCTTTCATAATAAAACCTTTTGGTTGATCCATATAGATTTCGTCCTCTAGTTCAACATTTAAAAATGTTGTTTTCATGTCCATTTGGTGTATTTCCAAATTATAAATTGCTATCGTCGCAAACAAAGTTCTTAATGACGTAATTCTTATTACTGGTGAATAAGTACAAAAATATCAAGTCCTTTTTGACGATATCCTTTAGCTAGTACTAATCAAGCCTTATATTTTTCTATGGTACTGTTAGGCCTTTTTCTTTTTAAAAATCCATTTGTGTCATATTGGTTTATTACCTGGTGGTAAATCAACCAATTCTCATGTTTTATTTTGCACAATGGATTCCATTTCACTTTGAATGGCCTCCTACCAGTAAGGCGCTTTAGAGGATTCTATAGCAGCCTTATAGGTTTGAGGTTCTTATTTAGTGATAAAGGTAAAAATGCCAGGTCCAAAATCTTTTATGATTCTCATTCTCTTATTTCTCTTCTGGTTTTGGGTTTCTTCGACTTCTTGAATTCTTGATGAAGATGTACTATCCATATTGCTAACATCAGGTATTCTTTTGTTTATGATGTTGTTTCTTTCTCCATTTTATGGAAAAATATCTTTAAAGAATTCGACATCATTACTTTCTATTATAGTGTTTACATGAATGTCAGAAATTTTAGATTTAAAAACAAGAAATCTGCATGCCGCGGTGTTGTTTGCTATCCAATGAATACACAATCTACGATTTTTTTGTCCCTGTTTTGATAATTTAAGTAGAGGAACTGTAGCCTTTGCCATACATCCCTACACTTTCATCCTTTTATATTAAGGAATTTTCCTCTTACATATTTCGTAAGGACTTTTGTTAGTCCTATTTTAAGGGATTCAATTTAAGATGGTATTAGTAGCAAAGGTAGCGCCACCCCATAAATTATGTGGAACTCTAGAGTTGTTAAGCATGAAATTAATCATATCCTCGAATATTTTATTTTTACGCTCTGCAACTCTATTTTGTTGCGGAGCAAAAAGAGTAGCTATTTGATGAATAATTCTATGTAAGCTTTAGAATCCTAAATGCATATGATTCATATTATCCACCTTTATCAAATTTTATAGACTTCTTCTTTTTGCCAAGTTTATTCCCTACTTCTGCCTTGCATGCTTTAAACATGTCCAAGGCTTTATCTTTGCTCTATATCAGGTATACATAACAATATTTGCTACAATCTTCTATAAATGAGAGATAATAATTCTTCCCTTAATGAGTTGGGGTTTCCTTAAAATCACAAAAATCTGTATGTATCAAGCCTAGTACTTGATTTGGCCTTTCTACAGATTTCATAGGTTGTTTTGCAAATTTGGGTTCATTACATACTTCATATTTATGCAAATTATAGTGTTAGGATTGAATTTTGGTATTAGTCCTAAATTTTCCATCATTCTATTGAATGTTAATTCACATTTCCTATCCTTTCATGCCACAAATCAATAGACTCAATCAAGTATGACAAGCCTTATTTTTATTTCCATAAGAGCATACATCATTTTGTAATAAATTAAGTTAAGACCATCTGTAAGATAACCCTTTCCTACAAACTCACTACCTTTCGTAAGTACAAACTTATCAGACTCGAATACAAGTTTAAACCCTTTATTACTTAGAATAAGACCAAACAACAAGTTCTTTCTAATTTCTGGTACATGCAACACGTCTAAGAGAGTCGGTCTCTTTCCAAAAGTGAGTTTAAGAATCACATTACCTTTTCCTTGAACAATGGATGATGATGCATTTTCCATAAAAAGGTTTTCTCCTTCGACTTGATGGTAGGTGTTATCCACATAATTTCATAGGAAGATATAATGTTGGATTTAAGGCTCTAAAAAGATGAGATTGAACCTCATTGCAAGAAGAGGCTCTTCGACAGAGACCAACAATGCCGCAGATTTGCAGATAGGCCAATTCGACAGGATTATAGCACCACTTCGCATCGAAACCATATCTCATCACTTCGATGTTAATCATTCGTGCATCTCTTCAGGGTTACTCCTCATTCACTCCGATTGTCGTTACTTTGCAAGTCATCAATGTCACATCACTTCAATAAGGAAAAAAAGACAATGTCAAATGTAATCGAAGAGACACCAACGACAACCAACATCACGAGCCATCAATGAATGTTGAAGAGACTTAAAGTCACGCTAAAGTAAAGGAGCCAATACCAAATTTCTCTTTAATCTCCTTATATGTCATCATTATTGTCGAAGATATGAGATCAATAATACACCAACACCACCTCTCACCGACTTCGAAGATATACGAAAAGAGACATAAAGAGGACATCGCCTTTCATGACTAGTGGCACGAAGAGGTCAAGTACAAACAACTTTGAAGGTCAACAATAAGTGTCAAAGTGACCTTAGCGTATCTCATTGATACTAAGCATCACTACTCGCCAATCATCACGAAGTACTACACTTTGCAGCTCTTCGAAGATATTGCACTTCTCTTAGGCAACGTCCAATGTGGCACTTCGTTGGCATGTTTTACCAGCGTTTGGAGGACATTGCATATCTATGCAAACCAATATTGATGTTGGACACTATTAATATTCACGAAGACCTTAACACTGCTCTATAATAACACCCAAAGGATGCAAAGTGGCACCGCTCTTCGATGTTGTTCAACATAGCACTTTGATCTTCATATCACTTGAAGGACGACAACATCATGCTTAGTAAAGCCATCATTGCCGCCATGGATGTTGCCACCAAGAATGTTGTTACCGAAGTTATTGTCGCATATCTCCAAAGAAATCTAGGTGAAGACCTTATCAACTCCATTGTCAAAGCTTGACCACGTCAAAGACCCTGCCGCTCCACCTCTATAAATACAGATTTAGGGATGCCCTTTTTGGGGAGGGGCTCTCTCCTCATTTCTTACATGTTTTTAAATTTGTAAACCCTAAATCAATTTAGAGATTTTGCCGATTGTAATGCTTGAACCTTATATACATAAGGAATCAAATATCAAATCGTTTCACAGCCTATTGATATGATTTAAACTCGCAATTTACATACTCGATTGAGCTTGAATTAAGACTTGGACATTGTCGAACACATAGACTTCAATCTCTTCGAACATATTAACTTGGATAAAACCTTACCTGTAGCATGTTAACTCGTACTATTCATGATCCTCGGAATGACAATATCTTCGATACAAAGAATGGATATGGACTTGGAACCATGCATTACTTTACCCTGTGACTTCGGTAACGTTCAATACTTCACTTTGACGACCTTGACTAGCCTCGAAGAGGCTTCTCTTTAATTAATCCATCTTTTACATGCTTTTTGGTGTTGATGAATTTATTCATTAACATTTTAGCGCTAGAAGGAGGGGCCTTGAACCTCTGATTCCTTATAACTCTCTCTACAAACTAATTACATAAGGTTCTTTTATTTCAGGAAGAAAATGGTAAGAGCCAGGAATGGTAATGACATCCCAAATGAAGAAGCTACATCCCAAACAACTTTGGAAGACAATATCATCCCAAGCTTTAATTTAGAGAATATGGAATTTGGGCAACCTTCAACTTTAATAATACTTGCAAGTGATGAGACCAAAATTAGAATCTAATACAATAATTGATAATTATGCGATAACTTCTTGAAGTGGCTCCATCTCAAGAATCTTCAAGGGTGATAAGCTTATGGAAGAAGGAGATGAAGCACAATCTCCAGGTAAAATCCAAGGTAAAGAACAAAACAAAAACCAAGAGAGTCAAGTCAAAAGGTCCCTTGAGCAATCGAATAATTCAATCTATGGAGATAATAGAGATTACTACGATGGTGAAACTAGCCAAAAGGATATTCCCAACCAAATAACAGAGGACATGCTTAAAGGGAAAGAAATCCTTTACCTAAGGAAAAACAATAGTTTTAAAAAAACTCCCTTGTCAGGAAAAATATTTGCTGTTAAAATTTCACCTTACATCAAAATCCCTCTACTAAATTATGACGGGGTCACTAATCCAGATGATCATCTTTAAGCTTTTAAAAACCAATGGGTTTATATAATGCTTCTGGGGTAGTCCGTTGTAAGATTTTTCTTATAAATTTTTATGGAGCGGCTGCTAAGTGGTATAAGAATTATCAAGAAAAGACCATCTGTTCTTGGGAACAATTTTCTTATGAATTCATAGTGCAATTTTACATATACAAAGACCCAACTACAAATTCCAGTATGCTGGCTAATATCAAGAAAAGGCCAGGAGAGTTGCTTAGCGAATACCTAAAGAGATTTCATACAAAAACATTAAGAGCAGAAGATGTGACCGATAAAGAAAAGCTAATGGCGGTTCGTTCAGGGCTAATTGAGTAAACTTATTTTTGGAAAGAGCTTCATATTAATGGATGTAAAGATCTGCAGCACTTCTATTTCCAAGTCGGAAATTTTATTCAAATTGATGAGATGTATCATGCCAAGAAGAAATCCTTACAAAATCAAAAGGAGGAAAAGTTCAATTCCGGGCATCTCAGCAAGAGGCCAAAAAGGAATAAGAGTAGAAGAGGGATTCAAAAGGAGGTTTTCAAATTCAACTATATAAATTTGAGCAAACCCCTCTCCCACATTTTTTTCGTAACACAAAATGATGAAAATATCTATACTTCCCACAAAATACAGAGCCGTCAAGGGCCGAATAAAGGAGAAGATTATTGCAATTATCATAAAGTAAATGGACATAGGACTGATGAATGCCACGTTCTATCAAGAATAATTCAGAATATGGTCAGATCAGGATCTCTAAAGGAATTCATTAAGGAAGCTTAAAGAGTTTTTCATTTTGAAGAAAATACACCGTGGTTATCTTTACTCTTAAAAATTTCTAATTTTTTTCACTTGAAATTGATCATGTATTAACATAAAATTCGAGTGTCTTTATAGGTGAAAACAAAACCAATCCACTACAACCAAAAGATTTCGGATCCCCTTATCAAAGCATAACAAATTCAAATAGCGGGCTCTCTATCTCAAGACATGGACCTATGTGATCGGTTTCCAAAAAAAGGTAAATATTCAAAATCCTCCCAAAAGAAGGGATTCTTAAAGAAAAGCATGTTCTTGTCCGTAAAGTCTATTAGTTCACGAATCATGACTTCTTAGACTTGCAGAAAAGACATTCCTTTTTTCTAAGTAAAACCTGAAATGGTTCAACTATACATATCATACAAAGGTGAAAGTAGTATACACCAACATCATTTTCAAATAAGCAATTTTATTACAAAAGGATTTACTAGACACATTTTTGAGAAAAAATTACTTTTAAAGATCAAAAAGGATTATCACTATTTACCCTATGGATCGGTGAAAGCAAGTACTACCCATTTCAAGAATGATTTATAAAATCCTCTAGAAAATATCACTTAGCATTGCACACAAAAGATTTTAATCAAACATATCTTGACAAAAGCATTTTTAAAGTTTTTGAAATTAGTGGAACATATATCTTTCAAAGAAAAGATTTTAGAACTGCTAAAGCTCATTAGCAAGAACTCTAATTAGAAAATCCTGCTTTCGATTAAAGGACTATTGGTTCATCAATCATGACCACTCAACCTCTTATTTGAGATTTGTGTTTCTATCAGGAGAATGATTTAAAAATCCTTCTTAGTGAAAATGCTAAGAAAAAACTTCTTCGTCAAAAGGTTTAAATGTTCAAAACCTTTTCAGAAGGGAAAAGCCAATTTAAAAAATTGGTTTCTCAATTTATTAAGGATCTCTTATTTCAAAAATTCTATGAACCAGAAAGGTTTTCACAAATACTTTGTTTGGCCAAAAATCATTTCACAAAACAAAATTTTCAAGAACTTTCTTTTGAGCCTTCTCTGGAAGCACCTCTTAGAGGGAGGGACTAAAGACTCCAACGTCCAATCCGTAGCACCTCCTAGAAGGAGGGACCAAGGCCTCCGACGTCCAATCTGGAGCACCTCCTAGAGGAAGGGACTAAAGCCTTCGACGTCCAATCTGAAGTACATCCTAGAAGGAGGGACCAAGGCCTCCGACATCCAATTCGGAGCACCTCATAAAGGGAGGGTTAAAACCTCCAACGCTCTTTTGGAGCACCCCATAGGAAAGGGGAAAAGTGCCAATTAGTAACCCTTAGCCTGGTCAAACCCCAAAGAGTGGCCCACATAAAAAGGATGAAGAAAACCATAGCTCAAAACGGGAACACAAACAAGAATGGACGAAGAAGTCTAGAGCCCAAAGAGTGGCTCAAACAAGAAAAGACAAAGTGAAAAAGGATCAAGTTATCCAAATCCAAAAAGGAGACAAAAATAAAAGATACGAAGGAGCCCGAAACCTAATGGATTTGTAAAAAGAAACGATCAAAGAATAAATCCTCACTAAAAGTAAGGATAGCTCCATTCAAGTCATAGATAATAGCAGACCCTTAATAGGACCAGAATAGATCTAGGAATAAGGGAACCTTCATAAGGAGGTATATACATAATAACTACAAATAAACTAATTGGGCCTGCTGAACAACCAAATAACTGAACAGAACTACCTGCTAAATGGTCAAACAACCGACTGGAACTACCTGTTGAACGGTTGAACGGTTGAACGGTTTAATGGCCAGACAGCTGAACGGAACTACTTGTGGAACGATTGAACGGAACTACTTTCTGAATGGTTTAATAGCCGAACAGTTGAATGGAACTACTTGTTGAACGGTTGAACGGTTGAACAGAACTACTTGCTAAACGGTTGAATGGCTGAACGAAACTACTTGACTCTAAATATAATTATAATAAACAATAAATACCTTAGAAACTACATATCTCCAAATAAGAAAAAATTCTTTAAATAACGGAAACCTTCGGAGAATTAATAAGGCTATAAATTAGCATTGGAGAGAACCACGAGACTTTTGCTTTACGACAACTCGAATGTTAACTATATGGTTTTCTGATTCTATTTTGCCTCCGAATGGGTTTACGAGTTTCTTATTGTAAAACAGAACTTTAATGAATTTTTGATTAAATTTTTGATTTTTCTAACAAATGCATTCCTGTTTTTCTTGTTAATTATGATTAGTTTTCTGGGTTTCTCATTGGATTTCTGGTTTCCTTATGAATTTCTAGACCATTCTTATTATCATATGAAATTCCAACAAGTTATTGGTTGAGACTTTTGATTAAATTACCGATTTTCTGATTTTTCTTATTATTATTTGGGTTCATGGTTTTCTTATTCGTTTTATTGATAGTTGTTGAATTTTCTATTGAACTTCTGGTTTTCTTATGTAATTTGAGTTTTCATGTTGTTACTAGATTGAATTACTGGCCCTCTATTACTACCAAACAGAGATTTCTATACTTCTATTATTATTACCAAATATGGTTTTTGGCCTCCTATTATTATTGTCGGATATGGATTTTGGTCTTCTTTCATCACTTACCAAATGGATTTCTGGACTTCTTATTATTAGACTGAATTCTAGATTTCTTGTTACTGGACAGTTTTCTGACCTTCTTATTGTTGGAGGATATTATGGATTTCTTATTGTCAAAAGATGGAATCTTGGATTTCTTATCATCATATGACATACTAAATTCCGAGCCCCTTTGTTATCAAGTGGTTTCCTAACTTTTTTTAGAATTAGTGTTGGATATCTCCTTTAATTTTTCATCAAATGAATAATTAATACCTTAAATCGTGGATCCATCATTATAGTAAGTCTCAGGTTCGAGGATAAAATTACAATAAATAGAAAAAGCAAACTATTACATGTCATCTTGCAACAAAACAAAGCTTTGGAAAGCAAACCATGTGATACATTCAAAGCAACTCAATATTGAAAGCCGATCTCCGACAATCCAAGAAGAATTAGTTTGAGTGGAAAGACTTTGAAATCGGTATTGGCCTTCTCAAGGAAATTCTTGCCTATCCCTCTGTTTGCCTATGAGGTTACATTATTCCGAATTTTAATCCTCGATCTTAGGAATATAGATAATTTACATGATATATAAACAACAAAATGTTTAAAGTCCAAGATAACCTTTACAACAAGTCAATGGTTGTTGAATAGTTAATATAAAGTTTGCAAGAGAAACCTAAAATTTTGCGTTGGCTAAAAAGAGCACAAATAACTGCTAAATCCATAATAGGAAAAATAGGTCCATAAGCATGAACTAGAAACTTTGGTGGTAAATATATGATGTTACACCAACAAAACTATATCAAATAAATGGGTAAATATCAAACACTGTATAAGTCACACCAAGAGGCCAAATATGGTGATATTAAATCATACATTAGTATTAATCTGAATGTATAAAATTTAAAGTTTTAATGTAATTTTGATAATTTTAAAGCCTCCTTTATTTGAGTTTAAATCGCAGGAGAAAGAGGAACACCATTAGAGTGAATAGATTTGAAAAGCTAAGCAAAAAAAGTTCATAGTTTTACCCTAAAGCGTTAAAAGCTTCTTGTACACAAGGAGGGGGCAAATGTTATCTACATAATTTCACAAGAAGATATGGCGTTGGATTCAAGGCTCTAAAGAGATGAGATTCAACCTCATTGCAAGAAGTGGCTTTTCGACAAAGACCAACAATGCTGAAGACATGAAGACAGACCAATTCGACAAGATTATAGCACCACTTTGATTTTAATCAGTCTCTCAGCTCTTCAGGGTCACTTCTCATTCGCATCGCTTATTATCACTCTACAATTTGTCAATGTCGCATTACTTCAATAAGGAAAAAAAGACAGTGTCAAATGTAACCGAAGAGACACCAAAGACAACCAACATCACGAGCCATCAATGAATGTCGAAGAGACCTACAACCATGCTAAATTAATGGAGCCTATACCAAAGGTTGCTCTTCGATCTCCTTATACATCATCGTTATTGTCTAAGATATGAGATCAGCAATACACCAGCACCACCTCTCACTACCTTCATAGATATACGAAAAGAGATATAGAGAGGACATCGCCTTTAATGACTAGTGGCACGAAGAGGTCAAGTACTAACACTCCAAAGGTCAACAATGAGCGTCAAAGTGACCTTAGCGTATCTCATTGACACTAAGCACCGCTACTTGGTAATCGCAAGCTCTCCACCAATTATCACGAAATATTATACTTTGCAGCTATTGCACTGCTCTTCGGTAACGTTCAACATGGTGCTTCGTCGGAATGTTTTACCAACGTTTGGAAAACATCGCATATATATATATATATGCGAAGTGATATTGACATTGGACACTATCAATATCCACGAAGACCTTAACACTACTCTGCAATAACACCAAAAGGTTGCAAAGCAGCAGCACTCTTCGCCATTGTTCAACATAGCACTTCGATTTTCATATCACTTGAATGACGATGACATCATGCTTAGGAAATCTATCATTGCAACCATGGATGTTGTCACCAAGAATGTTGCTGTCGAAGTTATTACCACATATTTCCAAAGAAATCTAAACGAAGACCTTATCAACTCCATCATCGAAGCTTGACCACGTCGAAGACCCTACTACTCCACCTCTATAAATATGGATCTAGGGATGCCTTTTTAGGGGGGCACTCTCCCTATTTCTTACATGTTTTAAAATTTGTAACTCCTAAATTAATTTTAGGATTTTGCCAATTGTAATGCTTGAACCTTGTATACATAAGGAATCGAATATCAAATCATTGCATAGCCTATTGATATGATTTAAACTAGTAATGTACATACTAGATTGAGCTTGAACTAGGACTCGGACATTGTTGAACATATTGATTGGATAATACCTTACCTATAGCATGTTAACTCATACTATTCATGATCCTTGAAACGATAATGTATTCGATACAAACAATGGCTATGGACTTGGAACCATGCTTTACTTTACCCTTTGAGTTTGGTAGCATTCAATACTTCACTTCGATGACCTTGACTAGCCTTGAAGAGGCTTCTCTTTGATTAATCCATTTTTTGTATGATTTTGGATGTTGATGAATTTATTCATTAATAGTAGGTTTAGACATTGTCCCATCGGAACATATGTGCCTAGTAGCACCGGTATCAGTCCACCAATCTTTGGCATCGCTAACTATGTTAATCTTGGAAACAACAACAACAAAATCAATATCAACAACCACATTTTCTTGGTTTTTGTTGCCTTGATTTACAACGGTAGTGTTGGTCTTCTTATGGAAACATACTAGGGCCTTGTGTCCTGGTTTTCCACAGACTAGCAAGCGCCTTTAATTTTGAATTTCTTTGCCTTTGGTGCAAGGTTACTCCCTTTTGTTGGTCTGTTTCCCCTTTTCTTTTAGGAATTGGGTATTTGCTAGGAATAATCTCCTTCCAAAATGTTTGCTCTAGCTTCGTAGGCTGAGACATAATTATTTTCATTTGTTCTGTTTCCATGCTTGAATTGAAGCTTTAGTACCAGATTATCCATCGATGGATCTTCGGTCAAATGTTTCAACTCATGTTTGAAATCCTTCCCAGATGGTGGAAGCTTCTCGATAATAGAACCTACTTGGAACTTTTCATCAAGGTTCATGCCTTCAGAATGTAACTCGTGGACGATAATATGTAGTTGTTCAAGTTGGTTGAGAACATGCCTATTATCTACGATTCTATAGTTCATAAATATGCCAATAATGAATTTTCAACACTTGCCGCTTGCGATAAATACTTATTTTCCAAGAACTACCACAAGTTGTTTTGCAAGTTATGTAGATGTCATAAAGAGTATCATCTAATCCGTTATGGATATAATTTCTGCAAAAAAAATTCTACGTGTCCAGTCATCAATTCCCTTTTGAGTTTCTTGAATACTGGAAATTTGTTTGGTATGGGCTTTTCATAATTGAGAACATGAGTCAAGTTCAAAGTAGTGAGGTAAAACAAGATTTTCCGTTGTCATATTTTGAAATTGACTCCTATGAACATTTTGATTTTTCAGCAATCGACTTTTGCTTAACAACAGATTGATCCATTTTTCTAAATAGAAAAGAAAAGAATTTGGTCTTAGATTGTTAGAGATAAGGTTATATGGATCAATGAACAATGGAATAAGTACTATGATTGGAGAGTGTTTGCAGAGTAATAACTTGGTGATAACTAACAACGACTAGAAAAGCAAACAATGGAATAAAATATATATGATCTAACCTAAATGTTGAGAGAGTCTTTCGTAGACAATATCCTAAGACAGAATTTCATTCCAACACTTTACTGTAGTATCTTTTAGTACCGTTATCTGTCCTGTAGAACACAATTCTCAGTCCAAGGCGTTGTAGAGATTCCCCAACTCAATTCGAACGTCAATCCGTTCACTCTCATGGTTTGTGCATAAGGAAGAAGAGTTCTGTTTATAGAATAAGAAGTTTGCAGAAGAGATTTTGTGATTGGATTGGGAAAACGATGTCGTATTTATAGAGTTCGAACAGATGCATCTGTGTGAAATGACCTTCTCTGTTTCAATGAATAGGCACTTCCATTTATGAAATAAACTGCAAAAAATAAAAGGCATTTTGGCCAGAGAACCAATCTCAGGGCCCAGGCCCAGCTGATCTTGAGACCCCAAGAAGTCCAAGGCCTATGGCCCATCTTTCTCCAATACTCATGCCAATTTGCTTAGTAGGTTGAGCATTAGTGTATAAGGAGATATACTTCAAGATATCTTGCAAAGTGGGACTTTAAATTTGAGTAAAACCCAACTTTAGTTTGAGAAAAACCCAACAATACCCCACGTTTTCTATTCAAACTCCAACGATACCCCACATTTTAATAGAAAATAAGAATTTTCAAATCACGAGAGATTAAGAATTAATATGCATATGGAGAAAGAATTAATATGCATATGGAGAGGTGTCTTCTGGACTTGAACCTTCTATAGTGATCATTTATCGATGTGCCTTACAAATATGAGCTTAAATCTTGAACTAATTGCATTTTGTAGCACGTCTAAACAACAAATTTCACATACAGCAGTTCTAACACATTTCAGTTCATTCTGTTGTATTCATGTTGATCCTGAACAGATCTTGTTTTCATGAGAGCTTTAGAGGGTGTAGCTATATATCCCTCATAGATGCGACCTCACATCACTCTTGTATATGTAATACTAATTAAGAATATCCTATTATATTCCTCTTATAGTAAGATATAAGTATTATTAAGAATATCAATTCACACTCATCATTTTGCAGGAAACTCACGTTGACGATCATAGGAATGAGTAATTTTCTGTATTTTACTTAAGCCTTCCCTAACTAATTACCCGTTGAACCTGGATCATGGGATCTCCAATTTGCTAGGTTAGGTTTCCGCCGGGTTTTTTCTCAATGTATTAGCTTTTAGCTCATTCCCCTCGATGTAAATATTACTTGCTCCTTACATA
The DNA here is from genome assembly GCA_030737815.1 of Allium fistulosum. Taxonomy (NCBI): domain Eukaryota; kingdom Viridiplantae; phylum Streptophyta; class Magnoliopsida; order Asparagales; family Amaryllidaceae; genus Allium; species Allium fistulosum. Next base: position 328,491,664 of record CM060906.1, read on the forward strand.
GCTCTTTAGTCAAAGGGTCAGTTATATTCTCCTTTGGCTTTACATAATAATTCTTCCCTCCATGAGTTGGTGTTGCCTTAAAATCACAAAGATGAGTGTCTATCAAGCCTAGTACTTTGTTTGACTTTTCTCCGGATTTCATAGGTAGTTTTGCAAATTTGGATTTAGTACATACATCATATTTGTGCAAATTTATAGACTTAGTATTGCATTCCGTTATTAGTCCTGAATTCACCATTCGTTTTATTGAATGGTAATTCACCTATCCTAACCTTTCGTGCCACAAATCAACAGACTCAAGCAAGTAAGACTCAAGTTATGTGTCTTGGTTTTCCACAGGTTTAGCATGCGCATTTAATTTTGGATTTCTTTTCCTTTGTTGCAAGATTAGACCCTTTTGTTAGTCAGATTGGTAGGGATAAGGTTATTATATATATAACCAATATGCACTTCACAAACTCGGTTGAGTATTGGTATATAAAGATATATACTCCAAACGTAACTTGCAATATGAGACTTAAAATTTGAGTAAAACCCAAGAGAAACACTGTTTAAACATTATTTCAATCAGTCTAAACTAGAATAACTAAATTATTTTGTGCAGCGTAACCAGAGTCGAAATACCATTTTGGCATCATACTTTATGGTTAAGTCTATTCTATCTGCATTACATGCCACTTCAAACTACACCTGCAGTGTTTGAACTTTGAAGAAGTGCTCAATCAAAAGTGTATCACATGATGTTCCCACAACCAATGATTGTACTGCCAAATTTTAACACTGACAGCATTCAAAATGAGTTCTAAAACTATTTTAAAATTGACAAATTAACTTTTTAGTGAGAAAGTCCAAAATTAAAAAGCATTGCCACTTATATAAAGCTAACAGGGATGATCCCAACTAATTATTTTACTTTATTCTCCACTTTCTTTGTTTTTGTTCTTTGTTTGATAGTGCCTTTACTTTCCCTTTGCGTCTCTGTATTACATTCAAGAGGCCTCGGTATCCGATATAAATTGAATCGGATATGATGTATGATGATCCTATTTGTTCTTTAAAATCATAGCGAAAACTGCAAAATGCACTCTGATATTTGCGTTTCCACAATTTTTTTCCATTGCTTAATTATTTGCACTTGAGGAGAGAGACCGGGTTAAATGGAGAAAACCCAAAGATTAATTTTCGGCTTGGTTCTATCTGTAGGCTTCTTCCTTTGCTCCAAAGCTACCGATGAGAATTATGTTATCAAAACACATGATTATGATTTTTGGGTAAGCCACAATATTTACTTATTTGCGAACTAAATTTGTTAATTTTGTGAAATCAAACACAACATTTTGCTATTTCTTGCTTGATACGATAAAAATGTTGTTATAGACATGGTAACAAACACCTTGTGTACACGAATTTAAACCATTTAGTGCACTTGTCTTGCCCACACAACGCTTTAAAAGCCTGTAATGTTATTTGGAGTTATTTGCTTGGTATCTTTTTCAATAGAGAATTTAACTTCCTGGATGGTCGAAACACACATGAATTACATTTCATCGGTTGATCTCTAATAAATTTCAAATTTGGAGATGGTCAACCGACCATCATAGGTTGTATTTGTATCTGACCCTTCTCAGACGCACGCACACAAGGAGGCACCTCTATTTTGCAGTATTTATCTGATCCTCTAATTTCTACCCCCACATTTCAATTTAAATAATAGTTTTTTTTTTCATATCACACTTTTATTTCCATCATAAAATAAAATTATTTTAATTTCAGCTGTATTATACCTACAACTAATTTTAAATATTTTATTAACACAACAAAACTAGCTTTACATTTAAATACAAATACATATTTAATCATAATATATATATCTTTATTAATAGTTAGCTTGGAAGCGCAAACTTTTGGTCCAACTGCAAACTTTCAAAATTGCCCTTTATATATAAGTCTACAGATATTATTAAAATTTAGCATCGCTTAAAATTAGGATCTGCCAATTAAGCTTATTTTACAAATTCAAAATTTCCACTATAAATATTTACTAAGTCTTAATATCACTTAAAAATAGGATCTATCAAATAAACTACTTTATAAATTTGTTTTTTATTAATTAATAATATAAATAAAAATTTAAACTCACAAGGAATTAGATATTGCAACTTAGAAATAAAATTTCAAATTACCTACATATGATTCAACACAAAAATATAACTGAATATGCGTGGAAAACATTTTCTTTGAACATATTAAATAAATACAATTTGTAAAAAAACAATTCACTGTTTTTCATCATGCGCGAAGCGCATGCCGTAACGCTCGTAAATATAAAATGATTTCAGAATTTTATAAAAAAAAACTTTGGCTGAAATATATATAAATAAATTTTATAAAATTTAGTTATATAAAATGTCTACAATAATACATATATTATTTAATTATTATTAAAATTAATTTCGAGATAAATATATGATATTTGATTTATATATTTATTTTATAAATTAAACAAAGTCAAGTTATAAGATATTTAGTAAACTTTGAATTTGGATCACTGATCTGGTTTTAAAATTAAAATTGTTTACCAGTTCAAATTAGATATATATTTATTAAAAATTCAAACTTAAAATAAAGATCTAGTCAATATCACATATGATATTTTCAAAATGATATCCAATTTGATGTATCGTTTTGTGTTCTTCAAAATCGTAGTAAAAGGCACTGTGATATTTTCATTTCCAGCAAAAAAAAATTAATTGCATAATTATTTGCACATAGGGAGAGAGATCAGGTTGAATGGAGAAAACCCAAAGATTAATTTTCGGGTTGCTGCTATCTATAAACTTCTTCCTTTGCTCCAAAGCTACCGTTGAGAATTATGTTATCAAAACGCATTATCATGATTTTTGGGTAAGTCGCAATATATTGACGTTGATTGGGAACCAAAATTGTTAATTTTGTGAAATCAAGCACAACATTTTACCATTTCTTGCTTGATATGATAAAAAATGCTGTTATAGCTAGACATCAAAACAAACACCTAGCATACACAAATTTAACTATTTAGTATATACTTGTTATTTGGAATTAATCATATGGTATCTTGTTCGGAAGAGAATTTAACTTCTTGGATGACCAATATACACGCAAATTATATTTGATTGGTTGATCACTCATAAATTTCAAAATCGGTGATGGTTAACTGACCATCATAGGTTGTATTTGTATCCGACTCTGTTCAGAGGCCACTGGATAAAATATGCAATTCAAATTTGTTCAGCCATTTACCTTTCAGTTAACGTATATCTGTTTATTTATATCACTGGTTTCAAAAGTTTTGTTGTTGTAGGTGAAATCAAGTAGGTGCAGTAAACTTTGTGAAAGAAAACATATCATTACTGTGAATGATCAATTTCCTGGGCCTACCCTCCATGCACATAAAGGAGACACAATAGTTGTAAACGTCTATAATCAAGCTGATCATAACATTACAATACATTGGTAATTGGTCTACTTTTCTAATAATTTAATTGTGATGCAAATTTCGTCTGCATTTCAACTGTGCTTCTTGAATTTTGGTCACTGTTAAAATGCCTTTTATATATTTGTAGGTAATTCTTGGAAAGTTTGGTTTAAGAATGTTATTTGTATAACTGAGCACATTGCTAAGAAAGTTGAACTTTTCGTTCTGAAAATACATCAATATTTGATTCAATACAGTAGGTGGATGTTCATAGTTATAAACAAACTTCTTTCTGCATTGAACACGAGTTTACCATTCAAAATAGAAATACATTCTTTCTGGATATTGAGCATCGTTACTCATTAGGTTAATTAAGAACATCATTGCTAATGAAGCATAAGAGGATCCTAGTAACCATTAGCGCACAATTTTGAGAGATCAGTTGTTCCTTCTGCTCTTTACATATCTTTTCCATTGCATTTCTCTACATAGAACTGCTCTTATCATGGTGCATTATTTGGTCACATCAAACTCCTCCGCATCCAGTCATAAGATCATCAATATACTTGTTTATTTACCTGTTATCGCTGCATATAACACAATAGAATATGTATAGCGAATCAACAACTTTGACTATTATCAAGGAAATAACCCCATGTCTAATTTGTGTGCAGGCATGGAGTAAGGCAACTAAGAAATCCGTGGTTTGATGGCGCATCACACATCACTCAGTCCCCCATTCTGCATGGTCAAAACTTCACATATAAGATAAAATTCACGAGTGAAGAAGGAACATACTGGTGGCATGCACATGACCATGCACTTCGAGCAACTGTTCATGGAGCCATAATTGTATATCCAAGACATGGCTCAACTTATCCTTTTCCAAAACCTCACAAAGAAGTACCCATAATATTAGGTGTCATATTAATTTTTATGCATTTTGTACCCATTATATATAATTTTTTAGTAACCTTCTGTGCAATGCTGATGCAGGAGAGTGGTGGAAAATGGATGTAGTTGATGTGTACAAAGAAGCAAGCAAAAAAGGCGAGCCGCCAATGCCCTCTGATGCCTTAACCGTTAATGGCCAGCCTGGTGATTTATACCCATGCTCTAAGTCAGGTACTTCCTTAATCTGAACTAATTTACCTTTTAATGGATAGGCACAAAATGAAAGAAAAACTGAGCTGATAGTTTTTATTTTTTTTACAACAGACACCACAAGGATTTTAGTTAAGCAAGGAATGACATATCTCTTGCGCATTATCAGTGCTATGATGGAACAGCAGTTGTATTTTGCCATCGCTGATCATCAAATGACACTTGTGGCAGTTGATGGTAGTTATACAAAGCCTGTAGCTACTAAATACATCATGATTTCTCCTGGTCAGACCATGGATGTTTTGGTCCATGCAAACCAAATGTCATGCGCGTACACTATCGCTGCAAGCCCATTAGATGGTGGAATGGGCTCAATGGACGACATGGGCCATGATGGTGATATGGGCCACATGGGTCATATGTCCATGACCAATGCAACCACCGCAACTTTCCAGTACATGCATGGTTCAACATCATCAATGATGCGTAAACTGTTCCCTAGGCTTCCTTCTTCGAATGACACCCATTCTGCTAATAATTTTACATCTCAAATTAGAAGCTTTAAAGTATCCAGTAACGAGCGTACCAATTTGAATCATGTGGATGAAAGAATGTTCATCACTCTTTCTATGGGCATGATGCACATGGCTAGCATGAACAATTTGAGCTTCATTGAACCTGAAATAAACATTCTAAAAGCTTATCATAGTAAAATTCCGAATGTTTATGAAAAAGATTTTCCAAACGAACCTCCAAGAAAGTTTAACTACACTGGAGAAAGCGCAATGCATGAGGACTGGCCAGTTGAATTTGGTACAAAAGTAAAAGTTCTAAAATTTGGTAAACACGTAGAGATTGTGTTCCAAGCTACAAATATAATGTCAAAAGAAAGCCATCCAATGCATCTTCATGGACATAGCTTTTATGTAGTTGGATGGGGTTATGGAAATTTCAATTCTAACAAAGATCCATTTAGATATAATCTAATCGATCCACCAAAGCAATCAACAGTAGTAGTACCTAAAGGTGGATGGGCAGCAATTCGATTCATAGCTGATAATCCAGGTTTGGTAGTTCCAAAATGGTTCTATAAATATTATTATCTTTATTCGTTATTTTCATATATAGTATATTTATTTTCTGTTGATTGATAGGTGTTTGGTATCTACATTGTCACTTTGAGCATCACCATTATAAGGGCATGAGTACCGCGATTATAGTTGAAGATGGACCAAATGCCGTTGATAAACTCCTTCCTCCACCTTGAAGGTTTTAGGCTTGTTTATTTGCTAAACATTTTATATACATGAATTTCCTGGTACCTGGTTGCATATATAAAGTTGAGGTTTATTCACGCACAGTTCATTTTATATTGTTCATGTATTTATGCTGTTAATATCGGTTATTTATGGATTTTAAGTGACTAAAACATCATTTAAATCTGGTTATCATTTCTAATTTGTATAGTATATTATATACTTTTCCTTCTTTTTGAAAAAATTGCCTCTACACATCATTTGAATGCTTTCAAAGCGTATAACTAACCGGATGGAACAAATCTTTAATTATGGTTTCTTTCCGTTTAGAATATCAGTATTTGAAATTTTAACTTTTATGAAATTTATTTTGAAAAGCACACCATACAAGGGGAGGTTATTTTTTATTGAATTATTACTTACTAAGGGAGAATCGATACAAAGAGAACTTTAAATATATATATTTTTTTCAAAAAAGGACATATACAGCAAAAACAGAGAAACCTTTCTCCGGTGGCATACAAAATCAATCCAGTCATGGACAAAAACACTGACTGGCTTGAAAAGAACTAAAAAAGATAAAATACAAATCACCTTTATACAACAGACAAGCAGAAAAACAAAAACACTAAGCTAAAACCGGGCCAACGTCCAGGACGATCCAAACAAACAGTCGACGAAGAAATGACCCCCCTTGCAATCTCACTGTCACAGGCTATCAAGGAGAGAGTCACTTCCCGAATACAGACGAGCATCAATATCAGAGTCAAAGACGTCCTATCCACAGACAAACCGATAAAAGCTAGCGCTCCATACTCCTGCTCAGCCCAAGCTCCCATCAAGCAAAATAAATAGAGAAGCCCTCAATAATAAACCTGCACCCTGGAATAAAACACATCTAGAGGGAAACTATAAGGTCGCCCCCAGGTTACCAACCTGGAGGGAGGACGGGGAGAAAAATGGGCTGAGCAGAGAAATGAGACAAAGCAGAAAAATGTAGCCCAAAAAAAAAATCAACCAACCCCACGCCCACGCGGGGACTGGGGCGCAAAGAGATGTTGAAATCCCTAACCAGAGGAGCAGAAGAAGCCAAGACCAGGCCAGAGAAGGGTCTTCCTTTAAACGCAAAGGAAACCATCATCGGCCACACACCGGATGATTTTGTCAGACCTCATGGGAGAATCATCGTATACCGCCTTGTTTCTAGCACATCAAATATGCCAGCAAATGTAACAAGGGATGATACGATGTAGGAGAGAACGAAGTTGTCTGCCCTTACCCTTGGACCACCATAGCTGAAGTGTGGTAAGTAGGTTAGTGGGCGGGGGTGAATGATCGATCAAGATCCCGAAGTGGGACCAAACAACGAAGGCCAAGTCGCTCGCGAAGAACAAGTGATGTAGAGATTCTTCAGATTCACGCCCCAGAGCACAACAATGGCACCGAGAAGCAATAGGAATGCCAAGACGTCTGATATTACCGTCCAACGGTAATGCGTTGTAATGGATTTTCCACATGAGAAGAGAAACCTTAGGAGAAATCCTGCTATTCCAAATGAATTGGAAAGCAGGTTTCTGGGATAGGGATACCCGGCAGAGTTCCATGCTACCCTGAGCGAGAAGGATTTGCCTTTCAAAGAAAGGCCTAACCCATGAGAGTCGGTAAAAGGTTTGACCGCTTGCATCCTCTTCCATGTCTCATTGGAAAAAAAGGGAGTGCCAATGAAGTTAGAGGGAAGAAGACTTCTGTATTTGGCTTGAAGGAAGGAGGCCCAAAGACCGTCGTTTTGACAGAAAAGAATCTAAAGCTTGCAAGCGTAAGCTGTGCAAACATCCTGAGGTTTGCAAAGACCGTGGCCTCCCTCACGCTTGGGATGGGAGATAGTTTCCCAAAACACCCAGTGGTGTTTCCTTTCGTTGTCTTTGCTTCCCCAAAAAAATGAGGAAGCTAAAGACCGATAAGAACGAAAGAAGGAGGCGGTAGGAGTCATAGCAGCAAAGATAAAGGATCGAAGAGAATCGAGGACAGATTTGATCAGAACTAAGCGTCCTGCTTAGGATAGGTGCACCGAGTTCCATCGATCGATACATCCCTTAGCTTTGTCGGTTAAGGGGTCAAAAAGGACGTTCAGTTTTCTACCCCGGTAAAGCTGTATACCAAGGTAACGTAGGGGGAGAGGAGTGGTCTGAAAGCCGAACGTCGTAGAGAGCCACAATTCCTCCCGAGAAGAAACCTTAGAGGAGAGAACCAGAAAACTTTTCAAGGCATTCACTTGTTGACCCGAACAAGATTCGTATAACCGAAGAAAATCAAGGAGACGAAGAAAAGAGCTCCTATGACCATTGGTAAAGATCACGACGTCGTACGCGAAAGAAAGGGAGGAAACCAACGGGCAACCGGCTGGGGTGCGAAACCTCTTAATTTGCCCTTCCAGGGTAAGGGTGTGGATCCCACAGACAAGGGCTTCTGCAGCTAAAACGAATAACGCAGGGGATAGGGGATCACCTTGTCTCACATCTCTGCCTGGAAGAAAGAAACCCTTGGCAACACCGTTAACTAAAACAGAGTACCAATAGTTGGAAATGAGACGCCAAACAAGATCAATGAGGGTTTCAGATAACCCGAAAGCACGCAAATCTCGAATGATGAAAAACCACGACATGCGATCATACGCTTTAGCCATATCGAGTTTCACCACCACGTTCGAACCTCTCACTTTCCAGTTAATCTAGGAGATCAGCTCTTGAGCGAGCAGCACATTGTCGGTGATCAACCGACCTTTAATGAAGCCGGCCTGAGAAGAAGAAATCACACGATCTAAAAGAGGAGCTATTCTGGTAGCCAAGATTTTGGAGATGACTTTGTTCGAGAAGTTACAGAGATTGATAGGACGAAAATCTGAACAGACTGAGGGATTGTCTTTTTTAGGGATGAGGAAGATGTTCGTGGAGGTCCTGCTCTTCGGAAGAGTACCTCCTGAGAAAAATAACTGAATGGCTAAGGTGAGGTCTTGAGAAATGATGTTCCAAGAGCTACGATAGAAAAAAATACTGAAGCCATCGGGACCTCCAGTTCTTTCCTTGTTGAGGGAAAACACTGCCGCCCGAATTTCCTCACAAGATGGAGGACAAACAAGGCCCGGACCATTGGAGGGAAGAACCAGCTGGGGGATGTGACACATCATCCCATGCTCGACAACATCAACAGAGGGGCATTGAAGGAGCGATTGGAAATGACTAAGAAGAGCCTCTTCCACCTCGGCCGGAGAAGTGGTGAAGGAGTTATCTTCCCTTCGCAGTTGTTGAATGTTGAGAAGTTTCTTCTTCTTTTTAATAATAGAGTGAAAAGAATTAGAGTCGCCATCAATCACTCATTTGATCCTAGCCTTTTGTCGAAGAAAAGATGATTCGATGTTGAGTTTGTAGTTGAAGTGGAGCTGAGCCTCCAACCACGAAGATTTATTTTCGACAGATGGATCGGCATCAAAAGAAGCTTCTACGAGAACAACCTCTTCTTCGTCCTTTCTAACACGGTTGAAAATGTTCTTGAAAACATCATTGTTCCAAGTTTTTAAGCATGATTTGAGGACTTTTAATTTCTGAGCGAATCGTGCAATAGGGTTGCCTGAAACTTCCTCCGCCCAAGAAATTTCAACTAAAGGAAGAAACGTGTGGTGGGAAGTCCATATGTTTTGGAAACGGAAAGGTTTAGGACCGGCGGCAGCATAAGGAGAACATCTTAGAATCATGGGGGCATGATCCGAGTTCGTTCGATGAAGATGTTCAAGAGAGAAATCGAAGGATTGGGCAAACCATCCATCATTGACAAAAACTCTGTCGAGTCGAGATAGGATCCTGCGGGATCCTTCTTGGTTGTTACACCAATTGTAGGTGGACCCGACAAAGGAAATCTCAGACAGACTAGAATGCAGAATGAAAGCGTTAAAGTCTTCAACCGCGAGACGGTTAAGCGAGGAACCTCCAAGTTTCTCAGCCTGAGAAGTAACAACGTTGAAGTCACCACCAATGACCAAGTTGTTGGAGGTCAAAGAGATGATTGATAAAGAGTCGTGCCACAAGGCTTCCCTTTCCAGTCTATCGCATCGAGCGTAGATAGCGGAGAATAAGAATGGTTAGAAACCAAAAACAATGAGCAAGATAAAACGAGTAGTTGGGGCGAGTCAAAACGAAGCTGAACCGATATATCCCGATCCCACAAGATCCAAATTTTGTTGGTTGCATTAGAGTAGCTACCACCAAAATTAAGCCTCAAAACCAGATAGTCTAGAGCCTCTGAACCCACAAGGGGTTCAAGAAGAGCTACAATACGAATGGAGTGTTTTTTAATTAGTCTAACAAGACGAGAAGTGGAATTTTCATTACCAATACCATGGATATTCAGAAAAGACAGTTCTCCATTATGTAGAGCTATAAGGAGGAAAATAAAAGGACGATAGTAAAAGGTTGAAGGAAGCCAAGCAAGCCAGAAGACAAAAAACCGAGAAAAGGCTACATAAGATAAAGGTTCGTACGGGTAGATCTGAAGTTTTGCTCCTTAGCGGCTTGAGCTCTAGTCCTAATGGTGCGAGGGGTAGAAGAAGAATGTTGGAACCTGCCTTCTTCGATTTTAATGCGACAACTATATATTTCAAACTATATACTATAATGTCAAATATTCTTGCAGGAATCTACAAGAGAAGCTTTTACCATATCATCAACAAGATTAAGTTCTCAAATTTTATTATTTCTTAGTTAGATATTTTTGTACAATCTGTGATATGATGATAAAACACACACACACAAATATACTTTTGAAAATCATGCTTTAAAATAAATAAATATCTTTAATTATTTAAAGATATAAAAAGGTATTTTCAAAATTATATAATATCTCAAGTTCAAAAGTGCTAAAACAAAGGAAGGACCAAAACAATACAGATTTAGACGTCTGTATCTTTATTCAGACGTCTGACATCAATATCAGACGTCTAAAGATAAAATAACAGACGTTTGAACCCTCTGTATATAATGCTTCTATTTCTATATGAAATAGACGTTTGTCAATTTAATAACAAACGTTTGTCATCCTAGACAGACGTCTGAAATGACTGTTTTTTGTTTCTTCTATTTTTTGAATTTCAAACTTTATTCAGACATCTGTCACTTTTCTCTCAAATATCTGAACTTGACGAACCGAAGCATCTCTTCATGAAATATCAAATTCTGAAGAGTTGTATTCTTCACCAAGAGTTGCACTTCTTCTAATAGTTGCAACTATTAAATTAAATCTTTTCAATACTATAAATAGAGATGAAAATTCACTATTTCATGAACAAATTCTTTCTATCTATTCTGATCTTATATTGTTATAATATCAAGTGATTTTCAATTCTCTACTTCCTATCTTTGCATATTCAAATCATCATATCAAGAAGATTATAGGAAGGATGTACTACATTGACTATATTCGTGTTATTCAAAGAACACACAAGTCAAGAAACATTTTACCAAATTGTATTAGAAGTCCTATTCGGTTGCTTAGGCGGAAAAGTCCTGTTCGGTTGCTCAGGCAGTGTAATACCTGTTCCTCCGGGTTAAGTGAGGGTTATTCGAGAAATTCCAGAAGGAGTCTGGGACTGGACGTAGAACGGGAAGTTCGAACCAGTATAAAAATCCTTGGTGTCATTTTTTATTACTGCTATTTACTATTATTTATAATTCCGCACTTGCTAGACTAGTCTTACTATATATTATCGATCCATATACACTTTCAAAGAAGACAAACCTATTTTACGTTTATTTTTATTCTTAAGAGAGAGCGAAAGAGGAGGCGAAGAAGAATTACCGACGGGACTTATGTTTGATTTATTATGTTTTAAACAGAGAGAAGTGTTTTTCGAAAGATGGGTTAATCGATCGTTAATTAACCTAAATTCGTCTATGATCTCGTTAGGGGGCACATGGCATCTAGAGGTGGAAAGTGTAGGGACAACCACGAAAGCGGTCTCAATTGACTGTTCAGTGGACGTTGTTGCTAACCTATCATGAGAATTATAGGGTAGCGGAGCAACGAGGGACCGATATACTCTATATCAGAGCCAAGGAATGGAATAAGAGGACAGAAGAGAGATGGAATAAACCACTGCAGCCGCCGAATCGAGGGGGGATATGTGTTGCCTAGTAGCACACAAGAAATGAGACAGACAAAAGAGCTCGTACAATATATACGAGATCGAGACCGAATCAACCAAGGCAACAAAATCATAGGGAAACTTCAAACAATAAAAAACATTAACACAGAACAAATCTGAGACAGACCAAAGTAGAACACCCGTACCAAAATCGAAGAACACACCAGAAAATACACCATAGAACACTATTGTACCATTAATTGGTATAGAGTGCCACAATAATGAATTAAAAGCATTGGACAATACGAATTTAGAAGAGACAGACACTGACACTAATACACCATAGGCTGGTATAGAGTGCCGCCACAAACACAAGAAAGAAAACTCTCCAAACACACCAAGAGCACAAAAAACCAGCTCTAAACCATCAAGAGCCGAACTACAACGGCGAAAGACAAAAGAGACCAATAATGGTGTCTGTATTTTTAAGCTTAAATCAAGCATAAAAACACAATATGGCACATAAAAGGGACGAATAGCCCAGAGAACTGCAACAAGCGTAAGGGAAAAAAGAGAGCAGAAAGCATAGCCTAATTCCACAAAAAAACCACAAAGCGAGATCACTTCAACCCTAGCATCACGCTGAGGGAAAATATAAAGGAAATGGGTTGACTGCAAAATAGCACTGGCTCTAAAGAAATAAGATTAGAAGAAATCAAACAATGCAACCCACCCCAGATGTCAAATGTCAAGCAAAATTCATCAACTACAAATGGTACAAGCAATGAGGAACCAAGGCAACAAGAGACCGAAACTATCGGTACAGAACAAATAAATCTAACAGAGCAAGAATAAGGGTTCAAGAGTACCTGGGATCTTAACATATGTGAAAGACTTTCACAAGGGTAAGAAAGAAGCAAAACCTATTTGTTGAACGACGAGGTGGCGAGTGCCTCGCCAAACACGTTTTGCGTTGGCTACAGCTCACCAACGGCGTTGCCAAGAACAAGAACGTGCTGCCTCGAGCTAGGGAAACTACTCTTACAAGCAAAAGTCGCTGCTGCCACCTTACAGTGTTTCTTCTTTCTTTTTTTTCTTTTCTTACAATACTTTCTTACATCAGAAACAAGAGCAGAAGCAGCAACCGCAGGGCCTATGACGACACAACATGGTCCACCAATCTCCTCCTCCGAGGCTAGGTCAGTAAGGACCGCAAAAGAATTACTCGTTGCCAATGGTGGAGAGGCAAGAGCTGTAGCCCTGGTAGACTTATAACTACCAGGATTACGGTCTCCCTCCACTTTCGACTCCGAGTCGTTCATGGCCAAAGAAGAAGATTCAAAGGCATCGTCATCAAGCATTGATTTGGGGGAAGCAGAATATACCTGATCAAGGGACAGCACAGAAGAGGTGCTCTCCCGAATATCTTGTTTAGTCGCTAACCGACTCCGTTGCCTTGAAGACTGCTTGAAGCGAGGCCAACACCTTTGCCTACCTCCGCCAGGTGAAGTTTTAATCGAACATGTGGTCGCTTTTTGCATGCAATCCCCAAGACGAGGCCAATTGCAGCCTCCGGGAGCATAGCAGGATATACTTTTAGGCAAAAACCGGATCTGGGCACAGCGAGGAGGGCAAAAGGCGTCAGGCGGAGAGCTAAACAAGGAGCCAACACAGATAAATCGATCAATCAGAGAGTCATTGAACGAGACACTCTTAATAAATAGCTCAGCCTCCTTCTGGAGATACTCACGAACATAATTACGAACCATAAACGGATCCACCTTCATAAAGCAGCTGCCGATCAAGAAATACCGACGATGGACCAAGAAATGCCGACGATGAACCAAGCGTTCGAGGTCCTCAAGTGAACTATAGAAAATAATAATACAATTAGGGTCGCATCGACCAAAGGAACCCACAAAAGCTTCCGAATGCCAGAGATAATCATAAATTGTTTTAGAATCTGGACAAGAACCTACAAAGGTGGCTAGGGCAGGAAACCCTAGAAAGGGGCTAGCCGCCATAGTTAATTGCGAGTCGTATAAAGGAAGATGGTGAGGTCCAGTGACTATTTTACGTGAGGATCTGAAGAAAATCGTTGATTAAAGGAGAAAAATGTTAGCTTTAAGATTAATTTAAGGGAGAAGGAGAGAGGAGGAACGCCATTTTTCTTGTTAGAAATTATGTGTTAAGGTTTTTGCCTAGAATTAAGTTCCCCTTGTTAAATAAAAAAACATGCTTTATGATTATCAAAATAGCTTGTCTAAAAATGTGGGGAATGAAATAACAATAGTTACTTGTTTCATATTGTATATGAAATTAAGTGAAAATTTGATTCCGTCCCATATTTTCAAAATTGAAACGTAAAAAAACTCTTTTCAAAAACATGTTTTAAATCACACACTTCCTTTTACTTTCGGTAAAAATAAATTTGTTTTTGATTGAAAATAAAATATGAATAATAATCGCATGTTTTATAATCGGAGCAATTTTTTTTTTGAAAAATTGCAAGTATTTGCAAAATTCTCTATAAATATTTGTAATGCGGAAACTTCAATTTTTTGTAGAGTTCTTTGCAAATATTTATGATGTTCTTCGCGAATATCATGAAACTTGAAAATTTGAGGTTTTTATAACATGTTTTTGGAAGAGGGCGATAATGTATTTTGAAAGTTAGAGAGTGTGTTATATAAATCTTCCCTAAAATTAATCCAAATCATGCTCCGCACATAGAGCGAGTGATTTCAAAGCAACATTTTAATATGAGGCACATAATCATTTAATTATGATTCCGTCGAAACTCGTTATTTATTTTATTTAAAAGAATGTGCTATTGTGCTACTTTTTTGCTTAAAGTAGTTGGTGCGATGCTCTTGTTGTTTTTGAATGGAAAAAAATCATTTTTAACGAAAATTGAATTTTGACTTCATGTTACTCTTCTATGTAGTTACTGCCATGATTATGTTTCTTTATTTGATAATTAAATAAGATGGAATAATAATTTATAGTATTGTGTTATCTGTTATGCTTTACAGCATTAAACCTTCTTATATAGTGATCTTTGTAGTTTCTACTCTTACCATATTTGGTTTTTAATAGCCCATCATCCCTCAATGCATAGAGCATCTCCAACCATTTCAGTGTTGAATATTTAGTCCTTGATTATTCAATCATGAATATTCAGGGGTTAGCCCAATAATAGAATGCCTATTTAATAGGCACTCAAGCATCAAACACCAATTAAATAGGCGTTCGATATTGGACGCCTATACAACTTGCGTGCAACTACAATTCATTCCATTATTTCTACTTATAATTTTTTTTAATTCAAAAAAGCATTGAAATGTCGTCATTTGTCACTAAAATTGCAAGATGTACCATTCAAAAACAGACAGAGGAGCAGGTCGGTCCACTTCACATTGCCCTTAGTCCTGAGATGACGATTTATGACTTACAGAACTTGCATGAGCTACCAAAGGGATACATATATCGCATGTGGACCGCTTTGGATATAGTCGAGATATAATTATAAAAAAAAATAACCGCTAGTATATTAATGTTATGTTAATCGTATATTAATCATGAACTGTTGTTTATTAAATAGACCCAATATGTTAGTTGTCGGGGCAGTTGGTCCATGTGTATAGTACACTACTACGATAAACCCCTATCAGGCTCTATTAGGTAGACTATAGGCCAGTCCTTTTGGCTTTTTCCTAAAGATTTGACCTCCCCGGTCATTAGATCGTTTCCTCATATCCGCCCATGCTGAGAGATGGTGGCCCACCACACGAACTTTTCATTTTCATATTTTGAGCTCGGCATTACCCGTCAATTTTTATATGTTGACCGAGTTAGAGATATAAGGCGCGGATATGATGTCTTTTCCTTTTGATGATGCATATGAGACTCCTGAGTTATTCACCTTATATCTATCTCATTTTGAGGATGGTCATGTTTCTTCGGGTGTTGTTCCCTTGACATACTTGCAAGAGTACATTACATAGCATCTAGACACTGATGTTATGAGTGATGTTGCCTTTAGGGCGTTTCTTCTATATTAATTTGGTTCAACATTCTTTTCAAACCAAAAAGGGACCATTAGATTAGGGATCTTGTAACGATAACCGGTTTAGATCAGCTCCATACTATAGACCGGGGGAAGTTTAAACTTGGATGTTTGTACACCCTAACGAAGGTGAGGCAGATGTTTGGCTTTTGGTATATTTGTCATGTCGGTACTACGCTCACACGACAAACATGCATCCCCGCATTGTTTTGACATTTAACGAAGTAGTAGAGACATACTTTCCATGCATGAGATGATGTGAGCGTCTACAGTATGTTTCTTATGCTCCTATGGGGGATAGGAATGATTTGATGGAGGCTTGGTCTCAGATTGACTTGAGGTGTATGGCTAACATTCTACGGGCACCAATGGTTGGATTGGATTATCCTTACACGGACTGATTGAATGTTTGATGGTCATCCTCTTGCTATTGCATATCATGCTTGTAGATGGAGGATTGCTTTACATACACCAGCCTTTCTTTCTATTTGATATTTGGAAGAGAGATGTTGGTTTCAAACCATTGGTGAGTTACATATTTCAGGAGATCCATTATCATGCGATGACATGCTCAGGAGACGTCGGGCTATTGGATCTTAATATATATTGAGCATACGATAAGCTAGATAGGTAGACGCTTCAACGTTCTTCTTAACCGATGGTGATTTCAATGTCTATTGAGCCAGAGTTGCTCCAGAATGCTTCATGTTACCTTGCTACTCTCGTGGAGGGATCTTCGATCATGTAAGTCCCTATCTAGCCTTTAGTAAAATTCAGGCCTTCATTTTCTTTTGATCTCGGCCATCCTGGTATGCTCAGCAACCTATAGATTTTGGTCTAGATGCCTATTTCAAAGCATATGATATCAACGATACTATTATCGAGCAGCCGATAGTTTATTCTCTAGATCAGGATATAGTTGGCATCCCTACAGCTAGATTATATCCGCCTTTTGAGGTAATTAAATAAATTATCAATTCATTGAACAATATTAGTTAATGGGCGTGTACTTATATATTATTTGTAATTATAGTATGCAAGTAGGTTGGATGAGCATAAACGATATATTGTTGCGCTTCAACATATGACACTTGCTTATACTCAAATGCTTAGTCGGTAAGCTCGGCTTATGTAAGCACAGATTGATGATCTATAGGCTCAGCTGGCTGCAGTCTAGGTGGGTGATGGTAGTCATGCTCATTTCGATGATGTGCAAGATGACAATGACGGCTTTGATGACGACGACAGTGCGGTACATTTCGGATGAGTGTTACCTTTACCCGATCATGTATAGACATGTATATTATTGTGATTTTGTTGTTGTATTCGCATTCCATGTTACGATTCAACATTCTTTATTGTTATTGTATTTGCATTTTGTTGTTCTATTGTTGTTGATTCTACTATATTGACATTTGTTCTGTTATTGGTTCTATTATATGGTTATTGTTAGCATGATGTACAGTGATATTGTTTATATGATCGTTATTGATTCTATTATATGGTCATTGTTGGCATGATGTAAAATGGTATTGTTTATATGACCGTTATTGATTCTATTATATGGTCGTTGTTGGAATGATGTACGATGTTGTGTACTTGTTCTTGCTTTCAAAACCCTATAAACAGCACTAGTATTGCTGTTCATTTCAGAATCACTTACCAAGTTTATATTAGGAAAAACAAATTTCATTTATCGTACAATGTCAACGAAATCCGCTTTACTAGCTAGGGCAATCACGTCAGCAATAATAGCAAGAAAGGGTTATAACGGGGGACTCGCCAACAATCTATTATTTTCATGCTTATGAATCTCCAGTGGTTGTTGTGAAATATGGCCTTGATGTTGGACGTCATTATCTAATATATTGATTCAACATATGTGGATTTCATGAGTGGATTGATTACACTCTACCTCAACATGCAGTTGATTGCATAACAGAATCACCAAAGGAATTAGCCTTACTACAAAATCAAGTAAGTCTAGCAATGGTTCAAGAACGAGAATTAACTCTTATTGAAGAGGTGAAACTCAATTTTTCCTACAACTGTGGTTTTGAGGCTCGTATTGACATTATGACAATAGTAGATAAAAATATAGGACGTCGTTATAATAGATGTCCCAAAAGTCGGTGCGAGGTCCATTATTGGCTCGACTTGTCGCTTCCTCGAAGAGCTGAACAGTTAGCCTCAATTTTAAGAAATAAGCTATCAGTCCTGTGCAATTAAAGCGCTAAGCGGTTCAATAATGATGGAAGTGTAAAACGATATAGGCGGGATAAAGCGGGGATATAGCGGAAAATAGCGGAGGTGCAAAAAGCCTCATTAGATATAAAACCAAATATTTAAAGTTAATATATTATCATCCTTACATCATTTGTGTAGGAAACATAAATATTGTTTAATTTAATATAATAAAACTGAAGAAAACCATGATTTATGAGTCCAAATTTGGTGACTACAATAGATTTCTAACTTACATTGAGCAATTATGCCTTAAAATTAGGTATTTACCCTAATTTTATTGATTTGGTTTAAAAGAGAACTAGTCAAATCACCCTTTTTATATTAATGTTGCTAAAGCGGATGCTAAAATGTATTGATTAAGCGAATGCAACTGAAAATAAGAGGGCTTAAAGCACTGTTCAATAGCGCGCTAAATTGAAAAGGCATAGTGGTTGAAGAGCGCTATAGTCTACAACGGGAATTCCTTTGGGCTTTTGCGGGGCTTTTACTGCACAGTATCACTCTTCCTTCTTACATAAGTACTGCTCCAAATCTTATGCCACATGCATAAACGTAAAAGGTTTTGTTCCATCAAGAATGCTAAGTACTAATGCGCTTGTCAATAGTCCTTTGGCTTCTTAAAACGCTTCTGTGCATCTTTCCAAGCAAAGACTAGATTCTTTTTGGTTAAGCGGGTTAAAGAGACCACTATCTTTGCAAAGTCCTTTATGAATTTCCTAGAGTATTCTGCTAACCCTAGAAAACTCCTAACCTCTATGGCATTCCTTGGAATCTTTCACCCTTTGTATAGCTTCCAGCTTTGCGGGGTCCACTACTAATCCATGCACAGAAATGATGTGCCCAAGACATCTTACCTCATTTTTCCAAAAGTGACACTTTGAGAATATAGTTGTAAGCTGGTGCCTTTTCAAAGACCCTATTATCTCATTTAAGTGATTCTCATACCCTCCCTCTATCTCGGAGAATACTAAGATGCCATCAATAAACACTACGATGAATTTATTTAATTTTCCCCTAAACACTCTCCTCATAAAATCTACAAAGTATGTGGTGGCATTCGTTAATTCAAAAGGCATCACCTTTCATTCACACAACCCATCTGATGTGTGAAATGCGGTCTTTGATTTGTTATCCTCCGTGGTCCTCAAACTGATGAAATCCCATTGCCAAGTCTAATTGGGAGAATATTTTGGCTCCTATAAGCCGATCAAACAAATTGTCTATCCTAGGTAAGGGAAATTTATTTTCTTCGTCAACTCGTTATGTTCCCTATTGTCAACGCATAGTCTCAATGAGCCGTCTGCCTTAGTAGCAAAAGCAATAGGGGTTCCCCATTTCAATGTGCTCTATGAGATGAATCCTTTTTGCAACAGCTTCGAGATCTGCTTGTCTAGTTCTCGCCTTTCTATAGAGGCCATGTGTCTTAATGGAAGAGCGACTAGTCAGCGTCTTTCTCTAAATCAATTCTAAACTCATTCGCCCTTCGGGGAGGGAGAGCTGAGACTACTTCAAAGACATCAGAAAATTCTTGAACTACAGGTACAGATAAGAGCTCATTTTGTGATAAGTTCGTCAAGTATAGACAGCCTAGCTCGACAAAATTTTAGGGTGTACAACTAATGTCTATATCTTGTCCTTTTCTACTTTTCAACCATACAACCCTCCTATCGTAGTTTAAGATAGCCTCATAGTGAGACAACCAATCCATTCTCAGGATAAGTCTGTACCCAAAATGAAGTACGTACGCATTACATATGAAATCAACATTGCATATGTCCACAAGTAGGTCTTTGCAAATTAAAGAGAGATGTGTCGACCCTCCGATGGGATTTGAGACCACTATTGGGTTGCTGGCAAATTAGGTTTAAAGACGTAAGGAGCTAACTATTTTCCTAGCTATAAATGAATGTGATGCCCCCGAGTCGAATAGGGTACGAATTATATTCCCAAAGATAAGAGTTGTACCTTTCATTGCAGCCTTCTCTTGGTCTTACGAGGGTGGTCTACTCACAACTGGACACCCTCAATGTCGTAGGCTTATCCGCTCTGCCTTTTATTCACAAGCTTTAGGCACCGATTCTTAAAGCGTCTCTTTTCGTGGCACTGATAGCATTTTCCCTTAGAAGCTTCCTTCAATAAATTCATCTTATAATCTTTAGCCATTTGACCCTTCTTATGGCATCTCTTGCACACTTTACCCTCCTTCTTGAACTTTCCTTTCTTATTCACCTAAAAGTTTCTCTTTTTGGATCCTTTTTGATTTTGAGTAGGGCATGCCTTTTCCTTCTCCTTCTCCAGCTCTCTCTCTCCTCCGAACTAGTTGTTCGCAGCAAAGCTATTTCAACTAATGTATCAAATGTAGCGCTATATGGCACTTGGGTCAATAACAATTCTCTAAGTGGGGAGTTTAGGTCCTGTACAAACTTCATGGCCTTTTTCATAGTTGTATCAATCAAACTCAGTCCAACTTTAGCCAACTCTATAAATTTACTAATGTACTCCTTCAAAGTGGAGTCTCCCTTCCTAAGCTATATAAATCTTTCCAGTTGTAAACTCACTTCTGCTCTTGACATATACCTCATCTCAAATAAGTTCTTGAACTCATCCCAAGTGGCAATCCTATCAACATTCTCCTCAGTCACAATGGTCCACAAATGTAAGGCCTTTTATAACAATCCTAAATTTGATTAACATTATTTAGGATATTTAATTAGATAAATAAAATAAAAAATGTAAAATGGTAAGAAGATTGTGATTTGATAATTAGTATGGGTCGAGCCTTAATTAATGAACTAATGGAATTAATTAGAACATTAATCGGGAGGAGGAATTCATGAGAAGGATAAAATAGAAAAAGGGTTACCATTCCTAATACAAACCCCCACCTCCTTTTTCACTCATTCATTTAACACTTATACAAACGAAATTGAAGCTTAGGCCAGCCATTGCTAGAGGATTAAAGAGGAAGAAAAGCTAGGAAAACAAGTAGAAAGCTTAGGGGAATCAAATCAAATTCAAATATCAACCTTCTTTAACCATTCAAGGTGAATAATAGTTATGCACTTCATGTTTTAATGGCTATTTTCAGTTTTGAGTATAAATTCGAATCTTTTGATGTTATTATGCCATATTTTGAAGGTTTGGAAGGTTATATGTTTATTGTTGAATTTATTGAATTTATTTATGAAACTATTTGATAAGTTTGGGTTGGAAAACCTATCATATGACATCCAAATGACTTGAAATTTTGATATGGAGATATTATTTTAGAAGTAGATTTTTAATTTCATAATTTTCCGACTTAATGAGAATTTTTGGTGAATTTCCTAAGGTTGGAAAATAATTTATTTCGACTTTTAATTATTAAAAATACTTAAATTATGTTTTTGGTGCCGAAATTGCTATATGATAAAGAAAATACTAAATCTGATTTATTATTGTTTTTGATGATTTTTTCCAAGTGTTTATGATTTATTATGGATTAATTAAGCTAGAAAAGCTTAAGTATTATATTAAAATCTTAATATAAAAGGTTTGGTTTGTAAAGTGTTTAGGGAGTGATAAATCTGTCATATGGCAGTTTTCCGAAAAATGTTTTTGATAAAGTAATTATTAACCAATAAGATTTTGACAAACAATAGGGATTGGTGGGAAAAGAACTTACTTTTATTAGAAAATAATCAATTTTATTATTAATTATGAAAATCTATGTCGGCAATGATGATGTCACCGTTCATCTTCATCGCTACTACGACTTCGTGTACAACCGATAGCGATGCACAAGATATCAACTGGTGTTGGTATAAAGTGAATCGGTTACGGTTGAAGAGGTTCGAAGTCGGCATCCTCATCGTCTACGTCGATCTTGCTGCATGCATTGCTATGGTGCCGCATTTTTATACATGTAAGGGTATGGGGCTGCATACCCATAGTTTTACCGACCCTATTGCTTACGAAATACTTATAGCAGTAATAATGATGGCGCATGTTTTTTTATACAAATTGACTTCGACACTATATGCAGTTATGCCGCTTTTATTTATATCGACGTCGATGATAAGGATGTCGGCTTTATTCAATGTCCTAAGTTTTCGAAGACGGCTATAGTGCCGCTTATCTTGACTTTGGCTCTAATGAAGCCGCTTATTTTCCTTAGGGCAGTGATGCCAAGATTTATCGATGTCGACCCTATTTTTTAAAGGCTTTATACTATGAAAACCACGTTTCATACCTGTTGACATCGACACTCTATAAAGTGCGACGTTCATACCATCGGCCCTATGTTTTGTAAATTATTTATAAAGGAAGTGTTTTTAAGGAAATAGAAATGGGTATCTAGTCCAAAATTTTATGAAAGAAATTATTGTTCTTATTACTATTGGATAGATTGTGATAGGATAAATGTGACTCAGAGATTAGAAAACTTGATGAGATTGGTGTAGGGTAGCACCCTAAACTTTAGTTGTTAGCCCCTAGCTGATATAAGCCTAAAATTCCAATGCATAGAGCTTTGTCAAGGGTAGGACTAAAAGTAGGCGTATACACAAAAAGAAATACATAAAGATAAGGTAGGTTATAAGTTGGCCTGCAAAACCTTTAGGTTCATAGTAAGCCTAACAAAACAATGAGATTGACAGATAGTCGGGTAAATACTAGGACAGGTGTATTTGGACAGACCGTCTAGTTTTCTTCTAACAGTCAGTTAGAAAATTTGTATATCTGGTAGGACCAAATAAGCCATGTAGGTTGGTAGTTACCCTTTGATGGATAGTCCACTGATTTGACGGATAGTTATGACTACCCATGTAGCATGCATGCATGTTATTGTTTATATTATTTATATTGTTATTATAACCAGTTTGGTTATAGGACTTTGATTTTCCAAAGATATATTTTTGAAGGATATTAGTTAGGGGAAAACCCATTTCACTCAGCGGCGTGGTTTCACTAGATATCTAACAACTAAGATGGCATATTATTATTCACACTAGGTTTTTTGTCTGACTCAAAATTTATGGTTTCCCCTTAAACTCTCAGGCGCTCAAAATTTGATTTGAGTAGGTCGAGAGTAAGGGCTTTTCAGATTAATTAGGTTTTGGCGGATATAGCTTCCAGAGACGCGCAGAAGGCAAAGTTAGCTTGTAGGAGTCTATCTATTACTATTATCCACTGTGATATGTCAGTTGTTGTACGAATGTATTGACGGTAGATGTATCTTCCTATTTTGTAACTTTGATCAACCAAGGGGGCATCTTTATATGTCGCTCTTAAAGTATTTTGTAATAATTATATTTTTACCTGAACCTGGGTATCGTTTTGAGATTATGTAACGAATATGGAATATTATCTTTGAAATGAAATATGAAAGTTTGTTTATGAAATTATGTTTAAAATATTTCATGCTCTTGTGCTTCTGATTATTGATATGGTTAACATATCCACATTTTGTCACAGGAGATTAATACTTAGATGACTGCAGCATCTGTAGCGCTTAGTTTCGGGCCTCAAAATGGTGGATGTTACACCTCTCCTTTAAGGTGCCAAGCTACCATCCTCTGCTTTAACTGATCTTTCTAACCCAGCTCCCGAAATATCCTCTCTTAGTCATTTATCCATGCCTTCGTCTCTGCAAAACGTTTCGTTCCCAAATATACTCTTCCTTTCATTTTTAGAAAATCTTTACACATTTCTGGAAAGTCAATGGGACAGTGTGATGCTTTGGCAAGCGGAGCAACGGGTGCTGTCGATGCAGCTTGCTAAGGAACATGGACTTGTCCTGCATGCCTGAGGTATTGTTTAAACCATTCGGACATCGCTCGAATGGTGGGCATTATTTGATGTGTGTTTATTATTTGATGATAACAAAATATATATCGATTTTTAGATGTGTTTGCATATTGTACACATATAGAAATAAATATTGAATATTAATATTATTGCACGGAATTTGACAAATTAAATCAGTATTTTTATTCAATATAATATTTTATATAATACAAAGTTTTCAGCTCATACACTGATTACATTTCATGATTTCATACATACATTTCATAATTACAGTTTTGTCCTCACTACATCACTCATACACTCAGTCTTCTGCACATCTGCATCTATCTGCATTGTCCAGCTCCAGTATTTGTCATGTCTCCTGTGTACCTGTATAATTAACATCTACAGCAGTAATCTGAAAATAAACAAATTTTAATTTGCAAAAATATAGAATGTGTTTTTATAGCTATCTCAGATATATAGGTTATCGTCATCATCTTTGATTGTGTAATATCTATGCATATCAGTATTCATATCAGGGACAGGTAATTACGAGTGGCTGCAGTACACACGTATACACGTGTGCACTGCCTCGCCAATTCGAGTGCACAAGGTCAAATCCAAATCAGATTCAACACAAGTGCAAATGGCCTCGACCAAAAATCAAAAAGTACACATGAACAATATGGTCAAGAAATGCAAACTGTCTCAAAGAATGCTACAAGTCAATACAAAACTGCAACTACAATGGAAACTAACAAATGCAACAGTGCATCAATGTCTGTTCAAAGATCAAATGGTCTGCAACACTACAACCAGAGCAATGTATCACTGTGCATCTAACAATGTCAAGTGATCTGTATACATAACTAACAGCTACAGTTCAAATGCATCAAGACTACAACATGAACCAACTCAATATGGCAACACAACTACTGGAATGAATGCTCAAAGACAACTGTCTACATGAATTAGTTCAAATGGAATACAACCGCAACCATGATCAAGTGAACACATGCATATCTAACAGTGTCAAGTAAAGATCAAAGTCAGGTTCAAGTGACAAACAATAACAAAAGCATGTCAAAGTTAGGTCAGATTGCAACTACAGTTTAACAACAGAAGTGTACACAAAGCAATTGGAAGTGATCAGTGAACTGGAGGAAGTAAAGCAGCTCACAAGTGAAGCATGTACACAGGTGAAGGCAACAGACTCAAGTAAAATCACCAAATCAATGAAATGAACAAGGTAACTCAAATGTCAACAAGCACTACAATGGCTACAGGTCAGGGGTGAACTCAATAACAAAGCCTATGATCACCAGTAAACAGAATATCAAGGCTGTGAACAAAAGTCATGGTGAAAGAAAATGATTTCGAAAGTCAAAGATATCACAAATACAAAAACGTGTATTTCAGTAAAAAGAAATTCAAGTGCGTATTTTTTGAAAAAGTCAAAAATCAAAAGAGGAAAGTATTTGCCGCATGAATCAAGTTGATCGAACGTTCAAAAATCAAAGCCGTGTGAACAACGTACTTTCCCAAAATATCAAGGTGTAAAAACGGGAAGTATAAACAACGTGGTGATCAAGACAATCAAATCAGAACCCTATATAAACAACCCAAATTCATCATCGACGAGTGGGGCAAGTGAAGTACAGAGCAAAAACCCAATCATCACTGACATTTATCGATCAAGTTCAGGTAATAATCAGAGAAAAGCAACGAGCAGAAACCACATACCAATTCCAGAGGAAGAGCCGCGAACGATTCTATCGAAGCAGAGGCTAACTCGATAAAGCAGCCGAAATCATCTCAAGAGACGATCAATCAAAAGAGCAAGAAAATCAAATTCAATCGAGCATTTACAGTCGCGATCTTCTAAAGCCCTAATTTGCAAAGACGAGAACAAGCCACCACTTCTCAGAGCAAAGAATAAATCGAGCTAAAGACCAAATTGAAGAGCACCGAACAAACAAGTGTGGAAGCCCTAATTTTTCAGACGAGAATCAAAGTCGCCATTATCTCAAAGGAATCGGGCCAGAGAAAAAGAAAGGGATCGAAAAGGATTTGAAGCAGGCTGATAATAAAAGGGGCCAAGCCTTGATTTAATTTTAATTTTGGCCCGGGTTATTTTTAGGAGCAAAAGTGGTTCAAACTTTCAATTTAATTTTTGCTCCTTGTTTTACTTTGGATTTTTTTTCTGTATTTTTCAACTCAAAACAGGGTAAATCACCACCTAGAGTTAGGTAGTGTCAGATTGTCTAGTTAGGGTTAGTTCAGTGAGCAGGGTGTGCGAGTTTACGAAACTCTATAGGTGGAGCAGGGTGTGCGAGTTTGTTAGAGTGTTTGTAAGCGGGATACTGTTTAATCCTAATAGAAATCTGGGAATGCAGTAGTAGGCAGGGGTTGCCGAAGCTGGGTAAATTTTGTGTGTGATTTACTTTTCTGCATATTTTCTTCTCTGCAGTTTGATTACGTGTTTAATTCGTTAAAATTTGCTATAACCCTATTCACCCCCCCTCTAGGGTTAATCTAGATCCTACAGGCATTCCTTTAGCGAGGTTCCTAGTCTTATAAAAAGAAGGATTTTCAGCCATAATCAACTATCTATAGGGTAAGTTCCTAAGATAGTATTATATGCTGAACTAAAGATTTGCCAAGTGTGTTTGTTTATGTTCAAAGTAGTATATATGAATAATAGGGCTTTCTGAAAAATACTGTCAAGAATAATGAGTACGCCACTCATATGTATACTTATCCCCGTTGATCGGGTAACCTAAGCTTTGATATCAAATGTAATAATCTGCCCGGAAACATGTCTAAATCCCAATCCTGAAAATTCCTATCAAAACTTAGACTCATTCCAAAGCTGGATGTTGATTGGTATAAAGAATAATACACAGAGCTATTTATCTACATATTTAGAAACTCGCGGCGGAAGGTTAAAATATAATATCAAAACAGTGCTCATTTATTAAAAATTCCAATGTCATAAAAGAAAAGCATAATACCACCAACATATATAGAGTACAATATTTCAAAGTTACATCATGCTTTTCGTGGGTACATCAGAAATACAGGAAATAACATAGGTAGATAAATAAACTACTGCCACAAGCTTCCCTTATTGCCATCGCCATCTTCTTCCCTAATCTATGTTGTAATGAGGTGGGAGTCAGAACAAAAATATTCGGTGAATAAAATCTCGAGCCTTCCTATAATAGTACTTGGGCAGTATAATTTAAATAAGAATATGTCTTACACATTTCTAACTATTTTGCAAACCATTCCACTTATAAGCCCAAAGTCTTTCTTATACCAAGAGCCCATAACCATCGTTAGTAACAGCTTATCAATGCAAGGGATAGTACCCAAGTTACTTAATACTTATTAATGGAAAATAAGCAGACTTTGACCATTTAATACTTCATTTAAGGCAGGTCCCCGTCATTTAATACCTATCCCAAGGTAGACTCCTCTTTGATACTATCTAGCTGACATTGCACAGACTCTCTTCGGCCACTTAATAATTTATATTGCAAGGATCTTTTTTAAGATATTCTCTATCATGCCTAACCGCTAACCCGACCATTTTCAACTTCCTTCATAGAGAAGTGATAGGCCCTCAAACAGCCACTTAATACCTTTAATCCCCAAAGAAGGCCCTTCGTATTGTTGTGACGCCCCACCTTTATACCCACGCTAACCAAGAACACTACGGTGTATTGCTGTCAATTAGCACGGAGGATAAGGCTGTTGAGGAGCGACCATCCGTGTAACTTCTTTATGCGAGCACCGATATGTCAGGTAGAATAGAATGCATATCGTTTAAGGAGGAGATCCGACATACCGATACAAACACAAAGCTATCACACAGTGGCTATATATGATCTTCGGAAACAAATATAGAAATAAACGTAACACAAATCAGTCACAGACAATTCATATCACAAAGGCGGAAAGAGATATGAATACAACACATGAAAGTGTACATCAGAGTAGTGGTCAAATAAGATCCACAATAACACAAGTTAATAGATACAAGTGCAAGATAATAGAATATGTATACATCAAGGAGTCTAATCTCAAATGTATACAAACAAAAACTACTAAACTAGAGTAGTTAGCCAAAAGTCAAAAGATGGCTCCAGATAAGAAGTCATGAGGAAGCACCTGTATAATCTCAGTCTGACTCGAGTATTATTTAAGAAGAAAATAATAAACGGATCAGTCTAGCTATAATTATCAGATAAAGTGATATAGAACAAGAGATATGGCATAAACATATAAGATATCCATAAAAGCATACTACTACAAGTATGAAAATGATAATCAACAAGAGATTAATCAATATCACAAGAATCTTCTCAAAGATTAAAAGAATGTCATATTCTTAATTTAATTCACCAAACCACAATAAAATGACATACTCATCAATGTCAATGGTAAAAGCTGGTGAAACATAAAATCCAGAAATCTCAAGAAAAGAGGATGACCAATCCCATAAACTGAACATCGACGCACCTAGAAAGATATGCCCCATGTAAAGTCTAGCATCGATACACCTAGAAAGATGCACCCCATGCAAAGTCGAACATCGACGCACCTAGAAAGATACGACCCATGCTCTAGCATTGACGCACCTAGAAAGATACGCCCCATGCATAAATAAACATCGACGCAACTAGAAAGATACGCCCCATGTAATGTCTAACATCGATGCACCTAAAAAGATACACCCCATGAAAAGTCTAACATCGATGCACCTAAAAAGATACACCCCATGAAAAGTTGAACATCGATGCACCTAGAGAGATACGACCCATGCATAGATGAACATCGACGCACCTAAATAGATACGACCCATGCGAGAAGTAAACATCGACGCACCTAAATAGGTACGACCCATGAGCCTAAACCATAAAATGATCGTCATCGATCATAAAGAGTTTCAATATGTGCGAATCGAAATCACACCAATGAGGCATAGACTAACCTTGAAGATAAAGAGATATGTGTGAATCGAAATCACACAAATGGTGTCTAGTCTAACCTCGCAAACAAAGATACATAGCACAATCGCTAGTCTAAATCACAAGAATGATCATCGTGATCATAAGGAAGTGTCGATTACGCTAAGCTAGTAAATATAAGAGTTTAGCTTCATGTCCCATAACCACTTGCTTAACTCAAATATTTACGAACAGATTGTAGATCTGCACTAGGAAATTGTCACAAGAGTTTCAATCGAACAAGTCCATCAATTAACCGACGAAGTAAACGCAAGCGTTTCATACCACTTGTTTTGCTAAGCCGTTTAATTATATTTTCTCATACGAATGAGGTAAAGGTTTGTATATACTAGTAGATTGGAAAACAGTTTTATAAACGAGTTTGATATTGAAAATAGAGTTGAAATCGTTTTGATGAAAGAGTTTTGATATTTACTACTAGTATTGGAAACCTTTATATTTTGAAGTGACAAATCATAGAAGTGATTGTAGAAACAATCAATCATAAAAATTCATGTTCGAAGACGCGAGTAAGGTTCAAAGAAATCAATTCTCAAAACCATCAAAGTAAGAAGTTCTGTTGAACGCTTTTCAGATAAGATTGCCTACGCAGAGTAATACGGTACGACTTAGTGAAGGCAAGCTGGTCCAGCGACCTAAGGAAAAATAGGTCATACGACCTAAGGAAAAATCGCGACCTAGCGAATCACAGGTCATTCGACCTAAGGGTAAGGTCGGGGGCGACCTACGACTTAACAAAGTCGAGCGACCTACGACTTAAGGTCAAGCGACCTAGTGAAATAGCAGTGGGAATGTTAGGTCGGAGACGACCTACGACTTAAGGTCATACGACCTAACAGTTGCGAGCTAGCGGAGTTGGCATGGCCGAGCGACTTAGTAGGAGCAGCGACCTACGACTTAACGATTTAAAAGCCAACGACCTAGGACTTAAGAGCTAACGACCTAGGACTTAAGCTCTAATACGAGCTACGAGCTAAGGTCTTCACGACCTACCAGTCAAAAGGTCCTACGACCTAACTGGGGAACAAGGCCATGCGACCAAAAGTGCCACGCGACCTACGACTTAAGGCCTGGAACGACCTAGTGGAGTTAGGTCGAGGACGACCTACGACTTAAGGCCTGGAACGACCTAGTGAAGTTAGGTCGGGGACGACCTACGACTTAAGCCAGGGCGAGCGAGCTAACTGCAAACGACTTAAGCCTTTAACTCGTGAACGACTTATGCCTTTAACTCGTGAACGACTTATGCCTTTAGCTCGTGAACGACTTAACATTTTGCCTGGAGATTATAGGTCGGCAATGACCTACGACTTAAGGGCCAGAACGAGCTAAAAATGGCCAGAACGACCTAGTAGCAGTTTTTCACCAAAATCACTAAATTTTGGAGTTTTTCGCCAATCCAAACCAAATGCAGATATTCATACAAATGCAATAGAGGATCATTCCCAACAGTCCAAGATAGATATAGGCAAGATGTGAGATCAAAAATCTCACCTTTTCATGGAATTTGATGAAGACGAAGCTCGGGGGCAAAGCAAAGATCAACCACAAGCTTGAATCAATGTCTTCACTTTGAATTTGGAGTTAGGTGTTGAATTTGCTAAAGAACTTGAGCTTGGAATTTTAATTTCCTATTCCCTCCACCATTTTTGCTAAAGCTTCAAAGTTGATGAAGTGATGAAGAGAAGGAAGGGGTTGGGCTGAGTTAGAAGAGGTGCAGCCCAAACCAAAAGCCCAACACAAAAAGTGACGAAAATTTCACTATCTCCAAACATATCGAAGTTTACACTCAAAAAGATCGCAAACGTCATTTTGAACTCAATGGGGGTGGTCTCGAGTCCTAATTTGACCGTATGCAAAAAGTAGCTTTTCGTACTAACATCCGACTAACAATAAAATATTTAAATATAAAATCGATAAATATGCGGGTTGTTACAATTGTGATCCATACCCCACGGTGACGTCTCACATCAATTCGACTATTTGTAGGTACTGGTAACCAGATTAGCTGGGTAGATTTACTCTATAAATTTATGACTAACCTCGCGTCATCCATGGTTACTTATTATAGATGATATCTCATATCAGCCTCAAAGTCACAATACTGGTAGCCAGTTTAGCTGGGCAAACTCCTGTTTACTTTTGACTGACGTTGCCTCTTTATAACTTAGTCATAATTTACAACAAACTCTTAATATATTTTCACACATCTCACCACATTTATTATAAAGGCCTTATAAGGAAAAATCCTAATTTCACTGTAACTACCAATTTCTTTCCTAAGGGGGATTTAATACTAATACCCTATTAACTACGCAATTAATACATTATAATTTTACATTATTTACGCTAATGTGTGTGTGTATTTGCAACTAAATTATTTCTAAGCATGCGAAAAATTACGCCGTCCTAAATTAATATTTAAATGTAAAAACTTCAATTTTATACAATTCCAATTCCATATCAACAATTACACCACATATCCAATATCCATAATCAAATCTAAAGACTTGTATAACATAGAAACCGTACAAAACCAATCCTATACTAGAATTATGGAATTAAAGGTAATAGAAACTTGCAACTTAATTACTTTTATTCTCCATTCAACTTCTTTTGCATGAAAGTTAAGAAAAAGGGATTGCTATTCAAATTGCGGAAATAGGCAGTGCAAACCATGAATAATGAATTCATACCTTACACACTGTTTTCCAATCTATTCTTTTCAAAACCCTTAATCATATCCAAAACAAAGATAAGAAGTGGAATAGAAATTAAAACACTAAAATTGCAATATCTACAAAATTCCATTATTCTAATCCAGCATAATTAAGATTCTAACTTAAGAATTGACATTTCGCTTAAGGAGGATTTTGGGGTTTTAGTGTGATGTTTTCGTATACAAAATCCCCAAAACCATACATCAAATCCAAGTTATATTGTACAATTACTAAATTAAAAGGCTAAGATTTCCATTCACAATAG
Organism: Allium fistulosum; assembly: GCA_030737815.1. Classification (NCBI taxonomy): domain Eukaryota; kingdom Viridiplantae; phylum Streptophyta; class Magnoliopsida; order Asparagales; family Amaryllidaceae; genus Allium; species Allium fistulosum. The sequence continues at coordinate 328,523,717 of CM060906.1, forward strand.
GTCCTTAGCTTTACTTCGTTTTGGATTTGACACGTCTACAGTAATCTTTTTCAGATTTCTGTTTTTTAAAATATGCAACAAAGGAATTGCATATGGATTAGATTCAGAAATTTAGAGGTTGGAGGAGAAAAGGGTTAGAAATAGAATAATAAACACTAAAATTACTGAAATTCCTTACCCGAAACCCTATAAAGTTTTCTCTAAATTTTGAAGAGAGACGGATAGAGCTTCGATATGTTTTCGAAATAATTTGTGAATAAAAGTTAGAGGACTACACTCTTATTTATAGTAATTGGAATTCACCAGAACTGTCAGATTGAAGTCAGTTTAAAACAATATAATCCATAATGTTAAAAAGGTGAATGTTAGTCGCTATGTACAAGATCGAAAATGGCCAATATATAAGAGATAATATAAATGCAGCAAAAATATAGTAGTAGATCACACAGTCGATTTATACTGGTTCAGACGTCCCGTCCTATGTCCAGTCCCTAAGCACCTCTTAAGAATTTCACTATTAACACCCTTACTTCATCCGGAGGAACAGTTTTACAGACTCCGCCTGAACAACCGAACAGGACTTCAGCACTTACTACCTGAGGACTCCGCAACAGGACTTCAATCTTTTGTTTTACAAAGAAATAACTCGACCATGTATTATGTCTTCAATACACTGAATAGTCACATTGGAGTACAACTTCTGTAACCTAAAATGAAGCAGAGTGAGTGTGCAAAGGTTAGAAAGTGAATCAGAATCCAAATTGAATGTTGTGGAGTGAGAGAGCGCTGGTTTAAATTTGCTTTTGGAATGAATATGAAGTTTATAGTTTTTGGAAGCAATATGAGAATAATTTGAGAGCATAGAATTATGTGTTTGCTTTTAGGGTGGTAGGAGGTTTATATAGGAGTGATAAAATTCCATTAAAAGGGAGTAATCCTTCAGCAATTCAATTTGGAAGAGATGCAACCATTGAAACTTCCCAATACCTAAGGAAGAAGCTTGGAAGGACAATTTATCTATTCATTTATAACGGCCATTTAAAATTATAACATGCTTTGACCTAAAGTGACATATAGTAGAGTGGTTGAGGCGTGCATTCCTTCCTATGTTGCCTGAGTTCGAATCCTAGAGTGTCTATTTTTGCAACTATTTATTAGTAACGTTCATTTCAACTTGTAACCGCCTTTATTTCAAAAGCCCGCGTGGTGTAGTGGAAGGGCCACGTGTGTTTCTCCTTGGTATGCCTGGGTTCCAGCCTCACTATTGCTGTATTTTCAATTCTTTACTTCCTTCATTTTCCCATCCCATAATATAATAATGCTAACCAAATTTTAAACAAAAGCACCATTAGGGCATTTGGCGAAGGGGCGTTTCTATGTTTACCCACCTCTATTCGAGTCCACCCATACCATTTATTCAAAGTTTTATGTTTGGTTTTCTTTGTCTTCATGTAGCTCTTTTGATTTGATAGTTTTTGTTTTTTTATTTCACCTTTTCCATTCATTCTATATTCGAATCCCACCACTTGCACCACTTTTCTTCAATATTGTTTGTATAAACTTTATCCTCCGTCGTATGCCTTCTTAACCATAAATTATTCAATAACATATTGGTAGCATTGTCATATGGTTGTTAATATCAAAAACACAAATCGTGTTTTCAATAGTGAAAACCCTAGCCGCCAGCAAACAATGACCGATCTACTGGTCTTACCCCACCGGTTGATCGGTTTAGTTATTTCAGGACCATTTATTTTATGCCATTGTTTAATTAATTTAATTCCTTAATTACCAATTTACGTTACCGTTAATTTTAATGTTTTCTTCACCCCCAAGACCAGTTACAGTTAGTTTTTGAATTTCGAATCTAACAATTACTTATTTATTTAAATTTAAATTCCATTTAAATTAATTTAAATTTGAAACTTCAATCATCCATAACTTCTTTGTTTGAGTTCCGTTTTCAACATATCATATATGAAAATTGATCAGAAAATTGCTATGAAAGCAGCGATATAACTTTGGTGGTCAAGTTTTGACTTTCATTTTTAGCCTTATCTTATTTGCTTAATTTATAAATTTGTTATTTCTTATTAATTTTGACGTGGTGTTACACTAAGAGCAATAAATCAAATTAATGTCCCTTCTAATGTGGAATGTGAGGGGTCTCAACTCCCTTACAAGGAAAATAATGTTAAACAACATATTATTTCCCTTCATATTGATATCGTGGGTTTAGTTGAGCATAAGTTGTCAAATGAAAGTGTCACAAAAATATCTTACTCAATCAGTGGTGAATGGGAGGTCATGTATAATAATGAGTTCGATAGTACACTTTCAATCTATATGCTAAATATTTGGCAAGTGAAAGAGAGTAAGTATAGGAATATTTAGCTTTTAATGAAGTGTGTTTTAAGTTACCATGGATTCTTGCCAGAGATTTCAATGGCATCCTTCACAATAATGAGAGACTGAATTCAAACAATTCAATAAGTGTGGATGTCGACATTCAAGCTTTTATTTATGCAACATTACTTAAAAATGTAAATTTTACCAGTTTATGTTTTATATGGAGAGGCGGTGCCAATTTTAGTATACGCGGCTAAATTGATAGAGTTTTTGGCAATCTTGAATCGCTAACACAGTTTCCCTACCTAAATGTATCGGTATTAATTCACTCATCCAACGACCATTCACCATTGCTAGTAAGACTCTCTAATGCTACAACTCAATGTAAAAACAAACACTTAAGATATAATAATGCATTGCCATTGCAAAATGAGTATCATCCCATCATAGAGAGGTACATCACTACTAGAACACAAGGAAATCTAATTTACAACTTCATATAGAAGCTCAAACAAATTAAGTCATGTCTAAAGGGATGGAATAGTGATAGACGAAGTGTTTGAAAGCCATGTGAGGCAATTAGAGAGAGAAATAACCCGATATACTTGCAATTAGTTGAAAATTCAAATAGCGAAGAGATTATATAGATTTATATAGCAATTTTAAAAAGGTTGTAGAATTTGCTAACTGTTGAAGCCTTAAAAACCAATAAAAAGTAAAATTTGGTTGGCTAACTCAAGGAGATCAGTCTACAAAGTTTTTCCACTCAAAAATGACGGCAAGAAGAAACAAAACACAATTGCAAAGCTTCATATATAGTAACGCTTAGGCGATTAACGATCACTAAAAAATTAAGGAAGATGCAATATGATACTTCACCGACCTTTATAATACTGACACAAATGGGAATATGCACACCGACCTAAACATAATCACTAGAAAAATATTACCTATGAATGCAAGAAGGAAACTACTTCTATAATTTGGTTTGGAAGACTTGAGAAGTGCTATATTTCAGATAGACGATAATAGCAGCCCGGGTCCGAATGGTTTCAATGGAAAAGTTTGTAAGCATCAGTGGGAGAAAATTAAGGAGGAACTGCTTATTGCCATGAGTTATGTACTTAAAAAGGGGAAGTTCACAAAATAATTAAACCATACTTTCTTCACTTTAGTTCTCAAATCACAAAATGCTAATAATATTAGCAACTGTAGGCCTATATCTTGTTGCAACATACTCTATAAAATATTAACAAATCTAATTTTGAACAAGATAAATGGCCTCATGAATGATCTTATCTCATGTAGTAAAAATGCTTTTATCCTAGGTAGAAATATCTCAGAAAGCTCATTACTGGCTTATGAAATGACAAGGAGCTTTAACAAGAGGTCAAATAGAAACATGTAAGTAAAAGTGGATCTTCAAAAGGCGTATGACAAAACAAACAGAAATCTTATTATAGAAGTCATGGAAAAATAGGCTACCTCACCATTCACTTCCCTCATTTGATGGTGTATCTCTACACCTACATTCTCCATCATCATTAATGAGACTCCTCGGCGATACATACTGAGTAATCGAGGTATCAGACAAGGTGACCCTCTTTCCCATGCTTGTTTGCTATAGCAATGGAAAATCTTTCCATAAAAATGGAAGTGAATACCTGTAAGGTAAGATAAGCCCATCATACAACATAGACCCAATGGTTACTCACTTGATCTATGCTAGTGACATGCTTCTATTCTCAAAAGCAACAGTTGAATGTTTAATTTTATTAAAAAAGTATTAAATTACCCTGATCGGCATGCAAGTCTAACTACTAACACCTCCAAAACAAATGTTTTTTGGGAAAGCGGTAGCAGTTAAAAACTAGATAAATTATATACTTGGATTCCAGAGTGGAATTCTACACATTAAATATCTAGGAATACCCCTATCAACAAATAAACTAAAGACTTCAGATTTCAGGGCATTACTAGATAAAATTAATGGTAGATTTGACTCGTGAGCAGCAGACCCTTAAATACCAATGGTAGATTAGAGCTTATAAAGGCTACAACCTACACAATCATCCAATTCTGGATGCAAATGTATCAAATCCCAAAAACCATACTACACAAAATTGAACGGCAATGTTCTAATTTTTTTTGGCATGGAAAACATCATCAAATAAGACCAGAAATAGTATGTAAACCAAAAAAAATGAAAGTGGCTTAGGGCTGAGAAACTTAGACGAACTTTAGCAAACATACAGAAAAAAATTAGTGTGGAATCACTTGAAGTAGAACTCAGTAGGCTAAGTAGATTCATAATAGATATTTCATGAAGAGAAATTTCAGGACAGCAAGACTAGGCAATAACGCTTCATACACATGGAAATTACTGCTACGTTCTAGAGAACTAAGCAGCAAATGTATACATATGAAAATTGCAAATGATAGAAATACTAACTTGTGATTTGACCCTTGGATTAAGGGCAAACCTTTGTCTAATTTAATTGGATGGTCTTATATGGCATTGTTTAACTCTCAAAACAGTGTAGTTAGCATCATAATAAATCAGGGTGAATGGGAACTTTCAAATGCAAGATTGCCAAGGAATATTTGCAATACTATTATGCAGATCAAAATACATACAGAAAACAATACTGACAAATGGGAGTGGACCGCTAATAATGGAAAATTCTCTATTAAATCGGCTTGGGAGTTAACAAGAAATAGAGGGAAGGGGTTGCAGTGGTGTAGCGAGGTATGGAACCAGTTCAGTTCCACCAAATGTCACTTACTACCTAATTTGCTATGCGGAACAAACTCCCTACCATAGATCGAATGCTATAATTGGCTAACATAGAAAATACAGTCTACAACTTATGTAACATTGAAGAGGAATCATGCAAGCATTTATTTTTCAATTGTGCTTATTTGAAAGCTATTGGGGAAAGGGTAAATGAGAAATTACTTACAAAACTTATAGACCCAAACAACGGTGAACTGTTACAATCATGGAGACTTAAGCAGCTTCAAATACAGAGAGAAACATGAAAAATGACATTCGAGACATCACCATAACTACTACCATGTGGCGTTTGTGGTAGGAGCATAACAAAAAAATTTCCAGTCGATAATCATACTAGTTAGAGTCAAATATAAACTCATTCTTATGGACATCGGCATCTTACCGATGAACTCAACATTCATGAAGGAGGATCAACAAAGTTATTGTACTTCACAGATCTGATCGATAGAGAACTTCAGTCCCCTTCCATTACAAATTAGTATAGATCCGAGAGGAATATAGTGAACAGAATCAAGAGTAACGTGGAGGAGCAAGCAAATTTGAATGAGATTTGTACCCGTTTCGCCATTATAGTCTGATCTAAGGTTCACTATTAATTGAAGTTTGGAGATATTTAATGAAGTGAAATAGTTTATGTAATGTCTTGTTTTGGGTCTGGATAGGGTGATTTTAGGCATCTGTATGATAAAGGTATTTTTGCATTATTGTAATGAATTTGTGTTCTTATTTTGGGTACCGCTACCTTTTGTATACTTCTCAACCTATCACTTAAACTTAAAAATAGGAACATGAGAATGTTGTTGTGGCATTACTATTAAGTGAAAATTAGTCACGCATCCTTAAAACGGAACTTAATTTCAAAGCGGGTCCCTGTCATAAAGAATATATATTCTACGTCCCTGTTTCTGTTTTTCGCTAATTTATTCCCCAAATTACCCTTGCATTTCACTGCGAGCTCTAATTCTTCTTCTTATTTTTCGATTTAAATGAAAAACTGCAATTAAATTGAAGACAAATCAAGTTTTTTTTATGAAATATGATATTCTTAATATTTGCAGTTATAAATAATCGCAACAAATTTCTGCAAATATATACGATAGTTGCAGAAATTTCTGCAACTATACGCAATAGTTGCAGACATTTCTGCAACTATACGCAATAGTTGCATTTGTGCAACTATATGCAATAGTTGCAGAAATGTCTGCAACTATACGCAATAGTTGCAAAAATTTCTGCAACTATTGCAAATAGTTGCAGATAATTCTGCAATTATTTGCAATAGTTGCATTTCTGCAACTATTTGCAATAGTTGCAGAAATGTCTGCAACTATACGCAATAGTTGCAGTTATTTCTGCAACTATAAGCAATAGTTGCAGAAATTTCTACAACTATATGCAATAGTTGCAGACATTTCTGCAACTATTTGCAATAGTTGCAGTTATTTCTGCAACTATAAGCAATAGTTGGAGAAATTTCTGCAACCATACGCAATAGTTGCAGACATTTCTGCAACTATTTGCAATAGTTGCATTTCTGCAACTATTTGCAATAGTTGCATTTCTGCAACTATTTGCAATAGTTGCAGATATTTCTGCAACTATACAATATAGTTGCATAAATTTATGCAACTATACCCAATAGTTGCAGACATTTCTGCAACTATACCATATAGTTGCAGAAATATCTGCAATTTTGTGCAATTTTTATAAATTTGAAAAAAAATCGAACTGTTAAATATTTGCTGAATTGTCTGCAAATATTTGAAATAATTGCACCTTTAATACAAATATAAATTTTTGGTATCAACAATGGATCTCATTTTAAAGATCATAAAATTTGTGATTTTTTGGTGAAAACGGTATGTTGATCAGGTTTTTGTAAATAAAGTTATACACGTTTGAAAAGTTTAAAACATAAAGGGTATTTGTGTATTTTTGCGTGCGTGAATTTGAAAATAAAGAGCGGAAACGTAAATGTTGGTTGTGAAGGATGTTTTATCTATTTTAAAACTTGTTAGGGATGTGAGCCAAACTATCCCTTTAATCCATCAGTTTTAAATAAAGGAACCCCGTTCGTATTTGCATTTTTTTAACTTCCTATCCATGATTCAAAACCACATGTTCTCCTAACAGTTAACCTTCATTCATTCTTTATTTGCTTTAGAAAACCCTACCTTTTTCGATAGAAAAACAGCTTTCCCTTTTAATTTCTGGTCAAACTGACAATAGTGTGCTTGCCTCTAAAGGTTTTGGCCTTCTAAATGATATCATCCAAGGCTATCCCATGGCATAGCCCGTGAGTGATAATCTACCTCCCAATTTCTGTCATCCATCTTCCTGAGTCATTGATTGAATATCAACGTCGACTAAATCATTGATAAAAGGGCTCCTAAATTTCAGTTTCACTTAAGGTGAATAATATTTTAACTTTAATCTCACCTAAATATACCGTTTCTTGAATTTATGGGAGGAAATTATGGGTTTCTCTTTCTTCAGTTATGATTACATTACATGATGTTGGGATAAGTGCTGAATAATCCGATTTATTAACGAAGATCATCTTTGATTTAATTTTTCATCCTCAATCTGGTTGTTGTTCTACATCGAAATTGTTTATAGAGAACATGCTCCTTTATGTGTGGAAGTGAATTGAACTTTATTGGCTCTTGATTATTATAAACAAATGCAAATGATGGTAGTATACAAAGTTGAAAATTGTTAGATATTAAAATTTTCCTTATTTGGAATCTCTGCTTCCTTAACTTTGCTTATTTGTGTTGATCCTCGGAACGTAGATTTGGGTGGCTGATTCTATAATTGGCAAACCATTTCATTCTAAATTTTATCCTTCTTTTTATATACACGGCTGATATTCTTATATTGTATACAACCATGTTGGGTAATTGCCGCCCGTGACTGTTAATACATCGGTTATTGGTTTTGATGATAACAACCTTCACATAAAATATAGATACCAATGTTTCGTCATATTATATAGTTATAGTGTAAGATATTATACAAGTGTTAAATCGAATATTGTACGGTATAAAGACTCAAGAATTGACATGAAGACTCATTAGTACAGAGAGCAAGATATAAAAATATCAAGACTATAATATAGTGTATAGAGTCATAGAATTTTGTTAAAGTCCATGGTAGCAATCTTTTATCTTTATCTCTTATTTCCTTATCTTTTATATTTTCAAACAAAACATATTTAAAAATATATTTATACAAGATTTTCAAAGTTTAAAATGTTTGTAAACTATGTTTAAATTATTTTACAAAGTATATTATTTTCAAAATGTTTTAAAAAGAAAAGAGTTTTCAAATTTCACAAGCATATGTCGACATATACCCAGATGGTATGTCGGTATACATTCAGCAAATCAATTTTTCAAATTTTAAATTGAAGTGTCTATTCGTCGCAACTCTTCGCAAACAGACATATCTGTTTATAGATTATAAATAAGAGGTTTTAAACGATTTTTTTAGCAGTTATTATCTTATTTTGTTCCCTCCTCTTACTCTCTTGAAAACATCATTGAAATTATACTCTTTTCTTTACAAAATCAAATAGAATCAATTCTAACTTCTTTGTGCTAATTCAATATTACTTTCTTATTGTTTTGAAATCATCTCTCTCTCAAATCAAAGATCAAAGTGTTGTCCAAGAGGCTATAGGATTCATTGTATCCAAAGTTCAAGAAATTGTCTTTGGAAAAACCATCAGACTCTATTTGTATTTGCTTGGGTGCGATTGTAGCCCATTCAAATCAATTGGGTGTGCTTGGTAGCCTAAAAATCCAAGTGGGTGTACTTGTGGCCCGTCCAAATCAAGTGGGTGTGTACCCTGAGCGTGAAAAGTTAGGAGGGTGTGTCTCGTAGCCTCGGAATCAAGGTTGGAATTGGGTTTGCCTTCTACCCGTTTAATGATTAGCATTTGGAAAGAAATCTGTACAAGAAATTGTACATGACTGGATGTAGAAGAAATTCGAACCAGTACAAAATCCTTGGTGTCATCTCTCTAACTCTCTACTTTACTTTATTGGTTTACTTTTATCTGTGATTGCATCTGTGATTAATTGTTGATATAATTCTGTGTTGAAAATTTATGATTCAATACTAAACTTAAAATAAATTTAAAAAATTTACAAAAGTTAGAAAGAACTATTCCCCCCCCCCGGTGTTTAATTAGCCTTAAGATTCATAATTCCACAACCCACATTTGGTATTAAAGCACCGGGTTTTCAAAAATTTGTAATTTGATTTTGAAAAGTTTAAATCGCTAGTGATATTTTTACACTATTGTAGAAATACGATTTTGTGAAACCAATATGTTATTAGAAACTAACTGTTTTGAAAAGTCACTTGATTTCTTGAAAAGGTATGATTTTGAATTGCAGAAAAAGGCTTGTTATATGGCTAATGATGAATAGACACTTGAAAAACATAACAAATCAAGAAGGACAAGTGGGTACTAGATAGTGGATGCTCAAGACATATGACTGGAAATCTGGAGATCTTGAATAAGAAAAGTGGATACTAGATAGTGGATGCTCAAGACAAGTGGATACTGGATAGTGTCCACAAAGATGGAGAATCAGCTAACTTCGGAGACAACTCAAAAGGATATGTGATTAGCATCGGCAATGTCAGTAACTCTAAAACTCATACTATTTCTAATGTTTTGCTAGTTAGGAATCTGAAACATAACTTGCTTAATGTTAGTCAATTGTGTGATAAGTGTTTTAAAATTAAGTTTGAAAAGGTAATTGTGATATCAAAGATAATGAGTCAAACATTATCTTTGAAGGTATTAGGAAACGTAACATTTATACTTTAAGTATGTAAGTGTCCAACGATAATTTATGTCTTTTGACTGAATCTAATGACCCTTGGATTGGCACAAAAGATTTAGTCATTTGAATTTTAACACCTTTCTAAGTTTACTAGATATGGACTTGTTAGGGGTCTTTCTAAAATGAGTTTTAATGCCAATAATTTACATGATGCATGTCAATTAGGAAAACTTCGTAATAGCTCTTTTAAATCTAAAGATATGATTTCTATTTCTCATCCTCATGAACTTCTTTACCTATAGCTTTTCAGACTATCGCAAATACAATCAATAAATCATAATAGATATGTCTTTGTAATTGTAGATGAATTTACTAGATTTACATGGACAATTTTCTTAAAACTTAAAAGTGAATGTTTAAATTTTTTACTAAAAGAATTCAAAATCAAATGTCAACTAAAGTTAAACTGATTAGGAATGATCATGAAGGAGAATTCAAATAATTTTGAAATTTTTTGTAATAAGAAAGGAATTACACATAACTTCTCATTTCCAAGAACACCACAACAAAATGAATAGTAGAACGTAAAAATGGAACTGTACAAGAATGTGCTAGAACAATATTAAACGATAGTGAATTACCTAAAAGTTTTAGGGCTGAAGCAATTGCTACGACATATTATGTTTTAATAGAATTTTAATTTGTCCTTTAAATAAGAAAACTCCGTATGAGTATTTTATAACAAAAAACCTAAACTATCTTATTTTAGAGTTTTTGGTAGTAAATGTTTTATATTAAACAAAAAATAATAATTTAGATAAATTTGATGCTAAATCAGGTAAAAGAATTTTTATTGATTATTCTAATATAAGTAAATATTATAGAGTTTTTAACACTGAACTAACACCATTGAATAAATGTTACATGTTCATTTGATGAGAATTTTAAAATCAATAATTCTGGTTTTGATAAAGAATTTTTAGATATAATCACTAAGGAATTTGAAATGAGTCATATGCGAGAACTAACATTCTTTTTAGGATTATAAATAAAACAATTAAATAAGGGAATTTTTATAAGTCAAGAAAAATATGCTAAAAATTTAGTTAAGAAATTTGTTATGTCAAATACTAGTGGAAAGCCAACTTCCATGGCAACAAATGAGAAATTAAATAAAGAAGAAAACTTAAAAGATATAGATAAAAAATTATATAGAGGTATGATAGGATCATTACTCTATATAACTGCTAGTAGACCAGATATAATGCATAGTGTCTGTCTATGTACAAGATATCAATCTCAATCTAAAGAAACTTGCCTAAAATCAATAAAAAGAATACTAAGATATGTAAACAACACACTAGTCTATGGACTCTTTTATCCAAAAGAAGATTCTTTTGATTTAATTTCATATAGTGATGTTGATTATGCTGGATGCAAATCGAACCAAAAAAAGTACAAGTGGAACTTGTCACATTTTAGGACATTCTCTTGTTTCCTGCTTTTGCAAAAAGCAAAATTCTATATCTCTGTCTATAGCAGAAGCATAATATATTTAAGCTGCATTAGCATGTTCGCAGATAATCTATATGCAACAAACTTGAAAAGATTTTGGATTAAAATTTTCTAAATCACCAATATACTGTGATAACATTAGTGCAATAAATCTACTTAAAACTCCAACACATCATGCTAGAACCAAACATATAGATATAAGACATCATTTTTGATATATAACGTAAATAAAGAAGTAATTTACTCGAATTTATAAATACTGAAAACCAAATAGCTGATATTTTAACAAAATCATTAACTCAAACATCTTTTATTAAACTTAGAAGAGAGTTAGGAGTATGTTCCTTCTCTAAAATATAAAATATAACATCATAAAATGAATATTTAAAAGGAAAATAAAATGAAAAAATGTAACAACCCTTATTTTTGAAGTTAATTAAATAAAATAAATAATGATTTAAATTGAAGAATTTAAATCATTACTTTGGAATTTGTAGTCTTTTATGAAAGTTAAATTGTTTTAGAATGATAAATTCTAAATCATTACGAAATTGAGAAATATTAGTATTTTTCAAAGTGTTAAAAATCACTTGAAAACATTATTTAAGATTTTATTTAATTATGGTGAATCTAAATTTTATAGTATATTGGAGAAATTAGAATTTTAGAGTTTTATTTAAAAGATAATTGAAATTAGAGTTTGATAAGAATATTTAATTGATTGAATCCTTTATTTTTAAAATAAAAGGTAATTGGAATTTATAGATTTTTTTCAATAGTGTTTATTTTATTAAACGCTTAAGTATTTCTCTTATGTGGATATTGGGCTTTGGTTTAAAACACTTGAGTATTTAGTTTGTGAGGTTACTAGTTAACAAATTTTTAAAGAAACAGAATTAATTATGGTTGATAAAATGGTTTTGGAGAATACATGTTTTAAAACAAATAAGAGAAGATTTTTATTTAAATTATAATATATTTGTTGAGTTTAAAAGCTAAACAAATAAGTGAATTTTATTTTGATTAATGGACCAAAAAGAGCCCAAGTCCATAGCTTAAGCAAAGGGAGATAAACACTTAATCATTTTTCTTACTAGCATATTATCGTGTAAGTAATTTCTCATAGGCAGAAAACAGAAGTAAGTAAACAAATGTCCTCTTCAACCCTAGATACTAATTAGCATGCTAATATAGAAATTAATTGTTAGGAAATCCTATAAATTCAAGGTAGTGTTTTCTAGTCCTATTCTAACTTTCAGACAACTCAATTTTAGTTTGTGGTGTATAATCTTTGTTATTTGTTTGATTTGGGTTTGAGTTGTTTCTAGGGTTTTGTTGATTTGATAAATTAGAAGATGCTATTGTTTAACTACCGTTGAATTGAAGTGTAAAGATGAGTTGAAAACTCGCAAGGTCAATCTCTAATTTTATGAATTGCGTGCCTTTGATTTCTGTAGCAAATGCTTGTTGAATTAGGTGATTTTTTATTGTGATATGATCTCTTGGACAATTTACTGAATATTGCAAAAAACCTTGCCATATGATCTCTAGAATCATCAAATTGTAGTGTATATATGCTTGCAAGATTGTGAATTCAATACCCCTGAAGCCAAAATCATCCGTCGCCTGAAAGCCAACGATTGAAGGACTGTTGGAGGGCAACCTGGAGCTGAAATAATTTCTGGTTTCGCCATCACCAGTGGACCGGTAGGACGCCACCAATGCATCGGTTGCGCATGCACTTGGAGCTATTTCAGCTCCAGGTAAAGCCCTAGTTCATTTGTTTGTTGCCCTATTTGTCTCCTTGTTTATTGTTGATCATTTCCTGTGTTATATGTGTTCTATTGCTACCTTTTTGGCACTCATTGCACTCATTTGCTAAATTATAAAATATGTTTAGGAGATGCTATAGAAATTGAAATCTATGGGTCGATTTATTGTTATATTATTGTGATGACCTTGGATTTAGTTATGGTGAATTCACTTGTGTTTTATGGACTTTGAATCACTTTGATTCAAATATTTGGAATATTATAAACTTATATCTATCTATTTTATACAAAAGAGAGTTTATTTATGTTTACAAATCTCAAATTTATTTCTAAGTTAATCTAATTCCTTTTATAAATGACTTCAGTAAGAAGTTATTTTATATTATGTATTATTAGTATAAATGGATATAGGCTGTGAAATATGGTTTTGGAAATATAAACTTAAGTTGTTTTAAAAAAATGCATAAGTACTACTTTGAGTTTAGAATAAGAGTAATTAAGATTTTGTAAAATATATGGTTATATATATATGACCTTTGGAACATAATTTGTGGACAATATAATTTTATAGAATTTTCGGTATCGATATGATTTTGGAACACGGAAAATCTTAGTTTCATAAAATAAGTATTTTGGTGCTAAATTGGAAGTATGGTTATTTTATCCTATGATAAATATTTTAATGGAACAATTTGGATTAATGGAACATTTTAATGAGCGATAAATTGTAACGACCCATAATTTAATCACTTTGAACTTGAATAGTTAATATGTTTTTAAATGATTAAATAATGGATTTTATATCTAGAATACAAATTTGGATAAAACTTCTCGAATGGATTTTTTTAAACTGATGTAAAATGTTAGTTTAAAGATGGTTCGAGTTATAAGGCGGTTAGGGGTACCAATTTATTTAAGAATAAGTTTGTCTAATAAAATAGAATAGTATAATTACTTTCCTAATAAAACAAAAAAGAATTATCAACCCTGCCTAATAAAACAGAATAGTATAATTACTTGCCTAATAAAACAAGAGAGAATTATTAACTTTGCCTAATAAAATAGAATAGTATAAGTACTTGCCTAATAAAAACAGAACAGTATAATTACTTGCCTAATGAAACAAAATAGCATAATGATTATTATATTCCATGCGGATGGTTGCCATTGGACCAAAATCTGGTCGAATTAGGTTCTGCCATGCGGATGGTTGCCATTGGACCAAAATCTGGTCGAATCAGGTTCTGACATGTGGATGGTTGCCATTGGACCAAAATCTGGTCGAATCATATTATGCCATAGTTGATAAGAAGGATTCCTATTGGACCAAAATGTGGTCGAATCAAATTAATCCATCAAGATGTTTTCTATTGGACCAAAATATGGTCGAATCAAATTAGTCCATCAAGATGTTTTCTATTGGACCAAAATGTGGTCGAATCAAATTAGGCCATAAGGTTGGTTTCTATTGGACCAAAATCTGGTCGAATTTGGTTAGGCTATAGGAAATGACTAAAGTACCCTTCTCTTCACCTATAAATAGCCAAATTCATATCCCATTTTAATTCATTCACAAACTAAAGAAAAGAACTAAAATTCATTATAAAAGGTGAAGTATTCCAAGTCTCCATCAAAGCAAATAGGATGTGAGTATATTCCTTGTTTTCATAGTTTAGTGGGTATAACTTATTCTGTGAGTATAATTTAATTATTTTACAGTCAGTGTAATCTTAATCTCTTTCCTTTGACTCATTCATATTTTAACAAATGTTGTGTTAACTATTGATTGTAAATTGTTAATAATAATGAGTCTGTTATTATTCTTGTTATTATTCTTGCTTGGATGTTTGATTTGTGCTCGGGCAGTTTATGAGCAATAACTTTGATGTTTAGTTAAAAGGGAAGTTACACCACCTTTTAACTTAGGATTGACATTTAGTGACTTTTTGATTAAAAGGAAATAACACCCCTTTTAGCTATCTCATTTGATTAAGAGGGAGCTTCACCCACTTTGGTCGTATTCTCCTTTAAATATGATGGGTTTAATTTATGATTTGAATGCAAGTTTTAAATTTTGGTTTAAAGTATTTTAAAGGAGCTTTGAAATTTATATAATGATTTAAATAGGTTATTTATGGAAAGTAAGTAGTCCTATACTTGGCACTAAAAGCCGATGAGTAGATTGAACCTTTATTTGTGAGATCTGGAACCGAAGTGTCTAGGCAAGGCTAGGAGCAACCAGTGCCCTGACTTACCTAGCTTTGTTTCTGGGTAAGGGGTAGAGTAAGTCGAGAATATCGAAAACATGACAAGTGTAGGAGATTTGACTTCCATAAATGATCTTTATAATTATAATGGAAAACATTCGCATTTCTTATAGACAATTGTTTTTGACCCATCTAAGTATGCTTTTGAAATATGAAATCCTCCCAAATGTTTTGTTAATATACTTATGTCGATGAGATAAGTATATGGATATTTTCCAAGCATTGAAAAAGTATAAGATTTAATTTCCATATACGATCGTTTTTTTCCTCGATAGTTGATACCTTGACTATCAATTTCAATACCCACCTTCCTTTTATTTTTGTTTCGTCAATCTAAGACGATTTGTTGCTCATTTGGAGCATTGATATCCTTTATTGAAAATGACTAAATAAAGAGCGAGTGGGGGCCAAGCTATGTGGGGTTGCTCTCATTAGGGTTTTTTCACAGCTATTCTAAATTGGTTTCGATTGTATGCGCATGGAGATGTGAAATACTTGGATACTCGGTAAGGTTGGCAGGGTCCGGCTTGGAGGTTTCTGAGAGCCATCGTAGTTCTCAAGTATATTTTCTAGTGGTATACTTTTGATAAGGGGGCGCACCCTCCTAGTCATTGTTGGAAAAATTCCTTTTCCTTATTTTTGATTCAAATCTTTGGATTGATTCTTTCTTAAATGCATCGGTAAGTGTCTTGCGCTCTTCGCGATGTTTAATTATTTATGTCCATTCTTTTATGCTTGGATGTTGTCCTTGTTAGGGGAAACCTGTTCTGCATTTTTGCGACAAGGTCTCATCGGTTATTTTGTGTGTACTATTTTTTTTCGGAGTTTACTCATACCGGACTTATTGTCTGACCCGAATTGTTTGTTTTCCCTAAACTCTCGGGTACTCATTTATATTTGAGTAGTCCAAAAATGACAGGTTTCTTTGAGCTCTTTTGAAGATAATGGACGAGCAAGAGGCTCCTTATCTATCTAGCTATTTATTTCCGTTGTTATGAGATGTTGGCTCTATGTATGTATATTTAAAGGCAGGTTGTTATAACTACCTAGACTGATAGTACTACTTTTGTTGTAACTCTGATAACTCCATGTTGGGAGTAACCTTATGTACTGTCTTATTTTTATGTTATATTTAACCGTTCCATTGTGAGATTATTGTTGTGTTCTTATATTTTACCCCATGACAACTCGTCTTTCAGATACTTGGGCAACGACACATGAATACCATGGATGTATTAAGTGTCGTTCTCAAGGGTCAGAAAGGTGGGTCGTCACATAAATCAAATAAATGTTTTGAGAACCTTAACTCTATAATTTGGAAAATACTAATAATCAACTTATTATTATCAATGGGTTTAAATGCTTTCGAGTAACGCTTCTTTTGATATTGTACCACTCATTGAATATAATTTTTGACTGGTACTTACTAGCACATTAGTGGATACTTGAATTTCATCTGGTAGTATGAGATGCCTTGGTTAAATTCTCATGATTGCTATTAGGAAGTATTTAAAACTTTGGGGTTGTATTCTCTTTTAGTTTTCGGTGGGACCGATAGATCCTTAAGAGAATATGTTTCAGGTTTTCCAATGGTATCCGTAACGAGTGAGATTTACTAGCTTCTAGTAAATACTTTAATTTCATCGGGCTGTATGGGATGTTTTGGTTAAATTCTAGTAATCACTGAAAGTGATAGTATTTGGCACTTTAGAGTATATCCACTTTTGGTGTTCGGTGGGGTCGATAGATCCTTAAGAGGTATACTCACGGATTTCTTTACGATCATAAATATATAATAATAATGAATAATCTAGAATCTTCGAGTCATATTTGCTACGATCCTTGAGATCAGTTGTGATTCTATTTCATGGTATGGATGATCCTTGATATCAAATTAGTACGAGTGATACCACATTTGTTTGCCATGTTATGGACAATCTTTAAGATTAGTATGGTATGGACGATAGGTACATGTGACGCCCCACCCCGAGACCCACATTAACAAAGAGAATTACTGGGTAATTCTGTCTATTAATGCGGAGAATAGGGCTGGTTAGGAGCGACCATCTATAATCTTGTCTTAAACATCTACTGCATACGTCGATAAATGCTCTATATTTTTTTTTCTATTTTAAGTGGATCGACATATCCGATAAATGCTTAATACAAAACTATAGGTGGCTAATGGATCTATCAGAACAACGTACAATAACAGTGTGCATATCACATCACAGAACAGTAATCATCATATATATAAATACATATACACCGATACATCCCAGTACAATACAAAACGATATACAAAAGTGGTTCAAAGACCACACTATATACATCGAATCAAAATACACATCAAAGTCAAACGGAAAGAAATATAAACTACACAAAAATGCTAGGCTGATATCCAAGCGGATGCATCAAAGCTAAGTCCTGAAACTGATAGCTAACCTGAAATAACTCGGTCTGACCCGAGTGATAAACACACGGGTCAGGCAACTGAATCTTATCGTTAGAAAGGAAATACGATAAGGTATAAGGGAAACATACATCAAGGGATCAATAATTGATAAGAATGACTAAGGTTGATATCAAGGATTGTCTATCTCTAAGAAGTTATAATTCTACACTTACTTGGGTTAATACTAGGGGATTCATGCATATAAAGAAAACATCCAAATATGATTCATGAATAAATAAACTTCTCAAAGTGGTAAATGAAACCCAAGTATAAAACCATAAAATTGAAATCACCAAAATCCTCAAGAACTCATATTTCGCCTTATTCATCTCTATAAGGCTAAGTAAACACATCAAAATATGGTGAAATCAAAATTCTCTTAACTCATAGAATAAATCTCAGATTGGCCAATAATTACATGCTAAAGCATGTTGCACGTGCTAAAGTTCTCAGACTAGTGCTAGTAATATAGTTAGGTACCCAACAGAGATCTCAAAGGCGACCGAGGTCACTTTTTTCGGATTTCTCAGATTCTCAGATTCTCAGATGACCCGAAGGTCATAGCACTAGTAATTCTAGAATGTGTCGCTAACTTTCGAAGAGGAATCTGTAAAGTGTTAACATGTGTCCCATACCACACGTTCGCACTAAACAGTTTACTAACCGTTAGTCAAATCCACATTAAAATAGAAACTCAAATGTTCACAAAAGTCATATACCTTGCCTCATATCATCAGCATACGGTATAAAATACTAAGCTCAAACTATTCGCAAATCAAGTGAAAAAAAAACAAATCATCAGAAAACTCATCAACCAAAGCAAATACAACACAGAAGACTACATGCAAGTGCTCAGGACAGCGATCTTGCATCAGCTATTTCGACCCTTTAATCATAGAATTTCAGAAAGTGATACAAATGAAAGTTGTCACATTCTTTCTGCAGTTTCCAAAACTTTAAAGATTATAGGATTTGAATAAGAAACGCAAAAGTTATGCACAAAATACTAGCTCAGGTTTGCACAAAACACCGAGTATACTACAACAACAGAACAGCGAGGAACATTTGCAATTTTAGCATAGTAAACATCAAAATCACAGGAAACACAAGAAATGAAAGTTTTAGCCACTGAAGTAAGCTTTCCGAAACATCCAAAATTATCAAATTCCGCTTAGAAACGAAAAAGTTATGGAAGATTTCGTTTCTGCCTCAACAACAGAGCAGATTTGATTTTGCTCTCGGGTTAGCAGTAGAAAAGTTCAATTTTGACATAGCTATCCTCAAAATTGCAGAAAACTCAACGAACAAAAATTGTAGCCAATGAAATAAGTTTTCCGAAACATCCAAAATTATCTAATTCCGATTTGAAACACAAAAGTTATGCTAAAAATACTATTCAGAAAAAAAAATATTTTCTATGCAAAACCCTCTCGGGTTTGCAACTTTCATAGCAAATTCAGAGGTCCAAAAGGACTCGAAAATTGATGAAATTTGATATGAACAAACTTGATCAAGTGCACTACAATATAAAAAAAGAAAGGCATCAATCTGACACCGGATAAGCCAGATATGATCAAAAGAACAATGGACAGTTTCAGCAAAATATGATTTTTCAAATCAAAGTTTTGTGCCTAAAACATCAACTATAAGCATCAAAACGTTTTTAATTAGCGCAATTCCTTTGATTACAGTTGCTGTAAGTATTTTACTTACTTTTACAGCGAAGGAGGAGGTCGATTGGAGCTTTAAGATGGAGTATTTCAGCTGGTAGTGGCCTCTAAACTACCTGTAGAAGCTGAAACAAGAACATGCAAGAAGAGAATGGAAATCAACAAACAACCTAAACACAAAAATTGGATTTTTTTTGATGAATTAATCTCATGTTGGAGTTGATTACCTGTTGCAATACTCTCTAATTGATAAAAGCAACCGTTTTGATTTGAAGATTTGGAGATTTAAGGTTTTAGATTTAACAAATGGTGGAATTTTGCTCTCCTTTTCTATTTCCAGACTAATGAAAAAGAAGAGGAACTAAAAGTTTTGTACGTACAGGTAATTCATTCCTCTTTTTCTCCTTCCTGGTTGCTAATTTGCTAATGGGCTTTGGACCCAATAGAGAAAGTAAATTAGGCTAAGTAAATTTTAATTCACCACTTGAACAAATATGCACATAAACACAATAATAAAAACAATGTATTTTTCTTCAAGTTTTAATACAACCAATTTATGCAAACATACTTACATATGAAATAAAATATTTCATATCATATAAAAAGATAATTTTAGTTTTTAAAACATTTTTATTATTAAAAACCCTTATTTTACATAAATACACAATTTACATAATTAAATGCATAAATCCTCATTTTTAACTTTAAAATTTCTACAAAAATTATTTCTTGGGTAGAAAAATCTAATCAACCATTTCAAACTCAAATTTATAACCAAAATACATTTTTATACCAAATTCCATCTTTTTATTTAAATAAACACCTTTTAAAAAATCAAATACTTCCTTTAAAAAAATTATTAAAAGAAGTAATTGGCAATAATTACAATAATTATTGCATTTACTCAAAATAAAATCACACTTCATTTATTATTCTCACAAATAAACATAATAAAGTTACCAAAACTTTATTTTCACATTTTGTTTCCAAAATTCATTGTTTATTCCAATTAAACAATATAAAACTTTCAATTTTATTTAATTTACAATATTAATTTATAACTACCGTTATAATTTAATATTAACAGGTAATCTCCAAAACCAGGCTTGTTATAGACTCCCCTCCTTATCAAAATTGCGTCCTCGCAATTTCTAGAGAAGAGTTTGTATTCAACACAATTATTTCATCAATCAAAGAAGGATAGACAAGCATGAGATCAAAATTCCTCACTTTCAACTCAAGATGAAAGAAGACCAAGATAAGTTTGCTCGATTAATTCTATGGTTTTTAAAGTGCACATATGGAATTACCGAACCATTGAATTTTCTGATTAATACACAAGATTTCGAAGGCGTCTCACCTTCGAATAAGAGCATAACAAGATGCTACACAAAGGATCAATCAAATGAGATTGATTTCTCATAAGCTCCTCGAGTAGAGTCGGGACTTAGCACAACTCAAACTCGAACTCTAATCAACAAGATGATTATCGATATGATCTTTCTGTATAACACTACGGAAGGAACCACACCGATACAAGATATACACAATAGAGGCAAGATAGTTCAACGAAAAGGTGGTTTCAAACTCGAACGAACGCATAAATGCACGTCGTTAGAAAATAGCACAAGAGTAAGATAATCACATGGAACTAAAATATATGTATATACTCTCAATCAATAATTCTTTGAGTTCCAAAAATTCAATATCTTTATAGTTATAACCATAAATTTCAACTCTTGAATTTTTTTTTTTCAAAACTTCTTACTTGGATTTTAAATTTAAATTTATTACTCTTCATTAGAGTAAACAAATTTTAAGTTGTTTATTCTCTAATTCTTCCATAGGTATACTCTAGTTTGTAACATATTATTTTTTTCAATTTGTTTCTCAAATTTTCTAAGTGTTAGAACTTTTTGGAAAAATCAGCGGAGTCTCCTTTGTACGGAGGACCGTATACAATTTTACAAAAATGAATTATATAATATACATCGACCATTAGGTCGGAAACACAATATATATAATCATTTAACACTTTAAAATTAATCCGAAAACATACCATCATTTATAGCATTGCCTTTAGCGAGTTTGCACAAACTTATATTTTTTGTTTTTGATCAAAATATAGTCCAACTATCCTCTTTTTACCTGTACTTAACTCAAATAGATTATATTAGTTCATGTTCATAGATAAGACGTGCTACACTTAACAATTAAGGGAAATAGAACAATTTTATTTCAGATCTGCTGTAAAGAAGACCCGTTTGGACTCAGCAAACCACAAAATATGAAAAACTTTATACTATGAAAGTTGTTCTACTCAGTTTAAGCTTTCCAGAAATATAAAGATCATCAAAATCGGATTTACGGTTTGAAAGTTATGTTAATTTTACTTTCAGCTTAAGTCTTAGAGAATTTTGCAATAGGGCAGAACTGCCTATCCGCTTTCAAACCCAATTTAGGCTTAGTAAAAAGAAAAATATTTAAAAGTGGTAAAAATAAACTTTATTGTTTATTGAATGTTCTTTCATTTACAAAAAGATTCAGCTAATTTGGAGTTATAAATCTCAAGTTATCTCTGTTTTAGTACAACACTTTTCTAAATGAAATTTCAGTTTTTCAAATCAATTTAAAATTTGAAATTTTCCCAAACCATTTTAATTTCAAACTACAATTTCAAACAAGCTTTTTGCTAAATCATTTATTAAATGATTCTCTTTTTCCCCGAAAAACTAAGACATATAAAATTATGATCAACCTTATGTAATTATCATAAAATATTCTATTAAGTGGAAATATTTTCATTACTTTCCAAAATCTAGCTTTAGAAACAATTAATTATGAAAACTCATTTTGGAAGAGATAATTAATTTCTTCCATTATCAAGAGATGATTATTAATTATCCATCAAAATAAATTTTTATAGTCATCATTAATTACTTGTACTAAAATATTCAATTAATATTTTAATTTTCAAACCAAAGTATTCTTTTACTTTAAATAAATCATTTTATTAATCAATGCATCAAATGATATTTTCTTCTAATTAAGACATTTCCTTAATTAGAATTATTCACTTTACTTACCCAAATTACCATATTAAATTTCATAAATTTCAAATAATTTAAGGGTATTTCCTCGCCATTGATTTATAGTGAATGACCTCATTGATTGGCTGCAGAGTTGATCGAGTGATCAAAACTGCCTCGCCACTCATCCAAAACTCACTATGGTTCAAGGGCTTTATTAAACATTTAAAATAAAATTAATAATCCATCATATTAATTATTTTCAAACTTCACTTATTAAAACTCAATTTACCGTGTCTGACTGTCTCATCATAGCGTTTAGGAAATTCCTATCGATAACGTTGGCCAAACGCATCGACTAGAATTCTTAAAGCACTAGACGGACAACCCAACACAAAAATTCATTTTCTTTAAAAAGAAATACCTCATATATAATACTCAAAATTATTCTTTGGTTTTCCCAAAAACAAAATCCAATTTCTCTTAGAAACCTAACTTCAATTTTTGAAAAATTTGAAAACACAGTTTGTTACTTATTCTCAAAATCAAGGAACACAAATAGAGCTCATCGAGATATTCCCATAATACTTGATCCTCAAGATTGATGGAAAAGACTGGAGTGTTCATTATTCTGTATGGTATAACGAACCACTCACAAGACGTATAACGAGTTCGGAATGCGGTAAGAGTAACGCTATCCTCCGCAACTCGTAGCTCATGAAAAATCGGCGTAGGGTCAAGGTTAGGAATGACCCTAGCACCACTTAATGGATTACAAAGAGATCAATGAGATATAGAGTAAGGTTAAGATATCTTACCGAATGAGAAGAAGAATACTAACAACATATCATTACTTCAAACAAAGTAATGCTACAATGAATAACACCGATTGAGTATCCGAAAAGGATAACTCAAAGAAACTGAATGATAAACTCAATCAAACTCGAACAATCTAGAAACTCACCCATTCCTTAGTGGAAGTCCTGTTAGAAGGATAGCCGAAGGCTAACAGCTAGGACTAAGGTTAATTTAACACTTGATTGCCCGATTGGATATCAAACCCAAACAGACTCATCAAAACTCAACAAAGTCACCTTGATTGGAATTCGAGATATTTCATCAACATCTCGATACTCAAGAGTGAATTTAGAAACTTTGGAATCATCATTAACATTCCAAAGTGACAGAAATAATAAACCAACCAAAATAGGAAATCTAAATATACAATAGGATCCTATAAAACAAAGGATTGGACTTAATATCAAATAAGTCAATCCATCCCAAATCAAATGCATCTCAAGATTGTGAGTAACAAATAGATACTCACAAAAGCAACATCAAATAGAAATCTCAGAATGCTCATTACAAGCCAATCGTTGTGTATCCCCTTAATAGGATTCACAACTCTCAAATAAATACAACATGAATTCTCAAAGGAATCAATAAGCTCCATCGATACGAACTCACTCGTATCGACAAAAATAAGAATAGAATAATCTCCTAATAAGATTATTCACATGATAAGATAACATCAAACTCAATTATTAAATACTACGAAAATAATATATTCCTAGAAATATTCCATCTCAACCATACCAAAGATTCGACAAGGAATCAAAGCATGATTCGAAAACAAGCTCAAATAAAGGACAATGATTCACTCGTACTGTACTTCGAAGTATCATGATAAACGTACTGTTCTGTGTTTATCCTACTTTGTTCTGACCTCAGCTCTGATACCAAGCTGTGACGCCCCACCCCGAGACCCACATTAACAAAGAGAATTACTGGGTAATTCTGTCTATTAATGCGGAGAATAGGGCTGGTTAGGAGCGACCATCTATAATCTTGTCTTAAACATCTACTGCATACGTCGATAAATGCTCTATATTTTTTTTTCTATTTTAAGTGGATCGACATATCCGATAAATGCTTAATACAAAACTATAGGTGGCTAATGGATCTATCAGAACAACGTACAATAACAGTGTGCATATCACATCACAGAACAGTAATCATCATATATATAAATACATATACACCGATACATCCCAGTACAATACAAAACGATATACAAAAGTGGTTCAAAGACCACACTATATACATCGAATCAAAATACACATCAAAGTCAAACGGAAAGAAATATAAACTACATAAAAATGCTAGGCTGATATCCAAGCGGATGCATCAAAGCTAAGTCCTGAAACTGATAGCTAACCTGAAATAACTCGGTCTGACCCGAGTGATAAACACACGGGTCAGGCAACTGAATCTTATCGTTAGAAAGGAAATACGATAAGGTATAAGGGAAACATACATCAAGGGATCAATAATTGATAAGAATGACTAAGGTTGATATCAAGGATTGTCTATCTCTAAGAAGTTATAATTCTACACTTACTTGGGTTAATACTAGGGGATTCATGCATATAAAGAAAACATCCAAATATGATTCATGAATAAATAAACTTCTCAAAGTGGTAAATGAAACCCAAGTATAAAACCATAAAATTGAAATCACCAAAATCCTCAAGAACTCATATTTCGCCTTATTCATCTCTATAAGGCTAAGTAAACACATCAAAATATGGTGAAATCAAAATTCTCTTAACTCATAGAATAAATCTCAGATTGGCCAATAATTACATGCTAAAGCATGTTGCACGTGCTAAAGTTCTCAGACTAGTGCTAGTAATATAGTTAGGTACCCAACAGAGATCTCAAAGGCGACCGAGGTCACTTTTTTCGGATTTCTCAGATTCTCAGATTCTCAGATGACCCGAAGGTCATAGCACTAGTAATTCTAGAATGTGTCGCTAACTTTCGAAGAGGAATCTGTAAAGTGTTAACATGTGTCCCATACCACACGTTCGCACTAAACAGTTTACTAACCGTTAGTCAAATCCACATTAAAATAGAAACTCAAATGTTCACAAAAGTCATATACCTTGCCTCATATCATCAGCATACGGTATAAAATACTAAGCTCAAACTATTCGCAAATCAAGTGAAAAAAAAAACAAATCATCAGAAAACTCATCAACCAAAGCAAATACAACACAGAAGACTACATGCAAGTGCTCAGGACAGCGATCTTGCATCAGCTATTTCGACCCTTTAATCATAGAATTTCAGAAAGTGATACAAATGAAAGTTGTCACATTCTTTTTGCAGTTTCCAAAACTTTAAAGATTATAGGATTTGAATAAGAAACGCAAAAGTTATGCACAAAATACTAGCTCAGGTTTGCACAAAACACCGAGTATACTACAACAACAGAACAGCGAGGAACATTTGCAATTTTAGCATAGTAAACATCAAAATCACAGGAAACACAAGAAATGAAAGTTTAAGCCACTGAAGTAAGCTTTCCGAAACATCCAAAATTATCAAATTCCGCTTAGAAACGAAAAAGTTATGGAAGATTTCGTTTCTGCCTCAACAACAGAGCAGATTTGATTTTGCTCTCGGGTTAGCAGTAGAAAAGTTCAATTTTGACATAGCTATCCTCAAAATTGCAGAAAACTCAACGAACAAAAATTGTAGCCAATGAAATAAGTTTTCCGAAACATCCAAAATTATCTAATTCCGATTAGAAACACAAAAGTTATGCTAAAAATACTATTCAGAAAAAAAAATATTTTCTGTGCAAAACCCTCTCGGGTTTGCAACTTTCATAGCAAATTCAGAGGTCCAAAAGGACTCAAAAATTGATGAAATTTGATATGAACAAACTTGATCAAGTGCACTACAATATAAAAAAAGAAAGGCATCAATCTGACACCGGATAAGCCAGATATGATCAAAAGAACAATGGACAGTTTCAGCAAAATATGATTTTTCAAATCAAAGTTTTGTGCCTAAAACATCAACTATAAGCATCAAAACGTTTTTAATTAGCGCAATTCCTTTGATTACAGTTGCTGTAAGTATTTTACTTACTTTTACAGCGAAGGAGGAGGTCGATTGGAGCTTTAAGATGGAGTATTTCAGCTGGTAGTGGCCTCTAAACTACCTGTAGAAGCTGAAACAAGAACATGCAAGAAGAGAATGGAAATCAACAAACAACCTAAACACAAAAATTGGATTTTTTTTTGATGAATTAATCTCATGTTGGAGTTGATTACCTGTTGCAATACTCTCTAATTGATAAAAGCAACCGTTTTGATTTGAAGATTTGGAGATTTAAGGTTTTAGATTTAACAAATGGTGGAATTTTGCTCTCCTTTTCTATTTCCAGACTAATGAAAAAGAAGAGGAACTAAAAGTTTTGTACGTACAGGTAATTCATTCCTCTTTTTCTCCTTCCTGGTTGCTAATTTGCTAATGGGCTTTGGACCCAATAGAGAAAGTAAATTAGGCTAAGTAAATTTTAATTCACCACTTGAACAAATATGCACATAAACACAATAATAAAAACAATGTATTTTTCTTCAAGTTTTAATACAACCAATTTATGCAAACATACTTACATATGAAATAAAATATTTCATATCATATAAAAAGATAATTTTAGTTTTTAAAACATTTTTATTATTAAAAACCCTTATTTTACATAAATACACAATTTACATAATTAAATGCATAAATCCTCATTTTTAACTTTAAAATTTCTACAAAAATTATTTCTTGGGTAGAAAAATCTAATCAACCATTTCAAACTCAAATTTATAACCAAAATACATTTTTATACCAAATTCCATCTTTTTATTTAAATAAACACCTTTTAAAAAATCAAATACTTCCTTTAAAAAAATTATTAAAAGAAGTAATTGGCAATAATTACAATAATTATTGCATTTACTCAAAATAAAATCATACTTCATTTATTATTCTCACAAATAAACATAATAAAGTTACCAAAACTTTATTTTCACATTTTGTTTCCAAAATTCATTGTTTATTCCAATTAAACAATATAAAACTTTCAATTTTATTTAATTTACAATATTAATTTATAACTACCGTTATAATTTAATATTAACAGGTAATCTCCAAAACCAGGCTTGTTACAGTACATCAGTATGGAAATGGTTTCTTTGTGTTAGGAATATTATGCTTTGTTCTGTAATTGTGCGTTTAGTGACTAATCTCTGTTTGGGACCTAAATATTTCACCCTGTGCCTTGAGAAAAATTCTGAGTTAAATTAATTCTATGACTTGTTATATCTTGTACATCTGAATTTACTTATATATTATATATCTTTATGTTATATCTTGTTCTCACCATTTTAGATATTTAGAGATAGTCTAACCCAGATGTAATTTTAATGCTCGGGTCATGCCAAGACTTTTCAAGCTACAAGATAGGTTGACCTTTGGATGGTTGTGTTAGCAAGGAGATAAACATTTTTAACTTTTAGTTTATACCATTTAGGATTCGTGTTTGTTTATGAAATGTATATTTGAGATAGAGATTTGCATTAGATGCATACTATGTGAGTCTAGTGTTATATTTGATAGACTCTCTCTTTTGTATATGTATATAATGTTTCTTATTTCGCCGTGATCTGTGACTATTGTTTATATGATAAATTGTTCTGATTCTGAGAAACTAGTGTGATTATTACTTTGAACTAAGACTGTACAAGTCAAATTTTATACCAGAGATTAAATAGACGGTAAGTATGACGTGTCAATGTTAGTTTAAAGATATATTCACATTCAGTCACCTTGATTAAGCTGATTATTAGTATTACTAGACGATATTATTTATAATGTTCTTTAATAATATGGGTATCGCTATGGGATTATGACACAAAATTTGCACATGTATGTTGACCACATCTTCTGTATATATTGACATATATCGGTAAAATCTGAAAACAGATTTCCCTCTAAAATTCAAAATTCGAAATGAGGCTCTATAATCATCGAATTTCAATTTATTTCTCATTCTCTTATCTTCTTCTTTCTGTAATTTCAAAATAAAATAAAATTAATGGCTACCTCAAGTTCCAAACGTTCAAGAGAAGTGACCACACCCTTTTCCTTCAAAACCCCTACTCTTGGCTTCTTCCAAACCACCACCATGGCCAAAGTTGTCTAGATTGAAGATAATTTGAAGCATGTGCTCATATGCTTTCAAAAATAGAGTCATTCAACTACGTCTATTAAAGGAACAAGAAAAGCAAAGGCGCATTCTTTGCAATCTCCAGAATCACCTGTTGGATATCTAAGCAAATCCTATTATGATTAAAGAGAATACTCCTAATCTTGTCATTCATAATCCCATGGATAATAAGGAAGAGGAAGAGGAGGAGGATGAAGAACAAGACGAGTCTAAAGATGATGAAGAATTCAAATGAATTGGCGAAGTATGCTTCGATCGGGATGGAAATCTCATAGAATAAAAAGGAAACTTTGTCTTCACTATCCCTTTTTCCCCATCCATAAGTTTCCCATAATCAAAAGAAAACCATAGATTAAGTTTAGTACGTATTAGTTTGGTTTGTTAGGATTTGGTTTGGATTGATATGTATATTTGGATTGGATTTGTTTATCTTGGTTTGGATTTAGGATTGACATTTGGATTTATGTGTTTAGTTTAGTTGTATAAGATTGATTTTAAATTAATAAAAATGGGTTGTGTTATCTTATTTATCATATACATATCATAATCATCGTATATATCATGTTTTATTTACTTAATCATTTAGTACTCAGTTATTGTTACGACCCGGGCTTTTGGGTCTTATTGATTAAGTATAGAATAATTTTAAATTAGGAAAGTGATGCATTAAGGAAACTCCAATTTATCCTTTTGGGAAATTCAGAAATAAATCTATTATCGGAAAGGATATATATATATATGTATGTATGTATGTATGTATGTATGTAAAGAAATCGTATTATTTTTCTATAGTATGGTTTTGGGTAGTGAGTTTTCATTTACAAGATGTTGATGCTTTTTAATATAACAATATATATATATATTGAAATTCTCCATGACATCAACACAATAGTCCAGAAAACAACCATGCACTAAAGACAATACCATTAAATGAATCTATGCATTGCTAGTGCCAACCCCCTTCTTGAGTCTTAACCAAACCACAAAGACGTGTCAACAATGATTTAATAACTCCAAGCTCCTTCTTCTGTTCCTCCCCAACCTTCTGGATCAACAGCCTTTGAATCTCTTGATATTTCCTTCTTGTTCATGAGCCAACCCTTGACTTCATTGGTAAGAATCTCCTCTATAGATTAAGGAAGTTACGAAGTGGGTTCTCTTTTATATAGATATGATTATCTATCGAATTGAAGAGGAAAAACACAATTTGAAAGAGTTTGGAGATTAAAAATTAGGGAGCTAGGGCTTGGGAAACGAACTAGTTTGAGGAAATGAAGTGTTGAAGTTAATTGGAGAAAATATAAGGGTTTAGTTTGTAGAATTTATTCGATAACCGTTGCATCTGTTTCCCATATCTGTCCACCGATATCAGAAAATTTTTAAGCATTCTATACTGTGTGTGTATATATATATATATATAATTCACAACTTATCATTCAACCATATCTCCAAAATATTATAAATATAATTCACCCCAAAGAAGATATTTTTTAAAAAAATCCTAAAATTCATACTTGCTAAAATTTCCACACTAGCTATAATATTTATACGATATTTATATTATTCATATAAATATTTCTAAATTTTTGAAAAAAAGGTTTTGACTCAAAAATGTTGTATCAAACTATCCCGTTCTAATGTTTAGGAACTCCTACCAAGTACGTTGACCAGACGTCTCGACCATAATTCTTAAAGTACTCAATGGGCAATTTAACACAAATAAATAATAATAATAATAAAATAATTTTTAATGAATACTCAGTTTGAGGAACTTAATTCTTATATTAAGGATATGAAAATAACTTTGAAAATGTGCGATGATTGGATACGTGGAACTAATGAACACATGATTGAGAATAGAGCCAGAGATAAGAGGAGGTACAACCCTTAGGGGAACCTTATTTCTACCAGTCTTAGGCGTTTTGGGGTTAGTTTAGATGATGAGACTCCTATTAGACATCCTTATTCTAGTGTCTTCGATAGCAAAGTTCTTAAATCCATGAAGATTCTGGCTACCTCAGATGTGATTACCATTTAGACGTCTGTCCATCATTCTTTCCAGCATGATGTTGTCGGACCGTCTTCTCCACTTAGGGGCTCACCTATACGTACCTCTCCATCCGAGGCTCGCATCTTATCTATGTTGGAGTGGTAGGGGCATCACAGTTATTGGTTTTGACTCTATAGTTTCTAAATATTTGGTTTAGGAGGAGTTTTTATTTCATCCATTTTTGTTGATGACAAAGGGGGAGAAGAATGTAAAACATACATAAGAATATATTCAGGGAGAGTTATCTAATTCAGGGGGAGTTATATCATATCTTATATGCAGGAATAATTAATGGTTGTCATCATAAAAAAGAGGGAGATTGTTAATACCTCAAATATTGATTTTGACGATAACAACCTTCATATAAAATATAGATACTAATGTTTTACCAAGTTATATAGTATATAGTGCAGGATATTATACAGCTGTTGAATCGAAGACTATACAGTACAATGACTCAAGAAATGGTCATGAAGACTCATGATACAAAGACTAAGATATAAAGCATCAAAACTATAATATAGTGTAAAGAGTCATAGAATTTTGTTAAAGTCCCTGATAGCAATCTTTGATCTCTATCTCCTATTTTCTTAACTTTTATATTTTCAAACAAAAATATATTTTCAAATATATTTAAAAATATTTTATAAAAAAATTTCAAAGTTTAAAATGTTTATAAACTATATCTAAATTATTTTACAAAGTATAGTATTTCAAAATGTTTTAAAAAGAAAAGGGTTTTCAAATTTCACAAGCATATGTCGACATATACCCAGATGGTATGTCGACATACATGTCGCAAATCGGCTTTTTAAATTTTGAATTGAACTGTCTATTCGTCGCAACTCTTTGCGAACGAACACATCTGTTTATACACTATATATAGGAGGTTCCAAACAAATTTTTTTAGCAGTTATTATTTTAGTTTCTTCCCTCCTTTTACTCCCTTGAAAATCCATTGAAATTATACTCGTTTCTCTTCAAAATAAAATAGAATCAATTCAAAATTCTTTGTACTGATTCAATATTACTTTCATATTGTTTTGAAATCATCTCTCTCTTAAATCAAAGATCAAAGTGCTATCCAAGAGCCTATAGGATCCATTGTATCCAAAGTTCAAGAAATTGTCATTGGAAAAACCATCAAAATCTATTTGTATTTGCTTGGTTGTGATTGTAGCCCATTCAAATAAATTGGGTGTGATTGGTAGTCTAGAAATCCGAGTGGGTGTGCTTGTAGCCCGTCCAATTCAAGTGGATGTACCCTAAGCCCAGAAAATCAGGAGGTTGTGTCTCATAGCCTTGGAATCGAGATTGTAATTGGGTTTGCCTTCTATCCATCTAAAGA
Organism: Allium fistulosum; assembly: GCA_030737815.1. Taxonomy (NCBI): domain Eukaryota; kingdom Viridiplantae; phylum Streptophyta; class Magnoliopsida; order Asparagales; family Amaryllidaceae; genus Allium; species Allium fistulosum. The sequence goes on from CM060906.1 coordinate 328,555,844, forward strand.
TTGGCATTTGAAAAGAAATTTGTACAAGCAATTGTACAGGACTGGATGTAGGAGAAATCTGAATTAGTATAAAATCTTTGGTGTAACCTCTCTAAGTCTCTAATTTACTTTATTGCTTTATTTTTATCTTTGATTGCATCTGTGATTGAGTGGTGATACAATTCTGTGTTGAGAATACGTGATTCAATATTAAACTTAAAAGAAATATAAAAAGATTTACAAAAGTTAAAAAACACTATCCATCCCCCTTTCTAGTGTTCAATTAGCCTTAAGAACCATTATTCTGCAACCCATAGAGACTATGTAAACATATAACCTGATCATTGAAATTATAAATTTCAACTTAATGACAGTAGATATTGTTCATTGGTTAGGTATTGTGATCTATATCCTTATGGGATTAATATAGATTAGTAACTTGATACACAACTATTCATGTTAAGTACCCAGTTTTGTCAAATACCATAACAGACCATTTATTTGTGTCGTTTCTTTGGTTATTTTTTGACGAATCCTTTCATGGCTTTGCATTTTTCATTTGCACTTAACTATTTCAATTATTTGTTGACAATCATTGGGTTCTGCACATGTGATGCTGATACGGTGTACATTTTGAAGAAGAAAGGAGGAGGAGAATGAAAGGAAGAAAGAAGGAGAATAACTGATAGAGTAGAATTATTTTCATCAAGCATATTCTTTTCATCCATTTATTACATACTTATAGATCATTGTAAGATCTTTCTAGAAGCCACATGACTAAATGGTCCTATTCTAACATAGGATTCTATTTAACCATTCTTGTAGAAAAAGAAATGCCTAATTAACAAATTTGTTATAACTAACTTTTGTCTTCATTTGCCGACTAATATCATTTCCTTAGTGCTCTATATTTTCTATGCACTGTACTCCATGTTGCATTGTTGTACTACACATTTTGTTAAGCCAGCAACATTATGTGCCTTTAGGATGATTTGCTTGTGGTGTGTCAAGCATAGGCCGAACCATATCATTGCTCCATATCATTACCATCCCCTTGATATCGACCTTGGCCTTAAGGTCGGAGATGATTTCTATGGTGCAGAAAAGGCCATACTCATCATGGGTGAAGATGGAAAATGTGTTGTCGAATGTAATATTTTTGAAAGCGAATAGGATGTCAATATGAGGAGAGGAGAGGATGTTGGGGTTTGGATTTTGAGGGATGGAGTGGAGGAGGTTGTCATTGGGTTGAGCTATCGGTGATGAGAAAGTGATGATGGAGAAGGAGACCAATACAAATTCGCTTGAGGTGAAATCAAGCTTGTCGAATAGGAAGTGAACAAGAATAAGATCTATGGTGAAGGTGAAGGAATGGAGGAAGGATTGGATGATGGTGACGATGCCGAGAGTCGGGATGACAAAGACGAAAGTGTCGATATTGTTGAAGAGGATCTCATTGTCGATGGTGATGGAGATGATTTTGGTTTCGGGAAAAATGAGTATGATGTCGGTGAAGGGCCGGAAGTGGGTGGTTACGAAGTTGGCTACCGAAAGAACGGAACCATCGGGGATGACGATGATAAGATTGATGAATGAGTCAGATAAAGATTTATACCCGCTTTTAGTTTTCATTTTCATTTTCAGTGCACCTAACAAAAACCCAAAAATCATCTCATTCGAACCTGCTTCCTCAATCTTTCCTTTGTTGTAATGTTTAGCTATAAAAGCAAACAGTGGAGTGTAATTCAAATCTCTTCCTTGTCATTTCATCAAACAGTTCTGCTCCTTATTGACTGTTCTAGACAAACATTTAGCTTGGCTTAAAATACAATAGCTAACCTCATATGGAATATATAACTCATGCTTGTTTTCCAGTTGGGTGAAAAATATAGCTTCCATCATTGAATTATACTTGTCTGGATTCTGCAATAAATTCAGATGTGGAACTCCTTTCGCCTTGAACGCTGCATCATTTGGGGCAAATAGCGTAAGCCCTTTGTCTTCAGCTGTCTCAAAGAAGATTTTCAGGAAACCAGAAGCCTGAATAAGGTTGGCAAGGGTTTTGCATCCAACCTTTTCTAGAAGCGCGGTGATGTTGGCGGTTGCAGCAGATGAGACAACTAGAAGACCTGGAAAAGTGATAGGGTTGGAAACTTCGATGACAGAGGAGGGGGAAAGAGGGGCGATGAAGCCCAAGATGACGTAGGCGATGACTTTTCCGTTGTTGAATATATCTGGATGCGTGATTTGGACGTTGTAGATGAAGATCTGGATAGAAGAGTTAGATCTACAGTCGGATCTAACAGTGGATTGGATGGTGAGGCAGTTGTTGGGTGAGTCGGTTTTGAGTTTAGTGTCGAAGCTTATTTTGGAGAGGTAGAGGTGGAAGAAGAGTGAGATGGAGAAGCCATGGAAGACTGTCGAGGTGTCGCGAGTGGTAAGGAAGAAGCCGAGGTGGGAGAGGTCGAGGATGGATGAAAGTAGGAGTTTCGTGAAGCTGATGTTCGGGAATAGATGCTAGAAATGATAGTAAATCGAAGAGGAGGATGACTCGGAGAACGAACTGAAACTAGTTAGGGCGGAGGAAATGAAGGAGGCGAGGGAGGGATCTGGTTCTATGGCAACAGAGGTGCTGGAGAAGAATCGGAAGAGTGGGGAGGAAAAATGATGAGTTGAAAGGAGAAGGCAGTGGAGTATCATTGTTTTAGGAGGAGGCGCAGTTGTCTGGAGAGGTTCTGGAAGGAAACGATGTTTGGTTGGGGATGGTGCGTCGGATGGCGCGCGGGGTTTGGAAGAGAAGAAGTGGTGATTTAGGGTTGTGCTGATCTTGGCAGTAAGAAACTCAGTGAGGAGGAGGGTTATGGATGGGATCGGGCTCAATAATGGGTTGGATTGGGTTGTGATTTGTGTTGTTGTCGTCCTGATTGCTGTTGGCAGGCCACCGAGTTGCAATAGTGAAAGCACCAATTGATATGGTGTACATTTTGAAGAAGAAAGGAGGAGGAGAATGAAAGGAAGAAAGAAGGAGAATAACTGACAGAGTAGAATTATTTTCATCAAGCATATTCTTTTCATCCATTCATTACATACTTATAGATCATTGTAAGATCTTTCTAGAAGCCACATGACTAAATGGTCCTATTCTAACATAGGATTCTATTTAACCATTCTTGTAGAAAAAGAAATGCCTAATTAACAAATTTGTTATAACTAAATTTTATCTTCATTTGCCAACTAATATTATTTCCTTAGTGCTCTATATTTGCTATGCACTGTACTCCATGTTGCATTGTTGTACTACACATTTTATTAAGCCAGCAACATTATGTGCCTTTAGGATGATTTGCTTGTGGTGTGTCAAGCATAGGCCGAACCATATCATTACTCCGTATCAGATGCTTATTTCTATTTTTCATGGTGTGGACTACCATTTATTCCAACCAATATTTTGGATGTGCTTTCAGTTCGATGGGGATTAATTTCACTACTAAATCACTTATTGAATTATATATACTGATATCATGTACCGTAAATAATTCAGTGACTGTTTGGAAAATTATGCCTTTTGATTAGTTTAACCATTCTCGACTTTAATTAAACTTACCCCAAATTTGATACTGTTGAACATGTACTGTCTGTACAATAATCGTACGTATTTTTTCAATATTGTTAACATAAGACTATTTCCCATCGAAGAAAATACCTTCATTTTCATTAATTTTTTCCTTTTCCAATACTTTTAAAAAAATTGACTGCCTTCTATTCCTTTTTTTCAATTATTCTTTTTTTGGTATTTAAGTAAAAAATCACCATCTATCAATTTTTCCCTATCCTTACTGTTGTTTCCTTAACATCATTTGGTTTTATGGTTTTATGTATGAATTTAGTTAACTTATTTATTAGCTGATATTTTTGTTACATTTTTAACTTTAATCAAACAATATATACATATGTAGACATGATATGAACTTGATATGAACTGATAAATTCATCATATGCGTATGTGCACGTGATTTGACATGGTTTTTTTATCGTGCATACATATGTTATCATTCTTTTTTGTGTAATGTGATAGAAATTGACGTTTATGAGGTGAGGACGTATAAAATGTTTAACACTATCTATTTATACCATTTTAAATGAATTCTTTTATGCTTTTTTCTTCTTCTACTTGCACGTTGCTGATTTTGGTAGACTATTTACAATCCTATGGTTGTCCACATTTTGTATTTATGACATTACTTTTCTTCATGCTCAGAACTACTCATTGTCATGCTTACTATTTTTCTTCTTCTTCATACTTATTACTTTTTTAATATGGGGATTTACTTCATTTATGCAGTAACTGATAAGATGGTTTGGTAATTATAAACCAACCAATATTTGTGTTTCCTTGAAAATTGGATACGGGCCATCTATTTGCAATTAACTAATGAAGATAAGTTATTTGATCAAAAAAATTAAGGAATTTGTTATACATGGATGTACATTAACATTTAAAAATATAACTAACTAATACGGTGCATTCATACATAAGGAAAAAATGGAAATGACAATATATTTTCTGATGTTTCACGTATGTAGTCCTCTGGCACCTTAGCAACATGTTGCTAGTGTCCTAATCAAAAATCAAGAGTTTTACATAAATGGCTGGTAGAGTAGGAGAAGAACTGTAATAATGTGTTTGTAATCTAATGTTGAAGTGAGTGAAAAAGGAAATTTTACCTAGGTTTGGAGACTAAGGGATCAATGGTAATGATTAATCCGATGCTTAATCGCTTAAATTGTTGGGTGTATGGATATTGGTAAAATATTAATATTGTGATTATTGAAATATTGGAAACTTTATGAATGCATTAATTAAAAAAAATGTGTTCCTGTAGTTAGGTATAAATATTGAAGACCGTAATTTTTTTCTTGTTATTTATGGGTAATTAACAAATAAATTTTCCTAAACCAAATTGTACATCTATATTTATCTTCACAGGGAACTATCTGAATTAGTAATTCCTTTACCCAGTAGACCAGTGCATGTATTATACCTATACCGCCTATGCCTGACTGGACCAATGAAGTAAAGTACAAATAACATTCAATATGTTCCAATGCAAATTTTACTTTGTGATAAGCATTAATTTGTGTATGATATACATGTTGGTGTGGATTTCTGCATTTTTGGTGAGGTGGCACGGCGATGGTAAAATCAAATCTATGGAGATTACTCCAAAGCTACGTCGATGCATTCTCCTTCTCACCACTTGTTTGAACAAACGAATAGGTGTTGTGAGTTAGGAAAAATCGCCTCCCAAGATACAATGGAGCCAAGATGATTGATATCTTCAATCGATTGAGATAGCACTGCCGAAATCAATTCAAACTATCTTTTGAATTGACTGTAGTGACAAGAGTATCGAGTTTACAATCTATAGTATCACAAACCCAGAATATTTTTGAATGAAATAAGAGAGGAAAAAGAAAAGGAAAAGAGTGGAGAAGGAGATTCGAAACAAAAGAAATGTAATTTCTAAAACGCTTTTCAAGCATTTCTATTTATAGTTGCAAAGAGTTGTCTTTTTGTATTTGAAACACTACATCTCTCACCAAACGTCCGACCATTTTCAAACAGTCGCGTCTCCTATTTTTGTATCTATTCAAAGTCAAAATTTTGGGCTTGTTAATGAGTTTAGATCTAGCCCGTTTTAACAAAAATAATTCTGTTCGAAAAATATAATTTGGATCCGAACCTAAATCCGACCCGGTCCAGTCGTTCGGATAGATGGCGGCGGTGCACGCACACATGGTGGCTATACATGACCTCCTTCATAACAAAAGAGCAAGCATTGCGTGCCCAAAGGGCCAAATCCTGTCTTGAGGAACATATATTTAAACACATATAATCCCTTATGTTATAAGATGTGAGACTATTCTAGTCCCACGTTCTTCCTCTTCTCTTTCTCTTCTTCTCATTCTAAAACAAAATAACTCACACTAATATTTTATAAAAAATTCTACTAACGATCCTTCATCAAATTTTAATAAACTTTCTCTTATCATATTTTAAAGGAAAACTCATACATAAATATAGATGTCTTGTGGACTTGAACCTATGCATAGTGATAACTAGGGGTGGGCATAAATTGCACTAATATGATATAGTTAGGGGTATGTCCTAAGGGCAGTTAGTGATAACTATGGAATGCCTCACTCGATATTTTTCTATTGGTTAATATAACTAAGGTCAAACAGAGAATATCGATGTTACTAATTTACACAGTTCTCTTGACTTGAGAATACTGTGGATCTTAAATATGAAAGCTCTGCTTTGATTATAGTAAAATCATGGCATGGCGTTCCATTGAGTGACTATAGTTGGGCCAAGTGGAAGTATTGGAAGTGAAGCATTATTTAAGAGAGGATTCGTCTCCTTAGTTATATGGGTTTAGTATTATGGTCAAGTCAAGTCAACTCAAAGTTAAAGTCTTTGGTCAGAGTATTTTGGTTAATAATAATTATTATTATTGAATAAAGGACTTTGTGTTTGGACTATAAAGTTGAATGTGGACGATAATGGAATTTTGACCATTACCAGATTCCATTAGTCCTAATATGATATTGTTTTGACGAAGAGAATTGGCGTAAATAATTGTCACTATCAGGTACTGCTTATAATAAGTAAAATTTGATTTTACCGAAAAGATCTGTAAGCGATGAATTCAGACAAACTGTCATACCATCTGCTAAGTGATGTATGAACATTAATATTTAAATTGTTCAATATTAATCGTTGATTGAATTCACACCTTTGAGTCGCACAACCGCATTTGTGATTTCTCCAAAAACCACACGATTTAATTAGTTTGTAAATTGTTGCAAACTGATTAACTTAATTAATATTTATGAAATATTAATTATTGTTAATTTATTTGATGTTTTGAATGCTGTTGGCAATTATATATATAAAAGTAATATTTGCATATATCGATATGCGATATCGGTATAATTTTAAACATGTTTTAAACAATATAATAATTACATAAAAGTTGTTTTCATTTATGTGGAAAAGTGGCATAATTGGAATGTGCTTGGATCAGCCATATAATGTTAAGAGGAGGAAATCAATTATGAGATTAATTAAAATTTAAAAAGAGGAAATAAAGGAGGAAGTTTTAATAGGAAAATAGGAAAAGGTTCCTTTAATTCTATTAAACATAAAGCCTCCTCATTTTTGAAAGTACAGAAAACAGAACGTGACTTTCATTTTTGTTCTCTTTTCTTCCTCTTCTCTATCATTCATTCATGTCTGAAACTTCATCCAAAAAAAACCATCAAAACAAATTCAAATCAACATCAAACTAAATTAAAAAGGTGGTTCATTCTTCTCTTGCAAAGTGGGATGGTGATTTGCTTGAAATCTGAGGAGAAGCCACAAATCAAGTTGTGATGAAGGGCAAGGTCTATCAGATATAGAGAGTGATCACTCAGGTCTAGGTATTGTTCTATCATTCAAGGTGTTTCTATATGTTTTATCCTAAGGTAATTATATGTGTGTATAATTCTATATTTACATATCTTATAATTTGTTCATATCCCCTTAATCTCTATCTTTCCCTTTTGTTCATACTTGTGAATTTGAATCTTGATTTGAATATCTCCATTCCCTTGCTTGAATCTATTGTTATAACATGTTAAAATATAGAATGTTTTCTTTTGTTCACCGCTGTTTTTTATGAATTATAACATCTCGTTTTTTGTCTCGTGTATGATTGTTTGATTAACTAATTTAACCTAGATCTAGACCTTCTTAATTTTATTTTCTGTACTCTATGTGATTGTTTACAAAGTTTGTTTAATCTAAATCTAGGTCTTCTTATCTCAAATCTATATATGCCTATGTCGTTTGATTTCGTTGAACATAATTGAACTTTGAATTTTTTTTTCATAATTCAGTTTTTCGTATCAAAAGGTATACACTAGAATATTTAGACATGAGTTGCTATGTAATTAAAACTTGGTAATAATTACATTAATTAATCTTTATCATCCAATTAATATGATGTTTTAATTGTCATGGTTCAAATCATTCTAATATAAACTCTTCCTTTTAAAAGAAAAAAGGAAACATTAAATTAATGATATATTCCATGATTTGCAATTCCATCTAATTAAAATTATATTTTTGCTTAAAAAGGAAGGATTCTTTACTCAACTGTTTCAAACCATTTTCATTAATCTTAATATTCTTTGAGTTACTGCTTGTAATTGAATCTATTTTATTTGAACCGTTATGCTAAATATTACTTGTATATGTATATATATAAATAAATATATATATATTACAATGTATATATTTATATATATGTATGTATATATTTATATATTAATAAATAAATAAAACCGTTCATGTTTAGGATGACAAAAATATACATAGATGGGAAATGTGTCCATTTTGGTGTAAATCCCAGCACTTAAGCAATGTTTACATTAATTTTGTACACTTTTATATGTTGTACTTACACTATACACATAAGCCTATGTGATGTGCTCATAATCATTTGCAATTAATCAAATTAAATTGAATTAATGCTTTCCTGATAAAACATTCAATTGAAACGTTAACATGTTTATTCAACATATTATTAATCTAATCAGAGATAAAGAAATATGATGTTACTCTCTCTCCAATTACTGTTGTTTACTTTCTTAATTAATTGCATAACAATTAGAGAAGGAAACTAAAGGTTACTTTCTCATATTTATTTTAATTAGTAACTACTACACACATATGTGTATTTGATACACTCATTCATTTAAATTTATTTAATATTCAAACCCTTTTGAAATTTTTTAACCAAATTAACTAAAATATTGATTTTATTTAAAAGAAAATTTAGATAAGATCTAAATGCATTTAGATTTCATAGGCCCGTTAATGATCCAAAATGGTAAATTTTTTGAAATTCACCCATTTCTTCCGCTATAGGCTGTCCTAGTTCCATCAATGATATTAGAGCCTAATAGCCTTTGCGGTTGAATTAGTCATGTTAGGGTTAACTAATCAAGCTTGTGCACTTAGTATGGTGTCTAGAAATGTGATGTCTAGGATTGTAATTGGGTAATCGAGTACCCTGTCCTACCTGGTTACCTGCCTGGCCTAGAAGGTGGAGTAAGCCCAAAGGTTACCCCTAATAGAAAAGGCCCAATTTGAATTGGGCCTTGGGCTAATTTTCAAAATAGTTTTGAAAATTAAGACGAGATTTTAAATTTAAAAGTTAAATTAAAATTAAAAACATGTTTATTATAATTGGTTATAATTTAACATAAATATTCAAAATGTTTGAAAATGTAATGAAAATTTTAAAATGTTTGAAATTATTTAAATATTAATTTCAAAATTTAAAATTTATTAATAAGATTAATAAGACAAATTAATTAATTGAGTTTATTAATTAATATTTATATGCATGTATTATATATGTTGATATATGTTATGTTATTTTAAAGTGTTTAAGATAACATAAGTATCCATGTATGTATATAAGATAAATTTTGAAATTAATATAATTTAATTAAAATTGTTTAATTAAATAAATTAATTAAATGTTAATTAATTAAATAAAAACATGCATATATAAGATATATGTGTTATATTATAAAGGTTATAATATACGTTATAAAGGTTATAGTAGATATGCCCAATATAAATGTTGTATTGGAATACTAATATAAAATTAATTAAAGAGTTAATTAAATTTAAATTATTTAAATAAGATTTAATTAAATAAAATATTATACATAAGACTATCATATAAGTAATATGAAATATAAAAGTTATATACCAATAAAACTTATATGATATGAATGTATAAACTAAAGGTGGAACATTAAAGAAACCCAAATAGACTTAAGGAATAAATACAAATGTAAATGTACGTATATCGTGATTTCTGATGTGTCTGATACTTGAATCACAAAGGTATTACATAAGAAATACATTAGTCCATAAGTCGATATCACTCAATATAATATATTGAAGATTATGAATCTTCAATATCATGTTGTCCTCTACCATATATATATATATATATCAATAAATTACTTGCATACTCCTTAGTTGTTGAGCAAACTCAAGCTAGGGATGTTATGTGTAGTATTATTAATATATTGAATAGAAGAGGTAAGATAACTATATGTATTTGTTGAGCAAACTCAAGGTACATATACTATACTTAGGCCATCATGATATGGTAGGTACGAGTGAATAATCTCTTTCGATTTGTTGAACAAACTCAAGATCAAAATGAGATTAGGACAAATTAAATTGGGTTAGGAGTTGTATGTGATACAACCGATAAGGTGTTATCCATTGTTTGTGAGGTTATGATTTGTTGAGCAAACTCAAGATCAGAATACCAAGGTAGACGAGGCCTAACACCCACTAGTGAAGTCGAAAGACTTCTATGTTTCATCTTAGGATTTGGAGAAACACAAAAGACTAGTGGGAGCCTATTAAAAAAATGAAACGGTAACATTTAACATTTCTAATATTGTAAGAACCTATTCTAAATTATGTTATAATTATCTACAATGATAAATTTGTGCATTTAATATGATTGATAAAATGTTTATCAATTAACATATACAAACGAACTGAATTGAAAGTTGACAAATGGAAATATAATACCCACTATTAAATTCCTATTGCATGTTAACATTTCAACACCCATGCAAGTGCCTGATTTTACAACTACTGAATACATTCGTGGTTTGGTCACTTATGCATTTATTTGGTCAAGACTACGTATTACATTCTATGAATTTTGAACTCTAAAAGCAATACAAGACTATGGATATTTGATCCATATACAATTGCATATAAATGTTATATAGTGAACGGTCAAAGTTTGTAATGTACAATATTTTGATGAAATTAGTTCATCCGAAAAACCAAATAAATCTTAGTGCCAGATCAAGTATTCAATTTGATTGATTACAAAAGGGATCATATTATGTTAATGTAACACAAGACCAAAAACTATAAGATAGATCTTGGAACTTGATTGTTGAAATGTCATTTTGATCGGTTTACGTAAGGTGCATCATATTTGATGTCCTTAAATGTTAAGGATAATCGAATGTGCTTTTGTAAAGAGTTTTGTTATGATATTGTAGTAAGGTTTTCTTTTGAAAAGTTTGACTATTTGAAAGGAAAATGAATGTATAAGAATAGAAGTAATTTAAGGTACAGTTGGGATGAAGAGAATGAATAGTCACTTCTGCTTCATAGAGAAATATTGAAAATGGGAATTGTAATAATAATTGATACTTAATATTGGAATAAGAAATATGATTTCTATTCCAAAATGTATTTTCATATAGAAAATTGTTTTCTATGAGATCTATTTTTTTGAGCTCAAGATATTTGATCGACGAACTCTCCACTGTACATAGTTGTAGTATGAAATAAACAAATTATATTAAGTGAATGATGGACCTCCGAATTTAGTAAACTATTATAGTAATGTTGGAAATAGTGGGAGCATGCCATATAACACTTATTTATTGCATCATAGTACGAAAATTGTTTTCGTAAAGTTTACCATACATTATTTATGAAATAATGATAATTTTTTGGTATCGAATGAAAAAAATAGACATAGCTATATTTCAATATAAATATTATGAATATTCTTTGTGAAATAAAACTATAATGTGGTAATTTTTTATAACAAAAGTGATGCACTAGAAAAATACAAAAGTATCTAATATTATTTACAGTTGCTTGGAATTATAGACTAAGCCGTAGTTTTGAGAAATAATTTTATTGTATGATTTTGAATCATATGATACTTGTTAATTATACCTCAAACAATAATGGCTATGCACCCATTTAGAGGGAGTATCATAAGAGTTGATGAACTCTTCAGATTGATACATATAGATGTATGCAATCGTAAGTCTATTAATACCAAAATGGTTCCACGTACTTTGTCATATTCGCCAATGAGTTATCACCGACATAAACATGTGTATTTAATACATGTGTTGTATGTCTATGGTAAACTCATAGAGTATAAAATAGAAGTAAATAAAATAATATGCAATAGAAATGATTTGATTTGATCGAATGAGTGAGTATATTATAAAAAGTTCCGAACGTACCTAAAAGTGAATAAAGATTCAATTCCAAAAGTCACTCCTCCACTTGGTGCATAATGATGCATCGATAAGGGGTAATCGAACTTTGTTGGACAATGTGCGATTAATTGTGAGTGAAGTTGAGTTAGTTTCTTTTTATTAGGTCATGTACTTAAGAGTAGTACACAAGGTTAATATTATTTCATCTAAATGACAGTTTACAAAATCACACAAGATAAGGGTTAATAAGAAACTCCAACATATCCTAAGCTAAGGAGTTGGCAGGTTCTGCGAGTCGAAAGATTGCACGTAAAAATTGTTCATGAAGGATGTTGTATTAATCTGCCCAAAAGGATTTTTGGAAATGCTGTCATTGGATGACATATTTATGTTTTGAGCATGAATTTTGTAAACTAAAACAAAATCAAATTTATAAATAAAGAAATTCATAAAAAGTTTATGAATGCCTATTCTGTTGCACTGTGAAACAATTGTTGTTTCAAGAAATACCAGCTTCATTGTGAAGAAATTTCTTTGAGGAATTACTAATAGTAAAATGGAATTGGATATGATCCATAGATAGAACTAATTAGATGAGATGAAATGAAATTAACTAACCTAAACGAACACAATGCATCAGAGTGTCTAATAAGTATCCTCGCACATTGAAGAGGAGCTATGAATTTCTTATCACGCCGAAAATATATAGTCCTCGGTTGTTTAATTAAACCATTAAGAGTGTTGAATCTATGGTATGATGCGCAAATCTAAAAGAATTCGAAGTACGCTATCAAAATATGATTTTGGTAGTCGTAACCAAAGGAATGTGATCCATCGGCTGTGTTTATGTCTTTATGAACAAGACTAATGCAGTTGGAATTGAATAAGCAATGTTGATAAGAATAATATTGCATATTTCAATTATTGAAATTAGCGTAATAGGTTCAGTATTCAACGTGTTCAAGTTAATTCGGATTTACTCACAAAATTACCACTTAGTATGACTTTACATTTAGTGCATATGTATTGAAACAGAAAATTCTAAATAATGATTTAGAGTAAACTGTTTACACATAATAACAAAAAATTGTCTCGAAGTCAACGGGAGCGATGTTGAGTTTGTTAGTCTTTGGATATGATCCAAGAAATGATAGAAAGTGTCATTTTATAAGCATCAAAAATTGAAAAATTATTTTAATAGAAATATCACATAGTTTGATTATCAATCAAAATGCAAAGGAAGCGTGTGTTCACAAGAAAGAATGTTAAAAGGTACATTGATATTTCTAAACTATAACAACACGTTGTTGATTTCAACGATGTACTTGTGTTAAAATCAAACTTTGTTGTTTTAATACTCAACTTTGGATTGTAAATGATGTCTTTTATAGTGAGTATAAAAAATATTGGGAATGTCCCAAATTGATATGCAAAGCCACCTTATTAAATTGTTTAATACGGAACATGTGAGATTAGTTCCTTATGCATTAGCAATAGGAATTATCATACATGTTATGTTGTCTACGATAACATGATTTGTTTATGTATTTGATACATGAAGCAAATACCAAATCCAAATCGATATCATAAATGGTTGTTTGAGGTGTTCTCGTGTATTTATAAAATACTAGAGAATTATTTATAGAAACAAAAACTCCTTATGAAGAAGAGTTCGGACTCAAACTTCATAAGCGAGATTGAGTAAAGTATGTCAATAATAAATTCAAGTTAAGAATCTTTAAGTTGGAAATGTTCCAAATGAAACACCATGGCTAATTCAATGAAAAAGGCTAAGTACATCTCCTAGATTAGTGCCACAATAAAGACAATGTATATAAAAGTATAAGTGCACAAATTTATTACTGAGCCGATTTCAAATGTTGGGAATCTCATAACATTGTTATATGATAACAGTGTCACGATATAGTTTGTAACATAACTTATAGCTCACTAGATGTCAAGAGACATACTCCAAATTGTTCCACATGATAAAGCAGTTTATCACCGTCGGAGAGAGTTGATTGACAGAGTAGATAATTAAAACATAATAGCATACTCATTCACAAAGAGACTGACCCAATTGGTTTTGAGAAAACCAATTGGAGAAGTCGGAACAAGATTCCATAAATAGCCTTAAGTGTAAGTGGGAGATTGATAGAGCTAGGGGTATGTCCTAGGGGCAATTATGTAATTTGTTCATATATCTAACTCGTTGACCAATCTTGTTCGAAATAAAGGTATTTTCATTATATTATATACTTGATATAATGTGGTTATATTAATTAATCAATTTAATTAAAAGTATATTTAATAGAAAATCCATAAATGGTATGTTTGTGATAGTAGTTATAAAGTGTTGTAACCGTGAGTAATTTATCACAATGAAACAAATATACAATGTTCCTAGTCAAGATGCATCGAAACTAAATATCGATGTATCTGTTGAGATTAGTGTACGTAATGCTCTCCAAATGTTGGGCAGTGTATTACTCATGGCTGTTGGGGGCACCAAGCGGTTACATACTGATAGTCATTGGATAACTATGGAATGACTCACTCGATAGTTTTCTGTTGGTTAATATAACTAAGGTCAAGCAGAGAATATCGATGTGACTAATTTACACAGTTCTCTCGACTTGAGAATACCGTGGATGAAACTACCTGAATTCCAGTGGTTCGGATTTTTCATAAAAATGCTAAAAACCAAGCCCACTGAAGCCCGAGTTGGGTATCTTATATCCTGCAAATAGGAAAAGATAAATATATCAGAGCTCAATTAATTATCTCACGGCGGAGTTGACTAAAATATAATAGTAAGTAAATACTCACCCAAATAATAACACTTTATAATAAAGTGTCATAAAGCTGAGAAATCTCTGCCATCTACCTAACATGTAGGATGTTATGAGGAGGGGGTCAGAACCAAAAGTTCTGGTGAATGGATAAGTTACATACTTCTAGGCTTAATTCTACATATATCGTTTTATTTCCATTTACTCTTATATTAGGTTCATTAGGTTACAATATTCTCACCTCTATTCGTGAACCGTGCCCATCTACTCCATAGTAGATAAAAACTTAATAACTAATATATACATATATATAGCTATATGCCCAATGACCATAGTGGTCTTAGGTACCACCCATGGTACCCTCCATATCCTCCTCGAAAAGGGTTCCAACGTCTAGCTTCGAGAGCGTTCTGTAACTACATCTGTAAAGGACAGCTTCATAAGGCCTACAATACAAATACTCCACTACTTACTATGAAAACGTAAATCACGTCCGTACTAGTCTGTACTAGTGCTCGGACATCCACAATGTACCACCCAATGCGTACATTGAGGACTACGTAATCGTTTTGTCTACTATCTGAATTCCACTAACAAGGTCTACCTTGTACGGAACTCAGTCGGGGATTTTCTATATCTGTAAAGGACTATTTCGTTAGGCCTAAAATACAGATATTCTAGTTGGTTTGTCCCTTTCTCATCGTGGCTATGGCCCTACGCAGCCACCCCTCAACTAATCGAAAGACCTCTAAAGATTTAAGTGGGCGTGCCCTACTGTAAACAATCTAACATCCAATTGGCGGTGCCCCTCCATCCAATGTCTCAATAGTGAAAGTATCATTGGACTATAGATTTAACTCTAGTCTTTCCCAAACTCGCTCTTGGTTTTGATGTTGGCCGATATCTACATGCGACTATCCTTAAACCTACTTGCATGTACATGACATACGAATACCCTACTCCGAACACCAATCCCTTTTGACTGCCTATAAAGGTTCGCTTCGTTAGACTTATAATGCAAATGCATTTAAGGCATACTCTCTTGATGGAACACCTACCGACCTTCCTGTGGGGATGCAGCTTCGTTAGGCCTACCCAGAGGGCCATCCTAGAGTATCCATACGTCCCGTTGAAGTCTCGTTCTTTCTTCTAGCCCAAAATAACTAAGTTGGACGTGCTCCTCCATTTCTGAAATCTGTGATGAGCTGCTTCGTTAGGCGCTTCATCTTTTGGGCTGCTCCAAACGCATTTCGATTCTTTTATTAGACCCTAAGTCTAATCATTTAATTTGCGTTTAGTTTGCTTTCTTATTTTGTTGGCTACTTATTTTAATTTAATTAGCATATTCTTGCCCTCGTCTTACCTCTAACTATTGTGGGATAACCATAGGTCTAATAGGGAATGCTGTTAGTATGATCCACTTTCATTATCTTGCTCATTTAACTTAATATGTAAATCCTTATGTTCAATAAAATAAGCTTCTTTTATTATTTCTACTTTATTTTCTTATCAACTTAATAATTTGTTTAAATAAGCTTCTATCATTATTCTCCACTATCATTGCTTACCAATTTATTATAAGTCCCATGATAAGCTTTTCCGTTCTTATGTCATAATTATAACCTATGTTATAATTCTACCTATAATTGTTACTTTTTCTTCTCCGTTATATAATTACAAGCGTTTCTTGTCTGCTCTAGTCTGCCGTCTTTTATTAAGATATAGAATTTTCTTTAATTCTCTAATATTACAAGATTCACTTATCATAATAATTGCCCGGTTAAATAGCTGGCGCAGTAAATGCAGACCTAGGCTCCTTAAATACTTTGTAGCCTCAAATTCTTAAATTAATAATTCTCTTGTTTCAAATCATACTTTACTTTATTGTCCGACATTTTAGGAAGTAATTCTATTATATTTGGTTGGTTATGAAGACTATATAATCCATTTCCATATCTTAATATTAGATAATACTATAAACAATAATCCGTAATTGCAAGGTATCTCTTTTACTATTTTGGAGTAGTGTAAAATACAGTGGTTTCTCTATTTTACCCTAATTTTCCCTTTTTATTTCTTTACTCTTGTAGTTACGTTTATCGTTATCTTTTAGATATTAAGTTATAGAATTGTATCCTATTTTCTAAACCAACCAATTAATCTAGTAATTACTCCCAAATTAACTTTTTCCGTTTTAATGCAATTTATTACAATAATTCTATTTCTCAACTTTTATTATTTTACATCTAATTTCCTTCATTTCAGTTGTCTTAATTATAATATGTATTCACGTTTAATCTATTCTAATCCATACGCGAAGAAAGAAAAGAGGGGATAGAAGAAAACTGACGCTTGCATAAAAATCCAAAACATAGAAAAAGATGTAAATAAGGCATAGGAAATAGTGTGTAAATACTGATACTGTAAATAAACTGCAAGTTTTCTTATAGTTCAGCCTAATTTAATTAATATGATTAATTACTGAATAAAATTTTCTAAACGGGAATCTAACGATAATATATCTTAAACTTAAAAGATATATAAGTAAATCCACTCACCTGTCGTCCTTAGCTTCGCTTGTGCTCCGCTTGGCTCCACAGTCCTTCTGGATCCTCTTCTTCCAAGGTGTATAATATTTTAATTTAGAAGATCTTCTCCCTTTAAATTATTTTATTTTTAGGGTTCAGCCTTAGGCAATGAACCCATGGGAGAAAATCTAATTGTGAGAAGATAGTTAGGCCCAGAGTCCTATTTATATTGGAGCTTGGGGATCTCAGACCGTCGGATTCTTGGATTAAACCTAGAGCCACCATGTCACAGGGTCGTTCGAAGCCATAGGATTGAAGAACATATGGCTTAGATCGCGCAAAAATGAGAAAACACGTCACTGCACGTACCTTGACGAAAATTCATCCAGGCCGTGAGCGGGTCGACCAGGCAGTCGACCGCCCTTAGCTAGCGGTCGACCGTTGCGCCTATTGGGTCGACCTACTAGTCGGCCCATATCTGTGCTATATTATTATTATTATTATTATTATTATTATTATTATTATTATTATTATTATTTCGTTTGGTTACTTGATTTTGTTTCGTTCTTACCTTCTTCATATTGGTTCGGTTTTAGACAAGTTATATATGAAAACTGATCGGAAAATCACCCTGGATGAAATGGTACAAGTTCCGGAGCCATATTCCGATAATTCCAAAATTATTTATTTTCATTGTTTATCGTTATATGTTACATTTTAACTATATAAAAATGCAGGTTGTTACATTCTCCCACCCGTAGGAAATTTTGTCCTTGAAATTTGACAAGGGTAAAATTTATGTAATCTTTTGCTTTAATTACAACCATTTTTTGTACATCCAATTTTGCACCCATCCGTATTTTTGTGCAAAAGTGCTTTTCAAGACAAAGTATATGCATGTATATAAATCTCTAAGCGGTACCTCCTATATGAATGCTTTTTATTTTAATATATTACTTTTAAAACATGATGCATACAACCTAAATATACTTGCAAGTTCTATATGAATGCAATTTTTCAAAAAATTAAAACACTATTCACCCAATTTTTCCCACACTCCTATTAAATAGGGGTGTAGTTCAACCATTTTTTCGTCCAAATCCTAACGCACAACTTTTAATATTCAAATTTCAGAAAAATCTAGTTTTCTGAATTCGAGCTCTTATGTTAGAAAGAAGATAGAAAACAGAGAAACTTTATTTTTCTTCGATTTTCTTTTTCATGCATCTTTCCCCGTACTTGGAATTTTGGGTTGCTATCCTATAAAACCCCTTTTTAATTTTTCCAAGCATGGTTTACATAAGAAAATAACTTTTTAAATCTTTAGTTGACGTTTCCGTTGCCTTTTTAATTTGTTGTTTTCTTTTTTGTTATTCTTATAACGTTCTTATGTCATTATTATCCACTTGTGAAAATCACAAAAATAAAGAGAAAAAGCATCGATACCGATATACTACCATAGAATTTTAAATGCATACTTAAGAGTACAATTTTATAACAAAAAAGAGAAAACAAATCCTACTACAATACAATACTAGATAGATGACATATGTAGACTAACATAGCCATCATCTCGGGCTAGGAGGCCTATGCCCCTGTCCGCCCTGACACAGGAAAGCTCTCATAAAGGAATCCAAATAGCTAAGGCGCTCCTCCTGCCACCTAGTGCTCACATCAACCTCACGTTGAGACCTAGCTAACTCATCCTATCTCATAATCATCTCATGCTGCCCCTGAAGAATCTCCGCGTGCTCCCTAGCGACCGCTCTTGCCTCTCGGAAAGGGTCCTAAACTGATCCTCGTAGCTCGTCGGTGAAGGGGGTTGAGAGAGTCCTACTCCCTCTCCCCAAGATCCATATCCATGTCCATATCCCCACGTACTCTGCGTCATGGGCTCTGATGGCCAAGCGGGCCATGACGACTCGGTATGTCCTACGCCACCTCCAAACGGTGGCGCAGGAAAGTGCTGATGCACATGAAAGTACTGGGGTACTTGCCAATATGGTGAGGGCTATGGTGATGGCTGCTGCTTGTGCTCTTGCTCCTCTTGTGGAGCCTGAATCTGGGCCAATCCTATATGCATCCTCCTCAGAGTGGATGAATCTATCATGGGGTGGGCCTTCTCACTGTAAATCTCTCTCTCCATCTCAACCCCGGCCCACCTAAAGACCCATGTCGAAAGGTGACAGTAAATCATAGTGGATCTGTGAAGTCCGGTCGCTGTCATATATTGGGCCATAACCGTCCTAGCCCAGTTCACCTGCAATCCTCCAAATATGGTGTAGGTGGCCTGCCTTACAATAGGGTATATCTGATCAAAACTCCCCGTCTTGGGGAAAAGGTTATACTGCAAAATGCGGATAACTAACCTAGCAAACGGGGTCAACAGCCCAGTGTTCCAGTCGGGGTGCTGGGGGTCTAAAAGAATCTGCTGCAAATTGGCCATGTCTGTCATCTCAATCTTCCCTATCTCTAAGCCATACCCTTTGATATCTAGAATACTAGCCAACTGAGACTCGGTGAAAACTATCCTAACTCCCTTGACCTCCAACTAGAAGGCCAACTCCTCATCCTCATCGCTAGTACGTAAGTTAGCATAAAAAGGA
Organism: Allium fistulosum; assembly: GCA_030737815.1. Classification (NCBI taxonomy): domain Eukaryota; kingdom Viridiplantae; phylum Streptophyta; class Magnoliopsida; order Asparagales; family Amaryllidaceae; genus Allium; species Allium fistulosum. The sequence goes on from CM060906.1 coordinate 328,575,884, forward strand.
CGTACTAACCTAGGATACGCTCGTTGCTCGAACATCTCATGGCTAAGAATTTGTCGCAGCCCTATATCCGAGAAGAGCTCCTCTAAACGTGTGCCCAGAAAATTAGTAAACGTCACCGCCCTTCCTTGCAGAAACTGGTATGCGGCTGTATCGGAGTAAGACTACAATATCCGCCTATCACTCTAACACCAGGCTATCTCATGTGGTGTGAGGTGGGGAAATAGGTGAACTAGAGAGGGTCTTCGAGGCATGGTGGAAAACTCTGAGATCTGTGGAAACAGAGTATGGATTCGAGTAGATTTCGCGACGCGCTTTGGTTTGGCACTAACGGCGAGTTAAACGGTGGAGTTTTGGAGGAATTTGGGTAGTTGGAAGGGGGGATTTTTGGGTGCAGCTGTTGTCTTCAAGGGGAGAAGTGAAAATGATGAAGAGAGGCCAAAGCACACATTTATATGTGTGCAGTTTGCACTAAGGCGGTCGACCCGCTTTAGCTACAGGTCGACCGCATGGTCGACAAGCCGGTCGCCTACTTGGTCGACCTGGTCGGCCTGTGCTATTTATTTTTACGTCTCGCCCTCCTCCCCTTAACTAATCGAAGCCTAGGCAAATTCTACCTACTACCGGGCTATCCAAGTCCCGGTTACGGCTTAGGCTAAAATCCCTATATGCTTTCCACCCTCGAAGTAGAGTCTTGACGTCTTCTATACTTCAACTGAACCCGCATTAATGTCCATAAGCTTGCTCCAACCACTTAAATCGTCTAACCCATAAAAATTTCTTTTTCAAAACAGCTTTAATTTCTTTACAGCTAGGAAAAAAATACTTTTCGTACTTAAATAAGGATTTCAAGAATACGTTTCTACTTGGCCAAGACAGATGTTGCGTAAAACATCATCACTACAGCCCAAAATACCAGTTTTCAATTAAAGTTAATAATACCTATATTTTCTAAACTGTATATTTCTCTATTTTCAAATTAAAAAATGCTTTAAAGTTGTTTTTTTCTTTTTAAACCAATAAAATTATAAAGCCGTAAACATTTAGACTTAAAACTTGAAAATTTCCCAAAACTTTTCAAATTCTTAAGAGTTTTAATTGCTGGGCAAGACTAAAAAGAGAATTTTCAATTTGTTTTCACCTTTCCAAAAATCCCTTACTGAATCCAAAAATCTTTGTCATATGAGGTCTTTTAACTTTTTGGAATTTCCTCGTTCCAAGTTTTGATATACTGAATTGTTTTCCAAACTTTCTCCAAATATTCGTTTACTCTAAAGAATGGACTTCTCTTTGGGGGTTTTAAGAGTGTACATATATTAAAAATACAAATACGTTCACTCAATATATACCTAGTAATCTAAACCTAGGCTCTGATACCAAATGAAACAACCCGAATTCCAGTAGTCTGGATTTTTCGCAAAAATTCTAGAAACCAAGTCCACTGAAGCCCGAGTAGGGTATTTGGTATCCTGCAAATAGGCAAAGATAAATATATCAGAGCTCAATTAATTATCTCGCAGCGGAATTGACTAAAATATAATAGTAAGTAAATACTCACCCAAAAAATAACACTTTCTAAGCAAGTGTCATAAAGCTGAGAAATCTCTGCCATCTACCTAACATGTAGGATGTTATGAGGAGGGGGTCAGAACCAAAAGTTCTGGTGAATGGATAAGTTACATACTTCTAGGCTTAATTCTACATATATCGTTTTATTTCCATTTACTCTTATATTAGGTTCATTAGGTTACAATATTCTCACCTCTATTCGTGAACCGTGCCCATCTACTCCATAGTAGATAAAAACCTAATAACTAATATATACATATATATAGCTATATGCCCAATGACCATATTGGTCCTAGGTACCACCCATGGTACCCTCCATATCCTTCTCGAAAAGGGCTCCATCGTCTAGCTTCGAGAGCATTCCGTAACCACATCTGTAAAGGACATCTTCGTAAGGCCTACAATACAGATACTCCACTACTTACTATGAAAACGTAAATCACGTCCACACTAGTCTATACCAGTACTCGTACATCCACAATGTACCACCCAGTGCGTACATTGAGGACTACATAATCGTTCTGTCTACTATCTGAATTTCGCTAACAAAGTCTACCTTGTACGGAACTCGGTTGGGGATTTTCTATATCTGTAAAGGACCACTTCGTTAGGCAATACAGATATTCTAGTTGGTCTGTCCCTTTCTCATCGTGGCTATGGCCCCACGTAGCCACCCCTCAACCAATCGAAAGACCTCTAAAGATTTAAGTGGTCATGCTCTACTGTAAACAATCTAACATCCAATTGGCGGTGCCCTTCCATCCAATGTCTCAATAGTGAAAGTATCATTGGACTATTGATTTAATAGTCTTTCCCGAACTCGCTCTTAGTTTTGATGATGGCCGATATCTGCATGTGACTATCCTTAAACTTACTTGCAAGTACTGGACATACGAATACCCTACTTCGAACACCAAGCCCTTCTGATTGCCTTCAAAGGTCCACTTCGTTAGACCTACAATGCAAATGCAGTCAAGGCATACTCCCTTGATAGAACACCTACAGACCTGCCTCCGGGGATGCAGCTTCGTTAGGCCTACCCAGAGGGCCATCCTAGAGTATCCTCATGTCCGGTTGCAGTCTAGTACTTTCTTCTAGCCCAAAATAACTAAGTTGGACGTGCTCCTCCATTTCTGAAATCCATGATGAACTGCTTCGTTAGGCCCTTCATCTTTTGGGCTGCTCCAAACGCATTTTGATTCTTTTATTAGACCCTAAGTCTAATCTTTTAATTTGCATTTAGTTTGCTTTCTTATTTTGTTGGCTACTTTTTTTAATTTAATTAGCATATTCTTGCCCTCATCTTACCTCTAACTATTGTGAGATAACCATAGGTCTAATAGGGAACGCTGTTAGTATGATCCACCTTCATTATCTTGCTTATTTAACTTAATATGTAAATCCTTATGTTCAATAAAATAAGCCTCTTTTATTATTTCTGTTTTATTTGCTTATCAACTTAATAAGATGTTTAAATAAGCTTCTATCATTATTCTCTACTATCATTGCTTACCAATTTATTATAAGTCTCACGATAAGCTTTTCCGTTCTTATTTCATAATTATAACCCATGTTATAATTCTACTTGTAATTGTTACTTTTTCTTCTCCGTTATATAATTACAAGCATTTCTTATCTGCTCTAGTCTGCCTTCTTTTATTATGATATAGAATTTTCTTTAATTCTCTAATATTATAAGATTCACTTATCATAACAATTGCCTGGTTAAATAACCTGTGTAGTAAATGCAGACTTAGGCTCCTTAAATTTCTTTGTAGCCTCAAATTCTTAAATTAATAATTCTCTTGTTTCAAATCATACTTTACTTTATTGTCCGACATTTTAGGAAGTAATTCTATTATATTTGGTTGGTTATGAAGACTATATAATCCATTTCCATATCTTAATATTAGATAATACCATAAACAATAATCTGTAACAATAATCTGTAACTGCAAGGTATCTCTTTTACTATTTTGGAGTAGTGTAAAATACAGTGGTTTCTCTATTTTACCCTAATTTTCCCTTTTTATTTCTTTTACTCTGGCAGTTACGTTTATCGTTATCTTTTAGATATTAAGTTATGGAATTGTATCCTATTTTCTAAACCAACCAATTAATCTAGTAATTACTCCCAAATTAACTTTTTCCGTTTTAATGCAATTTATTACAGTAATTTTATTTCTCAACTTTTATTATTTTACATCTAATTTCCTTCATTTCAGTTTTCTTAATTATAATATGTATTCACGTTCAATCTATTCTAATCCATACGCGAAGAAAGAAAAGAGGGGATAGAAGAAAACTGACGCTTGCATAAAAATCCAAAACGTAGAAAAAGATGTAAACAAGGCATATAAAATAGTGTGTAAATACTGATACTGTAAATAAATTGCAATTTTTCTTATAGTTTAGCCTAATTTAATTAATATGATTAATTACTGAATAAAATTTTCTAAACGGGAATCTAACGATAATATATCTTAAACTTAAAAGGTGTATAAGTAAATCCACTCACATGTCGTCCTTAGCTTCGCTTGTGCTCCACTTGGCTCCACAGTCCTTCTGGATCCCCTTCTTCCAAGGTGTATAATATTTTACTTTAGAAGATCTTCTCCTTAGAAATTATTTTCTTTTTAGGGTCCAGCCTTAGGCAATGAACCCATGGGAGAAAATCTAATTGTGAGAATATAGCTAGGCCTAGGGTCCTATTTATATTGGAGCTTGGGGATCTCAGACCAATGGATTCTTGGATTGATCCAAGAACCACCACGTCACAGGGTCGATCAGAGCCATAGGATTCAAGAACATATGGCTCAGATCATGCAAAAATGAGAAAACACATCACTACATGTACCTGGACTAATATTCGTCTGTGCCGTGTGCGGGTCGACCGGGCGGTCGACTGCCCTTAGCCAGCAGTCGACCGTGCGGTCGACCATTGTGCCTATTGGGTCGACCTACTGGTCGGCCCATATCCGTGTTATATTATTTATTTTTTCTTTTTTAGTTCGTTTACTTGATTCTGTTTCGTTCTTACCTTCTTCATATTTGTTCGGTTTTAAACAAGTTATATATGGAAATTGATCAAAAAATCGCCCTGGACGAAATGTTACAAGTTCCGGAGCCATATTTTGATAATTACAAAATTATTTATTTTCATTGCTTATCATTATACGTTGCATTTTAACTATATAAAAATGCGAGGTGCTACAGTGGATCTTCAATATGAAAGCTCCGCTTTGATTATAGTAAAATCATGGCATGGCATTCCATTAAGTGACTATAGTTAGGTTGAGTGGAAGTATTGGAAGTGAAGCATTATTCAAGAGAGGATTCGTCTCCTCAGTTATATGGAGTTAGTATCATGGTCAACTCTAGTCAACTCAAAGTCAAAGTATCTGACCAGAGCATTTTGGTTAATAATAATTGTTATTATTGAACTAAGGACTTTGTGTTTGGACTGTAAAGTTGAATGTGGAAGATACTGGAATTTCGACCATTACCAAATTCCGTAAGTCCTAATATGATATAGTTTTGACGAAGAGAATTAGTGTAAATAATTATCACTATCAGGTACTGCTTATAATAAGTAAAATTTGACTTTACCGAAGAGACCTGTAAGCAATGAATTCAACCAAATTGTCATACCATCTGCAAAGTGACATGTGAACATTAATATTTGAATTTTTCAATATTAATCGCTGACTAAATTCACACCTCTGAGTCGCACAACCACATTTGTGATTTCTCCAAAAACCACACGATTTAATTAGTTTGTAAAATGTTGCAAACTGATTAAATTAAGTAATATTTATGAAATATTAAATATTGCTAATTTATTTGATGTTTTGAATATTATTGGTAATTATTTCAATGTATATATAAAAGTTATATTTGCATATATCTATATGCGATATCGGTATAATTTTAAACATGTTTGAAACAATAAGATAATTACATAAAAGTTGTTTTCTTTATTTGGAAAAGTCGCATATTTGGAATGTGCTTAGACTAGCTATATAATGTTAAGAGGAGGAAATCAATTATAAGGTTAATTGAAATTTAAAAAGAGGAAATAAAGGAGGAAGTTTTAATAGGAGAGTAGGAAAAGGTTCCTTTAATTCTATTAAAATAAAACCTCCTCATTTTTGAAAGTACAGAAAACAGAATGTGACTTTCATTTTAGTTCTCTTTTCTTCCTCTTCTCTATCATTCATTTATGGCTAAAACTTACCAAAAAAAAACCATCAAAACAAATTCAAATCAACATCAAACTAAATTAAAAAGGTGGTTCATTCTTCCCTTTCAAAGTGGGATGGTGATTTTCTTGAAATCTGAGGAGAAGCCATAAATCAAGGTGTGATGAAGGGCAAGGTCTATCAGATCTAGAGAGTGATCAATCAGATCTAGGTATTGTTTTATCATTCAAGGTGTTTCTACATGCTTTATCCTAGGTAATTATTTGTGTATATAATTCTATATTTACATATCTTGTTATTTGGTCCTATTCCTTTAATCTCTATCTTTCCCTTCTGTTCATAATTTTGAATTTGAATCTTGATTTGAATATCTCCATTCCCTTGCTTGAATCGATTGTTATGAATTATAACATCTCATTTTCTGTCTCATGTATGATTGTTTGATTAATTAATTTAACCTAGATCTAGACCTTTTTAATTTTATTTTATGTACTCTATGTGATTGTTTACAAAGTTTGTTTAATCTAGATCTAGATCTTCTTATCTCAAATCTATATATGCCTATGTCGTTTGATTTTGTTGTTTAAAAAAATTTGAACATAATTGAAGTTTGATTTTTTTTTCCATAATTCAGTTTTTCATATCAAAAGGTTACACTTGAATATTTAGACATGGATTGCTATGTAGTTAAAACTTGATAATAATCGCATTAATTAATCTTTGTCATCCAATTAATATGATGTTTTAATTATCATGGTTCGAATCATTCTAATATAAAGTCTTCCTTTTAAAAGAAAAAGGGAAACATTAAATTAATGATATATATCATGATTTGCATTTCCATCTAATTAAAAATTATATCTTTGCTTAAAAAGGAAGGATTCTTTTCACAACTATTTCAAACCATTTTCATTCATCTTAATATTCTTTAATTTACTGCTTGTAATTGAAATGAAATCTATTTTATTTGATCTGTTATGTTAAACATTAATTGTATATGTGTATATATATATATATATATATATATATATATATATATATAGTGTATATATATATCACTACACCAGAACTGCAATTTCCCAACAGTTATAACTGTTACAAATCAAATTTGTAACGGTTATAACTGTTAGTAATAAGTACGTGACAAAATCTGTAATATATTTCCCAACGGTTATAACCGTTAGGAAATATGGAAATTCCCAACGGTTATAACCATTGGGAAATTCCCAAATTCCCAACAGTTATAACCGTTAGAAAATTCCTTATTTCCAACGGTTATAATCGTTGGTAATTTGGGAATTTCCCAACTGTTATAACCGTTGGGAAATTCCTTATTTCCCACGGTTATAACCACTAGGAAATTCTTTATTTCCAACGGTTATAACCGTTGGTAATTTGGGGATTTCAGTATTTCCCAATAGAATTTTAAAATATAATACTTAATATTCCATATAACATTCATGTATGATGCATGAAACTAAGAACAGTAAACACTCTAGAAAATTATAAACTTGATAGTCCCTTTTCGCCAATATTGTCCATCAGAAATTATAAACTGAACATTAATAAAACTCAATATTTTAAAGCAGATTCATATACGATAATCACATTCACTTGACATGGTATAATTTCAAATACAACACAATAGAAAATGTAAATAATGGCACAAATTATACAAAACACGAAACCAAAACATGCACAGTTCTAAGTACAACCAACACAATTATTACAAAACACAAGGCACTCATTCACGTCCATAACCTACCATTGATTCCTATTCATTTGCTCAAAAAACTTACCAAGTTTTGCATGCTTTGCAGCCCATTGCTCTACAGCTTCCGTTCTGTCGCTATCTTGCTCGTTCCTACAGTAGAAGTTTGTTGCTGTAAGGCCTGTTATTGATTCCAACTATCAAAATAATTACTGGGAAGAGACCACTTCATTACCACAATGCTAAACAACATTGCATGTGCTCGAAAATCCACGTTTTTATATCGTTGTTTTAATGCTTATCTATTTACATGATTCTAAATTAATCAAGAAGTCTCTTTTGTTTCACATAAACAAGGAAGAGTGCGTGGATGTCGTTGACAAGCATGCCAATATCAAGCCTGTAATCACATCCAGTAGTATTTTTCATGCATTTTAGTCATGTTAAAGATTTAAATATATTTGACCGACACATTCATAATCTTCATATGTCTAAAGATATTTACAGTACATTACAAACTAACTAGCTAGTGGTTTTAGTATGTTGTAAATGTTATTTTAAATGATGATGGAACCTAAATCAATGTTCTAAAAGAGGGGAATTAAATTATGCAAAAAGTTATATCTAATCATCACACAAGTGTAAAGTCTCATGGATGTATAAGGTATGTTAAGGTGCTATTTATTTCTAACTGGTTTCATTATATAAATATAAATCTGTTGAAAAAAGGTATTGCAATTATAGATCCAATTTAGAGCTTATTATGAAATATAGCTCTAATTTTGCAATGAATGGGAAAAGCACAAACGCTAATTTCTAAATGTAGACCTACAGAATTATTACATATAAATACAAGAAGAACACATGAGCATTCCATAAACGTACATTTACTGTTTAGAAATGAGACTCATTATTGTATTAAGTTTCAACTGTGAGGTATGTTCCCGTGATATGTTTATCTATAGAAAATTAACCTATTTTTGTAATCAACTCTTAACAAAATAAAGTCATATTGCTCAAAACATTACACATATGCATCGCTTAATGCTTAAATCCAAGAAAGTTTGCATTTTATGATTCTTGCCTTCCGGTTATTCATTAATATCCACTAAGGCATGAGTTGATCAGAATGGAAGAAGTATACAAACCTTGAGGGAAAAAGGGATCATAGCGTAGAACAGAACTGTTGATGCAGCATAACCAATGAAGAGAAGGACCTGAAATTACATACGAACTTTGTGAACCATTAAATTTCTAAGATTATTGGTCTTTAATCCAAAGAATCGTACCATAGTAATTTAATTTGCTCTATTAATAATCAAATAGTAATTACACATAACAAGAAAGTAAATATGTATATATTTAGTCAAAGAGTACTTACAATACTTGGGCTCCAAGTGACTGTTAAAAGCTCTTCTCTCTCAAATATCAATCTAAAGTACATTTAGTTATGACTAACCATGGAAAATTTAATGTACATTATCAATCTAATTCACACACACAAAAACAGAAAAATATTAAATGATAACCTTAAACTAATCGAACAAAGTAATCAACCGTAATGAAAATATTAAGCGGATTATGAAATGTACAGGAACAAAATGCAAGTTTCTAAAAAACTAAATAATTATATAGTTAATACCTAGCCATCACCAACAATTTTAACTCCACCATGGATTCCACAACTATGTCACTATGTTTCTTGCTTTTGTTAGTAAACTTGGCATGAATGGTAAGCAGACCCCCACTTGAACACTTGAATCGTAGTATCAAACCAAAGTGAAGAGGAAAATCATAGAAAGCGACAAAATGGCAAATTAATAGGCTTAAACTGCATTGAAAATTGAGATGAAAAAGGTTAAACTGGTTTAGAGTCTTGAATAAATGAACCTGAAATACCACAAACAAAAATGAGGAAACTGAAACATGAATGGTAATCAAGGTGTTGCGTTTATGCAAACTGAATTGAGTTGTTAGTGTGAATCAGTGTGTGTGAATTACTTCCCATGATGCTTTCGTGAATTAAAATGCTTTGGTTGTAGCCAATGGGTTTTGTTCAATATAGTTTTGTGTTCTCTATTAATAAAGTAGTCTGCATGATTTAATATCAAATTGCTTATGTATCAATCTTGTCCAAGAATTCAAACATGTGAAGACAACTTATAAACAAGTATATCCTGTAATTAGCATTGCATAGAAAATAAAAATTATAAATAAAATGAAGACAGCTTACGATACAGCCACTGCAGACGCTGGTGTAGCTGTGGCAGTTGGTGTAGGAACAGTTGCTGGTGGCCTATTAATAAGTCGATTTTGAGAAAAGGAATTTTAAAATTCACTGAGAATATAATGCCTAAATAACCTAGCAAAAAATAAGACAACAAAACAATTACAAGGCTGGAGTAGCTGCTGCTGTTGGAGGCACATGAGTTGTAGGTGGTGCCTGCATATTAAAAATGCTTACATATATGAAATGACTGCTTAAAGCGCAAAACAATTGATCATATCATCCTCAAAGTATGATAGGTTTAAATAAGATAGGCTAACAATTTCTATTACAGTGTGATCTATTCTTGCAGTTTCCAACCATATTTTTCAGTTTCTACCCAGGTTAGTACATCCCTGTTTTTAACACAGTTACACAACCATTTATGATTTAGCATTTCAAACATAAATGGTATCCATCACATACACATCAAACATTCGTATATGAGCCTCTTTCTGTAATGTATTATACACTTGCATTGAATAATATAACTACATCTAAAATTCTGATTAATTACATAATAATATAATTAGCACATGCAATACATGTGGTATATAAAAACGCCAGCGGGGACTATACAATAAGATTTATAAATATGTATTCTGAAAGTTGTGAACATATACTGTGGTTATATTCAAACATCAATAATATAAAGTAGGTAAAAACTGTTTGAGTAAATGTGGAAGAAATATTTAATTAAGCAATGCCTAGCTTAATATTAAATTGAATATTATTAGAAGCAAACAAAGACAAATGAACTATTTATAATCCTAAAAGAGACAAAACTCAAATTTCCAAATTAATCCAATGATTTTAGTTTTAACAAACTAATTTCAAAGAACAAAAATACAACAACAAAAAATATCTCAAATATCTAAAATTATAAAAAAAAAAGTGACCTAACCATTAACTGAATTTTTATTTTTTATAATAATGAAATAAAAATTTATAACATTGCAACTTTTTTCCGTAAATATCAAATTCAAAAAGTACCTCTATTTCAGAAAAGGCTATAGAAAGTATAAAAATTCAAAAAAAATGAAGTAAAGTATCTACTCTTATTTGTGTGTGTTTTTAAAAACAATTTAGGAATTTTGATACTCTTGAGTGAACTAAAAAGATTCAAAATGAAATCTTTAAACAAAAATGAAGATAAAGAGTAAAATCCCAAAAAAAAGGAAAAAGAATAAAGAATCTTAACAAAAAAAAATAGAAAGCATCAAAATTCATATTTGAAAATAAAGTAATATGGTTTTCTACTACTGAGAAATTCTAGTTCTCTTAAATGATAGAAAGATAAAAAAAATCAGAAAAATAACTTTTAAACAAAATAAATGGATTTCAGGACTTGAAAAAATTAAACTTTTTTTTCTTTCTTTCTGAATTCAAAATTAGATATTGCACCATATAAAAATTTTGTTGAAGTTTAAGAAATAAATCTCAAGCTGTATGAGTCAGTGACCCACAAGTCGTGGATGGTCACCGCCCATCCTTTTCTTTGATCTTTTCGGAGGTTTCCCTTTTGGCTTCAAAAGGCAATGAGAAATACATGGATTTTTGTGTTCCGATCTAGTATTATGGATGGAAATTTCATCCATAGTAATAAATAAAAAACTATAGAAATAGTTTCTAACCAAATTTTCATTCTTCTATGAGCAATGTCATTACTACCGACTATACGTATAATAGATAATAGTTGTATAACAGATCATATGGATAAGTTTCCAAACAAGACTACAACACAACTATAATAAAATAATTAATTGATTATTTAAGAAACCGAAAATAAGCTATGCCAATCAAAATTGGAATTTAACTTTCATATAAACCATATATTGTAATATAAGGGGCAATGTGATACAGATGTTGAAACCTGGGATAATATACATTTTCCACATCAATGAACCATGATGGAGCATTAAGTTATCAAGGTTAAGAGGTTGGTACTTGCTCATTTCTGATACCTTTCACTAAATTCTGAACAAACAGTTCGCCCGCTCTATAACAAGACTGAACCTATGCATTGAGGAAATGGTGTCAGAACAGATGATGACAACAACATATATACTTATATCTTGGTGTCTGCAACTAAATTCTGTAATCATGTCTATTTGACATCATTCCTCGGATCATTTATCACACCTCTTTGATAAAATCAATGTAAATTTTAAAAATCTGGTTCTATATAGTATGTTTCTATATGGGTTTATTACTTGTATGAAGATCAACAGTCAATTATTGGAGAGATACTAATTGTCTACCATGCATTTTGTAATCATCTAGATTTGGATGATAGGTCAAATTTTATTATTCATGGTTTACCTAACTCTCAACATATCTTATTGAGATAAACAAGATTATGCATATTCAAATGATTTTTTCTACTATTTCATTTCTGGCATTGGCAGTAGCATGCAAGACAGCGGATTGTCGTAAACCGATCCATAATTCGCAAATGCCAAAAAGAAAAGTATTCTAGAAGCCGAATATAATATCATGAGATAATTCTTATATCTATGATATGTATCATATGTTCATTTTAAGAGTCTACCTCTGAATTTGTTCCATAATTTCCTAAATGATAGAATATTGAAATCTTACTACTTGAGTACAGACTACAGTTGACAATAATGTATGTGTTGAATGTACATGTCATAAACCATACCAGCGTTTTCTCTGTTCAGTCTTTCAATCACAGATTCACAAAACATTTAAATTACAATAAATTTATGATTTATTAGTTGGTACATTTATATGAGTAGTTAGCTGAACAATTATCAACATTTTTCTTAGGTTTATCAGCATAGAAATGAGGAGACCCTTCAGCCATCTATTGCATTGCTCATGATTGCTGCCAAGGTAACCCATGAAGATTTCTACTTCAATGCATTACTAATTGATATCCTAAAAAAACTCATCATTAGGGAACAAACATATCATCAGTGTAATGCATATAGCTATTCTCATGACCATTTAAATACTATCCTCTTTCTAGTATGATTTGCTAGTGGAGCAGTAGTATATCTCATGGTAGCTTGATTTTATGGTTACATATTGGTCTATCCCTATCTAGAGAGAACAAAACCTTTTTCCTTGGTTGTGATAATTTAAGGTAGGTACAGAACATCAATTGGTTGTATGCATTTTGTTGGAAATCAGACCATGTATTATTCTTTATTACTAGTTTACTCAAAAGATTACTGCAGAACTCCTTTTGTTTATTATGTGAAATGCCAAGAATCTGGCATAGCCAAACTGCTTGAGTAGCACAATAAGTTCTTGCATTAGACATTTTTATTTGTGTCATAAACCGTTTTAGTTTTTTTCTTTCACTTTCCTTTTTGTTTGAACTACCTAATTTAAATACAAGGGCGTGCCTTAGTAGAAAGACCATGCTAGACCCCCATTCGCTGCCCACCTTTCAAATTATTCAGAATTCCTAGTTCTTTCTAACCAAATACTCTTCAGTCGCTTACTATTTAGTAATCGACCTAAAACTAATTGTTATGTGCTCCAATACTGAAATTGCTCAATTGAAAAAAAGGTGATATAAACAAAAAAAAATCAAAAAGTATGTACAACGAAATTGTTACCTGATACAAAAGTGTTCTTACCTGAGTAGACGGAGGTGGAAAAGCGAAACCCTAGATTTGTAGTTCGCAATCCAGATCTTCCTTCATCTTCGTCGATTTGATAGAAATAAAGGAGGAGGCGGTGGCAGAAGACGGAGGCTGTGGCAGACGGTCGAGGCGGCGGCAGACGGCCGAGGCGATGGCAGAAGAAACCGTGTAGGAATGAAAGAGAAGTAAAACATGAGGGGGAGAAATGAAATTATCGTGAGAAATGAGATAACTGTTTTTGAAAGATAAATTTACAATCTTATCCTTGCTGCACTTCATTATTTACGAAATTACCATATTTACTAACGGTAATAACCGTTGTAAATGGTTGTAACAGATATAACCGTTAGAAATTTGTAATGGTTATTAGCGTTGTAAATTGAAAGCGGAAAAGTGTTACAAAATGGGTTGTTTGGTGTAGTGTATGTATGCATTTATATATTAATAAGTAAATAAAACCGTTCAGGTTTAGGATGACAAAGGCATATATAGATGGGAAATGTGTCCATCGTGGTGTAAATCTCAGTACTTAAGCAATGTTTACATTAACTTTGTACACTTTCATATGTTGTACTTACACTATATACATAGGCACATGTGATGTGCTCATAATCATTTGTAATTAATCAAATTAAATTGAATTAATGCTTTTCTAATAAAACATTCAACTGAAATGTTAACATGTTTATTCAACATATTATCAATCTAATCAGAATAGAGAAATATGATGTTTCTCTCTCTCCAATTAATGTTGTTTACTTTCTTAATTAATAGTATAACTATTAGAGAAGGAAACTAAAGGATCTTTCTCATATTTATTTTAATAAGTAACTACTATACACTTGGGTGTATCTGATACACTCATTCATATAAAGTTATATAATATTCAAACCCTTTTGAAATTATTTTATCAAATTAAATATAATATTGATTTTATTTAAAAGAAAATTTAGATAAGATCTAAATCCATTAAGAGTTCATAGGCTCGTTAATGATCCAAAATGGTAAAAGTTTTGAAATTCACCCATTTCTTTCGCTACGGCCTGGCCCGGTTCCAACATGCTATATGAAAACCGCCCACACCGGACTGCAAAAATGGTGCGGAAACCCACACCGGATCTTCTAACCAAAGCAAATACCCCAAACTTGACCGATCCACATCGATACTGTTTGGTTGCGGTTTGGACAATTGAAGCGACCATATTAAACCAGACCAAACCGAATATTTACATCAGTAATATTATGATAAAAATATACGCAACTCCTATCTAATTTTATATTCTAACAATGTATATTCTATTTTTAGCTTATATTAATAATAATCATTGCCATAAATGAAAAAGCTATTGTTTTAGTATAATATTTTTCATCTCATTTGTTGGATAAATGCTAATTATAATCTTATTCTTGCCATTTTACTTGATGATTATGCATTGATTAACGTTGATGTTAGGTTAATCTACTAAAAAATCTCACTTGTAACTAAATGTCAAATTGAAATAGTCATACAATTAAGAACTAATCTTTCATTTCTGTATAACGTTGTATGTTTCAACCTCTTATGTAAAAGCTTCACACAGTTGGCTTCGTAAATTGATTGTTGATGGAAGTAATTCTCTTATTTCATATTTATTATGGGTTGAAACCGAACCAGACCAAAACCTGACCGTATTAAATTAAACCGAACCGAAACCGAACTATTTAAAAGAATAGTATAATGGTTTGTATTTTTGATTAACCATTTGATGCAGTGCGGAAGCGGTTTAAGCTTTAGACCGCACTAAACTAACTCGCGCCCACCCTAGTAATAACCTATTAGAGCATGCCAGGATGGTGTGGTTGACTAAGCATTGAATCAACGATCCTATGCGACGTGCCAGATGAGTTTCACACACTCATTTTCTTTTCTTCAAATATTTCATAAGCCAGCACATGAATTGGCCTTGTGTCTTCATCTTAGTTTCATGAAATGCTCATAGAGACTTCAGTCATAGTCTCGCAGAAGACGGCACCACCTTTGTGCATTCATATAGGTAGGTTTATTGCAAGTCCCTATAACTATACACTCAATAGTACTTTTGTTATAAACCTATTAAGTACTAAGTAATACAACCTCCACCATATCATTATAGGTACCAAGCACTCTTCTTGGAATGGATATAACATTAGTTGTTCAGATTAATATTATACTTCTTAAAATCACTTTATATAATGTACTTTTGCTCAATGAACTCAAGATAATGAATTTCATTATGTTGAGTTGAGTTTCCACTAAAGGTGATTTCTATATTGGCTTTAATTTCATTCCTTTTGATGTTTTTAACATCAAATCACTTGCAAGTCCTTTTGTAAATGGATCTGTCAAGTTTTGGCTAGATCTCACAAAACCTATGGTAATTACTCCATCAGCGAGCATTTGCCTTACTACACTGTGCCTTAGGCCAATTTATCTTGATTTGTCATTATATACCTGGATATTTGCTCTTGATAGTATTGCTTGACTATCACAATGCACATATATTAGAGGCATTGGTTTTGGCCATACATGAATTTCTAACAGCAAATTGCTTAACCATTCTACTTCTTTACTACAAAAAGCCAATGCTATAAATTCAGCAGCCATGGTAGAAACTTCAATACACGTTTGTTTCTTTGAGGCCCAAGTTATCGCTTCCCCACCATGAGTGAATACCCATCCACTGGTTGATTTATTATTATCCTCTCTTCCAGTGTTCCAACCGGCATCTGTGTATCCTTATATTACACTTAGATACACACTAACAATATACCATAGTCCATGGTTACTTTCAAATATTTTAAATTTCTTTGTACTTCTAGCCAGTGAATATAACTAGGGTTATTGGTATACTTACTCATTTTTCTAATAGCGTAGGCAATATAGGTCTTGTGAATGTCATAGCATATATAATAATATCAATAACTTTACCGTATTCTAGTTGATATTTTGATCTACCGGTATTAGAATATAATTGCATATTTGGTTCAAATAGGGTGCTTATAGGTTTGCAATCAAATTGATTAAACCTTTTTAGAATCTTCTCTATGTAAGAGACTGGGAAATGATCAACCCTTCTGCTGTTTTTATGATTCTATTTCTTAGAATCACTTCAGCTTTCCCCATGTCTTTCGTGTCCAAACAGGAAGGTAGAAATCTTTTCGTATCTTCAGTACTCGAGGTATCGGTCCTAAATATTAACATATCATCGATATAAAGGCATATAATTATAGCTTTACCAACATGAAATTTGTACAGACACATTTGTCTAATTCGCAACTCCTAAAACCATTTGACACCATAGTTTTATCAAATTTCTCATGCCACTGTTTTGGTGCTTGTTTAAGACCCTAAAGTGATTTAATAAGTTTACATACTTTACGTACTTGTCCAGGCATCACAAAACCTTCTGATTGAGACATATATATCTCTTCAACAATTTTTCCATTTATGTAACATCCCCTTACTTAGAGGCCCAAAACTAACGGCTACGGATGTTGCAATCATCCATAGTTATTAATCCTCGGTGACCAAATGCGTCAATGTTAGATACATCGATACACAAAAACACATGAATATGGAAAAAATTTAAAACAGCAAACAAAGTCCACATTCTATTTCAAAATATTTCAAATTCATTACATAATCCCAGAGCGCAAAGCACGTTCGGACAAAATATACTTATTACAAAATACGCCAAGAGCGAAATATGAAGATGCCCCCTTGGATGATCAGAGTATATAATATGATAATAAATCAAGTTTGCCTTTACAACCAAACACAGCGGAAATAAAAGAACTCTAAGTAGCTACCATGCCTCCTGCACGTTACCGAAAGCTTTATTCGTCTAAAAGAACACCTGAAAACCCTAAACGTCAAACTACTCAAAATCAATTGAGTACCCGAGAGTTTAAAGGGAAAACAAAAACTTCGAGTCAAACATAAAGCCTGGTATGAATAATAATCTACCATCTCAATTCTTTTAGATATCCAGTGAGACCACACCACTTAGCGGAACGGGTTTTCCCCTCACTAGTATCTTAAAATCTTTAAAAAACCATATACTATGCTCCTGCATCCACAATGGTTAACAATTCAAAATAATATAATGATATGCAAACAAGTAAGTTAATTCCGAATTATCTATCCTCATTCATTCTGACTATTTGTCTCAGTTATTGTTTCTAGGGTTACTATTAACCTATTAGTTTTCATGGGCTCACTAATAACCCGTTAAATGTTTACGGACTACTTGTCTGATTTCATAGTTTTCATGGGATCACTAAGAACCTATTGGTAACTCCAATATCTTTTCTCTTATCCTAGTTTTCATGGGCTGACTAGGAACCTATTGACTAACTATTATATCTTATCCGGATATAGTTTTCATGGGCTAACTATAAACATATTGGCCCCTGCCAATATCAAATCATAGTTTTCATGGTCTGACTATGAACCTATTGGCCCTACCAATATCTTTCCCATTACACAATTTTCATGGGCTTACTGTGAACCTATTGGCTCCTGCAAATATCTTTAGTTAAGATTTTAACATTTCTTAAGTTATATTCACTACTGGGTCAACCTAGCTGGTTATTCTACCCTTTCCCAAAGTACCGTTATGGATTAATTACAATGTGAATAAATATATGAAGAAGCAATCAATACAACAAAGCAATACTCTCAAAAATCTTTATTTATGCCATGGTATTTCCTTTAAAATGAGAATGAGTTATTTGTTATGAAACCTTAAAACATCATTTTCGAAACCACTGGATGACCTCCATCAAAATCATAGAAAGCCTCTTTTCAAAACTCTAACTATATACCTTTCGAAGCTATATAAATCAATCCTTTCGAATCCAAATCATACCTTTCGAATGAGTCAAAACATTGCTAAATAATCTTTAGAAATATAGCTTTGAAACCAATGAAAGTACCTCTATCGAAAACATTGGGTTTTGCTCTTTAAAAACATCATTTGGGTCAAAGTGGTTACACACGAAAGTATCTCTTTCGAAACCTTTAATAAAATATTCTTGGGGAAAAATTAATGGTGTCGGAACCATCTATTCGAAAGCTCAAAACCTTAGAGTAAAACTTTGAAGGATAGCATCGAAACCCCTTTTTGGTCCCATTGCCTTCGAAACCCTTGAACCCCTTCGAAAGCATTTAGAAAAAGACTTAGCTTAAGTTTAGAACAATGAGAACCCTTTGAAAGCATTGATGGCTGCAATACATTTGAAAGGTAAAAGAATAGCAGGTGGGTTTCGACCAGGTCGGAACTACTTCTTTCAAAAGCATTATATATAAGAATCCATTCAAAAGCTCCTACTTAAAACATGATACGGCAACCTACTTAAAAAGCTATTTAGAAAAACCAATTTCAAAAATATAGGTTTTGACAACTTCAAAATCTTTAGGTAAAACAAAGCAGGCACTTAACATTTGAAAACATAACTAAGGTTTCAACCCCATCGGAAGCATTGCTTTCGACATCATAGTTTCCGCCTTTCCTCCAATCCACTGCGTACCATCTAAGTGATACCTTGTGTATTGGTTTCAACTAGGTGGGTTTCGGCCGGGTTGGCTTTGACTAAGTTGGAGTGGAAACTTTGTAGTCAAAATGTACTACTAAAGGAGGCAGAACACTCTTTTCTGATTAAAGGCTGAAATCATGCTCAATTTTAGTAATTGCTTTAACTAACCTGCCTATGTGTAATCTTTTATTTAGTTGCCTTAAAACTTTTCAAATACTTTACAAAATAACTGCCGCATTTATTAGATCTAAATCAAAGGAAAAATTAACGTTTAAGCCCTTTCATTAAGCAAAACCCATATTGCAAATAAGTCCTTCTTTCAAAATAGTATATTTTCCATAGCAAATCAATTAGGAAAATCCCCAAAAATCACAGAAATTCAATTTCATCATGTTATCTAACATATTAAAATTTCAGACCTAATTTCTTCCTGAAATAATCGAAATAAATTTTAAACCCAAATATATTATATTTTCCTTTAGAAATTCATAATATATTTTCCATAGCTTGGAAAATTATGAAAATTGAAACCCATCTGTAAAATCATGTTTTACCTAACATAAATATTTTCCATGGCATTCTAAATATAACAATCAGTTTTGCACTAAAACCATGCAAATTCATATGTAAATGAATTGGTTTAAATCAAACATATAATAATTCAAGCATATCATTATCCGAAACATCATAAAAATGAATTTAATCTTAAATCTGAAACATATGATTATAAAAACAAAATAGAGATGGAATGAATTATTATTCACCTTAAATATGATAAGAGCTTTGAGATTTGATTTGAAATTAATCCCTTAGCTTTAATTCCTTAGCATGATTGAATTTTTCTTCCTCTTCTTCCTTGTTAATGACCGGCTTTTCTTAGGTTAAATTTGCATTTTTGATTTTTTTGAGAAAATGAAAGTGAATGGGCGAATAAAAGTGTATGGCCGCGAATAATAAGGTATGGCTATATTTACCAATATGCCCATGTTTTAATTAATAATTTAAAAGCCATTTTAAGCCCATTTAAGATAAATTAAGCACGACCTTCTTATAGTTTTATTCAAATCTCAATCCCCTTATCATCATTATTCTATTTAATTTATCTAATCAAATCTCTTGAATAATGTTATAAAAAATTAGGGGTGTTACAATTTAAGAATGCAGTCTTGATGTCCATTTGATGAATTTCGAATTTTTAAATAGATGCTAATGCAATTAAATTCCTAATTGCTGAAATTCTAGTTACAAGTGCATAGGTATCAAAATTATATATTCCTTTCTTTTGGGTAAATTCTTTGGCAACTAATCTAGCCTTAAAATTTTCTATCGTACCATCTACTCTTAATTTCTTCTTAAATATCCACTTACATTCTATTTTTTCAGAACTAGGAGGTAAGTCTGCTAGTTTCCATGTTTGTTTTCCCATAATAGGATCCATTTCATCGTTTATGGCTCTTGCCAAAAAGCTGAATCTTGAAACCTTATAGCCTCAGTATATGTTAAAAGATTAGAACCTATGGTTGTAGAAAGCATGGCTTGATGTTTGTTGTCATCTCTTGATCCTTCCACCAAATAAGTGATAAAATCTGGTCTGAATAACTTTTCAGTCCTCATTCTTTTACTTCTTCTAAGAGTTTAACCAGTTTTATCATTATCTTCTTAAGTGTTTTGAAATTCATGAGTGGTTTCAGTGAACTCCACCATTTCACGTATAGGTGTATTAACCTCCATTGTTTCACTAATAGATGGACTGGATGGACTATACATGAATCTATTTTTATAGAACACTACACCTCTAGATTCAATTATTGTGTTTACCTCAGTTGAATTATTAGGTTCTATTACTAGAAACCTATAACCTTGCTATATTGAGCGTATCCTGAGAAAATAAACTTAACGATCTTTTGTCCTAATTTCTTGATTTCTGGTTTAGTTAATCGAACAATGGTTGTACAGCTCGAAAATCGATAATAATCATAATTTGGTTTGCGTTTCTTTCAAAATTCATAAAGTGTAACTTTGGTTTTCTTATGACGTATTCTATTTAATATGTAACTAACGATAAGTAAAGCCTCACTCTAGAAACTAGTATTGAGACTAGAATTACATAACATAACATTTACCATTTCAATAAGGTTCTTGTTTTTACATTCTTGTACTTCATTTTATTGTGGAGTATAAGCTACAGATGTCTCATGTATAATTCCTACATATTCACAGAATGTAGGGAAATGATATTCATCTCCCCTATCATATCTAAGGGTCGTAATTTTAACATTACATTGGTTTTCTACTTCATTCTTATAAGCCATAAATAAATTTAATACTTCATCCTTAGTATGAATGGATAAATATAACAATACTTTGAATAATCATCTATAAATGTGATAAAATATTTCTTTCCTCCTCTAGTAGGAGTACTATGCATATCAAAAACATAACTATGAATAAGTGGTAATAGATTAGTAGTAGTAACAAATATCAATGAAAATGGTTTTCTAGTTATTTTGGTTAAAGATCATATCATACACTTATTATCAAATTTATTATCATATTTAGGGATCATGTTTAATAAAATCATATTATCTATACTTCTAATGTTAACTGGCCTAATCTACTATGTCATAAGGAAAAAGAGTCAAAAACATAAGCAGAAGCAACCATTTTATTAACATTTGATTTGAACATTCCATCACACATGTATCCTTTTCCAACAAACATTGTGCCTTTGGTCAATACATATTTATCCGACTCAAAATCTTATTTGAAGAAAAACTTATTTAATAGACTATTAGAAATAAGGTTCTTTCTAAACTCTCTTATATAATATACATCATTCAATGTCAAAATTTTCTCGAATGTGAACTCCAAGTCTACCGTCTCATTTCTCTTGACTGTTGCTTTCGACTGTGTTTCCTATATAGAGATAATTTTCATCCTCAAATGGTTCAAATTTCTTGTATAGACTCATGTCATTGCAAATATGCTTAGTAACACCGGAGTCGATCCACCAAGAATCCTCCCTTTCAATCATGTTGATTTCAAAGATTATGGCTGCAAAGTTTTCTTTTGTCGATTGAGGTTTCTTTTTAAGGAAACGATAATCTCTTTTAAAGTGACCAAGCATTCCACAATTGTAGCATCCGTTCACTTTCTTGGCCTTCTTGTCATAAAGTTTTTCTTGTTATGAAATTTCCTCTTTTGATTAAAAGAGTGCTCAAATGTTTTATTTTCATCTTTTCCCTCCACCATATGGATTTTATATGGAAACACTATTCGTTCGGTGCTTTCTTTCTGCCTGAGTTGTTCTTCCATTTTCAAATATTATGCAAGATTATCCAAACTCATATCCTCCTTTTTGTGTTTAAGGATTTCCTTAGATTCTTCAAAGAGGGGGAAGTTTGTCTATTATGGATGAGACTTTTACCTCCTCGTCCGTATTTATGTTATGGTGGTTGAATTGGTTTAGGATATGCATAATATCAATAAATCTCTCTACTACAGGCCTAGCATCATTCATTTTATAATCAAAAAGTTTTGTAGCAAAAAATTTCTTACTTGTTGCGCCCTCTATTAAATACATGGCCTTCAGCACATCCAGACTTCTTTGGCAGTTGATATATTATAGTACATATCGAACAGGGTATCTGTCATTGCATTGCATTTGTGCCCTTTGCATATGTAATCGTCTTGCTTCCATTTTAGTTTTGATCGTGCTTGCGCAAAAGTTCCATTTTCTATTTCTTTTGGCTTTGGCGTCATAAGAATATAAACCGCTTTTAGCCCGGCCAACAAGAAATGCATCTTCTTTTGCCAACGCACAAAATTAACGCCATTAAACCTTTATAATTTAGTGAAATCAAAAGAGAACTTCCTCAAACTGTTCGGTGTTATTGCCAAACTACGTCTTAAGGTTATTGGTGTGAATTTTTGGATATTTGGTGACATGGCATAGCGGTGGTAAAATCAAACCTGTAGAGATCGCTTTAAGGCATGTCGATGGCACTCTCCTTAAGACGTTATTTTCCCTCACCACTCATTTGAACAAAGGAATAGGTGCTGTGAGGTATGACAAATCACCTTCCAAGGTACAAGGGAGTCGAGATGATTAATCACTTCAATCGATTGCGATGGCACTGCCAAAATTGATTCAAACTATCTTCTGAATTAACTGCAATGACAAGTGTATCAAGTCGGCGATTTGTAAACCCGAAATATTTTTGAACGAAATAAGAGAGGAGAGTCAAAAAAAAGAAAAACTAGCTCTGAAATTCTTTTTAGGCATTTTTATTTATAGTTGCGAAGAGATGTCTTTTCGTATTTGAAAACGTTGCATCTCCCGCCAAACATTGCTTCCTTTCATTTGAATTCAAACTTCATGCCATTTTCAAATACTTGCATCTCTTGCCTTTTCCATCTACTCAAATTAAAATTATGGGCTTGTTAACGGGTTTAGATCTAGCTTGTTTTAAGAAAAATAATTCTATTCAAAAAATATAATTTGGAGCTAAACCCAAACCTGACCTATTCCGGTCATTCCGTCAGACGGTGGCGGTGTGGCATGCATGCATAGTAGTTATGAATGGCCTCCCACCTCACAAAAGAGCGAGCATAGGGTGCCCAAAGGGCCCAACCCTTTCTTGAGGAACCTATATTTAAACAAATATAATTCCTTATATTCTAAGATATGTGACTATTCCAGTCCCACATTCTTCCTCTTCTCTTTCTCTTTTTCTCATTTTAAAACAAAATAGCTCACGCTAATATTTTATAAAAATTTCCACTAACAATCCTCCATCAAATTTTAACAAAATCTCTCTTGTAATATATTGCTGGAAATTTTTTGTATAAGTATAGATGTCTTGTAGAATTGAATCTATACATAGTGATAAGCTATTAGAGCATGCCATGTGGAGTAGTTGACTAAGCATTGAACCAATGATCCTATGTGACATATTGGATGTGTTTCAAACACTCGTTTTCTTTTCTTCAGATAGTTCATAAGCCGACACATGGATTGGCCCTTATGCCTTTTTCTTGGTTTCATGAAATACTCCTGGAGACTTAAGCTATAGTCTCGCAGAAGGTGACATCACCTTCGTGCATTTATATAGGTAGGTTTATTATAAGTGTCTGTAACTATACACTTCAACAGTACTTCTAGTATAAACCTATTAAGTATTAAGTAGTGCAACCTCCACCATATTAATACAGGTGCTAAGCACTCTTCTTAGAATGGATATAATATTAGTTGTTTAGACTAATATTATACTGCTTCAAATCACATCCTATAATGTACTTTTGCTCATTGAACTCAAGATAATGAATTTTATAATGTTGAGTTGAGTTTCCGTCATAGATGATTTTTATGTTGGCTTTAAACCCATTCTCTTTATGTTTTCAACACCAAATCTATTGCAAGTCCTTTTATAAATGGATCAGTCAAGTTTTGGCTAGATCTCACAAAATCTATGGTGATTAACCTATTAATGAGCATTTGCCTTACTGCACTATGTCTTAGGCCAATACGCCTAAAGTAGTCATTATACACCTGGTTATATGCTCTTGATAGTGTTACTTGACTATCACAATGCAAAGATATTAGAGGCATTGGTTTTGACCATAAAGGAATTTCTAAAAACAATTTCTTAACTATTCTGCTTCTTCACTACAATAAGCCAATGCTATAAATTCAGCAATCATGGTAGAATCTACAATACATGTTTATTTCTTTGAGGTCCAGGATATCGCTCCCGCATCAAGTTTGATTACCCATCCACTGATTGATTCGTTATTATCCTCTCTTCTAGTGTTCCAACTGACATCCGTGTTTCTTTCTATTACACTTGGATACCCACTGTATAATATACCATAGTCCATAGTTCCTTTCAAATATTTTAATTTTTTTTGTACAGCTAACCAGTGAATATGACTAGGGTTACTGGTATATCTACTCATTTTGCCAATAGCATAGGCAATATTACGTCTTGTGCATGTCATGTCATACATTAGACTACCAATAACTTTATCATATTCTAGTTGATCTTTTGATCAATCGATATTAGAATATAGTTGCATATTTGATTCAAATGGACTACTTATAGGTTAGCAATCAAATTGATTAAACATTTTTAGAATCTTTTCTATGTAATTAGACCGGGTAATGATTAGTGTCCTAATCGAATTTATTTTCTGATGTTTTACGTATATAGTCCTCTAGCACCTCAATAACATGTTGTTAGTGTCCTATCGAAAATAAGGAGTTTTACATAAATGGCTTGTAGAGCAGTAATGATTTGACCATAATCTAATATTGAAGTGAGGGGAAACAACAATTATACCTAGGTTTGAAGGCTGGAGGATCAATGGTAACGATTTATCAGATGCATAATCGCTTATATTGTTGGGTGTATGGATATTAGTAAAATATTAATATTGTGATTACTGAAATATTGAAAACTTTATTAGTTAAAAAATGTGTTCTAGTTGTTAGGTATAAATATTAACGATTGCAATTTTTCTTCTTCGTATTTGCAGGTAATTAACAAATAAATTTTCCAAAACCAAATTGTACATCTATATTTATATTCACAGGAAACGACCTGAGTTAGTAATTCCATTGCCAAGTAGACCAATGCGTGTATTATACCTATATTTCCTATGCTTAATTTGACCAATGAAGTAAAGTACGAAAAGCATTTAGTACGTTCCAATATAAATATTAATTTATGATAAGTATTCATTTGTGTATGTTGCATATACCATAAATTTTGTATGCAATTTTAGTTGTTGATTAGTATTTTATTTACACTGCCTAAGCCTTCCAATGCTTACATTAAAAAATTATTTATAAACCATCCAAAATAAATCATCAATCGGTTATATTTCTAATATCAATATGATCACCTTAAAAAAAATACATACTAATCCAAAGTTCGGTTTTTAGTTCATTGATAAATGTAGTTAATTTTGCAAATTAATATGCAACGTATATGTACATTTATTAGTTTTATTTTTTTAATGTTTTGATGAACTTTGATTTTTAATGTTTATTTATCGATCCATTACTCCGTATAGTTTACTCTCATTAACACTCTATTTAAATTAAAGGTGTGTTATTTTCAATATGTGGATTTGTTGCGAGAGGACAAAAATACATTGGAACACAATTATTATTTTATTATTAGTTTTATTTACCAACTTTGTTTTTTATATATTGGTAACTCTTGTATGGGCTATTGAAATGTAAGAAGAGACTGAACCAAAAATAGATTACTATTTTTGTTAAATATTAAAATACTGATATACAAGGTTAGTTTTATTGTATTAACTACACAATATAAGATGCATATGTTGTCTCATTTACTTTTTAGTCTTCGTATTATCTCGGTTTCGTTGTAAATATTATAAATTTTATGGGTATCTTGCAAGTTAACGGTCAAGGAAGCAATCAGGTTGGTGTAAAAAATCCATAAAAATAGTAAAATAATCATTTTTAATTATTCATCTTGGAAGACCGATATCTTTTGTCTACAAATTATTTTAGTTTATCGATTTGTGATCATGGTCATGTGATGTTCATAATTATCCATTGCTTGCCTAGATACTCTTAGACAAATGCATATTGAGCTTAAACCTTTACACTATCATACCAATTCAATTTATCTGTTGTATCAGACTTATACATTCAATAGACATAATTAGTATTAGAAAAATTCATGTGCCATCAAATTAATTTGCGCATTCAACCTCCTTTCCCAGTAGGGTTATTTTGGGGAGCATCATAAACTCTAAAGTTTTACGTTAGGATGTATTTTGCTTCTATTAGTTGACCTATCATCCATTTAGAAGAACAGAATAGTTCAAAATTTATTTTACAAACTGATTTTTTGTAAAAGAAATAAATGAATTACAATGCCATATTTTATATTTTCAATTTTCGATGTTGCTCTTACCAAGATGTTTTGCAACTTCATCATTTTATAATTATTTCTTCAAATAATTAGTTATATCAATATTACTGCTACAGGACAATATGTTGGCTTAATTAGGGTAATGGTTAGGTGGGATAATGTTGAAAAAAGTGATACAATATTGAGTTTTGATGTTTTGTTTAGTTCCACATTGCAGAATAAGTTCAATCCCAAGTTCCAAAGCCTATATTTAAAGGAGCCTATGTAATAGAAATAAATAGTACCTTTTCTGTAATCTTCTCTCTAAGTATTAATAAAATTCTTCTCCCTTAGTGGACGTACATTATCACATTGATAGTGGAACCACTTTAAAAAAATTGTTTTCCTCTTATTGATGATTAATTGGTTAATTTCACTTTTTCAAGGTGAACAATCCCAATAATTTTATTTGATTATTTCACCATTCTATATTTGATCCTATTTGTTTTTTGGCATCTGTGTTGTTGGGTAATATCAACTTGGAAAGGTAGACCCCAACAATATGGTATCAGAGCATCTAGGTTGGTTTTTAAAAGGTGTAAGGAAGTATGATAGAAGCTAAGGGTACCCCTGTTATAACAAGACCTTATGTCAAAGGTTTCTATATTGCATTTGGATCTCAATTGGAAATAGAAAGGTGGAATGGGGATAAAGAGTTTGAGGAGTGACAATGGAGGATGAAGGCTATTCTAAAATGGAATATGATTCATCAATTAGTTTTTGACACTAAGGAGTTAGGTTGAAATTTTTGACATGAAGAAGGAGGAGATGGACGAATAGGAATTTACTACTCTATAGCTGACAGTGGGAGAAAATGTTACCTTGGAAATTAGCATGGAAACCACTCCTAAAGGAATTTTGACCAAGCTGGAGAATCTCTATCTAAAGAAAACTCACTAATCATTTAATTATACTAAAGACGTTTTCTAGCATGAAGATAAGAGAGGGTGCTTCAGTGAAGGTGCATCTTAGTTTCTTTGATAATCTTGTAATGAAGATGAAGACTGTGGATTTGAAGGTGGATGAAGAACAGAAGGCAATAGTTCTTTTATGTTCTCTTCCAGAGCATTACAAAGGTTTCGCCGACAGTCTCATTTATGAAAGAGACACTTTAACTATAGATAATATGAAGTCGCATCTTCTATCTAAAAACTTGAGGGATCAAATGAAGGAGATGAGTGAAAAAAGAGATGGGAGTAGTAGTCAGGGCCTATTTGTTGAGAGAGGAAAAGAGGAAGAAAGGAAAAGATGAGTTTGAATCCTAGGGGGTGTTCCAAGTCTAGGAAGCCTAAAAATGGTTAGAGAGGAAAGTCTAGAGATGGAAAGTGCCACTATTGTAAGAAACCAGACCAATAGAAGTAAGACTATCCAGATTTGAAGAAGAAGGCTGAGGATGGATCTTCATCGATTGCGATGAAGAAGACTATATCTGATGATGGTATCTGATGTATCAAACCATTGGGTGCTTGATTCTAGGGCATCGTTCCATATGACGCCAAACAAGAATTATTTCAGCTCTTTTGTTGGAAAAGAGGAAAGTGCAATCCTTATAGGAAATGATGTTAGTTGTTGAGCCGAGGGAGAGGGTACAGTTCGGATTAGGATGTTTGACAAAGTGATACGCATTTTAACATGTGTCCACTATGTTTCCAGTCTTCGGAACTTATTGATTTTTTAGGGCAGTTGGCATCCATGGGATGCAAGGTGACCATGGAGAAGGATGATTTAAAGATTTTTAGGGGTGCACTTGTTTTGATGAAGGGAGATGTGTTTCGAATCTTTATCTACTGAAGGGAACCATAGTTCTTAGAGAGTCTTGTGTTGGAGTGGATAGTTCTCGTGTTTTGGATGCCACTGGACTTTGACATCTAAGATTGGGCCATATTTCAGAGAAGAGTTTAGAGTTTCTTTCTAGTTGAAAGATCATCAAAAGAGGAAGCTTCGACAAGTTGGAATTTTGCTAAGAGTGTGTGCTATAAAAGCAGACAAAGGTATCTTTTGGAGTTGGACTTCATAGATCGAAGATAGTGCTTGATTATGTGCATATAGATGTTTGGGGACCAGTAGCTGCCGCTTTTATTGGGGTAGCAAAGTATTTTATTTCCTTTATAATTGGATTTTCTCAAAAAGTTTGGTGCATGTGATGAAGGTCAAATCAGAAAGCTTTGAGATGTTTAAAGCATGGAAAGAGCTTGCTGGGAACCAATCTTGTTGTAAGTTGAAGGTGCTTAGATTTGATAATGGCGGTGAATTTGTTTCTAAGGATTTCCTCAATTTTTATAAGCAGCATGGTATTCAGAGACGTTTCACTATGCTAGAAGACCCGCAATCAAATGGGGTTACTGAAAGGATGAATCAGACTTTATGAGAAGACATGTTGCTTTGATAACAGGCTTATTTAAAGGCTTTTGGGCTGTAGCTTTACCGACTGCAGCGCATATTATAAACCGAATTCTGTGCTCAGCATAGGTGAGAAGATTCTAAAGGAGAAATGGAGGGGTAAAGCAGTGTGTCTTGGTTACTTTTGTATTTTTGATTGTCCTGTGTATGTTCACCATACAAGTGATGATAAGTTGGAGGCTAAAGCATACAAGGGCATATTTACGGGGTACACAGATGGTACCAAATGGTATCACATTTGGTACCCTTTGATAGAAAGATTGTGCATTCTAGACATGTTGGTAATGTTCATTCCTAAGTTAACTACCACATCAGATAAATCTAATAGGCCTAAGGAGTTGAAAGATGTTCCCATATTTCAGCTTAGTTGTGGAGTTGTTGCTATTAAGAGAGATGTAGATGCAGTTGATGAGATAACACAGAGTGGTTCACAGGTTCTTTCTAGTAGTGTAATAATGTGCATGAGACTAGAGGAAGTTCAATTTAAGGTGGAGCTAAAAGGAGTTTAAGCAAAGTTGTACCTATTCAGGCCAATCGTAGGACTATTAGGCCGCCCGAAAGGTATGTAGACTGGAATTATGCAAACCTTACCTTTGATAATCAGTTTGATTAAGCTTTACATGTGGTTTATAATGAACCATTTAACCTTGAAGATGCTATGAAGTCGAGTGATAGCTCGAAATGGATGTGCGCTATGGAAGAGGAGTTAGAGTCGTTGAGAAAGAACAAGACTTGGATTTAGTACCACCTCCTCTAGGAAGCCGAGTCATAGGTTGCAAGTAGGTATTCAAGGTGAAGGATGATGTAAGATACAAGGATGGATTAGTTCCTAAAGGGTTTCACAGAGGAAGAGGTGGAGTATGATGATATATTTTCTCCTATGGTGAGGCATACTTCCATCCGCATTTTGCTTGCTATTGTTGCTACACCTTGAAGTTGGAGCAACTTGATGTGAAGATCGCTTTCTTACATGGTCAATGCGAGGAGAACATTTACATGAAGCAACCAGAAGGATTTGTTGTAAGTGGGAAACAGAAATGTGTTTGCAAGTTGAAGAAGCAACTTTATGGACTTAAGTAGTCACCTAGACAATCGTACAATAGGTTTAATTGTTTTGTTCATAGTATCAAAGATGCTTATGTGCACTTCAAGCATTTAGAGAGCATTAGTTGGGTGTATTTACTCTTATATGTGGATGACATGTTGATTTCCTCCAAGGATAAAGTTGAAATTGATAGTTTGAAGATGAAGCTAAAAGCGGAATTTGAGATGAAAGACCTTGGGGAAGCAAGGAAGATTTTGAGTATGAAAATCCAAAGAGATAAAAAGCTAGGACTATTGTGGCTCGCTCAAAATGAGTACTTTAGGAAGGTGCTTGCTTGGTTTAGCATGGAAGGAACAAAAGCAATTAGTACACCCATGCCTTTACACATACAGCTTCCAAATAGAGGCTCTCTGATCTCAGAGAAGGACAAAGCTTACATGGAGAAAGTGCTCTATATGAGTGCAGTTGGTAGTTTGATGTATGCTATGGTTTCCACTAGGCTTAACATTGCACAGTTTGTTGGATTGGCTAGTAGATATGTGGCAAATCCGAGAAATACGTATTGGAAGGCAGAATAGTATATTTTCAGATATCTTAGAGGAAATCTAGACTATGGGCTTCTTTTTGGTGGTAGAAATAGAGATTTTAGCTTGGTAGGATTTTGTGATTCTGACTACGCCAGCGATGGAGATCGAAGAAAGTCAACCTAGGTTATGTGTTCACTCTTGAAGGGACATCTATTAGTTGGAGAGCGAGGTTGTAGACCATTATTTCTTTGTCATTACAGAGGCAGAGCTTATAGCTACTGTTGAAGAGGCTAAGAAGGCACTGTATTTAAGGTTGTTGATGTGTGATTCGGGCTTCCTATATGATGGAGTAGAATTGAATTGTGACAGTCAAAGTGCAATTCACTTAGCTAAAAATCCAGATTCAGCTCAAGGACGAAGCACATAGAGGTGAGAGAATCCTTTCTTTTCTCGATGAATGAAGAGAAGCTAATTCGTCTTCAGAAGGTTCACATAGAGGAGAATGCAACAAACATATTCACCAAGTCCTTACTTATTGCAAAGTTCGAGAATTGCTCAAACTTGATCCACTTATCAAGGTGTTAGGTGTCTGGTGCCACATGGTGGCATGGGGGCGAGAGAATTGATAGATGGAGATGTTAGTTCTCATTGAGAAGATTGATAGGTCCTATATGGAAAGGATATGTTTAAACACTTTATTGGTGGGCGACAACATTGCCGGAGTTTGTCGAAAAGTGTAATGGGTGATGACATTACTGAAGTTCATTGGAAATGTATCTATTATGCTCGAGACTGCTCAGAGTATGAAGGTGTAGATGAAGTTGGTTGGTTTTGTATCTATTATGTATCAATGTGGAGTGTTGAAAAACATGACACAATATTGGGTTTTGATGTTTAGTTTAGTTCCACATCGTGGGATAAGTTCAATCCCAAGTTCCAAAGCCTATATTTAAAGGAGTCTATGTAAGCAATCTTCTCTTTAAGTATTAATAAAATTATTCTCCCCTCAATGGACGTATACTATCACATT
Organism: Allium fistulosum; assembly: GCA_030737815.1. Taxonomy (NCBI): domain Eukaryota; kingdom Viridiplantae; phylum Streptophyta; class Magnoliopsida; order Asparagales; family Amaryllidaceae; genus Allium; species Allium fistulosum. The sequence goes on from CM060906.1 coordinate 328,607,759, forward strand.
GATAATGGAACCACTTTAAAAAAATTATGTGTTTCCCTTTCATTTATTATTAGTTGGTTAATTTCACCTTTTCAAGGCGAACGATCAAAATAATTTTATTTGACTGTTTCACCATTATATTTGATCCTATTTGTTTTCGCATCCGTGTTATTAGATAATATCAGCTTGAAAGAATAGACCCCAACAGATAGAATGCTTGACTGTCGTCTAGCAACTCAGTTTTGTATGTTTTCTTTTCCTAAACTCTGACTTGTATGTTAAATTTTAGTGATACAAAATCACAAATAGAGGGAAATAAATATGCAAAAGAAAAAAGAGAAGATTTTGTTTCCCCTATTAATAGGCATATTTGAGTATGTTTATTTCTCTCTCTAATTGGCTAATCAAATTATTTTTTTCCATCTAATGTTAACTTGAGCATTAAGTAATTGATTATATAAATACAGACTGGAAGGGAGTGTAAAAGTGGTGGAAAATCTATTTGCTAATTCTCTCTTCTCCATCTTTGTTCTTCTTCTCCGACAATTTTAGCCATATAGATATTTGCTCCCTTTCTTAATTTGGTTATTAATTCAATGGTATTTTGTTTATTTTAGCTTTGTTATATTAATTGTAAAAAAAATTGGTGAATCAATAAAGTGGGTGGTTGGGTGGAATATCTTGTGTTATTGTTTTTTTAATTTCAATTCCGTCTTGTTTTCAATCCAAGTTATCTCTTTGTGGTGGGGTGACAAAGATTCGTTGATATAAGCCTCCGCAAAGCGCTACTATTTTCATAACAGTTTGGTATCGGAGCACAGATCATCGCAAAGCTTAGAGAGTAATTTTGGTTTGAAAAATTATTGATGTCAGATATGATTTCATTTTCGAAGATGCCTATTTTGGATGGGAAAAATTAGGGTATTTGAAAGCCTAAGATGGAGGATGTTCTGTACCTTAATGATCTTCATGATCCGATTGATGGAGATGGAAAGAAGCCCTCTGATGTAGATGAGGGAAAATGGAAGAAGATGGATAAGAAGGCGATTGCTTTGATTCGCCAGTATATTGATGATTCAGTTTTCCATCATGTGGCTAGTTGTGAATCTGCGAAGGCTTTGTAGGACAAGTTGGTATCTTTGTATAAGTCAAAGAGTGCTACTAGTAAGGCTTTTCTGGTTCGAAAGTTGGTACAACTGAGGTTAAATAAAGAGAAGTCTATTGCAGAGCATTTGAATGAATTTCAAGATGTAATAAATCAATTGGCAAATATGAAGGTCAATTTTGATGATGAGTTACAGGCTCTTTTATTGATGGGTTCGCTTTCAGAAAGTTGGGAAACTTTGGTTGTTTTAGTAATTCCAATGCTAATGGAACTATACTCTAGAAACTGTTCGAAGCAGTCTTTTTAATGAGGATTGTAGAATAAAAATGTCAGGTATGAAATCAATTCAAAGTGAGGCTATGGTGGTAAGAGACTCGAAGAAAGACACAATTTGGAAGAAGAAGGATGCTAATGGTAAAGGTGTTATCACTTGTCATTATTGTAATAAGAAAGGTCACGTACGCAGCAAATGTTATTCTTATAAAAGAGATCAGAAAAATGTTGTGCATGGTGATAGTAGTGGTGATGCATAGGCAGGTTTTGTGGAAGGTACCGATAGTGATGCTTCTTGTGATGTTCTCTTTAGTGAAAATAAGCCTTAGAAGATGGATTCGGGAGTCAGGTTTCACATTTGTAGAGATGTGAATTGTTTTTCTTCTTATGAGAAGAGTGTTGGCATGATTAGGACAACCAATGGAGAAGAGCTACCAATTTATGGTATTGAATCTATCCGGTTTCGTATGCATGATGGTGTGGTTAGAGAAATCTCTAGAGTGAGACATGTACCCACTTGTTCGCATAATCTTATTTCTTTCGGTTAGTTGGATCGTCGTGGTTGCACTTATGAGACTCAAGATGGAGTTTTGAGAGTGAAGAAAGGTGGTCGTATAAGGATGAAAGGAGTATTGGGAGAAGGAAACCTTTATAGCTTGGTTGGTTTTGTAGACAACTATGGAAAGCGAGTGACGGTTGAAGGACCTAGTCCACAGCAAGGTGGAGAGGTTAATGTGGTCACTTCTTATGATTCTAGCATTGAGAATCATATTTTAGACAGGGATCTTCATGTTGATGATGCTCGAGGGATCGATAGTGATCATGTAATGAGCTCAGATCGAGTGATAGACGAGTGTCAAATTGCAAAATCCACAAAGACAAGACGGAGATCTTTGTGGTATTGCAAATGTTTTTGAGACCGAATTTGTGTGGTACACCTCATGTAGGAGATGCATCACTTGCCGGCGGTGTTTGAGGTTTGTAATTTAGTGTGGTTGAGATATGGGGATTTGTGATAAATCTAGATATGACATGCTTGATATGTTGGAATATGTGATTTTTCATCAAGGTGGAGTGTTAAATCTTGGTGATATAAAATCACAAATAGAGGGAAATAAATATGCAAAATAAAGAAAGAGAAGATTTTGTTTTCCCTAATTAATAGACATATTTGAGTATGTTTATTTCTCTTTCTAATTGGCTAATAAAATTATTTTTTGTCATCTAATGTTAACTTGAGCATTAAGTAATTGATTATATAAATAGAGACTAGAAGAGAGTGTAAAAGTGGTGGAAAATCTATTTGCAAATTCTCTCTTCTTCATCTTTGTTCTTCTTCTCTAACAATTTTAGCCATATAGATATTTGCTTTCTTTCTCAATTTGGTTATTGATTCAATGGTATTTTGTTAATTTTAGCTTTGTTTTATTAATTTTAAACAAAATTTTGGTGAATCAATAAAGTGGATGGTTGGATGAAATATCTTGTGTTATTGCGTTTTAATTTCAATTCCGTCCTGTTTTCAATTCAACTTATCTCTTTGTGATTTGAGTAACAAAGATCCGTTAATATAAGCTTCCGTAAAGCGCTATTATTTTCATAACATTGTCAGGGTACACTATGAATAATTTTCATCTTCTTTGGTGTTTGGGGTCTCTGGGTTGAACAAAAGGCAGGAAATTGGATAATTTGCAATGATAGATTATAAGCAATGCTTCATGACAATGACATTTTATTTTGCCAATTATTGTGCTAACTTATAAACATAACACATCTTTTCCAAGTAATTCAAAATGAACATGTAATGCATTGGAAAACTGGGAAAAGAGAATTTTTTTTACATATACATCATGGAGCCATTTGTTCCTATTGTAGTCGCTTTCAATTTTAATTTATTATACACAAAAACCTGAGCTAATGCTAAATACATTTTAAATCCCTTAATAAAATATGTAACAATTTTGACTTACATTGCCACCAGATAAGCCTTTCTGTGATTGCTCCTATTTAAAACCTAACGCGTGCAATATACCTAATTTGCTTTATTATTGTTTTCATTTGATGAAGGAAACTTAGATTAGGTCACTATTTTGGCTCATTTATCAATTAATGCCTGATAGAGATAGTGACTCTACAGCCTTTGATCTGATGGAACATGCAAGGGCGTTGGTTAATTGCTTGCATGAAGGGATATCTGATAGCTTAGAAATCAAGATTTTCGAGCTTTGGTCCCAAATTTATGTAGATATTTCTAAGTGTTGAAAGCTAACGAGTATGGGGATTACTTGAGGTCTAGAAATGAGTTTATAAGCTTTGCTCTTGAATTACTGGACAATTTGTTCTAAAGTATTTTTCTTTCTTCTCCATTCAAGAAGATAAAGATCTCTGTTCAAGAAGATAAAGATCTAATATTGTCGATGAAAGAGTGTGTGATAATCTGCATGATTTTTGGAAATAATCAAATTGTGTATCTTGTTATTTTGAATACGCATTGTTATTGATTAATTAGTATTCGCATTTGATTTTTGTATGGAAATTGTGTACCTATTGACCAAGCCTAGCTATGAGTGAAACTCTTCGTATGTACTATGTATTCTCAGTATTATATAGTAATTGCATCATTGCTCTTAATATTAAGTGAAATTCATATATCCTTTGTAATGTCTGAAGATAAGAAACCATCATTTCATGAAATTATGACCACCATATTACTATAAATTTCTGTTGTACTGTTCTATATGCATACAAAACATATATAAGTAACCAGATGAATATTTAATACATTGAGATAAATACATTATTTACATTGATATCTACGATGAATGCATATTCTACCTATCAATGAATGCATATTCTACCTATTAAACCAATGTGTATATGTCCCTAGGATTTAACTTAATAGTTTCTGCACAACAATTTATCACCCTAATTACTTTATAATATATTATTTAAAATGGAAAGTAGAAACCAAACATCTAATCTATTATATATTATTTAAAATGGAGAACAAAAAACAAACATCTAATTTCATGCATTGTGGAACTTTCTCTAGAATTCAATTGTTTTTCTTACGCTTAATTTTTTCTCGCTTCTCATATCTCCGTTCTTTTCATGCAGATATGGAGCAGTTATGGCTTCTCAACTTCATTCTCATAAAAAATATTTGTTTTGGAAATGGAATTACTCCGCACCATAGTCACATATCTCGTCGACTTTCTATAACTCCGATTGGTAATTCCTCTCCTCATAAGAATATTAACCACATCAAGTAGAGAATAAAAAAACTCTAATCATATATTCATTTTTCTGTTTATCTTTTCATACATCACTTAAAAAACCATTGACTAGAGGCTGCTAACATTATTTGAATTAACCGATTAAAGACCATGAGTATAGACTACAAGCAGGCTTAGGTTTGTGAAAGTCCAAAAAGCTTTATTTTGATTTTATTTCAAATTTATTTTAATTTACATTATTTTTTTTATCAAATTCTAGATTGAATATTGATCCATGCTATTCTGCTACTACCGTACATTAATCAGGCTATACGACTGAACAACCGTTAATATTAGTTTGACCTTTTATTTTGTATATATAGTCTTCCAGTAACTTTGAATTCTTATAATTTAGTCGCGTTTAAGTCATTATTGTATGTTTCCATTTTACTATTATATTTTGTATGTGATGATTATTATTCTAAATTCATGTAATCTTCAAATAATAGAAGAATAATAGTGGCATTAGAAATTAGACGCGATGGGAGTATGCTCAAATGTCGGGTAGGAGAGAAGGAATGAGATTCCATAGGCCTAGGACAAACGTTGGTTTGTTGAAATTTTAGTACATTTTGATTGATTGAATGCATAATCATAAATTTTCAAATTTTATTCTAATTTGATTGAAAGACTTACAAATATAGTGAAACTATGAATTTAATAATCTACACGTTATTATTTTATTTAAATTATGTTCCAATGGTCTTTGAAAATGCTAATCTTATTTTATGTGAGATTTGTTTCTTACAAGGACATTAAAATGGATAATTTTGATGATTGAATAAACCCAGCCATTTTGAAGTAAAGCTGACATTATTTAATGTGAACTGCTACATTTTAGCAATTTAAGGAATGAGATTTAATCTCAACAATATTTAGGACACAGTCAAATGAATGTAAGTTGAAATGTATTACGATTTATATTTTTAGCTATCAAATATTCTACCCATAAGTTTGGACATGGCACTACTAGAAAGGCTTCAGAAAGTGACATAACCTAGCGATGGCTAGCAGCGGCTAGCAATGTCTAAAAAAAGCGGCCGTTGCTAGCCGTCGCTTATTGCGTTATACAAACCTGCTACCCGAGAGAAAACATTTTCATTCTCCCTCTCCCCAAATCCACTCAGATCCATCGGCCCCCGCCACGAGCCGTCGCAACCTTCCATCGCTAATTTCAACCTTCCCAAACTTGCCGGTATCTCCTATTTTCCATTATCTTTGTTTAATTTAGGTTTAAATTAAATTAGTTGATGATTTAGAGATTTGGAATTGGATGATTTAAGGGTTTGGAATTGATGAATATATGTTATTAGTTTATGATATATAGTTTATTATTTGAATTGGGTATATAATGGTAAACCTAATTTAGAAAATTAGTTGATTATGTGTTTGAACATGGTGATTATTGCATATTAGGTGATGATAATTAGTGTTGATTTGGTGGTATTAATTAGTGAATTTATTGTTTACTATGTTGTTAAAAATTATGGCTAATTTAAAATCCAAAAAATAGTCCATGATTATTGAATAATATGTTTATTGATAAGTTTACGAGAATGTTTGTTATACTGTTGTAAGTGCTAACTACTTATTTAGTTCACAAAATCATTAATTAAAATTTATATAGTTAAACAAAAGTTAAAATACGTTTTAAAATTTTATATTTAATTAATAAATATTTAAATAGTTAAATGAATTATAAAATAGTTTTTGTAGTTGTTAAAATAGTAACTCATAGTTCCCATTTGTGAGATAAGGCATATTTTCCGAGTTACTGATAGTTCCCATGGATTTTGATTCATAATTAAACGAATTCTATTTGGCTACATTACTAAAAAAATTTAAGATCATTATTTCACTACAGACCACTAATACTTCAATATTAATATTTTTTAATTTGTGCTTTATTTATGTGAACCCCTTAGAGAATTTTTGGCCCCGTCTGACAAGTGTTGTATATGATCGTTATATGGATATTCGTTTTTCCACAGAACAGACATCTATATTCATCTGATACAACATTTTTTGGATTTGTCCTAATATTTGGATAAGTTACAAACACAATAAAGTAATCATATTTTATAAATCATTTCAGTTTAAACGGTTCAGAAAATTTCGATGGCACTTACTTTTTTCCCTATGTACACGCATTTGTGTACGATACAGGGAATAAAAGGAAGTGCTGCCGAAATTTTTTAGAATTGTTTAACATAAAATGAGTTATAAAATATGATTACGTTATTGTGTTTGTAATGGGAAGTAGGATAACCGGCCGTCAAAGTAAAAAAACAATAAACTTAAGAATTGAAAATTTGGATGCAGTATTTATTTGAATTTGTTAAAATAGTAAAGGGTTATATATGAATTTTTACAAGACTTTAATATGAAGTGTGTTATTCAATCTTTTAACCTACATTTTACAAATCAAGAAATATGTTCGATTATTTTCTCGATCGTAGTTGGATGTATGAACCTCGAAAAGGTATGAAAGGATCAATAAAAGAACGTTTCTGTAACGGTGTACACGTATTTATTAGATTTGCTCAATCTAATAATCGAAATAACGTAGACATTCGTTGTCCGTGTAGTAAGTGCAAACATCTGAAGCATTGGAAACCAGATGTAGTAGAAGTACATTTGTACAAATTAGGTTTTATGCCGAATTATTACTTATGGGATCGTCATGGAGAACTTATTCAACCTACACCTAATCCTGTAGTGTTAGAGGACGATAATACTATGACCAATCCTAGAGAAAACATGGTGCAAGATGCTGCACGATTAATGTTTCCTACCTTTGACCAAGGTGATGATAGGAACGAAAATGTTGACGAAGAGCCGACCACGGAAGCTAATTTTTTTTATGATTTATTGGATTCTGCTAAGAGGCCATTGTGGGATGGATGTACAAGCGGAACCGAATTATCTGTAACCGCCGAATACATCACTATGAAATCGAAATTTAATCTTACAGAAGCTGCATTTATAGTAGTTGTACAAACTGCAAAACGACACATGCCACCTAATAATTTGATGTGTGATAGTCATTATAAAGTAAAAAAACTTATGTCTGCTTTTGGATTGCCATACCAGAAGATAGATACATGTGTAAAAGGTTGCATGCTGTATTGGAAAGAAGACACTCATCTTACTAAATGCAGAATATGTAACGAGGAAAGATACAAACCAAGAAAAAAGAAAGGAAAAGAAGTTCCATATAAGAGGATGCATTATTTACCCATCACTCCCAGACTTCAACGGTTATATGCATCTTTTGCTATAACATATCATATGCGATGGCACAGTGTGAGAACACCAGAAGAAGGAACTTTAATACATCCATCTGATGGAGAAGCATGAAAACATTTCGATACGACTTATCCTGAATTTGCGGCAGAGACCCGTAATGTTAGGCTTGGCTTATGTACGGATGGATTTTCGTCATTTTCTCGATTTGGTAGTAAATATTCATCATGCCTATTATTATTACTCCTTATAATTTACCTCCATGGATGTGTATGAAAACTCCATATATGTTTCTAACGATTGTCGTCCCTGGTCTGGATGATCCGACACAAGGAATTGATGTTTATCTACAACCACTAATCGACGAGTTGAAAACACTATGGCATGAAGGAGTTGAAACGTACGACATTTCGAGAAAAAGGAATTTTCGTATGTTTGCTTCTTTATTATGGACTATTAGTGATTTTCCCGCGTATGGCATGCTTTCAGGTTGGAGCACATCTGGACGTCTAGCTTGTCCTTATTGTATGGATGAAACACAAGCATTTTCATTAAAGTATGGAAAGAAAATTTCTTGGTTTGACTGTCATCGGTGTTTTCTACATATCAATTATAAATTTAGAACGGATAAAAAGAACTTTAAAGCTAACAGAGTAGAGAGTATGCTACCACCTAAGGTTTGGACAAGTAAAGAGGTATATGAAATTGTAAAAGACTACCCAAAGATACATGAAATTGGGGTACAGGTTGAAATTCCAGGTAAATCGGACATTTATAACTGGTGCAAGCAAAGTATATTCTGGGAGTTACCATACTTCTCCTACTCCGACATAACATTGACGTCATGCACAATGAAAAAAAACGTGTTTGACAACGTGTTTAATACAATTTTGAATGTGAAGGGGAAAACCAAGGACGATGTAACAACGCTGAATTTTTGACATTTGAAATATGGATATTTAATTGAGTTTAAATATTCGAATGATTGTTTAATTTGAAATTCAAATATCAGAATGGATTTAGCGATTAAAGTATTGAATTTAATCGATAAAGCTGGATAAAAATTTGAATCTTCAGTTTTAAGCCGATTAAAAATAATTTCAAGGCTTTGAAAATTCATATTGATAATACTGAAGATAACGGAAGTTTCAGAATCGAATTTGAAACTATTTTGTTCAGTTTTGAAATTGTATCGTTTAATCGATATTCGAAAATAGCATTCCGGAGCACAGTCTCGGAATCCGACGAAACCAGTTCCATTGGATCCGTAATATTGTATTATTATCGGATTTCAATTTTCGTAGCATTTGGAGTGATCGTTTGGCCGTACGATAAGCAAACGCGCTGAAAATAAATCGAAATTTTAATATTATAACTGGTCCAAAAAGTTATCTTTTCCATACGATCGAATTTGGACTCGAAACCTTTTCCATTGCGTTCGGAATAGGCATATAACATTACGAACGCCTAGCAGCACGCCTCGATTGGAGATCGAGATGGTGGGTTGTGGATATCGAGACGATTCAAATTTGAATTTAAACTGAATATAAATAATATAATTTAACCACTGTACCGGGCATTGACACGTAAAGGAAATCGTTGAACACGTGTTTACTTTTCTCTGTCAAATGAAACACGCGTATTCTTTAAAATCACGCAACCTTTCCCCCTTTAAAATCAAGCAGAACGAGTTAATTTCAAACGAAGGAAATAGAATGGCTTCCTTCAGAAAACTAACGAAATAAATAAACAATGGCCTCCGCTCAAATAAACCCAGCATCCCAAACAAGCTTGCCCTCCTCTCCTATCAGTTCAAAACGCGAGCCTCCATATATAATCACCCATCTTTCCTCTGGCTTCAAAATAAATCAAACCGAGTTCGTTCGAATCGATAGAGGCAGCGGCGGTTCAAGACTCGAGGGGGGCGGCGCTTGTTGGCAGGTTGAGGCGCGAGGCGCTGCAATGGGTGTCGCGAGCAGGTGCGCACATGTGAATCGAGGCACGTGATTGGTTGTGAGGAAGAGGGTGTGTCGCGACATCGTGGTATGGGGTGGCTCGGCCTGCTTCGTAGTTTGGGGATCGCGATGTTGGCTCGAGCTCGCATGGGGCCGGCGTTCAAGGAGGATCGGAGGGATTCTTCGGTAAGGTATAAACTAACTTTGTTTTTAATTTACTAAATATACATTTTTATTTTTACAAATTTATCAATATATTAAAGTGATTAAATTGTTTAACCAGTTAATCAAAATTTTGTTACCTAATGATAATTTAATTGATTTAGTTATTTAAATCAAAAAGGAATTGATGGTTCAATTAGTTCAAATATTTAGGTAATTTATAAAACGAATGGGGTTAAGATTAAATTAATAGTTTAAAGCAAATAAACAAATGGTAATTGGTTGTCCTATTTATTTCAAATATTAATAAAGCTATGTAATTGTTATACAAGGTCTAATACAATAAGGGAATCAAGCCGAAAGTGGAAATGGATTGCAAAATAAAAAGCAAAGGTGAGATTTTCTCACTCGAAGGAAAATTTGATTTTTACAGTTATTGATTGATGATTGACTGTTTGGATGTGATATTAGATATAGTAGGATATATCTATATATATAGCAATATATATATATATTGGCATATGTATATATTGGTGATTGATTTCCCGCAATTATATAGCGGATGAGACACTATTGCGCCGTTAGTAAGCGGATGATATTTTATAAATCCCATATACCGCGATATTCCACCTCGAAGTGGAATTGGTATTGTGCTAACATCTGTGGATGTAGGGAAACAGGTTGGAGGGATCCAACTGGATTCCTCAAATTTTATGAATTTATTTCATATGTTATGTGTTAATTATTTATAATCTGTGTATGATTATATCTGTGATTGTATTTTTGAAGGCTAAATTTAGCCGAATGTATTTTTGGTATCGTTGGATACCAGAAATAAATGAAATTGGATTTTTGAAATTAAAAGTGGAAATTTTAAATAAATTCTTTTGAAAGAATTGGTTGAATTTTCAAAGAAGGAATTTTAAAAGCGTAAAGTTGATTTTTGAAATGTTATTGAATTATTTCAAAAGTATGGGAAGATTGTTATTAATGGATTTTGAATAGTATTTTTCGAAAGTTGGAAAATTTATTGAAAATGGAAATTTAAAGGGTTTGGAAAAGATTAAGGAATTTATTTTTAAAAGTGATAAATTTCTAGAAATCCGATTGATAATAAATTTTGTATTGAAGAAATAAATATTTGGGAAATCGATATAAAAATCTATTTGGTGTTTGAATGAAAATCGATTTTTGGTATTGAGAATAAATTTATAAATCGATTTGTAAAATGATTTGGTATTTGGGATTAAAATTAGAATTAAATTGAAATTTGATTCGGTGTTAAAATAAATTTAGGAATCAATTTGGAATTTGATTTGGAGTTTGAAATAAAATTGAGAAATCAGTTTGAAAGTCGATTTGGTGTTGAAAGTGAATATTTGAGAATGTAAATTCCGAATAGAATTTATAAAGGAAAGGGAAATTTGTTTTAAAAATAAACATTGATTTATTTTTGAAGTGTGAAAATAAATTTACAGATTTTGAACGTGTAGTTGAAATAAATCGATAAGGATTTATTTAATTGGTTTAAATGGACCGTTTTGAAGTGAAAGTGTATTTTCACTATAAAGCCGAGTATATTTTCCAAAGTGGCTTTTAAAATATAAATTAAAAGTTCTAAGTGGATTTTTAAAAGAAATATTTGGAAATATATTCCGTGTAAGGAAATTGAATTGAAATTGATTTTCAAAAGTTGAAAGGTGAAAAGTGATTTGAAACTGGTTTTCAAATGTGAAGTGTGGAAAATATATATCTCGTGAAGATATTTTTGAAATTAAATAATTTGGGAAAATTATTTACATCTGATGATTGTTGTGAATATTGTTGATAGTTAAATCACCGACTATTAATATTGCCTTTGATGATGGCACTTGAATTTGTTTTTAAAACAAACACTTATTATTCGGTTCAACCGGGAAAGGACCTTTATGTCAGATAACCCATTCCGAATAATGATACGACGATATGGATCGTATTGAAGACCGGTGATGAAGACCGGGTATTTGTGAAAACGATAGAATGACCTATCGATTGTCTCTGCACCGTTAGCTATGGTATTGAGATTTCCTTTGTGATAGGAAGTTTTATCGGGATTGTGAATATCCAGATTTGCAAGGGCTTCTTCGGAAGTGCCTTCGGTTCTGTTCGAACCCGGAACAGACTTGTATGGTTACGTGTCTGACATTACATTTTGAGATATAAAGCCTATTTCTTTCAAATACATTTCTGTTGGTGGTGGAGAATTTATTCTCTTAGCTTAACACCCTTCTCTGAGACGTATGAGCTCAGAGGTTATGTAGTTGAAATTTATCAGCAATATATTCCTAATTTGGTAATGTGGCATGCTGAGTGTTGCTGTGACGATGATCATTTATTGATCATTTGTGATCAAAGCGTGGCTTTGTGAAAAAGCATAGCTTTGTGGACGAGACTTCGTCAGGGCCTCAACAACCCGGAAATGGTCGAAACAGGAATGTTGCGGCAAGGTTATGAGGGTCGCGCCCTTTAGGGTATGTCATTTCCTTCTGGAAAGGGGTGGTATCATGGTATGGAGCCCAGATACTTACTCATGTGGACACACTTTATTTATTATGTGTGATGTTGGTTACCGAGTGCTTGGATAAAGGTCCCGAAGGATCGGGGGATGACATATTCGTGAGTTACCTAGTTACAGGGGTAACCCAGCCTTGTTTGGCAGAGAGCAGTTTGTCTCTCAGGACGTCCAGCCAGAGGCGATCCAATTCGGCAGTAGGAAAGGAAGTTCCTTAGCTTGACCATTTGTTGGAAAATCCAAAGAAACAATACGAACCTTTACGATTGCAATTGTATAACCTGCTATGGAATGTGGCGGTAACCTGCTATTGAACATGGTAGCTATAGTAGGCATAACGTGAAATGCCTATGCTGGCTAAGATTAATATTATACTTTCGAAATTTTTTCTACACTAGACATTAATAATAATATCCAATGATTTGCGTAGTAAGCATCTTTGACTATCATAAGAAGAAATCTCCTCCAATTCTGCATTTGCATTGTGTGTGTGGTGGGAGGTCTTATGGTAGTTTCATTTTCCAAAAAAGCATTGCAAATCTATTTTATTTTCTTTGTGAAAATAACTATTTTACAATCTCACACCAGTCACCATGACTGACTCGGAGTTTATTGTTCCCTTCTAAACTCTGGGTGCCCATAATTTTCCACACGGGCAGCCTAGAGTTATTTTTATCAGGATATTCTGGAGCTTTGGGGATAAGCTGGATGGCGAAGCGTACTACCGTACTTGTTTATTTATTCCGCTGTGTATTCTGTATGAGGACAGGTTTCTATAACTGTCCATTGTTTTGTATTGAGTTGTACATTGACTCTGATTGATGTATGTATAGACTGATATAGTCTTTGTTATAAAGATTATTAATTTATCTATTATATATTGTTCCGCTACGAAATGTGAGATTCTGATGTTGTTTCTGCTTCTGTGTTTCTGTTCTTTCTTTTCTTCTGTCTTCTTCTACCCCTTCTTTTAACCCTAATGGTTCGGTTTTCCGGCATTCAATTGCGCGACATTTGATACAGTGGACGTATTAATGTCGACTTTCGAGCGTCGAAAAGTCCTGATCGTGACAAGTGGTATCAGAGCATCCGGTTAAGCGATAACCTGCTCTGTTGGGTGTTACTCCTTAGAGATAGAGTCAGTAGTACTCTAGAATGAGTGTGAATGTAATAATAGATATGAGCGCGTATTTGTTAGTGAATATAAAATTTGTTTTGTATTGTGTTGACTTGTCGGTTGATTGTTTATAGATTCTGGTCGGTGCAGTCTAGCTAACTGTAATCGATAGGGGTTTCTAAACTCTTAAGCAAGGTAATTTGACACAGTATTGTTTTAAAATGGGGTAAATGAAATAATTTTTCCCAAAACTATTTTTGTATAGAAAAGAAATGATTTTCTATGAATTATTATAGTATATGGATGTTTGGTTGTAAGGAAAAGATAATATTGAATTATTATCACTGTTATATGAAAATTGAATAAGATATAATGGTATAACAGAAGATTTAGAGATAAATTCATTTAATAAAAGAAATTTATAAATATGGATTGAAAGATGAGGAATTGAATTCGTATACAAATGAGATTTGTAAAAGGTAAATTGTAAATGTAATTTATAAATGAAAATAGAATTCCAAGAAGATAATTGAAATAAAAAAATTCATTAAAGGAAATGAAATTAGTAATGTGAATAAATAAATGAATTCTCTAAATTAAAATAAAGTGCCAGAGTAATTGTTTAAAAGACTCTTGGATTTCTTTAAATTGTTTTGGAATGTAAATAAGTTGATAACTTATAAAATATTATAAATCTAATTGGAATGAGATTCAAAGTGAAAAGGAATGAGTTTGTGAATGAACAAATGAGTTTACATTTGTAAATAAATGAATTGAAGAAATTGAATGAAATTTGATTTGAATAAAGTTGAATAAAAATCCAAACTTGGGAAAATAAAATGAAATAAAATGGATTGAGTTTAAGTAAACTGATTTGATAATTTATTAATTCACGAAATAATGAATTGGAGATTGAATTGGTTAAACTAAAGTTGAGTTGTGAGCTAAATTTAAAATGGTTTGAATTTGTATATAAATTCAAGTGGGTAGTAGAAATAAATTGAAAATTTCCTTGTTATTGATAAATGAATTCACGATGAATTGAATATGGAAATTGAAATTTAAAATGAATAAGTGACTATACTAATTGAATTAAATCAGTGAATGGAATAGATTTGATAGATGAAAATCAAATCAAGAATTGAAATTGGAAATTGTTTATGGAAAATAAATGATAAACTTGAGTTTTGAATTGAAATAGCTTAAGTAAATATTGGACAGTAACTCAAATTTAAGTGAAGCTTTGAAATGGTTTAAATGGAAACTTAGTTGATTAATGAGTTGAAATGCGAAATTGAATAGTGATAAACGTATAACTTCAGTAATGAAGTGAAAATAAATACAAGAAGTGTATATAAATATTTGCATTGTTGTTGTCGAGTTTTGTACGATGGTTTTGAACAAATCGAATGGTTTTGTGAATATGGAATGCAAATTAAATTGAATGGAATCAATTTAAATGATTGTTAGCTCAAGTAATCATTTAGTTGCATGAATATTAACAAATCTGAATAGAAAGAATTATCGTTTGACAAAAACGAGATTGTATAAATTCTATGAGTTAATAAAAGCAAATAGAAATTGATTTTTGTATCAATTGAAATAGATGTGAGTTAGATTCATTTAGAAATGAATTGAATTTAAGAAAGTGAATTGTTAATCACTTGAATTGAATAGAAATTGAATGTGAATTAGATGGAAGCAATTTAATTTGTATTGAAACCTTATGAATTGCTAATGGAATTTATTTTGGATGTATGGCTAATGAAATCTATATATTTGTTATTGAAATAAGTGAATTGTTAAATAGATTTCCTATATTTGTTACTTACGTGTTTAAATTAAGTAAGTACAGGTGCAGGGAAGCCGTTTGGCTGCATTTTGGGTTGTGTAAATGCTTAAAAATAACCGCTTTGCTTTAAAATGCTAAAAGGTACGCCTACGCAATAAAAAAATTTAGGAAATATGAACTGTTTTTCTGCTTTTCCGACCGAGTGGGTCGATGTATATATATTTATCTCTTTTTTCAAATTGCAAAAGCTCCTCCGTACAAAGGAGACTCCGCCAAAATTTTCTAAAAATTTTGGGAGTTAGAAAAATTTTGAAATTTTTGGAAATTTTTCACTAGTGACAAAAGATTTAAAAAAATTGGAATTAGAGATGAAGATGAATAAAACTCAATATTCGAAATTAGAAGATGAATCGAATTCAAGTAAAATTCGAAATGGAAATCTAAATGAAATTTTTGGAAATAAAAGTATTGAGATTTGAAATGAATTCCAAATAGAATTGAAATTGTAAATTGAATTCAAATGGGATTGAAAATGCAAAGTTGAATAGGAAATGAATGTATAACTTTGTTTGTAAAGTGAAAATAAATAATTATATTGAACTTAAGAAATGAAATGGAGAAAATTCTTAAGTAAAATATGTATTTGGAATCCAATAAGAAATTTGGACATTATTGTTCAATAAAGTATACAGGGTATTTGGAATTGGATTTTGATTTCGAAGATAAATTTGAATTTGCTCGGCAAAGGTATGTATTTGAATTTCAGTATGAAATTTGATGAGATTCTGATTTTGCCACTTGGCATTTTGTTTTCTATTGGGATTTGAGAGTCCATAGGGACGTTTTGTAGTTGTACCGTGTTAGCCGTGCAAAGGAGACGCTAGCGAAATTTTTCAAAAATTTCGAGTGTTAGAAAATTTTTGAGAAAATTTTGAAAGTTTAAAATTTGAATTTGAATTTAAATTTGATTTGTTAAAGAAACAATGTTATTTGAAACTTATAATTGAAATTGGAAAACTAGTTGAAATGATAATGGATCTTTAATAGAAAGATTTGTTTTGATAAGTTGATAAAACTATTGGATGGTGAAAAATAGTAGACGAGTTAAGGACCATTTTCCCTAACTTGTAATTTCGAGACGAAATTCTTTTAAGGGGGGAAGATGGTAACGACCCTGAATTTTTGACATTTGAAATATGGATATTTAATTGAGTTTAAATATTCGAATGATTGTTTAATTTGAAATTCAAATATTAGAATGGATTTAGCGATTAAAGTATTGAATTTAATCGATAAAGCTGGATAAAAATTTGAATCTTCAGTTTTAAGCTGATTAAAAATAATTTCAAGGCTTTGAAAATTCATATTGATAATACTAAAGATAACGGAAGTTTCAGAATCGAATTTGAAACTGTTTTATTCAGTTTTGAAATTGTATCGTTTAATCGATATTCGAAAATAGCATTCCGGAGCACAGTCTCGGAATCCGACGAAACCAGTTCCATTGGATCCGTAATATTGTATTATTATCGGATTTCAATTTTCGTAGCATTTGGAGTGATCGTTTGGCCGTACGATAAGCAAACGCGCTGAAAATAAATCGAAATTTTAATATTATAACTGGTCCAAAAAGTTATCTTTTCCATACGATCGAATTTGGACTCGAAACCTTTTCCATTGCGTTCGGAATAGGCGTATAACATTACGAACGCCTAGCAGCACGCCTCGATTGGAGATCGAGATGGTGGGTTGTGGATATCGAGATGATTCAAATTTGAATTTAAATTGAATATAAATAATATAATTTAATCACTGTACCAGGCATTGACACGTAAAGGAAATCGCTGAACACGTGTTTACTTTTCTCTGTCAAATGAAACACGCGTATTCTTTAAAATCACGCAACCTTTACCCTTTTAAAATCAAGCAGAACGAGTTAATTTCAAACGAAGGAAATAGAATGGCTTCCTTCAGAAAACTAACGAAATAAATAAACAATGGCCTCCGCTCAAATAAACCCAGCATCCCAAACAAGCTTGCCCTCCTCTCCTATCAGTTCAAAACGCGAGCCTCCATATATAATCACCCATCTTTCCTCTGGCTTCAAAATAAATCAAACCGAGTTCGTTCGAATCGATAGAGGCAGCGGCGGTTCAAGACTCGAGGGGGCGGCGCTTGTTGGCAGGTGGAGGCGCGAGGCACTGCGGTGGGTGTCGCGAGCAGGTGCGCGCACGTGAATCGAGGCACACGATTGGTTGTGAGGAAGAGGGTGTGTCGCGACATCGTGGTATGGGGTGGCTCGGCCTGCTTCGTAGTTTGGGGATCGCGATGTTGGCTCGAGCTCGCATGGGGCCGGCGTTCAAGGAGGATCGGAGGGATTCTTCGGTAAGGTATAAACTAACTTTGTTTTTAATTTACTAAATATACATTTTTATTTTTACAAATTTATCAATATATTAAAGTGATTAAATTGTTTAACTAGTTAATCAAAATTTTGTTACCTAATGATAATTTAATTGATTTAGTTATTTAAATCAAAAAGGAATTGATGGTTCAATTAGTTCAAATATTTAGGTAATTTATAAAACGAATGGGGTTAAGATTAAATTAATAGTTTAAAGCAAATAAACAAATGGTAATTGGTTGTCCTATTTATTTCAAATATTAATAAAGCTATGTAATTGTTTTACAAGGTCTAATACAATAAGGGAATCAAGCCGAAAGTGGAAATGGATTGCAAAATAAAAAGCAAAGGTGAGATTTTCTCACTCGAAGGAAAATTTGATTTTTATAGTTATTGATTGATGATTGACTATTTGGATGTGATATTAGATATAGTAGGATATATCTATATATATAGCAATATATATATATATATATATTGGCATATGTATATATTGGTGATTGATTTCCCGCAATTATATAGCGGATGAGACCCTATTGCGTCGTTAGTAAGCGGATGATATTTTATAAATCCCATATACCGCGATATTCCACCTCGAAGTGGAATTGGTATTGTGCTAACATCTGTGGATGCAGGGAAATAGGTTAGAGGGATCCAACTGGATTCCTCAAATTTTATGAATTTATTTCA
Source organism: Allium fistulosum (assembly GCA_030737815.1). Lineage (NCBI taxonomy): Eukaryota > Viridiplantae > Streptophyta > Magnoliopsida > Asparagales > Amaryllidaceae > Allium > Allium fistulosum. The sequence continues at coordinate 328,626,308 of CM060906.1, forward strand.
TATGTTATGTGTTAATTATTTATAATCTGTGTATGATTATATCTGTGATTGTATTGTTGAAGGCTAAATTTAGCCGAATGTAATTTTGGTATCGTTGGATACCAGAAATAAATGAAATTGGATTTTTGAAATTAAAAGTAGAAATTTTAAATAAATTCTTTTGAAAGAATTGGTTGAATTTTCAAAGAAGGAATTTTAAAAGCGTAAAGTTGATTTTTGAAATGTTATTGAATTATTTCAAAAGTATGGGAAGATTGTTATTAATGGATTTTGAATAGTATTTTTCGAAAGTTGGAAAATTTATTGAAAATGGAAATTTAAAGGGTTTGGAAAAGATTAAGGAATTTATTTTTTAAAGTGATAAATTTCTAGAAATCCAATTGATAATAAATTTTGTATTGAAGAAATAAATATTTGGGAAATCGATATAAAAATCTATTTGGTGTTTGAATGAAAATTGATTTTTGGTATTGAGAATAAATTTATAAATCGATTTGTAAAATGATTTGGTATTTCGGATTAAAATTAGAATTAATTTGAAATTTGATTCGGTGTTAAAATAAATTTAGGAATCAATTTGGAATTTGATTTGGAGTTTGAAATAAAATTGAGAAATCAATTTGAAAGTCGATTTGGTGTTGAAAGTGAATATTTGAGAATGTAAATTCCGAATAGAATTTATAAAGGAAAGGGAAATTTGTTTTAAAAATAAACATTGATTTATTTTTGAAGTGTGAAAATAAATTTACGGATTTTGAACGTAAATTTGAAATAAATCGATAAGGATTTATTTAATTGGTTTAAATGGACCGTTTTGAAGTGAAAGTGTATTTTCACTATAAAGCCGAGTATATTTTCCAAAGTGGCTTTTAAAATATAAATTAAAAGTTCTAAGTGGATTTTTAAAAGAAATATTTGGAAATATATTCCGTGTAAGGAAATTGAATTGAAATTGATTTTCAAAAGTTGAAAGGTGAAAAGTGATTTGAAATTGGTTTTCAAATGTGAAGTGTGGAAAATATATATCTCGTGAAGATATTTTTGAAATTAAATAATTTGGGAAAATTATTTACATATGATGATTGTTGTGAATATTGTTGATAGTTAAATCACCGACTATTAATATTGCCTTTGATGATGGCACTTGAATTTGTTTTTAAAACAAACGCTTATTATTCGGTTCAACCGGGAAAGGACCTTTGTGTCAGATAACCTATTCTGAATAATGATACGACGATATGGATCATATTGAAGACCGGTGATGAAGACCGGGTATTTGTGAAAACGATAGAATGACCTATCGATTGTCTTTGCACTGTTAGCTACAGTATTGAGATTTCCTTTGTGATAGGAAGTTTTATCGGGATTGTGAATATCCGGATTTGCAAGGGCTTCTTCGGAAGTGCCTTCGGTTCTGTTCGAACCCGGAACAGACTTGTATGGTTACGTGTCTGACATTACATTTTGAGATATAAAGCCGATTTCTTTCAAATACATTTCTGTTGGTGGTGGAGAATTTATTCTCTTAGCTTAACACCCTTCTCTTAGACGTACGAGCTCAGAGGTTATGTAGTTGAAATTCATCAGCAATATATTCCCAATTTGGTAATGTGGCATGCTGAGTGTTGCTGTGACGATGATCATTTATTGATCATTTGTGATCAAAGCGTGGCTTTGTGAAAAAGCGTAGCTTTGTGGACGAGACTTCGTCAGGGCCTCAACAACCCGGAAATGGTCGAAACAGGAATGTTGCGGCAAGGTTATGAGGGTCGCGCCCTTTAGGGTATGTCATTTCCTTCTGGAAAGGGGTGGTATCATGGTATGGAGCCCAAATACTTACTCATGTGGACACACCTTATTTATTATGTGTGATGTTGGTTACCGAGCGCTCGGATAAAGGTCCCAAAGGACCAGGGGATGACATATTCGTGAGTTACCTAGTTACAGGGGTAACCCGACCTTGTTTAGCAGAGAGCAGTTTGTCTCTCGGGACGTCCAGCCAGAGGCGATCCCATTCGGTAGTAGGAAAGGAAGTTCCTTAGCCTGACCATTTGTTGGAAAATCCAAAGAAACAATACAAACCTTTACGATTGCAATTGTATAACCTGCTATGGAATGTGGCGGTAACCTGCTATTAAACATAGTAGCTATAGTAGGCATAACGTGAAATGCCTATGCTGGCTAAGATTAATATTATACTTTCGAAATGTTTTCTACACTAAACATTAATAATAATATCCAATGATATGCGTAGTAAGCATCTTTGACTATCATAAGAAGAAATCTCCTCCAATTCTGCGTTTGCATTGTGCGTGTGGCGGGAGGTCTTATGGTAGTTTCATTTTCCAAAAAAGCATTGCGAATCTATTTTATTTTCTTTGTGAAAATAACTGTTTTACGATCTCACACCAGTCACCATGACTGACTCGGAGTTTATTGTTCCCTTCTAAACTCTGGGTGCCCATAATTTTCCACACGGGCAGCCTAGAGTTATTTTTATCAGGATATTCTGGAGCTTTGGGGATAAGCTGGATGGCGAAGCGTACTACCGTACTTGTTTATTTATTCTGCTGTGTATTCTGTATGAGGACAGGTTTCTATAACTGTCCATTGTTTTGTATTGAGTTGTACATTGACTCTGATTGATGTATGTATAAACTGATATAGTCTTTGTTATAAAGATTATTAATTTATCTAATATATATTGTTCCACTGCGAAATGTGAGATTCTGATGTTGTTTCTGCTTCTGTGTTTCTGTTCTTTCTTTTCTTATGTCTTCTTCTACCCCTTCTTTTAACCCTAATGGTTCGGTTTTCCGGCATTCAATTGCGCGGCATTTGATACAGTGGACGTATTAATGTCGACTTTCGAGCGTCGAAAAGTCCTGATCGTGACAGACGATGCGAATTCAAGACGTGATATATTACACTTCTGTAAGCGGCCCGAACTTCAATTATACGACGATAATAAGAAACCCAAAGCATGCTATGAGCTAGACAACAAGCAAGTAAAACTCATTCTAAAGTGGGTGGAAGGACTTAGATGTCCTAATGGGATTTCTTCTAACCTCCGTAGATGTGTTGACTTTAAAAACAACAAATTGAGTGGGATGAAAAGTCACGATTGCCACATTATGATGGAGTAATTTTTTCCCATGATTTTCAATGAACTGCTGCCTGCAAAAATATGGAGTGTTATAACAGAATTAAGTATGTTTTATAAACAGCTTTGATCTACGACGTTAAAGGTAGATCATATACGTAAACTTGAAGCAGAAATCCCTGTACTTCTATGCAAACTGGAGAAAATATTTCCGCCTGGTTTTTTTAATGTAATGGAGCATTTACCTGTTCATCTTCCATCTGAAGCACTCCTTCGTGGTCCTGTGCAATATGGATGGATGTATCCATTTGAGGGGTAATTTAATTAATTTCAGTTTTTGTACCACCATATAAATTTAATTAATTTTGTTATAGGTACCTGAATCATTTGAAGAAAAAAATTAGACAAAAAGCACGAGTAGAAGGTTCGATTTGCAAATCGTACCTTGAAGAAGAAGCTTCACTTTTTTTCTCACATTACTTTAGTAACGATGTGAACTTATCATTCATAAGTGTTCCATGTAATGAAGAAACTATTGAGCAGGATTCTTCTCAAACAATGTTATCTATTTTTAGACAACATGGAAGACCTGCTGGAAAATGTGTGGAAATATGGTTAGATGATAGAGATTACCATGTGGCATACACATATGTTCTTCTAAATTGTGTTGAAGCTGCACCATTTGTCAGGTAATTATGAATTCATATATAATTCAATTATACATGTATATATTAATTATAAAGGAATATAATACATATTTGCAGCATATATGAATCACAACATCCATCTAGCGATCTCAGTAAACAATTTGCTGGATTGTTTTCAAACTACATTCATGAAACATAAAACTGTGTTGTTGACGAAAGATTACGACATCTTGCTATCGGACCAAAACGAAATGTCAAGACTTATCCAATATTCTTCGTCAATGGATTTAAATTCAACACTAAAGATTACGGGGCTGAAAAATTAACATATAACAGTGGTGTATTTGTCAAAGGAAGTGATGATCCAGAGGAGCATATAAAAGATTTTTATGGTGTCTTAACACAAGTTTTAGAGTTGACATATTATATACAACCTGTAGAGAAAGTTGTTTTATTCAAATGCCATTGGTTTAGCAATGTTCCTGGCTCTGGAATTAACGTGCACAAAGATTATGAGATAATTGAAATAAGGCATACATCGCATTACTATAAGTATGATCCTTTTGTATTAGCTAAGCAAGCTTTACAAGTTTATTTTGCTCCATATCCGTCCTTAAAAAAAGATAAAGCAGACTGGTGGGCTATTTTTAAAACGAAGGCAAGATATACATTTGATGGAAATAATATTCCAGATGAAGCAACATATCAAGCGGATCTCGAGCCAAATACTGAAATAGTGATAAACGATGACATTGATGTAGGATCGTTGACTGATGAATCGAATGTTTTAATAGATGCATTTGTAAGTACCGAAGAAAATGATATAGAGTACGAGACCGAGTCTGAATCAGAATATGACGAAGACTGATCATAGATGGCATCGCTTGTTGTATAATTTTGAGCTATGTATTAACAATAATGACTATGTTCTGTAATATTCTGAGCTATGTAATAATAATGATGACTATATATGATCTATATCATTCTGAGTTATGCATTATTCTTTTCATGTACGCTTTTTTTGATGATTATGTGCAGAGTATGCTTATGTGATGATTATCACTTGATTAATAATTATGTGATGATTAATGATTATGTGATATTGATTGATGATTATGTGATGCTTATGTTATCAGTACTCTTTTCTAAGAAGTTTATGATATTATATTTATGTTTGTGCCAGATATGTCTAATTGGCGACGTAATCGACGTAGTACATCTCAGTCACCTTCACTTGGAGCAGGTCCGAGTAGCTATAAGCCAGATCTCCGTCGAGTTGCGGAGATAGTTCTGAAAAGTGCTGGGTATGTATCAAAATTATTTGAATTATATTATATGAAATATATTGAATATATACGTCAACATTTCTACAGAGGGTTCGAGGTGGAGCCGTCCGATTTCATTTTACAAGTATCGAAGGAAGCATACAAGAGTAGGATGTTCGGGTGTTGGCCTTAGTGGGATAACATCCCAACACATATAAAAAATGCAATATGGGCTGATCTTATGGTAAGTACAACTTTGTAATATATAATTATGCCTTATATGAAACCAAAAACAATATGCCATCATGCCTTATGATATCAGTTTTACGTATTCTATTCTGCTGATTGTTTTTTAATTATATAATCTCTTTTACATAACACGTATGATAATTCAATATGCAAGCAGCTGTAAGTGTGGATCCGCAGGATATGGATGTTTTTATAAATCATTGGAATAAAAAGATGCGGAAAAATTACAGAGAGACTCTGTCAAGGGCTAAGAGTTCAGGGAAAAAGCCAAGTTGGATGGGGGATGATATTTGGGCTGGATTCCAACAATATTGGGAATCTGAAGCATTCAAAGTAAGTTATATTGTCACTATATTTTTACATTTAAATGTGTTGAATTATTTTACTTAATAGTGTGTATAAATTAATAGGAATTATCGGCAAGAAACAAGGCTAATAGGAACAAAAACACCGCTTTACATCATGGTGGCTCGAAATCCTTCCAACAACATAGGAGGGAATTGGTAAATAAATTAACCAATATTTATGTTATTGATGTATATATTTACTAGTGTCTCTTTACCATATATTCTATTCTTGTATATAATCTATTCTTGTATATACTCATGCAAATTATCAATATAATCTATTCTTGTATATATTCAGCGGGCAAAGTATGAAAAGGAGCCTACATCGGCTGAGGTTTTCAGAGTCACACATGTAGTGGAGCATATAGATGAGGATGGGAATGTTTCATATGATTGGTCGGACGACAAGGCTGCTTCTGTAATGGTAAATATGTTTATTTTTGTAATGAAAATATTTCATATTTGTTTATTTCACAGTAAATAAGTAAATTGTATAGCAATTGTGTCAAATATCTGTTCGTAATTGTAGGAGAGATATAAAGCAGAGCATGCACGAGCGATACAAGCGAGTGGACGGGAGTCGCTTACGGTTGATGAGTCTAATCGGATATGGGATTCAATCATTGAACCGGCAAGTCAAAACAGGCGTTACAGTTTCGGCAATATGGTATGTACTCAACGTTTACACAGTAGAAACCTATATGCCATGAACTTCTTATTCACTTGAGTTTATTACCAATAACTTGAGTTTTCTTATTGTTATTGTATGCCATGAACTTCTTATTCACTTGAATTATTTCACAGGCTCTTAATTTCCAAAGGGCATATAGGAGATCCATAGATGAGGAAGAGTTTGCTCGGATGCAAACATAATTGGATGAGCTCAATGATTAGTGGAAGAGTCAGTTGGCGACACAGATAGATGAGCGTATTGCTGCCTTCTATCAGGAGCATGGGTCGATGCCCGGGGAAGGAGGTGCAGATGCTGCTACTGATGATGATGCTTAGTTGGTTTGTTTTGATGGGTACGCTTTATATATATATATATATATATATATATATATATATATGTACATATTATGATGGGTTTGACATTTGGTACTTTGGATGTTGTGATTGATACTTAGTGTTTGGGTGGATTTGGTAGTTTGGTTGTTGTGATTGATACTTTGGCACTTGATATGTACTGGTCGTTTAATTTAGTTATGTGGTTTGGTTTGGTGGATTTTCATATTTGGTTATGTTGATTTTCTTATATGATTTTGTTAATATATGTTGGAATATGCAATATTTGATGATTTGGTTGTGTTGATATTGATTATATGGTATGATGGAATGGTATTATATGTGTGGAATGATGGAATTATATTATTTGGATTGATTGGGATTGAGGGTTGAAGGTGCTGCAATGTGGCAGCAAATATATTCCAGGTTTGCAACGGCTAGCGACGGCTAGCAACGGCCCTTTGGTCAAATATAGCGACGGGTAGCAACGGCAATATTGCAATGCTTTGCAAGGGTTTGCAACAACAACTCGGGAAACCAACAACCTCAACGGTTGCTGCCACATGGACACTTAGCCATTACAAGCCGTTGCAAAAAGAACAACGGAGCCGTCGCTAAGGTCGTCGCTTTCTTCAGTTGCAACAAGATATTTTGCAACGACTTTTAGCGACGGCTAGCAACGGCCGCCAACGGCTATTAGCCGTCGCTAAACAGTGCTTCTTTTGTAGCGTGGGAACATGCCTTAAATGACTACAGAGGGAAGTGTCTGTACTTCATAATTTAGCAAAGCTATTACAAGTGGAAAATAAAGCTGGGAGAATGTATACTTTGTCAAGAAAAGAACTACGAAACTACTATTAAACCAACAACGATGTCTTAATATTTAATTTTAATCAAACTAATTTTATTTTTCCTCATTTTTTGGAAACTTTGAAAGAATTAATTTTTTACATTCAATATTTGTAACATCGAACGTACGAAAACGATCTACTAACACAATTATGTATTAATAAGTTACATTTCCTTGGTCATTTAATTAATGAATTAATTAAACAACACATCAAATGGTTATTAATTATTTTTGGACCAGTTTTCATTTAAGTATGCAATTAATATTGTATCTATTACCAAGCAATTTTTGTATATGAATATTCTTAAGGTAAAATGCAATTGATATCAGGTGATTTTATTGGAACATTAGTGTCCATGTACACTTCATTTTTTGAAAAGTAATCGTATGGAGTATATCCTTTTTTAAGTCGTTATTTTTTGTTTTTTCCTAATTTTCAAACTAAAAGTTTGATAACTTATCATGCTTAGCTTGTGCTAAAATAATAAGATAGATATGAGATATTGATATTCCTAATACTTAATTCAATATGTTAATAATCATTTGTCGATCCTTTCTGACGAAATTGTTAGCATTTGTCCTATACTGATGTTTATGGGTGTATATAACAATGAATGATGTTGAATAAGATTTTATTTCAATATTATAAGCAACCAACTCATTGTCTATTTTTAACTCATGTTTCACGATATTATTTGACCAATTTTATATAGTGTCACCCACAGGATAATACATAATTACCTTTGTGTGATGCTCCTTGTTCTTGGCAGCCTGAGATCTGGTGTATGTCATGGCATGAAGGGAATGATCAGAGATTAAATGACTATATATAACAGGGAAGAACGAGGTGATGAATGCTAAAGATAAGGAAGAAGGTAAAGGAATATTGCAACATTAAGTTGTAGATGTAAGAAGTGGGTGAAGATAGATCAGAGAAGTGAATAACCAGAAGATAAGCAAGAGAAATAACAGAGAAATGCACAGAGGTGAGATAAATTGATAAACCGGTAAACTTTATTATGAACTCAGATCATCTTTTACATGCACATATCCAACTATATATATACACAGCTACTAGTAACTAGCCGTTATGTGCCAGCTCATTTTATTACATTTGCCAACTCATCATAATTTAATTATCATTTCATAATATATATATATATATATATATATGCATATGTGTTCACGTGTACACGTGCATAGGTGCACAGCTTCAAATCTTCCTTCCTGATCATCACTGGATGCTTCCACTTGTTTTATCTTGTATCTGCAACACTTCTAAGCCCATAAAATCCATAGGATTAACTGCAAGTGATTGGGGTAGAGTATTCTTCTCCATTGTCAAAACTGTTTGTTGAAATGCCTCTGCAATTAGATGTCGATAAGATGTTTGATGAATTGCATGACCGTAACAATTCCCTTCCCCTTTAGAAAGAGACCTTGTCTCAAGGTCTAGTGTGGGAAACTTCTTCACCATAGGCCAGTAATCCTCCCAAGTAGCATCAATAGTTGGTTTATTTTTCCATTTGATTAAAGCTTGTACCACTGGTTTGTTATTTCTAGGGATAAGTATTCTATCCAAAATTCTTTCTGGTTCTTCAACTAGTTGCTCTTTTGTTGATGGTCGCTCATGTTGTATAGTGATATGTGAGCCTATTTACTTTTTTAATTGGCTGATATGAAAGACTGGATGTATTTGTGCCGAGATAGGTAATTCCAATTTATAAGCAACTTCACCAATCTTCTGAATTATTTTGAATGGCCATAAAATTTTAGCGACAGCTTTGGAGTCTTGGTTGAACTGAACGATATCTATCTGTATGGTTGTAGCTTCTAGTAAACCCAATCATTAATTGAGTAGTGTCTTTCTGTTATTCTTTGATTTGTGAATTTTTGCATTCTTTCCTAAGTAAGTTGTAAGCTATCCCTAAGAAATTGAAGTGTAATGTCTCTATAAAATAAATATTGTTCAACTTTTTGTACTTTGGCAGTATGGGGAACATAAGATAAAAGTGTAGGAGGTTTCTTGCCATATAATATTTCATATGGTGTAAGTTTTGTTGGCTCTTTCCAAGATGTATTACACCAAAATTCTGCCAATGTCAACCAGTTAGCCCATTTAGAAGGATGAGGCAGACAAAGCATATTAGATAAGTTTCCAATATCTTGTTTGTAATTTTAGTTTGGCCATCTGTTTGAGGATGGTAGGCCGAGCTAAATTTTAATGAGCATCCTTGTAGATCAAATAATTCCTGCCAGAAATTACTCAAGAAGATAGAGTCTCTGTCACTGACAATTGACTATGGCATGCCATAAACCTTAAAAATCCCATCAAAAAATACTTTTGCAACTTGTTTAGCTGTATAAGGATGTTGAAGTGGGAAGAAGTGAAAGTATTTTGATAGTCTATCTACCACAACATAGATGACAGTTAAATTGTTGCTTTTAGGCAGATGAGTTATGAAATACATTGTAATGTCAGTCCAAACATGGTCAGGTATAGGTAGAGGCTGTAGTAAAGCAGGAGAAGCAATATTTTCTGATTTAGTCCTTTGGCAGTTGTCACATTGTTTAATATAGGCTTCAATTGATTTTTTCATATGCTTCTAGAAGAAGACCCTTTTAATTTTTTTCATGGTTTTTCTTACACCAGCATGCCCTCCTAATGGTGAATAATGGAATTCAAAATAAATGGTCTGAATGAGAGATGTTTGCTATGGGTCTAACAAAATTCTTCCTTTGTAAAAAATAAGATCATCAACAATTTTATATTTTTCAGATGGTATAGAACCATGTAGAATCTGGTCTTTCTTGATTTCATAAAATTGGCTTTGCTTTAATTCTTTTCTAAGTTCTGATATCCAGTCTACCTGTAATACTGAGATTGCCTTTATACTAGATTGTTCATGCACTCTTGATAAACTATCAGTAATAATGTTTTTCTTTTCCCTTTTTATATTGTACCTCATAGTCATATCCATGTAGTTTTGCAAGCCATTTCCCTTGAATGCCTGTGGTTAGATTTTGAGAGAGAAGAGGTTGTAAACTTTGATGATATGTTCGTATGATGAATCTTCTGCCTAACAAGTATTGTGACCATTTCTTTGTTGCATGGATTAATGCTAACAGTTCTTTCTTATATGTTGAAAGGTGCAGATTTCTTCCCTGTAAGGCTTGGCTTATGTAAGCTATTGGTTTGTTATCTTGGCGTAATACTGCACCAATACCCGAGTTGCATGCATCACATTCCACTATAAAGTCCTTGTTAAAATTTGGAATAGCTAATATAAGTGGATTGATGAGGCAAGACTTGAGTTTATAAAATGCATCAGTGGCTTTTGGAGACCAGCAGAAAGAATCTTTCTTGAGCATTGAGGTTAGTGGCTTTGCTGTTATTCCATACCCTCTTATAAACTTTCTGTAATACCCAGATAAACCCAAGAATCCTCTTAATGTCTTTATGTTGTGTGGTTGTGGCCATTCAAGCACTTCTAGTTTTATCTTTGTGAACTGAATTACCATGCTCTGAGATGATATGACCAAGATACTTCAGGTTATCTTCAGCAAATGAGAATTTGGAGAGTTTAATGACTAATTTGTTGTCTTGTAAAATCTGCAGTGTGATCTTTAAGTGATCTAAATGATCATCCCATGATCTGCTGTAAATTAAAATATCATCAAAATTACTAAAATAAAATGTCTTAATTTTTTTTGAATATTGAATTCATTAGAGCTTGAAATGTTGAAAGTGCATTGGATAATCCAAATGGCATGACTAAAAATTCATAGTCCATCATGTCTTCTAAATGCTGTTTTATGAATATCATCTTCATGCATCCTAATTTGATGATAAACCTGATTTTAAATTAAGTTTTGTAAAGTATTTAGAACCGTATAATTCATCTAATAAGTCATCAATGAGGTAAATAGAGAATTTATCTTTAATTTTTAATTTATTTAATCCCCTATAATCAATACATAATCTCCATGAACCATTTTTTTTAACCATGACAACAGGTGCTAAAAATGCACTAGTACTATTTCTAATAATGCCAATGTCTAACATTTCAGTACTCAACTTCTCAAGCTCATTCTTGATATGATAAGAATGTCTACAAGGTTTTAGACAAACTGGTTTTGAACCATGCAGCAGTGGGATTTTATGATCACGGTCTCTTTTGGGTGGAAGAGACTGTTGTGGTGATGTTACTGATTGAAAATCAGTAAGTACATGAATAATGTCAGGGTGAATATTTTGAACAGAGGGGATAGGTGTGGCAGTGGAAAGCAACATAAATTTTAAAGAAGAAGAATTTTATCCCTTTGATATATTTTTATCATTTAAATGTTGAACTTGAGAATTTGTTAAACCTTGCCACATAAATTCTCTTCCATTATATTTAAATCTTACCTACAGTTTTTGAAAATTAAAACAAATTTCATGAAATTCTCTCATCTATTGAATTCCTAAGACAACATCACAACCTTCCATAGGCAGTAATAATAGATCTATTGGCATTTTGCATCCCTGATAAGTAAGTAAAATTTGAGAACACATTTCATTACCTTGTAGCTTCTGGATATTTGCAACCTGCACTTCATAAGTTTTGGTTTGATGTATTGGCAATTTCAATTTCTAGGCTAATTTGTTGTCAATAAAACTATGAGTAGAGCCTAAGTCAATAAGCAATATCACTGATTTATTGTTGATGCTGCCCTTTATTTTAATAGTGTGTAGTGTAGGGATTCCTAATAAAGCATTTATAGAGATGGAAAATAATGCTTTGTCTTGCTCTTGTTTATTTTTTGAGTCATTTATTTTTAAATTATCATCTGTTGAATTTTCCTCAGTATCAATAGTATTTTCCAAATCAATAATTCCTTTCATTATATGAATTTGCTTTACTTTGCACTTATGACCATAGTGGTATTTTTCATTATACCCATAATATATATTATTCCTTTTCTTTTCTAAAAATTCTTGAGGTGAAAGTTTTTTGATTTTTGCTGAATTTTCTGAAGTTTTAAGAGAAGTTTTTTGTGAAGAGGGCTGGTTATTGTCAACAAGATTTTTTAGAAGAATAAGAATTAAATTTCTTTGTTTTACAATCCAGCTTGTTTCAAATGTTTTGGCTAAAGAGACTGCTGAATCAAAATCTGTAGGGTTTGCAGCTGTAACTTTATATTTAATTTCATCTTTTAAACCTCCAAATTTTTTTTGTAAAAGATGAGTGGGTGTAATGTGTTCTATTAGACCCTTTAATTGCTCAAACAGGTTAACATAATTCATGATAGTGGTTGTTTGTTTTAGAGAAGAAAATGTATCATAAGGCCTATGTAATTCATCAGTATTAAATCGAACCTGGATGGCTTTGTGAAAAACTGACCACTGATCATAATCTAGAACATTGTGTGAATACCTATAAAACCATTAAAGTGCTTCTTTCTTGAGATGGTATGAACATATGTGAGCCTATTCTTGGATGTTGGTGTTGTTGTATGAAAAGAATTGCTCTATATGCCGAAGCCAGTTAATGACTATGTTTTCTCCAGTGAATTGTGGAAAATCCATCTTGATCTTGAACTTTGATGTGTCTTTTGGATGAATAGACTAGTGATCAAATGTTTTGGATAGAGAGTTATTAAGGATGAATGTATCAGGTCTTGGTAACAGAGAGGGTCTTTGATTGGGTGGGACATAAATATTAGATTTGTAATGCTGAGATGAAGATTATGGCAGTGATGTAGATCTATTGATGTCAATTCTTGAACTGCCTTCGGTTTGCTTTTGAGATTTCAAGTCTTTGAATTCAGAAAAAAATTTGCCAATGATTTATCAAGTGTTTCTTGAATTTCTTGAAGGCCTTGAGTATGTCTTGCTATATTGATGGCCATGTATTGGGTTGTTCTTTCTAATTTCTTGAGAGATAAAGCTTTCTGTTGTTGATAAGATCTTGCTTCTACCATATTTCCAGCTGTGATAATTCCTCGAGGTTGACAGAATCAATGGGTGAAGGAGCATCTCCTGGATCATCGCTGTTGTTTGATAATGTTGGATTTTTATAGTAAGGGTCAATGTCTGACTCACCATGAGGCTCTGATACCATAGTGTGATGCTTCTTGTTCTTGGCAGCCTGAGATCTGGTGTTAGTCATGGCATGAAGGGAATGATCGGAGATTGAATGACTATATATAACAAGGAAGAAGGAGGTGATGAATGCTAAAGATAAGGAAGAAGGTAAAGGAATACTGCAGCAGTAAGTTGTAGATGTAAGAAGTTGGTGAAGATAGATCAGAGAAGTGAATAACCAGAAGATAAGCAAGAGAAATAATAGAGAAATGCACAGGGGTGAGATAAATTGATAAACTGGTAAACTCTATTATGAACTCGGATCATCTTTTACATGCATATATCCAACTATATATATACACACCTACCAGTAGCTAGTCGTTATGTGCCAGCTCATTTTATTACATTTGCCAACTCATCATAATTTAATTATCATTTCATAATTCGCTCAGCCTATATATATATATGCATATGTGTGCACGTGTACACATGAATAGGTGCATAGTTTCAAATCTTCTTTCCTGATCATCACTGGATGCTTCCACTTTTTTAATCTTGTATCTACAACACTTCTAAGCCCATAGAAATCATAAGATTAACTGCAAGTGATTGGGGTAGAGTATTCTCCTCCATTGTGAAAACCGTTTGTTGAAATGCCCCTGCAATTAGATGTCGATCAGATATTTGATGAATTGCATGACCGTAACACTTAGACTTAAGTGTTTTATCTCCTTCTCCAAATCAAAAAGAAAATAACAGTATGTTGTATGATGGAAGAACAAAATACATTTTCCTTTGAATGTTTCTTAATAATCGTATCAAGTATTGTTTACATGCATCTCTATAATTTATCTTGAAAGAACACCTACAGAGACAAACAAATTAAACATTAACATGGTTACATATTGTAGCAAAATTTATTATGATTTTTGTTAAGATTTTCATCCACATGTACATCAACATGTATTGTAATATTTTATATTTGTAGAATTTATCTTCATCTAATTTATAAGCAAACAATTAAATTGTTATGTATGGCTTATTAACTTAACATGAAAAGTAATACTGCCAAGAGAATTTAACTTTATCAAGATTTATGAACATAATTGTTTTAGGTTTATAATAAATGGTTCACTATACTCTTTTTCTATGTCATTAATACCAATGTTGAATTTTTAATAATGTAAATGCATTAATATTATAATTGTTGTTCATGATTTGTTGTATTTGTTGGATGTAGCAACATATTGAACTAGAGTTTTCTATGCTTGGGATGTGTATGATTTTAATAGATTCTTTGTTCAAATTTGACGAAATTAAGTATAAGTTGATAAATACTCTGTTTTTGTTACTGTCTTTTTTTTAAATTGTTACTTCAAACTAAAATAAACTAGATAGCACAAGGTATCAAATTATTTGGTATTCCTTATCATTATAATTTTATTCATAGCCTTAAATATGAATCTTACTTTTGACTAATTGGCTCCATTCTACAAGACATGAGTATCTAGAGAAATTAGAAAAAATATTTTAAATGAAAAATTATCCTAATAATTCAAGCACAAGGATATAACCTATTTTTTGCTACAAGGATAGACCCAAAGCCCATCGTTCAAGCGTGCTTCACATCATTTAATTTTTATGGCATCCACTGGAAGACTCATTCTCTTTCTCAAATCCTTCTTACGTAGACCGTACATATTCTCTATCACGAATTCCTCCTCTACCACTCATCTTAAGCTCTGACGAAGATTCAACAAAACAAAAATCTATAGCAAGCTTCTTCAGGCGACAGTAAATCCATGCCCAAACCATCAAATCTAGTCTACACAACGATCCTTTAGCCCTCAGCCACCTCCTCAACTTTTGCTGCACTTCTCTATTTCCCGATTTTCGCTATGCTTTTCTCCTACTCACCTCACCCTACTAACTTCATGTTTAACTCCCGCATCCACGCCTTCTCTAAATCCTCCAACCCCCACTTCGCCATTATCCTTTTCCACACCAGCTACATTATGAGTACACCTATCCCACCTAACTCACTTGCTCTTTTCTACTCACAACGATCGCATGCATAGGCTCACCTCATATCAAATTTGGGATCGTCCTTCATGGGCACGTTATAAAATAAGGTTTCAACAATGATATATACATCCATTACGCTATCATACATATGTACCGAATTGCAATTTGTTGAACGAAGCTTATAAATTGTTCCAAACAAGCGTTGGCACTAGGTTTGTTGTAGTTTCTTGTAGTCCTTTGATGATGGGTCTAGCAAAGGCAGAGTTGATGAATGGACAGATACATATATTTTCTTACTTAACAATACTGCTACCAATCAAAATAATAACAAAATCAAATACCTAGTAGCTATTTGATTGGAATTCATACTTGGTTATTTTATAAATTATTTTTTACTGTTATTTAAAATAAAACTAATGTCTATATATATTCAAAAATGATATTTTGTTTCTGTTTGATATAAGTTGATGCTCTGTAAATTTAATTATTTATTTGACCATCATATATGACAAAAGTGATATCAATATAGTGCAAAACTGATACCTAGTAGCTGTATGATTGGAATTTATGCTCAGTTGTTTTATAAATTATATTAATTGTTATTTATAACAAAACTGATACATACATATATATATACACAAAGCTGATACCTAATTTCTGTTTGATAAAAGTTGTTGCTCTGTAATTTTAATTATTTATTTGACTTTCATGTATGAAAAAATGATACTAAAATAATGCAAAACAAATACCTAGTAGCTATTTGTTTGGAGTTGACACTTGCTTTATAAATTACTTTGACTATTATTTCTATCAAAACTGATATCTATATATATGCAAAAATGGTATCTAGTTTCTGTTTGATATAAGTTGATGCTCTGTAAATTTAATTATTTAGTTGACCGTCATATATGACAAAAGTGATACTAAAATAGTGTGAAACTGATACCTAGTAGTTGTTTGTTTGGAGTTGATGCTTATTTTATAAATTATTTTGGCATTTATTTATACCAAAACCGATACCTATATATTTGCAAAAATAATACCTAGTTTCTGTTTGATGTAAGTTGATGCTCTGTAATTTTAGTTATTCATTAGACTGTCGTATATGACAAAAGTGATATCAAAATAATGAAAAATGGATACCTAGTAGGTGTTTGTATGGAGTTGATGCCTAGTTATTTTATAAATTATTTTGACTGTAATTTATATTGAAACTGATCCTACAATATATGCAAAAACGATACCTAACATTGGTACTAAAACTGGTAATTATTTCAAAGCATATGATCTGCCTTCACCATTATCTCTTACATACAATGTTATATATTTGTTACATACCTGATACTATAAGTGATGCAAACTGATACTAACGATATATTTTGCTTTAAATAGGGTTGACTGCGGTATATATATCATGATATTCATCATATCATAAAACAGAAGCCAAACACCGATCAAAATAAAACCTGAACAAATGTTGCAAACAAGAGCAAGAATTGTGTATGAGATATTGATGGACAATGATCACTGTTGGAATTTAGCCAAGTACATGTTAACATTGGAAGAAGAAGAAAATATAAAGAAGTGAATTTGTTGTAAAAACTATTGTGATGTCCAGTTCAACTAATATACATTTGGGATGTTATGTTAGAACTAATTGAATTTAGTTTGTTTTAATGTAGACATAAACATTTGTTGAAATTATGTCAGTTTTTTGTAAAAACTACGATCTTATTTTTGATGTTGTAAAAATTAGCTTTGTATAACTTTTCTTACACATGGTGTTATGTTATGACTGTATTTTATATAATTTATACCTGAAACTGATATTACAATATGCATGAACTGATACTAATTTTTGTCAAACCTGAAACTGATACTGATACTAGCATAATGAAAAACTGATACTAATAGCATGCAAAAATCGATATTACATTTTGTTATACCAGAAACTGATACTAGTAGCATGCAGAAACTGATAACACATTTTTACATTCCTAAAACTGATACTAATAGTATCAAAGACTAATACTGAATAACTAATATTGAATAAACTAACCAACATCACAACATAACCTACAAACAAGTAAATAATAAAACTGATACCAGTTATACTACAAAACTGATACTTAAAATAAAACTACAAATGTTACTATATAATCTACAAACAAATAAATAATAAAATTGATACCGCTTATACTACAAAACTGATGTTGCAAATGAAACTACAAATGATATTATATAACCAAGTTCAATTATAAAGAGCAAATCAATGACAAACTAAAAATATGATAAACCAATATACTTATATAACCAGGTACAATTACATAAAATTGCCAAAAAAGTCATACAACAAAGTATAAATCTCAACAAATTCATAAAACATGAAAAAAAATCATATATTCTTAGAAGCTTGATAATTACGCTTATTGTGACCAAATGCTTGCATACACCATGTCTATTTTGCTTATTTTCAAAATATGCAAATCCGCTTTTTCGTTTTATAGAAGGTTTACCAGCACCACGTTTCTCCTTAGGTGGCTTAATAACATCTTCAACACTTGCATCAATAATAGGCTTATCAAAATTAGGAACAGGATTAAAAGCATGAGCATAAGAAGAACGATAAGCATCTACGGTGAAATAACACTCAACATTTTCTTGAAGCATTTGCTCCATATAAAGATAACAATAACCATGAAAGGATGAGGGAAAAAATTCACGAACACCTAAAATCAAACCTTGATGGCGATCCGACATAAAAACAAAATCACGATCTTCTTGGAGCATTTGTTTTAAATAATTCAAAAATCATTTTCAATTATCCACATTTTCTAGATAAACTATACCAATAGCTAAAGGGAAAAAACCTTCAAATAATAAAAACATTAAAAACAACATTTAACCAAGTGTTAACATAAAACTGATACCTAAAAACCGCTACCTAAAAACTAATATTTAAAAACTGATAACTAAATTTTGATACTATACAGTAAAACATGTCCAAATTCTAATACCTAAAAGTCAATATTAAGCAATAATCTAATACACACAATGCCACATATGCAATAGTACAAAATATCACTTTTTCACAACAACGGATACTACAAAGTATCAACCATGATAACTTTACTCTCAGACATGTAAGAAATATCAACGGACAAAAGAGTAAGTTGAGACCAATAACAACAAATTTTATTCTTCAGATCATAGAAAGAACAATCAAAGGAAAACCAAGTGCTAAAAGTATTATCATCGAATACAAACAAAATAAAAAGACTATTGTCATCACTGTATATAAAAAACATCATTAAAAAAATATTTGCTTCAGATTGTCATTTTATTATGGTACAATAATTTTCTTTATACAACAACAATCACAAAAAGACAGATTTTTCAAAATGATACTTACAGTATATAAAACTGATGCCTAAAACTGATCCTCAAATTAGTAACAAAACTGATACTCAAACAAACTTCATTAAATGTTTGATACTAACAAAAAAATAATTCAATTCACCGATCGTTTGGTGCATATAATCATATTTATTCTGTAATAACTTCATTTTTTTTTGTATCTAAACAAACAAAGCATTAAAAAACTCACACACTAGACTATTGTGAAAAATGATACTAAGAAAAAAAATGATACCCGTCAAACCAAAAATTGATATAACACCCATGAAGCCAAGAATAATGAGCCAATCCTTGATTCAAGTTCATATGTCGATACAACCAAGCATGGTTTAATTGGTGTTAAGAATAAGCTTAGCATTCAAGGCTAAGTACATATGGATATCATTATGAAACGGATCCATAATGCTCATGGACTTTGGATGTTACACATTCTAAAGCCAATATGATTTCTTGAAACACAATATTCGAGATCTCATAAGGTCACTTGGAACAAGATATTCGAGAGCCCTTAAGGTCACTTGGAATAATATATTCGAGAATCTATTTGGTCTTTAGGAATTGAACGCTCAAAGTCATATGTCATATATTCAAAGGAGAGAGAAAATAAGCAGTAAATGTGTGCACTAGCCCATTAAGCATGTTAATGAACTAAATAAACAGTCCTTATGTCCATAGTCCAATGTCCATATGTATGAGACAAAATAGAGGCTATGCATCTAAACACTAGTTTGGACCGAAGTTCATGTGATCCAATATGGATAGTGTCACATTTTCTTTAGGCCTAAAGTGCTTCATTATATGCATGATCGTGTTTAATAATGTCCAATATGCACTATCATAGTAATAGGCATGTCCAAGTTCTTATTTATTTCAATTGACCATGATTACAATCAAATTGAGCTTTTCTCCAAATCAATTTAGGGTTACAGGAGTTTAATTTTGAGAGGAGAGAAAAGAAATGACCGCTCCTTCCTTCATGCCTATAGGTCCCTATTTATAGTGGTAGATGGATTCGACGTGATGCTTTATGCTGCCTTCAGCCTGACTTATCTTCGGCATACATAATCTTCGAAAATCTTAATGACGCCGAGTATCATAGGCGATCTTCGGTATTCTTCATCAATAGGTTGTGGCATCGACCTGAAGCAGCATTGATATGATGCAGTATTAATATGAAGTGGCATTGATATAGAATGACATTCATATGGAGCGACGTTGACATGGAGCGGCGTTGATAACATGCGGCTTCGATGATATGCGGCATGGAATCTATGTGGCATTGATTAAATGCGGCATAAATGTTATATGGCATGGAAGTAGCGCAGCTTCACTTAAGGCCCGATATTGAAATGAAGCGGTATCACCTGAGATGCGAATTTGAAGGAAGGCGGCACGGAGGAGAGGTGGTATGCAATGTTGACTTTATACGACATCCACCGCTGTATTGATGTAGCATTCAGTATCTTTAGGTGGTGGCTTATGATATGGAGCACTCCGATATAATCACCGCCTTGTTGACATGCAGTATTGACGATAGACAGATTTGATGAAGTGTGACATCAGTGGGGTATGATATAAATTCCTTTATTTGTATCCTTTAGAAAATATATGGATAACAGTTGCCCCTCACATAGAAGTAGCCTTTTATACTTTACTGTAAAAGCGATAATTTCTTTGCTTTCTCGATTCCTTGTGCGATTTTCTTTCCAATGCTTTTTCCTGTAAAACAAAAAGTGAATAATAATTTTCGTTATTAACTTTAAACTCAATTTCAATTTCAAGCATTCTTTTTTTTGGATTTGATTGAGCTCTAAGTGGGCATATATTGTCCATATTATCTGTATGAGTCAAGATTATGAATTTGCTTTAAGAGATCAACAAATAACAATAAATTTTCAAACAGGACCCCAGAAGATTACCTGGTAATATCTTAGGAGGGAGCGTTAGAAATTTTCTTTGGTAATATCATGAATAAAAGACTAGAAACCCATCTCGCAACAATAGTATTCTGAATATGAAGCTAGAAAATTATCCGAAAAGATGATCAGACAATCCATCTAATTATAATAGAAGACCTGAAATCCGTCTGGCAATAATAGAAGACCAGAAATCCATCTGATAATAAAAGAAGATCGAAAATCCATCTGGCAGTAATAGAAGACCAAAAATCTATCATATAATAAAAGAAGAGCAGAAATCCTTCTGGCAATAATAGAAGAAGAAATCCATCTGAGGAGACCTGAAATCCACCTGGCAATAATAGAAGACCAAAAATCCATCTGATAATAAAAAACACCAGAAATCCATCTAGTGATAAGAGAAGACCAAAATCCATCTAATAATAAAGGAAGACCAAAAATCCATCCGACAGTAATAGAAGGCTAGAAATCCATCTGATAGTAAAAGAAGGTCAGAAATCCTTCTGGCAATAATAGAAGAAGAAATTCAACTGATAATAAAAGAAGACCATAAATCCATCCAGCAATAATAGAGGATCGGAAATTCATCTGATAATAAAGCACTACAACAAAAAGACCCTATTACAACTGTAATTTTACAACTATCACAAAATGGCAGTTGTAATAAAGGTTTTTTATAACTCTTATTTTCAGAAAGTTGTAATAAACTTATTTTCAACAACTCTTTTATTTTGCCAGTTGTAATAGATGTCTATTACAACTTTTCTTTTTTGACAGTTGTAATAGATGCCCATTTTAAACAACTTCTAATTTTTTCCAGTTGTGATAGATGCCTAATACAACATTTTTTGTTTGCCCGTTGTAATAATACATTAATAATTATAATTAAATAATAATAATTAATAACTAAGAGAAAATTAACAATTAATTGAAAATCTAAAATAATTAATATTAATAATTAATATAAAATAGTTAATAATTAATAATCAATATAATAATTAATAAATAAAAATTGATTTATAATAATGAATAAATAATATTCATAATTGATAGTTAATAAGTAATAATTAATATTAATAATTAAGAAGTAATAATTAAAAAGAAATATTTAATATTTGGTAATTAACTTTTGATAATTCATAAAAAAATTAATTATAAATAAAAAATTTAATAATTAATAAATAATATTTTAATAAATAACACTTAAATAGTAATAGTAATTAAATATTAATATATAATAATTAATAACTACTATTAAGTAATAATAATTAATATATAATTTGAAATATGAAATAATTCCTATTAACAATTAGTAATTAATAATTAATAAATAAATTAATAATCTATAAATAAATATTAAATATTTAACTAATAACTATATAAATAATAATTACTATTAAATAATAATTAAAAGTTAAATATCAATATTAAATATTAATACAGTAAAAATCAATATTAAATAAGAATAACTATTAATTAATTAAAATAATAATTATTAATAATTAATAAAAAAATTAATATTAAATAAGTAATGCTTAAATATAATAATTAAATATTAATATATAATAATTAATAACCACTATTAAATTATAAAAATTAATAATTAATTTGACATATGAAATATTTCTTATTAATAATTAGTAATTAATAATTAATAATTAAATTAATTATGAATTAATTAATAAATCAATAATCAACAAATAAATATTAAATATTTAATTAATAATTAATAATTTTTAAATAATCACTATTAAATATAGTAATTAATAGTTAATAATAAAATCTGATTAAATATTAAATTCTGATTTATTATAAATCAATTTTAGTACTAAAAATATAAAATATAATAAAAACGCTAAGAAAAATAATTTTAAGTAGAAAATATTGATCTTAATAGTAATTATTATAAATCTATTTTTTTTCAAATTAGGTATTTTAGACGATAATACCTAGTTATACTAAGTCTTAGGTATTAATTAATATATTGGACATTTAATAATTAAGAAGTAAGATTTAGTATTTAGTATCTAATATTTAATATATTAAATTATCGATTATATTTATTATTATTTTTAAAACTTTGGGCATACATTGGATTTTATTTTGCTTTAAACTCAATTTTTTTATTTCAAACTCAAATATTAGGCTCCAAATTCAATTTTTTTGGCTCCAAACCCCAAATTTTCATCTCCATACCCACAAAGTTCCAATATAACATCAGCAATTCAACCTCGTTCGTTTCTCCTACCCTGGTATTTCCAAATCCAAATTGAAAGCTAATATCCAGATCCAAATCGAAAATTAAAACAAAGTCCAAATCCAATTCAAAATTTAAATCGAAATCCAATCAGAACCTTTTCTCATTGGAAATCGAAATCCAAATTCCAAAGCCAAATCAAAATTGAGACCAAAATTGAACATTGGTTGTGCAAGAATTGGTGAGGTTGTTCGGTGGCAGTGATACTGTTCAGGTGGTTCGATTGGAGTTTTGGTGATGGAAGGTGTGGGTTGTTAGTGGTTTTGGGATGCTAGAGGGGATGTATCAGGGATGAGCTGCAGTTTGAATTTTTGTAGAGGAAGTGTAGTTTATGGATGAGGAGGTTTGTGAAGAAGCACCGGAAAGTGGTTGACGCAAGGTGAGGAATATTGTTGTGGTATAGTTGTATTGGCAGAGCTGATTTTTTTTGTTTCAGGTGATTGAAGCGGATGTGGGTTGGGGAGGAAATTTTGGCAGTGCATGGATGTTAATGGTGATGGTTGAAAGAGTGGTAACATGAACATTATGTTTCAAGCCCATGAACTCATGTAAGCCTGTAACGCATTAGTTTAATTATATTCCTCCAAGTTTATGATTTCGCATCACGGTGATTTGCCAATGTATTTTAGATACAGTTGAAATCTTACAACAGATCATAGAATTTTAAAATTAACATTCTAACAATTTGATAGACTTCTTTAAGTAATGGAATCACTTAGCGGATGGTGATTTACTACTGAACTCCTACATAGAATTCTTAGTGAATAGTACGTATTATTCAAGATCGAAAATTGAGCTGCCTTTAAAGGTATCACTTAGCGGATGGCAGCCTGCTTTAGTTTTCAAGAGTCAAGCCATTGGCATAATATGAAGTGCCACTGTTAATTAAATTTTGTCAGTATTACATCTGCATCTTGAGGAAAAATAACACATGTCAGCATTACATAATTGTTGATTTTCTTTGAGTACATCTAATACTAAGGCCTTAAAGGTTGATACTTAGTATTGATCAGATATTCATAAATACACTGGAAGTTAACTAACCTTACCGAGCTGGATGGTGACCTTTATATACTAAATTATTTTCCAGAATCCTTCTGTCTTATTTGCATTGTACATGTGGAACAATCTTCTCTTGTTAACATATTCATTAGGTGGGCACATACCCTATTATTTATATGACCAATTTCTTTGTGAGCTGTTAAATTATTGTTTTCAGATTTGAATCCATATTTGTGTCTCAGATTATTGTTTGCAAGTAGGAAAAACTAAATAAGACAATCATTATCGATATTCATTGAAAAAAACTAAATATGACAGTCATTATCGATATTCATTGATCATCTTAAGTTACTACCGATAGTATTTTGCTCTATTTTGCTTATAGCTCAGATCATATCAACAACTCTATAGTTTACTTTTGTGCTCTTATGATTGCTTTGTTTCAGAATGATGATATTGATCAGCATAGAATCATGAGGGTGATTAACAGTTTTGTGTGTACAGGTGGGTGATGGGTTGTAGGAAGTTGATGGGTTGTAGGCAGTTTTATGTGTACAGGCAGGTTGCTAAACAGGGAGGGAGTGAGATGGTTGTAAGTGAACGCAGTGGTTGTTGTTTGTGATAGGTGCTTGGTCGTGGATTGGCTGCTTGGTCGTGGAGTGGATTGGATTAGTGCAGTGAAATGTGGGTATATGTCGTTGGAGTAGAAGTTGATGTGTAGTGTGATGGTGATTGAGTTGTATTGGGAGGAGGAACAAGTTGAAGAAGTGAGGTTGGTGATTGGTATGGAGTGTGAAACCATGATCATTTGAGATGACATATGATTCTTTTGTTGCATTTAATAAGGCAGAAAAAATAAAATGTATTATAATTTGATTGAATATCACAATGACTACAACTGCTTTGATTTGGTTATTTGGTTTGTTTGATGTATTGGTTCTATAGACAATAATAATGTAATGTTTGAATTGCTTATAGTGTATTGTTATTTATATTCTATTATTTATATATATCTATTTCTTGCTATACTTGCAAAATGTATGTAGAAATTAATTTTTTTTTGTTTTGCTTTTTTTATCACAACTGCCAATTACAGTTGTAAAAATGTCTTTTACAACTGCCAATAGCAGTTGTAAAAAATCTTCTACAACTGGCAAAAGCAGTCGTAAAAAGTCTTCTGCAACAACTTTTGTCAGTTGTAAAAAATTATTTTACAATTGCCGAAGACAGTTGTAAAAAATAAGGCTCTATTACAACTCCGGATATAACGACAGATAGATGTCCGTTGTAGTAGACATATTACAACTATTTTTGGCAGTTGTAATAGGGTATTTTTGTTGTAGTGAAGGTAGGTCAGAAATCCTTCTGGCAATAATAGAAGAAGAATTCCACCTGATAATAAAAGAAGGCAAGAAATCATTCTTCCTCTAGAAGATTTCTTTGATCCATTCTTTAGGATATAGTTTAACTAACTCAATCGATTTCCTTGTCACCATCTTTAGGTGATAATCTCAACTTGGATCAAACCCCTTGTCACTATCTTAGGTGATGTGTAACATCCCTAATTTTTGATAACATTATTCAAAAGATTTAATTAGATAATTAAATAGAATAATGAGGATAAGGAGATTGAGATTTGAATAAATTATCTGTAGAGTCGTGCTTATTAACAAGATAAATGGGCTTTAAATTGGTTTATTGGTTAATTAAACTACACATGGGCATATTAGTAAATTAGCCAATTTATTATACATGGCTATATTTTTTTGTAATTGACCATTCACCTTTCATTTTTCACTTTCGCAAACGAAAAATCAAAAACCTAAACCAAAGCCGGCCATTACCAAGGAAAAAAGGAAGAAATTTATCTAAAGCTAAGGATCAAAAGCTAGAGAGGATTAGTCAACAACAAATCTCAAATTCCTTACCAAGTTTAAAGTGAATAATAATCTTATACCATCTCTATTTTTATTCTATGATTATATGGTTTCAGATTTATGATTTAAATTCGTTTTTGTGATAAGATGGATGATGATATGCTTGAGTTATATTATGTTGATTTATTTTAATTCATACACATATGAATTTGCACGGTTTTAATGTAAAACCGAGAATCTATAATTTCAAATTGCTATGGAAAATTTTTGTGTTAAGTAAAAGTGATTTTGGAGATGGGTTTTAATTTTCAGAATTTTCCAAGCTATGGAAATTTTATTATGAATTTTTGATGAAAAACATGATGTAATTGGGTTTAAAAATTTATTTTGAATATTTCAAGAAGAAATTGGGTCTAAAATTTTAATATGTTTGATTACATGATGAAATTGAATTTTTGTGATTTTTGGGGATTTTTCCTGATTGATTTACTAGGGAAAATAAATTATTTTAAAAGTGACTTTTCTGAAGTAATTGGTTTTAGTATATGGAAGGGCTTAAACGTTACGTTTTTATGGTTTTAATTTGATATAAATGCGGCAGTTTTAACTGTAAAGTATTTGAAAAGTTTTTATGGCAACCAATCAATGTTTTACAAATAGGCAAGTTGTTATAAAGTAATTACTAAAAGTTGCAACAATTCAGCCTTTAACCTAGAAAAAGGTGTTTTGCCTCAGATAGTAAGTACCTTTTGACTCCTTTGATTCTGCCTCATCCCAGTCAAAACTAACATAGTCGAAACCACCATAGTCGAAACCAATACACAAGATATCACTTAGACGGTATGCAGTGGATTGGAAGGAGGGCGGAAGCCTTGATGTCGAAAGGTTAGCTTCCGTTGGGGTCGAAACCCTGCTTTGTTTCCATAAGTTAAAGTCTTTCCTTGTTTTACTTAAAGCTTTCGACATAGTTGAGACATATGCTTTCGAAAGGGTTTTATAATTAGCTTTTGAGAAGGTTGTCATGTTATGTTAAAGTATTAGCTTTCGAAGGGGTACCTTTTTCCTTAAACAAAAGCTTTCGAAGGGTAGGTTACGACCTAGTTGAAACCTGGCCGCTATGCTATCTTTCGACTGTGATGCTTTCGAAAGGTTATCTCTGTTTTAACCAAAGTTAGCCACTTCCTAATTGCTTTCGAAAGGGGTGAGGGTTTCGAAGGTGATGGAGTTGAAAGGGGGTTTCGACTCTGACCTTCGAAGTTCTAATTTTTAAAGGTCTTTGCTTTCGACTAAGATGGTTCTAACACCATCAATTTTTCCCCAAATTAATTTTTGTTGGTTTTGAAAGAGATACTTTTGTATATAACCATTTTGACCGAAATGATTTTTAAAGAGTAAACCCAATGCTTTCGGAAGGGTACTTCAATTGTTTCGAAGCTATGTTTTAAAGAATGTTTCTTGATACCATCGAAAGGTATCATTGGTTTCGAAGGGTATATACTTAGAGTTTTGAAAAGAGATTTTTATGTTTTCGAAGGAGGTCATCAGGGGTTTCGAAAGTGATGTTTTAAGGTTTTAAAACAAATGACCCATTCTCATTTTTAAGGAAAAAACCATGGCATAAATAAAGAATTTGAAAATGTTACTCACATTGTTATTAACCCATAACTGTATTTTGGGGAAAGAGAAGAATAACCAGCTAGGTTGACCTAGTAGTGAATATAACTTAACAGATGTTAAAATCTTAATTAAAGATACTGGCAGGGGCCAATAGGTTCATAGTCAGCCGATGAAAACTATGATTTGATACTGGTAGGGGCCAGTAGGTTTGTAGTTAGCCCATGAAAACTATATCCGGATTAAGATATTGGCAGTCAGCCAATAGGTTCCTAGTTAGCCCATGAAAACTAGGATAAGAAATAAGATATTGGAGTTACCAATAGGTTTTTAGTGATCCCATGAAAACTAAGTAATTGGATAGATAGTCCATAAACATTTAACAGGTTAATAGTAATCCCATGAAAACTAAGTAATTGGACAGATAGTCCGTAAACATTTAACAGGTTAATAGTAACCCTAGAAATTATAATTGAGACAGATAGTCAGAATAAACGGGATGGGTAATCCAGAATCGATTTACTTGTTTTGCATATCATCATAATGTTTTGAAATACTATGTTTTAACCATTATGGATGTAGGATCATAGTATATGGTTTTATAAATGTTTTAGAATACTAGTGAGAGAAAAACCCGTTCCACTAAGCGGCGTGGTCTCACTAGATATCTAATGGTTTGAGATGGTAAATTATTATTCATACCAGGCTTTTTGTCTGACTCGAAGTTTTTGTTCTCCCCTTAAACTCTCGGGTACTCAATTGAATTTGAGTAGGTTGAGAGTTAAGGTTTCCAGGTGTTCTTTTAGACGAATAAAGCTTTCAAAGACGTGCAGAAGGCAAGCTTGTTATTAGAGTTCTTTTATTTCTGCTGTGTGTTTTGTTTGTAAAGGAAAATAGTTTACTTGCCTATCTATATACTCTGATCTACCAAGGGGGCATCTTCATATGTCGCTCTTGGCGTATTTTGTAATAATTATATGTTATCTGAACGTGGTCTGCGAATTGGGATTATGTGATCAATTTTAAATATTTTAAATGGAATGTGGAATTCGTTTCCTGTATAAATTTTTTCCATATTCTTAGGTTTCTATGTATCAATGTATCTAATGTTGCCATATTTGGTCGCCAAGGAATAATAACTATGGATGACTGCAGCATCCGCAGCCATTAGTTTTGGGCCTCCATGTAGGGGTATGTTACAGTTGGTATCAGAGCATATGTTTATGAAACTTTAAAACAAACTTAAACCTAAAAGATTTTCCAATCATAATCCAATAAATCAGAGAATAAGATTGGGGATTTTGGGTTAAAGTTATAGTAACGTACTTGTATTTTCTATATAGTTATATATATAAGTACATATTCCCCGCTCTCTTAGACCATTCTTCTGTATCTTACTAAGGCTCGTATGCAGATTTACGAGAAAGGAGATATGGAAGCAGGAAACGGAATAGGAAATCTTAGTGGAGGAAGCACCACAACTAATGGAAATGCTCGACCCACTACCAGGAGAAACCTGGGTCGACTGGTTAATGCTAGTAGCCAAAATGCTGAAGCCAATGTAGGTGCTGGAAATCCACCAGTAGATATGGGGGTGATGTATCAGTTCTTTGTTGGTTTGATGCAAGCAGGAGTTGCTGCTGGTGTGGTTGGAAATGTAGGAGGAGCTAATCCTGTGGCTCCGGTTGGGAATATTGCTTTGCTAAGTAGAGATTACACCAGTTTGGATGGGAAGCCATTTTTGGGAACGGAGAGTGCCGTTGAAGTTCAGAATTGGCTATTGCATTGTGAGCGTATATTTACCGATTTGGGTTCTGAATGATGGGAAAAAGAGAAGATTAGCCTCTAGATAGTTGCAGGGGCTAGCACTACATTGGTGGAATAATGTCACTGCCAGAGTTCAAGAAGAGCAGTTAACTTGTGCTGATTTTAAAACAAGATTTGAGCAGAATTTTGTATATGAGTTTGCTAAGTCTGAGCTGATGAGGAAGTTTATGGATTTAGTGCAAGGAGAGATGTCAGTAGTCGAGTATACTACTAAGTTTGAAGAGCTATCTAGATATGGATATGCTATTATAGATACTGACATCAAAAGGTATGAGAAATTCATTCGGGGACTGAGGCCCAAGCTTGATAGAATGACCATGACACATGTCCGTGATCCCTGTAATATAGTGGTGGAGATGGCCATTCGCCATGAGTAGTTACTTGCTGATTTAGCTAAAGAGAAGTTAGTGGAAACTCAGGGTTCTCAGGGGAAGAAGAGGATATTCTTTAAGAAGAAGGGAACCCAGAAGGGAGATACTGCCAAGAAGTCAAAGGCTGAGGTAGTTTGCTATAAGTGTGACAAGAAGGGTCACTTTCCTAATGAATGCCGGTCAGGAAATGGGAAGTAAGCTGCAGTTAAGAAGAATGTGAAATGCTTCAACTGTGATCAAGTTGGGCATTACAAGAATCAATGTCCAGAGCCAGTTAGGGAGGACAAAGGAAAAGTTTTTGCTATAGGACCAGCTAGGCCTATTGCAGCAGATAAGGAAAAGACTATGATGGAAGGTACATTTTTGATTTAGAATATTCCAGTTAGAGTACCTTTTGATACCGGTGCATTACACTCATTTATATCTCAGTGTTTGGTTGATAGATAATGCTTAGAACCCACATACCTTGTTACTTCCTTAAGGGTTGTGAATTCTATAGGAGGGTATGCAACTCTAGGACTGAAATGTGACTAGTTAGAACTTGATTTGTTGGGTCATAAATTTGCATGCAGTTTGTATGTTATTGATTTTGTAGATTTCGGGATCATTTTGGGTATGGATTGGTTGACTAGGTATGAGGCTAGAATATTTTACTAGGATAGGAAAACATCATCGAGACATCCTGATAATCATAACCGATTGATATTCTCAGTAGAGAATATTGATCGGAGTATTAGTGCTATGCTTAATGTTATGGAGGTAGGAAATGAGTTAAGTCGGGTTTGGGTAGCAAGAGAGTTTGTAGATGTCTTTGAGCCGCTCATTGGACTACCCCCGAAAAGAGCTGTTGAATTTAGAATAGATCTTATGCCAGGAGCTGAACCTTTAAGTAGACCACCTAGCAGGATGACACCTACTAAGATGAAGGAATTGAAAGTGCAGCTAGTGGATCTAGAAGGAAGGAATTTTGTTAGACCAAGCAGTTTGCCTTGGGGAGCGGCCACGATGTTCATGAAGAAACCAAATGGGTCATTGAGGATGTGCATCGACTATCGTAAGTTAAACGAAAGGACAATTAACAATAAGCATCCTTTGCCAAGAATAGTTAATCTGCTTGATCAGTTGAGTGGAGCCAAAGTGTATTCCTAGTTGGACATGGCGACAGGTTTCCATCAGTTAAGAGTGGCGGAGGACAATATTCCTTTGACAGCTTTTAGACTAGATATGGTTTATATTAGTGGTTGGTGATGCCATTTGGATTGACGACTGCACCTGCTTTCTTCGTAGATTTGATGAACCGAGTTTTCCGAGAGTACTTGGATAGATTTGTACTAGTGTTTATAGATGACATTCTAGTATACTCTAAGGATGAGAGAGAGCATGAAGTTCATCTTAGAGTGGTGCTTGAGGCGCTGAGGCAAAATCAACTAAAGGAAAAGTTTACAAAATGTCATTTCTGAAAGACGTAAAATTTCTTGGTCACATGGTTTCAGAGAATGGATTGTTAGTCGATCCAGATAAGACCGAAGCCATGAATAATTGGAAGAGACCAGAGACGGTGACCGAGATCAGGAGTTTTCTTGGACTTGCTGGCTATTACCGGAGATTCATTAAGGATTTCTTATGGATAGTAGAACCCTTAACTAAGTTAACCAAGAAGGAAGTGAGATTTGTTTCGTCCGACAAATGTGAGGAGGCATTCCTTAAGTTAAAGCATTTGTTGATCAATGAACCCATATTGGTTCTTTTTCCAGAAGGAAACCAAGGATTGGTGGTTGTTAACCCAATAAATGGATCAACACCCTAGTTAGAGTTTGAAAGCACCATTCCTGTTCTGACAAAGCAATATCACAGATCACATATATAGAAAAAGGACAGTAAAAGAAAGTAGACAGGGAATTTTTATTATGGTTCGGCTATTAATGAAGCCTACATCCACTTCATAGTTTTATTAAAGACCGAATGCTATTACAAGAGATGTTTGATTACAAGGCTTTGATTATCTTTAGCTAGATTGAATCCCTAGAGTTGGAATCCACTAGAGAATCACAGTGAATTACTTTGGAGATTGTTGTGAGGGAGGTAGAGAGTGAAGAATAATTCCAGCAGAGCTTCAGCAACCAGTCCGGAGAAGATCCCCTTTATGTTGCAGGTAGGATGGTATTTATATGGATCGGAGAGCTTCTGGGCTGGGCCAATTCACCAACTGCTCCCAGGTAGGTAGGGAACGACCCGGAGGGTTTGGCTCACAAACCGAGGCAAAACCATGGGTCGTTGGCGACCCATGGTCTATGGGTCGCTAGCGACCCGTAGACTTGGCTCGTTTGTGAGCCAATACCTTACCCTCATTTCATTGCATCCTTAGTTAGTTCATTTGAAGATTCGAGGAGAGGCATGAGGCGCTGGTGATCCAAGCACTTAGGATTTTTCTAGAGTTTGGATTTGGCGATGTTTCCATAGTCTTTTGTCATCATTGTTCCATTTTGATGACAATTTACTAGCTGTTTGCACTCAGCTGCTGATTGGGCTAGAAGAATGCTGATCTCTCGGTTTAATTGATCCCAGTCGTTGCCGTAGTAATATAGCTTGGATCTCGTTAACTCCTTGCCTTAGCCTTTCTAGTTAAGTTCCAAACCATTTCGATTGCACCAGACTATTCTGTCTCCTGTTAGATCCTGCTGGGTCAAAAACCCGGATAACATTTGCCCCCAAGAGTATTTCTTCGTTGTAAATAATGCGTGCTCCGGAAGTCATCGCTCTCAATATCCATCTGTTGATTTCCAATTGACTGCATTAGAGTTTTACGAATCCGTAGCAGGTCATGCGTTTGGTCGTCCTACTTTGGTTCTGACTGTTATTGCTTGCCACAATGGATCAAACTTCTTCTCATAGCTTTTTGGCATGCCTCGAAATGATGAATAGATGTAGGAGATCGAGTTCGAGAAAAATTCGCCTTCGATTTCATGGGTCACTAGCGATCCATGTGGGATGGGTCACTAGCGACCTGACTGCTTGGGGAAATTTATACATCATAAAGGTGGGTCACCAGCGATCCATGAAGGGTCGCGCGCAACCCCACTACTTAGCAAAATTTTTGCTTTGCTCGTTTACTTGCCTATATACATGACTTGAGCCGACCTAACTCCTCATTCGACCCAAACCAACGAACTTCTTCACACGATCTGTTCTTCAAGCGACTCAACTTCAAGCGATTCAACAGCTTTTTTGTGCCTAAATCCATCAATCCCTGGTGATATTTTATCCTTCCATCGTGATTCCAACTCGAAATTCCAGCTCGCCACCATCTTGAGTTGCCATCGATCCATCTAGCTCGCTACCGATCCATTCATAGTTCGTTGAATTCAGCCTTCGATCTTTCCCGTGTCTTAGAATTCAATCAAAAGGTGGGTTCACTTAATTGGTTTGCTAATTACCATGTTTATGTAATGATTTGATGACGAGCTTCCATTTGCAATGTTGATTGCGAGAAGTTCGAGTTGGTTGCGGTTAATGGAGGAAGATAGTAAATCGAGTCTCGAGTTGTTTCCTGGAACGACATTCGGGCTTTGCTCTAGTGCTTGACATATTTTGTTATCTTCATCCATTAGTCTAGAATTGACTTATGTCCAGTTTTGCAGCTGTTACTTTACGTCACATCACCAGTGGATCTTGATTCTTTTGCAGAATTTGGACTTATCCTGCTTGCTTGTTGCATGCTTGGTGTTCCTGTAGTGAGAAGAGTTTCCCGTGTCACTTCGAACAACGGATCCGTTATCGATCATTGATCGATAACGGGTAAGTGTATAGTGAGTAGAAACAAAGTAGAAACTGAAATGACATAGGAAGTTCTGTTCTTCTTCCACCACGAGCGAACTATCTACACGGGATAGGGCGTTTGCAGTGTTTCGAGCACCGAGTTTATCCCATATAGATAACACACTGCACTTGCCCCAGTTCGCACTTGAAATTCGACATGTTGACTACAAGTTAATGTTTATTCGGAATTCAAGTGTGGTAAGGGAAGCTATAAGTTTAGGATAGATTTACTTGACCATTTTCGGATGCAAGTTCTGTTATTTAGAATGAAGCAGCCATCCATGTGTCGTAAGTCTTGCAGGGAAAGCCTGGCGCTCTCAGAAGCCGAGTCATCATCCACTTCGCAAGCTCAATATGGCCAGCTAGTCCCAGTTGGGCCAATCGTGGATCGTACGCCTCCCAACTTTAGAGTTCTGCTTAATCCGCCTGAGAGAGCTTCATCGGTTGTTTCCTCCAAGGTCCTTCATAACATCTATGCATAACACGGAATTTTCAAAGAGGATGTTCGTCTGCCAAAGAAGGACAAATTCACTCATATGCCTCACCTGGGGTACACCGCTTGCCACCGATACATGTGTTTGAATGGAGCCGTGCCTCCCTTCAGGGACTTTCTGCGTGAGACTCTCTCGAACTTGGGTATTACCCTATTTCAGCTTCATTTGAATGGCTACGCCATCCTGACTTGCTTGCATGTTCTTTCATGTGGACGTTCAACCGCGCTCCAAGTTTTGACGTGTTGTGGTACTTTCTGGCGTTCAAGAGGAGAGATGATTGTCCCTCCTTGATCATAATCGAAGCCTAGAGACACCGAAATATTGTCAAGCGCTTGCAAAGCAATTTATCATAATTCAAGATGCAATATTTCTTTGTCAGATGCCAAGAGGGGTTCGACCGTCGGTGGATGACAGGGGGTAAGCTTCCTTTTATTCATTGAGCTTTTGATGCGTTGCAATGGAGTTCCTAACCGTATGTCTCTTGTAGTTATTCCAAGGCCGAACAGAGACGCGACACTCAATGAAGTTTGTCAGACTTTAAAGGCTATCGATGCCGAGGAGAGAAGCGTTAAAGTATTACTGACCGATGAAAACTTGCATCGATATGGACTAATGGCTTCGGGTAGATCTTCCGTTCAAGATGAAATTCCCTCTCCTTCTCGATCTAGGGTTCATACGAGATCTATTTCATCCTCCCACGATTCTGAAGAAGGCGCCTCTCAAGAGAGAGAAAGCCCGTTCAGAGGATCCACTGACAAAGCCCGTGAGGGGGAAGGGGCGATTGCGACAGGATTAAGCGGCCCAAGTAGAATGCCTCCAATTCCGAAGGAAGTAGAAGAGGAGTTCAAACAAAGAGAAGGCAAGGCTACGTTGGACTCCAAAAAGGAAGAGGGGGAGTTTGAAAGTGGTAGTGATGAGTCTACTGCTAGTGATTACTTCTTGTCTGAATCCGACGATGGGGACTCAGAGTCTTGTGTTGAAACTCTAGGTATGAGTCGCGTTCTTCCGAGCTCGCCTCTCCCTGATATAAGTGATAAAGGCAAAATTCTAGAGTCTGAAAGGCATCGAGACTCTCCAAGTAAAGACGTCGGAGCAAAGTTTGGGGATTTCAGCGACGTTTATGTTGACTTTGATGAGCTCATGAAAGATGATTTTAAATTTATTACGGCGCCTCCCAGCTCGGGTGATATCACGCCAGAAATTAGTCTGGTTCTGCCCACAATAGCCGAAGTTAGTCTTATTCCACATACGATGGTCGTCCGTCCTGATTCGTAATGACGTTTTAGGCTCGCCTTAGAAACACAATACACATCATGCTAAGATTACGCTCATTTTCATTGATTTCTCCATATTCATAGTGTTTACCTTATGTTTCTAAAACCTTTTATGTATGTTTTATGCCAGATATGACGAGAGAATGAGGTTTCTATGACGACTTTGAAGAGTTTACTGACTTACAACGATATTCCAAGCGCACCTCTAGCCGTTATCAATCTCGAGAAATGGAGAAGAAATATAGGAGGAGGAAAGAACTCGAAGTTGAAACCCACCATCAGGAAGAAAGGGACCGAAGCCGATCGTATAAAGGCGGGTACGAGTAGAGGAGATCTCTTGAGGAGATGGATGATTCGTTGAAAAATTCAAAGTTTGAACACCATACTCATTCTTCAGAGCTCGCTCCAAAACACTCTTCTGTGGGCCAAGAAATTCCTATTACTTTTGCCCCTCTTCCACCTTTAACTCACATTTCATCATCTTCCATGGTTACTACTGCCCCCGGTGCTTCTCGCCCACAACGGAGACCTGCCTACTCCCTTCCTTCGGCCTCCCCAAAACTTGAGGCAGTGCTTCCTGCTTGGTTCTTGAAAAGGGTTAAGTTCGATCACGATTTGCGACCAGTCCGTAAAGATTCATATACGCCGCACCTCCAGACCATTCAGAGTGCCTTAGAACAGGTCGAAGGATGGGAGAAACTCTATAAACAATTGGCGGATACGAATCGCAATAATTATCAAGAGATTCTCTCTTTTGAATCGGAGAAGGATGACTTTGAGAGGGCATTGGCCGATCGTGACGCCAAGATTAAGCAGCTGGAGGAAGAGAAAGCGGTAGTGCTGCAAGAGAGCAAGAGAAATGCTGACTTGCTGAAAGAGTTGAAAGAAGCCCACACCCGAATAGAAATCGTCTACAGAGACGAAATAAAGAAGGTTCATGCAGAGGAGGAGAAAATAAAGCAAGAAGTGACCGCCTGCAGCGCAACGATTGAGGATCAACAGAAAACTATCGCTGATCATGACCTCATCATTGAAGGGCACAACAAAACCATTTCTGACCAGGCCGAGATCATTACCAAATTATAGGCTCAGGTCGCCCAGCTCAGTGCCGATAAGTCTGCCGCTGAGGTTGAGAAAGCTGCTATGAGAGCGGATTATTTGGAGCTCTAAAACGCTTTTGAAAGAAAGATGGAGAAGCTTGATGCAACCATCCTAAACTTTTATGTTAACTCCTTGTTGCATCAAGGAAGTCTTAGTTATTTGGGTCGAAGTTCTCGCGCACTCTTGCTCTGGTATGGGAAGAAATCTTGTCCCGCTTTTCTGATAGCGGCGATGTCTACACTGAGCATGAGTTGGAGGACGCCTATTTAAATGAAGAGTCAAAGAAAGCGTTGCTTGAGGGGCGGGAAATTCTTCGAATTGAAAGAGAGAAGGAGGCCACCGATGCTGCCTTAACGACTGCCGTCGACGTGCTTACCAAGCCTTCTATTTCGATGCGGGCGAATTATCGGAGCAGCCCCATGATCAGCCAACAAGTTCAGGACTTGCAGTTCTCCCTCATGTGGTGGAGCCATCAAAAGAAGGCGAAGGTGTTGAATTCGAGGTTGCTATTCTCGATCGTTCCTCTGGTGCAGGTAACATCCTTGCTTCCCCCAAATTTGGGAGCTTTCAACTTACGTCACAAGAGCAGGATGAATTTAATGCTTTCATTTTTGATCTTATAGATCCATCTACCTTTCCTGTTGATGTTCCATCCACTTCGACGTCCGTACCCGCTGCCATTTCCACATCTTCTATGGTTGTTTCTGTTCATGTTTCGGTTCCCACGTTCACATCTGGTTCGCAATTGGGGCCCAAAGCTGTAAAGATAGCTGGACTTCATGGCCTGGATGACCCTTTTATGTCGTTGGAAGGATATGTAACAGCAGCAGAGGCCAAGGAGCAGGAGACTCGGATGGAGCAACCGTAGAAGACTCAACACAAACTGGCTACTATCAAGAGGGAAAAGGTCGAAGCGATCAAAGCCTCTAAAAGCTCCCGCAAATCATGAAAGTGAAAGATGAAGAGAGAGAGACTTCTGAGAAGGCTTCAGAGGTAGATGAGGACATTGCCACCTAGCTGTTCGTTGACATCACCGGTAGTGACACCACTCCTGAGAAGAAGCAGAAGCTGCCGATCAAGGGCGAAAAGGGGAGCGGCGGAAAGAAGCATTGAGAGGCTTGCATGAAGGCTGACTTGTTTTTGGTCAACAGCTTGCATGAAGAATGACTTGTTTTTGTTTCATTATGAGTTATCATGTTTAAGTGTAGAGTCTGCACCTTTTGTCTTTACTGTGAAGTCTGTATTTTCTTTTTGTTGGTCGGTGTTGTGTGGGTATGGCCCTCACATTTTGACCTTGCGTATAGAAAATTATAAGCAATAAATTGATATTTTGACTGTACTCTTATCTGTATGTTCATACGTATTCTGTGTACTTGTGCTTGTTTTATTTCATACTTTTCTAGTTCTATGATTACATCCAAATTCCTTCATTCGAAGTAATAGGACTTAGAGATTAACAGAACTTAGAAATTAACAGCACTTTGTAAATTAATAGAACTTTAGAAATTAACGGAACTTAAGAGTTTCTTTGTTAACTTCTTTGTTTAAAAAGTTTTGTTTGGAGTGACAGAACTTGTGAACTTATTGTTTTCATGCGCTTTTGTTCGGGTACCAGTGTATGCCCCTAGTTCACAGGGCTGTTTACTTCAAACGATTTTCAAATGACTGGAAACTTAAGGTTTAAATAACTCTTTTATCAAACTTGAAATTTGGCTAAGTTACAACTTGATCCCCCTTTCCTCGGAAGTTTTGCAACTTTAGCATGTAATCCTACTCTCTGGCGATATTCTGGTAAGTATGCAATTTACGCATGGGTAGGTGTTGTCAATCACTAAGTGCCTTCCTTCTAGCACCAATTTTATTTGGGTTGCGCTCATTATTCCTAACTATATGCATGCGGTTTCTCATGCTCCTTGGTGTTGCCCATCTTCGGGTCATGTAAGGGGCTATTATTTTGGAATTTAGCACGCAGCTTGTTTAGTGCACGACATTCGGTGCTCCTTGACGTTGTTTATCTCCGGGTGACGCAAGGAGTATAAGTTCAGACACGCGACTTACGAGACGCATGGCTTTTGGTGCTTTTTGGCATTGCCTATCTCCGGGCAACATGAGGAGTTAGTTTTTTAATGCTCCTCGGCGTTGCCCATCTCCAGGA
This sequence comes from Allium fistulosum, assembly GCA_030737815.1. Classification (NCBI taxonomy): domain Eukaryota; kingdom Viridiplantae; phylum Streptophyta; class Magnoliopsida; order Asparagales; family Amaryllidaceae; genus Allium; species Allium fistulosum. Next base: position 328,664,993 of record CM060906.1, read on the forward strand.
AATGCGTGGAGTTAGTTTTTAATGCGCGACTTAAGAGATGCGCGGCTTTTGGTGCTCCTTGGCATTGCCTATCTCCGGGCAACACGAGGAGTTAGTTTTTAATGCACAGCTTATGAGATACACGGCTTCTGGTGCTCCTTGGCGTTTCCTATCCTCGGGCAACGCAAGGAGTGTAAATTTGGATGCTCCTTGGTGTTGCCTATCTCCGGGTAACGCGAGGAGTTAGGTTTTTGATGCACGGCTTACGAGATCCGTGGCTTTTGCTGCTCCTTGGCGTTGTCTATCTTCTTGCAACGCAAGGAGTGTAAATTTGGATACTCCTCGGCGTTGCCTATCTCCAGGCAATGCGAGAAGTTAGTTTTTTGATGCGCCGATTACGAGATGTGTGGCTTTTGGTGCTCCTTGGCGTTGCCTATCTCCGGACAGTAAAAGGAGTGTAAATTTGGATGCTCCTCGGCATTGCCTATCTTCGAGCAACGTGAGGAGTTAGTTTTTGATGCATGACTTACGAGATGCGTGGCTTTTGGTGCTCTTTGGCATTGCCTATCTCCGGGCAACGCAAGGAGTGTAAATTTGGATGCTCCTCGGTGTTGCTTGTTGCCTATCTCCGGGCAATGCGAGGCGTTAGTTTTTTTATGCGCAGCTTACGAGATGCATGGATTTTGTGCTCCTTGAAGTTTCCTATCTCCAGGCAATGCAAGGAGTGTAAATTTGGATGCTACTCGGCATTGCCTATCTCCAGGCAACGCGAGGAGTTAGTTTTTTAATGTGCAGCTTACGAGATGCGTAGCTTTTGGTGCTCCTTGGCATTGCCTATCTCCGGGCAACGCGAGGAGCGTAAATTTGGATGCTCCTTGGCATTGCCTATCTCCAGGCAACACGAGGAGTTAGTTTTTTGATGTGCGGCTTACGAGATGCGCAGCTTTTGGTGCTCCTTGGCGTTGCCTATCTCCGGGCAACTCGAGGAGCGTAAATTTGGATGCTCCTCTGTGTTGCCTATCTCCGGGGAACGCGAGGAGTTAGTTTTTTGCCCTCCCGGTGTTGCCAAGGCAACACTGGTTTTTGAAAGGCAAGGATCAGGTTCCGCCGATCCAACGGTTTGAGTCGATTTGCTCCCATCGACTCGACGTGTATTTATTATGGACACAGTTTTGTCAGTTTGAAAGAGCGAATCGAATTTTATTAAGGAAAGCATGTCAGATTCTTTGCCTATTTACAATGCCCCCAGCATTTTCGGGATGGCTTATTTGCTAAAAAATAGAGAATACATAAAGTAGTTCTTAAATTAAATAACGGCGGAGCGATTCACTATTCCAGGCTCTGGGATTGTGACTCCGTCGACGGTTGTCAGCTTGAAAGTCCCGTCCCCGAGCTTTTGATTAACAACATATGGTCCTTCCCAGTTTGGTCCGAAGTCCCCCGGAACGGGGTAAACTCACTTGAGGACAAGGTCTCCAACTTCGAAGGTTTGACTATGAACTTTGGAGTTGAAGTACCGTGCGACCCTTTTTTGGTGGGCGGCAGTTCACAACTCTGCTTCCTCTCTATTTTCATTGACCATGTCTAGCGATTCGAGTAGGAGCTGCTCGTTTTGTTTTTGATTGAAATTCCGCCTTCGGTGCGAAGGGACTTCTAATTCAACAGGAATCATCGCTTTTGAACCATATGCTAAGGCGAACGGAGTGTGGCTAGTTGCCGCTTTGTGGGTAGTTCTGTAAGCCCATAGTGCGAGTGGAAGTTCATCAACCCAGTTTCCTTTTGCTTTTGTTAGTCGCTTTTTGATAATGGACTTGATGATCTTGTTTATTACTTCCATCTGCCTGTTTGCTTGCGAATGAGCCACTGCGGAAAAGCTCTTTTTAATTTGGAAGCGCTTGCAGAAGTTTTTGAACTCAGCACTTTGGAATTGAGTTCCATTGTCAGTTATAATTTTTTGCGGCACACCAAACCTGCAAATGATGTTTTTAGTAACAAAGTTAATAACTTTCTTTATGGTTATAGTGGCCAACGGTTCCGCTTCGGCCCACTTGATGAAATAGTCTACAACAACTATAGTATATTTGGCCCCTCCTTTTGCTATTGGCAAGACGCCAATAAAGTCGATCCCCCATATTGTGAATGGCCATGGACTAACCATCTGTGTTAACTCCGTTGAGGGAGTTCTCTTAATTTTGTTGAACCTTTGGCAGCGATCGCATCTCCTGGCATGATTTGCAGCGTCACGATTTATCGTTGGCCAGAAATACCCATACCAAATGATTTTCTTCGCAAGGGTCTGCCCCACAGTGTGGCTCAACATTCGCCTTCATGTATCTTCTTTAGGATTCTTCATGCTTCATCATCAGTCACACACCTAAGAAGAGGGGTCGAGAATCCTCTTTGATAGAGTATCCCATCCTATATCATGAACCGTGGCGCCTTCCGGAGGAGCTTCTTTCGCTGATTTTGGTCAGTTGGAAGGGTTCCTGCAAGTAGATAGTCCTTTATCAGCGTCATCCATGTATTTGGTTTGACGGTGATTTCAAAAATCCAGTCTACGCCCATTTCGTCTATGCTTGGGTTGGTTAGTGTTTCAACCGGGACTAGCCCCAATGACTGAGCTTCTCTGAAACTTGCCAGCTTAGCCAAATAATTTGCCTTAGTGTTTTGCTCCCGTGGAATGTGAATTATAATGTAGTGCTCAATGTCGCTTAGCAGTTCTTGTACTTTGGACTGGTACGGGGCAAGATTTTCTCCACGCGCTTGGTACTCCCATTTCACTTGACAAACGACCAACTGGGGTCGCTGTATATGTGAATGGATTTTATCTTGAGTTCCTTCACAGCCTTCAATCCAGCGATCAGTGCTTCGTACCCTGCTTCATTATTTGTTGCTAGGAATTCCAAGTGCAAAGCATAGCTAATGGCTCGCCCCTCGGGGGTCTTAAGCACTACTCCTGCTCCCGAACAGAAGTTGTTGGATGTGCCATCAACGAAGAGCTTCCATTGCGTACTTACTCCTAACCGAACTTCTTCCTCGTCGTCCCTTATAGTAAATTCGACGATGAAGTTGGCCAACGCCTGCCCATTTATGGCTTTCCTGGGGTGGTATGCGATGTCATATTGACTTAGTTCTATATTCCACTTGAGTAGTCGTCCGAAAGTTTCTGTTCGATACAAAAATTGCTTCAAGGATTGGTTAGTCAATACTTTAATTGGATGAACCTGGAAATATGGTCGTAATTTCCGAGATGCGATCAAAAGGCAATACGCTAGCTTCTCCAGTTTTGGGTAATTCTTCTCAGCTCCGGTGAATCGTTTGCTAATGTAGTACACAGGTCGCTGGATTCTCGCTTCTTCTCACATGAGAGCGGCGCTCAGTGCGTGCGGGGAAACTGCTAAATAAACAAATAGGTCTTCTCCATCCACCGACTTTGATATGATTGGGGGAGCTTCCATGTGTCATGGCAATTCCTCGAAAGCTGTCTAACAAGCTTCACTCCATTCAAAGTTTTTCTTTCCCTTCTTCATTACATCGAAAAACGATATGCACTTGTCTGTAGCTTTTGAGATGAATCGACTCAGTGCTGCGACTTTTCCATTCAAGCTTTGAAGTTCCTTCTTATTTTTAGAGGCTTGGACTTCCCGTAACGCTGTTATTTGCTCTGGATTTGCTTCGATGCCCCGGGCACTTACTAAGAATCCTAAGAATTTCCCAAAGGCTACTTCGAAGTGACATTTAAGCGGGTTGAGCTTCATTCCGTATTTTCGGAGTATCTTAAACATTTCAGCAAGATTGTTGTAGAATACAATAGCCTATGATTTTTTTTTGATGATAATAAACATATATATATATATAATCGTTTAAATGTATTTGATATTGTACTATTTTATTTTTTATATAATTAAATAAATATTTATTGGCTAAAATAAATAACACGGAATTCAAATTTTAAAAAATATTTTATTCAAACAAATATTTTTTATGACAAATTCAAATAGTACAAATTTGAGCTCTCACTACATTTACACGTTTTCAATTTCAGTACAATTTCAATTACATTACAATTTCGATTAAATCACAAATTTCACTTTACAATGTTCACCTCACTACATATCACTCATTCACTCGTATTTATCTTCAACTCTAGTCCAATTTGTATCCAGCTTCTGAATTACCTGAAAAATAAATACTGACGCAGTAAAATTGAAAAAGAAATATTTGTGCATGTAACGACTCGGGTTTTGCCCGCTCGAAAATCAACATCCGTACTTCACATTGTACTAGAATGCCGCAGATTCGACCGTTCAAATCCGATTCGCCGGAGCTATAACACAATTAAGTAAATAACACAGCGGAAGAAAAGAATAATACATTGATATATAATATCTGATACAACAGAGTGATACAATGAATATCAATATACATCAGAGATATGATACAAGAAATAGCAGCGGAAAAGAAAAGATAACAACAGCAGCGGAACAATATCAATAGAAATGATAACTCCAAAATGATCTTCAGACAAGAATGAATCCACAACTCCAAGATAAGCAACTCCGATGAATGAACTAGCTCCAGATAATCTACTAAACCTGAATATCTGAAAAGAAACCCAACTCTAGACTGCCCGTGTGGAAAATAGTGGGCACCCAGAGGTTAGGAAGGGAACAATAAACTCCGGATCAGTCATGGGACTGGTGTGAGCAACAAAAACAGTTTATCTTTAAAACAACACAAAAGAACTTTAAACATTGAAACCCGCAATGCTTTTCGAAAATGAAACTACCATAAGGCCTCCCGCCACACACACAATGCAATTGCAGAATTGGAGGAGATTTCTCCTTATGATAGTCAAAAATGCTTACTACGCAAAATCATTCGATATTATTATCATTAGTGCATAGTGTCGAAAACCATTTCGAAAATATAATATTAATCTTAGCCAACATACAACCATTGTTGTATGTCTACTATAACTACTACGTTCAATAGCAGGTTACCGCCACATTCCATAGCAGGTAATACAACCAAAACCGTACAGGGTTCGTATTGTTTCTTTGGATTTCCAACAAATGATCAGGCTAAGGAACTTCCTTGCCGAAATAGAAACGCCTCTGGAAAGACGCCCCGAGAACCTAACCGGATCTCTACAAACAAAAGGCCGACGCTACCTCACGCTGTACAGCTGTAACTAGGTAACTAACACACTGACGCTACCTCACGCTGTACAGCTGTAACTAGGTAACTAACACACGAGTCATGTCATCCCCCGGTCGTTACCGACCTTTATCCCGGGATCCCGAAAACCAACAAAGCAACATCATACAGTAATAAATTACCGTGTCCACATGAGTTAAGTATCTGGGCTCCATACCATGATACCACCCTTTATCCAGAAGGAAATGACATACCCTAGGGGCGCTACCCCTACAAACCTTTGCCGCAACATTCCTGTTTCGACCATTACCGGGTTGTGAGGCTCGACGAAGTCTCGTCCACAAAGCCACGCTTTTTCACAAAGCCACGCTTCGATCAACAAATGATCAGCAGCACTTCGTATGCCACATTACCAAATTGGGAATGTATCACTAGTAACCATCAACTACATAACCTCTGAGCTCGTACGTCTCAGAGAAGGGTGTTAAGCTAAGAGAATAAATTCTCCGCCACCAACAGAAATGTATTTGATAGAAACCAGCTTTACATCTCAAAGTGTAACGTCAGACACACATCCATACAAGTCTGTTCCGGGTTCGAACAGAACCGAAGGCACTTCCAAAGAAGCCCTTGCAAATACGGGTATTCACAATCTCGATCGGACTTCCCATCACTTAGGGAATCTCTATACCGGAGCCATGATGCAGAGAAAATCGATAGGTCATCATATCGCTCTCGCAAATACCCGGTCTTCACCACCGGTCTTCAAATGCGATCCATATACGTCGTATCATTATTCGGAATGGGTTATATGACACAAAGGTCCTCTCCCGGCTAAACCGAATAACGAGCGCAATTAAAAATCATATGGATACTGGGGTCTCAGTTAAATCACAGCTTTAAAGCTTAAAACTTTTCATTCGAATGGTTAAAACAAATTACCATTTCCAATCTTTTAAACAAAAAGATTCAATTCAAAAACCTTCACTGGTTTAAACAATTTTCCACACTTTTAATCTTTTAAACAAAAGATTTAATTCACAAAGTTAACCCCATTCACAAAGATCCATTTATAGATTTCAAAACAATTTCCATTTCAATTTGATTAACTCGTTAAATCTTTAAGTCAAGATTTAACTTATAGCTTTCAAAACTCGTTTTCAAAGATTCATTCATAGTCTTCCAAAACAATTCCAATTCAAGTTGGATTAATTCGTCCGGTCTTTGAAATCAAAGACTCATTTCATAGTTTTCAAAACATTTCAATTCCATTTCAAACTTGAAACCGTTCAACACAAATTGGAAGTTCATTACTTTTGTGAAAGCTTTTACTATTTGAAAACAAATAGTTTCATTTCAGAAAAATCCAGTTATATTTACACGAGTTAAAACTCTTGAATTAAATTCAAATTCCTAAATCAATACCTTTAAAATGGTTTAACCCATATATAACTTGTACAACATCTTTAATCCCTAGTTTCATATCATAGAATTCAATTTCAAACTTGAATTCAAATTTAAATCAAATTATTTAAATTTTCGAAACTCGATTAAGTTATTCAAAATAACTTTTATCTTTGAAATCCGATTTCAAAAGCTTTTCACTTTAAATCCAAATTTCTAATTTCAAAATCAATTGAAATTAAAATTTCAATTTCAAAATATTGAATTTAAATCATCTGTGATTTAACCGATTTCCACGTGAAATCCATATTTGTGTGTGTAAAGGTGTAGTCCAGGGGTTTTACACACAATAGTACAACATCAATCATCACAGATATATCGATAAGCGGTATAATCGGTAACGCTTATCTTCATTCACAGATTCATAGATAAAATAAATTTATCAGTCACAAAGATTCACTATTACAATTCGATGTGGGTTTCGGATAACCAACTGGAATCCGACTCCCTATCGCATCGAAGTTCAAGTGCCGTTTTATGGCCAAAGGGTTGCATATTCATATAACAATATATACATCACAGATATAACAGCTTAGCACAAAACATAAATCAGGGTATATCACAAATCATCACATATCAGGGATATCAAACAATTTACATTCAATAGAATTCAAACATTCATAAGTAAGATCACTTAATTATCTAATCAATTCAAATCAGATTAATTTCTTATGAATTTCTAATCCTGGTTGATTAACATCGATAAATTTCAAATTATTGTGATTAATTATTCTTTAATCATTTATTAATTAACCATTCATAATAAATTAATTAACCTTTTATTATTAAATAATCATTCTTTAAAAACTTGTTCATACTTTATATTAAAACCCAGTAATATAATTGTTTAAATAAAATTTATCTTCTTTACCCATTTAATCTGGTCAAAACCAAATTTAACAAGAAAAAGGAACCCGAGCCTATCTCCAGATTACCCGAGTAACACACGAGACATCACTAATCCCTCATCACTTCGAGTCCACTCGCAAACAATCACGATATTAACCCGAGGAAAAGCAGCTTCATGCCAACTTCTTACTCATCTGATACATCGTGCACACGGTGCACATGCACCGTCGCCTCTGGCCATCGGTGATCGATGCGGCCACCTTCGACAATCATTCGTACCCATACGTCCACGAGACAGCACCCAGATCGTACGCAAAATCCACGAATCGAAATCGAGCTATCAACCCGACCAAACCCAAAACGCCATGGCCAGAACTCCTCGATTTCCGACGCCATTGACCAACGAGAAGCCTCGCCAACCTTCCCAAAACTTCGTCAACCCTTCCTACTATCATTTCCAAAAACCTCGTGCAACTCGATGTTCGAACCAGGCCTCTACGCTCAATTTCCCGACCTCGGCTCAAACTAGGTTTAGAAACTTTTACCCCACGCCGCCGACTCCATGACGAACGTGAGCATGTTCGACTATTTTTCCCAACATCGTCGTACTCCATTCTACCTCCATGCCAAGCTCCGACCATCAACCATCCTTCGATCTCCTGAATTCGTTCGAAACCCAATTTTTGATCAACCCAAAACTTCTCTCACAATACCCAACTAAAAATCATAAAACTCGTCCTAAAAATCCTATCTTCTAGTGTCGATTCATATTATATAATTGAACCACTAATTTGTGACATTCGAATTTACCCGAATTTAAGTTTCCCTCTGTAAAATTAAGTTTTTCCATACTGTATGTACTAATACTTCTTTGAAACTATTTTTAAATCATACTCCATACTTAAACACATATATTTACTTTTGAAACCAAAGCCTGATACTGAGTAGATAATATGTAATTGAATTTCTTTGGTCGTTTCTACCCTGTGGGCCAAAACAGAGAGGAAGATGCATGCTTCAGCATTGTCAAATATAAATATATATTCAGAGCTTCATGCCTACAATACACTATATATCTATGCAAAGATTAAACAATTCTTAAGGGTTAACAGACTGTTTACTCACAGAAACAAAGGATTAAGGTGGGAAATTTTGCTCACCTAGAGTTGAAGTGGAAAAGAACAGAGCAGAAATTTGGAAAACTGGGTATTTTAAATCTTCTTGTTCTAGCTTGTATTTGCCTTGAAACTTTGCTTGTTTGATCTATTGATGTTGACACTGATCTTAGGTTGAATGAATTTGTATTGTTATTAAAAGTTGAAATTTTGTTTTACTTTAAATGATGGACGAAACTGAAATGAGAGGCTTGATATAAAAAGAGAAGTTTACTGGTGATTATTTTTATACAACAAGGTTATTGCATTATCTTGTACAATATACCAGAGATTTTTCTCTGCTTGGAGGCTGAATTGCTTTTGTGTAGTGTACTAAAGAGGCCAGCATTTATGAGCTTGCACACATACATATCTTTGCATTTATTAACTTGTACTTATCTATGCATATGTTTATTTTTACATTGTGTCTTGCCTGCATAACCTTCTTTTCTTGTTTTCCAGTTCACACTTACTTCATTTGTTTTGTTGACTTCGGCTGAGAAGATGCTAACATTAGTTGTTGTGTACAAATCTATACACTTATGTTTACTTGTTTACACGTTTGAGTGTATTTTATCCCCTTTTCTTTTTGACTTCTTCTTTGTTTACATACTTATTTTTAGTTATGTTATATTTTATTTTTCTTTTATTTATTAAACCATTACTTGAGATTTAAATTCAAATCAATATATACTTATATATAAAATTTCAAATTTTCTCATATATCATATATATACACACATATGTACATATATATACAATATTCAACTTTAAATGATTTAACACGTTTTTATTTGATCTCGGGGGAAACTCGCATCACCTTATCGATTTATTTCACAAATATTAATTCAAAAATTAATAAATTATCATTTTAAATATTTATAAAATTCGGGGTCGTTACAGACTTCCCCCCTTAAAAGAATTTCGTCCTCGAAATTTGCCAAGGAGACACAAAGATAGATGAAGAATATTTCATCAAATCAACTGAAAATCTATTCTGCATTTGGCTTACCAAATCAGAATATCGAGAACAGATACAAGAACGAATCTGTTTTAACACTTCAGAAGATACTTGGATTATCCAGATCTACGAAATATACAGTGGCATCGGTTAGTCCGAAGGGATAACTAACCATTCGTAGAACGTATGCGGACCCAAAGAATAGATAGATATATGGATACGATTTCAAAACTTTTAGTTTAGAAACTAAAGCATATCTATCAACCATAGCAAACAAAACAACCAATACATCCAAACAACAATTTTGGCCATTCCGGAGTTTATGTCTCATATTCATATATATCGAATCTTCTTCCTGGATCTACCAGGAACTATCAAAGAATTGAGAAAAGATAGCGAACAAAGAGATGGATAGAGAAAATTTGTTTCCACTGTTGTTATAGAGTATTGACCATTTATAGTCGTATTCCTCTGTCCCCTATCTCATCCTCTTCTTGCACTCATACTCACTATCAGTAGATAGCAAGAGAATTTACTGAGGCTTTCGAACGGATATCTGAGGAATACTCATTCTAGGGTATACTTCACCCTATCTCTAATGAGCTACTTAAGGTGTTATACTCCTGAGCTAAAGTTCAACCTTAGCTCTGATACCACTTGTAACGACTCGGGTTTTGCCCGCTCGAAAATCAACATCCGTACTTCACATTGTACTAGAATGCCGCAGATTCGACCGTTCAAATCCGATTCGCCGGAGCTATAACACAATTAAGTAAATAACACAGCGGAAGAAAAGAATAATACATTGATATATAATATCTGGTACAACAGAGTGATACAATGAATATCAATATACATCAGAGATATGATACAAGAAATAGCAGCGGAAAAGAAATGATAACAACAGCAGCGGAACAATATCAATAGAAATGATAACTCCAAAATGATCTTCAGACAAGAATGAATCCACAACTCCAAGATAAGCAACTCCGATGAATGAACTAGCTCCAGATAATCTACTAAACCTGAATATCTGAAAAGAAACCCAACTCTAGACTGCCCGTGTGGAAAATAGTGGGCACCCAGAGGTTAGGAAGGGAACAATAAACTCCGGATCAGTCATGGGACTGGTGTGAGCAACAAAAACAGTTTATCTTTAAAACAACACAAAAGAACTTTAAACATTGAAACCCGCAATGCTTTTCGAAAATGAAACTACCATAAGGCCTCCCGCCACACACACAATGCAATCGCAGAATTGGAGGAGATTTCTCCTTATGATAGTCAAAAATGCTTACTACGCAAAATCATTCGATATTATTATCATTAGTGCATAGTGTCGAAAACCATTTCGAAAATATAATATTAATCTTAGCCAACATACAACCATTGTTGTATGTCTACTATAACTACTACGTTCAATAGCAGGTTACCGCCACATTCCATAGCAGGTAATACAACCAAAACCGTACAGGGTTCGTATTGTTTCTTTGGATTTTCAACAAATGATCAGGCTAAGGAACTTCCTTACTGAAATAGAAACGCCTCTGGAAAGACGCCCCGAGAACCTAACCGGATCTCTACAAACAAAAGGCCGACGCTACCTCACGCTGTACAGCTGTAACTAGGTAACTAACACACTGACGCTACCTCACGCTGTACAGCTGTAACTAGGTAGCTAACACACGAGTCATGTCATCCCCCGGTCGTTACCGACCTTTATCCCGGGATCCCGAAAACCAACAAAGCAACATCATACAGTAATAAATTACCGTGTCCACATGAGTTAAGTATCTGGGCTCCATACCATGATACCACCCTTTATCCAGAAGGAAATGACATACCCTAAGGGCGCTACCCCTACAAACCTTTGCCGCAACATTCCTGTTTCGACCATTACCGGGTTGTGAGGCTCGACGAAGTCTCGTCCACAAAGCCACGCTTTTTCACAAAGCCACGCTTCGATCAACAAATGATCAGCAGCACTTCGTATGCCACATTACCAAATTGGGAATGTATCACTAGTAACCATCAACTACATAACCTCTGAGCTCGTACGTCTCAGAGAAGGGTGTTAAGCTAAGAGAATAAATTCTCCGCCACCAACAGAAATGTATTTGATAGAAACCAGCTTTACATCTCAAAGTGTAACGTCAGATACACATCCATACAAGTCTGTTCCGGGTTCGAACAGAACCGAAGGCACTTCCAAAGAAGCCCTTGCAAATACGGGTATTCACAATCTCGATCGGACTTCCCATCACTTAGGGAATCTCTATACCGGAGCCATGATGCAGAGAAAATCGATAGGTCATCATATCGCTCTCGCAAATGCCCGGTCTTCACCACCGGTCTTCAAATGCGATCCATATACGTCGTATCATTATTCGGAATGGGTTATATGACACAAAGGTCCTCTCCCGGCTAAACCGAATAACGAGCGTAATTAAAAATCATATGGATACTGGGGTCTCAGTTAAATCACAGCTTTAAAGCTTAAAACTTTTCATTCGAATGGTTAAAACAAATTACCATTTCCAATCTTTTAAACAAAAAGATTCAATTCAAAAACCTTCACTGGTTTAAACAATTTTCCACACTTTTAATCTTTTAAACAAAAGATTTAATTCACAAAGTTAACCCCATTCACAAAGATCCATTTATAGATTTCAAAACAATTTCCATTTCAATTTGATTAACTCGTTAAATCTTTAAGTCAAGATTTAACTTATAGCTTTCAAAACTCGTTTTCAAAGATTCATTCATAGTCTTCCAAAACAATTCCAATTCAAGTTGGATTAATTCGTCCGGTCTTTGAAATCAAAGACTCATTTCATAGTTTTCAAAACATTTCAATTCCATTTCAAACTTGAAACCGTTCAACACAAATTGGAAGTTCATTACTTTTGTGAAAGCTTTTACTATTTGAAAACAAATAGTTTCATTTCAGAAAAATCCAGTTATATTTACACGAGTTAAAACTCTTGAATTAAATTCAAATTCCTAAATCAATACCTTTAAAATGGTTTAACCCATATATAACTTGTACAACATCTTTAATCCCTAGTTTCATATCATAGAATTCAATTTCAAACTTGAATTCAAATTTAAATCAAATTATTTAAATTTTCGAAACTCGATTAAGTTATTCAAAATAACTTTTATCTTTGAAATCCGATTTCAAAAGCTTTTCACTTTAAATCCAAATTTCTAATTTCAAAATCAATTGAAATTAAAATTTCAATTTCAAAATATTGAATTTAAATCATCTGTGATTTAACCGATTTCCACGTGAAATCCATATTTGTGTGTGTAAAGGTGTAGTCCAGGGGTTTTACACACAATAGTACAACATCAATCATCACAGATATATCGATAAGCGGTATAATCGGTAACGCTTATCTTCATTCACAGATTCATAGATAAAATAAATTTATCAGTCACAAAGATTCACTATTACAATTCGATGTGGGTTTCGGATAACCAACTGGAATCCGACTCCCTGTCGCATCGAAGTTCAAGTGCCGTTTTACGGCCAAAGGGTTGCATATTCATATAACAATATATACATCACAGATATAACAGCTTAGCACAAAACATAAATCAGGGTATATCACAAATCATCACATATCAGGGATATCAAACAATTCACATTCAATAGAATTCAAACATTCATAAGTAAGATCACTTAATTATCTAATCAATTCAAATCAGATTAATTTCTTATGAATTTCTAATCCTGGTTGATTAACATCGATAAATTTCAAATTATTGTGATTAATTATTCTTTAATCATTTATTAATTAACCATTCATAATAAATTAATTAACCTTTTATTATTAAATAATCATTCTTTAAAAACTTGTTCATACTTTATATTAAAACCCAGTAATATAATTGTTTAAATAAAATTTATCTTCTTTACCCATTTAATCTGGTCAAAACCAAATTTAACAAGAAAAAGGAACCCGAGCCTATCTCCAGATTACCCGAGTAACACACGAGACATCACTAATCCCTCATCACTTCGAGTCCACTCGCAAACAATCACGATATTAACCCGAGGAAAAGCAGCTTCCTGCCAACTTCTTACTCATCTGATACATTGTGCACACGGTGCACATGCACCGTCGCCTTTGGCCATCGGTGATCGATGCGGCCACCTTCGACAATCATTCGTACCCATACGTCCACGAGACAGCACCCAGATCGTACGCAAAATCCACGAATCGAAATCGAGCTATCAACCCGACCAAACCCAAAACGCCATGGCCAGAACTCCTCGATTTCCGACGCCATTGACCAACGAGAAGCCTCGCCAACCTTCCCAAAACTTCGTCAACCCTTCCTACTATCATTTCCAAAAACCTCGTGCAACTCGATGTTCGAACCAGGCCTCTACGCTCAATTTCCCGACCTCGGCTCAAACTAGGTTTAGAAACTTTTACCCCATGTCGCCGACTCCATGACGAACGTGAGCATGTTCGACTATTTTTCCCAACATCGTCGTACACCATTCTACCTCCATGCCAAGCCCCGACCATCAACCATCCTTCGATCGCCTGAATTCGTTCGAAACCCAATTTTTGATCAACCCAAAACTGCTCTCACAATACCCAACTAAAAATCATAAAACTCGTCCTAAAAATCCTATCTTCTAGTGTCGATTCATATTATATAATTGAACCACTAATTCGTGACATTCGAATTTACCCGAATTTAAGTTTCCCTCTGTAAAATTAAGTTTTTCCATACTGTATGTACTTATACTTCTTTGAAACTATTTTTAAATCATACTCCATACTTAAACACATATATTTACTTTTGAAACCAAAGCCTGATACTGAGTAGATAATATGTAATTGAATTTCTTTGGTCGTTTCTACCCTATGGGCCAAAACAGAGAGGAAGATGCATGCTTCAGCATTGTCAAATATAAATATATATTCAGAGCTTCATGCCTACAATACACTATATATCTATGCAAAGATTAAACAATTCTTAAGGGTTAACAGACTGTTTACTCACAGAAACAAAGGATTAAGGTGGGAAATTTTGCTCACCTAGAGTTGAAGTGGAAAAGAACAGAGCAGAAATTTGGAAAACTGGGTATTTTAAATCTTCTTGTTCTAGCTTGTATTTGCCTTGAAACTTTGCTTGTTTGATCTATTGATGTTGACACTGATCTTAGGTTGAATGAATTTGTATTGTTATTAAAAGTTGAAATTTTGTTTTACTTTAAATGATGGACGAAACTGAAATGAGAGGCTTGATATAAAAAGAGAAGTTTACTGGTGATTATTTTTATACAACAAGGTTATTGCATTATCTTGTACAATATACCAGAGATTTTTCTCTGCTTGGAGGCTGAATTGCTTTTGTGTAGTGTACTAAAGAGGCCAGCATTTATGAGCTTGCACACATACATATCTTTGCATTTATTAACTTGTACTTATCTATGCATATGTTTATTTTTACATTGTGTCTTGCCTGCATAACCTTCTTTTCTTGTTTTCCAGTTCACACTTACTTCATTTGTTTTGTTGACTTCGGCTGAGAAGATGCTAACATTAGTTGTTGTGTACAAATCTATACACTTATGTTTACTTGTTTACACGTTTGAGTGTATTTTATCCCCTTTTCTTTTTGACTTCTTCTTTGTTTACATACTTATTTTTAGTTATGTTATATTTTATTTTTCTTTTATTTATTAAACCATTACTTGAGATTTAAATTCAAATCAATATATACTTATATATAAAATTTCAAATTTTCTCATATATCATATATATACTCACATATGTACATATATATACAATATTCAACTTTAAATGATTTAACACGTTTTTATTTGATCTCGGGGGAAACTCGCATCACCTTATCGATTTATTTCACAAATATTAATTCAAAAATTAATAAATTATCATTTTAAATATTTATAAAATTCGGGGTCGTTACAATAGTGTACAATGAAATGTATGATTTTGAAAATGTTATTTGCCTCAGTTATTTGGGTTGTTCGTCATCATATTTATTTTGAATGCATCTTACACGAACAACTTGTGACATGCACAGTGTATCACTGTACATGCCACAAGGCCGTGCACACCGATATACACTTGATAAAATTCCAGGGACAGGTGAGCACAAGGTCAAACCCGAGCCATGGCTGGATTCAACTCAGGTGCAATACACAAAGACTTCAGACTATCATAGGCAGAGCACATGAAAACAAGTCTGGCCACAACAAGTAACATATATATATACATATGCAACCTGACGAAGCATAAGCTTAAACTCAGAGGCAACAACAAAAGTTTTCAAATCAATGTACACATGAAGACCAATATGAACCAGACCATTCTAACTCGAGGTAGGTCACTATAACTTGACAATCAGACATGCACATGATACCATATGCAAGAACCAAGTGCAATGGCCAAGACCAAACACAAGAAAGAAGGCAGCATAGAAAGGTGCACCAGCAGGTTCATAAACAACTAAAAACAAGTAAATGGCAACCAAACAAGGACAACAAGCTCCAAACTCAAAGAAATGGCATGTATCAAGACAATAGTGGTGACACACATACAAAATATACAGAGGTGACATCAATATACATGAAGACCAAAAGCAGCTCAACAATCATGTAACATGTTCAATAAAATGGACAGAAGCTCAACAACTCGAAGTCTGAAAACAGTACAAGAAAATCCAGACAACATGAAGTACATGATGCAATAAAGCAGTGGACACAAAGTCAACCTGAAAGCATTTTAGAAATGAAGCAGTGGAACAGTACAAGGTGCAAATGAAAACAACACGACTCAAGTGCAATCAAAATGAAGTGAAAACAGTAACCCAACTTTTCAAACATACATGAACATACGAGGACAAGGGCAGCAACCAGACCACTTGATACAATGCACAAATGACTCAACATGCTCACATATGCAAAGTAGGGATAACAGACTCTAATGTACAAATTCAATTACCAGAAGCAGTGAACCAAGCACTCTAAAGGCACATGCACCAAATCACAAAACTCAACACAGTAGAGACATCAAGCCAACCAAGTGGATAGGCATAAAAATCATACACATATTTACATACATATATGTATGTATATACATGTTTATATGGGTACAATAATAATAGTTGCAAGTCATAGTTCAAATGACGTTGCAATAATTTTCAAAATGAACAAAAATTTATCACAATTTTAATGCAAGTGGACAGTGCAACCAAGTGCAGGCATTTAGGAATGAATCAGTTCTAACAAAACTAGAACAAAATTCAAGTGCAGAAGATCACACAGTAGCAGTTAAAGAAAAAAGCCGTGAATTATATTAACATAGCAGTTTCAAACCAAGTCAAGGCCGAGATGAACAAATTCAACAAAAGTCACGAGCGTGATGAACAAGCATCACGGATTCTAAAAACCAAACGCAAGCCGTGGTGACCAAGCAATGCATATCAGAAAAATATTCAAATTGAACCAGTCAAGAACTATCATAAGCATTCAAGTAATAATCGTATGGCCGAGCAAAATAATAGACAGATTCAAAGCAAATTATACGAACGTATATTTAGGGATTTAATCCCTATAAAACCAAATTATCATCATCGGAAAAATTATCGGAGTTCAAAACATAAAATCCAAAAAGCATGCTCTGAACAAAAACCAATAACTCCAATCAAGTTTGAAGTGAATCGAGTTCAAGCATATCAACGAGAGTTATAAAGGAAATCGCATACCGGTATTATTCAATTCGAACTCGACAAATTAAAGCAGCCGAGTGAATTCAAAGCAAGGCGATCGATCGACAAAGCAATCAACGCGAAAACAACTATTCAATCGATCAACTGGAATCGGCGGGTTCATTTTCCAGAAGCCCTAATTCTGAAAGAGGAGAACAAGATCGGCCGAAGTTTTTTTTTCTGTGAAATAATAGAAAAGGGAAGTCGCCCTTTCTTTTGTTTATAACTTAAGTGGGCCGGTTGTTTTGTGGGCTTAGGGTTTTTGTTTTTAAGTGTTTTTAAATTGTAATTTTCTTTTAACTTTTCAAATTCTAGTGTTTTTAACTAGGTTACGAACTACGGTTTTGTAGTTCGAGAATTCACAACTCAATGGCTGAGTTGTGGCAGGGTTTTGAGCGTAGAGTTAGGTTTGTCGATAGTGGGTGTCATAAGTTTATGTGTGTAAGCATCTGACTACTTAATTTCTAGTAGAAATCTTGTGGGCAACACGTAGGCAGGGTTTTGCCGAAGCTGGGTAAATCTGTGTTGTTCTATTTCTGCTTTTATTATTCTGCTATTATCTGTGCTGTGATATTTTATATATTTCTACATTAATTTTTATTATTATTAGTATCACCCTATTCACCCCCCTCTAGGTTGAAATTGATCCTACAAGTGGTATCAGAGCTAGGAATAAAAACCAATTTTTGTTTTAAAAATTTGATTTTTTAAATGGCTTCTTGTAATAATGCTTTTGATGAAGGTCAGTCCATAGTTAGACCACCCATGTTCAATGGTGAATATGATTACTGGAAAAATAAAGTGAATTTTTTTCTAAAAACCATTGATGCTTGGAATATTGTTGAGATGGGATATAGTACAACAACTGTAGTGGTAGATAATCAAGAAATTGAAAAACCGATGGATCAATGGACAGATCTTGAAAATAAACTACAGAATGCTAATTGTAAAGCTATGAATTCTATTATCTGTTCATTAGATCAAATTGAATTTAATCGTGTCTCACATTGTCTAACTACACAGGAAATTTGGCACACACTTGAAGTGACTCACGAAGGAACCTCTCAAGTCAAGGAATCTCGTCTTGCCATGCTTAGTAGCAAATACGAGAACTTCACAATGGCCAAGGAGGAAAATGTCAAAGAGATGTATGGATGACTTTCTAATCTCGTATACAAATCAAAAGCTCTTGGAAAACCATACACAGAATTGGAAATAGTCCGAAAAATCCTCAGAGTCCTTCCATGAAATTTTGAAGCGAAAGTTACTGCCATTCAAGAATCAAAAGATCTGAAACAAATAAAAGTTGAAGAACTTATTGGAAATCTCACCACTTATGAGCCAGAAATGAAATTCAAGGAAGAACGTAAAGGAGGTGATACTCGAAAGAAATCAATAGCTCTCAAAGGGACAACAAAAAGTGATGATGATAATGATGACGATGGAGCAGTTGAATTGGCATTGATAATAAAGAGATTCAAAAAGTGGAACCGCAAATATGAAAATCCAGCTCTAAATCAACAACTAAAAAGCATAATAGTCAAAGTTCTAGACAATCCAGAAGAGCAGAAGATCATATGTCACAAGTGCAACAAACCCGGTCATATAAAGCCAAATTGTCCTCATAATCGACTCAGCCAAGGAAAGAAACCGAAAAGGAGAAGTTTTGCAGCTACTTGGGATGAAATTGATGAAGATGATAAAAGCACTAGCAGTGAGAGTGAAAAAGGAAATCTGTGTCTTCAAGGAGAAACAACTGACTATGATGACGACGAGCCAAGCGAGGTATCAAAACTTACTCATTCAGAATTACTTATATATTTTCATGAAGTAAATGGCCGTTTTGAATTACTTAGGGAGAAATACGCTAAAATTGAATCACAAAGAAATAGTTTGATAGAATTAAATTAACAGCTTGATCAATTGGTTAGAAACTATCAAAATAAGAGCCCTAAGTGTGATGTGATGCCCCACCTCTATACTCACACTAACCAAGGACACTACAGGGTAATGCGGTTGACTAGCACGAAGAATAAGGCTGTTGAGGAGTGACCATTTGTGTAATTGCTTTGTGCGAGTACCGATGTGTCAGATAATATGACTTGCATTTCATTTCAAGAGGAAATCTGACATATCATATACAAACTCAAAGCTACTACACAGAGGCTATGTGGGCTTCGGAAACAAATATAGAAATAAACATAACACAAATCAGTAGCAAATATTCATATCACAAGGGCGGAAACAGATATGAATATAACACATAAAAGTGTACATCAAAATAGTGGTCATACAAGATCCACTACAACAAAAAAGAATAGGTACAAGTGCTCGACAAAAGAATAAGTATACATCAAGGAGTCTCTATCTCAAATGTATAAAAGCAAAAACTACTAAGCTAAAGTAGTTAGCCAAAAGTCAGAAGCTAGCCCCTGCTAAGAAGTCAAGTGGAAGCACCTGTAACACCTCGATCTGACCCGAGTATTATTTAGGAAGAAAAATAATAAACGGATCAGTCTAGTTATAAATATCATATGAGATGAGAAAGGATAAGAGATACCATAAAAATGTATGATAACAATAATGCCATACTGTGACAAGTATACATTCAATAACAATAAAAATCATACAATATCTCAAATCTCGTCAAATATCAAAAAAGAATATCACATTCTTTAGCTTATTCACCAAACCCCAAATATTGACAAAACGTATCAATGTCAATCGCAAAAATTGGTGAAACACAAATTCCAAAAATCAACAATTAGAAATCCAGAAAACACAAAAGGGGAGGCCTATCACAAATGTAGCATGAAAACTCACCAACACGTGTATCACAAACGGGACGCTATCCCATGGTCGCTA
This sequence comes from Allium fistulosum, assembly GCA_030737815.1. Lineage (NCBI taxonomy): Eukaryota > Viridiplantae > Streptophyta > Magnoliopsida > Asparagales > Amaryllidaceae > Allium > Allium fistulosum. Next base: position 328,685,186 of record CM060906.1, read on the forward strand.
ACCATAGAGCCAGTGCAATGACGTAGTACAATAATGGTACGCCTGAGGAACCTGAAACTCAAATGAACCGGAACAACGATGTAGTACAATAACGGTACGCCCGATGAACCTGATAAGCTGGAATAACGACGTAGTACAACAACGGTACGCCCGATGAACCAAACGCCACAAAACCATAGGTCGCTAGCCTATAAAAATTGAGACGAAGCTCCGTAAATCGAGGTACAGTCCCCCACGTGGACAAAGAGACATCGCATATCGCTAGTCTAAACCATAAAATGATCACCATTGATCAATGAAAAATGTAGATTACACTAAGCTAGTAAATAAATGAGTTTAGCTTCATGTCCCATAACCACTGGCTTAACTTAAATATTTACGAACAAATTGTAGATTTCCACTCGAAAATTGTCACAAGATTTCAATCGAACAAGTCTAAGAATTAACCGACGAAGTAAACGCAAGCATTTCATACCACTTGTTTTGCTAAGTCATTTAATTAGATTTCTTATACGAATGAGGAAAAGGTTTGTATATACTGATAGATTGGAAAACGGTTTTAAAAACGAGGTTTGTATTGAAAATAATTGTTGAAATCATTTTTGCAAAAGGGTTTGAGTATTTACTACTAGTATAGAAAACCTTTATATTTTAAAGTGACAAATCATAGAAACGATTGTAAAAACAATCTATCACCAAAAATTCACATTCAACAACGTGAATTAAATCCATGCAAATCAATATGAAATCCATCAAATGGATATTCCCAAAAACCCAAAAAAAGAAGTCATCAAAGTGGATAATAAGTGATAACAACTAATCGGATCAACCAAAAATCGATTAAAACGAAAATCCACTCAAAATAGGCAATTTGGCTGAAATAAGCAGCTTTAGACGTCTCAGCTGAAAGACTGGAAATTTTCTTCCAAATCACCCACACGACTGGGAAGTAGGCTCAAACGTCTGAGCTGAGAATCTAGAATTTTATTCCCGTAGCTCCAGATGTCTAACCTTAATACCAGACGTTTGAGCTGAAGCTTAGGGCAATATTTTGCCTAGGCTAATGATGGCCAAATCATATCGGAAGCGATCGGACGAGTGACGATGGCTAGGGATTTACGCCAAGCGACTACCCAGTTCTATAGGCTCACCAATACACTCCGAACAATATGTCCAAACATCCATATAAGGATTTTCATAGATTTTGACTTCAAAATACCAAAAATTGGAAAATTCATCAAACCAATTCAATTCAAAAGCAAATGGACAAGAATAGATGTTAGGAATTCATACCTAACAACTATCAAAGGTATGAGAAGCTCTAAAACAAAGCAAGACCAATTCCTCTTCAATTTCAACTCAAGAAGCTCCAATCCAAGCTCATAAGCAAATATTTCCTAAGTTAGGGTTTAGGAATTTCTGAAAATTGAAGAGAGATTGAGATGGAGAAGATGAAGAGGATGCTTACCTAAGCTTCTCTTTGATTTCTTGAGCTTGAATTTGAATTTCCTAGTAAACTAGGGCTTAGGAATTTTGATTTCTTTTCTCCTCCCCCATTTTTCTTTTAGCTTGAAAGTGTTAGGAAATGAAAAATGAATGAAGAGGAGTTAGAGGAGGAGTTAGGGTATTATGTTGGGTTAGTGGACTGAAAACCAAACCCAAAGCCCAAAATAGCAAAATTCTACTCAACTCCAAACATATCGATGTTTATACTCAAAAAAGTTATAAACATCGTTTTGGACTCAATGGATATAATCTCGAGTCCGGATTCGACCGTTTACAAAAAAACGTTTTAGACTTTTAAATTCAACTTAACGATGCTATATTTAAATAAATCATTTAAATATATAATCGTAAAATATACGGGTTGTTACAAACTCCCCTCCTTAAAGAAATTGCTTCCTCGCAATACTTAAGAACAAAATAAAAAGTAACAACCATACTAAGGCATAATAACACAAAAGAAAAATTTGAAACGAGAAGTTCACCTCAAGGAGCACGAGAGAGTAAGTCCGGATGTGTTCACTCGATGAATTCTCCGGATTACCAAGAACAATCCTTAGGATTTGAGGACCATTGAACTTTCACAAGCGAAACATCTTTATTTCGAAGGCGTTTAACCTCCGTAGCAATGATACGAATATGATGTTGCTCATAAGTCAAATTAGGTGAAACTTCAACTTCTTCAATAACACCGGACTCAAGAATAGAATCAGAATCTCTAAGGCATTTCCATAGTTAAAAGACGTGGAATACGTCATGAATAGCAAAAAATTAAGCCGGTAATAAAAGACGATAAGCCATGGAACCAATGCGTTCGGTGATGGGAAAAGGACCAATATATCGAGGTGCTAATTTTCCCGATCGACTGAAACGCACAGCACCCTTCATAGGTGAAACATGAATGAACACCAAATCTAGAAAATTCTAATTTCCTTCTTCGGTTATCGGCATAGGATTTTTGTCTACTTTGAGCTTCTTTCATCCTATGGCGAATAAAGTCAATATTTTCTGTGGCATCACGAATAAAATCTGGATCTAAAACCAGCTTCAAGCCAACATGAAGGAGATCGGCATAGTCTTCCATAGAGTGCCTCGAAAGGAGCCATACCAATACTAGATTTGAAGCTATTATTGTAAGAAAACTCAACAAGAGAAATATGATCTTCCCAACTTCCACCAAAATCAAGAACACATGCACGAAGAAGATCTTCAAGAGTTTGATTCACACACTTTATTTGTCCATCGGACTGAGGATGATAAGCTGTGCTAAAATTAAGCTTCGTTCCCAAAGCTTTTTGAAGACCCTTCCAAAATCCACTTGTAAATAATGGATCACGATCGCTAACAATAGAAGTAGGAACTCCATGCAATTTAACAATTTCTGTAACATAGAGTTTGGCCAAAAGAGGTACGGTCCAATTGGACCGAACAGGAATAAAATGGGCGGATTTTGTAAGTCTATCAACTATCACCCATAGGCTGTCATGTCCTGAACGAGAACAGGGAAGACCGTCAATAAAGTCCATGGAGACTTGATCCCACTTCCAAACTGGAATGTCCAAAGGTTGCAATAACCCACTGGACCTTTGGTGCTCGGCCTTTACGAGTTGGCAAGTCATGCAACGCTTAATAAAGTTAGCAATATCAGATTTCATTCCATCCCAATAATAAAGTCGTTTCATGTCCGCATACATTTTACTACTACCGGGATGAATGGTAAATTTAGAACGATGAGAATCTTCTAATATGTCTTTACGAAGGTCAATAATATTTGGCACAATAAGTCTACCAAATTTTCGAATACCTCCACGAGCATTGATTTTAAAGTCTTTTAGACCATCAATATTTCTATCCCTACAACTTTGGCTAAGATAAGCCAATTCGGGATCATGCTTTTGAGCTTCAAGATGCAGTCTAAAAGAGATGGATGAGCCTCAAGGCTACATAAAACAAGAGATGAACATAAATTGGATTCACGATCTCGAATCTCACAAGTGGACAAAGTCTCGAGATCATTCCATTCGGATATCATCATGGAAACAACCGCTTGTTGCTTACGACTAAGAGCATCGGCAACATGATTTCCCTTTCCGGGAGTATAGGAATATCAAGATCATAAGATGCAAGGAATTCGAGCCAACGTTGTTGATGCAAATTAAGTTCCTTTTGAGAAAATAAATACTTCAAAGATTTAGGTGTAGAGAACAAATTTCTCTCCCAAAAGATAATGACGCCAAATTCTAAGGGCGAAAACAATGGCCGCGAGCACTAAATCATGAGTGGCATATCTAGTCTCGGCAGGCTTTGATTGCCTGAAGCATAAGCGATAACACGTTCCCTTTGCATGAGAATGGCCCCCAAACCAACACGACTATCATCGGTATGAACAATAAAGTCTTGGTTCCCTTCGAAAATCACAAGAATAGGAGCATCAGAAATGAGTTCTTTTAATTTCTGAAAAGCAGCTTCACATTTGTCTGACCAAATATACTTAACTCCCTTCTTTGTCAAACTAGTAAGAGGTACGGAAATTTTAGAAAAGTCTTTTATGAAACGACGGTAATAGCCCACCAATCCAAGAAAACTACGGATTTCCGTCACACTCTCCGGTCTCTTCCAATTTTGAATCGCTTCAATCTTTGAAGGATCCACGGAAATTCCGGATTCAGAAATAATATGTCCTAAAAATCTCACACGAGACTGCCAAAAGTGGCACTTAGAAAATTTTGCTTTCAATTGATTGCTCCTAAGAGTTTCCAACACAATCCGAAGATGTTTTTCATGCTCCTCCTTGGTTTTAGAATAAACAAGAATATCATCTATAAAGATGAGAACAAATCGATCGAGGAAGTCTTTGAAAACTCGATTCATAAGGTCAATGAAATAAGCTGAAGCATTCGTTAAACCAAATGGCATAACAAGCCATTCATAAGATCCATAATGAGTACGGAACGACGTCAAAGGAATGCTATCCTCTACAATACAAAGCTGATGAAAACTGGTTGCTAAGTCTAACTGTGAAAAGACTCTAGCACCGCTAAGTTGATCGAATAGATCATCAATCCGAGGTAAGGGATATTTATTCTTGATGGTGAGGTCATTAAGCTTGCGATAGTCTACGCAAAACCTAATTGTACCATCGGATTTCTTCACAAAAATAGCCGAAGCTCTCCAAGGAGAGGAACTAGAACGAATAAACTGTTTTGCTTCCAATTCAGATAATTGTTTGCGCATCTCCTTATTTTCCTTATTGGACATACGATAAGGAGGACGAGTGATAGGTAGAGCTCCAGAGATTAGATTAATTCTGAACTCAATTGCTCGCTTAGGCGGTAATCCTAAAATGGGCTCAAATATGTCGGGAAATTCACAAACAACGTGAATGAGGGAAATAACATCTTCCTCATCATCATTATCGTCATCATGTTGATTTAGAGAATATAAGGATGCTACCGAATTGGAATCTGAATCTTTAAGAACAATAGAAATATGCTTAACAGATTGGGGATGTCGAAGATGGATAGTCCTCTCGGGACATAGGATGTGGGCTTCATGACGATTAAGCCAATCCATTCCCAAAATCATTCTGAAACCTAAGTAGCGCATAACATGCAAATCGGCTCGAAAAGAATAATCACATAAAATAATCTCGACATCTTTACAAAGTAAACTGAGTGTTGTGGATCCACCAACCGGATTCGCAATTCTCAATGAAGTCATCAAGCCCATAACATTTAAAGACAAAGTATCAACAAGTTCTTTTGATATAAAAGAGTGAGATGCACCCGTATAAAAAAGAACTCGAATAGGAAGATCACGAAATATAATAATGCCATCAAGGATAGAATGAGAAATACCTTGACTAAGAGAAGTGTTACTAGGAGCTTGCACAACATTTAGCTTTCTCTCTTTCTTGTTTGGAAGTTTGGGGCATGAAGATAAAAGATGACCCAAACTTTTGCAATAACAACAAAAAAGAGGTTTTGGGCACCTATTTGCATAATGGTCCTTAGAACCACAATTGTAGCATTGCCCACGACTAGAGGTAGGAGTCTTTGCTGCCGAAGTTGCTTGTTTCCCTTTCTTGTTGGAATTAGATTTGAACTTAATAGGCCTCTTCTTGTTGTTGTTGAAGTTCTGTTTGACACCCACAACTTCAACATCACTTTCTTTATCTGCCTCTTCAAGCCGAACAGCGATATCAACAAGCTGATCAAAAGAAACTTCTAGTTTTAGAAGTAAAGGCTTTTTGAGGTTCTTATTCAACCCATAGACAAACCTTTGATTTTTCTTCAATGGGGTATTAATATACTCGACCCCATATTTAGAGAGAGATCCAAAAGATGTGACGTAATCCGTCACAGAAGATTCACCTTGAACAAGGTCAATAAAGCGTCGGGCTAAAGTTAACTTTTCAGCTTCCTGCACAAACTTTAACTCGAACCTTTCCCGGAATTGCTCCCAAGTAAGATCCTCTTCAATAATTTCAGAAATCATAAGCTCATACCAAGCTAATGCTCTCTCTTGGAGCATGCTAGAAGCCACTTGGACTCGATAAAGATCCATAAGGTTCATGCAAGAAAAGATGTGATCGCATGCTCTAAGCCAAGCTTGGACTTCTATAACGCTTTCGAAACCCTTGAATGGCCTTCCACCCAAATTGGTGTAATCACTGCACAAGCGTGCATACCCAGATTTAGGATGAGTAGGCTCCGGAATGGGTCCGGCAGCTTGGGCATTCTTTACAAGATCTAAAAGTTGTTGAGCAGACATGAATACTCCATCCTGAGGAGTAGCACTAGATTGACCGGCGCTGGGACGGCCAGGTCTAACCATTTATCTTCTTTAAGAAAGAAAGAAAGAAAGAAGAGGAAAAAGGTTATTCTCAGAATGAATATCAAACAAACTTGATTGATAAAACAAGGCATCACAAAAGAAAATAGGATAGAACGGGTCCAATGACTCGAATTAAATCCTAAGGCACGATTCCTAAGAAAGGCTTAGGACAATGATCCTCGCTAGATTATTCTACATTTTTCTGAAGTTTGGCTCTGATACCAAGCTGTGACGCCCCACCTCAATACTCACACTAACCAAGGACACTACGGGGTAATGCCATCGACTAGCATGAAGAATAAGGCTGTTGAGGAGCGACCATCTATGTAATTGCTTTGTGCGAGTACCAACGTGTCAGATAATATGACTTACATTTCATTTCAAGAGGAAATCTGGCATATCAAATACAAACTCAAAGCTACTACACAGTGGCTATGTGGGCTTCAGAAACAAATATAGAAATAAACATAACACAAATCAGTCACAGATATTCATATCATAAGGGCAGAAACAGATATGAATATAACACATAAAAATGTACATCAAAATAGTGGTCATACAAGATCCACTACAACACAAAAGAATAGGTACAAGTGCTAGACAAAAGAATAAGTATACATTAAGGAGTCTCTATCTCAAATGTATAAAAGCAAAAACTACTAAGCTAAAGTAGTTAGCCAAAAGTCAGAAGCTAGCCCCTGCTAAGAAGTCAAGTGGAAGCACCTGTAACACCTCGATCTGACCCGAGTATTATTTAAGAAAAAAAATAATAAACGGATCAGTCTAGCTATAAATATCATACGAGATGAGAAAGGATAAGAGATACCACAAAAATGTATGATAACAATAATGCCATACTGTGACAAGTATACATTCAATAATAATAAAAATCATACAATATCTCAAATCTCGTCAAATATCCAAAAAGAATATCACATTCTTTAGCTTATTCACCAAACCCCAAATATTGACAAAACATATCAATGTCAATCGCAAAAATTGGTGAAACACAAATTCCAGAAATCAATAATTATAAATCCAAAAAACACAGAGGGGGGGCCTATCACAAACGGAGCATGAAAACTCACCAACACGTTTATCACAAACGAGACGCTATCCCATGGTCGCTAACCATAGAGCCAGTGCAACGATGTAGTACAATAACGGTACGCCCGAGGAACCTGAAACTCAAATGAGCCAGAACAACGACGTAGTACAATAACGGTACGCCCGATGAACCTGATAAGCTGGAACAACGATGTAGTACAACAACAGTACACCCGATGAACCAAACTCTATAAAACCATAGGTCGCTAGCCTATAAAAATTAAGACGAAGCTCCATAAAATTAGTACAGTCCCCCACGTGGACAAAGAGACATCGCATATCGCTAGTCTAAACCATAAAATGATCACCATTGATAAATGAAAAGTGTAGATTACACTAAGCTAGTAAATAAATGAGTTTAGCTTTATGTCCCATAACCACTGGCCGAACTTAAATATTTACGAACAAATTGTAGATTTCCACTCGAAAATTGTTACAAGATTTCAATCGAACAAGTTTAAGAATTAACCGATGAAGTGAACGCAAGCGTTTCATACCACTTGTTTTGCTAAGTCGTTTAATTAGATTTCTCATACGAATGAGGTAAAGGTTTGTATATACTGATAGATTGGAAAAAGGTTTTAAAATCGAGGTTTGTATTGAAAATAATTGTTGAAATCATTTTTGCGAAAGAGTTTGAGTATTTACTACTAGTATAGAAAACCTTTATATTTTAAAGTGACAAATCACAGAAATGATTGTAAAAACAATCTATCACCAAAAATTCACATTCAACGACGTGAATTAAATTCATGCAAATTGATATCAAATCCATCAAATGGACATTCCCAAAAATCCAGAAAATGAAGTCATCAAAGTTGATAATAATTGATAACAACTAATCGGATCAACCAAAAATCGATTAAAACGGAAATCCACTCAAAATAGGTAATTTGGCTGAAATAAGCAGCTCCAGACGTCTGGTAGACTTCCTAGACGTCTGAGCTGAAAGACTGGAAATTTTCTTCCAGATTGCCCAAACGTCAAGGAAGTAGGCTCAGACGTCTGAGCTGAGAATCTGGAATTTTTTTCCCATAGCTCCAGACGTCTAACCTTAATACCAGACGTTTGAGCTGAAGCTTAGGGCAATATTTTGCCTAGGCCAATGATGGCCAAATCATATCGGAAGCGATCGGATGAGTGACGATGGCTAGGGATTTACGCCAAGGGACTACCCAGTCCTATAGGCTCACCAATACACTCCAAACAATATGTCCAAACATCCTTATAAGGATTTTCATAGATTTTGACTTCAAAATACCAAAAATTGGAAAATTCATCAAACCAATTCAATTCAAAAGCAAATGGACAAGAAATAGATGTTAGGAATTCATATCTAACAACTATCAAAGGTATAGACATAGATGTGAGTTCAAGAACTCACCTTTAAACCAAAAAACAACCAATGAGAAGCTCTAAAACAAAGCAAGACCAATTCCTCTTCAATTTCAACTCAAGAAGCTCCAATCTAAGCTCATAAGCAAATATTTCCTAAGTTAGGGTTTAGGAATTTCTGAAAATTGAAGAGAGATTGAGATGGAGAAGCTGAAGAGGATGCTTACCTTAGCTTCTCTTTGATTTCTAGAGCTTGAATATGAATTTCCTAGTAAACTAGGGCTTAGGAATTTTGATTTCTTTTCTCCTCCTCCATTTTTCTTTTAGCTTGAAAGTGTTAGGAAATGAAAAATGAATGAAGAAGAGTTGGAGGAGGAGTTAGGGTATTATGTTGGGTTAGTAGGTTGAAACCCAAACACAAAGCCCAAAATAGAAAAATAGCAAAATTCTACTCAACTCCAAACATATCGATGTTTATACTCAAAAAAGTTGTAAACATCGTTTTGGACTCAATGGAAATAGTCTCGAGTCCAGATTCGACCGTTTACAAAAATTCACGTTTTGGACTTTTAAATTCAACTTAACGATGCTATATTTAAATAAATCATTTAAATATATAATCGTAAAATATATGGGTTGTTACATGTGATAAGTGTCCATCATTTGAAGAAGAGATTAAAAAATCAGAAATTAAAATTAAATCACTTGAAAATGAAATTCTGATTTTGAAAGAAAGTGAAAACACTAGGAGAGAAAATTCTATTAAAAAGTGCATTTTTGTTGTTGAATGAAAATGAATTTCTCAAAACACAAGTCCAACAATTGTCTACAACTTTAGGAAAATTTTCCAAAGGAGAAAAATCGTTAAATAAGTTATTAGGGAAACAAACTGTTAATACTATTAGACAAGGACTTGGGTACACTCAATCTGAAAGAGTTAGAAGTAGAATTAATCGTGTCAAATCCGAGTGCACAATTTGTAGAAAAATTGGACACAATCAAAACAATTGTTGGTTTAGACCTAAACACACTAAAACCATACCAATTTGGGTTCCAAAACGCACGAACATAAAATCCCTTAAAGTCAAACAAATCTGGGTGCCAAAAGGAACAAATATAAATTGTCTTGGGTCTACACAAACATATTTTTCAAAATCATCTGTCACTAACAATCATGGACCTATAAAAACAAATAGGTCAAAAAAATCTTTCCTCGTGTAGGTGTGGTGGTAGGCTAAGGAACAATAAGAGTGGTACCTGGATTTTGGCTGTTCCAGGCACACGACGGGCGACAAATCAAAGTTCCTTAGCATAGTACAAAGGTAGCAGAGTCACAATGGGTAACAACGAAAAATTATCGTAAAGGTAAAATAGGTAACGTTACATTTATCCTGAACGATATATTAAATGTTGAAAATCTGCACCGTAATCTGATCAACCAGTTATATGATAAAGAAATGAATGTTGATTTATGCAAAATTGTTGGCCAATTGTCTTTTTATGCCAAGAGCACTATAAGTACCTCTAGAGTCTTTGAACTAGTTTATATAGATTTGTTTGGACTAATGATGTTGTTGATGATTACTCTAGATACACATGGATATATTTGTTTATCTTACTGCTTCTAGATCTGACAATATGTTCACTAGTTGTTTATGTGCACGTTTCAATCAAATCCTTAAGGAATCACATTTTAAAAGCTGTAAAAGGATTAGAAGGTATTTGTTGCACACATCATGGTTAGGTTTACGATATCTATCTAATGATAATTTTGAGTCAAAGGGGAATTCAGATGCAGATTACACTGGTAGCCAAGTTGATAGAAAATTACTAGTGGAAAGTGTTTTATGTTGAGACATCCATTATTAGTTGCATCACATTTCCAAATAAAATATCTGCATAATTTAAATTTTAATTGATTTTCAATTGGCAGACATTTTTTTTATAAAACCCCTTTTAGAAAATAGTTTTTGTTGACTTCGTTTCAGATTAGACATTTTAGAAATTTGATTTTATATTTATTTTTGGATTTGATCTTAAATGAATACATTAACTAATCTGACTCCCTACTAATTATCAAAAAGATAAATAGTAATTGAAATAGTGACGAGTGTCGATATTAATCATATATTAGGACTTGAGACAGTATATTTAGTAAATTTCTTTAAAAATTTAAACAAGATTTATAATAACTTTTGTTAGTAAAAATTCCATGACCATCTCTATGTCTATCATATTTCTAACGACCATCACTCATCAAAATCCAATATAGTCTGTCAAAATGTGGTATTTTAAACAGGAAATTATTCTTTTATTTTATTTTATTTTTTAGCAATAAAAATATCCAAAGTATTCACTCTTATTTAAAAGTCCTCACAGTTATGCATGGGTGAATTACTTAGAATATTTGTTTATGTGCTTTCATGCTCATTTAAAAATCCTCATGGTTATGCATGTATGGAACACATATCAAAATTGGTTATTAAATAGACGAGTTGATTCTAATCCCATTTAAAAGTCCTCACGGTTATGTGTGGTTAGAAGATACCTGAAATTCATTCTTCTTATAAAAATTGGAATACTACTAATCTCATTTAAAAGTCCTAACGGTTATGCATGGTTAGTAGGTATTCAAATTCCTGATATAAATATACCACAAATAGACACAACTATATGGTTTTATATGCCGACATCACCCCTATCATTCTAAAGTGGAATATTCGTCTAACAAAGTATTTATGATTTTTGTTTGATTTTTTATTGAAATTTAATATTTATACTCGATTGGATATTAATGTTGTATTAAAGTCTATCACTTTATCTCTATTTTTCTAACACTATTACTCTTTTGCTGATACCAAAAGGGGGAGAGAGAAGTTAAGATTTTGGATAATAAGTCGAGTCATATTTTTTATTTGCATATTCCCATCTAGGCTCATTTGCATATTTTTTATTTATTTGCATGCATATGTGAAGGGGGAGCTTTGGTGTAGGGGGAGCATTCAAATAGGGGGAGAAAATGGAATTCATCAAGGTCAAATATATTTAATAAAGTCAAATTTTTAACATATGTTTGTTATCAGCAAAAGGGAGAGATTGTAGAATACAATAGCCTATGATTTTTGTTTAATGATAATAAACCTATATATATATATATATATATTCGTTTAAATGTATTTGATATTGTACTATTTTATTTTTCACATAATTAAATAAATATTTATTAGCTAAAATAAATAACACAGAATTCAAATTTAAACAAATATTTTATTCAAACAAATATTTTTTATGACAAATTCAAATAGTATAAATTTGAGCTCTCACTACATTTACACGTTTTCAATTTCAGTACAATTTCAATTATATTACAATTTCGATTACATCACAAATTTCACTTTACAATGTTCACCTCACTACATATCACTCATTCACTCGTATTTATCTTCAACTCTAGTCCAATTTGTATCCAGCATCTGAATTACCTGAAAAATAAATACTGATGCAGTAAAATTGAAAAAGAAATATTTGTGCAGTGTACAATGAAATGTGTGATTTTGAAAATGTTATTTGCCTCAGTTATTTGGGTTGTTCGTCATCATATTTATTTTGAATTCAACTTACACGAACAACTTGTGACATGCATAGTGTATCACTGTACATGCCACAAGGCCGTGCACACCGATATACACTTGATAAAATTCCAGGGACAGGTGAGCACAAGGTCAAACCCGAGCCATGGCTGGATTCAACTCAGGTGCAATACACAAAGACTTCAGACCATCATAGCCAGAGCACATGAAAACAAGTCTGGCCACAACAAGTAACATATATATACATATGCAACCAGACGAGGCATAAGCTTAAACTCAGAGGCAACAACAAAAGTTTTCAAATCAATGTACACATGAAGACCAATATGAACCAGACCATTCTAACTCGAGGAAGGTCACTATAACTTGACAATCAGACATGCACATGATACCATATGCAAGAACCAAGTGCAATGGCCAAGACCAAACACAAGAAAGAAGGCAGTAGAGAAAGATGCACCAGCAGGTTCATAAACAACTGAAAACAAGTAAATGGCAACCAAACAAGGACAACAAGCTCCAGACTCAAAGCAATGGCATGTATCAAGACAACAGTGGTGAGACACATACAAAATATATAGAGGTGGCATCAATATACATGAAGACTAAAAGCAGCTCAACAATCATGTAACATGTTCAATAAAATGGACAGAAGCTCAACGACTCGAAGTCTGAAAACAGTACAAGAAAATCCAAACAACATGAAGTACATGATGCAATAAAGCAGTGGACACAAAGTCAACCTGAAAGCATTTCAGAAATGAAGCAGTGGAACAGTACAAGGTGCAAATGAAAACAACATGACTCAAGTGCAATCAAAATGAAGTGCAAACAGTAACTCAAATTTTCAAACATACATGAACATACGAGGACAAGGGCAGCAACCAGACCACTTGATACAATGCACAAATGACTCAACATGCTCACATATGCAAAGTAGGGATAACAGACTCTAATGTACAAATTCAATTACCAGAAGCAGTGAACCAAGCACTCTAGAGACAAGTGCACCAAATCACAAAACTCAACACAGTACAGACATCAAGCCAACCAAGTGGATAGGCATAAAAATCATACGCATATTTACATACATATATGTATGTATATACATGTTTATATGGGTACAATAATAATAGTTGCAAGTCATAGTTCAAATGACGTAGCAGTAATTTTCAAAATGAACAAAAATTTATCACAATTTTAATGCAAGTGGACAGTGCAACCAAGTGCAGGCATTTAGGAATGAATCAGTTCTAACAAGAATAGAACCAAATTCAAGTGCAGAAGATCACACAATAGCAGTTAAAGAAAAAAGCCATGAATTATATTAACATAGCAGTTTCAAACCAAGTCAAGGCCGAGATGAACAAATTCAACAAAAGTCGCGAACATGATGAACAAGCATCACGGATTCTAAAAACCAAACGCAAGCGGTGGTGACCAAGCAACGCATATCAGAAAAATATTCGAATTGAACAAGTCAAGAACTATCACAAGCATTCAAGTAATAATCGTATGGCCGAGCAAAATAATAGACAGATTCAAAGTAAATTATACGAATGTATATTTAGGGATTTAATCCCTATAAAACCCAATTATCATCATCGGCAAAATTATTCGAGTTCAAAATATAAAATCCAGAAAGCACGCTTTGAACAGAAACCAATTACTCCAATCAAGTTCGAAGTGAATCGAGTTCAAGCATATCAATGAGAGTAATAAAGGAAATCACATATCAGTATTATTCAATTCGAACTCGAAAAATTGAAGCAGCCGAGTGAATTCAAAGCAAGGCGATTGATCGACAAAGTAGTCAACGCGAAAACAACTATTCAATCGATCAACTGGAATCGGTGGTTTCAATTTTCAGAAACCCTAATTTTGAAAGAGGAGAACAAGATCGGCTAAAGTTTTTTTTTTCTTTGAAATAATAGAAAAGGGAAGTCCCCCTTTCTTTTGTTTATAACTTAAGTGGACCGGTTGTTTTGTGGGCTAAGGGTTTTTGTTTTTAAGTGTTTTTAAATTGTAATTATCTTTTAACTTTTCAAATTTTAGTGTGTTTAACTAGGTTACGAACTACGGTTTTGTAGTTCGAGAATTCGCAACTCAGTGGCTGAGTTATGGCAGGGTTTTGAGCGTAGAGTTAGGTTAGTCGATAGCGGATGTCGCAAGTTTACGTGTGTAAGCATCTGACTACTTAATTTCTAGTAGAAACCTTGGGGGCAGCACGTAGGCAGGGTTCTGCCGAAGCTGGGTAAATTTGTGTTGTTCTATTTCTGCTTTTATTATTCTGCTATTATCTGTGCTGTAATTATTTTATATATTTCCTTAGTAATTTTTATTATTATTAGTATCACCCTATTCACCCCCCCCCCTCTATAGTGAAATCGATCCTATAGTTGTCTAGATGGTTAACAACTACTCGAGATTTGACCAGCATTCCGTCTACGTAAACTTCCATAGTCTTTCCAATCTGGCGTTTGAATATAGTATTCACTAGCCTTTGGTATGTTGCCCTTGCATTTTTCAAGCCGAATGGCATTGCCCTGTAGTAGTACAATCCCAAATCGATGATGAAGCTGGTGTTCTCTTGGTCAGGCACATGCATCAAGGTCTAGTTGTAGCCCGAGTACGCATCCATAAACGACAGCAGTTCATATCCGACTGTTCCATCCACAAGCTGGCCAATTCTAAAGAGCGGGAAGCTACCCTTTGGACAAGCTTTGTTTAGGTTCGAGAAATCAATACAAGTTCGCCACTTTCCATTAGACTTCTTGACTAGGACTGGGTTTGATACCCATTCAGGGTAAGTTGCATCTCGGATGAAGCCATTAGCCATCAGTTTATCTACTTCCTCTCTTAGTGCCTTGGACCGTTTAGGGCCCAAGCTGCACCTTTTTTGCTTCACTGGTGTAAATTTGGGGTTAATATTGAGCACGTGGCAGGCAATTTCGGGTGATACCCCACATATATCGGAGTGTGTCCAAGCAAATACGTCCAAATTGGCATGGAGGAATTTGGTTAGTTCCGACTGCATCTTGTTTCCAAGGTGCGACCCAATCTTTAGGACCCACATTGGGTCATCCATACAGACTGGGACAAACATCGTCAATTCCGCCGGTGCTTCCCGATCCTCCTACGAGCTCTTCTTCCAAGGGTCCAAAGCCTTGTCGAATCGGCTATGGTCCCCAAGCTAGGGGCGGCTCTGTAGTTGCTATTCGGATAGTTCATGGATGTGGAGGGTTTTCCCCACATCCTTTCCTTTTTCCTTTCTTCTTGACTAATGCAATTCTGCATTGTAGCATTCCCCGCAATGCTTTGGTCTCCTTTCACAATTCCGACTCTGTGCTCGGTAGGGAACTTCATTGTAAAGCACCATTGGGCCAATGCTATTCTGAAGTCGGCTAATGTGGGCCGTCCCAAGAAAGCTTGTATGCTGACATTTCATCCACGATCACAAAAGTTTGAATGAAGATGACCCTTCGCTCACCATCTCCAAGCTCCACAGGTAGGTCAATTGTTCCCACCAGTTGTTTGGGTTCACCGGTAAACCCCTGAATCTTTGTTTGGCACGCAAATATGCTTTTTCTGCCAATCTTCATTTGATTAGAAGTACGTTTGAAAGTATGTTAACTGAACTGCCACTATCAACTAGCACTCGTCGGACCACGGCATGCCCGATTCCTATTGTCACCACCATTGGATCAAGAGTTGGAGCTTCAATCCCTTCGGTGTCCCGATTGCGGAACACTATGTCGTCGTTCAATACCTTTTGCAGCTTGACCGGAGTCTCATCATATATTTCTAAACATGATTCCTTCGGGGCGTGCTTTAACAAACTCGCATATCGCTCCATCTATCCCCAACTTCTTTGCGCGGGATGTGGTCCTCCACATATTGTTTCAATAATAAGCCTCTGGTCGGTTCATTTCGACCCTTCTTTACTAGTTCCATCTTGATTTCTTTGTTCTCTAGGAGGTTGAGGGGCCACGGGTTGATTGGGTTTTTATGGATTTTTCACGTATTGTTGAAGCTTGTTGTCTTGGATCAACCCTTCGATGAGGTCCTTAAGGTGGCGACATTCGTTTGTATTGTGGCCGTGTGTCTCGTGGAAGCGACAGAATTTCCCTGAGCGCTTTTGCTGTTCCGTCACCCCTTTTCTAAGAGGTTTCTTATATTCTTCAGACTTTTTTGTTGCGAGATAAATATTTTCTGGAGTATCATTTAGAGGGGTATATACTTCCTGTCTAAACTCTCTAAACCTTTTGTTATTGCCACCGTTATTTCTTTTATCGAAGTTCTGGTTTCTTCTCTTCTGATTCCCACTCTTCCCCGCGACTCCTTGAGTACTTCTAGGATCGCATGTGTTTTGATTTGCCGCCATGTCATTTTGTTTGGTGTTCATTTATTGTATACTAGTAGACTTTCTTTCCAGCTCCTGTGCTTCCTCCAATCTCAAGTACTAGCTTGCTTTATGATTGAAGTCTTTCCTGTTGGTAGGTTGCTTTATCTTAATCTATTTCTCGAACTCTGTTTTCGGGTGAATATCATGGACTAACGCCATAAAAACCATATCCGCATTGGTGTTGCTTACTTCCATCACCATGGTGTTAAACCTGTTCATGAATGATTTCAATGACTCATTGGGCCCCTGGACCAATCCGGATAGGGACATGACGTCCTTTGGTTGTGCGGTATGAAGCCTGAACTGGTAAAGGAATTTCGTTGCAAGTTGATCAAAGGTAGAAATAGATCTTGGGGGGAGTCTAGTGAACCACATAGACGCAACTCCTTCTAGAAAAATAGAGAAACATCGACATCGAACGACCTCTGGAGCATTGGCTCCATCCATATACCAGCTATACTTGTACAAATGGGGCTTTGGGTCCTTTGTTCCGTCGTAGGAGGGGATAGTTGGCATAGTGAATTTGTCTGGGTATCATTCATTCAATATTTCTTCAGTAAAAGGGATCCGACTTGGGGAAGATCCACATTCATCATCCTTTCAATTTTTACTATCGTCCATCAGCCGTTTGACCATGTATGTTATGTATGCCTCTGATGTCTGGTAGTCCTGGGGGCGGCAATCAATCACTGCGCCAAGTGTTTGGTTCTGCAAATGGTCTTGACGTATGGGTTGAAGCCTAGGCCCTCTTGTCTCCGGGAGGGCCACTCCCGTAGGACTCTGTTGCCTGCAGTTGGCATGACTGGGGCAATTTGGACGTTTCTAGCATCTTCGAATGCATTGACGTTCTCTTCCATCTGATTGCCTTGCTCTTCATCTTCTGAATTGGAGAGATTCACAGCTATATCTTCATGTAAGGTTTTGGCCCCTTGATTCAAATTCAAGATCGGTTGCCTTGCGCCAGGTGGAGTATTATCATTCTCCTCCACATCACATCTTGTTGTTATCCTTCTTTGTGGCTGCTTTCCGGTCCTTCTATGTAGGTCGAAAATGGAGGAATTCTCATGTTCTACAGCAGTCCCTGGTTCAGGCACAGTCCTTGGAGCGAGGTTTGATTGCAGGGTCAACAGAGCGTTGAGCTTATCCATTAGAGCCTTTTGACTATTTTCCATTCTTTGGTTGATCTCCTCAGCTATCTTATTCAGCTCATCCCCGGTGACAATTTCATGCTGACTAGAGGATGCTGGTGCCTAGTTTCCTAAGTTAGCACCATTTACTTTAGCTTGTTGGAGACTAACACCTTCTCCTGCTATTACTGCCCCTATGGATCTCTTAAAGATGGTTCTTCTTCTTCCAGGAGTCATTGATCCTAAAACAACGAGTTCTTCAAGCAAAGATTGGGGATCTAACTTCTGGACCTATGAGATCCAAAGTAGATAGCTAAATCTGGACCCTAAGTTGGGTTCTCAGTGAAAGCACCAAAATGTTAACCCAAAAAATGGATCAACACCTTGGTTAGAGTTTGAAAGCACCAGCCCTATTCTAACAGAGCAATATAACAGATCACAAATATAGAAAAAGGACAGTAAAAGAAAGTAGACAGAGAATTTTTATAGTGGTTCGGCTGTTAATGAAGCCTACGTCCACTTTATAGTTTTATTAAAGACTGATTGCTATTACAAGAGAAGTTTGATTACAAGGCTTTGATTATCCTTAGCTAGATTGAATCCCCAGAGGTGGAATCCATGGAGAATCACAGTGAATTCCTTTGGAGATTGTTGTGAGGGAGGTAGAGAGTAAAGAATAATTCCAACAGAGTTTCAGCAACCAGTCCAGAGAAGATCCCCTTTATGTTGCAGGTAGGATGGTATTTATATAGATCGAAGAGCTTCTGGGCCGGGCCACTTCACCAACTGCTCACAGGTAGGTAGGGAACTAACCATAGGGGGTTTGGTTCGCAAACCGAGGCAAAACCATAGGTCGCTGGCGACCCATGGTCTATGGATCACTAGTGACCCATAGACTTGGCTCATTTGCGAGCCAATGCCTTGGTCTCTTTTCATTGCATCCTTAGTTAGTTCATTTGAAGATTCGAGGAGAGGCATGGGTCGCTGATGATCCGAGCACTTAGGATTTTTCCAGAGTTCAGAATTGGCGATGTTTTCATAGTCTTTTGTCGTCGTTGTTTCGTTTTGATGACAATTTACTAGTTGTTTGCGCTCAGCTGTTGATTGGGCTAAAAGAATGCTAATCTCTTGGTTTAATTGATCCCAGTTGTTGCCGTAGTAATATAGCTTGGCTCTCATTAACTCCTTGCCTTAGTCTTTCTGGTTAAGTTCCAAACCATTTCGATAACACCAAACTGTTTTGTCTCCTGTTAGATCCTGCTGGGTAAAAAACCCAGATAACAGTGGTGTATACTGATGCATATGGAACTGGACTAGAAGCAATGTTGATGTAGGATGGTAAAGTGATTGCCTATGCCTCTAGGCAACTTAGGTTGCATGGAGTTAGATATCCTACTCATGATTTGGAGTTGGCAGCTGTGATCTTCGCATTGAAGATTTGAAGACATTATCTCTTAGGAGAGATATTTGAGCTATATACCAATCATAAGTCTTTATGGTATTTATTCTCTTAAAAGGAGTTGAATATGAGACAGTAGAGGTGGTTGGAGTTTTTGGCTGCATATGATTTCAGTATAGAATATACACTGGAAAAAGGTAATAAAGTGGCCAATGCCTTAGCAGAAAACATCAGAATGTGGTGTTAGCTATGTTGGCGGAGTGGAAAAATATAGAAGCTTTAGTCAGTTGTGATGTGTAGCTAAGATCAACTACTGGTTCTAACCAGAGTACCGCTAGGCTGTCTTGTTTAGAAGTTCGACCAATATTGATTGAGAAAATTGCTTCTAAGAAGAAAGAGGATCCAGTTTTAGCTGAAAGGATCAAAAGACTTGAGGTTGGAACAGAGATCGATGATCTAAAGGATTTTAGCCTTGACCAAAAAGGATGACTGAGAAAGAAGGGACGGTTGTGTGTTCTGAATGTAGGGGACTTAAGGAAAGAACTTCTTGGAGAATGTCATTGATCCAACTTTACAATTCATCCTAGAGGAACCAAGATGTATCAGGATATGAAGAGGTGCTTTTATTGGGAAGGCATGAAGAGGGATGTTGGCTTGTGGGTTAGACAGTGTGCAGACTGTCAACAAGTGAAAGCTGAACATCAGAAGCCTAGTAGATTGCTTCAACCTTTAGAGATTCCAGTTTGGAAATTGGATTCTATATCCATGGATTTTATAGATGGGTTGCCAAGGTCAAATAGAGGTAATGAAAGTATATGAGTTATAGTGGATAGATTGACCAAGAGTGCCCATTTCATTCCAGTTAAGTCAACTAGAACAGCACCTATTTTAGCTAAGTTGTTCCTAAAGAACATAGTTAAACCGCATGGAGTTCTTAGTAGTATGGTTAGTGACAGAGATGCATTGTTCACTAGTGAATTCTAGAAGAGTCTACAGGAAGTGATGGATACCAAGCTTAATATAAATACTGCATACCACCCTTAGACGGATGGGCAGACGAAGAGAGTCAATAAGGTACTCGAAGATTTATTGAGAGCTTGTGTATTGGACTTTGGTGGATCTTGGGAGGATCACCTACATTTGGTTGAGTTTTCCTATAATAATAGTTATCAGACTATTATAGGAATGGTGTCGTTTGAAGCTTTGTATGGAATACCATGCAAATCACCAACATGTTGGTTGGAGACTAGAGACAGATTGGTCTTAGGTCTAGATTTGGTAAGAGAGGCGTCAGAGAAGATTGAGTTAATCCGGGGAAGGATGAAGGATGCTCAATCCAGACAGAAAAGTTATGCAGATAAAAGGCATAAGGACCTAGAATTCTTAGTTGGAGAAAAGGTTTTCATTAAGGTATCACCTATGAAGGGTGTGATACGATTTGGAAAGTCAGGGAAGTTAGCCCCAAGATATGTAGGTCCATTCCAGATTATAGAGAGG
The DNA here is from genome assembly GCA_030737815.1 of Allium fistulosum. Lineage (NCBI taxonomy): Eukaryota > Viridiplantae > Streptophyta > Magnoliopsida > Asparagales > Amaryllidaceae > Allium > Allium fistulosum. The sequence continues at coordinate 328,705,985 of CM060906.1, forward strand.
ATTGGAAGGCTCGCATAGATAATAGAGTTGCCGAGCAGTTTGGTAGGTATCCATAATGTATTTCATGTGTCTCATCTTCGCAAGTATGTGCATGATCCAGAAACTACTATTCCTTCGACAGGGTTGGATGACTTAGTGGTAGAGCCTAATTTGACTTTTGTTAGACAACCGGTTCGGGTTGTAGCTAGAGATGAGGAACAAGGTAGTCAAGTTGGTGATAGTTCAGTGGAGCGACAAAGAGAAGGACTGTACTTGGGAAACAGAGGACATGATTAGAGATACTTATCCTGATTTGCTTTGAGGGTATGTCTATATTAGATTTATATAGATAGTTGCTAGTCAGTTGGACTAGTATGGTTGTCAGGAGTTGTTACAGATGATTGCTATGTTTAATATTTAGTCCTTATTAAATTTCGAGGACGAAATTCTTTACGGGGGGAGCCTGTAACATCCCTAATCTTTGATAACATTATTCAGAAGATTTAATTAGATAAATTAAATAGAATAATGAGGATAAGGTGATTGAGATTTGAATAAATTATATATATATATATATATAGGGTCGTGCTTATTAACAAGATAAATGGGCTTTAAATTGTTTTATTGGTTAATTAAACTACACATGGGCCTATTAGTAAATTAGCCAATTTATTATACACAGCTATATCTTCTTGTAACTACCATTCATGTTTCATTTTCCACTTTCAGAAATGAAAAATCTAAAACCTAAACAAAGCCAGCCATTAACAAGGAAGAAAGGAAGAAATTTATCTAAAGCTAAGGATCAAAAGCTAGAGAGGATTAATCAACAACAAATCTCAAATTCCTTATTAGGTTTAAGGTGAATAATAATCTCATACCATCTCTATTTTTATTCTATGATAATATGGTTTCAGATTTATGATTTAAATTCGTTTTTGTGATAAGATGGATGATGATATGCTTGGGTTATATTATGTTGATTTATTTTATTTCATACGCATATGAATTTGCACGATTTTGATGTAAAACCAAGAATCTATAATTTTAGATTGCCATGGAAATTTTTTATGTTAAGTAAAACATGATTTTGGAGATAGGTTTTAATTTTTAGAATTTTCCAAGTTATGGAAATTTTATTATGAATTTTTGATGAAAAATATGATGTAATTGGGTTTAAAAATTTATTTTGAATATTTCAGGAAGAAATTGGGTCTAAAATTTAATATGTTTGATTACATGATGAAATTGAATTTCTGTGACTTTTGGAATTTTTCCTAATTGATTTACTAAGAAAAATAAATTATTTTAAAAGAAGGACTTTTCTGAAATAATTGGTTTTAGTATATGGAAGGGCTTAATCATTACATTTTTATGGTTTTAATTTGATATAAATGCCACAGTTTTAAATGTAAAGTACTCGAAAAGTTTTGATGGAAACCAATCAATGTTTTACAAATAGGCAAGTTGTTATAAAGTAATTACTAAAAGTTGCAACAATTCAGCCTTTAACCTAGAAAAAGATGTTCTGCGGTTCTACCTCGGATAATAAGTACCTTTCGACTCCTTTAATTCCGCCTCGTCCCAGTCGGAACCAACAAAATTGAAACCAACACAAGCGAAACCAATACACAAGGTAGCACTTAGATGGTATGCAATGGATTGGAATGAGGGCGGAAGCCTTGGTGTTGAAAGGTTAGCTTCCAATAGGGTCGAAACCCTGCTTTGTTTCCACAAGTTAAAGTCTTGCCTTGTTTTACTTAAAGCTTTCGACATAGTCAAAACATATGCTTTCGAAAGGGTTTTATAATAAGCTTTCGAAGAAGGTTGTCATGTTATGTTAAAGTATTAGCTTACGAAAGGGTACCTTTTTCCTTAAACAAAAGCATTCGAAAGGGTAGGTTCCGACCTAGTCGAAACCTGGCCGCTATGCTACCTTTCGATTGTGATGCTTTCGAAAGGTTATCTCTGTTTTAACCAAAGTTGGCCACTTCCTAATTTCTTTCGAAAGGGGTGAGGGTTTCGAAGGTGATGGAGTCGAAAGGGTGTTTCGACTCTGACCTTCAAAGTTTTAATTTTTAAAGGCCTTTGCTTTCGACTAAGATGGTTCCGACACTATCAATTTTTCCCCAAATTAATTTTTGTTGGTTTCGAAAGAGATACTTTCATATATAACCATTTTGACCCAAATAATTTTTAAAGAGTAAACCCAATGATTTCGAAAGGGTACTTCAATTGTTCGAAGCTATGTTTTAAAGAATGTTTCTTGATACCATCGAAAGGTATCATTGGTTTCGAAGGGTATATACTTAGAGTTTTGAAAAGAGATTTTTATGTTTTCGAAGGAGGTCATCCAGAGGTTTTGAAAGTGATGTTTTAAGGTTTTAAAACAAACGACCCATTCTCATTTTTAAGTAAAAACCATGGAATAAATAAAGAATTTGGAAATGTTATTCACATTGTTATTAACCCATAATTGTATTTTGGGGAAAGGGCAGAATAACTAGCTAGGTTGACTCAGTAGTCACTAGTACAAAACTGGTCTCTTGCTTCGTATCATTTGTGTCGGTTGCAGTTAAAACCGACACTAATATGGTTATTTACGTCGGTTCCTAATTAACAACCGAAGAGTTTGAGTAATGGGAGTAGAAGAAAATTTAAAAAATTAAATTTGTGTCGGTTTTTTTAACTTTGGACGCAAATGAGTCGAGGCTATATACTTACTTGTATCGGTTTATTTTGCGGTCAGACACAAATAAACAAATTTGTGTCTACTATTATTTGAACCGACACAAGTATGGGAGCCACACTCTAATTATTACTCCCGCGAAACTAAAATTTAGGAGGGAAAAAAGAAATTGCTGCCACCTGTTTCACTACGTTCCCACTAAATTTTCCTTACCCGACCCGTCTTTTCCTTCTTCCCCACCAAAAGGACTTCGGTACCAAATAAAGTAAAAAAAAAAAAAAAATCGCTCGCTCCTGTTTCACTACGTTCCATCCGCGGCGTCTGCTCCAGTTTCTCCTTTACGCAGCTTCTACAGCATATCCCCAAAACCCTATACCGAAGATTATTTTGCTATTGGGGAGGTAATCTTTAGAGTGATTGAGTATTTTTAAATTCCAATCTTAAAACCTATTAGGATTTGAGTTATTGATTTTTGAATTCACAGTGATTGAGTATTTTTGCACTGTGTTGAATACTCAGATAACAAATAATTATTGTCGGTGATTTTTATTCGAACCATATTTCAGGATTTTTAGTTCACAAATGATAAAACACAACCAGATGTTCATATGTGGATATATATGTTTGAATCCAAAGTATACACGATCATGAAATAGATTTGAAAAGGAGCATAGGTGGAGTTTACTCACAGATTATCTACTTTCTTCTCTTCTCAGGTTTTAAAAGTGATTTTGTTTTAATCAGTGAACTCCTCTTTGAATTTAGATGTATATATATAGTTGAGTTTGTAGTAGATGTAATACACACGAGCCTCTGCTTTCGTACGCACGAAATCGCAGTCTATTAATTTGATAAGAATGGAATGTTTTCCTTTGTACAAGGTAATTAATGCTCAAGATTTGTTACAGTAATACATATGTTTTGTTGGCCTTATCACCTAATACTAAGGGCAGTGCATGGTTCATCTCTACTATAAGATATTCATGTGATTCTTGTTGCCTAGTTTCTTTCGGCCAAAAATGGTATACTTTGCAGGCTTTTGTCTTACTTCCTTTCTTTTCTTGGTGATGGCTTCTTTCTTTTTTAAATAAATGCCTAAGCTTCATTTCAGGATTCCTATATTATGCTGCCTTGTTCAACTCATAAGTTTTTTATCACTTCATATCACTATTCTTCTTTGTCAAACTATATCTATAGCTGTGCATTGTTCTTGGCTTCTTATTTCTTTTCAAATTAAATATCTAAGCCATATTTCAGGCTTTTTATGATGTTGCTTTGTACAAATTCCCAATTTTCCTAACTTTATGTCAGATTTTCTTCTTTTTGTAAGATTTTTGTTTGATTTTCCTCTCATTTCATTCTTATTTTATTAACATACACACTACATATTTTTGGATTTATATGTAACGTATATAGACAAATCTAGAGTAGAACTTTGCTGCACGAAGTACAATTAATTGTAATTAAGCCGATTAGCTTCTTTCTATAAGGCCATGTATCTAAGAGTAATACACAAGGCTATTATTTTTCATCTAAATGTAGTTCACAAAATCACACAAGGTAAGGGTTTAAAAAAGACCTGAACATATTTATGCTAAGGGGCTAACTGGTTGCAAGAGTCGAAAGATTGAATGTAATTACAGAATGCGAGGAATTTTTTTTTATCCGCCCAAAACAAGTTTAGAGACGACAGTCATTGACTGACCAATTTATGTTTTGAACAAAAAAATAAAATAAAAATCAACTGGATATAAAAGGCAATCCATAATAACGAATACCCATTCGATTACATTGAGAAACATTTGTTGTTTCAATAGCGAAGAAAATTATTAAGCAATCATTGTTATAAAATGAACTTAGATAGGATCCAAGAATAAAAACAATTACATAGGATAAAACGAAACTAATTAAATCTGTATGAACTCCACACATTCAGCTATTGAAGGAATCATGCCAGACTGAAAGGATTGCTGAAAGGATGAGAGCTATTGAATTTTGAGTTAGAACTTCAAGCACACCAATACCATTATTGAGCTCACTAATCAATTGTTTTCCAGTGCTTGTATTTGGGATGATATGTTTTTGTAAGGAACCCAAACTAAGGAGCAATCTTTGTATACTCTACAGGAAAAATCAATTTAAGCCTGAAAACTTCACCTTTATATGAAGGCCGAGATGGACCGAGAATCATATCATTAAAGTATCGCAATATTACCCTCAGATGGCGATGCATTTTTAATTCCATAAGCTAGTTCACTTAGTTTTATATGGGGGCACTTGTTGATTCTTTGAAAAAAATTGGCGTTTTCCATTCCAAGATATTCTAGAACTTTGATGATTTCCCTTTCAATGAAAAAAATTTTAAGAAAAAGCTAGGAAAATTTATTTTTTTCTCCTCTTGTTCGTTCCTTCATGGAAACGTTAATATATTCACTTATTTTTTCTTCGCAAAAGGAAAACACAAAAGAATCTGTATAAAGTGATCATGCATGCATAAGAATATTCATAGAAACGTTATTATATTCACTTATTTTTTCAATCTCTTATGTGGAAATTATTTTTCATGAGTCAACCAATTTAAAATGAATATTATTATACCATAAATTTCAAATAAATTCTTGTTAGCTATAAATTCATATTGCCATAAATTAATTGGTTTCCAAACTGAATTCCAAACCGAATTCCAATACATTTTTGGCTATACCTGCACATCTTATCTGTAATACAAATTTAGTCCACCTTTGAGGGATAATTGAATGAAACACTTATGTTTTTTTTTTGCTTATGTAGTGCATCTCTAGCAATTTCACATGGATCGTAATTGGATGTATAACGTGAAACGTTGCGATGATGAGTTCTTGGAAAAAATGGAAGGATTCATCAAATGTGCGTTGGATGATCAATTGACAAGAAGAGAGGAAACTATTTTTTGCCCTTGTAGACGTTGCCAGAATAGAAGGAGATTTCGTAACATTGATCAGATCAGGGATCACATAATTCGGTATGGGTTCAAGCAAAATTATACACGGTGGATATGGCATGGTGAAAGCATAGTTAGTGCACCTAGTTCTAGTAATCATTACAATGATGAGGATGATCAGGAATGTAATGTGAATTATGAGGTAACTGATGAGAATGATGATATCGACCGTGTTAATGAGATGTTTGATGATGTTCAAGAACATTTGATGGAAGAGCCAAAGTTGTACGAAAAAATATCAGTTGATGCTAAGAAGCCTTTGTATTCTGGTTGTGCTAAGTTTACAATATTGTCTGCTGTGCTCAAGCTTTTCAATTTAAAAGCAAAACACGGGTGGAGTGATAGAAGTTTTACATCATTATTAGAACTTTTAAAAGACATGCTACCAGAAGGTAATGAGCTTCCTACTTCTAATTATGAGGCAAAGAAAATTATGTGCCCAATTGGCGTAGGGTACAAAAAGATACATGCATGTCCAAATGATTGTATATTGTATCGAAATGAATATGAGAGCTTGCATGAGTGTCCTAAGTGTGGATTATCCCGTTACAAGTCACGAGAAAATGTTCATAATGGCTCAGATCAGAAACGGCCTCCAGCAAAGGTTTTATGGTATTTGCCCATTATACCAAGATTTAAACATTTATTTGCAAATAAAGAAACTGCAAAAAACTTAAGATGGCATGCAGATGTGAGGAAGAATGATGGATTACTAAGACATCCAGCCGATTCTCCACAGTGGAGAAATATTGACACCATGTATTCTAGTTTTGGCGAAGAAATAAGAAATCTCAGACTTGGTCTTTGCACAGATGGCATAAACCCATTTGGCAACCTTAGCAGTCAACATAGTACTTGGCCAGTTCTTTTGGTGATTTACAATCTTCCACCTCACTTGAGCATGAAGCGCAAATACATTATGTTGTCTCTTCTGATTTCGGGGCCACGACAACCAGGAAATGACATCGACGTTTATCTAGCTCCTCTTATTGATGATCTAAAACTTTTGTGGGATAAAGGTGTGCGTGTATTTGATGCATATAGTAGAAATGAATTTACATTACGCGCCATGCTTTTTTGTACCATAAATGATTTTCCCGCATATGGTAACTTGTCTGGATATAGTACAAAAGGTGCTAAAGCATGCCCAATTTGTCAAGACGACATGGTTGTTGAGCGCTTGCATTTTTGCAAGAAAAATGTATATATGCATCATCGTAGATTTCTCCCTAGCGATCATCGTTATCGTAAAAAGAAGAAACCTTTCAATGGGGAGATAGAAAGCAGAGTTGCTCGTTTGCCATTAACAGGAATTGATGTATATGAACGGATCAAGGATATTGAAAATGTATTTGGCAAAACCTTTCCTCTTCAAGAAGGCACGTGGAAGAAAAAATCTATATTTTGGGAACTTCCATATTGGAAACATTTACAAGTTAGACATTGTCTAGATGTAATGCATATAGAAAAGAATGTTTGTGATAGTATCATTGGAACACTTTTGAATATACCTGGTAAGACAAAAGATAGTGAAAAAGCTAGGCAAGATATGTTGAAAATGGGTATTCGAAAGGAGTTAGCACCAGTGGAGAAAGGTAAACGTATCTATTTGCCTCCTGCATGCTATACATTGTCCAAAAAAGAGAAAACTAGTTTATGCGAGTGTCTTCGTGGTGTCAAGGTTCCATCAGGTTATTCTTCAAACATTAGCAGTCGTGTATCAATGAAGGATTTGAAATTGATGGGCATGAAGTCCCATGACTGTCATGTGTTGATGCAACATTTGTTGCCGGTTGCTATTCGAGGTATATTGCCTAAGCATGTTAGACATGTTATTACAAAACTTTGTTTTTTTTTTAATGCAATTTGTAGTAAGGTGATTGATCCTGATATGTTGGATGATCAACAAGCTGATGTTATTGTCACTTTATGTCAATTTGAGATGTATTTTCCCCCTTCATTTTTCGATGTTATGGTGCATTTGATTGTTCATCTAGTAAGAGAAATCAAGATTTGCGGTCCTGTTTTTATGAGGTATATGTATCCGTTCGAAATGCACATGGGAACTTTAAAAAGAAAAACAAAGAATAGATATAGACCTGAAGCTAGTATCGTAGAAGGTACCATTGCCGAGGAGGTTGTTGAATTTGTCACTCAATACCTAACTGGCGTTGAACCTATTGGACTTTGCAAGTCTCGACATGAAGGGCGACTTGGTGGTCAAGGCATAATGGGGTTTAAATTGATGTCAATTGGCGATGATATGTTTCACAAAACCCACCTACTTGTTTTACAACACCTTAGTGAGGTCCATCCTTATTTGGAAGAGCACATGACAATTCTAAAGTCTCAAAATCCTTCAAAGAATGAAAGATGGTTGACAAATGAACATAACCGCTCGTTCGTCATATGGTTTAAAAATACGGTAATGACTCAATTGTCTCAAACAAATCATAATGTTTCTGATACAATAAGATGGTTGGCGTATGGGCCTAAATTTCAAGTTAGCTCTTATGAAGTATACGCTATTAATGGATATGTCTTTCATACGAACCGTCAAGATGAAAAGAGCAAAATGCAAAATAGTGGAGTAAGTGTCGTAGCATCTTCAAGAGAATTTGCTAGTGCTAAAGATAACAAACCAATAAATGCGACAATGTCATATTACGGGGTAATTGAGAATATTTGGGAACTTGAATATAAAGACTTCACAATTCCTCTATTTCAATGTAAATGGGCCGATAACCATCGTGCTGTACAAGTGGATGAACATGGATTCACACTTGTTAACTTTAGTCGAGCGAGTCATGATAACGATCCACTCATCTTGGCATCTCAAGTGAAACAAGTTTTTTATGTCACCGACCCAGCTGATCATAAATGGTCTGTTGTCCTTCCTGGAAAAAGACGCATTGTTGGGATCGGCGACGTGATAGATGAAGAAGAGTATAATCAATTTGACGAGAATCCACCTTTTTCCAATGGCTTAAGTATATTAGAAGAAGAAGTTGATTTAAATGCAAATTATGCACGTTCTGATCACAATGAAGGGGTTTGGATAGCGGGGTAAGTTTTCAACCTTCTAATATTGTCACCATTTTACTTAATTTTTTTTCTAACCTTCTAATACGATATTTATTCAAAAGTATAAAAGTAGACATAAAATCCTTGCACCTGTCTGATAACATCACCAATCACTTTATTTTGTGAACCAGGTACTTAATCCTGGTCATCTATTTTCTTCTCATGTATGTCACCCAACATCTTCACTTGAAACATACTTACCGGTATACCAAAATACTATCCATCAGTGCAAATTCACATACATGCATGACGCAATAGTTGAGTTCTTATTGGAAAAAAAAATACCTAAAAATGATTAATATAATAATACTGACTGGTTATTCATGACGAAGAGTTCATATTTTTAAAACGATTTGATAAAAATTCCCATGGACCAAAAACAACATATGAGTGGCCAGACGGGAAACGACGGTACTATTACTAAAGTAAATTATTCTTTTAATTAATCCATTATTTTATTGTACTAGTACTTCACTGCCTTATTTTAAAGTCGTAGCTGCAAGACTCAAATAGAAGCAGACTTCCCTCGTAAATTATGGCGTTTCTACCTAATAGTATCCCACTACAGGGTTTCATATTTATGTGTCTAACTATCTCATGTTTGTAATTTTAATTTTACAGTCGAAATGTTTTTGAAGTGATTATCAAGTCTCAGACTAATATATGTTCATGCAGAATACAAAATCCAAGAAATCATTACCATAATCATATCACACGTTTATAATGAATGTCACCATAAACACCAGCCTAAATTCTGTCAAACAACAACATATAGAAAAAAGACATGGAGATCTCCTCAAGCAAAAGAAAAGCCACTGAAAACAGCATATGGAATGATATAAGTTGAAGATAGCATTAAGAATACTTTCCCATGCATTTCATGTTTTTTTTTGTATCATGTTGTATGCTTTTACTTTGTAGTAGGCATTTAAGTCAAGTATAATTTAATCTAGTTTCTATGTTAATTTTTTTCATTAAGGATATTGGATGTGCCATTAGGTCTCTTGTTTTCATACTAACATTGAGTACACATTCAATGATTTCTTTAAGAATTGTTGTTTTCCTCAAATTTTTTCTTATGTAAGAATGTTATACTGCCATTTAAAAACAGCCATGAGTTAATGATGTACAGTTAGCAAAATTGACTAGTGGATGTTATAGTCTAGTGCAAAATTGACTTTAATTCGAAATTGGTTATACATGTGTTGCTTGATCTTTGTATCCGGATCATTAACCTGAGATAGCAGATTAAAATAAATAGCAGGATGATACGTGCTTTACTGAATTGAAGTAAATAGCAAGGTGATATAAGTGTCAAGCATTATGTTATTGCAGGTTTCGGAAGTACTTGCTGCAAGCGTGCTTCCGATGCATCATTTATATCAATGTTTTTCATTTCCTCATCTAGTGTTTCCTGTTCAATTGCATGTGTAGTCTTCTGCTGCATTTCTTTTTTTTCTTCAACTTTTGTACCGACCTAGGATCTGGAAGCTTATCTTGGTGGCTTTGATTTATCTCAAGATTTAAACAGAAATAAAAGAGATAATTGCTGTTTTTTTAATTGCTAATATCTACATGTATGGTCTTTCGCATGATATCTACATGTTTGATTGCTGGATTTTTCTTCTTTTGCATGAAATATGTTATAACTTTCGGATGCTCATATGTGATACAGGAATAATGGAAATACAACCATTTGAACACACTGAAGAGCAAAACAATTCTGCTCCCGTTTCACAACCATCATCTAAGAGGAGGCAAAGAGGTCCAACAACCGGAAAGAAATACAGAACACCCGAGCCAAAATTCATTGAGTGGTGTGATAATGGAAAACCTATTGGAAAATGGATGAAGTCTTTTAAGGCGTACGTAGGCGATACAGCAAGATCTAGAATTGATATCAATATCAAAGATTGGGCTAGCGTTAGTCAAGGGCTTAAGAATACCATCTGGGAAGACATTAAGGTGTTATACATTAATTTGTTCCCTTGTTAAATTGTCAGTTGGATCCTTTGTGTTTGGAGTCATGGACCTCTTTCATTGTTTATCAGATTTATTTTTACTGCTTTGACGTTGTTTTTTTTTTTTAATCTCAGATTGAGTACCACATCGACGAACAAATGAAAAAGAATGTGTTAAAAATTGTTCATGGAGCATGGAAGGATTTTAAAACAAAATTGGTTAGTGGTTGGATTACGAAAACCAGAAAGCTTCCAGAAAACCGTAAAGAGCCATACGAATTTTATGATGGTGTTACAAAATCACAATGGGAGACCTTTAAGAAGTATTGTGAAACTGAGGAGTTTAAGGTATGTTTTTTAATGCCATATCCACAAGTCACCAGCTATTTCATTGTTCTGATATGATGAAGTACATAAATGGTTGAATCAAGAGTATTTACGCTTGAGTCGGATTAGTTTTTGAAATTTTCTCTTCTAATATCACTTACTTAAGGCGGACTATAAATCTTAGGGAACATATATTTATGTACATTGTGTACTATAAAAGAAAACTGATATATATGTAGTCATACCAAGCTCCAAAATTATCAAATACTAAAATTTAAAAAAAAATTAATATATCATTTATGTATTTGTGTTCATCTTCCATTTTCTTTTAATGTAACCGATTTGATTTTCCAGTTTTCGCGCTAAATTTCAAAAATAATAACATATCCTTCCTCTTTAATTTTTTGATATTTACGCTAGAATTGTTAATGTCATAAAACAGCTAATAAGTGAGAAGGCTAGGAAGAATCAGGCATGCAACGAACATCCTCACTATTTAGGACAAGCTGGGTATGCGGGAAAGAAGGCTAAATGGATAACTGAAGGCCATAGTTCTTCTATCACATTGCCAGGTGGACCTGCTATGGATCGGAGTAAAGATTGGATTTTGGCACGATCAAAAAAAGGAGCTGATGGAAATTATGCCATCCCTAATGAGAAAACTAAGATGGTTGCAGATAAAATGGTATGACAAGTTTCCATGTATATTACCACTTTACATGTTTTAAACTGAAAACACACACTGCCCAACATTCCTTATTTGAAATTACTAATTTTAAGCATCAACACTTGTGGACCAAAGTTGCAAAATATTACAGCGGGAAGATCCCTGTATGAGTACTTTAAAATGCCTTGTTTTTGCAAATTTTTAAACTAATTTAGGAGACATCCTTAATAGTTTTTTTTTCTTTTAATATTTTATAACTACTGTATGCGTGAGTAATACTCGAAAAAAGGGGTTTGAAAGATTTATAATTGACTGAAAAAAATGGCTAGAAATATGTTGTTTTCATTGTTATTGAGTTTGATCAAAATTGAGTTTGATCAAAATTTACTTAGAAAATACGTTTAGAAAAAACACGGGAGTTATATAGTACAATTCTCCTTACAGTTTAGAAAATACGTTTAGAAAATACGTTTAGAAAAAATATCCTAATATGCATGCTCATAAATCTTTCAGCCAGGAGATGTGCTTACAGTTTCAATAACCCAAAAAGAAGGGTCTCGTCTGTTTTCTGTAACATTGGTTGCTGGATCAATTGGATACATATCACTGGCATATACTAAATGAGGCGAAGTTCCAACAAAAACAGATGTATGTGCAATTGGTTAACGAGGCCAAATTAACTCAGAGTTGAGTTCTGTTTACAATTTTGCATGTGCAATTGGTTAATTGTTTACAATTTTGTAGATAATTTCTTGCGGGCATGGACTATGAGAACTCATGACATGTACATGACACACACCATGGAAATTCTAATGATTTATAAGTGTGTCTGCATGTAGAAAACCAAAATTCATGTAGGGTGTTTATATTACATGAACATTTGTCATGTGCTGCATCTTAATTTATTTATTTCTGGTTGGCAGAACGATTGGAGAGGAAAAGCCATCGAAGGATCATGGGTTCCAGATAGGCATGATGATGTCTTGAGTCGTGCTCTTGAAAAAAGAGAGCATTCCGGTCGAGTTAGAGGGATTGGTGGGACGGTGGGTATAAAAAACATATTTGGAGAGGTAGAGAAAAGGAAAGGGCGAAGCGGTGTAATATCAGCTGATGAGTTGTATGTTATCACTCAGGAAATAGAGGCTAAAGTGAGCCAAAAATTGAGACAAGAGATGAGTACAATGGTTCAAGAGCAGGTTGCAAACATTCTGAGCACGATGAATATGCCTAAGGATGTGGAGATCAACAACACACCATTAACTGATCATCGTAGTAGTTGTCAATCCACGCACCCGAGCAAATTGCAATATGCAAACAAAACTCAAGAGAGGGATCCCTATGCAGACTTGCAGGTAAACAATTTAAAGTTGAGTTTATAAACGTATATGATTTTATGTATTTGACAAATGCTAGTGAAAAATGTTGATTGTGCACCTGTCATTTTAGAAACCTATTAAATGTCGTTTGGCTGTGAATATGGACTTCAAAATTGTCGTCGTGGGTCATGGCATGGTACATCCCTCTTCAAGGCCCAGTGATCAATGCCATAATCAACAAATTTTGGTCGACCATGTAAAGGTTGGAATTGATGCAGTGGAGTCTAGTTATGAAGGAACCCCACTTCATGTTCCAACTAGACATCACAACACGATAGGAGAAGCGGTCGGGAGTTTTGTTCAATGGCCTAAAAGCCTTGTGCTTTTAAGAGATAATGATACGGTAATGAATGCATTTAATTATATTGAGTTTATTTTTGAATTCATAATAAACTGGTTTTAAAAGTCGTTTGCAATTCTTTTTTTTCCCTAGTACTAGTATTCATGAATTTGTAGCTTACTGTAATGTGTCTTTAGTGTCGCTGTAGCACTGTTTGAAGTGTATTTTAAATTTGCTCATAGGAGCATATATGAATACATAATTTATTTTTGATTTTTTCTAACCAACAATAAACTACTAACCATTAATTAATTTAACATCAATACTATAAATGGAATGCAAGTATATATTTCTGTATATATTTCCATAATGAATGCATTTAATTATATTGAGTTTATTTTTGAATTCATAATAAACTGGTTTTAAAAGTCGTTTGCAATTCTTTTTTTTCCCTAGTACTAGTATTCATGAATTTGTAGCTTACTGTAATGTGTCTTTAGTGTCGCTGTAGCACTGTTTGAAGTGTATTTTAAATTTGCTCATAGGAGCATATATGAATACATAATTTATTTTTGATTTTTTCTAACCAACAATAAACTACTAACCATTAATTAATTTAACATCAATACTATAAATGGAATGCAAGTATATATTTCTGTATATATTTCCATATATGAACATGCTAGAGATATTGCTTTCATATCCGTAGAGTCATGCTTTACTTTATGCAAGTATGAATTTTCTTATATTACATCATTTTAGACATCTACTTACAATTTTGAATTAGGTGCCTACATCTCAATCAAACAAGGATTTATTTGAAAATATTAATGACAAGGTCGTGAATACAATGGCAAATGAGACTGCAAAAAGCAAATCAATCGTGGATGAAGAAATTCTCAAAACTTTAACGAGCGAATGCAGATATTTCCATGATCTAGTACTTCAGATGCTATCTAATGATAGTGCCATCAATGCAATTCAAGTGAATAAGGATTTATTCACATATGATGAGGACTTTGAAATTCATATCACGATGGATGATATTATCCAATTCTTTAGTATGAAGTGGTTGAATGCATCATGGTTGCAGCTTTACATCATGTGAGTATTTTTTCCTTATCAGTTTTTTTCATATATAACCATCTTAGTTTTTGATGAATAGTCAATTTTTAAAAAACTAACAATGTATGTTTAAATTTGTGTAGGTGGTTAAATCATATGTGCAATGATCTCAAAGTGGAGACCATTGGGTTTATGTGTCCCAAAATGCTTTCCCAAGTGCGAAAACATCCAAATGCGACAAATAGATATTTGTCGAACACATGGAAAGCATTGCAATCTAAAAGTTTACTTTTAGCCCCACACTACGAAGGGTATGAACCTTAAACTTTTAATAACTAATTTACATATTTGATGCCAAATTTAACTTACTATAAATCTTGGAATGCAGGAAACATTGTATACTGCTTGTTTTTCGTGTACAAATGAATGAAGTTTATGTTTTTGATCCTCAGACCGAACTCAAACTTAAACTTGAAATTAAGCCGCAAGTGAGCTTGTAAGTTGTATATATTGCTCTCTTATGTGAAGTTAGTATATGTGGTTATTAAAAAAATTCTTGCATGTGTAGGGCCTTCCAAATTTACAAGAAACTCGGTGGTAAGTCTCGAGGAAGTACCTTGACTTGGAAGCATGTTAAGGTGATTTGATTTTCTAACAAAAAATAAAATAAATATAATATATAGTTTGGTATATGAATTCATTTTAAACTAACTATTAAATTATCTTGTAATATTGATATAGTGTCCTCAACAATTAGGAGCAACCGACTGTGTATATTATGTGATGAGGTATATGCATGACATAGTGAAAAATTACAATCAAAGCATCAATTTACAAAAGGTACTACTTTAGTTTTTTTCCTTCATATTATATATCAGTTACATTATAGGTATATTTCGATCATATCATTGCTGCAATGCTAGTTAGAAGAAATCAAATGTTATTGTAGTTGTGTATTGCATTTACCTTGGTTCATTGAGTACGCTTAGCTTATGGGTTGCTTGGATTTCGCGTAAATCAAGTCAAAAACGAATTAGGAGGCCTGTGTATTGCATCTTCATACGTTGAGTATAGCGCACTAGTGACTATGTTTTATCAACGCTTGACTGTAAAATCCAATGAGGAAATGATAAAAGAGTGCAGTATATACTTTACAAAAAGAAAACGAATTAGGAGGCCTGTGTATTGCATCTTCATACGTTGAGTATAGCGCACTAGTGACTATGTTTTATCAACGCTTGACTGTAAAATCCAATGAGGAAATGATAAAAGAGTGCAGTATACACATGCTGAGACAATATCAACGCTTCTGCTTTTGCACATGCTGAGACAATATCATGAACTTGCTGTTGATATTGTCTCAGGTACATATCCAGGCAAATGAAAAATTCTAAGATGTCGCATGGACACATATATGTTGATATAAACTTCATTGCAGTTTTCAAATGTCCAAATGTTTACATATAATGTCAGCTTGAAAGTGATTCCTTCGACAACAAGGTTGTACCAGTAAACTTTAAATGATTGACGATTTTTTCCACTCATGTATAAAACATTGTTCTCGTGTAGTGTACTTGTTATTTAATATGATAGACTTTCATAATGTTCACATTTATACATTCAATGGATGTATGTGCACATAATTGCAATTTTACACAATTGGCTTAGTCTGGGCTCCACTTCCAACATCTCAGATTCAATTTAAATTGTCATGACTCATCACAACCATTCAAATCAACACGGAATCTCAATCACTAATCGACGGCTATTAACCAATGTTTATAGAATAAGTGATAAAAAGCTGAACATAACCATATTATATATTAACTGATTCCTTTTGTTTTTTCTTCCATCCCCTCCTGCCCTCCTGCCTTTTATATCCAACTAATTAATCGAGTATTTGTAATCTGTACATAGTAGTTTCCTGTTCAAATTCTAGTCTTACTTCCATTAACCTCAAAAAGATTGGATCTTTGCGCCCTTTTCTTATAGTATCAGGTTCATTTTGTGCTCTTTCATCTATCATATTATCAGAAAGTGATTTATTCCAGATATTCATTTCAATTTTACGATTCAATTGCTTCATTTTGTCTGATTTAAATTGTTTTTGCTTTCGTAAGTTCTAAAGCAGCAAGATATTTGCAAAGGATTTTAAGTGGAGATCTTGCTTATTTTTTATTTTGTTGCAACTACAGCAAAATCTGATATTCCTGTTTCAATTAAAGATTCGTTGTGTTATACTTTGTCCCAATTTTAACATTTCTTTTTTTTATCATTTCCAAAAACTTCAGCAATGGCGTCTCTTTCAAAGTCTTCCAAACTAATTGTTCCTTCATTACCATTAACACTAGCTTCTGATTTTTGCCTCTCTTCTACTGCTTCTACTAAAGCCTGAATATTAAAACAAATTGATATAAAAATTTATGAGAATGGTATGGGTTCTAATATGATACATGTAATGATTTTGCACACGGTTGATATAAAAATTTGTATGATATTACGGTAGAATATTAACTATATGATATTACGACAAAATTTGCAAAAGGAATCGAATCATAATATTTAAATGAATAAAGTTTTCCAGTATGAAAGTTACGATAGAAATATACTTACCCACGTTAGGTAATGCAGTTTTTCAATAAATATTAACTGTGTGATAAAAGAATTCCTGGTTTTCAAGGCCTGCAAAATAACCAAACAGGGTAAATGAAGCTCAAATAGATGTAGTCATGTGTCATCTATGCTATCATATTTTTGAAACCTCCAACAGTTGTTAATAGCCATTTCTGAGTATAAGGTACAAACAATTAAAAATAATTTCCATGTGTGTGTACACGCGTGTGCGCGTGAGTGTATTCAATATTAAACATTAATGCATCTATGCTCCGTCAGTCATTTATGGCGCAACCTACTATGCCTACTATGATGACAGTGACTATGCATAGAAAGACAGTGTTACTCTCTGAATTTTATTATCATTTAACAATGTCAATCTTTCCATTCTTAGTTCAAAAGTATACCATCTACCAACATGTTTCTGGGATGGCCATATACTTTACATCATAACTCGAACAATTTGAGTTCATCCTCTGATTTTCCATCAGGTTATAGAGAGCCTGATTCTATAAACTTTACATCCAAATCAGGGTCAAAAATCCAATCTTCTATAAGAAATAGGAAAGACAGTAGGAACATGGTTGATATGGAGTATGATGTAGTGTTGGTTCCATCTGACGGAGGGAGTTACTCAGATTGTGAATCCGAGGGTTCAGATTGGTCGGTCGGTTGGATGGAGCCACACGGGCCTAAATTTGTTTAATGGAGACAGAATCTGTAAATTCATTAAACAATTACAGGTTCTCCATTTTGAAGTAAAGTCAATACAGCAAGTTCATTGTTTAGCCATATATACACAGCAAGTTCATATATACACAGCAAGTTCATTGGTGCACTGCTGAATTTGTTTGCATACTCACTTGTATAATAATTTTTTTAATTGCAGGACTTGGTACAAGACGGTTCTTATAGCCAACAAGAGATAGATGAGGTTCGGGACAATTTAGCTAGTTATATCATGTATAATTGGATGTAGTTGTTTTTTATTCTGTACGTTGATCTTTTGTAATGCACGTTGGTATTTTATTATTTACATTATGTTTGTGACAAATTATGTTTGGCAAGGCCAAAATAGAGAAGTATTGTGACAAATTATGTTGATGGATAATATAATTATATTTTATGTTCGATCAGTTTCATAGTAATGTACATTTGTGAAAATTTTAACTGCAACTTCATACGTGGTTTTTATATTCTGAAATAGTTATGATGCAAATTTTTTTTTTTCAAATATATCTTGTGTCGGTTGTTACTTCAAAGATGGCCGATACAACTGTTTGTCAATTGTGTCGGTCGACAAACTAAAAAGGTCGACACAAATATCAATCATATGTGTCGGTCGTCAACAAAGGGTAGACGCAAAACCAATATCATTTGTGTCGGTTGATATAAGAGGCCCGACACAGTAAAGTGTCATTTGCTTCACCGTACAGACTACTTTGCGTCGACCGTTTGTAAGAAACCGACACAAATGATATTTAATTGCGTCGGTCGAATAACCGACACAACAAAAAAAGGTCTTTTGCGTCATCTTCATTTGTGTCGGTTGTAAAACCGACACAAAAGGGGTTAAATGACCGACACAAATGACATGTTTTGTAGTAGTGAGTGAATATAATTTAACAGATGTTAAAATCTTAATTAACGTATTGGCGAGGCCAATAGGTTTGCAGTAAGCCCATGAAAACTGTATGATATTTGCAGGGGCCAATAGGTTCACAGTCAGCCCATGAAAACTATGATTTGATACTGGCAGGGGCCGGTAGGTTTGTAATTAGCCCATGAAAACTATATCCAGATTAAGATATTGGCAATCAGCCAATAGGTTCCTAGTTAGCCTACGAAAAGTAGGATAAGAAATAAGATATTGGAGTTACCAATAGGTTCTTAGCGATCCCATGAAAACTAAGTAATTGGACAGATAGTCCATAAACATTTAACAGGCTAATACTAACCCTAGAAATTATAATTGAGACAAATTGTCAGAATGAATGGGGATGGGTAATCCGGAATCGATTTACTTGTTTTGCATATCATCATAATGTTTTGAAATACTATGTTTTAACCATTGTGGATGCAGGAGCATAGTATATGCTTTTATAAATGTTTTAGAATAATAGTAAGGGGAAAACCTGTTTTGCTAAGCGGCGTGGTCTCACTAGATATCTAATGGTTTGAGATGGTAAATTATTATTCATACCAGGCTTTTTGTCTGACTCAAAGTATTTGTTTTCCCCTTAAACTTTAGGGTACTTAATTGAATTTGAGTAAGTTGAGAGTTATGGTTTTAAGGTGTTCTTTTAGACGAATAAAGCTTCCGAAGACGTGCAGGAGGCAAGCTTGTTATTAGAGTTCTTTTATTTCCGCCGTGTGTTTTGTTTGTAAAGGCAAATAGTTTACTTGCCTATCTATATACTCTGATCTACCAAGGCACATCTTCATATATCACTCTTGATGTATTTTGTAATAATTATATGTTATCTGAACGTGGTCTGCGAATTGGGATTATGTAATCAATTTGGAATATTTTGAAGTGGAATGTGGAATTTGTTTGATGTTTAATTTTTTTTCCATATTCTTGTGTTTATGTGTATCAATGTATCTAGTCGTATTTGGTCGCCAAGGATTAATAACTATGGATGACTGCAGTATCCGTAGCCGTTAGTTTTGGGCCTCCAAGTAGGGGGATGTTACATGATAGTTTAGGTCTTTGCTAACCCAAAAAATGGATCAACACCCTGAATTAAGTGTGAAAGCTCCAGCCTTATTTATCAAGGCAAACAAAATAGAAAAAGTGGAAATTAGTGGGAAAGGCCTATAAGTCAGGCCCAATTATTTTCTAGGACACGGGTTAGAAGGGTTTATTTTGCAGGACAAAAACATACGTCCAGCCATTTTCTCAAATTAAATTGACTTGCGAATTTCTTAATTCGATCGAGCGATCTTTCTACTTTGATCAGGTGAGGTTATTTTGTTTATTAATTCAGGTGATCTTTCTAAGTTGATCAGGCGAGGTTATTTTTTTGATTACTTCAGGCGATTTTCTCAATTTGGTCAGGCGAGGCGATTAGATCGACTCGATCTGGAGGTTTTTATCATATTGTATCCGTTTCGTGCACGATTTGATATCGTTGGTGGAATAAGGTGTCAATTGGTGGAATAAGATGTCGATTTGATATCGTTGGTGGAATAATGGGCTCTGAAAATCAATGTTCAAGAGATCAGTTAATGGATTGTGGTGATGAAAGGTATTGTTTTTTTAAGTATCTGTTTTGTTTGGTTGTGATAATAATTCCTCAACTTGTGTTATTATGCTATGGTGTTAAGTGATAAATGAATTTGTATTTTTGTTAAAAGCAATATATAAATAAGGTTGATTATTAGTTGTTGCTTTCTTGTTTAGTTCTGACATTTCTTGTTGACAATGCTTCTTCTTTAGTTCTTGGTGAATTTGTTAAATGAATGACATTGTAATTTTGAGTTCTGGAAAAGATAAATGGTTTTATCTTTTTCTGAAAAGTGGGCTAAAAAAGGATATGTCATGTAGTATGTTATGTAATTAGTTGTTAATTAACATTAGATGTTTTCAAACATTTTCATAAACATATTTATTTGTTTACATCTTTAATTGCAGGTGTTATTCATCTATTATAGTTGTGTTTGATTTCAATAAGAATTATTTTAGTGCTCGTTTTGGATTGGATGCTTCTATTTCTTGTGTTAGGAATAAGATTTGTGAGGAGTGGAATAATTTTACTCCATTTTGCTTCGATATTTTTTATATTCGAGAATCAAAGAACACCTTTGTTGAAATAAATAGTGATCTTCAAGCTGTATTATGCTTATCTTGGTTTAAAAAGGAAGAATATTTGGTTTTTCTAAGGATGAAGAATAATTCCATGGATAATGTTGTTGGTGTTAGTAGTAAATCTTGTTCACTTGTTGTTGGAGAATCAAGTAGTAATATGTTAGAGTATGCTAAGGATTTACAGTCTGGTTTTACACAAGAAAGGGATTTACATGAGCTGATGAAGAAGAATTCAAATTTGGAATTTTTTACTGGGGTTGGTCAACAATTTGATTTTGCTCTTGGATTTCGTCGAAAAGTTAGTGCTTATTGTTTGAAGAACGAGTTTAAAGTAGAGTATATTAAGAATTGTAAGGAATGATTGACAGTTCGATGTGCTGTAGATGGTTTTCCTTTTAGGATTCATGCTTCTTCCAAATTGAAGCAATTGGACCAGTTGTTTGTTAAAAATATTCATTTAAGTCATTCTTGTGGTGGTGGATTTCGATCGATTAGTAGTCCAACTATTAATAGTGCTCTTGTGAAAAGTTTGATTGTTAATCAAATTCGTGATGAGCCAAAAAGAAAAACGAAGGATATTATGAAAAGTTTTAGAAGAGATTATGATGTGGATTTGAGCTATTATTTTGCTTATAAGGTAAGAAAATGGCTATGAATTATATTTATGGTGATGAAAAGAAAACTTATAATGATTTGATTTGGTATTTGAAGGCAATGGAAAGAAATAATCCGAATAGTTACTCAAGTATGGAAGTGGATCCGGATACTAATCAATTTGAGAGAGTTTTTGTTTGTTATGAGGCATGTATCTTTTGATTTTGTTATTGTCATCCTATGGTGTTTTTAGATGCAACATTTTTGAAAGGTCAAAGTGGTATTTTGATGGCAACCTCTGCAAAAAATGGGAATCAAGGTACGTTTGTTATCTTTTTTGTTTTTGTTTTTAATGTATATGGGTTATACTTTGTAGTGTTTTCATTCTTTCCTTGTTATAAATTTGGTCTTGATAGTTGTGATGCTGTAATTTATTGTTCTAGTCAATAAAATATACTGTAATTTATTGTTATAAATTTGGGTTAGATAGTTATGTTGCTGTAATTTATTGTTACTGTGTGGATTAACAGTGAATGTATTTTGCTATTTTTTTTAGGTATTTTCCATTGCCAATGGCTCTTGTTCCTAAGAAAAATAAAGAGTGTTGGAGTTGGTTTTTGACTCACTTAAAGAATGCTCTTAGTTATGATAGACCATTGACTTTTTTAAGTGATAGACATTGGGGTTTGCTCTTTAGTATTCCTAAAAATTTTCCAAATAGTTATCATTCTTATTGTTTGCATCATATGCAAAATAATATTGCTAGTATTGTGAAAAGTGGAAGGGGTTTGTGGGTTGCTCATTTACTAGAACGTTGTGCTTTAGCTTCCAATTGCTATGAGTTTGAAAAAGCTATGTCAAAGTATAAAGAAATTGGAGGTGCAAAAGCTATTGAATATTTGAATGATAAGCCATATGACCACTGGGCTAATTTATTTTTTCCTGGGAAAAGATATGGTGAAAATAAGTCTAATGTAGCTGAAAGTTTTAATTCCTGGATTTTGGATGAAAGAAGTCTACCTTCACTTCATGTCTTGATGGTATTCGGGTTAAACTTATGATGCAAATGTCTAGTCGAAGAGAAGAGGCATCTAAGTGGACTAGTGTGCTTTTTCCAAAAATGGAAGCTCGTTTGTTGAAATTGAAGGAAGAAGTATTTGGATGGAGTGTTCTAAATCATCTAGGTATGTGTTTGTATTTTATTACATGCTGCTCACAATTTCTAAAAAAGATAAATGTATTTATCTTTTTTCAATCTGCTATATACCCTCTGTATTATGTTTTGATTTTGTTGCTGCATGTTATTTTTGCATTAAAGAATTCATTTTGTTATCTGACACACTTTTCTGCACATACTTTGAGGCTTATGTGTTATAGAGAATATATAGTGTGAGTAACTTTTGTTTAGAAATACAACTTGTTTAAATATATATATGCAAGATTGTGTCATATGTATGTTACAATATAATGGCAGAATCGGTAGTTGGATTGCATTTGTATGTTAGGATATTTCAACAATCATTTTCCCTACATTTGTTGTGTTGCTATGATTAACTGCAATAGTTTATTTATTCAACTTAGTATTCCTATATGTGAGATTGTATGTAGGTGAAAGTGTTTGTTGCTAGAATATTATGACAGAATGTCAGTTAGGATATCTCTATAATCATTTTTGCTGTATTTGTGTTTAATGTGGTTTTTGTCATCATTTCTTACGTTTTCTTAATCAGTTGGCATTTCCATTCAACCAGTGATGTTGAATGCAATATTGTATGAATATGGGAATTGCTAAATCAATGCATTTCTTTATGAAATTATTTGTTACTATAGTTTAATGGCAGAATAGGCAAGTGAATTGAAAAGTATATTAGGATTTTCCGACAATGATTTTCCCAATATTTGTTTTGATGCTAAAATTCTCAGTTTTATTTTCTGGTGTGGTTGTGTAAATTTTTAGAGCATATCACTGCTTACATTTTTTGCTTTACTCTGTTGATTTTTTTTTATACTTGACACATTCATCACATTTTTGAAATTTTGTAGGTATATTTTTGAAGTTCATTCTCCAACGTCGCAAAAATTTGATCTTAAAAATCGCATATGTAGTTGCAATCAATGGAAGTGAGGGGATTTCCTTGTGCACATGCTTTGAAGTGTATTTCTTTAACCAGAAATTATGTTTATGATTATATTGAGAATTACTTTACGTTTGAGTATTATCGAGCTTTGTATTCACATGTGATCAATCCTATTCCAACTTTTGATAAGGAAACAATTGAAGCCAAAGAATCATCTACTGTTCTTCCTCCTAAGCCTATTCGTGGAGCTGGTAGGCCTAGGATGAATAGGATTGAAGGGGTTGATTTTCATGTTAAGCAAAACAGATGTGGAAAGTGTAAAAAACTAGGACATAGTAGAAGGGGGTGTTCTTTGAATAATTGAGTTGAGTGTTTTAATACAATGTATTTGATTGATTGTTCTTTGAATATTTTGAGTTGAATATTTGAATAATTGGGTATGTTGAATTGTTGCTGATATGTTTCTGATTATTTTTGGTTGTATGCAATTTTTATATTTAATTGTTATTTGGTATACATTGTTGTTAGTTTTGTGAAAAAGATAAATTCATATATCTTTTTTTTGTTCTTCTATATAGCCTTTGTTTTGTGTTTTGATTTTGTTGGTGTGTGTGATTAATTGCTAGATTTTGTTGGTGTATGGACTACCAAATGTCATTGTAAGGCATCAGGTTACAATAAGAACCTAAATAAGTTTTCAGAAGTGTGTATATATTTACAAATATTTTGAATATCATCCATAGCAAACCATGAGTTGAAAAAAATGGTTTGTTTGTGACTGATGTAAAGAGAATAGACCTCAGATAAATGCTTTTATGTTTAAAAGATAAATGCTTTATTAATAGTATGTCGTATTGAATAAAGTTAATTAATGACATTATCACATGACATGTTAAACAGATGATGTTTCAAATATCGTTAATTGTGTAAATTAATTGTTTAATCTACAAACTGAAACGATGAATATAAACAATAGTATTGGTGTTTCAAAACTCTATCTGAAAAACTAATACTGTCTATGAAAGGTGAAAAAAACTTGCTCTTCTTTGTTTATTAAGCAGGCATATCATGTGCTTCGTCAATGTGATGCATGCATAGTAAACTCTTACAACTCTGAAAGGATAGATCATCAAAATTAGAGTGATTCAATGACAGGTAATACATTTGGACCATGTAGCTTTTGTAGACTTTTTCAGCCTGTGGCACTCAAGTAGTAAGCTAAGCTTATCACTGAACTGTCTCCAACACTCCAGACATGGGAGAATACACAGAATGTTAAATAGTACATGAAATAAAGTGAATATTGCTATACATATAAATCCGGGAGACATAAAAATAGTGCATACTGTAAAAGACTGATACAACATATTGTTAATAACGTATTATTTTATGACATCGGAATATTATCAATAAAAGATAAATGCTTTTATCTTTCTTAACAGAGCATTAGAAACAAATTAGCCATTACAAATTCATGACCAGTTATCAGAATTTCATCATCAAATTAACATCGGTTGTGTAATTACTTGCTAGTTAACATTAGCCATTACAAATTCATCAGTAAATTCAGATATGCTACCTAAAATCTATTATGAACAATATAGTTTTGGATATTGTAATAAATTTTTAACAAATGCATGATAAAAAGATTGTCAGACATCAAACAAATTGTTCTTATCATTCACAGTTCGCATTTTTTATAGTTGAAGCTGAGCTGCAAAAATTTTCAATTATCCAGCAATATGGTTCGTCAGAGAGGATTTGTGCAGCTATTTGTACTCTAAATGCATTGAGTTGTTCAAGACTGATTTTTGATGTAGTCTCCATTCCTTGTGCAATCTTTTGTATGAACATCATTACTAAAACTCCATAGTCGAACCTGTATTTCTTAATTTTAGTAATTTGAATATAATGATAAAACGGATTATCTTTTCTTTATTTTGATAATGAATTGTATTTAGTAATGTGTTTATCTAAGTAACAGTATGTGTGTAAACAATAGTATCTAATTGGCAATATATGGGTAGCTGGTTATCGTGTAACATCCATTTTTGTATAAAAATCTCCACTATCTTCAAAATTACCCATTGCTTTGTTGGGCACAGTCAACATTTTTAAGCAATGTAGACTTCCTCAGAATTGTTTTCTGCCCTGCGTCTTGTAGCTCTTTATTAATGTTGTTTACTGATGCTTTCTGCCAAAAAAATATAATTGTTTTAGAATAAAGATAAATCTATTTATCTTTTTACTTTATGTGTATTTTTACTTACCACATTAATAGCAAACTTTGAAAGTCCACTTCTTAAGGTCTTAGATCTTGTGGTCAAGTGTAGAGAATCGTAATGGTTCCAAGTACATGATTCCACTACTAGTTCTAGCAAGCTCCAATGTTCGTTGCCGTGTATAGGAAATAATATATTACAACATAACAGATTTAGAAGCATTTCTTTAATAAAAGGATTGAACATATCTCTTTTGATATTTTCCATGCTTCCGACCGAAGCATTTGTTTATTTGACATTATAGTTCACTTACTGTCATTGTTGTGTTCACGTAGATAATGATAGAACTTTGTTCTAATAAGTTTGTTTTTTTGAACCAAAACCAATCGATAACCTACATTTCAAAAAGAATATGGATTAAGTATAGAATTTATAATAAAGCAAAGTATAGTTTTTTCTACTTACTTGACCATAAATATATTCTCCATAGAGAAGTTCTTCAATCATACTTTTTGTGATGGTGATGAAGTTTCCATCATCACAGGTAATGCTTCATCACTGAAAAATTTGATGGTTGTTAATAGAAGAAATTAAGGTTAGTACGTACTGTGTTTTTTCTATTTACTTGTTAATAAAAGAAAATAACAACCTTTATAGAAGTTTGTATGAAAAGATAAAGATAAATTAATTTATCTTTTTTAGTTTTTTTATTTGTAAATCTTCATATTTTGACGTTGAAAGAAAAAGCTTTATTTGAGTTATATGTTGTTAACATATTGTACCATAAACAATATCTTATTGGAATAATCTATATTTAAGTAAATTGAGTGAAAAGTAGTTTAGTTACATACTTGTTTCCTCCAAGAATTTTTATATTTTTTTTGACAATTTCTTTCTGTTCTTCACTAAGATATTTGAGGAGTGGACATTTTTCAGCATTCCTTGGCTTCTTCTTTTTTTGGTTCTTTAAGGACAACATCTTCAACAACAATAGGATTTTCAAGAGCAATTTCTTGAGCAGGTACTTTCATATTGTCAAATTTTAAACTATCCTGTGTCTGCTCTTCTAGTATGAAATCTTGAGTTTGCATTATATCAAAAGTTGGAAAGTTAGCAGAACTCTTTATGTGAATTATACCAACAATTTTTTTTTCTTACCTTTTCAGCTTCAGTTTTTTCCTTCAAATCATTTTTTTTCCTTCACATCATGCTCTTCTAAATTTTCCAACTTTTGGAGCTTCATTTCAAGATTCTGGATTCTTTTTTCAGCCATTTCTCTTAAACATCTTTCCTCATTTAATTGTTCCGCAACATTTTTCATCTCACTAGTCAAAAAGGTGACTTTTGACTCTAGCTCCTTTGTGCTACTAGCACATTCTTTGGCATATTTTTTCGGACTTTCGACTTCCTGATGCTCATTTAATTTTCTTTTCTTAGTTTGGTCTTCTTCCACCTCAATAGCTTTTAGTTTATTTGAAATAAATTCTTTCTTTTCTTTTGTTACATTTGAATTTTTGTTTTAAATCTGCAAGGAAAATATTTAAATTAAGTTAAGCTTGCACATGTAATGTCATTCAAGTACTAAAAATGTTAGAAGCATAAATTTAAGTAAGTATGACAAACTCAGGCTATAAAAAAACATAAATGTTTTTATCTTTTTTATTTGTTTAATAAAGAAAGAAAAATTCCATGAAAAATAACCAACTGCATGAAGGGAATGATTCATATATGCCTAATCCAAACAAAGCTGATGAGATGGACCTTCAAAATATAAAAACAAATCAAAACAGTCACACCAACTATTCTACACAATCAGACAGAGACAAAACTGAAAAGGTGAATTACAATCCAAACCAACACACAAATTTAAGTTCATTGTTATCGTAGAATTCTAGACAGTCCCAATTCAAATTACAAGTATAGTTCAGATTTATCAGCGAATTCATCCCAAACAAATTTGAATTCATCCCAATTCAAATATATTTTTATTTCTAACTACAGTTATTTGTTAAAAACTTTTATCTGAGATGACTACATCCCAAACAGTAGTATCAATGATGATCAGTATTGATCGCTTAGTCCCCATGTCATTATTATGTAAAAACTGCCAATTAGTGAGGAACTTTGTCATGAAAATTTGAATGCCCTTTGTACTTAATTTAGTCTCAAATAGGCTTATTAATAAAGCTGATGAGACTGGAGGACCCTAAACACAGATAACATTTTGTTTTTTGTAATTTAGGCCACTAACATTCTAAGAAATGGCATTCATTTGATTTTTGTCGAGCCTCTTATATATTTTTTAGGAGGGGCTGACGGGACTTGAGATGATTTTTCATGTTTCTTCTTATAGTTTACATTCACCTGAACCAATTGGGGAACAAATTTTGGAATTTTTGTTGCTTTTCCTTTATCTTGTATTTGTGGTGTAATTTATGATATAACTTGTTGCCCTTTTCTTTAACTTCATTAACCAACATATGTTCATCACTTATGTATTCGGTTACTTTCACTTCTTTTGTTGTTTCAGGAATGGGTGCATCGGATGTTTGAGGTTCAGGAGGTGGATCTTTGTTAAGCACTAAATCAGAACTCAACTGGTTGAGGTCTTTGGACAAGCAAACATATTTATTGGTAGTTTGAACCATGCCAATAGGTCATTTACAAGAGAATATTTTTGAACATTAGTGGTCGGTTTTGTACCATTCTCATGTGTGTTAGAGTCATTGAAATCCTCTTCTGCGTGTTCATGTAAAGAAACATTATCTGATGTAGTATTATTTTGAACATTATCTAACAGTTTTCATCCCAAACAAATTTATTAGTGAATTCATCGCAAGTTAGAAATTAGAAATAAATAGAATGTACAGTTAAAAGAACTAGCATACCTTGTCATTGTCAACTTCAGTGAGGTCCAAATCTTTTAGTTTTGATAAATCTCATTTTCTCATTCTTGGGATTTTGGTTTGCAGATTTTCCTTTTCGTCGATTATTTGTGTTCGTTCACAAAACCAGTACTATAAGAAAACGATAAATAGATTTATATTTTTGTCATACACATAAATTTGAATATATTTATTTTAGTTAAAGTTATGAAAGCATACCAGTAACACCATAGTACAGCCTGGTGTACTTCTTGGATCAACATGATACTTTTGAACATTTTTCAAAACATTTTCACATATTGCCCATGGGAAGGAGATTGAGTTCAATTTTTTTAAATTTAACAACTTCGGCAAGACACGCCATTGCATATAGCTTTGGTTGTTTGGAAAAAGGAAAGTAATAACCAATAATAATAATAACAACTTCACTAAATCTTCATTCCCTTTTTCCTCTTCTAACATTGTATTCAATATTTTTGTTACTGTTTTTTGGCTGATTATGTCTTCTTCTTGAAAATTGGCACTTAAAAAATTGGAGAAACTTTCCATAGCCGAGGCTTTTTTAGAAGCTGGGATAGGAAATAAGTTTTCTCCAGCTAATGGCATTCCGAATATGAGACTGACTTCTTTAGGACTTATTTTCAGAAATTTGTTTCCAATTCTGAAAGAATTTTCTTTTACATCA
The DNA here is from genome assembly GCA_030737815.1 of Allium fistulosum. Taxonomy (NCBI): domain Eukaryota; kingdom Viridiplantae; phylum Streptophyta; class Magnoliopsida; order Asparagales; family Amaryllidaceae; genus Allium; species Allium fistulosum. Next base: position 328,735,281 of record CM060906.1, read on the forward strand.
AAAGAAGTAATGATGTCATCTAAATTCGAAGTACTTTTTCTTAAATCTTGTCGTGCTATTGAATCTCTAAGAAAAACATTGAAGAAGTTTTTGAATGGTGTTTTGTCTATATAAGTCGTTGCTTCAGGTAAAAGAATATTTTTCTCCTTTATAATTGATAGGACTTTATATATTGCATCCAAACTACATCTATATGTACCAGTGTACTGCTGACTTCTCTGCATTTTGGCTATTTTTTTTAATTTCATACTGATCGACATCATCAGAATCAGTAGTTCCTTCAGTTAGTTCTTGTGAAATTGTTCTTTCTTCATCAGAGTTGTCTAACTGATTATGTTCAAAGTCTTTATTCGTCAAGTCTTCTTTTTCATAAACATCTATGTTTTCCTCTATTGGTTCAGTCTGATCCTACATTCATGAAAATCATATAATCAATTGGGAGGTAAAAATAACAAGTTCATCAAAAATATATCATACTGCACAAAAATTTGAATAAAAAGATAATATGCTTTATCTTTTTAATTGTTTTGTATTTTTTTGGGATTAATATATTTTATATCAATGAACAATTGTTGTTTCATACAACAGTTTGAATATAGTAGTGTCATACAACTTTTAATGTTGTCTAGGATACAGCAGTTTAATTGTTAAGTAAACTTTATAGCAAATATGATTAGGCATTTGTTGTTAACACTGATTGTTTGCAGGAATTTTTATAAAAAGATAGCATGTTTTATCTTGTTTAGTTCTTTTATCATATGTCAGACTTTTGTTATGCTTTGAATATTTAATGGAATGTAATTTTAAATTTATTACATATATATACGCAATGAACATCTAAACTAAATATTATAGTGTAGATAATGAATGAAAAAAAAGTTACCAACGGAGTTAGAGATAAAGTTGTCTTCTGGCTGTGCTCCTCGCAAAATGGACTGGATAATGGTCTTATGTTTATGCATTGTTTTCCTCCATTGTTTATAAAGATGCATATAACTTGTTTTATAACAACTTTTGGTTTCGCAGATCTAGTCTTCATTTATATGCTGCATGAATATTATCATGTGTAGTAATATGTTAGTAATAATGAAGAGTTATATTTTTGTAGTAAAAAGTAACAAATGAATAACTATGACATTTCATTGTGTATCTTTTGATATTCAACAGTAACTAAGAGAATTCAGTTATAGTTAATTATGTTATTAAGTTATCTGTATAAAAACATAAATTCTTTTATCTTTTTTAAGTATGCTTTAAATCTGGTTCATATGTTATGTAATAATTTTGAATCAAAACTAAAACAGCAAACATGTTTAACATGTATCACTATTTAACAAACATACATAACAAATATCAGCAATTATTAAATATACCTAGGGTTTAGCATGTAATTTAAATCTTTTACATTAAAAGATAGATGCATTTATCTTTTTTAATGGCTAAACTATAACATATTTAAGTAAAAAAATTTAGGATTTAGTATCATTTGTCACTGAATATTTACATATGCTTGATTAAACATTTATCAATTATATTAAATCATAACAAGCACTAAAATACTTTAAATCCATTACAAAAATTGTCATCAGCATCAATAATATGCAATAAATGTAGGGTATATTTAACTAGTGTTTATTATCTTAGTAATATGTATATTTAACTAATATGTTTACATGAAAATTAAATAGAGCTTACTTGTTGATTCCATAGATCGTTCGCCGAATATATTTGAGCTGATTCCACAGATCATTTATCGAAAGTATTTCAGTTTGAGCTGAAATTAATGAGGCTTAAATCGATGAAGTAGAAGTCCTTATAATTGAAATGCGGCACAAAACTCAATCGATTGTGAAAAAATAATTTGTAATCGATTTAGCTGAGATTTTGAAAAGAGAAATCGATTATTTGTATTCTAAACCCTTTTTTTGATTTCGTTTGGCGCACTAAAAAATGGTTGAAAAGAAAACAAAAAAAGGACCGGAAGGAAGACATGAAGTAACGGATTAATGGGACGACGTCACGTATAAACAAATTTGTCATGGAAAATAATTTTTTTAAAGCCATGTCCTATAACTTTATTGTTTGTTTAAAGAAGGCCCTTATGGTAAAATTCCCCATAGAGAAAAGGAATAATAACTTGCAGATAAAGTAAAGAAACAAGAGATTTTTTTAGTGGTTCGGCTGTTAACGAAGCCTACATCCATTTCATAACTTTTGTTATTAACTGACTACTGTTACAAGTTGAATCTGATTACAATTTGATTGAATCTTCTAAGTTAGATCAAGTCTTATATGCAAGAGTTCACTGGAGAATCATAGTGAATCCCTATATGACTATTGTGTGGGAGGGGACCAAAGAGATGGGACCGGAGTGTAAGAAGTAAATCCCTTCACCGGAGAGTGAGCGGATGGGCTTACTTAATTCCCCTTAACTTAATAAGCAAATGATTCGGAGAGATCACCTACTTGAACTGAAACAAAAAATGATCCAGAGAGATCGTCCCCTAAACTAAACATTAAACGATCCAAAGAGATCGCCCATTAAACTTAAACGGTCCGGAGAGATCGAACTTTAAAATAGATTTGATTTTGCAGAAAGGATCTAAATGCCTTATAAATAGAATAAAACCGATAAATCCTGGATGAACTCAGGATGATTTCGAAATATGATGTGATATTGATATAGAACGTATTTTGATATATGATGTGACAAACTCTAAACAAGAAGAAAAATGATAGTGATGTAAATCCTGAATGAACACGGGACAATTAGAGATATGTGATGTAATTAGAGATGTGTGATGTAATAGCTTCGAATGAAATCGGATTGATTGTGATGTATAGATTACACTTAGGCAAAGTCTAGAGTCTTAGGCTATAACAGGTTTGGAATGACTTATAATCGACAAGATAATCCAAAGGAACTGGACGATTCACCAAGGCTGAAGCGGCTAGAAAGCTAGACTATTAAAGACCGGAGATAGGAACTTGTTCTTAAGCAAAACACACCTTTCATTCAAAAGGCGTACCTTGGGTGGCAAATGTTTACCCGCTTTTTGATCAAAGCAGCTAACTTAAAACGTATCTAGAGAACTCATACAGAGTCGGATTGACTTGAAATATTGGAAGAATACTTAGAAGACATAAAAGAAGGCTCATAAAAAAGGGATTGATTAGAGTTAGTATGATGGATCATCGGCAATCCAGCTTGATGGGTCGCTAGGGACACATGTAGTTTGCGCCCCACTACCTCAAATTTATAGGGTAGGTCTGAAACACACCCTAGAGTGTACCTGCAAAGTTTCGTTTGATTTCTTTAAGTTTTGAGCGAATTATGAATGATTCTTTTGGGCCAGATGACCCATGAAGACAGATGATCAAACTAACTCCAAAAGCACACTCAAAAGAACAAGTAAATAACACTCAAGGAAAATCAGCCAAAATTAATCTAAGGAGGTGGATCATTAGCGATCCATAGGGACGCTTCACGAGTCATTGTAACCTCTTGCATCTTGATTCATTGTCTCTTTTAAATATGTTTGCCAAGTTTCATAGCCTTACAAGCAACCTAATTCGAGAAGTAAAGACCCATCTGATTCTAGTCATAGATCAATCTAACTCATGTGTGAATCATCGTCAAATCAAGGCAACTAGGTACGAAATCAAATGAAGAGCATCTACATAAGGCAAGGAATGCAACCCAAGTGAAATGATCCAATAATAGTCTAACTACATGGATCGCTAGCGATCCATGCTCTATGGATCGCTAGCGATCCATCAGTTCAAGTCAGGTCACCGTGCAATTTCTGGAGCTCCTTCATATCCTTAAGTTTAGGTCTCTGAAAAAGTGTCCCAGCCCAATAGCTCTCCAATCCCTATAAATGTTCACCTATATGCAACATAAAGAGGATCTTCGGGACTGGCTTCTGGAACTCTGGATAGATTATTCTTCACTCTTCTCCTCCCACACAATAGTCATTTAGGGGTTCACTATAATTCTCTAGTGAACTCTTGCACTTGTGACTTGATCTAACTTAGAAGATTCAATCAAATTGTAATCAGATTCAACTTGTAACAGTAGTCATTTAATAACAAAAGTTATAAAGTGGATGTAGGCTTCGTTAACAGCTGAACCACTATAAAAATCTCTTGTCTCTTTACTTTATCTGCAAGTTACTATACCTTTTTTCTATTTTGTTTGCCTTGATGAACAAGGCCGGTGCTTTCACACTTGATCCGGCATGTTGATCCATTTTTTGGGTTACAATCTTGTTGTTCGGTGCATTTGGTTAGCTATATCATGCAGAAACATAGACTTACCCGACCTCCATCTAGGAGGCACTTTAGTGAGGCCATTAATGATAGCACTAAAGGCTAGTACGGTGCTCTGGGTGCTAGAAAAACCAAAAATTTACTCTATCTCCCTCTAGGAGACGCTTCAGTGAGACCTTTGACGACGGCACTGAAGGCTGGTCTGGCGCTCTGGGTAGCTGTCTTAAGCAGAACCAAAGACTTATTCGACCTCCCTTTAGGAAGCACTTTAGTGAGGACTTTGATGATGGCACTAAAGGCTGGTCCGGCACTCTGGTAGCTATCTTAAGAAGAAATAGAGACTTTCCCGATCTCCCTCTAGGAGACGCTTCAGTGAGTCCTTTGCTGATAGCACTGAAGGCTTGTCCAGTGCTTTGGATAACTATCTTAAGTAGAACCAGAGACTGATCTAATCTCCTTCTAGGAAGTGCTTTAGTGTGGCCTTTGATGATGGCACTAAAGGCTTTTTCATTTGTTTAAGGAGTGTCTTACTCCTAATCCAGTAGACATTCTTATTTCAATTTCTTTATTCATCTATTATCGGAAAATATGGTCACAAATGTTCAGCATTCCATTCCATGTTCTTGCTATCACATTGCCATCAGGTCGGCATAATTTGTAGGTCCCAGGTTGGATTACTTTGTGAATGATTAGGGGTCCTTCCTAATTTGGCCCAAGTGGTCCATCAGTCGGTTTTTAGTATTTTCTATAACTTTTTGATCCATCTGCCGGGTTTTTAGTATTCGCTATAACTTTTTGAAGCACCAAATCTTCCTTTTGGAATGACCTTGCTTTTACTTTTGAGTTGTAATACTTGGATATCCTTCATGGTATTCAACTGTCCGTATGGCTGCCTCATCTCTCAATTCATTAATCAGATCTAAGGATTCTTTCCTCAATTCTTGATTTGGATTGAATGCATACGCAATTCTTCGATGAGTGGGCACTTCCACCTAACTGGAAGCATTGCTTCACATCCATATGTTAATGAATACGGGGTATGTCCCGTTACTATTGTGGTAGAAGTTTTATAGGCCCATAATACTAAAGGTACCTCTTCTACCTTGTTTCCCTTTTCTTTATCTAATCGTTTCTTGAGAATGGTTTTGATAATTTTATTGGCTACCTCAATGGCTCCGTTAGTCTTAAGGTGAGCTATAGATGAAAAGCTCTTGATGATTCCATTTTTATTGCAGAATCAAGTGAATTCTTCACTTTCAAATTGAGTTCTGTTATAAGATATTATCTTTTGTCGGATCTCAAATCTGGTAATGATATTCTTGATTACAAACTTAAGTACTTTTCCAGATTTGATATTTGGCAGGGGTTCTGCTTCTACCCACTTAATGAAATAATCAATGGCCATTGTAGCGTATTTGGCTCCCCTTTTGGAGATAGGCAGTGGTCCTATTAGGTCGATTCCCCATATGTCGAAAGGCCATGGGCTTGAGATTGAAGTCGATTCGCTTGGCAGAATGTGGGATTTTATAGAACTTTTGGCACTTGTTGCATCTTTTTACATAGTCAATAGCATGGTTAGTCATTTGAGACCAATAAAAGCCTTGTCTTATGACCTTCTTAGCGAGTTTTATTCCATTAGAATGATCTCAACAAAATCCTTCATGTGCTTTAATTTTAGTCCACTTTTTGGATCCATGTATCTTAAGTAGGGAAAAGAGTATCCCTTCTTATAAAGTATTCTATTCATCATAAGGAAAGTTGGAGCCTAATGCTTAATTCTTCTTGCCTCCTTTTTATCGATCGGTAATGTTTCCTTTACAGGGTATTAAACAATGGGTGTCATCTAATTATTCTTACAGTGATAATTTGTCTTTGAATGGGAGAATTTCTCTTGAGGGATTTCATTTTCATTCTCTCTTTCCTCCTCTCTATGTGCTAGAGCTTGAGATCTGGTCAATACCATCGATTCTTTTCCTGACTTGGACATCTTCTCCTCTATGCTAAGATTTGGTTGATAACCCAATGGAATGATCCAGGTTTTTGGCGCTCCTCGTGAACTGGCCAGTTTAGTTAATGAATTAGCTTGGGAGTTCTTTCCTCTTCGTAATTGGTGTATTGAGAAATTCATAAATTGGTTCAGCATTTTCAACACCTTCATTACATATAAGACTAGCTTGGAATCCTTTGTCTGGTTTGTCTGTTTCAATCGATTTACCATTAATTGGGAATCACTGAAAATTTCAATTCTTGGAATTTTTAGTTATAGGGACAAAGTGAGTCCTGCCACCATTAATTCGTTCGCTGCCACATTATTGGTGGTCAGAATCTTAATTTCATTGCATAATGTAGGCGATGTCCATCAGATGTGATAATGACATATCCTGCTCCAGCACTTTGTTCATTTGAAGCTCTATCTATAAATAATTGCCACTTATGCTTTAGATCATTTTCCATTTCTGTCTGTTCTTTGATGAAATATGTACACTCATTAACAAAATCAGCTAAAGCTTGTCTTTTGATTGCCGCTCGAGGAAGAAATTCAATATTATGTTGACTAAGCTCTATCCTCCATTTAACAAATCTTTCTAAGGCTTATGGTTTACTGAAAATTTGTTTAAGAGGGAAATTGGTTAAAACCTTGATTGGATGCTCTTGAAAGTAAACTTATAGCTTTCATGATGTAAGCATTAAGCGGTATGATAGTTTGTCTATGACTAGATATATAGTCTCTGCATCTTTTAGCCTTCTACTTACATAGTATACCAGAAGCTGAATCCCTTTCTCTTCTTTTATCAATACAGAGCTAACTGCATGTTCAAAAAACTGTCATATAAAGATAAAGGTTATCTCCTTGTATGGGACTAGACATGATTGGTGGTTTTTCAAGATGAACTTTCAACTCCTTGAAAGCTTTTTGGCAGCATTCTCCCCATTCGAAGTTCTTCTTTTCCTTAATCACATCGAAGAATGGAATACATTTTTCGATGGCCTTGGAAATGAACCTATTTAATGATGTCGCTCTTTTATTTAGACCCATTACAACTTTACTTGTTTCGAGCTCTACCATGTCCTTAATAGCCTGCATCTGGTCAGAGTTAGCTTCAATTCCCCAGGCACTAACAATGTATCCTAAGAACTTCCCAAACTGACTTCCAAAAGAGCATTTATTTGGGTTGAGCTTCCTTTGATGCTTTCGCAATACTCAAACATTTCCCCAAAATCTTTTAAATAGCTGCTCCCTTCATGAGACTTAACTAGCATATCATCCACGTATACTTCCATATTCTAGCTAATTTTCTCCTTGAATATTCTATCTACCAATCTCTGGTATGCAGCGCCTGCATTCTTTAACCCAAAAGGCATTGCCTTATAACAATAAGTTCCCCAATCCATTATGAAACTAGTGTTCTGCTCATCTGGCTTGAACATGAGAATTTGATTGTAGCTGGAATAGGCATCTATGAAAGATAAAAGTTAGTGCCTATTGGTTCCATCAATCAACTGATCTATTCTTGGAAGGGGGTAGCGGTCTTTTGGGCATGCCTTGTTTAGATCAGTATATTCAACACACGTTCTCTACTTACTGTTGGATTTCTTGACCAGCACTAGATTGGACAACTACTTTGGGTAAAGTACCTCTCTGATGAACCCATTCTCAAGTAATTTTTTGACTTCCTCTTAAAAACATTGGATCGAATTTTATCAAATTGCCTTATCTTCTACCGGATAAGTGTAATATTTGAATCTATATTCAAAGCATGACACATAACAGTTGGATCTATTCCAATCATATCAGAGTGGGTTCAGGTGAATACATCTCTGCTGGGTTGAAGCATTGAATTAGCTCCTCTTTAAGTTTGCTATCCAGTTCCTTCCCAATTTTTACTGTCTCTATTGGATAAGCTAGATCTAAGCATACTTTCTCAAGATCTTCCATAGGCTTCATCCATCCTTGCTCGCCTCTACAATCTAATTCAGTGACTATTTCATCACCTTCTATTCGTCCTCTACCAGGTTTGTTTCCTTTCTCTTCCTTTTCTTTCCAAAGAAATTGAATTTTTTAAATACATGCTTAGTTTTTCTCGTTAGGCTTTATTTTTGCTTTGGATGATTGGTTTGAAGAACCCTCATCCAAAGGCTTATTAATATCATTTCCAATTAACTCATTTTTTCTCCAAGTCATAGTAGGAAAGATTGTCTTGTTTATATTGCTCAAGAGTGAAAAATACACTTCACAAGAGCTAAATAGTTCTCCCCTTATTGTTCTCCAACCATTTTTGGTTAAGAATTTCATCATCAAGTATTTTGGTAAATCAAAAGCATCAACTTCATCCAAAACTATTCTTCCAAAGAATGCATTGTAATAAGATGATGGATCCATGATGACACGGTGAGTCTTGAATGTCTTGGAGTTTGGTAGAATTCCCATCAACACCAAAAGCCTTATTGCCCAATAGGAGTTGATCCTTTGTTGTTGAAACCAAAAATGGGTCAAAGATCGGCTCTAACTTGTCCTTTGAAATTCCTATATGATTGAAAGCGTGTTTAAAGATCATGTTGATCGCACTTCCCGTATCCACCAAAATTTTGGAAACAATAGAGAATCCAATTTCAGTAATAATCATTAGTGGATCATTGTGTGGATGACTTACTCCTCCTCTTAGCTCTTGTGGAGTGATAGTTAGGTCGTGCATCTTAATTTGGAACCTAGGATTCTTGAGCAGTGGTTCTTCGTAAATAGAGAAAACTCCCTCCTTTGCTTCTAGGACATAGCGATCCCTAGCTCCTTTACTACTTCCAGCTAGATGTAGTCCTCCATGGATCATATCAATCCTATTGAGGGGCGGTACGAAATCCAATTGACCATTACCTTCCACTAAGTTAGCAGCATTGTTTAGAGCCTTTGGTGGGGATCTTCAGAATGAGTAACTTTTTGACTATCTTTAACAAACTCCTTTAAGCGTCTAGAGCGAATAATGCGTAGGATTATGCCCACCAAAACATGGAATTCATTAATTTTTTGCCCATTTGACTTATGATAAGCACAATAGTCGTCCCTACTTCTTGGTTTAGGATTGGTCTTATCTTTGTATGAGACCGGTAAATCATCGTTTTCTTTTGCCATAACAAATATGTAAGATAGCGGCTTATTCAGAGCAATGTGTCGGCCAAGAAATGGAAGTCTTGTAAATCTCTACATCTGTGTATATAGAGCTCCTTCTAAACGGGGGTTTGCACAATCATCCCTGAATGCACTGCCACCAACTTGTCCCTATCGGTCATACCTTTTGCTTTCAGTGCCTTTGTATTGAACTTCTTCAGATAATCGTCCAATAACTCCCCTGGTCTTTGCTTGATATTAGCTGGTACAATGTAGTCGATAGTAGGGTCTTTACAAATGCAGAATTGTATTGAGAATTCATAAAAGAATTACTTCCAGGAATAGATTGTTTTATCACGATACCACCTGTACCATTTAGTTGCTGCACCTTGGAAAGTAATAGGGAAAAGCCTGCAACGTAAAACTCTAAATGCATTGTATAGGTTCATCTGACTTTCAAAGGCCATCAAGTGATCATTTGGGTCATAGTTCCATTGTATTACTAAGGATGGAATTTTGATGTGGAACGGGATCTTATGGACATGATCTTGTTTGTGAAGGGAGCTTCTCGGTGATAATTGTTGACCCTCTCATCAAGAGTTCTTTTTCCTTTAAGACTAAGCGTATCATTTGCCATTTTCTCGGCCATGACTCTTAGATAAGCTTTGTCACTGTGGTAATTGCTTTTAATAGGTTTGTATTCTTTGGAGGTTGAACTTCCAGATTGCTCTTTGGACTTCTCCTCTAATCCCCCTTGATAATTTTCCTTAACTTTGTTATCCACCAATGACCATGGTGAAAGTTCAACCGCTTCAGCTGCTGATGATTTTTTTTCTTTTGTGGAGTCATAATGAGTTTTATTCTGCTTTTGTTTTTAAGTAAAGAGGCATCCAAGCCCCTTCTTGGAGACTCTACCTCATCTCCCCACGTGAGCTTGGTAGTTTTGGATGATTTTTGAGCAAGGATTCCTTCCCGAAATTCTTTTATCATCAACAATTGTTGTTCTAGGTCTTTAATTTTATTTTCGATTTTGGTAGGTTGTGCCAGCTCTGGTGGCTGTCCAGGTTTTATGCTTCCTTAGATGAAGTTAGGAATAATAATTTCTTCTAATGTCACCGTTTGTATAATTTCTTCACTTAAAGCATTAACATTTTTTATTTCCCCATTTTCTTGGAACATAAATTTACCCAAATTAGGTTGAGAAGAGAATCAAATGGAATCGGAGGTTCGAGCTCTCGTTCTAGCGCCAAAATGTTAAACCAAAAATTGGTATAACACCCATGAAGCTAAGAATGATGAGCCAACCCTTGATTCAAGTTCATGTGTCGATACAACCAAGCATGGTTTAGTTGTTGTTAATTAAATCAAGAATAAGCTTAGCATTCAAGGCTAAGTATGAGCGGATATCATTAGGAAATAGGTCAATAATGCTCATGGACTTTGGATGTTACACATTCAGAAGCCAATATGATTTCTTGGAACACAATATTCGAGATCTCTTAAGGTCACTTGGATCAAGATATTCGAGAGCTCTTAAGGACACTTGGAATAATATATTCAAGAATCTATTTGGTCTTTAGGAATTGAACACTCAAAGTCCTATGTCATATATTCAAAGGAGAGAGAAGATAAGTTGTAAATATGTGCATTAGCTCATTAAACATTTTAATAAACTAAATAAACAAGCCTTATGTCCATAGTCAATATCCATATGTATGATGCAAAATAGAGGCTATGCATATAAACACTAGCTTGGACCGAAGTTCATGTGATCCGATGTGAATAGTATCACATTTGCTTTAGGCCCAAAGAACTTCATTATATGCATGATCATGTTTAATAATGTCCAATATACACGATCATAGTAATAGACATGACCAAGTTCTCATTTATTTCAATTGAGCATGATTACAATCAAATTGGAGTTTTCCCCAAATCAGTTTAGGGTTATAAGAGTTTAATTTTGAGAGGGGAGAAAAGAAATGATTGCCCCTTCCTTCATGCCCTTAGATCCATATTTATAGATGTAGATGGATTCAACATGATGCTTTATGTTGCCTTGGGCTTGACTTATCTTCGATCGGCATGCATAATCTTCGACGATCTTAATGATGTGGAGTATCATAGACAATCTTCGATATTCTTCATCAAGAGGTAGTGGCATCGACCTGAAGTGACATTTATATACGGCATTGATATGGAGTGGCATTGACATGAAGTGGCATTGATATGGAGCGGGATTGATATGCAACGGCATTGACATGGAGCGATATTGATAGCATATGGCTTCGATGACATGCGGCATGGAATCTACGTGACATTGATATGCGGCATAGATGTTATATGGCATGGAAATTGCACAACATCAGTTAAGGCCCGGTATTGAAAAGAAGCGGTATTACCTGAGATGTGACATTAAAGGAAGGCAGCATGGAGGAGAGGCGGTATGTGAAGTTGACTTTATATGACATCCACCCTTGTTTTGATGTAGCAATTAGTATCTTTAGGTGGTGGCTTATGATATGCAGCTCTCTGATATAATCTTCGCTATGTTAACATGCATTATTGACGATAGATGACTTTGATGAAGTGCGACATCAATGGGGTACAATCACTACTATAAATCTGATGTTTTCTGATGCGCATTTGGCGTCAGTATGGCGTCGCTGAATTTTTAGCGATGTCATAGTGACGCCAGAAGCGCCGACAAAATAATGAGTGTCACTAACTTGTTGGGCGCCGTTAAGGCATCACAAAATTGATGTCGCTATAGTGTCGTTAAATTTTAGCGACGCCTTTGCGACAAAATTTTTGTATCAGAAAAATAACATCGCAATGGCGTCGCTAGTGACACCGTTGTGACGCCAACGCTCTTGATAGAAAAAATTCATTGTAAAGGCGTCGCTAAAATTTAGCAACACCATTGAGATAATAAACTTCTAAGACTATACAGTCGTGCAATGACATGGATTAAGGTTATATGGTTATAAGTACATTGACTGTAAGCTTATACACAACAAACGTCACATTAAAGCCACTATCACAGATAAAAAAATTCAGGCTTTCAAAACATACATTTACTAACAGATAGATAACTCAAATGATTGATTCTCTTTGGTGCAAGTTTAAGATTCAACATGGTATTTAATACAAAACTTAATTCTTCTACTATTTGATCGATATCAATAAGAAAATCGTCTTCCAATTGCTCAAATATCTTGTTTGTGTCATCATCTTCATATCCTGAACGTTTCTCTTAACATTCTGGTTGATTTCAGCTCTAGGACGATAGTTCATTGCATATGGCATGTAATTTGGATGTAAAACAAAACTGGATTCCATTGCTTGATTTCTAGAAGAACTATGGTTACTTGGCATGTATAAACTCTAAACTTCAGAAAATCTGGAATTATTGCTTTCCTCATGAAATTATTTTTATTTTGCATTTTCCAACATAGAACTTTTCGAACTTTTTGCATTTACCTGAGAAAAATGCTTTCTTGAATCAACTGTATTCAAAGACAAAAGCTACTCCTATACTAGATATAATAGTAGCTATACCATGAAATCAAACCTTTCTGTAAGGCCATCTTTGTTAGCATATTGATCCAATTACTATTTGGCCTTTTAGCTGATTGGGCCTTTTAGCCTTTTCTTATGTTTTCTATCTAGATAAACCTATCTCTGTAACCCTAATGTAATCAATCTTCTTGCTCAGCCGTCTTGCTGAATAATATGAATTATCTTCTTCTTCTTCTTATTTGATTTTACAAACGTTTTACAAACGTTAACATGGTATCAGAGCCAGGTTCCTGTTTTTGCCTCATCGTTGCCTCAACCTGAAACCCTGCCTGCCTCGGCCCGAAACCCTTGCCTCATCGTCGAGCACTCAGCCCGAAACCCTAGCCTCGCCGCTGACCGCTGCCTTGTCCCCAGCCTGCCGCCCTCGTCCCCCAGAGCCCGCGGCCCTCGTCCCTAGCCTGCTGCCCTCGTCCAGACCCTGCTCCCGAAACCCTAGCCTCGCCGCTGACCGTTGCCTTGTCCCCAGCCTGCCGCCCTCGTCCCCCAGAGCCCGCCGCCCTCATCCCCAGCCTGCCACCCTCGTCCAGACCCTGCTGCCCTCGTCTCCAGCCAGCTGATCTCCCCCAGAGCTTGCCACCCTTGTCCCCCCCGAAACCCTAGCACATCGAAACCCTATCCTTGTCTCGAAACCCTAGTTCCCCAAAACCCTAGCCCAATTGATACCAGACTCGACCTAAAGCGTTTTGCTTATCTCGACCTGATGCAGTTGCTGACTTCAAAATATGGCAGGAGGTGATGATTCATTACAAGCTATTAGTGTTCGTTTAGATGGTAAAAACTATTCTTATTGGAGTTATGTCATGAAAAGTTTTCTGAAAGGAAAACAGACGTGGGGATATATTTCTGGTGTTATTGTGGCTCCTGAAACTGCTAATGTTGAATCAATGGAGAAATGGGATACCAATAATTCAAAGATCATCACTTGGATTAATAATTCCGTTGAGAATAAAATTGGTATGCAATTGGCTAAGTATGATACTACTAAGCAAGTTTGGGACTATTTGGAGCGACTTTTTGTGCGCTCTAACTTTGCCGTTCAATATCAATTAGAGGCTGATATTCGGTCATTGTCTCAGAATGATCGAAATATTCAAGATTTTTATTCTGAAATTACTGCTCTTTGGGATCAATTGGCTAGGACTGAGGATGCTGAGCTTAGGTCATTTGCTCCTTATATCGCTCGTAGGGAGGTACAACGTATTGTTCAATTGTTGATGGCTCTTCGACCAGAGTATGAGCATTGTCGTGCGTCCATCCTACATCGCACTCCTTTACCTTCTGTTGATTCTGTTCTACATGTATTATTAGCTGAAGAAACTCGCTTGAAGTCTCAAACTGAGAAAGTCGCACAGACCTCCTCTGCATCTGTTTTTGCTACGGGAATTTTACCAATCCCATCTCAACGCAACAAGATAAATATCAAGAATGGTCATGATTGTAATTACTGTAAACAACCAGGCCATTGGAAAAATCAATGTCCTGAATTATTAGCTCGTCAAAAAAATCAAAGTTTTAAGCAAGGTGAAAGATCACAACAGCAACAACGTGGTAGCCAACAACAGTCCTTCTCTACTACACAAGGATATGGACAGTCACGTGGTAGTTCCCAGCCTAAGACTGCTGCATTGGTACATCCTTCTGGTGAATCAGGTGTGGATTCCTCTATGGACTCTGTGACGCCCCACCTCTATACCCACGCTAACCAAGAACACTACGATGTAGTGCTGTTAATTAGCACGGAGAATAAGGCTGTTGAGGAGCGACCATCCATGTAACGTCTTTGTGCGAGCACCGATATGTTAGATAGAATAGAATGCATATCATTTAAGGAGGAAATCCGACATACCGATACAAACTCAAAGCTATCACACAGTGGCTATATATAATCTTCGGAAAAATATAGAAATAAACATAACACAAATCAGTCACAGACAGTTCATATCACAAAGGCGGAAATAGATATGAATATAACACATGAAAGTGTACATCAGAGTAGTGGTCAAATAAGATCCACAATAACACAAAAGAATAAATACAAGTGCTAACCAAAAGAATATGTATACATCAAGGAGTCTAATCTCAAATGTATACAAACAAAAACTACTAAACTAGAGTAGTTAGCCAAAAGTCAGAAGATGGCTCCAGATAAGAAGTCATGAGGAAGCACATGTAAAATCTCAGTCTGACCCGAGTATTATTTATAAGAAAATAATAAACGGATCAGTCTAGCTATAAATATCAGATGATATGGTATAAAGTAAAAGGTATGACATGAACATGTAATAACCATAACGGCATACTACTATAAGTATGTAAATGATAATCAACAAAAGATTAATCAATATCACAAGAATCTTCTCAAAGATAAAATAGGGTATCATACCCTAAACTTGTATTCATAACAAGTCAATAACACATAAATTCACCAATGCACAAAAACTGATATCATATCAATGAAAAACATGAAAATTGGTGAAGTACAAAATTCCAGAAATCATCACCAGAAATCCAGAAAACACATAAAAGGGGGGAAGGCCTAACACATAAATGGGAGTTAACAAACTCACCTACGCGTATCACACAGGATGAGAAGCTATCTCATGGAAGCTATCCATTAAATTTCCACACAGTAATGGCCCGAAGACCATGGGGTGATACCCCATATTTCACACAGGAATGGCCCGAAGACCATGGGGTTTCCACACAGAAATGGCCCGAAGACCATGAGAGACATCGCTCAATCGCTAGTCTAAATCATAAAAATGATCGTCATGATCATAAGGAAGTGTCGATTACACTAAGCTAGTAAGTATAAGAGTTTAGCTTCATGTCCCATAACCACTTGCTTAACTCAAATATTTACGAACAAATTGTAGATCTGCACTAGAAATTGTCACAAGAGTTTCAATATGTGTGAATCGAAATCACACCAATGAGGTATAGACTAACCTTGAAGATAAAGAGATATGTGTGAATTGAAATCACACAAATGGTGTCTAGTCTAACCTCGCAAACAAAAAGACATTGCTCAATCGCTAGTCTAAATCACAAAAATGATCGTCATGATCATAAGGAAGTGTCAATTACACTAAGCTAGTAAATACAAGAGTTTAGCTTCATGTCCCATAACCACTTGCTTAACTCAAATATTTACGAACAAACTGTAGATCTCCACTAGGAAATTGTCACAAAAAGGGTTCAATCGAACAAGTCCAAGAGCTAACCGACGAAGTGAACACAAGCGTTTCATACCACTCGTTTTACTAAGTCGTTTAAGTCGATTTCTCATCCGAGTGAAGTAAAGGCTTGTATATACTAGTAGATTGGAAATCGGTTTGAGAAAACGAACTTTTGATATTTAAAATAGTGTTGAAATCGCTTTGATGAAAGAGTTTTGATATTTACTACTAGTTTTGAAACCTTCATATCTTTAAAGTGACAAGTCACAAAACGATTGTTGAAATGAATCGAATTACATAAAATTCACGTTCAAAGACGTGAGTAAAGTCCAAAGAAATCAATCCCAAAACCATCATAGTAGAAATTCTGATGAATGTTTTTCAGATAAGATTTGCCTACGCAGAGTTTTATGGGGTTCGACCTGCCCGGTCAGGTCGCGGGGGTCCAGGGGGCAGCGCCCACGGCGGGGTGCGGGGCAGCGCCCCGTCTAAACGGTACGACCTAGAGAGGACAAAATGAGGTCTAACGACCTAAGGGGGATATGGTCGAGCGACCTAACGAGGTACCATCCCGAAAGAGGAGTCATCAAAGTCTTAAGAAATGATAACAACAAATAGGAGACAACACGAATCGATTAAAGTTGGAAATCACACAAAATAGGCGAATAGGCAAAACAGCATCAGGTCGGTCGGCCGGCATCAGGGCTCGGTCGACCGGACCCTGTTCTGGAAAATAGTTCGGGAAGCAGGTCAGTCGACTGAGCTCTGCAGTCGGTCGACCAAACCCAAACAGAGAAGTGCTTAGCACTTTTGGAAGCAGGTCGGTCGACTGACTACAGAGCTCGGTCGACCAGACCTGTTTCCAGCACTGCCCAACTTATCGAGTTTATTGGCCAAATCTCGACCAAATTGCATTTTCGCGAGCAACGACACTAAGGATTTAAGCCAAACGACAACCCGGCCTTATAAGCTCTTCAATGCATCACAAAAATCATGATCAAAGATCAAAGTTTGGATTTTTAAAGAATTGAACTCAAAACACTAAAAATTGGAATATTCACCAAATCAATCCAAACCAAAAGCAATTGCACAAGAATAAGTGTTAGGAATTCATACCTAACAATCGAAGATAAATATAGATTAAGATGTGAGATAAAAATCTCACCTTTTCACAAAAATAATAAAGAAGGAGCTTGAAAGCAAAGGGAGAATCAACCACTCTTCAACACAACCCAAATGAGCTTGAACCTATGCTCAAAAGAGAAACATTTCCTAAATTAGGTTTAGGGAATTTTCTGAAATTGAAAGGAGAACGGGTTGGAGAAGATGAAGAAGAGACTTACCAATAGCTTCTCTTTGAATTTGGAGCAAGAACTTGAATTTGCAATGGAACTAGGGCTTAGGAATTTCCTAATTCTTTTTCTCTTCCCCCATTTTTGATGAAGCTTGAGACTTAGGAAATGAAAGTGAAGTAATGAAGAGGAGAGGGGGTGGAGTAAAGATATAACCAGATTTGGGCAAGTGGGCTGAACCCAACCCAAAGTCCAAAGTGAAAAAGTAGCAAAATTCTACTAACTCCAAACATATCGAACCTTATACTCAAAAAGGTCGCAAACGTCATTTTGAACTCAATGGGGGTGGTCTCGAGTCCCAATTCGACTGTTTGCAAAAAGTAGCTTTTCGGACCTCAATCCGATTAACGATTCTATATTTAAATAAAATATTTAAATACTCAATCGTAGAATATGCGGGTTGTTACAGACTCTCTTGCAGAACAATTTCAGAAGTTCCTTGCTAGCCAGTCTTTGTCTCAAAACATGACTGCTCCTCAATCTCAGCATTTTTCCATGTCAGCTCCCTCCATATCAGGTTTGAATTCTCCTTTGCGGATTTTGGATTCTGGTGCTTCATATCATATGTCCCATGATTGTTCATCATTTACATCTTTGTCTTTTTATTCTCGCTCACCTTCTATTTTGACTGCTGATGGCACACCTTTGCCATTAACAGGAATCGGTACAATTCAAACCACACACGTTTCCCTCCCAAATGTTTATTGCATTCCTAAATTAACTATGAACCTTGTGTCGGTCGGACAACTTTGTGATCTTGGATATCTTGTTCATTTTTCTTCTACCACTTGCTCTGTGCAGGATCCCAACTCCAAGAAGGTGATTGGGACAGGCCGTAGGCAGGGCGGTCTATATGTTTTGGATGACTTACACATTCCAAGTCATGCCGCTGCTGCCAGTATTGACCTTTCTTCTTTTCATTTAACTCCATTGTCTTCTAAGTTTTATTTGTGGCATTCTAGACTTGGTCATATTTCAAGCTCTCGTCTTAAATTTTTATGTCATTCTGGTGTTTTGGGAGATTTACGTTCTCATGATATTTCAGATTGTAGTGGTTGTAAACTTGGAAAATTTTCTGCTTTACCCTTTAATCAAAGTGTTTCTACTTCCACTGCACCTTTTGATTTAGTTCACTCTGATGTTTGTGGTCCAGCACCCATCCCCACAAAAGGTGGGTGTAGATATTATGTCTCTTTTATCGATGACTATACTCGTTATTGTTGGGTTTTTCTGATGAAACGTCGTTCTGAGTTTATTGATATATATACTGCCTTTCAAGCATATGTTAAAACACAACACTCTGCTATTGTTAAATGTTTTCGTTCTGATTTAGGGGGGAATATACTAAGGGAGACCTTTCTAACATATTCACGGCTGATGGTACTTTGCATCAGTCTTCCTGCACTGATACCCCGCAACAAAATGGTGTTGCTGAAAGAAAACATAGACACATTGTTGAAACTGCTCGTTCTATGATTCTTTCAGCTAGTGTTCCAAAAGAATTTTGGGGAGAAGCTGTTCTTACTTCCGTTTATCTTATTAATAAAATCCCAATTTCTCATAATTCTGGTATTTCTCCTCATGCCAAGTTGTTTGGTCAAACTCCCGATTACTCACACCTAAAAGTGTTTGGTTCCACTTGTTTTATTCTTTGTCCACACGTAGAGCGTACAAAATTATCTTCGCGTGTTGCTATATGTGTTTTTCTTGGGTATGGTATTGGACAAAAAGGCTATCGCTGTTATGATCCTTCCTCAAATAAACTATATGTTTCTCGTCATGTTTCCTTTATTGAGCATATTCCCTTCTACTCTATTCCAGCTAGTCCTCATAGTATGACTAAGTCTGATCTTATTCACATTGATCCATTTCCTGCTGATAACCCCTCTGATTCACCACCCATTACCATTGAAACACCGTCATCTATACACTCTGTTCCTCCTCCTTCTGCAGGTGACAATTTATCTCCTGCTACTATGACTGTTCAAACACCTCCTGTGATGACAGATCCTGTTCAAACTCGCTATCCCACTCGCACACGTAAATCTACTCAATTATCAGATTTTGCTTACTCTTGTTACTCTCGGGCTTTTGCTTCATTTCTTGTTTCCCTTGACACTTTCTATGAGCCTTCTTCTTACTCGGAGGCTGTTCGTTCTCCTGTGTGGCAACGTGCTATGTCTGAGGAAATGTCTGCTTTAGACAAAACTAGTACCTGTGATCTTGTATATCTTCCTACTGGGAAGAAAACTATTGGTTGTCGATGGGTATATAAGATTAAAACCAAGTCAGATGGTTCTATTGAGCGATACAAAGCTCATTTAGTTGCTAAAGGATTTGCCCAAGAGTATGGCATGGATTATGAGAAGACATTTGCTCCTGTGGCTAAGATGACATCTGTTCGGGTTCTTATTGCTGTTGCGTCCAGTCGTAAGTGGGACATCTCTCAAATGGATGTTAAAAATGCTTTTCTTTATGGAGATCTTAAGGAAGAAGTTTACATGGTTGCTTCACCTGGCGTTTCTCATGCTCCAGGTCAGGTTTGTAGGCTTAAGAAAGCTCTATATGGTCTTAAGCAAGCACCACGTGCTTGGTATGAGAGATTTTCGAATGTTGTTACATCACTTGGTTTTACCTCTAGTCCTCATGATTCAGCACTTTTTGTCAGATTGACTTCTGCAGACCGTATTCTTCTTCTACTATATGTAGATGTAGATGATATGATCATTACAGGTGATGACAGTAATGGTATTATGAGCATTAAAGCCACATTATCTCGTTGTTTTGATATGAAGGATTTGGGTCATCTACGTTACTTTTTAGGCATTGAAGTAGCTTCCTCAGAAAAAGGCTATCTTCTTTCCCAATCTAAATACGCCACTGACATTATTCATCGTGCTGGTCTTACTGATACACGTCATGTTGATTCACCACTTGAGGTAAATGCCCGATATACTCCGACCGATGGGAGTCCTCTTTCTGATCCCATTTTATATCGTTCTATTGTTGGTTGCCTTGTATATCTGACCATCACTCGTCCAAACATTGCCTATGCTGTTCACATTGTTAGCCAGTTCGTATCTTCCCCTACCTCTGTTCATTGGGCTGCTGTTATGCGCATTCTTCGTTACTTGCAAGGAACACTTTATCAGAGTCTTTTGTTCCCATCGACCTCATCTTTGGAGCTTCGTGCTTTCTCTGATGCCGATTGGGCTGGTGATTCAACGGATAGAAAATCCACAACTGGCTTTTGCATATTTTTAGGTGATTCTCTTATTTCATGGAAGAGCAAGAAACATGATGTTGTTTCTCGGTCTTCCACTGAGGCAGAGTATTGTGCTATGGCCTCCACTACATCTGAGATCATTTGGTTACGCTGGCTGTTGGGGGATATGGGTGTTTCAATTTCTTCTCCCACTCCTATGTATTGTGACAATAAGAGTGCTATTCAAATTGCTCACAATACTGTGTTTCATGAGCGCACCAAACATATTGAGATTGACTGTCATTTCACTCGGTATCACTTGCTGCATGGAACTATTTCTCTGCCTTTTACTTCGTCATCGACGCAACTTGCAGATTTCTTCACGAAGGCTCACACTATCGAACGTCATAGATTTTTCATTGACAAACTCTCGATGCTTCTTGCTGTACCATCGCGTGTTTGAGGGGGGATGTTAGCATATTGATCCAATTACTGTTTGGCCTTTTAGCTGATTGGGCCTTTTAGCCTTTTCTTATGTTTTCTATCTATATAAACCTATCTCTGTAACCCTAATGTAATCAATCTTCTTGCTCAGCCGTCTTGCTGAATAATATGAATTATCTTCTTCTTCTTCTTCTTCTTATTTGATTTTACAAACGTTTTACAAACGTTAACATTCATGCCGTATTACGGCAAACTTTCTTTAGGACTATGGAACAAACTCCAATCTCCTTAGCAGCATCTACTAGTCGCAGGTGGAATTAGCTTGCAAATTTTTTTACATGTAGGTTTGTTGTTCTCTCCCATTGATATTTATACAAAATAAATGTTTATAGTTTCACACATAATACAAGTATAACATACAAATATGACACAAAAATTACTTGAGCTGCTATTGCTGTCTTTTCGGTTCTACTAGAATCATTAACAGGTAAATGCATTAGGTTGTTCGAAACTATCGGCGCTGACTAAGATATAACTGCTTCTTCATGTAGAATTGGTGGCATAATATTTCGATTTTCACTGATAATGCATCGTAAAAGCTTAAAATTGAATCCTGAATTAGCATATATCCATTTTGTAGTCACAGTAGTCCATATTCAATCAAGAATTGCTTAACTTATTCGTAGCTAAATTCTCTAAGACCGCACAAATAACAAGTTCTTGTTACTAATCTAAAAACAACACCGCTTTAATAAACAATGACTTTTCTTATAAGTTATTTCTTAAAAGCAAAAGACAAACTCGGGAATACTGAAGCTTACTCTACAAATAAGGGTTCCATGACTGATTACATTCAATCAATGCTTCCCTCGACTTAGCAAATTGCATGAAAAAATAGGTCCTCCCTTGACTTGAAACTTACCACTCTATATCGCAAAGATTTATTCCGAGGTATCCTTAATGAAAAATGCACAATATTCCTTTTCTATTGCAAAATTACTACTCTATATCGCTTGCTTGAAACAGATGATGCATCGACTTCTCCAATGTAGTACATGTCCAGCATTTCACACGTAGAGTAGTCGTGACCAATGTCGTACTACTGTACTAGTGCACTGTCCATAAAAATGTCTTCTTTTACACTGTACACTTTTATCAACGGGTGTCCAAGGTTGAAGAGAATTGCTTTGCCCAAGCTAAAACAGGGAGACAAGATGAAGTTTATAGGATTTATTGGAAGTGGAAATATTTAGAGGGACTCGAGATGGAACTGAAACCATCAAACTTTGGATTATGGTGGAAGAAATAAGAAACAATTCCAAATGCTACTGTTGAATTATATGAACCAGACAATTCCAGCTCACCAAACCTCAATATGAATTCACATCCACTTGGTGAAGCAAATAATCAAATATCTAAAACTCAACATAAATAAACAAACCACCATATATACGCATGTGTGCTCTTCTGTGTTCTCTCTGCCTGAACATACAAAAGGCTCAGTCTATTAGCATCCCCGTTAATTGTTGTTCACCCCCGTTAAAAAAATTAAATTAATAATTCCAGTTTTTCCCTTTAACAAAAACTAACCGTCTCTAAATCACGTAGATGCTTGACGCTGAAACAATTGAAATAACATAGTTATCAGAAATTGTGTAAACATAAGCTCATTCCCTTTTGGAAATCAACATTACTTGAAGCCAACGTTGAAAAAAATAACAAAACAACATTTCACTATAGCGTTGAAAATGGCCGAACATTGCTAGTACTTAGCAATGAGAATAAGAAAATAATGTATTTCTTCGGCTTGGAATATGTAAACCCACATTTCCCTTTTTGCTTATAAAAGTGAAATAACGTAGTTGTCAGGGACTTTATAAACAGAAAATTACGTGCCTTTGGAAATCAATTTGAATTGAAGACGACATTGAAAAAATTGAAACAACACTAATATCGGGCGTTCGATATTATTAACTACGCCTACCATGAGCGTTGTAATTGCCTAAACCACGCTGGGGAGAGGCGTTGATATCCCAAAAACCATGAACGTTGCTGTTATGCGTTAATAATATCCCAAAAAGCAGCATTGTCAGTCCAAAAAAACAACACTTTCTTTGACACTTTTCTGTTGAGGCAAATTCTATTGCAACCCACTAAATTGATTGGTAGCCCCCCTTAATTTTAATAAAATTAAGAAGACAAAAATACTCTTAATCAACTACGTACGTTCTTCTCTTCCTTCTCTCAGTCATCTTCCTCAGCACAAACCAGTTAGCAATTTTTTCTGAAAGCAAATCGTAAACACTCGATTTTGTGGAATGTAACAAATTCACGTATAAACCTTACTAGGATCCACATATAACCACGAAGAGACACTACATGGTTTATCTGAATCTCACGTAGAGTTTATACGTGGTTATTTAGTAATCCACGTACTCCTCTAGCGTGGTTTGTTTACAAACCACGTCTTGTCAGTGCGGTATGTTAACAGAAAACCAAAAAAAAGATGACGCTGCTGGAAGAGGAAGAAGATGCTGCTGGAGTTGGATCGCTGGAAGAGGAAGATGATGCCGCTGGAGTTGGATCGCTGGAAGAGGAAGATGCCGCTCTGGAGGAGGAAGATGACGCCGTGTGGAGAAATGAACGTAGTTTAGGATTTTTTACGTGATGAGCAGAAAGGGTAGTTTTGAAAAGCGTGGGGGGCTACTAAGTCATTTTGTGGGTATAGTGGCTTTAGTAAATTTCAGGGGGCTACTAAGTAAAAAATCATGTTGAAATAGAATTTGCCTTATGTTGATATCCAAAAAACAGGCATGTATTATAATTGCCACAAAAACATTTTAAGCATTTTTATCCAAAAAATAGAAAGTCCAAGTGGAAAAGATTTAAGAAAGCAGTAAAATGAAGTAGAAAGGAGGAAAATAAAACATAGATAATAAAGAGAGAAGGGTAATTTTGGAATAAATGGGATGGGGAAAGAAAAATCTGGGGTGGGAATTATTTTTTAAAATTATCGGAGTTGGGAAAGCAATTATCGAGGTGGCAATAGACAAAGCCCATAAAAAATATGCATTATGTAGAAGTGTTAGAAACAACAAAAAATACACAATGTTAAGCTTATAATAAATTGGAAGTTTGATAACTGATCAAAGATGTATTAAAAACAAGATACAGATCCTGACATACGAGGTACTAAACTAATTATCAAAAGTATCTAGCAACTCATCCCCCATTCGTCAACTCCGGATCAAACGTCTCGTTCGTCCACTCCTCCTTCACTACCGACGATTGACGGAACTCACTATGTCAGGTCCATCCCACCCAATCAGGTCACGATTCCAGTCAGATCCACCTCCCTCATCGACGATAATCACCTTAGGTTGCAAATATCCATGTAAACAAATCAAGCTGTCGGTGGAAACTGGATTGGAAAAGTGACATTAGATGGCATTTAGGGGAGAAATTAGATATGAGAGATTGGGGGAGAATTAGATATGAATGAAAGGAGTGGTGCTTTGTAAAATAAACAGGGCAGTTATTTGATTGGATGATGGGTGATGACGCAGATTAGAAAGGGGAATGGTTTTTGTTTGCATAAAAAATGGTCACAAACACCCTTGTTGTATGTTAAAGCACCAATATTCAATATTTAGATCCAAATAGAGAAAGAAATATAGATTCAGAGACCACAGAATAGATTACAGAAAAGTAAATGAACAAGCAAGTTCTACAGTGGTTCGATAAACTCCGGCCCATGACCACTCCAATAATCTTTTTATTATACTATAGGATTACAAATACACTTATTTTTAGTCTTAGAAAATCAATGGAGGTAGAGATAAGAAGTGATGAACGAGAGCTAAAAGAAGATCCCGAAGAAGATCCTTTGCAATAAGCCAAGTACGTTGTATTTAAAGGTGAAGATGTGCATGGATCAGGCTAAAATTTTGCCAGAAGAACCTCCAAAGCCGTATGACCCGACCCACCAATTTTCATATCGATCGCACACCATTGGAACGATCAGTGTTGATCGTTCATATTAGCTCCAAATGGGGTATGATCATTTTTTTGGTCCTCCATGATGTTAGCTACTTGCTCTCCAAATTTCGTGCAATTCCAAATTACCATTTGTGAGATATCGCGTTTTCCATGGAGTCGAGTTGAAAAATGAAATACGAAAGATCATTCCATATTTTTTACTTTTGGGGTGCGACCATTTTGGAGAGTTCCTCATGATGTTAGCTAGTTGTTCTCCAAATTTCGTGTCATTCCGACTTACCATTTGTGAGATATCACGTTTTCCGTGAAGTTGCGTTGAGTTGTAATCAATCATGATCGATCGTTCCATACATGCTCCTTTTGAAGTGCGATCATTCTGGTGAGTTCCCCATGGTGTAGTGTAGTTGTACTCCAAATTTCATGTCGATTGCCTTTGTAGATTTTGAGTTATAGATCGATCCTCGCCAAAAAAAACCAAAACGGTCGTCGAAAAACCACTTCAGGGTTGACCTGAGGCGAGACCCGAAGTAATCACCTTTCTGACCCGAAGCAGGTGCTGAAATTTCTGCCCCAATGTTAGACTCAGGTAAAATCCAAATTTTCTCCAAGAAAATGTGATTCTGACTCAAAGCACGAAAAACGATCGGTGCCGATCATTTTTCTCCAAAACCATAGGTGCCGATCGTTTTTTTCCAAGAAAACATGCATCTGACTCCAAGTGCGATCCATCACTTCAAATTTCTATGACTCCAAACGAACCATGCGCCAACTCCAAGAAAATAGCAAATTTTCCTGAATCCGACTCCAAGCAAATAACACTGATCTGTCGATACCGATCCATCTTCTTTTGTCCATAACTCAAGCATACGAACTCCAATCGACTTGAAATTTGGAATGTAGCCTTATGTTGCCTTCCTTCACACTCTATACTAATCGCACCTTGATTAGGTCAGAAATTGAGGATCCGATCCAATCCTTTGTCTAGGTGAAGTGCCAATTTCATACTTTGCCTTTTTTCTAGTGTCGTCCATCCAAATCCATTCAACAATCGTCTGTAGTTTCAAATATAATCGATTTCTAATCCATCCATTTTAGCAAAATATGTGGTATCTCGGCCTGACCAAAAGGCGGTGTAACATCCCACTTCCGGAGACTCAAAACTAACTGCTACGGATGCTGTAGTCATCCATAGGTGTTATTTCTCAGTGACCGAAATTGAAATTTTGAAACTATCGGCAACATAGAAACACAAGAATATGAAATTTTTTAAACTTCAACAAAACAGAATTTCTCATTTCTTATGAATTTCAATTTTAGATTTGATTAAATAATCCTAGACATTAACCATGTTCAGATCACATATACATGTACAAAATACGATAAGAGCGACATATGAAGATGCCCCCTTACGATGATCAAAGAACTAATAAATATGAACTTTACAGTTCTTACTACATCACAGAGGAATACACAAAATAGCTCATATATAGCTAACACTGCCTCATGCACATCTCCAGAAGCTTATTCGTCCAAAACCTGAAAGTCTCCCACTCTCAGACTACTCAAATTAATTTTGAGTACTAGAGATTTTGTGGAGAAACACAAACTTCGAGTTAGACAATGAGTCTGGTATGAATAATCCCCTATCATCTCTTATCATAAATATATATCTAGTGAGACCACGCCGCTTAGCAGAACGGGCTTTCCCCTCACTGGTATCCCAAATAAACATGCAAATCATTTACTATGCCTCTGCACCCAAAATGATTAGTCTTAACATACTATGAAATAAAGCCATAAATCATATTTATTGGATATCTCATCCACCCATTTATTAGATATCCCATCTAAAAGAAATTTATTAAATTTCCCATCTAAAATCAAGTTATTAGAGTTCCCCTCTAAAATCTTTAAAATGATTGTCCGTCATAATTTAATAGGACTATCCATCCCAAATCCATTCAAAATAAATGCAGATTATCCATTGTACATTGTTTTATAAAAGATGGTGTGGGTTATCCACCGCACACTCCATAGTTTTCCTAGGATGACTATGAACCTTTGGGTGCCAAATCCCGATGCTAACCACCTCTGGAAAAATATTCTTTACTTTAGAAGTTTGATGTGGGCTATCCACCACACATTCCGTGGTTTTCCTAGGTTAACCAAGAACCCATCATTTGGCCAAAAATATCATGATCCCCATGATTATTTATAAAAATTCATGATACTCATGATTAATTATTTTCTCCCGGTATACCACCTATTTAACCTATTCCCATTGGTATCCCCAATTAGGTTAAATTAAATAAAAACACATTGATAGCCCCAATGTATATTTTCGAAAGCATATTTCTGTTTGTAACCTCAAGCTATGTAACGAAAGCATTAGACCCACCCCGGTGTCCCCAAGGTTTTATAACATTCATTTTATATAAGAATCCCCCTTGAATATTCAAACAAAGTTAAGTATTTTATGCTATAACCCTTCGAAGTAACCCCTTCATCTTAGCAAAGTTTTACTTAAGAAAAACGGCTAAAAACAGCCCTTTAAAACCCTTTGAATGAAGTCCCATTCGAAAGTAAATAAACATCCAAAGTTAGCCCCTTCAGAAACCTATCGAAATCAAAGCTTTCGAAACCAAATCTTTCGAAATCCAAACCTTTTGAAATCAAAACTCTTCGAGATTAAAACCTTTCGAAATTATTGAAGATAGCCCCTTCAAAACCCTTTGAAATAAACCTTTGAGGTCAAACCTTTCGAAACCAAACCTTTTGAAATCAAAACCTTTCGAAATTAAAACCTTTCGAAATTATTCAAAAACAATGAAGTGTTGGTGTTGGAACCAACCATTCGAAAGTTTACTTTCGACCATGTCAGAAGGTTTACCCTTCGGCTTGCCGAAAGGTATTAAAACACCTTTTTCAGAAAACATTTTAAAAACAGTACTCTTGAAGGTTTAAGCTTTCAAAGGTCCCTTTCGAAACCCCTTCTTGAATATATATAAAAAATTTAGTCTTTTTATAAAATGATAGAGTCAAAGGACCCCCCTTCAACTTATTTGAAAACAATTTTTATTTCTATCTAAAAGCAAAAGAAGCAGCCTCCCCATCCTTTTGCCCTTTTCTTCCATTCGGTCCCGTGCCTACCTTTCGACTTTGGGCAGAAGGTAACTGTTTACCTTCCGTTTTGGATGAAAGGTACCTTTTGCCTTCGTCAAAAGGATAAAAACGGGCTTGTTGGAGTCAAAGACAGAAATAGGCCCACTAAAGTGATGTTTTTATCTTGTTTGTCTAATTTTGATTGGCTGAGGAACCTTCTCTTGTACTTCCGAACAGTGAAAATTATACATAAGTCAACCTTTTTCTTAAAACACTGTACTTCTTCCCCAAATATTTCCAAAAGCGAATTTCCCTCCGGTTTTAAATAAACACGGAAGCCATTTTTCAGTTTAGCCCTTGGGCTAAATAATTTTATTACCTTAGTAAACCACTAAGGAAAAATTCCCAAAAATCACCAAAAATCTGATAAATCATATACTTCATCATATTAAAATTTCAAAGCATATGAAGATAAAAACAACTCGGAATTTAACCAAAACCGAATGAAAACTTATTAATTATCCCACTAACATTTTAAAACACATATGCCTTATCACAACAAAGGTTTAAATGGTTATATCCTAACCAAAATCACAAACATGAATCAGGTATAACCCATAACTGATCCAAACACAGGAAATTGAGATGATAAACATGATTATTCACCTTGATTAGTTGATTGGAGAATGAGATACTTTCCTAGCTTTAATTTTTTAGCTTATTCTTCAATTTAAACTCTCCCTGGAGCTTTTTAATGGCCGACCGAAGTGATGAGGAGTTAAGAATGAGAAAGTGGAAATTTATTCAAGTAGAGGAAGAGATATATACTAAGAAATGTAGCCCCATTTCCAAGTTTACCCCTTAGGAAAAATTCCTCCTTCTTAATTTATTTGAGTCCCTTTATTTTAGTTCATTCTTTTAGACACGACCATAGGATTTATTAATCTCATATCCCTACTATTCACATTATTCTATTTAATTTATCCAATTAAATATCCTAAATAATGTTAATTAAAATTCAGGAGCATTACATACTCCCCCCTTAAAGAATTTCGTCCTCGAAATTTCAGTAAGGACACATAACAAGCATATAGCCCATGCAAGCAAAGCTAGTATAACCTACCAGCCAAATTCTATATAAACACTATATAGAACATACCATGTAAAACAGCCTAGGAAAAGTAGCCCTAATCCTGTCTTTTGTCTCCCAACTATAGTCCTTCACGTTGTCACTCAACCGAACTTTCACCAACTTGACTGTTTTGTTCCTTAGCCTCTTCTCATCTTTTGCCACAACACAAACTGGTTGCCTTACAAAAGTCATATCCGGTTCCACCACTAAGTCCTCCAGTGCCGTTGGAGCGATAGTAGTTTCTGGATCATAAACATACCTCCTAAGATGAGAAACATGAAACATATTGTGGACCCCGGCCAAACTGCTCTACAAATCTACTCGGTATGCGAGTCTCCCAATCCTCTTTGATATAGGAAATGGTCTAACATATCTCAGTGCTAGCTTCCCGGTCTTCCTGAACCGAACCACACCTTTCATCGGTGATACCTTGATGAAAACTCTGTCTCCAACTGAGAACTCTAGGTCCTTACACCTTTTGTCTACGTAACTCTTCTGCCTAGACTGAGCTTCCCTCATTCTTTCCCGTATCAACTCGATCTTATCCGTTGCCTCTCTCACCAAATATGGACCAAGGACTAATCTATCTCCGATCTCTAACCAACATGCTAGTGATTTGCATGGCCTTTCATACAAAGCTTCAAAAGGTGCCATTCCTATAGTAGTCCGATAACTATTATTATAGGAAAACTCCACTAAGTGCAAGTGACTTCCCAAGAACCACTAAAATCCAGCACATAAGATCTCAACAGATCTTCCAGTACCTTGTTGACTCTCACTGTCTACCCATCCGTCTGAGGATGGTATGCGGTACTCATCTTGAGCTTAGTGCCTAGCACACTCTGCAGGCTCTTCCAGAACTCACTAGTAAACAAAGTATCTCTATCACTGATGATACTACTAGGAATTCCATTCAGTCTAACAATGTTTTTCATAAACAACTTAGCCAAAACAGGTGCCATCCTAGTTGACCTTATCGGAATGAAATGGGCACTTTTGGTCAATCTGTCCACTATAACCCATATACTTTCATTACCCCAGTTTGACCTTGGCAACCCGTCAATAAAATCCATAGATATCGAGTCCCACTTCCAAACTAGAACATCCAAAGGCTGAAGCAACCCACTCGGCTTCTGATGTTCGGCTTTTACTTGCTGACAGTTCAAACACTATTTTACCCATAAGCCAACATCCCTCTTCATTCCTTCCTAGAAGAAACTTCTCTTCATATCCTGATACATCTTGGTTCCCCCAAGATGAATCGTAAACTTCGATCAATGACATTCACTAAGGACTTCCTTCCTAAGGTCTCCATAATGCGGAACACATAACCGTTCCTTCTTCCTTAACCAACCCCTACGGTCAAGAATAAAGTCCTTCAAATCATCAATCTCGATTCTAGCTTCTAACCTTCTAATCCTCTCGGCTAACACTGGATCTTCTTTCTACCTAGAAGTAATTCGTTCGATCAACACAGGTCAAACTTCCAAATAAGACATCATGGAAATGTTCTGACTAGATCCAACAGTCGACCTCAACTGCACACTGCAAGCAGCCAGTGCTTCCAAGTCCTTCCATTCCGCCAACATAGATAACACCACATTCTAATATTTCCTGCTAAGCGCATCAGCCATCTTATTTCCTTTTACTGATGCATACTCGATGCTAAAATCATAAGCTGCAACAAACTCCAGCCATCTCTGCTGTCTCATGTTCAGCTCCTTCTGAGAGAATAAATATCATAGAGACTTATAATCCGTAAATAGCTCAAACCTTTCTCCCAAAAGATAATGTCTCCACACCTTCAATGCAAAGATTACCGCTGCCAACTCCAAATCACGAGTAGGGTATCTCACTTCATGTGGTCTAAGCTGTCAAGAAGCATAGGTAATAACTTTTCCATTCTGCATTAGCACAGCACCTAACCCGGTATCGCATGCATCGGTGTAAACCAGCAACCCCTGATTCCCATCAGGAACCACTAATATGGACGCATTGGTTAACAAATGTTTCAACTTAAGGAATGCCTCCTTACGTTAGTCAGACTAAACAAACTTCATGTCCTTCATAGTTAGCATAGTCAAGGATGCCGCTATCCGCGAGAAACCCTTAATGAACCTTCGGCAGTAACCTACAAGACCAAGGAAACTCCTAATCTCACTTACCGTCTCTGGTCTCTTCCAACTGTTAACAGCTTCAATCTTATCCGGATCAACTGCTAAATCTTCCTCGAAAACTATATGACTAAGGAACTTCACTTCCTTCTTTCAATAATGACACTTTGAGAACTTTGCTTTCAGCTGATTTTGCCTTAGCATCTCCAACATTATTCTAAGATGATCCGCATGATCCTTTTCATTCTTAGAATATACGAAAATGTCATCAATAAAAACCAACACGAACCTATCCAAGTGCTCTTGAAAAACTCGGTTCATCAAATCCACAAAGAAAGCTGGCGCATTAGTAAGTCTGAATGACATAACCAACCATTCGTAAGACCCATATCTGGTTCTAAACGTCGTCAAAGGAATATTGTCCTCTGCCACCCTTAGCTGATGGAAACTTGTCGCCAAATCCAGCTGGGAAAACACTTCGGCTCCACTCAACTGAACGAATAAATCATCGATCCTCGGCAAAGGATACCTATTCTTGATCGTCCTCTCGTTTAACAAACGATAGTCAATACATATCCTTAATGACCCATCTGACTTCTTCACGAATACCGCAGCCGTTCCCCAAAGCGAACTGCTTGGCCGGATGAAATTCTTTCCTTCTAATTCCACTAACTGCACCTTCAATTCCTTTATCTCGGTTGGTGACATCCTGCTAGGTGGTCTACTTATGGGTTCAGCTCCCGGTACGAGATCTATCCAAAACTCGATAGCTCTTTTCGGCGGCAAGCCTGAAACTGGTTCAAACATATCCACAAGCTCTCTGCTTTCGTTCCCATAGCACCCAATAATGCATAAGCATTTCCGTTCGAACTCCTTACTAAGTAAATGACTCGGTTATGGCTATTAGGGTGTCTCAATGATATTTTCCCCTCTTCGGCAAAATATCCTAGCATCATATCTATCTAACCAATCCATATCCAATATGATCCCGAAACCAACAAAATCAAAAACATATAAACTACATGCAAACATATGACCTAACAAATCAAGTTCTAACAGGTCATACCTCATTTCCAGAGTTGCATACCCTCCTATAGGATTCACAACCCTTAAAGGAGTAAGAAGGTATAAAGGTTCCAGACATGAGCAATCTACCAAATATTGAGATATAAATGAGTGCGATGCACTGGTATCAAATAGTATCCTAACTGGAGTACTATGAATCATAAGCATATCTTCCATCACAGCTTTTCCTTTCTCAGCAGCCGTTGGTTTAAAGGATGATGGTTCCAATGCAAAGACCTTTCCCTTTCCAGCTTTAGCAGCCTCAAGACACTTGTCCTTGTAATGCCCCCATCTGGCCACAGTTGTATCACTTCACATTCGGCCTCACTACAACTGCTCTTCCATCATCCGAGCGACACTCATTAGCATAGTGCCCTTTCTTGTCACATTTATAATAAACAATATTAGCCTTGCTCTTCTTAGTTGCTACCCCCGACTGGGCACTTTTCTTCTTGAAGAATTTTCGCTTCTTACCTTGAAAATTCTGAACCTCAGCTAGTTTCCCTTTTTCAAAAATAGAAAACATCTATTCATTTCGGATAGCCATCTCAACAACAATATGACACGGATCCTAGAGGTTTGGCATGGTTTCTCTGGCAATCTCAGGATCCAACCCCTGATAAACTTATCATTCCTCCGAATGATAGTATCCACAGTAGCATATCCATAACAGGACAACTCATTAAACTCTGTAGCATACTCAATCACCGACCTATCCCCCTGGACTAAATCGGCAAACTTCCTTGGCAGTGTTGATTTGGCAACCTCTGATAGAAATCTTTCTTCAAACCTCCTTCGAAATTCAGCCCAAGTCAAATCTTCCTTTGGCTCTCCCACGGTAACTCCGTTCCACCAAAACAATGTTGCTCCCTACAATTTCCTTGAAGCAAGTCTCCTCTTCTGCATATCCATCAAGCCGAGATCTGCAAATATCCTTTCACAATGCAATAGCTTGTTCTCCACTCCTACTGCATCCTCGGTTCCCAGAAAAGGCTTCCCTCGAAGACTAGCGTAATCCCTGCTCATCTTGGCATAATTATTGCCAACTGGGGCCACCGTATTAGCTCCCCCAACATTCCCTACAGCCACTCCCATAGCTGCTCCAACTTGCATCATATTCACGAAGAACTGATACATCATCCCCATATCAACGGAAGGAATCTCAACACCAACATTGGCATTTGCATCTGGGTTTGCATTTACTTGTCGACCCTGGTTGCTCCTAGTATTGGGTCGAACATTTCCACATGTTGCGGCGCATCTTCCACCTTGATTCACTCTTCTATTTCCTTCCTCCATATCTTACTTCCATACTACCTGAAATCCAATCTTGGTAAGATACAGAAGAACGGTCTAAGAGAGTGGGGAATACATACTTAGGTATTTATAGCAAAGTACATATACGTTACTACAACGCTTACCCAAGCCCAACCATATTATAGATTCATTAGATTATGCTTTAAAAATCTTTTAAGGTTTAAATTCATTTTTAAGTACATAAACCACACTCTTAACCCAACCTGTAACATCTCGCTTCCGGAGGCTCAAAACTAACTGTTATGGATGCTGTAGTCATCCATAGGTGTTATTTCTGAGTTATCGAAATCGGAATCTTGAAACTATCGGCAACACAAAAACACAAGAATATGAAAAAATTTAAACTTCAACAAGACAGAATTTCTCATTTCTTATGAATTTCAATTTAAGATTTAATTACATAATCCCAGACGTTAACCACGTTCAGATCACATATACATGTACAAAATACGATAAGAGCAACATAAGAAGATGTCCCTTTATGATGATCAGAGAACTAATAAATATGAACTTTACAGTTCTTAGTACATCACAGTGGAATACACAAAATAGCTCATATACAGCTAACATTGCCTCCTGCATGTCTACGGAAGCTTATTCGTCCAAAACCTGAAAGTCTCCCACTCTCAGACTACTCGAATTAATTTTGAGTACCCAAGAGTTTGTGGAGAAACACAACTTCAAGTCAGACACTAAGTCTGGTATGAATAATCCCCTATAATCTCTTATCATAAATAGATATCTACTGAGACCACACCGCTTAGCGGAACGGGTTTTCCCCTCACAAGTATCCCATGCAAATCATTTAATATGTCTCTGCACCCAAAATGATTGGTCTTAACATACTATGAAATAAAGCCGTAAATCATATTTATTAGATATCCTATCCACCCATTTATTAGATATCCCATCTAAAAGTAATTTATTAGATTTCCCATCTAAAATCAATTTATTAGAGTTCCCCTCTAAAATCTTTAAAATGATTGTTCGTCATAATTTAATAGGACTATCCATCCCAAATCCATTCAAAATAAATGCAGATTATCCATCGTATATTGTTTTATAAAAGATGGTGTGGGCTATCCATCGCACACTTCATAGTTTTCCTAGGATGACTATGAACCCTTGGGTGCCAAATCCCGAGGCTAACCACCTTTGGCAAAACATTCTTTACTTTAGAAGTTTGATGTGGGCTATCCACCGCGCATTCCATGGTTTTCCTAGGTTAACCAAGAACCCATCACTTGGCAAAAAATATCATGATCCCCATGATTATTTATAAAACTTCATGATATCCATGATTAATTATTTTCCCCATGTATATCACCTGTTTAACCTATTCCCATTGTGTAACACCCCACATTTTTATGTAATTAAAAATAAATTTAATTGATAACTATGAAAACAATGAAAAACGAATATTTTCTAATGTTGGAATTTGACCATGAAACTTATACCATTGTGTTTGTGGCAATTTTCTGATCAACTTCCATATACAATGTTTTCTAAATGGACTTCAAATGGAGAAGTTATAGCCGTTTGAAGTTTTAGCATCAGAAACAATTACGCATGCAAACATGGAAATTTTATCAATTATAAACATTTGCAATTAATTTATAGGATATTTATAAAAGTAGTAACAATTTATTATGTTTGTAATGAATGTAAATTATTAAGAGAATTAGATGTAAGAGGAAAAGAATAAGGGGAATAATTAACATTGCAAACGGAATCAGCTAAAAAGTGCAATTAATTAATATGTGAATTAATATTGGAGATTAATGTATAACGTGTGTGTATATATACCAGATCCCTCAATTTAAAGAGGTTTACATATAAATGTAACAGATAAATGTTCAAATTAAAATCTGGATAAAAAAAAATATGCATATTAACTATATATGTTAATTGAATGGTGGAATTAATTGACATGCCAATTAATGAAACATTACAATATGTAAAATATTAATTAAGGAAATTAACTAATAGAGGTGACATGTTAATATATTAATGGGGCTATTAATTAGGATTGTAACGTAATCAGTAGAAAATGTCAATTAATAAGGAAAAGAAATAATAGTTGAACTAGATTTGAATGTGTACATATAGGCAGTATATTGTTACACATAAAAATTAATTAAAGGATCAATTAAGTAGAAGATTAATTAGATAATTGGTGGACTGCATCTATTTAAGAGAGAACCTAATGTAATTGTTCCATCAGCCGTCACTTTCTTCATCCCTCTCTTACAGTAAACAATGGCTTCTTTCTTTATTCTTTTCTCCTATTTCTTACAAATCTTCACCAAATAAATTCAAATAAAATATATGTGAACAAAATAGAGGAATTGCAACAAATTAAAGGAGAGAAGTTGTAGAACGGCGTAGTAATTTATAAGATAAAGATTTAAAGCTAAGGATGACAAGTGAGTGGATTTAATTATATATCTTTTACATTTATGATATATTATCGTTAGATTCCCGTTAAATAATTTTATTCAGTATTTATTTCAGTAATTAATTCTGTTAATTAGTTATGCTGAGACTGTATAAGAAAGCTTATATTTAATTAATATTAGGCTTGACAGTTAGAGAAAGGCATAAGCCTAAAAGTAAGAAATTTACAGTTATTTACATCTATTTTAAAAGTTGAAATTTAACCTGTAAATGTTAGCTTCTTTTTATTCTGTTATACGCGAATAAATAAGTTAAAGGAAAAAATTTGCAAATACGGACTAAAATAGAAAGAACACTAGATTTACAGAAATTAGATGTAAAATAAGAAAAGCTGAAATAAAAAGAGAAAAAAATAGAAATTTGTAGTAAATTATGCTAAAACGGGGAAAAATAAATAAAAAGGGAAAATCTAATAACTTGATTTGAAAGTAAGTGATAGATTAATTGGTTGGTTTATAAAAGAGAATACATTTCTATAGTTTAATATTTAAAAGAAAGAAAAGGAGAATTAGTGTAAAATAGAGAAATTACTCTATTTAGCACTATCCAAATAGTAAAGAAATAATAAAAGGAATACTTTGCAATTACGGATTATTGTTTATAGCTTCATTTAGTATTAAAATATGGAAATGGATTTTTAGCACAGTTTTTGTAACCAACCAAATAGAATAGAACTACTTCCTAGAATATAAGAAAATAAAGTGAAGGATTAAAGGAATTAAAGAAGGAATCAAGTTAATTATTACACAAGACTAGAAACTATAGATAGAAATATAACTAGATCTACATTTACTGTGCAGATAATAGAATAAAAGTAAAGCAGTTATTATGATAAGTAAATTTATGACAATCGGACGTGGTCCCAAGCCAAGATTGTCATATAATATATGAGAATTAAAGAGAATTCAATATCATAATAAAAGAAGACAGACTAGAATAGAAAAGAGACGCTTGTAATTATATTTATAATGTTCAGATTATAAAAGAAAATAAAAGTGACAATTACAAGTAAAATTATAACATAGGTTATAATTAAGTAGAAAGAACAAAAAAAGGCTTATTTTAAAACTTAAATTAAGTTAATAAGCAAATAGAGCAGAAATAATGGAAGAGACTTCTTTTAATAAACTTAGATCTTAGATTAAGTTAATAAGCAAGATAATAGAAGTGGCCCATACCAACAACATTCCCTTTCAATCAGGAACTGATGGTCTCACAATAATTATGTGAGGCTGGAACAAGATTATGCTAATTAGGATAAATAAGTAGCCAACGGAATAAGAAAAGTAAACTAAACGCAAAATAAAAGAATAGACTTAGGGTCTAATAAAAGAGTGAGATGCGTTTGAAGCAGCCCAAAGGATGAAGAGCCTAACGAAGTAGTTCATCATAGATTTTAGCATAGAAGAAGCACATCCAACTTAGTTATTTTGGGCTAGAGGAAGTACGAGACTTCAATGGGACGTGAAGGTACTCTAGGATGGCCCTCTGGGGTAGACATAACAGAGCAGTCCTCCGAAGGCAGGTTTGTAGGTGTTCCATCAAAAGAGTATGCCTTGACTGTTTTTTGCATGGCAGGACCATTGTAGGTAGTCAAAAGAGGTTGATGTTTGGAGTAGGATATTCGTATGTCCCAGTACTTGCAAGTAAGTTTTAGTGGGCTGAACCCAAAAGGATAGTCACATGTGGATATCGGGCCAGC
This sequence comes from Allium fistulosum, assembly GCA_030737815.1. Lineage (NCBI taxonomy): Eukaryota > Viridiplantae > Streptophyta > Magnoliopsida > Asparagales > Amaryllidaceae > Allium > Allium fistulosum. The sequence continues at coordinate 328,773,304 of CM060906.1, forward strand.
ATCAAAACCAAGAAGCGAGTTCGGGAAAGACTAGAGTTAAACCATCAGTCCAATGATTCTTTCACTATCGAGACATTGGATGAGGGGCGCAGGCAATTGGATGTTTAGATTGTTTGCAGTAGGGCATAGCCACTTAGCTCTTTACAGGTCTTTCGATTAGTTGAGGGGTGGCTGCGTGGGGCCATAGCCATGATAAGAAAAGGGACAGATCAAGTAGAATATCTATATTGTAGGCCTAACGAGGCAGTCCTTTACAGATATAAAAAATCCCCGACTGAGTTCCATACAAGGTAGACCTTGTTTAGCGGGATTTAGGGAGTAGACAGAACGATTACATATAGTCCTCAAGGTACGCCTGGGTGGTACATTATGGATGTTCGAGCATTAGTATAGGCTAGTGCGGGCGTAGTTTTACGTTTTCATAGCAGATGATGGAACATCTGTATTGTAGGCCTTACGAGGCAGTCCTTTACAGATGTAGTCATAGAATGCCCTAGCAGCGAGATGATTGAATCTTTTTCGAGGAGGATACGAAAGGTACTAAGGGTAGTACCTAGGATCAATACGGTCATTGGGCATATAGCTACATATATACTAGTTATTAGGTTTTGATCTACTAGGGGGTAGATGGGTACGATTCACGCATAGGGGTGAAAGTATTATAAACCCAATAAACCTAATATAATAGAAAATGTAAGTAAAACGGTATATGTAGATTAAACTTAGAAATATATGATTTGTCCATTCACCAAAACTTTAGTTCTAACCCCCTCCTCATAAGCCTACAGGTAAGGTAGATGACAGCGACTTTCCAGCTTTGAGACACTTGTTTAGAAAGTGTTATTATATTGGTGAGTATTTACTAACTATTATATTTTAGTCGGTTCCAGTATGAGATATTTATTTGAGCTCTGATATTTGTCTTTGCCTATTTGCAGGATACCAGATACCCAACTTGGGCTTCGATGGGCTTGGATTTTAGCATTTTTACGAAAAATCCGGACCCATTGGAATTCGGGTTGTTACACATTGGTAGCCCCAATTAGGTTAAATTAAATAAAAACACCTTGATAGCCTCAATGTATATTTTCGAAAGCATATTTCTGTTTGTAACCCCAAACTATGTAACAAAGCATTAAACCCATCCCGGTGTCCTCAAGGTTTTATAACATTCATTTTATATAAGGATCCCCCTTACATATTCAAACAAAGATAAGTATTTTATGCTATAACCCTTCGAAGTAACCCCTTTATCTTAGCAAAGTTTTACCTAAGAAAAAGGCTAAAAACAGCCCTTTAAAAACTTTCGAATGAAGTCCCATTCGAAAGTAAATAAACATCCAAAGTTAGCCCCTTCGGAACCTTTTGAAATCAAACCTTTCGAAATCAAAACCTTTCGAAATTATTGAAGATAGCCCATTTAAAACCCTTCGAAATAAACCTTTCGAAGTCAAACCTTTCGAAACCATACCATTCGAAACCAAACCTTTCGAAACCAAACCTTTCGAAATCAAAACCTTTCAAAATTAAAACCTTTTGAAATTATTCAAAAACAATGAAGTGTTGGTGTTGGAACCAACCCTTCGAAAGTGTACTTCCGACCACGTCAGAAGGTTTACCCTTCAGCTTGCCGAAAGGTATTAAAATACCTTTTCAGAAAACATTTTAAAAACAGTACTCTTGAAGGTTTAAGCTTTTAAAGGTCCCCTTCGAAACCCCTTCTTGAATATATATAGAAATTTTAGTCTTTTTATAAAATGATAGAGTCGAAGGATTCCCCTTCAACTTATTCGAAACAATTTTTATTTCTATCCGAAAGCAAAAGAAGCAGCCTCCCCATCCCTTCGCCCTTTTCTTCCCTTTGGCCCTATGCCTACCTTTCGACTTTGGGTGGAAGGTAACTGTTTACCTTCCATTTTAGACGAAAGGTACCTTTCGACTTCGTCAAAAGGGTAAAAGTGGGCTTGTTGAAGTCGAGGACAGAAATGGGTCCACTGAAGTGATGTTTTTATCTTGTTTGTCTAATTTTGATTGGCTGAGGAACCTTCTCCTGTACCTTCGAACAGTGAAAACTATACAATAGTTAACCTTTTTTTTGAAACACTGTACTTCTTCCCCAAATATTTCCAAAAGTGAATTTACCTTCGGTTTTAAGTAAACATGGAAGCCATTTTTCAGTTTAGCCCTTGGGCTTAAATAATTTTATTACCTTAGTAAAGCACTAAGGAAAAATTCTCAAAAATCACCAAAAATCTGATAAATCATATACTTCATCATATTAAAATTTCAAAGCGTATGAAGATCAAAACAACTCAGAATTTAATCAAAACCGAATGAAAACGTGTTAATTATCCCATTAACATTTTAGAACACCTATGTCTTATCCAAACAAAGGTTTAAATGGTTATATCCTAACCAAAATCACAAACATGAATCAGGTATAACCCATAACCAATTCAAACATAGAAAAATGAGATGATAAACATGATTATTCACCTTGATTAGTTGATTGGAGAATGAGATACTTTCCTAGCTTTAATTCCTTAGCTTATTCTTCAATTTAAACTCTCCCTGGAGCTTTTTAATGGCCAGCCGAAGTGATGAGGAGTTAAGAATGAGAAAGTGGAAATTTATTCAAGTGGAGGAAGAGATATATACCAAGAAATGTAGCCCCATTTCCAAGTTTACCCTTTAGGAAAAATTCCTCCTTCTTAATTTATTTGAGTCTTTTTATTCCAGTTCATTCTTTTAGACACGGCCATTGGATTTATTAATCTCATCCCCCTACTATTCACATTATTCTATTTAATTTATCCAATTAAATATCCCGAATAATGTTAATTAAAATTCAAGGGCATTACAGGCGGGATAACATTTGCCTTTCAAAACATGCCTTGCGGTAGGAAGGCGTGTTTTGAATTGCTATAAATTCAAAATCCATAATCCATTGATAGCCCAATATTCCAATCCAGAATCCAATCCTTTGCTAATCCAATTCCTTGATCTCTCAGGATCGTTAATTGCGATCATTCGAGGCCGTTAGCTAGATCTGTAGATGTTCGACACTGGCATTATTCGAGGTTGATGTTGCCATTCAAGGCGAGTGATGGTCGTTCGTGACTGATAGTCGTTCATGGCAGATGATGGTCGTTCGTGACTGATTGTCATTCAAGACGGAAGCTGATCGCATGTGATTTTGCGTCATTCGGGGTAAATGATGATCGTACATGATCAAGTGCCGTTCAAGGCAATATATGATCGTTCAAGATCAAATGCCGTTCGAGGATAAATATGATCGTTCGAGAACGAGTGCCGTTCAGGGCGAAATATGGTCGTTCAACATCGAGTGTTGTTCAGGGCTATATATGTTCGAGAACGAGTGTCGTCCAGGGCGAAATATGATCTTTCGAGATCAAGTTCTCTTCAGGGCGAAATGTGATCGTTCGAGATCGTATGTCGTTTGAGGCGTTAGCCTAGCCTAATCCGCTTGCTTTTCGACAAGTAGGCTTGTTTTTGCCTTTCAGTCTCATCTTTTTGGATGGGGTTTAGAATTATTAATGTCAGATTTCATGCACGAATGAGTTTTTCAATCAAATAACTTAACTAATAAAATCTAATTCAAATGCTAAAGGGAAAAAAAATTAAACAATGTGATGCATGCCTCCCTGGGCGTGATGGTTCACTGTCATCTTAGAGTATGCCTAGGGACCGTTTTTGATCCCATACATGTGTAAGTGACTTAGCCATTTTAGTATGGGGAAAGAAATTGCAAAATAATTATTACAACCAGAGTCCAAGTCCTGAACTCGGCCCTTGCCCTCACGATCAGTTGATGACGAGCCGTGACCTCGATCAATGGCCATTCCTGTTTCCATTTGATGTGGACTTTGGTTGCTCTTGTTCCACCGCCATTGTCCGTGCCCTCACGTACTACGGCAGATTGTCGTTCCTAACATAATCCTCTGTCACATCCTTTAAGTGCCAATAATTATTTATATCATGCTTGTTCAACTCATGAAATACACAATATCTTCCTAATTTCCTTTCTTTGCATGTAGGATCTCTCTTCATTGGCCTTCGATAGGGGATCTGCCCCTAGTATCTAGATATATTCATTCCAATGTTTCAGTAAATTCCGTGTAAGAGGTGAATCTTGGTTCCCTTCTTGGTTGCTTTAATCCATCAGAGCTATCGCTAGACTTTCTCTTTCCTTTATCTGTCTTGGACCATTCTTCAGATGGTCCTTCATCCTGAATAGTATTTACTTCTTACTTGTCGGCTCATGCATCCACTTACCACAAGGACCTTTCTGCTTCATGGTAAAATTCCCCGAGATCCATCGGTGTATCCCATGCTAGTGAATCCTTAAATTATGTGTTCTCAGCAATTCTAGATACTGCAGCCATTAAAACTATAGATGGATCTAGCCGATCCACCAATGCTGCCGCAACATTGAATCGCGTTAGAAAAATCCTCAGGGACTCTCCAGCTCTTTGTTTTAGTGTCACCAAAGTCATCATATCTTTGGGTCTCGAGATGTGAACCCTAAATTGTCTTATGAACCTGTTTACTAATTCTCGCTAAGTTCTAATTGATCTATTTTCAAGCTGCCTAAACCACAACGTAGCCAAATCCATTAAATATAATGGGAAACACCTTGCCATGACTTCTTCCGATACTCCCAGCACCTTCATATGCCGGATATACCTCATCATATGCATAGTTAGGGCTGACTTCCCTTCATATATTTCTAGTGTTGGTAGTTTCAATTCCGCTGGATTCCTTGTATTCCTGATATTCGAAGTGAACGAACTCCGATTAACATCTTCTAAGCTCCTATTGGGCATTTCACCTCTCATTATCTGTCATATCATCTTAGCCATCCTTTCATTTTCGTCTATGGGTAATCTCTTATTGTCATTTGCAAACTGCCCCCCGAGTCCACGAGGGAATTCTCGAACATACTCCTTGTGATGCACATCCGTAGTTCGATCAGTACCGAACTGTGCAGCATCGTTCATCACCCCACTTGGGATCGATCCAGCATGACCTGGGGGCATGCCCCCAAGTCCCGATCGATCGACGCCGATCGTTTTGGAACGATCGGTACCGATTATTATGTGTCGGCCGAGGACTGCCCCAGGTTGTACTACTCCATCCTGCTGTCTGTTAGCTTCATTTCCTTGGTCCTGATTCTAGTTTTTCTCAACTCATGCTGTTCCAACTCCGTGATTCATATTTCCAGCAACTTGAGCTACTTTAGTCCCTTAGTTTTGCGCTCCAACTTGTCCAATTTGTCGGAGTAGATTTTGCACCATCCTATCTCTTTAGCATCCTTTCCTACATAGCATCCATCATCAATTCCATCTCGTCTCTGGTAATAGAGACCGAGGTTTGATTAACCCCCCAGGAAGCCTTTCGACTCCCTTCATGATGGCTCATTTCGGCTATCTGTGTCCTTGTTGATGGTTTCATCATTGCACTAATTCCGAGTTCCCTAGTTGATTCCAAATCCGAACTCCAAATCCACGGGGGCTAACTCTCTTAGCGAAAGCACCAAAATGTTTGCGCCAAAAATAGTCACAAACACCCTATTGTATGTAAAGCACCAATATCTAATATTTAGATCCAAACAGAGAAGTATAGATCCAATATTTAGATCGATCATCGCTAAAAATCACTAAAACGGTCATCGAAAAACCCACTTCAAGGTTAACCTGAAGTAATCACCTTTCTGACTTGAAGTAGGTGCTAAAAATTTTAAACCAAGGTTTGACTTGGGTAAAATCCAAATTTTCTCCAAGAAAATGTGATTCTGACTCCAAGCAATCTCCAAACAAAGGTTTGACTTCAAGGTTGACCGATCGTTTTTCTTTAAGCAATCTCCAATCAAACTTGCATCCGACTCCAAGCATGATCCATTAATTCAAATTTCTATGACTCCAAGTAAACCATGCACCATCTCTAAGCAAATAGCAAGTTTTCCCGGGTTCGACTCCAAGCAAATTACCACTGATTCGTCTATATCAATCCATCTTCTTTTGTCATAACTCGAGCATACGACTCCAATCGACTTAAAATTTGGAAAGTAGCCTTATGTGGTCTTCCTTATCACTCCATACTAATCGCACCTTGATTAGGTTAGAAATTTAGGATCCTTTTAGATCTGTTGCCTAGGTGAAGTTCCAATTCCATACTTAGCCATTTTTTGATTGTTTCCATCCGAATCCATTCAACCATCATTCATAGTTTTAACTATAATTGATTTTCTATCCATCTACTTTAGCCAAATCTATGGTATCCCGGCTTGATCAAAAGGCGAGATAACAGTTTACAAATGTTGGATTGATGTTTCCATTTACGGTTGCAATTTATTCATTAGATTGAGATGGATTGATGATAACAATCTTCTACAATCGCGTCACTAAGGTGTAGCTAATAAGTGATGCCTTAGTGATGCTGGTGTGAAAATGTCGATAACAGTCATAGTGTCACCGATGCGTAGCTAAATAGCGATGCCTTTATTTTACCTTAGTGACGGATTTAAATTTAGCAATGTCACGCCATCGCCGCGTCACTATAGTGTCGCAAACAAACATCTCTTTCTCAAATAAATACTTTTTTCAGTTCAAAGTCCAGAAAGGGTAGTTGAATTTTCCTGATTTCTTCTTCTTCTGCTCTTCCAACTGAAACTCGAATTGATGAAGTATCGAATCAAGTGACTGGAGATTCATTCATTCGTCACCACCTCAGAAAGCTCTCTCCTTACTCCGCGAATTAAAGTGAGATTATTTAGGTTTCAAAGAGGATATCTCCTACCCACGGTTAGGGTATTCTAAAAAGGAGAGAGCTTTGGAGTTGAAAATTGAAGGATGGGGTTAATCTTTTACGGTCACCCAGAAAACGAAGAAAGAGAGCGGGTTAGGGCTCGAACGCAGAATAAACCTTGAAGCAAAATCATTAGTAGGTTGTTCTTATTATTAAAAAAGCTTCTAAATTTTTCCTCTATAATATTTTCCTGTTTTCTAAACTATTCAACTATGTTGCTTAATTGCAAGTTTTTATGCATCATATGTTACTTACACTTCTATGCTAATACTTTTTTCTATTATGCTATTTGCCACTAAATATTTCTTACTAGCAAAACTTAAACATTTTAAAGTCCTAATTTTGTGGAATTAGGGTATGACATACGATGATGAGATCAGCAAGCTGAAGAAATGATTCACTTCAAAGAACATTAAGGAAAATGAAACTATATTAACCTAAATGAGATAAATATTGTTAAAACAAGATGATTATTGATTTACTAGTGCTTAAGCTCAAAAGTGAATGGGTAGCATACAACAACTAATAATATTTGTTTCATAATATCCTGTTGTTGGAAGTAAAAATAAATGTGCAAATATGGAGTATTGTACCTTGCCCTTAATGGCAATTGGTTATATTGCATTCACAATTGTTTTTGTTACAAGGCCATGCTATATGGTACTTTACTGGAAAGAAGGTTCTATTTTATAAATTAGAATTCTACACTATTTTGATATATTTGTCATGCTCTAGTATATTGCGAATAGTCTGCTGCTTTTTTATGTATTCATTATAAATAGTCAGAAACTACCATGTGGGAATATGTGATTATAATTAACCACCTAATATATTCTCCACTCTAAGAATGATAATTAATGTGAAAGAAAAAGGAGAATTTTTAGGAGAAGAAAAAGGAATTATGGTAGAAATGGAAGGAAGGAGTTTCCATTATTTATGTAGTAAAATAATTTTAGCCATTCTTTATTTTGTTGTTGAAGCATTATAAATTGCTTAGGTTGTATGTAGATTTAGATAACATCAAAAAAAAGTTTGTAAACCATCAGCATAATTTAAGAAAGTTTATTTTTTTTTAAGTTATATATATTTTCTTGATATAGTGGTTATTTGCCTTATTCCAGATATATAGGCAGTACATTTTGTGAGTATTGATTATTCCATACAATCTAGTAGAAGCTAAAATTCATCCGCATGCTCAACAATTTGGTATCATAGCTAACGTTAAAATTTAGAGTGGTAAAATTCAATTTTGAAAATAATGGCTTATACTAGTGGAACAGTCAAGGTTGGAAAATACGAAATCGAAAAATTCAATGGGAAAAATGATTTTTCCTATTGGAGGGTGCAGATGAAAATTTTGCTTATTTCACAAAAGTTGCACAAGGCCTTGGTGGGAAAAGCATAAAAACCCAAGGGTATGAAGGATGAGGATTGGGAAGAATTAGATCTTGAAGCACGAGCGGCCATAATTTTATGCCTTGAGAGGGATGTTGCATTCTTGGTCAATGAAGAAGAAACATCGGCTGGCATGTGGTTAAAGTTAGAGAGCAACTTTATGATGAAAACTTTAACAAATCGGATCTATTTGAAGTCCAAATTGTATATGTGCAAAATGGACGAAGGCACCTCAATCCGAGATTATATCAATAAGTTTGATAGGATTGTATCAAACAAAAAGGATATAGATGTGAAGGTAGATGAGGAAGACCAAGCACTAATGCTATGCTTTCATTACCGAAGTCCTATGAAAATCTGGTTCAAACATTGATGCATTTGGGTGATACTCTAACCATGGACGAGACTAGAACATCACTTTTAGCATATGATCTTCGAAAGATTGCTACAAGTGGGATGTTGTGTAGTAATGGAAGAGAATACAAGGAACAATCTCAAGGGTTGTTTGCAACTAGAGGAAGGACTAATAAAAGAGTAAAAGGCAAGGGAAGAAAGGCTAGATCAAAATCCAGACCTCTTGCGAAAAGACCATGTTTCAAATGTGGTGAGCTTGGGCACTTTAAAGTGAATTTCCCAAATAAGAAGGCAGTATCTAAGAAGTACAACAACGATAACCTGAAAGAAAAACAAGAAGCAAGTTATGTCTCAAACGATGAAGATGATAATTGTTACTCCGTCTCAGAACAGTGCTATGAAATCTCCGGTAAGTGGATGCTTGATTCTGGAGCCTCAAACCATATGTGCCCAAATAGGAAGTGGTTTACTACCTACCAAAATACAAATGACGGCACCGTTTTTTAATGGGAAATGATCATGCCTATAAAACTGTGGGGATAGGTACAATACGAATCAAGATGCATGATGGAGCTGTAAGAACATTGATGGATGTGAGACATATTCCTGATTTGCGGAAAAAATCTTTTTTATCTAGGTTTATTAGAGAAAAATGGTTGCAAAATAGTAATGGAAAATGGAGTTTTAAAAGTTGTTCGTGGTTCCTTGGTTGTGATGAAAGAGAGTTGTCATAGAAACCTTTATCCTCTTATGGGGACAACTGTTACGGGAGATGTAGCAATAGGAACTATTGGAAGTAATAACAATAAAACAGATAGCACGAAGATATGGCATATGCACCTTGGGCATATGTCAGAAAAGGGTCTATCATTGCTTGGTGGGCAAGGTTTGTTGAAGAACATGAAGAAGCCTTGTATGGAATTCTATGAACATTGTGTATACGGTAAAGCCCACCGATTAAAGTTCTCAACAAGCAAGCACAAAAGAAGAGGATTGTTAGACTACGTGCATACAGATGTTTGGGGTCCGGCTAGAGTTACTTCTAAGGGTGGTTCCAGGTACTTTGTTACATTTTTCGATGATTATTCTAGATATGCTTGGATTTACTTTCTCAAGCATAAGAATAAGGTATTCGACACATTCAAGTGGTGGAGAGCAATGGTTGAGAATAGAACTGGTAGAAAGCTAAAAACTATACGATCTGATAATGGTACAAACTACACAGAAGGAGCTTTCAAGGAATTCTGTGATCAGGAAGGCATTGTGAGACACTGGACAGTCAGAGACACACCTCAACAGAATGGAGAAACGGAAAGGTTGAACCGTACACTACTTGAAAAAGCAAGGTGTATGCGCTTTAATTCTAGATTAGGAAGAGAATGGTAGGCGGTGTCGGTTTCTATAGCTTGCTACATAGTGAATCGATCCCACATTCTTATTTAGATGGAGCCACACCTTATAAAGAATGGTAAGGGGAACATGCAGATTAAGGGAGATTAAGAGTCTTCGGGTGCATAGCCTACTACCACATTAAGGATAACAAGCTTGACAAGAGAGCCAAGAAAGTAATCTTCTTGGGGTATCCAGAAGGAGTTAGAGGATATCGCCTTTAGAGTGTAGAGGATTCTAAATTTATAATCAACTGGGATGTGACCTTTAATGAAAGATCCATGGTAGCTTTGTCAAAAGCTACGGTGCTTAGTGATGGTGATGTTAGGACTTCAAATACGCAAGTAGTGGAGATAGAATCTAGAGACAAACCAGATTCTATTCATGTTCAGGTGGAGCATCCTGGTATAAGTCAAGATGACGAGGATGAGCTTGATCGTAAGGTGGTTCAACAAAAAAATACACGTATTACAACGACGACAGCAGGAATCTTTGGCAACAACTAGGCCTAAGAGAAATTATAAACTCATTCAGAAGTTTTGGTCAGACAAGCCTTTGAGGCATTATGGGAAGGTAAACTTGGTGGAATATGCACTCTCTATGGAGGATGATGAGCTGGTCACCTTCAAACAAGCTATCAAAGACAAGGATAGAGAGAGTTGGTTGGTTGTTATGGAGGAAGAGATGCAATCTCCCCATAAGAACAAGACATGGGAGGTGGTCCCGTTGCCCATTGGAAAGACTGCTATTGGTTGTAAGTGGGTGTACAAAAGAAAAGAGGATCCTACTAAGTCAGATGATACAAGATATAAGGCTAGGCTAGTGGCTAATGGATTTGCACAGAAAGAAGGTGTTGATTATAATGAGATATTTTCTCCGATGGTAAAACATATTTCTATCAGGGTGTTTTTAAGTCTTGTTGCTCATGGTGATCTTGAGCTAGAACAATTTGATGTAAAGACTGCCTTCTTGCATGGGGACTTGGATGAGGAAATCTATATGTATCAACCTAAGGGATACAAGGTTGAGGGTAAGGGAAGTCAGGTATGTCGCTTGAAGAAATCACTTTATGGATTGAAGCAATCTCCTCGACAGTGGTACAAGCGATTTGACTCCTTCATGATAAATCAAGGGTTCTCCAGAAGTGATTATGATGGTTGTATCTACATTCGTAAGCTTCGTGGAGGTGATTATATTTATGTTCTTTTGTATGTGGACGACATGCTTATTGCTTCTAAGAGCAAGGTGGAGATAAATATGCTTTAAGTCTCAACTTGGTAAAGAATTTGAGACAAAAGACTTGGGCGCTGCCAAGAAGATACTGGGTATGGAGATTAGAAGAGAGATATCAAACCGAAAAGTGTTCTTGAGTCAGAAAGGCTACATTGAACGGGTTATCGAAAGGTTTGGGATGAAAGATGCTAAGTCAGTGGTGACTCCATTGGCTCCACATTTTAGGCTCTCTGGTAAACAATCTCCTACTTCAGCGGAAGATAAGGCATACATGGAATGTGTACCTTATGCTAGTGTTGTTGGCAGCTTATTGTATGACATGGTGTGTACACGCTCAGACATTTCACAAGTAGTCAGTGTTGTTAGCAGGTTCATGGCGAACCCGGGTAAGGCACATTGGGAAGTAGTGAAGTGGATTCTAAGTTACTTGAAGGGTACCATTGACACATGTCTATGCTTTGGTGGAGATACATGTTAGATAAGCGGCTTTGTTGATTCGGATTATGCTGGTGATCTAGATAGACGACGATCTACTACTGGATATGTGTTTTGGATACATGGTGCTCCAGTTAGTTGGCGATCAATGTTACAAGCTACAATGGCTCTATCTACAACAGAGGTCGAGTACATGGCTATGGCAGAAGGAGTTAAGGAAGCATTGTGGTTATGGGGACTTCGAGATGATTTGGGGTTGAAGCAAGTTTGTGTGGAGCTGAGTTGCGACGGCTAAAGTGCGATTCATTTGGCTAAGAACCAGGTTCATCATGCTCGTACCAAGCATATAGATGTGAGATATCATTTTGTACGTGATATCATAGAGGAAGGTGATATTTCTCTTATGAAGGTACATACAAATGAGAACCCTACAGACGTGTTAACCAAAGTTGTGTCACGAAGCAAATTTCAACGTTGCTTGAAATTGCTAAACATTGTCTCATGTTAGGCATTACATGGAGAAATAAATGGAACTACGATTGGTTTGATCTTGGTCAGAGGGTACGTTGGCAGTCATTGTTAAAATGGTGCCACCGGATACGAATAACACAATTTGTTCATCCAGAATTTGAATGTTTTCAAATTATGAACGAGGTGGAGAATTGTGGGAATATGTGGTTATAATTAACCACCTAATATATTCTCTAATTTAAGCATGATAATTAATATGAAAGGAAAAGGAGAATTTTTAGGAGAAGGAAAAGGAATGATGGCAGAAATGGGAGGAAGTAGTTGTTTACAACATGTTCCATTACTTCTGTAGTAAAATAATTTTAGCCATTCTTTATTTAGTTGTTGAAGCATTATAAATTGCTTAGGTTGTCTGTAGATTTAGATAACATCAAAAAAAAGTTTGTAAAACTTCAGTATAATTTAAGAAAGTTTATTTTTTCTTAAGTTATATATATTTTCTTGATATAGTGGTTATATGTCTTATCCCAGATATATAGGCAGTACATTTTGTGAGTATTGATTATTCCATACAATCTAGTAGAAGCCAAAATTCAGCCGCAGGCTCAACATACCATTTTCTTATTAAAGTGCAAGTGGGAGAAAATATGGATAACATTTTGAAACCATGCCGAATGTCAAAGACACAAAAACATGGACATCTAATTGAACATTTGAAATGACACATGTGTACAAATTGTAGTGCAGTTTTGCAAATAACATGTGTATATAAACTCACATGACATCAATATAAATTTCCTAGTGTACAAAATGAAACATAATATATAAGACATAATTTGTCTACATGCATGATCACGTCACATGTTAAATAGTACAAATATAAACAACTCATCAGTGTAAGACCAAAATGTGTAGTAGTTCAGAATGTTATCACTTTTCTGAAGAACAAAAATAGTTGCTGAAACAAGGTATGTTCGAGGAGAAGCATTTGGGAAGGAAAAGTGGTTTTTTAGGCGGAATTAAAAATTAAATCAACGGTTGAGGAAGCAGAATTTCAACGCTTCGATTCTCAGAGTTTCCTAAGACTTAATGTTTACGTCCGACTTACGTTCAATAAGTCAGACTAAAAAAATGTTATTTTAATTTTTCTACCATTTACATTTTTACATCCTATCTAAACCTCTAACCGATCTCTAATTAAAAATTGTCCCCAAAATGCTTTATTCTTTAACCTCAACATGTTACCTCTAATTCAATTTAACAGCGAACAGCCATGACCATCCGGTGAAAATAAGCAATATAATGTACTTACAATGTGAGACCTTTGCATTTCTGGATAATTGATTATTGCTATATTTTAGAAGATACATGCACTTTTACTGGTGCATATATGCCTACATGCATAATCTTTCATCAAGCAATGTAAAATGATGCTTATTTTAAGCAAAGAATAACACGTTATCATCGAATTTTTTGGTACCAATGAAGGTTGAACATCTTTGTTCTGTACTTTCTTTCTATATATACCCCGAGCCATATATAATTCCTTCAAACTATACATTCAACACTATCAAATATGGCAGCATTTTGTGTTGTAAGATTAGAATGCTTGATTAAGTATTTCTCAATACAAGTTGAAAGCTTCAAAATGCAGTGTATACAAATTGCATTCTCTCTGTGTATTGTAAACGTTTGTAAACTCAAATAACAAGAAAAAGATAATTCATATTATTCAGCAAAACAAGACGGTTGAGCAAAAGTAAAGAGTATTAGGGTTACAGAGATAGGTTTATATAGATAGAAAGCATAAGTAAGAAAAGGCTAAAAAAGCCCAAACAGGAACTGGATCAATATGCTAACATCCCCCCCTAAAACACGCGATGGTACGGCAAGAAGCATCGAGAGTTTGCCAATGAAAAATCTATGACGTTCGATAGTGTGAGCCTTCGTGAAGAAATCAGCAAGTTGTGTCGATGACGGAGTAAAAGGCAGAGAAATAGTTCCATGTAGTAAGTGATACCGAGTGAAATGACAGTCAATCTCAATATGTTTGGTGCGCTTATGAAAAACAGTATTGTGAGCAATTTGAATAGCGCTCTTATTGTCACAATACATAGGAGTGGGAGAAGAAATAGAAACACCCATATCCTCCAACAGCCAACGTAACCAAATAATCTCAGATGTAGTGGAGGCTATAGCACGATACTCTGCCTCAGTGGAAGATCGTGAAACAACATCCTGTTTCTTGCTCTTCCATGAAATAAGGGAATCACCTAAAAATACACAAAAGCCAGTTGTGGATTTTCTATCCGTTGAATCACCAGCCCAATCTGCATCGGAGAAGGAACGAAGCTCCAAAGATGAGGTCGATGGGAACAAAAGACTCTGATAAAGTGTTCCTTGCAAGTAACGAAGAATGCGCATAACAATAGCCCAATGAACAGAGGTAGGGGAAGATACGAACTGGCTAACAATGTAAACAACATAGGCGATATCTGGACGAGTGATGATTAGATATACAAGGCAACCAACAATAGAATGATATAAAGTGGGATCAGAAAGAGGACTCCCATCGGTCGGAGTATAACGGGCATTTACCTCAAGTGGTGAATCAACATGACGTGTATCAGTAAGACCAGCATGATGAATAATGTCAGTAGCATATTTGGACTGGGAAAGAAGATAGCCTTTTTCTGAGGAAGCTACTTCAATGCCTAAAAAGTAACGTAGATGACCCAAATCCTTCATATCAAAACAACGAGACAATGTGGCTTTAATGCTCACAATACCATCACTGTCATCACCTGTAATGATCATATCATCTACATATAGTAGAAGAAGAATACGACCTGCAGAAGTCAATCTAACAAAAAGTGCTGAATCATGGGGACTAGAGGTAAAACCAAGTGATGTAACAACATTCGAAAATCTCTCATACCAAGCACGTGGTGCTTGCTTAAGACCATATAGAGCTTTCTTAAGCCTACAAACCTGACCTGGAGCATGAGAAACACCAGGTGGAGCAACCATGTAAACTTCTTCCTTAAGATCTCCGTTGAGAAAAGCATTTTTAACATCCATTTGAGAGATGTCCCACTGACGACTGGACGCAACAGCAATAAGAACCCGAACAGATGTCATCTTAGCCACATGAGAAAATGTCTCCTCATAATCCATGCCATACTCTTGGGCAAACCATTTAGCAACTAAACGAGCTTTGTATCGCTCAATAGAACCATCTTACTTGGTTTTGATTTTATATACCCATCGACAACCAATAGTTTTCTTCCCAGTAGGAAGGTATACAAGATCCCAGGTACCGGTTTTGTCTAAAGCAGACATTTCCTCAGACATAGCACGTTGCCACACAGGAGAACGAACAGCCTCCGAGTAAGAAGAAGGCTCATAAAAAGTGTCAATGGAAATAAGAAATGAAGCAAAAGCCCGAGAGTAACAAGAGTAAGCAAAATCTGATAATTGAGTAGATTTACGTGTGCGAGTGGGATAGCGAGGTTGAACAGGATCTGTCGTCACAGGAGGTGTTTGAACAGTCGTAGTAGTAGGGGATAAAGTGTCACCTGCAGAAGAAGAAGGAACAGAGTGTATGGATGACGGTGTATCAATGGTAAGAGGTGGTGAATCAGAGGAGTTATCAATAGGAAATGGATCAATGTGAATAAGATCAGACCTAGTCATACTATAAGGACTAGCAGGAATAGAGTAGAAGGAATATGCTCAATAAAGGAAACATGACGAGAAACATACAGTTTATTTGAAGAAGGATCATAACAACGATAGCCTTTTTGTTTAATACCATACCCAAGAAAAACACATATAGCAACACGTGAAGATAATTTTGTACGCTCTACGTGTGGACGAAGGACAAAACAGGTGGAACCAAACACTTTTAGGTGAGAGTAATCAAGAGTTTGACCAAACAACTTGGCATGAGGAGAAATACCAGAATTATGAGAAATCGGGATCTTATTAATAAGATAAACGGAAGTAAGAACAGCTTCTCCCCAAAACTCTTTTGGAACGCTAGCCGAAAGAATCATAGAACGGGCACTCAACAATGTGTCTATGTTTTCTTTCAGCAACACCATTTTGTTGCGGGGTAATAGTGCAGGAAGACTGATGCAAAGTACCATCAGCCGTGAATATGTTAGAAAGGTCTCCCTTAGTATATTCCCCCCTAAATCAGAACGAAAGCATTTAACAATAGCAGAGTGTTGTGTGTTAACATATGCTTGAAAGGCAGTATAAATATCAATAAACTCAGAACGACGTTTCATCAGAAAAACCCAACAATAACGAGTATAGTCATCGATAAAAGAGACATAATATCTGCACCCACCTTTTGTGGGGATTGGTGCTGGACCCCAAACATCAGAGTGAACTAAATCAAAAGATGCAGTGGAAGTAGAAACACTTTGATTAAAGGGTAAAGCAGAAAATTTTCCAAGTTTACAACCACTACAGTCTGAAATATCATGAGAACGTAAATCTCCTAAAACACCAGAATTACACAAGAATTTAAGACGAGAGCTTGAAATATGACCAAGTCTAGAATGCCACAAATAAAACTTAGAAGACAACGGAGTTAAATGAAAAGAAGAAAGGTCAATACTAGCAGCAGTAGCATGACCTGGGATGTGCAAGTCATCCAAAACATAGAGACCGTCCTGCCTACGGCCTGTCCCAATCAACTTCTTGGAGTTGGGATCCTGCACAGAGAAAGTGGTGGAAGAAAAATGTACAAGATATCCAAGATCACAAAGTTGTCCGATCGAAACAAGATTCATAGTTAGTTTAGGAATGCAATAAACATTCAGGAGGGAAACATGTGCGGTTTGAATTGTATTGATTCCTGTTAATGGCAAAGGTGTGCCATCAGCAGTCAAAATAGAAGGTGAGCGAGAATCAAAAGACATAGATATAAATGATGAACAATCATGGGACATATGATATGAAGCACCAGAATCCAAAATCCACAAAAGAGAATTCGAACCTGACATGGAGGGAGCTGACATGGAAAAGTTCTGAGACTGAGGAGCAGTCATGTTTTGAGACAAAGACTCGCTAACAAGGAACTTCTGAAATTGCTCCGCAAGAGAGTCCATAGAGGAATCCACAACTGATTCGCCAGAAGGATGTACCAATGCAGTAGTCTTGGGCTGGGAACTACCACGTGACAGTCCATGTCCTTGTGCAGTAGAGAAGGGCTGTTGTTGGCCACCACGTTGTTGCTGTTGTGATCTATCACCTGGCTAAAAACTTTGATTTTTTTGACGAGCCAATAATTCAGGACATTGATTTTTCCAATGGTCTGGTTGTTTACAATAATTACAATCACGACCATTCTTGATACTTATCTTGTTGCGTTGAGATGGGATTGGTAAAATCCCTGTTGCAAAAACAGATGCAGAAGAAGTCTGTGCAACTTTCTCGGTTTGAGACTTCAAGCGAGTTTCTTCAGCTAATAAGTCATGTAGAACAGAATCAACAGAAGGTAAAGGAGTGCGATGTAGGATGGACGCACGACAATGCTCGTACTCTGGTCGAAGAGCCATCAACAATTGAACAAGCCGTTGTTCCTCCCTACGAGCGATATATGGAGCAAATGACCTAAGCTCAGCAACCTCAGTCATAGCCAATTGATCCCAAAGAGCAGTAATTTCAGAATAAAAATCTTGAATATTTCGATCATTCTGAGACAATGACCGAATATCAGCCTCCAATTGATATTGAACGGCAAAGTTAGAACACACAAAAAGTCGCTCCAAATAGTCCCAAACTTGCTTAGCAGTATCATACTTAGCCAATTGCATACCAATTCTATTCTCAACAGAATTATTAATCCAAGTGATGATCTTTGAATTGTTGGTATCCCATTTCTCCATCAATTCAACATTAGCAGCTTCAGGAGCCACAATAACACCAGAAATATATCCTCATATCTGTTTTCCTTTCAGAAAATTTTTCATGACATAACTCCAATAAGAATAGTTTTTTCCATCTAAACGAACACTAATGCCTGTAATGAATCATCACCTCCGGCCATATTTTGAAACAAATAAGCCTGCTTCGAAAATGAGTTGCTGGCTTCACGATTGGACGAGGGTGGGCGAAAACGAGTTTCAACAGTAGGTTTCAGGTTTCAGGAGCAGATCTCGGGTTCAGATCTCAGGCTTCAGGTTTTCAGGAGCAGATTTCAGGCTTCATAATTGATCTCGGGTTCAGGTCTCAGTTGCTGGCAAAGCAGGTTTCAGGTTTCAGGAGCAGATCTCAGTTGCTGGCAAAGCAAGTCTCAGGTTTCGAGGCAGAGACGAGCAGGTTTCAGGAGCAGGTTAGACGAGGGTTTCAGAAGCGAAGGTTGAGGCAGAGACGAGGCCGAGACAGGAAGACGAGGCAGAGATTCATGGGGTTAGTCGAGGGTTTCACGAGGCAGAGATTCACGGGGTTAGACGAGGGTTTCAGGAGCGAAGGCGGAGGCAGAGATGAGGCAGCGGCCAGAAACATGAACCACTATAAGAATTACTGTTTATAGCAACGGGTTGGGGGGGTGGCAACGGCCTCCAACGGCCTTTGACCAACGGCTTCCACCGGCGAGCACGACAAGCTGTTTCCCGGAATTTTTTAATAACAAAAAACACATGCCGTTGGAAGCCATTGGAATATTGCCGTTGGCGGCCGTTGCTCGCCGTTGGAAATCCGCGACTAACCTGCAGCTCAAACTTCTTCTTCCTCATTCCGATTATACACGAAAAATAACCCAATTCCCCTGCCCTAAAAAATTTCCAACCCCATTTTATCCCCTTCTACACGTTCTAGCATCCCCATCTTCGTTTGCAAGCTCCACAACCTCCAAAATCAGGTATTATTTGCTAAAACCCTAATTTTGTTAAATTTTTAATTTTAGGTTAAATTGGTAATTTTTGTGTATGTATTGTGCTATTGATTGTGTAGTGTAGTGTATTGGACCTTAATTATTGTTATTAAACTAATTATTGCATGTTTAACTATGATTTGTTAAATTAGGTTTATTATTAAATTAGTGTCAAACTTAATAATTGTTACTAACCTAAGCATGAACCTCACTTGTTATTATATTGGTGATTGAATTGCGTAAAATCATACGTAGAAAGTGATGATATTGACCTATAAATTGTTCACTTTTGACATGTTATGATACGATATATACGTGATACATTTTGTGCATGACTGGATGTGATTTGTGATGCGATTATATGTATAACATTGTTTGTTTATTTTATACGTTGCGCACACACACTGGATTTTTTTTTGTTTTAGGAAAAAATCAATATATATGCGTTGATTCAACATATTGTTTATTGATATAAAAGTTTAAATTTTGTGAAAATAAAATTTAAACTTTTGTATCGCTAATTTTAAAATTTAAACCCTTAGAGTGTTTTTGGCCCCGTTTGATAAGTATTGTATATGATCGTTGTGTGGATATTCGTTTTTTTAACAGAACGGACATCTATATTCATCGTATATAGTATTTGTTGGATTTGTCCCTGTATTGGACAA
This sequence comes from Allium fistulosum, assembly GCA_030737815.1. Classification (NCBI taxonomy): domain Eukaryota; kingdom Viridiplantae; phylum Streptophyta; class Magnoliopsida; order Asparagales; family Amaryllidaceae; genus Allium; species Allium fistulosum. Next base: position 328,792,966 of record CM060906.1, read on the forward strand.
GTTACAAAAACAATAACGTAATTAAATCTCGTAAATCATTTCAGTTTAAACGGTTCGCAAAATTTCGGCAGCGCTTCCCTTTATGTTCCCTGTGTACACGCAATTGTGTACTGTTTAGGGAACTAAAGCGAAGTGCTGTCGAAATTTTGTTGAATCGTTTAAATTGAAATGATTTATGCGATTTAATTACGTTATTGTATTTGTAATGGGAGGTAGGATGACCCATCAACAAAGTGTCAATGATCAATTAATATCAAATTCGCTAATAAAATTGTTTAAATAAAATATAATGTTCATTTCAAAATAAGCTTTAAGTATTATTTTAACAGATATAACACAAACACGAAGAATGTTTATAAAATTGTTTTAATAAAAAATGTCAATGCAAATTTATATCGTACTTTTTAATTATATACGTAGGTAAATGGACAATTATTTTACTGATCGGAGCTGGATGTACAAAAAATGAAGGGTCGATACTGAAGGCTCAACAAGTGAACAATTTAATAATGGTGTTAGCGTATTTATGGATTTCGCTTTACGTAATAACGGAAACTACAAAGAAATCCCTTGTCCATGTAGTAAATGCAAACTGTTAAAGCATTTGATACTACAAATGGTTAGAGTTCATTTGCGTCAGTACGGTTTCGTGTCGAACTATTTGATTTGGGATCGTCATGGGGAACAGTTAGGATCTAATCCCGTATAAGATGAGGAGGTGGTGAGTAATGAAATTGGTACGACAAATCTTGTAGAACATATGGTTGAAGATGCTGCACGTTTAATGTTTCATGTTCCTTAATTAACTGATGACGATGGTAATGCTGAAGAAGAACCAAATATTGGGGCAAAATAAAAATATGATTTGTTAGATGCCACAAAAAAACTCCTTTGGGAAGGCTGCACAAGCGGAACCCAATTATCAGTAACTACTGAATACATTGCGATGAAATCCAAATACAACCTCACAGAATCTGGAGTTGCGGCTGTTGTACAAGCTGCGAAACGACATATGCCTCCTAATAATCTAATGTGCGAAAATCATTATGAAGTAAAAAAACTGATGCCGACCTTCGGTTTACCGTATCAAAAAATAGATACATGTCTAAAGGGTTGCATGTTGTTTTGGAAAGAAGATATCAACCTTAGAAATTGTAAAATATGTAATCAGGAAAGATACAAACCAAGAAAGAAAAAAGGAAAGGAAGTCCCGTATAAGCGTATGCATTATTTACCAATTACTCCTAGACTTAAAAGGTTATATGCATCTTCTCGCGACGGGCGTATATGGCTCGTATGACCTCGTGTTGGCCGAGGTGGACTGCGATACCAGAGGGGGTGCGGGAGGCTACCTAGCAGGACTTTTTGGTATGTGTGGTATATCAATTATTGCATTATGTAGTCATGTACATTATGTCAATTCATGTTTGCACTATTTGTAGCAACTGTATAACTCATAATTTTTCAAACGTGCAGGGGAAAGTGGACTTGGCCGATTCTGATGTTTCTGTTGTCCGACGCCATTGGAGCAGCAAAATTGCAAAAAACTATCGCGAAACAATAAACAGCATCAAAACATCAGGAAAGAGGCCTCATTGGATGAGTGAAGCTGTCTTTGATGAGTTCGCCACCTGGTGGAGCAACGAGGATTTTGTGGTAAATCTATCATATATTTAATTTAAATTGTTTGAGGCAAATAATATATAAATAATTAAAACTGTCAAAACAATTTTTGTTTTCAATTTAAATTTGCAGAGGCAGTCCGAGAGGAATTCTGCAAACAGGAGCAGGAACCCCGTTACACATCACGGTGGTTCCAAGTCTTTCCAGCATCACCGGGAAGATTTGGTATAATTATTAAATAAGATAAATAGTTAATTATTTTAAGTTTTAATTTGTTAAAATATAAATAATGTATACTTATATGTGCATATTTCAGGAGAGAACGCGGGGGGGGGGAGGGGCTGTTAGTTATTCGGATGTGTTTACCCATACACATGCCTTGACTCAGGTCGATGATTCCGGCGCAGTTTCTTACTCTTGGGACCACGATGACAAAGCGCGTGCTGCCTATGTAAGTATAACATAAGTAACTAAAACTTACAAGTTAATTGAAATAACGTTAACTAAATTCAATTATATTTTGCATGACAACAAAAGTTCCAAGAAGCGCGGACAGCCTTACTTGAGGATACAGGACGAGCTCACTTGACCCCCGATGAGGAGGACGCCATTTTTGAGTCTATCATGGATCCAGTGACCCACGGCAGATGCTACGGATATGGAAGCCAATCGGTAATTTTAAGTTAAATTTTAAGTTAAATTTTAAGTTAGTAAATATCCTTATACTGGTGTATTCCATTCATATTTTGAACTATCCTTGTACCCGCGGCAGACGCTTCCATATCCGTAGTTTGTATTATGAATTTGTTAGTGAATATATATAGGTTAGTTAATTTGCAATTATTTTAATACTAATTTTTTTAGTGTAGTTGATAATTTAAATTTGTTTACAGGCTCAGACAGCCCAAAGAGAATATCAAAAGGCTCAAGATAAGGAAGAGATTGAGCAGCTACGAGCCGAGCTTGCCGAGATGCGGGAACGCAATTTGCTGCATGAAGCAAGGACGGAGGAGATGAACCGGCGTATGGTGGAGTTCATCGCACAGTATGGACAACCTCCTTCATCTGGTGGTTCTGGTGCAGAGTGATTTAGGTATGTTTTGTTATTGGCATATATATTTTGGAGTTGGTGAGAATTTGATACATTCTGATGGTTTCTGTGTATATTTGGGTTTGATACATTCTGATGGTTTGGTTTTGGATGTTGGTTTGGATTTTTTGATGTTGGTTATGTTTGGATATTGGTTTATGTTGAAAAATATGCATGATTTGGTTATATCTGTATGTTTGGATATGTTTTGGTATAGTTGTTATATATATATACTCGAAATGGAGCTGTTTTGATATAATTGTGGTTGTGTGTGGTTGGAAGCAAGCACTGCTGGTTTTATTTAAAAAAATATACTCAGATTTTCAACGGCGACCAACGGCCAACTGGTCATTTACTTCCAACGGCTTCCAACGGCAAATTCCAACGCTTTCCAACGGTAGTTTGGTCAACAGGATTTGCCACGTTGGCAAACTTGCCGTTGGAAGCCGTTGGTATATCCCCGTTGGTGCCGTTGGAGGCCGTTGGAAGCCGTTGAAGCGTATACCAACGGCATTTTCAACGGCCTCCAACGGCTTTCCGCCGTTGGAAACAGCCGTTTCTCTTGTAGTGAACGAGGCTCTGATACCATGTAAACGTTTGTACAACGTTTGTAAACTCAAATAAGAAGAAAAAGATAATTCATATTATTCAGCAAAACAAAACGGCTGAGCAAAAGTGAAGAGTATTAGGGTTACAGAGATAGGTTTATATAGATAGAAAGCATAAGTAAGAAAAGGCTAAAAAAGTCCAAACAGAAAATAGATCAATATGCTAACAATCACTCATTTTGACGTTGTACTGTTACACGAAATTTAACATTAGAGTTTCCATCCTATAATATTATAAATTTAATTTGTATACATATATCACTCATTTCTATCTGTTCTCTATTTGAGAGAATACTGTTACACGAAATTTAACATAATACTGATAATAGCATAACACATTCAGTTTGTATTGGTTACTCTTCTTTTATTTTGACGTAGCACTTTCATATCAGATCTCCAAAAATAACAAACTTCTTCTATAAAGCTTCACACATTTCAAGGATGACCAGGTATAGTTTTTAACCATTTTATTATGGAGATGATGAAATTACCATTATATATAGGATCATCTTCAAAGAAATGAAATATCATGAGATTAATGGAAATTCTCATGCCAACCTAATGAATAAATACTTTCCAATAAATAACAAGACGGTAAAAAAATACAGTATACTTAAGAAATAAATAAGAAGTGAAAACTCTAAACAATGTGTATCCATATACACAGTTGCACCTGGCCTAAGAACAGATCAATTCAAAAATTAGACGTAGGTTAAGCAACATCGTTTTATAACCAATGGAAACTCAAAATTGAACCCCATTAAGGATAACCCGCGGACGATTAAAAGAAACAACAGCAAATTTGAAATATAACATCACACAGGACACCTACAACAATAAGTTGCCAGCATCTTCGTGTGTGTAGCACGCCACACAGTATATATCATTGCATATATGACTAACTTCTGTCCATCAAAACCTACCTATGAAACTGTCAAACTGATGAGATTCAGTTGCAGCAGGAAGAAAAGGCAAACAGTAAGAGGAGAAGAAGAAGATTATATTGAGAAGAAGGAGACCATGAACAAATTCAGAAACAACTTTTTCTCCATTTGTCATTGCTTTTCATTACATATATAGCTGTATTCTCAACAACTTTGCATATGTGGCCAATTCTACACCTACCCTATATAACTACTTTTGTAACCATATAAAAAAGAACAGAAATAGAAAAGCAAACAGAAATAGAAAAGCAATTAAATGCATCAGATTCCCATAACCGAATTGCAGTGGTATTTGTATTGCTCTCTTCGGCCTTGTATTGGTTTGTGCACTAACTTCCTATGTTGCTGTGTCACTAGTGTCCGTATCAACACCTACCCCTTCAAGATCGACCTTGTCCTCAAGGTCATGGCAATAAGGAGCTGGTGGTACTGGCGACTGATGGTGGTTCCGGGTCGTTTTCTGGAATGTCATCGTCCAGATTGATTTCAGGAAGGATCAACAAGATGTGGGTGGGTTTGCAACGATGGCCGAAGTAGTATTTTTCATCGCAGTTGAAACATAAGCCCTGTTGTTTTCGTTCATGCATTTCTGATTGGGAGAGTTGTTTGATAGGAATACTGGGTTTGGAGGGTTGCATGGAAGGTGTTTGTGGAATTGTCTGAGAGGTTTGCTGGTTGTCTGTTGGTTTCTGAAAGTGAGAATTGGTATATTCACTGTATATTGGTTTGGGAGGGTCAGTGTACTTACGTTCGATGAGTTTAGCGCCTTCTATTGCATCGGAAATGGTGGTGGGTTTTAGGATGTGGAGTTCATTTTGTATGTTGGTTTTGAGGCCGGAGATAAAGCATTGGAGGATGGATTCATTGGAAAGTGTAGTGATTCGGTTGCATAGATTTTCGAAAGTAGCTTGGTAATTTTCTACCATGGTTATCTGTTTCAGCTTGAACAAGGTAGCTTGTGGGTTGAGGAATGTGGGTGGTCCGAAGCGCTTTTCTATCGCTTTTGTCAGCGTCGCCCATGTAGAGATTTGATTGTTGCGGTGCATCCATTGGAACCACGATAGTGCCTGGCCTTGCATGTGGAAGCTTGCGAGATCTACTCGCTGATCTTCGGGCGTGGAGTAATAAGCGAAGAACCGATCCGCTTGAAATATCCAATCATGTGGATTAGAGCCATCAAATGTTGTGAGTGAACATTTTGGGGATCGGGTGGGTTGTGGGGTTGACAAAATGGGTGGTTGCCGGTTGTTGAATGTTGGTGGTTGTGTAGTAGATGATTGATTGGTTGGAGAGATGAGTGGTTGGTTGTCGATCTTGCGGTGGAGGTCAGTCATTTGGTTGGTGAGAGAGGTCATTTGTTTGGTGAGAGTTTGTATGGCTGTCTTGATGACTGTGTTATATGTAGTAAGGTTTTCTAACATGGAGCTGTGAGATGTTTGGGTGGTTTGAATGGTATCAATGGAGGATTGGTGAGCCGCGAGTTGGTGAAATGCATCGTCAACTCTGGTCATTGTGGTAGGGTTGTTTGGTTGTTTGAGTGTAGGAGGAAGAGAGAACAATCGGTGAAAGCACCAAAATGATGAGATTTAGTTGCAGCAGGAAGAAAAGGCAAACAGTAAGAGGAGAAGAAGAAGATTATATTGAGAAGAAGGAGACCATGAAAAAATTCAGAAACAACTTTTTCTCCATTTGTCATTGCTTTTCATTACATATATAGCTGTATTCTCAACAACTTTGCATACGTGGCCAATTCTACACCTACCCTATATAACTACTTTTGTAACCATATAAAAAAGAACAGAAATAGAAAAGCAAACAGAAATAGAAAAGCAATTAAATGCATCAGATTCTCATAACCGAATTGCAGTGGTATTTGTATTGCTCTCTTCGGCCTTGTATTGGTTTGTGCACTAACTTCCTATGCTGCTGTGTCACTAGTGTCCGTATCACAAACCGTCACTAACAGTGAACAATACAATAACAAAAACGCATGCGAAAGCTCGAACCTCGTGCTAGTACTAGTTTATTTGTCAATAAAGTACCACTCCCTACATAAAAATACAAGAAAAAGCACAGAAAAATACAAGAAAAAGCACAACAAAAAAGGTGATTATTAAAAAATAAAATTGACAAATCATTTGTAACCGGAAACATTTATTCATCTTCAGTCTTAAGGAAAACAGGAACGACTTCCCTTATATATCAAATGATCCTTCCACGCGACAATCTTTCATAGGCCCCGCCATCGATCCAGACTCCATCCGAATGTCCTTGCAAAACACATCCAATTTTCTCCACCACGTGCCATCGTTGACAGAAGCGTCCGCGGTAACTCTAACGTCGAAGACACCCACAACACCGACGTCGATCTTCGGATCAACCATAAACTTCGCTTTGACGACCGCCACGGAATTTCTCTCCTCCTCCTGCTTGAATGGAAACAGCGTGCTTGTACCTATAAAGTAGCTGTCGTAGTACAGGGAAGCGACGATGTTATCGTAGGCGATCGTTTTGGTTGCATCGGAATCGGGTTTTCTGATTGTGAAATTAAGGGCGATTTGGTAGGAAGATGTGGCGTTGATGAAGCTTGCGGTCAAGCTTGAAACTGAAAAATTGGGGAGGGGAGTCGGTGGCATCATCGATTGAGCTATCACCTTTACAAAGAATATTGCAATACAGATATAAGCGCCCGCAAACATACAATTTTCAAAGCAGGATCCGGGCTTAGGGGATCCATTATGGTTTCCGTTGGGGAGAGGATGGTAATTATGAAGGACTGGATGGCCAGTGACAACAGAGATCTGGTCGTCACCAACTTTGCTGCTTGCCGAGGAAGTCATTGGGGAGGGACGGCACTAGTTGTTAATGGCGGCTGAGAGTTGAGTTTGAAGCGGGAAATAATTATGTTTACTGGTTCAAAGTTGATGCGGGTAACCACTAAACTAGTAGCAACTTTTTACTGAGTCACTGTTCTTATCTTTAGTTGTAGTAGTGGTCAGAGTTTGAATTAGTCTTTTCTGTTCCAGTTTAATAGATCGTTTTATTTAAGTTGTAAAGGCTATATTAGCCAGCTTGTTCAAAAGGAATTTGACGAGTGCAACTCATCCAAACTGTTCTTATTATTGTTGCCGCTTTTACTTTCAGTATTAGAGCGAGGTTGGCATCTGAGATAAAGGGAGATGCTCATGGAGAACCTGCTGCGTTTGAAGGAATGGTGGCACTTGGTGAAGACTGAATATGCAGAACCAGGCAAAGGAGAAGAATTGATTGGAGGGCAGAGAACCCAGCTAGCTGATCTGAAGCTGAAGGACCTCAAGGTGGAAAACTATTTGTTTCAAGCCATTGACAAGACAATTGGCGCAGCGGATTACACAAAAACAATATAGGTCGTTGAAAGTAGCAATCGGTGAGTTGAGAAATACTGAAAGGCCCAAATTCGTTGATCCGAAGATACCGAATTCTAGCTATCTCTGACACGTTGATCGCGCACGATACTATGAGGAGAGATCTTCAATTCTTCGAGCGTTGATCAAGCGCACTTGATTCCGCGAATCGGCTTCTGCAGTCGTTGAATCGAGCGCACTCGATTATCCGAAAGAGGAGATAGGAGATTACACTCGACTACCAATTTGGTGAAAGCACAAAGCTAACAAAACAAAGTTTTTATTTCAAATCAACTAAACTTTACAAAATGACGCAACTTGCCTATTTATAGGCTACAACACATGCTACAGAAAATTACACAACACTTAGGTCGTTTCCGACTCATCACTAGGGATGGCAATGGGGCGGGTCTAGGGTCCAAACCCAATCGACCCGCCCCTGTTTTGGCCCATCCAGACCCGCCCCATTGGTCATTGGGGCGGGTAGACCCGTGACCCGTTCTTAAGTGCTCCGGGTCTAGGGTCGGGTCGGGGCTCGGCTGACCCGCCCCAACCCGACCCGCACTACTAATATCTCATGAAACTGCTTTATTACTATAATGATTTATTAATCTTCTTAGATATAAATGATTCTAGCATGGATATTAAAATGTTCCAATCAATAATTTATAGAAAAAATTAGAGTATTAAGTTGCGTCATTGATAATTATACAATAACATATGTATATATTTTTCTGAATTGTTATTGTAGACATCATTTTTATTAACTTCCCTTAGACACATTGTTTTTTTTATTTCATGTATTATTTGGTGATAACGAGTATAAACAAATAAATATATGTACGTTGGTACACAATTTTGAATCAATATATAGAGACTCGTTGGGTCTTGGGGCGGGTCGGGTCTACCCTGACCCGTACGGGTCCCGGGTACGGGGCAAAATTCCAGACCCGCACCGGGTCTGGGGCGAGGTCTAAAAAATCCGGGACGGGTACGGGGTACCTAAAACCCGCCCCAACCCGCCCCATTGCCATTCCTACTCATCACCCTACAACCTACGACCTATCATAAGTCGTTCACGACTTATCAGATTACAACACAAACATCACGACTTACAACTTATAACAAAACGACTTAACAAAATGTACAAAGGAAACAATACAACATATAGATCGTCTACGACTCAACGTACAATTCACGCGACCTAACTTCAATGCTCCAGCTTCCATCAGCGACTTAAAGAATCAACGGTAGAGATTAACGCGGCGTAAGAATCAACGGCATCAAGCTTCAGCGACTTAAAGAATCAACGGCAGAGATTAACGCGGCGTAAGAATCAATGGCATCAAGCTTCAGCGACTTAAAGAGCGGTTTCATAAAACTGCGCGACCTAAGTCTGCGACCTAAGTCCTCGCGACTTAAGACCTCGCGACTTATCTCTCCAGATCACCCAGCGACCTATCTTAGGTCGTAACTCGTTTGCGCGACCTAGTATAGGTCGTAGCATATCTCTGCGACCTAAAGTAGGTCGTAACCCTTTAACTCGTCTGCCTTCCATCACCCTGAACCCAGTAACTCGCGTGCTGCTTTTGTTAGGTCGTGAGCGACTCAATAATAGGTTAGGTCGTCTATGACTCATCATATCCACACGACTTAAGATTCCGTTAGGTCGTGGACGACTTATCACTTCTTCCTTAGGTCGCAAACTCGAGATAACTTCTTCCCCTGGTTTCCAGTTAAGTCGCAGCTCCCCCTCTCGTGACTCCTTAGGTCGTGGACGACCTATAACTTCTTCGTTAAGTCGTATGCGACTTAAATCCTTATATCGTGTGCGACTTAGACCTTCACTTCTGTCCTGAGCTGCATCATCCTCCCCAGGTTGATAAAAATTCGTCCTCGAATTTGTAAATTCTTCCACATCAGCTCGTTCATCACCATGATATGGTACGAGATGTTTAACATTGAACACATCAGAAGTGTACACATCCTCCGGCAGCTTCAACTTATAAGCATTTTCATTAATTCGTTTCACGACTTCTACAGGACCAATTTTTCTGGCTTTCAATTTGTTATAAGCGCCCATTGGAAAACGATCCTTTGTTAACACAGCATATACCATATCTCCTTCATTAAATTCAACACTTCTTCGCTTCAAATCTGCAGATCGTTTGTATTTCTCATTTGCCTTTTCCAATCGTTCTTGAACGATCCTATGACACTCTGTCAATCCTTCAACAAAATCAGCAGCTCGTTTGACTATCTTCTTTGGTTGTGGTATGACTGTTAACTCCAACGGTCTCTTTGGTAAACTAGAATATACAATCTGAAATGGGCTGAATCCCGTACTACAATTCACTGCATGATTATGAGCAAACTCTGCCTGACATAACTTCATGTCCCAACTCTTCAGATTGTCTTACACAAGACATCTCAACAAGTTTCCCAATGATCTGTTCACAACCTCGGTCTGTCCATCCGTCTGTGGATGATAAGCGCTACTAAAGTTCAACTTCGTTCCCACCATCTTCCATAAACTTAGCCAAAAATGACTCAGAAAACGAGTATCCCTATCTGACACAATAGATTCTGGTAATCCATGAAGTCGATATATCTCCTTGAAAAATAACTGAGCAACATGAACAGCATCCGCCATCTTCTTACAAGCAATAAAATGTGCCATTTTCGAAAATCGGTCAACCACCACATAAATGGAATCATTCCCACGCTGTGTTCTCGGCAACCCCAACACAAAGTCCATACTCACATCAACCCAAGGCTTAGTTGGTACAAGTAACGGCATATATAAACCAGCATTAGTCGCAGTTTCTTTCGAAACCTGACAGATATGACATCTCTCCACAAATCGCTCAACCTCTTTTCTCATCGATGGCCAAAAGTAAGACTGTGAAATCAACTGTAATGTACGGTCTCTCCCAACATGTCCTTCTTCATGTAGCTCTTTTACAATCTTCATTCTCAAACTACACTCAGGTATGCACAATCGATTTCCTTTGAACAGAAAACCATCTACCATTAAAAACTCATCCGTCTCTCCCTTCTTGGCTTTATCAACAAACTTTGCAAAGTAAGAATCATTGACAAATAATTCTGGCAACAGATCAAACCCCGTCACTTCAACCTTCATTGTTGTTAGCAAATGATTCCTTCTACTCAAAGCATCAGCCACACGATTCGTAACTCCTGATTTGTGTTTAACAACAAACGTAAATTGTTGCAGATATGCAATCCACGATGCATGTCTTGCTGAAATCTTGTCTTGCCCTTGTAAATGCTTCAATGCCTCATGATCAGTGTAAAGAACAAACTCTTTCTGAAATAGATAATGTCTCCAGTGTTTAATGGCTTGCACAACAGCATAAAATTCCACATCATATGTACTGTATCTCATCTTTGCTCCGATAGCTTCTCGCTAAAATATGCAATTGGACGTCCCCTCTGACTCAACACTCCTCCAATCCCAACCTTGGATGCATCAGTATGTAGTTCAAACGCTAGCTGAAAATCTGGTAGCACTAGAATATGTGCTGACGTCAAAAGTTCTTTGATCTGCTCAAAAGCAACCCCTGCTTCCTCCGTCCATGCAAACTGTTTACCCTTCATACGATCTGTAACAGGCGCCATCACACTACTAAAGTGTGGAATAAACCTCCGATAAAATGAAGCCAACCCATGAAAACTACGAACTTCCGTTATCGTCTTGGGTTGCGGCCAATCTCTGATAGCTTCGACTTTACTTTGGTCAACCTGTATTCCTTCTTCCGACACAACATACCCCAAAAATAAAACACTCCTTGCCATAAAAACAAACTTCTTTGTAGCAGCATAGAATTGTTCTTCACGAAGAATAATTAACACTTTCTTCAAATGCTGAACATGTTCTTCTGTACTAGCACTGTAGATCAGAATATCATCAAAGTAAACCACCACAAATTTCCCAATGTATGGCCTGAAAATTTGATTCATCACCCTCATGAATGTACTCGGTGCATTTGATAGACCAAACGGCATTACCAGCCACTCTACAATCCTTCCCTCGTCTTGAATGCTGTCTTCCATTCATCCCCTGGTCTAATGCGAATTTGATGATAACCACTCTTCAAGTCAATCTTAGAAAAGATTACGGACCCACTGATTTGATCCAGTAAATCATCAAGCCTCGGCATCGGAAATCTGTATCTGACTATGATCTTATTCAATGCTCTACTATCTGTGCACATCCTCCACGTTCCATCCTTTTTGGGTACCAATAAAGCTGGTACAGCACAAGGACTTAAACTCTCCTGCACACGCCCTTGTTCAAGTAATTCTTCCACCTGCCTTCACAACTCCTCATGCTCTTTTGGACTCATTCTGTAGTGTGGTCTGTGAGGTAACACAGCTCTTGGAACTAGATCAATTTGATGTTAAAGGTCCCTCAACGGCGGTAACTTCGTTGGCAACTCCTTTGGAAATACATCCTCAAATTCTTTAAATACTGGTTTCACTTCCTCTGGAATCTCAATCTCTTCACTGCTCTCTCGCCCAATCAACAAGAATACTTCCGGCTCTTCCTCAACCTCCTTAACAAACTCCTTCAAAGATAATAAAGTTTTCAGCTCTTCAATCTCTTCTGTCTTACTTTCTCCTTGTTGTCTCTTCTTCGGAACGCTAGCCGAAAGAATCATAGAACGAGCACTCAACAATGTGTCTATGTTTTCTTTCAGCAACACCATTTTGTTGCAGGGTATCAGTGTAGGAAGACTGATGCAAAGTACCATCAGCCGTGAATATGTTAGAAAGGTCTCCCTTAGTATATTCCCCCCTAAATCAGAACGAAAGCATTTAACAATAGCAGAGTGTTGTGTTTTAACATATGCTTGAAAGGCAGTATAAATATCAATAAACTCAGAACGACGTTTCATCAGAAAAACCCAACAATAACGAGTATAGTCATCGATAAAAGAGACATAATATCTGCACCCACCTTTTGTGGGGATTGGTGCTGGACCCCAAACATCAGAGTGAACTAAATCAAAAGATGCAGTGGAAGTAGAAACACTTTGATTAAAGGGTAAAGCAGAAAATTTTCCAAGTTTACAACCACTACAGTCTGAAATATCATGAGAACGTAAATCTCCTAAAACACCAGAATTACACAAGAATTTAAGACGAGAGCTTGAAATATGACCAAGTCTAGAATGCCACAAATAAAACTTAGAAGACAACGGAGTTAAATGAAAAGAAGAAAGGTCAATACTAGCAGCAGTAGCATGACCTGGGATGTGCAAGTCATCCAAAACATAGAGACCGCCCTGCCTACGGCCTGTCCCAATCAACTTCTTGGAGTTGGGATCCTGCACAGAGAAAGTGGTGGAAGAAAAATGAACAATATATTCAAGATCACAAAGTTGTCCGATCGAAACAAGATTCATAGTTAGTTTAGGAATGCAATAAACATTCAGGAGGGAAACGTGTGCGGTTTGAATTGTACTGATTCCTGTTAATGGCAAAGGTGTGCCATCAGCAGTCAAAATAGAAGGTGAGCGAGAATCAAAAGACATAGATATAAATGATGAACAATCATTGGACATATGATATGAAGCACCAGAATCCAAAATCCACAAAAGAGAATTCGAACCTGACATGGCAAAGTTCTGAGACTGAGGAGCAGTCATGTTTTGAGACAAAGACTGGCTAGCAAGGAACTTCTGAAATTGCTCCGCAAGAGAGTCCATAGAGGAATCCACAACTGATTCACCAGAAGGATGTACCAATGCAGCAGTCTTGGGCTGGGAACTACCACGTGACTGTCCATGTCCTTGTGCAGTAGACAAGGACTGTTGTTGGCCACCACGTTGTTGCTGTTGTGATCTATCACCTGGCTAAAAACTTTGATTTTTTTGACGAGCCAATAATTCAGGACATTGATTTTTCCAATGGTCTGGTTGTTTACAATAATTACAATCACGACCATTCTTGATACTTATCTTGTTGCGTTGAGATGGGATTGGTAAAATTCCTGTTGCAAAAACAGATGCAGAAGAAGTCTGTGCAACTTTCTCGGTTTGAGACTTCAAGCGAGTTTCTCCAGCTAATAATTCATGTAGAACAGAATCAACAGAAGGTAAAGGAGTGCGATGTAGGATGGACGCACGACAATGCTCGTACTCTGGTCGAAGAGCCATCAACAATTGAACAAGACGTTGTTCCTCCCTACGAGCGATATATGGAGCAAATGACCTAAGCTCAGCAACCTCAGTCATAGCCAATTGATCCCAAAGAGCAGTAATTTCAGAATAAATATCTTGAATATTTCGATCATTCTGGGACAATGACCGAATATCAGCCTCCAATTGATATTGAACGGCAAAGTTAGAATGCACAAAAAGTCGCTCCAAATAGTCCCAAACTTGCTTAGCAGTATCATACTTAGCCAATTGCATACCAATTCTATTCTCAACAGAATTATTAATCCAAGTGATGATCTTTGAATTGTTGGTATCCTATTTCTCCATCAATTCAACATTAGCAGCTTCAGGAGCCACAATAACACCAGAAATATATCCCCATATCTGTTTTCCTTTCAGAAAATTTTTCATGACATAACTCCAATAAGAATAGTTTTTTCCATCTAAACGAACACTAATGGCCTGTAATGAATCATCACCTCCGACCATATTTTGAAACAAATAAGCCTGCTTCGAAAATGAGTTGCTGGCTTCACGATTGGACGAGGGTGGACGAAAACGAGTTTCAGCAGTAGGTTTCAGGTTTCAGGAGCAGATCTCGGGTTCAGATCTCAGGCTTCAGGTTTTCAGGAGCAGATTTCAGGCTTCACAATTGATCTCGGGTTCAGGTCTCAGTTGCTGGCAAAGCAGGTTTCAGGTTCCGGAGCAGATCTCAATTGCTGGCAAAGCAAGTCTCAGGTTTCAAGGCAGGTTAGACGAGGGTTTCGAGGCAGAGACGAGCAGGTTTCAGGAGCAGGTTAGACGAGGGTTTCAGAAGAGAAGGTTGAGGCAGAGACGAGGCCGAGACAGGAAGACGAGGCAGAGATTCATGGGGTTAGACGAGGGTTTCACAAGGCAGAGATTCACGGGGTTAGACGAGGGTTTCAGGAGCGAAGGCGGAGGCAGAGATGAGGCAGCGACCAGAAACATGAACCACTACAAGAATTACTGTTTATAGCAACGGGGGGGGGGGGGCAACGGCCTCCAACGGCCTTTGACCAACGACTTCCAACGGCGAGCAACGACAAGCTGTTTCCCGGAATTTTTTAATAACAAAAAACACATGCCGTTGGAAGCCGTTGGAATATTGCCGTTGGCGGCCGTTGCTCGCCGTTGGAAATCCGCGACTAACCTGCAGCTCAAACTTCTTCTTCCTCATTCCGATTATACACGAAAAATAACCCAATTCCCCCCCCCCTAAAAAATTCCAACCCCATTTTATCCCCTTCTACACGTTCTAGCATCCCCATCTTCGTTTGCAAGCTCCACAACCTCCAAAATCAAGTATTATTTGCTAAAACCCTAATTTTGTTAAATTTTTAATTTTAGGTTAAATTGGTAATTTTTGTGTATGTATTGTGCTATTGTTTGTGTAGTGTAGTGTATTGGACCTTAATTATTGTTATTAAACTAATTAT
Source organism: Allium fistulosum (assembly GCA_030737815.1). NCBI lineage: Eukaryota > Viridiplantae > Streptophyta > Magnoliopsida > Asparagales > Amaryllidaceae > Allium > Allium fistulosum. The sequence continues at coordinate 328,808,259 of CM060906.1, forward strand.
TGCATGTTTAACTATGATTTGTTAAATTAGGTTTATTATTAAATTAGTGTCAAACTTAATAATTGTTACTAACCTAAGCATGAACCTCACTTGTTATTATATTGGTGATTGAATTGCGTAAAATCGTACGTAGAAAGTGATGATATTGACCTATAAATTGTTCACTTTTGACATGTTATGATACGATATATACGTGATACATTTTGTGCATGACTGGATGTGATTTGTGATGCGATTATATGTATAACATTGTTTGTTTATTTTATACGTTGCACACACACTGGATTTTTTTTGTTTTAGGAAAAAATCATTATATATGCGTTTATTCAATATATTGTTTATTGATATAAAAGTTTAAATTTTATGAAAATAAAATTTAAACTTTTGTATCGCTAATTTTAAAATTTAAACCCTTAGAGTGTTTTTGGCCCCGTTTGATAAGTATTGTATATGATCGTTGTGTGGATATTCGTTTTTTTAACAGAACGGACATCTATATTCATCGTATATAGTATTTGTTGGATTTGTCCCTGTATTGGACAAGTTACAAAAACAATAACGTAATTAAATCTCGTAAATCATTTCAGTTTAAACGGTTCGCAAAATTTCGGCAGCGCTTCCCTTTATGTTCCCTGTGTACACGCAATTGTGTACTGTTTAGGGAACTAAAGCGAAGTGATGTCGAAATTTTGTTGAATCGTTTAAATTGAAATGATTTATGCAATTTAATTACGTTATTGTATTTGTAATGGGAGGTAGGATGACCCATCAACAAAGTGTCAATGATCAATTAATATCAAATTCGCTAATAAAATTGTTTAAATAAAATATAATGTTCATTTCAAAATAAGCTTTAAGTATTATTTTAACAGATATAACACAAACACGAAGAATGTTTATAAAATTGTTTTAATAAAAAATGTCAATGCAAATTTATATCGTACTTTTTACTTATATACGTAGGTAAATGGACAATTATTTTACTGATCGGAGCTGGATGTACAAAAAATGAAGGGTCGATACTAAAGGCTCAACAAGTGAACAATTTAATAATGGTGTTAGTGTATTTATGGATTTCGCTTTACGTAATAACGGAAACTACAAAGAAATCCCTTGTCCATGTAGTAAATGCAAACTGTTAAAGCATTTGATACTACAAATGGTTAGAGTTCATTTGCGTCAGTACGGTTTCGTGTCGAACTATTTGATTTGGGATCGTCATGGGGAACAATTAGCATCTAATCCCGTACAAGATGAGGAGGTGGTGAGTAATGAAATTGGTACGACAAATCTTGTAGAACATATGGTTGAAGATGTTGCACGTTTAATGTTTCCTGTTCCTCAATTAATTGATGATGATGGTAATGCTGAAGAAGAACCAAATATTAAGGCAAAATAAAAATATGATTTGTTAGATGCCACGAAAAAACCCCTTTGGGAAGGCTGCACAAGCGGAACCCAATTATCAGTAACTACTGAATACATTGCGATGAAATCCAAATACAACCTCACAGAATCTGGATTTACGGCTGTTGTACAAGCTGCGAAACGACATATGCCTCCTAATAATCTAATGTGCGAAAATCATTATGAAGTAAAAAAACTGATGCCGACTTTCGGTTTACCGTATCAAAAAATAGATACATGTCTAAAGGGTTGCATGTTGTTTTGGAAAGAAGATATCAACCTTAGAAATTGTAAAATATGTAATCAGGAAAGATACAAACCAAGAAAGAAAAAAGGAAAGGAAGTCCCGTATAAGCGTATGCATTATTTACCAATTACTCCTAGACTTCAAAGGTTATATGCATCTTCTGTAACTGCGCAACATATGAGATGGCACGGTGTGAGAACACAGGAAGAAGGTACGTTAACACATCCAGCTGATGGGGAAGCATGGAAGCATTTTGACCAGAAATATCCTAATTTTGCGTCCGAAATTCGTAATGTTAGACTTGGTTTACGTACGGATGGATTTTCCCCATTCTCTCAATTTGGTTCGAAATATTCGTCATTGCCTATAATTGTCATGCCTTATAATTTACCTCCTTGGATGTGTATGAAAACTCCATATATGTTTCTTACAGTTGTCGTCCCTGGTCCCGATGATCCGACACAAGGAATCGATGTTTATTTACAACCATTGATTGATGAATTAAAAAAATTGTGGTACGAGGGAGTAGAGACATATGATATTTTCCAAAAAAAGAACTTTCGCATGTATGCTTCTTTATTGTGGACAATCAGCGATTTTCCTGCATATGCAATGCTTTCAGGTTGGAGTACGGCCTGTCGTCTAGCTTGTCCTTATTGCATGGAAGAAACACGAGCAATTTTTTTACCTCATGGAAAGAAAGTTTCGTGGTTTGACTGTCATCGATGTTTTCTTCATATTAATCATCCTTTTCGAAGAGATAAAAAAAACTTTACAGCTAATAGACATGAAACTTTGAGACCACCTACGGTTTGGTCAAGCGAAGAAATTTATGAACTTGTAAAGGATTATCCAAAGATACATGAAACCGGAGAACAAATTGAAATTCAAGGTAAATCATCGATTCATAACTGGTGCAAACAGAGCATATTTTGGGAATTTCCTTATTGGAAAAATCTCTTGATTCATCATAATATTGACGTGATGCATAATGAGAAAAACATGTTTGATAATCTGTTTAATACAATTTTGAATGTTAAAGGGAAGACGAAAGATGATTTGAAATCAAGACGTGATATCGAAGTAATATGTAATCGTCCCGAGCTTCATATAAAACCAAATGACACAAAAAAGCCAAAAGCTTGCTATGAGCTAGACAATAATCAAGTTAAATTACTTTTAAAATGGGTGGAAGGATTAAGATTTCCAGATGGCATATCTTCTAATTTTCGTAGATGTGTTGACTATAAGAACAATAAACTTAGCGGGATGAAAAGTCATGATTGTCATGTTATGATGGAAAATTTGTTACCCGTCGCTTTTAAAGAACTGTTGCCCGTAAAAGTTTGGACTGTTGTAACAGAACTTAGTTTGTTTTATAAAGAGATTTGTTGAACTACATTAAAAGTTGATCGTCTACGTAAACTTGAGGAAGAAATCCCGATATTGCTTTGCAAACTGGAAAAAATATTTCCTCAAGGTTTTTTCAATGTTATGGAGCATTTACCTATTCATCTTCCATTTGAAGCACGTCTTCGAGGGCCTGTGCAATATGGATGGATGTATCCATTTGAAAGGTATATTAATATTTAGTTTATTACATATTGGTTTAATTAAATGTATAAAAAATTAATTTAAAATAATTTTTGCTAGGTATTTAAATCATCTAAAGAAAAAAGTGAGACAGAAAGCTCGAGTTGAAGGTTCGATTTGCAAATCGTACATCGAAGAAGAAGCTTCGTTTTTTTTCTCTCACTATTTCAACGACCATGTGAATATATCATTTGAAAGTGCTACGCGTAATGATGAAGGCATTGATGAAGATGATTGTCAAGCGACTTTATCTATTTTTAAAAAAACTGGTCGGCCTGCTGGTAAATGTGTGGAAGTATGGTTGGATGATAGAGATTATCAAGTAGCACACACGTACATTCTTCTCAACTGTGCCGAAGTTGCACCATTTATTAGGTAATATATACACACATACGTCTACACATGCATATCATCTACACATATGTATACACAAATATGCACACATGTATTTTAATCATAATGCAACATTTGTTCTATAATTGCAGTATTTACGAATCACAACATCCAAACGACGATATCGGTAAAGAATTTGCTGCTTGGTTTTCTAACTACGTTTTTGATACAACAAATTGTGTTATAGATGAAGGATTGAAACATTTAGCTATGGGACCAAAAAGGATAGTCAAGACATATCCAATATTCTTTGTCAACGGATATAAATTTAATACCAAAGAATACGGTGCCGAAAAATCAACTAACAATACTGGTGTATTTGTCAAAGGTAGTGATGATCCAAATGATCACATAAATGACTTTTATGGCGTGCTGACCCAGATTTTGCAGTTGACATATTTCACCCGACCCGCAGAAGAAGTATTTTTGTTTAAATGCAACTGGTTCAGCAACGTTCCAGGTTCTGGAATAAACGTGGATCCAAAATATATTCTTATAGAAATAAAACATACTTCGAGGTATTATAAGTACGATCCTTTTGTACTTGCCAAATGTTAACGCTGAAAAGTGAACGCTAACACCCGGTGTGTGTAGTAGAATCGTGAAAGCACCACCCGTGTGACGGGGACAAGAAGTAAGCAGTAAAATAGCAAAAAAGCGGTAAAAGACAGCAGTTTATAGTGGTTCGGCTTGAGATCGAGCCTACGTCCACTTTGAATCTCTTTATTACTGAATCTGGTTACAAAGCGATACAACACACTCGTAAAAACAATACAATTTGATCACAAAAACAATCTCGACTACTAGCTCAAACTTCGATGATGGAACTTGACGAATCCGTGTTGGATGTAGGAAATTCCTCTCGAAGGTTGTTGTAGTGTCTTGAATGTTCGAAGTTCTTCAGTTGTTGGGTGAGTTGAGAGTTCGGCAGAGTAATGACGCTTCAGAAATGATTTGCCAAAAGTCCCTTGCACGTTGGAGTTGGAGCTCTATTTATAGGGTTGGCTCTGGGTGAATTTTTCTGCTCCTAAGTCTTAGGTCGCGTACGACCTTAGTTAGGTCGTAGGTCGCGAGCGACCTAAGTTAGGTCGTGGCCCACTTCTCGACTTAAGCAGTTAGCTTGATGGGGCTGCTCTCGGTCTTATCTGAACAAGAAGGCACGAAGTAGGTCGCGAACTACCTAAGGAATGGGCCCATAAGGAGTTGCCTGGACTAGTTCAATCTGGGCAAGCTTTAGGTCGCGAGCGACCTAAAGTAGGTCGTGAGCGACCTAAGGAATAGTTGCTGAAGCCTTTGGGTCGCTGGAATGCTTTATGAAGCTAAGTCGTGATACTTCATAGGTCTAAGACTCTTAGATCGCAAGGTTCTTATGTCGTGCAATCTGGAGCCACTAGGTCGCTTTCTTACTGAAAGCGTTAGGTCGCTGAAGATCCTCAGCAGTTAGGTCGAATGGTCTCTTAGTTAGGTAGGTCGCAGACTTTTAGGTCGTGGAGAAGTTAGGTCGCTAACTTCTTATCCTGGTAGGTCATAGACTTTCTCAGTTAGGTCGGGGGCTTCCGCTATGTCCTCGGGTCGCAAGGTTCTTAAGATAGTTAGGTCGCAGACTCCCTTAGGTCGCAGAGCCTCTTAGGTCGCAGGCTTCTCTTAGGTCGTTTGCTTTTTAGGTCGTACAGTTTTAGGTCGCTTGAAGATAGGAGTTAACATTTGCCCCTCAAAGCATATGCCTATGCTATAGGTTGTGTGCTTCGACTTATCCTCGCTAGGTCGTGAACGACCTAAAGCTTGTGCTAATCCGTACGTCTGTTCGCCTTCTTCCATCAGCCTCGTATAAATAAGCTAGGTCACTCCTTCCTCCTCACCTTACTGCTCTGAAAATCCACTGTCATTGGCGAATTTTTGATCTTTCGAAGGCGAATTCAATCCAACTAGCAATCGATTCATTCCTATCAGCATATTACGTAAGTGGATCAATCCCTACTCATCCATAATCACTGCTCGATCACGAATCCTCGTTCCCTGACCTAAGCTTAATTTCATGCGCCATGCTTTATTTTCTGAATGGTGGTTTCGATTGGCTTTTGTTTGTCGTTTGACGCGTTGTGATGATTCATGATCGTATAGAAACCTTCACTATGGATCGGCGGGGTTTGCAATCGATTTGCTAGCTGATTTGGAGGTATGTTGGGATGGAATGAAGGGGAAGACGAATTCCTCTGAAATGGCGGTATTGGGCTATTGGATCCAGTAAGGTGTTGCTTGGAGAGGAAGTTAGCTACCTACCAGATCTGGACGACTTAATAGTTAGGTCGTGGTGGGATTCTTGGCGACCCAAGCCTTACGATCTAAGGATATCCGCGACTTAAACAATGCCGAACAACCTTTTCCACGACCTAAAGAGTTTACGACCTAAGCCAAGCCGTGAGCGACCTAGGACTTAGAGAAAACTGCACTGTCTTGATCCATTCAATTGCATTGTGCGACCTAAAGACGCCTTGACCTTTGATAGGTCGTTGAATGACCTAGCACTTGAAACGATTGCACAATCCTGAACACTTATAATTTGAACAACACGACTTAAGAATGCTGCGACCTATGTTAGGTCATGAGCGACCTAACACTTGGAAATTTGAGCAGAATTTGACTGAATCTTTGAATTTGACCTGTGTTGCACTTTGCCGACCCTAATTGTACTTTGCCACAGATTATACCATCTTTTAAAGTTGTCAACCTGTTAAATACAATATTTGCAGAAAAATGGGACGAATATACTGCCATTGACTGCCCACATCGAATGACAGATTAGTCGATAAAGAATAATCAACTTAAATGAACTGTATGATTGAAATGCTGTGGAACAACATTTTCAAGTGAAGTATCAAAGCAAAATTACAATAATCAACCAAAGCTGATTTGTTTGCCATAACACTGCACTTGTGTTTTCAATAACAAACGTTGAAACTCAATAGCTGACAAGTACTAACTAATTCGTTTATAGTTGTTTGTTATTTTTTCTAGTTTCGCACAACACTTCACACTTTTTAGAAAACGCGCACCTTCATATTTAAATATCCAGTTGATTGTGTAGAATGACATCTCAACAAGAAGACTCAAGATCAGTTGGAGAAGCTTTCCCGATAGCCAACCCACTGATTGATCCTCCGGAGAGAACTCCGACTACTCTAAGCCACAAAGTTTTTAGAAAACTATGTACCCAATTTGGTATTTCCGAATCGGACACTATATTCCCTGGAGCAAGCGACACAGCTGACAGGCCACCCCTTGGTTTTATCGCAGTGAACCGCCAGATGTGTTTAAGCGGAGCTATTCCGCCTTTCAACGAATTTCTTCGTGAACTCTTTCTTCGATTAGCCATCTCGCCCTTCCAGCTACATCCCAACGGTTACACTGTTCTGATGGGGTTATGTGTTCTGTTTAGGAGGACGCTTGACCGTCTCCCGAGCTTTGATGAAATTTTCTACTTGTGCACTTTCTCAAAGAACAAAGATCATCCTTCAATCGTGCTTGTAAGAGGAGCCAGAAACCGGAGATTGATCTTGGATTTGCCCGAAAGTGCTCACGGATTTCTGAGTCAGTTCTTCTTTGTTCGATGTCCTCCAGGATTCTACGCTGTCTGGAGAATCGGAAGTAAGATTGTCTTTTGCCGTTCATCTCATGAGTTTTTTCAAAACCCGAATTACCAAATGCTTAACTTATTCTTTTTCTTCTTCCAGCACTTCCTCCTCCATTTAGAAATCCCAGCCTCAAGTCAATCTTTGAAACTTTAAATGCTGTGGCGGCGGAAGAAAGAAGCACCAAATTTCTGTTGAAGGATGAATTTTTGTATCAGCATGGACTTTTACACTCTTCCCGATCTACCCAGCCTTATGAAGTCCCTAATTCTCCAGTAAAAACATCGGATGCCCCAGTCCATGCTGGAGAACTTTCACCGAAAGGACTTACTATTGAGACTTCATTGGTAAAGTGTTCTACTCTCACTGACATTGTGGAGTCGTCCAACAAATTAAAGCTTTCTCCAGTTATTGAAGAGGAGGAGAATCCTCATATTTCTGAAAAAACAGCTGATGTAGAAATCGATAAAGAGAGTTCTGCTGGGTATCACGGCGATGACACCTTTGATGATTTGAGTGATATAATGATAACTTCTCAAGAGCTTTTCAAGGATAATATTCCAAAAGCGAACTCTCCTGTCGTTGAAGCGACTTCCTCTTTGAAACAAGCTTCGATGCCTTCTACACCTGTCGTCTCTGTTCCCACACTAAAGCGTGGTTTGTAGTTTGACGCACGTTGTTCGCACGCCGCACGCACTTAGGATTTTTCATCACTTATAAGCACTTATCCTCTTTCTCTAGAAATTTCTAAACTTTACTTCTTTTTCGTTTTCAGATTCTCCGATGGGGCGTGCTGGCTCATACTATGACTCATTTAAGCGCCGTGGAGGCCGTGGATCCTATGACTTTAGGAAATACCTTGATGCCCCGAAAGAGACAGATGAAGAAAGGGCTCGAAGGAAGGCCCAAGAAAGGCGGGATTATGATCAGTGGCAGAGAAGAAAAGACGCTGAGCGATATAGTTCTTCTCACAGAAGTGACGAGTCCCATAAGCGAAAGTCTTATGATGACAAGGGGAAGACTCATATTGCTGACGAATCGAGCAAGCGGTCCAAGCCAAGTGACGCGTCTGCAATTTCTGAGAAGACTGATGCTCCTATCCCTTCTGATATTCCAGCCGGCTCTCCTCCTTTAAAGAAATCTGACATCCAAGCGATCATCAGTAGGCCCCAATATCAGGTTAAAGACGACCCTCCGACGCTTCAAAGTCGGTTTCCAAACTAGTGCTTAAAAGGAGTGCGTTTTGACCTGGATTTGGTCCCGATTGATAAGCAAGCCATGCTTAGAAGTCTTGATGCAGTTAAGCTTGACATTGATAGGATGTCGCAATGGAAAAAGCTTGTTGATGAACTCCAGAGAGTTAACCATATGAATCTCGAAAACATGCTGACTCTGGAGAATGATAAGGCTGAATGGGATAAATGGTGCAAGCAGCATGACGCGGAGATGACGAACATCGCGGATGACAATGCAAGGCTTGAATCTGAAGTCAAGCAGCTTAAAGAAGATCTCGCCTCTTCTTCTGCATCACATACTCAAAAAGAAGGAGTCTTTCAGAAGCAAGTGCGGGACGCACACGCTGCACAAAGGGATGCCGAAATGAAGCTTGCAGCTGAGCAGCACATTACTGAGAAATATCGCATAGAAAATGCTGGACTGCGGGAAACGGTTAACTCCCAGAACGCGGAGATTGAAATGATAAAAGCTAGGCTTCTTAAAGTTGAGAAGGAGCGCGACGAGGCTGTTACTGGACGAGTTGTAGCCGTTGCCGAAAAAGAAGCGGCCGAGCAATCTCATGAGGAAACAAAAGCTAATGTCAGCTCTACCTTATTTGACTTTTATCTGCACAGCGTTTTGGGTCGTGGGAGCCTCGCTTTTCTGGGTCCTGACTATGAAGTTACCCTGGCTGAAGTGTGGGCAGCAGCAGTTGACATGCTTGGCGGGGCCGACTATGATGAGGCGGAATTTGAAGAACGCTATCTTGACGAAGAAGCTCGTGCTGCTCTTGCTAGGGGAAAAGAGAAACTTGCTGAAGCCAGAGCTGGAATAGTGGCAAAAGAACATCTAGAGAAGAAAATATCTTTAACTGCCCCTGTCCACACTTCGACTTCGACCGACGTCGATATCGTTGGTTCCAGCTCTCACTTCTCTTCTCCTGCAAAAACCGTCGAGGCTAAGCCCGCCACAACCGAGTCTCCCCTTACTCAAATCGAGGAGCAGAGCCAAGAAGACACTGAGGCTGATAAATTTGAAATTGAACTTGCGAAGCCAACTCCTCCAGGTAATTTTGGCGTCGTCCCGGGTCCAATGAATCATTCATTCGATTTAACCGAGTTTGATGACCTTCTTACGCATTATTTAAACTTTGGTGAACCGATACCTTTTCTCTTCTCGGAGAATACCGATTTTAATTTCTTTTCTTCTATAGCGGAGGTACCGAATACTGCACAAACTTCCACTCCTTTAGTTGCCGTTCCTCCCTCTTCGCAAATTACTCCTCCTTCTGCTTCCCAACCGGGATCACAGGCGGAGAAAATTGAAGCTCTTCAAGGCCTGGATGATCCGGCCGCTTCGTAGGAGCAGAAGGCGGAGGATCTCGATGACACCGAGAAGACCCCGGAGCGGTCTCTTGACGATGACACAAAGCTTTCTACCCTGCTGGCTACTCCGGGGAGCGAATCTTCTTCAAAGAGGAAGGGGAAGCATGCCATAAGGAAGAAGAAGAAGAAAATCCCTACTGGAGAAGAAGCGGAGGTTGATCCCGCTGTGCCTCTTTCTCCTTCTGCCCCGACCCGTTCACAACGGCTTCAGAAACTAATCATTAGGCCGGGTAAAGGCTCCAAAGGTGGCGGGAAGAAGGAATAACAAGCTGGATTTTCTACTTCTTATTTTTTCTTTTTGCATGTATCGACGGAAGATTGTGCGGGTACCGGTCCCCGCTTCTTTTTTGTGATCTGCACAATGTAAAAAGTTTTCATAGTATTGAATGAAATAGCTATTTTACTTATACAAATTCTTGTGTATGTGAGAATGCATTTGTTTCTCATTTTAGTGTAGAATAAACGATTCTTCTTACTTGTACAAACTTTCTGGTCTGTGTTTGAGAATGCATTTATTCCACATCTATTTTTCATGATATTGCAATGAACTTGCGGTATGTTGCTTGCATATTCCTTTTATTAATGTAATTGAATTGTATAGTGTTGCCCTCATACCACAAGTGCATTGCAACATTTCTAACTTTTACAAGACTGATACTCTTATTTCAGAGAATAACTATTCCACTTTTAAGGGAAGAATTATTCTGTTTTTAATAGATCATATCTCGTTTTTTGGAGAAATTTTTTTTACTTTCTCCTTTTTTCTGAAGAACAATTCAACTTTCGGAGGTGATCACTTTCATTTGTTAAAAAGTGAATTTTCCTATGCAGTGAAGTGAACTTTCTGAAGAATGTTTTTTTTTATTTGTTTAGTGCTTCCGAATAAGGCTTTGTTTTTGTGCCTCTGAAGAGGGCTTATGTCTGATACTTCAAGCATGGTGAAGTGTGCCTCCGAAGAGGTTTTTTGGTCCCCGAAGAGAAGCGATTTTGGTCTCCGAAGAGAAGCTATTTTGGTCTCCGAAGAGAAGCGATTTGGCATTTCAGCTCTGGTGAAGTGGGCCTACAAAGAGGAGCATTTTGCACTTCTACACTGGTGAAATGTGCCTCCGAAGAGGGCTTTTTAGCATTTTAGCTCTGGTGAAGTGGGCCTCCGAAGAGGAGCATTTTGCACTTCTACGCTGGTGAAATGTGCCTCCAAAGAGGGCTTTTTAGCATTTCAGCTCTGGTGAAGTGGGCCTCCGAAGAGGAGCATTTTGCACTTCTACGCTGGTGAAATGTGCCTCCGAAGAGGGCTTTTTAGCATTTCAGCTCTGGTGAAGTGGGCCTCCAAAGAGGAGCATTTTGCACTTCTACACTGGTGAAATGTGCCTCCGAAGAGGGCTTGTGGCTAATTGGTGTGCCATGAAGATTACGTCTCAGAGGCGAGTGGATTCACGGGACGGACGCAAGCTGTCTGATCGGATGCATCACGACCAATTAGCAAGGGTCCTGTTCCTTCTGCTTGGGAAGGTGTCCCTTTTGTGGATCTACCGGCCTTCTTATTGAGAGGCATACCTCCTTTTGGCTGCTTCCATGTTTGCTGGCCCATGTTCTCTCATCATCTGCTCCTTAGCGATCTTTATTATCGTTTCCAAGCGCATCTTCTTTCCTTTTGCAAATAAATTGCTTTATCCAAAGAAGTGGACTTTACTGTTGAATGACTTCACGGGACAAACGCGAGTTACTTAGTTGGATGTCTGTTCATATCGACAATCACAACCAGTTAACGAAGGCTTGCCACAGTGGGGTCATCAACTTTTTATGTGAAGTTCTTCTTGTATAGGATTTGAATCTGGAATTTTCTATCGCTTGGTATTTGATTACTAGGAGATTCATAGAAATCACCTGGATTTGTGACGAGCAAGCCTTGTTTTAATGTCCTGCAATTTTGAATCGACATTTCAGCAATACATTTAAAGTATTTACATATCGAAATGAAGTAGGCATTTTATAATAGTCAAGAACACAAAAATTTATATTCTTTATTATTGATTCCCACTGATTTCCCAGTGGTCTACAATACGAGAGTTATACATCTGACATTATTTTTACAAATTTAAGCAATGCCATTAAGTAAAAAATGGATGCAAGTGATTGCTGTTCTAGAATCTCCAGATTGAATTGCAATTTCTACAGGATTCGTAGTTTGGAATTCATATGCCAGAGATAATGAAAGATGCCCCAGTCGCAGTTTTGTGGACAATTAGCAGTCGTCCCAACTTCTGCCTGCTGAGTGTGGACCTCCCGTGACAACATTAATGACAAGCTTTTCTGAATCTTGTACTGCAGTGTTGTTGCGAGAATCAGATTGATTGGTAGGACGTTGTTGACCCTGAGTGGATGAGGTTGGATCACCTCCGCTTCTCTTAACGTATTGTTGGAGTTTACCCTGCTTCAGCAATTCTTCAATCACATTTTTTAATTGGCGACATTGGTCAGTATCATGGCCAGGTTGATTGTGAAATTGGCAGAATTTTCCATTATGCACTGCACCTCTCTTCATCTCAGGTGGCTTAGGATACCCGACAACATCCTTTGTTGCGAAAAAGATATTTCTTGGTGTATCAGTTAAAGGAGTAAAATCTGAAAGATCGAAGCGGCGGAGTTTCTTTTCATTCCCCTGATTCTTTCCTCCATCGTTTTCCCTTTTCCGATTCTCAGAATTTCTTCTGTTAGAAGCAAGATCATTATTGTTGTCTTTAGCAACTAATACTTTTGCTGAGGTGGAAAGGTCTTCTAGGCGCATGAATTCATCAGCTTTTTTATAAAACTTCTCAAGGGAATTTGGTTCCTTCATTCTTAGCCATTTTCCAAATTCACTCGATTTATTGATGGCTCGCACCAAGTAGGTCAGGATCATACGCGGTTCTACATTATCCACTTCGGCTACAGCTATGTTGAAACGGCTTAAGAAAGATTTGATTGATTCTCCGGGAGCTTGTTCAAGACTAGACAGTGATATTATATCCTTAGCTTTTGAAGCATACAATCTGAACTGTTCTTTAAACCTTTGCGTCAAGTTGGAGAATTGATCTATTGATCGAATTGGAAGCTTTGTGAACCAAAGTAAGGCCACACCTTCCAAGTACACTGGAAAGTATCGACACTTAATCTCGTCTGACGCTCTTGCACCGGTCATATGCCAATCGTACTTGTATAGGAAATGATTAGGGTCACTTGTTCCCCTATAGGCTTGGATAGTAGGAGGTGCAAATTTCCGTGGAAGTTCCGCTTTCAGGATCCTTTCAGTAAACGGAGTTTTGCTTGGTGCAAATCCCCAGTCACTCTCATTCTCTTCCCTCTGCATGCTCTCTTTCATGATGCGGCTAACCATTTCGGACAGGTACTCCTTATTATTCAGAGACATCTCCGGACAAGCATCAGTCCTTCTCTCTGCAGCTTGCCTGACAACATGTTCATGATAGGTTGGCTGCAGCATAGAACCCTCAGCTTGGAAAGGTGGCATTTCAGGAAAGGTTGTTTGATGGTTTTCTGGTTGACGATTTGCCCCGAGCAGAGCAGTTAATCTATCCATCATCAAAGCGTTTTGAGCTTCAATTTGTTGGTATAATCCAGAAACTGCGTCATCCAATTCAGCCCTGGTGACTCCAACGGTAGGAGTTGCTTGGGCTGCTGTTGGGGAAGTGGAAGTCCCTTCATGAGCATTTCTGGATCTGATAGGTCTACCTCTTCCTCCAGGAGCCATTATTTCAGATCAACTTCTGGTTTTTAAGAGAGGTTCTTTTTATAAGTCTTTGCGAAGCAACGGTGAAAATCTTCCTGAGTTCAATTTTCAGTGAAAGCACCAAAATGTTAACGCTGAAAAGTGAACGCTAACACCCGGTGTGTGTAGTAGAATCGTGAAAGCACCACCCGTGTGACGGGAACAAGAAGTAAGTAGTAAAATAGCAAAAAAGCGGTAGAAGACAGCAGTTTATAGTGGTTCGGCTTGAGATCGAGCCTACGTCCACTTTGAATCTCTTTATTACTGAATCTGGTTACAAAGCGATACAACACACTCGTAAAAACAATACAATTTGATCACAAAAACAATCTCGACTACTAGCTCAAACTTCGATGATGGAACTTGACGAATCCGTGTTGGATGTAGGAAATTCCTCTCGAATGTTGTTGTAGTGTCTTGAATGTTCGAAGATCTTCAGTTGTTGGGTGAGTTGAGAGTTCGGTAGAGTAATGACGCTTCAGAAATGATTTGCCAAAAGTCCCTTGCACGTTGGAGTTGGAGCTCTATTTATAGGGTTGGTTCTGGGTGAATTTTTCTGCTCCGAAGTCTTAGGTCGCGTACGACCTTAGTTAGGTCGTAGGTCGCGAGCGACCTAAGTTAGGTCGTGGCCCACTTCTCGACTTAAGCAGTTAGCTTGATGGGGCTGCTCTCGGTCTTATCTGAACAAGGAGGCACGAAGTAGGTCGCGAACGACCTAAGGAATGGGCCCATAAGGAGTTGCCTGGACTAGTTCAATCTGGGCAAGCTTTAGGTCGCGAGCGACCTAAAGTAGGTCGTGAGCGACCTAAGGAATAGTTGCTGAAGCCTTTGGGTCGCTGGAATGCTTTATGAAGCTAAGTCGTGATACTTCATAGGTTGCTAAGACTCTTAGGTCGCAAGGTTCTTATGTCATGCAATCTGGAGCCACTAGGTCGCTTTCTTACTGAAAGCGTTAGGTCGCTGAAGATCCTCAGCAGTTAGGTCGAATTGTCTCTTAGTTAGGTAGGTCGTAGACTTTTAGGTCGTGGAGAAGTTAGGTCGCTAACTTCTTATCCTGGTAGGTCATAGACTTTCTCAGTTAGGTCGCGGGCTTCCGCTATGTCCTTAGGTCACAAGGTTCTTAAGATAGTTAGGTCGCAGACTCCCTTAGGTCGCAGAGCCTCTTAGGTCGCAGGCTTCTCTTAGGTCGTTTGCTTTTTAGGTCGTATAGTTTTAGGTCGCTTGAAGATAGGAGTTAACACAAAACCAGCTCTTCAAGTTTATTATGCTCCTTACCCATCTTTAAGAAGAGATAAAATAGATTGGTCGGCTGTTTTTAAAACCAAATCAAGGTTTACATTTGATGGACGGAATATTCCTGAACAACAAGCTTACCAAGCAGATATCGAGGAAAATAGAGGAATAATAGTAACCGACGATCAAATAGATTTTGGACCTCTAAACGATGAATCAAATGCATTAATTGAAGCATTTGAGAGTATAGAGGAACAAAATATAAAGTGCGAAGAAGAGTCTGAATCCGAAAGCGATGAGGATTGATCACTAATCAATATTTTGAGAAGGTAATTTTTTTTCATTTTTCTGTTTCCAAAGTAATTTTATATGATATGTATCACATAGTCTCTTTTATGTTACGCCATAATGTATGTTACGCCATGTTCATTATTCTGACACCATTTGCATACTAAATTAATCAATGTTACTCTTGCTTTTCTTTATACTATGATTTCATATAGGTATGTCGGGACGCAGACGTTCACACTCCGGATCTTCCAGCTCACAGAGAGGTGATGATGCTGGTCCTTCACAGCCGGGTGTTCGGCCTACGGTATGGCTGAAACCCAAAGCAGATGGCAGGTAAGTATAAAGTTTCAAAATTAAATTTTATTTCATACAATCTTTTATCAAATATATATAGTAGTAACGGAATATTAAATGTTTTTTTCATGTTTTACACAGCGGTGGGTTTACGTTGGAGCCTTCCAACATAGTGCTCACGATCTCACGACGGGCGTATATGGCTCGTATGACCTCGTGTTGGCCGAGGTGGACTGCGATACCAGAGGGGGTGCGGGAGGCTACCTGGCAGGACTTTTTGGTATGTGTGGTATATCAATTATTGCATTATGTAGTCATGTACATTATGTCAATTCATGTTTGCACTATTTGTAGCAACTGTATAACTCATATTTTTTCAAACGTGTAGGGGAAAGTGGACTTGGCCGATTCTGATGTTTCTGTTGTCCGGCGCCATTGGAGCAGCAAAATTGCAAATAACTATCGCGAAACAATAAACAGCATCAAAACATCAGGAAAGAGGCCTCATTGGATGAGTGAAGCTGTCTTTGATGAGTTCGCCACCTGGTGGAGCAACGAGGATTTTGTGGTAAATCTATCATATATTTAATTTAAATTGTTTGAGGCAAATAATATATAAATAATTAAAACTGTCAAAACAATTTTTGTTTTCAATTTAAATTTGCAGAGGCAGTCCGAGAGGAATTCTACAAACAGGAGCAGGAACCCCGTTACACATCGCGGTGGTTCCAAGTATTTCCAGCATCACCGGGAAGATTTGGTATAATTATTAAATAAGATAAATAGTTAATTATTTTAAGTTTTAATTTGTTAAAATATAAATAATGTATACTTATATGTGCATATTTCAGGAGAGACAACACGGGGGGGGGGGCTGTTAGTTATTGGGATGTGTTTACCCATACACATGCCTTGACTCAGGTCGATGATTCCGGCGCAGTTTCTTACTCTTGGGACCACGATGACAAAGCGCGTGCTGTCTATGTAAGTATAACATAAGTAACTAAAACTTACAAGTTAATTGAAATAACGTTAACTAAATTCAATTATATTTTGCATGACAACAAAAGTTCCAAGAAGCGCGGACAGCCTTACTTGAGGATACGGGACGAGCTCACTTGACCCCCGATGAGGAGGACGCCATTTTTGAGTCTATCATGGATCCAGTGACCTGCGGCAGATGCTACGGATATGGAAGCCAATCGGTAATTTTAAGTTAAATTTTAAGTTAGTAAATATCCTTATACTGGTGTATTCCATTCATATTTTGAACTATCCTTGTACCCGCGGCAGACGCTTCCATATCCGTAGTTTGTTTTATGAATTTGTTAGTGAATATATATATATAGGTTAGTTAATTTGCAATTATTTTAATACTAATTTTTTTAGTGTAGTTGATAATTTAAATTTGTTTACAGGCTCAGACAGCCCAAAGAGAATATCAAAAGGCTCAAGATAAGGAAGAGATTGAGCAGCTACGAGCCGAGCTTGCCGAGATGCGGGAACGCAATTTGCTGCATGAAGCAAGGACGGAGGAGATGAACCGGCGTATGGTGGAGTTCATCGCACAGTATGGACAGCCTCCTTCATCTGGTGGTTCTGGTGCGGTGTGATTTAGGTATGTTTTTTTATTGGCATATATATTTTGGAGTTGGTGAGAATTTGATACATTCTGATGGTTTCTGTGTATATTTGGATTTGATACATTCTGATTGTTTGGTTTTGGATGTTGGTTTGGATTTTTTGATGTTGGTTATGTTTGGATATTGGTTTATGTTGAAAAATATGCATGATTTGGTTATATCTGTATGTTTGGATATGTTTTGGTATAGTTGTTATATATATATATATATATATATATATATATATATACTCGAAATGGAGCTGTTTTGATATAATTGTGGTTGTGTGTGGCTGGAAGCAAGCACTGCTGGTTTTATTTAAAAAAATATACTCAGATTTCCAACGGCGACCAACGGCCAACTGGTCATTTACTTCCAACGGCTTCCAACGGCAAATTCCAACGCTTTCCAACGGTAGTTTGGTCAACAGGATTTGCCACGTTGGCAAACTTGCCGTTGGAAGCCGTTGGTATATCCCCGTTGGTGCCGTTGGAGGCCGTTGGAAGCCATTGAAGCGTATACCAACGGCATTTTCAACGGCCTCCAACGGCTTTCCGCCATTGGAAACAGCCGTTTCTCTTGTAGTGAACGAGGCTCTGATACCATGTAAACGTTTGTACAACGTTTGTAAACTCAAATAAGAAGAAAAAGATAATTCATATTATTCAGCAAAACAAAACGGCTGAGCAAAAGTGAAGAGTATTAGGGTTACAGAGATAGGTTTATATAGATAGAAAGCATAAGTAAGAAAAGGCTAAAAAAGTCCAAACAGAAAATAGATCAATATGCTAACAATCACTCATTTTGACGTTGTACGGTTTCACGAAATTTAACATTAGAGTTTCCATCCTATAATATTATAAATTTAATTTGTATACATATATCACTCATTTCTATCTGTTCTCTATTTGAGAGAATACTGTTACACGAAATTTAACATAATACTGATAATAGCATAACACATTCAGTTTGTATTGGTTACTCTTCTTTTATTTTGACGTAGCACTTTCATATCAGATCTCCAAAAATAACAAACTTCTTCTATAAAGCTTCACACATTTCAAGGATGACCAGGTGTAGTTTTTAACCATTTTATTATGGAGATGATGAAATTACCATTATATATAGGATCATCTTCAAAGAAATGAAATATCATGAGATTAATGGAAATTCTCATGCCAACCTAATGAATAAATACTTTCCAATAAATAACAAGACGGTAAAAAAATACAGTATACTTAAGAAATAAATAAGAAGTGAAAACTCTAAACAATGTGTATCCATATACACAGTTGCACCTGACCTAAGAACAGATTAATTCAAAAATTAGACGTAGGTTAAGCAACATCGTTTTATAACCAATGGAAACTCAAAATTGAACCCCATTAAGGATAACCCGCGGACGATTAAAAGAAACAACAGCAAATTTGAAATATAACATCACACAGGACACCTACAACAATAAAGTTGTTTGTGCCAAAATTGGTCACAAACCCCGAATGTTGTGAAAGCACCAGTGCATGAATATAAATCAACAATATTCACACACAAATCTCAATTCTAAGTAAACAGAGTATCACAATTCAGAAATAATGAACAGAAACACGAGATTTATAGTGGTTCGGCGATCTTGCCTACGTCCACTCTGAAGTTGATGATTTTATTGATGTTCACTTGCAGATTACAATTTCTTGTAATGTAGTACAACTGATTTTCTGAGCTAAGTCTGAATCTAAGGAAGCAGTGATGATTCTGAGTAAATCTGGCAGAGTCTGGGCGCTCTTTTGCTCTCAAGATTGTCTGATCCCTTTTCTGAATGACCAGAGGCTCTATTTATAGGTGTAGGAGGCTGATATTTCGCCTAAAATCTGGGGAGACCACTTCTGGCACGTGAGGGGGCCCACATACCCGTTTTTAGGAAATCCGGGCCCACTTTGGGATCGATTCGACCCTTGCTTCGAATCGATCAAGATTTGCTCCGATTGAGATGAAATTTGGTGTGAACATTCTTCATCATGCGCTTAAGCTTCTGTGAAAATTTCATAGCATTTGGACTTGTAGATCTCAAGTTATGATCGATTCAAGTGATATGGATTCGATCGAATCGGTAGAGTCGAATCCATATGTTTGGCCTATGGATTCGAACTAAGGCTCGTTCTATGGATTCGAACTAAGGCTTGTTCTATGGATTCGAACTAAGGCTTGTTCTATGGATTCGAACTAAGGCTCGTTCTATGGATTCGAACTAAGGCTCGTTCTATGGATTCGAACTAAGGTTCGGCCTATGGATTCGAGGCAAGGTCATAGGATGGATTCGAAGCAAGGTCATAGGATGGATTCGAAGCAAGGTCATAGGATGGATTCGAAGTAAGGTCATAGGATGGATTCGAAGCAAGGTCATAGGATGGATTCGAAGTAAGGTCATAGGATGGATTCGAAGCAAGGTCATAGGATGGATTCGAAGCAAGGTCATAGGATGGATTCGAAGCAAGGTCATAGGATGGATTCGAAGCAAGGTCATAGGATGGATTCGAAGCAAGGTCATAGGATGGATTCGAAGGATGGATTCGAAGTAAGGTCATAGGATGGATTCGAAGCAAGGTCATAGGATGGATTCGAAGCAAGGTCATAGGATGGATTCGAAGTAAGGTCATAGGATGGATTCGAAGCAAGGTCATAGGATGGATTCATAGGATGGATTCGAAGTAAGGTCATAGAATGGATTCGAAGCAAGGTCATTTTCTCTATCTTGAATTGATCATAGCTTGAGCATACGAACTCAGATTGGCTTGAAACTTGAACCGCTGGTTTCTACGGCTTTGCTTATCATGTCTTGTCAATTGTGGCTCAATCCGGACTCGGGCAAAATTCATCGATATCCCCGGTGAACTTGCGATGTAACCGATTTTCAAGGTTGAGTGTCATTGATTTCTAGTCAGTTTCTTGGTGTCACGGCCTTGCCAAAAGGCGGGATAACATTTGCCCCCCAAAACATGCCTTGCGATGGGAAGGTGTGTTTTGTAATGCCATAAGCTGGATGTTCGTATCCTATCATCAACCTGAAAAGAACTCGATATTTTCATATGACCTCGAATGACGATCGTTCGGGACCGTATGCCATTTGAGGTGAAATTTGACCGTTCGCGGGGGAATGCCGTTGAAGGCGAGTTGTGATCGTTCGCGATCGGGTGCCGTTCGAGGTGAATTGTGACTGTTCTTGGTCGGGTGCCGTACGAGGCGATTTTCGACCGTTCGTGGTCGGGTGCCGTTCGAGGCAAATGGTGACCGTTCGAGGTCGGGTGCCGTTCGAGGCGATTTGTGACCGTTCGTGGTCGGGTGCCGTTCGAGGCAAATGGTGACCGTTCGAGGTCGGGTGCCGTTCGAGGCAATTTGTGACCGTTCGTGGTCGGGTGCCGTTCGAGGCAAATGGTTACCGTTCGAGGTCGGGTGCCTGTTCGAGGCGAATGAGTGTGCCCGGGGGGGACTTAGTATTATCGATGCCAGGTTCACGTTCGGGTGAATTTCTGAATCAGCGATCGTGGCGGTTCGTCACCACTCAAGGTGTGCTTGTGGACCGTTCGCGATCCAAAGCATACGCAAGTAACTTCTTCTACATGATTGCAAATATCAAATTGACGTTCACAAAAATATCCAAACAAGCAAAATCTAAATGTCCAAATTAACATGAAACAAAAGCAAAGCAAGGATGTCAAAGTGTAAATTCTCACTATGAGACGGTCAATAACCATTCAGAGCATGCCTGTGGATCGTTCGCGATCTCATACATGTGTAAATGGTTTGATGTTGTTAGTGAGAAGTTTACGACTCGTTCATCGTTATTCAAATCAATTGATAACCAAACGGTGTCTTGGTTCAGGATCACCCCTAGCTGATGTAGACGGTGGTCGCTCTGGTTCCACCGTTGGTGCTCGCCTCCTCACATACTGAAGTAGCCTACCGTTCCTGATATGCCCTTCTACCTCATCCTTCAGGTGTCTACAGTTATTTGTGCTATGACCATTTAGCTCGTGGAATAAGCAATATTTGTCTGACTTTCTCTCGTCGGTAGTCGGATCCCATCGTATTGGTTTACGATAGGCAACTTGCTCTCGGGTGTCTTGGTAGATTCGCTCCAAACCCTCGTTCAGTTCTGAATAGGTGGTAAATCGCGGCTCCCTCCGTTGTCGGTTTAGCCCGTCACCACTATCCTCAGCCTTTCGTTTTCCTTTATCCTTGCCCGAGTCCTTTTCGAGAGGCTTTTTGTCTTTAATTGCATAAACTTCTATTCCTTCTCCTTCTTCTCTTTCAGCATTAGCGTCTTCCAATCGCAAAAACTTTTCTGCCTCGTGATAGAATTCTCCTAGATCCATAGGTGGATCCTTAGTTAATGAATTTTTGAATTCTGTGCCGTCAGCTATTCCGGACACAGCTGCCATCATAACCATGGATGGATCTGGCCGATCCACCGATGCTGCTGCCGCATTGAACCGCGTCAGGAAATTCCTCAAAGACTCCCCAGCTTTCTGCTTTAGCATTGCCAAACTCATCACATTCTTGGGTCTTGAAATGTGAACCCTGAATTGCCTCATAAATTTCTCAATCAAATCGGTCCATGTCCCAATGGAACCGCTCTCTAGCTGTCTGAACCATAAAGCTGCTATGTCTGTCAAATACAATGGAAAGCACCGGGCCATGACTTCCTGTGATGCCCCCAGCACTTCCATGTGCCTTATATACCTCGTTAAATGGACCGTAGGATCCGTCCTCCCATCATACCTTTCCACTGTTGGCAGTTTGAATTCTGGTGGGTTCCTAGCCAACCTAATCGCAGGAGAAAAGGGACTCTTGTTCACGTCTTCAAGATCTCTGTTTACTAATCCGCCTCTCATGGCTCGCCTGACCATCTCTGCCAATCTATCGTTGTCTCCAAGCTGTAGTTCTCGTTCACTACCTTCGACCTGCCCCCCGAGTCCGTGTGAGCTTTCAGGTGTCTGCCCCCCGGCTGAGCGTTCATCCCTCTATCTCCGCCAGGTTGCTCGGATGTCCTTGCCTCTCTTTCGAGGTTCGGATCAACATGTTCTAAATGTGTGCCCCCCAGCTCCGGTGCTGCGCCAGATGGTCCTACTCCGTTCTGGACTCTGGTTGTTCCTTGATTTTGCGCTCCAAGTTGTCCAATCTGTTTAAGCAAATTCTGTATCATTTCTTCTTGTCTCTTCATCATTGTCTCCATCTCATCCCTGGTGATGAAGATCGATGCTTGGTTTTCCCCCGAGGAAGCCTCTTGACTCCCTCCATGCTGACTTTGCTCTGGCCTTTGTCTCTTACTAGTTTGCCTTGTCATGATTCTTTGGATCTAAATCCCTCAGCCTTTTGATTCAACTTTCAAATGATTGAACTCCTGAGTTCAGTTCTCAGTGAAAGCACCAAAGTGTTTGTGCCAAAATTGGTCACAAACCCCGAATGTTGTGAAAGCACCAGTGCATGAATATAAATCAACAATATTCACACACAAATCTCAAATCTAAGTAAACAGAGTATCACAATTCAGAAATAATGAACATAAACACGAGATTTATAGTGTTCGGCGATCTTGCCTACGTCCACTCTGAAGTTGATGATTTTATTGATGTTCACTTGAAGATTACAATTTCTTGTAATGTAGTACAACTGATTTTCTGAGCTAAGTCTAAATCTAAGGAAGCAGTGATGATTCTGAGTAAATCTGGCAGAGTCTGGGCGCTCTTTTGCTCTCAAGATTGTCTGATCTCTTTTCTGAATGACCAGGGGCTCTATTTATAGGTGTAGGAGGCTGATATTTCGCCTAAAATCTGGGGAGACCACTTCTGGCACGTGAGGGGGCCCACATACCCGTTTTTAGGAAATCCGGGCCCACTTTGGGATCGATTCGACCCTTGCTTCGAATCGATCAAGATTTGCTCCGATTGAGATGAAATTTGGTGTGAACATTCTTCATCATGCGCTTAAGCTTCTGTGAAAATTTCATAGCATTTGGACTTGTAGATCTCAAGTTATGATCGATTCAAGTGATATGGATTCGATCGAATCGGTAGAGTCGAATCCATATGTTTGGCCTATGGATTCGAACTAAGGCTCGTTCTATGGATTCGAACTAAGGCTCGTTCTATGGATTCGAACTAAGGCTCGTTCTATGGATTCGAACTAAGGCTCGGCCTATGGATTCGAGGCAAGGTCATAGGATGGATTCGAAGCAAGGTCATAGGATGGATTCATAGGATGGATTCGAAGCAAGGCCATAGGATGGATTCGAAGCAAGGTCATAGGATGGATTCATAGGATGGATTCGAAGTAAGGTTATAGGATGGATTCGAATTCGAAGCAAGGTCATAGGATGGATTCGAAGCAAGGTCATAGGATGGATTCGAAGTAAGGTCATAGGATGGATTCGAAGCAAGGTCATAGGATGGATTCATAGGATGGATTCGATGCAAGGTCATAGGATGGATTCGAAGCAAGGTCATAGGATGGATTCGAAGTAAGGTCATAGGATGGATTCGAAGCAAGGTCATTTTCTCTATCTTGAATTGATCATAGCTTGAGCATACGAATTCAGATTGGCTTGAAACTTAAACCGCTGGTTTCTACGGCTTTGCTTATCATGTCTTGTTAATTGTGGCTCAATCCGGACTCGGGTAAAATTCATCGATATCCCCGGTGAACTTGCGATGTAACCGATTTTCAAGGTTGATTGTCATTGATTTCTAGTCAGTTTCTTGGTGTCAGGGCCTTGCCAAAAGGCGGGATAACAAAAGTTGCCAGCATCTACGTGTGTGTAGCACGCCACACAGTATATATCATTGCATATATGACTAACTTCTGTCCATCAAAACCTACCTATGAAACTGTCAAACCGTCACTAACAGTAAACAATACAATAACAAAAACGCATGCGAAAGCTCGAACCTCGTACTAGTACTAGTTTATTTGTCAATAAAGTACCACTCCCTACAGAAAAATACAAGAAAAAGCACAGAAAAATACAAGAAAAAGCACAACAAAAAAGGTGATTATTAAAAAATAAAACTGACAAATCATTTGTAACCGGAAACATTTATTCATCTTCAGTTTAAAGGAAAACAGGAACGACTTCCCTTATATATCAAATGATCCTTCCACGCGACAATCTTTCATAGGCCCGGCCATCGATCCAGACTCCACCCGAATGTCCTCGCAAAACACATCCAATTTTCTCCACCACGTGCCATCGTTGACCGAAGCGTCCGCGATAACTCTAACGTCGAAGACACCCACAACACCGACGTCCATCTTCGGATCCACCATGAACTTCGCTTTGACCACCGCCACGGAATTTCTCTCCTCCTCCTGCTTGAATGGAAACAGCGTGCTCGTACCTATAAAGTAGCTGTCGTAGTACAGGGAAGCGACGATGTTATCGTAGGCGATCGTTTTGGTTGCATCGGAATCGGGTTTTCTGATTGTGAAATTAAGGGCGATTTGGTAGGAAGATGTGGCGTTGATGAAGCTTGCGGTCAAGCTTGAAACTGAAAAATTGGGGAGGGGAGTCGGTGGCATCATCGATTGAGCTATCACCTTTACAAAGAATATTGCAATACAGATATAAGCGCCCGCAAACACACAAATTTCAAAGTAGGATCCGGGCTTAGGGGATCCGTTATGGTTTCCGTTGGGGAGAGGATGGTAATTTTGAAGGACTGGATGGCCAGTGACAACAGAGATCTGATCGTCACCGACTTTGCTGCTTGCTGAGGAAGTCATTGGGGGAGGGACGGCACTAGTTGTTAATGGCGGCTGAGAGTTGAGTTTGAACCGGGAAATAATTATGTTTACTGGTTCAAAGTTGATACGGGTAACCACGAAACTAGTAGCAACGTTTTACTGAGTCACTGTTCTTATCTTTAGTTGTAGTAGTGGTCAGAGTTTGAATTAGTCTTTTCCGTTCCAGTTTAATAGATCGTTTTATTTAAGTTGTAAAGGCTATATTAGCCAGCTTGTTCAAAAGGAATTTGACGAGTGCAATTCATCCAAACTGTTCTTATTTTTGTTGCCGCTGTTACTTTCAGTATTAGAGCGAGGTTGGCATCTGAGATAAAAGGAGAGGTGCAGTTTCCTCAAGTAACGTAAGGACAGGCAGGCGAAAGAGCGACGGCGGAGAAAGACAGCTTACCGAGCATTCCTAAATTTGTTGGCGATTATGAGCACTGGGAGATGCTCATGGAGAAGCTGCTGCATTCGAAGGAATGGTGGCACTTGGTGAAGACTGAATATGCAGAACCAGTCAAAGGAGAAGTGTTGGTCGAAGGGCAGAGAGCCCAGCTAGCTGATCTGAAGCTGAAGGACCTCAAGGTGAAAAACTATTTGTTTCAAGCCATTGACAAGACACCCTGAAGACGATCACCCCGAAGGACACTACCAAACAGCTATGGGACTCAATGAAGGAGAGGTTCCAAGGAGATGAGAAGGTTCGATCGGCACAGCTGCTCTATGCGGGGAATTTGAAATGCTTTAAATGAAGGTCGGTGAATCAATTACTGACTATTTTTCAAGAGTGGTTCTAGTGTCAAATAATATGAGCAATCTTGGAGAAGGAATAAAAGATGAGAAGATTCTTGAAAAGATACCGAGGACGCTTCCTGAGAGCTGTAATTTTGTGCTTTGTTCTATTGAAGAATCGTTAGACATCAAAAGTCTTTCAGTAAATCAACTTCAAAGTTCTTTGTTGGTTCATGAGAAAAAGTTCAAAAAAAAAATAAATGCGATCAATGGAGAAGAGCAAATATTGAAAGCCACGGCTGATTTTGGTCAAGGGAGAGGAGATAGAGGACGTGGTAGAGGAATGCAACAAGGGCGTGGAAGAGGCAAAAACTTCAACAAGGCTACATTAGAGTGCTTTAAGTGTCACAGGATTGGTCATTTTCAATATAATTGTCCAACGTGGGAAGCTAACTATGCTGAAGTGGAGGAGCAAGAAGAAATGTTACCCATGGCTCATGTTGACTCCTATGAAGAAGAAAAGAAGATGTTTGGTTTCTGGACTCTGGTTACTCAACCCATATGTGTGGAGATATGTCAAAATTTTATGAAATGGATGATCAGTTTTGGCATTTTGTCAAGTTAGCCAACAACTACAGAACGATGGTTCAAGGAAGAGGCAAAGTTAAGATGTACATGGCGTTGTCTATTACTACTCTGAAGTGTATTATGTGCCAGGTTTAACCTGCAATCGATCATTCATATAATCATCTATTCAAATATCTGAAAAAATATGTTAAATCACATAATCAAGTATGATACCTATAACAATTTTAATAATAGTTTTTCGACAAAATGAACACACAACTAATACTGATAAAATATTATAAAAAAGTGGAAATTAGCCACAAGGGCCTCTTTAGCAAGTGGAATTAGTTTCTAGGACACACAACTGAAATAATTACTTTCAAGGACAAAACGTAAAATAATTAGTTTCTAGGGCCTAAAAACCTATGAAATTATGTCATTGAAAGTAATTGGACTGCTGACTTTGTTATTGAAAATAATTATTCTGCTGATTTTGGGCTTGAAAGTAATTTCTTTGAATGTGTGTTCTATAAACTAATTGGACTACAAAGTTTGTCCTTCTGGTGAAATTTCCCATTATAAAACAGGAAATTATTGTCAAGGACAAAAAATTTCAGCATTTTAACCTCAAGGACAGACCTTCAGTATTTGACAGACAACTTTATTTAGGTATCAGTTTTTAAGTTTTTAGGTATCAGTTTGTAGTTATCGGTAGCAGTTTTTATGTATCAGTTTTTAGTTCGGTAGCAGTTTTGGAAAATATTTGTTCTTATGAATAATTTTGAAATTTTTTTTGTTCTTATGAATAATTTTTAGGAAAATGTTTATCCTTATGGGTAAAATATTGAGGTCGTGTCATTGAGGCTAAAAATATACAAACTTTTGTCCTTTAAATTAATTCCCACATTATAAAATGTATAACAATTAGAGCATGTTCATTGCGTGAGTGCCAACAATTCTTTGTTGCGGCCGGTCTTCACTCCGGAAAAACTAATTATCTGTAGACAAATTTAACAATTAATAATAAGAATTACAGACATAATTATCAAGTAACATTCAAACATATGCATTCAATCATAAATTATGAAGTAATATTCAAAAAATCCATACCATACAATCCACACTATCTACTAACTTCATTGAATTCAAAGCAACTCCTAAGAAACAACTTTCATGCCCCCGATCTTAACTCAACCTTCATTACTTGGTTCTCAGTTAACTAGTTAATATAAATTACCAGATATAAAATAACAAGTACACATGCTCTGAAAACAAAATAGCAGCAAGGACTATTAAGAAGTTGAAGTTGAAGTTAGAGGAATTAAGAAGATTTAGATTGTGTAGCGATTTGGAAACAAAATATAAGAAGAGTACAGACTACAGAGCAAATCGAGCTACTATAACTATTTAATTAATATTACAAGCAGTCACATATTTGGTTGCCCCACCTCCCCATGCCTACCCATATCTACTTCGTTTTGTGTATGTAGACATTTGTTTTTCTATAATTTTGAAGTTCTCCAAACGTTATTGCAATTTACAATTAGTCACCTAATGGGAAATACGATTTGTTTCAGTATCTGGATTTGAATAAAGTTGCATAGTGTAGCAGTGCATAAAGGAACTTTTGTTGAGGAAAAATAATTTAGTAGCTTCAAGCATGTGTAATTTTTTTCTTGTTTTCCAATAGTCTGTTGCTATACATAATGATCTCTAAATATAACTACTGTGTAACAATCCATGAGACTCTAATAATCCATGAGGCAGGACAACCAACAGAGAATAATGCATGTGTACATACATCAATATTATATCGTATGATAAATGAAGCTAAGTAGCAACGTAAGTTTGACATTTTGAGAAGATACAAATTCATATGAACCGTCTTTTAATTTCTTTATCAAGTACATGACATGATACTTTTGTAACTTTGCATGAAAAAGTTGATTGATACAGGTAACAAGACAAGCTCCATATGCATTTTTAATCAGCACACTAATCTCTTATACTGATCTTGTGATAGATTCTCATCTAATTGGAAGAAAACAAATGTATTCTATTAGGCGTATAGCATATATTCTATTATAGTTGTGAGATTGGTGTGAACAAACAATAGCTACTTGCTCTCATGTTCTAACATATTGAACAAGAAGCCATGTAAGATGACCAGGATATACACAAATTCATTAAAATAAAGATGAGAACACATATAAGTACAATCCTTAGTGCAAATTATAGAAACTGCAAAGGTTATTTGTATTAGCCTTTTCTGTTTCCAAAATAACAAGACACTAATTTTTGAAAATATATAAATGAGAAAAAAAAGACAGTTCTGTACCAGCAACTTGCAATATTGTACTCAAACAATGAAAATCACGCTGCCAAAGCCAAACAGTTCTATCATAGCCACAAGTTCTCCATCTCCTTTTCTAGTCAAACCGAAAGCACGCTAATTTTCTATCATACCACAGTCCATATTGGTTTAATGTAATTTTATTATCAAAAGCTGTCTAAGAGCAACTCCAACAGCTCAAAAGGGTAATATTCAGATGCTGAATATTACCCTCTAATATTAAGAGGGGCGACCAACAGTTGGACTCTGATTTATTCAGCGCCCTAGCCTGATCGTTGATTAAATCGGCGTCTCAGCTTCGGACGCTGATTTAATCAGTGTCCGGGGTTGGATGCGTATAAGTGGGGCGTCAAGCCCCTTTTTCCCTCATTTTCACATGTTTTATTTGTTTTTTTATATAAAAAACGTCAAAATGCCGCCATGTGTAACAAAAATCGCAAAACGAACCATTTGACATTAACCAGAGGAGCTTGTAGGCCCAGCACACATTGCTCCAGCACTAGATACGATAATTTTCCAGCTACGGATTCTACACGAGCTGCCAGTGGAATACAATCATCGTATCTTCACGGCATTGGATGCGGTCGATGTACAATTCTAACAAATAAATAATTAACCATTAATTGATGTTTATTAGATTGATATGTGATATTATAAAGTGCCTTGCTTAGTTGTTTGAATTTAAATTGTACAATAATCCCGAATAACCCTTTAATTTTTTATTCACAGTACGTCAGCTATCGGGGTAGTTGGGCAAAGTGTAGAGCACAGCAGTATGACACAATACCCCAAATTTTAGCAGTATGCTGCAGACTAGTCCTTTTGCACATTTCTTACAGATTAGGTCACCACAGTCATTTGATCGTCGACTTATAACTGTCCTAATTGAGAGGTGGTGGCCTACGAAAAATACTTTTCATTTTCCGGATTTTGAGCTCGGCATTACCCCCGCCGACTTTTATATGTTGACTGGGATTGAGATCGGAGGTCTTGACAGGATACCATTTCCTTTTGACCATACGTTTGAGAGCGCCGAGGTCTTCACTATTTATCTACCCTAGTTTGAGGTGGGTCATGTTGCCTCCGGGGTGGTTCCCCTTACATATCTACAGGTGTACATTGCAGCTCATATGGGCACCAAGGCTATGAGTGATGCCGTGTTTAGAGCATTTCTGCTGTACTTATTTGGTTCGACTTTCTTTTCGAACCAAAAGAGTACCATTAGATTAGGTTATCTTGCAGCTGTAGTCGATTTAGATCAGCTGCACACTATAGACCGTGGTTCCGCTATACTAGGATATTTGTACACCGCTCTTGATTCTTTTGCGTTGGGGGAGGTTAGACAGATGTTTAGGTTTTGGTACATTCTACCGTGCTGGTACTATGAGTACATGGAGAACATGCATCCATGTATTGTTGAGACTGCTAGTCATGCTCCAGAGACATATTTTCCACGCATGAGACGATGGGAGCGTGTTCAGTTCGTTTCTCCGGCGCCTATGGGGGTTAGACATGACCTGATGGAGGCCCATACGCAGATTGATATGAAGTGCAAGAACAATATATTCCGGATACCGTGGACTGCATATTGGATTACCATGACACATGCGGGCCTGATGCATGATGCTCATCCACTTTCTATTTCGTATCATTTGGGCATGTGGAGGATAATCTTACTCCCGTCGGCGTTTCTTCCTATTTGGTATATGGGGAGCGATGATGGTTTCAGACTACTGGGGAGTTACGTATCCCTGGAGATCCATTATCTTGCGATGACATGTTCGGCAGACGTCGAACCATTGGATCACAGTATATACAGAGATTGAGACAGACTGGATTGGTAGATGCTTCTACATTTTTCTTAGTGGAGAAGGACTATGACGGCTACTGGGTTAGAGTTGCTCATCGACGATACATGTTACCTGACTACGCTCGAGGAGTGAACTCCGATCATATAGGCTCAACGTTGCCAGCGGTACAATTTAGGCACCTCCATTTTCTTTTGATCCCACTCCATACCAAAATTCTCAGCAGCCCATGGACTTCGGTCTGGACGCCTCTTATAGAGCGTATGATCTTACCGGTACTCTTATCGAGCAGCCGATAGTTTATCCCCGGATCATGATATTGTTGGTGTCCCCACTGATGGACTATACCTGCCTTATGAGGTAATTCATTGTATTAATATTTAATTGTACAATATTAGTTAATCAAATGTATATTGATATATTATATGTAATTACAGTATGCAGGTAGGTTAGACAAGCATAGGCGATATATTGCCGCCATTCAGCATATGACACTCATTCATACCCAAGCGTTCAGTCTTCAGGCTCAATAGACTTAGCAGCGATGCAGGCACAGATTGATGATTTGCAGGCTCAGCTGGCTGCATTTTAGTTTGATCATGGTGGTCCTGCTCATGTTGACGACGCTGCGGACGACGGCGGCGAAGACGACGACGATGCTGTTGACTTAGGATGATCATGTTGTGTACTGTTACATTTATTTTACCGTTGATTGTATATATTGATGCACTTCTGTATTATATTGAGGACATATATTACTGTTTATTTATTATGTTATACAGCTTTTTTTACATTTACATTAAGGGCATGTATTGTATTGAGGACATGTATTGTATTGCATATCTTTATTTACAGCATTATGTCATATCAGGCACTGTTTGCACGTTGCATTACTTTTGATGTTTGCATAGCTTTATTTACAGCACATTTACATTGCATAGCTTTATTGGCAGTGTCACGTCATATCGAGCACTGTTTGTACGTTGCACTTCTTTTGATGTTTGCTAGACTTAGCACTCTAGACACATTGCAGTACTTTTGATGTCAATGCTATTACAAAGTGGTATAGTATTCTGTATTATTCGAACACTGTAGCCACGTTGCATAGTTTTTGCCATAGGTCATCTTCTTACTGTTATATATTCTATTGCTTGGTAAATCGTTTTGAACTCATCTCATCGTATTAAGCAAAAAATGGTGGATTATAGCCATATTTCCTTGCTAGAATCATACTTATACGAGAGTCCTTTAAGTCACGAGAATGCTCCTAACCTGTCTTACCCCGAATAACCAACCGGATGGTATGTTGAAATGGAGGAAAGACATTATGAAGATGTGAGAGAGCATGAGAGAACTTTGCAAGAGCGGAGGCTTTTAGAGGATGGAAGAAGACAGAGGGAGGAGCGGAGGAGCAATAATGGGAGAAGGCAAAGAGGGCTTGAAATACGGGCTCAACAACCTCAACGAGAATAAGAGGTTGATTCTGGAGAAATATACTGCAATTGTGGAGTTAATGTTTTGTATTCCGTCATAAGAAACATATCAGACATAGGTCGACGCCACTATAGATGCTGCATTTTCCTGATGGATGTGGACTATGGCAATGGTTGGACGATCCTTTACCTCATCGTGCAGTAGTGTATGCAACTAAACTTGAATAAGAAATTGAAACTCTTAGGCGGACACTTGGTTCAGTTCAGTTATCACGTGATCGAAGATAGATTTTAAATCATCCAGTTTGTATTTGTTTTAGATCTTGTTTGCATCGTTTCAATTATTAGTTTGGTACCACTGTATCGGTTTATTTCAAAGTTGGATGTCCTTTCTGTATCAGTGTTTTTCAATGTTGTTTGTTATATTACGTACTCAGTAGATAGTGAAAGTGTATACAACTTACTAAAGAACTAAAAGAAAATGCGTAGAACTTAAAAAACACACATTGAACTTATAGAAAATACATGGAACTGAATCCTAATACATTCGATTGAAAGGAAATACATAGAAATTAAATAGAAATAAATAAACTTCATTCGAACTGTCTAATATAGCTAACTCATAGATCATATGTAGCATGTCCAACAAAATTAGTACGATACTCCCAAAGATAGCGCGAATCATATGTAGCTCGTGTTAACTGAAATAGGTCTTCTTCCTTCACTGTGTTTATAACGCTTCTGTAACGTTGACAAGCTCTAGTAAATGTGACATACGTACCGCGAGTATCCATAATCCGTCGAATTAATCTACAATCAGGATGATTATTAAAGGCTTTGTTTAGAGTAACCCAGAAATCTTGCTCAATATCCTCTTCCATATGTCTTGTACCAAAAAATCGTAGAGACGACCACATTAGAAACTCTCAACAAATTTTGCCAATCTGTGGTGGACGTTTTCGGCACTGAGTACCTTAGATCTCCAAATGAGGATGATGTGGTGCAGATTCGAGAAATTCATGAGAGTAGAGGATGGCCTGGAATGCTTGGAAGTCTCGACTGTATGCATTGGGAATGGAAGAACTGCCCCCAAAGCATACCAAGGAGCTTACAATGGTAAAGAAAGAAAATGAACTATTAACTTGGAAGCCATTGCTTCATACGATTTATGGATATTGCATGCTTTCTTTGGAATGCTTGGATCTAACAATGATTTAAATGTTATTGAGAGGTCACACTTATTTAATGATCTGGCACCGGGTCAAGTAACTCTAGTGTCGTTTACTCTTGGGAAAAACACTTAGGAGCATGGATATTATCTTGGTGATGTGATTTATCCAAAATGAAGCACCATTGTGAAGACATGTCCAAACCCAATAACAGCAAAGCATGCAAAGTTTGCTGCGATGCAAGAGGGACAAAGAAAAGATGTAGAAAGAGCTTTTAGCATTCTACAATCTAGATTTGCAATGATTAGTAATCCATGTCGACTTTGGTCTCGGGAAAAAATGTCCAGAATCATGTTTGCATGTATTATTATGCATTATATGATTATTGAAGACGAAAGGGATATGGATGAAGAACAACGTCACTACGAATATGATGGTGCAGGGAAAATGCCAGAAGTATTCCGAGATGATGTTCTTATAACAGAAGAAGCATTCAACATTCACGTGGAACGTCAACTTTCATACTACGATGCACAACTTCACAACCGGCTACAAAAAGATCTTATGAATCACATTTGGAATTACTTTGGTGATTGTTAGATCAATTTTATATTTGATTTGTCATGTATGTACGCGTTTGCGTTGTAATAGTATTTAAGTTATCTTATTAATATATATTGCATTTCCTTCAAAATGTTTTTCTGTTTGGTTATCGACTTTGCCTAAATGGAAACAAGAATGGTACAACATTAATTAATAATAAAATACAACAGATTTAAATAAACGATATAGTAGACCGAAAGTAGTACAACTTAAAAAATTCTAAGATTAAAACAAACTACTTTGAGGGACTTTGATATAATTATTTGTCATTTTCGCTCCATCCAATACTGCTTTTGCATGTCATCTATCCCCGTTATAATCATCTGTTCTTGTCTTTCCCTTTCAATATCCAGCTTTTGTTGCTCAATTTCTACAAACTTACGCATCACATCGATCTTCTCCTATGCTAGCTTGCTTCTATCTTGATGCCTTCCTTCATGAATTTCAAGAGCGGCATTCACTTTAGCGTCCGCCATACATCAACCTTATTCTTTGTCTTTGCTGCTTTGACTCCCAATGGTCTATAACTTTCATCCGATCTCTGGTTGAGCGCATCCGACTCATTTTCTTCCTCGAATTGACTTTCCCTACAAGATGAATCTCCCGGGCTAGAAGAGTATGACAATTTAGATGCTTTGTTCTTCCTTTTCCCCTTTGTTTGAACGTCTCGGAGGCTTTTCGCATTATTGGAGTTCAACTTCGGTGTCCTCGTCAGCAACTCGTAACAGTTCAAAAATTGGTAATAATGCCCTTTTTTAGCTCCGTTTTCCCTTGGGAAAAGCTTTATGAATTCCTCATTCGCCCTTTTTGAAAGGGAGTGCGGATTAAGGATCTTAAGGCTAATTTAACACTAGAGGGGGGTGAATAGTGTTTAATGGATTCTAAGACTTATATGGACTAATTTAAAATTATGTTATAAACAAATGCAGAACTTAATCACAGAACAATCGCAGAATCAAACACAAATGCATAAAGTAAATAAAAAGTGGTAAAAGGAAAGAACACACCGGATTTTATACTGGTTCAGAGTTACCCTACGTCCAGTCCTGTACCAAAGCAAAACACCTCATGCAGATTTTTATTAAATCAATGTCGAGATTACAATCCTCAATTTCTAAAGGCCTTGATGTACCCTCTTGTCTCTCGAGTCCGGGGCAAACTTTCTTGATTTACGGGCCACAAGATTACCCAATTGATTTCCAGGCACAACCACACCTTATAGAGAGACTCGATAAACGTTTGATTACAAATTGATCCTATAACTCTGAATAGCACTTTGATCTTCGAGAGAGGACAGAGAAGCAAACAAGAATGAGATTCTAATTTGATTCACTTGAGAATTCGGCAAAATTTCGGCACGATCTTAAAAATATGAAAATTTTAGAATATGGATTTGTGGAGAAGGAGGAGTGAAGAAAATAAGAAAAATAGTTAGTTAAAAAATTCGTTTGTGAAGGATATTTATAGACCAGTAACGGTCATAACCATTCGTGAAGAGATTTTCCGTCGCCATCTCGACTTCGGCCTTGACAACAGCTCGAGTTCGTCGCCTCCCTCCAGGCGCGACCCTCCAAGTCGCGACACCCACGAATAACCGCACTCCGACATTGCGCGCGAGAGCATGCCCTGCTTCGTCGATCGAATGTGAACTCGAATAGGGTTTCGATTTCGACTTTAAACTGGGGACAAAGAGATCGGCTTTGGGTTGAAACTTATGCTCTGCCATTTCGAACAGGGGGAAGAGAAAGAGGGATTCGATCTCGAACGAAAAAAAATTGCAGAGCTTTTATTTTTATACGAACGAATTCATATTTGAATTGGAGAGGAGATTTTGTTCGGCCATTAATTTGATTTCGAATTATTTGAACGATATTCTTTTATTTTATTTTATTTTGAATGAGATAATAGTTTTCGTTATTTTTATTTTTTTTTAATTTGGAAACGAACGCATGTACACAATGAAGGACACGTGCTTGAAGAGATAACAACGTGTTGAATTCATAGAATTTTGTTCTTGACTGGTTAAAATATCAAATTTGAATTTAAACGACTCGAAATCGAGCCGAAAATCTCGACCTCCAATCGAGGCGTGCTGCCAGGCGTTCATAAGGTTATACCCCTATTCCGAATGCAACGGAAAAGGTTCTAAGGCCTAACTCGATCGTATGGAAAAGATAGCTTTTTGAACCCAGTTATTAAATTAAATTTTCGATATAATTTCAGTGCGTTTGTTTACCGTACGACCAAAAAATTACTCCAAACACTACGAAAATTGAAATCTGATAATAATACACCATTACGGATCTAATGGAACTAGTTTCGTCGAATTTCGAGACTATGCCTCGAAAGGCTATTTTTAATATCGATTTAAACTATATAGATTCAAAACTGAAAAAACCATCTTTAAATTCAATTTTAAAAGTTCTATTATCTCCAGTATTATCAATATGAATTTTCTAAGCCTTTAAAATATTTTTAACAGGCATAAAACTGAAGATTCAATATTTTTCCCAGTTTCAATAATTAAATCCAATAATTAAATTTGCCAAATCAACAGTGATATTTGAAATTCATATTAAAATTAACTATCAAATATTTAAAATCAATTAAATATTCTAATTTCAAATGTCCAAAATTCAGGGTCATCACATTCTTCCCCCCTTAAAAGAATTTCGTCCTGAAATTACTAGTTAAGAAGAATGATCCATAACCCGTTTATTAATTTCCCATAACCAAATAGTTTTATCAACTTTCCAAAACAAATCTTTTTATTGAAGACACATTAGCCCTCTTATTAACTTCCCAAATTCAACCATAAGTTTCAAACAATTTTATTTTCTCAACAAGTCAAATTTCAATTCAAATTCAAATTTTTCTCAAAATTTTTCTAACTCTCTAAATTTTCGAAAAATTTCGCCAGCGTCTCCTTTGTGCGGCTAGCTCGGTACGACTACAAAATGCTACAATGGGCCCCCAGATTTCAAAATAAAACAAAAGGCCAAGTGGCTAGATCAAAAAAGGATCAAATTTCATATTGAAATTTAAATACATACCTTTTGTCGAGCAAATTAATTTTATCTTCTGAAATCAGAAATCTAATTCCTTTTGCTTTAACACACCTGTATCTTTTACTTAGCAATACTGTTCAATCCCACATTCAGAATCGTTTCATAAGTTTCTTTACCAAAGTTATATATTCATTTCCATTCAACTTTGCATTTTCAATTCCATTTGAATTCAATTTACAATTTCAATTTTTATTTGAATTCAGTTTATCTTAAAATTCTAAATACTGAAATTTTTTATCAAGTATCTTTCATTCATATCTAATCCATATCATTATTTTAAATTAGTTTCATTTACTAATTCATTACAAATTTCAATGAATTCAAATTCCCAGAACTTTTGTTCTTTTAGTCTACCCCGAACTAATTTTACAACTTCATTTTATCTTACACAATTTAAGTTGGATTTCAATATTCAGTTTCAATTCCAGTTCTATTCATTTGTTCATTCCCAAATTTATTTTCAACCTCTATAAGTTTCCCAAATTTAATCGCATTTGCTAATTTCTTTTGATTCACCTCAATTAATTAGCTTACCTTCCCACTTATTTATTTAAACAATGAGATGAATCAGTTGTGAATGAAAGATAATTGATAAAATTCAATATTCGGAGTTTGAAGATAAAATGAATTCAAATAGAATTGAAATTGAAAATTTAATTCAAATGGATATTGAAAAGTTTGTAATTGAATTGAACAAAATGATTTTTAATGTTGTAATAGGACATTGTTACTAAGTAGTATACAGGTGTTTTAAAAAGCAAAAGGAATTAGATTTTTGATTTCAGAAGATAAAATTAAATTGCTCGACAAAAGGTATGTATTTAAATTTCAATATGAAATTTGATCCTTTTCTGATCTAGCCACTTGGCCCTTTTGTTTTCTTTTGAAATCTGGGGGCCCGTTGTGGCATTTTATAGTCGTACCGAGCTAGCCGCACAAAGGAGACGTTGGCGAAATTTTTCAAAAATTTAGAGAGTTAGAAAAATTTTGAGAAAATTTTGAAAATTTAAAATTTGAGTTGTGAAGTAAATAAAATTGTTTGGAAGTTATGGAAGATTTTGGAAAGCTAGTTGAAATGATAGTAGATCTTTGATGAAAAAAATTTGTTTTAACAAAATTGATAAAACTGTTTGGTTTTGGGAAAATGATAAACGGGTTGGATCATTCTTCTTAACTAGTAATTTCGGGACGAAATTCTTTTAAGGGGGGAAGTCTGTGACGACCCTGAATTTTGGACAATTGAAATTGAAATATTTAATTGATTTTAAATATTGGAAGTTATTTTGAACTTGAATTTCAATTATAACTATGAATTTGGCAATTTAAATTATTGAATTTAATTTAATGAAGTTGGGTAAAAATTTGAATCTTCAGTTTTAAGCTGATTAAAAATAATATGAAGTCTTGTAAAATTTATATTGATGATATCGGAGATAGTATAATTTTTTAAATTTAATTTGAAAGCGATTTGTTCAGTTTTGAATTTATATAGTTTAAATTGATATTTAAAAATATCCTTCCGAGGCACAGTCTCGGATTTCGATGAAACCAGTTCTATTGGATCTGTAATAGTGTATTATTATCCGATTTCAATTTCCATAGCATTCGGAGTTGTCGTGTGATCGTACGGTAAGCAAACGCGCTGATAATTTATATCAAAATTTAAGCTAGTAACTGGTTCAAAAAAGCTATCTTCTCCATACGATCGAATTTGGGCTCGGAACCTTTTCCATTACCTTCGGAATAGGGGTTTAACATTATAAATGCCTGGCGGCACGTTCTGATTGGTGTTCGAGATTGTAAGTAGCATTTATCGAGACGATTGGATTTGAATTTGAATACAAAACGAATAGACACTTCTTTTTAAAACTGAAACTTTTGAAATTAACGACCACCATGTCGACATGGGGTATCCTATGATGTCGACATCCCTTAGTTAAAAACAATGTGAAGTTTAAAACAAGAGTTTATTTGAAAAACAAAAACAAAGAATATTTTAAGGCTAAAACATCTTTTTTTAATAATCATTTGAAAAGATAATTTTTAAGGCTAAAACATTTTGAAGAGCAGTTTTGAAAATCATTTTAAAAGATAATTTTTAAGGCTAAAACATTTTGAAAAGCAGTTTTGAAAATCATTTTGAAAAACCATTTTGAAGTAGTTTTGCAAGCTTCTTCCTGCAGAATATCTCATCACATCAGGACTCGAGAACTTGTACAAAACCAGGATGTTCGTGGGTTTGTAACCCACTTGTCATAGGTTTGTAAGCTACTTGTCGTGGGTTTGTAAGCCACTAAGAAGGTAGAAATGGGTTCCATCCCAAATGAAATATGGATTGAAGATTTCCGTGCTATTATGAAGTTTTAACAATAAACTAGACACATATCTCGAAATCTTGATCTTGATACTCATGAGTCTTCAAACTTGATTTCTTCATTCTTGATCTTTATACTGTACAGTCTTCAATAATTAGTACCTGCTTTATATATATCCTGCATAATAACATTCATATGTACCTAGAAAATAGTGTTAGTATATAAGTTATAATAAAATAAGTTACAAAGGTTGTTGTCATCAAAACCACTATCTCCAGTTCCTAACAATCTCCCCCTTTTTGATGATGACAACCTTATAAAATATACTTACTACTTCGATCATACCATAACTCTCCCTTACTCCAAGCCTACTATTTTATATAACTTCTCTCCCTTTGTCATCAACAAAAATAACCTATAAACCTTGAACTTAATAGAAAATGAGATAAACAAACATATGACATAAGAATAATAACCAAAGATTGTTTTTAGAAGAACATTAATTAAGATAACACTTATATACAATTTCACAAACCAATATACAATCAAGAAAAAGAAAAACGAAAAATGCTTAACGAAGACCCTTAACTATTTGTGATTTATGGACCGAACAATTTGGACAGTGGAGACAAAAGTTTCCATGTTGTTCGACCAAGTTCCCATTAGCGTCAAAAAGGACCTCTCCAACGCAAATCACGCCACCGTCTTCATCCATATGAACATCTGGATTCGGCAGAGGATGTTCTGCTTCTTGATCCTCTTGTGGTTCTTCTAGAGGCTCTTCTTCTTCAGAATCCATGGCTTGTGATGATTGTTCTATGACAATGGGATTGGCATGGTTATCCATAAGGAATTTTTGTAAATTTCTAAGGATTCTGCCTTGCCTATCTTGTTCTTTAGCCATTCGCGGTTGACTTACTTGAATTTCCATCATCATTTGAAGCAAATATTTCATCTTCTCTTGTAGTTTGATGACTCGTACGTGTGTGGAACGTTGAAAGGACCAAAATGAGGAGAAGTGGGTAAAGAAGGTACATTATTAGAAGAGAAAACCATTAATTTTCTGTTTTAGAAGTTTATTACAGAGAATAGAACAAAGAAAAGGAGTAAAAGTCGAAATATATAAATACATAACCAAATAACTAATTTTAGAGGGAAATTTAAATTTGAAAATCTCGGCCTGTATGTCGACATAGGGGGATGGGTCATGTCGACATGCCCAGTTCAATTTTTGATAAATTTTTATTTATATTAATTATTAACTATACTTGTATTATTTATAATTTATATTTCAGTTAATGAACATATACCTAATTCTCTTCTAAATTTAGTAAAGTTTTGTTCATTTAATGGTTTGGTTAATATATTAGTAATTTGTTTTTCAGTATTAATATATTCAAGAGTTATGACTTCTTTACTTATATTATCTCTAAGAAAATGATGTCAAATATCAATATGTTTTGTTCTAGCATGATGAGTTGGATTTTTAGATAGGTTTATTGCACTAGTATTATCACAATAAATTGGTGATTTAGTTATAGTTAATCCAAAATCTTTTAAAGTTTGTTGCATATATATAACTTGAGAACAAGCCAAAGCAGCAGATATATATTCTGCTTCAGTTGTTGACAAGGATATAGTGTTTTGCTTCTTACTAAACCAGGAAACCAAAGAATGTCCTAGAAAGTGACAAGTTCCACTTGTACTTTTTCGATCTAATTTACAACCAGCGTAATCAGCATCACAATATCTCTACTAATAATACAAATTCTTTACTTTGGTGAAGCTTTTTTGAACTTCCCAAACAGACCATGCACACCCTCCCCACGCAAGTAACTTCCCCACCCACATTGAAGAGGGCATATCAGTCAATTGTCCGTTAACATTTTACTCCCCCCACTTCTTCCGCCAGTTGTTCAACACTTCTCCCCGTTTCAACTCCCCCCACTTTCTTCTCCCCATGTTTTCTCCGAACCTTCCTCCCTTCTCCCTTCTCCACCTCACCCACTTTTCCCAACCTCTACCTTTTTCCAACCCCTCTGCAGCCGCCAATTTCGTTCCCCCTTTCTTCGTCCTCCCCCTTTCTTCGTCCTCCCCCTTTTGCTTCCCTCCTAAATTCTCCACTTCCACGTTCAAATAGACCGTCGACTTACCCTCCATATACGGAGTCCGATTACAGTTGCATGCTCCGCTCAAACCCTTTGTTTGCTGGCGGCGGGTCGGACGTTGCTTCGTCTGTGCTGATGTGCCAGCCGTTCGACCTTTTCAACAGGTATTCTAACAAACGATGATCTTATAAACCTATTCAGTTCTCTTTTGCTCTGTTCAACATTGTTTACTTTTTTTCCTACGAGGCGGATCTAGGTGATTGAAGGTTGGTCGAGGAAGGTGGTTTTGGGTTTGGGATTTGTGGTGATTAGAGAATCATGGTTTGTTCGGATGTGAGGTCGGTAGTGCCGGATGAAGACGCGATTTGATGTTCGGTTGTTTAGGTCGCGGCTGGTGATTGGGTTAAGGGAGGAGGACGATTGAGATGAATTGCATGAAGGTGCAGGTTGTCAGATGGTGGGTTATTGTGGATTGAATGGAGTGGAATTGGTTGTTTCGTGTATTGGTGGATTGCTGTAGTTTGCGTTCAGTTTTTGATGTGGTGTACAGTTTCTGATGTGGGAAGATGGAGGTTGGAGTTGGGTGGTGTGCAGTTTCTGATGTGGTAGGTTTGGAAGATGCCGGAGATTGGCAGTTGTATTGGTTGGAGACAGTGGGTTGCTTCTGGTTATGGATGGATGTTGATGAATTCAAGTTGATGAGGTAGCGGGTACAGCAAAATCTACGCTAAAGATAGACATAGTTTGACGGTAATAATAAGCCACTTCTGTTTCTATAGAACCACAAACTTCTTAGTTAATACTTCCGTATTCTCTGCAGTACTGTAAAGTCTGTACTCATTTGTCCTTACCATATATTCCCCTTGCTTTTACTACTTACCTGTTCCTGTCCATTGCATGTTTTACTGATGATAACGCTGCTAGCATTAACAATAAAACTTAACACTTTTAAGCTATGTAAATATAATTACTTTTGTTTTTATTTGTTTCTTTAACTGCTATGACAAAAGTTAGTTCAAACCATTTACACCAAATATATATTGTGTATATGAACCGCAATGAAAAAAGTTAGTTCAACTCATTTAGACCAATGTGCATATGAATCACATTTGTTGGATGGTTGCGCTAAAAGTTGCTGGGGTCATGATATTCTATACTCCTACTACTGAATCATTTTATAATGATAGGTGCAGACCATTACACCAGGTATTTTTTTCCCTACTATCCCTTTTGGTTTGACTGTCAAAACAAAAAATGCAATTAGTAAGTCCACACTTTTTCCACCTTTTTAGATACATAATGTAACACTACATTATACTGCTCAAATATTGATTACATATCTCCTGTACACACAAATCATGATTATACTTCAACTGGCTATTAAAACTGAATATTGTCATTTTCAATGGGTCAATTGCAGTACTGTTCGATTTTATCATACATAATGAACTGTATAACCGATCTTATATTACTATGCATATCTTTTAAACCTTGATATTTACAGGTATAATATGTTTATATTTCTATTTTGGTGCGGTGGATCAGACTAACAAAATTAGAATCTTTCAACAATGTACAGCATTTTTGGGGAGTAAGAAATTATTATACATGGA
This sequence comes from Allium fistulosum, assembly GCA_030737815.1. Lineage (NCBI taxonomy): Eukaryota > Viridiplantae > Streptophyta > Magnoliopsida > Asparagales > Amaryllidaceae > Allium > Allium fistulosum. The sequence continues at coordinate 328,850,879 of CM060906.1, forward strand.
TATCACACACGTTTTTGAGGCATCATTTATTCTAGATTTGAGGAATAAAGAAAAGGTAAGAGTTACAAGAAAAGTTAAACGGACATGATCAAATGGTAATATTGCTTTTTTTCATCATTATTTAAATATTACTTACCTTCTTCTGTAGCAAACTCAAAAATGCTTGATGTTCGCTGAATAATGGAAACTGCCGCTGATATACATTGCAAACCGTCTCGTCATATGTAAGGTACATATTTACAAAAAATATTTAATCCAGTTTAACACCTGAATACTGTTATGCCAACAATGTCATGCAAACTTTTGATGCACGACAAGTACTGATATGTTTTCTTTTTCTATCCAAATCAAAGGTGTTTGGTCTTAGTGCCGACTTGCTGTGGTAGCAGTTATCCATGGGTTTAGCAGGTAGGGATATTCTACTACTCTTCTATAATGACTGAAACAATGTTTCTTACCATAACAGGTTTACTCCTAGACTTTATAGTAAAGAGTTATTTGCATTTGTGTTGGTTTAGATAACGTTTGAAATATAATTACCGATGCGTTAGATTTACGATATATGATTTGTTCTAATCCATTGTTTATTTAAGTGCACTAATAATTTCATAGATCTTAAGGCAAGTAAAGATGCATTTAATTACTTCCTGCGACTGTTTATATATCACGGCCACATTATTTTCAGATGTATAATCATTAATTCACATTAACTTCATATATCAAATATTAAGTGCATTTTATCTTATCTTTGTGCAAGTTAGTCGCTGGAAAACTCGATGTGAATGGATTTGAATGGCTTCACGAAAAGTACGCAAATGAGAAGATCAGTATCAGACGTGTAGTTAGAGGTGGTGGTGATCATCGCGCCCAACATTGGCTTAGGTTAAAAAAAATAGTACGCTCCCTTTCACTGCTTAATTAGGTACTATTCTATGTTATTGAACTAGAACTGCAATTGAAGCACAAGTCAATTTCAGGTCAATATTTTCTCTGTTACTGTATTGAAATGATAAAATTGTTAATGTTGGTTAATGAACAAAGTTAACCTCGGCTAATGAGTTTTTTCTTTTTGTATAACACAGGAAACTATCGATGACATAATCAGTTTTCTGTTATAAGAAAATGAAGTCATGGTCTGAACAGAATAATTTGTTGACCATTATTTACCAACTGCACGGTGACTACAACTATTTGAATTATACACCCAAACCAGTCAAATGCATAAACTATTTTACTCTGTTTCTTATTATGCAGTCGATCTGGAACCAACATGTTGAAGAACTACCTAATACTGATGCCGCCACTGATCGCTCTTTACTCCTCTATGGCGAACCCCTCATCTGCGAGCTCTCATTTACATCATTACTCAAATCTCTGTCCTCTTCGATGTTGCATCGCCATGTTGTGAAGACGAAATATTCTAGGTTCATCATGATTATTGCAACAAAAACAAGGTACTTCCTTTTATTTTTTGTTGGTTTAATTGTCTTTCAAAATGTAAAACCCATATGATAAGAAGGAATTTCTATTCAAAGATGTCCTTTTTATTTTTTGAGAAGACCGGAACCCATCACTATAGGCCATGATAGGTATTGAATTTGATTTTTAAAAATCTACATCTAACCCTCCTTTTAGTGATTGTATTTTGGGTTTACTGATTTGATTGTCCATTTTAATTTATTTATTTTATTGTAAGTTTTTTCTGTAAAATAATCTGGACTTTGATTCAAAGAGAAAGCAAAGGAGGTCTGCGGTATTTTGAGATCCATACATTATTTTACTTGATGAAAATATTATACATTAGTATGACTGTTGTAACTTATATGGTTTATATAAAGGATAAGAAAAAACCTTCGAGAAAATTAAAGGCATATTGCACATATATTTATTTTATTTTATTTCATTCCATATTAGTTTCAAAATTTCCAAATAATTGACATACATGCAACTACTTATTTGATGTGCTTAGTGCCATTCGTGCATACAAGATGTTTGGTGGATTGATTGACCTACACTATAAAAGCTTTCTCTCAGCATATGCTTTATGTACATGGACATGACATAAAACGTAAAAATTTATGTTTAATGTACGAAAATGTAATACATTTAATGTTGTCACTACTGTCATTGTATGGGTTGTAAAATCTATTGTAAATTAACTCTACCTTCAATTTTTTATGCTATGAGGACATTTTCCCCCTTAAATGGACAACGGTATATGTCAATTCAAAATAGCTCAAGAATATATAAATGTGATCTCCTGTTAGGCTTTATTACCATTATACATTGATTTTTTTCGTGTGATACAATTGAAACAATATTGGATATATGTTCATTTAAGACTTTAAATGCTATACAAAATATAGTTTTTTTTTCTTTCATCACATGTAAACTCATGCTACATGATGATTCATACTTCCTTGCCTTATTGTATAATACATGTTTGATGTCACAACATCTTATTACTGATTGATATCCCTTTATAACATATCAAACATAGGTCTACTGATAAAAGGTTGTTTGCAAGTTTGTACTATTTTTTTGATGATATGATATCATCCATGTATATATTTATTTCCATATGATCAGTGATTCGGTTATTAGATCAATTTTCAACAGTGGTATGCATACTAATGTAGTGCATGTGATGCCAACTGACGTTTACATTCCGACACAACAATTTTTTAAGTTAAAGGTATCCAAACATCCTCATGTACTTGGAGCTATTAGTTTAGAACTTTTCTATGCTCAAAAGCATGAAACTGACCACAAATGTACAACAGTGCTTTTTTATTTTGAATCATTGCTTACCAAATATATGTTTCAGTAATTTTTATTTAGCAAATGGTGCATGCATTCTCATCACTTTCTCAATTCACACAGGCACGCACTCATGCACAATGGGTCAAACTGGAGCCTTTTCGGGAATATTTGTGGAATAGCTAAAAAATTAAGGTTGCTTTTTCATGCCTTTGAAATAGTTGACAAATTAAGGCTGAATATTTTTAGAAGCTTATGGTTTTGCTATATATTAATTTAATAGGTTTTGTAAAACATTGTTTAATTCATAGCATGTTCGAGACTGGTTATATTTTTTGTTTTTGAAGTCAACAATTTGAATTAACGAAAGCATCTGATTATGTTAGGAATAAATAGATCTCTATGGTGTAGAGAAAATAAAAACCATACTGCTTTTGGAAGCTTATTCTGTTCAAATTGATAACATAATGATCATGTGCTAGGCATTTGAATTTTATTACACTTAAATAACATCATAAGCTGCATACATCTTTTAAACGTTGTTATTGTTAATATACAGCTAAGAAGTATGTGGATGGCATAGAAGACTACATAAATCCATACGTTTGTTACTTTTCTTTTTCTCCACATACGGTCGGTATGATATAAAGCTTTTTTCCATGTTTGATACAAACGTTACATATACATGTCCATCGGACGTGGATGTATTTTGAAAGTCAATATTCAAAACATGCAACATTACCTGTACATCAAACTCATTTTATAAAATTCACAAAACCTCAGACATTGTATCTTAACACCAGTTCCTTCTGCGTACAAAGGTGTTTCATCATTATCGGGTTTACCTATCGTCTTTCTTACAACACCTTATTTCTGTTTATTTGTCATATCATCTTCCTCTTTTTTCCCTTAATTAATGAAAATATTACTATAATCTCTCACAGTATCATAATTGTAACAAAGACAAAATACGTCACTTCCTTCTTTGCTCACGTCCAACGGACATGCCACCATACTTGTGATATTAAATCAAATACATCATTTTTAGGGTAAAATAAACCATAATCTAAAGTATGTTTTACATATCTTAAAATTCTTTTAACAGCTTTTAAGTGAGTTTCTTTAGGTTGAGATTGGTATCTTGCACAGAGACAGACAATATGCATGATGTCAGGACGACTTGCTGTTATATAAAGCAGTGAACCAATCATTCCCCTATATAATTTTTGATCAACATCTTTTGATTTATCTTCTTTACTTAAAGCTACATTAGTTGTCATTGGAGTTGGTTTCCCACTAGAAGTGGTCAATCCAAATTTATTAATTAAATCCTTAGCATATTTTTCTTGACTAATGAAACTTTCTTTATCTAATTGTTTGATTTGAAGTCCTAAGAAGAAACTTAGTTCTCCCATATGACTTATTTTAAATTCTTTAGTCATTATATCTAAGAATTCTTTATTCATTATGTTATTAGTTGATCCAAATATTATATCATCTACATATATCTGTACTAATTGAATATCATTTTTGTTTCTTTTAATAAAAAGAGTTGTATCTATTTTACCAATTTCAAAACCAGATTATAGTAAATAAGATCTTAGTCTTTCATACCATGCTCTAGGAGCTTGTTTCAGATCATATAAAGCTTTATTTAATTTATATACATGATTTGGAAATTTATTATCTTCAAAAAGTGGAGGTTGTTCAACATAAACATCTTATTTTACAAAACCATTTAGAAAAACACTTTTAACATCCATTTGATATAACTTGAAATTATTGTAGTTTGCGAAAGCAAGTAGAATCCTGATAGCTTCTAGTCTTGCTACCGGTGCAAAGGTTTCATCATAATCAATTCCTTCTTCTTGACAATAACCTTACACGACTAAACGAGCTTTATTTCTCACGAACTAACCAAGTTCATTCATTTTATTTTTATAAACCCATTTTGTTCCAATTATACTTTTATCCTCAGGTCTAGGAACAAGTTCCCAAACATCATTTCTAGTGAACTGATTCAATTCTTCATGCATAGCAAGAATCCATGAATCATCAGATGATGCTTTCTTTGGATTTTTAGGTTCAATAGTTGATATAAAAGCTACATTACTCATACTATTTAGTTGATTTCTTGTTTTAACTATAGATTCAATATTTCCTATTATATTTTCTACAGGATGACCTTTTAATAGCTTAATTCTTTTATTAGGTTGAATGATTTCACAATTAGTTTCATTAGGTTCATTATTTAAAGTTACAAAATCTTCTTCATCTTTTATTTGTACAGTATCTTTAAAATTTTCATCAAAAGATACATGCATTGTTTCTTCAATAGTGTTAGTTCTTAAATTATAAACTCTAAATGCTTTACTTCTATTAGAATATCCGATAAAGATACCTTTGTCGGATTTAGGTTCAAATTTATCTAAATTATCTTTTGTATTAAGAATAAAATACTTACTACCAAATACTTTCAAATAAGCTACTATTGGTTTCTTATTGTAAAGTAATTCATATGGTGTTTTATTACTTAATGGTCTAATTAAAATCCTATTTAATATATAACAAGCCATAGCGACTGCTTCAGCCCCAAAGTTTTTAGGTAAGTTACTATCAGAAAGCATTGTTCTAGCACACTCTTGAATCGTTCTATTCTTACGTTCTACCACTCCGTTTTGTTGTGGAGTTCTTGGAAAAGAGAAATTATGAGTAATTCCTTTTTTATTACAGAAATTCTCAAAATTTTCATTTTCAAATTCTCCACCATGATCACTACGAATAGTTTTTATTTTTAAAGAAAGTTGAATTTGAATTCTTTAAGCAAAATTCTTAAATAATTCAAAAGCATCACTTTTAAGTTTAAGAAAAATTGTCCAAGTATATCTAGAATAATCATCTACAATTACAAAAACATATTTATTGTGATTAATTGATTGAACTTGAGATGGACCAAATAAATCTAAATGAAGTAATTCTAGAGGTTTAGAAGTAGAAATCATATCTTTTAATTTAAATGAATTTTTCTTAAGTTTTCCTAATTGGCAAGCATCACATATACTATCTACTTTAAAGTTTAACTTGGGAAGACCTCTAGCTAAGTCAAGTTTTGATAACCTAGATAACAGTTTGAAATTTAAATAACCAAATCTTTTATGCCAAATCAAAGGGTCACTTGTATTAGCCAAAAGACATAAGTTATCATTTGAAACTTTCATACTAAGGATGTAAATGTTTTTCTTCCTAATTCCTTCAAAGATAATACTTGACTTATTATCTTCGATGTGACACTTATCTTTTCCAAATTTAATTTTAAATCCTTTATCACATAGTTGACTTATACTAAGCAAATTATGTTTTAAATTCCTAACTAGCAAAACATCAGAAATAAGAGGAGTTTTAGAATTACCAACATTGCCGATGCCAATCACATATCCTTTTGAGTTATCTCCAAAGTTGACCAATCCACCATCTTGATATATAATATCATTGAGTATCTCGGGATTTCTAGTCATATGCCTTGAATAGCCACTATCAAGTATCCATTTATCTTTCTCAATTTGCACAGTTTGTCCATTGGTTGTTGATTCTTCAAAAGCCATGTAACATGTCTGTTCTTGCATAACAAACCAATTCGGTAGGTAATTTGATTTTTCATAAGAACTATATGCAGACTTATGATACTTTGATGAAATGCATAAATTCAAACTAGTATTAACAAAATTTCCTAAAAATGCCATTTTTAACTTTTCAAGTTTCAGATTATGAAAATTTTGAAAACCTACGCTCTGATACCAATTGAAAGGGAGTGCGGATTAAGAATCTTAAGGCTAATTTAACACTAGAGGGGGGTGAATAGTGTTTAATGAATTCTAAGACTTATATGGACTAATTTAAAATTATGTTATAAACAAATGCAGAACTTAATCATAGAATAATCAAAGAATCAAACACAGAAGCAGAAAGTAAATAAAAAGCGGTAAAAGGAAAGAACACACCAGATTTTATACTGGTTCGGAGTTACCCTACGTCCAGTCCTGTACCAAGGCAAAACACATCATATAGATTTTTATTAAATCAATGTCGAGATTACAATCCTCAATTTCTAAAGGCCTTGAGGTACCCTCCTATCTCTCGAGTCCGGGGCAAACTCTCTTGATTTACGGGCCACAAGATTACCTAATTGATTTCCAGGCACAACCACACCTTATAGAGAGACTCGATAAACGTTTGATTACAAATTGATCCTATAACTCTGAATAGCACTTTGATCTTCGAGAGTGGGAAGAGAATCAAATAAGAATGCGATTCTAATTTGATTCACTTGAGAATTCGGCAGAATTTCGGCATGATCTTAAAAATATGAAAATTTTAGAATATGGATTTATGGAGAAGAAGGAGTGAAGAAAATAAGAAAAATAGTTAGTTAAAAAATTCGTTTGTGAAGGCTATTTATAGACCAGTAACGGTCATAACCATTCGTGAAGAGATTTAAACGAATAGACATTTCTTTTGAAAGCTGAAACTTTTGAAATTAACGGCCACCATGTTGACATGGGGTATCCTATGATGTCGACATCCCTTAGTTAAAAACAATGTGAAGTTTAAAACAAGAGTTTATTTAAAAAACAAAAAAAAAAGAATATTTAAAGGCTAAAACATCTTTTTTTGATAATCATTTGAAAAGATAATTTTAAGGCTAAAACAGTTTGAAGAGGAGTTTTGAAATTCATTTTAAAAACATAATTTTTAAGGCTAAAACATTTTGAAAAGCAGTTTTGAAAACCATTTTGAAAAACCAGTTTGAAGTAGTTTTGCAAGCTTCTTCCTGTAGAATATCTCATCACATCAGGACTCGAGAACTTGTACAAAACCAGGATGTTCGTGGGTTTGTAAGCCACTTGTCGTAGGTTTATAAGCTACTTGTCGTGGGTTTGTAAGCCACTAAGAAGGTAGAAATGGGTTCCATCCCTAATGAAATATGGATTGAAGATTTCCGTGCTATTATGAAGTTTTAACAATAAACTAGACACATATCTCGAAATCTTGATACTCATGAGTCTTCAAACTTGATTTCTTCATTCTTGATCTTTATACTGTACAGTCTTCAATAACCAGTACCTGCTTTATATATATCCTACATAATAACATTCATATGTATCTAGACAATAGTGTTAGTATATAAGTTATAATAAAATAAGTTACAAAGGTTGTTGTCATCAAAACCACTATCTCCAGTTCCTAACACTTTTCTGAAAACCGAAAAGGAATAAATTAATTATCAGATTAAATACAAAAAACTAATAATAACATGAAACATACCAAATGCTCTTCGCCTTCCATTCCACTAGGGTTCGCTTTTTTTTATTATAAATCTGTGATTCATAAAACTGAGTTTGACGATTGATTTTGCCGAATCGACCTTAAATTGCCGACAAAGATCGAGTATTTTCAGGACGCTTAAGGTTGAAGGTATGCATAATTTTCTTTCAAAACTTATCGCCGCTCTGATCGTTGCCTCTAATCAAGTCATTCGTATAATGACAGTAAATGTTGCATAAATCATAGTCCTCGTCGCTTCTCCATGGGTTAGATGAATGTTGTGTGGGAGGAGTGCCCGTTTGTTGTTGGCTATCGTCGAAGTAATAGTTTTGAGACTAAGAAGGATGCGTGAAATCTTCAAAAGGTGAAGTCATTTTCAGATAATACAGGTTGTAGAAGAAATGAATGAAGATGTTTGTGTAGATAGGAAGAGGGAGGAGGGTGAATTTATAGAGAAGATGGAAAATGGCCATTGGAACTAGCTGTTGGGAAGTGGCCGTTGCCTTTAGGCACTGATTAAATCAGCGCCCTCGAGGCCAATTCAGAACTTGAATTGGCCTCTTAATATTAGCCTTAATATTAAGGCTAATATGTACTTCGGGAGTAAGATTTTTGACCAACCCTTAATATTCAGCCTTAATAAGGCTCTGTTGGAGATGCTCTAACATATATGAACATGAAACTATAAAAAATACTAAATGTATTTGTCAACATTATGGTTATTCTCAGTACAATATAGAAATAATAATGAAGCAAATGCAAAACCGTCAATTCGCAAGCATTAAAATATAGTGGTTTTATAAAATATTACTGAAGATGTATTATAAAATAACATGGGTTCTATAATCTATTACAATTATAGGAGACAGTGAAGAGCCAACAAAATTTATTTATTTTTCTAATTTTATTTATCAGTTCATTTTATATTTTTCTATAGTGCCAATGGTCAGCATTCAATAGCCAAAGCTACATGGTTACTACATTTATGTTACATGTAGATGATCTTAGTTCGATTTATACTAGGAGGATGTAAATTAAGCCATACATTAGCCTATATGATACCTGTTATAGAAAAACTATCATAGAACCATAACAGTTCAAATAGCAGTGAATATAAGATTTACTATGTCCATGATTGAGGTAATGTGATGCAAAGTGCTGCATGGGACAATTTATCACAACCTTTAATGCATCGGGATCGATCTAATTATAGTACACACACACTCAGCTCAGTTTCTATTTGTTGAACTCTTTTACATATTAGTTGTAGGCTTTTATTTAAGCTCAAAAACAACTTCAAATCAATACTCTTTTACTACATTCTAGTTTTTATGCATTTCTTTTGGCCACTAAGAAGCTCTAGCTCAGGTTAGAAACAAATAATAATTGTGCATCAGTAGTTAAGCTACTTTGAAATTAATTTGAAGAAGGCCAATGACAACTACTAGTGACACATAAAAGTTAATTAGAATCAAAATTGAGGCAACGGCCTATACGCTAGTTCAGTGGCCATACTGTAGCCATACAGCCTATATGCTAGTTTAGTGGCCATATACATACAAGTGACACATAAAAGGAAACCAAAATGAAGAAAGCAAAAAACCAAAGTAACAACTGTAGCCATACGCTAGTTCAGTGGTTGATGGTTAGTCCGTTATCGAATCAAACAAAGTGAAGTGCCCATAAGCTAAACTCGCTTGTGTGATTTCCTTATAATACAATCAAATTGTTAATCACGAAAAACAATGTATATATGCATCATGTACATGGCCAATTCCTGACTGCATATTCATTGAAGTTATTGTTGATCATGAGTTTTGATTCAAGACAAGGAGCATTAATAAAGACTATATGGCGCTAGCAACAAAAAGAGAGTAACATATACATGGTATAAACTACAAAGAGAAGAGACTTCAAAACTAGTTTTCATATGATTATTTATTATGTTTTTGAGTCTTAGATATGTTTAGATACTGTTAAAATCATTCCTCAAGTAGTTACACTTGCACACAAAACAAATTATTTTCGTTTGTATATGCATTGAAATTCACTGTGCAAAATTGCACAGGTCAGTCGACTGATTACAATCGACCAGTCGATTGACCTTGTGCAAAATGTACAGTGAACAGAGAATATATATAAAAATTTGAATTTCAGTCAACTGAGCTTCTGAACTCAGTCGACTGACCTGCGTATAACGGCTATATTTTCTGAACGGATGCTTCCTCTCGCGAAGAGTTTCAATCCAATTCAAAGAGTAATGGCTGCATCTATTGATTGAATCTCTTAGCAAAAGGTTGTATCTATCTATGCACTATATAAACACATCAAAATCATTTTCCAAATAACCGATTCTTGAATAATTTACTGATCTTACTTACTCTCTATATTCTCTGCATTCAAAAGCAATCAAACCATCTTCATTGCTTGAATCCTTGAATTCATATTCATATTCTTTGATTCATAGCGATAATCTTCCTTTCATATCTTCACACACACTCATATACTTGAGGATTTGATTATAGGAAGGGTGTACACACATTGACATATCTGTGTTATCAAGAACACATTAGTAAGACAATTTTATATACCAGTAGAAGTCCTGTTCTGCTGCTCAGGTATTGTGAAGTTCTCTTCAGTTGCTGAGGCATCCTGTTATGCTGCTCAGGAGTTTTTTAGATACCTATTCCTCCGGGTTAAGTGAGGGTTATTGATTAGTTAAATTCCAGAAGGAGTCTGGGACTGCACGTAGGATGGTGCTCCGAACCAGTATAAAAATCTCTGGTGTCATTTACTTTACTATTTATTTTTTATACTCATATTCCGCATCAGTAGATAACTTAGTTTATATCGCACTACCACTGCATTTACATTGTTTACAACTGTTGGCTATTTCGATCCTATAGCTCACTTTCATTTGGTATCAGAGCCTAGAATTCTATCGATCGTCACAACATCATAGAATAATGGCCAGAAAATGATCCAGTCGAAATACAACAGGCAAAATCCTTGTCAAAGCCACCAGTGAGGACTACAAAAAGGTACTTTCTAATTTACAAATTTCAATAAAATATAATAATGAATTAGTTAGTATAAGCAATAAGATTTCAAAGCTTAATTTTATTATTTTAGAAAAGATTGAATCCATTGAACTTGAAAATGAGAAATTGAAAAATGAGAAGTTAAATTTAGAAAATCAACTTGGTGATTTAAAGAATAATTTTATAACTTTTAAAGATTTTCTAGATGAACAAGACACCATATTTGAAAAAGAGAGAAAAAAATTCAAAAGAAAATTTTGATTTGAAAAGACAAAATGATTTATTACAATCCTCTGTAGATAATTCAGAATCTCAAAATTTCCTTCTCAAAAATGAGAACTGTACATTAAAAAACGAGTATTCTGAATTAAATAAGAAAATTGATATTTTGAATACTAATAATATTTCTTTTGAAAATAATAATTATGACTTTAAAGTTAAATTTGATAAACTTAACACTGAAGTCACAAAATTTAATAAAGGTCAAAATGATTTAAACATGATTTTATCTAGTTCTAGACCTTTACATGATAAAAGTGGTTTAGGATATTACAAAACTAATCGTATAAATAGCACTAGACACGCTTTCATGTATAGTAAAATTGTTAGTGCTACTACTAAATTTTGAGTAAAGTCTAAATCTAATTTTTATAGAAATTCAAATACTATTATGACTAATAATGTTTATAATTTCTCTAGAAGTACAAAATCATTGACGGAAAATATGAATAAAAATTATCTAAGTATTTGGGTTCCTGTTAATTGGAAAAATAGAAAAAAATACATTGATGATTATTTTGATATGGTAGTTAATAATGAACATTATATTTTTAAAGGTTCAACCACACCCAAATGGGTATGGTTTCCTAAAAATTAGGAAATTATAAGAACCTTGGGTATCGCAAGCTTTAAATGTTAAATTTTTGTTGATACCTTACATTATAAGTAGTAGTTATTTTGTTTTATATTGTTCTATGTTAACACTTATGTGAAATATAATTTATGTCATCATATAAACTCTCTTTTTTGTCGATGACAAAGGGGGAGAAATGTTTGTACCAAAAATGGGCACAACACTCTTCGGAAGTTTTTGAAGAGATAAAAGTGAAGAATGAAAATTAAAACTGTGGATTATCTAACAAAAACTCCAAATAACAGAAAGTAAATTGCAAAGACAAGCGATTTAGAGTGGTTCGGCGTTTTGCCTACGTCCACTATGAAGTTTGATGATTTTATTGCTCGATTACTTGAAGATTACAGTAGTTAATAAGGCAATACAACTGAATTTAAATGCTAAGTGTCAATCTAAAGCAGCGGCGGTGTTCTGGAGTAAATCTGGCAGAATCTGGGCGCTCTTCAGTACTTAGAATTATCCGACCTCTTTTCTGAATGACCAGGGGCTCTATTTATAGGTGTAGGAGGCTGATATTTTGCCTAAAATGAGGGGAGACCAGTTTTGGTACGTCAGGGGGCCCACATGGCCAAAATCTGGAGATCCGGGCCCACTTTGGGATCGATTCGACCCTTGGTTCGAATCGATCAAGAAATCATCCAATCGAGCTGAAATTTGGTGTGAACATTCTTCATCATGTGCTTAAGCTTCTGTGAAAATTTCATGGCATTTGGACTTGTAGAACTTGAGATATGATCGATTCAAGTTGAAGATTTCCGTTTTCTGAAGTTGCTCGAATCGATTCGTTCGAATCGACTCTCCTTCATGCGAAGACAACGGCGTGGCGCGCATGCTTCGGGTCATCCCTCTTTTCTCTCCGAGTTTTACTGAGTCGTACCCGGGGTTTTAGCTGTGCTTGCTTGGTGGATTCGAAGTTACCGATTCGAAGAGGTGGTTCCTTCGAATCGATCGAATTCGCGCTCCTTCGTATCGATCGTGGAAGGTCATAGCTGATCGATACGAAGTACCCTCTGTCTTTTGGGATTCGAAGACAATCGTGGTGTGGAGTCGAAGTTCCTTCAACTGTATGGAGTCGAAGGACTTTCGTTCGGTGGATTCGAAGAAGATGGACTCGAAGCGAGTAGCCTTTACGGATTCGAAGGAAGGGATGCTCAATGGATTCGAAGCAAAGCGTATTCCGATGGGTTCGAGGCAAGGCTCGTCGTGATCGATTCGAGGCCACGTATGTTTGATGGATTCGACCTTCATGGATTCGAACACAGTCTTCGCCTATGGAGTCGAACTAAGGACTGTCTACTCCATTTTTCGTCGGTGATATCTTGAGCATACGAACTCGGATTGCCCCGAAATTTGGAACACTGGTTTATACTACCCTGCTTGACGTGTCTTATCGATTGCAGCCCGATCTGGACTCGGACAAATTTCATCGATATCCATCGCGATCCTTGTGTGTAACTGATTTCCGAGACGATCTGTCACCGGTCTCCAGTCAAATCCTTGGTGTCACGGCCTTGCCAAAAGGCGGGATAAAATTTGCCCCCCAAAGTACGTCTTGTGTAAACATGACATGCTTTGAAAAGCTACAGTCCCTTATTGAACAGTTATCACATGCTTTGTCGAAAATTGTATTTTTTGCCGTTGTAATCAATCGTTGTATGATCATGATCGACTGTTAGGCTTTTGAGTCATGACGAGATGAACATCTGATTCCTGTTGATGATAAAGACCAAAACATTAGTCAAAAAATACGTGCATACGTGTACTATCTTGACCTTGGTTAACGTTGCGTGATAGCAAGTTGTTGTCCGTTTGGTTCGCTATCGAAATCTGCATCGGTCCTCTCCTGAACCGATTTGAGATTTGAGTTAAAACATTGCTTTTATGATTGTCTACGATCATCCTCTCGTATCGATCCTCTCCTGAATCGGTATAAAGAGTAGACAAGCAATTTTTTACATTGGAACGGTTCGTCCATTTGACCAGTGGTATTTGATGGATGCGAAGCTAGGTTTTTTGATCCGCTTTGAGTTGAGGGTTTCGAAGTGGGTACTTCGAATCGATGGTTCTCCGAATCGATAATGTGTGGATTTGAATTTTTCTGAGTTGGTGGGTTCGGAATTGATGGATTCGAAAGTGGTCGTTCGAATCGATGGTGTCGTACGTTCCCTTGACTCTTCTGACGTTGTGCTTCGAATCGATGAAGCTTCGCATTGATATTGTATGGATGGATTCGGAGGAATGGATTCGAAGATGATTTGTAACCTACGTACCTCTGAGTTCGAATCGATGAAACCATTCTGTCAGTTTCGAATCGATGGATGCTTTTTAGTGATCGATTCGAAGATACTCGTTCGAATCGATAGGCTGGAGCCATTTTCACCGGTTGCATCTGACTGGGATGCGAATCGTCTCGCAATCCCCTATATATACCGGGATCTTTTTCACTTTCATTTTTTACTTTCTTACTGTTGCGAGAGCCCTTTCTTCAAATCGATCTTTCAAAGTTCTGCGTTTTGCACGAGTTGATCAAATTCCTTCAAGTTTTCATCTGTAATCGAATTCAACCAGGTAACCAAGGGATCGATTCGAACAATGAAAAACTGGAACCTTTATCACTAATCTCAACTCCTCTCGAAAATTATGAGGAACTGTGCAGTCGGGAGTGGGTCGACTCGATGGATCTGAGGAACGAGTCCGTTCGCGTCGCATCGATCTTGAGTGCTAAAATGGAGGAGCGTCGTTACTTCGACTCGATCAATTCGATGCCCAGCTAATGTTATCCTGATTGATTCGAAGGAATCGACTGCTGATCGATTCGAAGCTACGCGGAGCTTATGGATTCGAAGCGCTCTTCCATCTTAAGGCTTCACCGAGTCGACCTTAATGGAGTCGAGGCGTATGGATTCGAACATCATCGATTTGACTTATGTCGATTCGAATCGATCGATTCGAACGTTCTAACACTTGTTCTTCTGATTTGCTCCAACATCTGAGCTACGACCAATCTCAAGTTGAACTTTGACGAACATAATGAACTTTAGCATACTTGACTCCGACGAGCTTCGGCCTTGCATAGTCGAACTTGACCGAAAGATTTGACCTCCTTTTTGAAGCTCGTTGATGGAACTGTGACTTAACCAACAATATAACTGACTTATACACGAGGTTGGTTCTTAGCGTTTGGATGTTGTGGAAGTGACGGTCAGCGATGACGGTCATTTTCATTCTCAAATTCCCAAGATATGTTGTACGAACATCTTGTTTTATTCTGTTAAATTTGCTTAAGTGATGCATAGCACTTGCACTGCACGACACGTTCATACACACACTATACTGGGGCATGCATGGGCTGGTTATAAACTTAACGTTGCTTTCTGATGAGTTAGTTAATTATGGAATCTTCGAGCTCCCAACAACAAGAGGTACAGAGCTCGACCCCTTCGGTTCTTGAGATTCCCGACATCCCTGCCGATGTAATCGATCCAGCTCCAGATGAATTGCCGGAGGCGATATTTATTGAGGACCCTGTTGATTCGGTTCAGTCCAACATCTCTGAATCCTTATTGGGACGAATATGCTTAAAGCATAACATATCTCTTGGTGACGTATTATTGCCCAGCGCCACTGATAGACCGCACAACCCGCCTGAAGGATATACAGCATTCTACCGTCATGCTTGTGCGGCCGGAACTCTTCCTCCTTTCAACCAATATATCAGAGGGATGCTATCATATTTAGGAATCGCTCCTTCACAACTTCATCCCAACGGGCACGCGTTGCTGAACAGTGCCTTTGTAATATTTATGGACTGTCTTTTCCGCCCGCCGAGGCCCTTCGAGATCAGACACATATTTAACTTCAAGAGCAGGGGTGATAGCCCGTCGTTTACATTTTTGGAGGCAGTTAGAAATTGCCAAGTTGTAGTTGGAGCTTGGACTCGACTGAGCTATTTCAAGAACGAATGGTTCTACGTTTGGTGCCCTCCGGGTTTCGCTAGGCGATGGTTGTCTAGACGTAAGCGCCTTAACCTGTTTCCTTGACCAATAGCTCTTCGGTGTTAAAATTGACATTTCATTCCTTTTACAGCTATTATCTCTAGGCCCGATGGAGGGCGTTTCAAGGGTACCGTCCGGAGTCTTCAAGAAGTCCCAAGCGAGCTGAGGCATATTGACTCGGTGCTGAATGATTACAACTTAAGAGTTCTGGGTTTGATCGACATTAATCAAAGCATAGTTGTTGAGGGATTTTCAAAGTCCGTCTCCAAGAAGGAAAATAAGAAGAAACTCAGGAAGAGAAAAGCGAAGAAGTCACTCGGAATCAAAATAATCGAGGCGAGTGACGAAGAAAGAACCCATACGGATTCAGAGCCAATGGCTGACCTTTCGGGAAACTTGGAGGAATCGGGAGAAAAACGGAAAGGCAAGGCCGCCGTTTCCAAAAAACTTAAGTCAAAGGGGGGAAAATCTGTAGATGTGTTTCTTCCCACTTCCGGAGTTATGATTTCTGAGGCCGCCCCTTCTCATTCGAGAGATTCTCTCAAAGGGCTTGACGACATTCCTATCCCAGATTATATATCGATTTCCCATAATCCTGGGTTGGAGGAATTGCAAGATGTCCTAAACATGAACGAGCCCTTTCCTTTAAGTGTGGTCAACACTTCCGGTCGGTTTGGGGGTTTACACATTTACACACACTTCCACGGCACTTCATGACTTCTGCATAGTAAACATTGCTTTATGGGATTTTAATCCGTAATTCTTTCTTATCGCAGGTGAGATGTCAGGACGTGGCTCTACTCTAGACAGGCTTCGGAATGTGCGCCAATCTTCTCCATTTTACGATTCCCGTAGGAGAGAGACAGATAGGGACCATGGGCGAGGCTATTCGAGTCAAGAACGTTATGATAGAGACAGAGATTACTCGCGTAACCGTTCTGGCTATGATTACTCTGACAGAGACCGGGGATACCAGTACCGACCCCGATCTCGTTCTCCTCCGCCTCCCAGGGCTCCAGTAGACCTCCCAGGGCCATCTCATCAGCAACAGTTGCCTTCTCAATCTTCTCGGCCTGATGCTCAACGGCCAAGAATGGAACCAACGGCAGCCGCTATAATTGAACAAGCTCCGGCTGAGTTGACAAGCGAGGGAGCTGCTAAACTCGCCCAAATGAAAAATGACTACCCGGAAATTTGCATGGATGGCTATATCTTCCCTCCTAACTTTAAAAGAATCCCTCTGGAAGCTGAGACCACTACTCATAATTACATCCACGACTTCTATGCTCAGTACAAGGAGTGGTATAAGGCAGCCGTGAAGGCTTCTAGAGTAGCTTTCGACAGGGCGAAGGTCATTACTGAACGTGATGCTGACATTGCGAAGCAGAAACGCATCATTCAAGTTCTTCAATCCGAAGTGGAAACGTCCCGAAAGTCAGAGCTTGAAACACTTAAGAAACACGAGGGTGTCGTGGCCAAACTAGCGAGGATGCAGCAAGAACATTGCGCCACGGTGGAAGAGATGGGCCATCGCAATACCACCGTTGCAGCTGAGCGAGACTTAGCCGTTAAAGAGCTGAACGAGCTCAAGGCCAAATTCACTGAAATGGTGAAGGAGAAGGATGATGCGAACGCCACTGCTCAAGAGGCTTGCGACCAAGCAGTATCTCTCAGGGCCGAACTTGCTGCGGCGGCGGTCAAGGCTAAGTCTGTGGAAGCAGAGATTCAGGAAAAGATCTTGGAGGAGAGGTCTAGGTTAGATGCTGAGTTTGACGATCTCTTAGTCACGTATAACGCTAATGTGCTGGAACACAGAAATTTAGCGTGGCTGGGAGATGACTCCATGATCTTGTACAATGCCTGGACCCGGCTGGTGAATGAGAAAAGAGCAGCGCATCCAGATGGAACACTCGACGACTTTGAACTGGAGATGCGTCTGCTTACCGAGGATGAGAGGAAGACCCTTCATGAGGTGGTAATCTCTATGGCGAAAGAAAAGCTCGACGTCCAATCTCTAGAGACAGGCGAAGGCTCGGGGGTCGTGCATCACGGGACAGGTGTTGGAGCTGTAATTCCAACATTGCCCGAAACCACTGGTGCGGTAGATCCCCAATCTGTTCCTGCCTATAATCCTGACCAACCATTATTATCTTCTGCCGAGGATTCTGCCCATGTTTCGATTCAGACCAAGGAAGGTACTTGAACGCTTCTCGTAGTTTAGTTGTGAAGAACTTTGAGCAACACACTTGGCTAACAATCTTCGTTTTGTCGTATTTCAGTGACTGAAGTTATTGTTTCTGCGCCCCTTGCTTTATCAGTTCCTCATCAAACACAAGGTGTTGTTTTTTCCGAAGCCATCACGACTTCTACTTTGATTGGCGAGGAGGGAGATGCAAATATGTTTTCTTTCAGCGCTCAAATGATTGAGGAGCTTCTCAATGAACCCATCGATCCCTCTGCCAACCCGTCCAATGCTGTGAGTGAGGCTGCTCCGGCCGTTAGTTTACCTATGCCAGCTATTGGCACATCCGATGCGGCCCAAGTATCTCGTGAGGACGACGTTATTGCTGAGATTGCTGCCGAGATGGCAGCAGGGAATGTTGGTGCTAGTCCGCCCGGGCCTGCCCCGTTAATGGTGATTTCGCCGGGCGGTACTGTATTGATCGAGACCGCTCCTGTCCCTCCTCCTGCTACTACTCCTATGCCTCCAGCTCGTCCTCCTAGAAGAACTTCCGTCGCCTCCAGCTCTGAGGAAGACGTCGACATTATATCGCTGCCGGAGGGCAAGCCCGAAAAGAGCAAGCGATTGAGGAAGAAATCGGGCAGCGGATCGGGTGGAGCTACCCCGAAGAAGAAGATAAGGAAGAAGAAAGATTGAACTTTTTCTCTAAATCTCTGTTGCGTAGGGTAGCATTTTGTTGATTCTTCTATGGCCGTGTATAGATGTGGATTCGGCTCCCACTAGCAGAATTTTTCGTAAACATTTTGTAATCAGATTCTTTTTGTTGATAGTGGAAATGAAAATCTATTCCCTTTCCGTCTTCAACTTGTTATGTGTTATGGTTCTGCCCCCTGTATTGGGGATAAGTGTGGAGTTGACGTATGTTTATACCCCGTCTCGCGCTCCGGAGTTCGGAGTAGAATGAATGTTTATACTCCGTCTCGCACTCTGGGAGTACGGAGTTAGATGAATGTTTATACTCCGCCTCGCACTCTGGGAGTACGGAGTTAGAAGAATGTTTATACTCCGCCTCGCATTCTGGGAGTACGGAGTTAGAAGAATGTTTATACTCCATCTCGCGCTCTGGGAGCACGGAGTTGGAAGAATGTTTATACTCCGCCTCGCGCTCTGGGAGCACGGAGTTGGAAGAATGTTTATACTCCGCCTCGCGCTCTGGGAGCACGGAGTTGGAAGAATGTTTATACTCCGCCTCGCGCTCTGGGAGCACGGAGTTAAGTAAAAAGCTTGTACCCAGCTCGCGCTCTCGGAGTACTCTGGGGTTTAGGAAAAATGTTTATACTCCGCCTCGCACTCTGGGAGTACGGAGTTGAATGAGAGTTTATACTCCGCCTCGCGCTCTGGGAGCACGGAGTTTAGTAAAATGTTTATACTCCGCCTCGCACTCTGGGAGTACGGAGTTGAATGAAGGGTTGTCGTGTATCAACCCATTTCGTGGCCTGATGTGATGGCTTGCCCCCGAGCTCGGGTTTCATTTAGTGAGTGGTTGATTGCTTCACAGCCACTCCCTACTTGAATAAATTCCACTGTGTGATGGAACTTAGCTCTTCGTGCATCGTGATGTTGTACATTGTATTTAATGAATCACAGCTCTGGCTCGAAGAGATGGCATTTTATTGCTGAAATAAGAAAATATGGCAAATCAGTTGCCTTATTACAAATTCTAATTTCGAAATGCAAAAGTAAATTGCTGAATAAAAAACATAATGAAATAAATGAAGCCTGTCATATGTAATAGCGACGGAGACTCTCGCTGTTCCAGGCTCTTGGTAAAACTAGACCGTCCACGGTTGATAGTTTGAATGTGCCATCCCCAAGTCTTTGCGTAATCACGTACGGTCCTTCCCAATTTGGTTTCATGTGTGAAGGAACCGGGTATATTCTCTTGAGGACCAGATCACCGAGATCAAAGGTTCGGGGGCGAACTTTGGTGTTATATAATCGGGCGACCCGACTTCGGTAAGCGGCCGCTCTTAAATCAGCTTCTTCTCGTTTCTCGTCCAACAGATCCAAAGACTCAGCGAGTAATATAGCGTTTGTTTTCGGATCGTAATAAGTTACACGGTGAGAAAATACTTCTGTCTCAACTGGAATGACGGCCTCCGAGCCATAGGATAAGGAAAATGGGGTGTGTCCAGTTGCGGTCTTGTGAGTTGTTCGATAAGCCCATAATGCCATAGGAAGTTCATCGACCCATTTGCCCCCAGCCTTTTCCAGTCGTTTCTTTAAGATGGATTTGATAACTTTGTTAACAGCTTCGACCTGACCGTTTGCTTGTGGATGTGCGACTGCAGAGAACTTTTTATGAATATGAAATCGTTGGCAGAAATTCTTGAACTCCGAACTTTCGAATTGGGTCCCATTATCGGTGATGATGGTATGCGGGAGTCCAAATCGGCAAATGATATTGCGGACCACAAAGTTTATCACTTTCTTTGACGTAATCGTTGCGAGAGCTTCGGCCTCGGCCCATTTTGTGAAGTAGTCAACTGCGACGATGGCATACTTCGCACCACCTTTTGCCAGAGGCAAAGCGCCAATGATATCGATACCCCACATAGCGAACGGCCAGGGACTGACCATTTGAGTTAACTCGGTAGGCGGGGCTCTTGGAATTCGAGCGTGTTTTTGGCACTTGTCGCACTTTCTGGCGTAATTGGCTGCATCTCGATTCACTGTCGGCCAGTAATATCCATATCGGAGTATCTTCTTAGCAAGCGCTTGTCCACCGGTGTGATCGCCGCATTCTCCCTCGTGTACATCATGTAACACTCGTTTGACTTCGTCGTGAGCGATACACCGGAGAAGTGGAACAGAATAACCTTTTCTATACATGATCCCGTCCTGAATGATGAACCGCGAAGCTTTTCGTAGAATTTGCCTTTTCTCATTTCGGTGTTCAGGCAATATCCCATTCTCAATATAATTTCGATACGGAGTCATCCATGATTCTCTGCTAGGAAAGGTGTCCAACACATCATTCGTTTTGATTTGATCGATGCTTGGGAAAGGCAAAGTTTCGACCGGGACGAGTCCCATTTGCTGTGCTTCACCTGTGCTGGCCAACTTTGCCAATGAATCGGCCTTTTGATTGTGATCTCGTGGTATGTAGTAAATAGCATAATAATCAAACTGATCCAGCGCTTCCTGAACTCGGGCTAGATAAGCAGCTAACCTTCGATCTCTTGCTTGATATTCTCCCCGTACCTGACACACAACCAACTGTGAATCACAATAAACTTCTATAGCGATAATTCTCAGATCTTTGGCAAGCTTTAACCCAGTCAACAGGGCTTCATACTCGGCTTCATTGTTGGTTGCGTGAAAATCAAACTTCAAAGCATAGCATATGGATCGACCTTCGGGGGTTTCTAGTACAACTCCAGCGCCCGAACACCGATCATTTGATGCACCATCTGTATAAAGTTTCCAGACATATTCAGGAGACTCGCTGGTTTCGGGTAAGTCGTCTGGAACAGTAAATTCAGCTATGAAGTCAGCTAGGACTTGCCCTTGAATGGCTCTCCGCGGAGCATAAGTAATGTCAAATTGACTCAGTTCGATATTCCACTTGAGTAACCTTCCAGACGTCTCAGGCCGCGCAAGGACCTGTCGTAACGGCTGATCGGTATACACAGTAAGCGGATGAGCTTGGAAATAAGGACGAAGCTTTCTCGAGGCAATGACCAAACAGTAAGCCAGTTTCTCCAACTTGGGGTAATTTCTTTCAGCTTCGGTTAATCGTTTACTAACATAATAGACCGGTTTCTGCACTCGATCCTCCTCCCGGACCAGAGCAGCACTGATCGCATGCTCTGATACCGCCAGATAAAGGTATAATTGTTCGTGATCAATTGGTTTCGACAAAATCGGTGGCGTAGAGAGATGCTGAACCAGCGATCGGAATGCGCCTTCACATTCCATGGTCCATTCAAAGTTTCGTTTTCCTTTCCGGATTAGATCAAAGAAAGGAATGCAATTATCAGTGGATTTCGAGATGAACCTGCTTAGCGCTGCTACCTTCCCGTTGAGACTCTGGACTTGCTTTATGGTCTTTGGAGTTTGCAAATTCCTTATTGCCCAGATCTTCTCGGGGTTTGCCTCTATCCCACGAGCGTTGACGATGAACCCCAGAAACTTTCCGGATGCGACGCCAAAGTGGCACTTTAACGGGTTAAGCTTCATTCCATATTCACGCAAGATGCGGAACATTGAATTTAAATCCTTGACGTGATCTGTGGAAAATCAGGACTTAACTAACATGTCATCCACATAGACTTCCATGGTCTTCCTGATCTGATCAGCGAACATTCGATTAACCAAGTGTTGGTAAGTTGCCCCGGCATTCTTTAAACCGAAAGGCATGACTCTGTAACAGTAGAATCCTAGATCAGTCACGAAACTGGTATGTTCTTGATCGGGTAGATGCATGGGTATTTGATTATAACCGGAATAAGCGTCCATAAAGGATAACAATTCATGGCCTGCAGTTGAGTCTACGAGTTGGTCAATTCGAGGAAGTGGAAAACTATCTTTAGGACAAGTTTTGTTTAAGTCAGAGTAGTCGACACAAGTTCTCCATTTCCCGTTTGGTTTCCGAACCATTACCGGATTTGACACCCACTCTGGGTATAGGGCATCTCAGATGAAACCATTTGATTGCAACTTGTCAATTTCTTCCTTAAGGGCGGCAGATCTCTCTGGATCCATACCACGCCTCTTTTGTTTGACCGGAACATGTCGCGGATCAATATTCAAAGAGTGACTTGCAATGTTTGGTGAGATTCCGCACATGTCTGAGTGTGTCCAGGCAAAGACATCAAGATTTGCTTGAAGAAATTCAACCAATTCCTGTTGTATTTGTTTTCCCAGTTGAGATCCAACTTTTAGCACTTTCGAGTCGTCATCCTCACTGACCGGGACGTCCACAGTCAGTTCGGCTGGAGACGCTTGATTCCTTTCTACTTCATCTTTATCTTCACTATCTCTAGGGTCAAGATCTCTAAGGAATTGGTAGTGGTGCCCGGGCCGGGGCCCAGGCGTTAGTTGTCAATTATCAGTAAAACGGACGCAGAGAGATTCCTCTACGCCCTTTCCTTTCTCCTTCTTCTGTGCTTCACGCAACTCAGCAACATAACAGGCTCTTCCTGCTGCCTGATCTCCTTGAACGATTCCTATACCATGGTCAGTTGGGAATTTTAAAGTCAAACACCACGGGGCAATGGCCGCCCTGAATTCAGCAAGGGCTGGTCGACCCAAGAATGCGTTGTACGGTGAAGCGATGTCAAGAACGACGAATTGCAGCAGTCGGACTCTCCTGCGTTCTCCAATCCCCAGTTCTACTGGTAGTTCCACTATTCCAGTAGGTATCGTTGCACTCCCATTGAAGCCATGAACTCGGGACTGGCAGGGTTTCAAGTCTTTGGCTTCCATCTTCATTAAATCGTAAGCTCGCTTGAATAGAATGTTTACAGAACTCCCACTGTCAACCAGGATCCTCTTCATCCAAGCAGGACCAACCTGGGCAGATATGACCAGTGGGTCAATTGTTGGAGCTTCGATTTTGTCAGCATCCCTGCTTCTAAATATGATATCGTCAGACATCGTTTTTTGTTGCTTAGCCGGGGTTCCATCCTCACAATTACTGCAGCATTCGAAGCTCGCATGCCTGATAGAGCTAGCATACGACTCCATTTCCCTCCAGCTCCTGTCCGCTGGATGAGGACCACCACTTATGGTATTGATAACTAGCCTCCCGCCTGTACGAGCGGGTTCCTCTTGTCTTTCCTGATCTTGCGCACGGTTTGGATTCGATGGGCCCGCACCACCAGACTGCGGCGCCCGCACGAATTGATCTAACTTCCTCTCCCTGATCAACTTTTCTATGAGATCTTGCAAATGGCGACAGTCATTAGTATTGTGGCCATAACTCTCATGAAACCTACAAAACTTTCCCGTCTGAATCTGCCTTTCTGATGACCGCTTCAGAGCGGGTTTCTTATACTGTTCTGTGTTACAAGTCTGCAGGTACACATTTTCCAGCGAAGTGTTTAACGGTGTATAGCTTTCGAACATCGGAGCCCTACGTCGTGGGCCTGGATTCGGATCTCTCTTCTTATTTTGACCATTGCCACCTCTTGGCTGAGTTTGTTTGTTCTGTATGTTTAACTGGACTTTTCCGGAATTATCACCAGACTGTTTAACTGCTACATTGCTTTGTATTCCCTCACTTCCGGATTTCGCATCGTCCTGCTTCCTAGACTGTTTCGCATCCTCTTGCCGTAAGAATTGAGCGGCTTTGGAGTAGAAACGGTCCAACGATGCGGGTGGCTTTCCGGCTAACCAGTTTCCAAATTCAGAATCGGGGTCAATTCCCTTTGTCAATGCCATTAAAATCGAGTTGTCGTTGGGATTACTAATTTCCACGCATGCCGCATGGAATCTCTCCAAGTAACGCCTTAATGTTTCCCCACGAGCCTGGGTAACATTGGACAGGGTGTTAACATCTTTGGGTCTAGCGACATGCATACGGAATTGTTCAACAAATTTCTTAGCTAATTGGTCAAATGAAGAGATAGATCTTGGAGGTAGTCTTGTAAACCACATTGTTGCGATTCCTCCCAGTGAAATGGGGAAGCTTCGGCATTTTACTGCATCGTCGGCCCTTGCGGCGCTCATTGACCATTCGTATTTCAGTATGTGCTGATTGGGATCAGAACTTCCTTCGTACATAGGGAGAGTTGGCATTCTGAATCGCCGAGGAGGTTCAGCGTATAGTATCTCGTCCGTGAAGGGAGTATGGCTTCGAGAGATCCCCCAATCGTCATTGGTAAGACCTTGGCTTTCACAGATCATCTGACGTATCATAGTCGAGATGTCTGGCATTGCTACGTTTTGAGCATGCTGAGCTAAGGTGTGGTCGGGTTCCACAGCGCGAGTTTGGACCGGGCGCTGTCGACGGTCCAAGTTTCGCCTCCTTGGCTCAGCGTCTTCCGGGACGTATGGTTCAGAAGTACGTCCTTGCTGTTGATTACTCGAATCTGGAAGATGTCGGGTATCAACCCTTGTTTCTACTTTGGCAGCTGTGACATGATTGTCCGTAGTATATTGTGGAGTGCGGCCACCTCGTGCTGATGGCCCAGCCTGGAAGCTGGTTGATGGTCCTACCCTCAATTGCCCGATAGTCAGGGCGGACTGATATCCAGCAGTCTGAGCATGATCTCCGTCTAATCGGGGACGGGTAGATCTATGATGATAGTCAGATGAGGCAGAACTTTCAGTGGATGAGCGGGAAACATCGTCCCTTCTGGACCTCCTACGGCCCTGGCGGTTCAGTTGATTTGTCAATTCAATATTGGCTCGCAACTGTTCGGCTAACTGTTGCCGACTCTGAGTCAACTCTTGAAGTAACACCTGAAATTCTTGTCTAGTGACTGCCCCAGACGGATCCGAGTGGGCAGTGTTGTCTTGGTTGGATGGCTGCTGTTGAGCAGGATTTTGTCCATCCCTACCTTCTTGTCCTGGAGCTGCAGAAGTGGTTCTCGTGCTAACCATTTTGAATGATGAATCCTTTTCCTAGATTTTATGCAAATCTGAGTAGAATGGAAGGACTGTGAATCGAAGATCTGGATCTTCCTCTTGGATTTGTGCAATCCGGTATCGATGGTAGATCCAAGGAGCAGGAGAAAAAAGCTGGTTTTTTCTCAGTGAAAGCACCAAAGTGTTTGTACCAAAAATGGGCACAACACTCTTCGGAAGTTTTTGAAGAGATAAAAGTGAAGAATGAAAATTAAAACTGTGGATTATCTAACAAAAACTCCAAATAACAGAAAGTAAATTGCAAAGACAAGCGATTTAGAGTGGTTCGGCGTTTTGCCTACGTCCACTATGAAGTTTGATGATTTTATTGCTCGATTACTTGAAGATTACAGTAGTTAATAAGGCAATACAACTGAATTTAAATGCTAAGTGTCAATCTAAAGCAGCGGCGGTGTTCTGGAGTAAATCTGGTAGAATCTGGGCGCTCTTCAGTACTTAGAATTATCCGACCCCTTTTCTGAATGACCAGGGGCTCTATTTATAGGTGTAGGAGGCTGATATTTCGCCTAAAATGAGGGGATACCAGTTCTGGTACGTCAGGGGGCCCACATGGCCAAAATCTGGAGATCTGGGCCCACTTTGGGATCGATTCGACCCTTGGTTCGAATCGATCAAGAAATCATCCAATCGAGCTGAAATTTGGTGTGAACATTCTTCATCATGTGCTTAAGCTTCTGTGAAAATTTCATGGCATTTGGACTTGTAGAACTTGAGATATGATCGATTCAAGTTGAAGATTTCCGTTTTCTGAAGTTGCTCGAATCGATTCGTTCGAATCGACTCTCCTTCATGCGAAGACAACGGCGTGGCGCGCATGCTTCGGGTCATCCCTCTTTTCTCTCCGAGTTTTACTGAGTCGTACCCGGGGTTTTAGCTGTGCTTGCTTGGTGGATTCGAAGTTACCGATTCGAAGAGCTGGTTCCTTCGAATCGATCGAATTCGCGCTCCTTCGTATCGATCGTGGAAGGTCATAGCTGATCGATACGAAGTACCCTCTGTCTTTTGGGATTCGAAGACAATCGTGGTGTGGAGTGTCTACTAACAAGTTTTATGCAGATTACATTATCGCCACACATTTAGAGGGAGAAATATATATAACTTTTGTTATATAATTTCTACTGTATATCAATTCGTCAGTTACAGGTTGTCATCAATCAAAAAGGGGGAGAATGTTGAATCATGAGTTTTGATTCATGCAAGGAACATTAACAAAGACTATATGGCGATAGCAACAAAAAGAGAGTAACATATACATGGTATAAACTACAAAGAGAAGAGACTTCAAAACTAGTCTTCGTATGATTATTTATTATGTTTTTGAGTCTTAGATATGTTTAGATACTGTTAAAATCATTCCTCAAGTAGTTACACTTGCACACAAAACAAATTATTTCGTTTGTATATGCATTGAAATTCACTGTGCAAAATTGCACAGGTTAGTCGACTGATTACAGTCGACTGACCTGGTGCAAAATGCACAGTGAACACAGAATATATATACAAATTTGAATTTCAGTCAACTGAGCTTCTAAACTTAGTCGACTGACCAGCGTATAACGGCTATATTTTCTGAACGGATGCTTCCTCTCGCGAAGAGTTTCAATCCAATTCGAGGAGTAATGGCTGCATCTGTTTGTACCAAAATTGGGCACAACACTCTTCGGAAGTCTTTGAAGAGATAAAGTGAAGAAATTAAATGTAAAAAGAGAATTTATCTAACAAAATCTCCAAATTTCAGAAATAAGAATAACTAGAATGCAGGGAGACACAAGAATTTAGAGTGGTTCGGCGTATTGCCTACGTCCACTATGAAGTAGTTTGCTTTATTGATCTTTCTTTGATGTTTACAATTGATTTCAATGAATTACAGCGAATAACAATGATTTGCAGCAGTGAAATTCGCTGGTAGCAGCAGCAATGGAGTTCAGATTTGGATCTGGCAGAGTCCGGGCATTGGAGACCTCAAAGGGGAAGAATAACCCCTTTTCTGTTGGCTTTGGGGGTCTATTTATAGGTGTAGGAGGCTGGTACTTCGCTCAGATCTCAGGAGACCCTCTCTGGCACGTGACCAGGCCCGCGCGCCCAAGCCCGTGAAGTTTCGGTCCGATCCGTGATTGATACGAACAGATTTCGACTCGGTCAAGATTTGCTCCGATCGAGTCGAAATTTGGCAGGAACATCCTTCATGTTGTACTTAAGCTACTGTGAAAATTTCATATCATTTGGACTTGTAGATCTCGAGATACGATCGATGCAAGTTGGAGTTTTTCCATGCGCGATTGATACGAACGAATTTCGACTCGGTCAAGACTTGCTCCGATCGAGTCGAAATTTGGCAGGGACATCCTTCATGTTGTACTTAAGCTGCTTTGAAAATTTCATAGCATTTGGACTTGTAGATCTCGAGATATGATCGATGCAAGTTGGAGTTTTTCCCTGCGCGATCGATACGAACGAATTTCGACTCGGTCAAGACTTGCTCCGATCGAGTCGAAATTTGGCAGGAACATTCCTTAGGTCATATTTAAGCTCCTGTGAAAATTTGGTGGTATTTGGGTTTGTAGATCTCGAGTTATGATCGATGCAAGTTTGGATTTCTCAACCGTGATCGATCAATATCTTGAGCATATGAACTCTGATTGACTTGAAATTCGGAATGTTGGCTCTCATAGCTTTGCTTGTTGTGTCATATCAATTTTAGCTCGATCCAGACTCGGAAAAAATTCGTCAGTATCCATAGTGAGCCTGCGTATAACCGATCTCCAAGACGAACTGTCATTGGTTTCTAGTCAAGTTCTTGGTGTCACGGCCTTGCCAAAAGGCGGGATAACATTTGCCCCCCAAAGTACGTCTTGTGTGAACATGACGTGCTTTGAAATGCTGCATCCTTCATTCTAAAAAAGTTCTATCTGATGCGTTGAGTAGTTGCTATCTTTTCGTCAACAGATGTAACCTTCGATTGATTTCCAGTATTATAAATGTTGATTTGTTGACTGCCAATGATTATGTAGTGCATTGTTGTAACTGAGTGTCAAGTGCTAGAGATTTGTTGTTCGCTGTTGTAATTGTCATCAGGTGAGCATTCAATTCCTGTAAATTTTTTAAAATTGAATATTAGTTCGTCATATGTGTACGTATGTTAACCTGACTCCCGTCAACGTTTGCACGTTCATGGGTAATTGTCAAGTTTTTGTTTATCGAGTTTCGTAATGATCCTCTCCTGGATCGATGTGAAATTCGAGTTGTAACAACGTTAGATGGTTGTTTTAAGTCCTTCCTTTGTATCGATCCTCTCCTGGATCGATCTGAGATGTTGGAATGTATGCTTCGTATCGATGGATACGTAATATTGGGTCTTGGATCGATGGATACAAAAGTAATGCTTTGTATCGATGGAGTCAAACGATCCAGACATAATCATGCAGTGATGCTTCACGGAGGATATGTCATTTCTTATTCCTTTATTCAATAATAATCCCCGATTGTGGATAATCTTTGATAGGAGTCATCGATGACTCTTTTTCTAGATCCATCTCCAAGATCTAGTTGATCTTCATATGTCAATGCCTAGAATAATAAGCATTTCAACTGGGAGAAAGTCTATTTGTCGTGCATCCCCTGAACTGGATAGCTTGGCGATTGATTCGGCCTTTTCGTTTAGTTCTCTGAGGATTTGTGTAGCGGTGTAATAGTCGAAGCCGGCTAGTAGCTTTTGGTCCCGGTTGAGATAAGGAGCAAGACAATGCCCCTTTGTCAGATAATCTTCCCTGACTTGGCATACTATTAACCAGTAATCACATAAGACATGTAAAGTTTCCACTCATAGTTTTCTTGCAAGTTTGAGCGTCAAGGCTTCATACTTAGCTTTGTTATTTGTTGCAGGGAAGTTTAGTTTTAGGGCGTAGCAGATCGTTCGTTCCTCAGGAGTCACTAACGCAACTTCGATGTTAGAAAGCCGATTATTGGAAGTTCCATCGGTGTACGTTCTCCATCGATTGGACGGTTCTCCACTGATCTTCGGATAGTCGTCTGATGTGGTGGATTCATATATGAAGTATGCTAATGTTTGACCATGGAGAGCTCTCCGAGGGAGATAAGTGATATCAAATTGGCTTAGCTTGATACTCCATTTGAGTAAATTTTCAGACATATAAGGTTTTAGTCTTTGGATTCGTTTATCTTCACATAGCATTGCGACGCTTATGGCGTGTGTTGACATGGCCCAATTGATGTATAAATCTTTGCGATCCAAAGGTTTGGGTAAAATGGAAGGTCTCTTTAAGCGATCTATCAGAGCTGCTTGGTTGTCCTCGGTACATGGGTGTCTCTAACTCTGTCAAGTCATCGATATGGTCGTTTGATAGTTGTGATCTCACGAGCATATTAACCACACCTACTTTCATCGATCGGCCGATATGATTTTTGAATGATCTGTTAATCGTTCTTTGGTAAGTAGCATAAGCGTTCTCAAGTTTGAATCCATGGATTTCATCATAGCACTATAGGCCCAGGTCAATAATGAAACAGTTGTATTCCTGGTCTAGGACATGCTTCAGTATCCGATTGTATCTGGAGTTCGCATCCATGGATGTGAGTAATTCATGTCTGATGGTCAGGTCCATCAGTTGGTTGATCATTGGAAGTGGAAAGCTGTGTTTTGTCATACCCCATGCAAATCGGAGTAGTTGATGTATGTCCTCCACTCTATGTTCATTTTTCTTATAAGTAAAGGATTGGATACTCATTTTGGTTGGAGGGCATCATGGATAAATCCACTGGTTTTGAGCAGATTTTCCTTCTCTTCAAGTGCAAAAGATCTCTCCGGGTCCATGTCGCATCGTTTTTGTTCACCGAGACATGCCTCGGGTTGGCGGATGCATTATGCAGATGGTCTAGTCTCGTCCTAGCTGTGTCTATACTATAGTTCAAGCTTTAAGAACCAGAGTTGACTAATGAATGGTTAAATCATATTATCTTATCTTCTTGTTCGTGCCCCCAAGTCTGGGGAATATCTCGATAAGTGGTAGGGTGGATAATGTCCGCTTCAATTTTGTATTTTATCCCATTGAACCATGGGATCGAGTTAACCGATGGAAGGCTGAGTCGTGCCTATCCTGTATTATGTTCTAATTCTTTCCTCTTAGCGGAATACATTGTTATTTTGCCAACATTCGGACATAGCTAGATTCTGGATGGTCAATGACATTCACTTCGCTGCTTATGTCGCCGTACTTTGGGCAAAAACTGAAGAGTGAATCGTCCAGTCAGATCCAATGCAGGATTGATGCTTCCCTTGTTGAATCCAGGGTAAGAATCGGTGTGCAGATGTTTAGGTTGCACTTGTTTTGAATTTATCTTTTAGTCGGATCATGATAAGAGTCAATGAATGAATGTTCGCGTTGTATTCATTTAGAGTTGGGTGATCATCCATGTCCATTTCGATTTATGCTCTCCCGTCAGATTTAGGGATAAAGTTAGCTCGAATGCGGTCATGTCATGCTCATCTGGTCTCATGCTCTTCCTGATGGATTGAAGGAAGGTACCGGAGGATGTATGGTCAAGTCACACCCATTCGTGGTTTATTCTTCTTTCCATGCTCTGTTGGTCAAAGGTATTCGATGGAGTTCAGGTCACATCGACTTGTAGACAAAGAGGATCGATATTGACCGTCAATCCAACGGCACGATATAGAATGCTCGGACCTCATTTCCTATCGATCCAATGGTATGATATGAAAGGTGTAGATCGATATTGCCCGTTAATCCGGCGGAACGATATAATTGGTTGTCCAGAACTTCGAGCATCATTCTGATTGGTTAGCATAAAGGTCACCTTGTAGTCATTTCCTTAAGTTGTAAAGGACGCTAAGCTGGAGATGTAGCAAGTCACCTTTCTCTTCTTTCGATGATTTGCACTTCTGCCCCCAGTCTTGGGTTAGCAGAGTTAGTTCGTGGATGGTCTAATTGCACCTGTAGTGAGTTTACACTCCTCACATCGAGTTCAGGTCAGAGTTGGTGAATGAATGGTCGAATCTCATTCATTCGTTTGTCTATTCTTGTAGCCACACTTTGGGGATCAGAGTCAGTTGAAGGACCATTCATCACACCTATTTGATGTTTATACCCCTGTCCACACTCTGGGGACTAAGAGTTTTAGTAGGAAACGGTCGGACCGCATCTTCCTCAATTAATCCCTCAAGCACTAGTCAATGCCGAAAGTCGAAGTGTGGTCGATCACATTACAACAACTTTAATTTGATGCTCCTCCCACTGAACTGTAGGAAGGAATTGATTGGCGGATGGTTAGGTCACATCCGTCCATGCTGCATGCATAACCCGTCCGATCACAGGCGAGAGTTAGCAGATGAACGATCATGCCACGTTCACTTGCTGTTGGATGGTAGTAATATCAATTCAGAATAGGACATCCAGCTAAGTCTCTTTTTCGAATCTACGCCTCCCTGTCGAATCAAGGAAGAAATTTTGTCTTGTAGGGTTGGAGTGCATCCCTATAAATTTACGTTATGGGTCCCGTGCCAGGGACAAGAGTTGATGCATGTACGGTTGTGTCACGCCCGCTTAGCGCTGGATGGTCGGGTCGCATCCAATTTTGTGTGTTAAGTGTGCCCCCATGTCAGGGGAAGCTTGGATAGCAGACGGTCGAACCACATCCGCTTTTTGTACTACAGAACTTGATGAGGAACCATAGCCGATAGATGGACAGTCGAATCACATCCCTTTTTGTATTCATATTCCAAACCATGCTTGGAGGGCTAGAGTTGGTTGATGGGTTGTTAGTCACACCCATTTGGTGTTTATACTTTGGCCTGCACTCTCGGGACCGAAGCAAGTTGATGGGTGGTCATTTGCACCCAATTGGTGTTTATACTCCAGTCCACACTCTGGGGACTTAGAGTTAGTTGAAGTTTATTCTCCAGTTCGCACTCTGGGAATCTGGAGTTGTTGATGTTTATACTCCAGTTCGCACTCTGGGAATCTGGAGTTGATGTTTATAGTCCGTTTCGCATTCTGGGAATCCGGAGTTGATTGATGTTTATACTCCAGTTCGCACTCTGGGAATCTGGAGTTGATGTTTATACTCCGACTCGCACTCTGGGAGTTCGGAGTTGATTGATGTTTATACTCCAGTTCGCATTCTGGGAATCTGGAGTTGATGTTTATACTCCGACTCGCACTCTAGGAGTTTGGAGTTGATTGATGTTTATACTCTAGTTTGCACTTTGGGAATCTGGAGTTGATGTTTATACTCCGACTCGCACTCTGGGAGTTCGGAGTTGATGTTTATACTCCGTTTCGCACTCTGGGAATCCGGAGTTGGTTGATGTTTATACTCTGTTTCGCACTCTGGGAATCCGAAGTTGATGTTTATACTCCGACTCGCATTCTAGGAGTTCGGAGTTGATGTTTATACTCCGCTTCGCACTCTGGGTATACGGAGTTGGATGTTTATACTCCGACTCGTGCTCTGGGAGTTCGGAGTTGAATGTTTATACTCCGCTTCGCACTCTGGGTATACGGAGTTGGATGTTTATACTCCGACTCGCGCTCTAGGAGTTCGTAGTTGAATGTTTATACTCCGCTTCACACTCTGGGTATACGGAGTTGAATGTTTATACCCCGACTCGCGCTTTGGGAGTTCGGAGTTGAATGTTTATACTCCGCTTCACACTCTGGGTATACAGAGTTGAATGTTTATACTTCGACTCGCGCTCTAGGAGTTCAGAGTTGAATATTTATACTATGCTTCGCACTCTGGGTATACAGAGTTGAATGTTTATACTCTGACTCACGCTCTGGGAGTTCGGAGTTGAATGTTTATACTCCGCTTCGCACTCTGGGTATACAGAGTTGAATGTTTATACTCCGCTTCGCACTCTGGGAATACAGAGTTGAATGTTTATACTCCGACTCGCGCTCTAGGAGTTCGGAGTTGAATGTTTATACTCCGCTTCGCACTCTCGGTATACGGAGTTGAATGTTTATACTCCGACTCGCGCTCTGGGAGTTCGGAGTTGAATGTTTATACTCCGCTTCACACTCTGGGTATACGGAGTTGAATGTTTATACTCCGACTCGCGCTCTGGGAGTTCGGAGTTGAATGTTTATACTCTGCTTCGCACTCTGGGTATACGGAGTTGAATGTTTATACTCCGCTTCGCACTCTGGGAATACAGATTTGAATGTTTATACTCCGCTTCGCACTCTGGGAATACGGAGTTGGATGTTTATACTCCGACTCGCGCTCTGGGAGTTCGGAGTTGGTTGATCTGGTACGTGGATGGTTGTACCATATCCACCCTAAGTAGGCAAGCGAAGTCGTTAGATGGACGGATCCCTCCTTTTTGGGTTTAGGTTGAATACGGGCAAAGTCGTTAAATGGACGGATTCTTCCTCCTCGAGCCCCTGTCCGTAAGTTTATACTCTAGCTCACACTCTGAGGGCCAGAGTTAGTTAGTGGATTGTCGCGTATCAATCCCTTATTGCCGCAGTGTGATGGCTTGTCCCTGAGCTTGGGGTTTCACTTAGCGAGTGATCGGTGGGATCCCGATTAACTTCCACTTATATGCCCTTCAACGCAGGATGAGATTTAGTTTATGGACGGTTGGATCGCGTCCATGTTCATTTGGATTCCGCTTTTGCCTGGCCTAAGGAGTAAGATTAGTGTTCTGGCAAGCTTTGTGCTCGAGCATAGGAAGGGATGGTCGAACTACGTCCACTCTGAGTTGTGTATTTTCCCTTAAGTCGAGTGCAAGAATTGGAGAGTAGACAGTCGAGTCATGTCCAATTTATACTTTGCATTCTTTCGATCGAGATAAGGAAGAGAGTTGAAATGATAGCTCGTGATGGTTAGCGAGTAGGCAGTCAGTTGTTGATGACTTTAAATTGAGGGTTGGCCCCTGATGAAGTCGGTTTTAGGCATGATTGTTTTGCCGAATCAGAGACGCAAACTGGGGAGTGAACGGCCAAATCATATCCACTTTAAACATGTGTTCTCAAATAACCCCAAATGTCTAATGTAGGATTGGATGCATGGATGGTGACGTTGTGTCCACCCTTTGTGTGATTCCGATTTTATCGGGCATCAGAAGAAGCGTAAGTATTTTGGCGAGCTTCAAGTACAAGATGGAGAGTACATTGTTGGGATATATTACTCCAAGTCTTTCCCAGATCTCCAATTAAATTGCATAGGCGAATGAGTGGATGGTCGGTTGCATCCACTTTGCACTAGAGTCCTGACCTTGTTGGTCTCTTCTGCTTTGATGCCTTGCCCCCAGTCAGGAGCATATTGTAACCGATGAGTGGTTGAATCATGATCGTCATGATGATACCTCAATGATTTGATCATAGTCCGCGGAGGTTGTTTTGCACCCAATCTTGAGTACTCGGTTACTTGCATCATTTGCAAGTAGTTTAATTCAAGTAGGTCATATTTCGCAATGTAAATGAAATTGAATTGGAAATAATTCAAAAGAGATCAGATCAAATCTCATTGATAAGTGAGGCAGCGTCGTATGCTCGCTATTGCACTTCAGTCCAGCCTTTCTCAGTTGGAAGACTAACGCAAATGGTTCAATTTGATCAAAGTCCTTGATCGATAGGGGTTGGATGTTCCCGGTCCTTTGTTTTATAGGGCTTGCACATATTGTCGGAGCTATCCTTCTCAGAGCAGCCTTATGGCGTTGGCGTTCACGGTAGCCATCTAGAGAAAAGGAGTTTTTTGATCTAGAGTATGGAGTAGGTTCCCTCCTTATCTTGATATGCTGATCCTTCATCTGACTCGCCAACTCAATATTAGCCTAGACATGTTGGCGGCATTCATCACCCATGGAGAAATCCACGCGCCATTCCCACTTCATAGGGTAGTGTTGGGGGTTGTATTTCCATAACACACCGACATAGTTAACATGTTGAATTCTCACTGGAATTTCTGCATGTAGGATGGATTCAACGAATAGGTCTCGACTAGGAAAGATTCTCCAATCGACATTATGATCAGGCCCATTTTATTGCCAAGGGGTCTTGTAACACTGGTGAATGATGTATGCATGACTGCCCAATGTTCGAGTGGTTTGGTGATACCGATTGGATGGTGAGTTGGTAAAGATGGGCTCATAGATTGGTGATTATTTCTAATTTTCACCCAGATAGGAGACCTATATAGGGTATTAAGGAAGTCCTCTTGAGGTTGTATGTCATGCTTTTAGTCATATGGATGTAGAATGATTAAGATGCGGGCATTTGAAGATGGTTCAACGGTGACCGGCTATGCTTTGAGTTGGTAGAGTAGACAATGTAGGGGAGTCGTCATATTAGCCATCGTACCATAGCCATTCCTTGATTGCAATTCAGCATTTGTTGTTGTGATCTTCTGTGTCTTGTTCAGTCATGGAACAATCAGAAGCAGGGATGGAATGTTCCTTCATTAAATTGGTGATTGAATTGACAATGCGGGTGCCCTGCGCTGCGGCTAGGGTTCGGGGGGTTTCCCCCGAAATATTTTTTTTTTGAAATTTCGTATCGATACGAATTGGACGTTGATGGATCGATACGAACAGCGTATGAGTATCAATACGAATTGGAGCAGTTGCGATCGATAAGAAGAGAGCGATGCGAAGCAGATCGAGTCGAACATAGGCTCTCTGATGGATGCGAAGCGGAGCGAGTCGAACAGTGGCTTCGCCAATGGAGTCGAAGGAGTCACTTCTGATGGTTGCGAAGCAAGTCGGAGTGAGCGAGTCGAAATGGTCACTTCTGATGGCTGGGAAGCGAGTCGTAGTGAGCGAGTCGAAATGGTCACTTCTGATGGTTGGGAAGCGAGTCGCAGTGCGCGAGTCGAAATGGTCACTTCTGATGGCTGGGAAGCGAGTCGAAGTGAGCGAGTCAAAATGGTCACTTCCGATGGCTGTGAAGCGAGTCGAAGTGAGCGAGTCGAAATGGTCACTTCTGATGGCTGGGAAGCGAGTCGAAGTGAGCGAGTCGAAATGGTCACTTCTGATGGTTGCGAAGCGAGTCGAAGTGAGCGAGTCGAAATGGTCACTTCTGATGGTTGTGAAGCGAGTCGAAGTGAGCGAGTCAAAATGGTCACTTCTGATGGCTGTGAAGCGAGTCGAAGTGAGCGAGTCGAAATGGTCACTTCTGTTGGCTGTGAAGTGAGTCGAACAGAGCACTCTTGATCGATACGAACAGGAAAGTGGCGATCGATACGATCAGAGCGATGCGAAGCAGATC
The DNA here is from genome assembly GCA_030737815.1 of Allium fistulosum. Classification (NCBI taxonomy): domain Eukaryota; kingdom Viridiplantae; phylum Streptophyta; class Magnoliopsida; order Asparagales; family Amaryllidaceae; genus Allium; species Allium fistulosum. Next base: position 328,887,997 of record CM060906.1, read on the forward strand.
GATACGAACATAGTACTTTTGATCGATACGAACTTTGACATATTTTCTAGATACGAAATGATGGATACAAAAATGATCATATTTTCTGAATTCGAGAGCATGGATACGAAAATCACCATATTTTCATGGATACGAAAATATGGACACGAAAATTACCATATTTTCTGGATATGAAGAAATGGATACGAAAATCATCATATTTTCTAGATACGAAAACATGGATACGAAAATTATCATATTTTCTGTATTCGAGAGCATGGATACGAAAATCACCATATTTTCATGGATATGAAAATATGGACATGAAAATTACCATATTTTCTGGATACGAAGACATGGACACGAAAATCACCATATTTTCTGGATACAAAAACAGGGACACGAAAATCACCATATTTTCTGGATACGAAAACATGGACACGAAAATCACCATATTTTCTAGATACGAAAACATGGATATGAAAATCATCATATTTTCATGGGTACGAAAACATGGTGAATGCAGTTCCTCTTAGATCTGGAGCAATCTGAATAGAATAGAAGGAAGCACTTGATGACAGATCTGGATCTCCTCCTTAGATTTTTGCAATCCAACGATGATAGTAGATCCACAGAGCAGGAGAAAAGTTGAGTTTTTCTCAGTGAAAGCACCAAAGTGTTTGTACCAAAATTGGTCACAACACTCTTCGAAAGTCTTTGAAGAGATAAAGTGAAGAAATTAAATGTAAAAAGAGGATTTATCTAACAAAAACTCCAAATTTCAGAAATAAGAATAACTAGAATGCAGGGAGACACAAGAATTTAGAGTGGTTCGGCGTATTGCCTACGTCCACTACGAAGTAGTTTGCTTTATTGATCTTTCTTTGATGTTTACAATTGATTTCAATGAATTACAACGAATAACAATGATTTGCAGCAGTGAAATTCGCTGGTAGCAGCAACAATGGAGTTCAGATCTGGATCTGGCGGAGTCCGGGCATTGGAGACCTCAAAGAGGAAGAAGAACCCCTTTTCTGTTGGCTTTGGGGGTCTATTTATAGGTGTAGGAGGCTGGTACTTCACTCAGATCTCGGGAGACCCTCTCTAGCACGTGACCAGGCCCGCGCGCCCAAGCCCGTGAAGTTTCGGTCCGATCCATGATCGATACGAACAGATTTTGACTCGGTCAAGACTTGCTCCGATCGAGTCGAAATTTGGCAGGAACATCCTTCATGTTGTACATAAGCTACTGTGAAAATTTCATAGCATTTGGACTTGTAGATCTCGAGATACGATCGATGCAAGTTGGAGTTTTTCCATGCGGGATTGATACGAACGAATTTCGACTCGGTCAAGACTTGCTTCGATCGAGTCGAAATTTGGCAGGGACATCCTTCATGTTGTACTTAAGCTGCTGTGAAAATTTCATAGCATTTGGACTTGTAGATCTCGAGATATGATCAATGCAAGTTGGAGTTTTTCCATGCGCGATCGATACGAACGAATTTTGACTGGGTCAAGACTTGCTCCGATCGAGTCGAAATTTGGTAGGAACATTCCTTAGGTCATATTTAAGCTGCTGTGAAAATTTGGTGGCATTTGTGTTTGTAGATCTCGAGTTATGATCGATGCAAGTTTGGATTTCTCAACTGTGATCGATCAATATCTTGAGCATATGAACTCCGATTGACTTGAAATTCAGAATGTTGGCTCTCATAGCTTTGCTTGTTGTGTCATATCAATTTTAGCTCGATCCGGACTTGGAAAAAATTCATCGGTATCCATAGTGAGCCTGCGTATAACCGATCTCCAAGACGAACTGTCATTGGTTTCTAGTTAAGTTCTTGGTGTCACGGCCTTGCCAAAAGGCGGGATAACAACATCTATTGATTGAATCTCTTAGCAAAAGGTTGTATCTATCTATGCACTATATAAACACATCAAAATCATTTTCCAAATAATCGATTCTTGAATAATTTACTGATCTTACTTACTCTCTATATTCTCTGCATTCAAAAGCAATCAAACCATCTTCATTGCTTGAATCCTTGAATTCATATTCATATTCTTTGATTCATAGCAATAATCTTCCTTTCATATCTTCACACACACTCATATACTTAAGGATTTGATTATAGGAAGGGTGTACACACATTGACATATCTGTGGTATCAAGAACACATTAGTCAGACAATTTTATATACCAGTAGAAGTCCTGTTCTGCTGCTCAGGTATTGTGAAGTCCTCTTCAGTTGCTGAGGCATCCTGTTATGCTGCTCAGGAGTTTGTTAGATACCTATTCCTCCAGGTTAAGTGAGGGTTATTGATTAGTTAAATTCCAGAATGAGTCTGGGACTGGACGTAGGACGGTGCTCCGAACCAGTATAAAAATCCCTGGTGTCATTTACTTTACTATTTATTTTTTATACTCATATTTCGCATTAGCAGATAACTTAGTTTATATCGCACTACCACTGCATTTACATTATTTACAACTGTTGGCCATTTCGATCCTATAGCTCACTTTCAGTTATATAGTGAGAGTACAAACTTAAGTAGATCATAACTTACATATTCATTGAATTATTGATGTATTCTATTGATGTGTTTTAAAATGGAACTGGCATCCCATAAATAAAGGAGATTGTAGAACTGAAAAATAATACTTACAAGAACTTGATTCCCCAATGACATATGTGGCCGACCAAACTATGGTAACACCAAAGGTATCTTTCATGTATGTACACTCCGATGTAGGTTTCTATAGCAATGCATCATTAACTCTTACAAAATCCACCCAAACTTTTACCGCACCTTTTCCCAATGGAACACAGTGAACATTTGTTGTTGGATCAGTTAAAGCGATAATTTCTTCAGCCATTACTCGTTCCTTTTCACCCACATCAACCAACTTGCATCTATTCTTTGCTACCAGATTTGACCTTTATTGGGTAAGCAAAATGCATGAATTATCATATTTTTTCGTAATTATAAAGCTATTTTACAATTTTTACCATGTGTAAGTTTAGTTGTCAAATAGCAAACCAAAATAACAAACTAGATTTGTTTATCTAAGGAGAGAACTCATAAGTTTTTATTACCATTAAAACAAAAACTACCAACACTCTTAGTACATGACAAAATAAACGTTAAAAATACAGAACATGTGTAAGCGTATAGTGAGGGATCATCAAAAAAAGACGATCAACAAGAGTTAACACTACAAACAGTTAAACCAAGGGGCATCAAATATAGCTAACAACTGAATATCTTTACTACTAATAATGAGAATTCAATGAACTGATTTCATCCGTGTCTTTTTGAAATACCTGAATTACCCTTCACTCATACGCTTGCTTCCTACCACAACCATTCATATACGCTTGCTTCCCACTACATCCATTCATCCCATTCCTCTTCTCCCCTCTAAATCCTAATTCTCTTCATCCCTGAATTCGATCACTAAATTCATGCTTCTATTCATCCCCAAATTCAATCTCACCAGTCACGTAACTTCCACGGCAACCTCCCTCAGCGTCGATCTCCCTAAACTGCAAACCACCAAATTCGATCCTAGTTCTTCAGCGCCCTCCCTATTCATCCTTGATTCCATTCAACCCTAAACTCCACCTCACCAGCAACGTGCCTTCAATGGTATACTTCTCACCGATCTGTCACCTCAAGCGGTAGGCGGTTTCTGTTGCCTTTGTTTTCTCTACATGGTATGCTTCTTTAAACTTTATATTTTGACTAATTCGTTACATTCTTTGACTGCTACTAGTTTTTACATGGTCTCGTTGGTTTTTGCTCTCGCGTCATTTGATTTCTTCGATCTGATTTATGGTCTCCAATCAGATTTATGGACTCACCGTTTTTTGCTCTCAACGATTTATAGTCTCACTTTCTTTACTCTTAGTAATCTGATTTATGGTCTCACAATAGTATGATCTCACTGTTTTTTGCTCTTAGTAATTTGATTTTTCCGATCTGATATATGACTCGCAAAATGTACTTCTGACATTTTACCTCATTATTTTAGAACATAATAAAATTCAAAGGTTAGAAGATAATTTTATTCAGTAGCTATGACTATTAAATTATGTGGCATGTGTATATATATTTTAATGCTTTTCAATGGAACTGCTGTAACTGAGATTTAAGATTTTTGATGTTTAATACTATCATGCTAATATTTTTTCACCTATTTGCCAAGGTTTACCTATTTTTGCTATTTAATACTATCATGCTAATAATTTTTCACCTATCTGTCAAGGTTTACCTATTTTTGTTGTTTAATACTATCATATCCAAAGAAAAAGTTAGTGAAAAATATTGTATTTTTGAAAAGGTATGGAAGACCAAAGTGAGTACAAATGATAATTGCCAAAATCCAATGGACATTGATGCAATGAATAACCCAGAAGAATAATTTGTTAACAAGCAGAGCATAAATCAGGATAAGTAGTGTTCATGTGATATAAGTATTGAGAGCAGCTTGCAAAATACACTGAACATGGATACATAACAAAATGCAGGACAGTAAGTTAATGTTCACATTCCAGTCCTTAATGTAGATAGTTCATTAATTAAAATATATAATGATTACAATGTCTAGCTTCAGCAAAATGACAGTGCTAATGTTGTAATTCACGATTGCAAATCGGGGACATAATAAAATAACAAAGCCCGGGCTGAAAATGAAATACAAGTTTCACAGTCAGACCAGTATGAATTCCAATAGGATTGCATGAAATAGGATCAAATTCAACATGGTAGTGTTGATATTGATGAATAGGAACCAAAGAATTTCACACTATTTGATTCATCCATGAACCGGATTAGTCGAGAAGATGACGATACTACGTCAACTAGAGCTAAAACCAGACAGAAGATAAGTAGAAAAGTTACACTTGAGGACGAGATTTTCCAATTAAAGGCTACTGCTTTAGGAAATGTTATTGAAAACGCCGTTAGACCAACTTGATTGCCAAGTTAAATCAAAGACAAGGAAATCAATACGTTCAACAGTAAGTGGTGTTGGCTCTTACCTCGTGGTTTATTAAAAACTTCCTCTTCCATCTTCCAAAATTATTATATCCATCTCATTTGTTTGGTTCCCTCTCCTTTACCAAAATGGGTTTCCCTCCTGCCGGAATTGCCTTCTCACTTTCTCAATTATCTACACCTAAATTGGATCGATTGAAAATAGTGGTCATTTTCTATGCATCCCTCCCCTATAATTCTGGGTATTTTATTTTACTCATTTTTAAACAGATTTTTGGGCGTAGGAATGCAACTTTGCAAATGGTAGTGAATCATGAGATCAGTATTATTTGCAGAGAAACTGAGAGTAGAAAAGTGGCTTAGCATATCAGGTTCTTCTATTTTTTTCTTCCTCTAATGTTTGATAAGTTTGATTACAGCCAGAGTACTGATTACTTCTTTATTAGAAGATATATTCTTCATAAACCAATTAATTAATCTTACTTTAGCTATATTGTTTTTTTATACATGAATATGGATGCAACTTTATATTTGGCAGTGAATCACATGAACGTTATTGTTATCTGAGAATCTGAGAGTGGAAGACAGTTCAGTTCCTTATGTTCTACTTTTGATTTTTCGTCCTTCGTGTTTGGATATGTCATATTGCAACTGCGACTGTGATTACTTATGTATTGAAATTAAGCTTATTCAGAAACACTTTTAGTATATTTTATTGGAGTTACAAGGAACATTTTATGACTCCAATAGCATAGTAACCTCATCAACATTGTTCCTTCGAAATCACTCTCATTTTTTGATTTGAATATTTGATTGTACAACAATATGTGTTTAACAATTAATGTTTTTATAAAAATAATTATCTCTATCTCATCGATTTTATACTAGAATAAATATTTGACTTCCGTACATAAAATAATAATGCATAAAATAAAAGATCATATAGGTTTGCATGTTGTTATATTCAAGGTAAAGTTGAATATTTCTGTGAATTTGAAGAAACAATTCTTTCACTATTTGCAGGAGCCTCTTTCATATGAAATTCAAAAAATAAATTGAAAACAACTACTGCACAAATAGTCATTTTTTTGCTACAAAGGTACTAACTTCATTTGATGTTAAAAAATAACACTAACCTTGAAATGGAAATTCCTATGATAGTTTTAAAGGTAAATAACCATTACTTCCGTGCTTATTGAGTTGTCAAAATATGATAATAATTTTATTATTTGTTTTTCATACTTTTGACTACAACTCAAGTCTTAATAATAGTAGATTTTTATTAAAAAGCATTCTTTTCTTCACTTTTCACAAATGAGATGATTTTAGATTAACGTGAAAGTCACCAAAGAGAAATGTAGTATTTTTTGCATAAAGATGTTTTTATGTTAGTAAAGGTTACAAATTGAACAAATGTAACTCTTTCCATATACCTCTAGCAGTGGACCCACTGCATAATTTTCAACATAGTAACAATTGAAGTATAATTTAGGAACCACATTCTCAATTGCTTTTTTGTTCAAAACTAACTATGTAAAGTTGGGTTAGCATTCCTTGATAATATAAAACTTTAAAATTTGGTGGATATAATAGCTATATCTAATCTCGAGATTATTATCCAGTTTTCATATCATTAGGGCACTCTAAAAGTGGATAGTTAATATGATGCAAGTAGGATATGTTATTTAGAATATAATGACATTTCATGAATATAAGTATGCAGGTCACCACTTGCTATTTGTTTGTCAAATTTCATAATTTATTTCAACAAATATTTACTAACCGTTGTTGTGTGAAATAAGATTGGTTCTACATAAAAGTTGTGCTGCATAGCCATTAGTTAAAGACTGGTGACATTTCCATTAGTTCACAATCAATGTCAACAGGCGATGGATCTTAGTAGATCAAAGTTAAAATTATAGTTCCTCTGTTTGAACCACATTATTGCTTGCTGCTTTCAAGTTATGCTAACTTCTATGTCAAACTATTATGCATTCAAGTTACTTTATGAAACAGTCGTATTAGAGATTCGTGCTACCCTACATGACCTCATCCTTAATCTTGTTTGAAAGATTCGTTGTTCGGTAAGTGAACTTCGTAACAATGTCGTTATCTTTAACTGTAATGACATGTAATGTGATAAGAATGCTCATGCCCATGTCATCTTATTTTCATTTTTGAATATATATATGTATGTATGTATGTATGTATATATGTAAACATTTATGACAGAGCCACTATGTTGTATTGTTTTCGTATGGTTTGGTTGCATAGTTAGGTGATGTAGTTGTGAAATGTCAGCCTCTTTGTGGTGACATGCATAAAGGCAATAAGATGTTCATTTAATTCATGGATCATCAATATTCATGGAGTTGATTTTGGTTAGAAGGTCTGTATTCCCTATAAAATTTAGATTTTGCAATATTGGTACTATTCGAGAGAATCTAAAGAAGCAACTAGACGCTTATTACAATTGTCACAATAGTTATCACTTTGTTTTTTTGTTCTACTCAAAGGGAAGAGCACTTCTAAATGAAATAAGTATAAATCATGCCATATTGTTTTTTGTTCTATTTTTAATTAATTATATTATAAAATTGGTTTGCTTATCCCTAGCATTTTCTTTTATTAAAATTAATTAGCTACTAAAACTAATGATGAATTTTATACCCAATGCGCTAGACGATAGACTCCTTCTTTATCAAAATGACCACTGAAAAGTTGAAATTTTGGTACTTTTGCATTGATCTACTATTAAAAGTAATAATGAATATTTTATAATTTGTTCCCACTTCCCACTCACACATTGTTAAATTTACTATATTCCTAACCATTTCTTTCATAGTTAAGTAGAATACAAAGATTACTCTTACTATTGCTTTATGAAAATTTATTTGACACTATAACTAACTTTAATCTAACTAAAGAAGAAAATTTGCAGTTTGTATCTCGAAGAAGAAAAATTGTACATAGGATATGAAATTTAATTTTAATAAAATAATTCCTTTTTCTACCCAATGATTTCTTATCGTATTCGGTAGCTATTAGTTGGATTGTTTATTATTTTATTTAGCTATGCTAATTCTTCAAAAAATCTACTTTGAAAAAATGTTAATTTTTTTTCTAGAAGTAATGATTTTTCCTTTACTATACTAAATTTTTACTAAGGTAGGTTTGGTTGTAAATAATTAATTAATATTTATTCTTACTACTGATTTTTTTCCATATATAGGAATCGTTTATTTGCATTTATGTCTGTAATTGTATTCGACATAGAATATAATAAACTACAGTGTTTAAAGTATACCATACTTTTCATGAAAATGTTGGATACTAGCCAAGTATGTATGATTTTTTTATGTTCAGTTGGCCAGTTTGTTAGCCTGAAGTTGTTGCAGCCTTCATTGTATATTAACAAGTATTGTTCAAATTTGAAAATATAATGTTATCAAAAACTTATTGCCTTGGTGTTATTGTTTTGATTTTTCCAATCACTAGAGATCTGCTAATATTTTCACACATTTTATATTTCTTTATTTTTATGACCAGTTCATTGATCGAATAACGGTTATATTAAAATTGCCTCTTTTCCAAAAGCAATTTTAAAATGTTAATTGAATTAGTCGATATATCATGAATTTTGATATGCCTATGATATTTGCTTCAAGTAGCATATTGTTACCATCACGTTATTGATTCTTGGTCTTGGTTTAAAAGATGAGCATACATGATGAATAGTAAGATATATAAAATGAAGAAAAATTCATCATTCTTTTCTTATTTGGATGCATTTTATAAGCATCATATATTAGACTCATTTATTTATAACTTTGTTCTTAGTTAGGTTAAACCATCCTATTATATGACAAATTTTATAAATTTCATCTGCTAATTTTCATCTCTTTCTTCAATTTTTACGGTTTTGAGTACATTGTAATATCTTTACTACAAGCTTACATATTTAAACAAACAAAAATACAATGATAATGCCTACATGATTCTAATGGCTATATGCCATTACATAACTATATATTTACATCAACTTAGCAAACTTTAGAACATACACAAATAGACAAAGTTTAGAATGTACACAAATTGTAAGCTACTCGGGATTAAGTTATATATACATCACTCATTACTTCATGCAAAATTTCATTTCCATATGAAAATTGTAAGAAACATAGACATGGCTTATATCATAAAGGTTACATTCATCTATTATGTTTCAACAACTTATTCATACATGCAAACTCTTATATATGCTCATTATTTCGTCTATCTCAACTGTTTATGGATTATTCCAATTCCTACATCAGCTCACACATCAACTTCAGGTAATTCTATCCATTTTTCATTTAAAGTATTATTAAAAATTGACTATTCATAAATTTGGTTTTACCTTTGTCAGTATCTTCACTCTGCCTTTTGCGACTTCCACTTGCTTCACGCTTTTTACCCATATTACTATGGGCATTGCATTAAGGCATTCTCTCTTTTATTCATGTTTCCATTGTTAAATGTCTCATTTTATGTAGCTTTTCATTGGATATGAGATACTTTTAAATAGCAAGCTATTTTTGTAGCTTTTCTTTGAATTCATCGGCTTCAAATTATTTTCCACTATCAGTTCGATTAGCTTAGTCATTTTTTTATATACTCTTAGCACTTCTGCAATATTGTGAAAGTTGCACCAAAGTGTTTTTTGCTGACACAAGTGCGAAAATTTGATTAAAGAATTATGTAATGGGGGTGAGGCAAATCTGCATATACAAGCATATATGTACTCAACAAGTCACTTCTTGCTTAGAGCTTCTCTCCTTTAATTTTGGTATTTTAAGATAATTTTTCATTGTAATTTTCAGTATGATATGGTAAATAATTGGTTTTATGTGTTTATTAATATGTATACTAAATGGATATTCTACACACCACTCACCAATATATTTGAGAAAAGAGTTGTTAAGTACAAGTTCAATATTTCTATTTGAATATATTCTTTATATCTATTTGTGGGTTTGTATATAATTCTCTTTCCAAACTTAGTTTCATCCATTTGACTATTTCTTTTTAAGTATCTTCACTTTTCATTGTTAGTGCAATATTTTATGCATGTATATATATTTTTCTTCATATCTTTTGGATTTGTGATCATGACAACTACTACATACACATAGTTCAGACAGAAGGCTGCATCAGTTGACTGGACTCGCAGCAGGAGAGAGCTCGATGTAACATTTGATATAGTTTTCAGGAGAGTAAAGGGTTTAGAAGCTCAACGTCACAAACGATGGTGGCTTTACCTGATCAATTACGATCACTGGAAGATGGTTTTTTGGCATGAACAGAAATTGGCATTATGCTTCTGTCGGTCCTGCTCCAGGACTGATAGGTGGTAGAGGAAAGGCTCTAGCTTAGATTGCTTATGCTTTCGTCGAAGTGGATGTGCTTGGGCTATAGGAAAAATGGCAGGAAAGCCATTATTAAGTTGATCCGTGTGTGACCGGAGCTCATGGGGAAGAAGATGGAGAAGAAAGTGTCTGTAGTGGAGGAATGTTTGGAATAGGCTAGATTCCTATTTGGTTAGGCCAATACACTAAAGGATTATACTATGTGAATAATGATGGCCCAAGAAAGGTTCAACCTATGGAATTAAGTTTTTGGTTGGGTATGATTTTCAAAGGCCTGTTGAACCAGCAAGAAATTAATAAAGTTCATAGTGTACAAATTCTATAGTGGATGCTGACGAGTCATGCACAAATCAAGTATTTGTACAAAAGAAAGAAAAAAACATCAAGTTTATTATGTATTTTAATTTCTATGGTGTATTAATGCCAAATAGTATAATAATATGCTCCTTTGGATGATATACTAATGGTTACGCATTGATTTTGAATTATGATATAGTTACTAAAATATATTAATAAAATTTATCCTTTTATTTGAAATGGAACGGTTTTATGATGAATCATTGTACTTGTTACTGCCGAAATTCATGATTTATTTAGTTAAGCCGGCATGCTTTCAAAATATAGGTTAGCCGAACCGTTCCTCACATGTTTCGGAATATATTTAGTGATGTTTTGGATATACATATTAATGGTTGTCAGGTGCCACTTATTTAGCTTAAACTACACAGTTCCCACATTTTTCATTATAGTGGTCACATGTTGTCTCTGTATTTAACTTTGAATTTTTTTGCTTATAAATATTAAAATGGTGAGCTTTATGCTTTCTGTAATCACCGATTCAATTGTTTTTTATTACTAACAGAAGGAATTAACTTACTAATTCAACTGTGGCAAAGTATTCAATAGTTTGTCTCCTTTATAATGAATATGGAACTTTATTTTCAGAAAAATGACATTGTTACTAATTTGTGCTAATTAGAACATGTAATATGATACATTCAATATTAAAATTAGGGGTGGGCATAAACCGCACTAACATGTGGAAATAAACCGTACCGAACCACTATAATGGTTTGGTAAACCACATCATATCTTCTAATCAAATCAAATATCAAAAACCGGACCGATCCAGTATAATACGGTGTAGTTGCGGTTTGCACGATTGAACCAACCACATTAAACCAGACCGAACCGTTAGGGAGAATTAACGTTTTTGATGGGATTTTGTATTTTTTCTGTTCAAAATTACTAAAGTATTAAGTGTATGGGTGTTTGAACTTCATTAATTAGTAATGAACCATTTTAGTATCTGATATGTGTAAAGATACACACAATATGCATTATTTATGAATTAGGTTTTTATTTGAATTTTTTTTTTCATTCTTGCTATTTATTCAATAAATATTCAAGTTGCCTAAACAAATGTAATAGGGGCATTTCACTAGAAGGACAAACTTTGCAGTCCAATTATTTTCTAGGATACACATTCAAAGAAATTACTTTCAAGGCCAAAGTCAGCAGAATAATTACTTTCAAGGACAAAGTCAGTAGTCCAATTACTTTCAAGGACATAATTTCATAGGTTTTTAGGCCCTAGAAACTAATTATTTTACGTTTTGTCCTTGAAAGTAATTATTTCAATTGTGTGTCCTAGAAACTAATTCCACTTACTAAAGAGGCCCTTGTAGCTAATTTCCACAATGTAATATGGGTTCAAACCGAACTGAACCGAAATTAGACCATATTATTAATTACTAAACCAGATCGGAAACGAACTGCATTATAAAATTGTATTATAGTTATTGATTTTAACTTACAATTTGATGCGATACAAAAACGGTTTGGGCTTCAAACTGGACAGAACCGGCCCATCCCCATCCCTAATTAAGATGGAACCAACATTGAAATCACTGAGATAATACTTAGTTAAAAACTTTAGTATTGGATAATATTTAATTTCGATGAATGATAGGTATATTTGTTTCGAGTCAAAAACATATTCTAAGAAATAATGAATTTGTACAAAATCTTCGTATCCAATAGCAAAATAAGTTGAGTTACATATGTACAACAAATATGAAGAGTACACATATTGCTTTTTTTATTACATTAACTGAATGAATACAAAAGCTAGCACTTAATTTGTAAATATGTTATATAGTTCTCCACATTTTTGTTGGAAGAGCTAAATGACATTGATTGAGTAATAATTTTGGCCCATCATAAAATTAATAGATAAAAGAGTAAGTGAAATATTGCACGAAGAAAGAAAAAGTAGTTAATATCCGGTTAATAAAAATAAATATAGTAATCATCAAATAGGTTGTAATGAAGAAATGAAATTAATGTGTTCATTAAAAATGGTAGTGAAATTGTTATGACATATAAAATTCAAATACTCAAGTAACTATATGCAGGCCCAAATGGACATGCATATACACTCGTATATATTATATAACTTATGAATATTACCTTTGTTCTAACAACAGAAACAACAACATATCCAATAAGGCATTATGCACCAAATAGTATTGTGAAAATTTTGAATGAGTGAAAGTGTATTTGATCAGGATCTAGCATTGCCTATTTGAATACCAATGCAAATTAAAATAAACTATGAAATCACACAAGAACAAACAATGGAAAAAAAGAGAAAGAGACGCGGAAGATTTAACGTGGTTCGGATATAAGTATCCTACGTCCACGGAGACCCAACAACCCCTTATTATTTCTACACTTCGAGAGAGAGTACAACATGTGAAGAGTATAAATCACTCAATAAATTTCACTCAACATAAATGTTACAGAAATAGGGATTTTATTTCGATATTTTGGTGGAGAACACTTTTGTTGGTTTGTGATGAAAAGATGAGCAAATGCCTTCATACTCATAGGTGCAAGGATGAAGACTGCTTTGGAGATAAAGATGAAATGTTTTCAGATTTGCTTAATTTGATTTCAACACAAGTTTAGCATATTTGTGTTTATTTCCACATATATCCTTATTTGATTGATTCCTCAAATCAATTAATATCTCTTCTGATATTAATTGATTATCTTTCCATTTTTTTTTCCATATTTGACAGATTATGAGAATCAGCTAATTTCTTCTCCACTATAAATTTTGAATAGATTTAAATCGTCTAAATTTAACACTCTACCTCGATTTAAATATATTCATCAATCAACAAAATTGGTTGTTAGGTCAGCGCCCCATGGCGCTCAAGCAGCTGAAATCAAACTGATCAAGTTTGAGCAATGCTAAAAATTGTCCTCAGGAAATGACTTTGTCATCATATCTGAAGGATTACCCATAGTACTCACTTTCACCAACTTGATCTTGCTTCGTTCTTCCTCAAGCATAAGAAAGAATCCTCTGACATCAGTGTGCTTCGTTCGAGAACTATAAGCTTGATTCTCTACAAGATAAAGCATACTATGACTCTTTGAATATAGCTCTACTGTCTACTGCACCATAGAAAGATCATCCAATGGCTGAAGTAAAAACAATCCCTCCTTAGTCGCTTCCAATCGATACCAACTCGGCCTCGGTGTTCGACAAAGCTACTATAGACTACAACTTTGATCTCCATGAAATCGCGCCTATGTCAAGTCTAAAAACATAGACTAACACCGACTTCCGTGCATCTCTATCCCCGGCATAATCTGAATCACAATAACCTCTAAAAGATATGTCACCACCTTATCCACTATATAACAAGCAAACTGAAGAAGTATCACGAAGATATTTGAGTATCCACTTCATTGCTTGCCAATGCTCTTTTAGTGGGTTAGACAAATATCGACTCACAACACTTACTGCATGCGCCAGATCTTGTCTTATGCATACCAAAACATACATGAGACTACCAACAGCACTAGAATAAGGTATATCAGCCATACACCTCTTGTCTTCGTCCAATGTAGGAAATAAATCTTTCGACAACTTGAAATGAGAGCCTAATGGAGTGCTAACTGGTTTACCTTCTTTATACCAAATCGAGCAAGTACTTTCTTGATGTACTGCACCTGAGTGAGTCTCAACTCTCTCCGCTTGTTATCTCTGAATATCTTTATTCCTAAAATTCTTTGTACTTTTCCCATGTCCTTCATATCAAACTCTTTACCGAGCTCCACTTTCAATTCCATAATTCTGACCATACTCTGAGGTGCAATCAACATATCATCAATATACAACAAAAGATATATCATATCTTCATCACACCTTCTAAAATAAACACATTGGTCTTTGAAGCTTCTCGAATACCCCTATAAAAGCATAAACTTATCAAATCTCTTATACCATAGTCTAGAAGACTACTTTTGTCTATATAGAGATTTTTTAAGTTTACAAACATAATTTGGCCTGCTACTATCAATGAACCCCTCTGGCTGCTTCAAATAAATCTCCTCATCCAGATCACCATGCAAGAATGCAGTTTTAACTCTATTTGCTCAAGTTCCGTATCATAATGAGCAACTAACGCCAACAAAATATGAATGGATGTATGCCTGACAACTAGAGCAAAGATATCATGATACTCTACCCCTTTATTCTGAACATACCCCTTTGCAACTAACCTTGCTTTGTATCTGAGGTCACCATTGTCTCCATACTTCACTCTATAGATCCACTTACATCTAATAGCTCTCTTGTCTGTGGGAGGAGACACCAAATCCCAAGTACGATTTTTCTACAAAGATTCAGTCTCCTCTTGCATAGAAACTAACCAATTGGAACTGTTAACTGATGAAATAGCATCTCTATAATCTCTAGGCTCATGGACAGCATTCAATGCATATGCTGCCATGTCATCAAAGTTAATGTCTTCGATGCTCAATCCAACAAAATCTTCAAGCCACTTAGGCTTCCTTCTCTGTCTAACAGGCCTACTCTGTCAATGAGCTTCACCTTAAGTCTGATCCGTTATACCAACATCTGTACTATCCTAATCAACCATGGTGCCATCGGAAACAACATATATACCACTACGGAAAGAATCCGAAGATGACTTTCCTTGTGTTTGATATTTTGAATCTGTCCTCATACTTTCATCGGATGAAGAAGGCTCCATCTTCAACATAGCCTTCTCCTCAAAAGTCACATGCCTGCTAATAATGATCTTTTTGCTAATAGGACACCACAACTTATATCTCTTCACTCCTCTCTTGTAACCTAGAAAGATATACTTGCGAGCTCTAAGTTCCAGTTTTCCTCTGCTCTCATATACATAAGCTAGACATCTAAACACTCTGAGAAATAAATAACTGACAAGCGCTCCTTTCCATACTTCTACAGGGATCTTCATATCTATGGCAGTAGAAGGTGTGCGGTTGATGAGGAAAGCTTCCATAGATAAAGTTTCTATCCAAAATCTCTTCTTCAACTTAGGAGTCAATCTGAGGCAATGAGTTCTCTTCAATAATGTCCGATTCATTCTTTCAGCAACTCCATTAGACTGAGGGCTGCTAGGTGTAATGTAATGCTTCTTAATGCCTTCGAACTCATAAAAATTGATGAATTCCCGTGATACAATTTCACCGCCGTTATTTGAACAGAGAACTTTCAACTTCTTTTTTGACTGCTTTTCAACCATAGATTTCCACTTTCGAAACCTGGCAAAGGTTTCACTCTTAGACTATAGAAGTATACTCATACTTTACGAGTGAAATCATGTATAAATGAAATGATGTACCTGGATCCACCTAAAGATGGGCAAGGGGAAGGACCCCAAACATCTGTATGAACATACTCCAAGATAACTTTTGCTTTATGCTCACCAGTGCCAAAAGAAATCTTTGTCTGCTTACCAAGAACACACTCTTCACAAAACCAAGCTTTGAATGCTGAGCATCATCAATCAAAC
Source organism: Allium fistulosum (assembly GCA_030737815.1). NCBI lineage: Eukaryota > Viridiplantae > Streptophyta > Magnoliopsida > Asparagales > Amaryllidaceae > Allium > Allium fistulosum. The sequence continues at coordinate 328,904,255 of CM060906.1, forward strand.
CTTGCTTTCTCAACTCATCCAAACTGCGTTCACCAATATGTCACATCCACAAGTGCCATAATTTGGAAGAATCTAGATCAGTAGAAGTAGCAAAAGCTGATTCACTAACTACAATATTTCCCTTCAATAAACAAAGATTTCTTGCCCTTACTCTTTTCATAACAATCATGGAATCCTTTGATATCTTCATCTTCTCTCCCTCAATTGCAATCTTCAATCCAAGCCTATTCAAAGCTCCAATAGAAATCAAGTTTTTTCTCAAATCAGTTACCAGTAGTAGTACGAATAACACCGTCAAACATCTGATCTTCACACCACCAACACCAACCATACGGCAAGAAGCATCATTGCCCATTAAAACCTCTCCTTCATCAATCTCACGGTATGTAGAGAAGTAGTTCCTATTAGATGATATATGATAGGATCGGTCAGAATCAGTAAGCCACAAGCTGCTCTTCCCAGAAGAGCCAAAAGCTATAAACATATCGGTATCACTCTTTGTATCTGATTTCTTTGTAGTTTATGCTGAAGCTTACTTTGGATCTTTTCTTCTTTCTTCGAGCTTGGGATTTTGAGCTATAAAGTGCCCCGGTTTCTTACGATAATGGCAAGTCAATCACTTAGGCCCTAGACTGAATCCTTGAATTACTTCGACCTCTACCATTCTTTGACTTTTTTTGGCTTCTGCCTCTCTAAACAGATAAGCCCTCTATATCACTATCCAAACTAGTGCTCGCCAACCTACCTCTCAACACTTCATTTTAAAGACCAGCCTTTACATCTGATAGACTAATCTTACTGCAACTATATATCATCGAATTAACAAAAGCAGTATACTCCTTAGGCAAGAAACACAAGAGGATCACTGCTTGAGCCTCATCAGTAATATCAACATCTGCTGCCTTCAGGTTCATAATCAAAGTGGTCAAAGCATCTGCATGCTTCATAAGATCGGCTCTAGGTTTCATCTTAGACAAATAAAGTTATTGCTAAAGAATAATCCAATTGGTAAGAGACTTGTCTTAATATGCATTAGATAATGCATCCTATAATTCCTTCATCATCTTCTTTTGAGAGAATTCTCTAAGAACTTCATCTGAAAGACTCAACTGAATTGTTGTAAGAGCTTTATCTTCCATCTCTTCCAAAACAGCTATCTCGATATCTTTCAATTTCTCAGGTGCAGAAACAATCTTAAAGTCTTCTCCTTCTTCAGCATTGCCTCCACCTTCATCTTTCAAGTTCCAAAATCTCCCTTTCCATCAAAACGTGTAACGACATAAGTGACACCAGAAAAGGCCTTTCGTAGTGTTGAAAAAATGCTACCAAAACTTTTAGTAGCGTTTCAGTGAACGTTGCTATACGACATGCAACTAAAAGTCCGAAACTTTCTGTTGCGTTGTAGAAAACGCTACCAAAACTTGACATTTTGTTGCGTCATATAGCAACTTTAAAAAAACGCTACTAAAAATTTTGGTTGCGCTTTTTCAATGCTACGGAAGTCATACTCAAATAATTGTCTTATTAAAACCAGCAATCAATCACATAATCATCGTATTCAAACAATTGAAAAAACACGTTAATCACATAATCAAATATGATATCTATAACTATTTCGATAATAGTTTTTCGACAAAATATGTAAACTCACATAAAATCCATAACCATTCATAAAGAAGTTTACACAACAAGTACTAACATGAATATATATATATATATATATATAATGTATCATTGATTGTCAACGTTTTATTCTACATTATATATATATATAATGTACACCACTTATTTAGATCCATATGAATATGAAATATGGATTACTCTAGTGGAAGATAGCCTGGAGTTCCAACTAAGCGAGTTTCCATGCAATTATCTACACTACTACGCCGTACAAGCTTCACTAAACCAATATCTGCCACCTTGAACATGACTAATGCAACATTTCATGTCTGATATGCATGTACATTGAGTTGTGTATTCAATTCAACATATTATAGATAGGTAGGTAGATAACTGACCTTAGCTCTGAGTCCCTCATCCATTAAAATATTGCTGGTTTTTATGTCACGGTGCACATAATGTGCTTTCGTATGATCATGAATGTACTCGATCCCTCTTGCAGCTTCTAGTGCAATCTATGCCCTTGCATTCCAAGTAAGTGGTTGATAACCTATGACAGTTGTTACAATATATATACTTAAGGCACCTCAATTTAGGAAATCCATATGAAACAAATATAACATCACTTCTATGGCTTTTTCTTATGCTGTACCTTTTAGCAATGGATTATGGAGATGATCATTGAGAGAACTATATCGAACTTACTCATAGACTAAGTACAAGCGGTCATCGCCACTAGCATACCCTATCAGCTCAACCTGTTGATAAGTCAGATCAACACAATAAGACATTGGATATTTCACAATGATTCATTATCTTTATGTTTGGATGTCTAGATATCATACCACATTGATATGGTGTATTTTGCATAGCACCTTAAGCTCTGCAAAGAACTCCTTCGATTTACTCGACTTCATCTTTTTATTGCAACCTCCTATAGCAACATAAGAATTACTCAGTTTGAAACAGTTAAAGTTTGAATTTATATACAAGACAACATATCGCATAATCTTTATTTTTTAACCTAATTTTTGAGCATTCCATAATATACACGACCAAAGCCACCTTCTCCAATCATCCTTGTTTCATCGAAGTTTAATGTGGCCTTTTCCACATCCAACAGACTGAATATGATGGGTCTTTCTGTGTTGGTTTGTTCTATATCTACACACATATGATGATCTTCATCTTGATGTTGTAGCTTACACAAAATTAACCTAACAGGTAGAAATTGTCTTACCTTGCATATTATCTTTGTGATGGTATTGGTTCTCAAGTGCATCAATGCTCATAAGACTTGTATTTCTTTCCATCTTTTTTGGTAGTTCTGAGGTTTTTTTGTGCGATTGCTTCCAATTACGGTAGATTTCAAGCATAACTCCTAACAGAATGAAGGCTATTGAAAATATGATACCAAGAATCAATGCAGTGTTGTCCTTTTTCTTGTTCCCTGGTTTGATATCTAGATGTAAGAAAATTATTTAACTTATGTTACTATACGATCACAATGATTTGATATTTAACTTATAGTGCATAAGGCCAGAACGAGATATAATAATAAGGTATTGTTCTTCTATGTTGTGGATTTTGGGTTCTAAATTAGCAAGAATCTAAGACACCCTCTGATTGTGGAAGACAGGGCACTACAATTCGGAGACAAAAAAATGTCATTACTAGTTACCACATTATCAGTTACCACTTACGCTTTCTAGGTTCTGGGAACTATCAATTTTCTTTATAAGACTCTATAGAGCATCATCCTTCAGCAAAACCTCTGATCTCTTCTGAGTTAATTGTTTGTGATACAATATTATTAGTGAAATCATCATCATAAGTAAATAGAACATTATATATTATCAAAGAGATATAACAAATGATGTTACCAAAGTGCCTTTTTAGGACTATCTGGAATTTGCACTTAATGATATAAAGATGAACAAAATAGTTGCCAACATAATTGACACAGTGATAGACATGCATAAATGTGCCTATTGACTGCAGTTGTTCATTGCTGAGCATGCAACTTTCATCGTCTACTTCAAGTGGCCATTTAGGAGATTCAGTTATTGCTGCGGAATATTCATTTCAATATCTTGACATCTCAATATCTGGAGGCAAGATCCTTTTCTAAGTACACTAGAATTACTTTTTATTTCATTTGGTCAGATTGGTCAGTACTTTCAATTGAAATAACTGGCAGACATCATTCATAAATTCGATACCCAGACTATCAAGGAGTAGAAAGTAATACACTATGAATGGTTTGTTCCAGACAATGAGTACAAAATGGCTTCACTATCAATCATTTGTAGCTCTGTGATTTTTTCTGACAGAGGTCTAGTTGAACCATTAATAGGGATAAGGTATTCATAATTACGAAATCCAAACATCTCCTATTATTATTTTCAACAAAACAATGCTCCCACATCACCGTACCATAGTAGAACCAAGGTATGTTCATAAGTAAGGAAGTAAAAGATGCAAATTCAGTATTTAGAAAGAAACTTGCTGTCAGTTAGATATAATAAGAGCAACAGGGCATTACAATGCGAAATACGTAGAACTGCTACTTTAAATCATAGAAGTAGATGGCCAGCGTAAATAATTTTTGTTCTTATGTATGAGAAAAGCAACTTAGAAAAGTTGAATAATGTTCCTCGCCTATAAGAAGCTTGTTTTTCGGTTAAAAATCCCCCAGTCATTATTTGATTTCCAATTCCCTCGCCTAACATATCTAAATCAGTAAACTCTTATTGTTCTTGTTGAACACCAAGAAGCATTGTTAACTCATCAATGTCCACCTCGTCATCTCCATATTCAGCTGCTTTCCTGAAAAGTTCCTCTCTCTAATAACAGAGAAAATGTGCATTTTTTAGAACCATAAACTAGCTAGGGTTAAAATAGTGTAGGAAATTTGGGAGAAAGCCAACCAAATTTTAGTCAGAAATGCATCAGACATTAGAAGCTGCTACTTGATTACCAAATGCATGAATCAAGTCAGAAAACTCCATCAATGTAAGCCTTCCATCTTCACTGTAGTCCTGTTTCAGTAGTGCATACATTTGATAATAAATAGATATTAATATGAAAACAATTATGCAAAATTAGCAAGAAGTAAACTTTAGGAGGGGTAAAAGGTTAATGCTATTGCAAAATATATACAGAACAGTATAAAAATAATACACTGAATTATGAATGAAGTGATTCCAGTTTGGATAACACACTTGAACTTTAGAAATGATCAAGAATATAATACTTTGCTCATTTTATTTTCCTCAAGAAATCCTTTTTTCCAACACTGTTTAACATACTCCTACACCCTTTATACTCACACTAATACGAATTTGGTTTGTCTCACTTTGATTTTTCCAGTCTTCTCCACTGAATAAAGCTAAGCTTCAAGGAAATAGTAAAAAAAAATTAAAATGCAATTTAGCAAATAATCATGAAATGTATAAAATCTGCTGAATTTAATTAACAAAAACTCAAGGGGAATACATTCAGTGAAAAACACAAAAACAATCAAACGCACAGTTACCAACCAATGACCAAAATAAAATAAAAACTTAATAATGGACAGTAACATTATACTCAACAATAGCATCCCCACTCTTGAAATCAAACCAATAAGTCTTAGCCAAGGCATACTCAGTAGCAAACCTGAACAACCCACTCCCTCCGATAATAGGCAATTCCCTTACTAGATGAAGAGGCGCGTAGCGACCAACAATAGTTAAGACGCTTCCATTATACTTCCCTTGCGTGAAATACAAATTCATTGCTTGAAGAAATCTGATCTCTCTCTATGCAATGAAAGCGTAGAACCCTTGTGCCTGGCCTATAGGTTTGGATTTTGGATCCGAAGTTTCGGTTAATGGATCATCCATCATCATGACCATCCCATAGGCTACTAAATAAAGATAAGCTACTAAATTAGTAATGTGTGCAAAAAATAAATTGATGAATAAACATAAGCTACTAAATAAACATAGGCTACTAGATTTCAAACGCGGTCATTTTGTTGTCTATGCCCATAGGATTATCTTGCACAATAAGAACTCACACCCATGAACAAAGGTTACTCATGCTTATGAACAATGGTTTAAAGTGTTATGCAATCTACCAATACCTTAAGTTGCCCGTAATCGATCTTGCATAATTGCTTGCTCCAACGCGACATGAAGTCCTTTTGAAATCGAAAAGAGCGTGCGAGGAATATGGATTCTTATAGGTACAAAATCAAAGGTTGAAGTCAAGTTGTTGCTTGTTTCATTCTATAATTAATATAATATATTGTCTTATAGGTGGTAAACCATGGAATCAATAACGATCAAGCAACAAGAATGGTTGATGTAGGGAAAAGATTTTTCAAGCAACCTTTCGATTTACAGAATCAATATTAAACCATATAAAACCCATATATAATCACAAAACAAAGTATAAAATCCATACCAATTTAGGAGTAGAATCTCAATCAAACGACGACAAATAGAAAGAAGAGTCGATAAACTATGTAAAGAGGAAAGAATTAGTGCGACGATGATGATGGAGAAAAATGAAGCGACGTTGATGACGATTTTGGACTTTATGAATTTTTCTGAAGGGAAGATGAAAAATGAAAATGGGGGAAGTTTGAAAAGTAAAATAAATGTAACAATGTTTTCTAATTAGCGGGAAGAGCTGAAAATTATGGTGGCGTTCAGCTTTACATTAATATTATTAATAGATGCATTTACCTTTCAAACGCTGTCAATAAATGCAACTAAATCTATGTTTTCTTGTAGTGGATCTTCCAATAGACTTTCCAGAAGTAGCTATTAATATCCAAACAGAACAATAACACTAGCTCTGATACCAAACTATTGTGAAAATTTTGAATGAGCGGAAGCGTATTTGATCAGGATCTAGTATTGCCTATTTGAATACCAATGCAACTTAAAGTCAACTATGAAATCATAAAAGAACAAACAATGGAAATAAAAAGAGAAAGAGACACAGAAGATTTAACATGGTTCAGTTATAAGTATCCTACGTCCACGGAGACCCAACAATCCTTTATTATTTCTTCACTTTGAGAGAGAGTACAACATGGGAAGAGTATGAATCCTTGTTTCACATATTTGTGTTTGTTTCCATATATATATATATATATATATATCCTTATTTGATTGATTCCTCAAATTAATTAATATCACTTCTGATACTAAATAGTTATCTTTCCAATTTTTTTTCCATATTTGATTGGTTATGGAAATAAATTAATATCTTCTCCCTTATAAATTTGGAATTAGATTTAAATCATCCAAATTTAACAAATAGATGCTCACATAATTTTCAAGAGCACTTATCTTTCTACTTTATCATCTAAAGCTTCATTAGAAAAGGACGTACATTTTAAATAAAAGATTGCTATGTGAGTGTCAGCAAAAAATCCTAATTAGAATTATGAAAGCCCTAACTGCATGCTCAAGGCAAAAAATCAAAGAAATAAACTGTGGTACAATTGTTTAAATTCTAATTACATCCTTAAAAACCAAGGTTCAAATACTTCATTTTTTCAAAAATTGTTTAACCTTGATATATATATATATAACCTTGATGTTCGGCCCCTCTCTCATTAGGTACAAATACATAGTTACTTTATGTTTGGAATTAAATTTTGTATGTGTTTTTAAGGATGTTTGAACTTGGTTGTAAAATAATTTTTATTAATTTTTCCTTAGCACGTCAGCATGCACTTCTACCTCGCAATAACATCAATTTATCGAACATTAAAAGCACTATTGAAATTCAGCATCGGTAAGAATTAAAATACACTAAATACTTATTTTTTATTGATCAATACCAAAGTTTACCATATATCAATCATTCGCTGTAGACAATAAGGGTATAAACCTGCTAAATATTATACTCAAATGCAAGAATTGGATATACGCTTGCTATAGATTTTATAACGGTGGATGAAAGTGTCTTAATATAAAAGATGGATATTATTATGCGACCCACATATTCATATGCATAGTTACAGATTTCAATTTAATCTTAATAAATATTTTTAAGTAAACTTAGTGGAGTTATATATATATATATGTGAAGTTACTTAAGATACCTAGTGTAGTACATTTATTAATTATATTAAAGCACTTCTATATGTAGGGTAAATAATTCAGTTTCACACTTTTTCCCTACATTTTCGCTTTGTTTTCAATAGTATTAAAGCTTATGAGGTGACTAAAAATGCTTGGTAGTCAAAAACATAAATATTTTAGCTTTTATTACATAAGCTTTTCAAATTTAAATTTTCAAGATTTGGATAAATCTATACCCAATACAAAGGTAAGTGCTACCACCATTGCAGTTTGCATGTACTGTTGAAAGGTTAATCCACATTAGAGATGTTATTATAACATTATTATAAGTTGAAAAGAGATGTGAATTAATAGCTTAAACTAGTGCAAACCCATGCTATGCGCACGGGTATCATCTAATTAAAGATGTGTTACGTTATTTTACTTACAACCTGAATAATTCATGTATGCTGATATGAAGACCAATTTTGGTATGCACATGGATTTACCTTATATCCTCAATGGAGTGATAAATTCTTCTACTTTTTCAGTGTGTTTTCCTGGTTAAATTAAGATTGATAAGTGATAAGTCGTAGCATGTAATATTGTGATAACCCAACATTACTTGGTATATAGTTCATTGCACAGGAAACAAATACATTTTTATATATTATACATGAAAATGCGAATGCAATATTTCATTCTCATATAAATCCAAACAAATAGGAAATGAAGTGGTAGAACGTAGTATACCACAACATTAACCATAGAATAATAGGAAATGCAGTTGAACACAATGTCACACATTTGAAAGACCGAGGGAAAGAAAATTAACGTAGTGATTTAAGTATATCTATTATAATATACTCCACACTATCATATGAAGACTTTTCAAATATATTACATCTTTTATGCACAATTTTGTTGAATCAGAGTTGCCATATTTATATCGAATTTATAAATACACATGAAGAGAAAAAAATCAATTTAGTACATGAAATGCTTAATTCCTTAAAATAGTTGATAGTTTTGAAAATAATTAATGTCTTAATTTTATAATCATAATAGACAATCACAATAGACACTTGATGAAAATCATTAGTTTTCAATAGTGACATATGTTAACTAATGTCATTATTTCATGCGCTTACTAATAAGAAATACACATGATATAAGTTTATAGCATGTGAACATTGACTACATTTCCATGTAAATACATCACGCTCAATTTTCATCAGTTATATATGTTACAAACTGAATGTCTGTGAATTAAAAAAACCCTGAATTTGGTAGTATTATTATTAAAAAAAAGTCATGCATATGGGACTCTTATGGAGAGTAAACCTTTGTTTCAGATTCCTATTGCATTGAGGTGCCTAAGTGCATGAAAAAAAGAGTAGAATCCGGTCAAAGTAAAAACCAATAAAAAATCATTAAATTTGATAAGTTCAAGACTGTAAATCAAAATTTTGAGCACCTTTTTTTTACCAGCAAGAGCACGTTTGAATGGTTACACGTCGACACCCACTGCAACAACATGCAATGATATATATTATATAAAAGCACATCTCCTTAGACCAAATTTGTCTTTGGTCATATTGTGTGAGATAAATATAGCTTGGAGCTAACAATATAGGATCAACCAAAAAATTGAGCAAGAGTTTCTCAAAACATAATCCAATGATCAAAATACTTTTCTAGTAAATATAAATGCAGAAGATAAACAACCAACTTCTAAACTAACATCATGAAAAACTAATCGGAACATTTCACTTCGTATGCGTTAAGAAAAACCCAAGAAAGAGATCAACTTGCAAATAGTAATTTAAATCTATATTGCAAATTCTGGTTGGGAAGGAAGAGCATGCTAATAATGATAAGTTAAGGACAATTATTTAATGAGAAAAATATATTCTCACGTCTAGCAAGTAAATGAATATTTTTATAGATGCAACTGTATATGTTATAAAACAAAAATAAATGATTTATAGTTGTTCCCTGAAAGGATACACCAAAACATGTACACTATAGATCAATAAAGAAACAAACAACTCACACCTTGATCTATTCCATATGGAGAACATGCTTAATGTAGAATATATATGGCCCTGAATGAAATTAGATGTTATTTCACATTCATAAGCTAATTAGTAATGTATAATAAAGGTTGTTGATAAAATGTCATGTTAGTTTAACTATAGCAAGATAATAGTAGATTTGGATTGATTTGAGAATAAATTTTGAATAAGAGTTTGAAGAGAATAATGTTTGATATTCTTTATTTCAGAAAAATGAATTCAATACAATACAGTAATACAGTTTATTTGGTACTGTATTTATATACAATACAAGCCTTAAAGAGGCTTTGGGCCTTCGGGTATACACACAATTGTATTATGCCCGTATTGTAAGATATTAGATATACAGACAGTACAACCGAGTATTCTCACTAACTCCCCCTCTCAAACCAATATTAGGTTTAGGGTTACACTTTGCACTTTCGATCCATGGCGGCGCAAAAAAGTGTCCTTGCCCTAATTAGCTCTTCACTGCAAGCGCCTGTAGATTTCTTCGATCTTCCATCTCTATCCTCTCTTTACTGCAAGACTCCTCTTTCAATTGATGAGAATTCTCAGTGGCTTCTCTTAGTCCCTCAGAGTTCGACATACGATCTCCCTTAGATTTGATTCCAGTATCAATTTGAGGCACTTGAGATGAGATGGTCGGAGGTTTAATTTCTTTAATGGAGAGAGCTGTCTTGCTTTCTACCTTCAGCTTATCTCGAAACTTCAGGAAGCTCCTTGCTGATAGGGCTTTGGTAAGAACATCTGCTGGTTGGTAAGTTGTAGGTATGTGATTGATTTCTAACATTCCTTTCTGTACTTTCTCACGAACAAAATACAAATCGATTTCGATGTGTTTTGTTCGTGCATGCAAAATTGGATTAGCTGCCATGTACACAGTGCTTTGATCGTCACACCATAATGTTGGTTTGGCTGTAGTGTTGATATGTAGCTCTTTTAGTAGGGATTGTAGCCAAATTATTTCTGCAGTGGCACTTGCGACACTTCTGTATTATGCTTCAGTGCTCGATCTTGATACAGTTGTCTGTTTCTTCGAGCACCATGACACTGGATTGTCACCAATGTAGATGCAGTATCCAGTTACAGACTTTCGATCATCGATGTTTGTGGCCCAATCTGCATCTGCGTATGCTACTATGTTTAAGTTACTACATCTTCTTAACAGTAGTCCAAAATCTGATGTTTCCTTGAGATATCGTAGTATTCTCTTTACAGCCTTCCAATGCTCATCATGTGGTTCCTGCATAAATTGAGATACTTTGTTAACACTGAATGATATATCTGGTCTAGTAATAGTGAAGTATTGTAGTGCTCCTACAATACTCCTATATTGCTTGACATTTAATATGGGTTCTCCCCTGTTTTTGGACAGTTGTTGACTGCTTATCATAGGAGTTGGTTGTGATTTTGCTTCATGCATTTTTGATTTGATAAGTATTTCTCCAATGTAGTTCTTTTGACTTAACAGTATCTCTGTCTTTGATTTTCTGTTGACCTCAATCCCCAGGAAATAGTTAAGATTGCCAAGGTCTTTGATGGAGAATTGCTTGTTCATGTATTGTATAATGTTTGTAATTTCTGCACTATCATCACCTGTTATAATCTTGTCATCTACATATATTAGAATATAGATAATATGATTATTATTGCTTTTAACAAATAAGGAGTGGTCTGATTTGGTAGACTGATAGCCTAAAGTGTTTAACATGGCCTTCAGTCTATCAAACCATACTCTTGGTGCCTGTTTCAGGCCATATATGGCCTTGTTCAGCTTGCAGACATGATGATCATTTTGCCTGTACCCCTGTGGCTGCTCCATGTAAATTTCTTCTTGAAGGATGCCATTCAAGAATGCATTGTTAACATCCAGTTGCCTTATCTCCCAATTTTTTCTCAAGGCAATTGTGAGCACAACTCTGATGGTTGTTGGTTTTACTACAGGTGAGAATGTCTCACTAAAGTCAAATCCATATTGCTGTGTATATCCTTTGGCAACCAGTCTTTCCTTGTATTTGGACACTGTTCCATCTGGATTTTTCTTCAACTTATAAGTCCATTTGCATCCTATTATGTTTTTGTTTGTTGGAGGAGATACTAGATTCCATGTTTATTCTTCATTAGTGCTTGATACTCTTCATTCATTGCTATTCTCCAGTTTTCATCACTGTAGGCTTGCTCAAAGGACTCTGGTTCTTCTATATCTATTGTAGCTGTATAAGTTTTTGGTTTGAATATTCCCCTTTTTGATCTAGTGATCATGTGATGACCTGTTCTGATTGGTAATTCAGTATCAGTAGGTGCTGAATTATCATTCCCACCAGTGTTGTCCAGTGATTGCTCTTGTAATCTGTTAGAACTTATTCCTTCACTTTGATTGCTTGATGTGACAAGTGATTGAGCAGGTACGTCAGGTTGTTCTTCTGTTCCATGACCTGGTTCAGGCAACACAGTGTGTTGTGGTTCAGAGACACCTGCTTCCTTGGAATTCCATGCTTCTGAGTATACAGGTATATTTGAAATAGATGCTCTTGGATTATAAACCTTCTGAGTAGTTTTTATACTAGTTGAAGTAAATGGGAATACTTTTTCATTGAATACAACATGTCTACTGATAAATATTTTTCCTGAGTTATCCAAGCATTTGTAGCCTTTCTGTTTGGTTGCATAACCCAAAAATGTACAAGAACGAGATCTAAAATCTAATTTATATCTATTGTATGGTCTTAGATAGGGAAAGCACAAACATCCAAAGGTTCTAAGATCATTGTAATTGGGTTTGATTCCCATGAGTTTTTCCACTGGACTTACTCCATTTAGTACTTTAGTAGGAAGTCTATTAATTAGATGCACTGAAGTACTAAATGAGTATGGCCAGAATTTCAGGGGTAAAGAGGCTTGAGCAAGCAAAGTTATCCATGTTTCTACTATGTGTCTGTGCTTTCTCTCAACTAGACCATTTTGTTCAGAGGTATATGGACATGTGGTCCTGTGTACTATACCTCTGTTTAGGAAAAACTTGTCAAGTGACTTATACTCACTACCACCATCACTTTGGATAATTTTAACTTTATGACAAGTTTGTCTTTCAGCCTGAGTAATAAAGTGGATAACAGCATTATAAGTTTCTGACTTAGTTTTCAGAAAATATATCCATGTATATCTAGTAAATGCATCAACAAAGGATATGTAATATCTGTAGCCATAATCAGAGTTAATGGGTGCAGGACCCCAAAGATCAGTTGTAACCAGTTCTAGTGGCATTTTGTATTCAGTAGTAGAGTTAGCAAAGGGTAATTTATGACTTTTACCCATTTGACAAAATGTACACACATATGGTAAAATAGGATCATTAAAGGAAATATTAATATCTTTCAAGACCTTCTTTACAACATTTACATTGGGGTGTCCCAATTTATAGTGCCACTGATCAAATACACTTTTATTGTTTTCAACAGATGATATTTCACAGTTATTGCTGTGTTTTACTTTCTCAACACTATTTCTGCAGTCATTCACAGTGAACTTGTACAGACCATTCACTGCATCACCCTGCAAAAGTTTTTCACCTGTTAGTATGTCTTTAACTAAACAATATTTGGGATAGAATTCAAAATACACATTGTTATCATGTGCAAATTGAGAAACACTCATAAGATTTTTCTTAATTCTTGGTACTCTTAATAGATTATTGAGGTATAATTGCCTTTTACCTTTAACACAGGCATTACCAATATGAGTGATCCCAATAGGCTTACCATCCCCCATAAATATTGACTGTTTACCTCTATACTCCTTGTTGCCGAGGTTTAAGTTGTCAAGATTATTTGTCAGATGATTGGTTGCACCTGAGTCAGGATACCATGTTTCATCTTGTATATGTTCTGTTCTTGCTGTTTCATCTTGATTTTGATTCATGCCATTACTCTGTTTATTTGGATCCTGTTGGGCTTGTGCCATGTTTGCACTGTGATTACCATTCCTTTGATTGTTTGAGTTTTGTCCTGGCACGTAATTGACATTAAGTCTAAAATAGCATTTTGGTGCAGTGTGACCAATCTTTTCACAGATCTGACACTTTGGTCTGTTGTTGTTGTTGCTCCATCTTCCCCTGCCTCTGCCTCTTCCAGCATTGTTTCCCCTTTGATATTGTTGGTTGTTGTGAGTTTGATTTCTGTTCTTGTTGCTGTTTGAGGCAAAGTTGATGGACATATCACTGTCTATTGGCTTCTTGTACTCCAATCTTCCTTCATGCGCAAGAAGAATAGAACTAACATACTCAAGAGATGGTAAGGTTTCTTGAGAAGATATTACTGCAACTACAGATTCATATTCATCACTTAAGCCAGTTAAGATAGTTAACACTTGCTCTGTATTTGAGATTTTGTGTTCTGCTGCTTCAAGCATGTCACATATATTCCTGACTTTTCCCAAGTAGTCTCTCATTGTTTGATTCTCTTTTCTGACATTTTGTAATTGCCTTTTGTAATGCATTACTCTAGCGGCTGATTGAGTGTTGAAAATTCTTTCCACTGCCAACCAGATTTCATTAGCTGTTCTGCATCCAATTACTTGAGGCAGTAGTTTCACATTTATTGATGAAAGTAACCAAGAACTGATAAGACTATCTTGCCTTTGGTACTTTACATATTCACCATTGCTTACTGTCTTGTTTTCTGAATCAGTAATGAACTTGGGTGGAACAGCAGTGGTGCCAAGAATGAATCCTTCCAGGCCATATCCTCTAGCAGCAGTCTCAACTTGAATTTTCCAAATAAGATAATTGTCTTCTTCAAGTTGTGCAGTGATGAGTTGAATCTGAGGACTAATTGTGGCTTTCAGGAGGTTTTCTGCTGAGGCAGTGACTTGCGGTGGAGGATTAGATGAATTGTTGGAGGTTTCTGAGTTATCATCAGCCATGAGGAAACTTCTTGAATCAAGAACTGCTCTATCAGTTTGAAATCAGATAGTGATCAAGAATTTGTCTTTGCAGAATCCAGGTAAGTTGCAACTGGGTTTAGATGATGATTTTTAATCTGATAAGCCAGTGGTTTGGCACTTGCCTTCTTTCTGTTTTGATGATTTTCTTAGGATCTTGACTATTTTTCAAATCTGACTTGATCGATGAAGGAGACTGAGTGCAGCCAGAGTTTTCTAGGCGAGGCACTAGTCTTTGGAGATGAGTCTTGCGAACCCAAATGATGATAATGCTTCTGATGGGTAATTAATCTCCAAATGATGAGATTTCTCTGATGGAGATTAATGTCTTCTTCTTTCCAGGATTTTGATGCAGTTTTGCTTTGAAGTTAGCTCTGATACCAAGTTGAAATTTGGATTGATTTGAGAATAAATTTTGAATAAGAGTTTGAAGAGAATAATGTTTGATATTCTTTATTTCAGAAAAATGAATTCAATACAATACAGTAATACAGTTTCTTTGGTACTGTATTTATATACAATACAAGCCTTAAAGAGGCTTTGGGCCTTCGGGTATACACACAATTGTATTATGCCCGTATTGCAAGATATTAGATATACAGACAGTACAACCGAGTATTCTCACTAACTTAATAGTAGAGGTTATTTAATATCACCATTTATACTTAAGTGTTTCTTTGAAGTACAATACACATGGGATTTCCTATATTTCCAACTGGTTCTTAAATCTAATAATCCTCATCTGTCATTTCAAGCAACATATAGATTCTGGTAATATTCATCTATTTACCTTGCTTGTAAGTGGATAAAATTTCCTATGTTGTGGTAGTGTACAATTCACATATTAGCCTTGGATTTTCATGGTATAACTTCCTTAGTGCATACTATAAAAGACTTTTTATAGGTCAAGCATCAAAATGCATATTCACTTCCTTATCTATGAGCTCCATCTTTGGCTCTTACCGTGTAGGCTGGCCACATTCAACAAATTGGGCTCTTCGAATCATTACACTTTTTGGTATGTGAGGTCAAATATTGTAATTAACACAAGTATTTATATACCACGTAAGTATTCTAATAAATGCATAAGTTGTCTGCTTGGTGTAACTATAAGAAGAACCACTTTTATGTTGACAATCTAAAAAGACATTAGACTCCCTATAATAGCATTAGATTTATTTAATTGGGTACTTGAAGTCTATGATCAAAAAATTAACTCTAAGAAACCAATAAATGATGAAATACGCTTGATGCTACAAAACAAACTCATTATGATTCATGTTTATTGAGTTCTTTGATTCATGACAGAGTCTTTGCAGAAAAATCTTTTAAAATACAAAATCTCAAATTTTCTACTATTTTCTAAAAAATTCAGCAGTTTTTCATAGAATACATGCATTATAATAGTTGGTATTATAATCTATATTATAAAATTTACCTAGAAAATATATGCGCACGCGCACACATACACACACATATATACATATACATATACATGTATATATAATTTTGATTTACTTGTTTGATAGTGTGGCAAAGTTGGCCACCTGACACATACATTCTTTCTTTACACAGTCACATTACAGGTTTAATCAACTTGGATAAACTATAAAAAAAACTCACCCCTCTATATAGTACCCCACCTCCTCTATGCCTCCCATATGTAATTCCACCAAAATATCTTTTTTAAAATGCCATTTTTCTTCACTATAGCCATATCTTGAAAAACTTGCATAATAATAAAATGCATATTTTGTTTGATCTTTTGAATTTAGGATTTAAAAAATTCAAAGCAAGAAAATGGAGCAAGTTGTAGTGAGAGGGACAAATGTTTGATAATTTTGTTAATCTCCACAAAATATATGTTTTGTAAGAATTCTTTGTAGAACACATGTTATATGCGACTTCAAGAAAAGTTGTAAAATTAGAAATGTTAAGTTATTATTTTTAATTCGGTAAGTTGGAAAATATTCCAATCGTTTATCAAATTGTTCAACCAACAACATAATTCATAACCTTTAAAAGCAAAGGGAAAAAGAAGAAATGCATCATATTGATAATAGTACAAAGTAAACATGGCAGATAAATTTGAACTCTCCTTTTATATAATAGGATAAATTTTCTATTTAGGCCAATTTTGCAAACTTATAACAAATATAGGCTAGTTGCAAAACTAATTACAATAATAGGCCAGTTTTGGCCACAACAGCCGCTACATGTACACTAGTAAACATGGCAAAACTAATTACAATAACTGGCGGCATTTCAAATACACTAGTACACGTTTTATTGCTAAAACTAACTGGCGGCATTTGAGATGCCACCAGTATGCGACATTTGGGAAGCCGCCAGTTTGCGGCATTTCAAATGCCGCCCTGTTGTGTGCCTGCTGTTTAAGACAGCCCCTCTTCTATTTACAACTCCACTCTCAAAAACCCAAAACCTCAAATCCGAACCCAACACCCAAATTCTCCCAAAATTAATATTTTCACTCAAAAACTCATTAAATCAAGCTAGAAATTGAAGAATGGCTTCCTCATCCTCTCAAATACCTCATATAGGTTTGTATTCTTCCAATTTTATCTCAAATTTAGAATTTTTGATTTTAGGGTTTAGAAAAAAATAAGTTATTTAGTTATAAATGTATGTTTCTAGAGTACAATAAAGTAATTTGTGCATGTAGAACATTTGTTTGATTGGTTCTTGGTTGGATATAAGGATTGTTTAGGTTATAAATTTGATTTGGTATTATTATTATAATAGAATATGAAGAAATGGCACCCAGACCGATTGATGATAGCGTTCTTTACTTACAAGCTCAACACCGTACTAGCAATAATGATTTGATGAAGGTACATGTTGATATAATTTTTCTTGCATTTTGCAATATGTTAGTAAATGGCATAATATCTTGCATTTTTTTTTAATTTTCGACAGGCGGTTGAGTCGAACAGATTCATTGATCATTCTTCGACCTTAAAGCTTGTCACGTCAGCGCATCCTGGTGTGTTGGAACTTTTAGGTAGGGTTAGATTCGGTGTTATTCATAAGTTGGGATACACACAGCTTAATCGTAATCTTCTGATAGCGTTGATTGATAGATGGAGACCTGAGACATCTACATTTCATCTCAGAGTAGGTGAGATGACCATCACATTAAAAGATGTCGCTGTGTTGCTTGGATTGCTGATTAACGGGGATCCCATTATAAAACCGAATTTCCTACCTAATTATATGGATTTGTGTGAGCCCTTGCTTGGCCTATCTCCTCCAGAAGCCGTAAGATGAGGGAATGAGTCGATAGTGGCCACTTGGTTTAAAGAGCAGTTGGCCGATGATATTCCCCATTGTACGTCTCCAGTGCAGATCGCCCAGCGTGCCCGCTCTATTATTTTGCACTTCATCACTCAACGTCTTTTTTGCGATCGATCAAAGACTCGAGTGGCCCTTCAATTGCGCCAGTTGTTAGAAGCCTTCGATTCTTGTCGGCAGTATTCATGAGGCAGTGCAGTGGTAGCTTTCACTTATACAGAGCTTACTAGAGTGGCATTGGTACAACAACGTTCTACCAGTGGTTGTATGACTCTAGTTCAGGTACGGTCATAGTTATTCATTAATTCATATTTGTACATGTCATAAACATTAATGAAATACAACTTATACTCTTGCAGCTATGGTCTTAAACTTATCTTTTGGTCGGTCGTATAACTATGAAGAGACCAATAATCGACAATTCGAAACCATATGGATCGAGGTAAAATATTGTTGTTTTTACGGTTGTATCAACTTATACATTTTGAATGGTTTGTATAAATTTTTACCATTTTAGGTGGATTGGACCAAAGAATACTAAAACGACACCTAGACGGAATTTGGCATTCTACCGGAACGAGTTTGATGTCCTGGACTATAACGCAGTTACGTGGACTCCATACACTGAGGCAGAGCTTGATGCTCTTTCGTCTTTGTGCACTGAGGCGAGGCAATTATGGCGGACAAGACTGGTAATATTTTGCTTTGGTGACCTTGCATACAATCTTCCCGATAGAGTGACGAGGCAGTTTGGTCTTTACCTACACTTACCGTATCCTGTTCCATATTATAATCTTCCATATGGTGAAGATGAGTTTGAAACAATGATAGAGTTATGGAATGACGAGGCAGTTATGGAATGATCACACTGACTGATGAGGAGTACAATAGTTGGTATTGGAATATCACTCGGCGTTATGTGTTAAGAAGATGAGAGGAAGTGCCTGAGCAAGATGTTGCTCCTTACACTCCAAGAGCACCACTCGAATGAAATGTGATATGTATTTAAATTTACAATTTTAAGGTAGCTGTAAAATCAAAATGGTATATGTTATATGCAGGCGGATGGTATGTATCGTATGTTGGACATAGTCGATGAGCTTGTGGAGGACGTTCCCGAAAAAAGTAAGGCAAAATTCTTCTCGCTCAAACAAATTCTACGATCATGTTTGTCGAAGAACAAGATGACAAGACCAATCCTACCGCCGCCTCCCCCTCCTCCTGCAGTGCCACCCCTTATTGAGGACATTGCATCTACCGCACCATTTGAGGACATTGCATCTGCCCCACCGACCCCCGAACCTAAGAGAAAGTATTAAAGACGAAAGAAAGGTATGGGCAAAAGCTCTGGGACAATAACTTCTCAATATACGCATCCGGTTGGTCCGACTCAACCTACGGAAGGAACGTAAGAAGAGGGTAGTGAAGAAGTTTCGCCTATAGAGGAGGAATTCATGCTGAAGCCAAGAAAATCGAAAAAGGAAACTCCTCGCAAACTAAAAAATTTGATATGATAGTGTAGTTTGGAATTTCTATACTATTGATTGTACTGTTTTAATGTTTGTAATGTAGATTGGATTGAAAACTACTTTCGATTGTAGTATTGTTTTTCGTTGTACTTTAGTTCGTGGTGAATATAGATATGATTCTTATGTAAGTGTTTGTCGTGTAATAGTGTTAACATTTGTTGCACCTGTTTCCTTTAAGAGTCTGCATCTCGTCCATCGTACATTTAATTCTAGTAGAACATGGACATCCTGGTTGCCTTTTAGCTACAGGAGGTAGGACCAGCTAAGTATCTCTAAAACTCCAATAGCGTTTATCGCGGATGGGATGAAACTCGAGGGTGTAAGCGGCCAAGTATTTCTCAGTTGAATACCATGTTCAAGCGAACTCATGATTGGCTCTATTAGCTCCATTGGAAACTGTTGAGCAAGCGGCCATAACATGCGTACAAGGTAAGTGCTCTAATAGAGGTATGTTACACGTACACAAGCAAGTGTTACCATTGATCGGTACTTTTAATTCATCACCGAAATAGTGCACAACTTTCCATTCTGCTTGACTATTATTCTTGTATTCCTTGCTTCATTAGCTCTATCGACAATCTTTGCTTCCCACTTCGAAGTTAGATGGGTTGTAAGTTTTCCTACTGCTTCTGTTCTTTGACAAAAATAATCTATCGACCTAAAAAAGGTGCGTGCAACCAAAGCTTAAACAAGTAAAGACCGAGCTCCTTTAAGTACACCATTGAAACTTTTTGCACAGTTAGTGGTCAGGACATGAAATCGACCGCCATCATCTTTACACTACCCAATTTTTCTCTTTCCCTCCCAAACACCTTTATATCCAGTTGTGTGCCCTACTGCTTGTAGTTTTGATTTCTTCTTGGATTTTGTTGTACTCGGCTTCCTCTACAACATATGCCGTAGCATAAAAAAGGCCCGTCAGTGGTTTTTCTCTAAATCCTACAGCTTGAAAACAGGCCTTCAGATGTCTAGCATAGAAGCAATGCTTTTGAGGCAAACCCCATTACTTTTCCAATGTTGTCGATATTCCTTTCATTCGATCGGAAATGAAGGTAATTCGTCGATTGTTAACACTATAAATGAACCGCCGCATACAAGCAAAAAACCACTCCCTACTATCACCAGATTCTGACTCTACAATTGCATAGGCTAAGGGGTATTGTAACGCCCCACTCCGAGACCCACATTAGCAAAGAGTATTACTAGGTAACACCGTCTACTAATACGGAGAATATAGCTGGATAGGAGCGACCATCTATAGCCTTGTATTAATTATCTATTGAAGACGCCGACAATGCCACTTCTTACTTAAATGGATCGACATATCTAATAAATAATTAACACAAAGCCATAGGTGGCTGAGGATCTATCAGAATAAAATATAACAACTCAAATGTAATACACATCACAGAACAGTAGGTCATCATATACATTTACACATATACAGATACAGCACAGAGTTTACAAATGATGCATGTCAAGTGGTAAAGCAAACCACAATATACAGGCGAGTCAATAGAGTACATATCAGAGTTACAAACAAAAAGGACTACACAAAAGCTATGACAAAAAGAAGCTAGCGGAGTAGTCCATGCGGAAGCAAAAATAGGCTAAGTCCAAAGTACCTAACCTAAAACATCTCGGTCTGACCCGAGTATAAAATACACGGGTCAGTCTAGCTAAACAAATCAGTTAGATAAACTAAATGATAATGAACATACAAGATCATAAAGTACCACAATTATCTCCAAAGGAGATAAACAAATCATCTAACATAAGATGAATCATAACAAGCCTCATATCATCGGCAACTCAAATAAACAAAGGATATCATATCCCAAAACAAGCCAAAAAGGAAAATAACAAATACCAACAAAGGTACACAAGTTTCCACAAGGTAATCGCTATATATCGTGTGGTTCAAAGAACCTACACCGAAAGGCGAAACACTAGGGAAATATAATTGTCAAAGAAACAAAAGATGCTCGAGCTCAGTACTGTATAATGAGGATCCACAAACTCGAAGGCAACAAACCCAATATCACTCGAGCAGTGACGATGGACCAACTCCAAAAGTGATACTATAGGGCAACAAACCCGAAGGCACAAACCCGAAGGCAACAAACCCCGAAGGTTCAAGCCCGAAGGCAACAAACCCCGAAGGCAACAAACCGTAGTGGCGAAGGTCCGGAGGCCCAGTACTGGACACCACTAACTGGCGGAATGTGTCACAACTCTCAGAAAGGAACCCGAAAAATGTTAACGTGAGTCCCATACCACACGTTTGCACTAAACGGTTTACTAACCGTTAGTCAATTTCACACTCAAAGCAGTACAAAGTTCACCTCATCTCATCGATAAACCAAACCCGAAGGTCAAAACGATCAAACGAATAGATTAGGAATTAACTGAAAAGATGAACGCACGTGTTCATAGCACGCATTTTATCTAATCATTTAATTCTCCTCCCTCTTCGCTCGGAGTGCAAAATTGTGTGTGTTTTAAATAGAAATTATAAATCGGAGAAACGAGCTTTTAATACAATTTAAAAAGATCATTTTTATAATAAAAAAAACCGTGCACGAAATCAAAAAGGAATCATCAAAGTAAAAAATGTGATAACAACTGATTGGATCGACACGAATCGATCGAAATTGGAAAACCAAGGCAAAACAACAAATAGGGCTGAGACAAGCAGGTCAATTGACTGAACCAGTGGGTCAGTTGACTGACCCAGAGCCTGGAAACTTTATGTTTCCAGGTCAGTCGACCGACCCAGAGTGTCGGTCGACTAACACAGGGACAAGAATATCTGTCCCCCCAGGTCGGTCGACCGAACCCAGAGGTCAATCGACCGATACAGGGGCAGAACGTTTTCTGCCCCTTGGTTCAGTCGACTGACCTACTGGTTCAGTCGACTAAACCTGCTTCCCGGGCAGAAACAGTCTAGCCCCAATTGGGGCAATTCCAAAAACACGTAACGGGAGCGACGAGCGAGCGACTATGGCCAAGGACTTACGTCAAGCGACACCCCAGCCTCGTGTAGCCCTCCGAAGCACACCGCTAACGTGTTCAACATCAAAGATTGGATTTTCCACAAAAATTGGATTCCAAAACCAAAAATTGGACAATTCACCAAATCGATCCAAATCGAACAAAAATGAACATGAATTGATGTTAGGAATTCTTACCCAACAACAACAAAAGCAATAAGCTTAGATGTGAGTTCAAAAATCTCACATTTAAACCCAAAGACACCAGAAAGAAGCTACCGAGCAAAGCTAGAACAATCACCCATCAATTTCAACCCAAGGAGCTTCAATCTAAAGCTCAAAAGGAAACATTTCCTAAGTTAGGGTTTAGAACATTTCAGAAATCGAAGAGGAAATGAGATGGAGAAGATGAAGGAGATGCTTACCTAAGCTTCACCTTGATTTTGGAGCAAGAATTGAAGTTTGCAATTGAATCTAGGGCTTGGAGTTTTAATTTCCCATTCCTCTCCCCATTTTCAGTTGAAGCTTGAGTTTAAGAAAATAGAAATGAAGTGAGGAGGAGAGGAGAGGGGCTGAACTAAGTTATAGAGTGAGTTGGGGGTGAAACCCAAACCCAAAGCCCAAAAGAAAATAGCAAAATTCAACTTACTCCAAACATATCGAAGCTTATACTCAAAAAAGTCGCAAACGCCATTTTGGACTCAATTGAAGTGGTCTCGAGTCCCAATTCGACGGTTTGCGAAAAGTAGATTTTTGGACTTCAATCCGACTAACGACGTTATATTTAAATAATATATTTAAATATGAAATCGTAAAATATGTGGGTTGTTACAGATCTCCCCTCCTTAACAAAATTGCGTCCACGCAATACTTAAGAAGAAAATAAGGAGTAACAACCATAAAAGCATATCAACACAAAAGAAAATTTGAAATAAGAAGTTCATCATAAAGAGCACGAAAGAGAAAGTCCGGATGTTTTCGCTCAATGGATTTTCTGGATTCCCAATAGCAATTCTTAGGATTTGAGGACCATTGAACTCCCACAAGAAAATATCTTTATTTCGAAGGCGTTTAACCTCCGAAGCAATGATACGAATAAAATGTTGCTCATAAATCAAATTTAGTGAAACTTCAATTTCTTCAATTACACCGGGCTCAAGAACAGAATTGGAATCCCTAAGGTATTTCCGTAGTTGAGAGACGTGTAAAACGTCGAGAATAACAAAAGAATTGAGCCGGTACCAAAAGAGGTGATAAGCTACGTAAACAATGCGTTCGGTGATGGGAAATGGACCAACATATCGGGGTGCTACTTCCCGATCGACTGAAACGCACAACACCCATCAAAGGTGAAACACGAATGAGCACCCAAAAAAAATCTGGACCTAAAACCAGCTTCTCATCGGCTTTAAGCCAACACAAAGAAATTCGACATGGCCTTCCATAGAGTACCTCGAAAGGTGTCAAACCCATACAAGATTGGAAGCTTACCATAGGAAGAAAACTCAACAAGAGACATATGATCTTCCCGACTTCCACCAAAAACAAGAACACATGCACGAAAGAGATCTTCAAGAGTTGATCCCCACGCTCAATTTGTCCATCGGACTGAGGAGGATAAGCCGTGCCAAAATTAAGCTTTGTTCCCAAAGCTCTTGAAGACCTTACAAAAATCCACTAGAAAAATAATGGATCACGATTGCTAACAATAGAAGTAGGAACTCCATGCAATATAACATGACATAGAGTTCAGCCAAAAGAGGTATAATCAAAAGAGAAGGACGAGCCTCAAGGCTACACAAAACAAGAGATGAACATGAATTGAATTCACGATCTCGAATCTCACAAGTAGATAAAGTCTCGAGATCATTCCATTCAGATATCATCAAAGAAACAACTGCTTGTTGCATACGATTAAGGGCATCGGTAACACGATTGCCCCTTTCCAGAGTACAAGGAAGATCAAGATCATAAGATGCAAGGACTCGAGCCAACGTTGTTGATGCAAATTGAGTTCCTTTTGAGAAAATAAAGACTTCAAAGATTTATGATCGGAGTGGAGAACAAATTTCTCTCCCAAAAGATAAAGAACCAAATTCTAAGAGCGAAAACAAGGACCGCGAGCACTAGATCATGAGTGGCATATCTAGTCTTGACAAGCTTTAATTGTCAATAAGCAAATGCGATAACACATTCCCCTTTGCAAGAGAATGACACCAAAACCAATACGACTAGTATCGGTATAACAATAAAGTCTTGGTTCCCTTCGGAAACTGCAAGAATAAAAGCATTGGAAAAGAGTTCCTTTAATCGATTCTCTTTTCCGAAAAGTTAAAACTTTCAAAATTACAATTAACTTTATGTAATCATCTTTTTAGAAAAAAATTAACTTTTTACAAGAATTTACTGTGTTTGACTGTCTCATCATAGCGTTTAGGAGATTCCTATCGATAACGTTGATCAAGCGCATTGACCAGAACTCTTAAAGCACTCAATGGGCAAAACAACACAAAATCATCTTCTATATGATAACATGTCTCTTATAAAATTTACAAATATTCTTTGCTTGTTTTGAGAATAAAACCCAACATACTTATAAATATCTTATTAAAAAGATTTACAAATTTTAGATTTGTTATTTTCATCCATAATCAATAAATACAAGGATAAACTCATCGAGATATTCGTAGAATACTCGATTCATAAGATGGATGAAATAAGGTAGAAGGTTTGTCATACCGAATGACATAACGAACCAAACACAAAATCACAACGAGTGCGGAATGTAGTAAGAGGATGCTACCTTCCGCAACTCGTAGCTGAAGAAAATCGGTGGCAAGGTCGAGCTGAAAAGACCTTAGCACCATTCAATAGATTACTTAGGTGATAATCCTAAGACAAGCTCAAAAATACCGGAAAATTCACAAACTACTTGAATGAGAGAAATAACACTTTCCTCATCAAGTGAGTTTAAAGAATTAAAATGATATCACCGAATGTGGAAATCAAAATCATTAAGAACAAAAGAAATCTGCTTAAAGATTGAAGATGTCGAAGATGAATAGTTCACATTGGACATAGGATATGGACTTCATAATAATTAGGCCACTCCTTTCCAAAAATCAATTTCGAAGCCTAAATAACGCATAACATGCAAATCGGCTCGAAAAGAATAATCACAAAAATAATCTCGACATTTTTCAAAGCAAACTGAGTGTTGCGGATCCATCAACCGGATTCGCAATTCTTAGTGAAGTCATCAAACTTAGAAATATTTAAAGAAAAAGAATCAACAAGTTCTCTTGATAAAAAGAGTGGGACGCACCCGTATCAAAAGAAACCAAATAGGAAGATCACGAAATAAAATAATGTCATCAAGGATAAAAGGAGAATTACCTTGACCAAGAGAAGGGTTAATAGAAGCTTGTGCAACATTTAGCTTCCCCTCCCTCCTACTCTGAAGTTTGGGGAATGAAGATAAACGGTGACCCAAACCTTTGCAATAATGACAGAAGAGAGGTTTCAGACACCTATTTACATGGTGATCCTGAGAATCGCAATTGTAGCATCGTCCACGACTAGTGGTAGAAGTCTTTGCTACCGAAATTGCCTGCTTCCCTTTGATGTTGGGATTAGGACTTTTGAACTTAATATGCCAACTCCCGTTGATGTTGAAGTTTTGTTTGGCATCCATAACTTCAACATCATTATCTTTATCGGCCTCTTCAAGTCGAAGAGCGATATCTTCAAACTGGTCGAAAGGCACTTCTAATTTCAGAGGCAAAACCTTTTCGAGGTTCTTAACTAAAGCACAGATAAACCTTTGATTCTTTACAAGATCCAAAAGTTGTTGAGCAGTCATAAATACGCCATCCAGAGAAGGACTACTAGATTGACCAGCGCTGGGACTGCCAGATCTAACCATCTCTTCTTCTTTAAGAAAGAAAGAAAAAGACAGAAGAGGAAAAAGGTTATTCTCAGAATGAATATCAAACAAACATGATTGATAAACAAGGCATCATAAAAAGAAAATAGGATAGAACGGTACGAAGACTCGAATTAATTCCGGTGGCACGATGATTCAAAGATTCGTAACATTCGTACTACACTTTGATGTACCATAATATGTGTCTCTGTTCAATGTTTATCATATTTTGTTCTGAAGTCAGCTCTGATACCAAGCTGTAACGCCCCACTCCGAGACCCACAGTAGCAAAGAGTATTACTAGGTACCGTCTGCTAATACGGAGAATAGAGCTGGATAGGAGCGACCATCTATAGCCTTGTATTAATTATCTATTGAAGACACCGACAATGCCACTTCTTACTTAAATGGATCGACATATCCAATAAATACTTAACACAAAGCCATAGGTGGCCGAGGATCTATCAGAATAAAATATAACAACTCAAATGTAATACACATCACAGAACAGTAGGTCATCATATACATTTACACATATACAGATACAACACAAAGTTTACAAATGATGCATGTCAAGTGGTAAAGCAAACCACAATATACAGGTGAGTCAATAGAGTACATATAGAAGTTACAGACAAAAAGGACTACACAAAAGCTATGACAAAAAGAATCTAGCGGAGTAGTCCATGCGGAAGCAAAAATAGGCTAAGTCCAAAGTACCTAACCTGAAACATCTCGGTCTGACCCGAGTATAAAATACACGGGTCAGTCTAGCTAAACAAATCAGTTAGATAAACTAAATGATAATGAACATACAAGATCATAAAGTACCACAATTATCTACAAAGGAGATAACCAAATCATCTAACATAAGATGAATCATAACAAGCCTTATATCATTGGCAACTCAAATAAACAAAGGATATCATATCCCAAAACAAGCCAAAAAGGAAAATAACCAATACCAACAAAGGTACACAAGTTTCCACAAGGTAATCGCTATATATCGTGTGGTTCAAAGAACCTACACCAAAAGGTGATACACTAGGGAAATATAACTGTCAAAGAAACAAAAGATGCTCAAGCTCAGTACTGTATAACAAGGATCCACAAACCCGAAGGCAACAAACCCAATATCACTCGAGCGGTGACGATGGACCAACTCCAAAAGTGATACTATAAGGCAACAAACCCGAAGGCACAAACCCGAAGGTACAAACCCGAAGGCAACATACCCGAAGGCAACAAACCCCGAAGGTTCAAGCCCGAAGGCAACAAACCGTAGTGGCGAAGGTCCGGAGGCCCAGTACTGGACACCACTAACTAGCGGAATGTGTCACAACTCTCAGAAAGGAACCCGAAAAATGTTAACGTGAGTCCCATACCACACGTTCGCACTAAACGGTTTACTAACCGTTAGTCAATTTCACACTCAAAGCAGTACAAAGTTCACCTCATCTCATCGGTAAACCAAACCCGAAGGTCAAAACGATCAAACGAATAGATTAGGAATTAACTGAAAAGATGAACGCACGTGTTCATAGCACGCGTTTTATCTAATCATTTAATTCTCCTCCCTCTTCGCTCGAAGTGCAAAATTGTGTGTGTTTTAAATAGAAATTATAAATCGGAGAAACGAGCTTTTAATACAATTTAAAAAGATCGTTTTTATAAAAAAAACCATGCACGAAATCAAAAAGGAATCATCAAAGTAAAAAATGTGATAACAACTGATTGGATCGACACGAATCGATCGAAATTGGAAAACCAAGGCAAAACAACAAATAGGGCTGAGACAAGCAGGTCAGTCGACTGAACCAGTGGGTTAGTCGACTGGCCCAGAGCCTGGAAACTTTATGTTTCCAGGTTAGTCGACTGACCCAGAGTGTCGGTCGACTGACACAGGGACAAGAATATCTGTCCCCCCAGGTCGGTCGACCGAACCCAGAGGTCAGTCGACCGATACAGGGGCAGAACGTTTTCTGCCCCCTGGTTCAGTCGACTGACCTACTGGTTCAGTCGACTAAACCTGCTTCCTGGGCAGAAATAGTCTAGCCCCAATTGGGGCAATTGCAAAAACACGTAACGGGAGCGACGAGCGAGCGACTATGTCCAATGACTTACATCAAGCGACACCCCAGCCTCGTGTAGCCCTCCGAAGCACACCGCTAACGTGTTCAACATCAAAGATTGGATTTTCCACAAAAATTGGATTCCAAAACCAAAAATTGGACAATTCACCAAATCGATCCAAAACGAACACAAATGAACATGAATTGATGTTATGAATTCTTACCCAACAACAACAAAAGCTATAAGCTTAGATGTGAGTTCAAAAATCTCACCTTTAAACCCAAAGACACAAGAAAGAAGCTACCGAGCAAGGCTAGAACAATCACCCTTCAATTTCAACCAAAGGAGCTTCAATCTAAAGCTCAAAAGGAAACATTTCCTAAGTTAGGGTTTAGAACATTTCAGAAATCGAAGAGGAAATGAGATGGAGAAGATTAAGGAGATGCTTACCTAAGCTTCACCTTGATTTTGGAGCAAGAATTGAAGTTTGCAATTGAATCTAAGGCTTGGAGTTTTAATTTCCCATTCATCTCCCCATATTCAGTTGAAGCTTGAGTTTAAGAAAATAGAAATAAAGTGAGGAGGAGAGGAGCGGGGCTGAACTAAGTTATAGAGTGAGTTGGGGTGAAACCCAAACCCAAAGCCCAAAAGAAAATAGCAAAATTCAACTTACTCCAAACATATCGAAGCTTATACTTAAAAAAGTCGCAAACGCCATTTTGGACTCAATGGAATTGGTCTCGAGTCCCAATTCGACCGTTTGCAAAAAGTAGCTTTTCGGACTTCAATCCGACTAACGACGTTATATTTAAATAAAATATTTAAATATGCAATCGTAAAATATGCAGGTTGTTATAGGTATAGATGGTCATCCGCATCAACAGGAGTGGCTACAAGTAATGTCCCTTTGTATTTCCCGTACAAATGTGTGCCGTCAATACATAACAACAGACGACAATGAACAAAACCTTCAATACAAGGGCCAAAGGCCCAAAAAGCTCGATCAAACACTCCATATTCATCTGTAGTAACGTGTCTAATGCTTCCCGGGTTCGTTCTAGCAATTTCAGCAAAATATTGTCTTAGAGTGGTATATGATTCTGCCCAATCACCATAAATTCTTTCCACCATCTTACTCAAAGCTCTCCAAGCCTTCATGTAACTAACTTTCATGGACAATTGTTCTTCCATCTATACTTGTAACGTACCGGCTGTTATATTCAGATTGGCTTTCACGAAAAGTAAGATCTTTGATACTAGAAAATTAGAAGTCGCTTGCTTGTGAGTGGAGTTCACTGTTGGGTTAACACAGTTGTGGTCGCTCGGATATTTCCTAATAATTCACCAATTCTGCTCGGATTTTTTTGAAACAATTGCATAAATTCTCCATGGACAATTGGCATCTATATTACAAACAACAGTGTATTTGGCTTTTTTGATTTTATAGCTTTAAAAGACACGACATGTAGAATTGACCATTCGCTCAACTGTTGTAACAATTTAGCTTTCGTCTCGAAAATCATACCAACTTTAAAGCCACTCTGAACGCTTACAGTTGAAAATAACTTATTGTGGAACTCAATATTTGCAACAATTGACCTAGCCATTATTTGTGCATTGCATAGATCGTCATCCAAAGGTACCTTCATTTCCATCTCATCACTGTTTTTGAGAATATTGTCTTTAACCGCAAAATCATAGTTCAAAGCATCATTGTTCACTTGCATACCACCGATCCACGACACATCATTCTCTTCCATATTCACCACATATGTACTATTTATAAGGGGATCGTCATGTACATCTTCACCTACAACCATGTCCATTTCAATATCAATATCTGCTTCGTTTGCGGTTACGTTCACATTCTTCACTTCAACATTAGATTGTGTCGCAATATCATGTGCGAGAAATCTTTAATTCACAAATAAGTATCATTTCAAACACCGTATCAGAAATAATAGCTAACAAAGTTAGCTTATTCTAACCAAGTACCTCTGACTTATATCATATAAATCAGATGTAGTTAGATACATAGGAGACATATGACACGGTGATGGTCCGACAATACTTAGCGGCGTTGGTCGATAAGGAAGATAACTGCATATAAAACGAGAAAACTTTCAACTATTGCATGACTTATATTGTAATACGACATAAAAATTATAAATAAATGTTTCACCTTCCAAGCAAATGTGAAAAGCTGCCTTGACTTGGATATGGAAAGTTATACTGACGCCGTGTTGATAACTCATACACGACGAATATCCATATAGGGATTGTTGTTGACCGTAAATCACTGTCATAGGTGGATTACTAAAACTCGGAGTTGCAGTTCCATGACTAATACTTACTGTCTCAACCCTTCTATGGTAGTCTTCAGTTACACTGTTAACTACTTGTTCTTGAACCGTGTTCTTCTTCTTGCAACCGACTACTTTTCTGAACAAACAGCTCTATTGAATTTGATGTCGCCTGAAACATTAGCTCCAAATCGTCATCATCGGCTATTTTAATGGCTTTCGATCCTGAATTCGTAGGCTAGTTACACACTAACTCTATGTCAAATTCATCGGATTTTATCTTAGTCGCCTTATAAATCGATTCTTTTAACTACGCCAAATTACAACCTCTCAATACTTTCGCTAGTTTACACGACCCACCAACATATTTGCCAAAATTAAGTTCATCAATAACCAATTCACCATCATAATAACAAATTGTTGGTACACACTTGGGCGCCATTCTACCTGTCAATTAATCATCTTTTTTTACTACTTACATAAATCACCAAACGTCATATGATAACAAAAACACACAAAAACAAACTAGGGTTTACAAAATAGCATACCAGAATTGTTCAAGAGGAAGAAATATGTGTTGCTCCTCGACTACAACTACTTTCGATCAAGATTTAACTATAATTCATATTCTATAGTCCTTAGTTTGGGAAATTTTTTGAGATTTAGAGTTTTGGGTTTCTAAAAATTTGGGTTTTTAAGAGTGGAGTTGTAAATGAAAGAGGGGGTTGTCTTAAACAGCAAGCATACAATAGGGAGGCATTTGAAAATTCGCAAACTGGCGGCATCCCAAATGCCGCTAGATAGTTTTAGCGATAAAACGTGTAGTGGCGGCATTTGAAATGCCACCAGTACATTTGACGGCTGATGTGGCCAAAACTGACCTATTTTTCTAATTAGTTTTGCAACTAGCTTATATTTGTAATAAGTTTGCAAAATTGGCCTAAATAGAAAATTTATCATATATAATATAATAGGTGGGTGGGTATTAAATCAGAAAATGTATTGCCTTTTCTTGTTTATTTAATTTTTTCAATTTTTTTCTTTTCACTAGGACAGAACAAAAAATAGATTAAATTTGCTGAGGAAATCTGCTTAAATGTTTATGGAAAATGTATTTTTTTCAATATAGTCACAAATATATATATATATATATATATTATAAAATTGTACTTAACTTAAAGTAATCAAATTCTATATGAAAATTTATCCTTACATATTTTCATGCATAAGAACCTTCCTTCAATGAGTTTTCTTAGTTCTATCTAGCATCGACTATACATTATGTAATGTTGATGTTCAATACTAAATGTGAATGATATCCAAATCCTTAGGCACTTAAGTAACATAACTTTAGAATTTAATGTGTCATGTGCATTAATACGGAGGCCATTAGTGGTTGATATAGGAATCACAAAATAATAAATTAAAATGAATAATTTAAATTCAACGTTGTTTGTTGAGTTTGGCTGAGTTTTAGGGGTTGATACAGTTTCTCAACTACCTAAAAATCATCTACTTTAATAAAAATATGTTGTTCCTTAAATTAACTATCAACATGTTACTATACTTTTATTCTATTTCATCCATTAACATGTTACTTCCCTCTTATTTTGATTCAATTTAATAACGGAAAAAGTGTATCGATAAGAAGATCATGTTAGAACATCAAAATCATCCATAGTTTATTTAGATGAATTTATTTTACTCCTCTTAGTCTTCTGTATGTGTACATATCACATGTACATTATCAGCGTGAAATGTATATGGTTAGTAACAAATCATTACATTGAACAAAATTAACCGAATACCTAATATACTTTATCCTCAAATAGTTTTCAATCTCTTTTATTACCATACGATATTATACTTACTATTTTCATTGAGTTTCTAAAAAAATGGTTACAGGTGGAATTATTACAAGCTATACATTTCATCACACAACATGTGACTGAAATTGCATATCAGGGTAGACTAAAATATACTTTTAATATCATAAAAGAAAAGCTCACTAAACCAATATGCAGTTTCAGGAGCATTATGGTCATCATATACATCAAAAATGACATATAAGGACTCAAATCGTTGAAATTCAACCTTCTAGATTCTAAATGACCACAGAACACCTAAATATCATGTTATATGGTTGATCCCACATGCAAAATATTGCATACATGTAACATATTTAGGGGAGAGTAAAAAAACACACCCATCCAACCATATATCATTCAGAAGCTTTACTAATCAAACATACCACCCTTCCCATGAATCTAGACCAAGTTTATAACAGTCCCTGTAGCCTTTGAGAAGAACTCTTCCACTCAGCTCTAAAATTAATTAAATCTTTAAATTATTTATAGCACAAACATGATTAATCATATACCTTATGAAATAAGAAAACAACAAAGTAACAATGTAAAAGCATTTGGACCTTTCCCTTATAATTGTTAAAGAATATTGGGTGTGATAGAATAAGTTCAAAACTTTCTCATCTTGAACGAAAAGGCATAGTAATAATGTACATCATTTAATAAAAGTCCTAAAGTTATCTCATAAGCTATGCATACAAATATGAGAACCCATTGATCATTTAATGTAATGCTCCTAACAGAAGACATGTATTTGTGTTTCCAGTATTCTATTTTAAACCTAAAAATCTAGTATAAATCCTAAATCATAAAATAAATATTATTCGGTTAAAGAGAATTTGTCAACTGAAATATAGTAACATTTTTTTAACAACTCTCTAATAAATTACATCAATATACAAATATGTGTATACAACAGAGATAGTTTTCCATCAAATGTCAATGCAAACAATATTTGAAAGATGGCTTTGATACATAGTTGAAAGCAAATTACACCACCGGCAAACATTAAATTTGCGGTAAAATTGTACAGGGAAAAAAGAGGGAGAAAATATTTACCTTCACTGGTGCAAGGTCATGATAGACACAGTAATGTTTCAAATCCAAAAGGAGTGAGTACCTTCTTGCAGAAGGAAATGAAATAAGTTTAGGACGGGATTAAATACAATTTGTTATATCGGTGGAGTATAAACTTCCATTCAACTAATAGTAGAGTATGATATGATCATTAAAGTTTTGATGACAAATATGTGAGGGCATTAATATATCAAAGCGCTATATGAAACAACTGGATCTGAATCTACTTCATAAACTCTAATCAACACCGTCTTTAATAATATGTTTTGATGTGTTGTATGTTTTAATATGTTTAGGCGAAGTCATCCTCTAGTCAATGTCGTATGTTTTATGTTATGCTTATCATTTATGCATTTGAAATAGTATAGCGAGAAAACACTGTAAAATATGCAATTTGCAGGTTGTGTAACTCCATCTACCGGTCTATACATTAGAGCATCTTAGGGATATACAATAATAATTTCATAATTAAACTAATATTTCAAAATTCATGTTTTGATTACCCAACATTTTCAATATACCTAAAAATAACAATAGTATTATCATAGATATAGCCGCAGTTTTAAATAATTAGCATTGCTCTATTATGATAGTAAATTCACTATTCTTACTTCTTCATTTTTTCTCAAACAATTTAAAAAGAACCATCAACAATAACAAACGGCATAGAAATACAGATAGCAGGTACTATTATCTGTAACCAACAAATACCTATAAATATGAGAGCATTACTGGTATCCCTTTTGAAGGGGTAAACATAATACACATTTGAGATAAGTGAATAACTAAAATAAGGTAATATATAAAGTTGTTTATGATATATAATAAAGGTGGAATTAATTTAAAGGACAAAATATTGTATATTTTTAGCCTCAAGGACACGACCTCAATATTTTATCCACAAGGACAAACATTCTCCTAAAAATTATTTATAAGGACAAACATTTTTCCAAACTGCTACCGAACTAAAAACTGATACCTAAAATCTGCTACCGATAACTACAAACTGATACCTAAAAACTTAAAAACTGATACCTAAAGAAAGTTGTCCTTCAGGCTAAATTACTGAAGGTCTATCCTTGAGGCTAAAATCCTGAGTCCTTGACAATAATTTCCTGTATAATAAATTGGTTTTATCCAAGGTTCGAATTTCCGGTTTTCGGTTCCGTTTCATTCATTTGAAATTATATAGATTTCGGTTCCGTTTCGGAAATTTCGAAAATTCCGTTAAAGTTCCGGTTCCGGATTTTGATATTTTTTAGCATCTACTTTCATTTCTATCATATCCAATATATATAAAAACAAATCCATTGTACTAAGTCTTCTTTATTTGTATGTAATAAAACAAATTTCAAAAGCCCAATTAATACATCAGCCTATCTACATACAGCCCAATTTGAACATTTCTGCTTACAGTCAAATATAACGACTAAACACCTGTAGTAGCCGCCTCCAAACTCAAAACCCTAGATCTTTTTCAAAATTTTGATTTGATTTTATGATTTAATGCACTAAAAAGAAAACTACTTGTTCAGACTAGATGCTGCTGGTTTTGTTCGAAAACCCATCATTCCCGTGCTCTAAGCCTTAAATTATACTTTCCAAGTTTTTTCGTTGCTTTAACATGCTTTGAAGCATCTTCTTTTCGCTTATTTGAGCTAGTATTATGTAATTCTTCTTATTTAAAACTTTTGTTTTTTTAATCTTGATCCGGAATCGGAAAATTGAGTGTATTCCGTCTCGGGCAGCGACGGAAACAGAACGGAACGACCGAAATTCCGACGTGCCGGACCGAATGTCGAACCATGGTTTTATCACATATAAGAGTAACTCTAACCCCTTCAAAATGGGTGGACAAAACTGTATTTGGTATGTATGGCACTCATACCAATTGATTGATCAATTCAGCACTTAAGCTTACTTTTAAGCGTACAAACCAAGTGACAATGCACATAATTTGATGAACATGCTTAAATTTGACAGTTGTATTTATTGTTTTCCAACTGTCATCGTCAAATGATATATAGACTAAAATACAATAATAATCCTTCTAGAATCAAAGTTTGCATGCACAAACATGTTTACACATCCTGATCAATGACACAGCGTTACAAATCAATGTCAATCTATGCAAATCAATTGCATAGCAATATTAAACGGTTAGTGTACTTCTCTTGTTTGGTCAACAGGTTCATGGCTACTATGGTTAAGGTGTTTATCTATTTAAGAAAATTATGCTTTAGTGTGTCTCAGACTCATGGTACATTGTGCTCTATTTTGCTTCAAACACAACTCAGGATATTTTGTCTCAAACAGTTAGTTCTTACATCTCTCTTTTGATATTAATACATGTAAACTCAATGCCTGATTATAATAAATGTAAAGAGATCCAACAACTGTCATATTGCACACACTAAATCCTTGCACTATTTTAGAGCTGATTATCAGTCAAACCAACACTATTAATGTAACGACCCTCAAATTTATCAATTTTGTAAATTATATTTATTTTTAAATATTCAAATGCAAGGCTTTTAAACATAGATTATCATTTTTTTAACAGTAATGATGGTAATCTTATTTTGAATAAGTATTTACAAAAATATATACTTTGGAAAAAATACCGATAAAATGGTCAAAAATTGTTTTATCGATAAACAACTCTAAAACCATAAAACATCACGCATGAAGCTGGATACATACACTTATTTTTATTTTTAAACAAGAATATGAAATAAAATTATTTATTTTATTTTTGGGAGATTAAAAGTATTTATGACATCATCAGTGATGCCCTTATATTTAATATATAATTGATTAATGATGTAGATTGAGATTATAATGATTTAAAAATTATTATAATTATTCTAATAATTGCTTTAAATGATAATAATTCATTTTAATTAGTTATGAAGTGATAATAAATCATTTATAATAATTTTGTAAAGATATATATTTGATTTGAAAATATAAGATAATTTGTATCGCTTTGTCGATACAACAACATTTTTTGTAAACAATTGTTTAATATTTATTTATACGGCTTTATAAATCAAATGTGATCATTCTAATTAGTTAAAAATGATATGAAATGAGTTTTCAAATTTTGTTTACATTTATATGTAAATTAATTTACAGGAGAAAACATGATCGGAAATCGGTTTCTCAATTTCAACGGTTTAACGAACGGAAGTTGTTCAAAGTTTTTGCAACCTTGCTTATATGTCATGTGCACATATAAAACATACACATGCACACCCTAACATATACATGAATATATATATATATATATATATATTACAAAATATCCAAGATGTTTACCATATACTTCATCCTTAAGAAATCTAAAGTCAAACCCTTACACACCAAGCACAAGCACATGTAGGCGCAATGAGGGGGGTGGCTTGTCATGCGTTTGGAAGAGATGGAGGGAGTGTGGGCAAGGGGAAATGTGTAATTATGCATTTAAATATTTATTTTCAAATTTTTCCTATAAATACCCACCCTTTTCTTCATAAATTCCTAACACTTATTTACCATCTTCTTCTCCACTTTCAAGCTATTTTCATGGCTTCTTGTCTTAGCAAAATAATGGAGAAAATTATTTCAAAAATAAATTAAATTAGTATTATATATATTAGCAAATCCACTGAAATCCACTTCAAATCAACTTCTTCCCTCCACTATAACCCACGGCCACCACCTCCATTCACCGAAGCGAAGCCCATACCCCCCTCCAACCTAGGTCATGAGTACCAAGGGGCCGAGCCACTTCAAGGGTCCAAAGCACAATTCCGTGGAGTTTAATTTTGAGATAGCGGAGCTATATCCGTTTTAAAATTAGTTCGAGTGAAAATGAAAGTGAAAAACAGCAACGATCCAGAATTTCAGTCATTTGAATTTGGAATATTTAATTGATTTTAAATATTTAAAAGTTAATTTTATAAGTTAAATGACTTGTATTTCAAATATATCAATTTATTTGATAATTAAATTATTTAATTTAATATTTAAAATTGTTTAAATAGTTGAATCTTTAATTTAATGCGAATAAAAATGATTTCGAAAGTTGATTTAAATTCTAATTAAATAAGAAGGAAGATTGTGAACTTTTAATTTGGATTTAAAAGTGATTGAACTAATTTTAGGAAATTACTCGTTTTAATTAACGTGTAAAAATAGCTTTCCGGGGCATTCTCTCAAAATTGGAAGAAACCAGCTCAATTGGATCCGTAATAGTATATTATAGTATGCCGTCGAACTTTGTGACGATTAGAATTATAGTTTGGTCGTGCGAGTTTGAAATGCGTAGAAATTAATCAAAGAAATTTAATTTAATATAATTCGATTTTGAAAAGTTAACTTTTGTATATGATGGAATTGGCTTTCGATATATATTCCATTGTGTTCGGAATAGGGGTATAACATATAGAACGGAGGGTGATACGCCTCGTTTGGAGTTCGAAAATTCAACGTAGGAATAGTGTTGCGAAATTTTCTATATAAGGCCATCATATTCCTTCAATTGCAAACCCTAATTTACAAACCAGAGCCGCCATTAAATTAAAACCCTAACATTCTATGACCATGGTTCATCGGAGCCACTCCATCCACGTTCAAGCTTCGACCCCAACTAGAAAAGCGTAGAGCTCGATAGGAGGAGCTTATCCACCAG
Organism: Allium fistulosum; assembly: GCA_030737815.1. NCBI lineage: Eukaryota > Viridiplantae > Streptophyta > Magnoliopsida > Asparagales > Amaryllidaceae > Allium > Allium fistulosum. Next base: position 328,942,714 of record CM060906.1, read on the forward strand.
TTGGATCGAGTTGTAGTGAAGCACAGCGGTAACTAATCCCTCCGTTCGTCACCAGTTAGATGTGTGTTTCTGGTTCTTGCACGTGCGTGGTGAACGGCAAGCGGCGAGGCGGAGATGGGAGGGGGGCGTCGCGAGAAATGGAGCAGGTTAGTGGCGAGCTGGGCGAACGGCGATCGAGCTTCGATTTTAAAAATAAAAAAACAAAAAGAAAAAGGCGCTTGGGAATCGCTTACGCGAGAGGGGGAAGAAAGGGTATATTTTGTTTAAACGTTAATTAATTTAGTTTATTTTAATTTAATTATTCAAATGTTCATTTATTCATATTAAACTCGTACGAGGTCCAAATTGAGCACGGCAAGTTGCATTGCGTTTGTATCAGCGAAGGCTACGCTATGAAATTGGATTAGATGGATTCGAAGATAGTGGGAATTTTGGGTTAAAATTGAATGTCTGTTCAATTTTAATTCAAAACGAAACATTTTGGCGACAATTAAAATCAATGTGATTTAATCTAATATTTTTGGTTAATCGAAAATTTTATATGGTTAATAAAAATTATTTATTGGATGCGTAGATATTTTATTATTGATTGTTATTGACTGTTTGGATGGATTACTAGTTTATATTATTGGTTTGGACATATTCCCGCCCTTGGAGCGGATGAGACCCTATTACGTTCTCGTGTAAGAGCGGATGGCCCTTTGTATACAAATCTCACCTCAAAGCGGTTGACTTATATTTTTATGACTATATACTATATGTGATGCAAGAGGACATGTTGGAGGGATCTAACAGGATTCCCCACACTGTTGATTTCATTTTTCGTATATATTGTGACATATGATATGTTGAATGTTATATTGGATGACATGAACATGATTTTGCTTATTTAGTGCTTTAATAGCATTGGACCATATATTTTGGTATTTTAAGATACCATAAAATAGTGATTGATTTAAAAAGGGGATTTCATAGTAATTTGAAATTTATACATGTTTAAATAATTATTCTTGAATTGTTTGAAGAAGTAATTTATTTTAAAATCAAATGTATGATTTTTGGATATTATAATTTAGTAGTTTTATAAAATATTTTAAATAGAGATTTTTGAATTGTAAAATAAAGATTTTTAAAGTCTTAAAATAAGTCCATCTTTTATAATTAAGGGATATGTTTTAAAGGAAAATAGAAATGTTTTGATATAAATATTTATTAACCATTTTATTTAAAGTAATATAATATATGTATATGTACATATATTAAAGATTATTTACAATCGTGAGATTTATAAATGCATCGAACTATAAAAGTAATATTTTACAAAGGAAGTGAAGACTTGTAAAATCGTATTTTATTTATAAAGGGATAGATTTATAAATTAAAAAGAAACTATTATCATTTAATAAATTGGAGAAATAAATCAAACGGTGGATTTATTATAAGATGTGGAATGAAATTTTAGAAAATAGTTGATTCTATTTTGGAAATTTAAGATGAGGGTAATTTTGGGATTGTTAAACGAAATTTTATAAATTGGAAGAGATTTATAAAATAAATTTATGCCTATGGAAGCAAGGTTAAAAACGATTAAAATTGTGTTTTGAATGGAACTTTATGAATAAGTGAGATCCATAAAGCAATGGAGTTATAAATGGGGTTCATACGTAAAGGGATTTTATGAAAGGAAGTGTCATAAAATAGAAGAGATTTATAAATATAGCTTTATAAATATGGAAATGATTTTGTGGAAAGTTAAGTATGGATTTTATCAAGGAAATATAATAATGTTTAAAAAGTTGTTTATTTATATTAATATTGTTTTAAAGTTGTTTATAAATATTTTGAAAGGTTTAATTATTTAAAATATTAGTATAGTTTGAAATTAATTATTATTATTTATCAGTAAAGTTTTGGAAATTAATCATTAGTATTTATAAAAACGTTGAAGATAAATTATTATTGTTTAATTAAGAATGTTTTGGAAATTATTAATTATTATTTTAAGTTGTTTTAAAGTTAATATTTATATATTTACAATGTTTACTATTATATAATAGTGTTTGAAGTAAAGATTGGAATTTATATTATAAATGTTTTCAAGATTTTTAAATAGGGTTTTATAAGTAGGTGGATTATAAGAGGAATCTTATAACATGTTTTGGAAAAACGTAAGGGAAGATTTGTTAAAAAGATAAAAGGAGTTTATAAATGGTTTTAGATATTTATATAAAAGGAATTTTAGAAATGGGCTTATAGATTTATAAAAGGAGTTTTACAAATGATTTTGTGGATTATAATAGGGTTTATAAATGGTTTTTGAATTGAATAAAAAGGGGAAATCTTTTCAAATGTTGGTGAATATACTTATACCATCGAGATAAGTATATGAACATTTTTCCAAGTATTGGAAAATAGGAATGGTGGTTTATATAAATCTTTATAAAAGAATTTTGATTCAAGTATTACAAAGTGAATTCAAATTAATGAAAGATTAATTTAAAAGGAGAATACTGGTTACTTGGGTGCTTAAACATTGTTGTTTTTTCCTATGGAATTTAAATCCTGATTTCAATGTTTGTTTATTCGATGGTTAAACAACCGACTATCGAATTTGGACCCAAAACGTAACTTTGGAAATATCTAGGAGAAACACATGAGTTATATGGCACAGTCATCTTCGATGATGTTGTACAAATGATAAGGAAATCCGTCCACTAACGGTTAGGAGGCGATCTCCACTCTTATCGTTGACTATTTATTTCCTAAAGAACCGGGGTTGAGTTTACCGGAAATTATCGAATTTTGTTCAAAGAGACTGGGATCGGATAGGTTATTCGAAAACCACTTCGATCCAACAAATGTGTTTCGAAGTGAAGACATCTTGAAGATGATGGAATTTGGAGACGAAACTCTCAAGTGTTTCATTCAGTCTCATAACGGACTTGTATGGATGAACGCTGGTATTGCATTGTTGCATGGAGGGAAGTGTTAGCATTCCAAGTGGAAGTGCTATAAAAAAGGTAAAATGTAGCCTCGAGCCTCATCAACCAGGAAATGACAAAAATCAGGCATGCAGTAGGGTCAAATGGGTTGCTCCCAAGTAGGGTATGGTCATTCCAAATTTATATCAGTTATTATCTCTCATTTGTATGCTTCGGGGCTCATTAATGGAGGGATGATCATATTCGGTGCTACTAGTCAAGTGTTAGGCCAGTCCTGCATGGCAGAGGTACAAGATGTTCTTGTCAGACCCGGTGCATTTATCTAGAGATATACCTTCTGAAGGTAGTTCCTTACCTTGTCATAACATGTGATCCAATCTCTAATATGTGCCTTTACGGTTTTGATTGTAGAACCTAGTATGTTGGAATTTAATAATATAACAATTTTGGCTATGATTAGTAAGCGTTTGTATTCTAGACATTATTATAATATTAGGGGGTTTTCTATAAAAATGGTTTGGTATCGTAAGGTAAAAACCTCCCCGTTTTTATATGCGGCGTGGTTTTACGAGATACATTTGATTTTCAAAGGTTTTCTAGAACTTTAAAATCCAGTTGGGTGTGTTTTTCTCACGTTGGTTTTCCAAACTGACTCATGTGTTATTTTATTATAATGCTTGGGTTAGACAGAGCATATTTACAGATTGCTTTAGATGCACTGGAGCTCGGGAGAGGAGTTGGAGGTCTTCAAGTCGTATTCACATATATGTTTATTTTCCGCTGCTTTGTTGTTAAAATCATCAGCGTTTGTGAGGACAGGTGTTATAACTATCCAGGCTGAAGATTGTGATTGTTATTGTACTCTAATGAATAAATGTATATAACAGTTTCTCTTTGTAAAGATCATTAATATTATAATATATATTGTTTCGCTGCGATTGTGAGATTCTTTGTTGTTTTAACTTCTTTTCTCTTCTTCTTCTCTTCTCTTCTTCTTTCTTCTTGTTTCCCATAATTATCGGTCTCTCCGTTTGATTTGGGTTGGACATGTATGGTTTATTATCAACTTGAATAGTACGGATTAGCGGGTCGTTACAAAAACTCTATATATATATATATATTGGATGATATAATATGGTTTGCCATGCTAGTTTATTATGGTTGTTTATCATGTTTGGATGATGATGATATGATTGTTTGATTATATGAACAAGTCACGTTTAATATACGTCGAATATTACAAAGGAAATCACTTTCCTTTAATAAGTAAAATGGTGTACATGAGATCGTTAAACCTCTTTAAAATGGTTTATAAATGTTTTATAAACACTAAGATCCAGTTTGGTGAAGTTTGACAAGTTATTAAAATTGAGTCAAAAACAGACGCGTCGCGTAACGATAGTTCGCGATTTCGTGCCGTGAAAATTTAAATCCATTTATATGTTGGATTCGAAGACGTAATTCTTTGTAATAAGAATTTTTCGAACTCTTGTAATCATAGTTTTCAAAGAAAAGAAAAGGATTGAGATTTCATTTAGTAGATTTTGAAATATGAGTATAACAAGTTTCAAAATAGTCGCAGTTTGGCAGTTCGGAAACCAAAGCGACAAATTTTTATAATTGTTCTTTAAAAAAATAGAATAAATCCTATAAATATTTTAAATGTTTTAAAAGAGATTTAAGTTATAAAAATGGATTTTTAAATGATAGAAAAATTGTTTTGATCAAATAAGCCTTAAAAACACTATTCACAGCACTTTTTGCAGCACTTTTAATAACTTTTGAAATATGGCTATAAACTTAAGTATTCTTTCCCAAATCTTTTATAAACATTTTCAAATGAATAATTAAGTGTTTTAATAATGATTTGGAGGTTCTATAGTTTATTTAAAAGAGTTTAAATAAATAATTTGAAGAAAGGTTGTTATAAATCAAGTAATTTAATTTTGGCTCTAAAAGCCGAGGAGTAGACTGGATTTTTCTATTCATGAAAACCAAATGTGAGGTGCTTAAACTAAGGAGATGTTCAAGAGAAACCAGTGCCCTGGCTCACCTGGCAACTTTCCTGGGTAAGGGATAATGTAACAACCCTAGATTTTTGTATATTATTTAAATTTGAACTTTATTTTTTTTATTTTAAATTAGTTTAAACATGTTTTATTAAAAACATTTCATTTTTAAAATATAAATGTTGATTATTAAGTGATTTATAGTTCAAACTAGTATAATTTAAATATTTTACTTAAAAGGGAAATTCTGGTCAAACTGTTCAATCTTTGACTTTTAAATTTTAAATTTAAATATATATAATCTTAAATTTTATCTTTTATTATGAAAATAGATTTAAAAATATGAATACTGCTTTTCGTTTCGTTAAAAACGGAGTTAAAATGTAGAAGTTATGCACATTTCAAATTTTAGTATAATTTGTTTTATTGTGCAATTTTGCCTATTTTAAATTTTATAAATCATATTTTCTTTCTTATATTTTTTTTTATATGTATCAATATGTTAATTTATGTATATTTTAATCTCTAAATATTTTTAAAAATAATAATCGAATTTTCCAAAATGTACTATGATGATTTCCTATTTTTAAAAGCTGTTTCTATTTTTCTGCTATTTTCTTCATCTAAACTATATTTAAATTAAAATTTATTTATTTATTTTATACATTCACTTTTATTTGCTGTGTTTTAATTTATTTTATTCATTTTACATGTATTTAAATCAAAATATAATTTTTCCAAAGTTATAGAAGTTATTTCTAATTTTTAAAGCCTAGTTTGCATTTTTAAGCCATTTTCTTAATTAAAATTCTATTTAATCAAAATTTAATTATTTATTTTATATTTATTTTTTTCATTTCTGAGTTTTTATCTTTATTTATCAGTTTTACATGTAATTATAAATTACAAAATATATAAGAAGGAAATTTGAAGAGACATAAAGGCTTTAAACCGATGACTTTTCATTTGCTAGACCTTTCACATTTTGACCGTTCCTTCTTTATTGATAGCCATATGTTTTATTTTGTTTTTCAACTGAATACACTTCTCATTTCATCAAATTTTCGGCCAAAACACCTCTGAAAACATTTGGTAATGGCCTCTTCTTTTTCTTCTCTTCCTTCTTCATTTTTACTTTGTTTTGCCTTGATTTCATCCACAATTGCTTGGCCAAACTTTCCACCATCTCCACCATAGCCTCCACCACCTTCCTCCTCATCATTCTTGGCTTCAACCACCTCACATCCCCTCTGACCAGATCAGGCCATGGCCTTTAGATGATGAAAACACCACAAACAAATGTTGAAACCCCTTAAAAACAACACTAGCTGACCTATATCGTTTCACCACCACCATACATCACCTTGGCCGCATCCTATTCTCCACCACCACCTTGATACCACCTCTGGCCATCCACCTACCCACTGTCCAGACCTGAACCATGCAAGGGCCAAGCCCCACTTGCCTTTGGTTGAGCCAAAAATGCACCAAAACTCCACTTATTTTGCCTTGACCCTTTGTCTTATTCATATGTAACTCCTACCATCATCATCTCTTTGTTGCCATGCTATTTTGATGTCATAACCTGAGATTATATCCAGCTATGGCTGAGAAAAAGATCCCCTTGGTCATGCTCTTGAATGGTTAAAGAAAGGTCGAATCACTTTGCCCTTTGTTGCTTTTTATTTCAAGTCATTTCTATATTGTTTTGTGTTACATATTTACGTATACATTGTCTTGTTTTGTTTATATGTATACAAGGCAATTATATTTGGCTCTCCACTCTCATGTTGTTGTGCCTTCAAAGATTCTGTGTTGTGTGTTTGGTCGTCATCTCCAGCTTAAACAAGTGAGTTATTCTCACCAGACAATATGTACCTATATAACTAGTAAATTGACACCCTGCGAATCTGTAAAAATATATTATCATGTTATATATGCTTATATTATTATCATATGATGTTCACACCTGTTATTACACCTGTTATATCATATGTTACTTTTATTTAATGTTATTCTGTTATTTATATCTGTTATCACCATTGCAAGTTCCCTGTAGACTAGAATCACTATGGGTTGAAATGATACATACCCGAACGGACTTTAGAATAGGGAAAAATCGTTATGGGCTGAAATGATAGGCCTGAGCGATTTTATTTAATTTATTTTAACTTGGGATTGCGGGTTTGAAATGATAGAACCCGGATTTTTCTTTTTTTAACTGCGGATTGAAATGATACATATCCGTATCACTTGACCTAAGTTAGAAAATTATATACAGGCCCGTGGTTATTTTATAAGTGTTTTGGATATTTTTAAGTATTTTAAAAATTATAAATTTATGAAATTTGATTTAAATAGATTTTGAAATGTTTTAAAATAAAGAAATTATGATTTTTTCTATGTGTTAAAAATGTAATTAATGGAAGGTTTAACTGGATTTTTGAAATATAACTTAAGTTGGAAATTTGAAATTTTGGTTAAAAATGATATTTAAGTTATATAAATAAAATGGATATTAAATTTTATTTGGAAATGGTAAATATGATAATTTGATTAAATTTGAATTTAAGTGATTTATTAAAGTATTATTGATTTTTCTATGAATTTAAGTGGTTAAATAAATGAATGTTTAAAAGTGATCTTTTAAAATATAACTTGACTTGGAAATATGAAATTTGGTTTTAATTAAAAGTTTAATTTAATTAAATAAAATTGAAAATTTAGTTAAATTTGTGAAATGGTAATTTAAATTTGAAGTGTTAAGTTTATTTGTTGAAATGTGAAGAATTGGAAACTTTTACACTTAAAACTTATTAAGTTAATTGTTGAAAATTGGATTTTATTATAAGAAATTTATTGTGAAAGAAACGTGTAAAGTTTTTAATTTATGAAAGAGACATGTAAAGTTTTAATTTATGAAAGAGACATGTAAAGTTTTAATTTATGGAAGAATATGTAAAGTTTTTAATTTATGAAAGAAACATGTGAAGTCTTAATTAATGAAAGAAACATGTAAGTCTTAATCAGTGTAATATTGAATAAAATAATAAATGCCCTTTTTGTAATAAAACGTAAATTAAAACGTACATTTGATAATGTAAGTTTAATTAGTGTAATATTGATTAAATGATAAATGCTCTTTACTGTAATAGAAATGTAAGTTAAAAAGTACATTTAATATGTAAGTTTTAATTTATGTAAATGACACATTTTAATGACTAAAATAATAAAGTTTCTTTATTGTAATGATAATGTAAGTTAATAAGGTACTCCTAACTTAACATAAGAATTTCAGCATTAAATTGGATATTACAGTAACAAAGTTTATTTAACTATAAGGCTATGATAAAATGACCATGTTAAAAATTTGTAAGTATATAAATACTTTGATTATATAAAATGTTAAATTGGAAAGTATTACATTCCAAAAATGCTATGATTACTTAAGGTTACATTACCAAAATGCTATGATAATTTAAAGGAAGATTTCAAGTTTAATAAATTAAAGGAAATATTCAGTGATTTTGAAATTTGGATTTTATTGAAATGATATATTATTGAATTGGTTTTGAAATGGAAATGATATATTTTTGAATTGGTTTTGAATAGATATGTTTTGGGTTTGAAAGTATGTATTAGTTTGAAATAAATGATATGATTTTGAAATGGTTTAAAGGATGTATTTTGATTTGAAACATAAACTATTTTAAAAGTTATAACCACGGGTTATAATAACGATTGGTTGGCAAAGAGACCGGGATCAGGTATGGACATACTCTCTGTCGATACCGAAAACCACTTTGACAACCGTGTACGCGGTGGAGATTCCAGAATGAAGTAGGATGGTGGCGACGTTCTTAAGGTATGTTACGTGGACCCAACTCCCGTGAGTTGGCATAAGGTGGCTAAAATAGGAGCGATCTCGGACCAGTGAGGTAGCACCTCTTCTCGGACACATTTCTTCGATATTATACTCTTACTTGTGATTGATTAGATGGCCATCCTCCGATTTGGGAGTGTTGTTCGAGGTGGAACGGTAGTGGCTGCTATGCGTATCCATCAGTCCGTGTGCGTAATTGGTATATCTACCCTGGCATTGCCTAGTTGTGTCGTGTCACCTACCATATCGAGCTTTACTACGATTATGATTTTAAGATCCGACCGCGTTAAGGTTCTCCATCCCCTTAACGCTATTTTCCGATATGATTATACTTTACTTATTTAGACACTACTGTATATAGCGGATATTACTACATAGTAAATAGTTTAACGGATCCTTAAAGAATGGGCGATCCCAAGCATTCTTTAAGTTACTTGTACCTTTATTACAGTTCACTTGAGTTGGTTTACATTATATAAGTATATATTGTCCTGACTCGAGTGTTTTGTGTTTTGCTTTTCGCTCGGGCCAGCCTGAGTTATTCACAGATTTGGATGTCCACTCTCTTGGAGATTTGAATCGCTGGAGATTTCCTACTTGTCTTGTCCTATCTATTTCAGTTCTGTTGTTCTACTCAGCTTGTACTTGGTTATTGTATTTAGACTTCTGTTGTACTCTATTTCTTTTGTTGTATCTTATGTAACTTTGTTATATTTATATAGTAGCTTCATGAACTACTATTTCTTTTACTTCCGCTGCATTATTTTACTCTGTGTCTGTGATCTGTGATTATATTTATTTACTGTATATTCTGAGATTTGCCAAATTTTAATTACAACGCGGTATTTTGAGCAATTCAACTCCGGCATGAGTGTCTACCTATACACTTATAATGGATGCGAATGGTTGAAAATATCGGGTCGTTATAGTTGGTATCAGAGCTTTGGCTTTGAGGCAAAACTTAGAATGTATGGTAAATTTATTTACAGAATCACTTTCGTTCGAGTTTGAATCTCTTCCTTTTGATTCGATTTCCTTTGAATTTTGGAACGTTTCCTGCGGTTCCAAAATTCATTCTTGTCCCTCACTATTCATCTTCTTTTGATTTTGGAGTATCACATAACTCCACTTCGAATGATCTTTATAGTGAATTGGTGGTCTCGCCAATATTCTAATTTTCTTGTAAAAGGGTGAAAATCCTTTACAGTCAGCATCGATTCACCAGAGATTTTATTTATCCTTGGTTTAGATGCTAATATCTTTTATTATTCCAAACTCTATCTCTTGAGATCGAACGTAGATTTATCCCAGAAAAATCCACATCGATCTTATTCATTAAGTCACGGTTGACCCGGTTAAGGTTGTCCGCGATTTATCTAAGCTTACCCATCTCTCTACTCTGTTTAACCATCTTGTCTTTTGTTTCTAAACTATCTCCAAACATTTTGAATTGTACTTGTAAATCTATGTTTTGTTTTATATTGTGTTGTTTGAGTTGTTGATGTTGATTTGGGTTTCCGATCGATTCGTCTGATCAACGCTATCGATAGGATTTCTAAAACACTTTGACAGAACAAACTGACACAATATTATTTTAAAATTTGGTTTATGAAATAAATTTGGATATATAATTTTATGGAACTTAATAAATTGATTTAAATTGATAATTTGAAATGATAATACTTGATTTATCATTTATTGTTCTACAAATGAATTTATAAATAGTTGTTTATAAATTTATTTGGGAACTGAAATGAATTTAAAACAAGAAAGTTAAAGAATTTAATTTCCGATGGTTTCAAACCTCGTGTTTAAAATTTTTAAAAGGATATTATTTAAAGTATTTTGAATAAAAATTTGTCTCTAAAGGATTTTAAAGTTTAAAAATTTAGTGCTCTTCTCTTTGTCGCTGGAAAATAATTTCGGTGATGACTGCAGCATCATCGACGTTCATTTTCGAGTTTCAAAGTGAAGAAACCATTCTGTAGTCTTGCTACAGCTTTGTTTTGGAAAATCTAATTGATTTGAATTTCTAAAATATGACTGGATTATAATATATATATATAGATATATGATTTAAATTTGATTTAACATATTATGTATATATAATTACTTATCTCCAAATGGTTTGAAGATGTTCGAAGATTCAAATTCTTAAATTTTATCTTGAAGAATAATTTCAATTATAAGAAGAAAAAATAAAAAATTTGGATAAATGATTCAAACTTGAGATAATTGAATTGGAAAGTTTTATTTGTATAATACAATTGCATTCAAATATAACTTACCTTAAATTTTTTTTGAAGTTAACAATGTAATTGGATAATATGCAGTACAGAAATGATTTTATAAATAAAATTTGAGTGGTTATAATAAATGTTATACACTTAAATTTTAGTTATAAAAGATTAACAGAGGTAAATAGTGAAAAAGGAATTTAAAGAGATTTTATTTAAATAACTTAATAATCAAATTTGATTTAATATGGAACCTTAAGTCTAACCTAGGAATTTTAATAATGGTTATTTCCTGAAACGAATATGTTGTATAATAAATAATGTATCTTTGAATAGATAAAATAAAATACATTGGAATTGGACATTTTGTAATAAAGTTTATTTAACTTGAATTCATAGTTTAATTGATGTCTAAATGAATAAATGTGTAAAGAAATTTGATTGTTATATTTGCTATGATAAATATTTTATTTATGAAATAGATATGTCTTGAAAAATGAATAATTATGATTTAAATAGTTAAAATGTATTTTAACATCACTAAAATTTGATAATTGAGAATTTGGTTTTCAAATGGAATTTTAAGTGTAACTTATTAAAGGAATATCTATTTATGAAATGGGTATTTTAAATAAGTGTTAGGTTATATGTTAAATTAAGAGCCAACTAAAATAGTGAGCTTTTGACTTAATAAACGAAGTATAGTTTAATTTGGATATTCCATTCATAAAAGTTTGTTTTAATAAGTCATAAGTTAAATGATATCCAAATGAATATTTCTGAAATTAAACTGATTTGAAATATTAATATATCTACTGTAGCATTTTATAAGTGCTACTGTTTTGAAAATACAATGTTTTGGAAATTTTATAATTGAATGGACTTAGAAATGTTACAGCTTTGAAATGAATATTATTTGACATTGGATTTAAATGGTTTAAATGAAGATTATTTTTAAAAGGTGTTATGATTTTCAAAGTATTATGTTTTTTTTAAAGAATACCATTTCCAAAGTGTTGTGATTTTAGTAGTATGATTTCTAAATGATAAACATCCCTAAATTGTTATGATTTCAAATCATTATGGTTTCAAATTTATTATCTTACTTTGTTTTTTTTCAAACTATCTTTTGCTTGTCCTTATTTCTCTTATCTTGTTACAGAATGGGAAGACTATTGCTTATACCAGTCCGTTTAGAAATCTTTCTGTAATCTTTGATAATCTTTGTTACTCATCTAGATCTGAACACTGTTTTTCCATTCATAGACCGTCGGTCAAGTGAAAAGGGAGATTCAGACTCTAGAGGATCTTTTTCGTGCTTGTATTCTTGATTTGATCACCTCCATCTTGTTAAACTTACCTATAACAATAGTTATCAGGTGTAATTTAAATCTTCTTGTCATCTTGTCTTAATCATATTTCACTCTATCTTTTTCTATGCTTTCCCGTACCTCATTCCTTTTCGGGGACGAAAAGTTTTGAGTGGGGGAGAGTGTAACAACCCTAGATTTTTGTATATTATTTAAATTTGAACTTTATTTTTTTTATTTTAAATTAGTTTAAACATGTTTTATTAAAAACGTTTCATTTTTAAAATATAAATGTTGATTATTAAGTGATTTATAGTTCAAACTAGTATAATTTAAATATTTTACTTAAAAGGGAAATTCTGGTCAAACTGTTCAATCTTTGACTTTTAAATTTCAAATTTAAATATATATAATCTTAAATTTTATCTTTTATTATGAAAATAGATTTAAAAATATGAATACTGCTTTTCGTTTCGTTAAAAACGGAGTTAAAATGTAGAAGTTATGCACATTTCAAATTTTAGTATAATTTGTTTTATTGTGCAATTTTGCCTATTTTAAATTTTATAAATCATATTTTCTTTCTTATATTTTTTTTATATGTATCAATATGTTAATTTATGTATATTTTAATCTCTAAATATTTTTAAAAATAATAATTGAATTTTCCAAAATGTACTATGATGATTTCCTATTTTTAAAAGCTGTTTCTATTTTTCTACTATTTTCTTCATCTAAACTATATTTAAATTAAAATTTATTTATTTATTTTATACATTCACTTTTATTTGCTGTTTTTTAATTTATTTTATTCATTTTACATGTATTTAAATCAAAATATAATTTTTCCAAAGTTATAGAAGTTATTTCTAATTTTTAAAGCCTAGTTTGCATTTTTAAGCCATTTTCTTAATTTAAATTCTATTTAATCAAAATTTAATTATTTATTTTATATTTATTTTTTTCATTTCTGAGTTGTTATCTTTATTTATCAGTTTTACATGTAATTATAAATTACAAAATATATAAGAAGGAAATTTGAAGAGACATAAAGGCTTTAAACCGATGACTTTTCATTTGCTAGACCTTTCACATTTTGACCGTTCCTTCTTTATTGATAGCCATATGTTTTATTTTGTTTTTCAACTGAATACACTTCTCATTTCATCAAATTTTCGGCCAAAACACCTCTGAAAACATTTGGTAATGGCCTCTTCGTTTTCTTCTCTTCCTTCTTCATTTTTACTTTGTTTTGCCTTGATTTCATCCACAATTGCTTGGCCAAACTTTCCACCATCTCCACCATAGCCTCCACCACCTTCCTCCTCATCATTCTTGGCTTCAACCACCTCACATCCCCTCTGACCAGATCAGGCCATGGCCTTTAGATGATGAAAACACCACAAACAAATGTTGAAACCCCTTAAAAACAACACTAGCTGACCTATATCGCTTCACCACCACCATACATCACCTTGGCCGCATCCTATTGCTCCACCACCACCTTGATACCACCTCTGGCCATCCACCTACCCACTGTCCAGACCTGAACCATGCAAGGGCCAAGCCCCACTTGCCTTTGGTTGAGCCAAAAATGCACCAAAACTCCACTTATTTTGCCTTGACCCTTTGTCTTATTCATATGTAACTCCTACCATCATCATCTCTTTGTTGCCATGCTATTTTGATGTCATAACCTGAGATTATGTCCAGCTATGGCTGAGAAAAAGATCCCCTTGGTCATGCTCTTGAATGGTTAAAGAAAGGTCGAATCACTTTGCCCTTTGTTGCTTTTTATTTCAAGTCATTTCTATATTGTTTTGTGTTACATATTTACGTATACATTGTCTTGTTTTGTTTATATGTATACAAGGCAATTATATTTGGCTCTCCACTCTCATGTTGTCGTGCCTTCAAAGATTCTGTGTTGTGTGTTTGGTCGTCATCTCCAGCTTAAACAAGTGAGTTATTCTCACCAGACAATATGTACCTATATAACTAGTAAATTGACACCCTGCGAATCTGTAAAAATATATTATCATGTTATATATGCTTATATTATTATCATATGATGTTCACACCTGTTATTACACCTGTTATATCATATGTTACTTTTATTTAATGTTATTCTGTTATTTATATCTGTTATCACCATTGCAAGTTCCCTGTAGACTAGAATCACTATGGGTTGAAATGATACATACCCGAACGGACTTTAGAATAGGGAAAAATCGTTATGGGATGAAATGATAGGCCTGAACGATTTTATTTAATTTATTTTAACTTGGGATTGCGGGTTTGAAATGATAGAACCCGGATTTTTCTTTTTTTAACCGCGGATTGAAATGATACATATCCGTATCACTTGACCTAAGTTAGAAAATTATATACAGGCCCGTGGTTATTTTATAAGTGTTTTGGATATTTTTAAGTATTTTAAAAATTATAAATTTATGAAATTTGATTTAAATAGATTTTGAAATGTTTTAAAATAAAGAAATTATGATTTTTTCTATGTGTTAAAAATGTAATTAATGAAAGGTTTAACTGGATTTTTGAAATATAACTTAAGTTGGAAATTTGGAATTTTGGTTAAAAATGATATTTAAGTTATATAAATAAAATGGATATTAAATTTTATTTGGAAATGGTAAATATGATAATTTGATTAAATTTGAATTTAAGTGATTTATTAAAGTATTATTGATTTTTCTATGAATTTAAGTGGTTAAATTAATGAATGTTTAAAAGTGATCTTTTAAAATATAACTTGACTTGGAAATATGAAATTTGGTTTTAATTAAAAGTTTAAGTTAATTAAATAAAATTGGAAATTTAGTTAAATTTGTGAAATGGTAATTTAAATTTGAAGTGTTAAGTTTATTTGTTGAAATGTGAAGAATTGGAAACTTTTACACTTAAACTTATTAAGTAAATTGTTGAAAATTGGATTTTATTATAAGAAATTTATTGTGAAAGAAACGTGTAAAGTTTTTAATTTATGAAAGAGACATGTAAAGTTTTAATTTATGAAAGAGACATGTAAAGTTTTAATTTATGGAAGAATATGTAAAGTTTTTAATTTATGAAAGAAACATGTGAAGTCTTAATTAATGAAAGAAACATGTAAGTCTTAATCAGTGTAATATTGAATAAAATAATAAATGCCCTTTTTGTAATAAAACGTAAATTAAAACGTACATTTGATAATGTAAGTTTAATTAGTGTAATATTGATTAAATGATAAATGCTCTTTACTGTAATAGAAATGTAAGTTAAAAAGTACATTTAATATGTAAGTTTTAATTTATGTAAATGACACATTTTAATGACTAAAATAATAAAGTTTCTTTATTGTAATGATAATGTAAGTTAATAAGGTACTCTTAACTTAACATAAGAATTTCAGCATTAAATTGGATATTACAGTAACAAAGTTTATTTAACTATAAGGCTATGATAAAATGACCATGTTAAAAATTTGTAAGTATATAAATACTTTGATTATATAAAATGTTAAATTGGAAAGTATTACATTCCAAAAATGCTATGATTACTTAAGGTTACATTACCAAAATGCTATGATAATTTAAAGGAAGATTTCAAGTTTAATAAATTAAAGGAAATATTCAGTGATTTTGAAATTTGGATTTTATTGAAATGATATATTATTGAATTGGTTTTGAAATGGAAATGATATATTTTTGAATTGGTTTTGAATAGATATGTTTTGGGTTTGAAAGTATGTATTAGTTTGAAATAAATGATATGATTTTGAAATGGTTTAAAGGATGTATTTTGATTTGAAACATAAACTATTTTAAAAGTTATAACCACGGGTTATAATAACGATTGGTTGGCAAAGAGACCGGGATCGGATATGGACATACTCTCTGTCGATACCGAAAACCACTTTGACAACTGTGTACGCGGTGGAGATTCCAGAATGAAGTAGGATGGTGGCGACGTTCTTAAGGTATGTTACGTGGACCCAACTCCCGTGAGTTGGCATAAGGTGGCTAAAACAGGAGCGATCTCGGACCAGTGAGGTAGCACCTCTTCTCGGACACATTTCTTCGATATTATACTCTTACTTGTGATTGATTAGATGGCCATCCTCCGATTTGGGAGTGTTGTTCGAGGTGGAACGGTAGTGGCTGCTATGCGTATCCATCAGTCCGTGTGCGTAATTGGTATATCTACCCTGGCATTGCCTAGTTGTGCCGTGTCACCTACCATATCGAGCTTTACTACGATTATGATTTTAAGATCCGACCGCATTAAGGTTCTCCATCCCCTTAACGCTATTTTCCGATATGATTATACTTTACTTATTTAGACACTACTGTATATAGCGGATATTACTACATAGTAAATAGTTTAACGGATCCTTAAAGAATGGGCGATCCCAAGCATTCTTTAAGTTACTTGTACCTTTATTACAGTTCACTTGAGTTGGTTTACATTATATAAGTATATATTGTCCTGACTCGAGTTTTTTGTGTTTTGCTTTACGCTCGGGTCAGCCTGAGTTATTCACAGATTTGGATGTCCACTCTCTTGGAGATTTGAATCGCTGGAGATTTCCTGCTTGTCTTGTCCTATCTATTTCAGTTCTGTTGTTCTACTCAGCTTGTACTTGGTTATTGTATTTAGACTTCTGTTGTACTCTATTTCTTCTGTTGTATCTTATGTAACTTTGTTATATTTATATAGTAGCTTCATGAACTACTATTTCTTTTACTTCCACTGCATTATTTTACTCTGTGTCTGTGATCTGTGATTATATTTATTTACTGTAAATTCTGAGATTTACCAAATTTTAATTACAACGCGGTATTTTGAGCAATTCAACTCCGGCATGAGTGTCTACCTATACACTTATAATGGATACGAATGGTTGAAAATATCGGGTCGTTACAGATAAATAACGTCGAAATGTCAAAAACGAGACAAGTATAAAAGATTCAAAATTTATAAATTCAATTTGATACAATTTGGATTGTATGGAGATAATCTTCTTATACTTGGTGTTAAATTACGAGGAGGGAACTCGTACTAACTATATGAAGTTAAAAGGTGATTTCACCGTTATTCGACGAATAGTACTTGTTGAATATGGAAATTGATATTGAGTAAAATTAATATAATTTTCCTTGATACCTCTTTAACTCAATAATATTTTCCAATATAACTTACAAAAATGATTTCGTATTTCCAAATTTAAAAGAGAGGTTTAATGATTTCGTATATACTAGAAAGAAATATTTTAAAGATATATATCTCTAGAATATTTTTGATAAAAAGAAAGTAATTAATCAAATGATAAGCACCTATTTACTTAATATCTTTTTATCGATGATTGGTTCAAATGAACCAGGGTCGGATTTGAGTAATTCTTATCCGAAAACCACTTCGAACCAATTTATGTATTCAAAGTGAAGACTTGAAATGTTAATAAATGAATGAAGGGCTACTTGTCACTAATCCTCATGGGAAATTTCCCATATCATATATATGTGGCAGTTCATTTGATCCTCGATGCAAGGGCTGCTCACTACTAATCCTAGAGATGATCCCCAATAGGATGTGGTAGGAGATCTCCTTCGGGTTGTCCTTTTCCTAGACAACTTGTATGGACGAATGTCTGACGTTGCATTTCTAATCACATTAATTGATCTCTATAAACTTATCATCTGTTTGGTGGTGAAAAAGACAACTTCTCTTAGCTTAAAACCCTTTCTAGAGACATACAAGCTCAAAAGTTATACATTTGTAGAAATTAGTTGTGTGATCATGGAACGACAATGTGGCATTCAAAGTGAAATGTGTGCTATGTGAAAGGTAATCATTACCTCAGGCCTCATCAATTGGGAATAGTTAAAACAGGGTTGCTTCAGGGCTATGTAGGTCGCTCCTATAAGGGTATGGTCATCACCCTTTTAGACTACTCTCTATATGTCGAGTATGTTGTGATAATGGATAGGTCGGTTATGATCGGGGTGATATCATATTCGTTCCTATCCGCCGCCAGATGGGTCTGCGGGTAGGCCAGTTCTGATTCGCAGAGGTTTCAGAGATGCCGATCCTCGGTACATTCCTCTAGAGATATACTGTACGGAAGGTAGTTCCTTACCTAGCCATGGTATGGAAATTCATTCTCCAATAAGTGCCTTCGGACTTGATTGTAGAGCCTAGTATGCTGGAATTTAATAATGTAACAATTTCGGCTAAGATTATGTAAATTTACTTGAAAAGTGTTTTCAAAAGAAGATTTTGCATAGCAAATGATCTGGTTATCATGAGGTAAAACTCCATTCCGTGTTTATGTGCGGCGTGGTCTTATGAGATACCCTTTGTTTTCTAAAACTCGTATTTTGAGTTTATCATACCAGTCCCATGACTGACCTAGAGTTTATTTTCTTTTCCTCTTAAACTTTGGTTCTGGGCAGCCTAGTAGTTAGGTTTTGTTTTGAGCATTTTGGAAGAGCTCGGAGCATAGAGATTCTTTTGAAAATTGTTATCGATTTCCACTACACTCATGTATTATTGTATTCTGCATTTGTTAGGATAGAAATTTATAACTGTCCATATTGATGATAAGTTCAACTGTGATAAATGTTTCATTCATGTGAGATTTTGTCATGTCTTTATTTTCTTTTTACTCCATGATAATCTACCTCTCCGCCACTTGGATTTGCGGCATGTGAATACCAAGGATGTATTAGTGTGATTTCTGAAGGAGGTGGCTCATTATATTTGGTATCGGAGCTTAGGTTGAGCAAACATCTAAGCCTGATAGGGGTAAAGTCTCATCAGAGATAAGATTAGTAATACCCTAAGATGAGTAACTCATTAGGGATAGGGTTAGTAACACCCTAGAATGAGTTGAGTGTATTATATAGGTACACGTATTTGTTAATGTTATATATAAATGATTTTTGTTTTGAAATAATGGTAAATGAAATAGTTTTACCTAAGGTTATATTTTGAATATAAAGAAATATCTTTCAAATGATATAACTATTTATATAGTGATTAGTTGTTTGATTTAAAAGTTTAAATACAAACACCTTGTGAATTAAGTTTCACGATTTGACTATAAGGTGTTTGATAATAATATTAGGTTAAGATTAATGAATTTATATGATAATAAATGAGCATGCTATATAAAAGTGTGTTTAACAAGAAAATCAAATGATTTTATACAAGATGAATTTGGAAGATGTTTTATAAAAGGGGATTTTGAGAATTTAAATTCTGGTGTCTGGAAATTTTTGGCAAAGTTTAAAGAAATTGGAGAAATGCCATCTAATATAAAGTAATTAAACATTTTATATAAAGTGATATATATATATATATTAAGAGCAAAAATTTTAAATGTGATGTTTTATAAATAAAGTAATAGATTTTTAAACGGTGTTTTACAAATATTAAAAATGGATTTGTAAATTTGTAATTGATATTTTGTAAATGGATTTATAAATGAGATTTTATAGATAAATGAAATTTATAAAAAGGTAGAGTTATAAATAGAATTTTTTAAATAAAGAGATTTTATAAGAAGAAGTTTTATAATATAGAAAGGAAATTTATAAAAATAGTTTTATAAATATGAAAATGATTTGTGTTGAGAATTAAGTATGGATTTTATAGAGAAAATACATTCACATTTTAAAACTTAAAATAATCTTTTAAAGGAATGTTTTGAAAGTGATATTTTTCAAATGAAGATTAATGACTTTAAAAAGTGATTTAAAATGTACTAAATAATGAAAACATATATTTCAACATTTATTGTTGTAATAAATATTTTCAGGAAAGTGAGAAAGGCATGGACTATAACACTATTGTTATAATAAGTGATTTCCGAAAAGATGATGTTTTAAATAATATACGGGATTTATTCATATCCTATATTTGATGTAAAGATTAGGGGTGGGTAACATATATCTATTTTTAAGTTAAGAATGTCGTCCATTCAAGGTCTGAGAGATAATGATACCCCAACTTGCTCGGCTTTATTGTAAACTAATAAACCGTTTGAGTTTGATATCGAGAATTAATATTATGTATTAATTAATCGGATCCATATAATACTGTTTTTGGATTTCGTAATGATGTTTTACGCAACATTCATTTTGACCAAATAAAACGTGTTTTGGAAAATATGATGCTATCCTCAAAGATTTTGATGGATTTAAGTATATTGAGGTATTTTCTAAGTGTTGAAATTGAAATGGTTTCTTTGGAAAGAAGATAGAAATTTTTTGTGAATAATTTTTTTTAAAGAGATTATATATAAAGAAGCATCTTTATAAAAATGTTTGAATAAAATATAAAAGGATTTTATGGAATGTTTTCATAAAAATATTTTGGAAAGGTTAATAAGTACGTATGAGGTACATGGATTATTTCATCGCACAATTCTGATCAAAGATTCGAGTGTAGAACTTTGAAGTGTTTAAACCAGTCCAAAAAGGGATTTATCACTTGATTCTTGACGATGAACATTGATGAGGGTTTGTGGTTGGATACTTGAATTTTCTATCATGGTTGACAGCTATGCAATGAAAACTAAAATTCTGATCAGGAAGCCTGATCGGAGTCTGCACTAGAGGATCGGGAGATCAATACTAGTTTGGAAGTAAACTTGTAGATTCGAATAGTATATCGAATCAGATATTGCGTATGGATGATCTATATACATAGATCAAGTTAAGTTTAAAAATAAATATTTTGGGCAAACATCTTTGGGTTTTGCGTTGTAATTTCGAGGATGAAATTGTTTTAAGGGGGAAAGTATGTAACGACCCACAAAGACCCACAAATTTATCAATTTGATAAATTATATTTATTTTTAAATATTCAAATGTAAGGCTTCTAAATGTAGATTATGATGTTTTGAACAATAAAGATGGTAATCTTATTTTGAATAAGAGTTTACAAAAATATTTACTTTGGAAAAAATACCGATAAAATAGCTGAAAACCATTTTATCGATAAACAGCTCTAAAATCATAAAACATCGAGCATAAAGCTTGATACATACACTTATTTTTATTTTTAAATGATAATACGAAATAAAATTATTCATTTTATTTTTGGAAGATTAAAAGTATTTATAACATCATCAGTGATGCACTTATATTTAATAATTGACTAATGATTTAAATTGAGATTTTACTGATTTAATAATTAATATAATTATTCTAATAATTGCTTTAAATTATAATAATTCATTTTAATTATTTATGAAGTGATAATAAATCATTTATAATAGTTTTATAAAGACATATATTTGATTTGAAAATATAAGAAAATTCGTATCGCCTTATCGATAGAACAACACTTTTTATGAACAATTGTTTAATATTTATTTATATGGTTTTATAAATCAAATGCGATCATTTTAATTAGTTAAAAATGATAAGAAATGAGTTTTCAAATTTTTTTTACATTTATATGTAAATTAATTTGTAAGAGAAAATATGACTAGGAATCGGTTTTAGGATTTTCAACGGTTTAACGAACGGAAGTTGTTCAAAGTTGTTGCAGCCTTGTTTATATGTCATGTGCACATATATAAGATATACATGCACACCCTAACATATACATGAACATACATATACATATACATTTACATACATATATATACATATATACATACATACATATATATATATATACATACATATATACATATATATATATATATATATTACAAAATATCCAAGATATTTACCATATACTTCATGCTTAAGCAATCTGAAGTCAAATCCTTACACACCAAGTACAAGCACATGTAGGCACAAGGCGTTGGCTTGTCGTGCATTTGGAAGAGATGGAGGGGGTGTGGGCAAGGGGCAAATGTGTAATTATGCATTTAGATATTTGTTTCCAAATTTTTTCTATAAATACCCACCCTTTCTTCATAAATTACTAACACTAATTCTGCATCTTCTTCTCCACTTTCAACCTATTTTCATGGCTTCTTATTTTAGAAAAATAGTGAAGAAAATTATTTTAAAAAGAAATTAAATTAGTATTATATATATATATATACTAGAAAATCCACTCAAATCCACTTTAAATCAACTTCTTCCCTCCACTATAACCCACGGCCACCACCTCCATTCACCAAAGCCGAGTCCATACCCCTCCTCCAACCTAGGCCATGAGCACCAAGGCTAGGCCAAGCCACTTCAAGGGTCCAAAGCTCGATTCCATGGAGTTTAATTTTGAGATACTAGAGCTATAGCCGTTTTAAAATTAGTTCGAGTGAAATTGAAGGTGAGAAACTCTATTTACATATATTATATATTGGATGATATAATATGGTTTGTATGCTTGTTTACTATGGTTGTTTATCATATTTGGATGATGATGATATGATTGTTTAATTGAATTAATAAGTCACGTTTAATACACGTCGAATATCACAAAGGAAATCACTTTCCTTTAATAAATGAAATGGTGTATATGAGATTGTTAAACCTCTTTAAAATAATTTAAAATGGTTTATAATAAACACTAAAATCCAATTTGGTGAAGTTTTGACAAGTTATTAAAATTGAGTCAAAAACAGACGCGTCGCGTAACAGTAGTTTGCGATTTCGTGCCGTCAAAGTTTAAATCCATTTATACGATGAATTCAAAGTCGAAATTATTTGTAATAAAAATTTTCCGAACTCTTATAATCAAAGTTTTCAAAAAAAAGAAAATGATTGAGATTTCCTTTAGCAGATTTTGAAATATGAGCAAAACAAGTTTTCAAAATAGTCGCGGTTTAGCAGTTCGAAAACCAAAGCGACAAATTCTTTATAATCGATAATTTTAATTCTTTAAAAATGTGGAATAAATCCTATAAATATTTTAAAATGTTTTAAAAGGGATTTGAGTTATAAAAATGGATTTCTAAATGATAAAAATGTTTTTTTGATCAAATAAGCCTTAAAAGCACTATTCACGGCACTTTTTGCAGCACTTTTAATAACTTCTGAAATATGGCTTTAAATTTAAGTATTCTTTCCCAAATCTTTTATAAATATTTTCAAATGAATAATTAAGTGTTTTAATGATGATTTGGAGGTTTTATAGTATATTTAAAAGAGTTTAAATAAATGATTTGAAGAAAGCTGTTATAAATCAAGTGATTTAATCTTGGCTCTAAAAGCCGACGAGTGGGCTGGATTTTTGTACTCGTGAGATCCGAATGTGAGGTGCTTGAACTAAGGAGATGTTCAAGAGCAACTAATTCTCTAGCTCACCGGGCCTTTTTCTTGGACGAGGGATAGATAAGGTCGAAATATCGGAACGAGACAAGTATAAAAGATTCAAAATTTATAATTTAATTCGATACAACTTGGATTGTATGGAGATAATCTTCTTATACTTGGTGTTAAATTCTGAGGAGGGAACTCGTACTAATTGTATGAATTTAAAAATTAATTTTACCATTATTCGACGGATAGTACTTGTTGAATATGGAAATTGATATTGAGTAAAATTAGTATAATTTCCATGGAACCCTCATTAACTCAATAATATTTTCCAATCTGACTTAGGAAAATAATTTGGTATTTTCAAAGTTAAAAGAGAGGGTTAATGATTCCATATATAACGAAATTAGAAATATTTTAAAGATATATATTTTTAGAAGACATTTTTGATAAAAAGAAAGTAATTTATCAAATGATAAGCACTTGTTTGCTTAATATCTTCATATCGATGATTGGTTCGAAGGAAACGAGGTCGGATTTGAGTGATTCTTATCCGAAAACCACTTTGAACCAATTTACATATTCGAAGTAAAGACTTGAAATGATAATAAATAAACGAAGGGCTGCTTGTCACTGACCTTCGGGGAAAATTTCCCATATCATATATATGTGACAGTAGTATCTTCATTTGATCTTCGATGCAAGGGTTGCCCGTTACTAATCCTAGGGATGATCCTCAATAGGATGTGGTAGAAGAGTTCCTTCGGTTTGCCATGTTCCTTGACAACTTGTATGGACGAATGTCTAACATTGCATTTCTAATCACATTAATTGATCCCTTTAAACATATCATCTGTTTGGTGGCGGAGAAGACAACTTCTCTTAGCTTAACACCCTTTTCTAAGACATACAAGCTCAAGAGTTATTCGTTTATAGAAATCAATTGTCTGGTCATGGAATGACATTGTGGCATTTAAAGTGAAATGTGTGCTATGTGAAAGGTAATCGTTACCTCAGGCCTCATCAACCGGGAATGGTTAAAACGGGGTTGCTTCAGGGCTATGTGGGTCGCTCCCATAAGAGTATGGTCATCACCCTTCTAGATTACTCTCTATATGTCGTGTATGTTGTGTACCCTATGACCATGAATAGGTCAGTTACGACCTGGGTGATATCATATTCGGCCCTATCTGCCACCAGATGGAACTGCAGGAACGCCGGTTCTGATTTATAGAGGTTCGAAGTTGTCGATCCTTGGTACATTTATCTAGAGATGTACTGTATGGAAGGTACTCCCTTACCTGGCCATTATATGAAAATCCATTGTTCAATAAGTGCCTTCGGACTTGATTTTAGAGCCTAGTATGTTGGAATTTAATAATGTAACAATTTCGGCTAAGATTATGTATATTTACTTGAAAAGTGTTTTCAAAAGAAAGTCGTTAAAAATAATATCCCCAAATTTTGCATAGCAAATGATTTGGTTGTTATAAAGTAAAAATTCATTTCGTGTTTATGTGCGGCGTGGTTTTATGAGATACCATTTGTTTTCAAAAACTCGTATTTTGAGTTTCTCATACCAATCCCATAACTGACCCAGAGTTTATTTTCTTTTTTCCTTAAACTCTGGATGCCTTATTTTCTGGACAGCCTAGTAGTCAGGTTTTGTTTTGAGCATTTTGGAACAGCTCGGAACATGGAGTTAGAAGATTCTTCTGAAAATTGTTATCCATTTCCACCACACTCATGTACTATTGTATTCCGCATTTGTGACAAATATTTATAAGTATCCATATTGATGATAGGTTAAACTCTAATAAATGTATTTAAAATTTTCCACTGTAAAGATTATATGTTGAAATAATATATGTTATTCCATTCGTGTGAGATTCTGTTTTGTCTTTATTTTCTTTTTACTCCATGATAATCTCCCTCTACAGCACATGGATTTGTAGCACGTGAATAATAAGGATGTATTAGTGTCGATTTCTGAGGGTTGAGGAGGTGGGTCGTCACAATTAACTTCAGACTTTCATCAGAGGGAAAGGAATGTCTTCTAAAGATAACAACCGAGTGAAAGGGTGAAGCAACTAACTACATTTGAAACAAAAATAAGTTATTAATGTATTAATATTTACCTTGCATAAAGTTTTGGATTAAACCAGTTTGCCAATTGTCACATAGCAAATTGCATACAAAAATCTATAAAAATAATTTCACTATTTTTGAAATATTTAATGTAAAATCAACTTCATTATTGGTATGTTACTTAACATGTCAAATAGTCTTTAAGACATTCCTTCTGATTGGTGATACAACCATGAAACGAATAGGACAACGATTAAAAGAACAAGCCTAGTCAAATATAATACATCTCTATATGAAACATCTTAAAATTTCAAGTTTAATTTAGGAAACTTCCTTTACTTTTTTGGCTAGATCCACTATACCAAAACAGAGGATTCCCAACGAGTATAAGTGTTGCCAAGAATTTTAGTAACACTTATATGTGTCGCTATAGGGGCGTGAGCATTTATTCCCAACGCTTATAAGCATTGGCGAAAAATATCTGCCAACGCTTATAAGCATTGGGAGATATTTTTCGCCAACGCTTATAAGCGTTGGAAGAAATTTTTCTCCAACGCTTATACGCGTTGGAAAAATATCTCCCAACGCTTATAAGTATTACAAATATATGCAAACAAATAACCACTTAAATGTGTTTGTTATTGTACTATTTTATTTTTCACAGAATGAAATAAATATTTTTTAAATAAAATAAACGAATCGGACTTTTATATAAACAAATATTTTATTCAAACAAATATTTTATTACAAATTAAAATAGTATAAATTTGAGCTCTCACTACATTTACACATTTTCAATTACAATACAACTTCAATTACAACACAATTGTCACTATACAATTTGCTTACAATTATTCCTTACTACATACACTCACTCAACACTCACACACTTGATCTTGACTTGCTTCAGCTTGTGTTCAACCGTCCGTTATACCTGTCAAATAAATAACGCAATAAACTGAAAAAAGAAATGAATTTAAATTGCAAAATAAAAATGTGTTTTTAAATATAAGATTTGCCTCAGGTATGTGGGTTGTTTCTTTTTATATTTTTCTGACAGGGTCCAAATATATGTGCACGGAAAACTTGTAATATGCATAGTGTTTCGCTGTGAATATCACAAGGTCGTTTTCCGATTTGATCTCACGGACAAGTACTCAATTTTAAATATGCTTGGTTCACAAATATACATGTACACATATATGTATATACATGTATACACATATATTGGTGCACATATAACATTCATGAATATGGCCGACTACAGCATGCAAGCACTCAGGTAGACCAGAGAAAATAGTAGGTTGCCAGTGTCTTGTACAATCAGTATGGACACATGACAATTCATGAATATGGCCGACTACAACATACAAGGAAGCAGTGTCTTGTACAATCAGTATGGACACAGGACAATTAATGAGAAAACTGTGAAGTATTCTTACAGGAGTGTTATTGATAAACTTCGGAGTCAAATTTAGTAATCAAATTACCACATGCAAATTTTGAACAAGTCAGGAGCAGAGAAATTTAAATTTGAAATACTAGAAGCAAATATTTTTATTGATGAATCTTATAGCCCACTAATTCTACACATACACTAATCAAATATTGTAACTTGTGTCAGTAGGTTGCCAGTGTTTTCAAAGGCATTTTCAACAAGTTGGAGCTATATGTGGTCTTGAAATTGAATGAACTGAAAATAAGTGCTACTTTAACAAATATTGTGTCTAGTTAAATGTAGTGTGATGATAAAACTTGGTGTACGTTATCGGTAACGCGTGATATATGGATCATAAAAATAAGATCAGCCACAAATATCCTATGAATGTGCTGGAAAACCTTAGTTTCCCCTTATACAAACTTATAAACAAGTATAAATAAAATAAGAGAAGACTAAACTGGTGCAACACAATTCACACAAGCACTAGTATGCACCAAAATGAAGATTTAACAGGCGCAGAGATCCATACAATGTCTAGTACATGAAAGTACAGAGCAAACATTATAAACAAGAATGTGCACACAAGTGCATACAAGACTGGGGTTCAGCAAGGACACAATCAACTAAAGTCCAGACTAGAAGATAACATGTGTGTGCTATAGAAGAAGTAATAGTTCATACATATATACATACATATGTATGTGTATACATGGAATGTACTGAGACACATGTACAGCGACACACATGAACAAAAGCAAGTGCCACTACCAGATAAATAGGAAACTGCACACAGGCATAAGGGACAGGAGCACCAACACAAAGATTACGTTGAGACTCAAATCAAGGATTATCGGTGTTGCAGTTAAGAAAAATAGTTTGAAGTAAAATGCTAACTGAAACAACTCAATGGCTACACACATCAGTGAGTACCAACACAACACACAAATGCAATAAGGCTTCACTAAAACAATGAGCAAAGGCAGCATTCAATATACAGGCAGTGTGGACCAAAAAGGGTTCAGGAAAAATTACAACCAAGCCTGAAACAACTTAAAACCATTTACGGACATGATCAACAACACTCACAAGGTATCAGTATAAGGTAAGGCAACAAAATGGATTAACACATTCAAGGAAGCATCAACATAGTCTAGCATTTACTGACACGGTAACTAGTATCAGTTTCAAATCAAGCATTAGCAAAGAGACTGAAATGAACTCGCATATGCAGAGGTGATCAGAAAATAGAAAAGCAAACAAGCATGGTCTTAGTGGAGCGGATCACATGTACAATGCAAGGAAACAAAGCATCAACAATATCAAAGACGAAGTCAAAGTCAAGGCCAAAAATGCAACCATGGGTCTAGATATATACATTTATTCATTCACACTTATATCAAAATGAAAAATGAGTCAACCACTGAAAAATTGTTTGATCACAAATCGAATGTAAAAAGAAAGCAATTGAAAAATTCAAGCAAACTAATATATCAGAAATCAAACCCTATAAATAAACCCAATTCATCATTGGCATAAACTCAAGTTAAATTAAAAGCATAAAATCGAAAACATAAATCGGAGAATATATACCGAATTCCAGATCAATCTCACTCGACGTCGAAGCTACCGAGAGGCAACAATCAGGCAATCAAATTGACAAAGGACACAGACAAATTTATCTCATCCGATTATCGATCGAAAGCTTCAAATTAGAAGCCCTAATTTCCAAAGTTGGGGAAAATTGATGCAGCGCGATCTGCCAATTTAGGTCGCTCACGACCTAGTGGAACTTTAGGTCGCTCGCGACCTATGGAAGGCCGCTCACGAGTCAATGGAATCAGTGTTAAGGCATGCAAGCGACCTTGGGAGATTAACAAACCAACGCATGTTTCGTTAGGTCGCTCCGACATTTCGAGTTACGACCTAGTTAGGTCGCGTGAAGAAGTTCCAGCGACCTATGATAAGTCGCCAAACGACCTAACTGCAAGTTGTGAACGAAGAGGTGCTACAGTGCCGTTTTCTTTAGGTCGCGAACGACCTAGCGACTTACGAGCTAACGAGTTACGACCTAAGATAGGTCGCTCCGATATTCCAAGAGAAGACTGTCTCGAGCTACGACCTAAGTTAGGTCGCGTGAACGAGTTACGACCTAAGTTAGGTCGCGGAGAGAATTAGGTCGTGTGAAGAATTCCGGAGGATAACTTCTTAGGTCGCTGAAGCTTAAGCTGCATCCATTTTAGGTCGCTGCCTTGTTTTATGTCATTATATGTGTGTATTAGGTCGTTTCTGTGTTGTAACGTGTATGTTGTTCATCTGTTAGGTCGTTGACGACCTATGTTAGGTCGGTGCAGTGTTGCGTTGTAATGTTTTAGGTCGTAGGAGTTAGGTCATTTCCGACCTAAGTGTTGTACAGCTTGTGTTGTGAATTGTAAGCCTATAAATAGGCCTGTGGTCTCATTTGTAATGGTAACGTTGATTTGAATAAAAACTTTTGTTTGATAGCTTTGTGCTTTCATTAAATTGGTAGTTGAGTGTAATCTCCTATCTCCTCTTTTGGCATTCGAGTGCACTCGGATCAACGATCGTAGAAGCCAATTCACGGTATCAAGTGCGCTTGATCAACATCTGAAGAATTGCAGATCTTCTTTCACGGTATTGTGCGCGATCAACGTGACGAAGATAGCTAGAATTCGATATCTTCGGATCAACGAATTTGGGCCATTCAGTATTCTTCATTCCATCGATTGCTACTTTCACAGAATCATCATTTTGTTATTCCGCTGCTGCATCATTTGGTATCAGAGCTAGACTTAGCCAATCATAGCTAAGCCGAGTCTTGGAGCCAATTCTATTGAAGAGTTTTGAAGTTAGAGCTGAGAGCTAGAGAAGCCGAGCATCATTTTATCAAGGCCGAGAGTTGAGTTGAAGTGTGAAGTTCAATTTGAAGTTAAAGGCCGTGCACCATTTGGTATTCATTGTGTTCATCGCGAAGTTGCAACAAGGTTGAAGATTTCGATCCATCTCATTTTGGATCTAAGGAGGAAAGGTGTTTGAATTTGGCCGAGGAAGTTTGCGCGCCAAAATTTGAGATTGCGTGTGAGAATTGAAGCGGGCTAAGACCGTTAAGTCGCGAACCATTGTTTCCAAGCTATTGAAGCCGTGTATCATTTTGATTTGTAAAGTCGAGAGTTGAAGTTTGTTTCATTTGACAATGCCGCCAAGAAGAGCCAATCGTCATCAAAATATTGAAGCTTTGTATAGAAGAGAAGAGGCTGATGAGATGGAGCAAAGAATAAACGAAAACTTTAGTGAGAAGCTCAATGAAGGGATTGGTCGATTAGAGAAGATGATGTTGGAGATGAATCAAAATCAGCGAAGGGTTTCACTTGAATCTAACCATGGGAGAAGTAGAGTTTCACCACATTCCAATCGAGAGAGAAGTAATGATAATGATCATAGAAGTGTGAGCCGAGACAGTTATAGAAATGTTGATGATCGAGATCGTGATCGGAGGAATGCTGGTAGAAGGGATGTTGGTGGAAGAAATGATGGTAGTAGAGGTGTTGGTGGTCAGGATCGACATCGATATACATCTGATTTTGAAGAGGAGTTTGATGGTGGAAGTGTTCAAGGAAGAGGTCAAGGAAGAAATCAATCGGAGTATGATCACAAGTGGGAGTCTGGGATGAAGACTGAAATACCGGAATTCAAGGGAGGTATGCAAGCCGAGGAGTTTCTTGATTGGTTAGCTTATGTTGAGGAAATTTTTGACTTCAAGGAGGTTCCGGAGAATCGTAAAGTAAAGTTGGTTGCTACTAGGTTGAGGGGGAGAGCTATGGCATGGTGGCAGCAAACTAAACTAACACGGGAGAGAATAGGGAAGTTAAAGATTGAATCTTGGGATAAGATGAAGAAATTGATGAAAGCTACATTCTTGCCATATAACTATCAATCTCTTATGTATCAACGATTACAGAATTTGAGACAGGGAACGAAGTCTGTGAACGATTATGCGGATGAGTTCTATCAGCTAATTGCAAGGAATGACATCATGGAGACAGAAGAGCAGTTGACAACTAGATTTGTTGGAGGGTTGAGAATGCAAATACAAGATATGGTGAATATGTTTGATCCTAGATCTATGACTGAAGCACATCAAAAGGCTCTAGCTTGGAAGAAGTAAGGAAGGAGAGGTGGTGGTGTGTTTACAAATTCCAACAATCCAATAAAAGGGGCTAGTAGCAATGCGAATGTTTCGAAAGTTGTTGCAAAACCGGTTGTTAATGAAGTTGCTAAGACCAGAATCAATAGTGGTATCAAATGTTTCAATTGTCAGGAGGTGGGTCACAAAAGCAATGAATGTACGAAGCAAAAGAAGCGAACGATGATCGCTGAGGTAGAGGAAGATGAGGTAGAAGCTGATTGTTCTAATTCATTACATGATGAGGAGGAAGAGAATGTGTCGGGAGATGAAGGGTATTCATTGATGATGAAGAGGTCGTGTTTAACACCAAAACAGGAGGAGGAAACTAGCTGGTTGAGGAGTAACATCTTTCAATCAAAATGCACTATCTTGGGAAGGGTTTGCAAGTTTGTCATCGATGCGGGAAGCTGTGATAATATTATCTCTATAGAAGCTGTGAAGAAGTTATCATTGAAGAAAGAGAAGCATCCGAAACTTTACAAGTTAGCTTGGTTGAGGAAAGGTGGGGAGGTGAAAGTTGGAAGAAGAGCTTGTGTTAATTTTTCAATTGGGAAGAAATACAAAGATGAAATCTGGTGTGATGTTGTGGACATGGACGTATGCCATTTGTTGCTGGGGAGACCGTGGCAGTATGATAGGGTGGTGCAACATGATGGTCGAACCAACAGTTATAGCTTTATGTTTGAAGGCACAAAGATCACTCTAGTTCCCAAGAAGCGACAATAGGAAGAAAACAAGTTGGAGGAGATTGAAGAGCTGAAAACTTTGTTATCTTTGAAGGAGTTTGTTAAAGAAGTTGAAGAGGAGCCTGAAGTATTCTTGTTGATTGGACGTGAGAGTCATGAAGAGGTTGAGATTCCTGAAGAAGTAAAGCCAGTGCCGGGAGAATTTGACGATGTATTTCCTAAGGAGCTACCAACGGAGTTACCTCCGTTGAGAGACATTCAACATCAAATTGATCTTGTTCCAGGAGCTGTGTTACCTCATAGACCACATTACAGAATGAGTCCTAAGGAACACGAGGAGTTGAGAAGGCAAGTGGAAGAGTTGCTTGAACAGGGGCGTGTACAGGAAAGTTTAAGTCCTTGTGCGGTGCCAGCTTTGTTAGTACCAAAGAAGGATGGAACGTGGAGGATGTGCACTGATAGTCGAGCACTGAATAAGATTACAATGAGATACATATTTCCAATACCGAGGCTTGATGATTTGTTGGATCAGTTGAGTGAGGCTACTATCTGTTCGAAAATTGATTTGAAGAGTGGTTATCATCAAATTCGAATCAGACCAGGGGATGAATGGAAAACAGCGTTCAAGACACGTGAGGGGTTGTACGAATGGCTGGTTATGTCGTTTGGTCTTTCGAATGCACCTAGTACATTCATGCGGGTGATGAATCATATCTTTAGACCATTCATTGGGAAATTCGTGGTGGTGTATTTTGATGATATACTGATATATAGTAAAAGTGCAGAAGAACATTTACAACATTTGAGAGAAGTGTTAATGATACTGAGACAGGAACAATTTTATGCTGCAACAAAGAAATGTGTGTTCATGACGCATAGTGTTTTATTTTTAGGGTATGTTATATCGGGAGGAGGTATACAAGTGGATCAAAATAAAGTTGAAGCAATCAGAAATTGGCCACAACCCAGGACGATAACAGAAGTTAGAAGCTTTCACGGTTTAGCCTCATTCTACCGAAGATTTATTCCACACTTCAGTAGCGTGATGGCACCAGTTACTGATTGTATGAAGGAGAAGCAATTTTCATGGTCGGAGGAAGCAGGGGTTGCTTTTGAGCAGATCAAGGAACTTTTGACGACAGCACCAATTCTAGTGTTGCCAGATTTTCAGTTGTTATTTGAATTACATACTGATGCATCGAAGGTTGGAATTGGAGGGGTGTTGAGTCAGAAGGGACGTCCTATTGCATATTTTAGTGAGAAGTTATCGGGAGCAAAGATGAGATATAATACTTATGATGTCGAATTTTATGCTATTGTGCAAGCTGTGAAACATTGGAGGCATTATTTGTTTCATAAAGAATTTGTTTTATATACTGATCATGAGGCGTTGAAGCATATGCAGGGACATGACAAGATTGCAGCTAGGCATGCTTCGTGGATTGCATACTTACAACAATTTACATTTGTGGTGAAGCATAAATCAGGAATTACGAATAGAGTGGCAGATGCATTGAGCAGAAGGAATCATGTGTTGACTACAATGAAAGTTGAAGTGACAGGGTTTGATATGTTACCATAATTATTTGTCGATGATCCTTACTTTGCAAAGTTTGTAAATGAAGTCAAGGAGGAAAAGACTGATGAGTTTGTGTTGGTGGACGGTTTTCTTTTTAAGGGAAATCAATTATGTATACCGGAGTGCAGCTTACGTATGAAGATTGTGAAGGAGTTGCATGAGGAAGGACATGTAGGGAGAGACCGTACATTACAGTTGATTTCGCAATCATATTTTTGGCCTACTATAAGAAAGAAAGTTGAACAATTTGTGGAAAGATGTCATATTTGTCAAGTGTCTAAAGGGACAGCGACGAATGCGGGATTGTATATGCCATTACCTGTACCTATTAAACCATGGATTGATATCAGCATGGATTTTGTTTTAGGTTTGCCTAGAACTTAAAGGGGAAATGATTCTATATTCGTTGTGGTGGATAGATTTTCCAAAATGGCACATTTTATCGCTTGTAAGAAGACAGCTGATGCCGTCCGTGTTGCCGGATTATTCTTTAAAGAGGTGTATCGATTACATGGGCTACCTGAATCTATTGTTTCAGATTGGGATACTCGATTTCTAAGCCATTTTTGGTTAAGTTTGTGGAAGATGGTTGGAACAAAGCTGAATTTTAGTAGCCCCTATCATCCGCAAACAGATGGACAGACGGAAGTGGTTAATAGATCATTGAAAATTTGTTGAGATGTCTTGTGAAGGATAATCTGAAGAGTTGGGATATGAAATTATGTCAAGCAGAATTTGCTCATAATCATGCTATCAACCGAAGTACGGGTTTCAGTCCATTCCAGATTGTTTATTCAAGTTTACCAAATGGGCCGTTGGATTTGACAACAGTACCACAACCGAAGGGGACAGTTAAACGGGCGGTTGATTTTGTCGATGGATTGGCAGAATGTCATAAAATCGTTCAGGAACGATTGGAGAAAGCAAATGAAAAGTATAAACGATCTGCGGATTTGAAGCGAAGAAGCGTTGAATTTAATAAAGGAGATTTAGTATATGCTGTACTAACGAGGGATCGTTTTCCAGTGGGAGCATACAATAAACTTAAAGCCCGAAAAATCGGTCCAGTGGAAGTCTTGAAGAAAATCAATGAGAATGCATATCAGTTGAGATTACCGGATGATGTTCATACGTCTGATGTTTTCAATGTCAAATATTTGATTCCGTATCATAGGGATGAACTTGTTGTGGAAGAGGAAGGTACAAATTCGAGGTCGAATTTTTGTCAACCGAGGGAGGATGATGCAGCGCGATCTGCCAATTTAGGTCGCTCACGACCTAGTGGAACTTTAGGTCGCTCACGACCTATGGAAGGCCGCTCACGAGTCAATGGAATCAGTGTTAAGGCATGCAAGCAACCTTGAGAGATTAACAAACCAACGCATGTTTCGTTAGGTCGCTCCGATATTTCGAGTTACGACCTAGTTAAGTCGCGTGAAGAAGTTCCAACGACCTATGATAAGTCGCCAAACGACCTAACTGCAAGTTGTGAACGAAGAGGTGTTCCAGTGCCGCTTTCTTTAGGTCGCGAACGACCTAGCGACTTACGAGCTAACGAGTTACGACCTAAGATAGGTCGCTCCGATATTCCAAGAGAAGACTGTCTCGAGCTACGACCTAAGTTAGGTCGCGTGAACGAGTTACGACCTAAGTTAGGTCGCGGAGAGAATTAGGTCGTGTGAAGAATTCCAGAGGATAACTTCTTAGGTCGCTGAAGCTTAAGCTGCATCCATTTTAGGTCGCTCGACCTTATGTGCTGAGAAGTTAGGTCGCTGCCTTGTTTTAGGTCGTTATATGTGTGTATTAGGTCGTTTCTGTGTTGTAACGTGTATGTTGTTGATCTGTTAGGTCGTTGACGACCTATGTTAGGTCGGTGAAGTGTTGCGTTGTAATGTTTTATGTCGTAGGAGTTAGATCGTTTCCGACCTAAGTGTTGTACAGCTTGTGTTGTGAATTGTAAGCCTATAAATAGGCATGTGGTCTCATTTGTAATGGTAACGTTGATTTGAATAAAAACTTTTGTTTGATAGCTTTGTGCTTTCATTAAATTGGTAGTTGAGTGTAATCTCATATCTCCTCTTTCGGCATTCGAGTGCACTCGGATCAA
The DNA here is from genome assembly GCA_030737815.1 of Allium fistulosum. Taxonomy (NCBI): domain Eukaryota; kingdom Viridiplantae; phylum Streptophyta; class Magnoliopsida; order Asparagales; family Amaryllidaceae; genus Allium; species Allium fistulosum. The sequence goes on from CM060906.1 coordinate 328,978,422, forward strand.
CGATCGTAGAAGCCAATTCACGGTAACAAGTGCGCTTGATCAACGTCTGAAGAATTGCAGATCTTCTTTCACGGTATCGTGCGCGATCAACATGACGAAGATAGCTAGAATTCGGTATCTTCGGATCAACGAATTTGGGTCATTCAGTATTCTTCATTCCATCGATTGCTACTTTCACAGAATCATAATTTTGTTATTCCGTTGCTGCATCAAAAATTCTTACGGCTGAAGCTGGGGAATGAATGTTAGACGTTTGGATCTGGGTTGTGGAAGAAAAAGAATGTTTATTTACTTTTTTGCCCCAACAACGTTCATTTAATTTCAATTTTACCAAATTTGGCAACGCATATATGCGTTGACAATAAAAAAAGTGTAATTGTGTATTTTCGGTCACACATTTCTTACTTAGCAACGCTTATTGTTGTGATTAATCTACGATACAAATAAGTGTTGGCGATTGAAAAATATAAATGTTATGAAATGGCTGTTATGGTGTAGTGATCCATAAATTATTTTATGGTAATACTATAAGATCATAATCGGTGTTTTTTATCACATTTTCTCTCTTCGTATGTACCTAAACCTCAAAATTTTAATTTTTGGTAGGGAAAATAAGGTAAAAACAATAGTATGGAGAATAAGGCAGGAATCTTGAAAAACATTAAGTAGAACTCCATATGGTGGGAAAAAGGTAATACCTGAACACTGAAAAGGAAGACTAAACCAAAGCACACCCTTGGAATACAGGGACCGACGGTGTGGAAGGATCAGCAACCGCTGAGGTCGACGTGATGAAAGACGGGCGGGAAAACCAAACCAAGGTGACCAAATTGGTACAACGTTGGTCGCCTCTTGGCAGGGAATTCGAATGACATTACCCCAAATTAGATTTAGGGTTAGTTGGCTACGGGAATGAGAAGAAATCTGAAAACTATATACCAGCACTGTTAACTTCAGACTATCATCGGAGAGGAAGGAATGTCTTCTAAAGATAACAACCGAGTGAAAGGGTGATAGTAACTAGCTACATTGGAAACAAAAATAAATTATTAATGTATTAATATTTACCATGCATAAATTTTTGGATTAAACCGGTTTGCCAATTTTCACATAGAAAATTGCATACAAAAATCTACAAAAGTAATTTCATTTCTTTTTGAAATAATCAGTGTAAAATCAACTTCATAGATCGTTTGTTACTTAAGATGTCAAATAGTCTTAATGACATTCCTTCTGATTGGTGATACAGTCATGAAACGAAATAGGACAATGATTGAATAAGCCAAGTCACCTATAATGCATCTTTATATGAAACATCTTAAAATTTCAAGTTTAATTTAGGAAACTTCCTTTACTTTTTTGGCTAGGTGTGTTGATGCAAACTTCCTACCGAGAACCATAAATTATTTTATAGTAATATTATAAGTTCATAATCATTGTTTTTTATCACATGTACTCTCTTTATATGTACCTAAAATTCAAAATTTTAATTTATGGTAAGAAAAACAAGGTAAAAACAGTGGTATGGAGAATAAGGCAGGAATCTTGAATAACATTAAGTATAACTCCATAGAGTGGGAAAAAGGTAATACATGTAAAGTGAAAAGGAAGACCAAACCAAAGCACATCCTAGGAACACAGGGACCGACGGTGTGGAAGGAGCAGCAACCGCCGAGGTCGACATGATGAAAGAAAGGCGGGAAGACCAAACAACGTTGATCGCCTCTTGGCAAGGAGTTCGAATGACATTACCCCAAATTAGATTAAGGGTTAGTTGGCTACGAGAATGAGAAGAAATCTGAAAATTATATACCGCAATGGTTCAGTGTACAAATACACATGGCAGAACGCTATTCGATTTCACTGAGAATGCTTCAGGAGCGAGAATCCTTACCATATTGATTGGAAATAGGAATTCATAAACAAAAAATATCGGTGTTGTCATATCTTTCATCTCTAACTGCATATTTATTTCATAATACAGTGCCAAATTCGGAAATGATTGATTGACATGTTGGATATTTTCAACATTTGGCCTCTAGTTTTGTTTTGAAGGAAAGAAGAAGAAGGAGGGAAACTATTGTCCCACACCATAGGAAAGAGGAAGAAAGCTAAGTTTATATAGATGTTTCTCAAGTGAAGGGTTGGGCCCTTTGGGCACCCAAAGCTTGCTCCGTTGTGAGGAGGGAGACCATGCACCGTCTCCACACGCGCGCGCCGCCGCCGCCGTCCGACCGACCGTGCGTGCCGGGCCGGGTTTCGGGTCCAAACGATATAATTTTGGACCGGATCTGCAAACAGTAAATGGGCCAAGTTCGGCCCGTTAAGGACCCAGAACTATTCGAAATTCGAATAGTATTTGCGGACATGTTTTTGGCGGAAGACGCTAGCAAACGGTCAGATCTGTTCAAACGAACGGATACGGGCGCGATGTTTCGAACGGGTACGGACGCGGCTGTTAACAAATGGAAGCATCCATTTGTTGCCTATAAATAGCAACACCTAGGGCTGTTGCAAAAGAACTTTTTTTCTTTCCAGTTTTCGTAAAGCTTTTCTCTGTTACGAAGGCTTCTGCTTCCATAAATTAGCAGCGTCCAGAAACTGTTGCAAAACAGTTCTCTACTCGGTTTTTGTAATGTCCCTCGGCCGTTGCAAACCAGAAACGTTGCTAATCTATTCTTCTTCTTTCTTCATTCGATTTCTTGCTACTTGCATCAACTCAGAGATTATATACAAAGTGTTCTTGGTCGGATCAAGAACCGTACATTTCTTGAATCCGATTACACTGTTTGAGGGCTTGATTGAATCCTGAAGGCTATAGTTCGATACCCGATTGTACGTGGTGGGTTGAACTATCGTCTAAAAGAATCTACTCCTAGATCCTTCAAGTCCGTAGTACAGTTTTCATCGCTGTCTCCATCATCTCGAACCGCAAAATTACCAACAATTTTTTAGACGATAATCCAACCATGGAAGGTTCGAGCGCGTTGCAAGTGATGAATCAACATTTGACTCGATTGGAGCGGTTTGACGGGGATAACTTCACTCGTTGGCAAGAGACAATGAAGTTCTTCTTAATCACCGTCAAGTTGTTCTATATATTGGAAGACGGATTGGAGGACATTCCAGAAGAAACTGACAAGGACGATGATGCGCTGAAACTGAAACGTGCCAAACGCAAAGAAGACGACTTCCTATGTAGAGGGCACATCCTGAATGCATTGTCAACTTCTGTGTACAACGCACATCGAAGCCTGGAAACTGCTAAAGCACTTTGGACTGCACTGGAGAGCAAATACCGTATATCCGAGGCAAGTAATAAGAAATTTCTTATTTGTAATTTTATGGATTTCAAAATGATCGAGAATAAGTCCATAGTGGGACAAGTAAGTGAAATCTTACTTTTGGTAAATCAACTTAAAGATGCTAGTATCGATCTCCCTGAATCTTTTGTTGTTGGGGTAATAATTTCTCGACTTCCTCACTCTTGGAATGATTATAAGAAAAAATTGAAACATGCGGAAACGGATTATGATTTAGATGGTTTACAGCGTCATCTTCGTATAGAAGAAGACTCTCGTAAACGCGAACTAGATGATAATCCGCAAACTGAGTCTCATACGAAGGTTAATAATGTTGAAATAACTGACAAGTTAAAGCCTAAGAATGAGACACAGTTTAAGAAAAAAGGTCATCCCAAGAACAACAAAAAGAAAGGCGCTTGTTATTTCTGTAACAAGCCCGGCCATTATGCCCGAGACTGCCGTCTGCGGAAGAAACAACAAAAAGTGAATATGGTCGAAGACTCGCTTGTGGCTGTAGTACAAGAGGCAAACTCCGTTAGTGGTATAGATAATGATTGGTGGCTTGATACTGGAGCAATCATTCATATTTGCAAAGACCGTAGTCTATTCAAGACCTACGAAGAAAATGGAGAAGCAAATGAAGTTACTGGAGCGAACAAGGTTCCGAGTAAAGTAATGGGAAAGGGCACTATAGAACTACCACTCACCTCTGGGAAAGTTCTTACTTTAGTCAATGTATTTTATGTACCAGACATTTGTAAGAATTTGATATCTGGATACCTTCTTAACAAAGGAGGATTCAGGATGGTGTATGAGTCTGATAAATTAGTGTTGTCCAAGAACGGCAAATTCATTGGACAGGGATACTCTTGTAACGGCATGATTAAGTTGAATCTAATAAAGAAATCCTTAGTTTATATTGTTGATTCAGTTAGCTTATGGCATAGTAGGTTAGGACATGTTAATTATAATTCCCTTAAAAATATGCATAAGTTAGGATTAATTTCTGATTGTGATTTCAATTCTATCTCTAAATGTGAAATTTGTGTTCAAGCAAAAATACACCGAAAATCTTTCAAATCCATAGAAAGGAAAACCGGTTTGCTTGATTTGGTATATAGTGATGTGGGTGACCTAAAAAGTCATATCACCTATGGTGGTAACCAATACTATATCACATTTATTGATGATTATACTAGATATGCTTATGTTTATCTAATGAAAACAAAAGATGAAGCGTTTGATAAATTTAAGATTTACAAAGCAGAAGTTGAAACACAATTAGGAGTTAAAATTAAAGTATTACATTCAGATCGTGGTGGTGAATATTTCTCAAATGAGTTCACGTTGTTTTGTAAACAACATGGTTTAATTCACCAATGCACTGCCCTTTATACACCACAACAAAATGGTGTCGCTGAAAGGAAAAATAGAACTTTAGTAGAGATGGTTAATGCCATGCTTATTAGTTCTAATTTACCTAATAATTTGTGGGGAGATGCTATGTTATCTGCTTGTTATATTTTAAATAGAGTACCACTTAAAAGGAATAATATTTCCCCTTATGAATTATGGTTTAATAGAAAACCTAATTTAAATAGATTAAAAGCTTGGGGTTGTTTAGCATATGTTAGAAAACCAGACCCCAAACGACCAAAGTTAGGAAATAGAGCTTTTAAATGTGCTTTTATAGGTTATTCCCTTGCTAGTATAACTTATAGATTATTAATGCTTGACACCTTAGATATTATAGAATCAGTAGATGTAGAATTTTTTGAAAATCAAACTGTTGAGATTCCATTGAGGTCATCTAGTCCTGATACGACTAATGATGTCAATGATGATGAGTATGCTCCTGCTCAAAACAACAAGGATGTATCAGTACCAGATCACAGTACTGAACAAAGGAGAAGTAAAAGAGCGAGAATAGAGAAGGACTACGGTCCTGACTTCATAACATATCTTATAGAAGGTAGTAAGGACGAAGTCCTTAATGTAACTAGATATGTAATGAACGTCGATGATGATCCTAAGACTTATTCTGAAGCTATGAATTCCAGAGATTCCAATTTTTGGAAAGATGCTATCAATGATGAAATGAACTCCATATTGTCTAACCAAACCTGGGTTTTGACTGATTTACCTCCTGGTGCTAAACCAATAGGATGTAAATGGATATTCAAGAAAAAGTTGAATACAAATGGATCCATTGATAAGTTTAAAGCCAGATTAGTTGCTAAGGGATATAAGCAAAGACACGGAGTAGATTATTTCGATACTTATGCTCCTGTTGCTCGCATTTCTTCTATACGTTGTCTAATAGCACTTGCATCCACTCATAAATTGGTCGTACATCAAATGGATGTAAAGACCGCTTTTCTAAATGGAGATTTAGAGGAAGAGATATATATGGAACAACCAGAAGGTTTTAAAACCCCTGGCCAAGAAAAGAAAGTTTGCAAATTGGTAAAATCTCTTTATGGCCTGAAACAAGCTCCTATGCAATGGCATGAGAAGTTTGATAAGATAGCATTGTCATATGGCTTCATTGTTAATGATGCTGATAAATGTATTTATAGCAAATCGGATAATACCGGTGATGTTATAATATGTTTATACGTTGATGACATGCTAATATTTGGTTCTAATATATCATGTGTAAATGAAACTAAAAGGTTTCTATCCTCTAAGTTTGATATGAAGGATCTAGGTGAGGCTGACGTAATTCTAGGAATTAAAATCATAAGGAAAGAGGGGGAGTTATTACTAACCCAATCTCACTATATTGAGATGTTCCTTAAAAAGTATGGTCATTATAATGACAAACCAGCCCCAACTCCCCTAGATCCTAGTATTAAATTACTAAAGAACACTGGACGTACCATTTCTCAACTTGAGTACTCTAGTGTTATTGGGAGTCTTATGTATGCTATGCATTGCACCAGACCTGACATTGCACATGCCATTAGTGTGCTGTGTCGATTTACGAGTAATCCAGGTTACGAACATTGGAAAGCTATTTCCAGAGTTCTAGCGTATCTAAAAGGGACCATTGATTATGGTTTATCTTATAAAGGATATCATGCTGTTATAGAAGGGTATAGTGACGCAACCTGGAACAATGTAGAATCCAAATCCAAGTCTACAACTGGATGGATCTTTACATTAGGGGGTGCATCGGTGTCTTGGGGTTCCAAGAAACAATCTTGCATATCTGACTCAACTATGTTATCAGAATTAATTGCATTAGCAGATGCATGTAAGGAGGCAGAATGGCTTAGGAATTTATTAATAGAAATTCCACTATGGAAGAAGCCATCTCCAGCAGTCTTGATTAACTGTGATAATCAGGCTACGATATATAATGTCTCTAATAAGACATATAATGGAAAATCTAGACACGTGAGTCTAAGACATTAGATGATAAGACAATTACTCAAACGAGGAGTAATAACTGTTGACTATATAGAAACAAAGAAAAACTTGGCTGATCCTCTTACTAAGAGTCTTCCAAAGACAATGGTCTCTATAAAATCAAAGGAGATGGGACTAAGGTCTGTGAATGAAGTTTGATCGTCCTTAACAGAAACCCAACTTATGTCTTGAAATGGATAGACAAAGTTCAATGGGTACCAACAAGTTAAGAGAACGATTATGGAACACTAAATCGAAAATTCCCATAGTATTTAGTGTTGGATTCTGCAAGAACAAAGGATGGATAATAGATCTTTAATAAGTCGAGAAAATTAAAAGGCGTATCGCAGAAACACCTTAAGAGACATACCTATATGAGTACGGAAATCAGGTCGTTTCCTAAGAAAGTAAGACCGCTTTCTAAAGTAGACTCATGAATCCAGGATTAAAAGCACATGGCCATTAACGTGCTAGCAATACAGAACACTTTTACTAAGAAAAACAACATGTGTGATTGTTCCGGTTTTATCGTTAGGGATACTTGGTTCAAGATTCGTTCACCATAGAATCTCGATAAGGTTTTGAATGGTTTACACTAAGTGAAGGTTCAAATCCAAAAGATACCTATCATATATGTGTTGGTTTTCACGATGATGCAAAATTCTTGTCCCTGAACTACGTTAGGCTTGATCCCACTTGGGTACGTAGGCAATCACTCAAGTGATGCAGTCATTCCATTTTTTTTTAATTAAATTGTTTTAATTATCCAATCTTGAAAATAGGGGGAGAATGTTGGATATTTTCAACATTTGGCCTCTAGTTTTGTTTTGAAGGAAAGAAGAAGAAGGAGGGAAACTATTGTCCCACACCATAGGAAAGAGGAAGAAAGCTAAGTTTATATAGATGTTTCTCAAGTGAAGGGTTGGGCCCTTTGGGCACCCAAAGCTTGCTCCGTTGTGAGGAGGGAGACCATGCACCGTCTCCACACGCGCGCGCCGCCGCCGCCGTCCGACCGACCGTGCGTGCCGGGCCGGGTTTCGGGTCCAAACGATATAATTTTGGACCGGATCTGCAAACAGTAAATGGGCCAAGTTCGGCCCGTTAAGGACCCAGAACTATTCGAAATTCGAATAGTATTTGCGGACTATTTGCAAACGGTCAGATCTGTTCAAACGAACGGATACGGGCGCGATGTTTCAAACGGGTACGGACGCGGCTGTTAACAAATGGAAGCATCCATTTGTTGCCTATAAATAGCAACACCCAGGGCTGTTGCAAAAGAACTTTTTTTCTTTCCAGTTTTCGTAAAGCTTTTCTCTGTTACGAAGGCTTCTGCTTCCAGAAATTAGCAGCGTCCAGAAACTGTTGCAAAACAGTTCTCTACTCAGTTTTTGTAACGTCCCTCGGCCGTTGCAAACCAGAAACGTTGCTAATCTATTCTTCTTCTTTCTTCATTCGATTTCTTGCTACTTGCATCAACTCAGAGATTATATACAAAGTGTTCTTGGTCGGATCAAGAACCGTACATTTCTTGAATCCGATTACACTGTTTGAGGGCTTGATTGAATCCTGAAGGCTATAGTTCGATACCCGATTGTACGTGGTGGGTTGAACTATCGTCTAAAAGAATCTACTCCTAGATCCTTCAAGTCCGTAGTACAGTTTTCATCGCTGTCTCCATCATCTCGAACCGCAAAATTACCAACAATTTTTTAGACGATAATCCAACCATGGAAGGTTCGAGCGCGTTGCAAGTGATGAATCAACATTTGACTCGATTGGAGCGGTTTGACGGGGATAACTTCACTCGTTGGCAAGAGACAATGAAGTTCTTCTTAATCACCGTCAAGTTGTTCTATATATTGGAAGACGGATTGGAGGACATTCCAGAAGAAACTGACAAGGACGATGATGCGCTGAAACTGAAACGTGCCAAACGCAAAGAAGACGACTTCCTATGTAGAGGGCACATCCTGAATGCATTGTCAACTTCTGTGTACAACGCACATCGAAGCCTGGAAACTGCTAAAGCACTTTGGACTGCACTGGAGAGCAAATACCGTATATCCGAGGCAAGTAATAAGAAATTTCTTATTTGTAATTTTATGGATTTCAAAATGATCGAGAATAAGTCCATAGTGGGACAAGTAAGTGAAATCTTACTTTTGGTAAATCAACTTAAAGATGCTAGTATCGATCTCCCTGAATCTTTTGTTGTTGGGGTAATAATTTCTCGACTTCCTCACTCTTGGAATGATTATAAGAAAAAATTGAAACATGCGGAAACGGATTATGATTTAGATGGTTTACAGCGTCATCTTCGTATAGAAGAAGACTCTCGTAAACGCGAACTAGATGATAATCCGCAAACTGAGTCTCATACGAAGGTTAATAATGTTGAAATAACTGACAAGTTAAAGCCTAAGAATGAGACACAGTTTAAGAAAAAAGGTCATCCCAAGAACAACAAAAAGAAAGGCGCTTGTTATTTCTGTAACAAGCCCGGCCATTATGCCCGAGACTGCCGTCTGCGGAAGAAACAACAAAAAGTGAATATGGTCGAAGACTCGCTTGTGGCTGTAGTACAAGAGGCAAACTCCGTTAGTGGTATAGATAATGATTGGTGGCTTGATACTGGAGCAACCATTCATATTTGCAAAGACCGTAGTCTATTCAAGACCTACGAAGAAAATGGAGAAGCAAATGAAGTTACTGGAGCGAACAAGGTTCCGAGTAAAGTAATGGGAAAGGGCACTATAGAACTACCACTCACCTCTGGGAAAGTTCTTACTTTAGTCAATGTATTTTATGTACCAGACATTTGTAAGAATTTGATATCTGGATACCTTCTTAACAAAGGAGGATTCAGGATGGTGTATGAGTCTGATAAATTAGTGTTGTCCAAGAACGGCAAATTCATTGGACAGGGATACTCTTGTAACGGCATGATTAAGTTGAATCTAATAAAGAAATCCTTAGTTTATATTGTTGATTCAGTTAGCTTATGGCATAGTAGGTTAGGACATGTTAATTATAATTCCCTTAAAAATATGCATAAGTTAGGATTAATTTCTGATTGTGATTTCAATTCTATCTCTAAATGTGAAATTTGTGTTCAAGCAAAAATACACCGAAAATCTTTCAAATCCATAGAAAGGAAAACCGGTTTGCTTGATTTGGTATATAGTGATGTGGGTGACCTAAAAAGTCATATCACCTATGGTGGTAACCAATACTATATCACATTTATTGATGATTATACTAGATATGCTTATGTTTATCTAATGAAAACAAAAGATGAAGCGTTTGATAAATTTAAGATTTACAAAGCAGAAGTTGAAACACAATTAGGAGTTAAAATTAAAGTATTACATTCAGATCGTGGTGGTGAATATTTCTCAAATGAGTTCACGTTGTTTTGTAAACAACATGGTTTAATTCACCAATGCACTGCCCTTTATACACCACAACAAAATGGTGTCGCTGAAAGGAAAAATAGAACTTTAGTAGAGATGGTTAATGCCATGCTTATTAGTTCTAATTTACCTAATAATTTGTGGGGAGATGCTATGTTATCTGCTTGTTATATTTTAAATAGAGTACCACTTAAAAGGAATAATATTTCCCCTTATGAATTATGGTTTAATAGAAAACCTAATTTAAATAGATTAAAAGCTTGGGGTTGTTTAGCATATGTTAGAAAACCAGACCCCAAACGACCAAAGTTAGGAAATAGAGCTTTTAAATGTGCTTTTATAGGTTATTCCCTTGCTAGTATAACTTATAGATTATTAATGCTTGACACCTTAGATATTATAGAATCAGTAGATGTAGAATTTTTTGAAAATCAAACTGTTGAGATTCCATTGAGGTCATCTAGTCCTGATACGACTAATGATGTCAATGATGATGAGTATGCTCCTGCTCAAAACAACAAGGATGTATCAGTACCAGATCACAGTACTGAACAAAGGAGAAGTAAAAGAGCGAGAATAGAGAAGGACTACGGTCCTGACTTCATAACATATCTTATAGAAGGTAGTAAGGACGAAGTCCTTAATGTAACTAGATATGTAATGAACGTCGATGATGATCCTAAGACTTATTCTGAAGCTATGAATTCCAGAGATTCCAATTTTTGGAAAGATGCTATCAATGATGAAATGAACTCCATATTGTCTAACCAAACCTGGGTTTTGACTGATTTACCTCCTGGTGCTAAACCAATAGGATGTAAATGGATATTCAAGAAAAAGTTGAATACAAATGGATCCATTGATAAGTTTAAAGCCAGATTAGTTGCTAAGGGATATAAGCAAAGACACGGAGTAGATTATTTCGATACTTATGCTCCTGTTGCTCGCATTTCTTCTATACGTTGTCTAATAGCACTTGCATCCACTCATAAATTGGTCGTACATCAAATGGATGTAAAGACCGCTTTTCTAAATGGAGATTTAGAGGAAGAGATATATATGGAACAACCAGAAGGTTTTAAAACCCCTGGCCAAGAAAAGAAAGTTTGCAAATTGGTAAAATCTCTTTATGGCCTGAAACAAGCTCCTATGCAATGGCATGAGAAGTTTGATAAGATAGCATTGTCATATGGCTTCATTGTTAATGATGCTGATAAATGTATTTATAGCAAATCGGATAATACCGGTGATGTTATAATATGTTTATACGTTGATGACATGCTAATATTTGGTTCTAATATATCATGTGTAAATGAAACTAAAAGGTTTCTATCCTCTAAGTTTGATATGAAGGATCTAGGTGAGGCTGACGTAATTCTAGGAATTAAAATCATAAGGAAAGAGGGGGAGTTATTACTAACCCAATCTCACTATATTGAGATGTTCCTTAAAAAGTATGGTCATTATAATGACAAACCAGCCCCAACTCCCCTAGATCCTAGTATTAAATTACTAAAGAACACTGGACGTACCATTTCTCAACTTGAGTACTCTAGTGTTATTGGGAGTCTTATGTATGCTATGCATTGCACCAGACCTGACATTGCACATGCCATTAGTGTGCTGTGTCGATTTACGAGTAATCCAGGTTACGAACATTGGAAAGCTATTTCCAGAGTTCTAGCGTATCTAAAAGGGACCATTGATTATGGTTTATCTTATAAAGGATATCCTGCTGTTATAGAAGGGTATAGTGACGCAACCTGGAACAATGTAGAATCCAAATCCAAGTCTACAACTGGATGGATCTTTACATTAGGGGGTGCATCGGTGTCTTGGGGTTCCAAGAAACAATCTTGCATATCTGACTCAACTATGTTATCAGAATTAATTGCATTAGCAGATGCATGTAAGGAGGCAGAATGGCTTAGGAATTTATTAATAGAAATTCCACTATGGAAGAAGCCATCTCCAGCAGTCTTGATTAACTGTGATAATCAGGCTACGATATATAATGTCTCTAATAAGACATATAATGGAAAATCTAGACACGTGAGTCTAAGACATCAGATGATAAGACAATTACTCAAACGAGGAGTAATAACTGTTGACTATATAGAAACAAAGAAAAACTTGGCTGATCCTCTTACTAAGAGTCTTCCAAAGACAATGGTCTCTATAAAATCAAAGGAGATGGGACTAAGGTCTGTGAATGAAGTTTGATCGTCCTTAACAGAAACCCAACTTATGTCTTGAAATGGATAGACAAAGTTCAATGGGTACCAACAAGTTAAGAGAACGATTATGGAACACTAAATCGAAAATTCCCATAGTATTTAGTGTTGGATTCTGCAAGAACAAAGGATGGATAATAGATCTTTAATAAGTCGAGAAAATTAAAAGGTGTATCGCAGAAACACCTTAAGAGACATACCTATATGAGTACGGAAATCAGGTCGTTTCCTAAGAAAGTAAGACCGCTTTCTAAAGTAGACTCATGAATCCAGGATTAAAAGCACATGGCCATTAACGTGCTAGCAATACAGAACACTTTTACTAAGAAAAACAACATGTGTGATTGTTCCGGTTTTATCGTTAGGGATACTTGGTTCAAGATTCGTTCACCATAGAATCTCGATAAGGTTTTGAATGGTTTACACTAAGTGAAGGTTCAAATCCAAAAGATACCTATCATATATGTGTTGGTTTTCACGATGATGCAAAATTCTTGTCCCTGAACTACGTTAGGCTTGATCCCACTTGGGTACGTAGGCAATCACTCAAGTGATGCAGTCATTCCATTTTTTTTTAATTAAATTGTTTTAATTATCCAATCTTGAAAATAGGGGGAGAATGTTGGATATTTTCAACATTTGGCCTCTAGTTTTGTTTTGAAGGAAAGAAGAAGAAGGAGGGAAACTATTGTCCCACACCATAGGAAAGAGGAAGAAAGCTAAGTTTATATAGATGTTTCTCAAGTGAAGGGTTGGGCCCTTTGGGCACCCAAAGCTTGCTCCGTTGTGAGGAGGGAGACCATGCACCGTCTCCACACGCGCGCGCCGCCGCCGCCGTCCGACCGACCGTGCGTGCCGGGCCGGGTTTCGGGTCCAAACGATATAATTTTGGACCGGATCTGCAAACAGTAAATGGGCCAAGTTCGGCCCGTTAAGGACCCAGAACTATTCGAAATTCGAATAGTATTTGCGGACTATTTGCAAACGGTCAGATCTGTTCAAACGAACGGATACGGGCGCGATGTTTCAAACGGGTACGGACGCGGCTGTTAACAAATGGAAGCATCCATTTGTTGCCTATAAATAGCAACACCCAGGGCTGTTGCAAAAGAACTTTTTTTCTTTCCAGTTTTCGTAAAGCTTTTCTCTGTTACGAAGGCTTCTGCTTCCAGAAATTAGCAGCGTCCAGAAACTGTTGCAAAACAGTTCTCTACTCAGTTTTTGTAACGTCCCTCGGCCGTTGCAAACCAGAAACGTTGCTAATCTATTCTTCTTCTTTCTTCATTCGATTTCTTGCTACTTGCATCAACTCAGAGATTATATACAAAGTGTTCTTGGTCGGATCAAGAACCGTACATTTCTTGAATCCGATTACACTGTTTGAGGGCTTGATTGAATCCTGAAGGCTATAGTTCGATACCCGATTGTACGTGGTGGGTTGAACTATCGTCTAAAAGAATCTACTCCTAGATCCTTCAAGTCCGTAGTACAGTTTTCATCGCTGTCTCCATCATCTCGAACCGCAAAATTACCAACATGACAGTCTCTTAACAAATACAAATTACTCAATCACAACAAAACAAGTCACTAAAATTGAGATATACAAGATCCATTAATTAAAAGTATAGGCGGGGAGGAAGATGATTAGGCTTCTTACACATAATGCTGAAAAGCATGCATGTATGCTTATTCATATGTGGACACTTAATTACTCTCTAATGTAAAAGGAGTGAAATTTCGCAACTCAAAGCAGCCAGCAAAAGAAACCTACTAGTATTTTGATACCAAACTGGTAACATTTACGTTAGAACATTTATTTGTAACTTGACATTCTACAAAAATTATTTTTTTTCTTGGAACAATATTAATTTTAGGAGCATATTTATTAATGCTTAACATATTTGCACATCGAAACTATATAAAAAAAATAGTTTTGAAGCTACCTGCGGAATTGATGTTGTTACCATGCATATGATCCTAAGTAATACTATGGTAGGCCCCTTGAACAGATGTAATCAAATAAGATAGTTTCACCATATGATATCTTTCCATATTAGTGACTTTTTTAATACATGAATTCAAATTGCATATTTAAACACCGTATATGCCAAATGTAGAAAAACATTATCATAACATACTCTTTCCCTCTCGGGATATTTCTTTTAACTGTAACAAATTGCATATTTAAACACTGTATTCACTGTAGAAAGAGCAACCTCTTTCCTAGTTGCAATATCATATTCATTACAAATTGCGGAAGTAGGTGTCATGTAACTACCACCGATGTTTTGCAAATCAACTTGTCTCCCAGTTCATTTATTTGTTTCTGTTTCTCTCCAACTCAAAATAATGGTTGTCATAACTGATAAATTTTATACTTTTAAATTATGAAGTTGATTGACAGTTTTATCGATTTGTAATAATTATTAGACCGTACGCATTGACAAAAATAAACAATATACTTTCTTGGGAGCAAACCAGTTCCCATTACGGTAAGATTATGCATCAAATTTTAGCATGTACATCATATTATGAACTTATTAATTTTACTTTATAATTTCAACAGACCTGTCCCTTTATGATTTTTTCTCCTCTTTCCACAACCTGCTTTGTTATTTTGTTTGACATAAATTTAATTTTAGGACTTACGTACCATGGATACTGTAATTTTTTCGATGCAAATTAAATTTTCATGTTGCAGCTATTCACTAGATAGGTAATGGTGAGTTCATATTCAATTACTTTTTTAATCAAAAGAACAATTGTGGGTGTATTTCGGACTTGGTTAAATTCTCATAAATATACGTAGTTAGCAAAGATTGAACCCTCGATCTTGTTGGATTTAATCCGAACTTGCTGAATCTATGGAAGCATAATCGGCTAGTTGAATTTTTCATTGTTTGAATTAGTCAGTTTGAATTAATCTTCGTTTGTTAGTTTAAATAAAGTTTGTTTTGAGTTTTTGAATAAGTATGGTTGAACTATTCTTATGGCTGAATAGCAGCTTCGTTATGTGCATGTATTTATAAAGTGGAATAATGCAGATGTGATAGTGAGAGAAGTTAATGCAACAAAAAGTTTCTTTTCACCACACCTTTAATATTTCTTCTCTCAGTTTTATTTTCCTGTAGCAGTTCTTTGCTCTGTATTTTCTACACTTGGTATCAGAGCCTTGTGAATGCCCAAATATATACGAACCGACACAGTAATGGATCTATCCAAGAAGAAAGAGGGATCAGTTACTCTTCAATATCCAATGTGTCAAAGAACAACTACACCGCATGGGCCATCAAGATGAAGGTCTTCATGCAAGCTCAAGGTGTTTGGGATGCAGTCGATCCAAAAGACACGAATGTTGAAGTTGAAGATATGAAAGATAAAATAGCAATGGCGGCCATTTATCAAGGAATTCCTGAGGAGATGTTGTAATTATCTCTTGCAGAGAAGCAATCAGCGAAGGAGGTGTGGGATGCTCTCAAAACGATGTACATGGGAGTAGATCGCGTCAAGAATGCAAAAGTTCAGACTTTAAAAACTGAGTTTGAAGTCCTGAACATGAAGGATCAATTGATGATTTTGCCATCAAATTGAACAACATCGTCAACAATATCCGTGCATTGGGAGAAAAGATTGAAGAGGCTTATGTAGTTAAGAAACTGCTCCGAGTTGTGCCGACAAAGTTCTTGCAAATTGCATCAACAATCGAGCAATTTGGAGACTTAGAAAAAATGTCAGTGGAAGAGACAATCGGACGGCTCAAAGCACACGAAGAGAGACTTCGTGGACATGGTGACAACAATGGCAGCCAGCTTCTACTCACTCAAGAGGAGTGGCAAGCAAAGATGAAGAAAGGAAGTGGTGGAGAGTTGTCCATAAATCCAAAAGTTCAACGCGGTTACGGTGGAGACAGTCGTGGCCGTGGTCATGGAAGGGGACGAGGCAGAGGCCGTGGCGGCATAAGAGGAGGCCGTAGCAGCACACGAGGAGGCCGTAGTTTCACCTCATCAAATCAAGGAGGTGAAGGCAGCCGTGGCTTCAATGGAGGCCGGGACAAGAGCAAAGTAAAATGTTACAACTGTGACATTTTTGGACACTATGCGTCGGAGTGTTGCAAACCTCGGCGTGAACAAAACCAGGAAGCGAACTTAACTCAAGTTCGAGACGACGAGCCAGCTTTACTACTGTCCATGAGTGCGCAAAAAGGGTGCAATATGGTTCTTCTAAATGAAGAAAAAGTTGTTCCAAAATTTTGTACAAACAATTATGAAGGGGAGGACTCCAAGCTGTGGTACTTAGACAATGGAGCAAGCAACCATATGACAGGCCAAAGATCTAAATTCAAGGACTTAGATGCTAACATCAAGGGACAAGTAAAGTTTGGTGATGGTACAACTGTACACATTGAAGGTAAGGGGTCTATTCTATTTCAATGCAAAAATGGAGAGCAAAGAGTACTGCGCGACGTTTATTTCATACCAAACTTATGCAACAATATTATAAGCCTTGGACAACTCTCTGAACATGGAAATAAAGTTATTCTCCATGGAGAATTCCTCTAGGTTCGTGATAAATATGGAAAGCTGTTGATGAAGGTGAAAAGATCACCCAATAGACTGTACAAAATTAAACTTGAAGATTGTAAGTCTACGTGTTTAATGGCAAAGACATCGGAAATGGCATGGTTATGGCATGCGCGGCTTGGACATGTAAACTTCCAAGCAATGAAGATAATGTCCATGAATGAGCTAGTGCACGGGCTTCCCAAAATTGAACAGCCTACAGAATTGTGTGAGGGCTGCTTGATGTCCAAGCAAACAAGGAAACCATTCCCTTCACATTCAAGCTACAATAGCGAGAAAGTCCACCTACACCTGCTGGAAACAGGTATTTTCTTTTGTTAGTTGATGATTACAGCCGAATGATGTGGGTTTACATGTTAAAATCAAAAGATGAAGCATTTCATGCATTCAAGAAGTTCCGGGAGCTTGTTGAAGCTCAAACTGAAAGCAAGATGAAAGTTTTTAGAACAGATCGTGGAGGTGAATTCTGTTCGCACCATTTTACAAACTATTGTGAAGAAACTGGAATCTTAAGACACCTTACAGCACCGTACACCCCACAACAGAATGGTGTTGTAGAGCGAAGGAATCGGACGGTGGTGGAAATGGCACGAAGTCTATTAAAGAGCATGCAGATGCCGACGTACTTTTGGGGGGAGGCTGTCAACCATGCAGTATACATTCTCAACCGTGTACCGACGAGGGCTCTAACTGGGCAGACACCCTACGAAGCTTGGTCCCGAAAGAAACCAAATATAAGCTATTTGAAGGTGTTTGGGTGTGTGGCATTTATGAAGCTACCAGGTGTACATACGAAGAAAATCGATGATCGGAGTCGTGCTATGGTACACCTTGGCATGGAACATGGAAGCAAGGCCTACCGCCTATATGATCCAAAACAAGGTAAATTATATGTTAGTAGAGATGTTATATTTGATGAACATAAGTGTTGGCCATGGGTGCAAGTAAATTCTGTAGGAAAAGAATCAGTGGTAACTTTCATCATCGAAGGATCTGGATCGTTAACAGCGGATGATGTCCGACCAGCACCAGAACTGGATGATACTATGTCATCACCGGAGGAGCCAGACGACGTTGTATGTGCTCAGACTACTAATGAAATCATGCTGCCAGAGGTTGCAGCACAATCAACTCCGGTCTCAAGAAGAATTGAAACAACCACTTTGAATGCTGCTAATGAAACAGCCAACTCAGACAGCCTAGCAGTTGACAGCTCTCCAAGGAAGTTTAGATCATTAGCAGAGATATATGCGAACAACGAACAAATGGATTTATGAAATGAACTGTTTTTTCTTGGCGTTGATGAACCGGTTTCTTACAGTGAAGCCGCAAAAGAGAAGCAATGGGTGGAAGCCATGAAGCATGAAGTGGAGACTATTGAGAAGAATAACACTTGGAAACTAACTGACCTTCCACCAGATGTTAAACCCATTGGATTGAAATGGGTTTATAAACTGAAGAAAGACACTAAAGGAAATATTGTTAAACAAAAAGCTAGACTTGTTGCGAAGGGTTACGTGCAACAACAAGGTATCGACTACGAAGAAGTTTTTGCTCCGGTGGCACGAATTGAAACAATCCGGTTGTTGCTTGCACTTTCAGCAAAGCAAGGATGGGAAGTTCATCATCTTGATGTCAAGTCAGCTTTTCTCAATGGGGAGCTTCTGGAAGAAGTTTATGTTGTTCAACCACAAGGTTTTGTAAAAAAGAATCAAGAGAACAAGGTGTACAAATTGTCTAAGGCCTTGTATGGACTTCGCCAAGCACCAAGAGCCTGGAATGCTAGGTTAGATAAGTGCTTAAAGGGGCTCGGTTTTCACAAATGTCCACAAGAACAAGCAGTCTATACAAGAAGGAAGGGTGCAGACATGTTGATTGTTGGTGTTTATGTTGATGACTTGTTGGTTACAAGCACAAGTAATTCTGAAATATGCAAGTTTAAGAAACAAATGAGCAGGGAGTTCGAGATGAGTGACCTCGGTTTCTTATCTTACTATCTCAGAATTGAAGTTAATCAAAGTAAGGGATGTATTATGTTGAAGCAAACTGCATAAGCTAATAAATTATTGGAGAAAGCAGGAATGGCTGATTGCAATCCCACAAAATATCCGATGGAACCGAAGCTACAACTCAGCAAAGATCAAGACGGAAAATTGGTGAACCCAACTGATTATAGGAGCATTGTGGGTAGCCTTAGGTACTTGGTCCACACTCGACCCGATCTTGCATATGCTATTGGCATGGTTAGTAGATACATGGAGAAACCTACAGTTCTACACCAACAAGCTGTGAAGCACATTTTAAGGTATGTAAAGGGTACACTCAGTTTTGGTTTGCTGTATGCAAAGGAGGAAGGCAAAGTAAAAGTGACAGGCTATTCGGATAGTGATCTAGCTAGAAATGTCGATGATATGAGGAGCACAAGTGGTATGGCCTTTTACCTCGATGGAAGCTTGATAACTTGGGCTTCTCAGAAGCAACATAGTGTTGCTCTCTCATCATGTGAAGCCGAATTTATGGCAGCCACAGCAGCAGCATGCCAAGGAGTTTGGCTAAGGGGATTAGTAAGAGAACTAACAAGTCAAGAGGTAGATCCAGTTACTATATATGTTGATAACAAATCCGCAATTGCCTTGATGAAAAACCTAGTCTTCCATGGGAGGAGTAAGCATATTGACATCCGTTTTCATTTCATACGTGAATGTGTTGAAAGAGGAGAAATCACAGTGAAGCATGTGTGCACTGAAGAGCAGCGGGCGGACATACTCACAAAGGCTCTAGCGAGAGTTAAATTTGAAAACATGCGTGAGATATTGGGAGTAGAAAATCTCATGCAAGCAAGTTCGAATTAAGGGGGAGATTGTTGGATTTAATCCGAACTTGCTGGATCTATGGAAGCATAATCGGCTAGTTGAATTTTTCATTGTTTGAATTAGTCAGTTAGAATTAATCTTCGTTTGTTAGTTTAAATAAAGTTTGTTTTGAGTTTTTGAATAAGTATGGTTGAACTATTCTTATGGCTGAATAGCAGCTTCGTTATGTGCATGTATTTATAAAGTGGAATAATGCAGATGTGATAGTGAGAGAAGTTAATGCAACAAAAAGTTTCTTTTCACCACACCTTTAATATTTCTTCTCTCAGTTTTGTTTTCCTGTAGCAGTTCTTTGCTCTGTTTTTTCTACAGATCTTACATGTAAGCGCAATATGTCTTAATCAACTATGCTATCCTATAGGATAATTGTATAGTATTGTTATCATTATTATTCATTTATAGATACTACATCTAGAATAGTAATAATATACTTCGGTTGGTTTCTTTTGTGCTTTTGAGTTTTATACCTTGAAGTAAAAATAACTTATGCTCATGACTGAAAATTTTGTTTTGCCTTATGGTTCATCATAATTTTTTCCTACCTTATTAAATAAAATTTAATCAAGGTTCAATTGGAAAATTGCCTTGCTTTACAAGGCTGTTAGTACCTGTAGCAGGCATACTGGTACAGTAGGCTGTTCATGTCATCCCTTTCGTAGATTTTAGAAAAAAATGCTACATTTTCTCTCTCTATACTTTAATTTATACATGCATATCATTCTAACTTCAATTCTAAACTCTGAATATTCTATTTTAAGTTTATCTGTGAAGTATGTTTTGATGTATGCATTATGTAATATCCGATTGTGCATACTAATATGTATGCACCATACAAAATTTTAGGCATTTTATATTATTTTTAAGAAAAACAAGCTTTCCCTAGGACAATTAATCCAATAAAAGCAAGATTCATCAGGAGACTAATTGAATGAGGAAATCAAGTAGGTGGGAAGATGATTCAAATGTATGTTCATGCACACCAAAACCTTTAGAGTTCATATTCTACAAAAATGAATGATAATTAAAGCAGGTTATGTGCAACTGAATTCATAAGTGGTAATTTTGTTATACCGATGTTATAATTATACAACAGTTCTATCTCGGGAGTGTTGTTTCACGGTGTTGCGATCGCTGCGGCGATGCGTTCTCACCAGTCCGGATCAGGCAAACGGTAGTTTCACTACCTTGGGTATTGCCTCATGTGCCTTGTCATACTTGTATTCCTATATACACGACCACTACGATTTGTTTTGTGTTATACCTATGGAGTACTCCCTGATATCCCACTAGTTTACGGTGGAGTTTACAATACTGTATAGACTATAACGCTTATATAAAATGTGTTAAGAGGAATAATGGTAATGCCTTAACACTATTTTGATATCTTATATTACTGATAGGCATTATCTATTTATCGTACACTACTATATAGTAGATAGTTTAACGGATCCTTAAAGGATGGTTATTCCAAACATCCTTTGAGTTACTTGTATTTTAGTTGCTATTTCACGTGAGTTGGATTTATTGATATAAGAATGTTAATCCTGACTCGAGTGTTTTGTGTTTTGCTTTACGCTCGGGTCAGACTAAGTGTACCAGTATTCAAGACTCACCTTTGGAGTTGGAGCTTCGCTTGGAGATCCAGCTATCTATCCAGCTTTCAGATATTCAGTTGATTCCAGTGATGTATTCTGTTATTGTATTTGACTATTGTATTCGAGACTTCTGTTGTACCTTATTTAACTCTGATATGTATATAGTAGCTTCATGAACTACTATCTTTTGTTTTCGTTGCAATTATTACTCTGTGTCTATGATTTGTGTTATATTTATTTACTGTATATGCTCAGTTTTGTCAAATTTAAATTAACAATTCGGTATTTTGAATTATTCAATCTGACATGTGCGGATGCGAATAGTCCAAAATAGCGGGTCGTTACAGTTGGTAATATTCGTTTAGGCAATCAGCTGCTCATTTGGACTGGTATACCTACTCCTCACCAAACGAGAATACTGGTTCAACATCCATATTTACCGAATGAGAATACTGGTTCAGCATCCATATTTACCGCTCCAAAACATTCCTCACTACCGAATGAAAATATTACTCCTCCAAATTCATGTTGCCGCTCCACTTCTATTGCCTCTGCCACCGACGGCATTTTTCATTCGGCACAATCACCGAACCAAAACCTAGCACCGCGACTTCATATTAGGGTTTTAGCTTCCTCCTGCACGAGCTTCTCCTTCTTGGCTATCGCTCCTTCTAACGCACTTAGGGTAATTAGGGCTTCAGCCTCCTCCTTGCTGCAGCTTCTCCAATAGCTTCATCTTCTTCAGTCATGAAATCATGTATCATATCTACAATCTCTCCCTTGATACCAAATTTCCAAACAAGCCTTCCAACTCCATCTACACCTTCATGCTCCAAGCAATGGATAATTATCCAATGAGCTTTGGCAATGCCATCACCCATTACACTCTATCAAGGAACTCCGGTAAGGCCATCGCTCATCAACAAAGTGTTCGAAGTACCCGGTCTGTGTAGAACCTATCAATCTCCATAATGAAAACAAACATCTCCATAAACCATCTCAACTCTCCCCCCGTGCCACCCCGTGGCACCTAGCACTTCATTAAGCGAATCAAGTTCGAGTAATGCTCGCACTTAGCAATAGACAACGACTTGGTAAACATGTCTGTTGTATTCTCCTTTGTGTGAACTTTCTAAAGACAAACTAGCTTCTCTTCACTCATTGAGATAAGGAACGACTCTCTCACCTCAATATGCTTCGTCTTCGAGCTGAATGCTAGATTTTCAGCTAAGTGAATTGCACTCTGACTATCACAGTACACATCCATGCATTCATATACGAAGCCTAAATCACACAACAGTCACCTCAAATAAAGCGCCTCCTTAGCTGCTTCAACCATAGCTATGAGCTCTGCCTCTATAGTGGACAAAGCCACAATCGTCCGCAACCTCACTCTCCAACAGATCATTATCCCACCAATGGTGAACACATATCCGGAGGTTGACTTCTTTCGATCTCTATCATCGGCATAGTCGGAAATCACAAAATCCAACCAAGCTGAAATATCTTCCTCTACCGCCAAAGACAAGTCCATGGTTTAGAGTTCCTCTAAGGTATCTGAAGATACACTTCACTGCTTCCCAATTTGTCTTTCCTGGATTTTCCATGAACCTACTCACCAATCCAACCGCATGTGCAATGTCAGGCCTAGTGCAGATCATGGCATACGTCAAGCGGCCAACTGCACTTGCATATGGGACCTTCATCATATAAGCCTTGTCCTTTTTCGAGATCGGAGACCCTTTACTAGAAAGCTATATGTTCAAAGGCATGGTTGTGCCGATTGCCTTTGCCCCTTCCATGTTAAACCGAGCAAGCACCTTTCGAATGTACTCCATTTGAGTGAGGCTCAAAAGTTCTAGCTTTCTATCCCTTTGGATTTCCATACCCAAAATTTTCTTTGCATTTAGCTTTTAGCTTTCGCTTTAAACTATCGATTTCAGCCTTATCCTTGGAAGCAATTAACATATCATCCACGTACAAGAGTAGGTACACTCATCTACCATTCTTTAAATGCTTGAAGTACACACAAGCGTCTTTAATGCTACGATCAAAACCAAGTGGAAGCATAAAAGAGTCAAACCTCTTGTACCATTGTCTAGGCGACTGATTAAGTCCATACAAAGACTTCTTCAATTTGCAAACCCAATTTTCTTTTCCATCTATAACAAATCCTTCTGGCTACTTCATGTAGATGGTCTCATCCAAGTCTCCATGCAAGAAAGCGGTTTTCACGTCCATTTGCTCCAGCTCCAAGTCATGAGCGGCGATGATAGCGAGAAAAATGCGGATGAACGTATGCCTCACTACTGGAGAGAATATCTCATCATACTCCAACGCCTTTCTTTGTGACAACCCTTTAGCAACTAGTCTAGCCTTGTATCTCCCATCATCCTTCACCTTAAACACCCACTTGCAACCTATGGCTCGGCTTCCTTGAGGAGGTGGTATCAAATCCCAAGTCTTGTTCTTCTTCAACGACTCTAACTCCTCTTCCATAACGCACATCCACTTCGAACTATCACATGACTTCAAAGCTTCATCAAGGTCAAGCGGCTCCTCATGAACCATATGTAGGGCATAGTCAAACTGATCACCAAGGCTAAGTTTCGCAAACTGCCAATCACCATACCTTTCGGGCGGCCTAATAGTCCTACGACTGACCCAGGTAGGTACTGCTTCGCCTAAACTCCTTTTAGCACCACCTTGAACTGAACTTCCTCTAGATTCATGCACATCACCAGCACTACTAGAAGGTAGATGTGGACTGTCCTATGGTGTTTCATCAACTGCGTTTTCCTCGACAGCATCAACAACAACTCTACTATTTGGCTGGAACACGGGAAGTACTTCTTCCATCTCCTTAGGCCTATCAGAATCTTCTGATGTGGTAGGTAGCTCCTCCTTCGGATTGAACATAGTAGACTCATCAAAAGTAACATGTCTGGAATGAACAATCTTCCGATCAACAGGATTTTGAATTCAATACCCTTTGATACCATCGATGTATCCCATTAGTATGCCCTTGTATGCTCTAGCCTCCAACTTGTCATCACCAGTATGTTGAACGTACACAGGACAACCAAAAATTCGGAAGTAACCAAGATACACTGCTTTACCTCTCCACTTTTCCTCTGGAATTTTCCCATCTATGGCTGAGCATGGAATTCGATTTATGATATGCGCCACAGTTGATAATGCCTCAGCCCAAAAGCCTCTAGACAAGCCCGCCGTCAATCTCAAGCAATGAGCCCTCTCCAGTAGAGTTATGTTCATCCTTTCTGCAACCTCATTGGATTGCGGATCGTCGGGTGTAGTGAAATGTCTCTGAATGCCATGCTATCTACAGAAATCAAGGAACTCCCTAGAGAAAAATTCACCGCCATTATCAGATCTAAGCACCTTCAACCTAGAACCAGATTTATTCTCAACAAGCGCTTTCCAGTCTTTGAACTTCTCAAAACTTTCTGATTTGGCCTTTATCACATACACCCATACTTTTTGAGAAAAGTCATCAATGAAAGAGATAAAATATTTTGCTCCTCCAAGAGAAGGAGTAACAATTGGTCCCCAAATATCTGTATGCACGTACTCAAGTACTCGCCTCGATCTATGGCGTCTAACTCCAAAAGATACTTTAGTTTGCTTGCCTAACACGCACTCCTAGCAAAAGTCCATCTTGTCGAAGCTTCCTCCTTTTATCATGTTCCATATCCGAAGCAACTCTAAGCTCTTCTCTGAAATATGACCCAACATGAGATTCCAAAGCTTTGCGGCATCCAAAGCACGAGAACTGTCTACTCCAACACACGACTCTCCAAGAACTGTGGTTCCTTTCAACAAATACAGGTTTCGGAACACATCTCCTTTCATAAAAACTAGTGCACCTCTCATAACCTTCAGACCATCCTTCTCGATAGTTATCTTGCATCCCAAAGATGCCAATTGTCCTAAAGAAATTAAGGACTTTCGAAGACCTAGAACATACCGGACACCTATCAAAGTGCGTATCATTCCATCAAACATCTTGATCCTCACTGTACCTTCACCCATTGCTCTACAGCTAGCATCATTACCCATAAGAATAGAGCTTCCCTCTCGTCCAACGAAAGAACTGAAGTAATCCTTATTAGGCGTCATATGGAAAGACGCCCCTGAGTCCAGCACCCAATGTTCTGAGACATCCGACACTACTGTAGACAACACATCGTCAGATACATACTTCTCCACCACAAATGATGAAGATCCGTCTTCTTCCTTCTTCTTCAAATCTGGACAATTCTTTTTCCAATGACTAGGTTTCTTGCAGATAAAGCAATTCCCGTCCTTAGACTTTCCTCTCCTGCCATTACTGGGCTTCTTGGACTTGGAACGCCCTCTAGAGTGCCAATTCTTCTTATCATCTCTTCCCTTTTCAACAAACAGGTCGTGACTACTACTTCCACCTCTACTTCCTTCACTTATCTCCTTCATCTGATCTATCAAGCCTTCATATAGAATACCTAACTTCACAACTTCCACTGCCAATGTGTCTCTAGCGAAGATAAGGCTGTTAGCGAAACCTGTGTAACGCTCCGGAAGAGAACACAAAAGAATCATTGTCATTTGCTCCTCATCCATCTTCAAGTCAACAGTCTACATCTTCATCATGAAATCATCAAAAAAATTAGGATGTTCCTTCACTGAAGTACCCTCTCTCATCCACATGATGAAAAATGTCTTCAGCAATAACAGATGGTTAGTCAGAGATTTCTTCAAGTAGAGATTTTATAGCTTGGTCCAAATGCCCCGAGCAGTGGTCTCACTGCTAATCTCTATCTCCCATAGCTAGTTGTAAAGTAGTAAACGCCCATTTCTCCATCTCCTTCCTTTCCGCGACTGAGATGTCAGCCGTCAACTCCTCAGGGGCAAACACTACTAGATGGACTTCATTCCTCATTAGAACAGGCTTCATCCTCCATTGCCACTTCTCGAAGTCTTTATCCCCATTCCATTTCTCAATTGCCAATTGT
Organism: Allium fistulosum; assembly: GCA_030737815.1. Classification (NCBI taxonomy): domain Eukaryota; kingdom Viridiplantae; phylum Streptophyta; class Magnoliopsida; order Asparagales; family Amaryllidaceae; genus Allium; species Allium fistulosum. The sequence continues at coordinate 329,004,851 of CM060906.1, forward strand.
GATCCTGACGTGATATACATCCCTCTAGTATAGGGTCTTGTAACAACTGGAACCACTCATCTCCTGCCATAGCATCTAACACTCCTCAATCAACCTTGCAGCTTTGATATCAGGTTGTTGGGGAAAATCCATTCAGATGATCAATCTAAGGGAATAAAAAATCCAACACAGCGGAAAACAACTGGATCGTGATTGTAGTGAGACGAAACAAATAGAGTTAAACACCAGAACAGACAGTCATAGATAAATGCAATGCAGAAAAATAAATAACGTCAGTATTTATAGTGGTTCCACTACCGCGAGGTAGTGTACGTCCACTTGGGGAGAGTAGATTTTATTAATCACTAAAAGATTAGATTTACAAGATTGATTCACTTTTGGAGGATATGTATAAGAAGAATTAACAATACAGACAAAATTCTGCAGAGTTTCAGCACTCTAGGATGGCTGCCATTGTTATCCAGAAGCTCCACTACTTATAGAGTGAAGAAATGAGGAGGGGTAGCTGCTATATAGCTACCCTGAGGTTTGGTTCGACATCCATCTGGACTGGCAAAGAGCACACTTGGTTTGGTCCGATATGATTTGGACCGGCATGCTCTAACACCGAACCAAATATTTGGTTCAGCCTTCAGCGTCTCAAATTTGGACTGGCATGTCCCAATTGCTGAACCAAACATCTGGAGCGGAACTACTTGATTCGGCAGAGCACTGAATGAAATATTTTGTTCGGTATTCCCATTGGAGCGGCATGCTTTAGTTTGGCGTTCTCTTTGAAACTTGTTTCGGCAATCAACAACTCATTTGGACTGGTATGCCTACTCCTCACCAAACGAGAATACTGGTTCGACATCCATATTTACCGAACGAGAATACTGGTTCGGCATCCATATTTACCACTCCAAAACATTCTTCACTACCGAATGAAAATATTACTCCTCCAAATTCATGTTGCCGCTACACTTCTACTGCCTCTGCCACCGAACGACCTTTTTCATTCGACACAATTACCGAACCAAAACCTAGCACCGCGACTTCATGCTAGGGTTTTAGCTTCCTCCTGCATGAGCTTCTTCTTCTTGATTATCGCTCCTTCTACCGTACCTAGGGTAATTAGGGCTTCAGCCTCCTCCTTGCTGCTGCTTCTCCAATAGCTTCATCTTCTTCAGTCATGAAATCAGGTATCATATCTAACAAAGTCCTACTGCAGTTGTTGAATTTGTTGCACCTGAGGAGATGTGGACTAGCAGCAAACCATCAGTAAGTCACTTTAGAGTTTTCGGTTGTTTGGGGCATGTTTCTATTCTAGATGTTAAGAGAAATAAACTTGAAGATCCAGTATAACTTGAATGCGGTTCCAAATAAAATAGCAATAGATGCATTCGAAAAACAAGTGATCAGCACTTTCATTAACTAAATTGCATAAGCAATAAAGTGACTTAGATTTATTGCCCCATTTATTTATTTTATCCCAAGTTAGCAGTCTGTTATTTATAGCAAAATATGTACAAAAAACCATCTTAGGACTATTCACTTTATTCCATATGCAATGATACCATTCAACGTTGGAGATTTTATTTTTGATAGCATCCTATGTAGTTTTAAATGAGAACTTCCCTTTGTTACTGGCTTTCCATTTCTAGTAGTCACTATCTGCATTAATATCAAGATGAATTTTGCAAATTTCATGCTTATGTTGGTTAGTAATTGGATGCAATTGAGGTTGCAACTAGTTGTCTTTAATTATTGTAGACACTATTACACTGGAACCCCTACATATGACTAAGTTATTCCAACAAACCTTATTTATGAAAGAATCGTTATTAAACCAAGGGTCAAACCATAGGCTCGTTTCTTCACCTAGCTTAAAATTTCTTTCTAATAAAGATTTTTCAATATTTCTGCATTTTAGAATTTGTTTCCAAGCATTAGAATGATTAGTATTGGCAGGATAGTCCAGAAATTATCATTTTTAAGATATTTAGCTCTCATCCACCTAGCCCACAATGAGTCTGTACTAATAAATCTCCAAAATAATTTTAAATGTCAAGTTAAACTGAGATCATTCATGTTTCTAATACCAAAACCCCTTTCATTTTTTGGCCTACAAACTTTATCCCAACTAATTGTATGATATTTACCCCTCCATAAAAAATCAGCACATCTACTTTCTATTTTTTTGATGGATGCAGCAGGAATATGATATGTTTGTAACCAATATAAAATGATAGCATAAACAATAGTTTTTATTAGTTTAAGTCTTCCTGCAATAGAAAGTAGTTTTCCTGATCAAGTTTCCATTCTCTCTTGAATTTTTTCAATAAGCATAGAACAGTCAGAGTCTTTTATTTGATTTACAGATAAGGGCAGACCCAAATATTTAATAGGAAGATTCCCTTCTGAAAATTTTATAACATTTAAAACACCTTTTTTATATCTACTATGCTTACTAAAATATGCTTTACTTTTACCAATAATAAGCCGCAACCCTGCATATGAGTTTAGATTATCAAAAATACTCATAATGGTTCTGCAGTAACCTTGTTTGCTTTAACCAACACCATAAGATCATCAGCATAGATTAGATGGTTTATAAAAGGTTGAAATCTATTAATAGGATTAATATTACCTTTAATAGCTTCAGTTTCCATTAATGCAGAAAAATATTCCATGACCATTGTAAATAGATAAGGTGATAAAGGATCACCTTGCCTAATACGTCTATTGCTTTTAATAAAAACTTCTGCTTTACCTTGAATAAGAATAGAAAAAGTAGGGGTATTAATACATTCTAGAATCAAATAACAAAAATTAATAGGAAAACCCATACATCTCATGATATGATGAATGAAATATCTGTTTACTTTGTCATATGAATTTTGCAAATCAATCTTAATACAAACATTATCACCATGTTTTGTATTAAATTTTCTGACCATTTCATGTGCTAATAGAGAATTCTCATATATTAGTCTGCCTGGCACAAAAGCAGTCTGATTTTCAAAAATGAGAAAAGGCAAAAATATTTTGATTATATTACTTTACACAGTAGCAATAATTTTGTATATAAAGTTGCAGCAACAAATGAGTCTATAGTTACCAATACAAGTGGGGTTTTTATTTTTAGGAATTAAAGTAATAAAAGTATGATTAACACTTTTAAGAATCTTACCTTTTTCCATAAATTCCTTAACAACATCAAAAACCTGCCCCTTAATATTATCCCAGTGGTTCTTATAGAATTTTGCATTAAACCCATCAGTCGTTTTATTTAAGTTGTAAAGGCTATATAAGCCAGCTTGTTGAAAAGGAATTTAATGAGTGCAATTCATCCAAACCGTTCTTATTATTGTTACCACTTTTACTTTTAGTAATTCTCAACAGAGTTAACTGCTTCTCTTATAATAGTGGATAATGCTACGAGCAGGGGCGGCCGGGCAACACACTAACTGGGCCGAGCCTGGCTAGGAGGCTTGAAACTACAGTAAGAAACTAACGATGAATATGGGAATGCATATTGAATGATTATGAGCTTCCTAGATGTTTTCAAGAATTTTGTGATATATTGAAATTGTGAGTAAGCCCTCCACTCTGCTTCTTAAATAAAATTTTCAGGAATAACTAGAAAGATCGATATTTCATTTTTTGTTATGAGAGCTTCAAGAGAACCCAACTTTTCCTCCTTGAAACAAGAATTTTTTTAGGTTTTATGGGATAAATTGGCATAAATCACTAGTGTATATACACTAAATCATAAGCTACCAATACAACTGTACAATGGTGGAAAACTAACCGTTTTGATGCATACAATTTGTGGAAAAAAAATACACAAGGCCAAGCAAAAACCAAAAAGATCTTATGCAAGTTTTTTGGTTCATAATAACCATTTCATATCCAAACATCCAAACATGGAATACATACTTGAAGCAATCAAAACTCCAAATCCCATATACATATTCATTCTAAACACAAGAGAAAAGAATAGTTCATAATAACCATCAAGGATGAACTGAATTACAAGAGGGTAACGTAAAAGAAAAGATGAATGCTAAGGAGTAATACATGATTCTAACATTTATTGAATCATCTCCAACTAAACATAATGAACAGAGATGAGCAATTGTCAAACGTCAGCCCAATTAATACACACAATTGGTTTATCAAGAAAATGGCCAAATAAATAAAGGTCAAGTTGAAACAAGGGGTATACTTTTCACAAAAAGCTATCTTATATCCAAAATCAAGCAAAGTGCGAACTCCACTTGATTAACAAATGATAAAGCAAAGGGAACCAAAACCAACGTACAATGAAATAATACAAGCTCTTATAATTAAAAATACATTAGCTTATCCAAGAAACTAGCAAATAACTTCCAAATACAGAGCAAAAGAAGTAACTATTAATAAGAGAATTATATTCATAGATCAATCATTTAACTTTTATAATATCAGGAACTGGAATGACATAAAATTTCTACCCAATACACAAATGTGCTCATAGAGCAGAGTACTTGTAAAAATTTCATTATTTGAAACACTATTTTTCCAAGGATATTATATTAATTTCATACTACCTGTCAATTAACTTATTAAATAGTTTGGGAATTCTTTTTGGAAAGAACATGTTTTCCTATAATATCGATTAAAAATAAGGAATTAACACTGGAGGAAAGAGGTTTAGACATTTTATTGCATATACAAGAGGACTTACAAAAGATGATTATTGTGATAAAATTGAATGATTCTAAGAATCTTTTGTCATATATGGGGAAGTGTATACATAATTAAAAAATAATATCATGATGATTGCCAGCAATACAAACTCATTTAACTAAATAACTCAGAGATAGCGACTTACCATCTTAAGCTACTTTACGCACATTGCAACAAGAAGGATGTCGCATTGATAACATTGGAGAAGCATAATAATTTTATATAACAGCAAAAAACTAAACTATGATCCAAAGTGATGGTAAATAGGAATGCTTACAAAGCGTATTAACAAAATGCAATGTTACATGAACATTCCTTACTACAAAATAAAGCACTCATTATTTTTGAAATATTTTATGCTATCTTCTACTCCTCATTTTCAACCCTATGCAAAGTGAGCAAAATTAGTTATAATTATAAATGGTTATGGACTAATTATGTGCATAAATAATGGTGATATTTTAGTATGAATAATTATACCTAATTTAATTATGAAAGTACCAAAAATAGAATTTTGAGATAACATGTTTACATTCACATGATATCACATGATTCAATATATTATACAAACTAGGGTTCATATGCAGTCAAGTTTCAGTTTTGTTATTTTCATTGCCTAAAGGTTGTCTTTCCCTTTCCTTATCATAATTCATTTTAAAAACAAATACATGGTGTACACTGTATATAAGAGTGCACATAAAACTTGGACTTTTTATACTTCGCTTCTGTAAATTGACTGCACTTGGTATGTTCATGAAAATCCATTCGATTTAAGATTTAAGGAAATCAAACTTATAAACCAACTCAAAACAAATCACTAGTGGTAACAGCCATGTACATGATTATAAACAAAAATATTAGGTAGTATTTGGTTTATTCCTTTTATGTTTGGATTTTCGTTCATACAAAAATATGCACGACGCATGTATATTGTGGAAAATAACCAATTTAGAAAACAAAGTTAACATATAAAATAGAAAACAACTTTTTTTATTTTTCATGGTTTGAGAAATAAGAATAGCATAGGAAACAATTCATTCTTACATCGTTCCTCCATCCTCTACATGGTCCCCTCCATCTTTCCTCCATCCTTCCCGTCGTTCCATCCGTCATTCGTCCACTCCTTCCATATTTTGTAATTAGTGTTGAAAAGTCCAAACACAAAACTTATTTTAAACCAAACGCTACCTTAATTTTCCTACGGCTTGAACTAAAATATACCATATACATAAATCATCCATTACAGTTGTTGCAACAGATTCCCAATACATTATTCTATAGAAAACCAACACATATAAATTTTGAGTTAGATAATGTAACATCGCGGTGGTGTTCAAACGGATTGATTTATGGAACCTACAAATCGGTTTTAAATGAATGAAATTCCAAATCAATTTACGGATTAATTCTTTTGATGATGATCTTATTTAAGTAAACTTTTACTAATGATTGGTTTCAAATTTTGAACGATGCTTTGGTACCTTCTCTTGTGCAATGAGATTTGGGAATATATGAGGGATAATCAAATTGGATCGCAAGATGAATAAGGATTGGAAAATGAGAGTGAAAGGACCGGGAAAATTGTTAACTGAAGAATAATGGGGAGACTTGATTCTTTTTGAAAGGATGGAGGATTGCAAGCTAAGAGAGGAAGGGGAGGAGTATACGGGAGATAAAGTAAGTGTGGTGCTAAGGGCACCTCAAAATATGCTTTCTAATACTACAGAATAAATAATAAATACAGTAAAATTTGTATGCTTCCTAATACCAAAACCATTTTACACAGTTATCAACCAATGACCAAAATCAATTTGCATGGCACACAACCGACGACCAACACAATTTTTCATGACCAACAACTGTCGATCATCACTTGTTTCGATGGTTGATGGCCATGGAAAATTGTGTTGGTCGCGGTTGTCTACCGTGCAAAATAAGTGAAAATTGATATCTTTGGTAGCCCCTTAAAAAGTATGGTATTAGGAAGAGTACAAACTAAAATTATATGGTATTTTTTAGCAATGGTATTAGTACGCATATTCTGAGATGTCCTTAGCAACACACTAAAATAAAAACATAAGCAGAATTATTTGGGTCTCAGAGAATTTCATTTTAGCTAGTTACAGTAGACAAACCTTCCCACGGTTAATTTGATGAATATGTATTAAATTATATTATAATGAGTACCATCGAAATATAATGACCTTCGGTAAAAATGTTGATACATCCTGCATTATATTTAGATGATGCATCTAACATACAAAAACAAACATGAATTTAAAAGGGACAGTTAGGCACAGGTCCCTAATAAGTTTCAAAATACACAAAAACCCCATTAAAAAAAGTTTGTAAATTAGGTCCCTAGAATTAAGTTATTGAATAATGGCATACACTTATGCAATTACTCAGTGAATAATTGCAGACATTTATGCAATTATATCAATAAATTGCAGACATTTCCATAATTATTCACTAAAAAATTGCGGAAATTTCCGCAATTTTTTCAAAAATTTGCGGAAAATTCCGCAATTATTTATCAAAAATTAGCGGAAATTTCCGCAATTATTCACCAAAAAAATTGCGGATATTTCCATAATTATTCACCGAAAAAATGCATAAATTTATGCAACTTTTGGATATAATTCCATAAATGTCTGCAATTATTCAGTGAATAATTGCATAACTATATGCAATTACTTAGTAACTTAATTCTAGGGACCTAATTTACATACTTTTTTTTACTGAGGTTTCTGTGTATTTTGAAACTTATTAGGGACCTGAGCCTAATATTCACAATTTAAAAAGTGTTATGCATGAATTATTCTCCACATGCTCTTACTTACACTAGTTTAGGAATTAAGCGAGTTTCACTATTACCATAGTTTTCCAAAAACAAACACAAAGCTATATAACAAAATAGAAACATAGTATCCTAAAAAATGTTTGTATGTATCAAATGTGGGATTAAACATATTATATATTTTTTGAAGATCTAAGTGAGTTAGCATAGATCCATAAGTTTTAATTTGTACTCAATAATTTGGTAGTTAGGTTATTCATATGAAATTTGAACTTTGATGGTTGTAACAACCTGAAATTTAGCAAAATAATAATTTGATAGCTAGAAATATTTAGGAAGAAAATCAAAATTTGATTATGAAAATAAAAGATAATTTGGGATTTTTTTTAGAAAAAGGAAGAAATTTTATTTCCTTGAATACTACAAAATAAATTAAGAAGACTATATTTTATTCTCCTAATAAAGCAAACGAGAATTATTATTTCTTAAGAATTAAGAAAAGAATTTGCCCAATAAAACAAGAATTATTAACCTTGCCTAATAAAACAAAATATCATAATGACTGGCCTAATAAAACAATAATATAAAACAAAATAATATAATGACCTGCTTAATAAAACAATAATATAAGCAAAATATTATAATTACTTGTCTAAGAAAATAATAGTATATACAATAGTATAATGACATGCCTAATAAAACAAAATAATATAATGACCAGCCTAATAAAACAATAGTATAAACATAATATTATAATTACTTTCCTAATAAAATTGTACTATAAAACAAAATATCATAATGATTTGCCTAATAAAACAAAATAATATAGTTACCAGCCTAATAAAATAAAATAGTATAATTACTTGCCTAATAATACAAAATAGAATGATGATGCCTCACTTATATATCAACCCTTACCTCTTCTTCCTTACCTCCACCTAGAGATCAAGTGGAAGCTTCATTTTGTGAGTAAACTTCCCCTACCTGTACTTTTGCATAATTGAAATTAAAGCATGAACCATAGAATTGGGTTGGAATCAAGGGTAGTGCATCCCTTCTTCTTTTTCTTTACTATTATTTATTCTGTTATTTTATTTTTGCGATAGTAGGCTCTGCCACCACCGCACTCTGTTAAGGGTAGGCTCTTCCACCACTGCACTATGTTATTTTATTTTTATAATGGTATGCTCTACCATTACCACACACTATTATTTTATATTTGCAAGGGTAGGCTCTGCCACCATCGCATCTTGTTATTTTTGCAAGCGTAGGCTCTGCCACCACTGCACTATATTATTTTACTTTTGCAAAGGAAGGCTCTGCCACCATCGCATTATGTTATTTTATTTTTGTAAAGGAAGGCCCTGCCACCGTCACATATTTAAATATGTTATGAAATGTTAATTGTTTGCATATATTGTTATGAACAGTTGATCATGTATGTTATTTGAATAATGTAAGATTATTGCGATTTAAACTTGTAAATAATAGTGACACTGGATACACGATAGTTACGTAGGAATTACCATTGTAAATAAAAAGCTGAAATAATATGTAATATTGTAAACCCTTTAGTGAAATCGCGTTGATGACAGTTAGGTGGGATTACTGTTAGATTGGAATTTGAATATATTAAACCCCTTAGTGACATCGAGTTAACGACAATTAGGTGGGATTATCGTCGTGTATACACTTATGAAAAACGTTATATATTGATTAGTGAGTGCTATATCGGATAGAGCTAGTATCCATCCTAGCGGGATTGGCTAAGGGTAGCATATTGAATGTGGCATCCTTGCCCCAATGTCATTAGTCCGACATTCTGATGTACGACATTAAGTGTGTGGCTACATGACTTAAATGAGATGATGGATATAGGAGTATTTTCATGTAGGCTGTAATAGACCAGGGAGGGTCATATACGGTATTGTAGATCGTGTGGGTGCACCCATAATTTTGATTCATATGTGATATTCATTATCACTGGGTTTTAATTTGGTTTCTGGTATATCGAGTCGTAGGTGGTACTAAGTATCACCGGGTGTCGATTCACATTTTGGTAGTTGATCAAATTTATCACTATTATACGATGTGGTATCAATAACTTATGATTAGGGAGAATCACAATTGAGTAGATTTGCGATTGTGGTTAGATCAAATAGAAACAAAACATATGTAATATGACATATATATGATGCCTACATGGGAGTTGGATAATTGACATATTAATATGATGATTTTGTTCAGTTCTCTTTTATTGTTTGATATTTGAGTTTACTCACAGCTAGTATCTAGCCTGAACTCGAGTTGTTATTCGTTTTAACAACCTTGGGTCAGACTGTGGTTGTATTGTAGGATGTACTTTCTTGATATCATTTCTATCTTATGCTTTTTGGAAAGGAATGTGCATGGTCTAGATATAGTATTCCATTTCTCATATTTTGTCGTACTAGCCGTATAAGATGAGATCTTCAACCAGATCATTTGATACTCGGGATAGTACTCTAGTATTTAAGAGGGATGGTGACCCTGTGCATAGTTATGTATGTATCTTTTTGATTGTGTCTGTAACTGGATATAAGGATACAATCTATATGTATGTGTGTGTGAATTTTTGACCGCACTGATGTTGTTGTTGATGTTTTGTTTTATGTAATCCTGTCTCTATATTATTCGCCCTAGGAAACTCATGTATTTTGCTTTGTGCTGAGACGAGATACAAGCTTTGTAAAGATTAAAGTATATGATAACAGTATTTGTGTTGATATAAGGAAGTATATATGAGAGATTACTCATATCGTGTCCTTCGCTCTGTGCTTTCGAACGGTAACCTCCCTCTGATATTATGGGTACTGGGCCAGGGCATTATAATGTGATATCATAGCCCAGGTCGGAATAATTCGAAGATAAAAACATAAATTGGCCTTAGAGCAGTGAGGCTTAGGTGGTGTACCCGAGTCTAGATAACATGTATGTTGGATAAATAAGTGGGAAGATCCGCTTTTGAATTTTGAGCGACTGTGTGGTTGATTGTCGGCGTATAATATAAGTATAAATAGGTAAATCTTTCTTATTCATTTGTAATTTCTATCTATACTTCTCCTCTATTTCTAGTAAAGTAGTCTTTTACCTCCTTGATATAGAAAATATGGTTAGACCCAGAGGTGATTGTGTTAGTGCCCAGATCGGATTCGATAACGGTCAGTTTAGTGGCACTAGTACTTCTGATGTAATGATGACCATGGATCAGTGGAAGGAATTTATTAGAGGCATGCATGATACTACAGTAGTTAGAACACCAAATCCTGCTCCTCGCTCAAACTTTACTAAACAGTGGTGTGATTATGCTAGTCTAGGTGGTAAGCTATTATTTGGGAATGAAGGTCACATGGGTGTCTATACCTGGCCGAGAAACTGTGGGAGAATCTTTGATGATATGGCTCTTGCAGATCCACGAAAGAGGAATCTCGCGTCTAGACAACTGCAAGGAGGAGCACTAGATTGGTATGATGCTATGACTGTAGAGATTCCTGAAGAAGAGATTTCATAGGAGTGGTATAAGGACATGATTAGAGCTCATTTTGTTCCTAAAGCAGCCAAGGCAATTCTATTTAGGAAGTTTATTGATCTAAAGCAAGATAATATGACAGTGCAAGAGTATGTGAATCAGTTCGGTGCTCTATCAAAATATGGACCAGCATTAATTAATACACCCCTAGAGAAGAATAAGAAGTTTGTTCAAGGTCTGAGGAAAGACCTTAGGGATAGACTTCTGGCTCAGCTGCATAGTTCATTTGAGGATATCATGGATACATCACTTCATTATGAGAGCGTCTATGAAGAAGATAAAGAAACAAGAACTCTAAATGAACATCATGGGAAAGGAGTGAAGCAGAAAATTCTTTTATCCTAAGAAAGACCGAAGATTCAAGAAGAAGCAAGTCAAACCCAATCATGGATCTCAGCAAAAGAAGAAAATTAATAAATATCAAATTATGTGTTACATTTGTGGAGTCAAGGGACACTTTGCAAATGAATGTCAGAAAACTCAAAATGATGATACAAGGAAATGCTTCAACTATAATGAGATTGGCCATATCATAAAGGATTGTTTGCCAATCAAGCAGAAATAAGGGAAGCTGTTTTCTATTGAATCTACAGACCCATCGGATCGGGCGAAGAGAAAACTAACTAGGGTTCTTGAAGGTATGATTATGATATCTAATATATATGTACAATTTTTTTTCGATACGGCCGATTCACGTTCGGTTGTATCAAAAGAGCTAGTGGATAAATTAAAGTTGGATTATATATTACTAGTAACATCACTTAGGGTAGTAAATCCTATAAGTGGTTACGTTACTTTAGGGAAGAAATGCTATGATTTGATTGTTGATCTATATGGATACTTCTTTATGTGCAATTTGCATGTAATGAGTCACTTGGGTTTTGGATTATTTTGAAAATGGACTGGCTTGAGCATTACGATGCTCGCTTGTTTTTTGTTGATCGAGTCATTGCTCTAAAGCATCCAGATCATAGAAAATGTTTTGCATTTACCCTTGATGCTTCAAAAGTTAGGTCTTGCATTCTAATTTATGCTATGGAATCTCAATACAATAAAGTCAAGAAGATTCCAATTGTTAGAGAATTTTCTTATGTGTTTGATTCCGTAGAAGGATTACCCTCTCATAAAGATGTAGAATTCTGGATAGATTTAATTTCGAGTTCTCATCCAGTTAGTACACCTCCTAGCCGTATTTGCCCTATTGAGATGGAAGAATTGCAAACTTAATAATAAGGACTTGAGTAGAAGAATTTTATTAGATCAAGGAGTTCGTCATAGGATGCAATGATAGTATTTGTAAAGAAGGCGGATGGGTCCCTAAGGATATGCATTAATTATAGGAAGTTGAATGAGATGACGATTAAAAACCGTTATCCACTGTCGTGGATTGATGATCGCTTTGACCAATTGAATGGAACAAAAGTTTTCTCGCTACTTGATTTAGCTACTGGTTTTCATTAATTATGAGTAGCTAATGATAGTATTCCTCTTCCAGCATTAAGAACAAGATCGGATCCTACGAGTGGCCAGTTATGCCTTTCGGTTTAACGAATGCACCTGCTTATTTCGTTGACTTGATGAGTTGAGTTTTCCATAGTTATCTGAATAAATTTGTATTAGTGTTCATTGATGATATCTTGGTCTATTTAAAGACCGAGGAAGAGTATGCAGAACATCTAAGAATTGTCCTAGAAACTTTTAGATTGAGTCAACTTAAAGCTAAATTCACGAAATGTTGCTTTTGGCAGAAAGAAGTGAAATTTCTTTGACATACTATCTTTGATAAAGGTATTTCCATTGATCCGAGAATGATCAAAGTTTTTCAAAAGTAGAAGAGATCGAAGTCAGTTACAGAGATTTGTAGTTTCTTAGGATTAGCTGGATATTATAGACGTTTTATTCAAGACTTTTCAAAAATTTCAACTCCGCTGATCCATTTGATGAAGAAAGGAGTAAAGTATAGCTGGTCAGAGAGACGTGAAATAGCATTTCAAAAGCTAAAAGAATTATTATCTCATGCACCTATTCTAATAGTACCTACTGATAATAAAAATCTAGTAGTATATACAGATGCTTGCAGGGCTAGTCTTGGAGTTGTGTTGATGTAATGCGATAGGGTCGTAGCATATGCATCAAGACAGTTAAGACTAAATGAAACTAGATATGCTACTCATGATCTAGAGCTAGCAGTAGTATTATTTGCTTTGAAATTATGGAGACATTATCTGTTAGGAGAATGATTCTTTCTCTATACAGATCATAAATCCTTGAGATACTTATTTTCTTAGAAAGATCTGAATATGGGACAACAAAGGTGGTTTGAATTTCTAGCTGCTTATGATTTTGAGATATTGTACACTCCAGGAAAGGAAACAAAGTGGCTAATGCTCTTAGTCGAAAACATCAAGCTATGGTTTCTATGACGACCGCTGAATGGAAAGATTTGGAATGGTTAAGTTCTTGCAATGTTTAGTTTAGAATGATGGATGATTCATATGCTATGTTGGCTAGTTTAGAAGTTCAACCATGCTTAGTTTATGGAATTCGAGCTAGTCAGAAAGATGATCCTGTGTTGATTAATTGAGTTCAAAAGCTACGGAATGAAGAAGATAACATTGATTTGAAGAATTTTGAGCTTGACTCGAACGGTAGCTTACGATCGAAAGGAAGGATATATGTTCCTAACATAGCTGACCTAAGGAAGGACGTTCTAGAGAATGTCATCTTTCCATGTTTACTATTCATCTAGGTGGAATGAAATTGTATGGAGACATGAAATGCATGTATTATTGAGAAGATATGAAGCATGATATAAAAGAATATGTGAAGAAGTGCACAACATGTCAGCTACTGAAGGGAGAACATCAGAAATCCAGCGGATTACTTCAGCCCTTAGAAGTACCGCAGTGGAAATGAGATCGGATTTATATGGACTTTATTGATGGACTTCCACGTTCGAGACAAGAAAGTGAAAGCCTTTAGGTGACAATCGATCGACTCACCAAAAGTACACATTTCATTCGTGTACGCTCGAATAGAACAACAAAAAGGTTAGCCAGATTATTTTTCAAACATATTGTCAGACTGCATGAATTGCCCAACAGTATAGCTAGTGATCAGAATCCACTTTTCACTAGCCATTTTTGTTAGTGTTTGCAGAGTGCCTTAAGAACACAACTCAATCTTAGTACAATCTATCATCCACAGACGGGTGGACAAACTAAATGAGTTAATAAGATTGTAGAAGACATTTTGTGAGCATGCTTCCTTAAATTTACCGGTTGTTGGGAAGACCATCTTCATTTAGTAGAATTCTCTCATAACAATAGTTTCCAGTCTAGTATTGGCATGGCTCCTTTCAGAGCTCTTTATGGAAGGCCTTGTCATTCTCTAACTTGTTGGTTGGAAACTGGAGACAGACTGATATTAGGTCCAAATATGGTGTGAGAGACAATTGAGAAGATCGGTTTATCGTAGATCGAATGAAAATTACTCAACCTAGACAAAAGAGTTATGCTAACAAGCATAGAAAAGGCTTAGAATTTTCAATCGGGGATTATGTATTTGTAAAGATATCTCCAATGGAATGAGTAATAAGATTTGGAAAAGTTGCGAAATTAGCTCCAAGATATATTGGGCCTATGGAGCGTATCGGAAGCTTAGCATATCGAATTGATTTACCTGCCTATCTCTCAGGAGTACATAATGTATTCCATGTGTCCCAGTTGAGAATATGTCTATAAGCTGCTAATGTTGTTTTAGAGCCAAGGCAACTTAAAGAGCTAGAAATTAAACCAAACATGACTTTCACCATCAAGCCGGCACGGATTATAGAATTAAAGGTGAACCAATTAAGAAACGAAGATGTTCTACTAGTAAAAGTTCAACACTCAAACAATTCGAAAGACTGTATATAGGAGACCGATGAACTAATGAGACATACACATCCTAACTTATTCTCTGCATAAACAAGTCCGATTTAAAAATAGTTGTGTTTTTTATTTTATTTGAGTCATGGATAATTGGATGTTTTAATTGTTTTTTTATTATTGTTATTATAAATTAATCTTATTTATAAATTGCAAGGACGCAATTTTTTATAAGTGTTATCCCACCTTTTGGCAAAGTAGTGATATCATCGATTCGACCAGAAACGAATAGTCGACAGTTGAAGAGTTAGCTACGTACGGTACTATAGACGATGGTCGGGCAAATTCGAACCAGGACCCAATCGAAGTGTAGCTAGCATGAAGTAGCTATAACTTCAATCAATTCCAAACTTGAATATTATATAATAAAACATTCAATCAATTATAAATTCTCAAGTTTGTTCTACTTAAAAACAAAAGATTTAAGTTTGCCAAATTTTATATAATAAAATATTAAAAAAAGAGAAAAAAAATGCCAAAAGCCCTATCAAAGTTATCAATTACAATACATCTCTCATCTTCATTCTTTCCAAGCCTGTATACATTCTTGTTCATTTTAGCTCTATGACAATATCATCATCCCTTCCCTAGCCACGTTAAACAAGCTACAGTTGGATGCTCCATACAAGTTACTACAAATGAGTATACAATATTATATGTTCATTTATTAAGCATATTAAACATAGAATTTCTCTATAAATACCCACACTTCAATGTAATATTCATACCACAATCCCTAATCATTGCAGGTATATACTAATCGCATTATACGAAGTGATTAAACATTCAATAACTTATTAAATATAATGATTAAGGAAAATTATCAAATTTACCCAACGGTTTTTATTTTTATGAAAATTAACATTATCTTGTTCATCTTTTTGCCTAATGTTATGTTTTTGAACTGATAGTGCAATAAAAGTAATAATGATTTGATTAACCGATGTGAAAAATAGTATATGCTTTTATAAATATATTATTTTCAATTGTAAAATATAATGAAAAGGATTTTTCAATCAAGTTAAAAATGTAACAGTATAAAGTACTGAATGGCTTTTCCTTTATCCTTTACGAGTACTTTGGCACGTGCGATGCACGTGCGCAGAAGGAACTGGTGTTAAGAAACAATATGTGTGAGGTTTTTTGAATTTTATAAAATGACTTTAACATACACATAATGTTGCATGTTTTGGATACTAACTTTCAAAATGCATCCACGTCCGATGGACATGTATATGGAACGTTTGTATCAAACATGGAAAGAAGCTTTATATCAGACCGACCTTATGTGGAGAAAAAGAAAAGTAATAAAGATATGGAATTATGAATTATTCTTGCATGTTCATGCAAACCATAGACAACAACTTTGATTCCTAAGGGAAATAGAATACGTTCTTTATTGCATATAGTAGGTAATCTAAAATAGATATGATAGCATTTTGTGATAAGAAGGAAAAAATGACATATTGTAGCTCGCAAACTATCTTATAGTAAATTGTAAGTAGTAAGCGTAGTTGTCGTAATCGTTTTCTCTCCTCCTTGTTTCGGGCTTAAGACCGGCATCAGTAATAAGTTGATGGCGGAGTTAAAAACATTTTATAAGGGAATTTTTATGTTAACTAAAAATGAGTTGTAGTAGTAAAGGTGAAAATTTTTGTTCGTACATATATACAGAAAAATTAACCCAGTGCTGTATTTTATAGAAGCTATAGTTGAATATAGGACCAAAAACAATAAAATGGAGAAAACGATTTTAACCGCAGTTATTACTCATTTATGGTCGTATAAAAAATCCCTTATTTAAATAGAGTAATAAAATATTTGTGAAGAACATATGGGTATACATGGCCAAGAATAATATTTAGAGTAAAAGTACTGCATATGAAGTGGAAAAAATGAAGTATAGTTAACTAAGTTCATGATTACATGTTAATAACACATCCTTATATGCAACATTTCTAGTATGTGTACCCTTTCTATTTTGAATATTTCCATTTTTCACCAAAACTTTTGTTGTTTTTTGTGAAATTCCCCTTGATAAAGCAACATATAGCTGACCATGGCTGAAAACATGTTCGGGAAGATAAATACCAACCCGAGGGATGGTTTGTCCTTGTGATTTATTAATCAATAAGGAAAAAGCTAATTTAATAGGAAATTGTTTACGTATTAGGTTGAAAGGCATGTTAGTATTCTCAGAAGGCTTAAGTGGTATACGTGGGATAAATACTCTTGTACCACAAAAATGTTCAATAGTGATTTCTGCATCTATGAGATTTCTGTGAAAGACACGACATATTAATCTGGTTCCATTACATAATCCAATTCTTGGATCAATATTCCTAAGCAACATGATTGGTGCTCCTACTTTCAGTGTTAATTTATGAGGTGGTAGACCACCTGGAGCAAGTGAGTTCAAGAATTCATACTGATATAGATTATGTGTATTCGACTTTGTCAAATGAGTAGTAAATGTACTCGCTACCTGGAAACATTTCTATAACTTTGTTATTAATCTCATCTACTGTTTCGTTTTTATGGACTAGTATTGCTCTATCCATTATAAAATTATTATCACCTAATATGTCATTGAGTTCAGCGAAGACTTCATTAATCAGAGCATAAATTGAAGAAGTATTGGTCCAAGGTTCAACGATATCATCTGGGAGCTGTATAATACCCTCTTGAACATAGACTTCATCTCCATTTCCAATACGTAAAAGAAATTGTGTATATGATTGATCGTCTCTTGCATGCATATTTTGTGTTAAATGAATTACTTGAACATTTTCCCACAAATATGATCGTACTATACATGCATCGACTGTTTGAGGTCTAGTACCGTTTACGACTATTGGTAGAACTTGACGAAAATCACCTCCTAAAATAACAATCTTTCCTCCAAATGGTGCATCTAAATTAGTTAAATCTCGTAATGTTCTATTTAAGGCCTCAAATGCATGGTAGTGAGCCATGGTAGCTTCATCTCATAGGAAAACAATAGCAGTCAATAAAAGTTTTGCGAGTTCAGATTGCTTGGGAATATGACATGTAGAGGAAGAGTATAAATTAATTGGTATTTTAAATCGAGAATGTGCAGTTCGACCTCCTGGAAGAGCAAGAGAAGCAATTGAATATATCTGAAACAAAATAGCAAATATTGTTGACTAATTTTGTGCTTAATCAACATAATTGGCATCAAATAGCGCGGTAATGTTATTCCAAATTATTATGTATTGATAAATGACAAAAGTGCAGTAACCATATTAAATGACAAAAGTGCCAGTTAAATAATTTTTTTGCCAAGCCTTGCAAACACATGAAGTGATATGTAGAAATAGATAGTCATGTTATACATAGGAATTTAACATGGTTAATCTAATGGAAAGCCAAGCTGAAAGAAAGATAAAATGTAACAGCATACCGAAGAAATAATTGTAAAGTCGTCATATATGCATATCACATTGCATAAAGGTGGAAAGTACAACTGTCCATTGAGTAATTATATGCATAAAGCAGATGATTTGACATGAGTGTTGACCAATAACTCCAATACTCATATGTACATCAAGGTCTAGTTAAAGTATTGTATGTATACTCTATTATAACATGTAAAAATAAGAAATATAAAATATAAGATTAACTCATGATTAAAATGTTATATATTCAACAAATTTATTTTGATAGCAACAAATACATGGAAAACACAAATTTATTGTCAGAGGAGACAAAGAGTAAGCACTGAATCATGAAAATGGACAGTTTTTGTGCTTGCGTAGGCATGAAGCATTAGTGAGAACGCTCTACAAGAAATCGCTCAACAGCCATATCACATTGTTCAATCTGCAAGAGAAGTAAAAATTTATGGTAGGTACAATAACAAAGTATAAGAAGTAACTACTTTTGGCATACCAAAAATCATCCCAATTATCATCTTGAGGATAATGTGGAAAACATTGGGTTTCATCATGTCGTGACATTTGCAACTCGTTGTTGGAAGAGTCAAATAATTTATCACTGTTTTCCACATTATTTTTGTTAACTGAAGGAAGATGAACAACATGGTTCGGCTTGTTAACATTTTCTGATTCAGTCTGAGGAAGAGTAAGCTTTGGGATGCCGTATAAAGCATCCACTTTTTCATCATTAACTGATTGAAGCTGTGTTGTTAAACATGTACTTCTACGTTTCATTTTCTCTTTGGAAGGGGACATAGTAGTTGTGTTACCTTCGAGTACATATTTGTTCTGTAAGATCAAAAATGTTTGTTAGCTGTGGATAAAATATGAACTCATATGGGGAAAAATGAAAAAAATGATGACATATTAGAAACAGACAATGCAAGGATAAGCAAAATGGTGAAGTGTGAATAAAAGAGAAGAGAGATCTACCTTTGTCATTTTGTGCATGAAAAGTAAGTTACAGGCTCATGAAGTTTGAGTGTAATTTATAGGTATGAAAGCATTTATTGATGTGAGTTACTGTGCATAAGCAAACGTAGGCATATAGCTAGGAACTAGAGTGATGGCTATGATGTAAGATGTCATATTATAACGATCATTATTTTTGGTTGCAAAAGGATACATTAGTCGGGTATGTAGCTAAATAGCAGAAGCGTTAATAGGGACCATGGTGGAACATGGTAGAGTATAGATGGTAAAGGAAAAAGATATATTTGTATGGCATAATTAGTAAAAAAAAAAGGAATGAAGCAAGAATTCTGTGACGATGTTATTTGCAGCAAAACCGAAGCAAAGAAGACTGAGTATATTCTCTAGTGCTCGGCAAGCTTCATAATGCATTTAACCCAACTTAGAACTGGGACAAAATTATGAACTGAGTTGAGCTGCATCTGCACCGAGAGGGTAGACTGATGGAGCTGTATGTGAATTAAATGAATTGATCTAAAAAGAAAGTGCCAATAGCATGGTGGTTGCATAACATGCATCTAGACTTGATATATAGAGATGAGATGAGGCCAGATGTTCAATATACATAGCTACACAGAGATGAACTACGAGGATACAGAGATGAGATATACTTGATATGCTACAAACATTGAAGCAGTGAGCTGCAACCAGATATACAGTGGTGGGAATAGGCATGCGCTATATCTATCCTAGCTGAAACATGTGTAGCTAAAGCTATGGAGATGTAAGGATATATCAGAGTGCTTTATGAAATGCACGTATAGGTGCATGCTAGATTAGTAATAATGAGAGGGAGAAAGTATTTTTCTGAATATGCGAGGAAATCTCGCCAAATTTGATGATTTGCAAAAATTTAGTCCATAATGCTGCACATAGCTTGGCAAGTACATGTAGGGAGAAGAGTGTTTGTTAGGTAATTAATAATGAACTGTTTACTTCTGATTTGTTGTTGTTATATTTTTGTTACTGAGGCTGTCAGGTCAAATCCATGTATAGTTCATAGAGATACAAAGTTCTAGAAAAATAATTTGGATGATGAACATGATGCTAAGGTTATTGCTATATAGAACACGATATCTTTGTGCTCCTAAATCGTTCCTTTCTTTATATCATCCCTTTCATAAAAATTCATATTGTTATAGGCCTGACCAAGTTTTGAAAATCATAAAATGTTCAGTTTGTTGTTCAGTTTGTTATTTGCATGAATGAAAGAAATAGTATAGATGTGATGAGCTTTGGTTTAGTATCATGTATATTTCTTTAGTATACTGCCCTTCCTTCTCCTATTTAATTTTGTTTTGGCTTAAAAGATTGAGAAACATTAGTGTGTACTATTTTGCTTTGTTTGAATATCCATCAGTGAATTGAGTTTATTTTTACTACTAGTTTCAATTATAGGTAGAAAGTTCCCAATACCTTTATTTCTTCCAATTTATATAACGTGTTCTAAATACATACTTTTCACTTAAATTAATGTTCTGGTTCTTGTTTGAAATGTCAGTGCCAAATTTTGAAATGTCAGTGCCTACCTTTACATTCAATTTTGTTTTGAGTGTTCTAAATATATATAGTTGGGTATGGTGCATTTCTCCTTGCTACTATGTTGCATTGACAGTGTACATATATTTGTGCCTTGTTTAGATAATAAGCCATCACTAACAATAATTGCTTCTAAACTTTATGTTCTTCCATGTGTTATACGATTTTTTTCCTCTGCGGTTTGTGATTGCTGAAGCACGAAAATACGGAGTTCGCTTGGTACTTAGTTTGCTGAACAAATATAAGGACTATGGATGCAAATGTTGTAATAAGGGAACTATGTGCATAACCTGCTACGTTTAATTAGAGCGTGGCATATACAGCAAGCTTATATCTAATTGTTTATAACCTGCTATCGATCCAACATACATCAAGCTTCCTAAAATCATACATCGTGGCATATACAGGTTATTATCCAACAATTAATTATAACGCTTACTGTATATGGGAAAAGATAAAATAAAAATGAATTTCTTCATTCTTCATTCTTCACTGTAGCTAAAAGGGAAAACATCTACAAACATGGAAGCTTGCTATGAATCAAAAGCATGAAAACATGTTACAATAAACTATCCTCCTAGTACAAAATACAATAGCATTTCCCTACTACAGAACTATAGTCTCAGACCACTACATAATACATCTTACATCATCCTCAAAGTCCTCTTCAGAACATCCATAACAGACCCAAAATATGCCTTAACAGCAATAGGCGGGTTGGCATACCTATAGTCCATCATATCTTTCTTCCTCTCATGATTACTCACCTTAGTCTTCACAAAATTCAAGCCATGTGCCATACTCACCACAGTCTTCCGATCATTCACTTCGATTACCTCGCTCCTCCTCAACTTCTCCACTGTGGCTAGAGCCACCCCTGTATGCTGACAGTAGAACATCCCCGTAAGATATGCCTGGGCCATGGCATCCATCAACTCCTCCTCGGTGGCCTCCTCAACTACACCATCTGTCTCTTTGATCCCATGCACCGCCATGTCAATCGACACCGAGTCTCCTATCTCTATCGCTAACGCGAACATCTCCCCCACTGTGATGGTGCTGAATCGGCAAGTGGCTATGTTGTATTGCCTTGCCAATTTGCAGTAATAATGGCACATGTCATACTAACACAACAGAGAGTTAACAAAATTATGAATAGAAGTTCAAAAATAAAATTAATGGAAGGCTGAATATGTGAAATACAAAAATATTATAAATAGAAGTTCAAATATAAAATTAAAAGAAGGCTGAATATGTAAAATACAACATAAGGTTATTAAACATCAACTCACCAAACTTTCATACTTTCAACCGTTGAACTGATTTGATATAAACATTTTCATTATTTGATCCAAACTATATCCATATAAATCGTTTGAAATTAGATGTTCTTATTTGTAGAATAATTACCTCATATAGGTCCACCATAGAAGTAGCTTCCATTGTGTTGTCTGCTTTTTCTATCGGGAAGCTTTTGCATGATACCTTACAGAAACTATCAAAAAGGCAATCAAAGGTCAGCTAACTATCTGTTAGTATGAATTCATCATAATATCACTTAAAACATCATATATTCTTGAAAACATACTCATCTGAAAACATATGCATTTGTAAACTCATATGAAATTAAACATATCAACCATGTATATTCTAAGACTAAGAATACTCCAAATATCTTACATTTTCAAGACTGTTCTGAAAGAAACTATATATACATATGTATAAAACTAATATTCCTGATATTACTAAACATGTTCACGTATTTAAAAGGCTTGAAGCTCACATTTAAAATTTTGTGATATTCTAAGACTCCATGCAATAGAAAAATTTAATCCCACGGCTCTCCTCTTCCCCGTGTGATCCTGTATCTTTTGTTGTCGGTTGTTTCAGCAAAGTTCTTATTATAACGTATCACTCAGTTAGTTCAAAAGTTTAGTTGCCACATAATAGATTTCTGGTCTAAAAAATGTGGTTGCAAAATTTTTTTTCTCTGCTTCCTGAATTTTGCAAATAGTTGCCACACAATTAGATTTCTTGTCTAAAAATTGTTGTTGCAAATTTTTTTTTGCTTCCTAAATTTTGCAAATAGCATTTATTTTCTTAAAATCCTAGATCATCGTATAAAAGCAAACTAAAGGAATAAAAAATATGCATTTAAAAAGAAAAATAATGTATAAAATAAACCAACAAAAACATGATTCATATATAATTTTTTTAATGCAGTCCAATTCTAGTCTTCATCGTAACATTATAGTACTGGTATAATAAGTCTTAAGAGTGCCTAAAATAATGCATAAAATTACAATGCACCTTTTGGTATTGGTGGCTGACATGAATTTATGCTCCATTAAGGTTTGCACTTATGGAGAGCTTTAAGCTCTTCTAGCAGTTGTTTTTCATACTTTCTGCTTGTAATGCACGTGTTGTTAAGCATATGTTTTTTGTAAAGTTTGTTAATATTATTTTGTTGGACAGATTTCCAAATGCGTTATTGAATCTGTCTTTTTACTTGGTTCGAAACATAGGAAAATGAAGAAAAAGAATGTTTACAAATCAAATGGAACTAATTCTCTCCCAAACCAATATAACACAGTAGTAATTCGAACAAAAATAATTTAAGCTAAAGGGGAAACTTTACCCAATATCCTCTGTTGCCATACTTCAACCCAACCGCTGTTAACAAACATAGGACCAAACTTTCTCCATCAACATGTCCTAGAAATGTAAGTGTTAAAAAAAATGATGGGAAAAGTACATTAATATTTCGATCAAATAAGTTATAAATCCTGTAATGAAAAACAAGACTACTCTAGAAAGTAATACGTACATGTAGCCAATTTATCAAATCCAACTCTCATTCACAAGACACGGTAGATGAAATTAGATCTCTAAAATTTTAGGGCTGGAGATGTTAAATTCTGGGAGTATTTGAACAAAAAAAATATTAACTTGTTAAGAAAATAAAAAAATAAATCGCACTTAAGTCTAACCTTACCTCCGAGCCACCACCATGTCGCGACAGCAAGTGGTCGCGAGCGCCATCAGTTGTCTTGCCAGGCTCGCCTCAATCTTCATACCGTCTCTATTCTGAAAAATGAATTACTCACCTTGATGAGCAACTTCGAGATTCTCAGTCGCTTTTCCCCAGAGACATCGTAAAGCAATTACTCCAAAATCTGCCGCAAATGATGTAGAATCCAAATGTATTTGAAGTTAGATTGGATTTTGAATTTTTTTTAGATTAGGAAGCAACTGAAGTGAAAGAAGGAAACTGGGGACTAGGAATTGAAGAAATAGCTAGAGAGAAATGTGTAGAAAATGTGGAATAGAAATGGAGTAAAACATGGAGAACTTGAAAATGAATCTGTCCTTGAATTGATGAAGCGAATTATTATTTTGAATTGTGAATGTAGGGCAATTTTGAGAGTATGAGAAAGGCTTCACCTTTTCAAGTATTTGCTTTATATATAAGATAAGTAAATAACTTTTAGCAATTTTAAGATGTAAATCGTCTTTATCATCTAAAGGAATTTCTCAAGTATAGAGTAGAACTTCGAAGAATAATCATAGTGACCCAACTTAATTCACAAGAGAGTTGCCAACTTCTGTGATGGTACTAGGGATTCTTTCTACTTCATTTTTTTGGATGCTCTCCAAGCCAATCTTAACACATTCTAGATTTCGAAGATTAGCATGGCATACTATTCCTTTCAAGTGTAATGATATCTTGTTTTCTTCACGATAAGGCAAGGCATTATTAATATGGTAATGTGCTTTGATGTATTCCCATTTTTGATATACAGGTTGATTAACAAATTAACAGAATGACCAGCTTTAGAATAGTTACCATTCACAAAATCCTCCAGCATACTAATTGCCATCTTTGGCTTGCAATATTTGTTATACATCTTGGCTGGCCATTCACGAGCCAAAATGTTATCAAGACGAAGAGATACAATTTGGTTGTATAAGTTTGCTGCTTTGTGATATTCTCCAACTTTGAAATATCATTATGAAAGGTCAAATCTAAGAGCCATGTCTTCAGGACTGGCATTTATCATCTTTTGAAGGCAATACTTAAGCTGGCCAGATTTGTTTTGCTTCATGGACCAATCTACATGCTTTTTCCAGAGAGATGGATTCTTTGGTGATAAGTGAGCAGCAATCAAGTAAAAAATTCACAGCCTTTGTTTATCACCCTTTAAATCATATACATTACCGAGCATATAGCATGCATCATGAATAAATGGTGAAACTCCAATAATTACTTCCAATAAAGTAGTAGCCTCATCATAATTCCCTAATGCATTATAAAATGCAACATCACCAAGTTTCCTAGTAATCTCAAGATTAAGGTTAGATTTCAGCCTCTTCCTTCTTTCACTTTTCTTTCCTTTCCTTTTTGACCTTCTACTTCAGTGGCCAGAATAGATATAGTCATCAACAATATCCCTTGCAGCTCCCTCCATATCCTCTTTTAGCTTTTTAGCTTGCTTATCGCACTACGCCATAGATGGCCTACTGCAACGAAATTACATGGTGTTGCTAGCTATAATGTAACGATAGGTATGCTGATTTTTGTCTATTACAACACTCGCTTCAAGGTGTTAGCATAGGTATCAACAAGATGTTGCAGTAGCTATAGATGTATTGAAATTAAAAAATTAATAAAATTAGCAATCCGCGTGAATACGATCCAACGGTCTACATTTAATCTGGTTGTTAAAATGGATCACCACTGCAATTTGCCCCAAAATTTTGTTTTCCCGCCTAGTTCAGAGTAGATCCCCTTTTGGTTTTCATTCCAATTTGCCTCCTCCCATTCGCCTCCGCCACCAAATTGTTGCAGTAGCTATAGATGTATTGAAATTAAAAAATTAATAAAATTAGCAATCCGCGTGAATACGATCCAACGGTCTACATTTAATCTGGTTGTTAAAATGGATCACCACTGCAATTTGCCCCAAAATTTTGTTTTCCCGCCTAGTTCAGAGTAGATCCCCTTTTGGTTTTCATTCCAATTTGCCTCCTCCCATTCGCCTCCGCCACCAAATTGTCACCCTCCTCTTCTTCTGCTTCCTCATTCGCCTCCGCCACCAAATTGTCACCCTCACCCCAGCTACCCCCTGACCCATCGCGACCATCTAGCTCCAACCAGAGCCCCGTCACGACACCAAAACCCGAAGCCAAACAAAGTTTTCTGTTCAAACCCCTTTTGCCACCACTGTCGTCGCTATCAGCTCTCACCTCCAATAGAAGACTTGCTCGCCACCAACCCCTCTACCTTTCTCCTTTAGACTACTTCACCTGAAAACCCTTCTAGCATCTTAATTTCTTCCAAAACCCGAACTGCTGCCCTCGAGATTTTGGTTCACTTCGTACTTTCCATCGCAAGTTCAGAGCAGATCCCAGGCTGATCTCTTCGTACTTTCCCCTATGATTGCGGTTGCTTCACTTGGTACTAGTAATTTCAATAAGATAGTATGCCCCCATATGTTTGTGCAAATGCTCCTTTAACACTTGTTAATGTTTCAGAATCTGGCTGGGTATGTACTGCTTCTGGATGCCCTATGCCTCCATCGCAAGTTCATAACTCGGACTGAGTGCAGAGTGATCTTATCCAAGCATTAAGGTTGGTTGGTTCACCATTGAATCTGGATGTAGTTGTATTGGTTGAAGGTTGGTTGGTTGGTTTGGTAAGTTATGGAAGTGATGGTGGAAGTTGGTGATGCAGAGGAGTTTCAGTTGGCAGTGTGATGCCTGAATGTTGGCAGAGAGATGTAGACGGAGTTTGGAGTTTGAAAATGGTAGAGTGCTGCTGTGTATTGGTTATGGAGAGAAGCTAATGTGGTGATTGGAAATTGAAAAGAGTTTGCAGTAGAGTTTTGGTGTTTGGCCGTAGGGGATTCAAGCAGATTTAGGCGAGGAGATGGAGGATAGGAATTAAGCTCAGTCTTCATTTGTGCATCATTTTACGTCATTTCAAAGAAGGCTCGATCTTCCGAAATCGGTGTTTGGCGCTGCGCCCGGACCCGCTTCTCGGCTCGCCTTCGGCTCGGCACTCGGCTCGTCATATATTTGTCAGTGTCGGTGTCTGTATAAATTGAAACTGCATATGTAATGAGTGAACTGAGTAATGTAGTGAGGAATATCTGTATATGTGAATATCAGTGTTATTTATCATTGAATTGTAAAATAGTGGAGTTAGGAATTTGTACTATTTTAAATGTTGAAATAAAATATTTATTTAAATAAATTACTGTTTGAATATCAAATTATGTGCAATAGCATTTTATTAAATAAATATTTATTTCTATTAAAAAATCAAATATGCTCTACATTGTGGGCCCCACAAATTCAGAAAGTTAATATCTATAGCAACATTTTGGAATGTTGGTACAGACACCTATGGATGTTGCCATAGACCCAAATAGGGTTCTATTGCAACAATATTTCTTATGTTGCCTTAGATAGTCAAAATGTTGCCTTTGAGGTCTGCGGCAATGCGGCAAAATGCATCACCGAGAAAGTGTTGCCTTTGCCCTTTTTTAGCCTACAGCAACATTTTTTGGCACTTCCTGCATCACATCTTTGGTGTTGCAGTATGCAATCTATGGCGTAGTGTCGTGATTCTGTGAATTAGAATGTGCCTTTCTTTTTTCTCAACCAAGGCTTCATATTCAAGACATTTGAACTATGGGTAAATTTCAACACTGTTATAAGAATTATTTACAGAAAAATCAAGTAGATCCATCTCTCCATAAAACTTAATACTCACTACACCAAAAAGGGTCTTTCGTAGTGTTGAAAAAATGCTACGAGAACTTTTAGTAACGTTTCCGTAAACGCAACAATACGACATTCTACTAAAAGTCTAAAATTTTTTGTAGCCTTATGGTAAACCCTACCAAAGCTTAACATATTGTAGCATTTTATACATGTTTTATTTATGTAGGGTTTTCCGTTGCTACCAAAGTTAATAATTTTAGTGCATTTTACTTGTACCCTTCTTTGGCATACTATAGTGTTTTTTATGCTATCATAAATTTTTCATAGTGTTTGTACCTTGCTAGTTTATAGTTTTGCAGCATTTCTCTACAACAATATATTTTGTAGAGTTTGTTCTCTACTACCATATGTTTTGTAGCCATTTTCGTTTAATTCCGTAGCGTTTTAAAAAGGCTACTAAAAGTTATTGACTATTTTGCAGCATAATTTTCATGTTGTTAGTTCCTGTTAATGGCTTATATCATTTCCAACAATCACTCATATAATAGTCATATTAAAACCAACAATCAATCACATAATTGTCATACTCAAACTAAAAATCAATCAATCACATAATCATCATATTCAAAAAATTGAAAAAACACATTAATTGTGTAACGAACGCGATTTTTCGTCGCTCGAAAATCGACATTAATACATTCACTGTATCAACTGCCGAACAATCGAATGCCGAAAAACCGAATTGTTATGGAGAAAAAGAAGAGGTAGAAGAAAACAGAAGAAAAAGAACACAGAAACAATATCAGAATCTCACATATCGCAGTGGAACAACATATAATAGATAAATGAATCATCTTTAAATCAAAGAACTATATCATTTTATACATTACATCATCATCAGAGTTTACAACAACAATACTACACTGGACAGTTATATGAACTTGTCCACATACAGAATACACAGCGGAATAAATAATATTATATACAAGTGGTACGTCTCGCCATCCAGCTTGCCACTGAGCTCCATAGTATCCCGAATCCAGAATAACCTGATAACCCAACTCTAGACTGCCCGTGTGGAAATTGGTAGGCACCCAGAGTTTAGGAAGGAAACAATAAACTCCGAGTCAGTCATGGTGACTGGTGTGAGAACTAAAACAGTTTATCTTTAAATCAAACAACAAAAGAATTTTAACATTGAAACCCGCAATGCTTTTGGAAAATGAAACTACCATAAGACCTCCCGCCACACACACAATGCAAACGCAGAATTGGAGGAGATTTCTTCTTATGATAGTCAAAGATGCTTACTACGCAAATCATTGGATTATAATTATTAATGTCTAGTGTAGAAAACATTTTGAAAGTATAATATTAATCTTAGCCAGCATAGACATTTCGAACTATGCCTACTATAGCTACCATCTAAACAGTGGGGTGCCACCATAAGTAAATGGCAGGTTCTACAACTAAAACCATACAAGTTTCGTATTGGGAATTGGATTTGCCAACAAATGGTCAGGCTAAGGAACTTCCTATGCCAAGAAAGAAAACGCCTCTGGCTGGACGCTTCGAGAGACAAACTGCTCTCTGCCAACAAAGCCGGGTTACCCCTGTAACTAGGTAACTCACGAATATGTCATCCCCCGGTCCTTTGGGACCTTTATCCGAGCGCTCGGTAACATCATCACACATAATAAATAAAGTGTGTCCACATGAGTAAGTATCTGGGCTCCATACCATGATACCACCCCTTTCCAGAAGGAAATGACATACCCTAAAGGGCGCGACCCTCATAACCTTGCCGCAACATTCCTGTTTCGACCATTTCCGGGTTGTTGAGGCCCTGACGAAATCTCGTCCACAAAGATACGCTTTATACAAAAGCTATGCTTTGGGTCAAACAAATGATCAAAGTAATGATCACAAAGATAAATGATCAAACAAATGATCATATCACAAATGATCAAACAATGATCATTTCACAGCAACACTTAGCATGTCACATTACCAAATTGGGAATATATCGCTGATAAATTTCAACTACATAACCTCTGAGCTCGTACGTCTCAGAGAAGGGTGTTAAGCTAAGAGAATAAATTCTCCACCACCAACAGAAACGTATTTGAAAGAAATCAGCTTTACATCTCAAAACGTAATGTCAGACATGTAACCATACAAGTCTGTTCCGGGTTCGAACAGAACCGAAGGCACTTCCAAAGAAGCCCTTGCAATCCGGATATTCACAATACCGATAAAACTTCCCATCATAAAGGAAATCTCAATACCGTAGCTAACGGTGCAGAGACAATCGATAGGTCATCCTATCGTTTTCACAAATACCTGGTCTTCACCACCGGTCTTCAATACGATCCATATCGTCGTATCACCAATTCGGAATGGGTTATACGACACAAAGGTCCTTTCCCGGCTAACCCGAATAGTGAGCGCTTATTCAAAAATAAGTGTGGCATTCAAATTTAAGCAAATCACAACAAATACCCATCCAAGGTAATTATTGATAGTCGGTTATTTAACTATCAATAGGTCTGCACAGCATCATCAGAATCCAAATAATTTTCCAAATTATTTATCTTTCAAAAATATCTTTACCAGATATATAATTTCCACACTTCAACTATTTGAAAACAAATTTCAAATCAATTTTCACATTTCAATTTATCTTTGAAGATAAAATCTCAAAACATTTCACTTCATATTGGAAAAACATTTCCATACCTATTTAATAATAGGTAATTCACAAATCCATTTATTTTCAACATTTGAAAATATTCAATATACTTAAATCCAGTTACGTATATATTTATTCTTTAAGGAAACATTCTCTTAAACATTTATTTGAGTCAAAACGAATGTTGCGTAAAACATCGTTACGACGACCCAAAAATCACTAGTATAGGGATTCGAAATTTAGATAGATATATAAATCCCAATACTATATAAACCATTTCCTTTCGGAAACCATTTACTATAACAACAGTTTTATAGTCCACCATTTCCTTATTCCTCGAAACGTCTATTTCAATAATAAATGTTGAAATCTATGTTTTCGATACTTAACACGTTTTAAAACATCTTTTAAAACAATTACTTCATTTCGTAATATCATTTCTACAAAACATATCCATTTTATCTAATAATATATTCACT
Source organism: Allium fistulosum (assembly GCA_030737815.1). Lineage (NCBI taxonomy): Eukaryota > Viridiplantae > Streptophyta > Magnoliopsida > Asparagales > Amaryllidaceae > Allium > Allium fistulosum. Next base: position 329,035,730 of record CM060906.1, read on the forward strand.
GTCCAAAATCGTGAATATGCTTTATTTACCCAATTCAATGTTCCTACACATTTTACTTAAAAGATTATCCACTGTCCAAAATCGTGGATAAAATTCCCAACCAAACTCTTATTATTACAACATTTAACTTAAAGGATAATTCGCTGTCCAAAATCACAAATATATCCCCTTTATTAAACTTCTATGTTTAATTTATCAAATTCAATTGGTTTCGGATTTATAAAACAATGTTTATAAATTCACATCTATATTTATAAAAGCTTCGATTATAAAATCCCTTTTATAAATCAATTCAATTTATAACTCAACTTTATACCCAAAATCCGATTTATAACTTAATTATTTATAAATCCTTTATTTTACAAAATCCATTCATTTCATAACTTCACAATTTATAAATCTATAAATTTTATTCACTTATGAAATCCATTTATACTTCATTCTAATACTTATAAAATTCGTTTTATAATTCCAATATCTTCAATTTATAAATATCAATTTTATAAATCTTTTATATAAATCGTTTATGATTTTTTTTTCAAGAATCCTAATTTAAAATTAAAATCGTTTATTTTTAAACTTCAAAAATGGATCTGATGATGCAACAGCACCAAATAGTCAATCACAACATCCAAACATCATATATCATCATATGATAACAGAATATACAACAATATCTGTAAATAATCACTACGGTGAGGAATCCAGTTGGATCCCTCCAACCTGCTTTCCTGCATCCACAGATGTTAGCACAATACCAATTTCACTTCACAATGAAATTATCGCGGTATATGGGATTTATAAATATTATCCGCTATTATGCGGCGCAATAGGGTCTCATCCGCTATACAATGCGGGAAATCAACTCCAATATATACATATTTCAATATATATATATTGCTATATACATATATAATACCAATTCCACTTCAATGTGAAATTATCGCGGTATATGTTTTTAATAAATAACATCTGCTTAATAACGGCGTATAATGTCTATTTATCACAATAAATAGCAATCATCATTCAATCATCACAATTAATCACTATCAACAATTTTAAATCTAACTATTTAAAATTTAAATCGAAACAAAACATTCGATTGAGTGAGGAGTTCTCACCTTTGCTTTCAATTCCGTTCCAGCTTTTTATTTCGAATTAAATTAAACAGACGTTTAATTTTACCCGAAATTCACACTAGCTCCAAATGACTCCAATCTAGTTCCATAGCGTAGTGTTCGTCAATATGAAGCCAACGCAAAAAATTTCGTAATTTTCTGACCTCGTATGACAAAGTTATGGGGTTTAGAAGTTTATACGAATTAAAATACAATTAAATTTACAATTTCCTTTGTATTTTTAAACCTTTTCATCAAGGCCGTTCGTTACAAGCCCTAGCAGATCATAGCCGTGCGTGATGTTCTTCCTCCTTCCAGATATATGCGTATGAAAGATAACCCACCAACGTCGATGTTCATCGATTTTTCGAGCCACCCCTGTTGCCTTCGGCCACGATCAACTAGCGCCAGTCCAACGCCCATCGCGCCACCAACGTCCGGCCCCAAGCTCGCCGTGCTCGGTGGTTCCAGTGATGTGAAAAACATCCATGAATGCATGTGCTTCGAACCCTTATAGCCGTTGATCCGTGAGGTTATTTTAGATCGTGACCGTTCACATCGTAGAGCTTGCGAAGCTCTTCATCTTTGCAGTTGAAGATTTTTGCTATAGCTTTGTGGATTTGAAGAATTTTGAGGAAGAAGGGAAGACAATTTTGGCCATTCATTCATCAAGTGGCGGCTGTAAAAGATTAGGGCTAGGGTTTTGAGCAAACGTATATATATATATATATATACGTATTAATTTAATATTAAATTCATTTTAAAACGACTTTTTCAAACGATCTCCAAATCACACGTGCCGCCTGGAGTTCGTAAGGTTTACCCCACGTTCCGAACACAATGGAATGTGTTCCGGGAGTTAATTCGATCATCTGTGCGAGTTACGGAATTAAACGATCGATTTTAAATTAAACCGATTTAAACCGATTTCGATGCGTTTTGGCTTGCCCCGGACAAATGGAAAATCCAATTGACACGAAATTTGAAACCATACAATAATATCACATTACGGATCCGATGAAACTAGTTTCGTCGAAATCCGAGACTTTTTGAAAAATGACTATTTTAACTCGCCAAATTAATATTAAAACAATTTCGATGCGTTTCGAGCTGCCACGGTCAAACGACAACTCCGATTGCTACGAAAATTGAAATCCGATAATAACAAACTATTACGGATCCAATGGAACAAGTTTCGTCCAATTCTGAGACTGTCCCAAAAATGGCTAATTTCACTAGTCCATTAAATATTAAAATATTCAATTTTCACAAATTAATTCTAAATTCAATTTTAAAAGTTCTATAACATCACTATAACTTCAATATGATTTAATATAACTTTATAAATCATTTTCAATCACATTAAATCCAGATTTCAATTATTTCTGGAATATCAACTATTAAATTATCGATTTAATTACCCAATTAAATCCAGTTATTCGAAAAATAAATTATTCGGCTTATTAATTTCACTAATTAATATTTAAAATCAATTAAATATTCCAATTTCAAATGTCAGAAATTCTGAGTCGTTACAAACTTCCCCCCTTAAAAGAATTTCGTCCTCGAAATTACCAAGTAAGAAAAATGCCCAAATCCATTAACTTTTCAAAATCCACTTAGTGAAAATTTTATATTCACCTTTTCCAAATCTTTAACTTCAACCAAAACAATGGTTTCCATTTTCTAGTTCAATTTCTACTCTTTCATTTTAATTTAGAAATTAACTTTTAATTAACAAAAATTTTCAAAATTTCCCGAAAAATTTCTAACGCCTTAAATTTCCAGAAAAAATCGCCAGCGTCTCCTTTGCGCAGTTCGATCATAGTAGGATCACAATTGACATAAATATATATACATCGACCCACCCGGTCGGAAAGGCAGAAAAACAGTTCATATTTCCTATTTTTATTGCGTAGGCGTACCTTTTTAGCATTTTTAAGCAAAGCGGTTATTTATTTAGCATTTTAGTGCAACCAAACCAACCGAACGGTAGCCAGCGCACCTGTACTTACTCAATTTAAACACGTAAGTAACATATATATAAGGTTATTAACAATTTTACTCTTTTAAACAACTACAACATTTGCATATCAAAGAAATGCATACTAAACTAGGTTTATAAGCAACTTATAAAATTTCGACATCACTTGTAATTGTTTACAACCAATTCATATACAACGGCATTTAATTTTTCATTTTCAATTAGTTTACATTCACTAATTTAAATTCAAGTTGGTTCATTTTCAATTCAAATCCAATTTCTATTTAAATTTACTTCACCTTTCAATTTGGATTCAATTATTATAGCTTTCAATTTCTTTTATCAATTCAATTTCATCAATATTTAATGAATTTACTATATACAACCAACTAACAACCATCTAACAATCAAATCATAACCAACAATCCAATAACAACCAATGTCATTTAACACAATCAAATTATTAATTTACATTCAATTTGGTTTAACACTTTTAATTCCAATTGGTTCAATATTAAATTGGTTTCCATTCAATTATTCAACTTCTAACTTATTAGCTTTTAATGAATTAATACTTACATCCATTATTCATTTTCAATTTTTCACATTAGATTGATTAACATTCAATCCATCTGTTAATTCAATTGCTAATTCATTTTACAAACAAAGTTGAATCTCATTTATATAACTCAAGTTTATATTCATCACTTCATTTCATTAATTAATTTTGATACCCAAAATCAAATTCATTCACCATTACTTAAGTTATATTCCAATTTAAACATCATTTGTTTAACTTAACTTAAATTTCCACTTATAAATCCAATTCAATCTGATTTAATTTATTTAACTTTACTAAAGCTAAAATCTTTTATTTCATATTATAAGTCCAAAACTTATTTCACTTATAATCATCAATTACAATGTGGATTTTTAATTTCAAATTTTGTTTATCACAACAAAACTCCAAATTTTCAATTTATTATAGTAGCAAATCAATCACACAGAAACTCGAAAATGATACTGATGATGCTGCAATCATCACCCTTATTATTTCCCAGCAATAATAGTGAATTCAGTGCTTAAATATTCTTTTCAAAAATTTCCTTTTATTTATAAATCACATTACAAATCTTTTATTATAGAATTCCACTTTATATATATAAGATCATTTCACAATTGTAAATCATATTAATTATAACTTCATACTTATAATTCATTTGCTTGTACAATTTACTCTTTCACAATTGTTGTTTTATTTAACTTATTCAAACAACCAACCAATCAATTTATATATATTTTAATAATTTCCGGAAAATTATTTTCCTTTATATACAAAATATAATAGAGGTAAAATTATTTCATTTACCCAATTTTTTTTTAAAACAATATCGTGCCGAATTGTTCTGAACAAGTGTTTAGAGATCCCTATCGATAGAGTTGTACGGACTATACCGACCAGAATCCATATACCACTCAACAAACCAATCATCACAATATAAAACAATTTTATATTCACTAACAAATACGCGCTCGTATCTATTATTACACTCAAACTCATTCTAGAGTACTACTGACTCTATCTCTAATGAGTAACACCCAACAGAGCAGGGTTGTCGCTTAACCATATGCTCTGATACCAAATGTAACGAACGAGATTTTTCGTCGCTCGAAAATCGACATTAATACATTCACTGTATCAACTGCCGAACAATCGAATGCCGAAAAACCGAATTGTTATGGAGAAAAAGAAGAGGTAGAAGAAAACAGAAGAAAAAGAACTCAGAAACAATATCAGAATCTCAAATATCGCAGCGGAACAACATATAATAGATAAATGAATAATCTTTAAATCAAAGAACTATATCATTTTATACATTACATCATCATCAGAGTTTACAACAACAATACTACACTGGACAGTTATATGAACTTGTTCACATACAGAATACACAGCGGAATAAATAATATCATATACAAGTGGTACGTCTCGCCATCCAGCTCGCCACTGAGCTCCATAGTATCCCGAATCCAGAATAACATGATAACCTAACTCTAGACTGCCCATGTGGAAATTGGTGGGCACCCAGAGTTTAGGAAGGAAACAATAAACTCCGAGTCAGTCATGGTGACTGGTGTGAGAACTAAAACAGTTTATTTTTAAATCAAACAACAAAAGAATTTTAACATTGAAACCCGCAAAGCTTTTAGAAAATGAAACTACCATAAGACCTCCCACCAAACACACAATGCAAACGCAGAATTGGAGGAGATTTCTTCTTATGATAGTCAAAGATGCTTACTACGCAAATCATTGGATTATTATTATTAATGTCTAGTGTAGAAAACATTTCGAAAGTATAATATTAATCTTAGCCAGCATAGACATTTCGAACTATGCCTACTATAGCTACCATCTAAACAGTGGGGCGCCACCATTAGTAAATGGTAGGTTCTACAACTAAAACCGTACAAGTTTCGTATTGGGAATTGGATTTGCCAACAAATGGTCAGGCTAAGGAACTTCCTATGCCAAGAAAGAAAACGCCTCTGGCTGGACGCTTCGAGAGACAAACTGCTCTCTGCCAACAAAGCCGGGTTACCCCTGTAACTAGGTAACTCACGAATATGTCATCCCCCGGTCCTTTGGGACCTTTATCCGAGCGCTCGGTAACATCATCACACATAATAAATAAAGTGTGTCCACATGAGTAAGTATCTGGGCTCCATACCATGATACCACCCCTTTCCAAAAGGAAATGACATACCCTAAAGGGCGCGACCCTCATAACCTTGCCGCAACATTCCTGTTTCGACCATTTTCGGGTTGTTGAGGCCCTGACGAAATCTCGTCCACAAAGCTATGCTTTATACAAAAGCTATGCTTTGGGTCAAACAAATGATCAAAGTAATGATCACAAAGATAAATGATCAAACAAATGATCATATCACAAATGATCAAACAATGATCATTTCACAGCAACACTTAGCATGTCACATTACCAAATTGGGAATATATCGCTGATAAATTTCAACTACATAACCTCTGAGCTCGTACGTCTCAGAGAAGAGTGTTAAGCTAAGAGAATAAATTCTCCACCACCAACAGAAACGTATTTGAAAGAAATCAGCTTTACATCTCAAAACGTAATGTCAGACATGTAACCATACAAGTCTGTTCCGGGTTCGAACAGAACCGAAGGCACTTCCAAAGAAGCCCTTGCAATCCGGATATTCACAATTCCGATAAAACTTCCCATCATAAAGGAAATCTCAATACCGTAGCTAACGGTGCAGAGACAATCGATAGGTCATCCTATCGTTTTCACAAATACCTGGTCTTCACCACCGGTCTTCAATACGATCCATATCGTCGTATCACCAATTCGGAATGGGTTATACGACACAAAGGTCCTTTCCCGGCTAACCCGAATAGTGAGCGCTTATTCAAAAATAAGTGTGGCATTCAAATTTAAGCAAATCACAACAAATACCCATCCAAGGTAATTATTGATAGTCGGTTATTTAACTATCAATAGGTCTGCACAGCATCATCAGAATCCAAATAATTTTCCAAATTATTTATCTTTCAAAAATATATTTACCAGATATATAATTTCCACACTTCAACTATTTGAAAACAAATTTCAAATCAATTTTCACATTTCAATTTATCTTTGAAGATAAAATCTCAAAACATTTCACTTCATATTGGAAAAACATTTCCATACCTATTTAATAATAGGTAATTCACAAATCCATTTATTTTCAACATTTGAAAATATTCAATATACTTAAATCCAGTTACGTATATATTTATTCTTTAAGGAAACATTCTCTTAAACATTTATTTGAGTCAAAACGAATGTTGCGTAAAACATCGTTACGACGACCCAAAAATCACTAGTATAGGGATTCGAAATTTAGATAGATATATAAATCCCAATACTATATAAACCATTTCCTTTCGGAAACCATTTACTATAACAACAGTTTTATAGTCCACCATTTCCTTATTCCTCGAAACGTCTATTTCAATAATAAATGTTGAAATCTATGTTTTCGATACTTAACACGTTTTAAAACATCTTTTAAAACAATTACTTCATTTCGTAATATCATTTCTACAAAACATATCCATTTTATCTAATAATATATTCACTGTCCAAAATCGTGAATATGCTTTATTTACCCAATTCAATGTTCCTACACATTTTACTTAAAAGATTATCCACTGTCCAAAATCGTGGATAAAATTCCCAACCAAACTCTTATTATTACAACATTTAACTTAAAGGATAATTCGCTGTCCAAAATCACAAATATATCCCCTTTATTAAACTTCTATGTTTAATTTATCAAATTCAATTGGTTTCGGATTTATAAAACAATGTTTATAAATTCACATCTATATTTATAAAAGCTTCGATTATAAAATCCCTTTTATAAATCAATTCAATTTATAACTCAACTTTATACCCAAAATCCGATTTATAACTTAATTATTTATAAATCCTTTATTTTACAAAATCCATTCATTTCATAACTTCACAATTTATAAATCTATAAATTTTATTCACTTATGAAATCCATTTATACTTCATTCTAATACTTATAAAATTCATTTTATAATTCCAATATATTCAATTTATAAATATCAATTTTAAAAAAATTTATATAAATCGTTTATGATTTTTTTTTCAAGAATCCTAATTTAAAATTAAAATCGTTTATTTTTAAACTTCAAAAATGGATCCGATGATGCAACAGCACCAAATAGTCAATCACAACATACAAACATCATATATCATCATATGATAACAGAATATACAACAATATCTGTAAATAATCACTACGATGAGGAATCCAGTTGGATCCCTCCAACCTGCTTCCCTACATCCACAGATGTTAGCACAATACCAATTTCACTTCACAGTGAAATTATCGCGGTATATGGGATTTATAAATATTATCCGCTATTATGCGGCGCAATAGGGTCTCATCCGCTATACAATGCGGGAAATCAACTCCAATATATACATATTTCAATATATATATATATCGCTATATACATATATAATACCAATTCCACTTCAATGTGAAATTATCGCGGTATATGTTTTTAATAAATAACATCCGCTTAATAACGGCGTATAATGTCTATTTATCACAATAAATAGCAATCATCATTCAATCATCACAATTAATCACTATCAACAATTTTAAATCTAACTATTTAAAATTTAAATCGAAACAAAACATTCGATTGAGTGAGGAGTTCTCACCTTTGCTTTCAATTCCGTTCCAGCTTTTTATTTCGAATAAAATTAAACAGACGTTTAATTTTACCTGAAATTCACACTAGCTCCAAATGACTCCAATCCAGTTCCATAGCGTAGTGTTCGTCAATATGAAGCCAATGCAAAAAAATTCGTAATTTTCCGACCTCGTATGACAAAGTTATGGGGTTTAGAAGTTTATACGAATTAAAATACAATTAAATTTACAATTTCCTTTATATTTTTAAACCTTTTCATCAAGGCCGTTCGTTACAAATTGTATAATCAAGTATGATATACATAACCATTTCGATAATAGTTTTTCAACAAAATGAGTTAATTCACATACCATGACATTCATAGACAAGTTTACCCAACTAGTACTAACAAAATATTACAACATATATAACATAGAGCCATGTTCATTGCTTGATTATCCACAATTCTTTATTGCAGCTGGTCTTTACTCCGAAAAAGCTAATTACCTATTGACAAATTTAACAATCAACAATAAGAATTACAGACATGAATTATCAAGTAACATTCAGACATATTCATTCAACCATGAATTACCAAGTAACATTTACAGAATCCACACTATACAATCCATACTAATATAATCCACATTGTACAATCTAACGGTAATACAATCCACACTTATTGTATTTTAGCAACAGAAGTAAGTCAAATGAATATTCATGTTTTCACATTTTTTTTGGCAAGGCCAGCCGGTTTTATAGTGGACCGTCCACTTTTTATTACGAACGTAATAAAAATTTGAAGTACATGAGTAAGGTAAAAGCACCTTAACTGCTAAGAAAAGTAAGAAGACAGCACAGGGGTGTGATAGACATATCACAACCACAATATGAAAAACGATAACAAACTACTCCTCCAAAGAGGTAGCATCACCATCATCCACCAATTCCTGGGAAGACACCAGAGGGACATTCCCCAGCAGACCAGCAAAGGGGCGGAAATGGGAAGCAAGACAAGGATCATAATCCATAGAATCAGAAGAGTACAAAAAGGAACGATCTCAGGATGTATCAGCAAGCATGATAGAGTTCGATCTCGAAAAATAACCGTCCAAAACAAGAGCTAATGAGTCACCAGACGGTCTATAATAAAGGCATCTAAGGTCTAGATAATCATCAGAAACAAATCTAAAGAAAGAATCATCCAAGGGGTTAAATCGCATGGAAGAAATGCGATCAACCCAACATCTCTCAGCATCATCCCAAAAAATAGAGGGACACTGCAGACCAAGAACCGGTGTAGTAACATGAATTGAAGAAACGTCACCAGCGATCAATGGCAAAAGAGGCGGAACAGGAACCAGAGCAGGAAACGCAGAAACATCAGAAGGCACCACAGAAGATGGCGGGGAAGCAGGCTGAGCAATACAGGGACCCGGAACTGGGATAGATAAAGGAGCCGCAAGAGGAGGAGAAATCTGAGAAGGAACCTTGGGAACCCATTTCCTGAGGGGAGGCCGAGGAAGAGGGATCTTAGGAGTAGTTGCGGTATCAACAGATTTTGAGCTGGCAATTGCCAGGTGGCCATAGGAGTGACAGGAGGAACAAATATCAAGAACCCAACCATAGCGAACACGGACTTCCACCACGTGCCCAACAGCTAGCTGGACAGGAATAGAGGAAGGGAGGGGATTGGAAGGGGAAATCTCAATCAGAGCCTTAGCGAACATCAATTTTCCACGCGCAACCGTATTTGAGTCAAAACATTTCAATTTTCCTATATTTCAAGCCAGCCAATTCAAACCAAGAAGAGGTTTAAGAGCAGAGGGAATATGCAAAAAGTAAACCCAAACGGGGATAGAAAGAACTTGCTCACGAGCACTAGCAACCGTAGGAGACCAAGGAGTAATTATAAATGGTTGCCCACCAAAAAAGGAGGGCTCAGCCTCCAGAACACGACATCGATCTTCAGTTGAGGAGAATAATAGGAAATACATGGAGTCAACAAACTTAACGTGAAGAGCACCTCGAAGCTTCCATGCCCTACGACAAACAGCCGACGAATCATGAAGGCGGTGATTAGGGTCCAAAAAGAAACCAACCAAGTAGCCAGACCAGAAATCCAAATCGGCTTGCATGACATTAGGGGGAGGGATCATCACTCCATGATCCTCAACGATTTCAAAATCAATCGGAATGTAATCTCCCGCATTACGGGGCAGAGATTTGAATAGGGAAGACCAAGTTTTCGAACAGGTCTGGGATGGAGGAGTAGGACCAGGACACCCCTCAACGACAGGAAAACCATCAGAGCCAGATTCGATGGAAACATCAGCATGCTTATTGTAGAAATTGGGAAGACAATTCACATCGGCATTTAGCCGAACACCAGAGGTGCATGGGACAATGACCGAACTAACAGCAACAACAGTATTCAACTCACGTCCAGAAATGTCAATACCATCACCAATACCTTCAGAGACAACATTCACATTTACTTGCAATGGCACAGAACCAAACTCCGACAAGCTGATTTCACCAGCCAAAGGCAACGAGGCCACGGAGCTCGAACTAAGACTAACGATAGCTGCGGAGGACGAAAGATTTTGAACGGGCAGAGGAGGAAAATCAGCGCCAGTAAGAGATGGAGGCAAAAGACGAGGGGTAGCTGGAGGCAGATCCACCCAATCAGATCTGGAGGAAGAAGGCGATGAGGAGGGAGAGGGAAGGACGGGACGGAGGGGCGACATAAGAAAGGACATGCGGGAGGGATTACAGGAAGGGCGAAAGGAAGTCAGAAAGAGACGCCATTAATTTGAATATGTAAAATTGAATATGCCATGTCCTGGTCATTTTCTTTAATGCTCATGGTAATAAAATTTTACCATTTCCCATTTCTTTTTCATATGACAACTAAATTTTTTCTTTCTTTCTTTCCTTTTTTTTCCTAATGTGATATCTCAAAACCTACAATCTTCCTTGATATTCTGTGCAGACATTTACAATCATTACTGGCTTTCATTCATCATGTTTTCACATTTAACTTGTACCGAAGTCTAATCATTTTCCAAAGAAACTATTATATTGTGCAATAATGCTCTTATTATATATATATTTTGCATAATGTAATGCCAATACTTGTTTGGTGAGTTCAATGTTCACATCAGCCTGCGTATATAACCATTAAACATGCAAATGGCTCGCATCAACCTATGTCTACATCTATAATTATGTAATACCAACTCCAAAGGAAACTACTAAACATGCAAATGGTTCATTACTCTAAACTAGTAATAACTACCTAATAAAGTTAATTATGTTAACATCATCTTCACTATATTTGATTATACAATGAATGACCAATAGTAATGGAAGTAACACATTTGGTTATATAGTGAAAGTACAAACAAGTAGACCATGACTTACATATTCATTGAATTATTGATGTATTTTATCGATGTGTTTAAAAATGGAACTGGCAAACTCATTTATGGGACAATAAATAAAGGAGATTATGGTACTGAGAAGAAAAACTATAAAGGCTTGAATAATCATAACTTTATACATGAACTCATTCAGGCATTCATACATATGCATTCAGACATTAGGTTCTTTTTGATTGATTTTTTATAATATAGCCATAGGTAGTAATGTCTGAATGCCTGAATGCACCATCATATATAGGTAAATGCATTCAGGCAGTAGTGTCCCTAATATAGCTATAGATAAATGCATTCAAGCATTATAAAAAAATGCCCTGAATGCCCTGAATATGGGTAATCAAGCAATGGATTATATCAAATAATGCTAGAAAAATGCCACTGCCTCTGAATGCTACAAAAATGTCCATTGTAGCTAGATATCAAGCCTGAATGCCCAGAATATCAAAAATCCAAAATAATGCCTGAATGCCCAGAATATCAAAAATTCAAAATAATGCCTGAATGCCCAAATAACCCCTAGGTATAACGACATTATATTAAATAATTCAAACAACCTGGCTAACAATGACATTTTCTTACTACATGAAAAATAATACTCACTAGAACTTGATTCCCCAATGACATATCTGGCCAGCCGAGCTATAGTCGTACCAAAGGCATCTTCTGTGTATGTACACTTTGATGTAGGTCTCCATAGCAATGCATCATTAACTCTCACAAAGTTTACCTAAACTTTTACCGCACCTTTTCCCAATGGAACACAATAGACCATCGTTATTGGATCAGTTGAAGCAATGGTTCCTTCTGATAGAGTCAGATGTATGCACTAGAGGTAATTATGTAATTTGTTATATATATCTAACTCGATAATCAGTCTTGTTCAAAATAAAAGGTGTTTTCTTTCTATTATATATTTGATATAATATTTTATATTAATTAATTTAATTAAAAGTGTATTTAATAGAAAATCCATAAATTGTATGTTTTGTGATGGTAGTTACAAAGTTTTGTAACCGTGAGTAATTTCTCATAATGAAATCAAATATACCATTTTAAATGTTTCTTGTTAAGATGCATCGAGATTGGATATCGATGCATTGAGACTAGAGTACGTTACGCTCTTCAAATGTTGGACGGTATATTACTCATGGCTGTTGGGGAGACTAAGAGGTTACGTATTGATAGTTATTGGATAACTATAAAACAACTTACTCAGTAGTTTTTTGTTAGTTAATATAACTGAAGTTGAACAAAAATATTGATGTGACTGATTTACGCGATTCTCTCGACATGAAAATACCGTAGATCTTCAATATGAAAGCTCCCCCTTGATTATAGCCAAATCATAGCACATCGTCCATAGAGTGACTATAGTTGGGTCGAGTGGAAGTATTGGAAGTGCAACACTATTCAAGAAAGGATTCGTCTCCTCGGTTATATGGGGTTAGTATCGCGATTAACTCAAATCAGCTCAATGTCAAAGTCTCTGGTCAGAGCATTTCGGTTAATAATAATTGTTATTATTGAATTAAGGACTTTGTGTTTGGACTATAGAGTTGAATATGGATGATGTTGGAATTTTGATCGTTACCAAATTCCATAAGTCCAAAGTGATATAGTTTTGATGAAGAGAATCAGTATAAATTAATGTCACAATCGAGTAACGCTTAATTAACTAAAATTGGATTTTACCAAAACTAGGTAAGCAATAAATTTGGCCAAAATTTCACACCACCTGCAAAGTGATGTATGAACGTTAATATTCGAATAGTTCGATATTAATCATTGACCAAATTTACACCTAACGAGTCACACAATCGATATGATGAATTCTCTTTAGACCAAATAATTTAATTAGTTTATAATTTTTATAAATTAATTAATATTTATAAAATATTTATTATAAAATTTTGAATGTGATTTGAGGAATAAATATTAATGTATATATTTATAATATTATAAATATATCGATCGATATGCGATATTGACAAGCAATTAAATTAGATTTAATTAGTAATATTTATTTAGACCTAAATAGGCTATTAGCCTATGATGTATGGTGATACAAATGGCATCAACATGCATGTTAGGGGTGGCTAAAAGATGAGGTAGGAGGATCTTCGATGGATGGATCTGATTTAGGAAGAATGGAAATATATTTGATCCATCTTTCTCTCTATTCCTTCCACTATAAAAAACTCGTAACCCTAATGCATTAGGATCTTTTTAGCCCCCATTTTCATCTTCTTGCTGGCCAATCACACCTACACAAAGCTCTAAAAATGTTCGTCTCAAATAAATTTCAAATTAACAACTATTGGATAATCAATAGTCTACAATTCAAAGATAGTAGTCTGGCGAATTGAGAAGAGTTCTAAGGAGGGATATTTATCATAGCAAGTTGTACTTCAAGGCATAGTTTTGGTATGTTTTTTTATTTCATATAACTTATAATTCATATATAATATTCCATTGTTATATATATATTGTAATATATATATATATAAATAAATAAATATATATATATATATATATATTATAATTATATTTTTAGTTAAGTGAGTCCTATACACCTATATGTATGAATTTTGTCGCATATTGAATGGTTATGTGTATGTATGTATAATAATTTATTTTAGATCTGATGTATGCACAACCAAAATAATTCATTTTAATTTATATAAATTTATTAATTCATTATATTTATATTAATAAGTCATATTGCATTAATATAATTTTAGGTAACAATAAAATATTTTTTAGTAATTATTTACTATTTTATATATTATTTAAATCAAAATAAAGGTTATATAATTAATATAAAATAATATATGCTTCAAAAAGTATATTTTAAATTTTGTAAAGATTTTTCATCATCATATTACCTTTTAGCCGAAATTCCAGAATTCAAAAATCAAATTATTATAGTTTAAAAATCATTAAATATAACGGCCAAAATTAATTAAATAATAAAAAAAAATTTGAACTCATAAAATTACGGAATTTTTTTAATGATATTATAATAGGATCCTCGAATTTTAGAAAATTTAAAATTTGAAAAATATGTCATGAAATTATTTTTAATTTTTTTTCTAATATATTTATATATAAATAATTTAATAATATAAAATTATAACAAAGTATTTTTAATCTTGTGTATCAGATCTGGAATGTTATAAAATATATATATATATATATTTAATTTTAATTAATTTTATAATTGATATAATTTTATAATATAAATATATACATCTAAATTTACATATTTATAAATATTTTAGATATTACAAATATAATTATAAATAAATAAATATATGTATATATATGTATATTATTTTTATTACTATAAAATATACATGTATTATATATATATATAACAACTTTGCATAATATATATAGTCATTTATCAAATTAATATCTAATTTAATATATACAAATATGTGTGTGTGTGAATACTTTGCATTTATACAACACATATTATGTGTGTGTATAAATATTTATATTGTTTTAGTGCTCATTTAAATAACAAATTAGCGTGTGTATATACACATATATATTTGGACAACAACAATAAATATAAGATGAGCTAACATGTCTGTTGTGATGCAAGTTCCAACATTTATATACAGACATGTTATACATTGCACGGATTATTATGTTACACATGCACACACATACATATATGTATATGATACATATGTGTACCATTATATTTAATTTAAAATAAGTTAAATAAAACTCAATCCATTAATTATAAATTTAAATGAAATAAAGATTTTATTTAAATTAATTTAGAAATGTTCTAAATAAATTAGACTTCATAGGTCCAATAAAGATTCAATAAGGTAAAAAAAAAAATTGAAATTCACTTATAACTTCCGCTGCGGGCTAGCCCATTTCCAACAGTACTCGTCCCAGTTCACCCATATCAATAAACTTGCATCTATCTTTGCTACCAGATTTGCACTCTGTGGGAAAACAAAAATGCATGAATTATCATATTTTTGCATAATTATAAAGCTATTTTCCTATGTTTACTGTGTGTAAGTTTATTGTAAAGTAACAAATTAGATTTGTTTATCTAGTTGATTTAGCAATAATGGACATTTCTGTAATTTGTTACATGCGTGGTTGCAAGAAACACACATTCAAAATTTCTAGAATAAAAGAAAAGTATTTAGAAACATGTCAATATAAAGATGCTTTATAAGAAAGCAAATAGAAATATAAGCACTTTGTTTAGAAAAGTATTTAAGCACTATATTTCATTATTGATTTTACGGACATAAAAGTATTTAGAAACACACATTCAACGATGGGCATTTCTGTAATTTAAGCACTTTGTTTCATTATTGATTTTGTGCATCAAGAACAGATCAGTGATATATAAGAACATCGAAATGTGTTTAATGCTATTGTTATTTAGATAGTTAACTGAATTATGTATAAAAATAATTATTTGTTACAGTTTAGCTCTTTTTTTCAATTTTTAGGCGGTATAGGTAGACATGTGGATGATACTGAACATAAAAATTGAAAAACTACCGTCTATGATTTTGATTTATTAAATTTTTTTTCTCAAACTTGATATAGAGAACACGCTGTTTAATCATATCGAATTTAAAAGAGATCAATCATTTGGAAAATGTAACTACTAGATTTCAGTTGGGGTTAAAGGGCAAAAACTACGATTACTTTCACTTTTAAATAAATAAAAAAACAACTGGCATGATGTTAAAAAAATATTATGTATAATAATGTCAATGTAGGCTTGAAAATGTTACGCAATTGGTAATCTTCTTGTCATTTAACAAAGTAGAGAGGTAACGTACATGGTTTAAGGATATCAGGAGTGTGGACATAGAAAGTTCCGTTAGAAAATTCATGATTCTCCTACTAACTATCTCCTGCCACTTACTTTGTACAGTCTATCCAGATAAGATAGGTGGAAAGGGAAGAGCGTTCAAAAGATTATTCTCTGTTAATGGAGATGAGTTGCTTGTGATTTCTTCAAAGTGTTATTTATTCACTGCAACATGATTAAATAAATGTGTTATTATTAGTGATTTTTGTTTCAAAGTGTTGGGATTATTTTACGACAAGGTGGCTTCATTTCAAGTAGATGATTATTCATTACATGATGAGTTGCTCTTTTATGTTTGTTTCAATGGTCCTAATTCTGTTTTCTATATAACACTTCCAGTCTATTTCATAACCTTCTGATATAGAAACATTACCACATATATAGATATAGTGATCTTCCATTAAAAAATTCCCCTAATTTTGTGTCTTTTTATGATTTACCATTATAGAAATAAACACACACCCTTACATAAGCAAGCTTGCTTCTCTGCATTGCTTAGATAAATGGAAAAAAGGTTCAATGACCATAGGAGTGAAATGACTTATGCTTTGCAAGCAAATAATGATTCAAGAAATTCAGCAACAGACCAAGTCATTCAAAAGTACAAGCAGGTAAGCATGAATAATTTATGTATTTTGTCAAGAGAATTTATCAACTATAACCACTTTACAAAACAAGTTACAGGTTCAAGGCACTTAGAAAACTATCTACAAAATTCACACCTATTTATAGCGGTGGCATAAAACCACATTTTGTAATGGTTCGCTTTCAAACATCTTTTTTTTTAAGATAATAATATGATGGTGCTCTTTTGAATTAGTGTTAGTCAATGTATTTATTTGAAAGAAATTTGCACTAGCTAGGTTTAAAAGTGATCCAGCACATTAAAAAAGTGTTATTTATTTCAAATTATTATTTATTCAAAAGTATATGACACCTTGCTATCTCTTTTTGATTGATTGTATTTATTTCTATATAGTTTAACTTCAGCAACATGAGTCAACACGATAAATAACCAGCTATATACGGCTCTATGCCAGAACTACCATGTGAATAACTATCAAAACTAAATGACTGTGGCTCATATGCATAACAACAAGGGACAACAAAGTTACCTGAGGAGTTTCTTTAGCCTTGCAAGGAGAAGTCGCAATGCTTGCTTTACTCTTGAAGTCGCAACATGCACGAAATTCAATGCTCCTTGTTGGTACTCTATACTAGTCTTATGATAAAAATTAAAAACATAAAAAAATTGAGTTTTTATACAAACTAAGATTATAAAAAAGCTTTCTCTCTCAAGCAGCCATGGCTTCCATGAAAGTAGTTAATAGCCCAATTTTTGTTGAAAGTCAAGGTCAGAACGGGGGATCTTCTTTCTCTAACCACACCTACACTCCTCCCTTGCTAAATCACAGTCTTCATTCACAACAACATCCTTATAAGAAACTCCTGATCATTGATGAAGATGGCTTTCAATTAATATCTAATCGAAAATACAACGCCCGTCCAGATCTTCGCAACCTCGCCGAAGGGAGGCAGCCGACTACTTATAGCAATCTATCAAGAACTCAGAGTCAATTAAGAGAAAATGATTTGTAGTCACAGCCCCAGAATCTCAGAACATTTCCAAATGCAAGAAATGCTCCATGAAACTTTCAATCAAATACAGGATCTCAATATCAAATTGGGCAAAATCAAGAGAAAGCCTTTACATTGGCAGAGTTGATCAAGAAAGGGGGCCTAAATTTAGATTTTGACCTGTAGTTTGTTGCTCCTATCACCATCAACCAAAAGATGATAATTGTTGTGAAGGAAGAGGTCAGCAAAAGAACTGAGTATAAGTGGAGTTATTCTATAATAACCTATGTTGTCGGTAATATACACATGACGTATCATCATTTCAAGGATTTCATTGTTATAACATGGAGTCCTACTGGCAAATTCGAAATTTTTACTTGTAATAATGAGTTTTTATTATTAGATTTTCAAAAGCATCGAATTGTGACAAAACTGTAAATGTTGGTCCCTATTTTATTAATGGTAAACTTATAATCTTGAAAAAATGGAACAAGAAATTGAATCTCGATGGAGATTTGCTTACAACAATGCCAGTTTGGATTCGTTTACCAGAATTAAACTTAAGGCTATGAGATAAGGACGCTTTTAGCGCCATAGCTAGCATTGTGGAAAACCCGATAAAATTGGATGAGCCAACAACTAAAGAAACAAGGCTACATTATGCAAGAATATTGGTTGAAATTATACCAGATGTAGACCTTCCAAATGAAGCCTTCATATCAATGCATGATGGTGAAAATATAGTGCAAAGAATAGAGTATAAATGGATACCTCCAAGTTATAAATCACGTGCATGCTTCAGACATAACACGGAAATTGTGTTCTAAAAAAAGTTTGGAGAGAAAAATGAAATGATGCTGAAAATACAATACAAAAAAACTAGGAAGAAAATAGTGGGTACATGCAGGTTGACCAAAATCCAAATAGGGAAAAGAAAACTTCAGTAAATGAGGTAAATGCAGACGCCTTAGTTGAAAATGCAGCCAGTAACAAGAATGTAAATTATCAATATAAGACTCAAATGGAAACACCAAAAAAGACGCATGTAGATTTTGAGTAGACAAATACTCAGGATGATATTGCAAGCTTAGAAAAGAAATCACAAGACCCTAATTGGAAGGATAAGAACACATATGGGGCAGTAGATTAGGAAGAGACCAATACAAGCCCTACAGTGATCTCAGAAAGTTCAAACAGCAAAAGGAGAAAATGGGTTATTAAACAGATCACTGGGACACCCCTCAAGGGTGTCTCAAGTTTAAATACAGATAATGAATCTAGATGAAGATACTATCATTCATGCTCAAAGAAATAATATGGATCTTCCAGTTGAGATGCCTGAATGCATAGATCTCACTTAGCATGCAAGTCACTTAACTCTTCAATCTAGAAAATCAATCTCGCAGCAGCCTATGCAGAATGCAGTTAGATTGGTAGCATCTAGCTCTCCAAGTAAGAAAAAGAAAAAAAGAGTAGATCGAAATCATTCAGGACATAATGGGTTCAGAGAATACTGGGGATGTAGAGGAAACTAAGCTTAGGGAAAAATACATCATCAAAAATAGAACATCGGATAGTCTGAAAGTCAGAAACAAGAAATCCTACAAAAAAGAAGCAAAATTTGACTATGAGAGAAAAGGAGAGCAGTTGCAGTGATTCACTGTAACTGCTTTATATATCCTTTGTTATAGCCTTTATATTTACTTTATTTTATATAGCATGATGATTATTTCTTCGAATGTAAGGGGGCTTGATTCCCTTGAAAGAAAATTAGATTTATCTTACCTGTTATACACTTATAAACTAGTATTATAGGCTTATTGGAGCATAAGTTTAATAACTCTAAAATAGAGGACTATCAAGTTAAATGTTTAACTAATTGGAGTATTATTAATCATAATCAAATGGGAGGAAATGGTAGGATTATGATACTCTGGGATCCTAATGTTTGGGATTTAAAACAACAAATTTATAATTTTCAATTCATTCAGTGTACTTGTGTAAATAAAGGTGGACTTCAATTGGAAGTCACCTTTGTTTATGCATCAAACAGTGAAAAAGAAAGATTAATTTTCTAGAAGCAATTAGAACAATTAAAGAAAAATCTAAATCGCCCTTGGTCAAAACTAGGCTGATAGAACCAATTGTTTCTAGTAATAAATATACTTGAAAATCAGGGGAGTTTAGAAATATACATGGTAAAATGGATAGGGTGTTAATAAATCAAAAATTTTAAGTACTTTTGTAGATTTCAAGTGTCTTACACTTCCCTAAGCTTCTAGTGATCATACACCCATCCACATTTTACTTTCAAATAATAATTCGATAAAGAAAAATATCCCATTTAGAATTGTTTAAATGGATGAATTTATGATGAAGAGTACATAAATGTAATAAAAAACACTTTAACTATTAATGTACAGGGCACTGCCTAGTACAAGTTTAGTAAAATGCTCTAAATATCCAAGAGGAGTTTAAAAACATGGAATAAGAATATGAGCAAAAATGAATTAAAACCATTAGAGAGGAGTGTGAAATGTTGCAAAATGAATTAGATAATTATTGCTCATACTTGAATAAAGTCAATAATTTTTTTAAAGACCAAAACAATCTTACAAAGTCTTTATATGTGCAAGCAGTCAATATGGGCAGAAGGCAAAGGTTGATTGGCTCACAAATGGAGATGAAGCAACCAATTTTTTTTATGCGAAAATGTCTAGTAGGAAACATAAAAATGACATGGATAAACTGATAGATGAAAAAGGCAAGATTATTAATGAATTGTCTACCATTCAAAGGAAAGCTATAAAATATTTTGAAAAATTATATAACTCTAATTCATATAATAATAACTTTCCAAAAGTATAAATAAAGTACTTGCAGAATGATAATAGCCAAGATATTTTGCGTGCTCCAGTTAGTTTAACAGAGATTAAAAATATTGTTTTTAATGCAAACATTGATAAAAGCCATGGCCCTAATGGTTTTGGGGAAAAATTCTATAAAACCCATTGGAGGAGAGTAATACTAGTATTTGGAAGCAATTACCGAGTTTTTTAGGTTTGGAAAAATTCTAAAAAATCTTAGTCATACTTATTTAACTCTAGTGCAGAAAGTTAAAATTCCCAATGGTCTAGAGGATTACAGGCCTATTACCTGTTGTAATTATATATATAAAATAATATCAAGTATCTAATGTAATAGAATGAAAATATTCTTAAAATACTTGATTTCAGAAAACCAAAATGCTTTTATCCTTGGAAGATTTATTTTTGAAAACACTTTGTTAGCACATGAGTTGAATAGAAACTTTAATAATAAAAACAAAAATCTTATGTGTATAAAAATAGATCTACATGAAGCCTTTGACAAAATAAACAGGAAATTTATAATTCATATGATGCTTTAGATGGGTTTTAATGAAATTTTTTGTGCATATAATGTTACATACTCAGTGATGGTTAATGGATCTCACAAAAGTTTTATACATAGTAATAGGGGAATCACATAGGGAGACCCACTTTCTCCCTATCTATTTACCATTGTCATGGCACTTTTTTCAATATTAATGGAAATTGAGCAAATAAGTGGTAATATTAAACCAATAAATAGAATTAAGCCTTCTACTTCACACTTATTATATGTTGATAACTATTGTTGTTTTTAAGTGCAGACCTACAAAGTGCATGGACTGTTACCCAAATATTTGAGAAAATGGGGGACTATGCTATTTTGAAAGTTAATCAATGCAAAAGCAAAGTGTATTTCAATAAAGGATGTATAAGAAATAAGGAAATTCTAAGCATTTGAAAATTCAAGAAAGGAAGTCTTCCAGTCAAATATTGGGATTGCCTCTAAGTATAATCAGATATATGATAGGGATTGCACAAGGCTATATGATTTAATTCAAAATAGGTTAGAAGGCTGGGCTAGTAAGTTGTTGTCATTAGCTGGAAGAGTGGAGCTAACACACATTGTCATCATGGCAATTATCATGTATTGGGTTCAATCTCACTACATTCCAGTTAAAGCAATTCACAAAATTGAGAAAATTTGTGCAAATTTCATTTTTTAGAGGTAGCATAAAATTGTATGGGAAAAATATGCAAATTGTTAACCCAAAAAATGGATCAACATCCTGGTTTGAGTGTGAAAGCACCAGTTCTGTTTATCAAGACAAATAAAATAGAAAAAGCAATAGTCAATAGCAGAAAAGGTAAAGAGACAAGAGATTTTTATAGTGGTTCGGCTGTTAATAAGGCCTAGTCCACTTTATAGCTTCTTTTATTGATTAACTTCTATTACAAAGGAGTTCATATTGCAATATAATTCTTCTTTCCTAGATTAGATCAAGCTACCATTGTTAGAGACAAAAGGAGGATCTCAGTTGTCCCTTAATGGCCATTTGTGTGGGAGAAGAAGAGTGAAGAAATAATGGCAGAGCTTTAGTAGAGATCTGATCCCCTCTACTGTTGCAGATGGGATGGTATTTATAGAGGTTAGAGAGCATTTGGGCCGGAGCCATTTTACCAAAAGCCTGTAGTAATCATGCAGAGGTCGCTCAAGAAGTTTGGGGGTGTTTGGAGCTAACTTTTCGGATCGGCACCGATTCGAAAAGTTGTGCAATTTTTGAGTCTTCTCAATTTGATTGTCTTCTTATCCCATAATTGAGTGCCTTATCCATATATCAAATCGTTTGGAGTTAGTTTGATCATCCATCTTCATAGATCATCCATTCCATTCCTTCGTAGAAGATCCATTCATAACTCACCTAATACTTAACCAGATGATACAAAACTTCATACATGCAATGTACATGAGTAGGAGAGCCTCTAAATCGGATCGCATGAGGTGGGGCCCATCCTAGGTGGGTCGGACATAATCCGTCAAACTAGCTCGATTTAGAGGAGATCCATCCATAACTCGATCCATACTTATCAAAATAAGACGAAACTTTGCAGGTAGGTGTTAGAGGATGTGTGGGACCTACATTACGGATCATAGGTGGGGGACCCACCTTAAATGGATCGGACGATCCGATGAGTTTGGATCGGTGCCGGTCCAAATTGGCTTTGCCAAATGACTTCATTTTTGGTGCGAGCCTTATTTTATGTCTTCTAAGTGTCCCCTCCAAATTTCAAGTCAATCCGATTCAGTACGAGTTCTGTAGATTCATTTTCAGTTGCTCTGGTCCAAAAGAGGGTAGGTATTTGAATGAGTCTTCACTTCTTGAACTAGGTTGCTTGGAATGTTACCAAACTTGATAGGTGAGCTTAGTAGAGGCGTAGGAGTGCAATGCAAGTGGTTAGAAGGAACCAGAAGCCAATATTTTGGATCAGTAACGATCCAATTAGAGTGGGCCGGTAACGATCTAAAGTGTTGGCGTATTTTTGGGTCAAACTTCCAAGGCTCCTTTGTCTTGTACTTTTAGGCCTTGTGGTCAAGTTTCGAGTCGTTCTGACTTAATCTAAATGTTCTAACTTCTTTTGAATTCTATTAGGTTAAAAACCCAGTTAACACTTGCTCCCCAAAGTATGCCTTCTGAATGAAAGGCATGCTTTGCTCCAGAACAAGTTCCAGTAAGGAGTCTTCGATTGTTGAGCTTTCCAGCTGCTTTAGCCTTGGTGAACCGTCCAGTTTCTTTGGATTCTTTCATCAATCACAAGTCATTCCAAACCGATTATAGCCTAAGACTCTAGACTCTCCCTAATTGTAATCTATACATCATAATCATTTTGGTTTCATTCGAAGTTATTACATCACATGTCTCTAATTACATTACACATCTCTAATAGTCTCGTGTTCATCCGGGATTTACATCATTACCACTCAGATTTAATTCAAAGTTATAATATCATATATCAAAATCACATCATATATCGAAATCACATCATATATTGAAATCACATCATATCACATCATATCACATCATATATCAAAATCACATTATATCACATCATATATCAAAGTCATCCTGTGTACATCCAGGAGTTATCTGTTTTATTCTATTTATAAGGCATTCAAATCCTTTTCACAAAATCAAATTTGTTTTAAAATTCGATATCTCCGGACCATTTAAGTTTAATGCGCGATCTCTCCGGATCGTTTAATGTTTAGTTTAGGGGACGATCTCTCCGGATCATTTGTTGTTTCAGTTCAGGGGGATGATCTCTCCTGATCATTTGCTCATTCAGTTAAGAGGGGTTAAATAAGCCCATCCACTCATTCTCCGATAAGGGTACTTACTTCTTGCATACCGGTTCCGTTTCCTCGGTCGGGACTCTATGGCGTTCGATATCGTACAAGTCCATCCACTCGCTCTTCGACAAGGGGACTTGCACTTTGCACTATGGTCCCGTCTCTCCAGTCGGAACTCTATGGCTTTCAAAATCAATCATCACATTAAATATGGATTTTACAAAATTCAAATTTCATATCAAAGCAAACAAGCAGAAATTAAATAAGTAGACATCCTGAATGTCTATCCCAGACATTCGACACAGAGCATGGCAATGGACCAATCTAGGTTTGTGCACGTCCAAGCAGTTTGAGATTATTATCCTAAGCAGTTATCCTAGATATCCACTCAGAGCATGACTATGAACCAATCTAGGTTTAGCACATGTCTAAGTGGTCTGGGGTCATTATTGAAGGTGGAAAAAGAAGAAGGCAAAGAGTAAGGGACGAACCTGCCTCATGTTCCAACTGTGGGCTTCTGGTTTCGGCTCATGCAGTCGTATATTCGTACTCTGATTTGCTACTCTAGCTCCAACATCACCCGTTCTAGGCATTAAATCTCATCCTAGATCCAAATGTATTGTGCTCCCAAGTCATGTGGGCATTGTTTCAATTTGTTTTGCTCTAACTCCAGATGCTCCTACATTGGGTCCTATTGTTGATTCCAGCATTTCCCCCAAGTATCGATTGCTCTAGTTGTGGAGGCAGCATTACAACATGTTCCAATCTAGCTCCAGCAACTCTTGTTGTTATTTCTCGAAGTTTGATTCATAGTCCCTGCAGATTTAGATATTCCTTGCCGCTCCATCCTCTGGAAGAAGCTATCCATCATCTCTTTTTGCCTAGACAAGATCTCATCTTGCATCTCCTTCATCATCCTTTCCATTTCTTCTACAATCACAAAGATGAGGTTATGAGAAATTAAGGACACCTCTTGGCTTCCCCCAGGCTCTGGTTGACTTGTTACAGCTCTAGATCTAGTATTAGGCCTACTCTTCTTCTCTAAATCTCATATTCAAACTCCAGTTCTTCAGATCTTGTTCAAGGTTCTCGGTGAAAGCACCAAAACATTAACCCAAAAGGTGGATCAACACCCTTGTTTGAGTGTGAAAGAAACAGCCTTATTTATCAAGGCAAATAAAATTGAAAAAGCAATAGTCAATAGCAGAAAAGGTAAAGAGACAGGAGATTGTTTATAGTGGTTTGGCTGTTAATGAGGCATACATCTACTTTATAGCTTTTTTTTTATTGATCAACTGCTATTAAAATGGAGTTTAGATTGCAATATAATTCTTCTTTCCTAGATTAGATCAAGCCACCCTTGTTAGAGACAAAAGGAGGATCTCAATTGTCCCTTAATGGCTGTTGTGTGGGAGAAGAAGAGTGAAGAAATAATGGCAGAGCTGCATTAGAGATTAGATCTCCTCCACTGTTGTAGATAGGATGGTATTTATAGGAGTTAGAGAGCATTTGGGCTGGAGCCACTTTACCAAAAAGTCCGTGGTCATCATGTAGAGGTCGCTCAAGAAGTTTGGGGGTGTTTGGAGCTAACTTTTCGGATTTGGTACCGATTCGAGAAGTTTTCCAATTTTTAAGTCTTCTCAATTTGGTTGTCTTCTTATCCCATAATTGAGTGCCTTGTCCGAATATCAAGTCTTTTGGAGTTAGTTTGATCATCCATCTTCATAGATCATCCAATCCATCCCTTTGTAGAAGATTCGTCCATAACTCACTCAATACTTAACCAAATGACACGAGATTTCATAGATGTAATTTACATTAGTAGGAGAGCCTCCAAATTGGATCTCATGACGTGGGGCCCATCCTAGATGGGTCCGACCTGATCTATCAAACTAGCTCAATTTGGAGAAGATCCATCCATAACTTGCTCAATACTTATCGAAATCAGACGAAACTTTGTAAGTAGCTTCTAGAGGATGTGTGGAACCTACATTATGGATCACAAGGGCCTACTCTAAATGGATCAGATAATCCGATGAGTTTGGATCGGTGCCGATCCAAATTGGCTTGGCCAAATGACTTCATTTTTGGTGTAATCCTTTTTTATGTCTTCTAAGTGTCCCCTCCAAATTTCAAGTCAATCTGATTCGGTATGAGTTCAGTAGGTCCATTTTAAGTTGCTCCGGTCCAAAAGAGGGTGGGTATTTGAATGAGTCTTAACTTCTTAAACTAGGTTGCTTGGAATGTTACCAAACTTGATAGGTGAGCTTAGTAGAGGTGTAGGAGTGCAATTTAAGTGGTTATAAGAAACCATAAGCTAATATTTTGGATCGGTACCGGTCCAATTGGATCGGATTGGTACCAATCCAAAGTGTTGGCGTATTTTTGGGTCAAACATCCAAGGTTCCTTCGTCTCGTAATTTTAGGCCTTGTTCAAGTTTTAAGTTGTTCTAACTTAATCTGAATGTTCTAACTTCTTTTGAATTCTGTTGGGTTAAAAACCCAGTTAACACTTGCTCCCCAAAGTACGCTTTTTGAATGAAAGGTGTGATTTGCTCCGGAATAAGTTCCAATAATGAGTCTTCAATTGTTGAGCTTTCTAGCTGCTTTTGCATTGGTGAACCATCCAGTTCCTTTGAATTCTTTCGTCAATCACAAGTCATTCCAAATCGGTTATAGCCTAAGACTCTAGACTCTACCTAATTGTAATCTATATATCACAATCATTCTCGTTTCATTCGAAGTAATTACATCACATGTCTCTAATTACATTACATATCTCGAACCGTCCCATGTTCATTCGGGATTTACATCATTGCCACTTTGATTTAATTTAGAGTTATAATATCATATATCAAAATCACATCATACATCGAAATCACATCATATATCAAAATACATCATATCACATCATATATCAAAATCATATTATATCACATCATATATCAAAGTCATCCTGTGTTCATCCAGGATTTATCCGTTTTATTCTATTTATAAGGCATTCAAATCCTTTTCGCAAAATCAAATCTATTTTAATGTTCGATCTCAGACCATTTAAGTTTAATGCGCGATCTCTCTAGATCATTTAATGTTTAGTTTAGTGGACGGTCTCTCCAGATCGTTTATTGTTTCAATTCAGAAGGATGATCTCTCTAGATAATTTGCTTATTAAGTTAAGGGGGGTTAAATAAGCCCATCAGCTCACTCTCTGGTGAGGGGACTTACTTCTTGCACTCTGGTTCCGTTTTTACAGTCGAGACTCTATGGCATTCGATATCTTACAAGTCCATCCACTCGCTCTTCGGCAAGGGGACTTGCACCTTGCACTCCGGTCCCATCTCTCTGATCGGAACTCTATGGCGTCCAAAATCAGGCGTCACGTTAAATATGGATTTTACAAAATTCAAATTTCAAATCAAAGCAAACAAGCAGAAATTAAATAAGCAGAAATCCTGAATGTCTATCCCAGACATCCGACTCAGAGCATGGCAAAGGACCAATCTAGGTTTTGTGCATGTCCAAGCAGTTTGAGATTATTATCTTAAGCAGCTATCCCAAATATCCGACTCAGAGCGCGACTAGGAACCAATCTAGGCTTAGCACACATCTAAGTGGTATGGGGTCATTATTGAAGGCAGAAAAAGCAGAAGGCAAAGAGTTAGGGACGAACCTGCCTCCTATTCCAACTATGAGCTTTTGGTTTCGGCTCATGCGGTCCTGTATTCATACTCTGATTTGGTACTCTAGCTCGAACATCACCCGTTCTAGGTGTTAAAGCTCATCCTAGATCTAAATCTATCGTGCACCCAAGTCGTGTGGGCATTGTTTTAGTTTGTTTTGCTCTAACTCCATATGCTCATGCATTGGGTCCTATTGTAGATTCCAGCGTAGCCCCCAAGCATCGGTTGTTCTAGGTGTGATGGCAACATTACAGCTTGTTCCAATCCAGATCCAGCAACTCTTGTTGTTATTTCTCGGAGTTTGATTCATATTCCCTACAAATCTAGCTATCCCTTGCTGCTCCATTCTCTAGAAGAAGCCATCCATCATCTTTTGTTGCCTAGACAAGATCTCATCTTGCATCTCCATCATCATCCTTTCTATTTCTTCTCTAATCATAAAGATGAGTTGATGAGAAATTGAGGGCACCTTTTGGCTGGCCTCTGGCTCTGGTTGTCTTGCTACAGCTCTAGATCTAGTATTAGACCTACTCATCTTCTCTAAATCTTAGATTCAAACTTTAATTCTTCAGATCTCGTTCAAGGTTCTCGGTGAAAGCACCAAAATGTTAACCCAAAAAATGGATCAATACCTTGGTTTGAGTGTGAAAGCACCAGCCTTGTTTATCAAGGTAAATAAAATTGAAAAGGCAATAGTCAATAGCAGAAAAAGTAAAGAGACAAGAAATTTTTATAGTGGATCGGTTGTTAATGAGGCTTACGTCCACTTTATAGCTTCTTTTATTGATCAACTGCTATTAGAAAGGAATTTAGATTGTAATATAATTTTCCTTTCCTAGATTAGATCAAGCCATCATTGTTAGAGACGAAAGGAGGATCTCAGTTATCCCTTAATGGCTGTTGTGTGGGAGAAGAAGATTGAAGAAATAATGACAATACTTCAACAAAGATCAAATCCCCTCTATTATTGCAGATAAGATGGTGTATTTATAGGGGTTAGAGAGCATTTGGGCCGGAGCCACCTTACCAAAAGCTTGTAGTCATCATGCATATGTCGCTCAAGAAGTTTGGGGGTATTTAAAGCTAACTTTTCGGATCAGTACAGATCCGATTGGATCAGATTGATACCGACCCGAAAAGTTGTACAATTTTTAAGTCTTCTCAAATCGGTTATCTTTCTATCCCATAATTGAGTTCCTTGTCTGAATATCATGTCGTTTGGAGCTAGTTTGATCATCCATCTTAATAGATCATCCAATCCATCCCTTCATAGAAGATCCACCCATAACCTACCCAATACTTAACCAAATGATACGAAACTTTATACATGTAATGTATATGAGTACAAGAGCCTCCAAATCGGTTCTCATGAGGTGGGGCCCATCCTAGGTGGGTCGTACCTGATCTGTCAAACTAGCTCAATTTAGGGGAGATCTATCCATAACTCACTCAATACTTATCAGAATTAGACGAAACTTTGTAAGTAGCTTCTAGAGGATTTGTGGGGCATACAGTATGAAAAGCAGGTGGTGGGGCTTAACCTAAATGGATCAGATGATCCGGTGAGTTTGGATCGGTGCCGATCCAAATTGGCTTCGCCAAATGACTTCATTTTTGGTGTGCGCCTTCTTTTATGTCTTTTAATTGTCCCTTCCAAATTTAAAGTCAATCCGAGTCCATAAGGGTTATGTAGATCCATTTTAAGTTTCTCGGTCCAAAAGAAGGTAGGTATTTGAATGAGTCTTCACTTATTAAATTAGGTTGCTTGGAATGTTACCAAACTTGATAGGTGAGCTTAGTAGAGGCATAGGAGTGCAATGCAAGTGGTTAGAAGGAAGCACAAGCCAATATTTTGGATCGGTAACGATCCAATAAGATAAGATCAGTACCGATCCAAAGTGTGGCCGTATTTTTGGCTCAAACTTCCAAGGTTCCTTCGTCTTGTACTTTTAGGCCTCCTGGTCAAGTTTAGAATCGTTCTGACTTAATCTGAATGTTCTAACTCCTTTTAAATTCTATTAGGTTAAAAACCTAGTTAACACAAATCAAAAAAAGCTGGTGGTTTGGGTCTAAGAAATATACATGATTTAAGAGAAACATGCAAACTCAAACTATTTTGGAAATTCTTGGAAGGAAAATCTGTATAGGCTAAGTGATGAAGATAAAATATCTTAAAAATAAGAACTTCTGGACTGCTGGTATTGAAAATCACCATTCAACCACGTGGAAAAATATTGTTAGTTGCAGAGAAAAGGGCATCAAAATGGTAGAAAGAAAAATTAAAGGTAGTAATCAAACCAGTTTTTGGTTTGATCCTTGGTTGTTTGGAAATTCTTCGGTGAAGCTTCTTGGTTGGAATAATATATATATTTTTGGTGGGGTAAATGAAAAAGTGCACAGCATCACTCAAAATCACAAGTGGAATGTATATAATCATCTAGCAACTTCTATATTCAAAGCAGCTATAGAAAATAAATCAAAATTGACCCATGTTTGCGAAAAGATACATGGAGCTAGAAACTCTCATCAAAAGGCATATTTTCTTTTAAAAATGTTTGAAAGTTTATAAGGGGAAATGAAACAGAGGTTGATTGGCATAAAGTTATTTGGAACAGGGCGAATTCCCCAAAACTGTCTCATTGTTCGTATTCTGCTTTATTAAACAGGCTTCCAACCAGAGATAGATGTTTAAAGTGGAAAGGGGAAACCAAATGTATACTCTGCAAAAATGAAGATGAAAACATAAATCACTTGTTTTTTATTGTGAATATGCAAGGCGTATTTGGTTCATTGCCAAAGTTAAAATTTAATCTTTTTATTGTGAATATGCAAGGCGTATTTGGTTCATTGCCAAAGTTAAAATTTAATCTTTTTATTGTGAATATGCAAGGCGTATTTGGTTCATTGCCAAAGTTAAAATTTAATCTACAACAGGCAGTGCAAAACATCAAAGAAAACATTCAATATATTCAACATAATTTTAAAGCAAAATCTGAAGACTTCAGAAAAGCTTCAATTCTTTTAACAACAACAATATATCACATATGGAGAGAAAGAAACACAAGATTACCTAAGCACAAGGAAACATATTGTATACAACTATAGAAATCAATCAATACAGAAAGCCAAATTCTTTTCAGGAAAGCAAAAAAGCAATCTCAACTAGCAGAAGCGTATAATCTAAATAGGCAGAAATATGATAATTCAACATCTTCTGTCTGATCCAACCTAAAAGTTACTAGTAGGTGGCCGACCACTCCCCCAATCCAAAAGACACTCCTACATAAACGCAAATAGGCAATCAGAGGGTCATATATTAGCAGATTACAGTGAGAAGGAATTTTATATGGTTAGAAACAATATATCTGGCTTGGAGGAGAGCTACTGCTCAGCTTTCGCACGTCTTAAGCTGGATCAAACAGGGCAAGAAACTACGGTTAATAAGCAAGCTTTCAGTTTACAGAGATTAAATCAGGACATTTGGGAAGATAACTTGGCTGGAGACAACTTCTCCCATATCCAAACTAGAGAAAATCTCTACAAGGAAAGTGAACCAACAAATAATGTTACTAATTGTTCAGTTAATTTAAGAAACAATATCACTAATTACAGTTTTTACTTACCTAATTTGAACGGAGAAAGAAGAACACCCAAGCACAAGTTTAATGAAGTTTGCTTCCTAAGGGCATCTCCAGTGGCTTCAGGGCTGAATATTCAGCCCTACAGCTGGGGTGGGCTCCCAGTGACCAGGCGCCCATTTAATGGGCGCCTGACTTCCAAGCGCCCATGAAATGGGCGCCAGCCCCCCACCCCTTCTTATACCCGTTCCCTCCCCTCCCCTCCCCATTTTCTCTTCCACTTTCGTTTTAATTTTTTTAAATTAGAAAATCTAAATGAAATGCCGCTGCGTCCAACCAAAATCGCCTGAAGAACGGTTCACAGACATCCAGCGGAGCAAGTTGGACCGTTACATGTTCCGCCGCCACCTGGAGTTTCACTCGACGATCTACGTGTACTACACGAGCTTCCAGATGGTTATCGGCATAAAGCCAAATCCGCTTTGACGACCATACATGTATAAATTGCACATTAGTATATTTGGTTATTTTTATATGTACATCACATAATCATATTAAATAACTGCTACTCTATCATAAATTATCTTTAGGACCATTACATTCATTGTCGGGGTAGTTGGGCTAACTGCATTACCCAGTTTTATGATTCTCTTCCCGGTCCTATTATTGAGAGGCTACAGGCTAGCCCTTTTGGTCTTTTTTGTCGATTAGGCCTGTTCAGTCCTTTGATCGACCTCTCATTCAGGCATTAGCTGAGAGGTGGTGGCCCACCACGCATACGTTTCATTTTTCAGATTTTGAGCTTGGTATCACCCCAGTTGATTTCTACGTGTTCACTGGCATTGAGATTGGACGACATGGTCTTCGACCTTTTCCATTTGATGATTTATACGAGTCCCCCAATCTGTTTACTGTTTTTCTACCATTGATAGATGTTACCTGCGTCAGTAGTGGTTCTATTAAGTTGACTTACCTGCAGCAGTACATCACCACTTATATAGCTAGAGCCGATATGATGGATGCAGTTACTAGAGCATTTCTGCTGTACTTGTTTGGTTCGACCTTTTTTCGAACCAAAAAGGTACGGTTCGACTAGGCTATTTAGCATCTCTTGCTAGATTAGACCAACTACATACTATTAATTGGGGCACAGCGATATTAGGCACCCTTTATACCGCTCTAGATTCATTTGCGCTTGGCGATGTCAAGCAGATGTATGCTTTTTGGTATATTTTGCCATTATGGTACTACGAGTACACGGCAAACATGCATCCCCGCATCCAGGACATGGCTAGTTAGGCTCCTGAGCAGTACTTCCCTAGGATGAGACGATGGGAGACTATGCAGTACGTACATCATGTTCCCTTAGGTGTACGGCATGACTTGATGGAGGCTAGGTCACAGCTTGATTTGCGTAGTCGAGGTAACATCATTCGTACTCCTTGGGCCTCACATTGGACTCATCTAGCAGATGCAGGTCTTATGGTGGACGATCATCCCATGATGGTTGCGTATTCTCTATCTAGACGTAGGGTTGCTTTGCATACACCTGCATTTATGCCTATGTGGTATTTGGGAGAGAGGTGTGCTTATCAGATTACTAGCGATCGTCGTATACCATATGATCCTTTATCTTGTGATGACATGTTTGGTAGACATAGGATGATTGGCGATCATTACTTAGATGCTCTACGACAGACTGGGTGGGTGGATAGCAGTACTTTCTTCATCGATGGAGACTATGATGCTTATTGGGCCAGAGTAGCACCCCGTAGATTCATCGTACCAGATTATGTTCGTGGGGTCAAATTTGATCATATAGGACCTCACATGGCAGCCGGTAGAGTTCAGGTACCGCAGGTTTCATTTGACCCGATTCTGTCACAGTTCTCTCAAACTCCCATGCAGTTGGAGCCTGATACTACTTTTAGAGCATATGACATGACAGGTACTGTGATTGAGCAGCCTTTAGTCTTTCCGGACCACCCTGACTTTACTGGTGTGCCTTCAGTCGGGTTATATCCTCTGTATGAGGTACGTTTGTTGTTTATTGCCATTTTCCCTTTATTTTATGCTTAGTTTCTTACTATGTCAAATATCATATTTATGTAGTATGCTGCTAGATTGGACCAGGACAGAGTTTCACTTGGTGTGTTTTGCGATATGACTCTTGCACATACACACACCATGCATGATATGTACATGCAGCATACACATATGCTAGAGGAGCAGATTGATCAGCTATCAGCTAGACTTGCTGTATATGAGCCTTTCGGATCACAAGGCGGAGGTGATGCTGGTCCCAGTGGGTATGATGCTGGTGGTTTAGATGAGGACGATGGGGATGATGAGGACGAGGGGGAGGATGGTGATGGGGATGACGATGATGATGACGGAGATGATGATGGGGATGATGATGACGATGACGGAGATGATGATGATGGTGATGGGGATGATGGTGATGATGCCGATGACGACGACGTTGCATCCCTTTAGTTGTATACCTTTTAGTATATGCATAGTGAACGTTTTATTATATGTTGCAGTTCATATATCTTATGTACTTATGCCATTGTCTGAGTATACTGTGTATTCTTTATGTTTATATAATTTCACTTTCTTGGATTTTGGATGATAATGTTCGAGTATACTGTGAATTCTATATGTTTGTGTATACTGTGAATTATATATGTTTGTGTATACTGTGAATTCTATATGCTTTTGTATACTTATAAGCACCAACTAGTGACTTATACACATAAAAAAACTACTAGTGACATTAGAATTGAAGATATACGAACATAAAACACTGATAAAAAACGACACAATAATAATTGAACACAAACATGAAGATACTAGACGTGACGATTAAATTGCAACTCATGTAAAGAAAGTCGAAGACGTCTTATCTCCTGTTCTAGTTCGTTTGCATAGGTTATGCCCCTTGGACATAAAGGATCATCCAACCATTCCACGTAATTGCAACCATTCGGCCAAAATTGACATATTTGGATTCGACGACCAATATTTTCTCCATCCGCCCATACTACAACTTCAACTCCATACCCGCACTGACAACAAACTGGGTACGATTCAACTTCTTGCTCAGTGGGAGATTGAACTACTTGAACCTCGTTCTCAGGTTGTTCATATGCATGAGGAAAAACATGTTGTTCATATGGTGGTTCAACCACTTCCTGAAGTCTCAACTGCTCAAGATTTGAAAAAACTGACCGCGAACATCTTCATAGTGTTGTTCTTGATAATTGATAAGCCAATCCTCATCAGTATGTGGACTTTCCATAGGCACGTAACCTACATCTGAATCGATAGAATAAGGCCAAGAAGGCATTGCAATGAAGAATTTATTGTTGTGAGTGAGGAAGAAGAAGATTATGAATGATGAATAAGTAAATCAGAAAGCGCATATATAAACAAACAGGTCACAGGGGAATGACAAAAACAACAGACATTATTATTTGAAAAGACAATTCAGAAAGCTCTCTACACATTAACGACCGTTACATAACAGACTACCAATATTGTTATCTTAAGGCCATCCAAATCTTTCTAGCCAATTTTGGCATATGAAGTACGCATCATGACCAATGAACGGAGTGCGGTATTTTAAATTGTATCGACCGTCATAAGTCGAACGTGTATTCTCGAACACATTTTCCGATATTACCTCATTAATATTCTTTGTGTAATGCGCGCATGCCCTAGTAAAGTTTTCGTATGCAGTCCTGACCTCTTGAGCCGTACGTCTAACTTGACAGCCCACGTCGTTGTTGTACAGTTCAGCCAGAGTGTCCCAAAAATGAATTACCATTAACTCCTGATTGTCGCACATCTCATCGGTTTGTATGTAGTACTGCATAAGTAACTTCAATTCATGAGACTTAAATGTCATGTTGGACAATGTAGTTTGAATAATTTTAAGTTTTTAAATGATTTAAACAGATAATGATTTGTGAATTTATATAATGTATGTTGATTCTCTCCACTCAACAAAGCAGAGAATCTTGACCGGCAAATGAACGTGGCTACAGTATTTGATTTGACCGCACACTGGGCCACCTTCTCTCCACTCAACAAAGCAGAGAATCTTGACCGGCAAATGATCGTGGCTATAGTATTTGATTTGACCGCACACTGAGCCACCTTCTCTCCACTCAACAAAGCAGAGAATCTTGACCGGCAAATGAACGTGGCTACAGTACGTGATTTGACTGCACACTCAGCCACCTTCTCTCCACTCAACAAAGCAGAGAATCTTGACCGGCAAATTATCGTGGCTACAGTATTTGATTTGACCGCACACTGAGCCACCTTCTCTCCACTCAAGAATTTGTCCTATACATATAACCATTTGGATCTCATACTTGTTCACTACAATTAAGTCTAACAAAACATTCAAATATCAAACAACCATCCTCAAATATCAAACAATGTATGGAAATTTACTAAAAGCTATATTGCTATGCGATAGTGACTTTGAAGAAGAAGTGTATGCGTTAGCGCATCAACAAGAGGAGGAGGAACTGATGGAGATATACCGTGAAGCATACGGTTCAACTTTTGGAAAACAAGACGGTTCAATTGTGGGTCGGAAATATATCAACCGTAACCAACAAGCATTTCAAAAAACACTTATGCAAGATTACTTTGCCCGTGATCCAACTTACGG
The DNA here is from genome assembly GCA_030737815.1 of Allium fistulosum. Taxonomy (NCBI): domain Eukaryota; kingdom Viridiplantae; phylum Streptophyta; class Magnoliopsida; order Asparagales; family Amaryllidaceae; genus Allium; species Allium fistulosum. Next base: position 329,072,120 of record CM060906.1, read on the forward strand.
TCCAGAGATGTTTAGACGACGATTTAGAATGAGTCATCCATTATTTTTAAGAATTCTCGAAAGTATTCAGTAGAATAATTATTATTTTATTTACAAGCAAGACCCTGCAAAAAAACAAGGTTTAAGTGGGCATCAAAAGATGACCGTAGCTTTGAGGATGTTAGCGTACGGTACACCCGCCGATGCTCTTGACGATGCATATCGTATTGTAGAGAGTATGGCATTGGAAAACCTAGATCACTTTTGTCAGTCAGTTGTGGACATTTATGGGACTGAATATCTTCGTTCTCCAAACGAGGCAGATGTAACGCGCTTGCGTGAAATGCATGAAAGCAAAGGCTGGCCTGGAATGCTTGGAAGTCTAGATTGTATGCATTAGGAGTGGAAGAACTATCCAAAAGCTTTTCATGGAGCATATAACGGCAAAGAAAAAACCTACTATCATCTTAGAAGCGGTTGCATCTCATGATTTGTGGATTTGGCATGCTTTCTTTGGAATTCCAGGTTCTCTTAACGACTTAAACGTTGTCGAACGATCTCATTTGTTTAATGATTTGGCGCAAGGTAAGTCAACTCCCGTATCATTTACTCTTGGTCATAACACATATGAGCATGGATACTATCTTGGAGATGGAATTTATCCCAAATGGAGTACGATTGTAAAGACATTTGCAAACCCAATGACGGCAAAACAGAAACAATTTGCTGTAATGCAGGAAGGACAAAGGAATGACGTAGAAAGGGCGTTTGGGGTCCTTCAAGCAAGGTTTGCAATTGTCAGCAATCCATGTAGATTATGGAAGAGATCAAAAATGGCTACAATTATGTTCTGTTGTATAATTCTGCATAACATGATCATTGAAGATGAACGCGCTATGGACTATCCCGATTTTGAGTATGATGGGGCAAGACAACCCCCCGAATTGTTCTGCATAGCCACGTTACGAAATGAAGGACGGTACGCAATTCATATCGATCATCATGAAGTATATCGTAATGCTGCTATTCATAATAGACTCCAAAGGGATTTAATGGAGCATATTTGGAATTCTCATGGAAATCAGTAGTTTGGGATGGTGGATCTTTGTTTAATTACATCTGTTTGCCTTTTTATTTCTGTAAAGAAGTGTAGAATGCTATAATTTTTATGTTTGTAATATCATTTATGTTTGGTGAAGTAAATCTTTATTGATGTCTATAGAATTCATCGAAATAAATGATATCCCATTGAATATTTTAAAACTGAAAATAACACATGATTGAAAATATAAACTGAAGGTACATGGATATTTAAACTGCAATAACTAAAAATATCATATGAATATTTCAACTACATATGTTTTGTTCCCGATCTACTCTCAACAATGCGTTGTTTGTACTCCATCCAATATTGCATTGTAATTGGGTCCATTCCGGTGACATCCTTTTCCATTACTAAGGTCTCTTGGCGTTGCCGCTCTAGCTCAAACCGGCCCTTCTCAATCTCGGTCAGTTCTTTTAACACGACAAGCTTTACTGCACTCCCCCTTTGATGTTCTGGATTTTCTCTCACATGTTTTTCATGCATTAGGGCTAAACGAGAATCAATTTGAGATTGAACAGCAATTTTCTTCTTAGCTGCTCGTTGCCCCATCGGTCTAGCATCTTCATCAAATACGGGTTCTGCTTCTTCGTCTTCGTTATCTGGGCATACATTAGAGTCCATCTGAGAAGAATTGCTTGGGCTAGAATTATAATTAGTTCGTCTTGTTTTTTTCTTGCCCTTCGAGTTCGTCTGAACATCTCTTAAGCTTTTTGCGGTGTTTGAGCTCCATTTTTGTTGACTAACAAGCAAGTCATAGCAGTTTGCAAACTGATAGTAGTGGGTTTCTTTGTACCATTTTCTCTTGGAAATAATTTCAAGAATTGATCGTTCGCCATTCTCTTCTAAAAAAACAGAAACACAAAATGATATATTAACAAAGTGATCAGAATGAATATAAATTTAAAATGATATTTTTCAAAACGCTACCAATTCAGCTTCGCCACCCATTCCACTTGGATTTGCTATTCTTATTTTGTGAATCTGCGACTCGTAGAATTGTGTTTGTCGATTAATCTTCCCGAAACGACCCGTGATTGCAGACATTGACCTCGTCTTTTCAACATGCTTTTTATTGTACGCAGTCATGAATTTTTCCCAAAACGCCTCTCAACTTTGGTCATTCCCCTTTACCGAGTCGTTAGAAAAATGACAGTAAATATAACACAAATCCTTATCTTCATCGCCGGACCATGTAGCAGAATAATGGAAGGATAGAGGGGGAGGCGGTTGGGGATGAACATTTTGAAAGGGTTGGGAATCAAAATCCCAGCTATCCATATTCATCGCTTCGGTATATGATTGAAAAGGATGAGACATACTTTCAATATTATGGAATTGAGAATATAATTGTAATAGAAGATGAGATGTGTGTATTACAATCTGAAAAATAGTCCTATATATGTAATGAAATCACAAATATGACCGTTTATAGCCGTTGTAATTTTAAATATAACCGTTTATAGACGTTGGGGACAAAATATGACCATTTATAGCCGTTGGAGTTCAAAATACAGCCGTTTATAGCCGTTGGAGTTCAAAATACGGCGTTTATAGCCGTTGGAGTCCGGATTAAGGCGTTTGGCAGCGGAGAAGGAGGGGGGAGCGTTTGGGCTTGGGCTCCTATTAAATGGGCGCCCAAGCCCAGTTCAGGATCCTGAATTGGATCCTGAACTTTAAGCTTAATATTATGGTTGAATTAGACGACTGTGGGGTTTTTTTTCACGGATTCAGGAGGCAACCCGACCACTGGAGCTGCCCTAAAGCAAGATGGCAAATTACAACTTGAAGTCATTAACCAACGACTTGGGGATAATTTTTACAGAAGTAACCTTAACAATCAAATATATCACTTATTTGTCTAGAATAGAGATGAGAGCAGTAAGATTCGACAGCACGAGAAACTTGAAGTGATTACTCTCATAATCTCGAGTAAAAGCAGCAGAAGTGAAGACTACTCTTCAGATCTTAGTAATAGTGCTATAAACAATGAGAAGAAGACATGGGAGTCTACTTGAAGCTGGAAGGCGTTTATATTTTGGGGAATTAGTAAATCGCTACAAATCGCCTCAACCCTAACTTCATTAGGGTTTGTTGTGCTCTAGTTCTGATTGTTTGTGAATATGAGTGGCTAGGGTTATTATGTTGTTAGCGGGTTCTCTACGGGTAATTTACCCGGTTTACTTGGGCCTTGGGCCATTGTTTATTTTCCTTTTCAAAAATGAAAATTGAGTTTTAATATTATGTATTAATTCTCAAAATACATTTTAAGTTAAGCACTATATAGTCACCTGTTTAAATACACATAGTCTTTTTCCATCATCAATATAGGCAAGCAACTAAGTTTCCAAACTTTGATGTAGAATTTGGTTTTCTGCTATAATCAACAGAACTATTTATTTCAAAATTTATAGTAAATAAACTTTAAAAGATCATATATCTCTCTTTAGCAAAGCCAACAACTGGCTTTAACTAATGAATATTAGCTTTGTTCTAATAACAGCTTATTTTAATATAAGTTATTTCTGATGCATGATTAAAAATGAAATCAAAAAGGATGAAGCCTGAGCAGATTATATAATAAATAGCAAACTATTTTGATAACCACATTAAAGAAGATGTTGAAGAAAAATATAATGAGAGGCAGCTTGATGGGTTCAACAAAATTCTGGCATGGTTTTAATTAAGGATTCAATAAATCATAATGCTAGGTAAGTGACGTTCCAACTAAGTTTAGCTTTAGGGCATTGATACGAATTTATCAGCCTTTGCTATTTATTTTTATCAACTGGGTATTTAAGAGATCACAACCATACAGAATAGAAGATACAATGCAGATATTAATTAATGTCATTATGTGCACAGTTAAAGCATTTAAAAAAAAGGAGATAAATGAGACCGTAGTCTAAAGTCTAACCCAACCAACCTATATGTATTCTTTAGTGGCAAGATTTAAAGTTCCATTCACACGTATAGAAAAATTAATTAATGTCATTACGTGCATGGTTAAAGCATTTAAAACAGGAGATAAATGAGACCGTAGTCTAAAGTCTAACCCAATCAACCTATTTGTATCATGGTTCGACATTCCGTCCGGCGCGTCAGAAATTTCGATCGTTCCGTTCCGTTTCCGTCGCTGCCCGAGACGGAATACACTCAATTTTCCGATTCCGGATCAAGATTAAAAAAAAACAAAAGTTTTAAATAAGAAGAATTACATAATACTAGCTCAAATAAGCGAAAAGAAGATGCTTCAAAGCATGTTAAAGCAACGAAAAAACCTGGAAAGTATAATTTGAGGCTTAGAGCACGGGAATGATGGGTTTTCGAACAAAACCAGCAGCATCTAGTCTGAACGAGTAGTTTTCTTTTAGTGCATTAAATCATAAAATCAAATCAAAATTTTGAAATAGATCTAGGGTTTTGAGTTTGGAGGCGGCTACTATAGGAGTTTATCGTTATATTTGACTGTAAGCAGAAATGTTCAAATTGGGCTGTATGTAGATAGGCTGATGTATTAATTGGGCTTTTGAAATTTGTTTTATTACATACAAATAAAGAAGACTGAGTACAATGGATTTTTTTTGATATATATTGGATATGATAGAAATGAAAGTAGATGCTAAAAAATATCAAAATCCAGAACCAGAAATTTAACGGAATTTTCGAAATTTCTGAAACAGAACCGAAATCTATATAATTTCAAATGAACGAAACAGAACCGAAAACCGGAAATTCGAACCTTGATTTGTATTCTTTAGTGGAAAGATCTAAAGTTCCATTAACACGTACATAAACTACAACATTGCATTTTCTTATTACCAAAAAATAAAAAAATCTAAAAAATAAAATCTAACTTAAATCTACAGTTGAGTAGGAAAGATTGTGAGGGGAAATAAATTTATTAGCCTTTGCTATTTGTTTTATCAAGTGAGTATCTAAGGGATCATAAATTCAAAGAATAGAAGATACTGTGCAGAAATTAATTAATGTCATTATGTAAACAGCTAAAGCAATTAAAATATGAAGTAAATAGGACTGTTGTCTGAACCAACACATTTTGTATCCTTAACTGACAGACTTTTTAGTTTGATTATAATGCATAAGAAACTACAACATTGCATTTGTTAAAAAGAAATGATGTTCACGGTAAGCTTTACGGTTAAGATAACCGAATATGTTATTTCATTATTAATAGTTGGCTTGAAAGCACAATCTTTTGGTCCCACCATGAACTTCCCAAAATACCCCTATATATATCTTTTAGAGTATTAAATTGTTATTTCATACCATCTTCCCAATAAATTAGGAGATAAAATCTCCCTATACTTACTTTAGACATATTCAAATGTAATTATAGTTAGACTTCAGAGAACGAGTCGAAATATATATGGCTGCATTAGAATAGTTAATGCAAGATCTTCCTAGATAAATCAATCAATCTATAAATCTTTATTAATAGTTGAAATAAAAACACAATTTTGGTCCGACCGTGAAATTTCAACAATGTCCTTCCATGCAAACAAGAGGTCGTGAATTCAAATCTCACTATGAACAAATATTAACATCTATTTTCAAATGGAAATTTTAAACATAAACAATGTTACAAGTTCAAACCCTATTCCAACAAAAAAATTATATTTTTCTTTACGTTTTTCAGTTTATTTTTATCAAACTACACAGAACTTTCAAATTTAATAATTTAATAAAGAGCTTATGTGCACGTGCATTGCACGTGTCGAAATATATATACTAACAGGCATACACACATACACATACACAAATATAATTTTTAGATATAATCTTTACTAATAATTGAAATAGAAGCGCAATTTTTGGTTCGACCGTTAAGTTTCAAAAATTACACATGATTTCAATGCAAAATATGATTAAATATTTATGTTTTTTTAAATGTGTTAAAACATATGCAATTTGTAGAAAAACAACTCACGCGCGAAGTGCGTGCCGCAACACTCGTTATATATACTTAGGTTGAGTAGGAAAGATCGTTGAGGGAAATTGACAAAAAATACACATAATAATAATAATAATAATAATAATAATAAAAACAAACAACTAAACAAAAAAAATTAAGTGACGTTAAACCAATAGGAAACTGTTTTTCCTATTATGTCATATGTACTGCCTTAAACAGCATAATGACTTTATTGACTAAGCCACATGAACGCAATCGTCTAAGACATTGTGTTTGTAATCTCGAGTTGAGTCAATGTGGTAGCTTGTTGCATATCCACTTAATTACAAACACTCTACATGCAACATTTTACATCTCATGATTTCAACTGACAGGTAAATGGATTTTTGCCTCTCAAAATTCATTGGCATTATTCAAAATGGAGTGGCTAATATTTACGTATCATGTCATTCTGCTGATGTAGGACCTTTCCCTAAGCAAGCCATGCATTTAGATACAAGGCATGATGCATGTTCGGTGTCTAAAATGCTTATAGCCAGGTGATTTGCAAATGGCTTCTTTTTACCTTTTTTTGTTGTTGTTGTTGTTGCTGCATTTCTTAATGATTTGGGATAAGCACAGCCACACAAAAAGGAATGCACCTTTATACTGGGAGCTGATTTTAACATAAATTGAAAGTTTGATAGAAATTAAACTTTACATCCAACTTCATTGGCAGAATATACTAATATATTCATTTTTACTCAATTTATTGAGGATATTTGAGCCTAGCCCATAAAATGGAATATAATCTTATCTTGTAACCTAATTGTTTGTGTTTTATTGGTGGACGAGAATTAGGTGATTCATAATTAACAAATAAATTGATAATCATGTATTACACTTTCATCCCCTTACTCATATCAAGTTTTAAGGGAACCTCTATAAAAAAGGACCATCTCTAACATGTAAAATGAAGTGCTATAGGTCAAATATTATGTAAATAAGTTGCTACTGTAAGAACACATTGCTTTGATTTTACAGTTATGAACCATATTAGTTTGTCATATATCATCAAATACACCCACATGTGTTATAAACAAATAAGAATATGGTATAAAGAAATAAGAACAGAAGTCCTTAGAGAAAGAGAGATGAGACATTTTATTCATTCTTAAGATCAGTGATCCATTTACATTACACAGCCTTCTTTATATAAAGTCTTTGCAGGTTGGAATTAAACTTATCCCACGATATGAGACTAAACAAAACAACATAAAAAGCGTATTCACTTTATGATTTACATATATCGTAACACTTCCCCTTGAATATGCGTCTTTAAAATCTTGAATGCTCTGATAACTTGAAACTGTCCCTTTTGAAATGTGTATGATAGTTACTCCCCTTCATTATTATCCTGCTTACATTTATCCATTCAGTCAATATAGATATTGTCTGTTGCCTCATTAAAAAACCTCTGTTAGGAAAACCCAGTGGGAATAACCTTGAACGAGGAAAAGAGTGCAACTTGTAAAATCATATTAAAAATGATATTCTTTCTAAAAGGTTTGATACTTTACTTTACTACATCAAATGACATATTTCAATAATTTACTACATCAAATGGAGTTTGATACTTCTGGATCAATTTAATGCCTTTAGTTTGATACTTCTGGATCAATTTAATGCCTCGTTAAAACCTTACTAAGAAAAACCCGGTGGAAAAAATCTCGGTGAAGGAAAAATAGTACATTATGATATATTTAGGTATTCTCCCCCTAATTTTAAAATTTTCCATTTAAGTTTGAATACATGTATTGATAATCTAAATCAACTACAAATACTTTTGATCCATATATGTGTAACATAGCTTAGACAAGCACGAAGAAAATAAAAATCAGGAGACGATAATTCTTCTTTTCCTCCTTTCATCATTTATAAATAGTTGTCTTTCATACGATCAATTTTTCTAAGATTATTTCTTTCGAATATTGTTTGCATTTTATGCACTTTATATACTACTTTTATGAAAAGTACTTCATGTGCTTTCATTTTTGATGCATCATATCAGTTTTGCTTATTGCAACTACATCTTCGATGGAAATTAAGAGTTTCATTACAACAATACTTACACATAGGAAGTAATCTACTAATCATGAATTATATGAAGATTTTCATTACAACAATATTTAAAAGAAAGTTGTAACCTACACCCTTTATTCTTTGCATTCTTTATAAGCAGCAAAGTAATTTATATTCTTCAGGAATTAGTAGACTTTCATCATTTAGTATGATTTAACCAATATTTATACCTTCAGGGTATTTTAAGTGTTTCAAACACTTTTACTACTTCAGTCAAGTCAATTACTTATAAAAACATCATGCCTAGAGCATTTAACACGATGTAGCACTACATGTGCTTCAGTAATTTTAGTTATCTATATATAATAGGAATACCCTATTTTAAAGCTTTTGGATTTACGTAAATGCCCATTCTCGAATTTAAAGGAAATTAAATGAGATGAGCCCAGGTTTGTCATTTTCCATGTCCGCGTTTTCATGTCTTTTCTACAGTTCCATAAATGTAAAACGCTCCACTACCACCGCCATTACCAACGGTTCCAGTTTCCACTCTCCTTTCTTTTTAACAATGGTTTTCAAATAGATTAATAGTTTTACCCTCATTTTTAAGCTATACGATTAAAACCCCGACCAAAGCTCCAAAGTAGAAGGCTATGGTAATTGGATTCAGATACATATTGAAAAGCAGGACGGCTAGAGGTAATTTATAAGAACCCTAATTTCTCATCCATTCAAGTAAAATCGTTCAAAAATGTAGTTATGTTGGATTTCAATAATGAATTAGGATTTACTGAATTTAGGTATCTGATTTGTGAAGATTATTTGGAAGTTGCTTAATTTGTAAGAATAATTGGGGTTTAAATTCTACTTCTCCTACTTCGACCAATTACATAATCAAATGTTTTTGATATAATATATATAATTGCATCTTTTAATTATCTGTTATTTAAGATAGATTTATGAATTGACTAAAAGATTAAAGAACTCACTTAGCAAGAAATGCATTTAGATTATACGTGAACTTATGCTCAGCTTACATATATATGATAGAAAAAGTTGGATATCAAACTCGGTAGCTTATTTCATCTTAAAGTTATGTGTGTATTTAATATTGTACAGTAGAGAAGCTACTACAATTGTGGAGTTGAGAAATATTTTGATACCAGATGTAAAGAGCTTCTTGAAGAATATGATAAGCAGAAAAATTATTGAACTTGAAAGGCAACTATAACTCATCATCTTTTGACTACTGTAGTAGTCTACTTTCATATTGATGAATTTTCATTCTTTTGAAATCTTTATTTACAAAAATTTCATAGTTTGTTTCTTTTAAACGAATGATAATTGTTATGCATGGTTTCTCAAAATTGAGATATTCTTATTATTTATCTCTTTTAGTAAGGAGAAATTTTTTGTTGGTGATGCCTTATTGAATGTTTCAATAGTCATGTTTAATATTTCTCCATACTTTGCATCGCTATACATATATCAGAAGATAATTAAAAGAAAAAAGATACCAATCATCAGTTCAGACTGAGTGATCAAAGTCATGAGTTTAGGCCCAAAATAGATAATGTATTGGCATTAATTAATCATGTTAAAAAATATATGCTAATATCTAAAGGCAATGATCAATTGATTTCCTTCATATTTTTATTTTTCTATATCAAAATAGATGAAGAATATATATATATATATATATATATATATATGAAAATATGTCAGCTACAGTTTTTAATTTGGCTTTGCAGGTTTATGTAAAGCGGAGGCAAAGAGTGGTATTAGGCAGGAAAAATCAAATGAATGTTGAAGGGTTAATGGATATTTACATTCGGTGGATAAATATTTAGATGCAAAATAGTTAAATTAGTAGGGTTCTTCCTACAATTCTTTTGTGGTGATTCATACAGTTTTAACTATTTTAAAGTTGAATTTGCAACTTGCACTGTTTATTTTTGAATATTCTTTCAACAGTTAATTACTACAACTTTTAGTGTTAGTCCACCATGTGAATTATTGCAACTCTTAGTGGTATTAGCGGAGTCCTTGGGCACGATGACCGTGATGCCTTAGTCCATGTTGTTGGCATGGACCTGGAAGGTGTCCATGACTTCTGTCTAGACCAGGTAGTTTAGCAAGGTATGGAATATGCCAACAATAGATAGCAGGTTGGTTAAGTTCACTAATTACATTTGTAACCTTCCAGTATTTTGAAAGATTACTCAGTGATTTCGGGTCCATAATTACCACAGTAACGATTCATAATTATCACACCTTTCTGTATGTCCTTGGGCAGGCAATGCTGAAGAGTTCAAATGATGGAAGTGTAAACATAGAAAAGTGATTAAGTGCCTTGTTTGTCTCCTAAATTCAGTAATGAGAAGTAGTAACTTATTCTTTAGGTGAAATGGACATTAACAAATATTGTCAGCACTACGAAAAGCTTTGCATTCCTCAAACATTTTTTCTTAGCTATTCATATCCTTAAACTTGATAAACACATGGAGTAAACATTGTAATAATTCATTGAATTATGCAGACCAAATTATAACCAAATTACTAAATACATCAGCAAAAATTATTAATCCAAAATCAGCAAACTGAAATCCATTTAAATTTTTACTGTTGATTTCTTCTCGGTATTTATTTTTAATCATAACACATTTAACATTCCTCACTAGGGAAACAGATTACGATCTAAGCTACCAAACTATGACTGCAACCAAGGAGGCATTTATTTATGCAAATGCTCATTATTTCACAATAAATAATTTTTCTTTCAGTTTTCTTTACACACGTCCAACGAACATGCCTAACGTACTGGTATGTATGTGTGTGTGTGTATATATATATATAATTATATTTTGCGAACTACAGGTTCACATTTCTTATTTAGGAGATGATGGCCAATCATATTTTTCTCTAATACAGGATTTTTAATCCATTTGTAAACATAAGCGCTTTATTATTCATCAGTTTACCGCCGATGATTTTTTTCAGTTCTAAACATGATTTATTGATATCTCTTTATTTATCATGTTTTAGATACCTAAACCACTTCTAGGGTTATTTGATAATTATGTCATAGACCTGTTCCAGAGTACTCTTCAGTGTTTCATCAAGAACACTCACCTCCATTATATGGCTTCTTTATTACTTACTCCAAAAATATATCCAACCGACTTCTTCACCACACTTCCATTGTGGTCGATAATTTTTTTTTATCCTTTGGGGATTTGAATCTATATTGGAGCAAAATTAATAGGGATATTATCGAAAATTACTTAATATTTTGCATCATTGCATATGTTAACAAATATTTAATCTTGATAATCAAAATGAACTTGTATCCCTTTTATCCTTCCCCTCAATGTTGACGAACATTGTCACATTGAATAATTATTATCTTTGGATTCTCATTTTGAACCATTATGGTATTGTTATTAGCAAATACGTTATATATATATATATATATCAATTAAGAGGATAATGATTTTATCGGTTGATAAGATGCATTCAAGTAATAATGCTTATTTTCATTCATTGATCTAGCCACTTGGAAGAATTTAGTTATCATGTAAATTATTTGAATACAAACATGACTTCAGGTCATTCAACATTTATGTTGATTGAACTTTTAACCACTGAGTGATATCCAAGCATAGTTTATAATATGAACTCATATTTACTTAGTCAAACAAACTTCAAGTTGTTAATTAAATATTTGCATATGTGGATATATATATATATGTGTGTGTGTGTGTGCGCGCGCGCGCGCGTCCACGTATTATATATGCATATTCTTTCTTATTTGAGTTAGTGATTTTAGAACAAACTAATGCAAGGATCCAAACTATTAATTTTTTTTATATCAATGGATGTCAATGTGAGTCCTTAAATATTACATGATAATTTTCAAAACATTTGGTTTGAAACCATGTTGAACTTCTGATTCAAATTATATACACAACTTCAAGTTTTTAAGGTTTATTCTTCAATTATATTTCAGATATCTCTTTTAAGCATTATGTATTAGATAATAGTTCAAATTACATACAAACATCTCTTCCACAGACTTCGATAAAAGAGATATATTTACAATAAAAATAAGAGTATCTTCTGGACACTTTTACTAATATGTTCATTTTTACTAAATTTATTGAGGATACTTGATTTTGAGCGTTGCCCATGAAATGGAATATAATCTTATCTTGTAACCTAATTGTTTGTGTTTTATTGGTGGACGAGAATTAGGTGATTCATAATTAACAGATAAATTGATAATCATGTATTACAATTTCATCCCCTTACTCTTATCAAGTTTTAACGGAACCTCTATAAAAAAGGACCATCTCTAACATGTTAAATGAAGTGCTATAGGTCAAATATTATGTAAATAAGTTGCTACTGTAAGAACACATTGCTTTTATTTTACAGTTATGAACCATATTAGTTTGTCATATATCATCAAATACACCCACCTGTAAATTATTTAATTTATACAGTTGAACAATAGGTGATCAAAGAAATGAAAAGTAGTAATCAGTCTACCAATTAGATGGCTCTTAGCCACTAATAATTTTAGTTATTGTCTTTTCAGTTGTCATTAAGCATTCAGAATCTAGTACAAAATCGTGGGTGGATCTAATACGTGACTGTGTAGCCAATTGTTGACCGGACATCATCCAATCGTGCATGGTGGTTTTGATATAGGCTATGGCTTCACTACATCATGAAAGAATTTATTATTCACAGGTCATACAGCTGATTGATTGTAATCGGTGTGCTTTCCATAAACTAATGACATAAAGTTCATTCCTTTCATTTACAACAAAATGTTTTATTATTTTAATTAAGCGTATATAAGATGCAATCTACATTGGGTTTCACACGATATGTATGTATAAAACAATCATGACTAATACATAGATACCCACAACATAGAAGATTAAACAGAGAAGAAGACAGATAAATACATTAAGACGGTTCACTTATAAACTATCACATAACACCATCATCCAATAATACATTCAGATGTAAACTGTAACAGTGCACAACAAATGAAAGAGGAATATGCAGGTAGGTATCGAAACTTACTTGTGTATGCTTGTAGGTATCTATGGATTAAATTTTTTCTGCTTGGATATCCTCCTCCAATTTTCTGTAACCACAACAAACAACTTGGATATCCTCCTCCAATTTTCTGCTTATTTTCTACATCAAAGAATATATTCTCAATATAATGAAATATAGGAAACCGGTATCAATTTCGGTTAGCACATGATTGATTTTGATTTTAATTGAGCCTAATTAGTGCTTGATCTATAAACTGGATGGTAGGGTTCATAAAATAAATACAGTTTTCCTCTAGTATGTTTTGACTTATATATGTGTAAAGGATATAAGGATAGTCAAAATGCACATAATACTAATGGCAATTTGAGAAAATAACGATCTATAAGGCAATTAAAGCAGTTATTTGCTGTGCAATATCCAGCCTATTTTCTAATTATTTTCCAAACTAAAATATTTGTTACAAGCTAATTTTTGTACTCAAATATTAATTATCTACATTTAGAAAACTCGTTTGAAGAAAAGTAAAGAAACAAAATCAAGAAATACCCTTAAAATGCTAAAAGTACCTCTGTTACTACCCCGAAACATTCTTGAATATCATTCAATTAAAACATGGAGGAAGACAAGTGATTTATTGATTACTTACATCTTAACCTTGTTATAATTGTTTTATATACTAGTATAATGTCATGGTATGAACAGTTGTTTTCTGCATCATACCATAACCTTTTATACTGCTCTAAAAGCATTACATTATTACATACATACAACTTTGGCCTAGAAATAGGAATGAGATAATAAACAGCTGCTGTAAAATATATATTATGCAGTTATATACAGTAGTGGGTTGTGGGCTGCCTAACCGGCCCAAACCATTGTATCAGTATATTATAAATTGCAACTGAGATACCGAGCAATGTATGTATCAATTCATTTCATTCTTTTAAATAAAGGATTCCTTCTCTTTCAATATTCAATCTCTATATCATAATTTTCTGAAATACAAATACCAGAAAACTAATTTGGTATCAAAGCCTTGTAAAAGCTTAGCAGCTGTAAAAGAAGAATATCATCAGATTAAATACCATTACTTGATACTCTGAAACTCATCAGAACAATTTCATTATTTGAGTTTCTTGAATTTACTTGAAAGCCATCAAGAGAACAAGTGCCATGCCAAAGAATTAACAATATTCTAGCTGCAACAAGTTCTCTATTAAGAAAACAGGTAAACTCATCATAGAAATCCATAAAAGTGAAAGCAGAAAGCAAGAAAACCATCAAAGTATCAGAAAAAGTCAGTGCCGTGCCAAGAATCCATCAGAGAATTTTCATCATTTGAATTCTTGGCTGCAACAAACCTATGTGTCTTCTTGCAATCAGAATCATTTTCTTGAAATCTATTCAAAGTATTTGATCGGATTTTATCATCACTCAAGGCAGCGAAACTTCAGGAAACACTGACAGTACTCATTAACAGTTGCTGACAGAGAAATTGATCAAGACCATGGTGAGTCCCCAAAGCAAACTCATCGCTGTACATTTGGATGAAGGAAATTATCTCCTTTGGAAGCTTCAGATTGAAACTACTATCAAAGAATATGGTCTGGAAGAATTTGTTCTTGGTACACTCACAGTCCCACCAATGTTCACAACTGATCAACTAGGAAAAACTGTAAGTAACAGTGAATACATAAAATATCATAGACAAGATAGTTTAATAAGTTCATGATTACTATCTTCTATAAGTACCAATATTTTTCCTTCACTGGTGGGATGCAAGTCATCCAAAGAAATCTGGACCACAATAGAGCAAGTTTTTAGTTCTCAGTCTGCAGCTAAAGTAATGCACTATAAATGACAATTGCAGAATGTCAGAAAAGATAACATGTCAATGAGAGAGTACTTATCAATGATCAAGACTACATGTGACCTACTAGAGGCTGCTGGACATAAAATCTCAGAAACAGAACAAGTACTGACTAATTTAAGTGGTCTTGATGAGGAATATGAAGCAACGGTGACAGTAATATCCTCCAAAGAAACATTACCATCAATGCAATATGTCCACTCAACCTTACTAGCACATGAGGGAAGAATTGATCAAAGAAAACCACAAGATTCCGAACTGTCAGTTAACTATGTAGTCAGTCACAAAAACAAGAATCAAAACTATAGTAAAAATCAGCAATCTTATCAAAGAGAGGGTCATTCTTCTAGAGGAAGAGGTAGAGGAAGATACAATAATAACAACAGACCCAGATGTCAGATTTGTGAAAAGATTGGTCATATAGCAACAAAGTGCTACTTCAGATTTAATGCAAATTATACACCAAATTTGAATTCAAACATGCAGAGAAATAGCAACCCTAGTGCAAACATAGCGTAAGTACATCAAGAATCAAGCAATCAAGCAGATAATACAAGAAATCATCACCTGAATGAAGTCACCAAACCAGAACATATTCAGGATGAGAGTTAGTACCCAGACTCAGGTGCAACCAATCACATCACAAACAATCTTGAAAATCTGAATCTAGGCAACAAGGAATACAAAGGTAATGAGTCCATACATATGGAAATGGCGAGTCAATCAAAATAACTCACGCTGGAATTGCTTGCATTAGAGGTGAAAGGAAACTCTATCTTAACAATTTATTGAGAGTACCCTAAATAAAGAAAAATCTTATGAGTGTGTCACAATTTGCAAGTGATAACAATGTATTTTTTGAGTTTTATCCTAAATATTATTTAGTTAGAGAAATTCTAACTAGAGAAATTATTTTGCAGGGTGATGTAGTTAAAGGGCTGTATAAGTTCAACCTTGTTAAGTCCAGAAATTCTGGAAAAGGAGAAAAGTGTTGTAATTTCTCTGTAGCTTCTCAAAAAGAGAGAAATATAAGTAGTTTTGATATATGACATTATAAACTAGGTCATGCAAATGCTAGTATTGAAAAGGAAATTCTAACTAATAATAAAATTTCCTTTGAGAACACTACTGAGCCATATATTTGCACATATTGTCAAATGGGTAAGAGTCACAAACTTGCCTTCTCTGATTCTTTAACTATATATAATAAACCTTTAGAAATGGTTGCTACTGATCTTTGGGGACCTGCTCCTATTAGTTCTGACTAAGTCTTTAAATAGTATGTATCATTTGTTGATGCGTATTCAAAATATACATGGATTTATTTTTTAAAGGCAAAGTCAGAATCTTACAATGCAGTTATACACTTCATAACTCAAGTTGAAAAAAAAACCAATCATCAAGTCAAAGTTATATCGATAGATGGTGGTACTGAGTATAAGCCACTCAGTAATTTCTTTAATAAGAAGGGAACAGTTCATAGGGTCACTTGCCCCTACACATCTGAACAAAATGGGTTAGTTGAGAGAAAACACGGACATATAGTTAAGTTTGGCTTTACATTTCTAGCCCAGGCCCATCTTTCTCCGAAATTTTGGCCTGATTCCTTTAATACAATAGTGTACCAGATCAATAGATTACCAATAAAGGTGTTAGAACACAAGAGCCCGTTAGAAAAATTGTTTGGTGTAAAACCTGATTATCAAGCATTAATTTTTTTTTGGGTGTTTGTGTTTCCCTTATTTAAGGCCATACAACACTCATAAATTAAACTTCAGGTCTATACCTTGTACATTTTTAGGGTATGGAACAAATCAAAAAGGATACAAATGTATTGATAGTATTGGAAAAATATTTATAAGTAGGCATATTGTATTCAATAAGCAGGTGTTTCCCTTTGCTAATACAGATGTGAAAACAACGAAAAGATCTATAATTCAAAAGTTTCTAGCCATCAATACCTTTGTACTCTACTGCATGAAATCAAGCAGGTGATGATATGAGTCAAGAAGACTCTGACTCACAGCTCACAATACCTAATGAACCATGTCATGAGCAAGGAGAGTCTTCTGAAGATCTCAATCAGCCATCTAATAGTTCAATAAGTCAATCACCAGGCATCAGTGAAGGAAATTCAAATATACAGCAAAACCAACAAGAAAGTGATCCAAATCAAAGTACCACTTCAGCATCATCACATGATGAACCACGGACTAAAGCGGGGCATCACATGGTTACTAGAGCAAAAAGTGAGATATTTAAACCAAAGATGTATATTGCAACTACTGAATCAGAGGATCCAGAATCATATGATCAAGCTATACAATACAAAATCTGGAAAACAACAATGGATGAAGAATACAATGCTCTTATAAGAAATAAGACATGGGTTCTTGTTCTTCCACCTGAGCAAAAAAACATTGTGGGATGCCGATGGACTTATAAAGTAAAGAAAAATTCAGATGGAACAATTGCAAGATACAAAGCAAGGCTGGTTGCTGAAGGCTACTCACAATAGCATGGGTTTGATTTCAATGAAACTTTCTCACTAGTGGTAAAACCAACAACTATCAGAATTATTCTCACTATAGCATTACATAGAAACTGGGATATAAGGCAATTAGACGTGAATAATGCCTTTTTAAATGGTGATTTAAGGGAGGAAGTGTACATGGAACAACCACAAGGCTATAATCAAGACAGGAAATATGTGTGCAAGCTAAGAAATGCTATTTATGGTCTTAAGCAAGCACCTAGGGTTTGGTTTGATAAACTGAAAAACGCCTTATACAATTTGAGTTTTCAGTCTACCAAATCAAACACCTCATTGTTTATTAAAACAAGAAAAACTTCAACTGTTTATATCTTAATATATGTTGATGACTTAATTGTTACAGGTGATAATGAAGCAGAAATCAATCATCTCATTCAATATTTAGACAAGCAATTTTCAATTAAAGATCTTGGAAATCTGAATTACATTCTAGGAATTGAGGTCAAAAGAAAATCAAAGAAAGAAATTGTTCTATGCCAGAGAAAGTACATTACAGATCTGTTAGTCAAAACAAAGATGGATGGTGCTAAATCAATGTCAACTCCCATGATATGCAATCAACATTTTCAAAAAATAGGGGAGAATCAATATTTAATGATAAGCAATATAGAAGCATTGTTGGTGCTCTATAATATGTAACTATTACAAGGCCTGAAATTTCATTTAGTGCTAACAAAGTGTGTCAATTTATGTAGAATCCCCTGGATGAGCATTGGAAGGCTGTGTTGAGGATATTAAGATACTTAAAAGGAACTGCAAATCATGGATTAACACATAAAGCATGCAAAAATCTAAATATAACAGGGTATGCTGATGCAGATTGGGCCACAGACCCTGATGATAGAAGGTCTACTACAGGATACTGCATCTATATTACTGATAATCCAGTATCATAGTGCTAAAAAAATAGGCAACAATCTCAAGATCGAGTACAAAGGCAGATATAAAAGCATTTCAAGTGCAACTGCAGAGATCATGTGGATACAATCACTACTAAATGAACTCAAGGTGAATACAAACAGCAAACCAATCATATGGTGTGACAATTTAAGTGTTGTTTCATTCTCAACAAATCCCATTCTTCAAGCTAGAACAAAACACATAAAAATCGACATATACTTTGTTTGGGAACAAGTTCTAGAAGGAAAGTTGGAAGTGAATCACATACCTAGTACTTACCAGAGAGCAGATATACTTACAAAGGCCATATCAGCAAAGAACTTTACCAGATTGAAGCATGAACTGAAGATCAAAGAAAGCAATCAAAATCCAAATGAAAAAGCAGTGACAAATCTTGCTAAATCAAAGCAAGCTTCTAAGACTGAAAGAAATAATCAAAGTATAAGTCAAAATAGCAGAATTGAAGCATAAATTAAGGATTGACGAAAGCAATTAAATTGAAATAAAGAGCAAGAACTCATCTCATTATTATTGTGTGCTTCGAAGACTGAAGATGGCAACCGAAGCATCATTCAAAAAAAAGGAAGAAGGAGGTAGAGCGGTAGCCATTTTTTAGCAGAGCTCCCAAACCCTAACCGTAGGTTTGAAGAAGGGAAATAGGAATGAGACAATAAACAGCTGTTGTAAAATATATATCATTCAGTTATTTACAGTAGTGGGTTGTGGGCTGCCTAACCGGCCAAAACCATTGTATCAGTATATTATAAATTGCAACTGAGGTACCAAGCAATGTATGTATCAATTCATTTCATTTTTTTGAATAAAGGATTCCTTTTCTTCCAATATTCAATCTCTATATCATAATTTTATGAAATACAAATATCAGAAAACTAGTTCCTAGGAAATTGATCATTCACAGTAATGATATGTCTTCTTTCACAAAGTTTACTATAACTACTTGATTTCACCTATAACAACATAACTTTTGAAACCAGCGATATAAATAAAACAGATGTATATTAACTGAAAGGTAACTGCTTGTACAAATTTGAATTGCATATTTTGTCAAATGGCCTCTGAACATGGCCAGATACAAATACGACCTATGATGGTTGATCGGTTAACCATCTCTGATTTTGAAATTTATCAGGGATCAACCAATCAAATATAATTTGTGTGTATCTTGACCATCCAAGAAGTTAAATTCTCTTTTGAACAAGATACCATCCACCTAACTCCAAATAACATCATAGGATTTTCAAATGTTGCGTAACAAGACAAATATACTAAGTAGTTTAAATTTGATTATTGTTAAAGAGACTCCTGCTGTGAGGGGATCAAAAGATTCGGTCAGATCCCATCTATATATATATATATATATATATATATATATATATATATATATATATACGAGTACTTTGGCACGTGCGATGCATGTGCACATGAGGAATTGGTATTAAAAAATGTTGGTTCAAGTTTTTTGGATTTTACAAAATGACTTTAACGTGTATGTAATGTTGCAATTTTTATGCTTGTACATGCACAAATCAATCGTTTTCTAAATATTTAGTATACCCATGTTACTAAAATAATCAAATTGTTGTAATCAAATTGTATATAAGATGTTAATATACGTATATGTGTATGTGTTTGTAATAATAAAAAGTATAGTTGATCCTTGAAAAGATGTACTCAGTTGATTTTTTTGGAGGTTGAGCACATAAATGGCCGAGAATGATACTCAGTAGTTTATTGTTAAAAGTATGTGAAAATCTTAGGTGCTCAGTTTTATGTTTGGTTGTCAGATGTATAGTATCATTATACAGAGAAATTAATGCACGGTTAGAGCAATGTTCAAGTAACAGTATAAAAGTATAGAAGTGATACACTATGCACATACTCAATAGAAGGGAGAAAATGGCAATCAAATATTATACAACATCATTTCACATGGACTTGTTATCATAGTTCATAATCACTACCGAATTCATATGATGTCTCAGTATAAACATAAATCATCTGTTGACGTCATAGTAGTAGGTTTTTTTCTTTTCTTTTTTTTCGACAGGAAGCAACCCACCACAGAATCTCAAGCATGTGCACCATCAGATTGAAAGGTCAGAAGCTACAACATCATCGAGTCATGCATCGCCAGAGTTGTCCCCTTACCTCTGCTTACCTAATTGATCATGTCTCCATTCAACTTCCTTGCAGCAGCACTTACAATTATGCGCGGGCAGGATCGCTCAGGCTTGCATCCAATTCATTGATGGAGCATTAACAATTAAGCACTAACAATCCCCACCAGAGTTGTCCCCTCACCTACACTTGGATACGTGCACAATAATTAAGCACAGTCAAGCCATCTCTCATCTTCTTTCACTGCCTTGCACTCTCTTGATCGTTGCCCACATTGCTGATGTGGTTATCTCTCTTTCAGCGGCACTGTATTTCCTTTTGCTGTTCACGATATGCCCCTCAACACCTCATCTTCTGCCTACAGGCCCTTGGCATCCTAGTCATCACACCTGCAATTACTCACCACCCGCCAAGCATCATCTGCGGCTCTCAAGAACCTCCCATCGCCTCAGCCCATGACCGCTCGCCATTTAATGCATCGTATTTATATTTTTTACCGTTAATGCATTGTAATTGCATATTCAAGTTGCCGCAATTGGTTATTTTATTTACTGTAAACGTTCTATGTACGGTAAACATTTGGCATTGTTCTTTTTCCTCTCTCGGTTGTAATAGCTAGCTATTAACAAACTTATATATGTATACTTGTGCAATTGTTTTTTAATTCCTTAGCAATTCATATGTACATCCCAACTTTGTTTTTCAAATTTATATTGGGATGCGTGTGTCCATGTTTATCCATATCTAGGTCTTCATATATTTGCTTGAGAGCTACAAATTAATTTACATCCCATGTTTTAAACTCATGAGTCAATCAATTGCATCTGTTATTTTCATTTGCTTTGTTAGAAACAAACAAACCTCCTTTTCTTTCTCTTATCATTTGGCTTGTTATTTATTTAATTATATTTTTACTGCTTCCTATTGTCAACAATATAATGGATCATTGTCCTTTATTGTATCAAATATGGAAATAAGCTTTAAATTAGACCAACCTTGCTTAGCCAAAAAGAACAGTAATAAACCTATGGAATTATGAATTATTCTTGCATGTTTATGCATACCAAGACAACAACTTTGATTCCTAAAAAAGAAGAATTTCTTCATTAGATATAGCAGTTAATCTTTGGAATACAAATGCGAGTATAGCATTTTTGTGCACCATTTTGGCTTTTGTTTCTTCTTCCATCTGTAGAGATTTCCATGCATTGTTGAAAATTTGGAACATAGTTAAATTCATTGCTGAGACATTTCCATGCACAAAGAAATATGTATATATAGTAAGCAAAATTATCAACTATTTTCTCATTTGACTGTAACATAGAGTATATATTGTTATATACATATAGAATATTCATTACCTATATTTTGGTACCTAGGATACAACTGTTTGAGAACTGAAACATTTTAGTATATTGTGAACTAAATTCAGGCAATATTGGTTATAATGTATAGTATTTATGGTCATGCAACTGTAAATCAAAATACAATTGTAACAAAATATATCTGTATAATACAATATATACAGCTATAAATCTAGTTTACAATATAATATGCCTATTATAACTGGATAATATAATATGAATAGCTAAAACTGTTACAAAATATAACTGGTCATGCAACATGTATACTATTCACTTAGCATACTCTAAAACTGTATAGCAATAAATCATATTACAATTGTAACAAAATATAACTGGATAATAAAATTAAAAAATCAAGAACAGAACTGTATGTATAAACAAATCATCGGTTAACTTCTATCTCTTTTGATAATAAGCTTTAGATCAATTTTATTAATGTTATCTTTATATATAATAAGATAAGATGCACAAAGGAAGTTTAAAGTGGCACTCCAAAGGCATGAAATAAAACTTGAAGAAAAACTGGTGCGACACTTTACTTGCTCTACATCATTTAGTTTCTTGTTTCTATACATCTGATACAAAACATAATATCAATGTATGTCCTGGATAAAAAATTTAAGCAACATCCCAATATATATATATATATATATGTGTGTGTGTGTGTGTGTATGAAAGACCTAAATTACCTTGAAGTGACTCTTGACATGAGAAATACCAAGTCCCCTCAGATTCACCATCTCAGCACTAACTTTTGAGTTGCTCCTACATACATTATTCATAATTTGTACCTTTTAGTGTGTACGGTCACAATGATGTCAGATACATGCACCTCTTGTACAAATAAAATACTGCTTATATTAACATTACCGAAGGCAATTTCACAGTTAAAAGAGGAAAATCAAATATCAGCTAAATGCCATATGCAGTTACTTTACTTCTGGGTTGATGCCATGTGCAGCTATCCAATTCTAGTATCTATCGCATTACTAAATAAACATTATAAAATCTTACATGAATAGAAACTCATATTTTACAATGTATAATCAAATCATGAAGATTCCAGTAAAATATTGAACACGGTAGATAACCTTACTTCTTAGTTGATGCAAATGTTGCGAACTATTTGAAATGCACAAATATCAATTGCAGTACTAACAGCACCAAACAGTGGGTAAACCCTTTTTCACATTAGAAATTGAATTACATTTCATAAGATTATATCATTTACGTAACAGAAAATGATTAGATATGAATAGGGTAAACAAAATTGCATCCGATCTTAGCCATCTAAAAGCAGCAGTAGAAGCCATGTATCCCTGATTTTCTTTTTTATCTGCTGCAATAATAACTGACGAAAAACTTCTTCTCATTTTATAAAGTTATACCGGAAAACTCATATGAACGTGCTCCAAATCCCAAAATTTTCAAATATTGTACTCAAACATTGTGTTTTATATCTATGTAAAATTTCATACCTTTCATTATACAATCAAAGCAGTGATAGTGGTCTCATAGCAATCTGATTCATAATCCACTTGATAGTGCTTCAGTATTCATCTCATTAACTTCCCATCATGATGCTTGATTCAGCGAACTTCAAGTTAAATTATTTAGAATCGTGACTTAAATTCAAATTTGACCCCAAAGCTTGATGATCCTTAGATTTGAAGAAGAAAGAATAACATAAGAATCTCGTAGTTGGAAGCTAAACGATGAACAATTTTGCATATAATTAACAGAAACTGAGAAACTGCTTAGCAAATTGTGGGATAATGCTTGTAGTGGTTAAGTGTCGAAACAAAATAACAAAAGGGTCCCTACATTATATATTTCGAATTTCTGAGAAGAGCGATTTGAGTATTCCGAAAAAGGCTTCACTTTGACTTGAATTGCACGTCCGCGAAGAAAGTGGTGTGTAGATTGTTCTAATGCAAAATAAATATTGAAATGCTCCACTATGATGGTACAACTCAAATAAGTAATACATAATGACATCTATAGAATGCAATTAAGTAGTTGTAACAGAAAATAGTAAACCATGACATAATAGAATGCAACATTTCTAGACCTTTCAATAGGAAAATCCATGATCTATTTTAACATTTTTTGAGAATTCAGTCATCAACCATATAACTTGTTCTTTGGCATCATCCATCAATTTGAAAGGAAAATTTTAATCCTCAGTCGGCAACTATATAAATGAATTTATTTAGACATCACAGTTTAAACATTTCCGCTTACAATCAACGAACCTAAGCAACTCAATTTAATCACCCAGTCGACAACATAGCACAAATGCACTTACAAATAAAAAACCTATTGCAGATAGATACAGGAAAGAGGATATCAGTCATAATTAACTCAATTGTCCCATTATTAAAATCATTTCGAAAAATTCATATATGGAAATGAAGTAACTGGTTGGAATTATTTTTGTAATGACTAAGCACTAATCTCACTTTTGATGGATTTACCCAAACATATAATTTTGCACAGTTCAATGAAGTTTAGGAGTTGTGATATTTAAATCCTGCATAGTTTCCATTTTTGATGTCAACTTTTAAATCAAATGAGCCTGCAAAGTAACTACTGGGATGAAACCAACCTCACAAAGTAAACATTGAATAGGTGAAGAAGATGAAAAAATTGATCAGGAAATATGTCAAACATCATTGAAGCATCCATCGAAAGTACTCTGAACCATTTGGAACATTTAGAAAAATTAGTGCATATTGCATGTAAGTCACTGTTGACATAAAATCACATGAATTTTTCAATCAAAAACACTCTAGAACCTGCTACTATGATATAGGAAGAATCTAATGTTCTAACAAATCAGCCAAAAGATAAAAAAAATATCATGAGTAAATTCTCAAATAGTAGAAGCATATTAAAAAAAACATGGGCGACATTAAAAGGGATTTAGATTTGGCATCAGTGAATCATATCGATGTATTTAATTTGTAAATTAGTCGCTACTTTCCTTACTTTTCAACGTGTTGTACAAAAAATGAGAAAACATAGGGGAGATAAAATACATTTTCAAGATAATGCAGGTTTAATATCATACACAAATCAGTAAGTACAAACATATCAAGTATAATAACAACAGAGTCGAAACAAAGCAAACCTGGAAATAACACCCATGTCGTTCATCAACCAACCACCTCAAATGGAATTCCCGTAGGGCTGCATACCTTTGGTATACAAATTTCTTGTAATTGAAATATCTTCTTATTTAATTGAATAATTTTGACATTGGTTCCAACTGAATATGGAGTGGTAATCGACAGACTAAAAACTGAAAATAAGGGAGTGAGTTATTTTAAAAGAAGTTTTATGGTGGAAAATGTGGTGGATGATTGTGGTTACTGGAACGTGGTGTGACTGTGTTTACCATTTTGTCTACATATAAACATTGGCTAGTGCATACTGTTAAGGGCATTTTAGGAAACTTGAAAAAGGCTTCACTTTGACCTGTTGACCCAAGTATTTGCATTATATATACCAGTACGTTAGGCACGTCCGTTGGACGTGTGTAAAGAAAACTGAAAGAAAATTTATTTATTATGAAATAATGAGCATTTGCATAAATAAATGCCTCCTTGGTTGCAGCCATAATTTGGTAGCTTAGATCGTAATCTGTTTCCCTGGTGAGGAATTTTAAATGTGTTATGATTAAAAATAAATACCGAGAAGAAATCAATAGTAAAACTTTAAATGAATTTCATTTTGCTGATTTTGGATTAACAATGTTTGCTGATGTATTTATTAATTTGGTTATAATTTGGTCTGCATAATTCAATGAATTATTACAATGTTTACTCCATGTGTTTACCAAGTTTAAGGATACGAATAACTAAGAAAAAATGTTTGAGGAATGCAAAGCTTTTCGTAGTGCTGACAATATTTGTTAATGTCCTTTTCACCTAAAGAATAAGTTACTACTTCTCATTACTGAATTTAGGAGACAAACATGGCACTTAATCACTTTTCTATGTTTAAACTTCCATCATTTGAACTCTTCAGCATTGCCTGCCCAAGGACATACAGAAAGGTGTGATAATTATGAATCGTTACTGTGGTAATTATGGACCCGAAATCACTGAGTAATCTCTCAAAATACTGGAAGGTTACAAATGTAATTAGTGAACCTAACCGACCTGCTATCTGTTGTTGGCCTATTCCATACCCTGCTAAACTACCTAGTCTAGACAGAAGTCATGGACACCTTCCAGGTCCATGTCAACAACATGGACCAAGGCATCACGATCATCGTGCCCAAGTACTCGGCTAATACCACTAAGAGTTGTAATAATTCCCATGGTTGACTAACACTAAAAGTTGTAGTAATTAACTGTTGAAAGAACATTCTAAAATAAACAGTGCAAGTTGCAAATTCAACGTTAAAATAGTTAAAATTGTTATGAATCACCATAAAAGAACTGTAGGAACAACCCTACTAATTAAACTATTTTGCATCTAAATATTTATCCATCGAATGTAAATATCCATCAACCCTTCAATATTCATTTGAATTTTCCTACCTAATACCACTCTTTGCCTCCGCTTTACATAAACCTGCATAGCCAAATTAAAAACTGTAGCTGACATATTTGCATATATATATATATATTCTTCATCTATTTTGATATAAAATAAAAATATAAAGGAAATCAATTGATCATTGCCTTTAGATATTAGCATTTTTTTAAATGATTAATTAATACCAATACATTATCTGTTTTGGGTCTAGACTCATGATATTGATCACTCAGTCTGAACTGATGATTGGTATCTTTTTTTCTTTTAATTATCTTCTGATATATATATAGCGATACAAAGTATGGAGAAATATTAAACATGACTATTGAAACATTCAATAAGGCATCACCAACAAAAAATTTATCCTTACTAAAAGAGATAAATAATAAGAATATCTCAATTTTGAGAAACCATGCATAATAATTATCATTCGTTTAAAAGAAACAAACTATGAAAGTTTTTGTAAATAAAGATTTCAAAAGAATGCAAATTCAATAATATGAAAGAAGACTACTATAGTAGTCAAAAGATGATGAGTTATAGTTGCCTTTCAAGTACAATAATTTTTCTGATTATCTTATTCTTTAAGAAGCTCTTTACATCTGGTATCAAAATATTTCTCAACTCCACAATTGCAGTAGCTTCGCTACTGTACAATATTAAATACACACATAATTTTAAGATGAAATAAGCTACTGAGTTTAATAGCCAACTTTTTCTATCATATATATGTAAGATGAGCATAAGTTCACGTATAATCTAAATGCATTTCTTGCTAAGTGAGTTCTTTAATCTTTTAGTCAATTCATAAATCTATCTTAAATAACAGATAATTAAAAGATGTAATTAGATATATTATATCAAAAGCATTTGATTATGTAATTGGTCGAAGTAGGAGAAGTAGAATTTAAACCCCAATCGTTCTTACAAATTAAGCAACTTCCAAATAATCTTCACAAATCAGATACCTAAATTCAGTAAATCCTAATTCATTTTTGAATCCAACATAACTACATTTTTGAATGATTTTACTTGAATGGATGAGAAATTAGGGTTCTTATAAATTACCTCTAGCAATCCTGTTTTTCAATATGTATCTGAATCCAATTACCATAGCCTTCTACTTTGGAACTTTGGTCGGGGTTTTAATCGCATAGCTTAAAAATGAGGGTGAAACTATTAATCTATTTGAAAACCATTGTTAAAATGAAAGGAGAGTGGAAACTGGAACCGTTGGTAATGGCGGTGGTAGCG
This sequence comes from Allium fistulosum, assembly GCA_030737815.1. Lineage (NCBI taxonomy): Eukaryota > Viridiplantae > Streptophyta > Magnoliopsida > Asparagales > Amaryllidaceae > Allium > Allium fistulosum. The sequence continues at coordinate 329,099,903 of CM060906.1, forward strand.
GAGCGTTTTACAGTCATGGAACTATAGAAAAGGCATGAAAACGCGGACATGGAAAATGACAAACCTGGGCTCATCTTATTTAATTTCCTTTAAATTCGAGAATGGGCATTTACGTAAATCCAGAAGCTTCAAAATGGTATATATATATATATATATATATATATATATATTACACTACGTGCGGTGATCTTATATCGAAAAACACATTCAAATTCAATACCCGATGTCGAAAACACCTTATTCTCAGAAGTGAATATGAAGTGGAGTCCCCAAACAATGCCGTTTGAATTTGGGTGGACTAGGTTTTTGTAATGACAACTTTTTTATTATATCAAGCAAGCAATGGTAAAATGTTGTGCTTGATTTCACAAAATTAACATATCTATTCCCAATTAACATCAATAACTAAACATCGCGGCTTACCCAAAAATCATGATAATGGGTCTTTGTAACATAATTCTCATTAGTGGCTTTGGAGAAATGAAGAAGTTTATAGATAGTAGCAACCCGAAAAATGACCTTTGGGTTTTCTCCATATAACCCGATCTCTCTTTATAAGTTCAAATGATTAAGCAATGAATATTTTTTTGCTGGAAATGTAGATATCAGAGTGCCTTTTATTACGATTTTGAAGAACGGAAAGGATACATCATGCGGGATATCGAGGTCTCTTGAATGTACTATAGGGACGTAAAGGGAAAGTAAGTGCACGATCCAACAAAGAGCAAAAGGGAAGAAAGTGGAGGATAAAGTGAAATAATTATTTGGGATCATCCATATGGCAAACGCTATTTAATTTTGGACTTTCTCACTAAAAACAACAAAGTTGCGAGGCTCGAAATTAGAGTCAAAATTTTGGAGAAGAATAGGTGATTGTGTGAAAGAGAGATTATCTTGGAGAAGAGGAGAATCGTTGAAGAAAAAGTTAGAATTTTTTTCCTTTTGAATCATGTACAGTAGAATGAATGGAAAATATAAATAGAAAATGGAAGACAAAGTGATGTTCATTGGATGATTGTATTCTTCCCTTTATTTCCTCCTTCCATCCCCAGAACTCACCTTGATTTCCCCTTGTTCTAAACTTCCCTCGTGCTTTGCTAACCAGTAACCACTGCACCATGGGAATGTGGTTTTCCCATAACCACATACCAAATGAGCGTGGTAATCCCCTAAACCACACTATGATTGGAGATGGTTTAGTAGTACTCTTAGCAATGAGTTACCGCAGTCCATAGGAGTGTTGTATATCATAGAACTACACTTTATGTGAAGGTTGTTTATTGAAAGGAGAAAACTATGATGCAGTGATTTTATGTTATATAGCACGGGAAAAAGGAGGAAAGTGTAAGGAGAATAGAACCACCCATGATCATTTCAATTAAATTAAGTGGAAATTAGGACATGCCCCTTATTTTCAAGTTTCATACGTGCAAACCCCTTTTTAAAACATATTTTAAACTACACCTCTGTTTTTAGTTTTGATTAAAAAAATTTCGAAAATTAAATCTAAACTTAATTGCATGTTTCTATGATCAAAACTAATTTTTTTTATTTTTTTGAATTTTTTTAAGAAGTGCAAATATTTGCAATTTTTTCTGCAAATATGTTGAAACTAAAAGCAATCGTGTTTTTTGAAACTTTTTTAAAGAGGGACGACTCTGTATTTCAAAACTTATGATGTTTTACAATAGCTCCCTTAAAATTAATTACTGCTTTTTAAATCATAAGTTTCGAGGGAGAGAGTGTGTAAATTTGCACATGGATTAAGAAAATTTAAGTATTTTAGTTTTCAATTTTTAAGAAAAAAAGGACGGTTAATGGGACCAAACTTTAATATCTGGACTAGTGTAGAGTTTCCTCGATACCATTTTTTCCTTTTTTCTCTCTTGCATTAAAATTTATTTAGGGAATTACGAAAGGAGAAGCAATATGTATAAGGGGTATGAAAAAGATGTATTTTTTCAAAAAAGAAATTGTTAAGTTGAAAATTAAATTGTTGATCCTCACCTTATAAAAATAAGGCACCCTTACAATAACTATCTTTCTTTTCCTCCTTTTTTTTTCTTTTGAAATTTCAATTTCAACAATTTCACTTTTAATTTAAGAAGATGATTAGAGTAATTCTATTAATACCCCAACTATTGCCTTTCACGTCCCACTAAAAGTTTAAAAGAAGTATTCACCATTTACCTTATTAAACAATAAGTCCAACCCTTATATTTCATCTCCTTCATTTTTAGTTTTGAAAAATAAAAAATTAGAAAGCCATAAGACAACAAAGATTCTTTCAAAATCACATTTAAAATAAATTTTATGAAGCAACGTCCAAACATTAAGAGGCAATGAAAAGTGCATTCAAAACATAAACAAGCCAAAATTACATAAACAAATAGTAGTTTTAGTTTTAATTTTAACCGCATAAAAACTTGTTGTTATTCTCTATTTAATTATTTCTATTCCTTTTAATATTTAAAATTTTCTTAAAAATATGAAGACATGATTCATTTTGCTACAAGAATTCACAATTTTGTTAGAAAAACATGAGGCCTTGAACGTCAAAGACGGTTTTTATGTAGAACCTACTCTTAGATTTGATTTTACTAAACCATAGATTTTATTTGGTGATTTACTAAATGTAGATTAGAGCTAGTGTTTTTTCTTTTCATTTCTTGATGAGTGATATTGAAAGAGAATGACGACCCATGGTTTTTGCTAGAATAAACATTGAAAAAGAAAAAATGAAACCAAAATTTTAGAGAATGTTAGAAGAAAGGAGAGACAAAAGTGGAAGACAATGAGGTGGGAAAGATAAAAGATGAGGTGTGAAATTATTTTTGATAAATGCGTGATGTGCAAGACATTAATTGGAGTATCAAGAGAATTGCCTAAATAATTATTAAAGTTGAAGATGATAGAAGGGAACTCTTTTTACTCTCCATCTTTACCACATTCTTCATCTAAATTGCCACAAATAAATAGTTATTTATGGAATCGTGACTTTTTACAATGTATTTTTCAAGCCAAAATACAATTTATAATTTGAAATAGGATTAGAAGATATTATGGTTATGATGTTTAAAAGAAATAGTTGGTAAATATGGAAGCTACATTTTAGAGAGGTAGACATAGGGCTGTCAACAAGTATCCAAAAATCCAAAATCCGTTCGCATCTGTATACGAAAAATTAAAAATATATTCAAAATCTGAAGAATTGATATAAATACAGATATGATAGTATCTGCATCTGAAAGTATCCTTGATAGACCTATATAGCGAAAGAAGGTGAATAATGAGAGGTACTTTGGGAAGATCGACAAATACTTTTTTATGTTAACATAACTCTATACCAAAGGGAAAAAACAACCCTTTTATGTTTTTCAATTTTTGGAGATTTTTCCCTTGCCCAATAGTACACTTTAACCATTTTAATTCTTCCTATAACAAATTTTCAAAAGATATAGTTTTGGCATGATAGAAAGATATTTAAAAAATAGAGAACAATTAATTACAGTAATGTTAAATTGGTAATTTTCATTTATTTATACAAGAGAAGAATAATTTTGTTCTCATCTTACTGAAATTATTTAACTACAAAATATTCTTTTTTTTCACTTTCCATATAAAATCATTTTTTCCTTTAACAATTGAAATATAAAAGCAGTTTTTTTTCTTTTCGGTACTTTCTTTAAGAGACTTTATCTCCTTTGATGACTTTCTTTCTCTTAATAATAGATCTTTGGTTCCCCCCCTCTTCTTTGGTGTTAGTAAAGAATAAAAGCTAATTACAGGAGGGGAAGGCTGAAAATGAAGATGGGGAGAGAGTTATTGAGAATAATTTTATACATTAGTAGTTTTATTATAATTGGATTTTAATGCACTAGTGCCCCTTTAATAGATTTATATTATCACAGAATCCCCTTAAAATTTGTCCATCTTAACAAATGGCGTCCCTTTAGTAAAGATTTTATTTTTACGTATGCAAAAACATCTACCAATCAAATTCGATGGTATGTGTGATTTCTAAAGATAGAATGGATTTTAAATCCTAGTATTCTATAAAAATATACCATGTTCAATGTTCATATTCATATGATTTATAGTTTAAGTAAAAATATGTGTTTAGCAATTGTGATGTATCATATAAGGACTAATTGTTGGGACTTCTGTTAAATATTTCATCTTCAGAAATTATTGACATTGAAAAACTAAACGATGTGTTGCCCACGAAGTTATAACGTACTTTTTACATAAGCAGAATGCAACTGATGTTATGTAAACAATTGATTGAATATATAATTAATAGTCTAAGCCGATAACAATAGAAATACATATTAACTTCTTAAATTTTATATTATAAATATGGCACTCCACTTTACTGACATCAATTAAAGACGCTCCTCTTATTATAACACACTATAATAAGAAGAAGGCCGCAATTTATAAAAATGTTGGATATTTTGCATGCTACAAAACAAAATCTCGGTCAATAAACAGAATATAAGTATGATAAATGTAGAATATAATACATTTCTAATATACTGATTGTCACATATTGTTCTTGTGAATAAATATAGCTTAGTAACTCAACTCTTTACTCAATTCACCAAAAGCCAAAATGAAAATCATGGTTGCAACTGCCAAATTCCTTTTAGCATTTCTAGTAACTCATCATCTGCTACATGGAGGTAGTGTTAGTTTTTCCCTTCAATACATCATTTTATCCCAGAACAATACTTATGATTATATGATTAAAATGATTATTACCGGCTTAGTCCAAGCATCATGCTCGCTCGCGAACATTCTGATCAATCAAAGCAAAACAGGAGGGCAAGTTGCAGGGAAAACAGAGTTCTAGGTAGCTGTGAGCAACAATTGCATTTTTACTCGAATCATATCTCTCTTTAATCATTCCCACATAATAGAAGTTTGTTTTCCTTTTGTACTTTATTCAAAAGACTTTATCTCCTTTAGCGACTCTTTTTCATAATAATAGCAGTGTTTTCTTCTTCTTCTTCCTTTTTGGTAACAACAAAGAATGAAAGTGAGATGGCACTGGTGGGGATGAGATAAAGAGGAGAAGCAGAAAAAAAGTAGCAGGAGGTGAGAAATATAGAATATAGAGAAGAAGATTTGTTCTGAAATTTTTACTTGCTTCCTTTCAAAACGTTGTACATAATCATATATAGCTGATTGCCTAACAACCTTTCCTACATGGCCATTCGGGGACCTGTCTTTTGTAACAACTTGCAGCAAAAGAAATGCAGAAATAACAAATTAAAGAAATACAACACATTATTCCTATATCCTAACAACTTGCAGCCTTCTTTTGCCATGCCTTTAATCCATGGACCTTCTAGGTAAGCACACCATTCTCTTAGGCCTTGTGTTAGTTCTTGTGGTGCTGGAATATTATCATGCATATCAATGCTCACCCCTTTAAGATCGACCTTGTCCTCAAGGTCGCGGAAAGTGGAAGTTTGTGGTAGTGGTTTTGGTGTGGTAGAGGCTGGATTTGGACATAGTTTGAGGAGGGAAATATGAAAAACTGGGTGAATGCGAGAATCTGGAGGAAGGAGGAGTTAATAGGCAACGGGTCCTATATGTTCTATGATTTGGAAGGATCCATAATATTTTTTTTGAATGTTTGTGATGATTGTTGCGTATGGTGGTTTACCGATATGGTTGAAGCTTGACAAATACCCATGAGCTTACATCGAATTGTTTGTCACGGTGATGTTGATCAGCAAGGTTTTTCATGCGGTTTTGTGCTTTTTGTAAGTTTGTTTTAATAGTTTGAAGAAGTTGATCTCTAAATGAGGCTCATGCTGTAAGTTCGGGAATGTGGGTATTTCCCATGATGTAATTGGAGAGGATGGGTGGTGGTCGGCCGTACACAACTTGGAAGGGGATGGGTTAAGGGAGGTGTGTTTGGTGGTATTGTACCACGATTCTGCCCAAGGAAGGCACTTTGCCCATTTGTTGGGAATATCGCCCACGATTGCGCGCAAGTATGTGTCAAGGCATCGATTAACCACTTTGGATTGCCCGTCGGTTTGCGGGTGGTATGCGCTACTCATTTGAAGTTTGGTTCCATGTACACGAAATAGTTCTTTCCAAAATTGACTAGTAAATAGGCGGTCACGTCCGATATAATGGAACGGGGAATACCGTGTTAGCTGACATATTCTTGGATAAAGTGGGAAGCTAGTTGAGTTGCTAAAGCCGAGGTCGACAATGCACAAATATGAGCATATTTTGAAAGTCTATCAACGATTGCCCAAATTGTAGTTTTCCCGATGGATGGTGAAAGATGTGTGATGAAATCCATAGCAATATCCTCCTAAATTTGTTATGAGTTTGGCAATGGTTGTAGGAGGCCTTTATAAGGGGTGTTGTCTGGTTTGGTTTGAATGCAAGTGGGGCATTGTTTGACAAACTGCTAAACATATGAGGCGAGTTTGGGCCAAAAAAATTGCTTGCAACTCGAGCGATGGTACCCTTAATTCCCGAGTGTCCCCTAGTTTTAGAATCATAGAGCTCAGTAATAATTTTTGTTTGAAATTCAGTTTCAGCAGGAACGTAAATACGGTTGTCCCAAAATAATAGATTATTGGGCAATTGTAGCTTAGGGTTAGAGCATGTTCCTGCTTGTAGCTGACTAATGAAGGACTGAGCTTTGGGATCGTTGTGCAGGGCGGTACTAATGTCAGCTAGTAGTGGAAACGTGGGTCCCGAGATGGTGTGCATGGTAGCTTCGTGGGAGAATCTGGACAGCCCGTCTGCTACTGTGTTCTGCTTCCCTGGTTGGTAGTGGATCGTGAAATCGAAGCCAAGAAGTTTTGTTAGCCATTTTTGTTGTTTGGGTGTCTGAATCGACTGGGAGGCGAACTCGCAAAGGCTTTTGTGGTCTATGTAGATCTAAAACTGTCGGCCAAGAAGGTAGTGACGCCATTTTTTTACGGCGGAGGTGATGGGAACATCTCTCGGGAATAGGTAGAAGCTTTTTGGAGGTGATGTGGTAGTTTTAGGCTGAAGTAGGCAATCAGATGATTGGTTTGAGAAAGAAAGGCTCCAATGGCAATGGATGAAGCATCGGTAGTGAGGGAGAATGGTTGAGTGAAGTTTGGAAGGGATAAGGTTGGTGTATGTGTCACAGCCCATTTTAATTTGTCAAATGCTTCTTGGGCCTGTGTATTCTAGGTAAATGAAGTATGTTTCAACAAATCTGTTAATGGGCTAGCATAGAGAGCATAGTTTTAATGAAGCGTCTGTAATAACCTATCAGGCCCAAAAATCCCTGAACAGCGGTGATCGAGTTAGGTGTTGGCCATTGCACCATAGCATCGATTTTTGACGGGTCTACTTGAATGCCTTTACCAGAGATAATGTGGCCTAAATATTAAGCTCCGTTAGTCCGAAATTACACTTGTTGAGGTTCGCAAAAAAATTGTGTTGGTCTAGAATATTCAAGGTGGTGTTGAGATGGTCTAAGTGGGAGGTCCAAGAGGGGCTATAGACGAGGATGTCGTCAAAAAAGACAAACACAAATTTTCGTAAATATGGTCAGAAGATATTATTCATTGTAGCTTGGAAGGTGGACGGTGCATTTGTTAATCCGAACGGCATAACTAGAAATTCCTAATGCCCTTCGTGAGTGCGGAATGCTGCTTTTGGAATATCGGGCGGATGTACGCATATTTGGAAATAGCCGCTTCGGAGATCTAATTTGGAGAAGAAAGTTGCACCATAAAGTTTGTCTAAGAGTTCGTCAACGATTGGGATAGGAAAACGATCTTTTATAGTGATGGTGTTAAGTGCTCTATAATCAACGCAAAACCGCCACGACCCATCTTTCTTTTTGACTAATAGAACGGGTGATGAGAAGGGGCTAGTTGATGGTTGGATAGTTTGGAGTGGAGCATTTCTTGAACTTGTCGTTCGATCTCATTTTTTCGAAAATAAGGATAACAGTATGGTTTAGTGTTAACGGGTTGAGAATTGGGTGTGAGGTTTATATGGTGCTGTAGTGCACGGTTTGGTGGAAGTTCGGTAGTTTAGTAAGGATGTGGTTATAGGATGATAGGAGTTTGTGGAGTTGTGGATCACTGTGGTTTATTGCTTGCTCTGGTAGTGAAGAAGTAATTGGTTGGAGTTGTAAGTAGAGGAAACCGGAAATAGCGGATGTTGCTTTTAACCTTTTAAGTTGCTGCACCGAAATGGGAAGGGCTGCATTGTTTGGCCCAACCTAGTTAAGGAAACGGGCCAATTATTAAAATTAAATGCCATTGTCAAATTTTTGTGGTCAACGGTAATTGGCCCAAGCGTTTCTAACCACTGAATGGCGCATACAACATCCGATCCTGCAATTTCCAGCAAATGAAAATCGATAGCGAACTGATGGCCTTGAATGTCGACTTGAATGCTATAGCAACTACCTAAACTACGCAATCTATCATCAATTCCCATTGTAACCATGAACAAAGTCGAGTGGTCGGATTTGAGGCCAAGAAATTTTACTGCCTTCGGGTCAAGGTAGTTGTGTGTGGATCCAGTGTCGACGAGGATAGAGATTGGGCTACCATTAATTGTTGCGTGGAGGCGAATCGAACGCGGATGGGTAGAACCGGTCAATGCATGGAAGGAGATTTCATGAGGTGTAGTCTAGGTGGGTCCGAGGTATAATGGGTATTGTTGGTAAAGGATGGATCTAATTCCGGTGTAGGCGTTCTTTCGGGTTCTGGGTCTAGGTCTTCCGCGGCTACTTCAGGGAGGACCATGAGAATGTCGGTAGGCTTACAACGGTGACCAAAGTGATATTTTTCATCACAATTGAAACATAAACCTTGCTGTTTATATGTGTGCATTTCGGAAGGAGATAGTTGTTTGATCGGAATAGGTGATTTAGGTGTCTGCACGTGTGATGTTTGAGGAAATGATTGAGTGGAATTTTGGGTGTTTGGCTATTTCAAAAAATATCGGTTATTTTTGGAGAATGGTGGTTTGGTTTGGTCGTTGTATTTTCTTTCAATGAGTTTGGCACCGTCAATTGCTTTGGAAATAGTGGTGGGTTTAATAAGGTGGAGTTCATTTTGTATGTGTGTTTTGAGGCTGGAAATAAAACATTGAAGGATGGAGTCGGGGGTTAGTGTGGTGATGCGGTTGCATAGTGTTTTGAAGGTGGATTAATAATTCTTGATAGTGGTGAGTTGTTTAAGTTTGAATAAGGTGGCTTGTGGGTTTAGGAAGGTGGGTGGTCCAAAGCGTTGCTCGATTTCTCTTGTCAAAGGCATCCATGAGGTAAGTTGCTTGTTTCGATGCATCCATTGGAACCATGATAGTGCTTGGCCTTGCATATGAAAGCTTGCAAGATCGACACGTTGATCTTCCGGTGTAGAGTAGTAAGAGAAAAACCGATCGGCTTGAAATATCCAATCGTGTGGATTAGATCCATCGAATGAAGATAAGACGCATTTGGGTGTTCAAGTAGCTGTGGGGGTTGATAGGATAGGTTGTTGTCGGTTGTTGGATGTTGGGTGATATGTGGTTGATGTTTGGTTATTTGGAGAAGGAGGTGGTTGATTGTCTAGTTTATGGGTAAGATCGGTCATGGATTTGGTGAGGTCTTGGAGTGCTGCTTTAATGTCAATGATGTCAGCATGTTGGATTTCGAGCATGGAGCTGTGGCTTGTTTAGGTGGTTTGGATGGTGGTGATGGTGTCTTGGTGGTTGGTGAGTTGTTGGATGGCTTCATCTAATTGGGTCATGCTGACAGGGATAGTTTGGATATTTGGGAGGAGGAGAGGGGAGATCAAGTGGTGAAAGCACCAAAATGATATGGCATTGTTGGGGATGAGATAAAGAGGAGAAGAAGAAAAAAGTAGCAGGAGGAGAGAAATATAAAATGTAGAGAAGAAGATTTGTTCTGAAATTTTTACTTGCTTCCTTTCAAATTGTTGCACATAATCATATATAGCTGATTGCCTAACAACCTTTCCTATGTGGCCATTTGGGGACCAGTCTTTTGTAACAACTTGCAGCAAAAAAATGCAGAAATAACAAATTAAAGTAAAATAAATACAACACATTGTTCCTATATCCTAACAACTTGCAGCCTCCTTTTGCCATGCATTTAATCCATGAACCTTCTAGGTAATCGCACCATTCTCTTAGGCCTTGTGTTAGTGCTTGTGCTGCTGTTATGTGGTGCTCGAATATTATCATGCATATCAGAAAGCTGAATGAAGGAGGGGAAGAATGAAAATGAAGATGGAGAGCTAGACTTATGAAGAATAATTTTGTATGTTAGTAGTTTTATTATAATTGGATTTAATGTAATAGTGCCTCTTCAACTAATTTACATTATAACAAAATCCCCTTAAAATTTGTTCATTTTAACAAATAATGGTGTCCCTTTAATAATGATTTTATTTTTACATATGTAATTGTCCATGATACGTGTGATTTTTAATGATAGAATGGATGTTCAATTCTAGTATTCTAAAGATATATATCATGTTCAAAGTTCATATTTCATACGATTTACCTATTATGATAACACACTATAATAAGAAGACCGTATTTTATGAAAATGTTAAGATATCTTGCATGCTACAAACTGAAACCTTGGTCAATAAACAGAAGTAAAATATGATAAATGTAAAATATAATACATTCCTAAAATACTGATTCTTAAGTATCTTCTCGTGCATAAATATAGGTAAGCATCTCAACTGTTTACCAAAATTCACCAAAAGCCAAAATCATGGTTGCAATCGCCAAATTCCTTTTAGCATTTCTAGTAATTCATTGTATGTTGCATGGTGGTAGTGTTATTTTCTTTATTTCTAATACATCATTTTATCCATTAACAAAACTTACGAATTTAAAAAAAATTACAGACTTAGTGTTAACCCACCTTTTGGCAAGGCCGTAGATAAGTGGATTTAACTAAATCGGTTGCTCGATTGTCGAGACTGGAATACGATGGGTTTTAGTCAATTGGATGGATAGACAATCAATCACGGATGGTAATCATGATTATGAAGTCGGAATTCGGCATATTCGATGGACAAAAGTCGTGGGATACTCAAAATACGAGTTTTGACAAAAGTTGAGTTGTCGCGGGTTACCTGGAGTTTGCTTCGAGTTGTATTTGGACTTGCTTCGGGTTTTATTGATGGTTTCTCCGAGTCATCCAGAGTAATAGATAGACAATCAATCACGGATAGACAATCAATCAGATAGATAATCAATCACGAATGGTAATCATGATTATGAAGCCGGGATTCGGCATATTCGATGGACAAAAGTCGCAGGATGCTCGAAATACAAGTTTTGACAAAACTTGAGTTGTCGTGGGTTGCCTGGAGTTTGCTTCGAGTTGTATTTGGACTTGCTTCGGGTTTTCGTGATGGTTTCTCCGAGTCATCTGGAGTAATGCTTCGGGTCGGTAGGAAGCTGGGTTGGTAGGAATCTAGGTCGGTAAAAATCTGGGTCGGTAGGAATCTCAATCGGTAGGAAGCTGGGTCGGTTGGAATCTGGGTTGACAAGTTGGAGTATGGAGCGGATCGACATGTTGAAGTCTTCGAGTCTGGAGTGGATCGGCATGTTGGAGCCTGGAGTGGGTCGGCATGTTGGAGCCTGGAGTGGGTCGGCATGTTGGAGTCTGGAGTGGATCGGCATGTTGGAGTCTAGAGTGGATCAGCATTTTTCATACTCCAGGAAAGCAGTGGTTGGCTATATGGACTCGACTATGGTCTTAATGGGCCCGGATCACTTAGGAAGCCCAGTAACTCGGATTTTGCCAATAAATATAGCAAGCGGAGCTTCAGAAAATGGATCTTCATTCTATTTCCCTTCTTCTTCCTCATTAAGGCTACTCTGCCATTATTGTTTTGAAAACTCCGGATTGTAACTGTAATTGATTCTCATATCAATAAAAAGGACATTTTTGGAGTGGACATAAGCTAGGGTCAGCCGAACCACTATAAATCCACTGTTTTTTCTGCTTTCTTTTTAATTTTTACTGCTCTTCATATTTATACTCTCTACATATACTCTATCTGTTATCTGTGACTGTTAGTTGATGCTTCATTTACATTTGGGTGTTAGTTACCAATTTTGGCACTAACATTTTGGTGCTTTCACTGAGAAAGCTAGCACTCAGGGATTCTAAAGCTTGGACTTTGGATTTAAAGGCTTAGGAACTCAGATTCTTGGGAAGCTATGGCAAAGCAATCAACAAGGAGACAAAGAGCGGAAAGAAGTCAGCATGAAGGAAGTCAGGAGGCTTTCTTAGGAGCTAATCAGACCTCATTTTTCATCACCAGAGATGAGATGGAAATGATGATGGATGCTATGTAGGAAAGGATACTGAAAAGGCAGGAGGAAATGATACATAACCTGAGTTGATAGGAAATCTAATGTCCTATAAATTTAATCTCCGAGAAAAATGAGTACAGGCTTAAGATAAGAAGAATATAGCATTCCAGGGAGAAAAGGATGAATCAGATTCAGGTGAATAAGATATGGCATTCATTGCTAAAAATTTCAAAAAGTTTTTGAAATTTAGAAAGAGCAACAAATTTAGAAATAACAAGAACAGCTCCAGCAACAATAACAACACCAACAAACCATCATCATCATCTGCTCTAGAATGTTATGATTGTCACAAGAAAGACCACATCAAGAAAGACTGTCTTGAGAAAAAGAAAGACAAACACAAGCACAAAAAGACCGATTCAAGAAGAAAGCTTTTTCTGTCACGTGGGACGATTCAGAATCATCTTCATCATCAGAAAGTGACTCAGACAGTGATTCAGAACAAGCCAACATTTGCTTTATGGCCACAAAAGACGAGGTAAGTGATCTAACTTTTGATGACCTTTTAGAAATCAATTCAGAATTACTTGATAAATTAAAAGGAAAAAATAGAAAGTACAAAGAAACTCTTGAAAAATTGAATAGAACTGAAATTGAAGTAGAAATGCTAAGAGATGAAAAGAAAGTATTAGAAGAAGAACTTCAAGTTACTCAAGAATCTTGTTCTAATATGACATCTCAATTTTCTTTGCTAAGTCAAGAGATAGAAACTCAAAAAGAAAAGAATGATGCTTTATTAATTGAGAATCATGACCTTAAAGCAAATGTTAAAATTTTAGAGTTAGATAATTCTAGCCTTAAAACAAAGTTAGAAGGCATTACTAAAAATGTCTCTAATTTTAATAAAGGCAGAGAAAATCTTTTCAAAATTATAGAAAATTCTCAAACTGTTTCTAATAAAAGAGGACTAGGATATAAGCATTCTTCTAAAATTATTCCTAAGAAAAAGAATTCTTCATATAAAAAAATTAATAAAACAATCTCAAATTTTACTAAAACAATCAAAATATGGGTTCCTAAAACAAATAATTCTTTGATTAGAAATAAATATATAAAATCTTTTATAAAAACTGTTCATAAAAACAAAGAAATTATTTTCAAAAGGAATACTAAACCCTACTGGGTTTGGCTTCCTAAGAACTAACTCTTAGGACCCAAAATACAATGGTGGGTACCAATGTTAATTCATTATTTTGTAGGTACCACCCAAAAAGAGAGGAAAATGGATATTAGACAGTGGTTGCTTAAAATACATGACAGGAAACAAGGAAATGCTAATGAATATTACCTACTCAGATGGAGGTTCTGTTACATTTGGAGATAATTCCAAAGGACAAGTCATCGACAAAGACGATGTGAGCAATAACGGTATATCTAATTTACCTCTTATTATTGATGTTTTATTAGTTAAAAATTTAAAACACAATTTACTTAGTATCAGCCAATTATGTGACAAAAGATTTAATATTTCATTTTCTAAAAATAAGTGTAGCATTTTTGATCAAAATAAAAATATTATTTTTGAAGGTTTTAGAGATAAAAATATTTATGTTTTAAATATGAATATAAATCACAATACAAATATGTGTTTATTAGCCAAAGAAAATGATCCTTGGTTATGGCACAAAAGATTTTGTCATATAAATTTCAAAGCTATAAATAAATTATCTAAAAATGATTTAGTTAAAGGTTTACCAAAAATGAACTTTAAAGTAAACAATATTTGTGTTGCTTGTCAATTAGGAAAATTATCAAAATCATCCTTTAAATCAAAGAAAAATATTTCTACTATACAACCACTAGAACTATTGCATTTGGATCTCTTTGGTCCAAATCAAGTTCAATCTATAAACCATAATAAATATGTGTTTGTTATAGTAGATGATTTCTCAAGGTATACTTGGACTATTTTCTGAAAAATAAAGGTGATACCTTTGAAAATTTTAAGATCTTTGCAAAAAGAATTCAAAATCTCAAAAATTAAAAAATTAAAAATATTAGAAGTGATCGTGGAGGTGAATTTAAAAATGAAGCTTTTGAACATTTTTGTAATAAAAAGGAAATTTACCATAATTTTTCTTTTCCTAGAACACCACAACAAAATTGAGTTGTAGAACGGAAAAATAGAACATTACAAGAATGTGCAAGAATTTTATTAAATGGAAGCATATTACCAAAACATTTCTGGACAGAAGCTGTAGCAACTGCTTGTTGTGTTCTAAATCGTGTTTCCATTCAGCCTCTAACACAACATACTCCATACGAACTTTTTCATCAAAGAAAACCAAATATTTCTTATTTTAAAACTTTTGGTTCCAAATGTTTTATTTTAAACACAAAAGATCGGCTTGGAAAATTCAATCCAAAATTTGATGAAGGAATCTTCGTAGATATTCGAAATGAAGCAAAGCTTATTGAGTCTTCGATAAAAGAACAAAATCAATCGAAGAGACTCTTCATGTTTCATTCGATGAAAATTTCAAACTTAATAAAAACTTTGAGGATGATGAAATAATACCTAACACAATCTCAAAAATGGTTTCTCAAAATAGTTTTGATGAAGATGAAAACATTGTTTATAATTTTGAAGAAGATGAAAACATTATTCATAATGAAAATGAATTAAGATCTCCTCCTAGGATTTTACGAGATCACCCAGTAGAAAATGTCATAGGAGAAATTGATTCACATGTTAGAGCTAGAAATAAACTCAATTAAATGGACCATGTAGCATTTCTTTTGAATGTTGAACCTAAAAATGTAAAAGAAGCCTCTACTGATGACTATTGGATTATAGCTATGCAAGAAAAGCTAAACCAATTCGAACAAAATGAAGTTTGGGAACTAGATCCTAGACCAAGTGATCAATCAGTCATTGGTACTAAATGGGTCTTCAAAAATAAAGCAGATGAACAAGGTAATATAACTAGGAATAAAGCTAGATTAGTAGCATAAGGAATTAAGAAGAAGAAATTGACTATGAAGAAACATTTGCTCCAGTCACACGACTTAAAGCAATATGAATCTTATTGGTCTTTGCATGTTTTCATAATTTCAAACTTTATCAAATGGATGTTAAAAGTGCTTTTTTAAATGGTTATATAAAAGAGAATGTTTATGTTAAACAACCTCCTCTATTCACACATGAAAAATTTCCTGACCATGTCTATAAACTTAAGAAAGCCTTATATGGTCTAGAACAAGCACCCCGTGCTTGGTATAAATGTCTTAAGAGCTATCTAATAGATTCTGGTTTTGAAAATTGGGAAGGTTGATCAAACTCTTTTTATTAAAAGAACTAAAAATGATATTTTAATTATTCAAATTTATGTAGATGATATTATTTTTGGTTCTACAAATGAAAAATTATGTTAGGAATTTTCTACAATAATGACCAAAGAATTTGAAATGTCACATATGGGGGAATTATCTTATTTTCTCGGTTTACAAACTAAACAATTGGAAAATGGTATTTTTATTAATTAAGAAAAATATTGTAATAATCTAATTAAACGCTTCGGTATGGAAAATAAGTGTCGACCAAAAATTATATTGAAGCATAATTGGATCATTACTTTATCTTACTGCTAGTAGACCTAACATAATGATGAGTGTTTGTTTATGTGCTTGATTTCAAGCAAATCCGAAAGAATCACATATGCGAGTAGTGAAACGAATATTGCGTTATCTAAGCAAAACCAAAGATTTTGGACTCTTCTATCCGAAAGAATATCCTTTCGAGTTAGTTTCATATAGTGGCGCTTACTTTGGAGGATGTCGGACGGATCGTAAGAGTACAACCAGGACTTGTCACTTCATTAGACGATCCTTAGTCTCATGGTTTAGCAAGAAACAAAATTGTGTTTCACTTTCGACTTGTGAAGCATAATATATTTCTGCTGCTTTAGCATGTGCTCAAGTTATTACATGCAACAAACACTTAAATATTTTGGTATGAACTAATCTAAATCTACTATTTACTGTTATAATACAAGTTCTATAAACTTATCAAAAAATCCTGTCAATCATTCACGAACTAAACATATCGACATACGTCATCATTTTCTTCGTGATAATATTAAAAAGGATTTGGTCAGACTAGAATTTGTATCCTCTGAAAATAAACTGGCTGATATATTTACGAAACCTTTGAATGAAAATACTTTTATTACGCTTAGAAGAGAATTAGGAATTCTATCTTTAAAAGATTTATAATTTCAATTTTTACACAAATACAGTTCAATTCATTCACTTTAAAGTCTGTCATTTTGATAATTACTTTACACTATCCTATCTGCTTGCTAAAAATAGATTTAGTTAAAAAAAAATTCATATTCTGTGGTTTATTTCTTATTTACTCTAATCCATTCATCCTTAGGAAATTAAAGGCTTATATTTAAAATAGTTGAAATCCACTCTTTGTTTTGTCTATTTTTACAAATCTTTCTCTTATAAAAGCTTGTCTTTTTCACTATCTTATCACCATATTTAAAAAGAAACAAAAGTTCTTTTTTTTCAATCGATATGTCTTCAGAAAACAACACTGTCTCATCCTCACTTTCTTATACCTCCATTAGCTCATAATCGGTGAATCCTCCAATACCGACTCCTATATACGAACCCGTTCCTGTTGTTCCATAGTCTAACATTCACACTGGTTATACCCCTCCCGTTAAAAGAGCTAAACGTTCTCTATTTTTTGGCTCACCGTCTACCAAAGAAAAGATAGACGACATCCATCACTATCAACGAGAGACTCTTGATGTGATGACCCTGAAATCGGCCTTTGAAAATTGGCACCCGTACTTCACTTGTACTCGAAATGCCGTAGATTCAAACGTCGAATCTGGTTCACCGGAGCTTATAACAACATTAAGTATAACAACACAACGGAAGAAAGAAATAAATGATATCATATACAACTCCAATGAATACAATATCCAGAATGATATACAACAATATATCAATATGATACAACAATATCAAAGATAAATAATGATACAGCGGAAAGCAGAAATGATAACTCCAAATGATCAGTCAGAGAGACTGACTCCAACAGCTCCAATATCAAGCTCGAACCACAAAGAGAAGCAAGTGCAGTCCTGAACTCCAAGAACTAAACCAGCTCCAGATAATCTACTAAACCTGAATATCTGAGAAACCCAACTCTAGACTGCCCGTGTGGAAAATGGTGGGCACCCAGAGTTTAGGAAGGGAACAATAAACTCCGGGTCAGTCATGGGACTGGTATGAGCAAACAAAAACAATTTATCTTTAAACAACAACAAAGGAATTTTAACATTGAAATCCGCAATGCTTTTTTAAAATGAAACTACCATAAGACCTCCCGCCACACACACAATGCAATCGCAGACTTGGAGGAGATTTCTTCTTATGATAGTCAAACATGCTTACTACGAAAAAGAAAACTCTTTTGATATTATTACTAGTGCATAGTGTGATTTTTTTTTCGAAAATACAATATAAATCTTAGCCAACATACAACCATTATTGTATGCCTACTATAGCTACCATCTAAACAGTGGTGACCACCATAAGTAAATGGCAGGTTCTACAACTAAAACCGTACAGGGCGCGTATTGTTTCTTTGGATTTCCAACAAATGATCAGGCTAAGGAACTTCCTTACCGAAATGGAAACGCCTTTGGAAAGACGCCCCGAGAACCTAACCGGATCTCTACAAACACAAGGTCGACGCTACCTCACGCTTTAACCAAGTTGTAACTAGGTAACTAACACACGAGCTATGTCATCCCCCGGTCGTCACCGACCTTTATCCGAGAGCTCTCGATCATACAGCAACAACCACAAAGTATAATAAATTTGCAGCATCAACATAGGTAAAATATCTAGGCTCCATACCATGATATCACCTTTTATCCAGAAGGAAATGACATACCCTAGGGGCGCTACCCCTACAAACCTTTGCCGCAACATTCTTGTTTTGACCATTACCGGGTTGTGAGGCTCGACGAAGTCTCGTCCACAAAGCTACGCTTTTTCATAATGCCACGCTTTTTCACAAAGCAACGCTTTTCACAAAGTAAGGCTTTTTCACAAAGCACGCTTTGACCAACAAATGATCATCAGCACTTCGTATGCCACATTACCAAATTGGGAATGTATCACTAGTAACCACCAACAACATAACCTCTGAGCTCGTATGTCTCAGAGAAGGGTGTTAAGCTAAGAGAATAAATTCTCTGCCACCAATAGAAATGTATTTGATAGAAACCAACTTTACATCTCAAAGTGTAATGTCAGACACACATCCATACAAGTCCGTTCCGGGATCGAACGGAACCGAAGGCACTTCCAAAGAAGCCCGTGCAAATCCGGATAATTTCTAATCACGTCCGGACTTCCCATCACAAAGGGTGATAAAATCTCTATACCGAGGACCAGTCGGTGCAGATACATTCGACGAGTTGTCCTTTCGTTTTCGAAAATATCCAGTCTTCACCACCGGTCTTCAAATGCAATCCATATACGATGAATCATTGTTCGGAATGGGTTGTATGACACAAAGGTCCTCTCTCGGTTAAACCGAATAATGAGCGCAATTAAAAATCATATGGATACTGGGGTCTCAGTTAAATCACAGCTTAAAGCCCAAAACTTTTCATTCGAATGGTTAAAACAAATTACCATTTCCAATCTTTAAAACAAAAGGATTCATTTCAAAAACCTTCACTGGTTTAAACAATTTCCACACTTTTAATCTTTTAAACAAGAAGATTCAATTCATAAAGTTAACCCCATTCACAAAGATTCATTCATAGCCTTTCAAAACAATTCTATTTCAAGTTGGATTAACTCGTCCGATCTTTGAAGTCAAAGACTCATTTCATAGTTTTCAAAACATTTCAATTCCATTTCAAACTTGAAACCTTTCAACACAATTTGGAAATCCTTTCTTAAAATGAAAGCTATTATTATTTGAAAACAAGTAGTTTTCGTTTCGGAAAAATCCAGTTATATTTACACGAGTTAAAACCCTTGAATTAAATTCAAATTCCCAAATCAATACCTTTAAAATGGTTTAACCCATATATAACTTGTACAGCATCTTTAATCCCTAGTTTCAAATCATAGAATTCAATTTCAAACTTCAATTCAAATTTAAATCAAATTATTTAAATTCCAAAACTTAATCAAGTTATTCGAAAATAAGTTTTATCTTTGAAATTCCATTTCAAAAGCTTTTCATATTAAACCCAAATTTTCCAATTTCAAAATAAATTGAAATTAAAATTTCAATTTCAAAAACAACAAATTTAAATTATTTGTGACTTAACCGATTTCCTCGTGAAATCCATATTTGTGTGTGTAAGAGTGTGGTCCAAGGGTTTTACACAGTAGTGAAACATCATACAATCATCACAGATCAGAATACAGAAATATAGTTGATAAGCGGTATTAACTATCACGCTTATCGTTCATTCACAGATCACAGATATATATCACAGATAAGTAAATTATAGATCACAACATAAATCAGGATGTATCACAAAGCATCATATATCAGGGATATCAAACAATCAAGTCATCCAATAGAATCCAAATATCCATAGGTAAGGTCAGTTAATTGTCTGATTAATTCAAATCAGATTAATTTCTTATGAATTACTAATCCTGGTTAATTAACATCGATAAATTACAAATTATTTTGATTAATTATTCTTTAATCATTTATTAATTAACCATTAACAATAAATTAATTAACCTTCTATTATAATTCACCAATTAATTATAACCAGTAATTACCCATTAATTAATCTCTAATTATTAAATTAAGTTAAACCTCAAATTACTTATTTAATTAATTACAAAATAAATTAATCTTAGTTGTTAATTAAATAAATCTTGATTATCGAGTTAATTAAATTAATTTATTACTATAAATTAATCCTTTATCATTAATTAATTAAATTAATTAATTAGTTCAAAATTTCTTAACCCAAAGTTTAAGTAAACATTTTTTTTATTTAAAAAAAGAATTTATTTAAGCAAAGATTTAACACAAATCCCTTTCTAAAATTTTCAAAACTTTGCTTTTAAAACACGACCTAAACCTTTGCTTCGGGTCAAACCCGATCCTTACTCGAGACTCACTTCGAGTTTTACTAAAAATCAACCCGGTACGAAAATTTCAACTTAAAAATTTGTTTAAGTTTTTAAAACGACCCGAGACTCCACATTTCCGCTTCGAGTCCACAAGCCAACGACTTCGAGTAAATCCCTGAGCTACTCGAGAAAATCTCGAGATCATCCTGCTTCCACCATATCACCAGACAAACTCCACCGTGCACGTGCACGTCACCAACGACCAACTCCGGTCAACCCCACGCCATCGAGCAAGTCGACGATCACCTCCAAACCATCCTCCGACCACTCGAACTTCGCCATCAACTCGCATTCGAAATTTGAGTTCGAGCTTGAAAAATGAAAACTGGAAACACACGCGCATCCCCTCCACGAAACCTGTCAACAGCTCGCTTGAAAAACTCCGGCCATCGTACGTTCTGAAACTCCGGCATCGTCTACGACTACGGCCCAGCTACCACTCACCAAAAACTCGAAACACTCGATCTACCTCGTAGGCCATAGCGATCGATTTCCCAAGCCAAACTAAAACTAGGGTTAAGAAACAAAAAATGAACAACCCCGCCACCACCGGTCTCTAATCAACTTCCTTCCATTTTTTCCGACCTCACTGATCTCCCATCTACCTCCAGATCAAACCTCAACCACTCCGATCAACGATAATTCCAGAGGCAACCCAAAATGCTCGAATTGATCAACCCAGTAAAGCATGTTCAAAGCTCAACTAAAAAATGTGATTATAGTTTTAAAAATCCTAATTAAGGCAAGAATTCAAGTTATAATCTTGAATTGATATTTTAAAATGTTTGAAATTTCACCTATATCAAACATGTCCTGTTCTTTAAGTTGCTACAGAGCAGTTCTACTTTGCACACTTAAATACAATTTTTAAAATTTGCTTTATGATCATACAAACTTATCTTTCTTAGATACTAAGTCCTATCATCCAACAGATTTAGTAGAGATAATTTTTGTTACAATTCTGAGCTTCAAATTTTATATACAGAGATTGTTTCTAGGCTATTGAACAGACAGGGATCATCTCACCCAAAAATACAGTACAATGCATATACTTCATACAACACATTTCAGATATTAGTCATGCAACTAAATAAAAACTTAAGTTATTAAAATATGAAGTTACTCACAGATGTTTTAGAAGGAAGAACAGAGTTCCCTTTTTGAATCAGGCTTGAGAAAATTTGCAAGTTGAAGTTCTTATCTTCAATCCTCTGGTTTGTAGTTGACTTAGATTGTTGTTTTAAGATGATGTTTTACTTTCGGTTTTCATAGCTTGGAATGGAACGAAAATGAGTTGAAGAGTTTGATATAAGAAATTGAGTTTACTAGGTGAATATATTTGTACAGGTTGTGTTATATTTTTTTTCCCTGTTTGTACAATCCATTTCAGAGATTTGTTTTCTTTCTTTTGCTTGGTGGCTGATAGATATGTTTTGGTGCTTGCATTAATTAGTTTGTACAAAGCTATATATTTATTTATCTTCCTTTGCCAGCCTATACATATTTGTTTACTTTGTTTGTTAACTCGGCTGAAGACAATTTGGTGGCTGATGGATACATTTTGTACAAGTGATATTAATGGGTTTTGTACATCACCAGATCTTTCTTGGCTGATGAGATTCTGTTGGGTAGTATACTAGAGACATTTACATAAATTATCATGTACAACATTATCTTCATTTCGGCTGAAGATATATGGCATTAATTTGCCTTTGTACAACTTACCTTATTTTATTTGTTTGGTTTCATTTGCAAGTCTCGGTTGAGATGATAATGTTGAGATGATAATGATATGGCATTAGTTATCATTGTGTTGTTTAAGTGTACATAGATATATATATATATTTGCTTACACTTGAATATATGCTTTCTTTTGCAAGTGTATATACATAGCTATGTATATTTTATTCACACTTGATCTACTTGAATGTATTTTTATCTTATTTCTATCTTCATTATTTATTTCTAACTCAAATTCTAATTATTTTTATATTCATTTGGTAATATAAGTGAATTTCTAGATTTAGTTTGTTATTAGATTTTTATCCAACGTATTTATTCTATACTTTATATCTTATATATTTCATTTTTATTTTTAAACCATTTATTCACAATTTTAATTCAAAAATTTATTTAATTATGAATTTAAACTCAGATAAAATCCGGGGTCGTTACAGACTTCCCCCCTTAAAAGAATTTCGTCCCCGAAATTTGCCAAGGAGACACAAAGATAGATGAAGAAGATTTCATCAAATCAAATTGAACGGCTATTCTGCATTTGGCTTACCAAATCAGAATATCAATAATAGATACAAGAACGGATCTATTTAACACTTCACAAGATACTCGGGTTATCCAGATCTACGAAATATGTAATGGCATTGGTTAGTTCGAAAGGATAACTAACCATTCGTAGAATATATTCGGACCCAAAGAATAGATAGATATATGGGTACAATTTCAAAATTTTCAGTTTAGAAACTAAATTATACCTATCAACCATGGCAACCAAAGCAAACAAGGCAGTTAATACATCCAACAAACAATTTTGGTCCATCCGGAGTTTATGTCCCATATTAATATATCGAATCTCCTTCCTGGATCTACCAGGAATAATCAAAGAATTGAAAAGAAATGTTGAACAAAAGAGATTGATAGAGAAAAGATTGTTTCCTTGTTGTTACAGAGTATCGACCATTTATAGTCGTATTCTCCTGTCCCCTATCTCATCCTCTTCTTACACTCATACTCACTATCAGTGGATAGTAAGAGAATTTACTAAGGCATACAAATAGATATCTTAGAGATTACTCATTCTAGGGTATACTTCACCCTGTCTCTAATGAGCTACTTAATGTGTTATACTCCTAAGCTAAAGTTTTACCCTCAGCTCTGATACCAAATGTGATGACCCTGAAATCGGCCTTCGAAAATCGGCACCCGTACTTCACTTGTACTCGAAATGTCGTAGATTCAAACGCCGAATCTGGTTCACCAAAGCTTATAACAACATTAAGTATAACAACACAGCGGAAGAAATAAATAAATGATATCATATACAACTCCAATGAATACAATATCCAGAATGATATACAACAATATATCAATATGATACAACAATATCAGAGATAAATAATGATACAGCGGAAAGCAGAAATGATAACTCCAAATGATCAGTCAGAGAGACTGACTCCAACAGCTCCAATATCAAGCTCGAACCACGAAGAGAAGCAAGTGCAGTCCTGAACTCCAAGAACTGAACCAGCTCCAGATAATCTACTAAACCTGAATATCTGAGAAATCCAACTCTAGACTGCCCATGTGGAAAATGGTGGGCACCCAGAGTTTAGGAAAGGAACAATAAACTCCGGGTCAGTCATGGGACTGGTATGAGCAAACAAAAACAGTTTATCTTTAAACAACAACAAAGGAATTTTAACATTGAAATCCACAATGCTTTTGTAAAATGAAACTACCATAAGACCTCCCGCCACACACACAATGCAATCGCAGACTTGGAGGAGATTTCTTCTTATGATAGTCAAACATGCTTACTATGCAAAAGAAAACTCTTTTGATATTATTACTAGTGCATAGTGTGAAAATCCTTTCGAAAATACAATATAAATCTTAGCCAACATACAACCATTATTGTATGCCTACTATAGCTACCATCTAAACAGTGGTGACCACCATAAGTAAATGGTAGGTTCTACAACTAAAACCGTATATGGCGCGTATTATTTCTTGGATTTCCAACAAATGATCAGGCTAAGGAACTCCCTTACCGAAATGGAAACGCCTCTGGAAAGACGCCTCGAGAACCTAACCGGATCTCTGCAAACACAAGGCCGACGCTACCTCACGCTTTAACCAAGCTGTAACTAGGTAACTAATACACGAGCTATGTCATCCCCCGGTCGTCACCGACCTTTATCCGAGAGCTCTCGATCATACAGCAACAACCACAAAGTATAATAAATTTGCAGCATCAACATAGGTAAAATATCTAGGCTCCATACCATGATATCACCTTTTATCCAGAAGGAAATGACATACCCTAGGGGCGCTACCCCTACAAACCTTTGCCGCAACATTCCTGTTTTGAACATTACCGGGTTGTGAGGCTCGACGAAGTCTCGTCCACAAAGCTACGCTTTTTCACAAAGCCACGCTTTTTCACAAAGCCACGCTTTTTCACAAAGCCACGCTTTTTCACAAAGCCACGCTTTTTCACAAAGCCACGCTTTTCACAAAGCAACGCTTTTTCACAAAGCACGCTTTGACCAACAAATGATCATCAGCACTTCGTATGCCACATTACCAAATTGGGAATGTATCACTAGTAACCATCAACTACATAACCTCTGAGCTCGTACGTCTCAGAGAAGGGTGTTAAGCTAAGAGAATAAATTCTCCGCCACCAACAGAAATGTATTTGATAGAAACCAGCTTTACATCTCAAAGTGTAACGTCAGACACACATCCATACAAGTCCGTTCCGGGATCGAACGGAACCGAAGGCACTTCCAAAGAAGCCCTTGCAAATCCGGATAATTTCTAATCACGTCCGGACTTCCCATCACAAAGGGTGATAAAATCTCTATACCGGGGAGTAGTCAGTGCAGAGACATTCGACGAGTTGTCCTTTCGTTTTCGAAAATATCCGGTCTTCACCACCGGTCTTCAAATGCAATCCATATACGACGAATCATTATTCGGAATGGGTTGTATGACACAAAGGTCCTCTCCCGGTTAAACCGAATAATGAGCGCAATTAAAAATCATATGGATACTGGGGTCTCAGTTAAATCACAGCATAAAGCCCAAAACTTTTCATTCGAATGGTTAAAACAAATTACCATTTCCAATCTTTAAAACAAAAGGATTCATTTCAAAACCTTCACTGGTTTAAACAATTTCCACACTTTTAATCTTTTAAACAAGAAGATTCAATTCACAAAGTTAACCCCATTCACAAAGATTCATTCATAGCCTTTCAAAACAATTCTATTTCAAGTTGGATTAACTCGTCCGGTCTTTGAAGTCAAAGACTCATTTCATAGTTTTCAAAACATTTCAATTCCATTTCAAATTTGAAACCTTTCAACACAATTTGGAAATCCTTTCTTAAAATGAAAGCTATTATTATTTGAAAACAAGTAGTTTTCGTTTCGGAATAATCCAGTTATATTTACACGAGTTAAAACCCTTGAATTAAATTCAAATTCCCAAATCAATACCTTTAAAATGGTTTAACCCATATATAACTTGTACAGCATCTTTAATCCCTAGTTTCAAATCATAGAATTCAATTTCAAACTTCAATTCAAATTTAAATCAAATTATTTAAATTCCAAAACTTAATCAAGTTATTCAAAAATAAGTTTTATCTTTGAAATTCCATTTCAAAAGCTTTTCATATTAAACCCAAATTTTCCAATTTCAAAATCAATTGAAATTAAAATTTCAATTTCAAAAACAACAAATTTAAATTATCTGTGACTTAACCGATTTCCTTGTGAAATCCATATTTGTGTGTGTAAGAGTGTGATCCAGGGGTTTTATATAGTAGTGCAACATCATACAATCATCACAGATCAGAATACAGAAATATAGTTGATAAGCGGTATTAACTATCACACTTATCGTTCATTCACAGATCACAGATATATATCACAGATAAGTAAATTATAGATCCCAACATAAATCAGGATGTATCACAAAGCATCATATATCAGGGATATCAAACAATCAAGTCATCCAATAGAATCCAAATATCCATATGTAAGGTCAGTTAATTGTCTGATTAATTCAAATCAGATTAATTTCTTATGAATTACTAATCCTGGTTAATTAACATCGATAAATTACAAATTATTTTGATTAATTATTCTTTAATCATTTATTAATTAACCATTAACAATAAATTAATTAACCTTCTATTATAATTCACCAATTAATTATAACCAGTAATTACCCATTAATTAATCTCTATTTATTAAATTAAGTTAAACCTCAAATTACTTATTTAATTAATTACAAAATAAATTAATCTTAGTTGTTAATTAAATAAATCTTGATTATCGAGTTAATTAAATTAATTTATTACTATAAATTAATCCTTTATCATTAATTAATTAAATTAATTAATTACTTCAAAATTTCTTAACCCAAAGTTTAAGTAAACATTTTTTTTATTTAAAGAAAAAGAATTTATTTAAGCAAAGATTTAACACAAATCCCTTTTTAAAAATTTCAAAACTTTGCTTTTAAAACACGACCTAAACCTTTGCTTCGGGTCAAACCCGATCCTTACTCAAGACTCACTTCGAGTTTTACTAAAAATCAACCCGGTACGAAAATTTCAACTTAATTTTTTTTTAAGTTTTTAAAACGACCCGAGACTCCACATTTCCGCTTCGAGTCCACAAGCCAACGACTTCGAGTAAATCCCTGAGCTACTCGAGAAAATCTCGAGATCATCCTGCTTCCACCATATCACCAGACAAACTCCACTGTGCACGTGCACGTCACCAATGACCAACTCCGGTCAACCCCACGCCATCGAGCAAGTCGACGATCACCTCCAAACCATCCTCCGACCACTCGAACTTCGCCATCAACTCGCATTCGAAATTTGAGTTCGAGCTTGAAAAATGAAACCTGGAAACACATGCGCATCCCCTCCACGAAACCTGTCAACAGCTCGCTTGAAAAACTCCGGCCATCGTACGTTCTGAAACTCCGGCATCGTCTACGACTACGGCCCAGCTACCACTCACCAAAAACTCGAAACACTCGATCTACCTCATAGGCCATAGCGATCGATTTCCCAAGCCAAACTAAAACTAGGGTTAAGAAACAAAAAATGAACAACCCCGCCACCACCGGTCTCTGATCAACTTCCTGCCATTTTTTCCGACCTCACTGATCTCCCATCTACCTCCAGATCAAACCTCAACCTCTCCGATCAATGATAATTCTAGAGGCAACCCAAAATGCTTGAATTGATCAACCCAGTAAAGCATGTTCAAAGCTCAACTAAAAAATGTGATTATAGTTTTAAAAATCCTAATTACAGGCAAGAATTCAAGTTATAATCTTGAATTGATATTTTAAAATGTTTGAAATTTCACCTATATCAAACATGTCATGTTCTTTAAGTTGCTACAGAGCAGTTCTACTTTGCACACTTAAATACAATTTTTAAAATTTGCTTTATGATCATACAAACTTATCTTGCTTAGATACTAAGTCCTATCATCCAACAGATTTAGCAGAGATAATTTTTGTTACAATTCTGAGCTTCAAATTTTATATACAGAGATTGTTTCCAGGCTATTAAACAGACAGGGATCATCTCACCCAAAAATACAGTACAATGCATATACTTTATACAACACATTTCAGATATTAGTCATGCAACTAAATAAAAACTTAAGTTATTAAAATATGAAGTTACTCACAGATGTTTTAGAAGGAAGAACAGAGTTCCCTTTTTGAATCAGGCTTGAGAAAATTTGCAAGTTGAAGTTCTTATCTTCAATCCTCTGGTTTGTAGTTGACTTAGATTGTTGTTTTAAGATGATGTTTTACTTTCAGTTTTCATAGCTTGGAGTGGAACGAAAATGAGTTGAAGAGTTCGATATAAGAAATTGAGTTTACTGGGTGAATATATTTGTATAGGTTGTGTTATATTTTTTTTCCCTGTTTGTACAATCCATTTCAGAGATTTGTTTTCTTTCTTTTGCTTGGTGGCTGATAGATATGTTTTGGTGCTTGCATTAATTAGTTTGTACAAAGCTATATATTTATTTATCTTCCTTTGCCATCCTATACATATTTGTTTACTTTGTTTGTTAACTCGGGTGAAGACAATTTGGTGGCTAATGGATACATTTTGTACAAGTGATATTAATGGGTTTTGTACATCACCAGATCTTTCTTGGCTGATGAGATTCTGTTGGGTAGTATACTAGAGACATTTACATAAATTATCATGTACAACATTATCTTCATTTCGGCTGAAGATATATGGCATTAATTTGCCTTTGTACAACTTACCTTATTTTATTTGTTTGGTTTCATTTGCAAGTCTCGGTTGAGATGATAATGTTGAGATGATAATGATATGGCATTAGTTATCATTATGTTGTTTAAGTGTACATAGATAGATATATATATTTGCTTACACTTGAATATATGCTTTCTTTTGCAAGTGTATATACATAGCTATGTATATTTTATTCACACTTGAATCTACTTGAATGTATTTTTATCTTATTTCTATCTTCATTATTTATTTCTAACTCAAATTCTAATTATTTTTATATTCATTTGGTAATATAAGTGAATTTCTAGATTTAGTTTGTTATTAGATTTTTATCCAACGTATTTATTCTATACTTTATATCTTATATATTTCATTTTTATTTTTAAACCATTTATTCACAATTTTAATTCAAAAATTCATTTAATTATCAATTTAAACTCAGATAAAATCCGGGGTCGTTACACTCGAGTTACAACGAGAACTATACTACAAACAAAAGGTGAATGCAAAGTGGCTAAGCTTCCTTGAACAAGTGGCTCTTAAATTATGTGGTTCGTCTTCACACAACACGGTTCATCAACCAAGGACTCCTTCACATCGTAATCTGTGGGAACCATCACCTCAGCGTCCACCGGTTTCTCTGAATTCTTAGGAACGTGTACAAGGCTGGTCACCATTACGACCTCTGCAAGAGAATACAAAAGTGGAACCGAAAGACTACCACACTCCTTCCTCTTCCTCAAAATCTACATAATTTGTGTTCTTATATTTTTTTGTACTACTATATTTTTATTTTGTTTAAAATAATATATTTCTTGTTTTAAACTCTGTTATAAACTTAAACTTCTATGCTCAAAACAAAACTTGTTTCATTTTGCCTAAAGAACTGTCTACTTAAAAACTTCCTCAATTTCAGTCAACTAAAGGAACTCGATCGACTGAAACAACATTCTAGTATAATATCGAACCTGAATTCAGTCGACTGACATACCCAGAAGTCTACTGAATTGGTAGAATTTACTTGGAAATCTTTCAGGATAGGATCAGTCGACTAAACTCCTGTATTCAGTCGACTGACCATTAAAATTTTCAACAATTGACCTTTGTAGCCAGTCGACTGATTACATAAAACAGTCGACTGAATCTTCTTTTTTGAACATAAAAAGCTCAAGATACGTTCAGTCGACTGAACCTCTGTATTCGGTCGACTGGCTCCTTTATATTTGATTTCTGTATTCCAAATCAGTCGACTGCCTATGCATATTCAGCGACTGATAATGGGTACCCGGCTTCATCCCTCTTCCAGCCTCTTCAAATATACTATTTACTTTTACCAAATTCACCTTTTACCTACAATCTTTTTAACCCTCTGCCATTAAAACTTTTTCCCACTTCAAATTAGCTTAGAAATTCTACAATGCTCTCATCTATTTGTCCATACTTTTCCAATTCACAACCTCCCACTTCATTACCAAAACCCTAGTTCTTCAAATGGCTCCTAAAAGACCTCAACATTCTCAAGCTACAGCAAGTTCTTTGGATTGACAAATAAGAGCATGGCTACACAATGACAAGGCGGTGCAACGCTTTGAAAAGATGCAAAGCTCCAGCATTTTTGAAGGTCCTTTTGTCAAATTCTTTGATTTTTCTTCATATGCCATTCAAGACTTGGCTCGCCGTAGCGGATTGGAGCACCTCATTGATTTTGCAGCAAATAACAACAAGATTAATCACCTTCTTGTTAAACTTTTCTACACCAACTTAAATCTAGACCACCACACAATTACAAATCCGGATGACTGCATTTGGACGGTGGTATGTGGTAAAAAGATTTTTCTTCCACTACAATGACTTGCACATATTCTACAATATCCATATGAGGGTGACAAGTTAGCTGAACTTTTCGTAAATATGAATACTCATGATCGTGTTAGTCATTTGTTTCCCTCGGATGACTTGACGCAGTTAAAAGTGGTAGGACTAAGCCCAAAAGCTCACATTATGCATAGAGTGCTTACCCACACCATCAATCCTCGCACTAGAAACTATGAGAAAGTCTACCGGCGAGATTTCCAATCCTTATGTGCCATTTGGGGAAATAAACGAGTTAACTGGGTGAAGGTCATTCTAGATGAGTTCCAAAATTTTAACCAAGGTTGAATAAGGATGATCTACTATGGCGCTTACATCATGCACATTCTCAAGCATTTTGAGGTTCCTTTTGTCGATTCCGAATGTTCGACCATAGGTTCCTTAAATACTAAAACTCTTAGCCCCATGAACCCACCAAAGCAATATCTTGACCACACCATAATTACTTATGAACATTGGCTTGAAAACCAAGCCGCAAGTCAAGCTCAACCATCCTCCCAACAAGCTCGTCAACAAACTCCACATATGCAGGCCTCCTCATCATCCCAACCTCCTCGACCTACTCGAGAAGTCTACGAGATTCATGAAATAGACCCTCAAGCTCAGCCCCATGAAGCCGTGACTATCATTGCTCGTAATCAAAGGCTTCCCGATAATCGTCTATCTTGGGTTGAATCTACTGTTTCTAGAGTCGATAAAAATGTCACCAAAGTCAATAAGAAGCTTAATCATACTAAGTCCTTTCTCAACAATATCTGGGAGGCTACCACATGCTCCCAACAATCTTCTACCTCTGTTCACGTATCTACATTTCATGGGAAACGACCGACGGAACATTTCACTTGGTCTATATCAAATAAAGAACAAGAGGAAGAAGAAGGTGAGGAAGTGGGTGACGACTCCAATAATGATGAAGAAACTGAAGATGACAAAGAAAGCTCAAATAGAGGAGATCAAGGTGATTGGTAAGAATATCTTCTATCTTTCAAATATTTTGTGCTTTTTGTTAAAACTTGTTTTCAGACAATTTGGTATTTGTGTTGTGGTATTGTGTAATTGTCGAAAACTCTATGTTTTATATGTATATCATGTTGTACTATGGTTCTCGAAAGATGTGACTATTCTATGCTATATGCTAAGTCTGTGTTTTATATATATGTTTGTTCCTGTGCCATATTACTTGTACTTTAACTTTCCTATACCTTGAGTACTCTCCTTTTTGTCGATGACGAAGGGGGAAAACATAAATTGTTTATAGGAAATATAGCATAGATTCAGGGGGAGAATACAGTATCATAGCTGCAAGCATATTACTCAGGGGGAGAGATATTTTAACAAATCTTGTCAAAGATTCACTCATAGCAAATGGAGTTGTCATCATTAAAAGGGGGGAGAATGTTGGATCATAAGGTTTTGAATGCTGACAAGAGACGAAAGTTCACGAACCTACGACTACGGCAAATCCAGACTCATCGACTCAAATATGGTTCGTATTGATATTGATGTTAACTAGAGTCAATAAGTATATAGAGTCAGTATAGAGAATTTTTAAAATCTATCTTCAAGGTTCATCACTCACAAATTTGTCTACAAAACTAGCATTCCTTTTATAAAAATTTCATATACACATACAAAATACTTTCACTACACTAAAACAACAACATTAGTCGACTGACCCATATAAGACAGTCGACTGAGGCTGTGTACAAAATTTTAATATATACAGTAAATAGTCGACTGAACTGCCTAGGTCAGTCGACTAACACTGAATATTTTTCGTGCACGTTTGAAATTCAGTCGACTGCCCAAGCAAGTTCAGTCGACTGAATCTGCAACTATCATTTTTCTCCAAAAGACACTTCTTTTGATCAAAGGGTTCCTTCTTCCTGGAAGGTCACAACTCCTAGATTCTAATAGATGTCGATTTCTAGAAGTCATATCTCATCACACACTATATATACACTCAAGATTCATAGATCCAATTACCTAATTTTCTATTCTCTTTTGATCTATAGCACTTAGCATTCTTGAGTTCAATATCTACAAGGTTTCATACAATCATTGCTTACATATTCATTTCCATATTCTTCAAGCAATATTAAACTTCCTATTCTTCTTACACACACAAATATACACATCTACTTTGAGGATAAGATTATAGAAAGGGTGTACTACAAGTGACAAATCCGTGTTATTCAGAACACATAAAGTCAAGTTAAATCCAGTTTGTAAGAAAGTCATGTTCGGTCGCTCAGGCGGTCAAAGTCCTGTTCGGTTGCTCAGGTGGTGTAATACCTGTTCCTCCGGGTTAAGTGAGGGTTGCTAGCTATAATTCCAAAAGGAGTCTGGGACTGATCGTAGAACAGGAGTTCGAACCAGTATAAAAATCTCTGGTGTCATTTTACTGCTATTATTATTTTACAGTTATTTTCCGCACTAGTTATTTATTATACTCCATATTACACGATCGTGTAACATAGTCACTTTCAAACTATATTAACTTTGCTATAATTGATTTTACAGTATCAATTACCTTTTCTGGTATGTATCCTGTTAATTTTAATTGGTTTTCATCTGCTCTATTTTGTTCATTTCTTCTCTTTTTTCTTTTTTCTCGATTTTTCTTTGTTTCTTCTTAAACTGGCTATTTTTATAATTTTAACTTGCTAGCTTTTGCTTTCATCGTCTCTGGTTTCGACTCAAATTGAGCTAGTTTCCTTTTCTGGCATTGTGTATTGCTGTTGAATATCTACTGGAGTTACTATTTCAGATTTTCGATTTGGAGTTCGTTGTTGAATTTCCGCTGAAGCTAGGTCATCGATTTCACAAATCGGTGATTGTTGTTTATTTTTTGGTGATTGTTCATCATATTTGTCGAAGTTTGCAGTTGTGTTGGAGATGACGATTTACTTCTGGTTTAGAGCACCATTTTTGTTGTCAATTGGAATTTCCTGAGAAAATGAGAGAAAATTTGAAATCGAAGAAGGAAGATGAATGGAACGAATTAGTAAGGCAGTGTATTGTTTTAACCCACTAATGGGCTTTGGGCTTTTCCTTAGAAGAAAAAATTAATGCGCGTTTCCTTCTGACTAATATTTAAAATAATTTGTCCTTTAAAAAAAATTCTATTGGTAAACTATCCAAAAATAAAAATTATAGAAGTCTTATGGACAAAGTATGAAGCAAGGGTGTGATTGCAATTATCTATGCTTAGCAAATAGTTCTTAGTTGATCAAATTTACCATTTCATCATATAGCCACGCATTGAATGCAAAGCTTTATTCAGGAAAATCCAATTGATGATTGTAAGACATTATTCACCAAAACATGTAAAAATAAACTGAAAATTTGCTTGTTTTTTAGAACTCATATTCATATCTCTCCCATATAATCTAGCATTTCTTTCAGTAAAATCATGACGTGTAGCCTTTCTCTTCTTAACGTAATCTTGATTAGACTTGGTTGTGCTAATAAAACCCATTCAAGCCTCTTATCATCTTCCAAGTTTTGATGAGTTCTTCCACCATACCCGTTGTTTGAACTTTTTTCACTCGAAATATCCAAGGAATGCCCTTATGATCCAGATAAGAAATGATGCATGTTTTTGCTCTGTCCGAATACAGCTTATTTTCTTTAAATCCATGTAAAATTGATTTCTGTTTTTCTATTTCTAATGATGGTATTATATTTACTACCATGAATATGTATTTATATATATTACTAGCAGAAGTAGGAAAGAATGCCAATAGAGTTGATTCATCAAACACATAATATCTCATATGATGTGGTTTTTGAAAATTAAATTGGATTTTGTGTAGAAATGATATTTGCATTGAGTGTAGTATGTCAAATAAATATTGGATATTCATACCGAGGAACCATTCTTTTATCCAAAATCAAGTATTGTATTTTCTTTTCATAGATTAATAATGTATTCTTTTATGTACAATTTCAAGTAGGTAAAGAAGCATTTGTCACATAAATGTAAACATTTATGCACTTTGAATTAAAAATACCTTGAATATTGTGTTGTATTTTATATCATAATGCAATGGCACTACAAAACAGGCTTGGTTTAATGACGAATGGTAGCGACGGTTAATGACGGCTAAAAAAGCGGTCGTTGCTAGCCGCCGTCGGCCGTTGCTAAAAGCGGGATATACCGCCAGGCCGAGAGCAAAAAAATCACTTTCCCCTCACTTCCCCCAACCTGCTGCCCAATTTCCACTCCCCCGCCTCCAACCACCTCCTACCGACGCCAACCGCCTCCAGAAGCCATCGCCGCCCTTCGGTGCTGCTGCGTTTCCTCCATTTCTTCGATTTCTCAATTTCTAGGTATAATCTGTAAATCTTAATTTCTGAAAATAATTTGATTATGGGTTTGAATATGTTAGAATAATTGATATTAGATGATGGTAATAGTTTATTAGTTGATTTGGGGATAAAATTAAAACCTTCATTTAGAAAATTAGTTGATTATGGATTTGAAATTGATGGTTAGTATGTATTAGTTGATGATAATGGTATGTTAGTTGATTTAGGGAAGTTAATAAGTGGTTTGATTATTTAATTTGTAAATAAAAATTAGGGTTGATTTAAAACTCAAAAATTAGTGTGTAATCGTTGATTAATATGCTTATTGATAAGTGTACAATGGTTGATAAGTGTGTGTTAATTATGAGTTTTAGTGGTTAGTATAAAATAGTAAGTTAAAATTTTAGTTTACAAAATAGTTAAGTTAACATTTTAAATTGTTAACAGAATTTTGAAATAAGTTTTAAATTTTCAAATTTATTAAATAAAATGTTTAAATAGTTGAATGAATTATTAAATTTTGAAAGGAGCATAACAACAACAAATATTCTAGTGAAATGGATTTTGTAAAAAAATTAAGCAATGAATATAACAACAACAAACAATTCTACTAAAATCGATTTTGTAATAAAATTAAGAAATGAATATAACAACAACAAATATTCTTCTAAAATTGATTTTATAAAATGTTAAGAAATTAATATAACAAGAACAAATATTGTACTAAAATTGATTTTGTAAAGAAATTAGAAATGAATATAACAACAACAAATACTCTGCTAAAATCGATTTTTAAAAAATAATTAAGAAATGAATATAAAAAAGTTGAATGAATTATAGAATACGTTTTAAAATTTCATATTTAATTAATAAATATTTAAATAGTTTAATGAATTATAAAATAGTTTTTGTAGTTGTTAAAATAGTAATTGAAAAATGTGTTTTATTTTTTTAATCCCTTAGAGTGTTTTTTGCCCCGTCTAACAAGTGTTGTATATGACCGTTATATCGATATACGTTTTTTAACAGAACGAACATATATATTCATATGATATAATATTTGTCGGATTTATCCCTGTATTGGACAAGTTACAAACATAATAAAGTAATTACATTTTATAAATCATTTCATTTTAAACAGTTAACAAAATTTTGACAGCACTTCCTTCTTGTTCCCTGTGTTCATTCAGACTTGCATATTGTAGCATACTTGGCATAACATAGGACGATGCCTAGTGAGGACGGATCGGGAGATGATGATGAGTAGGTATGCTTGTGTTTTTGTCGGATTTTCATCATCTTGGTTTGTAGTTATGTGACATTTGTGTATATATTTGATACTTGATCGTTGGTTGTGGTGTTTAATCGATTTGGAATGTGAAATTTGGACATTTCGATTGATAGATAGTATTTGTACGTATGGTTAAGTTGTTTGATGGATTTGGAATGTTTTGTTTGATTAGGTGATGAAATGTTTACGTAAATTTATATGTTGCGTTATATATATGATTATTTGTGATATGTGTGAGATTATATGATGGATGGAGTGGTATTAGTTGTAAAATTGAATGTATATGTGTTGGAAAGAGATATGAAATTGGTTGCGTGGGTGGATGGATCGAAGAGCAGAATTAGATTTGAAAATGTTTCCAGATTAGCGTGGGCGTATTTATGCATAAAATTTAAATTGGTATGTACAGAGGATTCCACAGTATGAGGAAGCATTACTAATTCACTGGCAACATAAATACCTTTAGATGGAGTTGCTTCATGATGACTACCTTCAGATAAGAGGTCTTTGAGTATAGGAGCTGAAATCAAGGTTCAAATTTTCATTTTTCGTTTCCGTTTTGGTCCACGATAAATATCAAAATTTTGGTTCCGTTTCAAAAAGTTTGGAGATTCCGTTATAATTCCGATTTAGGAGTTTCAGTTCAGTTCTCTAAGTAACTTGGTTAATACTAACATAAAGTGATAGGTTATACTTGTAATTTACAAAAAAAATTCAAGTTTTAAGAAAAAATATAGAATACAGGTCAAATGCTATTCTAAATTATCGGCACAAATGTTATATCAGCCCATGTATAAGAACCAAGCCCATGTAAATTATCTACACTTACAAAACTACCAAACATGATAAGAATGCCCAATTTAAACTATATCATCAAGCCCAGTTTCATAATAAACTATCACTATCCTATCCAAGTCATCAGTATCTATTTTATGTTTTAAGCCGCCAAAAGGGAAAGGAAAAAAATCTAGGGTTAGATTTATTTAGAATGAAACTGATTTATTTAAAAAGCGAATATGAAACCGATTTATGTTGCTCAACTTTGAATCTAAGGTGAGTAATTGCTAAATTTAATTTTAGATTTCACCTACCATGCTCTAATTGCTCTATCGTTCCTGGTTTTTGTTCTCTGGTATTTTTCTATTTTGCTTGCTAGTTTTCCTTTTCTATTTTCAATTTCCAACATCGAGACATGATATTGATATTTTATGCTCCATGGCCGAAAATGGATTCTTGGGCATATTCCGTTTCGGTACTAACCGGAACTAGCACGGGATGTATTGGGGAAAATCCCTTCAGATGATTGGTCTAAGGGAATAAACACCCAACGCAGCGGAAAACAACTAGATTGTGATTGTAGTGAGATGAAACAAACAAAAGATGAACACCAGAACAGACAGCCATAGATCTATGCAATGTAGAAAAATAAATAACACCAGTATTTATAGTGGTTCCATTACCGCTAGGCAATGTACGTCCACTTGGGGAGAGAAGATTTTATTAATCACTGAAAGATTAGAGTTACAAGATTGATTCACTTTTGGAGGCTATACATAAGAAGAAATTACAATACAGAAAAAATTCTACAGAGTTTCAGCTCTCTAGGATGGCTCTGAAATAGGCTGAAATTAGCTCTCAATTTCAGCTACCATTGTTGTCCCGAAGCTCCACTATTTATAGAGTGAAGTTATGAGGAGGGGTAGCTGCTATATAGCAGCCCTGGGGTTTGGTTCGGCATCCATCTGGTTCGGCATCACTTTGGTTTGGCAAAGAGCACACATGGTTTGGTCCGGCATACATCACCCGGCATTTGATTCGGTAAAGCCCGAACTGGACCGGCTAAGTTCAAACCCCAAACGAGATTTTTCGTTCGGCGTCACCATAACACCGCTCCAAACATTTCATTCGGCATTCCTTCCACCGAACGAAAACTAATGCCACTCCAAATTCGTTCGGCAAAAACATTTCACGACTCCAAAACATTTCACCACTCCAAATATCCTTCCAAGGCTCGATCAGCATCACTGCCTTCCTTCACCGAATCAAATCAGCTCCTCCTTTCTTCTTGGCTTTCTCCTCTTCGTTCGGCAATTCTTGGAGCTAGGGTTTCTTCCTCCGTGTCATGGAATTAGTACCAAATTTCTAAAAATCTCTACCTTGATACCTAATTCCATACAAGACTTCCAACTCCATTTACACCTTAATGCTCTAGGCAATGGGTACTTACCCAATGAGCTTCGGCAATGCCATCACCCATTACACTCTGTCAACGAACTCCGGTAAGGCCACCGCCCTTCAACAAATTGTTCGAAGTACCCAGTCTGTGTAGAACTTATTAATCTCCACCATGAAAACAAACGTCTCCATGAACCATCTCAACTCTCCCCCCATGCCACCCCGTGGCACCTAGCACTTTATTAAGTGAATCAAGTTCGAGCAATGCTCGAACTTAGCAATAGGCAACGACTTGGTAAACATGTCTGCTGCATTCTCCTTTGTGTGAAATTTCTGAAGGCGAACTATCTTCTCTTCACTCATCGAGACAAGGATCGACTCTCTCACCTCAATATGCTTCATCCTCGAGCTGAACGCCAGATTTTCAGCTAAGTGAATTGCACTCTGACTATCACAGTGCACATTCACCCATTCGTATACGAAGCCCAAATAACACAATAATCGCCTTAAATAAAGCACCTCCTTAGCTGCTTCAACCGCAGCTATGAGCTCTGCCTCTGTAGTGGATAAAGCCACAATCGTCTGCAACCTCGCTCTCCAACTGATCGTTGTCCCACCAATGGTGAACACATATCTGGAGGTTGAATTCCTTCGATCTCTATCACCGGCATAGTCGGAATCGCAAAATCCAACCAAGCTGAAATCTCTTCCTCTACCACCAAAGACAAGTCCATGGTTTGGAGTTCTTCTAAGGTATCTGAAGATACACTTCACTGCTTCCCAATGCGTCTTTCCTAGATTTGCCATGAACCTACTCACCAATCCAACAGTCTGTGCAATGTCAGCCCTAGTGTAGACCATGGCATACATTAAGCTACCAATTGCACTTGCATATGGGACCTTCATCATATAAGCCTTGTCCTTTTTTGAGATCGGAGATCCTTTACTAGAAAGCTGTATGTGCAAAGGCATGGGTGTGTTGATTGCCTTTGCCTCTTCCATGCTAAACCAAGCAAGCACCATTCGAATGTACTCCTTTTGAGTGAGGCTCAAAAGTCCTAGCTTTCTATCCCTTTGGATTTCCATATCCAAAATTTTCTTTGCTTCTCCAATGTCTTTCATTTCGAATTCTGCTTTTAGCTTTCGCTTCAAACTATCGATTTCAGCCTTTTCCTTGGAAGATATTAACATATCATCTACGTACAAGAGTAGGTACACCCATCTACTGTTTGCACAAAAAATGGACAAACACCTCAAAGTCGTATGATTTAGTAGATTTTATGTTATTCTTAGAGATTTGGGTGATTTATGCAAATATATGAAGAACAGGGGCTAAATTGTAAAAAGACACGCAGATTTATAGTGATTCAGCCAGAATGTGCCTACGTCCACTTTATATGCTATTTCTCTTCTTTTGTTCAGATTACAAGTACAAAGTTTTGATACAAGTAAAAGAATGTTGTTTGAAAGTTCTCTCCGTGCTTGAGTTCTCCAAACTTGTTCCCCATTGTTGTACCCCTGCCCCCTATTTATAGAGTGAGGCTGGGGGTAGGGGTCATGGATGTATATAACAGCTGGTGGGCCTGGGCTGACGCGACCTGGTATTGTTGGTCCGGAAGGAGCATGGTTCGGAACGTCTCGGTCCGGTGGCAGCTGGTTCGGTAGGATGGAGTTGAAGTGAGTTGGTCCGGTAGGAGCATGGTTCGGTAGGAGCATGGTGGAAGTGAGTTGGTCCGGTATTGCTGTTGGTCCGGTAGGAGCATGGTGGAAGTGAGTTGGTCCAGTAGGAGCATGGTTCGGTAGGAGCATGGTGGAAGTGAGTTGGTCCGGTATTGCTGTTGGTCCGATAAGAGCATGGTGGAAGTGAGTTGGTCCGGTATTGCTGTTGGTCCGGTGACTCGGTGAAGTTTTTGGTTCGGCATCTCTCGGAGATGCGTTGATTCGGTTGTAGGATGGTTTGGCCAAAGATCACATAACACTTGCCCCCCAAAGTAGGGCGTGTGTATGCACAGGGCATGCTTTGTTTAAGCCTGGTCGTCCTTGTTCGGTCCTGCGTGCCGAATGGATTGGTTCGGTGGCCTCTCCTTTGCCTATAAATATGGGAGCTATGCCACCGTTGTTTCCTTACTGTCCGAGATAGCCGAACCGACTGATTGCCGAATCAAAATTCCTACCCTTTGCCGAATCAGTTGTGTTAGCCGAACCAGGTGTGACTTTTTTTTTACTGCCGGATGAACTTTTATATTATAATACCGAATGAACCTTCGTACTGTACTACCGAATGGACTTCTATACTATAATACCGAATGAACTTCTATACTATAATACCGAATGAACTTTTATACTATAATACCGAATGAACTTTCATACTGTACTACCAAATGGACTTCTATACTATAATACCGAATGAACTTCTGCATTTACTTGTTTACATCCTCCGTTCTAACATCACGCTTTTTATGTTGTAGATAAATGTCTCGAAAAGCAGAAACTCGCTCGGATAAAAAGAAGTCCCAGGGCGAAGGAGAATCTTCCGCAGTGCCCCCTGTTCAGCCAGGTTCGGAACGTCATGGATCTACCCCGAGATCACTAGTGGACGGGTACGGCCCTCAGGAGCTTCTGAACTCTCCGCCCGATTGCTTTCCCAGCTCCCTTAAGGAAGAGTAGCTTGATGTCATCTCCCGTTCTTTCGGAATTGATAGGGCGCGAATGCTGTTGCCAGGGAGAGAAGTTATGCCATACGACCCTCCTGAAGGGTACTTTGCCTACAGCAGATACCACTGCATGTGTGGTGCCATTCCGCCTCTTAACGCTTGGGTAGCTAGCTTCCTCACATATCTAAAGGTGGCCCCATTCCAGCTTCAACCCAACTCCTATGCTATACTGGTGAGCCTCTTCGTCATCTTCCAGAGGAAGTATGGGCGTGCTCCTTCCAACCGGGAGATCCGGTACTTATATAATCTGAGGGGCTATAAGAAGAGGTTCCCATATATCAGCTTGGAGTCAGCTGTAACCTTCAAGTCGGTCTTGGATCTGTATTCTAAGTTCAGCATGTTCAAGAAGGAGTGGTTCTTCATCAGGGACGACTCAGTTTCTTTTAGGCGTTTCACCTCTGGATGTAAGTCTACACTTTATTTATAATTTCCATTCTGGTTGCGAGGCTTCTTCTCATACATCTTCATTTTTGCTAGCGACAGGTGGCTTTGCGGTGGTGGAGACCGATCGCCTGGTTCAAACGGCGGCTGAGATAGAAGCTATCCCTGGGAGAGATAGATCAGCTGCCTTCCTGATTAGAAATGCGGCCCTTCTGGAGTATAACTTGATCCTTCCACAGCAGTCAGTAGTCAAGCTGAGGGAAACGGCGGAGGAGAGGGCGGCTGCTCAGGCTAAGGGTGGTGTCACGGTAGAGACTGGCAAGAGGAAACCTTTCATGAAACCTCCAGCGGTCGGAGGTAAGAAACTTAAGAAGTCGGACGGTCCTTCCCCCAGCAATTGTCCACTTACCCAGGGGGAGGAAGACGTGGAGGAGGAAAGAGGTGAGGATGGAGATGGTCGGGAAGGTGATGATGGTGGCGACGGCATCGGGGCCTTGCTTCCTGGGCAAGCGGGCGAGATTCAGGAGTGGATGGGTGATGCGTTCCACCAGGCTTTCGAGGGGCTGGACGAAGATCCGGCTTTGGCAGAGAAAACCGGGAAAGCAGACAAGGCCGGGACCGGTGCAAGCGAGTCTTCTCAGACCATTCCAGCCAAGGTGGCTCCGACGACTCAAGGTGAACTTTTGACTCCTGCAGGCTTCATTAATGATAGGGACTTAGGAATATTTTATGACCCGCTCCCGTCCTGGAATGAAATCCAGGACTCATTGCAGTATCCTACTTCTCCCCAGGGTTTGTATAATAGACGTGCTTCCTTTCTTCTTTTAACTTTTGATTTACCGCGTTTCTCGAATTATGTATCGATGTAAGCTTGTGACACTTGTTCTTCATATCAGGAGCAGGTAAAACATCCAAGGCCTCAGATCTTCGGCACAGGCTTGAACAATACAAGCTTTCCAAAGCTTCCGCCAAGCCGAAGCCTTCGACCCACCGCTCCGGGGATGTAGTCGGCTACCGTCCTCTTCTCAGGGTTATTGAAGAGGGTATTCAAAAGAGAAAGAGGAGTCATCCTTCATCCGAACCTTCACTTGGTCCTCAGCTCCCAGTTCAGCCTCTTCATGATATCACGGAGGAGGATAGCGAGTTTGCACTCTCTCCGCACCCGTCCGGAAACCCTTCCGTTATTCATATTGATCGTCCTGACTTGGCTCGTAATCCATTTGCGGGTCATCCTGATCTGGATCCAAGTTCCCATGATATTACCTTTGACGAGGTTACTGGTGAGCACCTTCTTCCCCGCAATCCCATGGTACGGGTGCTCGATGAGGCTAAGTCCTTAGATCTTGATCTACTTACTACTCAGATAGTTACCATGGGAGACGAGGCCAAGGCTAATATTGATCGGGTGGCGGAGGAGACTAGGAAGCTGATGGAGCATCATGCCCAGCTGGTTAAGGCTGGAGAGGAGATTGGGAGTGCCAACATCCGACTACGATTGGTGGTTTCAGATCAGGCCAAACAGCTTGCTGATCAGGCCATTCAGATCTCTCAACATGAGGCTGCTTCTGGACGACTAAGGAAAACCAAGGAAGAGGCCAGCTAGGCTGAACTACGGAAAATGGAAGCTACCTGCAGGGAACGGATTGACATGGCTATTGCCACGGTGGACGAGGTTCGAAAAGCGGATCTTGAGCAGATAGAGGAGTTATCCGGGAAACTTGAGGCTGCAGAGCTTGCTCAAGCCAAGTTGAGGGAGGAGATGGAGGCAATGCGGAAATCCCTTCTGGCTGACTGCTCGAGATACCGATCGGAGAGAGATGCCGCCGTTGGAAGGTTGTCGGCTTCCGAGGCCCGAATGAGGGAGTTTGAGGAAAATTAGGGGATGATGGATGAAATGCTTCAGGACATGTACTTCCGAACCTGGAAGCAGGGCAGCCTATCCTGGATGGATGATTATCCTAGGGTTATGGCTAAGATCTATCTTCGAGCTCTGGAGGAGGCTAAGGCCGATGCGGATAAAGATGGTGGCGTGGTCTTCAGCATGGATGCGGTCACTGCCCAGTTTGCCAAGGAGGAGAAGGTGGCGGTGAAGGAGGGTATGCGGTTGCTTGCTGCTGAGGAGGCAGGTGTGCAAGTAGAGGATGACGACCAGGATGGCCAAGAAGCAGGTGCTGGTAAGTCTCCCTTTTTAGTTTCCATGTTAACTTGGTTGCTTACTAATAAATCCTTTCTCTGTCTGGACAGGTGGGCAACAGGATAAGGATAAAACTCCGATGCAGCCGGCCCCTTGATTATACCTGGAGAAACTCTTTTTGGTGGATTTGGCAGGGTTGTATACATTAGTCTTAAAACAGTAGAGTAACTTTTAGGTTGCAATCCCTGTTACTTGTAATAAATAGCTCTATTCTTGATGTGTAATTCTTTAACTTAAGCTGATTTTGTCGTCTTCTGAATGTTTGTTGCTATTTTGACATGTCGTATGAGAAATATAGCTATGTATATTCTTGTAATTAAATTGTGTTTGATGTCGGGTTCTGGTTTAAAACATAATTTCATGACTTGCAATGTTAGCGTGTGGTGCGAACAAATTATAGTCATGTATTTGTACACAAAAGAAGAAAATACCGCCTTTCATGTTCTAATTGTAGATGGCAGTTTTGAATATCTCGTATGACCGAGCATGGAAAGCAGTTGAATGCCCTGCCATCCGATTGTGAGTCCCTGCACCCATTGGCGAGTATCTCCTACTCTGTATCCTGTACTTTAGGGATTGTTATAGTGGATAGGAGGAAAGCTTTTTAAGTAAAATTGAAATATGTGAAATAGTAAAACTTCCAATCACGGAAGGCCTTCGATGTGCTTAAGTTCGTGGCAAACGGGCTTTGTAGTCACTTTCCCTAGCTGTGGGTCTTGGAGACATTTGTCACCCATCTTACGCCTCCGCGGGGAGTTAATTCTTTTTTACCACAGCCGCACTTAAGACACATCGGAGCCAAGATCGCGCACAGTAACTACCCGAGCCATTATGGCCCGTAATCGTGGGTATTATTCGATTTACTGTGGCCGGCTAGCGTGGGTGTCGATCGTCAACTGTGAACTGTCCCTGGCTGGCCACACCTTATGTTGGGGTTTATAGTCGGTTCACAGTTGCCGGCGAGCCGAACGCCGTAATGAGCTGCCTCGGCTATAGTCGGCCTTCTCGGTGGCTTATAATCGGCTCATTACAGTTGGCTTTAAGGGCCGTCGCGAGCAATGAGTTAACCCGCAGCAGAGGGATGCTGGAGCAAAAGTGTCTCATTGGCGAGGGCATAGATTCGCGTAGTACCTGTTAGGTCTTGTCCAGGTGAAGTTGCGCGGTGGAGTGCATCGAGTGAAAATGCGATATGCATAGGATTTTGTTCAACAGAAAAGGATAATGTTAACAAGCA
The DNA here is from genome assembly GCA_030737815.1 of Allium fistulosum. Classification (NCBI taxonomy): domain Eukaryota; kingdom Viridiplantae; phylum Streptophyta; class Magnoliopsida; order Asparagales; family Amaryllidaceae; genus Allium; species Allium fistulosum. The sequence goes on from CM060906.1 coordinate 329,144,663, forward strand.
GCCAAGATATAAAGGAACTAGTTAAAAAAGAGACAAGGTTTTTTAAAGTGGTTCGGCATGAAAAGGCCTACGTCCACTGATTCTCTTTGTTAATTCACTTCATATGGGCAGTACAAGTTAAGAGAAGTATCGACGGAGGTGCTGGATGTTCCATGCCCTCTGGAACACCTCTCCGTCCACTGTTGACAAAATATAAGCTCCATTGTGGAGATCTTTATGAATTACATATGGTCCATCCCAGATTGGGTCTAGTGCTCCAGGGCGAGGGAAGATTCGCTTTAGGACAAGATCCCCTTCTTGTAAGGTACGATGCTTGACTTTGGAGTTGTATTGTGCTGCCACTTTCTGCTTGTGGGCTGCTGCTTTAAGGACTGCATCATTTCTTCTCTCCTCAACTAGATCCAAAGACCTGTGGAGGAGTTCTTCATTCTCTTCTGGGTTATAGTGGATCCAACGGTGGGAAGGCACAATGGTTTCAACTAGGAGCATAGCCTCCGATCTGTATGCCAAAGAGAAAGGAGTGTGCCTTGTTGATGTTCTGAAAGATGTGCGGTAGGCCCATAGTGCCGTAGGGAGTTCATCCACCCAAGCGCCCTTTGACTTTTCGAGCTTCTTTTTGATCAGAGTTTTCAGAATTTTGTTGACTGCTTCGACTTGTCCGTTTGCCTAGGGATATGCTACGGATGAGAAGCTTTTATGAATTTCGTGTTCTCGGCACCAGTTGGCGAATTCCTTGCTGTCAAACTGAAGTCCATTGTCTGATATGATTTTGAGTGGGACTCCGTACCTGCATAGAACATTTTTGATCAAGAAGTTAATAACTTTTGCTGAAGATACTTTATTCAGAGGTTCCGCTTCCACCCATTTGGTGAAATAATCAACTGCCACTATAGCATATTTGGCCCCGCCTCGGCCCATCGGTAGCTCGCCGATTAAGTCAATTCCCCATATTGCGAAGGGCCAAGGGCTGGTCATTTGAGTAATCTCGGTTGTTGGTAGCCGCGGAATCTTAGCAAATTTTTGGCATCTGTCACACTTCTTGACGAAATCTAAGGCGTCCTTGCTTAAGGTGGGCCAGAAATATCCATATCGGAGTATCTTTTTTGCTAACGTCTGCCCTCCGATGTGATCTCCGCAGCTTCCCTGATGGATGTTGGATAGGATTTCCTTGGCTTCCATCCCAGCGACACACCTTAATAACGGGTTAGAGAATCCGCGCCGATAGAGGATGTCTTCTTGTATTGTGTAGCGGGATGCTTTCCTCAAGATTTTCTTAACTTCGTTACGCCCGATGGGTAGTGTGCCACTCTGTAGGTAGTCTCGGATGGGAGTCACCCAAGTTGCTTCTTCGGTTGCAGCTACCAGATTCACTTGTTCAAAACTTGGGGCCAGTTGCTTTGAGATGGTTACTGCCCCGAAGATGGTGATGTCTCTCACACTTGCTTGCTTTGCCAATTCGTCGGCCTCTTGGTTCTCTTCCCGCGGGATGTGTTTGACTAAGTAGTGGTCCAATCGGCTGAGAAGTAACTTGGTCTTCTTTAGATATGCTATGAGTCGTTCTTCTCGAGCTTGGAATTCTCCTAGTATTTGATTAACAATAAGTTGAGAATCGCTATGAAGACACAAAGAACTGGCTCCGATTTCTATGGCAATTTCTAATCGGGCTATCACTGCTTCATATTCTGCATTGTTATTGGTGGCAGCGAACTCCAATCTTATAGCATAGTGCAGTTTGTTTCCCCTGGGAGTGATTATTACCACACCTGCCCCCGAGCCTTGTTCGTTCGATGCACCATCCACAAAGAGATTCCACTTGATATCTTCTGTTATTTCCAATTGCTCCTTATCTTCGTTGGTAGTGAATTCTGCAATGAAATCAGCCATGGCTTGTCCCTTGATGGCGGTGCGAGGGTGATAGGTGATATCATACTGACTCAGTTCAATGCACCATTTAAGTAGTCGCCCGGAAGTGTCGGGACGATGGAGTACCTGCCTCAGTGGTTGATCGGTCAGAACTTTGATGGAATGGGACTGGAAGTAGTGACGCAGTTTCCATGATGTGATTAGTAAACAGTATGCTAACTTCTCAAGTTTAGGATATCTGACTTCTGCCCCAGTAAACCTTTTGCTGACGAAGTAAACTGGCCGTTGCGTGCGGTTGTCTTCCCTTACCAAGGCAGCGCTTAGGGCGTGAGATGACACAGCAAGGTATAGGTATAATTCTTCGCCTTCGCTTGGAGTCGAGAGTACCGGTGGTTTCTGGAGGTGTTCGATTAGGTTAAGGAAAGCGGTTAAGCATTCGTCAGTCCATTCGAACTTTCCTTTATCTTTCTTTAGAGCTTCGAAAAAGGGGACGCACTCATCCGTTGCCTTGGAGATGAATCGGCTTAGGGCGGCCACTTTTCCATTTAGGCTTTGCATTTCCTTTCGGGTGGAAGGTATCTTGATATCCCTTAGCGCTCAGACTTGTTCAGGGTTTGCTTCAATCCCTCTGGCATGGACGATGAATCCTAAGAACTTTCCCGATGACACTCCAAAGGAGCACTTTAGTGGATTCAACTTCATTCCATACTGTCGAAGTACCTGGAACATCTCGCCTAGGTGGCTTACGTGATCTTTGGCTTTCCGTGATTTCACCAGCATGTCATCCACATATACTTCCATAGTTTGTCCTATTAGCCCTGCAAACATCTTGTTGACGAGGCGCTGGTAGGTGGCTCCTGCATTTTTAAGTCCGAAAGGCATTACCTTATAGCAGTATAAACCCCGGTCGGTGATGAAACTAGTGTGGTCTTGGTCGGGAGCATGCATAGGAATTTGGTTATATCCTGAGTATGCATCCATAAAAGATAGGAGCTCGTGCCCGGCTGTGTTGTCTACAAGTTGGTCGATTCTGGGAAGTAGGAAGCAATCCTTTGGGCAGGCGTCATTTAGGTTGGAAAAGTCAATGCAGGTTCGCCACTTCCCATTAGCCTTCTTTACCAGCACCGGGTTGGCGATCCATTCCGGGTAGATAGCTTCTCGTATGAAGTCATTGGCGAGTAGATTCTTTACTTCTTCATCGAGGGCTGCTGATCGCTCTGCCCCCATACTTCTCTTTCTTTGTTTTACAGGCGCCTTGGTAGGATCAATGTTTAATACGTGGCAGGCTATGTCGGGGGAGATTCCGGTTATGTCAGCGTGTGACCATGCGAATACATCCAAGTTGTGGCGGAGAAAATCGATGAGTTGTTCCTTCAATTCGGCTTTTAGTTGGGACCCGATTTTCAGTAGTCTACTTGAGTCGTGCTTGTCTACAGATATAAATTCCATAGCCTCTGCAGGCTCGGCGGTGGCCTCCTCCTCTTTGTCCCTAGGGTCTAATTCATTGAAAGGGTCGTTGGTATATCGAAGAGGAGGGGCTTTCTTTAGTTGCTATGCTTCTAGACTTTTTGTGCAGAGGGCAATCTCTACACCCTTCCCTTTATCCTTCCTGTGGTTGTTGCGAAGTTCAGTCACATAACAGTCTCGAGCAATATCCTGGTCTCCTTCCACTTCCCCTACTCCATTGTCTGTTGGAAATTTCATCTTCAGGCACCATGGGGCTAGGACAATTTGGAAGTCAGACAAGGCTGGTCTTCCTAAGAAGGCGTTGTAGGCCAAATGGTTTTCTATTAGCACAAACGTCTGTTTCCGTACAACGGAGCGGGGATGGCTTCCAATCTCAACAAAGAGGTCCAGTTGCCCGAGGGGCATCTTCGCATCTCCAGTGAAACCGTGTGGTGGTTTATCGCAGGGAGATGCATCCTTCATTGATAGCTTCATTTTGTCGAATGCGTGTTTGAACAGGATGTTTACTGAGCTTCCAGTGTCTACCAGAATTCGGTAAACTTCGGCGGGACCGAGTCGGGCAGAGATAACCATGGGATCCATGTGAGGGTACTGCCTTCCTTCTAGGTCACGCTTACCGAATGTGATGTCATCACTTTCTTTCCGCTTCGGGTGGCGCTCTTCTATAACCGAATTGACACAGTCTTTATTGTCTCTAAGCCACTTTCCATATCTTTCCATCTCTTTCCAGCTTCTGTCTGCGATGTGCGGCCCTCCTGAGATGGTATGGACCACTATCTTCTCTTGACTAGAGCTGCTAGCGTTGCGGTTTCCTCTGTCGGTCCCCGGTGAGGGCAGCCTTGGGTTTTCATTGGCAGGAGCTGGAGTCCTGTCTTGACTTTTTACATAACGTTCCAGTTTATTCCTTCTGATGTGTTCCTCAATCAGATCCCGGAGGTGATGGCATTCATTGGTATCATGCCCGTGAGATTCGTGGAAGCGGCAGAACTTTCCAGACTTCTGCACGTTATCTGATTCCTTCTTGTATGGTGGGCGTTTGTATCTAACTTCGCCTTGGGTGGCGAGGAAGATATTTTCGACGGTCTCGTTCAAAGGAGTGTAAGTGTCGAATCTCGGTCCAGGCCGATATAGGCGCTTTTCTCCCTTCTTGCCCCCAGCATTGTCTCTGGAATCATTTCTTCGAACGTCCCTTGCCACCGCAGGGGCGTTGCTGTGAGTTGCCTTATTTTGCTGTCCTGACTGCCCCTCCACGGCAGCATCCTCGAGTCTCATATATTTCCCGGCTTCGTGGAAGAAATCGGGTAAAGTAGCTGGTTTTTCTTTTGTCAATCGCCTAGCAAATTTAGTGTCCGGATGAACACCACTACAGAGGGCCATTAGGATAAGCTTCTCGTCGGCATCTTGGACTGCGGCCGCTGCGGCATTGAATCGGGTTAGGTATTGCTGCAGTTTTTCTCCGGGTTTCTGTTTGATGCTGGATAAGGAATAAGCGTCCTTAGGTTGTTCCACATGAATGCGGAACTGACTGATAAACCTTTCTTTCAACATTTCCCACGAGCTGATGGATCCCTGGGTAAATGACAGAACCGGGAGGTAGTGAGATCTGCTAAGAATAGTGGGAAGCATTTGCACAGTACTCCCTCTATTGCTCCACTCATGAGCATGTGCTGTGTGTATCTTTGTAAGTGTACGATGGGGTCGGAGGTTCCCTTATAAGGTTCCATTGTTGGCATCTTCCATTCTCGGGGGGTGATAGCAATTTCGATGTTGCGGGCGAAAGGGCTGGTCACCCTAACGCCTATCCCTCGATCTCTTTGCTCCCATTGGACGCACTCTCTGAATAAGCGCGCCATCCTTTCATCAGAATTCGGAGCAGACAGAAAGGAGTTTGGTTCTGTTCTGTGGGATTGATCCCGTCCAGATGACCTGTAGGGATGGTAGCGTCTATCATTCCTCATGTTTTCCGGCGGCTGCCTTTGATCTTCTGGGAGCATGCTAGGGTCAGCTACAGTTGGCCCTTGCCTCGATCTTCCCCTATTGGGCTCTGATCTAAGTACTTCCTCGGGTCCAACTTCGGGCTGGACTCTAGCTCGGCCCCGTTCACTGGCGTTTCCGTGGTTAGGCAGTATGACAGGCTCAGCTACAGTTGACCTTTGCCCGGTGCCTCCCCTGTTGGGTTCGGTACCAAACATTTCCTCAGGCCTAACTTCGGGCTGTGCTCGGTCTCGGCTCCTACCATGGCTACTTCTGCCGTTAGCTCCTTCGAAGAAGGAAGATCTTTGTTGTCTCTGAGATCCTCCAGACTGGGACTCGCCCCATGATTCAGTGTTGCGGTTGGACTCTTCAGCGTCCCTTAAGCGTGACATGAGATGGTCCACCAAGGCTTCCTGTTGGGACGTGAAGCCGTTAGTTACTTCAACCACAACTCTGTCCAAATCTGCCTTAGTAATTGCTGCAGGCTGTTCTGTGGCAGGAGTGGTTGGGTTAGCTTGTCCTTCACTTGTCACTGCTGCTGGAGGGGGACGATTTAATTGATTCGTGACAGCTGGATCTGGAAGACTGCTGGATGCAATGTTTTTTCCTTTGTTAACATCTTTTTTCTGTTTAGGAGGCATGTTTTCCAAGTAGCGAACGATGCTGCTAGGAAAACTGTTAAGTGGATGAAGCTGAAGCTTCGAGCTTCTAGTTCTCAGTGAAAGAACCAAAAATGTTTGCACAAAAAATGGACAAACACCTCAAAGTTGTATGATTTAGTAGATTTTATGTTATTCTTAGAGATTTGGGTGATTTATGCAAATATATGAAGAACAGGGGCTAAACTGTAAAAAGACACGCAGATTTATAGTGGTTCAGCCAGAATGTGCCTACGTCCACTTTATATGTTATTTCTCTTCTTTTGTTCAGGTTACAAGTACAAAGTTTTGATACAAGTAAAAGAATGTTGTTTGAAAGTTCTCTCCGTGCTTGAGTTCTCCAAACTTGTTCCCCATTGTTGTACACCTGCCCCCTATTTATAGAGTGAGGCTGGGGGTAGGGGTCATGGATGTATATAACAGCTGGTGGGCCTGGGCTGACGCGACCTGGCCTGGTATTGTTGGTCCGGAAGGAGCATGGTTTGGAACGTCTCGGTCCGGTGGCAGTTGGTTCGGTAGGATGGAGTTGAAGTGAGTTGGTCCGGTAGGAGCATGGTGGAAGTGAGTTGGTCCGGTATTGCTGTTGGTCCGGTAGGAGCATGGTGGAAGTGAGTTGGTCCGGTAGGAGCATGGTTCGGTAGGAGCATGGTGGAAGTGAGTTGGTCCGGTATTGCTGTTGGTCCGGTAAGAGCATGGTGGAAGTGAGTTGGTCTGGTATTGCTGTTGGTCCGGTGACTCGGTGAAGTTTTTGGTTCGGCATCTCTCGGAGATGCGTTGATTCGGTTGTAGGATGGTTTGGCCAAAGATCACATAAATCTACCATACTTTAAATGCTTGAAATAAACATAAGCATCTTTGATGCTACGATCAAAACCTAGTGAAAGCATAAAAGAGTCAAATCTCTTTTACCATTGTCTAGGCGACTGCTTAAGTCCATACAGTGACTTCTTCAATTTGCAAGTCCAATTTTTTTCCCATCTATAATGAATCCTTCTGGCTACTTCATGTAGATGATCTCATTCAAGTCTCCGTACAAGAAAGCGGTTTTCACGTCCAATTGCTCCAGCTCCAAGTCATGAGCTGCGACGATAGCGAGCAAAATGCGGATGGACATATGCCTCACTACTGGAGAGAATACCTAATCATACTCTAATCTCTTTCTTTGTGAAAACCCTTTAGCAACTAGTCTAGCCTTGTATCTCCCATCATCCTTCACATTAAACACCCACTTGCAACCTATGGCTCAACTTCCTTGAAGAGGTGGTACCAAATCCCAAGTCTTGTTGTTCTTCAATGACTCTAACTCCTCTTCCATAACGCACATCCACTTCGAAATGTCACATGACTTCAAAGCTTCACAAGGTCAAGAGGCTCCTCATGAACCATATGTAGGGCATAGTCAAACTGATCACCAAGGCTAAGGTTCACAAACTGCCAATCACCTTGCCATTCGAGCGGCCTAATAGTCCTACGACTGACCCGGGTAGGTACTACTTCGCCTAAACTCCTTTCAGCTCCACCTCGAACTGAACTTCCTCTAGATTCATGCACATCACCAGCACTACTAGAAAGTACTTGTGGACTATCCTATGATGTTTCATCAACTACGTTTTCCTCCACAGCATCAACAACAACTCTACTGTTTGGTTGAAACATGGGAACTTCTTCCATATCGTTAGGCCTATCATAATCTTCTGATGTGGTAGGTAGCTTCTCCTTCGAATTGAACGTAGCAGACTCATCAAAAGTAACATATTTTAAATGAACAATCTTCCTATCAACAGGGTTCCAAATTTGATACCCTTTGATGCCATAGGTGTATCCCATTAGTATGACTTTGTATGCTCTAGCCTCTAACTTGTCATCACCTGAAAGGTGAACATACACAAGACAACCAAAAATTCAGAATTAACCAAGATACACTACTTTACCTCTCTACTTTTCCTCTGGAATCTTCCCATCTATGGCTAAGCACTGAATTCGTTTTATGATATGCGCTGCAGTAGATAATGCCTCAGCCCAAAAGCCTCTAGACAAGCACGCCGTCAATCTCAAGCAACGAGCCTTTTCCAATAGAGTCATGTTCATCCTTTCTGCAACCCCATTAGATTGCAGATCGCCAGGTGTAGTGAAAAGTCTCTGAATGCCATGATATCTACAAAATCGAGGAACTCCCTAGAGACAAATTCACCGCCATTATCAGATCTCAGCACCTTCAACCTAGAACCAGATTGGTTCTCAACAAGCGCTTTCCAGTATTTGAACTTCTCAAAACTTTCTGATTTGGCCTTCATCACATACACCCATACTTTCCGAGAAAAGTCATCAATGAAAGAGATAAAATACTTTGCTCCTCCAAGAGAAGGAGTAGCAACTGGTCCCCAGACATTTGTATGCACGTACTCAAGTACTCGCCTCGATCTATGGAGTCCAACTCCAAAAGATACTTTAGTTTGCTTACCTAACACACACTCTTGACAAAAGTCCATCTTGTCGAAGCTTTCTCCTTTGATCATCTTCCTTCTTTGAAGCAACTGTAAGCCTTCTCTGAAATATGACCCAACCTGAGATGCCAAAACTTTGTGGCATCCAATGCATGAGAACTATCTACTCCAACACACGACTCTCCAAGAATTGTGGTTCCTTTCAGCAAATATAGATTTCAAAACACATCTCCTTCATAAGAACTAGTGCACCTCTCAAAACCTTCAGGCTATCCTTCTTGATAGTTACCTTGCATCCCAAAGATGCCAATTGTCCTAAAGAAATTAAGGACTTCTGAAAACCTGGAACATACCGGACACCTATCAAAGTGCGTATCACTCCGTCTATCATCCTGATCCTTACTGTAAATTCATCCAATGCTCCACAGCTAGCATCATTACCCATAAGAATCGAGCTTCCCATCCTTAGACTTTCCTCTCCTGCCATTACCGGGCTTCCTGGACTTGGAACGCCCTTTGGAGTGCCAATTCTTCTTATCTTCTCTACCTCTTTCAACAAACAAGTCGTGACTACTACTTCCACCTCTACTTCCTTCACTTATCTCCTTCATCTGATCTCTCAAGCCTTTAGATAGAAGGCCTGACTTCACATCTTCCACTTTCAACGCGTCTCTAGCGAATATAAGGCTGTTAGCGAAACCTATGTATCGCTTCGAAAGAGAACACAAAAGAATCATTGCCATTTTCTCCTCATCCATCTTTAAGTCAAAAGTCTTCATCTTCATCACGAGATCATTAAAGAAATTAAAATGTTCCTTCGCTGAAGTACCCTCTCTCATCCACATGGTGAAAAATGTTTTCAGCAATATCAGAAGGTTAGTCAGAGATTTCTTCAAGTAGAGATTTTCCAGCTTGGTTCAGATGCTCCTAGCAGTGGTCTCACTGCTAATCTCTGAGATGACATTCTCTCCCATAGCTAGTTGTAAAGTAGTAAACGACCATTTCTCCATCTTCTTCATTTCTGTGACTGAGATGTTAGCCATCAACTCCTGAGGGGCAAACACTACTGGATGGACTTCATTCCTCATTAGAACAGCCTTCATCCTCAATTGCCACTTCTCGAAGTCTTTATCCTCATTCCATTTCTCAATTTCCAACTGTGATCCTAACACGATATACATCCCTCTAGTATAGGGTCTTGTAACAAATGGAGTTGCTTCATCTCTTGCCATAGCGTCTAGCACTCCTCAATAATCCTTTGCAGCTCTGATACCAAACTGTTGGGGAAAATCCCATCAGATGATCAGTCTAAGGGAATAAAAACCCAACGTAGTGAAAAGCAACTGGATCGTGATTGTAGTGAGATAGAACAAACAAAAGATGAACACCAGAACAGACAGTCACAGATCTATGCAATGCAGAAAAATAAATAACACCAGTATTTATAGTGGTTCCACTACCGCTAGGCAGTGTACGTCCACTTGGGGAGAGGAGATTTTATTAATCACTGAAAGATTAAAGTTACAAGATTGATTCACTTTTGAAGGCTATACATAAGAAGAATTTACAATACAGACAAAATTCTGCATAGTTTTAGATCTCTAGGATGGCTTTGAAATTGGCTGAAATTAGCTCTCAATTTCGGCTACTATTGTTGTCCAGAAGCTCCACTATTTATAGAGTGAAGTTATGAGGAGGTGTAGCTGCTATATAGCTGCCCTGGGGTTATGTTCGGCATCCATCTGGTTCGGCATCACTTTGGTTCGGCAAAGAGCACACATGGTTTGGTCTGGCATACATCACCCGGCATTTGATTTGGTAAAGGCCAAACTAGACTGGCTAAGCTCAAACGTCGAATGAGATTTTTCGTTCGGCGTCACCAAAACACCGCTCCAAACATTTCGTTCGGCATTCCTTCCACCGAACGAAAACTAATGCCGCTCCAAATTCGTTCGGCAAAAACATTTCACTGCTCCAAAACATTTCACCACTACAAATATCCTTCTAAGGCTCGATCGGCATCACTTCCTTCCTTCACCGAATCAAATCGGCTTAACCTTTCTTCTTGGCTTTCTCCTCTTCGTTCGGCAATTCTTAGATCTAGGGTTTCTTCCTCCGCGTCATGGAATTAGGTACCAAATTTCTAACAGGATGGACGGAATGCCCAAGTTCTGGCCAGAATCTTAAACCTCGGCAGAAATACAACAATATAGATAGTTGCTTCCAAATACCATAAAAATGTATATTTAGACGAACAATTTACAAATAATGTAAAGCATTGCCGCATGATTATCAACTTTCAAATTATTTAAATACCCACAAAATAACATTAGGAATATTACGATGAACTTTCAAAAATTAAAATTTTACCCCTAGTGTTTTGTGTAGAATCTTTCATTGTTTATACTCCTCTTCTTAAAAACAACTCAAATCTTTAATGAAAAAGTTTACCAATGGTTTTTTTAAATAATAAAGTTGACATTACTGGCGATCTTCTATAAAAATGTGACATTATTTTGATTATAATGAATAAACTTCCTATCATAATTGAGGTTCAAACCTTACACCTATATTGACATTTAAATGTTTTGTTAAATGAGCTACTTCGTGAAGCTACCCACAACCCTCTTTTTTTGAAAAAAGAAGAAGATAAATTACCGAATTCTTGCCATGATATTCCTCTTTGTTAGTTTTAGAAGCATGCATTATAGGTTTACTACAGAGTGGGCATGCGTGATTATGTACATTACCATACGTTTCAATGGCTCAACAGAAGTATGTACATTACTAGATTCTTGTTTACTGTGATTTTGTTTTAAATTGGGCTCTAGCTTCCTTTATTAACTAAAAATAAAATGCTATACAATATTTACAAATTAGGCCCAACGACCTAAAATCCCGAGCTTACAAACTAGCCTACAAATTACTCATATGGTTCGGGCAATTGACCCACACTCTTGCAAAGCATACAAACGCATTCACCCTACTTTTCCGCTTTATTTATTCTCAGCTTACTTCAAAAACAAAGATAGCGTTTGGTTTGTTATTTTTAGTTTTGGGATTTCATCCATATAAAAATGCACACGATGCATATATATTGCTGAAAACAACCAATCTAGAAAACGAAGTTAACATACAAAATAAAAAACAACTTTTGTTTATTTTCCGTGTTTTGAAAATAACAAAAGCACGTGAAGCAATCCATTATTCCGTCCTCCCTCCATCCCCTTCATCCTCCCATCCATCTTTTTTTCATCCACTCCATTGTCCATCCATTCTTCTCATATTTGACATACAGATTGAAAACCGAAAACATAAAATTTGTTTTTAATCGAACACTACCTAATATTCCATTATATGAACATCAATGGCGGCATTGCAAAATCAGCTAAAATAGTACCTCGATGCCGCTCTACTGCCCACAACTTCATTAGATCTGCAGTATGCTACTATCAACGATCCTATGCAACATAAATCTCTACTCTCCAAACTCTCTCTGTTTCTTTGTTACTATTAGTCATCGTTCTTTCGACATTCTCAAATTTTTTATTTTCCTTATGTAGATCTTTGCTTATTAGAAGCAGGTTGGTTGTTATGAGCTTCGTCTCTTGTAGATTGAACTCGTTCATCTTACATTAATCCCAAAATGTAAATATTCTTTTATTGATGTACTAATAATCTAAAATTCGATGTAATTTGGAAATTTTGAATGAGTTCATGTCATTTTTGTCATCGAGAAAGGCGGGTGCTTTGTCAGTGCGAAATCCAGGCATAAATGAATCATAAGCACTTATCCCTAGAAGCCAGATGCGTATCAGTTCACTAATTATTTGTGTGTTAATTGTATTGATGCTTGGATTAACTTCCCTTAAACTTGTAGGTGAACCATAAACTGCAGAGTCAAAATAATGAAAATAAAGTGCAAGTCATAGACAAACCTGCCCAGGGAACAAATCAGAGATCCTTATGTAGTCCATAGCATATATTTAACTTCGCAGTTAACATGACCCGGTACCAACTGGACTGTATCGTAAAGATTTCTAAACCCATTGCATACAAATACCAACATCCTTGGTATTTGCATATTGTTTGTGTTTGGATTTTACATATTTTATCTTTACCATGAACGCAATGCTCTTACATAATTCCCTCTCTGTCTGGTGTTTGGATGAAGTAAAAAGATGATCATTTCGTTCTTTCCATATACACCACAATAATAACACAAGATTACCTATATCTCTATGTTAGATATGATACTTGATTTCATGACTGGAGAAGATGACGCTATTGGAGAAGCAGCAGTAAGGAGGAGGCTGAAGCCCTAATTACCCTAGGTGTGGTAGAAGGAGCGATAGCCAAGAAGGAGAAGCTCATGCAGGAGGAAGCTAAAACCCTAGCATGAAGTCGCGGTGCTGGGTTTTGGTTCGGTGATTGTGCCGAACAAAAAAGGTCGTTCGGTGGCAGAGGTAGTAGAAGTGGAGCGGCAACATGAATTTAGGGGAGTAATATTTTCACTCGGTAGTGAGGAATGTTTTGAAGCGGTAAATATGGATGCCGAACCAGTATTCTCGTTCGGTAAATATAGATGCCGAACCAGTGTTCTCGTGCGGTGAGGAGTAGGCATACCAGTCCAAATGAGCTGCTGATTGCCGAAACAAGTTTTAAAGAGAACGCCGAACTAAAGCATGTCGCTCCGATGGGAATACCAAACCAAATATTTCAACCGGTGCTCTACTGAACCAAGTAGTGCCGCTCCAAATATTTGGTTCGGTGATTGGGACATGTCGGTCCATATTTGAGACATTGAAGGCCAAAATAAATATTTGGCTCGGTGTTAGAGCATGCCGGTCCAAATCATACCGGACCAAACCATGTGTGCTCTTTGCCGGTCCAGATGGATGCCGAACCAAACCTCAGGGCAGCTATATAGCAGCTAGCCCTCCTCATTTCTTCACTCTATAAATAGTGGAGCTTCTAGACAACAATGGCAGCCATCCTAAAGAGGTGAAACTCTGCAGAATTTTGTCTGTTTTGTTAATTCTTCTTATGTATAGCCTCCAAAAGTGAATCAATCTTGTAACTCTAATCTTTCAGTGATTAATAAAATCTCCTCTCCCCAAGTGGACGTACACTACCTCGCGGTAGTGGAACCACTATAAATACCGGTGTTATTTATTTTTCTGCATTGCATGGATCTGTGACTGTCCGTTCTGGTGTTTATCTATATTTGTTTCATCTCACTACAATCACGATCCAGTTGTTTCTGCTGCGTTGGTTTTTTTATTCCCTTAGACTAATGATCTGAAGGGATTTTCCCCTACAGTCTGGTATCGGAGCTGCAAGGTTGATTGAGGAGTGTTAGATGCTATGGTAGGAGATGAATTGACTCCAGTTGTTACAAGACCCTATACTAGAGGGATGTATATCGCGTTAGGATCACAGTTGGTAATTGAGAAATGGAATGGGGATAAAGACTTCAAGAAGTGGCAAGGGAGGATGATGGCTATTCTAATGAGGAATGAAGTTCATCCAGTAGTGTTTGCCCTTGAGGAGTTGACGGCTGACATCACAGTCGCAGAAAGGAAGGAGATGTAGAAATGGGCGTTTACTACTTTACAACTAGCTATGGGAGAGAATGATATCTCAGAGATTAGCAGTGAGACCACTTCTAGGGGCATTTGGACCAAGCTAGAAAATCTCTACTTGAAGAAATCCCTGACTAACCGTTTGATATTACCGAAGGCATTTTTCACCATGCGGATGAGAGAGAGAGTACTTCAGTGAAGAAACATCTTAATTTCTTTGATGATCTCGTGATGAAGCTGAAGATTATTGACTTGAAGATGGATGAGGAGCAAATGGCAATGATTCTTTTGTGTTCTCTTCCGGAGCGATACATAGGTTTCACTAACAGCCTTATCTTTGCTAGAGACACATTGACAGAGGAAGATGTGAAGTCAAGCCTTCTATCTGAGGGCTTGAGATATTAGATGAAGGAGATGAGTGAAGGAAGTAGAGGTTGAAGTAGTAGTTACAGCCTGTTTGTTGAAAGAGGTAGAGAAGATAACAAGAATCGGCACTCTAAAGGGCGTTCCAAGTCCAGGAAGCCCGGTAATTGCAGGAGAGGAAAGTCAAAGGATGGGAAGTGCTTTATCTGCAAGAAACCTGGTCATTGGAAAAATGACTGTCTAGATTTGTAGAAGAAGGAAGAAGATGGATTTTCATCATTTGCGGTGGAGAAGTCTGTATCTGACAATGTGTTGTCTACAGCAATGTCCGATGTCTCAGACCATTGGGTACTGGACTCGGGGGCGTCTTTCCATATGATGCCTAATAAGGATTACTTTTGTTCTTTCGTTGGATGAGAGGGAAGCTCTATTCTTGTGGGTAATGATGCTAGCCGTAGAGCAATGGGTGAAGGTACAGTGAGGATCAGGATGTTTGACGAAGTGATATGCACTTTGACAGATTTCCAGTATGTTCCAGGTTTTCGGAAGTCCTTAATTTCTTTAGGACAATTGGCATCTTTGGGATGCTAGGTAACTATCGAGAAGGATAGTCTGAAGGTTTCGAGAGGTGCAGTAGTTCTTATGAAAGGAGATGTGTTCCGAAATCTGTATTTGCTGAAAGGAACCATAGTTCTTGGAGAGTCGTGTGTTGGAGTAGATAGTTCTCATGCATTGGATGCCACAAAACTTTGGCATCTCAGGTTGGGTCATATTTCAGAGAAGGGCTTAAAGTTGCTTCAGAGATGGAAGATGATCAAAGGAGAAAGCTTCGACAAGATGGACCTTTGCCAGGAGTGTGTGTTAGGTAAGCAAGCTAAAGTATCTTTTGGAGTTGGAATCCATAGATTGAGGCGAGTACTTGAGTAGGTGCATACAGATGTTTGGGGACCGGTTGCTACTCCTTCTCTTGGAGGGCAAAGTATTTTATCTCTTTCATTGATGACTTTTCTCGGAAAGTATGGGTGTATGTGATGAAGGCCAAATCAGAGAGTTTTGAAAAGTTCAAAGACTGGGAAGCGCTTGTTAAGAACTAATCTGGTTCTAGGTTGAAGGTGCTGAGATCTGATAATGGCGGTGAATTTGTCTTTATAGAGTTCCTTGACTTTTGTAGACAGCATGGCATTTAGAGACATTTCACTACACCTGGCGATCTGCAATCCAATGAGGTTGTAGAATGGATGAACATGACTCTACTGTAGAAGGATCGTTGCTTGAGATTGACACTAGGCTTGTCTAGAGGCATTTGTACTGAGGCATTATCAATTGCGGTGCATATCATAAATCGAATTCCATGCTCAGCCATAGATGGGAAGTTTCCAATGGAGAAGTGGAGAGATAAAGCAGTGTATCATGGTTACTTCCGAATATTTTGTTGTCCTGTGTACGTTCACCATACATGTGATGACAAGTTAGGGGCTAGAGCATACAAAAGCATACTAATGAGATACACCGATGGGATCACAGGGTATCGAATTTGGAACCTGTTAATTGGAAGATTGTTCATCCAGACATGTTACTTTTGATGAATCTGCTATGTTCAATTCGAAGGAGAAGCTATCTACCACATCAGAAGATTCTGATAGGCCTAAGGAGATGGAAGAAGTTCCTGTGTTCAGCCAAATAGTAGAGTTGATGTTGATGTTGTCGAGGAAAATGCAGTTGACGAAACATCATAGGATAGTCCACAGGTACCTTCTAGTAGTGCTGGTGACGTGCATGAATCTAGAGGAAGTTCAGTTCAAGGTGGAGCTGAAAGGAGTTTAGGCGAAGTAGTACCTACCCGGGTCAGTCGTTGGACTATTAGGCCGCCCGAAAAGTATGGTGATTGGCAGTTTGTGAACCTTAGCCTTGGTGATCTGTTTTACTATGCCCTACATATGGTTCATAAGGAGCCGCTTGACCTTGATGAAGCTTTGAAGTCATGTGATAGTTCAAAGTAGATGTGCGCTATGGAAGAGGAGTTAGAGTCGTTGAAGAAGAACAAGACTTTGGATTGGTACCACCTCCTCAAAGAAGCCCAGCCATAGACTGCAAATGGGTGTTCAAAGTGAAGGATAATGGGAGATACAAGGCTAGACTAGTTGCCAAAGGGTTTTTACAAAGAAAGAGATTGGAGGATGATGAGATATTTTCCTCAGTAGTGAGGCATACGTCCATCCGCATTTTGCTCGCTATCGTCGCAGCTCATGACTTGGAGCTAGAGCAACTGTACGTGAAAACCGTTTTCTTGCACGGAGAATTGGATGAGACCATCTACATGAAGCAGCCAGAAGTATTTGTTGTAGATGGGAAGGAAAATTGGGTTTGCAAATTGAAGAAGTCTTTGTATGGACTTAAGCAGTCGCCTATGCAATGGTACAAGAGGTTTGACTCTTTTATGCTTTCACTTGGTTTTGATCGTAGCATCAAAGACGCTTGTGTGTACTTCAAGCATTTAAAGAATGGTAGATGGGTGTGCCTATTATTGTATGTGGATGATATGTTGATTGCTTCCAAGGATAAGGCTGAAAATAGTTTAAAGCGAAAGCTAAAAGCGGAATTCAAAATGAAAGATCCTGGAGAAGCAAAGAAAATTTTGGATATGGAAATCCAAAGAGATAAAAGCTAGGACTTTTGAGCCTCACTCTAAAGGAGTACATTCAAAAGGTGCTTGCTTGGTTTATCATGGAAAGGGCAAAGGCAATCAGCACACCCATGCCTTTGCACATACAGCTTTCTAGTAAAGGCTCTCCGATATCGGAAAAGGACAAGGCTTATATGATGAAGGTCTGATATGCAAGTGCAGTTGGTAGCTTGATGTATGACATGGTCTGCACTAGGCCTGACATTGCACAGGCGGTTGGATTGGTGAGTAGGTTCATGGAAAATCCAGAAAGGATGCATTGGGAAGCAGTGAATTGTATCTTTAGATACCTTAGAGGAACTCCAAACAACGGACTTGTCTTTGGCGGCAGAAGAAGAGATTTCAACTTTGTTAGATTTTGTGATTCCGACTATGCCAATGATAGAGATCGAAGGAAGTCAACCTCCGGATATGTGCACCTTTGGTGGGACAACCATCAGTTGGCGAGCGAGGTTGCCGACGATTGTGGCTTTGTCTACTACAGAGGCAAAGCTCATAGCTGCGGTTGAAGCAGCTAAGGAGGCACTTTATTTAAGGCGATTGTTGTGTGATTTAGGCTTCGCATATGAAGGAGTGAATGTGCATTGTGATAGTCAAAGTACAATTCACTTAGCTAAAAATCTAGCTTTTTGCTCGAGGACGAAGCATATTGAGGTGGGAGAGTCGTTCCTTGTCTCGATGAGTGAAGAGAAGCTAGTTCGTCTTCAGAAGATTCACACAAAGAAGAATGCAGCAGACATGTTTACCAAGTCATTGCCTGTTGCAAAGTTTGAGAATTGCTCGGACTTGATTCGCTTAATGAAGTGCTAGATGCCATCGGGGGGGAGATTTGAGATGGTTCATGGAAACATTTTTTTTCATGGTGGAGATTGATAGATTCTACACGGACTGGGCACTTTGTTGACGAGCGGTGGCCTTGCTAAAGTTCGTTGATAGAGTCTAATGGGTGATGGTATTGCCGAAGCTCATTGGATAGGTATCCATTGCTTGGAGCATAAAGGTGTAGATGGAGTTGGAAGGCTTGTTTGGAAATTTGGTATCAAGGGGGAGATTGTTAGATATGATACTTGATTTCATGACTGAAGAAGATGAAGCTATTGGAGAAGCAGCAGCAAGGAGGAGGCTGAAGCCCTAATTACCCTAGGTGTGGTAGAAAGAGCGATAGCCAAGAAAGAGAAGCTCATGCAGGAGGAAGCTAAAACCCTAGCATGAAGTCACGGTGCTGGGTTTTGGTTCGCTGATTGTGCCAAACGAAAAAGGTCGTTCGGTGGCAGAGGCAGTAGAACTGGAGCGGCAACATGAATTTGGGGTAGTAATATTTTCATTCGGTAGTGAGGAATGTTTTAGAGCGGTAAATATGGATGCTGAACCAGTATTCTTGTTCAGTAAATATGGATGCCGAACCAGTATTCTCGTTCGGTAAATATGGATGCCGAACCAGTATTCTCGTTCGATGAGGAGTAGGCATACCAGTCCAAATGAGCTACTGATTGCCGAAACAAGTTTTAAAGAGAATGTCGAACAAAAGCATGCCACTCCAATGGGAATACCGAACCAAATATTTCATTCAGTGCTCTACTAAACCAAATAGTGCCATTCTAGATGTTTGGTTCGGCGATTGGGACATGCCGGTCCAGTTTTGAGACGCTGAAGGCCGAACCAAATATTTGGTTTAGTGTTAGATCTTGCCGGTCCAAATCATACCGGACCAAACCAAGTATGCTCTTTGCCTGTCCAGATGGATGCCGAACCAAACCTCAGGGCAGCTATATAGCAGCCACCCCTCCTCATTTCTTCACTCTATAAATAGTGGAGCTTCTGGACAACAATGGCAGCCATCCTAGAGAACTGAAACTCTGCAGAATTTTGTCTGTATTATTAATTCTTCTTATGTATAGCCTCCAAAAGTGAATCAACTTTGTAACACTAATCTTTCCGTGATTAAAAAAATCACCTCTCCCCAAGTAGACGTACACTGTCTCACGATAGTGGAACCACTATAAATACCGGTGTTATTTATTTTTCTGCATTGCTTAGATCTATGACTGTCTGTTCTGGTGTTTATCTCTGTTTGATTCGTATCATTACAATCACGATCCAGTTGTTTTGCGCTGCATTGGGTTTTTTATTCTCTTAGACTGATCATCTGAAGGGATTTTCCCCTACACTCTACTCTTACATTTTATTTTAAACTGCTGCTGGATGTTTTAATTTTTGAGCTTAGTGATAGTATGTCTGTATGATTAGTTGCCACTTCAATTTGATCATGCACCATTTGCATACATACGCTGAGAATTTGCATTCAAAAATAAGTGACGCGGTTTTAGGCTCTCTTCCACACAAAACACAAGTAGGATTAATTTGAATATGATGGTGAATTGGTCTTTTGTTGGCAACAGTTTAAGCATTGTTTTATAAACATAAACAACCATTTTTGGATATTTGATCGCGTCCCAGACCCATTTTGCCCAAGTTGTTTTCTTGTGCTTAATTCTAATTGCTTCGATTACCCTTTTCATGATAAATTTTCATTTTTCACACATAACTAAAAGTCGACTTGCTCCTCTTCACTAATTTTGATTTGATCTATTTCACTTCTAAGACCTCCTAAGAAATTGAACCTATGACTTCACCATCTTCCATCCTCTAACATACCTTCTATAATCATTCTTTCTCCATTGACTAGCATCATTGTATTAATAACTAATTTTCTCACTAGGTTACAACCTTTAAGCCATGGAACGTACCATAAATTAGTGTTTTTACCGTCTACAATTTGCTTGTTAATGCACTTCAATGCCTCTGATGTGATTTTCAATACATGGTTCCAAAACCTAGAATCATTCTTCCGACAACTATATTCCTAAAACAATGGATTTCTAACGTACTTGACATTCATATATTATGCCTACGGCACTTCTTCATTAAGAATCTTCCAAATTTTTTTTACTCCCAATGCTCTTTTAAGTTTGTTAAGGTTTCTAAGCCCTACTCTCCCCTCTTATTTGGTCTTGTAGACTATCGACCAAGGGATTTGGCTAATTTTTGACTTCCACATAAAATTAGTGCATAGACGTATTATTTCATGTCTGGTAGCTCTTGGCAAGTTAAAATATTGCATCCAATATTGTATTATCGAATACACCGTTGATGTGATGAACTCCATTCTATTAGCTAGACTTAACACTTTGCTTTCCAACCCTCCATCTTGTACATGATCTTTTCTATTAAAGGACCAAAGTCTTTATGTCTTAAATTTGTATTCGACGGTGGCATCCTAGATACCTGATTGACAAATTGCCTTCTCCAATGCTTAAAATGTTGCATAACATCTCCCTATCTTCGTATCTGCCTCCAAAGAAAACTGCGGATTTCATAGTATTCATTTGTAGGCCCGTTGCTTTACAAAACTCATCGAAAACCTCTTTGATAGCTACTGCTCCACCAATCTCTACCTTCGTAAAGATTAGGATATCGTCTGCGTACATTAGGTGGGATATCTTTGTGTTAAATTTTGGTGACACTATATGGAGAATTGTAGAGGTCGAAAGTAGCTTCGTAATAGAGAAAACGGTTCGCAAATCGAAGTTCGGAGGTGGAAGTTATGAAGGAAAAGGTGAAGTAGTGCTGAAATGACAACGACAGACGTCTGTGGAAATCTACAGACGCCTTTCGCTTCAGCAAACCTGCATCCCGATATATTGGACAGACGTCTATGAAAAATTATAGACCTGTATCGCTTCAGCAAGCTACATCCCGAGATATTGGACAGACGTCTGTGATTTTTTACAAACGTCTGTGACGACTTCCACCTGTTTTTCAAGCACGAGCTTGACATGGAGATTTGTGAGATTGGCTGGGGTAATTTTGGAACTTTGCCTAGGTTTTCTATTCTCCTATATAAGCTAGCTTCAAGTTCCAGATCTATAAGCAACAGAAAGTGACTGCAAGAGATTAGCCTCCACTAATTATGGTTTATCAAAACCTAATTTTTCTTCAATTCTCTTCTCCACAAATTAATTTCTATTAGAATTTTGATCATTGTAATCAATCTCTTGTACTCTTCTCGTCAATATTAATAAAAGCTCTCTCTTAAAGTGGATGTACACTAACACAATGTTAGTGGAACCACTATAAATCGCTGTGTGATTTATTATTTCGTTATTGCTTTGATTTCTATATTGCTTGTTTGGGGATTGTGATTGCTTTTGGATTGGATTGATTGGAATTGAGCTATTGATTGGTTGTTTTTACACTTCTTACCACGATCTCGCTTTTCCGCTGTAGGGTTTTTGATTTGAGTGGTCTCGAGTTAGAATCCCGTCCCAACATTTGGTATCAAAGCATTGGTGTTGGTAGGTGGTTGTAGAAATGCCGGAATCAAGTAATACCTCAAGTAGTTCCTCAATGGGTAATCCAAGTGGTGTAGCGCCTTATGTACATGGATCGTATGCAGCTTCAGGATCACAATTGGTAATCGACAAGTGGAATGGCGATAATGATTTTGAAAAATGGCAGTGGAAGGTGAAAGCGGTTCTAAGGAGGAATCGGGTGCATCGGGTAGTGTTTGACACACATTTGTTGTCAGCGGTCATCTCGGATGTTGAGAGAGAGGAAATGGAAGATTAGGCATTCACTACACTTCAACTTGCTATAGGAGAGAAAGCTATCTTTGAAATTAGTGGTGAGACCACCGCTAAGGGTATTTAGGACAAGTTGGAGGAGTTATATATGAAGAAGTCACTGACTAATCGTTTGATCTTATTGCGAACATTCTTCGCCTATAAGATGAAGGAAGGTACTTCGCTAAAGGTGCACTTGAATATTTTTGATGATTTGCTAATGAAGATGAAGGTGGTAGATTTGAAGATTGAGGAAGAGAAAAAGGCGATGATATTGTTATGTTCGTTCCCAGACCGCTATACAGGTTTCTCAAATAGTTTCATCTATAACCGGAATACATTGAATCTAGATGATGTCAAAAAAGGTCTTCTTAGCGAGAAGTTGCGGGATCAAATAAAGGAGTTGGATGATGGAAGTAGTGGTGCGATTAATGGTCATGGTTTATTTGTGGAGAAGGAGGGGTATGTGAAGAAGGAGAACCAGGGGCGTTCTAAATCAAGGAACCCTGGTTGGAGAGGAAAGTCGAAGGAAAGAAAAGGCAAGTGCTATATTTGTAGGAAGCCCCGTCATTGGAAGAATGAGTGTCCGGACAAGAAGAAGGCAAAGAAGGAAGTAGCATCTTCATCAGTAGCGGTGGAGAGTGGAGTTGGTGAGGGAGACGTACAGGTGTAGTCGGCAGTAGCATCGGATGTTTCGGGTAGCGAATGGGTGCTTGATTCGGGGGCATCTTATCATATGACGCAAAATAGGAATTGTTTTTCTTCTTACATCAACAAAGAAGGAAATTCAATTGTTATGGAAAATGGTGCTATTTGTAAGTCGAAAGGCATTGGTTCTAAGCAAATTCGGATGTTTGACAGAGTGGTTCGTACTCTCACTAATGTACACTATGTTCCCGGACTTCGGAAGTCTCTTATATCTTTGGGGCAGTTTGATTCTTTAAGTTGTAAAATCACTAATGGGAGTGATAGCTTGTGGGTTTCAAAGGATGCGCTTATGGTGATGAAGGGTGCTAGGACTCACGGTATTTATTTGCTTCAAGGAGTGATAGTAAAAGGTGAGACTTGTATAGGAGTTGATAGTTCTCGTGGCTTGGATGCAACTAGGTTGTGGAATTTGAGGTTAGGTCATGTCTTGGAGAGGAGTTTGGATGTTCTTTAGAGAAGGGAGATGATCGATGGAGAGAGTTTCAACAAGCTAGAGTTTTGCGAAGAATGCGTCATGGGGAAGCAAACTAAAGTTTCATTCGATGAGGGAAAACATGATTCGAGAAGGGTTCTTGAGTATGTTCACACAGATGTTTGGGGACCGACACCAGTAGCTTCTTTGGGTGGAGCTCGCTATTATATTTCTTTCATAGATGACGTTTCTCAAAAAGTTTGGGTGTATGTAATGCAGACCAAGTCGGAGGCATTTGCAAAGTTCAAAGCATGGAAAGCTCTTGTTGAGAATAAGAGTGGCAAGTCTTTGAAGGTTCTAAGGTCCGATAATGGCGGAGAGTACGTTTCCGGATAATTTTTGGAGTTTTGCAAGCATCATGGTATTCGAAGGCATTTTACTACACTTGGAGATGTGTAGTCGAATGGTGTTGCGGAGAGGATGAATCATACTCTACTTGAGAAAGCTCGATGCTTAAGATTGACATCAGGTTTGGCTAAGGGATTTTGGGCTGAAGCTTTGTCAACCGTAGTGCATATTAGTAATCGAATTCCGTGCTTAGCTATTGGTAACGAAATTCTGGAGGAAGTGTGAAAGGGAAGGAGCATTGACTTGAGTTATCTTCGTGTGTTTGGTAGACCAGTTTATGTGCATGATCCGGGAAATGATAGGCTTGAACCTAGAGCTTTCAAGGGGATTTTTCTTGGCTATACGGATGGACTAAAAGGCTATCGGATTTGGAATCCAGAAACGAAGAAGGTAGTGAATTCTCGTCATGTTACTTTTGATGAGTCAACATTGTTCAAGGAGAATAAAAGCTCATCGGATGTTCCAAATTTGCTTCATGGTGAATCAAAGGAGAAGGAAGTTATTCCCACATTTTGTCCTAAGAGTGGAGAGAGTAGAGTAGTCAAAGATGCTTGCGAGGAGGTAGCGGTTGATGTAACATCACATAGTCCATAGGGTTTCTCTAGTAGTGTTGGTGATGTGCATGAATCTAGAGAAGATTTGGTTCAAGGTGGAGCCGAAGGGAGTTTGGGTGATGGTATTGCTACTCGGGTTGGTCGTCGTACTATAAGACCATCCGAAAGATACGGTGATTGGAACCATCTTAGCTTTTGTGATAATTTGGACTATGCTCTTCATGTAGTCCAAGATGAGCCGATGGACCTTGATGATGTCATGGAGTCGAGTGATAGTTCGAAGTGGATTTATGCCATGGAGGAAGAGATGCAATCATTGTTGAAGAATCAAACTTGGGATTTGGTTCCACTTCCTAAAGGAAACCATGCTATTGGGTGCAAATGGATATACAAGGTAAAAGACGATGGGAGATATAGGCTAGGCTAGTGGTTAAGGGGTTTGCACAAAGGAAAGGGTAGGAGTATGATGAGATATTCGCACCGGTAGTGCACTATACTTATATCCGGATATTACTTGCTATAGTTCCTATTCATTACTTGGAGTTGGAGCAACTTGATATGAAAACCGCCTTCTTGCATGGTGACTTGGATGAAGACATCTGCGTGGAGCTGTGCAGTTAAAGCGCTCGGCAGATTCAAAGCGGTGGAGGTGCAAAAAGTCATAGCGGGGATACATCGAGGATATAGCGGGATATAGCGGATGGCTTTAAAATAGCATATAAAACTCGTACTTAATGTTTTTAAGAATATATAAATGGTAATTAAATGAAAAATTATCATTCAATTGAATTATAACTAATACATAAATACTTTTTAAATAAAAACATGTGCGAATATACTTTAAATAAACGTAAAACTGTTATATAACATAATTGAATTTAGTAGAATATTAGAGTATTTTCATTTCTGAAAATATATTAAAAATTAAATCAAATAAATTAGTTTCATAATTTTTATAATGTATAAATTGAATTTTTCAATTCATTTTATTAAAGAAGATATAGCGGGAATAGCGGAATATAGCGGAAATAGCGGGATATAGCGGAAATAGCGGGGATTAAAGCGGAAAGGCTATATTGTGGGGCTATATGGAAAAATCGTAGCGGCAGAAACCCGCTATGAGATATAGCGGGGTTATAGCGAGGTAATAGCGGGGCATTAACTGCACAGGCATGGAGCAACCGGAAAGTTTCGTTGTGGACGGTAAGTCAAATTTGGTTTGCAAGCTAAAGAAATCGCTATATGGTTTAAAGCAATCACCTAGACAATAGTACAAAAGATTTGATCATTTTATGCTTGAAAATGGTTTTGATAGAAGCATCAAGGATGCTTATGTTTATTTCAAGAAGTTGAAAAATGATTGTTGGGTGTATTTACTCTTGTATGTCGATGACATTCTTATTGCTTCTAAGGATAAGAATGAAATCAACAAGCTAAAATTGAGTTTGAAATCGGAGTTCGAAATGAAGGATCTTGGAGAAGCAAGAAGAATATTGGGCATGGAAATTGAAAGGGATCAAAAGCGTTTTGAGTTGAAATTGACTCAAAAGGAGTACATACAGAAAGTGCTTTGCCAGTTTAGCATAGAGAATGCAAAGGCATCAAATACACCTTTACCTTTGCATATGAAGCTTTCGAGTAAGAGATCACCTATCTTGAAGAAAGACAAGGCTTATATGGAAAAGGTGCCATATGCTAGTGCGGTTGGAAGTCTAATGTATGATATGGTGTGTACAAGGCCCGATATTGCAAATGCCGTCAGGATGGTTAGTCGATATATGGCTAATCCGGGGAAATCGCATTGGGAAACTATGAAGCTCGTATTGAGATACCTTAGAGGTACATCATCTCATGATCTTTTTTTTGGTAGTAGTGATGGGACATGTTGGTTGGTTATTGTGATTTGGACTAAGCCGATGATAGGGATCGAAGAAAATCAACTTCCAGATATGTCTTCACACTTGGGGGTACAGCCATAAGTTGGAGATTGAGATTGCAGAACGTAGTTGCTTTATCCACTATGGAGGTGGAGTAGATAGCCACGGTGGAGGTGGTAAAGGAGGCACTCTATTTGAAGTGATTGTTGTGTGACTTGGGATTCGGGCATGATAGCATTGATGTTCGATGTGATAGTCAGAGTGCTATTCACTTGGCGGAGAACTTGGCGTTTAGCTCACGGACTAAGCATATTAAGACGAGAGAGTCATTTATAATAGCCATGGATGAGGATAAACAAGTATATCTTTGGAGAGTACACACAAAGGATAACGCAGTGGATATGTTCACTAAGGCATTTCCGGTTGGGAAGTTCGAGCATTGCTCGAACTTGATTTTCTTGGAGAAGTACTAGGTGCCACGGGGTGGCACGGTTTAAAGAGGAGCTTGGGTATGGATGAGGAAGAGTATTGGTGAGAGATTGAAGTTCTATCTTCTTGATAAGTGCTAGTTTACACTCCTCGACACCTTAGTCTTTGGTGAGACGGTTTAGGATTTGGATGTTTTCAACATTTCATTAGTGGGCGGGAGCTTTGCCTGAGCTTGTTGGTGGAGTGCAATGCACAGTGGCTTTGCTGGAGTTCATTGGGAAAGCATTCATGTTTGGTTGATGGTAGAAGAAGTGATAGTTGGTGCTATCGGTTGTTGTTGATGGTATGGTACCATTGGAGTTGGAGATGGATATGGTGTCGAGGTGGAGTGTCAAATTTTGACGACACTATATGGAGAATTGTAGAGGTCGGAAGTAGCTTCGTAATGGAGAGAACGGTTCGTAAATCGGAGTTCGGAGGTGGAAGTTATGGAGGAAAAGGTGAAGTAGTGCTGAAATGACAGCGGAAGACGTCTGTGGAAATCCACAAACGTCTATCGCTTCAACAAACCTGCATCCCGAGATATTGGATAGACGTCTGTGAAAAATCATAGACTTTTGTCGCTTCAGCAAACTGCATCCTAAGATATTGGACAGACGTCTATGATTTTTCACAGACGTCTGTGGCGACTTCCGTCTGTTTTTCAAGCACAGGCTTGACGCAGAGATTTGTGAGATTTGCAGGGACAATTTTGGAACTTTTCCTAGGTTTTTTATTCTCCTATATAAGCTTGCTTCAGGTACTAGATCTACATGCAACAGAAAACGACTGCAAGAGATTAGCCTCCACTAATTAGGGTTTATCAAAACCAAATTTTTCTTCAATTCTCTACTTCACGAATCAATTTCTATTAGAATTTTGATCATTCTAATCAGTCTCTTGTACTCTTCTCATCAATATTAATAAAAGCTCTCTCTTAAAGTGGATGTACACCACTAGCACAACGTTAGTGGAACCACTATAAATCGCTGTGTGATTTATTATTTCGTTATTGCTTTGATTTCTATATTGCTTGTTTGGGGATTGTGATTGCTTTTGGATTGGACTGATTGGAATTGAGCTATTGATTGGTTGTTTTTACACTTCTTACCACGTTCTCGCTTTTCCGGTGCATCAGGGTTTTTGATTTGAGTGGTCTCGAGTTAGAATCCCGCCCCAACACTTTTGACCTATTTTGATATAACTTTCACCTCACCATCATCCACTTTTTTATCTATTAAAATGGTAAAATATTCCATAACCAGGGCAAGTAAAGGGGGAGATATTGGATTTCCTTGTCGTAAACCATTTTTACCATTGAAGAAACTGCAACTACTACCGTGGAACACAATTGAAAAGCATGGTGAATTTATCATCTCATTTACTAATTTCTTCCATTTTCTGTAAAGCCTATTGCATCCATCGTGTGGGTCACAAATTTTCTTTTAACTAGATCATAAACCTTTTTGATGTTTATCTTAAGGCACATATTCATGTTTTTCTTCTTATTAAATCCCTTGATCATTTCGTGTGCTAGCAAAATTCCATCCATAATGTTTCTCTTTTGTATAAAAGTTCACTGATTTCTAGATTTGAGCGCACCATGAAAATGCTTGGGCGGTTGCTCAATACCTTGACCACAATCTTATATGTGATGTTGCAGCATGAAATTGGTCTAAAGTCTAAAATATCCATTGGGTCCTTAACTTTTGGGATTAAACGAACTAACATATGATTACTTTCTCTAATTATTTTACATGATTCTATTACCGACCATTTGCACTAGTTCATTCTTGAGTTCACTCCAGTGTTTTTTGTAAAACTTAGAATTATATCCATTAGGGCTACTGTATTATCACTGGTGCGAAGAAAAACATCCTTAACTTTTGATTCATCAAGAGTATCATTTAGGAAATCTCTACCATAATCTGTAATGGTCTTCTTACACATAATGTCAGGTAGGTAATCTGGGGTCTCTAACTTATACAAACTTTCAAAATGGGTAGATGCCCTATCTTTGTATTCCTTCATTGTCTCACAATTTCTTCCGTTTACCTTCATCTGTGGTTTCCATGCATTCTTGCATCTTTTATTGGAATTATAGTGTAGAAGTATGCAGATATTTCATCACTATAGCGAAGACAATCACACTCAAGCTTCTGCATCACATCCATGTATTCATGTTGCAAAGCAGTTTCTAGTTTGATTTTACCATCACGAAGCACTTTGGCTATACGATCATCATGTCTCTCCTCGTGTGTTTGTTGCAACTATCCGCAAACAAGTCTTAGATCAGAAATCTCTTTCTTACTATCCCTCTTATTCCAACTCCAGACCTTAGATTTTTGTTGTTGTTTCAGTACTCTGTACATGACTTTCATAGCTGCTCCATCCATTCATGTATTTAAATGATTTTGATGGTTGAACTTGTGGTTGTTGTAAATTAATAAATATTGGAGAGTGTTCACCAGTATTGGACGATAAGTACTTGACCTTATAGTACGGGAAGCATTGGACCCAGGCGATATTTGCTAGGGCTCAGTCGATTTTTATCATTATATTTTTCTTTGGTCCCGACCACCATGAGTAATTAAATCCCTTTATATACAATTCAGTGAGACCTGTTCGAATCATGTACAAGTCTATCTCTTACATTTTGTTGTTCGGCACTAGCTTGCCACATAATTTATCACCAGCGTTTCTAATACAGTTAAAATCCCGTACAAGCAACCAGTGATAATACATATTCGTGGCATCTTTCTCTAGGTTATACCATAAACTTTCTCTTAATTGCTCAAAATTATGACCATAGATGAAGGTGTGAACCATTTATGGTTGCTTTATCATCCATAGCATCATAGTAATATGCTGGTCACTTTTAGACAGAATTTCAAAATCCCAAATCCCGTGATCAATAGATTGAGTATTCTGCATTTATAATAGATTTCGATGTTGCTCGCTATACTCTGACTTCATA
The DNA here is from genome assembly GCA_030737815.1 of Allium fistulosum. Classification (NCBI taxonomy): domain Eukaryota; kingdom Viridiplantae; phylum Streptophyta; class Magnoliopsida; order Asparagales; family Amaryllidaceae; genus Allium; species Allium fistulosum. The sequence continues at coordinate 329,173,727 of CM060906.1, forward strand.
ATACAATTTCATCTAATATAAGTTTATTCTCAAGTAAACCTATACAGCTCGCTTTGCATCTTTACGCTTGGCTTTTAACATCTATTTTTCTAAAGGGTTTGTGAAGCCCTCTAACATTTTAGTAAATATATTCATTAATCGGTGTTATTTCCACTCTATAACTCTATACCTCTGTGAGTCGCAGATCTCGACTTCGCTCCATTCCTTCTACCCAAATTCACCAAGGCTAGATTATTTTTAACTAGCAGATCCACTTTAACTTTACCTAGTTTTTTATTGTCTTTGGATGGGCTTGTAGGACTGTTATCCTGTGTCAGATCATATATGCCACTAGACTGTTAGGATTATTCACCAATAGTTGTTCCATGGAGTTGATCTCCTATGCCTGCACAACTTTAAACTTATTAAGACTAGTGCAATAATTACGAGTATCATCTAAATCATAAAATTGGGAACTAGGATTCGATGATGGCACTCCTCCCAGACTAAGAGTTGTAGGTGCAGTTTAGCTGCTAGTGGATACTATCATGGCTCCTGTCATAGTTGAAGTATAACGGTCAGTCTTCCCTACTATCATCTGCCCCCCAACACTTTTGAGGAGATCATTAAGAATCCCTCCAAACCACAACGTCTACTTCTTCTGTAACAACTCGCTCTTTAATGAGCCCAAATTTCGATAAAAATCGAAACCCAAGTCCATCAAATTATGGATAATTGGATTTGTTACCTGCAAATAGGCATGAGCATTATCAGAGATTTATAAAAATCTAAACTCACGGTGAAAATAATAATAGGATATAAATACTTACATGGCTACTACCTTGAAATTAATGGTATTCCTTGGATATCAAATTGCCACATGTACCGAGCATGAGAGATAAGAAGACTTCTCCAACAACTAATCATGTCCAGCTCTAGTGATCTGTTCCTCTAAATCTATCATGTGGGTTGTAATGAGTAAGGGGTTAGAACAATCTTCTGATGATAGAACAATCAGTAATGTCCATAACATAAATTTATACAGATTGGCTCCCATTTAATTGTTATATCTACTATTTAAGGTTAATCAGTTTAACCTAATGTTGCACACATGATATTCCCACCTAGCATAATTTTTCTACACACCCTTATCCTAAAGTACAAAATACCGACATAAGTCTATCAGCCATTTAATACTTTCAAATATAAAGCGGACTCCTAGCATCGTCATCATTGGTCTATTGGTCCTAGCTATAGGGACCTTTGATCACTATTTATAGCTTTATAATACATAATAGTCATACTACTAGCGAATCCATCGTCATTAAAGTCATAGCTATGTGAGAGACAACACCCAAGCTACTTAATAGCTTATTAATAAGGATTAGGCAGAACCTTGACCATTTAATACTTGTATTATTGGCAGTCCTTTGTTATTTAATATTTAACCCCAAAGGCAGACTCTTCACTAGTACTATCTAGCTGACATCACTTGGAATCTCTATAGGACACTTAATACTTCTTTATAGGATTAAGGCGGACCATATATCAGTCATTTAATATCTTAAACCCGAAGTGGACCCTTTCCTAAGATATCCACTACTGCTCCTAATCGTTAATCGGACCATTTAATACTTTTTAATTAGGAAAGAGACGGGCCCTCAAACAACCACTTAATACATCTAATCCCTAAGCATGTCCTATTATTCCCATAATCGTTTCCTACTGGTCCTATGATTGGTGATGTCCCACATCAGTCTCAAGTGTACACAACTGCTAATATCCTCTACCTAAAGGGCGAACTTCCATTATCTCACTTTACTGACCTTTCATCCCAATCTTCTAAGCCCGGTTAATTATTCTATGGGTCCTATGGTTAAAGATGTCTCACATCAATAGGAATTGTACACAACTGCTGGTAGCCTTAAAATAAAGGGCAAACTTCTGTTGTGTAACTCTACTGATCTCGCATCCCAACCTACTAAGTCTAATTAATTATTCAAGATTTTGTTAACTTAATTCATATTATCTTAGGTTTTATATTACTAAGCTTTATCATTCTAATTTGGTATTGGACTTAGCTTACTAACCTACTGTTAACCGGGTTTCTAACCCGTCAGAATCCAAAAGATGTTGGAACTAATTTATCAAGTCAGAATAGCACAAAGGCCAACCAAAAGAACTTGAGTAACAAGCCAAAGGAAGTCAGAAGAAAAGAGTGAAAAAAATATACAAAGAACATGGATCGACAACGATCCATGGCCCATTGATCGCTAGCAATCCATGGGATTAACTAAGGAGTTTGTTGAGTTTCTTGCATCATGGCTCAATCCATGTTATAGAGGCAATGACTGGGTTCGATGAGATTCCGAGTTACTTAAATCAAGAGACAAGCATTCGTCTAGTCCAATCAGCAGCTAAATACAACTAGCAAGTAAACCATCATCAAAACAAGGTAACGTGCTACGAGAATACACGAACAACATCCACACAAGACAACGGAGGCGAACTGGAAGGCAAAGTCCAAAAATATTCTAAGTGTATGGAGCGCCAAGGATCCATACACTATGGACCGCCAGCGATCCATACACTCTCATTGGCTTGCTACAACCTTCATGGGGTGAAATAAAGATAGGTGCTAAGTAATCAGCTCGCATTCAAGCATAAACCATGGACCGCTAGTGATCCACAGAACATAGATCCCTAGCGATCCATCATTTTGGCTCGGTTCGTGGTTCTTTCTCCACAGAACCTTCCTATGATCATTTGCAAGCATTAGACGAACGGACTTGGCCCGCTAACTCTCCAACCTTTATAAATACCATCCTACCTGCAAAATAAACAGGATTTTTCAGACTGCTTGCTAAAACTTTGCAGAAAGCTTTCTTCACTCCTCTCCTTCCTCACAACAGTCATCCAAAGAGTTCACTGTGATTCTCCAGTGAACTCTAGCATTGGGGACTTGATCTAGCTAGGGATATTCAAGAACTTTGTAATCCGATCAACTTTGTAACAACAATCAGTCAATAATAAGAACTATAAAGTGGACTATGCTTCATTAACAGCCAAACCACGATAAAAATCTTCTTGTCTTCTTTTTATTTCTTATCTTTTACATTTATTCTTTATATTATTGCTCTGTAAGAACAGGGCTGACTAAATCTAGGGTGTTGATCCATTTTTTTTTAATATTTTGGTGCTTTCACTGAGAACACGACTCAGGGTTTAGATCTAGCTATCTACTTTGGACTAGATAGGTCCAGAAGTTAGATCCTCGTTTTTTGCTTGAAAAATCTGTCGCTTGGAATCAATGGCTCCAGGAAGGAAGAGAACTGCCTTTGAAAGGTCCATAGGGGAAGTAGTAGCTGGAGAAGATATGAATCATCAACAAACTGAAGTAAATGGTGCCAACATAGGAGATCGGGTGCCAGCATCTTCTAATCAACGCGAAGTCGTTACAAGAGACGAGTTAAACAAGATGGTTGACAAAATCAACCAAAAAATGGAAAGCAGTCAGAGATCTCTAATGGATAAGCTCAATGCTCTTTCAACCTTACAGTCAAATCCTGCTCCAAGAACTACTTCTGAACCCGCGACTATCGCAGAATAAGAAAATTCTTTCATTTCTGGCCTAAACAGAAGAAACGGAAAGCAGCCGCAAAGAAGGGTGACAGCGGGAACTATGTGAATCAACACAGAAGGAAATACAAGTACACCACTCGCCACAACGCATCCAAATTTGAACTTGAACCAAGGGGTGAAAACCCCACGAGAGGATATAGCTATGGACCTCTCCAACTCAGAAGATGGAGAAAAATTCAACAATGATAAGTTGAAAGAAAATGCCAATGCATTAGATAATGCTAGAAATGTCAAAACCACCCCAGTCAGGTTAACCGCAAGCCAACGGGATCCCGAGGGAGTGGTTCCCCCAAAGATAGGAGAGCCTAGGCTTCAACCAACTCACTAAGAACGTTTGCAAAACCAAACACTTGGTGTAGTGACTGACAGCTATCCCCAGGACTACCATACATCAGAGGAATTTATCGCTGATATGGTTAAGCGATTGATGGATGAGAATAAAAATAGAAGAAATGATGAATGGGGATTTGCACCAAGTCGAACACCCTTTACTGATGAGATCTTGAATGAGCGATATCCGGAAAAATTCACAATGCCATCTATTCCATCCTATGACGGGACAAAAGACCCAAAACCCCATTTATATAAGTACAGTTGGTACATGGACGAAGCAAATGCTTCAGAGGCTGTTCGGCGTAGATGTATTCCCATCTTTCTGGAAGGACTTGCTTCCATGTGGTTCACTAGGCTTCCACCGAGATCCATCTCCAGTTTCGACCAGCTAGCAACAAGATTCCTCGATCAGTTCAGGCTCCATACCACACAACCCAAAGATGTGATGTCCATGTTCGTACTATTCCAGGGACGAAACAAATCGCTGAAGTCTTTCATGAACCGGTTCAATACCGTAGTAACAGAGGTTAGCAATCCAAATGAGGATATGGTTTTCATGGCTTTGGTCTGAGCCATTCATCCCGAAACTGAGTTCGAAAAGTGGATCAAGATGAAGCAACCCACTACAATGAAGGATTTCAATCACAAAGCAAGTCAATACTTGAGATTGGAGGAGGCGCAGGAGCTAGAAAGGAAGTCTACTGGCATGCAACCGATGAATGGTGGGCAGAGTGACGTGGCAATGAATCAGAATATAAACGCTTCCAAAACTGTGAAGGAATCACAGGGAAAGATGGAAATCAAAAAAGGAAAAATTAGAATTCCAATAAGAAAAATGGAAATAGTAAACGCCTTAGGGGCTTCAGGCCTGAAGAATACACCCCTCTCAACGAAACTTCGAAAAACATTTATCTCGCAACACAAGGGACTGAGGTATATAAAAAACTCCCTAAGAAGAAAGCAACCGAACAACAGAAGTCCTCAAGAAAGTTCTGCCGCTTCCACGAAACGCACGGTCACAACACAAACGAATGCCGCCACCTAAAGAGCTTCATTGAAGAGCTAATTCGGGAGAGCAAGCTTCAGCAATACGTGAGAAAATCACAGAATCCTGACCAGCTCACGGCTCCTTTAGCCTCTAGGAATCAAAGAAATCAAGCTGGAACCAGTGAAGAGGGACCGAAGCGAACCGACCAGAGACTCATTATTCGAACGATATTTGGAGGCGCACATCCTGCATAGAGAAGTTGGGGAGAGATGGAGCGGTATGCAAGTTTGTTAAAACACGCTCTGAAAGAATCATGTCTCATAATAGAAGAAGGGGCTCCAACCAAGCAGCAGAAAACTTTGAATGATGATATTGTATTCAGAAACCGAGGTACCAAAGGGATCGAAGCTCCAACTCTTGATCCGATGGTGGTGATAGTAGGAATCAGACCCGATGTGGTCCGACGAGTATTGGTCGATAGCGACAGTTCTGTAAATATACTTTTCAAATGTACCTTTGACCAAATGAAGATCGGCATGAAAAGCATGTCTACATGCCAAACAAAAATCCAAGGGTTTACTGGCAAACCCAAACAACCAGTAGGGACAATTGACTTGTCAGTGGAGCTTGGAGAGGGCGATCGAAGAGTCACTCTCATTCAAACCTTCGTAATTGTGGACGAAGATTCTACGTCTAACGCCTTCTTGGGATGACCCTGCCTTAGCTGGTTTCGGAGTCACTCTAGCCCAATGCTGCCTTACCATGAACTTCCCAACTGCAAACGGAATCGGGGTGGTCAAAGGAGATCAATGCACTGCCAGAGAGTGTTACATTGCAAAGTTACGCGAATCCAAAAGAAGGTAAAAGAGGAAGGATGTGGGGAGAACTCTCCACATTCATGAACCTTCTGAATAGCAACTACAGAGCCACCCCTGGCTCGGGGATCATAGCCGATTCGACAAGGATTTGGACCATAGAAAGAAGAGCTCGGGGGAGGATCGGGCAACACCGGTAGAACTGACGGTGCATGTCCCTATCGATATGGATGACCCGACAAGAGTCTTGAAAATTGGATCGCACCTTGGAAACAAGATGCGATTGGAGCTTACATAATTTCTCCATGTCAATTTGGATGTGTTTGCCTAAGCGCATTTCGATATGTGCGGGGTATCACAAGAAATTGCATGCCACGCGCTCAACATTGACTCCAAATTCACACCAGTGAAGCAAAAGAGGCGCAGCCTGGGCCTTGAACGGTCCAAGGCATTAAGAGAAGAGGTGGACAAGCTAATGGCCAATGGCTTTATCTGTGACGCAACTTATCCTAAATGGGTATCTAACCCGGTCTTAGTCAAAAAGTCCAATGGGAAGTGGCAAACCTCCATCAACTACTCGGACTTAAACAAAGCTTGCTCGAAAGATATCTTCCCTCTGCCCAGAATAGACCAGATTGTGGACGGAATGATGGGAAATGAACTGCTATCATTCATGGATGCATACCCAGGGTACAATCAGATCCTGACGCACGAACCTGTCAAGAAAACACCAGCTTCATCATCGGTCTGGGGCTATACTGCTACAGGGTAATGCCATTCGGTTTAAAGAACGCTGGGTCAACTTATCAAAGGTTGGTAAATACCATGTTCAAGCGCCAAATCGGGAAAACCATGGAGGTTTACGTGGACGACATATTGGTCAAATCGCAAGTAGTTGTTAATCACCTAGATAATCTCGCTAAAATGATTGAAATACTCCGAAAGTATGGACTGAAACTCAATCCACTTAAATGTCACTTCGGAGTAGCCTCCAGAAAGTTCTTAGGATTCATCGTAAGTGCTAGGGGCATTGAAGCAAATCCAGAGAAAATAATAACCCTACGAGAAGTCCAATCCCTAAAGAACAAGAAAGAATTGCAAAGCTTGAATGGGAAGGTCGCAGCTTTAAGCCAATTTATCTCAAAAGCCACCGACAAGTGCATACCGTTCTTTGATGCGTTAAAGAAAGAGAAGAAAAACTTCGAATGGAGTGCGTCATGTCAAACTGCATTTGAAGAATTGCTACGACACATGGAAGCCCTACCAATCCTGTCAAAGCAGTGGACGGAGAGGACCTACTCATTTACCTAGCAATCTCACCTCATGCGTAAAGCACTGCCCTTGTGCGGTAAGAAGCGAAAATCCAACGACCTGTATTTCCAAGCACATCTAGTCAAAGTACTGACTGATCAGCTTCTAGACAAGTACTATGTTGGCTTGAAACTTTCGGATGACTTCTCAAGTGGAACATCAAACTGAGCCAATATGATATTACTTACCATTTGAGAAAGGCTATAAATGGGCAAGCGCTGGTAGATTTCATCATCGAGTTTACCATACAGGATGACAAAGAAGAAGCACCGTTGGAAGTGGAGATGTAATTGAAACTCTTTGTTGATGGCGCATCTAACAGCCTCTGTTCGGGGATGGAGGGTAGAGCTTGAAACCCCCGAAGTACGAGCCATTTGCTACGCCTTTCTCTTGGAATTTCCTGCAACAAATAACAAAGCAGAATACGAAGCATTACTAGTAGGGCTGAAAGTTTTGAAAGAACTCAGAAGAAAATCCGTCCACATCTATAGTGACTCCCAACTAATTGTTTGCTAAGTAAAAGGCGAGTACCAGGCTCGAAGGGAGAACCTTGCCCCATATTTGTCTAAAGTACCAGGATCGCTGAACGAAATCGAACATTATACCATAACTCACATTCTACGAGAGCAAAACACCAAGGCTGACTACTTAGCTAAACTGGCAAGCTCTGGAGAAGCTCAATTGTTGGGACTAGTCCCAGTTGAGACCCTGACTGCCTCAAGTATAGACAAAATGGATGTCGACTGGGTTCTCGAGACCACCGCAGAACCGGAAACATGGATGATGCCGATCAAGGACTACTTGCTTACTGGGACCTTTCCAACTGATCGGAATTAATGGAAAAAGCTACTCTGAAAGGCACTGCGGTTCATAATACAGGATGGAACACTCTACCGAAGTGGATTCTCCACCCCCTTCTTAGATGTGTGAACGAAGATGAAGCTCGACAGATCCTAAGGAAAGTGCACGAAGGTGAATGTGGAGACCATACTGGGGGGTAGACCCTTGCAAAGAAAGTTCTCCAATACGGGTACTTCTGGCCAATAATAAACCGCAATGCAGCAGACTATGCCAGACGGTGTGATCGTTGCCAAAGATTTGGAAAAATTAAAAGAACTCCCTCAGTAGAGTTAACGCAGATGGTCAGTCCGTGGCCGTTTGCAATATGGGGAATCGACTTCATCGGCATATTGTCAATAGTAAAGGAGGGGCCAAATACGCTATAGTTGTTGTTGACTATTCCACGAAATGGTCCAAAGCAGAACCGTTGGCCACCATTACCACTAAGAAAGTCATTAATTTTGTTACTAACAACATTATTTGTAGGTTTGGTGTGCCATAGAAAATTATCACTGATAATGGGATCTAATTTGAAAGCACTGAGTTCAAAGACTTCTGCAAACGCTTCCAAATTGAGAGGAGCTTTTCCATGGTCGCTCATTCCCAAGCAAACAGGCAAGTGGAAGCAATAAAAAAGATCATCAAGTCCACTATCAAAATGCGGCTAACCAAAGCAAAAGGGAACTGGGTTGATGAACTTCCACCCACACTATGGGCTTACCAAACGACCCACAAAGTGGCAACCGATCACACTCCGTTCGCCTTGGCATATGGATAGGAAGCAATGAATCCTGTCGAACTAGAAGTCCTCTCTCATCGAAGGAAATTTTTTAATCAGAAGCAAAACGAGAAGCTCCTGCTCGAATCACTGGATATGCTCGACGAAAGGATGGAAGAAGCCGAGTTGAGGACCGACGTCCACCGAAAAGGGTCACGTGATACTTCAACTCCAAAGTTTACAACCAAACCTTCGAAGTAGGAGACCTCATCCTAAAACGGGTCTATCCCGTGTTGGGAGCCTTCGAACCAAATTAGGAAGGGCAGTATGTAATTAATCAAAAGCTAAGGGACAGAACTTTCAAGCTGACAACCGTCGACAGAATCCAATTCCCAGAGCATGGAACAGAGAATCATTGCGCCATTACTTCACCTAAAAACTACCTTATGTACTTTCTATTTTTCAACAAATAAGCCGTTCCGAGATGCCGAGGGCATTGTAAATAAGCATAAACTTGCCCAACTTCTATTAATAAAATTAATCCACCTTTTAAACGATAAAACTGTGTTCATAATAGTAACCTACTGAGTCGACGGGGTCAAATCGACTCACAACCACGTAATTGCTACTTGAGAAAGTTGAATCATGCTCAAGTACACCCCACCTACCTGTCGGGTCGACGAAAGAAAATCGACTCAAAGCGTTGGATTGGCGGAACCCGATCCCCACCTTCTAAGAACCAATGTTGCCCCGGTAGTATCGGAAAGGCTCAAATAAAAGTCGCGCATCCCATAAGCCGTGCACTAACTTTCCGAGCCATGAAATCATGCTCCTAAAATATAAAATCCTCACGTTGTTTGAAGATAGGCAACATTGAGAAGTATCAAAAGTTGTGCATCCCAAGAGCCATGCACCAACTCTCTGAGCCGTGAAATAATGCTCTTAAAACATAAACTCCTCACGTTGCTCAAAGATAGGAAACATTGAGAAGTACCAAAAGCCACACTTTCGGTAAGCCGCGCACCAACTCTCCGAGCCGTGAAATCATGCTCTTAAAACATAAACTTCTCATGTTGCCCGAAGATAGGCAACATTGAGAAGCATAAAAAGCCGTGCATCCCGTAAGCCGCGCACCAACTCTCCGAGCCATGAAATCACGCTCTTAAAACATAAACTCCTCACGTTTCCCGAAGATTAGCAACATTGAGAAGTATCAAAAGCCGTGCATCCCATAAAGTCGCGCACACTTTTAAGTACCGGAATTGCCCCGCAATATTGAGAAACGCATGTATCATAGGAATTGCGAGGATCAACTCACTCCCATTATCGGGAGTAACGGACACGACTCCAACAAAATCGGAGTGCTACGAACTAGCAAAAATCTCCAATTGCTGACACCCCTTGATGAACTGTAACATTTAACGTGAATAACGTTTAACTGTCTATAGTTCACTCATATAATATGCACGCCCAGAGCAATGAAGTGCATATTCGAAGATTGCAAAAATCCAAAGAAATGATACTCATAAGTATCAACTCACGTTTTTGAGAAGTGATAAGTGGTTTGACTTCCAAAAATTTGCAAAAATTATTCATTAAGTTAATCTTGTAACTGTATGCTTCTGAATTTTTTAATAGTTAATCTAATAACTATATGTTCTGCACTACGTTTACGTTTTTGTGCACATTTCAAACGTGCATATGTTACATACTTTCTAGAATCGCATAAAAACATAAGTTACAAACTTGTAAAAGAAAAAAAATCATATTGTGACTTAGTCAAATTCCAAAATTTTGGTACGCAAACTATTCGAGCCATAAGTTACCGGTCGTTTGTCAAGTGTTTGAAGTAAACTGCTCTATGAACTAGGGGCACACATCGGTACTTAAATTACTTAAATAAGAATGCTTAAAAATAAATTTTTCACAAGTTCTGTTACTCCTAAAAAATAATTTTACCAATAGTCACATGACTAGATAAAGTAAAATTGAAGTAAACAATATAGACATAAGTGAATAGAACACATATGAGCAGATAAGTAAAGGTATAGTCAAAATATTAATAACGTATTACTTTTAACTTTCTTCTATACAAGGTCAAAATGTGGGGGCCGTACCCACGCAATACCAACCAATAAAAGGAATAGTACAGACGCCATCCAAGCACAATAAAAGTAGTAAGTGTAGACTCTGCACTTGAACAAAACAATGCAAAATGAATCAAAACCAGATCAGCTACCACCCAAGCTTCTCAGCGTTTCTTTCCACCACTCCCCTTCCCGCCTTTCATTTGAAGTTTTTTCTTCACCTCTGGAGTGGTGTCGCTGCCAGTGATGTCGATGATCTCCTCGGTGCTGATGTCCTCTTTCTGCTCTGTAACTTTTTTAGAAGACTCGCCTTTCGTTTTGCACTTCTAAGATCCGTGGGAGCTCTTAAATGCATTTATCGCTTCAACTTTCTCTTTTTTAATGGCAACCAGTTGTTCTTTAGATCTGCGTGGCTGCTCAATATGAATTTCTTGCTCCCGAACTTCAATCGCCATGAAGTCGCCCTCCAAAGATACGGAAGAGTCATCCAAACCATGCAGTGCGGCGATCTTCTCAAATTTCGGCTCCTGGTGCAAGCTAGACAGGGACACGGCGAACGAAGCAGATACAGAAATGAGCACGAAAGCGGTAGAGATAGCAATAGTTCCAGGCACCGAGAAAACCGGTGGATCGGCAGATAAGGAAGACAGACCTATAAGATCAAAAATGAAAGCGTTAAATTCGTCCTGCTCTTACGGCGTGAGTTGAAAGTTCTCGAACTCGAAAGAAACAATTAGATTACCTGCACCAGAAGAGTGGCCGAGTATGTCAACCACGTATTCACCGCCTTCACCCTCCTTCGACGGTTCTGCAATCCGAGGGGAAACTTCAAGCCTAGAACTTGTTGACAGATCGCGAGGCTGCCCCGATGGTTTGTCGGGACTAGAAATAAAAGGCTCCGGTAATGCTTCGGCAGTTGCTACCATGGCAGCATCTGTAGCTTCCTTCTCTCTTTCAATCCGCAAAATCTCTCGGCCTTCTAGCAACGCCTTCTTTGATTCTTTGTTGAGATAGGCGTTCTCCAGCTCTTGCTCGGTATAAACATCTTCTCTATCATGGAAACAAGTCAAGATTTCCTCCCAGACCACAGCAACAGTAGCGGGAATTTAGGGCCTAAGTAACTTAGACTCTCCTGATGCAGCAACGGGTTGACATAAAAGTTTAAGATGGTCTCATCCATCTTTGCCATCTTTCTCTCGAAGGCGTTATGAAACTCCAAATAATCCGTCGTAACGGTAGCCTTCTTAACTTCGGCACGAGCTTTATCAGTGCTAAGTTGCGCAACTTGATCCTGGAGCCTGGCAATCATCTCAGCCTGGTCGTCGATGGTTTATCGCGTGACTTCGCGACTTTTCCATATTCCGCAATTGTTTTATTATGCCCTTCTACGATAAGGTCATGGTCGAAAATGGTCTTCTTTTGGGCCTCAATTGTCGTGCTGCAAGCTGCCACCTCCTCTTTTAATTGGCTTCTTCCATATGAGCCTTCTTAATTTCGTCCCTGTAGACGATCTTTATTCTCTTATGAGCCTCTTTTAGCTCTTTCAGCAAGCCGACACTGTTATTGCTTTCTCGAAGTGCCGCATCCTTTTCTTCTTCCAACTGTTTGATTCTGGCATCGCGTTCCACCAATGCTCTTTCGAAGTCATCCTTCTCCAATTCAAAGGAGAGGATTTCTTGATGGTTGTTACGGTTCGTATCCACCAGCAGTTTGCATAACTTTTCCCACCCTTCAGCCTATTCTAAATCGTTCTAGATTGCCTAAAGGTGGGGCATGTATGTATTACTACGAACCGGATGAAGATCACAATCAAATTTAACCCCACTTAAAAACCACCCCGAGGGTGGGGCATGTATGTATCACTACGAACCGAATGAAGATCACAATCAAATTTAACCCCACTTAAAACCCACCCAGGAAGCACTGCCCCAAGTCTGGGAGGACCAGATGGAAGAACATAAGCAAATCTCTGGTGGGGGCGTGAAGTGTTAGAACCTTGTATTTTGATGTTTTGATCATGACAACTATATAAGTATATATTATATGAACTAACCAAATTTGTAGGGGAAGATGCTATTCTATTCGACAATAGATCGAAGACCAAGAATTCAAAGGGAAGTTTCAAATTTTAAAAATGGTTTGTCTATAGTCTAGTTTAGTAGTTAATCAATGTTAAAATCTCTCCTGAGTGGTATATGCATGTACACATGGTCAAAATTATACTCAAAATCATATACACGTAATAGAAATTATTGATATTAAGTTAATAAACAAAAAGCTTTCAAAAAGAAGTGAATATGGCAGAAAACACCAATTTCAGTCAACTGAATAGGTATTGTCAATCAACTGAAACATGCACTGGTGCACAAGTATGTTTGAAGGTTCAGTCGACTGACAACTCATTCAGTCGACCGAACCAAGTGTCTTTTCAAAATAAAATTTAAAATTCGAAATTTTTTAAATATTTAAAAGACTTAATTTTTTTCCTTAGTCGACTAAATATTCATAACGGCTATTTTTCTGGACGGTCACCACTTTTTAGCGAACATAAACAACCTTTTGTTCAAGAGTTGTTTCCGTATTTTTTGGCTAAAGTTTTCACGAATAATTACATCTTTTAAACTCTATATATAGCCTTGAATTCAGTTGTTTTCAATAACTTAATTCTCCGATTCTATTCTAAAATTCTTGCTATCTAAATTCTACCATTTGCTTTCATAAACATATTCTAATCACTCGCATATTCAAGTACAATTTATTTGTGATTAAAATTACTTCCAATCTTCATAAACTACACTATATACCACAAAAGAGTAGATTATAGTAAGGTTGTACTCTAATGACTTATCCGTGCTATTTACAGAGCACAATTAGTCAAGAAAACTTACTGTATTTTAGAAGTCCTGTTCGGTTGCTCAGGCGGTAGAAGTCTTATTCAGTTGGCTAGGCGGTAGAAGTCATGTTCGGTTGCTTTGGCAGTGTAATACTTGTCCTCTGGGTTAAGTGAGGGTTGATAGTAGAATTCTAGAAGAAGTTTGGGACTGGATGTAGAACGGAAGTTCAAACCAGTATAAAAATCCCTGGTGTCATTTACTAAACTGTTATCATTTATATTCAAATCTACACTAGTAGATAACTTAGATTATATGCCATATTACGATCCATAGTAGTACTTTTATTTGGTATCGGAGCAAGGCCATCATATAACCATAACACAATTACTTGATACATAGTTAATATGGAAAATAATACTAACACAAGTTTTGTTGAAGGTCAATCCATTGCACGACCACGATTATTTAATGGTTTGAATTACAATTATTGGTCAACTCGAATGAGAATGTTTATGCAAGAAAATGGATATGATACTTGGAATATCACTCAAAGTGAATACACTATACCCACTACACCTTTTGCAGAATGGTCAAATACACAAAAGATAGATGCTACATCAAATGCAAAAGCCGTGAATATGTTATTTTGTGCCTTAGACAAAAATGAATTTAATAGAGTTAGCATGTGTACAACTCCTTATGAAATTTGGAGAACTCTTAAAGTCACACACGAAAGAAATAACAAACTTAAACAAAGCAAGATTTCTATGCTTAAAAATCAGTTCCAAAATTTCAGAATGAGACCAGATAAAACCGTAAATGACATGTATTCTAGATTCCAAGACATACATCCTTTACTATTGGCATTAGGAGAAAAAAATTTAGATTTTGATATTGTCTCTAGAATTCTAAACTCTTTAACGGATGAATGGGAACGAAAAGTCTTAGCTATTGAAGAAGCTAATGACATTTCTACCATTAAACTTGAAGAGTTAATTGGAAATCTCATGTCATATGAAGTGAATTTGCAGGCTAAGCGAGATCAAGCACAAGACAGAAAGAATATTGCATTCAAAGCTGAGCAAGAGGATTTAGATTCAGATGAAGATGACATGGCATTAATTACAAAGAATTTCAAAAAGTTTTTAAAATGCAGAAAGAACAATAAGTTTGGAAATAGTAAGAGAGACAATTATAGCAAAATGCCAGTTTCAAATCTCGATTATTACGAATGTCATAAGAAGGGTCACATAAAGAAAGAATATCCTGATAGAAAGAAAGATAGATTGACAAATACAAAAAGAAGCAGGCATTCTCAGTTACATGGGATGATTCAGAATCATCTTCATCATTAGATAGTGACATAGACAGCGATTCTGAACAAGCCAACGTTTGCTTTATGGCTTCAACTAACGATGTATGTGATTTAACATTTGATGATTTAATTGATATAAATTCATAACTGTTAGATAAACTCAAAGAAGTTAAAAGAAAGTATAAAGATGCACTAGAAAAACTAAACAAAACTGAAATATATGCTTATAGAAGAAAAGAAAATTCTAGAAGAATTTGTTAATACACAAGAATCTTTGTCTAATGTTTCTTCTCAACTCATTATGCCATCAAATGAAGTAGAAGTGCAAAAAGAAAAGAATATGATATTAGCTTCAGAAAATCATGATCTAAAATCAAATGTCAAAATTCTCGAATTGAAAAATACCAGTCTTAAAACTGAGTTAGAGAATATCACTAAAAACGTAACTAATTTTAATAAAGGAAGAGAGAATCTTTCTAAAATTATTAGTAATTCTCAAACTACTTCTAATAAGAATGGATTAGGATATAAAAATTCTTCAGAGACAATTTCGACGAAGAATAGTATATCATATAAAAATTTCAATTTGCATAATAATTTTGTAAAAGCAAAAACAAAGCCAAAGGTTGTTACTCAAAAGAAAGAAAATGGTAAAACAAATGCTGTAAAAATTTGGGTACCAAAAACAAATAATAATTTAATCAGAAATAAGTATATAAAATCTTTTATAACTTCAGTTCATAAAAATAAAGATTTTACTTATAAACGGAATACTAAACCCTCTTGGGTTTGGCTTTCTAAGATCTAACTCTTAGGACCCTAATAAAAATTTGGGTACCAACGTCATTCATATATTTTTTGCAGGTACCGACTAAGAAAAGTAGAAAGTGGATACTGGACAGTGGTTGCTCAAAACATATGATAGGAAATAAGGATATGCTGACTAACATTATCCACTCGGATGGAGGGTCTGTCACATTTGGAGATAATTCCAAAGGCTATATCATCGGCAAAGGCGATGTGAGTATTTACGGTACATCTAACTTACCTCTTATTACAAATGTTTTACTAGTTAAAAATGTAAAACATAATTTACTAAGTATAAGTCAGCTATGTGATAAAGGTTTTAATATAACTTTTTCAGAGAGTAAATGCAACATTTTTTATCAAAATAATAATCTTAATTTTGAAGAAACCGGAGAAAGAAATATTTATATACTAAATATGAATGTCAATCATAACACAAATATGTGTCTAGTAGCCAAAGAAAATGATCCTTGGTTATGGCACAAAAGATTTTGTCACATGAATTTTAAAGCTATAAATAAATTATCTAACAATAATTTAGTTAAAGGTTTACCAAAAATGAATTTTAAGGTAAAAAATATTTGTGATGCCTGTCAATCAGGAAAATTAACAAAATCTTCTTTTAAATCAAAGAAAATGGTTTATACATTACAACCACTTGAATTATTACATTTGGGTCTTCTTGGACCAACTCCAATTCGATCAATAAACCATAATAGATATGTTTTGTTAATAGCACATGATTTTTCAAGATATACCTGGATAATGTTTTTGAAAAATAAAAGTGATACTTTTGAAAATTTTAAAATATTTGCTAAAAGAATTCAAAATATTAAGAATTTAAAATTTTAAAAATATTCAGAGCGATCATGGTAGTGAATTCAAAAATGAATCTTTTGAAAATTACTGTAATAAGAAAGGAATTGTTCACAATTTTTCATTTCCTAGAACTCCACAAAAAAATGGAGTTGTAGAAAGGAAAAAAACACTTCAAGAATGTTCTAGAACTTTATTAAATGGAAGTACTCTACCAAAACATTTTTGGGCAGAAGCTGTAGCAACTGCTTGTTATGTTTTAAATAGAGTTTCTATTGGACTATTAACTAAACATACACCATATGAGCTTTTTAATGGAAGAAAACCTAACATATCATATTTTAAAGTTTTTGGTTCAGAATGTTTTATATTAAATACAAAATATAAGATTGGTAAATTCGATCCAAAATCTGATGATGGAATATTCATTGGATATTCGAAATGAAGCAAAGCTTACAAAATTTATAATAAAAGAACTAAAGTAATCGAAGAAACACTTCATGTGTCATTCGATGAAAATTTCAAAGTTAACCATAAAATAGAAGATGAAGAAATTATTTCTAAATCAAATGACTCAGATGATGATATTGAAATAAATACAAACAATAATTTACAAAATAATAATGATATAAGATCCCCACCAAGACTTCTAAGAAATAACACTGCTGAAAATTTAATTGGAGAAATAAATACCAATGTAAGAACACGATATCAACTAAATCAAATGGGTCACATAGCTTTTCTTTCAAATATTGAACCCAAAAATGCTAAAGAAGCTTCAACTGATGATTATTGGATTATAGCTACGTAAGAAGAATTAAATCAATTTAATCCTAATGATGTTTAGGACTTTCTTCCTAGACCAAGTAATCAAGCGGTTATCGGAACAAAATGGGTTTATAAAAATAAAGCTGATGAGCAAGGAAATATTATTCGAAATAAAGCTAGGCTAGTTGCTTAAGGTTATAATCAAGAAGAAGGAATAGACTGTGATGAAACATTTGCACCCATAGCTCGTCTAGAAGCTATACGTATTTTTATTAGCATATGCATGTTTTAATAATTTTAAACTTTATCAAATGGATGTAAAAAGTGCTTTCTTAAATGGTTTTATAAAAGAAAATATATATATAGAACAACCTCCTTTGTTCACACATGAAAAATATCCAGATCATGTTTATGAATTAAAAAAGGCTTTATACAGTTTAAAACAGGCACCACGTGCTTGGTATGACCATCTTAAAAGTTATTTAATTAATTTTGGTTTTAAAATTGGTAAAGTAGATCAAACTTTATTTATAAAAAAAGAAAAAAAATGATATTTTAATAATTTAAATTTATGTAGATGGCATTATTTTGGGTTCCACAAACAAAAATTATGTCAAGAATTTAAAAAATTATGACAAAAGAATTTGAAATGTCTTACATGGGAGAACTTTCATATTTTCTTGGTTTACAAATTAAACAATTAAAAAATGGAATTTTTATTAATCAAGAAAAAAATTGTAATAATCTCATAAAATGATTTGGTATGGAAAATACTTCTGCTAAACCTACTCCTATGAGTACTGCATTACATCTCGATAGAGATGAAAATGGCAAATTGTTGACCAAAAAATATATCGTAGTATGATTGGTTCATTACTGTATTTAACTGCTAGTAGATTAGATATAATGATGAGTGTCTGCTTGTGTACACGATTTCAAGAAAATCCCAAAGAATCGCATTTGCGGGCAGTGAAGTGAATTTTGAGATACTTAAGCAAGATTAAAGACTATGGTCACTTTTATCCAAAAGAATGTCCTTTTGAGTTAGTATCATATAGTGATGCTAATTTTGGAGGATGTCAAACGAATCGAAAGAGTACTAGTGGTACTTGTCAATTTATTAGACGATCTTTAGTATCTTGGTTTAGTAGGAAACAAAATTGCGTTTCACTTTCGACGTGTGAGGCATAATATATCTCTGCTTCTTTGTGCTCAAGTAATCTACATGCAACAAACACTTCATGATTTTGGAATAAATCTCTGTAATTCAATAATCTATTGTGATAATACAAGTGCAATAAATTTATCAAAAAATCCAATAAATCATTCTAGAACTAAACACATAAATATAAGACATCATTTTCTCAGAGATAATATAGAAAAAGGCAACATTTCATTAGAATTTGTATCTTCATAAAATCAGATAGCTAGTATATTTACAAAACCTTTAAATGAAAATATATTTATAAAATTACGTCGAGAATTAGGTATTATATCTTTACATGATTTATAATGAAAAATATTTCTTTTTACCTTTTTAAGAATTTTTTTTAAATTGATGATGTTGGCACTCGAACTCAGGTTGTTGGTAAGGTAGTTATATGTTTTTCCATTGTGCTATAGTATTTCTTGTTATACCAACTACTATCTTCCTCAAATCACCTGTAAGACTCTTATTTCTCATCCTTTTTCTACTCAAATTTTTGTTTGGCCATAAATGTACACTGCTTCTCCTTCTCAAGTTTATTTCGCCAGAAATAGTGTATACATTTGAATATAAAGGCTCCTATTTCATTCCTTTTCACATCATTCCCCTCAATGCATTTTATAATCTTAAATTCTTTTTAATATTACTTTCTACAAACACCAACATGTCTTCATAGGAAGAATAGATTCAATCATCCATTGTTTTCAGCATACCCTCTTCTGAATCGTCGAAGAATTCTACCAAATCCACACCTATTTATATTTCGGTTAAAATTACACCATCTCCTACACATCATACTGGATATACTCCTCAAGGAAAACAAACTAAACGTAATTTACGTTTTGGTTCTCCATCCACGAAGGAGAAAATTGATGATATTCATCACTACCAGAGAGAGACTCTGGAACTGCAACGCGAACTGTACTATGAACAGAAAGTGAATGCTAAACAATTAAGTTTTCTGGAATAAGTCGCGTTAAAGTTTTGCGGGTCTTCATCGAAATAGTTCGTACATCAACCATCACCACAACGTTGTCAAGCTCCGTCGAATTCTTGGGAACGAAGCCCCCAACGTCCTCGGGTGTCACTGAACTCCTACGAACGCAGTAATGGTTGATCACCAATCCAACCATTACAAGAAATAACGAAGGTTGAACCGCACTCTGATGATTCACACTCTTTTAGATTCTAGGAATTTATGTATATTGTTTTGAAATAAATTTTATATGTTTTATATGTTTTATGTGTTTTGAAATAGAATTCCTTGTTTCTACTAAGTTAAAATTATAAAATTACTAAGTTTTTTATAATATTTAGTTTTTAATAGAAAAGTCTTCAAGTACGTAGGTTAGATAGTCAAAATAGAACAGATTTAGTCGACTAACACGACTCATCCAGTCGACTAAAACGCTAACCAAACTTTTTTGTATAAAGTAATTCAACCTACTGCCATAGAACTTTCAATCGACTGAAATGTTCATTTTCTAGGCTATTTATTATGGGATAAAATTTCCTTCACAATAGTCGACTGAATTTTATTTTCGGTCAAATGAACATTCTTGAACACTTGAAAATTTCCAGATTTCAGTCGACTGGTCCTATATATTAAGTCGATTGAATCTAGCAATTTCCAGGCAAAAAGTTACAGGATGAAACCCTGTGTAATTCAGTCGGCTGCCTTGTACTTTTTAGTCGACTGAATGATTATTTTCTGTTTTAAAAAAATAAGATTGCACAATTCCTAAAACACCTTTTCAACCACCCTATATATTCATCTCTTTCATTTCAAAACTCTACCTCATTTCTACAAGCAAACCCTAGCCCTCATTACTCTTCAATCCAATTTTTTTTACCTCAAATCAACTCAAAACAAATGGCACCTAGAACAAAATGAGCTCGACAATCATCCGCCGGACCATCCGAGAGCCAAATTTGGTCATAGCTTCACAATGAAACAGTGGTTATCCATTTCAACGCCATGAGAAGCTCACGAATATTCGATGGTTCCTTCGTCCAATTCCTGGACTTCAATGCTTACACCATTAGAGAAACTGCCGAAACAAGCGGTCTTCAAAGCTTGATTAGTTTTGATGCCAACAACGTCAAAATATACCCCCTCCTCATTAAACTGTTCTTCGCCAATATGAACTTGGATCACCAAGATCTAAGAAACAGGAACGATTGCATTTGCACGTTGGTTGGCGGCGTCCGTATTTACCTACCTCTTTAACGGATCGGCAATATTCTCCGTTGTCCATTCGAAGGAGTCGACATCAACGACATTGAGGTCGACATGGACAACTGCGATGAGGTCTCCCATTGATTTCTCTCCGATGATATGACCATTCTCAAATCCGTCACCTTGCGACCAAATGCGCGCATTCTTCATCATGCTCTCATCCGCTCCATTCAATCTCGTACCAGAAGCTACGAGAAGGTTTACAAAAAGGACTTCCAAGCCCTCTATGCCATCTACTCCTCTCAACACGTAAATTGGGCCAAAGTAATTCTTGATAAATTTCTAACCATCAACCACAAGAGGAGCTATAAAACCATCTTCTATGGAGCCTACATTATGCAGATTCTCATGAACTTTGGTGTCACCATCCCCGATGTCGATTTCATTACCGTTGGCAAGCTAAACAATAAGACGTTTAGTCTTATGGGTTTGCCAAAATGCCCCCTACCTCAACAAATCATTAGCTTCTAACAGTGGGCGGCTAATTATGCATAAAGGATTTCGCAATCCTATGAGACACATATCGGCTACTCCTCTCAATTTTACCGCCAAATCGAGGAAGAAGAAGACGACGAGATTCAAGAGCTTCACGGTGACTTTCTTGCAAAGCAAGGTCTAGTCACTCTTTCACGGAATCGAAGTAAGCTAAATTGGTGATTGGTCAACGTCGATAATACCGTCATCAAAACAAATAAGAAGCTCAACTCCATCAAGGGCTTCTTAAATAAAATTTAGGAGAAAATTTCTTGCATCGGCTCTACTTCCACAAGTATTGCCGAAAGTCCCCCCGCTCCTTTCACTTGGACAACATCCGAGGAGGAAGAAGAGGAAGAATCTAATAGCGAGGAAGTTTGGGCCTTTTTATCTTCTGTTATGCTTATAATTTCTTTGTTTAGTATGTTTAATGTTGTTTTGTTGTTCATGTTGTTTAATGTTGAATCAATTTTGTTTATGTTTCTTAAGTAATATGTTGTTCAAATTCATTTGTTGTTTGTTTAAAATGCAAGCTATCCATGATATCTATTTTACCTATTCATATTCATCCATACTATCATCTTTTATCATATTGTCCAATTCTTATTCCTTTTTGTTGATGACAAAGGGGGAGAAAAATGCAGATTTTAAACAGGTAGAGTATTTATTCAGGGGGAGTTTTAATTGCTTTGTATAAATTTTTATAAACTTTTAAACATACATAGTTGTCATCATCAAAAGGGGGGAGAATGTAAGAACCTTGTATTTTGATGTTTTGATCGCGACAACTATATAAGTATATATTATATGAACTAACCAAATTTGCAAGGGACGATGCTATTCTACTCGACGATAGATCAAAGACCAAGAATTCAAAGAGAAGTTTCAAATTTTAAAAATGGTTTGTCTATAGTCTAGTTTAGTAGTTAATCAATGTTAAAATCTCTCCTAAGTGGTATATGCATATACACATGGTCAAAATTATACTCAAAATCATATACACATAATAGAAATTCTTGATATTAAGTTAATAAACAAAAAGCTTTCAAAAGAAGTGAATATGGCAGAAAACACCAGTTTCAGTCGACTGAATAGGTATTGTCAGTCGACTGAAACATGCACAGGTGCACAAGTATATTTGAAGGTTCAGTCGACTGAACCACCCGATTCAGTCGACTGAACCAAGTGCCTTTTCAAAATAAAATTTAAAATTCAAATTTTTTTAAATATTTAGAAGACTTAATTTCTTTCCTTAGTCAACTAAATATTCATAACGGCTATTTTTCTAAACGGTCACCACTTTTTGACGAACAGAAACAACCCTTGATTCAAGAGTTATTTCCATATATTTTGGCCGAAACTTTTCACGAACAATTACATGTTTTAAACTCTATATATAGCCTTGAATTCAGTTTTTTTCAATAACTTAATTCTCCGATTCTATTCTAAAATTCTTGCTATCTAAATTCTATTATTTTCTTTCATAAACATATTTTAATCACCTGCACATTCAAGTACAATTTATTTGTGATTAGAATTACTTCCAATCTTCACGAACTACACTATATACCACAAAGGAGAAGATTATAGGAAGGGTGTACTCTAAAGACTTATCTGTGCTATCTACAGAGCACAATTAGTCAAGAAAACTTACTATAATGTAGAAGTCCTGTTCGGTTGCTCAGGCAGTAGAAGTCCTATTCGATTGTCTAGGCGATAGAAGTCTTGTTCGGTTGCTCAGGTGGTGTAATTCCTATTCCTTCGGGTTAAGTAAGGGTTGATAGTAGAATTACAGAAGGAGTCTGGGACTGGACGTAGAACTGGAGATCGAACTAGTATAAAAATCCCTGGTGTCATTTACTTTACTGTTATAATTTATATTCATATTTCGCACTAGTAGATAACTTAGATTATATTTCATATTACGATCCATAGCCGTACTTTCATGAAGAATTGGGGGGCAAGAGCCACATGAGATGACAGAACTTGAGTTGAAGATGGAATGTGGACAAAAGAAACCGGGATTTCAGGACCGAGGCGGGGGTCGGAGCGAAAGCCTGTTGTTCCGCAGAATTAGAACCGTGATCAAATTTGGACATTTTAGTCGAATCCTCTCGCTCATCGAAAGTCTTTCTTTTCTCATATCTGCCTTTGTATACTCGGCCCCGTTCCCTCTCGTCTCGACGACAAGTTTTAGCCTCTAAGTCTTTTCTTCTTTGATAATCCTCCTCTGTCTCACAAGACTGATGATGGCTGGAAGACCGTTTCGACCAGCGTTGAGAGTCGGTAAATCCCTCAAGGTCATCGTAAAGGCCGAGTACTCTCATGTTACCTGATACGAAGAATAAATAAAACGCCTTAGAAATGGAATATAAACATGGAAAATATGTGTATAAGAGAGTGAAACCCTAGTGAAACCTGTAATGTGTTTGGGAGGAGAGCCTAAAACGACATCACAAACTGGATCGGGTAGGCGTTGTGGAAGGAATTGGACTAACTTCGGGTGCAACATGACCCGGACAAGAAGATACCTCCTCAAACTTAAAATCTTCCCCATGAGCACATCAAAATCGACGTAAACATTGCTCAAACCTTCAAAGTCTACGCCATCGTCTTTAATCGGAGAATCCTAACGTCGTTTGACTTCTGGAACATCATCTTAATCACTCATGTCTGAGGAAGGCGAGCTTGGAACAACAGGACTCATCCTCGAAGTCTCATCGCATGATTCAGAATCTTCATCATCGGATTCTACATAGAAATCATCATCGTCACTGGAGGAGGACTCATCGCTACTTCTCTCAATCTCACCCTCCTCCTTTTATGTGTCTGTCACAGCTTTGCCTTCTCTTTGATTAAACCCCTCTTCTTCCAAAATCGGAGGCATTCTAGCGGGCAACTGGCTTCGGTGGCAGCGTCTTTTCCCTCGTGAGTCTCTTCAGCTGACTGGCTGAACAAGCCTTCCCTTTCTTGAAAAACACCTCTTCGGAACCATGAGATGAAGAAGTGGATCACATATGTATCCTTGATTGAGAAGGGGATGGGACCTCAACTAGGACTGCGGACCTCCCTAGATGCAACGGCCCGTACCAAAGTAGGTTTTCATCTGTCAACAAGAACTTAACTGAGCTCTCCTCGGCATCGACAGCCTTTAAGGTTTGGAAAGTTTCTTCGAGAGATAAGTCCTTGTTCGGCCTCGGAATAACTGTAGAAAATATTTGACTCGTTAGAAATTCCGTGGCAACATATCAGATCTCTACAAGTAAGAAAAAGATCTTACCTCCCGTTGTCCAAAGACGATTGAATCCCTCAAGACACCTAACAAAGAAGTATTGAGTCTTGAATTGAGATAAACTGCTCTGCAGTCGCAAACCCAATTTTACGGTTCCTCTAGGCCTCATTCACAACTAAGGATGGATACTCGTCTCTTCTTTTGAGCAAGAGAAAATATCTTAACTCGTCGAAGCTCGGGGCGCGATTGAGAGTCATCATGAAAAGAACGTGCAGGCAGGTTAGAATAGCGTATCTGTTGGGATGAATCTGAAATAGAGCGATTCCCAAGTTCGAGAGGGTTTCTCTCAAAAATTCATTGAAGGGGGGCACTGCTCTATTCAGGCACATATATCGACGACAAGCAGTATATCCCGGAGGCGACATATGAGCAAATTCATCTTTCTCTGGGAGGCGCATGTCTTCCTCCGGAATGCCATGCTACATGTAGATGTGTTGCAAGACTTTAGCAGAAATCATGGAGGAAGCTCTCTCCAGCAGATTTAGAAGCACTCTGAAATTAGGAGGAGTCCGATCCAAGACTGGACCGACTTGAACTAGCTGTCCATATTCAGCTTGTGAAGTAGAAGAAGGAGGGGCGAAAAATGACGACTCGGCCTTAGAAAGCGCAGGACTTCCTCCGCTAAACTTGCAGTGAGAAGATGGGTACTTCATTCTAAACAACAGAACTTATGTTCTAAATGGTCAAGTAATTCTACTCTATAAATAAGAATTCCCTATAGTACACTTGAATTCCAAAGAAATATCAGTCATACTGATGTGTCGAACTTCAAGTATGTACCGGGGTAAGTGCGGTGTGTTATTTATCGGTAGTGGGCTCGGTGTCTTGAACACTACAAATGCTCTATCCCATGTAGATAGTACACTCGCAGTTGAAAGGGGAAAGAGCTTTCTGTATCGCTTTCTTTTTGAAATTACTTCTTCTACACTTACCCGTTATCGATCAACGATCGAAAATAGATCCGTTGTCTGAAACGATATGGAAAGTTCCTTCCAGTATAGGTACACCGTGCATGCAAAAAAATCAAAACCGATCTGAATCCTCCGGAAGGGAGAAACCAATTCACGATGTGTAGCGCGGTATCGGCAATGGGACCTAGCACAAGTCAATTCTGGCTTAATGGATGAAGACAACAAAACATGTCATGCACCAGAGCAAGGCCCGAATGTCATTCCATGAAGAACTCAAGACTCGATTTACTATCTTTCTCCATTATGCTGCAAACGACTCGGACTCTTCATGACTAATACCACGAATACAACTCCGTCACCAAATCGATTAATCAATGTCATAATCAGCAAACCCACCTTGGATTAATGGTCTAAACACAAAGATGGTCGAAGCTTTAAAATCAGTGAGCTAAGAAATGGATCGGCGGCGATCTAAGGCAGCGGACTAACCTAGGGCTTGGTCGACGGCGGTGCTGGATGGTTGGATGAACTTAGGGATCGATCGAAAGATAGGTCGAATCGTCGGGTGCTTGGATCAAGTCCCTGAAGGAAGCTTGGATCGCAGAAGGAAGTAGGAAGGAGGAAGGCTCGGGCCGTATGATAAAAGTGGAGTCGATCGACTCGAAAGGCTTAAGTAGGGATGAACAAAAGATGCCTAAAAAAATCCTAAGTAATTGGTTCTCCATCGATCCATCATCGATGGGTCGCTAGCGATCCATAGGGTTGCATGCCTTCGACCTCAAATTTGCCTAGCGATATCTACCCACTACTTCGAGGCATTCTGGAAAGCTATAGTGTAAAATTTGGCCTTTTATGGCAAGCAATGGCAGTCCAGCTTAAAACTTAGCAAGTGACAGTCTAGTCTAATTCAAGTCCGTGCGGCCCTAACACAACCACTTGAAATTCAATAAGAATAAACTGAAAAGCGATTACTTCTAGAGCATGCCTTGTTTTCAATGAAGAAATACTCTGGGGGTCAAATGTTATCCGGGTTTTTAACCCGTCGGAATCCAAAATATGTCGGAACAAATTGATCAAGTAAGAAAAGCACAAAAGCCAACCAAAAGAACTAGAGTAACAAGCTAAAGGAAGTAAGAAGAAAAGAGTTAAAAAATACAAAAAAGACATGGATCGCTAGTGATCCATGGGATTAATTCAGGAGTTTCCTGAGTTTCTTGCATCATGGCTCAATCCATGTTATAGGAGCAATGACTGAGTTCAATGAGATTCTGAGTTAGTTAAATCAAGACACAAGCATTCGTTTAGTCCAATCAGTAGCTAAATACAACTAGCAAGTAAACTGTCATCAAACCAAGGCAACGTGCTACGAGACTACACGAACAACGTCCATGCAAGATAACGGAGGCAAACCGGAAGGCAAAGTCCAAAAATATTCTAAGCATACACTATGGATCGCTAGCAATCCATACTCTCACATTAGCTTGCTACAACCTTCATGGGGTGAAATAGAGATAGGTGTTAAGTAATCAGCTTGCATTCGAGCATAAATTATGGATCACTAGCGATCCATCATTTTGGCTCGGGTCGTGGTGCTCTCTCCAGAGAACCTTTCTATGATCATTTGCTAGCATTGGACGAACGGGCTTAGCCTAATAACTCTCTAACCTCTATAAGTACCATCCAACCTGCAACATAACAAAGATCTTCTGTACTGGTTGCTGAAACTCTACAGAAAGCTTTCTTCACTCCCCTCCTTCCTCACAATAGTCATCCAAAGAGTTCACTGTGATTCTCCAATGAACTCTAGCATTGGGGACTTGATCTAGCTAGAGATATTCAAGAACTTTGTAATCCGATCAACTTTGTAATAGGAATCAATCAATAATAAGAACTATAAAGTGGACGTAGGCTTCATTAACAACCGAACCACTATAAAAATCTTCTTGTCTTCTTTCTATTTCTGCTCTTTTACATTTATTCTTTATATTATTGCTCTGTAAGAATAGGGCTGGTGCTTTCACAATCAATCCAGGGTGTTGATTCATTTTTTGGGTTAACACCTCCTTTTATTTATTTAAGGCAATATAATTTACCTTAAATATTCAATTATCCATAAATCCCCTTTATTTGCTTCTTTCATACATGTCAATTTGTCCATGATAAAGAATATCATCCTAATGGACATTTCGTAAGACATTTATTTATATTTACTAATTTTCATTTAGTAACCTTGTCTAACTACTCCATAGTTATCGACCCAACTTCCTATTTATCAATCTCACTAATCCATTTATCCTATTAATTCTTGGTAACTCTCAAATTCATTTCATATTTATTACCCATTAATTGGAGTTACAACCTTTTCAAATGTTCCTTCTATTTCATATTCGTCATTCAACCTTATTTCTACGTTTGACTAATATCCTAAGCAAGTGTTATGCATAAATCATCATATTAGTTAAGTATCTATTAGCGCGTATAAATTCCTACTTCTACCAAATATATTCTAGTCACAAATCTTTAACTAGAATATTCTTTTCTATATTTAATTTGTTGAAATTACATTTCTTAGGAAGATTCTCCATTGTGTTTTCTATACATTAGTTTAAAACAAAAGATCAAGAATAAAAGGAAAGATTTGTCTCGTTTGAAATTACGAGGAATGATTATTTTCTTTTTATTGGAATAGACAGTGTAAACTACGGAGAATAAATATGTACTTTACACATCTCTTCCTTTTCATTTGTATGTATTCCTTGTTAAATAAAACATTGCATTTTCTATGCAATTTGGAGAAACATACAAATTTATAAACTTAAACAGTTATTTTTTCTATAAATTAAACTATGGAAAATCTGCAATTCAACATAATTAGGTTAACAATCAAAATCATACTAATAATCTACAATCCACTTTCAAATCTGGAATAAATTTTATATCTTATCAATATTCATATCTACAACTTTTGGGACTGATTTCCAGATCAGGATGTAATAATAAATCCAATCAGATCTCCTAAAAATATGTAGGCGATGTTTAATACATTCAATTTTAGCCTACAATTCACATATATTTATTCATTTTGGCCTAAAAATTAAACGTATGCCAGTGGAATAGATTCAATATCATAAATAATTTATAAATTTACCACTCACCTTCTAAAAGCATTCCAAATCTCCAGATCTAAAGTAAAGCCTTTGGTTCAACTCCATTTCCTTTTTATTTCAAGAAGTATGTATAAAAAGGGTATATACATATACTGGAATTACAGATCTGAGAAGAGATTTGGGGTTGAAGGAAAATATAAATATATAAATACAAATAAACACACATGCACATATATTATCTCGTTATCACGTAGTGTCAATTCACTTCTCTTCTTCTCTTATTTGATTTATATTCTTCTCCAATTTGTATATATACAAATATATAGATATTATAGTTTCTAATTTAGAAAATAGTGGAGAAGAGAAGATGAAATATCTTCACTACCGTTTCTAGAAAAATATGAGAAGAGAAGAGAGGGGTATGCCTAAATTTATAGGTACTAGGATCAACTACAACCATTAGTTCTAATTATATAAAATCCAGGCCGTTTGGCCAAGGCAAACCCTAGCCGCTACTGCTAGGACCGGTCGACCGCTCCCTCTATAGGAGTCGACCGCTCCATGTCGATCTTTCCAATAAAGGGGATTCACCTGTGGGTCTCGGTGTTTATTATATAAACATTAACTTTTATTATCTAATTATTTTCGTTTTGAAATTGTTCATTGTATGTAACTTCTTCGTTTGGACTCTGATCGTAATACTCCAAATACAAAAGTTTCTCAGAATTTCGCTACAAACATAATGGTGCAAGTTTCATGGTCAAATTCCATTGTTTGCACAAATTTCATTTTTGGAGCCTGATTAACTAATTAACTAATTAAACAACTAATAGTAAAATTAACAAGGTGAAAGAATTTCGTCTTCGAAATTATACCAATGACTAAGTCATGGTTCTAACTCATAATTACCCTTATCAACACAACCAATTAGTGTAAAATTTTACAACCAATGTGCACAAGTGCATAGTGTATCATAACATAGAAAACATGTATGCAAAATGATTCTAAATTGGGCATTCCTATATGAAGAACTTTTCTTTTGAAAACATTTTTGAAATATGGTGCAACCAACTATATATACTAGCAGTTTTATATATACACTGATTTTGAAAAATCTTTTCACCAAAATTCCCCATACTCCTACAAAAAAAGTATTGTGCAACCAATTTACATCCAATTCCTACAAACCAAAATTTAACGCGTTGAAATCTCGCTTTCTAAACGTCACTCCTACGCCGGAAAATGGGATTTAGGCGGAGAGTTATACATTCTTACCACTCTATAAGCTATCCATTTCCCATTGTACAATGAAAATTTCCCTACCGCTTTGTGCAATTTAATAAGCTCAAATTTTGGCAAAAATCAAAACGTAAGTCCATCAATGCATGGATTGTTAGATTTGGTACCTACAAATAAGCATAAGCATTAACAGATATTTATAAAATTCGAAACTCACAGCTCAAATAATAATAGGATATAAATACCGACTATGGCTACTACCTTGAAATTAATTGTATTCATTGGATATCAAATCGCCACATCAGTACCGAGCATGAGAGATAAAAAGACTTCTCTAACAAGCAATCACGTCCAGCTCCAATGACATATTCCTCTAAATACATCATGTGGATTATCATGAGAAGAGGGTTGGAACAACGTTGTGGTGATTGAAAAATCTATACAGTGTCCATAACATAAATGTATACCGATTGGTTTTCATTTAATTGTTACTACTACTATTTAAGGTTAATCATTTTAACCTAATATTGCACACATGATATTCCAACCTAGCATAATTTGTCTACCAACCCTTATCCCAAGGTACAAAATACTGACGTAAGTCTATTAATGATTTAATACTTTTAAATGTGAAGCGGACTACTAGCATCGTCACCATTGGTTTATTGGTCCTAGCTACAGAGATCTTTGACCACTATTTATGGTTTTATAATACATAATAGCCATACTACTAACGCATCTATCATCATTAAAGTCTTAGTCATGTGAGAGACATTATCCAAGCCACTTAATACTTTATTAATAAGGACCAGGCAGACCTCTGACCATTTAATACCTATATTTTAGGCAGGCCTTTGTCATTTAATACCTACCCCCAAAGGCGGACTCCTTACTAGTACTATCTAGCTGACATCGCTTGAAATCTCACTGGTACATTTAATACCTTTTATAGGAGAGAGGCAGACCCTATATCGGTCACTTGATACCTTAAACCTAAAGTAGATCCTTTTCAAGATATCCACTACCGCTCCTAATCGTTAATTCGGACTATTTAATACTATTCAATTAGGAAAGAGGCGGACCCTCAAACAATCACTTAATACCTTTAATCCCTAAGCATGTCCTATTATTCCTATAATCTTTTCCCATAGGTCCTATGATTGATGATGTCCCATATCAGTAATAAGTGTACATAACTGTTGGTAGCCTCTGAGTGAAGGGTAGACTTCCGTTATGTCACTTTTCTAACATCGCGTCCCAATCTTCTGAGCCCAATTAATTATTTATGTGCCTTATGGTTAAAGATGTCTCGCATCAATAGGAAGTGCATACAACTGCTGGTAGCCTCAAAGTGAAGGGCAGACTTCTGTTGTGTAACTCTACTGAACTTGCATCCCAACCTACTAAGTCCAATTAATTATTCTAGGTTTTACTAACTTAAACCATATTATCCTAGGCTTTATTATTACTAAGTTTTATCATTCTAGATTGGATATTGGACTTAGCTTACTAACCTTCTTTTATTTATTTTAAGCAATATAATTTACCCTAAATATTCGTTTAATTATAAATCCTCTTTATTTGCTTCTTCCATAAATGTCAAATTTGTCCATGATAAAGAATACCATCCTAGCGGACATTTCCTAAGACACTTATGTATATTTACTAATTTTCAATTAGCAACCTTTTCTAACTATTTCATATTTATTAACCTAACTTCCTATTTATCAGTCCCATTAATTCAATTACCCGATTAATTATTTGTAACTTCCAAATTCATTTCGCATTTATTAATCATTAATTGGAGTTACAATCTTTTCAGACATTCCTCCTATTTCGTATTCGTTATTCAACCATATTTCTACGTATAACTAATATCATAAGCGAGCGCTACACATAAATCGTCATATTAGTTAAGTATTTATTAGCGTGTATAAATACGTATAAATACTTACTTCTACCAAATATGTTCTAGTCACAAATCTTTTAAATAGAATATTCTTTTGCAAATTTAATTTGCTGAAATTACATTTCTTAGGAAGATTCTCTGCCGTGATTTCCATAAATTAGTTTAGAACAAAAGATCAAGAATAAAAGGAAAGATTAGCCTCGTTGAAATTATTATTTTCCTTTTATTGGAACAGATAATATAAACTATGAAGAATAAACATGTACTTTACACATCTCTTCCTTTTCATTTGTATATATTCCTTGTTAAATCAAACGCTGTATTTTCTATGCAATTTAGAAGCACAAACAAATTTATAAAAACCAAATGGATATTCTTCCCATAAATTAAACTATGGAAAATCCACAATTCAACATAATTAGAGTAATAACTAAAATCATACTAATAATCTGCAACCCAATTTTAGATCTGAAATAAATTTCATATCTAATCAATATTCATATCTTTAACTTTAGGGACTGATTTCCAGATCAGGGTCTAACAATAATTCCAATCAGATCTCCTAAAAATATTGTAGCGGATATAGCTGTTACAGTTGCAAACCATGGAAAAAATAGCATGGTATAAATATGTTTTTCCAAGCCCTCCAGGATCATCTATGAAGAACAAACTATTATTTTTTCATAATTGTATTATAGGCTATCAATAATCATCATTCAACTTTTCAACGACTAGTAAATCATCCTCGAAAAATAGGAATGCTAGCCCTTCTTCAATGAGTTCTAAAATATCATCAGACGCATCATAGTTGTTAACCGCATTTTAATCAAGTAGAAGTCTATGGAAGTTAGAACAACGAGACAAAGATGAAACAACTTGAAATTTGAAAGGCACCTTCAAATGAGCTAAGGAAATAGCTTAGGAAAATTTCAGCCTAAAATACGCTAATGTTATAAGTCGGTACTGACCTGTACCATATACCTCAGTACTGAGTTATCATGCCCCATAACCAGCCTCTTAAAATTCACATGAGTTATTCTCTTGCCCTTCTGTGTATGTCCAAGAGATTTCATAAAGTTTTGGATGACCTATTTCAAGAATTGAAGAGTTTGCTCTAGTGAACTACAGAACAAACTAAGTTATGAAGAAACGATCATAAAAAAAAATCAACGATCTATGAAAACACAAGGGGCATCCCAACATGAAGTACGAAGCACGTCCCAAAAGAAAACGATGAGTTTTCTCTTAAGGGGATAACTCGGTACCAAGTTATAGGGATAACTCGATACCGAATTATAGCCTTAACTCGTGTGCCCCCCAACTTTTTCACAATACTCCGAGATGATATCTAGACCTCCTTGGAAGTGGACTTCTGACCCAATATGACTGCTACCACTATAAATACAAACCATAGAGCAACCAATAGAGGAAGTGTAGCATGGTAGCGTTCATCTGGGTCATTATTTCGTCGTGTTCTTTCTGAAGATCCAAAAGTTCCGACCGAGTGATCAAGTGATCGATTTCGACCCTGAACTTATCAAATTCAATCTTTTCTTCCTCCTTGGCCAGTTTTACATTATCATCGCAGAATCGAGTAAGTTCTATAGCCTGCTCAACGATAGTCTGATCTCGGGCTTTGATGGCATTTTCTCCCTCAATGATTCGCACTTACAATTTGAATAAATCCTCATGAGCATCCTTGAGCAGATCTTTAATCACAAAGAGCGCTATTTCATGTGCCCAGGTCAACTTATCACTTGCGGTCTTCCCCTTGAAGGTTGTGTCTCTATTATTCTTCAGCTGAGTCATTTCATTATCGCGATCCTCGAGCATTTGGTCATGGTCATCCCTTTCTGCCTCAAAAGAAAGAATTTGCTGGTAGTTAGCACGATTCATGTTAGAAAGAGTTCAGACTAGACGTTTCCATTCAAACGCAGCTTCCAAGTCCTCGCGGACTGTTTCAAGATTTCGAAGTGGGTCAACTTTGTTCGTGGCCTTTATATTCTGATCAAACTTAACCCTATGCAAGACCAGATGTAGGTAAGCAGACTGAAGATAAGATGGACCCATCGGAAGTGTGTACTTCTCAACATTCTTAGAAGTAATAGGAGCAACAATAGTAGTTATGGCCCGTGAGGATGGGATTTCCTACATCGCAGCAATCTGACCCTCTGTGTGGAAAGGAGTAATGGATTATGTAGTTCCATGGAGATCATGGGAGTCCTTGTAGCGCTTGTTAGTATTTTCGAGGGCATCACCTTCACCGTCCCTTCTTCTCTTCTCTCCCCTCTCTCGGCCTCTCTTTGCACGACAGGATTTGTGCTCAGCTTTTCTATCTTTCCTTTTCCTTCTCTCCTCTTCGGTTTCACAGTAAGGGAGCTGAGCCGAATCTGGAGTCTGATCTATGTAAGAACCGGAGTGTTGAGATAACTGATTGAATTGTCCATGACCCATGAAACTTGAAACAAGAAAAGAATGGAATTAATGTTGGAACTTTGAAATTTAACTCGATGCAGAAATGCGAGTCTGGGATTCTAAAGTGGAGTGTATAGTGCCGATGGCCCCTTATGCTCTACCGACTGTATTAGCATGGCTTCAAAGTCGGAGTCTATCCACCTTCACTTATGAAAATGCCCGAAGATAGAGTGATATCTGAACCAATCTTGCCTATCATCTCACTAATTGTGAAGTCCTCGAATTCTCTTAAATTAGTGGAGATGTCTCTTAGAGGGCGCCAATGCATCGTCTCTCCTAATGGAGCTAATTAAGAAGTCTCGACGATTAACTGCTCTAAAGAAGGCAAGATAGGAAGCTCGGAACTCAGTGTTTCAGTAATTAGTTATTTTGGAGGAGGCGAGTGGGGAAGATCAGGACTCATTTCTGGTGATTCACCGTATGATTCATCCTCTTCCTTGGTGCATGAAAATCATTGTCATCGTCATCATCCGCGGCCTCTTCCTCCTCTACAACCATTGGTTGTTTTCCATCTCTTCTCACAAACCCCACGTCTTCCTCTAGGATCGTCGGCATGCTACTGACATCGTCCCCACCGTCGGAGGCATCACCTCCTACAGGCTCATCAGTCTGTGGCTTTGTCCATGTGCTCTTCACTGGATGCACCTTCTACTTCCCCCCGAAGGTTCTCGTCAAACCTGCGAGCTAGGACAGTGGAACAAGTGTTTGTCGTAGAGCAGCTTGGCGTTGGAGACTAAGCATCAACAAATCTCCCCGGGTGAAGTTGCCCATATTCCCACAATATATCATATGTCGAAAGGAATTTGATAATATGTCAGCCCTCTGCCATGGCCTTCAAATCGTCGAGCATTATCTTATGTAACTCCCTATTGTCACATCGAGGAAAGACTATAAAGTGACACACACTAAGTTAGCGACATAGAAGCTTAAGTATGAGAAAGACAAAAGGAAAAGATCTTACTTCTAGTAAGCCCAGGTGGTTGAATCCCTCTGGGCAACGCATGGAAAAGTATTCGTTCTTGAAATACGAGCATTTATTGTGCAATCCTTCGATGATCTTACAACCTCTTCAGGCTTCTATAATCACATAAGATGGGCGATCCTTCCTTCTCCTCAACTTTAGGGGGTACGTCAACTCGCTAAACATTGGAGGCCGCTCGAATCTATACACGAAAAGAACATAAAATGTGCTCAGCAATAAATATCCATTCAGATGAACTTGGAATGGAGCAAGTCAATCTCTTGCAAGAAATGACTCGGAAATGAGTTGAATAGTGGGATGGCACTGCCAAGACACATGTAGCAATTACAAGCCATGAAGCCTTGAGGAGAATTGTGAGCAAGCTCATCTCTTGTCGGCAAATGAACGTCATCTTTAGGGATACCATGTTGAATACAAATGTTTCGAAGCGACCTAGCCAACAAGTTTGAAGGAACTTGCTCCGACAGGTCACTTATGATTCTCAACCCTAGAGGAGGTCAATACATAACCGGACCAATTGGAACCAACTGACCTTGAGACTCAGAAGTCATAGGTTGGCTTGGTAAGGTTGGAATAAAAGGCAAAGCCGGAGCGGTAGATGATCCATCTTCTGAAAGAGTGGAAGTTCCCTCAACAGGCTTAAAACGGGGAGAGAGACGAGTCATTCTGAACAGGAAAACTTGGTGTTTAACACGGTTAGGCGTGTTTTACTTAAAACAAAAATTCCCGTGTGGCCAACGCTCGGTGTTCAAAGGAAGTCAACGTGTGTTGACCAATCAGATTCTGAGCGCTGATCGGGGTAAGTAAAGTGTGTTATCTATGCAATGTGTGTAGCACCCCACCTCTATACCCATACTATCCAAGAGTACTACAGAGTAATACTGTCGGATAATACAAAGAATGAGGCTATATGGCATACACATGTAAATATTCCCTTGGGCTAACACTGGTACGTATAAAACATCAAATATATAACTCAAATTTATGTACATAGGATCAGTACAAAGCAATAGACACGTGTGCTTCAAGGACAAAACATTACATAATATACAGTACATCACAGAGAACGCAGAATCAGTTGCAGCAATAAGATATAATATATACACAATAATGTTATAAGACTACAATATAATTCAATGTCAATTATGTATATATACATACTACGAACAAATATCATATAATAATATCTAATAATTGTACTCCTCTAAGCCCAAAGTAAACAAATGCCAGTCTTGTCGTCCATGTACCTGAAATGTCTGAGACTGACCCGAGAATTATAAAATAATATACGGGTCAGACTATGCCTAATCAAGGATCATAAGAAGTTGATACTATATAAACAAGGAACAATATGATATCGCTATTAAAGATAGACAATACATTAGACGACATATCAAAGTATATAAATATATAGAATAATCTTCAAGGCATTAAATCATCGAAATATTTCAAATCCATATAATGATATCATCACCCATTTAAAACGTACCAAATCAAAATTCATGTAAAACATCGAATGGGTAAATCATTCAAATCTTGAAATCTTTATCAAATCCAGAAATAATCATTAATGAGACATCCTCAAGTGAAGTCAGACAGTAATAAAACAATGCACACTATCTCTCCCAATCTCATATTATAAAATACCAATATCAAATCAATATAATTAATAAGGAAGATTTGAGCTAGCTCATAACAATATCCAAATATAATCAATAATAAGTAGGCCATCTACCTGTAAAAGATAGGCTGTTTGCCTAAGAAGGATATGGGATTGACCATAATTTGGATACAGTCTCAAGTATAATCTCATCTATACATAATAAATGTCTATCTACCACTCTCATACTTTCACATATATTCACATACACTGGAACAAGACGGGAGACTAACGGCACGTTTGCTTGCTCCAGGAGCCACACGTGGTCCACATGACATGACTCCTACAGTCATCGGTTACCATTACCTCTCCCTTCTCGGTATCGTGACAATGATCCACCATAGGCTCGATAACGTGTAGCCTCTTCGGCCACGACTACTGACACGTTCTCCTATATGGTAACTAACTGCTGGTCTATGCGACACAAGGGGTAACCAAATATCAATCTCGTATCGCGCAATACTATATACAACAATGGTGTCGCGGATCTGGGGTGCGATCCCATGATCAGGCCGCCAGGGTGGATACTCTGGCTAATCTAGTTCACTCCTGAAACATAAAGGGAGTCTGTCTAAGGTAGAATGACATATAATGTACACACAAAATATTTGGCTAAAAAGTAGCCTCCATACGTGCCCACCACAGCGAGTCACACACACAACATCAACATAACCATGTATGAGTGTCATCCACGAGCAAAGAAAACTGAATAAATAACACAACGGCATCTCATACCACCGCATGTTACTAGTCCATTTATTCAATGCTTATAGATCACGCTCGCCCTTCTTTATTCTATATAACGAGTCCAAAGAATAACCAGAAAAGTGATACCGAAAGTCTCATACCAAACGGTACCACTAAATTGTTTATTCTAATTTCTCATCACATAGAATAAGTAACAATAAATCAAACAGAAATGATGTCATCACCGTGTCATATTAAAGTCTCGATCTAAACCATGTCAACGGTGAATCACTCATACCACCAAACTCGGTATAAAGCAGGGAAGAAATCAGAAATCAAAAACAAAACAAAATAGATTAATCAAATAAATATAAATGAATGAATTAATACTTAATAATAAATTATTCAAAACATATGATTTTATATAAAAACAAAATAAATATTAAGAGATGGATAATAATAACAGGAAATTATTGACAAGGACAAAAATTTTCAGTGTTTTTGCCTTAAGGACAGACCTTCAATATTTTATTCTGAAGGACAACCTTCTTTAGGTATCAATTTTTAGTCATTGATAGCAGTTTTTAAGTATCAGTTTGTAGTTATCGGTAGTAGTTTTTAGGTATCAGTTTTAGCTTGGTAGCAGTTTTGTTGTCCTTATGAACAATTTTGAAAAATATTTATCCTTATGAATAATTTTTAGGAGAATGTTTGTCCTTATGGTAAAAATATTGAGGTTGTGTCATTGAGGCAAAAAATATACAAATCTTTGTCCTTTAAATTAATTCCCTCTAATAATAAATACTAAATATATATTCTAGAATGGGGTTTTTAGGCTCAAGGAAAAAGTTGAAGAAAAATTAAGTTTCAGGGACAAGAAGTTTATTTTTTAGACTGAAAGACAATTTTTAGTGTGAATAACAAGTTTACACTATAAAGTGTCATTCAGACTAAAACACAAACTTGTTGTCCCCGAGACTAAATTTTTTTGTAACTTCTTCCCTGTGCCTATTTTTCTGTTCTAGAATTAACTAAAGAATTAACTAAGCTTAAATACAAAATGGTTTATACAATAAAAGAAGTGTAATATCAGAATAGTAATAAAAACAGATTATTTAGTAAAATTATTTATACATATAAAATAAATCATTCAAAACATATAATCTTAATGTTCATATTTAGTACTTAAAAATGCATAATTGACTAAAATAAAATATAACAACACCCACCATGCAATAGGGTGCTTAAACGCAGTTTTCACCTTTATAAATACATGCATTCGCATATTTAGTAATAAAATACCATCACGCAACAAATATACAACAGGCCAAGATCATAAAAATGTAAATGAAACTAAGGATCAAACAAATTTAGCAGCCAAAAGTAATTCACACACATGCATAAAAAATAGAGCATAGCCACCAACCTATATATATATATATATATATATATATATATATATATATATATATACAGGGCCGGCCCTGACAACTTGGAGGCCCAAGGCTGAGAAAAGTAAGAAAGTGAGGAAAGAAATGCAGGACGATGAAAAAACACTAGGTGTGGGAATTGAACCCAGATGCCCAAGGGAAAGTGGAACACTTTTACCACCGAGCTATTTTACTTCTTGTAAATATTAAGAACATCTCGTTATATATCATATAAAAATTAAAGATTGAGGCCCCCTGAAATCGGAGGCCCTAGGCCACCGCCTTGGTGGCCTTGGGCCAGGGCCGGGCCTGTATATATATATATATATATATATATATATATATATATATATATATATATATACAACCCCTGTCAGATGACATGCAGACTCTCTCCCTCACCTAAACACATGCACGCTAAGACAAATGCACAACCTACACACACGCTCATACCCAGATTGAATATATAGGCATGCCAATAGAAATCATAAATGGGATAAATGTCAGTAAACTAATGAAACACACATGAAGATAAAATTTCATTTTGGCAAAAGAAGAATGCACAAGCTCTAACCAAACAACACTGTACAGGTGTGTGTGTCTATATATATTCATACTAAACACACACTAAATTAATACAAACGAATACACTTGCTCTATCACGCACGAATGGGCTCACCGATGCAAATCTACACATGCAAAAATTACACACACATGTATTACAAATACATTACACACATGGCCGGCTGAATCTTCCGGGTTGCCCTAGGCGGCTGGATCTTCAGAGACAAAAAATTTGATAAAAAACAAGGTGAAGAAGAAATCAAACCCCTGATCTTGATATTGAAAAACCTATCTACTGCCACTGCATCAACATTAGCTTTACTGATAAACCAACAACATCAACTTTTAAACGCAAACTGAAAAAGCCTGTTTCCAATCACCTACCTCACTCCGTATGTTGCCCTCACCCGGGGTTGTACTAGGCGGCCGTCTGGCTAGCCTAGCCCGTCTGGCTAGCCTAGCCTGTCTGGCTAGCCTAGCCCTGAAACCGGACCTACACACATTCGCATTCCCTTTCACCCCCTAGCGGTACATACACGTGCTCTGTTATGCACACAATCTTACCTTTAAGTAATCAACTACTAAACATTAACTTTGCCTATTTATTAACTCAAGGTATTGTTTGCATTTGTATTTAATATAAATATATATAGCTATGCAAAGATTAATAGCAAACATAAAGCTAAAAGGGAAGTATAGATATAGTAAAGTTTAAGTGTCAATAATATGTAAATATTTTGGCTGTAAGAGCATCTCCAACCGTTTGGAGCGCGGAAATTCGATTTTCCACACTCCAAAATATTGGAGCCCTCATTTTACAACAGAAATGAGGACAGACACCTGTTGAACAGGCGTCTGGACATCAGGCGCCTGTTGAACAGGCGCCTGGGCATCAGACGCCTGTTCAACAAGCGCCCGTGTTCAACAGGCACCTGTTGAAACAGAGCCCACTGTTGCCAGGCGCCTGTTGAACAGACGCCTGAAGATGAGGCGTCTGTTCAACAGGCGCCTGGCAACATGCGTCTGTTAAACAGACGCCTCAGACGCCTGTTCAACAAGCGCCCGTGTTCAACAGGCACCTGTTGAAACAGAGCCCACTGTTGCCAGGCGCCTGTTGAACAGGCGCCTGAAGATGAGGTGTCTGTTCAACAGGCGCCTGGCAACATGCGTCTGTTAAACAGGCGCCTCACTCTATTCTGTATTCTCACCCCGAACCCCCTACTTTCTGCACTACTGTAAATTCTCACCCTCTGTTGGAGATGATTTCGAGTGCGGATTCGAGAATTTGTAACCTGTTGGAGATGCTCTAACTAATGAAATTTGTCTACATAAAAAGTCACATACCCATATAGAATCGAACAGCGCCTATATCAATATATCCATGTTAAACAAAATATAATATAACACAAGTCTTACAATAATGTATAGTCATACTAATAGGCCTGAACAAAATATCTAATATTAACATCTCTATAACTGAATAATTGTACTATTAAGGACAACAATATGGAAG
Source organism: Allium fistulosum (assembly GCA_030737815.1). NCBI lineage: Eukaryota > Viridiplantae > Streptophyta > Magnoliopsida > Asparagales > Amaryllidaceae > Allium > Allium fistulosum. The sequence continues at coordinate 329,214,669 of CM060906.1, forward strand.
CATTCAGCACTGTAAAGATCAAATTCTTAGACACAAGCAGACGAACAAAAATCTGCAGTCTCGCCCTCTTAAACAACCAGCAGTAAAATATAAAATATGGATGTGCATATACAATCCCATGCACACTTGTACCCACATAAACCACACTTGCACACACCCATCCCATGCACATATACCCATACAAACTCACCAACATCTCTCACCACTCACACATACTTCACTGTCACCACACACACGTATAAACTTAGCATACTTATACAGACCACACACACGCATTCTCTGCACACCACACACGCGAATCCATTTATATACACACAACACACACACAGACACCAGAAAAACATCAGCGTCTATGCTAATTCGACATGGCTGCATATGCACAGGTACCACTCAATCAGTATCATGTTAAGCTAAAAACAGAGCATCACGAGATATAGAGCAGAAAATACACACAACTACATAATGAAACAAGATGAGCCTAGATTAGAGTATAAGATTATGAGTGATTTTCACTCACCTGAGTATTGTGAGCTTCACTCTTCTCCTATCTTTCTCCAACTACACACATGCACCCAAAAATACAGCACCGCACCTAACGCAAATTGGACCACGGATGCAAAATGATATTGAGGACCATATATCTAAATTTGAGAATTTTTAATAATTTATATCATTTATTTTTATTTTTAAATTTTTTTCGAAATGATAAAGTTTTGTGGGTTTCGGCTTCCCGGAGAAGAAAAAATGGGCAGAGAAGACTTACGTGAGTGTTTTTGAAGAGAGGAGAAAAATCTGGAAAATTGATTTGAGCTTGGATTTATTTAGTGCTTGGGCTTTGAATAGTTGGGTCACGGTAAAGTAAATAAATGTATATGTATTTTCTTTTTCCATACAAACTAAATTTCTATTTAATTCTTAAGTAAATACAGATTCCTATTTAACAATCATTTCCTTATCAGATTAATAATAGTATATTTCAAACACATTATTTTTATAAAATATTACTATTATTATTATTATTATTATTATTATTATTATTATTATTATTATTATTATTATTTTACAATTTTAACTTACTTAAATTTTCAAATGTTATATATTATTTTTACAATTTAAATTCGTTTATTAAGTAATTTCCAAACCAATTTGTTACTTAAACCTTCAAATTTTAATTTAATTAAATAAATTATTATTATTATTAACTTTAATTAATTATACTTAAAAATTAGGTTGTTACAATGTGAGTCTGGCGTTCCGAACACCACGAACAGACCATCATGTGTAGATAGTTCACTCACACCTGAAAAACAATCTACCTCATATTTTGAGATTATCTCTTGAAACTTACCCGTTATCGATTGAAAAATCGATGACGGATCCGTTGTTCGAAGCGATCCGGAAAGATTTTCTTTCCAAGATCAGTGGAAGTGTAGAAATGAAACGCAATGCAATGGAATCGTCCAATACATTTGAGCTCAAGGCATGTCGCGTATAGGAATCAATTCGACGATCAAGATTTAGCCAATTTCATGAAGGAAGACAATTGAAGCCGGAGAGCCCAACTCATCTTCGAATCCCGTACGTTCAACCGGGGCAAACCCTAGCTTCACCGTCGATTAAACGTGCTCCAAATCAACCATCTCCATCCAAATTGACCGATTCCAATTCATCATCATCGTTTAAGTAAGAATTCACCAACGTTAACCTCCGACTCAATCGAATCACGTGCTAGGGTTTTGATATTTTCTCGAATCCGACCTCTTTGGGATTCAGATTTGGTGGTGGCTAGTTTTCTATGCAGCAGTAATTGGATCAAGTGGTGGCCGAGGTAAGTAGCAGCGGCGGTGGTTGAACGGAGATTGCTGGAATTAGGTCGGTGAAACAAAGACTCGAGTAGGAAGTTGGAAAACTCGGTGCTGGAAGTAAAAGTGAGAGAGAAGCTTGAAATAGTTGTATAAGCAGAAAATTTTGTTGAAAATAAATTCTCCAAGTCCATAACTCGGTACCGAATTATCCTATAACTCAGTACCGGGTTATCTCTATTCGCCCGAATTAACTTCAAATCATTACAGTGGCGATCCATAAAATCGACGCACTATGCAATTTCTGAAGTATAGATTATATCACCAGTGCACAGAATTAGAATTCTTATTGAAACTAGAACGAATGGTTAGCGAGAAATCGGCCAAGTGAAAATAGCATCTTGAGATGTTATTCAAATTACCAACCAGAATTTACAAGGTAGCAATCTAGGACTAATCTCGTTCCAGAGCACACTTTGTTTTCAACGAAAGCATACTCTGATGGGAAAATGTTAACTGGGTTTCAACCAAGCAGAAGTCAACGCAAGTTAGAATGTTGAGACAAAGACAAAATGACTTGAAATTTAGAAGACACACTCAAATGAGCTAAGGAAATAGTTTGGAAAATTTTCAGGCTAAAATACGCTAAGGTCATAAGTCGATATCGACCTATACCCTATAGCTCGGTACCAAGTTATCATGCCCCATAACCAGCCTCTCAAACTTCACATGAGTTATTATCTAGCCATTTTATGCATGCCTAAGAGACTTCATAGAGTTCTGGGCGACCTAACTTAAGAATTGAAGAGTTAGCTCCAGTGAACTGCATAACAAACCAAGTTATGAAGGAACGATCATCAAAACAAGTCAACGATCTATGAAACACACGGGGCACCACAAAATGAAGTAAAAAGCACGTCCTAAGAGAAAATGATGAGTTTCCTCTTAAGGGGATAACTCGGTACCAAGTTATAGGGATAACTCGGTACTAAATTATAGCCTTAACTCGTGTTCCCCCAACTTTTTCATACTATTTCAGGTTGATACCTGGACCACCATGGAAGTGAGCTTCTGACCTAATATATCTGATACCTCTATAAATACAAATCATAGAGCAATCAAAAGAGGATCTGGTTTCTACCATCACTATGCGAAAGCTCTACCTCTCCTTCATCTTCTATCTTCACACAATAGTCACCAAGGCAGCTAATTTGGGCAATTCAAGAACTTAGAATCTGTCTAACCCTTGTACTTATGACCTATTATCTTTCAAATCTCTTTTAATCTCAAACAAACTATATCAGATCTATAAGCAATAAAGCTATAAAGTGGACATAGGCCATAGATTGTCGAACCATTATAAAATCGTATGTCTCTGTGCTTTATTTATGTTATTTTCCTTTTATTTCAACTGATGTCTACTAAATCTAGGTCTCACAGGTTCCCTACAATCTATTCTTGGGTGTTTTGGTGCCAATAATAATCATACGCTCTTGAGATATTTGGAAGATCATAATCAGTTGTGCTCTTGTTATGTTGGAGAAGTAACATATTTAAATCTTTCATAAAACAATTTGTTAGAAATTTGATTAGTAGTACGTGACTTTCGGTAATCTTCTACCATATAATCGAAAAAATCATCCCACAACCTTCGCACACCTGATGGGTTGTAGGAAACCAAGATGGTAACAAATAATGCTCTCAAAGAAATTGCCATTTTTGTACCTAAGGCTTCGGTTGAACATGCTTTAATACTATCATCATTTTCTAAAAGTCATTTTTTCTCAGTAGCTTCTTTAAATGTTCGACTCCTAACTTCGTCAATTGTAAGCAAATCATTGAAGAAGTTGGTATTCTAATATGAATCAAAAGTATTCTCAAGAAAAAACGTTGTGCTTCTGTAGGTAGGACTATGTATATTCTACCCATCCCTCTTATGTATGATTATCTTCTTTTCCCTTTCTTTCAATCTTTAATCCAATGATAGTGCTATGAAAATACATGATATAAATGTAGCCGTGTTGTTTATCTATTGATTTTGTATAGAAGAAATCTCTTAGCATTATTTGTAGGTTGCTTTCATTGGCTAAAACTTCATTAATGGTTTGCTTAGTGGTAAATATAAAACTTCATTTATTTAGAAGATGAATTTGAATATGTTCAACCGGTGGATATATCTTCTAAGAGAGAACCTAAAATTCTTCCATAATGCTTCTGGAGCAAAAATCAACCTTGCATCTGCAAACTGTTGTATCTCATCATAGTTAGGTCCAGGTCAAACTTGCATTAAAATGCGATCTGGACCTTTATAAACGTATTTGTAAAATATTTAGCATTTTTTATACTACTGCATATCTCTACATTGACGTGGAAATTATATTTACGTAATAACCAAGGATTGCAAGGTATAATCCATCTATTACCAACCATCAACTTTTCATTTCTATCGATAGGAATAGATTTGCCAGTGTTGCCACTACAAGAAAAATCACTTACAACTGCATTATAGGTCAGCGTTTAAGCAGTAAATGCCGTTAAAAGTTATTTCAACAGAAATATATCTATTGGAAACGCTGACAAATCATTAGCGTTAAAGCTGAAGAGAGAATAAGTAACAAAACTCTTTTAGGCCGCCTCTTTATACCACTACGCATCTTCCCCAAAAAAAATTTATCTCCAAAAAACATTACCTTTTTATTCATCCTCTGAATTTCTTCAAATCTTAGGCAGTTCTCTCATTCATACTCATCCCAGGTAATTTCTTCCTACGTCGTTCGAAATCATCTTTTGGCGGCTAAAGAGCGACGACAACCCCCTAAATCAATTCGTAAAAATTGAAGAACCCTAATCACCCCGTTGGCTTCGAGCTTGAGAACACATCTACCACCGTCATAACCATCAATCGCCATGCCACCACTTTCTCTAGTTATCTAATTTTCTCAATAGTAAGCAGACTCGATTATGCATTAACTAAGGTAATTTTCTTTTATTTTCTTTTAGTTAAAGCTGAATATCCATTTAAAAGTATAGTCATTTGTGTAGTGAGAAATTTGCTTGGTAATTGTGGTCTTGACAATAAGAACGAGATTACGTTGAAGACAAGCTCGTTGTATACAAAATTGTATGATATTGCAGTCGGTGGTGGTCAGTAGTCGGTCTACGCTGTTAGTGCTAATATACAGATTTACATATTGCCATATATAAACACAAAACACAACATGATTGCTATATTATATTATAACCAGTGATAAAATATTGTTAACGTAATGCTTAAAAATTAAGTTACAAATTAATGAATATATTTACATGATTCATTTCTTTTCAGCACAATTAGATTTATCAATTTATGGTTTATAAATGTTTTATGGGATGATATTTGAATCTTGGGTGATGGAGTAGGAATTTCATGGTAATATCATAATACATAGGTCTTTTTATATCTGAATATATACTCAGCAAAAACCTAAACGCTGACCCATTCATGTATGCACGAAAGACCTAAAATTTTGTGAAATTATCAAGAAGGATTAAGTAGTTCAGTATAGTTCAATAATTACTTCTTTTTGATAGGTTGGTTGTATCCTGAGAGCAAACATTTCGGAGATTTTTTGATGATTTTAGAAGCTTTTACGCATGATAAAGCAGACCAGAAAGTACACTAAGCTCTGAAAAAGAATTCATTTCCTTACCTTATTTTGGAGTGCATTCCTAACACAATATCTTCTTCTTACTAAGTTCTGACTAGGTTTATATATTTTATATTCATATAACACGGTCACTATGTTTCTAATATTTAAAATTTTAAAATAAGTTACAATCAACTAACTCGATAATGCTTAATATATCTCAATTGCACGTGCGTGCACACATCACACACACACACTTGTGTATAGGAAGATAGTATAACATATTATTAATATTGTGTACAAGATATTGATAACATATGAATATATGGTGTGTTACAAGCACAACTCTCCCTAGCTTCCACCATCATTTCCTTTTTAGTAGATTTGTTAATGTGCTAAGTAGTTTTATTGAATTTTGAGTTTGAAAAATCCAAAAAAATTGCTTACAGTGCATTGAGCTATACTTTAATATGTCTTTAACTTAAATATGCAATACATTGTATTGGTTTATGGAGTTTATTTTTAATTAATGAAACATATGCATTTATAAGGACTTATTGCATGTTATTAGAAGATTATTGGTTCGGAAAAAAATAGCAATGTACATGAGATGTGCATTAAGTCTACAAAGACAATTATCATCTTTTGAAGAAGGGCGTCTCATGACTTCCAGTGTAAGTGATTCCTACTCCCGGTTTAGTTTTTTTCTTCTAATTTTTATATATTAGATGTACTGAAATTACAATATCAATGTTATTGATGATGCTAGATGGAGTTTCTAAATAGATGCTTAACCAAATTTGTTAGAACATTATGGCACCATAAATATTCTTATATTGGTAGTTAAAGAAGAAATGCGAAGATTAAATGGTTTTTGTTAGAAATAATCGGTATGTACTTTAGTTCCCTCCCCCCTCGAACACTAGAACATGTAAATTCATCATGTGATCAACACTGTTGTGATTTAATTAAATTTGTAAGAATATATGAAACAAAAATCAGTTCCTTAAATTAATTTATGATAATAATAAGGATTGTGAATAAACAAAAAAATCTCTCTAGATTATTGAATTTAGTGACTGTTTTTCAAAATTCAAGCTATTAAAGAGGGATAATTGCAATGTGTTGCAGTTAAGACATTAACAGTTTTCTGATTGTTGATTGTCATGGCGATAACTATGTTAATGATTTGCAACAATTAATTTACTTGCACTTGACTTGAAAGTAAATTATTTTGGGTACAGTTAAGATAAAAATATTTATTTCTTGCATAGCTTTAATATAGTTTGTACATGATCTTATAGCTTGTTAACTTTGTAGAGTGATACATTTAGTCAAGTTATCAATGAATGCACTGAGCACAACTCGCAACTCCTGCCCATAATCCGGTATTTATTAATTTCCAGTGGATTAGATATCCTGAGTTTTGAAGATTAAAAAGGGGTTGTCATCTTAAGCTTGTGTCTTTGCATTCATCAAGTCCACTTTTTGCACACTGCACATAACTGGTAGAAAAAAATGCTTGTGTAGTCAACCTATATTATTTCTTTTGACAATGTTGCCTATGCATTCACTAGGAAAATATCAGAGATGGACTAGACATCAAAAAAACTAGATACAAGGATCATTTTTTGTTATCATATATCACCTTTACAAAAAAAAAGTTGCCCCATCCATGCATAAAAGAACATCATATAACCTGTAAAACCATCCATAACTTGATTATAAGACGGTGAACTTGATTTTACTAATTTTTCAGTTTTTATTTCACTATCTGAACTAACTCAAGTTGTCCATAGCATATGCCACTACAACAAATCTTACTTTTAGTTGCATTTATCAATAGTTTTTTGATGTAAGTATAGCCTAACTTTTTTGTACTCTGCTTTGTGTATCGATAATGACTGCCGTTGGAACACCAATGCTAGATAAATTTGGTCCTTCCCTTTTTTTGATCATGGGACTTGAATTTTGATCTCCTAAGGCATATAAAATTTGGTCCTTCCCTCTTTTCATAATTGGTCTTTCAACAGTAGGCCCCTTAAAAGTCTCGCTTCAAACTCAAAATCAACAAGGAAAATTTCATGCATTGTATTGGCAGTACAAAGTTTTATAACTTTCTATCTAATATGAGTTTTTAGTTGGTTTTATTTGTATTATTACATGAGAGTTGTGTAGAATGTTTGCAAGATTTTTAGTTGGTTTCTTCCGACTATATTGAATGAACCACAGATTACTACTCTTAGAGCATCACAAACATTTAGTATGATAAATACTGTCAGCTCTTAGAATTTTTATTGCTCTTATAATTTATCAAAACAATAAATATGAAATGATTTTCTTTATGCAACTCCTTTTCCATCGTACCTTTAAATGGAAAAAAAGTGACTAAACAGTAAACTGATAATGTATGATGCATCTATTGTAACTTAGTACAATTTGTTATGTATACTAGTATTAGTAATGAATATTTTTTACATTTGCTAGGCATGGCTACAAAATCAGTTTGGAGTTCTTCATGATGGGAAAAAAATCGAATCTTGGTTTCATCTCAACTTGTAAGTTCAAATTGGAGTAACCAGTGGCCTTTCTTTATGATAGTATACTGGCGCTCCGATTGCCTTTTCTAATAGTATAAAACAAATAATACAAAATAATTGATCAGTGGTTAATACAGTAAATCAATCCTAAGTGATGTTTGGTGTACTATTAAAATCTCTTCTGTTTGTTTCCATAAAAATACATACATCTTAAAATTTTCATTTTAGGATATGTTTCAAATTATACGCTATCTGCTACGTAAGAAAGTTCTAATGTCATAGTCTGACTTGACTTCATAATATTTATATGTACTTCCAAAATTAATAATAGTTAATATATCACAACGGTCAATTATAAGCCACTTCATCCTAGCATTTATATATACTAAATAATTTTGTTCTTCTGCTTTCAACTATTTCGAATACAAATTTTATAGTTGCTTTTTTGGCTATTGCAAGGTAAATAAGCATTATATGTATCCGAAGTATGTAAGTACTTCGTATGGAATAAAGAAACTTATAGTATTCTTAGTATTCTTATATGTAAATATTTCATGTGCAAATAAAGCAAGAAACCTATTATTTATGCCATTTTCATATCTATATACATATTTCCTGAAGTATATAAAAATTCTCACCTGCACTCTAATCTATATACGTGAGTGATTTGTTGCTTATTTTGTATTTCATAATGTATTTTTTGTTACTGTAATTTTTAGTAGTCTTCTTGATAAAATTAATTTTGTCCAGATGTAGATTTGTTACTTGTTTCCCATATTGTACCATATATTTAGTTGCCTGTTGCCCATAATGTACTATATATTTAGTTGTTTATTTCCTATTTGCAGCTCGGTTGTTGAATATATATGGTTAGAAAAAAGTTATGGTGATTCCTATTGTTATGGCAGTAAGTTCAACAAAATACGTGTGGATGTTACATTTTCTTTTTCTGCTTAATTTAGGAGATCGAATCCGCCGTCTCCAATGTATCCAATTATATTATAGTTATTCATTAATGATAAGATTTGTTAATTATTATTTTAAACGTCCAAGTGAATGGTTTAGATTTGATTGTTAAATTTTACAGATAAGTTGCACACCAGCTCTAAAATCTCATTTGCATTAGTTATGTAAATAAGGGACTTTAATGGTATTTCCTTTGTCTAGATGATTGATCCTGATGTAACTGCATATTGGTCAAATTCTAGTCATGCATATTGGGCTTTTATATTTAAACTAATTTTATTTTGATACTGTTATTTACCTTTTAGTAATGATGGACTATCATATGCCTTCTACCATAAATTATAACAAGTTTGAGCTATTCATCAATCGAATATTGGCATTTTACTATCTTTGTGCCATTCAATATTCAGTTGGTAATTTTATTCTTGCCATTATAGGCTATTCGTGTTGCCAATTTGGAAACGTCCTTCAATTGCAGCATGTGGCTTCAACATGAAAGACCTTTTTTCTAGGTAACAAAACCGATGTTCATTTTGCTTGATCTAGCATTTCATATGGCTCACACTTTATGCTTGCATATCATAGACTGTGATTAATCACTTTGGATGGATTATGATACATATTTTCGTATTGATTAGTTTAAAATATCCATCTGTTATATTTTGGTGGATTGATATAAGATGAACTTCTTGAAAACATGGTATTTTTTTGTTACATGCCTAATTTGTGATATTAGTGATGCGCACGTACTTACCTTAACTCTTGGCAGCATTTCTAAAGTTCAGATTACCATATCTATAGTATTGGTTTAGGATCAAGTTTTTATTAACACTTCTCTAATCAAATTTTAGAGCTCTTCTACCTCTATAATACATTATGGTACAAAGAAATGAGAAGCTTAATTTGCATTGACACAAAATTTTGGGGCACTCGAAAATGTTCACACAATTTTTGAAACAGAAATGGGTAGTAAAAGTGCAGTTAAGGTTGGCGCAGTTATTTCGATACTCACATCCATGCTCGGTTAGTTTTTCCTTTTCTTCTCCTTTAAGCTAGGTCAACATATTTTGTATCAAGAAAACAACTCAAAACACTTTAGAGAAAATGCCTTCTAAACAACAGAGAGGGAATCACTTTAGCCTATTTGTAAATCCATCTACACTTATTTTCTGGATTATATGTTTTGTGTGATGCTACAATGTAATATATTATAACTATTCCTTTTTTCCTTTTCCTTTCGTTAACTTTAGATTTTTATATTGTAATATATTGGTAATATATTTTAATATTTCAATAAATATAAAAATTAACTATAATCTAAAGCTTAAAATATTTCTATAATAAAGCATTATAATATTTCAAGAGGAAATACTAAATTTTTGAGTGAATTTTGTGTCAGTCTGCTATAAAGTATACTAATAATTTTAACTGTAACTATTGAAGGTAGAAACTCAGTCATTGCAGCTGTAAACACTAATATTCTATTGCACTTGTAAATGCTAATAATTTGAGTTCTAACGGTAACTATTGAAAGATAAGTTAATTATATAAAATTATGAAAATCAACATATAGTGTAACTTTTGAAATGCTTTACACTTAAAGAAATACTATATACAATACTATATCCTCAACTGTCACTTGTATCTTTTCTAATTTCTACTAATTGAAATTGAAAAGAGCATGTCACACAACAGAAAACAAACAAATATAAGGAAGAGTATATAACATTGTAGAGTAACTATTTCCCTTTATCAATATTTCAATATAGAGTGTACTCAATAGTAATTGGTAACAATTTCTCTTCAGCAATGTAGAGCGCGTGTGTGTATTAGCAGAAGGTCCTACTTCCCTACGATCACATTAAGATTGATTGGTATATCTTGTTTTATATGTATTCCTCTTTCTTTTAGATTTCACTATAAATTAATGAGAGTGGTTGGTTGTAATATGTGAATAAAATATGCTTTAAGTCTATTACAACAGTCAGTACCAATATGGTTTTCCTGATTATACCAATGAAGACAAATGCTAATTTGCAGTTGGTTCCTGTTAAATGTCTTTGTTGTGCAGACATATTCTTTCAGATGGTACTAATGTCCTTCCTTTTGTTTTCTTAATTGTAAAATATTTTAATAACAGGTCAAATAGTTATCTATTTAATTGACTTTCTACACATTAGTTATGCTAAATATCTAATTTTGTAGTGTTACTGACATAATTGAATATTTTCATTATCTCTGATGCAGTTGATCGAATGAGCAAGGACAAAACGTGTTTGTTCTAGAGTACTCAAAGGTAATGTTGTACTTCAAAATTTTATATAGAAACATAGCACAACAATGCTTAAATGAGTTCCACTTGATTATCTACAGATGAACTAATATTGTTTCTATGTAATTAAAAGAGAGCGTGCACTACGATGATACTTAACATATCTACACCCCTTAATTATGTATCTCCTTTTGTGCATGTTAGTTGTAGACAATATGAGCCTGCATATTATATCAATCAAATTGGTAGGGCTAGATATCTTAACTATATATATGCAATCATATAATAAAGGTGGAATTAAGTAGGTTAGAGTGGCATAATCTATTCTTAACTTAAATAGGCATCTTTTGAACTGTTAAGACCGTGACATGTAATCCATTTGAGTTTTAAATTTCCAGTGAGGATGCATAGCACTGTTGTTTCTCTTACCAGCTTCCTGGCTAACATATTAAGAGTAGACTAAGGATGGTAATGAATATTGCAAGCTTATATAAACAGAGAGTACAAAAAGAAGATAACTATACTCAAAATAGAGAAGTTCTCACTGCACCTTAGTAGCAATAGCCTTAGTAACAGTATACTCAGCTTTGTAGTAAAACACGATTAGTCAACTTCCATATAAACTAAAAAAAGAAAAAGAAAATCCTACATTTACTATATATATAGAAGCCAAGAGAGGAGTTGCCCCCACTCAGCTTTGTAGAAATAAATATATAGAAAAAGTTGCAAAAATAATTGATTGATGTAGTGATTTTAGACCCTAAAAAGAGAAAAAGAAGAAGGTTACAACTCAATTGTAATATATGGACATTATAATAAGCGTCTTACGAGCTGTGGCATTCTAGTTTTACCAATTTTCCTTCTCTAGCAAAATTGTTCAATCATAACAAAAAGTAAAGAATATCTGAGTTTCACATTAAAAAATATATCTTTGAATCTAAATCATGAACAAAAACACTAATAAGTGAGTTTCTAAAAATTCTAAAAATGAATTGTTCCACTTTCTATAAGAGTAGAAAAATATGTTAATCTTAATTTCCTCTAAGATTATAACAATACTAGAAAAATAACCTGTTATGTAAATTGGATTTAATTTTTTGATACTAATTACTTTCATTTCTATGAGATATTGCAAGAATTCAGTTTAACTCGCAAGGTTACATTCAACTTGAAGTAAATACTAATCTTGTACAAATTTTAAAACACTCCAGAGAAATTCACCCAAGAGATCAAACAACCATTGATTTGTTCAATGTCTTAGACTTGAGACTAAAGTATACGTAATTAATATATATATATATATACAAACACATATACATACACATACATACACAAGCAGCAAGGTTCTCAAAAATAGAATTTAAATTATAAATCGTAATGTTCAAACATCAAAATTGATATGGGATTGAAATTGTAAATCGTAAATTCAAAAATTCATATTATAAGGTTTGTACATAATTTGAAATCAATCTTGATGTTTGACTTGAGAATGTAGATACACTACTCTGTCCTAATTAACTATTAAGCATGTGACATCTGTACTGCTTTTCAATGCAATTCATAACTTCGATCTCGAACATATTGATGCCGACACTGCGTTGCAACTTGCTAGGGATTTCATCTATCTGTTTCTATCCAACACTTTTTTAGGAGCTTTTGTAAGTTTTGAATGTTCATATTTTCCCTTTCCTTGTGGATCTTATAATATTTAACTATGATTTTGAAATATCATATGCGGACTGGATTGCTCAGTGCATACATCATCAAAAGGTTATATTTTGCCAGGTTTGTTTGATCAATTTCTTTAATGAAGGAAAATGGAGACTTGCTAGTCATAAACTAATACCCATGAATTTAGTGTTATTTGATGTTTGGTATTTTATGTTCCAGGCACTCTACTGATCGTGAAGTTGCACTCATGATGCTTATGGAAAACCTATCATACATGCTGGCTGAAGGGTTTTCTTTCTTTTTTCCAATAACGTTAATATTTTAATTTTACAATATTCCGATGATATTAGATGCAAACTTGCTTTCTAGATATTGTGCATTTGTCTAATTTTGTATGCAGTTGGTTTATAAATTTTATCACTCTTTACGGGTTTATGTAAACTTTGTTCATGGATATTGTGTTCAACTTATTTTATGGAAGTGATTAATAGTTATGCTTTTATTTTACAATTTTTAGTTTGATTTGTTTATGTTATGTACATTAACTGATTAAAATATAATTAAATGTAGTTTATATTAATGATATGTGTGAATATTGCAATGGCACAACATTGCTGTCAATTCTTTGGAAAAAAAATGCATATCCCTATGACAGCGTTTATACATTGCTGTCAATTCATTAGAAAAAAATGCATATCCCTATGACAGCGTTTATACATTGCTGTCAATTCATTGGGAAAAAATGCATATCACTACGACAGCGTTTATACCTTGCAGTAGAAAACTATTAACAGCGTTTATACCTTGCAGAAGAAAAAATATTAACAGCGTTTAAAAAACGCTGTAGAAAGTGGGTTTTTGACAGCGTTTATATTTTGCAGTTAAAAATTTAGGGTCAACGACCGCATGTCGTTATACAACGTTTTTAAAAACGTTGTGAAAACTTTTAACAGCGTTTTTCAAACGCTATGAAAAGTCTTTTTTGTTGTAGTGTGCGTCTTCTATAAACTGGGTATGAATCCGTACCTTAAACAATTACATTTGAAAATTGTTTTGGATATTCTGTTTTGAAACTACAATTTTTCATGTAAGGACAACTTTGATTTTGACTACCAAATGGCCCATAAGTCATCCACTTTATTACTGTCGTATGTAACTCTAATTCTTCATTAGAATCCAGTATTCTGCTCTAATAATTTCATTACATTCATTTAGATTATTTAGTTTATCTTTATCTTCGAAACAACTAGCATATGAATATGTGGTAAACCTCATATTTGATATCCAATCACATGGACGTGAGCAACTACTTTTTCAAGTGCTCCTTAAGTGAAACTATCTTTTTTTAGTTCCTCGTATTTTGCATGAAATAACCTTGCCGTCAAATCTGGTATGTCTTGTGGGTCTTAAGCAGGTAGTGATTCGCTAACAATTTCATCACAAAGTGGATTGCATGTCATTGTAATGAATAAATCAAGTTTGCCATGCATATGCACTAAAGCTATTACATCTTGATATCATTGAAATATATCACGTAAACAACCAATATGACCTTCATAAATGAATTCGTTGACAACTTAATAAATATTAAATTTAATCACATAAAGGTATAAAAATGTACTAAATATAAGATCGGATTATCAAATTCACAAATTACGCAACTGCATCATTTCCCCTTACATCTAAAGCTTCTTATAATCCTTGGTATATTTTAGCTTTGATAGTTTTTTGATTGCTCTTATACCATCTAAGCATGCAAGTATCTAGCTTAACATAATTATCAACCACGTATTATTGAAGTAATCGTCTGCCTCAAAGAAAAAGTGATTTATCATTTTCTCGAATCTATAAAAGAACATTATATATCGATGAATATTAAGAAGTAAAAGATATAAGTATATAAAATATGGTATATAATAAAATTGAATATACCTACAGAATATTAGCATGATACTCGTGGCGTGAAAATTTGTTGTCGTTTTCATCTTGATTATTCGTATCCCATCCATAACTCTCATAAGGTAATAAATGTAGATATTGCAATGATCATAATAACCAAATATTTCAGGACAATTATGATTTGTCCATAGTTTGTTTTAACTATAATATCTCTTTATGTATTTTTTCATTTTCAGCTTCCTCAACCCAAATTCCAGCACCTTGTGAAGAATTTGAGAGAGTATATTGTTTTTGGTTTGAAGGTGGTTCTTTTATAACCAATTTACAATGTTGGATATTTGATATTTATCCAAGTCGTAAAAATACAACAATTAATCTATTATATGTATTACGAGTTTTTTGTAACTTCTCCACAATATCTTGACTCAAAGTAATATTTTCAACCAATATATTATCAATTTTGTTCTCTGTATCATAAATATAGAGTTGTAGAAATCTTAGACGATCACCTGATGTAGGTACCAAACTACCTACTTTATGATAAGCACTTCCTTGAGCACGTAATATGCATACTCCATCTTTTCCAATAGTCAAGTTATCGTCAACATGAAATCCCATTGATGTAAATGCAAACATTTGGTTATAAGCTCGTATGTTTTTTCTAAAGTATTTTCCTTTATTTGGTTGGTCATTTTACAAATCAAAGATCTCACCGGATGAAGAAACTGACTGTATAAAGATTTTCCTTTTAGACAACAGAAGTTATTTGATTCTTGATGAAAGAATTCTACTTGAAAATATCTACATATTCTTGATTGTGGCAAATAAAGCTTTTGAAAACTAGAATGATCCATAAAACTTCTTGCACAGCTATATCTTGCTATAGCACTTCAACATAGTTAAGTAACTCTATGTGTTATGATTCTATTGATGTCATCTCCTTGTTCAAAAGGTAACATATTAACGTTCTCTTTATCTTCATTGTTCATTAACCCGCTAAAACGTTAATCTGCTAAAAAATTTGATAAATAAAATTTATAAGTATCTATTAACATGAAATTCAAATATAATTTTTATTGTATTCAATATATAACATAAATAATAATAGTAAATAGCTCACTTAGTAATACTTGTATAGTTTTAGTGAAGGTATAGAAAAGGAACTATCCGTACTTGTTTGTGATTCGCTATTATTGATATTTTCTTCACGTCTTCTAGATTTTCTAATATGATAATTAGTACGAAATTGTTCTTGCTTTGCTTCTCTCTCGGCTTCTGTTAACCCGCTTTTTGGCAAGGCAACATACAGGTAGATTTAACCCAATCGACTGCATAGTTATCGAAGCGAGCTTATCACGGACTTGGTTCAGACAAATGGATGGACGATCAATCATGGATAGTAAACATGAATATGTAGCCGGATTTGGCATAGTCGATGGACAAACAACGCGACATACTTGGAGTAAAGATTTTGGAGAAAATGGGTTGCTTGGAGTTTTCTTCGAGTCACCTTCAGGTTTACTTCGGGTTTTCAGGAGGCTTACTTCGAGTCAGGGAAGGGCTCACTTCAGGTCACAAAGGGATCGGCATGTACACAAGGGATCGGTGTTGCTTCGGGTAGGTGCTGGAGTTTCTTTGGGTCAGTAGTGCATTTGCTTCGGGACAGGTCGGCACATCACTTGGAGGACTTGGCAAAGCATTGGGTTGGCGTAGCTAGGATAGCATTGGGTCGGCATCCAAGGTTCTTCGGGTCGGCATCCAAGGTTCTTCGGGTCGGCATCCACTTGAGGGATCAGCACTAGGACATGGGGTCGGCAACCACTTGAGGGATCGGCATATGGCATGTACTTTGGGTCGGCACCAAAGGTTCTTTGGGTCGGCATATGAAGCTTGGGGTCGACATCAGCTCTTCTCTGGGTTGGCTTCGAGATGGACTTTGGTTCAGGGAGTAGCTATCTTTGGGTCAGCACTAAGAACATAGGATTAGAATATTATAATGCTTCAAGAGATCGACATTGTCAACTGCTTTGGGTCTGCTACAACCTAACTTAGGGTCGGCATTGAGGAGGAGCTAGGAAGGGGTTGTCCAAGGATAGGGATGGTGTTACTTCGAGTCAGGGACAAGTTTGCTCTGGGTCAATATGAAAACTGCTCGGGTCATTACACAGGTTTCTTGGGGTCGGCATGTTATGTACTCCAGAAAGGAAGTGGTGGACAATATGGAATCGGCTAGATCTTAGTGGGCCCAAGTAAACCAGAAGCCCAATAACCGGGATTTGCCTATAAATACAGTATGTAGGGCTTTATAAAAGGGGTTCTCATTCTGTTTCCCTTCATCTTCTACTTAAAGGCGACTCTGCCATTCTTGTTTCAAAAAATCCAGATTGTAATTTTAATCAATTCTCTAATAATAAAAAAGGAAAATTCTAGAGTGGACGTAGGCCAGAGTCAGCCGAACCACTATAAATCTTGTCTTTTTACTGCTTTCTTTTTAATTTTTGTTGTTCTTCATATTTATATCCTCTTCATATATTCTATCTGTGTTTTGTGAGTGTGAATTGGTACTTTCATCTGCGATTGGGTGTTTGTGACCATTTTTGGCGCAAACATTTTAGTGCTTTCACCGAGAAAGCTCACACTCAAGGATACTGAAGTTTGGATTTGAAAGCTTAGGAACTCGGATTCAGGAAGCAATGGCTAGGCAATCAACAAGAAGACAAAGAGCAGGGAAAAGATGGAAATAATGATGGATGTTATGCAGGAAAAAATGCTAAAAGAGACAGGAGGAAATCCAAGAGTATAACTAGAAAAAAGAAGCAAGCAAGATGATGGATAGAATTTTAGCATGGATCAGAGCTTGGATGCGCATTTGGAAGTGGATAATCTCGGATTCCCTCGCAGACTCGGTGGAAGGATGGAAATGACAATCAGAGACCACGAATGGATGCTGGAACAGTTGGAAATTGGAATCCAGGACTTGTAGCAGAAATTAGCAGGCTTAGATATGGATTGGATCTACCAGGTGCAAACCCCGACCAAGGAGAATGGATCAGCACAACTCCCTATGGAACTAGGGGCATGGATTTGGATAGCTTTGTTTAGAAATGATAGTGGTGATGGAAAAGAGCATTCATCATCCGCCACAAATCAGAGCAAGCCCGGTTTAAGGGCACAGGCCGTCGCCTCTTGATGGCATGAACTAAATGACTGGTAATAACTCCTATACTAAAACGACTAAGTCACTTACACATGTATGGGATCGCGAACGGTCCTTAGGCATGCTCTAAGATGATGATGAACCGCCATAACAAATGATTCTGAAACTCACACGAACGTGAAATCTAACATTAATAATACCGAGTCCCATCCGAGCACTCACATTTCGCCTTGAACGGCACCCGACTGCGAATAGTCACAATTCGCCTCGAACGTCACCCTACCTCGAACGGTCACAATTGTCCACAAACGTCACCCGACCGCGAACGGTCACAATTCGCCTCGAACAGCACCCGACCGCGAACGATCATAATTCGCCTCGAACGGCACCCGACCTCGAACGGTCACAATTCGCCTCGAATGGCACCCGACCGTGAACGGTCACAATTCGCCTCGAACGACACCCGACCTCGAACGAACACAATTCGCCTCGAACGGCACCCGACCTCGAACGTTCACATTTCACCTTGAATGGCATCCGACCTCGAATGGTCACAATTTGCCTCGAATGGCACCCAACCTCGAATGGTCACATTTCGCCTTGAATGGCACCCGACCTCGAATGGTCACAATTCGCCTCGAACGGTCACATTTCGCCTCAAACGGCACCCGACCTCGAATGATCACAATTCGCCTCGAACGGTCACATTTCGCCTCGAACGGCACCCGACCTTGAATGGTCACATATCGCCTCGAACGGCATACAATTTCGAATGATCACTATTCACAATTAGGTAAGATCTTCAATCTCTTCACGGGTCATCAATAGGTTCCGAACGTTAGGCTTATGGCACTACAAAACACACCTTCTATCGCAAGGTATGTTTAGGGGGTATAGTGTTAACCCACCTTTTGGCAAGGAAACATACAGGCGGATTTAACCGAATTGACTGCACGGTTATCGAAGCGGGCTTATCACGGACTTGGTTCAGACAAATGGATGGACGATCAATTATGGATAGTAAACATGAATATGTAGCCGGGATTCGGCATTGTCGATGGACAAACAGCGCGACATACTTGGGGTATATATTTTGGAGAAAATGGGTTGCTTAGAGTTTGCTTTGAGTCGCCTTCAGGTTTACTTTGGGTTTTAAGGAGGCTTACTTCAAGTCAGGCAAGGGCTCACTGCGAGTCACAAAGGGATCGGCATGTTCACAAGGGATCGATGTTTCTTCGGGTCGATGCTGGAGTTCCTTTGGGTTGGTGGTGCATTTGCTTCGGGATAGGTCGACACATCACTTAGAGGACTTGGCAAAGCATCAGGTCGGCATAGCTGGGATAGCATCGGGTCAACATCCAAGGTTCTTTGGGTCGGCATCCACTTGAGGGATCGGCACTAGGATATGAGGTCGGCATCCACTTGAGAGATCAGCACTAGGACATGGGGTTGGCATTCACTTGAGGGATCGGCATATGGCATGTACTTTGGGTCAGCACCCAAGGTTCTTCGGGTCGGCAAAAGGTAGGGGTCGGCATATGAAGCTTGAGGTCGACATCAGCTCTGCTTTGGGTTGGCTTCGAGATGGAATTCGGGTCAGGGAGTAGCTATCTTCAGGTCAGCACTAAGAACATGGGATCAGCATATTC
Source organism: Allium fistulosum (assembly GCA_030737815.1). Classification (NCBI taxonomy): domain Eukaryota; kingdom Viridiplantae; phylum Streptophyta; class Magnoliopsida; order Asparagales; family Amaryllidaceae; genus Allium; species Allium fistulosum. The sequence goes on from CM060906.1 coordinate 329,234,251, forward strand.
TAACACTTCAAGGGATCGGCATTGTAAAATGCTTCGGGTCTGCTACAACCTAACTTCTAGTTGGCATTGAAGAGAAGCTAGGAAGGGGTCGGCCAAGGTTAGGGATGGTGTTACTTCGAGTCAAGGTCGAGTTTGCTCTGGGTTAATATGAAAACTGCTTCAGGTCATTACATGGGTTTCTTGGGGTCGGCATGTTATGTACTCCATGAAGGCAGTGGTGGAAAATATGGACTCGGCTATGATCTTAGTGGGTCCAAGTAAGTCAGAAAGCCCGATTACTGCGATTTTGCCTATAAATACAGTAGGCGGGGCTTCAGAAAAGGGGTTCTCATTCTATTTCCCTTCATCTTCTACTTAAAGGCGACTCTGCCATTCTTTTTTCAAAAACTCCGGAGTGTAATTGTAATCAATTCTCTGATAATAAAAAAGGAAATTTCTGGAGTGGACGTAGGCCAGAGTCAGTCGAACCACTATAAATCTCGTCTTTTTACCGTTTTCTTTTTAATTTTTGATGTTTTTCGTATTTATATCCACTTCATATATTCTATCCGTGTTCTGTGATTGTGAATTGGTGCTTTCATTTGCAATTGGGTGTTTGTGACTATTTTTGGCACAAACAACTTCTATCATTGAATTTCTTTTTATTATATCACGAATGCGGCGACAATCTAATTGTTGGGCCCTTTGTTCCAGATTTAATTCAGAAGGACGTTGTCTTTTTTCATTTTGCCTTGATTTGAGCATCTAATAATGCTTGTTTATGAGCTTTCTCGATGATTCTAGGGCTTCTACGAAGTATTAAGGATGGTGACTAATTAGATTTTCCTGTTGATGTTCGCTCCTTTCAAGGATTTTGGGGCTTTTATGGGGTTATAATTAAGGAGTGTATTTTGATTCCATTGGGTTATGTTGAATTATATTGGTATTTATTGAACTTATATGTGAACAACTTGATTGGCTTCCATTGATTGAAATTGAGTTCTCTCGATGATTCTAGGACTTCTATGTGGTTTTAACTTAGAAACTTGATTAACTTCTATAATTTGATGGTGAAATGCACAAATTTCAGATTGGAATTTGTTTGATCCACAACCTTAAAATAGAACATTTACTTTGTTTAATTTATGGAAAAAGTAAATATTATGAACCATTATTGTGTAAGAGTTAGGATATTTATAGAGATGGTAAAAAAACGTTGAATTGTTAAGTAATAAAATGATTAGTGGCCTATTCACCTAAGCCCAAAGTGTGATGATAATCGACTCTTATGTGAAAAAATAGGATGGGAGCAGGTTGTTAATTACCTAATGGTACACACAACTCTGCACTTCTTAAACTCTGTTGATTGCAAGAATCATTATCATCTAAGGCCAACTACTCCAACCGCTCAAAGGGTTATAATGATTTGTAAGCGTGATTAAACACCAACTAAAACATAATATAAAGTTTTAAGCATAATTTCTACAATGACAATAAGGATGATATAAATTACACCAATTACGATATAAAACAAAATCTTCAGAAGAAGATAGAAATTACACAAATTAAATGAATGCTAAATCCTAACCTACGATTGCAATGATTGTTCGAGCTACCTAATCGAAGTTAGCTGAACAATTAGTTAAATGAATAACGAGTCATACCAATGATTGATTGTGTCGCCTAATCAAAGTTAACTAAAAAAATCAAATGAATAGCGAATCAGACCAATAAGATAACCCCCTATCCGTTTTACTAGGGAAACATAAACAATCACTAACTAAAACCTTTTCATGGTCATACTAAACTCTAGCGGACTTCATATGAGCATGTTTTGGATCGGCAGTCTATTCCTGCATACAGCCAAAACTTCATTCATGAATATCGCAAATAGGAATGGGTAGGTAAGTTTTTTTTAAAATTAGGTTCTTAGATAGTAATACATACTAGTACTACAAGTCTTAGGTAGTGTACAATATATTACATGTCAATATAAGTCCTATAGTTCAAATCATGCTCACTACGCCATAAATGGCCTTCTGCAACATTTTTGCAAGGTGTTGCTAGGTAAAATGTTGCGATAGCTATACAATTTTGGTCCTACTGCAACGTTGAATTTTTGATGTTGCCTTAGACATAAAAATGTGTTGCTCTAGCTAAACAAGTGTAATTGATGCAACATTTTTTTATAGTGTTGCTATAGCAGACCTTTGCATATCTTTCGCACCGATCCGCGCCAATCTACCAAGGCAAATCCTACGTTGGAGAACGTGACACCTCAGCAATCCGAACACCACTCCTTGATCTTTTAGAGCCGCGAAGAAAAAAAGTCCCTGCAAATAACTTTTTATTTTCATTCTTCTCTGTCTTCTTACAAAGTTTCAAGCGATTTCGGTTCGATTAGGGCTTCGATTTGGCGGTTCAAGCTTTGTTCAGTGATTTCGCTTCGATTTGGGGGTTCAAGCATTGTTCACATCACTTTAGGGCTTCAATTTTGATTTTGAGGTATAACACTCTCTCCCATCACTTTAGGGTTTCGATTTAAACTACTTATAAATTCTTAATTCGGCCGGAATTAACAATTCGACTTGTCTAGGTTTCCTCTTGTTGGACACACACACAAATTTTATCTTTTTATGTTAAAATACTCATATTCATAATTGTAGTGATGGACAGCGAAAACATTTGGATAGAACTTCCAAAGTTTAGTGAAGGATATATTAGCGGGATAAGAGCCTTTATACAAAACGGTTTTTCTAAATTCGCCGTAGGCGATGAAATGACGTGCCCATGCAAGAATTGTAAAAATAGCAAGTGGCGTCATCCAGATATAATTTATGATCATCTCATCTGCAATGGTCCATCTCCATTGTATGTGAAATGGATTTGTGAGGTTTCTCACCCAAATTTTGGAAGCAGTGATAAAGATATAGACTGTGATGCTGGTGATTTTGGAGATAATCTAGGTGAAATGTTGCACCGTACTCGTGGAAATATGCAGAACTGTGAAGATGAGAATTCTGATGCACCAAATGCCGATGCTAAAAGATTTTATCGCCTTGTCGAAGATGGAAAGCAGCCATTATATCATGGCTGTTCAAAATTTTCGAGATTAAGTTTTATCATCAGGCTTTATTCTTTAAAATGTGTACATGGAATTACAGAGTCTGCAGTTGGGGATATACTAGAGTTGATGAGAGACGCTTTTCCACAGGCCCACATACCTTTATCTTTTAGAGCCGCGAAGAAAATCATTAAAGATTTAGGTCTTGATTACAAAAAAATACACGCATGTCCAAACGATTGCATGCTCTATTGGGCAGAAAATGAAGATAAAGATGTCTGTAACTCTTGTGGTATTTCGAGGTGGGAAGAGGAAAAGAAAGGCACCCGTGACAATGATCCAGAGAAGTTGATTCACAAAGTCCCGGCAAAAGTGATGCGTTACTTTCCGCTAAAACCAAGGCTGCAAAGGCTGTTTATATGCAAGGAGTATTCACAACTTATGAGATGGCATTCTGTGGGCCGAAAAAAAGACGGAAAACTTAGACATCCAGCTGATAGCGAGACTTGGAAGGCGATGGATGCTATGTATCCTGATTTTTCATCAGAAAATAGAAATATCAGATTGGGTGTAGCCTCTGATGGATTCAATCCTTTTCGTACAATGAGTACAACTTACAGTACATGGCCAATTGTATTAGTTAACTACAACCTTCCACCTTGGTTGTGCATGAAGCCCGAAAATCTAATTCTTTCAACACTCATCTCCGGTCCAGAGTCTCCAAAGAATAAAATTGATGTCTATATGCAGCCTCTAATTGAAGAGTTGAAAGAATTATGGGATCTAGGCATAGAAACTTATGATGCTTTTACTGATCAAAAATTCATGTTACGTGCAAGTGTGTTGTGGACCATTAGCGATTTTCCGGGGTATGCAATGTTATCCGGTTGGAGCACAAAGGGTAAATTGGGTTGTCCTGTATGCCATTATGAGACTTCTTCAATGTACTTGAAACATAGTAAAAAAATGTGCTACATGAATCATAGAAAATTTCTGGATCCGAAACACAAGTGGAGGTTTGATAAGAGGAGGTTCAATGGTGAAGTTGAAATAGGACAGATTCTGGGAAATTTATCAGGAACAGACATTGAAGAACTGTTGCGTGACTTTGAAAATAATTTTGGGAAGAAAAAGGATTCCCCTTTCAAAAAGAAGTCAATATTTTTCAATTTACCGTATTGGAGCCACAATTTATTGCGACATAACCTTGATGTTATGCATATAGAGAAAAACATATGCGACAACATACTCGGTACTTTGCTAAATATTAGTGGCAAGTCAAAAGACCATTTGAATGCTCGTTTTGATTTACAGGAAATGGGCATCAGGAAGGTCCTGCATCCCGTTTTATCAAATGACGGCAAACACTTTGAAATTAGGGCTTCCATATTTGACATGACGAATAAAGAAAAAGAAATATTTTGCTCAGTACTGGAGAATGTTAAATTGCCATACGGTTGTGCAGCCAATATCAGTCGGTATGTTCACACGAAGGAAAGGAAAATCTCAGGGTACAAGACGCATGATGCTCATTTTCTACTTCACTACTTGTTGCAATTTGCTGTGAAAAAAACACTGAAGCCTGAGGTTGCATTGCCTCTGATAAGATTTGGTGCATTCTTAAGAGGTCTTTGGAGCAAAGTAATTGATTTGGAAGATGTGAAGAGGCAACAACAAGAAATTGTCAAAATTCTTTGCCAATTTGAAATGATATTTCCACCGGCTTTCTTTGACATAATGGTTCACTTGACGGTTCACTTGTGCAAGGAAGTTGAATACGGTGGACCTGTGCACGTTCGATGTATGTTTCCGATTGAGCGTTATCTAGCTAAACTCAAATCTTATGTGCGCAACAGATCTAAACCGGAGGTTTCCATCGCCGAAGGTTACTTGGCAGAAGAATGCTTGACATTCTGCTCAAGATTCTTAAGCGGTGGTGATGCAGTACCTAAATTTGAAAGTTGTCCACAAAATATGGAATATGCTATTGGTACAAGAGGAAATAAAGACGGAAAAGCTATTCATCAAAAAGAATCTGAGTGGATGGCATGTCATCGGTACATTCTATTCAATTGTGGTAACGAGGAAATAGATAATTTAAAAGAGTAAGTTTTTATGTTCTAATTTATTCTAGCAAGTACTAAAGAATTAGAATATTTCTTTATTGATATTAATACCATCATAATTATTATAGGGAACATCGAGCTTTAATTGATGGTCATGCAATATCGAGAAGATATAAAAGAGAGAGAGCACATACTGAAGAATTCTGGAAATGGCTGAAGGATGAGGTTGGGAAGAAAGAGGACATTTCGAAAGAGCTAGAAGTGCTTGCAATGGGCCCTAATCGGACAGCTAGGAAATTTAGTGGATATGTTATTAATGGATACAGATTCCATACAAAATATAGAGATGCTAAGTGTAAAACACAGAATAGTGGTGTATTCTTGACTGCCTTGACCACTAGCTTTGCAAGTTCAAAAGATCAAAATCCATTGGTTGGTAATGTTAGTTACTACGGAGCAATTGAAGAAATACTAGAAATTGATTATTGGGGAGAAATTTCAATGGTTTTATTTAAGTGTTGCTGGTACCAAGAAGAGAAAGATTTGTATGGGATGACTCGAGTTAATTTTAATAGATTGTGCCAGAAATCTGATCCGTATGTTATGGCTTCACAAGTACAACAAGTATTTTATATACAAGATCCAACTGATACGGCACTTTATAACGTTGTCAAGAAATTGCCGAGGGACTGGTGTGATGTCGAAAATGAAAATGGAAATGAAGATGATCCAGTTTTACATGATATTCAATGTGGTAATGGAATAGGAAATCAAGTTAGTGATGTTAGGTGGTATAGAGATGACGTCCCGGCAACACAAATCCTCATTCCGCCTAGCATAGAGGAAACTTCCTCTTGATTTCTATGTAGCAATATCAAGTGACTTCTATTTATGTATTAGTTCTTAATTAAGGGACGACTTCTGTATCTATTGATTTTCATAATTAATTTACTACTTTTTAATTACTTGACTGCTTGTAAGTTATTCTGATTTTATGTGTTCCCTTGTTGTTTCTAGTGCTTTATATACCTGCATACACATATGTACTTAATATACCTACCCATTTTATTATTTCATATCTTGCTTCCAATGTAAACTCACCATTCTGTATCCATTTTGTATAGGATGGGGGAACTCATGCAGCTCACATTTCATCACAAGGGTGCATTTCAGAAGGCACAATATGTTGGTGGAACAGATACTGTGGTAAAGAGGGTTGATCCTGACTACTTCTCGTACACAGTGCTCATGGAGTTTGTGAAGGATGAACTTCAATACACCGAAATAGGAGGAATTTATATGAGAAATGGTGAGAAGGGTGGGTGGAAGTTAGTGACGAATGTTGCGGACCTCTCCGAATTAGTCAAAGGAGTTAACACTGGTGGCAACTTGGATTTTTATATCGACAACGTTGTCGATACTGCAATTGAGCCATTGAAGCAAATGCAGCCGCATGTAATCATGCGGCCAAGGCAGAATCTGGTTACAGGTATATATAAATGGATAGTTAATATCATTTACAGATTGTGATATTTTGATATAGCAAAAAAAAAATTTATTGTGATATTTTGATTATAACATTTAAAGATTATGATTATAATATCATTGTATTGTTGCAGCTACAAAACCAGTGAAACGACAGTACGTGACGGCTCATCAACTAAAACAGAACCAAAAAAACAAGAAGTTAGCTGAAGTCAATAGTCCTCGGAAGTCAGCACGACTGAATAGCAATGCAACTGTGAATCTAAAGTTAGGTGAGGTGAACAGTCCTCGGCAGTCGACACGGCTGATTAATCCATAACCCAACGATGCAACCGTGAATCTAAAGTTAGCTGAGGTGAAAAGTCCTCGGAAGTCGGCACGGCTGAATAATCCAGAACCCAGCAATGCAACCGAGAATCTAAAGTTAGCTGATCAGGTAAATCCTCAGAAGATGACACAGAAAAAAAAACCAAAAATCAGCGATTCAACAGTGAATCTGAACTCATCAAGTGTTAAGAGGAAGTTGGAATCACGTTTACCAACATCGGAAGAAGAAGATATGGATGAAAATGGCATGCAGGTTTGAAGAATTCTTATTATGATGATCTTATTGTAATTTGAATATTTTGTACCACTCTTGCAGCATACTTACTATGATGTTCCTGTTTATTATATACTTGCAGGATGTTCATCTACCACCTCCACCACCTCCAAATGAGTATTCTACACCTCCACTATCTCTACAAGATTATGAAGTACAGAGAGCTGCTAAGTTGATGGTGAACCTAAAAGATTATGAAGTACATAGAGCTGTTAATGTGATGAGGAACAACGAAGTTCTTGCTTCTCTAGGTGTGCCTGCAATTTCAGCTGAACTGAGAAATGTAAACCAAAAAAAAGTTAAAGGAAAAGAAAAGATGCAAGAGGATGTGGATAGTGATCAGGAATATAATCCGGACCATGAGGAGCATAGTGAAAATGATACTTTACAAAGTCCAAGAAAGGTGTGTGATAGCTACATATCTTATTTTTTCTGCTTATGAAGATAATAACTATAAAATCCAATCTTATTTCCTACTTATATATACAATTTAGAGAACTAAAAAAGTTGAGAAGCCCAAGCCTGTTAGTGGACCACAAACTCGTTCAGCTAGTGGTATCGCAAAGGAAAAGGAAAAGTTGAGAAGCACAAGCCCAAGCCCAAGCCTGGTAGTAAGTTCAACTGAGAAGGATGCTGAAGGAAAAGGAACAATGGCTGATTATTTGGCTCTGCGGGAACGACAAAAGAAAAATGCTGCAAAAGCTAGTGCAAGTGGTATGGCAAATAAGTATGTTGCGGAGAATGTCTTGCCAGACATTGAAAATGAAGAAGTTGAAGCAGGTACTGAATTGATGTGATAATAATATTTAATATTACAGTAGGATTAATATTTAAGTACCGAATTTACATTATGATTTATGTTATTATTTGACGGGACTTTTCATTTTAATTAAAGGTAAAGTTCCTAAAAGACTCAGAGGTCACACAAAGATGTTTAATGTTCATACAAGGGCGAATGACAAAAGAGTTGTAATTATGATGAACCAGTGGTTCCAACCTATTTCAGATGATGACAAAGTAATATCTGAACTGAGCAACTTTTTAGGAACATTGAAAAGGTCCGTGCCACTTACGTATAAATCTTGGTCGGATGTTCCTGAAAAGTTGAAGAAATCTCTATGGGATTATGTTAAGGTAATCTATTATTAACTATAATGTTGCTGAATTTTACTTTAATAAGTAATATTGATCTATTAACTATAATGTAGCTGAATTTTGATTTATTTATTCTTTTTTATATTTGATTTATATTTAAGCAACGGTATATTATTCCGGATGAATGTGAAAACTGGGTGTTGAAGTCTATTCGTGACTGTTGGAGGGGGTACAAGAGTCGCATAAAAACTGCTCATTATAAAGCTTATAAGACTGATGAGGAGAGGCTAGAAAACAAGCCGGACAACATCCCAGTGGAGGATTTTAAAGTGCTCTTGAGGTATTGGGCAGATGATGAGATTTAGGTATACGTACATATTATTTATTTCGCAAGATAAACGAGTACTTTTTTTTGTGATATAAACGAGTACTTTGTTTTTTGTGTATTTTTTAGCAAAAAGCACTGAAAAATTCTGATAGTCGTAAGTCGTATCAAGACACACACACTGCTGGTCCAAAGTCGTTCGCCCAGCTTCGTCATAAGATGGTATGTGATACTTTACATTTTTGACTGAAGAGAGTGTATGCTAAACTATCTATTGAACTTGTATCAGGAGACACCATCCGATGCAGCACTTTTTCTTAAAAGTCGTAAGAGAACAGATGGGCGTGAGTACATGTCTAATCCTCAAGTAATGAAGTACAAACTTGTAAGTAATAATTCTGTTTTGTAATAATTTTGTTCTGTTTTGCACATGCTGCACATTGTTTATGTCTTGCTCATGTGCATGTATGCTCATGTCCTTGAAACTGTCCTTGAAACACTTGTTGAACCAGAGTTTCGCAAACGTACTAATGGCATAGATGTTTGCTTTGGAAATTGTAATTGAGTATATTGTGAGATTAAGAATTTTGAACCCTCGGCCATTTTTTCCCTTTTCTAGTCGAATGAAGAGGACTTGCTTTTGCGTTTGGCTAGAAATGACACAAAAACTGGAAACGAAGAAATGAATTTGGTTAAAGGGATTACTAACTTGGTTTATATAAAAATATATGTCTATAGTAATACACATATGTGCATAAATAAAATGAATGGCCGTTTGAAGCTTCAGAATCCAGATGACGAAGCCATAGCTGGCTGTCGACGGAATTGTTTTCCAGTTTTTACTAGTATATATGTTACAAATTGTTTTCTAATTACATGCACATAAACAAATTGTTTTCCAAAATGTGGCTTTCTCTGCATTTGCTGTACACAATCCATATATAAGCATTTGCTGCATTCTCTGCATTTACTGTAGGGTAATTTTGATGTGGTTTTATTTTGTAGGACTTAGTTCAAAAGGCAATGGCCGGTGGAGAAGGAGGAAATACTGTCGAAACAGTAATTTCGAATGGAAAATCACAGGGTCGTCCTTTGCTTATAGGGAGGCGTGCAAAGTGTGCAAAACAATCAACCGAGGCTCTAACAAATGCTTACGTACATGACTTAAGGCAAAGGATTGTCGAAGAAATTGAAGCACAGCTAGAATCCAAGGTAAATCAGAAGGTACAAGAGAATTTGGCTAGGGTGCTTAAGAAATTAGGTGATGCCAACCCAGAGATGAACATCAATGTAGAGGATCTAACTTCCGCAATCATGTCCAGTGAAACTGATAATCTGACTGGAGGCACCAGCTCTTAAGTCTCATTTATGAATTGTTATGTGTACTGGATATTTTGGGGTAGCTTTGTAGTATTTTGGGGTAGCTTTGTAGTATTTTGGGGTAACTGACATGAATTGTGATGTGTACTGCTGTATGAATTGTTATCTGTACTGTGTATTATGCTGTGTATTATGCAAGTGTTTTATGTGATATTGTACTGTGTATTATGCAAGTGTTCTATGTGATATTGTACTGTTCTATGAGCTCTTAGTGTCTCTTCAGTATAGTGTTGCAGTAGCTTCAGTATAGTGTTGCAGTAGCTTCAGAATAGTGTTGTAGTAGGCTTCTGAATAGTGTTGCAGTAGCTTCATAATAGTGTTGCCACCGGGTTATAAATGTTGCTTAAAATAATGTTGCAATAGTCATTCAAGGTGTTGCCATAGGGATGGACCCAGTTGGGTCGTGGGACCCACATTGTGGGCCCCACAATATGCGGGCCCCACAACTTCAGAAATTTAATACCCTATAGCAACATTTTTGGAATGTTGCTACAGATACCTATGGGTGTTGCCATAGACCCAAATAGGGTTCTATTGCAACAATATTACTTATGTTGCCTTAGATAGTCAAAATGTTGCCTTTGAGGTCTAAGGCAACGGCAAAAATTGCATCACCCTAAAAGTGTTGCCATAGACCTATGGCAACATTTTTCGGTCCTGAGCCAACATTTTTTTTGTGTTGCAGAAGGCCATTTATGGCGTAGTGGCTACACGAATTTGGAACCTGTGACCTCTTGCACCAAAGTTGAGGCCCTAACCACTGGGACAATGGAGTTATCCCATGTTTATCAAACTGGTGGGTAATTAAACAATTATGTTTGTTAAACTTGCACACATTTGGTTTTTAGACTTTAGATCTAGCACATGCTCTATCAAAAACATCAAGAAAAAGAAGAAAAAATATTGTTCCTCCTAAAACTTCAAAGCTTCAAAATATGACTAAAAATACAACGATCAATCACACTTTAAATTCTAAAAATGGAGGATGATATTGATAGTACCAACCTTTTATCATTCAACTTCAAATTTGTAGTTGATAAATTGATACATACATGCGTCTCAAAACTTTGTAACCAAATCCCAACACATCCAAATATAAAACCATAAACAACTCAAATTTTCAAATAAAAGAATAATCAAAATAAATTTACTTTGACATACAAAATGACCATCCTAACACATGTGTAAACAAACTGCATGTATATTTTTCCATCTTTACACAATTATACAATACTTGCAAGTAGAACTACATAGTATAGTTGAAATATTCTAAATAATATAATTTACTAACAAATGTCTGAACAAATTGCATGTGTACTTTTCCATTATTATACCTCCTTCCAACTGAGGATATTTCAAGGTTAGCTATAATAACAACATAAAATGAGTAAATGACTAATGACTGTAGTGTTAAAAATACATAACTCCTATGACCAAACGATCAGATCTTTTATTGCTACTCATTATTTCTTTCATTGAAAAAATGTTTTTGATATATAGGCATGCAAGATCTCACACCTATGACATTCATTAAAACATAAATGTAGAATGTACCGATTAGGAAAATAATTCAGCACGCTTTATTTCTAATGTCTATATATCCTTTGAGAAACCTTGAAGACAACTCTCTCCCTCTGGTTACTAAGGCAACTGAATACAACACATGTTCAGCCGATTCTGATAACAGCCCGCATAAAGTCAAGTTTAATCCTGAAAATCCAAAATAAGAACTACCAATAAGCATACATGAACAAAACTGGAAGTTCACGGCTGAATTGTAGAGAACAGTGAAAGAAGAACACTCATGAATATTTGAAACTGCATAAACATGTCTTCGTCATAGAATAAAATATTTGGCTTGTAATTTTGAATAATATATTAATATTTATAGATACGATGATCAATCAGTATGGTATAAAATAATTAGTGTATTTTGTATATCACCCACACATTATTATGCATATAATTAAGTTATATATACAATTTACATTTTAAGAACCTTAAAAAAATAGGAGGGACAAAAAACAAATTTTCTTTAACTTGCCTAGCCAAAATTCTTTACATATGAAATCGGTTTTTAATTAGGTGCAAGAGAAAGAGATGGTAGCATTGATGATGTAGACGAATTCATGAAAGTAATGAATATAATGACATAGTGAGCTTCATATCTTTGGAGATGACAGTTAACTAATACAAATAGAAAAAACGATAAATAAAGAAGAAAACATCCAAAAGCTTTAAAGAAAATAAGGAACATACTACCACAGTAGGCTGCACATAATGATATATAAAACATTTTTTTAAGTAAATGGAACAAAAATTATATAAATCATTTTATTTGACATCCACTACATGAACAATTGATTTTTAGATGAGTATATCCATAAACATACTATACATTGATATGTAAAACATACTACACAGTAAATCCATAATTTATACCCCATGCAATGCATGGATATACCCATAAGCATACTATGTTATTGGACCGTATCGTCCATCTTTGAAGAGCAGGGCGTCATAATTACAAAAACATAAAAAAAACTCTAAAGCAACCAAAACTCATTAAAAAAAATTTGATTGCATCATGTTCAAGTTCTGACACAGTTTTACTAACTTGAGGACCAAAAGTAAATAAAACGACAAAATAAATTTGTAAAAGGTAGCCTAAATTTTTATAGTTTGCAGCCAAATGATTTTCTAATGTAGATTACATATGTAATAAAGTAGATTACATAGTGTACTAAGGTACCATAAATTGCAATCAAATCAAAATTTAAAATTGCAACCTATTTGCAACCAAATTGGCAACAAACACCTAAGAAGAGATTTGTGTAGTGAAATAAATGAAGGAGCTAAATTAAAACGGAGGAATATTTCAAATTAACAAGAAAATCACAGCAGAAAACAAGAACAACATGATTTATAGTGGTTCGGCATTGATTGCCTACGTCTACTTTGAATATTCTCTTTATTGATTCACAATAATCTTGATTACAGTAAGAAATATCCAGAAACAAGAGAACCATGATGGAAGTTGATTACAATAATAGGGCCAGCAGTGTAAAGATCCTCAGAAGGACCCCCTAGGCCTGTACTTATAGGTGAAGGCAACCACCAATCTGACTGCAATTTCAACATTAGCACCTTCTCATTCATATGGGCCCACCATAGGAAGTGCTAGGCCCAAATCTCAACGGAGAGAGATCGGTATCGATTCCTTCGTTTATTGAATTTGGGGTAGCAACCCCTATGGTAACTTCCCCATGCTTAAATATGATGGTGTCTCAAATATCATGATGATTGGATGTGTGAAGCTCGAGTTTTCGCTTGATCTTTGGTTCGAATCCCCATTTATGTCATTGCATCCGATCCATAATGCTTCGAACATTATGCCGATCCCTCTGACTTCATAGATATATACTGATCCATCTTGCTTTATAAATATATATGCCGATCCATTTTGCGCCACCATCCATGCCAATCCCTCTTTTATACTACTCATGTTGTTATCCATTCAAATGGGCATACCGATCCCTAATGTTTCACTTTGCTATGCCGATCACTAGTATTCTATCTATGTTGACAAATGACTATGCCAATCCTTATTCCATCTAAGCTAATTTCCATTTTTCTGACATCTGCATTGTCTGTCTATCAACACTGTTCAATCCGGGCTTCGTATAACTGTCTGAACTCTATTTCTAGGTCCTATAGCCATTGCTTCATGGTCATCCTTCTTGACAACAGTCGAGTTTGTCTTGCATGACCAGTCTAATATAGCCGGGTCAGGGTAATGGGTAACACTTCCCCCCAAAGTACCTCTTGTGAGTAACATGACGTGCTTTGAATCGGATAAAGTCTGAGTTGCTGGAAAGGAATCCATCCAACTTCCTGGTTGATCTCTATTTCTTCATCAACTTTCAATAAAATAAGTCTGATGTCGCATTCCATCAGCATATACAAATTCGGTCATGTAGGGCTTACATGCCTTCTTCTATCTGATCTGATCTCAAACTTGAGAGTTTCAGGCTTGATTGCATTTTCAATTGATTTCAAAAGGTCGAACTTTTAAATCATTCTTGTACATATCCACATGCACGTTTCTCTTGTTGGCTCCCGGATGTGTTCGAAGGTTCACAGGTCGTTGCCAATTTTTATAGTATTCTGTTTGCAGTCGAACCTTCATAATAATGATCGTCAAACATTTTTTAGTTGTTTGCCATTTATCTTCTTCCGTCTTTCAGTCCATTCATTTTCTTTTCACTTCATTTTTCATCATTCATTTATACTATTATGTTATTTTATTTTTTATTATGGAGGGTTCGACATTCCACATGCCGACCCATTGCTAAGGATAGATGAGCAGGATCGGCAGATCTTAGTGCCGATCCCTCCTCCCCGTCTTTAACTGGCTCACCCCCTATAACCGGTCTCTTCTCTATATCTCAATATATATAAACTTGCTTCCCCTTCTTCTTTCACTTACTTTTTTTTACTTTACCTACTTTTGCATAAACATTCTGCCGAATCTAGATTACTGCCGATTCCCCTTGACGAACGAGGAAAAACTCCTAAACTTTAGAACTAAATCCGAGCACGAAAACGAGCACTTCCTCCACGTCGTCTTTCATTCATCCTCAATCCAAAGCCCCGATCACTCGCCTGTAGTTTAATTCGGTATATATAGGTACGACTTCTCTTTTAATCGTGTAATTGAGTTATGAATCTCGAGCTTTGGTGAGTTCGAGTGTTTTTTAAGTGGATGGCTTAGTAGATTGCATCGGGATATAAGGGTAAGAAGGAGAAGAAGGAGATGGAGAAGAAGATGGAGAAGTAGGGTTCCGGTGAGATGGTATTTTGTGGTTAATGAAGAAGATGGAGAGTTGAGCTCTGGAATTGGTTGGAGAGGGATCGGTTTTGAGGCTGAGGGATCGATACAAAGTTGTTTAGTGAGGGTTCGGTGTTGGTAGCTTTGGTGTAGGGATCGGTTTAGATGTCTTAAGTTGAGGGATCGGTAGGATGTTGTACTGATGAGGGATCAGTGTGGTGGTTACTCTGTGTGGTGGTTAATCGGTGAGGGATCGGTAGGAAATGTCTGTGGAAAGGGATCGGTAGGTCGTGGTGTTGATGAGGGATCGACAGTAAATGTTTGGGGTATGGGATCGGCATAGAGTGAAGGGATCGGTATCGACGCTAAAGACCAACTTAATGTAAGCCATTTGAACACTTGACTTCATATTGCTTTACCTAAATATAAGATGAATAAGGCAATGCGACTTGCATACTTGGACTGTCGGACTTAAGCTTAAACGAACAAACTTCTGGACTTCTCAATATGGACTAAAAAAACTGGCTAATAAAATTGGAAAATAAACATCATAATTCAATATCCCGATAACCGATCCTAAAGCTTTTGTTGCCGATCAATTTTCTTGTCGATTGAGACAGTTGGCGATGACGGTCTCCCTGGACAAAACACCAAGTGTTATCATTTTATTCTTGCTATTTTAATTTCAACCTATTTATGCTTGTTTCACATTGCACTACACTAGTCCACACTTGACATGGGGGAATAGGTTATTATTTCTAA
The DNA here is from genome assembly GCA_030737815.1 of Allium fistulosum. Lineage (NCBI taxonomy): Eukaryota > Viridiplantae > Streptophyta > Magnoliopsida > Asparagales > Amaryllidaceae > Allium > Allium fistulosum. The sequence continues at coordinate 329,249,839 of CM060906.1, forward strand.
ATAGGCGCAATTACTATGGCTCGTCAATAATAAATAGTTTAGTTAGAATTAAAAAAAAAATTAGTTTAATCTACTATCAATATCTTGATTGTTTACTGAGTATAGCTAACATAGATCCCAGACGCACGAAGCGTTCAGTCAACATGTCTTCTGAATCAGCGGCTAGACACATCGGTTCCGAAGCAAAATCAAGTTCTACCATTATATCCGAAAGAACTTCTTCGAGCCACCACGCAGAACAACCAGAAGAATCTAATCCTCAAATTAATCTCTTCTACGATATTCCAATTCTACCAGAAGAAACCATCATCCAGACTCCCGATGCCGTTGGGGGTGCCATTGTTCAAGATAACCCCATCGACTCACAAGCTTCTCGAATCGGCGAAGCTGCTCTTCATCGATTGTACTCTATTCACGAGATCCCATTTGAAGATGTTTTATTTTCAATAAGGCAAGATAGACCTCATAACTGACGAGCTGCTATCTTTATTCGGGTTGTTGGATGATGGCCACAAAATCGGACTCCCTAGAAGGAAAGCAGTTCTGAAGATTATTGTTGAACGAAGAGAAGAAACAATTAACCTCATCGTGCCCTCTGCCGAGGGGACTCGAGAAGGTACTAAAAAGGGGGAAATCAAAGATTCTCAAGCTGATAGACCTGGATATGATGGTGTAGGCCTTGAAAAAGTGCTGATGGCTGGTCCGTCGCAAGTCGGGCAATCACAGATACCTCCAAAGAGAAAGAATAAGTTGGTGCACTAACTACACAAAAGAAAGGCTGGATCAGATCCAGAATTCGTTATTACTCCCCTCGGAGAGGAGTCATCTTCTCAGTAACTGGAAATTTCATTAAAAAGACTCTCCGACCTTCAAATTCCGGATGGTATAATGTCCTACAACTTTCCCAATATTAATATCGAAGGACTTAACTCCCCCGTTAGATGCGGCAAAGGCGTCCAACCTTCTAATAAAGTGGATAGCACTCCGATGAGAAAAACCACCGTTACCGGTCCATTGGGGGGGACACTAGGACACTCACAAACACTTGCACTCCACTGCGCAATTGTTATTAACCTTTCAAACGACAACTTTTAACATGCTTTTATTTTGTTTTTTTGCAAGTGTAATGTCTCAGTCTCATGCCTTCGATCATCTCTGAGGCTCTTCTACTTATCACCGTCCAAGCTGGGATGCTGAATCTGCGTGACGTAGAGAGAAAGATGATAGACGAGATAAAGATTATTATTCGAGGGAATCTTCTTCCTCATCTAAGCGGAAGTCCCAATCCATGCTTCGCGTCATGTCGAACACTCTAACCTTCCTGCTCATAGTAAAGAAAAATCCTCATCTCGCGGCCCTCACACCACCGTGCCTCAAGAGCAACATTCTGGCTCCTCTAGTTCAAGGTATTCACGTGACCGCCGCTCCGACAAGCATCGACTTGCCACTTCTGATCCACTTCCACCGGTTGCCGCTCCCGATCCTACAACAGCAGAAAAGTTAATTGGAATTTGAAATTAATATTTCCCTCTTGATCTAATTTATATTTTTAATCAAAATCGTAGCTATTTCAATTACTATTATTATTTTCGATGATAACAAAGGGGGAGAGAGGTTAAGATATTGACTTTTGAGTAATATTCGAGAGTGTTTTTATTCGAAGTTATTTTTAATTAATTTTTCAGTTTTAACTACACGCATCTGTGTATGGGGAGCTTTGTTGTAGGGGGAGCATTCAAATAGGGAGAGCTAATAGAACCCATCAAAATCAAATACATTTAATAGAGTCAAAATCTTGATATATGTTTGTTATCATCAAAAAGGGGAGATTGTAGAATATGCTAGTATACTAGTATATGATTTTTGTTTAATGATAATAAACATATATATATATATATATATATATATATTCGTTTAAATGTATTTGTTGTTGTACTATTTTATTTTTCACATAACTAAATAAATATTTGTTGAATAAAATAAATAGCTTAGAATTCATATTTAAACAAATATTTTATTTAAACAAATATTTTATTACAAATTCGAATAGTACAAATTTGATCTCTCACTACATTTACACATTTTTCATTTACAATAAAATTTCAATCACAACATAATTTCACTTTACAATGTTCACCTCACTACATATCACCCATTCACTCGTATTTGATCTTCGACTTTGTTTCCAGCTTGTATCCTACATCCGAATTATCTACAAAAATAAACACTGACGCAGTAAAATTGAAGGAATATTTTTGCAGTGAACAGTGAAGTTTGTGTTTTGAAAATGTTATTTGCCTTAGATATTTGGGTTGTTCGTCATAATTATTTTTGAATTCATCATAAACGAACAACTTGTGACATGCACAGTGTATCAGTGTACATGCCACAAGGCCGTGCACACCGATATACACTTGCTTGTTAAAATCGCAGGGACAGGTAGCACAAGGTCAAACCCAAGCATAAGCTGGATTCAACTCAGGTGCAATACTAAAACAAAAAATGAATGGTCAAGTACGAGTTTCAATGAACAAGTTATCTTCAACATGTACACACATGAGAACAGACTTACATGTGAAGCCATGAATACACAATGCAGACTTCAATAAACAAACACTCACAACAAAGTTTCATGTTGATAATAATGCACATCACAAGTGAGACCAGTTCCACATATGAAACAAGATACACACGTATGCATATATATATATGCATATATACATACACACACATGTCAGCCTCAAATTCACAACTCAGACCAGCCTCCAAAATGAACTCAAAGGGATGCAATTCAGATCATACTTCTCAAATCAAGACCAGGCCAGTGCAATTAAAACAAAGTGCTGAACTGAATGGATATAGCAAAGTGAAGCACAAGGACTGTACAAACAAGTGCACAAGCATGAGATGAAGGCTACACAAAGGAACCACACCAGATAGACTCAATTGAACACAACATATAACATGAAGAACCAGACCTTAACTGACTAGAACAAAGTAAACCACAATGCACACTGGAGTATGTAAGCATTTGGGAATGAAATGCAACATGAAGAACAACCAGGTCAACAACACAACCAGAGGATTGAAACCAAGACTAGACCAGAGGCACACAATAGCATAAGACAGTGAACGATGAAATGCAACAGCAAATTCATATGCAACCAAGTCATATGATCATATACACACCAGACATAGATGCAAGACTACACAAAAGAGCACTTGAAGCAAATGTATACAGACCTCACATGAAATGCAACAACAATGATCATAATAAAGACATCAAGAACATACAAGTGCACAGTGACTTTAACATCGAACCAGACATGCACAATACAAGAGAAATTCACCAGATAAGCGCAATCAGTTCAAAAGTTCAACAACATAGCCTCAACATCAAAACAGCATGTTCATATGCATACAACATGACCACAAATTGATTTCAAGTAAAACAAGATTGCAGTGACACACAACATATGCATATGGCCAGATACAAGGCAGTACATGATGCAATGCAACAGGGCAGTATAACATGAACACAAAGAAATGCAACAAGGCTTCATATGGGATCGGTTACAATAAACCAGTGCGCATGAATCAAATCAAAGCGGACAGAGCAATATATATATATATATATATATATATATATATATATATATGCAGCCTAGACCAACATGAACACAACAACAAGTTCATGTCAAACTAAGTGGATAGGCACAATAATTATACACATACATACATACATATATATATGTATGTATATACATGTCTATATGTGCACATTTACTAACAGCAGCAATTCAGCAACAGTACAATTCGAACAAGAACAAGGACAACATGTGACAGTGTCCGTGACAGTAAGTATGAATTAAAGAAATACAACAGAAAACTTCTACTTCAATAGGAGCACAAGCACAGTGACATGAAGAGGAAACAATTGTCCAAACTGCAAATGTACAAAGAGCAAGAAGCATGAAGACATTTCAAATTCGTATGTATACCAGTTTAACGAAAGCCAAAGCCGTTAACAGGAATTGAACAAGCCGTGAGTCATAAACAAGTCAAGATTCAAAGTCCAGAGTATCTAAAATATTTAAATGCCGAAGTCAATTTTTATCTTGTAGTAGATAATGTGATACAGCAAATAAAACCAACTCAAGGCTGGTTTTAAAAATCATCAACAAAATCAACTAAGGTCAAAAATAGTTGAAAAATGAAAGAGCGTGATGAACAAGCATCACAGATTCGAAATATCAGAAAACCAAACGCAAGCCGTGGTGACCAAGGAAATTGCAACAATATATCATAAATATATGAACAAGTCAGAATCATCTCAACCTTGCAATCGTAAATCAACGCAAGTGCCAAAATCACGGATTATTCAAACTAGAAATATACGAACGAATTATAGGGTTTTCATCCCTATAAATTCAACCCAAATCATCATCGGCTAGGCATTCGAGTTCAAGAAAATACAAGAGCAATAAATCATGAAAACTCAAATCAAGTCGAGCAATAATCAAAATCATAAAAAGAAAGTCACGTACCAATTTCTTCCAAGTATTCGAGCTCGACAAATTAAAGCTGCCGAAAGCCAACCAAAGCCAGTGATCAATTAACGAAGCCAATCGAGTGAAATTATAATCTCAATTGATCACAATCGAAGCGGCGACTTCAATCGAACAAAACCCTAGCTTGTGAAAGAGGAACGAAGAAATAAAGGATCGGTTGATGTTTTGCACAGAGAGAAAAAAAGGGGAACGCTTCTTCTTTTATTTACAAATTGGGTCGGCCTTTATATATTTTATATTGGGCTTAAAATGTTAAATAGGGTTTTGTTCTTGTTTTGTTTTGTTTATTTTAGTTTGTAATTTTCTTTTAAACTTGTGCAACTTTCTTGTCGTGTGACTAGGTTACGAACTACGGTGGTGTTGTTCGAGAATTCGCAACTCAGTGGCTGAGTTGTGGCAGGGTTTTGAGCGTAGAGATAGGTTAGTCTTTAGCGGGTGCCGCAAATTTACGTGTGTAAGCGTCTGACTACTTAATTTCTAGTAGAAACCTTTGGGGCAACATGTAGGCAGGGTTTGTCAAAGCTGGGTAAATTTGTGTGTGATCTCTTCTGCATTATTATCTTTGATTATTTTTTCGCATTAATTTTTATTATTATTAGTATCACCCCATTCACCCCTCCCACTAGGGTGAAAACGATCCTACAAGTGCTATCAAAACAAGGTTAATAGCAAGGATGTCTAACCCTAGTTGCAAATCTAGCGAGAGTCGATGTAGCATTATTCCTCCTATTTTTGATGGAACAGATTTTTTAAATTGGAAATTAAAAATGGAATTTTATTTAAAGTCTGTTAATTTTGAATGTTGGGATATTATTAAAAATGGGTATGATAGAGTAGACAAGAAAAATACTTCGATTATTGCTCTTGTTATGCAAATACTATATTCTCATATTAATCGAGATAATTTTAAATATATCTCTCATTGTGAAAGTGTACAGGAAATTTGGAATACTTTTGATGCAATATATGGTGCAAAAATCAACAATGGTGAGAAACCCCACACAATTGACTCAGTTGAAGAAACGTGCTTGACAGGATTTGCAAAAGACAGCAATGATAAAGATTCAATAGCCGATGAGATAAGTGATCTTTCATTTCATGATTTAGTTCTCTTGTGCCGAAAATTAATTTGAAAATAACGAATTCTTTGAGATGAAAAAGAATAGGTTAAAAAGGGAATAATCTAAACTGCGTCGGAAAAATAATGATTTGGAAAATGAGTTTAAGAATATTAAGAAAAATAAAAATTCTAATTGCAAAATGTGTTTGAACTATGAAAAAGAATTTGCCTGTTTTCATGAAAACTTTCAGAAGTTAGAAACTGATTTGATTTGTAAAAATAATATTTTGCAAAAAGAGTTGGATAGTTTTAAGAGGTGGGAAAGTTCTAAACGTGCGATTTTTGAAAAGAAATTAAATGAGGTTAACAAATATTTCAAAACCCTTGAAAAAGAAAACGTGATTTTGAGTAAATATGAAATTATTCGATTAAATCATGAATTTGGAAAGGAGATTGAAAAAAATCAAGGATTTTGAAAAACATGAATTTAGAAAACTCCAACTCTTTGAAACTAAGATGCTAGAAATTGAGACTAGAATTAGAGAGCTTCAAAATGAAAATATGGGATTGAAAATGAATAATTTTGAAAACAGAGATAGTACCATTAGTTGTTGTTCGAAGATAATGAATGAAAATAAACTTTTAAAATCCAAAGTTAATAAACTTGAGTTGATCACTCGGAAATTTTTCACTGGAGAAAAATCATTTAATATGCTCTTAGAAAATCAACTCTTCGAGAATAAAAGGAAAGGATTTGGATTTGCAATAGTATCAAAATATGAACAAACGACTAATAACACTATTAAAAGGAAAAGTGTGATACCCAAATGCGTAAAGTTTGGAAATATTGGATATGGCAAGAATAATTGTCAAAATATATACAAACACAAAACCGTTAAATGAATATGGATTCCAAAAGGTACGAATATAAATGGTCTGAAATTTAAACAAATTTGGATTCCCAAGGTTACAATTGTAGATGCTAACGGTTTATTGTAAAAACAAATTTGGATACCAAAGATTTCAATAGATAATAATAGTGGTCCAACATCCTTAGTTAGACCACTTGCGTTCTCCAAAATTTAGACACATAAGTGGGCTAAGGAACAAATTTGATGGAGATAGATTTTGAGTTGTTCTAGGTGATTGATAAACTAAAATTTGAATTTTCCTTAGCCTATAAAGATTAGATGGAGATCATCGCATTTCGGATATCACGGCATCGAAGGGAAGTGAGGTATGATCTCTTAACTCAATTTTGTTCACATATTGTTAATTATGCTTTCATCGAATTGTTGAAGTATTTCTGCCATATCTTGAACATCTCAACTTTGATTTTTGAAATTCTTGAAGTTTTGGAATGCTAACCGATAATGCTACAACTTTCTGTTTTTAGTTTTTATTGATTCACTTTGGAATGTCATGAAAAACTGCTTTGATGAATTTTTTGAATGTGTGGTTTTTTTGCTCAATTTAGATTACTTTACTTGTGCTTAATATAAATGGACATGCTGAAAAATTTCAAAAAATAATTCAAGTATTGAGGAGTACATGTTTTTCTTATATACCAGTGCGCATGAATCAAATCAAAGTGGAAAGAGCAATATATATATATGCAGCCTAGACCAACATGAACACATCAACAAGTTCACATCAAACTAAGTGGATTGGCACAATAATTATACACATACATACATATATATGTATGTATATACATGTATGTATGTGCACATTTACTAACAGCAACATTCAACAACATTACAGTTCGATCAAGAACAAGGACAACATGTGACAGTGTTTGTGACAACAAGTATGAATTAAAGAAAAACAACAGAAAACTTCTACTTCAGCAGGAGCACAAGCACAGTGACATGAAGAGGAAACAACAGTCCAGACTGCAAATGTACAAAGAGCAACAAGCATGAAGACATTTCAAATTCGTATGTATACCAGTTCAACGAAAGCCAAAGCCTTTAACATGAATTGAACAAATCGTGAGTCATAAACAAGTCAAGATTCAAAGTCCAGAGTATCTCAAATATTTAAATGCCAAAGTCAATTTTTATCTCGCAGTAGATAATGAATATAACAGCAAATCAAACCAAGTCAAGGCCAGTTTTAAAAATCATCAACAAAATCAACTAAGGTCAAAAATAGTTGAAAAATGAAAGAGCGTGATGCACAAGCATCACAAATTCGAAATATCAAAAAACCAAACGCAAGTCGTGGTGACCAAGGAAGTGGTAACAATATATCACAAATATATGAATAGGTCAGAATCATCTCAACCTTGCAATCGTAAATCAACGTAAGTGCCAAAATCATGGATTATTCAAACCAGAAATGTACGAACGAATTATATGGTTTTCATCCCTATAAATTCAACCCAAATCATCATCGGTTTGGCATTCGAGTTCAAAAAAATACAAGGGTAATAAATCATGAAAACTCGAATCAAGTCGAGCAATAATCAAAATCAAAAAAGGAAAGTCACGTACCAATTTCATCCAAGTATTCGAGCTCGACAAATTGGAGCTGCGGAAAGCCAACCAAAGCCAGTGATCAATTAATGAAGCCAATCGAGTGAAATTATAATATCAATTGATCACAATTGAAGCGGCGACTTCAATCGAACAAAACCCTAGCTTGTGAAAGAGGAACGAAGAAATAAAGGATCGGCCGATGTTTCGCACGGAGAAAAAATAAAAATAAAGGGGGATGCTTCTTCTTTTATTTACGAATTGGGCCGGCCTTTATATATTTTATATTGGGCTTAAAATATTAAATAGGGTTTTGTTCTTGTTTTGTTTTGTTTATTTTAGTTTGTAATTTTCTTTTAAACTTGTGCAACTTTCTAGTTGTGCGACTAGTTTACGAACTATGGTGGTGTAGTTCGAGAATTCGCAACTCAGTGGCTGAGCTGTGGTAGGGTTTTGAGCATAGAGTTAGGTTAGTCATTAGCAGATGTCACAAGTTTATGTGTGTAAGCGTCTAACTACTTAATTTCTAGTAGAAACCTTGGGGGCAGCTCGTAGGAAGGGTTTTGCCGAAGCTGGGTAAATTTGTGTGTGATCTCTTCGGCATTATTATATGTGGTTGTTTTTTACGCATTAATTTTTTTTATTATTATTAGTACCACCCCCCCTCTAGGGTGAAAACGATCCTACAAGTGGTATCAGAGCAAGGTTAATAGCAAGGATGTCTAACCCTAGTGGCAAATCTAGCGAGAGTCGGTCCAGCATTATTCCCTCTATGTTTGATGGAATAGAATTTTTAAATTGGAAATTAAAAATGGAATTTTATTTAAAGTTTGTTAATTTTGAATGTTGGGATATTATTAAAAATGGGTATGATATAGTAGACAAGAAAAATACTTCGATTAATGCTCTTGCTATGCATATACTATATTCTCATATTAATCGAGATAATTTTAACTATATCTCTCATTGTGAAAGTGAACAAGAAATCTGGAACTTTTGATGCAATATATGGTGCAAAAGTCAACAACGGTGAGAAATCCCCCACAATCGACTCAGTTGAAGAAACGTGCTTGACAGGATTTACAAAAGACGGTAGTGATGAAGATTCAATAGCCGATGAGATAAGTGATCTTTCATTTCATGATTTAGTTCTCTTGTGCCGAAAATTAATTGAAAATAATGAATCCCTTGAGATGAAAAATAATAAGTTAAAAAGGGAATAATCTAAACTATGTCAGAAAAATAATGATTTGGAAAATAAGTTTAAGAATATTAAGAAAAATAAAATTCTAATTGCAAAAGGTGTTTGAACTATGAAAAAGAATTTGCCTGTTTTCATGAAAACTTTCAAAAGTTAGAAAACAAAATTTTAATTCGGGAGAAGAACGAAACTAAGTTGATTTAAAAATAATATTTTGCAAAAAGAGTTGGATAGTTTTAAGAGGTCGGAAAGTTCTAAACGTGCGATTTTTGAAAAGAAATTAAGTGAGGTCAACGAAAATTTCAAAACCTTGAAAAAGAAAATGTGATTTTGAGCAAATATGAAATTATTCGATTAAATCATGAATTTGGAAAGGAGATTGAAAAAAATCAAGGATTTTGAAAAAACTGAATTTAGAAAACTCCAAATCTTTGAAACTGAGATGCTAGAAATTGAGACTAGAATTAGAGAGCTTCAAAATGAAAATATAGGATTGAAAATGAATAATTTTGAAAACAGAGATAGTACCATTAGTTGTTGTTTGAAGATAATGAATGAAAATAAACTTTTAAAATCCAAAGTTAATAAACTTGAGTTGATCACTCGGAAATTTTTCACTAGAGAAAAATCATTTAATATGCTCTTAGAAAATCAACTCTTCGAGAATAAAAGGAAAGGATTTGGATTTGCAAAAGTATCAAAATATGAACAAACGACTAATAACACTATTAAAAGGAAAAGTATGATACCCAAATGCGTAAAGTGTGGAAATATTGGACATGGCAAGAATAATTTTCAAAATATATACAAACACAAAACCGTTAAACAAATATGGATTCCAAAAGGTACGAATATAAATGGTTTGAAATTTAAACAAATTTGGATTCCCAAGGGTACAATTGTAGATGCTAACGGTTTGTTGTAAAAACAAATTTGGGTACCAAAGATTTCAATAGATAATAATAGTGGTCCTACATCCTTAGTTAGACCACTTGCCTTCTCCAAAATTTAGACACATAAGTGGGCTAAGGAACAAATTTGATGGAGATAGATTTCGAGTTGTTTTAGGTGATTGATAAACTAAAATTTGATTGTTCCTTAGCCTATAAAGATTAGATGGTGATCATCGCATTTCGGATATCACGGCATCGAAGGGAAGTGAGGTATGATCTCTTAACTCAATTTTGTTCACATATTGTTAATTATGCTTTCATCGACATTGTTGAAGTATTTTTGCCATATCTTGAACATCTCAACTTTGATTTTTGAAATTCTTGAAGTTTTGGAATGCTAACCGATAATGCTACAACTTTTCTGTTTTTAGTTTTTATTGATTCACTTTGGAATGTCATGAAAAACTGCTTTGACGAATTTTTTGAATGCGTGTTTTTTTTTGCTCAATTTAGATTACTTTACTTGTGCTTAATATAGATGGACATGCTGAAAAATTTCAAAAAACAATTCAAGTGTTGAGGAGTACACGTTTTTCTTATATATCACCATGAATAACTCAAATACAAGTGGTATCTAATATCATCTCATGTTGAAATCATTTTTGAAATCATTTAATTATTCATATTGATTTTCAACTAGAAGTCATTTCACAAACCCCCTTACAGAAAATTAATTTTCACTTATGTTAATTTTTGAAACTTGGGTTTTGATCATGATAAAAATACTCTAGTTTATTTCCGTAAGAGATTTAATCTAGAAAAGATAATTATTGACTAATCGAATCTTTTGGAACTTATCATAATTATTATAGTGCTTGAAAAGTGATGGATAGTGATTAAAATATATTTCATAATGAGAGGAAGTAAAATTTTATAATTTCATGAAAATTAAACAAATTTTATAATATTTTTAGATTATTACTTATTCCTCGATCATTTCTATCACTTTCACCTTTCTGTCAATTCATACATCATAATATAGTGTGCAGAATTTGTTATTTAAAAATAAGGAAATATTTTTTTTGTAAAATAATTATATCCTAAAGTATTCACTCTCATTTAAAATTCCTCGCGGTTATGCATGAGTGAAATACTTGAATTTCTATATATGGGCTTCCATTCTCATTTAAAAGTCCTCGCGGTTATGCATGGATGGGACATATATAAGAAAGGGATAAATATCAAGTATATTCTAATCTCATTTAAAAGTCCTCATGGTTATGCATGGTTAGAAAATACTTGACATTTTTTATTAAAAAAAGTGGGTAACTACTAACATCATTTAAAAGTCCTAACGGTTATGCATGGTTAGTAAGTGCTTTACATTTTTTTGTATAATATTTGAAAAGATAAAATGCACAAATTATTCCTTTATTGAAAATATCAAACTCTTTTCACTATATAAAATTTTCCATAATCCTACCATTTCTCTAATGTGGAGTTTGTTTCTAATTAATAAAATATTATGATTTATGTTTGATTAATTGGAATTTTAAATTAGTATTTACCTCTTGATTTGATTTATATTTTTAATCAAAATCGTAGCTATTTCAATTACTATTATTATTTTTGATGATAACAAAAGGGGGAGAGAGGTTAAGATATTGAATTTTAAGCAATATTCTTACTAATATTCGAAAGTGTTTTTATTCAAAGTTATGTTTAATTAATTTTTCAGTTTTTACTACATGCATCTGTGTAGGGGGAGCTTTGTTGTAGGGGGAGCATTCAAATAGGGACAGCTAATAAAACCCATCAAAACCAAACACATTTAATAGAGTCAAAATCTTGATATATGTTTGTTATCATCAAAAGGGAAGATTGTAGAATATGCTAGTGTACTAGTATATGATTTTTGTTTGATTATAATATATATATATATATATATATATATTCATTTAAATGTATTTGTTGTTGTACTATTTTATTTTTCACATAATTAAATAAATATTTGTTAAATAAAATAAATAACTCAGAATTCATATTTAAACAATTATTATTCAAACAAATATTTGATTACAAAATTCAAATAGTACAAATTTGAGCACTCACTACATTTACACATTTTTCATTTAAAATACAATTTCAATCACAACACAATTTTCACTTTACAAGGTTCACCTCACTACATATCACTCATTCACTCGTATTTGATCTTCAACTTTGTTTCCAGCTTGTATCCAGCATCTGAATTATCTACAAAAATAAACATCGACGCAGTAAAATTAAAAAAGGAATATTTTTGCAGTGAATAGTGAACTGTGTGTTCTGAAAATGTTATTTGCCTTAGTTATTTGGGTTGTTCGTCATCATTTTTTTTTGAATTCATCATACACGAACAACTTGTGACATGCACAATGTATCACTGTACATGCCACAAGGCCGTGCACACCGATATACACTTGCTTGTTAAAATCACAGGGACAGGCGAGCACAAGGTCAAACCCAAGCATAAGCTGGATTTAACTCAGGTGCAATAATAATACCAAAATAGAATGGTCAAGTACGAGTTTCAATGAACAAGTTATCTTCAACATGTACACACATGATAACAGACTTACATGTGAAGCCATGAATACACAATGCAGACTACACTAAACACAAACACTCACTACAAAGTTTCATGTTGAAAACAATGCACATCACAAGTGAGACCGGTTCCACATATGAAACAAGATACACATGTATGCAAATATATATATATGTGTGTGTGTGTGTGCGCGCGTGTGTGTGTGCATATATACATACACATGTCAGCCTCAAATTCACAACTCAGACCAGCCTCCAAAATGAACACAAAGGGAAGCAATTCAGATCAGACTTCTAATCAAGACCAGGCCAATGCAATTAAAACAAAGTGGTGAACTGAATGAATATAGCAAAGTGAAGCACAAGGACTATACAAACAAGTGCACAAGCATGAGATGAAGGCTACACAAAGGAACCACACCAGATAGACTCAATTGAACACAACATATAACATGAAGTACCAGACCTCAACTGACCAGAACAAAGTACTACACAATGCATACTAGAGTATGTATGCATTTGGGAATGAAATGCTACAACAATGATTACAGTAAAGACATCAGGACCATATAAGTGCACAGTGACTTCAACATCAAACCAAACATGCACAAAACAAGAGCAATTCACCAGACAAGTGCAATCAGTTCAAAAATTCAACAACAAAGCCTCAACATCAAAACAGCATGTTCATATGCATACAACATGAGCAGAAATTGATTTCAAGTAAAACAAGATTGTAGTGACACACAACATGTGCATATGGTCAAATACAAGGCAGTACATGATGCAATGCAATGGAGCAGTATAACATGAACACAAAGAAATGCAACAAGACTTCATATGGGATCAGTTACAACGAACCAGTGCGCATGAATCAAATCAAGGTGGACAGAGCAATATATATATATGCAGCCTAGACCAACATGAATACAACAACAAGATCATGTCAAACTAAGTGGATAGGCACAATAATTATACACATATATACATACATACATACATACATACATACATACATATATATATGTATGTATATACCTGTCTGTATGTGCGCAGTTACTAACAGTAGCAATTCAACAACAGTACGGTTCGAACAAGAATAAGGACAGCATGTGACATTGTGTGTGACAGCAAGTATAAATTAAAGAAATACAACAGAAAATTTCTACTTCAACAGGAGCACAGGCACAGTGACATGAAGAGGAAACAACAGTCCAGACTGCAAATGTACAAAGAGCAACAAGCATGAAGACATTTCAAATTCGTATATATTCCAGTTCAATGAAAGCCAAAGCCATTAACATGAATTGAACAAGTCGTGAGTCATAAACAAGTCAAGATTCAAAGTCCAGAGTATCTCAAATATTTAAATTCCGAAGTCAATTTTTACCTCGCAGCAGATAATGTGATAACAGCAAATCAAACCAAGTCAATGTCGATTTAAAAATCATCAACAAAATCAATTAAGGTCAAAAATAGTTGAAAAATGAAAGAGCGTGATGAATAAGCATCACAGATTCGAAATATCAGAAAACCAAACGCAAGCCGTGGTGACCAAGGAAGTTGTAACAATATATCACAAATATATGAATTGGTCAGAATCATCTCAACCTTGCAATCGTAAATCAACGCAAGTGCCAAAATCAATGATTATTCAAACCAGAAATATACGAACGAATTATAGGTTTTTCATCCCTATAAATTCAACCCAAATCATCAGTTAGGCATTCGAGTTCAAGAAAATAAAAGATCAATAAATCATGAAAACTCGAATCAAGTCGAGCAATAATCAAAATCAAAAAAGAAAGTCACGTACCAATTTCATCCAAGTATTCGAGCTCGACAAATTGGAGCTACCGAAAGCCAACCAAAGCCAGTGATCAATTAAGGAAGCCAATCGAGTAAAATTATAATCTCAATTGATCACAATCGAAGCGGCGACTTCAATCGAACAAAACCCTAGCTTGTGAAAGAGGAACAAAGAAAGAAAGGATCGGCCGAAGTTTTGCATAGAGAAAAAAAATAAAGGGGAACTCTTCTTCTTTTTTTCCAAATTAGGCCGGCCTTTATATATTTTATATTGGGCTTAAAATATTAAATAGGGTTATGTTTTTATTTTGTTTTGTTTATTTTAGTTTGTAATTTTGTTTTAAACTTATGTAACTTTCTAGTCGTGTGAATAGGTTACGAACTACGGTAGTGTAGTTCGAGAATTCGCAACTCAGTGGCTGAGTTGTGGTAGGGTTTTGAGCGTAGAGTTAGGTTAGTCATTAGCAGATGTCACAAGTTTATGTGTGTAAGCGTCTGACTACTTAATTTCTAGTAGAAACCTTGGGGGCAGCTCGTAGGAAGGGTTTTGCCGAAGCTGGGTAAATTTGTGTGTGATCTCTTCGGCATTATTATATGTGGGTTTTTTTTACGCATTAATTTTTATTATTATTATTAGTATCACCCTATTCACCCCCCCCCCTCTAGGGTGAAAACGATCCTACAACTACTTTTTCGAAAATCTACTTCGATGGTCTCAAATTCATCCTCTTTATACATGTCATTCCTGGACACGCCAAAGAAAGCTCATTTGCATGTGTGAAGACTGTATTTTTTCAGCACGAATCATTCATTCATTTGGTCGAGAATGTTTCCGAAGTCTCCATAGATCGTCGTCATGAAATTGACCGTCTCAAGTTGGAGGCCATCCATGAAAAAGATATCATCAAGCATCAGGATGCTAAGTTGCTAGAATACAAGACCCAACTTGCTATAGCTGAAAAGAATGGAAAGAAGACATGATAGGCGGTAAGTCGCCTGGAGACTTCTCATAAGTAGGAACTTGATGTGGTGCTTCAATGTAGCACCACGCTTGCTTTAGAAAAGGAATCCTTTCAAAAGGAGGAAATGCTATAGCTCGTCGCGTTGAAGAGCTTGAAGAATTGTTAAGGAAAGAGAGGGAGAAGAAAATTGAGGCACAAGAGGAGTCGCATAGATACTACAAGGAAATCAACGAGGTGAGGAGCTTGAGAACAAAGCTCGATGAACAATTTTGCCAAGATTGAGGCTTTGAAGGAAGAAGCCCGAGAAGAAGGCAAAAAAGAAGTTCTTGAACAAGCTAACTCCTAGGTGGAGGCTGCCACCGAGTCCATTAGGAATGAGATTAAGGACTTGTTCGATCCGCTAATTATCGAATATAACACGAAGGTCCTTCTCCACTGCGACCTAAGCTTTCTTGACAAGGGATATATTGAATCACTTGCCGAAGCCTGAGAGCACACCATCAATATAAAGAAGGAAGAGTAGGGAGAAGCAGAATTCAATGAAGAAGAATTTGTTAGAGAAGTGCTTCAGGAAACGAACAGTCTGATCTGGCCACCACTAAACTTCAATTATTTGAGGTTCTACACCGACTATGGAAGGAGAGGATATCGTTGAGTCTTTTGGAACAAATCCTAAGGGTTCGTCTTCTATCCAAGTAGCCGGACCATCATCTTCTCATGATACAAAGCAAAACCTTGGCTATGATCCAGACAGGCCTAGCTTTGGACCACACATGTTATCTCCCATTCTTGAAGGAAGCACTCCATTGACTACAGAAAGTCAACCGGATGCTGGTATCATACTGATCTTCTTTGAATTTGAAATTTTTTTGTTCTCCATGCGCAATGGTTTTCAATTAATGTCCATGCTTTATCAAATTTTTGTAGGTCTTTTGGGCCTTGATCAGACTCCTAGGAGCGGTGCTGCCACAGAGCAGCAGGAGAAGACGGCCGAAGTCTCGGCCGCTGTCGATATTCTGAGGCTCGATGCTCAAGTTATTGGTGCACTTGATGAAGAGAAACCTAAAGATATGTCCCATGTTGATGAATCGGAAGATGTAATGATCACGGGTGCTTTGGAGCACACTACTAAAACCAGTATGAGGGAGTAGATCGAGGAGGAGGACAAGTCAAAGCGTAAAGTTAAAGGCGAGCCCGTCGAGGTGGAAGTTGAAGATCCTGATCATGTACCACTGCAAGTTATTCCACCAGGCAGGACGATTCCCGGCGAGATCCCTCCTTCTTCAAGCATTCTGGCCAAGGATGACAAAGAGTCCCAGAAGAGAAGCATTCCGGGGACTTAGAGTTTTCTCATGAGCAGTCGGTTCACGCCCGATTTGTTCATACTCCGGTCCGCAGTCCAAAGACTTAGAGTTTTCTCATGGGTGGTCGGTTCACGCCCGATTTATGTTTTTACTTCTTTTGGTCGCCTCGATTTAGTTTCAGTCCCACTGCCCGGGCATGAATTTTTCAATCTCCGGATTATCGGCCACATGTGTTCCCTATTGCGTGTCCCATCCTCTGGATCATTCGCAGGAATTGTTAATCGAGCAATTTTCGTCTTGTTCGATCCCATCAAGAATTAGTATGATTGATTGATTTCAAACTCCAGGAGCCTATTCACATATCACATATATAGATATCAATCATTTTCATTATGTACTGACCATAAAATGCAATGACAATCATATAAGCAAAGTGAAATCAACTTTGCATAAATATAGAAATCAGATTTGAAACATATGAAATCACCATTTGTTATTCTTCATATTAGATAGCAAGTAAAACATTATTAGTTCAAGTTTTCAGAGAAGAAGACTTTTACAAAGCAAAAGAACTAATACACTTGTATATGTGCACGCTACAGTAAATGGGCCGATGACTAAACTGGGCTGAGCATCATGAAATGAATATATTTTTTTTGTTATTTCATAATACTCCTCCTCAAGTTGGGTTGTACATATCAAATAAACCCAACTTGTTACTTAAGCACTTAATTCGTTCTCCATTCACAGCTTTAGTGAGCAAATTCGCTGGTTGATCCTTCGTTTGAATATACTGAGTTATAATTTCACCATCTTGGATTTTATCCCGAATGAAATGACAATCTACTTCTATATGCTTCGTTCTTTCGTGGAAAACTGGGTTTGAAGCAATATGAATAGCTGCTTTGTTATCACACCATAATCTAGCAGGTTGCTCAAACTCTAAATTGCATTCTTTCAACAAATGTTTAATCCACATGACTTCACACTCTGCTTTAGACATAGCATGATATTCAGATTCTGCACTAGATCGTGATACTATACTTTGCTTCTTGCTTTTCCAGGATACCAAGTTTCCTCTAAGAAACACACAAAATCTAGTGGTAGATCTCCTGTCTTCTTTTGATCCAGCCCAATCTGCATCAGCAAAGCTTTCCAACTTCATATGACCATGATTAGCATATAAGATACCATGTTCAGAGGTTCCCTTCAAATATCCGAGAATATGTTCAAGAAGTAACCAATGTTGCTTGCTTGGTGAAGAAATATATTGACTAACTATACTCACTGCAAATGATACATCAGGTCTCGTTATGGTCAAGTAGTTCAGTTTGCCCACCAATCTTCTATATCTTTCTGGATTATCAAATAATTCTTCATCAGCCATAAGTTTGAGATTAGGTATGACTGGAGTAGTTTGAGGCTTGACACCAAGTTTCCCTGTTTCTGTTAATAGATCCAGGATATATTTTCTTTGACACGGAAAGATACCATTGTTGCTTCTGATAACTTCTACACCTAAGAAGTATTTCAACTCTCTTAGATCCTTGGTTTGAAAATGAGTATGAATAAACTGTTTCAGACTGGCTATTCCCTCTTCATCATTTCCAGTTATGACTATGTCATCCACATACACAACTAACAAAATTATACCTTATTTAGATGTTTTGTGAAATACTGAATGATCACTCTTGCATTTTCTTATTCCAAATCTTTCAAGTGTTTGACTAAATTTCCCAAACCAGGCTCTTGGGCTTTTCTTTAAACGATATAGTG
This sequence comes from Allium fistulosum, assembly GCA_030737815.1. Lineage (NCBI taxonomy): Eukaryota > Viridiplantae > Streptophyta > Magnoliopsida > Asparagales > Amaryllidaceae > Allium > Allium fistulosum. The sequence continues at coordinate 329,268,484 of CM060906.1, forward strand.
TTTTTCTGAGTTTACACACCATATTATCTTCTCCTTGAGCTATAAATCCAAGGGGTTGAACCATGTATATTTCCTCATTAAGATCACCATGAAGAAATGCATTCTTTATATCTAACTGGTGAAGTTTCCAATTAAATCTAGCAGCTAAAGCAATGCACAATCTAATGGAAGTAATCTTTGCAACAAGAGAGAAAGTTTCTGAATAGTCCATGCCATATATTTGAGCATAACCTTTAGCCACAAGCCGAGCTTTATATCTAGCTACTGTCCCATTTGGATTCATTTTAACTGTGTATATCCATCTACATCCAATAGCTTTCTTTGAGTCTGGCAAGGTAACTAGATCCCAAGTATTATTCAGTTCTAAAGCATTCATTTCTTCTATCATAGCTTTCTTCCATTCTGGTTTGGATAGTGCTTCATTAACAGTTTTGGGAATACTAATAGAATCCAATGAGGTAATAAATGAATATGAATGATTGGGGATATGTTTGTATGATATAAATTCAGCTATAGGATAGGTACATTGCCTTCTTCCTTTTATAAGAGCAATAGGAAGATCAAGATTAGGATCAAATGTGGGTCTGATTTCTGCTGTATTAGGTGGTTCAGGTTCTTGTTGTGGTTTAGAATAAACTAAGAAGTCATCATTCTCCTCCTGGCTTTGTGAACTTGATGATATATCATCCTCCTCCTGGCTTGATGAATTGGATGACTGATAATATGGCAAATCCTCCATGAAATTTACATCTATTGATATTAGATACTTGTTTAAACTAGGGCAAAAGGATTTGTATCCTTTCTGTAATCTTGAGTACCCAACAAAGACACATTTTAAGGACTTTGGATCAAGTTTACCAAGCTGAGGATTCACATCTCTGACAAAATATGTGCATCCAAATACCCTTGATTTAATGGGATGTAATTCTTTATTAGGGAATAAAACTCTGTATGGAATCTCAAAGTCAAGAACTGTAGATGGAATTCTATTAATAAGATAGCATGTTGTTAACACAACATCTGCCCAAAATGGTTTTGGCACCTTCATATGAAATAGCAATGCACGAGTAGTTTCAAGTAGATGACGATTCATTCTCTCAGCAACCCCATTCTGAGATGTAGTGTCAATACATGAAGTCTCATGCAAAATACCATGCTGAGTTAAATATGTGCTAAAAGTATGAGATGTGTACTCTCTAGCATTATCACTCCTTAGGGTTTGAATATTTGTCTTAAACTGATTTTAAATCTCAGTATGAAAATCACAGAAAATAGAAAACACTTCAGATCTCTGCTTCATTAGAAATAACCATGTAACAGGAGAATAATCGTCTACAAAAGTTATAAAGTATTTAAAACCAGACTTAGATACAGTAGATGATGGTCCCCAAATATCTGAATATACAAGTTCAAATGGTGCACTTGCATGTTTGTTTATTCTAGGTTTAGAACTACTACGATGAAGTTTAGCATATTGACATGGTTCACAATTAAGAGTAGAAATGTAATTGTATTGAGGGCATAAGTGTTTGAATAGAGTAAGAGATGGATGACCAAGTTGCTAATGAATTTTGATAGCTGAATCTACACTAGAACATGCTACTGGTAAAGTGTCCAAAATGTAGAGACCACCAGATTCATATCCTTTACCAATAGTTTGCCTCGTCATAAGATCCCGAAAGACACATTTTTCAGGGAAGAAAGATATGCTATAATTCATACTCTTGGTTAGTTGACTGACTGACAGCAAGTTATAAGATAGTGATGGTATGAATAACGCAGATTTTAATGGTGGTGAAATGTTTATATTACCAGTACCTTGGACATTAGACTGAGATCCATCTGCCAAAATAACAGCTTGACCATGTTCATACATTTTAAGATCTGTAAATAATCTAGAGTTACCTGACATATGATCAGTTGCTCTAGAATCAATAACCCATTTAGATGTCTGCTTATCTGTATTAGCTAGAGTAGATACTGATACTGATGATGAAGAGGTACTAGATGACTTTTGCAATGATTCTTGATACTTTGAGTATTTATCAAATTCCTCAGCAGTCATGAGCACTGTTTTATTACCATTAGAAGCTCCTTGATTTCTTTGATTATATTGAAGTTTTCTACATTCAAAAATTAAGTGGCATGGCTTCTTGCAATATGAACATATCTTATTATTTGGTCTCCACGTATTTCTTTGAGGTCTACATGATTGTGTTGGTGGGGGTCTCCATGATTCTAGTCGTTGTGAGGAGTTCCATGGTGGTCTGAAATCTGGTGGTGGTTTCCATGAATTGTGATAAGCAGTAGGATTATTACTTGAACTAATCAAGGCACTATTACTAACATTATTATTAGATGAAGTAGATGAGTTTTCAGTTCGAAGTATGCAGCTAAAAACTTCTTGAAGTGAAGAGATTGAAGATCCAAACAAGATTTGTGATTTAGGTGAATCGAATTCTGATGGTAATCCAGCAAGAAAACTCATTATAGCCATTTGTTCCCTTTGTTGTTGTTGAATCTTGATTTCAGTACTCATAGGTAACAACTCATTCAATTCTTCATAGGTTTTTTTATAATTCATGAAATAGTTGGTGAGAGTTTGATCTCTTTTCTCTACTCTGTAAAAAACTCTACATACATCAAACATCCGAGTTAAATTTCCTTTACCAGAGTAGAGAAATTCAACATACTTCATCAACTCCTTTACAAATTCATAATGGTTAATCAAATTGATCACTTCATTATCAATTGAATTTCAAATTTGTAAGAATAATCTTGCATCTTCTCTTAACCAAATCAGATCATTAGGTTCCTGTGTTGTTGGAGGATGATTAGTCAGATGATCATCCTTATCTATACTGCGGAGATAAAGTCGAATAGTTTTACTCCACTCCAGATAATTTGAGTTAGTTAGCTTCCGATCTGTTATTTTTGACATGATTGGTAATACATCGATCATCGCTGAGCTTTTGTTTTCGGTCATGGTGAAACTTGAGAAATCCTAGATCTGATAGATCTGAATCGAGATATGAAATCTGAAAAACTGAAACCCTAGATTTATAAACTCTGCTCTGATACCATGAAATCAACTTTGCAGAAATATAGAAATCAGATTTGAAACATATGAAATCACCATTTGTTATACTTCATATTAGAAAGAAAGTAAAACATGATTAGTTCAAGTTTTCAGAGAAGAAGACTTTTACAAAGCAAAAGAACTGATACACTTGTATATGTGCATGCTACAATAAATGGGCCGATGACTAAACTGGGCTGAGCATCATGAAATGAATATTATTTTTTTGTTATTTCATAAGAAGTTCAAATCTTTATTCATCAAATGGAAAAGAACAAACTATTCTGTCTTATTACATATTTGGAGAAATCGAATGCTAAAGAAAATATAGAAAGTAAATAGAACTGAAATGCAAAGGAAATGCTCTAAGTGAAATAGCATCATAAATGCTCGCTATTCCACGCTCTTGGAAGTGTAATGCCATCGACAGTCGCTAGCTTGAAAGTTCCTTTTCCAAGCCTCTGTTCAATGACATACGGTCCTTGCCATGTTGGATTCATGTGTGACGAGGCCGGAAAAACCCATTTTAGGACGAGCTCGCCAACTTCAAAGGTTCTCGATCGAACTTTAGTGTTGTAATATCGGGCGACTCAATGTCGGTGTGAAGCTGCTCTCAAATCGGCTTCCTCCCGCTTCTCATCAATAAAGTCCAAGGATTTCAAGAGAAGATCTTTGTTCATTTTGGGGTCGTAGTAAGTTACTCGATGAGAAGGGACTTCAAGCTTCATTGGAATAACAACTACAGAGCTGTAAGCAAGAGCGAATGAAGTATGGACAGTCGCGGACTTGTAAGCGGTTATGTAGGCCCAAAGCGCGGTAGGAAGTTCATCCACCCACTTGCCTCTAGCCTTCTCCAAATTTGTTTTCAAAATAGACTTGATAATTTTGTTTACAGCTTTAACCTATCCATTTGCCTGAGGGTGAGCGACCATTGCAAACCTCTTTTCAATGTAATATCTCCGACAAAATTCTTTAAATTCAGCACTATCGAACCGAGTCCCATTATCTATTACGATAGTTCGTGGAAGACCGAAGCGACATATGATGTTTCGAACAACAAAATTGATTACTTTCTTTGTTGCGATTGTGGCTAACGATTCCGCCTCGGCCCAGTTGGTTAAGTAATCAACCGCAACAATAGCGTACTTCGCACCGCCTTTAGAGATTGGCATATAGCCGATGATGTCAATACCCCACATAACGAATGGCCATGGACTGACCATTTGCATGATCTTTGTTGGCGGAGCTCTTGGGACTTTCGCATATATCTAGCACTTGTCACATCGTCTCACATAATCAGCAGCATTTCGGTTTACAGTTGGCCAATAATATCCATAACTGATTATCTTCTTTGCCAGAGTTTGGCCCCCAGTGTAATCGCCGCATTCTCCCTCATGAACTTCTTTCAGAACATGCTTTATCTCATCATGAGCGACACACCGAAGTAAGGGAACGGAAAAACCTTTCCTATACATAGTTCCTTCTTGCATAATATACCACAAGCTTTGCGAAGGACTTATCGCTTTTCGTTTCTCCTTTCAGGCAAGATTTCATGCAATAAATAATCTTTAAATGGAGTCATCCATGATTTCCTCTCGGATTTCGCTTCCAGCACTTGATCAATTTCCATCATATCTATAGTTGGGGCATGAAATATCTCGAATGGAACCAAACCCATCTGTTGTGCATCGCCAGTACTAGTGAACTTTGCCAATGAATCAACCTCTCTGTTTTGCTCATGTGGGATATGTTAAATGTCATAGTATTCGATATCCACCAAAACTCCTGAACTCGGGTAAGGTATGGGGCAAGTTGTTGTCTCTTAGCTGGATAGTATCCTCTAACTTGATACACCACCAATTTGTGAGTCGCAAAAGATTTCAAGAGACTTCACTTCAAGCTCTCTAGCAAGTTTAAGTCCAGTAATCAACGCTTCATACTCAGCCTCGTTGTTAGTTGGAAAATCAAGCTTCAAAGCATAGCAAATTTACCGGTTCTCAAGGGTTACAAGCACAATCTCAGCTCCGAAACAGTGACCATTATATGCTCCAACGGTGTACAACTTCCACCGCACGTCTTGCATGGTAAATTATACTATAAAGTCTGCCAGCATGTAACACCACATATTTTTAGTAACATTATTTAGGATATTTAATTATCTAAATAAAATAAAATAATGAAATGTTTATATATGCTTGTTGATGATTTATGCTTATTCATATAGGTTTTATGATATGTTTTGATGTAAAAACCTTATTAAATGATATCCAAATGCCTTGCGATTTTAGATATAGATCAGAAATGATATTTTAGAGATGGGTTTCAATTTTCATAATTTTCTAAACTAATGTGGATTTATATTAATTTTCTAGTATAGAAAATGATTATTTGGGTTTTAAATTATTTATGACTAAATAATTAATATTTTGGGTCTGGAATTATTATATGTTAGAAAACATATTAAAATTGATTTTTTGGAATTTTTGTAGAATTTTCCTAAGTGTTCTGATGAATATATAAAATTATTTAAGGTATGAGACTTAAATGTTTTATATATTTATAAAAGGAGAAGGGATATTTTATAAATAAATTAAATTGTTTATTTTTGAAATATTGACAGCACTTTTAGAAAAGAAAATTAGTAACCAATAATATTTTGATAAACAAAGCAGGTTGGTTGAAAAGAAATTCATTTTAAAGTAAAAATCAGTTTTAAATGCTTTTAGCATGTTCGCCACTTTCGGCACCAGGGGTTCCGACTTAGTAGCTCTGCCGCCACCATCATGTAAACCAATGCACATGGCATCAAAGACTTGGTGCGCAGTGAGTTGGACTTAGGTGGAAGGTACTGAGTCAAAGCTATGGGTTCTGATGGGATCGAAGCGTGCCTTTGTGTTAAATTGAAAATACGCCTGCTTTGCTTTTGAAGGAAGTGCTTTCAACCGAGTCAAATGTTTTAAAGGAAAGGTTTCAAATGGGTTGTGCCTTTTGTTTTAGGTAAATGCTTTCGAATGAGGTCGAAACCCCAAGCTATCACCTTTCTACCTTTCAACACCAAAGGTTTCGGAAGATATACTTTGCTTTTAAAACTTAGCCGCTTCTCCAATGCTTTCGGAAGGTTGGTTTCGACACCAACACTTCTTTGCTTAGGAAATGCTTTCGAAAGAGTGCTTTCGGCTTAAATGTATTGTGACCCTTTTGCTCTATTGAAGGTAGAACCTAAATGGTTTCGAAAGAAATAATTTTTAATGGTTTCGAAAGGTGTCTCCACATGTTTTACTTGAACCTAAAGGCTTTTGAAAGGATTAATGTTTTATGCTTTCGAAAGGTTTCAAAGAATGGTTTCGAAGGGGTGGTTCCCCAATGGTTTCGAAAGGTTTGAAAGGAAAGGTTTCCCAATGTTTTCAAAAGGCAAAGTTTAAATGTTTAAAGGCAGGATGTCCAAGGTTTTATAGCTTTCGATGGGAAGGTATTTCCAGTGTTTTCGAAAGGTTTATACAAATGGTTTCAAAAGGAATGTTTTGGCCTTTCGACCTAGGTTATAAAGAAGGGTTTACTTACTATCGAAAGGGGTACTTTCAATGGATTCGAAAGAGGTACTTTCAAAGGTTTAAATGTTTTCATCAACAAAGATTTGAGTAAAGTATATATAACATGGCAAAGTGATTTTGAGTAAAGCCTAAAGTATATATTTTCCTTGTTTATGTCTTGTTTAAAGGTTTTAAATCAATTTGAGATGAAAAGGTTTTCAAGGAGAATTTAAGGGAAGATTACCCTAAGTAAAATGACTTAGATATTAGAATAGAAGATGGGAATGGTATAGGGTCGAGCCCCTATATATCAGCTATTAGCCCTAGCTAATTTAGTCCAAAATTCCAGTGTGTAGGGTTTTGTCACAGGTAAGATTAAAATTAAGGTTACACACAGTAGGGAATATATGTTTGTATACGGATAAGTTATTAGTGAGCCCGCAAAACCATTAGGATTAGGTGACCGTGGGAGATGTTAAGTTAGGGACAGATCATCCAAAATAGGAGTATTTAGCAGATGGTTATGGATAGACCATCTAGGAGAGGAGTGTTTAACAAGTATTAGATTATTTTGATTATATTTTTTGGTAGGCCCGAGTCAGCCAAAGGTTAGTAGTTAGCCAAGAAAACTATAGTGTTCGGATAGATAGTTCATTTGTTACCTGATATGTATGTTTACATGATAATGCGTTAGAGTTTTAACCAGTTTTGGTTGTAGGATAAAGGTTTGCAAAAGATATGTTTTAAAAGGATATTAGTGAGGGGAAACCCCTTCCGCTAAGCGTCATGGTCTTGCTTAATATCAAATAACCGAGATGTATAGTATTATTCACACCAGGCTTTATGTTTGACTCGAAGTTTATATTTTCCCCCATTAAACTCTCAGGTGCTCAAAATTGATTTGAATATGCTGAGGGTTGAGGTTTACAGGATTTAGTAGGTTAAATGGCTCATTTCGGTGTTACTTTATTTCGTTTTATTCCGCTGTGTTGTATTTAAGGCAGTTGTGTCTATATAGTACTCTGATCATCCAAGGGGGCATCTTCATATGTCGCTCTTGGCGTATTTTGTAATAATTATATTTGACCTTTACCTGGGAAACGATTATGGCATTACGTAATAGAACATGAAATATATTTTATGAAATGTAATCAGAAAAGTTGTTTTGTGAAATCCGTGACTTTGTTTCATATTCTTGTGTTTCTGATATTATGGATACCATTAACATTACATTATTTGTCCACCGGAAATTAATACTATGGATGACTGTAGCATCCGTATCACTTAGCTTCGAGCCTCCAAATAGGGGATGTTACAACTTAGTATCAGAGCATAGGTTTATGAAAAACTTTAACTAAAAATGATTTTTGAAAACATAATCTTAAGGAATTAGAAATAAGGTTGGGGGTGTGGGATAACGCATAGTAACGTACTTGTATTTGCTATATATAAGTATATGATATATCTTTAGTTTCCTATCTTTCTTAGGCTATTCTTCTATATCTCACAAGGCTTGAATACAGATATGGATGCTAGAAGTGGAAGAGTGAATTTTGGAGGAAGCACCACCACAAATAGAAATGCCAGACCAAATACTAGAAGGAACCAAGGTCAGGAAAAAGCTAGGAATGTTGGTGTTGGAGTCCCATAAATGGAAATGGGAGCTATGTATCAGTTTTTCGTGAATATGATGCAGGCGGGTGTTGCTGTTGGATTGGTTGGAGGAAATGCAGAAGTAGGAGTTCAGAAAGCTCCGGTGGTCAATAATTATGCTATCTTGAGCAGAGATTTTGCTAGGCTCAAAGGAAAGCCATTTATTGGAACTGAAGATTCTATTGAGGTGGAAAGCTAGTTGCTGCATTGTGAGAGGATCTTTACAGACATAGGGCTCAATGATGAGCAGAAGAGGAGGCTTACTTCGAGACAGCTTCAGGGAGCAGCTTTATTTTGGTGGAATAGTGTGGCGGCTGGAGTTAATGAAGAGGAGATGACATGGGCTGAGTTTAGGAGAAGGTTCCAGGAGAGATTCATGTCGGTGATGGCGTAGTCTGCTTTACTCAGAAAGTTTGCTGAGTTGGAGCAGGGGGAGATGTCTGTTTTGGAGTATGCTAGAAGATTTGAGGAGTTGTCTAGGTATGGGTATGCTACTATGGATACTGTGATGAAGAGGAATGATAAGTTTATAAGGGGTTGAAACCTGAGTTGACAAGGGCGACATTACCTCATATTAGCGATCCTTGCGATGTTGTAGTGGAGAAGGCTTTAAGACACGAGGAAATGCTTACTTCTTTGGAGAAGAATAAGACGAAGGAGGTCCAGGTAGAGCAGAGTCGGAAAAGGAAGTCATTTCATAAGAAGGGTGCTCGGAAAGGTGGAGCCATGAAGAAAGGAAAGTTTGAGGTTCTTTGCTTCAAGTGCGACAAGAAGGGGCATTTTGCTAATGAGTGTCGTACTGGAAAGGCGAAGGAAGTGATCAGGAAGAAGAACATCAGTTGCTTCAACTATGATCAGATTGGTCATTATAAGACTCAATGCAAAGAACCTGTTAAGGATGGAAGGGGCAAGGTATTTGCATTGGAACCCGCTACATCAGGACCAACAGTGCAGGAGAAAGGGAAGGTAGTGTTAGGAGGTACGCTTCAGATCCATGGTATGTCTGTTAGCGTTCTGTTTGATACTGGTGCATTGCATTCTTTTATATCTCATTGTTTGGTAGATAAGCTTAACCTAGAACCCTCATATTTAATTACTTCCTTAAGGGTTGTAAATCCGATAGGATGGTATGCAGCACTTGGGATGAACTATGACCACATAGAGTTCGATTTTTTAGGTAATACCTCTGTTTGTAGTTGGCATATTTGACTTTGTAGGGTTTAGAATTATCTTGGGTATGGATTGGTTAAGTAGGTATGATGCTAGGATATTTTGCCACGATAGGAAAATATCACTTAGACACCCTGACTGTAGTGATCGGATTGTATATACCGTAGAAAACCCTAGTTGTAAGGTGAATGCTTTGTTAGGTGTTGTTGAGTTGGAAGATGAGATGAATCGCGTTTTCGTGGTTAGAGAACTCACAGTTTTTTTAAGCCTGTAGTAGGATTACCACCGAAATGAGCCATTTAGTTTTAGATAGATTTGGTGCTTGGAGTAGAACCAATGAGTAGGCTGCCAAGTAGGATGACACTTATAGAGATGAAAGAGTTGAAGGTATAGTTAGGAGATTTGAAAAGCAAGAATTTTATAAGACCTAGTAGTTCACCTTGGGGGTAGCCATAGTGTTTTCTAAGAAGTCGGATGGAACGCTGAGGTAATGTATCGATTATCGTAAGTTGAACGAGAAAACGATAAAGAATCGATATCCATAGCCTAGAATTGATGATTTTTTGATCAGTTGAGTGGAGACAAGGTATTTTCTCAGTTAGATTTAGCAATAGGTTTCCATCAGCCTAGAGTTGCAGAGGATAGTATTCCTTTGACGTCGTTTAGAACCAGATATGGATCGTATAAATGGTTAGTTATGCCATTCGGACTAACTAATGCGCCGACATTCTTTGTGGATTTGATGAACCAAATTTTCCGAGAACACTTGGATAGGTTTGTATTGGTGTTAATAGATGATATCTTGATATACTCTAAGGATGAAAGAGAGCATGAAGTTCATCGTAGAGTTGTGCTTGAGATGTTGAGGCAGTATCAACTGAAAGCGAAGTTTTCGAAGTGTCATTTCTGGAAGATGGAAGTGGAGTTTCTTGGTCATGTAGTCTCAAAGAAAGGGTTGTCTGTAGATCCGGCTAAGATTGAAGCGGTGAATAATTGGAAGAGACCCGAGATAGTGACTGAAATAAAGAGTTTTCTTGGATTGGCTGGGTATTATAAGAGGTTCATAAAGGATTTTTTTTTGGATAGCAGCACCGATGACCAAGTTAACATGAAAGGATGTGAAGTTTGTTTGGACCGATAAGTGTGAGAAAGCATTGCATAACTTGAAATACTTATTGACCCATGCACCTGTATTAGTTGTTCCGGAAGGGAATCAGGACTTGGTAGTGTATACAAATGCGTGTGGAACTGGATTAGGAGCTATGCTAATGCAAAGAGGTAAAGTGATTGCCTATGCTTCTAGATAGCTTAGACCGCATGAGGTTAGATATCCAACGCATAATTTGGAGTTGGCTGCAGTGATTTTTGCTTTGAAGGTGTGGAGACATTATCTTTTGGGAGAAAGATTTGAGCTGTATACGAATCATAAGTCGTTGAAGTATTTGTTCTCTCGGAAGGAGCTGAACATGAGACAGTAGAGACGGTTAGAGTTTATTGTCGCTTATGATTTTGGAATTGAATACACACTAGGGAAAGGTATAAGGTTGCAGATGCGCTTAGTAGAAAGCATCAGAATGCAATGTTGGCAATGATAACAGAGTGTAAAGACTTAGAAGAGCTGTCGACTTGCAGAGTGCAGTGGAAATCTGAAGTTGGGTCTAGTGGAGAATTTGTTGTGTTATCTTGTTTAGAAGTTCAACCAGTGATGATCGAAAAGATTGCTTCTAAACAGATGGAGGATCCAGTATTGGTTGAACGGATCAGGAAGTTAAGGGATGGAACAGAGAGCGATGACTTAAAGGATTTTAGTCTTAACCAGAATGGGTGGTTGAGAAAGAAAGGTAGGTTATTCCGAATATGGGAGACATAAGGAAAGAAGTTTTGGAGGAATTCTATCATTCGAAGTTTACTGTTCATCCAACAGGAACTAAGATGTATCAGGATATGAATATAAGTTCCTTCTGGGAAGGTATGAAGAGGGATGTTGGCTTATGGGTGAAGGAGTGTCTAAACTGTCAACAGGTGAAAGCCGAACATCAAAAGCCAAGTGGGTTGCTACAGCCATTAGATATTCCAGTGTGGAAATGGGATTATATTTCTATGGATTTTATAGACTGGTTGCCAAGATCGAATAGAGGAAATGAAAGTATATGGGTTATAGTGGACAGATGACTAAGAGTGCCTATTTCATTCCAATTAAGTCAACCAGGATGACACCTATTTTGGCTAAGTTATTTATGAAGAATATAGTTAGACTGCATGGAATTCCTAGTAGCATAGTAAGTGATAGAGATTCTTTATTCACTAGTGAGTTCTAAAAGAGTCTACAGGATAGTTTAGGAACCAAGCTCAAGATGAGTACCGCTTACCATCCACAGACCGATGGGCAAACAGAAAGAGTTAACAAAGTCTTGGAGGATTTTTTATGAGCTTATGTGTTAAATTTTCGGGGATCATGGGAAGACCATCTACACTTAGTCGAGTTTTTGTATAACAACAGTTATCAGACTAGTATAGGGATGGCACCGTTTGAAGCTTTGTATGGAAGGCCATACAAATCACCAGTTTGTTGGTTAGAGACCGGGGATAGGTTGATTCTTCGTCCAGATTTGGTCAGAGAAGTCGTCGAAAAGATTGAGTTGATTCGAGCTAGGATGAAGGAAGCTCGGTCTAGGCAGAAAAGTTATGCAGACAGAAGACGGAAAGACATAAAGTTCTCTATTGGAGATCAAGTTTTTATTAAGGTATCACCGATGAAGGGTGTGATTAGATTTATAAAATCAAGGAAGTTGGCACCGAGATTCGTAGGACCATTTCGTATTATAGAGAGGATCGAGAAACTTGCATATAGAGTAGAGTTACCGAGTAGTTTGGTAGGAGTCCATGATGTGTTTCATGTTTCTCATTTAAGGAAGTGTGTTAGAGATCTGAAGTCTATTATAGCACCGACTGTGTTAGATGATTTAGTAGTAAAACCAGACTTGAATATAGTTAGTAAACTAGTTCGGATAGTTGCGAGAGATGAGAAGAGACTAAGGAACAAGACAGTCAGATTAGTGAAAGTCCATTGGAGCGACGATGAGAGAGACTGTACTTGGGAGACTGAGAGTAGGATTAGAGACGCTTATCCTAATTTGTTTGATGGTATGTTTTACCTTTATGTTTGATTTGTTGTGTACCTTATAATAATTTCAAGGATGAAATTCTTTAAGGAGGGGAGATGGTAACACCCCATATTTTTAGTAACATTATTTAGGATATTTAATTAGCTAAATTAAATAAAATAATGAGATGATTAGGGGATTGAGATTTGTGATTAATAAGGGGTAGTCGTGCTATGTAAACGACGAACTAAAGAATTAAAATGTTAAAGCAAATAGTTAAGGGACATATAGGAATAGATACATTCTTATACCCTAAAACCCTTAAGCCATCATTCTCATATTCATTCATAATCCACAAATAAAAAAAATATAAACTAAGGCCAGCCACTATTAGGAAAAGCAAAGAGAAGACTTCAAGAGGAAAAGCTTAGGCAACTTAATCAAGATCAAATCTCAAATCCTTAATTTCAAAGCTAAGGTGAATAATGACTACATCTCATTTTTCCAATTGTTTTTGGTTTTAAGATGAATCCCACGTATTTTGCATGATTATGCCATGTTTTTGAATGATAAAATGTTTATATATGCTTGTTGATGATACGCCTTGCGATTTTAGGTATAGATCAGAAATGATATTTTAGAGATGAGTTTCAATTTTTAGAATTTCCTGAACTAATGTGGATTTTATATTAATTTTCTAGTGTAGAAAATGATTATTTGGGTTTTAAATTAGTTACGGCTAAATAATTAATATTTTGGGTCTGGAATTAATATATGTTAGAAAAAAATATTAAAAATGATTTTTTGGAATTTTGTAGAATTTTCCTAAGTGTTTTGATGAATATATAAAATTATTTAAGGTATGAGACTTAAATGTTTTATATATTTATAAAAGGAGAAGGGGTATTTTATAAATAAATTAAATTATTTATTTTTGAAATATTGGCAGCACTTTTAGAAAAGAAAATTAGCAACCAATAATATTTTGACAAACAAGGCAGGTTAGTTGAAAAAAAAATCTTTTTAAAGTAAAAATCAGCTTTTACATGCTTTTAGCATGTTTCGCCACCTTCGGCACCAAGGGTTCCAACTTAGTAGCTCCACTGCCATTATCATTGAAACTAATGAGCATGGCATCAAAGACTTGGTGCGTAGCGAATTGGATTTAGGCGGAAGGTACTAGGTCGAAGCTATGGGTTCTGATGGGGTCAAAGCATGCCTTTGTTTTAAATTGAAAATGTGCCTGCTTTGCTTTCGACTTGGTTGGCTTTCGGCCGAGTCAAATGTTTTAAATGACAGGTTTCGAATGGGTTGCACCTTTTGTTTTAGGTAAAAGCTTTCGAATGTGGTCAAAATCCCTAGCTGCCGCCTTTCTACCTTTCGACGCCAAATGTTTAAGAAGGTATACTTTGCTTTTTAAACTTAGCCGCTTCTCCAATGCTTTCGGAAGGTTGGTTTTGACACCAACACTTCTTTGATTAGGAAATGCTTTCATAAGAGTGCTTTCGACTTAAATGTTTTATGACCCTTTGGCTCTATTGAAGGTAGAACCCAAATGGTTTCGAAAGAGATGAATTTTAATGGTTTCGAAAGGTGTCTCCACAGGTTTTACTTGAACCCAAAGGCTTTCGAAAGGATTAATGTTTTATGTTTTCGAAAGGTTTTAAAGAATGGTTTCGAATAGGTGGTTCCCTAATGGTTTCAAAAGGTTTGAAAAGAAAGGTTTTCCATGTTTTTGAAAGGCAAAGTTTAAATGTTTAAAGATAGGATGTCCAAGGTTTTATAGCTTTCGATGGAAAGGTTTTTCAAGTGTTTTTGAAAGGTTTATGTTAGAATGCGGATTAAGGATCTTAAGGCTAGAATTAACACTAGAGGGGGGCTGAATAGTGTTTTAAGAAATTTGTTAATCTTTTTGAATTTATCTTAATTTGTTAACAATGTATACACTAATCGGACACAGATATGAACACAGAATCAAACACAGATGCAAATATAAAGTAAAAGCAGTAAAGAAAAGAACACACCGGATTTTATACTGGTTCAGAGTTACCCTACATCCAGTCCCGCAACACAAGTACGGATTTCCTTTCAAAAACAATTCTTACAAATACAACCCTCGATTTCAAAGCTACGAGGTACACCGCTCCAGATTCACAATCCTTTGGGTAGAGATACTTGATTTACCGGGCAACAAGTTCACCCAATTGATTTCCAGGGCTACAAACACACCTTCTCTCGCTCTATTGGTTACAAAAAGTCTATAACTCAGATTAGCACTTCGATCTTGTAGAGATAGTGGAGAGAATCAAAACCAGAAATTATCTAGTTAGATTCGATGTTGATTTCGGCAGAGTAATGGTGTAATTTGTAAATAAGAAAGTGGAGAAGAAGAAGAGAAGTTAAATCAAAGAAAAAAGTAATTAAAATTCGTTGAAAAAACCCTTTATTTATAGTAGATCAATAGCCATGTCCATTGGTGAAGGGATGTGACGAATAAACACTTCTTTTAAAAACAATTTAACTGTCACCATGTCGATAGGGGTACATGTGACCATGTCGACATGCCCTTGTATTTTTTGGTGATTTGTTTTTCTTTGAAAATAATTTCTATATTATATTATACTTATATTTAAACTTTAAAATATACTTACATATAGTTATAATACATAAATAACTAAAGAGAACAATATTAAAATATATATAATAATTTTCTATACTTTTATATTTATATCTTAAGTATAAATATATAAAAAGCTAAATATATTAATATCAAATTTGTAGTTTATAAACTTAGGATAATAATTTAAAATCAAAGATATTTAAAATTAAGGATATTTAAAACTAAGGATATTTTTTAGGCTAAAATATATTGAAAAACCAGGACAGATGATTTTGGTTTTTAAACGGGAATATTTAAAATCATTTTGAAAAACAAGCTATATATTTTGAAAGTCATTTTGAAATAAAAGTAAGTGGATACAAAAAGATGTTCCATTAGATTTTTCATAGGTTCCATCCTACTTAGGGTTCCATCCCTATAACGAGCACGAAGTGGATTCCATTCCACGAATAAAATAGATTTTAAGATGTCAGTGCCTTTCTATGAGTTTCAACAATATTCCTAACTATATAACTAATCTTGGAAACTTGAACTCTTGAAATTCTTGATACTCATGAGTCTTGAATCTTGATATCTTCAATCTTTGATCTTGAATCTTTATACTGTACAGTTCTTCATTCTTTAGTACCTGCAAACATATCTATATATATCTACACAATAATGTTAGTATTATATATTTTATAATCTAATTCTAAGTAAGGTTGTTGTCATCAAAACCAACTCCTCAAGGACTAACAATCTCCCCCTTTTTGATGATGACAACCTTTGTTTATAAAATATCACTTCTATCCTAATACTTCTAATAACTCCCCCTTAATCTATGCCTAACTATCCTATTTTATACTTCTCCCCCTTTGTCATCAATAAAAAACCATATAAATCCATAATTATAATACTATATAATTCTATATAACTCCCCCTGAAACTAAGAGTACATTACTTGTGATTATAATGATAGTGTTATCATACATAATCAATACTTAACTTTAAACTAAACTCTTAATAACTACTTTTCTTAACTAATAAACTATATATTCAAAAGATATGAGAATATACGAATAAGAGAACACAATTTATTATATAATGTTATACATGTGTGTAAACTATGTAAACAAATATACATGTCTTTTTAATATAAACAACTATATATACAACGATACGAACGAAAGAATGAAAGAAAGAACACTAAGGAGTATTCTTGACAATAGGAGACCTATGAATCGAACAATTAGAATAGTGGAGACAGAAGTTTCCACGCTGTTCGACAAGGTTTCCATCCTTATCAAAACATACTTCACCAACACAAACTACGGTGTCATCGTCTCCAACTTGCACTTCATGAACAGGTGCGTCCTCTTCTTCCAAGGGTGCTTCTTCCTCTTCCATTGGCTCTTCTTCGCTGTCCTCTTGTGCATGGTCACTAGAAGACTCTTCTTCGATCAAGATCGGGTTTGCTTGGTTATCCATTAGGAACTTCTGCAAATTTCTAAGGATTTGACCTTGCTTCTCCTGTTCTTTACTCATCCGAATTTGTTTGACTTGAATCTCAGTCACCATTTGCAGAATATCCTTTGTAGTATCCTCAAATTTAATCACATGAGCGTGAATGGAGCGTTGAAGAGGGCCGGGAGTGGGAGAGTGAAATGAGAAAGTCGAGTTTATGTTTGAATTTGATGGAGAAGCCATTATTTTCTTTGTTTCAGAAGTTAACCCAGAAGAAAATGAGAGAGAATGAAGAGAAAGTCGAAATATGGAAGAATATATAACCAACTTTTAAAATTTTGGTGGGAATTTTAATTTTCAAAAAATACCGTTATATGTCGACATGGTGGGATATGGGGTTATCGACAGGGGTATTTTAATTTTGGCTTCTAATTTATTTTTAATTTATTTAATTATACTGGTTATATATTTATGTTTTATATTTCAGTTATTGAACAAATACCTAATTCTCTTCTTAATTTAGTAAATATAGATTCATTTAATGGAATTGTTAAGATATCAGCAGTTTGATTCTCAGAGTTTATATATTCGAGAGTAATTACTTCTTTAGTTATATTATCTTTAAGAAAATGATGTCGAATATCAATATGTTTAGTTCGAGCATGATGAGTAGGATTTTTAGATAAATTTATTGCACTAGTATTATCACAATAAATTGGCGATTTTGAGATATTTAATCCAAAATCTCTTAAGGTTTGTTGCATATATATATTATTTGAGAACAAGCCAAAGCAGCAAAAATATACTCTGCTTCAGTTGTTGATAAAGAAATTATATTTTGCTTTTTACTAAACCAGGAAACCAGAGAATGTCCCAAAAAGTGACAAGTTCCACTTGTACTTTTTCGGTCTGATTTACATCCAGCATAGTCAGCATCACAATATGATATTAAATCAAATGAATCATTTTTAGGATAAAATAAGCCATAATCAGAGGTGTGTTTAATATATCTTATGATACGTTTTACAGCTTTTAAGTGAGTTTCTTTCGGATAAGATTGATATCTTGCACAGAGACATACACTATGCATGATATCAGGTCTACTAGCAGTGATATAGAGCAATGATCCGATCATTCCTCTTTACAACTTTTGATCTACATCTTTCGAGAGATCTTCTTTACTTAGATATTCATTGGTTGCCATGGGAGTAGGTTTTCCACTCGCAGTAGTCAAAACAAATTTATTAACTAGTTCTTTAGCATATTTTTCTTGACTAATAAAAATACCATTATCTAACTGTTTTATTTGCAATCCTAGAAAGAAGTTTAATTCACCCATATGACTCATCTCAAACTCTTTTGTCATTATTTTAGAAAATTCTTTATTCATTTCGAAGTTAGTTGAACCAAAAATGATATCATCTACGTATACTTGAACTAGTTGAATATCATTTTTATTTCTTTTAATAAAAAGAGTATTATCTATTTTACCAATTTCAAAATTTGATTGTAATAAATAAGATCTTAGTCTATCATACCAGGCTCTAGGAGCTTGTTTTAGACCATATAAAGCTTTCTTAAGTTTGTACACATGGTTTGGTAATTTTTCATCTTCAAAAAGTGGTTGTTGTTCAACATATACTTCTTCTTTTACAAATCCATTTAAAAATGCACTTTTAACATCCATTTGAAATAATTTGAAATTATTATGATTTGCGAAAGCAAGTAGAATCCTAATGGCTTCTAATCTTGCTACAAGAGCAAAGGTTTCGTCACAATCTATACCTTCTTCTTGACAATAACCTTGGGCGACTAATCGTGCTTTATTTCTAACGACCTCACCTTGTTCATTCATTTTATTTTTATAGACCCATTTAGTTCCAATTATAGTTTTATCTTCAGGTCAAGGAACAAGTTCCCAAACTTCATTTCTAGTGAATTGATTTAATTCTTCTTGCATAGCCAAAATTCATGAATCATCAGTTGATGCTTCTTTAGGATTTTTGGATTCAATAGATGATATTAATGCTACATTACTCATTTTACTTAGTTGATTTCTAGTTGTAACAATAGATTGCATATCTCCTATTATATTTTCAATAGGATGATCTTTTAAAAGTTTAATCCTTTTATTAGGATGATTAATTTCATTATTAATTTCGGTTGATTCCTGATTTTGAGTAATTAAATCTTCTTCATCATTTGTAATTTCAAAATATTTTAAATTTTCATCAAACGAAACATGCATTGTTTCTTCGATGGTGTTAGATCTTAAATTAAAAACTCTATAAGCTTTACTTCTATTAGAATATCCGATAAAGATTCCTTTATCGGATTTAGGATCAAATTTATCCAAATTATCTTTTGTATTTAAAATAAAGCATATACTTCCAAAAATTCTGAAGTATGATACCTTAGGTTTCTATCCATGAAGAAGTTCATAAGGTGTCTTATCAGTTAAAGGTCTAATTAAAATTCTATTCAAAATATAATAGGCGGTAGCAACAGTTTCTGCCCAAAAGTGTTTTGGTAAATTACTATCTGAAAGCATAGTTCTCGCACACTCTTGTATCGTTCTATTTTTACGTTCAACTACTCCGTTTTGTTGTGGAGTTCTTGGAAATGAGAAATTGTGAGTTATTCCCTTCTTATTGCAGAATTCCTCAAACTTTTCATTTTCAAATTCACCACCGTGATCACTACGAATAGTTATAATTTTTAAAGATAATTGATTTTGAATCCTTTTTGTAAAGTTCTTAAAACATTCAAAAGTATCACTTTTATGTTTCAAAAATATTGTCCATGTAAATCTAGAATAATCATCTACAATTACAAAAACATAATTACTATGATTTATTGACTGAATTTGAGATGGACCAAATAAATCAAGATGAAGTAACTCAAGGGGTTTTGAAGTTGAAATCATATCTTTTAATTTAAAGGAACTTTTTCTAAGCTTTCCTAATTGACATGCATCACATAAACTATCTACTTTAAAATTCATTTTAGGGAGGCCTCTTACTAAATCATGTTTTGACAGTCTAGATAAGAGTTTGAAATTCAAATGTCCAAATCTCTTATGCCAAATCCAAGGGTCACTTGTATTTGCCAAAAGACATAGGTTATCAATTGAAACTTTCATACTAAGAATATAAATATTCTTTTTCCTAATTCCCTCAAATATTATGGTTGAGTTATTATCATAAATATGACATTTATCTTTTTCAAATTTAATCTTATATCCTTTATCACAGAGTTGACTAATACTTAGTAGATTATGTTTTAGATTCTTAACTAGCAAAACATTAGTAATAATAGTAGTTTCAGAGTTACCGACATTGCCGATGCCAATCACGTATCCTTTCGAGTTGTCTCCAAAGTTAACCAGTCCTCCGTCTTTGTATATAATATTATTCAGCATATCCGGATTACCAGTCATGTGTCTAGAGCATCCACTATCAAGTATCCACTTATTCCTTTTGATCTGCACAGATTGTCCATTGTGGATTGATTCCTTAATACCCATAAAGCATCTTTCCTACACATTATAAAATTTGGGTAGACAACTAGAATTTGAATAACATTCATATGCAGACCCATGGAACAATGATGATTTAAACAATTCTAAACTAGTTTTAACAGATTTTTCAAAAATAGCCATTTTAAAACTTTTCAAAATTCAAATTATGAAAGTTTTGAAAACAAAGCTCTGATACCAATTGTTAGAATGCGGATTAAGGATCTTAAGGCTAGAATTAACACTAGAGGGGGGGTTGAATAGTGTTTTAAGAAA
Organism: Allium fistulosum; assembly: GCA_030737815.1. Lineage (NCBI taxonomy): Eukaryota > Viridiplantae > Streptophyta > Magnoliopsida > Asparagales > Amaryllidaceae > Allium > Allium fistulosum. The sequence continues at coordinate 329,288,876 of CM060906.1, forward strand.
TTTGTTAATCCTTTTGAATTTATCTTAATTTGTTAACAATATATACACTAATCAGACACAGATATGAACACAGAATCAAACACAGATGCAAATATAAAGTAAAAGCAGTAAAGGAAAGAACACACCGGATTTTATACTGGTTCGGAGTTACCCTACATCCAGTCCCGCAACACAAGTACGGATTTCCTTTCAAAAACAATTCTTACAAATACAACCCTCGATTTCAAGGCTATGAGGTACACCGCTCCAGATTCACAATCCTCTAGGTAGAGATACTTGATTTACCGGGCAACAAGTTTACCCAATTGATTTCCAGGGCTATAATCACACCTTCTCTCGCTCTATTGGTTACAAAAAGTCTATAACTCAGATTAGCACTTCGATCTTGTAGAGATAGTGGAGAGAATCAAAACCAGAAATTATCTAGTTAGATTCGATGTTGATTTCGGTAGAGTTATGGTGTAATTTGTAAATAAGAAAGTGGAGAAGAAGAAGAAGAGAAGTTAAATCAGAGAAAAAAGTAATTAAAATTCGTTAAAAACACCCTTTATTTATAGTAGATCAATAGCCATGTCCATTGGTGAAGGGATGTGGCGAATAGACACTTCTTTTAAAAATAATTTAACTGTCACCATGTCGACAAGGGTACATGTGACCATGTCGACATGCCCTTGTATTTTTTGGTGATTTGTTTTTCTTTGAAAATAATTTCTATATTATATTATACTTATATTTAAACTTTAAAATATACTTATATATAGTTATAATACATAAATAACTATAGAGAACAATATTAAAATATATATAATAATCTTCTATACTTTTATATTTAAATCTTAAGTATAAATATATAAAACAGCTAAATATATTAATATCAAAATTGTAGTTTAAAAACTTAGGATAATAATTTAAAATCAAAGATATTTAAAATTAAGGATATTTAAAACTAAGGATATTTTTTAGGCTAAAATATATTGAAAAACCAGGACAGATGATTTTGGTTTTTAAACAGGTTTATTTAAAATCATTTTGAAAAACAAGCTATATATTCTGAAAGTCATTTTGAAATAAAAGTAAGTGGATACAAAAAGATGTTCCACTAGATTTTTCGTAGGTTCCATCCTACTTAGGGTTCCATCCCTTTAACGAGCACGAAGTGGATTCCATTCCACGAATAAAATAGATTTTAAGTTGTCAGTGCCTTTCTATGAGTTTTAACAATATTCCTAACTATATAACTTATCTTGGAAACTTGAACTCTTGAAATTCTTGATACTCATGAGTCTTGAATCTTGATATCTTCAATCTTTGATCTTGAATCACTACAAAAATCAGGTCTTTTAATAGCGCCAACATATAGCGTTTCCGCTTTTCCTCCTCTCAACACTATGGAATGAAGAGTATTCAACGCTATGCACTAATAAATACGAAGTGTTCAACACTATCCAACAAAAGGGCGGGGAACAATTATTTTGTGCGGGAAGAAAAAAATCACGTCTATTACAACCTCACCTCTTTCCTCTTTTCACTTCGTCACCTCCAGAAAACAACAGCGAACCAGAATCCCTAAATCGTGAAATCCTTAAATGTTGGGATCCCTTTTTAATTGGAGAGTTTCTAGAAAATTCTAGACGTTTCTAGAGAAATCTAGAATTTTCTAGAATGTTCCGGAGAACTCTAGAGAAGTATAGAACTCTCTAGAATCTTGTGGAAGAGTGTGGAACCCTTTGGAATATTCTAAAGATGTGTGGAACCTTCTGGAACCTTGCGGAAGAGTATGGAAGAATAAAGAAGGGAATGGAAGAGTGTAGAAATTCCTAGAGAGTGTGGAGCATTCTAGAGAATCAATCTCTACCGTCGGATGCATGTAATCTCCACCATTCCTTATGAAGGTTGAGTAGTATAAATAGGAGAAGGAGCCCTATTACTAGCCATCCAAGAATCCAAGGAAGAAGCCACCTCTTAGAGTGAGAAAAAACTTGAGAGTTAGAGAGATCCTCTTTGAGAGAAAAGAGTGATAGCTTGAGAAGCCTTTATCCTCAAGCTTGAGTGAGCCACCAAGTGTGAGTTACTTTTGTAATCATATTATTGTAATCCTACTATTCTTTTGTATAGTGGAAGAATCTCCATATTGGAGAATTATAAACTCTTATGCTTCCATTGCTACTTTTAATCTTAAAGTGCCTATCTTAACTTCACGAAGCGGGGAAGACCGAGATTTCCCAACAGTGGTATTAGAGCGAGGTTCATCCGTAGCCGTAATCAAGCTCGTGTAAGTTCAAGATGGAGGATATTATCGCTCATGATGGAGACATGTTCAAGCTCACAGCTAACAACTACTCCTATTGGAAGCCAATGATGGAGGACCACTTGTATTGTAAGGATTTGCATGAGCCCATCATCTACAAAAATAAGATGGAAGGAAAGAGTGATGCTCAGTGGGAACTGTTGAACCGTAAGGCTGTTGCTATGATCCGTAAGTACATCGACAAAACTCTCTTCGAGCATGTTTCTACTTATACCAATGCCTATGAATTATGGACAAAGCTTGAGTCCATGATTCAGAAGAAAACGCCTCGCAACAAGGCCAATTTAGTTCAACGGTTAGTGAAATTGGAGTATAAGGATGGTCATAGTATGATTGAGCACTTGAATACCTTCAAGGGGACCGTAAATCAACTAAAAAAATTGATATGTAGATTGATGATGAGCTACAAGCCCTTCTACTCCTTAGTTCCTTACCGGAAAGTTGGGACACACTTGTTGTCACGCTAAGTAACTCAGCTCCGGAAGGAAAGTTAACTATGGATACCGTCAGTGACAGCCTTCTTGGTGAAGAAACAAGGAGAATGGAACGAGATGAGTCCATCCATCCCGAAGCTAATATTGTTGAGAATCAGGGTAGGAATGAAACTCGTGGACGTAGTAAGAGCCGAAATCCCCATCAATCTCGAGGTAGATCCAAGTCACGCTCGAAGATTGCATGCTATTACTGTGGAAGGATGGGTCACAAGAAAATGGAATGTCGAAGCTTCAAAAGAGACCAAAAGGTCGGTAATGTTAAGCCTGACCAAATAAGCCTAACAAAGAAGCAAGAAGAAAAGAGTACTACTGCCATAGTATTAAAGGAAGATCTGCTATATCTCATTGGTGAAAGTAACATTCTAAACATTGCTTGTGATGAGAGTTCTTGGATTGTTGATTCTAGTGCTTCCTTCCATGTTACTGTAACAACCCTGTATTTTACAATTATTTTTAAATTGATTTCCAGATTTAAAAGCTTTATTTATGAAAAGAATAAATATTGTTATTGTAAATATAAAAACTTTGATTTTGTATGTGGATTAGAATTCCAAATATGACTAAATTTAATATTTCCAGAAAATGTAAATTTTGGTCAATAGTCAAACTTTGACTTTTAAGTTTAAATTTTAAATAGTTTGAAATTATATATTTTATCTTTTATTATGAAAATAGATGTAAAAACTTGAACACTACTTTTCGTTTCGTTGAAAATGGAGTTAAAATGTAAAAGTTATGTACATTTCAAATTTTTAGTATAATTTGTTTTATTGTGCAATTTTGCCTATTTTAAATTTTATAAATCATATTTTCTTTCTTATATTTTATTTTAATATGTGTTAATATGTTATTTTATGTATATTTTTGTCTTTTTATAATTTTTAAATGATAATAGAATTTTTCCAAAATTTACTGTATTTATTTTTCATTTTTAAAGGCTGTTTTCTTATTTTCTGCTATTTTCTTCATGAAAATTATATTTAAATTAAATTTTATAAATTTATTTGTGAATGTATTTTTATTTTATGTTATTATTTATGTTTAAAAATATATTACAAGCTCATATGAATTTTCTAAAGTTTATACCATTTATTTTCAAATTTTCTAGCTTAGTTGACCATTTTTGCTATTTTCTTGATTTAATTATTTATAATTAATATTTATTTATTTTTTATTTTTTTATTTGTTAAATTTTCGTATTTTAACTGAATTTATATATGTTTTTCAGTTATATAAAATTTAAAAAGAAATAGTGAATATATGAAGAGTTTGAAACTGCTTTTGAAACCGAAGCCTTTTCATCTCCGAAACTCTTCATTTCCATACCTTCACTTTAATTAATTTTGCTGCCCACTCCTTCAGTTTTGGCCATGAGTTATCACTCACTTTTCACGAATTTTTTTTGTTTCTCAATTCATTTTTCACGGCCTTACAAAGTTCCTCGGTAATGGCCTCCTCTCTTTTCACTTTTCTTCAATTTTTCATACTTTTTTGCCTTGTTTCCTCTTCTATTTGCACGGTCTTCTCACCATAGCCTCGACCACCATCCCCTACCACTCTTCCTTGGCATCATCTCCAGCCATCATTTCAGATCCATCCATGGCCATGACCTCCCCTTGAAGCTAGCACCACAAAACAATGTCAAAACTCCACAGAACGTTGCCTAGACCACACATATCATCACCTACCCTCCATATCTTGCTTTGGCCACCCCCTTAGCCACCACCACCACCACTTGCTACATGACCTTTGGCTGCTGTTGCACCATCACCCTCCACTGTCCAGACCTGTACCATGCAAGGGCCGAGCCCCACTTGCCTTTGGATGAGCCAAAAATGCACAAAAACTCCACTTATTTTGCCTTGACCCTTTGTCTTATTCATATGTAACTCCTACCATCATCATCTCCTTGTTGCCATGCTATTTTGATGCCATAAACTAAGATTATGTCCAGCTATGGCTGAGCAAAAGATCCCATTGGTCAAGCTCTTGAATGGTTAAAGAAAGGTCGAATCACTTTGCCCTTTGTTGCTTTTTATTTCAAGTCATTTCGATATTGTTTTGTGTTACATATTTATGTATACATTGTCTTGTTTTGTTTATATGTATACAAGGCAATTATATTTGGCTCTCCACTCTCAAATCATATTCATGTTGTCGTGCCTTCAAAGATTCTGTGTTGTGTGTTTGGTCGTCATCTCCAGCTTAAACAAGTGAGTTATTCTCACCAGACAATATGTACCTATATAACTAGTAAATTGACACCCTGCGAATCTGTAGAAATATATTATCATGTCATATATGCTTATATTATTATCATATGATGTTCACACCTATTATTACACCTGTTATATCATATGTTACTGTTATTTAATGTTATTCTGTTATTTATATATGTTATCACCATTGCAAGTTCCCTGTAGACTAGAATCACTATGGGTTGAAATGATACATACCCGAACGGACTTTAGAATAGGGAAAAATCGTTATGGGCTGAAATGATAGGCCTGAACGATTTTTATTTAATTTATTTTAACTTGGGATTGCGGGTTTGAAATGATAGAACCCGAATTTTTCTTTTTTAACTGCGGATTGAAATGATACATATCCGTATCACTTGACCTAGGTTAGAAAATTATATACAGGCCCGTGGTTATTTTATAAAGTGTTTTGGATATTTTTAAGTATTTTAAAAATTATAAATTTATGAAATTTGATTTAAATAGATTTTGAAATGTTTTAAAATAAAGAAATTATGATTTTTCTATGTGTTAAAAATGTAATTAATGAATGGTTTAACTGGATTTTTGAAATATAACTTAAGTTGGAAATTTGGAATTTTGGTTAAAAATGATATTTAAGTTATAGAAATAAAATGGATATTAAATTTTATTTGGAAATGGTAAATATGATAATTTGATTAAATTTGAACTTAAGTGATTTATTAAAGTATTATTGATTTTTCTATGAATTTAAGTGGTTAAATAAATAAATGTTTAAAAGTGATCTTTTAAAATATAACTTGACTAGGAAATGTGAAATTTGGTTTTAATTAAAGGTTTAAGTTAATTAAATAAAATTGGAAATTTAGTTAAATTTGTGAAATGGTAATTTAAATTTGAAGTGTTAAGTTATTTGTTGAAATGTGAAGAATTGGAAACTTTTACACTTAAATTTATTAAGTAAATTGTTGAAAATTGGATTTAATTATAAGAAATTTATTGTGAAAAAGATACATGTTAAATGATATGTAAATGAACATTTTAAATGTTAAATTATGATTTTTAAAATGTTTAAAGAGTTTAAAATGAAGTTATTTAATTGCTGGAAATACACTAAAAAGCTGGAAATTACTTTTAATAGCATTCAGAAATGCTATGGTTCTGAATTACACTAAAAATTGAATAAAAGGGCTACTACAGCATTTCTGAAATGCTGTAGTTGCTGTAGTTGAACTTATAGGCTAATATTGAACTCAGGCCTATTATAGCATTCTCTGGAAATGCTATAATGGTCTGCAGTATTTGCTGAAACCAAATTTAACCCTTGTTTTGAAATCTGAACTACTGCAGCACTTCTGAAATGCTGTCTTTTCTGTTTTGAACTATAATTCAACTAAAACTGAGTTTTAACAACAGTTTTAAGTGCTGTCTTTGCTGAATTAAAAATGTTTTCAAATATAACTTATAACAGTTGTTTTTAAATGCTGTGAAATGCTGAAATTTTAATAATTGGGGTTTTTGACTTAGTAAACGAACTCAGAATGGTTTGAAACTTTGGAAATTGAATACTTGATTTGAAAATATAATAATTACACTTTTAAAAGGTTTAAATGAATTATTTTGATTGGAATATAAACTATTTAAAGGTAATTTGAAATGATAGTAAATGAACGATATCTTTGAATTTAAAAGGTATTTAAAGTTGAATATTTCGATTTGAACTGATAGGATATTTTATTTATTAAAATGATTTGAAATGAAGTTTTGTAAGGATATGATATTTTATTATATTAAAATGATTTGAAATGAAGTTTTGTAAGGATATGATATTTTATTATATTAAAATGATTTGAAATGAAGTTTTGAAATGATATGAAAATTTAAAATATATGGAAATGGTTTGGAATTGATTTAATCTTTATTTTGATAAAGATATGGTTTGAAATGATATTTTATTTTGAAGTAAAGTATTGTTTTTAAAAGTTATAACCACGGGTTATAATAACGTTGGGTTGTTAAAGAGACCGGGATCGGATATGGACATACTCTCTGTCTTACCGAAAACCACTTTGGCAACTATGTACGCGGTGGAGATTCCAGAATGAAGTAGGATGGTGGCAACGTTCTTAAGGTATGTTACGTTGACCCAACTCCCATGAGTTGGCATAAGGTGGCTAAAACAGGAGCGATCTCGGACCAGTGAGGTAGCACCTCTTCTCGGACACATTTCTTCGATATTATACTCTTACTTGTGATTGATTAGATGGCCATCCTCCGATTTGGGAGTGTTGTTCGAGGTGGAACGGTAGTGGCTGCTATGCGTATCCATCAGTCCGTGTGCGTAATTGGTATATCTACCCTGGCATTGCCTAGTTGTGCCGTGTCACCTACCATATCGAGCTTTACTACGATTATGATTTTAAGATCCGACCGCGTTAAGGTTCTCCATCCCCTTAACGCTATTTTCTATATGATTATACTTTACTTATTTAGACACTATTATAATAGCGAATATTACTACATAGTAGATATTTTAACGGATCCTTAGAGGATGGGCGGTCCCAAGCATCTTCTAAGTTACTTGTACCCTTATTACAGTTCGCTTGAGTTGGTTTACATTATATAAGTATATATTGTCCTGACTCGAGTGTTTTGTGTTTTGCTTTACGCTCGGGTCAGCCTGAGTTATTCACAGATTTGGATGTCCACTCGCTTGGAGATTTTGAATCGCTGGAGATTATCTGCTTGTCTTGTCCTATCTATTTCAGTTCCGTTGTCCTACTCAGCTTGTACTTGGTTATTTTATTAAGACTTTTGTTGTACTCTATTTCTTCTGTTGTATCTTATGTAACTCTGACCTATTTAGATAGTAGCTTCATGAACTACTATTTCTTTTACTTCCGCTGCATTATTTTACTCTGTGTCTGTGATCTATGATTATATTTATTTACTGTATATTATGAGATTTGCCAAATTTTAATTACAACGCGGTATTTTGAGCAATTCAACTCCGGCATGAGTGTCTACCTATACACTTATAATGGATGCGAATGGTTGAAAATATCGGGTCGTTACAGTTGGTATCAGAGCTTTTGTTTTGAGGCAAAACTCAGCATATGGAGTAGATTTATTTATAGAATCACTTTCGTTCGAGTTTGAATCTTTTCCTCTTGATTCGAATTTCCTTTGAATTTTTGGAACGTTCCCTACGGTTCCAAAATTCATTCTTGTCCCTCACTATTCATCTTCTTTTGATTTTGGAGTATCACATAACTCCACTTCGAATGATCTTTATAGTGAATTGGCTGACTCGCCAATATTCTAATTTTCTGGTAAAGGGGGAAACTCCTTTACAAATTTGCATCGATTCACCAGAGATTTATATCTATCCTTGGGTTAGATGCTAATATCTTTTATTATTCCAAACTCTATCTCTTGAGATCGAAGGTAGATTTACCCCAGAAAATCCACATTTGATCTTATCCATTAAGTCACGATTGACCCGGTTAAGGTTGTCCGCGATTTATCTAAGCTTACCCATCTCTCTACTCTATTTAACCATCTTGTCTTTTGTTTCTAAACTATCTCCAAACATTTTGAATTGCATTTGTAAATCTGTAATTAATATTTTTTTTTTATATTGTGTTGTTTGAGTTGTTGATGTTGATTTGGGTTTCCGATCGATTCGTCTGATCAACGCTATCGATAGGATTTCTAAAACACTTTGACAGAACAAACTGACACAATATTATTTTAAAATTTGGTTAGTGAAATAAATTTGGATATATAATTTTATGGAACTTAATAAATTGATTTGAATTGATAATTTGAAATGATAATACTTGATTTATCATTTATTGTTCTACAAATGAATTTATAAATAGTTGTTTATAAATTTATTTGGGAACTGAAATGAATTTAAAACAAGAAATTTAAAGAATTTAATTTCCGATGGTTTCAAACCTTGTGTTTAAAATTTTTAAAAGGATATTATTTAAAGTATTTTGAATAAAAATTTGTCTCTAAAGGATTTTAAAGTTTAAAAATTAAGTGCTCTTCTCTTTGTCGCTGGAAAATAATTTCGGTGATGACTGCAGCATCATCGACGTTCATTTTCGAGTTTCGAAGTGAAGTGACCGTTCTGTAGTCTTGCTACAGCTTTGTTTTGGAAAATCTAATTGATTTGAATTTCTAAAATATGACTGGATTATAATATATATAGATATATTATTTAAATTTGATTTGACATATTATGTATATATAATTACTTATCTCTAAATGGTTTGAAAGGAATCAGAAGTTTAATTCTTAAATTTTATTTTAAAGAATAATTTCAGTTATAAGAAGAAATCAAAAATTTGAATAAATGATTCAAACTTGAGATAATTGAATTGGAAAGTTTTACTTGTATAACACCCAATTGCATTCCAATATAACCTACCTAAATTACGCAGAAGTTGAATATGGAATTGGATAATATACAATATAAAAGGGATTTTTATAAATAAAATTTGTGTGGTTATAATACATGTTATACACTTAAATTTTAGTTATAAAAGATTAACAGAGGCAAATAGTGAAAAAGGAATTTAAAGAGATTTTATTTAAATAACTTAATAATCAAATTTGATTTACTATGGAACCTTAAGTCTAACCTAGGAATTTTAATAAAGGTTATTTCCTAAATGAATATGTTGTATAATAAATAATGTATCTTTGAATAGATAAAATAAAATACATTTGAATTAGACATTTTGTAATAAAGTTTATTTAACTTGAATTCATAGTTTAATTGATGTCTAAATGAATAAATGTGTAAAGAAATTTGATTGTTATATTTGCTATATAAATATTTTATTTATGAAATAGATATGTCTTGAAAAATGAATGATTATGATTTAAATAGTTAAAATGTATTTTAACATCACTAAAAAATTGATAATTGAGAATTTGGTTTTCAAATGGAATTTTAAGTGTAACTTATTAAAGGAATATCTATTTGTGAAATGGGTATTTTAAATAAAGTGTTAGGTTATTTGTTAAATGAAGAGCTAAGTAAAATAATGAACTTTTGACTTAATAAATGAAGTATAGTTTATTTGGATATTCCATTCATAAAAGTATGTTTTAATAAGTCTTAAGTTAAAAGATATCCAAATGAATATTTCTGGAATAAAACTGATTTGAAATACTAATATATCTACTGTAGCATTTTATAAGTGCTGCCGTTTGAAAATACAATGTTTTGGAAATTTTTATAATTGAATAAACTTGGAAATGTTACAACTTTAAAATGAATATTATTTGACCTTGAATTAAAATGGTTTAAATGAAGATTATTTTTTTAAAAGTGTTATGATTTTCTAAGTATTATGTTCTTTTTTTTTTAAAAGAATAACATTTCCAAAGTGTTATGATTTTAGTAGTATGATTTTCAAATGATAAACATCCCTAAATTGTTATGATTTCAAAGCATTATGGTTTCAAATTTATTATTATTTTTTTTTTTCAAACTATCTTTTGGTTGTCCTTATTTCTCTTATCTTGTTACAGAATGAGAAGGCTATTGCTTATACCAGTCTGTTTAGAAAGCTTTCTATAATCTTTGATAATCTTTGTTACTAATCTGGATCTGAACACTGTTTTTCCATTCATAGACCGTCGGTCAAGTGAAAGGGAGATTCAGACTCTAGAGGATCTTTTTCGTGCTTATATTCTTGATTGGATCACCTCCATTTTGTTAAACTTACCTATTACAATAGTTATCAGGTGTAATTCCAATTTTCTTATCATCTTGTCTTAATTCTATTCATTCTATCTTTTTCTGTGCTTTCCTGTACCTCGTTCCTTTTCGGGGACGAAAAGTTTTGAGTGGGGGAGAGTGTAACAACCCTGTATTTTACAATTATTTTTAAATTGATTTCCAGATTTAAAAGCTTTATTTATGAAAAGAATAAATATTGTTATTGTAAATATAAAAACTTTGATTTTGTATGTGGATTAGAATTCCAAATATGACTAAATTTAATATTTCCAGAAAATGTAAATTTTGGTCAATAGTCAAACTTTGACTTTTAAGTTTAAATTTTAAATAGTTTGAAATTATATATTTTATCTTTTATTATGAAAATAGATGTAATAACTTGAACACTACTTTTCGTTTCGTTGAAAACGGAGTTAAAATGTAAAAGTTATGTACATTTTAAATTTTTAGTATAATTTGTTTTATTGTGCAATTTTGCCTATTTTAAATTTTATAAATCATATTTTCTTTCTTATATTTTGTTTTAATATGTGTTAATATGTTATTTTATGTATATTTTTGTCTTTTTATATTTTTTAAATGATAATAGAATTTTTCCAAAATTTACTGTATTTATTTTTCATTTTTAAAGGCTGTTTTCTTATTTTCTGCTATTTTCTTCATGAAAATTATATTTAAATTAAATTTTATATATTTATTTGTGAATGTATTTTTATTTTATGTTATTATTTATTTTTAAAAATATATTACAAGCTCATATGAATTTTCTAAAGTTTATACCATTTATTTTCAAATTTTCTAGCTTAGTTGACCATTTTTGCTATTTTCTTGATTTAATTATTTATAATTAATATTTATTTATTTTTTATTTTTTTTATTTGTTATATTTTCATATTTTAACTGAATTTATATATGTTTTTCAGTTATATAAAATTTAAAAAGAAATAGTGAATATATGAAGAGTTTGAAACTGCTTTTGAAACCGAAGCCTTTTCATCTCCGAAACTCTTCATTTCCATAACCTTCACTTTAATTAATTTTGCTGCCCACTCCTTCAGTTTTGGCCATGAGTTATCACTCACTTTTCACGAATTTTTTTTGTTTCTCAATTCATTTTTCACGGCCTTACAAAGTTCCTCGGTAATGGCCTCCTCTCTTTTCACTTTTCTTCAATTTTTCATACTTTTTTGCCTCGTTTCCTCTTCTATTTGCACGGTCTTCTCACCATAGCCTCGACCACCATCCCCTACCACTATTCCTTGGCATCATCTCCAGCCATCATTTCAGATCCATCCATGGCCATGACCTCCCCTTGAAGCTAGCACCACAAAACAATGTCAAAACTCCACAAAACGTTGCCTAGACCACACATATCATCACCTACCCTCCATATCTTGCTTTGGCCACCCCCTTAGCCACCACCACCACTTGCTACATGACCATTGGCTGCTGTTTCACCATCACCCTCCACTGTCCAGACCTGTACCATGCAAGGGCCGAGCCCCAATTGCCTTTGGATGAGCCAAAAATGCACAAAAACTCCACTTATTTTGCCTTGACCCTTTGTCTTATTCATATGTAACTCCTACCATCATCATCTCCTTGTTGCCATGCTATTTTGATGCCATAAACTAAGATTATGTCCAGCTATGGCTGAGCAAAAGATCCCATTGGTCAAGCTCTTGAATGGTTAAAGAAAGGTCGAATCACTTTACCCTTTGTTGCTTTTTATTTCAAGTCATTTCGATATTGTTTTGTGTTACATATTTATGTATACATTGTCTTGTTTTGTTTATATGTATACAAGGCAATTATATTTGGCTCTCCACTCTCAAATCATATTCATGTTGTCGTGCCTTCAAAGATTCTGTGTTGTGTGTTTGGTCGTCATCTCCAGCTTAAACAAGTGAGTTATTCTCACCAGACAATATGTACCTATATAACTAGTAAATTGACACCCTGCGAATCTGTAGAAATATATTATCATGTCATATATGCTTATATTATTATCATATGATGTTCACACCTATTATTACACCTGTTATATCATATGTTACTGTTATTTAATGTTATTCTGTTATTTATATATGTTATCACCATTGCAAGTTCCCTGTAGACTAGAATCACTATGGGTTGAAATGATACATACCCGAACGGACTTTAGAATAGGGAAAAATCGTTATGGGCTGAAATGATAGGCCTGAACGATTTTTATTTAATTTATTTTAACTTGGGATTGCGGGTTTGAAATGATAGAACCCGAATTTTTCCTTTTTAACTGCGGATTGAAATGATACATATCCGTATCACTTGACCTAGGTTAGAAAATTATATACAGGCCCGTGGTTATTTTATAAAGTGTTTTGGATATTTTTAAGTATTTTAAAAATTATAAATTTATGAAATTTGATTTAAATAGATTTTGAAATGTTTTAAAATAAAGAAATTATGATTTTTCTATGTGTTAAAAATGTAATTAATGAATGGTTTAACTGGATTTTTGAAATATAACTTAAGTTGGAAATTTGGAATTTTGGTTAAAAATGATATTTAAGTTATAGAAATAAAATGGATATTAAATTTTATTTGGAAATGGTAAATATGATAATTTGATTAAATTTGAACTTAAGTGATTTATTAAAGTATTATTGATTTTTCTATGAATTTAAGTGGTTAAATAAATAAATGTTTAAAAGTGATCTTTTAAAATATAACTTGACTAGGAAATGTGAAATTTGGTTTTAATTAAAGGTTTAAGTTAATTAAATAAAATTGGAAATTTAGTTAAATTTGTGAAATGGTAATTTAAATTTGAAGTGTTAAGTTATTTGTTGAAATGTGAAGAATTGGAAACTTTTACACTTAAATTTATTAAGTAAATTGTTGAAAATTGGATTTAATTATAAGAAATTTATTGTGAAAAAGATACATGTTAAATGATATGTAAATGAACATTTTAAATGTTAAATTATGATTTTTAAAATGTTTAAAGAGTTTTAAATGAAGTTATTTAATTGCTGGAAATACACTAAAAAGCTGGAAATCACTTTTAATAGCATTCAGAAATGCTATGGTTCTGAATTACACTAAAAATTGAATAAAAGGGCTACTACAGCATTTCTGAAATGCTGTAGTTGCTGTAGTTGAACTTATAGGCTAATATTGAACTCAGGCCTATTATAGCATTCTCTGGAAATGCTATAATGGTCTGCAGTATTTGCTGAAACCAAATTTAACCCTTGTTTTGAAATCTGAACTACCGCAGCACTTCTGAAATGCTGTCTTTTTTGTTTTGAACTATAATTCAACTAAAACTGAGTTTTAACAACAGTTTTAAGTGCTGTCTTTGCTGAATTAAAAATGTTTTCAAATATAACTTATAACAGTTGTTTTTAAATACTGTGAAATGCTGAAATTTTAATAATTGGGGTTTTTGACTTAGTAAACGAACTCAGAATGGTTTGAAACTTTGGAAATTGAATACTTGATTTGAAAATATAATAATTACACTTTTAAAAGGTTTAAATGAATTATTTTGATTGGAATATAAACTATTTAAAGGTAATTTGAAATGATAGTAAATGAACGATATCTTTGAATTTAAAAGGTATTTAAAGTTGAATATTTCGATTTGAACTGATAGGATATTTTATTTATTAAAATGATTTGAAATGAAGTTTTGTAAGGATATGATATTTTATTATATTAAAATGATTTGAAATGAAGTTTTGTAAGGATATGATATTTTATTATATTAAAATGATTTGAAATGAAGTTTTGAAATGATATGAAAATTTAAATATATGGAAATGGTTTGGAATTGATTTAATCTTTATTTTGATAAAGATATGGTTTGAAATGATATTTTATTTTGAAGTAAAGTATTGTTTTTAAAAGTTATAACCACGGGTTATAATAACGTTGGGTTGTTAAAGAGACCGGGATCGGATATGGACATACTCTCTGTCTTACCGAAAACCACTTTGGCAACTATGTACGCGTAGGAGATTCCAGAATGAAGTAGGATGGTGGCGACGTTCTTAAGGTATGTTACGTTGACCCAACTCCCGTGAGTTGGCATAAGGTGGCTAAAACAGGAGCGATCTCGGACCAGTGAGGTAGCACCTCTTCTCGGACACATTTCTTCGATATTATACTCTTACTTGTGATTGATTAGATGGCCATCCTCCGATTTGGGAGTGTTGTTCGAGGTGGAACGGTAGTGGCTGCTATGCGTATCCATCAGTCCGTGTGCGTAATTGGTATATCTACCCTGGCATTGCCTAGTTGTGCCGTGTCACCTACCATATCGAGCTTTACTACGATTATGATTTTAAGATCCGACCGCGTTAAGGTTCTCCATCCCCTTAACGCTATTTTCTATATGATTATACTTTACTTATTTAGACACTATTATAATAGCGAATATTACTACATAGTAGATATTTTAACGGATCCTTAGAGGATGGGCGGTCCCAAGCATCTTCTAAGTTACTTGTACCCTTATTACAGTTCGCTTGAGTTGGTTTACATTATATAAGTATATATTGTCCTGACTCGAGTGTTTTGTGTTTTGCTTTACGCTCGGGTCAGCCTGAGTTATTCACAGATTTGGATGTCCACTCGCTTGGAGATTTGAATCGCTGGAGATTATCTGCTTGTCTTGTCCTATCTATTTCAGTTCCGTTGTCCTACTCAGCTTGTACTTGGTTATTTTATTAAGACTTTTGTTGTACTCTATTTCTTCTGTTGTATCTTATGTAACTCTGACCTATTTAGATAGTAGCTTCATGAACTACTATTTCTTTTACTTCCGCTGCATTATTTTACTCTGTGTCTGTGATTTGTGATTATATTTATTTACTGTATATTCTGAGATTTGCCAAATTTTAATTACAACGCGGTATTTTGAGCAATTCAACTCCGGCATGAGTGTCTACCTATACACTTATAATGGATGCGAATGGTTGAAAATATCGGGTCGTTACAGTTACTCCACATGAAAACTTCTTCTCATCCTACCAAAGAGGTGACTTTGGCACGGTGCAAATGGGAAATCAAGATAGAAGCAAGATTGTTGGAATATGAGACATCACTCTGACGACAAGCACCGGGTGCAAGCTTGTTTTGAAAGATGTGAGGCATGTCCCGACCATGCGCCTCAGTCTTATCTCCGCTGGAAAGCTAGATGATGACGGTCTAATGAATTACTTTGGTGAAGGTAAGTGGAAGCTCACCAAAGGAAGTTTGACAATAGCTCGAGGAAAGAAGGTAGGATCATTGTATGTAATGCAAGCTAAGCTATGCAAAGGAGAATTAAACATCTCTACTGATGATATGGACACATGGCATAAACGACTTGGGCACATTAGTGAGAAAGGTCTTCACATACTCGCTCAGAAACAACTCCTCCCTGACGTGAAAGGTAAACCACTTCATCCTTGTGCTCATTGTTTAACTGGAAAACAACATAGGGTTGCTTTCCAAAGATCTTCTCTGCCCACAAGAAGAAAGAACATTCTAGACCTCGTGCACACTGACGTATGTTCGATGTCTGAGAGATCCATTGGTGGTGCTCTATATTTTGTCACCTTCATTGATGATCATTCAAGGAAAGTATGGTTGCACCTGTTAAAATCAAAGGATCAAGTTCTTGATGCCTTCAAAGAATTCCATGCTCTGGTGGAGCGTGAGACTGGACGGAAGATCAAGTGTGTACGATCAGATAATGGAGGTGAGTATAGAGGTCCTTTTGAAGACTATTGCAAGAAATATGGCATTAGGCTAGAGAAGACTCCACCCAAGACACCACAATTGAATGGGCTAGCTGAGAGAATGAACCGAACCATTGAAGAAAGAGTTCATTGTGTGCTCTCTCATGCTAAGTTACCCAAATCATTCTGGGGAGAAGCTATAATGGCTGTGGCCGACATTGTCAACCTCACACCATCAGTTCCTTTGGATGGGGCCATTCCTGAGGAAGTTTGGACGGGCAAGAGGGCTTCATATAATCATCTCAAGGTGTTCGGGTGCAGGGCATTTGTTG
The DNA here is from genome assembly GCA_030737815.1 of Allium fistulosum. Classification (NCBI taxonomy): domain Eukaryota; kingdom Viridiplantae; phylum Streptophyta; class Magnoliopsida; order Asparagales; family Amaryllidaceae; genus Allium; species Allium fistulosum. The sequence continues at coordinate 329,305,710 of CM060906.1, forward strand.
ACATCCCCAAAGATGAGAGAGCTAAGCTTGATGCAAAGACAAAGGAGTGTATTTATCTTCGTTCACCTAAGGATGAATTTGGGTACCGGTTATGGGACCCAATTAACAAGAGGGTTATTCGCAGTAGAGACATTGTATTCTTCGAAGACCAAACAATTGAAGATATCAAGAATTCAGAGAGGCCAAGATTGAAAACCAGTATGAACATTGAATCTACTCTGGATCGACATGAAGATAACAACACACAAGAAAGCAGTGAAGCTGAAGATCATGAAATTCATGATGAACCAGTCCAGGAAGAACCTCAATCTAGCACTCCAATCGCACCGGAGCCAAGACGATCCTCAAGGGACAGAAGACCATCCACCCGATACAACACAGAGGAGTACATTACGCTCACTGATGAGGGGGAGCCTCAAAGCTATAAAGAAGCAATGAGTGATTGTCATAAAGAAGAGTGGAGAATAGCCATGCAAGAAGAAATGCAATCCTTGCATGAGAATAACACATATGAACTAGTGGAGCTACCAAAAGGGAGAAGAGCTTTAAAGAATAAGTGGGTGTATAGAATCAAGACCGAAGAGAACTGTTCAAAGCCTCGCTACAAAGCTCGATTAGTCGTCAAAGGATTTGGACAAGAAAAAGGTACTGACTTTGAAGAGATATTCTCTCCCATGGTAAAGATGTCATCAATCCGAGTTGTGCTTAGCCTAGCAGCCGTGCAAGATTTGGAGATTGAACAACTCGATGTCAAGACGGCGTTTCTACATGGTGACCTAGAGGAAGAGATCTACATGGAACAGCCTGAGGGATTCAAAGTTCCAGACAAAGAAGGTCTAGTGTGCCGCCTCACAAAGAGTCTATATGGACTTAAGCAAGCACCAAGGCAATGGTACAAGAAGTTCGACGCATTCATGGCAGAACATGATTTCAAAAAGACGGAAAGCGATCATTGTGTCTTCATAAAGAGGTATGTAAGTGGTGACTTTCTCATACTTCTGCTCTATGTTGATGATATGCTAATCATTGGACAAGACCGCATAAAGATAGCTGCTTTAAAGAAAGATCTAAACAAGAGCTTTGCTATGAAAGATTTGGGGCCGGCTAAACAGATCCTTGGGATGAGAATAACTCATGATAGATCAAAAAGACTGTTATGGCTATCCCAAGAGAGATATATCGAGAAAGTCTTGGAAAGGTTCAACATGCACAAATCAAAGCCGGTTAACACTCCACTAGCTGGGCACTTCAAGCTAAGTTCGAAGCAGAGTCCGACAAGTGAAAAAGACAAGGAGGAAATGAAGAAGAAACCATACTCATTTGTAGTAGGCAGTCTCATGTACGCAATGATATGCACAAGACCAGATATCGCTTATGCAGTTGGTGTCGTTAGTCGCTTCTTGGCTAACCCAGGGAATGAGCATTGGGTTGCAGTCAAATGGATCCTCCGATATCTACGTGGAACTTCCAAAAGATGTTTATGCTTTGGAAAAGGAAAACCTGTGTTAGAAGGATATACAGATGCAGACTTGGCTGGTGACATTGATTCAAGGAGATCAACATCAGGATACCTAACCACTTTTGCAGAGGGAGCTATTTCATGGCAATCAAAGCTGCAAAAGTGTATTGCATTATCCACTATAGAGGCAGAGTATATCGCAGCTACTGAAGCTTGCAAGGAGATGTTGTGGGTGAAGAACTTGTTGCATGAATTGGGAGTGGATCAAGAAAAGTATGTCTTGAAGTGTGACAATCAAAGTGCAATTTACTTGGCAAAGAATTCAACATTTCATTCCCGCACAAAGCATATTGATACAAGATATCACTGGATCCAAGGAGTCCTAGAGGAAAAGCAAATACATCTTGACAAGGTTCACACAGATGAGAACTGGTCTGACATGATGACCAAGGTAGTACCAACAAAGAAGTTTGAAGACTGCTGTCAAGGAGCCGGCGTACTACTAACCCCCAATTAAGTCGGGAGGGGGAGATTTGTTGGGATCCCTCCTTAATTGGAGAGTTTCTAGAAAATTCTATATGTTTCTAGAGAAATCTAGAATTTTCTAGAATGTTCCGGAGAACTCTAGAGAAGTATAGAACTCTCTAGAATCTTGTGGAAGAGTGTGGAACCCTCTGGAATATTCTAGAGATGTGTGGAACCTTCTGGAACCTTGCGGAAGAGTATGGAAGAATAAAGAAGGGAATGGAAGAGTGTAGAAATTCCTAGAGAGTGTGGAGCATTCTAGAGAATCAATCTCTACCGTCGGATGCATGTAATCTCCATCATTCCTTATGGAGGTTGAGTAGTATAAATAGGAGAAGGAGCCCTATTACTAGCCATCCAAGAATCCAAGGAAGAAGCCACCTCTTAGAGTGAGAAAAAACTTGAGAGTTAGAGAGATCCTCTTTGAGAGAAAAGAGTGATAGCTTGAGAAGCCTTTATCCTTAAGCTTGAGTGAGCCACCAAGTGTGAGTTACTTTTGTAATCATATTATTGTAATCCTACTATTCTTTTGTATAGTGGAAGAATCTCTATATTGGAGAATTATAAACTCTTATGCTTCCATTGCTACTTTTAATCTTAAAGTGCCTATCTTAACTTCACGAAGCGGGGAAGACCGAGATTTCCCAACATTAAACCACCACGATCAACAGTCATGCAGTCCAACATCACTAAATCTCAAAACCCTAACCACCATAATCAACAGTCGATCCCAATCCCTAGGTATTGGGTTGTAATCTCTCCATTACACTCGATCCTAATCCCTAAACACATTGCCACCATTTTAACTGCCCAGAACGCTAAACCCATGCCACTCCAATTTGGAATGTCGTGAGAGGTACTACAACATTTATTATATATTTTTTCACTTCTTATGATTCTTAATCTATTCATTAGTATCTCCTGACACATGTTTACAGGTTATTACACCCCTTAATTTTGCTGTGGCGATACTTTTATCCCTTTTTCAGCCTAACTGAATAGTCATGATTTTGAGGTAATTTATTTAACCCCATTTTGTTATGATGTAAAGAAAATGAGTTGAAATTAGGTGAGTATTTGATAGTGGTAATGATATATTTATGGTAATGATATTTATATAGTACATTTTTTGTACAATGTGATGCTGACATAAAACTACAGTCTGATCAATTCTGAATATATATTTTCATGCCTTCAACCATCAATCTCTTATTAATAATTCAAAGCACAAAACAATTCATTCTGAATCAATTTTAGAAACTGTTTGTTGAATAGATGTCAAAAATTAATCCTTTAATGATTATCAAATCGATTACCAATGTATATTACCCAATAAAAATTCAGAGAGAAAGAAAACGAAACTTGGATGTTGTGTCTACTAGAAATGAAATGTTTTGTTCATTCATTGTTTTCTACACACAAACTAATAAATTTTTATATAGCACACTAAAATTAGTTTGAATGTTTAATGTTTTGATTTTAGTGTCAGACTTTTTTTGTTTGATTGTTTGATATGTCATGTGCATAGTGTTCAGCTGAAAAGCTTATTATACCTAAAAGCATCGAGGCTTATGTCTCGCCTCTAAAACATGAAAATGCATTGTGTGCTTTTTTTGAAACATACACACATTTAGTGTTTGAACCCTCATCCATCAACCTATGCAACAGTTGTCTTCTATAACCCCATCATTGTATAGAATAGGCAATAGGTGCTTTCACCACAAGTGCAACATATTTAAGCATAACTGTGCTTCTAGCAAAGTGGTAGGACCTTCTGAGAAAGTGAACCGTCTGGATAGCTTCAAAAATAGTTGTTTTTGGAAGGAAAATTGAAAAGGTCAATTTTGAAAAAAACAAATGAAAGATTTTTAAATATTACTTTGACCATTTTAAAAACAAAACAACTAATCATAGTAACATGATGCGGCGAATTGTTTTTCCAGTTAATATATATTAACTCATTTGATCACTTGCTCCATTTAAAGTTAAAATAGTAAATTATTCAGTCCATTTTATTCTTCCACCTTCTAAAGGATCATCACTACTTAGCAAATCGATTATGATTTTATAATAGATTCAATATTCAATTTTCATTTAGTTTTTAACTGGAGTCGGTGATTCTATTTTACGAGCAAAAACTGATATGATTTCGAAATCCCAAGTGAAACTAATGTCACGGTTGTTTATATTGGTTATATGTGTTATTTTAAAGAAGTCATTATCATGTTTACGTTTAATACAGTTAAGTTCGCTGAAGTGTATATTCTGAATATTTATTTACAATGTTGAAAGTTTATTATGATTACAGTTTTATGCATATCATTTAATATGAAATAAATTTTCATGTGAATTTTATGTTTTAATCTATAAGAGATGATCAGAGAAATTTAGGTAACCTAAGTTTTTTACAACTGCAAAAGTTATACATTTCTTTTATTTTGCCATCCACTTAACCTTGATATTGTACAATTATCTTTCTCTATTAATTTCTCTACAAAATTATAGTTTATGTTAATTTTGATCAAGATTGTATTCTAACATAATCTTTCAAAATCTAAATATTCCATTTTCATTATCTTAATAGTCAGCGTCATTTTATCATGGTTCTCGAACCCTTTAGGGGAAAAATCTTGTTGCTACTAAAAAGACTAAAATATTTTACTGGTTTGCCAAGACCATTTGAGAAAATATTCATGAATCGAAAATTAGTTCACAAATGCAAGTTACCTGGGTGTTGCTAAAAACAATATCCAGTCACTATATTGGCCACCACCACATAAATTATTGGGTAGTGGTATATGCATTACTGTTGTGTAGACAATTGTAATTACCGCGTCTATTGGCGTTGAAAATTTCAAAATATCATTATCGGATATAATATAAAGAACAAACAGCCTAACATTATAAGCACAACAAACAAAATTACTTTCCTTCCTGAAAGAAATTTTTTGTATTGGAACTGGGAATTGGGAAAAAAGTTATTGTGATATATAAAGTGATTATTATATTAATGTATAAGTTTTGAGTTGGATTTCTTTTTTATTAATGTGGAAAAATATATAGTAAATCAGTACCCGAACTTCATGATACTGAGGGCGTGGTTATGGAAGAGAGAAATGCTGGAGTTGCTAGTAAAATAGCTTCTTATAATGGTATGTGCAAGTAATATAAGTTTATCTAATGTTATATCCTCTTCTGTAACACTTTAGGGGATCATTTTACAATTCATATTTAATGATGACCCCTTTGATACTGTATCCTGAAGAAGAAACTTCCAGTACCGATGCTTTCAACTGAATGGTGATATGATAGAAACTTTAAGTGTGATGAAAGCTCTATGTATTAGTGGTCGATACAAATGTACATTTCAGTCAGAGTTCCTGTATTTATTTATTTTTGGTATTGAATTATACAACAGTTTGAAATACTTACACCATTAAAGCAGTGGTTAATCCAATAATATATAATAGAATTGAAATAAAGTATGTGTTTCCATATACCATATTATTAAAATATGGTATATGTAACGGTCATCAAAGATCGGACTGCCTCAGATAGATGTATTGATAAAGCAACTGATCTAATTGTCTAAAAAGTATAATTGAGCACAAAGACGTGATTCGAAAGATTATGGTTTAGAAGGTTTCTTTTGACAACAAGGATTTTCCTTCTCTTGGAACTGAAGATAAGTAAGGTGTTTCTTCTTCTATGAGCTCTGGTTTTAAAAGGCTTAATATAAATACTGATGGATGGACTTCGCCTTTGGTTGAAGTGCCTACTAGTGTACATACTAATTCAAATATATTATCTACTGTATCGGGCGATGCAACGAGTTTAAGCATGGCTAAGGCATTGTCTAAACACTACCGAAGGCTCATACTATACCATTGGTATTTCAGTTTTCTATTTCTTTTTTGTTTGGTTTACTGAGTGCTATAGAAAATTATATTTTACTCATCTTGATTATATTATTACCTAGGTGACAAATGAGAATGAAAGAAGCAAGGAACCGGCATTAACATACAACAAGTTGACATCTGTGACACCTTAAGGGCCTAAAAACTTGGTAAGTTGTACATAAGTATTTGTTTATCGGAAAATAGCATGCTTTGTTTCCATGTGGTGCATTAAACAAATAACTTTCTTTATCACTTCATAATACATGATGTTGTTTAGTTTTTAATAGATTGGCATATGCTTTCTACATGCCATGTTGTTTCTCCACTCTAGTGTTTTCACTTTTTTGGGAAATGGTGAACATTTGAGTACATAACTACACTATATATATTGAAACTAGTGTTTAAACTTCAACCATAGAAAGGCGAAATGTCCACATAGAAACATGATTTTGAAGCATTATTTGTAAAGAACTATGAAAAGAATGCATCATTGATATGATTTTATTATTATTATTGTGCGTTAGAAACATGATGGTAAAAGTAATTATAATAATATTAATGAGCTAAAAAAATCACATAGGAAACTCTAAAAGGAATGACACTACTCTCCAAGCCAAACCCTTTTAACCTGACTTAATATGACATGTTGACATAGCCACTCCCATGAAGTGCAACATAAGCTAAAATTTGCCCAAGTTCATAACTTAGGCCAGTTGAGGTATTTGCCTCAGTTAAAAATTTAGGAGAGTTTGGCTTGATATTTGGTGACAACTTAGACTCAGCAGTTCTTTCCTTACTTAGAAATGAATTTTTTACTGCAATTATTTATTAATATCCTATGAGTTAACGTATCTTAGCACATTTTCAAATATTTGCGTTCTTTAACCCATTTTCTTCTCTCCCTCACACTCTTTTGAAACTATATTATAACACCTTAGTATAATGTGCATAGTGATTCTCCAATTTACTGCGCTGGTTCAATGCTACTGGGTCCTTTACGAATATATTATGCTATTTTGTATAATTAGCATATTGAGTAGGCTATGGCTAAATTAGAGTAATTTAAATTATTGTTTTGAAAGATAAACCAATGTGCTTAAAATTAAAAGAATCGTTATTAAATCAAAGACACATCAGTTTTATCCAAGTTAAGGTTTTCTATATTCGTTGTAATCTGGTGTATAATCTCACACTTAATCCATATTTTAGAAACCATACCAGCTACTCAATTATGAAATTTATTCCACCATGTTGTCCATATTTTTTGTACATAAATTAAAATATATTTATTTCATTCATGATTATTCTCATGTAGGTATGCACTTGCATTCCTTAAAACACATGGTAAGGAAATATATAGGGAGTTTTGAGCAGAATATGTTGATCCAATTAACAAGGAAAAATGCTTAACCTTTGGTTTTTTGCCTTCACATTCAGCTTTTTGTTATTTTTGTAGAACTAGGATAACTTGATTATTCTACCTTTAGTTTCAAAGTACACAACACATATATGCATTACAATATAGTGGTTTCTTATTGCTCCAGGTTATGACTGCATATTTTCATTCATATATACTAGCCATGGAGAAACTCCATTGGATATAGTATCAACCATTTATTTAATTGGAACTGGGTCACACAACTCAAACCTTATCTCTAGATCAAGAGAACTTTTGTAAAACCGCTCACCTATTTTTCTTTAGGCCATGGAATAAACCACTGAAGGTTTTCTTTCATCCCTAGATATCCAACACACTACCTTGATTGTGTAAATAAATTTCCACAATCTGGTCCATTTCACCAAATGCGTACAAAAATAGTTGCTGAATTTCTTTTAACCTGAATTCTTTCATACATTGCTCTCAAGAATATACATAGTACTGACAGACGATTGCAAATAAAATTAAAAAATAATTAGCTTAGCTGAATTTAACAAATCACTCATCATAACTATCATCAGATTCCTCAACATTCCCACCTTCAGTAACACCAACTTCAGTAGGGCGAAGAATGCGATCACAAATCATATATTCAGGCATAATAATAGCAGCAATAGTGCCAGATGGTTTGGACTCATCGGGAATTTGGAAAACTGCATGATGGCAATGAGGATTAAACTTCTCATTGGTAGGATCGAATTTCTCTACACCAAACTTTTCAATGACCTCTGTTAATTGTTTGTCGGTCATTTCAATCCCTCCAGCAGAGTTTTTAATAGTGCTGCTGCACCGGCTGAGTCTTTAGATGCATCAATTTTTGAAAAATTCTCCTTCACAATAGATGAAGCTCTACCTAAATTATCCACAACATCTAACAAACTCTTAGCAAATTTTTTAGTGTTTTCTACCTCATGTTTCGTCCGATCTAAAACATTCTCCATTTCAGAATAGCTGCGAAGAACTTTATCTTGCATTTCCTCTACCTCTTTGTGCTTTAATACCAACTACTTTTCTTTTTCTACAAGAAGCTTTGGAAGGTCATTAACAGATAGATCACACTCTATTTCTGCATCCTGTGATTGTTTGGATGCTGCAGCTTCATCTTTAGTCTTTTTAGCCTCATTAGTATCTTGGTTTATGGATTCTTCGAATTCCTTTTCATTGCTCTCAGATGTAGATTCCTTCTCATTGTTCTCAGATGTTGCATTTGAAGAATAACCAAATTTTGGAATGCAGCATTCGGGGCAAGTGACTTAGAAGAAGACACTGAATTGAAGTGATTTAAAGAACATAATAGTTGATAATATACATTACTGGGGCAGCTATTGCTTATTCCATTTGGATTCGAAAATCATTCGTTTGGTAAAAATTGTTCTTTGTAATTTGAATAAGAACAGATCTTGTCGCCAAACGATAATTTTCCAGGATATACATTTTAGAATTAAGTAAATTATTTTCATACATATATACAAAATTTCAAAATGTATTCATATTTGATTGTATTATTTAATTCTTGACATTATACGGTTTTCTTTTATATAGGTAACCATTGTTAAAGTTTGTTGATTGATCAGAAGAAAAGAAAGCTTCACAACTGCACTCTAGGTAAATATACAAATAATACATCATGCATAAAAGTCATTTTATGTTTTTCATTTGATATGCATATTTTGGTTCTTATCAAAGTGTAGCACTGTGGTCAGATATACGAATATGTAAATATACGAATATGTGAAGTTTGATGGTCTGGGTGGTTTGCAGTGGGAAGTGGTCAGAAGTGTAGCACTGTTTGTGAGTAATTTACTTTTAATCACATGCCAACCTTAGCTGCCCATGCAGTAATCTAAGTTTGATGTACATCATTTTATCATGTGTTATACGAGCATTCACATATTAATTAATCAATATAAACAAAATGGCACTACCACTTAAATAAGTACAATTACTTTAATTTCAGTATTAAGTCACAAATTGCAGGTGTTTTCATACATACTTAATTTTCATATTTATAAATGTTTACATATTTTTGTTTATTAAAAAAATATATGAATTTAATGATATAAATATCTTTTCGAAAACTTATGGCATGAGTCATTATCTTTTACCTTCATAAAAAAACATGCACATTGGGCAACTATTTATCAAAATAGTTGTCTCATTGCTACGTGAGCAGTAAATTTAGCTTGAACCAGATCTTTTTGCATTCTCTTTTGAGCTATTTGGGTTTGGCATCATATTTCTACGCATCATATTGGACCAGTGGGTCGAGTTCAGACATGTTGTCTGTCCTTTTTGTCTGAGTTCATACCAGTTGGTCTGAGTTCATACCAGTTGGTGTTCTTACTAGTCTGAGTTCATACCAGTTGGTCCTCTGACCTGACCACCACGCATCTTGTCTGAGTTATACAGAGATAGTTTACACAGAGATCGGTCTGAGTTTATACCAGTTGGTGTTCTTGGTGATGTTCAGTCTGAGTTTAGGCATGTTGTGTGTCCATTTTTTTGAGTTCCTTTGTTAACTGCTGAGGTCAAAGCTAGAGACACACGGTGTGGTTTGGAGAATGATGTACACAATGGTAGGTGTTTCCGGTGATGTTCAGTCTGAGATGATTCGTACATGTAGAAACACGTTTCTGTTTATGCACACTTGACAGTTAAATGGTTCTACCTCTGTTCTGTGAGATGTATACATGAAATTCTACAGTTTTTCTTTTTGTTGGGAAATTCTGAGTGTGCTTTTGTAATGACAGTATAAAATTATCTGCAAATTACCTCATATGTTCATTGAATTTGCACAGGTATGAGTAATACTGCAAGTTTGTCGAAACATCAAGCAAATCCTAAGGTATCTCCTGTGATTGCAAAAATGATGGGAAAGATGGATGCCTGGGCTAAGTAATATGCTTATGTTTTCTTCATACTTGTATTAGTACATTATGCTAGATAATGTTGTTATTATGTAATGTTGGAGGCAAACTGCTAATTATGACCAAGACTGTTATTATGTAATGTTGGAGGCAAACTGCTAATTATGACCAAGACTGTTATTATGTAATGTAATGTTGTTATTATGTAATGTAATGTTGTTATTATGTAATGTTGTATATACATATATCTATCTGTGTGCATATATATATAATATAATATAAAAAAAGAAAATTGAAACAAATGCTGAAAATTAATATTATATAGGATAGCGTTTGAAAAACGCTATTGATTCATCAAACGCTATCGCAACTCTATATGAGATGTAAGATTTATGCATCAAAAACGCTATAATAGAATCAAAAACGCTATAGTAGAAAATAAAAAACGCTATACAAGAATGACAAAAAATGCTATCGAAAAACATTGTAACGCTATAACATGGTTTGATGAAACGCTATAAAATGTGCTCAAAAACGCTATAGAAGTTAAATGAAGGATTAAATTCCCTATAGCGTTTAAGTTTAATAACAGAGAAAAAACGCTATGGTAGGGTGCAAACGCTATGCACTTTTGTAAACGCTATTAGTTATTATAGCGTTTTCCTTCCTACTATGTAATGTTGCCGGCCTACCATAGCTTGTGGTTCCACGGCGTTCTTTGAAACGCTATGGTAGCCTGTTATAGTGTTTTTAAAACGCTATGAAACCCATAAACTATTGTAGTGAATCTTTATACTGTACAGTTCTTCATTCTTTAGTACTGCGAACATATCTATATATATCTACACAATAATGTTAGTATTATATATTTTATAATCTAATTCTAAGTAAGGTTGTTGTCATCAAAACCAACTCCTCAGGGACTAACAGTTTATACAAATGGTTTCGAAAAGAATGTTTTGGCCTTTCGGCCTATGTTATAAAGAAAGGTTTACTTGGTTTCGAAAGGGGTACTTTCAATGGATTCGAAAGGGGTACTTTCAAAGGTTTAAATGTTTTCATCAACAAAGATTTGAGTAAAGTATAACATGGCAAGGTGATTTTGAGTAAAGCATAGAGTATATATTTTCCTTGTTTAAGTCTGGTTTAAAGATTTTAAATCAATTTGAGATGAAAAGGTTTTCAAGGAAAATTTAAGAGAAGATTACCTTAAGTAAAATGTCTCAGATATTAGAATACCAGGTGGGACTGGTATAGGGTCGCGCCCTATACATTAGCTATTAACCCCAGCTAATTTAGTCCAAAATTCCAGTGTGTAGGGCTTCGTCACAGGTAAGACTAAAATTATGGTTACATACAGAAGGGAATATATGTTTGTATACAGATAGGTTATTGGTGAGCTCGCAAAACCATTAGCATCTGGTGACTTTAGGAGATGTTAAGTTAGGGGCAGACCGTCCAAAAGAGGAGTATATAACAGATAGTTAAAGGTAGACTGTCTAGGAGAGGAGTGTCTAGCAGGTGTTAGACTATGTTGATTATATTGTTTGGTAGGCTCGAGTCAACCAAAGGTTAGTAGTTAGACAAACAAAATTATAGTGTTCAGACAGATAGTTCATTTGTTACCTAATATATAAGTTTACATGATAATGTTTTACAGTTTTAACCAGTTTTGGTTGTAGGATAAAGGTTTGCAAAAGATAGGTTTTAAAAGGATATTAGTGAGGAAAAACCCATTCCGCTAAGCAGCGTGGTCTCACTTAATATCAAATAACCGAGATGTATAGTATTATTCGCACCATACTTTATGTCTGACTCGAAGTTCATGTTTTCCCCTTAAATTCTCAGGTCCTCAAAATTGATTAGAGCAGGCTGAGGGTTGAGGTTTACAGGATTTAGTAGGTTGATGAATAAAGCTTATGGAGACGAACAGGTGGCTGATGGATAGCTATATAGGAGTTGTTGCTTTATTTCGTTTTATTTCGTTGTGTTGTAAGGCGGTTACGTCTATATAATACTCTGATCATTCATGGGGGCATCTTCATATGTCGCTCTTGGCATATTTTGTAATGATTATATTTGATCTTTACCTAGGAAACGATAATGGGGTTGTGTAATAGAACACGAAACATGTTTTGTGAAATATAATCAAAAAAGTTGTTTTGTGAAATCTATGACCTTTTTCCATATTCATGTGCTTCTGATATTATGGATACCATTAACATTACCGTATTTGGTCACCGGAAGTTAATATTATGGATGACTGCAATATTAGTAGCGCTTAGCTTCGGGCCTTCTGATAGGGGATGTTACATAGCTCTTGACCATGGATAGCTCTTCGGGGAAGATATGTAATGTCGAACTGGCTGAGCTCAATATTCCATTTAAGCAACCTTCCAAACGTCTTAGGTCGCTGTAAGACCTGTCGTTGCAGCTGGTCCGTGTAAATGTTGATTGGATGTGCCTGAAAGTACGGATGAAGTTCCAATGATGCGATTAGCAAGTAGTACACCAATTTCTTTATCTTCAAATAGTTCCTTTTTGCTCTTGTTAATCGCTTGCTGACATAATACACCAGCCTCTGAATCCGGTTCTCCTCGCGAATCAAGGTGGCACTTATAGCATGTGTTGATACTGTCAAATAAATGTACAACTCCTCGTTATCTACCGGCTTTGAAAAAGTAGGGGGTCTCTCCAAATGATTCACCATAGCTTGAAATGCATCTTCACAATCCCACGCCCATTCAAAGTTTCTTTTTCCCTTCCTAATCAAATCAAAGAAAGGAATGCATTTGTATTTTCCCTTGAGATAAATCAACTTAAAGCAGCAACCTTCCCATTCAAACTTTGCACTTGTTTAATGGTTCTGGGTGCTTGAATATCTCGAATAGCCTGAATCATTTCTGGATTAACTTCAATTCCTCGAGCATTGACAATAAAGCCCAAGAACTTTCCTGATGCAACATTGAATGAGCATTTCAAAGGATTGATCTTCATGTTATAAAATCGGAGGATGTCGAACATCCGTCACAAAGCTTGTGTGTTCTTGATTGGGGACATGCATCGGGATTTGGTTATACCCCGAGAACGCATCCATAAAGGATAAGAATTCATCCCCTGCAGTTGAATCAACTAGCTGATCAATCCTTGGAAGGGGAAAACTATCTTTAGGACATGCCTTGTTCAAGTCTGAATAGTCGATGCACGTTCTCCATTTCCCATTTGCCTTCTTCACCAGCAGGGATTGGATATCTATTCAGGATAGAGGGCATCGTGAATAAACCTGTTGACCTTCAATTTATCCACCTCCTCTTTAAGAGCAACAGATCTCTCCGGATTCATGCCTTGCCTTTTCTGTTTTACCGAAACATACTTCGGATCAACGTTTAACGCATGGCTCGTGATGACGGGCGAGATCACACACATGTCAGAATGAGTCCAAGCAAACACATCCAGATTCGCTCGGAGAAAATCAGCAAGTTCTCTCATCATTGAGGGGCTAAGCTACGATCCAATCTTCAAGACCCGTGATGGGTCGTAGTGGCTGACTGTTATATCAATCGTCAGCTCAGCCAACACCGCCTTGGTCTCCTTGGGCTCCTCTTCGTCATCCCTTAGATCTATATCTCTATAAAACCGACTGCGGCACCCAAGCCAAGGCTTAGGCGCCATTTGTTAATCTTGAATAACTTGGATGTGGACAGATTTTTCCACACTCTTTCCCTTCTCCTTACGATGAGCTTCTCTCAACTCAGCCACATAACAGGCACGTCCAGTCGCCTGATGCACTACTCCCACTCCATTATCAATCAAAAATTTCAAAGTCAAACACCACGGGGCGAGAGATGCCCAAAATTCAGCTAGGGCCGATCGGTTCAGAAAAAAATTGTATGGTGATTCAACATCCAAAACAATAAACTGTAGGATCCGCACTCTCCTACGTTTGTCTTTCCCTAATTCAACTGGCAACTTCACATAATCAACTGCCTCAGTCGTCACATCATTGAAACCATGTATACGAGCTTTAAATGGTTTCAAATCTTTAGCCTCCATTCTCATTTGATCGTAAGCCTTCTTGAAAATAATGTTTACCGAACTTCCACAATCAATTAAAATTATTCTCAACAGAGCAGGGCCAATCATGGTAGAAATGACCATCGGGTCAATTGTAGGAGCCGCTACTCTATTAGCATCCTTGCTTTTGAACACTATATCATCAGTCATCGTATGTTGTTGCTTGGTTGGAGTTCCGTCCTCCGTATTTGAACAATACTCAAAATCCACATGCCTCATTGCATTGGCATATCGCTCTATTTCCTGCCAACTCCTATCCGCAGGATGCGGTCCTCCAACTATCGTGTTTATCACTAATCTTCCTCTGGTCCGTGCAAGCTCCTCAGCCCTATACGAAGCTTGTCCTCGATTGGGGTCAGATTTCCCCTATTCATCATCTTGCGGAGTTTTCACGAACTACTGCAACTTCTTTTCCCGAATCAACTTCTCAATGGCATCTTAGAAATGCCTGCACTCGTTCGTATTGTTCCCGTAACACTCATGAAATCAACAATACTTTCCCGTCTATTTCTGTGTCTCTGTTGACTCATTTAGACGTGGCTTCTTGTATTGAAAAGTATTATAGGGGATAGGTAAATATTCTCCAGGGATGCGTTTAGAGGCATGTATTTGTCATACATAGGAATCCTAGGCCTTGGTCTTCCAGGCTGCCTCTTCCGGTCTTGATTCCCTTCACCATTTCTCTTTTGTTGATTCGGCTTGTCCTGAACATTAACCTGAACCTTCCTAGAACTCTTATCAGACTGCTTTATTGCAATGTTGCTTTGTACCGTTTCTCCTCTCGGTCCCACAACATTGCTTTTTCTAGAGGACCTAGCCTCCTCCTTCCTCATAAACCGGGTCGCCTTTGAATAGAAGCATTCCAACGTGGCCGACAGTTTTCCAGCTGGCCAATCACCGAACTCGGATTCCAGATCAATCCCTCTCGTCATAGCCATTAGTATAGCATGATCATTTCGGTTACTGACTTTTGTAGCAGCGATATGAAATCTTTCCAAGTATTCCATTAGTGATTCCCCTGGAGCCTGGATTACGTTGGATAGTGACATCACGTCTTTAGGACGAGAAGCGTGAATCTGGAACTGCTCCATAAACTTTGTTGCCAGTTCACCAAACCTTGAAATCGATCGTGGGGGTAATCTTGTAAACCACATCATCGCAATCCCAGAGAGGGTTATAGGAAAACATCTACATTTCGTTGCGTCATTGGCTCTCGCCGAGTCCATCAACCATTTGTACCTCATAATATGTGACGCAGCCAAGGAAGCGAATTCGACAATGTAAATCGAATCCGTTCAGGATCTCACACGATTAGCGAAAATAATCGGTGAATCGATGATAAATCGGTGAATTTAAGAATACCCAAATGCCCAAATCCGTTGATCACAAAGATACCGGATTCTGGCAATCTTCGACACGTTGATCGCGCACGATGCCGTGAGAGAAGATCTACAATTCTTCGAACGTTGATCAAGCGCACTTGATTCCGTGAATTGGCTTCAACAATCGTTGATTCGAGCGTAATCGAATACCGAAGGTGGAGATAGGAGATAACACTCAACTACCAATTTTAATGGAGGCACGAAGCACAAACCAAATTTTATTCAAAAAAATCAACTTCTTTTACAATGACATCACATCCCCTATTTATAGGGTTTACAACACAACACAAACTAACAATTACACGACTTAACAAAAGAAAATACAAACGACTTAAAAAGTTACAATACACAGTACACGACTTAACAACAATAACATCCCCCGTCATACGACTTAACGCAGACGACTTAAGAAACTGGAACGACTTAACAAAGTGCTCGCGACATATCGATCAGCGACCTAACAGACTTCGGCATAAGCTTGAGGGATGACTTCGCGACTTAACAAATCATCAGCGACCTAACTTCATTCGCGACTTAACAAATCATCAGCGACCTAAAGGAATCAGTAAGCTTGCGATCTAAAGAAGGTCGTCCACAACCTAGAGTTTGTTCGTGACCTAAGTAAGGTCATTCGCGACCTACTGGAAGCTCGCGACCTAGCTGGAATTTCTACGCGATATTGCTGGAGCGACATAAGGAGGAGGAGCGACCTACGAGCTACTGGAGGAATTCGCGATTCAGGAAGTGCTCTGGTCGTTCGCGACTTAGGGTTGGAGCGACTTACTGGCGATTCAAGGAAGCGGCCGCAACCTAAGGTAATTTGTTCCTCGCGACTTAGGGTTTCGCGATTCCTATTAGGCTGGGCTGCATCATCCTCCCCTGGTTGAGAAAAATTCGTCCTCGAATTTAAAGGTTCTTCATTGGGTTGTTCATCTCCATAATAAGGTATAAGATGTTTAACATTAAACACGTCAGAAGTGTACACATCCTCCGGAAGCTTCAACCTATAAGCATTTTCATTGATCCGTTTCACAATCTTTACAGGACCAATCTATCAAGCTTTAAGTTTATTGTATGCTCCCACTAGAAAACGATCCTTCGTTAGTACAACATATACTAAATCTTCTTCGTTAAATTCAGCACTTCTTCGCTTCAGATCCGCAGATCGTTTATACTTCTCATGCGTCTTCTCTAATTATTCCTGAACGATTCTATGGCATTCTGTCAACCCATCAACAAAATCAGCAGCCTGCTTAACTATCCCCTTCGGTTGTGTCACTATCGTTAAATCCAACGGCCCCTTTGGCAAGCTTGAATATACAATTTGAAATGGACTGAAACCCATACTACGGTTGGTACGTAGCATGATTATGAGCAAACTCTGCTTGACATAACTTCACATCCCAACTCTTCAAATTGTCCTTCACAAGACACCGCAACAAATTTCCCAGCGATCTGTTCACAACCTCGGTTTGTCCGTCCGACTGCGGATGATAAGCACTACTGAAATTCAGCTTTGTTCCGACCATCTTCCACAAACTCAGCCAAAAATGACTCAGAAATCTGGTATCCCTGTCCGAAACTATAGATTCTGGTAAACCATGCAAGCAATAGATCTCTCTAAAGAACAATTGTGCCACATGGACTGCATCTGTCGTCTTCTTACAAGCAATAAAATGTACCATCTTCGAGAAACGATCCACCACAACATATATAGAGTCATTTCCCCGTTGAGTCCTCGGCAAGCCCAACACAAAATCCATGCTTACATCAACCTACGGTTTTGTAGGAACAGGTAAAGGCATATACAAACCCGCATTTGTAGCTGTCCCTTTCGAAACTTGACAAACATGACATCTTCGAACAAACTTTTCAACTTCCCGCTTCATCGAGGGCCAATAATAAGACTGAGAAATCAACTGCAATGTGCGATCCCGACCAACATGTCCTTCTTCATGCAACTCTTTTACAATTTTCATTCTCAAGCTGCAATCTGGTATGCACAATCGATTTCCCTTGAATAAGAATCCATCTACCAACACAAACTCATCAGTACTCCCATCCTTGACTTTCTCAACAATCTTCGCAAAGTAAGGATCTTCCTCAAACAATTCTGGCAATAGTTCAAATCCTGTCACTTCAACCTTCATCATCGTCAACAAATGATTCCTCCTGCTCAAGGCATCAGCTACACGATTTGTCACCCCTGATTTGTGCTTTACAACAAAAGTAAACTGCTGCAGATACGCGACCCATGAAGCGTGTCTAGCTGAAATTTTGTCCTGCCCTTGCAAATGTTTCAAAGCTTCATGATCCGTATAAAGAACAAACTCCTTCTGAAACAGATAATGTCTCCAGTGTTTCACAGCTTGAACAATTGCGTAAAAATCCACGTCATAAGTGCTATATCTCAACTTGGCTCCAGACAACTTCTCACCGAAATAAGCAACTGGTCTTCCATTCTGACTCAATACTCCACCAATCCCAACCTTCGAAGCATCAGTGTGTAACTCGAACAATATTTGAAAATCCGGCAGTACCAGAATGGGTGCTGTCGTCAAAAGTGTCTTGATCTTCTCAAAAGCTAACTCGGCTTCCTCTGTCCACACGAACTTCTGTCCTTTCATGCAATCGGTTACAGGTGCCATCACACTGCTAAAATGTGGAATGAATCTTCGATAAAACGATACCAACCCATGAAAACTCCTCACTTTAGTAATTGTCTTGGGTTGTGGCCAACTCCTGACAGCTTCCACTTTGCTTTCATCCACTTGAATACCCTCCTTTGACAGAACATATCCCAGAAACAAAACACTGTGCGTCATGAACACGCACTTCTTCGTTGCTGCATAGAATTGCTCCTGTCGTAGAATTAACAGCACTTCTCGCAAATGCTGGATATGCTCTTCCATACTCCCACTATAGATCAAAATATCATGAAAGTAAACTACTACGAACTTCCCAATAAATGGTCTGAAAATCTGGTTCATCACTCTCATAAAAGTACTGGGAGCATTTGACAAGCCAAACGGCATAACCAGCCATTCGTATAAACCTTCCCTAGTTTTAAAAGCAGTCTTCCACTCATCACCCGGTCTAATACGAATCTGATGGTATCCACTCTTCAAGTCAATCTTTGAGAACACAACAGCCCCACTCAACTGATCAATCAAATCATCGAACCTCGGCATAGGAAATCTGTATCTCACAGTGATCTTGTTTAGAGCCCGACTGTCCGTACACATCCGCCGAGTCCCATCCTTCTTTGGTACCAATAAGGCCGGCACTGCACAAGGACTCAAGCTCTCCTGAACACGCCCTTGTATAAACAACTCCTCCGCCTGCCTTCTCAGTTCCTCGTGTTCCTTAGGACTCATCCTGTAATGTGGCCTGTGAGGTAATGCCGCCCCTGGCACAAGATCAATCTGATGCTGAATATCTCTCAACGGTGGTAACTCCTTTGGCAACTCTTCAGGAAATACATCTCTGAATTCTTCCAACACTGGCTTTACTTCCTCTGGAACTTCAACAGATTCAGTAACTTCATGTCCAATCAACAAGAACACCTCTGGACTCTCCTCTACTTCTTTAACAAACTCCTTCAAAGTCAACAAAGTCTTCAGCTCCTCAATCTCTTCTGACTTGCTCTCTCCTTGCTGTCTCTTCTTCGGAACTAAAATGATCTTAGTACCCTCAAACATAAAGCTGTAGCTATTGGTTCGACCATCATGCTGCACTGCTCGGTCATACTGCCATGGTCTTCCCAAAAGCAAGTGACAAACATCCATCTCCACCACATCACACCAGATCTCATCTTTATACTTCTTCCCAATAGAAAATGGAACATGAACTCGCCTGTCCACCTTCACCTCTCCTCCTTTCCTTAACCACGCTAACTTGTAAGGATTTGGATGCTTCTCCGTCTTCAACTTCAACTTTCTCACAGCTTCGGTAGAAATGATATTGTCACAACTTCCTGCGTCAATCACAAATTTACACACCTTCCCCAGTATAGTGCATGTCGACTGAAAGATATTACTCCTCAACCAACTAGCCTCCTCTTCCTGCTTCGGTGTCAAACATGATCTCCTCAACATTAGATTACATCCTTCATCTCCCGACGTGATATCCTGTTCATCCTCCTCAACTGGACTAGAATAACCTTCATCAACATCCTCACCTTCCACTTCAGCAATCATAGCTCGCCTCTTCGGTTTCGGGCATTCATTACTCTTGTGACCCACTTCCTGGCAATTATAACACTTGAAACTGTTGTTGACCTTTGCCTTCGCAACTTCATTCACAACTGGTTTAATGATAGCTTTAGAAACATTGGAACTCCCACTAGCACCCTTGCTCTGAGTATTGGAACTTGGAAACACACCACCTCCTCGTCTTCCCTGCTTCTCTCAAGCCAACGCCTTCTGGTGCGCTTCAGCCACAGATCTAGGGTCAAACATATTTACCATATCCTGGATCTGGATCCTCAACCCCCCAACAAACCTAGCAGTCAATTGTTCCTCCGTCTCCATAATGTCATTTCGAGCAATCAGTTGATAAAACTCATTAGCATAATCATTAACAGTCTTCGTCCCTTGCCTCAGAATCTGCAACCTCTGATACATGAGTGATTGATAATTGTAAGGCAAGAATGTAGTCTTCATCATCTTCTTCATTTTCTCCCAAGCAACAATCTTCGACTTCCCCATCCGTTCTTGCGTAAGTTTGGTTTGCTGCCACCACGTCATAGCTCTTCCTCTCAACCTAGTAGCAACCAACTTCACTCGACGATCATCCGGAACCTCCTTGAAATCAAATATCTCTTCAACATTAGATAACCAATCTAGAAATTCTTCATCCTGCATAGCACCCTTAAACTCTGGAATTTCAATTTTCATTCCGAACTCCTATTTGTGATCATACTCTGAATGATTTCTTCCTTCGTTTCGATTTTGACTATGAACACTACCACCATCAAACTCCTCATCAAAATCTGATGCATATCGATGCCGATCATGACCACCAACATCTCTACCACCACCATTTCTACCACCAACATCCCTTCGATCTACATTCCTCCGATCACGATCACCCACATCTCTCCGATTTCGATCATCAACATTCCTATCACGATCGTCAACATTTCTACGATCATGATCTTCTCTCCTGATCTGAATGTGGTGAAACTCTATTTCCCCCATGGCTCGATTCAGGTGAAACCCTTCTTCTACTTTGATTCATTTCAAGCATCATTCTCTCTAATCGACCAATTCCCTCATCAAACTTCTCATTGAATTTATCACTAATTCGTTGATCAATTTGTTCAGCATCTTCTCTTCCATACAAAGTATCAACATTGCGATGACGTTGAACTCGTCTCGGTGGCATGATTGAACTTCAAACAAATCTTCAAAAATTCAAACTTCACACTTCGGCGCGCAAAAATCCCAACGAGCAAAATTCAAACACTTTCCGAACTTTGATCCAAAATGAAATGGATCGAAAACTCCCAACTTGTTGCAACTTCACGATGAACACGATGAACACCAAACTTCTCAACAATGCAAATCCGATCTCCAAATGATGCAAACTTCTTGCGATCTTGCTCTGATACCAAATGACGTAGCCAAGGAAGCGAATTCGACGATATAAATCGAATCCGTCCAGGATCTCACACGATTAGCGGAAATAATCGGTGAATCAATGATAAATCAGTGAATTTAAGAATACCCAAATGCCCAAATCCGTTGATCACAAAGATACCGGATTCTAGCAATCTTCGACACGTTGATCGCGCACGATGCCATGAGAGAAGATCTACAATTCTTCGAACGTTGATCAAGCGCACTTTATTCCGTGAATTGGCTTCAACAATCGTTGATTCAAGCGCACTCGAATGCCGAAGGTGGAGATAATAGATAACACTCAACTACCAATTTTAATGGAGGCACAAAGCACAAACCAAATTTTATTCAAAAAAATCAACTTCTTTTACAATGACATCACATCCCTATTTATAGGGTTTACAACACAACACAAACTAACAATTACACGACTTAACAAAAGAAAATACAAACGACTTAAGAAAGTTACAATACATAGTACACGACTTAACAACAATAACATCCCCCGTCATACGACTTAACGCAGACGACTTAAGAAACTGGAACGACTTAACGAAGTGCTCCCGACATATCGATCAGTGACCTAACAGACTTCAGCATAAGCTTCAGGAATGACTTCGCGACTTAACAAATCATCAGCGACCTAACTTCATTCGCGACTTAACAAATCATCAGCGACCTAAAGGAATCAGGAAGCTTGCGATCTAAAGAAGGTCGTCCACGACCTAGAGTTTGTTCGCGACCTAAGTAAGGTCGTTCGCGACCTACTGGAAGCTCGCGACCTAGCTGGAATTTCTGCACGACATTGCTGGAGCGTCATAAGGAGGAGGAGCGACCTACGAGCTACTGGAGGAATTCGCGATTCAGGAAGTGCTCTGGTCGTTCGCGACTTAGGGTTGGAGCTACTTACTGGCGATTCAAGGAAGCGGCCGTGACCTAAGGTAATTTGTTCCTCGCGACTTAGGGTTTCGGGATTCCTATTAGGCTGGGTTGCATCAATATGCTGCTTGGGGTCGGTTTTTCCCTCATAGGCAGGCATCGTAGGCATGTTGAACCTTCTCGGGTACTCCGCATGTAAAACATTGTCAGTAAATGGGGTATAGCTCCTAGAAATTCACTAATCATCATTTGTTAAACCCAAATTCTCCCTTACCCGCTGTCTAACTATCGTCGATAAGTCCGGTGTCTAGATGGGTGGTGCCAAGTGGTGGTTGCGCTCCACCTCACATGAATTGTCTGGTCGATGCCTACGGGCCATTTCACGCCTCCTTGGTCTATCATCCTCTTGATGTGCACCATGAGCATTCATCTCATCGTCATTCCGGAGGGGTAGTTGATCAACATTCAAACGGACCCCTGCATCCACGCTTCTGGAAACAGCTCCAACTCGATTCCCCAAGTGTTGCTGGGGAACCCCTCCTTTGGAGGTGGGATTGGCACCGATCCATCTTGGCAGACCATGTTGGTCTGCCAAGCGATGCTCCGATGTCCCTGCTTGCTCTCCTTCGACCCTACAACACCTATACTTGTGATATTCATCTGATGAGGTTGAACTCTCCGACGCCGAGTAAGAAGCAAGATCCCTTCTGGCGCTCTGATGTTGCTGTTGAGCAATCTGGTTCATTAGGTTAGCATTAGTCTGGATTTGCTCGTTCAGCTACCTACGGCTCTCCATTAACTCCCTCATCAAGTTGTTGAATTCAGCTCTAGTTATAGAATCAGCGGAGTTCTAGACTTCAGCAGGCTCCACATTCAAATTTGCAGGCTGGTTGCTTGAAGCTCCTTGTTGAATGCTGTCAGTTTTCATTTGCATCAACATTCTAGGAAGTTGATCTGATATGCCTCACCATTCTGGATTTCTTTGCTTAGATTCTACTAAATCAGAGTAGTATCTGCAAGCTTTTGAAGATGAATCTGGATCTCCTTTGGGGGATTTTCTCAATTCATTAGCAGAAAGGGGATCTTAACGGGCTGAGAATCAGATTCTTAGTGAAAGCACTAAAATGTTTGCTACCAAATTGGCCACAAACACCCAAGAATAGATTTGTATAGTGAAATAAATGAAGAAACTAAATTAAAATGGAGGAATATATCGAATTAACAAGAAAATCGCAGCAAAAAACAAGAACAAAGAGATTTATAGTGGTTCGACGTTGATTGTCTATGTCCACTTTGAATATTCTCTTTGTTGATTCATGATAATCTTGATTACAGTAAGAAACAGCCAGAAACAAGAGAATAATGGTGGAAGTTGATTACAATAATAGGGCTATCTAACCTAGCAGCGTAAAGATCCTTAGAATGGCCCCCTAGGCCTGTATTTCTAGGTGAAGGCAACCACCAATCTGACTGGAATTTCGGCAATAGGACCTTCTCATCCATATGGGCCCACCATATGGAGTGCTAGGCCCAAATCTCAATAGAGAGGGATCGGTACCGATCCCTTCGTTTGTTGAATTTGAGGCAGCGACCCCTATGGTAACTTCCCTATGTTTAGATATGATGGTGTCTCACATATCATGATGATTGGATGTTTAAAGCTCGAGTTTTCGCTTGATCTTTGGTTCGAATCCCCATTTATGTCATTGTTGCCAATCCATAATGCTTAGAACATTATGTCATTCCCTCTGGCTTCATAGATATATACCGTTCCATCTTTCTTTATAAATATATGCCGAACCATAATGCTTAGAACATTATGTCGATCCCTCCAGCTTCATAGATATATACCGATCCATCTTGCTTTATAAATATATGCCGATCCCTTTTGCACCACCATCCATGCCGATCCCTCTTTCATACTACTCATGCTGTCTATCCATCCAAATGGGCATACCGATCCCTAATGTTTCACTTTGCTATGCCGATCTCTAGTATATTATTTATGTTGACAAATGACTATGTCGATCCCTATTTCATCCAAGCTAATTTCCATGTTTCTGACATCCTGCATTGTCTGTCTATTAACTATGTTCAATCCGGTCTTCGTATAACTGTCTGAACTCTATTTCTGGGTCCTATAGACATTGCTTCATGGTCATCCTTCTTGACAACAGTCTAGCCTGTCTTGCGTGACTAGTCCAATATAGCCTGGTCAGGGTACCGGGTAATATAACTGAATCAGTACCTATGAAGTTGAAGTAGATTTTAAACTTTTTAAACTAATGAGACTAATCAATAGGAAAATCAAAGTTCAAAAAAATATAGTTTACTTCAGAGAATCCAAATTCATGTAAGAACTATGCAAATTCTAGAATTTTATATTCAAATATAATCACTAAGTGAACTCTTTTGGTATATTTTTTGTAGTAATGTTTAAGGTTTAATGTTTAATGTGGAAATCCACCAATCTATTTAATACAACCAATGTGCAACTAATGTTGGGAAAAATACCTAATTATTTTATAAAAAATCAAATCATATTTCAAAGGAAACTAATATACAACTATTGTAGGGAAAAAAGAAAGCTAACATTACATGGCATAATAACATAAATATTTGATGTTAATGAGACCATCATAGAGACATAAAATAACATTGGATAGCTGGACTAGAGGAAAATGGGGACCAAATACAGTCTAGGCCATAGCTTAATTTTCAATAATGGTAATAAGCTATAAAAGTGGGGGGGGGAAATGTAGAGGACACGAACAAATTTGGGCATAGTTTTAAAAAATAACTAAGTTAAAACCAAAAGAATAACTAAAAATGTAGAGGACTTGAACAAATCTAGGTGATGAACACCATCAGAAGAAGCTAACAATACATGGCACAACAGCACAAATGTTTAAAGCTAACATTACCTAATTGAGCTTGAGGTATGATACTAAAGCACCAATCGAGGCTATGGGCGAAGGTAAGGAATTTCCGCAACGCAATAATCTAACCCTAGTCCATAAAATCATACGATTGCAAATTGAAACCTAATGTAGTGAGTGTAATATCCGATATCACTTCGATTATCAATTGCGCCGATGCATGATTTTCATGGATCATCAACGATAACGATAATGATGTTTAATTTGTGATGAGTAGGGTTTTTTAGGCTGGTGTGAAATGAAATGAAATGCATAAGACATAAGATTAAGTGAAAAAGGTATTTTTAGGAGGTTCGAAAAGACACGGTTGATCATAGTTCAATGAATTCTTATTATTAATAGTATATACATATATAATACTAGTTACTATATGTTACATTAACATATATGTGTATGTATGTATAAAAAATTACATTTCAATTTTTTTGCAATAAAATTATTTTATGATACATAATAAAATAATTTGGATAAGTAAATACATATATAGACTTGTTTATTTATATTTGTAGCTAAGACATTGTTAAAATCAATTTAAAATAGTTTTTGATGTTTAAAAAATTAATAGAAATGACATATAAATTTTTTTACTATAATATATATATATGTGTGTGTGTATGTGTGTGTGTTTGTGTGTGATATTTTTATTACGTTAAACAAAACTGATAAATAGTGAAATTTGTAGATTTATATTAATATATACATTTATATATAATAATAAAATTAAAAGGGACAGCTATCTTATATATAAATTCATTCAAAAATACATTAATTAACTATATTAACATGATAATGTATCAATCATAGATTATAAGATGTTACCTCAAAAATGTTGCCTTAGATTTATACCTTGATTAGCAGAATTTCCTAGATTCGATCCTGATTCAAGCTCCTAGCTTTACGACTGCGTGGAGAACCACTTTTGATTTTTATTTGATGTTTGGTTCTGATACTTTTGGCCTAAGAGGAATTGAAATAGCAGATACCATAGAGGAGAGGGAGAGCAAAAAGCGTCACCTCAACAATGAGGGGTCGTGTGGCCTTTTATAGAGAAAGTAAATGAGATATTCTCTCTTCGGTTTACTCGCTCTACTACCAAATCAAGATCCAACTTTTTGAATCTTTAGCCTCTCTTTGCACTCCTATAGTAACCCTAGATAAGGTTCTATAGGCATTAAATCATTCCAAACTCTTTAGCGATTAATAATTTTTAAATCAAATTTAAATCTAAATTGATATCGAATATCGATTCGTACATATATAAGTTTTATATATGTATCTAATTAATTACTTTTGGCATATAGAAAATAATAATGGCACCCAAATACATCAAATAAACAAACAATTAAAATTTCATAAATATTAATTAGTTTTTTATTATAAATTAACTAAACCATGTGGTGTATCAGAGAATCAACCAAAGTGGTTGTGCGACTCGAAGGTGTAAATTTAGTCAGTGATTCATATCGAATAATTTGAACATTAACGTTCACATATTACCTTATCTAATGGTTTGATAGTTTGGTCGAGTTTATCACTTACTTATTTTTTGGTAAAATCCAATCAGATCTCCTAAAAATATTATAGCAGATGTAGCTGTTACAATTGTAATACCACCATCTTTCCTAATCATGGACAAAATAGCATGGTATAAATATGTTTTTCTCATCCCTCCACGATCATCTATGAAGAAAAAACTTTTTATTTTTTCATAATTGTATTCATAATTGTATTATAGGCTATCAATTAGTCATCATTCAACTTTTCAACGGCAAGTAAATCATCCCCGAAAATAGGAATTGCTAGCTCTTCTTCAATTAGCTCCAAAATATCATCAGGTGATTGTTTGCTACATTTTAACCAAGCAGAAGTCAGCGAAAGTTAGAATGTCGAGACAATGACAATACGACTTGAAATTTGAAAGGCATATTCAAATGAGCTAAGGAAATAGCTTAGGAAAATTTCAGGCTAAAATACGCTAAGGTTATAAGTCGGTACCGACCTATACCATATAACACGATACCGAGTTATCATGCCCCATAATCAGCCTCTCAAACTTCACATGAGTTATTCTCTAGCCATTCTATGCATGTGCAAGAGATTTCATAGAGTTCTGGATGACCTATCTCAAGAATTGAAGAGTTAGCTCCAGTAAACTGTAGAACAAACTAAGCTATGAAGAAACGATCATCAAAACAAATCAACGATCTATAAAAACAAAAGGAGCATCCCAACATGAAGTACGAAGCACGTCCCAAAAGAAAACTATGAGTTTCCTCTTAAAGGGATAACTCGGTACCGAGTTATAGGGATGAATAACTCAGTACCGAATTATAGCCTTAACTCGTGTGCCCCAAATTTTTCACACTACCCTAAGCTGATATCTACACCTCCCTGGAAGCGGACTTTTGACTAAATATGACTGTTGTCCATATAAATACAAACTATAGAGCAACCAATAGAGGAAGTGTACCATGGTAGCGTCCATCCGGGTCATTATTTCATTGTATTCTTTCTAAAGATCCGAAAGTTCTGACCAAGTGATCCAGTGATTGATTTTGACCGCCAACTTATTAGATTCAATATTTTCTTTCTCCTTGGCCAGTTTTACATTCTCCTAGCAGATTCGAGTAAGTTCAATGTCCTGCTCGATGATAGTCTGATCCCGGGCTTCGATGGCATTTTCTCCCTCAACGATTCACACTTTCAATCTAAATGAATCCTCGTGAGCGTCTTTGAGTTGGTCTTTAATCACAAGGATCGCTCTTTCATGTGCCCAGGTCGTTTCCTTAACAATTTGTCGCTTGCGGACTTCCCCTTCAAGGCTGCGTCTCTATATTCACTGAGCTATTTCATTATCGCGATCCTTGAGCATTCGGTCGTGGTCATCCCTTTCTGCCTCAAAAGAAATAATTTGCTAGTAGTTAGCGCGATTCATGTCAGAAAGAGTTCGGACTAGACGTTGCCATTTAAACCTAGCTTCCAAGTCCTCGCGGGATGTTTCAAGATTTCTTTTACATATTGCAATTCAGGAGATCTGTAACAACTATTTAAATTATTATAATAATTATTAAATCATTAAATCTCAATTTAAATTCATAAATTAATTATTAAATATGATGACATTATTGATAATGTCATAATTACATTTTATTTTCAAAAATAAAATAAATAATTTTATTTCATATTCTTGTTTAAATATATAAATAAGTGTATGTATCTAGCTCCATGCGTGACTTCTGGCGATTATAGAGTGATTTATCGATAAATTGATTTTCAACCATTTTATTGATATTCTTCCAAAGTATATATTTTCGTAAATACTTATTCAAAATACGACTACCGTTATTATTTAATGTTCAAAACATCATAGTTTATGTTAAAAAAAGCTTATAGTTGAATATTTTAAAAATAAATATAATTTATCAAAGTGATAAATTTGCGGGTCGTTACACATTCTCTTCAATAAGAAAGATGCAATTGAGGCTTATATGGAATACACAACTTTCGAAAAAGTTACTCCTAGAAGATTTGCTAAATTTGAAGATTTTGCATCTTATGGTTGTTTGATCTTTGTTTTGAAAATAATATTCTTGATTTAATTGAATCTTCCCAAAATGATTTTGTTTGTTACCCCAATTTGGTAAAAATGTTTTATGCAAATTTAAATTGAAAGTTTTATCAAGGAGAAGAAGGTCAAGTTTGGAATAACATTAATGACACTCAAATAGTTTTAAATTCTAAACTTTTAGGTCAAAATTTTTGCTGTAAGTTTAGTAGAATTTACCTCTTCACTTTTAAAATTCCAAAAAACCATGAAGTTTTTCACGACCTTCTCGGAAATGATGATGATTTTGAATTTAAACACAAAAATCTTCATCCAAAATTGAGATTTTTGAGTCTCATTTTACAAAAGCATAACTTTGAGGACGTGTAATTATAATAAACCTACTTAAAAAGTTTTTAAAAGCTCTTTCTACTATTTATGGTTGCTACGACATAAATTGCACACAAGTCATTTTAGATGACTTTTTCAAAAGAATTTCTAGACATAAGAACACGCACTTTCATGACATGTATCTCACTAGAATTTTCTTATATTTTGGTAAGGAATTGAGAGGAGAAAAATCCATTACTCGAAACTGTTATCCCGCCTTTTGGCAAGGCCGTGACACCAAGGACTCGACTAGAGACTGAAGACAATCCGCCCCGGAGATTAGTTATCTACAAGTCCACGATGGATACAGGCAAACTTGGTCCGAGTCCGGATCGAGCTACAATTAGCATGGTATGACAAGCAAAGCCATGAAAGGCAACGTTCCAAATTTCAAGTCAATCGGAGTTCGTATGCTCAAGTTATGGATCGGTCAAGATCCATGTGAAACTCATCCATTTTGTATCCATCAACCCATATCCATCATTTCCCATTTAGATCGATATGAAGTGAACATATCTCCATCACTCGGCATCCACCATTTGTATCCATCAGGTTCGAACATGCATCGATGGACACCAACATTCCTTGGATCGATCATACTTCAACAGTTGCATATTTCGTATCGATCAGCAACTCGATCGATACGAAGAGAGGGGCCAGAGATCGATACAAAGGAAGGAGTTCAGCATCGATATGAAACCATAGACAAAGCATTGATACGAAAAAAGAGATAGAGAATCAATACGAAAAACATGGCATCAGATGGATATGAAGGCATAGTCAACCCAAGGGAAACGGTCTCAATGCACAAAAGGTGGATCTCTAGGGCCACGTCATCGACATGAGATGATCGATACGAAATGCATCGATATGAAGCCTTCAGCCTCCTTAGCAAACTCAATCTTGGATCGATCATATCTCTCAAACCACAAGTCCAAATACCATGAAAAATTCATAGAAGCTTGCATATTAACTCAAGGACGTCCATAATCGATCGCAGCTCAACTGGAGCCATTCTTGATCGATACGAAATCCGCATGGATCGATCAGGATCGACCCAAACGACTCCATATCGATTTTGTGGGCCAACCTATGCATGAGAAAGGGCATTTCAAGTTTTGGGGCAGATATTTCCAGCTCTACGCCTATAAATAGTACCACCATGCCAACTAAAAAAGGACTTTTATGTTGCTATTGTGCTGAAATTCTATTAACTTGAGTGTTAGCCATTGTACTATTGTAAATCAGTTTATAATCAGTAATAAACAGCAAATCTTTCAAAGTGGACGTAGGCTACAACGCCGAACCACTGTAAATTCTTGTCTCCTTTTACTACCGTTCATTTTTCTTGGTGTGATTGTTAGATTAGCCTGGTTTTCCATTTTATTTCTTCATTCTAATCTCTTCAATTACATCCGAAGAGTGTTGTGCCCATTTTTGGTGCAAACACTTTGGTGGTTTCACTGAGAAAAACTCTGCTTTTTCTCCTGCTTTGTGGATCCCCTGCCATTGTTAGATTCCTAAAATCTAAGGAGGAGATCTAGATCTATCTTCCAGTTGTTCCTTCCATTCTACTCGGATTGTTCCAGATCTAGGAAGAACGACATCCAACATGGTGCGAAATACAGAACTGCTTCTAATGTTGCTAATCCAGAAGGAATGGATAGGACAAAGTCCCGCCCGGCTGACTACTACAGGCCTGACATCAGTTGGAGTTCCAGATCCACTTGGTCCGGTGACTAGAGAGGAATTCCAGACCCTTATGTAGGAGCTTGCTCAAAGCCGTCGGGAGCTCACTCAACAGAACTGTGCCAACACGGAGCTCATAAACCAGTTGAACGAGGAAAGGCGAGGGAGATCTAGAAGAGAGCACACCGCTTACTCTTTGTCCGAGAGCTCGGCATCATTTGATTCCTATCACAGATCTACATACTATCGATTGGATGGAAATTACGCGGAGACCTCCGGGCACCCGCATACTGCAAATCTTGGACAGGCTAGGGTAGGTCCATCCATGGGGCATCAAGTTGCACCCTCCTCTAGAGGAGGGACACTTCCTTACCACACTACTCATGACCACGCAGCTGCTGCTGCCATAAATCCGGATGCCGAGATCAAGGACCAACCGGATCCAGCCCCTCGCCACCACATTCATGCTCAGGATCCTTAATTCTATGAAGCCCGGGAGGCAAGGAACGGACCGTAGACAGCGACCGGACCGTCCTCGTGACATGGAACCCGACCATGCCTTGGCCTCGAATATCCAGGTGCCTGATATTCCAACTATGATCCGACAAATGATAAGAGAAAGTTAAGGTCTCACTAATGATGACTGGGGATTTCTAGAAGTCACACCTCGTTCACCAATGATATCCTACATGTGGAACCGCCCCCTGATTTTGGATGCCAACCTTGCCTGTATATGAAGGAAATTCGGATCCCAACCAACATATTCTAAAGTATGAATGGCTAATGAATTCCGCTCGAGCTGACGACGCGGTTAAGTGTAGAAGCTTCACTATCTCCTTAGAAGGCATTACGACTATGTGGTTCACCCGTTTCCCACCTAGATCCATTTCATGTTTCAACCAATTGGCTACTAAGTTTGTCGAGCAATTCTGTATGCATGTTATAAGGCCGAAGGACGTTAATACTTTATCCAGTGTTACTCAAGCCCCAGGAGAGACTCTAAGGCATTATCTGGAAAGGTTCCACGCTGCTTGTGCCGAAATCAGTAATCCCAACGACAACTCTATTCTGATGGCATTGACTAAAGGGATCGATCTCGATTCTGAGTTTGGTTGGCTGGAAACCCCCCCTTCGTTGGACTGTTTCTATGCAAAGGCAGCCTAGTATTTGAGGAGGGAAGACGCTAAACGGTCTAGGAATCATGACATCATGGGGCCCAGTAGTGAAGGAATCCAGAGTAATGTTGCAGTGAAGCAGACTGGGGAGAACTTTGGAAAAGTACAGTTGAACATTCAGAATAAGCAAATTCAGTAGAAGGGTGATGGAGGTCAAGGAAAGAAGAGAGTCCCTCATCATGGGAGACCCGGAGCTCCTATGTTCGATCGATATACCACTTTGAACACGTCACTAGAGAATGTTTATCTTCAAACCTGCAATACAGGGCAGTACAAGAAGCTAGCTCCGAAACTATCGTCGGAGAAGCAGATTCAAACCGGAAAGTTCTGTAGATTCCGTGGCTATTACAGCCATAACACTAATGAATGCCGTCATCTGCAAGACATTATTGAAAAGTTGATTAGAGAAAGGAAGTTGGAGCAGTTTGTCCGGGCTCCGTAGGATGGTAGAGCGGGCCCATCTAATCCCAATCAGGGCCAAGCTAGGCCTGAAGAATCCGCACGTACTAGCGGGAGGTTAGTTATTAATACTGTGAGTGGCGGTCCTCATCCGGCTGATCGAAGCTGGAAGGAAATGGAGTCATATGCTATTCCATTAGGAATGTGGACTTCGAATGTTGTAGTGGTACCGACGAAGAGGCCCCGACAAAGCAATAGAGGACGATGACAGACGACATTGTTTTCATAAATCTTGATGCCGATAGAGTCGAGGCCCTTACTATTGATCCGTTGGTTATTTCTACCCAGATAGGTCCTGCTTGGATGAAGAGGATCTTAGTCGATAATGGAAGTTCTATGAACAAACTTTTTAAACGTGCTTACGACCAAATGTTGATGGAAGCAAAGGAGCTAAAACCATGTCAGTCACGCATACATGGTTTCAATGGAAGTGCAACCATACCAGCTAGGATGGTGGAGTTACCTGTTGAATTGGGTATAGGTGATCGCCGGAGAGTCCGGATGTTACAGTTTGTTGTGTTGGATATTCATTCTCCTTGTAGTGCTTTCCTGGGCCGACTGGCCCTTGCGGAGTTCAGGGTAGCGGTTGCCCCTAGGTGTTTGACTCTAAAGTTCCCCACTGATAATGGAGTCGGGGCAGTACATGGTGATCAGGCAGTTGAACGCGCCTGTTATGTTGTGGAATTGCGAGATGCACAACAAAGGGAGAAAGGTAAGGGCATGGAGGAATCTCTCTGCGTCTGCTCTATGGAGAATTGACAACTAACGCCTGAGCCGAGGCTCGGGCGCCACGACTAGTTTCCTAAAGATCTTGATCCTAGAGACAACGAAGATGAAGGGGAAGTCAAAGACTACCAGGCTTCCCCGGCAGAGTTGACAATTATAGTCAATGATGACGATGATCCTAGAGTGGTAAAGATCGGATCTCAGCTCAGTCCCTGGATGGGATAGGAACTGGTTGATTTTCTCCAGGAAAACCTTGATGTGTTTTCCTGGACTCATTCAGACATGTGTTGGATCTCACTAAATATCTTGAGCCATGCATTAAATATCGACCCATGGCACGTCCCGGTGAAACAAAAAAGGCATGGTATGGACCCAGAGAGATCTGCAGCCCTGAAGGAAGAAGTGGATAAGCTCAAGGCTAATGGGTTTATTCATGATGCTTTATACCCGGAATGGGTATTGAATCCAGTGCTTGTCAGAAAGTCGAATGGAAAGTGGCGGACATGTGTAGACTACTCAGATCTGAATAAAGCCTGCCCCAACGATAGTTTCTCGCTTCCCAGGATCGATCAACTGGTGGATTCAACAACCAAACATGAGCTCTTATCTTTCATGGATGCATACTCCCGCTATAATCAAATCCCGATGCACCTTCCTAAACTAGAGCACACTAGCTTTATCACTGATTCTGGGACTTTATTGTTACAAGATGATGTCGTTTGGACTCAAAAATGCTGGTGCAACTTATTAAAGGCCCGTAAACTGGATGTTAACAAACCGACATGGAAAGGACCGTATGTAATCGAGCGGAGGCTCGGAGATAGCACATTCAAGCTATCAACCGTTGATGGTCTCACCCTACCGAGAGCATGGAACAGCGAAAGTCTCCGTCGCTATTACATATGATTGGCTTTCATTCATTTAGTCTGCTTTCCTTTTCAAGTTTGTTTATCCAATTCGAGAATTTGTATTTGTAGTAAGGAAATTGATTTTGCCATGATTTCTTATTTCAGCAATAAAGCGCCGTCTCATAAAGCCAAGTTAATGATTCCTAGATGCATCACGCTACCACCATGATGTACTAAGAGCTAGTTCCGTCTTACGATGGGACTCGTTCAAATAGAGAGTGATCGTGACCTGACCGGTCACCCGCTAGATGAAACCTCGAGCTCGGGGGCAGACAACAACCAATTAAAAGAGAATTGAAACACGACAATTCTCCAACCAACTCCAACTCCCAAAGTGTGAGGTGAAATGAAAACTCCAAAATTAAGATGTGAATCGACCGTCCAGCTCGAGGAGGATGGATTCGTCCATCCACGACCTCACTTATTTCTTAAGCTCGAGGAGGATGGATCCGTCCATCCACGACCTCGCTTATTTCCAAAAGCTCGAGGAGGATGGATCCATCCATCCACGACCTCGCTTATTTCCAAAAGCTCAAGGAGGATGGATCTGTCCATCCATGACCTCGCTTTTTTCCAAAAGCTCGAGGAGGATGGATCCATCCATCCACGACCTCACAAAGCTCAAGAAGGATGGATCTGTCCATCCATGACCTCGCTTATTTCCAAAAGCTCAAGGTGGATGGATCCGTCCATCCATGACCTTGCTTATTACCAAAAGTTCGAGGAGGATGGATTCGTCCATCCACAACCTCGCCTTTTCCCAAGCTCGAAGAAGATGGATCCATCCATCTACGACTTTGCTTACCGAATCAAGAAGGATGCGATCCGACCATCCATGACCTTGACCAACTCCTTATTCCCACAGCACGAATAAAATCCTAATACTTAAGCAGATGTGATCGACCATCTATCAACTGACTCTGGATTCCCGGAGTGTGAACTAGAGTGTAAACATTAAACGGGCATGAGCGACCGCCTGTAAAATAACTTATGTCCTCGAAGAGTGGATAGAATTCTTAAACAACGAGCAGACCTGATCGACCGCCGGCATACAAGTCTAATCCCCAGAGTGTGGATGTGAATACTAGCAAATGAGCGAGTGTGATCCAACCGCTCACACTCGTGTCACTTTAATTTTGTTCCGACTAAGTTATATTAAAGTTAGTGAAGGTGGAGGACGACTACCGACTAACTACTTCAATTCTCCCCAGTACTGGGGGCATGACTAAAATTCTAGTCGCTGACTGAGACAGCGCAATGTTGGGACTTGACTCAACGTTTGATTATGACCCGAGGCCATGACCTCAAGACTTAAAGGTCGGACTCAAGTTCGACTCAAAGACTGAAGCCTCATGAGTACATTGAATGGAAAAGTAAGTGCTAAAGTACTTAGACAAATGATCATAGAGTTATGCTAAAAACAAAGGAAAATTTTTATTCACACTATTCTTTGAGAAAGTAAGTACAAAATCTATTCAAAGAATTCCTATAAGCAAGGGCCAAACCCGCATCTATACATGGCCTACAAAAGCAAAAGAGAAGCTTATTCTAGACATCTACAATAGAGGAAGCAAAAATGCAAATCTACGCCTTCGGTTTCTTCTTGACTTTCTTTGGCATAGATCCGCCCGAGCTACCGCCCGGACCTCTCTTTGAACCTTTGCCTCCCCGGCTCGCTCCAACTGGCTTGTCTCTGGCCAGCAGAATCGACGCAGTCTCTTCTTGAGAACTCACAGGGATTGAAGTGTCCTCTGTGTGTGGAACCGATGGAATGGTGGCACTCCCTATGCTAGAAGAATAAGGAGCGATGTTATCTATAATGGTGCCACTCGGAGAAACCACAAGAATATGGACCAGACCGGGACTCACCATGCCTTCGCCGGCTCTACGAGCCTGCTCAGCCTGCTCAATCTCGGCTTTGATTTCTGCCATTATATGTTCCTACCGGTCCATGCGCTTACCCATCGAAATGCTGCCGGTCGGACCTGAGGAGCTCGTGATAATTACATCTTCTTCTACATTGAAGGTCACTTCAATACTCAGATCGCTTTGATGGCCGAGGATCGCTTCCATTAATTGTTCATCAAGCATGTAGCTGCTTTCGTGCATCTCCCTAGCCGAAGTAGTGACCATCACGGTTGTGACCTCTATTGTTAGCGCCTTCTGCTCGTGATGAATTTCTTCGGCTGTAGGAGGGTCGGCCGGTGCAGAATCTAAGACTGAATGAAAATAAGAGAATATATTAGTAATGTCTTCCGATAGTGTTCCTACATTTTGAGGAATAAGAGAAGCGTCTAGAATATCTTTCTTGAGTTGGCTCCCATGTTGAGCCGACGTACCTTCCCGGCCGCGCTTGATAATCAGAGAGAGATGTTGTTTATCAAGATCATACCCCGGGACGACTGGGGGATCGGGAGAGGATGTAGGCTTAGTTTGAAATGCTGGAGGCACTTCGGAACCAACTTCGTGGTGTTTGCTCCCCGATCCTTCTCCGGCTTTCGGATACTTAGCGGCCAGGTTTTCTTTCTGAAGCATGATGGTTGTCTCATAGAGGACTTTAGGCTCATCTTCGATCAACACTTGAGTTTCTGATTCAAACTCATCGACGGTTGCAGCATTGCGGATCGCCTTTTCATCCTCAAGCAAGTGGTTCCAGACCTTATATAATTGGAAAGGATAGTCCTCGCCGAACCAGTTCAGGTTGCAATTTCTCAGGATATTAGCGTTGTAGGCAGTGTTTTAAATCTCGGATTTTGGCCAATATCTCGGGAAAATATCTCGGCTATCTCGGGCGATATTTAAAACACTTATAACTAAATAGGCTACCAAATCTCGGATTTTGGCTGATATCTCGGATTTTTCATCTCGGCCATCTCGGGGAGATTTAAAAGCCTGGTTGTATGTGGCCCGAAGATCTTCAAATTCACTTTCCATCCTGGCCTCTACAGCTTTTATTTCCTTTTCCACCCCGACGTCGGCTTCTTCGGTCTTTTTATTCGTAGAATCCCTCTCTTCCCTAAGTCTCACTGCCTCCTCGCATGCCTCCTGGGCCACTTTGTTAGCTTCGTCTTTCTCTTTAAGGGCCTCAGTCAGCTTCGCCTTTAATTCGGTGACTTCTTTCAATGCGGCATCACTTTCTCGCATAATAACATTATTGTGATGCCCCATTTCCTGCACCAAGTCCATGTGTGTTTTCCTCATCTCCTCCATAAACTTCATGGCTTCCTCGGCTCTTTGGCTGATCTTAATCTCGGCTTTTCTCGAAGATTCAATTTCATTGGTAAGCACTTATATTATTTTGTCCTTATGAGAGAGATCGCCTTTTAGTTTCTCGATAGCCTTGGCCCGCTCAAAATACACAACCGAAACCCATTCTGCCGTCTTAACCCATTCATGATATTGGCTGTACGCGTCATGCACATAGTCCTGCACTAATTTTTCTATGTCACTTGGGATTCTTTTCAAGTTAGAAGGAAAGTGGAAGCCATCGAAACATATGTTCGAAAAATATTTCTTCAGTTTGGCGATGCGAATGGCTCCCTCCCCCATTGGCTCTATAGTAGTTTATTCTATGAAAGCAGGAGTTTATGTTTCGATTCTGTGGCGCCGATCGCCGGTTTTTGGAGCGTGAGGTGGCGCTATTTGATGTGAGGATTCAGAAGAAGGCCTACCAAAGCTAGAGGGTTTAGAGGGTCCTTTTGGTGGCGGAGATTGCAACCTAGAACGGCGCCTGCTTTGATATGATTTTTCTTTCTCTCTGTCATAGCGTTCGCGTTCTTGGTAGGCACGACTGTAATCTTTTTTGCTCTCATGGCGATGTGACTCAGAACGCGATCCGGATGAATGGCGCGAAGAGAAGGTTGCTAAGCATGGAGCCTTGTTTCACCATTGTATCTGCAAAAATGAAAAGAGGAATAAAATTAGTCATCGCTAGAGATTAAGAATCATGTGGTGGGGTGTCGTGTGGTGCCGCGAAGTGTGTGTATGCATGTGCAAATCCACCAACCGACCGGTTGTAGTAGCCTTGCTTATTGGAGTTATCTCCCCTATATCTATTGAAGGTAGGCCTGCGCCAGTTCTTGATGGGGAGTGAAGCCCCTCTAACCCGAGATCAGAGAATGGTAATATATCATCCGGGATAGGAATGTCCGATAACCCTTTCAATGAACTTTCCGTCTGCGGAGAAGAGGTCTCTTGACCTATAGAAGTTACAATGAGCTGAGTTGCTTTGGTGGTCCTTTGCCTTTTGCTTTTATGGATAGTAGTTTTGCCTTTTTCTCTTTGACGTAGATAGTCGAGGGCCTGTGGAGACGCGACCGCGGGCTCATGACTAGCTGTTGTACCTTCATCATCCCGAGGTTCGATGATTATTACACCGGGTGTGGCCTGAGCTCCCTCGACTGGGGGCACGACAAGAGTCCGTCTTCCACTCCATCTTACTGGAGCCACTCTGGGAACCTCTATTAGCCCTATGCTCTGACCTCTTTCTATGATCCCAACGGCAATCACGTTGTCATCGGTAAGGACTTCGTCTATTTCCCTTAGTTCGGCAGGCACCGCCTGAAGCATCCTCACTATCTCTTTAAAATAAGCTCCTTCGAGCCATGGAATAGATGCTATGAAAGAGATACAACAATGAGTTCAACATCGATTTATATTACCCAATTTACTGACAAACAAGTTAAAGTACTTACGGCTGACCAACCATCGTCTGGCGAACCTCGGTGGGCATCTCACGTAGAACCACTCTATCTTGAAGTAGCTCAACATACTCCATGCACTTGCCACCACTTGGCAGTTTCTGACCACTTCCAAGAAAGTGAACGATGGATTATCTCCGCAACTCTTGACATTGAATAAGAATCTGATTTCATCGACGGTCGGGGGTCTATGGAGATGCTCCATAAATATGATATATAGGCTGTTGAGAAGCGTGTATCCATTAGGGTGGAGCTGAGAAGGCGCGATCCTCAGAAAGAATAGCATGTCCTGAATGAACTGATTAAACAGGGGCAATGTTCCAGCCACACACATGAATCTATTAGATGCAGTGAATCCTTCTAGGGGATTACGCACTCTATCTTCTAGCCCCGGTATTTGAACTTCTTCCAGAGATAGTCCATGCCTAAGACAAATTCTGCTCAGTATTTCTTCTAAGATCTTGGACTGGACGGAGTCCTCCGGATTCATAACCAATACTACATTCGGTAGTTCATCCGGAGCAGGGTATACTGTATCTGTCGCGATGTCTGGAACTTCGATTCTAGGAAATGGAGGACTTTTAAATTCTTGTTGCTCTGAGCTCCCAGGATTCATAGCTATTGAACTCAGTAAAAACCATTATTATATGGCAAGAAACTCACGTTCCCTCCGGTCCAAAGTGAGTGATCGTGTTATGTGTAAAGTGCCACATAATACTCTGAATTTCTACAAGTTTGAAACATGGTAAAATGACAAGACTTCGAGATTCGACCGGAGTGACCGTCATCACTAACCGTCTAAACCGTGCCATCCTGACTTCGAAGAACGGTCAATGTTAAGATTGGTTATGTTTATCAAGTTACGGTTCCATCGGCGAGCTTTAAAGGGTATTCATATATGCAGTTTTACAATGAAGTCAAATATGCAAGGCTAAAGCTCGTCAAAGTTAAGTGTTCGAGTATGAAAAAGAAATGGATTTCGTATCCATCATGGTTCATTTTGGATCATTCCCCTGAAGCCTATGTTCGTATCGATCCAAGACTTAGACGGATAGCCTTCTTGTATCGATACGGCCTTCATATCGATCTCCGGTTCATATCGATCACACACTCGTATCGATCACTCCAAGTATCGATGCTCTTCATATCGATCCCAAGACCTTGGTTTTAGATCGATCACCACGTCTCTTCCAACGACACGAATTGCTTCATCGCAGATCGATCGATAAACTACTGCCTTTCGCCTCGATCATAAAAGTTGCCTACAAACTACTCCAAAGCATTCTGATCGACCACATCTCGCATCGATATGAGTTCGAGAGAGACTTAGAGTCAGTGACTCCATCGATTCTTCCCAGTTATTCTCCTTCTTCCCAAAACCTCCAAGTCGTCATTAACTACATCTTGACCTAACCCTAGCCCCACTCCAGCACTAACAATGTTGGAGATGGCCGTTGCCATGAACGGAATGGCACAGAAACTCAAGTCTCATCGCTTTAAGAACGGTTCTATTGATCGATTACGTAGCTTGAAGAATCTGAACTTAAGAATAAAAATTTGGTTTTTGGAAGACGAGGGGTCAACAGTTCTTTTTCTCCAATCCATACGAAGTAATAACAGAAGCAAGTGGAAAATATTCTAAGTCCAAAATATATTTATACTCCTCCGTATCCAAAGAAAAATGATTCGTATCCCACTCATGTAACCGATTGAAGGGGTCAACATCCATCGATACGAAGAGCACTCCACCATTATGCCTGGATCATCTATGCCCATCGATATGAAGCAATAATTTTGTATCCATCGATCCAAGACCCAATATGTCGTATCGATCGATACAAAGCACTTCGTATGTTAGTCTATCTCGTATTGATAACCTTCGATACGAAGCCTACCTTCATACATCCTAGATTGATCAAGGAGAGGATCGATACAAAGAAATGGATCAAAACGACCATCGACCGTTGTTGCAACTGGAATTTCACATCGATCAAGGAGAGCATCGATACGAAACTCAGTTCAAAAAAAAAGAACTTGACAACGACCTGTGAATGTGCAAGCATGAATGGGAGTCAGGTTAAAATGCGTGCATGTGTGCCAAACTAACATTTGATTTTCAAAGTTAACAGGGATTGAATGCTTGCCTAGTGACAATAAAAATAGTGAACAACAAATTGCTAGCACTCGACCTTTAGTTACAATGAAAACTGTGTGATCATTGGTCCTCTACAACTCAACATTTATACTACTGGAAATTAACCAAGGGACATATCTCTGGACAAAAGGACAGCAACTATTCAGTAAATCGGATAGAACTTTTTCAGAATAATGGTTGCAACTTTTCAAAGCACGTCATGTTCACACAGGACGTACTTTGGGGGGCAAATGTTATCCTACCTTTTGGCAAGGCCGTGACACCAAGGACTCGACTAGAGGCTAAAGACAATCTGCCCCGGAGATCGGTTATCTACAGGTCCATGACGGATACAGGCAAACTTGGTCCGAGTTTGGATCGAGCTACAATTAGCATGGTATGACCAGCAAAGCCATGAAAGGCAATGTTCCAAATTTTAGGTCAATCGGAGTTTGTATGCTCATGTTATGGATCGTTCAAGATCCATATGAAGCTCGTCCATTTCGCATCCATCAACCAATATACATCGTTTCGTATCCATCCAGATCGATACAAAGTGAACATATCCCCATCACTCAGCATCCACAATTTGTATCCATCAAGTTCGAACATGCATCAATGGAAACCAACATTCCTTGGATCGATCATACTTCAACAGCTGCATATTTCGTATCGATCAACACTCGATCGATACGAAGAGAGGGGCCAGAGATCGATACGAAGGAAGGAGTTCGGCATCGATACGAAACCATAGACAAAGCATCGATATGAATACAGAGATAGAGCATCGATACGAAAAACATGACATTAGATGGATACGAAAGGCATAGTCAACCCAGGGGAAACGGTCTCAATGCATAAAAGGTGGATCTCTAGGGCCACGTCATCGACACGAGATGATCGATAGGAAATGTATCGATACGAAGCCTTCAGCCTCCTTAGCAAACTCAATATCGGATCGATCATATCTCTCAAACCACGAGTCCAAATGCCATAAAACTTTCACAGAAGCTTGCATATCAACTAAAGGACGTCCATGATCGATCGCAGCTCAATTGGAGCCATTCTTGATCGATACGAAATCCACATGGATCGATCAGGATCGACCCCAAACAACTCCAGATCGATTTTGTGGGCCCACCTACGCATAAGAAAGGGTATTTCGAGCTTTGGGGCAGATATTTCCAGCTCTACGCCTATAAATAGCACCTCCATGCCAGCTAAAAAAGGACTTTTATGCTGTTGCTCTGTTGAAACTCCATTGTAACTTGAGTGTTAGCCATTGTACTGTTGTAATTAGTTTATAATCAGCAATAAACAGCAAATCTTTCAAAGTGGATGTAGGCTACAACGCCGAACCGCTATAAATTTGTCTCCTTTTACTACTATTCATTTTTCCTTGTGTGATTGTTAGATTAGCCTCGTTTTCCATTTTATTTCTTTATTCTAATCTCTTCAAATACATATGAAGAGTGTTGTACCCATTTTTGGTGCAAAAAGAAAGATTTTCGACAAATCCAATATCTCATTTATGCATATTCCACCATTTCGAAGCTTATGGAACCCTTCCCGAAAAGGAGGAAATATTGGCATGGCAAGAAGAGAAAGAAATTCAACAAGAAGAAGAGGAAGATTAAGGTGAAATGGAAGTGGAAGAAGAGGAGGAGGATGAATAAATGGAAACTTTCTTAGAAAGTTTTAAAAGACCATCCAAACCTGCTAACAAAGAGATACTAAGGAACTAAGAGAAGTTTCATAAAAACCAAAAGAAGCTTAAGTGGTTTTTAGTAAAAAGTTCACTTCTTTCAACGAAAATGGATAAATTCTTTGGAAAGGTCATTCGTAAGCTTGGTGGCTCTTCATCATCTTCATATACATCCTTGTAAACTCGTCGAAATTGTTTACTTATGTTATCTAGCTTTGTATTGTATGTTTTTAGTTTAAATCCATGTTATTTCTATGTATTTTCCTTTATTTACCGTTGCAATCCATGTATTCTTCAAATTCTAGTAATGAAAATTATTCCTTATTGTTCTATATTATTTATTACTCTCTAGAGTTCAAAAATAAAAAATAGTATAGGATAAAAACCAAAACTATAGCAAATAAAGCAATTTTGAAAATTTACGTATATATGTCGATATACATACATATGATATGTCGACATATAACGGGTAAAAATCAAAAAATTTAATTTTCAAAATAAATAACTATCATCCATCCATTCATTCCAAAATACTTTCTACTCTTATATAAGCCCATTTCTTCCAGAAAACTCATCTATCATTTCACTCTATACTCTATTTCATTCTCAAACATAATTTTTACAAATACGTCTTCTCTACATAAAAAATTATATGAAAATCTTGAACAGAATCTTCAATCCTTCAAATATATTCTCTCCTTTATTCTAAGAAATCAAAGACACTTAGAATTGAGTCAAACGCAGATGATAAAGGAACAAGAAAAGAATTTTGACGTTGCTCGATGGATAATTTCTTCTCTAATCAAATATGAACCATCAAACAACCCAGAGTGTACTGTTAATAAAGATAATGAAGATTAGAATGCCATTAATGTAGATCCAATCTTTGTGGTGGTTGGTGAAAGTACACGTGTAGTACTAAGGATCGTGTAATATGGATATATGATAATACAGAGTATAGAGATGATATTAATACTATAAATAGTGCGGAATATAAAAGCAGTATAGTAAAATGACACTAGGAATTTTTATACTGGTTCGAACTTGCCGTTCTACGTCCAGTCCCAGAATACCCTCTGGATTTAAACTAAACCCCTCACTTAACCCGGAGGAATAGGTATACGACACCTGAGCAGCCGAACAGGAATTTTCCGCCTCAACAGCCGAAGAGGACTTCAACTTAATACAAATAGTTTGTTGACGAATGTGTTCTGAATAACACTGATTGTCTTTTGATAGTACAACTTTCCTATAATCAAATCCTCAAGAGTATGTATGTGTGTGAAGATTTAGAAGGAAGATAATCACGTAGAATCGAAGTATATGAATTAATTCAAGGATTCTAGTGATATTGAATGAGAATGAATGTTTTTTGTTTGTAGAGAATAATAGAGAATAGATTTCAGAATTAAAACATGAATTGGTTTTTGTAGAAGTGAATTGAATATGTTTATATAGTTGTAGAAGAGTTGTAATCTTTCATGAAGAGTTTTAGTTAACAGTTGTGTCCATACCTCTTGAAATAGAGGACATTCCTCTTCATGAAATGATCGCATCTCTTCAGTAAACTAGCCGTTATTCTCTGGTCGGTCGATCGGAAAACCTGGCCGGTCAGCTGAGTTTGAAATCGTATATAAACAGAAAGTCACTGTGCACATAACACAGGGTCGGTCGACCGAGGATCCTGGTCGGTCAGCCGACCTGATGTTATTTGCACAGTGTACACTTATATATGTATAAATTAACATGGATCAATTTGTGTGTGTGTGACTACTTGAGGAATGATTTTAACAATATTCTAAGACTCAATAAAATAAAATATTCATACTAATCTCTGGATTGTAGTCTTATCTCCTTTGTAGTTCACAATATACGTTTATTCTCTTTTTGTCGCTTTCATATAGTATTCTCTTTGTATTTCGTCGTATGATCTCTGAAGCTTGTGTCATGAATCAAAACTCATGAATC
Organism: Allium fistulosum; assembly: GCA_030737815.1. Lineage (NCBI taxonomy): Eukaryota > Viridiplantae > Streptophyta > Magnoliopsida > Asparagales > Amaryllidaceae > Allium > Allium fistulosum. Next base: position 329,350,194 of record CM060906.1, read on the forward strand.
AACATTCTCCCCCTTTTTGATTGATGACGATACTTATGTGACGAAGTAAAACTTATCTATATTATAATTCTCCCCCTGAATATATGGCGACTTTTCTGCAAAAAACTTGTTAGCTTTCATATATTTCTCCCCCTTTGTCATCGACAAAAAGGAATACTTACTATATGTAATATGTAAAAGAATACTTGAAATTATGAAATAGCAAGTTGTAAAACAATATGATGCATGTATAGATATTCAAAACATAGCAATAAAAGAAACAAGCATTCATACATTGCATCATCACAAATAAGAGTTTTAAGGTAATACTTACTTTTCTCCCCCTTAATCTGTGCTTGCATTGTTTATTTCTGAAAATTGTGTTAGAGCAATATCTTTCTCCCCTTTGTCATTGACGAAAAGGAGAGTTTATATGATAACGAATATTATATTTGTTATAAGTGTTAACAATATAGAACAAAATAATTACTACTTGTAAGGTATCAGAAAACAATGAACATTTAAAGCATGTGATACCCAAGGTTCTTATAATTTCCTAATTTTTAGGGAACCATACCCATTTGGGTGTGGTTGTACCTTTATAAATATAATTTTCATTATTAACTACCATATCAAAATAATTATTAATGCATTTTTCTCTATTTTTCCAATTAACAGGAACCCAAATACTTAGATAATTTTTATTCATATTTCCCGTTAATGATTTTGTACTTCTAGAGAAATTATAAACATTATTGGTCATAGCAGTTTTTGAATTTCGATGAAAATTTGATTTCGACTTTACTCGAAATTTAGTAGTAGCACTAACATTTTTATTATATATAAAAGCGTATCTAGTGCTATTTCTATGATTATACCCTAAACTATTTTTATTATGTAAAGGTCTAGAACTAGATAAAATCATGTTTAAATCATTTTGACCTTTATTAAATTTTGCGACTTCAGTGTTAAGTTTATCAAATTTAGCTTTAAAGTCACACTTATTATTTTCAAAAGAAATATTACTATTATTTAAAATATCAATTTTCTCATTTAATTCAGAATTCTCATTTTTTAACGTACCGTTCTCATTTTTGAGAAGAAAATTTTGAGATTCTAAATTATCTAAAGAGGATTGTAATAAATCATTTTGTCTTTTCAAATCAAAATTTTCTTTTGAAAATTTTTCTCTCTCGTTTTCAAATATGGTGTTTTGTTTATCTAGAAAATCTGTAAGAGCCTCAAAATTACTTTTTAAAACACCAAGTTGATTTTCTAAATCTAACTTCTCATTTTTCAATTTCTCATTTTCAAGTTCAACAGATTTCATCTTTTCTAAAATAATAAAATTATGCTTTGAGATTTTATCGCATAAACTAATTAATTCATTATTACTACTTATTGAAATTTGTAAATCGGAATGTACCTTTTTACAGTCCTCATTGGTCGTTGCTCTAATAGTTTCAGGCTTTTTGCTTGCTGTACTTCGACCGGATCTTTTTCTAGCCATTATTCTATGATGTTGTGACGATCGATAGAATACCAGGCTCTGATACCAAATGAAAGTGCGCTATGGACCGTGTAATATGGATATATGATAATACAGAGTATAGAGATGATATTAATACTATAAATAGTGCGGAATATAAAAGCAGTATAGTAAAATGACACTAGGAATTTTTATACTGGTTCGAACTTGCCGTTCTACGTCCAGTCCCAGAATACCCTTTGGATTTAAACTAAACCCCTCACTAAACCCGGAGGAATAGGTATACGACACCTGAGCAGCCGAACAGGAATTTTCCGCCTCAACAGCCGAAGAGGACTTCAACTTAATACAAATAGTTTGTTGACGAATGTGTTCTGAATAACACTGATTGTCTTTTGATAGTACAACTTTCCTATAATCAAATCCTCAAGAGTATGTATGTGTGTGAAGATTTAGAAGGAAGATAATCACGTAGAATCGAAGTATATGAATTAATTCAAGGATTCTAGTGATATTGAATGAGAATGAATGCTTTTTGTTTGCAGAGAATAATAGAGAATAGATTTCAGAATTAAAACATGAATTGGTTTTTGTAGAAGTGAATTGAATATGTTTATATAGTTGTAGAAGAGTTGTAATCTTTCATGAAGAGTTTTAGTTAACAGTTGTGTCCATACCTCTTGAAATAGAGGACATTCCTCTTCATGAAATGATCGCATCTCTTCAGTAAACTAGCCGTTATTCTCTGGTCGGTCGACCGGAAAACCTGGCCGGTCAGCTGAGTTTGAAATCGTATATAAAACAGAAAGTCACTGTGCACATAACACAGGGTCGGTCGACCGAGGATCCTGGTCGGTCAGCCGACCTGATGTTATTTGCACAGTGTACACTTATATATGTATAAATTAACATGGATCAATTTGTGTGTGTGTGACTACTTGAGGAATGATTTTAACAATATTCTAAGACTCAATAAAATAAAATATTCATACTAATCTCTGGATTGTAGTCTTATCTCCTTTGTAGTTCACAATATACGTTTATTCTCTTTTTGTCGCTTTCATATAGTATTCTCTTTGTATTTCGTCGTATGATCTCTGAAGCTTGTGTCATGAATCAAAACTCATGAATCAACATTCTCCCCCTTTTTGATTGATGACGATACTTATGTGACGAAGTAAAACTTATCTATATTATAATTCTCCCCCTGAATATATGGCGACTTTTCTGCAAAAAACTTGTTAGCTTTCATATATTTCTCCCCCTTTGTCATCGACAAAAAGGAATACTTACTATATGTAATATGTAAAAGAATACTTGAAATTATGAAATAGCAAGTTGTAAAACAATATGATGCATGTATAGATATTCAAAACATAGCAATAAAAGAAACAAGCATTCATACATTGCATCATCACAAATAAGAGTTTTAAGGTAATACTTACTTTTCTCCCCCTTAATCTGTGCTTGCATTGTTTATTTCTGAAAATTGTGTTAGAGCAATATCTTTCTCCCCTTTGTCATTGACGAAAAGGAGAGTTTATATGATAACGAATATTATATTTGTTATAAGTGTTAACAATATAGAACAAAATAATTACTACTTGTAAGGTATCAGAAAACAATGAACATTTAAAGCATGTGATACCCAAGGTTCTTATAATTTCCTAATTTTTAGGGAACCATACCCATTTGGGTGTGGTTGTACCTTTATAAATATAATTTTCATTATTAACTACCATATCAAAATAATTATTAATGCATTTTTCTCTATTTTTCCAATTAACAGGAACCCAAATACTTAGATAATTTTTATTCATATTTCCCGTTAATGATTTTGTACTTCTAGAGAAATTATAAACATTATTGGTCATAGCAGTTTTTGAATTTCGATGAAAATTTGATTTCGACTTTACTCGAAATTTAGTAGTAGCACTAACATTTTTATTATATATAAAAGCGTATCTAGTGCTATTTCTATGATTATACCCTAAACTATTTTTATTATGTAAAGGTCTAGAACTAGATAAAATCATGTTTAAATCATTTTGACCTTTATTAAATTTTGCGACTTCAGTGTTAAGTTTATCAAATTTAGCTTTAAAGTCACACTTATTATTTTCAAAAGAAATATTACTATTATTTAAAATATCAATTTTCTCATTTAATTCAGAATTCTCATTTTTTAACGTACCGTTCTCATTTTTGAGAAGAAAATTTTGAGATTCTAAATTATCTAAAGAGGATTGTAATAAATCATTTTGTCTTTTCAAATCAAAATTTTCTTTTGAAAATTTTTCTCTCTCGTTTTCAAATATGGTGTTTTGTTTATCTAGAAAATCTGTAAGAGCCTCAAAATTACTTTTTAAAACACCAAGTTGATTTTCTAAATCTAACTTCTCATTTTTCAATTTCTCATTTTCAAGTTCAACAGATTTCATCTTTTCTAAAATAATAAAATTATGCTTTGAGATTTTATCGCATAAACTAATTAATTCATTATTACTACTTATTGAAATTTGTAAATCGGAATGTACCTTTTTACAGTCCTCATTGGTCGTTGCTCTAATAGTTTCAGGCTTTTTGCTTGCTGTACTTCGACCGGATCTTTTTCTAGCCATTATTCTATGATGTTGTGACGATCGATAGAATACCAGGCTCTGATACCAAATGAAAGTGCGCTATGGACCGTGTAATATGGATATATGATAATACAGAGTATAGAGATGATATTAATACTATAAATAGTGCGGAATATAAAAGCAGTATAGTAAAATGACACTAGGAATTTTTATACTGGTTCGAACTTGCCGTTCTACGTCCAGTCCCAGAATACCCTCTGGATTTAAACTAAACCCCTCACTTAACCCGGAGGAATAGGTATACGACACCTGAGCAGCCGAACAGGAATTTTCCGCCTCAACAGCCGAAGAGGACTTCAACTTAATACAAATAGTTTGTTGACGAATGTGTTCTGAATAACACTGATTGTTTTTTGATAGTACAACTTTCCTATAATCAAATCCTCAAGAGTATGTATGTGTGTGAAGATTTAGAAGGAAGATAATCACGTAGAATCGAAGTATATGAATTAATTCAAGGATTCTAGTGATATTGAATGAGAATGAATGCTTTTTGTTTGCAGAGAATAATAGAGAATAGATTTCAGAATTAAAACATGAATTGGTTTTTGTAGAAGTGAATTGAATATGTTTATATAGTTGTAGAAGAGTTGTAATCTTTCATGAAGAGTTTTAGTTAACAGTTGTGTCCATACCTCTTGAAATAGAGGACATTCCTCTTCATGAAATGATCGCATCTCTTCAGTAAACTAGCCGTTATTCTCTGGTCGGTCGACCGGAAAACCTGGCCGGTCAGCTGAGTTTGAAATCGTATATAAAACAGAAAGTCACTATGCACATAACACAGGGTCGGTCGACCGAGGATCCTGGTCGGTCAGCCGACCTGATGTTATTTGCACAGTGTACACTTATATATGTATAAATTAACATGGATCAATTTGTGTGTGTGTGACTACTTGAGGAATGATTTTAACAATATTCTAAGACTCAATAAAATAAAATATTCATACTAATCTCTGGATTGTAGTCTTATCTCCTTTGTAGTTCACAATATACGTTTATTCTCTTTTTGTCGCTTTCATATAGTATTCTCTTTGTATTTCGTCGTATGATCTCTGAAGCTTGTGTCATGAATCAAAACTCATGAATCAACATTCTCCCCCTTTTTGATTGATGACAATACTTATGTGACGAAGTAAAACTTATCTATATTATAATTCTCCCCCTGAATATATGGCGACTTTTCTGCAAAAAACTTGTTAGCTTTCATATATTTCTCCCCCTTTGTCATCGACAAAAAGGAATACTTACTATATGTAATATGTAAAAGAATACTTGAAATTATGAAATAGCAAGTTGTAAAACAATATGATGCATGTATAGATATTCAAAACATAGCAATAAAAGAAACAAGCATTCATACATTGCATCATCACAAATAAGAGTTTTAAGGTAATACTTACTTTTCTCCCCCTTAATCTGTGCTTGCATTGTTTATTTCTGAAAATTGTGTTAGAGCAATATCTTTCTCCCCTTTGTCATTGACGAAAAGGAGAGTTTATATGATAACGAATATTATATTTGTTATAAGTGTTAACAATATAGAACAAAATAATTACTACTTGTAAGGTATCAGAAAACAATGAACATTTAAAGCATGTGATACCCAAGGTTCTTATAATTTCCTAATTTTTAGGGAACCATACCCATTTGGGTGTGGTTGTACCTTTATAAATATAATTTTCATTATTAACTACCATATCAAAATAATTATTAATGCATTTTTCTCTATTTTTCCAATTAACAGGAACCCAAATACTTAGATAATTTTTATTCATATTTCCCGTTAATGATTTTGTACTTCTAGAGAAATTATAAACATTATTGGTCATAGCAGTTTTTGAATTTCGATGAAAATTTGATTTCGACTTTACTCGAAATTTAGTAGTAGCACTAACATTTTTATTATATATAAAAGCGTATCTAGTGCTATTTCTATGATTATACCCTAAACTATTTTTATTATGTAAAGGTCTAGAACTAGATAAAATCATGTTTAAATCATTTTGACCTTTATTAAATTTTGCGACTTCAGTGTTAAGTTTATCAAATTTAGCTTTAAAGTCACACTTTTTATTTTCAAAAGAAATATTACTATTATTTAAAATATCAATTTTCTCATTTAATTCAGAATTCTCATTTTTTAACGTACCGTTCTCATTTTTGAGAAGAAAATTTTGAGATTCTAAATTATCTAAAGAGGATTGTAATAAATCATTTTGTCTTTTCAAATCAAAATTTTCTTTTGAAAATTTTTCTCTCTCGTTTTCAAATATGGTGTTTTGTTTATCTAGAAAATCTGTAAGAGCCTCAAAATTACTTTTTAAAATACCAAGTTGATTTTCTAAATCTAACTTCTCATTTTTCAATTTCTCATTTTCAAGTTCAACAGATTTCATCTTTTCTAAAATAATAAAATTATGCTTTGAGATTTTATCGCATAAACTAATTAATTCATTATTACTACTTATTGAAATTTGTAAATCGGAATGTACCTTTTTACAGTCCTCATTGGTCGTTGCTCTAATAGTTTCAGGCTTTTTGCTTGCTGTACTTCGACCGGATCTTTTTCTAGCCATTATTCTATGATGTTGTGACGATCGATAGAATACCAGGCTCTAATACCAAATGAAAGTGCGCTATGGACCGTGTAATATGGATATATGATAATACAGAGTATAGAGATGATATTAATACTATAAATAGTGCGGAATATAAAAGCAGTATAGTAAAATGACACTAGGAATTTTTATACTGGTTCGAACTTGCCGTTCTACGTCCAGTCCCAGAATACCCTCTGGATTTAAACTAAACCCCTCACTTAACCCGGAGGAATAGGTATACGACACCTGAGCAGCCGAACAGGAATTTTCCGCCTCAACAGCCGAAGAGGACTTCAACTTAATACAAATAGTTTGTTGACGAATGTGTTCTGAATAACACTGATTGTCTTTTGATAGTACAACTTTCCTATAATCAAATCCTCAAGAGTATGTATGTGTGTGAAGATTTAGAAGGAAGATAATCACGTAGAATCGAAGTATATGAATTAATTCAAGGATTCTAGTGATATTGAATGAGAATGAATGCTTTTTATTTGCAGAGAATAATAGAGAATAGATTTCAAAATTAAAACATGAATTGGTTTTTGTAGAAGTGAATTGAATATGTTTATATAGTTGTAGAAGAGTTGTAATCTTTCATGAAGAGTTTTAGTTAACAGTTGTGTCCATACCTCTTGAAATAGAGGACATTCCTCTTCATGAAATGATCGCATCTCTTCAGTAAACTAGCCGTTATTCTCTGGTCGGTCGACCGGAAAACCTGGCCGGTCAGCTGAGTTTGAAATCGTATATAAAACAGAAAGTCACTGTGCACATAACACAGGGTCGGTCGACCGAGGATCCTGGTCGGTCAGCCGACCTGATGTTATTTGCACAATGTACACTTATATATGTATAAATTAACATAGATCAATTTGTGTGTGTGTGACTACTTGAGGAATGATTTTAACAATATTCTAAGACTCAATAAAATAAAATATTCATACTAATCTCTGGATTGTAGTCTTATCTCCTTTGTAGTTCACAATATACGTTTATTCTCTTTTTGTCGCTTTCATATAGTATTCTCTTTGTATTTCGTCGTATGATCTCTGAAGCTTGTGTCATGAATCAAAACTCATGAATCAACAGTTGGGTTGAAGTTTCTCGAAATATCTAGTTATTAGGTTTGAAATTAATATGTAAATATCTACACACACACACTCTTTGGATTTGATTTGAATGATTTGGTGTGTATTTTGAATTTGATTGGATTTGATCATACAAATTTGTGTGTTTTAGTTTGGTTTAATTAAGATTTGGATTAGTGAGTATTGTATTTGTTTATGTATAGTTTGAAATTACATTAATAAAATTTACTTTACTATCCTATCTAATAGTATCATTTATCATATACTTATATATCATCATCATTTTTTACTTGGGCTATTGATTTTGAATTATAAACATTATCATATATCCTTATATATTTCATTTAAGGGGAGTTGTTTTTTTGCCATCCATTTTTATTGATAACAAAGGGAGAGAAAAATATAAAATATACATTTTCTTATATTAAGGGGGAGTTATCTAACTCAGAGGGAGTTATATCATATTATATATATAGAATAATAATGGTTGTCATCATCAAAAAAAGGGAGATTGTTAATACCTCAGTTATTGATTTTGATGATAACAACCTTGGTAACAATGATACATTCATATAAAACATAGATACTGATAATTTTTCAAGTTATATAGTGTATAGTGCAGGATATTATACAAGTATAGAACCAAAGACTGTATAGTATAAAGACTCAAGAAATGTACAAGAAGACTCATGAGTATAAAGATCAAGATAGGAAGATTTCATGACTATGGTATAGTACGTAGAGTCAATGAATATTGTTAAAGTCACTGGTAGCAATTTTATCTCTTTTTCTGAATTTCTTATCTTTTAATTTTTAAATGAAGTATATATTTAAAAATATTTTATAATAGTAGTTTCAAATTTAAAATGATTATAAACTTTGTTTAAACTATTTTGCAAAGTATCAAAATAATTTACAAAGCATAACATTTTCAAAAATATTTTAAATAAAAGATTTTTCAAAATACACATGGGTATGTCGACATATACCCTGTATGTATGTCAACATATATGTCAAAAACTTGAAATTCAAATTTTGAGATAAAGTGTATATTCATCGTTACTCTTCACGAATGGACATGACTGTTTATTATATATATATGTGTGTGTGTGTGTGTGTGTGTGTGTGTGTGTGTGTGTGGGTTTTCAAACGAATTTAATTAACTACTTTCTTATTATGTTCTCTCCTTTTACTCTACCAAAATTTCTATTAAAAATACATTAGAATCTTCTTAAATTCAAAGCAGAATCAATTCAATCTTCATTGTACTGATTCTCTACTATTTACTCTCCAATTTCAATCATCTCTCTCTCAATCAAAGATCAAAGAGCTGTCCAACTGGCTATAGGATTCATTATAACCAAAGATCAAGAAAGTGTCTTTGGAAAAACCATCAAACTCTAGTTGTGTTTAAGCGGGTGTGCTTGTGTCTCGTTTAAATTAAGTTGTTGTTCTTGGTGTCTCGGAAATCCAAGTGGGTGTCCTTGTGTCCCGTCCAAATCAAGTGAGTGTACCCAGCGCTCAAAAATTTGGAAGGTGTGTCTCGTAGCCTTGAAATCAAGATTGTGCTGGGTTTTCCATCTAATCGTTGAAAGATTGGCATTTGAAAAGAAATCTATATAACAATTATACGGGACTAGATGTAGGGTAACTCCGAACCAGTATAAAAATCCCTGGTGTGATCTCTCTAATTCTCTACTTTTTACTTTACTGCATTTATACTTATCTGTATTTGCATCTATGATTGTTCATTCTGTATTGATTAATAATAATCTTGAAAGAATTTTAAAAAGATCCATAAAAATTAGAAAACACTATTCACCCCCTATAGTGTTTAACTAGCCTTAAGATCCATAATTCCACAACCCATAAAATGTAAGCTGTTAAAAGTCTAATGACACCAAAATGGATCCACTTACTTCATTAAATTCATTGATGATTTATCACAGAAATGAACATGTGTATTTGATATACAAGTAGTATATTTATGATAAGTTCATTGAATATAAAAGGGAAGCAACAAAACATAACATGCAAAGAAAATAAAATAATTTGATTTGATTGACTATGTGAGTATATTGGATAGAGCTTATAAAAGTACCCAAGAACGAATAAGATTCAATCTCAAAAGTCACTCCTTCTTATGATACACAATGATGTTGAGTAATTGGATTTTGTTGGACAAAGTATGATTGATGATGAATGAGGTTGAGTTAACTTCTTTATGCGAGGATGTGTACTAAGGATTAAGTACATAGGTTAAATTTAATTTCATCCAAAGTATAGTTTGTGTGATCATACAAGATAAGAGTTAATAAGAAAATCCCACATATACTAGGGCAAGGAGACGATAGGTTGTGAGAGTCGAAAAGTTGCACGTAGTATTTGTTCGTGAGAGATCTTATGTGGACCACGCCAAAGGAGTTTGGGACTGATCAACATTAGTTGATTAATTCTTGTTATCAATATAAGTTTCGTAAACTAAAAAATAATCGGTTATATATATAAATGTAGTTCATAAAATATTTATGAATGCTTATTCCGTTGCACCGAGAAATAATTGCTATTTTAAGAAACTCTAACTTTGTGATGTGGAATTTTTTTATTATCATTAGTAGTAAAATGGATTTGGAGACAATCCGAAGATAAAACTAATTACGAATGATGAAATGAAATTGACCAACCTAAATGGACATAATACATTAGAATGTCTAATACGAATTCTATTAAACTAAAAAAAACTATGAGTTTCTTAATGATGTTGAGAAAAGAATTTACTCGATTGTCAATAAGCCCTTAAAAGTATTGCCTCAACCATATAAAACGATGCGCAAATCGAGAATGGATTCCAAGTAGATTATCAAAATATGATTTTGAGAGTTGTATCCAAAGAGATATGATCCATTAATTGTAAATATTTCTTTAAGAAGAAGACAATAGAAGCAATATAGATAAGAATAAATATTTTATATTTCAATTATTGAAATTAATGTAATAGATTCATCATTAAATATTTTTAGGTTAATTCAGATTTTACTCACAAAATTATCACATAGTTTTGGTACTACATTGAAATAGAATTCTAAATAATGATTTAGAATAGACTATTTGCACATAACAACAAAAATGTCTCGAAGCCAATAGGATTGATACTAAGTTTTTGGCTTTCGGATAAGATCTAAGATCTTATACAAAAGTGTCATTTGACAAGTATTAGAGTTGAGCAAATATTTGGATAGAGAAAGCAAATAGTTTGATTTTCAGTCAAAATGTAGAGGAAGCATGTGTCTGTAAGAAGAATATTAAAATGTGCTAAGTTATACCTAATTGATATGTAAATAACATATTACTAATTATTAACATTGTACCTATGTAAAAATACATCCTATTTTAGTTGTTTAATTCTCGATATAGGATTTGCAAAGACATCTTTTATAATTAGTATATAATAGGATGTTGGGAATGTCCCAACTGATATGCATAGGAAATATATTAAACATTTAATATAGAGCATGTAAGATGGAGTACTTATGCATTGACCATAAGGAATTATCATATATGTTGTACAGTCTATAATATTGCATTTTTCTTATGTATTTAATACATATAGCAAGTATCAAATCCAAATTAAAATAACTAAATGATAGTTAAGAGTATTCTCGAGTATTTACGAAGTACTAGGAAATTTTTTATTAAAATAAAGAAGAACTCCTTTAAACAAGTACTCGAACTAAAATTTCATATGTGATTTTGAGCATAATATATCAATCTTAAATTCATCTTCAATCTTAGTTAAAAGCCTTAAATTGGAAATGTTCCAAACAAGAGTTGTGGCTAATTCAACCAATAGGTCATGTATAATGCCTTGAAACAAGCACAACAATAAAAGCTATGTATTTATGTAAATGCATAAATTTATGACTAGGCCAAGGGTGATATAAATTGTTGAGAATCCCATAACTTTTTTTTATGATAACAATATCGCGATGCAAATCATAAAATAACCTAGAGCTAACTAGAAGTCGAAAAACATACTCTGAAAAGTTCCACATGATAAAGCGGTTTATCAACGTCAGAGAGAGTTGATTGTGAAAGTAGATAAATAAGGCAATATAACATATCCGTTCACCAAGTGATTAGCTCGATCGGTTTTGAGAAAACATATTGAAGGGATGGAATTGAGATTCCACAATTAACCTCAAGTGCAAGTAGAAGATTGAGAGAGTTTGGGGTATGCCCTAGGGTAAATTTATGTAATTTGTTGCATATACCTTACTATATAACCAATCTTGTTCTTATTAAAAGTATTTGATTTTTGTTATATACTTAGTTATATTATGATATAATTAGTTAAGCACTTAATATAATATTAATCAGAAAATCCTTAAATAATATGCTACATGATAATTTTTACAAAGAGTTATAATCATGAGAAAATTATCATAATATAGAATAACATATTCTTTTAAATACTCATGGTCAAAATGTTTCAAGAAAGGATATTGATTCATCCATTGAAACTAGAGTTTATAGCTCTTCGAATGTTGGAAAGTGTATTGCTTATGATGGTTGGGGCACCAAGGGGTTATGACTGATATTTATTGGATAACTATGGAATGACTCATCTAAGTGTGTCATGTCGGTTAATAACAACTAGGTTAAACACAAAAATTTTGAATAACGATGTTACAAAGTTCTCTCAACTTGAGAATACTCTTGAGCTTCAATGTAGATACTCCGCTCTGATTATAGTTAAATCATGACATGTCGACCATTGAGTGACGATAGTTGGGTCTAAGCTAAAGCATTGGAAGTGAATACTATTCAATAGAGAATCTGCATCCTCGGTTATATGAGGTTAGTATCACAACCAACTATAGTCAACTCAATATCAAAGTCTTTGATAAGAGTAGTATGGTTAACAATAAATATTATTATTGAACCAAGGATTTTATTTATGGACTAACTAAGTTGAATATGGATGATGCTAGAATTGTTACCAAAAACAAATTCCATAAGCCATAATGTGATAGTTGATAATGAGAATTGGTGTAAACAATCATTATTGAAAGGTACCGCTTAAATTATAAACTTTGATTTTATCGATAAATATGTATAAGCGATAAATTCAATCGAACCATCACTCCACAACCTAAGGTGTCAAGTGAACGTTAATATTTGAATAATTTGATATTAATCGCTTATTGAATTTACACCTACCAGCTGCATAACCATATTAGTGAATGCTCTGAAATATAGTACAGTTTAATTTGTTTATAAATTGTTATAAATTAATTAAATTAATTAATATTTATGAAATATTAGTTATTTACTTATTTAATATATTGGGTGTTATTAGTATTTTCTGGATTCCAATAATAATTAACTGGGTGTGTAAATAAAAGTTATTTATGTACGCATTGACATACGATATCAGTACACATTTAATACGATTTAAATGATGTTAATTACTAAACAAGTTTGGAGTGTTTGATGGTCCACATAGACCATCATATGGCCAACCATGACTTGAAGAGAGAAGCGAATATTTTTGTCTAAAATTATGGATCTAGGTATGGAATTAGTAGGAGGAGAATTAGTAAAAGGTGAGATTTTGTCTCTAGCCCTTTCTCTATTTTGACAACCATACCCCTCACTTTTTCTCGTTTGAATGCCTTGTCGCCTTTATGGCCATGCAGTCGATTATTCCCCTCTTTGGACAAAAATACTTAAAGTAACAACACATCAAATCAAATACAAATCGTGGTACGCCAGCCTATCGTAATGTCCGAAGATTGATACAAGGTGAATCTAGGAGGTCCCATTAATCAACGATTTTCAAAGGCTACATCTCCAAGATATTAAATCTTGTTTAAGTTTTATATCATATTCATCATGTAATACACACATATACACATACACACATATATCATATAACAGATTTTAGCGGAATAATCGTCTCCCTTTTATCCGTCATTGAATTACATTAATCTGTTTATATTAATCAAATTTCTATTTAAATATTTGCATAAAGTTAAAAGACATATTTTTTGGCCATATATATTTTACATTATTTTAAAATTAATTTCTGATAATTTAATATATTATTTACTAAAACACCCTACCTCAATACCCATACTGTTCAAGAGTATTACTAAGTAACAAGGTTAGATATTACAGAGAATGAAGTTATATGAGGTACACATGGTAATATTTCTTTGGAATAACACTGATACATATCTCAAATCATAGAATACTTACCATAGATGAACACAGTATCATTACAAAGCAATAAACACATGTGTCTTTAGGACAGAACAATACATAATCATAGAATATAATAAAGCGCATCAATTCAGAATGCAACGGATAAATATAATATATCATATAGTACAAAGTCCAATGGGGCTACAAAACGATAGTCTCGAGCCCACTATACACATACATCAACTAATACATCATAGTATATGTGTGTGTATGAGGCTACAAAATACATAGGTAATATATCATCCTATATAACTACTAGCCTCCCAAAAACCAAGTGAATCCAGCTGCCTATTGTGTATTTGATTTTACAATGTCTCAGACTGACTCGAGTATTATAAATAACACATGGGCCAGACTATGTCTAAATCCAATTCTAAAGTGATAAAATGGCAATTATAATATCCAAGGTAATGTAATAAGACGTGTCCTATAAGTAATAATATATATATAATGAGATAGCTGATTAAAACAACCAATCATCAACCAATGTCAAGAGCAGTGTATGGGTAAAATAGTCAATACATATATACATAACATTAATCCATACATCCATAATACAATGTCTAACTTACAATATAGCTGAAAGTATAATATCAAGGGATATGTATGAATAATACGTGGAATGACTACGCTTTAGAAACATGATCTCTAACATAGTCATGCTCATCATTTCATAGGTATATAAATAGTATATGTTTATCTACCACACACACCAGAACTATATGGAAGACTAACATCACACACTCACTTTAGAAGACTGCACATATATTCGTCTAACACGGTTGAAAGTCTAGTTGATTGTATCTAATATGACTTGTGTATTAATAAGTGAGTGTATACCAATATATGAGCTAAATATAGCAATATAACAAAGTATAAAAAGCAAAGTATAAAAAGCAAAGTATAAAAACGAGAACACTATAGTTTTTATACTTGTTCGGACCTTTCGTCCTACGTCCAGTCCCGAAGCTCCTCTTAGGTATTTCACTAAACAATAATCCTCGCTTTGCCTGGAGGAATAGGTAATACAAAAGTATTCCTTTGACAATCTTCTGTTCAATACAACATGGGTATTGACTGCTGGTACAATTCTTCCTATAATCTTATTTGAATGATAATAAGTGTGAGTTGCTTAGATTTGTAAGAAACAATTTAACCAATATATATAGATTTTTGAAAGTGATTGAGAACATTAAGTCAATGATAGCACAAGAGAATATGAATATAGAAGTTAGAAAATAGTAAATCAAGTTAAATTAAAATCTAAATCGATTAAAGTATTTATAGAATCAAAGAGTTTTATTTGAAAAGTTATGATTTCTTAAGATATTGCTCTTTGATTAATGATTGCAACTGTTAAAGGAGGAAGTGATTTGATCATAGCAGAGAGAAGCATTTGTTCGAAAACAACAGCTGTATTTTTATGTTTACAGGCCGAGACATTTCACAGACGTCTGTCTTTATGTCACAAACGTCTGTGGATATCTGAACATGACAAACAGAGATATGTCACAGACGTCTGTGATAGAGGGACATACGTCTATACCTTTGTGAAGTATAAAACCGGGTTAGTTTGTTTTTAAGATTTGTCGATATGAAATTGTGTGTGTTATGATCACTCAAGGAGATTGTACAACATATATCTATGACTACAATGCAATAATATGACCTTACTTTTAAGTAGTATGATCCATCTTTCTTCAATTGTCTATGAGCCATGATTTTGTTGTACACCGTGATCTTCTTCTAATATATACCTGTAATATGATAAGATATATCTTGTATATATGATATATAGTTATTTTCATTGAAATCGCAGAATAGGGGTTCTAACAACGGCTCCTACAATCTTAGGTTGTCTTCCCTTGGAATCGTGACAAGATCCACCTATGTAATCATCTATGCGAGGACTCACCTTGATCACGACCCCACACATGCCCATAGGGTAATAGACTAGTGGCCTAGGTGACATAAGGGTGAACGCATACAGCGATAACATATGGCTATAAATGTAGGGGTCACAAATTTGGAGCATGACCTCGCAATCATGCCACCTGGGTGGTTACTAACCTAATCTAGTTTACTCTCGAACCATAAAAGGAGTTGGACAAAGATAAATAGACACATATTATCTATACTCAGTGGTCGACACATAGCTCCATACATATGTTAACACATTGCTCTATACAAGTATAACATTGCTCATCGCAGCGAGCCCCATCATACATAACAAACCCTCGTATGAGTGACATTTACTTACAATGAGTAACCAAACAAATAACTCTACGACATTCCATACCATCGTTTGTTATTCAAATGTTTATTCAATGCTCATGAAATACACTCAATCAACACTATATTTCTACATAACAAGTCCAATGAATAACTAGAGAAATATTACTGAAAGTCCAATACCATACGGTATTATAACTTTGTTATCCAAATTCCTCATCACATAGAAATCATAGTTACATAAATGATTTATAAAATATTTATATCTATAGAAAATATTAGATATTAATTTTGAAAGCATTTGCAACAATTATATAAATAAAAGATATATATATATATATTGGCAAGGCCAGCCGGTTTTATAGTGGACCATCCATCTTTTATTACGAACGTAATAAAACATTTTAAAACAGGAGTAAGGTATAAACACCTTAACTACTAATAATAAGGAAAATATAGTACAGGAGTGTGACAGAGATGCCACAACTACTATAATTAACCTAACGACTAGGTCTCCTCAGAAGAGGAAGAAGCACCATCGTCCGATAACATCTGGGCAGATTCCATCGAGACATCCCAACAATTCGAGCAAAAGGGCGAAAAAGCACAGCAAGACAAGGGTCATAATCCATAGAATCAGACGAGTAAATAAACGATCAGTCCCAGGTAGCATCAGATAACATGATAGCATTCCGATTCCCTAGTTGACCATCCGTAGTGAGATGTAAAGAGTCACCAGAGGCACTGTAACGAAGGCATCTGAGGTCCAGATGATCATCGGAAACAAATCGAAAAAATGAATTGTCCACGGGGTTATATCTCATATTAAATTTGAGATCAATCCAACACCTCTTGGACTCAGCCCAAACAACAGAAAGTTGCGAAGGCACAGGATCCAGAGCAGAAATAGGAATTTCTGAAACGATAGATGGTACCACGGGAACTGAAGGGAGAGCAGGTCTAACAACAGAGATAGGCGGAGGATCTGGACCAGGTAACTGAGAGGCAGAGGAAGAATCTTTAGGAACCCATTTCCTAAGCGGGGGGCGTGGAAGAGAAATTTTGGGAGCCACAGTTGAGTCGATAGAATGCTTGCAAGCCACAGGAAGTACAAACGTCCGGAACCCATCCATAATGAACATGGACATCCACAACATGCCCAACAGCTAGCTGAACAGGAATAGAGGATGGGAGTGGCTTATCTGGGTAATTTCAATCAGTGCCTTCGCATATACCAGTTTTTCACACACTACTGTGTTAGTGTCAAAACATTTCAGTTTGCCTATGCTACAAGCTAACCAATTCAAACCAAGCAACGGCTGTAAAGTAGAAGAAATAAGTGAAAATAAAACCCATACAGGAATAAAAAGAACCTGTTCACGAGCACTAGCTACTGTTGGAGTCCAAGGAGCAATAATAAATGGTTTTCCACCAAAAGAAGAAGGCTCAGCCTCAAGAACAAGACGTTGTTCCTCAGCGATGAGAACTTAAGAAAATACATGGAGTCAACCAACATTACATGTAAGTTACCACGTAGCTTCCAAGCTCTACGGCAAAAATTAGTCGCATTATGAAGGTGGTGATTAGGATCCAAAAAGAAACCAATCAAATATTCCGACCAATATTCCAAGCCAGCTTGCATCACAATAGGAGGAGGAATCATTACTCCATTTTCCTCCACAATTTCAAAATCAATTGGTTCGTAGTCTCCCACATTACGGGGCAGAGAGGTGAAAAGAGACGACCAAGGGATAGCAAGTCGCTGGTTAAGCACAGCAGGAACCGGTTGTTCACCACCATGATGCGAACCAGCAGATGTATCAAAACCTATATCTCTGTTATTGGTTTCAGTATGCTCCTCAGCATTTCTACAAATATCTGTAGTGCAAAACCAATACCAGAATTTTCTACCTATGGTACACTATTAGTTCGATCAGATTGCTCACCATCAACACAGGCCTCAACAGCAGAGATATTACCAATATACAACATATCAACACCAATCAGTTGACAACTATTGACATCAACAACAGCAAGGGGCCGGAGACGTACCTAGAGTTGGATGAAACATACCGGTTACAGGCAACTCAGATAGTTGCATAGCACTGGACGAAGCTTGTAGGGCAGCCAATTAATTTTCACTTCGGGCATCACATTCAGATCCATAGGGGAAAGATGCAGATTGATGACATAGCTTGGATGCGATTGGAGGAGGGAAGTCATCTTCAGATTGTAGCAGTGGCAAGGAGCGAAGAGGGGCAGTAGGCATAGCGTAGTTTCGCCCCAATCTGGTCTGCGAGGGACGTGACGGCGGATCTAGGGTTGGGGTAACGAGCGAGGGAACAGGCGTAGAAGGAGCAGGCGAGCGGGAGGAAAGGCTAGGCAAAGCGAAGTGGGGGCAGAGACGCGATAAACCACGCGGAAGTCAGAGTGACGAGAAAGTTGCCAGAGAAGGAGCAGGCGGAGTCGCCGTGAAAGAGACTGATGTTTATAAAAGATGTAATCTTTTATTAAAAGATGTTTATAAAAGATATATTTTACATTAAAGTATCAAAAAAAATACTCAATTCAATACACAAACTTTTTATATACTATATTAGGTTCTACAAATTACATCCAAATCAATGGATAAACATCATTATGCCTTTAATTAATTATTAGTTTTCATATATATTTTTAACTCCAAGTCATTTTATTAATTAATAATTCTTATTAATGAATCTAATAATTTTTTATCATTAAACAAGTTTTGATTTATCTTATATATAAAGTCATATAATTTATATGTATTTATTTTATTTTAAAAGTAAGTATTTACTAAATTAAAAAATCATTTAAATATTATTATTATATTACCTCATATTCTTATTCTCTTGGCCTCTCCGCGAACTATTAGATCTATCTTAGCTTTTTTATGAGAATACCATAATTTATTTCATTTATATTTTATATAATTTATTTATATTTTTATATTTTTATTCAAATTGAATTTAGGATTTGGAAAATCACACCCACCGGTCGACCGGTAGCGGTTGATTGGTTGACGGTCAACCGATGACCCCCTCCTCTCATCGTGAATTCCTAAAGTACAAATGGCTTCGGTTCCTCCTCCTTATTCTATTTTACTTCTAATTTCTTCTCTACATTGAGTTCGTACACTCATATCCCACAAACTCCAACTATATCATATCATATTCTGTCAAATTCACAAATGAATACATAAATATCAAAAGAGGGGTTTACAGTAAAGATGAAAATTTGATTGCACATGCACAAGATCAAAGTACCATTCAAATTAGCATTGAAACAGATATAAAAAGTGAGTTAAAGGACTCATATATGGGTGAAGATTGCAAATTACTACACTAACTCCTTCTTTCTTGTCTTCTTCCCTTCACTATAAAATTTCCCTTTTCAAAATTGATGATCAAAACTAGAGCTTCAACTTGTTATTTGGTGTAGAGAGATGTCAAAAAGCATATATGTGAATTTAAGGATTTTTAGAATTTTTTGTTATTTTTTTTAAATTTTTGAGGTGGTGGAATGTAAGTAGGATTTTGAAAAAAATGAAGAGAAGCGGTCTTCTGTACTTAATGTGCGTGGCTTATTTATAAATGAGGTGAAGTATCTGGATATTGAAATCTCTAGATTTCATGAGATGAGATTTGTATGGTTTGGGCCAAACCAATTTGAGCTTGGGCTTATTTTAATACTAATTGTATTTTCTTCTTTTCTTTCTTCATAAAACACATTTTTTCACATTACTAGCCCATATACTTATTAAATAACATCATATTATATTTTCTTAATATCGGGCTACTTAATTTACTATTTTATAAACCAATTTATATAATTTTATTTATTTAATTTAATCATTTCTATTTAATTTCATTTACCAATTAAATTCAAACTCCTTCAATATTATAAAAAAATTCCTATCATTAAAAATAAATTCTAAAGTTATTTATCACAATTATTGTTTACTACAAAAAATTAATTTATAATTTTATTTCAAATTATTGATTTATATTTTAAATTTTAAAATAACTAAATAAATTACCAAATCATTATTTATCAAAACAGAAATTCTTCTCATTTCAGTAAAATATTTTTCATTTAATTTCTATATCATTCCTATAATTTCCCATTTATCATATTAAAACACACTTAATTAATTAATATTTATTATTAAATTTCTAATTTATCACTTCTTAACAACAGGTTTTTACAGACTCCCCTTAAGAAAATTGCTTCCTTGTAATTCCTTTTTATGGAAAATCTATAGCCAGCTAGTTAAATTCTAGCTCATCTACACCAATTATAAATAGCAGACAAAGAATAAAACACGTATTTGAACCATTTGCATCAGAAAAAATTCAGGGTAAATCCATTCCATATACTTCTAAGCCTCCCAGGTATTATCTTACGGGTTATTGGACCACTGTACCTTTACTAAAGGAACACTCTTACTTATGAGTTGTCGAACTTCTAAGTTGTCGAACATCTGAGTCAATTACCCATACAGGATGCTGCACATAAGTTAGATCAAAGGATATCTCGAGCTCTTGTATGTCTCTCGGCTTTACCATGGTCTCTGTATCCCATAAATATTTATGTAGTTGGGAAAACAGAAAAGACGTTGTAGATTCCTAAAATGTAATCTAGGAGTGCAGCTCTATACACAACTCTTCCAATTCGTTTAGTAATCCTATATGGGCAAACAAAACAAGGTGCTAACTTCCTCTATTTAACGAATCTCATGATTTCCTTCAATGGAGATATTTTCACATAAAAAATTATCCAACTTCAACTCTATCTCTTTCCTTATTTGATCAGCATAAGAATTTTGATGATCTTGTGCCTCTTTCATCCTTAATGTAATCAACTTGGTCTTCTCTGATAGAATCTGAACCCAAAACAAATTTATCTCACATCTTAAGCCAACATGATGGTGATCGACATGGTCTACTATTATCCCACTTGGATACCAAGGATTCGACTAAAATGGATGGATTGGAGATCGATTACAGTTGAAACTATGGATGATAGTTCTATAGACAATAGTGGATGGATTCTGATGGACAACACTCAAAAAATGGCTAAAAATGGAATTGACACTTCACCAAGGTAATGGATCGTATTGAATCCCTTATTTTCTGACCTAATCAAAGTGTGATTAGTATGGAGTGACAAGGAAGGCCACATAAGGCTACATTCCAAATTTCAAGTCGATTGGAGTTTGTATGCTCGAGTTATGGACAAAAGAAGATGGATCGGTATCGATCAGATCAGTGGTAATTTGCTTGGAGTCCGACCCAGGAAAATTTGCTATTTTTTTAGAGTCGGCGCATGGTTCACTTGGAGTCGCAGAAATTTGAAGTGTTGGATCGTGCTTGGAGTCGGACCCATCGTTTTTCGTGCTTGGAGTCAGAATCACGTTTGCTTGGAGAAAATTTGATTTTACCCGAGTCTAACCCTGGGCTAGAATTTTCAACACCTGCTCCGAGTCAAAAAGGTGATTACTTCGGGTCTCGCTTTGGGTCAACCCTGAAGTGGGTTTTCCGACGATCATTTTGGCAATTTTCGATGTTGATCGATCTATAACTCAAAATCTACAAAAGCGATCGACATGAAATTTAGAGGACAACTACACTACATCATAAGGGACCCACATCATCGATTGTTGGGCCCCACGATGAAGTTGGATCGATCGGTCATGATCCATATTGATCGGTCCATAAAATTATTCAAATCAATGATGATTGATCAATATCTCACAAACGCAAAGTCAAAATGACACAAAACTTTGGAAATAGTAAAATATTATGTATTGAAGCCAACTATATCGATCGCACATCATTTGAAGAAACTTGAACGATCGGCCTACATCATTCTTGAACGATTGTATCATTTCATCCAGAACGTTCCCAACTCAACGGAAAACGCAATATCTCACAAACGGTAAGTCGAAATATCACGAAATTTGGAGAACAAGTAGCTAACACCATAGGGAACTCACCAGAACGATCACACTCAAAAGGAGCATGTATGGGATGATCACCCATGATTGATTACAACTTAACACAACTTCATGGAAAACGCGATATCTCATAAACGGTAGTTGGAATTGCATGAAATTTGGAGAACAAGTAGCTAACATCATGGAGGACCCACAAAAATGATCGCACCCCATTAAATCTAATATGAATGATCGGCACCGATCGTTCCAATGGTGTGCGATCGATCTGAAAATTGGTGGATCGAGTCGTACAGCTCTGGAGGTTCTTCTAACGAAATTTCAACCCGATACATGCACGTCTTCACGTATAAATACAACACACTTGGCTCATTATAGAGGATCTGGTTCTTCTTCCAATTGGATCTTCTTTTGGGGTCTCCTTCATCACTTCTTATCTCTTCTTCCATTAATTTTCTAAGGCAAAAAAAACTATACTTGTAATGTTACAGTATAAATAAAAGATTATTGGAGTGGACGTAGGCCAGAGTTTGCCATACTACTATAAAACTTGAGTGTTCATTTACTTTTCTGCAATTTATTCTATGATCTGTGAATCTATACTTCTCTGTTTGGATCTAAATATTGGATATTGGTGCTTTCACATACAACATGTTGTTTGTGACCATTTTTGGCCCAAACACATGGTCTACCATATAAGGCTTCAAACAGTGCCATGCCGATGCTGGATTGATTGTTGTTATTGTAAGCAAACTCGACAAAATAGAGATAATCTTCCAACTACCTCCAAAATCAAGCACACAAGCTCGAAGAAAATCTTCAAGTATCTAGTTCACCTGCTTCGACTGAACATCGTTCTACGGATGATAAGCAGTACCGAAATTCAGCTTTGTTCCTAAAGTTGCTTGAAGACTCCTCCAGAGTCTACTACTAAACAAGGGATCACAATCACAAACTATAGAGTTGGGGACTCCTTGAAGTCTAACTACTTCCTTCACATATAGCTTAGCCAGATATGGTGTGGTTCGGTTCGACTTCACTGGTATAAAATGTGCAGACTTAGTCAACCGATATACCACTATGCATATGTTGTCATGGCACTCCTTGATAGTAGCAATCCATCTATAAAATCCATTAACACCTGATCCTATTTTCACTAAAGAAGTATCAATGGTTGTAGCAAACCACTAGGCTTTCGGTGTTCGGCCTTCACTAGCTTACTGTCATACACTCCTTCACAAACTTGCCAATATCATGCTTCATTCCTTCCCAGTAGTACAGATGTTCATGTCCATATACATCATACTACCACCTAGGTGAATAGTGTATCATGATTGATGGCAATCTTCCATTAACTCTTTACGGAGATCATCAATATTCGGAACTACTAATCTATTTCTTCTCCATAGACATCCATATAAAGCAAGAGAATGGCTAATAAAATCTTCAGTTTCATCACTTTGATTCCAATATCTGAATAAGTGATAAAATAACTAGATCTTTCTTTTGAGCTTCAGCGATTTGATCCATCAAAGATGGTCTAGCCACTAGACTAGCTAACATTGCTCCTAGACTAGCTACATTATTTCTATTACGAATCTCATATATGGATAGTGTCTCGAGATCCTTCCATTCTGCAATCATAGAAACTACTTGGTGTTTCCTAAACAATGCATCCGCTACTTAATTACCTTTTCATGTTGTATACTGGATCTTGAAGTTATAAGTTGCTAGGAATTCTGTAATAACCCTCACCTTAATGGGTCCGAATTTTTACTAAATCGAAACCGAAGTCCACTAAGGTACGGATCGTTAGTGTTGGAAACCTAAAATAAACATAAGTATATTATAGAGTTATCTACATAAACTAGCAGAGGAATAGAAAATATAATAGAACATATATATCGACTAAGGCTACTACCTTAGAATCAATATCATTCCTTGGATATCCAGTTGCCTTGTCGGTGCTGAGCATAAATGAGGAGACTTCTCCATCTACCATTCTCGTCTTGCACCAGTAACTTGTCCCTTTAAATCCGTCCTATGGGTTATAATTAGGAAGGGGTTTAGAAAAACGTTTTGATAACTGGTAAATTACATACTTTATCCATAACACTAGTTTTTGTTGATTGATTTCTATTTAACTGTTATGTCTCCAATTCATGGCTTACCTATTTAATTCTATATGCACGTATGATATGTCCAACCTTCCTCGAAGTATAACTATATAAAAATGTGGTAATACCCAAAAGAAAACCCCGACCACTTAATACTTCTTGAATAAGGAGGAGGCAGACCCAACAGCCATTTAGTTCGTCAACCCTGAAGCACACCCTTCATAATGTAATCACTAGTCAATCGGCCCTTAGCTACAAAGACCGATGACCCCTAAATAGGCTTTATAATTTAGTTTTCCATATTACTAACGCATCTCAAAGACTTATCTAAGGGTTAACTAGCCCACCTTTGAAAAATAAATAATTGATTAAACTTTGAGGTTTTTGCATATACCATATGAATTCTACGCTAGTAGGAAGCGAAATCCGTCAAGGCATAACCCAAGTCTTTGTTAATGACCACACGGGACCACTAGTAGTCCAAGCCTATATGCCAACCCTATTTCTAAATACCGATTTATCAATAACACTAACATATCTCGTCGACCCCCACAGCAAAAATCCAGTTTAGAATTACCTAATACAAGTTAAGGAAAATGCTCACTCGACTTACTTAATACCTCTTGTTAGAAATGAAGCAGACCCTGTTTCCCTATTAAGCATTGTCATAGGTTATTTAAGACTTTTTATATAGAGAGGAGGCAGATCTAATAGCCATTTAATACCTTCTACCCCGAAGTAAACCCCTTGACATCCCTAAAGGTACCGAACCATTTAATACTTCAAATCCGAGGTGAACCCTTGGTATATTTTCCCATATATATACGCGAACGTATATCCATCCTTATAGGTCCTATAGTTAGAGATGTTCCACGTCAGTAGTACATATACACAGCTACCGATAGCTTCTAAGTGAAGGGTAGACTTCTATTGTGTAACTCTATTGACCTCACGTCCCAACTAATACTAAACGAAACCATTTATCCTATGCCTAAATATTGGGCTATGCCCACTAATTCACGCTCGTCCTAATGTATTATTGAAGCCATATAATTTCCACGATAGAAATTATATTGCCTTCTAAGTTTATTTATTAGTATTAATTTATTTATTATATGCGAACCTATTCCTATCTTATAGGCTTATTTCTTGTATTTTTCGTTTTCTTTTTATGTCGCATAAATGTCAGTTGTCTATAATGAATGATAATTTAATATTCAAATTGGACAATCACTAATGACATTAATTTATTCATTTCCAATTCAACTTATTATGCATATTCCATGTTTCCATAAATATCATATTAAATTCTGCAATCAATCCCATTAAATGCATTTATGTCTCCCTTTAATTTTTGTAACTTCCAATTCATTGCATATTTATAGCCCACTAAACTTACAATCATTGTTCATAATTTTTGAAGTTACTACCTCTTTCCATTGCAACCTTCTAGTCCTATGATTTACTATGCTATTAATATTTAGTCGTTCTAATTATAACTATTTAGGTATTGATCTATATTTATTTATTACATTTTTTGCTACCCTATGTATATTTATATTGTTAGTTAGTAGGCATAGTTATACGTGTGTGTATTCCTATTTTTAACTCATTAATTGCCACGCTTAGGAGTTCCATGATATTTATTTATATGTACATTCTTTAAGAACATTCAGTTCCACATTTTAATATATTGGAGCTATCCTTCCCAAAAACGATTATTATTATAACTTTCCATAAATTACCTAAAAGGGAGTCTTTTGCTTCGTTTGAAACTAGAAGGAATCATCTCTTTTCTTTTATTGAAATAAACGATGCAAACTACGGAGAAGAATGTCCATACTTTACACATCTCTTTCATTTTGGTATATTTCTTATTATTCCAAACAACGCACTTTTATACATAGTTGTGGAATTAGGTAATTATAAAAATTTACACAAAAATAGATACATCTAAATTGTACCTTCAACGCTCCTAATAAATTAAAACATAGAAATTTACATTCCAAATCAAATTAGGGTAATCCAAATAAATATTAAATAATTACAACCCATTTATCATAAATCTGTAATAAATTTCATAATCTTATCAACATTCTGCTTCAAATGTTTTGGGGACCGATTTCCAAATTTTCAGATTTGGGTGTATATACCATTTGATTCTAATTACCTAACTTATAAAATATGTAGGCGAGATTTCAATTGAATATGTTCATTTTAAGCCCAGACTCAATAGTCTTGTATATGCATGATAATTAAATAAAACTTAACGCTATAAATTTCGGTGTTATATATAAATCATATAATTTTCACTCACTTTTCTAGCTTCTCAAATCTTCCAAATCTGAATTCATCCCTTTAATTGACTCCACTTTCCTTTCCATATCAAATATATGTATAACAATATATATATATATATAGACACACGTACATACTCATAAGAACTACAGATCCAAGAGGTGATTTGAGTTATGTAGAAATTTAGATTTATAATTATAAGGTTGACCTTTTTCATAGAATTGATTCTCTCATTCTCCTCTTCTCTTTTATTTTCTACCATTCTCCAGTACACATACACACACAGATATATATATATATATAACATATTTTTATAATTTTCATAAATAGTGGAGAAGAGAAAATGACAGAGCTCCGCTGCTCTGATCAGAAATTACGAGAAGAAAAGTAAGGGCTTAGGCCTGTATTTATAGGTGCTGGAATCAATTCTATATGTTTGATTAATATTAATTAAATCCAGGCCGCTAGGTCGAGGTTCAACCCTAGCCACCACCAGTTTATCCGGTCGAGCACTCCCCTATAGGGGCTCGGGCCCATGGAGGAGGTCAACTGTAGGGTCCACATTTTTTTAGTTATATATTTCCTTTTTATTCCTTTGTAATTATTTTTGATCCGAAAACTTCAAACGTCGATAACTTCTTCGTTTAAACTCTGATCAACAAAACTTCAAAAATGAAAGTTTCTCAAAAATTCGTCATGAACACAACGGTACAAGTTTCATAGCCAAATTCTGATGTTTGCTCAAATTTCATTTTTGAGCCTTATTTAATTATTTACTAATCCTCTTCAATTAAATTATGTTTATTCTATGGGGTGTTACAAATTCTAGCCATCGTTGTTATCTCATATTGAGATTCTTCTGAGTAAATAGATATTTCAATGATATATGATCTGCGTATAACACAAATTGCTCTCCAAGAAAGTAGTGACGCCAGATCTTCAGAGTGAAGACTATGGTAACTAGTTCCAAATCATGAGTAGCGTGTCTAATCTCACTAGGCCTTAATTGCCTTAATGCATACACTACCACCTTTCCCTTCGACATTAATACTGCACCCAACCCAGAACCACATGCATCTGTATTAACCTCCAGTTCCTGGTTACTTTCTAGGACAATAAGCACCGATGCAGGAGTAAGAAATTCCTTTAACTTCTAATTTTCTTCATCGCACTTAGCTGTCCACTAGAACGTAACTTCTTTATTTGTAAGATTAGTGAGAGGATGCACTATCTTTGTAAAATCCTTAATGAATCACTGATAATATCCAGTCGATCCCAAGAAACTTTGAATCCCCAAAACCGTTTCAGGCCGCTTCCAGTTTTGAATAGCTTCTACTTTAGCTGGGTTTACTGAGATATTAGCTTCTAGGACAACATGGCCTAAGAACTTAACTTGCCTGCCAGAAATGACACTTAGAGAACTTGGCTTTCAGCTTATTCTATCTCAAAGTCTCCAATATAGTTCTGATATGTTTTTAATGTTCTACCTAAAATTTAGAATAGACTAGAATGTCATCTATGAATACTAAGACGAACTTGTCTAAATAATCTCTTAAAACTCTATTAATCGGGTCAACGAAGTATGCTGGAACATTCATCAATCCAAATGGCATTATTACCATTCATAGGATCCATATCTAGCCTTGATGCTATTAATGGAATACTATACTCGGCAATTCTAAGATTATGAAATCTAGTTGCTAAGTCAAGTTGCGAGAAGATTTTAGCTCCACTTAGTCGATTGAACATATAATCGACCCCATGAAAGGGGATACTTGTTCTTGGTAATCAGCTCATTTGGCTTTCTATAATTAAAGCAATGCCTGAGGTATCCATCCACCTTCTTTACAAATACAATTGTGACACCCCAGGAAGAATTGCTTGACCTAATAAAATGTTTAGACTCCAACTCTATCAGTTGCTTCTTAAGCCCCTCATTTTCTTTTGTGAACATTCTTGTCAAAGGTCGACTTATGGGTTGAGCTCTAGAAACAAAATCAATTCGAAACTCGATAGCTTGCTAAGGAGGTAAATCTGTAATTAGTTCAAATACATCTGGGTATTTTCTAACCATAGGAATCCTAGTAATATCATCCACTTCTCTCACCTCCTGAGAAGATAAAGATGCATGTAAGTCTTGACTAATATCTACAAGAACCAAACTAACTCGATTAGTGGAATCTGGATGGCTTAAGGTAATGACTCCCTCAAGGAAATATAGATGAGACCTATAATGATTGAACCAATTTATTCCCAAAATAATTCCAAAGCTTATATATTCTAATACATGCAAGTCATAATAGAATGTCAAGTCACATAATACTAATTCCATATTCTTGCACTTTATCCCATGATTTACTTATCCTCCAATAGGATCAACAATTCTTAGAGGTGTAACTAGGCACACAACATCCAAATCAAGTTTATCAACCAGTTCCTTTGATACAAAGGAATGATATGTTCCTATATCAAAGAACTCTAACTGGAATTCCTTTAAATAAGATCATACCTTCCAAGACAAAATGTGTTTTTCCTTTAACATGAGAAGTACAGCCAATCGCCACCATAACATTCAACTTTCCACCTTTCATTTTAGTAATTAGACTAGTATAGCTAAGATGTCCCTCCTTGTTGCAGATTCTGCACTTATTTTGAGGTGGGAAATAATGCGGTTCAATAAATTCTCTCGGGAAATGTCCCCTTTCTTCACAGTTGTAACACTTTGATGTTTCCCTACCATGACTCCTATAATCTAGTGCATTAGCTCTCACTAGCTTCTTGCCTTGAAATCTGGCTTCGGCTTACTAAATTGAAATCTCCACTTTTGCTCAATGTTCACCTTCTTCTTAT
The DNA here is from genome assembly GCA_030737815.1 of Allium fistulosum. Lineage (NCBI taxonomy): Eukaryota > Viridiplantae > Streptophyta > Magnoliopsida > Asparagales > Amaryllidaceae > Allium > Allium fistulosum. Next base: position 329,379,739 of record CM060906.1, read on the forward strand.
ATTCTTCCTCTAACCTCAGTGTTGTGTCCACTAGCTTCTCAAAAGTAACTTCAAACTAAGGAAGAAGGGAATTCCGCAAAGTTTCATTCGGTCCATACATGAACTTCTGGTTCATTTTCAATGGAGTGTTAATGAGGTCAGTTCCATACTTGGACAATGCTTCAAAAGTGGTGACGTATTCAGCTACTGACATACAACCTTTCTTCAGATCTATAAATTTTTTGGTCATAGCTGCCTTCTCAGCTTCAGGGATAAATTTCGCTGAAAACAGTTCTTTAATTAATCCTAAGTTAATTCAGCTTCATCTATCTCGATAACCAATAGCTTATACCAATCTAAAGCTCTCTCCTATAGCTGGCTCGATGCTATCTGGAACTTCTACTGGTCTGTAATCCCTATATGTATAAAAATGCGCTCACGTCTTAAGCCAAGCTTGCACTCTAATCGCCTCTTTTGTGCACTTGAAGGTCTTCCCTCTAAGGCTAGTATAATCGCTACAAAGTCTGGCAAAGTCAAATCGAGGAGTGGGAGGATTGGGAGTTGTGGAAGCCCTAGACTGTTGGATACTCTTCACAAGCTCCATTAGCTGCTCTATAGTCATGTAAACTCCCCAGATCCAATAGACTAACCTGGGTTTGCATGACCAGCCATCTCTCACTATTGCAAATAAGTGAGATTTAGATTAAAATATAAATAAGGGATTATATGTATATATCAATCAAACAAATAACAAATACGCATCTAGATGACTACTCCCTATAATCACCATATATACCTAAGTAATACACACACATATGTGTGTGTATAAGTAATCTACCCAATACACAAAGGATAGGGAATCCTAAGTCCATCTATGCTAATGACTAATGTATCTTTGTAACATGTATTGTTTTAACCCTGCTCTGATAGCAAAATGAAATACCCCACCTCTATACCCATACTATATGTTAACCACATTTTAACCAATCAAATTTTCAATGAAAGTTAAAGTGTCAAGATGAAGATGAAACTTGGAAGCATGTTTGGAAGGACAAAAAGATGGCATTCAACAAGTATCAGGAAAAATGGGGCTAAGTAGACCTCTCGGCACCGAGAAGAAATTCTTTCACTTGGCACTCCCAAACCTTTTATACTTCAAATACTACATCAAGCAATCATTATAAAGCACTTCCCTCAGAGAAAAGACGACAAATTTAAGGATTTATGAGAAGAAAGCAAAAAAAATAGGATAAGACAAGCAATATAAAGGAAATCATTAGAAAGAATGTAATCTTCATGAAAAAGAGTTTGGAACACAACAATCGGAGATAGGAGGACAAAACAAGGGAGAAGGAAGGGGTTTCACCCACATGAACCTCTTGGTATAGAGAGGAAACTGTCGATACCGAGAGGACTATTTTGGAATTTGGGACAGCGTGCTCCCTTGTGGACCTATGGACTTGCATCTGAACCTTAAATTACACGGATCCCTAGATCTGCAGAGCAGTTTTTCTATAAATACCAACCATATGGCACTAAAGAATGATCTTTTTCCTTATTTTTTGGACTTCATCTCCTATCTCCTTTCACCATAGTCACCAAGGCGGATATTCTAGGTAGTTATAGGCTTAAGAACCTATCAATCCTTTATAATTGTGACTTGTAGTTTTCTCTAATCATCTCAAACTCTCTCTTAAATCAATAATAAATAAAGATAACAATGGACGTAGGCCAGAGATTGTTGAACTGGTATAAAAATTCTAGTGTGTTCTTTAATTTTCTTATAGTATTTGCTAGATCTCAACTTTTTTTTAAAGGTTTTTGGGTATTATGCCACTATTGGCATCAACATTTTGGTGCTTTCAGTAAGAAATCCAGCTCAAGATTAGATCTAGCTTTCTATTTTAGATTTTAAGAGGTTTAGTAGTTAGATCCAGAAGTTTTGCTTAAGGAATTTGAAAACTTGCTATTTGAAGTCAATGATATGTAGGAGTGATACACGATCATATGGAACGATGATTTGTGGACATGAAGAGAATGCCAGCCAAATTGAAGTAGGAAACCAGTAGGTAGCACCATGCTCATTTGCCCAGCAAGAAGTGCTTACAAGGGGTGAGCTTGATAAGATGATGCATGAGTTGAACTAGAAGATGGTGGATGGTCAAAAAGCTTTAATGGACAAGATGGAGGCTCCGCTAACCCAGCAACCGTAATGGACTAGGAGGGATAGAAGAGAAGCATCTCCTCCCAAACTTGAAGAAGAGACCTCATCCATTTCTGGTCAGAACATGCAAAATTGACAAGGAAAACAGAAGTAGGTGGATGCTGGAGTGGTAGAAGGAGTTGCCAGAGAAGTCAGAACACTATCCCCAAAAGGATACCACCTGGTACCGAGAGGAATTCTAGAGGTTTCGAAGGACATGGAGCCGAAGCTTTTCACTTATCTAATTCAAAGGAGGACCTATGACATGATGGTAATGATTACAAGTTGGACATTGAAGCTAATGGAGCCGAGTTCAAACAATTGTAGCAAAACTAACCGGCTTCAACGGAAAATCGTGGGAGTGGTTCTCCCAAAGAATGAAGAGCCTAGACATCAACGGGTGAACCGAGATCGATTGTTGAGCCAAACACTTGGTGCAGCACCTGATAGTTGTCCTTTGGAATACTGAGCCAGCAAGGAATATGTAACATCCCCCAACTTGGAGGCCCCAAATTAACGGCTATAGATGTTGCAGTCATCCATAGTTATTACTCCTTGGCGACCAAAGAAGGTGGTGTTAGATACATTGGTATACAGATCACAAGAATATGGAAAAAAAATTTAACAAATTAAAAACAAATTTCCACATTCCATTCAAAACATTTCATGTTCATTACATAATCCCACAAACGTTAACCACATTTAGAAAAATATAATTATTACACATAGACCAAGAGCGACATATGAAGATGCCCCTTGGAAGATCAACATATATAATAAGGCTAATAAGTCTGCCTTTACATCCAAAATAAACAACGGAAAATGATAATTCTAAATACCTAACTACCTCATGCACGCCTCCGGAAACTTTACTCTTCTAAGAAGAGAACCTGGAAACCTTAAACCTCAAACTACTCAAAATCAATTGAGTATCTAAGAGTTTAAGGGGAAAACAAAAACTTCGAGTCGGACATAAAGCCTGGTATGAATAATAATTTACCATCTCAAATCATTTAGATATCTAGTGAGACCACGCCGCTTAGTGGAATGGGTTTTCCCTTACTAGTATCTTAAAACCTTTTATAAGACCATATACTGTGCTCCTGGATCCACAATGGATAAAACATAATCATTTTAAAATATTATGATGATATGCAAACATATTAAAATATACTAAATATAATCCACAATGGATTCCCCATCCTCTGTTTTATTGACTCCTTGTCATATTTTATAGTTTTTAGGGTCACTATTAACCTAATAGTTTTCATGGGCTTACTAGTAACCTTTATATAATGTATGGACTCCCTGGCCTATTCCATAGTTTTTTTGGGTGCACTATGAGCCTATTGGTCCCCTGCCAATTAACTTAATTAATTCATGGGTTCCCCTGAACCTATTGGTAACACCAATAATTTCTCTCTTATCCTAGTTTTCAAGGGTTGACTAGGAACCTAGTGACAACTGTCAATAACTTGATTCGGATATAGTTTTCACGGGTGCACTACAAACCAATTGGCCCCTACCAACCACTCTTTATAACATAGTTTTCATGGGATCACTATGAACCTATTCATAAACCCAATAACTTCCTAGTTATATATAGTTTTCAAGGGATCACTATGAACCTATCTCCCTGACAACTTCCAAATTTAGGCATCCTATATTTTAGTCTCTCTGACCTCTTGGGTGCAAATCTATTCATCCAAGAGTTCACTTAATTTATATTCACTACTGGGTCAACCTAGTTGCTTATTCTGCCCTTCTCCATAATACAGTTATGAGATTCAAAATAATGTGAATATATATATTAGAAGAAGTAAACATGATAATTAAAATAATACTACTCAAGGTAAAGCTTCTTCCAATTTATATACTTGAAATCCTTTCAAAACTCCTTTATTCAACCATGGGTTTTCCTTTTAAAATTTGAGTTTGGGTTTAAAAAGCCTTTCGATACCTTTGAAATCTTGCTTTCGACCTCATAGGATGACCTCCTTCGAAAACATTAAAATCTAACTTTAAAACATTAGGCTCATGCCTTTCGAATACTTTAAAACCTTTATTTCGAAACCTTTCAACTACGTTAAAGTATTATCATATAAGTATAGAAGCATAGCTTCGAAACCATTTGAAAGTACCCCCTTTCGAAAGAATTGGGCTTATATTTAAACATCAATTTGGGGAAAAGTGAACATAAGCGAAAGCAACTCTTTCGAAACCATTCTTCAATTCATAAAAGTATTGGGGAATCTTAATGGTGTCGAAACCATCCTTTCGAAAGCATAAAACATCTGGGTAAAACCGTTGAAGTTTGGCTTCGAAACCCCTTTCGAAACCATTGCCTTCGAAACCCCTCACCCCTTTCAAAAGTAGTAGGAAGTGGCTTATATTTATAAAACAAATGGTACCTTTTGATAGCATTGATGTCTTCAATTCCATCGAAAGGCATCAAATCACAGAAGGGTTTCGACTTGGTCGAAACTACCCCTTCCGAAAGCTTAAAATAAAAACTAAGTAACTTCTTCGAAAGCTACTATTTGAAAACAAAGGCGGCAGCTCTCCTTCGAAAGCTTCTTTAGAAATACCCTTTCGAAACCATTAGTTTCGACTACTTCGAAACCCTTTTACAAACAGGCAAGAGCTTTTCTTTTAAAACAAAACAAAGGAACCAACTCCTTCGGAAGCTACGTTTTGACACCCTACCTTCCACCTTTCTCCAATCCACTACGTAACAGCTAAATGATACCATGTGTATTGGTTTATTGGTTTCAACTAGGTTGGAGGCGGAAGCTCTGAGTTGAAAGCTCCTTCCAAAGGAGGCGGAACCTACTTTTCTAAGTAGAAGGCTGTTTTTACCAAATAAAGTAAACATTTTGTAACAAACTTACCCACATCTAAACACCTGATTGGTTACATAAACTTTCGAATTATTTTTCTAATGTTTGCCGCAATTTTCTTAGATCTAAAACCAATTAAAATTTAACAAATAAGTCATTCCCATTAACAAAGTAATTAAATCATTTAGGTCCTCCTTTCAAAATAATTTAATTCCATACTAATTCACTTAGTAAAAATCCCCAAAAATTCTAGAAATTCACTTTAATCATGTTGCCTAAGATATCAAAATTTTAGACCCAAATTCTTAATATAATTTCCGAAATAAACTTATAAACCCAAATAACCATATTTTCCTTTGAAAATTCATAATTAATTCTCCATGGCTTGGAAAATTATAAAAATTGAAACCCAACTCCAAAATCATGTTTCTCATAACATAATATTTTCCCATGGCATTTAAAAATAATTTAACATCGGTTTGACCTTAAAACCGTGCATATTCCTCTTTTAAACAATCTTGTTAAAACTAATAAATTTTAAATCAAGCATATCATCATCTAATATATCGTAAAAACGAATTTACCCTTAAATCCGAAAACATATGATTCAAAACAAAATAGAGATGGAATTATTATTCACCTTAGATTGGATAAGGAAATTGGAGATTGATTCCTTCTAGCTTGATCCTAAGCTTTTACTTTGATTTCTCTTCTTATCTTCCTCCTAATAGCCGGCCTTGATATTTGCTTTCTTACGTTTGTTTTACTTATGAAAAATGAACGTGAATGGTCATAGGGAAAATAGTATAAGGGTGGGAACGTAAGCGGCAATTTACTCTAATACCCTTATTTTTATTTAGTTAACACTTAACCATTTATAAGCTCCTTCATTTTAGAGAAGCACGACCATTAAATTTATTAATCAACCTCAATCTCCTTATCACTCTACATTATTCTATTTAATTTATTCTAATTAAATCTCCTGAATAATTTTATCAGAAATTATGGATGTTACAGTCTCCCCTCCTTAAAGAATTTCGTCCTCGAAATTCAGTAAGGTCTAAATACCAAACATATTAATCATTTGTAATGACTCCTAACGACCATACTAGTCTACCTAACTAGGAACGAATATATATAAATCTAATATAGACATACCATTAAAGCAAATCAGGATAAGTATCTCGAATCCTGTCCTCTGCCTACCAAGTACAGTCTTTCTCATTGTCACTGAACTTTCACCAACTTGACCGTCTTGTTTCTCAATCTTTTTTCATCTCTCACAAAAACCCAAATTGGTTGTCTAACAAAAGTCAAATCAGTCTCTACTACCAAGTCTTCCAACTCTGTCTTAGGAATAGTAGCCTCTAGATCATGCACATCCTTACGATGATGAGACACATGGAGTATATTATGGACACCTTCCATACTGCTCAGCAACTCTGCTCTATATGCGAGCTTTCCAATCCTTTCTATAATCTGGAATGGACCAACATATCTCGGTGCTAGTTTCCCTGACTTCTCGAACTATATCACACCTTTCATCGGTGACACCTTAATGAAAACCCTATCTCATGCTGAGAACTCTAGGTCTTTATGCCTCTTATCTGCGTAACTTTTCTATCTGGATTGAGCTTTCTTCATCCGTTCTCATATCAACTCAATCTTTTATGATGCCTCCCTAACCAAATCTGGACCTAAGACCAATCTGTCTCCAGTCTCTAACCAATATGCCGGCGACTTGCATGGCCTTCCATACAAAGCTTCAAAAGGCGCCATTCCTATGCTAGTCTGATAACTATTATTATAGGAAAACTCAACCAAATGCAGGCGATACTCACAAGATCCACCAAAATCCAACACATAAGCCCTCAATAAATCTTCGAGTACCTTATTATCTCGTTTTGCTTCCCATCCGTCTGTGGGTGATATGTTGTACTCATCTTGTGCTTAGTGCCTAGCACATCCTGTAGACTTTTCCAGAATTTGCTAGTGAATAAAGCATCTCTGTCACTGACTATGCTACTAGGAACTCCATGAAGTCTAACTATGTTCTTCATGAATAACTTTGCCAAAATAGGTGTCGTCCTGGTCGATTTGACTAGAATGAAATGGGCACTTTTGGTCAACCTATCCACAATAACCCATATACTCTCATTTCCTCTGCTTGACCTTGGCAACCCATCTATAAAATCCATGGATATCGAAACTCACTAGGCTTCTGATGTTCGACTTTCACTTGTTGACAGTTTACACACTGCCTAACCCACAAGCCAACATCCCTCTTCATGTCTTCCCAAAAGAATCTCCTCTCCATATCTTGATACATCTTGGTCCCTCTAGGATGAATCATAAACTTGGATCGATGAAATTCTTCAAGAACTTCTTTCCTCAAGTTCTCAACATCTGGAACACATAATCGCCCCTTCTTTCTCAACCATCCTCTCTAGTGAAGATGAAAATCTTTCAAATCATCAAAATTTCAGTTCCAACCTCAAGCCTTCTGATCCTCTCCGCTAACAATGGATCTTCCTTTTGCTTAGAAGCAATCCTCTCGATCAACACCGGTCGAACTTCTAAATAGGACATCATGGTAGTACTCTGACTAGAAGTAGCAGTCAATCTTAATTGCACACCACAACAGGCCAAAGCTTCTAGATCCTTCCATTCTACCAACATAGCTAACACCACATTCTGATATCTTCTGCTAAGAGCATTAGCCACTTTATTACCTTTCCCTGGTGTACATTCTATACCAATATCATAAGCAGCTAAAAACTCCAGCCATCTATGTTGTCTCATATTCTACTCTTTCTGAGAGAACAAATATTTTAAAGACTTGTGATCGGTATTCAGCTCAAATCTCTCCCCCAAGAAATAATGCCCTCAAATCTTCAAGGCAAAAATCACCGCAACCAACTTTAAGTCATGAGTAGGATATCCAACTTCATGCGGTCTAAGCTACCTAGATGCGTAAGCAATGACTTTGACCCTCTACATCAACACTGCTCCCAATCCAGTCCCATACGCATTAGTGTACACTACAAACCCTTGGTTTCTATCTAGAACTACTAACATTGGAGCATTGGTCAACAAATTCTTTAACTTAAGGAATGCTTCCTCATATTTGTCAGACCATACAAACTTTACTTCCTTCCTGGTAAGCTTAGTAAAAGGCGCTGCTATCCGCGAGAAATCGTTGATGAATCTCCGGTAATAGCCAGCAAGCCCAAGAAAACTTCTGATCTCGGACACCATCTCTGGCCTCTTCCGATTGTTCACAGCTTTGATCTTATCTGGATCGACCGACAATCCTCTCTTTGAAACCACGTGACCAAGAAACTAAACCTTTTTCTTCCAAAAACGACACTTGGAAAACTTCGCCTTTAGCTGATTCTACCTCAACATCTCAAGCACAACTCTAAGTTGATCCTCACGCTCTCTTTCATCCTTAGAGTATACCAAAATCTCATCTATAAACACCAACACGAATCTATCCAAATACTCTCGAAAGACTCGATTCATCAAATCCACAAAGTAAGCAGGTGCATTCGTCAATCCAAATGGCATTCTAACCACTTATATGAACCATACCTAGTCCAAAATGCAGTCAAAGGAACACTATCCTCTGCCACTCTTAACTGATGGAAGCCCATCGCCAAATCCAACTGGGAAAACACTTTGGCTTCACTCAACTGATCAAACAGATCATCAATTCTTGGCAGAGGGTACTTATTCTTTATCGTCTTTTCGTTTAGCTTACGATAGTCGATGCACATCCTTAACGACCCATCTGGTTTCTTCACGAATACCACAGTCGTCCGCCAAGGCAAACTGCTTGGTCTAATAAAATTCCTTCCTTGGAGATCTACTAGTTGCACCTTCAATTCCTTCTTCTCCGTCGGTGTCATCCAGCTAGGCAGTCTACTCACAGGTTCAGCTCCCGGTACAAGATCTATTTGAAACTCAACAACTCATTTTGGCGGTAATCCCGTAACCGGCTTAAAGACATCTGCAAATTCCCTTGCTACCCGAATTTGACATAGCTCTTCTCCCACTTCCATAGTACTCAATAAAGCACAAACACTCCCGCTGGAGTTTTCCACTGAGAAAACAATTCAGTTATGGCTATTTGGGGGTCTCAATGATATTCTCCTATCCTGGCAAAATATCCTAGCCTCATACTTACCCAACCAATCTATACCCAAAATGATCACGAAGTCTACGAAATCAAAAACATACAAACTTCATGCAAACTTATGACCTAACAAATCAAATTCTAACTGGTCACATCTCATCCGTAGAGTTGCATTCCCTCCTATTGGATTCACAACCCTTAAGGAAGTAACAAGGTATGTGGGTTCTATGCATAACCTATCAACCAAATACTGTGATATAAATGAATGTTATGCACCAGTATCAATTAGTTTCCTAACTGGTATACTTTGAATCAAAAACGTACCTTCCATCACAGTTTTTCTTTTCTCTATTGCAGTAGGCCTAGAAGAAGATGGTGGTCCAATAGCAAAAACCTTCCCTCTGTCCACCCTGACTAGCTCTGGACACTGGTTCTTGTAATGCCCAACTTGGTCGTAGTTGAAGAATTTCACATTCTTCTTCTCCGCAGGCTTCTTCCCTTTGCATGTTCTGCACTCGTGAGCATAATGACCCTTCTTATCACACTTGAAGCACACTAATTTAGCCTTCGCCTTCTTGGATGCATCCCCTTTTTGGGCTCCTTTCTTCTTAAAGAACTTCCTCTTCTTTCCCTTAGGACCTTGGGATTCGACTGACTTTTCACTAGCACAACCAGCCAACATCTCTTCATAGCGAATTGCCATATCCACCATTACATTACAAGGATCACGAATATGGGTCATGGTCATTCTAGCAAGCTCTGGTCTAAGTCCTCGAATGGACCTCTCATTTTTTTCTTATGTCAATGTCTATAGTGGCATATCCATATCGAGATAGCTCATCAAACTTGGTAGCGTACTCGATTGCTGACATATTTCCCTGGACTAAATCCATAAACTTCCTCATCAACGCCAACTTAGCAGCTTCAGATAAAAACTTTTGCTCAAACCTCATTCTGAAATCAGCCCATGTCAACTCTTCCTCTAGTACTCTAGCGATCACACTATTTCACCAATGAAGCGCTGCTCCTTGCAACTGCCTAGAGGCCAGCCTCCTCTTTTTCCATCATCCAAGCCTAGATCGGTAAATATTCTTTCACAGTGCAATATCCAATTCTCAACTTCAACAGCATCTTACATTCCAACAAATGGCTTTCCAACCAGGCTAGTGTAGTCTCTATTTAGCTTAGCATAGTTATTCCCAATTGGAGCCACAGGATTAGCTCCTCCAACATTACTAGCAACTCTAGCTTGCAAAAGATTGGCTAACAGCTGGTACACCATCCCCACATCTACTAGAAGAGTTTCAGCACCTACATTGGCTTCAGCATTTGGATTAGCATTAGCCTGTCGACCTTGGTTCCTCCTAGTATTAGGTCGAGCATTTCCGTTGGTTGTGGTGCTTCCTCCACCTAGATTTCCTCTTCCGTTTCTTGCTTCCATATCTTCTTTCTCGTAAATCTACATACGAGCATTAGTAAGATACAAAAGAACGGTCTAAGAGAGAGGGGAATATGTACTTATATATATATATATATCAAATACAAGTATGTTACTATAGCGTTAAACCAAATCCCGATCATATTTTCAAATTCATTTGATTATGTTTGAAAATCATTTTAGTTTAACTTTCTTTTAAAGTTTCATAAACCTGGCTCTGATACCAACTTGTAACAGCCCCCTACATGGAGGCCCAAAATTAACGGCTACGGATGCTGTAGTCATCCATAGTTATTAATCCTCAGCGACCAAATATGGCTGTTGTAGATACATTGATATACAGATCACAAGAATATGGGGAAAAAATTAACAAATTAAAAAAAATTCCACATTCCATTCAAAACATTTCATGTTCATTACATAATCCCACAAACGTTAACCACGTTCAGAAAAATATAATTATTACACATAGACCAAGCGACATATGAAGATGCCCCTTGGGAGATCAGCATATATAATAAGGCTAATAAGTCTGCCCTTACATCCAAAATACACAGTGGAAAAGGATAATTCTAAATACCTAACTGCCTCATGCACGCCTCTGGAAACTTTACTCGTCTAAGAAGAGAACCAAGAAACCATAAACCTCAAACTACTCAAAATCAATTGAGTACCCGAGAGTTAAAGAGGAAAAAACAAACTTTGAGTCGGACATAAAGCCTGGTATGAATAATAATCTACCATCTCAAATCATTTAGATATCTAGTGAGACCACGCCGCTTAGCGGAACAGGTTTCCCCTTACTAGTATCTTAAAACCTTTTATAAGACCATATACTGTGCTCCTGCATCCATAATGGTTAAAACATAATCATTCTAAAATATTATGATGATATGCAAACATATTAAAATATAATGGATTCCCCATCCTCTGTTTTATTGACTCCTAGTCATATTTTATAGTTTCTAGGGTCACTATTAACCTACTAGTTTTCATGGGCTTACTAATAACCTTTATATAATGTATGGACTTACTATACTATTCCATAGTTTTTTTGGGTGCACTATGAACTTATTGGTCCCCTGCCAATTAACTTAATTAATTCATGAGTTCCTCTGAACCTATTGCTAACTCCAATAACTTTTCTCTTATCCTAGTTTTCATGGGTTGACTAGGAACCTAGTGACAACTGTCAATAACTTAATCCGAATATAGTTTTCATGGGTGTACTACAAACTAATTGGCCCCCAACAACCACTCTTTATAACATAGTTTTCATGGGGTCACTATGAACCTATTGGTAACCCCAATAACTTCCTAGTTATAGTTTTCATGGGATCACTATGAACCCATCTCCCTGACAAATTCCAAATTTAGGCATCCTATATTTTGATCTCCGTGACCTCTTGGGTGCAAATCTATTCATCCAGGAGTTCACTTAATTTATATTCACTACTTGTTCAACCTAGCTAGTTATTCTGCACTTCCACAAAATACAGTTATGGGATTCAAAACAATGTGAATATATTTATATTAGAAGAAGTAAACATGATAATTAAAATAATACCACTCATGTGGGTTTAAGGTAAAGCTTGTTCCAATTTAAATACTTGAAATCCTTTCAAAACTCCTTTATTTATCCATGGGTTTTTCTTTTAAAATTTGACTTTGGGTTTAAAAAGCCTTTTGACACCTTCGAAACCTTTCTTTTGACCTCATAGGATGACCTCCTTCAAAAACATGAAAATCTAACTTTAAAACATTAGGTCTTGCCTTTCGAATACTTTAAAACCTTTCTTTCGAGACCTTTCGACTATGTTAAAGTATTATCATATAAGTATAGAAGCATAGCTTCGAAACCATTTGAAAGTACCCGTTTTGAAAGAATTAGGCTTATATTTAAAACAACAATTTGGGTCAAAGTGACCATAAGCGAAAGCAACTCTTTCAAAACCATTCTTCAATTCATAAAAGTATTGGGGAATCTTGATGGTGTCAAAACCACCCTTTCGAAAGCATAAAACATCTGAGTAAAACCATTGAAGGTTGGCTTCGAAACCCCTTTCGAAACAATTGCTTTTGAAACCCCTAACCCCTTTCGAAAGCAGTAGGAAGGGGCTTATATTTATAAAACAAACGGTACCTTTCGACATCATTGATGTCTTCAATACCATCGAAAGGCATCAAATCACGGAAGGGTTTCGACTTGGTCGAAACTACCCCTTCCGAAAGTTTCAAATAAAAACTAAGTAACTTCTTTAGTAGCCACTACTTGAAAACAAAGGCGGTGGCTCTCCTTCGAAAGCTTCTTTAGAAATACCCTTTCGAAACCATTGGTTTCGACTATTTCAAAACCCTTTTATAAACAGGCAAGCGCTTTTCTTTTAAAACAAAACAAAACAAAGGAACCAACTTCTTCGGAGGCTACATTTCGACATCCTACTTTCCGCCTTCCTCCAATCCACTACATATCAGCTAAATGATACCATGTTATTGGTTTACTGGTTTCGACTTAGAAGGTTTTGACTAGGTTGGAGGCGGAAGGTCTGGGTCGAAAGCTCCTTCCAAAGGAGGCGGAACCTACTTTTCTGAGTAGAAGGCTGTTTTTACCAAATAAAGTAAACTTTTTGTAACAAACTTGCCCACATGTAAACACCTGATTGGTTACATAAACTTTCAAATTATTTTGCTAATATTTGCCACAATTTTCTCAGATCTAAAACCATTTAACATTTAACAAATAAGCCCTTCCCATTAACAAAATAATTAAATCATTTAGGTCCTCCTTTCAAAATAATTTAATTTCCATACTAATTCACTTAGTAAAAATCCTCAAAAATTCCAGAAATTCACTTTAATCATATTGCTTATGATATCAAAATTTCAGACCCCCACTCTTAATATAATTTTCGAAATAAATTTATAAACCCAAATTCTTAATATAATTTCCGAAATAAATTTATAAATCCAAATACCATATTTTCCTTTGAAAATTCATAATTAATTCTCCACGGCTTGGAAATTATAAAAATTGACCCAACTCCAAAATCATGTTTCTCATAACATAAAATTTTCCCATGGCATTTAAAAATAATTTAACCTCATTTTTACCCTAAAATTGTGCATATTTCTCTTTTAAACAATCTTATTTAAACTAATAAATTGTAAATCAAGCTTATCATCATCCAATATATCATAAAAACGAATTTACCCTCTAATCTGAAAAAATATGATTCAAAACAAATTAGAGATGGAATTAGTATTCTCCTTAGATTGGATAAGGAAATTGGAGATTGATTGATATTGATTCCTTCTAGCTTGATCCTAAGCTTTTACTTTGATTTCTCTTCTTATCTTCCTCCTAATGGCTGGCCTTGATATTTGCTTTCTTACATTTGTTTTACTTATGAAAAATGAACGTGACTGGTCTTAGGGAAAATAGTATAAGGGTGGGAACGTGAGCGGCAATTTACTCTAATACCCTTATTTTTATTTAGTTAACACTTAACAATTCATAAGCTCCTTCATTTTAAAGAAGCACGGCCACTAAATTTATTAATCAACCTCAATCTCCTTATCACTCTACATTATTCTATTTAATTTATTCTAATTAAATCTCCTGAATAATGTTATCAAAAATTAGGGAATTTATAGAATTCATAGTAGACATAGTTAAGCGGTTGGTCGAAGAAAGCAAAGGTAGAAAAAATAAGGGCTGGGGCTCCGCACCAAGCAGTACTCCCTTCACAAAGAACATCCTGAGAGAAGAGTATCCTAGGAAGTTCATGATGCCAACTATGCCATCGTATAATTGGACTACCAATACTATGTAATATTTACTGAAGTATGAATGACATATGGATGGTGCTAGGGTGATGGACGATGTTCGATGTAGGTGTTTTCCCATTTTCTTAGAAGGAGTTGCATCGATGTGGTTCGCTAGGCCCACGCCGAGATCCACATCGACTTTTGATGAGTTAGCTAGAAAGTTCTTAGAGCAATTCCAACTTCGTGCTGCCCGGCCTAAGAACATGTTGTTCTTGTCGAGCTTATCTCAAGGTCCCAAAGAGTTGCTGAAAGGGTTCTTGAATGGTTCAATATTGATGTTACATAAGTAAGTAATCCTAAGGAGGATCTGGTATTCATAGCATTGATACAGGGCATTCACCTAGACATGGATTCAGGTAGATGGTTGAAAATGAAGCAACCTACAACCATAGAGGAATTCCATCTAAAGGTTAATCAGTTTATGCGCTTGGAAGAAGCAAGTCTAGCTTCAGGCAATGCCGATGGTGGATAGTCAAAGGAGCTTATCTAGAGTAACATGGCAGTAAAACAATCTGAAGATAGCACTGGTAATGTGGCAACTAATGTTGGAAACTCTGGTAACCAAAAGAAACGGAATCCAGGCCTCGATGGTAGGCCGAATGAGAACAAGAAATGCCTGAGAAATATGAAACCGGAGGATTATACACCTTTGAATGATATGTTGAAAAATGTATACCTAGCTACTCAAGAAATGGAACGATATAAAAAGCCGCCAACAAAGGGAGGCAACCGAGTAGGAATGGTGCTCTGGAAAGTTCTTTCATTTTCATGAAAACCATGGACACAACACGAACGAGATCCGTCATTTAAGGGATCTCATTAAAGAAATCATAAGGAAAAATAAGCTCCAGTAGTACATCAAAGAACTATAGGAAGGTGTTCAAGTCCCAAGACTCTTGGGGCTGCCCGCCCAAGGGAACCAACCCAGACCAAGTGGAGAGGGGCCCAAAAGAAACAATGGGAGGTTAATTATCAACACCATAACTAGAGGACCTCATCCAACAGAGAAAATCTAGAGGGAAACTGAATGGTACGCGAGCTTGCTGAAGCACGTACTGCAAGAGGGCTGCTTTGCTGTAGAAGATGGAGCTCCAACCAAGCAATTGAGGATGATAACTGATGATATTGTATTCATAGATAGAGATGCTATGGACTCAAAGCACCAACTTCAACCCCATGGTGACAATTGGAATTGGATCGGCAACTATACGTCGAGTCTTGGTAGACATAGGATGTTCGGTGAACATACTGTTCAAGGGAACATTTGATCAAATGAAGATCAATATGAAGGAGGTTACCACTTGCAAAACCAATATTCAAGGATTTATAGGTGAAGCAAAATATCCAACTAGGACGATTGATTTGCTTGTGGAGTTGGGCAAAGGAGATCTCAAGATAGTCCAAATTTAGAAATTCGTTATAGTGGATGAATACTCGGCATATAACGCCTTCTTAAGCCGACCGACCCTCATTGACTTTAGAATAGTACCGGCGCCTTGGTGTTCAGTGATGAAATTCCCCATGGAAAATGGGAGAAAGGTGACTAGAGCTTTGGAAGAAAATGCTATGTTGCGGAATAGAGGGAAGCGAAGCAACATGAGAAAGGTAAGAATATGGAGAAAAATCTTTGCATTCAAGATTCGCAAGCATAGCAACCAAAGCCTGAACCCTGGCACGGGAACCATAGCCACTTTGATAAGGCTATGGATCCAAGGAAGTAGCCAGGGAAAGGGCGATCGGCACCGACAGAGTTGACATTAATGTTCATTCGACATGGAGGACCCTACCCAGATCTTGAAGATTTAATCTTAGCTCAACACAAACTTAAGGAAGGAATTGGTTAACTTCCTCCAAGGAAATTTGGATACGTTTGCTGGGACACATTCAGATGTGTGCGGAATATCATCGGAGATAGCGTGTCACACATTGAATATTGATCCAAAGTTTACACCAATAAAACATAAAAGGCGTACTCTAGGTCCGGAGTGATCCATGACTTAAAGGAAGAAGTGGATAAGCTAATGACGAACGACTTTATCTGCATCACTTTGTACCTCGATTGGGTATCCAGCCTGTATTGGTCAAAAATTCAAATGGGAAATGGAAAACGTGTATTGACTACTCAGATTTGAATAAAGCGTGCCCGAAGGATAGCTTTCCTTTGCCCAAGATTGACCAATTGGTGGACGGGACAGCAGAACATGAGTTACTTTCATTATGGATGCTTATTCGCATTATAACTAGATTCGATACATACACCGAACCAGGAGAATACTAGTTTTATAATGATTTGGGACTATACTGCTATCGAGTTATGTCGTTCAGTTTGAAGAACATCGAGGCCACATACCAGAGATTGGTAAATTCTATGTTCAGGAATCAAATCGGGCGGACAATGGAAGTATACGTAGATGACATGCTTGTGAAATCATGAGTATCTCTGAATTGGATGAACTTTTATAGATGTTTGAAGTTTTATGGAAATACGGAATGAAGCTGAATCCGTTGAAATGTTCTTTGGAGTAGCATTGACAAGCTTTCTAGTTCTTTTGTGAATGCATTGGGCATTGAGGCCAAGCCGGAGCAAATTGATGCCTTGAGGAACGTAGTCGCCTCAACTATGAAGAAAGAGCTAAATAGCTTGAATGGGAAGATTGCTGCTTTGAGTCAGTTTATCTCGAAGGCCAGTGGTAAGTGTATACCCTTTTTGATGCCCTCGTGTAGGGGAAGAAATTTTTTGAACAGAATCAAGAATGCAAGAATGCCTTTGAAGAGTTATTAAGGCACATTGAGGCACCACCATCTTGTCCGAACCATTAGACGGGGAGGACTTATTTGTCTACTTGGCAGTGTCCACTCATGCACTAAGTGCAGCACTGGTATGTGAGAAGGCAAGGATTCAAAGGCCAGTCTATTATATCAGCAAGTGTTATACAAGAATAAAAAAGACTACCCAATGTTGGAAAAACTAGCACATTGCTTGTTGATTGTGTCTTGAAAGCTCGACCATATTTTCAAGCTTATCTAATCAAAGTACTGATAGATCAACCTCTGAAATAGGTATTGTACCAACCTACTACCTTTGGAAGGTTACTGAAATGGAATGTGAAGCACCTCACTGAGTTTACCTTACGAGATGGTGAGGTAGAAGAGAATGATGCGGTTGTAGTTCACATTGGAAGTTATTTCTCGATGGTGCTTCGAACGAATATAGCTCAGGGGCACGAGTAGTATTTGAAACATCGGAAGGACGGTCAATCTTTTATGCATTGAAGATGGAATTTGCTGCAATTAATAACGAAGCCGAGTACGAGGCGATAATAGTAGGATTGAGGATAACAAAGGAACTGGGGATAAGACGCTGTACATATTTAGCAATTCTCAGCTAGTATTTTGCCAAATTGGAAAGGAGTATCAGGCCGAGGGAGTGAGACTAGCCCCTTACCTACTAAAGGAGCTAGAGCTACTATAGGACATAGAGCATTATCTGATAACACACATCCCAAGAGAGGAGAACACGAAGGCTGATTCATCAGCTAAGCTAGCTAGCTCTGGGGAAGCGCAACTAACAGGATTGGTTTCGGTGGAAGTTCTGGTAACTCCTAGTATCGATTAGATGGACGTCGACTAGATTCTATAGACCATAGAGGAGGATGAGTCATGGATGACCCCAATAAAAGATTATATAATCAATAGAACTCTCCCAAGAGACATGAATGAGCAGAAGAAAATCCTTCGAAAAGTGCCACGGTTTGTGATGCAAGACGGAGTACTATAAAGGAGAGGATTCTCTATGCCTTACTTCGGTGTATAACCAAGGATGAGGCTAGGAAGATCCTTATGGAAATCCATGGGGGTAGCAATGGTGATCACATCGGGAGGCAAAATTTGGCAAAGAAGGTACTTTGTTACAAACATTTCTGGCCAACAATAAACTGAGATGCCGATAACTACAAAAAATAGTGTGATCGGTGTCGGAGATTTGCGGAGATTCCAAGTGCTCCATTAACATATCTTACGAAAATGGTTAGTCTATGGCCATTTGCAATTTAGGGAATCAACATGATCGATGTGCTACCGATAGCGAAGGGAGGAGCCAAATATTCATCATTGCGGTAGACTACTTTACGAAATGAGCTAAAGAAGAACCGCTTGCCATGATCATAATAAAAAAGATAATCAACTTCATTATGAAGAATATTATTTTTAGGTTCGGAGTACCTCAGTAGATCATCATAGACAATGGTACTCGGTTTGAGAGCATTGACTTCAAGGATTTTGCAACAGATACAGGATTGAGAAGAGCTTCTCCATGGTGGCACATCCGTAGGTAAATAGACAAGTGGAAGTAGTGAACAAGATCATCAAATCCACCTTGAAGAAGCAATTAACTTGAGCTAAAGGCAACTGGGTTGATGAGCTTCCACTATCACTATGGGCTTACAGAACGACACATAAGTTTACAACTGGACACTCGCAATTCGCTTTGGCTTACGGATTGGAAGTGATGATCTTGATAGAACTGGAAGTCTCTTCTCATCGTAAAAGGCATTTGGACTCGAAGGTGAACGAGGAACTCTTGCTTGAGTCCCTCGATTTGGCTGATGAGAAAAGGGAAGAAGCATAATTAAGGGTAGTTGCCCACCAGAAAAAGGTAGCGTGGCATTTCAACGCCAAGGTTCACAACTGTACCTTTAAGATGGGAGATTTCATTCTGAAACGAGTTCCCCTGGATATTGGGGCACTTGGTCTGAACTGGGAAGGACCCAACGCGATCGATCGAAAGCTTGGAGATGGAACATTCAAGCTGGAAATTGTTGATGGAATCCATATCCCACGTGCATGGAATAACGATTTTCTATAGCACTACTACATTTAGTTTTTCTCAATATGTTTTCACAAATAAGCCACCCAAGGACACTGGAGGCAATGTAATAAGGCAGGACTTGCCACTTTTCCTGTTCACGAATAAAGTCAACTTCTTGAACCAATGGAACCATGTTCCCCTAAGCAAAACTCCCCATACTACATGATCAGCAGTTCAATCGAGAACGTACTCCCTTATCCTCGGATAATGGATAAGATGTAAGTTCCTAGGGGCTGATCGAATAGTTCAATCCCATCCTTTAGGAATTCATCGTTGCTTGGAGATTAGCAATAATGAGAAGGTTTGACAACCCCAACCTTTAGGAATCTGGCGTTGTCTGGAGATAGGTGACGTCAAGAAGGTAAAACCCTAATCTTTAGGAATCCGGCGTTGCTCAGAGATAGGTGACGCCAAGAAGGAATACTATATCCTTTAGTAATCTGGCATTGCTCGGAGATAAGCAGCGCTCGGATGGAAAACCCTATCCTTCAAGAATCTGGTATTGTCTGGAGATAGGTGACACTAGGAAGGAAAACTCTAACTATTAAGAATCTGACGTTATCCGGAGATTGGCAACGTCAGGAAGGAAAAACTCCACCATCTAGGATTCTAGCATTGCCCGGAGATTGGCAATGTCAGGAAGGGTAGCTACTTAAGGTCAATCAGAAAATTCATCCCCAACCTTATAAAATTTTCCATTCCCTAAAAATAGACAATTATGAAAAGGTTTGGACACCCACTTAAGGATTGATTAGATAATTCTATCCCAAACTTCAGGAATTTATCATTGTTTGGAGATAGGCAACACCAAGAAGAAACTCTTGTGATTGAACCACCAGTGTGCTAGTCTTTGAAAATAGAAACTAGTACGTGGTTGGATTTTTGACTTTAATCGTCAGTAATTTGATTGCTTCGGGGAATAGGCAGTTTAAAGAAAGGAAATTTGGAATAGGATAATTTGTGCGCTAGTTTCCGAAGATTGGAACTAGTGTCCAATTTGATTTCAATGACCAGGCTAGTGACCAAATGGGACACAGTCGGTCGAGGATAAACGAGGACAGTTGTGAAGGCTCGAAAAAGTATTATCTAACTCCCTCGATCAAGGATATGGATAGGGAAGGCACGCGCAAATAGGGGCAATCATATAATTTGCCCCATAATTTTTCTATCCCATCGATGTCTGTATTCTGGCACTAGAAGTGCTTAGTCCCACGAGCTGGGGCAAGCACACAACAAAACTGTATAGAAAAGAGAATAAGCATTCTAACTATGGCCCCATGGCCACAGGAGCAGCGCACAGCATAAAACATGCAGGATTAGTGACCGTTAGGAGATAATTGACCGAACGCAAGCATCATAACCATAAATTTGTGTTAGTCCCTATGTTGCCAAATGTGATGCTTCGGTTGTTTTAGAAAGGACTAATAGCAGAATACAACCAAGGCAATTGTAGAAATATTATTTATATGTACATAGTTGCAGTAAATAAGCACATCAAATAGGATCTGGCATATATAATATAGGAAAATTATAGTACAAGCAGTTTATTATATACATAGGCAGTTATAAAAGTGGTTATAGTATATAAAAGTGCAGAAGAGTAAATGGAACAAAAATTACAAGACAAAAGGGATCTTTTCATTACTACAACTTATATATATAAGATACAACAGTGGGCTGGTCCTACACAAACATGGCCTGCTTACCACTAAAAGAAAGACAAAATAGTACAGACTGTACAATAGAAGAAAACAATCCACCACACAAACAAGCTCTAGGCAACCTCTACTTGGACTTTCCTTTTTTCCGCCCTTGCCACCAGAACCTCTAGGGCACGTCTTGTGCTTCTACTTGTCCTCGATTAGCCTCCCCTTAGGGATGTCGCCCCCGAACTCGAAAGTCTCACCTCTAGTAATGGTATGAGGCTCATTGGCCTTCCCGATAGAATTCTAGGAGGCTTTGATCGTGAACTTTGGCGGACTCAACTTAATTTTAGGAAGCTTGGAAATGTGGCTTGTAGGAGTGGAAGAAGCGGGCTTTGTGCTGCCAGGCTCAGCTTTCACTTTGATTTTCTCGAAACCAGCCTTCAACCTCTTAGCCATGGTAGTATGATCAGTGGGGTCTACAGCATTGGTTATGACATTATCTTCCTCCTGGGACACATAAATATCCTCCAAGTTTTCCAAAGGCAGCTATTTTCTCAAAATTGTCCTAGGCCAGAATCGTAGAGAGGAGCAGAGGTGACATGTCTCACAGTGACAAAGGTTGGTGTTGTGAAGATAGTTGTAGATCCTAAACCCTGAGCTTGCGGCGGAAAAGGAAGACGTAGTTGACCCATAAGTTGGAAAACAGAATAGTAAAGGCTAGTGATGGATTCATGTGAGAACTAAAACTTCTCGAAGACTGGCGAAATAAGATATATACCTGAGTCTGGACTTCATTCCACAGGAAATTTGATGAGTTCCCCTACTTCAGTCATGTACTCCTCTGTTTGGCCTATGAAACAGGATATAAAGCTTGATAGAAGTTGCTGCTATAGAGGTCAAAAAGCATGAGTGATTTCAAAGCCAACCCCCATGGATGCAGGAATCTTCATCACAACCTCCTTGGATTTTGGTTCATGCTGACCCAAAGAACTCGGGCTAGCGGAAGCCCTGATGGCGGCGACGGCAGCGGTTGCATCTTCCTTAGTTAGTAAGGCCTTTCCCTCAGCGAGTTTTTTGATATCTTTGGCATCGAGGTACTCAGCCATCAATTCTTCTTCAGAACGGTTATCTCTAGACACTGCAACTCGGTGAAGTACCTCTTCTCATGCATCGGCAAGAGTCTCAGGATAAGCACTCCCCTTCCACTTTAAATTTTTGTGTAGAATGAAACTAGCGTAGAAGTGTTGGAGGTTGATGTTTAGCTAATCCCACTCCTTTTCCTTTTCCTTGTGAAGCTCCTTGACTTATTGTTAAGCAATGACAAGATTGATATTAGTAGTAAGCTTTTTCGTCTCTAAGCGTTACAAGATGTCAGCAAGCCTTTTATTCTCTTCACGGAGCTTTTGGAGTTCGGCCTCCTGTTCATTGATAGTTTGGTCCCTGTCTTAATGATTTCTTCTTTTTTAGTGAGGGATAGGTCCCTCTCAATCACTTGCTTTTTTAGCTCAACGCCTTCTTTATGGGCGACTTTCAACTCGTTTCACATTAATATCAGTGTGATCATGAGCCCACTTCATTTCATCCATCAAGCTGTTTGTGCTAGCCTTTGATTTGAGAGTAGCGTCTCCCTCTCCAGTCACCTTTGCTAAGTCCTCTCCCCAATTCTTGATGATTCTTTCAAATGTGTGCTTCTCGAAATTAAAAGACTATATGTTGGTATAATTAATCTCGTTGACTCTAGAGAGAGCATAACTAGGCCACTTCCACTCATAGTCTCAGTTAATATGTTTCTGAACGCGACGGGTATCTCTTTCTGATTCCTCCTTAGAAACATCTTCAATGCCTTGATCAAACATTACATTATGTAGGAAAAGGTCAGGAAATATGGCCTGTAGGTTTGATAGAGCAAAAGGAAGAGAAGCCGGAGAAGCATAAATTCATTTAGAGTGGGGAGGAACTATAGTAGTCAGCGATTGGGAGGTAGAAACTCATTGCTGAAAAGAAGTTTGAGGCTCAGTGCGCGGTTGAACAACATCAGAAGAAGACCCATGGCAATCGTGGGATTCACTTGGTCGCTTAGATGGATTACATGATAGCCCCTCTTCGGCCTCTCTTTTCTTTCTCCCTCTTTCCCTTTCTCTTTTTCTCTCCCTCTTAATCCGACTGTTGTCCTCCGCTTCTCACTCTTTTCTTCTTTGCCTCTCCTTATCGGTCTTGCTACTTCGATAGGTGGAGTGAGGGGTTGAGGGTTAGGAGTTTGTCCTCTAAACTCACTAGCATTGCATGAAAGATTCCTATACCTATCCCTGCCGATGAAACCTAAAACGAGAAGAGAAATGGAATAATTATTGGAATTTGGGAATACAAGTGAATGCAGTGATGTGTATTCATGATCCTAGTGAGTGTATGGTGCCAATGACCACCTAAGTACTCTATAAACCATGTTGGCAAGGAATTAGAGATAAAATCTCTCCACCTTCATTCAAAATTTGTCCATGAAAGAAGCTAAAGTTGGAGGAACCCTCAACAAGAAGATCAGTAATGGAACTATAGAAATTGCTTAAACCAACGAATATGTCACCAAGAATGCAGCCTAAAGGAGTTATTTCATATGAAGGTAATGTGGTCAGTCCTCTGGACTTCTCGAAAGTGTCAAGGATGATTCACTCTAGATGAGGCGAGCTAGGAAGTTCAGGGTGCTCGTAAGGTGTCTCGCCGAACGATTCACCCTCTTTCGCACTAGCGTAATAGTCACTATTGTCATCATTGGTGCTCTATTCTTCCTCTTCCACCATTAAATCCTACCCTTCTCTCCTTCTTACACTCTCAATCTCCTTTAGGATTGGTTGCATTTTAACTCCTTCGTCCCTTTCTCTTAGGACATCACCAACAGTTGGCTCTTTAGTTCCCCTTCAACCAAGATCTCTGTTATGTGCCATTCCTGATGAACCTTTGACTTCCCATCGAAGACCTCACTAGAGCTGTGAGTGGGTTTGTAGAAGATAGTTTAAATAATCTATAGCTGTTTAGGTGGAGGCAACTTAGCAATAGCATAATAAGTTGGGAGTAGCAGGCCACATCGTTTGAGATTTTCATTCGTCAGCTGATGTGCAGTCATGTAGTCCTGGAAGATGGCCTCCCTTAGATCCTTTAGCGTGTCAGTGTGCTCATCGCGAGCATCTCTAGCCGGAATGCCTTGAAGAACCAAGCTATAAGTTAAGTTCATGAACTGAAGGAATTCAAGCATGGAAAGGACAGAAAGAAAGAGACTCACTTCCGGATAGCCAACGTCCGTTGAAGCAGTATGGGCACCAAACATAAAAGTACTAATTTTTGATATACAAGCGTTTGTTTCTGAAGATCCTCGATGACATTACATGTACACCAGGCCTCAATAATCATATAACAAGGGGAGTCCTACCTTTGCTTGAAGTGCAGGAGTTAGGTCAGCTCTTAGAAAGTTGGAGCTCGGTTGAAGCGATTCATGAAACGCATGTATAAAGAGCTCAAGAAAGCATAACCATTCGGATGGGCTTGAGCCGAAGCCAACCTGAGCTCTTGGAGAACCATTCGAAGAAATGGATTGAAGGGAGGCACAAAACCATCTAAACACATGTATCTGTTTCAAGCTATATATCTCGTTAGAGGAAGGTGTGCTCGTTCAACCTTGGTTAGGAGAAGAACATCGCCCTTAGGGATTCCATGCCGATGGCATATGTTCTGCAGCATTTTCTCAAATAGGACAATTGACATTTGTTCTGGTAGATCATCCAAAACCCAAAGACCAGTGTACCCATGCGCCAATAGAGAAAAATCTTGAAGTGGAACAACCATCCTTTGAAGGTCTGTGGTTATCATTCGATTGGATGCAGGGAGTGCAGAAGTAGAATTTTGCACCATTGTAGACCCGGTTTTGGGAAGAGCGGATGTACCTTCACCAAACTTGAAGTGTAGCAATCGATGAGTCATTCTAGGAAAGATAACTCAACATTCAACACATTCAGGTATGTTTTATTTCAAATATCGAACCCGTGTGACCAACGTACGGACGTGTGTTGACCCATCGGATTCCAAGCATTGATTGAGGCAAGCGAAAATGTTAATCTATATAGTGTGAGTCCTATGTCCCGTACATGACAAATGGACCATCCTATGTAGATAGCTCACTTGTCCTAGGAAAATGAGCCATGCCTCATAATGGAATTGTGTATTGAATCTTACCCGTTATCGATGGATAATCGATAATGGAACCACTATTCGGGGTGAAGCAGAAGCTTTTCTTTTACAGGAACACCGGGAATGTAGCAATGAAGAATGATATGCAGTATGATATCCAAACAACAAACATGCTAGGCGATGGAATTGTTCGAATTTTGAAGCTTCACTGATATGATTGTCCCTGAAAGGAAACCGTCCTGTAGGAATTTGAACGGGATGCAATCGACTAAGTGTAGAAAAGAGCTAGTCGCCAAGCATCACTTAGAGGCAATCCAAGCATGAGCAAGGCACAACATGGAGTTATTCTAGGTTGAACCCATGTTAGGACCTAACTTCACACCAACTAATCCTCCTCAACACTCATAAATCATTAACTCCACCAAATTGCCACAACACAGAGGCGCTGCTAACCTTAGAGCTAGGTTAAGATGTAGATTCAGGTGAATGGAAAAAAATGGTTGGCGACAAGATCTTACAAAGGAATCAGGCCCGAAGCTTTAGAGTCACAGCCGAATTCGTGGAATGGTGATTTGACGATGGTGGCGATCTCGAGGACATGACGGCTGATTTGAGTCGGTGGCAGTAAATGATGATCTACAGCGGGTAGTTGGAGCGAGCAAGGATTAGGATCAAAGAAGTCAATAGGAAGAGCAATCGATGCCAGAGCTTGAGCTATCGGCAAAAAGCGAAAGTGAAAATTTTTCTAAGTGCTAACTATATACTACTTGGGATAAATAGAGGCACTCGGCCTCTCAGTACCGAGAGGAATTATTGAGATAGTAATTAGCAAAAGGCACAGTGAAGGGAAAAGCAAGCTTAACTAAGACGTGGCACGATCTCCAAAGCGTAGATCTTATCCATAGCACGAAAAACAGAGTTTTTAACAATGTAGAGAAGTTAAAGGAATACCTACCAGACAAAGGCAATGCTTCAAAGCAGTTCTTGAATGACTAACAAAAATCATAAAATAGCAAATTGGGACCTGACTCGATCCAGAGTACACTTTATATTCTGTGAAAGCATACGAACCTTATGGCAACTATGTAGAGCAGTTAAAGGAATACCTACCAGACAAAGGAAATGCTCTCTTCTGGACCTATGGACTTGCATTTGAACCTTAAACTACATGGGCCCTTGGATCTATAGAGTAGTTTCTCTATAAATACCAACCTTATGGCAACTAAAGAAGGATCATTTTCCTCATCTTTTCCATCTTCTATCTCCCTTCACCATAGTCATCAAGGAAGATACTCTTGGCAGTTCTAGGCTTAAGAACCTATTAATCCTTTGTACTTGTGACTTATAGTTTTCTCTAATCCTCTTAAACTCTCTCTTAAATCAATAATCAATAAAGATAATAGTAGACATATGCCAGAGATTGTTGAACAACTGTAAAAATTCTTATGAGTTCTTAAATTTCTTATTGTATTTGGTAGATCTCAAATTTTCTACAAATTTTGGGTGTTGTGCCACTTTTGGCATCAACACATGTATTACTAAGTAATACTGTCAGATAATATGGAGCATGACGTTATATGGGGTACGCTTATGAATATTCCTTTGGACTAATACCGGCACATATCTCAAATCATAGGATACTTACCATAGATGTAAACAATCTCAATACAAAGCAGAATGATATGTAATCACATAATATAATAGAGAACACAGAGTTAGAACACATCAAATAAAATATAGCATATCATATAATACAAAGTCCATATGGCTACAAAATGGTAGTCTTTAGCCCGCTATATACATACATAATCTAATACATCATAATATATACATCTATGAGGCTAAAAAATACATAAGGAATATATCATCCTATATAACTACTAGCCTCCCAAAAACCAAGTGAGTCAAGCTACCTACTATGTATCTGATCCTACAATATCTTGGACTGACTTGAGTATTATAAATAACACACAAGTCAGACTATGTTAGAATCCAATTCTAAAGTGATATAACGCTAATAATAATATCCAATATAATGTAATAAAATGTGTTCCATAAGTAATATATATATATATATATAATGAGATAGCTAATTGAAACAACTAATCATCAACTAACGTCAACAGTAACATATGGGTAAAACAATCAATATACACACACACATAACATCAATCTATACATCCATAAATCAATGGCTAACTCCTAAATATAGCTGAAAAAAATATAATATCATGGGATAAGTATAGATAATGCAAGGACTGACTACACTTTAGACACATGATCTCTAGCATAGTCATACTCATCATCTTATAGGAATAAAAATAACATATGTCTATCTACCACAGACACCGAAACCAGATGGGAGACTGATAGCACACACTCGCTCTAAGAGACTATACACATATTCGTTTGACATGGCTCTTATAGTCTTCAGTAACCTTCCCTCGAAATTGTGAGAAGATCCACCTATGAACTCATCTACGTGAGGACTCAACTTGGGCATGACTCGGCACATGCCCCTGGGGTAATAGACTACTAGCTTAGGTGGCATAGAGATGAACACACACATCGATAGCACATAGCTATAAATGTAGAGTGTCATGGATTCTGGGCACGACTCTGCAATCAGTTCGCCAGGGTGGATACTGCCTTAATTTGGTTCACTCCCGAATCACAAAAGGAGCTAGATAAAGATAGACAGACATATAGTATCTATACTCAATGGCTAACACATAGCTCTATACATATGTCGACACACGACTCTATACATTTGCCGATACATGGCTTTATACAAGTATAGATATTGCTTATCATGATGATCACCATCATACATAACAAATCCATGTATGAGTGACATTTACTTACAATGAATAACCGAACAAATAACATTATAAGGCCTCCATATCACCATGTGTTATTCGAACGAGTATTCAATTCTCATAAAATACATTTAATCCATACTAATTTCTATGTAACAAATCCGATGAATAACTAGACAAATATTGCCAAAAAATTTATACCAAACGCTACTATAATGTTTATTCAAATTCCTCGTCATACATAAATCATAGTTAATTAAATGATTTATAAAATATTTATATTTACAGAAAATATTATATATTATTTTTAAAAGCATTTATAATAATTCTATAAATAAAAGATATATTTCATACTAGAATATCGCAAAGAATAACTCATTGAATACAAACTTCTTTAAGTACTATATTAGGTTCTATATGTTACATCCATATCAATAAACAAACATCACTGTGCCTTTAGTCAATCATTAGTTTCCATATATGATTTTTAAATGATTATTTTTAACTCCATGCCAATTTATTAATTAATAATTCTCATTAATGAATTAATAATATATTATCATGAAACAAGTCTAGATTATCATATATATAAATTCATATAATTTACATGTATTTATTTTATTTTAAAAGTAAGTATTTACAAAATTTCATTAATAACTCATTTAAATGTCATTATTATTATTATTATTATTATATTACCTCACATAATTATCAAAACTCTTTAAATTGAATTAAATTAAGTATAGAGTATAAGGTTG
The DNA here is from genome assembly GCA_030737815.1 of Allium fistulosum. Classification (NCBI taxonomy): domain Eukaryota; kingdom Viridiplantae; phylum Streptophyta; class Magnoliopsida; order Asparagales; family Amaryllidaceae; genus Allium; species Allium fistulosum. The sequence continues at coordinate 329,408,431 of CM060906.1, forward strand.
CTATTATATATTTTATTTAAATTTTATCTAATTTATATTTTTTATTCAAACAAAATTCTGGATCAGGAAAAACATGCTCATCGTCAACCGGTAGTGGTCGACCGGTTGACTAGGCCTGTCAACGGATGCAAATGGATGCGGATATGGCTATATCTGTATCCGTATCCGAAAATTAAAATCTACATCCGCATTCGCATCCGCATCCGATATCCGTAGATATTCAAAAATTAACATTCATATCCGCATCCGAAAAGAGGATGCAGATATTTTTGAATAATCGAAAATATTCGAAAATCCACATCCGAAAACTAGATCGAGAATTATGATATAATGGAAATTTTGATCAAAAATATTACAATTCATAGCATTCAAATAACAATCAATCGACAAACTAATATACTTCAGTTTCCAAGTTAACAACAAACAATCCACATAAAAGCATAATAGAGTTACAAAATGCATAATTAATTAGCTTATACAATTTAAATAATTAACCATAAAACCTAAATAAACATAGCTAAAGTGATGAATAAGCATCCGATTTCTTTGCAAAAATGAAGAATAACATTCAATTTCTTTGCAAAAGGGAAGAATAAACATCCAATTCGTTGTTCTATCTTCAAACCCATGAGCTTTCCACAGGACCGTATAAAACAAAACATAATAAACACCATAGCAAAAATATGATTCAATAGTTCAAACTCATGTTGCTGCTGCTGCCAGCAGTAGTACTTTCTGGCAGCACTTCTAGCAAAAGTGCTATTGCAAGCAGCACTGCTAGCAGATGTGCTGCTTCTAGCAGCACTTTTCGGTGCTGCTTCTCTGGTGCTAGCAGCAATAGCAGCAACACATAAATAAATGAAAAAAACTCTATATTTTTACCTTGTGCGATGGATAGTTTATGGTAGGGCTGATGCTTCATCTACAAGCTCTATATCTTTACCTGCTAAATAAAAAAAGACTGATGATATTAAATTGTTAAAATTCTAAAATAATTTTAGTATGTAAATAATAAACTAACCCATGTCCGATGGTAACCAATCCTTAATACAACTCAATGCTTCCACTATGTCAGGAGATAATGAGGATCTATTTTCGGTAATCAATCTACCACCGCTACTAAACGATGATTCGGATGCTACGGTAGAAACGGGAACGACTAAAATATCACGAGCAATCTTTGCGAGACTAGGAAATTTAGAACAATTTGTTTTCCACCACATTAAAATATCAAAGTTGTCGTCATTCTCATCCATTGGCAATAATTCATCTTCCAAATACTTGTCAAGCTCGGTCTTTGAAATTTGCAAACTTCCAATTTTTTGTTCTCTATAATTCTTCCACTTAAGATCCATTTTTGTTCTCTTTTTTAAACCATGATTAAAATTATCATTCAATGTACAAGAAGAAGAAGATACATTTTTATAGGATGCACTTTCTTCTTCATATAAATAGAAAAGAGATTTCAAACAATCATTGATTTTCCTAACAAGACCTTGTGCATCATCTTCCCCATAAATCAAATCATAGAAAAATTCAATGTAAGTCATTCTATAACGAGGATCGAAAACCATTATAATACTCATCATTAAATTGCAAGTCTTCCAATATTTCTCAATTTTAACTCTCATCATTTGTGCCACAGAACAAATATAATTATGCTCACTTACTCCCAACTCATAATACTTTCAGAAATATCACACACACTTCTAAAATAAAAATTCGCCGTTGGATATTTAACACCTGAAAATTTGAGAGTTACATCATTAAAGATTTTCGAACATTCACAAATTTTTTTTCCTATCTCCCATTCTTCTCTAGAAGTCAAACTTATATAATCCAAAGTTAACTCAACTAATCACTCAAACGCGGGACGCACTTCAATCGCACTTTCAAGCATAAGGTATGCTGAGTTCCATCGCGTTGGAACATCATAAGAAACACCTTTTCCAACTAATCTTATTTGTGCCAATGCGTTTTCCCAATTTTGTTTTCAAGACTGTGAAGACTTTGTGAAATTAACACTTTCTCTTATCTTTATAATAAAGCCATGTACAACTTTTAACCCATCTTGCACAATTAAATTCAAGAAATGAGTGCAACAATGCATATGAAACAAATCACCATTTGAAATCAAGACCCCTTTACCATCTAACCATGCCTTGAGATCTCTTACCATAACATCATTATTAGATGCGTTATCGACAGTAATTGAAAATAATTTCTTATCCAAATTCCAATGCAATAGTTTTGTTTTAAGAGCAGCACTAAGTGAAAGTCTAGTGTGTGGAGAAGGCATTTCATGATAAGAAATTATCTTTTTTTGCAATTTCCATTCATCATCAATGTAATGGAAAGTTATGCAAACATATATTCTGATGTTCAAATGTCCATAAATTAGTAGTAAAACTAACACGAGTAGACAAACTATCAAACATCTATTTTAATTCAGTTCTCATATCAGCATAAAGTTTCAACACATCACAACAAATTGTATTTCTAGAATATAGCTTAACGGTTGGATTAATACTCTTAACAAATTTTTGGAAGTAAACATGTTCGGTCATATTGAATGGATAATCATGTTTGGCAATCATACGAGCAAAACACATTCGATTCCTATTTTGATCAAACTTCCAACTAGCTAATTTGAATGGTTTATTGGGAGATTTTTTAGTAGTCAAAAGTTGTTGTCCGGATAATCTCTTATTAGTAGTATTTTTGGGACAAACTTTTATATGATTTTTCAAATGTGTTGTTCCCAGTGAAGTGGCCCCATTGAATATCCTTAAACAATGTTTACAAGTTGCCTTAACACAATTACTACCCTCCAACACTTCTCTATCAAAATCTTTCCATACCTTGGATTTCAAGGGTTTTATATTCAAAGGTGCAGATATTTCTTCATTAGCTGGAATATTTTGAGTTGGTGGCGCACTAGAGTCCGTGGTTTCTAGCACAACAATGTTATCTTTGACACAAGCATTTGATGTAACACATGCAACAGATTTACTGCTACAACTTGACAAGGTGTTTTCCATTTTTAAAAGTCTGTAAATATTCATAGAACTACTTTAATATCATTTTTTAATGTCTATAAAATATTCATTATTGGACCAATTTAAAAGTCTATAATTTATTATTATACTAATTTAAAAGTTTGTATTTCAAAAAAACATTTAAAAACAGCAAAATAAAGCTTATCGCAGTAGCAAGCTTATCTGCATTTCAAAAAAACATTTAATAACAAAATTATAAGCAATCAAAACTTATATATTTTTTAAAATTCTAATCATTTGAAACTTCTTTTTCTTTGAAATCTGATGACATATATAAAATCTGTATATTCAAAGCAATCAAAACTATAAACATAAGATTATGTTCAAGTTAGATTTTCCGAAAGACAAACATGTATAAATAAGCACTTCCGAAAACAATGACCGAAATCGAATTTAGTTGAGATGACAAAATTAAAACATACATTCTTAAAACATTGAAACTAACATATACATTCAAAAAAAATCCTCAAACTGAAATCCATGAATCAGAGCTTATAACATTTAAAAAGCGGAAATACCAGAAGAGGAAATACCAGAAGTGAAGCCGTTGGAAGGAGAACCAAAGCGGAGCTGTAGCCGAAACTAGAGCTGCAATGTAAGGGGTTTCGTAACGGAGTCGGAGCTGCAATGTGCCAGAGCCGGAGCTACGAGGTGTAGCGACGTCCGAGTGATGTGAGGGGTTTCGTCGATTTAGGGCTTGTGATTTAGGGTTTGATATTATTTTTTTGTTGCGGTTGTGAAAAATCAGATTGTAAGTTTGAAACAAAAATGAGTAGTAATTTTGTTACGGCTTTCAAAATTGAATTAGGGTTTGGTACTTTATTGGACTTGGGCCAGCTTTAATTTTTAAATAAATTATAAGTATAACTTATTATGGGTATCTTTAAATAATAAATCGATATAATAATACCAATTTTTATCATAATTAATTTCGGAACAGACGGATGTTTTTCGGATATGGATACACTCATATCCGCATCCGCATCCGAAATTCTTTTCGGATATTGGATATCCGCATTTGGTTTTCAGATATCGGATAATATCTGTATTTTCAGATACGGATTCAGACGGATTTTGGATTTTTCGAGTATCTATTGACAGGCCTACGGTTGACCAATCCCCCCTTCCGGTCGTGAATTCCTGAAGCACAAATGGATTTAGTTCCTCCTCCTTCTATTTTACTTCTGATTTCTTATCTAAATTGAATTCATACATTCATAAGCACACGTACTCCAACTAAATCAACCGTGTTCCATCAAATTCACAAATGAATTCATAAATATCAAAAGAGGGGTTTATAGTAAAGATGCAAGTTTTATTCCACATGTACAAGGTTAAATTACCATTAACTGTAGCTTTGAAACATACATAGAAAGTGAGTTAAAGGACTCACCTTGGGTTGAAGATTGCAAATTACTACACTAAATATTTCTCTCTCCTCTTCTTGCCTCTACTGTAAAATTTCCCTTTTCAAAATTGATGGTCAAAACTAGAGCTTCAGTTTGCAATTTGGTGTAAAGAGATGTCAAGAAGCATATATATGAATTTGAGGAATTTTAGAATTCTATTAAAATTGATTTTGATTTTTGAGGTGGTGGAATATAAGTAGGTTTTTAAATAAAATGAAGGGAAGTGGTCTCTTGTAGTTAGTGGCTTATTTATAAAATGAGGTGAGCAACTTGGAAATTGAAATCTCTAGATTTCATGAATAAGATATTTATGTTTTGGGCCAAACTAATTTAGGCTTGGGCTTTCTTTATTACTAATTGCATTTACTTTTCTTTCTTCATGAAACGCGTTTCTTCACATTACTAGCCCAGATACTTTCAATAACAGCATATCATATTTTCTTAACATCATGCTGCATAATTTACTATTTTATAAACCATTTTCTACCATATTATTTATTTAATTTAATCATTCCTATTTCATTTCATTTACTGATTAAATTAAAATTCCTTTAACGTTATAAAATAAAATTCTTTCTACTATTAATAATAAATTCTAAAATTATTCATCTCAATTATTATTTACTATACAAGTTTAATTTATCATTTTATTCCAAATTATTAATTTATGCTTTTAAATTTTAAAATAATTAAATAAAACCAAATAACCATTTATCAATATAAAAACTCTTTTCATTTATATAAAATATTTTTCATTTAATTTCCAAATCATTCCCATAATTTCACATTTCTAATATTAAAACACATTCAATAAATTAATCTTCATTATTAGATTTCTAATATATCACTTCTTGACAACGGGTTGTTGCAGGCTCCCCCGTTAAGAAAATTGCATCTTTGCAATTCCTTTTTAGGGAAAATCTACAACCAGCTAGTTAAATTCTAGCTAATCTACATCATTTATTAATAACGGACAAGAATAAAACACATACCAGACCCATGTGCATCAGAAAATAACTCAAATTAAGTAGATTCCATATACTCATGAGTCTCCCAAGTACAATCCAATGGGTTATCGCACCACTATACCTTTAATAAAAGAACTCTCTTACTTCTAAGTTGTTAGACTTCTGAGTCAACTATGCGAATAGGATGCTGCACATAAATAAGATCAGGGGATATCTTGAGCTTCTGTATGTCTCTCGGTTCCACTACAGTCTCTGTATCCCGCAAATCTTCTTTAGTTGGGTAACATAAAAGAAGCTATGGATTCCTAAAATGTGATCTGGAAGTGAAACTCTATATGCAACTCTTCCAATTCGTTCAGTAATTGGATATGGGCCAACAAAATAAGGTACTAACTTCCTCGATTTACTGAATCTTATAATTCCCTTCAATGGAGATATTTTCACATAAACAAAATCTCCAACTTCAAAATATATCTCCTTCCTTCTTCGATAGTCATAAGACTTCTGACGATCCTTGGCCTCTTTCATTCTTGGTCTAATCGACTCGATCTTCTCCGATGCTTCTCTGGTAGAATATGGACCTAAAACAAATTTATCTCCCATCTCAAGCCAATGTGATGGTGATCGACATGGTCCACCAAATAAGGCTTCAAACGGTACCATGCCAATGCAGGATTGATAGCTATTATTGTAAGCAAAGTCGACCAAACAGAGATAATATTCCCAGCTACCTCCAAAATCAAACACACAAGCTCGAAGCAAATCTTAAAGTATCTAGTTCACCCACTCCATTTGAGCATTGGTTTGCGAATGATAAGCTATACTAAAATTTAGCTTTCTCCCCAATGCTACCTGAAGAATCCTCCGAATTCTACTAGCAAACAAAGGATCACAATCACAAACTATAAAGCTAGGGACTCCATAAAGTCTAACTACTTCCTTCTCATAGAGCTTAGCCTGATATAGTGTGGCTTGGTTCTACTTTACTAGCGTAGAATGTGCATACTTAGTCAACCGATCTACCACAACTTATATGTTGTCATGGCCACTCCTTGACCATGGCAATCAGCCAATAAAATCCATTGACACTTGATCCCATTGACACTTGATCCCATTTCCACTAATTAATTACCAATGGTTGAAGCAAACCACTGGGCTACTGGTGTTCAACCTTCACTAGCTTCCATGTCATACACTTCTTCATGAACTTGCCAACATCACGATTCATTCGTTCCTAGTAGTATAGACATTTCATGTCCATTTACATCTTACTACCACACGGGTGAATAGCGTATCATTGATAGATGGCAATCTTCCATTACATATTTATGGAGATCGTTAATATCTGAAACTACTAATCTATTTCTTCTCTATAGACATCCATATGAAACAAGAAAATAGCCAATGAGATCTTTACCTTCATCACATGATTCCAATCTTTGGATAAGTGCTAAAATAACTGGATCTTTCTTTTGAGCTTCAACAATTCGATCCATCAGAGATGGTCTAGCCACTAAACTAGGTAGCATTGCTCCCAAAGTAGCTACAAAATCTCTATCATGAATCTCACACATAGATATAGTGTCTCGAGATCCTTTCATTCTGCAATCATCATAAAAAATATTGCTTGGTGTTTAATGCTTAGTGCATCAGCTACTCGATTACCTTTCCCTGGTGTATACTGGATCTCAAGTCATTAGCTACTAGGAATTCTAGCCATCGATGTTCTCTCATATTGAGATACTTCTAGGTAAACAAATATTTCAATGACTAACGATCCATGATAATACAATATGCTCTCCAAGCAAGTGGTGACGTTAGATCTTCAGATCGAAGATTATGACAGCCAGTTCCAAATCATGAGTAGCATATCTAATCTCATTAGGCCTTAATTTCCTTAATGCATATACTACCATCTTTCCCTTCAACCTTAACACTATGCTTAATCCAAAACCACCTGCATCTGTGTAAACCTCCATTTCATGGTTATCTTCGAGGACAATAAGCATCGGTGCATGAGTAAGCAATCCCTTCAACTTATGATATGCTTCCTCGCATATAGCCGTCCACTAGCACTTAACTACTTTCTTTGTGAGATTAGTGAGAGGTTGCATGATCTTCAAAAAATCCTTAATGAGTCGCCAATAATATCCAGCCAATCCCCAAAAACTTTAAATCTTCGAAACTATCTCAGACCGCTTCCAGTTTTGAATAACTTCTACTTAGCTGTATCTACTGAGATACCAGCATCTGAGACAATATAACCTAAGAACTTAACTTTCTTATGCCAGCAGTGACACTTTGAGAACTTGGCTTTTAGCTTATTCTACCTCAATGTCTCCAATGTAGTTATGAGATGCTTCTCGTGCTCCGTCTTAGATCAGAATAGACTAGAATGTCATTTATGAAGGCTAAGACGAACTTGTCTAAATAATCACTTAAAACTCTATTCGTTAGGTCGACGAAGTAGGCTGGAGCATTCATCAATCCGAATGGTATTACTATCATACATAGGATCCATATCTAGTCCTGAATGCTATTAAAGGAATACTATCCTCAACAATTCTTTCAGTTTAAAAAACATTATTTTCGAACTTATAAATATCTATTTTATATATTATCAATATATTTATATTTAAAAAATTTAATATTTTTTATATTAATGTGTGTGTATATGTGTATGTATGTGTGTACGTAAATATTTGATTTATTAAATTATAATAAATAGATTTGGTTTTTAGTTAAAAAAATCTATGGCTGAAATGAAATAATTTATATACTATAATTAATATTCAGTTTAGTAAAATTACATACTTTAATTATATTATATTTTAAATAATTTATATACTATAATTAATATTCAGTTTAGTAAAAATTACATACATTAATTATATTATATTTTAAATAATTTGTATATTGAAAATATATTTTCGACGACAATAATATATTACTCAGAATATGAAATATTTATTTCAATTAGATAAAAGATATTCTTAAATGTTTTTATAAATCTAGATTGAATTTAAAATATTTTAATAATCCAAACTTAGATATTTTAGATATTAAATTTGAATTTAAATTTTATTTACATAATCAAAATCTAGTTAAATATTTTAAATTTTATTTTATTTAATATAAAATTCAAATTTCGAAATAATATATATAAATGTGTGTGTGTGTGTGTTTTTTTTTAAAATAATATTTTTATCATATCAAAGTGCACATGAATGGCGAGTGTTTACGTTATAAATGAAAATCCTAATATTTATATACTTATACATTTATTTTGCATACATTATTATGTTGCACGTGCACGATATACACATATGAATATATAGTGATATACTAATAATTTATATACAAAGTGTTTTTAATCAACCCATTAATCAATTAAATCGCTAAATTAAATAAGATTGGATTTTATTTAAATTAAATAGATTGGATCTAGTACAACCCATTAGACTTTATAGGTCTACTTTGATCCAAGTAGAGATATTTTTTGAAATCTACCAATTCAACCCATTATAGACTGATGTAGTTTCATAAGAGCCATGGTTGACAACTGCTGCCTTATGTTATCTAAGCTAGCAGTTTGTTTCCACTTAGGGGCACTTACAGGATCGTGACCATTGCAATATATAGTCATACAGCACGTTGGTGCAATATAGATACCGTGTCACGATGGTCATTGAGGTGACTTATGACTGTAGGAGTAGTATTAAAAGTATATAAGGAAGGCCCTTGGAGTGGGGCTAAGAGCTTATCAGTCTCCCATACGGTATTAATGAGATGAAATAGACTACTCATTCACCTGTGTGGAATCATTGGGTTTATAGTTGAGAGCCGATATGGCTATTTCTGAGGCTGAAAGTCCATGAGGTAGTCAACCTCGTATATTTATGTTGTATGATTATTTAGGAGATAATCTACAACATTGCTAAGAGCATGTCATATTGAGGAGTTTGACCCCATACTAATTTATTTATTATGTGGTTAGCCAAGATCTAATAATGGCATGGCTAAGTGCATGGCATATTTGTGTTTAACAATTGTTTTCCATGGGTGCTTGTTTGTTTTTTATCTTATGTGTTGAATATAACGAACCTTGAGTATGTCTACTTTATGGTTATTTGAGAGAGAATCTTGGCATAACTAAGAGCATGTTGTGATTGATTTTGATGATTATTGTCTATGAGTTAGTTCATCTATTTTAATATTGTACTACTTGATATGTTGATTGACTTTGCATTGATATAAGTGATGATATATAGGTATGGTTTGATACTTTTTGTTACATTTGAGATGTTTATATACCCCTTTTGAGATACACTTGTTTATACTATGCCAATTGTTATTATATATTGACATCCACATTTTAGACAGTCTGAATCATTTATTATTTATATAATACTCAGATCAGTTTGAGATATTTCAAGTTCAGGGACGTAGTGACCAGCTTGTGGTTATTGGGCTTAGTTGGAGGCTAGTTTATTAGTGGGACTTGTATATGTAATAGGGTAGTCTCATGTATGTATATTTTGATGTTGGAATGTGTTGTATGTATTGGATATGTTTTGTATATTTTAAGAGATAATGGGTATTTGACTCTTTTATAGGCCCACTTAGACTTGTATATTTCATCTATTATATTTTATCATTGCATTTGGTGACTTCGTGATCACTATTATTGTTTTGTATTGCGTATTTTTCAACCTTGAAAACTTATGTGTTTATTGCTTTGTACCAATATGTAACAACCCGCGAATTTTGAAAATATTTTAAATGAAAATTCATTTGAAACTTTGAATGTAATTATTTTAAAATTTGATAAATTTGGAAAATTAATGTAATATTTTGGGATTTGATATGAAATGTTCTTCAAAATTTAATAAAATAAAGATTTATCTTAAAATGTAAATTTTGGTCAACTTTGGTCAAAGTTTGACTTTCTGTGAAAATTTTAAAATTTGAATTTTGAACTTTACTTTTTTTTATGAAGATGAATTTAATTCTAACATTTTCTTTGGTTTTCATTTTGTAAAATTTTGATTTCTACTTCTCAAAATTTACAACTTTTGGCGTGTTACACGTAGTTATTTTCCCTTTAACATTCATCTTATTTACATTGTGACTTTAAGCTTGTACCAATGGGCTAAGAATTCCTTTAGTTAGATGAGAAGCCACCTGTTGAGATGCCTATATAATATCCTAGGGTTTCGCTAGACTCTCACTTTCATTTGTGCCTCTGCAAATTGATGTAAGTTTTCTTCTTCTTCCTCACCTTCTTCTTCTTCTCTAAAATTTTGTTTTCCTCTACAATTTTCCTCCTCCTCTCCTCAACAAATTTCGGCCATGCTAGTCTCTACATCCACCTCCTCTTCCTCCAACCAGAAACCCTAGCCAAAACTACCTCTTCTCCTTCTTTTTCCTCTTTCCTCTTCACCAATTTTGGCCTCCACCTCCTCTTCCTCCAACCAAAAACCCTATAGCCGAACCCCTTCCTTTTTCCCCCTTTTCTTCTTCATTTATTTTGGCCATCACCACCATCCTCCTCTCCAATTGCCAAACCCTAACCATAGCCTTGCCATAGCCTATGGCCGAACCCAAAACCTAGCCAAACCCTAACCCTAGGCTTGCCTTGACCATGTAGGCCGAACCCTAAACCCAAACCTTGCCTTCCTCTAGCCTTGTAGCCACAAACCCTAGCCTATAGACCAAACCCTAACCCAAATCTAGCCTAGACCGAACCCAAACAAACCCTAGACCAAACCTATGTGTTCCCTAGACAAGCCCTCTTCACATGTTTACAAATATATAATTTTTCTACTTTTATTTTTCTATGTGAATTATTTGTTTACGTATGGCATTTATTTTATTTTTCAAAGCGTCGGATTTGGATTCTCCTCTCACTCAAGCTTGTCCGTAATTTGTTGTGCTTGTCGTAGTCATTGTGTTGCATTTTAAATCACTTCTCTAACTAAAGAAAGGCGAGGAATCACTCTTGACAACGTACTTATATTTTAGTGAATTGATGACAATGGAATTGTATAGATTTGTATATGCAAGTTGAGAATTTCACCTATGTTTATATTTTGTTATTTCATATCATATTCACTTGTTATGATCATATGCCATGATATATTGAATGTTTTTATGCTATTTAATATTCTATTCTCACACTGCAAGTTACTTCACTATGGGTTGAAATGATACATACCCGAATGATCTTTAGATTAAGGAAAATTGTTATGGGTTAAAATGATAGACCTGAGAAATTTTATTTGACTTGGGATTGCGGGTTTGAAATGATATAAAACCCGGAAAATTAATAAATTGCGGATTGAAATTATATATGTCCGTATTTACTTGACCCTAGGGTAGAGAATTTTATACAAACTCTGTGGTTAATTTAAAATGATTTTCTAAAAATTATTAAGTATTTTGGATTTCTATATATGAATCTCAACTAAAATTTAATGTAATAATTTCTGTAAATTTGTTTACATGAGTTAAAAAAAATTATAAGAAATAAATAGTTGGAAATGTAAATTTTGGAATCTAATTTACAGAATGAAGGTTAATTGAAATTTAATAATCCGATTTGACTTAATAATGGTATTTTACTCTAACCTATAAATTGTAAGTTTTAATTCATGTAATAAGGATTAAAATGATAAATGGTTGTTTTTTGTGGAAAAAAAATGCAAGTTAAAATGTACATTTGACATGTAATTTCTAACTAATATAAATGGTATAACTTGGGTAATAAAAATTATAAATGTTATTTACTGAAAAGAAAATAAAGTGTAAGTTAATAACATACTTTTAACTTAGCATAAGGATTTCAGCTTTAAAATTTGACATTATAGTAACAAAATTATTTAACTAAAGGTGTGGTTTCTTTATTGACCAAATAGGTAAAATTAGAGTAATATAATAAGAATGATATAATGACTATGATAAAAACTGTAAATATATGTACTATTTGATTATATAAACTATTGTAGTAGGAAATATTATAGTAACAACTCAAAACTGCTGCGATTTCTTATAGTAACAATTCAAAACTGCTGTGATTTCTTACTGTAACAATTCTGCACTGCTGCGGATTCTTACAGAACAATTCTGCACCGTTGTGAATTTTAACAGTAACAATTCTACTCCGTTGCGAATTCTTATAGTAGCATTTCTGTACTGCTGCGTTTTTTTAAAAGTGACATTTCCAAAATGCTACAAAATTTTCTAAAGGGTTATAGTTCCAATGTTATGGTTCTAAAGGTTACATTTTAAAGTGCTATGATCTCTAAATTTTTACGTTTCAAAAGGGTTATAATTAAATGAATTTGGAAGTGTACGACTTTGGAAAAATGAATAATATTTTAAAGAATAATGATATGGAATTTATATGGTTTTGAAAGGAATATGTTTGATATGAAAAATAAACCATTTGAAATTGAATAACCATGGGTTATAATAACATTTGGTTGTTAAAGAGACAGGGATCGGATATGGGCATACTCTTTGTCGATACCGAAAACCACTTTAACAACTATGTACGCGGTGGAGATTCCAGAATGAAGTAGGATGGTGGCAACGATCCTAAAGGTATATTTACATGGACCTAACTCCTGTGAGTTAGCATAAGGTGGTTAAAACAAGAGCAATTGATGGGCCAAGTGAGGTAGCTCCTCCGGTCAGACACACTTCATCGTTAGCCATTCTATTACTTTGTGATTGATTTGGTGTGCACCTTTGATTCGGGAGTGTGGATCGAGTTGGGCGGTAGTTGCGGCTATGCGTTACAACAATCCGGAAGTGTAATTGGTATATCTACACTGGTATTGCCTAGTTGTGCCGTGTCACCTACCCTAGCGCGCCTTCTACGAGTTTGTTTTATGTCGTACCTATGGGGTATCCTCTAGCGGCCCCTGTTTATGGGGAGTTACGGTACTGTATAGACTATTGGCATTATAAAAATGTGTTAAGGGGGAAAATGTAACGCCTTAACGCTATTTTAATAGTTTACTTTACTTTAGACATTATTATAATAGCGTATATTACTACATAGTAGATAGTTTAACGGATCCTTAAAGGATGGGCGATCCCAAGCATCCTTTAAGTTACTGATGCATTTCTTTTGAAGTTCACTTGAGTTGATTTACATTTTATAAGTATGTATGTCCTGACTTGAGTGTTTTGTGTTTTTGCCTTACGCTCGGGTCAGCCTGAGTTTCACAGCTTTGGTTTCATCCTTTTTGGAGCTAGAGATCCGCTAGAGATTTAGCTGTCTACTTGATATTTCCATTCCAGTTATTTCCACTCAGCTTTTACTTTTGTAGTAGAGAAGTTATGTATCTAAAATTTCTGTTGTATTTATTTTCAGACTTGGGTATTATATATTAGTTTGAGATTATGTATCTAGGAGCTTCATAAACTCCTATGTTTATTTTATTCCACTGCGAGTTATTCTGATATTCTGTGTCTGTGATTCTATGATTGATTTTATTTGCCCTAAATTTTATTAACAATCTGTTGTTTTGAATTATTCAAGTCTGACATGTGTGGTTTTATTGTCGATTTGAATGGTCCAAAATGACAGGATGTTACAGTTGGTATCAGAGCTTTGGTTTTAGGCAAACCTTAGCCTACAGGGCAAAAACTCATTAGAGATAGGGTAGAAATACCCTAGAATGAGTAAAATCAACCTTAGAATCATTCTTTGTGAGAGAACGTATTTTCAAGTATTAAATGGTTTTCAAATGATTTTCAAATGATTTTAAAGGATTATTTTGGATATAAAAATTTTCTTGTTTTAAAATCTAATTTTCCTTAGAATTTCCCTTCTTTTCGAATCCACCTTGTTTAATAGAATTATTTGATTAGGATTTCCATTCTAGTTGAATCTTGTCTTTTGTCTTTCTCCTCTATCTTGGTCCTAAAGAATGATTGTCCCTTGTATCAGAAGGGCAAGACATCTGGAGTCTTTGCCATGACTTCTTCCACTCATGCTCTGCCTACTCCATCTGCTCCTAGTGATACCCAAGTTACTCTCCAGGGCACTTTTACTTTGTTTAATTTTCCGGTTCGTGTTCTATTTGACACGGGAGCTTCTCATAGTTTCATTTCTTTGGACCTTTGTGATAAGTTTGAGCATATCCTTTCGCCTAAGTTTGCAACTGAACCTTTGTTTGTTACTAATCAGATTGGTGGTCCCACAAACCTTAGTATGATTTGTAATAGGGTGGAACTCTTCCATTCTAGCTATCGTTTTTTTAGTGATTTCTATGTTCTTGGTTTCGATGCTTTTGATATATTGCTTGGAGGAGATTGGCTAAAGATGCATGAATTTGTTATCTCTTGTAAAACCCAGACTTTTTCTCTTGTTGATGATTTTGGTAAGCCCTTGGTGATTAAGTACCGTATGCCTCAGGAGTATGCGGGCAGTTTTACATATTCTCTTGATTCTTCCCCTAGTGATCTTGATTCTACTCCTATGGTCAAACTCTATCCCGATGTGTTTGGTGAAGTCACTTCTTTACCTCCTAAATGGGAAATCGAATTCCGTATTGATCTCATTCCTAGAGCTAGACCTGTAGTTCTTCCTCCCAGAAGAATGGCACCCCGTGAGAAGGTTGAGTTGAGAAAGCAAATCGAAGACTTGTTCCCCAAAGGTTTGATCAAACCCAGTCATTCCGAATGGGGAGAAGCGGTGGTTTTTTTCACTGAGTCTGATGGTTCTTTGAAGATGTGTGTTGATTATAGGGAGCTGAACAAGCTCACTATAAAAAACAGATATCCAATGCCTCGTATTAATGATATGTTCGATCAGCTTTATGGAGCTACTGTATTCTCTCAGCTTGATCTTGCCACCGGTTTCCTCCAGCTCAGAATTACCGAGGAAAGTATTCCCAAAACTGCTTTCCGTTCTAAGGATGGTTTCTTTGAATGGTTAGTTATGCCTTTTGGTTTGACTAACGCCCCAGCTTTCTTTGTCGACCTTATGAACCAGGTTTTCCATGATGTTCTTAATAAGTTTTTTCTAGTCTTCGTCGATGATATTATGGTTTTCTCTAAGTCTAAGGCGGAACATGAAATACATTTGAATTTTGTTCTGAAGACCCTTAGGAGTCATTAGTTGAAAACCAAATTCTCCAAATGCCATTTCTAAAAAGATGAAGTTCGATTTCTTGGACATACTGTTTCTGGTGATGGAGTTTCTGTTGATCCAGTTAAGATCATTGCGATCAATGTAAGTCTATCTTCTCTTCTTCCTTTGTACATTAATTATTCTATCTCTTTCTCGGTTCTTATTCCCCCTATTCTATTTTAGGATTGGGAAACTCTTAGGACTCCATCTGATATCCGTAGTTTTCTGGGCATTGCCGGTTATTATCGGAGATTCATTGAGAATTTTGCTTGGATTGCTGCACCTCTCACCGCTCTAACTCGTAAGAATGCTAAGTTTAGATGGAATGATAAGTGTGAAGCTGCATTCAATAAGTTGAAGCACAAACTTACATCCGCGCCAGTTCTTACCGTTCCAAATGGAAATGATTGATTAACGGTATACACTGATGCAAGTCGTGAAGGTTTGGGAGCCATTCTGATGTAGGATGGGAAGGTTATCGCTTATGCCAGTCGTCAGTTGAAGACTCATGAAGCCAATTATGCAGCCTATGATTTGGAATTGCTTGCCGCAGTTTTTGCTTTGAAGCTTTGGAGACATCATCTATTAGGAACTAAGTTTGAGCTCTTTACGGATCATCAGCCTTTGAAATATATTTTCACCCAGAAGGACTTGAATCTGAGGCAAGTTAGGTGGCTTGAGTTTCTAGCTTCTTATGACCTCGACATCAACTATACCCCCGGGAAAGCTAATGTTGTAGCTGATGCTTTGAGTCGAAAGAATGTGATGTTATGTCAGCTTGTTGTTTCTTCCCCTCTTATGGATCGTATTATCGCTAAGCAGGATGAAGATAGGATAATTAGGCTTATTAAGGAAAATGTTCATAGCAGGGTTGGTGGTAGTAGCCAAGATGGAAGCGGAGCTCAGATCGTTGATAAAGGGATTTTGAGGATTGATAATCGAATTTGTGTCCCGAATGTCGATGGATTGAGGCAAGAATTACTTCGGGAAAATCATCGGTCCAGACTTTCTATTCATCCAAGTGTGAAGAAGATGTACAATGATGTGAAGAAGCTGTATTGGTGGAGGGGTATGAAGCGTGGTATCTCCCTTTTTGTTAGTAGATGTGCAACTTGTCAGCAGGTTAAGGCTGATCATCAGAAGACTGCTGGATTATTGCAACCCCTTAAGGTTCCCAATTGGAAATGGGAACAAGTTTCTATGGATTTTATTGATGGATTACCGAGGACTAGGAGAGGTAATGAGAGTATTTGGATAATTGTGGATAGATTGACCAAGTTGGCTCATTTCATTCCGGTTAGGTCCAA
The DNA here is from genome assembly GCA_030737815.1 of Allium fistulosum. Taxonomy (NCBI): domain Eukaryota; kingdom Viridiplantae; phylum Streptophyta; class Magnoliopsida; order Asparagales; family Amaryllidaceae; genus Allium; species Allium fistulosum. The sequence goes on from CM060906.1 coordinate 329,425,321, forward strand.
CCGTTCTGCTTCAAGTTTAGCTGAGATTTATATGAGAGATATTGTTCGTCTTCATGGTTTTCTGGTCAGTATTATTTGTGATAGAGATCTCATCTTTACCAGCCAGTTTTGGAGAGCTTTTCAGGAAGCTTTAGGTACTCACCTGAATCTGAGCACTGCTTACCATACACGGATCGACGGTCAAATAGAAAGAGTGAATCAGATTCTGGAAGATCTTCTTCGTGCATGTGTCCTTGATTGTGGAGGATCTTAGGAAGATCATCTCTATCTCGTAGAATTCACCTATAACAATAGTTATCAGGTATAATCTCAAATATCTATTTAAGGTTGTCTTAAACATTTATCTATCTTATCCCTTTTTTTTGAATTCAGGCTAGTATCGCAATGCCTCCATTTGCTGCTCTTTATGGACGCCCTTGCAAATCTCCTCTTGCTGGATTGAATCCGGTAATCATTTGGTTCTTGGTCCTGATATGATTCTAGAAGCATCTGAGAAGGTTGAGGAGATTAGGAGAAAGATGAGGATTGCTCAGGATAGACAGAAGAAGTATGCTGACAGGCGCAGGAGGAATTTAGAATTTTCTGTTATGATCGGGTTTTCCTTAAGGTCTCTCCATTAAGAAATGTGATTCGTTTTGGTCGCAGAGGGAGGCTCGCTCCTAGGTTTATTGGTCCTTTTCGCATCTTAGAGAGAGTTAGTTCCTTAGCTTACCGTTTGGATTTGCCTGAGAAGCTTTCTGGAGTGCATAATGTGTTCCATGTTTCGCATCTTCGTTGGTATCTTCATGATCCATCTTTGATTGTCCAGCCTTCTGCTCTCAAGAGTTTGGATGTTGAGCCGAACTTTACAGTCGAGAGGAAGCCACTTCGTATTATCAATAGAGGTACGAAGCAGCTACGAAAAAAATCTGTCAACTTGGTCACAGTGAAATGGAGCACTAATGATCGGGATTGTACTTGGGAAACGGAAGAGAGCATTCGTGCTTCGAATCCGGAATTGTTTGTTCCAGATATCATTCGTTATCCTACCTTATCCCTCTTTGTTTTGTGGGTCTCGTTCCTTTTCGAGGATGAAAAGTTTTGAGTGGGGGAGAGTGTAACAACCCGCGAATTTTGAAAATATTTTAAATGAAAATTCATTTGAAACTTTGAATATAATTATTTTAAAATTTGATAAATTTGGAAATTTAATGTAATATTTTGGGATTTGATGTGAAATGTTCTTCAAAATTTAATAAAATATAGATTTTTCTTAAAATGCAAATTTTGGTCAACTTTGGTCAAAGTTTGACTTTCTGTGAAAATTTTAAAATTTGAATTTTGAACTTTTACTTTTTTTTATGAAGATGGATTTAATTCTAACATTTTCATGGTTTTTTGTTTTGTAAAATTTTGATTTCTACTTCTCAAAATTTACAACTTTTGGCGTGTTACACGCAGTTATTTTCCCTTTAACATTCATCTTATTTACATTGTGACTTTGGGCTTGTACTAATGGGCTAGGAATTCCTTTAGTTAGATGAGAAGCCACCTGTTGAGATGCCTATATAATATCCTAAAGTTTTGCTAGACTCTTACTTTCATTTATGCCTCTGCAAATTGATGTAAGTTTTCTTCTTCTTCCTCACCTTCTTCTTCTTCTCTAAAATTTTGTTTTCTTCTACAATTTTCCTCCTCCTCTCCTCAACAAATTTCGGCCATGCTAGTCTCTACATCCACCTCCTCTTCCTCCAACCAGAAACCCTAGCCAAAACTACCTCTTCTCCTTCTTTTTCCTCTTTCCTCTTCACCAATTTTGGCCTCCACCTCCTCTTCCTCCAACCAAAAACCCTATAGCCGAACCCCTTCCTTTTTCCCCCTTTTCTTCTTCATTTATTTTGGCCATCACCACCATCCTCCTCTCCAATTGCCAAACCCTAACCATAGCCTTTCCATAGCCTATGGCCGAACCCAAAACCTAGCCAAACCCTAACCCTAGGCTTGCCTTGACCATGTAGGCCGAACCCTAAACCCAAACCTTGCCTTCCTCTAGCCTTGTAGCCACAAACCCTAGCCTATAGACCAAACCCTAACCCAAATCTAGCCTAGACCGAACCCAAACAAACCCTAGACCAAACCCTATGTGTTCCCTAGACAAGCCCTCTTTACATGTTTACAAATATATAAATTTTCTACTTTTATTTTTCTATATGAATTATTTGTTTACGTATGGCATTTATTTTATTTTTCAAAGCGTCGGATTTGGATTCTCCTCTCACTCAAGATTGTCCGTAATTTGTTGTGTTTTTCGTAGTCGTTGTGTTGCGTTTTGAATCACTTCTCTAACCAAAGAAAGGTGAGTAATCCCTCTTGACAACATACTTATATTTTGGTGAATTGATGACAATGGAATTGTATGGATTTGTATATGCAAGTTGAGAATTTCACCTATGTTTATATTATGTTATTTCATATCATATTTACCTATTATGATCATATGCCATGATATATTGAATATTGCTATGTTATTTTATATTCTGTTCTCACACTGCAAGTTCCTTCACTATGGGTTGAAATGATACATACCCGAATGATCTTTAAATTAAGGAAAATTGTTATGGGCTGAAATGATAGGCCTGAGCAATTTTATTTGACTTGGGATTGCGGGTTTGAAATAATATAAAACCCGGAAAATTAATAAATTGCGATATGTCCGTATTTACTTGACCATAGGGTAGAGAATTTTATACAGACTCCATGGTTAATTTAAAATGATTTTCTAAAAATTATTAAGTATTTTGGATTTCTATATATGAATCTCAACTAAAATTTAATGTAATAATTTCTGTAAATTTGTTTACATGAGTTAATTTTTTTTATAAGAAATAAATAGTTGGAAATGTAAATTTTGGAATCTAATTTACAGAATGAAGGTTAATTGAAGTTTAATAATCTGATTTGACTTAATAATGGTATTTTATTCTAACCTATAAATTGTAAGTTTTAATTCATGTAATAGGGATTAAAATGATAAATGGTTTTTTTTGTGGAAAAAAAATGTAAGTTAAAACGTACATTTAACATGTAATTTCTAACTAATGTAAATGGTATAACTTGGGTAATAAAAATGATAAATGTTATTTACTGAAAAGAAAATAAAGTGTAAGTTAATAACGTACTTTTAACTTAGCATAAGGATTTCAACTTTAAAATTGACATTATAGTAACAAAGTTATTTAACTAAAGGTGTGGTTTATTTATTGACCAAATAGCTAAAATTAGAGAGATATAATTTGAATGATATAATGACTATGATAAAAACTGTAGATATATGTACTATTTGATTATATAAACTATTGTAATAGGAAGTATTACAGTAACAATTCAAAACTGCTACGATTTCTTACGGTAACAATTCAAAATTGCTGCGATTTCTTACTGTAACAATTCTGCACTACTGCGGATTCTTACAGTAACAATTCTGCACCGTTGTGAATTCCTACAGTAACATTTCTGCTCCGCTGCGAATTCTTACAGTAGCATTTCTATACTGCTGCGTTTTTTTAAATGTGACATTTCCTGAATGCTACAAAATTTTCTAAAGGGTTATAGTTTCGAATGTTATGGTTCTAAAGGTTACATTTTAAAGTGCTATGATATCTAAATTTTTATGTTTCAAATGGGTTATAATTAAATGAATTTGGAAGTGTACGACTTTGGAAAAATGAATATTATTTTAAAGAATAATGATATGGAATTTATATGGTTTTGAAAGGAATATGTTTGATATGAAAAATAAACCATTTGAAATTGAATAACCACGGGTTATAATAATGTTTGGTTGTTAAAGAGACCGGGATCGGATATGGGCATACTTTCTGTCGATACCGAAAACCACTTTAACAACTATGTACGCGATGGAGATTCCAGAATGAAGTAGGATGGTGGCGACGATCCTAAAGGTATATTTACGTGGACCTAACTCCCGTGAGTTAGCATAAGGTGGCTAAAACAGGAGCAATTGACGGGCCAAGTAAGGTAGCTCCTCCGATCGGACACACTTCATCGTTAGCCATTCTATTACTTTGTGATTGATTTCGTGCGCACCTTTGATTCGGAAGTGTGGATCGAGTTGAGCGGTAGTTGCGGCTATGCGTTACCAACAGTCTGGAAGTGTAATTGGTATATCTACCTTGGCATTGCCTAGTTGTGTCATGTCACCTACCCTAGCGCGCCTTCTACGAGTTTGTTTTATGTCGTACCTATGGGGTATCCTCTAGCGGCCCCAGTTTACGGATAGTTACGGTACTGTATAGACTATTGGCGTTATAAAAACGTGTTAGGTGGGAAAATGTAATGCCTTAACGCTATTTTAATAGTTTACTTTACTTTAGACATTATTATAATAGCGTATATTACTACATAGTAGATAGTTTAACGAATCCTTAAAGGATGGGCGATCCTAAGCATCCTTTAAGTTACCGATGCATTTCTTTTGCAGTTCACTTGAGTTGATTTACATTTTATAAGTATGTATGTCCTGACTCGAGTGTTTTGTGTTTTTTCCTTACGCTCGGGTCAGCCTGATTTTCATAGCTTTGTTTTCATCCTTTTTGGAGCTAGAGATCCGCCGGAGATTTAGCTGTCTACCTGATATTTCCATTCCAGTTATTTCCACTCAGCTTTTGCTTTTGTAATAGAGAACTTATGTATCTAAACTTTCTGTTGTATTTGTTTTCAGACTTGGGTATTATGTATTAGTTTGAGACTATGTATCTAAGAGCTTCACGAACTCCTATGTTTATTTTATTCCGCTGCGAGTTATTCTGTTATTCCGTGTCTGTGATTCTGTGATTGATTTTATTTGCCCCAAATTTTATTAACAATCTGTTGTTTTGAATTATTCAAGTCTAACATGTGTGGTTTTATTGTCGATTTGAATGGTCCAAAACGACAGGATGTTACACAATACTGGGTACATATTGGTGAGTTGTATTTGATTTTTTTGAATACATATTGGTGTTAACTCAATGAATATTCACATTTGACGGGTCAATATCATCTCATTCTTTATATTACCAAACAATATTACTAAGTAATTCTCTTTGATAGTATGGATATAAAGCTGGGGTATGACATGTTAATAGTTTGAACTCAATAAGAACGAATCACATGTTATAATCCACACATAAACTTAAAAAAATGATCACATTTTAGACCATTGGTTCTTCATGATCACTATGTGAGCACTAGACCAATTTTTCGGCTAACACCTTGCTTTCGAATAAGTAAAGAACATTGTTCCTTTGTGCAGTAATTCCCTATAAACTCGATAATGAAGGTTGCATTATTAACCACGATTTATCAAGATGCATTCAAGTATGCATGATTGGATGATCAATTTCACTTTGGGGAAAATCGTTCATATACACAACTGTATCATATTCAATTCATACTATTATGTAATATGCATGTGGCAAATGGCAATATTGTAAAACCAATACCAAATTTATTTAAGATGAATTAGTTTATACAAATTTTATATAAATTGAACTTATTATTTTATTTTTAAATGTTTTTTTGTTGTGATTTATAACTTTGTTTTTGAATAAAAAATAAAAGGTGTCTTTTTTATTCATATAAATGAGTTTATTCTAACACAATTATATTTTTTAGAATTTTATATTGCTAAAAAATTAGATATTAGTTTGTTGATTAAAAATCTAAAATTTTACCAAATTTGTTTGACATATACATTAAGATTTGTTTTGAATCTAATATATTATGTTATTTACTTTCTAACCTATTATTTCATATATAAATAAATTTTCTGTCAATACAATAAAAAAAGAAATCAAACATTTACTGCGACAAAATATATGTAAATATTTTATTGTGTATATTAATTAGTACATATCAAATTGTCTGAAACTAAAACTGAAAAAGAGCGAAATATATGATTATATTTCTACGATCCAGTCTAAAGAAAATTACTCTTGATATAGGAAAAAAGCAAAATAGAATACGAACGTAAAGATAATAATTTAGTTGGGAATTTTAAATTACAGGGTCCATAATAAACTATGATTGGAGAAAATTGTAAAAGGCAAAGTAATTTTCTAATGAAAAAACTACATGGAGTTGAAAGTAAAATCATGCAGATAACTGGACTTGAGTGATGTTCAATAAAGAACTGAAGTCATTCTTAAGAAGGTTCTTACAAATGTCATTTCTTTAGAAAACCCCGCTCAAACCAAACTATGTTATCTTAAGAACCTCGCTCCATCCGAATGAAATTATCATAAAAAGCTCGCTCGAATTGAGTGAAGTTATCATAAGAAACTCGCTCCGTCTAAGTGAGGTTATCTTAAGAACCTCTCTCGAAGTCGGAGTAGTTCTTCACAAATCATTGATCGGTCTAATCATGTTAGTGGATGTTATTTATTTCTGACAATATATCAAATATAATATAGGAGTAAATTTGTTATAATTATTATTTAAATTGTACATGGTTGTTAAAAAAAAGTGGGGTGACTTATACGTTAATGTTCAAACAAATATGTCATATATTCAATTCAAATCATGAAAATTCAATCACAATTGTCAATAGGATAAATCTAAAATCTCCTTCCTTGGAACCAATTCTCGGTCCATGAAAAGCTCTTATTCCCCCCTCTTCAATTTCAAACACCCACACTAAACGAATGTTTCAAATCCCCAACGTGAAGCACATGTTCCCCCAACCCCACTTTCCTATTCCCCAATTCATCCACAACGCTCAAATCCTTACAAGCATCAACCTTAAACGCCACACTCCCTTGCCCCTTCGCTTCCAAATACACCTTCTCAAACCCTATCAAATGCTTCCTCGGTGCATTGTGCACCGCAGGCGGTGTATAGTACAAAAACACTACATGTCCTCCTCCCATCTTCCCAATGTTCTCCACGTTCAATTTCACGTCGAACATCGCGTTACTGCATCCACTTTCCTCCACACTTACCGATTCGCAAGTTTGGTTGTGACAAGAATGCCCCTCCTGTAGAGACACCGATACCAGTTCCGGTGCTAGGGCCAACTTATGAGTGAATTCACCGTAACTCAATCCATCTCCGAAAGCATAAATCGTGTCACCCGTGTAAAACCTGTATGTTCGTCCCGGGTACCCGGTATCCGGATCCGGTCTCATTCTCATGTCCGTCATTGGTACCTTCTGCACGTATGATTCTGGGTACCATGTCACTGGAAGTCTTCCACCTGCGCAAAACATGTATGGTAAAATGTGCAAGAAATGGGTTTTCTAATCAACTTAATGAATCATATTTTATGACATAAGCACGTGATATATCAATATATCATAGTTTTTGCGTTAGATAAATGGAATGGTTCAAAAGTCATTCGGTATCTCTTTTTCTGGTCTTGGACCAAAGTATTCAAGTAGTTCGAATTAAATTAAAAATATATATATTGAGATTTACTTGGATTATAGGCACCATAAATGACATCAGCAATAGCAGCACCACCAGCCTCCCCTGGATACCCGACCCACAAAATACTGGATATCCGATCATCCTCTTTAGCAAAGCTTATATCAAAAGGTCCTCCAGACATAATAACAAGTATAACAGGACCTTTAGCCGCCTTAGCAACTTCAGTTATAAGCTGAGTTTGCTGACCTGGCAGTAGCAGACTGACCCTATCAAAGCTTTCGCGCTCTATCGATTGATCCGCACCAACGATCAAGACAGTAGCATCCGACTCAGATGCAGCAGTTTTAGCTGGGTCCAACTGAAGGCTGTTTCCTGCGCAGCCCACGTTGGCACAACCGGTCTGGAACACAGTGGTGGCACAGGCTGAGAGGCCCTGTAAAGGGGTGGTGTACTTGCAAGGGGTACCTTCGTAATTTCCTATCATGGTTTTGGTCACGTTGGCATTGGGCCCGATAACCGCCAAGGTTTTTATTTGACTGGGGTCCAAGGGTAATGAGCCTTTGCTGTTTTTTAGAAGTACTATGCCCTGCCTTGCGGCTTCGCGGGCCAGTTCTTGATTTGAATCCGTGCATACGTCTTTAGGCCCAAGTTTGCCATATGGGAGATCTTTTGGGTCGCCGTCAAAGAAGTTAAGGCGCATGAGCATTACAAAGTTGTTGGTTATTGCTCTGTCTATGTCTGATTCTTTTAGTATGCCGCTTGTTACGGCCCCTTGTGTGTGTTGACCTAGGAAGTTCCCACAGTCGAGGTCGACTCCTGAAAAGTAAAGTATGCAAAGCTGTAATATATGGGAATCAGATCATCTGATCAAAACATGGATACTGAACAATGCGGTTCGGAGCATTTTATCATCTTTATTTCAGATGAAAATGCACTGATGGATATAGCAGTGGTCTACAGTTACATTGTTCAGTGTACTTAAGCTCTGCTGATGATATTAATCCCTAAAATCTTATATATGGAACAGTAGAAGTACTTGCCTGCCTTGATGGATATAGCAGCAGCCTCCTCTGGTGTTTTGGTGTAATGTTGGTCATTGTATAGAACTTCGACTGAATCACAATCAGTAACTATGTATCTGTGATTGTGAATATCCAGAATAGAAAATTAAGATGAAAACTCAATATGAGTAACTTATGGCTATCTTTTAACTTTGACTCAGTTGCTCATTTTGGCATATAAATTCAATACAGAATGAAATTGCAAGTTTCTCAGAACAGACCAACTATTGTAGAGAACAATTGCAAACTTCGGCTTAGAACAAACCATTTGAAATATCAAATATAAACTGAGAGCTATACATCTCTTAAGGTTATTCCCTATTCCGTTCATTATTTTATATATACACACATACTCAGCTTTTAAATATCTATTGTTGATAAATGATAAGAAAACTATGAAACATTGAAGAAGTAAAATACCCATTAAGTTTCCAGTCTCCTCTGATAGTCCCAGCAAGTAAATCAGGATCAGCACATGTTGGTTTTCCATTAACTTTGTTATAAGAACACATCACACTTGCAACGTTTCCTTTGATCACACAGTTTTTGAATGGCGGTTGAAATGTATCATCCATGTCTTGCTTTGTTACCTATTCAATAATTCAGTAAAACAACAAGGACTTCAAAAATGCATTTTGTACATACGACAAAACTATTATTAAGTTCAAAATTTTCCTCTATTTCTCAACTGTCATTTCATCCTTTAGCATCTTTTTAGATGGAAATATGCTTTGGTTAGATGGTAATAATACTAATCACCCAACAAGACATTCAACTGGTTAACATGAGTTATCTCATAAGCATGAAGCTTCCTTTATCTGCATATGACCCTGTAATGTCAATTTGTCAAGTATAACCTAGAGGAACAATAATTTGCTACCTGCTATGTTTGACATGTTATATGACCTTAACATAATACATTGAGTCCACAATTAGAACATAAGTTAACCAACGATTTATTTCTTGAATATGTGCACCGACAATAATTTACAGTATGTCAGTATTATGTATATAATTATATACACTTACAATAGCATCAAATGTGTATCTCTGAACACCTTTCCAGTTATCAACATCATAAGCAGTGTAATGTTTGCAGCAGGCGGCTACTTTAAGCTTGTTAGGTTCATCTGCATCTTGCAGTCCCTTAACATATCCAACTGCATACTTACTCGCAAGCGTAGGGTCCTCGCCAGGTGTCTCTTGACCTCTACCCCATCTTGGGTCCCTAAATATGTTTATATTCGGACTCCAAAACGTCAGCCCTGCTAGTCCTACATTGTGCATTGCCCTTGCTTCGGTGGACACCACCTGTTACAATTCAAAGTTTGTGTATGGACATACATATCTAAATGTTAAAAATAATAAACGTGTATACATCAAATGAAGTTTTGAAATCTCATACACTACCCTACAAAGATGGATATTAAAAAAAAACAATCTGTAAAGCACTCAGCCAAATAATACTACCCAATTGCTCATTCCGTTCACAAGGATTGTGACTTCTCAACTAATTAGAAAGAAAGATATATAAAGTGGGCATAAAAGTGAACTGGATAGCTATCATTGATTGATTGCAACTGCTATACTACATTATTTCTTTGTCCAACTAATATAACAACACTTGTTAACCCCACCATAAGAATTTAATATTGATGCATGTAAGATAAAACACATTGCGTGGGCACAAAATATTCACCTTTCAAAGATGAATAAATTCAGAACAAAAGGTTTTTAAGCACCAATTGGAAATCAGTATTAATTTCTCTGACAACAATGCACAAGATATCCTCAACATGTATCCTTTTTGTATGCAACATGAAAAAGTGATATGTTTTTAATGGCAAAGTGCACAAGAAATGAAATGATGAGTATCACTTCTATGACATAAATGCAGAAGTAAATGCAAGTAAAATGTGAATAAAGATCATATTTAATAATGTGCATCCTAGACTAAATTGAAAGCATGCCAGCTTTTTCCCACAAAGTTGTTTATTGCATTCTAGATTTAGTAAAAGATATGGAAGAAAATATCCCAGTACATGTGTTGGCTTAGCTATTACAGAGGGAATCGTCTGGTCCTGTGTTTTCCGTGTCTCTAGCCAATCAGAACACAAATTTTTTTACAAATTCTTTTATTTTTCTGTTCTACTGAAGAAGTTTTTCACAAAATTTATTAAAAAGCCTTTGTTTTGGTTGGCTGGATACACCGGAATAGAGAAATATAGGACCATTGATTTCTTCTGAATTATGACCATGGAAATTCAATGCTGAAGGAGAGACAATACGTGCCTTCCATGATATATTTAATTATGTAACCAGAAATTTCATACATTAATTAAACCATCATCGGTTTATGCTCACATTAGAGCCAAATTGCAAGAATTATACAGGTTAATTTATCTGCTCAACATACAAGGACAATCTTACTTTGTAAAAAACAAACATTAAGCAATAATATTGTTATAAAAATAAGCTCAAATATCAAGGAAAAACAGCAACAATTCATAAAACCAATAACCTAGATTGTCACATTTTTAATAGTTTCATAGCCAAGTTGAAATGAAATGTATAATAAATAAGTAAACAACAAAACAGGATGACATAAACATAATCTTCTTTTGCATAATCCATAATGTTAGATTACTGCAAAATCTATGGAATCTTATGACGTCAGATCATTTCAAAATACAACTTCTACAGTCTTGAATCAGCATCCAAGACCAAACATTAGAAAGAAGAAAAAAACCCATTAGTTTAGTGAAAGAATATCAATTTAGCAGATTTATTTGATGTTTAGACCTAAGAACTAGACTATTGCATATCACCAAATCAACATATATCACATTAAATACAACAAGTAGAACATTCCAACCAACATATTGAATCAAATTTACTTTCAAACAATGTTCTACTAAACTGTGCAGCAAATTATTTTATAATCCATAACGTACCAAACAACTATTTACCCAAAAGGGAAAAAATCATAATGTTTCAACAAAAATATAAACAATTTAAAACTCACTTTGCCAATAGCTTCAAATAGAGAAGAATTGAAAGAAGCAGCAGTAAGAATAGGCTGAGGAAAGCTAGTGGCACCTGGAACTAAACTGGAAAAATGAGTTCCAGGTCCGACATAGGAAACACCATGCAATGCTTCAGACCACCACTCGTAGCTCGGTATGCCTAGCCTAGGAACTGAGCCGGCCTTATTGACCAAGAAAGTTATCTTCTCGGTCAAAGTCAACCTACCAACTAAGTCAAGCACTCTAGATTCTACGCTCATGGATACATTGCAGAACCCGAAACTGGTTACATTAGGGTTTGATGATGCATCACAGGCGAATATTGGATTTTGAGCGTGGACTGCATTAAAGGATATGAATAAGAGAATGGAGAGGTCTAAGAAGTTTATTTTTATCATGGTTTTGGAGCTCTTCTTCCTCTCTTCTTGATGTTGTGTGCTGATTTGTTATTTATATATAAAGATTGGTTTGGAGATGTATGCGTTAGTGGGAAAATGGGATTGTTTTGTTGCGACTTGTGACTCTGAATGGGAGGAAAATAGTAATTTATGTTATTTGATATAGAGTCCGTGATGGTTTTGTGTATGTTTGTAAAAGTATGTTTATTTTGTAATTAGATGGAGATGCCTAACTCTGTTTAGTAACATGTATATGTCATGTACACATAACATGCTATAGATAGTACGTTATAAAGAAATGACAGAATGCTATAAAATGTGTTCAGTGACAGAAAGAGGAGTTTAAGGTGTTAATGATTTTTTGTTTAAATATTAATAAATAATAAGTTATTCAATTAATCAATATAACCAAAGAAGAACCTCTATAAAACACCTTACATCAGTATGGTTTGATGAATGTTGCTCTGATTCATTTGAGCATGCCCATAATCCTTAAAACTTTTGACACTTTTTATTGCTTTTAGTTATGGTTTGATGAATACTTGCATGATTAATTATTTAATTAATGCTAAATATGGTTAGAGTACCAATTCAAAGAACCACAAGTCCATAATATCATATAGAGTATAGAATCCAGTATGCCTTTAATTAAAGAGTAGGGTTCAAAGTTTATACTCACAGACAAACTATATTTAATTGAAGATTGACCCATTATCAATGTTAAAATATCAAATCAAGCAAAGATAACATGTCAGAGTTGGTGACTAACAAAATATAAGAGAGAGAAGTGAGAGAATAAGAAACAATTTAATAACCATTAACGATTCCTCTTCTTTTAGCAAAGCTAGCCGGCTTTATAGTGGTCGTGTCACTGTCATTAATAATGAAAAACATGTATTCTACACATGCATAAAACACTATAAGAAACATTGTCAATAGCGACAGCATATAGTCGTCTCTAGCCGACGGAAAAAACCGTCCCTTCTACCGGTGTCAATCAACAGTTTAACGATGGCGTTGTCGATGATATTAGCGACGGTTTGTATTGGCAAATCGTCGCCAGCCATCGCCAGCCAATGGTCACGTGTCATCCCATACGATCGTAATGCTTATACCAACTAGTCATCGCTAGCCTCTAACTTGTAAGCCGTCGACAAGCACCATTGTCCTAGTGGTTAAGTGATTCGGCTTTGGTGCGAGAGGTCACAAGTTCGAAACTTGCGTAGCGTGATTCGAACATATATTGACATGTGGTTTGTGTCCAACAAATAAAACAACCATACCTTCAAATCCACTTGTCCATCAACCAAAACAAATATCAAACGTCCACATATCCATCAATCATCCACAAACAACACAAGTATCAAATCCATCAAATATATACAAACAAAATATGTCAAATATCCATCAACCATCCATTAAAACAACCAAAAAAAGTCAAATACCTACTCATTATCCCCATCATCACCTCCCAACCTAGGAAAATTCTCGTGCTCAGCCATGAATATTGTGATCTTCTCATCTAAGCTCATATGAGTCGCCTGCCTATCCTGGAACTCTGCTACCTGATCTCTCCGCCATGCAATCTCCTCCTCCTATTGTGATTTCTTGTACCTAGCCTGGGAACTCCTCGCCTGTAAACCAGTTAATAGCTAATTATAAACAATTTATTCGTAATATTAAATAAAATTTATAGATTAGTTAATGAAGTAGTTAAACTCAATAAACAATATTACCTCCTGATTGTCGAAACCGTAACGTCCGTTCCGCGTCGGTTTGTCGGTCACGGAATCAAAATCCTATCCTCCTCCTTCGGGGTCAATTCCTCTCGCCCTATCTCCTCAAGCACGCGAGCTCGCTCCATGTCAAACTTCTCTTGTGATTAGAAATTGAATTTTGTTAAAATAAATATTTAGTTTATAATTTATGTAATGTCAAATAAAAGAAAAAAAATTAAATTATATTTACCATGATAGCTTTGGCCTTGTCATCCGTTTACGTAAATGACACCGAGCCACCGTCGTTCGTGTGCTCGGTGACATGAGTGCGAGTAAAGATCTCCAAATATGTGGGCTCACGGTGCTTCTCCTTCGTTTGAAATTATATAATATTAAACAATGTTATAAGCATTTTATAATTGCAATTTACAAACTTACCAATTCCTCCCGAGGTTGTTGGAAGGACTTTGATCCACCGTGGTGTGTGCTAGGATTTTTATTCCTCTTCGTCGAGTTTTGAGTAGAAATTGCCTCTAAGTTTAAATATGTGATCGACTTAATTAATGTAATTATTATACAGACTTTAAACAGATTATAATAAAAATATAAAATTATAAAACTTACTTTCACGGTGTCAGTCTCCCAAAAAGCCAGAAAATCCGCCCAAACGTTGTCACTCATCCAATCAGGTTCTTTATTCTTTTGTTTTGCTCCTAGGAGAGTGTTCCTATAATTCTTCTTCATCTTCCTATTCCAGTGAATCCTGAATAGATTCGAATCTTGGTCCTCCACCATTATTGCAGCCTACACATTGAAATTAAAATAAATTATATACAATATATTAATTTTCAAAGAGCAAATATGTTATTTTCAAATGAATTATAAATTTATACTTACCAAACACTCAGCATATATCGCATTCTTGATAGTTAATGGGATAACATCCCACGTCGGCCAACAAGAAGACATCCGACCCATATATGCCTTCTTGGAAATGGCTAGGATGTAATCAGAAGGTTGTAGCTCAAATCCCCTATATGAATTTTGATATAGATTTAATAATTTTAAATAAAATACATGCACTAAATATTAATGACGTTGCAATAAATTTGATACTTACCCCGATTTTCTAGGGATCATGGTCGCCTTGGATGTAAATCAACCATGCCACTAGCACCCTCGCTAGCAGCAGGAGAAACAGAATGTCGAGATCTCCTATTGGACATAATATCTGCCACAAACATATCATTTCATATAATGAAAAAACATATCATTTCATATAATGAAAAATCATATCATTTTATTATTAGAAAATATATGTCTGATTTATAATCACATAGAACTACTGAGAAAATAACAAAAATAGAACAAGATCTCCTAAATACATAGAATTTTTAAAACAGAATAATACATAGCTCACAACACAGTCATCATCATTAATAACAGCGGAAACTCAAAATATAAATTATACAACAAGCCATACAAATATCCATCTTATATACATTACATCATCAATAATTATTAATCAGTCTTCGCCGTCTTCTGATTCAGACTCGGTCTCATACTCTATATCGTTTTCCTTTGTACTCTCAAATGCTTCTATTAGAACATTTGATTCATCGTTGAAAGGTCCTAAATCAGTATGCTCGTTAGTTATTATTATTTCATCATTTGGTTCAAAATCTGCTTGATAAGCTGCTTTGTCTAGAATATTATTTTCTATCAAATGTAAATCTTGCCTTTGTTTTAAGAACAGCCAACCAATCTTCTTTATCTTTTTTAGGGATAGATACGGAGCATAATAAACTTGTAATACTTGTTTGGCTAATACGAAAGGATCATACTTATAGTAATGCAAGTTATGCTTTATTTCAATAAGTTTATAATCTTTGTGCATGTTGATTTCAGAACTAGGAACATTACTGAACCAATTGCATTTAAATAAAAATACCTTTTCTGTAGGTCGTATAAAATATGTCAACTCCAAAACCTTTGTTAAGACACTGTAAAAATCTTTTACATGCTCATCTGGATCATCGCTACTTTTGACAAATACACCGTTGTTGTAAGTTAATTTTTAAGCACCATATCCTTTAGTGTTGAATTTAAATCCATTAATGAAGAATATTGGATAAGCCTTGACCTTTTTTTTATCCTAACCCAAGATGTTTCAATCCTTCATCATCGACATTTTTGGATTATAAACGTAGTTTGAAAATCATTTAGTAAAATCTTTACTGAGATCACCACATTGATGTTGTGATTCGTAAATACTGCAAATTCATATGTCGAGAATTTTGAATATGTAAGTATAATTAAAATAAGAATGAATTATGAAATTCATATATCAAGAATTATTATTTAATACTGCCTTACAAATGGTGCAACTTCAGCACAATTGGGAAGAACATATGTGCGTGCAATATTATAATCTCCATCGTCTAACCATAATTCCACATATTTTTCAATAGATCGACCATATCGTCTAAAAATAGATAACATTGTTTGAGAAGATTCTTGTTCAACGACCTCAACGTTACAAGGAACACTTACAAATGATAAATTCATATGGTCGCTTAAATAATGAGAGAAAAAGGATGAAGCTTCTTCTTTAAGATATGATTTTGCAAATCAAACTTTCAACTCATGCTTTTTGTTTAACTTTAATATTTAAATGATTCAAGTACCTTTTACAAAATTAAATTGAATTTAAATTTGAATTTTAAATCAATATTAATATTACGAATATCCAATACTACCTCTCAAATGGGTACATCCATCTATATTGCACAGAACCTCGAAGAATGCTTCGAATAGAAGATGAACAGGTAAATACTCCATTAAATTAAAGAATCTTGAAGGAAATATTTTCTCTAGCTTGTTGAGCAGTATAGCGATATTATTTTCAGGTTTATGTATATGGTCGACTTTTAACATAGTCAAGCAAAGCTCTTTGTAAAATAAACTTAATTCTATTATAACACTCCATACTTATATAGGCAATGGTCCTTTGAAAACCATGGATAATAAATTTTCCATCATGATATGGCAACCGTGACTTTTCATCCCACTCGGTTTATTATTTTTAAAGTGAATACATCTACGGAGATTAGAAGAAATCTCATCAGGACATCTTAGTCCTTCCACCTACTTCAGCATGAGTAATACTTGCTTGTTGTCTAACTCATAGCGTGCTTTGGATTTTTTACTATCACTGGGCTTCATATGAATTTTGGGCATTTATATAAATGTTCTATGTCATGTCTTGAATTCAGGTCGTCCTTAGTTCTTCCCTTAACATTTAAAATTGTCTTAAACACGTAACCAAACATGATTTTTTATTTTGCATCATGTTAATATATTATGTTGAAGTAGGAGATCTTTTCAATAAGGTAACCCCCAGAATATATTTTGTTTGCACCAATTTTGAATTATTGATTTACCTTGAATTTCAATTTGTACTCCAGTTTCATGTAATTTTGTATAATCTTTTGCAATTTCATATATTTCTTCACTTGACCAAATTGTTGGTCGTCGCAAATTCTCTGCTCTATTAGTTGTAAATCTTTTTATCTTTTCTAAAAGGATGATTAATATGAAGAAAACACCGATGACAGTCAAACAATGAAATTTTCTTCTCAAACAGTAAAGAAAATCCTCGTGTTTCGTCCATGCAATAAGGACAAGCTAGACGACCGGCCGTACTCCAACCTGTAAGCGTTGTATACGCGAGAAAATCAAAAATAGTTCATAACAAAGATGCAAACGTACGAATTTTTTTTAGAAACGTTGTATGTATCAACCCCTTTACGTCATAATGTTTTCAACTCTTCAATCAATGGCTGCAAATAAACATCGATTCCCTATGTCGGATCATGAGGACCAGGGACGACAGTAGTGAGAAACATATATGGAATTTTCATACACATCCATGGAGGTAAATTATAAGGTGTAACGATAATAGGCCAGGATGAATATTTACTACCAAATTGAGAGAATAATGAAAATCTATCCATACATAAACCAATTCTGACATTACTACTCCCTGCAACAAACGCGGGATAAGTCTTATTTAAATGTTTTCATGCTTCTCCATCGGATGGATGTGTCAAAGTCCTTCTTTCTATGTTATCACGCCTATGGCATCGCATATGGTATACTTAGCAGTAGATGCATATAACCTTTGAAGTCTATGAGTGATGGGTAAATAATGCATTTTCTTGCATAGAACTTTATTTCCTTTCTTTTTTCTTAGTTTGTATCATTCTTCATTACATGTTCTGCATTTCCTAAGGTAAATGTCATCTTTCCAGTACAACATACAAACTTTTATACATGTATCTATCTTTTGATACGGTAGATCGAAAGTGGACATAAATATTTTCATTTTATAATGACTATCGCATATCAAATTATTGGGTGGCATATGTTGTTTTGTAGCTTGTACAACTTCTTTAAATCTACCTTCTGTAAAGTTGAATTTTGATTGCATAGTAATGTATTCGGCAGTTACTAATAATTCGGTTCCGCTTTTACAACCATCCCACAATGGCCTTTTAGTAGCATTCAATAAATCATAGATTCTTTTAGCTCCCGCACTCTGTTCTTTTTCGACATTTACGTCTTCATCGTCAGCTTAAATGGTAGGGAACATTGATCGTGCTACATCTTCCACCATATCTTCTATTGGGTTTGTGATATTCATCTTATCCTCTTACACTACGAGATCAAGTGCAACAAGTTCTCCATGACAATCCCAAAAGTAATAATTTGGCACGAAACCAGCTTGAATCAATTGTACTATAACTATATCTGGCTTCGAATGCTTCAAACATTTGCTCTTGTTACAAGAGCAACGAATATCTACATTATTTCCATTATTAGATTTAGCGAATCGAATAAATTCATCTACACCATTCCAAAAATGTTCCTTCACTGAACCTTTTATACCAGTTCGCTCTTCATACATCCAGTTACAGTCGAGAAAATAATTGGACATTTTACCTAATTTAAACATATATACTAGAAATTTGGACAACACATCACTTCTTTGTCTTGTACGCATAACTTTATATCCAAAGGGTGTGTTTCTGTTGTGTTTTCTAAAATAAATTAAAGCCTTTTGGGACTAAAGGCTTTAATTTATTGTTGTTGTATTTGTTAAAATAATATTTAACCATTATTTTCAAATAAACATTATTTTTTTCCTTAATTCTTTCAAATCGATTTTAATGCACTATTTGTTTCAAAATAAATTTATTATGTAAAAATTCTTCCAAAAATAAACAAATTACTATTTAATAACTACAAATTAAATTTTAAACCATATTTTATAATTCAATCAATTATTTAAATATTTATTAACCAAATTTTAAATTTTATAAAATACTTTATAATTCATCTAACTACTTAAAATCTTAATTTAACTATTTTGTGAACTAAAATTTGAAATTTTTTATTTTATAATTACCTCTAGCACTTAATTGTTGGAAATTTCGGCAATACTTCACTTCTTTGTCCTGTACGTATAACTTTGCATCCAAGAGGTGTGTTGTTGTTGTATTTTCTAAAATAAATTAAAGCTTTTTGGGACTAAAGGCTTTAATCTGCTGTTGTTGTATTTGCTAAAATAATATTTAACCATTATTTTCAAATAAACATTATTTTTTTCTTAATTCTTTCAAATTGATTTTAATACACTATTTGTTTCAAAATAAATTTATTATGTAAACTACTTCCAAGAATACACAAATTACTATATTAACAACTACAAATCAAATTTTAAACCACATTTTATAATTCATTCAACTTTTTAAATATTTATTAACCAAATTTTAAATTTTAAAACATACTTTATAATTCATATAAACTATAACAAATAACTGTTTACACCAATCAACGTACACATTATAAATTAATTTTTGGATTTTAATTCAATTAAACAATAATCAATGATTTCAAACGATTTCAAACCCATAATCAAGTAATAAACTATTATCACCAACTAATACACAATAATCAACAGTTTCAAACCCATAATCATATCCATTAGCCCTAAACATGAAATTAGGGTTAGAGTATACCTAAATTAAGATGGAATTAGAGAGCTTGGTGATTTCGGCGGGTAGCGGCGGCCAAAGGTAATGTCGACGATGGGTGATGGAGGTTGAGGAGGAGCAGTGGTCGCAAGTTTAGGGTATAATTTTTTCGCTTTTGAAAAGCATGGGAAGCGAGTGAAATAATTTCTAGGTCGTGAATTTTTTTCTATATACTTGACATGCCGTCGGCTAGCGACGACATGTTCATTTTGTTTTTTTTTAATTTTTTCTTATCCATTGTGTGCTTTTAAATTTATTTTAAAAATAGTAATTTAAATATGAAAAATAAACAAGGTATTTTAGCACAACTATTCGATGTAACGACTGTTTTGATCAGTTACATTGATATTTTCGATGATCTGTCTTCACGTAATTCAAATATTTAACATTATTGGAAATCTAACTCCTACAATCAATTTATGCCGCTTTTAGTCGGTCTGTTAAGAAACTTTGATGAACTTGGTTTTGTGTAAAAATTTCATGAATTAGAATATTTTTTTAAACCGTTGGGTAATTAATTATGAATTTTTAACTATACTTAGCATTAAAAAATTATATAAAATAAAATAATCATCAATTTTTTTTATTGGATCATATGTTAGTCTGAAGTGTATTTGACCTGTTTGCAAAAAGAGATGAAGAAATAAAAAAAATTAGGGTGTTGAACTTGAGTTTTAAATTTATAGCCATTCGCCGACACTCGGACTTAAAGCCCTTCGTTCAAAGGCCATACGATCTTGGATCGAATTGGACCATAAGACAATATGGATTGGACAAACGCATTAACAAGCATACGTGGTTTGAATTTGGTCTCAGTTCGTATGGCCTTCAAACGAAGGGCTTTTAGTCTGAGTGTCGGCGAACGACTATAAATTTAAAACTTAAGATCGACACTGTGAAGTAGTTTGTTTCTTCATCATCTTTTGCAAATAGGTCAAATACACTTTATACCGACATATGATCTAATAAAATTTATTTTCTAATGGTTATTTTATTTTATATAATTTTTTAATGCTAAGTATAGTTAAAATTCATAATTAATTACCTAACGGTGTAGAAAAATATTCTAATTCGTAAATATGTTACACAAAACCAAGTTCATCGAAGTTTTTAGCACATAGACTAAAAGCCACATAGATTGATCGTGGGAGTTAGATTTCAATAACAGTAAATATTTGAACTACACGAAAACATATCGTCGAAAATACCAATGTAACTGATCAGAGCAATCGTTACGTCGAATAGTTGTGCTAAAATACTTTGTTTATTTTTTAGGAATTAAATTATTGTTTTTAAACATTTTTTAAATGCATATTGGGAATTAAACAAATTAATTCTTTAGTTTGAGAATTAAATACGATGAGTCATCACCAGCCGTCGAAAATATTATCGATAGCCGTCAACGGCCGTCACCCCCAGCCATCGTTATTGACAGTTTTTCTTGTAGTGGAACAACTATGTTGGTTTTATAGTGGCCAAATCACTAAAAAAAAAATAAAGAAATACAGTACAGGAGTTTGGAAGGATACCAAAACTACTAAATACAAGATGGACTATGTATCCTCCCTAGGGGAGAAGACACTATCATCATCGTCTAACACTAGTCCAATGACATGAATAAAATCAGCAAAGAGTGCTACAAAGTTAGGAACATAGTCCACTGAATCAAATGTGTAAAGGTATTTCCGATCTCAGTTCTCATCACCATCCTCCTCAAGAGACACAAGAACAAGTTCTTCCCCCTCAACATGATAATATAACCTATGTTCCTTGCCTTCTCCCCCAACGTACATATGATAATTAGCATACATCGAAGCATATCTCATTTTAGATTTAACATGCATCCATGAACGCTCATATAAATTCCACACAATCTCATTAACGGCTAGAGAAACCTTTTCAAGTTTAGACATAGTGCAGACGACCATAATCGAAACAACGATATGACTGCTATTCTTTATCGGTAATTAAAGCTAACAATAAACATATTTCATAGTTCTTATTTATAAACCTAAAGATAAAAATCAATAAAAGAATAATTAACTATAATATAATATAATATAATATAAACCTTAAATAATAGGAAATATACCAAAATAATAGGAAATATTCTCTATCGTCATCCTTCAGGCTCACGATGCGAAGCATCAAGAGTTTCTCAAATAGAAAACAAACATGGAAGAATCGAGAATGAGAATTCTGCATCAAATACCCTCCTCATTCTAATCGGTAAACAAATGTCGAGTAACAATAGTTTGGATAGCGACAGTAATCAATTGGTGTCAAACAATCAATTCAAAGCCAATCTGATTAACATGAATAATCCAAACGGTATGGAAATACCACACAACAAAACCAAATGGTAATAATTCGATGGATGACAACAATTTGTTGAACAACAACAATCCATTGAATGCCAATAATCTGATGAAGCCAGCAATCCATTTAGGGGGAACAATCCAATGAACGACAACAGTCAAATGAGATGCTAAACAGTACTATTCCAGTAAATCCCAAAAGCGGAGCGTATAACTTAATGCTAAGTATATCCAGTCTTAATTCAAACCAACTTCAAATTCAGTTAATTTCAAAATCTAATAACCAAATAACTAGTAACAACCTGTATTTCATGTATCGAATGATCATAAAATAATATTTTAAAATCCAAATCATGTTGTATGAGGTTATAACCTTGAAGAATGTTGAGTATTGAAATTTTTAACCCTTTAGACAATTTTGATCATAGAAACTTGTAAGGCCTATAACTTTCAATAGAAACAGATTTAGGATCTAAAACCACTTAATTTCAAATAAAATATGATGGTTTCTCATTCCGTAGAGTATTCATAATAGGTTTTTGGACTTATGATTTATGAGATATGACCATTTGAAGTTAGAGGTTTTTGAATAGATTAGCAGGTAATTAACTTAAGTTCATACTTAGCCCCTTGACTCGTTTTGGGATTTGAGCTAACAGGAGTTGATGAGACACTCTTAATCTTTATCCTACTTCCCAAAAACTATTTTAAACCCTTATTAATCATTTCCTTAGCCAAAAGCAACCTAAATCCTTACTTTATTTAGCCAAATCAATCAATTAATAAGAGTTTAGCGAATGGATTAGCAAGGAATTCACTAACTATTGTTTGGACGCATTAGAATTTAGGCCATTTATTGTTCTTCTCAGAGTCACCTTGGTTTTTGTGCATTTAGGCCCTTTTGTGGATGATTTGTGTCTCTCACTATACCATGATGCAATGTAGTATTACACTATATTTTTTGAAATATTTTTAAAGTTCAAAACTTGATTTTAACTAGATCTATGCTTACCTATGCTTTCAGAATGAATTTTAATGATTAAAAATGGATTAGATCTAAATATTGCATGTATGTTCATATGGATATGCTAACTTTTGTTTTGACTCATTTTGGATGATATAATAATTGTGTTTATTGTGTAATGATGATATGATGCTCGTTTGATGCTATTTATATATTGGGTTGGTTAGGTAGGATATGGTATATCGATGTGCATTTTGGAGTACCAATCGGTTTTATAGTGTTTAGGGCAGAATCAATGTAAATGAACTGCATTTAAAGTTAAGGCATTTTGATTCGAGGGGTAACTAATTTAGAAAATGAAAAAAGGAATATAAGCTTTTAGGAGTGATTGATCACCATTGGTCGATCACCATCGATAGATCGAAGTTGCTCAATTTTGAATGTGATCAATAGTAGACGTTCGTGATGGCTTGGAGGTGCTATAAAATTTATCACAGGTCGTTTGGATGATTGGAGTTGGAGTTACGACATAAGGAAGATGGATCAGGAATGCTTGGAGTCATTGAAGTAAGCTTCGGGGTTTTGAGTGGGAAGCTTCGGGACTAGGCAAAGAAATCGTCAGGGAAAAATGTGCAATGTAAAGTATATAAAAGGGATTGTTTGAACTCGAACCATCACCACCGACCCGCCAAATATTGATTTCAACGCTGGAGATTAACGGGGTGGGTTACACTTGTAACACCCCATAACTAATAAATAAACAGTGAGTACTCAATTATGAGGATAAAGAAATTGAAATAATGGAAAGGAGTAAATATCCATGGGATGTTTATTTACTTATTATGTTTGGATAAATCAAGTGATACTAGGAAAATACTACTTGAAAATCTAAGATAAATGAGAAAATAAATGTGACTGTTACAACTAATAAGTTTATATTTGAAAATAGAGGATTTGTAAGAGAGCGAATGGTGGGAAGACGACCAATAAAAGTGAATAATACAAATCCTTTCATCAGTATATACGATTCTTTACTCACATAAACTAAAAATAAAAGTCTTGAGCTCTTTAATTGTGTTGCGACCTAAATAAGAAAGAAGAAAAAAAAGAAGAAAAGAAGAATAAAAGCTAAGAGAACAAGAGACATAATTAACTAAGAAATTTTGGTGAGTAATATATTACCTAATCCATCTTCCTACTCTGAATGTTTCAAGGCCAAGTAAACTATTGAATGATTTTCATACTTCTTGTAATCTTTAAGATCCGAGAACTAAATATGATGACAGAAATAAATTATTAGAAGTGGGTTTTGACATATAGAATATTCCCCTAAGAAAATAAAGTGTTATGAATTATTAAAAGGCCGTAAAATATGAAAAATGGATAGAATATAGGAAGTTTGAGGGGAAATGCAAGAATAAACCATGATTGATTTTACTACAGATCGTTGGACATAAGTTAATTAATTTCCAAAAGAAAACAAGCATTGCCAAAGGTTATAATATGGACCCAAAAGGCAATTAACTATTGCAGGAAGCTATTTTAATAAAAGTAAGTATTTTATATTAGGTTAATGGAAAAGAGCCAATTTTTATGTTGAATGTGCCAACAAAATACTAAATAACATTCAGTAAAGACCAAACTAAATGAATCAGAAGTCGACACATGGAAAGTTAGTGGTAGATGTGCAAAAATGGTTTCCAACATATATAGAAAGACAATGCTGAAGGAGGTAGAGCCAAACCAAAACATAAGTAAACCAAAACTTAATTATAAAGACTTAAGTAGAAATATTGGTAAAAGCTAACTTTAAAGCTAAGGTTAGTTAACCAAAGGTATTAACCAAGTGCCAAAGGTGGTTAGCGGTTAAGGAGGAATTATGGTTAGAGGAGGTGATTTTAGACAAATTAAAGATTAATCTCATAAATCACTAAAACTAAACTATGATAGGCTTTCCCAGACGAGATCAAGGGAGGTGATTGCTGAGAATGGTGTAACTCTTGGTAGAGAGTGTAAACCGAAACTAGAACTTTCAAAGATAATGATATATGCTAAGGCTTGAGATAGCCGAGATTGGAACCAAAGATATTGGTGATAATATAATAAGTAATATTAATAACTGAAAGTTCTACACCTTCCAACTGAAATGACATCTGAATCAGAGGCGTTAGCCCCTACACCTTCCAAAAGGGTATGGAAGCTTCAAAATTGACATGAGGTTAGGAAAATAGAAGCATCAAAGAAAGGAAGTGCCTTAGCCCTGCCCAGAATCATAGCTCGAGATCAACGTTCAATCAATGCCAGAATTTTGACCAGGGAACTCGGGTCCTAGCCAAATGCAAGGTCCATCTCAAGCAGCCGAAATCCAAGAGCAACGGTTCGAACTACCATCGACAAGCACAGTTCGGCACTCAAGATGGCTACCTTGTTTCTAAAACTCGCTAAATCCAAGAAAAATCCCAAGTTTATAAAAACCAAACACTCAAGAGCAATGAGAAAGGAAGACAAATCCATTTGTATTTTACAAAGAGAAAACCATGCAGAGTTCAAATCAGCAGAAGAAATTACGTGGCAAAAGCTCTATGGGTTTGAAGTGGATGTGGAAGGGAGTATTTATATGCATCTACCATTAATTGTAGCTGTTGCAATCTAAAAGATAAAAGAAATCTCGACTGTTCAAAGGTGAAAAGTGTTATGTCACACCATGCAGATAGGCAAGGAGGCACTTTTCTGCCATATCTCAAGAAGCACACAACTGCCATAGCTAATGGCGCAAAGCCACATGAATATGCATTAATTGTGCGGCAGAGCCATCAATCGATGGAAGTATTCCAGATTTTGCAAGCCCGCCCGCTCACGTGCATGGGTTTGGGGACAAAATGTTACTAAAATTTTTCATAAATAAGAAAATAGGCCAATCTATGTTTCTTAGCTTGATCCGCTCCGGTCCGGCCGGACTTGGGCCTATGCAAGCTGACCATAAGCTACTTTAGAATCAAAAGCAAACCAGCAAATCTACCTCTACAGCCATCCAGGTTAGACCCCTATTGGCATGTCCTCTCCATGACACTTCAGGTTGGCCCCCAACCAGCGCGCTTTGATACAACGACCAACAATTAGCTCGATAAGAAAAGCAAGACATCCAAACTACTCGACCCGGTCCCCATCATTCGGCCCCTCTTATGACCAGCTCGCTCCCAGACAGCCCGTCTATTCGAGCACCTCCATTAGCTTGTCCATTGATCAACGCATCTCTAGATTACCTTAGGCATAGTTTTCCAGCATTGCTCCGATGCATCCCCTGCAAGCACCTTACAGATGGTCCTCCGTATCATTCTAAGCAGTGTAGCCAAACCTAGTTGGCTCAGCCTGTTCCTTCAGCACAACCTCTTGCGGTTGCCCATCTCTTTCCATCTCCTTAGGAAAAGGCTAGTCTACCAGGTCCGTAACCACATCAACATACGGGCAAGGCTGACAAAGAAGTACTACTAAGCGTGTCCTCTTCTAACAAATAGCATGATGTGCAACATGCTGCCACTGTGCATGGACATTACCCGAATAGTAAGGGTAGGGCAGGTTTTCCATATTGATGTTGACCTCCCCTGCTAACTCCCTTCACTTCACCAGCCAACCCTCATTAATCATATCTACGGTGCAGTGCCTTTCTAGCTGGTTTTATGGCATCATCTTAGTCGTTCCAGCATTAGTTTCAACCACTATAAATACCCATGCATGGCAACTTTTAAAGGGTTGTTGGTTGCTACCCGCCTAGAGTCAGCTATTTGGTTGTTGGTCGCTACCTGCCTAGGGTCGAGTATTTGGTGGTCAGTCGCAACCTGCCAAGGGTCGACCATTCGGTTGTTGATAACCACCCGCTTAGGTTCGATTATTTGGTTGTTGGTTGCCACTCGCCAATGGTCAGTTTATTCGAAGGATCCATCGGTCACTTATGATCCTACGTCCTCAGCATAGCATCGAACAACAGATTCTCACAATAGCTTACCATCTACAGTTCTTAGCTCAACAAGCCCTGAAGATTAGCAAGAGCCTTACTCATGGGCCATACCTTTTATCTTGTTATATATCTTGTAACTCCATATACTTGTAAAAGAGCCTTATAATAAGAGGAATTCACAGTGGATGTAGACAGCTCTATCGAACCACTCTATTTCTTATGTATTTACCCATTGAATGCTCATTTTAGCTCTTAAATCAGATGATTAACAAGTAACCTTTGCTTTTCGTAGTGCAATTCTAAGGTTGACAAAAAAATACAATCAATATAAGTACTTAGCCAAAAATTAACCAAGTACAAATCCCTTACTTCACATGAAGCATGCTTTAGGTCCATCCAAGATTGACTCGAACATGACCTACTTTTATCGAATCAAGCCTCGATTCTACGACATTAAAACATTCTTGTTTTCACATGCTTCTTTATGCCTTATGCATGATCCCATTGAATTTTTTCATATCCGTCGAGTTGGTTCTTCAATTAAACTTATCAAAACTCCCCCTAACTTTAGTTCTACACCTATCCATTATCTTAGACTTTTCTCAACACTTAGTCAACTTTCCAACTTTTATTCTATGCAACATTTCTACAAACACCTTACTTGTGATTCTTAAACTTCAGCATTAAATCACTGTATGCAAAATTTTGATTCCTCTATCCCTTACATATGCGTTTGTATCCTCAATCAACCACCTAAACAATAATATCTCATATACAACTACAACCAAAGCTAATTAAGATCAAACATATCAACTGATATCCATCCAATATTTAACTGAATAATCTATTAAACAATCCAACATCATAGAATAAAGATCTATGTGATTAAATATTATATGTAATGAAATATTCAGCATCTTGACATCATAAATCATCCTATATGTTTTAAACAAAAGATTAGTGTCATTTTAACCATAAAATCAATTTTAAAACATACAAAATCAATTCGCACGCACACAACACACACATACGCATTCACACAAATGCACGCAAACAAACACACACAAATACATATACATATACATATATGTATATATACACATATATGTATATATACACATATATATATATATATGAGGAACTCTATAACAATGGTTTAAAAGACGAGACTCTATTTTCCAATTTTATGTCCTATTTTTAAACGATTACATCAGAAAGTAAGGGTGTCTCCGAATTCTAGGATTCCAAATACTGCATCTAAATTGAGGAAGGAACACATTCTATACCTTCTTCGAAAGAAATTAATTGAGATCTGTTTGGAATAGATCTGAGAATTTGGGCTTCAACGACTACTAACAGTGATATCAAGACTACAGTCCATTCGATAGTGTAAAACCACGAACCTTGGTTCTACATATCGACCCGATTTAGATTGGTAGTTTTGGGTTTTAGATCTCATGAACCCTGTAAAGGATCGAGGCTAGTGGAACAGAAATAAATCGTCATTTTGCTACTCCTAAAGCGCTAGAATTATGTTCGATTTGGACAGCAACTACTATTGATTCGAAGGAAACTTTAAGATCTGGGTACAATGATGATTGCTGACAAAATCGATAAGGGATGATGCCCACAAATGGATAAGTGACAACCGTGAACTCTGGTTTCACAACATAACCTAACTTCAGATCTGGAGATAGAGTTGCAAAATCGGCACAGATAACAGGTAGAGCGAATCAACAAAGATGAATGTGATATTTTAGCTGTACTGTGGTCTGACATGCAATACAAATTCATTATTCGAGATATTACCATTGTCTCTAATGCTAAAATAGTGTAGTTAGCCAATACTTAGTAGTCATCATCGGCTGGAAAACCTATTGCGAATTATAGATCCGATGATGATTAATCGACGATAGTAGCTGACGATTAAAATAGCGGTGCAGTTATGATAAACGTCGCCATCGCGTAGAAACTTTAGGACATCCTCAAGATATGTTTTCAGATACTGCTAAGCCACGTTATTTTCTTTATGGGTTGATTGGGCTTTCAAGACAATTACAACATTGGCTGCATACCACAACGACGATAGGCTTTGCACGAGCATGTGCTACTGATTGCATAAAATGTTTATTGACAGTAACATTCCCGATTTTGAGGTCCGAAATTAAGCATTACAGATGCTACAGTCATTCATAGTATTAATTTTCGGTGATAAAATGAGATCAGTTAATTATATCTATAACATCAAGAGCACATGAATATGAAAATTTTCAAAACAAATTTCATTAATAACTTTCACATTCATTACATAACCCCATCTTTCACTTTCAGAGAAAATATAATAAATAAAATTATATTTCAAGAGCAACATATGAAGATGCCACCTTGGCTGATCAGAGTCTAACTACTCACAAATATAAATTCTGTCAATTACGTCCATTCAAACAAAATAAAACTTCAACCAACACAGTAGAAATAAATTCGAATATTAGCCTGCCTCCTGCACATTTTCAGAAGCTTATTCATCTAACCTAAAACCTTAATCTCAATTTACTTAACTGAGTACACAAGATTTTAAGGGGAAAAACAAAAACTTCGAGTTGGGAAAAAAGTCTGGTGTGAATAATATTATACCATCTCGAATCAAAACAGATATCTAGTGTGGCCATGCCCCAAAGCGAAACGGGTTTTCCCCTCACTAATATCTTATTAAAATATGTGAGTCTAAACATATATCATGCACTTACAACCACAATGGTTAAAATGGAATATGATATGATCATATACATGCAATATGGGTAAATATGACTGGTCAGTCATTAAAGGGATATGTATTCATAGAGTTTAGCCATCCATAAAATTGATTGTCTGTCTCAAATCATATTTTTTTCTAAGGTTACTACGAACCTATTAGTTTTCACAAGCCAACTAATAACCTATCAGGCTGACACGGGCCAAAACATAACCAGATGTTCCAAAATCTCCAAATACGGTTAGGAGTAAATCTAATTAAACAATACAATTAGCATGCAGAGCTACGAGTTACTTTCTGTACGCATATATCTTTTAGTCTCACTACAGACAAAGCCCTATGCACTAGAATCGCAGACTTTCACCAACCAGTGGAATAACGGCTGAAGCGTAGGGCATGACCCTACATCAGTCCAACCAAAAATCTTAACTGGTTTTAAATCCCTACATATCTTTTTGATTAGTTTAAGACATCCTAACACAATTGATCTATTTGATCTTCTAGATGCAATTCTACTCACTCAAAAATTTAGTCTGACCATACTAACTACTGGAATAACCTAATTGGTAATTTTGTTCCGAAGTCCCAAGGTGCAATGTTAGGTAATGCAGGTGTGAGTATGGAAAATGATAAAATATGTAAATTTAACAGATCAAATGATAATAAGAACATATAACATCATCCATCAAAATATGTTTAATCAATAGCCATACAAATAACAAAATTACTTAAGTTTAAGTAATATTTTTTTTTTGGCAAAATTCGTATAAATTGGGCTAAAATACTATTTCATTTCCTTAAAAACATCTATCTTTGAAATTGATGAACCACTTTAAATCATTCTCAAAACAAAGAAAACATATCCCAATACTTAGCCAAAATCTTGTGTCAAAGCACTATCATCTTTACATAGCTTTTAAAACACTTGCTATCAAAACAGGGATGTCGAGCATTTATAAAACATTGGATATCGAGCCTATAAAGCATAGCTATTTGGCTTGTAAAATTTTGGCTATCGAGCCACTAGAAATATACATCATCTTTATATGGCTTTCAAAACATTTGATAGCAAAACAAGGTTGTCGAGCTTTTAGAAAACAAGGGTTATCGAATCTCTAAAATATGGCCATTAGGTTTGTAGAACATACGACATTAATATTGCAAAAATAAAGTTGTCGAATAGCTACAAGTAAGCTATCAAGACACTATAAGACAGGGGTGTCGAGTTCTTAAAATCATGAGGTGTCGAGCCTCTAAAAGATGTAGGATGTCGAACTTTAAGAAGAAGTCGCTGAGTCTCTAAACCATAGAGTTGTCAAACCTCAACAATACATTGGGTATTGAACCCCTACAAAACATTTTGGGTGTTGAAACATTATAAAATATTTAGTATCGAACTTTTATCGGGTATTGAAACGTTGTAAAATATTAGTATCGAACTTTTACAAAACATTGGATCTCGAACCTTTATAAAATATAGAGTATCAACCCTTTACTTTGGGTATCGAACCATTAAAATTCATTGGGTGTCGTCCTTAAGAAAGTAGATACACAGCGTAGCTATCAAGTGGCTATCACATGCATCGGCCCTTATGGTTTTCGAACTTCTATGAATATAAGGGTATCGAGACTCTAAGTTATAATGCCGATGACATTTCTGTAAATAACTTAAAAATTGATTTGTTTCCTTTTAAAGTTAAAACTACCACTAATTCTTACCACATTTCAAATTTTCATTGGATAATAGAATACTTTTCATTTTCTTTGTAGAAATTCTGGTAGATCACGTTCTTCCTTCCCAATTAACTTGCAAAACCTTAAAATTAATACTTACTAACTAATATTAATTGTCAACTTTTCTAGAATAATAAATTCACAGAAAATCATAACAATTAGGGAAAAATCACCAAAAATCATTAGAAATCTGAATTCCTTGTTCTTCTATGTATAAAAATTTCGAGGCTAAAGTATTAATTTAATAATATATATATTTAATAATTCAAAATTCAAAATATGCACATTTTTTCCTTAAGAAATTCATAAAATATTCATATGAACTTGGAAAATCATAAAATTGAAAACCCATCTCCAAAACAATGTTTTACACAACATATTAAAATTTCAAATCACTGGAAGATCAAAAAATTAGGTTTTTTCCCTTAAAACATATTAAAAAAATTCCATAAAATCCCAACAAACCATCATTTAGTCAAATAATGATTATTATCGATCCAGACATGCAATATTATCACAACCAATTTGAAAATCAATCATAAATTCGAAAATAAGACATAAACAAATGAGATGGTTGACTATTATTCACTTTAGATTAGATAGGAGAGATTGAGATTTGATGTAGGTTAATTCGCCTAAGCTTTCAATTCCTTAGATTTTTTCTTCTTCTTCTCTAGGTAGTGGCTGGTTTCCTCTTTAGTTTAGTTTTGGCTTTTGAAAATGAAATGATAATGAATGAGAGAAGGAATTATTTCCATTATGCCCCTCTCATTAATCCCTTTCTATTCTATGTTTAAAACAATCTTATTAATTGATTAATTAAGATCTAACCCAAATTAGTTAACAAATCTCATTCTTCTTATCACCTCACATTATTCTATTTAATTTATCTAATTAAAATCCCTAAATAATGTTAAACAAATATTAAGAGTGTTACACTGTCTTTGTGTTTCTAAGTGTGTTAGTTTTATATATTGTCAATATGTATAACTAGGGTAACTCAGCAAGAGTTGAGTAGTATGTAGTGGTGTGTTTTGTATTGTAATTTATTTTTTAATAATAGAGGAAACCATTTTCAAAAAAAATGTACACACATATACATGTGTGTGTAAACGATGATTTTTACCCGAACTTAAGTTTGACATGGTATAATCTCCCCTTTCTCTCTAGACCTGATCTCAAATGCTCAAATTTAATATATGTAATAATCTTCAATTGATATTTTTAGTCCAGTGTTTTGATCCTCAATTTCTTATCAAAATGTGGTGTTTTTGCTTTGATTTTGTGAAGATAGCTTTTAATGGTTCATTAGAGATGTTTAGAAAACCGAAGTGAATGTTTTAGGTCACTGCAACAACCCTAGTTAAGTCTCTAGTCCTGAAATGGGGTAATGGGGCCTCAATCAACATTTGCTATTTTCTATCCATTCGAGGTTGGAAACTTAAACCGAGCATATCTCACAAACTGGTTAACTAAATTGCTCTTACGACCCCATTTCAGATCTACGAAAAATAATCCACATATTTAAAAAATAACGGATCTCTTATTCGAAAATCTAGTACAAAGTTATTCCTAAAATATGGTTGTTGTTACAAAATGTTACACAATTTGATCTATAATTCAAAATATACTAAAATTTACAGTTTAACAGATTTTTGTCCTCCGATATACTAAGGTTATGTCCAACGTAAAAGTTATATCATGCACAAATTTGAAGAATAAGTGGGAGTTCTTCCTTTTTTGTTTGAGCATTAGTTCTTAAATGGTTATCTGAAAACCACGTAGACTTTAAACGATTTTCAGAAAACCGTTTGAAAAAAAGGGATTTGTGAAGCTCAATTAAATATTTAATTGGTTTAGGAAAACGGGGTTTTTACACACCATTTAGCTCTATAAATCGTTTTCTAAACATGGTGTATACACACACAAAAGAATTTATTTTATTCCTCTCACTCAGCTTTTGGAAAAGTAGAAGAAATTGATGTTTTATTTTCTTCCTCCTCACCCTAAAATTCACCATGCCTCTGGAGATCATCTAACATCAAAAATATGCAAGCTCACTTGGTGACACACTGTTTGTTTGCGAGGAGCCATGCAATCTATTATTGCGTTTTTGTTTTAATACGCATTCATAATCTTCATGAATACTAACGAAAATCATACACGCCTAGATCACCACCAAAAGATCAAAATACTGGCCGCGATGGCTAATTAGTTCACGTTTCTAAATGTTACAGTGATGAAGAGCCACGTATCACAATACTACATTATCTTACTTCCAACACGTAGACTTTAATCCGGTGTTTTATTATAAGTTTTGTTTTACTTTCTTATTTTTTGATATATCAAGTGCGTGACGTATCAATTATTGCAACGATATAATATTTGTTTTTCTCTGCCAGTCCACTTGCTATGTGCAAGAACAGTAGTCAATGGAATATTTTCCTATCGTCATCATAAGGATTAAACAAATAGTAAGATTCGAATGTTAGCATACTAAACTCCATCTTAAACAAGTAGAATAATTGGTTAAAATTTCATCTAATCATTAAAGGTGATGCAATGAGATGTGATTATCTGCACCTACAATTTGGCATCATTTTGAAAACAAAACTAAACTTCACACATCTACTGCACGTACATTTGATTTGTTGTTATCAATGTTTCAATCTGCAGGCGTGGATATAACAAGTCATGTGATAATAATATGATAAATAATTAATGGTGGTTGGACACATAAAATGACAATATTAATCTACTGTGCATGCACATAAATAGTAAATAAACATCACCGTAAATTGATATTACATTGTACTGTGAAACTGTAAAAATAACATGCAGTGTGATGAATACACCCGTGAAAGAAGTAAGATGGTGCAGCTGCAGCAGTGAGAGCAAGTTAAAATAGAAAAAGATGCCGCCAAAAGATCAAATAGTTAGATCCTTTGCATGTGATGAACAAAAGCGGGAAAGAGAGAGATAATGGCTGATTCCTAATCTGGAATTTTTGTTGCCTCTTCTTCAGTCACGGTAGCACACCACTACACATGTCCTAATCTAATTCGCGCTTCCAGCCAAAAGTGCTTCTCTCCCATGATCCACTGTGCTTTTTTAAAGCTTATTCTCCCCTACCATCTCACTGGTCAAATCTTCTGCCCCTTTTACCTGTTTCTTGTACCACACACATCTGAGTCATACGATTTCTTATGACATATGCATGGAACGGATTAGAAACGGATGGAGAATTTAACTCACCATTCATTTGTATATATGTAATAATATACCATATTGTTTAATCAACCCACAATACATTCACCAATTGTTTGATATTTAGAAAAATATTATTTTGGTATAGTTGGTATTGATATTAGACTAATCTTTTAATCATGACTACGGTGCATAAACCTGATTTATATACATGAGACAAACATGAGAGCGAAGCTTGGTTAATTGGGTAAGAACCAAGGTGTTAAAGATGATATCTAAATTCGGAAAGAAGCTATTGGAGAAGCTCGTGGAGGGCTAAAGCCGGAACCTTAGAATCGACGAAGATGAAGCTCTAGGCTGTGGAGTTGAAGTTGCCGAACTTGGAGATGGGAACTCATTCGGTGTTGATGGCAAAGAGGAAGGTGGAGTTTGGAACGGCGAAATCTGGAAGATGCTGATTTCGTTCGGTAAAGAAGAGAAGTGAAGTGTTGTACGAGAAGTTTCGTTCGGTTTTGCTTGAAGTTGGAGCGGCAAAGTTTCGTTCGGTGAAGAGGTAAAGGGTTTGGTGCGGTGATTTGAGGAAGACCGAACGAAATATTTCATTCGGTGGTTTGAGAATGCCGGTCCAGAATTCTCGTTCGGGCATTGACTGCCGAACCAAATGCCAAGCTTTGTCGGACCGAACATGTTGGGCTTTGTCGAACCAAAGTGATGCCGAACCAGGTGTATGCCGAACCAAGTAATGCCGCTCCAGATGTTTGGTTCGGGAATTGAACTTTGCCGGTCCAGATGGATGCCGAACCATTTTTTGTGTTTGCCGAACCAAACTCCAGGGCTGCTATATAGCAGCTACCCCTCCTCATTTCTTGATTCTGTAAATAGTGGAGCTTCTGAACAACAATGGTAGCTATCTTCGAAAGCTAAAACTCTACAGAATTTTGTCTGTATTGTTAATTTTTCTTATGTATAGCCTCCAAAAGTGAATCAATCTTGTAACTCTAATCTTTCAGTGGTTAATAAAATCTCCTCTCCTCAAGTGGGCGTACACTGCCTCGCGGTAGTGGAACCACTATAAATACTGGTGTTATTTATTTTTCTACACTGCATTGATCTGTGACTGTGTGTTCTGGTGCTTATCTCTATTTATTTCGTCTCACTACAATCACGATCCAGTTGTTTTCCGCTGTATTGGGTTTTTTATTTTCTTAGATTGATCATCTAGAGGGATTTTCCCCAACACAAGATTCTAAAGTCCGGTCGGCACGCCGGAGTTCCGGCCATCTCGGCCCGGTTCCGGCGTGTACCTGATCGAATCTTGATGAAAAACCCAATCCCGTTCTCCGATTAAAAAAATAAAATAAAAATCAAATAGCAACGTAATCAACTGTGTTCAATTATTCTCTGAAATTATTAAACTTCTACAAACATGTGATGCAAATCGACAAAGAAAAATTATCCAACTTTAAAACCCTCAATCAAATCTTGTCTGCCGATAAAAAAACAAAATCGAAACAGTATAATCATATGATTAGGAATCAACGTTTTCTCTATAAAAGCACACTAATTCATACAAAATACATAACAAAATCAAAATCTTAACTGGTTTTGTACTGCTTCATCATCGGCGAGGCATCGACCTTGAATTGAATTGAAGGCTGAGGGAAGAAGATTCATCATCGAAGCATCAATCTCGAATTCATCTGCAAGCAACGACGAAGGTTTCTTTAATTTTTAATTTTTTTCCGACTCCTGTTGCTTTCGAATTGAAGAGGGGAGAAGTTTTCTGCATGCGGCACTAAATTGAGAACGATGTTAGGGTTAAAGTGATGATGGGCTGGTTTTAAAATGGGTACTATTAACTAATACTATTATTTAGTTGTGTTTAAATGATTGATGTTTTAGGCCAGGTTAAATTTGGAAAATAAATTTTATCATGCAAAATATTATGATGATTATGGCAACAAAGTTAGGATTGTTTAGTTTGCAAAATAATATATATTATATTGAATAATTAAATGTTGAAATTATTTTGTTTCTAATTTAGGAACTTGATTATGGCAAATCGTGATAGTGTTTGGAATTATTGTACGACAGTTATTGGTGAAAAAAGGAAATACAAGTGTAACTATTGTCACAAAATAATTTCTAGTGGCGGTATAACATGTATGAAAGAACATTTAGCAGGACAGACATGCGATGTAGCAATATGTCTGACTGTTCCTAAAGAAGTCAGAAAACTTATATGAGAACATCTGAATAAAAAGAGAAGCGAGCGAAATCAAGGGAAGCTCAAAAAACAACGCATACAAGAAGAGCTAATGAGCATGCCAGATCAACAAAATCAAGAAATCGACAGTGGTGGAAGTGAAGACTATAGAGAGGTTCGGCGGGTCTTTTAGGAGAGTAAAGAAAGTTATATGAAAGAAGAGAGACAACGGTCAGATGTAGGATCTAGCGGAACAGGTATACGATCTAGCGGACTAAAGCGTTCAAAATCAACTAGAATAAATGACGATTTAGTAACACAAGCAGCTGGAAGGATTGATCCCTATGTGCAAAAGCGAGGAGGTAGAACTCAACATTCTATTAGAATTGCAATAAAAGGCATTAAAGATGCAAAAAAACACATAGGTCGTGCAATTCAATTTTTTTTTACTTTAATCATATCTCGCACAATGCTATTAATAATCCTTACCACGAAACTATGGTAAAGCCATTCAAGAAGCTTGTCCTGGAATTAAAGGACCGAAAGTGCATGAATTATCAAAAACATATTTAGATTTACAGTGTGCTGAAATCAAACAACACATTAACACTTACTTCAACTTTTGGGATGAGTATGTTTGTACGTTGATATGTGATGGTTGGAGCATACAAAATAGAAGAAAAATCTTAAATTTTCTTGTGTATTTTACCCAAAGAATTGTCTTTCTTAAATCTATAGATGCCACTAACAAATTTCAAAATGCTGAGTATATTTATGGTCTAACGGATAATGTTGTTAATTTTATTGAAGAAGGTAGAATTGTGCAAATAGTAACCGATAATGGAGCAAATTACAAAGCTATTGGCCCACTACTGATGGAAAAAAGAAGAAAACTATATTGGATACCATGTGCAGCACATTGTATCGATTTGATTCTTAAAGATATTTCAAAAGAAATCGATGTAAAAACGATTATTTCGAATTGTTAGTCAATAACAGGATTCATATACAATCATGGTTAGTTATTTACCATAATAAGAAAAGAAAACAATAATAAAGAACTGATCCGGCCAGCAGTAACTAGGTTTACTACTCACTTTATTGCATTAAAATCGATATACACACATAAGGAGAATCTAAGAAGAATGATTTCTTCGAGTGAGTGGAGTGCAAAGATTCCTAAACTTGGTCCTAAAGATAGAAAACATCAATTCTTATCTATAACTTACTTCACAGTGATAAATTTTGGACCAATATTGCTGCTATTATTCTCGTATTTAGTCCACTTGTAAAAAATTTAAGAATGGTGGACAATGATGATAAAACAGAGATGAGATATCTATATGAAGCAATGGATCGAACGAAGAAATCAATTAAGAAAAATGTTGGTGCAAGATAGTATCAAAAGTGGTGGAATATAATCGATAAAAGATGGAAAAGACAATTGCACCGACCTATTCAAGCAGCGGGTAACTTTTTTTAATTATTTCACAATTATAAAATCACATATCATGTAAATATTTTTTTAAACTATCAAATTGTTTTAGGTTATTTTCTCAATCCTCATATACAATACGGAGACAATGGAATAAAGAATGCTGAAGTTTTAAATGGATGGACAAATGTTCTTGAAAAAATGGTACCTATATTGCTATGCAAATTGAAATTTCAAAAGAGGTAATAATTCATTTTATTATATTTAGCGCAAAGATTAACTTGGTTTATTAATGAATGTTGTGTAGGTGGAAAAATACAGAATGAAACTTGGTGTATTTGGTTCCGCAAAAGCGAAACATGTAGTTAAGTCGTGTCTTCCAGCTATGTGGTGATCAATAATTGGCAGGGAAGCTGCTCCAAATTTAATCCTCATAGCTATGCGTATTCTTAGCGAAACAATTTATTCTTCATATCGTGAAAGAAACTGGACAACATTTGCAATGATTCACACGAAGTTAAGAAACGGAATAAAAATGGAGAACTTAGAAAAACTAGTATTTGTACATTATAATATGCGATTAGGAGTACGACATGCTAAACGACAACAAACAACTGATCAACTTATTGATCTAGATTACATCTTTCATGAGGAGGATTCACTTGCAGAATGGACTAGAGAAGTTGAGAATCCACTACTTGATAATGCAAGCGATAATCCTTGGTCAAACAATGATAATGTATCTGCAGAAAATACTGAAAATGAAAGTTCATCAAATGATGATTCAGGTAATGTTGGTGGTGACAGTATTGGTTCTAGTGGTTATGATGTTGGTTCCACTTTTGATGATTTTCAAAGACATATCCAAAATTATTCTAGAAGAGATGCAAATGACTATAGTGGATGAAGAGATAGAAATTTGAACGTTGAACATGAAGATCAACGTAATTATGATGGCAAATATACTTTTAACAATCTCCCCAATTATAGGTATTCTACATCTGACTATACCAGAGGTTATTGAACAATCAAGTAGTCAAGACGAACCATCGCCCTTTAATAATATGATGACGAATTTTTAAGTTCGAATCAGATGCAACAATATGCTTTTTCAGCATATTATAATCCGACACAAGATGAAGATAGCGATGGACAAAATTTATATGATGCTTAAAGAAATAGTTTTTGGTATTAAATTTTTATTTTGTATGTTTTTTATCTTCTATGTAACTTGAATAATTAAACGTAATTAACTATTAGTATTGCATATTTGTTTGGTATTTATAAAAAAAGTACCGGAATTCACAAACCAGAATTAAAACGGAATTTCCAGGAATTCCGAAACGAGACCGAAATTTAAAATTTTTGTAATGACCGGAACGGAAACGAAAAATGGGACTTCAAACCTTGGTAAGAACTCTTCACGGTCCTGACTATTGTTAATCTTTTTTATCTTACATCTTCAATCGAGGGACAAGTAGTAAATATATAGAAAGAAATAAAAAGAGAGAAGCAAGATAGAACATAAGGGATTTTAATTATTTTATAAAGATTCAGCAAATTGCTAGCTTACATTCACTTATTTGTTTTTATTGGTTGCTTCAAGCTAGAACTATCAATTTTTACAAGTAAATTCGAAA
This sequence comes from Allium fistulosum, assembly GCA_030737815.1. NCBI lineage: Eukaryota > Viridiplantae > Streptophyta > Magnoliopsida > Asparagales > Amaryllidaceae > Allium > Allium fistulosum. The sequence continues at coordinate 329,465,240 of CM060906.1, forward strand.
TTCAATCTCTGATACAAATTAAACTGACAGCCTTTCCACTACCAAAGTTGATTAAAGAGCCAAATGTCCTTTTTCAAGTGATGTAACTTGCTATTTATAATTGAATTCATATGTTAGAATCGCTAGATCTAGTTTAAAGTCATCAAACCGTGAGATCTGAAAATACTGGAGGAAAATTTTACCAAAATGACACAAAATACTGGATTTGATGGATCCATACCGCTCCATAATTTGGTCAAAAACTTCAATTTTTCTCCAAAATTACTTTATTTCTCTCACTTTGGATTTTTAGGGGCAAAATTGTAATTTCGATGGACCGATCCGTCCCCCGTCCTCAAAACTTGTCTTTTTTCTCAAAATAGTAGCTTGATCCGTAGTAGAAGTTAAAATAGAGCTCTTATCAACTTTTGATGGATCGGTATCAATTGACCCATCCATCCTCCATGATTAAAAGTTTTCTTTTTTTTATCTTTGCCTTCCATAATTAAAAAGCTTAGTGAAAAATCTGTCTTTTTAATGGATCCGTAGGATGGATAGTAGTGATCGAGTCCTATGGATCAAAGATGATGGATCGATGGTGATGGTTCAAGTTTGATCCATTAGAATATACTAGGAAAAAATGATGATTCATTCATAACTCATTCATTTTGAGTCGGATTTTCCCGAGACTTGAACCATTTATCTTGTATCATCTTATGCAATATTCTTGCACTCTCCGTTATTTCATTCGATGATCGTCTTAAGTGCTTGTCCAAGGTGTCATACTAAACAATTTGCGGTTGATTGATAAGAACATACTAAAGATAAAAATGATAGATACATTTATAACTTCTTCATAACAATGCGGTTTGAACCGTCCTCGTCATACTTTGCGTTATCCTCTAGACATCTGAGGGGCATCTTCAAAAGTGGCCCAACCAATAAAAATGGATGATCAAAAGTGAAGTCCACAGTGATATCCTAATCATAATAACTCGGACTTGGAAGCAATTTTGACCAACGTCCATTATTTTCTACAGCGGACGTTGTCTTTGATTCTAGTCAATTTCGAAATTGTGAAAAATTTACCCGTAGCAACTGTCGAACAAAATAAGTAAACCAATGCTAAACAACTCTTCACCTAGTTAATGTAGGAAATTCATGCCTTACCGAACATATGCCGTCCATAATAATTCATAATGGCTTAGGATAAATACGTATCAATCTCTACTTCATTTTTCTTCGTTTTCATTCTCTACTTGCATCTTTCTCTGTTTTCAAACACAATCTATATATAATGAGAATATCTTCTTTTAAAGTTTTGAAAATTACGTTAATACCCTTGCTATAAATCAATTTAAAAAAAACAACAGGAGGATGATTTCGTCCTTGTTAAAAATAAAACTAATGCATTTTTTCTTTTACACGTTCAATCAGACGTGCCATATGTACTGGTTAAAATAATAGGCTTGGCTATTCTTGTATGATGACTCTGCTATCCACCGTTTTACCTTTTCTATTTTTATCTCTTTCTTTTTGGCTAGTAAAGTCTTAAGGCTGCACTCATTCACATCCACATTCTTAAAGAAGATCCAATGATATTGCAAGATGTGATGCATTATATTTATCTTCATGATCATGACATGTCTGTCTGTGTAGTAAAGATGCTAAGATGAGAATAGTCGGCCAATAATTTTGCTGTCCACCACCAATTCATATGAACATTAACTTACATCCAGATCAATGTATAAACATATATAATACGACCAGCAAGTAATATCACTGTTGTTACCCTGGCAACTCAATTTCAATTTGGGCGGCTGCTTAGGACATATATATAATTATAATGGGTATCTTATCTCTTTGGATCACATTCACATTTCGTGCATTGATCACTATTTTTTTTAATTGCTGCAAATGCATGTATTTCCAAACACTTAATATTATCAAAATATTATAAGTAACGCTTTTCATCTTGGATCCTGCAACGGATCATGACCATGTAAAGAAATCAGACAATCACTGGATACCAATATCTTTACAGACTAACTAATGAAGCCAAAAAAGACAGATCACCAAATCAAACTGTACCTTGAACTCCTTTGCACTTTTATATATAAATAACATCGTCCCATATAATAAACATAATACTTCCTGTGCAGCTATAGTATAAGGAGTCGACCATTTTTATTGAAAACCGCTAACTATTTATGGTATAGTTTTTTCTTCTAACCGATGCAAATATGAACCTGAAATGTTGATGCAGATAGATACTATTAATTAATATTGACGGCTTATACAACTTCTATGGTAACAAAATTGCTAATCTGTACTATACTGTTAAAACTGAGTTCCTTTGTGAGCTCCCTCATCGCTTCGTGTTTTTTCACTTTTCATTCATTTATTTTTATATAAAAGATAAATTTTTATCTATTTTATCTATTCTACTAAAAAAAAGAACCTGTTATTGTGCGGAAGCCTCGTGCACTGTAGGTGTGGAGCCTTGGTGTAACGATTAGGTCACCCGCATGCATGGTGATCTGGACGCTCAGGTTCGAGTTCAGAAACAGTCTCTTCGCAATGCGAGTAAAATGCTGCGTACATCATCGACCTCCACAAAGCCCGCTATCGTGCGAAAGTCTCGTGCACTGGGGATTTCACCTACTGTAAAAAAAGAGAACTATTAAAACTGAGTTTCTCTATGAGCTCCCTCATCGCTTCGTGTGTTTTCCACTTCTCATTCCTTTGTTTTTATATAAAAATAATTTGTTATCTATTTTATCTATTCTACTATAACAAAAAAGAGAACATCGAACTCTTTGTATTTTCATCGCTCATTCGCCCTCATTTAGAATACTTTTCTCTCATCAATTCATGAAAATTAAATGTCCTCATTTGAAACGAAATTCATTTATGTTGTAGATAATCATTTCTCTAATACATACATTTTATAACTTGGTTTAAGTTTCACATCTACCCTACTCTCTGTATTCATGATTCTAATACAATCCAACTGATGTTCTCTTTCTCTTCTCCATGCATTCAATGTAAGAAAAACCATATTGTTTCCTTTTATTTCATGTTTCACTTTCTTCTTCCTCCTCTAACAACTATTTCTTCCACATCTCCGATTTCTTATATAAAAAATTCAATCTTTTTCTTCACCTTTGTATTTTCATTAATTATTTTTGAATCTATTTATGTTTTGCAACATTGTTTTTTCCTTTAGGTTCCAGATTTTTGTGGAAAAATTATCTAAAAGCCAGTAATAATATCGGCTAAGTGCATCGATGAACTCGAATTAAAGGTGGGATTTTTTATTTTTCTTTTAATGCGAGTTTAAATTTGTTGTTTTATAATAAATTTTCGACTTCAGTGTCCGATTCAGATTTTGTGTCCAAATTTTATTTTCCTCTTATATTTTTCTTAGTAGAATGCATATGAATTTTGTGAATTTGTTTTCTTCATTTATTTTGCAGAAGTTTATTGGATTTATGTATAAGCATATTAGAATCTTCTATTATTCTGGAAAAAATGCTATAGATAAAGTTGAACTATTTTTTAGTCTTCGCGTTTTGTATAAAAATTCATTTTCAATTTATTTTTGTTTTTGTTGAAGATCGAGAATTTAGTTTCTGTCATTTATCTATCTATTATATTATATGAAGTTGAGCTCAAACCTGCATGCCTCTTCATTTTCAATTTTCTATAAAATCCCATATCCCATATGTCGTCGTCCTCATATGTCACAATAGTTTAATTGTCTTGTATTTTTTCATTGTCTTTTCTCATTGTCATTGTTTCTTAACAGAAATACCAATGAAATCATTAATGTTTTATAGATCATCTTCTTATTATACATTGTGTGCTGCTATTGGCACATAGTTTTTTTTCTTGGCTACCATAACTAAAGACCACCTTATTAATATATGTTCCATACTTCTTAACACCAAGCATTATTTTTTCATCAATTAGATTCACAAGCATTTCAAAGTCTCCCTTCTAAACCTTAAATCAAAAACCCAAAAGCGCCTTTTTCTTCGACGATCGTCCAGATGAAGTTTGGTCGTTCATCTCAACAATACAAGAGAAACCGGCTATTTCAACGGCTTCAAGCCGTTGGCGGTCGTTGGGAGCCATTGGAAAAGCCGTTGGAATAGCATTCACGCTTTTCAACGGCTTCCAACGGAAGCAACGGAGCTATTCCAACGGCTTCAAACGGCGTCTAGCCGATGGAGGCCGTTGGAATCCGTTGGTTTAAAATGACCAAAGAGCCGTTGGTAGCCGTTGCTAATTTGGGTGAAATTTCTTTTATAACAGCAAGCCATTCACCTTCCAACCACAGACAATCAATATATATCCATTTCCATTCCATTTCCACTCTATTTCAAATATATATCACATATCCAACACATTATACCACAAACAATATATACAACCAAAAATCAACATCAAACATTACATTTTCAAACCAAACTCCAAGTCAATATGTACATAAACAACAAAACCCTCACCAACACCAACTCCAACTCCATATTCAAGTCAATATATACAATGCAAACACTTAAACCTCACCACCTCAAAGTCAATATATACACAATAACCATCAAACACAATCTCCACCACCTCAAAGTCAATATATACAATAACCAACCACAAAGACAGTAATCATCATACCTCTCAAGCATCATCATCACCTCCGGAAGCACCAGACGACGAAGGGAAGGAACCATGCCTCTGCGCGTACTCCGCTAAACGTTGATTCAGCTGCTCCATTTGTATAGCGCGAAAACGGTCCTGCTCTTGCAGCTGCTCAACCATGGCTCTAAACTCTTTTATTTCAGCATTGTCACACGCCTTTTGAGCTGCCCGAACCTGCAAATAGAATGTGAGATGTTCACATTTGTATTATAATCATTTTCTTAAGCAATGCATATTTTAAAATATAGAAACGTAAATGACGTGATCTTAAGCAATGCATATACCACAAGGAAATGCATATTTTATTAAATGATAATGGTGCAGAATGATAATGGTGCATATTTTTTTTTTGGTTCATGTTTTTGGTTCCTAATGTAAAATAACGAACCCTTTTCTTGGAATATATACCACAAGGAAATGGATTCTTTTTAATACAATATATACGTGTTAAAAGTAAATTTATCTATTTTTTTGGTTCATCCATTTTCATCACATATCTTTGTATATTTTTTCTTTTTTACTTATCTAATATTTATAAATCACGTATATGTTAGATTAAACTCAGGTAGAAATCATCATATGTATAGCGTATCTATAGGTTAATTTATTAAATATAATATTGCAATGTTTATAAGATCACCGCTTGGTTTCCATAGCCATAGCGCCTATTCCGCTGCGTCGGATCCATAATAACGTCGAAAATATTATCTTGCTCCACTACCGTCAACTCATCGCGATCCGATTCTGAAAGCAGCTCTGCTCGTGCCTCCTAAAACTTTGCCTAAAATAAAAAACAATTACAGGTTAAAATTAGTAGAATAGAATTTAAACTTATCGATATTAATAAAATAAGATTTAAAATATGCATACATATGCAGCCGTCGCCTTATCATCATCATCCCACTGATATGTAATATTGCCAGCATTGTCTGCTTGTCTTGATGCGTGGGTGCGGGTAAATACCTCCATCATAGACACGGGACGTCCAAGCGATCATTCATGCCATAAATAATTTATATATTTTAATTTTTCATAGCTAATTACTGAACTGATTAATATACAAAATGTAATGATGGTTTAGATTCGTAATTGATAAATTTACCAAGTCCTCACGGTGATGCTGAAAAGACTTGGATCTGCCACGATGCGTTACAGGGTTCCAACTTCTATTGGCAGAGTTCCTCTCCGACTCAACCTGCAATTTAAATTGAATATTATATTTCTATTGGCAGAGTTCAACGGCCTCATCATTACGCGCAACACTTTGAAATGATAAATTCACATGATCATTGAAATAATGAGAGAAAAAGAACGATTCTTCTTCTTCGATATATGATTTGCAAATCGAACCTTCAACTCGAGCTTTTTGTCTCACTTTTTTCTTTAAATGATTTAAGTACCTAATAAAAAATATTTCATATCAATATTGATTTTTATTTATAGTTAAATTAACATTTACATACTCAGTATTAATAACATACCTCTCGAATGGATATATCCATCCATATTGCACAGGACCTCGAAGACGTGCTTCAAATGGAAGATGAACAGGTAAATGCTCCATTACATTGAAAAAACTTGGAGGAAATATTTTCTCCAGTTTGTAGAGCAGTATATGGATTTCTACCTCAAGTTTACGAAGACGGTCAACTTTTAACTTAGTTGAACAAAGCTCCTTATAAAATAAACTAAGTTTTGTTATAACCTTCCAAACTTTTACGGGCAACAATTCTTTGAAAGCGACGGGTAACAAATTTTGCATCATTACATGACAATCATGGCTTTTCATCCCACTCAGTCTTCCGTTCTTATAGTCGACACATCTACGAAGATTAGGTGAAATTCCATCAGGAAATTATAATCCTTCCACCCATTTTAACAGTACTTTAACTTGGTTGTTATCTAGTTCATAACATGCTTTGGGTTTTTAGTGTCATTTGGCTTCATATGAAGCTTAGGACGATTACATATTTCTTCTATATCACGTCTTGATTTCAGATTGTCCTTAGTCTTGCCCTTAACATTCAAAAGTGTATTAAACACATTATCGAATATATTTTTCTCGTTATGCATCATGTCAATGTTATAACGGATTAAGAGATTTTTCCAATAAGGCAACTCCCAGAATATACTCTGTTTGCACCAATTATGAATCGTCGATTTACCTTGGATTTCAGTTTGCTGCCCGGTTTCATGTACCTTTGGATAATCTTTTACAAGTTCATATATATCTTCACTTGACCAAATCGTTGGTGGTTGTAAAGTCTCATGTCTATTAGCTATGAAGTTTTTTTTGTCTCTTCTAAAAGTATGATTAATATGGAGAAAACGTCGATGACAATCAAACCATGAAATTTTCTTCCCATTCCATAAAGAAAATGCTCGTGTTTCTTCCATACAGTGAGGACAAGAAAAACGACCGGCCGTACTCTAACCCGAAAGCATTGCATATGCAGGAAAATCGCTAATAGTCCATAACAAAGAAGCGAACATCCAAATTTTTTTTTCTTTTCGAGTCGTATGTTTCAACTCCTTCATACCATAATGTTTTCAACTCTTCGATTAGCGGTTGTAAGTAAACATCGATACCCTGTGTCGGATCATTAGGGCCAGGGACGACAATTGTAAGAAACATATATGGAGTTTTCATACAAATCCACGGAGGTAGATTGTAAGGTGTAATGATTATAGGCCAAGATGAATATTTAGAACCAAACTGAGAAAACGGTGAAAATCCATCAGTACATAAACCTAGTCTAACGTTACAGCTCTCCGCTGCGAAATCAGGATATTTCTTATCAAAATACTTCCATGCTTCTCCATCAGATGGGTGTGTTAACTTACCTTCTTCAGTTGTTCTCACACTGTGCCATCTCATATGATGCGTTGTTACAGATGATGCATATAACATTTGAAGTCTAGGAGTGATAGGTAAATAATGCATACGCTTGTATGGAACTTCTATTCCCTTTTTTTTCCTTGGTTTGTATCTTTCTTGATTACATATTTTACAATTCCGAAGACTGACATCATCTTTCCAAAACAACATGCAACCATTTAGACATGTATCAATTTTTTGATACGGCAAACCGAAAGATGACATAAGTTTTTTCACTTCATAATAATTTTCGCACATTAAATTATCTGATGGCATATGGCGTTTAGCAGCTTGTACAACAGCCGTAAATCCGGCTTCTGTGAGGTTGTACTTTGATTTCATTGCAATGTACTCTACAGTTGCCGATAATTGAGTGCCGCTAGTACATCCATTCCAAAGAGGTTTCTTAGCAGCATCCAATAAATCATATATTTTTTTTGCTCCAACATTTGGTTCCTCTTCGACGTTAACATCGTCGTTATTAATTTCAACAGTATGGAACATTGATCGTGCTGCATCTTCAACCATATGTTCTATGAGATTCGTCGTACTAACTTCATCATTAATGACCTCTATTGACTGTTCTTCGTTACGTGTTATAATTTCTCCATGACGATCCCACACCAAATAATTGGTTACGAAACCATATTGGCGCAAATGAATCCTAACCATATTCGGTACTAAATGCTTCAACAATTTGCACCTACTACATGGACAACGAATTTCTACGTCGTTTCCAATATTACTTAAAGCAAATTCGATAAACACATTTACCCCGTTAAGAATATGTTTACTTATTGAGCCTCCCATTTCTCTTCTTTGATACATCCAGCTCCGATCAATAAAATAATTGACCATTTTTCCTACTGTAAAACCTATGATCAATAGTAAAAAAATCATTAATCAAATTCGATAAACACATTTAGATTTTACTGTTTTTTATAATCCATTTTCGTTTGTATACAAAGTTATATTTCTTGCTATTTGTTTACATTTTTGTACCTTTTGTGATGGTCGGTCATCCTACTTTCCATTACAAACACAATAGTAATTACATTTTTTAAATCATACCATTATAAATGATTTCCCAAAATTTCGGCATCACTTCCCCCGTGTTCCTTGTATCGTACACATATGCATGTACACAAGGAACGAAAAGGAAATACCGTCGAAATTTTGTGAACCGTTTATAACGATATGATTTACGAAATGTAATTACTTTATAGTGTTTGTAACTTGTCCAATACAGGGACAAATCCAACAAATATTGTATCAGATGAATATGAATATCCGTTTTGCAATAAAAACGAATATTCATACAACGATCATATACAACACTTGTCAGACGGAGCCAAAAATTCGCTAAGAGATTTAAATTTTGTTTATATGTTACCGTTTTATTAAATATATAAAATAAAGCATATTATGCATTATTTTATTTATATTCTACTATTTTATTAAATATATAGTAAATTATATGATTTTTACTATTTCGCAAAATATATAATTCATGTGTATATATATACTAAATTATATACTTATCTAATGCTAATATATTTTGTAAAAGATATAATTCATGTTCGTAAAATATTCGACTAATTCATGTTTGCCTAATATTTTACAAAACATACACAAAATACTTTAAATCAATCCTAACTAATCTAACGCTAACTCAAATGCGCATTTACACTAAATTATCAACATATGTATATACGTGCATAATATATATACACAAACAATTTGGACATTTGGATGGTAATAATTGTAATTAGCACTTAGTTTGGTATAATAAACAATCAATAGGCCATTAGATACAACTATAACAACAAATTAAACACAAAATTAGCAAAATTTAAAATTTTAGGGTTTTAGGCAAAACCTGATTTTGGAGTGTATTTGGATGGAGAGAGGCCGCTGATGTTGATTGATGGCGTCGGAGTGGCTGCCGGTTGAGTGGGGAGGCTGGGAGCAAGAAAAGAGGAGGAGTGGAGGAAGATGGTGAAGGATTTGGGTTTTTTTGTGGTAGGAGGAGAGAATGAGGTTTGCTCTCGACTTGTTGCAGGTTTACACAAATAATTCCAACGGCTTCCAACGGTCGCAAACGGCATTTTTACAACGGTTACCAACGGCTTGTTAAAAAATAACTAGCCGTTGGAAATTCCCGTTGGCGGCCGTTGGAACCCTGTCGTGGCTATATACTGTAGTTCAGTAGTGCAACCAAATCTCAATCATGCATGAAAAGTAAACTAACATTTTTATGATCACCATAATTAGGATTATCCATTAAATCTTGGTGATTATCACAAACTAGGATTATCTACTAAATCTTCACATTCCTTCATCTATTAGACAAAAAGCAAGGTTTTTTTTGAGTTCTAAGGTTTAAAAACATTCAGACAAATTAGGTGAGGTTTTCCAGAAATAGATTAAAAAAAAGTACGGTTTTTTTGTACGTAGTGAAATAATAGAATATGGGGGCTAGAAGTATATAGAAAATATTGATATCTAATAAAATTATAACGGTGACCGAAAGGAAAAAAAACTAGATGCCAATAGCAGCATACTATACAATTTAAAAGTAATACCAATGTACATCTCATTTTCTAATTTTTTTCACTTCCATTTCATTTTCTTACAATGTTGTACCTTTCCCTTTTCCAATTTTATATGCATGCTACAATTCTAGTCGCAACCCTAAATCAAATTATAAATTCTTTTCAAGCAATTTTTAGTCAATCTCTTTATTTTATTTTTTGTTCTAATAAGAACTTAATTGAATGCGTTAATAGCTTTTCACTTCATATTTCAACTTGAATTATTTATGATTTTATTCAAATTTTGCAGCGATTATTTTCCTACCAATTACTTTCAATGTTATTGTTTTTATGGAATAATAATTTGAAAACCTCCAAAAACTTAGCCTGCTAGTTCAATTGAGCTTGCTTAAAAGGTTAGATTTTTGATTATTTGTCTTTTCATTTAAATTTGAAAACATTATTATAGTCTCGAGTTTTGTATGATTATTAACTTTTATTTGAATTTTTTTGTTTGGTATGACGTTGCCTTTTTTTAATTCATTTTATTTTATAGGGATATCAACTCCATTTTTGTAACATTCATCCTTTTCTAATTTTAAGCTATGTAATTATATAAGAAAACAAATTTGGGAAAAACATTATATATGAGGTAAAAAATATTAAAATAATAAACTTTTGTACAGTATTTTGACCAAAAATGTAACACTTTTGATCTAGCTACCATATGCAACTTTGAAATTTTTTACTAGTTTGATTCCAAATAAGTGTGGTATAAACATTATTTAATTTAAATGTTTTGTATTGTGTATCACATCTAAACTTATTTATAATTCTAATTATTAATGATATCATTAATGCCTACAGAATACATAATGATATCATCAATGTTTTATTCTATATATATGTTATGTTATATAATTATATAAAAATATAGATTTGTATTCTTATTATCAATGAATTGTCATGCAAAGTGTTTTTTGTGCATCCAAAGAAATTTTTTTAATAGTGATATTAACTTACTTTGAATTATTCTTATTATCATATGTATTATTTTAGTTATCATATTTACATGAATATTTGAAGTAAAAAAATTATTTGGATATATCAAATATTTGATTACATAATGTACATAATACGTATGAATGTCATGTCATATTACATTATCTATGTTAGAAATATAATGTTTTAAATCTACTGTAATATTTTCTCTAATTTAATTATTATGCGTAATGTCAAAAAGTGCAATAATACAAATGTTGGAATGTGATCTCTTTGAACCTAATTATATCATTATTTCACTTTGGATACAATTTCTCTATTCCAAGAGTAGAATACTATTAATTATCAAACCAAATTATGTATATATTTAAGTTTATATGTAAACACTGGATAAAATTATGTTGACTGACTATAAGAAATTGTGTTTTTAGTTGCATTATATAGCAGTGTTTGAACGCTAAATGCAACTATTTCTTTGACCTCAGTGTTGCAGCAGCGTTTTAGATTTAAGTAGTGAAGTGCCCAAACTTCACACATGGAGAAATGTCTTGTAAGAGATGGTATGCTGCCAAGGCATTGGTACGATGCATCTAATGGCGCTAATCTCCTTTGTGACTTTTGCTTGCAGAGCTTGGAGCATCGAGCAGGCATTAGAGTGCTTCCGTAAAGTGAGTGGCCAACCATTCCATGTTTGTTCTAGAACCTCTGGAAGGTGAGACTAACTCCTTGAACCGAACCAATATCACACTTGCAAGTTCTCGGCTTTTCTGTGCCCCTTTGAGAGCCTTGGCTGCTGCAATCAATAACTGCACCAACCTCAGCTCTTTATCGTCGCCTTCGGTGACAGACGGAGGTGATCCTTTATTACTGTTAAGATTAACTGCAACAACAATGGTGCAAGAGCAGACAAAGTTATATGGACCTTACTGAATTTCGATGCATATGTGAAATATCATATAAAGGTATTTTTTAGTAATCAGTAGAAAATACACTGTCCAGTTTCATTGGAACACTTGATAATGATTAAAGTGTTAACTAAATGTGAGCAGAGTACAAAAGATTTTATATAGAGGAAGACGAGGCAGCGCATGGACACTCTAGTTAAGGTGCGTAAATTCATCACATCATTCACTTAGAAGTTGGAAACAACAAACAAAAATGAATTGAGAGCCACTAGTTTTCAACGTTTATTTTGCAGGTTTGTGACGTTATTGGCTGCAGGTTGGGGAAAATGCTAGGATTGGGAAAACTGAAGTTATCAAGAAACCAAAAGGTAAGTGATATCATTACTGCATTCTCATTATACGAAATTCTGATGCGTGAATGATAAGCAAGAAGCATCATACAAGCTTAAACTAATTTGTTTAATACTTTATACGGTAACTCAATTATAGAGCATACTTATAATTTATGTAGGCTTGAAGCGTTTCAAGAAGTTGAAAAGCTACATGAAACCATCTGTGTTAAAGCAAAAGTGCAAAGCTCTTATTAGCAATCGGATAAAGAGGTTGTGTTTGCATATCAGGGTAAAAAAATTGATTCAGTTTCGTTCGCGCTGGTTCAAGAACATGAGCGCGCTTTAGTAATACCTTTAGAAATTCTAGGAAATTGGAGTGACTTAATCGTCAACCTTAGAATGTTGTGCTTGCTTGTTATATAAATACTAGTAGATGGTAGGTATGATGTGCACATGATATAAATATTTAACCGATCAATGAATTCTACACAATAACCTCTCTTTTTCAATAGCAGTGATAATGAAGGAGGGAGGAAAAAAAGGAATTGCTCATGAGTGAAAATATTCATAATTGAGATCTTGCATTTTTTATCACTGCTCATGCATATATTTTTGTGATAAATGAGTTTGTACCGGAAACACAGTTAACTCTAGTTAATTCCATGTTTTATGCATTATAAAAAAATTAGGTGCATTATGTTGCACGGTGATATTGTAAAAATAAATTATATTTTCAGATATTTTTTAATGGTTTAATTTTTGTTATTTTGATTTATATGGTTTTGTATGTAACTTCATGGCTGTTTTGATTTTAAATAGATCTGTATAGTTTTATTATCTTTTGGGTTTTGGTTCGATTCACCTTTTTATAAAAACTTTTATTATATGGATAATATAATCTTAGATATGTTACTAATATTTGTTTTGATTTTAAAAACTTTTATTCACGGTGATAATGAAGGTGTTAAGAACCATTGTTGTTATTTGTTACTATCAGAAGTAATTACTTCTTCAAGTTATTTAGATACTTTACTAATTTTATAATATTAACAGTAATAAGGGACTGATTAGAACTACATGTTTTCACCCAGTTATATTTACTTAGAATATTATAACTTAAATTATATTTACCTTATTTTAGTACTAATAGTTCAATTAACAAGTAGTCACCACACATTGCACAGCCGAAATACTAAATTTTGTTTACTTTGTGTCGATTGAGTATGTATTTAATATATTTATGTTGGAAAGCACGTGAAGTTTGCATATCAATTATATATTTTTGTTTGTTCTGTATTTGCACTAGTTTCTATTGTTTTCAATAACTCGGACAGTAACCAAATCTTTTGTCCATGTTCCTGATGGCACATTAGATTAGAAGACACTTTTGTTATACAGGTGTTTGAATTTACTGATAAGCACTGAGGAATTTATAATGATTCCTTAAACTCTGTTGTCTGTCCTTTGCACTACTCCTATTCTTGTTACAATGTAAGTTCAAAACCATCCACCGGTTATTTTACAATTAACTTATCCAATTATCTACATCAAACTTAAAATTGGTTACACTACCATATCAATAAAAATATCGATATTACAGGAAGGCTTCTATACAAAGGAAGTGAAAGCAACCTTTAGTATGTGACAACTACCTCATTTCTTCTACTTACCAATCCATGTCAATCTTCTTTTATTTACAAGGTCCATCCTCTTATTTCCTCATCATTATGCCTCCACTTACTAAGGGTGTGAGAGGGGATTGTCCTTTTGTTTTATTTATTTTTCTACAGATGGTGGATTGGTCTAATTCTAATTGGGATCCGAGTTTGCTCATTATGTGGAATTTCTGGTTTGGACGCAATTTGTTGTTGGTAATTTTTATCTAGTTCTCTCCTTTTTCTATGATCAGAATTATGGACCTTTACATTATAATTGTGATACAAGATTTATTGCCCTACATCGTGACTTTCATCATCTGTTATCAGATGCACATCATTTTCCACCTTATTATTGGATACACCTTCTGTAATTTTTTATATGAGTTTTTTATCAATAAATATGACAACTATCGACCATGTTTTAAGTCTGATAGAAATTGTAACGATCCATAATTTTTAGTGATTTTATTTATTAAATTAATTGAAATTTTGTGAAATTTAAACAATAAAATTTGGAAATAAAAATTTATTATTTGGAATACGTCTATTTTAATGTAGCAACTGGTAAATTTTCATCTGATAATATTAAAGTTTATTTTCTTGTGAAATTCTATTTCAATTTAAGTCAGTTAATTATTGATGAAAATAAAATGTTTTTCAAACTTGAATACTTTTATACAATAAATTTCTAAATCATCTTCTGAGTGAAACATCAGTCTTCGTTTCGTCAAATTTGGACTTCTACTGCTCCGTTTATCTTAATTCTGGCAAAATAGCAGCATTTTCGGTACCGATTATCGACTTTTGTTCGGATGATCCTGCCACTAGTATATGTATACCGTTTTGATCGTCTCATCGTGCTGATCTCAGCGGTGTATTCTTTTCTGTATTTTGAGGTCCGGTACGCAACGAAAACAATAAACTGTTCGTTGTACCGGTACCATAAATTGCAACTATTAGCTTTCTTGTTTTCCTAACTTTGAACCGTGCAGCTCAAGCAAGGTGATAAATTGCTTTAATGATTTTCGCGTGAATCACGTGAATCTAGAGACTAACCGTTGGAATTTTCTTTTATTTATATAAATATATGTTCAGTCTTTTCGCTTGCTTCACGGTCACATATATCTAATTGTTGAAACTGTCCAACACTTTTCTTTTGCCTTGGACCCGCAACTTTTCAAAATCTCATTTGTTTTGTTTTACATGAAAGGCACGTATGAAATTCTGCCTGTTCGTGCTCCTCCATTTAATTATCTGTTTGAAAGGATTAATGTTTATAACCAATATGTTAAAACGTACGTCTCTTATCTATTTCTTTCTTTGTGATTATTTCTTCTAAAGCCCATACTCCTCTCCTTACGGCTACAACCACCCTCGAGCACCACTTCGCCCATCCTCCTATCACTCCTCCGCCATCTCCTTCGGCAGCCTCGGCCACACTCGCAACCACCATTCCCTCGCAGCCCCACCAGCTCACGCCAGCCGTGGCCGTGGCCACCTTCCCCTTCAACAAACCCGAACATATCCGCCTGCACCCTGTAGCCGATCCTACCACCCAGTGCTCCACGCCAATCGCCACTGCTCGAACCCGACCATCTGCCACCCAGATCCGCCGCTCCTCCCACCCCAGCCAATAGCTGATGCATCTTCTTCCCTGGCACACTCCCCAGTCGTTGCTACCACCATCCATCGCCGGCCCATTCCCTTCGCACGTCACCTCGCCTGCATACGATGCCAACCTTTGCCGATCGAGCCTGCCCTTCCAGTCAACTATGTCGCCTCACCAAGTCTAAAACCCCTTATCCTATTCTGCCTCCTCTTCGTGTTTTATATATATGGTACGCATAGTTTAGTTATACGTGTACATTTATATATATGATTATGTTGTTTTGTATTATATAATATGGGTATATATATATATAGAACACTATATCTTTGATAATAATATTTCTAACCTGTTTCATTTCGTTCCACCTGGCCATAAATATGTAGTTTATGTATATACTCTCTTGATGTATTTTAATTTATATAAAGTTGTATATATTAAATTTATAACGAGGTCATGTTATATATAGAGAGAGTTACATAGTCTGCTTATATATATATTAAGTACACTAAGTTATAATATGTTTTACTTTGCTTTATCTATGTGTAAGTTATACCAAAAATATCTAAGATTTGTTGGTTATATATATATATATATATAAGTATAATATTTTGTACAGATTATTTATATATATATAAAAAGATATTAGATTCATAATTTTCGTATATATACCTACGTTTGTGGTCTAATTGCATATTACATATTAGTTTACATGAACAGTTATATAGGTTTGCATAGGTTTGGACTTTCAAATATGATACTCATTTCAGAATATATGAGTTATACAGTGTATATATTTTATATAAGGCATATATGGGTCGGTCTGCACATATGTTAGCCAGATATTTATCTTGTTGCATTTGAAAAGGTTTGCATTCATACTGCAATATATTTAGTTTGAAGAAAATAATTATATATATATATATATGATTTTGGATCTGATGCTGTTTTAAGTATGCGTTGATTTAAAATTTATACATAGATTTTATTTTAGTATATGTTTCAAAATTTATTTTATAAACATGTGTATATAATAAAGATATTTTGTTTTGTTTATGATCTGCATGTACATATCATTGTCTGCATAGTGTATTTGTTTTAACTATTGATCTTAAACTGTATACATATACAGTTATTTTAATTTTGAAACATATATAGACTTTAAACTAAAATTTTATATATAAGTCTATCTAATTGTTTATATCTTGAGTCTTAATCTGTTTTAAGTATAATAAGTCGAATCACACATATATATCTATTCTAATGTTGTTGTATTAATTTTAATAAAGTAATAATAATAATACAATATACATTTTGTTTCTGTTATATCAAAACTGATTTTGGTTTTTGATTTCCAATTTATCAGTTGTCCGTCGAATTCGTGCCAATCTTGCTTTGCTTCGAAATTCGTGCTTGAATTTGTAGCTCATTTCATTGTCTATTCTCTCTTGCCTCGGAAGGTGAGCAATCACTCACGATTAACGTTCTTTTATTATTTAAATTTGATTTCAATTGAAATAGCAATTGAAATATGCTGCTGTAGTTATTTACATTGTAATATATGCCTGCTATTACTATTATTGTATCTGTTCACCTATGACATCTGACACCAGTATCTAGTATTATATGCCTATTATTACTATTATTGTATCTGTTCACCTGTGACATCTGACACCCGTATCTGTTATTTATGCTGATGATATATGCCTGTTGTTATATTTTATATTATCTGTTATCACTCTGCAAGTTCCCTGTTAGTATAGAATTCACTATGGGTTGAAATGATACATACCCGAACGGACTTTAGAATAGGAGAAAATCGTTATGGGTTGAAATGATAAACCCAAGCGATTTTCATTTGAATTGAAATTGGGATTACGGGTCGAAATGATATCTACCCGTATATATTTAAATTTTGGATTGAAATGATAAATATCCGTATCACTTAACCATACGATAAATATATATACAAACACCGTTGGTCCATATATATATAAATATTTGAAATTGAATTCTATGGTTTTGGAAAGAAATATTTGGTTTCAACAAATGTTGATTTTTAAAAATTTATATATAAATGGTAATGATATATATAGATTTAATAATGATATTTAATTTAATTAAGATGGACTTAATACATATAATATGTTAAGTATAAAATTTATATTTCAAAATAGATGTTGGTAAAAATTTGAATAAGTTAAGGTTGGGAAGATAATTTGAATTTAGTAAAGAATTTTATTTAATTAAACCAATTTAAAACTTATTGAAATTGAGATGTAAGATATGATTTATAACTTGGGTTTGATTTATAAGTAATTTAATGAATAGTTCTTGTTTAAATAAAGTTTAAGAAAATATTTAGTAAAATGTGATTTAAGGTTAGTAAATGATATTGAATCTATTGAAGTGAATATTCCCTGATTAAATAATAATGAAGTTAAATCAAGTGCTATATGAAACCGTTTTTGAAAATGCTGAATATTAAAGCTTTGAAATATATTGAAATTTTAAATGGTATATTTAGAACTGAATTGAATTGATGAATTGAGCTTTGAATAAATTTGAATTTGGAATTTGAGTTAATTTGAATCGATTTGTGAGACTTGAGGAAATTATAAATACTATACTTTATAAATTATTTAAGGTATATACACTATTTTGGGAAAATAGTTATATTTGAAATGAAATGATATTTGGGTTTTGAAGCATAAATTTAATTGAAATGACCACGGTGTTATAGTGTATATTCCCACCTTGTAGATAGTTCCGAAGATCCTTAGAGGATGGTTATCCCAAACATCCTTTAAGTTACTTGTATTTCAATTGATATTTCGCTTGAGTTGGATTTATTGATATAAGAATGTTAATCCTGACTCGAGTGTTTTGTGTTTTGCTTTACGCTCGGGTCAGACCGAGTAATACAGCATTTGAGACTCACCTTTGGAGTTTGGAGCTTCCTTTGGAGATCCAACTATCGCCTCAGCTCTCAGCTCTTCTAGTTGATCTGTTCAGAGAAGTCATCTGTTGTACTGGAGACTTCACTGCATTTGAGATATTCTGTTGTATTTTATTTCTAACTCTGATGTTTATATAGTAGCTTCATGAACTACTATTTTATCTATTCCGTTGCGTATTATTGTATTACTCTGTGTCTGTGATTCTGTGATTGATTTTTTTTCTACATATGCTGAGTTTTGCCAAATTTAAATTAACAATCTGATATTTTGAATTATTCAAGTCAGACATGTGTGGATTTATTATCGATTTGAATGGTCCAAAATAGCGGGTCGTTACAGTTGGTATCAGAGCGAGGGCTCTAGGCAAAACTTAGCATATATAGTAAATTTATTTATAGAATCACTATCGTTCGAGTTTGAATCTCTTAATTTTGACTTGATTTCCTTTGAACTTTGGAACGTTCCTTGCGGTTCCAAAATTCATTCTTGCCTCTCCCTATTTGTATTCTTTTGATTCTGGAGTATCCCATAACTCCACTTCGAATGATCTCTATAAGAATAGGCGATCTCGCCAATCTTTGAATGATTGTAAAGGGGTGGAACTCCTTTACAATAGGCATTGATTCACCGGAGATTTATATATCCCTCGTTTTTGATGTTGCCATCTCTTGTTATGCCAAATTCTATCTCTGGCGATCGAATGTCGATTTGCCTTAGATTTCCGCATCGATTATATTCTTGAAGTCACGGTTGACCCGGTTAAGGTCGCCCGCGATTTATATAAGTGTATCCATCTACTGTTTTGAAATTAATTATCTCATCTTCATTCAAGCCTATCTTCGAATCAGAATTTTATTTGATTAGAGTTCTTTTAAATTGAATCTCTATCTTTGTTTTGAAATTCGTCCGTGAATCGTCCTTTGAAAATTGGGTTTTTTTGTATTTTAGAAATTGCTTTATAAACCGATATTATTATTTTGATAAGTATGATTATATTCTATATATAAAAGAGAAAATGTTTTCGATAAAGATTATGAACCCTTTTAAAATAATAATTTGAGGTTTCGAAAGGATTTGTAAGTTGGAAAAAAAACTATATAAGAAATTTGATTTATCTAAAAATGATTTATAACTGAAGGATTTTAAAATTTGAAATTCGAGAATTGAACTCCGGTATTCTGAAATTGGTTTTAAGATTTTGAAATATATAATAATAATATGATTTAAAAGTATTTTCATAATAAGAAATGTTTAAAATGATTTTAATAAGTTTCGAATGATTTCAAAGAAATTTCAAAGGAAGTTTGAGAAAATAGAAGTCCAGAACTCACTTATGTCGCTGGAAAATAATTTCGGTGATGAGTGCACGCATCATCGACATTGATTTTCGAGTTTCAGAGTGAGGGATAGGCCACTTCAGTAGCTTTGCTATGCGAGTGATTTTGTGAAACCATTTTGATTTCAAATTCCGAAGTAAGACTTGATATTCGAAAGATATATGTATGTATATATATATATATATATATTTGAAATGATTTGAAGTGAGCCGGTGTTCAGTCCTCGAGTTTTGGATTTGATATAACCCTATCTATTAAAATTGATTTACTGATTTGTTGTTGATTTCCAACTCTTGAATTTGAAAATGATTTCTTCAACTATTTTAAAGGTTCGAGCACTTCCAAATCAAGGTTAACTCTTCAAAGCTAAGAAATTTTGAAAAGTATTTTGATAAAGTATATAAGTTTGTTTTGAACGTTTAAGTATGAAGTAATATGATTTAAATAAGTTGAAACTGTTTTGTTAAGTAAATGAATAAGGTTATTTTGAATTTTTCTATAATGGAATTTAGATTTGAAATGTTTTGAAAGAATTTGGGCTTCAATATATTTTGAATAAAATTTAGTTAAATGTTTTAACTTAGTAACATCTTTATGAAACTATATATTTAACAAGTTGGAATAAATATATAAGTTGTATGTATGCTGTTTTATTCGCATAATTAATTTGATCCCAGTTTGAGTACACAAGTTCGAGGTGGATTACACCATTTCGTGTTAGGATTTTTCATTCGATTCTTGATGGCGAATATTTGATATGGATTTTGGGCGTGATTCTAGAATTCTCTATCGTAGTATATGGCTATGCAAGGAGACTGATGGCTTCTAGTCGAGAAACCATATCGAAATTCGCATTTACGGAAGTCGAATGGACAATACTAGTTCGAAAGCGAACTTGTGTGATCGAACGAGCGATCAAATGTGATTTTGCAAAATGATGACGTATGTACATCTTATATTCTAATATCATTGATATATTTTGACACTGAAATTGAAAGCTGTCATGTTAGAATATCTTTGCTTACTAAAAGAAAATTTCCAATTTAATTACAAAGATATATAACCCATAAAAGCAAAGATATTCAATCCCATATGGCTCTTCATACAGCGAAATTTATTTTGTAAAATTTTGATCCTGATATAAGATGGACCTTATGTAAATATAAGATGATTTTGAAAACATTTGATTTTGGAAATGAATTGGTTGACTTAAATTTTATTGATTTGGAAATTTGGATCTATTTTCTAAATCTATTATTTTGGAAACTTTGAAACTAAAGATATTTAATTTGAGAAGAAATAAATTGGTGAAATTGTATATGATTTTGAAATTGAACTGATATTGAAACAAATTAAAATTTGAGAACCTTAGGTTACTAAACACTTGATTTGGGAGTTGTCGAACTTATATAAAATTGATTTGTATGAGTATGAAATTGATTCGAAAACTATGGATTTGAAAAAGGTACTCAATTTGAAGTGAAATCTTATATATTTGAAGTCTATATAAGTATGATTTGATATACTATTGATTTTGGAAAGTATTTGATTTGAAAATTAAATCTTATATATAATGGATTTTATATAAGTATGATATTTGAAAGTGATTTGAAAAGGTACTGTATGATACATATTTTCGAAGTAAAGATATGGAAAGTGCCTTCTTCTTGATATCCGATTTGTGGCCACATCTTGGATTCATTCTATCGATATTATTCTCTCTGATTTTTGGTTTTCCGGATATGATACTCGAGTGTCCTTAATTCCATGGCGTTACCCATGGTCTTACGATCGTGACTACATAGCGCAACTGCCTGGCTGAGTCTTGCCTAGGGGTACAGATTGTTTCCTGGGGGATGTAGGCGTAACCATTGTGTATCCTGCAATCTGTGTAGGTCGCGAATAGTAGCGCAAATGCTTGGCTGAGTCTTGCCTGGGGGTACGGATTGTTTCCTGGGGGATCCAGGCGTAACCATTGTGTATCCTGCATTCTACTAGTCATCATGGCGTAACTCGCAGGGCTGAGAAAGCTTACGGATATGGATTGTTTCCTGGGGGATCCAGGCGTAACCATTGTGTATTTGCGAACCATGGTTAGACAAAGGTTTTGTTTGTTGTTTTGTCTGGATTGTACTTTTCATATCTGTTTAAAAAAAAAAGTTTTCCAGTATTTTCACTGGGTGTTGAAACAAGTCTACTAAGTACCTGGAGAATTCTAGTTTTGCGCCTGATCAACGCACTACCATAGTCTACAGGAACAAGGATAAACTTGTTGAAACATCGAGTTATAAAAGTATTTTCGAAAGTAAATTTATTTCGTTATAAAGGCAATTTATTATAAAAGTATTTCCAACAAAGGAATTTTGTATTAATATTTGAAATTGAAATTCTTATGGTTTGCCCGATACTATTCATGCCCGATGCTATTCTTTTGAATCTACCTTATCTGCTTAGCTTTATTTATTCACCTATATTCTGTTTTCCAAAACCTCCTTTTCCTTGTTGACTATATCCTTTTTAATTAATTATTGATTTCTAAATAATGTTTGAAAAGTATCTTGAGATAAATTAATAAATGTATGAATTATGGATTTAATGTTTTCAAATAGCTTCCTTGTAAATATAAGTAATAATGTAAATAACTATTTTCAAATAGTTTCCATATATTTATAAAGGTGTTATTTAAACATATAAATGGTATTTAAAAAGGAAGCAAGAAATTTTACAAATGGTTTTGGAAGATATTAAAGTATTAAAGATAATTGAATTGCAAATGAATATTTCAAGTAAAATTTATATATAGTTTCAAATTAACTGTTTATCCTTGTCTTTTAATCTATCTATTTTGTCTGGTTGTTTCTATTCTTCTACCTCCTTTCTTTTCGGGGACGAAAAGTTTTGAGTGGGGGAGAGTGTAACGACCCATAATTTTTAGTGATTTTATTTATTAAATTAATTGAAATTTTGTGAAATTTAAACAATAAAATTTGGAAATAAAAATTTATTATTTGGAATACGTCTATTCTAATATAGCAACTGGTAAATTTTCATCTGATAATATTAAAGTTTATTTTCTTGTGAAATTCTATTTCAATTTAAGTCAGTTAATTATTGATGAAAATAAAATGTTTTTCAAACTTGAATACTTTTATACAATAAATTTCTAAATCATCTTCTGAGTGAAACATCAGTCTTCATTTCGTCAAATTTGGACTTCTACTGCTCCGTTTATCTTAATTCTGGCAAAATAGCAGCATTTTCGGTACCGATTATCGACTTTTGTTCGGATGATCCTGCCACTGGTATATGTATACCGTTTTGATCGTCTCATCGTGCTGATCTCAACGGTGTATTCTTTTCTGTATTTTGAGGTCTGGTACGCAACGATAACAATAAACTGTTCGTTGTACCGGTACCATAAATTGCAACTATTAGCTTTCTTGTTTTCCTAACTTTGAACCGTGCAGCTCAAGCAAGGTGATAAATTGCTTTAATGATTTTCGCGTGAATCACATGAATCTAGAGACTAACCGTTGGAATTTTCTTTTATTTATATAAATATACGTTCAGTCTTTTCGCTTGCTTCACGGTCACATATATCTAATTGTTGAAACTGTCCAACACTTTTCTTTTGCCTTGGACCCGCAACTTTTCAAAATCTCATTTGTTTTGTTTTACTTGAAAGGCACGTATGAAATTCTGCCTGTTCGTGCTCCTCCATTTAATTATCTGTTTGAAAGGATTAATGTTTATAACCAATATGTTAAAACGTACGTCTTTTATCTATTTCTTTCTTTGTGATTATTTCTTCTAAAGCCCATACTCCTCTCCTTACGGCTACAACCCTACAACCACCCTCGAGCACCACTTCGCCCATCCTCCTATCACTCCTCCGCCATCTCCTTCGGCAGCCTCGGCCACACTCGCAACCACCATTCCCTCGCAGCCCCACCAGCTCACGCCAGCCGTGGCCGTGGCCACCTTCCCCTTCAACAAACCCGAACATATCCGCCTGCACCCTGTAGCCGATCCTACCACCCAGTGCTCCACGCCAATCGCCACTGCTCGAACCCGACCATCTGCCACCCAGATCCGCCGCTCCTCCCACCCCAGCCAATAGCTGATGCATCTTCTTCCCTGGCACACTCCCCAGCCGTTGCTACCACCATCCATCGCCGGCCCATTCCCTTCGCACGTCACCTCGCCTGCATACGATGCCAACCTTTGCCGATCGAGCCTGCCCTTCCAGTCAACTATGTCGCCTCACCAAGTCTAAAACCCCTTATCCTATTCTGCCTCCTCTTCGTGTTTTATATATATGGTACGCATAGTTTAGTTATACGTGTACATTTATATATATGATTATGTTGTTTTGTATTATATAATATGGGTATATATATATATAGAACACTATATCTTTGATAATAATATTTCTAACCTGTTTCATTTCGTTCCACCTGGCCATAAATATATAGTTTATGTATATACTCTCTTGATGTATTTTAATTTATATAAAGTTGTATATATTAAATTTATAACGAGGTCATGTTATATATAGAGAGAGTTACATAGTCTGCTTATATATATATTAAGTACACTAAGTTATAATATGTTTTACTTTGCTTTATCTATGTGTAAGTTATACCAAAAATATCTAAGATTTGTTGGTTATATATATATATATATAAGTATAATATTTTGTACAGATTATTTATATATATATAAAAAGATATTAGATTCATAATTTTCGTATATATACCTACGTTTGTGGTCTAATTGCATATTACATATTAGTTTACATGAACAGTTATATAGGTTTGCATAGGTTTGGACTTTCAAATATGATACTCATTTCAGAATATATGAGTTATACAGTGTATATATTTTATATAAGGCATATATGGGTCGGTCTGCACATATGTTAGCCAGATATTTATCTTGTTGCATTTGAAAAGGTTTGCATTCATACTGCAATATATTTAGTTTGAAGAAAATAATTATATATATATATATATATGATTTTGGATCTGATGCTGTTTTAAGTATGCGTTGATTTAAAATTTATACATAGATTTTATTTTAGTATATGTTTCAAAATTTATTTTATAAACATGTGTATATAATAAAGATATTTTGTTTTGTTTATGATCTGCATGTACATATCATTGTCTGCATAGTGTATTTGTTTTAACTATTGATCTTAAACTGTATACATATACAGTTATTTTAATTTTGAAACATATATAGACTTTAAACTAAAATTTTATATATAAGTCTATCTAATTGTTTATATCTTGAGTCTTAATCTGTTTTAAGTATAATAAGTCGAATCACACATATATATCTATTCTAATGTTGTTGTATTAATTTTAATAAAGTAATAATAATAATACAATATACATTTTGTTTCTGTTATATCAAAACTGATTTTGGTTTTTGATTTCCAATTTATCAGTTGTCCGTCGAATTCATGCCAATCTTGCTTTGCTTCGAAATTCGTGCTTGAATTTGTAGCTCATTTCATTGTCTATTCTCTCTTGCCTCGGAAGGTGAGAAATCACTCACGATTAACGTTCTTTTATTATTTAAATTTGATTTCAATTGAAATAGCAATTGAAATATGCTGCTGTAGTTATTTACATTGTTATATATGCCTGTTATTACTATTATTGTATCTGTTCACCTATGATATCTGACACCAGTATCTAGTATTATATGCATGTTATTACTATTATTGTATCTGTTCACCTGTGACATCTGACACCCGTATCTGTTATTTATGTTGATGATATATGCCTGTAGTTATATTTTATATTATCTGTTATCACTCTGCAAGTTCCCTGTTAGTATAGAATTCACTATGGGTTGAAATGATACATACCCGAACGGACTTTAGAATAGGAGAAAATCGTTATGGGTTGAAATGATAAACCCAAGCGATTTTCATTTGAATTGAAATTGGGATTACGGGTCGAAATGATATCTACCCGTATATATTTAAATTTCGGATTGAAATGATAAATATCCATATCACTTAACCATACGATAAATATATATACAAACACCATTGGTCCATATATATATAAATATTTGAAATTGAATTCTATGGTTTTGGAAAGAAATATTTGGTTTCAACAAATGTTGATTTTTAAAAATTTATATATAAATGGTAATGATATATATAGATTTAATAATGATATTTAATTTAATTAAGATGGACTTAATACATATAATATGTTAAGTATAAAATTTATATTTCAAAATAGATGTTGGTAAAAATTTGAATAAGTTAAGGTTGGGAAGATAATTTGAATTTAGTAAAGAATTTTATTTAATTAAACCAATTTAAAACTTATTGAAATTGAGATGTAAGATATGATTTATAACTTGGGTTTGATTTATAAGTAATTTAATGAATAGTTCTTGTTTAAATAAAGTTTAAGAAAATATTTAGTAAAATGTGATTTAAGGTTAGTAAATGATATTGAATCTATTGAAGTGAATATTCCCTGATTAAATAATAATGAAGTTAAATCAAGTGCTATATGAAACTGTTTTTGAAAATGCTGAATATTAAAGCTTTGAAATATATTGAAATTTTAAATGGTATATTTAGAACTGAATTGAATTGATGAATTGAGCTTTGAATAAATTTGAATTTGGAATTTGAGTTAATTTGAATCGATTTGTGAGACTTGAGGAAATTATAAATACTATACTTTATAAATTATTTAAGGTATATACACTATTTTGGGAAAATAGTTATATTTGAAATGAAATGATATTTGGGTTTTGAAGCATAAATTTAATTGAAATGACCACGGTGTTATAGTGTATATTCCCACCTTGTAGATAGTTCCGAAGATCCTTAGAGGATGGTTATCCCAAACATCCTTTAAGTTACTTGTATTTCAATTGATATTTCGCTTGAGTTGGATTTATTGATATAAGAATGTTAATCCTGACTCGAGTGTTTTGTGTTTTGCTTTACGCTCGGGTCAGACCGAGTAATACAGCATTTGAGACTCACCTTTGGAGTTTGGAGCTTCCTTTGGAGATCCAACTATCGCCTCAGCTCTCAGCTCTTCTAGTTGATCTGTTCAGAGAAGTCATCTGTTGTACTGGAGACTTCACTGCATTTGAGATATTCTGTTGTATTTTATTTCTAACTCTGATGTTTATATAGTAGCTTCATGAACTACTATTTTATTTATTCTGCTGTGTGTTATTGTATTACTCTGTGTCTGTGATTCTGTGATTGATTTTTTTTCTGCATATGCTGAGTTTTGCCAAATTTAAATTAACAATCTGATATTTTGAATTATTCAAGTCAGACATGTATGGATTTATTGTCGATTTGAATGGTCCAAAATAGCGGGTCGTTACAGAAATTCAAATTTCAGATGTTAAGTTTAGAACCCATATAATCTACATATTATCCATTACTGATTACAACCATCGTTCAAATGATGAGTAGTGTTGTAAGAATATAATATATTACAAAAAACAATTCATTTTCAAGGATATTACTAAATCCATTGATAATTAGAGTGTATTAAGTGGTTTTGAATATCATTTTTGTTTAGTCTCACGCACGGATGCATAATGCAATCTGAAATACATAACCAAATGAGACTTTTCTCTTTTTGGTTGTTCTAGACTGTATTCTCTTTCCATAGGTACCTTAGCAGTACATGGTTGCTTTTGGACTCTCAGTGTTTTGTTGGTTCTCTATTTTATATGTTAAGAGTGCTCCTTTCTTTCGTAGGCTGTTGATATTAAACTTTTGTCTTTACTGAGCCGAGAAGATTTGAAGAAGCTATGTGGCAGTAACTGTCTTGAGTGGATTTCATTACCTACATTTGAACAAGTTAGTTATTATTTAAAGTTTTGGCATTTACCTTTTTTTGCATTTGCTATGACATTGTATATAAGCGTACTATGCATCATGCTTCTTTTATAGTTCAGATTCAACATTGTATACTCATTTTTGTCTCTGTACTTGTCCAGTATAACTCTTATGGCATGCCTCATTTCTTTAGAATTATGGCTGTGTTGGTGCTGATATTATTTACTGTAACATGATTCCGAGTAAAATCCCTTTTTGATGTGCATTTGAAGTGGTTAAACAAGCAACTGAGCAAGCTATGGCCTTATATTTCTGAAGTAAGTTCAATGTTTATATGATGAACCATGTTTCTGTTTGAACTCATAAAGGTGCATGGGAGAACACACCCCAATAAGATCATTTTAACATAGTGTGGTCCATCTTATTAAGAAAGGACTTTTATATCAACTCATTGTCCTATTTTATTAGCTCATATATTTAAGGTTCACCAACATTTTGACTGTTTTTTTCCATACTCTGTAAGGTTGGTTCTGTTGTTGGCTTGGTTGGTATTTCTTTTATTCATGTTGGATCTTCCAAGGTATGACCTCCTAAATTTGATGAAAAAAACAAAGATTTCTTAACTTTTATGAAAATATAAAACAGATGCACTGCTACTCCTTTTTAAGTTTACATTGTGTACAATGGGTTACATTGTTTTACATACAACAAACCTCTTAGCAACACACTAAAATAGACATGGTATTATGAAGAATAATAGAGAAATTTAATGGTATTTTCAGACATGGTATTAGGAAGAACAAATCAAGATTCCCTTAGCAACACACTAAAATAGATTGCAACCTTTTTCCCTTAACACTTGTTCCTTTGACTGATTTAATATTATCTTGATATCTTGAAAAAACAAATACTCCCATCTCTAAATAATGCTATATACTATGATCGTGGAAATCTTGAATTTGGATTTGACCATTTATATAATTCATGTGACTAAGCCAGAGTCAGATGAGAATCATATTAATATTCGCTAATACAGTTCAATTCACGTTTTTTCAAATGAACAGCTGGCAAGTCTTAAGTCCAGTTGAGGTTGTTGGACATGATGTTGTTGTGGATGAATTTCTTATAGTTCAAAATAAATCTTACGAGCAACCAACAGTTTTGGTAGTAAAAAGTTTAAGGAAATAGAACCATTGTAGTGCTGACACCTGATATGCGAGATGTATTGTGCCATGTGTCTGTAAGACCAGGAAATAACAAGGTATGCCTTATTTTCCAGTTATTTCGGGCATTGTATGTTAAAATTTATGAATTGGAAAACCGGTCTCTTGTTGTTGGTTTGTTTTGCCATTTGAGTTCCTAACAATTTATTTTGGCCAAAAATTTTAGTATTTAAATGAGTTTTTCTTTTCTTTTCGTTATTAGTTTCGCAAAATAACTCAAATAAGAAAAACAAATCCTGAAAATATAGATATTGATAGTTTAGACGATCCGATGATGTTTTCTTTTCTATTAATAATAATAATAATCTAAATAAATTAACTAAGTACTATAAAAGTTAAATTGGGACGTAGAAAGATAAAATGGACATAAAGGAATCTAACCTAGATTTTTTATTTATAATATGCTTGTTTTAGTTGAATTAAAAAGTGTCATGATCTAATGATCTAGTGTTAAAGTTTAAATCGTACACGACCAGGAAACATTGACATATAGAAATGTTTAAATATTAAATGGGTAATTGAACTTGGATTTTGTTTTACTTAGCTTGCAAGTATTTGTGGCCTACACATACACGCATGAAAGAAAGATGACGAGGACACATTTTCATTCTTGCTTTTTTTTCTTCTTCTCTAAAAAAATTAAAATAAATAAATTACACAGAGAGCGAAATGATACATTTTCACACATGGATATACATAGCAAATGAAACACCACAACTTCTAAACTCAGCAAGAAATATCTATGTGATGTGCAAGTGAGTGGGTATATATGTGTTGTGCAAGTCAGTGGATTCAAGCAAAGTAGTGATAGGTTGAAGTTTTGGTGAGGGAAGGAGTATGGTTGACAGTGAATGATAAGGTTGTGGAGGTTCTGGTCGGTTTGCTGTGGGGTGTTCTAGAAGTGACGATGGTGGAACAGCAGGCAGATGTTGTTTGCAGTGCGTTCTTGCAGAAGTTGTCGTATGGGTTGTTAGTTGTGGGTTAGTGGAATTCACGGTTATTGGCAGAGAGGTAAGGCAGTGCTGAGGTGATGAGGTAAGTAGGAAGTAGGAACTGAAAAGAGCGGTGATTTTTTGAGGAGATGGTGGTGCACGTTGTAGGTGTAGGTTACAGTAGGCGATTGTCAGTTGCGTGTACAGTTTGAAGGTGGCGGATTGTGATGATGGATGAGAGCTTGTTGATGAAGGTTTCTGGTTGTGGTCAGTGAGGTGTTTGGATTGGTGATTGCAGATTGGCTTTAGTGTTTGTAGTTGCTGAGTTGCTGGTGGGATTGTCTAGGATGTGAAGGGGTGAATTATGGTAGATGGAGGCAGGGAGTAATAGAGCGGTGATTGGGAGGAGTTTGGAGATTATGTTGCAGTTTGAGATTATGTTTGGATATTTATATTGATTCAGATTAAAACATCAGGGAGGGTGGGAGGGAGAGGGGGGAGCGAGAGAGAGATCTGATTGATATAAACCTTTATTTCTTTATTTATGCTTTTTCAGTTGAAACACAGGGAACTGCTTTTATCTCCAGTCCATAGCAGCATGTAGTCTAAGATGTGTGCGTTTCCACTGGACTCACTACTTTAGATGTTGCTCCATGAATCTGCATTCTTTCTGGTCATTCATTGCTTTAGACATGCATCTTTCTCTTCTGCATCTTATCCGAGCTTTCCTCTAGTTTCAACATCCCAATATTTCTTATTGCAAATCAGAATCCACACTCCAATTCTATTGAACCATTTCTGTTGCAGTCACATTCTTTCTAACACCTCAATAATACTTGCTAATACATTTCCTCTGTTTGCTGCTATTAACACTGTAATGCACTCGATTCCTTTAGCAAGCCACTCTGTATATGATTAGCATTTCTGACCACTTGGATTTCATCATAAGTGGTTAACCTATCAACCTTAGCTCATACATTATATGGGTTGTTGGTTCATGTATGAGAAAAAATTATGGAAGAAATGGAGTAACTATATTGAGATTAGTCGGGCCGCTACATAATTCAAAGAGCTTCAAGCAAAGTATATATTTACATGCTATTAGCAAATTTTGTTAATGTACTTAGAATCAGCTCATACTCCAGGTCCATTGCATGGGTTGTGTGTGCATGCATATGTTTGTACACATACATGGTTTAGGCAACTCATTGACATGTAATACTTAATGATGTGACGACTCGGATTTTTAACGGTTGTTAATTGGTAATTAATTGAATTAAATCATTGGAATATTAGTAGATCTAACAAATAAATTTCCGATATCTAAAATATATGGATATAAGAATTAATTTAAAGGACATATTAAATATTGAATTTTAAATCTCTGGATATGATATATCTCATAGAAATAATGAACTCCATCATTTAAATTAGGATAAAATACCTATAAATATATACAGAAAAATATATACAAGTATATGTATATGACCATAGGAAAGTGATGTACTTGAAATATGTGTAATGTAAAAATATATATATAAGGACAAAATGCACATAAGTAGAATATATGAAGAGTATGTATAAAATAAATATACATATATGAAAATCAAAATATATGCAAGCTTGTGATGTTTCAATATATATATAAGTATATAGGTGTATATATATATGCACATATTCCCATATGAAGTAATGTTATGTAAAATAGTGGGTAAGTAAGTATATATGAAGAAAAATAAATAAATATATATATATAAGAATGTATAAATGTAAATATGAAAATAAAATAAAATATGTACAGTGTATATGTATGCATATCTATATATTTTTGAATGTATGGTAAGGATGGTGTATAGGAAAACATATGTAAGTGATGACAACAATATATATATAAGTAGATATCTATGTTTGCGCAAGGTAAAGATGTGTCCAATTGGTAAAAACAAAACTTGTAGTGAATATGTATATTTCTATGATGTATGTATATGTTTATACATAAGGGAGCATGGCAATAAATTCACGTCAATTCAAGCATACAAAATATCATCTCAAGCAAACAACACATCAAACCCTCTCAGCCTCCACAAGAAAAAATCTCTGAACCCAGAAAAATTTTGTACCAGTAAACACCTACCCCTGTAAAACCTTTTCTACATATATATCCTTCTTGTTCCACTTTCGTTCACTATCACAAAACAACTCAGCAGAAGATCAAAATCAAAGCCTGTAAAACCATTTTCTTCAATCTGAAACAAAAGCCTGCATCATTATCTTCAACCTGGAAACCTAAGCAGTTCATCTTTGTTTCAACTAAGTCTTAACCATCTCTGTAACAAATTTCAACAACAAGCATTTCAGTTTTGATAAGGATAACAAGCAATTCAAGTTTTTAAATCAAGTAGCATTTCCAGCAACTCAAGTTTCAAATGCTGTTTCCCAAACAAAAGAAGGCTCTGTTCTTCATTTTAAACAGGTGAGTAACATTATTTCTAAAAAGCTTAAGTATAACTATGGTTGCATGTTAATATCTGGAACTAAATATGCTTGTGTATTTTCTGTGTATACGTATGGGTGTATACATGGCTGTTGTATCTGTGACTTAACTGTTCTTAGTTCCAAAGCTAAGATTTCAAACAGAATTCATTTTCTCTAAATTCTAGTTTATGTTAGGATTTAGGATTTAAAACAAAATTGTTTGTTTAATTATAGAGTAGGTTTTAAAATTTTATTTAAGTTAAATAAATTTGAAATCTTACTGGAAACCAAAACATCAGTGTAAGCTTAAGATAAGTGAAAATTCAAACACTTTAATTTATTGTTTCAGGCATCTAATCTGAAGCATTAACCAAAAACTTGATTTTTAAAACTGAGATCACAATTTTTAGTTAGGGGATGTGTGAGCAAACCACTTGACCCTGTTATATCTTTTGGTGTTTAGATTTGTATGATATGAAATGTGCTTGTGTGAATATGTTTGCGTGAATGTTTCCTGGAATATGTCTGAGTTGCTCTGTGTGTATATGGATGTAAATGTCTGTGTGGATATATATGTATATATACTTCTCTGTCTATTTTACAGGTTTCATTTTCATTTGAAAATCCATATCTTCACACACGATTGATTTTAGGCTAGGATTTGTAAATGAAAAATGACTCTAATGAGGTATTATCAATTTTAAAAATAATATCAAGATTTTAAATTCAGTGATTATTTCAATAATAGTATATTATAGAGGAAATCAAAGACAGGTCAAAAGTTTGATCATCTGGGAATTATGATTTGATTATATAAACAAAATCGTATTATAAAATGATGAATTTAGGTAAAGAAATTGTGATTTTTAGTATTGTATAAGTCGAGATATCCAAAGTTGGTCGATTTTGGGTATTTCGTCAATTGTCGGTGAACGACGACGATTTGAAGCCCGGGTTTGTTGACGAAGGTGGCTTAAGGGATGATGATCTCTGGAAAAATAGGGGTAGATTTTTTAGTTGACCGTGGTGGTCGAGGGATGGTGAACTAGGGTTTAACTCACTTGTTTGTTCGATTTGGTAATGAAGGAAATCGCGAGGTCGTTGGAATATTGGAATGGATCACGAGTGGGGGAAACGATGTGGAAGTCTATGATGTAACTCTGGTCAAGGTCGCGCAGACCCCGATGATCTGAATTGACGGTGGTGGTGAAGCTTGGCATCGGTGATGGGTTCCGGTTTTCGTCTGGGCGGCTCGTTTTGGTTTCCCTAGCAATTCTGGTGATCTGAGAAGAGAGGATGGTCGACTAGGATGACGACGAAGTGCCGGAGGTAGCAGGGTTGGTCGGCGACGATCTAGTCGACTGTGCACGTGCACATGTTTAGTTCGTGTCAGTTGTTGTTGGGTTGATGTGCTTCGGGAAGAATGGAGTTTTACTCGAGGATGATCTCGAGTTTTGTTCGGGTGATGTGGAGGTTGGTTGACTCGGGTAGAAACCAGGGTTGACTCGGGTAAATGATGGTTTGGGCTCGGCCTGTAACAAGTATATATGCCTGTTGATGAGGAAATCAAGTTTTTAAAAGATTATCAAGATAATAAGTTTCAAAAGAAATAGAAACTGAGTTCTAAACAAAGTATTGATAGGTTTTAAACAAGTTTTTTTCCCAAGTTAAATGTTTAAGTTGGTTGTTAAAGTAAATTTTTTTTATAATAGATTAATTCCTATATGTTGTCAAGGTGATTTTAATAATGTAATTAAATCAAGGATTAATTATTAAGGATGGATAATTTGCTAATGTAATTAGTTAAGGAGTAATTAACCAATGAAGTGATTATAGAATAATTAATTAATGTATTTAATTAAGGTTAAGGTAATTAATTATAGTTAATTAATTAATGAGAGTAATTGAAGGTTAATTACTGTAAATGGTTGAAGATAATTAATTTGTGTAATTAATTAAGAGTTAATTACTTAATGTAATTAAAGAACAATTAATCAAGGGTGATTAATTAAGATGGATAATTAGGGGATAATTAATTAATCGGCCTGTAATTAATTAATGATCAAGCAAGTAGTATTTATAGTGATGGAAGGAATTAATTTAATTTATTTTAAATTAATTAAAGATAGTGTGATAAAATCTTTGCTTATGAACGGCTGAATGTTATTGAATGCTTTGGATTGTTGTTATACTTGGAATGTGATTGTGATGCTATATGATAGCGTGTTAGATATGGATTATCTGCCTGAAATAGAATTGCTATGTGAATCTATTACTATGAGTATAAATGGAATCAATTAAAGCTTAAACAGCTTTGTCTTAAGATGATTTTGAATTCAAAGAGACCGGAGTCGGGTATTAGTAATACCCGAAACCACTTCGATTTGTAATCTACTTGATTCTATATGAATTTGATGTGAGAAATCAATAGACTGAAATGGAATAATATGGACTTTGGAACTAAGTAAGAATACTTAGAATTTGATTTGTGGAATAAGTGTTGAGCATAACAAGTAATGGACTCGTAGTGAAGTACGAGTTACCCGGGTCTTCTTTTATGGTTTGAACTTAGTATTTCAAATTATATGGGTTTACTCATGCTGGTTTCCAGCCTGACCCGGGTGTTACTTTGTTGTAATGCTCGGGTCAGACCGAGTATTATAGATTTTTAGGTAAGGACGTTCTGGAGCTCAGGAGGTGAGCTGGATGGCAGGAACGTATGGAGTGTTACCGCTGTGATATTATTTCTGTTTATCTGAGACATGTGATTTGTATATGTCCAATGTTTGTGTATGAGAGGAGCTCTGATGTATTAAAATGTAATTGACAGATATAGTATTCTTTTGTATAACTGTTATTAATTGATATTATATTTCATCCGCTTCGAATGTGAGATTCTGTGACTTGTTTCCTTCTTCTTCTTCTATCTCTTTTCTTCTTTTCCTAACTATCTGGAATTTTCGGGATCGAAAATTTTGGGTCATTTCATTTGGTATCAAAGCGAAGGTTAAGCGATAACCTTGGCTCTGGTGGGTGTACTCATAAGGATAGGGTCAATAGTACCCTAGAATGAGTTGAGTGTATATATATGAGAGCGTACTTGTTATTTTCATATATAAAGATTTTAAATGATTTTATAAGAATATATTTTGATATATATTAAGCAATATTCCTTAACCAATAAATGTTAAGGTAATTGGTTTTTAAATTATTGGAATTAAATTAAGAAGTAATAGAAATACAACCAAATTGAAATTAAATAAAGGTAAGTTTAAAATGGATTCAAACTGAAATTAAATCTTGAATTTGGGAAAAGGTTTCAGAATAAGATAATAATGAATTGGTTTCCAGATATGATAATCTTGGTTATTATCATAAATGGTTGTGGTGTTTAATAATGAAATGTTGTTAATGATTAAGCAAAATGAAGTGTTTTAGAGAAGTAAACTTTTAGGTAAGTATGACTTTTAAATTGGAACTAAAGATGATCTAAATTGTGAAGTTTTAAATCTGGGTCCAGAATTTGAATTTTTTTTCAAATTGATAAAGAAATAATAAATAATGTTATTTAAAATATTTGAATGAAAGGGCCCTATTTCAAACAAGAGTTGTTTGAAAATTTAAAGAAATTTGTTTTGAATTAAAAACCAAAGGTGGTTTAAAATTTAAGGATAACTTAGTGTGTAAAGAAAATAATATGTATATATAAGGAATATACATAATATCAAAAATGGTTTGAAATAAACTCTAAACGTTGAGTTTTAAATTTGGAATGAGATATGATACCCAAGGTGATAAGTTTTTGAACTTAAGGGGTTATTGATGTGAAGTTTAAAATTTGAAAGAGGAATTCAAATTGGGTAAGGTTGGTTGGATTAAGTAAATTGAATTTAACTTTGGGAAAGTTAAATAATTTAACAAGCAACCTGAATTGGAAATTTCAAGATGAAATTGAGATTTAACTTGGGAAGTTAAATGGTTAATTTGATTGGGAGTTTATGTGATCTCAAAATGGGTTTGAGATTTGGAAATTGGAAATGGGGGGATGTTTTAAAATAAATTGGAATGATGTCATCCTATTGTTATTAATAATCTTTAAATTGTGAATTGGATTTGTTTAAATGAATGAGGAATGAAGTGTGGTAATATATCCATTATTGAGATAAAAGGGAGATTAAACTTTAATTTGAAATTAAGGATATGGAATTACTTTGAACTGAAAATTTGAATAATTGTATCTGTAAATTAAAATTTGTTTTGAACTCTTATTTGAACTTTGAAATAAGTTAAGTAAAGATAATTTAAATTGGAATTTTGAGAATTGGACTCAAAATTTAATTGTTTAAAGATTTGGATTATTGATTTAAAAATAAAGGTTAATTTGATTTAAGGGGTTAAATCAACATTTGAAAATTTGACTCAAATTTATATAATTCGAGATGGTTTAAAGTTGAGATTGGAATTGAAATTAGTTCAAATTGAATTTGATTTGAATTAATTGGAAGTGAGATTGAAGTTGAATGAGTTTAAATTCAAATGGAAATTAATTTGAATCTGGGAAAGGAATCAAGATAAATTCAAATTGAATTGGAATTGAATCAATTTAAGTGGAAATTGGAAATTGATTGGAATGGGAGTTTGGGAAATTGAATAGTTTGATTCAGAGATTTTTTTTCAAATAAATTGTTTTAATATAAACTATTTTAAATCTATTTTCCTAACTATTTACTATACAACTTATCTTTTTAAATCCCAAGACTATCTTATATTTATTTAACAACTACTTTTGGAACTATTTAGCTATTTTACAACTATTTTATAAACTAATTACTATCTTTCTAGCTACTTTATAACTAGCTACCATTTTACAACTAATTTGTGATTATTTTACTATTTTTCAACTATCTTACAATTACTTAACTGTTTTACAGCTATTTTACAAACTAATAATTATTTTTCAACTACTTATCTATTTTTAAAAAATTTCAAGCTATTTTCTAAATATAAACTAGTCGGAGTTCAAACTGTTTTTGATTAAATACCCAACTGAGATAAAAATTGAAGTGATAATCCAAATGGGGATTAAGGCTAATGTGAATAAGTGAATAAAATCAAAGTGAGGATGAATAGAAAGGAAATTGATTTAGCTAATAATCAATGATGATAAATACGTAGGATGTACGTATATTATTCTATTCGCATAGTGATTTGATCCAGATTCGAGCACAGAATTTCGACATAGTATTATCAATCCGAGTTGGAATTTTTCGCTCGATTTTCGACGACGAACCTGGATATGAATTTTTGATTGGTTCTGGATATTCTCTATCATAGTTGTGACTATGCAAGGAGAATGACGGTTTCTGATCAAGAAACCAAATTTGAGTCCGCACTAGGAAGTCGGGTGGACGATACTAGTTCGGAAGTGAAATTGTGTGATCGAGTGAGCGATTAAATTTGATATTGCGTACGGATGATATGGGTACATCGTACGGGTTTGAATGAAATTGAAATTGAATTTTTTTGGATAAGAATTGTAAAATGATTTTAAAATGAAGAGTATATTTTGTGAAATATATGATGAGGTAAAATGGAAATTGGAAATTTCTATGATTTAAGATTCACTTTATGAAGAAAGGTAATGTGGTTAATAACTTTATAAAAGAGTAATCAAATTTGAATATTTGATTTGGAATAAACAAAGTTATATATCTTTGTTATATATGGTAAACTCCCCTTGTTGAATCTATTGCCAGAAGGAAAGAGTTTTGAAAGTATTTGAAGTATAAAAAGGAAATTTATACAAGTATGAAGTGATTCAAAAATTTCCCAAGATTATTATATATATATATGTATATATAAAGGAATTTGGGAAAATGATTTTGGGAAAAAGTTTTTGGAACCTATGGGTTTGAAAAGGCTTTTGATTTTTGAGGAAAATCAATTTTGAAAAGCTGGAAAGCCTAGTTTGAAAGGTATCGATTTTGGGATAATCGATTTTGAGAAAGGAGATTTATATGAAGTTCATTCTCGGTGTATGATTTGAAAGATACTATATGTGTATAGTATAAAGTGTTTTGAAAGTGGCTCTGGGGAAAAAGGCGCTCCCTTGAATGAACTTCTCAGGAGTGCCACAGGGTGGTACTACCTTGAACCCTAAGGGGGGGTTCTAAAGTTGATCCTGTAAGGAGTCCGGACAAAACTAGTTCCTGAGGATCATTTATAGTGTGTAGCGGAAGTCGAGGGAGCTGATGCCTACAAAGGCATTTGGGTTATGATGTGACGACAGTGTAACTCGATGTCACTGCGATCTACTACAGACCATAGCAAAAGTCGTGTGTGCCGCTGAGAGCCAACAGTCTACGTTTGATTTTATATCGGTAGACTGCGACACTATGGTAACATAGCGAAAGTCGTGTGTGCCGTTGAGAGCCAACAGTCTGCGTTTGATTTTATATCGGTAGACTTCGACAATATGGTAACATAGCGAAAGTCGTGTGTGTGCCGCTGAGAGCCAACGGTCTGCGTTTGATTTTACATCGGTAGACTGCGACCTATGTGGGAGTGGAGAAGTTTCATTTTTGACAGCGAAAATCGAGGGCGCTGATACCTACAGTTACATGGACTTTCGTTGTGATGGCAACGTAACCCTGGAATGTAACTGCGATCTGTTGTGGGTTCCATGGCGTAATCGACGGGCGCAGAGTGCCTACAGTTACATGGACTTTTGCTGCGATAGCAACGTAACCCAGGATGTAACTGCGATCATGGATGGGGGTGATGATTTCCAGAGCATTCTCACCAAAGATATTCCTCTATTTTCAAAAATGTTTTCGATATTTTCAATAGAATTATTTTCAAGTATTTTCACTAGATGTTGAAATGGGTTTGCTAAGTACTTATAGATTTTCAGTCCTAGGCCTGATGAACGTATGACCGAATTTTTATGAGAACAAGGATGGGCTTGTCGAAACATCGAGTTATAAAAGTGTTTTTATAAAAACTACTTTGAAATAATATTATATAAATATTAAAAAGTGATTTAAAAATGATCAAAGAATATTTATCTTATTTTAAGCATTTTCATAAATTCGTTTCGTTCCTTTTCGAGGACGAAAAGTTCTAAAGGGGGGAGGAATGTGACGACCGAGATTTTTAACGGTTGTTAATTGGTAATTAATTGAATTAAATCATTGGAATATTAGTAGATCTAACAAATAAATTTCTGATATCTAAAATATCGGGATATATGAATTAATTTAAAGGCCATATTAAATATTGATTTTTAAATCTCTGGATATGATATATCTCATAGAAATAATGAATTCCATCAATTAAATTAGGATAAAATACCTATAAATATATACAGAAAAATATATACAAGTATATGTATATGACTATAGGAAAGTGATGTACTTGAAATATGTGTAATGTAAATATATATATATAAGGACAAAATGCACATAAGTAGAATATATGAAGAGTGTGTATAAAATAAATATACATATATGAAAATCAAAATATATGCAAGCTTGTGATGTTTCAATATATATATATATATATAAGTATATAGGTGTGTGTGTGTGTATATATATGCATATATTCCCATATGCAGTAATGTTATGTAAAATAGTGGGTAAGTAAGTATGTATAAAGAAATATATATATATATAAGAATGTATAAATGTAAATATGAAAATAAAATAAAATATGTACAGTGTATATGTATGCATATCTATATATTTTTGAATGTATGGTAAGGATGGTGTATAGGAAAACATATGTAAGTGATGACAACAATATATATATAAGTAGATATCTATGTTTGCGCAAGGTAAAGATGTGTCCAATTGGTAAAAACAAAACTTGTAGTGAATATGTATATTTCTATGATGTATGTATATGTTTATACATAAGGGAGCATGGCAATAAATTCACGTCAATTCAAGCATACAAAATATCATCTCAAGCAAACAACACATCAAACCCTCTCAGCCTCCACAAGAAAAAATCTCTGAACCCAGAAAAATTTTGTACCAGTAAACACCTACCCCTGTAAAACCTTTTCTACATATATATCCTTCTTGTTCCACTTTCGTTCACTATCACAAAACAACTCAGCAGAAGATCAAAATCAAAGCCTGTAAAACCATTTTCTTCAATCTGAAACAAAAGCCTGCATCATTATCTTCAACCTGGAAACCTAAGCAGTTCATCTTTGTTTCAACTAAGTCTTAACCATCTCTGCAACAAATTTAAACAACAAGCATTTCAGTTTTGATAAGGATAACAAGCAATTCAAGTTTTTAAATCAAGTAGCATTTCCAGCAACTCAAGTTTCAAAAGCTGTTTCCAAAACAAAAGAAGGCTTTGTTCTTCATTTTAAACAGGTGATTAACATTATTTCTAAAAAGCTTAAGTATAAATATGGTTCCATGTTAATATCTGGAAATAAATATGCATGTGTATTTTTTGTGTATATGTATGGGTGTATACATGGCTGTTGTATCTGTGACTTAACTGTTCTTAGTTCCAAAGCTAAGATTTCAAACAAAATTCATTTTCTCTAAATTCTAGTTTATGTTAGGATTTAGGATTTAAAACAAAATTGTTTGTTTAATTATAGAGTAGGTTTTAAAATTTTATTTAAGTTAATAAATTTGAAATCTTACTGGAAACCAAAACATCGGTGTAAGCTTAAGATAAGTGAAAATTCAAACACTTTAATTTATTATTTCAGGCATCTAATCTGAAGCATTAACCAAAAACTTGATTTTTAAAACTGAGATCACAATTTTTAGTTAGGGGATGTGTGAGAAAACCACTTGACCCTGTTATATCTTTTGGTGTTTAGATTTGTATGATATGAAATGTGCTTGTGTGAATATGTTTGCATGAATGTTTCCTGGAATATGTCTGAGTTGCTCTGTGTGTATATGGATGTAAATGTCTATGTGGATATATATGTATATATACTTCTCTGTCTATTTTACAGGTTTCATTTTCATTTGAAAATCCACATCTTCACACATGATTGATTTTAGGCTAGGATTTGTAAATGAAAAATGACTCTAATGAGGTATTATCAATTTTAAAAATAATATCAAGATTTTAAATTCAGTGATTATTTCAATAATAGTAAATTACAGAGGAAATCAAAGACAGGTCAAAAGTTCAATCATCTGGGAATTATGATTTGATTATATAAACAAAATCGTATTATAAAATGATGAATTTAGGTAAAGAAATTGTGATTTTTTGTATTGTATAAGTCGAGATATCCGGAGTTGGTCGATTTTGGGTATTTCGTCAATTGCCGGTGAACGACGACGATTTGAAGCCCGGGTTTGTTGACGAAGGTGGCTTAAGGGATGATGATCTCAGGAAAAATAAGGGTAGATTTTTTAGTTGACCTTGGTGGTCGAGGGATGGTGAACTAGGGTTTAACTCACTTGTTTTTTCGATTTGGTAATGAAGGAAATCGCGAGGTCGTTGGAATATTGGAATGGATCGCGAGTGGGGGAAACGATGTGGAAGTCGATGATGTAACTCTGGTCAAGGTCGTGCAGACTCCGATGATCTGAATTGACGGTGGTGATGAAGTTTGGCATCGGTGATGGGTTCCAGTTTTCGTCTGGGCAGCTCGTTTTGGTTTCCCTAGAAATTCTGGTGATCTGAGAAGAGAGCATGGTTGACTAGGATGATGACGAAGTGCCGAAGGTAGCAAGGTTAGTCGGCGACGATCTAGTCGACTATACACGTGCACATGTTTAGTTCGTGTCAGTTGTTGTTGTTGGGTTGATGTGCTTCGGGAAGAATGGAGTTTTACTCGAGGATGATCTCGAGTTTTGTTCGGGTGATGTGGAGGTTGGTTGACTCGGGTAGAAACCAGGGTTGACTCGGGTAAATGATGGTTTGGGCTCGGCCTGTAACAAGTATATATGCTTGTTGATGAGGAAATCAAGTTTTTAAAAGATTATCAAGATAATAAGTTTCAAAAGAAATAGAAACTGAGTTCTAAACAAAGTATTGATAGGTTTTAAACAAGTTTTTTTCCCAAGTTAAATGTTTAAGTTGGTTGTTAAAGTAATTTTTTTTTATAATAGATTAATTCCTATATGTTTTCAAGGTGATTTTAATAATGTAATTAAATCAAGGATTAATTATTAAGGATGGATAATTTGCTAATGTAATTAGTTAAGGAGTAATTAAGTAATGAAGTGATTATAGAATAATTAATTAATGTAATTAATTAAGGGGTAAGGTAATTAATTATAGTTAATTAATTAATGAGAGTAATTGAACGTTAATTATTGTAAATGGTTGAAGATAATTAATTTGTGCAATTAATTAAGAGTTAATTACTTAATGTAATTAAAGAACAATTAATCAAGGGTGATTAATTAAGATGGATAATTAGGGGATAATTAATTAATGATTAAGCAAGCAGGATTTATAGTGATGGAAGGAATTAATTTAATTTATTTTAAATTAATTAAAGATAGTGTGATTAAAATCTTTGCTTATGAATGGTTGAATGTTATTGAATGCTTTGGATTGTTGTTATACTTGGAATGTGATTGTGATGCTATATGATAGCGTGTTAGATATGGATTATCTTCCTGAAATAGAATTGCTATGTGAATCTATTACTATGAGTATAAATGGAATCATTTAAAGCTTAAACAGCTTTGTCTTAAGATGATTTTGAATTCGAAGAGACCAGAGTCGGGTATCAGTAATACCCGAAACCACTTCGATTTGTAATCTACTTGATTCTATATGAATTTGATGTTAGAAATCAATAGACTGAAATGGAATAATATGGACTTTGGAACTAAGTAAGAATACTAAGAATTTGATTTGTGGAATAAGTGTTGAGCATAACAAGTAATGGACTCGTAGTGAAGTACGAGTTACCCGGGTCTTCTTTTATAGTTTGAACTTAGTATTTCAAATTATATGGGTTTACTCACGCTGGTTTCCAGCCTGACCCGGGTGTTACTTTGTTGTAATGCTCGGGTCAGACCGAGTATTACAGATTTTCAAGTAAGGACGTTCTGGAGCTCAGGAGGCGAGCTGGATGGCAGGAACGTATGGAGTGTTACCGCTGTGATATTATTTCTGTTTATCTGAGACATGTGATTTGTATATGTCCAGTGTTTGTGTATGAGAGTAACTCTGATGTATAAAAATGTAATTGACAGATATAGTATTCTTTTGTATAACTGTTATTAATTGATATTATATTTCATCCGCTGCGAATGTGAGATTCTGTGACTTGTTTTCTATTTCTTCTTCTATCTCTTTTCTTCTTTTCCTAACTATCTGGAATTTTCGGGATCGAAAATTTTGGGTCGTTTCAAATGATTTGCTGATGATTGCAATGGAATAGTAGATTTCACAACCACGCTTCAAATTTGATTTTATATGCTGTTATAAGCAAATGTCTAAATTGTAGCAAAGCCTTGGCATCTTACATAGTTAGTATTATATGCAGGTATAAGAAATTATTTAAATTATAGCAAAGCCTAGGCATCTTACATAGATTATAATTCTATGTTTGAGTTCGAAAAAGATATGGCTAAGCTCTTAAGTACTATTGCATTATAAATCATTTATGTTTTTATTTGGCCTGAAGCTAATTTGTGAACTTCGAAAAAATTTCACTCATTACTGAGTATACCTTCTGTTAAACCTGCAACTATTTCAAGTTTTGGTTATATTATGTTTGAATAATAATCAGTTAATATTGTTTGATTGTTACTTGATAATTCATGGCAAATTCTTATTGTTGATTATCAACCTTGTTTACAGGTAATTAGCTTTTCCGGAGTGAAGTCCATCAGCAACAATGGACATGACTTCAATTGTTATATGTATTATGGTATTAGTTAGTATTGGTTGTGTAAAGTTGTTTGTGAATGCTTGTGGTAAGTGAATTTGCTCATTTTGTCAAATAACTATTATCTAAATGGTTATGGATATTATACTTATGTGATTAATGTGTTCTCAATTATTTGAATACGATGATTATATGATTGATTGATTGTTGGTTTGAATATGGTAATTATACGATTGTTGCTGATTTTAATATGACTATTATATAACTGGTTGCTGGAAATAATATAAGCCATTAATAGTATATACTAGCATTTAAAATATGATACAAAACAATCAATACCTTTAAGGAACGTTTTAAAAATGCTACAGAAACAAATGTAAAATACCACCTGAATTTATAGGGGCATAAAATAAATGCAACGAAAAGTTTTTAGTTGCACAGAATAAACGCTACAGAAAATCAAAGAATGATCCAAGTACAAACAGAACTAAATGTTAGTTTTGGTAGGGTTTTGTAAACGCTGCAGAAAAACCTTTAGCAGCGT
Source organism: Allium fistulosum (assembly GCA_030737815.1). Taxonomy (NCBI): domain Eukaryota; kingdom Viridiplantae; phylum Streptophyta; class Magnoliopsida; order Asparagales; family Amaryllidaceae; genus Allium; species Allium fistulosum. The sequence continues at coordinate 329,510,000 of CM060906.1, forward strand.
TTAAATAACGCAGTTATACGGAAATATTTTGTAGCGTTTATTAAAACGTAACCAAAAAATCATACTTTTAGTTGTGCGACCTGTAGTAGCGTTCTTCAAAATGCTACTAAAATTTTTGTAGCGTTTTTTCAACGCTACTAAAGGTCTTTTCTGGTGTAGTGATAGATCACCTACATTTGAAAATTATTAAGCATGAGGCATGCTTAGTAATATAATATTTATCAAGTTAGGAAAAATTAATTGTTGATATCATCGTTCGTTGTATAAAACCATTGTCCTCTAAAATATTAATTTTATGTTTATTTATTCTTCGAGATTAGTTAAGAAAATTTATCGAAAAACATTTGTCAATAGTGCTCAAGAAAAAACTAATCGAAAGAATTACAATCTATAAACATGTATTTTCAACTTCATATAACTTCATATTAAATTAGAATTTTAATTTATATATATATATGTATGTATGTATGTAAGTATGTATGTTGTATGTATGTATATGTGTATGTATATGTATATGTATGCATATATCTATATTAAATTGCATATGTTTTGCAAATAGCATTTTATAATATATATTCATATATAAATATTTACAGACATATATATACTTACCTATTAGATAGTAAATATGCGTATAGATGGACTAATATGTTCATTACGATGTAAATCCAACCATCTATGCACAGACATATTAAAATATATAAACCATTTTATGTTGCAGGTGCATGTACACTAATATGTGTATATGATACACATATTATATTATAATATATAAAGTTAACATTAAATAAAACTTTATTTATGAATTAAATAAAATATTAATTTTATTTAAAAGAAAATTTAGAAATGTTTTGAAGAGTTTAGACTGCATAGGCCCAACAAAGATCCAAAAGGTAAAAAATATTAAAATTTATCCAATTACTCCGCTGCAGGCTAGTCTAGTTCCAACATTAAAGACATAAATCTATATGGAGCATCGTTGGAAGCACAGCCAATGAATACACAATCAAACGTTTTAGGTCATATTCTAGTTTTTCCACAGTCTACAAAATCCACCTAAGATAGGCACCCTCACACTTTCAAAAAATTTAGGTTTGAAGGAAAACCTTTCCACATTCGTAAGGGGTTTTATATAACTTTTTTAAGGCACTCGATTAAGTACATAACATGCAGCTTCCCCAACATATTGTCAATCATACCAAATCTTAAAAGCATGACATTTATCATATTCTTAAGAGTCCTATTTTTTCCTTTCGGTTACTCTATTTTGTTAGAGGCTGTAAGTAGCACTAGTTTCATGGTTAATTTTATTTTTTTTCACATAAACTTTTTAAAGTCGGTATGGTACTCTCCACCTTATCAGACCCAAGCCTTTTGATTTTTCAGACTAATTGGTTTTCAACTTCAGCTTTGAATTTTAAAAACATTTCTACAGTCCCATTTTTAGAGTAAAGTAGATAGATTTTGGTGTATCTTGAAAAGCCATCAATGAAGGTTACATACTAGCACTTACCTTTTTTGCTGATTGTGTTCTTATAATCAGGCAAATCTAAGTGTATTAATTCTTGTAATTTGGTACATCTCTTGGTGGCTGATTTTAAAAGTTTTTTTTGCATGTTTGGCATCAACACATATAGGATATTTGAAAGATAAAGTGTAATTTTCTATATTTAGTATATTCATTTTTCAAAGTCTATTTATGGAGCCTGCATTTACATGTCCCAATCTGTTTCGCCATAAGTCAAAGGATTTAGTTGCATAAGCAAAAGCAGTGCTTTCATTATTAGAAACAACTTAGTTTAATACAAACAGATCATTGCTAGATATTCCTTTCACACAAATACCCTATTCCTAATTATTAAAACTTTATCATATTCGAAAACAATCTTAATTCCAGCCTTTTCTAGTAACCCATCATATACTAAATTCCTACTAAGGAAGGAGACATACAATATATCATTCAAAGCCAAAGATTTTTTAGAAGTAAGTTTAAGAAAAACTTTCCTTACCCTAGTACTTTAGCAGTAGTAGAGTTTCCCATGAAGAAATGCTCACCTTCCCCTGTATCATGGAATTGATGGAAATACTCTCAATTTGCACATAGATGTCAAGAAGCTCTTGTGTCCATCACCCAATTGGTCTTGTTTTCCACCAACTTAGCTCAACAATGACTGTAGCTACAATTTATTCAACCTCAATGTAATGACCTGGCATTTCGAACCATTCAAATTGACAATCATCCACACATGTCAGACTTGAATAGCTCAAAACAACAAATTGTTAATTTATATTTAGCAAAACTTAGCATATACAGTAAATAAAATCAATCACAGAATCACAGCCATGGAGTAATATAACCATAAGCAGCGGAATAGATAAATAGTAGTTCATGAAGCTACTACATAAACATCAGAGTTTGAAACAAATACAACAGAAAAATCCCAAATATACAGAAGTCACTAATACAAAAGCAACTGACAAGTCTGAACATGAATAATTGGAAATAACTGAGATAACTGCAAAGCTGAATAGATAAGATAGGTCTCCAAGCAAAGCTCTAAACTCCAAAGGTGAGTCTCAAATGTTGTGTCACTCGGTCTAACCCGAGCATAAAGCAAAACACAAAATACTCGAGTCAGAATTAACATTCTTATGCAACTAAATCAACTCAAGTGAAATGTCCAAGTGAAATGCAAGTAACTTAAAGGATGTTTGGGATTCCTATCCTCTAAGGATTCGTTAAACTATCTACATACATAGTACAATACGCTACATAGATACTGTCTACAGTAAAGTAAAATATTAAAATAGCGTTAAGGCGTTACCCATATCCCCTTTAACACATTTTATATATTACCGTAGTCTATACAGATACTGTAAGCTCCACCAAACCGGTGGTTTACTCAGGGAGCACTCCATAGGTATGGTACAAAACAAACTTGTATTGGGCGCGATAATGCATGTGACAAGGCACGCGAGGCAATGCCAGGGTAGGATTCTACCTGTTGGCCAAGTTTTCAAACACTTAATCAACCAAACGCTCGAACCAGAATCTCTCCATCTCAATATCAAACCAACTCCTTCTAGCGCCTGCCAAACCAAGTACGTACCGAACCACCTTCTTTCCCCATGCTGCCGAATCAACTGCCTCTTCCAGCACCTCGCCGAACCAACACATTCGGCATCACCCCCACCGGACCAGATCCACCAAGTCTCACCACCGAATGAAGCTCCACCGAATCAACCCACTCCCTATCTACCACCGGACCAGATCCACCAAGTCTCACCACCGAATGAAGCTCCACCGAATCAACCCACTCCCTATCTACCACCGGACCAGATCCACCGAGCATCCATGCCGAATGAAGCCCCACCGATCCAACCTCTACCAAAGCTCCCCAAGAACGACCGAACCAGAGGACACCGAACCAGATGTGCCAGGCCAGATCACATCAGCCCAGGCCCATCAGCAACTATACATATCCTGGACCCCTACCCCCGGCCTCACTCTATAAATAGAGGGGTAGGGGTACAGCAATGGGGACAAGTTTTTGGAGAGCTCAAGCACGGAAGGAACTCTTCAAACAACTTTCTTTTACTTACACCAAAGCTTTGTACTTGTAATCATAACAAAAGAAGAGAAATAACATATAAAGTGGACGTAGGCACATTCTGGCTGAACCACTATAAATCTGCGTGTCTTTTTACATTTTAGCCCCTGTTTTTTACGTATTTGCATAAGTCGCTCAAATTGCTAAGAATAACATAAGATCTACTAAATCATACAACTTTGAGGTGTTTGTCCATTTTTTATGCAAACATTTTTGGTGCTTTCACTGAGAGCTAGAAGCTCGAAGCTTCAGCTTCATCCGCTTAACAAGTTTTCCTAACAGCCTCGTCCGCCACTTGGAAAACATGCCTCCCAAACAGAGAAAAGATGTTAACAAAGGAAAAAACATCGCATCCAGCAGTCTTCCAGATCCAGCTGCCACGAATCAAGCAAATCGTCCTCCTCCAGCAACGGTAACAAATGAAGGACAGGCTAACCCAACCACTCCTGCCACAGAACAACCTGCGGCAATTACTAGGGCAGATTTGGACAGAGTTGTTGTTGAAGTAACTAACCGCTTCACGTCCCAGCAGGAAGCCTTGGTGGACCATCTCATGTCACGCTTGAGGGACGCTGAAGAATCCAACTGCAACACTGAATCATGGGGCGAGTCCCAGTCTGGAGGATCTCAGAGACAGCAAAGGTCTTCCTTCTTCGAAGAAGCTAACGGCAGAAGTAGCCGTGGTAGGAGCCGAGACCGAGCATAGCCCGAAGTTAGGCCTGAGGAAACGTTTGGTACCGAACCCAACGGGGAAGGTACCGGGCGAAGGTCAACTGTAGCTGAGCCTGTCATGCTGCCTAACCACAGAAACACCAGTGAACGGGGCCGAGCTAGAGTTCAGCCCGGAGTTGGACCCGAGGAAGTGCTTAGATCAGAACCCAACAGGGGAAGATCAAGGCAAGGGCCGACTGTGGCTGACCCAAGCATGCTCCCAGAAGATCAAAGGCAGCCATTGGAAAATATGAGGAATGATAGACGATACCATCCCTACAGGTCGTCTGGACGGAATCAATCCCACAGAACAGAACCAAACTCATTTCTATCTGCTCCAAGTTCTGATGAAAGGATGGCACGCTTATTCAGAGAGTGTGTCCAACGGGAGCAAAGAGATCGAGGGATAGGCGCTAGGGTAACCAGCCCTTTTGCCCGCAATATCGAAATTGCTATCACCCCCCGAGAATGGAAGATGCCAACAATGGAACCCTACAAAGGAACCTCCGATCCCGTTGTACACTTACAGAGGTACACGCAGCATATGCTCATGAGTGGAGCAACAGAGGGAGTACTGTGCAAATGCTTTCCGCTCTTCTTAGCAGATCTTGCTACCTCCTGGTTCTGTCATCTACCCCAAGGATCCATCAGCTCATGGGAAATGTTGAGTACACTTACAGAGGTACACGCAGCATATGCTCATGAGTGGAGCAACAGAGGGAGTACTGTGCAAATGCTTTCCGCTCTTCTTAGCAGATCTTGCTACCTCCTGGTTCTGTCATCTACCCCAAGGATCCATCAGCTCATGGGAAATGTTGAAAGAAAAATTTATCAGTCAGTTCCGCATTCATGTGGAGCAACCTAAGGACGCTTATTCCTTATCCAGCGTCAAACAGAAACCCGGAGAAAAGCTGCAGCAATACCTAACCAGATTCAACGCCGCAGCAGCCGCAGTTCAAGATGCCGATGAGAAGCTTATCCTAATGGCCCTCTGCAGTGGGGTGCATCCGGACACTAAATTTGCTAGAAGGTTGACAAAAGAAAAACCAGCTACTTTACCCGATTTCTTCCATGAAGCCGGGAAATACATGAGGCTTGAGGATGCTGCCATTGAGGGGCAGTCAGGACAGCAAAGTAAGACGACCCATGGCAACGCCCCTGCCGTGGCGAGGGACGTTCGAAGAAATGATTCCAGAGACAATGCTGGGGGCAAGAAGGTAGAAAAGCGCCTATATCGGCCAGGACCAAGATTCGACACTTACACCCCTTTGAACGAGACCGTCGAAAATATCTTCCTTGCCACCCAAGGCGAAGTTAGATACAAACGCCCACCATACAAGAAGGAATCAGATAACGCACAGAAGTCTGGAAAATTCTGCCGCTTCCACGAATCTCACGGACATGATACCAACGAATGCCATCATCTCCGAGATCTGATTGAGGAACACATCAGAAGGAAGAAACTGGAACGTTATGTAAAAAGTCAAGACAGGACTCCAGCCCCTGCCAATGAAAACCCAAGGCTACCCTCGCCAGGGACCGACAGAGGAAACCGCAACGCTAGCAGCTCTAGTCAAGAGAAGATAGTGGTCCATACCATCTCAGGAGGTCCGCACATCGCAGACAGAAGTTGGAGAGAGATGGAAAGATATGGGAAGTCGCTTAGAGACAATAAAGATTGTGTCAATACGGTTATAGAAGAGCGCCACCCAAAGCGGAAAGAAAGCGATGACATCATATTCAATAAACGCGACCTAGAAGGAAGACAGTACCCTCACATGGATCCCATGGTTATCTCTGCCCGACTCGGTCCCGCCGAAGTTTACCGAATCCTGGTAGACACTGGAAGCTCTGTAAATATCCTTTTCAAACACGCAATCGACAAAATGAAGCTATCAATGAAGGATGTATCTCCCTGCGATAAACCACTACACGGTTTCACTGGAGATGCGAAGATGCCCCTTGGGCAGCTGGACCTCTTTGTTGAGATTGGAAGCCATCCCCGCTCCATTGTAAGGAAACAGACGTTTGTGCTGATAGAAAACCATTCGGCCTACAACGCCTTCTTAGGAAGACCAGCCTTATCTGACTTCCAGATTGTCCTAGCCCCATGGTGCCTGAAAATGAAATTTCCAACAGACAATGGGGTAGGGGAAGTGGAAGGAGACCAGGATATTGCACGAGACTGCTATGTAACCGAACTTCGCAACAACCACAGGAAAGATAAAGGGAAAAGTGTAGAGATTGCCCTCTGCACAAAAAGCCTTGAAGCATAGCAACTAAAGAAAGCCCCTCCTCTTCGATACACCAGCGACCCTTTCAATGAATTAGACCCTAGGGACAAAGAGGAGGAGGCCACCGCCGAGCCTGCAGAAGCTATGGAGTTTATATCTGTAGACAGGCACGACTCAAGTAGGCTACTGAAAATTGGGTCCCAGCTGAAAGCTGAATTGAAGGAACAACTCATTGATTTTCTCCGCCACAACTTGGATGTGTTCGCTTGGTCACACGCTGACATGACCGGAATCTCCCCCGACATAGCATGCCACGTATTAAACATTGATCCTACCAAGGCGCCTGTAAAACAAAAAAAGAGAAGTATGGGGGCAGAGCGATCAGCAGCCCTCGATGAAGAAGTAAAGAATCTACTCGCCAATGACTTCATACGAGAAGCTGTTTACCCAGAATGGATCGCCAACCCGGTACTAGTAAAAAAGGCTAATGGGAAGTGGCGGACCTGCATTGACTTCTCCAACCTAAACGACGCCTGCCCAAAGGATTGCTTCCCGCTTCCCAGAATCGACCAACTTGTAGACAGCACAGCCGGGCACGAACTCCTATCTTTTATGGATGCATACTCAGGATATAACCAAATTCCTATGCATGCTCCCGACCAAGACCACACTAGTTTCATCACCGACCGGGGTTTATACTGCTACAAAGTGATGCCTTTCGGACTTAAAAATGCAGGAGCCACCTACCAGCGCCTCGTCAACAAGATGTTTGCAGGGCTAATAGGACAAACTATGGAAGTATATGTGGACGACATGCTGGTGAAATTGCGAAAAGCCAAAGATCACGTAAGCCACCTAGGCGAGATGTTTCAAGTACTTCGGCAATATGGAATGAAGTTGAATCCACTAAAATGCTCCTTCGGTGTGTCGTCAGGGAAATTCTTAGGATTCATCGTTCATGCCAGAGGGATAGAAGCAAACCCTGAACAAGTCCGAGCATTAAGGGACATCAAGATACCTTCCACCCGAAAGGAGATGCAAAGCCTAAATGGAAAGGTGGTCGCCCTAAGCTGATTCATCTCCAAAGCAACGGACAAGTGCGTCCCCTTTTTCGAAGCTCTAAAGAAAGATAAAGGAAAGTTCGAATGGACGGACGAATGCCTAACCGCTTTCCTTAACCTAATCGAACACCTCCAGAAACCACCGGTACTCTCGACCCCAAGCGAAGGCGAAGAATTATACCTATACCTTGCTGTGTCATCTCACGCTTTAAGCGCTGCCTTGGTAAGGGAAGACAACCGCACGCAACGACCAGTTTACTTCGTCAGTAAAAGGTTTACTGGGGCAGAAGTCAGATATCCTAAACTTGAAAATTTAGCATACTGTCTACTAATCACTTCACGAAAACTACGTCACTACTTCCAATCCCATTCCATCAAAGTTCTGACCGATCAACCACTGAGGCAGGTGCTCCATCGTCCCGACACCTCCGGGCGACTACTTAAATGGTGTATTGAGCTGAGTCAATATGATATCACCTATCACCCTCGCACCGCCATCAAGGGACAAGCCATGGCTGATTTCATTGCAGAATTCACTACCAACGAGGATAAGGAGCAACTGGAAATAACGGATATCAAGTGGAATCTCTTTGTGGACGGTGCATCTAACGAACAAGGCTCGGGGGCAGGTGTGGTAATAATCACTCCCAGGGGAAATAAACTGCACTATGCTATAAGGTTGGAGTTCGCTGCCACCAACAACGATGCAGAATATGAAGCAGTGATAGCTGGACTAGAAATTGCCATAGAAATCGGAGCCAATTCTTTGTGTCTTTACAGCGATTCTTAACTTATTGTTAATCAAATATTAGGAGAATTCCAAGCTCGAGAGGAACGACTCATAGCATATCTAAAGAAAACCAAGTTGCTTCTCGGCCGATTGGATCAGTACTTAGTCAAACACATCCCTCGGGAAGAGAACCAAGAGGCCGACGAATTGGCAAAGCAAGCGAGTATGGGAGACATCGCCATCTTCGGGGCAGTAACCATCTCAAAGCAAACGGTCCCAAGTTTTGAGCAAGTGAATCTGATAGCCGCAGCCGAAGAAGCAACTTGGATGACTCCCATCCGAGACTACCTACAAAGTGGCACACTACCCAACGGGCGTAATGAAGTCAAGAAAATCTTGAGGAAAGCGTCCCGCTATACAATACAAGAAGACATCCTCTATCGGCGCGGTTTCTCTAACCCATTATTAAGGTGTGTCGCCGGAAGGGAAGCCAAGGAAATCTTATCCAGCATCCATCAGGGGAGCTGTGGAGATCACACCGGGGGGCAAACATTAGCAAAAAAGATACTCCGATACGGATATTTCTGGCCCACCTTAAGCAAAGACGCCTTAGATTTCGTCAAGAAGTGTGACAGATGCCAAAAATTTGCTAAGATCCCTCGGCTACCAACAACCGAGATTACTCAGATGACCAGCCCTTGGCCCTTCGCGATATGGGGAATTGACTTAATCGGCGAGCTACCAATGGGCCGAGGCGGGGCCAAATATGCTATAGTGGCAGTTGATTATTTCACCAAATGGGTGGAAGCGGAACCTCTAAATAAAGTATCTTCAGCAAAAGTTATTAACTTCTTGATCAAAAATGTTCTATGCAGGTACGGAGTCCCACTAAAAATCATATCAGACAATGGACTTCAGTTTGACAGCGAGGAATTCGCCAACTGGTGCCAAGAACACGGAATTCACAAAAGCTTCTCATCCGTAGCATATCCCCAAGCAAACGGCCAAGTCGAAGCAGTCAACAAAATTCTGAAAACTCTGGTCAAAAAGAAGCTCGAAAAGTCAAAGGGCGCTTGGGTGGATGAACTCCCCACGGCACTATGGGCCTACCGCACATCTTTCAGAACATCAACAGGGCACACTCCTTTCTCTTTGGCATACGGATCGGAGGCTATGCTCCCAGTTGAAACCATTGTGCCTTCCCACCGTAGGATCCACTATAACCCAGAAGAGAATGAAGAGCTCCTCAACATGTCTTTGGATCTAGTCGAGGAGAGAAGGAATGATGCAGTCCTTAAAACAGCAGCCCACAAGCAAAAGGTGGCAGCACAATACAACTCCAAAGTCAAGCATCGTACCTTACGAGAAGGGGATCTTGTCCTCAAGCGAATCTTCCCTCGCCCCGGAGCACTAGACCCAATCTGGGATGGACCATATGTAATTCATAAAGATCTCCACAACGGAGCCTATATTTTGTCAACAGTGGACGGAGAGGTGTTCCAGAGGGCATGGAACATCCAACACCTCCGTCGATACTTTTCTTAACTTGTATTGCCCATATGAAGTGAATTAACAAAGAGAATCAGTGGACGTAGGCCTTTTCGTGCCGAACCACTTTAAAAAACCTTGTCTCTTTTTTTTGTTCCTTTGTATCTTGGCTGCTTGTTAACTTATCCTTTTCTGTTGAACAAAATCCTGAGTATACAGCATTTCTATTCAAAGCGCTCCACAACACAACTTCACCTGGACAAGACCTAACAGGTACTATGCGAATCTATGCCCTCGCCAATGAGACACTTTTGCTCCAGCATCCCTCTGCTGCGGGTTAACTCATTGCTCGCGACGGCCCTTAAAGCCAACTGTAATGAGCCGATTATAAGCCACCGAGAAGGCCGACTATAGCCGAGGCAGCTCATTACGGCGTTAGGCTTGCCGGCAACTATGAACCGACTATAAGCCCCAACATAAGGTGTGGCCAGCCAGGGGCAGTTCACAGTTGACGATCGGCACCCACGCTAGCCGGCCATAGTAAATTGAATAATACCCACGATTGCAGGCCATAATGGCCCGGGTAGTTACTGTGCGCGATCTCGGCTCCGATGTGTCTTAAGTACGGCTGTGGTAAAAAAGAATTAACTCCCCGCGGAGGCGTAAGATGGGTGACGAATGTCTCCAAGACCCACAGCTAGGGAAAGTGACTACAAAACCCGTTTGCCACGAACTTAAGCACATCGAAGGCCTTCCGTGATTGGAAGTTTTACTATTTCACATATTTCAATTTTACTTAAAAAAAGAAACTTTCCTCCTATCCTCTATAACAATCCATCAAGTACAGGATACGGAGTAGAAGACACTTGCCAATGGATGCGTGGATCCACAATCAGATGGCAGGGCATTCAACTACTTTCCATGCTCAGTCATACAAGATATTCGAAACTGCCATCTACAAACATAACATGAAAGGCGGTATTTTCTTCATTTATGTACAAATGCATGACTATAATTTGTTCACACCACACGCTAATATTGCAAGTCATAAAATTATGGTTTAGAACCAGAGTCTAACATCAAACACAATTTAATTACAAGAATATACATAGCTACATTTCTCATACGATATGTCGAAATAGCAACAAATATTCAAGAAACGACGAAATCAGCTTAAGTTAAAAAATTACACGTCAAGAATGATGTTGATTGTTACAAGTAACAAGAATTACAACTTAGAAGTTACTCTACTGTCTTAAGACTAACGTATACAACCATGTCTAGTCTACAAAAAGAATTTTCCAGGTCTAATCAGGGAGCCGGTTTCGTCGGAGTTTTGTCCTTGCTCTATTGCCCACCTGTCCGGTCGTAAAAAGAATTCATTAGCGATAAGTAACCAAGTTAACGGAAAGACTAGAAAGGAAGACTTACCAGCACCTGCTTCTTGACCATCCTGGTCGTCATCCTCTACCTGCACACCTGCCTTCTCAGCAGCAAGCAGCCGCATACCCTCCTTTACCGCCACTTTCTCCTCCTTGGTGAACTGGGCAGTGACCACATCCATACTGAAGACCGTTCCACCCTCTTTATCTGCATCAGCCTTAGCCTCCTCCAAAGCCCGAAGGTAGATCTTAGCCATGACCCTGGGATAATCATCCATCCAAGAGAGATTGCCCTGCTTCCAAGTTCGGAAATACATGTCCTGGAGCATGTCATCCATCATTCCCTCATTCTCCTCAAACTCCCTCATCCGGGCCTCGGAAGCCGACAACCTTTCGACGGCAGCATCTCTCTCCAATCTGTATCTCGAGCAATCAGCCTGAAGGGACCTCCGCATCACCTCCATCTCTTCCCTCAACTTAGCCTGAGCAAGCTCTGCAGCCTCAAGTTTCTCGGACAATTCCTCCACCTGCTCGAGATCCGCTTTCCGAACCTCATCCACTGTGGCAATAGCCATGTCAATCCGCTCTTTGCAAGTAGCTTCCATTTTCCGCAATTCGGCCCGACTGGCCTCTTCCATGGTTTTCCTTAGTCGCCCAGTAGCAGCCTCATGCTGAGAAATCTGAATAGCCTGATCCGCAAGCTGCTTGGCCTGATCCGAAACCACCAATCAAAGTCGGATATTGGCGCTCCCAATCTCCTCTCCGGCCTTAACCAGCCGAGCATGATGCCCCATCAGCTTCTTGGTCTCCTCTGCCACCCGATCAATATTAGCCTTGGCCTCGTCTCCCATAGTGACTATACGAGTAGTGAGTAGATCAAGATCTAAGGACTTGGCTTCATCAAGTACTCGTACCATGGGGTTACGGGGGAGAAGGTGTTCACCAGTGACTTCGTCAAAAGTAATATCATGAGAGCTTGGATCCAGATCAGGATGACCCGCAAATGGATTACGAGCCAAGTCGGGACGGTCGATATGAATAACAGAAGGGTTTCCGGACGGGTGCGGGGAAGGTGCAAACTCGCTACCCTCCTCAGTAATATCATGAAGAGGTTGAGCCGGAGGCTGAGGACCGGACGAAGTTTCGGATAAAGGATGACTCCTCTTCCTCTGCTGAATACCCTCTTCGATGACCCTAAGAAGAGGACGGTAGCCGACTACATCCCCGGAGCTTTGGGTTGAGGGCTTCGGCTTAGCAGAAATTTTGGAAAGTTTATATTGCTCAAGCCTGTGTCGAAGGTCTGAAGCTTTGGACGTCTTGCCTGCTCCTGATATAAAGAACAAGTGTCACAAACTTACATTACTATACGATTCGAGAAACGCGGTAAATTACAAGTTAAAAAAAAGAAAAGAAACACAGCTGTGGTTGTACAAACCCTGGGGAGGAGTGGGATACTGCAATAAGTCCTGGATTTCATTCCAGGACGGGAGCGGGTCATAAAATATTCCTAAGTCCCTATCATTAATGAGGCATGCAGGAGTCAAGAGTTCACCTTGAGTCGTCGGAGCCACCTTGGCTGGAATGGTCGGAGAAGACTCACTTGCACCAGTCCCGGCTTTGTCCGCCTTCCCGGTCTTCTCTGCCAAAGCCGGATCCTCATCCAACCCCTCAAAAGCCTGGTGGAACGCATCATCCGTCCACTCCTGAATCTCGCCCGCTTGCCCAGGAAGTAGGGCCCCGATGCCATCGCCACCTTTGTCACCATCCCGACCATCTCCACCCTCGCCTCTTTCCTCCTCTATGTCTTCCTCCTCCCGGGTAAGTGGACAATTGCTGGGGGAGGGACCGTCCGATTTCTTGAGTTTCTTACCTCCGACAGCTGGAGGTTTTGTGAAAGGTTTCCTCTTGCTACTCTCTGCCGTAACACCTTCCTTGGTCTGAGCAGCCGCCCTCTCCTCCGCCGTTTCCCTCAACTTAACTACAGACTGCTGCGGAAGGATTAAGTTATATTCCAGAAGAATCGCGTTTCTAATCAAGAAGGCAGATGATCTATATTTCCTAAGAATGGCTTCTATCTCAGCCGCCGTCTGAACCAGGCGGTCAGTCTCCACAACCGGAAAGCCACCTGTCGCTAGCAAAAATGAGAAAGTATGAGAAGAAGCATCGCAATCGAAATAGAAATTATAAGTAAAAGCATCAACTTACATCCAGAGGTAAAGCGCCGGATTGAAACGGAGTCGTCCCTAACAAAGAACCACTCTTTCTTGAACATGCTGAATTTAGAATACAGATCCAGGACCGGTTTGAAGGTCACGGCTGACTCCAAGCTAATGTACGGGGATCCTTTCTTGTAGCCTCTCAAATTATATAAGTACCGGATCTCCCGGTTGGAAGGAGGGCGCCCGTACTTCCTCTGAAAGATGACGAAAAGGCTCGCCGGTATGGCATAAGAGTTGGGCTGAAGCTGGAATGGGGCCACCTTTAGATACGTGAGGAAGCTGACTACCCAAGCATTGAGAGGCGGGATAGCACCACACATACAATGGTACCTACTATAAGCAAAGTACCCTTCGGGAGGATTGTATGGCATGACTCCTGGGCCCGGCAACAGCATGAGGGCTCTATCGATCCCAAAGGAACGAGATATAACATCGAGCTGCTCCTCTTTGAGAGAGCTAGGAAAGCAGTCAGGCGGGGAATCCAGCAGCTCCTGGGGACCATGTCCATCCACTAATGACCTTGGGGCGGGCCCATGACGCTCCGATCCTGATTGAGCTGGGGGCACGGCCGAGGACTCTCCTTCGCCATGGGACTTCTTCTTATCCGAACGAGTTTCCACTTTGCGAGACATTTATCTGCAAACACGGGAAAGTATATCGTTAGAATATACGAACAATGTAATTTGGAATTTCACTTAAAAGTTCGAAGTATGAAACACATGTTCACTCAGTACAACAATTCATTCGGCAAACAGATGCAGCACTTCAATAATCTCATTCGGTATTAAACGTTCATGTGTCATTCGGTATCGGAGGACTAAGTTCATTCGGCATACAAACGTACAAACACATGTTCATTCGGCATTCAGTGATACAATACGTAAACTCATTCGGCAAAAAGAATTAGACTTGGTCCGGCTAAAGATCTCACCTGATTCGGTTAAGGGTTTGGTTCGGCTAACACTGAGGTTCGTGGGAATGGTTCGGCAGGTGGAAAGATAGAAGCCCTAGTCCCCCATTTTATAGGCGAAGGCAGTGTACCGAACCACTTGGTTCGACAACATGAAACACACGCAGACGTCGAGATTGGATGGACGAAAAACAAAGCACGATATATGGTGAACATATACCCTACTTTGGGGGGCAAATGTTGGCCAAGTTTTCAAACACTTAATCAACCAAACGCTCGAACCAGAATCTCTCCATCTCAATATCAAACAAACTCCTTCTAGCGCCTGCCAAACCAAGTATGTACCGAACCACCTTCTTTCCCCATGCTGCCGAATCAACTGCCTCTTCCAGCACCTTGCTGAACCAACACATTCGGCATCACCCCCACCGGACCAGATCCACCAAGTCTCACCACCGAATGAAGCTCCACCGAATCAACCCACTCCCTATCTACCACCGGACCAGATCCACCAAGTCTCACCACCGAATGAAGCTCCATCGAATCAACCCACTCCCTATCTACCACCGGACCAGATCCACCGAGCATCCATGCCGAATGAAGCCCCACCGATCCAACCTCTACCAAAGCTCCCCAAGAACGACCGAACCAGAGGACACCAAACCAGATGTGCCAGGCCAGATCACATCAGCCCAGGCCCATCAGCAACTATACATATCCTGGACCCCTACCCCCGGCCTCACTCTATAAATAGAGGGGTAGGGGTACAGCAACGGGGACAAGTTTTTGGAGAGCTCAAGCACGGAAGGAACTCTTCAAACAACTTTCTTTTACTTACACCAAAGCTTTGTACTTGTAATCATAACAAAAGAAGAGAAATAACATATAAAGTGGACGTAGGCACATTCTGGCTGAACCACTATAAATCTGCGTGTCTTTTTACATTTTAGCCCCTGTTTTTTACGTATTTGCATAAGTCGCTCAAATTACTAAGAATAACATAAGATCTACTAAATCATACAACTTTGAGGTGTTTGTCCATTTTTTGTGCAAACACTACCGTTTGCACTCCCGGACCGGTGGTAACGCATAGCAGCTACTACTGCCCACCTCGATACACACTCCCAAATCAAAGGTGCACCCAATCAAATCACAAAGTAATAGAATGGTATCGAAGAAGCATGCTCGATCAGAGGTGCGACCTCACTTGACCCGGTATAGCTCCTGTTTTAGCCACATCAAGCTGACTCGCGGGAGTCAAGGCTGCATTCATTCCTCATATAGACGTCGCCAAACCATCCCACTTCGTTTTGGAATCTCCACCACATACATAGTTGTTAAAGTGGTTTTCGATATTGGCAGAGAGTATGAAAATATCCGATTCCGGTCTCTTTAACAACCAAACGCTTATTTCACACCGTGGTCATTTTATAAAATAACTTTTATAGTCATTTCAAACAGTTCATTGTCCATATCCAAATATCATATTCATTTCAAAATCATCTCACTTTCGAAATCATATTCACTTTTTGAAATCATATCACTTTCAAAATCATATTCACTTCCAAAAATCATAACCACAAAATAGTTTAAATCGTCATATCAAAATATTCGCATTTAAATCCATTAAATCTAAATCATAACAGTTCCAACTTAAAAATATTAAAAAATAGTTTTTATATATTGAAATAGTTATAAATTAAAATAGTTTATATATTTAAAAAATAAGTTATAGATTATAATAGTTTATATATTAAAAATAGCATATATATATATATTAAAAGAGTTTATATCGAAAATAGTTTCAAATTAGAATTGTTTCTTCCAATTTCAAAATCGATTCAATTCAACTTAAGTTCCAAAATTCAATTTAAATCCATCTCAGTTCAAAAAATTTAATTTCAACCCAAATTCTCATTAAAACCATTCTAATTTATATAGATTTCCAACCTAAATTTGAACCACAAATTTAAACCGCTTCCAATTCAATATATTTCAAAGTTTAAATACTCAAATAATTTACAATAACTCAATTTAATAAATTTCCTTTATATCTCAAAATTAAATTTTTATCTATATTTGAAATTATTCACTTAATAATTTTAATAACATTTAATTAAATCTCAAATTATAAATTTAAATAAAAATTAAATATTCAAATTTCAATTTTATTTAAATTTGAAAATGTCCATTTGGTCACATTTAATTAAATCAAGTTATAAAATCATACCTTTAAAAATCCAAAAAAATCAATACGTTTCAAATCAACTCTTATTTAAATTAGATAACAAATAAATTATTATTTAAATTCAATTATTAACCAATTTAAATGTCGAGTCAAATTATATTTATCTTTCCTACTCTATTTATTAAAATTATTACAAAAATCTATTTTTTTATTAATATAAATTGTAAATAGATGTTTAAACATATTATATATATTAGTTAAATTAAATTCTTATTAAATTTTATTATATTAAGTATTATTAAATTAAATCTTATTATTAATTCTATTTTAAATCTTATTTTATATATTTTTAAAATAACAAAGTTATAAGTAAAATTTTATAATTTACATTTTAAAACTTAACTTATAATTTTAAAATTTCCAAAACATATAATTTAAAATCTAAATTTTACATATATATATATATATTAAAATAAAATCTTTATATTATATCTTAAAACACAATATTTATTTAAAACACATATTTATATTTTCAAAATTCTGGAAAATCATTTAAAAATATACCAACGATGTCCGCATATAGTTTTCTAACCTATGGTCAAGTGATACAGATATTTATCATTTCAATCCGCAATAATTTAATATTTACGGGTATATATCATTTCAACCTGCAATCCCAAAATTTCAAAATCAATAAAATCGCTTGGGTTTATTATTTCAACCCATAACGATTTTTCCTTAATCTATAATATCGTTCGGGTATGTATCATTTCAACCCATAGGGAATTTCTAAATCAACAGGGAACTTGCAGAGTGGGAACAATATAATAATAATATAAAATGACATACATATCAATGGCACATATGACTAAAATTGTCAAATTAAATATAATATACACATACTAACAGGTTATTGGTGTCAATAATGTCAATTATAATAGGTGAACAAATGCAATTAATATCATATCATATTTAAACGATTTAATTACTAACAAATTCAATTTTAACAACATATTTTAATTGTCATTTCATGTGAATTAAATTTACTAAATATAAGAATGTTAATCGTGATAGAGTTAGGGATATGCCCTAGGGGCAATTATGTAATTTGTTACATATATCCAACTCGTTGACCAATCTTGTTCGAAAAAAATGTATTTCTTCCTATTATATACTTGGTATAATGTGATTATATTAATTAATTAACTTAATTAAAAGTATATTTAATAGGAAAATCCATAAATGGTATATTTTGTGATGGTAGTTACAAAGTGTTGTAACCATGAGTAAATTATCACACCGAAACAAATACACCATTTTAAATGTTCCTAGTCAAGATGCATCGAGACTGGATATCGATATATCCGTTGAGACTGGAGTACGTAACACTCTCCAAATGTTAGGCAGTGTATTACTCATGACTGCTGGGGGCACCTAGGGGTTACGTACAAATAGTTATTGGATAACTATGGAACAACTCACTCGATAGTTTTATGTTGGTTAATATAACTAATGTCAAACACAAAATATCGATGTGAGTGATTTACACAGTTCTCTCGACTTGAGAATACTATAGATCTTCAATATGAAAATTCCGCTTTGATTATAGCCAAATCATGGCATGGCGTCCATTGAGTGACTATAGTTGGGTCGAGTGGAAGTATTGGAAGTGAAGCACTATTCAAGAGAGGATTCGTCTCCTCAGTTATATACGGTTAGTATCACAGCCAACTCAAGTCAACTCAAAGTCAAAGTCTCTGGCCAGAGCATTTCGGTTAATAATAATTGTTATTATTGAACCAAGGACTTTGTATTTGGACTATAAAGTTGAATGTTGATGAGGTTGGAATTTTGACCATTACCAAATTCCATAAGTCCAAAGTGATATAGTTTTGACGAAGAGAATTGGTGTAAACAAATGTCACAACCGGGTAACGCTTATTAAACTAAAATTGTATTTTACCGAAAATGAGTAAGCGATAAATTTGGCTATAATGTCACACCACCTGCTAAGTGACGTGTGAACGTTAACATTAGAATAGTTCGAAGTTAATCACTGACCAAATTTACACCCAAGAGTTACACAGCCGAAATGATGAATTCTCTTAAGACCGAACGATTTACTTAGTTTATAATTGTTATAAATTAATTAAATTAATTAATATTTATGAAATATTAATTATAAAATTTGAATATGATTTGAGAAATAAATAATGTTATATATTTATAACAGTTATAAATATATCGATCGATATACAATATCGACAAGCGATTAAGTTAGATTTAATTGCATAGTATTTTGCATTGGGCTTAGATGGGTTTAAGGCCCATCATTAGGGCTGCAAAATTTTAGTTTTGGGAATGTCTAGGGGTGGCTAAAACATAGGGAATTGGATTGGAGATAATGGGTTGAGATCAAGTGAGAATGGGTAAAAAGGTTTTCATCGTTTCTCTTTAATACAACCCTATATATATGTATGTATGTATGTATCTCTAAAAATAATTATGAACCTTTTTTTAGCCACCATTACCTTATACATTGCCGGTTAAAACATAGCTCTCAATCTACTTCAAAATTCTCAAATATATTTCAAATTAAAATAATACCATTCGATAGTTAGAGGTCGGTGATTTCAGACTTTCAATCTGATGAATCAAGAACGGTAAAAGGAAGGAAAGTCATTGCTTCAATGTAGATTCAAAGGCATCGTTAAATTGGTAATTTTAATTCATATTACAGTAATTAAATTATATTCTATGATCCTATAATGAGCAATTTCATATCTATTTACATATATTGCTACTATATGTTTAGTTAGGTGAGATTTTTGTAAGTAGATGTAGTTGTCACAAATCAGTTTGGTTATGTGCATAATTTGTTTATTATACTATTTGATTTATGTATAGACAAATATTGTTTACTGTACAAAATCAATTTTTGTCATTAATAATTGTTATATATATATATATTAATGTATATTTCTCTCTCATAATAGCATATATGCATATATAAGATGTATATATGATTTAAAATTTTAGTACGCTTATTTATATATAATATGAATTTACAAATTTGAAAATTATTTATCATACATAAATTCATATTTTTAAATTAACATTTATAGAATTTTTGAATTGTTTATTATATATAAAATAATGATTACATTAAAAATTCAATTTTATACTTTTTTAAAATATTATATCATTTCAGAAACGTATAGGAAAAAATTTAGGAATTTTTCTATAAAATTTATTATTTTTAATAATTAAAATTATTTTGGAAAAACATTTTATGATTTATTAAAAATAATAATTTAATGGAAAAATTCTTCAAATTTTTTCATAACCTTTCATTCACGATCCTAGAATTTCTAAAATTTTAAATTTGAATTTTTAATAATATATTATTTTATATTAAATAATTATTGCCGAAATCAATGTATTTATTTTTAAAAATAATATTTCAACTTTGAAAAATCTCTAGATTTTGTCTAAACTCTAGTTTATGATCTTAGAGTTTCAAAAATTATAAAATATGAATTTTAATCAATAGATTGTTTTATTTTAATTATTTATGGATGAAAACATTATTTTATTCATAATATATACAAATTAAAATACTAAAATTATTATGTTTGCAAAACTAAGTAAATTTTAAATTATAAATAATTTTTAATAATTGTTATCTCTTTTTATATATATATATGTTTATCTATATATAAATGTTTTATGTTCATATATTATATATAATATATTTATACATACACGTGTGTATGTGTGTGTATTTATATATATCTATATATGTTTTGCAACATATATACATGCACATATTTGAACAACATACATGACATACAAAATGAGCTAATATGTATGTTGCGATGTAAATCCCAACATCTACATATGGGCATATTATACCTTTCACGGATTATAATGTTACACATGCACTCACACATATATGTATATAATACATTTATGTATAAACTAAATCAAATAAAATTAATTTCATATCTTAATATATTTTAATTTAAATAAAATAAATAATATTATTTAAATCAAATTTAGAAACGTTCTAATTCAGTTAGACTTCATAGGCCCAATAAAGATCCAATAGGGTAAATTTTTTAAAATTCACCCATAACTTCTACTACAGGCTGGTCGAGTTCCAACAATGGTAACAGAGCCCAATAACCTATGTGGTCTAAATTAGTCATATTAGGGCTAACTAATTAAGCTTTCCCACTTAGTACGGTGTCTCGAAAGGTAATGTCTAGGATTGGAATTAGGTAATCAAGTACCCTTTCCTACCTGGTTACTGATCTGGCCCGAAAGGTGAAGTGAGATCAAAGGTTGCCTCTAATAGAAAAGGCCCAACTTAATTTGGGCCTTGGGCTAATTTTCAAATTGTTTTGAAAATTAATGTTGAAGATTTTAAATTTATTGGTTAAATTTAAAATAAAACATGTTTATTATAAAAATTATAATACTACGTAAGGTTTCAAAATGTTTGAAAGGATAATGATATTTTCAAAATGTTTGAAAATATTTATATAATAACTTTAAATTTTAAATTTATTAATAAGTTAATAAATTAATTAAATATGTTAATTAATTAATGCATATATGCATGTATTATATATGTTGATATATGTTATGTTATTTTAAAATGATTAAGATAGTATAAGTATACAAGTATGTATATAAGATAAATTTTGAAATTAATAAATTTTAAAAAAATTATTTAATTGAATAAATTAATTAAAGGTTAATTGATTAAATAAAATACACATATATATGATATATGTGCGTTACACTATAAAGGTTATAGTATACACTATAAATGTTATATTAGATATGTCCAATATAAAAGTTATATTGGAATACTAACTTAAAATTAATTAAAGAGTTAATTGATTAAAATTAATTAGATAAGATTTCATTAATGATATATTATACGTATAAACTAAATGTGGAACATTAAAGAAACCCAAATAGACTTGAGAAATAAATACATATGTAAATGTACATATACCATGATTTCTGATGTGTTTGACACTTGAATCGCTGGAGTATTTCATAAGAAATATATTATTCTATAAGTCGATATCACTCAATATATATTGAAGATTATAAATCTTCAATATAATGTTGTCCTCTACCATATATATTAATAAATTATTTACATACTCCTTAGTTGTTGAGAAAACTCAAGCTAGGGATGTTATGCATAGTATTAATATATTGAACAAATGAGGTAAGATAACTATATGTATTTGTTGAGCAAACTCAAGGTGCATATACTATACTTAGGCCATCACGATATGGTAGGTATAAGTGAATAATCTCTTTCGATTTGTTGAGCAAACTCAAGGTTGAAATGAGATTAGAACAAGGAAAAATGGGTTAGGAGTTGTATGTGATACAACCGATAAGGAGTTATCCATCGTTTGTGGGGCTATGATTTGTTGAGCAAACTCAAGGCCAGAATACCAAAACAAACGAGTCCTAACACCCACTAGTAAAGTTGTAAGACTTCTATGTTTCATCTTAGGGTTTGGAGAAACATAAAAGACTAGTGGGAGCCTTATTAGAAAAATGAAATGGTAACATTTAACCTTTCTAATATTGTAAGAACATATGCTATATAATGTTATAATTATCTACAATGATAATTTTTTGCATTTAATATGATTGATAAAACGTTTAACATATATAAACAAATTGAATTGAAAGTTGACAAATAGAAATATAATATATACTTACTAATAATTCTAATTGCATGTTATATAATGTTTCTATACCCATGCAAGTGCTTAATTTCAACTACTTAATACATTCATAAGTTGGTTACTTATATGTTTATTTGGTTTAGACCATGTATTGCATTTTATGAGTTTTTGAACTCTAAATGCAATTCAACACTATGGATATTTGATCCACGTACTTTCATATATAAATGTTATATGGTGAACAGTCATAGTTTGTGGGGTACAATATTTCGATGAAGTTAGTTCATTCGAAGTAAGCCAATAAACAGTATTTTAAGATCATGTATTCAACTTGAGTGATTTCAAAAGGATCATATTGTGTTAATGTAACACAAGACCACAAACTATGAGATACATCAAAGAACTCGATCGTTGAAATGTCATCTTGATCGGTTTACATAAAGTGCAACATATTTGATGTCTTAAATGTTAAGAATAATCGAATGCGCTTTTGTAAAAGGTTTGTTATGATATTGTAGTAAGGTTTTTTTTGAATAGTTTGACCATTTGAAAGAAAAACAAATGTATAAGAATAGATGTAATTTAAGGTAAAGTTGGAATGAAGAGAATGAATAGTCACTTCTGCTTCATAGAGAAACATTGGAAACAAGAATTGTAATACTAATTGATACTCAGTTCAAGATATTTGATCAAAGAACTCTCCATTGTAAACTAGTTGCAGCATATGAAATAAGTAAACTATATTAACAATATTAAGTGAATGGTGGACCTCTAAATTTAGTACGCTATTACAGTAATGGCGGAAATAGTGGGAGCATGCCATATAGCATCTAATGATTGCATCAAATTATGAAAATTGTTTTCGTAAAATGTACCAAACATTATTTGTGAAATAATGTTTATTTTTTGGTATTGACTGAAAATAGATATAACTATATTTCAATAATAGTATTATGAATATTCATTATGAAATAGAACTATGTTATGGAATTTGTTTTCATAGTAAAAGTGATGCAACAAAAATACATATGTATCTAATATTATTTACAGTTGTTTTGGAATTATAGACTAAGCTGTAGTTTTGAGAAATAATTTTACTACATGATTATGAATCATATGATATAGTTTAATTATATCTCAAACAATTAATGACTATGCACCCATTCAGTGGGAGCATCATAAGAGTTAATGAACTCTTAGAATCAATACATATTGATGTATGCAATCACAAGTCTATTAATACCAAAAGGGTTCCTCATACTTTGTTATATTCATCGATGATTTATTACCAACATGAACATGTGTATTAGATACACATGTAGTAAGTTTATGATAAAATCATAGAATATAAAAGAAAAGTAAATAAGATAACATGCAATAGAATAAAATGATTTGATTTGGTCAAATAAGTGAGTATATTGGAAAGAGTTCCAAATGTACCTAAAAATGAATATAGATTCAATCTCAAAAGTCACTCCTTCATGTGATACATAATGATGCATCGATATGGAGTAATCAGACATTGTTGGACAATTTACGGTTAATTTTGAGTGAAGTTGAATTAGTTTCTTTCTATAAAGTCGTGTACTTAAGAGTAGTACACAAGGTTGATATTATTTCATCTAAAAAATAGTTTACAAAATCATACAAGATAAGGGTTTGTAAGAAATCCCAACATATCCAAAAGCCAAGGAGTTGGCAGGTTGTGCGAGTCGAAAGATTGCACGTAATAATTGTTCATGGGGGATCTTGTATGAATCTCCAAAACGTTTTTGGAAAGGTCTGTCATCAAATGACATATTTATGTTTTGAACATAATTTTTGTAAACTAAAATCAGTTTTATAAATAAAAAGGTTCACAAAACATGTAGGATCGTTTTCACCCTGGAAGGGGGGGATAAATAGGGTGATACTAATAAGAATGAAAATAAATGCGGAAATAAAAACAATCACAGATAATAATGCAGTAGAGATCACACACAAATTTATCCATCTTTGGCAAAACCCTGCCTACGTGCTGCCTCCAAGGTTTCTACTAGAAATTAAGTAGTTGGACGCTTACACACGTAAACTTGCGACACCCGCTAATGACTAACCTAACTCTACGCTCAAAACCCTGCCACAACTCAGCCACTGAGTTGCGAGTTCTCAAACTACACCACCGTAGTTCGTAACCTAGTTACACAACTAGAGTTTCACAAATTTTAAAAGAAAAATACAAAATAAAACAAAACAACTAAACAAAACCCTAATTAATTAAAACTCTAAGCCCAAATTAAAATAGGACCGGCCCACTTAAATTATAACACAAGAAAAATAAGGACGTCTCCCTTTTCTCTTCAATTCGTATGCTCTGGCCGATCTTTCTTCGTTCCTCTTTAAATAATTAGGGTTTTGTAAAATTGAGGCGTCGCTTGATATTGGTCGATTGCAGTGATGAATACTCTTTGATATGGCTTGTCAATCGATCCCTTTGCTGATTATTGATTGCGGCTGCTCTAATTTGTCGAGCGCGTATACTTGGATTAAAATTGGTACGTGATATTCCTTTTTCGATTTCGATTATGCTCGACTTTGATTCGAGTTATTGGTTTTGATTTACTTTAGTGATTAGCTCTGGTATTTGCTTGAACTCGAATTGCATTTTTTTGCCGATGATGACGTTGGGATTTTATAGCGAACGAAACCCTTAATTTTTGTTCATATTTTCGATTTGAATTCTTCAATTAATTTTGTTTGGCTGTTCGATTTTGCTTGAATACTTGTGATTATTTTGACTTGTTCATCTTCTAATAAATTTGAATTTGGTCGACATGCTTTCCGTTGGTTCCAATTACTTTGGTGTTTTAATTTTTGAGATAATTTCTTCAACTTCGACTTGTTCAATTCATGTTTTCGGCTTTGACTTTGTCTGAATACATTCGAATTTGTTCTTTTTACTGCTGCAACTTGATTTGCTTTGAGTTCTCCTCCCTAGTTCTCGTTCGCACTGCTACTGTTAATAACGATTTTGAACACCAACTCACGGCTTTGATGGTATAACCCACTTTGTTGTCTTTGCATATATATCTTGTTGTACTGGTGGTCTGGTCTAAGTTACTTCAGTTGCTTTGAGTCTTGTATATGCCATTTCCTGAGTTACTTCGAGTTGAACAACAGCTTGCCTCTAGTCTGGTTTGGTTCATCTTTGTTGTTTGGTTGAGTTCAAGTGTCATTGACCTTCATATGTATTCATGTGGTCTTTTAAGTCTTCATGTTCACTGAATTTGGCACTTCATGTTGCATTGTGTTGTATGTGTGTTCGAGTGGTTCATGTTGCACTGACTTGTTTCACTCGAGTCTCTACTGTTTATTTTGTCTTGACCCATTGGCCTATTGTGTTCATGTATGGTCTGAGTTGATCACTGCTCTATTGTGGACTGTTTGTCACCAAACTGATCTGAGTCTTCATGTAAATCCGTTTCATGTATGTTGGTTTGATGTGGAATTCCATGTCCAGTTTGCTTTGTATTTTTTTCAAAATTCGATTCATTGAGTTTCTGTCCATTTCATTGAACATGTTACATGAATGTTGAGCTGCTTTTGGTCTTCATGTCTGCGCTATGTTGTACTCGAGTCTCTTTGTTGTATTGAGTCTGGTGTGTCTAGCCTCTGTTTCAGGTTCGATCTGGTTCTCCCACATGTTATCATGTTGTTTTTCACTTGTTCACCACTTGAGGTATGCACTTTGAAGTTGTTCATGTGAACACTACATCCACACTGGTCTGGGTTATGACATGTGCTTGCATGTGTGTCTTTGCATGTCTGGTTGAGTGTTGTTTTTTGTTGATGTTCATGACGGGTCTGTATTGACATGTGATCTTGTTTGTGGCTTTGAACTTCAAGTGCTCATGCTGGTTGCATACATGTCCAGTTGCTTTATTTTCTTTCATGTGCATTTCCAGTCCGATTGTCCTCATGTTGCAGTCATGTTAATTTTCTCTGGTTGCATACATACTCATGTATATACATGCATACATATGCGTGTATATATGTGTAATTGTGTAATACATGTGCCGTATCCATTTATACTCTATTTTTACATGTGTGTATTTGCACCTGTGTTGAATCTAGCCTCGGCCCGGGTTTGACCTTGTGCTCACTTGTTCCTGTAGTCTTAACACGCAAGGGTATATCGGTATGCACGGCCTTGTGGCATGTAGAGTGATACACTGCATGTCACAAGTTGTTCGTGTATGATGAATTCAAAAGAAATGATGACGAACAACCCAAATAACCGAGGCAAATAACATTTTCAAAACACACACTTTAATTTGTACTGCAAAATATTTCTTTTTCAATTCTATTGCGTCAGTGTTTATTTTGCAGATAAATCAGATGCGAGATACAAGCTGGAATAGAGTTTGAAGATCAAATACTAGTGATGAGTGAATGTAGTGAGGTGAAAATGTATGTAAAAATTGTATAGTGAAAATTGTATTGTAGTATGAAATTGTATTGTAATTGAAAATGTGTAAATGTAGTGAGAGCTCAAATTTGTACTTTTTGAATTTGTAATAAAATATTTGTTTGAACAAAATATTTGTTTGAATATAAATTCTGAGTTATTTATTTTATTCAACAAATATTTATTTAATTATGTGAAAAATAAAATAGTACAATAACAAATACATTTAAACGAATATATATTTATTATCATCAAACAAAAATCATAGGCTATTGTATTCTACAATCTCCCCCTTTTAATGATAACAAACATATATTAAGATTTTGACTCTATTAATGTATTTGGTTTTGATGAATTCCATTTGCTCCTCCTATTTGAATGCTCCCCCTACAACAAAGCTTTCCCTTCACATATGCATGAAAATATATAAAAAAATATGCAAATGAACCTAGATGGGAATATGCAAATAAAAAATATGACTTGACTTATTTGACAAAATCTTAACTTCTCTCTCCTCCTTTTGTTATCATCAAAAGAGTAATAGTGTTAGAAAAATAGAGATAAAGTGATTGACACTAATACAACATTAATACCTAATCGAGTATAAATATTAAATTTCAATAAAAAATCAAACAAAAATCATAAATACTCTGTTAGGCACATATTCCACTTTAGAGTGATAGGGATGATGTTGGTATATAAAACCATATAGTTGTATCTATTTGCGGTATATTTATGATAGGAATTTGAATACTTACTAACCATGCATAACCGTTAGGACTTTTAAAGGAGATTAGTAGTATTCCCAATTTTTAAAAAAAAAAATGAATTTCAAGTATCTTCTAACCACGCATAACCGTGAGGACTTTTAAATGGAATTAGAATCAACTCGTCTATTTAATAATCAATTTTGATATGTGTTCCATACATGCATAACCGTGAGGACTTTTAAATGAGCATGAAAGCACATAATCAAAGATTCCAAGTAATTCACCCATACATAACCGCGAGGACTTTTAAATGAGAGTGAATACTTTAGATAATTTTATTGCTAATTAAATTTAAAAAAATGAATAATTTCCTGTTTAAATACCACATTTTGACATACTATATTGGATTTTGATGAGTGATGATCGTTAGAAATATGATAGAAACAGAGATGGTCATGGAATTTTTACCATCCGAAGTTATTACAAATTTTGTTTAAATTTTTAAATTTTTTTACTAAATATATCGTCTCAAGTTATAATGTATGATTAATATCAACACTCATCACTTTTTCAGTCACTATTTATCTTTTCGATAATCAATATGGAATCAGATTAGTTAATGTAGGCACTTAAGATCAAATCCAATAATAAATATAAAATCAAATTTCTGAAATGCCTAAACTGAGATGAAGTCAACAGAAACTACTTTCTGAAAGGGGTTTTGAAAAAATGTCTGCCAATTGAAAATTAGTTGAAATGAATTGTATGCAGATATTTTCTTTATGAATGTGATGCATCTAACGAATATCTCAACATAAAACATGTTCCACTAGTACTTTTTCTATCAATTAGGCTACCAGTGTAATCTGCATCTGAATTCCCCTTTGACTCAAATTTATCAGATGGATACCAAAGACAAAACCGTGAGATGTGCAACAAATACCATATAATCCCTTTACAGCTTTTAAAATGTGATTCCTTTGGATTTTACTGAAACCATGCACATAAACAAACTGGTGAACATAGTGTTAGGTCTAGAAGTAGTAAGATAAACAAATATATCCACGTGTATCTAGAGTAATCATCAACCAATACAAAACAACATCTCTTACCACCTAAACTTGCAATATCGTTAGTCCAAACAAATCTATATGAACAAGTTCAAGGACTCCAGAGGTACTTACAATGCTCTTGGCATAAAAAGATAATTGGTCAATAATTTTGCATAAATCAGAATCAAAATAAACATTCATTTCCTTATCACATAACTAGCTGATTTAAATCAAATTATGGTGCAGATTTTCAACATATAATATATCATTCAAGATAACTGTACCATTACCTATTTTACCTTTACCGATAATATTTCGTTTATCGTTGTTTCCCATTGTGACTCTGCCACCATTGTACTAGGCTAAGGAACTTTGATTTGTTGCTCGTCATGTGCCTGGAACGGCCAAAATCCAGATACCACTCTTGATGTTCCTTAGCCTGCCACCACACCTACACGAGGAAAGATTTTTGTGACCTATTTGTTTTTATAGGTCCATGATTGTTAGTGACAAATGATTTTGAAAAATAAGTTTGTGTAGACCCAAGAAAATCTATATTAGTTCCTTTTGGCACCCAGATTTGTTTAATTCTAAGGGATTTTACATTCGTGCCTTTTGGAACCCAAATTGGTATGGTCTTTACGTGTTTGGGTCTATACCGACAATTATTGTGATTGTGTCCAACTTTTCCACAAATCGTGCACTCGGAGTTGACTTGATTAATTTCTCTTCTACCTTTTTCAGATTGAGTATACCCAAGTCCTTGTCAAATAGTATTAACAGTACGGTTCCCTAATAGAATATTTAGTGATTTTTCTCCTTTGGATAATTTCCCTAAAGTTGTAGACAATTGTTGGACTTGTGTTTCGAGAGATTCATTTTCATTTAATAATAATGTACACTTTTTAATATAATTTTCTCTCCTAGTGTTTTCACTTTCTTTCAAAATCATAATTTCATTTTCAAGCGATTTAATTTTAATTTTTGATTTTTTTTATTTCCTCTTCAACTGAAGGACACTTATCACACTTAGGGCTCTTATTTCGATAGTTTTTAACCAATTGATCAAGCTGTTTATTTAGTTCTATCAAACTATCTCTTTGTGATTCAATTTTAGCGTACTTCTCCCTAAGTCTTTCAAAACAGCCATTTACCACATGAAAATATATAAGTAATTCCGAGTGAGTAAGTTTTGATACCTCGCTTGGCTCGTCATCATCGGTGTCACTTGTTTCTCCTCGAAGACACAGGTTTGCTTTTCCACTCTCACTTCCAGTGCTTTTATCAACTTCATCACTTTCATCCCAAGTAGCTGCAAAACTTCTCCTTTTCGGTTTCTTTCCTTTGCTGAATTGATTTTGAGGACAATTTGGCTTGATATGACCAGGTTTATTGCACTTGTGACAAATGATCTCTTGCTCTTCTTGGTTGTCTAGAACTTTGACAATTCTGTTTTTCAATTGTTGATTTAGAGCTGGATTTCCATACTTGTGGTTCCACCTTTTGAATCTCTTTATTATCAGTGCCAGTTCTGCGGCTCCATCATCATCATCTTCTTCACTTTCAGTTATTCCTTTGAGAGTTATTGATTGCTTTTGCATATCACCTCCTTCACGTTCTTCCTTGAATTTGATTTCTATCTCATAAGAAGTGATACTTCTGATGAGTTCTTCAACTTTAATTTGTTTCAGATCCATTGATTCTTGAATGGCAGTCACTTTTGCTTCAAAATTTCATGGAAGAATTTTGAGGATTTTTCGAACAATTTCCAGCTCTGTGTATGGTTTTCCAAGGGATTTTGATTTATATACGAGATTAGATAGTCATCCATACATTTCTTTGACACTTTCATCATTTGCCATTGTGAAGTTTTCGTATTCGCTACTGAGCATGGCAAGGTGAGATTCTTTGACATGGGGGGTTCCTTTATGAGTCACTTCGAGTGTGTGCCAAATTTCCTGCGCAAATAGACAATGTGAAACACGATTAAATTCAATTTGATCTAATGAACAAATAATAGAGTTCATATCTTTAGCATTTGCAAATTGTAGTTTATTTTCAAGATCTGTCCATTGATCCATCGGTTTATCAACTTCTTGATTGTCTACCACTATAGTTGATGTCCTATATCCTATTTCAACAATATTCCACGCATCTATGGTTTTCAAAAAAAAATTCATTCTAGTTTTCCAATATGCATATTCACCACTGAACATTGGTGGCCTAACTATGGACTGACCCTCCGCAAAAGCATTACTAACAGAAGCCATTTAAAAAATCAAATTTTTAATTGAAAGAAAAAAATCAAATTTTTTAATAAAAAATGGTTTTTGTTCCTAGCTCTGATACCACTTGTAGGATCGTTTTCACCCTAGAGGGGGGTGAATAGAGTGATACTAATAAGAACAAAAATAAATACGAAAATAAAAACAAT
The DNA here is from genome assembly GCA_030737815.1 of Allium fistulosum. NCBI lineage: Eukaryota > Viridiplantae > Streptophyta > Magnoliopsida > Asparagales > Amaryllidaceae > Allium > Allium fistulosum. The sequence continues at coordinate 329,540,903 of CM060906.1, forward strand.
CACAGATAATAATGTAGTAGAGATCACACACAAATATACCCAGCTTCGGCAAAACCCTACCTACGTGCTACCTCCAAGGTTTCTACTAGAAATTAAGTAGTCAGACGCCTACACACGTAAACTTACGACATCCGCTAATGACTAACCTAACTTTATGCTCAAAACCCTGCCACAACTTAGCCACTGAGTTGCGAATTCTCGAACTACACTACCGTAGTTGGTAACCTAGTTACACAACTAGAGTTTCACAAATTTTAAAAGAACACTACAAAAGAAAACTGAACAAATAAACAAAACCCTAATTAATTAAAACACCAAGCCCAAATTAAAATAGGACCGGCCCACTTAAATTATAACAAAAAAAATAAGGACGTCTCCCTTTTCTCTTCAATTCGTATGCTCCAGCCGATCTTTCTTCATTCCTCTTCAAATAATTAGGGTTTTGTAAAATTGAGGCGCCGCTTAATATTGGTCGATTACAGTGATGAATACTCTTTGATATAGCTTGTCAATCGATCCCTTTGCTGATTATTGATTGCAGCTGCTCCAATTTGTCGAGCGCGTATACTTGGATTAAAATTGGTACGTGATATTCCTTTTTCGATTTCGATTATGCTCGACTTTGATTCGAGTTATTGGTTTTGATTTACTTCAATGATTAGCTCTGGTATTTGCTTAAACTCGAATTGCATTTTTTTGCCGATGATGACGTTGGGATTTTATAGCGAACGAAACCCTTAATTTTTTTTCATATTTTCGATTTGAATTCTTCAACTAATTTTGTTTGGTCGTTCAATTTTGCTTGAATACTTGTGATTATTTTGACTTGTTCATCTTCTGATAAATTTGAATTTGCTCGACATGCTTTGGGTTGGTTCCTACTACTTTGGTGTTTTAATTTTTGGGATAATTTTTGCAACTTCGACTTGTTCAATTCATGTTATCGGCTTTGACTTTGTTTGAATACATTTGAATTTGTTCTTTTTACTGCTGCAACTTGATTTGCTTTGCATTCTCCTCCCTAGTTCTCGTTCGCACTGCTACTGTTAATAACGATTTTGAATACCAACTCACGGCTTTGATGGTATAACCCACTTTGTTGTCTTTGCATATATATCTTGTTGTATTGGTGGTCTGGTCTGAGTTACTTCAGTTGCTTTGAGTCTTGTATATGTCATTTCCTGAGTTACTTCGAGTTGAACTACAGCTTGCCTCTAGTTTGGTTTGGTTCATCTTTATTGTTTGGTTGAGTTCAAGTGTCATTGACCTTCATATGCATTCATGTGGTCTTTTAAGTCTTCATGTTGATTGAATTTGCCACTTCATGTTGCATTGTGTTGTATGTGTGTTCGAGTGGTTCATGTTGCACTGACTTGTTTCACTTAAGTCTCTACTATTCATTTTGTCTTGACCCATTGGCCTGTTGTGTTCATGTATGGTCTGAGTTGATCACTGCTCTATTGTGCACTGTTTATCACCAAACTGATCTGAGTCTTCATGTAAATCTGTTTCATGTATGTTGGTTTGATGTGGAATTCCATGTCCAGTTTTCTTTGCATTGTTTTCAGACTTTGATTCGTTGAGCTTCTGTCCATTTCATTGAACATGTTACATGATTGTTGAGCTGCTTTTGGTCTTCATGTATGCGCTATGTTGTACTCGAGTCTCTTTGTTGTATTGAGTCTGGTGTGTCTGGCCTCTGTTTCAAGCTCGATCCGGTTCTCCCACATGTTGTCATGTTGTTTGTCACTTGTTCACCACTTGGGGTCTGCACTTTAAAGTTGTTCATGTGAACATTACATCCATACTGGTCTGGGTTATGGCATGTGCTTGCATGTGTGTCTTTGCATGTCTGGTTGAGTGTTGTTTTTTGTTGATGTTCATGATGGGTCTGTATTGACATGTGATCTTGTTTGTGGCTTTGAACTTCAAGTCCTCATGCCGGTTGCATAGATGTCCAGTTGCTTTATTCTCTTTCATGTGCATTTCCTATCCGATTGTCCTCATGTTGCAGTCATGTTAATTTTCTCTGGTTGCATACATACTCATGTATATACATGCATACATATGCATGTATATATGTGTAATTGTGTAATACATGTGTTGTATCCATTTATACTCGATTTGTACATGTGTGTATTTGCACCTATGTTCAATACAGCTTTGGCTCGGGTTTGACCTTGTGCTGACCTGTTCCTGTAGTTTTAACACGCAAGTGTATATCAGTGTGCACAGCCTTGTGGCATGTACAGTGATACACTGTGCATGTGTGACGCCCCACCTCTATACCCACGCTAGCCAAGAACACTACGGTGTAGTGCTGTCAACTAGCATGGAGAATAAGGCTGTTGAGGAGCGACCATCCATGTAACTTCTTTGTGCGAGCACCGATATGTCAGATAAAATAGCATGTACTTCATTTAAGGAGGAAATCCGACATACCGATACAGACCCAAAGCTATCACACAGTGGCTATATATAATCTTCGAAAACAAACATAGAAATAAACGTAACATAAATCAGTCACAGACATCCATATCACAAAGGCGAAAAAAGATATGAATATATATAACACATAAAAGTGTACATCAGAGTAGTGGTCAGAAAGATCCACGATAATACAAAAGAATAGCAACACGTGCTATACAAAAGAATAAGTACACAACATAGAGTCTATATCTCAAATGCGTATAACCAAAAACTACTAATCTAAGTAGTTAGCCAAAAGTCAGAATAATCCTGAAGAGAAGTCAAGCAGAAGCACCTGAAACATCTCGGTCTGACCCGAGTATTATTTATAAGAAAATAATAAACAGATCAGTCTAGCTATAAATATCAGATGATATGGTATAGAATAAATGATATGGCATGAACATATAACAACCATAACGGTATACTACTGTAAGTATGTAAATGATAATCAACAAGAGATTAATCAATATCACAAGAATCTTCTCAAAGATAAAATAGGGTATCATACCCTAAACTTGTATTCATAACAAGTCAGTGACACACAAATTCACCAATGCACAAAAATTGATAAAACTTATCAATGGAAATCACGAAAATTGGTGAAGCGCAAAATTCCAGAAATCATCACAAGAAATCCAGAAATCACATAAAAAAGGGGGAGGCCTATCACAAGAACGGGAGCATGAAAACTCACCAACACATGTAACACAAGAACGAGAAGCTATCTCATGGAAGCTATCCATTAAATTTTGACACACGAACGGCCCGAAGACCATGGGGCGCTACCCCACATATGTGATGGTGAAACATCACACAAACGGGGTTTAGTCTCCCTCGTAGACAAAGATACATCGCATAATTGCTAGTCTAAATCAAATCACAAAAATGATCGTCATGATCATCAAGAAGTGTCAATCACACTAAGCTAGTAAATATATGAATTTAGCTTCATGTTCCATAACCACTTGCTTAACTTAAATATTTATGAACAAGCTGTAGATCTTCACTAAGAAATTGTCACAAAAGGGTTCAATCGAACAAGTCCAAGAACTAACCGACGAAGTGAACGCGAGCGTTTCATACAACTTGTTTTACTAAGTCGTTTAATTCGATTTCTCATCCGAGTGAAGTAAAGGCTTGTATATACTAGTAGGTTGGAAAACGGTTTTAGGAAAAGAGCTTTGTAGTAAAATAGTGTTGAAATCGAGTTGCTAAAAGAGTTTTGATATTTACTACTAGTATTGAAACCTTCATATTTTAAAGTGACGAAACACAAAAATGATTGTAGAACAATCAATCACAGAAATTCACATTCGAAGACGTGAATAAAATCCAAGGAAATCATCTCAAAAATGCAGCAAAGTAGAAGTTCCCATGCAACCTAACGTGGCCGAGTTAAAGTGAAAAGGAACGACCTAAAGTTAAATAGGTCGAACGACCTATGGGTTGAAAGGTGAGCGACCTAACATTTTAAGGCCGAGCGACCTAGGAGCTAACGGCTTAAGGAGTAACACACGACCAAGAAGGTGCGACCTAAGGAAGGCTCGCGACCTAACATGGCCGACCTAAGTGCAAACGTCCTAAGTGGCCAAAGGGGCGCGACCTACCAGGTCAACAGGACGAGTGACCTAACATAAGTGGCCGTGCGACCTAACTGGAGCGACCTAGTGGAGGTTGCGACCAAACTGGAATGGCAGAGCGACCTAATGACCCAGGCAAGGTCGAGCGACCTAACGGGGCAAGTGAGTCCAAGCGACCTAAGGTCTGCGACCTAAAGGAGAGCGACCTAGGTGAAACGAGCTAGCATGGCCGACCTAATGGCACAATGCCAAGCGACCTAGCGCGTGAATCGGCCGAGCGACCTAACTTATGCAGAAGGCGAGCGACCTTTCGACATCAAGTGGTGAGCGACCTAACGAAGGTAAGTGGCGAGCGACCTAAAGGAGGTAAGGCCCAATGACCTAAATTAGACGCGACCAAGGGATTGAAGCAGGACCGAGCGACCTAGCGACCTAAGGTCTCACGACCTAAGTGGTTCGAACAAGCCGAGCGACCTACGACTTATCTTTGCCGCGACCTAACGCCAGATGCAATAGCGAGCGACCTAAAGCCGGAGCGAGCTAACGACACATTGCTACTTTTCCACGCGACGACCTAGTACAGGCAGAACGACCTAAGCTCAATCTCTTGCCAAAAACACTAAAAATTGGAGTTTTTCGCCAATCCAATCCAAACCAAATGCAAATGTGCATGCTAAAGTGATAGGGAATCATTCCCAACAGATCAAGATGAATATAGACAAGAGTGTGAGATTAAAAATCTCACCTTTTCACTAAAATGGATGAAGATGAAGCTTGAAAGCAAGGAGAAGCAATCCAAAGCTTGAATCCAATATCTTCTACTTGAATTTGGAGTTGAATGTTGGATTTGCAATTGAATTTGAGTTTGGAGTTTTAATTTCTCATTCCCTCCTCCATTTTTGATGAAGCTTAGATGTTTTAGCAAAGAGTGAAGTTATGAAGGGAAGAGGGTTGGGCTGAGCTAATATGGGTGCAGTCCAAACCAAAGTCACAAGCTGGAAAAAGTAGCAAGAATTCCACTAACTCCAAACATATCGAAGTTTACACTCAAAAATATCGCAAACGTCATTTTGAACTCAATGGAATTGGTCTCGAGTCCTAATTTGACCGTATGCAAAAAGTAGCTTTTCGGACCAAGATCCGATAAACGATAAAATATTTAAATATAAAATCGATAAATATGCGGGTTGTTACAGACTCCCCTCCTTAAAGAAATTGCGTCCTCGCAATATGTAAGATGGAAATAAAAAGTAACAACCATAAAAAGCATATTAACACAAAAGAAATTTGAAATAAGAAGTTTACCTCAAAGAGCATGAGAAAGTAATTCCGGATGTGTACGCTCGTTGAATTCTCTAGACTCCCAAGAGCAATCCTTAGGATTTGAGGACCATTGAACTTTAACAAGCGGAACATCTTTATTTCGAAGACGTTTGATCTCCGAAGCAATAATTCGAACAGGATGCTGCTCATAAGTTAAATTAGGTGAAACTTCAATCTCTTCCACAACACCGGACTCAAGAATAGAATTGGAATCCCGAAGGCACTTCCGTAATTGAGAAACGTGAAACACGTCATGCATGGCAGAAAACTGAGCCGGTAATGAAAGGCGATAAGCCAGGGAACCAATACGTTCAGTGATAGGAAATGGCCCAATGTATCGAGGCGCTAACTTTCCCGATCGACTGAATCGTACAACACCCTTCATAGGTGAAAGACGAATAAATACGAGATCTCCCACAGAAAATTCTAACTTGCTTCTTCGATTATCGGCATAGGATTTTTGTCTACTCTGAGCTTCTTTCATCCTATGACGAATAAGTTCAATCTTTTCTGTGGAATCACGAATAAGATCTGGACCTAAAACCAGCTTCTCACCGGCCTCAAGCCAACAAGAAGGAGATCGGCATGGTCTTCCATAGAGTGCCTCGAAAGGTGCCATACCAATACTAGCTTGGAAGCTGTTATTATAGGAAAATTCGACAAGTTAAATATGATCTTCCCAACTTCCACCAAAGTCAAGAACACAAGCACGAAGAAGATCTTCAAGAGTTTGATTCACACGCTCAGTTTGTCCATCGGACTGGGGGTGATAAGCGGTGCTAAAATTAAGCTTCGTTCCCAAAGCTTTTTGAAGACTCTTCCAGAATCCACTAGTGAATAATGGATCACGATCACTAACAACGGAAGAAGGAACTCCATGCAGTTTGACAATTTCTTTGATAAAGAGTTTGGCCAGAAGAGGAATGGTTCGGTTCGACCGAACAGGAATAAAATGGGCAGATTTAGTAAGTCTGTCAACAATCACCCATAAACTATTATGACCCGAACGAGAACGGGGAAGGCCATCAATAAAATCCATGGAAATTTGATCCCACTTCCAAACTGGAATCTCCAATGGTTGCAATAACCCACCTGGCCTTTGATGTTCAGCCTTGACAAGCTGGCAAGTCATGCAACACTTAACAAAGTTAGCAATATCAGATTTCATTCCCTCCCAGTAATAAAGTCGCTTCATATCTGCGTACATTTTACTATTACCGGGATGAATAGAATATTTGGAACGATGAGAATCTTCTAGAATATCTCTACGAAGATCACTAATATTTGGTACGATAAGTCTACCAAATTTTCGAATGCCGCCACGAAAATCAATATCGAAGTCTTTCAAACCTTCAATATCGGTTTTATCCTTAAGATTTTGGCCAAGCAAAGCCAATTCAGGATCTAGTTGTTGAGCTTCAAGAATGCGGTCTAATAGAGAAGGATGAGCCTCAAGACTACATAAAACAAGAGATGAACATAAATTGGAGACACGATCTCGAATTTCATAAGTGGATAAAACCTCGAGATCCCTCCATTCGGATATCATCATGGAAACAACCGCTTGTTGCTTGCGACTAAGAGCATCGGCAACTCGATTTCCCTTTCCGGGAGTATAAAGGATATCAAGATCATAAGAGGCAAGGAATTCAAGCCAACGCTGTTGACGCAAATTAAGTTCCTTTTGAGAAAATAAGTATTTCAGAGACTTATGATCGGTATAAAGCACGAATTTCTCCCCCAAAAGATAATGTCGCCAAATTCGAAGGGCGAAAACGATAGCCGCGAGTTCTAAATCATGTGTGGCATATCTAGTCTCAATCGGCTTCAATTGCCTAGAAGCATAAGCAATAACACGTTCTTTTTGCATAAGAATGGCACCCAAACCAACGCGACTAGCATCGGTATAGACAACAAAATCTTGATTCCCCACGGGAATAACAAGAATGGGAGCATTAGAAAGGAGTTCTTTTAATTTCTTAAAAGAGGTTTCACATTTGTCCGACCAAATGTATTTAACACCCTTCTTCGTTAAGCCAGTAAGAGGCACGACAATCTTAGAAAAGTCTTTTATGAAACGGCGATAATAACCTGCCAATCCGAGAAAGCTATGGATTTCAGTCACGCTCTCCGGTCCCTTCCAATTTTGAATCGCGTCAATCTTTGAAGGATCCACTGATATTCCGAATTCGGAAATAATATGACCGAGAAACTTCACACTAGATTGCCAGAAGTGACATTTAGAAAATTTTGCTTTTAGTTGATTGCTCCTAAGAGTTTCCAATACAATTCGAAGATGCTTTTCATGTTCCTCTTCGGTTTTAGAATACACAAGAATATCATCAATAAAGATGAGAACGAACCGATCGAGGAAATCTTTGAAAACTCGATTCATGAGGTCAACGAAATAAGCCGGAGCATTTGTTAACCCGAATGGCAAAACTAGCCATTCATAAGATCCATAACGTGTACGGAATGAAGTCAAAGGAATACCATCCTCTGCAATGCGAAGCTGATGGAAACCGGTAGCCAAGTCCAATTGTGAAAAGACTCTAGCACCACTAAGTTGATCAAACAGATCATCAATCCGAAGTAAAGGATATTTATTCTTAATAGTAAGATCATTAAGCTTGCGGTAGTCGACGCAAAGCCTAAGTGTACCATCGGACTTATTTACGAAAATGGCTGAAGCTCCCCAAGGCGAGGAACTAGAGCGAATAAGTTGCTTCGTCTCTAACTCGGATAATTGTTTGCGCATCTCTTCATTCTCCTTATGGGACATGCGATAAGGAGGACGGTTAATAGGTTGAGCTCCAGGCATAAGATTAATTTTGAACTCAATTGCTCGCTTAGGTGGCAATCCTAAGACGGGCTCAAAGATGTCGAAAAATTCACGAACAACGCGAATAAGAGAAATGACATCTTCCTCATCGTCATTATCCTCATCACGAGGATTTAAAGAATATAAAGATGCAACCAAAGCGAAATCCAAATCTTTAAGAATAATAGAAATCTGATTAACATATTACGGATGTCGGAGATAAATAGTCCGTTCAGGACATAGGATATGAGCTTCATAACGAGTAAGCCAATCCATACCCAAAATCATTCCAAAGCCTAAGTAATGCATGACATGCAAATCGACTAGGAAAGAAAAATCACACAAAATAATCTCCACAACTTTACAAAGCAAACTAAGAGTTGCGGATCCACCAACAGGATTCGCAATTCTTAAAGAAGTCATTAAAGCAACAACACTTAAAGAAAGAGTGTCTACAAGTTCCTTTGATATAAAAGAATGGGATGCACCCGTATCAAAGAGAACTCTAATAGGTTGATCATGAAATATAATAATGCCATCAAGGACAGAATGAGACATACCTTGACCGCGAGATGTGTTGCCAGGGGCTTGAGCAACGTTTAACTTTCCCTCCTTGCCTTAAAGATTAGGGCATAGATGCATAAATGATCTGGACTCTTACAATAGCGACAAGAGCGGGGCTTTGAACACTTGTTCGCAAAATGGCCCTTAGCACCACAGTTGAAGCATTTCCCATCAATAGGGGAAAGTGTCTTTGCAGCAGGAGTTGCTTGTTTACCCTTTTTGTTGGGATAAGGACCTTTGAATTTGTTTGGTCTCTTCTTGTTGTTGAAGTTCGGTTTGGAAGCCACCACTTCAACATTACTGTCCTTATCAGCCTCTTTAAGACGAAGAGCGATATCAATGAGTTGGTCGAAAGAAACTTCTAACTTTAGAAGTAATGGCTTCTTGAGATTCTTGTTTAAGCCATAGACGAATCTCTGGTTCTTCTTCAATGGGGTGTTGATGTATTCAACTCCATATTTGGACAGTGACTCGAAGGATGCGACATAATCTGTCACAGAGGATTCACCTTGAACAAGGTCTATAAAACGACGAGCCAATGTCACCTTCTCCGCTTCTGGTACGAATTTTAATTCGAAGCATTCCCGGAATTGCTCCCAGATGAGATCTGCTTCATTAATTTCAGAAATAAGAAGTTCGTACCAGTCCAATGCTCTTTCTTGGAGCATACTGGAGGCCACCTGAACACGGTGAAGATCGACAAGATTCATGCGAGAAAAGATTCGATCGCATGTTCTTAACCAAGCCTGGACCTCGATAATAGTTTCGGAACCTTTGAATGGCTTCCCACCCAAGTTGGTATAATTGTTGCACAAGCGTGCAAATCCAGACTTAGGATGAGTAGGTTCCTGATTAGGACCAGCTGCTTGAGCATTCTTTACTAAATCAAGAAGCTGTTGTGCAGTCATAAAAACTCCATCCTGGGGAGTAACAGTAGATGGTCCGGCTCTAGGACGACCTGGTCTAGACATTCTCTTCTTTGAGGAAGAGAAAAAGAAGAAAAGTTATTCTCCAACTAAATATCAAGCAAATCTTGATAGATAGGACAAGGAAACATAAAAGGAAATAGGATAAATCGGTACGAAGACCCGAATTAAATCCTAAGGCACGACTCCTAAGTTGGACTTAGGACGATGATCCTTGTCAAGTTATTCTACACTGTTCCGAAGTTTTGGCTCTGATACCAAGCTGTGACGCCCCACCTCTATACCCACGCTAGCCAAGAACACTACGGTGTAGTGCTGTCAACTAGCATGGAGAATAAGGCTGTTGAGGAGCGACCATCCATGTAACTTCTTTGTGCGAGCACCGATATGTCAGATAAAATAGCATGTACTTCATTTAAGGAGGAAATCCGACATACCGATACAGACCCAAAGCTATCACACAGTGGCTATATATAATCTTTGGAAACAAACATAGAAATAAACGTAACATAAATCAGTCACAGACATCCATATCACAAAGGCGGAAAAAGATATGAATATATATAACACATGAAAGTGTACATCAGAGTAGTGGTCAGAAAGATCCATGATAATACAAAAGAATAGCAACACGTGCTATACAAAAGAATAAGTACAAAACATAGAGTCTATATCTCAAATGCGTATAACCAAAAACTACTAATCTAAGTAGTTAGCCAAAAGTCAGAATAATCCTGACGAGAAGTCAAGCAGAAGCACCTGAAACATCTCGGTCTGACCCGAGTATTATTTATAAGAAAATAATAAACGGATCAGTCTAGCTATAAATATCAGATGATATGGTATAGAATAAATGATATGGCATGAACATATAACAACCATAACGGTATACTACTGTAAGTATGTATATGATAATCAACAAGAGATTAATCAATATCACAAGAATCTTCTCAAAGATAAAATAGGGTATCATACCCTAAACTTGTATTCATAAAGTCAATGACACACAAATTCACCAATGCACAAAATTGATAAAACTTATCAATGGAAATCATGAAAATTGGTGAAGCGCAAAATTCCAGAAATCATCACAAGAAATCCAGAAATCACATAAAAGGGGGGAGGCCTATCACAAGAACGGGAGCATGAAAACTCACCAACACGTGTAACACAAGAACGAGAAGCTATCTCATGGAAGCTATCCATTAAATTTTGACACACGAACGGCCCGAAGACCATGGGGCGCTACCCCACATATGGTGAAACATCACACAAACGGGGTTTAGTCTCCCTCGTAGACAAAGAGACATCGCACAATTGCTAGTCTAAATCAAATCACAAAAATGATCGTCATGATCATCAAGAAGTGTCAATCACACCAAGCTAGTAAATATATGAGTTTAGCTTCATGTCCCATAACCACTTGCTTAACTTAAATATTTAAGAACAAGCTGTAGATCTTCACTAAGAAATTGTCACAAAAGGGTTCAATCGAACAAGTCCAAGAGCTAACCGACGAAGTGAACGCGAGCGTTTCATACCACTCGTTTTACTAAGTCGTTTAATTCGATTTCTCATCCGAGTAAAGTAAAGGCTTGTATATACTAGTAGGTTGGAAAACGTTTTTAGGAAAAGAGCTTTGTAGTAAAATAGTGTTGAAATTGAGTTGCTAAAAGAGTTTTGATATTTACTACTAGTATTGAAACCTTCATATTTTAAAGTGACGAAACACAAAAATGATTGTAGAACAATCAATCACAGAAATTCACATTCGAAGACGTGAATAAAATCCAAGGAAATCATCTCAAAATGCAGCAAAGTAGAAGTTCCCATGCGACCTAACGTGGCCGAGTTAAAGTGAAAAGGAACGACCTAAAGTTAAATAGGTCGAACGACCTAAGGGTTGAAAGGTGAGCGACCTAACATTTTAAGGCCGAGCGACCTAGGAGCTAACGGCTTAAGGAGTAACACACGACCAAGAAGGTGCGACCTAAGGAAGGCTCGCGACCTAAGTGCAAACGGCCTAAGTGGCCAAAGGGGCGCGACCTACCAGGTCAACAGGACGAGCGACCTAACATAAGTGGCCGTGCGACCTAACTAGAGCGACCTAGTGGAGGTTGCGACCAAACTGGAATGGCAGAGCGACCTAATGACCCAGGAAAGGTCGAGCGACCTAACGGGGCAAGTGAGTCCAAGCGACCTAAGGTCTGCGACCTAAAGGCGAGCGACCTAGGTGAAACGAGCTAGCATGGCCGACCTAATGGCACAATGCCAAGCGACCTAGCGCGTGAATCGGCCGAGCGACCTAACTTATGCAGAAGGCGAGCGACCTTTCGACATCAAGTGGTGAGCGACCTAACGAAGGTAAGTGGCAAGCGACCTAAAGGAGGTAAGGTCCAACGACCTAAATTAGACGCGACCAAGGGATTGAAGCAGGACCTAGCGACCTAAGGTCTCAGACCTAAGTGGTTCGAACAAGCCGAGCGACCTACGACCTATCTTTGCCACGACCTAACGCTAGAAGCAATAGCGAGCGACCTAAAGCCGGAGCGAGCTAACGACACACTGCGACTTTTCCACACGACGACCTAGTACAGGCAGAATGACCTAAGCCCAGTCTCTTGCCAAAAACACTAATATTGGAGTTTTTCGCCAATCCAATCCAAACCAAATGCAAATGTGCATGCTAAAGTGATAGGGAATCATTCCCAATAGATCAAGATGAATATAGACAAGAGTGTGAGATTAAAAATCTCACCTTTTCACTAAAATGGATGAAGATGAAGCTTGAAAGCAAGGAGAAGCAATCCAAAGCTTGAATCCAATATCTTCTACTTGAATTTGGAGTTGAATGTTGGATTTGCAATTGAATTTGAGTTTGGAGTTTTAATTTCTCATTCCCTCCTCCATTTTTTATGAAGCTTAGATGTTTTAGCAAAGAGTGAAGTTATAAAGGGAAGAGGGTTGGGCTGAGCTAATATGGATGCAGTCCAAACCAAAGTCACAAGCGGGAAAAAGTAGCAAGAATTCCACTAACTCCAAACATATCGAAGTTTACACTCAAAAAGATCGCAAACGTCATTTTGAACTCAATGGAAGTGGTCTCGAGTCCTAATTTGACCATATGCAAAAAGTAGCTTTTCGGACCAAGATCCGATTAACGATAAAATATTTAAATAAAATATCGATAAATATGTGGGTTGTTACAGCATGTCACTAGTTGTTCGTGTATGATGAATTCAAAAGAAATGATGATGAACAACCCAAATAATCGAGGCAAATAACATTTTCAAAACACACATTTTAATTTGCACTGCAAAATATTTCTTTTTCAATTATACTGCGTCAGTATTTATTTTGCAGATAAATCAGATGCGGGATACAAACTGGAATAGAGTTGAAGATCAAATACTAGTGATGAGTGAATGTAGTGAGGTGAAAATGTATGTAAAAATTATATAGTGAAATTGTATTGTAGTATGAAATTGTATTGTAATTGAAAATGTGTAAATGTAGTGAGGGCTCAAATTTGTACTATTTGAATTTGTAATAAAATATTTGTTTGAATAAAATATTTGTTTGAATATAAATTCTGAGTTATTTATTTTATTCAACAAATATTTATTTAATTACGTGAAAAATAAATTAGTACAATAACAAATACATTTAAAAGAATATATATGTGTTTATTATCATCAAACAAAAATCATAGGCTATTGTATTCTACAAAACATTTATGAATCCCTATTCTATTTGCACTAAGAAAAAATTGTTGTTTCAAGATATATCAACTTCATTGTGAAGGAATTTCTTTGAAAAAAATTTGGTAGTTAAATGGAATTGGATCTGATCCATAGATAGAACTGATTATATGAGATGAAGTGAAATTAACTAACCTAAATGAACACATAGCATTAATAAGTATTCTCGTATATCGAAGAGAAACTATGAGTTTCTTATTAATGTCAAAATTTACCCTCGGTTGTTCAATTAAGCCATTAAGATTGTTGACTCTATATGGTATGATGCGCAGATCTGAAAGAATTCCAAGTACGTTATCAAAATATGATTTTGGTGGTCGTAACCAAAGAGATGTGATCCATCGGCCGAGATTGTGTCTTTATTGGAAAGATTGATATGGTTGGAATTAAATGAGCAATGTTGATAAGAATAATATTGCAAATTTCAATTGTTGAAATTAGCATAACAGATTCTATATTCAACATGTTCAAGCTAATTCAGATTTACTTACAAAATTATCGCTCGAAAAGACTTAGTGTTTGGTACTTATGTATTGAAACAGAAAATTCTAAATAATGATTTATAGTAAGCCGTTTACACATATTAACCAAAAATGCCTCAAAGTCAGTGGGAACGATATTGGGTTTGTGAGTCTTTGGATATGATCCAAGAAATGATACGAATGTATCATTTTATAAGCATCAAGATTGAATAAGTATTTTGATAGAAATATCAAATAGCTTGATTTTCAATCAAAGTGCAGAGGAAGCGTGTGTTCATAAGAAAGAACGTTAAAAGGTACATTAATATTTCTAAACTATAAGTAAACAACACGTTGTTAATTTTAACAATATGCTTGTATTAAAACCAACTTTAGTTGTTTTAATACTCAATTTTAGATTGTAAATGATGTCTTTTATGGTGAGTATAAAAGATATAGGGATTATCCCAAAACGATATACAAGCGCACCCTATTAAAAAGAGAACATGTAAGTTGGATTCCTTATGCATTAGCAATATGAATTATCATACATGTTATGTTGTATATGATATTATGCTTTGTGTATGTATTTGATATATGGAGCAAATATAAAATCCAAATTGATATCACTAAATGGTTGTTTGAGGTGTTCTCGCGTATTTATGAAATACTAGAGAATTGTTTATAGAAACAACGAACTCGTTATGATGGAACGTTTGGACACAAACTTTTATAAGTGATATTGAGTATAACATGTCAATGATAAAATTCAAGTTAAAATCTTTTATTTGAAATGTTTTAAAATAAAGGTGATTGTGGTCGATTCAATGTAATGTTGAGAACAATAACTTGAATAGCGCTACGATAAACAATTGTATATAGATATAAATGCACAAATTTATAATTCAGCCAAAGGTGACTCCAAATGTTGAGAATCCCACAATATTGTTATAAGACAATAATGTCATGAAACTGGTCATGATAGAACTTAAATCTCACTAGAAGTCGAAAGACATACTTTGTATTGTTACACATGATAAAGGCAGTTTATCAGTGTCAGAGAGAGTTAATCGACAAAGTAGATAATTAAACCATAATAGCATACCCATTCACTAAGAAACTGACCTAATTGGTTTTGAGAAAACTGATTGGAGAAGTTGGAATTAGATTCCATAATTGACCCCAAGTGCATGTGGGAGATTGATAGAGTTAGGGGTATGCCCTAGAGGCAATTATGTAATTTATTACTTATATCTAACTCGTTGACCAATCTTGTTCGAAATAAAAGGTATTTTCTTCCTATTATATACTTGATATAATGTGATTATATTAATTAACTTAATTAAAAGTATATTTAATAAAAAAAATCCATAAATGGTATATTTTGTGATAGTAGTTACAAAGTGTTGTAACCGTGAGTAATTCATCACAACGAAACAAATATACCATTTTAAATGTTCCTAGTCAAGATGCATCGAGACTAGATATCGATGTATTCGTTGAGACTAAAGTACGTAACACTCTCCAAATGTTGGGCAGTGTATTACTCATGACTGATGAGGGCACTTAGGGGTTACGTACTAATAGTTATTGGATAACTATGGAACGACTCAGTCGATAGTTTTCTGTTGGTTAATATAACTAAGGTCAAATAGAAATATCGATGTGAGTAATTTACACAGTTCTCTCGACTTGAGAATACTATAGATCTTCAATATGAAAATTCCACTTTGATTATAGCCAAATCATGGCATGGCGTCCATTGA
The DNA here is from genome assembly GCA_030737815.1 of Allium fistulosum. NCBI lineage: Eukaryota > Viridiplantae > Streptophyta > Magnoliopsida > Asparagales > Amaryllidaceae > Allium > Allium fistulosum. The sequence continues at coordinate 329,556,577 of CM060906.1, forward strand.
GTGACTATAGTTGGGTCGAGTGGAAGTATTGGAAGTGAAGCACTATTCAAGAGAGGATTCGTCTCCTCAGTTATATACGGTTAGTATCACAGCCAACTCAAGTCAACTCAAAGTCAAAGTCTCTGGCCAGAGCATTTCGGTTAATAATAATTGTTATTATTGAACCAAGGACTTTGTATTTGGACTATAAAGTTGAATGTAGATGAGATTGGAATTTTGACCATTACCAAATTCCATAAGTCCAAAGTGATATAGTTTTGACGAAGAGAATTGGTGTAAACAAATGTCACAATCGGGTAACGCTTATTAAACTAAAATTGGATTTTACCGAAAATGAGTAAGCGATAAATATGGCCATAATGTCACACCACCTGCTAGGTGACATGTGAACGTTAACATTAGAATAGTTCGATGTTAATCGCTGACCAAATTTACACCCAAGAGTTACACAGCCGAAATGATGAATTCTCTTAAGACCGAACGATTTAATTAGTTTATAATTGTTATAAATTAAATATTAATTATAAAATTTGAATATGAGTTGAGAAATAAATAATGTTATATATATTTATAACAGTTATAAATATATCGATTGATATACAATATCAACAAGCGATTAAATTAGATTTAATTGCATAGTATTTTGGCTTGGGCTTAGATGGGTTTAAAGTCCATCATTAGGACTACAAAATTTCAGTTTTGGGAAGGTCTAGGGGTGGCCAAAACATTTGGAATTGGCTTGGAGATAATGGGTTGAGATCAAGTGAGAATGGGTAAAAAAGTTTTCCTCGTTTCTCTCTAATACAACTCTATATATATATATATGTATATATATATGTGTATATATATATATGTGTATATATATATATGTATGTATGTATAGATATATATATCTATATGTATGTATACATATATGTATATATACATATATGTATACATATATGTATACATATATGTATGTATCTCTAAAAATAATTATGAACCTTTTTTTGGCCGCCATTACCTTATACATTTCTGGTTAAAACATAGCTCTCAATCCACTCCAAAATTTTCAAATATATTTCAAATTAAAATAATACTATTCGATAGTTAGAGGTCGGTGATTCCGGACTTGCAATGTGACGAATCAAGAACAGTAAAATGAAGGGAAGTCATTGCTTCAATGTGGATTCAAAGGCACCATTAAATTGGTAATTTTAATTCATATTACAGTAATTAAATTATATTCTATGATTCTATAATGAGCAATTTCATATCTATTTAAATATATTGCTATTATATGTTTAGTTAGGTGAGATTTTTGAACGTAGATGTAGTTGTCACTAATCAGTTTGGTTATGTGCACAATTTGTTTATTACACTATTTGATTTATGTATAGACAAATGTTGTTTACTGTACAAAATCAATTTTTGTAATTAATAATTGTTTTATATATATTTATTAATAAATTCAATATTTATTAGTGTATATTTCTCTCTCATAATAGCATATATGCATATATAAGATATATATATATATGATTTAAAAAATTTAGTACACTTATTTATATATAATATGAATTAAAAATTCGAAACTTAATTATCATACATATATTCATATTTCAAATTAACATTTATTGAATTTTTGAATTGTTTATTATATATAAAATAATTATTACATTAAAAATACAATTTTATATTATTTTTAAAATATTATATCATTTCAGAAATGTATAAAAAAATTAGGAATTTTTCAATAAAGTTTATTATTTTTAATAATTAACATTATTTCGGAAAAATTGTTTATGATTTATTAAAAATAATATTTAATTGAAAAATTCTTCAAATTTTTTTATAACCTTTCATTCATGATCCTAGAATTTTCGAAATTTTAAATTTTGAATTTTTAATAATATATTATTTTATATTAAATAATGATTACCGAAATCAATGTATTTATTTTTAAAAATAATATTTCAAATTTGAAAAATCTCCAAATTTTTCCAAAGCTCTATTTTATGATCTTAGATTTTATAAAATTGTAAAATTTGAATTTTCATCAATAGGTTATTTTATGTTAATTATTTATGGATGAAAACATTATTTTATTCATAATATATACAAATTAAAATACTAAAATTATTATGTTTGCAAAACTAAGTTAATTTTGAATTATAAATAATTTTTAATAATTGTTCTTTATTTTTCTATATATATATATATTTATCTATATATAAATGTTTTATGTTCATATATTATATATATTATATTTATACATACATGTGTGTGTGTGCGCATATATATATATATACATATATATATATATACATATATATTATAACACATATACATGCACATATTTGGACAACATACATGACATACAAAATGAGCTAATATGTATGTTGTGATGTAAATCCCAACATCTACATATGAGCATATTATACCTTTCATGGATTATAATGTTACATATGCACTCACACATATATGTATATGATACATTTATGTATAAACTAAATCAAATAAAATTAATTTCATATCTTAATATATTTGAATTTAAATAAAATAAATGATTTTATTTAAATGAAATTTAAAAAAGTTCTAATTCAGTTAGACTTCATAGGCCCAATAAAGATCCAATAGGGTAAAATTTTTGAAATTCACCCGTAACTTCTACTGCAGGCTGGTCCTGTTCCAACAAATCGTGAGTGATCGCTCACCTTTCGAGGCTAGAGAAATAACAAGAATGAGATGCACGGACAAGCTGGAGGTTGCTGCGACCAATTCTGGACAGCGGCGAAACAAAAGCAAAGCACGATGAACTTTATATCCTCTTTTAATTTTTATATTATATATTTTCTTTTAAAATCAATATTCAAATTTGAAACACATATCAAAACAAATTCTTTTAAAATCAATATTTAATTAAAAACACATATAAAAATAAAATCTTTATATATATATATATTCCAAAGTCGTTTCTTTCTTAAACACATTAAATAAAATCAAAATATCTACATATATTTAAAAATCAAGATATTTATATATATATATATATTATATTTTAAAATCTATATATACATTTCAAAAAAACCAAAATATCTATATATGTTCGAAATTTATTATAAAATCCATATCAAAATATAAATATAAATTTAAACAAATAAACATATTATATATATACACACACTTTTAAACATATATATAATACTCTTATAAATTAAAAGAGGACAGGTGCACTGCTCGGCTAGGAGGAGGGGACTGTCAAGTCGAGTTGTATTCAGCGAAGAGTTGCGGAGTTGCGAAGCTGTGCAGTTGCATGAGGATGTTCGTGGTTGTCAGGGTGTGGCTTCACAGGCGGAGGTGTGTCAGGTTGAAGGATAGAGATAGTGAGGGCGGATGGTCGGAGATGGCAGGGGTTTGGGTTTGTGGGTATGAGGTCTGACACACGGCTGTCAGGTGGGACGTGAGCAGGTCGAGGAGATGGTCAGTGGAAGTGGAAGGATGTCACGTGAAGATCGGAGCAACAGCTGCAAGGCGGAGATGATCAAGGCACGGCAGAGGAAGTTAGAGAGGCTCGCGGTGGTTGGTGTGGTGCTTCGGTCGTAGGTTGCTGTGGAGATGTGGGTTGGCAGTGGAGCAACGACGAAGAAGAGGGAGGTTAGAAGCATGAGTCGGGTTAGGAGGTGGGCAAATTAAATGCGATGGAGGGAAGGTTCGGCTGCCCTATGGGTAGTGGGATCGAAGAGTTGTGGCGTTTGCAATGGAGCCGGGTGGCGAGCTATCGGTCGTGGTTGAATTGGAGCAAGAGGTGGTGGGCTTAAAGGTGGTGGCTATTGTCACGGTCGTGGAGGGAAAGATAAGGTGGGGAAGGCGTGGAAGTGAATGGGCTGTGGCAGGCGGTTCAAAGGGAGAAAGTGGAAAGGCTTGCAGAGGTGATTACGTGGATAAAGGAGGTGATTGTGTTCGGTGGTGCAAACGAGCAAGGCGGCGGTGACAAAATATGGGTTAGGCGAAATAAATAAAAATAATAGAGGAGCAACCTTTTTTCCAGAGAATATAAATAAGCTTTGCTGTCTTATTATATTTTTTTTCTTCTCTTTTTATCATGAAGAAGACAGAAGGGAAGAGGAAAGGAGACTGAGAATTTGAAAGGAACTAGCACAATGAAAATGAAACAACAAATATAATATAGAAATGGTGGAATGGAAAAGTCAGGAATTTATTTCTGGGAATATAAAAAGGTAGTGACCATTTGTTATCTCACGGCTGAACAAATGAATGGACATAGAAAACCAAAAGGCTCAAATGCGGAACCGATACGGCTAACCGTTTTGCAGATTTCACCGCGTATCAGACACCGAAATATAGAATTGAATATACTGCGGAGATCAGCACGATGAGACGAACAGAATGGTACACAGATATCAGTGATACGACCATCCTATAAAAAGTCGATATTCGCAGCTAAAATGCTGCTAAAACGCCGAAAATAAGATAAACGGGGCTAGAATAGTCCAAATTTAGCGAAACGAAATACGACGTCTTACTCAGAAAATGATATACATTTTTATTATATAAAAATACTCAGATTTCGAAAATATTTAATCTCCATCGAATTTACTGATTTAAATTTAAATAAAATTACACAACAAATTAAACTTCCATATTTTCTGATGAAAATCTGACATTTGCTACGTTTAAATAGACGTATTCCAAATATCAAATTTTCATTATTAAATTTAATTGTTTATTTTTAAGAAAAATTCAGTTAATTACGTTATTTAAACCGTTAAAATTTTTGGGTCGTTACACTCAACAAGGTTTTCCTATGCTTTGACATTGGTAGTTTGCTTCTGATTGCGTAGGCATTTCCGCTGGAAGCATTAATGCATCTTATGACTTGGTTTTCCACATACTTAACAGATAGTCATTTTCTTCTGAATCTTATTGTTTTTGTTTACAACATTCTGGATTTTCTGATTAGCAAAATTTTGAGTCGTTTTCCCTTTGTTCCTGAATCTATCCGCATTAGGTTAATTTCTAACTTCCATAAGATTACCATCATCAGAGTCAATGATCATAGCACTGAGTTTATCCTTTAAACAATTTGCCTCCTTGGTCTGCATGTGTGATTGATCAGTTAATGGAAAGAGAAATATCCTTCCTTATGTGCTTGAGATCGTTTTTGTAAGTGCTCCAAGACGGTTGGAATTATTCCAGTTATACATTGGCCTATAGGATCTCACACATATCCATTCCTTCATTGAGTATGTCGGGTCTACCAAGTTTTCATATTCATGAATCTGCTACATGTTAGAGTTAGGGGTATACCTTAGGGGCAACTCTGTAATTTATTATATATTAGTTAACTCTGTAATCAATTATGGTTCGTAATAAAAGCGTGGTTATATTTGTGCTATAAATAATTAAAAATTTATTTAAAATATATTTAATAGAAAGTCCATAAATGGTGTGTTTGTGGTAGTAATTACAAGTAGTTATAATCATGAGTATTATATCACAATATAACAAAGACATCATTTTAAGTATTCCTAGTCGAGATGCATTATTATATTATTCATGACTGCTGGAGGCATCAAGGGGTTATGTACTAATAGTTATTGGATAACTATGAAACATGTCAAATGGTAGTTTTTTGTTGGTTAATGTAAGTATACAACTATGGTCAAATAGAAAATATCGATGTGACTAATCTACACAATTCTATCGATTTGAGAATACTAATCATCTTGAATATAAAAGCTCCACTTTGATTACAGTTAAATCATGGTACGACGTCCATCGAGTGACTATAATTGGGTCGAGTGCAAGTATTAAAACTGAAACACTATTCAAGAGAGGATTCGTTTCCTCAATTATATGGGGTTGGTATCACGGTCAACTCAAAGTCAAAATCCCTGTCTAGAGTAGTTCGGTTAGTAATAATTGTTATTATTAAACCAAGGACTTTATGTTTGGACTATAGAGTTGAATATGGATGATATTAGAATTTTTACCATTACCAAATTCCATAAGTCTAAAGTGGTGTAGTTTTAACGAAGAGAATTGGTGTAAATAATAGTCACAACCGGGTAATGCTTAACAAATTAAAATTAGATTTTTGTCAAAATCAAGTAAGTAATAAGTTTAGCTAAAACGTCACACCATCTGCTAAGTGACGTGTGAACATTAATATTCGAATAGTTCGATATTAATTGCTAACCAAATTTACATCTAACGGGTCACACAACTAAAACGAGGAATACTCCTTTGATAAGACAATTAATTAATTTGTAAATGTTATAAATTAATTAAATTAATTAATTTTGTGAAATATTAGTTATAAAATTTATTCTGATTTGATGAACAAATATTAATTGCATTTATAATAGTTATAAATATATTAATTGATATATGATATTGATACACATTTAAATTAGATTTAAATGCAAAATATTTTTTTCGAACTTTAAATGAGTTGAAGCCCATAATGGCGGCTGTTTCTTTTAGATATATTAGGACATAAGGGGCGGCCATATGGTTGGCTAAGAGGGACTATGGTTGAGTGGATAAGAGGGGAAGGAGTAAGAGAGAAACATAGATTTTGATCCTAACTTTTCTCTTCGTTCCTCTTTTATATAAACATCTCAACCCACTCTAAGTTCATACATTTTAAAGCCTCCTCATCTCCTACCTCTGGTCAAAATCTAGTGCTCTCCATATCTCCATATCCAAAGTCAAATCAAAGTATAAAAGATTCTATTTGATAGATGATGGTCATCGGTTCAAGAAACAGCACTCTACTAGATTGGAAACTTTTTAGGAGTAAATCTCAATGTTTCATGGTGTTCTCAGGCATTGGATATAAGGTAAATCTATAATGGAGTTATGAATATTAATGTTTATATAATGTATATCACATTGGTAATTAGGTGACGATTTTAATATATAAATATGTTGTCACAACTAGACTGGTTGTATGTTTATATTCTTTTATATTTAAAAAAATCTGTCATTTATATATCTATAAAGTGCACAGCTCAAATAAAAAATATTTTTTTATTTTATTAATTTAATATGCAATATTTAATAATACATATAAGCTTTATAAATTTAATATTACATCTTACTATATGCAAAATATGATTTTGTAATTTTATATCAATAGTATCATATACAAATTATTTTCGACAGAGATAAAATAATATATATGTATATATATTTTTTAAATATTACTTTAAATTATTTAATATGTAAATTAATTATATTAATATATATATATATATTATATAAAATATATTTATATTTTATAAAATCAAATTAGTATCATAATAGAATTTCGATAGAGGAAAAAAATAATTTTTATTTATTTTTAAATATTTTAAATATCAATCGAAAATTAAAATTAATTTTTAAATTATAAAATTATGTATTAAATATTCTAATAGTAAAATATCACTTGGAATTTTACTAAAAATTTAAAACTCAAAATTTGTTCCGAAAATAATAATTTTGTAATTTTAAACAATATCAATATAGATATTTTTCTTAAAATATATTTGAAAATTTTAAAAAATTCTACTGCGCGCATTATTTGGTATATGTATAGATTTAGCATATTTTTTTTTATATTTTAAAGTATTGATATATGTGTGTGTGTGTATTATATATAAGTATATATGTAACATATATATATACACATTTAAAAAAGTGTATATATATATATATATATTGCTTTTGAATTTGCAATAAACTTTTTTAATTTAATTTAATTAATAAATTCTTAAAAAATACTTATATAATTATATATTTATAATGTTAAAATTCCATGTATATATATATTTACACACACGCACATATATTTATATATATTATACTTCATATGTTTGTATGCGTGTGTGTGTATACAATTTTAATATTTTGGATATATAAATTAGAATATATAAACATACATTTGGATAATATAATTGTATACTAGATGAGCTAACATGTCCGTTGAAGTGTAAATCTCAACACTTATACACGAACATATTATACATTGCACAAATTGTTATGTTACACATGCATACATATATATGTGTATATGATACATATATACATACATATACAATGTTATCCTAATTACATAAAATAAAATAAAATAAAATAAAATGCAATATAAAATTAAATAAAATAATGATTTTATTTAAAAAGAAATTTGGAAATGTTCCAAATAAACTAGACTTCATTGGCCCAATAAAGATTCAAAATGATTAAAAAAATTGAAATTCACACATTATTTCCACTAAGAGCAAGCTCAGTTCCAACACTACATACTTTACTTATTGTCAACCATCTGAAATTGCAACCATTTACTTACCATGTACTTTATTCTTCCAGCATCATGTGCTCTGTACTTTTCTACCATTTCCCAAATGATCTTTGCTTATTTCTGATTGACAAATAGGTCAAACATTTTTGTTCGACTTCTATACGAGCATGTATCCTTGACCAACTTGTTGTACCTTTCAAATTTCTTTTTGACTTCATCATCATTCTCATTTGGTAAGACATTTTGTTATGCAGTTTTGGGTTGGAGCAGCAGCTCCTGAAATCTCGATAGAAAGGGGCTCGGTATACATGACATAATCGACTTCCAACTACTCAAACATGAAGAGAAGTTTCTATCACCAGCGTTTGTAGTTGGTTCCTTCCAATGCTTCAAACCTGGAAGGATCATGAAGCATGGGGTTGATTGGAAAGGACATTAGTCTTTACTATGAAAAGTCGCTTTTAAATTGTAAAGAAGATAGTCAGCAAGGAGTATGAAAAAGAGGTTGTGCTATGGATCGACCATTGCCTTAAAAGCGAATTCTTGCACGACCGAGATGTAATTGTTGATTGTCGTCCTCCCTAAGGTTCACACAACAAACTTCAAATTTCTGCACCCAAAGTTGAAGAACTTGGAGGAGTGTTGAAAAAACAATTGCTTAGGTGTTATTGATAGAATTTTTAGAAGATGAATTGGGTTATTTCCGTGTATTCTATCCATAAAAAGAATAACAATAAATATGTGTAGGTGTGAAAACTGCAACTCAAAACTCAAAATACGATAAATTTGAACGAAGAGACAAATCTTTTAAAACATCCATAAATTCTATTAATCACAACAGTAACCGATAAATAGATAAAATATTTGTCTTTTCAGTTTTAAGAGCTGAAAAAAAAGGAAGAGTAGTGAAGAACCAAGTACATTCTAGTGCACAGTACTAAATGCGTCATCAAAGCGCTATGTGTGTCCATTCGTCTACGCCGCACGTTCGTGCATGTGCGAGCTTACCTAGTAATGTATACTATCCACATCTAGTTAGTAAACAATGGACATAAGGATATATAAATAGGAGAATAAAAAAATATCGGACGATTTAAGATTAAAGTTATATGTAGTTATCCAAATACATTTAAATCAGCACTTAACAGAACTCGACCACAGTGGCTAGTTGGTCTACGGATTTAAATGTTATGGTGATGCAGGAACATGCATCAAAATACTACATTATCTTATTTTCAATGTGTCGACTTTAAAATTATGTTCTATTATTAGTTTTCATTATACAGACACACATTTGTTTTGCAGCATCTCTGTAGTCGTTTGATATCCATCACACAGTCTGAATTAAATAATATAACTAGTGGGAAGAGAATCCAATTACCATATGTATAATTATCATATTTATTCCCTCATCATGTTGAAAATATGTCTTGTCACAATCCTAAAACGTTTTAATACATAATCAGTTATTATATCCCCGCCTGCAGATGGAAACATGGTTAACCGACAAGTAAAATGAACGTGCAGTTGAGGTTTTGAATTCTATATATTTTGTTTTCAAAATGAGGCCAAATTGAGATGCACATGATCACATATCATTGCGTCACCCTTTAATGATTACTTGAACATTTAACCGATTATTCAAAGGATATTGTTTTAGTTTCAAAACAGAGAAGACGGAGTTTAGCATGCTAACATTCGAATCTTGCTACTTATTTAATCTTAATGATGATGACGGGAAAATATTCCAATCACTGCAATTGATATGTCACGCACTTGTATATATGGGTAAGGTACATCAAACGGAGAGGGGAATAGGTACATGCACATAAATAGAGAAGCATGACCTGTAAATTGATAATAAAAAATGCATTGTAAAACTGTAAATTAACATGCAGTTTGATGCACACACCCGTGAAAGAAGTAACATGTAAGATGGTGCGGCATCGGGGGCAGGTGAAATAGAAAAAGATGCGGCCAAAAGATCAAATAGTTAGATCCTTTGCATGTGATGAACAAAAGCTGGAAAACAGAGAGACATGTCCTAATCTGGAATTTCTGTTGCCTCTTCAGTCACGGTCGCACACCACTACACATGTCCTAATCTAATTCGCACTTCCAGCCAAAAGTATTTCTCTCCCACGATCCATTGTGCTTTTTTAAGGATTAATATTCTTCCCTACCACCTCATATATGTACTAATATATATCATATAGTTTAATCAACCCACAGTGTATTCTCCCATTATCGGATATTTGGTAAAAGATTATATTTTTATGGTTGGTATTGATGTTGAAATTAATCTTCTAATCGTAGCCATGGTGCATAAACCTTTTGATTTATCAACATGAGACAAACATGTAGGGTAACTCTTCACGGGCCTTGACTATCAAACCCAACAAGTAAACCAAAGTTTGGCCTACCAACGAATAATCTGTGGACTTCACTTCGATACTAAACAGCTCACCTAGTTAATGTAGGGCATACATGTCCTACCGAACATGCCGTTCATAATAATACATAATGGTGTAGACTAAGTTCGTATTGATCTCTTTCTTTTTGGCTAGTAAAGCTTCACTCATATGAGTTTGCGTCTACCACCAATTCTTATGAAGATCAACATGCATCCAGATCGACGTATAAATATATATTATATATAGTACGGCCAACATGGAATATCACTGTTGCTATCTTGGCAACTCAATTTTCAATTTGGGCAGCTGCTTGGGACATATATAATTATAATGGGTATCTTATCTCTTTGGACCACGTTCACATTTCGTGCATTGATCACGATTTTTTTATTTTTATTATTGCTGCAAATGCCCATGTATTTCCAAAATCTTAAATTTATCGAGTAACACTTTTTCATCTTGGATCTTGCACGATCATGACTATGTAAAGAAGTCAGAGTCACTGGATATCGATAACTTTACAGACTAACTAATGAAGCCAAATGGTCAGATTTCTAAATCAGACTGCGCCTCGAATTACTCCTTTGCACTTTTATGGATAAACAACATCATCCGATATAATAAACATAATAATTCCTTTACAGCTATAGTATAAAAAGTCCACGATTTTTATTGAATACCGCTAACTAGTTATGGTGTTTTTCTTTTCTTTTCTAACTGATGCAAAAATGAACCTAGAATTGTTGATTGAAATCGAAATCTACAAGTCTGGATTCACTCTCTGCAATTCTTAATTATCCAAGTTAAATGTAAATTAGGACAAAAGTTGAATATGATTTAAAACTAGCAGATTGACAATAACATCAATAAAGAATTAGTATACAATTAAGAATATTCTGTTTTCATTACAACTGCTTAGTTTGAAAGGAATCTACCCTCCATTATATATATGCATGTACATATATGTATGTGTATACACACACATACATAATGTGAACTGATTCTCCAACGGCTTTCTTTTCTTTTCATTTTTCTTAGCTTGTAACGTGTTAAGCTCATAAACGCTAGAAAGCAAGATTAATATATATTTTTTCCAAAATATTATTCTAAAGGTATATGCGAGAGATACAATCTTCCAACACATATGGTCAAATGAATATAAACTTAATAAATGATAGTTTACTGTTTTTGAACAACTCAATCACTAAACGTGTATTATATGTGCAAGTTTACTGAAACTTTAGAACCTGGGGGAGGCCCGTTTGGATTGATATATATATATATATATATATATATATATATATATATATATATATATATAAGTCGTTTATTTGTGTTGAAAGCGAAAAACAATTCATTTTGACTTTCAAAAATCCAAAAAGCGACTTATTTAAATCGATGCTAACAAACCAGTAGTTGATCAATCCTGCAAGATAGGTGGCGCGAATGATCACTTGTACTGTAGTCATAAGGTCATCGTTTAATTTTCCCAAATCTCGCTAACATTTATTTTAATTAATACATTTCAGACATGACTAATTATTTCGTGAGCGTGCTATTTTTACCATGTATGTTAATTATTAAAATAAAATTTTATACATAATTCCAAACTTTTTAACCCTCTCAAAATCGTAAATTAGAGTTAGAATTTGTGATGTATTAAGAAAAGGAATTGAAGAGGAAAAGATAAATTGCTTTATTCATTTGATATCATAATACATGCCTATTCAGGCCTTTATATAACAGAGAAACAGAGGAAATACGAAAATGGGCTTGGGCCTGATAACAATGAGAGCCCGCAACTGTCTTGAGATAGTATAACCGGGTTATCATACCCGTGTACTTCATTTCTCCCCCTCAAACCAATATTAGGGTTAGGGTTCCTTCAGGTCTTCTATGGCGATGCCGAAAAGCGATTCCTTCTTCTCTTGATTCTCACAGCCATTAGTTCTTATTGAAGTTGCTGCGTGTTCTTCTAATGATTTAGAATTTGCAGCAGCTTTGATCCTCCTTTCAGAGTTTGATACATGTTCTTCAGATCTGGTTTTAGAGTGATCTTCGAGCAACTTGCTTGCTGTAGCTATGACTTTGTGAGATGTACCTTTCTCTTTGCTGGAGACTATCTTCCCGAGGTCTGTCTTGCTCTCAACTTTCAGATCTGCTCGAAACCTTAAGAAATTTCTTGCAGACAGTGCCTTGGTAAGTGTGTCTGCCCGTTGGTAAGCTGAAGGTATGTGATTGATTTGTAGATTTCCTCTTTGAACTTGCTCACGAACAAAATATAAATCGATTTCGATATGTTTTGTTCGTGCGTGCAAGATTGGGTTCGCCGTCATATATACAGTGCTTTGGTTGTCACACCATAATATTGGTTTGGCTGTTGTGTTGATTTGTAGTTCCTTTAGTAGTGATTGTAGCCAGATTATCTCTGCTGTAGCACTTGCAACACTTCTGTACTCTGCTTCCGTGCTAGATCGCGAAACAGTGGTCTGCTTTTTCGAACACCACGACACTGGGTTGTCCCCGATATATATATAGTATCCTGTTATAGATTTTCTGTCGTCGGTGTCAGTGGCCCAGTCTGCATCTGTATAGGCTGTGATGTTTAGATTATTGCAAGCTCTTAACTTTAAACCAAAATTTGCTGTTCCTTTAAGGTATCTGAGAATCCTTTTTAGTGCTTTCCAGTGTTCATCACGTGGTTCCTGCATAAATTGGGAAACCTTGTTAACACTGAATGATATGTCTGGCCTAGTAATAGTAGTGTATTGTAGTGCTCCTACAATACTTCTGTATTGTTTGACATTTAATATGGATTCTCCCCTGTTTTTGGATAATTGCTGATTGCTGACCATAGGAGTAGGTTGAGATTTTGCTTCATGCATCTTTGACTTGATCAGTATCTCTTTAATATAGTTTGTCTGACTTAGCAGCATCTCTGTATCTGTTTTCCTGTTAACTTCAATGCCTAGAAAGTAGTTAAGCTTGCCGAGATCCTTGATAGAGAATTGTTTGTTAAGATATTGTATGATGCTTGTAATTTCAGCTGTGTCATCACCTGTTATAATCATGTCATCAACATATATTAGAACATATGGAATATGATTATTATGACTTTTCACAAATAGTGAGTTATCTGATTTGGTAGATTGATAACCCAGAGAAGTTAGAGTGCTTTTTACTCTCTCGAACCATACTCTTGGTGCCTGTTTCAAGCCATATATAGCCTTGTTTAACTTGCAGACTTGGTGATTATTCTGTTTATATCCTTGTGGTTGCTCCATGTAAATTTCTTCTTGTAGAATGCCATTTAAGAATGCATTGTTGACATCTAGTTGTCTTATGTCCCAATTTTTGCTTAGAGCGATAGTGAGTACCACCCTAATAGTTGTTGGCTTAACCACTGGTGAGAATGTCTCACTGAAGTCAAATCCATACTGTTGAGTATATCCCTTGGCAACTAGCCTTGCCTTGTATTTGGACACTGTTCCATCAGGTTTCTTTTTTAGTTTGTATGTCCATTTGCATCCTATTATATTTTTGTTTGCTGGAGGTTGCACAAGACTCCATGTTTTGTTCTTCATTAATGCTTGATATTCTTTATTCATTGCCATCTTCCAGTTTTCATCCCTGTATGCTTGTTCAAAGGACTCTGGTTCTTCATCATTTATTGTTGCTGCATAGACTTTTGGTTTGAATATTCCTCTTTTGGATCTTGTAATCATGTGATGACTTGGTCTGATTGATACCTCAGTGTCAGTTGATGCTGAGCTATCAATCTCACCAGTGTTGTCTTGAATTTGATCTTGAGGTTTGTCATTACTAATTCCTTGTCTCTGATTGCTTGATGTAGTGGGAGATTGTACAGGTATATCAGGCTGCTCTTCTGTTTCATGACCTGGTTCTGGTAACACAGTGTGTTGTGGATCAGAATCACCTGCTTCCTGGAGATTCCATGTCTCAGAATATACAGGTATATTTGAGATAGATGTTCCAGGATTATATATTTTCTGGGTAGTCTTTATATTTGCTGAAGCAAAAGGAAATATCCTTTCATTGAACACTACATGCCTGCTAATAAATATCTTTCCTGAGCTATCTAAACATTTGTAACCCTTTTGTTTAGTTGCATAACCCAGAAATGTACATGGATGAGATCTGAAATCCAATTTGTATCTGTTATATGGTCTTAGGTAGGGAAAACATAGACACCCAAAAGTTTTTAGACTATCATAATTGGGTTTAATTCCCATAAGTTTTTCAACCGGGCTTACTCCATTTAGTACTTTAGTAGGGAGTCTGTTAATCAGATATACTGAAGTACTAAATGAGTCAGGCCAGAACTTTAGAGATAGAGATGCCTGAGCAAGTAAAGTTATCCCTGTTTCTACTATGTGTCTATGTTTTCTCTCAACTAGACCATTTTGTTCAGCAGTGTATGGACAAGTGATTCTGTGTATTATACCTCTATTTAGGAAGAATTTGTCAAGTGACTTGTATTCACTACCACCATCACTCTGAACTGTTTTAACTTTATGACTAGTTTGTCTTTCAGCTTGGTTAATAAAGTGTATAACAGCATTGTAAGTTTCTCCCTTAGTTTTTAGAAAATATATCCATGTATATCTAGTGAAAGCATCAACAAAGGAAATATAATATTTATAGCCATAGTCAGAACTGATGGGTGCAGGCCCCCAGAGGTCAGTTGTAACTAATTCTAGTGGCATTTTGTACTCAGTAGCTGAGTTAGCAAAAGGTAACTTATGGCTTTTGCCCATTTGACAGTAAGTACAAACATATGGTAAGATAGGATCACTAAAAGACACTTTAATTTCTTTCAAAACCTGCTTTACAACATTTGCATTAGCATGTCCCAACTTATAATGCCACTGATCAAATATATTGTTATTATTTTCAACAGATGATACTTCACAATTATTGCTATGCTTTGTTTTCTCAACAATGCTTCTGCAGTTATCTGCAGTGAACCTGTACAACCCATTCACTGCATCACCCTACAAGAGTTTTTCACCTGTTAGTATGTCTTTGATTAAACAGTATTTAGGGTAAAATTCAAAATACACATTATTATCATGTGCAAATTGAGAAACACTCATAAGATTTTTCTTGATTCTTGGTACTCTTAGTAAATTGTTAAGATATAATTGCCTTTCACCTTTGATGTAGGCATTACCAATATGAGTGATCCCAATAGGTTTGCCATCCCCCATAAATATTAACTGTTTACCTCTATATTCTTTGTTGCCAAGATTTAAGTTGTCGAGATTATTTGTCAAATGGTTGGTTGCACCTGAGTCTGGATACCATGCTTCATCTTGTATGTGTTCAGATCTTGCAGTTTCATCTTGATGTTGATTCATGTTGCCACCACTTTGTTTGTTTGTTTCTTGTTGGGCTTGTGCCATATTTGCAGCACCATTACCATTTCTTTGATTGTTTGAGTTTTGTCCTGGTACAAAGTTGGCATTGAACCTGAAATAACACTTGGGTGCAGTGTGACCAATTCTCTCACAAATCTGACATTTAGGTTTGTTGTTGTTGTTGCTCCATCTTCCTCTGCCTCTTCCTCTTACAGCAGTGTTGCCCCTCTGATATTGCTGATTATTGTGATTTTGATTTCTGTTTTTATTGTTTCCTGAGGCAAAGTTGATAGACATTTCATTGTCTGTTGGTTTCTTGAAATCCAATCTTCCTTCATGTGCAAGGAGGATAGAGCTGACATACTGGAGGGATGGTAAGGTTTCTTGAGAGGATATTACAGCAACCACTGACTCATATTCATCACTTAAGCCTGTTAGAATAGTCAAAACTTGCTCAGTGTTGGACACTTTGTGTCCTGCAGCTTCGAGCATATCACATATGTTCTTGACCTTAGCCAGATAATCTCTCATCGCTTGATTTTCCTTTCTGACATTCTGCAACTGTCTATTGTAATGCATTACCCTTGCTGCAGATTGAGTGTTGAAAATTCTTTCTACTGCTAGCCAAATTTCATTAGCAGTTCTGCAGCCAATTACTTGAGGCAATAATTTGACATTTATTGATGAAAGTAACCAAGAACATATAAGACTGTCTTGTCTTTGATACTTTACATGTTCTCCATTACTTACAGTTTTGTTTTCTGAATCAGTAATAAATTTGGGAGGAACAGCGGTGGTACCAAGAATGAATCCTTCCAAACCATATCCTCTTGCTGCAGTTTCGACTTGGACCTTCCAAAGAAGATAATTATCTTCTTCAAGTTGAGCAGTGATGAGTTGTATCTGAGGACTGATTGTGGCTTTCAGAAGATTTTCTGCTGCGACAGTGGATTGTTGTGGTGGGTTGGATGAATTATCAGAGGTTTCTGAGTTGTCATCAGCCATGATGAAGCTTCTTGAATAAGAAATGTTCAAGAAAAACTAAGATCAGAAAAAGTGATCAAGATCTTGCTTCTGCAGAATCCAGGTATGTTGCAACCGGGTTTAGATGATGATGCTTTATCTGATAGACCAGTGGTTTGGCACTTGCCTCTTTTCTGTTTTGATGAGTTTCTTGACTTCTTGACTGATTTCTGAATTCTTTCTTCGAACAAGATTTGATCAGTGAGAGAGAACAGTGCAGCCAGAGTTTTCTAGGCGAGGCACTGTTCTTTGGAGACAAATCTTTATGTTATCTAGATGATGATGATGAATCTGATAGATAACTAATCTCCAGATGATGAGATTTCTCTGATGGAGATCAGTATCTTCTTCTTCTTCTCCTTTATTTGAAAATCTTGATGTAAATTTGCTTTTGCAAACTGGCTCTGATACCAAGTTAGAATTTGTGATGTATTAAGAAAAGGAATTGAAGAGGAAAAGATAAATTGCTTTATTCATTTGATATCATAATACATGCCTATTCAGGCCTTTATATAACAGAGAAACAGAGGAAATACGAAAATGGGCTTGGGCCTGATAACAATGAGAGCCCGCAACTGTCTTGAGATAGTATAACCGGGTTATCATACCCGTGTACTTCATTTATTAGTATTTCCATCATAGATTTTATATTGTTTTGAAGCAGTTAGAAGTTTTTGCTTGCAAAGTTTTCTATCCAGCCGATTTAAACAATTTTGTTTAATATTATTCTTATTTTTTAATGTAATATAGAACGGTTATATTTTGCAACTATGCGACTAATACAATGCACGTAGAGCAATTTTTTTGAATATAAGTATTGAGATTAGTCTCACATCGGACCAATGTTTTGAGAACCAAACCGTAAGTCGGACCGTAGCGTCTCAAGGTTCAAGGTTTTGAAGGTCGAACCGGTCGGACCGTTGAAACCGTGCATTTTTATTTTTTTAACAATCTGTACTTTTAAAATGTGAATTATAGACATGTTGGTTAATTTGAATTGGTAAATTAAAGCATATGCATGAATTTGAATTTGAATTACTTTTTTATTCAAGCCGCAGTAGGCTAGACTAGAATTTGAAATATTTTTTTATTGAGTTGTAATTAAAAGGTATGCATGAAGGGAAAAACTCCCTATACAGTGCTGCTTGATTCTTTTCATATTGCTGAGAATATATATCCCACATTGCAGAAAATGGAAAAAAGTCCATGGCCTTGCCTCTTTATAAGGAAATCCCTACAGCTTATCATACTCAGACAACATACATGCATTAAACTGGGCTGGCAAAACAAGCTTTATAAATTGAACTTGTGATTTTTGCTGAAAATTTTGGATAGATTGATCCATTTTTGGTCCAACAACCGCGGTTCAAATTGATATCTATGGTTCTTGGACGGTACATGCGCATTGGAGGCCCAACTAACTTCCGGACCGTGATGGCTGAAGGCCTGCGGTTAACCGTGGTTTGACCTAAGTTGGGTCCGGTTTTCAAAACATGGCATTGGACAATTTACAATACAAATCTTGCATAAATACCGAGAGACCATTCATCACATCACCAATTGGTAATATATGGTTCTCTAATATAGTATCAGCGGATTTAATTGTGTTATGTGTTCTCCCCATGTTCTATGGTCCCGAACTTAGTTTGCACAAAAGGAACCTATAATCCACCCTAACATGAGAAGTCGTAAATTACTCCATCAAATGAGTAGCAGCACGACAAATACATGTCGTGAATTACTCTACTCAGCCACCATTTTGAAGTTAAGGCTCTGTAGGAATCTGTGATAATATATGGTTCTCTGACAATAAGAAAACTAAAGCTCTGTATTGAACTATCTGTTTTGTATGGAATAAAAATACATTTGCAAATAGTTCAGCTCTTTTGAAGTTCTATGCTGCGAACTGTATTTTACTTTAGTGATAAAAAATGGATTTGTTTGGTGCGCAGAGCTAATTTTTTGTTGTCCGGATATTATTCGGGAGGAAAAAAAAAGAGAACAAACAACTTGCTGGCTTTATCAAACTAGAAGATAGTTGGACCAAAATGCTTCCAGTGTCTTCGGCCTGCATTTCATAGCGAACTTCGAGTAGAAAGCACTTCATCGGACTTTTGAAGAAGCTCAACTATTCAGCCCAGAAGAAAGAAGCGCAACAGGCCTGAAAGAAATTAAAATAGCCCATTTAAGCCCACCTATATATGGCGCAAATTTCAGCTTATCTTAATATATGTAATCAACCCATATGCCCACCTCTGTTTGTTAATTTCATCTTCATCTTAAATGAGCTGAGCAGCCCACTATATCCCACTTATGTTTGGTATAAATTTCATCTTCATTTCAAATAGCTTAGCATTTCTAGTGTTATTATCCATGAAGCGGTAAAGAAATATCAAAATCAATATTAAAGGTGAATTTACTAATCATATTAGTTTTGGTTTTGCAATATTTTAATTAATTATAACCACAATAACTTTTGAAAGTTTATCATGTTTTGAGTAGATGTTTGTAGTATTGTTATGATGATAATTCTCTTTGTCTTTATTAACTTCAAAGTTTAATATTAGAAAAACTATTATTTTACATTATTGTAATAACTTGTAATGAACTATGTGACGACCAGCCTTTTTCGAACAACTTAAGCTGACAATAAACCACACATGTCCAATTTAAGCCATTAAAATTTTGACAGATTATCAATTTGCGGTTTTAAAATAGAATCAAACATAGAATCACACACAGAATAATATAGAATCTCGCAGCGGAAATAAATAATCTTTACTACTAATAATGAGAATTCCTTGAATAGGAATTCAACCGTGTCTTTTTGAAATACCAGAAATACCCCTCATCTTTACTACTAATAAAGATAATTCACTGAATAGATTTGCTCGGAGTCTTTTTGAAATTCCAGATATGCCCTTTTCTATTTTCCAACACCGTATCTCATCTTCCCGTTCTTCCTCCCTCTTCCAAACACTGCGTAACCCTAATTTTCCTCCTGCTCTCACTATTTAAAAAAAATGATTTCCTCGCCTATTTACCACCACTAATGATTTCCACTTAGTGCGACAGCGATGATTCATCGTCTAAATCGATCAATTTCCAATGAGTGACATCCATTACCCTACACTCGCAGGTAATTACCCATTCACTTTCATTCACTAGATCAGTTAGGAGTTCCATCTTTGTTACGCCGCGATTCATCTGTTAAATCGACTTCCATTTGGTGCGATAGCAGCGACGCCTGACGATTCATCGTTTAAATCGATTTCTACTGAGTGCGACAGCGATGATTCCTGACGATTCATCCGTGCAATCGATTTTCATGACTGCGATAGGAGTGATGATTAACAGCTACTCCCTGAATCACCTCTGCATCTACATGATTACGTTCAACCATCATGGATCCGAAATCCAACAGACTTCGCTCCCAGGTACTTTACTGTCCACTGTAAATTAGTTTGCTTATTTCTGCATTGAACCTGCTTATTTCTGCATTGAACCTTCCTTGCTTCACCAATTCACAGTGTGCCTTTGTATTTCTGTGTGGGTGACTAGGGCTGTGGCTGTGGTTGCCCATGTGTGTTGTGAAAAAAATGTGTGCAAGAAATTCTTTATGCTTCGTGGCTTTTGAAAATATATATGGATTTTAAATATGCACATAATTAATTTTGAATGAATACCAGTTTTCAAAAATACAAATTTTGGGTATATAAATAAGTTTACACGAATATGGTTTCACGTACAATAGTTTCACATGTTTCATATTTTGAGGATTGGGTTAGTTTCAGAAATACTTCAGATATATATCACTAATTTCAGAGGTATGAGGTTTCAACTGTGAAGGCTTCAGTAATATGAAGAACTTCATATATGCAGTTTCAGGAATATGGATGTCATATTTAAGTACATATCTTCAGGTTTTGAATATATTAAGAATTGAGTAAATACCTTAAATTCATCATTTTTCGAATGAATACATGATTTTAAGTATATGTATGCATGTACGGTTTCAAGGGTATATGTTTCAATGACTTTTAGTATACATTATTTCAAATATATAAATACATACACATGGATTCAAGATTTCTGAAGTGTATGGCTTAGTGTCACAAAGCTTTATGTGTTGGACTTTAAATACTTACAGGTTTCGAATGCATTTGTTTCCAAATGTAAGTGTGATTAAAGTCTATATGACTTTGTATATACATCCTACTTTCAAAGTATTAAATATTCATGGATCCAAAGATATAAAATTTTGATTATACATAGTATCATGTATGTGCGATTTTGTGTGTGAATGTGATTTTGTAAATAATTTTTTTTTGAGTATGTGCACAGCATGCTATGAGAGTACATGGCTTCAAGTTATAAAGTTTATATGATTTCAAACACCTGTAGTTTTATATATGCTGAGTATCAGAAACTGAAAGTTTTGAATAAATAAATATGGTTTCTAAAATAAACCGTTTTGTGTATTTCAAGTATAAAACAAGTTCATTTGAGAAGGTTTTAAATATATACGTATCCATGTTTTAAGGTGTACATGATGTTAAATGTATGATAATTTTGTATATGTCGGATTTTATAATATGTAAACTTTGAACAAAAGCAAGATTCAAGTATATATAATTACTGTATGATCTTGAATACACATATGTTTGGATTCTATATATATGCCAATTTAAAAATATATACATCTTCAAATTTCAAATATGAACAATGATTCACAATCCCGAAAGTATAGAGCGCTAAATTTATATTTGGGATTTAATGTGAATTTCATAAAGGTTTCAAAGGTATATTGGGTTCTATGTGTACACAGATTTTGCAAAGTATGATCTATTACTTAAATAGGAAAAGGGAAACCACACATTTGATATATCAACACGTGGCGTCGTCTTCAGTTATTCGCATCTGAGTAAAATTAATCATGGTGGGATAAATTTTAGGTCGGGCCCAAATCAACTTCCAATGTATATCTAAAATTTATCTTTCTGTAAGCAATTATTCAATTTTAGTAGATTAATTATAATTTTACTTGACATCGTCTACTTATTAATTTTCTATCTATTTCCAAATGTAGTCTGTATTACGGTGGGTAAAATGAACCTGTATAAATTTTTAAAGTTCAACTTTGAAGAATTTAATGTACCTATATTTTTCCATTATACATTGCATTTTTCATATTTACTGGCTTCAGGTTACTTTCCAAATGAAAATATAGTATGATTTCACAAAGATGATTTTGACAGTATTTTGTGAGTTTGCTTACAACTCTTAAGATGAAATGCATTGCCCTCTTTTTGTTAGCATGCTTATAACTGGCTTTGTAGTTAGAAATCACGTAGTGGCATTATTTTCCTTTTTCTGTTTAATGTAACTTTAGATTCATTTTGGGTGTTGATTACTTAATTGGACATACGATGTTAGTATTTTTCTTATACATGTCATACCTAAGTTTCTCATTCTTACATAAAAACAATTTCAGATTTATCCATCATAAGCGGTAAACTAATTTTTTTACAGTGAAAATTATTTAAAATAGAAGAGAATGAATGAAATGAAACTATAATTACCAAGTTGTTTGTCATTAGTATTATAAAATATTATTAGCTATAGATCCAATATCGAATAAGGTCAACTGTTTATATCCTTTATTATACATTAATTAATGCATGATCATGTCTCATATATTATATATGCATCCTCTTCATTGTTGACAAATTCGTTATCAGTATATAATAGCATGGTTTCATCACTTTGAATTCAATATTTGTGATTGGATACATGATAGCTTTTAAATGATACAGTATGAAATATGAATTCTTTTTTAATATAGCTTAAACTTATTATAACGTATAGGTAACCTCACCATTTGTAGTGTTTAACATTATTCATAGTTACATAACATTTTGAAATAACAACAATTTACCTACAAACAATGAGATTCATTATTCGTTCTGTCCAGTGGATAGTTATATAACTTATATTTAAAGCCAAATGGTTTACACGTGACAACTAATCCATACATGACTAAAAATGCAGGACAAATATAATGTTAAAGACAAACCTCCGTGGTCACAGAAGTTAATAAGTTGAAAGTTGAAACATCAATTCAGATATAAACACTATGATACAGTCATCACAAATTACTACTACATAGTATTTCATCATTTTCTTACTATGCACAAAGAGTGCCAAATTAAGCAACACTTTAGACAAGATCATTTTGTCAGAAGTTGGCTAAATGGTAGATGACCTCCATCTCTTCAAGAGAAACATATCGAAACTGTATGCTTCACGTCACCACTATTTTTGTACAAGATTTTTATAAAAGAAAAAATGATACAATGTTCAGTTTGAAATTCTCATTTTTCTAATATATATATATATATATAGCATTAGATATTGGAAAATGTTGCTAAAAATGTACAATAGTTGCAGAGAATGATATCTTTGCCATTGAAATTTCAATAGTTGTGCATATTCATTTTGTCAAAATATATTTGAAAGCCTATAATGAAAATACAAGCGGTACTTGCAATATGTTGGATTCTCTCAAACATTATTCATCAATATAGAGGAGTGCTCACATCATGATGAGTATTCGACTTGACAAAGACAAAACAAACAGAAGGTATCGTAATAGACTTGGCAATGCTTCGATCTTTTCCAAGTTAGCTTCAATTCCTCTCGAGTTCACTATAAAACCAATAATTTCCCATATGAAATCCCAAACGACCATTTCCACAGATTGAGCTTTATACCATACTTGAGGAACACACCAAACATCTCCATCAAATCATCAATGTGACTTGTCGATCACAATGACTTCACAAGCATATCATCTACGTAAACTTCCATCGAACGCCTAATCTGATCTTTGAACATCAACTTCACCAGCCTCCAGTAAGTTGCACCTACATTCTCCAAGCCGAAAGGCATAACAAGATAGTAGCACAGTTCTAGGTCAGTTATGAAACTGGTGGGCTCTTGATTTGGGACATGCTTTGGGATTTGATTATAGCCAGAATACACATCCATAAATGATAGAAGTTCATGCCCAAGGTTGAATCTACTAGTAGATCAATCTTTGGGAGCGGAAAACTTCCCTTTAGGCATGCCTTATTTAGGTCAGAATAGTCAATGCATGTCACCACTTCTTGTTGGACTTTGTTACCAGGGCTGGATATAATACCCATTAATGGTACAGAGCGTTGTCGATAAAGCAATTGTCTTTCAACTTATCCACCTCTTCGTGCATCCTTTGGTTCTTTTCTCAGATGCGTATCCTTGTGGAACCGACCGTGCTGCCCCGACGAGGGCTCGTTCTGTGATTGCTATGCATCTAGAGACTTGATGCAGAGAGTCTTCTCCGTAACTTTTCCTTTTTCATGCTACCTCTCCTCTTTCAACTCTGTGACATAGCATCATACCCAAGCCCCCCGGTCTCCTTGCACAACTCCCACACCATTCTCTTTGAGAAATTTACTATTAAGCATCGTAGGGCGATGGCTGCCTAGAAATTTGCTTGGGCCGGAAGGCCAAAAAAATGAATTGTAAGCTGAAAAAATATCCAACACAATGAAGGTCACAACCCGCACTCTCTTGTGTTCACCTTCCCCTAGCACCATGGGCAAATCCGCACACCCAATGGGTTCAGTAGCTGTTTCGTTAAATCCCTAGATACGAGATCTACATGGTTTTAAGTCTTTTCTCTTCAAGTGCATCTGGTCATAAGCTTTCATAAACAAAATTTTGACTGAACTACCACAGTCAACCAACACCTTTCTTACAATCGCTGGCGCAAATCATGGCCGAAATCGCCATGGAATCCAATGTCGGAGCTTCAACTCTTTTAACATCCCAATTTCGAAACACAATGTCACGGGTCATAATCTGAGTTGTTTCGCGGAGCTCCATCTTCAACGGAAAAAAAACTATCAGTATCAACATGCTTTAAAGTATTATCAAATCTCTCCGTTTCGTTCTAGATCTTCTCTGCTAGACGTGGTTCTCTATGAATGGTATTGAAGATCAATCACTTTTCAAGCCTCTTAGGCTCGTCCTCACCAGGCCCAGCTTGTCCCGACCGGAACAAATATCCAAGGCATTGGAACTTTCGTGCCTACCATCTGACGGGACTTTGACAAATTGTTTTAACTTATTGTTCCTTATCAAATCCTCGATCACATCATGTAAGTGCCTGCACTCATTTGTGTTGTGACCATGTGTTTCATGAAATCTGCAATGCTTTCAAGATTTCTTTTCCTTCTCGGTTGACTCCCTCGGAGCTAGCTTCTTTTAATGCTCAATACCTTCAGTCGCAAGAAATATATTCCCAATTGAATTATTTAACTAGGTGTAGTTGTTGTATTTCGAAAACCTAGGACATCGCCTAGAATTAGATTTTCGGTCGTTTGCCCATTATCATTCTTTCTCTAACCACCACTTTTGTACTCAACATTCACATCGACATTTCCGAAATTTCCTCCAAATTGTTTTATGCCAAAATTACTTTGGATAACTTATGTCGACTATCCAGCACTGACCTTTGTAGTTGTAGTGCTTGCCTTTTCCATGCATAAGAACTAGTTAGCTTTTTTATACAACAAATCCATTGTTGGCGGTTGTTTCATTTCCAGCCAATTCTCGAAATCATTATCAAGATGAATCCCTTCATTAGTGCCATTATAAGGATGTCTTCTCGAGCATTACTACCTTCTGCCACAACCATTTGGAATCTAATCAAGAAATCCTGCAATGACTCTCCTATCTCCTGAAAGAGGTCTAACAGTGACATCACGTCCTTAGTACGAGTAGCATCTAGATGGAACTACTCAAGGAACATCCGTGTTAACTCATCAAAAGACGATATGAATCTTGATGGAAGCCGGGTGAACCACAGTGTGGTAATTCCCTCATGGAAAATCGATAAACAAAGACATCTCACAGCATTAGATGCCCTGGCAGAGTCCATATGCCATCCCTACTTTATTAGGTGCTTCTCGGATCTGTTCTTTCGCTATACAATGACATCGTTGGCATCACAAATCTTCTGGGATGTTGTTCACATAGTATCTCCTCGGTTAATGGGTTTCAGCAAGGGGAAGTGCCTCATTCATCATTGCTCCAATGTTGAGTTTTTCTCACTAATTTTCTCACCATTTTAGCTATATAATCTGGCTCCATAGGATCTATCGCACGTCGGTAATCGAGGTTTGTTCCAAGTGTTTGGCTTAGAAAATGCTCTCGGGTAGACTCATAATAACAGGGTTCTCCTGACTCTGTGAGAACCGTCTGTTCAGTGGCAAGAAAGATGCTCAGATAATTGTGGCCATGTCATCAACTGTCATGGTTCTGTACTGATCCATAGCCATGGATCGGTGTCAATCCATTATGGATCTTTCTAATGGATTTAAGTAAATGTGAGTTGCTAATGGATTTACGCTTTTAAGTTTTGTTATTTTGCTAGATGCTTGTTTCTGGGCCAATTGGTTGGATCGATGGTGGAATTGAGTACCTGACTTCGTGTAATCAAGGTGCTTGATGGTGAATTGCATGCAAATGATGTCTTGAGGCTTGAAATGGGTTGTTATCTCCACGTTTTGGCGTTAAGGCTGATGTGAACTGATATGGGTGGAGTTATATATGGTTTGGTATTGATCCACACGATGGTTTGTAACAATCCATCACTTAGGTGGCTAAGTGATTTTGCACTCCTATGAGGTTGATGACTATGGGTTAAGCTTGTTATCTTGTTCATAATTGGCTTCTGGGCTTGTTAGCTAACTCTTCGGGCTCCTCCATAATAACTTCCAAGTCTTACAAATCGGTTTCGTCCAAATACGGCCTGATCAAAATGTCAGATAATAATAAGTACATAACAAAATGTAGCAGTCGTACTAATCCATATGAATCAGCACACAGTTCGAAGAAATGGACTATTTTGTAGAGGGATGGGAAAAGTACAAAATGATCCAACTTTTAGAAAACAATGCATTTGGACTTGTTCTTCATGTTCGAAACTTGAATCTGCTTGTTCGAGCAATTCAACTGATGAATCCGCAATTCTAAAGCAAGATTCATATATAAATCGACATCTTACAACAACTAAACGATGGCTTTTCGCTCCTTTTTTGATTATTGCAAGTAATCTCCATTTAATTCAAAAACAACCATTTCTAGTTCTCGGGTCTTCATGAATTATCCAAAAATTCTTTCTATTTGGGCTTGCCTATCTTAAGCTCCAGAATTACTAAACAAAATTGCTTGCCACTCTTTGAGAAAATTATTGAAAGGCTTCAGTTATGGCCAATTGATAAACTGTCACAAGCTGGTAGACTTACAATCATCCAATCAATTGCTGTAGCTATGACAACTTATTGGACTAGACATTATATACTTCCTGTTAAGCTAATTAATATGATTTCTAGTGCCCTTACTAAATTCCTCTGGCATGGTGATCCTTTCTCCAGGAAGCTCATTCCTATATCTTTTTATAAACTGTTTGAATCTAAGGAAAATGGTGGACTTGGTATTACTAATATTTTTCTTTGGAATAAAGCTGCTTTATCTGTGTATTTCAATAAGATCTTTGAATCATATAGGAACTTATGGTCTCAATGGGTTAATAAAAATCTTATTGGTAAAAGGAATTTTTGGACTATGCCCATTCCACAAAACTGCAGTTGGAGTTGGAGATGTATTCTCAAACTAAGGGAGACTTTTATTCCTTTCTTACAATGTAACTATGTTTTGATAAAAGGTTTATCCTTCTGGCATTCACCATGGGCTAAACAGGGATTGATCTTAAGTTCTGTAGTTGAGTATAACCTGAGGAGGAATTCTGGTATTTCTGAACTGGCTGCAGTTGATGAGTTCTTACAAGATGATTGTGTGGTTTTACCTTATTCCAGTTCATTTCAATTAAGGAGCTTATGGAATGTCATCATTAGTAATCCCATCAAGAATAATGACAATGTTTTAATTTGGTCAGACGAGGGTAAGCTTCATTCTATTAAGCTTGTTTATAATCTTCTCTGTCAAAATGGTTCACATTTTCCTTGGCATTCAAGAATTTGGAATATTGGTGGAAGTGCTAAAGAGAACTTATTGTTGTGGAAAGTGATGGCAAATGCCTTAAATACCAAAGATAAGCTCTGTAAAATGGGAATTATTTCTGAGGATTTATGTGTTCTCTGCAAATCAGAAACCGAAAGTAATACTCACTTGTTTTTTGAATGTACTTTTGTATATCAAATTTGGTATAGATTACTATCTAATGGTGGTTTTTATAAACCATCACCACTTAGTTCAATTGAATGGTTTAATGTGTTTAAAGCAACAAGATGGAAGACTCGTATGACTAGGCTGCTGCTAAAACTTCTTAAGAGGCTCATATATGCAGTGTGGACTGAAAGGAATAACAGGGTTTTTGGTATTGGTAGTAAAAATTCATCTCAGCTCTATAATTTGGTTCATGGCAGTATTCTCAGAGACATTAAAGCAGATAGGTTTTGAAGTTTTGCAAGGATTCAATTACTCTTGGAAGATGGACTTGAAACTGCAGTGTTTTATATGCAGTGTTTTATATTGTTTGGTCTATTTGAGAATTGCTGAATGTAAGTTTGTATTGGTTGTTTTTTATTATCATTGTTAGCTGTCAAGTTGGTTGTAATAAGGTATCATTTGCACTGTAATTGTTTGTAATATGGTTTAAGTCAATAAAATGAGTTCATGCTCTTGCCTTTCAAAAAAAACCATTTCTAGAGCTGCAATCTAATTGTAATTTGATTGTAGTTGCAAGATCCATCTATAATAAAAGTTTTATAGGTCTAGGCTTTTGATTTATGCCAAACCACTCTAAAATTATCATCTTTCTACCTTAATTTTGATTATATTAATCTTTCATTCTCATTTCTAATTGATTTGCAAACGTTAATCAACACTTTAGCCAACAAATGAGATGAACAACATGAGTAAAATTGTTTGTCGATTTTAGATTAAGAGTTGATGGGTTAAGATATTCAGTATATTTAGAATATGTATATATACATAGTTAAATCCTGCCAAAGCCTTGCTAATGCCTGTTAAAGTGCTAAGCGCACTTCGACAATCGTGTCATTTCAATTTAGCACTTTTAAATAGTAGGTCTGCTTAATGCCCCATTATTTTCCACTAGTCCCGTTAAATCAGAGGTTTTTAGCACTTGCTTTAGCAACTTTAATATAAAAATATCAATTTGACAAGTTCGCTTATAAACCAAATCAATAATTTATGGTATAAATTTAAGTTTAAGTCCTAAGCCCTTAACATACGTCATAACTCTATTCTATTCACCAAATCTAAACTGCACGGATCATGAGATTCTTTGTGTTTTTATATAGGATGGAAAATGTTCCTTTTTGTACACAAATAATATAGGAATTAAACAACTTTGAAGATTTGATTTTATTTCCAATAAAGATCTATACACCTCCGTAACATCCCTATTCAAAGTTGGAAAACTTTATTGAATTTAATTCAATAAATGAAAATTTTGAATTATTTGATATTAAAAGAGAGAATATTGATTTAAAACATTTTAAATTGAAATTTGAACTGTATTTTAAAAAACCCAAAGTTGTTGGAAAATTAGTTTTAATAAAATAAATAATATGTGAGATTTTAGGGTTGTTAAGAAAAATAAACCATTATTTTAAATTTCTTTAAAATCATAATGTGGTATTTTAATAAAATAAATATCATTACAAAAAAAACAAAATTCGATGCAATGCCCTGGATCGGATTTTTAAACGGGTGTAAAACACCAATTTAAAGCGGATAGGATTAAAGGCGATTAGGGGTATTGATTTGTTTAAAACAAGAAAATTGTTAAAGAAACTCCATTTTTAGATAAGGGATGCAATATATGAAGGGGACTCTACCTAGAAAGAACTATTATAGGGATTCCCCCTAAATAAAAAGGTTTATAATTTAACCCTTCGTGCAAAGCAAAATTCAACAAAAACTCATCGATATAAAAGAAAAATAATGATAATGGTTAATCTAAAAACATTTTCGATAAGGTATGGTCTGAAAAAGGGTAATTGATCACCGAAAACTTAAAGGTAGTTATGGAAATTTTTTTGACAAGGAGGGTAAATTCTTTTCTACACTCGGTGATTTTTCGAAAAATGAAAAAAATGACTCATCCTTATACAATTTTGGAGTCCCTTTAACAACGCCCTAAAAGAAAATTAAAATTTACATTTTGTTAGACCATAAAAATAACCAGCCTAAGTAAACATCATGATACTGTAACCTAAACCTAAAGTATACCCCAGGATTTCATTATCCCAAGCCTATAAATACCTAAGGCTTCACATATATTCTTCCTTCAGACACCAAACATAAGCACCATTGCTACATTTCCCCATCTATAGGCAGCTTGGGTTTCAATAATCTTCCTAGCATCATGATCTTTTCGCTAAAGAAATAACATTCTGCTATGATTTTACCATGAACATATAATTTCCCATAAAACAATTACAAGTTATAGTGAGTTGAACTTTGCTATTTTGAGTTCTATTTATTTAATTTGATTATATATTGAACTGCTGATGGCTTGGTAGTCAACTATGATTAAATTACTATCATTGTATGTTAGTTTTGTTGATTGTTTGATCCTAGAATTTGTATTACAATAGGTTGATGAACTAATATTATATATTGATACATTATTTAAACCGTAGGATTTTGTAAACAATATAAGATTCTTTGAATCCAAACTTGATGCGGTCAAAAGTATATACGTAGTCAAGTGAGTCGAGGTCGAAGTTGATCGGATATGACCATGATCGATCAAGCACTTTGCTGAAGCTTATTGCTCTATGAATTACTATGAATGGTCAACTTCACATTTATGGATTGATCGATTGATCAACAAATTCCAAGAGCAATAACCAAAATAGAAGGAATAAGTATTTGATTTAAAATTATAAATTCCATAATTTTGATGTGACGATCTACCTTTCTAACCCCTGGGAATGACCCATAATACATCCATGGTATATATGTGTCGTTTCCCAAGCATTCAAAAGACGAGTTATCATCAAGTGAAATAAAAGAGCAGAACAAAAAGTCTCACAACGGAACGGTTAAATATAATACAACAATAATATAGTACATACGATTACTCCTTAACATGGAGTTATCAAAGTTACACAAAAGTACTACTACCTTTAGCCTAGGCAATTATACACCCTATCTTTACACTTTTTGATACAAAATACGCACAAATAATAGAAATAACAACGAAAATAGATATCTAGATATTTAAGGAGCCTCCTACTAGACTATCATCTTCAATGAGCCCAAAGAAATCTGCTACTCTCGCTATATTCAAATATAATTGAGTACCTGAGAATTTAGGGAAAACAAACAACTCGGGTTTGACAATAAGTCTCGTATGAGTAAAACTCTAAACAAAGGGTGGAAATAAACAAAAAATTGTGAGACTATGTCGCCATCAGCGGAATGGGTTTCTCCTCACAGTGACAACATCCAACAACAAGTAATAGGAACAATTTTGAACAAAGCCTAAACTTGAAGGAATAGGCCTAAACAAGGTCAAAATCCAAACTTAGAGAATGAACACAAATTCAAAAGTTTTGAATAAAAGGCAAGGAAAGGGAAATTTTCCAACAATGACCAGGAGGGTGCGCCCCTATTATTGAAAGTATACCTCTAGACAATATACTTGAGAGTGTCATTTTCTCGTGTGACTCCTCTTGGAAATGTACAAGCCAGACCCCACTAACCTTACCAAGGATCCGAGTATTTCACATCTCAGTGTGCATATAACCATATCCAATCTAGAGTGGATGTAAAGTTACCCTAATAGGAGCAAGCCCACATAGCTTGACGTCTACTTGCTTTCTGGTTTTATCCATTTTCAGCAAAAGATAACAATGCTCAAATGAGCATCAAATCATCTTGGATTGACAATATACAACGAAGAAAGCTGAATCGATAGTTAAAAAATCAACTATTAGGAATAATTAAAATGATCATATATAGAAAGTAACTATCATATTCTTACCACTACATATCCATTTCAACGTGTACTATTTCTTAGTTGAAAACGAAGTCGGGCAAGTGAAGGTAGTGTTATTTCTACGTATGACGACATTTTCAACTTTCATGATAGAGATGATTTTCCATATCTCGATGTTTAGTGCTAAGAGTATGATTAAATCCTTTTCATATAAGTGATATCGGATTACAAAAATTTAAATTCCTTATCCTTCCGTAACAAAATCAAACTTTTTAACTTTTAAAACGGAACTTATGTTGAGATTTCACACTTCGAATATTAAGTTTAAACAACACTATCAAAAATGATTAATCAACTTTAATCAATGATTAATTACTTCAACATCTTTACTTAAAATAGTTAATTATCTTATCCATGTTTAGATATCATAATTTAAAATGATTAATTAATTTTAATTATCATTATAGAAGTGATTAATTAACCTTAAAACATCAGTATCAAAATGATTAATTAATTTTAAAACATTATTATTAAAATGATTAATTAACCTTAAACATCATATTAAAGTGATTAATTAACCTCAAAACATCGTTAGTAAAATGATTAATGAATTTTAAAACAACATTATTAAAGTGATTAATTAAGCATAAAACATCATTATTAAAGTGATTAATCAATCTTAAAACATCATTAATAAAATGATTCATTAATTTTAAAGCATCATTATTAAACTGATTAATCAACCTTAAAATATCATTATTAGAATGATTAATTAATTTTAAAACATCATTATTAAAATGTTTAATTAAGCTGAAAACATCAATAATAAAATGATTAATTAACTTTAATACATTATTATCTAAATGATTAATTAACCTTAAACATCATAGTTAAAATGATTAATTAATTTTCCACATCATTAATAAGATGATTAATTAACTTTAGTCTCATCATTATTTAAATAAATAATTAAACTCAATCATCATTACTTAAACTGATTAATTAACCTTAAAACATCCTTATTAAATTGACCAATTAATTTCAAAACTTTATAGTTAAAATGATTAATTAATCTTAAAACTATAACATCCCCCTACTTGGAGGCCCAAAACTAACGGCTACGGATGTTGCAGTCATCCATAGTTATTAATTTTCGGCGACCAAATATGGCAGTGCTAGATATATTGATACACATATCACAGAAATATGGAAAAAAATTTAACAATTCAAAAACACATTTCCATATTCAAATTAAAACATTTCATCTTAGTTACATAATTCCAAATTACGTTACCCACGTTCAGCAAAATATAATTGTTACAATTATGCCAAGAGTGACATATGAAGTTGCCCTTTGGTTGATCAGAGTAAATAGTAAGGTTGATAAATCTGCCTTTACAAACAAACACACAGCGGAAAGAAAACTCTAAGTAACTATCTACCTCATGCACATCTCCGGAGGCTTTATTCGTCAAAGAAGAAAACCTGCGAACCTTAAATCTCAAACTACTCAAAATCAAATGAGTATCCGAGATTTTAGGGGGAAAACATAAACTTCAAGTTATACATAAAGCCTGGTATGAATAATAATCTAACATCTCAATCCTTTTAGATATCTAGTATGACCACGCCGCATAGCGGAACGGGTTTTCCCCTTGCTAGTATCCTAAAACCTTTTAAAAACCATATACTGTGCTCCTACATCCACAATGGTTAAAACATACATTTCCAAAATATTATGATGATATGCATAATTAAAACAATTAGGATTACCCATCCCTGGTTTAATCTGACACCTTGTCGTAATCATAGTTTTAGGGTCACTATTAACCTATTAGTTTTCATGGATTTACTAGTAACCTGTTTAATATTTATGGACTCCCTGTCTAGTTTCATTGTTTTCATAGGCTAACTAGTAACCTATTTTTAACTTGCGGACTCCCTGTCCAGTTTCATAGTTATCATGGGATCACTAAGAACCTATTGGCCCCTGCCAATTAACTTAACCATTTCATGGGTTCTCCCTGAACCTATTGGTAACTCCAATAACTTCTTTCTTATCCTAGTTTTCATGGGTTCTCCCTGAACCTATTGGTAACTCCAATAACTTCTTTCTTATCCTAGTTTTCATGGGTTGACTAGGAACCTATTGACATCTGTCAATATTACATCCAGATATAGTTTTCATGGGCTAACTACAAACCTAATGGCCCCTGCTAGTATTCAATCATAGTTTTCATGGGCTTACTATGAACTTTTCTATCTGGCATCTTCATTTACAAATAGTTTTCATGGGCTTATTATGAACCTGTCTATATAACATCCTCTTTTATACATAGTTTTCATGGGCTTACTATTAACCTATTGGCCCCTACCAATATCATACAGTTTTCATGGTTTACTGTGAACCTATTGGCCTCTGCCAATATCTTTCCTTTATATTTTAGCATCCTATATTATGGTCTTCCTGACCTTCTGGATGCAATTCTATTCATTCAGGAGTTTAATCAATTTACATTCACTATTGGGTTAAGCTAGCTGGTTCTTCTACCCTTTATTACCAAAATACAGTTATGGGTCCATTACACAGTGAATACATTCATATTTTAAGAAGCAACACAATAAATAACAATACGACTCCTGTGGATTTAAGGTCCTTGAAATACATTTCATATAAAACATGGTTAACTCCTTTAACATATATTTTATCAAGGCAATACTTCTTCAACATTACATACTTATAGTCATTACAAAACTCCTTTATTTATGCTGTGGGTTTTTCCTTTAAAAACTTGAGTTTGGGTTTTTAAAACCTTTCGACAACATCAAAACCTTTGCTTTCGATCCCTTCGAAACCTTTTCTTTCGACCCCTTCAAAAGCACAAAACTTATTTTTTTTTTAAACAATAGGCTGCAGCCTTTTTAAAACTTTAAATAACTTCTTTCGAAACCTTTCGACCATGTTAAATTATTATTATACAAGAGTAGAAGCATAAATTCAAACCATTTGAAAGTACCATTTCGAAACCATTGAAGGTTACCCTTCGAAACTATTGAAGGTTACCCTTCGAAACCATTGAAAGTTCATCCTTTCGAAAGCATTGGGTTTATACTTAAAAAAATTACTTTGGGTCATAGGTGAAAGTTTTCAAAACCTTCTTTATAAAACATTGGGAAAAACATCTAAACCATTCGACTGTGTCAAAAGCTCCTACTTTCGATCTCTTTGGAAGGTTGGGAAGCGGCTTGTATTTATAAAATCAGTAAACTTTTTGGCTAAGCCAAAAGCTCCTGCTTTCGACCCTTTCGAAAGGTTGAATAAAATAGAAGCAGCAATTCTTTTAAAAATCTCTTTGAAATAACCTTTCGCAACCTAACCTTTCGACTATGTCGAAAGGTCTCTTAAATCCTTTCAAAATCTAACCTTTCGATTAAGACGAAAGGTCTTATAAAACAACTTATAAAAACCATACCTTTCGACCTTGTCGAAAGGTCTTTTAAAACAACCTTTTGAAAACCAAACCTTTCGACCGTGTCGAAAGGACTTTAGAAAATAGGCAAGTGATTTCTCTTTTCAATCAAAATAATCTAAGGATCCATCTCCTTCGGAAGCTACCCTTCGATGCCATACCTTTCGACTTGGTTCAA
The DNA here is from genome assembly GCA_030737815.1 of Allium fistulosum. Lineage (NCBI taxonomy): Eukaryota > Viridiplantae > Streptophyta > Magnoliopsida > Asparagales > Amaryllidaceae > Allium > Allium fistulosum. The sequence goes on from CM060906.1 coordinate 329,592,379, forward strand.
TTCACTAAATACCACCTGAATGATATCATGTCATTGCTTTTGACCTAATTGGTCATTGAAGTCAAAAGGTCTTGGTCGAGAGGTATGAGGCAAAAGGTTTGCCAAAGAAGGTGTAACCAACTTTTTCTTGGTAAAAGCTACTTTTTCCAGAATAAGTAAACTTTTTACAACTAACTTGCCTACTTGTAAATGTTTGATTGGCTTCCATAACTTTTTAAATATTTTGGATAATATTTGCCATAATTTTCTTAGATCTAAACCAATTAATCATTTAACAAATAAGCCCTTCCTCTTATAAAACAATTAAATCATCTTGGTCCTCCTTTCAAAATAATTTAATGTCCATACTAAATAACTTAGTAAAAATCTCCAAAAATTCCAGAAATTCGGTTTCATCGTGTTATCTAACATAATAAAATTCTAGACCCGAATTCTTAACATATTTTCCCAAAATAATTTATAAACCCAAATAACTTTATTTTCCTTTGAAAATTCATAATAAATTCTTCACGGCTTGGAAAATTATAAAAACTAAAAACCAACTCCAAAATCATTTTTTCTACGACGTATAATTTTCCCATGGCATTCAAAAATCATTTCCTCTCGGTTTTACCCTAAAACCATGTATATCTCCTTTTAAACAACTTGTTTAAACATATATAAATCAAAATCAAGCATATCATCATTCTACATTTCATAAAACTAGATTTATAATTAAATCTGAAACCATATGATGTAAAAATCAAAATAGAGATATAGAAACTATTATCCACCTTGCTTGAGATAAGGAGATTAGAGATTGTTTGAGATTGATTTTCCTCTAGCTTGAATCCTAAGCTTTCCTTAAATTTTCTTCTTCTCTTCTAATAGTCGGCCTTGCTTGCTCACGGTTGAAAATTTTGTTTTGGTAAAAATGAATGTGTATAACCTAATGAGAGTAGTATAAAGGTGAGAAGTGTGGGCGGCTATTTTCCCTAGTGCCCTTATGTTAAATATCCTAACCATTTTATACAAGTTCATTAGATTAAATAAGCACGACCACCTAGTTTATTAATCAACATCAATCTCCTTATCTACATTATTATATTTAATTTATTCTAATTAAATCTCCTAAATAATGTCAATAAAAATAAGGGTGTCACAAAAACATCATTGATAAAATGAATAACTAACTTTAATACATCATTATTTAAATGATTAATTTACCTTAAAAATCATACTTGAAATGGTTAGTTAATTTTAAACATCATTAAGGAAATGATTAATTAACTTTAATCCCATCATTATTTGAATAAATAATTAACCTTAATCATCGTTATTTAAAATGATTAATTAATTTTAAATATCGTTATTAAAATGATTAACTAAACTTTAATCACATCATTATTTGAACAATTAATTAACTTTGTACAAATCCAACCACAAGATTAAACCAACAGATTTCAAAAGTGATGATACTTTTCAAAGTGCGGATATAGCGATAGTCGCTATACGGACACTTCCATAAACACTTTTATATATCATTTTTTCATCCAAGTGTCACATAACATAAGCATGGGCATATAAATAAGAGAAAATAACATTCCTAAAACATGGAGAAAGCATCACTTATATCATTTACTTAAACTTTTCTAATAATCTCAAGTCACTTACCAACCACAAAAGATGTCATCTTTCTAAAGCGGAAACCAAGCCAACAATCATTATTTTACAATATATATACAATAAGTGGCCAGTAACCTTTATTATTATCAATATCTAGCCTTAAAACTTTGGTTTGTAAAGGTGAGATTTTATTCATCAAAAAGCAACCAAATCATGTCAAACTAACACCATGCCTTGCACTAACACCCGAACTTCATTATTCTTCTTAAAAGTTTGATTTTTGAGGTCTTTGTGAGTTAAATAGGCTCGACCATGGGCAACATGGGCTCGGTTTTGGCTTTAAGAGGTGGCTTGGGTTTGATTTTTGGAAGCTAAGTAAATTAGAAAGTAAAAGGAAGAGTTTTAGGTAGTTTTCAAGGGTATTGAAAGGAAAAGAAGGGATTTTTCTCACGTAGAAATATTTTGGATGCTATTGAAATAAAAATGGGAGTTTGGAAAAAAGGAGTAAAGTTTTGAAAATGAGAAAATGAAATGAAAATGAGAAAATGAAATGAAAATGAGAAATAAAAAAAAGAGAATTGTTTTTATATAAATGAGATAGGAAAATTACTCTTTTTCCCTTAGCCCCTTTATCATCCATAACCTTTACTACATCATCCCACCTTATATTCCTTGACTTGTTCCACACGTCTCCGTCCCTTCCCTTCTTCATTCCATCAGATACTCGCTTTTTGATGATGTGAAGTCACATTTTACCTTATTTTGAAATTTTACTTTTTAAAATTTAAAAGAAAAGTCAATTCTTACTAAATTTGTTTAAGTATATTTTTAATCCAAAATTTATTCAAATTACCGTATTAATAAAACATGTGTTGTTATATAAGTGTTGCACGTCTATACTCTAATGTACACAATGTTCTTCGACAAATTTTAAAAGATGAAAAGTCCAAAATCCAAAAAATGTTTTTCCATCACATTTTCGATTTTTCTCCAAACTAATTATTTTTGTAAACCAAATTTCTAAACAACATTACCACCATTAGTTATTACTTAAAAGAGGTTTATTTGAGTTATAAAATCCATTATTTAAATATTTAAAACTTAAATATTCAAATTAGAAGTGATTTAATTACGGGTCATTACGTCCTCCCCTCCTTATAGGAAACTTCGTCCCCGAAACTAATCATACACAATAAAAGATACTAAATGAAAACCAAAAGATATCATTCAATCAAATTGGTACAAAGAAAGTGACTCCACCATAGCTGGTGAGTACATTAAAAAGATATAATAATATACAAACAACTATGACAATACCTTTGGATAGGATCCCTAACATAATCCTCAGTTTCCACGTACAATCTCTATCATCCCCAGTTCATTGAACCTTAACAAGATTCAAATCCTTCATCCTCAATCGCTTTATATCTCGAGCGATTATACGAATAAGCTTCCTAAGAATGGTTAGATTATGCCGAATTTCCAAATTAACTTGTTGTGCCAGTTCTACTATCATTAAAGTGTCGCATACATACTTACGTAATTAGATATGTGAAATACATTATGCACATCCGATAGTCAATTTGGTAACTTCACTTTATACGCAAGACTACCAATCCGGTCCAGTATAGGAAAATGGCCAATAAATCGAAGAGCTAGCTTCCTTGATTTCCCAAACATCACAATTCTTCTCAATGGAAAGACCTTCACAAACACTGAATCTCTAAATGAGAGCTCAAGATCCCTATGCCTTCAATCTGCATAATGCTTCTGCCGATTATGCTCTTCCTTCATCTTCCTTTTGATATTAGCTTCCCTCTCCCTGGCTTTTAAGATCACGTCGGGCCTAAGGAAAATTCTATCATAAGACTCGGCCAAACATGAAGGAGAACGACATGTACGACCGTATAGAGCTTTGAAAGGGGCCATATCAATACTTGCTTGATAGCTGTTGTTGTAAGTGAACTCAATCAAGGGTAAATGACCTTCCCAAGAACCTCTAAAGTCGAAAATGCATGCCCACAAAAAATCTTCAAAGATCAGGTTCACTCTCCCCTTTGCCCATCTATTTGAAGATGGTAAGCTGTACTCAGACTCAACTCGGTCCCTAAGGTAGTTTGCAGTCAACTTGCTAGTGAATATCGGGTCTCAATCACTTACAATACTACAAGAAATACCATGGAGCCTCACAATCTCCTTAACCTACAAAATTTCCAAACTTGTAGCAGTCCTAATTAGCTTTACTGAAATGAAATGAGCACTCTCAGTCAGCCGATCGATTATAACCCAATGCCTTTATTCCCTTTTCTTGACCTAGGAAGCCCATCAATAAAGTCGATAGAGATCTGCTGTCACTTCCACTTTCGGATCTCAAGTGGCTAAAGCAGTCCAGTTGACTTCTGCTGGTCACACTTAACCTACTGGCAGTTTTCACACTAACTCACGAAGATCGAAACATCTAGCTTCATCTTCTTCCACTAGAACAACCCCTTCATTTCTTTTAACATCTTGGTCACCCTCGGATTGAAAGATAACTTTGAATATGCTAGTTCATTTTCCATACACCCCGGGGATCAATCTTAACTAGAAATAATAGCTTCTTAAATATCCTTATTATGTGGAGCTAAAATAGGATCTTCTTGTCTAGCTACAATCCTCTCCATAAATGCAAGCTTAACTTCTAAGTTTGCAACCATTGCTATATTCCTACTCGACGCATCCGTAACAGCATTTGCTTTTCCAAGGGTATAAAGAATCTCTAGGTCATAAGAATCGAGAAACTCCAGCCATCTCTGCTGCCTCAATTTCAAATATTTCTGCATAAAAATATATTTTAAGGATTTGTGGTCCATGTATAACTCGAACTTTTCACCTAAGAGATAATGCCTCCACATCTTCAATTCCAAGACAACATCCAAAAGCTCCAAATCATGTGTAGCATAATTTTCTCATGTGGCTTTAACTACCGACTCACATAGGTAATAACCTTCCCATGTTGCATAAGAACCACTCCCAAACCAGTACTACAAGCATCCATATATATGGTTAACCCTCTGCTCCCATCTGGAATGGTCAAAACAGGAGCGCTAGTCAACTTCTCCTTCAATTCACTGAATGCTTGATCACAGTTAGGTGTCTACACAAATTTGTCATCTCTCTTCGTTAACTTCATCATATGAAAAGCAATCTTCAAAAAGTCTTTGATGAACCCTTGGTAAGAACCAGCCAATCCCTAGAAACTTCAAACTTTCATCACATTTTCAGGCTTCTTCCAGTCTTGCACTGCAATAACTTTAGTAGGTCAACTAATATTCCTTCCTCGAACCAACTTTCCGTAGAAACATAACTGTATTTACAGAAATAGCACTTAGCAAACTTAGCCTTCAACACATGGCCCCTTAACATATCGAATACAACTCGAAGATGGTACTTATGCACCTCCTCCATTTTAGAATAGACAAGAATAAATTTGTTAATAATATCTCGAAATATTTGATTTATTAAGTCCACCAAATAAATGGGTGCATTAGTTGGCCTAAATAGTATAACTAACCACTCGTAGAAATTATCTGGAGTCCTAAAAGTTGTTAAGGAGACACTCTCCTTTGTACTCTTAATTGGTGGAAATTGGTGGCAAGACCCAATTGAGAAAATATCCGAGCATCGTGGAGCTGATCAAACATGTCGTCAATCCTTGGTAAAAGGTATTTATTCTTAATGGTCCTTTTGTTCAACTCCTGGTAGAACGATCCGCCTTTGTAATAAAGACGACTAGCGATCCCCAACTTGAGGTACTACCTCATATCAATCCCTTCTGCAATGAGTCAAATGTATGGCTTTCCAACTTGCTCTTCTCTTTCGGAGTCAATCTTCGTGTGGGTTTTATAATAGATCTGGTTCTTGGAATTAAATTAATACGGAACTCTACCTTACGGTGAGGAGGTAACCTTGCATTATTAAAAATTCCAATGAAATCCCGAACAACCAATATATCCTTAATATCCTCCTTAGCTACTTCGAGAAAATACAGAAAACCGCTTATTAACTCGTTAGGCTCTTCACAACACATATCAATGCATCTTCCTACCGCATCCTTAATTATGACCCATCTTCTACTACAATCTAAGACAACCTTACAATTAGATTACACATTCTTTCAAACAACACTCCAAAAACCTTGAACTAGAGAACAAACAAATCAGAGAGAAAAGATTGTTTTGATATGAAATAGGCGCATTCAGACATATATTGTCAAGATTTATCGGACCCCCAATAGGGCTCGACACATAAAGAGGATTACACAAAAGGATAGGCTTAAGGTTAAGTTTATCAACATGATTAACTGAAATAAAACTATGAGAAGCACCCGTATCGAATAATACTCTTATAGGTATACTATATATGTATAAGTTACTTTAAAACACATGCTTCCCTTTTTATCCAGAAGAAGTGGATGTTATCTCCTCAATAGTAAAAGCCTATCCTTGAAAACACTTCTTCAGAAAAGGGCACTCATTCTTTATGTGTCCTTGCTTATGATAATTTTAATAGATTGGATCACTAGAGGGTCGGTGCATCAAAGTGACCCATCTTGTTGCATTTGAAACAAAGAACTTTGGACAAGTCATGATGCTTCTTCTATACTGGTGTCCTACCTTCGGTTTTCTTTCCTGACCACTACTTCTTTCTTTTGCGCTTCACATTCAGCATAAAGGCTTGGCACTAATTGCTGGCACTACTCCCTTATGGACTCCCTTCTTAATATCAAGAGCTTCAAACCTCAAAGCCATGCTGATAAGATTGGTGAATGTACCCGTAAGATGGTTGGTCATTTCTCTTTGGAGCTATGGTCGCATCCCACTCACAAACATTTCATTCTTTTTAAGAGGTATGTCTATCAATCCAAGTCCAAAACAGGATGATACATTAAACTTATGCTCATACTAGGCCACCGTCATATCGCCTTACTCCAAATTCAAGAAACTCATAAACAACTGAGTCCTTTCGGCTACTGGGACAAACAACGCTTCTAAGACTTCCTTGAACTGATCCTAAGAAAACTCTTCCTTTAGAATATTAGCTGTTACTGAATCCTACCAATCTATCGCCTACTTTTGAAGTTGCCGCGATGCCAATAGTCATTTCTCTGCATCCACCAATCGTAGATCTCCAAATATCCTTTTGCATGAACGAAACCATGTCTGCACTCCAAGAATGTCTTCAGTTCCATAGAAAATTTTCCTATGTAAAGTGGTATAATTCTTACAAAATTCCATGAAGTTCGTAGGGGGCTAAACTTGCGTATAGCTTCCTCTACTGTGTCTACAGCTGGCATAGTGGCATCTCTAGTGTAACGACCTGGAATTTTCGAAATTAAATTAATTACTTAAGAACTAATTACTTAATCCTGCTTAATCAATTTATTAATTAATTACAATCATTTAATTAATTAATCATACCTTAATTACTTTTATAAGTCAATTAATTAACCTTAATCAGAGATTAATTTATCCTTAATCATTAATTAAAATTGGTAATTAGTAATTAATTAATTGATAATTAAGGGTTAATTAACCAAGTATTAAGAATTAATTAAATTTTAATTAATGATTAAGGATAAATTAATCTCTGATTAAGGTTAATTAATTGACTTATAAAAGTAATTAAGGTATGATTAATTAATTAAATGATTGTAATTAATTAATAAATTAATTAAGCAGAATTAAGTAATTAGTTCTTAAGTAATTTTTTTTTCACTCAACCTACTGCTCTGATACCAACTGTAACGACCCGGAATTTTCGGGTTCGAAAATTCCGGGTCGTTACATCTAGGCACCCAACCATTAGTAGCCGTGCTAGTCCCAGATCCTCTCCTTCCTCCTCTTCTTGTATTTGCCATTTATTTCCTGGACAAATAACATATATCTTTAGAATACAAGGGTATGATCGAAATAGTTTAAGGAAAACAACACCAACGGATCTAGAATGAGATTTTAGAGGATAGGTAGTATTATCATAAAAAGTACAAATATGCTCTCTCTAGATTAACTCATTCAAAGGCATTACCTACCCTATTTATAATAAGTTGTACCCCTAGTCGGGATAAGGTATTCACTTAACCAAAGCTCTGATACCAACTATGACGACCCACCTTTCTAACCCTTAGGAATGACACTTAATACATCCATGGTATTCGTGTATTGTTGCCCAAGCATCCGAAAGACGAATTGTCGTGGGATAATATAAAAGAACGGAATAGAAAGTCTCACAACAGAACGGTTAAATATAATACAACAATAATATACTACATAGGGTTATCCCTTAACACGGAGTTATTAGAGTTACAGAAAAGTACTACTACCATCAGCCTTGGCAGTTATACACCTTGTCGTTACACTTGCTGATATAATATACATAGATATAATAGACATAGCATCAAAAATAGATAAATGGATAGATAGGAGCCTCCTGCTCAACTATCATCTTCAAAAGGCCCAAAGAAACCTGCTACTCTTAGACTACTCAAATATAATTGAGTACTTGAGAGTTTTGAAAAAAAAGCTCGGGTCAGACAATAAGTCTGGTATAAGTAAAGCTCTAAACAATGGGTGGAAATAAACAACAATATGTGAGACCATATCGCTATCTGTGGAATGGGTTTCCCCTTACAATAATAACATCCAACCATATGTAATGGGAACAATTTAGAGCAAAGTCCAAACTTGAAAAAATAGGCCTAAACAAGGTCAAAGTCCAAACTTAGAGAATGGACACAAATAATTAAACATTGAGAAGAGCTCCAAGCACTTCTCGATGCAATTAAGAAAACAAATTCAAAAGTTCTGAATCAAAGGCAAGGAAAAGGAAATTTTCCAACAATGACTAGAAGGGTACGCCCTCCTTACCAAAAGTATGCCTCTAGACAATATACTTGAGAGGACCATTTTCTTCTGTGACTTCCCTTGGAAATATAAAAGCCGGACCCCGCCAACCTTATCAATAATCTGAGTATTTCACATCTTAATGCATATATAACCAAATCCAATCTAGAGTAGATGTGAAGAAACCATAATGGGAGGAACCCCACATAGCTTGACATCCAATTGCTTTCGATTTTAGTCATTTCCAACAAAGGTAATAATGCTCAAATGAGCAACAAATCGTCTTAGATTGACGATATACAATGAAGAAAGCTGAATTGATAATCAATAAACCAGTTATATCAGGAATAATTAAAATGATCATATATGGAAAGTAGATATCATATTCTTACCACTACTTGTCGATTTCAAACTTGTACTATTTCTTGGTTGAAAATGAAGTCAAGCAAGCGAAGGTAGTGCTACCTCTAGGTATTGATTTAACAACATTTTTAACTTTCGAGATAGAGACGAGTTTCCATACCTTATTGAAATGATTAATTAATTAGCCTTAATACATCAGTACTAAAATGATTAATTAATTTTAAGACATCATTATTAAAATATGTAATTAACCTTAAAACATCATTATTTAAGTATTGATTAATCTTAAAACGACATAAATAAAATGATTAATTAAGTTTAAAACATCGTTATAAAATTATTAATTAACTTTAAAACATCATTATTAAAATGATTAATTAACCTTAAAACATCATTATTAAAACGATTAATTAACCTTAAAAAAGCATTATTAAAGTGATTAATTAACCTTAAAACATCATTAATAAAACGATTAACTAATTTTAAAATTATTATTAAAATGATTAATTAACCTTAAAACATCATTATTAAAATGATTAATTAACCTCAAAACATCATTATTAAAGTGACTATTAATCTTAAAACATCATTAATAAAATTATAAATTAACTTTAATACATCATTATTTAAATGATTAATTAACCTTAAACATCATTAGTTAAAATGATTAGTTAATTCTAAACATCATTATTTAAATGATTGATTAACCTTAAACATCATTAGTTAAAATGATTAATTAATTTTAAACATCATTTATAAAATGATTAATTAACTTTAGAATCATGATTATTTAAATAAATAATCAACCTTAATCACCATTATTTAAAGTGATTAATAATTATAAATATTATTATTAAAATGATTAATTAACTTTAGTCAAATCATTATTTGAATAATTAATTAACTTTTTAAAGACCCAAGTATAAACTTAAACCAAAAGATTTCAAAAGAGGTGACATTTTTCAAAGTGTTGACATAGCGATAATCGCTATACGGACACTTCCATAAACTCTTTCTTATGTCATTTTTTTTCATCCAAGCATCACATAATATAAGCATGGGCATATGTAAAAAAGAAAATAACATTCCTAAAACATGGAGAAAGAGAGAGAGAGAGAGAGAGAGCGCATTACTTATATCGTTTACTTAAACTTTTCGACTAGTTTCGAGTCACTTATTAACCATCAAGGATGTTATCTTTCTAAAGCAGAAACCAGGCCAACAATCATCGCTTTACAATACATGTACAATAAGTAACTAGCAACCATTATTATTAATAATAACAAAGCTTAAAACTTTGGTTTATAAAGGTGAGTTTTACTCACCAAAAAGAAACAAGTCAGATCAAACTGACACCACGCCTTGTACTAACACCAGAACTTCGCTTTTCTTCTTAAAAGTTTGATTTTTGAGGTCCTATATGAGCTAAATGGGCTAGACCATGGGTAACAAAGCTCAACCTTGGCTTTAAAAGGTGGTTTAGGTTTGGTTTTGTAAGCTAAGTGAATTAGAAAGTAAAAGGATATGCTTTAACTTGTTTTCAAGGGTATTAAAAGGAAAAGAAGGAATTTTTCTCACTTAGAAATTTTTTGGATGTCGTGGAAATAAAAATAGTAGTTTGGAAAGAACTAGTGAAGTTCTGAAAATGAAATGAAAATGAGAAATAAAAAAAAGAATTTTTTTATATAAAATGAGATAGGAAAATTACTCTTTTGCCCTTAGTCCCTTACCATCCATAACCTTTTGCCACATTACCCTACATATCCTCCTTACTTTGTTCCACACGTCTCCATCCCCTCCCTCCTTCATTCCATTACATCATCATCACTTTTTGATGATGTGAAGTTACCTTTCACTTTATTTTGAAATTTTATGTAACGACCCCAAATTTCCGACCCAATTTTAAATTTTAAATTCATCGTTTCAATAAAATTTTGAAATTATAAACGATCTAAATTAACATCCAAACTTTATTTATAGGATACGTCCAGTTAGTTATGAATATAGAAAAAGTTTCGGCGTAAAATATCACTGAAAATTTCATCCGCGTTTTACTGTATAACAGTTCATTTTAAAACGCGAAATTTTTTATCTTCCAAACCCGAATATTTTTACATAGAAAAATTCTAAACCATCTTCTGAGCAAGACGTCATTTTTCATTTTTCAAAATTCGGACTTCTTTAGCTCCATCGATCTTATTTTTCGGCGTTTTTCCTGCATTTTTCCGATAATACAAAATTCGAAATTTTGTAATAAAATCGTACCACCATAATTTGCGTACCGTTGTAAGCGCGCCGTCGCACTGATCAAAACGGTATACTCATTCGTGTAAATCGGAGTCCGACGTAAAAATTTTCGTGTTAATTTATCGGTTCCGGACGGACCGGTTAAATAATATTCAGCCAAAAATTCGTGAGCCCGTATACATTCAAAAGTTGAAAAAATAAAATCTTAGCTGGTAATTAATACGGTAGTTGGAAGCTGGGGGGTTGGCATTGGAAAGGGATGTGACGTTTCGTGGTTCAAAGATAACAATTATTGCTGAGATTTATAATAATAAAAAATGAGACTGAACTCACATTTCATTCACAACGTCAGGTACTCCTCTCCCTCTCCATCTTTTATCCTTCTCTTTGTATTTTGCCCCACTGTTTCAATTTTTTTTTTCTTTCCTCAAAAAGAAATGTGAATCCCTCAGCCACCCTCACCTCGACCACCGAGCACACCAACCAAAGCCCCACCGCCACTCATCCACCGGTCACCACCATGTCCATTCGCGCCACCCACCAACCAGCCACCAGACCTCCCTGACCCACTGCCTACCTCCCTGGCCGCCTCCATCAAACCAATCACCCTCCCACTGCCCTCAACCCGCGCACTTCCCAGAACCCACCACCCTCCCAACCTCCGTCGAAGTTACACCTCCCCTCCCCTGACCTCCCGCCTGCTACAGCACCTCCGCCTCCCTGCCAAACCCTGCTCCGCCCACTCCCTGATCCTGAGCGCTACCCTGAGCCTGAGACTCCCCACTTCGCTATCCATCACCCCGCCTTTACTGCCGTGAGTGCCACCGCGCCCATCTCCTACAGCCTCGCCCAGTCGAGTGTCACGTGCGTGTGTGTTGCCGTTTAGTTGAGTGTGCGTGTATATTGGTTGTCACGTGTGTGCGTGTGTGGTTGTGGGTGTGTTTTGAAGAGAAGCGTGTGCATGATTTTAATGTATGTACGTGTGTGGGAAAGTTGATGCAAGCATGAATTCTCAGGTTTATATAAACAAAGAAATGAAGGATGCATGTAAATGGAAGATGTAGTGGAAGGAAGGGGAAAGGGGTTCATGAGTCACGGCCTGTATAAAAAAAAACAACGAAACTGAGATTTGTAAATAGTTTTAGATAGGAAGTATTTACGCAAATATCTATTCCGGTTACCAAAATAGTAACCGATTTTTCTTTTCTGTTGTGTGCAGAAGCAACCGACTGACTTCTTCCGCAGCAGCAAATTTTCAGCTTCGTTCTTTTCTTCCGTCATCGGTAAGCGCAATTATATAAATTTATAAATTTTATACAAACGTTCATTGTATTAATATCATTTCTTTTATCGATATTACAGTGGTCGTTGTTCGTGCTGTACCGACTCTATTCTTACTTCTTCGTGCTTCGCCGTCAAAATTCTATATCCACGAAAGGTGAATTAATTTTCACGACTATATTCTTATGCTAGTTTGTTTTATTGAATAATTGCTATGTGATTGAATTGAATGTTGATTGCTAGTATAAAGTGACAAATAAATTGCAAGTAAATTTGATATAGGATAGTTAACGAATTTAATTTGGATTATATATGTTAAACTCTGATTTGCTAAACCTGACCCCTTCATATGTTAAATTCGATTAGTTAAATTGACCCTTTTAATTTGTAAGTTAATTGACACGTAGAATTTGATAAATTTCACTTTGGACTCTTGAACGTATATTGAATTAACCGTCGTAGTTGAAATTGAACGACAAGTGAAACCGTAATGTTATAATCTTTAATCTACTTGAAATGATAGGGTAGATTCTAGAAATAGTTATATTAATTTGCGTAAATAACAAACACGAATTAATACGATTATTTTGGGATTATTTGAAAATTGTTGAATTGTTGTGTATGGATGCTATTGCTTGTTTATTTACTTTGACACCATCCCAGCTATCACACTGCAAGTTCCCTTTGTATGCTTTGATTTTTGAATTGAAATGGAATCGGGTTGAAATGATAAATACCCAAATAACTTTGACTTAGGATAGAAAATTAAATTAAACCCGATTGGTCAATGTTTTGATTTAAATAAAATAAAGTTTTATTTAACTAATAACAAGGTTTGAATAAATTGGAATTTAATTTCGAATGAATGTAAATGTGAATTTTTGAATTTGGAACAAATATTAAAGTAGTAATTGAAAAAATATTGTTTAAAATTTAATTATTTAATATTTAAATTTAGAATTATTTGATAATAAATTTTTGAAATTAAGTTTTGAAATTGTTAATAATTAACTTTTGAAATTATTAATAGTTAAGTTGTGAAATTATTATTAACGAAGTTTGAAATAATTAATAATTAAGTTTTGAATTTATTAACAATTAAGTTTGGAATTATTAATGAATGAGTTTAGAATAATTAATAACTAAGATTCGAAATTATTGAAAATTTGATGAGATCGAATTCCAAATTAAATTGAATTGAATATCTTTATTAGGAGAAATTGAATTATTGAACAAGTGAAACTAAGTTTTAACTAAGTTTTGAAATTTGAAAGGAATTTCTTTGATAAGAAATAGAATGCGCTTTATCGAAACAAATGAAAACTTGTAATTTAAAGAATTGGATTTGACAAATGTAATTGTAAATAAGTTGTAAGCTTTGATAATGAAATCGGACTTAAGACGTAACGTAATGAATTGGAAGTTTAATTGAAATTGTTTAAGGATAAATTTATTTAATGAATATCAAATGAAAGCGATAATTGACTTAAATCGTTTTGAACGTTAAATTTAGTTAAATGATTTTGGAATGAACTTATATACAAAATGCAATGAATATTTGAATTGTTTTAATTGAAACTTCGAAATTGAATTATAGAAATGTTGAAATTGAAATTGGAAAGTTTGAAACGTAATTTTGGAAATTGATTTAGAAAGACTAACGAATTGTCGATTTACGAATCCCAATTGAAATTGAAATTTGGTTAGGTTTTGAAATATATTAACGACCAATCGGTGTTATAATCACGAAGGTTATTAAAGGAACCGGAATCGGTTTGGGACATACTCACTGTCTAAACCGGAAACCACTTTAATAACTATACGCGAAGTGATGATCCAGAATGAAGTGGTTGGATTGACGAACGTTGATGATTGAAGAAAGTGAACGATAATGGATAGCCTTGACACTTGTGTCAAATTGAAAATGACTAAAACAGGAGCTGTGCCGGGCCAATGGAGGATTAGCTACCTCAAGTGAACACACTTCTTCGTAAACTATTCTTTTACTTTGTGATTGATTGGTGCGCACCCTTGATTTGGGAGTGTTGTTTCACGGTGTTGCGGGCGCTGCGGCATTGCGTTCTCACCAGTCCGGATCAGGCGAACGGTAGTGTCACTACCTTGGGTATTGCCTCATGTGCCTTGTCATACTTGTATTCCATTTATGCGCGACCACTACGATTTTGATTTGTACCTTTAGTATATGGATTGCCCTTTGGTGACTTCCGGTTTTGGGGAAACTACGGTCTTGTATATGCTTTTGGGAATAAAAATGTGTTAAGGGTGGAATGGGCCATGACTTAACACTATTTTGATATCTTTACATTACTGTTAGACATTATCTATTTATCGTACACTACTATGTATAGATAGTTTATCGGATCCTGACAGATGTTTATTCCAATCATCTTTGAGTTATTGTTATTTCAAATTTGAACCATATTATCTGTATAAGAATATATGTCCTGATTCGAGTGTTTGTTTGTGCATATGCTCGGATCAGACTGAGGATTGTTGTTGCTGCTTACTTGGAGCTGAAGACTGAAGACTATCACTATCTTATCTTATCAGTATTGTTCTTTCTATTTGGACATCTATGTTGTTGTATTTCTTTTATTTGAGACATTGTTGTATTTATGGGTAGCTTCATGAACTACTCTTATGACTATGTTGTATTTCCGCTGCACTATTCTGTTATGTTATGTTTTCTATGACTCTGTGATGACTCTCATTTATATACTTATACTCCATTAATGATTCTTGTTTTGTACTATTTAAGTTGACATGTGTGGATTATTGTCAATTTAAATGGTCCAAATATACGGGTTGTTACAGTTGGTATCAGAGCTTTGGTTCCCGATAACCTTAGCCTGTGGAGTTTAAAGCTCATTAGAGATAGGGTAAACATACCCTAGAATGAGGAGAATCATTTCAGAATCCACATCCTTTGATTCGTCTTTCTCATTGAAATCGTTGAATAAAATTTCCTTAAGTTCTATAAATTTCTATCTTTGATTCTAAATCACTTTTGGTATTCCAGGATGGCTACCAGAAGAAATGTTAGAGGCAGGGGTGGAAATGCTCCTGGTCCACATGCTCCAGCTCCCGCAGTCCGATTCTCCACTCTTAGCAAGGAGTATACTCAGCTTGGAGGAGTCAAATTCACTGGCTCCGAGAGTATTATCGAAGCACAACAATGGCTAAAGATTTGGAAAGGATCTTTTCTGGCTTAGAGATCGCAGATGCTCAGAAGCGCAAGTTGGCCGCTTGGCAGCTTCAGGATGCTGCACAAGATTGGTGGGAATCAGTCACTTCTCGAACTGATGAGGAAACCATCACTTGGGCCCAGTTTAGGTAGTGTTCTATCTAAACTCCTACTAAATAAATTTCTATCTGATCTCGTCATAAATTTTGATTCGTTTCATATCTCTTGTAATAGGGTTTCCTTTATGGCTCAATGGATGCCATCTGCTGGGAAGGCCCAACTCTATCGGTCTTTCATGGATCTTAAGCAAGGCAATATGACCTTCACCGAGTATGAAAGGAAATTCAACGAACTATCTAAGTTCGGACCCGGTTTGATTGACACACCTCTGCTTAAGAACGAGAAGTTCATACATGGCGCACGCCCAGAGTATTACGAGCTCCTCACCGCTCATGTCCATGGAACTTTCACTGAGTTGATGAATTTTGCTCTTCGATACGAGGGAAAGCCTAAGGGAACATCTGTCCCCAAAGCTCCAGTTACTCAGACACCAGCTAATCAGTCGGGAAAGAGGAAGCAAAATTTTGAGCAACAGAAGAAGAATTGGGAGCAGAAATCCGGGCTTGGCTATTCTCAGAAGAAGCCTATTGACTTATCCTCCATCACTTGTTTCAAGTGCGACCAGAGGGGTCACTACGCCAGCAGCTGTCCAACTTCTGCCGGTGCCGCTGTTCCGCCCCCTCAGAATACCAGGAACGACCTCTGTCACGTATGTCTGCAGCCGGGCCATTTCAAGAGGGATTGTCCTATGTACAAAAAGGGAAAGACGACTGGAGTTTTTGCTATGACTTCTTCCGCCCATGATCCACCTACCCCACCTGCTCCTACTGATAACCAAGGTACATTACAGGGTATTTTTATGTTGCATACTTTACCAGTTAAAGTTCTATTTGATACCAGAGCAACACATAGTTTCATATCTATTGATTTGTGCAATAAACTTGGTTTAGAACCCATTCTTTCATCTACCTTCTTATGTGTATCAAACCCTATTGGAGTGCCCGCTAACCTTAAAAGGGTTTGTAAATATGTCACTCTTATGCATGGCATTCACCACTTCACTTGGGATTTCTATGTCCTCGGATTCGAAGCATTCGATATACTATTAGGCATTGATTGGCTACGGAAGTTCGAAGCCAATATCTCATGCAAAGCTCGAACAGTCTCTCTCATCGATAACAAGAGCATGCCTTTGGTTATAGAAGGCAAATCACCTCAAGAATATGCTGGGAGTTTTATATTTTCACTTGACTCCCATCCAAATGAACTAAGCTCTACTCCAGTGGTCTAATCCTTTTCTGATGTGTTTGGAGAAGTCAATTCTCTACCACCACCGCGGGAAATCGAATTCCGCATTGACCTTATTCCTGGTGCCCGACCAGTAGTTCTCCCTCCCCGGAGAATGGCTCCTAAAGAAAAAGCTGAACTGAATGCTCAAATTGAAGACTTATTTTCTAAAGGCTTGATTCGGCGAAGTCATTCAGAATGGGGTGCTGCAGTAGTGTTCGTCACAAAATCAGATGGTTCCCTCAGAATGTGTGTGGACTATAGAGAGCTGAACAAGCTCACACACAAGAACAGATATCCGATGCCCCGCATCAACGATCTATTCGACCAGCTTCATGGAGCTAAAGTATTTTCTCAACTCGATCTGGCTACTGGCTTTCACCAACTCAGAATTGCCGAGGAGAGTATTCCTAAGACAGCATTCCGCACTGAGACTGGTTTCTTTGAATGGATGGTTATGCCGTTCGGTCTTACTAATGCTCCAGCTTATTTCGTCGACTTAATGAATAGAGTTTTCCGGGATGTTCTTAACAAGTTTGTTCTTGTTTTCATCGATGACATTCTCCTCTTCTCTAAGGATGAGGAAGAGCATAGGTCACATTTGGCTTTTGTTTTTGAAACTCTATGCAGTCATCAGCTTAAAGCCATGTTTTCAAAATGCCATTTTTGGAAAGATGAAGTTCGATTTCTTGGCCATATTGTTTTAGAGAATGGGATTTCGGTCGATCCAGCTAAGATCGCCGTAATCAATGTAAGTTCTATTCTTACTTATCAATTCTATCAAAACAACTTACCAATTTCTTAATTCGAATCTTTGGAATTTGCAGGATTTGGAGACTCCCAAAACTCCTACAGATATCCGCAGTTTCTTGGGTTTGGCTGGCTATTACCGCAGATTTATAGAAAACTTTGCCCGTATTGCTGCACCACTTACCGCACTGACCAGAAAGAATGTGAAATTTATCTGGAGTGAAAGGTGAGAAGCTGCTTTCAAGGAGATGAAGCGAAAGTTGACATCCGCCCCAGTTCTTACAGTTATTGACGGTAGCGAAGGATTGACCGTCTATACAGATGCCTGTCGAGATGGACTTGGAGCAGTTTTAATGCAGAAGGGAAAGGTTATTGCTTATGCCGGTCGTCAGTTAAAGACCATGAAGCAAATTACGCAACTCACGATTTAGAGCTTCTTGCGGTTGTATTTGCTCTTAAGCTATGGAGGCACTATCTATTGGGAACAAAATTCGAGTTATTCACTGACCATAAGTCATTAAGATATATCTTCTCGCAAAAGGATTTGAATCAGAGACAAGTCCGATGGCTCGAATTTCTAGCTGCATATGATCTTGATATTAATTACACTCCGGGAAAAGCAAATGCCGTAGCCGATGCTTTGAGCAGAAACCAAGCAATTGCATGTTGTAATCTGGTTGAAGGAATGTTATTCCAGCTTTCCGTCTCCCCAGCACTTATGGATCGTATTATAGCCAAGCAATACGAGGACACTTTGCTTTATCGCATCAAAGAAATAGTTCTTGGCAGAGTTGAAAATGCTGATGATAAACTGGGTGCACATGTTGATAGTAATGGAGTCATGAGAATTGATGATCGTATCTGTGTTCCTAATGTTGATGGTCTTAGACAGGAAGTGCTGAGAGAAAATCATTAGTCTTCGCTTTCATTTCATCCCGGTGTCACAAAAATGTACCAGAATATGAAGAAGTTATATTGGTGGAGTGGGATGAAGCGCGATATCTCTACCTATGTCAGCAGATGCACAACTTGCCAACAAGTTAAAGCTGACCATAGAAAGACAGCAGGTTTGCTTCAACCTCTAGAGATTCCAGGTTGGAAGTGGGAGCAGATTTCTATGGACTTTATTGATGGGCTGCCAAAGACTAGAAAGGGTAACGAAAGCATTTGGGTGATTGTCGATAGATTGACGAAGTCCGCTCACTTTATTCCAGTCAAGACCACTCGTACAGCTTCGAGTTTGGCCGAGATATACATGAGAGAAGTTGTTAAACTTCATGGTGTACCATCTAGTATTGTATGCGATCGAGATCCTATTTTCACTAGTAAATTCTGGAAAGCATTTCAGGATACTTTGGGCACCAAACTGAATTTGAGCACAGCTTATCATCCTCAGACAGATGGCCAAACTGAGAGGGTGAATCAGATTTTGGAAGATCTTCTCCGAGCTTGTATTATTGACTTTGGTGGATCTTGGGAAGACCATCTTCACTTGGTTGAATTCACTTATAATAATAGTTACCAGGTAAAGAAATTAAATTTCAAATTTGAATAAGTATATTTGAATTTGAATTAATCGTCTTTAATCAACCAGGCAAGCATTGGTATGACACCGTTCGAAGCCTTATTTGGACGGCCGTGCAAATCACCAGCTTGTTGGATTGAGTCTAGAGATCGATTAGTGCTTGGACCAGAAATGATTATGGAAGCTTCTGAAAAAGTCGAAGAAATCAGGAAGAAGATAAAGACGGCACAGGATAGACAGAAGAGCTATGCTGATAAAAGGAGAAGAGATCTTGAATTCAGTATAGGAGACAAAGTATTTTTGAAAGTGTCGCCTTTGAAGAATATTGTTCGATTTGGAAGGAAGGGAAAGCTAGCTCCCAGATTTGTTGGTCCGTTTGAGATTACAGAAAGAGTCGGAACATTAGCATATAGAGTTGCATTACCAGAGAAGTTCGCCGGTGTGCACAACGTATTCCACGTCTCACATCTCCGTAAAGTTGTACACGATCCATCTATGACCATCCCTACTGCCCAGTTGGAAGAGATAGTTATTGAGCCTGATTTGACTATTGAGCGAAAGCCACTTCGGATAATCGATCGTGAGACAAAGCAACTCAGAAGGAAGTCGGTAAATCTCGTCAAAGTACAGTGGAGTGCAGATGAGCGAGATTGCACATGGGAGACTGAGGATAGTATTCGGAAATCAAACCCCGAATTACTAATTTCAGGTATAACTAAAAATTTCTCGAAACCTATATTGACTTTTCTGCTTATTTCATTCCTACTTCACTCGTCTCGTTCCTTTTCGAGGACGAAAAGTTTTGAGTGGGGGAGATTGTAACGACCCCAAATTTCCGACCCAATTTAAAATTTTAAATTCATCGTTTCAATAAAATTTTGAAATTATAAACGATCTAAATTAACATCCAAACTTTATTTATAGGATATGTCCAGTTAGTTATGAATATAGAAAAAGTTTCGGCGTAAAATATCACTGAAAATTTTGTCCGCGTTTTACTGTATAACAGTTCATTTTAAAACGTGAAAATTTTTATCTTCCAAACCCGAATATTTTTACATAGAAAAATTCTAAACCATCTTCTGAGCAAGACGTCATTTTTCGTTTTTCAAAATTCGGACTTCTTTAGCTCCATCGATCTTATTTTTCGGCGTTTTTCCTGCATTTTTCCGATAATACAAAATTCGAAATTTTGTAATAAAATCAAACCACCATAATTTGCGTACCGTTGTAAGCGCGTCGTCGCACTGATCAAAACAGTATACTCATTCGTGTAAATCGGAGTCCGACGTAAAAATTTTCGTGTTAATTTATCGGTTCCGGACGGACCGGTTAAATAATATTCAGCCAAAAATTCGTGAGCCCGTATACATTCAAAAGTTGAAAAAATAAATCTTAGCTGGTAATTAATACGGTAGTTGGAAGCTAGGGGGTTGGCATTGGAAAGGGGTGTGACGTTTCGTGGTTCAAAGATAACAATTATTGCTGAGATTTATAATAATAAAAAATGAGACTGAACTCACATTTCATTCACAACGTCAGGTACTCCTCTCCCTCTCCATCTTTTATCCTTCTCTTTGTATTTTGCCCCACTGTTTCAATTTTTTTTTTCTTTCCTCAAAAAGAAACGTGAATCCCTCAGCCACCCTCACCTCGACCACCAAGAACACCAACCAAAGCCCCACCGCCACTCATCCACCGGTCCCCACCATGTCCATTCGCGCCACCCACCAACCAGCCACCAGACCTCCCTGACCCACTGCCTACCTCCCTGGCCGCCTCCATCAAACCAATCACCCTCCCACTGCCCTAAACCCGCGCACTTCCCAGAACCCACCACCCTTCCAACCTCCGTCGAAGTTACACCTCCCCTCCCCTGACCTCCCGCCTGCTACAGCACCTCCGCCTCCCTGCCAAACCCTGCTCCGCCCACTCCCTGATCCTGAGCGCTGCCCTGAGCTTGAGACTCCCCACTTCGCTGTCCATCACCTCGCCTTTACTGCCGTGAGTGCCACCACGCCCATCTCCTACAGCCTCGCCCAGTCGAGTGTCACGTGCGTGTGTGTTGCCGTTTAGTTGAGTGTGCGTGTATATTGGTTGTCACGTGTGTGCGTGTGTGGTTGCAGGTGTGTTTTGAAGAGAAGCGTGTGCATGATTTTAATGTATGTACGTGTGTGGGAAAGTTAATGCAAGCATGAATTCTCAGGTTTATATAAACAAAGAAATGAAGGATGCGTGTAAATGGAAGATGCAGTGGAAGGAAGGGGAAAGGGGTTCATGAGTCACAGCCTGTATAAAAAAAACAACGAAACTGAGATTTGTAAATAGTTTTAGATATTGCAGGAAGTATTTACGCAAATATCTATTCCGGTTACCAAAATAGTAACCGATTTTTCTTTTCTGTTGTGTGCAGAAGCAACCGACTGACTTCTTCCGCAGCAGCAAATTTTCAGCTTCGTTCTTTTCTTCCGTCATCGTTAAGCGCAATTATATAAATTTATAAATTTTATACAAACGTTCATTGTATTAATATCATTTCTTTTATCGATATTACAGTGGTCGTTGTTCGTGCTGTACCGACTCTATTCTTACTTCTTCGTGCTTCGCCGTCAAAATTCTATATCCACGAAAGGTGAATTAATTTTCACGACTATATTCTTATGCTAGTTTGTTTTATTGAATAATTGCTATGTGATTGAATTGAATGTTGATTGCTAGTATAAAGTGACAAATAAATTGCAAGTAAATTTGATATAGGATAGTTAACGAATTTAATTTGGATTATATATGTTAAACTCTGATTTGCTAAACCTGACCCCTTCATATGTTAAATTCGATTAGTTAAATTGACCCTTTTAATTTGTAAGTTAATTGACACGTAGAATTTTATAAATTTCACTTTGGACTCTTGAACGTATATTGAATTAACCGTCGTAGTTGAAATTGAACGACAAGTGAAACCGTAATGTTATAATCTTTAATCTACTTAAAATGATAGGGTAGATTCTAGAAATAGTTATATTAATTTGCGTAAATAACAACGCGAATTAATACGATTATTTCAGGATTATTTGAAAATTGTTGAATTGTTGTGTATGGATGTTATTGCTTGTTTATTTACTTTGACACCATCCCAGCTATCACACTGCAAGTTCCCTTTGTATGCTTTGATTTTTGAATTGAAATAGAATCGGGTTGAAATGATAAATACCCAAATAACTTTGACTTAGGATAGAAAATTAAATTAAAGCCGATTGGTCAATGTTTTGATTTAAATAAAATAAAGTTTTATTTAACTAATAACAAGGTTTGAATAAATTGGAATTTAATTTCGAATGAATGTAAATATGAATTTTTGAATTTGGAACAAATATTAAAGTAGTAATTGAAAAAATATTGTTTAAAATTTAATTATTTAATATTTAAATTTAGAATTATTTGATAATAAATTTTTGAAATTAAGTTTTGAAATTGTTAATAATTAACTTTTGAAATTATTAATAGTTAAGTTGTGAAATTATTATTAACGAAGTTTGAAATAATTAATAATTAAGTTTTGAATTTATTAACAATTAAGTTTGGAATTATTAATGAATGAGTTTGGAATAATTAATAATTAAGATTTGAAATTATTGAAAATTTGATGAGATCGAATTCCAAATTAAATTGAATTGAATATCTTTATTAGGAGAAATTGAATTATTGAACAAGTGAAACTAAGTTTTAACTAAGTTTTGAAATTTGAAAGGAATTTCTTTGATAAGAAATAGAATGCGCTTTATCGAAACAAATGAAAACTTGTAATTTAAAGAATTGGATTTGACAAATGTAATTGTAAATAAGTTGTAAGCTTTGATAATGAAATCGGACTTAAGACGTAACGTAATGAATTGGAAGTTTAATTGAAATTGTTTAAGGATAAATTTATTTAATGAATATCAAATGAAAGCGATAATTGACTTAAATCGTTTTGAACGTTAAATTTAGTTAAATGATTTTGGAATGAACTTATATACAAAATGCAATGAATATTTGAATTGTTTTAATTGAAACTTCGAAATTGAATTATAGAAATGTTGAAATTGAAATTGGAAAGTTTGAAACGTAATTTTGGAAATTGATTTAGAAAGACTAACGAATTGTCGATTTACGAATCCCAATTGAAATTGAAATTTGTTTTGGTTTTGAAATATATTAACGACCAATCGGTGTTATAATCACGAAGGTTATTAAAGGAACCGGAATCGGTTTGGGACATACTCACTGTCTAAACCGGAAACCACTTTAATAACTATACGCGAAGTGATGATCCAGAATGAAGTGGTTGGATTGACGAACGTTGATGATTGAAGAAAGTGAACGATAATGGATAGCCTTGACACTTGTGTCAAATTGGAAATGACTAAAACAGGAGCTGTGCCGAGCCAATGGAGGATTAACTACCTCAAGTGGACACACTTCTTCGTAAACTATTCTTTTACTTTGTGATTGATTGGTGCGCACCCTTGATTTGGGAGTGTTGTTTCACGGTGTTGCAGGCACTGCGGCGTTGCGTTCTCACCAGTCCGGATCAGGCGAACGGTAGTGTCACTACCTTGGGTATTGCCTCATTTGCCTTGTCATACTTGTATTCCATTTATGCGCGACCACTACGATTTTGATTTGTACCTTTAGTATATGGATTGCCCTCTGGTGACTTCCGGTTTTGGGGAAACTACGGTCTTGTATATGCTTTTGGGAATAAAAATGTGTTAAGGGTGGAATGGGCCATGACTTAACACTATTTTGATATCTTTACATTACTGTTAGACATTATCTATTTATCGTACACTACTATGTATAGATAGTTTGTCGGATCCTGAAAGATGTTTATTCCAATCATCTTTGAGTTATTGTTATTTCAAATTTTGAACCATATTATCTGTATAAGAATATATGTCCTGATTCGAGTGTTTGTTTGTGCATATGCTCGGATCAGACTAAGGATTGTTGTTGCTGCTTACTTGGAGCTGAAGACCGAAGACTATCACTATCTTATCTTATCAGTATTGTTCTTTCTATTTGGACATCTATGTTTTTGTATTTCTTTTATTTGAGACATTGTTGTATTTATGGGTAGCTTCATGAACTACTCTTATGACTATGTTGTATTTCCGCTGCACTATTCTGTTATGTTATGTTTTCTGTGACTCTGTGATGACTCTCATTTATATACTTATACTCCATTAATGATTCGTGTTTTGTACTATTTAAGTTGACATGTGTGGATTATTGTCAATTTAAATGGTCCAAATATACGGGTTGTTACATTTTACTTTTTAGAATTTAAAAGAAAGTCAATTCTAACTAAATTTGTTTATGGGATTTTCACTCAAAGGGCTTATTTGTGCAAGGTAATAAGTTTTAAGGATGGCACTTTAGAAAAAAAGTTTTAAGGACAATTTACATGAAAAAGATAAATGAAGTTATCATTTTCAATTATACAGAAATAATGATAAATGAATTTATCATTTTACTATATAACTTAAAAAGATAAATGAATTTATCATTTTTCTGTAAATTGTCCTTAAAACTAATTATTTATGATTGCCCACCTTAAGATTTATTATCCTGGAATAAGAAGCCTACCAACCTAATATCCACATTTGTTTAAGTATATTTTTAATCCAAAAATTATTCAAATTACCTTATTAATAAAACTTATGTTATTATATAAGTGTGTGCACATATATACATTAATGCACACAACGTTTCCGATCACTTTAAATGATAAAAATTCAAAAAACGTTTTCCGATCACATTTTTAATTTTTTTCCGAGCTAATTATTTTTGAAAACCAAATTTCAAAACAACATTACCATCATTAATTATACTTAAAAGTGGTTTATTTGAGTTATAAAATCCATTATTTAAATATTTAAAAATATATTAAATATTCAAATTCTAAGTGATTAAATTATGAGTCGTTATATTTAAACTTCTTAAAAATTTAAAAATATACTTAAAGTTTAATTAGCATTTTTAAAATATTAAACTTGAAATTATTCAAAATATTTCAAAAATTTATATTTTAAATTGAAAACGGATGATTATTTTTATAAATAAAGAAAGAATAAAATAGTTGAACTGAATTTTATAGTTTATAATCAAAGAATTTTTTGCAAAGAAATAGAAATATTTTAAGAAGAAAGTAATGGACTTTTAATTGATTTTTTGAATTTAAACAAAAATAAATGGTATATATAACAATGTATGTGCGTACGTGTGTATGTATGTGTGTGTATACATGGATGAATTCGTATGCGATGAATCCACTTAAGTACTTATAATACGTAAGCTGTCAAAATTCATGTATGCATTATTTGGAGTGTTTGAATGAAAATAGTGTTACTAAAGTTACGTTTAATATCAATGTCCCACAAGATGCTATGAAATGAATTTCTATACAAGTCGTGTTATAAATGCTAATTATAAATTGATGTTATGTTGACAATATGATTATAACAGTTCAGAATTTTCGACCTTCGAAAATTGACATAAATATGTCCACTGTACTACGTGCCGAGCAATCGAATGCTGAAAAACTCGATTGTTAGGGAAAAAATTAAGGAAGAAAGAAAATAAGAAGAAAACTAAACAACGTAGAATCTCATAGCGGAACGAACAATCTATAATATACAATAAATCTTTACACAAAAACAAACTGATATATATATATATATACAGACACCAATCGGAGTATACTAATTTATTTCAGCCCTGACAGTTATAACAACCTGTCATCACAATTTGATAAATACAACAATGAATGCAGCGGAAAAATAACCATGTATGTGAATATCTATTGGCCTCCAACTCATCTCCTGAAGCTCCAAAGCATCTAAACTAAATCTGTAATATGCTCGGTCTGACCCGAGCAATATAATAAAATATCATCCGAGTCAGTCTGGAAAACTAA
Organism: Allium fistulosum; assembly: GCA_030737815.1. Taxonomy (NCBI): domain Eukaryota; kingdom Viridiplantae; phylum Streptophyta; class Magnoliopsida; order Asparagales; family Amaryllidaceae; genus Allium; species Allium fistulosum. The sequence continues at coordinate 329,618,541 of CM060906.1, forward strand.
CGTGGGAAAAGACACCCAACTGGATTTTAAAGTTATAAACCTTTGAAATGAAAAGTATTTCGTAAGACCACGCCGCACATAAACATAGATGAGTTTTTACCTTACGATAACCAAAACCCTTGTATATAAAGTCCAATGATATTATAATAATGTCTAAGGATTCAAATACATATCCAAAATAGCTGAAATTGTTAACATATTAAATCCATCATACTAGGCTCTAAAACTAAAACCGTGAGGCACGTATTGGAGATTGGATTCCATGCTATGGCAAGGTAAGGGACTACCTTACGACAGTACAGCCTAGAAAATGCACCTGGATTTTGATAAGAGCTTCTTGTACCCCTGTTACACAGAGCCGACTGCCACTTTAACATGGCAAACCGGATTACCTCATCCCATTTTCGCACTGAGGCCTTATATTTCCACGGTGTTTGTGCACAAAACAACATGAATATGGGCAATCTAGAATAGGATGGCTGCTCCGAATGGTAGCTAACCACATAGCTCTGCTGCATACCCTGTTTTTTCCATTTTCGGTTTGTGAGGTTTGTGGGGTCACGTCTTTACCTTTACATATAGCACTTCCCACTTGGAATACGAATACTGCCCTCTAGGAAACAATGTAATGCTAGCATTCATCCATACAAGTTTGTTCTAGGATTGAACGAAACGCTTGAGAGCTTCGTCTTCAATTCCATCATCTTTAAGATGTCTTCACTTTGAAAGGCTTGAGTTGGATCGAAGTGGGTTTTGGATAACATATCTGATCTCGGTTTCTTCGAAACAACATTTGATAGCTTCCGGTAAACTTAACCCCGGTTCTTTAGGAAATAAAAAGTCAAAGATAAAAGCGGAGATCACCTCCTAACCGTTAGTGGACGGATTTCCTTATCATTTGTCCTAGGAGAATGAAATGAGATTTATATGCGTAATACTGCATCATGGAAGGTGACTGTGCTATATAGCTCACGTATTTCTCCTAGATATTTCCAGAGTTACATTTTGGGTACAAATTTGATAGTCGGTTATTAACTATCGAATAAACAAACATTCAAATCAGAGATTTATTTCTATAGGAAAAAGCAACATTGTTTAAGCACATAAGCAATCACTAATCCCTAAAATAAATCCTTTCATTAATTGAAATCCCTCTGTAATTTATTTGTATAAAAATACCTTTACATAGATATACCCACAAATTCCAATATTTTTAATACTTGGAAAAATATCTATGTACTTATCTTAACCATATAAGTATATTCACAAACTGAAAAAGATTTTCCCTTTTTGTACAATTCTAAAATCATTTATAAACTTCTTTATAAATCTCTAAAATCATTTACAAACTATTTATAAATGATTCCTCAAGTCATTATAAACCCTAATAAATCCATGAGACTATTTATAAGACTCTTTTTATACATCTACAAACCCATTTACAAAATTCCTTTATAAGTATCTAAAACCATTTACAAAGCTCTCTTTATACATTATAAATAATTTTCCTTTAAATCCCCAAAACCATTTTGTAAAAAATCCTCTTATAAAACCCAAGTCCGTATATAAAACTCTATTTATGAGCTTCGGAAACATTTATAAATAAATAAAGATATTTTACTTCAAAACACTATTACATAATAATAATTTTTAACAATAAAAATTATAAATAAATAATTATTACTAAATTTAAAACACCTTAAAAATAATAATATTTTCAAAACTTTATTAAATAAACAATAATATTTAATCTTTACCGTTATTATATACAGTAATAATTCATTTTCCAAAACATTATTAATAAATCATTATATTAATTTCAAATTATTAATTATTTAAATAATTAACTTTTCAGAATATTGAAATATTGATAAATAACTTTAAAACAACATTGAACATAAATAAATAACTTTAAAACGATACTACATTTAAATAAATAATCTTTAAAACAATATTAAATGTAAATAAATAGCTTTAAAACAATATTAAATATAAATAAGTAATATTTAAAACAATATTAACTGAAAATAAATAATTTTTAAATGATATTAAATATAAATAAATAATCTTTAAAACAATATTAAATATAAATGAATAACTTAAAAAGGCAGATAAAAAGGTTGGAGTAAAACAGAAGCTAAATCCTTTAAAACAAAATATTTTCAAAACCCCAAATTCAAATTTTAAGTAACTCTCTATCTCAAAAATCAGTCCTAACCCAAATGGCAGTTTATAGTATTTCCAAAATACTAATTTAAGGCCAATAGCTACCAAACACTCAGCCAATATTGGTATTGATTTTTTTTATCACTACAGGGTATTAAGTTGATCATATAACAATGTCATAACCCATAGGGTTAACAATTAGATTTGATATTCCATAATCATTGAATAATAATATTGTCGAAAATAATTCAACAATGGTGAAGAATCTTAATGGAGCCTTCCAACCTGTTTCCCTGCACCACAGCTCGTATATATTAGCACATATGTATGTAAATAAAATTAATAGTGCTGAGGAATTCTGTTGGATTCCTTTAACCTATTCTCCTACATCACAAACAATATATAATCATATAATATGGGTCATCTGCTACTAAGCAGGAATATTTATAAAAATTCATCCGCTCCAGGGGCAGAAATAAACCAACGTAGTTGATAATAGTAAATCATCTGAACATCCGAGTCTACAATCTTTATCAACTATATAACATACTAATTTATCAGAGAGGTGAGTTTAACTCACCGAAATTTTAGTTTTTTCCAAAGTGTTCTGGTTTCGTCTGGATTCGAACGACGTTCAAATTCAGTGTAAAATTCAACAAGCTCCATTCATCGCTGAACCAATTCCATTTCGCAATTAACGTCATAATGAGTGTAATGCAAAAATATGTGTCTTGATTGGACCTCGTATGATCAAGATATGCCATTTATAAGTTAAAGATTTAAATTTATATTTAAATTATTAATTACATTCCATTTACTTAATTACCCTATGTTAATCTCTTCTTCTCCATCCTTAATCACCACCCTATCCTTAATTCACTTCTTGAACAGAACAGACTTCTGAGCTGTAGAAATGAACTTAGCTTCAAATCTAGCTTGGAATTGCTCCCAAGTAATCTCTTCTTCCGGAGTAGTGATGGTAATAGAGTTCCACCAATCAGAAGCTCTCCCTTGAAGCTGCCTTGATGCCAACTTCCTCTTAGTTGCATCATCAATTCCCAAATCACCAAAGATCCTTCTACAAGCATCTATCCATCTCTGGACCTCAATAGTTGATTCTGTTCCCAAGAAAACCTTCCCTCCAAGAGCGGTATAATCCTTGCACGACTTGGCAAAATCCACTGGTTTCGGAGTTTGGACTTGAACTCCAACATCAACTGCTGCCCCCGGAACTGGTATCCTTCTCATGATCGAAGTCATCATAGCTTCGAACATGGCTGCATAATCAGTAGTCTCTTCAGTAGCACGGCCTTCCCTAGCAGCTGGTCTCCCTCTTCGACTCATTCTCAATATCTATAAAAAGGAATGATTAGAACATCTAGAGAAACAACTGCATAAAGGACTCAAACTCTACCAAGCTACTATATTATATATAGTAATCATCCATCAAAATACAATTACGTCTCTCATACGTGGTTACTTCAGCGAGCGTTGGGTAAAATCGATTAACCAATGCTCTGATACCAAATGTGACGACCGCCCATGACCCCTGCACCGAATCTGGAGATAGAGCGCTGTAAAGTGTGCCAGGCGACCATGGACGATTGTCAAGGTAAGATATAAAACAACAGAATCTATCGTATCACTCACAGCGCATGGACAAAATACAATAGAACATATGTATAGTGAAGCTTTACAGAACAAAATGACATCATATAAAACTCCATAATAGTTGAATACAAGCATCACATAGTCAATACATCCAGCCTCACTACATATCTCTCAGAGAATACAAAACAGCGGAATATCCAGTACATAAAAGAAGATAATATGCAACCCTCTAGCTCGTCTTCGATATCAGCATCGTGAGAAGAGAACAGCACCTGTCACCTGCTACCTAGTCTGCCCGTCCCAAAATGGACGAACAGCCCAAGGCAATAAGAATTAAAACATAAAGCCTTGAGTCAGACAACAGTCTTAGTGAGCAGTAAATTAACTAACAACATACCAAAAGAGCATAAAGGAAAAGGAATAGGAATACAACCCTCCCACTCCAACCTCATTCTACAGTGATAGCCCCCAGACACACACTAAGCAGAAGCAATCATAGCAGAGCATACAATTTAAAGTAAAACTACTATCACTCGAGTCAAGGGCGATGTTTTCCAAGTACCAAGGCCTAAATCAGATAAGCACCCAGAAAATACCGCTCTTGAGTCCGAATGATGATACAACCAAACATCCATGACTCTGGCTATCACTGTTATCATTGCTTCGATATCACCGTTAATTGAATGACCGGCACATTCTTTCAGCCGTCCGTCAAGGGCTAATGGAAACCCCGGTTCTAGACATAACTCCCGCACGTCGTCGCAGCCCGTGCCTAGGACTATCGAATCTGCCCAGAGTACTCGACCATCAACAGTTGGCCGTTGGGACTATCGAATCTGCCCAAACGTACTCTTGCTTAGAGCATGCTAGAACCTTCAACAACGATGCTACCCAAGCCTCCTAGTCATCCTCCTCGACGACTATTCTCATATCCATTCATTATCTTCAACTCGAATCATATCACCGAGTTATCAACATGCTTGGAATGATCCCGTCTGGATTAGACCAAGTCTTCATCACATGATGCCTCGTTTCATTACATCCTTGCAAAGCTTCATCTCAACTTCACATCATCGAATCTATGCATAAGAGCTTCATCATCCCGCTACATATGCCACGAGCAGCTTTCCCAATTCAAGAGCCTTTCCCTTAGCTTTTGAATCACCTTCGATTTAAATCTAATCATCAATCATCTAGTTCATAACAATCAATCAAATCAAACATCAATCCAAGCAATCAAGCATTCAAATATGATCTAAGTAGACAATTATAACAATAATGGCATTTTCGTAATTAAAGAGTTGAAAGTCCAATAAGCATGAAAACATGGATTATATCTCTACAAACTTGATGAATGAACTTGCATAGGTTAACTTATGATAAAATGGATGTAACATCATCATGAACAATGGATCTATATGGATCTACACAAAGGATGAAGAAAATGCATGGAAATCACTATTTTAACACCAAATCGAGCCAACAATCCGATATACTCCTTTGGATCCGTGTGAGAGATAATCACCACTCACCAAATCACCTAAACAAACTCAAATCAACACGCTTCAGATCTGGACAGCGATGGATGAAGCTTGATCTATCACAAATCCGCTTCAAACGAAGAAATCTCTCTTGAAAAGATGAAGATCTTCAATCTAAGCTCTTGAATCTTCAATCTTGATCTTCGATTTGGATGGATGGAAGCACTAGATTAGAGTGGAGAAAAAGAAGTGAAGAAGTGTAGAAGTCGAGCTCTCAAAATGGCAGCACTTCGTCGCTTCAAAATCCGGATCCCAAAAAGTGAGAACAACCCCTCCTATTTATAGCTGAAAACTGCCTAAGTCGTAACTCGGCTATCTCCTTAAGTCGCTGCCGACTTAACACTATGCCGACCTACGACCTAAAAACCCCCACGACCTAACAGAGCCTCCGACCTATCCCTTAGCCAACAACTCCGACCTAACAGACAAACCTACGACTTAACATGTGCGCTCCCTCCTAAGTCGCCTGGACGACTTAACAACTTAGCACCATTCGACCTAGCACTTACGACTTATAAAACCTTGCGACCTAACAACTTAGCAACTCACGCGACCTAACAGTGTTACGACCTAACACATAGCCTCTCATAAGTCGCCAACTTGTTAACTCCTTAGATCGCTAACCCACCCAGTCGACTTAACTACTAAGTCGCTAACCTGCTAACCCAGCTCCACTAGGTTGTTGCCGACCTAACCATAACTACATGCTATAGGTCGCTCGAAACCTTAACTCGAACTGCCGACCTAACACTTAACACCCAAACGCTTAGGTCGCTCACAACACTCTCTTAGGTCGTTGCCGACCTAACTCTAACCCAGAATACTTAGGTCGCCTGAATCTCTTAAGTCGGTCAAGACTTATCTCCTAGGTCGGTCACTACCTTAAGTCGGTCAACCACACTCCCTTAACTCGGTGAGTTCCTTGAGTCGGCAACTCGACCCAGACTTGTTGCTTAACTCGTCCAAACCCCTAAGTCGGCTACGACTTAGGACTTAAGCAAAATTCAAGCAAAATTCTGCCAAAACCAGAAATGACTTAACAACCATACAACCAAAGGTCAATCATTTTAGAATGTTTTGATCCGTAAAAATATGGGTCGTTACATTCTCTCCCCCTTAGGAATTTCGCCCCCGAAATTCCAAACAAACAAGGCAATCAAAGCTATTCTGTACGCCTATCATCCATAACAATCAATAAACCATGCATCCAATTCTAGCTTAGCGTACAGAATTCTAAGACTTAGAACAAGTTACAATTTCGTTAGATGACACGACACCTTAGGGCCATACCTTGAAGAGTTCAGGATGAGCTGCTTTCATCCTCTCTTCCACCTCCCACGTACAGTCGTTATCATCGTCACTCCATTGTATCTTGAGCAACTTAACTATCTTCCTCCTAAGCTGTTTCGTGTCAGTTTCAACAACACGAAGCGGCTTACGAGGTCTTCTATCAACTGGATCAACTTCGAAATCTTCACAGCTCTCAGCAGAAACCACTGTACTCGAGTCGTGCACATACTTCCGTAGATACGATACATGAAAAACATTGTGCACACTCGACATCTTCTCTGGTAACTCCAATCTGTAGGCGAGCTTTCCAATTCGCTCGATAATCGGGAATGGTCCAACAAATCTCGGAGTCAATTTTCCTTTCTTCCCGAATCGAATAACATTCTTCAGTGGAGAAATCTTCACAAAAACCATATCTCCTACGTCGAATTCCAAATCCTTTCGACGCTTATCGGCATAACTCTTCTGACGGTCTTGGGCTGCCTTCATTCGTTGCCGAATGATCTCTATACAATCTGAAGTCTGTCGAATCATCTCTGGCCCAAGCATCAGCTTTTCTCCTATCTCTATCCAACATGTCGGAGAGTTACACGGTCTTCCATACAACGCCTCATACGGTGCCATACCAATACTTGACTGGTAACTGTTGTTGTATGAAAACTCCACCAAATGAAGGTGATCTTCCCATGATCCTCCGAAATCCAAAACACAAGCTCTGAGGAGATCTTCCAGAACTCGGTTGACTCTCTCGGTCTGACCATCTGTTTGAGGGTGATAAGCTGTACTCAAACACAACTCGGTTCCCAAGACTTCCTGGAAGCTCTTCCAAAATCCACTAGTGAACAATGGGTCTCGATCGCTCACTATACTCTTCGGAATACCATGGAATCGAACTATCCACTTAACATACAACTCAGCCAACTTTGATGCAGTCCTAGTCGATCGAACAGGAATGAATCGTGCACTCTTAGTCAGACGATCCACAATGACCCAAATTCCTTCATTTCCCGTTCTGGTCCTAGGCAATCCATCGATAAAATCCATCGACACTTGTTCCCATTTCCATGTAGGAACTTCTAATGGCTGAAGCAATCCACTTGGCTTCTTCTGTTCGGCTTTTACCAACTGGCAGTTCATACATTTGGAAATAAAATTTCCAACATCCTTCTTCATACCTTCCCAGTAGTAGGTTCTCTTCATATCCCGATACATCTTGTTTCCACCTGGATGAATTGTCAACTTCGAGTGATGACTTTCCTTCAGAACTTCACTCCTCAATTCATCTATATCGGGAACAACTAGTCGTCCTTGCTTTCGAAGCCAACCTTCTCTATCGACCTCGAATCCTTTATCCTTTTCTGGATCCAATCCAGATTCCAAATCGCGGATAATCTTGACAAGCTTATCATCTCGCTTTTGGCCCTCGCCAATCCTTTCCACAAGAGTGGGTCTTATCGATAAGTTTGCCAACATCTCAGGTTCCAATTCGCATCTAGGCCTGAAGTCAAATCCAGCTAAATACTCGAGACTCTTCCATTCTGAAAACATGGCTCCCAATCCTGCATGTCTTCGACTTAACGCATCTGCCACTGCGTTACCTTTTCCCGGAGTATAAGCTATACCAAAATCATATGATGCCAAAAACTCTAGCCAACGTTGCTGCCGAAGATTCAAATCCTTCTGGGAGAAAAGATACTTCAACGACTTATGATCCGTAAACAACTCGAATCGAACTCCCAACAGATAATGTCTCCACACCTTCAGAGCAAATACAATCGCCGCCAATTCCAAATCATGAGTTGGGTAATTCCTTTCATGCGGCTTCAGTTGTCGACTGGCATACGCAACAACTTTATCCTTCTGCATCAGCACTGCTCCAAGTCCAGTACCACATGCGTCGGTGTAAACCATCATCTCATCATTCCCACTAGGAATAGTCAAAACAGGAGCACTCGTCAATCTCTCTTTCAGGATTCCGAAAGCTTGCTCACACTTAGCATTCCAACTGAACACTTGGTTCTTCTTCGTCAATCCTGTTAACGGTACAGCTACCTTGGAGAAGTCTTTGATAAACCGTCGATAATATCCCGCTAATCCAAGAAAACTTCTCACATCTGATGCATTCTTAGGTCTAACCCAATCCTGGATTGCTGCCACCTTAGCGGGATCAACCGCTATTCCATTTCCAGAAATCACATGGCCTAAGAACCTCACTTCACTCTTCCAGAAGTGACACTTCGAAAACTTAGCCTTCAGCTGATGTTTCCGCAAGATTTCCAAAACAATACGCAAGTGCGTCTTGTGCTCTTCTTCAGTTCTGGAATAAATCAGAATATCATCCACGAACACAAGTACGAACTTGTTCAACTGATCTCTGAACACTCTATTCATAAGATCCACAAAATATGCTGGCGCGTTAGTCAATCCAAACGGCATTACCAGCCACTCAAAGAAACCGGATGGTGTCCTAAAAGCAGTCTTCGGCACACTATCCTTAGCTACTCTCAACTGGTGAAATCCCGTTGCCAAATCCATCTGAGAAAACACCTTTGCTTCGTGAAGCTGATCAAACAAGTCATCTATTCTCGGCAATGGATACTTGTTTTTCTTAGTCACCTTATTCAGCTCACGATAATCCACACACAATCTCAACGACCCATCTGCCTTGGTTGCAAACACAACTGGTGCACCCCACTCGGACACACTACGCCGAATGAACCCTTTCTGTAAAAGGTCATCAACTTGCACCCTCAACTCTTGTTGTTCCCTAGGCGCCATCCGCCTAAGAGGCATCACAACAGGTCTGGCTCCTTCAACTAGATCTATACGAAACTCGATCTCTCTATGCGGCGGCAACCCTTTGACTTCGTCAAAGACATCCTCGAATCCATTAGCGATCGGCACTGATGACAGTCCATCCCGTGGAACAACTAGCGAATACATGAAGCTCATGAAGACGCCTTCCTCATGCTTACATCGTATCACAATCTTTCGCCCTTCCACATTCTCGACTGTCACCTCCAGCCTCTCACAATCAACCTTAGCCGCATACTTCCTAAGCCAGTCCATACCCAAGATAATTCCGAACCCCGCAAAGTTCAGAACAAAGCAATCACAAACAAAAGAGCAACCATGACTCGACACAACTAGACCACGGCATAACATACACAAACAAGACGAACCCCCAACTGGATTAGTCACAACCAATGGCCTATCAACAATATCCGGTTCCAAACCTAACCGGCCTACGAGTTCATTACAAACAAACGAATGCGACGCTCCAGTATCAAACAGAACTCTAACTGGAACACCACATAGGGAAAGAGTACCTTGAACAACCACACTCTTCCCCTTCTCTTCAGCAGTAGGAGCTTTCGAAGACGACGGAACAGCTCCTAAAGCATAGGCTTGCACAATCTGCCTGTCCTTCCTCGGTTCTGGACAATTCTTCCTGAAATGCCCCGGCTTGTCACAGTTGTGACACTTCATCGGCACCTTAGGATTCTTACAATCCTTCGAGAAATGACCCTTCTGCTGACAATTGTAGCAAGTCACCTCACCTTTCGGCTTCTTCTGGCCATCCTTGCCCTTCTGCTGCTGCTGCTTCCTCTTCTGGTTTCCACCCTGCTGTGGTTTAGATTCTCCCTTGGTAACAGCAACAACAGGTCCTTCCTTAGGAAACAGACTCTCATGCCTAAGAGCTTTCTCCACAAGCTTCTCAAATGAATCGTCCAAATGATCCACCAACTGTCTCCCAAGATAACTATCCAAGCCAGTCACGAACTTCTCATTCTTCTGGTAAGCAGACTCAATATATGACCGGGCATACTTGGACAAAGCTTCAAACTCAGAAACATACTCAAGAACAGATCTTCCACCCTGCTTGAGCTCCACGAACTTCTTGAACAGAACAGACTTCTGAGCTGTAGAAATGAACTTAGCTTCAAATCTAGCTTGGAATTGCTCCCAAGTAATCTCTTCTTCCGGAGTAGTGATGGTAATAGAGTTCCACCAATCAGAAGCTCTCCCTTGAAGCTGCCTTGATGCCAACTTCCTCTTAGTTGCATCATCAATTCCCAAATCACCAAAGATCCTTCTACAAGCATCTATCCATCTCTGGACCTCAATAGTTGATTCTGTTCCCAAGAAAACCTTCCCTCCAAGAGCGGTATAATCCTTGCACGACTTGGCAAAATCCACTGGTTTCGGAGTTTGGACTTGAACTCCAACATCAACTGCTGCCCCCGGAACTGGTATCCTTCTCATGATCGAAGTCATCATAGCTTCGAACATGGCTGCATAATCAGCAGTCTCTTCAGTAGCACGGCCTTCCCTAGCAGCTGGTCTCCCTCTTCGACTCATTCTCAATATCTATAAAAAGGAATGATTAGAACATCTAGAGAAACAACTGCATAAAGGACTCAAACTCTACCAAGCTACTATATTATATATAGTAATCATCCATCAAAATACAATTACGTCTCTCATACGTGGTTACTTCAGCGAGCGTTGGGTAAAATCGATTAACCAATGCTCTGATACCAAATGTGACGACCGCCCATGACCCCTGCACCGAATCTGGAGATAGAGCGCTGTAAAGTGTGCCAGGCGACCATGGACGATTGTCAAGGTAAGATATAAAACAACAGAATCTATCGTATCACTCACAGCGCATGGACAAAATACAATAGAACATATGTATAGTGAAGCTTTACAGAACAAAATGACATCATATAAAACTCCATAATAGTTGAATACAAGCATCACATAGTCAATACATCCAGCCTCACTACATATCTCTCAGAGAATACAAAACAGCGGAATATCCAGTACATAAAAGAAGATAATATGCAACCCTCTAGCTCGTCTTCGATATCAGCATCGTGAGAAGAGAACAACACCTGTCACCTGCTACCTAGTCTGCCCGTCCCAAAATGGACGAACAGCCCAAGGCAATAAGAATTAAAACATAAAGCCTTGAGTCAGACAACAGTCTTAGTGAGCAGTAAATTAACTAACAACATACCAAAAGAGCATAAAGGAAAAGGAATAGGAATACAACCCTCCCACTCCAACCTCATTCTACAGTGATAGCCCCCAGACACACACTAAGCAGAAGCAATCATAGCAGAGCATACAATTTAAAGTAAAACTACTATCACTCGAGTCAAGGGCGATGTTTTCCAAGTACCAAGGCCTAAATCAGATAAGCACCCAGAAAATACCGCTCTTGAGTCCGAATGATGATACAACCAAACATCCATGACTCTGGCTATCACTGTTATCATTGCTTCGATATCACCGTTAATTGAATGACCGGCACATTCTTTCAGCCGTCCGTCAAGGGCTAATGGAAACCCCGGTTCTAGACATAACTCCCGCACGTCGTCGCAGCCCGTGCCTAGGACTATCGAATCTGCCCAGAGTACTCGACCATCAACAGTTGGCCGTTGGGACTATCGAATCTGCCCAAACGTACTCTTGCTTAGAGCATGCTAGAACCTTCAACAACAATGCTACCCAAGCCTCCTAGTCATCCTCCTCGACGACTATTCTCATATCCATTCATTATCTTCAACTCGAATCATATCACCGAGTTATCAACATGCTTGGAATGATCCCGTCTGGATTAGACCAAGTCTTCATCACATGATGCCTCGTTTCATTACATCCTTGCAAAGCTTCATCTCAACTTCACATCATCGAATCTATGCATAAGAGCTTCATCATCCCGCTACATATGCCACGAGCAGCTTTCCCAATTCAAGAGCCTTTCCCTTAGCTTTTGAATCACCTTCGATTTAAATCTAATCATCAATCATCTAGTTCATAACAATCAATCAAATCAAACATCAATCCAAGCAATCAAGCATTCAAATATGATCTAAGTAGACAATTATAACAATAATGGCATTTTCGTAATTAAAGAGTTGAAAGTCCAATAAGCATGAAAACATGGATTATATCTCTACAAACTTGATGAATGAACTTGCATAGGTTAACTTATGATAAAATGGATGTAACATCATCATGAACAATGGATCTATATGGATCTACACAAAGGATGAAGAAAATGCATGGAAATCACTATTTTAACACCAAATCGAGCCAACAATCCGATATACTCCTTTGGATCCGTGTGAGAGATAATCACCACTCACCAAATCACCTAAACAAACTCAAATCAACACGCTTCAGATCTGGACAGCGATGGATGAAGCTTGATCTATCACAAATCCGCTTCAAACGAAGAAATCTCTCTTGAAAAGATGAAGATCTTCAATCTAAGCTCTTGAATCTTCAATCTTGATCTTCGATTTGGATGGATGGAAGCACTAGATTAGAGTGGAGAAAAAGAAGTGAAGAAGTGTAGAAGTCGAGCTCTCAAAATGGCAGCACTTCGTCGCTTCAAAATCCGGATCCCAAAAAGTGAGAACAACCCCTCCTATTTATAGCTGAAAACTGCCTAAGTCGTAACTCGGCTATCTCCTTAAGTCGCTGCCGACTTAACACTATGCCGACCTACGACCTAAAAACCCCCACGACCTAACAGAGCCTCCGACCTATCCCTTAGCCAACAACTCCGACCTAACAGACAAACCTACGACTTAACATGTGCGCTCCCTCCTAAGTCGCCTGGACGACTTAACAACTTAGCACCATTCGACCTAGCACTTACGACTTATAAAACCTTGCGACCTAACAACTTAGCAACTCACGCGACCTAACAGTGTTACGACCTAACACATAGCCTCTCATAAGTCGCCAACTTGTTAACTCCTTAGATCGCTAACCCACCCAGTCGACTTAACTACTAAGTCGCTAACCTGCTAACCCAGCTCCACTAGGTTGTTGCCGACCTAACCATAACTACATGTTATAGGTCGCTCGAAACCTTAACTCGAACTGCCGACCTAACACTTAACACCCAAACGCTTAGGTCGCTCACAACACTCTCTTAGGTCGTTGCCGACCTAACTCTAACCCAGAATACTTAGGTCGCCTGAATCTCTTAAGTCGGTCAAGACTTATCTCCTAGGTCGGTCACTACCTTAAGTCGGTCAACCACACTCCCTTAACTCGGTGAGTTCCTTGAGTCGGCAACTCGACCCAGACTTGTTGCTTAACTCGTCCAAACCCCTAAGTCGGCTACGACTTAGGACTTAAGCAAAATTCAAGCAAAATTCTGCCAAAACCAGAAATGACTTAACAACCATACAACCAAAGGTCAATCATTTTAGAATGTTTGATCCGTAAAAATACGGGTCGTTACAGAGTTAGTACTAAAACAGTTTCAATCACTTTTAAATCGAATTCAAAAGTTTGCTATTATCATTTTTATTTAAATAAGGTTTCCAAATCATTTTTATTCATATTAAATTCAAGATTTAATTATTTAAGCAATTTCAAATATTCAAATAATTTATTATATTTGAAATTTAAGTTATTTAACTTGAAAAATTAACTTTTTAATATTTTAAATCAATTAATATTCCAAATTCAAATGACAAAAAATCTGGATCGTTACATGCTTTTCCCTTTAAAAATGTTTCGACCCTGAAATTACCAAGTAAGAAAAATGTCTCAAAACCCTTCAACTTTCAAAACCAAATAGTTGAAATAGATTACCAAATTCTTTTAAGCCTTTAGCTTCCTTCACCGAAATGAACTAATATTATTCCAAGTTATAACACCAAAAATCAAATTTTTGTTATAAAAATTTCTCGAAATTCTCGAAAAATTTCTAGCACCTTAAATTTACGAAAAATTTCACCAGCGTCTCCTTTGGGTGGATTGATCAGAAAAATTTATAATATATATGTATATATAATTACACATCTCATCTTCAAGGATGAGGCATCCCAAGGGGAAAATATAAAAATACAGTATGTAATCCGAGATATGTACCTTTTTATTAGCATTAGCAAGCATATACAATCAACATAATGCGAAAGCAAGCTCCAATGCAAAGCATTGGCCATCTGCACCTACTAATCACTATAACCCAATAAGAACATATATAGCGAAAGTAATATCAATATATAACATGTACTAATACAATGACTATATGCAAATGTAACGAATGTAACCAGAAAAACCATCAATCAAACAATACCCATTAAATTTATTCATAACCATATCAATTCACATTTCCCAATGTCAATATTTTACTTATTAAAGGCCATATGATATATATACACAATCCGTACGCAATATCATACCTGATCGCTTGCTCGATCACACAATTTCACTTCTGAACTAGTATTGTTCACATGACCACTTTAGTGCGGACTCAAATTCAGTTCCTTGATTAGAAACTGCCATTCTCCTTGAGTAATATACAATGATAGAGAATTTCAGAATCAATCAAAAGTCCATATCCAGTATTCACCGTCGAGAATTGAATGAAAAATTCAAACTCGGATTGATGTGAATCATCTCGAAATCATGTGCTCGAATTTGGATAAACAGTTATGCGAATAAGATAATATACGTACAACTTACGTATTTATTTCACTTGGTTTCTCATTATTCGAATTTTTTAATTTAGAATCATTTACTCATAATCTTATTCACAATCAATTTCATTTCAAAAATCATTTCATTTAACTTAAGTTAAACTTCATTTCAAATTTGCTTTTCTTAACATTCATATTCAATAGTTTAAAATTTTGTTTTAACTTACTAATTCTCAAAATTTATAAATTATAAACTTATTTTCTCATACTTTCATAGAACGGTTAAATGAAAACTTTCAGAGTTTAAACACCTTGTTCTTATTTCAAATTATTTTGAAGCAATACTATAAATAATTTTTTTGTATTTCAAATCATACTTTTGAATTTTAAAATCAAAACTAGTTTTACCAAAACAAACTCCAATGATAGCAATCCATCACTTAGAAACTCGAAAATAAATGCCAATGTTGCTGTAGTCATCACCGAAATTATTATTCAGGGACCGTAGTGAGTTTCGGTGTTTTTTGTCTCTTTTAAATTTCATTTTAAAAATTTTCCATTCAAAAATATTTTCTAAATAATATCATTATTATTTTCCAAAGCCTTTGAATTTTTTTTTAAAATCACCAGGATTTAATTCTCGAATTCTCAGCTTTTAAATCCTTTTTATTTACAAATCATATTTATCAATTTTACTCATATATATATAATTTCATTTAGGTTATATAAAACCATTTCTTAAGCGTTTATCTTTGTTTACATTACAATAATAATGCGACGACCCGGATTTTCTAACGTTTGTTATTAGGTGATTAACTGTTTTCAATTTTTGAAATATTGATTTATTAAGTCGAACAAATAAATTTCTAATAACTAAAATATCTATATCTATAAATTGATTAAAAACTATATTCAAATTTTAAATAAAATTTCTGGATTTGATAAATTTTAGAGAAATATAAATAAAACTCCACCATTTAAAATTCAAGGTAGAATACATTTGTATATAAATATAAATACATGCAAGCTTATGATGTTTAATATATACATATAAGTATATAAGTATAGATATATATGTATATATACCCATATGAAGTAAAATATAGGAAAGTTTGTATAAGTATAAATAAATATATATGTAATATCAAAATATACATAAGCAATGTATATGAGAATATGTATAAGTATAAATGTATGTATATGATGGTAAAACATATGTAAGTAAATAAATGTGTATAAAAGTAGGGATAAATTCATATAAGTGGCTAATATTTGCTTGTATGTAACATAAATAAAAATTTCTATAAATTACATAAAGATAGGCATATATGCATATATATTTGTATAAGACAAAGTAGGACAAAAACTATGTTTATAAGTATATGTATGTAGAATGTATATATGTAAGGGTATATATGCATGTAAACATACAAGAGGACATAGCACTAAATGCACATTCCCTCAAGCACATATTATATCAAATCCACTTTTCAAATTATCAAATCTTTTTTTTTTTCAGTTTTCAAATCAGGTCAAAAAAATATCAAATCGGAAAAAAAAGAAGAAAATGAAAATAAAATTACTATAACTGATAAGGCTACAGCCTATTTCCCTTTTATAAATACCTCTGCCTTGCTTTGCATTTTTTTTCATTCGAACAATAGAAATAATACAAACTGCCACTTAAAAACCAAAGACACTCAAGTATAGAAGATCAAGCAAAAACAAGCAGGCTTGTTCAAAGAGAAATAAATTGTGAGTAAACATGACCTTCACTTACTGTGAATTATGTTTGTTCCATATATCTGTAGATGTGCATGAATCTTTTACTTATCAAGCATTTATGTGTTACTAACTTTGCTATGCGGTGTGTACATATGTTTTAAATCGTATTAATGAAACCTGGAAAACAAAAAGGAAAAATAAAATGTACAGCCTCTATTTCAAAGAAAGAAAAATTATAGCCTTTCCAACTTCAAAACATCATTACATCTCAATCCAGTTGATTTTAGATCTTGACCACAAAAGCAAAGTCGATTGTTTCCTTGTGTAGTTGATTCAAAAACTCGTTGCATTTGTTATCATTGAGTACAGAGGAAGGAAGGTTAAGTTACAGTAATTAGATTATAATTGATTGAAAATTCAAGTGTCATATTTTCATCAGTAGATTACATGATGGTGTTTGTTAGCGAGAAATATGATTTTTAAGATTGTTTTGGGTTTTTTATGTTATATAGAGGGAGCATTTTGCAGTTGATCGATCTTTGGGGTTCGGCCAAATTCCAACAACCCAGTCATTTTCGTGGGCCGAGATTTGGTCGGGAGGAGATATTGGTGGTGTGGCATTCAAGAAAAATGCCACGGGTTTTTTTTAGCCTACGGTGGCCAGGCGAGGCGGCACTAAGGTTTAAGGCGCGTGGGGTTTTGGGTTCGGTCGAAGGCTAACGGCGAAGAGTGGGGGGAGAGGTAGGGTTGCGGTCCAAGGGGGAAAGGAAAGAGGAGGTGGTGGCGAGTGAGTGGGTAGAGTCTTGCAGTGAACCGAGGTAGGGGTGGCCGTGTCGAGGCGATTGAAGGGGTGGGGTTTCGTTCCCGTTTTGGTCTGAAGTCCAAGTTTTGAACCGGAAAGATTTTTCGGTGTTCCAGGTGGTCGATCATGTCTGGTGTTGGAAAGTGTTTTGCGTAGGTGATCGGCGGTGATTGTTGTGGGCTGGTGATGGTGTGCATGTGCACGGTGGCATGTACAACTGGGTTCATTTGTAAGATATGAGTGGAGAGGAAAGAATAGCAGGTGGAATAAGAAAGAAGGGAGCAGATGGTTATTCTTTCGGGCCGAACGTGTGGGTTGGGCCACGTTTTTTTTTAAAAACTTTTAATTTAAAACTTATATCTAAAACTATCTACTAGTATTAATCTAGAACTACTTGTTGATAATTTTCTGTAATACAGAATCCGACTATTTTATAAATAATTAAAGTAGGGTATAATTAAAGTCTATTTAATTAACCTTATGGTAGTTGATAAATTAGTTACTAAATAGATTATTTATTAACTAAAAATAAGTTGCTCTATAACTAATTACTAATCTGGATTAAAGAAAAAAATAGATTCAGTTTATCTAGGTGATTAAATTCTAATGGTGAACTTGTTTAAAACATGAGTTGTAAATCGTTAAATCTGTTATTGACCTATGCTTTGTATTACTGCTCTTGAATATATTTTTCTAATTGTCCTTGTCTGTGCCTTTAGCAGCCAAATTGGTTAAAAAGTTAGAATAGACGAGGTCACGTTTATTGAAAGTAATCATATGTAGTAAATGCCATATGTGTATATTGACAATATGAATATAAGTGGTTTATTTGAAATAGTTGTCCTTTGAAAGTTATCGATTTGTTTCGAAGAGACTGGGATCGGATTTGCTTCACTAGAGCATGATAGGGGGTTCTCGCTTCTTGTTAGGTAGCGAACGGATGACTGTTACCCCTACATGTCCCGGAGTGATTGGTTGCAGTCGAGAGGCTGGCCATAAAAGCAAATTCGAGGTACCAGTGTAAGCTACGGTGGAAAGTGGCCGCTGTCGATGGCTGAAAAGCCTAGATCTTTACACGTGGTATCAGAGCTGAAGGTTAAGCGAGAACTTTGGCTCTGGTGGGTATTACTCATTAGAGATAGGGTCAGTAGTATCCTAGAATGAGTTGAGTGTAATATAAATGAGGGCGTACTTGTTATTTTCTTATATAATGATTTTTAAATAATTTTGTTATATTAATGATTCTGAATTATTATAGCATATTAAGTTGATTGGTTGTTGTTATTGAAATTAAGTAAGATTATGGGACTTAAGTGGTAAAATATATAACCAAATAGAAATTTGGGTAATGATAAATTATACAAATAAATTAAGTAGAAAGTAGGCCTAAAACCAGAATTTAAAACTTCGGAAATTCCGGAAGTATTTTTCAAGGTGTTTTAAAATGAAATAAGTTACCCTGATTGTATTTTTCCAGTAAATTATTATGGAATATATGGTTTCTAGATATGATATTATTGATTATTATCATAAATTAGTTATTGTGTCTTACTAAAGGGATGTTTATTTTAGAATAAACAATGATGAAACAGAGTGAAATGTTATAAGCTGAATTTATAAATGTGACCTATAAATTAAAATGAATTTAAAGGTGAAGTTTTAAATCTAAGTCCAGAGAATTTTAAAAATTTGTTTCAAAGTGTTGAAGGAAATAATAAATAATATTATTTAGAATATTTTTTAATATAAAAATCTTTGTTTTAAAGCAAGAGTTGTTGGAAGATGAATTTGTTTGGATTAAAAACCAAGAATGGTTTAAAGTTAAAGTGGGATTCGGTATGTTAATGGGATAAATATGTATATATGGGATATATGTATATGTGGATATATATAGTTTCAAAGTTGATTTGAAATAAATAACTGGGTGTTTGAATTTTGAAATTCCCCTTAGAATGAGGTGTATAACCCAAAGGGAAATAAGTTTATGAACTTATAAGTGGGAAGTGATATTGATAAGAAATTTAAATTTGGGATGTAAAATTTAAATTAAGTAAGGTTAAATGGATTGAACGAATTGGAATTTAACTCAAGGAAAGTTAAATAAGTTTTGAACTTATAACCCGACTTTGGAATTTCAAGGTGAAATTAAGATTTAACTTGTGGAAGTTAAATAGGTTAAATTGGAAAAGGAGTTATGTATGATTTCAAAGCGATTTTTGAAAGAAAACGAGTCTTGAATTCTGGAAGTTTGTGATGGGTGCTATTGATTGGTGTTTTTGGTAATTTGGATGTTAATTTACCTTGATATATCTGACTATCATCCTGTTTGTTACTAACAGTATATAAAACTATAAATTGGGTTATTTCGAATAAATTAAGTAGTGGATTGAAGTGATATATATCCATTACTGAAACTGAATGGAAATAAAACTTTATTTTGAAACTATTTAAATGATTTTGATTTTTAGAAAAAAAAATGAATTTATGGAAATGAAATTATTTTGAACTAAAATTTGAAATGTTAAAAATGAATTTGTCAACCGAAATTGTTTAAAGATTGGGTTTAAAATTTTGAAGTTATAATTGGGAAATAAATTGAATTCTGAAAATTTGATTTGTTCTAAAAAGATTTGAACTCTCACTCGAACCTTGAAATAAGTTTAAGTAGAGGTAATTTAAATGAATATTTTGAAATTTAGGCTCAGGATTTAAATATAAATGATTTAGGTTGCTAAATTAAATATTAAGGGTAATTTGATTTAAGTGATTAAATCAGTATTTTGAAAACCGAACCCGAATTTATATAAATCGAGATGGTTAAAGGTTGAGAATGAAACTGGGATTAATTCAAATTGAAATTGAATTGAATTAATTGGAATTGTAGTCGAAATTGAATTTGTTCGAATTCAAAATGGGAATCGATTTGAATTGGAATAGGAATCGAAGTTAATTCGAATTGGAATCTGGATTGAATCAATTTAAATGGAAGTGGAAATTGAAAATCGATTTGAATTGGAGATGGGGAATTGAATTAGTTGGACTTTGAGACTATTTTCAAATAAATTATTTTGCTATAAACTGTTTTAAATCTATCTTCTTAAATATTCAAATTATCTTGGATTTTTCCAAGCTATTTAGTATACAAACCTTTCTTTTAAAAACTCAAACTACCTTATATTAACTATTTAACTACTTTATAACTATTCAACCTATCTTCAAAATTCAAACTGGTCAGAGTGGAAATTATTTATATTTAAACCATGGATTTAAATACAAATTGTGATAAAATTGAAGTTATAACCCAAAATGAAACTCGGAGCAAAATATTGAATTGGAACCAAAATCAGAATATTAAGGTAAAGATGATTTTGAAGTGAAATAATATATTTTGAGAAAAATATGATGATTTTAAAATGAAGATTGGATAGTACCATAATTGAAACTTACCTTATACAAGTAGAAATGTAACATAACTTTTTAAACGAAATTGAACTTAAAAAGTTGATTTGGCATTAATGAGGTTATATACATGTTAGTTATATATTCAAACTTTCCCTTGTTGAATTTATAATCAGAAGAAAATGATCTTTGAAAGATATTTGAAATACTAAATGGAGTTTATATAAGTATAAAAGTTGACTTAGAAAATTATTGATTTGAAAATTATTCAAGCTGAAAAGAATAATTTTATATGTATATTAGAATGAAATTGAAAAGGTTTTGGAACCCATTGATTTTGAAAGGCTTTTGATTTTGGCAAAAAAAAGTCAATTTTTGAAATTTGGTAAACCAAATTTGGGAATTATCAATTTTGAAGATATTGATTTTGTGTAAATGAAGTTTATATGTGATGCATATGAAGAGTATGATTTGAAAGGTACTATATATGTATATAGTATGATATGTTTTGAGAAAGATATGGAAAAAAGGCACCCCCATGATAGTTGAAACTATAGTAGGAGATCCACTGGGTGGTTCTGCCTAGAACCCTAAGGGCTTGTTCAATGAAATTGGGATCCCAGAGGACGTCCGGACAGAAACTCGAGTTCCTGATGATCATTTGTTGGGTAGCGTAAGTCGGGTGGTGCTGATGCCTATAGTTACATTGGGTTTTGCCGTGATGACAACGTGATCTTTTTTGTAACTGCGATCTATCGCAGTTCCATAGCGTAAATCGAGTGGTAATGATTGCCTACAAACTATGTTTGATTTCGCTGGGATAGCGAAGTAACATCGGTAGATTGCGATCTATGTGGTTTGGTTCCATAGCGTAATTCGTGTGGCAGTGAGTACCTACAGTCTACACTGGGTTCCACTGGAACAGTGACACAACTTTGTGTAGTCTGTGATCTATGTGGTAAAGTTTTGTTTGGTAGCGTAATTCGAGTGGCGCTGATGCCTACAGTTACAAGAGTTTTGTTGTGATAAAAACGCAACCCTGGGTGTAGCTGCGAACTGTGCAGTCCCCATGACGAAAGTTGAGAGGTGCGGATGCCTATAGTTTTCTTATGGATTTCGCCGGGATGGCGACGCAATCATCGTGCTAACTGCGACCCATGGGAGGGGGTGATGATTTCCATAGCATTTTTGAAAAGAGTTTTTCAAGTATTTTCACTGGGTGTTGAAAGCTGGTCTACTAAGTACATATAGATTTTCAGTCCTATACCTGATCAACGTATGACTAAATTTCTGTGAGAACAAGGATGGACTTGTTTGGCCATCGAGTTATGAAAAGTATTTTTATATAAAGCCAATTTGGTAATATTATGAAATTTTTAAAGTGTTTTAAATTGTATAATAAAAGGAGTAAGGAGTTAAAATGTTTAAAAATGATTAATTTAATAATATACATCGAAATTCAAATTCTCGCTTTGTTCCTTTTCGAGGACGAAAAGTTCTAAGGAGAGAGGAATGTGACGACCCGGATTTTCTGATGTTTTTTATTAGGTGATTAACTGTTTTCAATTTTTGAATATTGATTTATTTAGTCGAACAAATAAATTTCTGATAACTAAAATATCTATATTTATAAATTGATTAAAAACTATATTCAAATTTTAAATAAAATTTCTAGATTTGATAAACTTTAGAGAAATATAAATAAAACTCCACCATTTAAAATTCAAGGTAGAATACATTTGTATATAAATATAAATACATACAAGCATATGATGTTTAATATATATATATATATAAGTATATAAGTATAGATATATATGTATATATACCCATATGAAGTAAAATATAGGAAAGTTTGTATAAGTATGAACAAATATATATGTAATATCAAAATATACAAAAGCAATGTATATGAGAATATGTATAAGTATAAATGTATGTATATGATGGTAAAACATATGTAAGTAAATAAATGTGTAGAAAAGTAGGGATAAATTCATATAAGTGGCTAATATTTTCTTGTATGTAACATAAGTAAAAATTTATAAAATTACGTAAAGATAGGCATATATGCATATATATTTGTATAAGATAAAGTAAGACAAAAACTATGTTTATAAGTATATGTATGTAGAATGTATATATGTAACGGTATATATGCATGTAAACATACAAGAGGACATAGCATTAAATGCACATTCCCTCAAGCACATATTATATCAAATCCACTTTTCAAATTATCAAATATTTTTTTTCAATTTTCAAATCATGTCATAAAAATCTCAAATCAAAAAAAAAAGATCAAAATCAAATTACTGTAACTGATAAGGCTACAGCCTATTCCCTTGTTATAAATACCTCTGCCTTGCTTTGCATTTTTTTTTCATTCGAACAACAGAAATAATACAAATTGCCACTTAAAAACCAAAGACACTCAAGTACAGAAGATCAAGAAAAAACAAGCAGGCATGTTCAAAGAGAAATAAACTGTGAGTAAACATGACCTTCACTTACTGTGAATCATGTATGCTCCATATATTTGTAGATATGCATGAATCTTTTACTTATCAAGCATTAATGTGTAACTAACTTTGCTATGCGGTGTAAACATATGTTTTAAATTGTATTAATGAAACCTGGAAAACAAAATGGAAAAAAAATGTACAGCCTCTGTTTCAAAGAAAGAAAAAATAGAGCCTTTCCAACTTCAAAACATCATTACATCTCAATCCAGTTGATTTTAGATCTTGACCCCAAAAGCAAAGTCGATTGTTTCCTTGTGTAGTTGATTCAAAAACTCATTGCATTCGTTATCATTGAGTACAAAGGAAGGAAGGTTAAGTTACAGTAACTATATTATAATTGATTGAAAATTCGAGTGTGATATTTTCATTAGTAGATTACATGATGGTGTTTGTTAGCGGAAATATGATTTTTAAGATTGTTTTGTGTTTTTTGTGCTATATAGAGGGAGCATTTTGCAGTTGATCGGTCTTTGGGGTTCAGTCGAATTCCGGCAACCCAGTCGTTTTCGTGGGCCGAGATTTGGTCGGGAGGAGGTATGGGTGGTGTGGCATTCGAGAAAAATGCCAGGGGTTTTTCTAGCCTACGGTGGCCAGGCGAGGCTGCACTAGGGTTTAAGGCGCTTTGGGTTTTGGGTTTGATCGAAGGCTAACGGCAAAGAGTGGGGGAGAGGTAGGGTTGCGGTCCGAGGGAAAGGAAAGAGGAGGTGGTGGCAAGTGAGTAGGTAGAGTCTTGCGGTGAACCGAGGTAGGGGTGGCCGTGTCGAGGCGATTGAAGGGGTGGGGTTTCGTTCCCGTTTTGGTCAGAAGTCCAAGTTTCGAACCGGAAAGATTTTTCGATGTTCCAGGTGGTCGATCGTGTCTGGTGTTGGAGAGCGTTTTGCGTAGGTGATCGGCGGTGATTGTTGTGGGCTGGTGATGGTGTGCATGTGCAGTTGGCGTGTACAGCTGAGTTCATTTATAAGATATGAGTAGAGAGGAAAGAATAGTAGGTGGAAGAAGAAATAAGGGAGCAGATGGTTGTTCTTTCGGGCCGAACGTGTGGGCTGGGCCGCTTTTTTTTTTAAAAAAAAATCTTTTAATTTAAAACTTATATCTAAAACTATCTACTAGTATTAATCTAAACATTGTATAACATGAAATTAGAATTATTAGTAAGTATATATTATATTTCTATTTGTCAATTTTCAATTCAGTTTGTTTATATATGTTAATTGACAAACGTTTTATCAATCATATTAAATGCACGAATTTATCATTGTAGATAATTATAACATTATATAGCATATGTTCTTACAATATTAGAAATGTTAAATGTTACCATTTCATTTTTCTAATAAGGCTCCCACTAGTATTTTATGTTTCTCCAAACCCTAAGATGAAACATAGAAGTCTTACAACTTCACTAGTGGGTGTTAGGACTCGTTTGTTTTGGTTTTCTGACCTTGAGTTTGCTCAACAAATCATAGCCCCACAAACGATGGATAACTCCTTATCGGTTGTATTATATACAACTCCTAACCCATTTTTCCTTGTTCTAATCTCATTTCAACCTTGAGTTTGCTCAACAAATCGAAAGAGATTATTCACTCATACCTACCATATCATGATGGCCTAAGTATAGTATATGTACCTTGAGTTTGCTCAACAAATACATATATTTGTCTTACCTCATTTGTTCAATATATTAATAATACTACGCATAACATCCCTAGCTTGAGTTTGCTCAACAATTAAGGAGTATGTAAGTAATTTATTAATATATATGGTAGAGGACAACATTATATTGAAGATTCATAATCTTCAATATATATATTAAGTGATATCGACTTATAGAATAATATATTTCTTATGAAATACTCCAGCGATTTAAGTGTCAAATACATCAGAAATCATGGTATATGTACATTTACATATGTATTTATTTCTCAAATCTATTTGGGTTTCTTTAATGTTCCACATTTAGTTTATATACATATCATATAAGTTTTATTGTTATATAACTTTTTTATTTCATATTACTTATATGATAGTCTTACGTATAATATATCACTAATTAAATATTATCTAATTAATTTTAATCAATTTACTCTTTAATTAATTTTAAATTAGTATTCCAATATAACTTTTATATTGTACATATCTATTATAACATTTATAGTGTATACTATAAGCTTTATAGTGTAACACACATAAATCATATATATGTGTATTTTATTTAATTAATTTATTCAATTAAACAATTTTTATTAAAATTTATTAATTTCAAAAGTTATCTTGTATACATACATGTATACTTATGTTATCTTAAACATTTTAAAATAACATAACATATATCAATATATATAATACAAGCATATATGCATTAATTAATTGACATATTTAATTAATTTATTTTATTAATCTTAATAAATTTAAAATTTAAAATTATTATATAAATATTTTCAAACATTTTGAAAATATCATTATCCTTTCAAACATTTTGAAAACTTATGCAGTATTATAATTTTTATAATAAACATGTTTTATTTTAAATTTAACTATTAAATTTAAAATCTTTAACATTAATTTTCAAAACAATTTTAAAAATTAGCCCAAGGCCCAAATTAAGTTGGGCCTTTTCTATTAGGAGCAACCTTTGTGCTCACTTCACCTTTCGGGCCAGGTCGGTAACTAGGTAGGACAGGGTACTTGATTACCCAATTCCAATCCTAGACATTACCTTTCTAGACACCGTACTAAGTGGGAAAACTTAATTAGTTAGCCTTAATATGACAAATTTAGACCGCATATGCTATTGGGTTCTGATATCATTATTGGAACTGGACCAGCCCACACCAGAAGCTATGTGTGAATTTCAAAAAATTTACCCAATTGGATCTTTATTGGGCCTATAAAGACTAATTGAATTAGAACATTTATAAATTTCATTTTAGTAAAATCATTTATTTTATTTAAATTCAAATATATTAAGATATGAAATTAATTTTATTTGATTTAGTTTATACATAAATGTATCATATACATATATGTGTGAGTGCATGTGGAACATAATAATCCGTGAAAGGTATAATATGTCCATATGTAGATGTTGGGATTTACATCGCAACAGAAATATTAGCTCATTCTGTATGTCATGTATGTTGTCCAAATTTGTGCATGTATATGTGTTACAAAATACACACACACATGTATATATAAATATATTATATATAATATATGAACATAAAAAACATTTATATATAGATAAATAAATATATATATATATATATAAAGAGAGAGAGAACAATTATTTAAAAATATTTGTAATTCAAAATTAACTTGGTTTTGCAAACATAATAATTTTAGTATTTTAATTTGTATATATTATGAATAAAATAATGTTTCATCCATAAATAATTAACATAAAATAATCTATTAATGAAAATTTAAATTTTACAATTTTAGAAAATCTAGATCATAAAATAGAGCTTAGAAAAAATCTGGAGATTTTTCAAAGTTGAAATATTATTTTTAAAAACAAATACATTGATTTCAACAATAATTATTTAATATAAAAGAATATATTAATAAAAATTCAAATTTTAAAATTTCATAAATTATAGGATCATGAATGAAAGGTTAAAAAAAAATTGAAGAATTTTTCAACTAAATTATTATTTTTAA
This sequence comes from Allium fistulosum, assembly GCA_030737815.1. Taxonomy (NCBI): domain Eukaryota; kingdom Viridiplantae; phylum Streptophyta; class Magnoliopsida; order Asparagales; family Amaryllidaceae; genus Allium; species Allium fistulosum. Next base: position 329,645,722 of record CM060906.1, read on the forward strand.
TAAATCATAAACAGTTTTTCCGAAATAATATTAATTATTAAAAATAATAATATTTATTGAAAAATTACTAAATTTTTTATATATGTTTCTGAAATGATCTAATATTTTTTTTAAATATAAAATTGAATTTTTACTGTAAAAATTATTTTATATATAATAAACAATTCAAAATTTCAATGAATGTTAATTTAAAAATATGAATATATGTATGATAATTAATTTTTGAATTTGTAAATTCATATTATATATAAATAAGTGTACTAAAATTTAAAATCATATATATATATATATATCGTATATATGCATATTTGCAATTTTGAGAGAGAAATATACACTAATATATATATATATATATATGAATTTATTAATTATATATATAAAACAATTATTAATGACAAAAATTGATTTTGTACAGTAAACAACATTTTTCTATACATAAATCAAATAGTATAATAAACAAATTATGCACATAACCAAACGGATTTGTGACTATTATATCTACTTACAAAAATCTCACCAAACTAAAAATATAGTAGCAATGTATTTAAATAGATATGACATTGCTCATTATAGGATCACATAATGTAATTTAATTACTGTAATATGAATTAAAATTAATAATTGAATGATGCCTTTGAATCCACGTTGAAGCAATGACTTCCCTTCCTTTTACTGTTATTGATTCGTGAGATTGCAAGTCCAGAATCACTGACCTCTAACTATCGAATAGTATTATTTTAATTTGAAATATTTGAGAATTTTGGAGTGGATTGAGAGCTATGTTTTAACCAGCAATGTAGAAGGTAATGGCGGCCAAAAAAAGTTAGTAATTCATTTTAGAGATACATACATACATACATACATATATATAGGGTTTTTTTGGTATTAGAGAGAAACGAGGAAAACCTTTTTACCCATTCTCACTTGATCTCAACGCATTATCTCCAAGCAATTTCCTAACTTTTAGCCACCCCTAGACCTTCCCAAAACCGAAATTTTACAGCCCTAATGATGGGACTTAAACCCATCTAAGCCCAAGCCAAAATACTATGCAATTAAATCTAATTTAATCGCTTGTCGATCTTGTATATCGATCGATATATTTATAACTGTTATAAATATATATAACATTATTTATTTCTCAAATCATATTCAAATTTTATAATTAATATTTCATAAATATTGATTAATTTATAACAATTATAAACTAATTAAATCATTCGGTCTTAAGGGAATTCTTCATTTCGGCTGCGTAACTCTTGGGTGTAAATTTAGTCAGTGATTAACATCGAACTATTCTAATGTTAACATTCACACGTCACTTAGCAAGTGGTGTGACATTATGGCCAAATTTATCGCTTAATCGTTTTCGGTAAAATCCAATTTTAGTTTAATAAGCGTTACCCAGTTGTGATATTTGTTTACACCAATTCTCTTCATCAAACTATATCACTTTGGACTTATGGAATTTGGTAATGGTCAAAATTCCAACCTCATCCACATTCAACTTTATAGTCCAAATACAAAGTCTTTGGTTCAATAATAACAATTATTATTAACCAAAATGCTCTGGCTAGAGACTTTGACTTTGAGTTGACAGTGATACTAACCGCATATAATCGAGGAGACGAATCCTCTCTTGAATAGTGCTTCACTTCCGATACTTCCACTCGACCCACTGTAGTCACTCGATGGACGCCATGCTATGATTTAGCTATAATCAAAAGCGGAGCTTTCATATTGAAGATCCACGGTATTCTCAAGTCGAGAAAACTGTGTAAATCAGTCACATCGATATTTTCTATTTGACCTTAGTTATATTAACCAACAGAAAACTAACAAGTGAGTCGTTCCATAGTTATCCAATAACTATTAGTACGTAACCCCTAGGTACCCCCAGCGGTTATGAGTAATACACTGCCCAACATTTGGAGAGCATACGTACTTCAGTTTCAATGGATACCTCGATATCCAGTCTCGATGCATCTTGACTAGGAACATTTAAAATGGTATATTTGTTTCGTTGTGATAAATTACTCACGGTTATAATACTTTGTAACTACTACCACAAAATATACCATTTATGGATTTTTTTATTGAATATACTTTTAATTAATTTAATTAATATAATCACATTATATCAAGTATATAATAGGAAGAAAGTACCTTTTATTTCGAACAAGATTGGTTAACGAGTTAGATATATGTAACAAATTACATAGTTGCCCCTATGGCATACCCCTAACTCTATCAATATTTTGTTCCGCTGCGATGGTGAGATTCTATGTATTGTTGCTTCTATTTTCTTCTTCTTCACCCTTAGCAATCAGTATTTTCGGCACTTGAATATTCGGCATGTTATACAGTAAAACGTATTGATGTTGAATTTCGAGGGTCGAAAATCCCGAGTCGATACATGTTTCCTTCCAGTGTTAGTTTTTCTTTTTGTAGATTATAAGCATTATTTGTTGCTATGAGCCACATACGTTTAGGGAAATATTCCTTTTTTATGTGTTTTCTATGTGGATCTCAATGATTAAGGAAAGAATATTACAGAGAAGTCACTTAACTCATGTGAGATAAAAGAAATAGTTGGCACTGGAAGTTAAGTAATAAATTAAGAAAATTTATTTGACTAACTACTAAATAAAAGTAAAATGGAATATGTGAGTTCCAAAATGAAAAGAAATCTTTCGAAGAATGAATTTCAATAGACAGAGGACATGAGTACGGAGAGACGAGCCACAAATCAATGTTCTTGTTCCTCGAAGATTGAAATTTAAATTCAATTTGTTTGCTAGTTGATACCAATAAGAAAGAATGCTTTTTAAGAGCTTAAAATTTTACCACCCAATTAAGGAAGTCCGTTATGGATGATGGATTGTTAGCTTAACCCTGATGTCAGAAATCCATAAAATTATTTCTAAAATGTAATTATGCATATATTTTGGAAAAGAAAAATTGTATGAAAAATTTACTTACGAAAGATTTTCATTATAAATAGTACGATTTTGAAAAAAAAAATATACATATCTTTGGAAAAATTTTAAAAGCTAAAGATTTGAGTTTTGGAGATTTTAAAATACCACATGATGATAATGCGAAATAGCCGGTAAGTAGATTGGTGTAGATCTTACTATGTAGCAGTAGTTACAGTAAAATTGATACGGTGAGCAACAAAGAAGCTATTTGTTGATGGAACATTTTCCCTAAGTGCCTTGTCGATGAGTGAAAATTTTCAAAAGGATAATTTTTGAAAGTAATGTTTTTGGACTTTAGAAATAAAAGTTGCTTACACAAACTGTACTTGGAAAAGTTGAAAAAGAATGGGAGCAAAAGAGAAGATTATAAGATACAGGGAAATAGAGTACATAAGGGAAGGGGGAAAATATGGAATTTTCCATCTAGACCCTTTTATAGCATAAGAAAATAGGTTTAGAAAACTGAATTTTTCTAAATTTGAATGTTAGCAATAGTCTGCTAGGAAATTGGATGGTAAGAGTTGAACGAAAAATTGGCTGAACGGTACTTTTATTTATAGAAGTGTGGAAAAATTTGGATGAAAATCGTTTTAGATTTTTCAAAAAGTTGTATTCATGTAGAACTTGCCAGTATATCTAGGATGTTAGCATTATATTTTCGAAATTGATTTAAAAAGAAATCATTCATATAGGAGGCGATAATTAGAAATTATTATTCATGCATATCATATGTATTGTAATGCACCGTGCATATGTCTACAGATTGTTGCAAAATTGGTTGTACACTAATTGGTTGTTACTGTGAATTGATGTGCGATAGTTGAATTATTGAATCCTTGTGAAATTTCAAGGACGAAATTCTTTTAAGGGGGAGAATATAACACCCCGTGTTCTTACATTAATTAATTAAAAAGAAATTTATTAATAAATAATAAACAATGAAAAAAGGACATAAAATGTTGGAATTTGACCATGAAACTTATATTATTGGATTCGTGGTGATTTTCTGATCAAATTTCATATATAAACTTTTCCAATCGAAGTTCAAACGAAAAAGTTATCCGCGTTTGAAATTTCATAGCTGGAAATAATTATATATGTAATTAAGGAAATAATTTAAAATTAATTAATGATTAATTAACAACGTTAAACTTAACGGTTAAGAAAGATAATCTAGGCATAAGATAACAATGATTAACGTTAAGGAAATAACAAAGGAAGCGAATCAAATGAAATCAAAACGCATAAGAATACAAGGGGGTGGTCGAGTGTGACCTAGACACGGTCGACCATAGGCAGTCGACCTGGGGCTTGGGGTGGTCGACTCGCCTGTTATCCTACCTTTTGGTCAAGGATGGAATTTCAACAAATTGGCAAAGGAACGATGGATATCAGGATTGGAGATCAATTGGAAACAAGGATGCAATCGATGTTGTCAAAATTTGGCCGAACTCCGATCAGGACGGAATCGATTGGGGATGATGATGAGGACTAGGAGAGGCTATGTTTCAAGTTTCAAATCGAATGGAGGTCGTATGCTCAATATATGGATGGATTGAAATGCACAGAGCACGGTTCATATCGATGCATTTTGCATCGATCGTCATATGGTGGTTCGAATCGATACCGTTCATGTCGATCGGAAAGCAAGGACTTCGAATCGATACCGTTCGTATCGATCGGAAAGCAAGGACTTCGAATCGATACCGTTCGTATCGATCGGAAAGTAAGGACTTCGAATCGATACCGTTCGTATCGATCGGCATGGGTTCGGTTCAGTGGAGTTCGCATCGATCGGGTTCAGGTTCGACTCGATGACTTCGTACCGATGGGATGGTGAAGGATGACAGCATGTTCGTGTCGATCAGGAAGGAAGGATAAATGGGTTTCGACTCGATAGCAATGGACCCAAAATGGATAGGTTTGAATCGATCGGTGTAAACAAGATCGATTCGAAACATGCTTCTGGGATCGATACGAATAAGATCAGTGGATACGAGCGAGAAGTATGCATGAGTCAAAGAGGGAAAATGTCAACACAGCAAAATATCCGGAGTGATTCGATCAACAAGGCAACAAAGGTGGATCGATCCTGAGAATTTGCAACACGTCATCACACAGGCATGTGCTCTGATCGATTCGAACCGATCGATTCGAACCAGAGTGCCTGCCGAAATACTACAACTTGAATCGATCATAACTTGAGATCTACAAGTCCAAATGTAATGAAATTTTTACAAGAGCTTACATACATGTTGATGAATGATCTCACCAAATTTCAGCTCCATCGGATGAGTTCTTGATCGATTCGAATGGAGTTCGAATCGATCCCGGAACGGGCCCAGATTTCCTGGACACGGGCATGGGGGCCCACTCACGTGCCAGAAGTAGTCTCCCTAAATTTAGGCGAAATATCAGCCTCCTACACCTATAAATAGAGCCCCAGGTCATTCAGGAAAGGGGATCTGGATTCAGAAGCGCCCAGACTCTACCGGATTCAATTCTACACTTCATCATCGCTGTTAAACTTGAACTTCTTCATTGTAAACGCCGTAATCAACTGTAATCAGCAAGGATAATCAATAAAAGATAAAACTTTAAAGTGGACGTAGGCCGGAGATAGCCGAACCATTATAAATCTGGTGTCTCTGTTCATTATTTCTGAATTGTGATATTCTGTTTGCTTAAATCTGAAATTTGTGTTTGAATACTTGTTGATTTGTATTCATATACTGGTGCTTTCACAATACTTGGGGTTTATGACCAATTTTGGCGCAAACACTTTGGTGCTTTCACTGAGAACGACTAGCACCCGCTACATCGGATTGAAGTTCAGATTTGGAAAGCGTGAAGAGTTGAGATTTGAAAGATAATGAATCGACAAACAAGACAGAGAGCTGAGAGAAGTCATCAAGGAGGAAGCCAAGAGGCATCCTCCGGAGCTGGAGAAGGACAAGCTTCGATTTACATTACCAGAGACAAAATGGAAGCTATGGCAAATTCGTTGCATGAGAGGTTGCTGAAAAGTCAACAGGATATGATGCAGACTTTCTTCGAACGGATGAGAGCTGCAGGGATGCAGAACTTAGGACCGGCAACAGCGGCTGTTAGTGAGGAACAAGGAGCTAGGGTTATGGGACCTAATGGAGGACAGAACACAGAGCTTGAAGGCAATCAACAAGGGCTTGGGGGCAGGCCCGCAGGATCCAACATAGGAGGACCTTTGGAAGGAGTTCAACAGGCTAGGGCCAGCATTGCTGCTAATGAGCCACATGAGGAATATGTGCCGGAGTTCCCTCGGGAGCATGGCGGTCAACCCCCAGCAGACAACGTTGGATTAGCAGAGATCAGTAGGAAGACTATGCGTGGAGGCTTAGCTAATAAAGATTTGGAAGGAGTGAACAGGAGTCCGTTCGCTCGGGAAATAAGGATAGCTCAGAATCCACCTAAGTTCAAGTTACCTAGCGTGGAAGTATATAATGGCAAGGCTGACCCGACTGATCACTTGATGAGATACACTAGACACATGGAAGTGTTGGGGGCATCGGAGGAAGTGATGGCCAGATGTTTCCCGTTGTATTTGACAGATCTAGCTGCAATGTGGTTTAGGCAGTTGGGAGAAGGATCTATCAGGACTTGGAGGGAATTGGTGGATAGGTTTTTGGGACAGTTTCGGGTTCATATCAAGAGACCGAAAAACGTAATGATGCTAACATCGGTAAAGCAAAGAACGGATGAATCACTTAAGGCTTTTCTAACTCGATTCAATGCAGCGGTAGCTTCGGTGGATCGGCCGGATCCATCGATGGTTTTGATGGCGGTGGTGTCGGGAGTAAGAGAGGATTCAGATTTTAAGGTATCTTTAATACGAGACCAACCATTGGATCTCGGAGAATTCTTTCATGAGGCTGAGAGGTTCCTCCGACAGGAGGATGCATGTGCAGACTTAAAGTTGAAGGAAGTAAATGTAACCGAGGGTGGAGGACCATCCAATAGAGGTTCGGGTAAAGATAAAGTGAAAAGGAAGTTGAATGATGATTCTGAAAAAGCTAGGAAGCGATGGAAGGATCCAAAGTTTTCCACATACACAGTATTGAATGAGACGCTGGAGCGGATTTATTTGGAAACCCGGAACCGCCTTCCTTACCGAAGACCGGCTAGGAGAGAACCTTCTGAATGAGAAAGGGCATCAGGGAGGCATTGTCTCTTCCATGATTTGGACGGACATGATACTAACAGCTGCAAGCACTTAAAGGACATAATTGAGGAGCATGTGAGGAATGGGCAATTAAGGCAGTATGTTAGGGCTCGGAATGCAGCGGTGGAGCAGGAGCAACCACCGCCTACCTCAACCCATGATGGTGTGAGGCCCAGGAATGATGGTCGATTGATTATCAATTGACCGGGATAATATGAAATAAGTAACAAACCATTGGCAAGCAACCAAGTCATTTACACATGTATGGGGCCGGAGATATCCCCTAGGTATGCTCTGAATGATGATAAACTGTGAAGCCATGGTTTGCGAAATCTGTCTTTTGTTTTTGGTTGGACACTTATTTTTCTGTTTTGGTCTTGGAGTTTGGATTGAACTCCTGATTTTGCTCGTTTTCTGGTTTTGGCTTCCATTCGGATGATTGTTCTCCGTTTTGGATGATGATTTTGATTTTTGAAATGGATTTCTGGTTTTCCGATTTGATTTGGATTTTGGATTGGATTTTGATTGGATTTTTTCTAGTTTTTGATAAACGGTCGTCGAGTATGGACTATGCTCGATAAGGGTCCGGAGGGACCAGGATTCGGCCTAGGACTTAGGCCCTATATTATCAGTTATTATTTTAGGTCGTTGAGTATGGACCATGCTCAACAAGGGTCCGGAGCGACTAGGATTCGGCTTAGGACTTGAGCCACGGCATTACTTACGTCCAGGGACACTGGACCACGGTCGTCGAGTGTGGATTGCGCTTGGCAAGAACCCGGAGAGGTTAGCTCAATGTCCAAGGACACTGCACCACGGTCGCCAGGTGTGGATTGCGCTTGGCAAGAGCCCAGAGAGGTTATGGATTTGGATATCGGCCCGGAGAGGTCCTGGATTCGGTTATTGGCTATTGGATAAGGATGGATTGAAACTCGGTTATCGAGTTTGGATGGGCATGGAATTGGCTATGGACTTTGGATATCGGATTCGGAGTTATTCAAAACACGCCTTATTATCATAAGGCATGTTTTGGGAGGCAAATGTTATCCCACCTTTTGGTCAAGGATGGAATTTCAACAAATTGGCAAAGGAACGATGGATATCAGGATTGGAGATCAATTGGAAACAAGGATGCAATCGATGTTGTTAAAATTTGGCCGAACTCCGATCAGGACGGAATCGATTGGGGATGATGATGAGGACTAGGAGAGGCTATATTTCAAGTTTCAAATCGAACGGAGGTCGTATGCTCAAGATATGGATGGATTGAAATGCACATGGCACGGTTCATATCGATGCATGTTGCATCGATCGTCATATGGTGGTTCGAATCGATACCGTTCATGTCGATTGGAAAGCAAGGACTTCGAATCGATACCGTTCATATCGATCGGAAAGCAAGTACTTCGAATTGATACCGTTCGTATCGATCGGAAAGCAAGAACTTCGAATCGATACCGTTCGTATCGATCGGAAAGTAAGGACTTCGAATCGATACCGTTCGTATCGATCGGCATGGGTTCGGTTCAATGGAGTTCGCATCGATCGGGTTCAGGTTCGACTCGATGACTTCGTACCGATGGGATGGTGAAGGATGACAGCATGTTCGTGTTGATCAGGTAGGAAGGATAAATGGGTTTCGACTCGATAGCAATGGACCCAAAATGGATAGGTTCGAATCGATCGGTGTAAACAAGATCGATTCGAAACATGCTCCTAGGATCGATACGAATAAGATCAGTGGATACGAGCAAGAAGTATGCATGAGTCAAAGAGGGAAAACGTCAACACGGCAAAATATCCGGAGTGATTCGATCAACAAGGCGACAAAGGTGGATCGATCCTGAGAATTCGCAACACGTCATCGCACAGGCATGTGCTCTGATCGATTCGAACCGATCGATTCGAACCAGAGTGCCTGCCGAAATACTACAACTTGAATCGATCATAACTTGAGATCTACAAGTCCAAATGCAATGAAATTTTTACAAGAGCTTACATACATGTTGATGAATGATCTCACCAAATTTCAGCTCCATCGGATGAGTTCTTGATCGATTCGAATGGAGTTCGAATCGATCCCGGAACGGGCCCAGATTTCTTGGACACGGGCATGGGGGCTCACCCACGTGCCAGAAGTAGTCTCCCTAAATTTAGGCAAAGTATCAGCCTCCTACACCTATAAATAGAGCCCCAGGTCATTCAGGAAAGGGGATCTGGATTCAGAAGCGCCCAGACTCTACCGGATTCAATTCTACACTTCATCATCGTTGTTAAACTTGAACTTCTTCATTGTAATCGCCGTAATCAACTGTAATCAGCAAGGATAATCAATAAAAGATAAAACTTTGAAGTGGACGTAGGCCGAAGATAGCCGAACCACTATAAATCTGATGTCTCTGTTCATTATTTCTGAATTGTGATATTCTGTTTGCTTAGATCTGAAATTTGTGTTTGAATACTTGTTGATTTGTATTCATATACTGGTGCTTTCACAATACTTGGGGTTTGTGACCAATTTTGGCGCAAACATCGCCTACTTGTGAAGGTGGTAGTAATTGTAGGCCTTGTGGCCCAAAACTAATATATTTCTATCCGACGGTTAGTGCTGATTTAAACTTCTGTAAATTGGTCCTGGGGTTTTACTTCCAACTCGTTATTTTTCTAATGAGTGCGGAAGGTCTGCCTCTTTCCTCCAAAAATTCTAAATGCACAAAAGTAGAATAGATTGCACGTATACACTTTGAAGAAGAATAGAAAAGTATAGAGGATAGGAAATATGTTCAAATTGTTACATCAAAAGTAAACTTTTAGATCTAGTTATATTTAATAAATCTATATCTATATCTCTTTTCCCTAATCCAATTTCTAATGAGATCTGTATAAATATTGTCCGTGGATCTGAAGAGGGAGTCAAAAAGTGAAGAACACGGATAATATGGTTGGATCTGGATTAAATTTAGAGATTTGGGAGTGCTAATCAAAGATGAGTGGGACTATTATATATTTTTATATAATACTAGATTATATCATTGCAAACCTATTCCATATGTCCCTAAATTGAATTAAATTATGAGTAAATTCATAAATGTGAAAAATTGAGATATGAAGCTTGCTTATGTAATTACGTAGTTTAATTCTACAATTGCGTAATTATTAGTTTTATTCTGTAATTACGTAATGATTTGAATTATTAGTTTCTGCGTCAGATATTAGTTAACTGAAAAGTAACGAATTGGGATTTTATTTTGTTCGATGTTGATGGATAAAGTTTGAACTAAAGTTATTTTGACTTTTGAGATTTAGTGATATTTCAGTTTATTAAAATTTGTATTGTTGTAAATGGATTTCCATATATTACCCAGTCTTAAGTGTGATGTTTGAAATGACAAGGAACCTATATATGTTTCAAAAAGAAAGAGATGTACAAAATAGGGATGATTACTGATTTTTATACTGTTTGAACCAAAAATGTCCCAAGCACCCAATAGAAAAATAGAAGAGAATAAAAGTGAAGAAAATAAATGAAAGATGAGTAAAAAGGAACACAAAAAGTTTTATAGTGATTCGGCAAACTCTGGCCTATATCCATTTAATGATTTTATTGCTTATTTCAAACTTGGGGCAGAAGTTCTTGGACGTTAGTATGACTCTGATACTTATATTTTCATAGTTACAAGAATATATGGTAGAGTGGAGTTAGACCCAAAAGATCCTACAAAATGAGCCCTTCCTTCCTATTTATAGAGGGAGGGGCCTGAAATCTCGCATACAATATCTCCTAGCTATTGTACCCAAATTAGGCTAATTCTCCACAAAAGCAGGTGCCAAATCAGCAAGAGTTGGGAGTCGTTACTGATCCTTAGGTAGGAGTCAGTGCCCATTACTAAGATTGCCAAAATGGCCGTCTTCGACACTTCATCCTGGATCTTCTTGAGGTTAGCTTCAAGATTCCATAGTTGTTTGCATCAATAATAGCTTGTTTCAAGGTCTAAACAATGGAGTTATGGAAGAATAAAGTTTCCAATGCAAGAGTTCGTAGAGATCGATAGAGATTTGTGTTGAAGCAGCAGAAAAACACTGGAAGTAGGGCTAGGGCACCAAGCCGAGTCAACAAGAGGAAGATGGGCCCAACAAGGCCAAAGATTAGGGGTCAGTACCAATGTCTATGTCGGAGTCGGTATCGACCCCACACCTATAGGGATCCGATCTCCCGAAGTTGTTTAGTTGTTTTTTGCGCTTGCATTATGAGCTTTTTTGTATCTTGATTATGGGTTTTGCGGTCACCTTTTCGAGCGTCTTTTCTTGATAATTTTGATTTTACTTGTTTAGTTCATCCGTATATTGCCTGGTCAAAAGGCGAGATACACTTGCCCTCCCTAAAGCATGCCTTGCAGATGGAAGGTGTACTTTGTTTCTTCAGTAAATACCAAAGTTGATGTTCCATTGATAGTTGAATTTTTCAATCTTTTGCCAATCAGATTGTTGTGAGCCACCCCGTGTTTACCCGGGAGTTAATAATTGCATGCCAAAACCCTAATCTTTCGGGATTGTTAGTGAAACCTGCGACTTTTCTGTGTTAATAGCCAAATCCATGATCATCTCGAATCCTTAACCAAATCCATAGCCATCCAAAGCCAGTAACCAAATCTGTGATATAACCGAATCGTTATTCAAATCCTCGATCTTATCAGGTCACTATCTGAATCCTTGATCTCACTGAATCACTTGCCAAGTCCTCAATCACACCGGATTGTTATCCAAATCAATAACCATTCAAAGTTAGTAAATCAATCCACGATTTTCCTGGATCGCTAACCTGGTTCATAGTCTCTTTGGACCAATCGATGGTCTCTTCGGACCCTTACTAATCCCAATTCACTCGCTCTCTAATGAGGATACTTAACGACGGGTGAGACGATCTTGTCGCTTTTCGGCGAATCTACTCTCTCCTTGCACTCTGGCCTCGACACTCCAGCGGGGCATATAGTGATGTCATAATCCTCCTAGACCGATCCTCTCTAAGCTCTAGCTGGACCTCATCCAATCACTCTTCGGTGAAGGGGGAACAACGACATGTAAGCCGATCCTGTTGCTCTTTGGCAAAGCGGCATACTTCCTGTACTCCGATCCCATCTCTCCAGACGAAACATAATGCGATTCCTTAGCCTACCTAGACCGAACGTGGCCTCTCTAAACCCTAATTGGACCTCATCTACTGACTCCCTAGTGGGGGGCACAGTAATAAGTAAGTTGAACTTGTCGCTCTTTGGCGAAGTGACTTACTTCTTGTTCTCCAGTCCCGACTCTCTAGTCAAGGACTTAATGCGACCAATATCATACTGACTTCCTTTCCCCAGGCCCGACTCTCTAACCGGTGACTTAATCCAAGCTATATAAGCATGTCCGCTCACTCTCTGGCAAGGGGCTTGTGTTTTGTAAACTGGTCCCATTCTTTCAGATGAAACATTAAAGCGATCAATATCAGTCATCACGTTCAAGTGGATTTTAAATCAAAGGCTCTTATAATAAATCAAATCCAAGTGCTAAGAAACAAAAAATCAAATGTCATGATAGATGCCCCTCTGAGCGTTAGAATCTAGCATCCAACTCAGAGCATGCCTAGGGACCGATACAGATACCGTACATGAGTGAGTGTCTAGATTGTGTTATTACTTAGTTTATTGAAAAAGAAGGGAAATAGAGCATGATAATCAGACTTGATTCCCTGCCATCTCGATCGAGAGATGACCATCCTCGCCCTTAATACAAGGCCATTTCCATTTTCCATGGATGATGGCTGCTCCCATTCCATCACCACAGTTAGATTTCTTACGTATTGTTGTAACCGATTGTCCCTGACGCGTTCCTCTATCAGATCCTGCAAGTTCATGCAATCACTTGTGTTATACCCATCCAGCTCATGTAACAGGCAGTACTTTTCAGGTGTCCTTTAATGCTCTGTGGGTTCTCGCCTTGCCGGTTTTCGGTACGGGAGTTACCCTCTAGTATCCGAGTAGATCCATTCTAGGGTCTCATTCAAATCAGCATAAGAACGGAATTTTGGTTGTCTCCTCCACCTCTTCAAGCTATCATATCCATCATCCACTTTGCACTTTCCTTTGTCCTTGCTAGATTCCTCTCTAGGTGGTCCTTTAATTTTCACAGCATTAATTTTTCTTATCGGCTTCAGTGTCCTCTTACAACAGGAACCTTTCAGCTTCATGGAAAAAACTACGCAAGATCCACTAGTGGATCCTATCCCAATGCAACTTTAAAATCTATCTTATCTGCAATTCCAGAAACCACTACCATCAAAACCATCGATAGGTCCGGCTTGTCAAACGACGCCGCCGTCGCATTGAATCTTGCCAGAAAACTCTTGAGGGTCTCTTCGGTCCTCTGCTTCATACTTTCAAGTGTCATCATATTCTTGGATAGTGAAATATGGACCCGGAACTACTTCACAAACATGTTCACTAACTCAGCCCATGTGCTAATGGAACCACCTTTTAGCTGTCTGAACCATTATGCAGCCAAATCTACCAAATACAAAGGGAAATATCATCCCATAACTTCCTCAAATTCCCCCAGCACCTCCATGTGCCAAATGTATCTCGTCAAATGAACTGTAGGGTTTGACTTTTGGTCGTAAGTCTCTTATGTTGGTAGCTTGAATTCCGATGGGTTCCTAGCATATTAGATGTTTGGAGTAAACTGGCTCATGTTCATGTCTCCCAAACTATGACTACACAATCCGCCTCTCATAGCTCATCTTATCATCTCAACAAATATATCATTGTCTTTCAAAGGTAATCTCCAATGTGTATTTTCAATCCGCCTCTGAAGAAGTTTTCCATTATCTCCTCCTGACGAGCCTTCATCCTCTCCTGTAGTCCACTCATTATAGTTTCCTTCTCATCCCTGGTTATGTAGATCGATGGGGGTTGAGATCCTAAGGATGCTTTTTGGTTTCTCCTTGTTGATTTCCAGCAGTAGAAATCCTCATAATTGATTGTCTATCCATTTAGAATCCTTTACAAATCTTTGATCAGTGAGTTCAACTGTTTCTTAGTGAAAGCACAAAAATTGTTTGAACCAAAAATGGCCCAAATATCCAATAAAAAAATAGATAATAAAAGTGAAGAAAATAAATGAATGACGGGTAAAAAATGGACACATAAAGTTTTATAGTGGTTAGGCAAACTCTGTCCTACATCCACTTAATGATTTTATTGCTTATTTCTGACTTGTAGGCAGAAGTTCTTAGGGTCTATACAACTTTGATACTTAAATTTTCAAAATTACAAGAATATAGAGTAGAGTGGAGTTATTTCTAAAAGATCCTGCAAAATGAGCCCTACCTTTCTATTTATAGAGATAGGGAGCCTGAAATCTCGCATATAATATCTCCTAGCCCTTGTACCCGAATTTGACTAATTCCACCACGAAAGCAGGTGCCACATCAGTAAGAGTTGGGAGTCGATACCACTCCCTAGGTGGGAGTTGGTGTCAATCCCTAAGATTGCAAAATGTAGTTTACGACTCTTAATATTAGATCATCTTGAGGTTTGCTTCATGATTCCATAGTTATTTACATAAATAATAGTCGTTTCAGGCCAAATAATTGAGTTGTGGAAGAACAAAGTTGTAATTTCAAGAGTCGAGGATATTGATAGAGATTTGTGTTTAAATAGCAGAACAACACTGAAAGTAGGGCCAAGGCATCAAGGTGAGTCAACAGGAGGAAGATGGCCCCACAGGGCCAAAGATTAGGGTCGGTACCGACCCCTATATGGGAGTCGATACCGATCCCATGCTTGTGTGGATACGATCACTCGAAGTTGTCTTGTCGTTTTTGCGCTTGTGCTATGATCTTTTTTGTATCTTGATTATGGGTTTTATGGTCACCTCTCCGGGCGTCTTGCCTTTATAATGTCGATTTTACTTGTCGGGTTTGTCCGTATATTGCCTAGTCATAAGGCGTGATAACATGCACTTTCTATTTCAATAAATAAAAAAATACTTCCTTGTAATTACTAACACTGAGAAAACCAACTCTTTTGGATGAGATATGGAAATTTAATGTGCAATAATTAATTGATAAAGTTTAACTCCAATTTAGTAAAATATAGTAGATCCCAAAGGCGGAATATTGAAATAAAAATGAAACAAAAAGGTTAACAAAACGGAAACTAATGAAAAAGGAAGTCTATGTAATAGGCAAGAGAAAGAAGCAGGGAAATAGAATGAACTAAGTCTGATAATCTAATGAAATGGATTAAGCTAATAATCTAATAAAATGGATTAATTCTGATGATCTAATGAAATGGATTAATTTTGATAATCTAATGAATGATTAAGTCTAATAATTGAATGAAATGGAATTGAAATCAAAGGCTGAACTAATGAATGTTGTAGCGACGATATTGATGTCTGAAATTGAGAAGCGGTGAGTGAAATTAATGAAATAGAAGAAAAATGCATAGTAAGACAAAAGATTTAAAACATTAAATATGTTGAGGCGATGAAGGGAGTAAAAGAAGAATAAGTACACATGAGTCTGAAATATGTATATAAGTAGCCTCGAATATGTGTTTATGACGGGTGTGAATAATTATATATTGTCTATTACAAATATAGTGGGCCAATGTCTGAAGGTCATTAGACTGGGCTGGAATGTTAAAAGCTTACCCAACCAATAGGACCTATGTTGAGTGTATGTTTGTGTACTAAAGGGGTACCACCAGGTGTGAACTGTGCTTATTGCCATGATTATAAATTGTCTGTTATAATTACGTCAAGGCCAGACATACACTGCCAAACTAGATCTGCTTCAAAGTTTTAGAGCGGAGGTATTACCTTGATTGCATTAGGCAATCTAAATGGACAGTGAATCTGATTGGACTTATGCAATAAAGCACGGAAAGACTGGTGTGCATAGGTAAATAAATGATTTGCAATAGGGGTACGTGAAATGGTGGCATACATGGGTACCTAAACTAAGCGTAGGAGTTGCATATTTATCAAGCTCGTCATCGGTCCCTTACGGTCAATGGCAAGGACAGGGTTACACCTAAATGATCTCTTCCATATACTAGGATCGATTTAGTTGGGTTATGCACCTCCACATTTGCTTGTTAGTTTGCCTGGTCTTATATGGCAAGGCTAGTTAATCCATACATATATTCCTTCAAAACATAGATGGGGTGATGGTGCGTCGGGCCTGAAATCCATGGTATAAGAAGCAGAAAAGGGTGCACAAAAGGTTGGAATACGTGGTGAAAAGTCCTCGAAAAATGCATAGCCTTATGGATTGGAAGTCGTCAATGCGCATGGTAGGATTTCCTTAGGCAATACGATGATCTTGATGTAATAAGGTGATGGATCCTTACGAGCTGCTAAGCGATAGATACTAGTGGGGATAGTAACTAGGTCCATTAGTGGATGAGGGGTGTATATATATATAGTAATATATATAGTTATAGGTCTACATGGTGTAGGAGGTAATATCGAAAGATGCCGCAAATCGTAACAAAGGGAAAGAGGTAATATCGGAGGCAACATGGAAGAAGATAGGATCCTCTGACCTGGGTCGTGACGGATTGGCCAACGACAATCAAAAAACTACTACCGTGGTTCGCCACGCCAGGGATTCAAATTTAGGGGGGGATCAAACCCGAACTAGATCTGGAATCTCACAGGTTCAAGGATATCGATTCGATAAAAACAAGGAAGCAAATAAATGGAAATTGATACAAAATGAAATAAGCGCAGGGAACTCGAAATCATGGAAAGATGCAGCTAGTGGGGGAATAGGGGAGAAACATGATGAATCTCTGGATCTAAAGTACATCGAACCATTGAAGGAAAATAATAAGAAGAAAGCTTTAATATCAGAAGCTTCAGTGAAGAGAGCGGAAGATAAATGGGAACACTCGATCATTTTCTATGTATATGGGATCAGACCGTATCATCTTCATCTAAAGGGATATATAGAACGTGTCTGGAAACCTACAGGAAAATTTCAATTGCTATCACGTGAAAATGGATTTTTCCTAATACGTTTTGATAATAAAACTGACTGTGATAATGTGTTAAAAGGGGGGCCTTATCTGTTTGACAACAAAATTATCATTCTGAAGAAATGGACGATAGGTACTAGATTCAGAAAAGAACTTCTGACAACTCTACCAATATGGATAAAACTTTCTAATCTTGAACTAGAACTCTGGGATAAAGAAGCAATTAGTGCAGTAGCAAGTGTACTGGGAAAACCAATTAAAATGGACAAGATTACAGCTGATGAATCCAGGATAGCATTCGCAAAAATTTTGGTTGAAATGCAAGCAAGTGATGAATTTCCTAATGAAGTGACAGCAATTTTGCATACTGGGGAAGAGATTTCAATAAAAGTTGACTACCTTTACAAACCATACAGCTGTAAAGAATGTAAAGTATTCGGCCACTCTACTCAACAATGCAAAATAAAAAGCAAAGAGAAATGGGTTCCAAAAGTGACTGAACAAATTGAAAGAGAATTAAACTCTGAACAGAATGTTGTGTTGAATAACACAGAACATCCAGTAGGTGATAGAAATGCAGAGCAATCAACAGGAAATACAAATTTAAATTCCACTAAAGAAATTATACATGTAGATGCTGAAACAACAAATGAAACTCAGGAAAATCCTATTGTTCATAACAGGACTGCAATTGAAATCCCAGAAAACATGGAAACTAATTGTAATAAGGATTCGACTATCTCTGACCAATTCAAGATGCCTGCAGTTGATAAAACAACATAAAAGAATTTAATAAATGAAATGTCTTCCATTCATAAAGAACAGAGCTCTGATATATCATTGTTAAAGGATAGTAATACCTCTTCTGAACCTGATAGGCCAGACATTACACCAGTACAAAGCAGTCACATTGGTGAACAAATCTCAGAAGGTTTGGTGGAAGATTTAAGTGATTCTGAAGGAGAGGAACTAATCAGGAATCTTGTCAGAGAAGAAAAGGAATGCAAACAACCAGAGAAATTGGAAGATGTATCGAACTGTGTGGATAAAAACCAAAAATTTTATGAAGAAATTGAAACAGCTAACATATATAGCACTAAAAGTAGAAAAGGAAAACTAACCTCTGCTCCTCCTAAAGCAAATACAAGGAGCCAAAGCAAGAATAAATGATGAACATTGTTTCATGGAATGTTAGGGGTTTAAATACTAAGAATAAACAATTCGAAGTGATTAAATTCCTAACAAAATACAAGCCAACTATTGCTGGCTTACTGGAAAATAAATTAAGTAATATGAATATAGATAAATTGGGGCAAAGACTGGAAAATAATTGGAAAATGATTGATAATAATGACTGTGGTAGCAAAGGCCGTATCCTCATTATCTGGGACTCAAATATTTGGAGTTTTCAAATGGAGAAAAAATCTGTTCAACACATTTCTATACTAGCTGTAAACACTGGTGGATTTACATGCAGAATAACTTTTGTTTATGCTAGCAATTTCATTAAAGACAGAAATAAATTATGGGAAGACTTAATTGAAGAAGCTAGATTGGTGAATTCCCCATGGATAATATTAGGAGACTTTAATAATATATTATCACCTTCAGATAAAAAGGGAGGATCAGTTGTGCCTTTTAGTCAAATGGCAGGATTTAATAATTGCGTTACTAGAATGGGTTTGCTGGAACTTCCGATTATAGGTTTTAAATACACTTGGAGGAAGAAGGGGGTAGCTTCTAAAATTGATAAGGTCCTGTGTAATCACTTATTAATGGGATCTAATCCTGGGATTACTTCCTTTGGGGTTTCTAATGCTGTTAGCGACCATATACCAATATTTATCAGTTTTAATAAAGAGGTCAAATCTCTTAAAAACACTCCTTTTAGATATGTGAATTCCTGGCATATGACAGAAGGCTACATGCAATGTTTTCAAAGTGCTTTAGAAATTTACCAGGTAACTTCCCCAAATTACCAAGCTTCAAAAATGCACAAGTTCATGAAATTCATTATTCAATGCAAGTACAGGCTCAAAGATTGGAATCTCAAAAATTGTAGAGAGGGTAACCTTCTCAAATTCTATGAAGAAGAATACCAGAAATGCCTTAAGGATTGTGATGCAAACCCTACAAACACTCTTTTATTTGAAAAGCTTAGCAACGCATATACCAACTGGAAGATACAAAATGAGGCAGAATTTTTAAAATCAAAACAGAAAGCAAAGATTGAATGGCTGACAGAAGGGGATTCAAGTACCAAATTCTTTCATGCAAAGATGTCACAAAGGAGATATATCAACAACTGGAACCAGATTATTATGAGCAATGGGGAAATATTACAAGATGCTAATAAAATAGAATCTGAGGCTTTAAATTATTACACTACCATTTTTTACTCCACACAGCCTCTGTCTAGTAATTTCCCAGATATCCAGTGTAAGAACAAAATAAATGATAGAGGAAGAATTAAACTCACTTCTCTTATTACAATAGAAGAGGTTCAAATAGCAGTTTTCTCAATCCCTGATGACAAGAGCCCAGGCCCAGATGGATTCACTTCAAAATTTTACAAAATTCACTGGAATGAGTTGAAGTATGATATCCTGGACTTAATTCAAGAAGCCTTCAATACAGGTAGAATTGAAAAAGGTCTAAACCATACTTTTATCACACTTGTACCTAAAATCAAACAGCCTGTTAGCATCTCTGATTATAGACCTATTGCTTGCTGTAATGTTCTATACAAAATTATATCCAAAATCATATGCAATAGGATTAAGCCTTTCTTACCTCACCTTATATCAGAAAACCAGTCAGCTTTCATTCCAGGAAGATGCATAGCAGAAAATATCCTGCTTGCACATGAACAAATCAGACAATTTAATAGAAAAGGCAGTGACAAAATGTGTCTTAAGATTGACCTTCAAAAGGCTTATGATATGGTTAATAGGGAGTTTGTATGCCACATGATGAACATGATGGGTTTCCCGCGTAGCCTTATCAAACTTATAAGAAAATGCATCTCATCCCCTACCTATTCTATCCTTGTCAATGGTAGCCCCAAAGGTTTTATTCATAGCAATAGAGGGTTGAGACAGGGAGATCCCCTCTCTCCTTATCTTTTCTGCATAGCCATGGAATGTTTATCTTTGATGTTATATAAAGCTCACAAGGCAGGCAATCTTCAACCTATCTACAATCAAGATCCTTGTGTCACTCACCTCATGTATGCAGATGATCTCATGATATTTTCAAAAGCTAAGCATAAATATGCTACAGCCCTCAAAGACATGATGCAGAAATTGAAAGATTTGACAGGATTAAATACAAACAACTTGAAATCTAAAATTTATTTCAGCAGAGGTGTAACCAACAGAAATTCTCTCCTCAACATATTGGATATGAATGAAGGAATACTTCCCATTAAATATTTGGGAGTTCCTCTATCATACAATTACATTCATTATAATGACTGTGGAAATCTACTTGAAAGGATCCAAAACAGAATGGATGGATGGGATTGCAAACTCCTATCAATGGTAGGAAGGATTGAACTCATACACTCAGTTATTACACCTATGGTACTATACTGGATGATGATATATCAATTACCTCATGCTACAATCAATAAAATCAATAAACTATGTGCAAATTTTGTGTGGGGTGGCAGAACACATAAAATTGCCTGGGACATCTTATGCAGACCTAAGCTTGAAGGAGGGGTAGGTCTACGAAATTTTGAGGATATTAGAACTGCTACTGCTATCAAATTGTTGTGGCATTACACAGTTAACAACAATCTTTGGGCAAACTGGATGAGAAGTAGATATTGCAAAGAAAAACACTTCTGGACGATGGTGATAGATAACAACAGTTCTTGCACTTGGAAATCTATACTAAAACATAGACAAAAAGGTCTACAACACATTCATAGAAACATAGTAAATGGGCAGGACACACTGCTATGGCACGACCCCTGGATAAACAATGAATTATTGGTCAATATCCTTGGGTGGGATGCTCTTGGTTTATATGGAGGGGACAATCTGAAGGTCAGTAGTATAATACAAAACAACACCTTTAAGCCACAGATCCTACAGTTTACTAGACAAGTTAACCAAATTAAAGAAGTAAAACTGTCTACTACTCATGTTTCTGACTATTGGAGCTGGAACCACAAGCCAAATGGCTTCACTTTCTATTCAGCCTGGGATAGCACTAGAAGACATTTTCAGCCTCATTTTTGGGCTAAAATTATTTGGAACCATTGCAACAGTCCTAAAATGAGTTTATGTTCATACAAAATTATCCTTAACAGAATTCCTACCAAAGACAAACAGATGGAATGGGGATTCTCAGTAGATCCTACATGTGTGTTATGTAATCGAGAGCCAGAAAATAGAGATCACCTGTTCTTTCAATGCCCATATTCGGCATATCTCTGGACTCGAAGTAAACTCAAACTAGGAATGAATATGAACAGCTCGATGCTGATTGAAGAGGAAGCGATGGACATTCATGATTCATTCAAAATTGCAAATCAAATTAAAGACCTTGCTTCCTGCAGCTTCGTCACAATAATCTATCATATATGGTTGGAAAGAAATGCCAGAATACATGATGGCAAAGAAATAGACAAATTTCAGCGTTGGAACTATGTGGAGATGGATGTTAAATACTTGCTGATGAAAAGTAAAAGGAAGACAGTGCGAACGAAAGAAAATGAAGAAATTTTACAAAGATGGGGAATCGATCTAGTGGATAACGGTTGATAACCAGATTTCTGTTTTTTCAGTTTTCCTTGAAATGTGTTTTGTTTCAACTGATTAGTTGTGTTGTGTACTTAGTAGGATCGGGTGTTCTCTTTTACCCGATTAGAAAAACTATGTTTGTAAACTGTATATCGATATTGTTAGATATATCAATAAAGCACCGCACTCTTTTTTCCTTACCAAGATATCAAGTTGATATCTAGTAAGGTTTTTAATGAGGCGGTTTACCCATTTTCAAAAAAAAAAAACATGGTGTAGGAACTGTTTCTGCGCAGTGATGGAGTCATAGATACTAATGCTTAACCTAACATAACAAGAAATAGTGAACAATCACCATAAGCTAGTGTTATGTGTAAGATGTATAATTTAACTATCACCAAAATATTGTTCTGACCTCCTCCTCATTACAACTCACAAGATATAGAAGGGAAGGTACTGGTATTGTTTTGGAGTAGTTATCTGGCCGGGTCACCTGATATATAAGGTATCAATTCCGGGTCAGTAATTATTATGATACATTATATTTACTTTTTTCCGCTACGAGTTATTACCATTAGTGCTCTAATATAGCTTCTCTTTTATTGGATACCAAACCAATGATTCGTACTTTGGTGGACTTGGGTTTTCGGATTAGCAAAAATCAAGGCCCACTAGAGTGTGGGTTGTTACAATGGTCGATGCTTTGATTAGGCCATCTCAGGTGGGACCAAAGGCTTACTCCAAACTCCCTCTAGGAGACGCTCCAGCTAGGCCGCATAGGCAGGGGCTGAAGGCCTACAGATGCTTTATTCAGGCCTTTTTAGATGGGACCAAAGGCTTACTCTGACCTCCCTCTAGGAGGTGCATTAACCAGGTCATCTTGGTGGGTACAGAGTCTTTTGCCCCTTGCTACCAACTTAGGTAGTGGTTTAGGCATTTCCTTTATTTTAGGACTTTCTTACTCCTTGATCATGTAGATACAATTATTTTGCTTGGAAAATCTTTCTTTATTACTGATTTGTTGATATCTTGGTACAAATTCTTTGAGCTTCCTCTGTCCTAAGAGGTTATTAATTATTCCTTCTAGACTTGAGCATTGATTGGTGTCATGGCCGTTAGAGTGATGATAATGATAATATAATCATCCAAGATTCCTTTTATTTTTTGGTTGCTTCTGTTGTGAAGGCCAATAGTCAAGCTTCTCCTTGGTTAAGAGATGTATATTCTCATACAAAGTAGTAAGAGAGAAATTCTTAGAATGTCGTAATCTTTTGAAGGATGGTCCTTTTGATTGGTGTTTAACTCCTTTTTTTTCTTATGATGGATCCTTCACCTTCGATGGTCAGTTTTCTATTTAGGGAATTTTTTGCTTCATTTGTTTTGTAGGATTAATTAAGTACACTCCCCCACTTTCTAGCAAATCGATTGAAACCTCTCTCTATTTCTTTTTCAAAGATTGTTCACTTATCTTTAAGTTGGATCTCCTTTTTCATGAAGATGTAATCTCTTATGCACTTTCTTCCTAGGGAAAAAATTTGTACTGATCCTATATAGAATGGTTTTACGCTCCATTTGTCAGGATCATGAGAAGCTATTTTCTTTCTCTTATCTTCCATGACTTGTAATGCCACAAGTCTCAATATTTGCTCCTCATGAAGTCGATGATTACTAGTAATTTGGTAAGTTTGCATAACCATTCGAAGCTCGAAGGATTCTTGTCCAGAAATATTCATTTTGCAGTTAAATGGGCTATGATAGAGTCAAAAAAGTCCTTTATATGCAAGCTAAGGAGAATCCTTTATCTGTAAGGCAAAGAAAGTCCAATATAGGATATGCGGGTTAGGGTAAATCCTCTATATCCTATGTATTCAAGCCGGAGATAGTTCTTTATAAGAATATGCAAGGTGATAGAGGTTCGATCCCTCCTTCTAGTGCTAAAATGTTAATGAATTTCTTCGTTAACCTCGAAAAGTGAAAGAAAAGGGAATCTTGGTTAACTTCAATGAGTATAAGAAATAGTGGCATTTGGCTGAGTTAAGGCTTAAGTGGAGTGAGTAAGCAAGCTTAGGTCCATGATGAAATCTTTAGCATGATAATGTTAAGGCATATGTTCCTGAAGTTAGTCTATGTAGACAATGCGAAAATAGAAATCAAGAATATGAGTACTTTTGAAATTCGAAGCAAGCTATGATTAAAAGAAATCATAAGTGCTTAGGAATTCGAAAGCAAGCCATAATCTAAGACATCTTAGTCGTATTCTATATAATGGTTGAATGTACACAATCGTATATGCAATAGTATAATTGACACTAAAATCTCCAAATTGATCACGGGTTACAAAGTTAAAAATGTAAGGGTGAGAAAAGAATGATTCCCCCTTCCTCCATGCCCATAGGTTTGTGTTTATAGAGTAAAAGTCTGGCATAGCAGCTTGGTTTCATCATTCATGACTTTTGGCATCATCAATGTCGCATAGCGCTATGCCTTGTTCAACGATGACCTTCAATACTCTTGGGTGCATAGTAGAGCTTCAACATTTTCCCATTAGTGGATGTATGTGGCATTAATGACTTCCGACATAGATGGCTTCTTCTATGATGATTGACATTCTTTATTAGTAGGAAGCGACATCGGTATTGATACAAAGGATATTAATATGGAGGGGCATGGACATGGAGCACCATTGATATAGAGCGGCAGCGATATGGAGAAGTGTCATCTGCCTTGATAACTCATGTGGATATTGATGATTCCCAACATCAATATCGTAGTTGAAGGCATGCGGCATCACCCAATAATCGATGAAGTGCGCCATCATTAAGATGCCACATTGACTATTGATAGAATGCGACATCCATTCCATCTTTATAAGAAAATGGTGACAGTGATAGAATATTTCACCAATGAGATGCGATATGAATCATGCCACTGTAACAATGATGGCTTATGGTATTGATTATATTCGACATTACTACTTCCTGATGAATTACAGCATTAGTTCTATTCGGCATTGCTTAGCAATGTAAGAGATTTGATATAAATCATCCAACTCTATAGATGATGTGTGGCATTAATGTCATTTGGTGTCCTTCACTTCACTGATGACATGCGATACTACACATTAACCCATGTTGATGAGGGGTGGCAACGTAGACCTTCGGTATTGGCTCATTATGATTCTTTCAGCATTGATTACTGATGTGGTGTCACGGCTATATCACATGTCGTGTATCTTCAGAAACAATAATTGTAGTAACAGATATGTTTTATTCCCACAAGGTTATACACGAAGCTCATGTTGAATTCCTCAATCCTCTAAATCCTTTCTATAGTTGGTTCCACCTTTAGATTTATTACCATGCAACATCATGCCCAATATTCTTTCACCAATGTTTTTCTCCATATGCATCACATCTAAATTGTGACGTAATGGAAGTTCCTACGAAAATCAAAACTATAACACATTATTATATTTTTCTTCTCTTAAAACAATGAAAAGTAAATAGATTAACCACTAACCTTCCAGTATGGAAAATCAAATAAAATTGATCTTTCTATCAACCTTGATTGCTTCATTTTTGTAAGATCGTTAGCCTTATCATATTCGTCTTTTATATCGTGAGCACACTTCCTCTTTTTACTTTTCATTTTCCTCTTCTTCTTTTATCTTTCTTCTCCAAAATAATTTGGAACATCCTTCAAAAATGCATAAATGTTTCTTACATTTGGAATTCTAGAAGCACTACCTTTTTCTATGATGTTATCAAACAACGCATTTTGTTTTCTCCGTGAATCTAAAATATATAGAAATCTTCTATGACCCATGTAGACGTTCTTTCGACTACGATTCAACCAACGACAATGAGTATTGACACCACATAATGGCAAGCTATTCCCCCTTCACACGACATCTAGCAAGATTTCCATAAGCCATAAAATCATTAATCGTTCATAGTAAGATTGCATTCAGTTTAAACAATGTTTACTAAATGCATCATAATCATCAACTCCATTACACCATAAATGATGCAAGTCTTCCACCAAAGGTGCCAAATATACATCAATATCATTCCCAGGTTGCTTTGGAGCTGGAATAAGTAAATTTAACATAATATTTTCCTTCTTCATACACAACATAGGTGAGAGATTGTATCTCACAAGCATTATCGACCAGCAATTATATTTTGAACTAAACACGAAAAATGGATTGAACTCATCTGTAACAAGACCAAGTCTAAGATTGCGTAGATCGAATGAATAAGATTTCCACTTATCATCTGTCCATGTCATATAATCCATGGGATGATGCATTTTTCCATCATTGCTTCTATTATTAAAATGTCATCTTAAACCTTCTGCCATCTATACATTCTTCTAACTCTAGAAATTATTGGAAAGTATCTCAACACTTTAATTGGAAAATCTTGTATAATCTCTTTAGTATCTTGATTTTTCTTCCATTTCGAAGAACCATATTTTTGGACAAGTTACTAAATATTTGTATTCTTTTCTGAAAAGGCAACAGTCATTCTCACAAGCATGTATTTTTTCAAAACCTATATCGAATGTTTTAAGAAATTTCTTTACTTTATATAAAGTTTTGGGAAGCATGTTATCCTTCGACAAAAATAAATATTGCCTAGTTAAAATCTTATCAGACCCACTATTGGACAAGCCAGTCTAACATTTAAGATTATACAATGATGATGAAAAATAATTTTGTGTGATTTGTACAACTAGGATACAATGGAGTTTCTGCATCTTTCAAGTTCTTAAGTAATAATTCCTCTCTTCTTTGAGAATCAGCATTATCGTTATCATCTTCAAAAAATTAATGACTTAAAAATCTTTATTTCCACAATGAATCATCTTGAATAAATCATATACTTCAAATGACTTTGTTTTTTTTTTACATTTGTCTCCTCGCCTTGGTTATAACATATATTGCTCTTGCATCTAGGTTCCATTCCTTTCATAATTAAATGTCCAATGGTGATATGATCATCACGATGGCTAAGATTCCGATAATCTGTGCAGGGGCATAAATTATATTCTACATTTCTTGCATTCCTCTTTGTAGCATGCACGGAATTCAAAGCTTCTTATCGGTACTCTATAGTAGTTCTACGAAAAAAATTAAGAACATAAAAAAATTTGAGCTTTAATATTAGATTACATGTTTTAATTCTCAAATACATATTAATTTAAGCATTATATTATCGGTTGTTTTGAAAAACCCAATCTTTTTCAACCATTGATATACGAAGGTTTCCAAACTTTGACGTAGAATTGGTATTTGTAATAATAAAACAAAGAAGTACACATATTGAAGTTATTACAATTAGGCATGTAGTATTGCGTCTAAGTATGTAATATTTAAACTTGTTACATTTAGGTATGTAACAAGTCGTCTAATATTGAAGTTATACTATGCACGGCTTTTCTTATTTAAAATTTCTATAATTTTTACATTATGTGTTTGCTAAGATTTCAAAAATTGCTAAGCTAAATAT
This sequence comes from Allium fistulosum, assembly GCA_030737815.1. Classification (NCBI taxonomy): domain Eukaryota; kingdom Viridiplantae; phylum Streptophyta; class Magnoliopsida; order Asparagales; family Amaryllidaceae; genus Allium; species Allium fistulosum. The sequence continues at coordinate 329,673,193 of CM060906.1, forward strand.
AACTGCGTGTACAAACATCCTTAGAACCATTAGAATATACATATTAATGATTCTACAAAACTTTAACTATGCAAATTCTAAAGCATTGATATATATGGAAAATAATTAATATATATGATGAATGGTTAATCATTATAGACCACAATGAATTATTATGAAATTAGTTTGAATTGAATCACCGAATAGCCATGAAATTTATGTATTTTTAATTTCCAACAACTAGTTGCAGTTAAAAAGCATTAGTACTTCAAAAGTGGCACAAAAAGATGAAAGCATGTGTGTGTTTCTATAGCAGGATACAGAATCTCTCAAGTAATTATTAATTTCAATACATTGACAAGATGGACTAGTAGATGAAAAAATATAAGCAATCTTTGCTCTTCACTGATTTCGTGAACAATGTATGAAGAAATGTATGCATGAAAAAACTTGAAATCCAAACATAAACAAACCCAAGATATTGTAAACAAGTTTAACTACATGTCTTTAATTTGAAGATAATTTGTCAGCTTTCAGGTTGAAACAGAAATCACAAGTCATTTACAGTGCTTTTAGATTGAAGATACTTTATAGCTGAATACTGACTGTAATCATATCTATTGTTACTTTAACAGTGCTTTATTTGTGGTGTATGATATTGTTGCATTTTAGTCTGAAACATTGGATTTTGATTCCAATATCGTGCTGCTTATTTGAATTCTAATTCCAATATAGTTGCATTTTCATCACATATTTGTTTAAACAGTAAAAATCAAACTACATGGTACAATTGTAAGTAAGAAAAAACACATACATATTACATGTAATTACAAAGGGAATGACATCAATATGAGCTCTTTTTGATTTTTTAACGTTTTAACTAATATTGAAATTGATTAATGTTTGAACCTCATTAGCAATGTCATGTATTAAGAGATAAAATATTATAATATAGTTTTTAATTTTCTCTATTTAAATACACACACTAGATAATTAGTCTAAAATTTTCCCTTTTTATGGGAACTAACTACTTAAGTTTCTTTGTTTTGAACTTGGGTTCGATTCGTTCGAATGAGTACTAAAAAGCTTGAATTGGGGGTGGCTGCTTCTTATCTTTGTATTCAAATGTTTAGATAATTTTATTAACATTAAGTTGCAAACAAAATTATATAGTACAGAAACCATTCAAAATTAATCAGTCCATGGGTATAACAATAAAAGCATACCATTTTCTTAATACTACATGAAATACATATGAAGTTCCATACATATTTCCAGAAAACCTATTCTTTTAACTTGGTACGATATAAAATATGTGAATGAAGTCCATTAGTTCGAAGTTGTACCTTAAGTTTAATTGTCTTGCGCAAATCTTCTTGAGCCTCTTCCAGCTGCACTTTAGACCCAAGTCAACCTTTTAGCTCTTGGTTCTACAAAAGAAGTATACAGTGGGATGCAAAATTAAAAGCAATGTAGAGAAATAATAATATGATATATGCTAAATAAAATGCAATAACTTTTAAGCTGCTATATCAAATATCTATTAGTATAACTAAAATCAAATTAAATTAATAATTTCCTCAATCAAATACCTTAAATATATGTAGCTAAAACCGTAATGCTAAATTTTTTTACATTTGCAACCTAATATAATAAAAATTAATAGATTATTGTTGTACTTCATCATTATTGTATTATATTTCCTCTAAGCATTATTGTATTTCAGCTATTATGTGGAATTGCTATTTTGTAAAATTGCATGGTTCAATGTAGGAACAATAGTTCGATTGAAACAACTATATTTCATCTTATATAAAAACTGAATGAAACAATTAAATAAACATGTTGTAGAGATGAGAAACTATAATATAAGAACAAATGAACAAAGTTGGGGATGTTAAATATAAACTACTATCAGATGCACTAAATCTCACCCAAGCTTCATATAAAACATCTATCTAGCTAAAATGCATATGCATACACACATAAAGGAAAACCGATCAATCACAATATATATATATATATATAACAAATTTAATCATAATATATACATAAGTTATAGGTTGAGAAGTTTAATCACTCCTCACTTTTACAAATAACTAAGACTCAACACCAACCTAAGCCAAAAATAAGTATAGAAACAAAAAAGGAAAAGTGTAACACAGAAACTACAAAAATAGTGAAGTAAGGCATGTAGAAACTATGAATATTATTTAGTCATATAACACATTATTATGAATTTCAGTCTCAAAGGCATCCAAAAGTTAAAATGAGATGCTAATGAATAAAAATTATTATTAGCACATCAAAAAGGCAAATGCATTGTATTGGTACACATAAACTCATAAAATTATTAATTATATAAGGGATTATACTATCATTACTAACTAGTTTCTTCTATAGATAAATTTTACACACATTCAATATTTTCAAATATGTTATGTGTGATAGCTACTAACAGTAAGTTATGCTCATCTGTATGAATTATCCCTTTGTCGTCTGCGGTGAATTCATTGTGCTTTTAAATGACCGTAAATTATGCTAACTGTAAGTTATGCTCATTTAGATGAACTATGGGTAGTTTCAGACCTGCACAACTACTTGCAAAATACCAAGAAACTGATTGTATGACTCTTTATTTTTTATAAATTTTAAATGAAATTCTTGTATTATTGCATTTACTAATTATGCTTTCCAGTCACTTTCTTTCTCCAACCCATAGTATTGGTAGCTTCAAGTTCCAATTCACATTTATTAGCTCGACACTTGGATGTTTTCTTAATTTGATATCTTGTTTCATGCAAAAAAATAAACTCATTTTGGAATTTTGGTCCAATAAACACCTGTAATTGTTAGAAGCACAAGAAGTATAATAATAAATAATTATTTTCCTATGCAAATTTTACTGATATTTTTTCATTGCACTATGAAACTGGTGGAAAATTAAAAATTATAATTATAAATAAACCCTCGTATTTCCATAGTTGCACCAATCAAAAACAAGATATTAAGTGATGAATTAAGTAAACAAGATATTATTGAAAATTTATCAAACATTGATAGTCATGAAACATATACTGTATACAATCAAAGAAAATATTACACAAAAAAAAGGAAATGACTGGAATTTAAGTGAAATTTAGAAACTCTTTTGTCCGATACAAAATCATATAAAATCAACTATTCCAGTTAGGGTTTATTCCAAATGGGGTTAAATCAACTACTCCAGTTAGGGTTTATGCAGAAATTTAAAAAATAAGATACATACAAATTCATATAAAATCCAAATAGAATCACAAAATTGATTTAAAATTCATACCTAAATTTATTTATTTAGGGTACAACGAGGAGTAATTCTTTCTGGAGGCCTACTGCGACGATGTGGAGAGGATTCGAATGACGAAGTGTTATAGCGATGATGAAAATAGAGGAATGGTTGAACCGAAAATGAAGCGCCTGCTTGATTTTGTTGGAGCAAAAAGGGAATTTATTTTACGTTTATTAGTTTATGAGTGGTACAAGAGAAATTTTTCTATGTAATAGACGAATAATGAAAGGGAAATTTTTTTATTACGTTGATTAGGTTAAGGCTGAAATTTTTTTGTTAAGGCAAGATAATTGTTACATTTATAATATAAGGGGAAGTATTATTAGTTGCACTTACATATCAAACACCACAAATTTTTACAACCAATGGCTGATTTTCTTGTAGTGTAAAGTTAGAAGGTGATCGATAAAAAGGCAGGATCTGGAGATGGAATTGAGGTTAGACCTACCCAAGAGTATGCACCCTATACTTAGGGTTCATATGCAGCATCCAGTTTGCAGTTAGCTATAGAGAAGTGGAATCGAGATAATGATTTTGAGAAGTGGCGGTGGAATATGAAGGTAGTGTTGAGAAGAAATTGTGTTCATTAGATTTTGTTTGATGCATAATCGTCGCCAGTAGATAGCTCGGAATTGGAAAGGAAGGAGATGGAAGAATGAGTCTTCACTACCCTCCAATTGACCATGGGTGAGAATGTCATCCTAGAGATTAGCAGTGAAAGTACCGCTAGAGGCTTGTGGAAGAAATTCGAGGATCTCTACATGAAGAAGTCACTCACAAATATGCTAACTTTATTGAAGACTTTCTTCACTTACAAGATGCATAAAGGTATGTCATTGAAAGCACATCTTAACTTCTTCGATGACTTGATAAAGAAGCTGAAAACTGTTGATTTGAATGTGGACAAAAAGTAAAAGGTTATGCTGGTATTATTCTCTCTTCTAGAGCAACACACAATATTCGGTAATAACTTGATTTATGGTAGAAGCATGTTGATATTAGAAGATGTAAAGATAGGGCTCCTGAGTCAGAGATGAGAGATCAGATAAAACTTATGAGTAAAAGTGGAGAAACTAGTAGTAGTCAAGGACTACTCATAGAGAGAGGAAGAGAGGAGAAGAAGGAGAATAATTCCAAAGGGCATTTCAAGTTGAGGAAGCCCGAAAGTGGTTGGAGAGGTAAATCCATAGATATAGGTGTCATCATTGTAAGAAGCATAACCACTGAAAGAACGATTGTCTAGATTTGAGGAAGAGAAATGAAACAGATGATTCTTCATCTATTACGATGGAGAAATGGAACGGATGGTTCTTCTATAACTAATTTACTTCAGCAAAAGATGCCATAAACGCATCTTTCTAACACATACCGACATCATTACAAAACTCAAATCTTGAGATCAAGCAGCAAAGCCCCTGATTCCCGAAGATAGGAGTTATCGTTCAATCAAACTAGGGTAATCGAACTTATTGTTCAGAAGACCTAGTCTCCCAAAACATGTTGGTTCAATAGTCAAAGTAATCAGCCATACGGACTAAGGTATTTACACCAACACTTTGTTCAAACGAACTCAATTGAGCATAAGAAGGGATTAGCTATAGAACTAGGTAGACCAAGCTACTTCATAGTTCTGAACAAAGCTATGAAATAGAATATGCCGAAATGACTGCAGAAGCATTACTTTAATGTATAGAATTACAACAAACGAATATGCTGCACATGAACACAAGAGGTGCAACAGTGAGAAGAAGCAATGCTCGGAATCGAGCAATTAATCCAATAGTCCTAGGAGACAGAGGCTGGTGTGTAGGTTGAATTCCGAAAAATGCAAAGGAAGGGTAATTGCAATCGAACAACTCATGCGCTAGTTTCCGAAGACTAGAACAGTGCCTTGTAATTTGACTATAATCAATCATCCCAATATGATAGGAATAATAAGCGAAGCCTAAATTGCAAAGGATCAGCTTCTAGAGGAGAGGAAGTTCCTTCGCCATACTAAAGATTGGATGACCGAAAAGTTATTTTCAACAACAAAACTTGGCATTCAAGCTCGCCAAGTATGTTCTACTTTAAGTAATATCCTTGTATACCCCAACGCCCAGAATCCAAGGAAAATCGACGCATGTTGACTAGTGGGGTTCTGAGCGAAGACCAGGGCAGATGCAGTGTGTTATCTACATGAGAAGAGTTCGGTATCCCGAATACTGCAAATAAACAATCTAGTGTAGATAGCTTGCTTACATGTGAAAAACAATCCATATCGTCCTGTGAAATTATCTCTTTCATACTTACTCAATATCGATCAACGATCGAAAATGGAGCCGCCATCTGAATCGATGCGGGAAGCTTTTCTTTTCAGGATCATTGAAATACAGAAATAGGAAGAGCGATACGGTTGAACCATCCACTATATCCGATTTTGGAATAAATTATTGCATTGGAATTCAAAAACATTGATGGGAACTTAACCAAATTCTCAAAAAAGAAAAAGATAAAGACAAAGAGCAAGACTTCGCTCCAGAACAGCGTACAATTGTTCGAGACAAAACTTAGCTTCACCGCCAGTAAAACTAAAACTATATGGGACAACTCCAAACCTAGATCATGCACCTACTTACTAACCTAAACCCTCGTGTAAACTACGGAGCAAAGACTACATCATCAACACTAGGAATTGAAGTTCAGATCGAAATTAAAAAACGAATGGCTATCAAAAGTCAGTCAATTGAGAACAACATCTCGAGGTGGACTCCGATGATTCACATCGAAGATTCACTAGTCAAAGCCAAATTTGCATGGTAACCTCCGCACGATCAACTAGATTTCACAAAATGAAGACTCAAAAGAAGTTACTTCCAGAGCATACCTTGTTTTCAATAAAGGCATACTCTATAAGGCAGATGTTATCTGGGTTTTTAACCTAGCAAGATCCAACATGAAACAAAATAATCCAGTGTTATCAGAATGGTTCAGAACTTAACTAGAAAGTCTAAGACAAAGAGTTAAAGAGAGCTAAGTTATATTACTAAGAAAATGACTGGGATCAAACAAACCAAGAGACCAGAACTCTTTCAGCCCAATCAGCAGCAGAGTGCAAACAACTAGTAAATTATCATCAAAACGGAATAACGATGAATCCAAGACCATGGAAACATCCCAAACTCCAAACTCTAGAAAATATCCTAAGTGATTGGGTCGCCAGCGACCCATACTCTATGTATCGCTTGCAACCCATGCCTCTCCTCGAACCTTCAAATGAGCTAACTAAGGAGGCAATGAAGAGGGAGCCAAGTCATTAGCTAGCATACGAGCCAAATCTATGGGTCGCTAGCGATCTATGGACCATGGGTCGCCCGCGACCCATGGTTTTGCCTTATATCGTGAGCTAACCCCTCTAAGGTCGTTTCCTACCTACCTACGAGCAGTTGATGAAGTGGCCTAGCCCAAAAGCTCTCCAATCCCTATAAATACCATCCTGCCTGCAACATAAACTGGATCTTCTTCGGTCTGGTTGCTAAAGCTCTACTGGAGATATTCTTCACTCTCTACCTCCCTCACAACAATCTCCAAAGAAATTCACTATGATTCTCCAGTGGATTCCAACTCTGGGGATTCAACCTATCTAAAGATTATCAAAGCCTTATAATCAAACACTTCTTGTAACAGCAATCAGTCTATAATACAACTATAAAGTGGATGTGGCTTCATTAACAGCCGACCCACTATAAAAGTTCTCCATCTTCTTTCTTTTAATGTTCTTTTTCTATATTTGTTATTTGTGATATTGCTCTGTCAGAACAGGGCTGGTGCTTTCATTAATAGCGAGAACCCCATCTGGGTCGTTCGAAGGAGATATAATCGAAAGGAAGCAATGGGCAGAGCTCCAAGAATCATGACTGAAGAAAACATTAACACTCCACCTACTACAAAATCACTGGCTACAAACCCGAACTTGGGGTGAAAACCGCACGGAAGGATATAACAATGACTCTCTTCGGCTTTGAAGATGACAAACAATTTATGGAAGATAAATTGGATGAAAATGCCAATGTGCAAAACGCTAGAAGAAGCTCTAAAACCCATACCGTAGCATAGTGCTAAGCAATGGATGAGGAACTACTACTCAAATGGTACTCCTAGAGGCAGGAGGACCAAGAAGACATGATACAAACCGAGATCAATTACAATGCCAAGCTCCCATGGTATATTGTGACCACTCCCAACTGACCAGCTTACAATCCTATCATGGAGCTCCCATGTCGAATCACGAATGGTCATTGTCGAAAATCATCAAAAATCATCAAAATGGTTGTTGAAAAACTCACTTCAGCCCTAACTCGAAGTCGAACTCGGGTAATCACCCATTTGACTGGAAGTAAACCTAGGAAATTCTCGTCCAAAATCAGACTCGGGTAAAACCAAGATCTTCTCCAAGCAAACATGCAAATGGCTCCAAGCAATGTTTGTCACCAACCCAACACTTCAAAGTCTGTGACTCTAAGCAAATGGAAAATTTTCTCGAGTCGGGCTCTAAGTAAGATTCCACCAATCGATCAATGCCGATACATCTTCTTTTGCCCATAACTCGAACGTGCGAACTTCGAATACCTTGAAATTTGGGATGCAACCTTATGGGGCCTTCTTTGTCACCCCAGACCGATCTCACCTAGTTTGAAATTTTTTGGGATCATCACTGATCCGAGTCATTCAATCGGCATTTCCATTGATTCATGCATAGACAATCATGCATATATAATTCTCAAGCATTATAAACAGTCGTAACTTGAAAATGGACCAATCTAACAACGATTAGAGCATCTTCCCCAATCAAAACCCATTCACCGAAGCCATTCAGCATGCATAATATCCAAAGAAGTTTATCATGCCAATTAAACCTTTTATACAATTGTACAACTGATTCGAAATTGCTTCTTTACAGGTATGACTAGCATATGGACGAAGCGAGGGCGACAGATGTAGTCTACTGCAAGGCCCTTAAAAATCATTAAAGGATGAAACAACCTGCTACCCTGGAAGAATTCTATGGGAAGGCAAACCAGTACTAAAGACTAGAAGTAGTGCAATTAGAAGGAAAAAAACCTGACAGTGTGCCAAAGAACATACCAAACTGTAAAGGAGCTACAGGAGCTCAGGGACCTTCTACCCAAGCAAGGCTACTAAGCCCTAGCAGAAAAGTGCCCCGGCTAACTGACGAAATTAGACGAAAGGATGATTATCAAATAACGCTCAAGTTAGCTAGCAACTAAGGGATGGGGCACAACCTAAGCGATTCTTTCTGAGAACCGGCACTTAGGGCATTGCAGATAGCACGGCAAAAGAAATGCTTTTATGCCCTCGACGAGTCGTGTCGATCCACCTTTTGAGAATCGGCGTTGCTTTGGTAGCATCGAGAAGTCTTGTCCAAAGTATCATCAAACAAATAGATCCAACCCCTTAGTCCCCAGGAACTGACAAAACTGTGTTCCCTCGAGCTGAATCTGAAAAATTCCTCTTAGACCGTATGCCAGTCAATTACCCATTCTCTGAAAGCGGTTTGGACCAAGAGCTAAGAGTCAGGTCCTAAACTCCCATAGGCTCTTTCTTCAATCCATCTTTATGTGGTAAGCTATAGATCTCTCCACCATGGCAATCTGATCTATTTGGACGTGCTTATCTTTCGAAGAAATGGAAGGATCATCCAAGCCATGGTCACCCAAACCAAAAAATGTTTAACTTCTTGGACCAATAAAACTGTGTTCATATAAGCAACCTACTGAGTCGACGGGGTCAAATCGACTCAAACTGTTGGGTCAGCGGAACCCGATCTTTGTCTTCTAAGAACCGGTGATCTCCAGCAGCATCGGGAAGGCTAAAATAAAACACTCCTCGCGTTGCCAGAAGATAGGCAACATCGAGGAGTACAAAAAGCCGTGCGCTAAATTTCAAAATATCAACTCCTCACGTTGCCTGTAGATAGGCAATGCCGAGGAGTACAAAAAGCCGCACACTCCTTAAACTGCGCACTAAATTTCAAAATACCAACTCCTCACGTTGCCTGAAGATAGGCAACGCCGAGGAGTGCAAAAAGCCACGTACACCATAAGCCGCGCACGAAATTTCAAAATACCAACTCCTCACGTTGCCCGAAGACAGGCAAAGCCGAGGAGTACAAAAAGCCACGCACTAAATTTCAAAATACCAACTCCTCACGGTACCCGAAGATAGGCAACACCGAGGAACACAAAAAGCCGTGCACTCCATAAGCCGCGCACTAAATTTCAAAATACCAACTACTCACGTTGTCCGAAGATAAGCAACACCGAGAAGTACAAAAGTCGTGCTAAGCTACGCAAAAATATACGCTCCTCACGTTGCCCGAAGATAGGCAACACCGAGGAGTACCAAAAGCCGCGCATTACATAAGCCGCACCAAAACATACGCTCCTCACATTGCCCGAAGATAGGCAACACCGAGGAGTACGAAAAGCCGCGCAGTCCATAAGCCGCATACTAACTCTTAAAACGTATGTTCCTCACATTGCCCGAAGATAGGCAACAGCATCGAAAACTAAAAGCTGCGCATCTAATAAGCCGTGCACTAACTTTCAAAGCGTAAACCCCTCACGTTGCCCGAAGATAGACAACACGGAGGAACGTGCACCCTTAAGCCGCACACCAATTCCTCGACATTGCCCGAAGATAAGCAACACCAAGGAACATCATAGAAAAATCACGCTCCTAAAGCATAAACTCCTTATGTTGCCCGATGATAGGCAGCGTTGAGGAGCATCATAACCGGATCGGCGGGCCATGTCGATCCCGAACACCGCACATCTCATAACCAGCGCCAACCACTTCTATGATTGGGAATAATGGGCACAACAACAACAAAATTAGAGTGCTACAAACCAACAGAAAAGTTTCTACTGATGAAAATTAATGATTAAAACTGCCCTCAGTTAATCCATGCATTGTGCTCCACTAAAAAACACATATATCGCATACTTGCCAGAATATCACAAGAAACTTGGATTACATGCTAAAGCTGCAAAACTCTCGAAAGAAGGGAAATCAGGCTTCGACTAAGCCAAATTTCAAGTTTAATATGAAAATTATTTAAACGATGAGTAACCGATCATTTGAAGTAAACAGCCCTGTGAACTAGGGGCATACACCGACACTTAAATAAAAACAATTGAAAACAATAAGTTCACCAGTTTTGTTACTCCAAATAAAGAATTGTTGCTCCAAATAAATTTTTTAGCGGTAATCACAAAAATTGGATAATTGCAAATAAAACAAGCACAAGTGCACAGAACACATATGGACTGACAGATAGGAGTACAGTCAAAATATCGATGTATTGTTTATAATTTTCTTTGCACAGGGTCAAAACATGGGGGATGTACCCACACAACACTGGCCAGCAAAAAGAAAATACAGACTTCATGACAAAAACCCTAAATGCAGACTCTGCACTTGAACAAAATGACTCAAAAAGATCCAAAATCATACCAGTCTCCACACAAGCTCATCAGCACTTCCTTCTACCGCTCCCCTTTCCCCCCTTTGTTTGCAGTTTCTTCCTCGTCTCGAGAGTGGTGTCGCTGCTGGTAATATCAACAAACTCCTCAATGGCAACGTCCTCCTCTTGCTCCATCGCCTTCTTAGAAGATTCTCACTTTGCTTTGCGCTTCTGTAATTTGTGAGAGCTCTTCGAGGCTTTAATCACTTCAACCTTCTCCTTCTTGATCAGGCTTTTAAATCTCCCCGAGATGGCCGAGATGAAAAATCCGAGATATCAGCCAAAATCCGAGATTTGGCAGCCTATTTAGTTATAAGTGTTTTAAATATCGCCCGAGATAGCCGAGATATTTTCCCGAGATATTGGCCAAAATCCGAGATTTAAAACACTGTTCTTGATAGCAACCAATTCATGTTGAGTCTTACGACGCTGCTCTATTTGAATTTCCTGCTCCCTAACTCATGCCACTGTTACGTCACCCTCTAAAGACCCAGAAGGGTCATCCAAGCCATGAAGTGCAACTATCTTTTCGGACTTCGGCCCCGGCTGCGAGCCAGACACGGACATGGAAACAGGAATAGGAACAGAAACGAGCATGGAGGCTGTGGAAATAACAGCAAGTCCAGGCACTGAGGAAGCTGACACATCAACAGAAAACCTCAATCCCAGCCTTCTAAGAACGAGTGTTGCTCCAGCAACATCGAGAAGGCCCAGACCCTCGCACATCACTTCTTGAGCCATGGAACCACGCCCTTGAAGCATGAACTCCTCACATTACCTAAAGATTGGCAACGTCGAGAAGTTCCAAACCGTTTCAGATCAACGGGTCGTATTGATCCCATAAGCTGCGCATTTCGTAAGCCGTGCACTCCCAAAAGCCGTGAATCCCATGATTTGTGCACTCTCATTAGCCGCGCCATCCATAAGCTATGCAGTACCAAAATCCACGTGTCTTGTAAGCCATGCACTCTCATAAACCACGCGTCTCATAATCTACGCAAATGTTGCCCAATATCGCTTCGGCTTCATCACCGGACCATCAGAATTCTCTAAGTATAGGTGTTGTGTTGACTACACCGGGAAACTTGTTTATTTTAGGATTAACAATGACCGATCCCTACCACCCAAAAGGACCGACATTGCTCCGGCAATGCCACAAAGTCCCCAAACCAAGATTTCAACAAATAATTCCGATCTTTGAACAAAATGTCTATAGTTAAGATGTTCAAATCATGAGCTCCCAAAGATAGGAGCTACGACACAATTATGACTGGGGGCATCCAGAGAACCGTCCAGAACATCAAGTATCGTATCAAGTGTTTAAAGTAATCATCCCCGTGAATCGGTGACACATAACACACTAACACTTGGTTGGGACCAAAAATCACTCCAAGGTTCTATTATGCCAAACAGAGAATTTCGGCAATCTCAACCAAACTAATCAGTACAGTAGGCTGAACGAATGCGGAATTAAAAAGGAAACTGCTCCAATCTGCTAGACATCAATATCGCCTCAACAACATCGAGAACTCCAGACCGTCATATCAACAAGAAAATCAAATTCCTTAAAGGTCATCATTGCTCGAAAATAAGGATAAATGGAGGAACTTACCGATGACCAGAGATAGATAATGATGGTAGACATTTCCAGAATCAAGTCATCGACTCAGAGGCTTTCAAATACAAAAGCAGGTGCTCGAATAAGGTCTCAAACCCTAACTTGCAAAAAACCAGCTGTTATCCGAAGACAGACAATGGCAAGGAGAGAACGCTCAAAATCGAGCAGCTAAACCACTGATTCCTGAAGATTGGAACCAACGAATAAGGTTGATATATGCAACAATGCTATCAGTCCAGCATAATTCATATGGCCTGAAACAAGCAAGGTTAGGTGTTAGGGACTCAAGACAAACACTACCGAACTCTACTGGTCCATGATCAGTATAGGAATGAACGCGATCGTACCGAGCGCAATGTGATGACTTGCTCCACAATTTCAAATTTTCTATAAGAACCCAGAGTTTGAGACCTAGAAATGAAGGGTTTCGCTATTAGTCGTCAGATCATAACGAAAACCGGTTAGAGGAAGTTCGATTTTTTGCGAATAAGAATAATTATGGAATTGGTTACGCAACAACCTTGCATCTCCAAGGGTAATACTTGACGGTTAAACAAAGTTAGGCAACGAAAACGCCTGGTACTCTCACCCTTTCAGAACGTGGCATATCCCAGAGTTAAGAAACATTAACAAAACAGCCACATTGGGTTGAAAGGAATCTACTCAACTCTATGGGATCGGATGAATGATTCAATCCTCACCAATGTGACTTTAACACTGCCCGAAGATAGGCAGCACTAAGAAAATACTTCTACAATCCAATCACTGAAAGTGTTAGTTTCTGAAGACCGAAATTAGTACCCAACTAAACTAAAAGTACCGCCGAATCGATGAGGAAAATCGATCCCAAACTCCAAAGTATTGGTGTTGCCTCAGCAACGTCAAGGCCTTCTTTTATCTTTCAAGTACTGGTGTTGCACTGGCAACGCCGAGGAAACTTTCTATTTCATAAGTACCAGTGTTGCCCCGGCAATGCTAGGAAACTTTCTATTTCATAAGTACCAGTGTTGCCTGGCAATGTAGGGAAACTTTCTATTTTTATAAGTATCGGTGTTGCCTCTGCAACTCCGGGAAACATTCTACTCATTAAGTACCGGTATTGCCCCAGCAATGCCAGGAAAACTTTAATCTACAGGGCTGATGAGAAACACTCATCGTAGTGAAACATCGATGCACTAGCTTCCGGAGATAGAAGTTGGTCCTCAACTGAGTTTCTACCTTCTCTTCAGAAAACTACTATTGCCCAATAAAAAGCAATGACCGAAAAACATATCCTTTCATATGTCAGCCAGATGGTTCGACCTTTCATTATAGGAATCAGCCACTGCACGGGAATAGAGCTACGCAAAAGGAAATCCTAGGATTGAATTGCTCCTGTGCTAATTTCTAAGGATGAAAGATGTTGGATAATCGAATTTCCAAAATTCAACTTAGAAAGAATTTAGATACAGCCAAAAAATAGGCAGCCTTGAGGAGATTTGTTTAGAACCAAGCAGCTAGGTTATCAATTCACAAAGATGGGAGTTGACATATGAACAAAACTTCTATGACGATGTCAACAACCAAGAAAAGCATGCATGGCTAAGGACAGGTGGGAACAATCATGGAAGGTTGAAATAAAATCCTCGGACTTCCTCAATTCCAGAATCAGATGAAAGCCAGACTGGAGGCAATTGAGCAATTCGCCCCACAGATCTCCATCTCTCACAATTGCCCAAATACAAGCATTTGAAATAGCTAGTCCCTTAAGAAGGGATAGACACATAGATTCTTGATCGAAAGAAATGTTTCAAAGTCCAAACGCGAATAACCACGAGGTCGGTTAGATCAGAGTTCGGTATCATAAAACAAAGCATTCTAGCAACCAAATCACCAACAAAGGAAATGAAGGATTTAACATTCAGAAGTCAACCGTCACTCATAGTCTGGTGAGGATGAGAAATATCGATGACCTACTTATGGTCTAACTAGATCATTTGGTTCTAACTTGTAGGAACATGCCATTACCCAAAGTTTGGTGATGCTAAGAAGAAACTCCGGAATGAAACCATCGATGCATCGGCTTCTAGAGATAGAAGAAAAAGCTTGATCGACTCTTTAATCCTACCTTCTGAAATCTTACGTTATCCAAAGGTCCACAACTTTAAGGAAAAATCCACAGGTTTGAGTCATCTATACATGAGTCTACGAAGATAGAAACAAACACATGATTAGGATCTCAACGCCGGACTCAGAAAAATTTGCCAGAATGCATCTTTCTAACATATACCAACATCATTACAAAACTCATATCTTGGGATCAAGCAACAAAGTCCCTAATTCCTGAAGATAGGAGCCATCGTGTCATTCAAAATGGGGCAATCGAACTTATTTTTTACGAGACTTGGTTTCCCAAAACATTGTTGGTTCGGTATTCAAAGTAATCTACCCTACGGACTTAGGCATTTACACCAACACTTTGTTGAAATGAACTCAATTGAGCATAGGCAGGGATTAGTTACAGAACTAGCTAAACCAAGCAATAGTTCTGAACAAACCAATGAAATAGAATATGCTAAAATGACCGCAGAAGCATTACTTTCATGAATAGAATTACAGTAAATGAATATGCTACACATGAACACAAGAGGTGCAATAACGAGAAGAAGCAATGCTCGGAATTGAGCAATTAAACCAATAGTCCCTGGAGATAGAGGCTGATGTGTAGGTTGAATTCCGAAAAACGCAATGGAAGGGTAATCGCAATCGAACAACTCATGCGCTAGTTTTCGATGACTGAAACTGTGCCTTGTCATTTGACTGTAATCAGTCATCCCAATATGATAGGAATAATAAGCGAAGCCTAAGTTGCGAAGGATCCAGCTTTTAGAGGAGAGGAAGTACCTATGCTAGACTAAAGATTGGATGACCGAAAAGTCATTTTCAACAACAAAACTTGGCATTCAACCCCGCTAATATGTTCTACTTTAAATAATACCCTCATATAACCAACTACCAAAATCCGAGGGAAATCGACGTATGTTGACCAGTCGGGTTCTGAGCGGTGACCGAGGTAGATGCAGTGTGTTATCTACATGAGAAGAGTCCAGTATCTTGAATATTTCAAACAAACAATTTAGTGTAGATAGCTTGCTTATATTTGAAAAACAATCCATATCGCCTTGTGAAATTATCTTTTCCACACTTACCCGTTATCGATCAATGATCGAAAATGGAGCCGCCATCCGAAGCGATGAGGGAAGCTTTTCTTTTCAGGATCACTGAAATATAAAAATGGGAAGAGCGATATGACTGAACCATCTGCTTTATCCAATTTTGGAATAAATTATCGCATTCAAAAATAACGCCAGGAACTTAACCAAATTCTCAAAAAGAAAAAGATAGAGACAAAGAACAAGACTTCGCTCCAGAACAGTGTACAATCGTTCGAGACAAAACTTAGCTTCACCGCCAGTCGAATTAAACCTATATTGGACAACTCCAAACCTACATCATGCACCCACTTACTGACCTAAACCCTCGTGTAAATTACGGAGCAAAGATTATATCATCAACACCGGGAATTGAAGTTCAGATCAAAATCAAAAAACGAACGGCTTTCAGAAGTAAGTCAATTGAGAATAACATCTCGAGGTGGACTCCAATGATTCACATAGAAAATTCACTAGTCAAAGCCAAATTTGCATGGTAACCTCCACACGATCAAATAGATTTAACAAAATGAAGACCCAAAAGAAGTTACTTCCACGGCACGCCTTATTTTCAACAAAGGCATACTCTGGGGGCGTGACAAATGTTATCTGAGTCTTTAACCCAGTAGGATCCAACAAGAAACAGAATAATCTCGTGTTATCAAAATGGTTCATAACTTAACCAGAAAGGCTAAGTTAAGGAGTTAACGAGAGCCAAGCTATATTACTAAGACAGTGATATCGAATAAACCAAGAGACCAGCAATCTTTAAGCCTAATCAGTAGCTGAGCGCAAACATCTAGTAAATTATCATCAATACAGAATAATGACGAATCCAAGACCATGGAAACATTCCAAACTCCAAACTCTAGAAAATATCCTAAGTGATTGGGTCGTCAGCGACCCGTACTCTATGGATCGCTAGCGACCATGCCTCTCCTCGAATCTTCAAATGAGCTAACAAAGGAGGCAATGAAGAAGGAGCCTGTAGCGACCCACAGTTCCATACCCCTTGAGTTGATAACAATTCACCCTTGCTCAACCCAAATTGTACGAAAGAGCGAATAACAAGGGTAAAGAAGAAGAAAGAGATAGGAGAAAACTAAACAACAACATAGAATCTCACAATCGTGGCGGTACAAAATATAATATATATAATAACATATTTTTATACAAGGGAAACTGTATCTGTTAATATACATACAATCATCAGAGTACAACAATTCAATACAGCAAAATGGACAGTTATAATAACTTGTCCTCACATAGTGGAAATATAACCAAGTACGAAGATATGTCTCTGTTATCTAGCTCATCCCCTGAGCTTCATAGCATACTATCCTGAATCTGTAATACTCGGTATGATCCGAGCATTATAATAAAATAACAACCGAGTCAGTCTGGAAAACCAGCGTGAGAAAAACACACTCCATTTGAATTATTACTATATTTTTCAAAATCCTTTGAAAAGCAAAGGTATCTCGTAAGACCAGGTCACACATAAACACAACGGGTTTTACCTTACGATAACCAAAACATTTTTATCAAAATCGTTTGATATTATAATAGTGTCTAAACCAAGTAAATAGAAAATAGCTGAAATGCTTGCATCTCACGTTTCAGCATAGTTGCGCACAATCAAAACCGTAAGGCGCTTATTGGAGAATGGATTCCATACAATGACTGGGCCACTGGGGTACTGCCCATCACAGTACACCTCTAGAACAATGTACTGAGGACCTCACCGAGATACCCTGCTACACAAGACAGGCCTACCCCTAACCTGGATAGACCGAATATGTTATCACCCTGGGTGTTCCCACCCTTACAATCGAACGCTCCTTCTTTCATGCACAACCATATCCATAATAAATAGGTTTCCGAGGATATCTAGAAAAGTGATAACATAACCTAATTGGGTGCGACCCACTTAGCCTTTCTGCATCTCCCCTGTTTTAGTCATTCCCGGTTGATGAGGCTTGAGGCTAAGCGTTACCTTTCAAGAAACAATTCTACTTAGAATGCTCATCGTTCTCCAATGACGATGTTCCGATAGCATTCGTCCATATAAGTTGTCCTGGGTCTGGAAAAATCGAATCACCGTCTTCATCACCTTCACGGTATTCATTCATAACGTTCAAACCGGATCGAAGTGGTTTTCGAATAATTAAATCTGATCCCGGTCTCTTCGAGACAATTAACAAAATTGGCCAATATTGACAGTCGGTTATTCTAATATCAATAAAACATCCATAAGAGACATCAGGCCTTATTTTATTATTCTTCAAACATTTATTTCAAAATTTCTTTACTAAGATATATATTCAAATCCCTTTTCCATATTCCAATATTTGAAAACAATTTCAAATACTTAAATCCATAACAGAATATTTCTAAACCATCCCAATACTTAGAAATATTTCCAAATTTCCATTTTTATACTTAGGAAATTGTTATAAGTCTTATTTTCCAAAACATCTCAATATTAACTCTTCAGAGAATATTTCGTAACTTATCTCAAAGTCTCTGGAATCACTAATAAATTTCCTCTCCTCAAAATCATATCCATTTATAAGCCCCATTTATGAATCTCGAGAGAATTTATAATAAAATTTCCAATCACTTCAAAACTCTATATATATATAATAAGTATTTAAAAAGGATAATAATTTATTTTCAAAACATGTTCAATTAATTATTTAAAATATCGAAAACACTTTTGTAAACATCAATAACTCATTTTTAGATAAACAACTAAATTTTCAAAGCTGATTTTAAAAGTTATAATTTTCTAAAATAAATACTTAATATTTGAAAATCTACTTACCGAAGTATTTCAATCCAACTAGTTTAGAATTCCATAGTTTTAAATAATAAAATTTTCCATTTAAAAACAAACTTAACTTCTTAGAATTAAATTTTTTTTAAAACCTCAATAACCAATTCAATTTAATAAATTCCTCTCGAATCACATCACTTCCATTCCGATCTCCTATTTTTCACTTTTCAAAAAAATAGTATCCACTATTTTCTCACCCTATTTCCACATTCTAATATAAATTCACCCTACGAATCTATTTTCCCAGTATATCCACTGATATCGCTTACCTTATTTATAAACATCGTTTATAAATTTTATTATACTCCTTTGAGTTTTACCTGTTTATAAAAACAATCTTACTTATAAAATTCCAATTTGTAAATCCATTTCTTTATAAACCCCATTTATAACTTCCAATCTATTTTTAATATCGACTTCAACTCCTTTTTATATTTTCTGAATATCATTTATAAATTCTTTTTATATAATTCAATTTTTTTAAATCTCCATTTGAAAATTCCCAAAAGTTATGTATATCCATAAATCAATATATTTTCCCTAACTCGATTTCTTTAAAATAACCCCAATTCCAATAATAATATTTCTATATCAAAAATTCCTTTTAATCCTTAAATTTTAAAAATATATTTATGGTATTTAAAATATTAAAATTCAGGCCAGTGCTACAATAGTATCCAATAATTCAAATTACAACAATAATCTATAACAGATTATCTACACACATCATATATCACAATATACGAAATTAAATTCAACGTTTTAAGGAATCCAATTGGATCCCTCCAACATGTTTTCCTGCATCCATAGATGTTAATACAATATAAAAATACCAATCCCACTTCAAGGGGGGTATCGCGGTATATAGGGTCATCCGCTATTATATGGGGCGCATAGTGTCTCATCCGCTATAATGTGCGGGAATATCACTCCAACTACTAATATATATACTACTATATATATATATGTATATCATTTAACGGATAATAATTTTATAAATCCAACCAAGCATCCAATAATTTATTTTAACTATTGAAAATTTAATTGGAAATCCAAATGAGTGAGAATTTTCTCACCTTTGATTTTTATTTTGTAATCTGTTCCATCTCAACTTGTTTTCATGATTTTTAGACCTCACATGAACAAGTTATTAAGTGTATTAGTTCATCACAATTTTTAATCCTCAATTAAATAACTAATTATATAGTTAAATTTTATTACAGAAAATATACCTTTATTGTTGTTCGTTCCAGGCATCGAACGACACAACTATCATCGACCAATGACCGCGTGCTTCCCATTCTGAACCACCGCAGCCTTAAGCATCGCACTTCTCACTTCTGCCATCGCCTGCAACTACACCTCGTTGAGCCTCCTTCCTCAACCACGTCGCCCTCGTACCCAAACCCTGCACGCACGCGTCCTCACCCACGCACCTAGCCCCCACGCGACCCATCATCGTGACCTCCTCCCTCCCCCACACGCGCCCATCGCGGCCACACCCACCACCCAACACCTTGACCGAAATCTCGAGCATATCCGGGTTTTTTTCTCGACTCCCCTACCTTCGTGCGAGCGCACGCGCCCCTCCTCCTTCTAGCCTCGTGATCCGGATCCTTCCCATGATCCAGGCGATTTCACAATTTGGTTCCTACTTGTTTAATATGTATACCAGATAACCATACGAATTGATTTCTGTGGGGGAAAAAAGAGAAAGAGATGCGGTTCAATTTAGAGAGGAAGAAAGAAAGGCGTACGCCATTTTATTTCATACGAACGATTTGATTTCGTTCGTTCCCTTTCTTTCCTTTTTTCTACTGATTCAATTAGAAGCAAGAGCCAAAGTAGCTCCTAATAATACTGTTGAGGAAGGAAGATATTCGCAATTTAAACAGAAGGCGGCTGCGTGTTGAAGAAGGTAGGGTGGCGTGTTTTTAGAAGGGAAGAGACGTAAAGGAGACGGCTCACTGTTCATTGATTTAACCATTATATATATATATAGATATTATTTTTATTCCAAATATCCCACTTTTCGTATCGTGAAAATTTGAACCCTTATGGAGGCATGCCGCTAGGCGTTCATAACGTTATACCCCTATTCTGAACGTAATGGAATAGGTTTCGAGTCCCAATTCGATCGTATGGAGAAGATAACTTTTTAGACCCAATTATTATAGTGAATTTTCGATATTAATTTCAGCGCATTTCTATCTCGTACGATCAAACGATGACTCCAAACACTACAAAATTTGAAATTCGATAAAATACAATATTACGGATCCAATGGGACTAGTTTCGTCGAATTGAGAGACTGTGCCTCGGATCATTATTTTAGCACGTCGATTAAATCGACGATTTTCAAAATTTACGAAATCGCTCAAAATTTCAGTTTTAAAATCTTACTAACTAATTTCTAATTCAAATAGAATTTATATAAATATCATAAATCGTTTCGATTTCATATTCAACTCCAATTCAATTATTTAGGCAATTTTTAATTATTAACTCAATAATTAAATTTATTAATTAAATCACTATATTTGGAACTTAAGTTTTTATTACACTATTTTTGATCGATAAACTTCAAATTGAAATCCCATTCACATTCCAAAACTCAACATTTAAAATGAATTAAATGTTCAAAATTAACGACCAAAAAGTCCGGGTCGTTACATTCCTCCCCCTTAAAAGAATTTCATCCCCGAAATTGCTAAGGTGGGAAAAATGCTCCAAACCCATTAACTTATCAAAACCACTTAGTTGAAACTCGACATCCACTTTTCTAAACCATTTAGTCTTTACCAAATATTAGTTTCCATTTCCAATTCAAAACTTTTTATTTCAGTTGTAATTCAAAAAAAAATCAACTTTTTAGTTAACAAAAATTTTCCAAAATTTCCAAAAAAATTTGGCAGAGTCTCCTTTGTACGGAGGACCTTTTGCAATATAACAAGGGACATAAAATATATATACATCGACGCACACGGTCGGAAAACAAAAAATATATATATATATATCAATATTTATATTTTGCAGTATTTAATCTGAAAACGTACCTTATTTAGCATTTTTAAGCATTATTAAGCAAGCAAGTTTACTTCATACGCAATTACGCAACCCAAATCTAGCCCGACCGCCTCCGGGTACCTGTACTTACTCGATTTAAACCACGTAAGTACCAAAATATGAAATTCATCAACATTTCACTTATTTAAATAGTTAAAATGCATAAACTTTATAAGTAATGCATGCTAAACATATATTTATAAGTAATTACCGGGTCTCGATACTAATTTAATTACTTTCAAACAATCGATATACCATTTCATTCAATTTCAATAATTTACTCACTTTACATGCATTCAATTTATTTTTATACCAAACAAACTCATATCCATTCCAAATTGATTTAGAAATCAATTTTATTCACTTCTATTAATTCATAGAATTTTATTTATTTTCGTTTACGCCAAACGCCAATTTTTCTATGCAAATTCGGCGATATTCATTTAATAGAATAATCATTTAAGCTTATAACTATTTTAAATTGGTTCCAAATCAATTTATATTTAATTCTATTCCATTTCAAATTTTGATTGATTTTTATTCAATCAAATTCCATTCCATTTACTAATTAATTTAATTAGTTCGTACACTCAATCCACTTCAAATTTTAATCCCATACTCAAATTCATTCTCAAATTTATTTAAATGATATCAAGGCCATATTCAATTTATTTATACTCAAACTGAATTTATTTATAACTTGAGTCATCACTATTTCAATCCATTTCTATTTTATTCGATGACATTTCAAAATATATTTAAGTTGCTTACTATTAAGTCGAACTCTCTTTATAACTCAAGTTTTAATTCCAATATTCAATCTACTAACTAATCTATCTAATTAGTTAATTCCATTTTCCCTTTCACAATTAGATTTTTATTCCAAAAATCACTCCATTTAATTTACTTGAGTTCAATTTCATTTCAAAATTCAAGTTTGGACTTTATTTCTTCACTTTAAAATATTACACCATTTTTATTTTAGGTTTTCTATTTCAATTTTATAAGTCATACAACTTATTTTCCATATTTCTATCAATTCTATACTCGAGTATATTCACATTTTATTTTTAACTGAGATTGTACATTTATTTATAGCCTAAGTATATGTTTATTCAATTAATTTAAATTTTTTATACTTGCTTCAATTCGATATTATTTCTACTCCAATTCAAATTTTATAACTTATAGGTATATAGTCACTTTAAAATTCACACTTACATATTTAATTCAATTCCATATGATTCAAATCCAATTCACTTTTTTATTTAAATTTCAATTCCTTTTACCCAACATTTCAAAACCATATTCGAGTTATTCATACTTAAACTAAATTTCACTCCAAATAAATTTATTTTTAATTCATTCAATTCCATTATATATTTCAATTACTTTGCTTAAGTAACTCCCATTTCATTAATACACTATATTAATTCAATTCAAATCTAGTCAATTAAATTTTCAAATTTTAATTTATCCGACTTAACTTAAGTTGAATTCCATCTTAACTTTCTCACTTTGAATTTTAATTCCAAATTTCAATTTTCACACTTCTTTCCTTATAAATATCATCTTCCACTTATAAGTTTTTTTATAAGAAAACTTATTTCTGAAATTCTATAGAACCTTTAATAAGGATTTCCAAATTTTCTTAAACACTCGGTATTTATTTCAAATCACTTCGAAATCAAATACATATATATATACACACACACTCTTTTTGGTTTAACAAACGATTTTTTGGATTTTCAAAATTCACTTGGTTCCATTCCAAAACAGCACTTGTTTTCACCAAAATCTCCGTATCAAATTACTATGGTAGCAATTCATCACTTAGAAACTCAAAAATAAACACTGATGATGCGGCCGTCATCATCAGAATTATTTTCCAATGACTGAGGTGAGTTCAGTGCTTCATTACTTCCAAAAATCCATTTAAAATAATTTTCTCTTCAAAAATTTCAAATTTAACTCCATTTTTCATTCAACCACTTTGGAAAACATTTTTAAACTTCCGGGATTTCAAAATTTTCCAATATTTAGTCCAAAACCATTTAAAAACATTTCTCAACGCTTTTGGGATTTTAAATCTCCAAATTCTGGTTTGAATCCATTTTTAGTTTTTAAATTCCCTTGTATAATTCATTCTTTTACAATCCAATTTGGTTTTTATAACTATTCCAAATTTTTAAATCTTATTTTGGTTATATAATAACAACCAAACACATCACTATATAATTTTTTAGAAAATTATTCCATTTATATAAAAATATAGTTTGGGTAAAATTGTTTCATTTACCCACTTCAAAACCATACTATGTCGGTTTATCGCGTTCAAGTGTTTAGAAACTCCTACCGATTTAAGTGGCATCCCACTATTCGATCAGAATTTATATACCACTCGACCAATAAATTGTAACGACCCAGATTTTCTGATATTTGAAATTTGAATATTTAATTAATTTTTAATATTAACAAGTGGAATTAATTAAGTCGAATAATTTAAAATTCGAATATCTGGATTTAATTGGATAATTAAATCAATAATTTAATAGTTGAAATTCTAGAAATAATTGAAATCTGGATTTAATATGATTGAAAATGATTTATAAAGTTATATTAAATCATGTTGAAGTTATAGTGATGTTATAGAACTTTTAAAATTGAATTTAAAGTTAATTTGTGAAAATTGAATATTTTAATATTTAATCGACTGGTGAAATTAGCCATTTTTGAGACAGTCTTAGAATTGGACGAAACTAGTTCCATTGGATCCGTAATAGTTTGTTATTATCGGATTTCAATTTTCATAGCAATCGGAGTTGTCGTTTGACCGTGGCAGCTTGAAACGCATCAAAATTGTTTTAATATTAATTTGGCGAGTTAAAATAGTCATTTTTCAATGTCTCGGATTTCGACAAAACAAGTTTCATCGGATCCGTAATGTGAAATTATTGTATGGTTTCAAATTTCGTGTCAATTGGATGTACCGTTTGTCCGGGGCAAGCGAAAACGCATCGAAATCAGTTTAATTTAAATTTGACTGTTTATTTCCGTAACTCTCACATATGATCGAATTAGCCTCCGAAACACGTTCCACTGTGTTCGGAACGTGGGGTAAACCTTACGAACACTAGGCGGCACGTCAGATTTGGAGATCGTTTGAAAAAGTCGTTTTAAAATGAATTTAATATTAATTTAATACATATATATATATATATACGTTTGCCCAAAACCCTAGTCTATCTTCTTCAGCCGCCACTTAGTGATAATCAATGGACGGCAATTCACGACATTCATCCTCATTTATCTTCAAATCTATCAACAATTAGACAAAACCTTCAACTAACAAAACGTAGAGCTCGTCGAGAGAAACGTTCTCAACGGTGGTGATCGAATATAAGTTGATGGATCGTCGGCTACAGGCGTGCGTTCGTGCTGCCTTCATGCACATTTTTCCATGAGAAGGGGGGGCCGAGCTCTGCATGCTTCCAGCCGAAGGTGGCTTGTGAGTCGAGCTTCAAAATGGCATATCCTGATCGAGGATGAGATCATCATGTTGGAGGCGAAATGGAACCCTAGATGGTGGCTATAATGGGTTGTACGTGCGTTTCTATACTGGAGATGGAGAAGATAGCGTGGAACGGTTGAGATCTGGGAATCAAAATGAACGGCTGTGATGGAAAGGTTGAAAAATAAAAAGAAAATGTATATTAATTATATTTAAATTTGTATAAACTTTAAATTGTTATATCTCTTTCGTACGAGATCGAAAAATGCGAAATCAGTTGCGTTGGAATCGTATGGTCGAGCACTACGCTATGGAATTGAATTGGAGCCATTTGGAGCTAGTGTGAATTTCGGGTAAAATTAAACGCACGTTTAATTTATTCGAAATAAAAAGCTGGAACAGAATTGAAATCAAGGTGAGAACTCCTCACTCAATCGAATGTTTTGTTTCGATTTAAATTTTAAATAGTTAGATTTAAAATTGTTGATAGTGATTGATTGTGTGGATTGAATTATGATTGCTATTTATTGTGATAAATAGACATTATACGCCGTTATTAAGCGGATGTTATTTATTAAAAACATATACCGCGATAATTTCACATTGAAGTGAAATTGGTATTATATATGTATATAGCAATATATATATATTGGAATATGTATATATTAGAGTTGTTGATTTTCCCGCATTGTTTAGCGGATGAGACCCTATTGCGCCGTATAATAGCAGATAATATTTATAAATCTCATATACCGCGATAATTTCACTGTGAAGTGAAATTGGTATTGTGCTAACATCTGTGGATGCAGGGAAACAGGTTGGAGGGATCCAACTGGATTCCTCACCATAGTGATTTATTTACAGATATTGTTGTATATTCTGTTATCATATGATGGTATATGATGTTTGGATGCTGTGATTGACTATTTGGTGCTGTTGCATCATCGGATTCATTTTTGAAGTTTAAGATAACAATTTTGATTTTTAAAGGGATCTTTAAAGTGATTTTTTAAAGTATATGTTTTATAGAATTGGTTTATTTAAATTGAGATTTTGGAATAATTATAAACGGTTTATATAAAAGATTTATAAAATTGATTTTTATAAATTAAAATATTGGAATTATCAAATGAGTTTTTATAAATGTTAAAAGGAAGTATAAATGGATTTCATAAGTGAATGAAATTAATAGATTTATAATGTGAAGTTATAAAATGAATAGATTGTTGTAAAATAAAAGATTTATAAGTAATTAACTTATAAATTAGATTTTTGGTATAAAATTGAGTTATAAATCGAATTTATTAATTCAAGGATTTTTATAAATCAAAGTTTTATAAATAGAATTGGAATTTATAAACATTGTTTATGAATCCGAAATCACTTATTTTGATAAGTGAATTATAGAAGCTAATTAAAGGAATTATATCCACGATTTTGGACAGTGGATAATCCTTTAAATAAAATGTGTAGAAATGTTGAGTTTGGATAACGAATTATATTCACGATTTTGGACAGTGAATATATTATTAGATAAAATGGATATGTTTTAGAGAAGTGATATTACGAAATGAAGTAATTGTTTTAAAAGATGTTTAAACGTGTTAAGTATCGAAACATAGATTTCAACATTTATTGTTGAAATAGACGTTTTGAGGAATAAGGAAATGGTGGACTATAACACTGTTGTTATAGTAAATGATTTCCGAAAGGAAATGGTTTATATAGTATTGGGATTTACATATCTATCTAAATTTCGAATCCCTATACTAGTGATTTTGGGTTGTTGTAACGATGTTTTACGCAACATTCGTTTTGACTCAAATAAAATTTGTGAAAGAGAATGATTTCCTTAAAGAATGAAATATATACTTAATTTTGATTTAAGTATATTGAATATTTTCAAATGTTGAAAATAAATGGATTTGTGGATTACTTATTATTAAATAAGTATGGAAATGCTTTTCCAATATGAAGTGAAATGTTTTGAGATTTATCTTCAAAGGTAAATTGGAATGTGGAAATTGATTTGAAATTGTTTTCAAATAATTGACGTGTGGAAATTATATATCTTGTAAAGATATTTTTGAAAGATAAATAATTTGGAAAATTATTTGGAATCTTATGATGTTGCGTATCTTTATTGATAGTTAAATAACCGACTATCGATAATTACCTTGAATGGGTATTTATTGTGATTTGCTTGAATTTGAATGCCACACTTATTTTTGAATAAGCGCTCACTATTCGGGTTAGCCGGGAAAGGACCTTTGTATCGTATAACCCATTCCGAATTTTTGATACGACGATATGGATCGTATTGAAGACCGGTGGTGAAGACCGGGTGTTTATGAAAACGATAGGATGACCTATCGATTGTCTCTGCACCGTTAGCTACGGTATTGAGATTTCCTTTGTGATGGGAAGTTTTATCGGGATTGTGAATACCCGGATTGCAAGGGCTTCTTTGGAAGTGCCTTCGGTTCTGTTCGAACCCGGAACAGACTTGTATGGTTACATGTCTGACATTACATTTTGAGGTATAAAGCCGATTTCTTTCAAATATATTTCTGTTGGTGGCGGAGAATTTATTCTCTTAGCTTAACACCCTTCTCTGAGACGTACGAGCTCAGAGGTTATGTAGTTGAAGGTTATCAGCGATATATTCCCAATTTGGTAATGTGGCATGCTGATTTTTGCTGTGATGATGATCATTTATTTGATCATTTGTGATCAAAGCGTGGCTTTGTGACAAAGCGTGGCTTTGTGGACGAGACTTCGTCAGGGCCTCAACCCGGAAATGGTCGAAACAGGAATGTTGCGGCAAGGTTATGAGGGTCGCGCCCTTTAAGGTATGTCATTTCCTTCTGGAAAGGGGTGGTATCATGGTATGGAGCCCAGATACTTACTCATGTGGATACACTTATTTATTATGTGTGATGATGGTTACCGAGCGCTCGGATAAAGGTCCCAAAGGACCGGGTGATGACATATTCGTGAGTTACCTGTTACAGGGGTAACCCGGCCTTGTTTGGCATAGAGCAGTTTGTCTCTCGGGACGTCCAGCCAGAGGCGATCCCATTCGGCAGGAGGAAAGGAAGTTGCTTAGCCTGACCATTTGTTGGAAATCCATTTCCCAATACGAAACTTGTACGGTTTTAGTTGTAGAACCTGCCATTTACGTACGGTGGTCACCACTGTTTAGATGGTAGCTATAGTAGGCATACGATACTGGTCGTATGTTGGCTAAGATTAATATTATACTTTCGAATGTTTTTCTATGAATAATAATCCAATGATTTTGCGTAGTAAGCATATTTGACTATCATAAGAAGAAATCTCCTCCAATTTTGCGTTTGCATTGTGTGTGTGGTGGGAGGTCTTATGGTAGTTTCATTTTCTAAAAGCATTGCGAAATTGTTTTTATTTTCTTTGTTGTTGATTGTTTAAAGATAAACTGTTTTAGTTCTCACACCAGTCACCATGACTGACCTGGAGTTTATTGTTTCCTTCCTAAACTCTGGGTGCCCACCAATTTCCACACGGGCAGTCTAGTGTTAGGTTTTCAGGTCATTCTAGATTCAGGAGATGCTATGGAGCTCAGATGGTGAGCTGGATGGCGAGACGTATCATTTATACTATGTATTATTCCGCTATGTATTCTGTATATGGACAAGTTCATATAACTGTCCAGTTGTGTTGTATATTGTTGTTGTAAACTCTGATGATGATGTGATGTATAAAATGATATAGTTCTTTGATTTAAAGATTATTCATTTATCTATTATATGTTGTTCTGCTGCGAATGTGAGATTCTGTTTCTGTGTTTTTTTGTTATTTCTTCTTTCTCTTTTCTTCTGTTTTCTTCTACCTCTTCTTTTTCTCCATAACAATTCGGTTTTCCGGCATTCGATTGCTCGGCAGTTGATACAGTGAATGTATTAATGTCGATTTTCGAGCGACGAAAAGTCGAGTTCATTACATTTGGTATCAGAGCATATGGTTAAGCGACAACCATGGCTCTGTTGGGTGTTACTCATTATAGATAGAGTCAGTAGTACTCTAGAATGAGTTGAGTGTAATAATATATATGAGTGCGTATTTGTTAGTGAATATAAAATTGTTTTATATTGTGATGATTGATTTGTTGAGTGGTATATGGATTCTGGTCGATATAGTCCGTACAACTCTATCGATAGGGATCTCTAAACACTTGTTCAGAACAATTCGGCACGATATTGTTTTAAATTGGGTAAATGAAATAATTTTACCTCGATTATATTTTGTATATAAAGAAATAATTTTTCTGAAAAAGTGTATATGATTGATTGTTTGGTTGTTGAAAATGTAAATATATATAAGTTAATAAAAGTTGTTTGAATGAGTTAAATAAAACAACAATTGTGAAAGAGTAAATTTTATAAGCAAATGAATTATAAGTATGAAGTTATAATTAAAATGATTTACAATGGTAAAAATAATCTTATATATGAAAGTGAAATTTTATAAGTAAAAGATTTATAAATGTGATTTATAATCTAAAATAAAATTCCAGAGAAGTGTTTTGAAAGGATTTGATACTTTGGAAAATTGTTTTGGAGAGATGAAAGCTCTAAACTTTTTTCGGCCGTTGGAAAATAATTCCGATGATGACCGCGGCATCATTGGTGTTCATTTTCGGGTTTCCAAAAGAGGAATTGCTGCCAGATTATTTTAAATGAAGGTTGATTGGAAAAAAATTGGATTTTATTTTAGGAATTCAAAAGATAATTTAAATTGATTTCAAAATAGTTTTGAAAGGTTGAAAAGATTCTGGAATCCTATTTAAAATATTTATGGGAATGCTAATGAGTTGATAACTTATACCATTTGAATTTTGATATAATAAATTTAACTTAAAGGATGGAGTTAAATTAAAGTAAGTATAAGTGAATCAATAAAATCTAAGCTGTAATTATTGAATACAAGTAATCAAGTTTTGAACTTATAATATGAGATAATAAATTTGACTTTGGTAAAAGTTAAATAGAATTGGAATCTGAATTTGATTAATAAGTGGAAACTTAAGTTAATTTGAACAAATGATGTTAGAATGGAAAATAACTTAAGTAATGTTGAATGAAGTTGATTGTGATATCAAGGTAAATTAATAAAGTGAATTTATTAAATGAATGTGAACTTGAGCTATATAAATGAAATTCAACTTTATTTATAAAATGAATTAGCAATTGAATTAATAAATGGATTGAATGTTAATCAATCGAATGTGAATAAATTGATATAGAATAATGGATATAAGTGTTAATTCATTAAAGCTAATCAAAAGTATGGAACCAAATGGAAAGTAAATTTAATAATTTGGTTGTGTTGAATATACATTGGATGTTATATGATTGTTGATTGATTGTAGTATAATTCATTAAGTGTTAATGAAATTGAATAAATGGAATTGGAAGCTATGTAATTTGATTTAAATTGAAGGTGAAGTAAATTTAAATAGAAATTGATTTGAATTGAAAGTGAACCAATTTGAATGTAAATCAGTGAATGAATTGAATGTAAGAAATTGAGTTGAAATTATTCGGATTTAATGGAATGGTATGTAATTTGGTTGCAAACAAATGAAACTAGTGTTAAAACCTTGAATATGTGCTTATGAATGAATATCACATGTATTGCTTATGAAAACTACTTGTTATTATTGAAAACAAGTGAAATGTGAATAAATTTTATATATATGTCACTTATATGTTTAAATTGAGTAAGTACAGGTGTGGTGGCTACCGTTCGGTTGATTGGGTTGCGCTAAAATGCTAAATAAATAACTGCTTTGCTTAAAAATGCTAAAAAGGTACGCCTACGCAATAAAAATAGGAAATATGAACTATTTTTCTGCTTTTCCGACTGGGTGGGTCGATGTATACATATTTATGTCAATTGTGATCCTACTACGATCGAACCGCGCAAAGGAGACGCTGGCGAATTTTTCTGGAAATTTAAGGCGTTAGAAAATTTTCGGAAAATTTTGGAAATTTTTGTTAATGAAAAGTTGATTTCTAAATTGTAATGAAAATATACAAATTGAACTAGAAAATGGAAACCTTTTTTTGGTTGAAGTTAAAGGTTTTGCAAAAGGTGAATATAAAATTTTCACGAAGAGGATTTTGGAAAGTTAATGGATTTTGTGAATCTTTCTTACTTGGTAATTTCGAGGACGAAATTCTTTTAAGGGGGGAAGTTTGTAACGACCCAGAATTTCTGATATTTGAAATTTGAATATTTAATTAATTTTGAATATTAACAAGTGGAATTAATTAAGTCAAATAATTTAAAATTCGAATATCTGGATTTAATTGGATAATTAAATCAATAATTTAATAGTTGAAATTCTAGAAATAATTGAAATCTAGATTTAATGTGATTGAAAATGATTTATAAAGTTATATTAAATCATGTTGAAGTAATAGTGATGTTATAGAACTTTTAAAATTGAATTTAAAGTTAATTTGTGAAAATTGAATATTTTAATATTTAATCGACTAGTGAAATTAGCCATTTTTGGGACAGTCTCAGAATTGGACGAAACTAGTTCCATTGGATCCGTAATAGTTTGTTATTATCGGATTTCAATTTTCATAGCAATCGGAGTTGTCGTTTGACCGTGGCAGCTCGAAACGCATCAAAATTGTTTTAATATTAATTTGGCGAGTTAAAATAGTCATTTTTCAAAAAGTCTCGGATTTCGACGAAACTAGTTTCATCGGATCCGTAATGTGAAATTATTGTATGGTTTCAAATTTCGTGTCAATTGGATGTACCGTTTGTCCGGGGCAAGCGAAAACGCATCGAAATCGGTTTAATTTAAATTTGACTGTTTATTTCCGTAACTCTCACATATGATCGAATTAGCCTCCGAAACACGTTCCATTGTGTTCGGAACACGGGGTAAACCTTACGAACGCCAGGCGGCACGTCAGATTTGGAGATCGTTTGAAAAAGTCGTTTTAAAATGAATTTAATATTAATTTAATACGTATATATATATATATATATATATATATATATATACGTTTGCCCAAAACCCTAGTCTATCTTCTTCAGCCGCCCCTTAGAGATAATCAATGGCCGGCAATTCACGACATTCATCCTCATTTATCTTCAAATCTATCCACAATTAGACAAAACCTTCAACTAACAAAACGTAGAGCTCGTCGAGAGCAACGTTCTCAACGGTGGTGA
Source organism: Allium fistulosum (assembly GCA_030737815.1). Lineage (NCBI taxonomy): Eukaryota > Viridiplantae > Streptophyta > Magnoliopsida > Asparagales > Amaryllidaceae > Allium > Allium fistulosum. Next base: position 329,705,489 of record CM060906.1, read on the forward strand.
TCGAATATAAGTTGATGGATCGTCGGCTACAGGCGTGCGTTCGTGCTGCCTTCATGCACGTTTTTCCATGAGAATGGGGGGCCGAGCTCTGCATGCTTCCAGCCGAAGGTGCTTGTGAGTCGAGCTTCAAAATGGCATATCCTGATCGAGGACGAGATCATCATGTTGGAGGCGAAATGGAACCCTAGATGGCGGCTATAATGGGTTGTACGTGCGTTTCTTTACTGGAGATGGAGAAGATAGCGTGGAATAGCTGAGATCTGGGAATCAAAATGAACGGCTGTGATGGAAAGGTTGAAAAAGAAAAAGAAAATGTATATTAATTATATTTAAATTTGTATAAACTTTAAATTGTTATATCTCTTTCGTACGAGATCGAAAAAATGCGAAATCAGTTGCGTTGGAATTGTATGGGCGAGCACTACGCTATGGAAATGAATTGGAGCCATTTGGAGCTAGTGTGAATTTCAGGTAAAATTAAACGCACGTTTAATTTATTCGAAATAAAAAGCTGGAACAGAATTGAAATCAAGGTGAGAACTTCTCACTCAATCGAATGTTTTGTTTCGATTTAAATTTTAAATAGTTAGATTTAAAATTGTTGATAGTGATTGATTGTGTGGATTGAATGATGATTTCTATTTATTGTGATAAATAGACATTATACGCCGTTATTAAGCGGATGTTATTTATTAAAAACATATACCGCGATAATTTCACATTGAAGTGAAATTGGTATTATATATGTATATAGCAATATGTATATATTGGAGTTGTTGATTTTTCCGCATTGTTTAGCGGATGAGACCCTATTGCGCCGCATAATAGCAGATAATATTTATAAATCCCATATACCGCGATAATTTCACTATGAAGTGAAATTGGTATTGTGCTAACATCTGTGGATGCAGGGAAACAGGTTGGAGGGATCCAACTGGGTTCCTCACCGTAGTGATTTATTTACAGATATTGTTGTATATTCTGTTATCATATGATGGTATATGATTTTTGGATGCTGTGATTGACTATTTGGTGCTGTTGCATCATCGGATTCATTTTTGAAGTTTAAGATAACGATTTTGATTTTTAAAGGGATCTTTAAAGTGATTTTTGAAAGTATACGTTTTATAGAATTGGTTTATTTAAATTGAGATTTTGGAATAATTATAAACGGTTTATATAAAAGATTTATAAAATTGATTTTTATAAATTAAAATATTGGAATTATAAAATGAGTTTTTATAAATGTTAAAAGGAAGTATAAATGGATTTCATAAGTGAATGAAATTAATAGATTTATAATGTGAAGTTATAAAATGAATAGATTGTTGTAAAATAAAAGATTTATAAGTAATTAACTTATAAATTAGATTTTTGGTATAAAATTGAGTTATAAATCGAATTTATTAATTCAAGGATTTTTATAAATCGAAGTTTTATAAATAGAATTGGAATTTATAAAAATTATTTATGAATCCAAAATCACTTATTTTGATAAGTGAATTATAGAAGCTAATTAAAGGAATTATATCCACGATTTTGGACAGTGGATAATCCTTTAAATAAAATGTGTAGAAATGTTGAGTTTGGATAACGAATTATATTCACGATTTTGGACAGTGAATATATTATTAGATAAAATGGATATGTTTTGGAGAAGTGATATTACAAAATGAAGTAATTGTTTTAAAAGATGTTCAAACGTGTTAAGTATCGAAACATAGATTTCAACATTTATTGTTGAAATAGACGTTTTGAGGAATAAGGAAATGGTGGACTATAACACTGTTGTTATAGTAAATGATTTCCGAAAGGAAATGGTTTATATAGTATTGGGATTTACATATCTATCTAAATTTCGAATCCCTATACTAGTGATTTTGGGTTGTTGTAACGATGTTTTACGCAACATTCGTTTTGACTCAAATAAAATTTTTGAAAGAGAATGATTTCCTTAAAGAATGAAATATATACTTAATTTTGATTTAAGTATATTGAATATTTTCAAATGTTGAAAATAAATGGATTTGTGGATTACTTATTATTAAATAAGTATGGAAATGCTTTTCCAATATGAAGTGAAATGTTTTGAGATTTATCTTCAAAGGTAAATTGGAATGTGGAAATTGATTTGAAATCGTTTTCAAATAATTGACGTGTGGAAATTATATATCTTGTAAAGATATTTTTGAAAGATAAATAATTTGGAAAATTATTTGGAATCTGATGATGTTGCGTATCTTTATTGATAGTTAAATTACCGACTATCAATAATTACCTTGAATGGGTATTTATTGTGATTTGCCTGAATTTGAATGCCACACTTATTTTTGAATAAGCGCTCACTATTCGGGTTAGTCGGGAAAGGACCTTTGTGTCGTATAACCCATTCCGAATTTGTGATACGACGATATGGATCGTATTGAAGACCGGTGGTGAAGACCGGATGTTTATGAAAATGATAGGATGACCTATCGATTGTCTCTGCACCGTTAGCTACGGTATTGAGATTTCCTTTGTGATGGGAAGTTTTATCGGGATTGTGAATACCCGAATTGCAAGGGCTTCTTTGGAAGTGCCTTCGGTTCTGTTCGAACCCGGAACAGACTTGTAGGTTACATGTCTGACATTACATTATGAGGTATAAAGCCGATTTCTTTCAAATACATTTCTGTTGGTGGCGGAGAATTTATTCTCTTAGCTTAACACCCTTCACTGAGACGTACGAGCTCAGAGGTTATGTAGTTGAAGGTTATCAGCGATATATTCCCAATTTGGTAATGTGGCATGCTAAGTGTTGATGTGATGATGATCATTTATTTGATCATTTGTGATCAAAGCGTGGCTTTGTGACAAAGCGTGGCTTTGTGACAAAGCGTAGCTTTGTGGACGAGACTTCGTCAGGGCCTCAACAACCCGAAAATGGTCGAAACAGGAATGTTAAGGCAAGGTTATGAGGGTCGCGCCCTTTAGGGTATGTCATTTCCTTCTGGAAAGGGGTGGTATCATGGTATGGAGCCCAGATACTTACTCATGTGGATACACTTATTTATTATGTGTGATGATGGTTACCGAGCGCTCGGATAAAGGTCCCAAAGGATCAGGTGATGACATATTCATGAGTTACCTGTTATAGGGGTAACCCGGCCTTGTTTGGTAGAGAGCAGTTTGTCTCTCGGGACGTCCAGCCAGAGGCGATCCCATTCGGCAGGAGGAAAGGAAGTTCCTTAGCCTGACCATTTGTTGGAAATCCATTTCCCAATACGAAACTTGTACGGTTTTAGTTGTAGAACCTGCCATTTACGTACGGTGGTCACCACTGTTTAGATGGTAGCTATAGTAGGCATACGATACTGGTCGTATGTTGGCTAAGATTAATATTATACTTTCGAAATGTTTTTCTGCACTATGCACTAATAATAATAATCTAATGATTTTGCGTAGTAAGCATATTTGACTATCATAAGAAGAAATCTCCTCCAATTCTGCGTTTGCATTGTGTGTGTGGTGGAAGGTCTTATGGTAGTTTCATTTTCTAAAAGCATTGCGAAATTGTTTTTATTTTCTTTGTTGTTGATTGTTTAAAGATAAACTGTTTTAGTTCTCACACCAGTCACCATGACTGACCTGGAGTTTATTGTTTCCTTCCTAAACTCTGGGTGCCCACCAATTTCCACACGGGCAGTCTAGTGTTAGGTTTTCAGGTCATTCTAGATTCAGGAGATGCTATGGAGCTTAGATGGCGAGCTGGATGGCGAGACGTATCATTTATACTATGTATTATTCCGCTGTGTATTCTGTATATGGACAAGTTCATATAACTGTCCAGTTGTGTTGTATATTGTTGTTGTAAACTCTGATGATGATGTGATGTATAAAATGATATAGTTCTTTGATTTAAAGATTATTCATTTATCTATTATATGTTGTTCTGCTGCGAATGTGAGATTCTGTTTCTGTGTTTTTTTGTTATTTCTTCTTTCTCTTTTCTTCTGTTTTCTTCTACCTCTTCTTTTTCTCCATAACAATTCAGTTTTCCGGCATTCGATTGCTCGGCAGTTGATACAGTGAATGTATTAATGTCAATTTTCGAGTGACGAATAGTCGAGTTCGTTACATAAATCAACACAATATAAACCATATTATATTCACTAACAAATACGTGCTCATATCTATTAATACTCTCAAACTCATTCTAGGGTACTACTAACCGTATCTCAAATGAGTAATCCCCACCAGAGCCAAGATTCTCGCTTAACCTTCAGCTTTGATACCAAGTGTAGCGACCCGCAGTTCCTTACCCCTTGAGTTGATAACAATTCACCCCTGCACAACCCAAATTGTACGAAAGAGCGAATAACTAGGGTAAAGAAGAAGAAAGAGATAGGAGAAAAATAAACAACAACATAGAATCTCACAATCATGGCGAAACAAAATATAATATATAATAACAGATTTTTATACAAGGGAAAACTGTATTTGTTAATATACATACAATCATCAGAGTACAATAATTCAATACATCAAAATGGACAGTTATAATAACTTATCCTCACACAGCGGAAATATAACCAAGTACGGAGATACGTCTCTATCATCCAGCTCGTCCTCTGAGCTCCATAGCATACTATCTTTAATCTGTAATACTCAGTCTGACCCGAGCATTATAATAAAATAACACCCGAGTCAGTCTGGAAAACCAGCATGAGAAAAACACACTAAATTTGAATTATTACTATATTTTTTCAAAATCCTTTGAAAAAAAAAGGTATCTCGTAAGACCACGTCACATATAAACACGACGGGTTTTTGCCTTACGATAACCAAAACATTTTTATCAAAATCATCTGATATTATAATAGTGTCTAAAACAAGTAAATAGAAAATAGCCGAAATGCTTGCATCTCACGTTTCAGCATAGTTGGGCACAATCAAAACTGTACGGCGCTTATTGGAGAATGGATTCCATACAATGACTGGGCCACTGGGGTACCACCCATCACAGTACACCTCTAGAACAATGTACCGAGGACCTCGCTGGGATCCCCTGCTACACAAGACCGACCTACCCCTAACCTGGATAGACCAAATATGTTATCACCTCGGGTGTTCCCACCCTTACAATCGAGCGCTCCTTCTTTCATGCACAACCATATCCATAATAAATAGGTTTCCGAGGGTATCTAGAAAAGTGATAACATACCCTAATTGGGTGCGACCCACTTAACCTTGCTGCATCTCCCCTGTTTTAGTCATTCCCGGTTGATGAGGCTTGAGGTTAAGCGTTACCTTTCAAGAAACAATTCTACTTAGAATGCTCATCATCCTCCAATGACGATGTTCCAAAAGCATTCGTCCATACAAGTTATCCTAGGTCTGAACAAACCGAATCACCGTCTTCATCATCTTCACGATACTCATTCGTAACGTTCAAACCGGATCGAAGTGGTTTTCGGATAATTAAATCCGATCCCGATCTCTTCGAAACGATTAATGAAATTTACCAATATTGACAGACATTTATCTAACTATAAATAAAACATCCATAAGTAGACATCATGCCTTATTTTATTATTCTTCAAACATTTATTCCAAAATATCTTTACTAAGATATATATTCAAATCCCTTTTCCATATTCCAATATTTGAAAACAATTTCAAATACTTAAATCCATAACAGGATATTTCTAAACCATCTCAATACTTAGAAATATTTCCAAATTTCCATTTTTATACTCAAGAAATTGTTATAACTATTATTTTCCAAAACATCTCAATATTAACTGTTCAGAGAATATTTTGTAACTTATCTCAAAGTCTCTGAAATCACTAATAAATTTCCTCTCCTAAATATCATATCCATTTATAAGCCCCATTTACGAATCTCGAGAGAATTTATAATAAAATTTCCAATCACTTCAAAACTCTATATATATATATATAATAAGTATTTAAAAAGAATAATAATTTATTTTCAAAACATGTTCAAGTAATTATTTAAAATATCGAAAACACTTTTGTAAACATCAATAACTCATTTTTAGATAAACAAATAAATTTTAAAAGCTGATTTTAAAAGTTATAATTTTCTAAAATAAATACTTAATATTTGAAAATCTACTTACCGAAGTATTTCAATCCAACTAGTTTAGAATTCCATAGCTTTAAATAATAAAATTTTCCTTTTAAAAACAAACTTAACTTCATAGAATTAAAAAAAAAAATTTAAACCGCAATAACCAATTCAATTTAATAAATTCCTCTCGAATCACATCACATCACTTCCATTCTGATCTCCTATTTTTCACTTTTCAAAAAAATAGTATCCACTATTTTCTCACCCTATTTCCACATTCTAATACAAATTCACCCTACGAATCTATTTTCCCAGTATATCCGCTGATATCGCTTACCTTATTTATAAACATCGTTTATAAATTTTCTTATACTCCTTTGAGTTTTACCTGTTTATAAAAACAATCTTACTTATAAAATTCCAATTTGTAAATCCATTTCTTTATAAACCCCATTTATAACTTCCAATCTATTTTTAATATCGACTTCAACTCCTTTTATATTTTCTGAATATCATTTATAAATTCTTTTTATATAATTCATTTTTTTAAAATCTCCATTTGAAAATTCCCAAAAGTTATGTATATCCAAAAATCAATATATTTTCCCTAACTCAATTTCTTTAAAATAACCCCAATTCCAATAATAATATTTCTATATCAAAAATTCCTTTTAATTCCTTAAATTTTAAAAATATATTTATGGTATTTAAAATATTAAAATTCAGGCCAGTGCTACAATAGCATCCAATAATTCAAATTACAACAATAATCTATAACAGATTATCTACACACATCATATATCACAATATATGAAATTAAATTCAACATTTTGAGGAATCTAGTTGGATCCTTCCAACTTGTTTCTCTGCATCCACAGATGTTAATACAACATAAAAATACCAATCCCACTTCGAGAGGGATATTGTGGTATATATGGTCATCCGCTATTATGCAGGGCGCATATTATCTCATTTGCCATAATGTGCGGGAATATCACTCCAACTACTAATATATATACCACTATATATATATATCATTCAATAGATAATAATTTTATAAATCCAACCAAGCATCCAATAATTTATTTTAACTATTGAAAATTTAATTGGAGATCCAAATGAGTGAGAATTTTCTCACCTTTGATTTTTATTTTGCAATCCGTTCCATCTCGACTTTTTTTCATGATTTTTAGACCTCACAAGAATGAGTTATTAAGTGTATAAGTTCATCACAATTTTTAATCCTCAATTAAATAACTAATTATATAGTTAAATTTTATTATAGATAATATACCTTTATCGTCATTCGTTCCAGGCATCGAACGACACAACTATCATCCACCAACGACCACGTGCTTCCTATTCTGAACCACCGTAGCCTTAATCATCGCGCCTCTCACTCCTGTCGTTGCCTGCAACTACACCTCGTCGAGCCTCCTTCCTTAACCACATCGCCCTCGTATTCAAACCCTGCACGCATGCGTCCTCACCCACGCACCCAACCCCCCGCGAACTGCCAAGCAACCTAGACCCATCATCGTGACCTCCTCCCTCCCCCACACGCGGCCATCGGGGCCTCACCCACCACCCAATACCTTGACCGAAATCGTGAGCTTCCTCAGTTTTATTTCTCGACTCCCCTACCTTCGCGCGAGCACGCGCGCCCCTTATCCTTCTACCCTCGCGATCCGGATCCTTCCCATGCTCCGGGCGATTTCACGATTTGGTTCCTGTTTGTTCAATATGTATACCAGATAACCATACGAATTGATTTCCGTGGGAATTAAAACAGAAAGAGATGCGATTAAATTTAGAGAGGAAGAAAGAAAGGCTTATGTGATTTTATTTCATACGAACGATTTGATTTCGTTCATTCCCTTTCTTTTTTTTCTACTGATTCGATTAGAATGGAGGAAGGAAGATATTCGAGATTTAAACAGAAGGCGGCTGCGTGTTGAAGAAGGTAGGGTGGCGTGTTTTCAGAAGGAAAGAGACGTAAAGGGGACGGCTCACTGTTCATTGATTTAACCATTATATATTTTTTTATTCCAAATATCCCACTTTTCGTATCATGAAAATTTGAACCCCTATGGAGGCATGCCGCTAGGCGTTCATAATGTTATACCCCTATTTCGAACGTAATGGAAAAGGTTTCGAGTCCCAATTCGATCGTATGGAGAAGATAGCCTTTTGGACCCAATTATTATATTGAATTTTCGATATTAATTTCAGCGCGTTTCTATCCCATACGATCAAACGATGACTCCAAACGCTACAAAATTTGAAATCCGATAATAATATAATATTATGGATCCAATGGGACTAGTTTCAACGAATTCCGAGACTGTGCCCCAGATCGCTATTTTAACACGTCGATTAAATCGATGATTTCCAAAATTTACTAAATCACTCAAAATTTCAGTTTTAAAATCTTGCTAACTAATTTCTAATTCAAATAGAATTTATATAAATATCAGAAATCATTTCGATTTTCATATTCAACTCCAATTCAATTATCTAGGCGATTTTTAATTATTAACTCAATAATTAAATTTATTAATCAAATCACTATATTTGGAACTCTAGTTTTTATTATACTATTTTTGATCGATGTACTTCATATTGAAATCTCATTCACATTCCAAAACTCAACATTTAAAATGAATAAATGTTCAAAATTAACGACCAAAAAATACGGGTCGTTGCAGAGCAAGGTCATCAGCTCACATACGAGCCAAATCTATGGGTCGCTAGCGACCCATGGACCATAGGTCACCAACGACTCATGGTTTTGGCTCGGATCGCGAGCTAAACCCCCCAAGGTCGTTTCCTTCCTACCTGCGAGCAGTTGATGATGTGGTCTGGCCTAGAAGCTCTCTGATCCCTATAAATACCATCCTGCTTGCAGCATAAACTGGATCTTCTCCGGACTAGTTGCTGAAGCTCTGTTGGAAATATTCTTCATTCTCTACCTCCCTCACAGCAATCTCCAAAGGAATTCCATATGATTCTCCAGTGGATTCCAACTCTTGGGATTCAACCTACCTAAAGATAATCAAAGCCTTGTAATCAAACATTTCTTGTAAAAGCAGCCAGTCTATAACAAAATTATAAAGTGGACGTAGGCTTCATTAACAGTCGAACCACTACAAAAATTCTTTGTAACAACCCTGGTTTTAGAGATTACCTTTCAATATTAAATCATAACTACCATTATAATTTAATATTTAAAGGTAATCTCCAAAACCAGCCTTAGTGAGGTAATGGGCTGAATTGGACCCAAATTAAAAAGAAAATAAGGTGGCTTAAGATTAAAATCAACACTTGGCCAAAATATGTGTGCATATCACATATACACACAAATAAAATTCATTTTCTCACAAGTTTTACACAAGAAGATTATGAAAACTTGTACACATATAAAATAAAACATTTTCTTCATATAAAAAGATTAATTTATATTTGTAAAACATTTTTATTATTAAAATCCTTAATTTAACAAAAATACACCATTTACTTAAATAAATGGACTCAGACCAGACCATTCTTGAGACTCTATCCTTTTGTGATATTCGTGATCGAGCTTCATCTTCTAATTCTCTGGTATTATTATTCAGTTTGGAAGCTCGACCTTCTCTATTTGATCATATTGTCGATGCTCAGTGGCATGATCCTGATTTATTGCACCTTATTCAGCTTTGTGAGTTTGAGTCTCGTGATGAGGAGTTTCGAGGTTTTAGCATTGATTCTCATGGGTGTCTTCGCAAGAAGAACCATCTTGCTGTAACGCCCCACCCCGAGACCCACCTTAGTAAAGAGAATTAACGAGTAATTCCATCTACTAAAGCGGAGAATAGGGCTGGTTAAGGGCGACCATCTGTAATTTTGTCTTAAACATCTACTGAATACGTCGATAAATGCAATATGATTTTTCTTTTCTATCTCAAGTGGATCGACATACCCAGTAAATGCTTAATCAAAAACTATAGGTGGCTAATGGATCTATCAGAACAAAATACAATAACTAAATGTAAAGCACATCACAGAATAGTATTCAACATCATATATATACATATACACCGATACATGTTTAGTACAATACAATATGAATACAATAAAGGTGGTACTCGACCACACCGTATACATCGAATTAAATATAAATACATCAGAGTATGCGGAAGAACAGAAATTACTCAAGAGAAAGAAGAGGTGATATCCAACATCAACTTCAAGCTAAGTCCAATAGATGATACCTGAAACAACTCGGTCTGACCCGAGTATAAATACACGGGTCAGTCTAGCTACACAAATCAGTCAATATCGATAATATGAAGCAGAATAGTCATGAAGATACTTCTTCTCGAAAGAGAAGAATGAATCGATAAACTCATAAGCTCAACACTTAAGTAACAAACGCTACTTAAGTGACCAAATACCTCGAAAGAGGTAACTCAAACTCAATACTCAAATCAAACACAAGTGCCACTTATCATCGGCATTCATAAAACATCAAATATGGTTTAGGGAAAAACCTAAACCCGCCATCTTGGCAACCCCAAAACATAAGCAAAATCCATCTCGACATAAGCCATAAGGCAAATGTCAACAAAGGGATAAAAAATCTCATATAATGCCAAATGGAAAATCCCATAAATAGCGCCAATAGGCAATCTCAATATATATATATACGCCAAAAGGCAAATCTCAACACGCCAATGTAGGCAATGAAAATCTCAAAAGAACTTCCAAGAGTCCAAAAATCCCAAAGTAATCGCCACCGAATGGTTAAAAGGACCGATTCCAAAATGACGACATACAAGGGTAAAAATCATCTCAAAAATTTTTTGCATGTGCTATTTTTTGCCGAGTACTATTTCACATAATAGGTACCGAGCCCAAAGGCAAACGTCAAAAGACAAATACGCCGCAATGGCAAATACTCCACAATGGCAAACGTCCAAAGACAAATACGCCGCAATGGCAAACATCCGAAGACAAATACGCCGCAATGGCAAATGACCTGAAGGTCCAGTACTAGCACGCCAACAGGCAAATGTGTCACAAACTCTCGGAAAGAAACCCGAAAAGTATTAACGTGTGTCCCATACCACCCATTCGCACTAAACGGTTTACTAACTGCTAGTAAATTTTACACTCAAAGCAGTAAAAGGTTCACCTCATATCATCGGTAAACTAGACTCGTAGGCCAAAATGATCAAACAGACAAGTTAGGAATTAACCGAAAGGATAAACGCACGTATCCCATACTATGTGTTTTACCCAATCGTTTAACACTCCTTATCATTCACTCGACAGTGCAAAAATGTGTATTTTGTATAGAAATTATAAGTTGGACAAAACGAGCTTTTAAAACAATTTAAAATCACTTTATAAACCGCTTTTGCAATCTATCTTATTATAGAGATACTAAAATTTTATACTTGAAAATAATATATAATAATTATTCCAAAAACCAATTTACTTGAAAAACATTCCAAAACTCATTTATAAAACCCGTATACGAAATCCAGAAAGAATCATCAAGAAATACAGAAAAATATCGGAAGTTCAAACTTATAAAATTCCGATAAAAACAAGCTGTGAGTGCAAGTTCAACAGCAGATATATACAAGTTAACATGGTCGGAATGACCTGAAAATCTGTAGAAATAAATTTCAACATTTTTACTTTAAATTGCAAAAAGAATCGCTAAGTTCCGATAAGAGACGAAGAAACTGCGACGTCTCAAAGTCGGACTCATGCCAGGAAGTGAATACACAGGAAAAACAAAGGCCAGCGGCTTGTTTAGCCAGTTCGCCCTATTCAACCTATAATTTGAGATAGCACGAAACAAGAAAGTTATAGAGGATATTCTAAGATTTCCAGAACATCAAAAATTATCAAATTCTGTTAAGAAACGAAGAAGTTATGGCTAATTTTGTTTCAGCTTCTATCACGGAGCAAATATAGGTTTTGCTCTCGGGATAGTAAAAATAAAATTTGATTTTGACATAAATAACCTCAAAATTATAGAAAACTCAATACATGAAATTGTATTACATGATTTAAGCTTTCCGGAACATCCAAAATTATCAAATTCGGTTAAGAACCGAAGAAGTTATGGCTAATTTTGTTTCAGCTTCAAACATAGAGCAAATAAGGAAAAACTCACTTGGTTAATCTAATGGCCCATCAAATGCTAATATAGTGATTAGAAAACCATCGAATTTTCCAAGTAACTCGAAAGAATTTCGAAGATATCCCGTCTTCGAATCAAAACTGAATAAGATGCTCAACAATTAATCAATCGAAAATGATTGATTTCACAAAAGTTTACGAATTGAGTCGGGATCAAACTCACTTAAACCCGACCATCAATCTTCTCTGGGTTCAACTTCAAGGCATAAAACAGACCACCAAACTGTATTGGATTGAGCTCAAAATTGGTTTTCAGGCCTGGGCACATTCTTGTTGAACTGTTACAAACATAGTCTGAGTCTATGTTTGAGACATCATAACTTTCACATACTTTATCCAAATTGCATGATTATTTATTTGTTTGAAAGATAAAGTTTTATACTATATGCCTACTAATTTTGAGCTCAATTCGATACAGTTTGGTGCTCCGTTTTATGCCTGGAAGTTGAACCCAGAGAAGATTTCAGACCTGGGTATTATTTTGTCCAAGTGTTTTTATGTTCATTTTCCGTCCGATTTTTGACTTTTACTTCATGTTTTGTGATATTTCAGAAATTTTTTGAGGGCTAAGATACCTATCAATAGGCTAGCTAAGTTTTAATGAATTTGAAATTCAAATTTGAATTGAATTTGAATGACAGTTTTGAGTGATTTCTTTGATTTCGAGCACAGATTTTTCCAAACAATTTTGATATAATTTTTAAAATAAATTAGCATTTAAAATAATTATTATGGAATATTTTTAAATTATTTTAAGCTATAAAATATATTTATTCTCTATAATAAGGGAATTTTCAAATATCGTCTTCAAAATTGATTTCGGAAAATGGTTTTAAAAGCTTGTTTTCTCAAATAAATTATTTTATATATAAAATACATATTTTTGCACTATTCGAGCGAATGAGAAGGAGAATTAAATGGTTTGGTAAAACACGTGGTATGGGACACATGCGTTTATCTTATCGGTTAATTCATGACTTGTCTGTTTGATCGTTTTGACCTTCGGGTCGAGTTTACCGATGAGATGAGGTAAACTTTTCACTACTTTAAGTGTGAAATTTACTGGTGATTAGTAAACCGTTTAGTGCGAACGTGTGGTATGGGACAAACGTTAACACTATTTGGTTTCCTATTCGAGAGTTTGTGACATATTTGTCATTGCGGCGTGCCAGTACTGGACCTTCGGGTCATTGCCATTGCGGCATATTTTGCCATTGCGGCGTATTTATCTTCGAGACGTTTGCCATTGCAGCGTATTTGCCATTGCGGCGTATTTGCCATTACGACGTATTTGCCATTACGGCGTATTTTCCATTGTGACGTTTTGCCTTCGGGCAAGGTACCTATTTGAGATAACAGTACTTGGCAAGGCTTCGGCCACATGCACGTGCAAACACTTTTGAGATGGTTTCTTTGACTATTTTCCCTAATGTATCGCCCCTTTCCGGAATTGGTCCTTTGAACCATTCGATATATATTTGTGGCGATTACCTTTTGGGAATTTGAACTCTTGGAAGTTCTATTTTCGAGATTTGGATTGCCTACACTGGCGTTATATGAGATTTGCCTTTTGGTGTTTATTTGAGATTTTATTCTCCTCTTTGGAGATATATTTGCCTTATGGCATGTTTGAGATGAGATCTCTTTATGCATGTTTTTGGTTTGCCAAGATGGAGGGTTTAGGTTTTCCCCTAAACCATATTTGATGTTTTATGAATGTCGATGATATGAGGCTCGCTAATTTTAGCGTTTTGTGGGTTATTTTTCTCTTTTAAAATTATATGTTTGTGTAGTGATACCATACTATCACTCGATGTAATCATACACTTTAGTTGTCCCTTCTCACTCGAGAATATTATCAGATTATCCTTATGCTCATATTATCGCTTATCCTTGTAAACTGATTTGTTTAGCTAGACTGACCCGCGTATTTTATACTCGGATCAGACCGAGGTGTTTCAAGTTAGGTACATTTGGACTTAGCATATTCTGCTTCTGCATGGACTATTCTGCTAGCTCCTTTTGTTATAGATTTTTGTGTAGTCCTTTTTGGTTGTAACTCTGATATGTATATTTTTTTGACTCACCTGTATATTGTGGTTGTTATACCACTTGACATGTATCATTTTGTATACTCTGTGATGTATCTGTATATGTGTATATGTATGTGATGATCTACTGTTCTGTGATGTGTTTTGCATTCGAGTTGTTGTATTTTTGTAACGATACCATTTTTCGACGATCGAAAGTCGACATTAATACGTCCACTGTATCAAATGCCGCGCAATCGAATGCCGGAAAACCGAACCATTAGGATTAAAATGAAGAGGTAGAAGAAGACAGAAGAAAAGAAAGAACAGATAAACAGAAACAGAAACAATATCAGAATCTCACATTCGCAGCGGAATAGTATATAATAGATAATCACTAGTCATTTAAACAAAGAACTATATCAGTTTATACATACATCAATCAGAGTCAATATACAACTCAATACAACAATGGACAGTTACATAAACTTGTCCTCACACAAAATACACAGCGGAATAAATAAACAAGTACGGTAGTACGCCTCGCCATCCAGCTCATCTCCAAAGCTCCAGAATATCCAGAATATCCTGATAACATAACTCTAGGCTGCCCGTGTGGAAAATTATGGGCGCCCAGAGTTTAGAAAGGGAACAATAAACTCCGAGTCAGTCATGGTGACTGGTGTGAGATCATAAAACAGTTATTTTCACAAAGAAAATAAAACAGATTCGCAATGCTTTTGGAAAATGAAACTACCATAAGACCTCCCACCACACACACAATGCAAACGCAGAATTGGAGGAGATTTCTCCTTATGATAGTCAAATATGCTTACTACGCAAAATCATTGGATATTATCATTAGTGCATAGTGTCGAAAACATTTTGAAAGTATAATATTAATCTTAGCCAGCATACAACCATTATTGTATGCCTACTATAGCTACCATCTAAACAGTGGTGACCACCATAAGTAAATGGCAGGTTCTACAACTAAAACCGTACAGGGTTCGTATTGTTTCTTTGGATTTCCAACAAATGGTCAGGCAAAGGAACTTCCTTACACCGAAATAGAAACGCCTTTGGAAAGACGCCCCGAGAACCTAACCGGATCTCTACAAACACAAGGCCGACGCTACCTCACGCTGTACAGCTGTAACTAGGTAACTAACACACTTACGCTACCTCACGCTGTACAGTTGTAACTAGGTAACTAACACACAAGTATGCCATCCCTCGGTCGTTACCGACCTTTATTCGAGGATCCTCAACCACAAAGTATAAATTTACAGCATCAACATAGGTAAAATATCTGGGCTCCATACCATGATATCACCTTTTATCCAAAAGGAAATGACATACCCTAGGGGCGCGACCCCTAAAAACCTTGACGCAACATTCCTGTTTCGACCATTACCGGGTTGTGAGGCTCGACGAAGTCTCATCCACAAAGCTACGCTTTTTCACAAAGCCACGCTTTTTCACAAAGCCACGCTTTTTCACAAAGCCACGCTTTGATCAACAAATGATCAACATCACTTCGTATGCCACATTACCAAATTGGGAATGTATCACTAGTAACCATCAACCACATAACCTCTGAGCTCGTACGTCTCAGAGAAGGGTGTTAAGCTAAGAGAATAAATTCTCCACCACCAACAGAAATGTACTTGATAGAAACTAGCTTTACATCTCAAAGTGTAACGTCGGACACACATCCATACAAGTCCGTTCCGGGATCGAACGGAACCGAAGGCACTTCCAAAGAAGCCCTTGCAATCCGGATAATTTCTAATCACGTCCGGACTTCCCATAACAAGAAGAGTGATATAAATCTCTATACCGGAGCAACTCGGTGCAGAGACATTCGACAGGTTGTCCTTTCATTTTCGAAAATACCCGGTCTTCACACCGGTCTTCAAATAATGTCCATTCACGACGTATCACTATTCGGAATGGGTTATATGGCACAAAGTCCTCTCCCGGCTTAACCGAATAATGAGCGTTTGTTCAAAAAACAAATCAAGTGTCATTTCAAAGGCAATATTGATAGTCGGTTATTTAACTATCAACAACATTCACAACAATCAACCAATTTAAATAATTTTTTCCAAATTATTAAATTTCAAATCTCTTCGCGAGATATGGTTTACACTTCAACCATTTGAAAACAAATTTCCAATCACTTTCATTTAAACCAATTAAATAAATCCTTATCGGTTTATTTCAAATTTACATCCCAAACCTGTAAATTTATTTCCACACTTCATCACTTTGAAAACCAATTTCAAATCATATTTTCCACACTTTTAAAAATAAATCAATGTTTATTTTTAAAACAATTTTCCCTTTCCTTTATAAATTCCGTTTGAATTTACATTCCCAAATATTCATTTTTAATACGATTTTCAAATCGATTTCTCAAATATTCACTTTCAATTCCAAATCAATTTTTTTTAAATTGATTTCCAAATTTATTTCAAACCCAAATTGATTTTCCAAACTTTTATTTCAAACACCAAATCAATTACAAATTGATTTCAAAATTTACTTCACACCAAATCAATTACAAATTCATTTCAAAATTCATTTCAACACAAATCAATTTCCTCATTCAACATCAAATAAATTTTCATATCGATTTCCCAAAGATTTATCTTCAAATACTAAATCAATTATTAATTGGATTTCAAACAAATTTATCACTTTTTTAAAAATAAATCCCTTTATCTCTTCCAAACCATTTAAAATTCCCTTTTCAATAAATTCTTCAACTTTTAAATAAAATTATTCAAAATCCATTAAACAAAAATCTTTTCCCATATCTTTGGAAATAATTCGATAAGATTTCAAAAATCAACTTTATGCTTTTAAATTCCTTCTTTGAAATTCAACCAATTCTTTCAAAATAAATTCACTAAAAATTCCAACTTTAATTTCAAAATCCAATTTTATTTATTTCTGGTATCCAACGATACCAAAAGTACATTTGGCTAAATTATAGCCTTCAACACATCCAATCACAAATATAATCATCCACAGATTATAAATAAACAATCACACAACATATGAAACAAATTCATACAACATACGAAACAAATTCATATAATTTGAGGAATCCAGTTGGATCCTGTAACGACCCGAAAATTTTGATGGTTTTAATAAGATAATTAATTGAAATTTTATGAAATTTTAAACAATAAAATTTGAAAATAGAAATTTATTATTTGGAATACGTCTATTTAATTATAGAAAATGGTGATTTTTCATCTGTTAATATTGAAGTTTATTTATCGTGTAATTTTATTTCAATTTAAATCCGTTAAAACTGATGATAATAAAATGTTTTCCAAACCTGAATATTTTTACACAATAAATTTCTAAATCCTCTCCTGAGTGAGACGTCATCTTTCGTTTCTCCAAATTTTGACTTCTATTGCTCCGTTAATCTTATTTCTGGTAAGATAGCAGCATTTTCGGTACCGATTATCGACTTTTGATCAGATGATCGTACCACTAATATTTGTATCCCATTTTGATCGTCTCGTCGTGCTGATCTCTGTGGTATATTTATTTCTGTATTTTGAAGTCCGGTACGTCATGGAAACTGCGAAATCGGTAACCGTATCGGTATCGAACCCGTGACCTTTTGTTTTCTTTTGAATTTCAAACTTCACCGTGTCATCCAAGCAACAATAAATTGCTTTAACGAGTCAGCTGAATCAGAGGGGACTGTTGCATCTCATTTATTTCATATTTATTTTGGTGCCTTTTTAACTTTGCTTTATTGGTCCGTCATTCCATATTTCCTTCATATTAAAACTTTGCTACTGTTATTTTCTTTTCTCTTCATTTTTACCTGGAGCCACGTTTCTCTTCATTTTCCCACTTCTCCCACCACCAGATCTTGCCACAACCATTCCCTCCACCGAAAATCTCGCCCGCCTTGACCT
This sequence comes from Allium fistulosum, assembly GCA_030737815.1. Classification (NCBI taxonomy): domain Eukaryota; kingdom Viridiplantae; phylum Streptophyta; class Magnoliopsida; order Asparagales; family Amaryllidaceae; genus Allium; species Allium fistulosum. The sequence goes on from CM060906.1 coordinate 329,723,746, forward strand.
TCACAAACACTGACATGGCCTCAACAATACCCACGCAATCATCTCCACGCTTCAAACCTCTCACAGCCGAGCTCCAACCGCATCTACCCCGCCACCCTCCCGTGCCACTCCCTCGTGAGATCTCAGCCACCCACTTCGACTTCCCTCCACGTGGCCACACAACCCAGATCCATCACCACTCTCCTGCCGTCCCCACATCGACCCTGACCAAGCACAGCCCGCCGACCACCACCGCTCAGAACCACCGAACCCAATCTCCTTCACACGCAACCATTCCCGTCAACTCTTCCTCTTCCTTCAAACCCCGACCGAGTTGCTCCATCCTTCCCTTGTTAAGCATGCAGTGTGCAACCGTCCGTGTAGTGTAAGCTTCTTTTATATAGATAGATATAGAATAAATATAGTTTGTACATATGTTGTAAATGTGTATTAGTTTACATAATTTTATATTATCTGTTAGTCTATTAAAGTTATAAATTATATGTCAGATATATATGTTTTAAGTGGCATATAAGCAGCAAAACGTGGAAGCTTATATTGTATTATAATCCTACTCCTTTTTCTCTGTTATATATATTTTATATAATAAAGTCTGCATACACATTTACTATATCCTTATATCATTAGTTACAATCTGTTGGAAATATATGTGGGTCTGCATATGTATGAGGTCTGGTTGATATATATATAGTATGTAGGTTGTTATAATGTACATATTTTATAATAATTATAGATGTACGTTGAGTTGGTTTATATTGTTGTTATGTAGGTGGTATACATATAATAGTTATATAAGTAAAATATAAATATGTTCTTCAGATCTATAAAAAAACGTGGTTTTGATTTTTGGGTGTTTGAATGTATATATTTGTTACAGTTTATTTTATTGTTTGTTTTGGGTGGGCAGTATTCTGTTGGAAGGATATATATTTATCAAAGCTGTATATAAATGGTATTGATTTTTAAATTTATAGATGTAGTATTTTATATATATATATATATATTTCTATATACTCACCTTTGATATTGCATAGTAACCCGTGTGTGTATTTCATTAATATGTATTTAAGTCTGCATATTACTTTATTAACTGTACATACATACAAATCTGTTGGAATTTAAAAGGTATATTATAACAAACTAAGTGTATGCTTGGATTTATATAGCAATATGTTGATTAATAGTTGGGAATGTGTATATTTACATTATATGTTAGATCTACATTTATATTAACATTTTGGGAAAACGTATATGTATATTAAATATATGGTTAATTTAATAAGTGATCTTGGGATATATACAGATTTTATGTTGATAAAACAATGATTTGAAATATATACATTTAGTTAATAGGTGTTGAATTTATTTGTAAACAAATATAATGTATTTATCTTATTTTAATATATACGTTTGGACTTAGAATATGACTTGATATATATATGCACACATATGTCACTCGTACCAATTATCTTCATCGATCCTGTTCTGACTTGATTTCGTCAACTCCTATCTATCAGCTTTGATCATCGAATCGTGTCCATCTTGCTTTGCCTTGGAATTCGTAGCTTGTTCTGCTGTCAAACTCCTCTAACCTCGAAAGGTGAGCAATCACTCACGATTAACGTTCTTTTATTTATTAAATTTGATTTCAATTGAAACGACAATTGAAATATGCTGTTGTAGTTATTTAAATTGTTATATATGTTATTATCTGTAACTGTTCACCTGTGGGATATGACACCATATCCTGCTGTTTATATTATATTGTTATTGATGATATATCTATGCCTGTTATATTATTTTTATATCTGTCATGACTCTGCAAGTTCCCTGTTAGTATAGAAATCACTATGGGTTGAAATGATACATACCCGAACGGACTTTAGAATAGGAGGAAATCGTTATGGGTTGAAATGATAAACCCAAACGATTTTCATTTGTATTGAAATTGGGATTACGGGTCGAAATGATATCAACCCGTATATATTTAAATTTCGGATTGAAATGATAAATATCCGTATCACTTAACCATATGATAAATATATATACAGACACCGTTGGTCCATATATATAAATATTTTGAAAATGAATTCTATGGTTTTGGAAAGAAATATTTGGTTTTAATAAATATTGAGCCTTAAATTATTATATATAAATGGAAATGATTGATTAAATACATATAATATGGTTGAGTATTTAAAAATATATTTCACAATAGATTTTGGTAATAATTTGAATAAGTTAAGGTTGGGAAGATAATTTGAATTTGTTATTTAGAAACTGAATTGAATTAAAATGGAAAAATTTAGATTGAATTAAATTGAAATTTAGAATTTGGGTTGATTTGAATCGATTTGTGAGACTTGAGGAAATTGTAAATGCTTTACCTTATAAATTATTTAATCTATATATACTATTTTGGAAATAGATATATTTGAAATGAAAATGATATTTTGATTTTGAAGTATAAATAAATTTGAAATGACCACGGTGTTATAGTGTATATTTCCACCTTGTCGATAGTTCCGCAGATCCTTAGAGGATGGTTATCCCAAACATCCTTTAAGTTACTTGTATTTCAGTTGATATTTCACTTGAGTTGGATTTATTAGTATAAGAATGTTAATCCTGACTCGAGTGTTTTGTGTTTTGCTTTACGCTCGGGTCAGACTGAGTGATACATCATTTGAGACTCACCCTTGGAGTTTGGAGCTTCATTTGGAGATCCAACTATCGATTCAGCTTTCAGCTTTTCCAGTTGATTTGTTCAGAGAGGTCATCTATTCGTATTGAAGACTTCACTGTATTTGAGATATTCTGTTGTATTTTATTTTAGCTCTGATGTTTATATAGTAGCTTCATGAACTACTATTTTATCTATTCCGCTGCGTATTATTGTATTACTCTGTGTCTGTGATTCTGTGATTGATTTATTTACCGCATATGTTGAGTTTTGCCAAATTTAAATTAACAATCTGATATTTTGAATTATTCAAGTCAGACATGTGTGGATTTATTGTCGATTTGAATGGTCCAAAATAGCGGGTCGTTACAGATCCCCCCAACCTGCTTCCCTGCATCCACAGATGTTAGCATAATACCAGTTCCACTTCGAGGTGGAATATCGCGGTATATGGGATTTATAAAAATATCATCTGCTATTATGCGGCGCAATAGGGTCTCATCCGCTATGTAATGCAGGAAAATCAATCACCAATATATACATATTCCAATATATATATATACATATATTGATATATACTACTATCATATATACTATCATTCCAATAGCAATCAATAACTAAAAATTCCACTTTCATTTGAGTGAGAAGATCTCACCTTTGCTTTTAATTTTGCAATCCAATCCAACTCCGATTTGATTTCACGGTTTTTAGACCTTGTATCAAACATGATAGGGTTTTTATTAATAATTTGTAATAATTGCACCAGTTATTATCATTTAATTAACTAATTATTTTATTCAACTTATTTTTTTTCCTAAAATACTGGGCGAAGCAAGTAGGTAAATAGTATATATGTGTATTGAGTTTGAGTATCAGTTGTCGACTTAAGAATAGTTTGGATTACTTACTCTCAATAGTGATCAAATACCTCCTCAATAAAGAAACCTTTTTTAAGAATCTCTTCACTCTGGACAGGAGCACTAATGGACACGGGGAGGGAGCAGGCGAAGCTAAATAAATTTTAAACAAAATTGTTTTGAATAACTTACTGTAAATTAAAATTTATCTATCTGTATATAGTTATTTTTTAAAATTAAATTAAATAAGCGAACTGCAAATACCTTACAGTCAAATCCTCTCGCGTGCTCGACTACCTTCCTAACCATTTATCCATACCACAGCAACATGTCGTCGTCGCCGAGTACTCTTCACTTTCCAGGTCGCGAGCCCCCATCGGCTTCCTCCACGTTGTCGCGACTTTATTGAAGTCGGCCTCGCTTCCACCCCAGATCGAACGAGAGACTCCACCCAAATCATCCCTAAAATCAACTCAAGGATCATGCGACCAGATCTTGCTTTCGACACTTCCTCGCCAGACGCGAAATGCCTGCCTCGTCGATACCCAGTTCATCTGCGCCCAATGATTCGAATGCGGCTTCGTCCTCCCTTGGTTACAGATCTGAACAGGAGGAGAATTCGATTCCTCTCAAACATCGGCGCCTCCCAATTTGATTTTTGAATGAAGTCGCATTAAGAAGGGAAACGCGAAATAAATTCGCGACCATTATTTTGTTTTGGAAGAAGAGGCAGCCATTTTTCCTTTGAATTTTTAAATCGAACGAGAAAGTTTTCATTTATTTTCTTCAATTCAAAAAATCTGTTTTGCATGATTTTAAAAAGAGATGGGGAGACAGGAGAAGACGTTGGCGTGTACGAGTGGAGACAGTGATTTGACGGAAAGGCAACTGGATGTTGGGTTGTAGGAGAATAAATATATCTATTTAATTTAAATCCAAATTCAAAACGTCCGATAAATGCAACTTTAAAATTTGACCTCCCATTGAGGCGTGGTTCTAGGCGTTCGTAATGTTATACGCCTATTCCGAACGCAATGGAAAAGGTTCCGACTCCAAATTCGATCGTATGGAGAAAATAGCTTTTTGGACCAGTTATAATATTGAATTTTCGATTTAATTTCAGCGCGTTTGCTTATCGTACGGCCAAACGATCACTCCAAACATTACGAAATTGAAATCCGATAATAATATAATATTACGGATCTAATGGAACTGGTTTCGTCGAATTCCGAGCTGCGCCCCGGAACGCTATTTTCAAATATCGATTTAAACGATAAAATTCAAAACTGAACAAATCATTTCCAAATTAAATTCTGAAGATTTTATTATCTTCAGTATTATCAATATGAATTTTCTAAGCCTTGAAAATATTTTTAATCAGCTTAAAACTGAAGATACAATTATTTTTTTACCCAGATTTAACGATTAAATTCAAAAATTAAATCGCCAAATTCATCCGGATATCTTGAATTTCAAATTAAACCGTCATTCGAATATTTAAACTCAATTAAATATTCACATTTCAAATGTCAAAAATTCAGGGTCATTACAATCTTCCCCCGTTAAAAGAATTTCGTCCCGAAATTACAAGTTAAGAAGAATGCTCCAATACCCGTTTATCATTTTCCCAAAACCAAACAATTTTATCAACTCGCCAAAATAATCTTTTATTAAAGATCTATTATCACTTCAACTAACTTTCCAAATCTTAACCATAGTTTCCAAACAACTTTATTTACTTCACAATTCAAATTTAAATTCAAATTTAAATTTGAAATTATCCAAAATTCCTCAAAAAATTTCTAACTCTCTAAATTTTCGAAAAATTTCGCCAGTGTCTCCTTTGCGCGGCTAACTCGGTACAACTACAAAACGTCCCTACGGACTCCCAAATCCCAATAGAAAACATACGCCAAGTGGCAAAATCAGAATCCCATCAAATTTCATACTGAAATTTTAAATACATACCTTTGGTTGAGCGAATTAATTTTATCTTCGAAATCAAAATCCAATTCCATTTTCCTATAGCCTTTAAAATCCATGTATACTTAACAAGAATGTCCAAATTTACTTATTGGATTCCCAATACCCATTTTACTTAAGAATTTCATTCGTTATTTCTTAAGTTCAATATAAGTATTTACATACTTCATATATTTATTTTCACTTCACCAACAAAGTTATATATTCATTTCCATTCAACTTTGTATTTTTAATTCCATTTGAATTCAATTTACAATTTCAATTCTATTTGAATTCATTTTATCCTCAAAAATTCACTTAGTGAAAACTCGATATTCACTTTTTCCAAAGCTTTTAACTTCGACCAAAACAATAATTTTCTCTTTCTAGTTCAATTCCTACGTTTCCATTACAATTTGAAAATTAATTTTCCATTAACAAAAATTTCCAAATTTTCAAAATAATTTCTAACTCCCAAAATTTTCGGAAAATTTTGGCGGAGTCTGCTTTGTGCGGAGGAGCTTTTGCAATTTGACAAAAGATATAAATATATATGCATCGACCCACTCAGTCGGAAAAGCAGAAAAATAGTTCATATTTCCTATTTTTAGTGCGTAGGCGTACCTTTTTAGCATTTTTAAGCAAAGCGGTTATTTATTAGCATTTGCGCAACAAAATGCAGCCAAACGGCTTCCAAAAACCTGCACTTACTCAATTTAAACACGTAAGTGACATATATAGGGAATCTATTAACATTTCATTTATTGCAATAGCAGATACATAGATTTCATAAGCAATGCATTCAAAATAATTTCCATCGGCAATTCATAAAGTTTCGATACAAATTAAATTTCTTACGACCAATTCACATACAATTTAATTTGCATTTCATATTCACATCCATTTCATTTGAAATCATTTCACAAAACTCGACAACAACAATGCAAATATTTATATACAATCCTTGCATTTATTTTTACTTCATTACTGAAGTTATATATTTATCACTATTCAATTTCACATTTTCAACTCACTAATCAACTAAGTTTCATTCAAACCATTTCAAAGTTTCACTTAAATCGAGTTATTGTACAATATTTACTTAAGTTATTTCAATTCAAAACTCAAGTTTATCATTTATATATTATTTTTTTCTTCCTCATAAATAATTTCCAATTTAAATCTTTGATTTGATTTTTCCATTTATCAAACCTATTCCATTTACTAATTTTAATTTCATTAGTACATTCACTTATTCATTTTAAATTTCAAATTTCTATATTCAATTCGTCCTGAATTCACTTTATCAATAACAAGACAAAATTTCAATTTTTTCTACTTACTTTAATTTATATGCAAATTCAAACCATTTTTAAATTTAGCCCACAATTCAATTTTAATTTAACTAATTCCACTTCCAATTCATTATTTCATGAATTAATAAATTATCAAGTTAGTTTACTTGAACTCAATCCATTTTATTTTATTTTTCCAAGTTTGGATTTTTCTTTGACTTTATTCAAATCAAGATCTCATTTCATTTTACAAACTCATTTATAAATTCACATTACCAATTTCATTCCATCAATGAATTTTATTCTCAAATACTTTTCCTGGAATTCTATTTCCAATTATAAATCCCATTTACAATTTATATTTACATATCCCATTCGAATATGAATTTCATTTCCTTATCTTTCAATTCATATTCCATACATTTCATTCATATTTACAATTTCTTTGGTTATACCATTATTTATTATTTAATTTACATATAATAATGATAGCATTCCAATATTATCTCTTTCTAACAATCAAGCATCCATATACAATAATAATTCATAGAAAATCATTTCTTTTCTGTACAAAAATAGTTTTGGGCAAAATTATTTCATTTACCCTATTTTAAAACAATACTGTGTTGGTTTATCTTGTTTAAGAGTTTAGAAACCCCTATCGATTACAGTTGGCCACCCTGCACCGACCAGAATCTATAAACAATCAACCGATAAGTCAACACAATACAAAACAAATTTTTGTATCCACTAACAAATACGCGCTCATATCCATTATTACACTCAAACTCATTCTATAGTACTACTGACTCTATCTCTAATGAGTAATTCCCAACAGAGCTAGGGTTGTCGCTTAACCAACAGCTTTGATACCACATGTAACGATACCATTTTTCGATGCTCGAAAGTCGACATTAATATGTCCACTATATCAAATGCCGCACAATCGAATGCCGAAAAACCGAACCATTAGGATTAAAAAGAAGAGGTAGAAGAAGACAGAAGAAAAGAAAGAACAGATAAACAGAAACAGAAACAGAAACAGAAACAATATCAGAATCTCACATTCGCAGTGGAACAATATATAATAGATAATCACTAGTCTTTTAAACAAAGAACTATATCAGTTTATACATACATCAATCAGAGTCAATATACAACTCAATACAACAATGGATAGTTACATAAACTTGTCCTCACACAGAATACACAACGGAATAAATAAACAAGTACGATAGTACGCGTTGCCATCCAGCTCATCTCCAAATCTCCAGAATATCCAGAAAATCCTGAAAACATAACTCTAGGCTGCCCGTGTGGAAAATTATGGGCACCCAGAGTTTAGAAAGGGAACAATAAACTCCGAGTCAGTCATGGTGACTGGTGTGAGATCGTAAAACAGTTATTTTCACAAAGAAAATAAAACAGATTCGAAAGCTTTAGGAAAATGAAACTACCATAAGACCTCCCGCCACACACACAATGCAAATGCAGAATTGGAGGAGATTTCTTCTTATGATAGTCAAATATGCTTACTACGAAAAATCATTGGATATTATCATTAGTGCATAGTGTCGAAAACATTTCGAAAGTATAATATTAATCTTAGCCAGCATACAACCATTATTGTATGCGTACTATAGCTACCATCTAAACAGTGGTGACCACCATAAGTAAATGGCAGGTTCTACAACTAAAACCGTACAGGGTTCGTATTGTTTCTTTGGATTTCCAACAAATGGTCAGGCAAAGGAACTTCCTTACACCGAAATAGAAACGCCTCTGGAAAGACGCCCCGAGAACCTAACCGGATCTCTGCAAACACAAGGCCGACGCTACCTCACGCTGTACAGCTGTAACTAGGTAACTAACACACTGACGCTACCTCACACTGTACAGCTGTAACTAGGTAACTAACACACAAGTATGCCATCCCCCGGTCGTTACCGACCTTTATCCGAGGATCCTCAACCACAAAGCAACAACCACAAAGTATAATAAATTTGCAGCATCAACATAGGTAAAATATCTGGGCTCCATACCATGATATCACCTTTTATCCAGAAGGAAATGACATACCCTAGGGGCGCGACCCCTAAAACCTTGCCGCAACATTCATGTTTCGACCATTACCGGGTTGTGAGGCTCGACGAAGTCTCGTCCACAAAGCTATGCTTTTTCACAAAGCCACGCTTTTTCACAAAGCCACGCTTTTTCACAAAGCCACGCTTTGATCAACAAATGATCAACATCACTTCGTATGCCACATTACCAAATTGGGAATGTATCACTAGTAACCATCAAATACATAACCTCTAAGCTTGTACGTCTCAGAGAAGGGTGTTAAGCTAAGAGAATAAATTTTCCGCCACCAACAGAAATGTACTTGATAGAAACCAGCTTTACATCTCAAAGTGTAACGTCGGACACACATCCATACAAGTCCGTTCCGGGATCGAACGGAATCGAAGGCACTTCCAAAGAAGCCCTTGCAATCCAGATAATTTCTGATCATGTCCGGACTTCCCATCACAAGAAGAGTGATATAAATCTCTATACTGGACAAACTCGGTGCAGAGACATTCGACGGGTTGTCCTTTCATTTTCGAAAATACCTGGTCTTCACACCGGTCTTCAAATAATGTCCATTCACAACGTATCACTATTCGGAATGGGTTATATGGCACAAAGTCCTCTCCCGGCTTAACCGAATAATGAGCGTTTGTTTTAAAAACAAATCAAGTGCCATTTCAAAGGCAATATTGATAGTCGGTTATTTAACTATCAACAACATTCACAACAATCAACCAATTTAAATAATTTTTTCCAAATTATTAAATTTCAAATCTCTTCGCGAGATATGGTTTACACTTCAACCATCTGGAAAAAAAATTCCAATCGCTTTCATTTAAACCAATTAAATAAATCCTTATCGATTTATTTCAAATTTACATCCCAAACCTGTAAATTTATTTCCACACTTCATCACTTTGAAAACCAATTTCAAATCATATTTTCTACACTTTTAAAAATAAATCAATGTTTATTTTTAAAACAAATTTCCCTTTCCTTTATAAATTCGGTTTGAATTTACATTCCCAAATATTCATTCAATACGATTTTCAAATCGATTTCTCAAATATTCACTTTCAATTCCAAATCAATTTTTTTTAAATTGATTCCCAAATTTATTTCAAACCCAAATTGATTTTCCAAACATTTATTTCAAGCACCAAATCAATTACAAATTGATTTCAAAATTTACTTCACACCAAATCAATTACAAATTCATTTCAAAATTCATTTCAACACAAATCAATTTCCTCATTCAACATCAAATAAATTTTCATATCGATTTCCCAAAGATTTATCTTCAAATACTAAATCAATTATCAATTGGATTTCAAACAAATTTATCACTTTTTTTAAAATAAATCCCTTTATCTCTTCCAAACCATTTTAAATTCCCTTTTCAATAAATTCTTCAACTTTTAAATAACATTATTCAAAACCCATTAAACAAAAATCTTTTCCCCTATCTTTGGAAATAATTCGATAAGATTTCAAAAATCAACTTTATGCTTTTAAATTCCTTCTTTGAAATTCAACCAATTCTTTCAAAAGAAATTCACTAAAAATTCCAACTTTAATTTCAAAATCCAATTTTATTTATTTCTGGTATCCAACGATATCAAAAATACATTCGGCTAAATTATAGCCTTCAACACATCCAATCACAAATATAATCATCCACAGATTATAAATAAACAATCACACAGCATATGAAACAAATTCATATAATTTGAGGAATCCAGGTTGATCCCTCCAACCTGCTTCCCTGCATCCACAGATGTTAGCACAATACCAGTTCCACTTCGAGGTGGAATATCGCGGTATATGGGATTTATAAAAATATCATCCGCTATTATGCGGTGCAATAGGGTCTCATCCGCTATATAATGCGGGAAAATCAATCACCAATATATACATATTCCAATATATATATATATATATATATATTGCTATATACTACTATCATATATACTATCATTCCAATAGCAATCAATAACTGAAAGTTCCACTTTCATTTGAGTGAGAAGATCTCACCTTTGCTTTTAATTTTGCAATCCAATCCAACTCCGATTTGATTTCACGGTTTTTAGACCTTGTATCAAACATAATAGGGTTTTTATTAATAATTTGAAATAATTGCACCAGTTATTATCATTTAATTAACTAATTATTTTATTCAACTTTTTTTTTCCTAAATAAATAAATTTTAAACAGAATTGTTTTCAATAACTTACTGTAAATTAAAATTTATCTATCTGTATATAGTTATTTTTTAAAATTAAATTAAAATAAGCGAACTGCAAATACCTTACAGTCAAATCCTCTCGCGTGCTCGACTACCTTACAAACCATTTATCCAAACCACAGCAACATGCCGTCATCGCCGAGTACTCTTCACTTTCCAGGTCGCGAGCCCCATCGGCTTACTCCACGTTGTCGCGACTTTATCAAAGTCGGCCATGCTTCCACCCCAGATCGAACGAGAGACTCCACCCAAATCATCCCTAAAATCAACTCAAGGATCATGCGACCAGATCTTGCTTTCGACACTTCCTCGCCAGACGCGAAATGCCTGCCTCGTCAATACCCAGTTCATCTGCGCCCAATGATTCGAACGCGGCTTCGTCCTCCCTTGGTTACAGATCTGAACAGAAGGAGAATTTGATTCCTCTCAAACATCGGCGCCTCCCAATTTGATTTTTGAACGAAGTCGCATTAAGAAGGGAAACGCGAAATAAATTCGCGACCATTATTTTGTTTTGGAAGAAGAGGCGGCCATTTTTCCTTTGAATTTTTAAATCGAACGAGAATGTTTTCATTTATTTTCTTCAATTCAAAAAATCTATTTTGCGTTATTTTAAAAAGAGATAGGGAGACAAGAGAAGACGTTGGCGTGTATGAGTGGAGACAGTGATTTAAAGGAAAGGCAGTTGGATGTTGGGTTGTAGGAGAATAAATATATCTATTTAATTTAAATTCAAATTCAAAACGTCCGGTAAATGCAACTTTAAAACTTGACCTCCCATTGAGGCGTGCCGCTAGGCATTTGTAATATTATACGCCTATTCCGAACGCAATGGAAAAGGTTCCGACTCCAAATTCGATCGTATGGAGAAAATAGCTATTTGGACCAGTTATAATTGAATTTTCGATTTAATTTCAGCGCGTTTGCTTATCGTACGGCCAAATGATCACTCAAAACATTACGAAAATTGAAATCCGATAATAATACAATATTACGGATCCAATGGAACTGGTTTCATCGAATTCCGAGACTACGCCCCGGAACGCTATTTTCAAATATCGATTTAAACGATAAAATTCAAAACTGAACAAATCATTTCCAAATTCAATTCTGAAGCTTTTATTATCTTCAGTATTATCAATATGAATTTTCTAAGCCTTGAAAATATTTTTAATCGGCTTAAAACTGAAGATACAATATTTTTTTACCCAGATTTAACGATTAAATTCAAAAATTAAATCGCCAAATTCATCCTGATATCTCGAATTTCAAATTAAACCGTCATTCGAATATTTAAACTCAATTAAATATTCACATTTCAAATGTCAAAAATTCAAGGTCGTTACAATCTTCCCCCCTTAAAAGAATTTCGTCCCGAAATTACAAGTTAAGAAGAATGCTCCAATACTCGTTTATCATTTTCCCAAAACCAAACAATTTATCAACTCGCCAAAATAATCTTTTATTCAAGATCTATTATCACTTCAACTAACTTTCCAAATCTTAACCATAGTTTCCAAATAACTTTATTTACTTCACAATTCAAATTTAAATTCAAATTCAAATTTGAAATTATCAAAAATTCCTTAAAAATTTTCTAACTCTCTAAATTTTCGGAAAATTTCGCCAGCGTCTCCTTTGCGCGGCTAACTCGGTACAACTACAAAACGTCCCTACGGACTCCCAAATCCCAACAGAAAACAAACGCCAAGTGGCAAAATCAGAATCCCATCAAATTTCATACTGAAATTTTAAATACATACCTTTGGTTGAGCGAATTAATTTTATCTTCGAAATCAAAATACAATTCCATTTTCCTATAGCCTTTATAATCCCTATATACTTAACAAGAATGTCCAAATTTACTTATTGGATTCCCAATACCCATTTTACTTAAGAATTTCATTCGTTATTTCTTAAGTTCAATATAACTATTTACATACTTCTTATATTTATTTTCACTTCACAAACAAAGTTATATATTCATTTCCATTCAACTTTGTATTTTTAATTCCATTTGAATTCAATTTACAATTTCAATTCTATTTGAATTCATTTTATCCTCAAAAATTCACTTAGTGAAAACTCGATATTCACTTTTTCCAAAGCTTTTAACTTCGACCAAAACAATAATTTTCTCTTTCTAGTTCAATTCCTACGTTTCCATTACAATTTGAAAATTAATTTTCCGTTAACAAAAATTTCCAAATTTTCAAAAAAAATTCTAACTCCCAAAATTTTCGGAAAATTTTGGCGGAGCCTCCTTTGTGCGGAGGAGCTTGTGCAATTTGACAAAAGATATAAATATATATACATCGACCCACTCGGTCGGAAAAGCAGAAAAACAGTTCATATTTCCTATTTCTATTGTGTAGGCGTACCTTTTTAGCATTTTTAAGCAAAGAGGTTATTTATTAGCATTTGCGCAACAAAATGCAGCCAAACGGCTTCCAAAAACCTGCACTTACTCAATTTAAACACGTAAGTGACATATATAGGGAATCTATTAACATTTCATTTATTTCAATAGCAGATACATAGATTTCATAAGCAATGCATTCAAAATAATTTCCATCAGAAATTCATAAAGTTTCGATACAAATAAAATTTCTTACGACCAATTCACATACAATTTAATTTGCATTTCATATTCACATCCATTTCATTTGAAACCATTTCACAAAACTCGACAACAACAATGCAAATATTTATATACACTCCTTGTATTTATTTTCACTTCATTACTGAAGTTGTATATTTATCACTATTCAATTTCACATTTTCAACTCATTAATTAACTAAGATTCATTCAAACCATTTCAAAGTTTCACTTAAATCGAGTTATTGTACAATATTTACTTAAGTTATTTCAATTCAAAACTCAAGTTTATCATTTACATTTTTTTTTCTTCCTCATATTTCCAATTTAAATCTTTGATTTGATTTTTCCATTTATCAAATCTATTCCATTTACTAATTTTAATTTCATTAGTACATTCACTTATTCATTTTAAATTTCAAATTTCCATATTCAATTCGTCCTGAATTCACTTTATCAATAATAAGACAAAATTTCAATTTATTTCCACTTACTTGAATTTATATGCAAATTCAAACCAATTTTAAATTTAGCCCACAATTCAATTTTAATTTAACTAATTCCACTTCCAATTCATTATTTCATGAATTAATAAATTATCAAGTTAGTTTACTTGAACTCAATCCATTTTATTTTATTTTTCCAAGTTCGGATTATTCTTCGACTTGATTCAAATCAAGATCTCATTTCATTTTACAAACTCATTTATAAATTCACATTACCAATTTCATTCCATCAATGAATTTTATTCTCAAATACTTTTCCTGGAATTCTATTTCCAATTATAAATCCCATTTACAATTTATATTTACAAATCCCATTCGAATATGAATTTCATTTCCTTATCTTTCAATTCATATTCCATACATTTCATTCATATTTACAATTTCTTTGGTTATACCATTATTTATTATTCAATTTACATATAATAATGATAGCATTTCAATATTATCTCTTTCTTACAACCAAGCATCCATATACAATAATAATTCATAGAAAATCATTTCTTTTCTATACAAAAATAGTTTTGGGCAAAATTATTTCATTTACCCTATTTTAAAACAATACTGTGTCGGTTTATCTTGTTTAAGAGTTTAGAAACCCCTATCGATTACAGTTGGCCACCCTGCACCGACCAGAATCCATAAACAATCAACCGATAAGTCAACACAATACAAAACAAATTTTTGTATCCACTAACAAATACGCGCTCATATCTATTATTACACTCAAACTCATTCTAGAGTACTACTGACTCTATCTCTAATGAGTAATTCCCAACAGAGCCAGGGTTGTCGCTTAACCAACAGCTCTGATACCACATGTAACGATACCATTTTTCGACGCTCGAAAGTCGACACTAATACGTCCACTGTATCAAATGACGCGCAATCGAATGCTGGAAAACCGAACCATTAGGATTAAAAAGAAGAGGTAGAAGAAGACAGAAGAAAAGAAAGAACAGATAAACAGAAATAGAAACAATATCAGAATCTCACATTCGCAGCGGAACAATATATAATAGATAATCACTAGTCTTTTAAACAAAGAACTATATCAGTTTATACATACATCAATCAGAGTCAATATACAACTCAATACAACAATGGACAGTTACATAAACTTGTCCTCACACAGAATACACAACGGAATAAATAAACAAGTACGGTAGTACGCCTCGCCATCCAGCTCATCTCCAAAGCTCCAGAATATCCTGAATATCCTGATAACATAACTCTAGGCTGCCCGTGTGGAAAATTATGGGCACCCAGAGTTTAGAAAGGGAACAATAAACTCCGAGTCAGTCAGGGTGACTGGATTGAGATCGTAAAACAGTTATTTTCACAAAGAAAATAAAACAGATTCGCAATGCTTTTGGAAAATGAAACTACCATAAGACCTCCCGCCCCACACACAATGCAAACGCAGAATTGGAGGAGATTTCTTCTTATGATAGTAGAATATGCTTACTACGCAAAATCATTGGATATTATCATTAGTGCATAGTGTCGAAAACATTTCGAAAGTATAATATTAATCTTAGCCAGCATACAACCATTATTGTATGCGTACTATAGCTACCATCTAAACAGTGGTGACCACCATAAGTAAATGGCAGGTTCTACAACTAAAACCGTACAGGGTTCGTATTGTTTCTTTGGATTTCCAACAAATGGTCAGGCAAAGGAACTTTCTTACACCGAAATAGAAACGCCTCTGGAAAGACGCCCCGAGAACCTAACCGGATCTCTGCAAACACAAGGCCGACGCTACCTCACGCTGTACAGCTGTAACTAGGTAACTAACACACTGACGCTACCTCACACTGTACAGCTGTAACTAGGTAACTAACACACAAGTATGCCATCCCCCGGTTGTTACCGACCTTTATCCGAGGATCCTTAACCACAAAGCAACAACCACAAAGCATAATAAATTTGCAGCATCAACATAGGTAAAATATCTGGGCTCCATACCATGATATCACCTTTTATCCAGAAGGAAATGGCATACCCTAGGGGCGCGACCCCTAAAAACCTTGCCGCAACATTCCTGTTTCGACCATTACCGGGTTGTGAGGTTCGACGAAGTCTCATCCACAAAGCTACGCTTTTTCACAAAGCCATGCTTTTTCACAAAGCCACGCTTTGATCAACAAATGATCAACATCACTTCGTATGCCACATTACCAAATTGGGAATGTATCACTAGTAACCATCAACTACATAACCTCTAAGCTCGTATGTCTCAGAGAAGGGTGTTAAGCTAAGAGAATAAATTCTCCACCACCAACAGAAATGTATTTGATAGAAACCAGCTTTACATCTCAAAGTGTAACGTCGGACACACATCCATACAAGTCCGTTCCGGGATCGAATGGAACCAAAGGAACTTCCAAAGAAGCCCTTGCAATCCGGATAATTTCTAATGACGTCCGGACTTCCCATCACAAGAAGAGTGATATAAATCTCTATACCGGAGCAACTCGGTGCAGAGACATTCGACAAGTTGTCCTTTCATTTGCGAAAATACCCGGTCTTCACACCGGTCTTCAAATAATGTCCATTCACGACGTATCACTATTCGGAATGGGTTATATGGCACAAAGTCCTCTCCCGGCTTAATCGGATAATGAGCGTTTGATTTAAAAACAAATCAAGTGCCATTTCAAAGGCAATATTGATAATCGGTTATTTAACTATCAACAACATTCACAACAATCAACCAATTTAAATAATTTTTTCCAAATTATTAAATTTCAAATCTCTTCGCGAGATATGGTTTACACTTCAACCATTTGAAAACAAATTTCCAACCACTTTCATTTAAACCAATTAAATAAATCCTTATCGATTTATTTCAAATTTACATCCCAAACCTGTAAATTTATTTCCACACTTCATCACTTTGAAAACCAATTTCAAATCATATTTTCCACACTTTTAAAAATAAATCAATGTTTATTTTTAAAACAAATTTCCCTTTCCTTTATAAATTCCGTTTGAATTTATATTCCCAAATATTCGTTTTTAATATGATTTTCAAATCGATTTCTCAAATATTCACTTTCAATTCCAAATCAATTTTTTTTAATTGATTTCCAAATTTATTTCAAACCCAAATTGATTTTCCAAACATTTATTTCAAACACCAAATCAATTACAAATTGATTTCAAAATTTACTTCACACCAAATCAATTACAAATTCATTTCAAAATTCATTTCAACACAAATCAATTTCCTCATTCAACGTCAAATAAATTTTCATATCGATTTCCCCAAGATTTATCTTCAAATACTAAATCAATTATCAATTGGATTTCAAACAAATTTATCACATTTTTTTTACATAAATCCCTTTATCTCTTCCAAACCATTTAAAATTCCCTTTTCAATAAATTCTTCAACTTTTAAATAACATTATTCAAAATCCATTAAACAAAAATCTTTTCCCATATCTTTGGAAATAATTCGATAAGATTTCAAAAATCAACTTTATGCTTTTAAATTCCTTCTTCGAAATTCAACCAATTCTTTCAAAAGAAATTCACTAAAAATTCCAACTTTAATTTCAAAATCCAATTTTATTTATTTCTAGTATCCAACGATACCAAAAATACATTCGGCTAAATTATAGCCTTCAACACATCCAATCACAAATATAATCATCCACATATTATAAATAAACAATCACACAACATATGAAACAAATTCATACAACATATGAAACAAATTCATATAATTTGAGGAATCCAGTTGGATCCCTCCAACCTGCTTCCCTGCATCCACAGATGTTAGCACAATACCAATTCCACTTTAAGGTGGAATATCGCAGTATATGGGATTTATAAAAATATCATCCGCTATTATGCGGCGTAATAGGGTCTCATCCGCTATATAATGCGGGAAAATCAATCACCAATATATACATATTCTAATATATATATATATATATATTGCTATATACTACTATCATATATACTATCATTCCAATAGCAATCAATAACTAAAAATTCCACTTTCATTTGAGTGAGAAGATCTCACCTTTGCTTTTAATTTTGCAATCCAATCCAACTCCGATTTGATTTCACAGTTTTTAGACCTTGTATCAAACATGATAGGGTTTTTATTAATAATCTGAAATAATTGCACCAGTTATTATCATTTAATTAACTAGTTATTTTATTCAACTTATTTTTTTTCCTAAATAAATAAATTTTAAACAGAATTGTTTTGAATAACTTACTGTAAATTAAAATTTATCTATCTGTATATAGTTATTTTTTAAAATTAAATTAAAATAAGCGAACTGCAAATACCTTACAGTCAAATCCTCTCGCGTGCTCGACTACCTTCCAAACCATTTATCCATACCACAGCAACATGCCGTCGTCGCCGAGTACTCTTCACTTTCCAGGTCGCGAGCCCCCATCGGCTTCCTCCACATTGTCGCGACTTTATCGAAGTCGGCCTCGCTTCCACCCTAGATCGAACGAGAGACTCCACCCAAATCATCCCTAAAATCAACTCAAGGATCATGCGACCAGATCTTGCTTTCGACACTTCCTCGCCAGACGCGAAATGCCTGCCTCGTCGATACCCAGTTCATCCGCGCCCAATGATTCGAACGCGGCTTCGTCCTCCCTTGGTTACAGATCTGAACAGGAGGAGAATTCGATTCCTCTCAAACATCGGCACCTCCCAATTTGATTTTCGAACGAAGTCGCATTAAGAAGGGATACGCGAAATAAATTCACGACCATTATTTTGTTTTGGAAGAAGAGGCGGCCATTTTTCCTTTGAATTTTTAAATCGAACGAGAAAGTTTTCATTTATTTTCTTCAATTCAAAAAATCTGTTTTGCGTGATTTTAAAAAGAGATGGGGAGACAGGAGAAGACGTTGGCGTGTACGAGTGGAGACAGTGATTTGAAGGAAAGGCGGCTGGATGTTGGGTTGTAGGAGAATAAATATATCTATTTAATTTAAATTCAAATTCAAAACGTCCGATAAATGCAACTTTAAAACTTGACCTCCCATTGAGGCATGCCGCTAGGCGTTCGTAATGTTATATGCCTATTCCGAACGCAATGGAAAAGGTTCCGACTCCAACTTCGATCGTATGGAGAAAATAGCTTTTTGGACCAGTTATAATATTGAATTTTCGATTTAATTTCAGCGCGTTTGCTTATCGTACGGCCAAACGATCACTCCAAACATTACGAAAATTGAAATCCGATAATAATACAATATTACGGATCTAATGGAACTGGTTTCATCGAATTCCGAGACTGCGCCCCGGAACGCTATTTTCAAATATCGATTTAAACGATAAAATTCAAAACTAAACAAATCATTTCCAAATTCAATTCTGAAGCTTTTATTATCTTCAGTATTATCAATATGATTTTTCTTTGCCTTGAAAATATTTTTAATCAGCTTAAAACTGAAGATATAATTTTTTTTACCCAGATTTAAAGATTAAATTCAAAAATTAAATCGCCAAATTCATCCTGATATCTCGAATTTCAAATTAAACCGTCATTCGAATATTTAAACTCAATTAAATATTCACATTTCAAATGTCAAAAATTCAGGGTCGTTACAATTTTGTTCTGATAGATCCTATAGCCACCTATGGCTTTGTATTAAGTATTTATTGGATATGTTGATCCACATGAGATAGAAAAAAAAATATGGCATTTGTCGATGTATTCAATAGATATATAGAGCAAGGCTATAGATGGTCGCTCCTATCCAGCCCTATTCTCTACATTAGCAGACAGTATTACCTGGTAATACTCTTTGTTAATGTAGGTCTCGGGGTGGGGCGTCACATTCTTTGTCTTCTTTCTTTTACTGTACTTTTTCTATATCTGTTATTTGTGATATTGCTCTGTCAGAATAGGGCTGGTGCTTTCAAACTCAAGACAGTGCGTTGATCCATTTTTTGGGTTAACATGCAATATTTGTGTTGACATACATTCATTTGTGTGAATCTACCCCAATATGGTTAATAAAAGATGTTTCTTACAAAAACCATGATATTATTTAATATGTCAGTCAGATGTGTATATACACAAATTTGATAGCTTGTGTACTAGTAACTAGGTACATCGTGCAAAAAATATTGAAAAATAATAATTTAATGAATTTAATCATATTTTGGTTAGCATATAGTTTTTATAAAGAATAATAAAATTGATCAAAAGAAAGAGTTAAATAAGTAGACTAATAAATGTATAAATGCAAATAAAGCTTCGAAGAATGAATGATGAAAATAAAATGTATGTTTTGATAATCAAAATACGATAGAGACAAATATATCAAAAATATAAAAATAAAAGGTGTATATATATACTAATATTAGGACGAGATAAGAAAGCATGACATTGCCTATATTTTGAAATTTCCAACTAAATATAAAATGTATATTTTTGTAGTTATTGGAATTCGAACTTGCGACCACCTGTGAATGTAGGGACATTTTGAAATTTTAGAATTCCAATTTATTTCTTGTAAAAGGAAATTTAGAATTCCAACTAAAATTCTCTTCTTTTTGAACAATCTTATTTTGAAATATTAGTCATGTGCTAGTGTTGTGGAAACAAAAAAAGGCATTTTAACTGAATAAGGAATGACAGAACAATGATCAATAACATTACGGGAAATGCATGAAATATATTTCAAAGTAAAATCGAAGTAAATTCTCTATGTCATCTTCTTATCCATCCATGCTCATAGCATTAAACTATACTTATTAATACTGTATTGTCCAACTGGGACAGTGTAATCGAAATTAACACCAATGTAATTCAGATAGAAGACTACAAATCAATATTATGGTTCCAAAAATGACTCAGAGTTCAAGATCTTTCTCTATTTATTTTTTCACAAAATATTGAATTTTCAATTCGAACTTGGTAGGATATTAAAATACTTCATAGCCAAAGAAAATACCAAAAGTGTTCCTCATTAGAACACACTTCAAACGTTATTGTTATACCATCATGAAGAATTGTTTGCAAACTAGGTTAGAACGTATTTATGCTTATATTATAAAATCATAAGTTCTAAAACATCAAGATTATTAAATCTAATAAGTAGTATTGAGTAAATCAAAAATAAACTTGATTCCTTAGTTTAAAACCCTTGTCGTGTTGTAGTTATATTCATAACTTCATAAAGCAAAATAACACCTTCTCCCATTACCGGTGATGGAAAAAAGATAGTTGTGGATAAATTAGAATATTATTCTAGTTTCTGTGAAATTGCGTAGATAATAGAATTCAAATAGAATATACAAAGTTAAATTTAAACTTCAAATAATTAGAAGGACAATCATCAATATGCTTATATCAAAATAACAGTCATACATGAAAATATAAACTTCTTACATTGGAGTATCCTCTAACTTGCAACTGGTTCTAATTAAACATCATCAATCCAACAATACTGACACTTTTGGCCATCAATTTTTATTAACGATTGTGCTTCTATGTCCCATTTGTCGGTATGGGTGCCAAATAATTAAGAAGTAAATTAAATATTGATCCTATAGTAAAAGAACAATATGCAAATTAGGAAGTTATCATTCAAGAACTTTAAGGTAATTTAACATTGAAAACGTACATCTATAATAAGACCAGACATATTAATCAAATATAAAGGTATTTCATTTTCTAGAAGAGTTCAAGTACAAATGGTATAACATGGTAAATAGATGAAATTGATTAACATAATAGCTCCAATAGGCTTTCAACTTGTAAGTTAGGTACTGAACATGAGAATGGTTTATAACTAAACTCACACTTCATGTGATGCAATTATAAAAAATGTTTGTAATGCAATCATAAGTTTCTAAAGATCATCAACTACAATATCAATCTCATACAACAATAAATGATAATACATAGGTTTGGAATTACACCCATTGGAAAAATATTCTCATTAATAATATGAATGCATGACTGGATGAGAAAATTTTATGCCTAACAGAGCATAAGGCTTGCCGATGAAAATGATATAGGATGTGAAAAAAGTTTTGGTTGATGTAAACGTAATATAATCAAACAGAAAATAATGACAATCATTAAATGAGCATAATTATCCCTTTCATTCACCATAGATAGAGCTCTAGAACAAATCTAGATGATAACAGATCAAATCTTGGCCAATGAACAATGGGCTGGCTCCTTTCTTTGGCGAGGCATAACTCTAGCTAAAAATCCAACATTGAGCTCTACCATCACTACATGATTCCCTGGATTAGGCAACGATACAACTTTTATAAGATGGAAAAGCGAAATCAGAGAACAAATTATCGAAGGAAAACAATTTGAGGATAATCATAGATTTGACGAGTAAGAATAAATCGATTTAAAAAATAAAAAATAATTTGATTCAATGTTGAAGAATGATTTTAGGGTTTTGATAATTTACTCTCTAACGGATGTTAAAATAATAAGCAAAACTTTGGCCATTAAAATAAAATTTTGTCCCCCTTTGGGGTTAGGTAAGAGTTCAACCTATAGTTTTTTATTTTTATTTTATCCTTTTAATATAGGAATTAATAGCAATTAAAGTTGAAATGTTATTTATCAATGTTTGTAGATGCAAATAATAATGGTTTTTTTGTATTGCATTTTCTATTTTTCCCTATTTTGTTTACATCCCATTAATTCTAACTATCTATTTTGATAATAAATGAAATATGATGTTTCAAAAAAAGTGTAGCAAGCAAGGCACTACATGTAGGATAAGTACAATGAAAATGTTTGACATGCGCCTTCATGTTTAACAATGATATGAACGTCAAAAAAAATGGAAACCACCGATTATACCATCAACAAAATCTTTGACATAGGACTTCATGCTGGAAAAAAAATTAATATAAAAAATTATGATAAGAACATCCAAGAAATATTGACCCAATGATTATACCATGCCATAATACGAAATCTTTGCATGCGACTTGCTATTGAAAACATTCTGAGTATAAATAATTTGGTCCTAAATATTATATAAATTTTATGCTAAGTGTAAAAACACTCCTCTATTAGAAAATCAAAATCCACAAAAATTCTTCTCACAAATTCCCAACACCTCAAATCAGGTTAGACCTCCTAATCCACACATCAAAATGCCGCCAAGTGGTTTCATTGTTGATGAAGATGGATTTCAACTACTCCAAAACAAAACCAATATTAAGAAAAACGAGTTCAGGACGGCATGGGCTATGTATAAGGAAGAGGCAATCAAAGTCCCTTCAATCTCTAATCATTAAAGATAAAAGAAGCGACAATCTGACCAATAAGAGTATGGATACCATTGTTAAATTTTGTGACACTATATGATGGAGAATTGAAGGGGATGAATGTAGCTTGGTGTCGGAGAAGACAGTTCGCAAATCGGAGTCCGGAGGAAGAAAATAGGAGGGAAAGTCTGGTGCTGGTTTGCTGTTAGAGGTCAGATGTCTGGCTGAGAGGGCCAGACGTCTGACGAGGTTCAGGCTGTTTCCCGAAACCTCCGGCAGACGTCTGGTCCCTCTGGCCAGACGTCTGGGCCGGTCTGTTTCAGCCATACTGAACCTGGCCTCATACGTCTGAGGTCAGAGGTCAAGCGTCTGAGGCGGTGTAATCCTATTTTTTCTTGGGCCGGGTTTCTGAGCTGTTTTGTGATTTGTTGAAGGGCAAAGTGGTCTTTCACCAGGGTTTCCTCCATTAGTATATAAACTCTCTTCAGGTTTGAAAGGGTAGGATTTTCATCATCTCTAATCAAGGGTTTAGTCCTCCATTAATTAGGGTTTTAGGCAAAACTCTATTTCTTCAATTCTAATCTCCTCAAACATATATTCTTATTGAATAGATCATTGTAATCAATCTCTTGTACTCTTCTCATTTGGTGATAATAAAAGATCTCTCTTAAAGTGGATGTACACTAACGCGACGTTAGTGGAACCATTATAAATCGGTGTGTGATTTATTGTTTCATTATTGCTTATTATTCTATATTGCTTATGGTGTTATTGTGATCGTGTTTGGATTTGGTTTTATTGAATTCTTCGAGTGTTTGGTTGTTTTGCACTATCTATCACGATCTAGCTTTTCCGCGTGCGTTTGGGGATTTTAGTTTGAGCGGTCTCGATCGAAATCCACCATAACATTTGGTATCAGAGCTTTGGAGTTGGTAGGTGGTTGTTGAAATGCCGGAAACGGAAACCTCTAAAAATTCAATGGTTAGTCCAAGTAGTATAGCGTCGTATGTACGTGGGTCGTATGTGGCGTCAGGATCTCAATTGGTTATCGACAAGTGGAATGGTGATAATGATTTTGAAAAATGGGAATGGAAGATGAAAGCGGTTCTAAGGAGGAGTCGGGTACATCGAGTGGTGTTTGATACACATTTGTTGCCGGCGGACATCTCGGATGTCGAGAGAGAAGAAATGGAAGAGTGGGCATTTACTACACTTCAACTTGCTATGGGAGAGAATGTGATCTCCGAAATTAGTGGTGAGACCACCGCTAAGGGAATTTGGGACAAGTTGGAAGAATTGTATATGAAGAAGTCTCTAACTAATCGTTTGATCTTGTTGCGAACGTTTTTTACCTATAAGATGAAAGAAGGAACTTCGCTAAAGGCACATTTGAATGTGTTTGATGATTTGCTAATGAAGATGAAGGCAGTAGATTTGAAGATTGAGGAAGAGCAGAAGGCAATGATATTGTTATGTTCGTTGCCGGACCGTTATACGGGTTTCTCAAATAGCTTGATCTATAGCCGGGATACATTGACGTTAGATGATGTCAAGATGGGTCTTCTTAGTGAGGAATTGAGAGATCAAATGAAGGAGTTGAGTGTTGGTGGTAGTAGTACCGGTAATGGTCAAGGTTTGTTTGTGGAGAAGGAAAGATATGTGAAGAAGGACAACCGGGGGCGTTCTAAATCAAGGAATCCTGGTTGGAGAGGAAAATCAAAGGAAAGGAAAGGCAAGTGCTATATTTGTAAGAAACACGGTCATTGGAGAAATGAATGTCCGGACAAGGAGAAGGGTAAAAGGGAAGTAGCATCTTCATCCGTAGCGGTGGAGAGAGGTGTTGGTGAGGAAGACGTAGATGTGTTGACGGCGGTAGCATCGGATGTTTCCGGTAGTGAGTGGGTGCTCGACTCGGGGGCGTTGTATCATATGACGCCTAATAGGAATTGTTTTTCTTCTCTTGTTGCTAAAGAGGGAAATTCAATTATTATGGGAAATGGTGTTATGTGTAGGTCTCAAGGCATTGGTTCCGTGCAAATTCAAATGTTTGACGGAGTGGTTCGTACTCTCACTAATGTACACTATGTTCCGAGACTTCGAAAGTCTCTTATATCTTTGGGACAATTAGATTCTCTTGGATGTAAGATCGCTATTGAGAGTGATTGTTTACGAGTTTCGAAAGGGGCACTTGTGGTCATGAAAGGTGCTAGGGCTCATGGTGTTTATTTGCTTCGTGGAGAGACCGCAGAAGGTTAAACTTGTGTAGGTGTTGATAGTTCTCGTGGCTTGGATGCGACAAGGTTGTGGCATTTGAGGTTGGATCATAGCTCGGAGAGGAGTTTGGAGATTCTTCGGAAGAGGGAGATGATCAATGGTGAGAGTTTCAACAAATTGGAGTTTTGTGAAGAGTGTGTCTTGGGGAAGCAAACAAAAGTATCATTCGGTGAAGGAAAACATGATTCAAGAAATTTTCTTGAGTATGTGCACACGGATGTATGGGGACTGGCACCGATAGCTTCTTTAGGAGGAGCAAGGTATTATATTTCCTTTATAGATGATTTTTCTCGTAAAGTTTGGGTGTATGTAATGAAGGCTAAGTCGGAGGCATTTGCGAAGTTCAAAGCATGGAAGGCTCTTGTTGAGAATGAGAGTGGTAAGTCTTTGAAGGTTCTTAGGTCCGACAATGGCGAGGAGTATGTTTCCGGAGAATTCTTAGAGTTTTGCAAGCATCATGGAATTCGGAGACATTTTACTACACCGGGAGATCCGAAATCAAATGGAGTTGCGGAGAGGATGAATCGTACTCTACTAGAGAAAGCTCGATGCTTGAGATTGACATCGGGTTTGTCTAAGGGATTTTGGGTCGAAGCTTTGTCAACCGCAGTGCATATCATTAATCGAATTTCATGCTCGGCTATTGATAACAAAATTCCGAAGGAAGTGTGGAAGGGAAAGAGTATTGACTTGAGCTATCTTCGTGTCTTTGGAAGTCCGTTTTACGTGCATGATCCGGGTAATGATAAGCTTGAACCAAGAGGTTTCAAGGGGATTTTGCTTGGCTATACAGATGGAGTGAAAAGCTATCGGATTTGGAATTCGGAAACGAAGAAGGTGAAAAACTCTCGTCATGTTACTTTTGATGAGTCGGTATTGTTCAAGGAGAATGAGAGCTCATCGGATATTCCGGTCTTGGTTCATGATGAATCGAAGGAGAAGGAAATTATTCCACCATTTCATCCAAGTGGTAGAGGTAGAGTAGTTGAAGATGCTTGTGAAGAAAATACGGTTGATGTTACATCACAAAGTCCACGTGGTGCCTCTAGTAGTGTTGGTGATGTACACGAGCCTAGAGAAGTTTCGGTTCAAGGTGGATCCGAAAGGAGTTTGGGTGAAAATATTGCTACTTGGGTTGGTCGTCGTCCCATAAGACCACCCGAAAGATATGGTGATTGGAACTATCTTAGCTTTTGTGATAAGTTGGACTATGCGCTTCATGTAGTCCAAGATGAGCCTTTGGACCTTGATGACGTCATGAATTCGAGTGATAGCTCGAAGTGGATTTGTGCCATGGAGGAAGAGATGCAATCATTGATGAAGAATCGAACTTGGAGTTTGGTTCCGCTTCCTAAAGGAAACAGTGCTATAGGGTGCAAATGGATATACAAGGTGAAGGACGATGGGAGATACAAAGCTAGGTTAGTGGCCAAGGGGTTTGCACAAAGAAAGGCTATGGAGTATGATGAGATATTCGCATCGGTTGTGCGCCATACTTCCATATGGATATTACTTGCCGTAGTTGCTATTCACGACTTGGAGTTGGAGCAACTTGATGTGAAGACCGCCTTCTTGCATGGTGACTTGGATGAGGACATTTACATGGAGCAACCGCAAGGTTTTGTTGTAAATGGTAAGTCAAATATGGTGTGCAAGTTGAAGAAATCAGTATATGGGTTGAAGCAATCGCCTAGACAATGGTACAAGAGATTTGATCATTTTATGCTTGAAAATTGTTTCAATAGAAGCATCAAGGATGCTTGTGTGTATTTCAAGAAGTTGGGAAATGATTGTTGGGTGTATTTAATCTTGTATGTGGACGACATGCTCATTGCTTCGAAGGACAAGAATGAAATCAACAAGTTGAAATTGCAATTAAATTCGGAGTTCGAAATAAAGGACCTTGGAGAAGCAAAGAGGATATTGGGCATGGAAATAGAAAGGGATCAAAAGCATTTTGAGTTGAAATTGACTCAAAAGGAGTACATAAAGAAAGTGCTTTTCCGGTTTAGCATGGAGAATGCAAAGGCGTCAAATACACCTTTACCTTTGCATGTGAAGCTTTCGAGTAAAGGATCACCTATCTTGGAGAAAGACAAGGCTTATATGGCAAAGGTGCCATATGCAAGTGCGGTTGGAAGCTTGATGTATGCTATGGTGTGTACAAGGCCCGATATAGCAAATGCCGTCGGGGTGGTTAGTCGTTTTATGTCTAATCCGGGAAAATCGCATTGGGAAGCTGTGAAGCTCATATTGAGATACCTTAGGGGTACGTCATCTCATGGTCTTGTTTTTGGCGGTAGTGGGAAAATGAATTGCAACTTGGTTGGTTATTGCGATTCGGACTACGCCGGTGATAGAGATAGGAGAAAGTCAACTTCTGGTTATGTCTTCACACTTGGTGGTACGGCCATAAGTTGGAGATCTAGATTGCAGACCGTAGTAGCTTTATCCACTATGGAGGCGGAGTTGATAGCCGCGGTAGAGGCGGCGAAGGAAGCACTCTATTTGAAGCGATTGTTGTGTGACTTGGGGATTGAACACGATAGCATTGATGTTCAATGTGATAACCAAAGTGCTATTCACTTGGTGGAGAATTTGGCATTTAGCTCACGGACTAAGCATATAGAAGTGAGGGAGTCATTCTTGGTAGCCATGGATGAGGATAAGCAAGTATATCTTCAAAAGGTGCACACAAAGGAGAACGCGGCGGATATGTTCACTAAGGCATTGCCGGTTGGGAAGTTCGAGCATTGCTCGGACTTGATTCGCTTGGAGAAGTGCTAGGTGCCACGGGGTGGCACGGTTGAGAGAGATACTTGTGAAGATGAAGAAGAGTATTGGTATGAGATTGTCGTTCTATCTTCTTGGTGTAGTGCTAGTGTACACTCCTAGTGCTCTTGTCTTTGGCGAGACGGTGTTTGAATGTTTTCAACGTTTCGTTGGCGGGTGGGGGCTTTGTGCCTGAACTCATTGATGAGATGCAATGGGGGGCGGCTTTGCCTGAACCTGTTGGGGAAACATTCATGTTTGGTTGAAGGTAGAAGTGTTGGTAGTTGGAGCTATCGGTTGTTGATGGTATGGTACCATTGGTGTTGGAGATGGATATAGTGTCAAGGTGGAGTGTTAAATTTTGTGACACTATATGATGGAGAATTGAAGGGGATGAATGTAGCTTGGTGTCGGAGAAGACGGTTCGCAAATCGGAGTCTGGAGGAAGAAGATAGGAGGGAAAGTCTGGTGCTGGTTTGCTGTTAGAGGTCAGATGTCTGGCTGAGAGGGCCAGACGTCTGACGAGGTTCAG
Source organism: Allium fistulosum (assembly GCA_030737815.1). Lineage (NCBI taxonomy): Eukaryota > Viridiplantae > Streptophyta > Magnoliopsida > Asparagales > Amaryllidaceae > Allium > Allium fistulosum. The sequence continues at coordinate 329,752,795 of CM060906.1, forward strand.
GCTGTTTCTCGAAACCTCCTGCAGACGTCTGGTCCCTCTGGCCAGACGTCTGGGCCTGTTTGTTTCAGCCATACTAAACCTGGCCTCAGACGTCTGAGGTCAGAGGCCAGACGTCTGAGGCGGTGTAATCCTGTTTTTTCCTGGGCCGGGTTTCTGAGCTGTTTTGTGATTTGTTGAAGGGCAAAGTGGTCTTTCGCCAGGGTTTTCTCCATTAGTATATAAACTCTCTTCAGGTTTGAAAGGGTAGGATTTTCATCATCTCTAATCAAGGGTTTAGTCCTCCATTAATTAGGGTTTTAGGCAAAACTCTATTTCTTCAATTCTAATCTCCTCAAACATATATTCTTATTGAATAGATCATTGTAATCAATCTCTTGTACTCTTCTCATTTGGTGATAATAAAAGATCTCTCTCAAAGTGGATGTACACTAACGCGACGTTAGTGGAACCACTATAAATCGGTGTGTGATTTATTGTTTCGTTATTGCTTATTATTCTCTATTGCTTGTGGTATTATTGTGATCGTGTTTGGATTTGGTTTTATTGAATTCTTCGAGTGTTTGGTTGTTTTGTACTATCTATCACGATCTAGCTATTCCGCGTGCGTTTGGGGATTTTAGTTTGAGCGGTCTCGATCGAAATACACCATAACAACCATCGGGCACAGGGGGAAAATGTAAGCTGATATGGTTGTGGAGGAACCAATGGAGGAGGATTGCAAGCTTTAATACATACTACCAATCAAGATCGATAACAAATAGTATGACATTATTAGAAAGGTTGTTTGCAAAAGAACCAAGGAATGTTGGAATAACTCAGTTCTTACATTTGTGGTTGGAGCAAAATCACTTCTTGTATTTCAAATCACATTTAGAGAGTATGGAAACAATTTTGTGATTTTGATATGTATCAAGAGAGAATGAGTATTTTGATCAAATTTAGAGAATCAAAAGATGGTGATAACATTCTTAAATATGAACCATGTTTTTATGATGCCATGCTGATCATTATGAGGAGGTGGTCTAATTCACTGAAATAGTATGAATATTTGCTTGCATCTGTGCCTATCTAGTTCAAGTTACCCAATGTTAATTGAAGTTATAGGATCATGAGGATATAGTGCAATGGCAAGTATTATAGGAACACCCATGAAACTTGATGCAACCACAACCATTAAGATAGGACTGACTTATGCTCACATTCTAATAGAGGTGACTATAAATTTAGAATTACACGAAGAGGTATTTAACACTGTATAATGAAGAAAACATTGTTCGAAAAGTGGAATATGAATGGATACCCCTAGAATGTGAGGTTTTTGTTAAATTTGGACATACTAAAGAGTAATACAGCACAAAAAAATCATGGTACCCAAGAATGGCAGCTAAGAAAATGAAGTAACTGCCTAAAGAAACCATAAAAGTGACGGCATGATTCCCAACATGAAGCCCTAATTTAATCAAGGTTGCAGTCAGACTAAAAGAATACCTGGTTTAAGCTATAAACTCAATCAAGATTGTATCGGCACTGACAGTGAGAGTGCCTGCGAGAACAACAGTAAGAAAGTTCTGGTCCACAACAACTCGTTGAACAAGGTGTTCAGGTAATGGCTAAAGAAATGTAGATAGTTGAAGAAATCAAAATGAAAAAATAATAGAGAATCATTAAAGCATAGTAGTAGGGGAAGAAAAAATTACAAAAGACTTTGAAACTAGAAACCCTTAATTTCCAGTCCCATGTTTAGTTATAGATAGTGATAATACATAAATGAATGATGATGTCCAAAATATAAGTAATGAAGAAACTGAAATAATGGAGATAATTCCTCTAAGAAGAATGTGCTATAGATCTGAGGACAGGGTCTGCATGAACTCAGAGTTACATAGCACTTCTAATTAGAATGTAATTGATTTACTGCATAATATAAAGAATAAAGGGGTAAGAGGAAGAACAAAAAGATTGCGTGATTTAAGCAAAAGTATGCATCAACCAACCCAAAGTGCGATGAAATGACTAATAAACTTAAAGAAGAGGTTACAACATGACAAAAAGGAGTAGAAGTGATTCAGTGGTAGGTATGAAAACTAGAACTTCATTTTAATTCAAGTTCTTGTGTAAATATTATAGCATTGAATGTTAGGAGGATGAATTCCCCATCAAAACAAACTTATATTTTAGATACGTTAAGGGAGTATAAACCAAAAATTGTAGCTTTGATTAAAAATAAAATGAATGATTATAATATTGAAATATTTTGATTTAAATTGCCTAGAAATTAGACTTATATACGTAATAATGGTGTGTGGGTAAGGGAAGAATAGTACTATTTTGGGACACAGACAAATAGGAAAATAAAAATATAGATTTAGGCTTTCAATATATAGATAGTACTTTTAGTTATATTGGCAGGATATCAGTACAAATATCAAGTGTTTATGGCGGTAATTTTGAATTTGAAAGGAACGAGCTGTAGGGTAAGCTTTAAAACATCAATAAACAGTATAAGTTACCATAGTTAATAACGGGAGATTTTAAAACAGTATTGCATATACATGAGAAAAGTGGGGTTAACGGTATACCACAAAGTAAATTGGATAAAATAAATAATTTTTTAATTGAAACTGGATTAGTTAAACCAATAATTAATGGGAACAAATGTACTTAGAGATCTAGGTAAGATAAAAATAAACATCGTGAGCTTAATAGATTGTTAATTACTAAAGATATTTTAGCAAAATTTCCTAAATTTATGTATAGTACATTAGAAAAAAAACCAATGACCATACCCATATACCTATAAAATTAATTCCGAATAAGGAAAATGAAAATAATAATGTATGTATTACTGTTATATTAAAAAATGGATGGGCTTTTGATAATGAGTATAGTAAGGTAATGTATAACTGTTTAAAATTTCATTGTAATAGTACCGAGCAATATCAATTCAATATATTTTTGAAAAATACTAAATAGTGCCTCAAAAATTAAAACAAGGGTAAAAGTCTGGCTTAGGGGTTCATAGATGAGTTAAGAAAAGAAAGGAAAATTTTATAAGACTTAATTGATGATGATCCCAGATATAAAGATAATATTAGAAAGTTTGCTAAGAATAAAAAAATTTAACTAAAGAAGTATATATATATATATACAATAAATCTAAAACAACATGCTAAGGTAAATTGGTTAGACAGGGGATAGTTGTACAAAATTATGCAAAAATAAATGCAGAAAACACATTAATAATATTGGATATATTTGATGATGATGGTAAATCAACAAATGATTTTAATGATACTGTTATGGAGGCAATAAATTATTTTACAGAACTTTATAATACTAAGGTGACAGAAGTACATATGCCTAATATGATATGTAAAACAAAATTAAATCCTTGTTGGCTCCTGACGAAGAAGATGAAATTAGACACATTATTTTTAATGTAGGTGATAATGTGGGCCCAAGACTTGATGGTTTAATCATAGTTTTCATAACCCAACCCTGCCGCGGTTGAACCACGAATAACCCCGAGCCGTGGGGGTCAAAGGTCGGGAACTCAATCAAACCTCCTTCATGCAAGAACCTTGGTTCGACCTTTGAATTTGCGGTTTAACCATTCATTTGAACCCGGTTGAACCCTCCCATATGCGCAATTTCTTCGCTCCAAAATATGTTTTCGAATCTTCACCCATTTTATATTCGGAATTAGTGCAGCTAGTATAACAAATTTTGTTTAATTTTTCATATTAGAATTAATGTGTGGATTATGAATTAATATCGTATATTTTTATTGAAGATGTTGGTTTATTGTGTACTTAATTGATACGTTCCATCTAAATGTATTAATTTTCAAAAAAGAGTATATGCGGTTCTTGACGGTTCGACCGGTCGAACCCTCGAAACCTCAAACCTTGAGTCCTCACGGTTTGATTCATGGTCCGGTTATGGAAACATTGGGTTTAATGCTAAATTTTATGAAACACGTTGGGGAAAAAACATTAAAGATAAAGTTCTATAAGTAGTGAAAGGAACTTATTACAAAGCATAAGTCATACTTTTATTACCATAATTACAAAGAAAAAGAATCCCTTAAATTTAGGTGATTATAGACAAATATCTTACTACAATTTTATTCAAAAATTAATGGCAGCTGTATTAAGCAACAGAATGAAAGATTATCTATCCTTTTTAGATTCTGAAAATCAAGGTGCATTTGTTTCGATAATGTTAATTTATGAAACTTCTTTGCTAGCAAGTGAGATGGTAAGAAGTTTTAATGGTGACTTATGGGATAATATGTGTTCAAAAATAGATTTACAAAAAGCACATGATAAAGTTGATAGAAATTTATATATCATATTATGAAAAGTATGGTTCTTTAAGAAAATTTTGTGACCTAATATGTGAATGCATCAATACTCCCACATTCTAACTGGGGTACTAGATAGAGAAATTCGGTATCATCTTTACTTTTTTGCTATGATAATGAAATATTTGTAAGGGGAATTAGGATAAAGGGCTCCTACGGCCCAACGTATTAGTTTTCAAGGCCATCTTTTTATAAAATTATTTTCATGAAATTTTAAACCAATGCATCATTACCCTTCCTTCAAATAGAAAACTCACCAAAAATCTAGGGTTTATGCTCTTTCCCAATTTGTTAATCGACAAACAGAAAATTCACCGCATCAGCTCTAGCTCAACCACATCAGCTCATCAAAATTAGGGTTCATTTCAATTTCTTCTAAATCGAGGTACAAATCATAAATCAATTACAAGCCGTAAATTGATCATCGGCACATCAACTCAACGTATCAACTCTGCGAACGTTACAAACCATAAATTGAGGAACATTTATAATCATTTTTCAAATTTAATGTTTACAATAATGTCTACTTCAAATCGTTGTTTTAATAATAGATATTTCTATAACATTAATCATCATATGACATTATTACATAATAATTGTTAATTGTGGTTGAAATTTTAGAATCCTTGTAAAGTCTTTTTACTCAAAGTTGCAAGTTGCTATAGTAAAAAAAGTATGGTTTAACTTGTTGGGTTTACTATGTAATTGATAGCTTATACTTGAATGTTGTTTTGATAGCTTATAGTACAATGCTTATACATGCGAGTCGTTATAGATCTATAAACTATGTTTACAATTTTTGAAAATTTGCTGTGTAATTGATAGCTTATACTTGCATGCTGTTTTGAACCACAAACTAAGTGGCTGAATGTTTATTGGGTTTACTTTTACTTCTAATTGCATGCTATGTAATTGCTTTGATAACTTAAACATGCAAGTCGTTATAGATCTGTTTGTGTTTACAGTTCTAAAAATTTTGCTATGTAATTGATATGTTATACTTGCATGTTGTTTTGAATCACAAATCTAAGTGGCTAAATGTTTGTTGGGTTTACTTTTACCCTTAATTTCATGCCGTTCTGATTTATCTTTCATATTTTGTATGTGTTTTCAATGTCGAAGTTTAAGTTTTTTGTTTAATATTCTAAATTTATATTTTGTTTTTTATATTTTAAAATTTGTTTTATACTATTATTAATTTTGTATAGTACAGTGATGTTGATAAGCATATAATTCTAAGAAGAAAAAATGGGAAGACATGACAAACACGTCTACTTGCACCATTTTGATTTTTAATTATTCATTCTAAAGTGTTCTCTTGTAGCTTGAAAGTCCAGCATTACTTATTTAGAGTATGCATTCATTTTTACCATCACAAGGACAAACCATCTCAGCATTTTCCAAAGCCAGTGCACATTTGAATACTAACATCCTTGAACTAATATTTATGTAAGGAGCCGCAACACCACTTTTATGAAATCTTGTGCTAGCATTTCTACTTATGCAAGCAGTTTTGCACATATCAGTTGTATACATAGCAACAAAAACCCTGTTTATACCACACTGTATCCAAATTCCTACTTGCTTTGATCCATCTATCATATTGACATCATGCATTACTATGTCATCGTGTATGCACAACAACTCATCTACATGTATTCTCCACCTATTATATACCAGAACACATCCAACATGTTTAATCACAACATGCATCACCATTTCCTTGAGATTGAAGATGATGATCAAGGTAAGTAATCATATTTTAAAGTTATAGACCATATCCTTTGTATCCCATATTCACCCATTCACCACCACTAGCCACTGTTACCTGCATTTATATTAGATGCCTTATAATTGATGCCTTGAGATTACTTGCCATTATTTCCCTTCTTACATAGTGGCTAAGGCCAAAATGATTGGATTTCTATAAAGATACAAAAGAAATTGGTTCATTAGTAAATAATAGTAAATGATTATAAGCTTTTTATGATTAGAAATGGCTTTTGGCATTTTGAGCAACCTATAACCGTTTGGAGTCTTATTTATTCTTGTTGTCACTTTACATTATTCATAATTTTTGAATTAGACTACAAAGATGATATTTTATGTATTGTTTCTGTTTCCAATGATATGTTCTTTATAATATGTAGTTGGAATATGTAGACTAATCATTCATTTCGTAGATAACAAATGAAATCGGATACTCTAGATTGTAAATTTTGTACAGGAACTTAGATGGTTCAGTTTCAATGATAAAGCCTTTTATATAAAAATTGAAAGATGGTTATAGTATTAATAGATTTACAATCAGCCGCCACACATGCTTAAGATTTATGCATTAATGAATGAAATAAAAGATACTAAAGTTTTATACTGAATATTAAGACAAAGCCTAATGATTTATAGTTACTTCGAAAGCATGTTAAAAATGCATAAATAAACTTAGAGTGTGAAAACCTGTCATCATGTATGCACAACAACTCATCCACATGTATTCTCCACCTATTGTCATCATGAACACTCACTGCATATTCACATCATTTTCAGAAATTAAAAGCTAGTTTTTGTATCCCATATTCACCCATTAACCACCACTAGCAATTGCAACCTCTTTTTCAGATTCATTTGATGCATGCATAGCTTCACTGTGCATTTAATAATCGCCATGCATTTCATCAATATTATCCCTGTCATTACTAGTGCCTTTATCCCTTTCCTCAGCAACAACCAGGTAATTAAGAACAACTATCTAAGCTTAAGTGTATGTTTAGAGATATTAATATACATGGTTGAATTTGAGTTATGTTAATGCATGCACTAACCAAAATATGATGCTTATAATCAAATACATGTATCATTAAGGCACATACAAGATTGATATAGTAAGCACGAAACTGTAACGACCTGGATTTTCCACCATTTGATTTTGAATATTTAAATGGATTTAAATGTTGAATTTGGAATATAAATTGATTAGTGGATATGGAGATTTGGTTGAAAATTTTAGAATGGATTTAAATTTCAAAATATAGCGATTTATCGTAATACGGAAATGGAAAATAATTGAAATTTGAGTTGAATATGAATCGAAATGATTTCTAATATGGATATAAATTCTATTCGAATTAGAATTGAGTTAATAAGTTTTTGAAATTGGAATTTCAAGTAATTTCGTCGATTTAATCGACGCATTAAAATAGCCTTCCGAGGCACAGTCTCGGATTTTGATAAAACCAGTTCCATTGGATCTGTAATAGTGTATTATTATCGGATTTTAAATTTTGTAGCGCTTGGAATTATCATTTGGTCGTATGGGATAGAAACGCGTTGAATTTAATATCGAAAATTTAATATAATAATTGGGTTCAAAAAGCTATTTTCTTCATACGATCAAATTAGGCCTTGGAACTTGTTCCATTGCGTTCGTAATAAGGGTATAACATTAGGAACGTCGAGCGGCATGCCTCGATAGGGGTTCGAAATAAATATTTGGATATTTTGAAATTTTAATATATATATTTCCTTCATTTCACATCAGCTCACAATCAGCCACCCTATATTTTTATTACAGCCGCACCTACCCTATTGACTTCTATATCTTTCCCCTATTTAAACTTATCTTTGACGTGATAAAGAGGATTGTTCAAGAAGAAAAAAAGATTTTAAAAATGTATTTATCCTATCCTACTCAACTAAAAATCTTGAAACAAGCTCTAAAAATCTTGAAACAAGCTCTAAAAATCCTAGTATGGCGAGAGCTTGGATCTGATATGCGTATCGATAGGTGCAGCCATGATTGGTGAGGTTCGATAGTGATGTCGTGAGCAAGTTGATGGCTAGGGTTAGCTTCTATGGTGGTTGTGAGCATCGATTGGTCGAACAGAGCATGGGATTGGACAGGTGACGCGAAGGAGCACCTCGGGTGATTTTTTTTGGTGGTCCGATCAACTCTGGAGGGAGAGGCGACGTCGTATGGCCTGGGCGTTTCTCGAGCAAGTCATGACTTACAGGGAGCATTCGAACTAGGATTTTCAGGCATAGGCAGATGTGGTTCGACGAGAGAGAGAGAGAGCATGGCGATGTTAGAATTTGAATTCGAGGTGTTGTGCTTGGTGTCAATGAAAAACGTGCACGTGCCATTGGGTTATCTCGCGTATACAGGGAGGAGTTTTCGAATTGGGGAAGAAAGATGTTAGTGGGCCGGATTTTCGTTTGTAGGCTGGGTAATTAATTTTACTGAAATTGAGTTATATAAATTGTTTAATTAAAATTCAAGTTCTTATAAATTACATATCTCATTCGTTTTAGATCCAAATCCAACGCAGTTAGTCACGTTGGGTTCGTATTAACGAGATCTTTGCTATGGAACCAAGTAGGTTGAATTTAGAGCTTGTAGAATTTTCAGTTAAATTCGAACGCGTTCGAATTTAATCGGAACCAGAACCCGGAAGAGACAACTGGAATAGTGGTAAGTAAATCTTACTCAGTTGGATTACTGGATTTAATTTATAATAATTAAAATTATTTATTGGTTGATTGGATAAATTATCTATGGGATGTTATATTATTTATATTAGTATATATATTGGTAGTTGGATATATTTCCTGCCTATTGGAACGGATGAGACCCTATGTTCCCCGCATAATAGCGGATGACCCTATTACCGCGATATCCCGCCTCGAAGCGGGATTGGTATTTTGTGATTATATAACATCTATAGATGCAGGGAAATAGGTTGGAGGGATCCAACTTGATTCCTCAAAATTGTTGATTTTAATTTCATATATAGTGATATATGATGTGTTTAATTAATCTGTGATAGATTATGATTTGGTTTGATCTATTGGATGCTATAGTAGCACTGGTCTAGATTTGAAATTTTAAAATACCCATAAATATTATTTTTGAATTTGACAAGAAATTAAAATGTGGTTTTGGAAGTGAAATATTTATATTGAGTTTTGGGAATATTTAAAGAGATATTGTTTTAGATAAAATAAATGATTTGATTTTAAATTTGTACTTAATTATTTCATGAAATTATTTAAATTGAGATTTTGAAATAATGTATATAAAAGATTTTTAAACGATAAATTTTAAGTGATATTTGTTTAAATGTAAAAGGGTTTTAAAAATCGAGATTTAAATAGATTGGGAGAATAAAAGGGAATTTGGAAATAAATATAAAATTGGTTATACTAGGTTTTAAATAATATTTTTAAATTTCGAAATGGAAGTAGAAATCGATATTTGATTGATTTTGGAGTATAGTTTGGTTATTTGAGAAATTGATTTATAAATGGGATTAAGTTTAGAAATCGATTTAGAAATAGATTTCTGTAATGTAAACCTGTATAAGCTGGGAAATGAGATTACAAAATTTATAAGAAAAGTTTATAAATAAAGTAAAATGATTATTATCTGATAAATTGGAGATATAAAACCACGGTGAGAATTTATAATGAGGTGGGGTAATCGGTTTTAAAAAGAAATGGGAGAGTCTATTTTTGGAATGTGAAAAAGTTATGAAATTGGGAATGTGGTCGATGTGTTATGAATCGAGAGAGAGAAGATTTATAAATTGAAATTGGTTATAGTGGAATTTAAAAAAATATATTCTTTTTTATCTAGAAGTTAAGTTTGTTTTTAAAAAAAGAGGATTTTAAATTATTTAACTATGTAATTTAAAACTATTTTAGCATTAAAATATTTCAAAAAGTTTGTTATTTAAATATTTAAAATTGTTGAAATGAATTCTAAGTTTTATGAAAAAGTTTTGTAAATCGATTAAAATTTTATAAATAAATTGGAATTAGTTATTGATGTTATTTTAAAAATGCTTTGATATTTTAAATAATTATTTAATCATATATTTGAAATTTATTATTATTATGTATATAGTTTAAAAGTAAGTAATTGAAATTTATTATGAATACTCTCGAGATTATAATCCAGATTTGTTAAAACGGATGTGATTATTTAAGTGAAGTGTTATAATGGGATTTTTGGAAATTTAGGGAAATTTCCAAAATGGTTAGACTCGGGAACTTTTGAATTCATTAAAGGAATTATAAATTGTTAGATGGATTATAGATTAGTATAATCAATAATTTTTGGAAATTATAAAGGGAATTAATAAAATTTCAGAGGTTTGTGAGATAAGACGGAATATTCCTAAGTATTGGAATTAAATGGTTTCGAAAATATGCTAACTACAAAATGGTTTATATAGAAATATTTTTCTATGTAATAAATTATAAATTGGATTTGGAAATATTTTTAAGGGTTAATGTGGGTTAAAATAACCTATTATGGATATAAATATAAGTATTTGAAATCGTTTTCAAATATTGAAATAATGGAAGAGATTTGAATATATATCTTTGTAAGATATTTTGAAATAAATGTTTTGGAAGATTTATAATATGGTCTTAGTGACTACTTATGGATGTTATTTGATATTTAAATAACCGACTATCAAATTTGGCCAAATTAGTGAATCGTTTCGAGGAGACCGGGATCGGATTTAATTATCCGAAAACCACTTCAATCTGAATTGTGCGTTACGAGTTGTGATATTGAAGATAATGGAGATGGTAATCTTGAAGGAGATTCGTTTTGTTCAGACCCAGAACAACTTGTATGGATGAACGCTATCATTGCATTGTTGCTTGGAAGGCAGTGTTAGCATTCCAAGTATGAATGCTATTATAGAAGGTAAAACGTAGTCTCAAGCCTCATCAACTGGGAATGACTAAAACAGGGGAGATGCAGCAGGGCTAAGTGGGTCGCACCTAAGTAGGGCATGTTATCACTTTTCTAGATTCCCTCAGATATATTATAAAATAATTATGGATATGGTTGTGCATGGAAAAGAGAGTGCTCGATTAGGGTGCGAACACCTGGGGTGATAACATATTTGGTACTATCCAGTAAGGGGTTGGTCGGTCCTGTGTTGGCAGGGATCTTTGGGTACGATCTTGGTATATTTTTATAAAGGTGTATTGTGGCGGGAGATACCCCAGTAGCCTAGTCATTGTATGGAATCCAATATCCACTATGAGCCTGTATGGTTTTAGTTGTATACCAACTTTGGTGAAATGTGAAACGCAAGCATTTCAACTATTTTCTAATTTACTTTCTATAGACACTATTATTATATCAGATGATTTTGATATAAAATGTTTTGGTTATCGTAAGGTAAAAACCCGTCGTGTTTATGTGTGGCGCGGTCTTACGAGATACCTTTGTTTTTCAAAGCATTCGAAAATATTAATAATTCAATTTGAGTGTGTTTTCTCACGCTGGTTTTCCAGACTGACTCGGGTGCTATATTATTATAATACTTGGGTCAGACCGAGTATTACAGATTCAGGATAGGATGCTATGGGGCTTAGGAGATGAGCTGGAGGATTCTCAGGTGTATTGTACATATTTGATTATATTCCATTGTGTGAGTTATGTTGTATATTCAGCGTTTGTGAGGACAATTTACTATAACTGTCCAGATTGATTGTGGATTGATGTACTCTGATAATTGTATGTATATTAACAATTATAGTTTCTTTTGTGTAAAAAAATCTATTATTATATATTATATTTTGTTCCGCTGCGATTGTGAGATTATGTGTTGTTGTTTCTATTTTCTTCTATCTCTTTCTTCTTCACCCCTAAAGATTCGTATTTCCGTTCAATTCGAGTTGGACATGTGTGATCTATTGTCGACTCAAAGGATAAGGAGTTATGGGCCTTTACATTTGGTATCAGAGCTGAAGGTTAACCAAGAACCTTGGCTATGGTGGGGATTACTCATTCGAGATAAGGTCAGTAGAACCCTAGAATGAGTCTGAGTGTGTTATAGATATGAGCGCGCGTATCTGTTAGTGAATATAAAATGAATTATATTGTGCTGATTTATCTGTTGAGTCGCTTATAAATTCTGGTCGAATAGTGGGATGCCTCAAAATCGATAGGAGTTTCTAAACACTTAAAACCGATAAACGACACAGTATAGTTTTGAAGTGAGTAAATGAAGTAATTTTACCCAAATTATATTTTGATATAAAAGAAAAAAAATTCTGAAATTATTATAGTATATTGATATGTTTGGTTATTATTAATATAATCCAAACCAGGTTATAAAATTTAAAATGGTTTATATAACCAAATTAAATTTGTACAAATACGATTTATATAAATGAGTAAAGCTAAAATTGGATTCAAACCAGGATTTGGAAAGTTATATCCCGGAGATTTTTGGAAATGTTTCCAAGGCATTTTGAAATAAATGATGGTGATATTATTTTTGGAATAGAAAATGCTTTAAGTTGGATTTAAAAATGGATTTTGGAAGTGATAAAGCACTGAACTCACTACAGTCGCTGGAAAATAATCCTAGTGATGACTGCGTAGCATCATCAGTATTCATTTTCGAGTTTCTAAGTGATGAATTGCTACTGTGATTATTTGGCTTCGGAATTGTTTTGGAAAAATCAGGTTTCGATTTAAAAATTCCAAAGGTAAGATTTGATATACAGAAAGGAATATATATTTATATATGGGATTTCAAAATGATTTGAAATGAAACCGGGTGTTTGAATTCGGAAATATTCATTTGAATGTTTTATGAAACTTGTGAAAAATAAGTTTTGAACTTAAAACCTGGAATTGTGAATTTCAATATGAATTTAAAATTTAACTTATGCAAGTTAAATAAATTGAATTTGTAAAAGAAAAAAAATGTATGGGTTAAAATTTAACTTGGGATAAGTTAAATGAAAATTTGATTAGATTTAAACTTATATCAAATTGAATTTAATATATAAATTTGAATTGTAAAGTGACTATATAACTACAAGTTATAAATTTTGAATGGAATAAAATTTAAGTGAAAAACTATGGAATTATGAACAAATAAGTTTGAATATCTTACAAAATTGGAATTTATGGAATAAAAATATACTTAAGCTATAAAATGATGTATAATCTTGGATAAAAATTTTAAATGTGAATATACTCGAGTAAGCATCAACAAAATGGAATTTGATTGGAAAGTTAACATTGAAAAAAAAATGGACTTAAGCAAAATTAACTGGAATTGAATTTAAGTCAAGATAAATTGGTTAGTAAATTGAAATTAAATGTGGATTAATGAAAATTTGATAAATTGATTTAGAATCGATTTAAAATCACTATAAGCTTAAGTGATTATTTTATTAAATAAAATAGGAATTTTTAGAATTTAATTTTTGCTTGAGTAAGTTAAAATGAATTGTATGAAATTGTGAATAATAAGTTGTGTAACTTATCAAATTGAGAAATGGAATGAAAAAACTAAAATGAAAATGAATTGATATTTTGGTGATGAAATAAAAATCGAAACTTGAATTATAGAATGATTTGAACTCAAGTGAATTAAATGGAGTGATTTTTGATATAAAAATCTGATTGTAAGGGTAAAATGAAAGTAACTAATTAGAATATTAGTTAGTAAATTGAATATGAATTTGGATTATGGAATGAAAGCGAATGGAAGGAATGAAAAATAAGTTGGATATAAAATCAATGCAAGTGGATCAAAATGAGATAAATTGATTTAGAATCAAGTTGAAATAAATATGGGTATAATATGTGTTGATATGAATTGAATGCTTATAAATAAGTTGTGAAGCATTTGGAATTATATAAATGGCGTATAAATTGAATTGGAAGCAAAGGATTAAGTGTTGTGACTTTTTAATTGCATATACATTCTAAATATACATGTTATAGCATGCATTGCTTATGGTATTCTTGTGTTTAACTAGTTGAATGAATGAAATGTTGTTAAATTCATGTTTTGGAACTTACGTGTTTAAAATTGAGTAAGTACAGGTACAAGAAGACTGTTGGGCTAGATTTGGGTTGCAAAATTGCATATAAATTAAGCGAACTCGCTTAATAACATTACTATAAGGTACACATATGCATTAAAAGCAATAATGAAATAAATATTGATATATATTGTGTTTCCGATCATGTGGGTCGATGATATCATTTTAATCATTTTTGTAATATTGCAAAGGGCTCTCCGTACAAGGGAGACTCTGTCAAAATTTTCTGAAAATTTAGGGTGTTAGAAAAAAATTGAAATTTAAAAAAAAAATAACTAAAGAAGTTGATTTTGAATTGAATTTGAAATAAGGGATGTTGGTTTAGAAGTGGAAACTGTTTTGTATGGAACTTAAGGATTTAGATAAATGAAGTATCGAGTTTTAACTAAGTGAGTTTTGATAAGTAATGGGTTTAGAACATTTTTCCTACCCTAGCAAATTCGGGGATGAAATTCTTTTAAGGGGGAGGTATGTAACGACCCGGATTTTCCACCGTTTGATTTTGAATATTTAAATGGATTTAAATGTTGAATATAAATTGATTTTTGGATATGGAGATTAGATTGAAAATTTTAGAATGAATTTAAATTTCAAAATATAGCGATTTATCGTAATACGAAAATAGTGAATAATTGAAATTTGAGTTGAATATGAATCGAAATGATTTTTAATGTGGATATAAATTCTATTTGAATTAGAATTGAGTTAATAAGTTTTTAAAACTGGAATTTCAAGTAATTTCGTCGATTTTTGAAATCGTCGATTTAATCAACGTGTTAAAATAGCCTTCCGGGAAACAGTCTCAGATTTCGACGAAACCAGTTTCATTGGATCCGGAATAGTGTACTATTATCGGGTTTCAAATTTCATAGCGTTTGGGATTATAATTTGGTCGTACGGGATAGAAACGCGTTGAATTTAATATCGAAAATTTAATATAATAATTGGGTTCAAAAAGTTATCTTCTCCATACGATCGAATTAGGCCTCGGAACTTATTCCATTCCGTTCGGAATAGGGGTATAACATTAGGGACGTCAGGCGGAATGCCGGGCGACACGCCTTGATAGGTGTTCAAAATAAATATCTAGATGTTTTGAAATTTTAAATATATATATTTCCTTCATTTCACATCAGCTCACAATCAGCCACCCTGTATTTTTATTACAGTCGCACCTATCATGTTGACTTCTATATCTGTAACAACCTGGAGATTTACAACAATTATTAATCGGCAAATGACGATTAAATCGTTGTTAATTGCAAATGCAGATTTAAATTGAGTTGAAAAAAAAAGAATTCTTTTAATAATTTTATAAAGGGTTGTGGGCTTTAAAAATTTGCTGGGTCCAATTGTTTGATGGAGTGACAATACTCAATATCGTTTCCTTTTCTTTTGGTATTCAATCGCAACCCGTTCCCCTCTCTCATTTTTATCAGAGAACCCTAATCAACATACGAAAGAAAAAGAATGGCGGCTCTTGCTCGTGCGATCCTCTTCCTTCGACAATTAGGGCTTTAGATTCGAAGTCGCTGCTGGTCGTAGCTCCACCTTCTCGCGTCGATCGGTATCGCATCTCCTTCCGAGTGGCCGTGCTCGTCTTCGTTCGAATGCTAGGGTTTTAGCTTCACTGCCTCGTCGAAAATGGTGAGTGCCCCACTCACATTTAATTCCTTCTCGTGTTATTAGTGTCGAATCCCTTGAGTTTTGTTCGTATTCGATTGTTAGTTTCGTGGTTGTTGAGCTTTGAATTTCTGAAGGCTTCGATTATACTCGGTGAATTTCTCTGACTTGATAAATTTCGAATGATAAAATTTTGATGCTCACGGCCTTGAAATGTGTCTTGGTCATTTTGGCTTTACTTTGGCTAAGACCACCTTTGCGTTCCTCTCTGAGTATTTTCGATTTGCTGTTGTATTGAGTAAATTATACTACTCACATCTAATTCAAGCATATATCTGCGAGTTGTGATTTGCACTGCTTTTAATTCTTGGGTTTTGTTCGTATACGAACGTTTGGGTTCGTTTTGATTTATCGAGGCCATTCTATTTGTTTGAATTTGGTTAGATGGCGGTGATGTTGATGATCACTGCCTCGGCCTTGGATTTATTCGAACTTGGTTGATTTTGTTAAAATTCGACTTGAACTATGTTATTGGGTATCTGTGTCTTCGGCACCGTCTGTTCGACCTTGTTTTTCATGGAAAGTTGGTTTTGATGTTAGTACTGGCACCATGGTTGTATTGGAACTTGCATATGCATTTGTTGAGTTGCTCACTGATGCAAACTTGTCGCCATTTACCAAATAGCAGTTGCATTCCTTTGATTCATTTCATGTATGTATGTTAATGCATTGTAAATTGTTGAGTTACTTGCAGCTGTTTGGGCATTGTCTCCAGGTAATTTATGTAGTTTCAGTGCATTCATTTTTGTCGTATCGGCTTCACTCAATAAATTTCACTTGAGTCAATTTGAGTTGTAGATTGCTGAACTGATCTAAGTCTTAAATCTGTTGTGCACTTCAGACTGTGTAGCCACTGGGTCATATAAGATAAGGCTGCTGTTTTCTTCTGTTGGGGTCTTGTTCTTGTACATTGTCATCACATTTGGTTAAGGCTTGGTCATCATGTATCATTGCATACTGCATGTCGCCATTCCGGCTGTTGCAGTCCCATCTGATCATTTTGCATTGAGTTGCATCTTTATTTGTCGTACCAGAGTCATTGCATTGCATTGATGCTTTGTATCCATTTGAGTTGCATTATATTCGAGCTGCTGTATATATGAAGGCTTGCATCTGAATTGCATAACTGGTTTTGTATCACTTTTTGAGACAGTGCATGCCTTGTACCACTTATGCCTGCACCTTGCTAACCTGTCTTATGTAGTTGCATTTCGGGTCTTGCATGCATTATTTATTTCTCTGTTGCATGTATGTTGACCTTAAGTTGAAATATTTCGAGCTCTGTAGCTTGCATACTTCTTGTGTTGGCTGCAGTTTTGTTGCAGTTTGCCCCTTATATTCAGTTGTGACTGCAGTTGGTTTTATATGCAGTTTTGTCCTTGTTGTTTTGCATTGCATTAATGCATTTGGGTCTGTTTTCAAATTCACTTGAGTTGAACCCGATTTCGGGGTTTGACCTTGCGATCATTGTGACTTCCATTGAGCTTTTGTGTATCCCCCGCGATAGTGGCGAGGCAGTACACGCGTGCGTGTACTGCAGCCCTATCAGACTTGACAGTTTTAAATTGATGTTTCGATTTGTTGAATTGTTTCGCTGGTTAATTTCCATGTGTTGGAGTTGTATTCTGATTTGGATTGCTGATTGTTGTTTAACACTATTTAGTGTTATATTTGCCGTTATCCAATTCTCGTATCGAGAGTTGGATATACGAGATTCTGTGTCTGTCGCCTAATTGATATCTGATTATTATTGCTTCTGTACACTAATAACTGAGTTTGAATTAGACTGACCGTGTATTATTTTCTTATGAATGTAATACTCGGGTCAGACCCGAGTTATTTCAGGTTGTAGATTTTCTTCTTTGAGTTGCTGTTCGGGATTTGAAGACTTTTCGCATCTTCTGAAGTTGTCAGTGTCATTTTGTAGTAGTCGTGTCATTGTATAGAACGATATGTATTCATGTATATTAGTCGATAATGTACTTGTATATATAACTTCTAGAGTCGACAGTTGTAGTTGTATCATATGTATCGTGTCAACTATATTGTAACTGACATCGGTTATTTATATATGAGATTTTGTTAATCTGTGTTCCGCATTTATATTATCTGTGTTATTGTTATATCTAATGTCCTAAACTATTATGAACTATCGTAGTTTGTTTTATACTGATAATTGGATATGTAGATGGGAGTAAATAAATAATTGATGAAAAATAAAAAGTATATATCACTCCTATCGAGATAACCAATATTAGTGTAAGGCCAATTACGGATGGTCGCTCCTATCCAGCCTTATTCTTCGTAATAATAGACAGTATTTCTTTTAATACTCTTTGTTATTATGAGCATAGAGGTGGGGCGTTACAGTTGGTATCAGAGCTTGGGGTTTATGGACATAATATAAAACATAACTTAGATGGAACATATGTTACAACTATTGGTCGACGGTTTAATTGTATTTTGAGTCAAAACTAAAGTTTTGAAAATTTGGATGAAATTTTTAAATATCCTTATTTAAAAATAAAAGTGAATTTGTGTTCTGATGATTTAATTGATTTGAGTACTGTTTATCAGAGTGCGCAGCGGAAACAGTGAAACTGTCTTCGCTGAGTACAACTGATAATCTATTTGATTTAGAAATTGAAATAAATTTCATTTGTTGTTTACATAGCTGTAATTATTTTGTTTCTTTGAGAATTTCGAATCCGAATTGAGGATTTGAAGAAATTACAGTTATGTGATTTTGGTTGAAATTTCCGCTGGCTTCCCTTGTACTAATCATATATTGATTTGACTTTTAGCTGTTTTGATTAATCTTCATTGAAGATACATTCGAATGATTTCTTTGCTCATTTTATAATACGTGCAAAATTTGAATTGCACGTTATTGCAATTATTTTACGTTGAACCGATGCTTGGTTATGATACGTATTCTGTTGCCGTTATTTTTATAACGGGATTTTTACACCAATGCTGAATTTTGAGGCACGGTGTTTTGTTGACAATTTTAATGAATGAAAATTCACTGATGTCACATTTTGATGTGAATGCTTTTGATGAGATATTTGATGTTTTAAAATTTCTGTCGCTTTGACTTCAGTAACAACCAAATTTTTAAAAGTGGATTTTCAAGCGGTTATTCCGCAATACTGATGTGTAACCGTTTTTACGGTATTTTGAGAAGTACAATTTCCTTATCGAAATTGTTACTGATTTGCTGTTTTAATCACGTGATTGGAAAATCGTTTTAAAATTGAAAATTGTTTTATAAATTTTTAACAGTTTGCGTTTTCAAAAGAATGAGAAAGTGACTTAAACGATTCAGCAAAATCGAGGATTATGACCCCTTTCTTTTACTGATTCGCTTAATTCCGGACTTGTCCGTTTGAGAATGTAAAGTGTATTTTTATAAAATACACAATTTTGCACTTTCAAGGAAACGATGAAGAGATTTAAACGATTTAGCAAAAGTGCGGAGTATGGAACCACACTTTTACTTTTTCGGTTAATTCCGGACTCGTTAATTGAATATCTGTTGTTTTGATGATTTTGATGAATTTTACACTTTCAAGGAAACGATGAAGAGAATCAAACGATTTAGTAAAACACGTGGTATGGGACATGTGCGTTTGCTATTTCGGTTAATTCCGGACTCGTTAATTGAAATATTTTGATGCTTTCGTGTGCTTTCGAGCCACTATGAGGACCTTCGGGTCATTTGTTGGGCTTTCGGGCCACTCTGCGGACCTTCGGGTCATTTGTTGGGCTTTCGGGCCACTCTGCGGACCTTCGGGTCAAATACCAGTACTAGACCTTCGGGTCACTCTGCGGACCTCCGGGTCAATCTGATGGGCGCCAAAATTATGTTGAGTACTTGGTAGGCTTCGGCCACTCTGAGATGCACGTGCGGCGAATTAAAAACTCGCCATCTGATGGGATCGATCCAAGCTTTTATGTTGATTTTCTAGTCTTCTTAATTGATTTCTAGATATTTGTTGCTTCCAATTATCTGCAGGTAATTGGATATTTGTTGATATGAGTTCTGATTATCGTTTTTGATAATCAGATAATTGTTGTTTCTAATTATCGCTTGTGATAATTAGATATTTGTTGATATGAGTTCTGATTATCGTTTTTGATAATCAGATAATTGTTGTTTCTAATTATCGCTTGTGATAATTAGATATTTGTTGATATGAGTTCTGATTATCGTTTTTGATAATCAGATATTTGTTGTTTCTAATTATCGCTTGTGATAATTAGATATTTGTTGATATGAGTTCTGATTATCGTTTTTGATAATCAGATAATTGTTGTTTCTAATTATCGCTTGTGATAATTAGATATTTGTTGATATGAGTTCTGATTATCGTTTTTGATAATCAGATAATTGTTGTTTCTAATTATCGGTTGTGATAATTAGATATTTGTTGATATGAGTTCTGATTATCGTTTTTGATAATCAGATATTTGTTGTTTCTAATTATCGCTTGTGATAATTAGATATTTGTTGATATGAGTTCTGATTATCGTTTTTGATAATCAGATAATTGTTGTTTCTAATTATCGCTTGTGATAATTAGATATTTGTTGATATGAGTTCTGATTATCGTTTTTGATAATCAGATATTTGTTGTTTCTAATTATCGCTTGTGATAATTAGATATTTGTTGATATGAGTTCTGATTAACGTTTTTGGTAATCGGATATTTGTTGTTTTTAATTATCGCTCTTGATAATTAAATAATTGCTGTTTTGAGATTTAATTATCACTTCAGATAATTAAATATTTGTTGATTTTAGATTTAATTATCGCTTGAGATAATTAAATATTTGTTGATTTTAGATTTAATTATCGCTTCAGATAATTAAATATTTGTTGATTTGAGATTTAATTATCGCTTCAGATAATTAAATATTTGTTGATTTTAGATTTAATTATCGCTTGAGATAATTAAATATTTGTTGATTTTAGGTTTAATTATCGCTTGAGATAATTAAATATTTGCTGATTTTAGATTTAATTATCGCTTGAGATAATTAAATATTTGTTGATTTGAGATTTAATTATCGCTTCAGATAATTAAATATTTGTTGATTTTAGATTTAATTATCGCTTGAGATAATTAAATATTTGCTGATTTTAGATTTAATTATCGCTTGAGATAATTAAATATTTGTTGATTTGAGATTTAATTATCGCTTCAGATAATTAAATATTTGTTGATTTTAGATTTAATTATCGCTTGAGATAATTAAATATTTGTTGATTTGAGATTTAATTATCGCTTCAGATAATTAAATATTTGTTGATTTTAGATTTAATTATCGCTTGAGATAATTAAATATTTGTTGATTTTAGGTTTAATTATCGCTTGAGATAATTAAATATTTGCTGATTTTAGATTTAATTATCGCTTGAGATAATTAAATATTTGTTGATTTGAGATTTAATTATCGCTTCAGATAATTAAATATTTGTTGATTTTAGATTTAATTATCGCTTGAGATAATTAAATATTTGTTGATTTGAGATTTAATTATCGCTTCAGATAATTAAATATTTGTTGATTTTAGATTTAATTATCGCTTGAGATAATTAAATATTTGTTGATTTTAGGTTTAATTATCGCTTGAGATAATTAAATATTTGCTGATTTTAGATTTAATTATCGCTTGAGATAATTAAATATTTGTTGATTTGAGATTTAATTATCGCTTGAGATAATTAAATATTTGTTGATTTTAGGTTTAATTATCGCTTGAGATAATTAAATATTTGCTGATTTGAGATTTAATTATCGCTTGAGATAATTAAATATTTGCTGATTTGAAATTCAATTATCGTTTTTTTTTTTGATAATTGAATATTTGTTGAATTTGAAATTTGATTATCGTTCTTGATAATTGAATATTTGTTGATTTGTTTTCTGACTGTCATTTGGATAATTAGATGTTTGCTGATTTTATTGATATGAGATTTTCTAGTCTCCAATTGATTCTAGAATATGCAGATTGGATTGAATCGTCGTTTCTATCTATTTCTGTGAATAATTAGAGTTTGTTGATTATGGGATTTGTGGTTTCTAGTTAATTATTGAATAACTAGATATTTGCAGTTGCGATTTGTCATTTGTGTTTCATAATTATCCTTGTTGATAATTATATTTTGTTGTTCTTTAATTATCGTATCGGTAATTAGATATTGCAGTTTTGAGATTTTCTGTATTTTAATTATCTAGTTGATAATTGAAGATTGCTGATAATTGTATTTATCCAATTTTGCTGTCTCTGGTTATCTATTGATAATTAGGCTTTGTTGAGAATTTGTAAATTTCTTTTATCAAAAATCGAAAGATTTCTTTGGTATTTGTGTTTTGACTTCTATTTTCTAGCTTAACCAGTTAGGTTAGAAAATTTATTGTTATGGACAACTTTAATTATGAAAATTGCGGGGACGCAATTTTTATAAGGAGGGGAGTCTGTAACAACCTGGAGATTTACAACAATTATTAATCGGCAAATGACGATTAAATCGTTGTTAATTGCAAATGCAGATTTAAATTGAGTTGAAAAAAAAAGAATTCTTTTAATAATTTTATAAAGGGTTGTGGGCTTTAAAATTTTGCTGGGTCCAATTGTTTGATGGAGTGACAATACTCAATATCGTTTCCTTTTCTTTTGGTATTCAATCGCAACCCGTTCCCCTCTCTCATTTTTATCAGAGAACCCTAATCAACATACGAAAGAAAAAGAATGGCGGCTCTTGCTCGTGCGATCCTCTTCCTTCGACAATTAGGGCTTTAGATTCGAAGTCGCTGCTGGTCGTAGCTCCACCTTCTCGCGTCGATCGGTATCGCATCTCCTTCCGAGTGGCCGTGCTCGTCTTCGTTCGAATGCTAGGGTTTTAGCTTCACTGCCTCGTCGAAAATGGTGAGTGCCCCACTCACATTTAATTCCTTCTCGTGTTATTAGTGTCGAATCCCTTGAGTTTTGTTCGTATTCGATTGTTAGTTTCGTGGTTGTTGAGCTTTGAATTTCTGAAGGCTTCGATTATACTCGGTGAATTTCTCTGACTTGATAAATTTCGAATGATAAAATTTTGATGCTCACGGCCTTGAAATGTGTCTT
The DNA here is from genome assembly GCA_030737815.1 of Allium fistulosum. Taxonomy (NCBI): domain Eukaryota; kingdom Viridiplantae; phylum Streptophyta; class Magnoliopsida; order Asparagales; family Amaryllidaceae; genus Allium; species Allium fistulosum. Next base: position 329,775,851 of record CM060906.1, read on the forward strand.
GGTCATTTTGGCTTTACTTTGGCTAAGACCACCTTTGCGTTCCTCTCTGAGTATTTTCGATTTGCTGTTGTATTGAGTAAATTATACTACTCACATCTAATTCAAGCATATATCTGCGAGTTGTGATTTGCACTGCTTTTAATTCTTGGGTTTTGTTCGTATACGAACGTTTGGGTTCGTTTTGATTTATCGAGGCCATTCTATTTGTTTGAATTTGGTTAGATGGCGGTGATGTTGATGATCACTGCCTCGGCCTTGGATTTATTCGAACTTGGTTGATTTTGTTAAAATTCGACTTGAACTATGTTATTGGGTATCTGTGTCTTCGGCACCGTCTGTTCGACCTTGTTTTTCATGGAAAGTTGGTTTTGATGTTAGTACTGGCACCATGGTTGTATTGGAACTTGCATATGCATTTGTTGAGTTGCTCACTGATGCAAACTTGTCGCCATTTACCAAATAGCAGTTGCATTCCTTTGATTCATTTCATGTATGTATGTTAATGCATTGTAAATTGTTGAGTTACTTGCAGCTGTTTGGGCATTGTCTCCAGGTAATTTATGTAGTTTCAGTGCATTCATTTTTGTCGTATCGGCTTCACTCAATAAATTTCACTTGAGTCAATTTGAGTTGTAGATTGCTGAACTGATCTAAGTCTTAAATCTGTTGTGCACTTCAGACTGTGTAGCCACTGGGTCATATAAGATAAGGCTGCTGTTTTCTTCTGTTGGGGTCTTGTTCTTGTACATTGTCATCACATTTGGTTAAGGCTTGGTCATCATGTATCATTGCATACTGCATGTCGCCATTCCGGCTGTTGCAGTCCCATCTGATCATTTTGCATTGAGTTGCATCTTTATTTGTCGTACCAGAGTCATTGCATTGCATTGATGCTTTGTATCCATTTGAGTTGCATTATATTCGAGCTGCTGTATATATGAAGGCTTGCATCTGAATTGCATAACTGGTTTTGTATCACTTTTTGAGACAGTGCATGCCTTGTACCACTTATGCCTGCACCTTGCTAACCTGTCTTATGTAGTTGCATTTCGGGTCTTGCATGCATTATTTATTTCTCTGTTGCATGTATGTTGACCTTAAGTTGAAATATTTCGAGCTCTGTAGCTTGCATACTTCTTGTGTTGGCTGCAGTTTTGTTGCAGTTTGCCCCTTATATTCAGTTGTGACTGCAGTTGGTTTTATATGCAGTTTTGTCCTTGTTGTTTTGCATTGTATTAATGCATTTGGGTCTGTTTTCAAATTCACTTGAGTTGAACCCGATTTCGGGGTTTGACCTTGCGATCATTGTGACTTCCATTGAGCTTTTGTGTATCCCCCGCGATAGTGGCGAGGCAGTACACGCGTGCGTGTACTGCAGCCCTATCAGACTTGACAGTTTTAAATTGATGTTTCGATTTGTTGAATTGTTTCGCTGGTTAATTTCCATGTGTTGGAGTTGTATTCTGATTTGGATTGCTGATTGTTGTTTAACACTATTTAGTGTTATATTTGTCGTTATCCAATTCTCGTATCGAGAGTTGGATATACGAGATTCTGTGTCTGTCGCCTAATTGATATCTGATTATTATTGCTTCTGTACACTAATAACTGAGTTTGAATTAGACTGACCCGTGTATTATTTTCTTATGAATGTAATACTCGGGTCAGACCCGAGTTATTTCAGGTTGTAGATTTTCTTCTTTGAGTTGCTGTTCGGGATTTGAAGACTTTTCGCATCTTCTGAAGTTGTCAGTGTCATTTTGTAGTAGTCGTGTCATTGTATAGAACGATATGTATTCATGTATATTAGTCGATAATGTACTTGTATATATAACTTCTAGAGTCGACAGTTGTAGTTGTATCATATGTATCGTGTCAACTATATTGTAACTGACATCGGTTATTTATATATGAGATTTTGTTAATCTGTGTTCCGCATTTATATTATCTGTGTTATTGTTATATCTAATGTCCTAAACTATTATGAACTATCGTAGTTTGTTTTATACTGATAATTGGATATGTAGATGGGAGTAAATAAATAATTGATGAAAAATAAAAAGTATATATCACTCCTATCGAGATAACCAATATTAGTGTAAGGCCAATTACGGATGGTCGCTCCTATCCAGCCTTATTCTTCGTAATAATAGACAGTATTTCTTTTAATACTCTTTGTTATTATGAGCATAGAGGTGGGGCGTTACAATATCTTTCCTCTATTTAAACTTGTCTTTGTCATGATAAAGAGGATTATTCAAGAAGGAAAAAAAGATTTCAAAAATTTATTTCTCCAATCCTACTCAACTAAAAATCTTGAAACAAGCTCTAAAAATCCTAGTTTGGCGAGAGCTTCGACCTGATATGCGCATTGATAGGTGCGGCCATGATTGGTGAAGTTTGATAGTGATGTCGTGAGCAAGTTGATGCTAGGGTTAGATTTTAAGGTGGTTGTGAGAATCAATTGGTTGAACAAAGCATGGGATTGGACTCGTGACGTGAAGGAGCACCTCGGGTGATATTTTTTGGTGGTCCGATCAACTCTAGGGGGCGACGTCATATGGCATGGGCGTTTCTCGAGCAAGTCGCGGCTTATAGAGAGCATTCGAACTAGGATTTTCAGGCATAGGCAGACGAGGTTAGATGAGAGAGAGAGCATGGCATTGTCGGAATTTGAATTCGAGGTGTTGTGCTCGGTGTTAGTGAAAAACGTGCACGTGCCATTAGGTTACCTTGCATGTACAGGGAGGAGTTTTCGAATTGGGGAAGAAAGATGTTAGTGGGCAAGGTTTTCGTTTGTGGGCTGGGTAATTAATTTTATTGAAATTGTGTTATATAAATTGTTTAAATAAAATCAAATCCTTATAAATTTCATATCTCATTCGTTTTGGATCCAAATCCAACGTGGTCAATCGCGTTGGGTTCGTATTAATGAGATCTTTGCTATGGAACCAAAATGGTTGAATTTAGAGCTTGCAGGATTTTCAGTTAAATTCGAATGCGTTTGAATTTAATTAGAACCAGAATGCGAAAGTGACAACTGGAATAATGGTGAGTAAATCTCACTCATTTGGATTACTGGGTTTAATTTATAATAATTAAAATTATTTATTGGTTGATTGGATAAATTGGTAAATTGTTATCTGTTGGATGTTATATTATATATATTAGTATATATATTGGTAGTTGGATATGTTTCCCACCTATTGGAGCGATGAGACCCTATGTGCCCCGCATAATAGCGGATGACCCTATATTACCGCGATATCTTGCCACGAAGCGGGATTGGAATTTTGTGATTATATAATATCTGTAGATGCAGGGAAATATGTTGGAGGGATCCAACTGGATTCCTCAAAAATTTTGATTTTAATTTCATATATAGTGATATATGATGTGTTTAATTAATCTATGATAAATTATGATATGATTTGATCTATTCGATGCTATAGTAGTACTGGCCAAGATTTTGAAATTTTAAAATACCATTAATATTATTTTTGAATTTGAAAAGAAATTAAAACGTGGTTTTGGAAGTGAAATATTTATATTGAGTTTTGGTAATATTTAAAGAGATATTGTTTGGGATAAAATAAATGATTTGATTTTAAATTCGTACTTAATTATTTCGTGAAATAATTTAAATAGAGATTTTAAAATAATCTATATAAAAGATTTCTAAACAATAAATTTTAAACGATATTTGTTTAACTGTAAAAGGGTTTTAAAAATCGAGATTTAAATAGATTGGGATAATAAAAGGGAATTTGGAAATAAATAAAAATTGGTTATACTGGATTTTAAATAAGATTGTTAAATTTCGAAATGGAAGTAGAAATCGAGATTTGATTGGTTTTGGAATATAGTTTGGGTTATTTGAGAAATTGATTTATAAATGGGATTAAATTTAGAAATCGATTTATAAATAGACTTTTGTAATGTAAACCTGTATAAGCTGAGAAATGAGATTACGAAATTTATAAACAATGTTTATAAATAAAGTAAAATGATTATTACTTGATAAATTGAAGATATAAATTCACGGTGAGAATTTATAATAAGGTGGGGCAAATGGTTTTAAAAAGAAATAGGAGAGTCTATTTTTGGAATGTGAAAAAGTTATGAAATTGGGAATATGGTCGATGTGTTATGAATCGAGAGAGAAGATTTATAAATTGAAATTTGTTATAGTGGAATTTAAAAAAATATGTTTTTTTAATCTAGAAGTTAAGTTTGTTTTTAAAAAAAACAGGATTTTAAAATTATTTAACTATGTAATTTAAAACTGTTTTAGCATTGAAATATTTCAGAAAGTAGTTATTTAAATATTTGAAATTGTTGAAATGAATTCTAAGTTTTATAAATAAGTTTTGTAAGTCGATTATAATATTATAAATAAATTGGAATTAGTTATTGAATTTATTTTAAAAGTGCTTTGATATTTTAAATAATTATTTAATCATATCTTTGAAATTTATTATTATTATGTATATAGTTTAAAAGTAAGTAATTGGAATTTATTATAAATACACTCAAGATTGTAATCCAGATTTGTTAAAATGGATGTGCTTGTTTAAGTGAAGTGTTATAATGGGATTTCTGAAAATTTAGGGAAATTTTAAAAATATTTAGACTCGGAAACTTTTGAATTCATTAAAGGAATTATAAATTGTTAGATGGATTATAGATTAGTATAATTGATAATTTTTGGATATTATAAAGGGAACTAATAAAACTTCATAGGTTTGTGAGATAAGACAGAATATTCCTAAGTATTGGAATTAAATGGTTTTGGAAATATGCTAACTACGAAATGGTTTATATAGAAATATTTTTCTATGTAATAAATTATAATTTGGATTTGGAAATATCTTTAAGGGTTAATGTGGGTTAAAATAACCTGTTATGGATATAAGTATTTGAAATCATTTTCAAATATTGAAATACTAGAAGAGATTTAAATATATGCTTTATAAGATATTTTGAAATAAATGTTTTGGAAGATTTATAATATGGTCCTAGTGACTACTTGTGAATGATATTTGATAGTTAAATAACTGACTATCAAATTTGGCCAAATTCGTTAATCGTTTCGAGGAGACCAGGATCGGATTTAATTATCCAAAAACCACTTCGATCTGATTTGTGTGTTACAAATTATGATATTAAAGATAATGGAGATGGTAATCTTGAAGGAGATTCGGTTTGTTAAGACCCAGAACAACTTGTATAGATGAACGCTATCATTGCATCGTTGTCTGGAAGGCAGTGTTAGCATTCCAAGTATGAATGCTATTATAGAAGGTAAACGTAGCCTCAAGCCTCATCAACCGGGAATGACTAAAATAGGGGAGATGCAGCAGGGCTAAGTGGGTCGCACCCAAGTAGGGTATGTTATCACTTTTCTAGATACCATCGGATTGTAAAATAATTATGGATATGGTTGTGCATGGAAAAGAGGGCGCTCGATTAGGATGGGAACACCCGGGGTGGTAACATATTCGGTACTATCCAGTAAGGGGTAGGTCGGTCCTGTGTTGGTAGGGATCGTTAGATACGATCTTGGTACATTTTTATAGAGGTGTACTGTGGTGGGTGGTACCCCAGTAGCCCAGTCATTGTGTGGAATCCAATATGCACTACGAGCCTGTACGGTTTTAGTTGTATACCAACTATTTTGAAACGTGAGATGCCGGCATTTCAGCTATTTTCTAATTTACTTTCTATATACACTATTATAATATCATAAGATTTTGATATAAAATCTTTTGGTTACCATAAGGTAAAAACCCATCGTGTTTATGTGTGACGTGGTCTTACGAGATACCTTTGTTTTTCAAAGGATTTTGAAAATAGTAATAATTCAAATTGAGTGTGTTTTCTCACGTTGGTTTTCCAGACTGACTCAGGTGTTATTTTATTATAATACTCGGGTCAAACCGAGTATTACAGATTCAGGATAGGATGCTATAAAGCTTAGGAGATGAGCTGGAGGATTCTCAAGCAAATTATAAGTATTTGATTATATTCTGATGTGTGAGTCATGCTGTATATTCAGTGTTTGTGAGGACAATTTACTATAACTGTCCAGATTGATTGTGGATTGATGTACTCTGATAATTGTATGTATATTAACAATTATAGTTTCTTTTGTGTAAATAAATCTATTATTATATATTATATTTTGTTCCGCTACGATTGTGAGATTCTGTGTTGTTGTTTCTATTTTCTTCTATCTCTTTCTTCTTACCTCTAAAGATTCGTATTTTTGTTCAATTTGAGTTGGACACATGTGATCTATTGTCGACTCAAAGGGTAAGAAGTTATGGGCCTTTACAGAAACTAAAAAAATTAATGTAGAATTCTTTTACCTTTCAGTTAATGAATATAGTAGCACACACATAACACTCGCTGCATTTATATTCATATCATTTTCAGAAATTAAAAGCCAGATTTTGTATCCCATATTCATCCATTTACCACTACCAGCAATTGCTACCTCTCTTTCTGATTCATTTGATGCATGGATATCTTCACTGCGCATTTAATAATTGCCTCTCACTTCATCAATATTATCCATATCATTACCAGTTCCTTTATCCCTTTCCTCAACAACAACCGGGTAGTTAAGAACAACTATCTAAGCTTAAGTGTATGTTTAGAGAGATTAACATACAACGTTGAATTTGAGTTATGTTAATACACCAACCAAAATATGATGCTTATAATCAAATACATGTATCATTAAGGCACACATAAGATTGATTCAGTAAGCATGAAACTAAAAAATCATGTAGAATTTTTTTCATCTTTCAGTTAATGAATATAGTAGCACACACATGTATCATAGACATTATCTTTCAGTTTTATTTCGTATTGTATTTTATCTTTTATATTTCTAATTGAATTTACTTTTGATATTTATTTTTCAACCTTTTTTATTTTTTGTTTATCTTTCATCTATTATCTTTCATATCTTTATCTTTCAACTTTTATATTTCTAATTATATTTATGTTTTATAATTTATCTTTCATCATTTTGTCTTTTTTGTTTTATCCTTTATCTTTTTAATCTTTCATCTTTTATGTTTTATCTTTCATTTTTTATCTTATCTTTTATATTTCTAATTATATTTACGTTTTGTAATTTATCTTTCATCATTTGTCCTTTAACTTTCCTATCTTTTATATTTCTAGTTGTATTTACGTTTTTATAATTTATCTTTCATCCTTTTTTTATTTTATTTTATGTTTTATGCTCTATATTTATGTTTTATCTTTTAAATTTCATCGTTTTTTTATCTTTCATATATTTTACCTTATTTTTTATATTTCTAAATGAAATAAGGTAAAATTTCAAAAAACATTTTTTTCAAACTATTAATGTACTAATTTATCTTTACCTCAATATCAAAAGATTGATCGCGAGAATTAGAAAACTTAAAAGAGATTTAAGGAGATACAAACCTAGAATTTTTTGCTTTGTATTGTTTTTTTTATAGTAAGGTAATTCCATTTTCCATCAGTAAGATAAAACAAACTTTTATGATGGTCGGTTGGATTAAAGTACACGTAATGAACATTAACATGTGAAATATGGAATCATTCGTAATTCATTCATCTTAGCAAAAGCACCATGTTTAATTACTTATAAAATAATAAATTATCTATAACTCATTCACTTTAACATATCTAATATATTTTCAAACATAAAACACATGAAAGATGTATCAAAAATTAACTTACAAAAATTTCAATAATATTACATGTGCCATGTATGCATATTTTTATTAAAGAGAAGGTTAATTGTAAAGGTTTGGAGCTAGTACATAAAAGTTGAATTTGTTTCATATCTTCACTGTGCATTTAGTAATTGGCACACACTTCATCAATATTATCCCTATCATTACTAATGCCTTTATCCCTGTCCTCAGTAGCAACTTGGTAGCTAAGAACTACTATCTGAGCTTAAGTGTATGTTTAAAGACATTAACATACAAGGTTGAATTTGAGTTATGTTGGTATATGAACCAACCAAAATATGATGCTTAAAATCAAATACATGTATCATTAAGGCACACACAAGATTGATTTAGTAAGCACAAAACTAAAACATTAATGTAGAATTTTTTTATCTTTCATTTTTTGAATATAGTAGCACACATGTATCATAGACATTATCTTTTAGTTTTATCTTGTATTAACTTTTATCTTCTATTTTCTAATTGAATTTGCTATTGAGAAATTATTTTTCGGCCTTTTTTATTTTTCGTTTATGTTATATGTTTCATGTTTTATCTTTTATCTTTCGTATCTTTTACCATTCATCTCTTTTATTTTTTATCTTTCATCTTTTATCTTATCTTTTATATTTCTAATTATATTTACAATTTATAATTTATCTTTCTTCCTTTTTTGTTTTCTGTTTTATCTTTTATCTTTCATACCTTTTGTTTTTTTTATATTTCCAAATAATATAAAAGAAAATTTCAAAAAACATTTTTTTAAACTATTAATATACTAGTTTTATCTTTACTTGAATATTAAAAGATTGATGAGAAGAATCATGCAGAAAACTTTAAAAAGATTTAAGGAGACGTGGACCTAGATTTTTTTTATATTTTATTTTATAGTAAGATATTTCCATTTTATACTAACAATTATGAACATTAAAGGACAAGTGTTTGTGTGTTCCATCTAATACTCATTTTTACGTACTCCTTTGTAATTGTAATAGACAAACACTATATCCTAAGGATTTCATTACATAAAAATGTAATGAAACGACGATAGAAACAAAACCAGATATCCTACTAGCATTTTGAATGCGGTAAGTTATAAGTCACAATTATACAATTAAAATTACATAATTTCCCTTATGGGCACTCATAACTCTATCGAATTCGCAGGTTGTCGCCCAACTTCATGGCTTCCACCGACCACTCTGTTGGATCACTTGTTTAATTATTAAAGTTAGAATACGTAGTAAAGATTATGACTAGATTGGAGAATAGATTTTCAATTTTTATTATTAGATATATGTATATATAATATGAATTAAAATTTATGATTACATTTAGAATATGGATTTGCACATTTATTAGTAGATCCAGAATGCAGATCTTTCCATTCATTATCTAATGGATTATTGCCAAAGATGGCTTAGAACCAATAGTTCATTATCTAATGCATCTTTCCGTTCTAATACTCTACCCGAGAGTTATTAGTATTTACCAAATCTCTTCCTATCTAACGGAACGCTATTGGATCAAATGGCAAAGACATTCATGCCTTACGAACTTCGAACAAACGCAAACCAAATCTTGCGTATTATCAAGTTTGGGGCTGTAGAGCTATTGTTTGATTACCTGAACCCCAAATTAGGAAATTTGGACAAAATGACATTGAGTGTATTTTCTTAGAATATGCTCAACGCAACAAGGGTTATAAGTTTCTAGTAATAGAATCAAATAATTCGATTGAAGTAAAAACAATAATATAATTTAAAGATGCAGTATTCCATGAAAATTGATTCATTTATATTCCATCTGATCCATCTACTGGAGAAACGATGGAGGTTAATACACGTATTCATAAAATGGTGGAGGTCACTGAACATATTCATGAAATTGAGAACACTCAAGAAAATAATGATTAAACCGGTGAAACTCTTTGGAGGAGGAAAAAATGAGAACTGAAAGTCATGCAGACTATATTTTATCACTCATTTGGTTGAAGCATCGAGAGATAGTATTAGATAGCAAGTCATGCTTCCTACCACCATAGATTTTGATCCTTTAGCATATACTGAGGCCATTAAGTCTCAGGATTCAGTATTTAGGCAAAAAACCATAAATGGCGAATAGATTCTATTATGGGAAATCAAACATGGAAGCTAGTAGATTTAAACTAATAAGATGCAAGTGGATATTTAAGAAGAATTAAGAGCAGATGATATGATAGGATAATTTAAGGCTGGATTAGTTGCTAAGGGATATACCCAAAAAGATGGAATAGATTATTTTGATACCTATGCACCTATAGCTATAATTTCAACTATTATGACATTAATTGCATTAGCATCTATTTATAAATTTAAAATTCATCAAATGGACGTCAAGACTGCATTTTTAAATGGAGAACTTGATGAGGAAATATATATGTCTTGTAACGACCCGTATTTTTACGGATCGAAAAGTTCGTTAAAATCTGGGATTTTCAGCATTTTTAAGTCGTTTCAGTTTTTGGCAGAATTTTGTTAAGTCCTAAGTCAGTTTGGACGAGTTAAGTAATAAGTCTGGGTCGAGTGGCCAACTTAAGGAATTAACCGAGTTAAGGAAGTGTAGCTGACGACTTTGTAGACTGGTTAAGTGTTAGATCGGTTGGGACGACTTATAGAAGTTGACGAGTTAGCAATCTAAGGGGGTAGGTCGGGTAGACGACTTAAGGAATGGCCGACCTAGTGGAGTTAACGACCTAGGGGATAAGCGGTAAGCAGCTTTGGTTAGTTAAGTCGTTCAGACAACTTAAGTGTTAGGTCGTAACCCTGATAGGTCGCGTGAGTGTTAAGTCGTAGGTCGTACCCTGTTGATTCGTACCTAAGTATTAGGTCGTGTGGACTTTAAGTCGCTGAATTAGGGCCTTGTAGTTAGGTCGTAAGTCGTATACCCAGTTAAGTCGTGACCTAGTTATCTGTTAGGTCGGAAGCCCTGCTAAGTTATAAGTCGTAGACTAGTGAGCTTTGTTAAGTCGTAGGTCGGCAAATCATTAAGTCGTGGGATGTGAGAATGCGCGCATATGTTAAGACGTATCTTTGTTAGGTCGTTTAGGCGCATGTGTTAAGTCGTTACCGACTTAAGGGGTTAGTTGCTGAGTCATAGGTCGGAAGGCTGAGGGAGGTTATAAGTCCGAGATGACTTATGGAGGCGGCCGAGTTAGGGGTTTTCAGCTATAAATAGGAAGGGTTTTGCTCACTTTTTGGGATCCGGATTTCGAAGCGACGAAGTGCTGCCATTTTGAGAGCTCGACTTCTACACTTCTTCACTTCTTTTCTCCACTCTAATCTAGTGATTCCTTCCATCCATATCGAAGATCAAATTGAAGATTCAAGAGCTTAGATTGAAGATCTTCATCCTTTGAAGTGAGATTTCTTCGTTTGAAGCGGATTCTTGATAGATCGAGCTTGATCCTTCGCTGTCCAGATCTGAAGTGTGTTGATTTGGGGTTGTTTAGGTGATTTGGTGAGTGGTGATTATCTCTCACACGGATCCAAAGGAGTAGATCGGATTGTTGGCTTGATTTGGTGTTAAAATAGTGATTTCCATGCATTTTTGTAAACCTAAGTGTAGATCCATGTAGATCCATTGTTTATGATGATTTGACAACCATTTTATTTCATGTTAACCTATGCAAGTTCATTCATCAAGATTATAGAGATATTGTTCATGTTTTCATGCTTGTTAGACTTTCAACTCTTTAATTACGAAATTGCCATTATTGTTATAATTGTCCATTTTGCTTATATTTGAATGCTTGATTACTTGGATTGATGTTTGACATGATTGATTGCTGTGAATTAGATGATTGATGATTTGATTTAGACAAGATGGTCGAAGATGATTCAAAAGCTAAGGGAAAGGCTCTTGAATTGGGAAAGCTGCTCGTGGCATATGTAGCGGGATGATGAAGCTCTTATGCATAGATTTGATGATGTAATGTTGAGATGAGGCTTTGTGAGGATGTGATGAAGCGAGGCATCATGTGATGAAGACTTGGTTTAATCCAGACGGGATCATCCCAAGCATGTTGATAACTCGGTGAAATGGTTCGAGTTGAGGATAATGGATGGTTATGGGAATGGTCGTCAAGGAGGATGACTAGGAGGCTTGGGTCTCATCGTTGTTGAAGGTTCTAGCATGCTTAAAGCAAGAGTACGTTTGGGCAGATTCGATAGTCCCAACGACTAACTATTGACGGTCGAGTACTCTGGGCAGATTCGATAGTCCTAGGCACGGGTCACGATGACGTGCGGGAGTTATGTCTAGAACCGGGGTTTCCATTAGCCCTTGACGGACGGCTGAAAGAATGTGCTGGTCATTCAATTAACGGTGATACCGAAGCAGTGATAACAGTGATAGCCAGAGTCATGGATGTTTGGTTGTATCGTCATTCGGACTCAAGAGCGGTATTTTCTGGGTGCTTATCTGATTTAGGCCTTGGTACTTGGAAAACATCGCCCTTGACTCGAATGATTATTACTTTACTTTAAATTGTATGCTCTGCTATGTTTGCTTCTGCTTAGTGTGTGTTTGGGTGCTATCACTGTAGAAAGAGGTTGGAGTGGGAGGGTTGTATTCCTATTCCTTTATGCTCTTTTGGTATGTTGTTAGTTAATTTACTGCTCACTAAGACTGTTGTCTGACTCAAGGCTTTATGTTTTAATTCTTATTGCCTTGGGCTGTTCGTCCATTTTGGGACGGGCAGACTAGGTAGCAGGTGACAGGTGCTGTTCTTGCTTTCCACGGTGTTGATATCGAAGACGAGCTGAAGGGTTGCATATTATCTTCTTATTATATGTACTGGATGTTCCGCTGCTTTGTATATTCTCTGAGTGTTATGTAGTGAGGCTGGTTGTATTGACTATTCAGATGTTTGTATCCAACTATTATGAAGTTTTATTGATGAGATTCTATTCTGTGAAGCTTCACTATATATATATATATATATATATATATATATATATATATTCTATTGTATTTTGTCCATGCGCTATGAGTAATACGATAGATTCTGTTGTTTTAATTTACCCTGGCAATCGTCCATGGTCGCCTGGCACACTTTACAGCGCACTATCTCTAGATTCAGTGCAGGGGTCATGGGCGGTCGTCACATTTGGTATCAGAGCTTTGGTTAATCGATTTTACCCAACGCTCGCTGACATAACTACGTATGAGAGACGTAATTGTATTTTGATGGATGATTACTATATATAATATAGTAGCTTAGTAGAGTTTGAGTCCTTTATGCAGTTGTTTCTCAAGGTGTGCTAATCATTCCTTTTTATAGATATTGAGAATGAGTCGAAGAGGGAGACCAGCTGCTAGGGAAGGCCGTGCTACTGAAGGAGCTGCTGATTATGCTGCTATGTTCGAAGCTATGATGACTTCGATCATGAGAAGGATGCCAGCTCCGGGGCCATCGGTGGATGTTGGAGTTCAAGTTCAAACTCCAAAACAGGTGGATTTTGCTAAGTTGTGTAAGGACTATACTGCTCTTGGAGGAAAGGTTTTCTTGGGAACAGAATCTACCATTGAGGTTCAGAGATGGATAGATGCTTGTAGAAGGATCTTTGGTGATTTGGGAATCGATGATGCGACTAAGAGGAAGTTAGCATCAAGACAGCTTCAAGGAAGAGCTTCTGATTGGTGGAACTCTATCACTATTGATACTCCGGAGGAAGAGATTACTTGGGAGCAATTCCAAGCCAGATTTGAAGCTAAGTTCATTTCTACAGCTCAGAAGTCTGTTCTGTTCAAGAAGTTTGTGGAACTCAAGCAAGGAGGAAGACCAGTTCTTGAGTATGTTTCTGAGTTTGAAGCTTTGTCCAAGTATGCCCGGTCGTATATTGAATCTGCTTATCAGAAGAATGAGAAGTTTGTGACAGGCTTGGATAGTTATCTTGGGAGGCAGCTGGTGGATCATTTGGACGATTCATTTGAGAAGCTTGTGGAGAAAGCTCTCAGGCATGAGAGTCTGTTTCCTAAGGAAGGATCGGTTGTTGCTGTGACCAGGGAAGAGTCTAAACCCCAGCAGGGTGGAAACAAGAAGAGGAGGCAGCAGCAGCAGAGGGGTAAGGATGGCTAGAAGAAGCCTAAAGGCGAGGTGACTTGCTACAATTGTCAGCAGAAGGGCCATTTCTCTAAGAATTGCAAGGATCCGAAAGTACCGATGAAATGTCACAACTATGACAAGCCGGGGCATTTCAGGAAGAATTGTCCAGAACCGAGGAGGGACAAGCAGATTGTGCAAGCTTATGCTTTGGGAGCTGTTCCGTCGTCTTCAAAAGCTCCTACCGCTGAAGAGAAGGGAAAGAGTGTGGTAGTTCAAGGTACTCTTTTCCTATGTGGTGTTCCAGTTAGGGTGTTATTTGATACTGGGGCGTCGCATTCGTTTGTTTGTAGTGAACTTGTAGGCCGGTTGGGTTTGGAACCGGATATTGTTGATAGGCCATTGGTTGTGACTAATCCAGTTGGGGGTTCGTCTTGTTTGTGTATGTTATGCCGTGGTCTGATTGTATCGAGTCATGATTGCTCTTTTGTTTGTGATTGCTTTGTTCTGAACTTTGCAGGGTTCGGAATTATTTTGGGTATGGACTGGCTTAGGAAGTATGCGGCAAAGGCTGATTGTGAGAGGTTGGAGGTGACAGTCGAGAATGTGGAGGGGCGAAAGATTGTGATACGATGTAAGCATGAAGAAGGCGTCTTCATGAGCTTCATGTATTCGCTGGTTGTTCCACGGGATGGACTGTCATCGTTGCCAATCGTTAATGGATTCGAGGATGTCTTTGACGAGGTCAAAGGGTTACCGCCGCATAGAGAGATCGAGTTTCGTATAGATCTAGTTGAAGGAGCCAGACCTATTGTGATGCCTCTTAGGCGGATGGCGCCTAGGGAACAGCATGAGTTGAAGGTGCAAGTTGATGATCTTTTTCAGAAAGGATTCATTCGGCGGAGTGTGTCCGAATGGGGTGCACCAGTTGTGTTTGTAACCAAAGCGGATGGATCGCTGAGGTTGTGTGTGGATTATCGTGAGCTGAATAAGGTGACTAAGAAGAACAAGTATCCATTGCCGAGAATAGATGACTTGTTTGATCAGCTTCACGAAGCTAAGGTGTTTTCTCAAATGGATTTGGCAACGGGATTTCACCAGTTGAGAGTTGCTAAGGACAGTGTACCGAAGACTGCTTTCAGGACACATCAGGTTTCTTTGAGTGGCTGGTAATGCCATTTGGATTTACTAACGCGCCAGCTTATTTTGTGGATCTTATGAATAGAGTGTTCAGAGATCAGTTGAACAAGTTCGTACTTGTGTTCGTGGATGATATTCTGATTTATTCCAGAACTGAGGAAGAGCACAAGACGCACTTGCGAATTGTTTTGGAGATCTTACGGAAACATCAGCTGAAGGCTAAGTTTTCGAAGTGTCACTTCTGGAAGAGTGAAGTGAGGTTCTTAGGCCATGTGATTTCTGGAAATGGGATAGTGGTTGATCCCGCTAAGGTGGCAGCAATCCAGGATTGGGTTAGACCTAAGAATGCATCTGAGGTGAGAAGTTTTCTTGGATTAGCAGGATACTATCGACGGTTTACCAAAGACTTCTCCAAGGTGGCTGCACCGTTAACAGGATTGACGAAAAAGAACCTAGTGTTCAAATGGGATGATAAGTGTGAGCAAGCTTTCAGAATCCTGAAAGAACGATTGACGAGTGCTCCTGTTTTGACTATTCCAAGTGGGAATGATGAGATGGTGGTTTACACCGACGCATGTGGTACTGGACTTGGAGCAGTGCTGATGCAGAGGGATAAAGTTGTTGCGTATGCAAGTCGACAACTGAAGCCGCATGAAAGGAATTACCCGACTCATGATTTGGAGTTAGCGGCGATTGTTTTTGCTCTGAAGATGTGGAGACATTATCTATTGGGAGTTCGATTCGAGTTGTTTACAGATCATAAGTCGTTGGAGTATCTTTTCTCCCAAAAGGATTTGAATCTTCGGCAGCAACGATGGTTAGAGTTTTTGGCATCAGATGATTTTGGTATAGCTTATACTCCGGGAAAAGGAAACGCAGTGGCAGATGCGTTAAGTCGAAGACATGCAGGATTGGGAGCCATGTTTTGAGAATGGAAGAATCTCGAGTATTTAGCTGGATTTGACTTTAGGCCCAGATGTGAATTGGAACCTGAGATGTTGGCAAACTTATCGATAAGACCGACTCTTGTGGAAAGGATTGGCGAGAGCCAAAAGTGAGACGATAAGCTTATCAAGATTATCCGTGATTTGGAATCTGGATTGGACCCAGAAAAGGATAAAGGATTTGAGGTCGATTGAGAGGGTTGGCTTCGGAAGCAAGGACGACTAGTTGTTCCCGATATAGATGAATTGAGGAGTGAAGTTCTGAGGGAAAGTCATCACTCGAAGTTGACAATTCATCCAGGTGGAAATAAGATGTATCGGGATATGAAGAGAACCTACTACTGGGAAGGTATGAAGAAGGATGTTGGAAATTTTATTTCCAAATGCATGAACTGCCAGTTGGTTAAAGCCGAACAGAAGAAGCCAAGTGGATTGCTTCAGCCATTAGAAGTTCCTACATGGAAGTGGGAGCAAGTGTCGATGGATTTTATTGATGGATTGCCTAGAACAAGAACGGGAAATGAAGGGATTTGGGTTATTGTAGATCGTCTGACTAAGAGTGCAAGATTCATTCATGTTCGATCGACTAGGACTGCATCAAAGTTGGCTGAGTTGTATGTTAAGTGGATAGTTCGATTCCATGGTATTCCAAAGGGTATAGTGAGCGATCGAGACCCATTGTTCACTAGTGGATTTTGGAAGAGCTTCCAGGAAGTTTTGGGAACCGAGTTGTGTTTGAGTACAGCTTATCATCCACAAACAGATGGTCAGACCGAGAGAGTCAACCGAGTTTTGGAAGATCTTCTTAGAGCTTGTGTTTTGGATTTCGGAGGATCATGGGAAGATCACCTTCATTTGGTGGAATTTTCATACAACAACAGTTACCAGTCAAGCATTGGTATGGCACCGTATGAGGCATTGTATGGAAGACCATGTAACTCTCCGACATGTTGGTTAGAGACCGGAGAAAAGTTGATACTTGGGCCAGAGATGATTTGACAGACTTCAGATTGTATAGAGATCATTCGGCAACTAATGAAGGCAGCCCAAGACCGTCAGAAAAGTTATGCTGATAAGCGTCGTAAGGATTTGGAATTCGACGTAGGTGATATGGTTTTTGTGAAGATTTCTCCTCTGAAGAATGTTATTCGATTCGGGAAGAAAGGAAAACTGACTCCGAGATTTGTTGGACCATTCCCGATCATCGAGCGAATTGGAAAGCTCGCTTACAGATTGGAGTTACCAGAGAAGATGTCGAGTGTGCACAATGTTTTTCATGTATCGTATCTACGGAAGTATGTGCACGACTCGAATACAGTGGTTTCTGCAGATAGCTATGAAGACTTTGAAGTTGATCCAGTCGATAGAAGACCTCGTAAGCCGCTTCGTGTTGTTGAAACCGACACGAAACAGCTTAGGAGGAAGGTAGTTAAGTTGCTCAAGATACAATGGAGTGATGATGATAACGACTGTACGTGGGAGGTGGAAGAGAGGATGAAGGCAGCTCATCCTAAACTCTTCAAGGTATGGCCCTAAGGTGTCGTGTCATCTCACGATATTGTAACTTGTTCTGGTTTTAGAATTCTGCATGCTAAGCTAGAATTGGATGCATGGTTTGTTGATTGCTATGATTGGTAGGCGTGCAGAATAGTCTTTGATTGCTTTGTTGTTTGGAATTTCGGGGGCGAAATTCCTAAGGGGGAGAGAATGTAACGACCCGTATTTTTACGGATCGAAAAGTTCGTTAAAATCTGGGATTTTCAGCATTTTTAAGTCGTTTCAGTTTTTGGCAGAATTTTGTTAAGTCCTAAGTCGGTTTGGACGAGTTAAGTAATAATTCTGGGTCGAGTGGCCGACTTAAGGAATTAACCGAGTTAAGGAAGTGTAGCTGACGACTTTGTAGACTGGTTAAGTGTTAGATCGGTTGGGACGACTTATAGAAGTTGATGAGTTAGCAATCTAAGGGGGTAGGTCGGGTAGACGACTTAAGGAATGGCCGACCTAGTGGAGTTAACGACCTAGGGGATAAGCGGTAAGCAGCTTTGGTTAGTTAAGTCATTCAGACGACTTAAGTGTTAGGTCGTAACCCTGATAGGTCGCGTGAGTGTTAAGTCGTAGGTCGTACCCTGTTGAGTCGTACCTAAGTATTAGGTCGTGTGGACTTTAAGTCGCTGAATTGGGGCCTTGTAGTTAGGTCGTAAGTCGTATACCCAGTTAAGTCGTGACCTAGTTATCTGTTAGGTCGGAAGCCCTGCTAAGTTATAAGTCGTAGACTAGTGAGCTTTGTTAAGTCGTAGGTCGGCAAATCATTAAGTCGTGGGATGTGAGAATGCGCGCATATGTTAAGACGTACCTTCGTTAGGTCGTTTAGGCGCATGTGTTAAGTCGTTACCGACTTAAGGGGTTAGTTGCTGAGTCGTAGGTCGGAAGGCTGAGGGAGGTTATAAGTCGGAGACGACTTATGGAGGTGGCCGAGTTAGGGGTTTTCAGCTATAAATAGGAAGGGTTTTGCTCACTTTTTGGGATCCGGATTCGAAGCGACGAAGTGCTGCCATTTTGAGAGCTCGAAAACTACACTTCTTCACTTCTTTTCTCCACTCTAATCTAGTGATGCCTTCCATCCATATCGAAGATCAAATTGAAGATTCAAGAGCTTAGATTGAAGATCTTCATCCTTTGAAGTGAGATTTCTTCGTTTGAAGCGGATTCTTGATAGATCGAGCTTGATCCTTCGCTGTCCAGATCTGAAGTGTGTTGATTTGGGGTTGTTTAGGTGATTTGGTGAGTGGTGATTATCTCTCACACGGATCCAAAGGAGTAGATCGGATTGTTGGCTTGATTTGGTGTTAAAATAGTGATTTCCATGCATTTTTGTAAACCTAAGTGTAGATCCATGTAGATCCATTGTTTATGATGATTTGACAACCATTTTATATTATGTTAACCTATGCAAGTTCATTCATCAAGATTATAGAGATATTGTTCATGTTTTCATGCTTGTTAGACTTTCAACTCTTTAATTACGAAATTGCCATTATTGTTATAATTGTCCATTTTGCTTATATTTGAATGCTTGATTACTTGGATTGATGTTTGACATGATTGATTGCTGTGAATTAGATGATTGATGATTTGATTTAGACAAGATGGTCGAAGATGATTCAAAAGCTAAGGGAAAGGCTCTTGAATTGGGAAAGCTGCTCGTGGCATATGTAGCGGGATGATGAAGCTCTTATGCATAGATTTGATGATGTAATGTTGAGATGAGGCTTTGCGAGGATGTGATGAAGCGAGGCATCATGTGATGAAGACTTGGTTTAATCCAGACGGGATCATCCCAAGCATGTTGATAACTCGGTGAAATGGTTCGAGTTGAGGATAATGGATGGTTATGGGAATGGTCGTCAAGGAGGATGACTAGGAGGCTTGGATCTCATCGTTGTTAAAGGTTCTAGCATGCTCAAAGCAAGAGTACGTTTGGGCAGATTCGATAGTCCCAACGACTAACTGTTAACGGTCGAGTACTCTGGGCAGATTCGATAGTCCTAGGCACGGGTCACGATGACGTGCGGGAGTTATGTCTAGAACCGGGGTTTCCATTAGCCCTTGACGGACGGCTGAAAGAATGTGCCGGTCATTCAATTAACGGTGATACCGAAGCAGTGATAACAGTGATAGCCAGAGTCATGGATGTTTGGTTGTATCGTCATTCGGACTCAAGAGCGGTATTTTCTGGGTGCTTATCTGATTTAGGCCTTGGTACTTGGAAAACATCACCCTTGACTCGAATGATTATTACTTTACTTTAAATTGTATGCTCTGCTATGTTTGCTTCTGCTTAGTGTGTGTCTGGGGGCTATCACTGTAGAAAGAGGTTGGAGTGGGAGGGTTGTATTCCTATTCCTTTATGCTCTTTTGGTATGTTGTTAGTTAATTTACTGCTCACTAAGACTGTTGTCTGACTCAAGGCTTTATGTTTTAATTCTTATTGCCTTGGGCTGTTCGTCCATTTTGGGACGGGCAGACTAGGTAGCAGGTGACAGGTGCTGTTCTTGCTTTCCACGGTGTTGATATCGAAGACGAGCTGAAGGGTTGCATATTATCTTCTTATTATATGTACTGGATGTTCCGCTGCTTTGTATATTCTCTGAGTGTTATGTAGTGAGGCTGGTTGTATTGACTATTCAGATGTTTGTATCCAACTATTATGAAGTTTTATTGATGAGATTCTATTCTGTGAAGCTTCACTATATATATATATATATATATATATATATTCTATTGTATTTTGTCCATGCGCTGTAAGTAATACGATAGATTCTGTTATTTTAATTTACCCTGGCAATCGTCCATGGTCGCCTGGCACACTTTACAGCGCACTATCTCTAGATTCAGTGCAGGGGTCATGGGCGGTCATCACATGTCTCAACCAAAAGGTTCTGTGATGCCTAGACAAGAATGTAAAGTATGTAAACTTATTAAATCACTTTACGGTCGTAAACAAGCTCCGAAATAGTGGCATGAGAAAATTGATAAAACCATAGTGGTAAATGGTTTTAGGATTTTCGAATTAGACAAATTTTCCTATAGCAAGTTTCGTGCTGGTACAGATGTAATTATATGCCTTTATGTTGATGATATGTTGATATTTAGGAGTGATACCTCGAGTATTGAAGAAATGAAAAGATTTCTATCTTCATGTTTTAACATGAAAGACATGGGGGAAGCTGCAGTGATTCTAAGAATAAGAATCATAAAGAAACAGAAGGGTTGATCATTACCTACTCTAATTATATGGAGAAAATAACAAAAAGGTTTGATCAATTTGATTGCAAACCTATAAGCTCCCCATTTGACCCAAATATGCAACTGCATTCAAATATTGGTAGATCATTAGATCAACTAGAGTATGCCAACGTCATTAGTAGTCTAATGTATGTCGTGACTTGCACAAGACCAGATATTGCCTATGCTGTTGGCAAAATGAGTAGATATACTAGTAACCCTAGTCATATTCACTGGCTAACTGTACAAAGAATTTTAAAATATAATGGACTATGATATATGTACAGTGGGTATCCACGTGTAATTGAAGGATATATGGATGCCAGTTGAAACATTGGAAGAGAAGATAATAATAAATCGACCAGTGGATGGATATTCACTCTTGGTGTAGGAGCGATATCCTGGGCCTCAAAGAGATAGACATGTATTGTAGATTATATCATGGCTATTGAATTTATAGCACGGGCTTCTTGTAGTAGAGAATTAGAATGGTTAAGAAATTTGCTACTAGAAATTCATGTATGGCCAAAACCAATGCCTTCTATATCTATGCAATGTGATAGTCAAGCAACACTATCAAGAGTATATAACCAGGTATATAATGGTAAATCTAGGCATATTGGTCTAAGGCACAGTGCGGTGAGGCATATGCTCAATGTTCGTCGACGGAAATTCTATCGGTTAGAACACCGTCGAACAAATTTATAATAAAATTAACCGCAAGTGCACGGCGTACAATGTTAGTACGTGGCGAGTACGGGTCGATCCGTAGAAAATTGTTAGATTTTAAATTTCTATTCAACCAAATTAACCAAAGATTTGAGAATGTTGTTAACTACTAAAAAATTGCAAAAACTAACAACTACAAATGAATGAAAACTATGAGAGTTTGAAGAAAATTTAGAGGTAATATCCTTCTCATGATCACATAAATATATAAAATGAAGTTATGATATCTCTTTTGCTCATTAGTGAAATTAGTTGATGTGCTTATCATAAGTATGGCCTATTTGTGCTATTAGTTAGCTCAACGTAAGCCATTAAACTATAACACACCCCTTAAACCACTTGCTAACTCTCTTGAAAATGAGAGTGAAATTGTAAATAAAATCTATTTTAAGCATGACCTATTAACTATTGATTAGAAATATAGACCATCAAATTTTGATTTCAACATTCACTTTATTACCGTAACCATATATAGATGAAGAGGTAATTTGTATTTTGTTTGTTTAAGTATAGCCTATTTAGTGTCAACAATATAGGCTATCAAATTCAAAACTAAAACAACAAGTTAAACCACATCCTATCACTTCCATTAAGCACAAAAAGAGATCAAAATGAACAAGTTATGTTGAATCTATATAATTGGAGAGCTTCATTACCCCTAAATTGAAGGGTTTAGCCTCTCATATTTATTATCATATCAACAAATATAGATTGCAACATGAAATAAAAAAATGAGAGATAAATGAAAAGATATCTAATTAGAAAGTAATAAAAACTAATCTACTTGCATGAATAAAAGATATACACTACTAGCATGAAAGGAAATAAACAAGAAAGGAAATGAGCATGTATTAAAATTGCATAAAAAGAATTACATGAAAGAAATGGCTAAGTAGCCATGAAAAAAAGAAAGAGAACTTGCATTTTATTTTTGAGCCTAAACTAAACTAAAGAGGCCTAAAGGAAGAGAGGAAGGTTACATGAACATATGGAGTATTTATACATGTTTTAAAACCCTAATCATATTTTTGGGAACTACCCAAACTACCCCACTAGGAAGTGTTGTGGCGAAGTAATCATTAGAATGTGTTAATCCTTATTTAAATGTGCATGAAGCTTTAATGGTCATTAGCATGTGCATTAGCTTCTAATTGTACATTAAGGTAGGTGGGTATGTGGGGTCCTCCATGATTCATGACATGAATTATTTCCATCCTCATTTTCTTATTTTCACTCTTGTGCATGCATATGTCTTCATGAAACCACTTGCATTTGAATCCAAATTCCAACAAAATCATGAAAATGTCCAAGTAATTTTTCTCAAATTAATATATGCACAAAAATGACCATTTTGTCCCTATATGAAGAAGAATATATGATGATTTGAAAATGATTTGAACTTTTGTTTAAACATGTTAAAATACCCTATCATGACATTTATTTAAATAAAAATAGATAAAATATGGATGTAAATATATGCACATTTACATGCACATCAAATACACCCACACTTATCTTTTTATTCGTCCTCGAATAAAGAAAAACTAAGATAAATCCGTTTTTGTAGGGAGCATGGTTGCGTTGAGCACATGCAACAAGCCGTTAAACCTTTGGGTGTCCCCAGTATGACGAGTGTTGTTTCGTAAGGGTTTTCAACGGATACTACCCACAAAATCCAAATGCAAGATGAAAATATTTACAAAATGCAAAATTTATTTACAAGGTGATGAATGCAAGTTTTGGAAAATATATACAAATGAAGGATTTACTTTTAAATCGACACAAATAAGTTAAATATAAGTTTTGGTCATTATCTTGAAAATTTAAGTCATTTACTCGTCAATATTTCTAACAAAAATCAAGTTATCATAGCAAATAGACTATAGTTTAACTCGTTGGTTCGGTCGATAACACAGTATAACCATGAAATAAATCCTTAGTTGATTATCAAAGTTTTTCAAAGTAGTATTTTCATTTCTTTTCAATAACAAGTTAAATCAAATAAGTAAAAAATAGTGCTTGGATTTCAATTGCTTGCTCTCTCTTATTTTTGAACATTTTATTGATATTAACAATATTTACATATGCCTAACTCAGGTAAACTAAGGCCAGATATACCAGCCATGCACTGCCTTGCGGACTTATGTGAGGGGAATACAGAGCGTGGCGGATGAACACACGAGTGTGAACACCTATCGGTTGAAGGCATTATTAATAAAAGAATTTTTATATGCATACATCTAACTCAGGTAAACTGAGGCCAGATATACCGATCATGCACTACCTTTTGGGATTATGTGAGAATGGTACAGAGCATGGCGAGTGTACACACAAGTGTGTACACCTATCGATAATAGGTGTTAATAAAATATATACACATATACAATAAGATTTTTCTTTTTTTTGACTATTTGTTTCAATTATTTTTTGGAAAGAGAGAGTTTTACAATATCATCTTAGTATCACTTAACTTAGAAGATAAAAATGTTATATTCTTTTCTTTTAAATCCACCACTTTTTAAAACAAAGATTTTCAATTAGGATATATATTTCATAATTAACACGTATGAATCTTCATATATACTAGTTAAACCATAGTTACTCATAATCAAACCTAATTTGTATTTTTGTTAAAACAAAATAAATTTTCAAAAATTTCAATTTAATAACCAAAATCCTATATTTATCCTATAGTGTTTGTTTAAAAGTAAATCAAAATGCTTATTATTTTTTTGAGATTTTTTTTAATTTTTTTTTGAGTTTTGGAAAGAAAAATGCAAAAATAAACCATGAAAAAATAAAAATGAAGATGAGACTCCCCCACCCTTGATTTTGACTGTGTCCCCTCAGTCAACCTAAGGGAAAGGAGAAAAATAAAATAAAAACATGACCTATATTTACATGAAAAGAATATTATTTACGAGGCATCAGAAAATATGCCGTTAAAGAGTAAATGAAACGGTCTTCCAAAGACCAATTCATTTGTCTGGTCAAATACGAGAGACGCAGCTTAAGCATGAAAAACCAAACCATAAAAGATTTCGAAGTTCAATGTTGATTTGGGAAAACGAATGTCGTTTTATTAAAAATCTTATAAGTTGTTTTATTTTCGATGATTCTCGGGATAGATAAAAACAATTGATTGAAGTTCAAGTTTATTCTCACCAAATGGAATTCAAACTCATCATTGACAAATTTTTCAAAATTATCGATTTTAAATTCAAAATGGTGTTTTAAATCTTCACATTCGGAATTCAACAACCCATCATCGAAAAGTCCAAAAAATTCATGTTCATTAAATTTGTCTTCCTTTGATGGATTATCAACAACTTCATTGCATGTATCGTTTTCAAGGTCTAAAGTTGTCTTATTTAATTTTCAAAATCAGAGAAAGGAAGATCGAATTTTAAATTTGGTTCCACACTCACAAAAGAATTGAAATCCAACTCAATTACCACATTCTTAACAACTTCATTAAGATTTTCACATTCAATTTCCATAGTTGTTATTTGAAAATCGTCAATTTTGCTAAAAGGTGGATTATTATTTGACTCGTCACAAGTTTAGGCTTGATTTTGTTTCTCACAAAACTTTTTGTAGGTTTCAAGTAATAAACTCGTGTGATCATTGTAAATCTCATTCATTTGCTCAACAAAATCCAATTTATAATTATTGATGTGAGAGTTTTTAATTTGAACTTGTTGAAAACAAAAATTGTCAATTTCGATAAAGGGTGGATTATCATTTGATTCTTCACACATTGGGATTTGATTTTGTTTCTCACGAAATTTTTTGTAGGTTTCACACAACGAATCCCCGTAATCTTTTTCCATTTGATCAACTAATTCACTTTTGTGATTATTAATTTCAGAATTTTCAATTTGAATTTTTTGAGAGCAAAAATTGTTAATCGCACCATTAATGAAACTATTCCCATTGCCAAAATTATTTGAAAAGTTGTTTTCATTTTCGTTTCGATTTTGAAATTCAGTTTGAAGATCGAAATTGAATAGGCATGGGTTATACTCGAAATCATTTGAATTTGGAAGTGAATTCAAATTTTGATTATTTTAAAAACTTTGACTTGAATTGTTACATAGATATGAATTACACAAATAATTCATGTGACTTTGGTTTTCAAGTTAAGATTCAATTGTTTCAATACACTTTTCAAGAGTTGAGGATGGACCATTATTTTGAAAATTTTATGGTGCAAAATCCGAATTATTTGTACAATAGTTGTTATTAAAATATCCATAAGAATTTGGCGTGAAATTATATGGATTATATTGATTTTCACAATTATCATAAAATGCCGGCGAGTAAGAAAATTCGGACATTTTCAAGAATTTTTTTTTTAATTTTTTTATTAAAGAAAACTATTTACCAAAAGAAATTTATTTTTCAAAAGGGAAATTAGATTTTTGTTTTTGGATTTTCAATTTTTTTTGAAAAGATTTTATATTTTTTTGACTTTTTTGTTATCCAAAAAAAACTAACTTAAAAATGATTTTTTTTTTTGGATTTTTGATTTTTGATTTTTTTTTTAAAATTTAAAAAGAAAAATAAACTAAGTTAAAGAATATTTACAATATTTTTTAGTTTTGGATGTTGAAATTTGTTTTTCTTTTTTTTTTCAATATCTAGGAGCTAATGCAACTAAATGAATGCAAGGGTTTAATTACAAATTATCTATCCTAAACAGTTCCTAACCAAAAATTGTATAATCACACTTTGTCTTAAATCAACAAGATAGTTCTCAGC
Source organism: Allium fistulosum (assembly GCA_030737815.1). Classification (NCBI taxonomy): domain Eukaryota; kingdom Viridiplantae; phylum Streptophyta; class Magnoliopsida; order Asparagales; family Amaryllidaceae; genus Allium; species Allium fistulosum. The sequence goes on from CM060906.1 coordinate 329,802,040, forward strand.
CAGGTAACGGGCAGGATTTATCGGTGCACCACGAATCATCGTAGCAATGCAACCAAAGGTTTGCACCTTCAAAGAAACAACCACTATAATATTTATGAATCACTGTAATATTTATAAATGGATATTGCTCTGCTGTAGTCTAGACACAGAGAATTTAAGTTGTTCAAAGAAGACAATTTGTCAAAATACAATTAAGTGTTATTGATTCCTAATCGTTATTATTAATCAAAATTCTAGAATGAAATGCAAAGCAGAAATTAAATGTGTATTAGCAATGCAACTACGAATGGATTTCTGTTTTTTTTTCGAATTTTTTTTTAAATGCAAACAACCAACAATGCAAAACTAATAAAAACAAGGAATAAATGGCACGATACCAGAGCGTGCAGAATTATTACAAATTATTTTAAAGCAGTAAAAAAAATTTAAGCAAGCAAGCAATTTTTTTAGCAAGCCAATACTTCTCCTTTTGAATTTCTGCTTTTGCAACCTTAAAAGAAATTAAACATAAACTATGCACAGGTTTTTTTTCTTTTTTTTATATCAAAGGAGTAATCAAAACAAATGAAATCAAAAGAAACCAAACAAAACAAAAGATGTTTTAAAGAAAACAACATCAAAAGAAATAAAATAGAGAAGAAGCTTAAAAAAACAAAGGAAATATATATATATATATATATATATATATAACAAAGAAGAAGCTAAAAAAACAAATAGTATTTACACAATTGAAAACACTTTGCTTGTACTCATTTTTTTTATAAATTGAAAACACAATTGAAAAGACTTTATTTTTATTTTATTTTAAGAAAAAAAGAAAAAGAGAATCACAACTTTAACTTTCAACAGCAATTAACAGGCCCCCACCCAAATCGGACATACCCTTCACAGAAGAATACACGACTTTCAATTTCTCAATCTCATCTTTCTTCCATCTACGCAAACAAAACTGACGATTATAGAAAAGGAAAAAAAGTAGTAGAAGAAGAAGTGACTGAAATCACGACTAGACTTAGGTCGCTGCTCAGGCGATTGAAGAGTTTTGGGTAGATTGTGGATGATGTTGTGTTGAAGTGAAGTTTGCGATGAATGATGATGGAAATTTGGTGAACTGAAGTAAATCGTTTGTTGCTGGTGAAGGATATTGATAGTTGGTAGGCTGTTTGTGGGTAGTGGAGATGTATGTCTGACTGGTGGCAAACTAGCAGTGCAGGCTATGGTGTAGGTTGATGGTATGTAGTTTCGGCAATGGAGTTGCTGTGGTGGGGAGGAGACTATGGTATGGAAATGACTGCAGACAGAATGGTTTTGTGGTGTGGCTGTTTGTGGTATGGGGATTGTCAGTTGTCAGTTTGTGGTATGGGTTGTCAGTTGTCAGTTTGTGGTAGCTGGTGAGATGCAAAAGTACGATGATTGGAGATGGTTAGGGTTATGGCCGTAGATGTTGTATTAGCAGTTTGGTTGAATTGAGTGGTTGTAGGGAAGAGAAAGGGTAGAGGCAGTAATGATTGGTGATGTTGGAACTGTTTGTTATGTGGATGGTGGGGTGGTTTGTTTATAGAGCTGCAGGGTTGTAGAAGAGGATGATGTTGCAATTGACAGTGTAAATGTTTGTGTGATGGCAATAGACAGTAAGGATGTAGTTTTGTGTGGTGGCTAGGTTTTTGTTTAATGAAGTGTTTCTGGGTGCATGTAATGATGACTGAAATGATGTCAGGTGGATGAATGTTTGATGGAGTAGGGTGTTTGGAGTGGCTGTCGGATGAATGTCAAGAATAGTGGGAAGATGTTGAGCAGTAAATGATGTGGTGATTCGGAAGGAGTGGTGGTTCTGAAGTTGTAAACGAAGTGGTATGTGGCCTGTAGGGGTTGTGAATGGTCTGATGGTCTATGCAATGTAGCAATGGAAGGAAGTGTTGGCTGGGGAGTGGAAATGTGGTATGAAGACTGGGGTGTAGGAAGTGTTAGTTGATGAAACATAAGTTGAATTTGAAAGCGGTGTGATGTAAAAATGCTTTTGCAATGAAATTTGTTTTTTTTAGTTGCAGACAGATAACACAAAAGATGACCAAAACACAAAAAATATAAATCTAACAAATGACCAAAACAGAAAACAAAACAAGTGACACAAAAAAGCAGATGCACAGTAACAAGAATGGACAATAGGGAATAAGAAAATGAAATGAAATGAAATGCAAACTAAAAAAACAAAGTGTAAGGCAATTTTTTTAAAAAAAACTAGAAATGCAAATGCTAATTGAGAACAAGAAATGCACAAGAACAAAGCACACAACAACCACGCACAAAAAATTTTTAATTAACACACAAGAATTAAAACACACAAAAAAATCGAACAACAATAATTCGAAGAATAGAAAAATAAAATCAAGACAAATTCCCCGACAATGGCGCTAAAAACTTGTTCGTCGATGGAATTCTATCGGTTAGAACACCGTCAAACGAATTTATAATAAAAATAACCGCAAGCGCATGGCGTACAATGTTAGTATGTGGCGAGTACGGGTCGATCCATAGGGAATTGTTAGATTTTAAATTTCTATTCAATTAAGTTAACCAAAGATTTGAGAACGTTGTTAACTGCTAAAAATTGCAAAAACTAACAACTACAAAAGTGAATGAAAACTATGAGATTTTGAAGGCAATTTAGAGGTAATTTCCTTCTCATGATCACATAAATCAACAAAATGAAGTTATGATCTCTCTTTTGATCATTAGTGAAATTAGTTGATGTGCTTATCATAAATATGGCATATTTGTGCTATTAGTTAGCTCAACATAAGCCATCAAACTATAACACACCCCTTAAACCACTTGCTAACTCTCTTGAAATGACAATGAAATTGAAAATAAAATCTATTTAAGCATAACCTATTAACTATTGATTAGAAATATAGACATTAAATTTTGATTTCAACATTTACTTCATTACCATAATCATATGTAGATGAAGAGGTAATTTGTATTTTGTTTGTTTAAACATTACCTATTTGTTGTCAACAATATAGGCTATCAAATTCAAAACTAAAACAACAAGTTAAACCACATTCTATCACTTCCATTAAGCACAAAAAGAGATCAAAATGAACAAGTTATGTTGAATCTATATAATTAGAGAGCTTCATTACCCCTAAATTGAAGGGGTTTAGCCTCTTATATTTGTTATCATATCAACAAATATAGATTCCAACATAAAACAAAAACAAAAGAAAAATGAGAGCTAAATGAAAAGAAAGCTAATTAAAAAGTAATAAAAACTAATCTACTTGCATGAATAAAAGATCTACATTACTAGCATGAAAGGAAATAAAAAAGAAAGGAAAGGAGCATGTATTAAAATTGCATTAAAAAAATTACATGAAAGAAATGGCTAAGTAACCATGAAAAAAAGAAAGAGAACTTGAATTTTATTTTTGAGCCTAAACTAAACTAAAGAGGCTAAGAGGAAGAGAGGAATGTTATATGAACATATGGGGTATTTATACATGTTTTAAAACCCTAATCATATTTTTGGGAATTACCCAAACTATCCATCTAGAAAGTGTGGTGGCCAAGTAATCATTAGCATGTGTTAATCCTCATTTAAAAGTGCATTAAGCTTTAATGGCCATTAGCATGTGCATTAGCTTCTAATTGTACATTAAGGTAGGTGAGTAGGTGGGGTCTTCCATGATTAATGACATGAATTATTTCCATCTTAATTTTCTTATCTTCACTCTTGTGCATGCATATATCTTCATGAAACCACTTGCATTTGAATCCAAATTCCTACAAAATCATAAAAATGTCTAAGTAATTTTTCTCAAATTAATATATGCACAAAAATGACCATTTTGCCCCTATATGAAGATGAATATATGATGATTTGAAAATAATTTGAATTTTTGTTTAAACGTGTTAAAATACCCTATTATGACATTTATTTAAATAAAAGTAGATAAAATATGTGTGTAAATATATGCACATTTACGTGCACATCACTCACTGATGGGGTAATTACCATAGATTCATGATATCTAGCTAAAATTTGGCATATCCATTTACAAAAGTACTTGCAATAGGTTTGATGTTGAAAACATGGAAAGGAATGGATTTAAAGCCAACATAGAAATCGCCTTTGATGTAAACTAAAATCAACATAATGAAATTCATTATCTTGAGTTCAACGAGCAAAAGTACATTATACGATGTGATTTGAAGCATTATGGTATTAGCCTAAACATCTAATATTATATCCATTCCAAGAAGAGTGCTTGGTACCTATAATAATATAGTAGAGGTTGTACTACTTGGTGCTTAATAGGTTTATAACAGAAGTACTGTTGAAGTGTATAGTTACAAGGCACTTGAAATAAACCTACCTGTATGAATGCATGAAGGTGGTGCCGCCTTCTACGAGGTTATGGTTTAAGTCTCTAAGGGCATTTCATGAAACCAAGATACAAGCACAATGCCAATCCACATATCGGCTAATGAACCATCCGAAGAAAAGAAAATGAGTGCATGAAACACATCTGGTACGTCGCATAGGATCGTTGGTTCAATGCTTAGTCAACCATTTCATCCGGACGTGCTCTGATAGGTTATCAGTATATATAGATTCAAGTCCACAAGACATCTATACTTATGCACAAGTTTTCCTGCAACAAATGACAAGGGAAATTTAATTAAAATTTGGTGGAGGATAGTTAATGTAAATTTTATAAAATGTTTTGTGTGAGTTATTTTATTTTTAAATAAGAAGAAGAGAAAGAGAAGAGGACGAGGGATTGAGCATGGTCCCACATCTTAGAATAGGTTGGGCTCTTTGGGCACCAAATGTTTGCTCTATTACGAGGAGGGAAGCCATGGATAACCAATACACGCGTGCCCCGCCGCCATCGTCCAACCGAGTTAAGATTTGGGTCCAAACTATATTTTTGGACAGAATTATTCCAGTTAAAATAGGCTAGATTTGAACCCATTAACAAGTTCAGAATTTGAATTTGAATAGGTATAAATGGCTTGAGATTGAACTGTTGCAAGGAGGTGAGAAACGTGACTGTGTCAAAAAAAGAATATTTGAAACGAATGGATGCTATTTGAACGAACGTAGGGAGATGCAGCTTTTCAAACAAAAAAAACACCTCTTCATCCACTATAAATAGAAATGCCTCTAGAGCATTTCAAATTTACTTTACTCTTAATTCTTCTTCCCAAATTTTGCAACATCTTAAAACTATTTCAAATTCCTAAAGCAGAAACGCCCAAAAAGCTTTGCAAATCAGAAACGCCTGAAAAGTGTTTCGGATCTCCTTCTCTTCTCTCTCATTTCTTACAAAATTATATCAAGTTTATGTTACTGCAGATCACAAATTCAATACTCTTTTCGCTACAGTCAATTTAGAAGACAGTTTGAATCGATTTTAACAGTGCTATCACAATCGATTAAGAGAATAAACATCCATGCGCCATTGTATCTTGGGAGACGGTTTTCCTTAACTCATAACACCCATTTATTTGTGGAAACAAGTGGTGAGGGCAAATAACGTCTTAGGGAAAGTGTCAACGACATGCCTTGGAGGATTTCTCTTACTCTATAGATTTCAACCATTGTCTTTGTTAGATCAAGAAATCACCACCAACAATCTTAAGACGTTACACAACAATGGCACCGCACAGTTTGAGAGAGTTTGCTTTTGATTTCACCAAATTGGAAAGAAAATGATTGATGGTAGGCCAGTAGTAAACAATTCATTGCTATTATGCATATCCTAAACCAATTCAACCAAAATAAAATGAATATGGGGAGATAAAAGTCTCATCCATATAGACATACTTCCCCCTTCTTGGAAAGATCAAAGGAAAATCCTTAAACATAAGAAAAAGGATATGAGTTTGGATAATCTTGCATAGTATTTGCAAGTGGAAGAACAACTTAGGCAGAAAGAAATCACTGAACCAACAGTGTTTCCATCTAAAATCCACATTGTGAGGGAAAAGGAGGAAAATAAAACCTCTGAGAACTCTTTTAATTAAAAGAGGAAATTTCAGAATAAGAAAAACTTTAATAACAAGAAGGCCAAGAAAATGAATGGGTGCTACAATTGTGGAAAACCTGGTCATTTTAAAAGCGATTGTCATTTCCCTAAAAAGAACCTCAATCGACAATAGAACACTTAGAGGTCGTAATCTCTGAAATCGATATGTTTAAAAGAGTGGATTCTTGGTGGATCGACTCTGGTGCTACTAAGCATATCTGTAAGGACAAGAGGCTATTTAAGAAACTTGGATTGTCTTAGGATGATAATTATCTATATATGGGAAACTCAACAAAAGCAACGGTCAAGGGGAAGGGGACGATGGACTTGGAGTTCACATCTGGCATGACTCTGACATTGAATGATGTATATTATGTACCCAAGGTTAGAAATAACCTTGTTTCTGGTAGCCTATTAAATGAGTTTGGCTTCAAACAAGTCTTGAGTCAGGTATATATGTATTGACCATAGACAGAATGTTTGTTGAAAAAGAGTACATGTGCTATGGAATGTTCAATTGAATGTTAATAAAATGGTTGATTCTGCTAATATATTATTAACTCTTTTTCTTTATGGCATAGTAGATAAGGACATGTTAATATTAGAAGTATGTATAATATGATTTCATTAAATATGATCCCTAAATATAATAATAAATTTGATGATAGTTGTACGGTATGCTCTCTAACCGAAATAATTAGAAAACCATTTCCGTTAAAATCTGTTAGTACTGTTAATATATTACAATTGATTCACAATGATGTTTGTAGTACTCCTACTAGAGGTGTAAAGAAGTATTTTGTCACATTTATAGACGATTATTCAAAGTATTGTTATGTTTATTTAATGCATATTAAGAATGAAGTATTAAATTCATTTATGATGCATGAGACTGAAGTAGAAAACCAATGTGATGTTAAAATTAAGATCCTTAGATCTGATCGAGGAGATGAGTATCATTTTCTTGCATTTTGTGAATCTGAAGGAATTATACATGAGACATCTGTAGCTTATACTCCACAATAAAAATAGAGGAGCAGAATGTAAAAATAGGACTCTTACTAAAATAGTTAATTCTATGTTACGTAATTCTGGTTTTAATACTAATTTCTGGGTTACTTATCGCATGTTCTATCTTAAATAGAATACCTCATAAGAAAACCAAATGTTTTCGCATCGAGAATTCTTTGCAGATGAAGAGATGTCAAAGGGGCTTATTACTTCCCAAACAAATTCTCCTACATCTATATTTAGATATCGGTTCACTAAGAATACGCAAGAAAGGCACTTCAAATTATTGATTCATCACAAGAGATGGCTTAGAACCAATAGTTCATTATCTAATGGACCTTTCCATTCTAATACTCCATCCGAGAGTTATCAGTATTTATCAAATCTCTTCCTAGCTAACGGAACGCTATTGGACCAAATGGCAAAGACATTCACAGCTTATGAACTTTGGAAGAAACGCAAACCAAATCTCGGTTATTACCGAGTTTGGGACTGTAGAGCTATTGTTTGATTTCTGGAACCAAAAATCAGGAAATTAGAACAAAATAACATTGAGTGTATTTTCTTAGGATACGCTCAACACACCAAGTGTTATAGATTTCTAGTAATAGAACCTAATAATTCAATTGAGGTAAACACAATAATAGAATTTAAATATGTAGTCTTCTATGAAAATAGATTCATGTCTATTCCATCCAATAAAACGGTAGAGATTAATACACTTATCGTGAAATGGTGGAGGTTAGTGAATCTATTCGTAAATTTGAGAACACTCAAGAAAATAATGATCAAACTGGTGAAACCCTTAGGTGAAGTAAAAGAATGAAAACTAAAAAGTCATTCAGACCAAATGTTATCACTTATTTGGTTAAAGGATCAAGAGATGGTATTAGAGAAAAAGTCATACTTTCTCCTACCATAGATTCTGATCCTTTAACATATACTGAGGCCATAAAGTCTCATGATCTAGCATTTTGGCAAGAAGCCATAAATGTTGAAATGAATTCTATTATGGGAAATCAAATATGGAAACTAGTAGACTTACCTCTTGATTCTAAACCAATAAGATGTAAGTGGATAGTTAAGTAGAAATTAAGAGAAAATGGTACGATAGAAAATTTTAAGGCTAGATTAGTTGCTAAGGGATATACCAAAAAAGATGGAATAAATTATTTTTATACCTATGCATCTTTAGCTAGAATTTCAACTATTAGGACATTAACTGCATTAGCGTCTACTTATAAATTTTAAATTCATCAAATGGACGTCAAGATTGCATTTTTAAATGGAGAACTTGATGAGGAAATACATATGTCTCAACCAGAAGGTTTTGTAATGCTTGGATAAGAACGTAAAATATGTAAACTTATTAAATCACTTTACAGTCTTAAACAAACACCAAAACAATGGCATGAAAAAATTAATAAAACCATAATATTCAGACAAATGTGTCTATAGCAAATTTTGTGATGGTAAAGGTGTAATTATATGCCTTTATGTTAATGATATGCGGATATTTGAGATTGATACCTCGAGTATTGCAGAAACAAAAGATTCTAAAAAAAGGTTTGATCAATTTGATTGCAAAATTGAAAGCACCCGATTTGATCCAAATATGCAAGTGCATTCTAATAATGGTAAATCAATAGATCAATGGGTATAAATGGCAGGAGATTCAACTGTTGCAAGCAGGCAGGAAACATGACTGTTTCAAAAACAACAGAACGCAACTTTTCAAAGGAAAAGACACATCTTCATCCACTATAAATAGCAACGTCTCAGGAGCATTTCAAATTTACTTTGCTCTTACTTCTTCTTCTCAAAATTTTGCAACGTCTGAAAACAGTTTCAAATTCCTAAAACAAAAATGCCCACAGCGTTACAAATCAAAAACGTGTGAAAAGTGTTTTTAATCTCCTTATGTTCTCTCATTTCTTATAAAACTATCTTGGATTTGTGCAGATCACAAATTCGATACTTTTGTCACTGCAATCAATTTAAAAAATAGTTTGAATCAATTTCTGCAGTGCTATCGCAATTAATTAAGAAAATAATCATCTTGACTTCATTGTATCTTGAAAGACAATTTGTCTTAACTCAACAGCACCCATTTAGTTGTTGAAATAAGAGATGAGGGCAAATAAAAGCCTCATCGACGTGCCTTAAAAGATCTCTCTTACTCTATAGATTTCAACCATTGTCTTTGTCAAATCGAAGAATCATCACCAATAAGTCCTTCCAACAAAATAAAGGTTTTATGTTGTACTTTTGATCCTGGAGGGTATCATATTCTCAATTATTAGAAATTCATCTCTATATGAAGAAAACAGAAACGATGTTTGATTCATATAATCTGAGCCATTTATGTGGACAGACTCTTACACGTCAAGAATAAAAAACGAAAAATAATAATAAGTTAGTGTATCGTAAGTAGAACTCTTTAAAAGTTACATGATGTTTGAGCATCCAATAACTAATCGCTCACGACAGTGGCACAGACATCACTTAACAGACAACATTTAGAGTGTTTAAATGTATGTTCAAGACCGGGTCAAAAAATTGTAAAAACTTGGGTTGCTCCAGGCAAACAAGAGATTAGATGAAGGAAAAGAAAACTAAATACAACAGGGCAACGGGAGATTGAACCTGCAACCTAATTATCAAAGAACATAAATATAACCACTACACCAAATCTCACTTTGTTAATAGCAAATACAACATGTTTCTAAAGACAAATTATGTTAACTGTCCATCTCCTCTACCATGTTGCCCCCTACCCGGGGGTTGCCTTAAACAGCCGTCTGGCTGGACTTGCCCTGAAACCGACCCTGTATATATTCAGGTCATGTGCGCTAGTGTGTGTGAGATTTTAAAAGATAATTCATCTTCTATTAGATTTAGAACAAATTAGTAAACTGGGAAAAAAAATAGTAAACTAAAAATAACCATGGAAATTCATTTTCCTATTTGCTAATCTATGACCAAACGTTAACATTCTTAATACAATTAATTCTTAATACAATTAAAGGGAAATGTATATGGACCTCTATAGTACTGGTTAATGTTTCTATATATTTAATAGTGAAAATAAAACACATCCCTAAAATTAAATTTAATACACAAAACATTACTCTTTTCCATTGCAGCAATGTTGATTCTTGATATATGAATGTTATTCTTACATTCATAATTAAAATTTGCACCCCATTAATTATCAATATTTAAAACGCAATAATTTCTTGTAGAAATGACGGATTAACAAACCGTTTTCACCATTAAATCACAAATTTTATTATCTTTTTAACAAGTGGTATTGTGCATATATAAATTAATGTTTTTTAAATTTCTGCAATTATTTGCAATAATTGCAGACATGTCTGCAACTATACCGCATAATTGCAGACATATCTGCAATTATATGCGATAGTTGCAACTGTATGCAATAATGACAGACATGTCTGCAATTATATGCAATAGTTGCAACTGTATGCAATAATATCAAACATGTTTGCGATTATACCCGTTAATTGTGTACATGTACCATACAATGCCTAGTAGCAGGCTAAGCAAGCTACTAATTAAGGCAATTATTCCATGTAAACTTGATGAAAACTTCACCACCATCATACTACATGTTACACAACACAAGCACATCCAATATACATGTAAATCATCCATAACCGAGTTGGAAAGACTGAGTACTCTTTCGGTTTTATTTGTATTATATACTATTATTACTATATATATTGTGGAAGATAACTCTTGTAAGGACGCTCAGCCTACATAGTTGCTTGGAGAATCATAGCTGCAGATGATGAAAACTCCACCATTGTTGCATATCACACGTGCACATCCAATACTAACTGACTTTGCCCACACAAGCTCAGTATAGTGACCACAGACCCTGCCAGGATCACAGGTGTTACTGTCATAGTGATAGTATTGCTTCTCAGATGCCTATCCAGAAAAAACAATATTTTGTTGAAATTTAATGCTAAGTATTTGAATTATGAAATTCACTGGAGTTTTTCCCACGGATGGGGGCCCGACACTGCTCAAGCTTCCTCATATTTCTCTGTGGTGCTGCAAGATCGATGCCTATCCAAAAAGAACAATTGCTATCTGGACAGTTCAAAAGCACCAGTTGATCAATTCTTATTCTGTGAAAACCTATGAAATGAAAAACCTGAACTAAAAATCATGAAATTTGATAGCTTAAAAATTTCAAGTCTGAAGTCAACTATTGGTAGAACAAAGTTTCAGCTATTGGTAGAACACAAGCGATTTAATTATCTAATACAAATATCATGTCATCGTACAAAAAAAATGTATATGTTATATTTTTGAATTCCAAACTCATACTGATAAAGGTCGTTGCACTCGAGGGAACAAAAATATCAATGTTTTAAAGCAAAAAATAAAACTGTTGGTGAATAAAGTACCATATTTCACAAAGAAATGGAACCAACAATAGAGAATCAAATTTGTTTTTTTCTTTTTTGGGTCTATTTTCGCAGTAAAGAACACGCAATATAATACACATCATTTCAAATATGTGGCATCATTTACGAAAATTTTCTAAACACCACTTTCAAACTCACATTACAATATAACAAGTATATTTCGATTAAGATTCACTTTGTACATCAAAACATACAGCTCTTCTTTGATTTCTCTCTAATATGCATCACACTACACAATATGTTAAAGGAAAGAAGATAGGTTTCCATGTAGAACACATTTTATTTCTTCTGTGTGCCAGGATAACTTGATCCCCTAAATATTATAAAATGAATATATGTTGTCTAAAATGCTTATAATTTTGCTAATTTATAAACCTGAATCATGTAATTTCCCCTGTTGTAACGTTAACCACATTAGCAGCCATAAGAGGACAATGTGTAATTTTTAATGTTTCCACCACGAGAGGTATTTGAGCAATGAACCAACTCTCAGTTGTATTACTGCTGCAGAAAAAATGTTATTTTCAGGAAATCACGGTAGCATAATAGTAGCTCTATAATTCATTCCTGATGTATAAAAAGAAAATAAAACAAATGCCCAAGTCCCTTATGAAGACATGGGCTATATGTTTAAACTTTAAAGGTTGAAAGTTTTATACTGAAGGGTATAGCATTATGTGCTTCATTCAGCCCTTGATTCAGCGTGATCTGTTTTTATATTGTTAGAGCATCGCCAACAATTTAGCTTGAATATTAAGAAAACCAAATTTGAGCTACTCCAACGAATCGAATTACCCTTAATATTAAAGGTAACATTCAGGGGCCAATTCAGAATCCTGAATTGACCCCGGGGGATGATTAGATCAGCACGCCCAGGGTAAGACGTTGATTAAATCTGTTTTTATTTTGTTATCATGTAATTATATTCTGCTGGTGTGAATATCATGAACTCTCCAACTAAAATAGGCTCGACAATCATTGATGGCTGGTACACTGGTATGACATTGATTCAATGGAACATGAGAATTACTCCCTTGCTTCATCACACCTAGTTGACTTATGACCGTATTAATAAATAACTAATATGCAATAAAATATTAAATATTATTACCTGGGAGCTTACTACATAAAGCATGGAAAATATGTAGTTATAGTGTTATACATTCAGTTAATCATTGTTAATAGAGAGGTGGAACTCTGGAAAATTATAAAAATAACTGAAAGCATATTTAGGAACCAATAATGGGAAGGAACTATTTATTATCTTAAAAAATGGGTATGTCTGACTTTACAAAGCAAGATTTGACTAGCAAATATCTTGACGGACTGCATGGTAGGTAAGGAAATCAATAAAGCAAAACTGAAAACAAAAACTAAACTAAAAACGTGTTAATTTTATGGGAAAAACTTTTATTCTAACAAATATTTTTATAGGTATTATCGTATTGATAAGTGTTATATATATATATATATATGTGTGGTATGTATATATGTGTGCGCGCGCTCAAACGTGAAGGTAAATTATGCTTGTATCAACAATCACTACGTATTTCATAGACAAAAAGGCAAGTTTTTTAATCAGTCTAACACTATGAATCTTCAATGTTTCTCACCAGCCCCTTAAAAAAACTCAATACAACAATAAATTTATGTTTTATATGTTTTGAAGCAGAAAACATATGAAACTGGAAGTAAAATGAACAAAAACCATCTTAAAAATAGATTTAAAAAATTATATGAGAAACTTATAAAATATGGGAGGGTGTAAGAAATCATAGAAAAGATTTTTTTTTTATAAGTCTTGGGTGCCACAACGGTTTAAACTATACAAATGCAAGAGCATATGAGTTAGTCATCAAAATGTTTCATTCCTCTAGATAATCATAGTTTCTCCATGAAAACACATGATATATAATCATTTCATTATTATAACTACCTGACATGAAAAGGCAATAGAGAATCAAGCTACCCCTTCACATAAGCGTTGCTTTTATAACAGAAAGCGTTTCCTGTGAAAGAATTTCAATGAAAACTCATGAGACCCATGTATAACTAACAAGTTTGTTTTAATATAATCTAACTAATGTATACGGTTATATTGTCAATAAATAACCATTAACAATTTAACAGATTGGAACACATTGAATAAAACAGGAAAAAAGATACCGCCATAGAAGCTCTAGAAAACGACAGTTGTTTTGGAGCATTTGAGAGTATACACTACCAATAGATGAAGTTGTGGATTCATGTGATTAACACATCATCCTCCAACAAAAAGAGATCAGATGCGGCAAGGAGACCGACGATTCTTTTGCCTTAACTGTCCTAATTCATCGTCGGAAATGGGATGTGTTTTTTTTTATTCAAAACCACCAGTGTTTTTGTGTTTAGCGTTTGTTATTGTCAATCACATGTTGAAGTGAAACGTGATGCCTATCTAGTTTCCTTACTACATACAGGTTGAATTCAAAATAAAAAAAATCTATGAAAAGGAAAAGAAATTTGGCCTTGTTGAGCTCTGTTGGATAAAAAATGTATCAACTATGGGTTTTCTGCTTTAGCCTTTGTGACCTGATTTTAAGTTGAATAACCCAATCCGATTGAAAATCTGGAGCCTCTTAGAAGACCCTTGTACAGATATTCTCATCTTCAATGTAACATTAAAATGCTTCTCATGAGTTATCAGAAAGGGAAGTGCAAGGCTAACGTTTCTTGTAAATGCATAAAAGGATACACTTCTTTATGAAGGGCATAATAAAACATGCCCCATCATCTACAAGTTCTAAAATAAAAAAGTTTAACCAATATGAAAGAGATCGTTTTCAAAAATTCCAAAGAGTAGTACGTGATTTATATTTTTCTTATTTGTATACATGATCGCACATTACACAATGCTCTTACAGGAAAATATCAGTGGTTACTCATGAAAAATACTTGATAGATGTCGCAATCTTCAATACTGATAAACGGCCATCAAAATAAATTTACATTTATGTTGGAATGTTATATCAAGCAACTTGTTGGATGCTTTAAAGAACAAACCAAAAATGTCAAAATAATTTAAAAAATAGAATCCTTATTGCATTACTAAATTTCCAATGGTTATAATTAAATTTGAGATAATGTGATAAAACTTAAAACTCAGTGCTTGGGCTCCTACCTTCCAGTTTATGCACACAAGCTCCTTAATCTGCAGCAGCAGCAACACAGCAAATTTTTGCTCCTTAATCTGAACCAATATGAAGTAAACATCCAGCTATTTCCAAACTGAAGAAGATAAAATATTGATACGCCGTGCTTATGAAATGGGATACATATAATATCCGCCTATACATGACCTAATAACTACAATTTATTTAAGCTTGCTCTAAGTAGCTTTGCATTATTCAAGATTTGAAGTTTTAGCATAAGAACATATTCATATATGAGAGTAAAATAAGAATACACCGCGGCCATATTTTGATACATTAGATGAAAAAATAATGACATGATTTCATGATATTGAAATAAAGATGGAGTTGAACTGTTTCTAACTTTTATGATATCAGTGACATAATAGTGTGATTGCAGTCCTTGTTTCCATGTCACTTAGCCAAACAAAAATGTTTGGCACCTTTAAAATCCCACTTCCTTACAAATCCCAATTTATAAGTTGCGTTATTTCATAGATGATAGCTTGGTAGAGCACTTTAAGTTAAGGACATAGCTACTTATCTTATTTAAGCTACAATTGATTAATGAAGGCTTAAATCAAATGGATACCACCTCGAGCTTCTCATTGTTAAATCAGTCAATAAATTAGTACCTAGCTTATATTTATGCTTTTCTACGGCATTGAATGACTCGATACACTCAAAGTTATGCTTAAATATGTTGAATTAGTACTATCAATCTCTCTGATGCATCATTGTATGACTACCAATATTGGGTCAACCGTCGCTTGTGGATATTTCCATGGTTTGAGGTTTCGGCCGGAATAGCGAAATTCCGACCACCTCGGTTTGGTTTTGGTGAACTCCGGGACGAAACTCTAGCAAAAATCCGGTTTCGGTTGTGAAGAGGAAAAAAGTGTGAAATTTTTGGAAATTACAAGCATCTAGTTGAATATATACCTGAAATCTCATCGTCGACTTCAATCTCCCCGTCGACTCAAGCAAATCTAGCTAGAGAGATCAAATCTCGCCGTCAAATCCAGGAAAATCTAGCTAGAGAGGATCAAATCTCGTCGTCAGCCATCTTCAGTCTCGTCGTCGACTTAGCATGCTTCAATTGAATCTCGTCGTCGATGCTTTTGTTCATTTTCGTGTTTTTATTTTCAGTAGAGTGTCGATGCTTTTGGAGGTTAGGTTAAGTTGAATTAGGGCAACAGTAGGGTGACGGGCTGGGCATAAAGTAATTTCTTTATTGGTAAGTTGGGCTAAGAATTTAGTTTGGACTTGAAAGAAAGTGGATGGGGTTACGAAGGGTATACAAAGTGAGATTTCTTGATGTATGCTATTTGTTGATGATGTTGTGCTAATTGATGAAAGTAGGATTGGGATTGATAGACAACTGGAGTTGTGGAGACAGACTTTAGAATCAAAGGGTTTTAGGCTTAGCAGAACTAAAACAGAGTATATGAAGTGCGGGTTCAGCGGTGTCAGGTCGGAAGATGGAGATGTCACTCTGGCTGGACAAATAGTTCCCAAGAAGGAATCATTTCGATATCTAGGATCAATGTTGCAGTATAATGGTGAGATTGATGAAGATATTAGTTTTAGAATTCGAGCGGGATGGGTGAAATGGCGACAAGCGTCTGGGATTTTCTGTGACAGGAAGGTCCCACAAAAGCTTAAAGGAAAGTTCTACAAAACAGCAACCAGACCTACGATGTTGTATGGTGCAGAATGTTGGCCTACTAAAAGCCAACACGTCCAAAAAATAAGCGTAGCAGAGATGCGTATGCTGCGATGGAGTTGCGGTCATACAAGAAGAGACCGAATTAAAAATGATGATATACGTGATAAACTTGGAGTAGCACCAATTGAGGAGAAGCTAATTCAACATCGCTTAAAATGGTTTGGACATCTTCAACGAAGGCCGCTCGAGGCACCTGTGCGTGTTGAAATTATAGACCGTGTTGAATGCTCAAAGAGAGGTAGAGGTCGACCAAGGTTGACATGAAAGGAAGTAGTAAAAAGGGATTTGAAGGATTGGGGTATATCTGAAGAGCTGGTGACGGATCGGAGCGAGTGGAAGTTAGCGATTCACGTACCAGAACCATAAACGTTGAGTTTTATAAGTTTTAGATTATAGGACTAGGAAACATGAGCCTAAGATGTATGTTTGGTCTTTGACCAATATTACTATTAGTATCATTATCGCTATTAGTATTATTATTATCATTCCTCTTATATATATACATATATTTTTTTTACTTTACTTAGTTATTATTATTAATTTACTTATTTGATTTTATTTTATTATTGTTATTGCTATTGTTATTATTATAACTTTTAAATTGATTTTTTCATTTAGTTTTGGGTTCCATCTCTAGCCGACCCCAACTTGTTTGGAAATAATGGCTTAGTTGTTGTTGTTTGAAAGAAAGTGGATAATATTTTAATTAAGTAAATCAACTTTTATATTTACTTCATAAGCTTCAACAAATCAACATTGATTTATTTTGGGTTTGGGCTGGACTAACAATTAGTTTCCTATTTTAATTGAGTAATGGTTAATTGGAACCATAAAACAATCAGGGTTTAGTTTATTTGTTTATAATATTGTATATTGTATTCTATTTTTAATAAACTGTATTTTATCTTTTATTTACAAGGAGATTATTACATTTTCATTAACAAGTCATTAAAAATCAAAATCGGGACCGAAACGAAACCAAAACCAAAACTTGCGAAATTTCTGAAATCGTCCGAAACTAAGAAAACTTCAATTGACCGAAACCGAGACCAAAACCGTTTTTTCGAACCTTGGATATTTCCACGGTATAATGGCAAAGGGGCATTAAATGAGCAGATCGTGAAAGATGCCTTCACTTCTATTTTAGTGATGAGGTAATTTATTCGAAAGTGAGGTTTCTAGTTTATAGTAGTTTGCTGACAGTCGTGGTGGATGCCTACCATAAAGTTTTTTTTGCTAAATCTTCTTGATGGTATATACTCAAATCATTGCATTCGATAATATGTAAGAGATGATTCATTTTTTATCAGAAATGTCAGTGGAAAATAACTTGCTCACATACATTGGCTAGTGAGAAAAGAGTCCTATGTATGCTTTGGTTCACCAATAATAGGTTTCATTTATTTTCAATTTAAACACTTGACTGCAGGGCTTCATCACTCAGTTGTAGTAATAAATGTTCCATAAATTAAGATAGAAATAATTTACAATAGGCTTGCACGAAAACCTTCCGTATTTATTCTCCATTTTGACATTTATGCCCACAAGTTAAAAAGATCAATGTATTCTTTTCTTCTTGTATGGAACAATAAATTTAGTTTCCTTCTACATATCGAAGATTTTGGAAATCACATGGTTATCAAGTGACCAAGTATCGTATTGTTATGAGATCATTTTTGGAGCATAGTACACAGATTTAGGCTATCCATCGTTATCTCCTAACATTAAACATGTGCATTGAAGATCACAAGTCTCTCTCCTTATAAGAATCAATTCTATATTTTGGTGCATATAAGAAACATGGTTATTTCTATAATGGTTGTACTAAAAAGGAAAATCAACTTTACGCTCTGCAAGCACTATATAAAGTCAAAATATTTGTCAAAGACTAAAGTGTAAAATGGACAACTGTCAATAGAATAAAAACCTGATGCTTCAGTTTCATAATCACCAATCTAATATGATTGTATTTATATGCATCGATTACCTACATACCTGGGAACTTTTAAAAGAACCACAGTAAGTAGAACAGAAATTAAAATCCTAAAAATAAAATTTGGGTTAAGAAAACAAACTGAATCATGATAACTTGGAATTGGAGAATAACTGCGCAGATGATATTCAGTATTAAATTCAGGGACAACATCAAAATTTAAAGTTTTGATGAAGAAATCGAATGCTATTAAGATGGATCTGTAAATAAATTAAAAAATGAAAATGCTAATCTGAAAAAGAAAGAGCACAAACTGATAAAAGGTGAAACCCAATGCACGAGGCTCCCGCACGATAGCAGGTTCTGGAGAGGTTGATAATGCACGCAGTCTTTCTCTTGTAATGCATTGCAAAGACGTTGTTTCCGGACTCGAACATGAACGTCCAGATCACCATGCAGGTGACCTAACCGTTGCGCCAAGGCTCCACCTCAAAGAACACAAACTGATATTAAATAAAAAACAATTTTAGCTCGCTGTTGCAGGCCACCTCGTGTCATTACTAAAGCGCTTTGGTTCTTACATTACTATTTAAATTAATAGAAAATAGATAGATTTCTTGGATATATTGGATATATGTTGTTGAGCTCGTAATTTCATGGCGCTTTGTTCTGCTGTGTCCACTTCTGTATATTCGGGCTTCTTTAACAAAGCAGAATGCAGAATCAATGCATATTGATGTTAGCATAAACTCATTGTATAGCAGTAAGATGCCTTTCTTGCTAAACTCATTATAAAAGTAAATACACGTCTAGAGAAGCTTAAATTGCAACTCAAACGAACCTTGTGCTCTGGGAACTAGGTCATTTAAGCCAAAATGTCCATCAAGGCAGCACCTTTCTTGCCAAGAACAAAATGCTGTATCTCAACGTCAATATAATTCCCATGTCCGATAGAAATACAAAGGACAATTCTAGCATAATCAGCGTAAACCAAAATGGTGAAAAACAAAAACAATTAAACTATTAAAATGAGCTCAATAATGTGAATATTTCTTTGGGACTGCAGCCGGGTCTTCTCCATAAAAGATAGCTGTATTCACCAAGCATATGCTATATATGCACTTACTTGTGAAGAAGATAAAAGGATTATACAAAACTATGCTAAAATAACATTCACCAACCAATGCATGCATTTTTCAGTGGAAACAAAAAGTCTGACTCCAGTCCATGCAACAATAAATTATCTTGAATAATAAAAATAAAACAATAAAGTTGAATAGAAAACAGGCATTCTAGAATGAATACTCCAATGATTTATGTTGGTAGCACAAAATTAGTCAAGTTAAACACATTAGCAAAAGCCATTCACCTCTACTAATAAGATTACATAACAGTACGCAATACAGCAAAGGAGACAAATTTTATTCCTAACTCAACAAACCATGGACGTTGAAATGCATCAAGGAGTAATAATAAAAAATAAGCAAAGACATTTATATAGGACCAACTGAAAGTCAACTACGTGATAGGTACAAACTTCGGCAGAAACATAAAGAAGTCTGAGATAAGCAATAATAAACAACACTGTAAACCATCAATCTAGTAACTACATCTTCTTATTTATATAGGAAAATCAATATATATTTTATGATGATAGACCAAAACATCTGGAATTCAACTCATTTTCAAACTTGTATGCACTTGCAATTCATGTGCATAGAATATCATGTGAATTTATACATAATAAATTTTGCATTGACCTACAAAGAATACGATCAGCATTATATATGCTAGTGTAAATCACACGTACATGCATCTATAAAAATATTTTGTTTTTATTTAATAAAAATTTAATAGACATAAGTGTAGTGTAAGTGCAAAACTTTGGTGGTCACAACACTTGTATTTCAAACAGTATTGTTGGTTGTCAATTTATATTGGAATTCCGTCGATGGATAGTCGGAAATAGGATGGTGGTTGTGATTACAAAAGGGACAATGAAATTCAGTTAATGAGTAAAAGGTATTTTTGGAATTTCAAAAAGACACCGTGGAAATCATATTCATTGAATTCTCTTTATTAATAAGTAGAGAAGTAGAGATGATGATAACAACAGGTCGGAGGTAAGCATGATTCCTGTTTCAGGGACAAGGAAACTGGTTTTGTACGATAATATGAGAATGTGCCTCCAGGCCATCTACAAATATAGTAATCCGATAATATTTCTAAATTTGAAGGAGAATTAAAATGCAATATTGGGTAAACTTGAATAATAATTGTTTACTTAACACAAATCGCATGTATAGGTAAAATATAAAGTACAACGAAAAATGACATGATAGAAATTCAATTCTGGAAGTACCTCACTGATGAGGATAAAGATGTCACAATATTGATTTCATTTACATCCTGTGTCACTTGCTACAGTATAGGACATGCTAAAGTCCCAAGAAAAGCAGTTTCCTATGCATGCATGCAACTTCGAGAGAGTGACAATCAGCGACAGGTTAAAGTACCTTGAGATTAAATGTTATGCAAGATGGCCAAGAAATCAACTTAATGCAGAAGCAGGGACGAAATGTAATATGCATTTGGCTATAGTATGTATTTTAAATTAGATTAAGATGAGTAGCGCGTGGATGGCAGGAAAATATACTAATACGAACTCAATTAAAATATACAGATTAATACATATTGCGTCAAGCTTCAAACCCATCTATTTTAATTTAAATTCCTTGTATCAGATCTCATTCAAAGTAACTTGATTTGATTTGCGTCACGTCGTGAAACACATGTTTAATCTACAATCGTTAATAAATTAATAATACTGCAGATTGAAGAAAAAAATAACTTACAACTGAAATAACTAACAAGAGCGAGGGAGATTCCAACATTATGGCTAGTGAATAACTTTTCCATCTCAGGACGTATTTTGGTGTAAGGTTTTGAGTTGATGCAAAATGATTGGTTAGGATTCTGATTTTTGAGGATAGACATACTAAAGTTTGGGTTTCTTAAATCAAACTATATTTATCATTACCTATTATTTTTGGGCAGTGGGCATTGCCTAGACACGGAGCTGGTCACCAAGTAATTACTTTAATATATAATTTATTTTTCCGGTCTAGTTTCTACTTCATTTCCTAGTGTATGCTACTAAGAAAATTGAATGCCTACTTATATGTTATAAATGCATTGTGAAATAGCATGATGTGACCGACGTCCTAAAGAGAGTGCTTTAGAAAATGATGGATATATTTTTGTCTTTTATCCACACTCAAGTATTTATGTTTGAATGCAAAGCACCAAACTAACATAACTATGTCATAAATCTTATACCCAGCGGCCTTATCATGGAAATTGTGCTTTCATTTTGATGTTTTCATTGAGTTCGTAATTGGCAAGGCAAAACAAGATATGATTTGAAATCAAACGAGAGCTTTGTTCAACAAATTGCAAGGCTTTAAAACTTGACTTTTTGTTAATGAATAGAGATAGCTTGCTTCAGAATGTATTATTGCATTATCTTCTGTTATAATGGACTTCGGGTTTAACATGTATAAAAGCCCATCTACTCCAACGGTTCATCGATATAAATACTTTGTAATGCACTGTAAAAGTGATGTAATACAATTTCAATTCAGTTTCTCCTTCAATTCAATATCATTCTATACTTCATCATCAAATTTTAACACTGTATCAAAGCAGTTTGAAGCTTAACAACATTCAATCAAATTTAGTGATAATTAAATCCGATCTATCATCAGATTAAAGATCATCACCTGATAGTCAGATTCCCATCAGAGTTAATTCTCCTCATCTGGGATTTATAAGAACTTGCCAAAGATCGGTGCCTTGCCTAGGAATTCATCAATTTTCGGCTGCAACTCAACTTAGCAAATTCTGAGACAAGAAAGAATTCAAAAAAACCAATACAGAAATCAAGAATTTCATCAAAGTCTACAAGAAAAGTAAGTGCCCTGCCAAGAACTTATCAGAGTGATCTCATCACTTAAGTTCGGCTGCATCAAACCTGTTTCCTGCTTCTTGAAGCTCTTCTTGAATCTGTCTGCCTTCAAAATCTTTCAAGTCATTCAACTTTAGAGTTCTATCATCATGGCTGAAGATAACAACCAGGGCCGGCCCAGGGGCAAGCCCACTGGGATGGGGCAGCCCACTGAGCCGGGCAACAGAAAAAATCTGTTTTACTTCAAAGTTACAGCTCAATAGCAATCTCCATGTTTGCGATGCTTGAACCCAAAAAAACTAGGGTTTCAAAAATCAACGCCTTCTAAATAATCATCGCTGCATACTCGGCTATTCCATCAGCCATCGTCGGCTCATCCTTGCCTCCTACGCGATATTTTCTACTGCTGATTTGAAGTCCTGCTACAGTCTCTTTATACTGCCACTGCTAATTAAGTATGTGAATTTCTTGTTTTGAGTTGTCTAATTTTCTAAAATTGAGTCGCCCTTTTACTGCTTTAGATTTCATTAACATTGAAAACGCCTGAAGCTAATAACTTATTAGTATTTAGTTATAAACAACTAGTTTTCTGCAAATAATCGTTTAGGAATTGAAATTTGAAAGCCGAAGCTAAAAAACTAATAATTATTTAGGAACTAATACTTACATCGATGTACTATTTTTCCTGCAGTGTGTGTATGTCTACCCGCAAACATTTAGGCAGAACCCAATATGATTTGCCTGTACACTTAACTAGATACACTAGTTTGTAAACTTGATACATTTAGTTAAAAATTAAATACACTGTTTTGTAAACTATTTGAGACTATAAGTATTGCAGCCCACTTAATGTGGCAACTTTTGTATAAAAAGTTGGTACTTTGTTATGTTATAGTTTTATATGTGATTTTATGCTTATATATAAAAAAGAAAATTTAAAAAAATTGACATGTTATATAGTAAGGGGCAAAAAAATTCACATTGGGCTTGGGCAACCGATTCTTTGGGCCGCCCCTGATAACAACACTTCAGCAACATCAGAAAACTCTGCTAATACTCAACAACTTGTCACAGCCACTGAAAATCTCATTAAGACAGTAATTAGCCCTCAAAGCCAACTGATAACTCGCTTGCATTATCAAGATTAAAATAATGTTTGCGCCATTTTGAATGAGATCTGATACAAGGAATTTAAATTAAAATAGATGGGTTTGAAGTTTGATGCAATACGTATCAATTTGTGTATTTTAATTGAGTTCTATTTCTGATCAACATTCTCATTTTTTTTAAACTCGTTCTTTATGTTAGTAAACACTGTTGGTGAATACTTTAATAGGGAAAGTAGGACGTTGTTGGGGGATGATCCATCGGTTTGATTGAGACAGCAAATTCCGATAGTGTATTTTAATTTAATTCTATTTCAGATCAGCATTCTAAATTGAAACATTGAGAATACTGATCTGAAATAGAACTCGATTAAATACATAGATTAATACATACTCAATTAAACAAGATTGCAACCCTAAATCCTACTTGCCTACCACTGCACTATCAGAATTTGTTGTTTCAATCAAACCGATGGATCATCCCCAACAACGTCCTACTTTTTCTCCCACTTACCCTACCAAAGTATCCACTAACCGTGTTAACTAACCTAAAAAAACGAGTTTTAAAAGAAATCCTCCAAGTTTACATAACCCATGCAGCCAAGGTAAAAACCGAGTTACCTCCCCCAAACATAAAAAACACAAGAACATACAGCTTCCATCTTTCACTCTCCCAACCAACCACAAAATCCATTGATGCGGCGCCTATAAAAACCACGGCAGCGACTGCTCCACGGATAATTTTGGACCAGTCAACTGACAAAACTGCAAGGCGCAGCGACAAAAGAATGGGCGCCATTAACAGATTTATCGGGCATAATAAACTGTGCGATGCACAGGCCATTCCCTTTGTACTCGTATTATTGGCAATCGAACCTATCGCAAATCCCAACCCGCAAATCCCACCAAAGACGGAACCCACAATTAACGCGTTCCTGAATGTCTCGTCCCCTGCATTTAAATAAGTTCAAAATTAAAACTTGGGTAAATGAAAACGGAGACGAGGTAGAAGACACGAAGAAACAGAAAACAATATTTACCGATGATGGGATCCATTTGCTCGGATTGAAATTCTTTCTAGAAATAGTGACGCTTGTTTATTTGGAGATTTGAGCAGGAACAAACGTTTCAGGCGGGTTTAACAATCTCTCTCGATGTTTCAAGAACTATCTAGATGCCGTTAACATTTTTACGATAGAGCAGAGACTAGTTTAATTTTATTTTGTAATAATTTACGAATAATAGATAATGAAACATTATTTATCAATTGTTACAAAATTAAATAAAATTGCTCACATAAAATACATGGCTATCTTTAGTCTTTATGCAACCTCTAATTAAACCCTCATCCAAAAAAAAAATCATTAGCCTCCAACTCTAACGTTACTCCGTATATGTATACAAACGCACCCTTTGTTACATAACTTTATTTTCTATTAAAAATACTCAAAATCTTCCTCTTTCTTTTCAAAAATAAAATCCTTCTTTTGTAACCCATCAATTGGATCCTCTTATTTGATGTCCAATCGACATTTAAACCACAAAAACCAAAAATGATGGATCATTGGGAATAAGATAATTTAAACAAAGTAACATTCTAACTCCATGACTTAGAACACACGGCGAAAGGATAATGTATTATATCAAATATCCATCAATATATTCAAACCAAATCATATATCATATATATATATATATATATATCTATAGTCATATATCCATATAATAACGGTCCAACAATCCGCATGCTACAACATTAGATATCAGATATCATTATACACGGTATATACATAAGTAACGTCTTCGTCATCCGCACCTTCAATATCACTTACATTGGCACGACTTATTACTCAATCAACCCATCGATGATAAATACAAAGAAATACCGAGAGTGGTTTGAAATACGTCCAAGTGAGTGAAACAAATCTACTCGACGTATACTACAAAAATACTTGTATAACACCTTTATTGTGTAATACACATGCAAACATACCTAAACATGTGTCATATGTGTCCACAAAGTCAAATCAACATCATATTTATACGGTTGACTATTTAACTAAGGCCATGTTATGTGCAACTAAACAATATATAGCAATGACTTGATAAACGATGTCCTACGCTCACTATTCGCTCAAACTTGTGGACATATTTCTAGGTATGATCTGTTGAAGGTCATGTAAACATGCACATGGACGTCTCAGCCTCTCACAATCCACATGCTAGACCTTTGAGACTCGTGACGCGACTATAAATCATAGGAGCAACTAACATCGATGAATCACCCGATAAGATATACACACCTACAGTTGCATATTATCCACACAAACACACACATATGTTTCATCATATCAAGGTTATACTAGGCTAGTCTTTTCTCAAATAGATCGAAAAAACACACAAACTAGATTCCATTGCGATTCTCCTTTCAAATTGGCCCTGATCGGGTCCAGATTCAATGTGGTCTAGGCTGTGCCAAGTAGTCGACTACATAGGCCTTTTGGTCGAAAAATGGTTATAATCGACGCTCGTGTTTTTGTTTTGATTTTATATTCTCTTATCGTTTCTTATTTTAATTTGTTATCCTTCAAGCATTACTTATTACTAGTCAATATGCATTCATTTAACATCATCTTATAATTCATTCATATTATCAAACATTGATTATATATTGGTTTAACTTCATTAATCGATGTATTTACTATTTCTATATTCTATTGGTGCATTAATCATTTTTTAATCTCTTTTCACTTCTTAATTTATTATAATTAATATTCAATGTATAATATTTACTTATTTATAAGTTTACCTCTTTCATACAAATCGAAATTCTTCATTTTAATCATAATAGACTCTTCAATTTGTGTTATACTTCAATATATATGTATGTATGTACGTATGTATAGACGCACACACAAACATATATATATATATATATATATATATATATATATATATATATATAATCAATCTCACTAATTTGACCATGAAAAACTCAGTTCTTTCGCTATCCTAAAATAGATGATCTGAAAAACCTGTCATCTATGACTTTCCGATCCACGTCCAAAATTGGCACAGGCATCGCAGATGCCGTTGACGGTGGATTGTTTGAGGTAAAATATAAAATAATGAATAGATCATAGAACTATCTACAATATTTTGCATTTCTGAAACTCACAACGAAAGGGATAAAATATGTAACTAGTAATACAATCCTAGATAAATTATAGAACGTAATATTAAATAAAATCCAACTACAACATCTCTTTGTACTAGTAACGAAAATAATATAATTTCAGAGAATATGTAACATTTCGACTTTTCGACGCTCGAAAGTCGACTACAATACAACCACTGTATCAACTGCCGAACTATCGAATACCGGAAAACCAAATTGTTAGGGTTGAAAAAGAAAAGGTAGAAGAAGAAAGAAAGAAAAAGAAACGAAAACAATATCAGAATCTCACATTCGCAGCGGAACAATATATAATAGATAAATGAATGATCTTTATAACAAAGAACTATATCAGTTTATACAATACATCATCAGAGTTTACAACAACAACACACAACACTGGACAGTTATATAAATTTGTCCTCATAACAGAATACACAGCGGAATAATAATATAAGTGATACGTCTAGCCATCCAGCTCTCCTCCAGATCTCCACAGCAACTTCTGAATTCCAGAATGACCTGATAACCTGACTCTAGGCTGCCCGTGTGGAAAATTATGGGCACCCGGAGTTTAGAAAGGGAATAATAAACTCCAAGTCAGTCGTGGGACTGGTGTGAGATCTTAAAAACAGTTATTTTCCCAAAGAAAATAAAAGAATTTTGCAATGCTTTTGGAAAATGAAACTACCATAAGGCCTCCCGGCACACACACAATACAATCGCACATATGAGGGAGATTTCTCCTTATGATAGTCAAACATGCTTGATACGCAAAATTCTTTTTCATATTATCATTAGTGCATAGTGTCGAAATATTTCGAAAGTATAATATTAACCTTAGCCAGCATAGGTACCATGATACTATGCCTACTATAGCTGCTATGTTAAATAGCAGGTTCTACAACTAAAACCGTACTGGGTTCGTATTGGGAATTAGATTTCCAACAAATGGTTAGGCTAAGGAACTTCCTATGCCACATGGGTACGCCTCTGGAGGGACGTCCCGAGAACTAACTAGCTCTCTGCCAACACAAGGCCGGGTTACCTCTTACTAGGTAACTACTACACGAGTATGCCACCCCCCGGTCGTTTGCGACCTTTATCCGAGGGCCCTCGATCACAAAGCAACAATCACATAGTAAATGAGATTGGAGCAACCACACAGGTAAAATATCTGGGCTCCATACCATGATACCATCTTTTTCCAGAAGGAAATGACATGCCCTAAAGGGAGCGACCCTCATAACCTTGCCGCATCTTTCCTGTTTCGACCATTTCCGGGGTATGAGGTTCGATGAGGTCTCGTCCACAAAGCTACGCTTTACACGAAAGTCATGCTTTGATCAATACATGATCAGCAACACACAGCAACACTTAGCATGCCACACTACCAAATTGGAAGTATATCACTGATAACCTTCAACTACATAACCTCTGAGCTCGTACGTCTCAGAGAAGAGTGTTAAGCTAAGAGAATAAATTCTCCGCCACTAACAGATATGTATTTGAAAGAAATCTGCTTTATATCTCAAAGTGTACTGTCAGACATACGACCATACAAATCTGTTCCGGGTTCGAACAGAATCGAAGACACTTCGTCCAATAAAGGAAGAAGCCCTTGCAAATCTGGTCTTTAATTGCAATCCATAACGTCGTATCATTATTCGGAATGGGTTATATGACACAAAGTCCTCTCCCGGCTAAACCGAATAATGAACGCTTTTTTAAAAAACAAATTCAAGTGTCATTTCAAAGGCAAATATTGATAGTCGGTTATTTAACTATCAAACAACATTCACAATAATCATCCAATCTAAATAATTTTTCCAAATTATTAAATTTCAAAATATCTTTGCCAGATATATATTTTCCACACTTCATCACTTTGAAAACAAATTTCAAATCACTTTTCACTCTCGGAATAAAATTCCCGATATTATTTATTTCCACTGAGAATTTAAATTTTCAAATATCCACTTATATACGATTTTTCAAATATTCACTTTCAACCCCCAAATCAAATTTCAAATCGATTTCTAAATTTATTTTAACACCAAATCAAATTTCAAATTGATTCTTCCATTTATTTCAAATACCAAATCAATTTTACAAATTGATTTCCAAGTCTATTTTCAATAGAATAGAACATTTGCAAATTGATTTCTAAGTTTATTTCCAAATAACAAACCATTTGCATATTTATTTCTGAATTTATTTCCAAATACCAAATCATTTTCATTCAAAGCATCAATCAATTTTCATATTGATTTACCAAAGATTTATTTTCCAATATCAAATCAATTATCAAATTTATTTCTAAAAATTTATTTCCTTTTTAGAATAAATCCCTTTATTCTTTCCAAATTATGGAAAATCAAATTTTAAATAAATTCTTCAACTTTTAAACAATATTATTCAAAACCCATTTATTAGTATCTTTTCCCATATTTTGGAAATAATTCGATAAGATTTCAAAATTCAACTTTATGCTTTTAAATTCCTTCTTTTAAATTCACCCAATTCTTTTAAAAGGGATTCACTTAAAATTTCCTACTTTAATTTCAAAAATCAAATTTTATTTATTTCTGGTATCCAACGATACCAAAAATACATTCGGCTAAATTATAGCCTTCAACAAATTCAATCATCAATATAATCATTCATAGATTATCAATAAATCATCACTCAACATATGAAACAAATTCATACAATTTGAGGAATCCAGTTGGATCCCTCCAACCTGTTTCCCTGCATCCATAGATGTTAGCACAACAATTAAATACCCATTCCACTTCGAGGTGGAATATCGCGGTATATGGAATTTATAAAATATCATCCGCTATTATGCGGCGCATAGGGTCTCATCCGCTATATAATGCGGGAAATCAATCACCAATATATATATATATATATATATACACTATCATATATACTATCACATCCAAACAATCAATCAATAACTGTAATTCAAATTTTAATTTGAGTGAGAAGATCTCACCTTTGCTTTTAAATTTGCAGTCCATTCCCATTCCAGCTTGTTTTCACGATGATTTTAGACCTTGTATAAACATTTACGGTTTATTAATATTCGCAATAATCGAATTACCAATTACCATTTACTAGTTTTAATTCAACTAATAATTAAATTTTAAACTAATAAATTTTCCTTTTAATAAGAATATTTGTATTATACCTTACTGTTATCGATTTCAAACGAAATAAGTTAAATTAAATTTCCCAACTTATAAAAATTCGACACATTACCTTACTCACCAAAACCGCGGCCATCGACAACCCCTTACGCAATGCCGACCAGCTTTTCCAAGAACTACGACCAGACCCGAGCCTGACGCGCCGCCATGCCTCTACTGTCGCGACCTCATTCTTGCTCGAGACCGACCTCACTATCCCCTGAGTCCCTGCGAAAAGCCACCGCGAGCTCGACCACAAAACGACGACTTGGTCTTGATTTAATCGAACGCAGAAAACCCCCCTCCTCCTCTTCCACGACGCCGTGGCATACAAATTCCCGCGCGCGCACACCAGAACGACTCGCGGCCCAAGCTTCCACCACCTTGAATGATTCAAACCCCCTGATGTCGGTCGGCATTCGATCGTGCCAAACTAAGATGGTGGAGGGAGATAGGGTTTTGCTTCTTTGTGAAGGAATTTGATTTCGTTCCTTTTCTTTTCTTTTTACAGCAATCGATTATTTTGATTTAGAGAAAGGATGCGACCATTGATTTAATTTTTTAATTTCGAACGAGAATGAAGCATCTCGATTTTTAGAGAATGAGGGAGTGTGTTCGAGAAGGCAAAGAAAGTAAGCTGATGGAAAAAGTTGACGTGAAGAGAATATTGACTAGTCAACAAGATATATCTTATTTTTTAAATTTAAATTTAAATCCAAATCATTTTGAATTCAAAGCTTAAAATCTTGACATCCTATCGAGACGTACCGCTAGGCGTTTATAATGTTAAACCCCTATTCCAAATGCAATGGAAAAGGTTTCGAGTCTTAACTCGGTCGTATGGAGAAGATAGCTTTTTGAACTCAGTTATTATATTGAATTCGATATAAATTTCAGTGCGTTTATATATCGTATGCTCACACGACAACTCCAATCACTACGGAAATTGAAATTCGATAATAATACAATATTATGGATCTAATAGAACTGGTTTCGTCAAATTCCGAGACTGTGCCCCGGAAGTCTATTTTTAAAAACCGATTTAAACGATAAAATTTCAAAACTGAACAAAACACTGTTAAATTCAATTTCAAAATTTCTATCACCTTCAGTATTATTAATATAAATTTTCTAAGCCTTGAAAATATTTTTAATCGGCTTAAAACTGAAGATTCAATATTTTACCCAACTTCAATAAATTAAATTCAATAATTAAATTGCCAAATTCATTCTGATATTTGAATTTCAGATTAAACTAACTTCCAGATATTTAAAATCAATTAAATATTCTGATTTCAAATGTCAAAAATTCAGGGTCGTCACAGAATAACACTACAAGGGAAAAGGCATTTTCCGACAGTAGAAAACCGTCGGTGGCCGTCGGAGACCGTCGGAGGCCGTCGGAAGCCGTCGGAAAATGTCGTAGGAAAATAAGGCGTCGGGGCGCAGTGTTTCTGACGGCTTCCGACACAGGGCGCCGAACATTTTTCCGACGGATTCCGACACTTGTCGGAAGCCGTCGAAAACCGTTGGAAAAAATGGCCTATAGGCTGTCGGAAGCCGTAGGAAAATTATTACCTGAAAGCTGTCGGAAGCCGTCGGAAATCTGCTGTATTTTTTTTATTCCTGCTGCAATATAGCCTTCCATCCATATTTCACATCCAAACACTATTACACCAATACTGCAGAATTCAGTATACAATATTCCAACCAAATATCAAAACCCAAACTACACAAAATTCATCAAACACACAAATACATCAAATTACATCAAAATAAAATACATAATATACATAACCATTCCAACATTCACAACAACTCCAACAACAAGTTTCTACCATGTCATACTTACACAACATAACACAAAATCATCAACATCCACATCATCATACAACCACATAACCAAGTGTATCAAACATAATCATACAAAAATCAACAACTACCTCCACCGTCTACTAAATCATACAAAACTGGAAAAAAACATACTTGAAAAAGCAAGCAATCAATCACTCTCCTCCAGAGCCAGCAGAGGAAGGGAAGTGGCCACTATACTGCTGCATGTACTCGGCGATACGCTGGTCTAGCAACTGTGTGGTTTGTATGGCCTGTCGGCGGTTCTGCTCCTCCAGTTGGGCCACCCTAGCCTGCAAATCTTCGATCTTTGCTAGATCGATCTGAGCTCTAGTCTGCCGACTCCGTCTCTGACTGCTGGCCTGCAATAAATATTTAATTTAGCTGTGTGATCTCCGTAAGTGTATATGCAGGTATGTGAATGATTAGCTGTGTGATAATATTATTTAATTTAATTTATGCATGTTTATGTAAGTGTAGACTGGATTGTTAGTCCATGAGTTGATGATTTTGATGACAACAACCTTAGAATAAGATTATAAAATATAAATACTAACAATATAGTTTAGATATATATGTATATGTAGGATTTAACCATGCAGGTACCAAGAATGAAGACTGTACAGTATAGAGATTCAAGATATCAAGATTGAAGACTCATGAGTATCAAGAATATTAAGGTTATCAAGAGTTCAAGATTTCAAGATAAGTATTGAGTCTAGAATTATGTTAAAACTTCACAATAGCACTGAAATCTTCACTCCATTTTTCTTTTGGGATGGAACCCATTTCTACCTTTTTAGTGGCTTACAAACCCACGACAAGTAGCTTACAAACCTACGACAAGTGGCTTACAAACCCACGAACATCCTGGTTTTGTACAAGTTCTCGAGTCCTGATATGATGAGATATTCTGCAGGAAGAAGCTTTCAAAACTACTTCAAAATTATTTTCAAAACTACTTCAGAATGATTTTCAAAACTGCTTTTCAAAATGTTTTAGCCTTAAAAATTATCTTTTCAAATGTTTTTCAAAAAGATGTTTTAGCCTTAAAATATTCTTGTTTTTAAACTTTGTTTATTTTAAACTATCTTTTAATTATAATATATTTATACTTAGATTTAAATATAAAATTATAGTAAAATTATATATATATTATTCTCTATATTTATCTATGTATTTTATCTATAGTCAAGTATATTTATAAAGTTTAAAATAGTTTTAATATAAGATAAATGTTATTTTCAAAGAAAAACAAAACATCAAAATTTCCTTTGGGATGTCGACATACCCTAGTGCCCCATGTCGACATAGTGACAGTTAGATTCAAAAATTTGAATTTCAAAAGAAGTGTCTATTCGCCATAACCTTTCACGAATGGATATGACTGTTGTTCTTCTATAAATAGGGGTTAGTTTCAACGAATTATAATACAGATTTTCTAGTTTTTCGCTTCTCTTCTTCCACATTTTCTTATTCAAAATCCTATCATTACTCTGCCGAAATCAACATTGAATCTAACTAGATTATCTCTGGTTTGATTCTCTATCACTATCTCAACAAGATCCAAGTGCTATTCAGAGTTATAGGCTTCTTTGTAATCTATCTAGCGAGAAAAGGTGTGATTGTAGCCTTGGAAATCAATCAAGCGAGAAAAGGTGTGATTGTAGCCTTGGAAATCAATTGGGTGAACTTTTTGCCCCGGAAATCAAGTATCTCTACCCAGAGGATTGTGATTCTGGAGGGTGTACCTCGTAGCCTTGAAACCGAGGGTTGTAATTGTTGAATTGCTTTTGAAAGGAAATCCGTACTTAGTTGTGCGGGACTGGATGTAGGGTAACCCCGAACCAGTATAAAATCCGGTGTGTTCTTTCCTTTACTGCATTTACTTTATTTCTGCATCTGTGTTTGTTTCTGTGATTATATCTGTGTCTGAATATTGCATACATTTGTGTACAAATCAACAATAACTCAAAAAGATTTAGTAATTTCTTATAAACACTATTCACCCCCCTCTAGTGTTATTCCTAGCCTTAAGATCCGTAATCTGCATTCCTCACATTTGGTATCGGAGTAAGGTTTTCAAAAGTTTCATAATATGATTTTTTGAAAAGTTTTCAAAATGGCTACCAACACTGGTACTGTTATTAACACTAGTATCCCTGTCACTAGTTCTTTTGTAGAAGGTCAGTCTACTGCCAGACCACCATTTTTTAATGGCAGTAACTATGCATATTGGGCATGTGGGATGAAAATATATTTACAATCTATAGGATTAGATACTTGGAATATCACACAAACTGAATATTCTGAACCCACAACTAATTTTGCACAGTGGACCGCTGAGCAAAAGACTATTGCACAAAATAATTCTAAAGCAATGAATATTCCGTTTTGTTCACTTGATACAAATGAATTTAATAAAGTGTCAGTTTGTAAGTCTGCATATGAAATCTGGAAAACTTTGCAAGTGACTCATGAAGGAACAAGCAAAGTTAAACAGACCAAAATTTACATGCTCACAAATCAGTTTCCGTTATTTAAAATGAATACTGATGAGTTTATTTCAGATATGTATAGTCAATTTCAGGATATTGTGCATTCTCTCATATCCTTGGGAAAAGTGTTTTCCGAAGAAGATCAAGTCCGAAAAATTTTAAATTCTCTCACTCTAGAATGGGATCAAAAGACACTTGCTATTGAAGAGGCAAATGACATCAGTACCTTAAAGATAGAAGAATTGATTGGAAATATAATGTCGTTTGAAGTCCAAATGATCGGGAGAAGAGAAAGCAAAGCATCTGAAAAGAAATCAATGGCATTCAATGCATTAACCAATGGATCAGACTCAAACAGTGATAATGATGAAGAGATAGCATTTATGACCAGGAATTTTCGGAAATTCCTGAAATACAGAAAAATGAATAATCTCAAGAGAAACAACTATAAGAATTCTGGAAATCAAAATGCAGTGCCAAACAATGTCAAATGTTTCAACTGTGATGAACCAGGCCATATCAAAAGAGACTGTCCGTATCCAGAAAGGCAGAATCTTCCTATAAACAATGAATCGGTAAAGAAACAGAAGCGTGCATTTACTGCTACTCTAGATGATTCAGACTCGTCCTCAAGCGATGATGATCATAAGACAGATAATTCAAATTTGTGTTTCACGGCAGTTCACGACTTCAACAAATTCAAGGAAACGGACTCAGAAAAAGGTACACATTTACAATTGATTGAAATTGCATGCTTAGAATTAGATGATTGATTGCCTGATTGATTGATTTTGAATTGGTGTGTTGATTGAATTTTAAATTTATTTTTTAATTATTTTTTATTATTTTATTATTTTTATTTTATTATTTTTAATAATATAATAATATCTTTTGGAATATACTATAATTCTAATAATATTTCAGATATATATATCTATATATATATAGACATTAATATAATAAGTATATGTATATTAGAATAATTAGGAAAAATAAACCAGAGAAATTCACAGGCATATGTCGACATGGTCCCTACCCTGATGTCGACGTAGGTACCTGAATTTGAAATTCAAAATTTGAATTCAAATGGTTGAATTTCCCTCCACTTTTTCACTTCATTCAATACTCTGAAAAGGCATCTTTTGACCAGAGAACATGTCTTTCAAAAATCTATTTATTCACTATCTTTTATCACAACTTTTCACTTTCATTTTCAAATTCAAACTCTCTTCAAAACTTCAAGCTCTCTACTCTCTACTTTAATGGCTTCTTCAAGCAACCCCTCCACCATGAGGCTTTCCAGAAACTTGAAAGAGCAACTCCTCAATAATCTGGAGGCCATAAAAGCATACATCAACTATGCTAATTATGGAAAAGTCCATCCTGAAAAGTTTGCTGTTTTTTCAAGATTTTGCTTCTTATGAAATTGATACTCTTTTAGCAAACAATCATACTCTTAGTCTTGTTGATGCTTCTCAAAATGATTTCGTTTGTTATCCAAATCTTGTCAAAATTTTCTATGCAAATCTCAATCGAGAATTTTATGAAGGAAATGATGATGAAATTTGGAGTAGTGTCAAAGGCACTAGAATTGTTTTAAATTGTGATCTTTTGGGTACCATTCTCAATTGCAAAAATACGGGAATGGATCTTTCTAGTTTTCAAATCGATGAACATGATCGTGAGACATTTCATCATATTTTTGAAGGAGATGAAAACTTTGAATTTAAAAACCGAAACTTTCGTCCTAAAGCAAGAATTGTTAACCTACTTTTACAACATACTTTGACCCCAAGATCGGGGAATTTTAAAAATCCTACCTCAAAAGTTTGCAAAGCTCTTTTTGCTATTTTCGGAAATTATGATATCAATTGGGCACAAGTTATTTTGGATGAACTTCGTCCTAAAAATTTTGAAATGGGAGAAAACACTTTATATCATGGAATCTACCTTACTCGGATTTTCAACTATTTTGGAGTAAATCTCAAAGGAGAAGAATTTATTTCAAGAAAAGTTTTTAATATTTCAAACATTTCTCTCATGAAAATCCCATATGTTTTTCAACCTTATGAGAGTCTTGCCGAAAAAGAAGAGCGTTTGGCTCATGAGGAAATGGAAGAGGAAGAAGAAGAAGAAGAAGGGGATGAAATGGAAATAGAAGAAGAAGAAGAAGAAGGTGAAACATCCCTAGAAAGTATTGAATATCTCTCCAATCCTACCAAAAAAACTATTCTCAAAAACCAAAAGATTATTGTTGAGAATCAACGGGTTCTTAAAAGATCCGTTAGTAAGAAGTTGGACAACATATCATCCAAGATGAACAAGTTTTTCTCTAAAGTCATCAAGAAACTTGGATTATCTTCATCTTCATCATCCTCTAACTAGTTCTATATTTTCATATCATGTCGAATTAGTTTAAGTTTGTTTTAATTTGAGTATTTATGAAGTTATTTATGATTAATCATTGTATCACTCTTCTATGCAATGAAATTGAATTTCCTTTCTGTTATCTAGCTTATCTTATCTCTTGAATAAATGTTAGTATATTATAGAAATATATATATACACCATTATTCACAAAATAAAATTATCATCAAATTTCACTGCCTCATGTCGACATCTCCCCCTTGACCATGTCGACATGTACTGGTCAGAAATGACACTTCATTTTGAATTTGAAATTTGAATAACTACCATGTGTCTATTCATTTCAAACGAATTTCTACACCTATATATACCCATTTCTTCCAGAATTCATTACTGAATATTATTTCTTATCTATTCTATCTCTCATTCTTCTCATAATTTCAAAAATGGCTAATCCAATTCATAACTTATCCGAGAATCTTGAAGAAACTCTTAATTCATTCAAGAATATTCTCTCGTTGATTCTTCGTAACCAGCGACACTTAGAACTGAGTCAAATATAGATGATCAAGGAGCAAGAAAGGCATTTCGAGGCAATTCGATGGATGATTTCTTCCCTGCACAAGGATGATAACGAAGCGCATCCTCCTGTCTCTCTCATAAATGACAATGAAAATTTGGATGCCATCAAAGCAGACCCTATATTCGAAGAAGAAGGATAGGTGGAAGTTCCTCGTAACGTTTAATTTGTTTGCTTTATTTCTTTGTTTTGATTGATTTTATTAAATAATTGGTGTGGATTGATGAATGTATAAATATACATTGATATATTTATAATCGTTGTTTGAATATCATGTCTATAAATATAGTTATTTCTTAGTATACTCTATTATATAGTTTATTAATACACGTACTTGAGTACAAGAATGAGGGGGAGTTATATAGTTTGGAGTTAGTTTGTTTTTTGTTGATGACAAAGGGGAAGAAATATAAATTAGGAGAGTTAGGCATAGATTAAGGGGGAGTCAATAGGATAGAAGTAATATTTTATAAACAAAGGTTGTCATCATCAAAAAGGGGGACATTGTTAGTCCATGAGTTGATGGTTTTGATGACAACAACCTTAGAATAAGGTTATAAAATATAAATACTAACAATATAGTTTAAATATATATGTATATGCAGGATTTAACCATGCAGGTACCAAGAATGAAGACTGTACAGTATAGAGATTCAAGATATCAAGATTGAAGACTCATGAGTATCAAGAATATCAAGATTATCAAGAAAGAGTTCAAGATTTCAAGATAAGTATTGAGTCTAGAATTATGTTAAAACTTCACAATAGCACTGAAATCTTCACTCCATTTTTCTCTTGGGATGGAATCCATTTCTATCTTTTTAGTGGCTTACAAACCCACGACAAGTAGCTTACAAACCTACGACAAGTGGCTTACAAACCCACGAACATCCTGGTTTTGTACAAGTTCTCGAGTCCTGATATGATGAGATATTCTGCAGGAAGAAGCTTGCAAAAC
The DNA here is from genome assembly GCA_030737815.1 of Allium fistulosum. Lineage (NCBI taxonomy): Eukaryota > Viridiplantae > Streptophyta > Magnoliopsida > Asparagales > Amaryllidaceae > Allium > Allium fistulosum. The sequence goes on from CM060906.1 coordinate 329,840,080, forward strand.
TACTTCAAAATGATTTTCAAAACTACTTCAGAATGGTTTTCAAAACTGCTTTTCAAAATGTTTTAGCCTTAAAAATTATCTTTTCAAATGTTTTTCAAAAAGATGTTTTAGCTTTAAAATATTCTTGTTTTTAAACTTCGTTTATTTTAAACTATCTTTTAATTATAATATATTTATACTTAGATTTAAATATAAAATTATAGTAAAATTATATATATATTATTCTCTATATTTATCTATAGTCAAGTATATTTATAAAGTTTAAAATAGTTTTAATATAAGATAAAGGTTATTTTCAAAGAAAAACAAAACATCAAAATTTCCTTTGGGATGTCGATATGCCCTAGTGCCCCATATCGACATAGTGACAGTTAGATTCAAAAATTTGAATTTCAAAAGAAGTGTCTATTCGCCATAACCTTTCACGAATGGACATGTGTAACGACCCGTAAATTTCAACTGTTTTAATAACGTAAGTAGTTGAAATTTTGTGAAATTTTAAACGATAAAATTTTGAAATATAAATTTGATATTTGGAATACGTCTAGTTAAACATAGCAACTGGTAAATTTTCGTCCGAAAATATGAAAGTTTATTTCGCGCGTAAATTCACTTCAATTTAATCAGTTAAAAAGCAATGAAAATAAAACGTTTTCGAAACCAAAATATTTTTACATAGAAAAATTCTAAACCATCTTCTGAACAAGATGTCAGTTTGTCGTTTTTCCAAATTCGGACATCTTTGGCTCCGTCGATCTTATTTTTCAGTGTTTTTCTCGCATTTTCCACCAGTTGAAAAATTCGAAATTTTATAATTCAATCATACCACCGATATTTGTATATTATTTTGATCGTCTCATTATGCTGAGCACAACGGTATCTTCATTTCAGTTTTCGAATCCTGAAATGCCGTGGAGTCAGTAAAACCATTCCGTATCGGTTTCATCTTCTCGTGCCTTTTGATTTTACTACCAACAGCTGTTTCCATTAATATTTTGTTAAATTCGTGCTTGATTATTCCTATTCCCACTGTTCATTAAATGTGGGTTTACCTTTTCAATATATTGCTATTCCAATCTATCGGTTCAATAGCTTGCAAAGTTCGTTCATTAACTTTGCTCATCATAATTGTACATTAGCTTTTGAGATAACCCCCACGTCATTTTCTTCCTTTCATTCTGTTCTCTCCTCCATTTCATATGAAACGCCTACTCCTTCATTTTTCATTCAAACCTACGCGTCTTCATGCCGCTCATCTCCATCATCCACCACCGCATATACCTCCTCCCTTTCACCTCCATCTCCGCCTGACCCAACCAAGCCCAAGCCTGCCACGTCAGCCGACCCGCTCCTCCCATTGCCTTCCGTGCCACTTCCCTAGCCTACGTCAGTGTATCCTCCACCACTAACCTCCCCTACTCGACCTCACCCACAAAGTCATCCCGCCCCACACCAGCCACCAGCCGCTTCCACCACCTTCCAGTCACCGCCTAGTCCACACCACCGTCTCATCCGCCTGTGCAACCACCGAGGCAGCGGCACACCACTAGCCAAGGCCACGCCTAAACCCTATCAATCTCCCTGGCCTTGCAACCCGAACCCAAAGCAACCCGGCTCCATCGCCTCCCCTCTCGAACCTCCCTATGACCGAAACCCATCACTGCTCAGCTTCTCCCCTATCTCTCCTCTGAGCCCAGAAATACACAGTTGTATATATGCTAATACATATATACGTGTCCAAGCAAAGGTTTGTGCGTGTCTGTACCTTTATATATATATAGATTGGGATTGGATCCTGTTTCTCTTTTCTATCGTTTTGTCCTTCATCGTCTTTAGGAATTTAGTTCATATATTTTGCTCATATGCAAGTCTATTTGGTATACACGAGTGTATATATGTTCATATTGGTAGGCAGTATAATATATAACAAAGGCTATATTTGCTTTAAATTTGCCTATTTCGATCATACCTAGTCTTGTTATATTGATTTTATTTTTTTAAATATTGATTTTAAATTGTTATAAATATATATGTTATATATTTCGTATAGGTTATAAACTTGTTACTGTATATATATAAGTTTTATAAATATATATGTGAACTACTGTATAAAGGTATTGTTTTATAATTTGTGTTGGGTTTGAACTGTAATGGGTACGTAAGTCTTTACACACCAGAAGCTTTGTACACTTGCTTACTATATGAATGTTATATATTACATAAGAGAAGTATAGTATGTTATATTATATTATTTGTAGTGGAAGTGTTAATTTATACAGGTCCTTAAAAAAAAAAATGTTAGCATAAGTATAATATGACCGTTATATTATGTCAGTTTATAAAAATTTTGTATAACTTAGTTGTTGTATATATATATATTATGTAAGTTGTATTTGATCGGTTTGAGTTTATATATGTATTAATAAAGTGAGTTATTTTGGTTTTATAATACTGATTTTAAATGTAATATGTATATAAGCCGTATATTAGTATATAAGCATATGCATGAGTGATTTTTTTTTAAGTAAAACTTATGGGTTTTATGTTAATTTCCAATATGTGTTTAAATTTAAAAAAATGACTTTGATGTATATAGATTTAAAATTTAAGGTTTATATATAATGTTGGTTTATACAAAGTGATATGTTTGTTTATCTATATAAGTATTTATTTCAAAGTCTTTTACGCATAAGTTATGTAAGTAAATGTTAGTACATATTTTACGCATAAGTTATGTAAGTAAATGTTGAATAAAAGTAATAAAATAATGATACAATATACTCTTCGTTTCTATTATATCTAGCGGATCTTTAATTCGTTCTCATCAATTCTTGTTCACCAGCTTTGTTCGTCGATTCGTGTCGATCCTATTCGCTTTGAAATTCGTGCTTGGATTCGCAATTCAATTTCAGTGGCCATTTTAGCGTGCGTATCCGTGTCGTCTTCTCGTGCATCTTTAGCCTCGAAAGGTGAGCACTCACTCACGATTAACGTTCTTTTATTTATTAAATTTGATTTCAATTGAAACGACAATTGAAATATGCTGTTGTTAGTTAATTTCACTGTTATATATGCTATTACCTGTATCAGTTCACCTGTGACATCTGACACCATTATCTGTTAATTATTTATGCGATGATAATACAGTTTGGCTGATAATTGATTGATTGTTGATGTTTATATTGGACGATAAATTGTTAATGTTAAAATGGTAAATAGTATGAAATTGAACTTGATATAGGATAATTAAATGTTAAATTTGATTAACTGACATTTGTATAATATGACCCCTTTAACTGTTAAATCCATTGACACGTATGATTTGCTTAATTACATTTTGAATCACTGAATGTATGTTGTTAAATTGATGATGTATGAAATTGTAAATAGATGACAAGTGAAAACCGTAATGTAATAATCTTTAATCTACATGAAATGATAGTGTAGATTCTAGAAATAATTATATTAATTCGTACAAATAACAATGCAAATTAATACGGTTATTTCGGGATTATATGAATTGATTATTGGATTGATATTGGTTGTTGTTATTGCTTGTTTATTTACTTTGACACCATCCCAGTTATCACACTGCAAGTTCCCTTTGATATGTTTTGATTTTGAATTGAATTGGAATCGGGTTGAAATGATAAATACCCAAATTGAACTTTGACTTAGGAAAGAAAATTAAATAAAAACCCGATTGGTCAATAATGTGATTTGAAAATAAACGAAGATTTTATTTGAATAAAGAATATGGTTTTGAAATGAAGTTGAAATTTGAATTTTTGATGAAAGGAAAATGGTAATATTTAATAATCTGAAACAAAAGATTAATAATGTAATCAATGAAAGAATGTTGTTTAATTTGAGAAATGATTGAATTAAGTTTGAAATGATTTAATAATTAAGTTTGAAATTATAATTAAGTTTGAAATTATTAAACTTTGAAATTATTTAATAATTAAGTTTTGAACTATTTAATAATGAATTATTAAATGATTAAATTGAATTGAAATTCTTTAATAAGAAAAATTGAACTTTTGAATAAGTGAATTTTACTTCGTAAATAATTGAAATTGGGTTTCTTTATAAATTAAGTTTCGGGAAAATTATTTAAGAAAGTAAATAAGTGAAATGGAATTTCTTTAACAAGAAATGAAAATGTGATATTTTGGAATTAATGTAAGACTTGAAAGTTGAAGAATTGATTTGACGAATTTAGTTTAATTCAAAATTGTAAGTTTTGTTTTAATGAAGTTGAACTTAAGAATTGATTAAATGAATTGGAAATTTAATAGAAATTGTTTTGAATGATAAAGTAACTTAACGAATATTGAATGAAATCGATAAATGAGTTTAAATTGATTTGAATGTTAAATATAATTTATTTAAATGATTTCGGAATGAAACTTATATACGAACTTGAATCAATATTTGGATTGTTTTAAATAGAAATTGAAATTGAATTATAAGATTTTGAAACGGAAAATTGGAAGTTTTGAAACGAAAATTTGGAAATTGTTTTAGAAAGACAAATGAAATGTTGATTTACGAATTCTATTTGAAATTGAAATTGATTTGGTTTTTTTTGAAATATATAAACGACCAATCGGTGTAATAATTACGAAAGTTATTAAAGAGACCGGGATCGGTAATGGATATACTCTCTATCTGAACCGAAACCACTTTAATAACTAAACGCGGAGTGTTGATCCAGAACGAAGTGGATGGATTTGATGAACGTGTTGACTGAAGAAAGAGAACGATTTTGGATGACCCTTGACATGACTAAAACAGGAGCCGCGCCGGGCCATTGAGGATCGCCATCTCTAGCGGACACACTTCTTCGATACCATATCTATTACTTTTGTGATTCGATTTGGGTGCACCCCTTGATTATGGGAGTGTTGTTTCGCGGTGTTGGGGTAGTAGCTGCTATGCCCAACATCAGTCCGGATCAGGCAACTACTAGTATCCTAGTTGGTATCGCCTCATGTACCTTGTCATACTGATTATCCTATTCGCGACCACTACGATTTTGATTTGTACCTTTAGTATATGGATTGCCCTCTGGTGACTTCCGGTTTTGGGGAAACTACGGTCTTGTATATGCTTTTGGGAATAAACAGGTTAAGAGGTGTATGGGCCCTGCTTAACCCTACTTTGATATCTTTATATTACTGATAGACATTATCTACTTAGCGTACATTACTACCTAGTAGATAGTTTAACGGATCCTTAAAGGATGGTTATTCCAAACATCCTTTGAGTTACTTGTATTTCAATTGCTATTTCACTTGAGTTGGATTTATTAATATAAGAATGTTAATCCTGACTCGAGTGTCTTGTGTTTTTGCTTTACGCTCGGGTCAGACTGAGTGTACCAGTATTCGAGACTCACCTTTGGAGTTGGAGCTTTGCTTGAAGATCCAGCCATCTATTCTACTTTCAGCATTCGATGATTCCAGTGATGTATTCTGATTGTATCTGATGTATCGGGTTACTCTTCTGTTGTAAACTCTGATGTATTTTATATATTCATATAGTAGCTTCATGAACTACTATCTCTTTTATTTCCGCTGCACTTATTACTCTGTGTCTGTGATCTGTGATTATTTATTTACTGTATATGTTCAGTTTTGCCAATTTAAATTAACAACGCGGTATTTTGAGCAATTCAACTCCGGCATGAGTGTCTACCTATTCACTTATAATGGACGCGAATGGTCCAAAATATCGGGTCGTTACAGTTGGTATCAGAGCTTTGGTAGCTCTAGGCAAAACTTAACATATAGGGTAAATGTATTTACAGAATCACTCTCATTCGAGTTTCAATCTCTTCCTTTGACTCAATTCCTTTGAATTTTGGAACGTCCCCCTAGGTTCCGAAATTCATTCGTGTCCTTCACTAATTCGTCTTCTTTCAATCATGGAGCACCCCATAACTCCATTCTGAATGTTATCTATAATAGATCGGCGGTCTCGCCAATCTTAGAATGATTCGTAAAGGAGTAAATTCATTTTTTTTAAATAGGCATCGATTTACCGGAGATTTCTGTATCCTTGGTTTACGATGCTATCTATTCCCTACTATACCTGAATTCCATCTCTTGAGATCGAGTGTTGATTTACCTCGGAATTCAGCATCGATCTTATTCTTGAAGTTACGGACGACTCGGTTAAGGTTGCCCGTGAATTAAATAAAATCATCCATCTCCCGATTGTGGTAATCGAATTATCTTGTCTTCTGTTTCAAACTTATTTTCGAATCAAAATTCTCTTTGATTTAAGTCAACAAAAAAATTTGAATCCCTATCCTTATTTTGAAAATTTATTCCTGTATCGTCAAGCAAAGAAATGTATTTGTAAACTAATATATAAATGTTTTAATATATACTGTGTTGTTTGAGTTGTTGATGTTGATTTGGGTTTTCGATCAATTCGTCTGATCAACGCTATCGATAGGATTTCCAAAACACTTGAACAGAGCAAACCGACACAATATTATTTTAAATCTGGAAAATGAAATAAATTTGTTTGATTATATTGTGAAAATTTAAGTAAAAAAAAAAATTTCTGGAATTTAATAGGTTAATTAAATTGTTTGTTTGAAATGATAATATTTGATTATCATTTATTGTTCTAAATAAATTTATAATTATGGTTTATAAATTGATTTAATTCAGAAATTTGAGAATTTAGATTCCGGTGATTTCAAACTTTGGTTTTAAAATTTTAAAGTATATATTATTGAAAGTAATTTCGAAAGGAAATCGTTTCAAAGAATTTTGAAATGTTGAAATCAGTGCTCTCTTCCTTGTCGCTGGAAAATAATTTCGGTGATGGCGGCCGCATCATCGATATTCATTTTCGAGTTTCGAAGTGGAGAAACCATTCTGTAGCTTTGCTACGGTTTTGTTTTGAAAATATTTTGATTTGAATTTCTTCAGTATAATTTGATGTATATATAAGTATCTTATTTTAAAATTTAATTTGATTTCATATAAATATATTATATATCTCTCTAAATTGTTAAAGTTAATCGGAAATCTAATTCTTAAATGTTGTTAAAAGATGATTTTAATTATAAATAGAACCAAAATTTGGAATAAATATTTAAACTTGAATAATTGAATTTGGAAAATTTTATCTGTATATTGTTCAACTGCATTCTAATACAACTTACCTAAATCGTTCAGAAGTGGAATATGTAATTGGATAATATATAAGATAAATTGAATTTATAAATAAAATTTGAGTGTTATAATAAATGTTATACACTAAATTTTGATTATAAAGATGTTAATAGAGTAGATAGGATAATAAGTAAACTCAGTTAATAATGAAATAAATTTGTTTTGAAAGAATAAATAAATTTGTTTTGAAAGAATTAATAAACTGAAATTTGATCAACATATGAAAATACCTTGAATTTAAAAGAAATTAATAGATATAAATTAATTTAAATCGAAACTTTTATGGTTTAAATTTATTTATATGGGTTAAATATATGTGATTAGATATATTATGTAGATTAAATTTAACAATAATTTGGAATTAAAAGAATTTAAATTGCTGAAAAAATATGATTATAATAAAAGACTATTCAAATTTATGGTTTTAGAAATTGTAAATTGAAGATAATCAGATAATAAGATAATTAATTTAGAAATAGTTGAGATTGATTTTAGTGAAATCAAATGGATTAAACAAATTATTGAATACCAACTAATTTAAATTTAAATTTATATGGTTTAAAGTAATTGTTATTTTGTATTTCAAATCTGTTTTCTTTCTGGTTGTTTCTATTCTCCTACCTCGTTCCTTTTCGGGGACGAAAAGTTTTGAGTGGGGGAGAGTGTAACGACCCGTAAATTTCAACTGTTTTAATAACGTAAGTAGTTGAAATTTTGTGAAATTTTAAACGATTAAATTTTGAAATATAAATTTGATATTTGGAATACGTCTAGTTAAACATAGCAACTGGTAAGTTTTCGTCCGAAAATATGAAAGTTTATTTCGCGCGTAAATTCACTTCAATTTAATCAGTTAAAAAGCAATGAAAATAAAACGTTTTCGAAACCAAAATATTTTTACATAGAAAAATTCTAAACCATCTTCTGAACAAGATGTCAGTTTGTCGTTTTTCCAAATTCGGACATCTTTGGCTCCGTCGATCTTATTTTTCAGTGTTTTTCTCGCATTTTCCGCCAGTTGAAAAATTCGAAATTTTATAATTTAATCATACCACCGATATTTGTATATTATTTTGATCGTCTCATTATGCTGAGCACAGCGGTATCTTCATTTCAGTTTTCGAATCCTGAAATGCCGTGGAGTCAGTAAAACCATTCCGTATCGGTTTCATCTTCTCGTGCCTTTTGATTTTACTACCAACAGCTGTTTCCATTAATATTTTGTTAAATTCGTGCTTGATTATTCCTATTCCCACTGTTCATTAAATGTGGGTTTACCTTTTCAATATATTGCTATTCCAATCTATCGGTTCAATAGCTTGCAAAGTTCGTTCATTAACTTTGCTCATCATAATTGTACATTAGCTTTTGAGATAACCCCCACGTCATTTTCTTCCTTTCATTCTGTTCTCTCCTCCATTTCATATGAAACGCCTACTCCTTCATTTTTCATTCAAACCTACGCGTCTTCATGCCGCTCATCTCCATCACCCACCACCGCATATACCTCCTCCCTTTCACCTCCATCTCCGCCTGACCCAACCAAGCCCAAGCCTGCCACGTCAGCCGACCCGCTCCTCCCATTGCCTTCCGTGCCACTTCCCTAGCCTACGTCAGTGTATCCTCCACCACTAACCTCCCCTACTCGACCTCACCCACAAAGTCATCCCGCCCCACACCAGCCACCAGCCGCTTCCACCACCTTCCAGTCACCGCCTAGTCCACACCACCGTCTCATCCGCCTGTGCAACCACCGAGGCAGCGGCACACCACTAGCCAAGGCCACGCCTAAACCCTATCAATCTCCCTGGCCTTGCAACCCGAACCCAAAGCAACCCGGCTCCATCGCCTCCCCTCTCGAACCTCCCTATGACCGAAACCCATCACTGCTCAGCTTCTCCCCTATCTCTCCTCTGAGCCCAGAAATACACAGTTGTATATATGCTAATACATATATACGTGTCCAAGCAAAGGTTTGTGCGTGTCTGTACCTTTATATATATATAGATTGGGATTGGATCCTGTTTCTCTTTTCTATCGTTTTGTCCTTCATCGTCTTTAGGAATTTAGTTCATATATTTTGCTCATATGCAAGTCTATTTGGTATACACGAGTGTATATATGTTCATATTGGTAGGCAGTATAATATATAACAAAGGCTATATTTGCTTTAAATTTGCCTATTTCGATCATACCTAGTCTTGTTATATTGATTTTATTTTTTTTAAATATTGATTTTAAATTGTTATAAATATATATGTTATATATTTCGTATAGGTTATAAACTTGTTACTGTATATATATAAGTTTTATAAATATATATGTGAACTACTGTATAAAGGTATTGTTTTATAATTTGTGTTGGGTTTGAACTGTAATGGGTACATAAGTCTTTACACACCAGAAGCTTTGTACACTTGCTTACTATATGAATGTTATATATTACATAAGAGAAGTATAGTATGTTATATTATATTATTTGTAGTGGAAGTGTTAATTTATACAGGTCCTTAAAAAAAAATATGTTAGCATAAGTATAATATGACCGTTATATTATGTCAGTTTATAAAAATTTTGTATAACTTAGTTGTTGTATATATATATATTATGTAAGTTGTATTTGATCGGTTTGAGTTTATATATGTATTAATAAAGTGAGTTATTTTGGTTTTATAATACTGATTTTAAATGTAATATGTATATAAGCCGTATATTAGTATATAAGCATATGCATGAGTGATTTTTTTTTTAAGTAAAACTTATGGGTTTTATGTTAATTTCCAATATGTGTTTAATTTTAAAAAATGACTTTGATGTATATAGATTTAAAATTTAAGGTTTATATATAATGTTGGTTTATACAAAGTGATATGTTTGTTTATCTATATAAGTATTTATTTCAAAGTCTTTTACGCATAAGTTATGTAAGTAAATGTTAGTACATATTTTACGCATAAGTTATGTAAGTAAATGTTGAATAAAAGTAATAAAATAATGATACAATATACTCTTCGTTTCTATTATATCTAGCGGATCTTTAATTCGTTCTCATCAATTCTTGTTCACCAGCTTTGTTCGTCGATTCGTGTCGATCCTATTCGCTTTGAAATTCGTGCTTGGATTCGCAATTCAATTTCAGTGGCCATTTTAGCGTGCGTATCCGTGTCGTCTTCTCGTGCATCTTTAGCCTCGAAAGGTGAGCACTCACTCACGATTAACGTTCTTTTATTTATTAAATTTGATTTCAATTGAAACGACAATTGAAATATGCTGTTGTTAGTTAATTTCACTGTTATATATGCTATTACCTGTATCAGTTCACCTGTGACATCTGACACCATTATCTGTTAATTATTTATGCGATGATAATACAGTTTGGCTGATAATTGATTGATTGTTGATGTTTATATTGGACGATAAATTGTTAATGTTATAATGGTAAATAGTATGAAATTGAACTTGATATAGGATAATTAAATGTTAAATTTGATTAACTGACATTTGTATAATATGACCCCTTTAACTGTTAAATCCATTGACACGTATGATTTGCTTAATTACATTTTGAATCACTGAATGTATGTTGTTAAATTGATGATGTATGAAATTGTAAATAGATGACAAGTGAAAACCGTAATGTAATAATCTTTAATCTACATGAAATGATAGTGTAGATTCTAGAAATAATTATATTAATTCGTACAAATAACAATGCAAATTAATACGGTTATTTCGGGATTATATGAATTGATTATTGGATTGATATTGGTTGTTGTTATTGCTTGTTTATTTACTTTGACACCATCCCAGTTATCACACTGCAAGTTCCCTTTGATATGTTTTGATTTTGAATTGAATTGGAATCGGGTTGAAATGATAAATACCCAAATTGAACTTTGACTTAGGAAAGAAAATTAAATAAAAACCCGATTGGTCAATAATGTGATTTGAAAATAAACGAAGATTTTATTTGAATAAAGAATATGGTTTTGAAATGAAGTTGAAATTTGAATTTTTGATGAAAGGAAAATGGTAATATTTAATAATCTGAAACAAAAGATTAATAATGTAATCAATGAAAGAATGTTGTTTAATTTGAGAAATGATTGAATTAAGTTTGAAATGATTTAATAATTAAGTTTGAAATTATAATTAAGTTTGAAATTATTAAACTTTGAAATTATTTAATAATTAAGTTTTGAACTATTTAATAATGAATTATTAAATGATTAAATTGAATTGAAATTCTTTAATAAGAAAAATTGAACTTTTGAATAAGTGAATTTTACTTCGTAAATAATTGAAATTGGGTTTCTTTATAAATTAAGTTTCGGGAAAATTATTTAAGAAAGTAAATAAGTGAAATGGAATTTCTTTAACAAGAAATGAAAATGTGATATTTTGGAATTAATGTAAGACTTGAAAGTTGAAGAATTGATTTGACGAATTTATTTTAATTCAAAATTGTAAGTTTTGTTTTAATGAAGTTGAACTTAAGAATTGATTAAATGAATTGGAAATTTAATAGAAATTGTTTTGAATGATAAAGTAACTTAACGAATATTGAATGAAATCGATAAATGAGTTTAAATTGATTTGAATGTTAAATAGAATTTATTTAAATGATTTCGGAATGAAACTTATATACGAACTTGAATCAATATTTGGATTGTTTTAAATAGAAATTGAAATTGAATTATAAGATTTTGAAACGGAAAATTGGAAGTTTTGAAACGAAAATTTGGAAATTGTTTTAGAAAGACAAATGAAATGTTGATTTACGAATTCTATTTGAAATTGAAATTGATTTGGTTTTTTTTGAAATATATAAACGACCAATCGGTGTAATAATTACGAAAGTTATTAAAGAGACCGGGATCGGTAATGGATATACTCTCTATCTGAACCGAAACCACTTTAATAACTAAACGCGGAGTGTTGATCCAGAACGAAGTGGATGGATTTGATGAACGTGTTGACTGAAGAAAGAGAACGATTTTGGATGACCCTTGACATGACTAAAACAGGAGCCGCGCCGGGCCATTGAGGATCGCCATCTCTAGCGGACACACTTCTTCGATACCATATCTATTACTTTTGTGATTCGATTTGGGTGCACCCCTTGATTATGGGAGTGTTGTTTCGCGGTGTTGGGGTAGTAGCTGCTATGCCCAACATCAGTCCGGATCAGGCAACTACTAGTATCCTAGTTGGTATCGCCTCATGTACCTTGTCATACTGATTATCCTATTCGCGACCACTACGATTTTGATTTGTACCTTTAGTATATGGATTGTCCTCTGGTGACTTCCGGTTTTGGGGAAACTACGGTCTTGTATATGCTTTTGGGAATAAACAGGTTAAGAGGTGTATGGGCCCTGCTTAACCCTACTTTGATATCTTTATATTACTGATAGACATTATCTACTTAGCGTACATTACTACCTAGTAGATAGTTTAACGGATCCTTAAAGGATGGTTATTCCAAACATCCTTTGAGTTACTTGTATTTCAATTGCTATTTCACTTGAGTTGGATTTATTAATATAAGAATGTTAATCCTGACTCGAGTGTCTTGTGTTTTTGCTTTACGCTCGGGTCAGACTGAGTGTACCAGTATTCGAGACTCACCTTTGGAGTTGGAGCTTTGCTTGAAGATCCAGCCATCTATTCTACTTTCAGCATTCGATGATTCCAGTGATGTATTCTGATTGTATCTGATGTATCGGGTTACTCTTCTGTTGTAAACTCTGATGTATTTTATATATTCATATAGTAGCTTCATGAACTACTATCTCTTTTATTTCCGCTGCACTTATTACTCTGTGTCTGTGATCTGTGATTATTTATTTACTGTATATGTTCAGTTTTGCCAATTTAAATTAACAACGCGGTATTTTGAGCAATTCAACTCCGGCATGAGTGTCTACCTATTCACTTATAATGGACGCGAATGGTCCAAAATATCGGGTCGTTACAGTTGGTATCAGAGCTTTGGTAGCTCTAGGCAAAACTTAACATATAGGGTAAATGTATTTACAGAATCACTCTCATTCGAGTTTCAATCTCTTCCTTTGACTCAATTCCTTTGAATTTTGGAACGTCCCCCTAGGTTCCGAAATTCATTCGTGTCCTTCACTAATTCGTCTTCTTTCAATCATGGAGCACCCCATAACTCCATTCTGAATGTTATCTATAATAGATCGGCGGTCTCGCCAATCTTAGAATGATTCGTAAAGGAGTAAATTCATTTTTTTTAAATAGGCATCGATTTACCGGAGATTTCTGTATCCTTGGTTTACGATGCTATCTATTCCCTACTATACCTGAATTCCATCTCTTGAGATCGAGTGTTGATTTACCTCGGAATTCAGCATCGATCTTATTCTTGAAGTTACGGACGACTCGGTTAAGGTTGCCCGTGAATTAAATAAAATCATCCATCTCCCGATTGTGGTAATCGAATTATCTTGTCTTCTGTTTCAAACTTATTTTCGAATCAAAATTCTCTTTGATTTAAGTCAACAAAAAAATTTGAATCCCTATCCTTATTTTGAAAATTTATTCCTGTATCGTCAAGCAAAGAAATGTATTTGTAAACTAATATATAAATGTTTTAATATATACTGTGTTGTTTGAGTTGTTGATGTTGATTTGGGTTTTCGATCAATTCGTCTGATCAACGCTATCGATAGGATTTCCAAAACACTTGAACAGAGCAAACCGACACAATATTATTTTAAATCTGGAAAATGAAATAAATTTGTTTGATTATATTGTGAAAATTTAAGTAAAAAAAAAATTTCTGGAATTTAATAGGTTAATTAAATTGTTTGTTTGAAATGATAATATTTGATTATCATTTATTGTTCTAAATAAATTTATAATTATGGTTTATAAATTGATTTAATTCAGAAATTTGAGAATTTAGATTCCGGTGATTTCAAACTTTGGTTTTAAAATTTTAAAGTATATATTATTGAAAGTAATTTCGAAAGGAAATCGTTTCAAAGAATTTTAAAATGTTGAAATCAGTGCTCTCTTCCTTGTCGCTGGAAAATAATTTCGGTGATGGCGGCCGCATCATCGATATTCATTTTCGAGTTTCGAAGTGGAGAAACCATTCTGTAGCTTTGCTACGGTTTTGTTTTGAAAATATTTTGATTTGAATTTCTTCAGTATAATTTGATGTATATATAAGTATCTTATTTTAAAATTTAATTTGATTTCATATAAATATATTATATATCTCTCTAAATTGTTAAAGTTAATCGGAAATCTAATTCTTAAATGTTGTTAAAAGATGATTTTAATTATAAATAGAACCAAAATTTGGAATAAATATTTAAACTTGAATAATTGAATTTGGAAAATTTTATCTGTATATTGTTCAACTGCATTCTAATACAACTTACCTAAATCGTTCAGAAGTGGAATATGTAATTGGATAATATATAAGATAAATTGAATTTATAAATAAAATTTGAGTGTTATAATAAATGTTATACACTAAATTTTGATTATAAAGATGTTAATAGAGTAGATAGGATAATAAGTAAACTCAGTTAATAATGAAATAAATTTGTTTTGAAAGAATAAATAAATTTGTTTTGAAAGAATTAATAAACTGAAATTTGATCAACATATGAAAATACCTTGAATTTAAAAGAAATTAATAGATATAAATTAATTTAAATCGAAACTTTTATGGTTTAAATTTATTTATATGGGTTAAATATATGTGATTAGATATATTATGTAGATTAAATTTAACAATAATTTGGAATTAAAAGAATTTAAATTGCTGAAAAAATATGATTATAATAAAAGACTATTCAAATTTATGGTTTTAGAAATTGTAAATTGAAGATAATCAGATAATAAGATAATTAATTTAGAAATAGTTGAGATTGATTTTAGTGAAATCAAATGGATTAAACAAATTATTGAATACCAACTAATTTAAATTTAAATTTATATGGTTTAAAGTAATTGTTATTTTGTATTTCAAATCTGTTTTCTTTCTGGTTGTTTCTATTCTCCTACCTCGTTCCTTTTCGGGGACGAAAATTTTTGAGTGGGGGAGAGTGTAACGACCCGTAAATTTCAACTGTTTTAATAACGTAAGTAGTTGAAATTTTGTGAAATTTTAAACGATTAAATTTTGAAATATAAATTTGATATTTGGAATACGTCTAGTTAAACATAGCAACTGGTAAGTTTTCGTCCGAAAATATGAAAGTTTATTTCGCGCGTAAATTCACTTCAATTTAATCAGTTAAAAAGCAATGAAAATAAAACGTTTTCGAAACCAAAATATTTTTACATAGAAAAATTCTAAACCATCTTCTGAACAAGATGTCAGTTTGTCGTTTTTCCAAATTCGGACATCTTTGGCTCCGTCGATCTTATTTTTCAGTGTTTTTCTCGCATTTTCCGCCAGTTGAAAAATTCGAAATTTTATAATTTAATCATACCACCGATATTTGTATATTATTTTGATTGTCTCATTATGCTAAGCACAGCGGTATCTTCATTTCAGTTTTCGAATCCTGAAATGCCGTGGAGTCAGTAAAACCATTCCGTATCGGTTTCATCTTCTCGTGCCTTTTGATTTTACTACCAACAGCTGTTTCCATTAATATTTTGTTAAATTCGTGCTTGATTATTCCTATTCCCACTGTTCATTAAATGTGGGTTTACCTTTTCAATATATTGCTATTCCAATCTATCGGTTCAATAGCTTGCAAAGTTCGTTCATTAACTTTGCTCATCATAATTGTACATTAGCTTTTGAGATAACCCCCACGTCATTTTCTTCCTTTCATTCTGTTCTCTCCTCCATTTCATATGAAACGCCTAATCCTTCATTTTTCATTCAAACCTACGCGTCTTCATGCCGCTCATCTCCATCACCCACCACCGCATATACCTCCTCCCTTTCACCTCCATCTCCGCCTGACCCAACCAAGCCCAAGCCTGCCACGTCAGCCGACCCGCTCCTCCCATTGCCTTCCGTGCCACTTCCCTAGCCTACGTCAGTGTATCCTCCACCACTAACCTCCCCTACTCGACCTCACCCACAAAGTCATCCCGCCCCACACCAGCCACCAGCCGCTTCCACCACCTTCCAGTCACCGCCTAGTCCACACCACCGTCTCATCCGCCTGTGCAACCACCGAGGCAGCGGCACACCACTAGCCAAGGCCACGCCTAAACCCTATCAATCTCCCTAGCCTTGCAACCCGAACCCAAAGCAACCCGGCTCCATCGCCTCCCCTCTCGAACCTCCCTATGACCGAAACCCATCACTGCTCAGCTTCTCCCCTATCTCTCCTCTGAGCCCAGAAATACACAGTTGTATATATGCTAATACATATATACGTGTCCAAGCAAAGGTTTGTGCGTGTCTGTACCTTTATATATATATAGATTGGGATTGGATCCTGTTTCTCTTTTCTATCGTTTTGTCCTTCATCGTCTTTAGGAATTTAGTTCATATATTTTGCTCATATGCAAGTCTATTTGGTATACACGAGTGTATATATGTTCATATTGGTAGGCAGTATAATATATAACAAAGGCTATATTTGCTTTAAATTTGCCTATTTCGATCATACCTAGTCTTGTTATATTGATTTTATTTTTTTTAAATATTGATTTTAAATTGTTATAAATATATATGTTATATATTTCGTATAGGTTATAAACTTGTTACTGTATATATATAAGTTTTATAAATATATATGTGAACTACTGTATAAAGGTATTGTTTTATAATTTGTGTTGGGTTTGAACTGTAATGGGTACGTAAGTCTTTACACACCAGAAGCTTTGTACACTTGCTTACTATATGAATGTTATATATTACATAAGAGAAGTATAGTATGTTATATTATATTATTTGTAGTGGAAGTGTTAATTTATACAGGTCCTTAAAAAAAATGTTAGCATAAGTATAATATGACCGTTATATTATGTCAGTTTATAAAATTTTTGTATAACTTAGTTGTTGTATATATATATATTATGTAAGTTGTATTTGATCGGTTTGAGTTTATATATGTATTAATAAAGTGAGTTATTTTGGTTTTATAATACTGATTTTAAATGTAATATGTATATAAGCCGTATATTAGTATATAAGCATATGCATGAGTGATTTTTTTTAAGTAAAACTTATGGGTTTTATGTTAATTTCCAATATGTGTTTAATTTTAAAAAATGACTTTGATGTATATAGATTTAAAATTTAAGGTTTATATATAATGTTGGTTTATACAAAGTGATATGTTTGTTTATCTATATAAGTATTTATTTCAAAGTCTTTTACGCATAAGTTATGTAAGTAAATGTTAGTACATATTTTACGCATAAGTTATGTAAGTAAATGTTGAATAAAAGTAATAAAATAATGATACAATATACTCTTCGTTTCTATTATATCTAGCGGATCTTTAATTCGTTCTCATCAATTCTTGTTCACCAGCTTTGTTCGTCGATTCGTGTCGATCCTATTCGCTTTGAAATTCGTGCTTGGATTCGCAATTCAATTTCAGTGGCCATTTTAGCGTGCGTATCCGTGTCGTCTTCTCGTGCATCTTTAGCCTCGAAAGGTGAGCACTCACTCACGATTAACGTTCTTTTATTTATTAAATTTGATTTCAATTGAAACGACAATTGAAATATGCTGTTGTTAGTTAATTTCACTGTTATATATGCTATTACCTGTATCAGTTCACCTGTGACATCTGACACCATTATCTGTTAATTATTTATGCGATGATAATACAGTTTGGCTGATAATTGATTGATTGTTGATGTTTATATTGGACGATAAATTGTTAATGTTATAATGGTAAATAGTATGAAATTGAACTTGATATAGGATAATTAAATGTTAAATTTGATTAACTGACATTTGTATAATATGACCCCTTTAACTGTTAAATCCATTGACACGTATGATTTGCTTAATTACATTTTGAATCACTGAATGTATGTTGTTAAATTGATGATGTATGAAATTGTAAATAGATGACAAGTGAAAACCGTAATGTAATAATCTTTAATCTACATGAAATGATAGTGTAGATTCTAGAAATAATTATATTAATTCGTACAAATAACAATGCAAATTAATACGGTTATTTCGGGATTATATGAATTGATTATTGGATTGATATTGGTTGTTGTTATTGCTTGTTTATTTACTTTGACACCATCCCAGTTATCACACTGCAAGTTCCCTTTGATATGTTTTGATTTTGAATTGAATTGGAATCGGGTTGAAATGATAAATACCCAAATTGAACTTTGACTTAGGAAAGAAAATTAAATAAAAACCCGATTGGTCAATAATGTGATTTGAAAATAAACGAAGATTTTATTTGAATAAAGAATATGGTTTTGAAATGAAGTTGAAATTTGAATTTTTGATGAAAGGAAAATGGTAATATTTAATAATCTGAAACAAAAGATTAATAATGTAATCAATGAAAGAATGTTGTTTAATTTGAGAAATGATTGAATTAAGTTTGAAATGATTTAATAATTAAGTTTGAAATTATAATTAAGTTTGAAATTATTAAACTTTGAAATTATTTAATAATTAAGTTTTGAACTATTTAATAATGAATTATTAAATGATTAAATTGAATTGAAATTCTTTAATAAGAAAAATTGAACTTTTGAATAAGTGAATTTTACTTCGTAAATAATTGAAATTGGGTTTCTTTATAAATTAAGTTTCGGGAAAATTATTTAAGAAAGTAAATAAGTGAAATGGAATTTCTTTAACAAGAAATGAAAATGTGATATTTTGGAATTAATGTAAGACTTGAAAGTTGAAGAATTGATTTGACGAATTTAGTTTAATTCAAAATTGTAAGTTTTGTTTTAATGAAGTTGAACTTAAGAATTGATTAAATGAATTGGAAATTTAATAGAAATTGTTTTGAATGATAAAGTAACTTAACGAATATTGAATGAAATCGATAAATGAGTTTAAATTGATTTGAATGTTAAATATAATTTATTTAAATGATTTCGGAATGAAACTTATATACGAACTTGAATCAATATTTGGATTGTTTTAAATAGAAATTGAAATTGAATTATAAGATTTTGAAACGGAAAATTGGAAGTTTTGAAACGAAAATTTGGAAATTGTTTTAGAAAGACAAATGAAATGTTGATTTACGAATTCTATTTGAAATTGAAATTGATTTGGTTTTTTTTGAAATATATAAACGACCAATCGGTGTAATAATTACGAAAGTTATTAAAGAGACCGGGATCGGTAATGGATATACTCTCTATCTGAACCGAAACCACTTTAATAACTAAACGCGGAGTGTTGATCCAGAACGAAGTGGATGGATTTGATGAACGTGTTGACTGAAGAAAGAGAACGATTTTGGATGACCCTTGACATGACTAAAACAGGAGCCGCGCCGGGCCATTGAGGATCGCCATCTCTAGCGGACACACTTCTTCGATACCATATCTATTACTTTTGTGATTCGATTTGGGTGCACCCCTTGATTATGGGAGTGTTGTTTCGCGGTGTTGGGGTAGTAGCTGCTATGCCCAACATCAGTCCGGATCAGGCAACTACTAGTATCCTAGTTGGTATCGCCTCATGTACCTTGTTATACTGATTATCCTATTCGCGACCACTACGATTTTGATTTGTACCTTTAGTATATGGATTGCCCTCTGGTGACTTCCGGTTTTGGGGAAACTACGGTCTTGTATATGCTTTTGGGAATAAACAGGTTAAGAGGTGTATGGGCCCTGCTTAACCCTACTTTGATATCTTTATATTACTGATAGACATTATCTACTTAGCGTACATTACTACCTAGTAGATAGTTTAACGGATCCTTAAAGGATGGTTATTCCAAACATCCTTTGAGTTACTTGTATTTCAATTGCTATTTCACTTGAGTTGGATTTATTAATATAAGAATGTTAATCCTGACTCGAGTGTCTTGTGTTTTTGCTTTACGCTCGGGTCAGACTGAGTGTACCAGTATTCGAGACTCACCTTTGGAGTTGGAGCTTTGCTTGAAGATCCAGCCATCTATTCTACTTTCAGCATTCGATGATTCCAGTGATGTATTCTGATTGTATCTGATGTATCGGGTTACTCTTCTGTTGTAAACTCTGATGTATTTTATATATTCATATAGTAGCTTCATGAACTACTATCTCTTTTATTTCCGCTGCACTTATTACTCTGTGTCTGTGATCTGTGATTATTTATTTACTGTATATGTTCAGTTTTGCCAATTTAAATTAACAACGCGGTATTTTGAGCAATTCAACTCCGGCATGAGTGTCTACCTATTCACTTATAATGGACGCGAATGGTCCAAAATATCGGGTCGTTACAACATGACTGTTGTTCTTCTATAAATAGAGGTTAGTTTCAACGAATTTTAATATAGATTTTCTGATTTTTCACTTCTCTTCTTCTTCCATATTTTCTTATTCAAAATCCTATCATTACTCTGCCGAAATCAACATTGAATCTAACTAGATTATCTCTGGTTTGATTCTCTATCACTATCTCAACAAGATCCAAGTGATATTCAGAGTTATAGGCTTCTTTGTAATCTATCTAGCGAGAAAATGTGTGATTGTAGCCTTGGAAATCAATCAAGCGAGAAAAGGTGTGATTGTAGCCTTGGAAATCAATTGGGTGAACTTGTTGCCCCGGAAATCAAGTATCTCTACCCAGAGGATTGTGATTCTGGAGGGTGTACCTCATAGCCTTGAAACCGAGGGTTGTAATTGTTGAATTGTTTTTGAAAGGAAATCCGTACTTAGTTGTGCGAGACTTGATGTAGGGTAACCCCGAACTAGTATAAAATCCGGTGTGTTCTTTCCTTTACTGCATTTACTTTATTTCTGCATCTATGTTTGTTTCTGTGATTATATCTGTGTCTGAATATTGCATACATTTGTGTACAAATCAACAATAACTCAAAAAGATTTAGTAATTTCTTATAAACACTATTCACCCCCCTCTAGCGTTATTCCTAGCCTTAAGATCCGTAATCCGCATTCCTCACATGAATGAGGCTGATAATGTATTGGATATCTAGAAAAATATAAGAAACTTAAGTATTTTAATAATTTATGGAAAAATATAAACCAAAAGGTTTCAGTTTTGTTTTCAAAATTACTAATTATAAACCGTTTGAATTTTCTATAAACCCTATGTTTTCATTTACCGAGTATTATCACCCATGTATGAATTTGTAGTAGGCTTCTGAAATCATATTGATTTGCTTATTTATTTTGCATAACCAAAATATTTGGTATTCATTTTTAAGATTATTGAGTTCAAGTACAAATTAATAGTAAGCTAGTAAGTAACATAACGTTCATATCTTCTTCCTTCTTGTGCTTTACTGGTGTGATAAAGTCATTTGGTTGGTTTGAATTCAAATTCAATATGGAGGATTTTTCAAGGTTCAAATATTTTTAAATAATGAAAAAATGAATAAAATTCAAGTTTATTGTTTTGAAAAGGTCCAAATAGCATATTTGAAGTATTTTAAGATAAAATTATATATTCCAACATAGAATTGAATTATTTAATTAGCTTTTAGATTTAAATTTAGATCAAACAAATAAACCTGTGATCGGGAAGAGCTCCTACCTCTATATGACATTATGATAAACCCGTGAAATATATACACATCATTATATAAGAGAATAATAACATGATAATGAAATATATTTCATATGTAAATGACATCAACGGTATAAATTGCTTAATTAATGATTGAAATGGAAATAGAAATGGAAGTGTATTATACCTGATTCATAATGGGTCAACTGTTCCGACGATAAGCAGATTTCATTGCCTTTTTAATAAAAATTGCTAAATAAATGACAAATGAAAATGACATAAAACATGTAAACAATGGTAAACAGATTTGGTTTCATAGTCACATCAATTTCATAATACATCAAGAATTCAACATAGTTACATCAATTGCAAAAAAATCAGATTCAGATTTATATCAGTCATCATCATCTTCTGATTCAGATTCAGTCTCGTTTTCTACGATATTTTCCTCTGCACTGTCAAACACTTCTACTAAAACATTTGATTCATCGATCAAAGGACCAAAATCTGTATGATCGTTTTTAACTATTATTTCGTTATTTTGCTCAAGATCTGCCTGATAAGCTTGTTCGTCCGGAATATTCTTCCCATCGAATGTGAATATGGCCTTTATTTTAAAAACTGCAGACCAATCTGCTTTATCTCTTTTCAAAGACGGATAAGGAGCGTAATAAACTTGCAATGCTTGTTTGGCTAGTACAAAAGGATCATACTTGTGATAGTGCGATGTATGCTTTATTTCGATAAGATTATAATCCTTGTGCACATTAATTCCAGAACTTGGAACATTGCTAAACCAATTGCATCTAAATAGGAACACCTCCTCCACGGGTCGTGAGAAATATGTCAGTTGCAAAATTTGTGTTAGAACGCCATAAAAATCATTTAAGTGATTTTCTGGATCTTCACTACCTTTAACAAATACACCAGTATTATTTGTTAATTTTTCTGCACCGTATTCTTTGGTGTTAAATTTATATCCATTGACGAAATATATTGGATATGTCTTGACCACTCTTTTTGGTCTCATCGCAAGATGTTTCAACCCTTCGTCAACAACACAATTTCTCGGCTCATAAACGTAATTTGAAAACCAACCGGAAAATTCTTTACTGAGATCTCCGTTCGGATGTTCACGTTCATAAACACTGTATATATAAACAAATTATTACATTAGGTTATACACGCGCATGCATTATAGAAAAGAATAAAACACAAATTATTATTTCAGATTACCTAACAAACGGTGCAACCTCGGCACAATTTAGAAGAATATAAGTGTGTGCTACATGAAGATCTCTATCGTCTAGCCATATTTCTACACATTTTCCAAAAGGCCGACCATGTTGTCTAAAAATAGATAACATTGCTTGAGAGGACTCTTGTTCGTCGCCTTCGTCGTTACGAGGAACACTTTCAAATGAAATATTCACATGGTCACTGAAATAGTGAGAGAAAAAGAACGAAGCTTCTTCTTCGATGTAAGATTTACATATCGAACCTTCAACTCGTGCTTTTTGCCTCACTTTTTTCTTCAGATGATTCAAATATCTATGCAAAATTTTATATTAACTTCACCTTTCAAATGCAATTAAATTACGTGATAACATATTACATACCTCTCAAATGGATACATCCATCCATATTGGACAGGACCTCGAAGTCGTGCTTCAGATGGAAGATGAACAAGTAAATGTTCCATTACATTAAAACAACCTGGCGAAAATATTTTCTCTAATTTGCAAAGCAATATAGGAATCCACTTCAAGTTTACGCAAACGTTGCACTTTTAAAGTAGTCGAACAAAGCTCTTTGTAAAACATACTAAGCTCTGTTGCTACCTTCCAAACTTTTAACGGCAGTAGTTCTTTGAACATAACGGGAATAAATTTTCCATCATTATATGACAGTTGTGACTTTTCATTCCGTCCAATCTACCATTTTTAAAGTCAACACATCTACGAAGATTTGATGATAACCCATCAAGAAATCTTAACCCTTCCATCCATTTTAACACAGCTTTAACTTGATTATTATCTAATTCGTAACATGCTTTGGGTTTTTTACTGTCATTTGGTTTCATATGAAGCTCAAGACGTTCGCATAATTCTTCTATATCACGTCTTGATTTCAAATCATCCTTCGTCTTCCCTTTCACATTCAAAATTGTGTTAAAAACATTATCAAATACATTTTTCTCATTGTGCATCGCATCTATATTATGAAGAAGCAGAAGATGTTTCCAATACAGCAACTCCCAAAAAATAGTTTGTTTGCACCAGTTATGAACAACTGATTTGCCTTCAATTTCTGTTTGCTCTCCAGTTTCATATATCTTTGGATAGTCCCTAACAAGTTCATATATGTCTTCGCTTGACCATATCGTCGGTGGTTGTTTGGTTTCTACTCTATTAGCTAAAAAGTTTTTCTTGTCTCCTATGAAGGGATGATTTACATGGAGAAAATATCGATGACAGTCAAACCCTGAAATTTTCTTACCATGAGGTAAAGAAAACGCTCGTGTTTCATCCATGCAGTATGGACATGCTAGACAACCGACAGTACTCCATCCTGAAAGCATTGCATAGGCAATAAAATCACTTATAGTCCACAACAAAGAAGCAAACATACGAAAAAAATTCTTCTTGGACACATCGTATGTTTCTACTCCTTCGTTCCACAGTATTTTTAACTCCTCAATCAACGGTTGTAAATAACATCGATTCCTTGTGTCGGATCGTCGGGGCCAGGAACGACAACAGTAAGGAACATATATTGCGTTTTCATACACATCCATGGAGGTAAATTATACGGTGTGACGATAATGGGCCATGATGAATATTTAGAACCAAATTGAGAAAATGGAGAAAAACCGTCCGTACATAATCCTAATCTAATACTCGGGTACAAAACCGTTTTGGCACAAATGACCACAATATCTGGTAACAAATACTTCAAATGTCCACACCTACTACACGGACAACGAATTTATGGATCGTTTCCGTTATTACTAAAAGCGAATTCAACAAATACGTTTATACCATTATAAAAATCTTCTTTTATTGAGCCCCTCAGTCCTTTTCTTTGGTACATCCATCTCCTCCGATCAACAAAATAATCAATCATTTTTCCTATTTGAGAAAATGAGAAGTTCAAAATTTAATATTTATTTTCAAGAATACAAATTCGAAAAAGATTATTTTCATGGTCATATAATATTTGAATTTAAAGAACTACTTCACAAATTTAAAAATATTTTCAAATAGGGCACATTTTATTTTAAAACGTATCGATACAAAAAATTGTACAAATTTTTTTTTTTTCATGGTCAGGCATCCTACTTCCCATTACAAACACAGTAAGCATTTACATTTCGTATATTACTTCGTCTCAAACGATTCAACAAAATTTCGGCAGCATTTTCCTTTAGTTCCCTGCATTGTACACAATGGTTGTACGCAGGAAACAAAAAAGAAAAGTTAGGCCAAAATTTTATGAACCGTTTGAGACGA
This sequence comes from Allium fistulosum, assembly GCA_030737815.1. Classification (NCBI taxonomy): domain Eukaryota; kingdom Viridiplantae; phylum Streptophyta; class Magnoliopsida; order Asparagales; family Amaryllidaceae; genus Allium; species Allium fistulosum. The sequence goes on from CM060906.1 coordinate 329,865,438, forward strand.
AGTAGTATACAAAATGTAAATGCTTACTGTGTTCATAACTTATCCAATACAGGGACAAATCCAACAAACATTATACCAGATGAATATAAATGGTCGTTTTTTGAAAAAAAAACGACTATTTATACAACGATCATGTACAACACTCGTCAGACGGGGCCAAAAACTCTCTAAGGGATATTTGTCAATTAGATGTGCGCATTTTACGAAAAAAAACATATTTACTAACTGCTCACATTTACAAAAATATATTTTAATTTAACACATTTATTCGACGTATTACATCAACTTAAGGCTCGTTCGACGCATTTTTTGTTGTTGCATAAGTCAATACGTGCATAATATAATATTCCTAGCTCATGCATTCATTTTATCTTATTCCAACTAACACAATACAATGATAGCATCGCTACACACGTATACAATCGTAGAATCAAGGCATACACAACGATTTACATATACACGAACAACCACAAATTATACATGTTTTTCACAATTTCACGATAAAAGATGAAATAGGAATACCATGGAATGCTAGAAACTATTATAACACTATTGGAAACAATTTCAATCACCAATTAGCCCTAATTTAAAAACTTATGCAAATCTGGATTTAGGGTAAAATTAGATTTTTGGCGAAAATAAGAGATTATACCTGAGCTAGAGAGCAATAGAGTTTGATTACTCAGACGGGGAGGATCCGAAAGCTCGAAATTGATGATTGGAAGCTTGGGGAAGAGATTTGGGGATTTTGGGTAAAAAAAATTCGTATGGAAATGAGGAAGAAGAAGGCTCGGCTGAGCCCTATAATTCGCGATTTTCCGACGGCCGCCGACGGCCCGTCGGAAATTGGCCGTCGGAAGCCGTCGCTTGATGCGGTCGGAATAATTGCCTTTTCTAGTAGTGTAAATGAAATAAATAGTAGATAGCTAATAAATAAATATGTGGATCCCCATTGTACCATCAATCCTCTCTATCGACCTATCAAAGTATACCAAAAAAAAGAAAATGATAGAGGGGGTCGAACATATGACTGGAGGGTGAAATGCATCATATAAGGGTATGATAGTAATAAATCAGTAAAACAACACTTATGCTCGAATACCATACTTTAACATGTGTCATCTACACCCAACAAGTTAGTTAAACACAATATAATACTATAGTAACATCATATGCTAAGGTCTTACAATAATCAATCCCAAGTCTAGTCATATGCATACTATTAAGCTCAAGGTCTCAACCCATACATCGAAACAATCACGATACTATGAGACTCAAGTCCCAGCTCGTCGGCACCTAAATGTATGCACACTACTAAGCTCTACGTCCCAACTCGTGTATTGCCAATTACGATGCTACTGGGCTTAAAATCTCAACTTGTCGCTTAACATATGTACGCTATTGAGCTTAGTGTCCAAACTCGTGGACTACAAACCACGACACTATTAGGCTCAAAGTCCAAACTTGCTGTTGCCTAACGTATGCAAACTATTGAGCTCAAATTCCTAACTCATGTACTGCCAACTACAATACTATTGAGCTTGAAGTCTCAACTCACCATCTCTAGACGTCACTAGCTCATGCATCGAATGCCTACCATATACCGCACTACTGAGCTCAAAGTCTCTACTCAAGTGGCCCTTACGAGACAATGTCGTGGAAATCGCGTGGAAATCACATGTGACTATTGAAGCCAAGTTCAAACTAGACACTTGCTTAACGGTTTGCGATGTTATCCAGATCAAGCCCAAAATTCTTTATCATCTTACCATTTATGAAGCTACTAGATCAAGCCCCAACCCGTAGGCGTAAGTCCATGTTGTAGGATCGCTTTCACCCTAGAGGGGGAGGAGGTGAATAGGGTGATACTAAAAGTTAATGCAAAAATAATAATAATAAGTAATACAGTAGAAATCACACACATATTTACCCAGCTTCGGCAATAACTTATCTACGTGCTGCCTCCAAAGTTTCTACTAGAAATTAGGTAATCAGATGCTTACAAAAATACGTAAACTCACAACACCCGCTAACTCGATTAACCTAACTCTAAGCTCAAAACCCTGCCACAACTCAACCACTGAGTTGCAAATTCTCAAACTACGCCCTGTAGTTTGTACCCAGTTACACAACTAGAAAGTTACACAATTTAATATAGAATGTTTACAAATAAAATAAACAACTAAAAAAAAGCCAATTTAAAAAGAATCCCAATAGAAATATAGATCGACCCAAATTAAATAATAAAAGTCTGTCTCCCTTTTGATATTCGTCTGCTTCGACCGTTCCTTTTGTTTACTCTTAAAAATCAGGGTTTTGTTCGATTTGCTTGAGGCCGCCGCTTGGAGTTCAAATCAATTGCCTTTCGTTCCTCAATTAACTTCGATTTGCCTTGTCAATCAATTCTCTAGCTTTGATAGCTTGCGACTACTTCAATTGCGTCGAGCTCGAATGATAAAAAATGGTAAGTGATTTTTCCCCTTTTCGATTTTGATTATGCTCGACTTCAATGATTGAAGTTTTGGATTTGTTCTGATTTGTTCTAAGTATGCTCTCTGTTTTGCTTGATCTCGAACTCGAATGATGACCGATGATGAATTTTGGGTTTAATTTATAGGGGTGAAAACCCTATAATTTCGTTCGTATATTTGGGTTTGAATTTTTCGTGATTTTATCACTTGCGTTGATTTACTGATTTGTTGCTGATTTCCAACTCTTGGATTGGAAATTTGATTTCTTCGACTATTTTGAAAGTTCGAACACTTCCAAATCGAGGTTAATTTTCAAAGCTAAGTAATTTCGAAAAGTATAAATTATTTGATAAAGTATATAAGTTTAGTTTTGTATGTTTAAGTATGAAGTAATATGATTTAAATAAGTTTGAAACTGTTTTGTTAAGTAAATGAATAAGACTATTTTGAGTTATACTAATATGAAATTTAGTTTTGAAATGTTTGAATAAAATTTAGTTTTAAATGTTTTAACTTAGTAACATCTTTTATAAAACTATATATATATATAATAATAGATTTCAAAAGGTAAAGTGGATCTTTCAAATAGAAAAAAAAGAAATAAATAGTTTAAAGGATTTAAAAGGATGGTTATAAACTAGGAAATCATTTTGAGTATAATTGATTTTGAGAAAAGATTTGGTTTCGAAAATAGATTGGAATTTAAACCCAGTATTTACATGATGATTTTGGAAATGAATTTGTTTGATATAAAATATGTTGATTTGGAAACAAACTTAGATTATTTTCTAAACCTATTATTTTGGAAACTTTGAAACTGAAGATATTTAGTTGGAAGAAATAATTTGGTGAAATCGTATATGATTTTGAAACTTAACTGATATTGAAACGAATTGAAATTGAGAACCTTATTTTACTAAATACTTGATTTGGGAATTATCGAACTTATATAAAATTGATTTGTGTAAGTATGAAGTTGATTCGAAAACTATTGATTTGGAAAGGTACTCAATTTGAAAAGCAAAATCTTATATAATCGAAGTCTATATAAGTGTGATTTGATATACTATTGATTTTGGAAAGTATTTGATTTGAAACGAAACCTTATATATAATGGACTTTATATAAGTATGATAATTGAAATTGATTTGAAAAGGTACTATATGATACATATTTTTGAAGTAGATGATATGGGAAGTACCTTCCATCGGACCCCTTTGGTGGGTCATTTGTCGGATCCCTTTGGTGGGTCACTTATTATATTTATTTGATATTGTTGGATGGCGTAATTCGCAGGGCTGTGATGACCTACGGGTACGGATATTTCCTAGGGGATCCAGGCGTAACCATTGTGTATCTGCGATCCATGATTCGATTTGATTCGGTCGATTTGTTTGGATTGTACTTTCCATATCAGTTTTGAAGGTTTTTCCAGTATTTTCACTGGGTGTTGAAACAAGTCTACTAAGTACTTGGAGAATTCTAGCTTTGCACCTGATCAACCACAGCCAGAGTCTGCAGGAACGAGGATAAACTTGTTAAGACACCAGTTATAAAAGTATTTTGATAAAGTATTATATAAAAGATATTTTGATCATTTTTCCATTTTTCTTTTCTCTTTCTTCCTAAATAATTTAAAATGTTTAAAATACTGTTTATTTATATACTATATGGTTTAATAGTAAATTATTAGTGTTTTATGTAAGTGATTGATCTTTTATATAAATAAGTGAAACCGAAAAGTTGAATCTTAAAGTTTTATATTAAGAAGTGGTTTCAATTATTGGAATAAAGTGAAATATTTGAGTAATTGGAATATCTGAAGTGATAAATAGAATCAAACCAACCTGAAATAATGAATTTAAAACAAGCTTATTTGTAAGACACTAGATTACCTTCTAATATATATATATATATATAACTTGCCTAGAATATTCAAAAAGTCAAAATGTTAGGATATAATAAAGGGCTGTACAAGAAGAAACTTAAGTAATAAATTGATCAAAATTAAGTCTGGCTTAATATAAATGCTGTAAATAAAGAAAATCTGTATAGTATTTAGTTACACTCAAAAACATTTATATAACTTACATAGGAAGTTTAATGTAATTGGATAGTATATAATATGATATAAACAATGGGATATCAAAAGATGGTGTTTTGTCAAGGGAATCTATCGATATTAAATTTGATAATAAATTGGATAATAATAGGAAAATTTATTGGATAATAAAAGTGTATACACCTAATATATGTTGCAAAATATATATTGAGTGAGATAAATTTAATAAATAAAGAAGAATGCTAGTTAAGCAAGTAAATAGGAACTTAAGAATAGAGAAATTGAATTTCAAATGGAATCAGCTTAACTGAAAAGAAATAGATTAAATAAATGAGTTGATCAAATAAAATTTTGGTTTGAAAGAAATTTTGTAGCAAATGGAAATAATTTGAAATCAAATCATTGATAATACATGGAACTTAAGTCAAATGTGATACAATGACTACTTGGATAAAATGGATTGAAACAAAATTTGTTGAGAAATTTTCTTTTTCAATTCAAAACTAAAGTAATTTTATATGGTTTGAAATTTCAGTATGAATTGGCAATTTTGAACTGAATGACTATTTATGGATATAATAAAATGGGTTTAACCAAATTAGTAAATATTAATTAATTTAAATTGAAATTGTATGATTCTAAATTCATTGTTTACCCTTGTCTTTCAACCTATTTTTCTTTCTAGTTGCTTCTATTCTCCTACCTTCTCCTCTTTCGGGGACGAAAAGTTTTGAGTGGGGGAGAGTGTAACAACCCATATTTTAACATATATTTTTAAATTAAATTTTATTTGAAACTTTGATTTTTAAATCATTTTTAAATTGAATTTTGGGATTTTTCCAATGCAATTTTGGATTTTGTTTATATTTTATTTTCCACATATAATAAAATAATGATTTCTGGAAATTTTTATTTTGGTCAAACTTTGACTTTCAGTTGAAATTTTAATTTTTAAATTCTAATCTTTTTCTTTGAAGCAGTATTTGTTTCAGATATCCGTTCTGCTTTTCGTTTTGTAAAATTCTGTTTTATACTTTTTAAATTTGATAAAATTCAGTGTTTTACGCGCAATTATTTTCAGTATCTTATTGTTATTTTCTATTTCATTTCTATTCTCTATATTTTTATTATTTTTATTTTTCCATTCTCTACTTTCTATTTTCTTTTATTTGATTTATGGTTTAGAAATTCAAAGAGACTTGAGTTACATGTTTAACTTATGACTTTTCATTTGCCTAGCCTCTTCATATTCTTTAACCGTGCATTTCATTCCTCATAGTTGTCCACTTCTCTTTCTAATTCATGTACAAAACATCTCATTCCCTTCTCTTTCTCATTTCTATTTCCTGGAAGAAAAATTCAGTAAGTTCTATGGCTTCCTCTTCTCTTCTTTTACTCTTTTTCATTTGTTTTCTCCTTTGTTCTCAAGGCTAGGCTCGGCCATCATGCTATTGACGACCACATCCCCTCTTCACCACCACCATGATCGGCCTCCATCTCCTCACCATCATCACCAAGCCTTGCCGTGACCCTAGATCCAAACAACATCACCATCCCTTGATTCAAACCCTAGCCGAGCCCATATTATGCATCCACTCCTCTTTATTTGCCTCGGCCACAACACAAACTCCACCATGCCTTGCCTTGCCGTGATCTACACCACCCCAAACCGTGCCTTATGACCACTTGACCCAAGCCTAGCCATGGCCGAGCACTTTAGACATAGGGCCGAACCCATGTGTGCATGACCTTTCACTTGTCTTGTCCTTTTACCTTCCATGAGTTTAACTTACCATCTCTTCACATTCCACAAACCATAGCCGTGCCTTGTGACCACATAACCGAGCCTAGCATGCCTCAAAACATCATGGTCGAGCCATGTATTGATGTGGCCTAGCCATGTTGAGATGATGGTTGAGCCCATTTGCATAGTGGCCGAGCCCACTTGTTGGTTAAACCAATTTTACTTCACTTTGTTTCATCTTTGATTTATTTCTTGTGTTGAATTATTTACTTATATTTTTTTGCTTTACTTGTTGTTGCAAGATCTACATCTTGGCTCATCATCTTCTCCTCGAATCTAGTCGTGCTTTTTCATGCTTTGCGGAGTTTGAATTGTGTTTTGAATTGATCTCTAGCTTTAGAGGTGAGTTTATCACTCTCGACAAACCGTACTTATATAAATGTGAAACAGTGTCACTTGAATTGTAGTAATTGATATGCTATGTATGCTCACATCTGCTTGTTATCTGACATTATATGATGATATTACCTGTTTATATACCTGTTACATCACCTGACATCATATGATATGTTTTACTGTTTTTTTTTCTTCTGTTTCTCACACTGCAAGTTCCCTGTTAGTATAGAATCACTATGGGTTGAAATGATACATACCCGAACGGACTTTAGAATAGGGAAAAGTCGTTACGAGCTGAAATGATAGACTCTAGTGATTTTTATTTGACTTGGGATTGCGGGTTTGAAATGATAAAATCCGGAATTTTAACTAATTACGGATTGAAATGATATATTATTCGTACCACTTGACCTAAGTTAGAAAATATTATACAGACCCGTGGTTAATTTTAAAATATGATTTTCTAGAAATCATTAAGTATTCTAAATGTAAAAATGTGAAATTTTGACTTAAATTGGATTTAAATGATTTAAACAGTGATTTCCTAAAAGTTAAAATTGTATAAGTTAATAAATGGTTTAAATTGTAATTTAAAATAGATTTAACTTAATAATTGAAATTTGAGTTAAAATGGAAATTTTAAGCTTAACTTAGTAATTAAAATATTTATTTATGAAATGGATATTTTTAAAGTAAAAGAAAATATCAAGTTATTTGTTAAAATAAAAGTTAAGCAACTTATAGTGAATTTTGACTTAATGTAAATGAATTATAATTTAATTGGATAATTATTAATAAAATGTTATTTTACTAAATTTATAAGTTAAATGATATCCTGATAAATAATTTTGAAAAGTGGAATAAGTTTGATAAGTTAAAAATGATAAAAGTGGAAGATATATTGTTTAAAATGTTATAATACAACTTATAACAGAAATTGTAGCATTCCAGAAATGCTGTGGTTTCAGGGTATTGGTTTTCAAATTAACACTGTATCTACTGTAACATTTTATAAGTGCTGCTGTTTCTAAATTGAACTGTTTTCTGAAAAATCATTATATCTACCGTAACATTTTATAAGTGCTGCTGTTTCTAAATTGAACTGTTTCTGAAAAATCATTATATCTACTGTAACATTTTATAAGTGCTATTGTTTCTGAAATTGAATATTATTGAAATACTATTATATCTACAGTAACATTCTTTAAGGGCTGATGTTTCTGAAAATTAACTTTTCTGAAATGCTACTATAAAAATTAACATTTTCTAAGTGTTACGAATGCTGAAATACAATGTTTTTGAAATTGTTATAATTGAATGAATGAACTTAAAAATTCTACAATTCTGGAGATTTAATATTTGATTTGAAAGGATATTGACTTCACATTTAAATGGTTTAAATGGATTATTTTGATTTGGAATATAAATCATTTTTGAAATTTATAACCACGGGTTATAATAACGGTTGGATGTTATAAAGTGTGGCTAGAGGTGGGCAATTTCTACAGCTTTGCGCTACCCCAGTCACATTCACACTATTATTTTGCATAGTTTGCTTTACTTTGGACAGTATATAAATGGCGTATATTACTGCTTATTAGATAGTTTAACGGATCCTTAAAGGATGGGCGATCCCAAGCATCCTTTAAGTTATTTGTGCATTCCTGTTACAGTTCACTTGAGTTGGTTTACATTGTATAAGTATGTATGTCCTGACTCAAGTGTTTTGTGTTTGCTTTACGCTCAGGTCAGCCTGAGTATCACAGCTTTGGATTCATCTTCTGGAGCTAGAGATTTACTGGAGCTTATTTGTCTATTTGTTCATTTACTTCCATTTCAGTTATTTCCTATTCAGTATTTCTTTTGTAGTAGTTGACTTATGTATTCAGACTTCTGTTATATCCGGTTTATCTGTTTTTCGAACTATGGTATTTTGTATCTGTTTTGAGAGTATGTATGTAGTAGCTTTATGAACTACTATGGTATTTTACTTCCGTTGCGAGTTATTCTGATATTCTGTGTCTGTGATGCTGTGTTTGATTTATTTGCTCCAAATTTTCTTAACAATCCACTGTTTTGAAGTATTCAAGTCTGGCATGTGTGGATTTATTGTCGATTTGAATGGTCCAAAATAGTGGAATGTTACAGGGTTGATCATTACCCAGTCTATTATATGGAGAAAATACTAAAAAGTTTTGATCAATTTGATTGCAAACCTATAAGATCCCCATTTGACTCAAATATGCAACTGGATTCTAATATTGGTAGATCAATAGATCAACTAGAGTACGCCAAAGTCATTGGTAGTCTAATGTATGCCGTCACTTGCACAAGACAGATATTACCTACGCTGTTGGCAAAATGAGTAGATATACTAGTAACCCTGGTCATATTCACTGGCTAACTGTACAAAGAATTTTAAAATATAATGGACTATGATATATTGTACAGTGGGTATCCACGTGTAATTAAAGGATACATGGATGCCAGTTGGAACATTGGAAGAGAAGATAATAATAAATCGACCAGTAGATGGATATTCACTCTTGGTGTGGGAGCGATATCCTGGGCCTCAAAGAGATAGACATGTATTGCAGATTCTACCATGACTGTTGAATTTATAGCACTGGTTTCTTGTAGTAGAGAAGCAGAATGGTTAAGAAATTTCCTACTAGAAATTCATGTATGGCCAAAACCAATGCCTTCTATATCTGTGCATTGTGATAGTCAAGCAACACTATCAAGAGCGTATAACCAGATATATAATGGCAAATCTAGGCATATTGGCCTAAGGCACAGTGCGGTGAGGCATATGCTCATTGTTCATCGATGGAAATTCTACAGGTTAGAATACCGTCGAACGAATCTATTATAAAAATAACCGCAAGTGCACGGCGTACAATGTTAGTACGTGACGAGTACGGGTCGATCCGTAGAGAATTGTTAGATTTTAAATTTCTATTCAATCAAATTAACCAAAGATTTGAGAATGTTGTTAACTACTAAGAAATTGCAAAAACTAACAACTACAAATGAATGAAAACTATGAGAGTTTAAAGGCAATTTAGAGGTAATTTCCTTCTCATGATCACATAAATATATAAAATGAAGTTATGATATCTATTTTGGTAATTAGTGAAATTAGTTGATGTGCTTATCATAAGTATAGCCTATTTGTGCTATTAGTTAGCTCAACATAAGCCATTAAACTATAACACACCCCTTAAACCACTTGGTAACTCTCTTGAAAATGGCAATGAAATTGAAAATAAAATCTATTTTAAGCATGACCTATTAACTATTGATTAAAAATATAGACCATCAAATTTTGATTTCAACATTCACTTTATTACCATAATCATATATAGATAAAGAGGTAATTTGTATTTTGTTTGTTTAAGCATAACCTATTTGGTGTCAACAGTATAAGCTATTAAATTCAAAACTAAAATAACAAGTTAAACCACATTCTATCACTTCCATTAAGCACAAAAAGAGATCAAAATGAACAAGTTATGTTGAATCTATATAATTAGAGAGCTTCATTACCCCTAAATTGAAGGGTTTAGCCTCTCGTATTTATTATCATATCAACAAATATAGATTGCAACATGAAATAAAAACAAAAGAAAAATTAGAGCTAAATGAAAAGAAATTTAATTAGAAAGTAATAAAAACTAATCTACCTACTTGCATGAATAAAAGATCTACACTACTAGCATGAAAGGAAATAAACAAGAAAGGAAAGGAGCATGTATTAAAAATGCATAAAAAGAATTACATGAAAGAAATGGCTAAGTAGCCATGAAAAAAAGAAAGAGAACTTGCATTTTATTTTTAAGCTTAAACTAAACTAAAGAGGCTAAGAGGAAGAGAGGAATGTTACATGAACATATGGGGTATTTATACATGTTTTAAAACTCTAATCATATTTTTGGGAACTACCCAAATGACCCCTCTATGAAATATGGTGGCCAAGTAATCATTAGCATGTGTTAATCCTTATTTAGATGTGCATGAAGCTTTAATGGCCATTAGCATGTGCATTAGCTTCTAATTGTACAATAAGGTAGGTGGGTAGGTGGAGTCCTCCATGATTCATGACATGAATTATTTCCATCTTCATTTGCTTATCTTCACTCTTGTGCATGCATATGTTTTCATGAAACCACTTGCATTTGAATTCAAATTCCTACAAAATCATGAAAATGTCCAAGTAATTTTTCTCAAATTAATATATGCAAAAAATGACCATTTTGTCCCTATATGAAGATGAATATATGATGATTTGACAATGATTTGAACTTTTGTTTAACATACTAAAATATCCTATTATGACATTTATTTAAAAAAGAATAAATAAAATATGAATGGAAATATATGCACATTTACGTGCACATCAAATACCTCCACACTTATCTTTTTATTCGTCTTCGAATAAAGAAAAACTAAAAAAATTTGTTTTCGTAGGGAGCACAATTGTATTGAGCGTATGCAACAAGCCGTTAAACCTCTGGGTGTCCCCAATAGGATGAGTGTTGTTTCATGAGGGTTTTCAGCGGTAACTACCCCAAAAATCCAAATGCAAGATGAAAATATTTACAAAATGCAAGATTTATTTACAAGGTGATGAATTTAAGTTTTTGAAAATACACACAAACGAAGGATTTACTTTTAATCGACACAAATAAGTTAAATATAGTTTTAGTCATTATCTTGAAATTTTAAGTCATTTACTCGTGAAAATTTCCAACAAAAATCAAGTTATCATAGCAAATAGACTATAGTTTAACTCGTTGTTTCGGTCGATAACACGGTATAACCATGAAATAGATCCTTAGTTGATTATCAAAGTTTTTCAAAGTGGTATTTTCATTTCATTTCAATAATAAGTTAAATCAAATAAGTAAAAATAGTGCTTGGATTTCAATTTCTTACTCTCTCTTATTTTTGAAAATTTTATTGATATTAACAATATTTACATATGCCTAACTCAAGTAAACTGAGGCCAGATATACCACCCATGCACTGCCTTGCGGACTTATGTGAGGGGAATACAGAGCGTGGCAAGTGAACATGCGAGTGTGAACACTTATCGACTGTATGCATTATTAATAAAAGAAATTTTATATACATACATACACCTAACTCAGGTAAACTGAGGCCAGATATACCGATCATGCACTGCTTTTTGGGATTACGCGAGAACGGTACAGAGCATGGCGAGTGTACACACAAGTGTGTACACCTATCGACTGTAGGTGTTAATAAAATATATACATATATACAACAAGATTTTTCTTTTCTTTTTTTTGACTATTTTTTTCAATTTTTGTTTTGGAAAGAGAGAGTTTTACAATATCATCTTAGTACCACTTAACTTAGAAGATAAAAATGTTATATTTTTTTCTTTTAAATCCACCACTTTTTAAAACAAAGATTTTTCAATTAGGATATATATTTCATAATTAACACATATGAATCTTCCTATATACTAGTTAAACCATTGTTACTTAAAATCAAACCTAATTTTTATTTTTGTTGAAACATATAAATTTTCAAAATTTTCAATTTAATAACCAAAATCATATATTGATCCTATAGTGTTTGTTTAAAAGTAAATAAAAATGCTTAAATTTTTTTATTTTATTTTTATTTTTTTAAATTTATTTTTGAGTTTTGGAAAGAAAAATGCAAAAATAAACCATGAAAAAATAAAAATGAAGATGAGACTCCCCCACCCTTGATTTTGACTGTGTCCCCGCAGTCAACCTAAGTGAAAGGAGAAAAATAAAATAAAAACATGACCTATATTTACATGAAAAGATTATTATTTACAAGGCATCAGAAAATATGCCGTTAAAGAGTAAATGAAACGGTCTTCCAAAGACCAATTCATTTGTCTTGTCAAATACGAAAGATGCAGCTTAAGCATGAAAAACCAAACCATAAAAGATTTCGAAGTTGAATGTTGATTTGGGAAAACGAATGTCGTTTTATTAAAAATCTTATAAGTTGTTTTATTTTCGATGATTCTCGGGATAGATAAAACAATTGATTGAAGTTCAAGTTTATTCTCACCAAATTGAATTCAAACTCATCATTGACAAATTTTTCAAAATTATCGATTTTAAAATCAAAATGGTGTTTTAAATCTTCCCCTTCGGAATTCAACAACCCGTCATCGAAAAATCCAAAAAATTCATGTTCATTAAATTCGTCTTCCTTTGATGGATTATCAATAACTTCATTGCATGTATCATTTTCAAAGTCTAAAGTTGTCTCTTTTAATTTTTCAAAATCGGAGAAAGGAAGATCGAATTTTAAATTTGGTTCCACACTCACAAAAGAATTGAAATCCAACTCAATTACCGCATTCTTAATAACTTCATTAAGATTTTCATTTTCAATTTGCAAAGTTGTTATTTGAAAATTGTCAATTTTGGTAAAAGATGGATTATTATTTGACTCGTCACAAGTTTAGACTTGATTTTGTTTCTCACGAAACTTTTTGTAGGTTTCAAGTAATAAACTAGTGTGATCATTGTAAATCTCATTCATTTGCTCAACAAAATCCAATTTATAATTATTGATGTGAGAATTTTTAATTTGAACTTGTTGAAAACAAAGATTGTCAATTTCGATAAAGGGTGGATTATCATTTGATTCTTCACACGTTGGGATTTGATTTTGTTTCTCACCAAATTTTTTGTAGGTTTCACGCAACAAATCCCCGTAATCTTTTTCCATTTGCACAACTAATTCACTTTCATGATTATTAATTTCAGAATTTTCAATTAGAATATTTTGAGAGCAAAAATTGTTAATCGCACCATTAATGAAACTATTCTCATTGCCAAAATTATTTGAAAAGTTGTTTCCATTTTCGTTTCGATTTTGAAATTCAGTTTGAAGATCGAAATTGAATAGGCATGGTTTATACTCGAAATCATTTGAATTTGGAAGTGAATTCAAATTTCTTATTTTAAAAGCTTTGACTTGAATTGTTACATAGATATGAATTACACAGATCATTCATGTGATTTTGTTGTTCAAGTTAAGATTCAATTGTTTCAATACACTTTTCAAGAGTTGAGGGTGACCATTATTTTGAAAATTTTGTGGTGCAAAATCCGAATTGTTTGTACAATAGTTGTTATTAAAATATCCATAAGAATTTAGCGTGAAATTATATGAATTATATTGATTTTCACAACTATCATAAAATTCTGGCGAGTAAGAAAATTCGGACATTTTCAAGAACTTTTTTTTTAAATTTTTTTTATAGAAGAAAACTATTTACTAAAAGGAATTTATTTTTCAAAAGGGAAATTTGATTTTTGTTTTGTTTTTGGATTTTCATTTTTTTTGTTTGAAAAGATTTTATATTTTTTTGGTATTCTAAAAAAAACTAACTTAAAATTGATTTTTTTTTTGGATTTTTTAATTTTGATTTTTTTTAAAAAAAAATCAAAAGAAAAATAAACTAAGTTAAAGAATATTTACAATTTTTTTTAGTTTTGGATGTTGAATTTTTTTTTCTTTTTTTCTTTAGAATATCCAGGAGCTAATGCAACTAAATGAATGCAAGGGTTTATTTACAAATTATCTATCCTAAATAGTTCCTAACCCAAAATTATATATTCACACTTTTTCTTAAATCAACAAGATAGTTCTCACCCAGGTAACGGGTAGGATATATCGGTGCACCACGAATCACCGTAGCAATGCAGCCGAAGGTTTAAGCACCTTTAGAGAAACAACCACTATAATATTTACGAATCACTGTAATATTTATAAATGATTATTGCTCTGCCGTAGTCTAGTCACCGAGAATTTAAATCGTTCAAAGAAGACAATTTGTCAATATATAATTAAGTGTTATCAATTTCTAACCGTTATTATTAATCACAATTCTAGAATGAAATGCAAAGCAGAAATTAAATGTATATTAGCAATGCAACTACGAATAGAGTTTTGTTTTTGTTTTTGAATTTTTTCTTTCTAAAATGCAAACAACCAATAATGCAAAACTAATAAAAACAAGGGATAAATGGCACGATACCAGAGCATTCAGAATTATTAGCAAATTATTTTAAAGCAGCAAATTTTTTTAAGCGCACAAGCAAATTTTTTTGGCAAGTCAATCCTTTTCCTTTTGAATTTCTGTTTTTGCAACCTGAAAAGAAATTAAACACAAACTATGCACATTTTTTTTTCTTTTTTTTATATCAAAGGAGTAATCAAAACAGATGAAATCAAAAGAAACCAAACAAAACAAAAGATTTTTTTAGAAAACATAATCAAAAGAAATAAAACAGAGAAGAAGCTTAAAAAAAACAAAGGAAATTATATAACAAAGAAGAAGCTAAAAAAACAAATGGTATTTACACAATTGAAAACACTTTGCTTGTACTCTTTTTTTTATAAATTGAAAAGACTTTAATTTTATTTATTTTTAAAGAAAAAGAGAAACACAACTTTAACTTTCAACAACAATTAACAGGCCCCACCCAAATCAGCCATACCCTTCAAAATAGAATACACGACTTTTAATTTTTCAATCCCATCTTTCTTCCATCTACGCAAACAAAACAGACGATCATAGAAAAGGAAAAAAAGTAGTAGTAGAAGAAGAAGTGACTGGAAATCGCGACTAGACTTAGGTCGCTGCTTAGGCGATTGAAGAGTTTTGGGTAGATTGTGGATGAGGTTGGTTGCGACTGGTTTGGTAGGAATCAGAGGCCAATTTGAGTGGTTCGAACTATTGGGGAATTTGATCGATGATAATGGTAAAGTATTTCTGGCGATTGAGTTCGATTTGGGGATTTGGACGTTGGAAGTAGGTAGTGTATGTCGAAGCAGTTTGTGCAGATCACAAATTCGATACTTTTGTCACTGCAGTCAATTCAAAAAATAATTTGAATCAATTTCGGCAGTGTTATCACAATCAATTAAGAAAATAATCATCTTGACTTCATTGTATCTTTAAAGACAATTTATCTTAACTCAACAGCACTCATTTAGTTGTTGAAATAAGAGACGAGGGCAAATAACATCGTTGGAAAAGCCTTATTGACAATGCCTTAAAGGATCTCTCTTACTCTATAGATTTCAACCATTGTCTTTGCCAAATCAAAGAATCATCGCCAATAAGTCCATCCAACAAAATAAAGATTTTATGCTGTACTTTTGATCATGGAGGGTATCATATTCTCAGTTATTAGAAATTCATCTCTATATGAAGAAAACAGAAACAAAGTTTGATTCATATAATCTGACCCATTTATGTTGACAGGCTCTTACACGTCAAGAATAAAAAACGAAAAATAATAATAAGTTACTATATCGTAAGTAAAACTCTTTAAAAGTTACATGATGTTTGAGCATTCAATAACTAATCGCTCACGACAGTGGCACAAACATCACTTAACATACAACATTTAGAGTGTTTAAATGTATGTTCAGGTCATGTGCGCTCGTGTGTGTGAGATTTTAAAAGCTCATTCATCTTCTATTAGATTTAGAACAATTTGTAAACTGGGAAAAAAAATAGTAAACTGAAAGATAACCATGGAAATTCATATCCTAATTAATAGTTTTCCTATTTGCTAATCTATGACCAAACGTTAACATTCTTAATACAATTAAAGGGGAACATATATGGACCTCTATAGTACTGGTTAATGTTTATTTAATAGTGAAAATAAGTAACACATCCCTAAAATCAAATTTAATACACAAAACATCATCCTCATAAAAAAGATATAAATTACATCCTTATTTTCAAATAATACAATTTTCTTCCTTACAATACCACTCTTCTCCATTGCAGTAATGTTGATTCTTTATATATGGATGTTATTTTCACATCCATAATTAAAATTTGCACCACATTAATTATCAATCTTTAAAACACAATAATTTTTTATATAGAAATGACGGATTAACAAACTGTTTCCACCATTAAATCATAAATTTTATTATATTTCTAACGAATGATAGTGCATATGTAAATTTCAAATTTCTGCAATTATATGCAATAGTTGCAGACATTTCTGCAACTATATGCAATAATTGCAGATTATACCGTATAATTACAGACATATCTGCAATTATATGCAATAGTTGCAACTGTATACAATAATTGCAGAATAGCAGACGTATGCAAGTATAACATATAATTGCAGAAATGTCATCAATTATATGCAATAGTTGCAACTGATGCAATAATATCAAACATGTCTGCAAATATACCTTTCAATAACAGATAATGGACGTTAATTGTGTACATGTACCATACACTGCCTAGCAGGCTAAGCAAGCTACTAATTAAGGCAATTATTCCATGTAAACTTGATGAAAACTTCACCACCATCATACTACATGTTACACAACACAAGCACATCCAATATATATGTAAATCATCCATAACCGAGTTGGAACGACTGAGTACTCTTTCGGTTTTATTTGCATTATATACTATTATTACTATATATATTGTGGAAGATAACTCTTGTAAGGACGCTCAGCCTACATAGTTGCTTGGAGAATCATAGCTGCAGATGATGAAAACTCCACCATTGTTGCATATCACACGTGCACATCCAATACTAACTGACTTTGCCCACACAAGCTCAGTATAGTGACCACAGACCCTGCCAAGAACAATATTTTGTCGAAATTTAATGCTAAGTATTTGAATTATGAAATTCACTGAAGTTTTTCCCATGGATGGGGCCCCGACACTGCTCAAGCTTTCTCATATTTCTCTGTGGTGCTGCAAGATCGATGCCTATCCAAAAAGAACAATTCTGGACAGTTCAAAAGCACCAGTTGATCAATTCTTATTATGTGAAAACCTATGAAATGAAAAACCTGAACTAAAAGTCATGAAATTTGATAGCTTACAAATTTCAAGTCTGGAGTCAACTATTGGTAGAACACAAGCGTTTTAATTATCTAATACAAATATCATGTCATCGTACCAAATAAATGTATACATTATATATTTGAATTCCAAACTCATACTGATAAAGGTCGTTACACTCGAGGAAACAAAAATATCAATGTTTTAAAGCTAAAAATAAAACTGTTGGTGCAAAGAAATGGAACCAACAATAGAGAATTAAATTTTTTTTTTGGGTCTATTTTCGCAGTAAAGGACATGCAATATAATACACATCATTTCAAATATGTGGCATCATTTAAGGAAATTTTCTAAACACCACTTTCAAACTCACATTACAATATAACATGTATATTTCGATTAAGATTCACTTTGTACATCAAAACATACAGCTCTTCTTTGATTTTTCTCTAATAATATGCATCACACTACACAATATGTTAAAGGAAAGAAGATAGATTTTTATGTAGAACACATTTTATTTCTTCTGTGTGCCATGATAACTTGATCTCCTAAATATTATAAAATGAAGATATGTTGTCTAAAATGCTTAAAATTTTGCTAATTTATAAACCTGAATCATGTAATTTCCCCTGTTGTAACGTTAACCACATTAGCAGCCATAAGAGGACAATGTGTAATTTAATGTTTCCACCACGAGATGTATTTGAGCAATGAACCAACTCTCAGTTGTATTACTGCTGCAGAAAAAATGTTATTTTCAGGAAATCACGGTAGCATAATAGTAGCTCTATAATTCATTCCTGATGTATAAAAAGAAAATAAAACAAATGCCCAAGTCCCTTATGAAGACATGGGCTATATGTTTAAACTTTAAAGGTTGAAAGTTTTAAACTGAGGGGTGTAACATTATGTGCTTCGTTCAGCCCTAGATTTAGCGTGATCTGTTTTTATTTTGTTATTGTTAGAGCATGGCCAAAAATTCAGCTTGAATATTAAGAAAACCAAATTCGAGCTACTCCAACGAATCGAATTACCCTTAAAATAAGGGGTAACATTCAGAGGCCAATTCAGAATTCAGAATTGGCCCCGAGGGCTGATTAAATCAGCACGCCCAGTGTAAGACATTGATTAATCTATTTTTATTTTGTTATCATGTAATTATATTCTGCTGGTGTGAATATCATGAACTCTCCAACTAAAATAGGCTCGACAATCATTGATGGCTGGTACACTGGTATGACATTGATTCAATGAAACATGAGAATTTTACTCCCTTGCTTCATCACACCTAGTTGACTTATGACCGTATTAATAAATAACTAATATGCAATAAAATATTAAATATTATTACCTGGGAGCTTACTACATAAAGCATGGAAAATATGTAGTTATAGTGTTATACATTCAGTTAATCATTGTCAATAGAGAAGTGGAACTCTGGAAAATTATAAAAATAACTGAAAGCATATTTAGGAACCAATAATGGGAAGGAACTATTTATTATCTTAAAAAATGGGTATGTCTGACTTTACAAAGCAAGATTTGACTAGCAAATATCTTGACGGACTGCATGGTAGGTAAGGAAATCAATAAAGCAAAACTGAAAACAAAAACTAAACTAAAAACGTGTTAATTTTATGGGAAAAACTTTTATTCTAACAAATATTCTTATAGGTATTATCGTATTGGTAAGTGTTATATATATGTGTGGTATGTATATATGTGTGTGCGCGCCCAAGCGTGAAGGTAAATTATGCTTGTATCAACAATCACTACGTATTTCATAGACAAAAAGGCAAGTTTTTTAATCAGTCTAACACTATGAATCTTCAATGTTTCTCACCGGCCCCTGTAAAAAAACTCAATGCAACAATAAATTTATGTTTTATATGTTTTGAAGCAGAAAACATATGAAACTGGAAGTAAAATGAACAAAAACCATCTTAAAAATAGATTTAAAAAATTATATGAGAAACTTATAAAATATGGGAGGGTGTAAGAAATCATAGAAAATATTTTTTTTTTATAAGTCTTGGGTGCCACAACGGTTTAAACTATACAAATGCAAGAGCATATGAGTTAGTCATCAAAATGTTTCATTCCTCTAGATAATCATAGTTTCTCCATGAAAACACATGATATATAATCATTTCATTATTATAACTACCTGACATGAAAAGGCAATAGAGAATCAAGCTACCCCTTCACATAAGTGTTGCTTTTATAACAGAAAGTGTTTCCTGTGAAAGAATTTCAATGAAAACTCATGAGACCCATGTATAACTAACAAGTTTGTTTTAATATAATCTAACTAATGTATGCGGTTATATTGTCAATAAATAACCATTAACAATTTAACAGATTGGAACACATGGAATAAAACAGGAAAAAAGATACCGCCATAGAAGCTCTAGAAAACGACAGTTGTTTTGGAGCATTTGAGAGTATACACTACCAATAGATGAAGTTGTGGATGCATGTGATTAACACATCATCCTCCAACAAAAAGAGATCAGATGCGGCAAGGAGACCGACGATTCTTTTGCCTTAACTGTCCTAATTCATCGTCGGAAATGGGATGTGTTTTTTTTTATTCAAAACCACCAGTGTTTTTGTGTTTAGCGTTTGTTATTGTCAATCACATGTTGAAGTGAAACGTGATGCCTATCTAGTTTCCTTACTACATACAGGTTGAATTCAAAATAAAAAAATCTATGAAAAGGAAAAGAAATTTGGCCTTGTTGAGCTCTGTTGGATAAAAAATGTATCAACTATGGGTTTTCTGCTTTAGCCTTTGTGACCTGATTTTAAGTTGAATAACCCAATACGATTGAAAATCTGGAGCCTCTTAGAAGACCCTTGTACAGATATTCTCATCTTCAATGTAACATTAAAATGCTTCTCATGAGTTATCATGAAGGGAAGTGCAAGGCTAACGTTTCTTGTAAATGCATAAAAGGATACACTTCTTTATGAAGGGCATAATAAAACATGCCCCATCATCTACAAGTTCTAAAATAAAAAAGTTTAACCAATATGAAAGAGATCGTTTTCAAAAATTCCAAAGAGTAGTACGTGATTTATATTTTTCTTATTTGTATACATGATCGCACATTACACAATGCTCTTACAGGAAAATATCAGTGGTTGCTCATGAAAAATACTTGATAGATGTCGCAATCTTCAATACTGATAAACGGTCATCAAAATAAATTTACATTTATGTTGGAATGTTATATCAAGCAACTTGTTGGATGCTTTAAAGAACAAACCAAAAATGTCAAAATAATTTAAAAAAAAAGAATCCTTATTGCATTGCTAAATCTCCAATGGTTATAATTAAATTTGAGATAATGTGATAAATTTTAAAATTCAGTGCTTGGGCTCCTACCTTCCAGTTTATGCACACACGCTCCTTAATCTGCAGCAGCAGCAACACAGCAAATTTTTGCTCCTTAATCTGAACCAATATGAAGTAAACATCCAGCTATTTCCAAACTGAAGAAGATAAAATATTGATACGCCGTGCTTATGAAATGGGATACATATAATATCCGCCTATACATGACCTAATAACTACAATTTATTTAAGCTTGCTCTAAGTAGCTTTGCATTATTCAAGATTTGAAGTTTTAGCATAAGAACATATTCGTATATGGGAGTAAAATAAGAATACACCGCGGCCTTATTTTGATACATTAGATGAAAAAATAATGACATGATTTCATGATATTGAAATAAAGATGGAGTTGAACTGTTTTAACTTTTATGATATCAGTAACATAATAGTGTGATTGCAGTCCTTGTTTCCATGTCACTTAGCCAAACAAAAATGTTTGGCACCTTTAAAATCCCACTTCCTTACAAAATCCCAATTTATAAGTTGCGTTATTTCATAGATGATAGCTTGGTAGAGCACTTTAAGTTAAGGACATAGCTACTTATCTTATTTAAGCTACAATTGATTAATGAAGGCTTAAATCAAATAGATACTACCTCGAGCTTCTCATTGTTAAATCAGTCAATAAATTAGTACCTAGCTTATATTTATGCTTTTCTACGGCATTGAATGACTCGATACACTCAAAGTTATGCTTAAATATGTTGAATTAGTACTATCAATCTCTCTGATGCATCACTGTATGACTACCAATATTGGGTCAACCGTCGCTTGTGGATATTTCCATGGTTTGAGGTTTCGGCCGGAATAGCGAAATTCCGACCACCTCGGTTCGGTTTTGGTGAACTCCGGGACGAAACTCTAGCAAAAATCCGGTTCCGGTTGTGAAGAGGAAAAAAATGTGAAATTTTTGGAAATTACAAGCATCTAGTTAAATATATACCTGAAATCTCATCGTCGACTTCAATCTCCCCGTCGACTCAAGCAAATCTAGCTAGAGAGATCAAATCTCGCCGTCAACTCCAGGAAAATCTAGCTAGAGAGGATCAAACCTCGTCGTCGGCCATCTTCAGTCTCGTCATCGACTTAGCATACTTCAATTGAATCTCGTCGTCGATGCTTTTGTTCATTTTCGTGTTTTTATTTTCAGTAGAGTGTCGATGCTTTTGGAGGTTAGGTTAAGTTGAATTAGGGCAACAGTAGGGTGACGGGCTGGGCAGAAAGTAATTTCTTTATTGGTAAGTTGGGCTAAGAATTTAATTTGGACTTGAAAGAAAGTGGATGGGGTTACGAAGGGTATACAAGGTGAGATTCCTTGATGTATGTTATTTGCTGATGATGTTGTGCTAATTGATGAAAGTAGGATTGGGGTTGATAGACAACTGAAGTTGTGGAGACAGACTTTGGAATCAAAGGGTTTTAGACTTAGCAGAACTAAAACAGAGTATATGAAGTGCGGGTTCAGCGATGTCAGGTCGGAAGATGGAGATGTCACTCTGGCTGGACAAATAGTACCCAAAAAGGAATCATTTCGATATCTAGGATCAATGTTGCAGTATAATGGTGAGATTGATGAAGATGTTAGTTTTAGAATTCGAGCGGGATTGGTGAAATGACGACAAGCGTCTGGGATTTTCTGTGACAGAAAAGTCTCACAAAAGCTTAAAGAAAAGTTCTACAAAACGGCAATCAGACCTGCGATGTTGTATGGTGCAGAATGTTGGCCTACTAAAAGCCAACACGTCCAAAAGATAAGCGTAGCAGAGACGCGTATGCTACGATAGAGTTGCGGTCATACAAGAAGAGACCGAATTAAAATGATGATATACGTGATAAACTTGGAGTAGCACCAATTGAGGAGAAGCTAATTCAACATCGCTTAAGATGGTTTGGACATCTTAAACGAAGGCCGTCCGAGACACCTGTGCGTGTTGGAATTATAGACCGTGTTGAATGCTCAAAGAGAGGTAGAGGTCGACCAAGGTTGACATGGAAGGAAGGAGTAAAAAGGGATTTGAAGGATTGGGGTATATCCGAAGAGCTGGTGACGGATCGGAGCGAGTGGAAGTTAGCGATTCACGTACCAGAACCATGAGTGTTGAGTTTTATAAGTTTTAGATTATAGGACTAGGAAACATGAGCCTAAGCCTACTAAAAGCCAACACGTCCAAAAGATAAGCGTAGCAGAAACGCGTATGCTACGATAGAGTTGCGGTCATACAAGAAGAGACCGAATTAAAAATGATGATATACGTGATAAACTTGGAGTAGCACCAATTGAGGAGAAGCTAATTCAACATCGCTTAAGATGGTTTGGACATCTTAAACGAAGGCCGTCCGAGGCACCTGTGCGTGTTGGAATTATAGACCGTGTTGAATGCTCAAAGAGAGGTAGAGGTCGACATGGAAGGAAGGAGTAAAAAGGGATTTGAAGGATTGGGGTATATCCGAAGAGCTGGTGACGGATCGGAGCGAGTGGAAGTTAGCGATTCACGTACCAGAACCATGAGTGTTGAGTTTTATAAGTTTTAGATTATAGGACTAGGAAACATGAGCCTAAGACGTAGGTTTGATCTTTGACCAATATTACTATTAGTATCATTATCGCTATTAGTATTATTATTATAATTCCTCTTATATATATACATATATTTTTTTATTTTACTTTACTTTACTTAGTTATTATTATTAATTTACTTATTTGACTTTATTTTATTATTGTTATTGCTATTGTTATTATTATAACTTTTAAATTGATTTTTTCATTTAGTTTTGGGTTCCATCTCTAGCCGACCCCAACTTGTTTGGGAATAATGGCTTAGTTGTTGTTGTTGTTTGAAAGAAAGTGGATAATATTTTAATTAAGTAAATCAATTTTTATATTTACTTCATAAGCTTCAACAAATCAACATTGATTTATTTTGGCGTTTGGGCTGGACTAACAATTAGTTTCCTATTTTAATTGAGTAATGGTTAATTGGAACCATAAAACAATCAGGGTTTAGTTTATTTGTTTATAATATTGTATATTGTATTCTATTTTTAATAAACTGTATTTTATCTTTTATTTACAAGGAGATTATTACATTTTCATTAACAAGTCATTAAAAATCAAAATCGGGACCGAAACGAAACCAAAACCGAAACTTGCGAAATTTCTGAAATCGTCTGAAACTAAGAAAACTTCAATTGACCGAAACCGAGACCAAAACCGTGTTTTCGAACCTTGGATATTTCCACGGTATAATGGCAAAGGGACATTAAATGAGCAGATCGTGAAAGATGCCTTCACTTCTATTTTAGTGATGAGGTAATTTATTCGAAAGTGAGGTTTCTAGTTTATAGTAGTTAGCTGACAGTCGTGGTGGATGCCTACCATAAAGTTTTTTTTGCTAAATCTTCTTGATGGTATATACTCAAATCATTGCATTCGATAATACGTAAGAGATGATTCATTTTTTATCATAAATGTCAGTGGAAATAACTTGCTCACATACATTGGCTAGTGAGAAATATGCTTTGGTTCACCAATAATAAGTTTCATTTATTTTCATTTAAACACTTGACTGCAGGGCTTCATCACTCAGTTGTAGTAATAAATGTTCCATAAATTAAGATAGAAATAATTTACAATAGGCTTGCACGAAAACCTTCCGTATTTATTCTCCATTTTGACATTTATGCCCACAAGTAAAAAAGATCAATGTATTCTTTTCTTCTTGTATGGAACAATAAATTTAGTTTCCTTCTACATATCGAAGATTTTGGAAATCACATGGTTATCAAGTGACCAAGTATCATATTGTTATGAGATCATTTTTGGAGCATAGTACACAGATTTAGGCTATCCATCGTTATCTCCTAACATTAAACATGTGCATTGAAGATCACAAGTCCCTCTCCTTATAAGAATCAATTCTATATTTTGGTGCATATAAGAAACATGGTTATTTCTATAATGGTTGTACTAAAAAGGAAAATCAACTTTACACTCTGCAAGCACTATATAAAGTCAAAATATTTGTCAAAGACTAAAGTGTAAAATGGACAACTGTCAATAGAATAAAAACCCGATGCTTCAGTTTCATAATCACCAATCTAATATGATTGTATTTATATGCATCGATTACCTACATACCTGGGAACTTTTAAAAGAACCACAGTAAGTAGAACAGAAATTAAAATCCTAAAAATAAAATTTGGGTTAAGAAAACAAACTGAATCATGATAACTTGGAATTGGAGAATAACTGCGCAGATGATATTCAGTATTAAATTCAGGGACAACATCAAAATTTAAAGTTTTGATGAAGAAATCGAATGCTATTAAGATGGATCTGTAAATAAATTAAAAAATGAAAATGAAAATGCTAATCTGAAAAAGAAAGAGCACAAACTGATAAAAGGTGGAACCCAATGCACGAGGCTCCCGCACGATAGCAGGTTCTGGAGAGGTCGATAATGCACGCAGTCTTTCTCTTGTAATGCATTGCAAAGAGGTTGTTTCCGGACTCGAACATGAACATCCAGATCACCATGCAGGTGACCTAACCGTTGCGCCAAGACTCCACCTCAAAGAACACAAACTGATATTAAATAAAAAACAATTTTAGCTCGCTGTTGCAGGCCACCTCGTGTCATTACTAAAGCGCTTTGGTTCTTACATTCCTATTTAAATTAATAGAAAATAGATAGATTTCTTGATTAGAAGATCGTGTTTCCTGTACAATATTCAACAAACAACATAATCACCAAATATATTTTGTTATTTTCCTGTACACTGTAGGATATAATAAAAGGGCTTAAACATACAAACCGTGATGACTAGAATTGTTTACTGTGAAAGATCCATTTGTCGGTCTGTGGCAACCGATGCATTGGATATATGTTGTTGAGCTCGTAATTTCATGGCGCTTTGTTCTGCTGTGTCCACTTCTGTATATTCGGGCTTCTTTAACAAAGCAGAATGCAGAATCAATGCATATTGATGTTAGCATAAACTCATTGTATAGCAGTAAGATGCCTTGCTTGCTAAACTCATTATAAAAGTAAATACACGTCTAGAGAAGCTTAAATTGCAACTCAAACGAACCTTGTGCTCTGGGAACTAGGTCATTTAAGCCAAAATGTCCATCAAGGCAGCACCTTTCTTGCCAAGAACAAAATGCTGTATCTCAACGTCAATATAATTCCCATGTCCGATAGAAATACAAAGGACAATTCTAGCATAATCAGCGTAAACCAAAATGGTGAAAAACAAAAACAATTAAACTATTAAAATGAGCTCAATAATGTGAATATTTCTTTGGGACTGCAGCCGGGTCTTCTCCATAAAAGATAGCTATATTCACCAAGCATATGCTATATATGCACTTACTTGTGAAGAAGATAAAAGGATTATACAAAACTATGCTAAAATAACATTCACCAACCAATGCACCAACCAATGCATGCATTTTTCAGTGGAAACAAAAAGTCTGACTCCAGTCCATGCAACAATAAATTATCTTGAATAATAAAAATAAAACAATAAAGTTGAATAGAAAACAGGCATTCTAGAATGAATACTCCAATGATTTATGTTGGTAGCACAAAATTAGTCAAGTTAAACACATTAGCAAAAGAACTAATAAGATTACATAACAGTACGCAATACAGCAAAGGAGACAAATTTTATTCCTAACTCAACAAACCATGGACGTTGAAATGCATCAAGGAGTAATAATAAAAAATAAGCAAAGACATTTATATAGGACCAACTGAAAGTCAACTACGTGATAGGTACAAACCTTCGGCAGAAACATAAAGCAGTCTGAGATAAGCAATAATAAACAACACTGTAAACCATCAATCTAGTAACTACATCTTCTTATTTATATAGGAAAATCAATATATATTTTATGATGATAGACCAAAACATCTGGAATTCAACTCATTTTCAAACTTGTATGCACTTGCAATTCATGTGCATAGAATATCATGTGAATTTATACATAATAAATTTTGCATTGACCTACAAAGAATACGATCAGCATTATATATTAGTGTAAATCGCACGTACATGCATCTATAAAAATATTTTGTTTTTATTTAATAAAAATTTAATAGACAAAAGTGTAGTGTAAGTGCAAAACTTTGGTGGTCACAACACTTGTATTTCAAACAGTTTTGTTGGTTGTTAATTTATATTGGAATTCCGTCGATGGATAGTCGGAAATAGGATGGTGGTTGTGATAACAAGGGGACAATGAAATTCAGTTAATGAGTAAAAGGTATTTTTGGAATTTCAAAAAGACACCGTGGAAATCATATTCATTGAATTCTCTTTATTAATAAGTAGAGAAGTAGAGATGATGATAACAACAGGTCGGAGGTAAGCATGATTCCTGTTTCAGGGACAAGGAAACTGGTTTTGTACGATAATATGAGAATGTGCCTCCAGGCCATCTACAAATATAGTAATCCGATAATATTTCTAAATTTGATGGAGAGTTAAAATGCAATATTGGGTAAACTTGAATAATAATTGTTTACTTAACACAAATCGCATGTATAGGTAAAATATAAAGTACAACGAAAAATGACATGATAGAAATTCAATTCTGGAAGTACCTCACTGATGAGGATAAAGATGTCACAATATCGATTCCATTTACATCCTGTGTCACTTGCTACAGTATAGGACATGCTAAAGTCCCAAGAAAAGCAGTTTCCTATGCATGCATGCAACTTCGAGAGAGTGACAATCAGCGACAGGTTAAAGTACCTTGAGATTAAATGTTATGCAAGATGGCCAAGAAATCAACTTAATGCAGAAGCAGGGACGAAATGTAATATGCATTTGGCTATAGTATGTATTTTAAATTAGATTAAGATGAGTAGCGCGTGGATGGCAGGAAAATATACTAATACGAACTCAATTAAAATATACAGATTAATACATATTGCGTCAAGCTTCAAACCCATCTATTTTAATTTAAATTCCTTGTATCAGATCTCATTCAAAGTAACTTGATTTGATTTGCGTCGTGAAACACATGTTTAATCAACAATCGTTAATAAATTAATAATACTGCAGATTGAAGAAAAAAAATAACTTACAACTGAAATAACTAACAAGAGCTCGGAGATTCCAACATTATGGCTAGTGAATAACTTTTCCATCTCAGGACGTATTTTGGTGTAGGGTTTTGAATTGATGCAAAATGATTGGTTAGGATTCTGATTTTTGAGGATAGACATACTAAAGTTTGGGTTTCTTAAATCAAACTATATTTATCATTACCTATTACTTTTGGGCAGTGGGCATTGCCTAGACACGGAGCTGGTCACCAAGTAATTACTTTAATATATAATTTATTTTTCCGGTCTAGTTTCTACTTCATTTCCTAGTGTATGCTACTAAGAAAATTGAATGCCTACTTATATGTTATAAATGCATTGTGAAATAGCATGATGTGGCCGACGTCCTAAAGAGAGTGCTTTAGAAAATGATGGGTATATTTTTGTCTTTTATCCACACTCAAGTATTTATGTTTGAATGCAAAGCACCAAACTAACATAGCTATGTCATAAATCTTATACCCAGCGGCCTTATCATGGAAATTGTGCTTTCATTTTGATGTTTTCATTGAGTTCGTAATTGGCAAGGCAAAACAAGATATGATTTGAAATCAAACGAGAGCTTTGTTCAACAAATTGCAAGGCTTTAAAACGACTTTTTGTTAATGAATAGAGATAGCTTGCTTCAGAATGTATTATTGCATTATCTTCTGTTATAATGGACTTCGGGTTTAACATGTATAAAAGCCCATCTAGTCCAACGGTTCATCAATATAATAATGCACTGTAAAAGTGATGTAATACAATTTCAATTCAGTTTCTCCTTCAATTCAATATCATTCTATACTTCATCATCAAATTTTAACACTGTATCAAAGCAGTTTGAAGCTTAACAACATTCAATCAAATTTAGTGATAATTAAATCCGATCTATCATCAGATTAAAGATCATCACCTGATAGTCAGATTCCCATCAGAGTTAATTCTCCTCATCTGGGATTTATAAGAACTTGCCAAAGATCGGTGCCTTGCCTAGGAATTCATCAATTTTCGGCTGCAACTCAACTTAGCAAATTCTGAGACAAGAAAGAATTCAAAAAAACCAATACAGAAATCAAGAATTTCATCAAAGTCTACAAGAAAAGTAAGTGCCCTGCCAAGAAATTATCAGAGTGATCTCATCACTTAAGTTCGGCTGCATCAAACCTGTTTCCTGCTTCTTGAAGCTCTTCTTGAATCTGTCTGCCTTCAAAATCTTTCAAGTCATTCAACTTTAGAGTTCTATCATCATGGCTGAAGATAACAACCAGGGCCGGCCCAGGGGCAAGCCCACCAAGCCCCTGGGATGGGGCAGCCCACTGAGCCGGGCAACAGAAAAAAACTGTTTTACTTCAAAGTTACAGCTCAATAGCAATCTCCATGTTTGCAATGCTTGAACCCAAAAAAACTAGGGTTTCAAAAATCAACGCCTTCTAAATAAGCATCGTTGCATACTCGGCTATTCCATCAGCCATCGTCGGCTCATCCTTGCCTCCTACGCGATATTTTCTACTGCTGATTTGAAGTCCTGCTACAGTCTCTTTATACTGCCACTGCTAATTAAGTATGCGAATTTCTTGTTTTGAGTTGTCTAATTTTCTAAAATTGAGTCGCCCTTTTACTGCTTTAGATTTCATTAACATTGAAAACGCCTGAAGCTAATAACTTATTAGTATTTAGTTATAAACAACTAGTTTTCTGCAAATAATCGTTTAGGAATTGAAATTTGAAAGCCGAAGCTAAAAAACTAATAATTATTTAGGAACTGATACTTACATCGATGTACTATTTTTCCTGCAGTGTGTGTATGTCTACCTGCAAACATTTAGGCAGAACCCAATATGATTTTTCTGTACACTTAACTAGATACACTAGTTTGTAAACTTGATACATTTAGTTAAAAATTAAATACACTGTTTTGTAAACTATTTGAGACTATAAGTATTGCAGCCCACTTAATGTGGCAACTTTTGTATAAAAATTGGTACTTTGTTATGTTATAGTTTTATATGTGATTTTATGCTTATATATAAAAAAGAAAATTTTAAAAAATTGACATGTTATATAGTAAGGGGCAAAAAAATTCACATTGGGCTTGGGCAACCGATTCTTTGGGCCGCCCCTGATAACAACACTTCAGCAACATCAGAAAACTCTGCTAATACTCAACAACTTGTCACAGCCACTGAAAATCTCATTAAGACAGCAATTAGCCCTCAAAGCCAACTGATAACTCGCTTGCATTATCAAGATTAAAATAATGTTTGTGCCATTTTGAATGAGATCTGATACAAGGAATTTAAATTAAAATAGATGGGTTTGAAGTTTGATGCAACACGTATCAATTTGTGTATTTTAATTGAGTTCTATTTCTGATCAACATTCTCATTTTTTTAAACTCGTTTTTTATGTTAGTAAACACTCTTGGTGAATACTTTAATAGGATAAGTAGGAGGGAAAGTAGGACGTTGTTGGGGGATGATCCATCGGTTTGATTGAGACAGCAAATTCCGATAGTGCAGTTGTAGGGAAATCCTACTTGCCTACAACTGCACTATCGGAATTTGCATTTTCAATCAAACCGATGGATCATCCCCAACAATGTCCTACTTTTTCTCCCACTTACGCTACCAAAGTATCCACTAACCGTGTTAACTAACATAACAAACGAGTTTTAAAAGAAATCCTCCAAGTTTACATAACCCATGCAGCGTAAAAAACGAGTTACCTCCCCAAAACATAAAAAACACAAGAACATACAGCTTCCATCTTTCACTCTCCCAACCAACCACAAAATCCATTGATGCGGCGCCTATAAAAACCACGGCAGCGACTGCTCCACGGATAATTTTGGACCAGTCAACTGACAAAACTGCAAGGCGCAGCGACAAAAGAATGGGCGCCATTAACAGATTTATCGGGCATAATAAACTGTGCGATGCACAGGCCATTCCCTTTGTACTCGTATTATTGGCAATCGAACCTATCGCAAATCCCAACCCACCAAAGACGGAACCCACAATTAACGCGTTCCTGAATGTCTCGTCCCCTGCATTTAAATAAGTTCAAAATTAAAACTTGGGTAAATGAAAACGGAGACGAGGTAGAAGACACGAAGAAACAGAAAACAATATTTACCGATGATGGGATCCATTTGCTCGGATTGAAATTCTTTCTAGAAATAGTGACGCTTGTTTATTTGGAGATTTGAGCAGGAACAAACGTTTCAGGCGGTTTTAACAATCTCTCTCAACGTTTCAAGAACTATCTAGATGCCGTTAACATTTTTACGATAGAGTAGAGACTAGTTTAATTTTATTTTGTAATAATTCAGCCGTGTCTTTTTGGAATACCTAAAATATCATTTACTTTTACGCTCTATTTCTACGCGTTCTCCCCTCTTGCTTGCAACAGAAAAAAAACTCAATCAACTCTCTCATCTCTAATGGCAACTATCGATTAACAGTTCAGCTCAAGCGGCATTGATCGATGTCCGTAAGATTCCACACAAGTAATTATTCGCTGATTTTCAATAATTGCTTACGATTTTGATTTGTATCCCTTCTACGTTATATTTCTACACTCTGTTCTACGCGTTCTCCTCTCTTGCTTGCAATAGAAAAAAAATCAATCGACTCTCTCACCTCTAATGGCGACCATCGATTAACAGTTCAGCTCAAGCGGCATTGATCGATGTCCATAAGATTCCGCACAGGTAATTATTCGCTGATTTTCAATAATTGCTTACGATTTTGATTTGTATCCCTTCTACGTTGTATTTCTACATATTTATCCAAAAATTGTACTGATACGATATTTTTTTGATTGTTTCGCTTGCTACAGGAAAAATAAAAACCCTAAATCGACTCAGGGCTGCACAAAGTATGGGTTGGGTCGGGTCAGACCAAATATTTCATCTGACCCGCATATGTATGGGTTTAAGGTAGCTCAACCCGTATCCGACTCTATATGAGGTTGGATATGGGTTGGGTCGAAGTATGGGTTGGGTCGGGTTTAGTAGGGTTGGGTTGGGTTGCATGAATCTAATAAAAAATTAGAGTATAAGGGAATATTTTCAAAAAATAACATTAAAATGTTCAACATAATATATTAGATTTTAGCTAGCATAACGCACTTAAACTAACTAATTCATTATAACATATATTTTATTAAAATTTCATTGTAAAACACATCATATGAAATTAATTCACTACATAGTAGAACAAGTGTTTCATTTTAAAATACATTAAAATGCCCTTTGGAATATCTTTGCCAAATTCTATCTTGTTTGGGTTGACATAAAATATGCTGTTTCGTATATTTACTGTAGAATACATAAACATTATTCTAGGATTAGACTATTCTGATTTTAAGTGTATTGATATTAAATTAGGTTTTTAATATAGGGTTGGGTTGGGTTAAAGTAGGGTTGGGTTGAACAAAATAACACACCCGACCCATATATAGTATGGGTTACAAATTGTAACTCGTATCCGACCCGAACTAGAATGGGTTGGGTTGGGTTTATGTGGGTTGGGTCGGGTTGGTGGGTTGGGTCGGGTTGGATATGGGTTGTGTGCAGCCCTACTCTCGCCTCTAATTGCCATTATCGACCAACACGTAAAGAGTTAAGCACAAGCATCACAACTTGATATCCTTCAGACTCAGGTAATTATTTGCTAATGTTCATTAACTACTTACGATTTTTATTAGTGCGATTATCAATTAGAATATGCAAAAGCGATTAGTACCTGCAACGACGATTTACGACTAAGCACGAATTGCGTAAGATTTTGAGCGGTATCTGATATCCATCATAGATCCAACATCCGTCAGTCTTTAGTCTCATACTGATTTTCATTACTTATTTCAGAATTTGAGTAATTAATTGGGTTTCTTAATGATTCACAAGAAGAGTAGGCCATTTATTGTTTTGTTTTATTACGTTTTCTTTATTGCAAAAACTGAAAATAGTTACTGTGACCGATTGTGTTCAGTTTAATTACTTTAAAAACACAATAGCTAAGGTCGATAATGGAGTTTAAGAAATTTAATAACAGTATAATATAGCTAAGGTCGATAATTGCGAATAAATTTTGATGGCAGTGGTGTTTATTTAGCAGAATGGTTGTTGTAAATGAATGATGATCTTGATGGAAAGTACTTCATTGCTGCAGTGAAGCCAATAAATTTGCTAGCAAGATCTCAAAAGATATTATTCTTGAAAGAAATGGAAGTATGGCTAACAATGAACTCATGACGTATCGGGTATTACTTTTCCAACAAGAAACATTAATTTATGCATTGTAATGTAACAAATTTAATATGGAAAATGGAAAAGTAACCGAATCTTACAACCTAAATTATATTCGTTCCATTTTTTCATGTGTATTCTTTACATGCTTACCTAGAGACTATTAGTGAAATGTGATTTTACTATAGCCTTTACTAATTTTATCTTCTAATGCTGATTATTGACTACAGAAATAATAAATATGACCTTAACATCCCTTACATTTTACAAATCTGAATTTCGGTACTTGGATTTTGTATTGAATTAACCCTTTATTTATGTTTTATTCTCATAACATGCATATTACCATGATCAAGCTGTCTTCTATTTCATTTTCTGCAGGGAAATGAGTGGTTTCAATCATTTTAAATCACAAAACTCTGTTTTGACTATCTGACAGAAAATGGAGTGTTATCAGCTGTAAAAAGAATTGATTGGTTTAACAATTTACAGATACATTTAGTGCACATAAGAAAATCAACTTTAACCAGAATTGCTAAACTCATATATCCATAGATAACACAAATTACAATACATGAAGAACTGATTACACAAAGTTTGTATAATATTATTGTACATGAATACCTCAGACAGCTAAACAAAATTCATTTGAGCAAACAAAAAAGGTATGTTCTAATCAGCTATTTGTTTTATTTTCTAATTATTCTTTTAAAATATCATACATCATAGTCAAACCTGTTTATTTCCTTACCTTAACCTGCAGTAAGCATCGTCCATATCCACATACTCAGTATTGTGTTGCTTAGTCGCACCTTTACAACTACTAATCCAACAAAAAATACACTACTACATCAATCAACTAATCATGCTAAGTCAGAGGGTTATGTTCCTATTCATATTTCTTGATTCATGACGAACACGATAAAATGCACACACACACATTTTGCTGTGAATGATTGTTTCATGAATTTTGCTATTTAATGTAACAGTATTTTCTATTTTATCTATGGTTTGAAATTGTTATTGCGACCAATTACGGCTGTTGATTGTCTATTTAAAACAATTTTTTATGTAATCTGCCTATTGTTTTCTAGCGCTTTATTTGTGAATTTTATTTGTTGCTGCTTTGGACTTTTGGTTGTATTCATTGGAATTTATGTTGGCTTCTACTGTTTCTGTTATGTCAGTTAATGGTTAAATATCTTTGCCTCTTGGCCTACCAAGACTCTATTCTTTATTTTGGAAAAACATTTTAAAACGTGTGGATTGGACAATATTTGATTCTTTCAAATGTAATTAATGGATTACGTGTTCTTCAGCTGTTAGGTACAAACCTACATTAGTCTATAAGACCATGCAATCTTTCCTTTGTTGTTCCAGCATGTATTTTTGTACTATCTCATAACTATACCGAACCAGTCTAAAAAATTGAATACGTAAGTATGTTAGGATGCTTAAAAAATTACTTTTTGCTCTCATTATTTGTATATCACGTTTATTAGTTCAAACAATGTTAGTATAGCAATTTATTATTAGTAAGACAATTTATGAGAAAACTCATATGCTTCTTCAAATTTGAATGGACAAAATTGATACAACCGCCCAAAAAGTCTTATGATACATACACACAGTATTATCTATAAGCAGGCTGTACATTAACATGTATTTATAATCTACGCATTGTCATTACTGCTCTTTGTTGTGTTCCATTTACTGCGTATAATTTTGCATGGCCGTCTTTTGCTTTTGGGTTTCAGGATAAGTTCATAAAATGGCATGCATGCAAAATGCAGTGGTCATCCTCTGTGTATTTAACATCTTATATTATGGGTATGCTGAAACAGTAATATACAGATATGTGCTGCTTCTATAGTTATGTGTATAGCTATCGAATTGTAATAAAATGTTAGTGCCAGTTACTGACAAAATGTATGTATGTGTTGACAGGCTCAGTGGTTAACATGGCTAGCTTTAATGTAATAGAAGCAACCTTACTAAACTTTGGATTTTTTAAGTTTATATCACCAATGGATCTTGATACCATCAACATAGGTAATCGTTTTACAATTATCAGTATATATACTATATAGTTGATCAACAATTTAACATTTACTACTTAAAAAAGGCATCTTTATCTTTAATACTAATAATGAGAATTCCATGAATTTATTTCAACCGTGTCTTTTGGAAATGCCAAAAATGCCCTTACGCTTTCATGTCCGCACTCAATTGGTCATACCGCCCCAACGCATTCGTTCCTTCTATTCCCATTCTCCCTTCCTAAAACCTATTTCTGTTCCTCCCTAAATTCATCCTCAAAATATCAAATTCCATTATTTCCCGATTCCTTTCATCCTCAAATTCGATCTCATCGACGAGATAGCATCCACGCCAGCCTTCGTCAACACCGATCTTCCTTATCTGCGAATTACCAGATTTGATCCCCACTTCTTCAACGCCCTCCCTGTTCATTCCCAAATTCCATTCATTCCCAAAATTGATCGTACTAACAATGTACCATCCATGGCAGGCAACTAGATGAGCCGGAAGAGGGAGCTCACTACTCACCTATCTGACATCTCAGGTAGCAGCCGATTTCTTTTCCATTCTGCTTTCTATCCTTGGTATACTTCTGTACAATTTATATATTTTGACTAAAATGTTTATACACTTCGATCACTTTTGTGGGCTATCACTGACTGTTCTTTATTCTTACTGGCGTGATTTCTCCAAGCTAAATCCATACAACTTTGACATTGTTACTCATTATTTTAGTATTGTTTGATCTGATTTGTGAATCTACAATGTAGAGGATAAATTTTCCACATGGTTTGCGATTTGCAAAATGAAATTTGTTACAAACAAACATATTTTCGTTGCTGTGGTTACTGATTATATAAATATTTATAGTATACTCTTCAATTATTTTCCGTATACTCTTCGTTTACTGTTAGTATCTCCGCTGATTGATGTTACAAATTCAAGTTTGGTAAGAACAGGTGGCCTGTTTCTTGCTAATTTTGAGCTATGCCAACTTAAATTAAGTACTAGATCATCTAAGCTGCTTGGTTCACAAAATGATGATAATTTGGAAATTATCTGCTGCAATCTAATGAAATTACACTTTGTAAAACATCCTATTTCTAGACTTTCATTGCAAACTAAAGAATTTCCATTTGTTAAATCAGGATTGTTTTGTTTATGCCTATAAAATATCAGCTAAAAGATTGCAATTTATCGGCTTAATTGCACAAAAGTTAATTGGTTTCTTTATGCTCATAATTTCTAAAAATATAATCGTTGGAAAAAGCATAAGGTTGCACTTTTATAACTTTAGTATTTGAACTCTAACTTGAATTTGGTAGCATTTGTTTTGAAACTCTTTGCACTTTTATACCTTTATCATGATTATTTTTTTACTCCCAAATAGTTGATTCGTAGTATTTTTCTTTTTCTTATCTGAAGTTTAACATATAAAAATGCAAATGACATAATGTATATATGTAACATGCAACACGGCGATATTGCGTGATAAAAGTACAAATGAAGTAAGTTATG
The DNA here is from genome assembly GCA_030737815.1 of Allium fistulosum. Classification (NCBI taxonomy): domain Eukaryota; kingdom Viridiplantae; phylum Streptophyta; class Magnoliopsida; order Asparagales; family Amaryllidaceae; genus Allium; species Allium fistulosum. The sequence continues at coordinate 329,902,296 of CM060906.1, forward strand.
CATGGACTCATTTGGATCTCATATTGTTATTATTAAAAGTTCACATGATTAAGGAATGTTTATATTCATGTGTGTTTTTTATGATCATCCTTTACAATGATCCTACGGACTCATTTATTTTGCAATTAGCTTAATACTGCATTATATTCTTCTGATTAGTCTCAACCAAAAAAAGCAGCAAAAGAAAGAAGCAGCTTTGAAGATGAATCATCAAAGGATGAATTTGAAGATGAAAAGCCTAAGAAAACTCCAAAGAAGGTGATATACTAATTTTATGTCATCAATATTGCCTTTAATAGTATGATAACTAATATGTCACTTAATTTTGACTGTGCTCTGAAATTACGTACTGTTGTATACTTTTTGGTGAGCAAGTCATGTTGATATCTAAGAAATGAAATTGTTCTTTAAAAGATAGATCTTAAGGTTACTGTTGATTTCCTTGGTCATGATCTTTTTTGAAATTAATACAGTTGCCACAATTAGTCCAATATTAATTTATCATACGGTTAATGCATCAATTCAAAATTTCAGTCTTCTATGATTGTGGTTTCTGAGTGAATTGCGCTGCTAATACATGACGTGATTTCCTTCAAAAAGTTCTTTCTTATCAAAAAGTCATTATATTTGAACTTTATATAGTGTAAAATAATTATAGTGTTTATGCAGTCTTGAAGTTTGAGATACACATCCTCTATAGTTGCATTCATTAGTTGGGTTTAAATTTCTTACCTCCAACTGAATAGTATTTCTAACTATGCAAGATACTGATGTTGTGATGAAGGATGCACCATTAGCAGCTCCAACTAAATTTGAGAAAAAAGAGGTAGAGTAAATCAAAGAGAAAATATGTTATGTAATTTCTTTTTTTGCTAAAACTGTGTAATTTTCTAATTTTTTGTTTTTTCCCTTTGCGTATGCATAGCCTAAAACACCATTCCGGAACCAAACTCCCATAGCTGACACCCTCTTTGTTGGGAATTTGTCATTTGAAGCTGGAGAAGAGGACATGTATGCAGTTTTTCTCTTTTTTGAATCGTATCAATGTTAATGTTTTTTTTAAATTCAGTGTCCTAATATTTTCTTTCAGATCGGAGTTGTTTGGCCAGCCTGGGGAAGTTGTTGGTGTTCGACTGGCAACAAACCAAGATGGCAGTCTTTGGGGATTTGGCCATGTCACTTTTTCCAGTGCAGAAGAAGCCAAGAAGGTAATTTATTTTGACATTTCTTGACTCTATTATTATTAACTACTTCTGTTTATGGGTTGATTGTCTATTGTTATTGTGTATCTTTCAGTAAATCTCTACTATTAATAATGATAGTTCAGTGAATATGAAATCAACCACATCTTTCTGAACTTCCCATTATACCTTTCGCACATTTTTCACTTCATCCGATCCGTCTTCACAAAATCAAAAACACCCTTATTTTCATTCCTCCATCACAGCAAAACAAAATGACGTAAATCAATTTTGTCTCCTCCCGATGCAAACTTGGGTGACTTCGTTGCGACTCCAGATCTATTGTCTCCAACTTTGACTTTCGACCATTGACCATGGCTTCGTCTCCACCTCAATTTCCAAATTTGACGATTGTTAACCGATCCACTGGCAACCAACATTAATCCGTTAACCTGCGGTTTCCAATCTACTATCGACCAGGTTAGGTCTGAAACTTCGACCATCGACTAACCATATAATTATTTCGAATAGGTAGTAAAAACAATATGAATGATAATGTATAGCTATTGATTTCATGAAGAAATGAATTAAGTAGTTACACTAATATAGTATTTTTTCAAATTGAATGGAAATACACATTTGCAGGTTCAGTTGCATTTATTTATTTTGGTTAAATTGTTTCTGCTCTTGGATTTTAATTGTCAATCAAGTTTTATAGTCCTTTTTTCTATCAAGATAAAGATAAAACATTTTTCGATGAATTGGAAAAAGTTTACTTTTAGTTACAATAATATAAAAAACCTTAATGGTTTGATATTTGTTCACTCTTTATTTGAACGATGACAATAATAGTTCTTTTCATGGAAGGTAAATGTTTTGACCATTTTACAATCCTGAAAAGGAAATAAAAATGATGTTTTGCTTTTGTAACCATTGAATTAAAGTAAACATATATGGAATATTTACATAAAAGTTTACAGTTTGTGATTTGCATGGGACCTGTCAATTTCATTACATAGTTCTATTTTTGTTCATAGTATAACAATTGGAATGACTAACAAAGATGAATCGGTTTAAAGAATTACATTTAATAAATATGGTATAGTGCAATATAAATATCTATCATTACTATCTTTTGCTCCCACTTAACGTCCATTTTAATTCACTAGACTTCTACAGGAGCGACCAATACTGTCAATGAAACTTTTCTTACTGATAAGGCTTTAGTTACCAAATTTAGCAATTTCCAAGTTGATCATGTCTTTATTCAATTTGTTTAGTTTATATAACTCATTGATACACAACTTAGACTAGAATGGTTACGATGCACTTCAAATAGGATAAAAAATGAAAAGTTCTCTTACTTGGACGTAACCGATTAATTTGGCTATAATATGCCGTCGAATATGATTCATGTTTCTTCGTCGATAACTATATATATATATATATATATTTGTTCATTATTATGATATAATACCAGGCATTTTTTTAATTCAAATAGTTGATAAATATTTTAATAAATTATTCAATATTTGAATTTTTTGTTCACACTACAACAAAATGTTTTATGAATCATATTCGCCAAATTATATGTATATCCTCCAAATTAATATTCATCCCTCATTGGAAATAACTGTTTCAATAATAATTATTACCTTCTTCATAGTTCATTTGTTATGCTGCAACACTATTTTATATTAAATTTTGTTTTACAATTCAAAATGTAAAATTTGATTTCATTGTAATAATCTAGAGGTCTCTTGAATCTAGATTTAAATTTTGGTTGTTTTAACAAATCAGGACCTCATAGAAGATAAAACCGAATATAAATTTGAGATTCAAATTTTTACACCAATTGCAAAATCCTAAGGTAAATGAATTTTAGTTTTTTCAATGTGAACAAAATTCATGTTTACATTAAACTTTTACTTTCAAAATTTGATGTATTCTTGACAAGATTTAGTGGAAGCATATTAACTACATTCTGAATATTATAAAATTTGCAATTATTAATAAAACTACTAAAAACAAAATAAGAAGTGTGACTACACGTGCACATTGCACGGTAGGGATAAAAATTTCATTATATACTCATTTTTTTCGCTTTATTACGTTTATGATATTTCTTTTTTTTTACCGTAAATGTGTTAACGCCCTGTGGATTGAAGAAGAAAATGGAGAGCAATCACAGAATTAACATAAGAAGAAATCAAGTAGGGGTGAGCTTTATTGGAAGAGAAAGTTATGTAAAGTTTTATTGGAAGAGGAAGTTATGTAAAATTTCAAATACATTGGGTAATAATAGGAAAGCTGATACGTTAGTGTTAACTTCATTATTTAATGACGAATAGTTTGTGCCTCCATTCAATAAGTGTATCAGTGTACCTACTACGTCCATCTACAAACCTTAAGCTACTGATAAACTGATGATATATATGCTTGGTTCATTAATGAATTCATGTTACTATAAATTAATGTGTGTTTTAATGCCATTATTATTTCTATTTTCATTTTCTTTGAATTGGTTTCAAGTGATATAATTGGTTGGATTATATATGGATTCCCTAACTATTAGATTTATGGAATGCAGTTCAAAATACAAAACTACATAATACCTCCATATTTGGATTTTTCATTTAGGCCAAATTAAACTATGTTAATAATGGATATAATCAAATTTAAAGAAAGGATACGAACAAATTAAAACCTCTATTTTATGCTTAAAGTAAAATATCATATTGTTATATTTAAACAAATCACAATTAAATACATATTGGTTCAACTATGACAATACGCAGAATGCTTAAGCTTTTATAATAAATTTGAATCACATAGTTATTACTATTAAATATAATATATAAAAGATTAGATTGACATGTATTAACTAATATAGTGTATATAATTACATAGACAATTAAGAAGGTAATCTTTTAGAAAATTTATGTACAAAAAGTATTGTCTTGGACATTTACAATCATTTTACAACCTTGGCATATTACTCAATGATTTGGGTTTATTGATTTGCTGAAGATCAATTCCTATTTGACTTTTTTGTTTGTTAATTAAGGGATTTGAATACAAGATTCATTTTTTTAGCAAGAATAGAGTGTGTGAATACTTTTTCACTATATGGAAGCACTATTGTTTATGATAAATGTAAATATATTTTTCCACAATATTTCCATTGTCTCATTGGTTCATTTGATATATTATTATACATTGGTTCATTTGACGAATTAGCAAGTAAATTCTTTTTAAATGGTATCATTTGTGCTCAGTATTAAGCTATTCCCAATTTGAACATTTGATGTCCCAAATTGATCGTTTTCCAGATGATATCCATTTTCCAAAATTATCATGTTTCCTAACAATAGAGTAAAATATTGAAGCACCATTCACTGCATAGTAGTGTTCTCAGAATTAATACTATAAATAAGTTGTTATAGACTTTGCGTAATATATAACTATAACACCCTTTTGTTGGAATGGGAATAATAAGTCCCACATCGTGGAAAATGCCTATGAAGTGGGTGCTTATATATTAAAGCCTTCTCCTTAGAATTGCAAAGAGGTTTTTTAAGGAGGGCTATAATGATACTTTATTGTATTAGGAATTTTTCTTATGGAGAAGTTTTAGGTTCAAGATCTATTTTGTCATAGCAAATGTTTGTGTACTTACTATGTTCAGATTAATTAAGATATTAATCTTCTTTTCAGGTCGATTCAAAAAAGGAACATGGTAGGCAAATGTTTTGCAGAAGAACTGCCTAGAAGAATAGGAAGAACAGTCTTTGAAGTGTCATGTTTGTTTTTTATTACAATCTTTATAAAAATTTTCCAGTTTCTGCAAAAAAATTGGTAGCTAGGAAATAGTCTGTTGTTTGTATTTTTCTTCATTTGGTCAATGATGTAAATTTGGATCACTCTCTATTTGTATGACAGCATCGCCTGCTGTATACAACAATCACCGATTATAAACCTTTATCATAATTTTCTTTTTTTATTAAACTGTAGCATTATTTCTCAAAATCAGTTTTTTCTATTAGTCAATTAGCTGAATATTAAACATAGTTACTTATTTATCCTCTTACGTGTACTACTAACATAAGGGTTATACTATACTAACACTGATTACTCATGCAAATGATTATTCGGCGTTTACTCATATAAATGAATATTTACTGTGTGACAAGCATATAATGAAACCACTCATGGAATGCTTCAAGCGGGGATACATTTCAGGAGGTACAAAGAAATAAACTGCCGAATGATTTATTTGCCTACTCTATCCAATGCCACCTCATTACTTTTATAAACGTTTTCTTCATTCAAAACCAAACATATGGCTAAAGTTTTAAACTATTAAACTAAGAAAATTTTAATACCTCATAGTGCAGCATTTCTGGTCAGTGGGTGGGGGCGGTCGCATGGTAACGATGCAGACATTCTATGCTTTTTGACCCGGTAATCTTTCAAATATGGTTTTGTTTTGTTTTGGCGTTAAATCAAAATATTTGTTGTATTGATATAAATATCTTAGTTACTCAATGATTTTTTTCTTCTTCTGAAAATCGTGATTTATTCATGATTTTAGTTTTTTAGGTCTGTCTGTTGTGATTAGAGTTCTTCAAAATTGCAGTGTATATATTATTATGAGCAATCAAGTTTACAAAAAGACTGAACAAATAAACTTTCAACGTTTCTTTCCAGTTTACGCGTTGCTTATAGTTGACGAGCGTTACGGCATGCGCTTCGCGCGTGAGTTGTTCTACAAATTGTATATGTTTTAAAACACTCAAAAAAATAATTTCCACAAATAATTAGTCGTATTTTGCGTTGAACTCATGCATAGTTTGTTTGAATTTTTATTTTTAAGTTTCAGTATCTCATTTTTTTTGTAGCTTGGATTTATATTTCTATTATTAGTTAATAAAAAAGAATATGTAAAGGAATTTCATTTGTATATCCTATTTTAAAGTGACATTAAGATTTGATTATATTTAAGCGTTCTGAATTTGTAAAAAAACTATTTATCATGTCCTATTTTCAAGTGATTTTAACGTTTATTAATATTTGTAAAGGCACGTGTTGAATTTGTAAAGTGGGTTTATTTGTTAGATCCCATTTTTAAGGGATTTGGTAACATATATAAATGAGCGTTAAATTATATATAAGTAAAGGGTATTTTCGAAAGTTTGTTGTCGGACCAAAAGTTTGCGCTTTCAAGCCAACTATTAATAAAGATGAATTAAATAGGCTAACTTTATGTGGTGTAAGAACTGCTTCAGTTGTAGTGCCAAAAGATTAGTGTTGATCAGGAAATAATTGGTTTTAAGGGACAAATAAGTAGAAATATTTGCTTAAAATATGCATGGACTGTGTGTTGGAGTATCTCGCATTGTATGTAGGTAATTGATGCATATTGACAAGAAGAATAGTTTCATATCGTGAAAAATAATGAAGGTAGAGTGGTATATTTATGAATTTGGTCGCATATTCACAAAAAGTAGTGCAAATGATTTATCAGGTTCACAAAAACTTTTAGGCCATTTGCTATTTACTCAATATTAATAATTGAAGAGTATTATAGTCAAATTTTATTGTAAGAAGTGGCAAAATATAAACAGAGTCATAAAAACTTCCAAATTTGAAATTTCAAAAAGCCACGATGAAAGCCTTATGCATTGAATTCTACCTATTACTAGAAGAAGAGATAGAAGAGTTGAAGCCAACTAAAACAAAAGAAACGAATACTAAAACTTTAGTATTATAAAAAAATTGGTTCATGGCTGTTCTTCAGTTGTTTTGGTCTTCTCAAATGCTGCTTTAGGTTTAGTTTATGCAAACAATGATATTGTCAAATTTACTTTCAGGGGTATAACTATAAATGCATGCACATTGTGATTAGCAGGCCCACCTGGGCGTGCATATACACTCGTAATAGATAATGAAACATTATTTATCAATTGTTACAAAATTAAATAAAATTGCTCACATAAAATACATGGCTATCTTTAGTCCTTATGCAACCTCTAATTAAACCCTCATCCAAAAAAAATCATTAGCCTCCAACTCTAACGTTACTCCATATATGTATACAAACGCACCCTTTGTTACATAACCTTATTTTCTATTAAAAATACTCAAAATCTCCCTCTTTCTTTTCAAAAATAAAATCCTTCTTTTGTAACCCACCAATTGCGACCCTCTTATTTGACGTCCAATCGACATTTAAACCACAAAAACCAAAAATGATGGATCATTGGGTATAAGATAATTTAAACAAAGTAACATTCTAACTCCATGACTTAGAACACACAGCGAAAGGATAATGTATTATATCAAATATCCATCAATATATTCAAACCAAATCATATATCATATATATATATATATATATATATATCTATAGTTATATATCCATATAATAACGGTCCAACAATCCGCATGCTACAACATTAGATATCAGATATCATTATACACGGTATATACATAAGTAACGTCTTCGTCATCCGCACCTTCAATATCACTTACATTGGCACGACTTATTACTCAATCAACCCATCGATGATAAATACAAAGAAATACCGAGAGTGGTTTGAAATACGTCCAAGTGAGTGAAATAAATCTACTCGACGTATACTACAAAAATACTTGTATAACACCTTTACTGTGTAATACACATGCAAACATACCTAAACATGTGTCATATGTGTCCACAAAGTCAAATCAACATCATATTTATACGGTTGACTATTTAACTAAGGCCATGTTATGTGCAACTAAACAATATATAACAATGACTTGATAAACGATGTCCTACGCTCACTATTCGCTCAAACTTGTGGACATATTTCTAGGTATGATCTGTTGAAGGTCAAGTAAACATGCTCATGGACGTCTCAGCCTCTCACAATCCACATGCTAGACATTTGAGACTCGTGACGCGACTATAAATCATAGGAGCAACTAACATCGATGAATCACCCGATAAGATATACACACCTACAGTTGCGTATTATCCACACAGACACACACATATGTTTCATCATATCAAGGTTATACTAGGCTAGTCTTTTCTCAAATAGATCGAAAAAACACACAAACTAGATTCCGTTGCGATTCTCCTTTCAAATTGGCCCTGATTGGGTCTAGATTCAATGTGGTCTAGGCTGTGCCAAGTAGTCGACTACATGGGCCTTTTGGTCGAAAAATGGTTATAATCGACGCTCTTGTTTTTGTTTTGATTTTATATTCTCTTATCGTTTCTTATTTTAATTTGTTATCCTTCAAGCATTACTTATTACTAGTCAATATGCATTCATTTAACATCATCTTATAATTCATTCATATTATCAAACATTGATTATATATTGGTTTAACTTCATTAGTCGATGTATTTACTATTTCTATATTCTATTGGTGCATTAATCATTTTTTAATCTCTTTTCACTTCTTAATTTATTATAATTAATATTCAATGTATAATATTTACTTATTTATAAGTTTACCTCTTTCATACAAATCAAAATTCTTTATTTTAATCATAATAGACTCTTCAATTTGTGTTATACTTCAATATATATGTATGTATGTATGTACGTATGTATAGACGCACACACAAACATATATATATATATATATATATATATATGATCAATGCCACTGATTTGACCATGAAAAACTCAGTTCTTTCGCTATACTAAAATAGATGATCTGAAAAATCTGTCATCTATGACTTTCCGATCCACGTCCAAAATTGGCACAGGCATCGCAGATGCCGTTGACGGTGTATTGTTTGAGGTAAAATATAAAATAATGAATAGATCATAGAACTATCTACAATATTTTGCATTTATGAAACTCACAACGAAAGGGATAAAATATGTAACTAGTAATACAATCCTAGAAAAATTATACAACGTAATATTAAATAAAATCCAACTACAACATCTCTTTGTACTAGTAACGAAAATAATATAATTTCAGAGAATATGTAACATTTCGACTTTTCGACGCTCGAAAGTCGACTACAATACAACCACTGTATCAACTGCCGAACTATCGAATACCGGAAAACCGAATTGTTAGGATTGAAAAAGAAAAGGTAGAAGAAGAAAGAAAGAAAAAGAAACGAAAACAATATCAGAATCTCACATTCGCAGCGGAACAATATATAATAGATAAATGAATGATCTTTATAACAAAGAACTATATCAGTTTATACAATACATCATCAGAGTTTACAACAACAACACACAACACTGGACAGTTATATAAACTTATCCTCATAACAGAATACACAGCGGAATAATAATATAAGTGATACGTCTCTCCATCCAGCTCTCCTCCAGATCTCCACAGCAACTTCTGAATTCCAGAATGACCTGATAACCTGACTCTAGGCTGCCCGTGTGGAAAATTATGGGCACCCAGAGTTTAGAAAGGGAATAATAAACTCCAGGTCAGTCGTGGGACTGGTGTGAGATCTTAAAAACAGTTATTTTCACAAAGAAAATAAAAGAAATTCACAATGCTTTTGGAAAATGAAACTACCATAAGGCCTCCCGGCACACGCACACATGGGGGAGATTTATCCTTATGATAGTCAAACATGCTTGATACGCAAAATTCTTTTTAATATTATCATTAGTGCATAGTGTCGAAACATTTCGAAAGTATAATATTAACCTTAGCCAGCATAGGTACCATGATACTATGCCTACTATAGCTGTTATGTTAAATAGCAGGTTCTACAACTAAAACCGTACTGGGTTCGTATTGGGAATTGGATTTCCAACAAATGGTTAGGCTAAGGAACTTCCTATGCCACATGGGTATGCCTCTGGAGGGACGTCCCGAGAACTAACTAGCTCTCTGCCAACACAAGGCCGGGTTACCTCTTACTAGGTAACTACTACACGAGTATGCCACCCTCCGGTCGTTTGCGACCTTTATCCGAGGGCCCTCAATCACAAAGCAACAATCACATAGTAAATGAGATTGGAGCAACCACACAGGTAAAATATCTGGGCTCCATACCATGATACCACCTTTTTCCAGAAAGAAATGACATACCTTAAAGGGAGCGACCCTTATAACCTTGCCGCATCTTTCCTGCTTCGACCATTTCCGGGGTGTGAGGTTCGATGAGGTCTCATCCACAAAGCTACGCTTTACACGAAAGTCATGCTTTGATCAACAAATGATCAACAAATGATCAGCAACACTTAGCATGCCACACTACCAAATTGGGAGTATATCACTGATAACCTTCAACTACATAACCTCTGAGCTCGTACGTCTCAGAGAAGGGTGTTAAGCTAAGAGAATAAATTCTCCGCCACCAACAGATATGTATTTGAAAGAAATCTACTTTATATCTCAAAGTGTAGTGTCAGACATACGACCATACAAATCTGTTCCGAGTTCGAACAGAATCGAAGGCACTTCGTCCAATAAAGGAAGAAGCCCTTGCAAATCTGGTCTTCAATTGCAATCCATAACGTCGTATCATTATTCGGAATGGGTTATATGACACAAAGTCCTCTCCCGGCTAAACCGAATAATGAACGCTTTTATTAAAAACAAATTCAAGTGTCATTTCAAAGGCAAATATTGATAGTCGGTTATTTAACTATCAAACAACATTCACAATAATCATCCAATCTAAATAATTTTTCCAAATTGTTAAATTTCAAAATATCTTTGAAAGATATATATTTTCCACACTTCATCACTTTGAAAACAAATTTCAAATCACTTTTCACTCTCGGAATAAAATTCCCGATATTATTTATTTCCACTGTGAATTTAAATTTTCAAATATCCACTTATTTACGATTTTTCAAATATTCACTTTCAACCCCAAATCAAATTTCAAATTGATTTCTAAATTTATTTTAACACCAAATCAAATTTCAAATTGATTCTTCCATTTATTTCAAATACCAAATCAATTTTACAAATTGATTTCCAAGTCTATTTTCAATAGAATAGAACATTTGCAAATTGATTTCTAAGTTTATTTCCAAATAACTAACCATTTGCATATTTATTTCTGAATTTATTTCCAAATACCAAATCATTTTCTTTCAAAGCATCAATCAATTTTCATATTGATTTACCAAAGATTTATTTTCCAATATCAAATCAATTATCAAATTTATTTCTAAAAATTTATTTCCTTTTAGAATAAATCCCTTTATTCTTTCCAAATTATGGAAAATCCAATTTTAAATAAATTCTTCAACTTTTAAACAATATTATTCAAAACCCATTTATTAGTATCTTTTCCCATATTTTGGAAATAATTCGATAAGATTTCAAAAATCAACTTTATGCTTTTAAATTCCTTCTTTTAAATTCACCCAAATCTTTTAAAAGGGATTCACTTAAAATTTCCTACTTTAATTTCAAAAATCAAATTTTATTTATTTCTGGTATCCAACGATACCAAAAATACATTCGGCTAAATTATAACCTTCAACAAATTTGATCATCAATATAATCATTCATAGATTATCAATAAATCATCACTCAACATATGAAACAAATTCATACAATTTGAGGAATCCAGTTGGATCCCTCCAACATGTTTCCCTGCATCCATAGATGTTAGCACAACAATTAAATACCCATTCCACTTCGAGGTGGAATATCGTGGTATATGGAATTTATAAAATATCATCCGCTATTATACGGCGCATAGGGTCTCATCCGCTATATAATGCGGGAAATCAATCACCAATATATATATATATATACACACTATCATATATACTATCACATCCAAACAATCAATCAATAACTGCAATTCAAATTTTAATTTGAGTGAGAAGATCTCACCTTTGCTTTTAAATTTGCATCATTCCCATTCCAGCTTGTTTTCACGATGATTTTAGACCTTGTATAAACATTTACGGTTTATTAATATTCGAAATAATTGAATTACCAATTACCGTTTACTAGTTTTAATTCAACTAATAATTAAATTTTAAACTAATAAATTTTCCTTTTAATAAGAATATTTTTATTATACCTTACTGTTATCGATTTCAAACGAAATAAGTTAAATTAAATTTCCCAACTTATAAAAATTCGACACATTACCTTACTCACCAAAACCGCAGCCATCGACAACCCCTTACGCAATGCCGACCAGCTTTGCCAAGAACTGCGACCAGACCCAAGCCTGACACGCCGCCATGCCTCTACTGTCGCGACCTCATTCTTGCTCGAGAACGACCTCACTGTCCCCTGAGTCCCTGCAAAAAGCCACCGCGAGCTCGACCACAAAACGATGACTTGGTCTTGATTTAATCGAATGCAGAAAACCCCCCTCCTCCTCTGCCACGACGCCGCGGCATACAAATTCCCGCACGCGCACACCAGAACGACTCGCGACCCAAGTGTCCACCACCTTGAATGATTCAAACCCCCTGATGTCGGTCGGCATTCGATCGTGCCAAACTAAGATGGTGGAGGGAGATAGGGTTTTGCTTCTTTGTGAAGGAATTTGATTTCGTTCCTTTTCTTTTTCTTTTCTTTTTACAGCAATCGATTATTTTGATTTGGAGAAAGGACGCGACCATTGATTTAATTTTTAAATTTCGAACGAGAATGAAGCATCTCGATTTTTAGAGAATGAGGAAGTGTGTTCGAGAAGGCAAAGGAAGTAAGCTGATGGAAAAAGTTGACGTGAAGAGAATATTGACTAGTCAACAAGATATATCTTATTTTTTAAATTTAAATTTAAATCCAAATCGTTTTGAATTCAAAGCTTAAAACCTTGACATCCTATTCCGAATGCAATGGAAAAGGTTTCGAGTCCTAACTTGGTCGTATGGAGAAGATAGCATTTTGAACCCAGTTATTATATTGAATTCGATATAAATTTCAGCGCGTTTATATATCATACGCTCACACGACAACTCCAATCACTACGGAAATTGAAATCCGATAATAATACAATATTACGGATCCAATAGAACTGGTTTCATCGAATTCCGAGACTGTTCCCCGGAAGTCTATTTTTAAAAACCGATTTAAACGATAAAATTTCAAAACTGAACAAAACACTGTTAAATTCAATTTCAAAATTTCTATCACCTTCAGTATTATTAATATAAATTTTCTAAGCCTTGAAAATATTTTTAATCAGCTAAAAACTGAAGATTCAATATTTTACCCAACTGCAATAAATTAAATTCAATAATTAAATTGCCAAATTCATTCTGATATTTGAATTTCAAATTAAACTAACTTCCAGATATTTAAAATCAATTAAATATTCTGATTTCCAATGTCAAAAATTCAGGGTCGTCACAGAATAACACTAAAAGGGAAAAGGCATTTTCCGACAGTAGAAAACCATCGGCGGCCGTCGGAAAATGCCGTAGGAAAATAAGGCGTCGGGGCGTAGTGTTTCTGACAGCTTTCGACACAGGGCGCCGAACATTTTTCCGACGGATTTTGACACTTGTCGGAAGCCGTTGGAAAAAATGGCCTATAGGCTGTCGGAAGCCGTAGGAAAATTATTACCTGAAAGCCGTCGGAAGCCGTCGGAAATCTGCTGTATTTTTTTATTCGTGCTGCAATATAGCCTTCCATCCACATTTCACATCCAAACACTATTACACCAATACTGCAGAATTCAGTATACAATATTCCAACCAAATATCAAAACCCAAACTACACAAAATTCATCAAACACACAAATACATCAAATTACATCAAAATAAAATACATAATATACATAACTATTCCAACATTCACAACAACCCCAACAACAAGTGTTCTACCATGTCATACATACACAACATAACACAAAATCATCAACATCCACATCATCATACAACCACATAACCAAGAGTATCAAACATAATCATACAAAAAACAACAACTACCTCCACCGTCTACCAAATCATACAAAATTGGAAAAAAAACATACCTGAAAAAGCAAGCAATCAATCACTCTCCTCCAGAGCCAGCAGAGGAAGGGAAGTGGCCACCATACTGTTGCATGTACTCGGCGATACACTGGTCTAGCAACTGTGTGGTTTGTATGGCCTGTCGGTGGTTCTGCTCCTCCAGCTGGGCCACTCTAGCCCGCAAATCTTCGATCTCTGCTAGATCGATCTGAGCTCTAGTCTGCCGACCCCGTCTCTGACTGCTGGCCTGCAATAAATATTTAATTTAGTTGTGTGATCTCCATAAGTGTATGTGCATGTATGTGAATGATTAGTTGTGTGATAATGTTATTTAATTTAGTTTATGCATGTTTATGTAAGTGTAGACTGGATTGTTAGTTCATGAGTTGATGGTTTTGATGACAACAACCTTAGAATAAGATTATAAAATATAAATACTAACAATATAGTTTAGATATATATGTATATGTAGGATTTAACCATGCAGGTACCAAGAACGAAGACTGTACAGTATAGAGATTCAAGATATCAAGATTGAAGACTCATGAGTATCAAGAATATCAAGATTATCAAGAGTTCAAGATTTCAAGATAAGTATTGAGTCTAGAATTATGTTAAAACTTCACAATAGCACTGAAATCTTCACTCCATTTTTCTTTTGGGATGGAACCCATTTCTACCTTTTTAGTGGCTTACAAACCCACGGCAAGTAGCTTACAAACCCACGACAAGTGGCTTACAAACCCATGAACATCCTGGTTTTGTACAAGTTCTCGAGTCCTGATATGATGAGATATTTTACAGGAAGAAGCTTGCAAAACTACTTCAAAATGATTTTCAAAACTACTTCAGAATGATTTTCAAAACTGCTTTTCAAAATGTTTTAGCCTTAAAAATTATCTTTTCAAATGTTTTTCAAAAAGATGTTTTAGCCTTATTCTTGTTTTTAAACTTCGTTTATTATAACTATCTTTTAATTATAATATTTATACTTAGATTTAAATATAAAATTATAGTAAAATTATATATATATATTATTCTCTATATTTATCTATGTATTTTATCTATAGTCAAGTATATTTATAAAGTTTAAAATATTTTTAATATAAGATAAAGGTTATTTTCAAATAAAAACAAAACATCAAAATTTCCTTTGGGATGTCGACATGCCCTAGTACCCCATGTTGACATAGTGATAGTTAGATTCAAAAATTTGAATTTCAAAAGAAGTATCTATTCGCCATAACCTTTCACGAATGGACATGACTGTTGTTCTTCTATAAATAGGGGTTAGTTTCAACGAATTATAATACAGATTTTTTGGTTTTTCACTTCTCTTCTTCCACATTTTCTTATTCAAAATCCTATCATTACTCTGCCGAAATCAACATTGA
Source organism: Allium fistulosum (assembly GCA_030737815.1). Lineage (NCBI taxonomy): Eukaryota > Viridiplantae > Streptophyta > Magnoliopsida > Asparagales > Amaryllidaceae > Allium > Allium fistulosum. Next base: position 329,917,803 of record CM060906.1, read on the forward strand.
ATCTAACTGGATTATCTCTGGTTTGATTCTCTATCACTATCTCAACAAGATCCAAGTGCTATTCAGAGTTATAGGCTTCTTTGTAATCTATCTAGCGAGAAAAGGTGTGATTATAGCCTTGGAAATCAATCAAGCGAGAAAAGGTGTGATTGTAGCCTTGGAAATCAATTGGGTGAACTTGTTGCCCCGGAAATCAAGTATCTCTACCCAGAGGATTGTGATTCTAGAGGGTGTACCTCGTAGCCTTGAAACCGAGGGTTGTAATTGTTGAATTGCTTTTGAAAAGAAATCCGTACTTAGTTGTGCGGGACTGGATGTAGGGTAACCCCGAACCAGTATAAAATCCGGTGTGTTCTTTCCTTTACTGCGTTTACTTTATTTTTGCATCTGTGTTTGTTTCTGTGATTATATCTGTGTCGGAATATTGCATACATTTGTGTACAAATCAACAATAACTCAAAAGGATTTAGTAATTTCTTATAAACACCATTCACCCCCCTCTAGTGTTATTCCTAGCCTTAAGATCCGTAATCTGCATTCCTCACATTTGGTATCGGAGCAAGGTTTTCAAAAGTTTCATAATCTGATTTTTTGAAAAGTTTTCAAAATGGCTACCAACACCGGTATTGTTATTAACACTAGTATCCCTGTCACTAGTTCTTTTGTATAAGGTCAGTCTACTGCCAGACCACCACTTTTTAATGGCAGTAACTATGCATATTGGGCATGCAGGATGAAAATATATTTACAATCTATAGGATTAGATACTTGGAATATCACACAAACTGAATATTCTGAACCCACAACTAATTTTGCACATTGGACCACTGAGCAAAAGACTGTTGCACAAAATAATTCTAAAGCAATGAATATTCTGTTTTGTTCACTTGATACAAATGAATTTAATAGAGTGTCAGTTTGTAAGTCTGCATATGAAATCTGGAAAACTTTGCAAGTGACTCATGAAGGAACAAGCAAAGTTAAACAGACCAAAATTTACATGCTCACAAATCAGTTTCAGTTATTTAAAATGAATACTAATGAGTCTATTTCAGATATGTATAGTCGATTTCAGGATATTGTGCATTCTCTCATATCCTTGGGAAAAGTGTTTTCCGAAGAAGATCAAGTCCGAAAATTTTTAAATTCTCTCACTCCATAATGGGATCAAAAGACACTTGCTATTGAAGAGGCAAATGACATCAGTACCTTAAAGATAGAAGAATTGATTGGAAATCTAATGTCGTTTGAAGTCCAAATGATCGGGAGAAGAGAAAGCAAAGCATCTGAAAAGAAATCAATGGCATTCAATGCATTAACCAATGGATCAGACTCAAACAGTGATAATGATGAAGAGATAGCATTTATGACTAGGAATTTTCGGAAATTCCTGAAATACAGAAAGATGAATAATCTCAAGAGAAACAAATATAAGAATTCTGGAAATCAAAATGCAGTGCCAAACAATGTCAAATGTTTCAACTGTGATGAACCAGGCCATATCAAAAGAGACTGTCCGTATCCAGAAAGGCAGAATCTTCCTATAAACAATGAATCGGTAAAAAAACAGAAGCGTGCATTTACTGCTACTCTAGATGATTCAGACTCGTCCTCAAGCGATGATGATCAGAAGACAGATAATTCAAATTTGTGTTTCACGGCAGTTCACGACTTCAACAAATTCAAGGAAACGGACTCAGAAAAAGGTACACATTTACAATACAATTGATTGAAATTGCATGCTTAAAATTAGATGATTTATTGCTTGATTGATTTTGAATTGGTGTGTTGATTGAATTTTAAATTTATTTTTTTATTATTTTATTTTTATTATTTTTAATAATATAATAATATCTTCTGGAATATACTATAATTCTAATAATATTTCAGATATATATCTATATATATATAGACATTAATATAATAAGTATATATATATTAGAATACTTAGGAAAAATAAACCAGAGAAATTCACAGGCATATGTCGACATGGTCCCTACCCTGATGTCGACATAGGTACCTGAATTTGAAATTCAAAATTTGAATTCAAATGGTTGAATTTCCCTCCACTTTTTCACTTCATTCAATACTCTGAAAAGGCATCTTTTGACCAGAGAACATGTCTTTCAAAAATCTATTTATTCACTATCTTTTATCACAACTTTTCACTTTCATTTTCAAATTCAAACTCTCTTCAAAACTTCAAGCTCTCTACTCTCTACTTTAATGGCTTCTTCAAGCAACCCCTCCACCATGAGACTTTCCAGAAACTTGAAAGAGCAACTCCTCAATAATCCGGAGGCCATAAAAGCATACATCAACTATGCTAATTATGGAAAAGTCCATCCTGAAAAGTTTGCTATTTTTTCAAGATTTTACTTCTTATGAAATGATACTCTTTTTGCAAACAATCATACTCTTAGTCTTGTTGATGCTTCTCAAAATGATTTCGTTTGTTATCCAAATCTTGTCAAAATTTTCTATGCAAATCTCAATCGAGAATTTTATGAAGGAAATGATGATGAAATTTGGAGTAGTGTCAAAGGCACTAGAATTGTTTTAAATTATGATCTTTTGGGTACCATTCTCAATTGCAAAAATACGGGAATGGATCTTTCTAGTTTTCAAATCGATGAACATGATCGTGAGACATTTCATCATATTTTTGAAGGAGATGAAAACTTTGAATTTAAAAACTGAAACTTTCGTCCTAAAGCAAGAATTGTTAACCTACTTTTACAACATACTTTGACCCCAAGATCAGGGAATTTTAACAATCCTACCTCAAAAGTTTGCAAAGCTCTTTTTGCTATTTTCGGAAATTATGATATCAATTGGGCACAAGTTATTTTGGATGAACTTCGTCCTAAAAATTTTGAAATGGGAGAAAACACTTTATATCATGGAATCTACCTTACTCGGATTTTCAACTATTTTGGAGTAAATCTCAAAGGAGAAGAATTTATTTCAAGAAAAGTTTTTAATATTTCAAACATTTCTCTCATGAAAATCTCATATGTTTTTCAACCTTATGAGAGTCTTGCCGAAAAAGAAGAGCGTTTGGCTCATGAGGAAATAGAAGAGGAAGAAGAAGAAGAAGGGGATGAAATGGAAATAGAAGAAGAAGAAGAAGAAGGTGAAACATCCCTAGAAAGTATTGAATATCCCTCCAATCCTACCAACAAAACTATTCTCAAAAACCAAAAGATTATTGTTGAGAATCAACGGGTTCTTAAAAGATCTGTTAGTAAGAAGTTGGACAACATATCATCCAAGATGAACAAGTTTTTCTCTAAAGTCAGCAAGAAACTTGGATTATCTTCATCTTCATCATCCTCTAACTAGTTCTATATTTTCATATCATGTCGAATTAGTTTAAGTTTGTTTTAATTTGAGTGTTTATGAAGTTATTTATGATTAATCATTGTATCACTCTTCTATGCAATGAAATTGAATTTCCTTTCTGTTATCTAGCTTATCTTATCTCTTGAATAAATGTTAGTATATTATAGAAATATATATATACACCATTATTCACAAAATAAAATTTCATCAAATTTCACTGCCTCATGTCGACATCTCCCCCTTGACCATGTCGACATGTACTGGTCAGAAATAACACTTCATTTTGAATTTGAAATTTGAATAACTACCATGTGTCTATTCATTTCAAACGAATTCTACACCTATATATACCCATTTCTTCCAGAATTCATTACTGAATATTATTTCTTATCTATTCTATCTCTCATTCTTCTCACAATTTCAAAAATGGCTAATCCAATTCATAACTTATCCGAGAATCTTGAAGAAACTCTTAATTCATTCAAGAATATTCTCTCGTTGATTCTACGTAACCAGCGACACTTAGAACTGAGTCAAATACAGACGATCAAGGAGCAAGAAAGGCATTTCGAGGCAATTCGATGGATGATTTCTTCCCTGCACAAGGATGATAACGAAGCACATCCTCCTGTCTCTCTCACAAATGACAATGAAAATTGGGATGCCATCAAAGCAGACCCTATTTTCGGAGAAGAAGGATGGGTGGAAGTTCCTCGTAACGTTTAATTTGTTTGCTTTATTACTTTGTTTTGATTGATTTTATTAAATACTTGGTGTGGATTGATGAATGTATAAATATACATTGATATATTTATAATCGTTGTTTGAATATCATGTCTATAAATATAGTTATTTCTTAGTATACTCTATTATATAGTTTATTAATACACGTATTTGAGTACAAGAATGAGGGGGAGTTATATAGTTTGGAGTTAGTTTGTTTTTTGTTGATGACAAAGGGGGAGAAATATAAATTAGGAGAGTTAGGCATAGATTAAGGGGGAGTTATTAGATTAAGGGGGAGTCAATAGGTAGAAGTAATATTTTATAAACAAAGGTTGTCATCATCAAAAAGGGGGAGATTGTTAGTCCATGCGTTGATGGTTTTGATGACAACAACCTTAGAATAAGATTGTAAAATATAAATACTAACAATATAGTTTAAATATATATGTATATGCAGGATTTAACCATGCAGGTACCAAGAATGAAGACTGTGCAGTATAGAGATTCAAGATATCAAGATTGAAGACTCATGAGTATCAAGAATATCAAGATTATCAAGAAAGAGTTCAAGATTTCAAGATAAGTATTGAGTCTAGAATTATGTTAAAACTTCACAATAGCACTGAAATCTTCACTCCATTTTTCTCTTGGGAAGGAATCCATTTCTACCTTTTTAGTGGCTTACAAACCCACTACAAGTAGCTTACAAACCTATGACAAGTGGCTTACAAACCCACGAACATCCTGGTTTTGTACAAGTTCTCGAGTCCTGATATGATGAGATATTCTACAGGAAGAAGCTTGCAAAACTACTTCAAAATTATTTTCAAAACTACTTCAGAATGATTTTCAAAACTGCTTTTCAAAATGTTTTAGCCTTAAAAATTATCTTTTCAAATGTTTTTCAAAAAGATGTTTTAGCCTTAAAATATTCTTGTTTTTAAACTTCGTTTATTTTAAACTATCTTTTAATTATAATATATTTATACTTAGATTTAAATATAAAATTATAGTAAAATTATATATATATATATATATATATTATTCTCTATATTTATCTATGTATTTTATCTATAGTCAAGTATATTTATAAAGTTTAAAATAGTTTTAATATAAGATAAAGGTTATTTTCAAAGAAAAACAAAACATCAAAATTTCCTTTGGGATGTCGACATGCCCTAGTGCCCCATGTCGACATAGTGACAGTTAGATTCAAAAATTTGAATTTCAAAAGAAGTGTCTATTCGCCATAACCTTTCACGAATGGACATGACTGTTGTTCTTCTATAAATAGGGGTTAGTTTCAACGAATTTTAATATAGATTTTCTAGTTTTTCACTTCTCTTCTTCTTCCACATTTTCTTATTCAAAATCCTATCATTACTCTGCCGAAATCAACATTGAATCTAACTAGATTATCTCTAGTTTGATTCTCTATCACTATCTCAACAAGATCCAAGTGCTATTCAGAGTTATAGGCTTCTTTGTAATCTATCTAGCGAGAAAAGGTGTGATTGTAGCCTTGGAAATCAATCAAGCGAGAAAAGGTGTGATTGTAGCCTTGGAAATCAATTGGGTGAACTTGTTGCCTCGGAAATCAAGTATCTCTACCCAAAGGATTTTGATTCTGGAGGGTGTACCTCGTAGCCTTGAAACCGAGGGTTGTAATTGTTGAATTATTTTTGAAAGAAAATCTGTACTTAGTTGTGCGAGACTGGATGTAGAGTAACCCCGAACTAGTATAAAATCCGGTGTGTTCTTTCCTTTACTGCATTTACTTTATTTCTGCATCTATGTTTGTTTCTGTGATTATATCTGTGTCTGAATATTGCATACATTTGTGTACAAATCAACAATAACTCAAAAAGATTTAGTAATTTCTTATAAACACTATTCACCTCCCCTTTAGCGTTATTCCTAGCCTTAAGATCCGTAATCCGCATTCCTCACATGAATGAGGCTGACAATGTATTGGATATCTAGAAAAATATAAGAAACTTAAGTATTTTAATAATTTATGGAAAAATATAAACAAAAAGGTTTCAGTTTTGTTTTCAAAATTACTAATTATAAACCGTTTGAATTTTCTATAAACCCTATGTTTTCATTTACCGAGTATTATCACCCATGTATGAATTTGTAGTAGGCTTCTAAAATCATATTGATTTGCTTTTTTATTTTGCATAACCAAAATATTTGGTATTCATTTTTAAGATTGTTGAGTTCATGTACAAATTAACAGTAAGCTAGTAAGTAACATAACGTTCATATCTTCTACCTTCTTGTGCTGTACTGGTGTGATAAAGTCATTTGGTTGGTTAGAATTCAAATTCAATATGGAGGATTTTTCAAGGTTCAAATATTTTTAAATAATGGAAAAATGAATAAAATTCAAGTTTATTGTTTTGAAAAGGTCCAAATAGCATATTTGAAGTATTTTAAGATAAAATTGTATATTCCAACATAGAATTGAATTATTTAATTAGCTTTTAGATTTAAATTTAGATCAAACAAATAAACCTGTGATCGGGAAGAGCTCCTACCTCTATATGACATTATGATAAACCTGTGACATATATACACATCATTATATAAAAGAATAATAACATGATAATGAAATATATTTCATATGTAAATGACATCAACGGTATAAATTGCTTAATTAATGATTGAAATGGAAATAGAAATGGAAGTGTGTTATACCTGATTCATAATGGGTCTACTGTTCCGACGATAAGCAGATTTCATTGCATTTTTAATAAAAATTGCTAAATAAATGACAAATGAAAATGACATAAAACATGTAAACAATGGTAAACAGATTTGGTTTCATAGTCACATCAATTTCATAATACATCAAGAATTCAACATAGTTACATCAATTGCAAAAAAATCAGATTCAGATTTATATCAGTCATCATCGTCTTCTAATTCAGATTCGGTCTCGTTTTCTACGATATTTTCCTCTGCACTGTCAAACGCTTCTACTAAAAGATTTGATTCATCGATCAAAGGACCAAAATCTGTATGATCGTCTTTAATTATTATTTCGTTATTTTGCTCAAGATCTGCCTGATAAGCTTGTTCGTTCGGAATATTCTTCCCATCGAATGTGAATCTGGCCTTTGTTTTAAAAACTGCAGACCAATCTGCTTTATCTCTTTTTAGAGATGGATAAGGAGCGTAATAAACTTGCAATGCTTGTTTGGCTAGTACAAAAGGATCATACTTGTGATAGTGCGATGTATGCTTTATTTCTATAAGATTATAATCCTTGTGCACATTAATTCCAAAACCTAGAACATTGCTAAACCAATTGCATCTAAATAGAAACACCTCCTCCACGGGTCGTGAGAAATATGTCAGTTGCAAAATTTGTGTTAGAACGCCATAAAAATCATTTAAGTGATTTTCTGGATCTTCACTACCTTTAACAAATACACCAGTATTATTTGTTAATTTTTCTGCACCGTATTCTTTGGTGTTAAATTTATATCCATTGACGAAATATATTGGATATGTCTTGACCATTCTTTTTGGTCCCATCGCAAGATGTTTCAACCCTTCGTCAACAACACAATTTCTCGGCTCATAAACGTAATTTGAAAACCAACCGGAAAATTCTTTACTGAGATCTCCGTTCGGATGTTCACGTTCATAAACACTGTATATATAAACAAATTATTACATTAGGTTATACACGCGCATGCATTATAGAAAAGAATAAAACACAAATTATTATTTCAGATTACCTAACAAACGGTGCAACCTCGGCACAATTTAGAAGAATTTAAGTGTGTGCTACATGAAGATCTCTATCGTCTAGCCATATTTCTACACATTTTCCAGAAGGCCGACCATGTTGTCTAAAAATAGATAACATTGCTTGAGAGGACTCTTGTTCGTCTCCTTCGTCGTTACGAGGAACACTTTCAAATGAAATATTCACATGGTCACTGAAATAGTGAGAGAAAAAGAACGAAGCTTCTTCTTCTATGTAAGATTTACATATCGAACCTTCAACTCGCGCTTTTTGCCTCACTTTTTTCTTCAGATGATTCAAATATCTATGCAAAATTAATTTATATTAACTTCACCTTTCAAATGCAATTAAATTACGTGATAACATATTACATACGTCTCATATGGATACATCCATCCATATTGGACAGGACCTCGAAGTCGTGCTTCAGATGGAAGATGAACAAGTAAATGTTCCATTACATTAAAACAACCTGGCGGAAATATTTTCTCTAATTTTCAAAGCAATATAGGAATCCACTTCAAGTTTACGCAAGCGTTGCACTTTTAAAGTAGTCGAACAAAGCTCTTTGTAAAACATACTAAGCTCCGTTACTACCTTCCAAACTTTTAACGGCAGTAGTTCTTTGAACATAACGGGAAATAAATTTTCCATCATTATATGACAGTTGTGACTTTTCATTCCGCTCAATCTACCATTTTTAAAGTCAACACATCTACGAAGATTTGATGATAACCCATCAAGAAATCTTAACCCTTCCACCCATTTTAACACAGCTTTAACTTGATTATTATCTAATTCGTAACATGCTTTGGGTTTTTTACTGTCATTTGATTTCATATGTAGCTCAGGACGTTTGCATAATTCTTCTATATCACGTCTTGATTTCAAATCATCCTTCGTCTTCCCTTTCACATTTAAAATTGTGTTAAAAACATTATCAAATACATTTTTCTCATTGTGCATCGCATCTATATTATGACGAAGCAGAAGATGTTTCCAATACAGCAACTCCCAAAAAATAGTTTGTTTGCACCAGTTATGAACAACTGATTTGCCTTCAATTTCTATTTGCTCTCCAGTTTCATATATCTTTGGATAGTCCCTAACAAGTTCATATATGTCTTCGCTTGACCATATCGTCGGTGGTTGTCTGGTTTCTACTCTATTAGCTAAAAAGTTTTTCTTGTCTCCTTTAAAGGGATGATTTACATGGAGAAATTATCGATGACAGTCAAACCATGAAATTTTCTTACCATGAGGTAAAGAAAACGCTCATGTTTCATCCATGCAATATGGACATGCTAGACGACCGGTAGTACTCCATCCTGAAAGCATTGCATAGGCAGGAAAATCACTTATAGTCCATAAAAAGAAGCAAACATACGAAAAATTTTCTTCTTGGACACGTCGTATGTTTCTACTCCTTCGTTCCATAGTATTTTTAACTCCTCAATCAACGGTTGTAAATATACATCGATTCCTTGTGTCGGATCGTCGGGGCCAGGAACGACAACAGTAAGGAACATATATTACATTTTCATACACATCCATGGAGGTAAATTATACGGTGTGACAATAATGGGCCAGGATGAATATTTAGAACCAAATTGAGAAAATGGAGAAAAACCGTCCGTACATAATCCTAATCTAATACTCGGGTATGAAACCGTTTTGGCACAAATGAACACAATATCTGGTAACAAATACTTCAAATGTCTACACCTACTACACGGACAACGAATTTATGGATCGTTTCCGTTATTACTTAAAGCGAATTCAACAAATACGTTTATACCATTATAAAAATCTTCTTTTATTGAGCCCCTCAGTCCTTTTCTTTGGTACATCCATCTCCTCCGATCAATAAAATAATCAATCATTTTTCCTATTTGAGAAAATGAGAAGTTCAAAATTTAATATTTATTTTCAAGAATACAAATTCGAAAAAGATTATTTTCATGGTCATATAATATTTGAATTTAAAGAACTACTTCACAAATTTAAAAATATTTCCAAATAGGGCACATTTTATTTTTTAACGTATCGATACAAAAAATTGTACAAAATATTTTTTTTCCATGGTCAGGCATCCTACTTCCCATTACAAACACAGTAAGCATTTACATTTCGTATATTACTTCGTCTCAAACGATTCAACAAAATTTCGGCAGCATTTCCCTTTTGTTCCCTGCATTGTACACAATGCTTGTACGCAGGAAACAAAAAAGAAAAGTTAGGGCAAAATTTTATGAACCGTTTGAGACGAAGTAGTATACAAAATGTAAATGCTTACTGTGTTCATAACTTGTCCAATACAGGGACAAATCCAACAAACATTGTACCAGATGAATATAAATGGTCGTTTTTCAAAAAAAACGACTATTTATACAACGATCATGTACAACGCTCGTCGGACGGGGACAAAAACTCTCTAAGGGACATTTGTCAATTAGATGTGCGCATTTTACGAAAAAATACAGTTTTACTAACTGCTCACATTTACAAAAATATATTTTAATTTAACACATTTATTCGACGTATTACATCAACTTAAGGCTCGTTCGATGCATTTTTTTGTTGCATAAGTCAATACGTGCACAATATAATATTCCTAGCTCGTGCATTCATTTTATCTTATTCCAACTAACACAATACAATGATAGCAGCGCTACACACGTATACAATCGTAGAATCAAGACATACACAACGATTTACATATACACAAACAACCACAAATTATACATGTTTTTCACAATTTCACGATAAAAGATGAAATAGGAATACCATGGAATGCTAGAAACTATTATAAAACTATTGGAAACAATTTCAATCACCAATTAGCCCTAATTTAACAACTTATGCAAATCTGGATTTAGGGTAAAAATTAGATTTTTGGCGAAAATAAGAGATTATACCTGAGCTAGAGAGCAATAGACGTTGATTATGCAGCCGGGGAGGATCTGAAAGCTCGAAATTGATGATTGGAAGCTAGGGGAAGAGATTTGGGGATTTTGGGTAAAAAAAATTCGTATGGAAATGAGGAAGAAGAAGGCTCGGCTGAGCCCTATAATTCGCGATTTTCCGACGGCCCGTCGGAAGCCGTCGGAAATTGGCCGTCGGAAGCTGTCGCTTGATGCGGTCAGAATAATTGCCTTTTCTAGTAGTGTAAATGAAATAAATAGTAGATAGCTAATAAATAAATATGTGGATCCCCATTGTACCATCAATCCTCTCTATCGACTTATCAAAGTATACCAAAAAAAAAGAAAATGATAGAGGGGGTCGAACATATGACTGGAGGGTGAAATGCATCATATAAGGGTATGATAGTAATAAACCAGTAAAACAACACTTATGCTCGAAAACCATACTTTAACATGTGTCATCTACACCTAACAAGTTAGTTAAACACAATATAATACTATAATAACATCATATGCTAAGGTCTTACAATAATCAATCCCAAGTCTAGTCATATGCATACTATTAAGCTCAAGGTCTCAACTCATACATCGAAACAATCACGATACTATGAGACTCAAGTCCCAGCTCGTCGTCACCTAAATGTATGCACACTACTAAGCTCTACGTCCCAACTCGTGTATTGCCAATTACGATGCTACTGGGCTTAAAATCTCAACTTATCGCTTAACATATGTACGCTATTGAGCTTAGTGTCCAAACTCGTGGACTACAAACCACGACACTATTAGGCTCAAAGTCCAAACTTGCCGTTGCCTAACGTATGCAAACTATTGAGCTCAAATTCCTAACTCGTGTACTGCCAACTACAATACTATTGAGCTTGAAGTCTCAACTCACCATCTCTAGACGTCACTAGCTCGTGCATCGAATGCCTACCATATATCGCACTACTGAGCTCAAAGTCTCTACTCAAGTGGCCCTTACGAGACAATGTCGTGGAAATCGCATGGAAATCACATGTGACTATTGAAGCCAAGTTCAAACTAGACACTTGCTTAATGGTTTGCGATATTATCCAGATCAAGCCCAGAATTCTTTATCACCTTACCATTTATGAAGCTACTAGATCAAGCCCCAACCCGTAGGCGTAAGTCCATGTTGTAGGATCGCTTTCACCCTAGAGGGGGAGGGGGTGAATAGGGTGATACTAAAAGTTAATGCAATAATAATAATAATAATAATAATAATAAGTAATGCAGTAGAAATCACACACATATTTACCCAGCTTCGACAATAACTTGTCTACGTGCTGCCCCCAAAGTTTCTACTAGAAATTAGGTAATCAGATGCTTACAAAAATACGTAAACTCACGACACCCGCTAACTCGATTAACCTAACTCTAAGCTCAAAACTCTGCCACAACTCAACCACTGAGTTTCGAATTCTAAAACTACGCCATGTAGTTTGTACCCAGTTACACAACTAGAAAGTTACACAATTTAATATAGAATGTTTACAAATAAAAATAAACAACTAAAAAAAGCCAATTTAAAAAGAATCCCAATAGAAATATAGACCGACCCAAATTAAATAATAAAAGTCTGTCTCCCTTTTGATATTCGTCTGCTTCGACCGTTCCTTTTGTTTGCTCATAAAAATCAGGGTTTTGTTCGATTTGCTTGAGGCCGCCGCTTGGAGTTCAAATCAATTGCCTTTCGTTCCTCAATTAACTTCGATTTGCCTTGTCAATCAATTCTCTAGCTTTGATAGCTTGCGACTACTTCAATTGCGTCGAGCTCGAATGATAAAAAAATGGTATGTGATTTTTCCCCTTTTCGATTTTGATTATGCTCGACTTCAATGATTCAAGTTTTGGATTTGTTTTGATTTGTTCTAAGTATGCTCTCTGTTTTGCTTGATCTCGAACTCGAATGATGACCGATGATGAATTTTGGGTTTAATTTATAGGGGTGAAAACCCTATAATTTCGTTCGTATATTTGGGTTTGAATTTTTCGTGATTTTATCACTTGCGTTGATTTACTGATTTGTTGCTGATTTCCAACTCTTGGATTGGAAATTTGATTTCTTCGACTATTTTGAAAGTTCGAACACTTCCAAATCGAGGTTAATTTTCAAAGCTATGTAATTTCGAAAAGTATAAATTATTTGATAAAGTATATAAGTTTAGTTTTGTATGTTTAAGTATGAAGTAATATGATTTAAATAAGTTTGAAACTGTTTTGTTAAGTAAATGAATAAGACTATTTTGAGTTATACTAATATGAAATTTAGTTTTGAAATGTTTGAATAAAATTTAGTTTTAAATGTTTTAACTTAGTAACATCTTTTATAAAACTATATATATATATATATATAATAGATTTCAAAAGGTAAAGTGGATCTTTCAAATAGCAAAAAAAGAAATAAATAGTTTAAAGGATTTTAAAGGATGGTTATAAACTGGGAAATCATTTTGAGTATAATTGATTTTGAGAAAAGATTTGGTTTCGAAAATAGATTGGAATTTAAACCCAGTATTTACATGATGATTTTGGAAATGAATTTGTTTGATATAAAATATGTTGATTTGGAAACAAACTTAGATTATTTTCTAAACCTATTATTTTGGAAACTTTGAAACTGAAGATATTTAGTTGGAAGAAATAATTTGGTGAAATCGTATATGATTTTGAAACTTAACTGATATTGAAACGAATTGAAATTGAGAACCTTATTTTACTAAATACTTGGTTTGGGAGTTATCGAACTTATATACAATTGATTTGTGTAAGTATGAAGTTGATTCGAAAACTGTTGATTTGGAAAGGTACTCAATTTGAAAAGCAAAATCTTATACAATCGAAGTCTATATAAGTGTGATTTGATATACTATTGATTTTGGAAAGTATTTGATTTGAAATGAAATCTTATATATAATGGACTTTATATAAGTATGATAATTGAAATTGATTTGAAAAGGTACTATATGATACATATTTTTGAAGTAAATGATATGGGAAGTACCTTCCATCGGACCCCTTTGGTGGGTCATTTGTCGGATCCCTTTAGTGGGTCACTTATTATATTCATTTGATATTGTTGGATGGAGTAATTCGCAGGGCTGTGATGACCTACGGGTATGGATGTTTCCTGGGGGATCCAGGCGTAACCATTGTGTATCTGCGTTCCATGATTCGATTTGATTCGGTTGATTTGTTTGGATTGTACTTTCCATATCAGTTTTGAAGGTTTTTCCAGTATTTTCACTGGGTGTTGAAACAAGTCTACTAAGTACTTGGAGAATTCTAGCTTTGCACCTGATCAACGCACAGCCAGAGTCTGCAGGAACGAGGATAAACTTGTTAAGACACCGAGTTATAAAAGTATTTTGATAAAGTATTATATAAAAGATATTTTGATCATTTTTCCATTTTTCTTTTCTCTTTCTTCCTAAATAATTTAAAATGTTTAAAATACTGTTTATTTATATACTATATGGTTTAATAGTAAATTATTAGTGTTTTATGTAAGTGATTGATCTTTTATATAAATAAGTGAAACCGAAAAGTTGAATCTTAAAGTTTTATATTAAGAAGTGGTTTCAATTATTGGAATAAAGTGAAATATTTGAGTAATTGGAATATCTGAAGTGATAAATAGAATCAAACCAACCTGAAATAATGAATTTAAAACAAGCTTATTTGTATGACAGTAAATTACCTTCTAATATATATATAACTTGCCTAGAATATTCAAAAAGTCAAAATGTTAGGATATAATAAAGGGCTGTACAAGAAGAAACTTAAGTAATAAATTGATCAAAATTAAGTCTGGCTTAATATAAATGCTGTAACTAAAGAAAATCTGTATAGTATTTAGTTACACTCAAAAACATTTATATAACTTACATAGGAAGTATAATGTAATTAGAATGTAATTGGATAGTATATAATATGATATAAACAATGGGATATCAAAAGATGGTGTTTTGTCAAGGGAATCTATTGATATTAAATTTGATAATAAATTGGATAATAATAGGAAAATTTATTGGATAATAAAAGTGTATACACCTAATATATGTTGCAAAATATATATTGAGTGAGATAAATTTAATAAATAAAGAAGAATGCTAGTTAAGCAAGTAAATAGGAACTTAAGAATAGAGAAATTGAATTTCAAATGGAACCAGCTTAACTGAAAAGAAATAGATTAAATAAATGAGTTGATCAAATAAAATTTTGGTTTGAAAGAAATTTTGTAGCAAATGGAAATAATTTGAAATCAAATCATTGATAATACATGGAACTTAAGTCAAATGTGATACAATGACTACTAATTATTGGATAAAATGGATTGAAACAAAATTTGTTGAGAATTTTTTTTTCAATTCAAAACTAAAGTAATTTTATATGGTTTGAAATTTCAGTATGAATTGGCAATTTTGAACTGAATGACTATTTATGGATATAATAAAATGGGTTTAACCAAATTAGTAAATATTAATTAATTTAAATTGAAATTGTATGGTTCTAAATTCATTGTTTACCCTTGTCTTTCAACCTATTTTTCTTTCTATTTGCTTCTATTCTCCTTCCTTCTCCCCTTTCGGGGACGAAATTTTTTGAGTGGGGGAGAGTGTAACAACCCATATTTTAACATATATTTTTAAATTAAATTTTATTTGAAACTTTGATTTTTAAATCATTTTTAAATTGAATTTTGGGATTTTTCCAATGCAATTTTGGATTTTGTTTATATTTTATTTTCCACATATAATAAAATAATGATTTCTGGAAATTTTTATTTTGGTCAAACTTTGACTTTCAGTTGAAATTTTAAAATTTTGAATTTTTAAATTCTAATCTTTTTCTTTGAAGCATTATTTGTTTCTGATATCCGTTCTGCTTTTCGTTTTGTAAAATTCTGTTTTATACTTTTTAAATTTGATAAAATTCAGTGTTTTACACGCAATTATTTTCAGTATCTCATTGTTATTTTCTATTTCATTTCTATTCTCTATATTTTTATTATTATTATTTTTCCATTCTATACTTTCTATTTTCTTTTATTTGATTTATGGCTTAGAAATTCAAAGAGACTTGAGTTACATGTTTAACTTATGACTTTTCCTTTGCCTAGCCTCTTCATTTCCTAGCCGTGCATTTCATTCCTCATAGGCGTCCACTTCTCTTTCTAATTCATGTACAAAACATCTCATTCCCTTCTCTTTCTCATTTCTATTTCCTGGAAGAAAAATTCAGTAAGTTCTATGGCTTCCTCTTCTCTTCTTTTACTCTTTTACATTTGTTTTCTCCTTTGTTCTCAAGGCTAGGCTCGGCCATCATGCTATTGCCGACCACATCCCCTCTTCACCACCACCATGATCGGCCTCCATCTCCTCACATCATCACCAAGCCTTGCCGTGACCCTAGATCCAAACAACATCACCATCCCTTGATTCAAACCCTAGCCGAGCCCATATTATGCATCCACTCCTCTTTATTTGCCTCGGCCACAACACAAACTCCACCATGCCTTGCCTTGACGTGATCTACACCACCCCAAACCGTGCCTTATGACCACTTGAACCAAGCCTAGCATGGCCGAGCACTTTAGACATGGGGCCGAACCCATGTGTGCATGACCTTTCACTTGTCTTGTCCTTTTACCTTCCATGAGTTTAACTTACCATCTCTTCACATTCCACAAACCATAGCCGTGCCTTGTGACCACATAACCAAGCCTAGCATGCCTCAAAACATCATGGCCGAGCCATGTATTGATGTGGCCTAGCCATGTTGAGATGATGGTTGAGCCCATTTGCATAGTGGCCGAGCCCACTTGTTGGTTAAACCAATTTTACTTCACTTTGTTTCATCTTTGATTTATTTCTTGTGTTGAATTATTTACTTATATTTGTTTGCTTTACTTGTTGTTGCAAGATCTACATCTTGGCTCATCATCTTCTCCTCGAATCTAGTCGTGCTTTTTCGTGCTTTGCAGAGTTCGAATTGTGTTTTGAATTGATCTCTAACTTTAGAGGTGAGTTTATCACTCTCGACAAACCGTACTTATATAAATGTGAAACAGTGTCACTTGAATTGTAGTAATTGATATGCTATGTTATATGCTCACATGTGCCTGTTATCTGACATTATATGATGATATTACCTGTTTATATACCGGTTACATCACCTGACATCATATGATATGTTTTACTGTTTATTTATTTTCTGTTTCTCACACTGCAAGTTCCATGTTAGTATAAAATCACTATGGGTTGAAATGATACATACCCGAACGGACTTTAGAATAGGGAAAAGTCATTACGAGCTGAAATGATAGGCTCGAGTGATTTTTATTTGACTTGGGATTGCGGGTTTGAAATGATAAAATCTGGAATTTTAACTAATTACGGATTGAAATGATATATTATCCGTACCACTTGACCTAAGTTAGAAAATATTATACAGACCCGTGGTTAATTTTAAAATATGATTTTCTAGAAATCATTAAGTATTCTAAATGTAAAAATGTGAAATTTTGACTTAAATTGGATTTAAATGATTTAAACAGTGATTTCCTAAAAGTTAAAATTGTATAAGTTAATAAATGGTTTAAATTGTAATTTAAAATTTGATTTAACTTAATAATTGAAATTTGAGTTAAAATGGAAATTTTAAGCTTAACTTAGTAATTAAAATATTTATTTATGAAATGGATATTTTTAAAGTAAAAGAAAATATCAAGTTATTTGTTAAAATAAAAGTTAAGCAACTTATAGTGAATTTTGACTTAATGTAAATGAATTATAATTTAATTGGATAATTATTAATAAAATGTTATTTTATTAAATTTATAAGTTAAATGATATCCTGATAAATAATTTTGAAAAGTGGAATAAGTTTGATAAGTTAAAAATGATAAAAGTGGAAGATATATTGTTTAAAATGTTATAATACAACTTATTACAGAAATTGTAGCATTCCAGAAATGCTGTGGTTTCAGAGTATTGGTTTTCAAATTAACACTGTATCTACTGTAACATTTTATAAGTGCTGCTGTTTCTAAATTGAACTGGTTTCTGAAAAATCATTATATCTACTGTAACATTTTATAAGTGCTGCTGTTTCTAAATTGAACTGTTTTCTGAAAAATCATTATATCTACTGTAACATTTTATAAGTGCTGCTGTTTCTAAATTGAACTGTTTCTGAAAAATCATTATATCTACTGTAACATTTTATAAGTGCTATTGTTTCTGAAATTGAATATTATTGAAATACTATTATATCTACAATAACATTCTTTAAGGGCTGCTGTTTCTGAAAATTAACTTTTCTGAAATGCTACTATAAGAATTAACATTTTCTAAGTGTTACGAATGCTGAAATACAATGTTTTTGTTGTTATAATTGAATGAATGAACTTAAAAATGCTACAATTCTGGAGATTTAATATTTGATTTGAAAGGATATTGACTTCACATTTAAATTGTTTAAATGGATTATTTTGATTTGGAATATAAATCATTTTTGAAATTTATAACCACGGGTTATAATAACGGTTGGATGTTATAAAGTGTGGCTAGAGGTGGGCAATTTCTGCAGCTTTGCGCTACCCCAGTCACATTCACACTATTATTTTGCATAATTTTCTTTACTTTGGACAGTATATAAATGGCGTATATTACTGCTTATTAGATAGTTTAACGGATCCTTAAAGGATGGGCGATCCCAAGCATCCTTTAAGTTATTTGTGCATTCCTGTTACAGTTCACTTGAGTTGGTTTACATTGTATAAGTATGTATGTCCTGACTCGAGTGTTTTGTGTTTGCTTTACGCTCGGGTCAGCCTGAGTATCACAACTTTGGATTCATCTTCTGGAGCTAGAGATTTACTGGAGCTTATTTGTCTATCTGTTCATTTACTTCCATTTCAGTTATTTCCTATTCAGTATTGCTTTTGTAGTAGTTGACTTATGTATTCAGACTTCTGTTATATCCGGTTTATCTGTTTTTCGGACTATGGTATTTTGTATCTGTTTTGAGAGTATGTATGTAGTAGCTTTATGAACTACTATGGTATTTTACTTCCGCTGCGAGTTATTCTGATATTCTGTGTCTGTGATGCTGTGTTTGATTTATTTGCTCCAAATTTTCTTAACAATCCACTGTTTTGAAGTATTCAAGTCTGGCATGTGCGGATTTATTGTCGATTTGAATGGTCCAAAATAGTGGGATGTTACAGGGTTGATCATTACCCAGTCTATTATATGGAGAAAATACTAAAAAGTTTTGATCAATTTGATTGCAAACCTATAAGACCCCCATTTGACTCAAATATGCAACTGGATTCTAATATTGGTAGATCAATAGATCAACTAGAGTACGCCAAAGTCATTGGTAGTCTAATGTATGCCGTCACTTGCACAAGACAGATATTACCTACGCTGTTGGAAAAATGAGTAGATATACTAGTAACCCTGGTCATATTCACTGGCTAACTGTACAAAGAATTTTAAAATATAATGGACTATGATATACTGTACAGTGGGTATCCACGTGTAATTAAAGGATACATGGATGCCAGTTGGAACATTGGAAGAGAAGATAATAATAAATCGATCAGTAGATGGATATTCACTCTTGGTGTGGGAGCGATATCCTGGGCCTCAAAGAGATAGACATGTATTGCAGATTCTACCATGACTGTTGAATTTATAGCACTGGTTTCTTGTAGTAGAGAAGCAGAATGGTTAAGAAATTTCCTACTAGAAATTCATGTATGGCCAAAACCAATGCCTTCTATATTTGTGCATTGTGATAGTCAAGCAACACTATCAAGAGCATATAACCAGATATATAATGGCAAATCTAGGCATATTGGCCTAAGGCACAGTGCGGTGAGGCATATGCTCATTGTTCATCGACGGAAATTCTACAGGTTAGAATACCGTCGAACGAATCTATAATAAAAATAACCGCAAGTGCACAGCGTACAATGTTAGTACGTGACGAGTATGGGTCGATCCGTAGAGAATTGTTAGATTTTAAATTTCTATTCAATCAAATTAACCAAAGATTTGAGAATGTTGTTAACTACTAAGAAATTGCAAAAACTAACAACTACAAATGAATGAAAACTATGAGAGTTTAAAGGCAATTTAGAGGTAATTTCCTTCTCATGATCACATAAATATATAAAATGAAGTAATGATATCTATTTTGGTCATTAGTGAAATCAGTTGATCTGCTTATCATAAGTATAGCCTATTTGTGTTATTAGTTAGCTCAACATAAGCCATTAAACTATAACACACCGCTTAAACCACTTGGTAACTCTCTTGAAAATGACAATGAAATTGAAAATAAAATCTATTTAAGCATGACCTATTAACTATTGATTAGAAATATAGACCATCAAATTTTGATTTCAACATTCACTTTATTACCGTAACCATATATAGATGAAGAGGTAATTTGTATTTTGTTTGTTTAAGTATAGCCTATTTAGTGTCAACAATATAGGCTATCAAATTCAAAAATAAAACAACAAGTTAAATCACATCCTATCACTTCCATTAAGCACAAAAAGAGATCAAAATGAACAAGTTATGTTGAATCTATATAATTGGAGAGCTTCATTACCCCTAAATTGAAGGGTTTAGCCTCTCATATTTATTATCATATCAACAAATATAGATTGCAACATGAAATAAAAACAAAAGAAAAATTAGAGCTAAATGAAAAAAAATCTAATTAGAAAGTATAAAAACTAATCTACCTACTTGCATGAATAAAAGATCTACACTACTAGCATGAAAGGAAATAAACAAGAAAGGAAAGGAGCATGTATTAAAAATGCATAAAAAGAATTACATGAAAGAAATGGCTAAGTAGTCATGAAAAAAAGAAAGAGAACTTGCATTTTATTTTTGAGCTTAAACTAAACTAAAGAGGCTAAGAGGAAGAGAGGAATGTTACATGAACATATGAGGTATTTATACATGTTTTAAAACTCTAATCATATTTTTGGGAACTATCCAAACGACCCCTCTATGAAGTATGGTGGCCAAGTAATTATTAGCATGTGTTAATCCTTATTTAGATGTGCATGAAGCTTTAATGGCCATTAGCATGTGCATTGGTTTCTAATTGTACAATAAGGTAGGTGGGTAGGTGGAGTCCTCCATGATTCATGACATGAATTATTTTCATCTTCATTTGCTTATCTTCACTCTTGTGCATGCATATATCTTCATGAAACCACTTGCATTTGAATCCAAATTCCTACAAAATCATAAAAATGTCGAAGTAATTTTTCTCAAATTAATATATGCACAAAAATGACCATTTTGCTCCTATATGAAGATGAATATATGATGATTTGAAAATAATTTGAATTTATGATTTAAACATGTTAAAATACCCTATTATGACATTTATTTAAAAAAGAATAAATAAAATATGAATGGAAATATATACACATTTTACGTGCACATCAAATACCTCCACACTTATCTTTTTATTCGTCTTCGAATAAAGAAAAACTAAAATAAATCTGTTTTCGTAGGGAGCACGATTGTATTGAGCGTATGCAACAAGCCGTTAAACTTCTGGATGTCCCCAATAGGATGAGTGTTGTTTCATGAGGGTTTTCAGCGGTAACTACCCAAAAAATCCAAATGCAAGATGAAAATATTTACAAAATGCAAGATTTATTTACAAGGTGATGAATTTAAGTTTTTGAAAATACACACAAATGAAGGATTTACTTTTAATCGACACAAATAAGTTAAATATAGGTTTTGGTCATTATCTTGAAATTTTAAGTCATTTACTCGTCAAAATTTCCAACGAAAATCAAGTTATCATAGCAAATAGACTATAGTTTAACTCGTTGTTTCGGTCGATAACACGGTATAACCATGAAATAGATCCTTAGTTGATTATCAAAGTTTTTCAAAGTGGTATTTTCATTTCATTTCAATAATAAGTTAAATCAAATAAGTAAAAATAGTGCTTGGATTTCAATTTCTTACTCTCTCTTATTTTTGGAAATTTTATTGATATTAACAATATTTACATATGCCTAACTCAAGTAAACTGAGGCCAGATATACCACCCATGCACTGCCTTGTGGATTTATGTGAGGGAATACAGAGCGTGGCAAGCGAACATGCGAGTGTGAACACCTATCGACTGTATGCATTATTAATAAAAGAATTTTTATATACATACACCTAACTCAGGAAAACTGAGGCCAGATATACCGATCATGCACTGCATTTTGGGATTACGCGAGAACGGTACAGAGCATGGCGAGTGTACACACAAGTGTGTATACCTATCGATTGTAGGTGTTAAATATATACATATATACAACAAGATTTTTCTTTTCTTTTTTTTGACTATTTTTTTCAATTTTTGTTTTGGAAAGAGAGAGTTTACAATATCATCTTAGTACCACTTAACTTAGAAGATAAAAATGTTATATTCTTTTCTTTTAAATCCACCACTTTTTAAAACAAAGATTTTTCAATTAGGATATATATTTCATAATTAACACGTATGAATCTTCCTATATACTAGTTAAACCAAAGTTACTTAAAATCAAACCTAATTTTTATTTTTGTTGAAACATATAAATTTTCAAAAATTTCAATTTAATAACCAAAATCATATATTTATCCTATAGTGTTTGTTTAAAAGTAAATCAAAATGCTTAAATTTTTTTATTTTTTTGAGATTTTTTTAAATTTATTTTTGAGTTTTGGAAAGAAAAATGCAAAAATAAACCATGAAAAAATAAAAATGAAGATGAGACTCCCCCACCCTTGATTTTGACTGTGTCCCCGCAGTCAACCTAAGTGAAAGGAGAAAAATAAAATAAAAACATGACTTATATTTACATGAAAAGATTATTATTTACAAGGCATCAGAAAATATGTCGTTAAAGAGTAAATGAAACGGTCTTCCAAAGACCAATTCATTTGTCTTGTCAAATACGAGAGACGCAGCTTAAGCATGAAAAACCAAACCATAAAAGATTTCGAAGTTGAATGTTGATTTGGGAAAGCGAATGTCGTTTTATTAAAAATCTTATAAGTTGTTTTATTTTCGATGATTCTCGGGATAGATAAAACAATTGATTGAAGTTCAAGTTTATTCTCACCAAATTGAATTCAAACTCATCATTGACAAATTTTTCAAAATTATCGATTTTAAAATCAAAATGGTGTTTTAAATCTTCCCCTTCGGAATTCAACAACCCGTCATCGAAAAGTCCAAAAAATTCATGTTCATTAAATTCGTCTTCCTTTGATGGATTATCAACAACTTCATTGCATGTATCATTTTCAAAGTCTAAAGTTGTCTCTTTTAATTTTTCAAAATCAGAGAAAGGAAGATCGAATTTTAAATTTGGTTCCACACTCACAAAAGAATTGAAATCCAACTCAATTACCGCATTCTTAATAACTTCATTAAGATTTTCATTTTCAATTTGCAAAGTTGTTATTTGAAAATCGTCAATTTTGGTAAAAGGTGGATTATTATTTGACTCGTCACAAGTTTAGACTTGATTTTGTTTCTCACGAAACTTTTTGTAGGTTTCAAGTAATAAACTAGTGTGATCATTGTAAATCTCATTCATTTGCTCAACAAAATCCAATTTATAATTATTGATGTGAGAATTTTTAATTTGAACTTGTTGAAAACAAAAATTGTCAATTTCGATAAAGGGTGGATTATCATTTGATTCTTCACACGTTGGGATTTGATTTTGTTTCTCAACAAATTTTTTGTAGGTTTCACGCAACAAATCCCCGTAATCTTTTTCCATTTGTACAACTAATTCACTTTCATGATTATTAATTTCAGAATTTTCAATTTGAATATTTTGAGAGCAAAAATTGTTAATCGCACCATTAATGAAACTATTCTCATTGCCAAAATTATTTGAAAAGTTGTTTCCATTTTCGTTTCGATTTTGAAATTCAATTTGAAGATCGAAATCGAATAGGCATGGTTTATACTCGAAATCATTTGAATTTGGAAGTGAATTCAAATTTCGATTATTTTAAAAGCTTTGACTTGAATTGTTACATAGATATGAATTACACAGATCATTCATGTGATTTTGTTGTTCAGGTTAAGATTCAATTGTTTCAATACACTTTTCAAGAGTTGATGGTTGACCATTATTTTGAAAATTTTGTGGGCAAAATCCGAATTGTTTGTACAATAGTTGTTATTAAAATATCCATAAGAATTTAGCGTGAAATTATATGGATTATATTGATTTTCACAACTATCATAAAATTCTGGCGAGTAAGAAAATTCGGACATTTTCAAGAACTTTTTTTTGAAGTTTTTTTATAAAAGAAAACAATTTACCAAAAGGAATTTATTTTTCAAAAGGGAAATTTGATTTTTGTTTTGTTTTTGGATTTTCATTTTTTTTTTGAAAAGATTTTATATTTTTTTGGTATTCTAAAAAAAACTAACTTAAAATTGATTTTTTTTTGGATTTTTTAATTTTGATTTTTTTTAAAAAAAATCAAAAGAAAAATAAACTAAGTTAAAGAATATTTACAATTTTTTTTAGTTTTGGATGTTGAAATTTTTTTTCCTTTTTTTTTAAAAATATCCAAGAGCTAATGCAACTAAATGAATGCAAGGGTTTATTTACAAATTATCTATCCTAAATAGTTCCTAACCCAAAATTGTATAATCACACTTTTTCTTAAATCAACAAGATAGTTCTCAGCCAGGTAACAGATAGGATATATCGGTGCACCACGAATCACCGTAGCAATGCAGCCGAAGGTTTAAGCACATTTAGAGAAACAACCACTATAATATTTACGAATCACTGTAATATTTATAAATGATTATTGCTCTGCCGTAGTCTAGACATCGAGAATTTAAATTGTTCAAAGAAGACAATTTGTCAATATATAATTAAGTGTTATCAATTTCTAACCGTTATTATTAATCAAAATTCTAGAATGAAATGCAAAGCAGAAATTAAATGTGTATTAGCAATGCAACTACGAATGGATATTTGTTTTTGTTTTTGAAATTTTTTTTTTCTAAAATGCAAACAACCAATAATGCAAAACTAATAAAAATAAGGGATAAATGGCACGATACCAGAGCGTTCAGAATTATTAGCAGATTTTTTTTTAAGCAAACAAGCAAATTTTTTTAGCAAGTCAATCCTTCTTCTTTTGAATTTCTGTTTTTGCAACCTGAAAAGAAATTAAACACAAACTATGCACAGTTTTTTTTCTTTTTTTTATATCAAAGGAGTAATCAAAACAGATGAAATCAAAAGAAACCAAACAAAACAAAAGATTTTTTTAGAAAACATAATCAAAAGAAATAAAACAGAGAAGAAGCTTAAAAAAACAAAGGAAATTATATAACAAAGAAGAAGCTAAAAAAACAAATGGTATTTACACAATTGAAAACACTTTGCTTGTACTCTTTTTTTTTATAAATTGAAAACACAATTGAAAAGACTTTAATTTTATTTTATTTTTAAAGAAAAAGAGAAACACAACTTTAACTTTCAACAGCAATTAACAGGCCCCACCCAAATCAGCCATACCCTTCAGAATAGAATACACGACTTTTAATTTTTCAATCCCATCTTTCTTCCATCTACGCAAACAAAACAGACGATCATAGAAAAGGAAAAAAAGTAGTAGTAGAAGAAGTGACTGGAAATCGCGACTAGACTTAGGTCGCTGCTTAGGCGATTGAAGAGTTTTGGGTAGATTGTGGATGAGGTTGGTTGCGACTGGTTTGGTAGGAATCAGAGGCCAATTTGAGTGGTTCGAACTATTGGGGAATTTGGTCGATGATAATGGTAAAGTATTTCTAGCGATTGAGTTCGATTTGGGGATTTGGACGTTGGAAGTAGGTAGTGTATGTCGAAGCAGTTTGTGCAGATCACAAATTCGATACCTTTGTCACTGCAGTCAATTCAAAAAATAATTTGAATCAATTTCGGCAGTGTTATCACAATCAATTAAGAAAATAATCATCTTAACTTCATTGTATCTTTAAAGACAATTTATCTTAACTCAACAGCACTCATTTAGTTGTTGAAATAAGAGACGAGGGCAAATAACATCGTTGGAAAAGCCTTATCGACAATGCCTTAAAGGATCTCTCTTACTCTATAGATTTCAACCATTGTCTTTGCCAAATCGAAGAATCATCGCCAATAAGTCCATCCAACAAAATAAAGGTTTTATGTTGTACTTTTGATCCTGGAGGGTATCATATTCTCAGTTATTAGAAATTCATCTCTATATGAAGAAAACAGAAACAAAGTTTGATTCATATAATCTGACCCATTTATGTTGACAGACTCTTACACGTCAAGAATAAAAAACGAAAAATAATAATAAGTTACTGTATCGTAAGTAAAACTCTTTAAAAGTTACATGATGTTTGAGCATCCAATAACTAATCGCTCACGACAGTGGCACAAACATCACTTAACATACAACATTTAGAGTGTTTAAATGTATGTTCAGGTCATGTGCGCTCGTGTGTGTGAGATTTTAAAAGCTCATTCATCTTCTATTAGATTTAGAACAATTTGTAAACTGGGGAAAAAAATAGTAAACTGAAAGATAACCATGGAAATTCATATCCTAATTAATAGTTTTCCTATTTGCTAATCTATGACCAAACGTTAACATTCTTAATACAATTAAAGGGGAACATATATGGACCTCTATAGTACTGGTTAATGTTTATTTAATAGTGAAAATAACTAACACATCCCTAAAATCAAATTTAATACACAAAACATCATCCTCATAAAAAAGATATAAATTACATCCTTATTTTCAAATACTACAATTTTCTTCCTTACAATATCACTCTTCACCATTGCAGCAATGTTGATTCTTTATATATGGATGTTATTTTCACATCCATAATTAAAATTTACACCACATTAATTATCAATCTTTAAAACGCAATATTTTTTTTTATAGAAAAGACGGATTAACAAACTGTTTCCACTATTAAATCATAAATTTTATAATCTTTCTAACGAATGATACCGTGCATATGTAAATTTCAAATTTCTGCAATTATATGCAATAGTTGCAGACATTTTTGCAACTATATGCAATAATTGCAGATTACCGTATAATTACAGACATATCTGCAATTATATGCAATAGTTGCAGCTGTATGCAATAATTGCAAAATAGCAGACGTGTGCAAGTATAACATATAATTGCAGAAATGTCAGCAATTATATGCAATAGTTGCAACTGTATGCAATAATATCAAACATGTCTGCAAATATACCTTTCAATAACAGATAATGGACGTTAATTGTGTCCATGTACCATACACTGCCTAGCAGGCTAAGCAAGCTACTAATTAAGGCAATTATTCCATGTAAACTTGATGAAAACTTCACCACCATCATACTACATGTTACACAACACAAGCACATCCAATATATATGTAAATCATCCATAACCGAGTTGGAACGACTGAGTACTCTTTCGGTTTTATTTGCATTATATACTATTATTACTATATATATTGTGGAAGACAACTCTTGTAAGGACGCTCAGCCTACATAATTGCTTGGAGGATCATAGCTGCAGATGATGAAAACTCCACATTGTTGCATATCACACGTGCACATCCAATACTAACTGACTTTGCCCACACAAGCTCAGTATAGTGACCACAGACCCTGCCAGGATCACAGGTGTTACTGTCATAGTGATAGTATTGCTTCTCAGATGCCTATCCAGAAAGAACAATATTTTGTTGAAATTTAATGCTAAGTATTTGAATTATGAAATTCACTGAAGTTTTTCCCACGGATGGGGCCCCGACACTGCTCAAGCTTCCTCATATTTCTCTGTGGTGCTGCAAGATCGGTGCCTATCCAAAAAGAACAATTGCTATCTGGACAGTTCAAAAGCACCAGTTGATCAATTCTTATTATGTGAAAACCTATGAAATGAAAAACCTGAACTAAAAGTCATGAAATTTGATAGCTTACAAATTTCAAGTCTGGAGTCAACTATTGGTAGAACACAAGCGTTTTAATTATCTAATACAAATATCATGTCATCGTACCAAATAAATGTATACGTTATATATTTGAATTCCAAACTCATACTGATAAAGGTCGTTACACTCGAGGAAACAAAAATATCAATGTTTTAAAGCTAAAAATAAAACTGTTGGTGCAAAGAAATGGAACCAACAATAGAGAATCAATTTTTTTTTGGGTCTATTTTCGCAGTAAAGGACATGCAATATAATACACATCATTTCAAATATGTGGCATCATTTACGGAAATTTTCGAAACACCACTTTCAAACTCACATTACAATATAACACGTATATTTCGATTAGGATTCACTTTGTACATCAAAACATACAGCTCTTCTTTAATTTTTCTCTAATAATATGCATCACACTACACAATATGTTAAAGGAAAGAAGATAGATTTTCATGTAGAACACATTTTATTTCTTCTGTGTGCCGTGATAACTTGATCTCCTAAATATTATAAAATGAAGATATGTTGTCTAAAATGCTTAAAATTTTGCTAATTTATAAACCTGAATCATGTAATTTCCCCTGTTGTAACGTTAACCACATTAGCAGCCATAAGAGGACAATGTGTAATTTAATGTTTCCACCACGAGACGTATTTGAGCAATGAACCAACTCTCAGTTGTATTACTGCTGCAGAAAAAATGTTATTTTCAGGAAATCACGGTAGCATAATAGTAGCTCTATAATTCATTCCTGATGTATAAAAAGAAAATAAAACAAATGCCCAAGTCCCTTATGAAGACATGGGCTATATGTTTAAACTTTAAGGTTGAAAGTTTTATACTGAGGGGTGTAACATTATGTGCTTCGTTCAGCCCTAGATTTAGCGTGATCTGTTTTTATTTTGTTATTGTTAGAGCATGGCCAAAAATTCAGCTTGAATATTAAGAAAACCAAATTCGAGCTACTCCAACGAATCGAATTACCCTTAAAATAAGGGGTAACATTCAGAGGCCAATTCAGAATCCTGAATTGGCCCCGAGGGCTGATTAAATCAGCACGCCCAGTGTAAGACATTGATTAATCTGTTTTTATTTTGTTATCATGTAATTATATTCTGCTGGTGTGAATATCATGAACTCTCCAACTAAAATAGGCTCGACAATCATTGATGGCTGTACGCTGGTATGACATTGATTCAATGGAACATGAGAATTTTACTCCCTTGCTTCATCACACCTAGTTGACTTATGACCGTATTAATAAATAACTAATATGCAATAAAATATTAAATATTATTACCTGGGAGCTTACTACATAAAGCATGGAAAATATGTAGTTATAGTGTTATACATTCAGTTAATCATTGTCAATAGAGAAGTGGAACTCTGGAAAATTATAAAAATAACTGAAAGCATATTTAGGAACCAATAATAGGAAGGAACTATTTATTATCTTAAAAAATGGGTACGTCTGACTTTACAAAGCAAGATTTGACTAGCAAATATCTTGACGGACTGCATGGTAGGTAAGGAAATCAATAAAGCAAAACTGAAAACAAAAACTAAACTAAAAACGTGTTAATTTTATGGGAAAAACTTTTATTCTGACAAATATTCTTATAGGTATGATCGTATTGATAAGTGTTATATATATGCAGGGACGGAGCTAGAATTTGACATCACCCCGGGCTATTGAAACTATGTACTAGAAAAGAATTGCTAAATTAAAAAATATCAGTTTCATATATATACTTAGCAGAATTACAGAAAATGACATCTTTGGTTTATGCATACAAAGTAGCCATTTTCTTGCAAATTAATGACCCGGGCTATAACCCAGGGTACAATACACATAGATCCGTCCCTGTATATATGTGTAGTATGTATATTGTGTATGTGTGCTCAAGCGTGAAGGTAAATTATGCTTGTATCAAAAATCACTACGTATTTCATAGACAAAAAGGCAAGTTTTTTAACCAGTCTAACACTATGAATCTTCAATGTTTCTCACCGGCCCCTTTAAAAAAACTCAATGCAACAATAAATTTATGTTTTATATGTTTTGAAGCAGAAAACATATGAAACTGGAAGTAAAATGAACAAAAACCATCTTAAAAATAGATTTAAAAAATTACATGAGAAACTTATAACATATGGGAGGGTGTAAGAAATCATAGAAAAGATTTTTTTTATAAGTCTTGGGTGCCACAACGGTTTAAACTATACAAATGCAAGAGCATATGAGTTAGTCATCAAAATGTTTCATTCCTCTAGATAATCATAGTTTCTCCATGAAAACACATGATATATAATCATTTCATTATTATAACTACCTGACATGAAAAGGCAATAGAGAATCAAGCTACCCCTTCACATAAGTGCTGCTTTTATAACAGAAATTGTTTCCTGTGAAAGAATTTCAATGAAAACTCATGAGACCCATGTATAACTAACAAGTTTGTTTTAATATAATTTAACTAATGTATATGGTTAAATTGTCAATAAACAACCATTAACAATTTATCAGATTGGAACACATTGAATAAAACAGGAAAAGAGATACCACCATAGAAGCTCTAGAAAACGACAGTTGTTTTGGAGCATTTGAGAGTATACACTACCAATGGATGAAGTAGTGGATCCATGTGATTAACACATCATCCTCCAACAAAAAGAGATCAGATGCGGCAAGGAGACCGACGATTCTTTTGCCTTAACTGCCCTAATTCATCGTCGGAAATGGGATGTGTTTTTTTTTATTCAAACCACCAGTGTTTTTGTGTTTAGCGTTTGTTATTGTCAATCACATGTTGAAGCGAAACGTGATGCCTATCTAGTTTCCTTACTACATACAGGTCGAATTCAAAATAAAAAAAAATCTATGAAAAGGAAAAGAAATTTGGCCTAGTTGAGCTCTGTTAGATAAAAAATGTATCAAAATCTCAATGGGTTTTCTACTTTAGTCTTTGTGACCTGATTTTAAGTTGAATAACCCAATACAATTGAAAATCTGGAGCCTCTTAGAAGACCCTTGTACAGATATTCTCATCTTCAATGTAACATTAAAATGCTTCTCATGAGTTATCAGAAAGGGAAGTGCAAGGCTAACGTTTCTTGTAAATGCATAAAAAGATACACCTCTTTATGAAGGGCATAATAAAACATGCCCCATCATCTACAAGTTCTAAAATAAAAAAGTTTAACCAATATGAAAGAGATCGTTTTCAAAAATTCCAAAGAGTAGTACGTGATTTATATTTTTCTTATTTGTATACATGATCGCACATTACACAATGCTCTTACAGGAAAATATCAGTGGTTGCTCATGAAAAATACTTGATAGATGTCGCAATCTTCAATACTGATAAATGGTCATCAAAATATATTGAAATTTATGTTGGAATGTTATATATCAAGCAACTTGTTGGATACTATAAAGAACAAACCAAAAATGTCAAAATAATTTTAAAAAAAAGAATCCTTATTGCATTGCTAAATCTCCAATGGTTATAATTAAATTTGAGATAATGTGATAAATTTTAAAATTCAGTGCTTGGGCTCCTACCTTCCAGTTTATGCACACACGCTCCTTAATCTGCAGCAGCAGCAACACAGCAAATTTTTGCTCCTTAATCTGAACCAATATGAAGTAAACATCCAGCTATTTCCAAACTGAAGAAGATAAAATATTGATACGCCGTGCTTATGAAATGGGATACATATAATATCCGCCTATACATGACCTAATAACTACAATTTATTTAAGCTTGCTCTAAGTAGCTTTGCATTATTCAAGATTTGAAGTTTTAGCATAAGAACATATTCGTATATGGGAGTAAAATAAGAATACACCGCGGCCTTATTTTGATACATTAGATGAAAAAATAATGACATGATTTCATGATATTGAAATAAAGATGGAGTTGAACTGTTTCTAACTTTTATGATATCAGTAACATAATAGTGTGGTTGCAGTCCTTGTTTCCATGTCAATTAGCCAAACAAAAATGTTAGGCACCTTTAAAATCCCACTTCCTTACAAATCCCAATTTATAAGTTAAAGCGTTATTTCATAGATGATAGCTTGGTAGAGCACTTTAAGTTAAGGACATAGCTACTTATCTTATTTAAGCTACAATTGATTAATGAAGGCTTAAATCAAATAGATACTACCTCGAACTTCTCATCGTTAAATCAGTCAATAAATTAGTACCTAGCTTATATTTATGCTTTTCTTCGGCATTGAAAATGACTCGATACACTCAAAGTTATGCTTAAATATGTTGAATTAGTACTATCAATCTCTCTGATGCATCACTGTATGACTACCAATATTGGGTCAACCGTCGCTTGTGGATATTTGGCACGGTATAATGGCAAAGGGACATTAGTTGAGCAGATCGTGAAAGATGCCTTCACTTCTATTTTAGTGATGAGGTAATTTATTCGAAAGTGAGGTTTCTAGTTTATAGTAGTTTGCTGACAGTCATGGTGGATGCCTACCATAAAGTATTTTTTGCTAAATCTTCTTGATGGTATATACTCAAATCATTGCATTAGATAATATGTAAGAGATGATTCATTTTTTATCATAAATGTCAGTGGAAATAACTTGCTCACATACATTGGCTAGTGAGAAAAGAGTCCTATATATGTTTTGGTTCACCAATAATAGGTTTCATTTATTTTCATTTAAACACTTGACTGCAGGGCTTCATCACTCAGTTGTAGTAATAAATGTTCCATAAATTAAGATAGAAATAATTTACAATAGGCTTGCACGAAAACCTTCCGTATTTATTCTCCATTTTGACATTTATGCCCACAAGTAAAAAAGTTAAATGTATTCTTTTCTTCTTGAATGGAACAATAAATTTAGTTTCCTTCTACATATCGAAGATTTTGGAAATCACATGGTTATCAAGTGACCAAGTATCATATTGTTATGAGATCATTTTTGGAGCATAGTACACAGGTTTACGCTATCCATCGTTATTTCCTAACATTAAACATGTGCATTGAAGATCACAAGACTCTCTCCTTATAAGAATCAATTCTATATTTTGGTGCATATAAGAAACATGGTTATTTCTATAATGGTTGTACTAAAAAGGAAAATCAACTTTACGCTCTGCAAGCACTATATAAAGTCAAAATATTTGTCAAAGACTAAAGTGTAAAATGGACGACTGTCAATAGAATAAAAACCCGATGCTTCAGTTTCATAATCACCAATCTAATATGATTGTATTTATATGCATCGATTACCTACATACCTGGGAGCTTTTATAAGAACCACGGTAAGTAGAACAGAAATTAAAATCCTAAAATTAAAATTTGGGTTAAGAAAACAAACTGAATCATGATAACTTGGAACCGGAGAATAACTGCGCAGATGATATTCCGTATGAACTTCAGGGACAAAACCAAAATTTAAAGTTTTGATAAAGAAATCGAATGCTATTAAGATGGATCTGTAAATAAATTGAAAATTGAAAATGCTGATCTGAAATAGAAAGAGCACAAACTAATAAAAGGTGGAACCCAGTGCACGAGGCTCGCACACGATAGCGGGTTCCGGGAAGGTCGATAATGTAGGCAGATTTTCCCTCGCATTGCAAAAAGGCCGTTTCCGAACTCGAACCTGAGCGCCCAGATCATCTAACTGTTGCGCCAAAGCTCCACCTCAAAGAGCACAAACTGATATTAAATAAAAAAATTTTAGCTCGCTGTTGCAGGCCACCTCGTGTCATTACTAGAGCGCTTTGGTTCTTACATTCCTATTTAAATTAATAGAAAATAGATAGATTTCTTGATTCGAAGATCGTGTTTCCTATACAATATTCAACAAACAGCATAATCACCAAATATATTTTGTTATTTTCCTGTACACTGTAGGATATAATAAAAGAGCTTAAACATACAAACCGTGATGACTAGAATTGTTTACTGTGAAAGATCCATTTGTCGGTCTGTGGCAACCGATGCATTTGATATGTTGTTGAGCTCGTAATTTCATGGCGCTTTGTTCTGCTGTGTCCACTTCTGTATATTCGGGCTTCTTTAACAAAGCAGACTGCAGAATCAATGCATATTGATGTTAGCATAAACTCATTTTGTAGCAGTAAGATGCCTTTCTTGCTAAACTCATTATAAAAGTAAATACACGTCTAGAGAAGCTTAAATTGCAACTCAAACGAACCTTGTGCTCTGGGAACTAGGTCATTTCAGCCAAAATGTCCATCAAGGCAGCACCTTTCTTGCCAAGAACAAAATGCTGTATCTCAACGTCAATATAATTCCCATGTCTGATAGAAGTACAAAGGACAATTCTAGCATAATCAGCGTAAACCAAAATGGTGAAAAATAAAAACAATTAAACTATTAAAACGAGCTCAATAATGTGAATATTTCTTTGGGACTGCAGCCGGGTCTTCTCCATAAAAGATGGCTATATTCACCAAGTATATGCTATATATGCACTTACTTGTGAAGAAGATAAAAGGATTATACAAAACTATGCTAAAATAACATTCACCAACCAATGCATGCGTTTTTCAGTGGAAACAAAAAATCTGACTCCAGTCTATGCAACACAATAAATTATCTTGAATAATAAAAATAAAACAATAAAGTTGAACAGAAAACAGGCATTATAGAATAAATACTCCAACGATTTATGTTGGTAGCACAAAATTAGTCAAGTTTAACACATTAGCAAAAGCCATTCACCTCTACTAATAAGATTACATAACAGTATGCAATACAGCAAAGGAGACAAATTTTATTCCTAACTCAACAAGCCATGGACGTTGAAATGCATCTGAGGAGTAATAATAAAAAATAAACAAAGACATTAATATGGAACCAACTGAAAGTCAACTAAGTGATAGGTACAAACCTTCGGCAGAAACATAAAGCAGTCTGAGATAAGCAATAATAAACAACACTGTAAACCATCAATCTAGTAACTACATCTTATTTATGTAGGAAAATCAATATATATTTTATGATGATAGACCAAAACATCTGGAATTCAACTCATTTTCAAACTTGTATGCACTTGCAATTCATGTGCATAGAATATCATGTGAATTTATACATAATAAAATTTGCATTGATCTACAAAGAATATGATCAGCATTATATATACTAGTGTAAATCGCACGTACGTGCATCTATAGTAATATTTTATTTTTATTTAATAAAAATTTAATAGACAAAAGTGTATTGTAAGTGCAAAAACTTTGGTGGTCACAACACTTTTATTTCAAACAGTTTTGTTGGTTGTAAATTTATATTGGAATTCCGTCGATGGATAGTCGGAAATAGGAAGGTGGTTGTGATTACAAGGGGACAATGAAATTTCGTTAATGTATAAAAGGTATTTTTGAAATTTCAAAAAGACACCGTGAAAATCATATTCATTGAATTCTATTTATTAATATAGTAGATAAGTAGAGATGATAATAACAACAGGTCGGAGGTGAGCATGATTCCTGTTTCAGGGACAAGGAAACTGGTTTTGTACGATAATATGAGAATGTGCCTCCAGGCCATCTGCAGATATAGTAATCCAATAATATTTCTAAATTTGATGGAGAGTTAAAATGCAATATTGGGTAAACTTGTATAATAATTGTTTACTTAACACAATCACATGTATAGGTAAAATATAAAGTACAACGAAAAATGACATGATAGAAATTCAATTCTGGAAATACCTCACTGATGAGGATAAAGATGTCACAATATTGATTCCATTTACATCCTGTGTCACTTGCTACAGAATAGGACATGCTAAAGTCCCAAGAAAAGCAGTTTCCTATGCATGCATGCAACTTCAAGAGAGTGACAATCAGCGACAGGTTAAAGTACCTTGAGATTAAATGTTATGCAAGATGGCCAAGAAATCAACTTAATGCAGAAGCAGGGACAAAATGTAATATGCATTTGGCTATAGTATGTATTTTAAATTAGATTAAGATGAGCAGCGCGTGGATGGCAGGAAAATATACTAATACGAACTCAATTAAAATATACAGATTAATACAAATTGCGTCAAGCTTCAAACCCATCTATTTTAATTTAAATTCCTTGTATCAGATCTCATTCAAAGCAACTTGATTTGATTTGCGCCGTGAAACACATGTTTAATCTACAATGGTTAATCAATTAATAATACTGCAGATTGAAGAAAAAAATAACTTACAACTGAAATAACTAACAAGAGCGAGGGAGATTCCAACATTATGGCTAGTGAATAACTTTTCCATCTCAGGACGTATTTTGGTGTAGGGTTTTGAGTTGATGCAAAATGATTGGTTAGGATTCTGATTTTTGAGGATAGACACATATTAAAGTTTGGGTTTCTTAATCAAACTATATTTATCATTACCTATTACTTTGGGCAGTGGGCAGTGGGCATTGCCTAGACACGGAGCTGGTCACCAAGTAATTACTTTAATATATAATTTATTTTTCCGGTCTAGTTTCTACTTTATTTCCTAGTGTATGCTACTAAGAAAATTGAATGCCTACTTATATGTTATAAATGCATTGTGAAATAGCATGATGTGACCGACGTCCTATAGAGAGTGCTTTAGAAAATAATGGATATATTTTTGTCTTTTATTCACACTCAAGTATTTATGTTTGAATGCAAAGCACCAAACTACCATAGCTATGTCATAAATCTTATACCCAGCGGCCTTATCATGGAAATTGTGCTTTCATTTTGATGTTTTCATTGAGTTCGTAATTGGCAAGGCAAAATAAGATATGATTCGAAATCAAACAAGAGCTTTGTTCAACAAATTGCAAGGCTCTAAAACTTGACTTTTTGTTAATGAATAGAGATAGCTTGCTTCAGAATGTATTATTGCATTATCTTCTGTTATAATGGACTTCGGGTTTAACATGTATAAAAGCCCATCTAGTCCAACGGTTCATCAATATAATAATGCACTGTAAAAGTGATGTAATACAATTTCAATTCAGTTTCTCCTTCAATTCAATATCATTCTATACTTCATCATCAAATTTTAACACTGTATCAAAGCAGTTTGAAGCTTAACAACATTCAATCAAATTTAGTGATAATTAAATCCGATCTATCATCAGATTAAAGATCATCACCTGATAGTCAGATTCCCATCAGAGTTAATTCTCCTCATCTGGGATTTATAAGAACTTGCCAAAGATCGGTGCCTTGCCTAGGAATTCATCAATTTTCGGCTGCAACTCAACTTAGCAAATTCTGAGACAAGAAAGAATTCAAAAAAACCAATACAGAAATCAAGAATTTCATCAAAGTCTACAAGAAAAGTAAGTGCCCTGCCAAGAACTTTTCAGAGTGATCTCATCACTTAAGTTCGGCTGCATCAAACCTGTTTCCTGCTTCTTGAAGCTCTTCTTGAATCTGTCTGCCTTCAAAATCTTTCAAGTCATTCAACTTTAGAGTTCTATCATCATGGCTGAAGATAACAACCAGGGCCGGCCCAGGGGCAAGCCCACCAAGCCCCTGGGATGGGGCAGCCCACTGAGCCGGGCAACAGAAAAAATCAGTTTTACTTCAAAGTTACAGCTCAATAGCAATCTCCATGTTTGCGATGCTTGAACCCAAAAAAACTAGGGTTTCAAAAATCAACGCCTTCTAAATAATCATCGCTGCATACTCGGCTATTCCATCAGCCATCGTCGGCTCATCCTTGCCTCCTACGCGATATTTTCTACTGCTGATTTGAAGTCCTGCTACAGTCTCTTTATACTGCCACTGCTAATTAAGTATGCGAATTTCTTGTTTTGAGTTGTCTAATTTTCTAAAATTGAGTCGCCCTTTTACTGCTTTAGATTTCATTAACATTGAAAACGCCTGAAGCTAATAACTTATAAGTATTTAGTTATAAACAACTAGTTTTCTGCAAATAATCGTTTAGGAATTGAAATTTGAAAGCCGAAGCTAAAAAACTAATAATTATTTAGGAACTGATACTTACATCGATGTACTATTTTTCCTGCAGTGTGTGTATGTCTACCCGCAAACATTTAGGCAGAACCCAATATGATTCGCCTGTACACTTAACCAGATACACTAGTTTGTAAACTTGATACATTTAGTTAAAAATTAAATACACTGTTTTTTAAACTATTTGAGACTATAAGTATTGCAGCCCACTTAATGTGGCAACTTTTGTATAAAAAATTGGTACTTTGTTATGTTATAGTTTTATATGTGATTTTATGCTTATATATAAAAAAGAAAATTTAAAAAAATTGACATGTTATATAGTAAGGGGCAAAAAAATTCACATTGGGCTTGGGCAACCGATTCTTTGGGCCGCCCCTGATAACAACACTTCAGCAACATCAGAAAACTCTGCTAATACTCAACAACTTGTCACAGCCACTGAAAATCTCATTATGACAGTAATTAGCCCTCAAAGCCAAATGATAACTCGCTTGCATTATCAAGATTAAAATAATGTTTGTGCCATTTTGAATGAGATCTGATACAAGGAATTTAAATTAAAATAGATGGGTTTGAAGTTTGATGCAATACGTATCAATTTGTGTATTTTAATTGAGTTCTATTTCTGATCAACATTCTCATTTTCTTTAAACTCGTTTTTTATGTTAGTAAACACTGTTGGTGAATACTTTAATAGGATAAGTGGGAGGGAAAGTAGGACGTTGTGGGGGATGATCCATCGGTTTGATTGAGACAGCAAATTCCGATAGTGCAGTTGTAGGGAAATCCTACTTGCCTACAACTGCACTATCGGAATTTGCATTTTCAATCAAACCGATGGATCATCCCCAACAACGTCCTACTTTTTCTCCCACTTACGCTACCAAAGTATCCACTAACCGTGTTAACTAACATAGCAAACGAGTTTTAAAAGAAATCGTCCAAGTTTACATAACCCATGCAGCCAAGGTAAAAAACGAGTTACCTCCCCCAAACATAAAAAATACAGGAACATACAGCATCAATCTTTCACTCTCCCAACCAACCACAAAATCCATTGATGCGGTGCATATAAAAACCACGGCAGCGACTGCTCCATGGATAATTTTGGACCAGTCAACTGACAAAACTGCAAGGCGCAGCGACAAAAGAATGGGCGCCATTAACAGATTTATCGGGCATAATAAACTGTGCGATGCACAGGCCATTCCCTTTGTACTCGTATTATTGGCAATCGAACCTATCGCAAATCCCAACCCACCAAAGACGGAACCCACAATTAACGCGTTCCTGAATGTCTCGTCCCCTGCATTTAAATAAGTTCAAAATTAAAACTTGGGTAAATGAAAACGGAGACGAGGTAGAAGACACGAAGAAACAGAAAACAATATTTACCGATGATGGGATCCATTTGCTCGGATTGAAATTCTTTCTAGAAATAGTGACGCTTGTTTATTTGGAGATTTGAGCAGGAACAAACGTTTCAGGCGGTTTTAACAATCTCTCTCAATGTTTCAAGAACTATCTAGATGCCGTTAACATTTTTACGATAGAGTAGAGACTAGTTTAATTTTATTTTGTAATAATTTATGAATAATAGATAATGAAACATTATTTATCAATTGTTACAAAATTAAATAAAATTGCTCACATAAAATACATGGCTATCTTTAGTCCTTATGCAACCTCTAATTAAACCCTCATCCAAAAAAAATCATTAGCCTCCAACTCTAACGTTACTCCATATATGTATACAAACGCACCCTTTATTACATAACCTTATTTTGTAGGACAAATTTACAAAAGAGACTTATTTTCAAAACCATTTGCACGAATAGGCCAGGTTGAAAACTATTTGCAGATATAGGTCAATTTTGCCACCTCAGCGATGAGGTGGATTTTTTTAAAAAATAAATAACACGGGGGCGCATTTCACAAATGCGTCCGTGTTAATTTACACTGGCGCATCTGCCAAATGCGCCAGTATAAATTATTATCTCCAAAACAGAGACCTGAAAGCAATACATATCTCATTATTTTCACTCAAAATAAAACATTCTTTTCCAACATCCAATTCTGAACCTATCTTTCACTCAGCTCAAAAATTTATCAACATCTACTTAAAATCACAAAATATACAAGGATTACTAGTCGGATTACTTCTATCAGCTATTTGGCATCAATTTGAAGGTAAAATTATATTTTAAACTCAAACCCTAGCTCAATTTGGGGTATTTTCATATTTTACTTCTCACATGTCCATCCTCTCATTTTTATGCTTTATTATGTCATTAGTATTTGTATAGTAATTGATTGTTCTAAAATTCTTGTGTAGTATGTCGGATTTCATCCCAATTATTTGCTACTTTGATGGAAAATTGACTATAAAAGAAAATAATACACCGGTATATGTTTGTGGTAAACAAAAAGGTTCAAAGGTTAAAAAAATTTGCTCCTATCATGAACTAAAAGAAACGGTGTATAGGGTGACAAAAATTAATTCACAAGAGTATGATGTAAAATTAGTAAGCAAGTGGGTTACTGATTCTAGATCTTCTGCTATCGACGTAAATGATGATGAAGATGTCGATGCTATGTTTTCCGTTAATATGAAAGTGATTGAAGTATTTGTAATAAAAGAGGAGTTGAGACATTTTGAAGATGCAATTACCACTAATTTGAGCCAACATTCTACTCAAATTCTTGGTACTATTCCGAGTTATCCTTATCAGAGCAATCCAAGTCCAGTATTTCCTACCTGTGTGAATACAAAGTAAGTAATTTTGTTAAAGTTTTATATTCGAGTAGTTGAAATTTATAACGTTTTGATGAAGCTGTTATATGGAATCCGTACACACAGGATGTGCTAGTCGATTTCCGCAGATATGTCTAAGTGGGATGCATAGTTGGCTTTGTAAGACACCTATCATATGCATGCGAGATGTACAAATGTATAATCCTGATCGAGTGATGCGACAGTTTGGTCTTCATCAACACATACCTGATCCATGCGAACCAAAGCCAGATTTGGAGTTTGCTATCGTCCAGTGGAACGATAGACATAACCGTATCGTCCACCAACAGTTTCCTACCATTCCTATTTCGAGATACATGACTTGGTACTGGTCGATTACTCGAAGATTCATTGTTGCAGATCGGACTTCTCACGAACGAGCATACACCGCTCGTGCACCGCTTGAGCGAGACGTGGTAAATCTTCACATTACCGTGATATTTTAAGTTCGTTCACTTGAATTATGTTTCTAATTTTGAATAAATAACTGCAACTTGTAGGTCGATGTACTAGAGACGGTAGGAAGAGGATTGGACGATATCGGACATGGTAGAGTACCCGAACGAGAAGTCCAACCACGGTGCCTTGATTTGAAGAAACTTATTGACACACTACTTTTTAGAAATCGATTAACACGGCCAAGCTCTTCCGAACAAGCTATGCGGACTAGAGAGCGAAGAACTAAAAGAAGGCAAGATACACAACAATCGCAAGACGCTGGACCTTCTCAACCCCCACCTACTCAAGACGATCCAACTCAACCATGAGTATTCCTATTTTTATTTGCTTTTGTAACCGAACTATTAGTTTGCTTTTGTAACTAAATTATAACTTCTATTTTAATTTGAATGTAATCGAATATTAATTATGTTATGCTAGAATTTATTTACTGGTAGTTTTATTTGTTTGCTTTTATGTAGATTAACATTTGCTATCATTTAAGATTGTTCGTTTGGATTTGAATTTTGTGTATTTGGATTTGAATATGAAGCTTGTTGTCCAGGTTTTAGACCTGACATTTACACTGGCGCATTTGGCAGATGCGCCAGTGTAAATTAACACGGGCGCATTTGTGAAATGCGCCCCGTGTTATTTTTTTTTAAAAAAAATCCACCTCATCGCTGAGGTGGCAAAATTGGCCTATATCTGCAAATAGTTTTCAACCTGGCCTATTCATGCAAATGGTTTTGAAAATCAGTCTCTTTTGAAAATTTGTCCTATTTTCTATTAAAAATACTCAAAATCTCCCTCTTTCTTTTCAAAAATAAAATCCTTCTTTTGTAACCCACCAATTGCGACCCTCTTATTTGACGTCCAATCGACATTTAAACCACAAACCAAAAATGATGGATCATTGGGTATAAGATAATTTAAACAAAGTAACATTCTAACTCCATGACTTAGAACACACAGCGGAAGGATAATGTATTATATCAAATATCCATCGATATATTCAAACCAAATCATATATCATATATATATCTATAGTCATATATCCATATAATAACGGTCCAACAATCTGCATGCTACAACATTAGATATCAGATATCATTATACACGGTATATACATAAGTAACGTCTTCGTCATCCGCACCTTCAATATCACTTACATTGGCACGACTTCTTACTCAATCAACCCATCGATGATAAATACAAAGAAATACCGAGAGTGGTTTGAAATACGTCCAAGTGAGTGAAACAAATCTACTCAACGTATACTACAAAAATACATGTATAACACCTTTATTGTGTAATACACATGGAAACATACCTAAACATGTGTCATATGTGTCCACAAAGTCAAATCAACATCATATTTATACGGTTGACTATTTAACTAAGGCCATGTTATGTGCAACTAAACAATATATAGCAATGACTTGATAAACGATGTCCTACGCTCACTATTCGCTCAAACTTGTGGACATATTTCTAGGTATGATCTGTTGAAGGTCATGTAAACATGCACATGGACGTCTCAGCCTCTCACAATCCACATGCTAGACATTTGAGACTCGTGACGCGACTATAAATCATAGGAGCAACTAACATCGATGAATCACCCGATAAGATATACAAACCTACAGTTGCATATTATGCACACAGACACACACATATGTTTCATCATATCAAGGTTATACTAGGCTAGTCTTTTCTCAAATAGATCGAAAAAACACACAAACTAGATTCTGTTGCGATTCTCCTTTCAAATTGGCCCTGATTGGGTCCAGATTCAATGTGGTCTAGGCTGTGCCAAGTAGTCGACTACATAGGCCTTTTGGTCGAAAAATGGTCATAATCGACGCTCGTGTTTTTGTTTTGATTTTATATTCTCTTATCGTTTCTTATTTTAATTTGTTATCCTTCAAGCATTACTTATTACTAGTCAATATGCATTCATTTAACATCATCTTATAATTCATTCATATTATCAAACATTGATTATATATTGGTTTAACTTCATTAATCGATGTATTTACTATTTCTATATTCTATTGGTGCATTAATCATTTTTTAATCTCTTTTCACTTCTTAATTTATTATAATTAATATTCAATGTATAATATTTACTTATTTATAAGTTTACCTCTTTCATACAAATCAAAATTCTTCATTTTAATCATAATAGACTCTTCAATTTGTGTTATACTTCAATATATATGTATGTATGTACGTATGTATAGACGCACACACAAACATATATATATATATATATATATATATAATCAATCTCACTAATTTGACCATGAAAAACTCAGTTCTTTCGCTATCCTAAAATAGATGATCTGAAAAACCTGTCATCTATGACTTTCCGATCCACGTCCAAAATTGGCACAGGCATCGCAGATGCCATTGACGGTGGATTGTTTGAGGTAAAATATAAAATAATGAATAGATCAT
Organism: Allium fistulosum; assembly: GCA_030737815.1. Taxonomy (NCBI): domain Eukaryota; kingdom Viridiplantae; phylum Streptophyta; class Magnoliopsida; order Asparagales; family Amaryllidaceae; genus Allium; species Allium fistulosum. Next base: position 329,961,306 of record CM060906.1, read on the forward strand.
AGAACTATCTACAATATTTTGCATTTCTGAAACTCACAGCGAAAGGGATAAAATATGTAACTAGTAATACAATCCTAGATAAATTATACAACGTAATATTAAATAAAATCCAACTACAACATCTCTTTGTACTAGTAACGAAAATAATATAATTTCAGAGAATATGTAACATTTCGACTTTTCGACGCTCGAAAGTCGACTACAATACAACCACTGTATCAACTGCCGAACTATCGAATGTCGGAAAACCGAATTGTTAGGGTTGAAAAAGAAAAGGTAGAAGAAGAAAGAAAGAAAAAGAAACGAAAACAATATCAGAATCTCACATTCGCAGCGGAACAATATATAATAGATAAATGAATGATCTTTATAACAAAGAAATATATCAGTTTATACAATACATCATCAGAGTTTACAACAACAACACACAACACTGGACAGTTATATAAACTTGTCCTCATAACAGAATACACAGCGGAATAATAATATAAGTGATACGTCTCGCCATCCAACTCTCCTCCATATCTCCACAGCAACTTCTGAATTCCAGAATGACCTGATAACCTGACTCTAGGCTGCCCGTGTGGAAAATTATGGGCACCCAGAGTTTAGAAAGGGAACAATAAACTCCAGGTCAGTCGTGGGACTGGTGTTAGATCTTAAAAACAGTTATTTTCACAAAGAAAATAAAAGAAATTCGCAATGCTTTTGGAAAATGAAACTACCATAAGGCCTCCCGGCACACACACAATGCAATCGCACACATGGGGGAGATTTCTCCTTATGATAGTCAAACATGCTTGATACGCAAAATTCTTTTTAATATTATCATTAGTGCATAGTGTCGAAACATTTCGAAAGTATAATATTAACCTTAGCCAGCATAGGTACCATGATACTATACCTACTATAGCTGTTATGTTAAATAGCAGGTTCTACAACTAAAACCGTACTGGGTTCGTATTGGGAATTGGATTTCCAACAAATGGTTAGGCTAAGGAACTTCCTATGCCACATGGGTACGCCTCTAGAGGGACGTCCCAAAAACTAACTAGCTCTCTGCCAACACAAGGCCGGGTTACCTCTTACTAGGTAACTACTACACGAGTATGCCACCCCCCGGTCGTTTGCGACCTTTATCCGAGGGCCCTCGATCACAAAGCAACAATCATACAGTAAATGAGATTGGAGCAACCACACAGGTAAAATATCTGGGCTCCATACCATGATACCACCTTTTTCCAGAAGGAAATGACATACCCTAAAGGGAGCGACCCTCATAACCTTGCTGCATCTTTCCTGTTTCGACCATTTCTAGGGTGTGAGGTTCGATGAGATCTCGTCCACAAAGCTATGCTTTACACGAAAGCCATGCTTTGATCAACAAATGATCAGCAACACACAGCAACACTTAGCATGCCACACTACCAAATTGGGAGTATATCACTGATAACCTTCAACTACATAACCTCTGAGCTCGTACGTCTCAGAGAAGGGTGTTAAGCTAAGAGAATAAATTCCCCGCCACCAACAGATATGTATTTGAAAGAAATCTGCTTTATATCTCAAAGTGTAGTGTCAGACATATGACCATACAAATCTGTTCCGGGTTCGAACAGAATCGAAGGCACTTCGTCCAATAAAGGAAGAAGCCCTTGCAAATCTGGTCTTCAATTGCAATCCATAACGTCGTATCATTATTCGGAATGAGTTATATGACATAAAGTCCTCTCCCGGCTAAACCGAATAATAAACGCTTTTTTAAAAAACAAATTCAAGTGCCATTTCAAAGGCAAATATTGATAGTCGGTTATTTAACTATCAAACAACATTCACAATAATCATCCAATCTAATAATTTTTCCAAATTATTAAATTTCAAAATATCTTTGCAAGATATATATTTTCCACACTTCATCACTTTGAAAACAAATTTTAAATCACTTTTCACTCTCGGAATAAAATTCCCGATAATATTTATTTCCACTGTGAATTTAAATTTTCAAATATCCACTTATATACGATTTTTCAAATATTCACTTTCAACCCCCAAATCAAATTTCAAATTGATTTCTAAATTTATTTTAACACCAAATCAAATTTCAAATTGATTCTTCCATTTATTTCAAATACCAAATCAATTTTACAAATTGATTTCCAAGTATATTTTCAGTAGAATAGAACATTTACAAATTGATTTCTAAGTTTATTTCCAAATAACAAACCATTTGCATATTTATTTCTGAATTTATTTCCAAATACCAATCATTTTCATTCAAAGCATCAATCAATTTTCATATTGATTTACCAAAGATTTATTTTCCAATATCAAATCAATTATTAAATTGATTTCTAAAAATTTATTTCCTTTTTAGAATAAATCCCTTTATTCTTTCCAAATTATGGAAAATCCAATTTTAAATAAATTCTTCAAATTTTAAACAATATTATTCAAAACCCATTTATTAGTATCTTTTCCCATATTTTGGAAATAATTCGATAAGATTTCAAAAATCAACTTTATGCTTTTAAATTCCTTCTTTTAAATTCACCCAATTCTTTTAAAAGGGATTCACTTAAAATTTCCTACTTTAATTTCAAAAATCAAATTTTATTTATTTCTGGTATCCAACGATACCAAAAATACATTCGGCTAAATTATAGCCTTCAACAAATTCAATCATCAATATAATCATTCACAAATTATCAATAAATCATCACTCAACATATGAAACAAATTCATACAATTTAAGGAATCTAGTTGAATCCCTCCAACCTGTTTCCCTGCATCCATAGATGTTAACACAACAATTAAATACCCATTCCACTTCGAGGTGGAATATCGCAGTATATGGAATTTATAAAATATCATCCGCTATTATGCGGCGCATAGGGTCTCATCCGCTATATAATGCGAGAAATCAATCACCAATATATATATATATATATTTATGCTATCATATATACTATCACATCCAAACAGTCAATCAATAATTGCAATTCAAATTTTAATTTGAGCGAGAAGATCTCACCTTTGCTTTTAAATTTGCAGTCAATTCCCATTCCAGCTTGTTTTCACGATGATTTTGGACCTTGTATAAACATTTACGGTTTATTAATATTCGAAATAATCAAATTACCAACTACCGTTTACTAGTTTTAATTCAACTAATAATTAAATTTTAAACTAATAAAATTCCCTTTTGATCAGAATATTTTTATTATACCTTACTGTTATCGATTTCAAATGAAATAAGTTAAATTAAATTTCCCAACTTATAAAAATTCGACACATTACCTTACTCACCAAAACCGCAGCCATCGACAACCCCTTACGCGATGCCAACCAGCTTTGCCAAGAACTACGACCAGACCCGAGCCTGACGCGCCGCCATGCCTCTACTGTCGCGACCTCATTCTTGCTCGAGAACGACCTCACTATCCCCTGAGTCCCTGCGAAAAGCCACCGCGAGCTCGACCACAAAACGACGACTTGGTCTTGATTTAATCGAACGCAGAAAACCCCCCTCCTCCTCTACCATGACGCCGCGACATACAAATTCCCGCGCGCGCACACCAGAACGACTCGCGACCCAAGCTTCCACCACCTTGAATGATTCAAACCCCCTGATGTCGATCGGAATTCGATCATGCCAAACTAAGATGGTGGAGGGAGATAGGGTTTTGCTTCTTTGGGAAGGAATTTGATTTCGTTCCTTTTCTTTTTCTTTTCTTTTTACAGCAATCGATTATTTTGATTTGGAGAAAGGACGCGACCATTGATTTAATTTTTTAATTTCGAACGAGAATGAAGCATCTCGATTTTTAGACAATGAGGAAGTGTGTTCGAGAAGGCAAAGGAAGTAAGCTGATGGAAAAAGTTGACGTGAAGAGAATATTAACTAGTCAACAAGATATATCTTATTTTTTAAATTGAAATTTAAATCCAAATCGTTTTGAATTCAAAGCTTAAAATCTTGACATCCTATCGAGACATACCGCTAGGCGTTTATAATGTTAAACCCCTATTCCGAATGCAATGGAAAAGGTTTCGAGTCCTAACTCGGTCGTATGGAGAAAATAGCTTTTTGAACTCAGTTATTATATTGAATTCGATATAAATTTCAGCGCGTTTATATATCGTACGCTCACACGACAACTCCAATCACTACGTAAATTGAAATCCGATAATAATACAATATTACGGATCCAATAGAACTGGTTTCGTCGAATTTCGAGACTGTGCCCCGGAAGTCTATTTTTAAAAACCGATTTAAACGATAAAATTTCAAAACTGAAAAAAACACTGTTAAATTCAATATCAAAATTTCTATCACCTTCAGTATTATTAATATAAATTTTCTAAGCCTTGAAAATATTTTTAATCAGCTTAAAACTGAAGATTCAATATTTTACCCAATTGCAATAAATTAAATTCAATAATTAAATTGCCAAATTCATTTTGATATTTGAATTTTAAATTAAACTAACTTCCAGATATTTAAAATCAATTAAATATTTTGATTTCCAATGTCAAAAATTCAGGGTCGTCACAGAATAACACTACAAGGGAAAAGGTATTTTCCGACAGTAGAAAACCGTTGGAGGCCGTCGGAAAATGCCGTAGGAAAATAAGGCGTCGGGGCGTAGTGTTTCTGACGGCTTCCGACACAGGGCGCAGAACATTTTTCCGACGGCTTCCGACGGATTCCGACACTTGTCGGAAGCCGTCGGAAACCGTTGGAAAAAATGGCCTATAGGCTGTCGGAAGCCATAGGAAAATTATTACCTGAAAGCTGTCGGAAGCCGTCGGAAATCTACTGTATTTTTTTTATTCCTGCTGCAATATAGCCTTCCATCCACATTTCACATCCAAACATTATTTCACCAATACTGCAGAATTCAGTATACAATATTCCAACCAAATTTCAAAACCCAAACTACACAAAATTCATCAAACACACAAATACATCAAATTACATCAAAATAAAATACATAATATACATAACCATTCCAACATTCACAACAACCCCAACAACAAGTGTTCTACCATGTCATACATACACAACATAATACAAAATCATCAACATCCACATCATCATACAACCACATAACCAAGTGTATCAAACATAATCATACAAAAATCAACAACTACCTCCACCGTCTACCAAATCATACTTGAAAAAGCAAGCAATCAATCACTCTCCTCCAGAGCCAGCAGAGGAAGGGAAGTGGCCACCATACTGCTGCATGTACTCGGCGATACGCTGGTCTAGCAACTGTGTGGTCTTTATGGCCTGTCGGCGGTTCTACTCCTCCAACTGGGCCACTCTAGCCCGCAAATCTTCTATCTCTACTAGATCGATCTGAGCTCTAGTCTGCCGATCCCGTCTCTGACTGCTGGCCTGCAATAAATATTTAACTTAGCTGTGTGATCTCCGTAAGTGTATGTGTAGGTATGTGAAGGATTAGCTGTGTGATAATGTTATTTAATTTAGTTTATGCATGTTTATGTAAGTGTAGACTGGATTGTTAGTCCATGATTTGATGGTTTTGATGACAACAACCTTAGAATAAGATTATAAAATATAAATACTAACAATATAGTTTAGATATATATATATGTATATGTAGGATTTAACCATGCAGGTACCAAGAACGAAGACTGTACAGTATAGAGATTCAAGATATCAAGATTGAAGACTCATGAGTATCAAGAATATCAAGATTATCAAGAGTTCAAGATTTCAAGATAAGTATTGAGTCTAGAATTATGTTAAAACTTCACAATAGCACTGAAATCTTCACTCCATTTTTCTTTTGGGATGGAACCCATTTCTACCTTTTTAGTGGCTTACAAACCCACGACAAGTAGCTTACAAACCCACGACAAGTGGCTTACAAACCCACGAACATCCTGGTTTTGTACAAGTTCTCGAGTCCTGATATGATGAGATATTCTACAGGAAGAAGCTTGCAAAACTACTTCAAAATGATTTTCAAAACTACTTCGGAATGATTTTCAAAACTGCTTTTCAAAATGTTTTAGCCTTAAAAATTATCTTTTCAAATGTTTTTCAAAAAGATGTTTTGCCTTAAAATATTCTTGTTTTTAAACTTCGTTTATTTTAAACTATCTTTTAATTATAATATATTTATAATTAGATTTAAATATAAAATTATAGTAAAATTATATATATATTATTCTCTATATTTATCTATGTATTTTATCTATAGTCAAGTATATTTATAAAGTTTAAAATAGTTTTAATATAAGATAAAGGTTATTTTCAAAGAAAAACAAAACATCAAAATTTCCTTTGGGATGTCAACATGCCCTAGTGCCCCATGTCGACATAGTGACAGATAGATTCAAAAATTTGAATTTCAAAAGAAGTGTCTATTCGCCATAACCTTTCACGAATGGACATGACTGTTGTTCTTCTATAAATAGGGGTTAGTTTCAACGAATTATAATACAGACTTTCTTGTTTTTCACTTCTCTTCTTCTTCCACATTTTCTTATTCAAAATCCTATCATTACTCTACCGAAATCAACATTGAATCTAACTAGATTATCTCTGGTTTGATTCTCTATCACTATCTCAACAAGATCCAAGTGCTATTCAGAGTTATAGGCTTCTTTGTAATCTATCTAGCGAGAAAAGGTGTGATTGTAGCCTTGGAAATCAATCAAGCGAGAAAAGATGTGATTGTAGCCTTGGAAATCAATTGGGTGAACTTGTTGCCTCGGAAATCAAGTATCTCTACCTAGAGGATTGTGATTCTGGAGGGTGTACCTCGTAGCCTTGAAACCGAGGATTGTAATTGTTGAATTGCTTTTGAAAGGAAATCCGTACTTAGTTGTGCGGGACTGGATGTAGGGTAACCCCGAACCAGTATAAAATCCGGTGTGTTCTTTCCTTTACTAAATTTACTTTATTTCTGCATCTGTGTTTGTTTCTGTGATTATATCTGTGTCTGAATATTGCATACATTTGTGTACAAATCAACAATAACTCAAAAAGATTTAGTAATTTCTTATAAACATTATTCAACCCCCTCTAGTGTTATTCCTAGCCTTAAGATCCGTAATCTGCATTCCTCACATTTGGTATCGGAGCAAGGTTTTCAAAAGTTTCATAATCTGATTTTTTGAAAAGTTTTCAAAATGGCTACCAACACTGGTACTGTTATTAACACTAGTATCCATGTCATTAGTTCTTTTGTAGAAGGTTAGTCTACTGCCAGACACCCACTTTTTAATGGTAGTAACTATGCATATTGGGCATGTAGGATGAAAATATATTTACAATCTATAGGATTAGATACTTGGAATATCACACAAACTGAATATTCTGAACCCACAACTAATTTTGCACAGTGGACCACTGAGCAAAAGACTGTTGCACAAAATAATTCTAAAGAAATGAATATTCTGTTTTGTTCACTTGATACGAATGAATTTAATAGAGTGTCAGTTTGTAAGTCTGCATATGAAATTTGGAAAACTTTGCAAGTGACTCATGAAGGAACAAGCAAAGTTAAACAAACCAAAATTTACATGCTCACAAATCAGTTTCAGTTATTTAAAATGAATACTAATGAGTCTATTTCAGATATGTATAGTCGATTTCAGGATATTGTGCATTCTCTCATATCCTTGGGAAAAGTGTTCTCCGAAGAAGATCAAGTCCGAAAAATTTTAAATTCTCTCACTCCAGAATGGGATCAAAAGACACTTGCTATTGAAGAGGCAAATGACATCAGTACCTTAAAGATAGAAGAATTGATTGAAAATCTAATGACGTTTGAAGTCCAAATGATCGGGAGAAGAGAAAGCAAAGCATCTGAAAAGAAATCAATGGCATTCAATGCATTAACCAATGGACCAGACTCAAACAGTGATAATGATGAAGAGATAGCATTTATGACCAGGAATTTTCGGAAATTCCTGAAATACAGAAAGATGAATAATCTCAAGAGAAATAACTATAAGAATTCTGGAAATCAAAATGCAGTGCCAAACAATGTCAAATGTTTCAACTGTGATGAACCAGGCCATATCAAAAGAGACTGTCCGTATCTAGAAAGGCAGAATCTTCCTATAAACAATGAATCAGTAAAGAAACAGAAGCGTGCATTTACTGCTACTCTAGATGATTCAGACTCGTCCTCAAGCGATGATGATCAGAAGACAGATAATTCAAATTGGTGTTTCACGGCAGTTCACGACTTCAACAAATTCAAGGAAACGGACTCAGAAAAAGGTACACATTTACAATACAATTGATTGAAATTGCATGCTTAGAATTAGATGATTGATTGCTTGATTGATTGATTTTGAATTGGTGTGTTGATTATATTTTAATTTTTTTTTTTTTTTAATAATATAATAATATCTTCTGGAATATACTATAATTCTAATAATATTTCAGATATATATATATAGACATTAATATAATAAGTATATGTATATTAGAATACTTAGGAAAATAAACCAGAGAAATTCACAGGCATATGTCGACATGGTCCCTACCCTGATGTCGACATAGGTACTTGAATTTGAAATTCAAAATTTGAATTCAAATGGTTGAATTTCCCTCCACTTTTTCACTTCATTCAATACTCTGAAAAGGCATCTTTTGACCAGAGAACATGTCTTTCAAAAATCTATTTATTCACTATCTTTTATCATAACTTTTCACTTTCATTTTCAAATTCAAACTCTCTTCAAAACTTCAAGCTCTCTACTCTCTACTTTAATGGCTTCTTCAAGCAACCCCTCCACCATGAAACTTTCCAGAAACTTGAAAGATCAACTCCTCAATAATCCGGAGGCCATAAAAGCATACATCAACTATGCTAATTATGGAAAAGTCCATCCTGAAAAGTTTGCTATTTTTTCAAGATTTTGCTTCTGAAATTGATACTCTTTTTGCAAACAATCATACTCTTAGTCTTATTGATGCTTCTCAAAATGATTTCGTTTGTTATCCAAATCTTGTCAAAATTTTCTTTGCAAATCTCAATTGAGAATTTTATGAAGGAAATGATGATGAAATTTGGAGTAGTGTCAAAGGCACTAGAATTGTTTTAAATTGTGATCTTTTGGGTACCATTCTCAATTGCAAAAATACGGGAATGGATCTTTCTAGTTTTCACATCGATGAACATGATCGTGAGACATTTCATCATATTTTTTAAGGAGATGAAAACTTTGAATTTAAAAACCGAAACTTTCGTCCTAAAGCAAGAATTGTTAACCTACTTTTACAACATACTTTGACCCCAAGATCGGGGAATTTTAATAATCCTACCTCAAAAGTTTGCAAAGCTCTTTTTGCTATTTTCGGAAATTACGATATCAATTGGGCACAAGTTATTTTGGATGAACTTCGTCCTAAAAATTTTGAAATGGGAGAACACTTTATATCATGGAATCTACCTTACTCAGATTTTCAACTATTTTGGAGTAAATCTCAAAGGAGAAGAATTTATTTCAAGAAAAGTTTTTAATATTTCAAACACTTCTCTCATGAAAATCCCATATGTTTTTCAACCTTATGAGAGTCTTGCCGAAAAAGAAGAGTGTTTGGCTTATGAGGAAATGGAAGAGGAAGAAGAAGGGGATGAAATGGAAATAGAAGAAGAAGAAGAAGGTGAAACATCCCTAGAAAGTATTGAATATCCCTCCAATCCTACCAGCAAAACTATTCTCAAAAACCAAAAGATTATTGTTGAGAATCAACGGGTTCTTAAAAGATCCGTTAGTAAGAAGTTGGACAACATATCATCCAAGATGAACAAGTTTTTCTCTAAAGTCAGCAAGAAACTTGGATTATCTTCATCTTCATCATCCTCTAACTAGTTCTATATTTTCATATCATGTCGAATTAGTTTAAGTTTGTTTTAATTTGAGTGTTTATGAAGTTATTTATGATTAATCATTGTATCACTCTTCTATGCAATGAAATTGAATTTCCTTTCTGTTATCTAGCTTATCTTATCTCTTGAATAAATGTTAGTATATTATAGAAATATATATATACACCATTATTCACAAAATAAAATTATCATCAAATTTCACTGCCTCATGTCGACATCTCCCCCTTGACCATGTCGACATGTACTGGTCAGAAATGACACTTCATTTTGAATTTGAAATTTGAATAACTACCATGTGTCTATTCATTTCAAACGAATTTCTACACCTATATATACCCATTTCTTACAGAATTCATTACTGAATATTATTTCTTATCTATTCTATCTCTCATTCTTCTCACAATTTCAAAAATGGCTAATCCAATTCATAACTTATCCGATAATCTTGAAGAAACTCTTAATTCATTCAAGAATATTCTCTCGTTCATTCTTCGTAACCAGCAACACTTAGAACTGAGTCAAATACAGATGATCAAGGAGCAAGAAAGGCATTTCGAGGCAATTCGATGGATGATTTCTTCCCTGCACAAGGATGATAACGAAGCACATCCTCCTATCTCTCTCACAAATGACAATGAAAATTGGGATGCCATCAAAGCAGACCCTATTTTCGGAGAAGAAGGATGGGTGGAAGTTCCTCGTAACGTTTAATTTGTTTGCTTTATTACTTTGTTTTGATTGATTTTATTAAATACTTGGTCTGGATTGATGAATGTATAAATATACATTGATATATTTATAATCGTTGTTTGAATATCATGTTTATAAATATAGTTATTTTTTAGCATACTCTATTATATAGTTTATTAATACAGGTACTTGAGTACAAGAATGAGGGGGAGTTATATAGTTTGGAGTTAGTTTGTTTTTTGTTGATGACAAAGGGGGAGAAATATAAATTAGGAGAGTTAGGCATAGATTAAGGGGGATTTATTAGATTAAGAGGGAGTCAATAGGATAGAAGTAATATTTTATAAACAAAGGTTGTCATCATCAAAAAGGGGGAGATTGTTAGTCCATGAGTTGATGGTTTTGATGACAACAACCTTAGAATAAGATTATAAAATATAAATACTAACAATATAGTTTAAATATATATGTATATGCAGGATTTAACCATGCAGGTACCAAGAATGAAGACTGTACAGTATAGAGATTCAAGATATCAAGATTGAACACTCATGAGTATCAAGAATACCAAGATTATCAAGAGTTCAATATTTCAAGATAAGTATTGAGTCTAGAATTATGTTAAAACTTCACAATAGCACTGAAATCTTCACTCCATTTTTCTTTTGGGATGGAACACATTTCTACCTTTGTAGTGGCTTACAAACCCACGACAAGTAGCTTACAAACCCACGACAAGTGGCTTACAAACCCACGAACATCCTGGTTTTGTACAAGTTCTCGAGTCCTGATATGATGAGATATTCTGCAGGAAGAAGCTTGCAAAACTACTTCAAAATGATTTTCAAAACTACTTCGGAATGATTTTCAAAACTGCTTTTCAAAATGTTTTAGCCTTAAAATTTATCTTTTCAAATGTTTTTCAAAAAGATGTTTTAGCCTTAAAATATTATTGTTTTTAAACTTCGTTTATTTTAAACTATCTTTTAATTATAATATATTTATACTTAGATTTAAATATAAAATTATAGTAAAATTAGATATATATTATTCTCTATATTTATCTATGTATTTTATCTATAGTCAAGTATATTTATAAAGTTTAAAATAGTTTTAATATAAGATAAAGGTTATTTTCAAAGAAAAACAAAACATCAAAATTTCCTTTGGGATGTCGACATGCCCTAGTGCCCCATGTCGACATAGTGACAGTTAGATTCAAAAATTTGAATTTCAAAAGAAGTGTCTATTCGCCATAACCTTTCACGAATGGACATGACTGTTGTTCTTCTATAAATAGGGGTTAGTTTCAACGAATTATAATACAGACTTTCTTGTTTTTCACTTCTCTTCTTCTTCCACATTTTCTTATTCAAAATCCTATCATTACTCTACCGAAATCAACATTGAATCTAACTAGATTATCTCTGGTTTGATTCTCTATCACTATCTCAACAAGATCCAAGTGCTATTCAGAGTTATAGGCTTCTTTGTAATCTATCTAGCGAGAAAAGGTGTGATTGTAGCCTTGGAAATCAATCAAGCGAGAAAAGATGTGATTGTAGCCTTGGAAATCAATTGGGTGAACTTGTTGCCTCGGAAATCAAGTATCTCTACCTAGAGGATTGTGATTCTGGAGGGTGTACCTCGTAGCCTTGAAACCGAGGGTTGTAATTGTTGAATTGCTTTTGAAAGGAAATCCGTACTTAGTTGTGCGGGACTGGATGTAGGGTAACCCCGAACCAGTATAAAATCCGGTGTGTTCTTTCCTTTACTGCATTTACTTTATTTCTGCATCTGTGTTTGTTTCTGTGATTATATCTGTGTCTGAATATTGCATACATTTGTGTACAAATCAACAATAACTCAAAAAGATTTAGTAATTTCTTATAAACACTATTCTCCCCCTTCTAGCGTTATTCCTAGCCTTAAGATCCGTAATCCGCATTCCTCACATGAATGAGGCTGACAATGTATTGGATATCTAGAAAAATATAAGAAACTTAAGTATTTTAATAATTTATGGAAAAATATAAACAAAAAGGTTTCAGTTTTGTTTTCAAAATTACTAATTATAAACCGTTTGAATTTTCTATAAACCCTATGTTTTCATTTACCGAGTATTATCACCCATGTATGAATTTGTAGTAGGCTTCTGAAATCATATTGATTTGCTTATTTATTTTGCATAACCAAAATATTTGGTATTCATTTTTAAGATTGTTGAGTTCATGTACAAATTAACAGTAAGCTAGTAAGTAACACAACGTTCATATCTTCTGCCTTCTTGTGCTTTACTGGTGTGATAAAGTCATTTGGTTGGTTTGAATTCAAATTCAATATGGAGGATTTTTCAAGGTTCAAATATTTTTAAATAATGGAAAAATGAATAAAATTCAAGTTTATTGTTTTGAAAAGGTCCAAATAGCATATTTGAAGTATTTTAAGATAAAATTATATATTCCAACATAGAATTGAATTATTTAATTAGCTTTTAGATTTAAATTTAGATCAAACAAATAAACCTGTGATCGGGAAGAGCTCCTACCTCTATATGACATTATGATAAACTTGTGACATATATACACATCATTATATAAGAGAATAATAACATGATAATGAAATATATTTCATATGTATAGGACATCAACAGTATAAATTGCTTAATTAATGATTGAAATGGAAATAGAAATGGAAGTGTGTTATGCTTGATTCATAATGGGTCTACTGTTCCGATGATAAGCAGATTTCATTGCATTTTTAATAAAAATTGCTAAATAAATGACAAATGAAAATGACATAAAACATGTAAACAATGGTAAACAGATTTGGTTTCATAGTCACATCAATTTCATAATACATCAAGAATTCAACATAGTTACATCAATTGCAAAAAAATTAGATTCAGATTTATATCAGTCATCATCGTCTTCTGATTTAGATTCGGTCTCATTTTCTACGATATTTTCCTCTGCACTGTCAAACTCTTCTACTAATACATTTGATTCATCGATTAAAGGACCAAAATCTGTATGATCGTTTGTAATTATTATTTCGTTATTTTGCTCAAGATCTGCCTGATAAGCTTGTTCGTCCGGAATATTCTTCCCATCGAATGTGAATCTGGCCTTTGTTTTAAAAACTGCAGACCAATCTGATTTATCTCTTTTTAGAGACGGATAAGGAGCGTAATAAACTTGCAATGCTTGTTTGGCTAGTACAAAAGGATCATACTTGTGATAGTGCGATGTATGCTTTATTTCGATAAGATTATAATCCTTGTGCACATTAATTCCAGAACCTGGAACATTGCTAAACCAATTGCATCTAAATAGAAACACCTCCTCCACGAGTCGTGAGAAATATGTCAGTTGCAAAATTTGTGTTAAAACGCCATAAAAATCATTTAAGTGATTTTCTGGATCTTCACTACCTTTAACAAATACACCAGTATTATTTGTTAATTTTTCTGCACCGTATTCTTTGGTGTTAAATTTATATCCATTGACGAAATATATTGGATATGTCTTGACCACTCTTTTTGGTCCCATCGCAAGATGTTTCAACCCTTCGTCAACAACAAAATTTCTCGGCTCATAAACGTAATTTGAAAACCAACCGGAAAATTCTTTACTGAGATCTCCGTTTGGATGTTCACGTTCATAAACACTGTATATATAAACAAATTATTACATTAGGTTATACACGCGCATGCATTATAAAAAAGAATAAAACACAAATTATTATTTCAGATTACCTAACAAACGGTGCAACCTCGGCACAATTTAGAAGAATATAAGTGTGTGCTACATGAAGATCTCTATCGTCTAGCCATATTTCTACACGTTTTCCAGAACGCCGACCATGTTGTCTAAAAATAGATAACATTGCTTGAGAGGACTCTTGTTCGTCGCCTTCGTCGTTACGGGGAACACTTTCAAATGAAATATTCACATGGTCACTGAAATAGTGAGAGAAAAAGAACGAAGCTTCTTCTTCGATGTAAGATTTACATATCGAACCTTCAACTCGTGCTTTTTGCCTCACTTTTTTCTTCAGATGATTCAAATATCTATGCAAAATTAATTTATGTTAACTTCACCTTTCAAATGCAATTAAATTACGTGATAACATATTACATACCTCTCAAATAGATACATCCATCCATATTGGACAGGACCTCAAAGTCGTGCTTCAGATGGAAGATGAACAAGTAAATGTTCCATTACATTAAAACAACCTGGCGGAAATATTTTCTCTAATTTGCAAAGCAATATAGGAATCCACTTCAAGTTTACGCAAACGTTGCACTTTTAAAGTAGTCGAACAAAGCTCTTTGTAAAACATACTAAGCTCCGTTACTACCTTCCAAACTTTTAACGGTAGTAGTTCTTTGAACATAACGGGAAATAAATTTTCCATCATTATGTGACAGTTGTGACTTTTCATTCCGCTCAATCTACCATTTTTAAAGTCAACACATCTACGAAGATTTGATGATAACCCATCAAGAAATCTTAACCCTTCCACCCATTTTAACACAGCTTTAACTTGATTATTATCTAATTCGTAACATGCTTTGGGTTTTTTTACTGTCATTTGGTTTCATATGAAGCTCGGGACGTTTGCATAATTCTTCTATATCACGTCTTAATTTCAAATCATCCTTCGTCTTCCCTTTCAAATTCAAAATTGTGCTAAAAACATTATCAAATACAATTTTCTCATTGTGCATCGCATCTATATTATGACGAAGCAGAAGATGTTTCCAATACAGCAACTCCCAAAAAATAGTTTGTTTGCACCAGTTATGAACAACTGATTTGCCTTCAATTTCTGTTTGCTCTCCAGTTTCATATATCTTTGGATAGTCTCTAACAAGTTCATATATGTCTTCGCTTGACCATATCGTCGATGGTTGTCTGGTTTCTACTCTATTAGCTAAAAAGTTTTTCTTGTCTCCTCTGAAGGGATGATTTACATGGAGAAAATATCGATGACAGTCAAACCATGAAATTTTCTTACCATGAGGTAAAGAATACACTCGTGTTTCATCCATGCAATATGGACATGCTAGACGACTGGCAGTACTCCATCCTGAAAGCATTGCATATGCAGGAAAATCACTTATAGTCCACAACAAAGAAGCAAACATACGAAAAATTTTCTTCTTGGACACATCGTATGTTTCTACTCCTTCGTTCCACAGTATTTTTAACTCCTCAATCAACGGTTGTAAATATACATCAATTCCTTGTGTCAGATCGTCGGGGCCAGGAACGACAACAGTAAGGAACATATATTGCGTTTTCATACACATCCATGGAGGTAAATTATACGGTGTGACGATAATGGGCTAGGATGAATATTTAGAACCAAATTGAAAAAATGGAGAAAAACCGTCCGTACATAATCCTAATCTAATACTCGGGTACGAAACCATTTTGGCACAAATGAACACAATATCTGGTAACAAATACTTCAAATGTCTACACTTACTACACGGACAACGAATTTATGGATCGTTTCCGTTATTACTTAAAGCAAATTCAACAAATACGTTTATACCATTATAAAAATCTTCTTTTATTGAGCCCCTCAGTCCTTTTCTTTGGTACATCTATCTCCTCCGATCAACAAAATAATCAATCATTTTTCCTATTTGAGAAAATGAGAAGTTCAAAATTTAATATTTATTTTCAAGAATACAAATTCGAAAAAGATTATTTTCATGGTCATATAATATTTGAATTAAAGAACTATTTAACAAATTTAAAAATATTTTCAAATAAGGCACATTTTTTTTAACGTATCGATACAAAAAATTGTACAAAAATATTTTTTTCCATGGTCAGGCATCCTACTTCCCATTACAAACACAGTAAGCATTTACATTTCGTATATTACTTCGTCTCAAACGATTCAACAAAATTTCGGCAGCATTTCCCTTTTGTTCCCTGCATTGTACACAATGCTTGTACGCAAGAAACAAAAAAGAAAAGTTAGGCCAAAATTTTATGAACCGTTTGAGACGAAGTAGTATACAAAATGTAAATGCTTACTGTGTTCATAACTTGTCCAATACAGGGACAAATCCAACAAACATTGTACCAGATGAATATAAATGGTCGTTTTTCGAAAAAAACGACTATTTATACAACGATCATGTACAACACTCGTCAGACGGGGCCAAAAACTCTCTAAGGGACATTTGTCAATTAGATGTGCGCATTTTACGAAAAAATACAGTTTTACTAACTGCTCACATTTACAAAATATATTTTAATTTAACACATTTATTCGACGTATTACATCAACTTAAGGCTCGTTCGATGCTTTTTTTTATTGCATAAGTCAATACGTGCACAATATAATATTCCTAGCTCGTGCATTCATTTTATCTTATTCCAACTAAAACAATACAATGATAGCAGCGCTACACACGTATACAATCGTAGAATCAAGGCATACACAACGATTTACATATACACGAACAACCACAAATTATGCATGTTTTTCACAATTTCACGATAAAAGATGAAATAGGAATACCATGGAATGCTAGAAACTATTATAACACTATTGGAAACAATTTCAATCACCAATTAGCCCTAATTTAACAACTTATGCAAATCTGGATTTAGGGTAAAAATTAGTTTTTTGGCGAAAATAAGAGATTATACCTAAGCTAGAGAGCAACAGACGTTGATTACACAGCCGGGGAGGATCCGAAAGCTCGAAATTGATGATTGGAAGCTTGGGGAAGAGATTTGGAGATTTTGGGTAAAACAAATTCGTATGGAAATGAGGAAGAAGAAGGCTCGACTGAGCCCTATAATTCACGATTTTCCGACGGCCGCCGACGGCCCGTCGGAAGCCGTCGGAAATTGGCCGTCGGAAGCCGTCGCTTGATGCGGTCGGAATAATTGCCTTTTCTAGTAGTGTAAATGAAACAAATAATAGATAGCTAATAAATAAATATGTGGATCCCCATTGTACCATCAATCCTATCTATCGACCTATCAAAGTATACCAAAAAAAAGAAAATGATAGAGGGGGTCGAACATATGACTGGAGGGTGAAATGCATCATATAAGGGTATGATAGTAATAAACCAGTAAAACAACACTTATACTCGAAAACCATACTTTAACATGTGTCATCTACACCCAACAAGTTAGTTAAACACAATATAATACTATAGTAACATCATATGCTAAGGTCTTACAATAATCAATCCCAAGTCTAGTCATATGCATACTATTAAGCTCAAGGTCTCAACTCATACATTGAAACAATCACGATACTATGAGACTCAAGTCCCAGCTCGTCGTCACCTAAATGTATGCACACTACTAAGCTCTACGTCCCAACTCATGTATTGCCAATTATGATGCTACTGGGCTTAAAATCTCAACTTGTCGCTTAACATATGTGAAAAGGGTGTATGGATCGTACTTATATGGAGATAACAACAATAGTGCGGAATTATAGCAATAGCAAAGTAAAAGCTTACACACCAGGATTTTTATACTGGTTCGAACTTCCCGTTCTACGTCCAGTCCCAGACTCCTTTTGGAATTTCACTAATCAAAAGCCCTCACTTCACCCGGAGGAACAGGTTAACAACACACCCGAACAGCCGAATGGGGACCTGAGCAACAGAACAGGATTTCGTGCCTCAACAGCAGAAGAGGACTTCTCAGTGTCTGAACAGCCGAACAGGACTTCAATAATACAACAAAAGTTTCCGACTTCTTGTGTTCTAGCAATAACACGAATGAGTCAATAAAGTACAGACTTCCTATAATCTTCTCCTTGTAGAAATGTATATTTATAATCTTGAAGAATTATGGAAGAATAAGTGTGATTTGAATATGGAATTGTTTTCACACAAGAGTTAGAATCAGAGAGAATAAGAAAGATATAAAACAAGAGATTAAGATTAATTAAATTGTGATTCTAACATGTATTTATAAAGAGTCAAAGGTTGCAATTATTCGCGAAAAGTTTCTATGAAGAGATATAGTCATATCTCTTAATTAAGGGTTGTATCCCTTCGCGAATGAAAGTAACCCTTCAGAAAAATATAGCCGTTATAAAAAAACAGCCGTCTGAAAATAATTTTTAGCCAGCTGAAATTCATCAAATTACGACCAAAAAGGAAATAGGCAATTTTTGCCTCAAACAGCCGGCTGTTTATAAACAGACAGCCGTCTGTTTACTGTGGTATACAATTGACTTCAGAAACAGCCGTCTGTTTGTGTCCAAACAGCCGTCTGTTTCTGGTCATTTTTGTATATCTTGCCTATATGAGTTATAAATATATTCATATCATATCAAGGAGAGATTTCAACATATGTATAAACTCTAGACGCATACAAAACCATACAAATACTCTTCTTCAAGAATCTTTGAATCTTCATATAATTCCTGCAATAAATGGTTAGTGTATAGAAGAATATAAAAATATATAGTTGTTGACGTCAAAATATAGTATATATGGAATATCATATAGAATGAGATTCCAACATTCTCGCCCTTTTTGACGATGACAACTATATACACAATAATCTCTATATATATACTCCCCCTGAATATAAACTCCCCCTGCAAAAAAGAGTTAGTGCTTATATATACGAATATTTTCTCCCCCTTTGGCATCGCCAAAAAGACATGTATAAATCGATAATAACCAACATATGCATAGATATTACCGTAGATATATTACATGCCATAGAGTATCATAACTACCATCACAAGACAAATAGACCAAGAGTAGCAAAAAATATTACAAACCACATAGTTTAACCATAAATCCATAATATAGTAAGATAGGGTAGAAAAAAATACTAAAAGAGGGAACTATAACTCCTCGGAGGTATCAGTAACTTCCTCGTCTCCATTGTTGCCGGAGCTTGAGGTCCATTGAAAATGTTCCGGTTCAAAAATTTGAGAAGAGGAGGCTCCGGAACAACCCAAACGCTCCCAAATCTTATTAAGAAAGCCGCGAATAGAGTTGAAACGTTTTTCGGTCTTCTTCTCGTGTTTGATCATGCGCACTCTTAGTTTGGCTTGGTTTTGAGAAATAATAGCATAAGCATTACGAGAAGTAGATTCCGGAGGGACAATCTCAATTTTGTCGCTATCATCATCCTCTTCTTCTTCCTCATGACCAATATGTTGTTGTTGTTGACGGGGTTGAGGACGGTTTTGTTCTCGATTAGCAACCCATTGTTGAAAAGTGATGTGAGACAAATTTTGAGGACGTTTACTCAACCCATAAGACCCAGAGTTCTAGCCCCAAGTTCTGAAATAGTGGAAAATTCAGAATCCGGAGTAGGAACACCATAAGCACTAAGAATTCTCATGATGTAAGAGCCATAATGAATTGTCTTATATTTACGGCGTTTGCTAACATCCATAAACCCTTCCAAGATGTATCGACCCCAATTAATATTTTGTCGAGAGTAAATTGCATAAAGTGCTTGGAAATTAAGTTTGCGCACTTCTTGATAACTTCCCGTGCGTGGTGTGACTGATCGGATTAAGGCACGGTGAAGAATGCGAGCTTGAGGTTGTAAATTGCTTGATTGTAAAATATCAATATCATCACTAAGGAAAAGATGAGAAACTTCATCCCTATCATTCAAATCAAGACTAACATCAACTTGTTCAATTTCTGTTCCAACGGATGGACATTGTAAAATTTCACCCAATCGTGCTAACGGAAGATAAATCTTAACACCACATACCCAAGTCCATATGCAATCAACGGTATTATGGGGTGTATGGTGATCAAGACCAAGGTTAGCATAGAATAATTTAACCAAAAGATGGTTAATTTTCATATTATTGTGAGTGTGATTTAAAAGAGAAAATAACCCGTTGGTGGTAACCGTTTCTTGAATGAAGTAGGGAGCAAATTCTTCATATTTCACAAAGGCTTCGGGAAAGATGTTTGATCGATTCATTTCAGCGAATCGATTCCGTGCTTGTTCGTTCCAGAGCCAATGATCGACATTTAGAGGAGCGGATGAAGAAGATGATGCTTTCGCTCTTTTCCTTGGAGCCATGGATGATGGATCTTGGAGTTTTTATGTTGTTGGAGTGGAAGAGTAAGGAATAATATGAAGTTAGAAAGGTCAAAAAGGGAGTTATCACAATAAATAGTTGAATTAGATAAATTAATATCGAAATCTCCAAGTGTTTGTTGCATATAGATTACTTGAGCACAAGCCAGAGCAGCAGAAATATATTCTGCTTCACACGTAGAGAGTGAAACGCAATTTTGTTTCTTACTAAACCAAGATACTAGTGATTTTCCAATGAAGTGGCACGTACCACTAGTACTTTTTCTATCCGTTCGTGATCCACCAAAATCAGCATCATTATATGATACTAATTCAAACGGACATTCTTTCGGATAGAATAAACCGAAATCTTTGGTGTTAGTGAGATATCGTAATATTCGTTTAACTGCTCTTAAGTGTGATTCCTTTGGATTGGACTGGAATCTAGCACACAAGCAAACACTCATCATTATGTCGGGACGACTTGCAGTTAAATATAGTAATGATCCAATCATACTTCGATATAATTTTTGGTCTACACTTTTGCCATTTTCATCTTTATCAAGATGGGTTGTTGTACTCATAGAAGTTGGTTTGGCAGAAGTATTTTCCATTCCGAAGTGTTTGATTAGATTATTACAATATTTTTCTTGATTAATAAATATACCATTCGGTAATTGCTTAATCTATAGACCAAGAAAGTATGATAATTCTCCCATATGGGACATTTCAAATTCCTTAGTCATAATATCCGAGAAATTCTGACATAATTTTTCGTTGGTGGAACCAAATATGATATCATCAACGTAGATTTGAACTATTAAAATATCCCTTTTTGGAATGTTAAATGAATAATGTTTGATCAACCTTTCCAGTTAGAAATCCCGAAGAGATTAGATAGCTCTTAAGACGTTCGTACCAAGCACGTGGTGCTTGTTTTAAACCATATAGAGCCTTCTTAAGTCTATATACATGATTGGGATATTTTTCATGAGCAAACAGGGGAGGTTGTTCAACATACACATTTTCTTTAATATATCCATTCAGAAAGGCACTTTTAACGTCCATCTGATAAAGTTTGAAATTATGAAAACACGCATAGGCCAGTAATATTCGAATTGCTTCTAGTCTTGCTACAGGAGCGAATGTCTCTTCATAGTCGATACCTTCTTCCTGATTGTATCCTTGAGCCACCAATCTTGCTTTATTTCTAGTGATATTTCCTTGTTCGTCCGCCTTGTTTTTGTAAACCCATTTTGTTCCAATAACAGTTTGATTACTTGGTCTAGGAACTAATTCCCAAACTTCATTGCGTTCAAACTGATTTAGTTCATCTTGCATTGCAATGATCCAGTATTCGTCGGTAGAAGCTTCCTTTGGGTTCTTTGGCTCGATAGTAGATATGAATGCTATGTGGCCCATTTGATTTAATTGATTCCTAGTTCGAACGTTTGAATTAATTTCTCCAATAATGTTTTGAACAGGATGATCCCGTAAAATATGTGGTGGAGATTTTAATTCATTTTGAATATTATTGTTCTCACTAGGATTATCAATTTCGTTTTCATTTATTTCAAAATTTTCAGATTCTGTATTTATGATGTTATCATCATCATCATCATTATTTATACTTGTTATTTGTTGAAAATTTTCATCAAACGATACATGTAGAGTTTCCTCAACAGTATTTGTTCTTTTATTAAACACTCGATAGGCCTTGCTTCGATCCGAATATCCTAGGAAGAAACCTTCGTCAGATTTCGCATCAAATTTGCCAAGCTGATCTTTAGTGTTTAATATAAAACATTTTGAACCAAAAACTTTGAAATAGGATATGTTTGGTTTTCTGCCATTAAAGAGTTCATACGGAGTATTCTTAGTGAGAGGTCGAATGGAAACCCTGTTTAAAACATAACAGGCAGTTGCTACGGCTTCTGCCCAGAAATGTTTTGGAAGTGTGCTTCCATTTAACAAAGTTCTTGCACATTCCTGTAAAGTTCTATTCTTTCGTTCTACAACTCCATTTTGTTGTGGAGTTCTAGGAAACGAGAAATTATAAGAAATTCCTTTCTTTTTACAGAATTGTTCAAAAGCTTCGTTTTCGAACTCTCCTCCATGATCACTCCGAATATTCTTAATTTTTAATCCCTTCAAGTTTTGGATTCTCTTGACGAAAATTTTAAAGTGATCAAAAGTATCACTTTTATTTTTCATAAAAATTGTCCAAGTATATCTAGAAAAATCATCGACAATTACAAACACATATTTGTTATGATTTATGGATTGCACTTGTGTTGGTCCAAATAGATCCATATGAAGTAACTCAAGTGGTTGTAATGTCGAAATGACCTTTTTAGATTTAAATGATGATTTTGTTAACTTACCTAATTGATAAGCATCACAAATATGATCTACTTTAAAGTTCATTTTTGGTAACCCCTTTACTAAGTTATTTTTAGATAACTTATTAATGGATTTGAAGTTAATATGATAGAATCGTTTGTGCCATAGCCAAGGATCATTTTCATTAGCTATTAAGCACATATCTGAATTATGATTGACTTTCATATTCAGAACATATATATTTCTGTCTCTATTACCTTCAAATATGAGATTTCCACTGTGATCTAAAATGCTACACCTATCTTCGGAAAAAGAGATTTTGAATCCTTTGTCACACAATTGGCTAATACTTAACAAGTTGTGCTTCAGGTTTTTAACAAGTAAAACATTAGAGATGAGAGGAGTATTAGAGTTACCGAAGTTGCTCACATCGCCTTTGCCGATGATATAACCTTTGGAGTTATCTCCAAATGTGACTGAGCCTTCATTTGTGTAGGTAATATTTGTCAGCATACTTTTGTCTCCAGTCATATGTTTAGAGAAACCACTGTCTAGAATCCACTTTCCTCTCTTTTTAAGTGGGACCTGCAAAAAATAGAATTAAGAACATTGGTACCCACCTTTTTATAGGGTCCTAAGAGTTAGGTCTTAGGAAACCAAACCCATTCGGGTCCGGTATTCCCTTTGTAAATATAATTCTGACTTTTATGAACAGTTTCCAAAAAGGATTTTATATATTTATTCCTAATCAAACTATTGTTTGTTTTAGGAACCCATATTTTTATGGTTTTAGACGTCTGTATCCTTTTTGATTTATCTATAGAAGCTTTCAACTCTTGATTCCTTTTAGATTGAGCCAATGTGGATTTTGATTTAACAAACTGTCTCCAATTATTTTGAGGAGCTATTTGTTTCTTAATATATCCTAGTCCCTTTTTACTGGTAGAAGGCTGAGAGTTTTCAATTATCTTAGATAAATTTTCTCTCCCCTTATTAAAATTAGAGATATTTTTAGAAATATCTTCTAATTTAGCCTTTAATCCAGTATTTTCCAACTCAATCAGTTTGACTTTAGATTTTAGCTCATGATTTTCAGAAGACAAAGCATCGTTCTTTTCTTTTTGAGTTTCAATTTCTTGACTCAAGAAAGTTAATTGAGAATCATTATTAGAAGATGAAAGTTGGATTTTCTCTAATTCTTCTTCTAATATTTTCTTCTCGTCTTTAAGCATATCTCTTTCGAATTTTGCTTTGTTCTTTTGTTCAACAGCTTCTTTATACTTTTTCTTGAGATTTTTCATAGTACTAACTAATTCAGTATTAATTTCAACCATATCATCGAAGGTAAAATTTGGTACCTCATTTTCAGTAGCCATGAAGCATACATTGGCTTGTTCATTTTCGCTTTCACTGCTACTATCAGAAGATGAAGAGTCTGAATCATCCCAAGTGACAGAGAATGCTTTCTTCTTGATCTTGTCCTTCTTAAACTTGTTGTATTTCGATTTCTTATGGTCTGGACAATCTTTTTGCATGTGTCCTTTCTTGTGACAGTTGAAGCATTCTAGAACTGATGAAGATGGTTTATTAAAGTTCCTTTTTCCATTGTTTCTATTTCCCTTTTTGTATTTGAGAAACTTTTTGAAATTTTTAGCAATAAATGCTAAATCTTCATCATCTGATTCTGATTCATCTTTTTCAGCATGGAAGGCTATATTCTTCCTGTCTTGAGTTTGAACTCGTTTTGCCTGCAGATTGACTTCATATGACATTAGATTTCCTATTAATTCTTCTGGCTTCATTTCTGAAATATCGTTAGCTTCTTCAATCGCCAAAACTTTTCTTTCCCATTCGTCAGTTAGAGAGTTTAGGATTTTTGAGACAACATCTGCATCTGAATATGTTACACCAAGTCCGATCAAGGCATGATGGATATCTTGAAATCTATAGTACATATCATTTATGGACTCGTCTTGCTTCATTCTGAAATTTTGGAACTGATTTTTGAGCATAGATATCTTGCTTTGCTTGACTTTGCTTGTTCCTTCATGAGTTGTTTTTAGTGTTTGCCATATTTGATATGCAGTGGTGCATATGCTAACACGATTGAACTCATTTCTATCTAGAGCACAAAACAACATGTTCATAGCCTTGGCATTTAGGGTAGCTTCTGCTTTTTGGGTTGTCGACCAATTAGTATATTCAGTGGTTGGTGCAGTGTATTCGGCTTGTGTGATATTCCAAGCATCAAAACCATTAGCCTGCATATAAATACGCATTCGTGTTGCCCAATAGTTATAATTTAATCCATTGAAGAATGGAGGTCGTCCAGTGGCTTGTCCTTCTACAATGCCAGAGTTAGTGACAGTGACAGGATTTGGAATAGCGTTGTTATCCGTGTTGGCCATATAAGCAGATTATCAAATAACTGTGTAACAGTTATTAGATTCCTGCTCTGATACCAAATGAAAAGGGTGTATGGATCGTACTTATATGGAGATAACAACAATAGTGCGGAATTATAGCAATAGCAAAGTAAAAGCTTGCACACCAGGATTTTTATACTGGTTCGAACTTCCCGTTCTACGTCCAGTCCTAGACTCCTTCTGGAATTTCACTAATCAAAAGCCCTCACTTCACCCGGTGGAATAGGTTAACAACACACCCGAACAGCCGAACGGGGACCTGAGCAACAGAACAGGATTTCGTGCCTCAACAGCAGAAGAGGACTTCTCAGTGCCTGAACAGCCGAACAGGACTTCAATAATACAACAAAAGTTTCCGACTTCTTGTGTTCTAGCAATAACACGAATGAGTCAATAAAGTACAGACTTCCTATAATCTTCTCCTTGTAGAAATGTATATTTATAATCTTGAAGAATTATGGAAGAATAAGTGTAATTTGAATATGGAATTGTTTTCACACAAGAGTTAGAATCAGAGAGAATAAGAAAGATATAAAACAAGAGATTAAGATTAATTAAATTGTGATTCTAACATGTATTTATAAAGAGTCAAAGGTTGCAATTATTCGCGAAAAGTTTCTATGAAGAGATATAGTCATATCTCTTAATTAAGAGTTGTATCCCTTCGCGAATGAAAGTAACCCTTCAGAAAAATATAGCCGTTATAGAAAAACAGCCGTCTGAAAATAATTTTTAGCCAGCTGAAATTCATCAAATTACGACCAAAAAGGAAATAGGCAATTTTTGCCTCAAAACAGCCGGCTGTTTATAAACAGACAGCCGTCTGTTTACTGTGGTATACAAAATTTTTGACTTCAGAAACAACCGTCTGTTTGTGTCCAAACAGCCGTCTGTTTCTGGTCATTTTTGTATATCTTGCCTATATGAGTTATAAATATATTCATATCATATCAAGGAGAGATTTCAACATATGTATAAACTCTAGACGCATACAAAACCATACAAATACTCTTCTTCAAGAATCTTTGAATCTTCATATAATTCCTGCAATAAATGGTTAGTGTATAGAAGAATATAAAAATATATAGTTGTTGACGTCAAAATATAGTATATATGGAATATCATATAGAATGAGATTCATACAATATGTACGCTATTGAGCTTAGTGTCCAAACTCGTGGACTACAAACCACGACACTATTAGGGTCAAAGTCCAAACTTGCTGTTGCCTAACGTATGCAAACTATTGAGCTCAAATTCCTAACTCGTGTACTGCCAACTACAATACTATTGAGCTTGAAGTCTCAACTCACCATCTCTAGACGTCACTAGCTCGTGCATCGAATGCCTACCATATACCGCACTACTAAGCTCAAATTCTACTCAAGTGGCCCTTACGAGACAATGTCGTGGAAATCGCGTGGAAATCACATGTGACTATTGAAGCCAAGTTCAAACTAGACACTTTCTTAACGGTTTGCGATATTATCCAGATCAAGCCCAAAATTCTTTATCATCTTACCATTTATGAAGCTACTAGATCAAGCCCCAACCCGTAGGCGTAAGTCCATGTTGTAGGATCGCTTTCACCCTAGAGGGGGAGGAGGTGAATAGGGTGATACTAAAAGTTAATGCAAAAATAATAATAATAAGTAATGCAGTAGAAATCACACACATATTTACCCAGCTTTGGCAATAACTTGTCTACGTGCTGCCCCCAAAGTTTCTACTAGAAATTAGGTAATCAGATGCTTACAAAAATACGTAAACTCACGACACCCGCTAACTCGATTAACCTAACTCTAAGCTCAAAACCCTGCCACAACTCAAACACTAAGTTGCGAATTCTCAAACTACGCCCTGTAGTTTGTACCCAGTTACACAACTAGAAAGTTACACAATTTAATATAGAATGTTTACAAATAAAAATAAACAACTAAAAAAAGCCAATTTAAAAAGAATCCCAATAGAAATATAGACCGACCCAAATTAAATAATAAAAGTCTGTCTCCCTTTTGATATTTGTCTGCTTCGACCGTTCCTTTTGTTTGCTCTTAAAAATCAGGGTTTTGTTCGATTTGCTTGAGACTGCCGCTTGGAGTTCAAATCAATTGCCTTTCGTTCCTCAATTAACTTCGATTTGCTTTGTCAATCAATTCTATAGCTTTGATAGCTTGCGACTACTTCAATTGCGTCGAACTCGAATGATAAAAAATGGCATGTGATTTTTCCCCTTTTCGATTTTGATTATGCTCGACTTCAATGATTCAAGTTTTGGATTTGTTTTGATTTGTTCTAAGTATGCTCTCTGTTTTGCTTGATCTCGAACTCGAATGATGACCGATGATGAATTTTGGGTTTAATTTATAGGGGTGAAAACCCTATAATTTCGTTCGTATATTTGGGTTTGAATTTTTCGTGATTTTATCACTTGCGTTGATTTACTGATTTGTTGCTGATTTCCAATTCTTGGATTGGAAATTTGGTTTCTTCGACTATTTTGAAAGTTCGAACACTTCCAAATCGAGGTTAATTTTCAAAGCTAAGTAATTTCGAAAAGTATAAATTATTTGATAAAGTATATAAGTTTAGTTTTGTATGTTTAAGTATGAAGTAATATGATTTAAATAAGTTTGAAACTGTTTTGTTAAGTAAATGAATAAGACTATTTTGAGTTATACTAATATGAAATTTAGTTTTGAAATGTTTGAATAAAATTTATTTTAAATTTTTTTAACTTAGTAACATATTTTATAAAACTATATATATATATAATAATAGATTTCAGAAGGTAAAGTGGATCTTTCAAATAGAAAAAAAGAAATAAATAGTTTAAAGGATTTAAAAGGATGGTTATAAACTGGGAAATCATTTTGAGTATAATTGATTTTGAGAAAAGATTTGGTTTCGAAAATAGATTGGAATTTAAACCCAGTATTTACATGATGATTTTGGAAATGAATTTGTTTGATATAAAATATGTTGATTTGGAAACAAACTTAGATTATTTTCTAAACCTATTATTTTGGAAACTTTGAAACTAAAGATATTTAGTTGGAAGAAATAATTTGGTGAAATCGTATATGATTTTGAAACTTAACTGATATTGAAACGAATTGAAATTGAGAACCTTATTTTACTAAATACTTGATTTGGGAGTTATCGAACTTATATAAAATTGATTTGTGTAAGTATGAAGTTGATTCGAAAACTGTTGATTTGGAAAGGTACTCAATTTGAAAAGCAAAATCTTATATAATCGAAGTCTATATAAGTGTGATTTGTTATACTATTGATTTTGGAAAGTATTTGATTTGAAATGAAATCTTATATATAATGGACTTTATATAAGTATGACAATTGAAATTGATTTGAAAAGGTACTATATGATATATATTTTTGAAGTAAATGATATGTGAAGTACCTTCCATCGGACCCCTTTGGTGGGTCATTTGTCGGATCCCTTTGGTGGGTCATTTGTCGGATCCCTTTGGTGGGTCACTTATTATATTCATTTGATATTGTTGGATGGCGTAATTCGCAGGGCTGTGATGACCTACGGGTACGGATGTTTCCTGGGGGTTCCAGGCGTAACCATTGTGTGTCTGCGATCCATGATTCGATTTGATTCGGTTGATTTGTTTGGATTGTACTTTCCATATCAGTTGTGAAGGTTTTTCCAGTATTTTCACTAGGTGTTGAAACAAGTCTACTAAGTACTTGGAGAATTCTAGCTTTGCACCTGATCAACGCACAGCCAGAGTCTGCAGGAACGAGGATAAACTTTTTAAGACACCGAGTTATAAAAGTATTTTGATAAAGTATTATATAAAAGATATTTTGGTCATTTTTCCATTTTTCTTTTCTCTTTCTTCCTATATAATTTAAAATGTTTAAAATACTGTTTATTTATATACTATATGGTTTAATAGTAAATTATTAGTGTTTTATGTAAGTGATTGATCTTTTATATAAATAAGTGAAACCGAAAAGTTGAATCTTAAAGTTTTATATTAAGAAGTGGTTTCAATTATTGGAATAAAGTGAAATATTTGAGTAATTGGAATATCTGAAGTGATAAATAGAATCAACCCAACCTGAAATAATGAATTTAAAACAAGCTTATTTGTATGACACTAAATTACCTTCTAATATATATATATAACTTGCCTAGAATATTCAAAAAGTCAAAATGTTAGGATATAATAAAGGGCTGTACAAGAAGAAACTTAAGTAATAAATTGATCAAAATTAAGTCTGGCTTAATATAAATGCTGTAAATAAAGAAAATCTGTATAGTATTTAGTTACACTCAAAAACATTTATATAACTTACATAGGAAGTTTAATGTAATTAGAATGTAATTGGATAGTATATAATATGATATAAACAATGGGATATCAAAAGATGGTGTTTTGTCAAGGGAATCTATTGATATTAAATTTGATAATAAATTGGATAATAATAGGAAAATTTATTGGATAATAAAAGTGTATACACCTAATATATGTTGCAAAATATATATTGAGTGAGATAAATTTAATAAATAAAGAAGAATGCTAGTTAAGCAAGTAAATAGGAACTTAAGAATAGAGAAATTGAATTTCAAATGGAATCAGCTTAACTGAAAAGAAATAGATTAAATAAATGAGTTGATGAAATAAAATTTTGGTTTGAAAGAAATTTTGTAGCAAATGGAAATAATTTGAAATCAAATCATTGATAATACATGGAACTTAAGTCAAATGTGATACAATGACTACTAATTATTGGATAAAATGGATTGAAACAAAATTTGTTGAGAATTTTTTTTTTAATTCAAAACTAAAGTAATTTTATATGGTTTGAAATTTCAGTATGAATTGGCAATTTTGAATTGAATGACTATTTATGGATATAATAAAATGGGTTTAACCAAATTAGTAAATATTAATTAATTGAAATTGAAATTGTATGGTTCTAAATTCATTGTTTACCCTTGTCTTTCAACCTATTTTTCTTTCTATTTGCTTCTATTCTCCTACCCTCTCCCCTTTCGGGGATGAAAAGTTTTGAGTGGGGGAGAGTGTAACAAGCCATATTTTAACATATATTTTTAAATTAAATTTTATTTGAAACTTTGATTTTTAAATCATTTTTAAATTGAATTTTGGGATTTTTCCAATGCAATTTTGGATT
This sequence comes from Allium fistulosum, assembly GCA_030737815.1. Lineage (NCBI taxonomy): Eukaryota > Viridiplantae > Streptophyta > Magnoliopsida > Asparagales > Amaryllidaceae > Allium > Allium fistulosum. Next base: position 329,991,903 of record CM060906.1, read on the forward strand.
TTGTTTATATTTTATTTTCCACATATAATAAAATAATGATTTCTGGAAATTTTTATTTTGGTCAAACTTTGACTTTCAGTTGAAATTTTAAAAATTTGAATTTTTAAATATCTTTTTCTTTGAAGCAGTATTTGTTTCTGATATCCGTTCTGCTTTTCGTTTTGTAAAATTCTGTTTTATACTTTTTAAATTTGATAAAATTCAGTGTTTTACACGTAATTATTTTCAGTATCTCATTGTTATTTTCTATTTCATTTCTATTCTCTATATTTTTATTATTATTATTTTTCCATTCTCTACTTTCTATTTTCTTTTATTTGATTTATGGCTTAGAAATTCAAAGAGACTTGAGTTACATGTTTAACTTATGACTTTTCCTTTGCCTAGCCTCTTCAATTCCTAGCCGTGCATTTCATTCCTCATAGCCGTCCACTTCTCTTTCTAATTCATGTACAAAACATCTCATTCCCTTCTCTTTCTCATTTCTATTTCCTGGAAGAAAAATTCAGTAAGTTCTATGGCTTCCTCTTCTCTTCTTTTACTCTTTTTCATTTGTTTTCTCCTTTGTTCTCAAGGCTAGGCTCAGCCATCATGCTATTGCCGACCACATCCCCTCTTCACCACCACCATGATCGGCCTCCATCTCTGCACCATCATCACCAAGCCTTGCCGTGACCCTAGATCCAAACAACATCACCATCCCTTGATTCAAACCCTAGCCGAGCCCATATTATGCATCCACTCCTCTTTATTTGCCTCGGCCACAACACAAACTCCACCATGCCTTGCCTTGCCGTGATCTACACCACCCCAAACCGTGCCTTATGACCACTTGACCCAAGCCTAGCCATGACCGAGCACTTTAGACATAGGGTTGAACCCATGTGTGCATGACCTTTCACTTGTCTTGTCCTTTTACCTTCCATGAGTTTAACTTACCATCTCTTCACATTCCACAAACCATAGCCGTGCCTTGTGACCACATAACCGAGCCTAGCATGCCTCAAAACATCATGGCCGAGCCATGTATTGATGTGGCCTAGCCATGTTGAGATGATGGTTGAGCCCATTTGCATAGTGGCCGAGCCCACTTGTTGGTTAAACCAATTACTTCACTTTGTTTCATCTTTGATTTATTTCTTGTGTTGAATTATTTACTTATATTTGTTTTCTTTACTTGTTGTTGCAAGGTCTACATCTTGGCTCATCATCTTCTCCTCAAATCTAGTCATGCTTTTTCATGCTTTGCGGAGTTTGAATTGTGTTTTGAATTGATCTCTAGCTTTAGAGGTGAGTTTATCACTCTCGACAAACCGTACTTATATAAATGTGAAACAGTGTCACTTGAATTGTAGTAATTGATATGCTATGTTATATGCTCACATCTGCCTGTTATCTGACATTATATGATGATATTACCTGTTTATACATATGATATGTTTTACTGTTTATTTATTTTCCGTTTCTCACACTGCAAGTTCCCTGTTAGTATAGAATCACTATGGGTTGAAATGATACATACCCGAACGGACTTTAGAATAGGGAAAAGTCATTACGAGATGAAATGATAGGCTCGAGTGATTTTTATTTGACTTGGGATTGCGGGTTTGAAATGATAAAATCCAGAATTTTAACTAATTACGGATTGAAATGATATATTATCCGTACCACTTGACCTAAGTTAGAAAATATTATACAGACCCGTGGTTACTTTTAAAATATGATTTTCTAGAAATCATTAAGTATTCTAAATGTAAAAATGTGAGATTTTGACTTAAATTTGATTTAAATGATTTAAACAGTGATTTCCTAAAAGTTAAAATTGTATAAGTTAATAAATGGTTTAAATTGTAATTTAAAATTTGATTTAACTTAATAATTGAAATTTGAGTTAAAATGGAAATTTTAAGCTTAACTTAGTAATTAAAATATTTATTTATGAAATGGATATTTTTAAAGTAAAAGAAAATATTAAGTTATTTGTTAAAATAAAAGTTAAGCAACTTATAGTGAATTTTGACTTAATGTAAATGAATTATAATTTAATTGGATAATTATTAATAAAATGTTATTTTATTAAATTTATAAGTTAAATGATATCCTGATAAATAATTTTGAAAAGTGGAATAAGTTTGATAAGTTAAAAATGATAAAAGTGGAAGATATATTGTTTAAAATGTTATAATACAACTTATAACAGAAATTGTAGCATTCCAGAAATGTTGTGGTTTCAGGGTATTGGTTTTCAAATTAACACTGTATTTACTGTAACATTTTATAAGTGCTGTTGTTTCTAAATTGAACTGTTTTCTGAAAAATCATTATATCTACTGTAACATTTTATAAGTGCTGCTGTTTCTAAATTGAACCGTTTTCTGAAAAATCATTATATCTACTGTAACATTTTATAAGTGCTGTTGTTTCTAAATTGAACTGTTTCTGAAAAATCATTATATCTAATGTAACATTTTATAAGTGCAATTGTTTCTAAAATTGAATATTATTGAAATACTATTATATCTACAGTAACATTCTTTAAGGGCTGCTGTTTCTGAAAATTAACTTTTCTGAAATGCTACTATAAGAATTAACATTTTCCAAGTGTTACGAATGCTGAAATACAATGTTTTTGAAATTGTTATAATTGAATGAATGAACTTAAAAATGCTACAATTCTGGAGATTTAATATTTGATTTGAAAGGATATTGACTTCACATTTAAATGGTTTAAATGGATTATTTTGATTTGGAATATAAATCATTTTTGAAATTTATAGCCACGGGTTATAATAACGGTTGGATGTTATAAAGTGTGGCTAGAGGTGGGCATTTCTGCAGCTTTGCGCTACCCTAGTCACATTCACACTATTATTTTGCATAGTTTGCTTTACTTTGGACAGTATATAAATGGCGTATATTACTGCTTATTAGATAGTTTAACGGATCCTTAAAGGATGGGCGATCCCAAGCATCCTTTAAGTTATTTGTGCATTCCTGTTACAGTTCACTTGAGTTGGTTTACATTGTATAAGTATGTATGTCCTGACTCGAGTGTTTTGTGTTTGCTTTACGCTCGGGTCAGCTTGAGTATCACAACTTCGGATTCATCTTCTGGAGCTAGAGATTTACTGGAGCTTATTTGTCTATCTGTTCATTTACTTCCATTTCAGTTATTTCCTATTCAGTATTGCTTTTGTAGTTGACTTATGTATTCAGACTTCTGTTATATCCGATTTATCTGTTTTTCGGACTATGGTATTTTGTATCTGTTTTGAGAGTATGTATGTAGTAGCTTTATGAACTACTATGGTATTTTACTTCCGCTGCGAGTTATTCTGATATTCTGTGTCTGTGATGCTGTGTTTGATTTATTTGCTCCAAATTTTCTTAACAATCCACTGTTTTGAAGTATTCAAGTCTGGCATGTGTGGATTTATTGTCGATTTGAATGGTCCAAAATAGTGGGATGTTACAGGATTGATCATTACCCAGTCTATTATATGGAGAAAATACTAAAAAGTTTTGATCAATTTGATTGCAAACCTATAAGATCCCCATTTGACTCAAATATGCAACTGGATTCTAATATTGGTAGATCAATAGATCAACTAGAGTACGCCAAAGTCATTGGTAGTCTAATGTATGACGTCACTTGCACAAGACATATATTACCTACGCTGTTGGCAAAATGAGTAGATATACTAGTAACCCTGGTCATATTCACTGGCTAACTGTCCAAAGAATTTTAAAATATAATGGACTATGATATACTGTACAGTGGGTATCCACGTGTAATTAAAGGATACATGGATGCCAGTTGGAACATTGGAAGATAAGATAATAATAAATCGACCAGTAGATGGATATTCACTCTTGGTGTGGGAGCGATATCCTGGGCCTCAAAGAGATAGACATGTATTGCAGATTCTACCATGACTGTTGAATTTATAGCACTGGTTTCTTGTAGTAGAGAAGCAGAATGGTTAAGAAATTTCCTACTAGAAATTCATGTATGGCCAAAACCAATGCCTTCTATATCTGTGCATTGTGATAGTCAAGCAACACTATCAAGAGCATATAACCAGATATATAATGGCAAATCTAGGCATATTGGCCTAAGGCACAGTGCGGTGAGGCATATGCTCATTGTTCATCGACGGAAATTCTACAGGTTAGAATACCGTCGAACGAATCTATAATAAAAATAACCGGAAGTGCACGGCGTACAATGTTAGTACGTGACGAGTACGGGTCGATCCATAGAGAATTGTTAGATTTTAAATTTCTATTCAATCAAATTAACCAAAGATTTTAGAATGTTGTTAACTACTAAGAAATTGCAAAAACTAACAACTACAAATGAATGAAAACTATGAGAGTTTAAAGGCAATTTAGAGGTAATTTCCTTCTCATGATCACATAAATATATAAAATGAAGTTATGATATCTATTTTGGTCATTAGTGAAATCAGTTGATGTGCTTATCATAAGTATAGCCTATTTGTGCTATTAGTTAGCTCAACATAAGCCATTAAACTATAACACACCCCTTAAAACACTTGGTAACTCTCTTGAAAATGACAATGAAATGGAAAATAAAATCTATTTTAAGCATGACCTATTAACTATTGATTAAAAATATGGACCATCAAATTTTGATTTCAACATTCACTTTGTTACCATAATCATATATAGATGAAGAGGTAATTTGTATTTTGTTTGTTTAAGCATAGCCTATTTGGTGTCAACAGTATAAGCTATTAAATTCAAAACTAAAATAACAAGTTAAACCACATTCTATCACTTCCATTAAGCACAAAAAGAGATCAAAATGAACAAGTTATGTTGAATCTATATAATTAGAGAGCTTCATTACCCCTAAATTGAAGGGTTTAGCCTCTCATATTTATTATCATATCAACAAATATAGATTGCAACATGAAATAAAAACAAAAGAAAAATTAGAGCTAAATGAAAAGAAATCTAATTAGAAAGTAATAAAAATTAATCTACCTACTTGCATGAATAAAAGATCTACACTACTAGCATGAAAGGAAATAAACAAGAAAGGAAAGGAGCGTGTATTAAAAATGCATAAAAAGAATTACATGAAAGAAATGGCTAAGTATCCATGAATAAAAGAAAGAGAACTTGCATTTTATTTTTGAGCTTAAACTAAACTAAAGAGGCTAAGAGGAAGAGAGGAAGGTTACATGAACATATGGGGTATTTATACATGTTTTAAAACTCTAATCATATTTTTGGGAACTACCCAAACGACCCCTCTATGAAGTATGGTGGCCAAGACTACACCAGAATCCCCATTTCGCAACGGCTTTGAGTCGTTGCGAAATGGGCAGCGGTAAAAATTTCGCCATGGCTCAAATCCTTTGCGAAATATATATTTTGCAACGGCTAAGAACCGTTACAAAATATACTTTAGCAACGGCTTGTAGCCGTTCCGGATTTTATTTTCCAACGGATTAAAGCCGTTGCTAAATGTAGATGTATAACTGATGTTTTAAATATTAGCAACGGCTTTAATCCGTTGCTAATTAATATTTAATTTTAAAAAAAATATTCGAAATTTTTCTCTACACCAGCGACAGTCATTTCATTATCATAATTAATACAAAAATTTGCAAATTTAACAGTATCACAAAAGAAAGATTATTAAACCAAATATTTTTCATAGATTAAACACAAAAACCAAACATAACAAATGTTTGAATTATAATGTTCAACATCAACACATACCACTATATAGTTCAACAAGTGTACATAACATACATAGTACAACAACGGCATCATTACATAATACTACATGCATAGTACAATACATACGATACATAACGTCTTCCTCCAATCGTCTAATGCTCCCGCCAGCATAAGTTTCATGCCTGCACACAAAACAAGAAATTGATGTTTGTTTATAAAGAGGTCACTAGTGCAAACATATGTACGACAATTTTGAGAAAACATCAATTCTATCCATGATTAAACCACACAAGGATTCCAAGTTTACAAATAAATAGATACATGTTGCAGTATCAATAATGTACAAAAAATGCAACAATGAGTCGGTTACTACTGTTATTCTTCCTAGCCTACCACTTACAGTACATAACGGCTGCTTCAAAAATCAACCAACTTCCTCCCCACAAGCTTCATACTTCTGTCAATAACAATCACTCAACCACCAAACTTTCTCTGTCACTTCACCACTACCTAAAATGAATATAATATGGTTAATATCCAGAAACATAAACAGTAATAGAACTACCCCACTTGGATTTGGATCTTTAATAAATTGTTTCTAGAATTAAAGGTTTCCATAAGTTCTCACGTTTGCAGGCTGGTTTAACATACGATAATCTTTTCCTTCCTCAAATAACTTCACTTTCACTATTGTTGTTATCAATTTTTGTTCCTTTGGCCACATCACACGTGTTGACTTAGCTGAGAAAAGATTCAGTGAACATGATGAAACATCAATATACCAAGAGGCGTTGCAGGTAATAGATGTTTTGTAGCAGCTGTCTTCTAATATATTTTTTCTTTTCCCAATTTAGGTTGGCAGCTGGCTTGCGTATAGCCTGTCAAAAGCATGCTCTGTCTCCAAAACTTCAGTTGCAATTCGTTTTAGCCTTTTAGGATTGTGTTGTTTTGAGTTACTATAAAATAAAATGTCTACTCCATGTATTCCAATGATCTCACTTCATCTTTCTGTGAATGTCTTTGTAAAGGGGGGCTATATACTGGTAATCACAAGTAATTACATTATCACTTTAATAAGGCGCATTTCATGTATTGTATGCAGAATCTTGCTCAACCAAACATAGGCAACCAAGGAGTTCCGCCATTTGGATTCAGCAATTTTTGTATTAGAATCTAGGATTTGAAAAATGCAGTTACTATTCTAAATGTGTGAAGGAATGAACTGTAAATCAAATTCCGACAGAGCGGAGTCTTCAGAAGTTACACCACGAACTGTATCTACATATTCAAAGTCCTACAAACCATCCACTGCCTATGTTCACAAACATCTTTAAACTCCTCAACACTAACATCTACATCATCTGTCACCACTACCTTAACTCCTCCAAACTTCCTATACCTTCATCTGCTACCAGTATCAAACCACAGCATGCAACTGCATAGCCACAAAACTTCAGCCATACTTCCTTTACTTCATACCACTGACCGATATCATCCACTCCCCCTACAGCAAGCAACTAAACCTATGAACATTTTCCACCAAGAAAAATGTTAACTGGCCAACATTCAATCACCAGGTCAATTCCCATCTTTAGTTCAACAGCAAACCAGTCAAGCAACCATGGTCGGTACCGGTTCTCAAAAACAATGCAAAACAGTGATAGGTGACTGGATTTGTTTTCTAACATGCAATTTGTAGGCGCTCCTTGTTATTTTTCCATGTCTACTTTAGATTTCTTTTTCACTTTTTTCTTTTTTTTCTTTTTCCTTTAAACGCGTGTTCAAGCTATAAATGTAATCATTACTATTATGGTGGAACTCTTAACACGTGATCAATACTATTTTAATGGAATAAAAATGTTTACAGCACTGAGTCCTGGAATCTATGCTAACTTCACGTGTATATATAAAGAAGAAATGTATACATGATGTACAATACCTGCACTACGTGAATGTTTATTACCTCACATACAATGCAAGTTCTTTTAGAAAGGTTGGTTAAACATTTATGCGTTTCATGTATCATAATAAACTTTTTTCTTTAATTAATGCATAAAAAAATAAAGATAGTCTGATTTCCTATTAAAACTTGAACATCGAATATTATTGTAAGAAAAAAATAGCATAAACTGAAGTACAGTAAATAGGTGTATAACCTATTTTTAGTAGTAATGTGAATAAAAAAAATGTTACCTCACAGATCAAGCTTTTCTAAATCAGAAAGGTACACAGAGAAAGCACCTTCAACCTGAAAAAAATGTTAGAAACCTGAAACAAAGAACAGATTAGAGAATTATCCGATTTTGTAGAATTTTCAGTTTTGATATTAAGATTGGAGGATTCTGATATTAAGAACAGATCAGAGAACATATATAGGTTTCCATCCAGATTGAATTTATTGGATAATAATAATGTATACCTGCTCCTGCGTCTAAAGATATCGAATTGAACTCTTTGGATGACACACATAACCACCGATTCCAACATCATCAAAGGTCATAGCAAGAGGATGATTTTGTTTGGCTGTGGGCTCATCTGGTAATAGTATATTGTCCATAATCAACTTCTCATGTGTAGGAGGTACAGGTGTTCCATGTATTATGGATGCCGTCGAATCTCTGCATACAAAACCTGTTGCAATGACTTCTAGATCAAAGTTCAACACTTCACATTTTTTATTTTCCTGAACATTCGAAATAAGCGGGTTAGCAGCATCGTCATTGTTCGACGTTCTTCCAACACTTTCATGATGTGTCCCACCACTTCCTCCTTCGTTGGAAGCAATGTCTGGCATCTGTTTCACATATCCTTTTAATATGTTGACCAATGTGTTCAATGTCCCCTTCACATTCTCCAAAGAACCCTCCACCTTCTCCATCCTTATTTCCAATCTATTTGAGTCTTGTTTACTCCTTCTGAGTTGTTTACGTGGAATAGTAGATGCTTTAACTTGTGTCTTTGGTATTATAGTTCCCACACTTCGAGTCCGGCCCCTTTTATCTTTGTCGAATGTTTGTGACAAGATGTCTTCATCCAATGGCATATCTTGTTCCTCGTCGTCATCGATTGTTTCTCTTGCTTTTGCAATTTTACCCTAAAATATGATAATACTTGAGTTATTTAATTTCGTGCATATAAGTTATAGGCCGATAAACCATGTAAACATATATGTCATAACAATAAATTATTTTTAATTTATCATCTAAAACAATATATTGTTTAACTTACAAAGCACGAAGAATTTGAATCCGATATGGTGCCATCCTTTTTTGTATGAGTTTTCTCCCACACTTCATGGCGTATGATTTCTTTTCCTGGATTTTCAACTGCCTGCAACCGAAACATCGATTATCAAACCAACCGATTCTTATTCGAAGAGTTTATTTCCTACCGATACAATCTCATTCAACGAAATGGTAAAATGCAACGAAATAACAAAAATTAAAACTGTACCATTTTATGTTCTACTACGGCGTGACTTGTACGACCACTGTGATGAGTATAACTGTATTGTGATCTTTTTTTTCTGCCTAGCTCTCTTCTTTCGCGTGCGCCGGGTTTTGCTTCATTTTTCAAGAATCCGTCCCAATCTTCTAGGCTAACTTTTGGCGGACAGTTTTTCCTTCTAGCTTCATCATTATCAAATTTGTCGTAGTACCCTGTCCTCAATTCACTTTTGTATCTTCTAAATGATTCACACATTTTTTTAAAATACAACTCTTTTGTATCCGACTCTAGCTCATAAAATGTCTGTATATATTGAAGATAAAAAATATGTTAAAAAGAAAATACAAGAAAATACACAGATCATTAGTGCATGTCACTTGTAAGTTATGTAATTTTATTAGCCAATACAAGTTTGTAATTTAGTTATAAGAGATAAAACTTCATGGACGTCAAAGCTATAGGTTAACATGAAAAATTTAAGAAAATATAACCACTGGGTGAGATAAACGTAAATACATAAGCATTGATCATTAGTGCATGTTAGAAAATTTCACATATTAATGAAAAGAAAATTTCAACTTGAACCAAATTTTACAGCCAGTGATTTTATTTGGTTAATTAACAGAACCGAGTAACCATGTCGCCGCTCTAGTATACTGTCAATCAATCTATTAACTAATCAACTTCCCACCTATCTTCGTATAGAACAAAAAAATGAGTTGTGCCATTTGTGCTTTTCAACAGGTTAACAGTGAAAAAAAAAGAATGACTTACCCACAATTCAGCCCAAACGTCATCTTTACATTTGTTTGGTACTTTATCCCAACTTTCATATGATATCGGCACATGCATTCGTACCAATTTACCAAGTCTACTGCCTATTTTCCCAGCATTATCAGAAACTGGAACACCATATGCATTTGTCTCAACTTTCTCGGGTTGTGAAGATGACGAATTCGCGACTGAATGGAACGACGTTTCTACGGCTTCTGACATTGTTGCTGCAAGTATTCAGAAATAAACATATATGAGTTCCCAGCATAATTGTACACAGCACATAATTGTACAGCATAATTGTACTTGCAAAATAGTTGTATGAGTGAAACCTGCAGAAAAAGCCCAATTTTTTTACAGGTTGTCTAATAAAAGCAAGCAAGGATATTTGATTGTTATCGATTAAAAATTTATACGGTTACGAATAAAGAATATAAGTGTAACTGAAGCAACAAAAGCAACTATTGATCAACAACAAACGTAGTTTAGGCATGTAATAAATATGACACATAATCATTATTACCTGAAAATGAAGAAAAACCGGGTATGTTGTTCCAAATTCCATATGGTAAAAGACGTATTGAAAATTGATCAATCAAATTTCATGAATTTAGAATAATAATTAAACAGTGATACATGAAAAATTCTAAATTCATAATCAAAAAATTCTAAATTCATCCACATTTGAAATTCAACTCAATTAAATTAAGAAATACATCTTATATTAACATATGCATTTGGTAAGATCTTCTAATTTTTTGTTATCTTCAAAGGCTGGTTGATAGACGGTAGGAAACTCAAGATCATCCACGATTGTAGTCAACCGCTTAGGTGTGTGTAAAACCACAAACCATCCGCTATTTTTTAAATCTTTTGAGTAGAACACTTGACTCGCTTCTGACGCAAGAATAAATGGCTCATCGTTCATCCTATCTTTGGTCTTCAATTTCCCTAAATTAAATGTAATCAAGTTTGAAACAGGATCAATCTTGCAACCATTGACCTTGTCTTCTACTTTTACCCAATCACAATAAAAAACCGTTTGTTTGAAGTCTATATAATCCAACTCAATTATCTCCTGAATAACTCCATAATACAGTGTTTCAGCTTCTGCATAATTTTTATCTTTCCCACTGGCTCTAAATTTTGTGATTGCTCTCATACATACACCGCTGTCTTGTGTTACCATCCGCTCTTCATATTTTTTTGGGGAAAATGTAAACCCATTTACTTGGTACTTTATATAACTGCGCGCCTTGAACTTCGGCCCATTCATAAGGCGCCAAAGAGTTGAATCAACATCGTTTGTTTTTACCAACTAAAAAAATAAAATATGTGAAAAGTTTGATTAATAAGGTGTATGATACCTTTAAGTACGCGTGGAATATTAAATAAGCTTTAATATATACCTCGCCACGTAACCATAGAGTAAAACTTTGACAATCTTCCACGGATGAAACCCTATTTCGAGATTGAGATTTAGTACTTTTCACATAGATGTTATACCTCCTGCAAAAAACACATTTCAAAACATTTATATACTTACAATGGTGGAGACAGGAGTTATTTGTGAACTTACTTCTCCCATTCATCCAATCCATCATACTTATTGAGGATCCATCTACGAACTTGTTCAAACTGCACCGATGTTAAGGTTATGTCTTTACCATTATATAGAGGCATCTCACCGACAAACTCATCATCCTCGTCTAAGAAAGCCTCACGAGTATGTTTATGTGTGCTATCGCCTCCTTTTGTCATATACTCCATGCAGTAAAGACTAGCTTCCTGTACGATATATCCTTCTGCAATACATCCTTCAATATATCTTTTGTTGCGAACGTATCCTTTATATGTTTTCATCAACCTATGAATATAAATCGATTACAAATAACTAGTACCTATTTAAATCGAATGATGATGAACAAAACTGAGATTAGTAAATTACCGTTCAAAAGGATACATCCACCTATATCTAACAGGACCGCATTTCAATGCTTCATCGGCTAAATGAACCATAAGGTGGATGCTGATGTCAAAAAATGCAGGTGGAAAATATTTTTCAAACATACAAATTGCTTCTACCAAACTAGTCTTTGCGTTTAAAAGATGTTCTCTGTTAATCACCTTTGAGCATAAAATGTTAAAAAATAGACTTATACGATGTATAGCATTACGTAGATCCTTATGTTGTGGATAAGAATGCTGAAGTAATACCAGAAGTAATTGCTGCATTATGACGTGGTAATCATGAGACTTCATATTTGTTAGTTCAGGAGGATTGATGTTCACATTGTTATTGAAGTTGGAAGAGAATTTGCTAGGTACTTTTAGGCTTTTCAAAATGGTGCAAAATCGTAGCCTTTCGTCTTTGCTCAAGGTGAAAGTTGCATCTGGTATGATTACTTTATTTCTTTCAGGATCTTCACTCACCCACAATTTTTGTTTTATACCCATGTTTTTCAAATCATACGTGCATTGATGCCGTCTTTTGACTTATCTTTATGACCCATAATTGTGCTAATGAGATGCTCAGTGACATTCTTCTCTGTATGCATAACATCAATATTATGTCGGACCAAATTTGCTTTCCAATATGGCAAATCAAAGAGGATCGACCTTCTATACCACGCAGGAACATTCTCAACTTCGTCTTCATCGGCTTTCTTTTTTCGTTTTCGACCGATTTCTAATTTGTCTTTACCAACTTTCATCTTGATATTAGCTACCTTCTCTTCAACTTGATAACCAGTCAATGGCCGTGGAGGACGACGATATTCTTGTTTGTTATCAAAGTTTGTTTTTTCGTCTCGAAACTTATGTTTGAAAGGAAGAAATCTTCGATGTCCCATGTAACACATCTTCTTACTTGCACGAAGATAGTAAGTACAAGTGTCTTCCCCACATATAGGACATGCAAAATAGCCATGAGTTGTGCATCCTGATAAAGTCCCAAGTGCAGGATGATCATGAATTGCCCACAACAACCTAGCTCTCAATGTAAACTCAGAATTATTAAATGAGTCAAATGCAGCGACTCCTTCCCATAACAGTTGTAACTCGTCTATTAACGGTTGCAAATAAACATCAATATCCTTTCCTGGTTGTTTTGGTCCAGAAATCAACAATGTCAACATTGAAAACTCTCTTTTCATGCACATGGATGGAGGAAGATTATACGGTACTATAACTACTGGCCAACAACTATAACAGTTACTTAGAGATGCATGTGGATTGAAACCATCTGTTGTTAATCCAAGCGTGACATTTCGTGATTCAACAGCAAATGTTTTGTCAAAAGAATATGCAGCTCGCCATTGAGAAGTATCACATGGGTGACGCATTACGTCCGAATTAGACTTGGCACGACCATGCCAAGTCATAGCATCTGCTATCCATGGTATAGTATACTACCTCCTCAGCCTAGGAATTAGAGGGAAATGTCTCAACGTCTTCTGAGGTACTTTTGCAGTTCTTTTCTCTTCGTTGAATGTTGTTTTATATCTTGATTGTTTGCAAACTGGACAAAAAACTCTATTTGCATCATCCTTCCAAAACAAAATGCAGTCATTAATGCACGCATCATAAGTTTTGTAATCCATACCAACTTGCTTAATCATCTTCTTCATCTCGTGATACTTTGTTGGTAGTGTGTTACCTTCAGGAAGTAATTCCTTTATGAATTCTAGGAGTGCAGTCACACCATTGTCGGAAAAGCCATACTGGGTTTTCAAGTTATTCAGCTTGACGACGAAATACAATTTTGTTATCCCTTTTGGACATGAAGGATACAATGGCTCTTTTGCATTATCAAAAAGTGATTTATACTTCTTGCTTTGATTGGCCTGCCAATCAACATCAACCGTAGGCGAATCCCCAATATTATTCGGCAACAAACTTGTAGGTTGCAATTGATGAAATCTATCAGCATCATTGACCAGATCTTCCATCCTAGGATGTTCAGAGTCATCGGTACTTATGGCTTGACTAACAGGTTGTTTTTGGTTCATTGCCGACTCTTCCCCATGAAAATGCCAAACAGTATATGGTTGGACAATTCCCCATCTAAGCAGATGAAAATGAATTTCATTTAATTTAATTTTCATTTTCATATTTTTACACTGTGTGCAAGGACAAGAATAGATTTCCTTATTGCCACCATTTTCTACAACAAAATCAATAAACTTCTGCACTCCTTCCATATATCGTGGGGTTCTTTGATCGGCTTCTTTCATCCACTCTTTATCTATACTTGAAGACATATTGATCTGCCAACAAAAATATATACAACATTTTAGTAAAAAAACCTTAAACCTGACATAAAACACATTTAAAGAAAAAAATTAATTACTCCGTGCGCTTGTGGTAATTTTTAATTCATCCAACTTATAACCGGGGTTTACTGAACTTTTTATTAAAAAGTTGTTGTGTAGATGGGACTATCTATTTGTTGACACCAATTGGTCTACGCTTCAACAGAAATCCACATACTTACAAGTTGAGAAATTGGCATGTACATCAATCACCTTGAAGACCTCAATTAGCCTTAAAAACACCCACAAGAGGTTTTCTAAAAACGACATTGTTAACAGTAAATTTTGGCTAATTGTCACATATATATGAATTTTAGGTAGTTTCAAAGATTTCAAAGTAAAAACAAAGGATTTATGTTGTTTTAGTTATATACTTAGTAATATATTCAGCAGAAAGTTAATTAAGTTAATTGATATTCATATTTATAGGGTTTGATATGTAGATATATGTCCAATGTGAGGAAAGCTTCATTTCAAAGTTATGTGCATGTTATCGTAACCTTTCTAGTTGTTTTGCATTGCATTAAAAAAATACACAATTTATCCCAAAAAATACATTTATTACTCATTTTTGCATTTTCAATTTTCTTGCCACACATTTCTTTTACATTTTTTTTATTTACTCTCCCAAACCTTTCTCTGTTCACCCTGCGCATCAAATAGCACTTCTCCATGCATCATTCACAACTACCACTTCTGACCAATAAGCAACATCTTCTTCATCATCCCAATATCTACTTCTATCCACACTTGCATATACTTCAATCAATACTTGTTTATCCCAACATCTGCTTCATATCAACATTGCAACTCTCCCTTCACACACATCAATCCATACATTTCATCACAGCAAATATCACACTTGATCATTACCAGAATTCAACCAATCTCCTACCACTTCAAAACTTGCAGATTCCCTCGGTCTTGCTCCACTTCAAAACTGCAACTTCTACCTTAACCCAATCAATACCCAGTCACACAACCAAAACAGTTTGACACTCACCAGTCCCCCCACTGTTACATACAAAAACTTTACTACCTTTCACCACATAATTGCAGCAGCACTTCGCCAACCCCAATCTCCTTCTCCAATACCCAAACATCCATTGACCCAAAACATCTGTGCACATACATCTGTGCATCACCATTTCCCTGACCACAAAACTCAACATTACTCCACCACAACCCAACTGCCATCAGTTCATCCATTCAGTACTGCTGCTGCCACCATAGGGTCATCATACACCTGCTACCTCATTTCACTGCCCCATCTAGTTCACTACCTTCTCTAGCCACCATTTATGCCATTCTCCCACTCCTCAACACCCAAAAAAATCCTCCGTTACCACTATCTGCCATACAAACCAAGCCATCCCCCAGACAACAGTAAATAAACTGTGCACTTTTATCCACCAATCAACAGCAGCTTCAACCAACCAAACAGCCGCCACTTACAACATACCAGAACAATTCTCCATCTCCACATACATTTACCACCTCCATTATCTACATACAAGCACTGTCAAAACTTTCTTCAAAACTGCCTTCAAAACCAAGCCAACCACCTCATTCCAGCCCCGGCCATCATCAACTTGCATACTCCATACTTCAACTACAACTACAAATACAATTTCAACTTCACCATCATACTTCCATCCTACAAATAGTGTCATTTCATAACCACAATCCAACAACACTACCGCCTCGATCCTTGACTCTATCCCACTCCTATACCACACCGGTACCACTTCATCGGTGCCTTCATCAGCAATCTGCTGGCGCTACATCTTTATTTACATTCAATTTCTTACTCATCCACCATCACTTTCTCACAACTGCACACCATCTCCTATACATATCCACTTCTGCCTCAAATCCAACTGCAAACTGCCAGTGGTCGAAACTTCAAATCATTCACTTCGTCCAACTTTCACAACATCCCTACAGACTTCTACTTCTGCAATTTTTTCCAACCAACGCTGCAATTCCCCACCGCCAATCAAAACTGGAACTCCTCCAACCATCACAGTGATATACAACATCACCCAAAACCATCTGTCTCCCCTCACCACCACTGTCAAACCCATACAATACTATTACACCAACCCATACAATACTTCATCACCGCAAACATCACTGTCAATCTTCATCACCGCAAGCAACGACTTCCAAATTGTATTGCATTTTACCATGAAATATAATTTGCAAATAACGTTAAAATTTGTTTAATGCAATAATTTTATTATATTTGTTTTATAATAGCTATGCCGTATAAGTATTATTCAATGGTAAAATGCAGGTCCATCTGGACATGCATATACACTCGTATATATAACAAGAAAGATCGCTAAATTTGTAAAGCATGCAAATTTGGCAGAGAGATGCAAATTGTTATATAAAATCTTACTAAGGTTTGTCTTGAAGGTGAATGGGTAAAGGATGGGCAGGGTATTACTTCATACCTGAATGCTATTGTTGTATATAAATTGCTGGAATTGTAATATTTTTTTCTACCATGTTATGCTTACATACTGAATGACAGATTATTAAATAACTGTTGAAAGTGATCACCAATAGTTGTAATAGAAATTGGCAAAATACAAAATAACAACATACCAGATTGGCTGTCCTTCACAATTTCCCCTCCAGCAACTGAAATAATTGCACACGTAAGTTATTCCACGTACACAAACACGAAGATCAAATACTTTACAAGTTCATAACAATTAAATACAAGTAATAAAAAATTACCCGAAGAACCTTGTAAAGACAGCCTTTGGATCCCCCAGAAAAAGTTACAAATACGATAGGCAGTGGACCAAACTTTACTTCCTGTTACTCCAAAGCAAAAGGATTTTGTCAAATTAACTGCACAATATAATGTTACTGACATTGAAATAGAGAATGAAAACATGGAGTCAGATAATGTTTTGGAACTTTGCAGATGGACTAATGGTACTAAAAACATATAAGGATTAGAGAGATTTGTATCAGTTTCAAAGTTACTTCAGTTGTTGATATGGATACAATTACAATTGATAACACAGTTGAAACAAAAGCTTTCATCAAGCCTTGTTTTCTTTTGAGCCACAAGCGTCCAATTATTATAACTAACCTAATAATCATTCAAACTTCAAAATGATTCAAGCTTGAGGAGAAATTCTAACTTCAACATTCAAGCTTCAGAGAAAAAACACAGAAGAAATATCTAGGCAGCTTTCCATTAAATAGGATTACACTTACAAATCTATCGGATACAAATATCTTATTTCTAAGCCAAAATTTCTCTATATATTATCCGATCAACAAAAGTACAACAATACGACATCTTGTTCATAAGAAGTTCAGCATGCAAACAACGATCTAAACTTTGACCACAATAATATGGGATCCACAGCCTATTATCATCTCATCAATAACCATAAACCATTACAAATTGATACAAACTAACATATCAAGCACTAATGGTACTAATTTCATTTTCTATACAAGAGGCAGATGAAAAGTTTATTAACACATGCATCTTCACATATGCAACAATTGAAACAGGTAGAAAAAAGTATCCAACATAGACGATCTATAAAAAGATAGCAAGATCTTGAACAAAAATACAAAACAAGAGTTAAATCAAGGATAAAAAAATTAAGCATTTAATATAAAATAAATAAATTTAGCTTCTAATTAAACAAAAAGATAATCAAATTTATCTTTTTGTCAAAATTATGCTTTTGCGTTTATCTTTAAAATTTATGTACATTTTACGATTTCGCCTATATATTGCTTCTAGATAAAATGATAAACAAAGTAAGCTTTGAACGGGAGAAACATAAATTACACTTTGGAAAGAAGCAAAAGAAAGAAAAAAGGTAGTTTTTAAATAAAAGATAAATAACGTTTATTATTTTTGTCATGACAAATGAATTTAGCTTTTAAATAGCAAGACAAATGAATTTAGCTCAATCAAAAGATAAATTTAATGCACAAAAAGAGAAGTGAGAAGTATATTTGTGTTTTTGTCAAAATTACGTATTTGCAACCAGATTTTTAATATGTGCATATGTTCCATTTCCGTGCATTTTGTCTTGTAAGCGGAAAAACAAAAGGGAAAGCTTTGAAAAATGTTAAAATTTAATCTTTAAAACAAGAAAAGAAACGAAAATAATCCTTCTGGGTGACGGTAGGGTAATTTTGGGTATGCTGCCCTTAAAACTTGGTTTTATTTGAAACAAAGACATGGCAAGCAAATGCTAGTATTCAAAAGAGGAAATTTGCACTTAGGTCTAAGTAAATGTGTTCAATTGCGCATAGGGAAGGGAAGTTGCTTTTACAGAAGAGCAGCCAACAGTATAAAACATCAGGGACGAATGAAATCTAGGCATCAGGAAAACGAACAAATCAAAGCAAGGGCGTGATAGATTTTCAAAGCAACCGGGCATCGCGTGACCAATTTCAAGACAATAGGTTAGTTTACAATTAGCAACTGAGTGCATATAAACAGCAATGACAATGGATCATCAATAATCACCTATCACTAAATTCAACCAGCACTTAATATCAATACAAAAGGCGAGTTTTACTCATTTGAAATCTAACGAATGCAGCAAGATAGAGATAGATTATTGCTAGTTTCTTTCAGCTCTTAGCTCTAATCAGACACGCAAGAAGGAATAGGCACAAATAAATTAAATAACTAAAATTAGAGACAAAACAAACTAAAATAGGGATTTCAGGTTGGAGAGGAATTACCTGAAAAATTATCTACAGGATTCAGCACACAAAAATGAAGAGAAGTGGAAAGAACGTGGAGCTAGGTTTTGTGGGATTTGGGGAAATCGCCCTGTTGCCAGAAGAAATTAGGAAGGAGGCGCGGGAGCAAAAAAAATGAAGGGTACGAGGCGTTGTTTTGAGAGCGTGCTATTATTCGAAGACCACACGTAAAGCCCTGACCCGTTCTAATATAGCAACGGCTCAAAGCCGTTGCCAAAGGGTTCGCAACGGTTCAAAGCCGTTGGAATATTGCAACGGCCTAAGTCCGTTGTGAATTTGTCGCACTATGGTGTTGCGAAATTGCTTATATGGTGTAGTGAGTAATCATTAGCATGTGTTAATCCTTATTTAGATGTGCATTAGCTTCTAATTATACAATAAGGTAGGTGGGTAGGTGGAGTCCTCCATGATTCATGACATGAATTATTTCCATCTTCATTTGCTTATCTTCACTCTTGTGCATGCATATGTTTTCATGAAACCACTTGCATTTGAATCCAAATTCCTACAAAATCATGAAAATGTCCAAGTAATTTTTCTCAAATTAATATATGCAAAAAAATGACCATTTTGTCCCTATATGAAGATGAATATATGATGATTTGACAATGATTTGAACTTTTGTTTAACATACTAAAATACCCTATTATGACATTTATTTAAAAAAATAAAAATAAAATATGAATGGAAATATATGCATATTTATGTGCACATCAAGTACCTCCACACTTATCTTTTTATTCGTCTTCGAATAATGAAAAACTAAAATAAATCTGTTTTCGTAGGGAGCACGATTGTATTGAGCGTATGCAACAAGCCGTTAAACCTCTGGGTGTCCCCAATAGGATGAGTGTTGTTTCGTGAGGGTTTTCAGCGGTAACTACCCAAAAACTCCAAATGCAAGATGAAAATATTTACAAAATGCAAGATTTATTTACAAGGTGATGAATTTAAGTTTTTGAAAATACACACAAATGAAGGATTTACTTTTAATCGACACAAATAAGTTAAATATAGGTTTTGGTCATTATTTTGAAATTTTAAGCCATTTACTCGTCAAAATTTCCAACAAAAATCAAGTTATCATAGCAAATAGACTATAGTTTAACTCGTTGTTTCGGTCGATAACACGGTATAACCATGAAATAGATCCTTAGTTGATTATCAAAGTTTTTCAAAGTGGTATTTTCATTTCTTTTCAATAATAAGTTAAATCAAATAAGTAAAAATAGTGCTTGGATTTCAATTTCTTACTCTCTCTTATTTTTTTAAAATTTTATTGATATTAACAATATTTACATATGCCTAACTCAAGTAAACTAAGGCCAGATATACCACCCATGCACTGCCTTGCGGACTTATGTGAGGGGAATACAGAGCGTGGCAAGCGAACATGCGAGTGTGAACACCTATCGACTGTATGCATTATTAATAAAAGAATTTTTATATACATACACCTAACTCAGGTAAACTGAGGCCAGATATACCGATCATGCATTGCTTTTTGGGATTACGCGAGAACGGTACAGAGCATGGCGAGTGTACACACAAGTGTGTACACCTATCGACTGTAGGTGTTAATAAAATATATACATATATACAACAAGATTTTTCTTTTTTTTTGACTATTTTTTTTCAATTTTTGTTTTGGAAAGAGAGAGTTTTACAATATCATCTTAGTACCACTTAACTTAGAAGATAAAAATGTTATATTCTTTTCTTTTAAATCCACCACTTTTTAAAACAAAGATTTTTCAATTAGGATATATATTTCATAATTAACACGTATGAATCTTCCTATATACTAGTTAAACCATAGTTACTTAAAATCAAACCTAATTTTTATTTTTGTTGAAACATATAAATTTTCAAAAATTTCAATTTAATAACCAAAATCATATATTTATCCTATAGCGTTTGTTTAAAAGTAAATCAAAATGCTTAAATTTTTTTGAGATTTTTTTTAAATTTATTTTTGACTTTTGGAAAGAAAAATGCAAAAATAAACCATGAAAAAATAAAAATGAAGATGAGACTCCCCCACCCTTGATTTTGATTGTGTCCCCGCAGTCAACCTAAGTGAAAGGAGAAAAATAAAATAAAAACATGACCTATATTTACATGAAAAGATTATTATTTACAAGGCATCAGAAAATATGCCGTTAAAGAGTAAATGAAACGGTCTTCCAAAAACTAATTCATTTGTCTTGTCAAATACGAGAGATGCAGCTTAAGCATGAAAAACCAAACCATAAAAGATTTCGAAGTTGAATGTTGATTTGGGAAAACGAATGTCGTTTTATTAAAAATCTTATAAGTTGTTTTATTTTCGATGATTCTCGGGATAGATAAAACAATTGATTGAAGTTCAAGTTTATTCTCACCAAATTGAATTCAAACTCATCATTGACAAATTTTTCAAAATTATCGATTTTAAAATCAAAATGGTGTTTTAAATCTTCCCCTTCGGAATTCAACAACACGTCATCGAAAAGTCCAAAAATTCATGTTCATTAAATTTGTCTTCCTTTGATGGATTATCAACAACTTCATTGCATGTATCATTTTCAAAGTCTAAAGTTGTCTCTTTTAATTTTTCAAAATCGGAGAAAGGAAGATCGAATTTTAAATTTGGTTCCACACTCACAAAAGAATTGAATTCCAACTCAATTACCACATTCTTAATAACTTCATTAATCATTTTCAATTTGCGAAGTTGTTATTTGAAAATCGTCAATTTTGGTAAAAGGTGGATTATTATTTGACTCGTCACAATTTTAGACTTGATTTTGTTTCTCACGAAACTTTTTGTAGGTTTCAAGTAATAAACTAGTGTGATCATTGTAAATCTCATTCATTTGCTCAACAAAATCCAATTTATAATTATTGATGTGAGAATTTTTAATTTGAACTTGTTGAAAACAAAAATTGTCAATTTCGATAAAGGGTGGATTATCATTTGATTCTTCACACGTTGGGATTTGATTTTGTTTCTCAACAAATTTTTTGTAGGTTTCACGCAACAAATCCCCGTAATCTTTTTCCATTTGCACAACAAATTCACTTTCATGATTATTAATTTCAGAATTTTCAATTTGAATATTTTGAGAGCAAAAATTGTTAATCGCACCATTAATGAAACTATTCTCATTGCCAAAATTATTTGAAAAGTTGTTTCCATTTTCGTTTCGATTTTGAAATTCAGTTTGAAGATCGAAAATGAATAGGCATGGTTTATACTCGAAATCATTTGAATTTGGAAGTGAATTCAAATTTCGATTATTTTAAAAGCTTTGACTTGAATTGTTACATAGATATGAATTACACAGATCATTCATGTGATTTTGTTGTTCAAGTTAAGATTCAATTGTTTCAATACACTTTTCAAGAGTTGAGGGTTGACCATTATTTTGAAAATTTTGTGGTGCAAAATCCGAATTGTTTGTACAATAGTTGTTATTAAAATATCCATAAGAATTTAGCGTGAAATTATATGGATTATATTGATTTTCACAACTATCATAAAATTCTGGCGAGAAAGAAAATTCGGACATTTTCAAGAACTTTTTTTTTGAAATTATTTTATAAAAGAAAACTATTTACCAAAAGGAATTTATTTTTCAAAAGGGAAATTTGATTTTTGTTTTGTTTTTGGATTTTCATTTTTTTTGTTTGAAAAGATTTTATATTTTTTTGGTATTCTAAAAAAAGCTAACTTAAAATTGATTTTTTTTTTGGATTTTCGATTTTGATTTTTTTTAAAAAAAATCAAAAGAAGAATAAACTAAGTTAAAGAATATTTACAATTTTTTTTAGTTTTGGTTATTGAATTTTTTTTCTTTTTTTTTTAAAATATCCAGTAGCTAATGCAACTAAATGAATGCAAGGGTTTAATTACAAATTATCTATCCTAAATAGTTCCTAACCCAAAATTGTATAATCACACTTTTTCTTAAATCAACAAGATAGTTCTCAGCCAGGTAACGGGTAGGATATATCGGTGCACCATGAATCACCGTAGCAATGCAGCCGAAGGTTTAAACACCTTTAGAGAAACAACCACTATAATATTTACGAATCACTGTAATATTTATAAATGATTATTTCTCTGCCGTAGTCTAGACACCGAGAATTTAAATTGTTCAAAGAAGACAATTTGTCAATATATAATTAAGTGTTATCAATTTCTAACCGTTATTATTAATCAAAATTCTAGAATGAAATGCAAAGCAGAAATTAAATGTGTATTAGCAATGCAACTACGAATGGATTTTTGGTTTTGTTTTTGAAATTTTTTTTTCTAAAACGCAAACAACCAATAATGCAAAACTAATAAAAACAATGGATAAATGGCACGATACCAGAGCGTTTAGAATTATTAGCAAATTATTTTAAAGCAGCAATTTTTTTTTAAGCAAACAAGCAAATTTTTTTGGCAAGTCAATCCTTCTCCTTTTGAATTTCTATTTTTGCAACCTGAAAAGAAATTAAACACAAACTATGCACAGTTTTTTTTTCTTTTTTTTATATCAAAGGAGTAATCAAAACAGATGAAATCAAAAGAAACCAAACAAAACAAAAGAATTTTTTTTAGAAAACATAAGAAATAAAACAGAGAAGAAGCTTAAAAAAACAAAGGAAATTATATAACAAAGAAGAAGCTAAAAAAACAAATAGTATTTACACAATTGAAAACACTTTGCTTGTACCCTTTTTTCTTATAAATTGAAAACACAATTGAAAAGACTTTAATTTTATTTTATTTTAAAGAAAAAGAGAAACACAACTTTAACTTTCAACAGCAATTAACAGGCCCCACCCAAATCAGCCATACCCTTCAGAATAGAATACACGACTTTTAATTTTTCAATCCCATCTTCCTTCCATCTACGCAAACAAAACAGACGATCATAGAAAAGGAAAAAAAGTAGTAGTAGAAGAAGAAGTGACTGGAAATCGCGAATAGACTTAGGTCGCTGCTTAGGCGATTGAAGAGTTTTGGGTAGATTGTGGATGAGGTTGGTTGCGACTGGTTTGGTAGGAATCAGAGACCAATTTGAGTGGTTCGAACTATTGGGGAATTTGGTCGATGATAATGGTAAAGTATTTCTGACGATTGAGTTCGATTTGGGGATTTGGACGTTGGAAGTAGGTAGTGTATGTCGAAGCAGTTTGTGCAGATCACAAATTCGATACTTTTGTCACTGCAGTCAATTCAAAAAATAATTTGAATCAATTTCGGCAGTGTTATCACAATCAATTAAGAAAATAATCATCTTGACTTCATTGTATCTTTAAAGACAATTTATCTTAACTCAACAGCACTCATTTAGTTGTTGAAATAAGAGACGAGGGCAAATAACATCGTTGGAAAAGCCTTATCGACAATGCCTTAAAGGATCTCTCTTACTCTATAGATTTCAACCATTGTCTTTGCCAAATCGAAGAATCATCGCCAATAAGTCCATCCAACAAAATAAAGGTTTTATGCTGTACTTTTGATCCTGGAGGGTATCATATTCTCAGTTATTAGAAATTCATCTCTATATGAAGAAAACAGAAACAAAGTTTGATTCATATAATCTGACCCATTTATGTTGACAGACTCTTACACGTCAAGAATAAAAAACGAAAAATAATAATAAGTTACTGTATCGTAAGTAAAACTCTTTAAAAGTTACATGATGTTTGAGCATCCAATAACTAATCGCTCACGACAATGGCACAAACATCACTTAACATACAACATTTAGAGTGTTTAAATGTATGTTCAGGTCATGTGCGCTCGTATGTGAGAGATTTTAAAAACTCATTCATCTTCTATTAGATTTAGAACAATTTGTAAATTGGGAAAAAAAATAGTAAACTGAAAGATAACCATGGAAATTCATATCCTAATTAATAGTTTTCCTATTTGCTAATCTATGACCAAACGATAACATTCTTAATACAATTAAAGGGGAACGTATATGGACCTCTACAGTACTGGTTAATGTTTATTTAATAGTGAAAATAAGTAACACATCCCTAAAATCAAATTTAGTACACAAAACATCTTCCTCATAAAAAAAGATATAAATTACATCCTTATTTTCAAATACTACAATTTTCTTCTTTATAATATCACTCTTCTCCATTGCAGCAATGTTGATTCTTCATATATGAATGTTATTTTCACAGCCATAATTAAAATTTGCACCACATTAAGTATCAATCTTTAAAACGCAATATTTTTTTTATAGAAATGACGGATTAACAAACTGTTTCCACCATTAAATCATAAATTTTATTATCTTCCTAACGAATAATATTGTGCATATGTAAATTTCAAATTTCTACAATTATATGCAATAGTTGCAGACATTTCTACAACTATATGCAATAATTGCAACTGTACCATACACTGCCTAGCAGGCTAAGCAAGCTACTAATTAAGGCAATTATTCCATGTAAACTTGATGAAAACTTCACCACCATCATACTACATGTTACACAACACAAGCACAACCAATATATATGTAAATCATCCATAACCGAGTTGGAACGACTGAGTACTCTTTCGGTTTTATTTGCATTATATACTATTATTACTATATATATTGTGGAAGATAACTCTTGTAAGGACGCTCAGCCTACATAATTGCTTGGAGGATCATAGCTGCAGATGATGAAAACTCCACATTGTTGCATATCACACGTGCACATCCAATACTAACTGACTTTGCCCACACAAGCTCAGTATAGTGACCACAGACCCTGCCAGGATCACAGGTGTTACTGTCATAGTGATTGTATTCCTTCTCAGATGCCTTTCCAGAAAGAACAATATTTTGTTGAAATTTAATGCTAAGTATTTGAATTATGAAATTCACTGAAGTTTTTCCCACGGATGGGGCCCCGACACTGCTCAAGCTTCCTCATATTTCTCTGTGGTGCTGCAAGATCGGTGCCTATCCAAAAAGAACAATTGCTATCTGGACAGTTCAAAAGCACCAGTTGATCAATTCTTATTATGTGAAAACCCATGAAATGAAAAACCTGAACTAAAAGTCATGAAATTTGATAGCTTACAAATTTCAAGTCTGGAGTCAACTATTGGTAGAACACAAGCGTTTTAATTATCTAATACAAATATCATGTCATCGTACCAAATAAATGTATACGTTATATATTTGAATTCCAAACTCATACTGATAAAGGAAACAAAAATATCAATGTTTTAAAGCTAAAAATAAAACTGTTGGTGCAAAGACATGGAACCAACAATAGAGAATCAAATTTTTTTTTTTGGGTCTATTTTCGCAGTAAAGGACATGCAATATAATACACATCATTTCAAATATGTGGCATCATTTACGGAAATTTCTAAACACCACTTGCAAACTCGCATTACAATATAACACGTATATTTCGATTAAGATTCACTTTGTATGTGACATCCCAGAATTTTCGAGCCCTATCAATTTAATAATCTGAATTAAATATTAAATTGTTTGCTATATCTTTGTAAATAAAATCTGAATTGATACTTTGTTTTGATAAATATTTAATTGGTAAATTTTATCTGTAAAATTAATTGGTTATTTTATATTTATTAATGTATATATATATTTGTATACATTGTAAATAGTTGAGTTTTCTTTTTATCGAGTTTATAAATTGTGTTTTCAAATTTATGATATACATTTAAATGAATTAGGAAATTTTGTTTTATTTAATATTAAACCTTGCAAGCTATTTAATAAAATAAATATATATGGAAAAATAAGATTCTAATGATAAGTTAAACATAGAAATAAAACAAAATATACTAAAGACAACTTTTAATTGTTTGGTAAAATATGAAGTAAGTAGTTTATAAAAAGATAATTTCTTTTATAATTTATTTCAATTGATAAATGTGTCACTTTTAAATGATATTAATGGATACACTATAAATATTTCTAATAGCTCGTTAAAAATATCATTCGTTTACAGTTTAAAAATACTTATTGAAACAAAAGAAATAATATTCTTTTGCATTGGAAAAATAATATATAAAACAAGTAATATATTCACAACATACCTAGGCTAGTAGCTTCAAAACAATAACAAAGTAACAATTTGAAACTGAAGATAAATAATGGGAGCTAATTTAGTTTGGTACAAAATAAAACCATATACTAGAATAACAATAAAACAATTGACAAAGCGAATATATCAAACAACATAGGAGGATAACATTCATTAACATTCAACTACTTTTCAAATGGAAAACAAGAAAATAAAATACATAAGAATAAGCCAGTCTTCAATATAATTAATCTGCATTGTTAAGCAAACTTGTACAGGATAGCATGAAAACAAATAATTCGAAGATGAAAGTATGCAAATGTGAGTGCAACAAGATCAAAAGTTTTGTAGGCTGCTAGAAAACAAGCAAAGTAAAAATGTAATATGCTTATAGCTTGTAGTTTAAGTCTCAGGCAAGTAAAATAATGGGATATAGGTGTGCAGGCTGAAACTTGAAAGGGGAATAAAATACTTGGAAAATATAAATCAAAACAAACATTTAATTGATAGCCACCTTGTTTCTCATCTCAGCCACCAAGTTAAATGGACAAAAAGAAATACATTTCAATATTTGACATATATATACACGAATACCTCACATAAGAAAATAAACAACCAAGTAAGCTTGCATAAGAAGGAAGTGAAGTTTAAGTAAACAAGAAAATATAAATAAATAGAATGGTACAATAGCATTTAATGCCAGCCACCAGGCAGCTCATATCAGCCTCCACCATGAACAAAATATCCCTGATATTGTACAATACTATACACTGTATTGGATATAAGAATATCACCTGTCTGTTTTCTTCCCTATATCATTTCTTTCATATCTGTTCGAGCTGAGCAAATACAAGTAGACTTCATTTTTAAAATTAAACAAAGCTTCAGTTTAAACTAGCTACACTCAAGATAAATCAATACTGAGAAGCAGAGAAAAGAGTCCAGCTTGTATTCAAATCTGTTTCATCTGGAAAGGAGCTCTGTTCAAACATAAGAGGTGAGTAAACTAAATTTTGAAAAGATAAATCTCCTTGATATCCTGATGTATGTGATGATTTATGATAGTAGGATTGTAAATATGGTTTGCATGGATGAATGGTATGGTTGCTTGGATAAACAGGTTTCAAAAATATACTGTATGTAATATACATATCCTGTTGTGTAACAGGTTCTATAAATTCAAAGTAAATTTATATCTCTTTACATAAACAGTTTTAGGCTATAATCTCTAAATGAAAATTGTTAGTAACAATGTAACATAAGTTTTAAAAATTGTTCCAAGTAAAATTATTAAAGTAAATATTCTGGAATAGGAATTTACAGTGAAACTCAAAGCATATCAAAATTTCGACCCTCATGATTTCAAGATCCAATTATATAATTGGTTTCGTTTTTAAAAATGATGATTTTTGGCGATCGAATCATAATTTTTAAACTTGTAAATGGTGAGGAATTGAGAGATGAACGGGATCTGGGTTTTTGTCAATTTACGGCGAACGGGAAGTAGTGGTGCGTCGTGATGGTCACTGGAGGTTGTTCGAAGATCAAGGATCTTAGGAAAAATGTTCGTTGGATTATCAGACGATCATGGTGGCCGAACGACGTCGATATAGGGTTTAAGGTATGGTTCAGGTCGACGATGATTGCGAGGGCTATGCGACATCGCGATGGCTTCGAGTTGGCTCGGAGGTGGGGGAAAAGGAAGAGGAAGGTCTGGCGCAGCTATCGGTGCGAGCACGTGAGCTCAGATGGACGGAGATGGCGATGCGAGGTGTTTGGGTGATCGGGTTTTGTTCTGATATGTGTTCGAAATTGTTCGTTTGTGTTCTACGTGGTGGCCTGGGGTTCTGGGGTGTCGGAATGCTTGGGTAGGTGATCGGCGACTTGGTGGTGGTCGGAGGTTTGATCGAAGGTGATCGAAATTCCTGTACACGTGCACGCGTGTGTGCTTGTATCTGTGGGATGGGTATGCCGTTGTTTTGGGAAGGACGTGGGGTCCCCGGTTGGTCTCGAAGTAGGAAGTAGTTTGTCTCGAAGTTGTGGAGTACGTGAGGTTTCCTCATGAGTGACTCGGGGAAGAAGTGAAGTGGGCTCGGGTTGCTTTATTTAAGTAACCAGGATTTGAGATTTTAAAACAAATCATATCTTAGTTTTAAAATTTAAAGCATGAACAAGTTTTAGGGTAAAAATGTGAATTTAGATTCCAAAGTAAATTTATTTCAACAAGTTTTTAAACAAGTCTTCATAGATTTCTTTAAAATTAAGAAGTTAACTAAGAGATAAAGATATTTATAGTTGTTAATTAACTTAAAGGTCTAAGTTAATTTATGGGTTAATAATAATTTATTTCAAAAGTTGAATTTTTAAGATTAATTGGTTGGGTTTTTAAATAATTTTATATTGGGATAATTATTTAATTTAAATCCCTAAATGTTTTCAAGGATTTAAATGTTGTAATTAAGAAGGGATTAAGATAAATGGTTTATCTTAATTTAATTAAGGTCTTAAGTAATTTAAGGATAATTAATTAATGTAAATGATTAAAGGATGATTAATTAATTTCATTAATTAATGTAAATAACAATAAATGGTTTATAAATTAAATTAAGCAGGTTTTAAAAGTCATTAATTTAATTTCTTTGGTGATTTAATTAAATTGATTGGGATTTGTATGAAAATTAATCTTGCTTATGTATGGCAAACTTGGATTTAACGCTTAAAATGATTAATGTTCCCAATCTGCAATTTGTGATGCTCTGTGATATGAATGCTTTCGTTGAACTGTGATAATGTGGTTCATCTACCTGCGATGTATTGCTATGAGGATATGTTATTCTGAATATAAATAGAATCTTTTAACTTAAACAACTTGCCTTAAAAATGGTATTGGATTCGAAGAGACCGGAGTCGGGTATTGGTAAATACCCGAAACCACTTCGATTCCGTATAAATTCGCTAGGCGAAATTAATGTGCTGGAATAGAATAATTTAAGTAAACTAGACCGTTAAATCGAAGATTTGTACTTAGAAATTAGTGAGTGAAATAAATAATGTCGAGAACAAATTTGTGAAGTTGAAATTGATACGAGTTACCCGGGTTTCTTTTATGGTTTGGACTTAGTATTTCAAAATATATGGGTTTACTCACGCTGGTTTCCAGCCTGACCCGGGTGTTACTTTGGTGTAATGCTCGGGTCAGACCGAGTATTACAGATTTTCAGGTAAGGACGTTCTGGAGCTCAGGAGACGAGCTGGATGGTAGGAACGTATGGAGTGTATTCCACTGTGATATATTGTAGTTATCTGAGACATGTTGTTTTGTATATGTCCAGTATCTGTGAATATATGTTGTAACTCTGATGTATTTAAATGTATTTGACTGATACAGTATTCTTTGTATAAAGAATATTATTTGATATTATATTTTATCCGCTGCGAATGTGAGATTCTGTGTTTTATTTTCTGTTTCTTCTTCTATCCCTTTCTTCTTTTTCATAACTATCTGGAATTTTCGGGATCGAAAATTCCGGATCGTTACAGTACATCAAAACATACAGCTCTTCTTTGATTTTTCTCTAATAATATGCATCACACTACACAATATGTTAAAGGAAAGAAGATAGATTTTCATGTAGAACACATTTTATTTCTTCTGTGTGCCATGATAACTTGATTTCCTAAATATTATAAAATAAAGATATGTTGTCTAAAATGCTTAAAATTTTGCTAATTTATAAACCTGAATCATGTAATTTCCCCTGTTGTAACGTTAACCACATTAGCAGCCATAAGAGGACAATGTGTAATTTAATGTTTCCACCACGAGACGTATTTGAGCAATGAACCAACTCTCAGTTGTATTACTGCTGCAGAAAAAATGTTATTTTCAGGAAATCACGGTAGCATAATAGTAGCTCTATAATTCATTCCTGATGTATAAAAAGAAAATAAAACAAATGCCCAAGTCCCTTATGAAGACATGGGCTATATGTTTAAACTTTAAAGGTTGAAAGTTTTATACTGAGGGGAGTAACATTATGTGCTTCGTTCAGCCCTAGATTTAGCGTGATCTGTTTTTATTTTGCTATTGTTAGAGCATGGCCAAAAATTCAGCTTGAATATTAAGAAAACCAAATTCGAGCTACTCCAACGAATCGAATTACCCTTAAAATAAGGGGTAACATTCAGAGGCCAATTCAGAATCCTGAATTGGCCCCGAGGGCTGATTAAATCAGCACGCCCAGTGTAAGACATTGATTAATCTGTTTTTATTTTGTTATCATGTAATTATATTCTGCTGGTGTGAATATCATGAACTCTCCAACTAAAATAGGCTCGACAATCATTGATGGCTGTACGCTGGTATGACATTGATTCAATGGAACATGAGAATTTTACTCCCTTGCTTCATCACACCTAGTTGACTTATGACCGTATTAATAAATAACTAATATGCAATAAAATATTAAATATTATTACCTGGGAGCTTACTACATAAAGCATGGAAAATATGTAGTTATAGTGTTATACATTCAGTTAATCATTGTCAATAGAGAAGTGGAACTCTGGAAAATTATAAAAATAACTGAAAGCATATTTAGGAACCAATAATGGGAAGGAACTATTTATTATCTTAAAAAATGGGTACATCTGACTTTACAAAGCAAGATTTGAGTAGCAAATATCTTGACGGACTGCATGGTAGGTAAGGAAATCAATAAAGCAAAACTAAAAACAAAAACTAAACTAAAAACGTGTTAATTTTATGGGAAAAACTTTTTTTCTGACAAATATTCTTATAGGTATGATCGTATTGATAAGTGTTATATATATGTGTAGTATGTATATATGTGTATGTGTGCTCAAGCGTGAAGGTAAATTATGCTTGTATCAAAAATCACTACGTATTTCATAGACAAAAAGGCAAGTTTTTTAACCAGTCTAACACTATGAATCTTCAATGTTTCTCACCGGCCCCTTTAAAAAAACTCAATGCAACAATAAATTTATGTTTTATATGTTTTGAAGCAGAAAATATATGAAACCGGAAGTAAAATGAACAAAAACCATCTTAAAAATAGATTTAAAAAATTATATGAGAAACATATAACATATGGGAGGGTGTAAGAAATCATAGAAAAGATTTTTTTATAAGTCTTGGGTGCCACAACGGTTTAAACTATACAAATGCAAGAGCATATGAGTTAGTCATCAAAATGTTTCATTCCTCTAGATAATCATAGTTTCTCCATGAAAACACATGATATATAATCATTTCATTATTATAACTACCTGACATGAAAAGGCAATAGAGAATCAAGCTACCCCTTCACATAAGTGTTGCTTTTATAACAGAAATTGTTTCCTGTGAAAGAATTTCAATGAAAACTCATGAGACCCATGTATAACTAACAAGTTTGTTTTAATATAATCTAACTAATGTATACGGTTATATTGTCAATAAACAACCATAAACAATTTAACAGATTGGAACACATTGAATAAAACAGGAAAAGAGATACCACCATAGAAGCTCTAGAAAACGACAGTTGTTTTGGAGCATTGAGAGTATACACTACCAATGGATGAAGTTGTGGATGCATGTGATTAACACATCATCCTCCAACAAAAAGAGATCAGATGTGGCAAGGAGACCGACGATTCTTTTGCCTTAACTGCCCTAATTCATCGTCGGAAATGGGATGTGTTTTTTTTTATTCAAAACCACCAGTGTTTTTGTGTTTAGCGTTTGTTATTGTCAATCACATGTTGAAGTGAAACGTGATGCCTATCTAGTTTCCTTACCACATACAGGTCGAATTCAAAATAAAAAAAATCTATGAAAAGGAAAAGAAATTTGGCCTAGTTGAGCTCTGTTAGATAAAAAATGTATCAAAATCTCCATGGGTTTTCTACTTAAGTCTTTGTGACCTGATTTTAAGTTGAATAACCCAATACAATTGAAAATCTGGAGCCTCTTAGAAGACCCTTGTACAGATATTCTCATCTTCAATGTAACATTAAAATGCTTCTCATGAGTTATCAGAAAGGGAAGTGCAAGGCTAACGTTTCTTGTAAATGCATAAAAAGATACACTTCTTTATGAAGGGCATAATAAAACATGCCCCATCATCTACAAGTTCTAAAATAAAAAAGTTTAACCAATATGAAAGAGATCGTTTTCAAAAATTCCAAAGAGTAGTACGTGATTTATATTTTTCTTATTTGTATACATGATCGCACATTACACAATGCTCTTACAGGAAAATATCAGTGGTTGCTCATGAAAAATACTTGATAGATGTCGCAATCTTCAATACTGATAAATGGTCATCAAAATATATTGAAATTTATGTTGGAATGTTATATATCAAGCAACTTGTTGGATACTTTAAAGAACAAACCAAAAATGTCAAAATAATTTTAAAAAAAAGAATCCTTATTGCATTACTAAATCTCCAATGGTTATAATTAAATTTGAGATAATGTGATAAAATTTAAAACTCAGTGCTTGGGCTCCTACCTTCCAGTTTATGCACACACGCTCCTTAATCTGCAGCAGCAGCAGCAACACAGCAAATTTTTGCTCCTTAATCTGAACCAATATGAAGTAAACATCCAGCTATTTCCAAACTGAAGAAGATAAAATATTGATACGCCGTGCTTATGAAATGGGATACATATAATATCCGCCTATACATGACCTAATAACTACAATTTATTTAAGCTTGCTCTAAGTAGCTTTGCATTATTCAAGATTTGAAGTTTTAGCATAAGAACATATTCGTATATGGGAGTAAAATAAGAATACACCGCGGCCTTATTTTGATACATTAGATGAAAAAATAATGACATGATTTCATGATATTGAAATAAAGATGGAGTTGAACTGTTTCTAACTTTTATGATATCAGTAACATAATAGTGTGGTTGCAGTCCTTGTTTCCATGTCAATTAGCCAAACAAAAATGTTAGGCACCTTTAAAATCTCACTTCCTTACAAATCCCAATTTATAAGTTAAAGCGTTATTTCATAGATGATAGCTTGGTAGAGCACTTTAAGTTAAGGACATAGCTACTTATCTTATTTAAGCTACAATTGATTAATGAAGGCTTAAATCAAATAGATACTACCTCGAACTTCTCATCGTTAAATCAGTCAATAAATTAGTACCTAGCTTATATTTATACTTTTCTTCGGCATTCAATGACTCGATACATTCAAAGTTATGCTTAAATATGTTGAATTAGTACTATCAATCTCTCTGATGCATCACTGTATGACTACCAATATTGGGTCAACCGTCGCTTGTGGATATTTCCATGGTTTGAGGTTTCGGCCGGAATAGCGAAATTCCGGCCACCTCGGTTCGGTTTTGGTGAACTCCGAGACGAAACCCTAGCAAAAATCCGGTTTCGGTTGTGAAGAGGAAAAAAGTGTGAAATTTTTGAAAATTACAAGCATCTAGTTGAATATATACCTGAAATCTCATCGTCGACTTCAATTTCCTTGTCGATTCAAGCAAATCTAGCTAGAGAGATCAAATCTCGCCGTCAATTCCAAGCAAATTTAAGTAGAGAGGATCAAATCTCGTCGTCGACCATCTTCAGTCTCGTCGTTGACTTAGCATACTTCAATTGAGTCTCGTCGTCAATGCTTTTGTTCATTTTCGTGTTTTTTTAGTAGAGTGTCGATGTTTTTGGAGGTTAGGTTAAGTTGAATTAGGGCAACAGTAGGGTGTCGGGCTGGGCATAAAGTAATTTCTTTATTGGTAAGTTGGGCTAAGAATTTAGTTTGGACTAGAAAGAAAATGGATAATATTTTAATTAAGTAAATCAACTTTTATATTTACTTCATAAGCTTCAACAAATGAACATTGATTTATTTAGGGTTTGGGCTGGACTAACAATTAGTTTCCTATTTTAATTGAGTAATGGTTAATTGGAACCATAAAACAATTAGGGTTTAGTTTATTTGTTTATAATATTGTATATTGTATTCTATTTTTAATAAACTATATTTTATCTTTTATTTACAAGGAGTATTATGGCAAAGGGACATTAGTTGAGCAGATCGTGAAAGATGCCTTCACTTCTATTTTAGTGATGAGGTAATTTATTCGAAAGTGAGGTTTCTAGTTTATAGTAGTTTGCTGACAGTCGTGGTGGATGCCTACCATAAAGTTTTTTTTGCTAAATCTTCTTGATGGTATATACTCAAATCATTGCATTAGATAATATGTAAGAGATGAATCATTTTTTATCATAAATGTCAGTGGAAATAACTTGCTCACATACATTGGCTAGTGAGAAAAGAGTCCTATATATGCTTTGGTTCACCAATAATAGGTTTCATTTATTTTCATTTAAACACTTGACTGCAGGGCTTCATCACTCAGTTGTAGTAATAAATGTTCCATAAATTAAGATGGAAATAATTTACAATAGGCTTGCACGAAAACCTTCCGTATTTATTCTCCATTTTGACATTTATGCCCACAAGTAAAAAAGTTAAATGTATTCTTTTCTTCTTGAATGGAACAATAAATTTAGTTTCCTTCTACATATCGAAGATTTTGGAAATCACATGGTTATCAAGTGACCAAGTATCATATTGTTATGAGATCATTTTTGGAGCATAGTACACAGGTTTACGCTATCCATCGTTATCTCCTAACATTAAACATGTGCATTGAAGATCACAAGACTCTCTCCTTATAAGAATCAATTCTATATTTTGGTGCATATAAGAAACATGGTTATTTCTATAATGGTTGTACTAAAAAGGAAAATCAACTTTACGCTCTGCAAGCACTATATAAAGTCAAAATATTTGTCAAAGACTAAAGTGTAAAATGGACAACTGTCAATAGAATAAAAACCCGACGCTTCAGTTTCATAATCACCAATCTAATATGATTGTATTTATATGCATCGATTACCTACATACCTGGGAACTTTTATAAGAACCACGGTAAGTAGAACAGAAATTAAAATCCTAAAATTAAAATTTGGGTTAAGAAAACAAACTGAATCATGATAACTTGGAACCGGAGAATAACTGCGCAGATGATATTCCGTATGAACTTCAGGGACAAAACCAAAATTTAAAGTTTTGATGAAGAAATCGAATGCTATTAAGATGGATCTGTAAATAAAATAAAAATTGAAAATGCTGATCTGAAATAGAAAGAGCACAAACTAATAAAAGGTGGAACCCAGTTCACGAGGCTCGCACACGATAGCGGGTTACGGGAAGGTCGATAATGTAGGCAGATTTTCCCTCGCATTGCAAAAAGGCCGTTTCTGGACTCGAACCTGAGCGCCCAGATCATCTAACCGTTACGCCAAAGCCACCTCAAAGAGCACAAACTGATATTAAATAAAAAACAATTTTAGCTCGCTGTTGCAGGCCACCTCGTGTCATTACTAGAGCGCTTTGGTTCTTACATTCCTATTTAAATTAATAGAAAATAGATAGATTTCTTGATTAGAAGATCGTGTTTCCTATACAATATTCAACAAACAGCATAATCACCAAATATATTTTGTTATTTTCCTGTACACTGTAGGATATAATAAAAGAGCTTAAACATACAAACCGTGATGACTAGAATTGTTTACTGTGAAAGATCCATTTGTCGGTCTGTGGCAACCGATGCATTTGATATGTTGTTGAGCTCGTAATTTCATGGCGCTTTGTTCTGCTGTGTCCACTTCTGTATATTCGGGCTTCTTTAACAAAGCAGACTGCAGAATCAATGCATATTGATGTTAGCATAAACTCATTTTATAGCAGTAAGATGCCTTTCTTGCTAAACTCATTATAAAAGTAAATACACGTCTAGAGAAGCTTAAATTACAACTCAAACGAACCTTGTGCTCTGGGAACTAGGTCATTTCAGCCAAAATGTCCATCAAGGCAGCACTTTTCTTGCCAAGAACAAAATGCTGTATCTCAACGTCAATATAATTCCCATGTCTGATAGAAGTACAAAGGACAATTCTAGCATAATCAGCGTAAACCAAAATGGTGAAAAATAAAAACAATTAAACTATTAAAACGAGCTCAATAATGTGAATATTTCTTTGGGACTGCAGCCGGGTCT
Organism: Allium fistulosum; assembly: GCA_030737815.1. Taxonomy (NCBI): domain Eukaryota; kingdom Viridiplantae; phylum Streptophyta; class Magnoliopsida; order Asparagales; family Amaryllidaceae; genus Allium; species Allium fistulosum. The sequence continues at coordinate 330,029,083 of CM060906.1, forward strand.
TCTCCATAAAAGATGGCTATATTCACCAAGTATATGCTATATATGCACTTACTTGTGAAGAAGATAAAAGGATTATACAAAACTATGCTAAAATAACATTCACCAACCAATGCACCAACCAATGCATGCATTTTTCAGTGGAAACAAAAAATCTGACTCCAGTCTATGCAACAATAAATTATCTTGAATAATAAAAATAAAACAATAAAGTTGAATAGAAAACAGGCATTATAGAATAAATACTCCAACGATTTATGTTGGTAGCACAAAATTAGTCAAGTTTAACACATTAGCAAAAGCCATTCACCTCTACTAATAAGATTACATAACAGTATGCAATACAGCAAAGGAGACAAATTTTATTCCTAACTCAACAAACCATGGACGTTGAAATGCATCTGAGGAGTAATAATAAAAAATAAACAAAGACATTTATATGGAACCAACTGAAAGTCAACTAAGTGATAGGTACAAACCTTCGGCAGAAACATAAAGCAGTCTGAGATAAGCAATAATAAACAACACTGTAAACCATCAATCTAGTAACTACATCTTATTTATGTAGGAAAATCAATATATATTTTATGATGATAGACCAAAACATCTGGAATTCAACTCATTTTCAAACTTGTATGCACTTGCAATTCATGTGCATAGAATATCATGTGAATTTATACATAATAAAATTTGCATTGATCTACAAAGAATATGATCAGCATTATATATACTAGTGTAAATCGCACGTACGTGCATCTATAGTAATATTTTATTTTTATTTAATAAAAATTTAATAGACAAAAGTGTATTGTAAGTGCAAAAACTTTGGTGGTCACAACACTTTTATTTCAAACAGTTTTGTTGGTTGTAAATTTATATTGGAATTCCGTCGATGGATGGTCGGAAATAGGAAGGTGGTTGTGATTACAAGGGGACAATGAAATTTCGTTAATGTATAAAAGATATTTTTGAAATTTCAAAAAGACACCGTGGAAATCATATTCATTGAATTCTCTTTATTAATATAGTAGATAAGTAGATATGATAATAACAACAGGTCGGAGGTGAGCATGATTCCTGTTTCAGGGACAAGGAAACTGGTTTTGTACGATAATATGAGAATGTGCCTCCAGGCCATCTGCAGATATAGTAATCCGATAATATTTCTAAATTTGATGGAGAGTTAAAATGCAATATTGGGTAAACTTGTATAATAATTGTTTACTTAACACAATCACATGTATAGGTAAAATATAAAGTACAACGAAAAATGACATGATAGAAATTCAATTCTGGAAGTACCTCACTGATGAGGATAAAGATGTCACAATATTGAATCCATTTACATCCTGTGTCACTTGCTACAGAATAGGACATGCTAAAGTCCCAAGAAAAGCAGTTTCCTATGCATGCATGCAACTTCGAGAGAGTGACAATCAGCGACAGGTCAAAGTACCTTGAGATTAAATGTTATGCAAGATGGCCAAGAAATCAACTTAATGCAGAAGCAGGGACAAAATGTAATATGCATTTGGCTATAGTATGTATTTTAAATTAGATTAAGATGAGTAGCGCGTGGATGGCAGGAAAATATACTAATACGAACTCAATTAAAATATACAGATTAATACATATTGCGTCAAGCTTCAAACCCATCTATTTTAATTTAAATTCCTTGTATCAGATCTCATTCAAAGCAACTTGATTTGATTTGCGTCGTGAAACACATGTTTAATCTACAATCGTTAATCAATTAATAATACTGCAGATTGAAGAAAAAAATAACTTACAACTGAAATAACTAACAAGAGCGAGGGAGATTCCAACATTATGGCTAGTGAATAACTTTTCCATCTCAGGACGTATTTTGGTGTAGGGTTTTGAGTTGATGCAAAATGATTGGTTAGGATTCTGATTTTTGAGGATAGACATATTAAAGTTTGGGTTTCTTAATCAAACTATATTTATCATTACCTATTATTTTTGGGCAGTGGGCATTGCCTAGACACGGAGCTGGTCACCAAGTAATTACTTTAATATATAATTTATTCTTCCGGTCTAGTTTCTATATGCTACTAAGAAAATTGAATGCCTACTTATATGTTATAAATGCATTGTGAAATAGCATGATGTGACCGACGTCCTAAAGAGAGTGCTTTAGAAAATGATGGATATATTTTCGTCTTTTATCCACACTCAAGTATTTATGTCATAAATCTTATACCCAGCGGCCTTATCATGGAAATTGTGCTTTCATTTTGATGTTTTCATTGAGTTCGTAATTGGCAAGGCAAAACAAGATATGATTCGAAATCAAACGAGAGCTTTGTTCAACAAATTGTAAGGCTCTAAAACTTGACTTTTTGTTAATGAATAGAGATAGCTTGCTTCAGAATGTATTATTGCATTATCATCTGTTATAATGGACTTCGGGTTTAACATGTATAAAAGCCCATCTAGTCCAACGGTTCATCAATATAAATACTTTGTAATGCACTGTAAAAGTGATGTAATACAATTTCAATTCAGTTTCTCCTTCAATTCAATATCATTCTATACTTCATCATCAAATTTTAACACTGTATCAAAGCAGTTTGAAGCTTAACAACATTCAATCAAATTTAGTGATACTTAATTAAATCCGATCTATCATCAGATTAAAGATCATCACCTGATAGTCAGATTCCCATCAGAGTTAATTCTCCTCATCTGGGATTTATAAGAACTTGCCAAAGATCGGTGCCTTGCCTAGGAATTCATCAATTTTCGGCTGCAACTCAACTTAGCAAATTCTGAGACAAGAAAGAATTCAAAAAAACCAATACAGAAATCAAGAATTTCATCAAAGTCTACAAGAAAAGTAAGTGCCGTGCCAAGAACTTATCAGAGTGATCTTATCACTTAAGTTCGGCTGCATCAAACCTGTTTCCTGCTTCTTGAAGCTCTTCTTGAATCTACCTGCTTTGAAAATCTTTCAAGTCATTCAACTTTAGAGTTCTATCATCATGGCTGAAGATAACAACACTTCAGCAACATCAGAAAACTCTGCTAATACTCAACTTGTCACAACCACTGAAAATCTCATGAAGACGGTAATTAGCCCTCAGAGCCAACTGATAACTTGCTTACATTATCAAGATTAAAATAATGTTTGTGTCATTTTGAGTAAGATCTGATACAAGGAATTTAAATTAAAATAGATGGATTTGAAGTTTGATGCAATACGTACCAATTTGTGTATCTTAATTGAGTTCTATTTCAGATCAACATTCTTTTTTTTTAACTCGTTTTTTATGTTAGTAACACTGTTAGCGGATACTTTGGTAGGGTAAATGGAAAGGAAAGTAGGACATTGTTGGAGGATGATCCATCGATTTGATTGAGACAACAAACTCCGATAGTGCAGTTGTAGGCAAGTAGGATTGCCTACAACTGCACTATCGGAATTGCTGTCTCAATCAAACCGATGGACCATCCCCACAACGTCCTGCTTTTCCTTCCGCTTAGTCTACCAAAGCATCCACTAACCGTGTTTACTAACATAAAACGAGTTTTAAAAGAAATCGTCCAAGTTTACATAACCCATGCAGCCAAGGTAAAAAACGAGTTACCTCCTCAAACATAAAAAATACAGGAACATACAGCATCAATCTTTCACTCTCCCAACCAACCACAAAATCCATTGATGCGGCGCCTATAAAAACCACGGCAGCGACTGCTCCATGGATAATTTTGGACCAGTCAACTGACAAAACTGCAAGGCGCAGCGACAAAAGAATGGGCGCCATTAACAGATTTATCGGCAATCGAACCTATCGCAAATCGCAACCCACCAAAGACGGAACCCACAATTAACGCGTTCCTGAATGTCTCGTCCCCTGCATTTAAATAAGTTCAAAATTAAAACTTCGGTAAATGAAAACGGAGACGAGATAGAAGACACGAAGAAACAGAAAACAATATTTACCGATGATGGGATCCATTTGCTCGGATTGAAATTCTTTCTAGAAATAGTGACGCTTATTTATTTGGAGATTTGAGCAGGAACAAACGTTTCAGACGGGTTTAACAATCTCTCTCAATGTTTCAAGAACTATCTAGATGCCGTTAACATTTTCATGATAGAGCAGAGACTAGTTTAATTTTATTTTGTAATATTTACGAATAATAGATAATGAAATAATATTTATTGATTGTTACAAAATCTATACTATATTATTATCAGTGAGTTGAATTTCAAGCTCACACAGGCTCTTTTGAAATTTGGAAACTGAACAGTCGCATTTTTAATTTCTTTATATTCCAAACTGTAAAATGTGATAACTTTTTCTACATTGATTGGATTTAAGAATCGTTTTCACTATTAAATCTCAAATTTAATTTGCTTTCCAATGATATCCATCGTTGATAGCTAAAAATAAATTTTTTAAAATCATAATTTTATATAGCAGCTTCAATTGCATAATTATTTTGTGACACCGCTGTGTACCGCGTTTCTGTAACAGCATTATTATGATGATCATAAACATTACGTAGTAGTTTTACCTAGATTATTATAATGTATTTATTATCTTTTAACATATTTGAAAGGAATATTTTTTTTTTGAATTATACAATTATGGTTGTCTTTGAATATTGTAACTACATTATGTAATAAAGTAATAATCTTGATTGTGTTTGATAGTATTCAAACTTAGTGCAGTTATAATTTAACCTATCAAAAAATGGTCGCATTTTTTGAATTAATTTAACTACGTTAGCATTTTTTTATTACATTTACTATTGAAGATTTTGACTATATTTGATAATTTTATTCAATTATAAAACAGTTATAAATTAATGAAATTAAGAAAATGCAATTATAATTTACCAGCAAGTTTTGGGTAAATTTAACTATTTTGAAGATTTTTAACCACATTTATGTGATGAAGTAATAAATTTGGCTACATTTCAGGAATTTATTCAATCTTAATACAATTAAAATTTAACTACATTAATAAAATGCAGTTATAATTTAATGACAATTTTGAATTATGCATGGTAGAAATTGAATATTTCAGCTATATTTATGTGATGCAGTAATAATTTTGGTTGTACACGATGATTTATTCGAGCTTATTGTAGTTAAAATTTAAATGCATTAAGCAAAAGCGGTTATTATTTTGCAGTATTTTTGGAATTAAGCAATTATTGTTTTTGAATGTTTTAACTGCATTTGTGTGATGCAATACTAATTTAGCTGTAGTAATAATTTTATTTGATGTTAACGATAGTTATTTAACCGCATTATGAAAATATAATTGAAAAATGAATTTTGATTTTTGATAGCTTGAGATGATTAAATAATGACTTCACATAATTAATGCTTGATTCAACCGTGCAGCTCAGCGTTTAATACATTGCTTTCAGGTTTGATGACGTAATTTGGCTAAGTTTACTCAATTTCATTTACAATTACGATGATCAATAATACAATAAGCATATAAGTTGTTGTATTCGCGCTTAAGGTAGATGCACAGTTTAAGTGCTGGGTCAAAACATGTGTTGTAGTGAGAATAATGTTGATAACCACCTAAAAGAGTTTATTTTTTATTTTTTGCAGTAAATTCTAAAATCACTTGCACCACCACCGTCGGAAAACTTTTAGAAAACAATTGATGAATGTATCTTTGTATAGATGATTATGTAGTCATAGTTTGATTATTAAATATAGTTAATAGATCAGACGAGCAGTGAGAGAATTTAGTAATAATACTGCATCAATGACACTTTTGCCTTTTTTGGCTGCAGGTACAAATACCTTCAATGGTTAAAATAATTGACTGATGTAATGCATCTATTAAGACCAAGAAAACATCACCTATTTGCGCTCAAGTCAATATCATACACGCGTTGCTAGCAGTTATTTCTGAGGCTAAAAAATGAATGGACTTCTCACAATTGTTCTCTTCTGTATGTTTTGGATATTTTCAAATATTGGTTACTACGACCAGCTGTATGCCGTGTTTTGTACCCTGCATCGACATAGATCAGATTCGGTGAACAGTAGTAATTTATATTAGAACCCATGTTATTTTCTTATTGCATCATCATTTCTATTTCAATTGAATCTTCTGTTTTACTACTTTTCCCATGTACTACATCTGTTGCTTTTTTCTTTTTTCTTTTGCTCCCTTTTTTCAGTTGTTGACAAATACTTTTCCTGACTGTTTACAAATTTCATCCTATTACTATATTTCTCTTCATTGCAAAAAACTTTTGTTACTCTTATTTAATTGAATCGAACTGCACTGTGTCTTTGTGTCTGCAGTTCACAGTGAATACTTCAACTATATTTATGCACATTGAAGCAGCTGTGTAATTGCAAAAGCAACAACATTGGCATTATATGCCACAGTGAATATATCTATGCATTAGAGGATAAATTTTTAACACATTATCCTCTAAATAGACTGTGAACTTTAACATATTCACTGTAATTGTTTTGTTCGATTTTAATTGTGATTATCATAACCAAATATATCTATGTATTCTTTATCCTACCAAATTGTTATTCATGATGTAACACTATCGTTCAACAATGTTTTTTCATTACCACCGTATTAAATTTCTTATACATTTGGATATGACCTATGCAACAACAATATTTTTTCAACATCCGTGTGCGAAGCACGGGTTCGCACTAGTTAAATAAAATTGCTTAGATAAAATACATGGCTATCTTTAGTCCTTATTCAACCTCTAATTAAACCCTCATCAAAAAAAATCATTAGCCTCCAACTCTAACGTTACTCCATATACGTATACAAACGCACCATTTGTTACATAACCTTATTTTCTATTAAAAATACTCAAAATCTCTCTCTTTCTTTTCAAAAATAAAATCCTTCTTTTATAACCCACCAATTGCGACCCTCTTATTTGACGTCCAAATCGACATTCAAACCACAAAACCAAAATGTTGGATCATTGGGTATAAGATAATTTAAACAAAGTAACATTCTAACTCCATGACTTAGAACACACAGCGAAAGGATAATGTATTATATCAAATATCCATCAATATATTCAAACCAAATCATATATCATATATATATCTATAGTCATATATCCATATAATAACGGTCTAACAATCCACATGCTACAACATTAGATATCAGATATCATTATACACGGTATATACATAAGTAACGTCTTCGTCATCCGCACCTTCAATATCACTTACATTGGCACGACTTCTTACTCAATCAACCTATCGATGATAAATACAAAGAAATACCGAGAGTGGTTTGAAATACATCCTAGTGAGTGAAACAAATCTACTCGACATATACTACAAAAATACTTGTATAACACCTTTATTGTGTAATACACATGCAAACATACCTAAACATGTGTCATATGTGTCCACAAAGTCAAATCAACATCATATTTATACGGTTGACTATTTAACTAAGGTCATGTTATGTGCAACTAAACAATAATATATAGCAATCTTGATAAACGATGCCCTACGCTCACTATTCGCTCAAACTTGTGGACATATTTATGATCCGTTGAAGGTCATGTAAACATGCACATGGACGTCTCAGCCTCTCACAATCCACATGCTAGACATTTGAGACTCGTGACGCGACTATAAATCATAGGAGCAACTAACATCGATGAATCACCCGATAAGATATACACACCTACAGTTGCATATTATCCACACAGACACACACATATGTTTCATCATATCAAGGTTATACTAGGCTAGTCTTTTCTCAAATAGATCGAAAAAACACACAAACTTGATTCGGTTGTGATTCTCCTTTCAAGTTGGCCCTGATTGGGTCCAGGTTCAATGTGGTCTAGGCTGTGCCAAGTGGTCGACTACATAGGCCTTTTGGTCGAAAAATGGTTATAATCGATGCTCGTATTTTTGTTTTGATTTTATATTCTCTTATCGTTTCTTATTTTAATTTGTTATCATTCAAGCATTACTTATTACTAGTCAATATGCATTCATTTAACCTCATCTTATAATTCATTCATATTATCAAACATTGATTATATATTGGTTTAACTTCGTTAATCGATGTATTTGCTATTTCTATATATTCTATTGGCGCATTAATCATTTTATAATCTCTTTTCACTTCTTAATTTATTATAATTAATATTCAATGTATATTATTTACTTATTTATAAGTTTACCTCTTTCATACAAATCAAAATTCTTCATTTTAATCATAATAGACTCTTCAATTTGTGTTATACTTCAATATATATATATATATGTATGTATGTATGTATGTATGTACGTACGTATGTATAGACGCACACACAAACATATATATATATATATATATGATCAATGCCTCTAATTTGACCATGAAAAACTCAGTTCTTTCGCTATCCTAAAATAGATGATCTGAAAAACCTGTCATCTATGACTTTCTGATCCACGTCCAAAAATGGCACATAAACGGACAAGATTTATCGGTGCACTATGAATCATCGTAGCAATGCAGCCGAAGGTTTATGCACTTTCGAAGAAACAGGCACTATAATATTTACAAATCACTATAATATTTATAAATGGCTATTGTTCTGCCATAGTCTAGACACCGAGAATTTAAATTGTTCAAAGAAGACAATTTGTCAATATACAATTAAGTGTCATCGATTTCTAACTGTTATTATTAATCAAAATTCTAGAATGAAATGCAAAGCAGAAATTAAATGTGTATGAGCAATGCAACTACGAATGGATTTTTGTTTTTATTTTTGAATTTTTTTTCTAAAATGCAAACGGCCAACAATGCAAAACTAATAAAAACAAGGGATAAATGGCACGTTACCAGAGCGTGCAGAATTATTAGCAAATTATTTTAAAGCAACAAAAAATTTTTAAGCAAGCAAGCAATTTTTTTAGCAAGCCAATCCTTCTCCTTTTGAATTTCTGCTTTTGCAACCTGAAAAAAATTAAACACAAACTATGCACATTTTTTTTCTTTTTTTTATATCAAAGGAGTAATCAAAACAGATGAAATCAAAAGAAACCAAACAAAACAAAAGATTTTTTTTAGAAAAAAAAATCAAAAGAAATAAAACGAGGGAAAATAAAACAGAGAAGAAGCTTAAAAAACAAAGGAAATATATATATATATATAACAAAGAAGAAGCTAAAAAACAAATGGTATTTACACAATTGAAAACACTTTGCTTGTACTCTTTTTTTTATAAATTGAAAACACAATTGAAAAGACTTTATTTTTATTTTTTTTAAAAGAGAAAATGAAAAGGAGAAACACAACTTTAACTTTCAACAGCAATTAATAGGCCCCCACCCAAATCAGCCATACCCTTCAGAATAGAATACACAACTTTTAATTTCTCAATCCCATCTTTCTTCCAACTACGCAAACAAAACATACGATTATAGAAAAGGAAAAAATAGTAGAAGAAGAAGAAGTGACTGGAAATCGCGACTAGACTTAGGTTGCTGCTCAGGCGATTGAAGAGTTTTGGGTAGATTGTGGATGAGGTTGGTTGCGACTAGTTTGGTAGGAATCAGAGGCCGATTTGAGTGGTTTGAACTATTGGGGAATTTGTTCGATGATAATGGTAAGGTATTTCTGGCGATTGAGTTCGATTTGGGGATTTGGGCGTTGGAAGTGGGTAGTGTATGTCGAAGCAGTTTGTGTCGATTGCGGGGGGAGTCGCGATGTCAGGTGATGGCTCGAGGTTGCTGGAATTCGACGATTGGATAGCGGTGAGGATTGATGTTGTGTTGAAGTGAAGTTTGCGATGAATGATGATGGAAATTTTGTGAACCGAAGTTGATCGTCTGTTGCTGGTGAAGGATATTGATAGTTGGTAGACTGTTTGTGGGTAGTGCAGATGTATGTCTGACTGGTGGTTGTGGTGTAGATTGATGGTATGTGGTTTCGGCAGTGGAGTTGCGTGGTGTAACAACCCGCATATTTTACGATTGTATGTTTAAATATTTTATTTAAATACAGCGTCGTTAGTCGGATTAAAGTCTAAAATGTCACTTTTTGCAAACAGTCGAATTGGGACTCGAGACCACTTCCATTGAGTCCAAAATGGTGTTTGCGACTTTTTTGAGTATAAGCATCGATATGTTTGGAGTAAGTTGAATTTTGCTATTTTCTTAGTGGGCTTTTGGGTTTGGATTTGGGTTTCACCCAACTCATCCTATACCCTAACTCAGCCCCCTCTCCTCTCCATTCACTCAATTCATTTCCTTAAACTCAAGCTCAACTGAAAATGGGGGAAAGAATGTGAAATGGAAATTCCTAAACCCTACTTTCCTTTTGCAAACTCAATTCTTGCTCCAAAATCAAAGAGAAGCTTAGGTAAGCCTTCTCTTCATCTTCTCCATTTCATTTCCTCTTCAATTTCAGAAATGTTCTAAACCCTAACTAAGGAAATGTTTTCTTTTGAGCTTAGAATGAAGCTCCTTGGGTTGAAATTGAAGAGTGATTGTTCTTACCTTGCTCTATAACTTCTCTCTTGTGTTTTTGGGTTTAAAAGTGAGATTTTTATCTCACATCTATGTCTATAACTATCTTTGATTGTTAGGTAGGAATTCCTAACATCTTTACATGTTCATTGGTGTTCGATTTGGATCGATTTGGTGAATTGTCCAATTTTTGGTTTTTGGAATCCAATTTTGTAAAATATAATCTTTGTTGTTTGAACACGTTAGTGGAGTGTTTCGGAGGCCACACAAGGCTGGGTTGTCGTTTGACGTAAATCCTCAGTCGTAGTTGCTCGTTCGTTCGCTTCCATCCGTGTTATCGAATTTGCCCCAAAGGGGGCTAGATTGATTTCTGCTCTGGTAGCAGGTTCGGTCGATTGAACCAGTAGGTCAGTCGACTGACCCAGATTCTAGGAATTTTCCTGGGTCTATATCAGTCGACTGACCTTCTAGGCCAGTCGACTGATGTGACGACCCGGCTTTCCACTCCCGGAAAATCGCATCGACAGAAAGAAAGAAAGGGGTGAGAAATAGAAAAGAGGAAGAGAAAAGAAAACAACAACAGATACTCACAGCGGAAACGAAACGAAATATAATATATCACATAAATATTACATAGTATCATATACATCATCTATCAGAGTTACACAGATTACACATCACATACTAGACAGTTATAAACATCTGTCTAGTTATTACATCTCAACACAATACAGATCAATACAAAGATCAACACAGCGGAAAACTACTATCTATATCTACAACGCCGAAGCCTCCTGCTCCATTGCTCCTCCAGATTACTCGTCAAAGATAAACCTGAATCCCTTGGCTACTCGTAAAAATTTGAGTACCCAAGAGTTTATAAAACAGAAATAAACAACTTGAGTCAGACATGGGTCTGGTGTGAGTAACAGGTAAAACTTGTTTAACTTCAAAACCTTTTGAAAGAAAAGGTATCACGTAAGACTCCCCACAAATAAACATGGGTAAGTTTTTACCTTACGCTAACCAAAACATTTGATAGGAAATTCGATTGTATTATAATAGGTCTAGGGTTTTCAAATAAATATGAAATAGCTGGAATGCTTACATCTCACGTTCCAACATAGTTGGGCACAACTAAAACGTACGGCACTTATTGGAGTTTGGATTCCATCAATGGCAGGACTACCGGGGTACCGCCCGTCACAGTACGTGGCCTAGATCACCGTACCGAGGATCACTCCCAATCCCCTGCAACACAAGGCCGGAACATCCCTTACTGGATAATTCCCGCACAAGATACCTCACGGTTGTCATGACCAACCGCACACACTAAGTCGAAAATAGAAAGGGACATCTAGACAGAGGTCATCTTGTCCTACTTGGGTGCTACCCACTAACCTTGCTGCACCTCCCCTGTTTTAGCCATTCCCGGTTTGTGAGGCTTGAGGTCACGATTACCTTTTAAAAGAACACATCTATCTTAGAATGCTCATCGTCCACCTGACGATGTGCTGAAAGCATTCAATCCATACAAGTTCGTTCCGGGTTCGAACGAAACCGAAGGCATTATCTCGTTACACTCGTATTGGAATCACCCTCAGAGTTAACGACAATAACCCTTGCACTCTAAATCTTTATCTCGAATCTGAAAGTACTATCTCCGTCAACTCATTACGGAATCACCCATAGAGTTATACTGACAAAGAATCGTTCTTACACCTCGAGTCTTCACTTGCTCCATTTGGATTTCACGACCTAACGTAAATTTGGATCGATGTGGTATTCGGGTCTCCAAACCTGGAAATCCGGTATACGGAAACCCGATCCCGGTCTCATCGAAATCCAAAACGTATCTTTTAAGGCCAAGTTGTTTTAAGGTTAAAACAATTCAATTCTTATCTATACACAAAGATAGATAATTCAATAGATAATCTACATTATCATCCCAAACAGATAATTCACATTATCATTATAATTCAACCAAACATCCATATCATATATCAATCATATCTCATCAGAGATATCAAACAATGAAATACATTCAATCTCATTCATCCATCCTTAAGCAATGATTTATATCATCTAATTAATTTAAAGTGAATTAAACTAATTACTTCATTCTATAAATCCTGCTTACTTAAACATTAATTAATTACAAATTAATTAATTATCCTCTAATTACCTTTTTCAATTAATCATCTTTGATTAATTATCTTTTAATTACCTTTTTCAATTAATCATCTTTAATTAATTACTCAAATTAATTAACCTTAACCACTTATAGTAATTAACCTTTAATTACTTCATTAATTAATTAACTATAATTAATTAAATTAATCACTATAATTAATTATATTAAACCTTAATTAATTACATTAATTAATCACTTCATTTATTAATTATACTTAATTAATCAATCTTAATTACATCATTAATTATATTAATTAATGATCCTTAATTACAACTTAATTATTAATTACTTTAATTAATTACATTAAGTAATTAACTTTAAATTAAACAACATTTATTAATCACCTTGATTAATCTTCAATCAGTAATTAACTACCCTTAATTACTTTCATTTACTAAATTAATTCTCCTTAATTAATTTCTTTTAATTAATCCCTTGATTAATTATTCAGAGTAATTAAACTCAAATTACTTCCATTAATAAAATCATTATTCACTTAATTACTTCCAGTAATTATTTATTACTAACTTCCCTAAATAATCACACCTTAACAATTACATTAAGTAATTATTATTAAACCATCTCTTGATTATCCTAAATTAATTAAACTTAATTAATTAACTTAACTAAATCAAATTAACTCCATTAATTACAAATGAGTAATTAATTCCTTAATTACTTTTATTAAGTAATTACATTTAAACCATTTTCACAAATGATTATCTTTAAATCAATTTATCTAATTAATTATCAAAATTAATCACATTAATTAGTTATTTAAATAATCACAAGTTAATGACCTACATTAACTATTAACAACCCTTTAATTACTTTTCTTAAGTAATTAACTTAGATTAATTATTATTAATTTCAAATTAATAAATCTTAATAACCAATTTAATTAATCTAATTTATTTAGTTAATTAAGTGTTAACCATAACTTAATTAATATTTAATTACTTTATTAATTAATTCTTAATCATTAATTAATATTCTAATTATAATCCTTAATTACAAATTAATTAATCTTAATCACTAATTAATTAGTTTAAACCATTAATTACCTATTTAATTAATCCAAATGATTAATTAATCAATTAAATTAATTATCCATTAAATTTCCTAATAAATTTAATGAACACAAATCTCTAATTACTTTAAGATAAAACTTGTTCTTATTAATAATCAAGTTATCATTTACAAAGTATTTTAAATCAATTTACTTTAATTTTTCCTTCAAAATTTCTTTTAAATTTAAAGATTTAAAATGAAACAAATTATCTTTAACCACGTTTTAAACGACATTTCTAAAACTCTTTTAATTTATAAGTTAAAGATATACTCATTCATAAAGGAGTTTAAAAGGGTGCTAAACAAATTCATATTTAAATTTATAAAACTTATTTATTTCTCCATCTAAAATTCAAAACTAAACCTTACTCCAAAAATTAAAACTTTGATTTAACTTTCAGTTTTAATCTTTCTTACAAATTTAAGTTCAGTTAAATTTAAACAGACAGGGTTTTCAAAACCTGGCAACCACTAAAAATACTCGAGACCACTCAAAATTCCTTCGAGTCGCCTCTCTAAATACTTCGAACATCACTCGAAATAACTCGAGAAAATCACGAGCACTCCTCTGCTAACAACCAGACTTCACCAGATACATTCTCGATCGCGTGTACGTGCACGATCACCAGCGCTAACTCCGACCATCGCCGAGCATCCCCACAAGTCGACGATCATCCATCTACCAGAAAACGACCATCACCTCTTCGATCAACACGCAAAATCGAAATCGAGAATTCGAGTTCAAAAACTGGAACACATCAGAAAACTGGAACCATCTCGTACTCGCTTTCCAACCACCGGAGTGTCTAAATCTCTGGTCACACATTCGCCATCATCCAAGCTTCCCATTCCCCGAGTTTGGTGAAACTCGATGCATCCGAGTTGACGCCCTCCTCTAATTTCTGACCACAACCCAAATTTAGGGCTTAAAACAAAATCGTTCAATTCCCAATACCACGGTGGTTTAACCACCTTCCAGACATTTTTCCCATCATCTCCAATCATTCCTACATCTCCAGTGAGAATCACAACCATCCCGAGCTACTATATTGCCAGAGATAACCCAAAACACCTTATACTGATCAACTTGAACTGCACATTTATTACTAAACTATAAATTATGATTTATGTTCTAAAAATCGAGTTTTAGTATAAGTAATCAACTTATACTCCTGGAATAATGAATCTAGACTTTTAAATTTTCACTTACAAGATATTGCCCTGTTATATTTCCTTTTCCAGAGACACAACAGTTTTAATTTATAAAAATAAAATTTCAAATTATAATTTATGTTACATGACCATACTTTGTTTAAATCTTAGGCCTTTCATAAGGATTTGAACAAGAAATCATTGATTTTTGATCAGGATTTAAAACTGGCATACTAGAACAGGCAATAACATATCAAAACATACATGCATTCCAAACTATACATATTACAGAGAATTTCATCACTACAAACATGATTATCACAGGAAAAATCAAGCAATTATATTTACTTAAGTTAGTTTAAGTTAAAATTGTTACTCACTTGATTTAAACAGAGGCAGTTCTTTAATTTTTGAAGACTTTAGACTTGAAACAGGGAAACTTGAATTCCTCTTTAGATTTGATTCTAAACTTGAGTTGCTGGCTTTAAACTTGATTTAAATTATATGCATGCTGGCTTCCAGGTTGCAAATGAAGGCAGACAGCTTCTTGAATTGATTCCAGATTGCAAATGAATGCAAACAGAAGACTTTTGATTGTTTAGCTTGAGTGGATTTGATTTGAAAAATGAATTACAGGGATCTTTGATTTTTGATAATTCTGGTTTGAGGCTTTTAGATTTCTAATTTCAGATTTTTACTAGAGAAAGGAGTTTGAGTTTCTTGTTTTGAAAAGAAAATAGAAGGAATGAAGTAAAGGGATGCAAATGTATATATAACTAAATTTATGATTTTATAAAAATAAAAGAAAATGAAAATAATTAAGACACTTGTCACATTGTTTAATCCATTGCCTAACACATGTTAAAACAAGTCATTAGATAAAGACACATGTCTTTTAAGTATTTATCTTATTTCTATTTATTTTAAAGTAATTAAAAAGCCTTTTTCTTATTTATTAAACACTTATCTATATATATAAATCATTTTAAAGAAACAAAACCAATTATATTTATAATTAAAAGTTATACAAATATTATAATATCCAAACAATTTAAATATTTATTCTCTTGAATTTCAAAGCTTAAATTCAAATTCAATTAAATTAAATCCTAAGATTCAATTTAAAAAGTCAAGTTATATATATATATATATACATATATAACTATTTATTCAATTAAATAACAATTTCATATTCTTTAAAATCCATTCATATTAATAAAAATAATACATTATACTTATTATATGAAATTAACATATTTGATATTTAAATAATTTATATAAGAGATTATATTATCAAGTGATATTTTAAAAAGAAACAAAACAAGCCTTTTTGTTAACTCTTATATAATTTTAAACTTAAGTAAAAATATCTTAAGCAATTAAAGTATTTTAAAACTATAAATTTACTAATTTAAATAACTTTGAAAAGTCATATTAAATTAAATCTAAATTCCCAATTTACCCAAAGCTTCTATTTACAATATATATAAATAAATATATATATTCAAATAGAAAATATCTTATTAACTTTTAAAAGATAAAATCACCAATTAATACTAATTTAATCAGATTATTAAATTAAATTCAAATCTTATTATCAAAGATCATCAATATCAATTTAATTATTTAACAGATTATTAAATTGATATTGTTAAAATTTCCGGGATATTACATTCCTTCCCCCTTAAAATAATTTCATCCCCGAAATTTAAACAAAGGTAATTTAATAATCTTATTAAAGATTTTAAATTTTAAAACACAAGCATATACTATCATCCATATGCTAACAAACATAGCAACCAATTCATCCAATCAATCAAATCTAACTATCCAGACAAAATTCTAGATAGAATTCCTCGAGTTTCCCCAAGTATATATATACCGGGATCCTCGCTCTACAACAATCTAAACTACTAAGCTATAGATCTCCTACTCATCTAGATCTACAGAACTAAATAGAATATCAGACTACAGACGAGTCTGACACAACAACTAAACCTTCCAGAACTGCTGATTCTAAAACCAGAGATAGATCTTACACGTACCCCTCAGAGATACATAAAACTCAATGAATCTCAGTCATCCAAACTGACCATTCAATTCTGAAGACCAAATACTTATCCAAATCAGAACACAGAAGAGATCCAAAACACAACTCTACTTCATAACTATCAGTAGATTCCAAACTTACTTCCCCTATCCAGAGGTATACTCCCAAACTGCTTCTGCTGCACCACTCTGATCTGAGGTAGAATGAAAATGCTGATGAAGAACACAAGCATAAACTGAACAACACATCCAAGAATATGGTTCAACGGATCCATAAAGAAAACTCGGATACTCCATCAAAACTTGAGTTGCTTCACCAAACTCTATCTTTAGGAACCATCCTTCTACCCAGCTGAACTACTGGTACCACTCCTGGAATCCTAGTCGATAAGAAAACTCAACCTTCAGATGCGGACAACTCCTGACTTCTCTGAAGACACTCAGAAAAACTCTGATAACCCAAGAGAACCCTCAAACTATCGCAAGTCACTTTTGCGATCAACCCAGCCTATTTCCAAAGAAAACTGTTCCTCTTAACAAATCAGAACAGCCCATACTTAACTATCCAATCCATCGAAGAAATGGATGCACCCTGCTGCTTCTGAATTTCACCTCCAGAAAAACTACTCAGCCTGACAACTTCCTGCCATCACAGAATACTCCGAGCTGCACTGCTGATACTGATGCCAAGGACTTTCTATCCAAAGATCTTTGAGAAACTCGAACTCCAAACCAAACAGAAATACCATGCTGAACTCAGCCATAACACTGAAACAGACACACTTCCTTAAACTCGTTCCAAAGAAAACATCTTCGGGAACATCCATCGTCACTGCATCTCATCACACGGCTACTATTACCTGAGGTATCAAGATACCATCACTTGCTTCTGTTCAACCGATAGATCCAAACTCTACTCATCCAACTTTACAGATAAACTCCGAACCTTAACAGGTTTCCTTCAGAGATTCGATGAAATCCTTCATCACAGCAAAACTTACTCGAGACAGTATTGGGTCTACAGTCTCGATAAATACACTTCCAACCTTAATTCCAACCATTGGTAGTCGTGTTTCATACACTACTACCCTATCTACCTTTATATCTTATATTGGAGAACCTGTACGGGTAACCCAACAATATAGGTAGAATATATATATATAGTTATATAAAAATTACAAATACGCTCTCTCAAGATAGATACCACTCCAGAGCTAGGTATTCACTCAACCAATAGCTCTGATATTCACTTAACCAAAAGCTTAGGCATTCGCTCAACCTAAGCTCTGATACCACGTGTGACGACCCGACTTTCCACTCCCGGAAAATCGCATCGACAGAAAGAAAGAAAGGGGTGAGAAATAGAAAAGAGAAGAAGAGAAAAGAAAACAACAACAGATACTCACAGCGGAAACGAAACGAAATATAATATATCACATAAATATTACATAGTATCATATACATCATCTATCAGAGTTACACAGATTACACATCACATACTAGACAGTTATAAACATCTGTCTAGTTATTACATCTCAACACAATACAGATCAATACAAAGATCAACACAGCGGAAAACTACTATCTATATCTACAACGCCGAAGCCTCCTGCTCCATTGCTCCTCCAGATTACTCGTCAAAGCTAAACCTGAATCCCTTGGCTACTCGTAAAAATTTGAGTACCCAAGAGTTTATAAAACAGAAATAAACAACTTGAGTCAGACATGGGTCTGGTGTGAGTAACAGGTAAAACTTGTTTAACTTCAAAACCTTTTGAAAGAAAAGGTATCACGTAAGACTCCCCACAAATAAACATGGGTAAGTTTTTACCTTACGCTAACCAAAACATTTGATAGGAAATTCGATTGTATTATAATAGGTCTAGGGTTTTCAAATAAATATGAAATAGCTGGAATGCTTACATCTCACGTTCCAACATAGTTGGGCACAACTAAAACGTACGGCACTTATTGGAGTTTGGATTCCATCAATGGCAGGGCTACCGGGGTACCGCCCATCACAGTATGTGGCCTAGATCACCGTACCGAGGATCACTCCCAATCCCCTGCAACACAAGGCCGGAACATCCCTTACTGGATAATTCCCGCACAAGATACCTCACGGTTGTCATGACCAACCGCACACACTAAGTCGAAAATAGAAAGGGACATCTAGACAGAGGTCATCTTGTCCTACTTGGGTGCTACCCACTAACCTTGCTGCACCTCCCCTGTTTTAGCCATTCCCGGTTTGTGAGGCTTGAGGTCACGATTACCTTTTAAAAGAACACATCTATCTTAGAATGCTCATCGTCCACCTGACGATGTGCTGAAAGCATTCAATCCATACAAGTTCGTTCCGGGTTCGAACGAAACCGAAGGCATTATCTCGTTACACTCGTATTGGAATCACCCTCAGAGTTAACGACAATAACCCTTGCACTCTAAATCTTTATCTCGAATCTGAAAGTACTATCTCCGTCAACTCATTACGGAATCACCCACAGAGTTATACTGACAAAGAATCGTTCTTACACCTCGAGTCTTCACTTGCTCCATTTGGATTTCACGACCTAACGTAAATTTGGATCGATGTGGTATTCGGGTCTCCAGACCTGGAAATCCGGTATACGGAAACCCGATCCCGGTCTCATCGAAATCCAAAACGTATCTTTTAAGGCCAAGTTGTTTTAAGGTTAAAACAATTCAATTCTTATCTATACACAAAGATAGATAATTCAATAGATAATCTACATTATCATCCCAAACAGATAATTCACATTATCATTATAATTCAACCAAACATCCATATCATATATCAATCATATCTCATCAGAGATATCAAACAATGAAATACATTCAATCTCATTCATCCATCCTTAAGCAATGATTTATATCATCTAATTAATTTAAAGTGAATTAAACTAATTACTTCATTCTATAAATCCTGCTTACTTAAACATTAATTAATTACAAATTAATTAATTATCCTCTAATTACCCTTTTCAATTAATCATCTTTGATTAATTATCTTTTAATTACCTTTTTCAATTAATCATCTTTAATTAATTACTCAAATTAATTAACCTTAACCACTTATAGTAATTAACCTTTAATTACTTCATTAATTAATTAACTATAATTAATTAAATTAATCACTATAATTAATTATATTAAACCTTAATTAATTACATTAATTAATCACTTCATTTATTAATTATACTTAATTAATCAATCTTAATTACATCATTAATTATATTAATTAATGATCCTTAATTACAACTTAATTATTAATTACTTTAATTAATTACATTAAGTAATTAACTTTAAATTAAACAACATTTATTAATCACCTTGATTAATCTTCAATCAGTAATTAACTACCCTTAATTACTTTCATTTACTAAATTAATTCTCCTTAATTAATTTCTTTTAATTAATCCCTTGATTAATTATTCAGAGTAATTAAACTCAAATTACTTTCATTAATAAAATCATTATTCACTTAATTACTTCCAGTAATTATTTATTACTAACTTCCCTAAATAATCACACCTTAACAATTACATTAAGTAATTATTATTAAACCATCTCTTGATTATCCTAAATTAATTAAACTTAATTAATTAACTTAACTAAATCAAATTAACTCCATTAATTACAAATGAGTAATTAATTCCTTAATTACTTTTATTAAGTAATTACATTTAAACCATTTTCACAAATGATTATCTTTAAATCAATTTATCTAATTAATTATCAAAATTAATCACATTAATTAGTTATTTAAATAATCACAAGTTAATGACCTACATTAACTATTAACAACCCTTTAATTACTTTTCTTAAGTAATTAACTTAGATTAATTATTATTAATTTCAAATTAATAAATCTTAATAACCAATTTAATTAATCTAATTTATTTAGTTAATTAAGTGTTAACCATAACTTAATTAATATTTAATTACTTTATTAATTAATTCTTAATCATTAATTAATATTCTAATTATAATCCTTAATTACAAATTAATTAATCTTAATCACTAATTAATTAGTTTAAACCATTAATTACCTATTTAATTAATCCAAATGATTAATTAATCAATTAAATTAATTATCCATTAAATTTCCTAATAAATTTAATGAACACAAATCTCTAATTACTTTAAGATAAAACTTGTTCTTATTAATAATCAAGTTATCATTTACAAAGTATTTTAAATCAATTTACTTTAATTTTTCCTTCAAAATTTCTTTTAAATTTAAAGATTTAAAATGAAACAAATTATCTTTAACCACGTTTTAAACGACATTTCTAAAACTCTTTTAATTTATAAGTTAAAGATATACTCATTCATAAAGGAGTTTAAAAGGGTGCTAAACAAATTCATATTTAAATTTATAAAACTTATTTATTTCTCCATCTAAAATTCAAAACTAAACCTTACTCCAAAAATTAAAACTTTGATTTAACTTTCAGTTTTAATCTTTCTTACAAATTTAAGTTCAGTTAAATTTAAACAGACAGGGTTTTCAAAACCTGGCAACCACTAAAAATACTCGAGACCACTCAAAATTCCTTCGAGTCGCCTCTCTAAATACTTCGAACATCACTCGAAATAACTCGAGAAAATCACGAGCACTCCTCTGCTAACAACCAGACTTCACCAGATACATTCTCGATCGCGTGTACGTGCACGATCACCAGCGCTAACTCCGACCATCGCCGAGCATCCCCACAAGTCGACGATCATCCATCTACCAGAAAACGACCATCACCTCTTCGATCAACACGCAAAATCGAAATCGAGAATTCGAGTTCAAAAACTGGAACACATCAGAAAACTGGAACCATCTCGTACTTGCTTTCCAACCACCGGAGTGTCTAAATCTCTGGTCACACATTCGCCATCATCCAAGCTTCCCATTCCCCGAGTTTGGTGAAACTCGATGCATCCGAGTTGACGCCCTCCTCTAATTTCTGACCACAACCCAAATTTAGGGCTTAAAACAAAATCGTTCAATTCCCAATACCATGGTGGTTTAACCACCTTCCAGACATTTTTCCCATCATCTCCAATCATTCCTACATCTCCAGTGAGAATCACAACCATCCCAAGCTACTATATTGCCAGAGATAACCCAAAACACCTTATACTGATCAACTTGAACTGCACATTTTTTACTAAACTATAAATTATGATTTATGTTCTAAAAATCGAGTTTTAGTATAAGTAATCAACTTATACTCCTGGAATAATGAATCTAGACTTTTAAATTTTCACTTACAAGATATTGCCCTGTTATATTTCCTTTTCCAGAGACACAACAGTTTTAATTTATAAAAATAAAATTTCAAATTATAATTTATGTTACATGACCATACTTTGTTTAAATCTTAGGCCTTTCATAAGGATTTGAACAAGAAATCATTGATTTTTGATCAGGATTTAAAACTGGCATACTAGAACAGGCAATAACATATCAAAACATACATGCATTCCAAACTATACATATTACAGAGAATTTCATCACTACAAACATGATTATCACAGGAAAAATCAAGCAATTATATTTACTTAAGTTAGTTTAAGTTAAAATTGTTACTCACTTGATTTAAACAGAGGCAGTTCTTTAATTTTTGAAGACTTTAGACTTGAAACAGGGAAACTTGAATTCCTCTTTAGATTTGATTCTAAACTTGAGTTGCTGGCTTTAAACTTGATTTAAATTATATGCATGCTGGCTTCCAGGTTGCAAATGAAGGCAGACAGCTTCTTGAATTGATTCCAGATTGCAAATGAATGCAAACAGAAGACTTTTGATTGTTTAGCTTGAGTGGATTTGATTTGAAAAATGAATTACAGGGATCTTTGATTTTTGATAATTCTGGTTTGAGGCTTTTAGATTTCTAATTTCAGATTTTTACTAGAGAAAGGAGTTTGAGTTTCTTGTTTTGAAAAGAAAATAGAAGGAATGAAGTAAAGGGATGCAAATGTATATATAACTAAATTTATGATTTTATAAAAATAAAAGAAAATGAAAATAATTAAGACACTTGTCACATTGTTTAATCCATTGCCTAACACATGTTAAAACAAGTCATTAGATAAAGACACATGTCTTTTAAGTATTTATCTTATTTCTATTTATTTTAAAGTAATTAAAAAGCCTTTTTCTTATTTATTAAACACTTATCTATATATATAAATCATTTTAAAGAAACAAAACCAATTATATTTATAATTAAAAGTTATACAAATATTATAATATCCAAACAATTTAAATATTTATTCTCTTGAATTTCAAAGCTTAAATTCAAATTCAATTAAATTAAATCCTAAGATTCAATTTAAAAAGTCAAGTTATATATATATATATACATATATAACTATTTATTCAATTAAATAACAATTTCATATTCTTTAAAATCCATTCATATTAATAAAAATAATACATTATACTTATTATATGAAATTAACATATTTGATATTTAAATAATTTATATAAGAGATTATATTATCAAGTGATATTTTAAAAAGAAACAAAACAAGCCTTTTTGTTAACTCTTATATAATTTTAAACTTAAGTAAAAATATCTTAAGCAATTAAAGTATTTTAAAACTATAAATTTACTAATTTAAATAACTTTGAAAAGTCATATTAAATTAAATCTAAATTCCCAATTTACCCAAAGCTTCTATTTACAATATATATAAATAAATATATATATTCAAATAGAAAATATCTTATTAACTTTTAAAAGATAAAATCACCAATTAATACTAATTTAATCAGATTATTAAATTAAATTCAAATCTTATTATCAAAGATCATCAATATCAATTTAATTATTTAACAGATTATTAAATTGATATTGTTAAAATTTCCGGGATATTACAACTGACCCTAGGGCAGAAAATTGCGTACCCCTGTGTCAGTCGACTGACACCCTGGGTCAGTCGACTGACCTGGAAACTAAAAGTTTCCAAGCACTGGGCCAGTCGACTGACCCCCTGGTCCAGTCGACTGACCTGCTTGTCTCAGCCCCATTTGTTATTTTGCTTTGGTTTGCCAATTTCGATCGATTCGTGTCGATCCAATCAGTTATTATCGCATTTTTGACTTTGATGATTCCTTTTTTATTTCGTGCACGGGTTTTTATAAAATGATCTTTTTAAATGGTATTAAAAGCTCGTTTCTCCAACTTATAATTTCTATTTAAAACACACACACACAATTTTGCACTCCGAGCAAAGAGGAAGGAGAATTAAATGATTAGATAAAACACGTGCTATGAACACGTGCTATGAACACGTGCGTTTATCTTTTCAGTTAATTCATAATCTATTCGTTTGACCGTTTTGACCTTTGGGTCTGGTTTACCGATGAGATGAGGTGAACTTTGTACTGCTTTGAGTGTGAAATTGACTAACGGTTAGTAAACCGTTTAGTGCGAACGTGTGGTATGGGACTCACGTTAACATTTTTCGGGTTCCTTTCTGAGAGTTGTGACACATTCTGCCAGTTA
The DNA here is from genome assembly GCA_030737815.1 of Allium fistulosum. NCBI lineage: Eukaryota > Viridiplantae > Streptophyta > Magnoliopsida > Asparagales > Amaryllidaceae > Allium > Allium fistulosum. The sequence continues at coordinate 330,053,552 of CM060906.1, forward strand.
GTGGTATCTAGTACTGGGTCTCCGGACCTTCGCCACTACGGTTTGTTGCCCTATAGTATCGCTTTTGGAGTTGGTCATTCGTCACCGCTCGAGAGATATTGGGTTTGTTGCCTTCGGGTTTGTTGCCCTATAGTATCGCTTTTGGAGTTGGTCATTCGTCACCGCTCGAGTGATATTTGGGTTTGTTGCCTTCAGGCGTATGGATCCTTGTTATACAGTACTGAGCTTTAGCATCTTTTGTTTCTTTGACAATTATATTTCCCTAGTGTATCGCCTTTCGGTGTAGGTCCTTTGAACCACACGATATATAGCGACTACCTTGTGGAAACTTGTGTACCTTTATTGGTATCTGTTATTTGCCTTTTGGCTTGTTTGGGATATGATATCCTTTATTATTTGAGTTGCCGATGATATGAGGTTTGTTATGATTCATCTTATGTTAGATGATTTGGTTATCTCCTTTGGAGATAATTGTGGTACTTTATGATCTTGTATGTTCATTATCATTTAGTTTATCTAACTAATTTGTTTAGCTAGACTGACCCGTGTATTTTATACTCGGGTCAGACCGAGATGTTTCAGGTTAGGTACATTGGACTTAATCTATTTTGCTTCCGCATGGACTATTCCGCTAGCTCCTTTTTGTTATAGCTTTTTGTGTAGTCCTTTTTGGCTGTAACTCTGATATGTATTCTTTTGACTCCTGTATATTGTGGTTTGCCTTATCACTTAACATGTATCATTTTGTAAACTCTGTGATGTATCTGTATATGTGAAAATGTATGTGATGATCTACTATTCTATGATGTGTATTACATTTGAGTTGTTATATTTTATTCTGATAGATTTTTCAGCCACCTATGGCTTTGTATTAAGTATTTATTGGATATGTCCATTTAAGTAAGAAGTGGCATTGTCGGCGTATTCAATAGATAATTAAGACAAGGTTATAGATGGTCTCTCCTATCCAGCTCTATTCTATGTATTAGCAGACGGTGTTACCTAGTAATACTCTTTGCTAATGTGGGTCTCGAAATGGGGCGTTACATCTTGGTATCAGAGGGAGGTTCAGAACAAAATATGATAAACATAGGACAGAGACACATATTACGGTATATTAAAGTGTAGTACGAATGTTACAAATCTTTGAATCATCGTGCCTTATTTCTTTCCGTGCCTTTGGGGTAGATATAATTTTGGGAATACGTCTAGGAATGCATTTTATTTCGTAGTATTCCATATTTGAATTAATGATATCTACCTTGTGAATAATCTTATCTTGACTTTCAGCTAATGGCTGGAAGAGGCAGAGGACGACGCTCGGATACTGGGCAATCTATTGGCTCACATCCGGACGGCGTTTACATGTCTACCGAGCAGTTTTTGGAGTTATTTAGGAGCACTCAGCCTCCGGCTCCTATTCGTGCATCTCCTCCGTGCAAGTCTGCCTTTGCACGCCTGTGCAGTGATTTTTCTCATCTTGGAGGAAAGCCATTCAAAGGCTCCGAGTCCGTTCTTGCGGTCCAAGCTTGGATTCGCACATGCGAGCGTATCTTTTCTCGTATGGACCTTTCTGACCACGATCGAGTTCTTATAACTTCTAGCTTGTTGCAAGAGCGTGCCCTTGATTGGTATGAGCTTCTTGTAGCCGAACTTGATGAGTCTTATCTTTCTTGGACTCAGTTTCAGGAACGGTTCGAACTCAAATTCGTTCCTGAATCTAAGAAAGTTTTATTAGCCCGTCGCTTCCTTGAGTTGAAGCAAGGGAAGTCCTCCATCTCTGAATATGTTGCATCATTCGAGACCTTATCTAAGTATGGTCTTGAATTCATTAGCACCTCTTATAAGAAGAATCTGAAGTTTGTCTCTGGTCTTAAGAAATATCTTAAGAAGTCTTTAATGCTTCAGCTTAAGCTTTCTTTTGAGGAGTTGGTTGATTCGACACTTCATCTCGAGGCCATCGAGAAGGTGTGTGTTAGTGGTGATGATATTGAGGTTCGCGAGAATCCCAATAAGAAGAAGTTTCCATTTCATAAACAGGAATTTTTCCCTTCCAAGAAGAAAAAGCCTGTTGAATCTGGTTCTAACTCTCAATCTGCTAGAACACCTTCCATTCGGAAGTGTTTCAATTGTGGTTCTCTTGATCATATGATTTGATCTTGTCCTAAGCCTCCCTTCTGCTGTTATTGCAAGAAGGAAGGTCATCGTATTTCCACTTGTCCTACCGCTCCTGCTAGTGCCAAGTCTGGCAAGCTTTATGTTGCTAAGGCTTCTGGAGGTTCCTCTCAGCCTAGAGGTAATTCTCCTTCTATCCTTGATGGCATTATTTTATTTCGTGATCTTCCTATTTGGTTTCTTTTGATACGGGTGTGTCCCACTCTTTTATATCAAGAGAACTTGTTGATTCTTTTTCTTTAAATATTATGGGTTTGATGACTTCACTGAGAATTGCGAATCCGGTTGGTGGATCCGCAACACTCGGTTTGCTTTGTAAAATGTCGTGATTATTTTTGTGATTATTCTTTTCGAGCCGATTTGCATACTTAGGCTTCAAAATTGATTTTTGGGAAAAGATTGGCTTAATCATTATGAAGCCTATATCCTATGTCCAATGTGGACTATTCATCTTCGACATCATCAATCTGTTAAGCAGATTTCTTTTGTTTTTAATGATTTTGATTTCCAAATTCGGTGGTATCATTTTAATTCTTTAAACCTACGGGATGAGGAGAATATTATTTCTCTCATTCAAGTAGTTTGTGAATTTTCCGGTATATTTGAGCTTGTCTTAGGATTATCACCTAAGCAATCTATTGTATGGTGCTAAGGTCTTTTCAGCTCGACCTTGCCACCGGTTTTCATCAGCTACGAGTTGCGAAGGGTATCATTCCACTTACCGCATTCCGCACTCGTTATGATTCTTGTGGGTGGTTCGTTATGTCATTCGATTTGACGAACCTTCTACCTTATTTCATCCATTTTGTGAATCGAGTATTCTATGAATATCTCGATTAGATTATCCTTATATTTATTGATTATGGATGAAAATAACAAGTTTAAAATTTTCAAATCGTTTTAATAAGATAAGTATAAGTATGATTGGGTTTTGTTCTTAAATGAGCAAAGAATATTTGTAAATTTTATAAGAGACATGGTTATCATATATAAGATGATTTTGTGTTGTTTTGCCCATTGAGTGCTTTAAGAATTCTGGTCGATGCGCTTGATTAACGTTATCGATAGGAATCTCCTAAACGCTATGATGAGACAGTCAAACACAGTAAATTCTTGTAAAAAGTTAATTTTTCAATATATATAAAGTTAATTATAATTTTGAAAATCTTAGCTTTTCGGGAAAGGGAATCGATTAAAGGAACTCTTTTCCGGTGCTTTTATTCTTGCGGTTCCCGAAGGGAACCAAGACTTTATTGTTTGTACCGATACTGGTCGTATTGGTTTTGGTGTCATTCTCTTGCAAAGGGAATGTGTTATCGCAATTGCTTCTTGACAATTAAATCTTGTCGAGACTAGATATGTCATTCATGATCTGGTGCTCGCGGCTATTGTTTTCGCTCTTAGATTTTGACGTCATTATCTTTTGGGAGAGAAATTTGTTCTCTTTATCGATCATAAATCTTTGAAATATTTGTTTTCTCAAAAAGGAACTCAATTTGCGTCAACAACGCTGGCTCGAGTTCCTTGCATCTTAAGATCTTGTTATTCTATAATTCCGGAAGGGGAAATCGTGTTGTCGATGCCCTTAAGCCGAGAGCAGCAAGCGGTTGTTTCCATGATGATATCCGAATGGAGTGATCTCGAGATTTTATCCACTTGTGAGATTCGAGATCGTGAATCCAATTCATGTTCATCTCTTGTTTTGTGTAGCCTTGAGGTTCGTCCTTCTCTTTTTGACTATACCTCTTTTGGCTGAACTCTATGTTCTGTTATATTGCATGGAGTTCCTACTTCTATTGTTAGCAATCGTGATCCATTATTTTACTAGTGGATTTTGGTAAGGTCTTCAAAAGCTTTAGGAACAAAGCTTAATTCTAGCACTGCTTATCGTCCTCAATCCGATGGACAAACCGAGCGTGTGAATCAAACTCTTGTAGATCTCCTTCGTGCATGTGTTCTTGATTTTGACGGAAGTTGGGAAGATCGTATGTCTCTTGTTGAGTTTTCTTCCTATAATAGCTTCCAATCTAGTATTGGTATGGTACCTTTCGAGGTACTCTACGGAAGGCCATGCCGATTTTCTTTGTGTTGGCTTGAGGCCGGTGAGAAGCTGGTTTTAGGTCCAGATTTTATTGGTGTTCATTCGTGTTTCACCTTTGATGGGTGTTGTGCGTCTCAGTCGATCGGAAAAGTTAGCAACTCGATATGTTGGTCCATTTCCCATCACCGAACGCATTGTTTCCGTGGCTTATCACCTCTTTTAGTACTGGCTCATTTTTCTGCTATTCATGATGTTTTCCATGGCTCTCAACTACGGAAATGCCTTAGGGATTCCGATTTTATTCTTGAGCCCGGTATTATTGAAGAAATTGAAGTTTCACCAAATTTGACTTATGAGCAACATTCTATTGTATCATTACTTCGGAGGGTAAACCCCTTCGAAATAAAGATGTTCTTCTTGTGGAAGTTCAATGGTCCTCAAATCCTAAGAATTGCTCTTGAGAATCTTGAGAATTCATCGATCAAACACATCCGGACTTACTATTTCGTGCTCTTTATAGTGAACTTCTTATTCCAAATTCTCTTTTGTGTTGATATGCTTTTATGGTTGTTACACTTTATTTTCTACTCAAGTATTGCGAGGATGCAATTTCTTTAAGGAGGGGAGTCTGTAACAACCCGCATATTTTACGATTGTATGTTTAAATATTTTATTTAAATATAGCGTCGTTAGTCGGATTAAAGTCTGAAATGTCACTTTTTGCAAACAGTCGAATTGGGACTCGAGACCACTTCCATTGAGTCCGAAATGGCATTTGCGACTTTTTTGAGTATAAGCATCGATATGTTTGGAGTTAGTTGAATTTTGCTATTTTCTTAGTGGGCTTTTGGGTTTGGGTTTCACCCAACTCATCCTATACCCTAACTCAGCCCCCTCTCCTCTCCATTCACTCAATTCATTTCCTTAAACTCAAACTCAACTGAAAATGGGGGAAAGAATGAGAAATGGAAATTCCTAAACCCTAGTTTCCTTTTGCAAACTCAATTCCTACTCCAAAATCAAAGAGAAGCTTAGGTAAGCCTTCTCTTCATCTTCTCCATTTCATTAATTTCAGAAATGTTCTAAACCCTAACTAAGGAAATGTTTTCTTTTGAGCTTAGATTGAAGCTCCTTGGGTTGAAATTGAAGAGTGATTGTTCTTGCCTTACTCTATAGCTTTTCTCTTGTGTTTTTGGGTTTAAAGGTGAGATTTTTATCTCACATCTATATCTATAACTATCTTTGATTGTTAGGTATGAATTCCTAACATCTTTACATGTTCATTTGTGTTCGATTTGGATCGATTTGGTGAATTGTCCAATTTTTTGTTTTTGGAATCCAATTTTGTAAAAATCCAATCTTTGTTGTTTGAACACATTAGTGGAGTGTTTCGAAGGGCCATACAAGGCTGGATTGTCGTTTGGCGTAAATCCTCAGTCATAGTTGCTCGTTCGTTCGCTTCCATCCGTGTTATCGAATTTACCCCAAAGGGGGCTAGACTGATTTCTGCTCTGGTAGCAGGTTCAGTTGACTGAACCAGTAGGTTAGTCGACTGAACCAGATTCCAGGAATTTGCCTGGGTCTGTATCAGTCGACCGACCTTCTAGGCCAGTCGACTGACCCTGGGGCAGAAAATTGCATACCCCTGTGTCAGTCGACTGACACCCTGGGTCAGTCGACTGACCTAGAAACTAAAAGTTTCCAGGCACTGGGCCAGTCGACTGACCCCCTGGTCTAATCGACTGACCTGCTTGTCTCAGCCCCATTTGTTATTTTGCTTTGGTTTTTCAATTTCGATCGATTCGTGTCGATCCAATCGGTTGTTATCGCATTTTTTACTTTGATGATTCCTTTTTGATTTCGTGCACGGATTTTTATAAAATGATCTTTTTAAATGGTATTAAAAGCTCGTTTCTCCAACTTATAATTTCTATTTAAAACACACACACACAATTTTGCACTCCGAGCGAAGAGGGAGGAGAATTAAATGATTAGATAAAACACGTGCTACGAACACGTGCGTTCATCTTTTCAGTTAATTCCTAATCTATTCGTTTGACCGTTTTGACCTTTGGATCTGGTTTACCGATGAGATGAGGTGAACTTTGTACTGCTTTGAGTGTGAAATTGACTAATGGTTAGTAAACCGTTTAGTGCGAACGTGTGGTATGAGACTCACGTTAACATTATTCGGGTTCCTTTCTGAGAGTTGTGACACATTCTGCCAGTTAGTGGTGTCCAGTACTGGGTCTCCGAACCTTCGCCACTACGGTTTGTTGCCCTATAGTATCGCTTTTGGAGTTGGTCATTCGTCACCGCTCGAGAGATATTGGGTTTGTTGCCCTATAGTATCGCTTTTGGAGTTGGTCATTCGTCACTGCTCGAGTGATATTTGGGTTTGTTGCCTTCGGGCGTATGGATCCTTGTTATACAGTACTGAGCTCGAGCATCTTTTGTTTCTTTGACAATTATATTTCCCTAGTGTATCGCCTTTCGGTGTAGGTCCTTTGAACCACACGATATATAGCGACTACCTTGTGGAAACTTGTGTACCTTTATTGGTATTTGTTATTTGCCTTTTGGCTTGTTTGGGATATGATATCCTTTGTTATTTGAAATGCCGATGATATGAGGTTTGTTATGATTCATCTTATGTTAGATGATTTGGTTATCTCCTTTGAAAATAATTGTGGTACTTTATGATCTTGTATGTTCATTATCATTTAGTTTATCTAACTGATTTGTTTAGCTAGACTGACCCATGATATTTGGGTTTTGTGGTGTGGTTGTTTGTGGTATGGGGATTGTCAGATGTCAGTTGTCAGTTTGTGGTAGCTGGTGCGATGCAGAAGTATGGTGATTGGAAATGGTGAGGGTTATGGCTGTAGATGTTGTATTGGTAGTTTGGTTGAATTGAGTGGTTGTAGGGAAGAGAAAGGGTGGAGGCAGTAAGGATTTGTGATGTTGGAACTGTTTGTTATATGGATGGTGGGGTGATTTGTTTGTAGAGCTGCAGTGTTGTAGAAGAGGATGATGTTGCAATTGACAGTGTAAATGTTTGTGTGATGGCAATAGACAGTAAGGATGTAGTTTTATGTGGTGGCTAGGTAGTTGTTTGAAGAAGTTGTGTTTCTGGGTGAATGTAATGATGACTGAAATGATGTCAGGTGGATGAATGTTTAATGGAGTAGGGTGTTTGGAGTGGTTGTCGGATGAATGTCAAGAACAATGGGAAGATGTTGAGCAGTAAATGGTGTGGTGATCCGGAAGGAGCGGTGGTTCTGAAGTTGTAAACGAAGTGGTATGTGGCCTGTAGGGGTTGTGAATGGTCTGATGGTCTGTGCAATGTAGAAATGGAAGGAAGTGTTGGTTGGGGAGTGGAAAGGGGGAATTAATTTAAAGGACAAAAATTTATATATTTTTAGCCTCAAGGACACGACCTCAATATTTTAACCACAAGGACAAACATTCTCCTAAAAATTATTCATAAGGACAAACATTCTTGCAAAATTATTCATAAGGACAAACATTCTTCCAAAACTGCTACCGAACTAAAAACTGATACCTAAAAACTGCTACCGATAACTACAAACTGATACGTAAAAACTGCTATCAATAACTAAAAACCGATACCTAAAGAAAATTGTCATTTACGCTAAAATACTGAAGGCCTGTCCTTGAGGCTAAAACGCCGAGAAATTTTGTCCTTGACAATAATTTTCTGGAGTGGGGGAAATGTGGTATGAAGACTGGGGTGTAAGAAGTGTTAGTTGATGAAAGAGAAGTTGAATTTGAAAGCGGTGTAATGTAAAAATGCTTTTGTAATGAAATTTGTTTTTTAGTTGCAGACGGATGACACAAAAGATTACCAAAACACAGAGAATATTAAACTAACAAATGACCAAAACAGAAAACAAAACAAGTGACACAGAAAGGCAGATGCACAGTAACAAGAATGGATAATAGGGAATAAGAAAATGTAATGAAATGCAAACTAAAGAAAAAAACAAAGTGTAATGCAATTTTTTTTAATAAAAACTAGAAATGCAAATGCTAATTGAAAACAAGAAATGCACAAGAACAAAATCACACAACAAACATACACACAATTTTTTTAATTAACACACAAGAATATAAAACAACAATAATTCGAAGAATAGAAAAATAAAATCAAGACAAATTCCCCGGCAACGACGCCAAAAACTTGTTCGTAGACGGAAATTCTATCGGTTAGAACACCGTCGAACGAATTTATAATAAAAATAACCGTAAGCGCACGGCATACAATGTTAGTACGTGGCGAGTACGGGTCGATCCGTAGGTAATTGTTAGATTTTAAATTTCTATTCAATCAAATTAACCAAAGATTTGAGAATGTTGTTAACTGCTAAAAATTGCAAAAACTAACAACTACAAAAGTGAATGAAAACTATGAGATTTTGAAGGCAATTTAGAAATAATTTCATTCTCATGATCACATAAATCAACAAAATGAAGTTATGATCTCTTTTTTGGTCATTAATGAAATTAGTTGATGTGCTTATCATAAGTATGGCCTATTTGTGCTATTAGTTAGCTCAACATAAGCCATCAAACTATAACACACCCCTTAAACCACCTGCTAACTCTCTTGAAAATGAAAATGAAATTGAAAATAAAATCTATTTAATCATGACCTATTAACTATGATTAGAAATGTAGACCATCAAATTTTGATTTCAACATTCACTTCATTACCATAATCATATGTAACTGAAGAGGTAATTTGTGTTTTGTTTGTTTAAGCATAACTTATTTGGTGTCAACAATATAGGCTATCAAATTCAAATCTAAAACAACAAGTTAAACCACATTCTATCACTTCCGTTAAGCACAAAAAGTGATCAAAGTGAACAAGTTATATTAAATCTATATAATTAGAGAACTTCATTATCCCTAAATTGAAGAGGTTTAGCCTCTCATATTTGTTATCATATCAACAAATATAGATTGCAACATGAAACAAAAGCAAAAAGAAAATAAGAGCTAAATGAAAAGAAAGCTAATTAGAAAGTAATAAAAACTAATCTACTTGCATGAATAAATGATCTACACTACTAGCATGAAAGGAAATAAACATGAAAGGAAAGGAGCATATATTAAAATTGCATAAAAAAATGACATGAAAGAAATGGCTTAGTAGCCATGAAAAAAAGAAAGAGAACTTGCATTTTATTTTTGAGCCTAAACTAAACTAAAGAGGCTAAGAGGAAGAGAGAAAGGTTACGTAAACATATGTGGTATTTATACATGTTTTAAAATCCTAATCATATTTTTGGGAACTAACCAAACTAACCATTTAGAAAGTGTGGTGGCCAAGTAATCATTAGCATGTGTTAATCCTCATTTAAATGTGCATGAAACTTTAATGGCCATTAGCATGTGCATTAGTTTCTAATTGTACATCAAGGTATGTGGATAGGTGGGGTCCTCCATGATTCATGACATGAATTATTTTCATCTTCATTTTCTTAGCTTCACTCTTGTGCATGCATATATCTTCATGAAACCACTTGCATTTGAATCCAAATTCCTATAAAACCATAAAAATGTTCAAGTAATTTTTCTCAGATTAATATATGCACAAAAATGACCATTTTGCCCCTATATGAAGATGAATATTCGATGATTTGAAAATAATTTGAATTTTTGTTTAAACATTTTAAAACACCCTATTATGACATTTATTTAAATAAAAATAGATAAAATATGGATGTAAATATATGCACATTTACGTGCACATCACTCGCTGATGGGGTAATTACCATAGATTCATGATATATAGCTAAAATTTGGCTGATCCATTTATAAAAGTACTTGCAGTAGGTTTGATGTTGAAAACATCGAAAGGAATGGATTTAAAGTCAACATAGAAATCGCTCTTGATGTAAACTAAAATCAACATAATGAAATTCATTATCTTTTGGTTCAACGAGCAAAAGTACATTATACGATGTGATTTGAAGCATTATGATATTAGCCTAAACATCTAATATTATATTCATTCCAAGAAGAGTGCTTGGTACCTATAATGATATAGTAGATGTTGTACTACTTAGTGCTTAATTGGTTTATAACAGAATTATTGTTGCAGTGTATAGTTACAAGGCACTTGAAATAAACCTACTTGTATGAATGCATGAAGGTGGTGCTGCCTTCTGCAAGGCTATGGTTTAAGTCTCTAAGGGCATTTTATGAAACCAATATACGAACACAATGCCAATCCACATATCGGCTAATGAACCATCCGAAGGAAAGAAAATGAGTGCATGAAACACATCTGGTACGTCGTATAGGATCGTTGGTTCAATGCTTAGTCAACCATTTCATCCGGACGTGCTCTGATAGGTTATCAGTATATATAGATTCAAGTCCACAAGACGTCTATACTTATGCACAAGTTTTCCTGCAACAAATAACAAGGGAAGTTTTATTAAAATTTGGTGGAGGATAGTTAATGTAAATTTTATAAAATATTTTGTGTGAGTTATTTTGTTTTTAAATAAGAAGAAGAGAAAGAGAAGAGGACGAGGGATTGAGCATAGTCCCACATCTTAGAATAGGTTGGGCCCTTTGGGCACCAAATGTTTGCTCTATTACGAGGAGGGAAGCCATGGATAGCCAATACACACACGCCCACCGCCTTCATCCGACCGAGTTAGGGTTTGGGTCCAAACTATATTTCTAGACAGAATTATTCCAGTTAAAACAGGCCATATTTGAACCCATTAACAAGTTCAGAATTTGAATTTGAATAGGTATAAATGGCGGGAGATTAAACTATTGTAAGGAGGTGAGAAACGTGACTGTGTCAAAAAAGAATATTTGAAACGAATGGACGCTATTTGAACGAACGTAGGGAGATGCAACTTTTCAAACAAAAAAACACCTCTTCATCCACTATAAATAGCAACGCCTCTGGAGCATTTCAGATTTACTTTACTCTTAATTCTTCTTCCCAAAATTTTGCAATGTCTTAAAACTGTTTCAAATTCCTAAAGTAGAAACGCCCAAAAAGCATTGCAAATCAGAAACGCCTGAAAAGTGTTTCTGATCTCCTTCTCTTCTATCTCATTTCTTACAAAATTATATCAAGTTTATGATACTGCAGATCACAAATTCAATAATCTTTTCGCTACATTCAATTTAGAAGATAGTTTGAATCGATTTTGACAGTGCTATCACAATTGATTAAGAGAATAATAATCCATGCTCCATTGTATCTTGGGAGACGATTTCCCTTAACTCACAACACCCATTTATTCGTGGAAACAAGTGGTGATGGCAAATAACGTCTTAGGGAAAGTGTCAACGACATGCCTTGGAGGTTTTCTCTTACTCTATAGATTTCAACCATTGTCTTTGCTAGATCAAGAAATCACCACCAACAATCTTAAGACGTTACACAACAATGGCACCGCACAGTTTGAGAGAGTTTGCTTTTGATTTCACCAAATTGGAAAGAAAATGAATGATGGTAGGCCAATAGTAAACAATTCAATGATATTATGCATATCCTAAACCAATTCAACCAACATAAAATGAATATGGACGAGGAGATAAAAGTCTCATCCATGTAGACAAACTTCCCCCTTCTTGGAAAGATTAAAGGAAATCCTTAAACACAAGAAAAAGGATATGAGTATGGATGATCTTGCATAGTATTTGCAAGTGGAAGAACAACTTAGGTAGAAAGAAATCACTGAACCAACAGTGTTTCCATCTAAAATCCACATTGTGAGGGAAAAGGAGGAAAATAAACCTCTGAGAACTCTTTTAATTAAAAGAGGAAATTTCAGAATAAGAAAAACTTCAATAACAAGAAGGCTAAGAAAATGAATGGGTGCTACAATTGTGGAAAACCTGGTCATTTTAAAAGTGTTTGTCATTTCCCTAAAAAGAACCTCAATCGACAACAGAACACTTGGCGGTCGTAATCTCTGAAATCAATATGTTTAAAAGAGTGGATTCTTGGTGGATCGACTTTGGTGCTACTAAGCATATCTTTAAGGACAAGAGGCTATTCAAGAAACTTGGATCGTCTAAGGATGATAATTATCTATATATGGGAAACTCAACAAAAGCAACGGTCAAGGGGATGGATATGGTAGACTTGGAGTTCACATCCAGGATGATTCTGACATTGAATGATGTATATTATGTACCCGACGTTAGAAAGAACCTTGTTTCTGGTAGCCTATTAAATGAGTTTGGCTTCAAACAAGTCTTGAGTCAGATATATATGTATTGACCATAGACATAATGTTTGTTGAAAAAGAGTACATGTGCGATGGAATGTTCAATTGAATGTTAATAAAATGGTTGATTTTGCTAATATATTATTAACTCTTTTTCTTTATGGTATAGTAGATAAGGACACGTTAATGTTAGAAGTATGTATAATATGATTTCATTAAATATGATCCCTAAATATAATAATAAATTTGATGATAGCTGTACGATATGCTCTTTAACCGAAATAACTAGAAAACCATTTCCGTTAAAATCTGTTAGTACTGTTAATCTATTACAATTGATTCAGAGTGATGTTTGTAGTACTCCTACTAGAAAAGGAAAGAAGCATTTTGTCACATTTATACACGACTATTCAACGTATTGTTATGTTTATTTAATGCATATTAAAGATGAAGTATTAAATTCCTTTACGATGCATAAGACTGAAGTAGCAAACCAATGTGATGTTAAAATTAAGATCCTTAGATCTGATCGAGGAGATGAGTATCATTTTCTTGCATTTTGTGAATCTGTAGAAATTATACATGAAACATCTGTAGCTTATACTCCACAACAAAAATAAAGGAGCAGAATGTAAAAATAGGACTCTTACTAAAATGGCTAATTCTATGTTACGTAATTCTGGTTTTAATACTAGTTTTTGGGTTACTTACCGCATGTTTTATCTTAAATAGAATACCTCATAAGAAAACCAAATGTTTTCGCATCGAGAATTCTTTGCAGATGAAAAGATGTCAAAGGGGCTTATTACTTCCCAAACAAATTCTCCTACATCTATATTTAGATATTGGTTCATTAAGAATATGCAAGAAAGGCACTTCAAATTATTGATTCATCGTAAGAGATGGCTTAGAACCAATAGTTCATTATCAAATGGACCTTTCCGTTCTAATACTCCATCCGAGGTTATCAGTATTTATCAAATCTCTTCCTATCTAACGGAACGCTATTGGATTAAATGGCAAAGACATTCACAGCTTATGAACTTTGGAAGAAACACAAACCAAATCTTGATTATTATCGAGTTTGGGACTGTAGAGCTATTGTTTGATTTCTGGAACCAAAAATCAGGAAATTAGAACAAAATAACATTGAGTGTATTTTCTTAGGATACGCTCAACACACCAAGTGTTATAGATTTCTAGTAATAGAACCTAATAATTCAATTGAGGTAAACACAATAATAGAATTTAAATATGTAGTCTTCTATGAAAATAGATTCATGTCTATTCCATCCAATAAAATGGTAGAGATTAATACACTTATTCGTGAAATGGTGGATGTCAGTGAATCTATTCGTAAATTTGAGAACACTCAAGAAAATAATTATCAAATTGGTGAAACCCTTAAGTGAAGTAAAAGAATGAGAACTAAAAAGTCATTTAAACAAAAATTTATCACTTATCTAGTTAAAGGATCGAGAGATGGTATTAGACAACAAGTCAACTTTCTCCTACCATAGATTCTGATCCTTTAACATATACCGAGGCCATAAAGTCTCATGATCTAGCATTTTGGCAAGAAGCCATAAATATTGAAATGAATTCTATTATGGGAAATCAAATATGGAAACCAGTAGACTTACCTCTTGGTTCTAAACCAATATGATGTAAGTGGATAGTTAAGAAGAAATTAAGAGAAAATGGTACGATAGAAAAATTTAAGGCTAGATCAGTTGCTAAGGGATATACCAAAAAAGATGGAATAAATTATTTTTATACCTATGCACCTGTAGCTAGAATTTCAACTATTAGGACATTAACTGCATTAGCGTCTACTTATAAATTTTAAATTCATCAAATGGACGTCAAGATTGCATTTTTAAATGAAGAACTTGATGAGTAAATACATATGTCTCAACCAGAAGGTTTTGTAATGCCTGAACAAGAACATAAAATATGTAAACTTATTAAATCACTTTACGGTCTTAAACAAACACCAAAACAATGTCATGAGAAAATTAATAAAACCATAATATCAAATGGTTTTAAGATTTGCGAATCAGACAAATGTGTCTATAGCAAATTTTGTGATGGTAAAGGTGTAATTATATGCCTTTAAGTTAATGATATGCTGATATTTGAGATTGATACCTTGAGTATTGAAGAAACGAAAGATTCTAAAAAAAAGGTTTGATCAATTTGATTGCAAAATTGAAAGCACCCCATTTGATCCAAATATGCAATTGCATTCTAATAATGGTAAATCAATAGATCAATGGGTATAAATGGCGGGAGATTCAACTGTTGCAAGCAGGCAGGAAACATGACTGTTTCAAAAACAACATAACGTTTGAAACGAATGGACGTGTCTGTTTGAACGAACGTAAATGGCGAGAGATGCAACTTTTCAAAGGAAAAGACACATCTTCATCCACTATAAATAGCAACGTCTCAGGAGCATTTCAAAATTACTTTGCTCTTACTTCTTCTTCTCAAAATTTTGCAACGTCTGAAAACCGTTTCAAATTCCTAAAACAAAAATGCCCGCAGTGTTACAAATCAAAAATGCGTGAAAAGTGTTTTTAATCCCCTCATGTTCTCTCATTTCTTACAAAACTATCTCGGATTTGTGCAGATCACAAATTCGATACTTTTGTCACTGCAGTCAGTTCAAAAAATAGTTTGAATCAATTTCGGCAGTGCTATCGCAATCAATTAAGAAAATAATCATCTTGAATTCATTGTATCTTGAAAGACAATTTGTTTTAACTCAACAGCACCCATTTAGTTGTTGAAATAAGAGATGAGGGCAAATAACATCGTTGGAAAAGCCTCATCGACATGCCTTAAAGGATCTCTCTTACTCTATAGATTTCGACCATTATCTTTGCCAACTCGAAGAATCATCACCAATAAGTCCATCCAACAAAATAAAGGTTTTATGTTGTACTTTTGACCCTGGAGGGTATCATATTCTCAGTTATTAGAAATTCATCTCTATATGAAGAAAACAGAAACGAAGTTTGATTCATATAATCTGACCCATTTATGTTGACAAACTCTTACACATCAAGAATAAAAAACGAAAAATAATAATAAGTTAGTGTATCGTAAGTAAAACTCTTTAAAAGTTACATGATGTTTGAGCATCCAATAACTAATCGCTCACGACAATGGCACAGACTTCACTTAACAGACAACATTTAGAGTGTTTAAATGTATGTTCAGGTCATGTGCGCTCGTGTGTGTGAGATTTTAAAAGCTCATTCATCTTCCATTAGATTTAGAACAAATTAGTAAACAGGAAAAAAAATTAGTAAGCTGAAAGATAACCATAGAAATTCATATCCTAATTAATAGTTTTCCTATTTGCTAATCTATGAGACGAAAAGTTTTAAAGGAGGAAGGAATGTGATAACCCGGATTTTTGGACATCGGATAATTGGATAATTAACTGATTTTAAACTATTGAGATACTGATTTTATTTAGTTGAACAAATAAAATATGTGTTTTCAAATTACTATTGTTTATATATATATATATATATATATATACATATATATATATATATATATGTAGATTGTAAATAGAAATTGAGGTTAATTTAAATTGAATTAAAATTGAATCAATTTAAATGGAAGTGGAAATTGGAAATTGATTGGAAATGAGGATTGGAAAGTTGAACAGTTTGGCTCTAGACTATTTTCAAAATAATTTGTTTTAATATAAACCTATTTTTCCAAGCTACTTACTATACAATCTTTCTTTTTAAAGCCAAACTATTTTATACTTATTTTACAATTTTCTTTGGAACAAATTACTATTTTTCAACTATTTTATAATTAAATTCCTATTTTACAACTATTTTACAATTACCTAAATATTATATAACTATTTAACTATTTTCTAACTATTTTACATTTGGTATCAGAGCCTATAGTAAACAATACACAGACATTAAATACTTATATACATACATGCATTCTTTGTATAACTGATATTATTATTTGATATTGTATTTTGATCTGCTGCGAATGTGAGAATCTGTGTCTTGTTCTGTCTTTCTTCTATCTCTTTTCCTTTTCTTCTAACTATCTGGAATTTTCGGGTTCGAAAATCCCGGATCGTTACATTTGCTACGTTAACATTCTTAATACAATTAAAGGGGAACGATATGGACCTCAATAGTATTGGTTAATGCTTATTTAATAGTGAAAATAAAGGACACGTCCCTATAATCAAACTTTATACACAAAACATCATCCTCATAAAAAAAAATATAAATTACATTCATATTTTTAAATACTACAATTTTCTTCCTTACAATACCACTCTTCTCCATTGCAGCAATGTTAATTCTTTATATATGAATGTTATTCTCGCATCCATAATTAAAATTTGCACCCCATTAATTATCAATATTTAAAACGCAATAATTTCTTGTAGAAATGACAGATTAACAAACTGTTTTCACTATTAAATCACAAATTTTATTATCTTTCTAAAGAATGACATTGTGCATATGTAAATTGATGTTTTTTAAATTTCTACAATTATATGCAATAGTTGCAGACATTTCTGCAACTATATGCAATAATTACAGACATATCTGCAATTATACATTATAATTGTTATATGCAATAGTTACAACTGTATACAATAGTTGCAAAATTGCAGACATGTCTACAATTATAATATATAATTGCAGAAATGTCTGCAATTATATGCAATAGTTGCAACTGTATGCAATAATATCAAACATGTCTGCAATTATACCTTTCAATAACAGATAATGGGCGTTACTTGTGTACATGTACCATACAATGCCTAGTAGCAGGCTAAGCAAGCTACTAATTAAGGCAACTATTCCATGTAAACTTGATGAAAACTTTACCACCATCATACTAAATGTTACACAACACAAGCACATCCAACATATATGTAAATCATCCATAACCGAGTTGGAACGACTGAGTACTCTTTCGGTTTTATTTGCATTATATTCTATTATTATTATATATAATATATATTGTGGAAGATAACTCTTGTAAGGACGCTCAGCCTACATAGTTGCTTGGAGGATCATAGCTGCAGATGATGAAAACTCCACCATTGTTGCATATCACACGTGCACATCCAATACTAACTGACTTTGCCCGCACAAGTTGAGTATAGCGACCACAGACCCTGCCAGGATTACAGGTGTTACTGTCATAATGATAGTATTGCTTCTCATATGTCTATTCAGAAAGAACAATATTTTGTTGAAATTTAATGCTAAGTATTTGAATTATGAAGTTTTTCCCACGGATGGGGCCCCGACACTGCTCCAGCTTCCTCATATTTCTCTGCGATGCTGCAAGATCGATGCCTATCCAAAAAGAACAATTGCTATCTGGACAGTTCAAAAGCACCAGTTGATCAATTCTTATTCTGTGAAAACCTATGAAATGAAAAGCCTGAACTAAAAATCATGAAATTTGATAGCTTAAAAATTTCAAGTCTGGAGCCCACTATTGGTAGAACAAAGTTTCAACTATTGGTAGAACAGAAACGTTTTAATTATCTAATACAAATATCATGTCATCGTACCAAAAAAAGTATACGTTATATATTTGAATTCCAAACTCATACTGATAAAGGTTGTTACACTCGAGGAAACAAAAATATCAATGTTTTAAAGCTAAAAATAAAACTGTTGGTGAATAAAGTACCATATTTCACAAAGAAATGGAACCAACAAGAGAATCAATTTTTTTTTTCTTTCACAGTAAAGGACACGCAATATCATACACATCATTTCAAATATGTGGCATCATTTGCGAAAATTTTCTAAACACCACTTTCAAACAATCACACAATATAACACGTATATTTCGATTAAGATTCACTTTGTACATCAAAACATACAGCTCTTCCTTGATTTTTCTCTAATATGCATCACACTACACAGTATGTTAATGGAAAGATAGATTTTCATGTAGAACACATTTTATTTCTTCTGTGTGCCATGATAACTTGATGCCCTAAATATTATAAAATGAAGATATGTTGTCTAAAATGCTTAAAATTTTGCTAATTTATAAACCTGAATCATGTAATTTCCCCTGTTGTAACGTTAACCACATTAGCAGCCATAAGAGGACAATGTGCAATTTAATGTTTCCACCACGAGACGTATTTGAGCAATGAAACAGCTCTCAGTTGTATTACTGCTGCAGAAAAAATGTTATTTTCAGGAAATCACGGTAGCATAATAGTAGCTCTATAATTCATTCCTGATGTATAAAAAGAAAATAAAACAAATGCCCAAGTCCCTTATGAAGACATGGGCTATATGTTTAAACTTTAAGGTTGAAAGTTTTATACTGAGGGGTGTAACATGAACTCTCCAACTAAAATAGGCTCGACAATCATTGATGGCTGTACACTGGTATGACATTGATTCAATGGAACATGAGAATTTTACTCCCTTGCTTCATCACACCTAGTTGACTTATGACCGTATTAATAAATAACTAATATGCAATAAAATATTAAATATTATTACCTGGGAGCTTACTACATAAAGCATGGAAAATATGTAGTTATAGTGTTATACATTCAGTTAATCATTGTCAATAGAGAAGTGGAAAATTATAAAAATAACTGAAAGCATATTTAGGAACCAATAACGGGAAGGAACTATTTATTATCTTAAAAAATGGGTACGTCTGACTTTACAAAGCAAGATTTGACTAGCAAATATCTCGACGGACTGCATGGTAGGTAAGGAAATCAATAAAGCAAAACTGAAAACAAAAACTAAACTAAAAACGTGTTAATTTTATGGGAAAAACTTTTATTCTGACAAATATTCTTATAGGTATTATCGTATTGATAAGTGTTATATATATGTGTAGTATGTATATATGTGTATGTGTACTCAAGCGTGAAGGTAAATTATTCTTGTATCAACAATCACTACGTATTTCATAGACAAAAAGGCAAGTTTTTTAATCAGTCTAACACTATGAATCTTCAATGTTTCTCACCGGCCCCTTTAAAGAAACTCAATGCAACAATAAATTTATGTTTTATATGTTTTGAAGCAGAAAACATATGAAACTGGAAGTAAAATGAACAAAAACCATCTTAAAAATAGATTTAAAAAATTATATGAGAACTTATAAAATATGGGAGGGTGTAAGAAATCATAGAAAAGATTTTTTTTTATAAGTCTTGGGTGCCACAACGGTTTAAACTATACAAATGCAAGAGCATATGAGTTAGTCATCAAAATGTTTCATTCCTCTAGATAATCATAGTTTCTCCATGAAAACACATGATATATAATCATTTCATTATTATAACTACCTGACATGAAAAGGCAATAGAGAATCAAGCTACCCCTTCACATAAGTGTTGCTTTTATAACAGAAAGTGTTTCCTGTGAAAGAATTTCAATGAAAACTCATGAGACCCATGTATAACTAACAAGTTTGTTTTAATATAATCTAACTAATGTATACGGTTATATTGTCAATAAATAACCATTAACAATTTAACAGATTGGAACACATTGAATAAAACAGGAAAAAAGATACCACCATAGAAGCTCTAGAAAACGACAGTTGTTTTGGAGCATTTGAGAGTATACACTACCAATGGATGAAGTTGTGGATGCATGTGATTAACACAGTATCCTCCAACAAAAAGAGATCAGATGCGGCAAGGAGACCGACGATTCTTTTGCCTTAACTGCCCTAATTCATCGTCGGAAATGGGATGTGTTTTTTTTATTCAAAACCACCAGTGTTTTTGTGTTTAGCGTTTGTTATTGTCAATCACATGTTGAAGTGAAACGTGATGCCTATCTAGTTTCCTTACTACATACAGGTTGAATTCAAAATAAAAAAATCTATGAAAAGGAAAAGAAATTTGGCCTTGTTGAGCTCTGTTGGATAAAAAATGTATCAAAATCTCAATGGGTTTTCTACTTTAGTCTTTGTGACCAGATTTTAAGTTGAATAACCCAATACGATTGAAAATCTGGAGCCTCTTAGAAGACCCTTGTACAGATATTCTCATCTTCAATGTAACATTAAAATGCTTCTCATGAGTTATCAGAAAGGGAAGTGGAAGGCTAACGTTTCTTGTAAATGCATAAAAAGATACACTTCTTTATGAAGGGCATAATAAAACATGCCCCATCATCTACAAGTTCTAAAATAAAAAAGTTTAACCAATATGAAAGAGACCGTTTTCAAAAATTCCAAAGAGTAGTACGTTATGTATATTTTTCTTATTTGTATACATGACCGCACATTACACAATGCTCTTACAGGAAAATATCAGTGGTTGCTCATGAAAAATACTTGATAGATGTCGCAATCTTCAATACTGATGAACGGTCATCAAAATAAATTTAAATTTATGTTGGAATGTTATATCAAGCAACTTGTTGGATACTTTAAAGAACAAACCAAAAATGTCAAAATAATTTTTAAAAAAGAATCCTTATTGCATTACTAAATCTCCAATGGTTATAATTAAATTTGAGATAATGTGATAAAATTTAAAACTCAGTGCTTGGGCTCCTACCTTCCAGTTTATGCACACACGCTCCTTAATCTGCAGCAGCAGCAACACAGCAAATTTTTGCTCCTTAATCTGAACCAATATGAAGTAAACATCCAGCTATTTCCAAACTGAAGAAGATAAAATATTGATACGCCATGCTTACGAAATGGGATACATATAATATCCGCCTATACATGACCTAATAACTACAATTTATTAAAGCTTGCTCTAAGTAGCTTTGCATTATTCAAGATTTGAAGTTTTAGCATAAGAACATATTCATATATGGGAGTAAAATAAGAATACACCGCGGCCTTATTTTGATACATTAGATGAAAAAATAATGACATGATTTCATGATATTGAAATAAAGATGGAGTTGAACTGTTTCTAACTTTGATGATATCAGTAACATAATAGTGTGATTGCAGTCCTTGTTTCCATGTCAATTAGCCAAACAAAAAGGAAAATCAACTTTACGCTCTGCAAGCACTATATAAAGTCAAAATATTTGTCAAAGACTAAAGTGTAAAATGGACGACTGTCAATAGAATAAAAACCCAATGCTTCAGTTTCATAATCACCAATCTAATATGATTGTATTTATATGCATCGATTACCTACATACCCAGGAACTTTTATAAGAACCACGGTAAGTAGAACAGAAATCAAAATCCTAAAAATAAAATTTGGGTTAAGAAAACAAGCTGAATCATGATAACTTGGAACTGGAGAATAACTGCGCAGATGATATTCCGTATGAACTTCAGGGACAAAACCAAAATTTAAAGTTTTGATGAAGAAATCGAATGCTATTAAGATGGATCTGTAAATAAATTAAAAATTGAAAATGCTGATCTGAAATAGAAAGAGCACAAACTGATAAAAGGTGGAACCCAGTGCACGAGGCTCGCGCACGATAGCGGGTTCTGGGAAGGTCGATAATGTACGCAGATTTTCCCTCGCATTGCAAAAATGTTGTTTCCGGACTCGAACCTGAGCGCCCAGATCAGCTAACCGTTGCGCCAAAGCTCCACCTCAAAGAGCACAAACTGATATTAAATAAAAAACAATTTTAGCTCGCTTTGGTTCTTACATTCCTATTTAAATTAATAGAAAATAGATAGATTCTTGATTAGAAGATCGTGTTTCCTATACAATATTCAACAAACAGCATAATCACCAAATATATTTTGTTATTTTCCTGTACACTGTAGGATATAATAAAAGAGCTTAAACATACAAACCGTGATGACTAGAATTGTTTACTGTGAAAGATCCATTTTTCGGTCTGTGGCAACCGATGCATTTGATATGTTGTTGAGCTCGTAATTTCATGGCGCTTTGTTCTGCTGCGTCCACTTCTGTATATTCGGGCTTCTTTAACAAAGCAGACTGCAGAATCAATGCATATTGATGTTAGCATAAACTCATTGTATAGCAGTAGATGCCTTTCTTGCTAAACTCATTATAAAAGTAAATACACGTCTAGAGAAGCTTAAATTGCAACTCAAACGAACCTTGTGCTCTGGGAACTAGGTCATTTCAGCCAAAATGTCCATCAAGGCAGCACCTTTCTTGCCAAGAACAAAATGCTGTATCTCAACGTCAATATAATTCCCATGTCTGATAGAAGTACAAAGGACAATTCTAGCATAATCAGCGTAAACCAAAATGGTGAAAAATAAAAACAATTAAACTATTAAAATGAGTTCAATAATGTGAATATTTCTTTGGGACTGCAGCCGGGTCTTCTCCATAAAAGATGGCTATATTCACCGAGTATATGCTATATATACATTTACTTGTGAAGAAGATAAAAGGATTATACAAAACTATGCTAAAATAACATTCACCAACCAATGCACCAACCAATGCATGCATTTTTCAGTGGAAACAAAAAATCTGACTCCAGTCTATGCAACAATAAATTATCTTGAATAATAAAAATAAAACAATAAAGTTGAATAGAAAACAGGCATTCTAGAATAAATACTCCAACGATTTATGTTGGTAGCACAAAATTAGTCAAGTTAAACACATTAGCAAAAGCCATTCACCTCTACTAATAAGATTACATAACAGTATGCAATACAGCAAAGGAGACAAATTTTATTCCTAACTCAACAAACCATGGACGTTGAAATGCATCGAGGAGTAATAATAAAAAATAAACAAAGACGTTTATTTATATGGAACCAACTGAAAGTCAACTAAGTGATAGGTACAAACCTTCGGCAGAAACATAAAGCAGTCTGAGATAAGCAATAATAAACAACACTGTAAACCATCAATCTAGTAACTACATCTTATTTATGTAGGAAAATCAATATATATTTTATGATGATAGACCAAAACATCTGGAATTCAACTCATTTTCAAACTTGTATGCACTTGCAATTCATGTGCATAGAATATCATGTGAATTTATACATAATAAAATTTGCATTGACCTACAAAGAATACGATCAGCATTATATATACTAGTGTAAATCGCACGTACGTGCATCTATAGTAATATTTTATTTTTATTTAATAAAAATTAAATAGACAAAAGTGTATTGTAAGTGCAAAAACTTTGGTGGTCACAACACTTCTATTTCAAACAGTTTTGTTGGTTGTAAATTTATATTGGAATTCCATCGATGGATAGTCGGAAATAGGATGGTGGTTGTGGTTACAAGGGGACAATGAAATTTCGTTAATGTATAAAAGGTATTTTTGAAATTCAAAAAACACCGTGGAAATCATATCCATTGAATTCTTTTTATTAATATAGTAGAGAAGTAGAGATATAATAACAACAGGTCGTAGGTGAGCATGATTCCTGTTTCTGGGACAAGGAAACTGGTTTTCTACGATAATATGAGAATGTGCCTCCAGGCCATCTACAGATATAGTAATCCGATAATATTTCTAAATTTGATGGAGAGTTAAAATGCAATATTGGGTAAACTTGTATAATAATTGTTTACTTAACACAATCGCATGTATAGGTAAAATATAAAGTACAATGAAAAATGACATGATAGAAATTCAATTCTGGAAGTACCTCACTGATGAGGATAAAGATGTCACAATATTGATTCCATTTACATCCTGTGTCACTTGCTACAGTATAGGGCATGCTAAAGTCCCAAGAAAAGCAGTTTCCTATGCATGCATGCAACTTCAAGAGAGTGACAATCAGCGACAGGTTAAAGTATCTTGAGATTAAATGTTATGCAAGATGGCCAAGAAATCAACTTAATGCAGAAGCAGGGACAAAATGTAATATGCATTTGGCTATAGTATGTATTTTAAATTAGATTAAGATGAGTAGCACGTGGATGGCAGGAAAATATACTAATACGAACTCAATTAAAATATACAGATTAATACATATTGCGTCAAGCTTCAAACCCATCTATTTTAATTTAAATTCCTTGTATCAGATCTCATTCAAAGTAACTTGATTTGATTTGCGTCGTGAAACACATGTTTAATCTACAATCATTAATCAATTAATAATACTGCAGATTGAAGAAAAAAATAACTTGCAACTGAAATAACTAACAAGAGCGAGGGAGATTCCAACATTATGGCTAGTGAATAACTTTTCCATCTCAGGACTTATTTTGGTGTAGGGTTTTGAGTTGATGCAAAATGATTGGTTAGGATTCTGATTTTTGAGGATAGACATATTAAAGTTTGGGTTTCTTAATCAAACTATATTTATCATTACCTATTATTTTTGGGCAGTGGGCATTGCCTAAACACGGAGCTGGTCACCAAGTAATTACTAGGGGTGGGCATAAACTGCACCGCTATACGAAAACCGCTCGCAGCGAACCGCAAAAACGGTGCGGAAACCCACACCGAATCTTCTAACCAAAGCGAATACTCCAAACCGGACCGACCCGCATCGATACGGTTCGGTTGCGGTTTGGATGATTGAACCAACCATATTAAACCGGACCGAACCGAATATTTACACTAGTAACCTTATGATAAAAATATAAGCAACTCCTATCTTATTTTTAAATTCTAACGATGTATATTCAATTTTAAGCGTATGTTATTATATTAATAATATTCGCTGCCATAAAGGAAGAAGTTATAGTTTTGGTATAATATTTTTCATCTCATTTTTTTTGGATAAATGCTAATTATAATTATTCTAGTCATTTTCTTTGATGATTATGCTTTGATTAATGTTGATGTTTGGTTAATCTATCAAAAAAATCTCCCTTGTAGCTAAATGTCAAATTGAAATATTCATACAGTTAATAACTAATCTTTCATTTCAGTATAACATTATGTGTTTTAACCTTTAAGTGTAAAAGCTTCACATAGTTGCCTTCGTAAATTGATTGTTGATGGAAGTAATTCTCTTACTTCATACTTAATACGGGTTCAAACCAGACCGGATCGAAACCGAACCGTAGTACATTCAAACCGAACCGAAACCGAACCGTTTAAAAGATTAGTATAATGGTTTGTATTTTTGATTAACCGTTTAATGCGGTGCGGAAGCAGTTTGGACTTCAAACCGCACCAAACCGACCCACGCCCACCCCTAGTAATTACTTTAATATAAAATTTATTCTTCCGGTCTAGTTTCTATATGCTACTAAGAAAATTGAATGCCTACTTATATGTTATAAATGCATTGTGAAATAGCATGATGTGACCGACGTCCTAAAGAGAGTGCTTTAGAAAATGATGGATATATTTTTGTCTTTTATCCACACTCAAGTATTTATGTTTGAATGCAAAACACCAAACCAACATAGCTATGTCATAAATCTTATACCCAGCGGCCTTATCATGGAAATTGTGCTTTCATTTTGATGTTTTCATTGAGTTCGTAATTGGCAAGGCAAAACAAGATATGATTCGAAATCAAACGAGAGCTTTGTTCAACAAATTGTAAGGCTCTAAAACTTGACTTTTTGTTAATGAATAGAGATAGCTTGCTTCAGAATGTATTATTGCATTATCATCTGTTATAATGGACTTCGGGTTTAACATGTATAAAAGCCCATCTAGTCCAACGGTTCATCAATATAAATACTTTGTAATGCACTGTAAAAGTGATGTAATACAATTTCAATTCAGTTTCTCCTTCAATTCAATATCATTCTATACTTCATCATCAAATTTTAACACTGTATCAAAGCAGTTTGAAGCTTAACAATATTCAATCAAATTTAGTGATACTTAATTAAATCCGATCTATCATCAGATTAAAGATCATCACCTGATAGTCAGATTCCCATCAGAGTTAATTCTCCTCATCTGGGATTTATAAGAACTTGCCAAAGATCGGTGCCTTGCCTAGGAATTCATCAATTTTCGGCTGCAACTCAACTTAGCAAATTCTGAGACAAGAAAGAATTCAAAAAAACCAATACAGAAATCAAGAATTTCATCAAAGTCTACAAGAAAAGTAAGTGCCGAGCCAAGAACTTATCAGAGTGATCTTATCACTTAAGTTCGGCTGCATCAAACCTGTTTCCTGCTTCTTGAAGCTCTTCTTGAATCTACCTGCTTTGAAAATCTTTCAAGTCATTCAACTTTAGAGTTCTATCATCATGGCTGAAGATAACAACACTTTAGCAACATCAGAAAACTCTGCTAATACTCAACTTGTCACAGCCACTGAAAATCTCATGAAGACGGTAATTAGCCCTCAGAGCCAACTGATAACTTGCTTGCATTATCAAGATTAAAATAATGTTTGTGCCATTTTGAGTAAGATCTGATACAAGGAATTTAAATTAAAATAGATGGGTTTGAAGTTTGATGCAATACGTACCAATTTGTGTATCTTAATTGAGTTCTATTTCAGATCAACATTCTTTTTTTTTAACTCGTTTTTTATGTTAGTAACACTGTTAGTGGATACTTTGGTAGGGTAAATGGAAAGGAAAGTAGGACATTGTTGGAGGATGATCCATCGATTTGATTGAGACAACAAACTCCGATAGTGCAGTTGTAGACAAGTAGGATTGCCTGCAACTGCACCATCCCAACAACGTTCTGCTTTTCCTTAACATCCACTAACCGTGTTTGCTAACATAAAAAACGAGTTTTAAAAGAAATCGTCCAAGTTTACATAACCCATGCAGCCAAGGTAAAAAACGAGTTACCTCCCCCAAACATAAAAAATACAGGAACATACAGCATCAATCTTTCACTCTCCCAACCAACCACAAAATCCATTGATGCGGCGCCTATAAAAACCACGGCAGCGACTGCTCCATGGATAATTTTGGACCAGTCAACTGACAAAACTGCAAGGCGCAGCGACAAAAGAATGGGCGCCATTAACAGATTTATCGGCAATCGAACCTATCGCAAATCGCAACCCACCAAAGACGGAACCCACAATTAACGCGTTCCTGAATGTCTCGTCCCCTGCATTTAAATAAGTTCAAAATTAAAACTTCGGTAAATGAAAACGGAGACGAGATAGAAGACACGAAGAAACAGAAAACAATATTTACCGATGATGGGATCCATTTGCTCGGATTGAAATTCTTTCTAGAAATAGTGACACTTATTTATTTGGAGATTTGAGCAGGAACAAACGTTTCAGACGGGTTTAACAATCTCTCTCAATGTTTCAAGAACTATCTAGATGCCGTTAACATTTTTATGATAGAGTAGAGACTAGTTTAATTTTATTTTGTAATAATTTACGATAATGAAATATTATTTATTGATTGTTACAAAATTAAATAAAATTGCTTACATAAAATACATGGCTATCTTTAGTCCTTATTCAACCTCTAATTAAACCTTCATCAAAAAAAATCATTAGCCTCCAACTCTAACGTTACTCCATATATGTATACAAACGCACCATTTGTTACATAACCTTATTTTCTATTAAAAATACTCAAAATCTCTCTCTTTCTTTTCAAAAATAAAATCATTCTTTTATAACCCACCAATTGCGACCCTCTTATTTGACGTCCGAATCGACATTCAAACCACAAAAACCAAAAATGCTGGATCATTGGGTATAAGATAATTTAAACAAAGTAACATTCTAACTCCATGACTTAGAACACACAGCGAAAGGATAATGTATTATATCAAATATCCATCAATATATTCAAACCAAATCATATATCATATATATCTATAGTCATATATCCATATAATAACGGTCCAACAATCCACATGCTACGACATTAGATATCAGATATCATTATACACGGTATATACATAAGTAACGTCTTCGTCAGCCGCACCTTCAATATCACTTACATTGGCACGACTTCTTACTCAATTAACCTATCGATGATAAATACAAAGAAATACCGAGAGTGGTTTGAAATACATCCGAGTGAGTGAAACAAATCTACTTGACATATACTACAAAAATACTTGTATAACACCTTTATTGTGTAATACACATGCAAACATACCTAAACATGTGTCATATGTGTCCACAAAGTCAAATCAACATCGTATTTATACGGTTGACTATTTAACTAAGGTCATGTTATGTGCAACTAAACAATATATAGCAATGACTTTGATAAACGATGTCCTACGCTCACTATTCGCTCAAACTTGTGGACATATTTCTAGGTATGATCTGTTGAAGGTCATGTAAACATGTACATGGACGTCTCAGCCTCTCACAATCCACATGCTAGACATTTGAGACTCGTGACGCAACTATAAATCATAGGAGCCACTAACATCGATGAATTACCCGATAAGATATACACACCTACAGTTGCATATTATCCACACAGGCACACACATATGTTTCATCATATCAAGGTTATACTAGGTTGGTCTTTTCTCAAATAGATCGAAAAAACACACAAACTTGATTCGGTTGCGATTCTCCTTTCAAATTGGCTCTGATTGGGTCCAGGTTCAATGTGGTCTAGGTTGTGCCAAGTGATCGACTACATAGGCCTTTTGGTCGAAAAATGGTTATAATCGACGCTCGTATTTTTGTTTTGATTTTATATTCTCTTATCGTTTTTTATTTTAATTTGTTATCCTTCAAGCATTACTTATTACTAGTCAATATGCATTCATTTAACATCATCTTATAATTCATTCATATTATCAAACATTGATTATATATTGGTTTAACTTCATGAATCGATGTATTTACTATTTCTATATTCTATTGGTGCATTAATCATTTTTTAATCTCTTTTCACTTCTTAATTTATTATAATTAATATTCAATGTATATTATTTACTTATTTATAAGTTTACCTCTTTCATACAAATCAAAATTCTTCATTTTAATCATAATAGACTCTTCAATTTGTGTTATACTTCAATATATATATATATATATATACATATACATATACATATATATGCATGTATGTATGTATGTATGTATGTATGTATAGACGCACACACAAACGGATATATATATATGATCAACGCCTCTGATTTGACCATGAAAAACTCAGTTCTTTCGCTATCCTAAAATAGATGATCTGAAAAACCTGTCATCCACGACTTTCTGATCCACGTCCAAAAATGGCACAGGCATCGCATATGCCGTTGGCGGTGGATTGTTTGAGGTAAAATATAAAATAATGAATAGATCATAGAACTATCTACAATATTTTGCATTTCTGAAACTCACAACGGAAAGGATAAAATATGTAACTAGTAATACAATCCTAGATAAATTATACAACGTAATATTAAATAAAATCCAACTACAACATCTCTCTGTACTAGTAACGAAAATAATATAATTTCAAAGAATAAATGAAATAAATAGTAGATAGCCAATAAATAAATATGTGGATCCCCATCGTACTATCAATCCTCTCTATCGACCTATCAAAGTAAAAAAAATATGATAGAGGGGGTCGAACATATGACTAGAGGGTGAAATGCATCATATAAGGGTATGATAGTAATAAACCAGTAAAACAACACTTATGCTCGAAAATCATACTTTAACATGTGTCATCTACACCCAACAAGTTAGTTAAACACAATATAATACTATAGTAACATCATATGCTAAGGTCTTACAATAATCAATCGCAAGTCTAGTCATAAGCATACTATTAAGCTCAAGGTCTCAACTCATACATCGAAACAATCACGATACTATGAGACTCAAGTCCCAGCTCGTCGTCACCTAAATGTATGCACACTACTAAGCTCTACGTCCCAACTCGTGTATTGCCAACTACGATGCTATTGGGCTTAAAATCTCAACTTGTCGCTTAACATATGTACGCTATTGAGCTTAGCGTCCAAACTCGTGGACTACCAACCACGACACTATTAGGCTCAAAGTCCAAACTTATCGTTGCCTAACGTATGTAAACTATTGAGCTCAAATTCCTAACTCGTGTACTGCCAACTACAATACTATTAGGCTTGAAGTCTCAACTCACCATCTCTAGACGTCACTAGCTCCATCGAAGTGCATCGAATGCCTACCATATGCCACACTACTGAGCTCAAAGTCTCAACTCAAGTGGCCCGTACGAGACAGTGTCGTGGAAATCGCATGTGACTATTGAAGCCAAGTTCAAGCTAGACACCTGCTTAATAGTTTGCGATATTATCTAGATCAAGCCCAAAACTCTTTATCATCTTACCGTTTATGAAGCTACTAGATTAATCCCTAACTCGTAGGCGTAAGTCCATGTTGTAGGATCGTTTTCACCCTAGAGGGGGGAAGGTGAATAGGGTGATACTAAAAGTTAATGTAGAAATAAAATAAAAAAGTAATGCAGTAGAGATCACACACGGATTTACCCAGCTTCGGCAATAACTTGCCTACGTGCTGCCCCCAAGGTTTCTACTAGAAATTAGGTAATCAGACGCTTACAAAAACACGTAAACTCACGACACCCGCTAACTCGATTAACCTAACTCTAACCTCAAAACCCTGTCACAACTCAACCATTGAGTTGCGAATTCTCAAACTACGCCCCATAGTTTGTACCCAGTTACACAACTAGAAAGTTACACAATTTAAAATAGAATGTTTACAAATAAAAATAAACAACTAAACAAACCTTATTTAAAAAGAAGCCCAACAGAAATATAAACCGGCCCAAATTAAAAAAGAAAAGTCTGTCTCCCTTTTGATATTCGTCTGTTTCGGCCGTTCCGTTTGTTTGCTCTCAAAAATCAAGGTTTTTTCGATTTGCTTGAGGCCACCGCTTGGAGTTCAAATCAATTGCCTTTCGTTCCTCGATTAACTTTGATTTGCCTTGTCAATCAATTCTCTGGCTTTGATAGCTTGCGACTGCTTTAATTGCGTCGAGCTCGAATGATAAAAAATGGTATGCGATTTTCCCCCCTTTTGATTTTGATTATGCTCGACTTCGATGATTCGAGTTTTAGATTTGTTTTGATTTGTTCTAAGTATTCTCTCTGTTTTGCTTGATCTCGAACTCGAATGATGACCGATGATGAATTTTGGGTTTAATTTATAGGGGTGAAAACCCTATAATTTCGTTCGTATATTTGGGTTTGAATTTTTCATGATTTTATCACTTGCATTGATTTTTGATCGAACGAACTTGTGGTTTTTGACTTGATCACTCTGACTTGATCTTCGATTATATTTCTGATATATTTGAATATGCTCCGTTCTTTACTCCTATGACATGTTCATCAGTTGCTTACAGTTTGAGATAAACTTGACTTGATAAAATCTGACTTGTTCACTGGTTCCATTCTTTGTGACATTATTCAAACTGCTACTGACAATTGTTGAACACTTCAAAAGTGTTTTGATTGACCATTTCTTTTTGAATTATGACCCGCGACTTCAACTGATAATTTTCGATTTCCCATTACTCTTTGAAACTGCTCCTTGACTTGTTCGAACTGCTACTGATCATGTTCGATTTTATTCTTTTATATGTTTTGTCTACTGTGCTAGAGTTGTCATGTTGATTTGCTTAATCCCCTGTACATGTGAGCATGTTTGAAGCTTTGAGACTTTGTTTCGAGTTAAGCTACCCCTGTTTGCCACTATATATGTATACATGTGTGTGCAGACATGCATACATATATGTGATTGCTCATTCTTGCATTTATCTTGCATATACAACATGTTCATATTTTGAATGCTCTATTATATGGTTTTCAAAGATGGTCCACCTGCTTGTTTGACTTGTTGTGCTTACATTCTGATGTGTACATTTCTGAACTGAACCGATATGTGTATGCATATATGCATACATGCTCCAATGCATACATGTCTGGTTGGACCTGAGTTATTTTGTTCCATTGGCTTGTTGTCTGGTCTGGTTCATTTTGTTCCACTGGCTTGTTGTTTGGTCTGGTTCATTTTGTTCCACTGGCTTGTTGTCTGGTCTGGTTCCACATGCTATTTTCATTTGAAGTCCGGTTCAAGTTGTTGTCTGATTGCACTGGCTTGTTGCACCTGTATTCTCTTAAGTCTGGTCTGGTGGTCTTGACATTTCATTTCTCTGTTCACTTGAGTGCTTACATTCATGTTTCATGTTAACTCATGTGGTTCCTTACCATTTTTCTTTGTACTTGGTTGCATATGAACTTGTCACTAAATGTTCATCATGAACATTTTGCCCTATCCTCTGGTTTTCATGCCTAAATCCCTGCATGTAGCTTGCCTTTGTACATTATGTTCATGCCTGAATGTTGCCTTGTTTTCATGTTCAAGTTGACTGGTCTGATATGTTGTCAAGTTGTTATTTGCATTTGAACTTGAGTTGAATCCAATCTAGGCTTGGGTTTGACCTTGTGCTTACATGTCCCTGCTATTTTAACAAACAAGTGTATATTAGTGTGCACGACCTTGTGGCATGTACAGTGATACACTGTGCATGTCACAAGTTGTTCGTGTAAGATGAATTAAAAGAAAATAATGACGAACAACCCAAATAACCGAGGCAAACAATATTTTCAAACACACACTTCATTTTGCACTGCAAAATATTTCTTTTTCAATTTTACTGCGTCAGTGTTTATTTTGCAGATAGTTCAGATGTTGGATACAGACTGGAACAAAGTTGAAGATCAAAATACGAATGAAGAGTAAATATGTAGTGAGGTGAAATATGTATAAAAAATTGTATATTGAAAATTGTGTTGTAATTGAAACTTGTATAGTGAGAGCTTAAATTTGTACTATTCGAATTTGTAATAAAATATTTGTTTAAATATGAATTCTGAGTTATGTATTTTATTCAACAAATATTTATTTAATTATGTAGAAAAATAAAATAGTACAATAACAAATACATTTAAACGAATATATATATATATATATATATGTGTTTATTATCATCAAACAAAAATCATAGGCTATTGTATTCTACACATGCTAATTATTCGCCTAATGGTCTGTGAGATTATCGGGATCAAGCTCAAATCTCATCATAGCCTAACTGTTTACGGGTCCACTAGATCAAGCCCCAATCCTTTCTCTCCAATCGTCATTAGTACAACCTATTACTAATTTCCTTATACATGTACCGAAATGCCCTAGTGGAGCCCCCGTAACGAACCTATTACAATAAGGCATTTTTCTGAAGTATCTCAAAACATATCAAACAACATACCAAAATGTTTCTTGTCATACCATGATCTAGACACTGTGAACCGCACGTTTAATGGAGGCTGTATGTGATAATTATAAGCATTTAAAGTTCATGGGCTTTTCCGTAACTTTATAAAATATTTAATTAAATGATATTACTTT
This sequence comes from Allium fistulosum, assembly GCA_030737815.1. Taxonomy (NCBI): domain Eukaryota; kingdom Viridiplantae; phylum Streptophyta; class Magnoliopsida; order Asparagales; family Amaryllidaceae; genus Allium; species Allium fistulosum. Next base: position 330,087,274 of record CM060906.1, read on the forward strand.
ATATCATCAGATGAACACCACCAATGGTTTCATGTCATTAAGAGAAATGATTTTAATATATAATATATATAACTTATAATACTATTACACTTTTAGTTAGGGACAGATCAAACGTTGTCGATTTACAATAAAAAAGTCACTTTTTTAATTAGTTAGCCATGGCATATTACATCATAATCACGTGTGTGTATATCACTTTTTTCAGTTTCATCATTTATAATTTTATTTAAGGCCATGTAGGATGAATTACTACGTCTTATCAATATATACATAAACAGAAAGAGTCACACTCATCGAAACACTCGATTAAAAAACCCAACACCATCTTCGTTGTTTAGCTTCTTTCACGCTAAAAAACATCAAAAATTTGCCAATATTCCTTTACAAAATTGTAGTGCTTGTGTCCATGGTCATGTCAATGGGTAGATTGTCAAATTCTGTTAAAAATCATAGAAATTCGCCATTTTGAAGTTTGACGAAGAAGGATGAAAAAACTGTATGAGATTTCATCACTTTCCTTCGTTATCCGAGTCAGGTGTACCCTTGATTTAAAAAACTCCACATCAAAATGATATATGACCATAGTAATCTTTGCATCTTTCAATTTTTCACTGGTTTTGTTGAAATCCATAGAAAAACAGAGAAGTTATCGATTTTCAAAGTTTGGTGGAAAAGAGAGAAAAGGAAGAAGAAATGAAACGGTTCAAAGAAAATGAGATTTTTGAATTTGCTTAGGATTTGGTGGAGATTGGTAGTAATGTGTTTACTCTTAAGTAGAATTATAGAATAAGGTTTACTTTTTTATTTATAGGCTGACGTAACACATGTTTATCCTAAAATCTCGAAATTAATATATTACAATAATGTCACTAGGTTTGACATCTTTTAATTTCTAGCTCGTTAAACCAAATTCTGTATGTTATATATGTTTTCTGACTGTAAATAACATTCCGGACTCAATGGAATAGGTCCCGAGCCTATTTTCAACTTCCACAAAACTTTATTATCATTCCCTTTATGTAAAATAATGATTTTACCCATTTAATTTAATCATTTAATTTTATAAAATTACGAGGTGTTACATTCTCCCACTTAAAGAATTTCGTTCACGAATTTCCAACATACAGATAATACAACTCCTTTTATATAATACAAACATATAAAACAAATATAATTACAACCTTCTTGCATCCACCATATAATACAAGCAAAAGCACAACCAAGTGTATATACTATATATGATAGATGAAATAGGAAGATATGATATGAGATGAGTGAAAATGCAAACAAATCGCCCTCTCATATGAATGCATATACAGTGCAACCTATATGTACGTAAACATCCTAATATATACAAATATATATATATATATATATATATATTTGTGTGTGTATGTACATATGTATGTATATGTATATTTCTATTTGTATTTGCATCCATACAACCATAGGCAACATCCATATCAAAGTGCAAGTAAATAACCACGTCCATAAACACAACTAGTAAACAAATATATATAAAGAAACAATAAATAACAGGTATAAAGTTGTTTAGTATAAATTCGAACACCTAACCATAGGTATCTACCGTAGGTTGGAATGTATATACATACATGCCAACGCAGTATAAACTAAACTAGTATAACTCAAATAAAGCAACCATAGTAACCAAAACACATTATAAGGATGTGCATACAACAAATCCTAGCATCCATACATCCATGTGGAAGTCAACTAGTTAAAACAACCATGCAAATAAACAACAACCTAATGAGAGAACCAACCAATAAACTAACTAAAAGAGGAACTAATTGGAACAGAACTCGTGATAGGATACTCGGATTGTCTCCTCGAGCTCAATCATACTCCTATCCAAACCTTTCTTCACCTTACTTGGACAAACTTCATTTCCTCATTTTTATGCTATCACATAAAGTCCTAAGATGTGAAAACACCTATGAAGTATCATAGACTTCGTCTCTCGCTCACCTCATAAGCTTACTAGTCTCTACCATAACTGCTAAATTTTCAACATACGTTCGCTAATGAGATAAACAAAAAAAATGTGAACACCGCCTATAGAGTATACGTTTTGTTTGATGGTAACAAATATATTTTTATATTTGATTTTTGTTTTCATAGTGTGTCATAGTTAAAAATCATAAAAGCACAATTTTGTTTTCAATCAACACATCACACATTTTATTTCTTATTTGTCAAAAGAGTTAATTTCATTCATTTACATATCTAATTGGTCCAAAGTGAGTCTTATATGTATAGTACAAAAATATCTCAAAAGTAATGCATCGGATATTAATCATTCGAAATGGGAAACTAAATCATTTATAATGGAAGGAGGTTCATTTGGAATAAAATATTTGAAAAATAAAGGAAAGTTATGTTTTCTCATTGTTTGGAAATACTCTATAACAACAAAACAGAAAACAATATTTCATAATCTTTTTAAAAAGAGGAATATATTGCATATAAATTCATTCACATGTTCAATTATTCAAACCAAAGTTTCAAGCAAATATTTTAGCCAGCTGTAAGTTATTTATATATGTATGTATGTATGTATGTATATTATATCTCATACTCTTCTTTTTAATCATCGGATACAAAAAAAAATCTTATTAAACCAAACTCAATACCTTATCCTCAATCAATTATCTGTTCATATCTCCACTTATCATCATCATCTCGAGTATCTTAAGTTCCAACCAGTGTAACAATCGAAACTGCATATCCACAAATCAAGATAGACTCGACCATCATCTCCCTAGTGAAGCGTCTCCATCCATCAACATAGTTCAAACAATTCAAAGATCAGTTTGTTCTAAACACAACTACTTGCAATAATTCCAGAACGTTCAACAACTCATCACCAAACATCATCATCATCCACGGCCAGATTCATCAAGTAGCACAAACTCCACAACACAGCAATTGACATCCAAGTTTTATGGTAGTGGATAGCGAGAAGTGGTGGTGGTTTTCAAGTTAGCATAGAGTACACTTCAGACATCGGCTGCATCTCTAAGCAACTGCAAGTCCTATTACCTTAGGTGACTTAGGTTGAAATGCTAGGCAGCAACACAACACATAACAATCCTCATAAACGAAGCAACAAAATCTCAAGTATCAACTCTAGGTAGTGAACATTTCTTTAATGTTGAGCACATATTCAAGAGTTTCACCTATCGTTTCTGTAAAGACCCGCAAATCCGTCTTCCGAAAACCCGACACTGCTATGTCCACTGTAGCAATTGTCGAACAATCAGATGGCGGAAGCGCGAACTTTAATGTTTAAAAGAAGAGGCAAAAGAAAAGACAGAAGAAAAAGAAAGAAGAGAAGAACAACAGAACAACATCAGAAATAGAGACAATATCAGAATCTCACATATCGCAGCGGAACAATATATAATAGATAAATGAATAATCTCTAAAACAAAGAACTATATCATTTTATACATACATCAATCATCAGAGTCAATATACAACAATGGACAGTTATATAACTTGTCCTCATACAGAATACACAGCGGAATAAATATATCAGATACAAATACTACGTCTCGCCATCCAGCTTGCTTCCAAAGCTCCAGAATATCCTGATAACATAACTCTAGACTGCCCGTGTGGAAATTGGTGGGCACCCAGAGTTTAGAAGGGAACAATAAACTCCGAGTCAGTCATGGTGACTGGTGTGAGATCGTAAAACAGTTATTCTTTATAACAACAAAATAATTTTAAAGTCAATTCGAAATGCTTTTGGAAAATGAAACTACCATAAGACCTCCCACCACACACACAATGCAAACGCAGAATTGGAGGAGATTTCTTCTTATGATAGTCAAAGATGCTTACTACGCAAAATCAAATTCTTTTTGATATTATTATTAGTGCATAGTGTAGAAAACATTTCGAAAGTATAATATTAATCTTAGCCAGCATACGACCAGTATCGTATGCCTACTATAGCTACCATCCAAACAGTGGGGCGCCACCATAAGTGAATGATAGGTTCTACAACTAATACCGTACAAGGCTCGTATTGTTTCTTTGGATTTCCAACAAATGGTCAGGCTAAGGAACTTCCTATCCACGATGGGTACGTCCCTGGAATAGACGACCCGAGAACCTAACCGGATCTCTGCCAACACAAGGCCGGGTTACCTCTGCAAAAATAGGTAACTACTGACACGCGTATGCCATCCCCCGATCGTAACCGATCTTCCCGAGGATCCCCGATTTCCAACAAACCACATCAAAATAATAATGCAGCAACCACATAGGTTAAGTATCTGGGCTCCATACCATGATACCACCTCTATCCAGAAGGAATGGCATACACTAAGGGGCGCTACTCCCTAGAACCTTGCTGCATCCTTCCTGTTTTGACCATTTCCGGGGTGTGAGGCTCGACGAAGTCTCGTCCACAAAGCTACGCTTCTCAAAAAGCCATGCTTCGGGTCAAACAAATGATCAACCTATGATCACAAAGATATAAGATCAAACAAATGATCATATCGCAAATGATCAAACACTGATCATTTCACAGCAACACTCAGTATGCCACGTTACCAAATTGGGAGTATATCGCTGATAAATTTCAACTACATAACCTCTGAGCTCGTACGTCTCAGAGAAGGGTGTTAAGCTAAGAGAATAAATTCTCCGCCACCAACAGAAATGTATTTGAAAGAAATCAGCTTTATATCTCAAATTGTAACGTCAGACACACATCCATACAAGTCTGTTCCAGGATCGAACAGAACCGAAGGCACTTCTCACGAAGCCCTTGCAAATCCGGATAATTTTCAATCACGTCAGGACTTCCCGTCACTAAGGGTGATAAAACCTCTAAATCGGAGATCAGCCGATGTAGAGTAACTCGACGGTAATCCTTCCGTTTTCAAAAATATCCGGTCTTCAACACCGGTCTTCGAATGCAATTCATAACGACGTTATCACATATTCGGAATGGGTTATACGACCCCATGGTCCTTTCCCGGCTAACCCGAATAGTGAGCGATTTATTTAAAAATAAGTGTGGCATTCAAATTCATCCAATTCACAACAAATACCATATTCAAGGTAATTATTGATAGTCGGTTATTTAACTATCAATAAAGATGCGCAACATCATCAGATTCCAAATAATTTTCCAAATTATTTCATCTTCAAAAATATCTTTACTAGATATAATAATTTCCACACTTCAAAAATAAATCAATATTTATTTTTAAACAACTTCCCTTTCTTTTATAAATTCCATAGTGAATTTATATTTTCAAAATATCTACTAATATTCGATTTTCAAATCGATTTCAATATTCAATTTCAATTTATCTTTAAGAAGATAAAATCTCAAAAACGTTTCATTTCATTTTGGAAAACATTCCCATACTTATTTAATAATAAGTATTTCACAAATCTATTTATTTTCAACACTTGGAAAATATTCGATATACTTAAATCAATATTAAGTATATATTTCATTCTTTAAGGAAACCATTTACTATAACAACTTTTATTTGAGTCAAAACGAATGTTACGTAAAACATCGTTACGACGACTCAAAATCACTAGTATAGGGATTCAGAATTTAGATAGATATATAAATCCCAATACTATATAAAACATTTCCTTTTGGAAATCATTTACTATAACAACGGTGTTATAGTCCACCATTTCCTTATATTTCTCGAAAACTTCTATTTCAACAATGAATGTTGAAATCTAGGATTTCGATATTTAATCATTTTAAAACATCGTTAAAACAATTAACTTCATCTTAAATATCACTTTCCCAAAACCATATCCATTTTACTTAAAAATATATTCACTGTCCAAAATCGTGAATATACTTCACTAACCACATTTCAATCTTTTCTACACATTTTATTTCAATAATAATTCGCTATCCAAAATCGCGAATATATCTCCGTTGATAATCTTCTATATTTAATTTATCAAATCCTATCGATTTCGAATTTATAAAACAACATTTATAAATTCTATTTCTATTGTCTAACAACTTCAATTTAATAAATCTCCTTTATTAACAATTCGATTCATAACTCAAATCTTATACCAACAATCCATAATTATAAGTTAAATACTTATAATTTCTTTATCTTACAAAATCATTTCCATTTATAAGTTCACAATTTATAAATTCCATTTATTTATAAATTCTTAAAAATTCATTTTAACGCTTATAAAAACTCGTTTTATAATACCAACATTTTAATTTATAAAATGTCAACTTTATAAACCTTTTAAGTAAACCGTTTATAATATTTTAAAAATCTCAATTTAAACCATTTTATAAATCAATCAACTATTTATTCCAAAAATCACTTTTCGGTTATATTTCACAAAGATCTTAACTTTTATAATTTTAAAATTTGAACGTTTATTTATTTAAAATAAATCACTTCAAAAATTCAATAAAACGTATAATTTCAAAGATCACTTTAAAATCCTTTTAAATTAAAAGTCGTTATTTTAAACTTCAAAACTTGAATCCGATGATGCAACAGCACCAATTAGTCAATCACAACAACAACATCATATATCAACATATGATAACAGAATATACATCAATATCTGTAAATAAATAAATACTGGTGAGGAATCCAGTTGGATCCCTCCAACCTGTTTCCCTGCATCCACAGACGTTAGCACAATACCAATTCCACTTCGAGGTGGAATATCGCGGTATATGGGTTTTATAAAAATAATCCGCTTACTAACGGCGCAATAGGGTCTCATCCGCTATACGAGGTGGGAAATCAATCAATCCAATATATACATATGCCAATATGTATATATTGCTATATATATATATAGATATATCCTACTATATCTAATATCACATCCAATAGCAATCATATCAAATCAATAACTGCAAAAATTCCACATTCAATTTGAGTGAGAAAAATCTCACCTTTGCTTTTATTTTGCCATCCATTTCATTCTAGACTTGTTTTCCATTTCGGACCTAGTATAAACAATTTTTTATAGAATTCATTAATATTCGAAATAATCGAATAATCAACTTTTATTTGGTAATTTTAATGATTCAATAATTTCATTTCAAACTAATTCTCCTTAACAAATTTATTTAACTAAGGTTTTAGTTTAAAAATTAAATTTTCTTCTTTAATCATTTCTAACAATAAATTAAACAGATTAACAATTATACCTCAGCCCAGAATCAAACGAACTGCCTACCGAACCCAACTTCTTCCATCGACGATGGTAATGACAACATCGGTCCTCCCCACGTGCGATCAGCCATCACTGGCGATGCCTCCTCCACGCAGTCGAATGTGACCCCTCTCCTGACATCACCGCTCTACCGAGAATGCCTCCAGCCTTCACTTGCAACAATCCTACTCACTGCCTCACGAAACTCCAATTCGCGACATCGAATTTTCGCCAGTGCGCGCGCGAGCTGCCGCAACCCCCCATCCACGGCACCAACTCACGTGGTTCGTCTGCCCATCCAGACTGTCGTGTGCCTTTTTCCTGCCTTTATCGCGAGTCGCCTTCCTCCATGAACAGTCGCGACTGGAACCCCATTCGAGCCACTGCTATCTGCTCGCGACAACCGCCTCCGAACGATACTCCATCCATGCCCTAACCCTAGCAACGAATCGCGGCAACCTCTCGACCCCCTTTTCTCTTTTTTTTTTCTTTTTGTGAAACCCAGTTCGATTTGAATGAGGGAGGAGTAAATTCGAGAGTTTGAGTACCAGAAAGGAACGAGATGGAGAGGAATATTTTAAACCTGAACGAAGTAGTCTCTACACGATCTTCTCCCCGTGATTAACGACATGATTTATGGAAGAGAACGTGTTTTGATTTTGACCATTAATTTAAATTTTAAAATTTAAATTTAAATCTCGATAAAAACTTCAATGCGTTTTCCCATCGTGTGCTCTCGTAACCACTCTGAAAAATACGAAATTGGAAATCCAGTAATAATACAATATTACGGACCCAATGGAATTGGTTTCGTCGAATTCCGAGACTGTGCCTCGGACGACTATTTTTAAATATCGATTCGAACAATATAATTTCAAACTGAACAATTCAATTTCAAACTTGATTCTGAAGCTTCTATTATCTTCAGTGTTATCAATATAAATTTTACAAGCCTTTGAAATATTTTTAATCGGCCTAAATTTGAAGATTCAAATTTTTATTCAACTTTCAATAGATTAAATTTTATAATTTAATCGTCAAATTCAAAGTTATATCGGGGATTCAAATTAAATCATCGTTCAAATATTTAAAATTAATTAAATATTCTCAATTTAATTTGTTCAAAATTCTGGATCGTTACAAACTTCCCTCCTTAAAAGAATTTCGTCCCCGAAATTACAAGTTAGAAAGAAAAGGTTCTTAACTCGTCTACTATTTTTCACAATCCAATAGTTTTATCAAATTTTCAAAACAAATCTTTCTACTAAAGATTCGTTATCATTCAACTAACTTTCTACTTTCAAAAATAGGTTTCAAACAACATTGTTGACTTCCAATTCAAATTTTAACTTTCAAAATTTTCTCAAAAATTTTCTAACGCCCTAAATTTTCGAAAAATTTCGCCAGCGTCTCCTTTGCGCGGCTAATACGGCACGACTACAAAACGTCCCTACGGACTCTCAGATTCCAAAAAGAAAAAGAAAAAGCCAAGCGGCTAGACAAGAAAATCACCAAATCTCATATTGAAATTCAAATACTTACCTTTTGTCGAGCAATTCAAATTTATCTTTGAAATCAAAATTCCCAATTCCTTTATTACACCTGTACATCCTACTAGCCATAATATCTAGTTACAACATTCAAACTATTTTGCACATTCAATTACAAAAAATTTCAATATTGCTTCTTATACATTTTTACCTCACTGTTGAAGTTACACATTATTCATTTTCATTCAATTTTATATTTCACATTCATTTGAATTCAATTTACTTTTCTTTTATAATCATTGAATTTAATTCGTTCAATACCTTATCCATTTGGTCAATATTCAATTAGCTTCACTTACTCATTTTAGTTTAATACTTCACAAATTAAATTCAATTCTAGTTTTATTCACTTACAAATTCAAAATGAATTTTAACATTCAATTTCATTTTCTTGCACTTGCAAATTTATTTGTTCATTCCCTAATTCATTCGTTTTCAATTTGAATCTCATTCCATTCAGATTTCAAATATTCTATAAGTTATCAACTTATTTACACCTTGATTTATACAATCATTTATACATTCCCATTCACAATTCCATTTTATTAAGGAATTTTATTTTCATTTATAAATTCATTTACAATTTATATTCACCATTTTATTCATATATGAATTCATCTCTTTATATTTCAATTCACATTTATAAATTTCATCCGTTAAATGGATTTTTATTTAAACTTTAAACTTTACAAGTTATCAACTTCATAATATTTCATAAATATTTCTACATAGTATTCCAGAGTTTACCAACATTTCAAAATCATTTTTGAAAACAATTCAAATTATTCTTTTGAATTTTCTAAAAAAAAATCCAAATTTTCCAAACAACTTCCATTTAAAACAATTTAGCAGCAATTCCTCTTTTGGAAACCCGAAAATGAACACCGGTGATGTCGCAATCATCATCGGAATTATTTTCCAGCGACCGAAAAGAGTTTAGAGCTTTCAACTCTCCAAAAATATTTTTCAAACCTTTGAAATTCATTTTCAACTCCAAAAAGATTTAAACTTTCCAAATCTCCAAAATTTTCAAATTCTTTTCAAAACATTTCCAAAAACTTCTTTGGAATTCCGTTTCATTTATAAATTCATCTACAATTAACAAATCCCATTCGTATATGAATTTATTTCTTAACTTTGGAGTTATGATTTCAATTTCTTATTCAATTTCATATAATAACGATAATATTTCAATATTATCACTTCTAACAACCATGCAACCATATACTGTAATAATTTACAGAAAATCATTTCTTTTCCATACAAAAATAGTTTTGGGCAAAATTATTTCATTTACCCTATTTAAAAACAATACTGTGCCGAATTGTTCTATTCAAGTGTTTAGAGATCCCTATCAATGATCGTTAATTACTCGTATTGACCAGAATCCATATACCACTCAATAAATCAATCATCACAATATAAAACAAATTTTTTATATTCAATAACAAATACGCGCTCATATCTATTATTACACTCAACTCATTCTAGAGTACTACTGACTCTATCTCTAATGAGTAATACCCAACAGAGCAGGGTTGTCGCTTAACCATATGCTCTGATACCACCTGTAAAGACCCGCAAATCCGTCTTCCGAAAACCCGACACTGCTATGTCCACTGTAGCAATTGTCGAACAATCGGATGGCGGAAACGCGAACTTTAATGTTTAAAAGAAGAGGCAGAAGAAAAGACAGAAGAAAAAGAAAGAAGAGAAGAACAACAGAACAACATCAGAAATAGAGACAATATCAGAATCTCATATATCGCAGCGGAACAATATATAATAGATAAATGAATAATCTCTAAAACAAAGAACTATATCATTTTATACATACATCAATCATCAGAGTCAATATACAACAATGGACAGTTATATAACTTGTCCTCATACAGAATACACAGCGGAATAAATATATCAGATACAAATACTACGTCTCGCCATCCAGCTTGCTTCCAAAGCTCCAGAATATCCTGATAACATAACTCTAGACTGCCCGTGTGGAAATTGGTGGGCACCCAGAGTTTAGAAGGGAACAATAAACTCCGAGTCAGTCATGGTGACTGGTGTGAGATCGTAAAACAGTTATTCTTTATAACAACAAAATAATTTTAAAGTCAATTCGAAATGCTTTTGGAAAATGAAACTACCATAAGACCTCCCACCACACACACAATGCAAACGCAGAATTGGAGGAGATTTCTTCTTATGATAGTCAAAGATGCTTACTACGCAAAATCAAATTCTTTTTGATATTATTATTAGTGCATAGTGTAGAAAACATTTCGAAAGTATAATATTAATCTTAGCCAGCATACGACCAGTATCGTATGCCTACTATAGCTACCATCCAAACAGTGGGGCGCCACCATAAGTGAATGATAGGTTCTACAACTAATACCGTACAAGGCTCGTATTGTTTCTTTGGATTTCCAACAAATGGTCAGGCTAAGGAACTTCCTATCCACGATGGGTACGTCCCTGGAATAGACGACCCGAGAACCTAACCGGATCTCTGCCAACACAAGGCCGGGTTACCTCTGCAAAAATAGGTAACTACTGACACGCGTATGCCATCCCCCGATCGTAACCGATCTTCCCGAGGATCCCCGATTTCCAACAAACCACATCAAAATAATAATGCAGCAACCACATAGGTTAAGTATCTGGGCTCCATACCATGATACCACCTCTATCCAGAAGGAATGGCATACACTAAGGGGCGCTACTCCCTAGAACCTTGCTGCATCCTTCCTGTTTTGACCATTTCCGGGGTGTGAGGCTCGACGAAGTCTCGTCCACAAAGCTACGCTTCTCAAAAAGCCATGCTTCGGGTCAAACAAATGATCAACCTATGATCACAAAGATATAAGATCAAACAAATGATCATATCGCAAATGATCAAACACTGATCATTTCACAGCAACACTCAGTATGCCACGTTACCAAATTGGGAGTATATCGCCGATAAATTTCAACTACATAACCTCTGAGCTCGTACGTCTCAGAGAAGGGTGTTAAGCTAAGAGAATAAATTCTCCGCCACCAACAGAAATGTATTTGAAAGAAATCAGCTTTATATCTCAAATTGTAACGTCAGACACACATCCATACAAGTCTGTTCCAGGATCGAACAGAACCGAAGGCACTTCTCACGAAGCCCTTGCAAATCCGGATAATTTTCAATCACGTCAGGACTTCCCGTCACTAAGGGTGATAAAACCTCTAAATCGGAGATCAGCCGATGTAGAGTAACTCGACGGTAATCCTTCCGTTTTCAAAAATATCCGGTCTTCAACACCGGTCTTCGAATGCAATTCATAACGACGTATCACATATTCGGAATGGGTTATACGACCCCATGGTCCTTTCCCGGCTAACCCGAATAGTGAGCGATTTATTTAAAAATAAGTGTGGCATTCAAATTCATCCAATTCACAACAAATACCATATTCAAGGTAATTATTGATAGTCGGTTATTTAACTATCAATAAAGATGCGCAACATCATCAGATTCCAAATAATTTTCCAAATTATTTCATCTTCAAAAATATCTTTACTAGATATAATAATTTCCACACTTCAAAAATAAATCAATATTTATTTTTAAACAACTTCCCTTTCTTTTATAAATTCCATAGTGAATTTATATTTTCAAAATATCTACTAATATTCGATTTTCAAATCGATTTCAATATTCAATTTCAATTTATCTTTAAGAAGATAAAATCTCAAAAACGTTTCATTTCATTTTGGAAAACATTCCCATACTTATTTAATAATAAGTATTTCACAAATCTATTTATTTTCAACACTTGGAAAATATTCGATATACTTAAATCAATATTAAGTATATATTTCATTCTTTAAGGAAACCATTTACTATAACAACATTTATTTGAGTCAAAACGAATGTTACGTAAAACATCGTTACGACGACTCAAAATCACTAGTATAGGGATTCAGAATTTAGATAGATATATAAATCCCAATACTATATAAAACATTTCCTTTTGGAAATCATTTACTATAACAACAGTGTTATAGTCCACCATTTCCTTATATTTCTCGAAAACTTCTATTTCAACAATGAATGTTGAAATCTAGGATTTCGATATTTAATCATTTTAAAACATCGTTAAAACAATTAACTTCATCTTAAATATCACTTTCCCAAAACCATATCCATTTTACTTAAAAATATATTCACTGTCCAAAATCGTGAATATACTTCACTAACCACATTTCAATCTTTTCTACACATTTTATTTCAATAATAATTCGCTATCCAAAATCGCGAATATATCTCCGTTGATAATCTTCTATATTTAATTTATCAAATCCTATCGATTTCGAATTTATAAAACAACATTTATAAATTCTATTTCTATTGTCTAACAACTTCAATTTAATAAATCTCCTTTATTAACAATTCGATTCATAACTCAAATCTTATACCAACAATCCATAATTATAAGTTAAATACTTATGATTTCTTTATCTTACAAAATCATTTCCATTTATAAGTTCACAATTTATAAATTCCATTTATTTATAAATTCTTAAAAATTCATTTTAACGCTTATAAAAACTCGTTTTATAATACCAACATTTTAATTTATAAAATGTCAACTTTATAAACCTTTTAAGTAAACCGTTTATAATATTTTAAAAATCTCAATTTAAACCATTTTATAAATCAATCAACTATTTATTCCAAAAATCACTTTTCGGTTATATTTCACAAAGATCTTAACTTTTATAATTTTAAAATTTGAACGTTTATTTATTTAAAATAAATCACTTCAAAAATTCAATAAAACGTATAATTTCAAAGATCACTTTAAAAATCCTTTTAAATTAAAAGTCGTTATTTTAAACTTCAAAACTTGAATCCGATGATGCAACAGCACCAATTAGTCAATCACAACAACAACATCATATATCAACATATGATAACAGAATATACATCAATATCTGTAAATAAATAAATACTGGTGAGGAATCCAGTTGGATCCCTCCAACCTGTTTCCCTGCATCCACAGACGTTAGCACAATACCAATTCCACTTCGAGGTGGAATATCGCGGTATATGGGTTTTATAAAAATAATCCGCTTACTAACGGCGCAATAGGGTCTCATCCGCTATACGAGGCGGGAAATCAATCAATCCAATATATACATATGCCAATATGTATATATTGCTATATATATATAGATATATCCTACTATATCTAATATCACATCCAATAGCAATCATATCAAATCAATAACTGCAAAAATTCCACATTCAATTTGAGTGAGAAAAATCTCACCTTTGCTTTTATTTTGCCATCCATTTCATTCCAGACTTGTTTTCCATTTCGGACCTAGTATAAACAATTTTTTATAGAATTCATTAATATTCAAAATAATCGAATAATCAACTTTTATTTGGTAATTTTAATGATTCAATAATTTCATTTCAAACTAATTCTCCTTAACAAATTTATTTAACTAAGGTTTTAGTTTAAAAATTAAATTTTCTTCTTTAATCATTTCTAACAATAAATTAAACAGATTAACAATTATACCTCAGCCCAGAATCAAACGAACTGCCTACCGAACCCAACTTCTTCCATCGACGACGGTAATGACAACATCGATCCTCCCCACGTGCGATCAGCCATCACTAGCGATGCCTCCTCCACGCAGTCGAACGTGACCCCTCTCCTGACATCACCGCTCTACCGAGAATGCCTCCAGCCTTCACTTGCAACAATCCTACTCACTGCCTCATGAAACTCCAATTCGCGACATCGAATTTTCGCCAGTGCGCGCGCGAGCTGCCGCAACCCCCCATCCACGGCACCAACTCACGTGGTTCGTCTGCCCATCCAGACTGTCGTGTGCCTTTTTCCTGCCTTTATCGCGAGTTGCCTTCCTCCATGAACAGTCGCGACTGGAACCCCATTCGAGCCACTGCTATCTGCTCGCGACAACCGCCTCCGAACGATACTCCATCCACGCCCTAACCCTAGCAACGAATCGCAGCAACCTCTCGACCCCCTTTTCTCTTTTTTTTTCTTTTTGTGAAACCCAGTTCGATTTGAATGAGGGAGGAGTAAATTCGAGAGTTTGAGTACCAGAAAGGAACGAGATGGAGAGGAATATTTTAAACCTGAACGAAGTAGTCTCTACACGATCTTCTCCCCGTGATTAACGGCATGATTTATGGAAGAGAACGTGTTTTGATTTTGACCATTAATTTAAATTTTAAAATTTAAATTTAAATCTCGATAAAAACTTCAATGCGTTTTCCCATCGTGTGCTCTCGTAACCACTATGAAAAATACGAAATTGGAAATCCAGTAATACTACAATATTACGGACCCAATGGAATTGGTTTCGTCGAATTCCGAGACTGCGCCTCAGACGACTATTTTTAAATATCGATTCGAACAATATAATTTCAAACTGAACAATTCAATTTCAAACTTGATTCTGAAGCTTCTATTATCTTCAGTGTTATCAATATAAATTTTACAAGCGTTTGAAATATTTTTAATCGGCCTAAATTTGACGATTCAAATTTTTATTCAACTTTCAATAGATTAAATTTTATAATTTAATCGTCAAATTCAAAGTTATATCGGGGATTCAAATTAAATCATCGTTCAAATATTTGAAATTAATTAAATATTCTCAATTTAATTTGTTCAAAATTCTGGGTCGTTACAGTTTCTGATATCAACTGCAACAATAATTCGACGAAGATACAATCTCAACCGATGTACGAAGTTGAACTATTTGGCGAAGGCAAACCGCTTCAGACGAAATTCGAGCAATGACCTTTTCATTATCGGTTCGCCATCGTCTTGATATGAATTCTAGAACACCTTGACTCGACTGCATGATTCTAGATCCAAAGGCAACAAACTCGATGAAGATACCAAATGTGACGACCCAGATTTTCGAACCAGTCAAAATTACCAAAAAATCCATCCATTCTAAAACTACAAATGAAAGCTACTATTTTAACATATCGTAATTTGATAAATATAAAATACTACTAAATGTATATGATACAAATTTCAATACTATAACTTATTAGAGTAATCATTTATTCTACATGATGTGCTTTAGTACATACCAAACTTAAATACTATAAATCTACCGCTGCACAACTCTGACATGAAGGACAACAATATTCATTCTTGAGAACTCAATAAACATGTCAATGTGGAATAAAATGGTAAGTAGGAAAGATATATCAACACATGGTAAAAAGAAAACACTGAACAAGAAAATATTTTCTAATTATTGGAGCTGTATCACTACCACTTGTGACTGCCTACGTACTTCCATCTAATTGGGTATCCAATTAGATACAAGATCAAGCCAACGTAGTTCTCCTTCCATAAATAGGACTCAAGAAGCCTACAATGCACAAACATATATGCAATTTCCAAACTACATAACATATAACAATGCAAATCTAGCTTCCAAATCTACCCACTTAGCCTTACATCCTTTTATTTATATTCCTATAATCTGATTAACTTTATTATTTTCAAAATATAATCATTTTAGAAAATAATCTCTTTGAACTAAATTTCTCGCTTTTATTTCAAATCCTTTTGAAATAATAGTATATATCTTCGTATCAAATCATACTTTTCCTCGGGGTTTAAAACAAATCACTTTTAAAAATGGTATCAAATACTCTATATATAATAATACGTGTTGTATTTGATATATATTTGAAAATCCCAAATACTCTACTATAAAAGCATATATATATATATATATATATATTTATGCAACCGGATCGGGAGGTTTCTCCCATAAATAAAGCAATTGGGCTCCAGCCCCTCTAAAATCAGTAAGTATATCCCTCTATACAAAGAGTGGACTATACCCAGGGTTACATGAAACCTTCGCAGGGTTGTACGAACCCTCCGTCCACTTTTTAGTTATGGGTTATCCGAATCATCGGTAACATAACAAATCATTTTATTTCCTAAAGTGACAAATCATTTTGCATTAATATTCACAAATTATTTCAAAACATAGTATTGTTTATTTTCTCAAAATCTTTGGAAAGCTATTTTAAAACCACAGGGATTTTAGTCCTCGAAATTTTCTTTTCAATTAAACATTTTATAACATATTCTTTTATGAAAACCATCTTTCAAAACAACTTCATTAATTTGAAGTTCAAGATTTAAATATTAAATTATTATAACTAATTATAATAATTTAATAAATAAATATTATCGCTAAACACCTTATAGTCAAATTTGTGAAATAAATTACAAGGTGTTAGCTTACAATTGTTTTCTACCCTACCTATGTAAAAGTAAAAGTTATTGCTTATAAAATGGCCGAGCAAAAATCAGACAACCAAACAAGAATAATAATAGACACATTATTATTAACAATTTACAATCAATAGCTAACACAAAATTTATTAAAATGTAAATGAATCAAAGTTGAGAGATTAAGATTACACTCACTTCGAATTTTGTTCCAATGGCCACCACGCATGGTATAACCCGAGTCGACCATATTTTAGTCTAATAGCAACCATTTGTATGGCATAACCTAATTCAACCATGTTTTGGTCCAATGGAAACTATCCTCATGGCATAACCTGATTCGACCACATTTTTGGTCCAATAAGAGAGTAGAAAGATTCAACTTTTCTTCTTATAAGTTTAAATATATCATCATCCTTAGCGTTCTTATAACTTGAACCGTCTTTAAACTAACATTTTATATTGTTTTAAAAATCTATTCGAGTTATTTTATCCAACTTTATTTTAGTTATAAAATTCATGATTTAATCATTTAAAAATATATTAAATACTCATATTTAAAGTGACTAAATTACCGGTCGTTACATCCTCCTCCCCCTTAAAAGAAGTTGACCCTCGAAATTCCATAGAGCGAAAAAAATATAATGAGAGCGGATACTTAACAAAAGTTAAAGCACACCAAAATTAATATCACCCATAACCCCGATCGGAGATACGGTGCCTTATCCTATCCATTTTTTTATATCAAATTAAGGTATTTCAATTGAAATTCCTAGGTTGATTCATTAAACCTAGATGAAATTTTACTTAGGCACCTAACCTAAGCTGTAATACCAAATGTGATGACCTGGATTTTCAGACCAATCAAAATTGCTGAAAAATCCATCCGTTCTAAAAATACAAATGAAAATTACCGTTTTAACATAGCATAATCTGATTAATGTATAACACTGCTAAATGTATAGGATACAAATTTCAATATTATAACTTATCAGAGTAATCATTTACTCTACAAGGTGTGCTTTAATACATACCAAACTCAAATACTATAAATCTACCGCTGCACAACTCTAACATGAGAGACAACAATATCTATTCTTGAAAACTCAATAAACATGTCAATGTAGAATAAAATGGTAAGCGTGAAAGATATATCAACACATGATAAATAGCAAACACTGAACAAGAAAATATTTTCTAATTATTGGGGCTACATCACTACCACTTATGACTTCCTATGTACCTCTATCTAATTGGATACTCAGTTAGATATTGGATGAAGCCAACGTAGTTCTTCTACCATAATAGGAATCAAGGAGCCTACGATGCACAAACATATATGCAATTTCCAAACTACATAACATATAAAAATGCAAATGTGGCTTCCAAATATACCCACTTAGGCTTATATCCTTTCATTCATATTCCTGTAATCTGATTAACTTTATTATTTTCAAAATATAACCCTTTTCGAAAATAATCTCTTCGAACTAAATTGCCAATTTCATTTCAAATCCTTTTGAAATAATAATATATTTCTTCCGTATGAAATCATACTTTTCTTTGAGGTTTAAAACAAATCATTTTTGAAAATGGTATCAAATACTCTGTATAATAATACAGTGTTATATTTGATATATTTATTTGAAAATCCCAAATACTCTACTGTAAAAGCTTATCAGTATAGTTATATGTGACCAGATCGGAAGGTTTCTCCAATAAACAAGGTAACTGGGTCCCAGCCTTTCTAAAATCAATAAGTATACATCTTTATACAAAGAGTGGACTATACCAAGAGTGACACGGACCCTCCGTGCACTTTTTTAGTTATAATTACCTAAATCATTGGTAATATAACAAATCATTTTGTTTTCCGAAGTGACAAATCATTTTACACTAATATTCACAAATTGTTTCAAAACATAGTATTGTTTATTTCCTCAAAATCTTTGAAAAGCCATTTTAAAACCACCGGGTTTCAGTCCTCGAATTCTCTATTTAAATAAACATGATCATATTTCAAAACAACTTCATTAATTTGAATTTCAAAATTTAAATATTAAATTATTATAACTAGTTATAACAATTTAATAAACCAATATTATTGCTAAACACCTTATAGTCAAATTGTAGAATATATCACAAAGTGTTAGCCTATAATTGTTTTCTACCCAACCATTGTAAAATTAAAAGGCCATTGCTCATAAACTGGCTGAGCACAAATCAAAAAACCAAACAAGAATAATAATAAACCATCATTATTAATAATTTACAATCAATAGCTAACACAACATTTATTAAAATGTAAATGAATCAAAGGAAAGAGATTAAGCTTACACCCACTTCTTATTTTCTTTCCTAGAGACTTAGAATACCTAGCCTTTGATAATGAAGATGAAATTTGTTTTTTGTTAGTTTTTGGATGGATTAAAATGAGATATTTACTTGGGTATTTATAGGTAAAGATAAGGGAACTTTAGCAATTACCTGACCTCCTACAGCCTAACCTGATTCGATCAGATTTTAGTCCAATGGCAACCATCCGCATGACATAACTTGATTCGACCATATATTGGTCCAATGGAAAGCATCCGCATGACATAACCTGATCCAAACATATTTTGGTCGAACAATGGATTAGAAAGATTCAACTTTTCTTCTTATAAACTAAATATATTGGTACCCTTAGCTACCTTATAACTAGAACCGTCTTTAAACTAACATTTTACATCCATATTAAAAATCCATTCGAGACATTTTATCCAAATTTTATTTTAGTTATATAATCCGTTATTTAATCATTTGAAAACATATTAAATACTCATATTTAAAGTGACTAAATTACGGGTCATTACAAATTCCAGGCAGGGTTACTAGGCATAGGGTTAGTTTATTTCGGTTAGTAGAGAATGCTAGTTTAAAGGTGTTGTAAGTGTCGATTGTATAACTCTAGTAGTAACTTTGGAGGCAGTAGTATGCACTGACGGGTTAGGGACCAAAGCTGGGTATATCTATGTGTTCTTTATTTTTTGGATTTACGTTTCTACACTTTAGTTCATCGTTTTACCTACGAAATTTTTAAATACCCTATTCACCCCTCTAAGGTATATTGTACGATCTTAACAAGTGGCATCAGAGCAGCCTGTTAAGAAAAACCTGATATAATGTCTTACCCTAGCTATTGTAGTATTAGCGAGAGTCAAAACATTTTCAGTCCACCTATTTTTAATAAAACCAAAATTTCATATTAGAAGTATAGGATGGAAATTTATTCAAAATCTATTGATTTTCATATTTGGGATATCATTGAAAATGGATTGGGTATGCTTGATAATGATGATTTTTCACTTAATGCTAATAACATGAATATTCTTATTTCTGGACTTGATAAATCTGAAATTATACATATATCTCATTATTTAACTGTACGGAAAATTTGGACCACCATCGATGCAAAATATGATGAAAATCTAACAATGAAGGACTCCCCAAAGCTGATACTAGATCAGAGCTATGCTTGACATGATTCACAAAAAATGATTTGGATAATGACAGTAAAGAGAATAGTGATGATGATTCAACAGATGATGAGGTGAGCGATTTTTCATTTAAAGATTCGGTTCCCTTATGCTATAAGTTAACTAAAACTGTTCATGATCTTGAATTGAAAAATAACGTTTTGAAAAATGAAAAATCTAAACTACATCAGGGAAAAGTCAGGTTGGAAAAGGAGCTTAAATATATTTAGAAAATTGAAACCTTTGATTACGAAAAATGTTTGAACTACGAAAAAGAATTTGTTCACTTCAATGAAAATTTTCAAAAGCTTGAAAAGGAAATTCTGAATTTGAAAGAAAATGAAAGTGAGCTAATTTGGAAAAAAAATATTTACAAAAAGAGTTGAAAATCTTTAAGTTGTTTGAAAATTCCGAACATGAAACTTTTTAAAAGGATAATTCAGTGGAAAGTGAGATAATTTTAGATGTGACTGAAAATGAAATTGAAAAGATTGAAAACATCGAAAATCTTGAATGTGATAAATGTGTGATTTTTCAAATGGAATTAAATAACATTAAAGAAAATTTTAAAACCCTTAAAAATGAAAACATGTTTTGAAAAATAATAAACTGAAATTATTGGAATAAATCACGAATTGAAAAGAAGACTGAAAAATTCATGGATTTTGAAAAACTCGAATCTCAAAAGGCCAACTTTTTGATATTGATATGCTTGAGTTAAAACCAAACTTAAAGAGCTTGATAATGAAAATATGATCTTAAAAAGATATGATTTTGAAAAAACAGAGAATGCTATTAGTCGTTGTTCTAAACTGATAAATGAGAATAATATTTGAAAATCCAAAAGTTAATGAACTCGAGTTGATTATTCAAAATTTTCTCTTGGTGAAAATTAATTTATTATGTTATTAGGGAATCAATTCTTTGCAAATTACAAAAAGGGACTTGGATTTAAAAATGTACTAGTTTATAAACAAACGAATAGTAACACTACAAGGGGGAGAATTGTGTTTCCAAAATGTGTGAAGTATGGCAATATTGGACATAATTATAATAATCGTAGAAATAGGAACATTAATAAATTAGTTAAACAAATTTAGGTTCCTAAGGGTATGGTTGTTAATATTAGCGGTTTGTATACAAACAAAGTTGGGTACCAAAGATTTCAAATGTAAACAAAAGTGGTCTTACATCTCTTTTTAGGTGTACCGACCCACCTTTTTGGACGGTTTAAATCGGCAATAAACCACACATGTCAGACTCAAACCATTCAAAAGGGAGGATTGTTATGGGGTAAATAAGATAAAGAAGAGAAAGAAATAAAACAAACACAGAATCTCACAGCGGAATGACAAAATATAATAATCAAATAACAATTCATGAAGCTGTTTTACAAATAACATTTGATTACACTTTTACAAATACATAATCAGAGTTACATACAACAGGAATAAATAAATAATGTAGCGGAACAACATGATGCAGTGGGATAAATATAATAAATAATATAGTGTACAAATCTACGTCTTCGTCCTCCAGAAAGCAGTCATCGATACACTGAAAAGCTCAGACTGACCCGAGCATAATGAAAAGACAAAACACTCGAGTTAGAACTAAAAGATCTTATGTAAGTTAAATCAACAATAAATAAATATGAGTGTAACGGCGTCGGAGATGTTTACGAGGTTTGACATCTCCTATTCAGTGTCTAACGTGAGTGCAATAACTTAAGAGATGTTTAAGATTTCCATCTCCTAAGGATCCGTTAAACTATCTACATACATAGTACAATACGCTATTATAATAGTGTCTATAGTAAAGTAAAGTATTAAAATAGCGTTAAGGCATTATCCATATCCCCCTTAACACATTTTATATAAATGTCGTAGTCTATACAGTACTATAAACTCTACCGTAAACTGGTGGGCTATCAGGGAGCACACCATAGGTACGACACAAACCAAACTCGTAATGGGCATGATAAGGCATGTGACAAGGCACGCGAGGCAATGCCAGGGTAGCATTCTACCGTTTGCGCTCCCGGACTGGTAGTAACGCATTGCAACTACTACCGCCCACCTTGGAACACACTCCCATAATCAAATCGAGGGGTGGCCACCAAATCAATCACAAATTCATAATATGGTATTGAAGAAATGTGCCCGATCGGAGGAGCGGCCTTACATGGCCCGGTATATCTCCTGTTTTAGCCATATCAAGCTGACTTGAGGGAGTCAGGGCTACGTAAATACCTCATACAGAGTCGTTCGCCAAACCATCCTACTTCGTTTTGGAATCTCCACCACGTACACAGTTGTTAAAGTGGTTTTTGGTATTGGCAGAGAGTATGACAATATCTGATCCTGGTCTTTTTAACAACCAAACGCTTATTTCACACCGGATGGTTCTTTTACATTTCCAAAACCGATTCATAATTGATATAAAAATATCATATTCAATTCAAACCATATCGCTTTCAAAATCATATTCACTTTCGAAATCATATTCACTCAAATAGGTCATTTCATTAGAAAATATCATTTCAAATTCCAACTTAGGTTATAACATCATTTAATCATATTCGCTTTTAAATCAAGGATTTAAATATAAACAATTCAACCTTGCACCATTAGAAATTTAGAAATATAGTTTAGATAGTCATAAATAGTTTAAAATAGTTTAAAATATTTTAAAATAGTTTAAATTATATTAAAATAGCTTAAATTAAATTAAAATGGTTTAAATAGTTTAAAATAGATCAAATAGTTTAAAATAGATTAAAACAGTTTAAAATAATTATAGTTTAAAATAGATTAAAATAGTTTAAATAGATTAAAATAGTTTAAATAGATTAAAATAGATTAAATGGTTTAAAGTAGTTTAAAAATAGATTAAATATAGTTTTAATAGTTTAATATAAAATGGTTTGATTATTGAAATGGTTTATATAGTAAACATTTTGAAAATCTAAATAAATCAGAATTTTAAAAATAATATATCTTTAAACAGTTTATATTAAAATAATTAATTTGAAATTAATATCAAATTATACTATTTCTTTCATTTCAACACATTTGGACCATGTCCAACTTTCAAATCAACAAACTAAAATTTGTCTTTCAATTTAGATTCTCATTTAAAACCATTTAATCAATATCAAATTCAAATCCATGTTGGAGCTATAAATTTAAACTATTTCAAATTTAGTAGATTTCAAAGTTTAAATATTCAAATATTTCAATAACTCAATTTCGATAAATTTCATTTATACTTCAAATCCAACTTTAAAATTTCAATTTAAATTCTTTAAACAATTCATTTAAACCAATTCAAATTTCAACATTTAAAGCTTGGATTTTCGAAAATAATTCATTTTATATAAATAAAATTTTTATTTCTATCATTTGACTGGATTAAAAAATTAAGGTTTTAAAATCATTTAATTTAACCAATTCGGTGTCCATATATAATTTTCTACCCAATGGTCAAGTGATACAGATATATATCATTTCAACCCGCAATAAATTTAAAATTTACGGGTATATATCATTTCAACTCACAATCCTGAATTTAACTTCAAATCCATGATATTGCTCGAGTCTATCATTTCAACCCATAACGATTTCTCCCTAATCTATCAGATCGTTCGGGCATGTATCATTTCAACCCACAGTGATTTTTCCAACAATAAACTAGGGAACTTGCAGTGTGATATCGATATATATAAAATAACATAACATCTAGTCATCCAATATCAACAATTAAACATCCAACACAATCATCATACAAATCCACTAATAAATAACGTCAATTAACTGATTATCATTCATAGGTATTTAATTGACAAATAAAATTCAATATTAAATTAAATGGCGATTAAATTCAATAAAAGTCAGATTTAACTGGAATGACAATTTAAATATACCAAACAGCACCCAATCAATTTCTAATCACATCGTAAATTTAATTTAACCAACATAAGATAATTTAGTAGTCGTGAGTGGGTTAAAACACTCACCTTTGATTTATTGACGATTTAAAATTCAAATGAAGGCCCAAATTTGAACAGTCACAGAATTCATATAAACTAGTTCCAAAATGTCTGGAATTTCGATATGATCACAACGGAGAAAACCGTGCGTGAGTCCGATCTCGTACGTAAAAGTTATACACATTAGAACATTATACCGTTTAAATTTAAAAAAAAATTAATTTACAAAACACGTCAACTGCTAATAACACGCATCCATAATCCAAGCGGCTTAACTGTTCATCACGCTCAACCCTAATATCGCATGACCTTCTCAGCCGCCGATCTTATATCGCGCTGTCGCCCTCTAGTGATCGACGTCGACAAGATCAGGAATGCCATTGGAAGCACCCTGGCCTACCGCCCCTTCGGGCTCCATCTCATGGCCTCCGTCGCCCCTATAACGACCGTTGCCCGTTGACAAAAGAAAGCCCATATCTGGTGAATTGATGTGCCTCAGTCACAAACAAACCGTACAGATGTGTACTGCTCACCCTCCTCCAGAAGCCAGTACCTCCTGATCGTCGCAAGGATGACGATCCACCGGTAAAACGACGAACTCTACTATGGACGGCCGAGGTTCATCCTCGATTTCTGGCCAAACTATGAACCAAATTGAAAAACGAATTGCTGTAGTGGATTACGCTCGTCGAGAGCTTTCCAATGATATATAATTCGATATAGTTTTGAGGAGTTTGATTTTTGATTTGAATTAGGTTTTTTTTTTGTAATTGGAATAAGTTTCTGCCATTGAAGAAAGGAGCAGATAGAAGTTGATGTACGTACACTAGAAACTGAAAGACTGCTAGGGTTTGAGTAACAAAGCTATTTATATAGACAATGCCCGATTAGAAAGAATGAACCTATCGAATTGGTTCGAAACGACAATAATGACCCGAATAGCCCGTTCCGTTTCCGAAACGAAAATGGGTCATCCAATATATCAAAATAGATGTTTTCGATATTTTTAAATTCAATGGAACATGTTTCAAGTCCTAATTCCATTGTATGAAGAAGTTAGCTTTTAAAATCAGCTTATTTAAATTGAATTCATTAAATTGATTTCTACGCGTTTCGAGTCCGTACGATCAAACGACAAATCCGATCGTAACAAAATTTGAAATCCTACAATAATTCACCGTTACGGATCCGACGAAACTGGTTTCATCGAAATTTGAGACATTGGCCAAAATAGCCATTTTCACGTTAATTAAATAAATTATTATTAAATTAATTAAATCACCTTTTTTATTTATTTAAATTTAATAACTAACAAATTTTATCATTTTTGCTTACCTAATAATTTATAATCTTTTAAAATAAATTTCCTGGTCAAATCCAATGTTAAATATTGCACTAATTACAGCGTTCAATTTTTTAACTGTAATAAAATTTAAATTAATTATAATTTAATTTCAATAAATTCTTTTATTTTGGTTTATATCTTATTATTCACTCAAATATCATCCTACGGATAAAATTAACATTGGTTTACATCTTATTACATTAATACTCCACAATTATCATCTTAATTCATGTAAAAGCCATATTTAATTAGATTAATTGCAATTGATTTCCAATTTAATTTCAACGGATTAAATAATGAAATGGAAATTAAACTATTGTTACAACTTGCAATTCAAACACATTTCTACGTTTATTGTTTACAACCCAAGCTAATAAATTCACATACCGATAAATCATTCTATATTAACCAATTCCAATTAATTACATACAATTTTACCATTAAATACAACATTTGGTTTAATTCATTATTTACGATTTCTAACCAAATCAACTTTACAATTATTCCAATTGATTAAGATTAAATTAAATAGTCATCGATTACCTTAAATTAACATTATTAAATTTCATTCTAGTTAGTTTTCTCATTAATCCATCATAAAATTTTATTTTCTTCCAATCTTAAATTACAAAATCTTATTAAATTAATATTTTAATTATCGGAAAAATACGGGTCGTTACACTCTCCCCCACTCAAAACTTTTCATCCTCGAAAAGGGAAAAGAAGGAATTAAAATATTTTATTCATAGTATTCAATTTATAAACAATTAATTTACATAATTAAGTATTTTAAATAAAATATATCAATTAATAAACAATTAAATCTTCATATTCAAGTTAATAAAAGTTTGAAATTATTTCACTTTCACAAAAAAAATTCTAAGTCCCAAAATTCACAGAAAATTTCGGCAGAGTCTCCTTTATACGGAGAGGTTCGAGAGAAATAAAAATATCAATAATAACCATATGTATATCATATTTCAAAATAAAATGTCCCAAACCACGGGAAAACAATATAATATCGCTATAAAACCGTAATCCGAAAACGTACCTATTTGTCGGGCAAACAACGCTTTATTTATAAAACCAAAAGCATAGCTATTGCTTTCATAAACATGTACTTCACTTATATAATCCAAAAAGAGTTAGAACTATGTAAAGAGAAATATTTAGTTGTTTCAATTAATAATAAAACAAATCAACACAACATAACAATAGTCACTTGCAAACAAAACAATACAAATATCATATTCAACAAAGAAATCAATCATCTATTCATAGGAACCAAAACAAATGGTTTGTTCAGGCTCAAAAACTTTTAATTGTACAAGAGTGATAAATAATTACCAAGTATACCCTACGCTCAACAGCCATAGACAATAACTTAATAGATTATTTATACATCCTTATACAGTTAGAAGTATCCTTCCCCAAACATCCCGTAAGCCAAACCACAAGGAATTTAACACATATTTTAAGTTTATTCTTATTAATTTCCTTTCACATCATTTACTGTTTATCATTTTCATTCATTCATACGTTGATTTTTTTATTAATCTAACTTCATTAGTTACAAAATTCATTTCCCACTCATTCATACAATGCAATTTTTCATTACTTTACATCCAATTACTTACA
The DNA here is from genome assembly GCA_030737815.1 of Allium fistulosum. Classification (NCBI taxonomy): domain Eukaryota; kingdom Viridiplantae; phylum Streptophyta; class Magnoliopsida; order Asparagales; family Amaryllidaceae; genus Allium; species Allium fistulosum. The sequence goes on from CM060906.1 coordinate 330,114,837, forward strand.
TAAGTTATTTCTATTCAATTATTTAGATAATCCATAATCAATTCTTGAAATATCATGTAAGTCTCTTTACAAATTTTAATTCACCATTTATAGATTATTTCTTTTTCACATTTATTCTTTCATATATAGTATTATTAAACATTAAATCTATTTCTGAATCATTTCACATTTTCAGAAGTTATAATCATTTAATTAATATAGTATTCACTTTTTACTACACAATTTAATTATAAATAACTTCAAGCATTAACTTAAGTTTATAATATTCTTATACATCTTAATTCTTTTCATTTATAAACATAATTCCATTGAACACTTTCATTACTTAAGTTTTACTTGTATAATATTCTATTACATATTCTTATTTAACATTACAACTTTTAAACATTTCTGGTAAGTTATATAAATGTTAAAGAATGCAATTGGATGTTACACAAGTTTATCTTGTTCATTTTAATTAACAAAATGTTCAATAATTACATCTTCTAAATTTTCGTATCCTTTGATTTGCAATTTACAAATTTCCAATTTCTTATATATTTCATTAATCACTTAGCATCTAATTCTTATTTTTCTCATTTTAGTAGTTTCCAATTATTAATATAGTCAAGATTTCATTCATTACAATAATTAAAATTTCTAATTTACAGAAACTTAAGAACTAAATACCGGGGTCCTTTTCAAATCGTTTTAAAATAATATATATATATGCTCATAACTTATATATATCCAATTATATTTATAAATTAAAATTAAGATTTGTTTATCAAAACAATTGTGCAGTAAAACTACTACAGCGGTCTTCCCACTTTGAAACTCGAAAATGAACGTCGATGATTCGTGCACTCGTCACCGAAATTATTTTCCAGCGATAAGAGAGGGGAGTACAAAACTTATTTCCTTTTTTTTAATTCTTTTTAAAACTTTTCTTTCAGATCATATTGAAATATTTCTATCCGAAAATACTTCCATATAATACTAATATTATATTCCAAAATCTTTTGAAAACAAATTTCAAACCCTGGAACTTTAGTTCTCAAATTCCAATTTATATTTACTTTACTTGTAAATCCTATTTTACAATCAATATTTATAAAATTTCACTTCCTAACAAACAAATATCACATACAACTATATCATTTACAAAGTTCTTCTTTTATATACAAGATATAATACTAGGTAAAATTATTCCATTTACCTATATTCCAAAACCAATATTGTGTCGGTTTGCCCTGTTAAGTGCTTAGAAATCTGTATCGATGCCATAACGTCCTATGTACCGACCAGAATTTATAAATACCGAACAGAACAAATTAACACAATACAAAAAGCATTTATAACACTAACAAATACGCTCTCTCATATATGTACACTCAACGACTCATTCTAGGGTATTACTACCCAGAGTCAGACCCCACAAAGCTAAGGTTATCGGTAAACCTCGCTCTGATACCAAATGTAACGACACACCTTTTTGGACGGTTTAAATTGACAATAAACCACACATGTCAGACTCAAACCATTCAAAAGAGAGGATTGTCATAAGGTAAATAAGAAAAAGAAGAGAAAGAAATAAAACAAACACAGAATCTCACAGCGGAATGACAAAATATAATAATCAAATAACAGTTCATGAAGCTGTTTTACAAATAACATTTGATTACACTTTTACAATACAGAATCAGAGTTACATACAACATGAATAAATAAATAATACAGCGGAACAACATGATGCAGTAGGATAAAAATAATAGATAATATAGTGTACAAACCTCCGTCTTCGTCCTCCAAAAAGCAGTCATCGATACACTGAAAAGCTCAGGCAGACCTGAGCGTAATTAAAAGACAAAACACTCGAGTCAGAACTAAAAGATATTATGTAAGTTAAATCAACAATAAATAAATATGAGTGTAATGGCGTCGGAGATGTTTACGGGGTTTGACATCTCCTATCCAGTGTCTAACGCGAGTGCAATAACTTAAGAGATGTTCGGGATTTCCATCTCCTAAGGATACATTAAACTATCTACATACATAGTACAATACGCTATTATAATAGTGTCTACAGTAAAGTAAAGTATTAAAATAGCATTAAGGCGTTACCCATATCCTCCTTAACACATTTTATATAAATGTCGTAGTCTATACAGTACTGTAAACTCCACCGTAAACTGGTGGGCTATCAAGGAGCACTCCATAAGTACGACACAAACCAAACTCGTAATGGGCACGATAAGGCATGTGAGGCAATGCCAGGGTAGGATTCTACCGTTTGCACTCCCGGACTAGTGGTAACGTATAACAGCTACTACCGCCCACCTCGGAACACACTCCCATAATCAAATCGAGGGATGGCCACCAAATCAATCGCAAAGTCATAATATGGTATCGAAGAAATGTGCCCGATCGGAGGAGCGATCTCACTTGGCCCGTTATAGCTCCTGTTTTAGCCACATCAAGCTGACTCGAGTGAGTCAGGGCTACGTAAATACCTCATACAGAATCTTTCGCCAAACCATCCCACTTCGTTCTGGAATCTCCACCACGTACACAGTTGTTAAAGTGGTTTTCGGTATTGGCAGAGAGTATGACAATATCTGATCCCAGACTCTTTAACAACCAAACGCTTATATCATACCAGATGGCTCTTTTACATTTCCAAAACCGATTCATAATTGATTTAAAAATATCATATTCAATTCAAACCATATCACTTTCGAATCATATTCACTTTAAAAACCATATTCACTCAAATATGTCATTTCACTAGAAAATATCATTTCAAATTCCAACTTAGGTTATAACATCATTTAACCATATTCGCTTTTAAACCAAGGATTTAAATATAAACAATTCAACCTTGCATTGTTAGAAATTTAGAAATATAGTTTAGATAGTCATAAATAGTTTAAATTAGTTAAAATAGTTTAAAATAGTTTAAAATAGTTTAAATGGTTTAAAATAGTTTAAATGGTTTAAAATAGTTTAAATTATATTAAAATAGCTTAAATTAAATTAAAATGGTTTAAATAGATTAAAATAGATTAAATAGTTTAAATAGATTAAAAGAGTTTAAAATAAATTAAAATAGTTTAAAATAGATTAAAATAGTTTAAATAGATTAAAATAGTTTAAATAGATTAAAGTAGTTTAAAAATAGATTAAATATAGTTTTAGTAGTTTAATATAAAATGGTTTGATTATTGAAATGGTTTATATAGTAAATATGTTGAAAATCCAAATAAATCAGAATTTTAAAAATAATATATCTTTAAAAAGTTTATATTAAAATAATTAATTTGAAATTAATATCAAATTAAACTATTTCTTTCATTTCAACACATCTGGACCATGTCCAGCTTTCAAATCAACAAACTAAAATTTATCTTTCAATTCAGATTCTCATTTAAAACCATTTAATCAATATCGATTTCAAATCCATGTTGGAGCTATAAATTTAAACTATTTCAAATTTATTACATTTAAAAGTTTAAATATTCAAATATTTCAATAACTCAATTTTGATAAGTTTCATTTATACTTCAAATCCAACTTTAAAATTTCAATTTAAATTCTTTAAACAATTCATTTAAACCAATTCAAATTTCAACATTTAAAGCTTGGATTTTCGAAAATAATTCATTTTATATAAATCAAATTTTTATTTCAAAATATCATTTAATTGGATTTAAAAATTAAGATTTTAAAATAATTTAATTTAACCAATTCGGTGTCCATATATAATTTTCTACCCTATGGTCAAGTGATACGGATATATATCATTTCAACCCGCAATCAATTTAAAATTTACAGGTATATATCATTTCAACCCGCAATCTCGAATTTAACTTCAAATCCATGAAATCACTCGAGTCTATGATTTCAACCCATAACGATTTCTCTCTAATCTATCAGATCGTTCGGGCATGTATCATTTCAACCCACGGTGATTTTTCTAACAATAAACTAGGGAAATTGCAGTGTGTTATCGATATATATAAAATAACATAACATCTAGTCATCCAATATCAACAATTAAACATCTAACACAATCATCATACAAATCCACTAATAAATAACATCAATTAACTGATTATCATTCACAGGTATTTAATTGACAAATAAGATTCAATATTAAATTAAATGGCGATTAAATTCAATAAAAGTCAGATTTAACTGGAATGACAATTTAAATATACCAAACAACACCCAATCAATTTCTAATCACATCGTAAATTTAATTTAATCATCATAAGATAATTTAGTAGTCATGAGTGGGTTAAAACACTCACCTTTGATTTATTGACGATTTAAAATTCAAATGAAGGCCCAAATTTGAACAGTCTTAGAATTCATCCAAACCTATTTCAAAATGTCCGATATTTTGATACGATCGCAACGGAGAAAACCACGCGTGAATCCGACCTCATACGTAAAAGTTATACACATTAGAACATTATACGATTTAAATAAATAATAAAAAATTAATTTACAAAACACGTCACCTGCCAATAACACGCGTCCAGAATCCAAGCGCCTTCAATATTCATCGCGCTTAACCCTAATATCGCATGACCTTCTCAGCCACTAGCCTTATATCGCTCTGTCGCCCTTTGGTGATCGAAGTCGACAAGATCAGGAGCGCCATTGCAAGCACCCTGGCTTGGCGCCCCTCCGGGCTCCATCTCGTGGCCTTCGCCGCCCCTATAACCACCGTCGCCCATTGACAAAAGAAAGCCCAGATCTAGCGAATTGATGCGCCTTCAATGCAAACGAACCATACAGATGTGTACCGCTCACCCTCCTCCACAAGCCAGTACCTACTGATCGTCGCAAGGATGTCGATCCACCAGTAAAACGACGAACTCTACTATGGACGACCGAGGTTCATCCTTGATTTTTGGCCAAATTATGAACCAAATTGAAAAATGAATTGCTGCTGTGGATTACGCTCGTCGAGAGCTTTCCAATGATATATAATTCGATACAGTTTTGAGGAGTTTGATTTTCGATTTGAATTGGAATTTGAATTAAGTTTTTTTTTGTAATTGGAATATGTTTCTGCCATTGAAGAAAAGTGCAGATAGAAGTTGATGTATGTACAGTAGAAACTGAAAGACTGCTAGGGTTTGAAAAAGAAAGCTATTTATATAGAGAAAGCCCGATAAGAAAGAATGAACCTATCGAATTGCTTTGAAACGACAATAATGACCCAAAAGGCCTGTTCCGTTTCCGAAACGAAAATGGGTCATCCAATATATTGAAATAGATGTTTTCGATATTTTTAAATTCAATGGAACAGGTTTCAAGTCCTAATTCCATTGTATGAAGAAGTTAGCTTTTAAAATTAGCTTATTTTAAATTGAATTCATTAAATTGATTTCTACGCATTTCGAGTCCGTACAATCAAACGGCAAATCCGATCGCTGCAAAACTTGAAATCCTACAATAATTCACCGTTACGGATCCGAAGAAACTGTTTTCGTCGAAATCCGAGAGAGTGGAAAAAATGTCTCAACTATAGCGTTCAAATTTTTTTATAATCTTTTAACGGTGAATTAATTATTGTCAAATCAAACTTTATAATCTTTTTATAATCTTTTAAATAAATTTCCATGTCAAATCCAATGTTAAATATTGCACTAACTACAACGTTCAATTTTTTTTAACTGTAATAAAAATTAAATTAATTATAATTTAATTTCAAATAAATTCTTTTATTTTGATTTATATCTTATTATTCACTCAACTATCATCCTACGGATAAAATTAACATCGGTCTACATCTTATTACATTAATACTCCACAATTATCATCTTAATTCATGTAAAAGCCATATTTAATCAGATTAATTGCAATTGATTTCCAATTTAATTTCAACGGATTAAATAATGAAATGGAAATTAAACTATTGTTACAACTTGCAATTCAAACACATTTCTACGTTTATTGTTTACAACCCAAGCTAATAAATTCACATACCGATAAATCATTCTATATTAACCAATTCCAATTAATTACATACAATTTTACCATTAAATACAACATTTGGTTTAATTCATTATTTACGATTTCTAACCAAATCAACTTTACAATTATTCCAATTGATTAAGATTAAATCAAATAGCCATCGATTACCTTAAACTAACATTATTAAATTTCATTCTAGCTAGTTTTCTCATTAATCCATCATAAATTTTTATTTTCTTCCAATATTAAATTACAAAATCTTATTAAATTAATTTTAATTATTGGAAAAATACGGGTCGTTACATTAGGCGATTCACATCTTCTTCTAAAGTGTAGGAACACAGAAGTGGTAAGGAGCAACTGTGATGGAAGCTGATTTTGAGTTGTTCTATATATTTATTGAGCGATAATTATAATGTTCCTCAGCCTAGGAAAATGAAGTAGACATCCACACTTTGGATAAAAATGGTGAATACAAATGCAACTTCAAAGGTAAGCAAATGTATGGTTTTTTAAATCAACCTCTCAGTTTTTGCTTCTTGTTTTGAGTTCTTATTTTTCTGATACTGGTGTAATAAAATTTTCATATCTTAAGTTTTGTAATTTCGATCTACAAAATTCAATATGTTCTATAAAATAGATAGAAAGTCCTATAATTTTTATGTGTTGAGTTTCTCTTTATTTTGGACATAAATCGCTGAAATACTACAAATAATTTGATACATTCTTTGAAACATATTTTAGAACTTCTCAACATAGCTATAGTAAACTAATGATAGTGTGAATAGTTTAACTCCGATTTCTAAAATTTTTGATGTTCTGGAAAGTTAACAGATAACACTACAACTTTCATGTTTTGAGTTTTTTCCAATTCATTCCATTAGATCACGAAAAACGATAATCAATTAAGTACACTGCTCAAAAAGTGTTTTTGTGCTATTGAAACAAGCTGTAGTATTTTCAACATAAATTTTGATCTGTTTGTAATTTTGACTTGAAACCTATTTTATCGATTAGCAACTTTTTTAAACTTTCGTATTTTATGGTAAAATTAAATTATAGACTTAAAATTTTCAAACAATGGTTTTAAAACATATCATTTTTTGAACAGCTTGGTCGATGTGCATTATTTCAACACATGTATTCATGATATACCTCTAGATGAGATGATTCTATGTTACTTTCTTTGATGATGACTAGAAAATCTTTTGTTTAAGAAGTTTTTTTTTGTGTGTGATTTTGTTTGACCTAGATAACTTTACTGGGAAATTCAAATGTTGGAGCCAATTCGATTGATATTATGGAGTATACAGTACGCTTATATGATAATGCTTGATTTTCATGCTTGACGTTGACGATAAAATTTCAAGAGGCTGAATGTAAAACCAGTTGTAGATATCATTGTTCGCTACCACCAGTACGTGAGAGTACTAGTGGTATCATTGTTAGCTACCATGGGCAGCGCATATAATAAGTGGTGTCATGGTAGGGTAACTTGTTCTTTTTTGTCAGAACATCCGGTATGACTTTTAACCTTTGTGATTCCTTTAGTCTACTATTTGCAATATCTCATATGTCTCATGATCAACTGATATTTCCTACACATTCTATTTCATTCAATATGGAGAGCTTGCATTTTTTTCATTTTATTTTATTTAAAAAAATTCCAAAAACAAGTTTTTTTTCCGTTCTTATAGTTTTTGTTTTGAAAAATCTAAAATCGCAAAAATATGTTTATTTCTTTCTTAGGATCTTTTTTGTTTGCTCTCTATATTTATTCATGATGTGCATATTTTGAAATGAGACTTTTTGGCTAAATCTTTGACACGAATTCTTGATGAAAAAGTTATTTTAATATGAGAGTCTTGATTAGAGAATTCTTTGACTTGAAAGTGTTGATATGAAACTTCTTATGAGATGAGTTTTGACGTTCTACATTTGACATAACTTTTTGCAAATGGTTATGTGAAATAAAAGATTTAAACTTTGTGATGAACTTCTTGAGATGGGCTATTGGTATTCAAAACTTAAGATGATTGTTGGAGAATTTTAAATTTTGAGCTTTGTAATGAAACGTTTTATGATAAACATCTGACTTTAGTTTTGATATATTACTGTGTATATTCTTAGATCATGTGCTTCTCTTTACACAAATCGCTTTAAAACCAACTCATATTGTATGTTCAAGGATAGAATATAAAACTGAAAAAACGTTTGGCATATTTATAGATAATTTACTTTTGAAATCATATCACAATCATTTGAACTTTCCTATGTGATTTTTAAAAGTATTTATATGATTACTTAGACGATTAAGAATATTGCATTTTAAACTTGAATAAATAATGACTTTATGATATTTTGATAATCAAGAATACATTATAGTTTCTATTTTTGACTATGCATATCCCACATTATCTCTAAATCTACCATTTGATTATCATGTTATATTGATTCATCTTACTTTTTTCTTTTCACTATTATTCTTGTTCTTATATGAGTTGGCTAGATTGACATGCCCAAAATTCATTATTGAAAGACTATGGAAAGTAGAAAATTACACATATTATATAATAGACTCCCTAATACCCAACATGCCTATAAAATAGGTGTGTCGATGCTTGTCAAGTAACATTCATCCTCATCTAAGAGACCTCATGGCAATGCATGGATGGAAGGTTCTTGATCTCATCTATGATAAGTTAGGGATAAGTTATTTTAAACTTGTAACGACTCGACTTTTCGACCCTTAAATATCGACACTAAACACATCCACGGTGTTCATGTGTCGAGTATCCAAGTGCCGGAAAGACAGATAGTTAGGGTAAATATAAAAGAATTGAATAAGAAAGAAAGAACACAACATCGGAATCTCACAACGGAACGATAATATATAATATCAAAAGAACAATACAAAGGATTACTCTGAATATAGAAATTTCCGAGTTACAAAACCTAAGTACTATCACCACCTTGGACAGTTATAAATTTCTGTCCTCACAATGCTGATATATACATACATAATCTAGTGCAACATAAATATAAATAGATAGATAACGGAAGCCTCCAGCTTGTATCTTGAACTCTGAAGCATCCCAAGTAAAACCTGCTTTACTCAACCCACTCAAAGAGTATGCAAGGAATTTAGGAAAAACAAAAACAAAAACAAAGCGTCAGACATAAGTCTGGTATGAGAAAACTCGAGATACACGAATACCTGTAACCGTAACTACTTAGACCGTGCAGTTCCACGTAACGGTTTTCTCCTCAAAACAAAAACAACCATTCATTAAGTTTAATACAATGATATGATTAATAATGTCTAGGATGTAGAATATAAATCATATCAAATAGCTGCGATGCTTTCATTAATCACACCACAACATATTTAGGGTACAATCAAAACCGCTAAGGTTCGTTTGCATATTAGAATTTTTGTGGAGATCTCTTCGGTTGACATCGAGTCCAATCTTCTACACAAGGATTGGAAACTACCTCCAAGCATCAACTATCATATATCTCTAGATAAAATATACCTCAAGGGAAAACATAGCTGGTCTGTGACAACCCTCAACCTTCCAAGCGTAGTAACGTTAATGGAAGTTTAAATGTTAATAAAGATCCTAACATAAAAATTAAATCTAAGAGAATATAAACAAGGAGAAGCAAATGATAGTAATCAGCGTTATCACCGAAGGAAACCAACGATCCGTACTTTAATGGACTTGGATTTTTGATTTATCAAAAATTTAGACCCATTAGAGTGCGGATTGTACTTGGAAAATTTGGAAGATAATTGGGGATAAAAGAGAAGGTTCCAAGGTACAGTGGAAAAGGGCACATAAGAGAAGGAAATATGGAAATTTTTTCCATCTAGACCCTTTTTTGACATAAGAATATAGGTTTAGAAAACTGGATTTTTCTAAATTTGGATGTTAGCAATGGTGTGCTAGGATTTTAGATGATAGGAATTGGATGCAAAATTTGTTGAACTATACTTCTGGGGAAATTTGGATGTAAAAGCTAGTTTTTGGTTTTCAAAAACTACATCCATATAGAACTGCCAGTATAGTTAGGATGTTTGCACCCTATTTTCGAAAATTGTTTTAAAATAAAACGTTCATATAGGAGGCACCGATTTAGAGTTGCTTAATTTGCATATCATACATGTTGTGATACATCGTGCACTTGTACATGATTGTTGCAAAATTGGTTGTACACTAATTTGATTGTTAGTTTAGAATGGCGTACGTTATATTGCATTGTTCATCCCTTGAGGAATTTCAAGAACGAAATTCTTTTAAGGAGAAGAATGTAACTCCCTACGATTTTAACGCCGATAGATTAAAAAGAATTTAATAAACAATAAGTGATAATGCTAAAAATGTAATTTTTGTAAACGTCAGAATTTGGCTACGAAAATTATACATTGGGTTTATACGATTTTCTATCAATTTTCATATATAATGTTTTCCGATCAGAGTACAAACGAAAAAGTTACTAATGTTAGAAGTTTTAGCATCGGAAATAATTATATATGCAAATATGGGAATAAAATCAATCGATGCTAATTAGTAACGTTAATGGAAGTTTAAATGTTAAAATGGTTAACATAAAAATGAAATCTAAGAGAATATAAACAAGGTAAAATAAATGATAGCAATCAGCATTGACAAGGAAGGAAACCAACGGTCCGTACTTTAGTGAACTTGGATTTTCGATTTAGTGAAAATTCAGGCCCACTGGGGTGCGGGTTGTTACATGGTCTACGACCTAACAGGTAATCCCAAATATCATTAACTCCCACTAGCAACATTGATAAGCATACTCTAGATATAGAGTTAAAGTATCCATTCATGGGTTAGCTAAACCCTAGACTATGCCTTTGCTCTATTTTCTGTTAATTTTGATGTCGAGGCTACGTTCAGCATCTCTCACGCCAGTCTTTATTACTCGAATTGAACATGAATCCCCAAAATGGATTCCAGCATAAGTCATCTGACGGATGCTAATGCTAACCTCTCCCTTGGACTTAACCTTAGAATAAACAGTCCAACTTTATAGTATTCCACTTCACGACCGCTTCTAAAATATAGAACTCGTATACTTGTTTTGAAGTGGTATTCGGTAAGTAAAACACTTACCAATCCTGGTCTCCTCAATACTAATTCGATGAATTTTTGGTAAACTCAATTCCGATTCTTTTAGAATTAAGCAAAAGCTAGAGATGTTTCATACCAATGCTCCTTCCCATGGGTTCTCATTGGTATGAAGTCCCAAAGCCTTCGATACTTCTTAGCTCATATTTGATCAAGTTCGATAGTCGACTATCTAGTCAAAAACAATTGCTTATACAAATCCATATTCGTATACATACCGCGTTTCCGACATTCCAACTTAACTATTCCTCATCCAAGAGTGAAGCCAAGTAAATTAGAACACTTTTTGCATTTCAAAGCCTAGCCTAAGCACTTCATTCTTGAATCTCACAAATAGTTAAGTCTACCTCGTTGGCTTTTAGTGTTAAGTATAGTATTAATGATATTCATAAACAAGTAAGTAATCAACACGATTAATACTTTTTCGACATTCCCGACTTAGCTATTCCTCAGTCAAGAGGGAAATCAGCAGATTAGAGCTCTATTGCTTATATCCCTACTCAAACATCAATCTTAACCCTCACGATAAATAGATAAGCCTATTTCGTCGGCTGTTAGTGGTAAGCATAGTTAATTACTTTTCAAACAAGTAATTAAAAAACTAACCATTTAGCCATTAACCAATTCTTAACCCTTTTTGAAATCATTTGTTTGTACTTTTAAAACCCTTTTAGAGATGATATACATATGTATGGTAATTTTATTTACACAACTAGATATTTAATAAAATAATTTAAAATGTATTACATTACATAAGATATTTATTCTTTAATAATAATTAATAAATTTTCTAATATATATATATATATATATTTAAAAATACTTTTAAAGTACTTAAAAATAATTATAATAGGTTTTAATAAATTTATCTAAAATATCATTTTAAAATAACAAGTTCATAAAATTCTTTAAAACTTGGAAAACCAAATTTTTCTTACATTTTAAAGTACAATATCTTCTTTGAAAATTCACAACTAATTCTTAAAATTACATAAAAATCTCAAACCACTTTTAAAATACTCTAATAAGAGTTATATAACACTTATAAAAAGAATGAAACAAAGTACTTAAGTTAAAAGTTCTTTTCAAACACTTGAAGTTCAAAATTCAAGGTTAAATCGGGCAGTTTTGCACAAGTGAAGTTTTGGCCACTTTTCGAGATGTTACTTAATTTTTTACTATCCATACTTTTCACAGAGGTGGGAATACATATATAACATCATAAATATGGCAATAAACCCAAAGGATCTCTCTACAAAGTTTCATAGAAATTGCCGAACACATGGCAATTTCTAAGTGTATTTATAGCGACTATCGCTATAAGAGCACTTTCAAATCCAAGTCCAGTTCAAACCTATGTTCAACTACAACCTACATGCTTTGTTCCTAGGATATGTTAAAAGTCATACAAGTCCATTTAAGTCCATACATCTGGATTACATATGCCATTTGCTTTCAAATCAAGAATCAAAACTAATATTTCAACATATGTCAATATCAAGTCAACCAATATATACACAATCAAACACAAGCAAATATACTCAATATTTTCATTCAAGGTGGTGAGTTAGCTCACCTTTAAGAAAATAAACAAGCAAGTCCAAGCAATCCAAGTCCAACCTTAACTTTGCAACCACCTTCTTCTTTCTCCTTTCTCACTTTGCACTTGGTTTCTAGGATATTATAGCCCTTTAAAGCTCACGGCCTATATATACGGGAGCGCTTGGCTTCACTTCTTCAAAATCTAAGTATGTAGAGGGTTTTGTAATGTTATACTAAGGCTTTTGGAAAAGTTTGAGTTGATTTGGATGTGTTTTGAATTTATTTTCCTTAGAAATTTCATGAAGAGGATGACATGAAAGAGAGCTTACTTTTTGCTTGTAAATTTATAATTATAACTAATTGATATATCTCTCCTTATATGGGCTCAAGATGGTACTTCTTAGCCTTGTTCCCAAGGCTCACCCCCTCCCCTACCCACATGATCCATCACTTCTCCTTTACACATCTATCTTTTAGTTAATTCTTTTAGTACCCTTACATATTAATATCTCTTTTCCACTTGAAAGCTTCTAGAACCTTCCATTTGCTTTATGAATAAAAGTGTTAATTAGTTCATAATGTATTTATTTGATCATTAGACAAGTGCACAAAATTTCGAATAACTTATATCGATAAAAAAGCTGTTTATCGATAAACCGATTTTCGGTCACATTATCGATTTTTCTTCGAAGAATGTATTTTGTAAACAAATATCAAAAAACAAGTTTCTTATCATTATTTATTAATTAAAGGATGTTTAATAAGGTTATAAAATCACATAACACTTAACAATATTGCAAAATGTAACGCCCCACCTTTATGAACATATTACCCAAGAATATTACAAGTAATATTATCGAGTAAAACAGAGAATAAGGCTAGTTAGGAGCAACGATCCGTAATACTGCTTTGGGCGAGTATCGATACGTCGAATCGCGTGACTATATTTTTCTTCTTTTCTTGCAAGAGGTAATTCAACATATCCGATCCAAGCGTAAAACAATAATACAGTGGTTTAATCTAATTTTTAATAATACATAATATAATATACAACACAGAATCAAACGTCGCAACGAAAATAATATACATCAATATCTCTCAAAAGTATAAGTTCACAAAAGAAAATACTAGACTCGCATTTATATGCATATACATATATAGACACTGACAGGTCTCAAATATACATGACTAAAAAAGTCTACAACATGTACAAGCATATGCACTAGACTCAAATAGTACATCTAAAATATAAACAACAACCAATAAAGCTTCTCAAGCTAGCTCACAACTAATGTCACTGAGTCCCTGTACCTATCAAGTCTCAGTCTGACTCGAACATTATAAGGAATAACACCTGGGTCAGACTATCTCTAACTATCACAAAACGTGATATCATAATAACAATAGGCTTGCATAAATGTCAAGGATAAATATCCCTAGATGGTATTTCACTAAATAATAATACTTCATTTAATGCTTCACAGCTTAGAGTTAAGTTTATGCTCATTTACAACAATCATCAATGTCATAGTAACCATTATAATAACAGCAAAGAAAATCACAACCATATATGCAAGCAATAGACAAGCATTTCGCCCGTCAGCATAAGAAACACACACTTCGCATGCTAACACACGAAATTGCAATTTGCAAGTTATAACTCGCCTGAAAACCCATTTAATCCACCTAAATGGATCACCCAAGAATGAGTCTGAACCCATCAGATAAGTGTTATCAACTTTCGATTAGTAATAATAAGAGTGTCAACTAATGTCCTATAAACACTTGACGACACTTGAATATTTACTAAAAGTGAGTGAATTCCACTAATGTGTAAATAAATGTTCAATCGAACAAGTCCAAGAATTAACCGATGAAGCAAACACAAGCGTTTCATACCATTTGTTTTACTAGACCGTTTGACTCAATTTCTCATTCAAGTGAGTGTCGTGTGTTTGCATAATAAAATAGTATTGCTTTGAAATCTTGATTTAAAAGAGTAATAATATATCTATAGTAGAAAACCTGATTTAATTCATTTTTATAATGATACAACTTTCTTCACAATCATTTTAAAATTTAGAGTTTGAAACACACACACACATATATAAATACTAGAACACATGATTTAATCCATATCTGTACTTATATAAAATTTTATTGCAATCATAACTACACACATATATTTTCTAAATATACTTATATTTAAAAGGATAAGTATATACACATACATAGATGGAAACCAGTTTCCTCAAAACAGAATTTCCTTTATAAAGAGTTTTGCAATTCCATGAACTCAAATAGTGTAATTGACAAGGAGATATAGAGTAATTTCTCTATGAAAATAAGGCCTTAAACTAAGATTTGGACTTCCCAAAAATGAACATCATATCACCATAACTTCACATTACAAGAGTGCAAAAAGGCAAGGCTAATAACAAGGCAACAAAGCAACGCAAGGGAATAAGAAGCAAATAATGCAAGCCCTGAGCTAGTGCTCCAGATCAATTATCGGTCGTCCGATTATGTTGCACTGGTCGACCGGTGCTGCCGCCTGGAGCATGCTCTAGGCAGTGTTGATCACCTCACCTTGGTCATCGAAGCTTGGCTTTTGGGTTCGGCATTCTAGATTCAGTTCTCTAACCCATTCTCAGTACATGCATGCAAACATCTAAGCCATCAAGAAAAAATTTAATAAACAGCGACAATATGGATTTTAGCTTGATTATAGTTTATTGTAAAAAAGGTTTTAGAACAGCAGCAATCGAAACTAATAAAGAGCAATCAACATAAATCAAACAAACCAAAATCATCTATTACATCTTATTCATTCAACCAGAGATTGTAATTAGAAATACTCGTGAGTTCAACTTACCTTTGTTCTTTGAATTTGACAGTAAACACTACAGCAGCTTGCTATGCTTTACTAGAAAACCCTAGATTTGTTCAATCAAAATACCAAAGGAAAACCCAATTCACTTACTGTAAACTGAAACAAATCTCTAATAAGAAGTGAAATAGGTTTTAGATTCTTTTACTTAAAATTAATAGCTTCCTAAGATTATAATTTGACCAACATAGAGAATTTGGGGGCTAGGGTTAGGTTAATAAAAGAGGATAAGAGTTTCTTCTAATTTCAGAAGTCATAAAATGCTGAGAACGTACAGTAAACTGCTGTCGAGAAACTTCCTTCTTAGTTACACTATATTTGGGATTTGGGTAGTAATAAAACCCAATAAGAAAGAAATTGATTTTATTTCTTTATAATTCCATACTAATATCTTTATAAAACAAAATTTTAAATATTTAAACTATAGCCCAAACAAATAAAATGACTTATAAAAGGATTTGTAAACCATGGACAACTATTTAAAATATAGTGTCCACTAATCCCAATTTCTTTTATAAAATATAAATAAAAGATTCAAAACCAATTTAATATTCTTATTATCTTTCTAATTATTATTGTACTTAATAATATTAGCTATCCTTTTAATAAAACTCTTTAAATTACAATTCCAATTGCACTTTACAACGATCATTTACAAAATATTTATTTGATGCATTGTTCTCTAGTAAAACTTGAAACTCTCATCTCAAATAATTAATGATCTTTTATATAAGAATCTTATTTCAAATTTCTCAAATAAATTTTTAATTTACATTATTATTTATTTTATTAGAGTGGCCCAAAAATCAAGGTTGTTACACAAAACATGTGACGCTCCACCTCTATACTCACACTAGCCAAGGACACTACGGGGTAATGCCGTCGACTAGCACGAAGAATAAGGCTATTGAGGAGCGACCATCTGTGTAATTGCTTTGTGCGAGTACAGATATGTCAGATAATATAACTTACATTTCATTTCAAGAGAAAATCCGACATATCAAATACAAACTCAAAGCTACCACACAATGGCTATGTGGACTTTGAAAACAAATATAGAAATAAACATAACACAAATCAGTCATAGATATTCATATCACAAAGGCAGAAACAGATATGAATATAACACATAGAAGTGTACATCAAAGTAGTGGTCATACAAGATCCACTACATCACAAAAGAATAGATACAAGTGCTAGACAAAAGAATAATTATACATCAAGGAGTCTCTATCTCGAATGTATAATAACAAAAACTACTAAGCTAAAGTAGTTAGCCAAAAGTCAGGTGACGAACCCTGATAAGAAGTCAAGCAGAAGCACCTGAAATACCTCGGTCTGACCCGAGTATTATTTAAGAAGAAAATAATAAACGGATCAGTCTAGCTATAAATATCATATAAAATGAGATAGGATAAGAGATATCACAAAAACATATGATAACAATAATGCCATGCTATGACAAGTATACATCAGATAACAACAAAAATCATACAATATCTCAAACATTCTCAAACACTAAAAAGAATGTCATATTCTTTAAATTATTCACCAAAACACAAATATTGACAAAACATATCAATGCCATTCGCAAAAATCGATGAAACACAAATTCTAGAAATCATCAACTAGAAATCCAAAAATCACAAAAAGGGGAAGGCCTATCACAAACGGGAGCATGAAAACTCACCAATACATGTATCACAAATGAGACGATATGCTATAAGCCGAACATCGACGCACCCTAAAAGATATGCCTCATGCACAGACTCGGTCATGGTACAGTCCCCCACACGGACGAATGAGCCGACATCGACGCACCCTAAAAGATACGCCTCATGCATAGTCTCGGTCGTGGTACAGTCCCCCACGGGGACGAATGAGCCGAATGCTCCACGAACGGTCAAAAGACCATGGGTCGCTACCTCACCAAATTGAACCGAAGTTCCACAAACGGGGTTTTAAGTCCCCACACAAACAAAGAGACATCGCACATCGCTAGTCTAAATCACAAAATGATCACCATTGATCAATAAGAAGTGTGAATCACACTAAGCTAGCAAATATAAGAGTCTAGCTTCATGTCCCATAACCACTAGCTTAACTTAAATATGTACGAACGAATTGTAGATTTCCACTCGAAAATTATCACAAGATTTCTATCGAACAAGTCTAAGAATTAACCGACAAAGTAAACGCAAGCGTTTCATACCACTTGTTTTGCTAAGCCGTTTAATTAGATTTCTCATACGAATGAGGTAAAGGTTTGTATATACTAATAGATTGGAAAACGGTTTTAAAAACGAGCTTTGTATTTAAAAGTAGTGTTGAAATCGTTTTTGCGAAAGAGTTTGAGTATTTACTACTAGTATAGAAACCTTTGTATTTTAAAGTGATAAACCACAGAAATGATTGTAGAAACAATCAATCACCAAAAATTCACATACGAAGACGTGAATCAAATCCATAGAAATCGATACCGAATCCATCAAAATGGATATTCCCAAAAATCCCGAAAAAGAAGTCATCAAAGTCGATAATAAGTGATAACAACTAACCGGATCGACAAAAATCGATTAAACAATGGAAATCAAATCAAAACAGCCCAAAATAGGCAGAATGAACAGTTTCAGATGTCTGGTTTAGAATCCAGATGTCTGGATTTGTTCTCTGGAAATAATCCAGAAAGATTCCAGACGTCTGAAATTACAAGGCAGACGTCTGAACCCCTAACCAGACGTCTGACCCAGTAAATCAGACGTTTGAACTGAGGTACTGGAAATTCTATTCCAGATCACCTAGACATCTGGGAAGTAAGCTCAGACGTCTGGATCTCCCAGACGTCGGGAATGCAAGGTCAGACGTCTAAGCTGAACGTCTGGAATATTTATTCATTAGCCTCAGACGTTTGATCCTTATACCAGACGTCTGAGCTGAAGCTCAGGCAAAGATTGAACCTAGGCCAATGATGGCCAATTCGTTTCGGGAGTGACCGAACGAGCAACAACGACTAGGGATTTATGCCAAGCGACAACCCAGCCTTATAGGCTCTTCGATACACCCCAAATATCAATGTCCAAAACATCCATAGAAGGATTTTCATAAAATTGGACCAAAACACCAAAATTTGGAAAATTCACCAAATCAATTCAAATCAAAAGCAAATGAACATGCACAAATGTTAGGAATTCATACCTAACAACAAAGAAAGTTATATACATAGATGTGAGTTAAAGAACTCACCTTTAAAACTCAAAAACACGAGTGAGAAGCTCTAAAACAAAGGAAAGGCCAATTCCTCTTCAGTTTCAACTCTAGAAGCTCCAATCTATTATCATAGACAAATATTTCCTAAATTAAGTTATAGGAAATTTCTGAAATTGGAGAGAGATTGAGATGGAGAAGATGAAGAGAATGCTTACCTAAGCTTCTCTTTGATTTTGGAGCAACAACTTGAGTTTCCAAATCAAAATAGGGTTTGGAATTTCTATTTTCCCATTCCTTTCCCCATTTTTGCTTTAGGGCTTGAATGTTAGGAAATGAGGAATAAAATGAATGAAGAGGAGTTGAGTTAGGGTATTCAGTTGGGTTAGTGGGCTGAAACCCAAACCCAAAGCCCAAAATAGAAAATAGCAAAATTCTACTCAACTCCAAACATATCGATGTTTATACTCAAAAAAGTTGTAAATGTCATTTTGAACTCAATGGAAGTGGTCTCGTGTCCTAATTCGACTGTTTTCAAAAAGTAACATTTTGGACTTTAATCCGATTAACGATGCTATATTTAAATAAAACATTCAAATATACAATCGTAAAATATGCGAGTTGTTACAGACTCCCCTCCTTAAAAAAATTGCGTCCTCGCAATAATTAAGTGGATGATAAAAAGTAACGACCATACTAAGGCATAACAACACAAAAGAAGAAATTTTGAAATGAGAAGTTCACCATAAAGAGCACGAGAGAGTAAGTCTGGATGTGTTTGCTCGATGAATTCTCAAGATTCCCAAGAGCAATCCTTAGGATTTGAGGACCATTGAACTTTCGCAAGAAGAACATCTTTATTTCGAAGGCGTTTAACCTCCGAAGCAATGATACGAATAGAATGTTGTTCATAAGTCAAATTTTGTGAAACTTCAATTTCTTCACTTACACCGGGCTCAAGAATAGAATCGGAATCCCTAAGGCATTTCTGTAGTTGAGAGACGTGGAATACATCATGAATAGTAGAAAACTGAGCCGGTAATAAAAGGCGATAAGCCACGGAACCAATACGTTCGGTGATGGGAAATGGACCAATATATCGAGGTGCTAACTTTCCCAATTGACTGAAACGTACAACACCCTTCATAGGTGAATCACAAATGAATACCAATAAAATCTGGACCTAAAACCGGCTTCTCACCGGCTTCAAGTCAACACGAAGGAAATCGGCATGGCCTTCCGTAGAGTGCCTTGAAAGGTGCCATACCAATACAAGATTGGAAGCTATTATTATAGGAAAACTCAACAAGAGAAATATGATCTTCCCAACTTCCACCAAAATCAAGAACACATGCACAAAGAAGATCTTCAAGAGTTTGATTCACACGCTCGGTTGGTCCATCGGATTGAGGACGATAAGCGGTGCTAAAATTAAGCTTTGTTCCCAAAGCTTTTGAAGACCTTACCAAAATCCACTAGTAAAATAATGGATCACGGTCACTAACAATAGAAGTAGGAACTCCATGCAATTTAACAATTTCTTTGACATAGAGTTTAGCCAAAAGAGGTACGGTCCAAAAGAGAAGGATGAGCCTCAAGGCTACACAAAACAAGAGATGGACATGAATCGGATTCACGATCTCGAATCTCATAAGTGGACAAAGTCTCGAGATCACTCCATTCGGATATCATCATGGAACAGCCGCTTGTTGCTTAAGACTAAGGGTGTCGGCAACACGATTTCCCATTCCGGGAGTATAAAGAATATCAAGATCATAAGATGGAAGGAACTCGAGCTAATGTTGTTGATGCAAATTAAGTTCCTTTTTGATAAATACTTCAAAGATTTATGGTCGGTGTAGAGAATAATTTTCTCTCCCAAAAGATAATGACGCCAAATTTTAAAAGCGAAAACAATGGTCGCGAGCTCTAGATCATGAGTGGCATATCTAGTCTCGGTAGGCTTTAATTGTATAGAAGCACAAGTGATAGCACGTTCCCTTTTGCAAGAGAACGACACCCAAACCAATACGACTAGCATCGGTACAAATAGTGAAGTCTTGGTTCCCTTCGGGAATCACAAGAATATGAGTATCGGAAAGGAGTTCTTTTAAATGATCCTCTTTCCCGAAAAGTTAAGAATTTAAAAATTATAATGAACTTTATGTAATCATCTCTTTAGAAATATTTACTTATTACAAGTCAATTTATTGTGTTTGACTGTCTCATCATAGCATTTAGGAGATTCCTATCGATAAAGTGATCAAGCGCATCGACTAGAATTCTTAAAGCACTCAATGGGCAAAACAACACAAAATCATCTTCTATATGATAAACACGTCTCTTAAAATTTTTACAAATATTCTTTGCTCGTTTTAAGAACAAAATCCAATCATACTTATAAACATCTTATTAAAAAGATTTGCAAATTTTAAATTGTTGTTTTAATCCATAATCAATAAATACAAGGATAAACTCATCGAGATATTCATAGAATACTCGATTCATGAGATGGATGCAATAAGGTAGAAGGTTCGTCAAACCGAATGGCATAACGAACCACTCACAAGAATCATAATGAGTGCGGAATGCGGTAAGTGGAATGCTACCCTCCGCAACTCGTAGCTGATGAAAACCGGTGGCAAGGTCGAGCTGAAAAGACCTTAGCACCACTCAATAGATTGCTTAGGTGGTAATCCTAAGACAAGCTCAAATATACCGAAAAATTCACAAACTTCTTGAATGAGAGAAAAAATACTTTCCTTATCAAGTGGGTTTAAAGAATAAAATGATGCCACCGAATTTGGAAATTAAAATCATTAAAAACAATAGAAATCTGCTTAATAGATTAAGAATGTCGAAGATGGATAGTCCTCTCAGGACATAGGATATGGGCTTTATAATGATTAAGCCAATACTTTCCCAAAAAATCAATTTCGAAGCCTAAGTAACGCATAACATGCAAATCGGCTCGAAAAGAATAATCACATAAAATAATCTTGACATGTTTACAAAGCAAACTGAGTGTTGCAGATCCACCAATCGGATTCACAATTCTTAATGAAGTCATCAAGCCCATAATATTTTAAAAAAAAGTATCAACAAGTTCTTTTGATATAAAAGAGTGAGATGCACCCGAATCAAAAGAAATTCGAAATAGGATAATCACGAAACAAATTAATACCATTAAGGATAGAATGAGAAATACCTTGACTAAGAGAAGTGTTACTAGAGGCTTGCACAACATTCAGCTTTCCCTCTTTCTTACTTTGAAGTATGGGACATGAAGATAAAGGATGACCAGAACTTTTGCAATAACGACAAGTAAGGGACTTCAGACACTTAATTGCATAGTGGTCCTTAGATCCACAATTGTAGCATTCTCCACGATTAGAGGTAGGAGTCTTTGTTTCCGAAGTTGCTTGCTTCCCTTTCTTGTTAGGATTAGGTTTGAACTTAATATTGGGACGCCTCTTCTTATTGATGTTGAAGTTCTGTTTGGCACCCACAACTTCAACATCACTTTCTTTATCCGCCTCCTCAAGTCGAAGAGCGATATCTACAAGCTGATCGAAAGAAACTTCTAGTTTCAGAAGTAAAGGCTTTTTGAGGTTCTTATTCAACCTATAGACAAATCTATGATTTTTCTTCAATGAGGTATTAATATACTCAACCCCATATTTAGATAGAGATTCGAAAGATGCGACATAATCCGTCACAGAAGATTCACCTTGAACAAGGTCAATAAAGCGTGGAGCTAGAGATACTTTTCAGCTTCTGGCACAAATTTTAACTCGAATCTTTCCTGGAATTGCTCCCAAGTAAGATCCGCTTTAATAATTTCCGAGATCAGAAGCTCATACCAATCTAATGCTCTCTCCTGGAGAATGCTAGAAGCCGCTTGTACACGATGAAGATCAATAAGATTCATGCGGGAAAATATGCGATCGCATGTTCTAAGCCAAGCTTGGACTTCTATAATGCTCTCGGAACCCTTGAAAGGCTTTCCACCCAAGCTGGTATAATCACTTCATAAGCATGCAAACCCAGATTTAGGATGAGTAGGCTCTGGAATGGGTCCGATAGCTTGAGCATTTTTCACAAGATCTAGAAGTTGCTGAGCAGACATGAATACTCCGTCCTGAGGAGTAGTACTGGATTGACCGGCGCTAGGACGACGTGGTCTAACCATTTCTCTTCTTTAAGAAAGAAAGAAGAGAAAAACGGTTATTCACAGAATGAATATCAAACAAACTTGATTGATAAAACAAGGCATCATAAAAAGAAATAGGATAGAACGGTATGAAGTCTCGAATTAAATCCTATGGCACGATTCCTAAGAAAGACTTAGGACAATGATCCTTGCTAGATTATTCTACATTGTTCCGAAGTTTGGCTCTGATACCAAGCTGTGACGCCCCACTTCTATACTCACACTAGCCAAGGACACTACAGGGTAATGCCGTTGACTAGCACGAAGAATAAGGCTGTTGAGAAGCGACCATCTGTGTAATTGCTTTGTGCGAGTATCGATATGTCAGATAATATAACTCACATTTCATTTCAAGAGGAAATCCGACATATCAAATACAAACTCAAAGCTACCACACAGTGGCTATGTGGACTTCGAAAACAAATATAGAAATAAACATAACACAAATCAGTCACAGATATTCATATCACAAAGGCGGAAATAGATATGAATATAACACATAGAAGTGTACATCAAAGTAGTGGTCATACAAGATCCACTACATCACAAAAGAATAGATACAAGTGCTAGACAAAGAATAATTATACATCAAGGAGTCTCTATCTCGAATGTATAATAACAAAAACTACTAAGCTAAAGTAGTTAGCCAAAAGTCAGGTGACGAACCCTGATAAGAAGTCAAGCAGAAGCACCTGAAATACCTCGGTCTGACCCGAGTATTATTTAAGAAGAAAATAATAAACGGATCAGTCTAGCTATAAATATCATATAAAATGAGATAGGATAAGAGATATCACAAAAACGTATGATAACTATAATGCCATATTGTGACAAGTATACATCAGATAACAACAAAAATCATACAATATCTCAAATATTCTCAAACACTAAAAAGAATGTCACATTCTTTAAATTATTCACCAACACAAATATTGACAAAACATATCAATGCCAATCGCGAAAATCGGTGAAACACAAATTCTAGAAATCATCAACTAGAAATCCAGAAATCACAAAAAGGGGAAGACCTATCACAAACGGGAGCATGAAAACTCACCAATACATGTATCACAAATGAGATGATATCCCATAAGCCGAACATCGACGCACCCTAAAAGATACGCCTCAAGCACAGACTCGGTTGTGGTTCAGTCCCCCACGCGGACGAATGAGCTGACATCGACGCACCCTAAAAGATACGCCTCATGCACAGTCTCGGTCGTGGTACAGTCCCCCATGGGGACGAATGAGCCGAATGCTCCACGAACGGTCAAAAGACCATGGGTCGCTACCCCATCAAATTGAACCAAAGTTCCACAAACGGGGTTTTAAGTCCCCACGCAAACAAAGAGACATCGCACATCGCTAGTCTAAATCACAAAATGATCACCATTGATCAATAAGAAGTGTGAATCACACTAAGCTAGTAAATATAAGAGTTTAGCTTTATGTCCCATAAGCACTAGCTTAACTTAAATATTTACGAACGAATTGTAGATTTCCACTCGAAAATTGTCACAAGATTTCAATCGAACAAGTCTAAGAATTAACCGACAAAGTAAACACAAGCATTTCATACCACTTGTTTTGCTAAGCCGTTTAATTAGATTTCTCATACGAATGAGGTAAAGGTTTGTATATACTAATAGATTGGAAAACAGTTTTTAAAACGAGCTTTGTATTAAAAGTAGTGTTGAAATCGTTTTTGCGAAAGAGTTTGAGTATTTACTACTAGTATAGAAACCTTTGTATTTTAAAGTGATAAACCATAGAAATGATTGTAGAAACAATCAATCACCAAAAATTCACATACGAAGACGTGAATCAAATCCATAGAAATCGATACCGAATCCATCAAAATGGATATTCCCAAAAATCCCGAAAAAGAAGTCATCAAAGTCGATAATAAGTGATAACAACTAACCGGATCGACAAAAATTGATTAAACAATGGAAATCAAATCAAAACAGCCCAAAATAGGCAAAATGAACAGTTCCAGATGTCTGGTTTAGAATTTAGACGTCTGAATTTGTTCTCTGGAAATAATCCAGAAAGATTCCAGACGTCTGAAATTATAAGGCAGACGTCTGAACCCCTAACCAGACGTCTGACCCAGTAAATCAGACGTCTGAACTGAGGTACTGGAAATTCTATTCCAGATCACCCAGACATCTGGGAAGTAAGCTCAGACGTTTGGAAAGCAAGGTCAGACGTCTAAGCTGAATGTATGGAATAATTATTTCTTAGCCTTAGACGTTTGATCCTTATATCAGACGTCTGAGATGAAGCTCAGGCAAAGATTGAACCTAGGCCAATGATGGCCAATTCATTTCGGGAGCGATCGGACGAGCAACAACGACTAGGGATTTATGCCAAGCGACAACCCAGCCTTATAGGCTCTTCGATACACCCCAAATATCAATGTCCAAACATCCATAGAAGGATTTTTATAAAATTGGACCAAAACACAAAAATTTGGAAAATTCACCAAATCAATTCAAATCAAAAGCAAATGAACATGCACAAATGTTAGGAATTCATACCTAACAACAAAGAAAGTTATATACATAGATGTGAGTTAAAGAACTCACCTTTAAAACTCAAAAACACGAGTGAGAAGCTCTAAAACAAAGGAAAGGCCAATTCCTCTTCAGTTTCAACTCTAGAAGCTCCAATCTATTATCATAGACAAATATTTCCTAAATTAAGTTATAGGAAATTTCTGAAATTGGAGAGAGATTGAGATGGAGAAGATGAAGAGAATGCTTACCTAAGCTTCTCTTTGATTTTGGAGCAACAACTTGAGTTTCCAAATCAAAATAGGGTTTGGAATTTCTATTTTCCCATTCCTTTCCCCATTTTTGCTTTAGGGCTTGAATGTTAGGAAATGAGGAATGAAAGGAATGAAGAGGAGTTGAGTTAGGGTATTCAGTTGGGTTAGTGGGCTGAAACCCGAACCCAAAGCCTAAAATAGAAAATAGCAAAATTCTACTCAACTCCAAACATATCGATGTTTATACTCAAAAAAGTTGTAAACGTCATTTTGAACTCAATGGAAGTGGTCTCGAATCCTAATTCGACTATTTGCAAAAAGTAACATTTCGAACTTTAATCCGATTAATGATGCTATATTTAAATAAAACATTTAAATATACAATCGTAAAATATGTGGGTTGTTACAAAACATTTCAATATTCGAAGACAAAGTGTTTGCATTTGTGGGTCGCTAAATTCTCCCACTTAGAACATTTCATCCTCGAAATTCAAACAAGAATGATAACAAAAGAAGATACAAGAACAAGATACATATATAAAGCATCACCTATATTATATACAAACCGACCTGCAATCCAAATGCAAACTAAGTGGCTCTACCTCAAAAGGTGAGAACACTACAAAAGATATAAGATACTAAGATAAGAAATCCTAGTCTAAGAACAACTCTGGATAAGTCTCCCTCAAACTATCCTCCATCTCCCATGTACAATCTCAAGCATCCTCGCTCTACTGAACCTTGACTAACTTAACAACCTTTGTCCTTAAGCGCTTCGTATCTCTATCAACAATACGAACGTGCTGTCTCAATATAGTCAAGTTCGGCTTGATCTTCAAATCCACTTGCTGCGATGCTTCTACTACCATAGAAGGATTATGCACAAACTTACATAGATGTGATATATGAAATACATTATGCACACCCGATAGCCTAATCGGTAACTCAACTCTATACATGAGTGTACCAATCCTTTCCAGAATCAGGAATGGTCCTATATAACGAGGAACCAACTTCCCAGCGATTCCAAACAATACTATAGTTCTCATCAGAGAAACTTTCACGAATACAAAGTCTCCAACCAAGAACTCCAAGTCTCCGTGCCTCACGTCTATATAACTCTTCTGTCGATTCCGCACTTCCTTGATTCGTTTTTGGATCTCTATGAACTTATCTGATGCCTATATCCGGCCCAAGCACAAGAGGATCTCCAGGTTCTACCCAATACGATGGAGATTTTCAAGAGCTTCCATGCAATGCTTCAAATGGTGCCATACCAATACTATCCCGATAACTATTGTTGTATGAAAACTCTACAAGCGGTAAGTGCTCTTCCCACAAACTCCTAAAATCTTATATGCCAGCTTGAAGCAAGTCCTCTAACACTTGGTTCGCCCTCTCTGTTTGACCATCAGTCTGCGGATGGTAAGCGGCACTCAAACTAAGCTCAATCCCTAATGCCTCATGTAAACCCTCCAGAACTGGCTTATGAATATCATATCTCTATCACTCACGATACACAAGGAACATCATGTAATCTGATGATCTCCTTTATGTATAACTTAGCCAAACTAGATGCCATCCTCATAGTCTTAACAGGTAAGAAGTGCGCGCTCTTGGTCCATGGATCCATAATAACCCACACACCTTTGTTACATATCCTCGACCTAGGAAATCCGTCGATGAAGTCAATAGAAATCTGCTCCCATTTCCACTTAGGAATCTCGAGTGGCTGAAGCAGTCTGGCCATCTTCTAATGACTATCTTTTATTTACTGGCAGTTAGCAAACCTACTTACAAAGATACAAACATCCCTCTTCATGTCCTCCTACTAGAACATCTTCTTCATGTCTTGATGCATTTTGGTGACCCCCAGATGTATCGTCAACTATGAATGATGACTCTCTATAATAAACTCCTGTCTAATACTGTTGGCATTTGGAAAAAATACACTACCATTTATTCTCAAAATGCCACAACTATCCACATCGAATCCTAGCCACCTCTTTGGTGCCTCATTCTCGCTCACATTCTTAGCTGTCTTAGCAATATGAAGATCTCTAAGCTAATTCTCTTCAATACAGCCGATCAAGGTTGGACGAACCTCAATGTTTGCATAACTGCAAATCTCCCACTAAGCGCATTAGCTATGACATTAGCTTACCTCGAAGTATACAAAATATCTAGATTATAGGCCATAAGAAATTCCAACCACCGTTGCTACCTCATGTTTATATCTTTTTGCGTAAAATGATACTTCAAGGATTTATGGTCCGTATACAACTCGAACCTCTCACCTAACAAATGATGTCTCCGCATCTTCAATGCAAATACCACTGCTAACAAATCCAAGTCATGAGTTACAAACCTCGCTTCATGCGATTTGAGTTGCTGACTAGCATAATCGATAGCCCTTCCATGCTATGTCAGCACAACACCTAAACTTGTTCCACATGAATCAGTGTAAACAGTCAAACCCTCACCTCCATCTAGCGCAGTAAGAACAGGAGCACTAGTTAACTTCGCCTTCAACTCTATGAGTGCTTGCTCACATTTATCTATCCCAACAAATTTGACATCTTTCTTCGTCAAATTCGTTAAGCGAGAGGCAATCTTTGAGAGAATCCTTTATGAATCTCCTATAATAACATGCTAGACCCAAAAAATCCTCCTTATATCAGTTGCTCTTTATGTCCTCTTCCATTCGTAAACGACCACAGCCTTAGCAAGATCAATAGAAATTCCTTCCGCTAAAACAACATGACTTAAGAACCTGACTTCTGAACGTGAAAAATGACACTTCGAGAACTTTGCCTTCAAAAAATGCTCTCTTAGTGTTTTAATACAATCCTTAGATGGTGCGTAGAAATCCCGCCGTGGGTACCGACGGCCTCCAGTCTATGAGATCCTAATACTTCGGGGATTTTTCATGTACACCAGCCTTTTGCGTACCTTCTTCTACTTCTTATCGTGGATTTTAGGCCCCACGCACCACCAACCGTCTATGTTTTGAAGGTACTTTTGTATGGCTTAACTAGCCTTGCCCTATCAAACAAACTAACAAAAAACTGTGGCGTTGCATAACCTAATTGAATCAATCCTGGTAGGCAGAAGAGATCAGTTAGGAGTAACCATGTCCTTCCCGTTGACCACAAGGGACCGATAACAAGCTCGATAAATATGCAGCTCCTACTTTAGTTTAGGTACCTAAGTATGTCAGCCGTTTACGTACAATTGTTGCAACTCTTTTTGGTACCTAAGCACACCAGACTTTTCATGCCATGTTGCATAAGTTTGATCTCACTTTCCATTTAGATTGCCTAGTGTAATCAAGGAAATACCCCACTCTAAAACTTTGAAGCAGACCTAATTTGACTGACTTGGGGTACCGCTTCAGTACGAGATTATACACTCACCATGGGTTCTATTAGTTGGGTATGTTTTTAGCATCCTGACCCAGTCTAACACCCTACAAACATTGGTCCACTATAATCATAATTGACAATTTATAATTATTCGCACCCGTCATAAACGCATATCCGAGTCTACTTATATACATATTTCAGACTTATGTATACTTATTCTTCTTTAGTTTTCTTCATTGCCTCAATATCTTTTATGTTCGACTTTAAGTCTTCAGTCTTACTATGCGTTTATCTTTTAATTTATTAATTTCATTTACCGCCTCTTATTCCGGTCATCAATATCATTGCTATAACATTTATTAGCTCAACTTTAATTTCTATTCCATTTAATTCAATTATCAGACTTAATCCATTTAATTAGATTATCAAACTCAATCCATCTCATTAGATTATCAAACTTAATCCATCTCATTAGATTATCAGATTTAATCCATTTTCTTTCTCTTGCCTATTGCTCAACCTTTATTTTCCATTACTTTCCATTTTATAACCTTTTTATTTCTCTCAATATTCCACCATTGGGATTTATTATATTTTAATAAATTGGAATTATACTTTATCAATTAATTGTTACACGGTAAATTCCCATATCTTACCCAAAAGAGGTTATTTGCGCCATGTTTGTAATTACAAGGAATTCTCCTTTTATTTATTGAAATAGGAATAGGCCAGAGTATCATTGATAAACATAAGAACAAAATTATTCAACACATCCCAGAAGACTCGATTCACAGAGTGGAAGAAGGGAAGAGATTCTCGAACGAAGAAAAGGATCCAAATACTTCGAAAGAATTGAATGAGGAGCCCTATCACGTCAATCCCACAAGCCTCTTATCCATTCTCGTTCGATCGCTACGGGGAGCAAGTCAAAATAGAAAAACTCCTATTGGGTTTAGGGATAATCAGGCTCGATAAGTCCACAAAATATGCTGGAGCATTAGTTAGGCAAAAGGACATAGCTAACCACTCATAAAACTGATCAGATCTAAAATCCATCAAGGGTACACTCTCCTCTGTCACCCTCAACCGATGGAACCCTGTAGCAAGGTCAAGCTGAGAATACACCTAAGCCCTATAAAGCTAATTGAACAAGTCACCTATCCTAGGCAAAGTATACTTGTTCCAAACCGTCTGCTTGTTGAACTCATGATAATCTACACACATGCTTAGGGAACTGTCCGTCTTCGTAGCAAAGACGATGGGTGCTCCCCAACTCGAATGACTTGGTCGGATCAAGTCCTTCTACAACAAATCACTAACCTGATTAGAAAGCTACAATCTCTCCTTCGATGCGAGTTATGAACATGCAACACAATAGGTTTTGCATCTTTAACTAAACCAATGCGAATTTCTATCTACCGATTAGGTAGTAAACCTGACACCTCTTTAAAAACATCATAAAACTCATGAACAAATATGATAGAGCCCAACTCCTCTTCTGCCACATCGAGAGAATAAAAAAGCTAGTCATAAGTGAGCTGGACTCTTCATAAGATACAGTCAGACTTCCCCTTTCCTTCTTCAACAGGAAGGTCTGCTCATCACAATTCAAGACTACATGATATCATGACAAGTAGTCTGCTTATACAATTCAAGACTACATGATATCGTGATAACCAATCCATCCCAACCAAAATATCAAAATCCATAAAACCTAGAACATATATATCGCAAGGGAAGAGTTAGTCAAAACAAGTATCCGAACCTCTTAAGCAAATAATACTAAGATTAGCCAAGCCCCCAATGGGGTTTGACACAAAAATAGAATCTAAAGCTATAATTGGTTCAAAATTTAGTCTATCTACAAGAGTACGAGATATGAAACTAAGAGAAGCACCAGTATCAAATAAGACACGAACTGGAATGCCAAAAACATATAGACTACCTTCTAGAACCTGTTTCCCTTTCGTAGCTACAGTAGTAGAAGGTGCTAAAGTAAGTGCAAAAGCTCTAGGTTGCTATCCCATTTGAAGCATCAGATAGTTCCAGACAAAATGACTTGGTTGATGGCAGTTGTAGCAATTGCTTGGCCCAAATTGCGCCTTGGCCATTTATGGATCTAACTTCCATACCTTAGCAATTGGTGCCTTTACTAACGGCACTTTGCCCCCTTATTTTCCCCCACTTGAAATACAGTTCTGAGGGAAACGTCCCTTCTTCCCACACTTACGATAAGCTAGACCAAAAATATCTCTAGGCGGTTGAAACTTCCTCTTATTCTCCCAACTGGTGCAGTAATAAACGACTTCGGGGCCAAACTCTCAAACCTTAGAACCAGATTCACATCCCATGATGTGATTCGTCATATACCCTTGAATTCTAGACGCATCCTCTTGATGAATAACTCATTTCTTTTCAACGGCGTGTCTACCAAACTAGGCCCGAACCGAGAAAAGGCAGTGAATCAGTTATTATAGTCCGTGTAACAACCCGCACTTCAGTAGGCCCAGAGTTTCGCTAACCAGAAAATCCAAGTCCACTAGAACATGGATCGTTGGTTTGGTATCCTATAAAGAGAAATCATATAAGAGCACTAATGGTAATAACTCACAGTGGAAATAAGTAAATATAATAAATCAATACAATTATTGACCAAAAACCGACATCCCAAATGCCAAGAGCCTCAGCGAGACAACTGCTCCTAATCAATACCAGTACCTTCCCTTCTAAATCCTATAGGTTGTAATGAGGAAGGGTCAGAACAATGTTCTGGTGATGGGTAAATTATACATATTATACATAACACTAGCTTATGCCGATTGTTCACTATTTCTTGTTATGTTAGATTTATCTTAGTCGCTACAACTTCATTGCTGCATACGAATCGTACCCATCTACAACATGTAGATCTATGTCTACGTAGGTATATATATATATATATATATATACCCAAGTCCACTAATGGACCTAGATACTATCCCTACTAGTATCAATCACTCAGCACCTCATAAAGGTCCATCGCCATCGCATCACCAAGGAAATCTCGCCGTGGGTACCGACGGCCTCCAGTCTATGAGATCCTAATACTTCGGGGATTTTTCATGTACACCAGCCTTTTGCGTACCTTCTTCTACTTCTTATCATGGATTTTAGGCCCCACGCACCACCAACCGTCTATGTTTTGAAGGAACTTTTGTATGGCTTAACTAGCCTTGCCCTATCAAACAAACTAACAAAAAACTGTGGCGTTGCATAACCTAATTGAATCAATCCTGGTAGGCAGAAGAGATCAGTTAGGTGTAACCATGTCCTTCCCGTTGACCACAAGGGACCGATAACAAGCTCGATAAATATGCAGCTCCTACTTTAGTTTAGGTACCTAAGTATGTCAGCCGTTTACGTACAATTGTTGCAACTCTTTTTGGTACCTAAGCACACCAGACTTTTCATGCCATGTTGCATAAGTTTGATCTCACTTTCCATTTAGATTGCCTAGTGTAATCAAGGAAATACCCCACTCTAAAACTTTGAAGCAGACCTAATTTGACTGACTTGGGGTACCGCTTCAGTACGAGATTGTACACTCACCATGGGTTCTATTAGTTGGGTATGTTTTTAGCATCCTGACCCAGTCTAACGCCCTACAAACATTGGTCCACTATAATCATAATAGACAATTTATAATTATTCGCACCCGTCATAAACGCATATCCGAGTCTACTTATATACATATTTCAGACTTATGTATACTTATTCTTCTTCAATTTTCTTCATTGCCTCAATATCTTTTATGTTCGACTTTAAGTCTTCAGTCTTACTATGCGTTTATCTTTTAATTTATTAATTTCATTTACCGCCTCTTATTCCGGTCATCAATATCATTGCTATAACATTTATTAGCTCAACTTTAATTTCTATTCCATTTCATTCAATTATCAGACTTAATCCATTTAATTAGATTATCAAACTCAATCCATCTCATTAGATTATCAAACTTAATCCATCTCATTAGATTATCAGATTTAATCCATTTTCTTTCTCTTGCCTATTGCTCAACCTTTATTTTCCATTACTTTCCATTTTATAACCTTTTTATTTCTCTTAATATTCCACCATTGGGATTTATTATATTTTAATAAATTGGAATTATACTTTATCAATTAATTGTTACATAGTAAATTCCCATATCTTACCCAAAAGAGGTTGTTTGCGCCATGTTTGTAATTACAAGGAAGTCTCCTTTTATTTATTGAAATAGGAATAGGCCAGAGTATCATTGATAAACATAAGAACAAAATTATTCAACACATCCCCGAAGACTCGATTCACAGAGTGGAAGAAGGGAAGAGATTCTCGAACGAAGAAAAGGATCCAAATACTTCGAAAGAATTGAATGAGGAGCCCTATCACGTCAATCCCACAAGCCTCTTATCCATTCTCGTTCGATCGCTGCGGGGAGCAAGTCAAAATAGAAAAACTCCTATTGGGTTTAGGGATAATCAGGCTCGATAAGTCCACAAAATATGCTGGAGCATTAGTTAGGCAAAAGGACATAGCTAACCACTCATAAAACTGATCAGATCTAAAATCCATCAAGGGTACACTCTCCTCTGTCACCCTCAACCGATGGAACCCTGTAGCAAGGTCAAGCTGAGAATACACCTAAGCCCTATAAAGCTAATTGAACAAGTCACCTATCCTAGGCAAAGTATACTTGTTCCAAACCGTCTGTTTGTTGAACTCATGATAATCTACACACATGCTTAGGGAACTGTCCGTCTTCGTAGCAAAGACGATGGGTGCTCCCCAACTCGAATGACTTGGTCGGATCAAGTCCTTCTACAACAAATCACTAACTTGATTAGAAAGCTCCAATCTCTCCTTCGATGCGAGTTATGAACATGCAACACAATAGGTTTTGCATCTTTAACTAAACCAATGCAAAATTCTATCTACCGATTAGGTAGTAATCCTGACACCTCTTTAAAAAC
Organism: Allium fistulosum; assembly: GCA_030737815.1. Classification (NCBI taxonomy): domain Eukaryota; kingdom Viridiplantae; phylum Streptophyta; class Magnoliopsida; order Asparagales; family Amaryllidaceae; genus Allium; species Allium fistulosum. Next base: position 330,148,944 of record CM060906.1, read on the forward strand.
ATCATAAAACTCATGAACAAATATGATAGAGCCCAACTCCTTTTCTGCCACATCGAGAGAATAAAAAAAAGCTAGTCATAAGTGAGCTGGACTCTTCATAAGATACAGTCAGACTTCCCCTTTCCTTCTTCAACAGGAAGGTCTGCTCATCACAATTCAAGACTACATGATATCATGACAAGTAGTCTGCTTATACAATTCAAGACTACATGATATCGTGATAACCAATCCATTCTAAGCAAAATATCAAAATCCATAAAACCTAGAACATACATATCGCAAGGGAAGAGTTAGTCAAAACAAGTATCCGAACCTCTTAAGCAAATAATACTAAGATTAGCCAAGCCCCCAATGGGGTTTGACACAAAAATAGAATCTAAAGCTATAATTGGTTCAAATTTTAGTCTATCTACAAGAGTACGAGATATGAAACTAAGAGAAGCACCAGTAATAAATAAGACACGAACTGGAATGCCAAAAACATATAGACTACCTTCTAGAACCTGTTTCCCTTTCGTAGCTACAGTAGTAGAAGGTGCTGAAGTAAGTGCAAAAGCTCTAGGTTGCTATCCCATTTGAAGCATCGGACAGTTCCAGACAAAATGACTTGGTTGATGGCAGTTGTAGCAATTGCTTGGCCCAAATTGCGCCTTGGCCATTTATGGATCTAACTTCCATACCTTAGCAATTGGTGCCTTTACTAACGGCACTTTGCCCCCTTATTTTCCCCCACTTGAAATCAAGTTCTGAGGGAAACGTCCCTTCTTCCCACACTTACGATAAGCTAGACCAAAAATATCTCTAGGCGGCTGAAACTTCCTCTTATTCTCCCAACTTGTGCAATAATAAACGACTTCGGGGCCAAACTCTCAAACCTTAGAACCAGATTCACATCCCATGATGTGATTCGTCATATACCCTTGAATTCTAGACGCATCCTCGTGATGAATATCTCATTTCTCTTCAACGGCGTGTCTACCAAACTAGGCCCGAACCGAGAAAAGGCAGTGAATCAGTTATTATAGTCCGTGTAACAACCCGCACTTCAGTGGGCCCAGAGTTTCACTAACCCGAAAATCCAAGTCCACTAGAACATGGATCGTTGGTTTGGTATCCTATAAAGAGAAATCATATCAGAGCACTAATGGTAATAACTCACAGTGGAAATAAGTAAATATAATAAATCAATACAATTATTGACCAAAAATCGACATCCCAAATGCCAAGAGCCTCAGCGAGACAACTGCTCCTAATCAATACCAGTACCTTCCCTTCTAAATCCTATAGGTTGTAATGAGGAAGGGTCAGAACAATGTTCTGGTGATGGGTAAATTATACATATTATACATAACACTAGCTTATGCCGATTGTTCACTATTTCTTGTTATGTTAGATTTATCTTAGTCGCTACAACTTCATCGCTGCATATGAACCGTACCCATCTACAACATGTAGATCTATGTCTACGTAGGTATATATATATATACCCAAGTCCACTAATGGACCTAGATACTATCCCTACTAGTATCAATCACTCAGCACCTCATAAAGGTCCATCGCCATCGCATCACCAAGGAAATCCCGCCGTGGGTACCGACGGCCTCCAGTCTATGAGATCCTAATACTTCGGGGATTTTTCATGTACACCAGCCTTTTGCGTACCTTCTTCTACTTCTTATCGTGGATTTTAGGCCCCACGCACCACCAACCGTCTATGTTTTGAAGGAACTTTTGTATGGCTTAACTAGCCTTGCCCTATCAAACAAACTAACAAAAAACTGTGGCATTGCATAACCTAATTGAATCAATCCTGGTAGGCAGAAGAGATCAGTTAGGTGTAACCATGTCCTTCCCGTTGACCACAAGGGACCGATAACAAGCTCGATAAATATGCAGCTCCTACTTTAGTTTAGGTACCCAAGTATGTCAGCCGTTTACGTACAATTGTTGCAACTCTTTTTGGTACCTAAGCACACCAGACTTTTCATGCCATGTTGCATAAGTTTGATCTCACTTTCCATTTAGATTGCCTAGTGTAATCAAGGAAATACCCCACTCTAAAACTTTGAAGCAGACCTAATTTGACTGACTTGGGGTACCGCTTCAGTACGAGATTGTACACTCACCATGGGTTCTATTAGTTGGGTATGTTTTTAGCATCCTGACCCAGCCTAACGCCGTACAAACATTGGTCCACTATAATCATAATAGACAATTTATAATTAGTCGCACCCGTCATAAACGCATATCCAAGTCTACTTATATACATATTTCAGACTTATGTATACTTATTCTTCTTCAATTTTCTTCATTGCCTCAATATCTTTTATGTTCGACTTTAAGTCTTCAGTCTTACTATGCGTTTATCTTTTAATTTATTAATTTCATTTACCGCCTCTTATTCCGGTCATCAATATCATTGCTATAACATTTATTAGCTCAACTTTAATTTCTATTCCATTTCATTCAATTATCAGGCTTAATCCATTTAATTAGATTATCAAACTCAATCCATCTCATTAGATTATCAAACTTAATCCATCTCATTAGATTATCAGATTTAATCCATTTTCTTTCTCTTGCCTATTGCTCAACCTTTATTTTCCATTACTTTCCATTTTATAACCTTTTTATTTCTCTCAATATTCCACCATTGGGATTTATTATATTTTAATAAATTGGAATTATACTTTCTCAATTAATTGTTACATAGTAAATTCCCATATCTTACCCAAAAGAGGTTGTTTGCACCATGTTTGTAATTACAAGGAATTCTCCTTTTATTTATTGAAATAGGAATAGGCCAGAGTATCATTGATAAACATAAGAACAAAATTATTCAACACATCCCAGAAGACTCGATTCACAGAGTGGAAGAAGGGAAGAGATTCTCGAACGAAGAAAAGGATCCAAATACTTTTAAAGAATTGAATGAGGAGCCCTATCACGTCAATCCCACAAGCCTCTTATCCATTCTCGTTCGATCGCTGCGGGGAGCAAGTCAAAATAGAAAAACTCCTATTGGGTTTAGGGATAATCAGGCTCGATAAGTCCACAAAATATGCTGGAGCATTAGTTAGGCAAAAGGACATAGCTAACCACTCATAAAACTGATCAGATCTAAAATCCATCAAGGGTACACTCTCCTCTGTCACCCTCAACCGATGGAACCCTGTAGCAAGGTCAAGCTGAGAATACACCTAAGCCCTATAAAGCTAATTGAACAAGTCACCTATCCTAGGCAAAGTATACTTGTTCCAAACCGTTTGCTTGTTGAACTCATGATAATCTACACACATGCTTAGGGAACTGTCCGTCTTCGTAGCAAAGACGATGGGTGCTCCCCAACTCGAATGGCTTGGTCGGATCAAGTCCTCCTACAACAAATCACTAACCTGATTAGAAAGCTCCAATCTCTCCTTCGATGCGAGTTATGAACATGCAACACAATAGGTTTTGCATCTTTAACTAAACCAATGCGAAATTCTATCTACCGATTAGGTAGTAAACCTGACACCTCTTTAAAAACATCATAAAACTCATGAACAAATATGATAGAGCCCAACTCCTCTTCTGCCACATCGAGAGAATAAAAAAAAGCTAGTCATAAGTGAGTTGGACTCTTCATAAGATACAGTCAGACTTCCCCTTTCCTTCTTCAACAGGAAGGTCTGCTCATCACAATTCAAGACTACATGATATCATGACAAGTAGTCTGCTTATACAATTCAAGACTACATGATATCGTGATAACCAATCCATCCCAACCAAAATATCAAAATCCATAAAACCTAGAACATACATATCGCAAGGGAAGAGTTAGTCAAAACAAGTATCCGAACCTCTTAAGAAAATAATACTAAGATTAGCCAAGGCCCCAATGGGGTTTGACACAAAAATAGAATCTAAAGCTATAATTGTTTCAAATTTTAGTCTATCTACAAGAGTACGAGATATGAAACTAAGAGAAGCACCAGTATCAAATAAGACACGAACTGGAATGCCAAAAACATATAGACTACCTTCTAGAACCTGTTTCCCTTTCGTAGCTACAGTAGTAGAAGGTGCTGAAGTAAGTGCAAAAGCTCTAGGTTGCTATCCCATTTGAAGCATCGGACAGTTCCAGACAAAATGACTTGGTTGATGGCAGTTGTAGCAATTTCTTGGCCCAAATTGCGCCTTGGCCATTTATGGATATAACTTCCATACCTTAGCAATTGGTGCCTTTACTAACGGCACTTTGCCCCCTTATTTTCCCCCACTTGAAATACAGTTCTGAGGGAAACATCCCTTCTTCCCACACTTACGATAAGCTAGACCAAAAATATCTCTAGGCGGCTGAAACTTCCTCTTATTCTCCCAACTGGTGCAGTAATAAACGACTTCGGGGCCAAACTCTCAAACCTTAGAACCAGATTCACATCCCATGATGTGATTCGTCATATACCCTTGAATTCTAGACGCATCCTCGTGATGAATATCTCATTTCTCTTCAACGGCGTGTCTACCAAACAAGGCCCGAACCGAGAAAAGGCAGTGAATCAGTTATTATAGTCCGTGTAACAACCCACACTTCAGTGGGCCCAGAGTTTCGCTAACCCGAAAATCCAAGTCCACTAGAACATGGATCGTTGGTTTGGTATCCTATAAAGAGAAATCATATCAGAGCACTAATGGTAATAACTCACAGTGGAAATAAGTAAATATAATAAATCAATACAATTATTGACCAAAAACCGACATCCCAAATGCCAAGAGCCTCAGCGAGACAACTGCTCCTAATCAATACCAGTACCTTCCCTTCTAAATCCTATAGGTTGTAATGAGGAAGGGTCAGAACAATGTTCTGGTGATGGGTAAATTATACATATTATACATAACACTAGCTTATGCCGATTGTTCACTATTTCTTATTATGTTAGATTTATCTTAGTCGCTACAACTTCATCGCTGCATACGAACCGTACCCATCTACAACATGTAGATCTATGTCTACGTAGGTATATATATATATATATATACCCAAGTCCACTAATGGACCTAGATACTATCCCTACTAGTATCAATCACTCAGCACCTCATAAAGGTCCATCGCCATCGCATCACCAAGGAAATCACGCCGTGGGTACCGACGGCCTCCAGTCTATGAGATCCTAATACTTCGGGGATTTTTCATGTACACCAGCCTTTTGCGTACCTTCTTCTACTTCTTATCGTGGATTTTAGGCCCCACGCACCACCAACCATCTATGTTTTGAAGGAACTTTTGTATGGCTTAACTAGCCTTGCCCTATCAAACAAACTAACAAAAAACTGTGGCGTTGCATAACCAAATTGAATCAATCCTGGTAGGCAGAAGAGATCAGTTAGGTGTAACCATGTCCTTCCCGTTGACCACAAGGGACCGATAACAAGCTCGATAAATATGCAGCTCCTACTTTAGTTTAGGTACCCTAGTATGTCAGCCGTTTACGTACAATTGTTGCAACTCTTTTTGGTACCTAAGCACACCAGACTTTTCATGCCATGTTGCATAAGTTTGATCCACTTTCCATTTAGATTGCCTAGTGTAATCAAGGAAATACCCCACTCTAAAACTTTGAAGCAGACCTAATTTGACTGACTTGGGGTACCGCTTCAGTACGAGATTGTACACTCACCATGGGTTCTATTAGTTGGGTATGTTTTTAGCATCCTGACCCAGTCTAACGACCTTCAAACATTGGTCCACTATAATCATAATAGGCAATTTATAATTATTCGCACCCGTCATAAATGCATATCCGAGTCTACTTATATACATATTTCAGACTTATGTATACTTATTCTTCTTCAATTTTCTTCATTGCCTCAATATCTTTTATGTTCGACTTTAAGTCTTCAGTCTTACTATGCATTTATCTTTTAATTTATTAATTTCATTTACCGCCTCTTATTCCGGTCATCAATATCGTTGCTACAACATTTATTAGCTCAACTTTAATTTCTATTCCATTTCATTCAATTATCAGACTTAATCCATTTAATTAGATTATAAAACTCAATCCATCTCATTAGATTATCAAACTTAATCCATCTCATTAGATTATCAGATTTAATCCATTTTCTTTCTCTTGCCTATTGCTCAGCCTTTATTTTCCATTACTTTCCATTTTATAACATTTTTATTTCATTCTTCTCTCAATATTCCACCATTGGGATTTATTATATTTTAATAAATTGGAATTATACTTTATCAATTAATTGTTACACAGTAAATTCCCATATCTTACCCAAAAGAGGTTATTTGCGCCATGTTTGTAATTACAAGGAATTCTCCTTTTATTTATTGAAATAGGAAGTAAAAAATACGAAAATCATCCTTATTTTGTACACTTCTTCCTTTTATAAGTATATATTTATCCCTCGTCATTTCAAACATCGCACCTTTATAAACATAGACTTGATTATATATGGAAATCTACTTGCAACAATACAAATTTCAATAACTAAAATATAACTAAAATCCCAAAAGTCGAAATAACTTTATTCATTAACATCGAATAAAATGAAATCTCAATTTATTACTTTTTAGTTAACTAATATCCGACTTAGAAACTAACAATTCTAATCATTATGTAATTACAGAAATTAAACTAATCATTATGCGATTGCAGACTTAAAACTAATCATTACGTAATTACATAGACAAGTTTATAGTCTTTAACATTTCATATGATTTTGCTTACAACTTAAATTCAATTTACAGACAAATAGGAATAGTTTTGCAATGATATAATCTAGTATTATATAAAAATATAATATTCCCACTCACCTTTAATTAGCGTTTCCAAATCTCTAGGTTTAATCCAGATCTAACTCTGTTATTTGTATTCTCCACTTTTTAACTCCCTATACGGATCCATGGATAATATTTATATAGATCTATTAGAAATTGAAATAAAGAAAAGAGATTTAGATTTAGACACATTAATTAGAACAAGATCTAAAAGTTTATTTTTGAAGTAACAATCTGATTTGAACTTATTTCCTATTCTCTGTTCTTTTCTATTTTTCTCCAAAGTGTATCTGCGCAATCTAGACCTATTTCTTTGTATTTAGAAAATTTGTTGGAGAAAGGAAAATGACAGAGCTTCCGTGCTTAGTAGAAAAGTAATGAATTGGAAGTGATGCCCTAGGTCCTAATTTATAGAGGTTCAAATCAGAGCTAACCGTCGGATGGAACCGAATCAGATCTATGCCATAAGCCCTAAATTTACAACTGCTACCAAACAAGCGCGGGTCAACCACCTATGACCCTAGGTCGACTGCCCTAGGTTGACCAGGGTCGACCTCGTCTGTTAATTTTTTTGCATTTTGATTCTACGTTGATTTAGTTTGATTTCTTACTCTAATTAATCAATTAACGTTAATTAGTGTTATCTCCAACCTTAATTAATTTTCTTAAACATTAAGTTACCATTAACTTTAAAGGTATTAATCAATCACTAACTAATTTTAAACTATTTACTTAATTACATATATAATTATTTCCAACTACAAAAATTCAAACGCTAATAACTTTTTCATTTGAATTCCAACTGGAAAAGTTTACATATGAAAGTTGGTCAGAAAATCGCTACTAATCAAATGGTATAAGTTTCATGGTGAAATTTCAACATTTGCAGAAATTCCATTTTTCATTATTTATTAATTAATTTCTATTTTAATTAAGTAACGTAAAAACGCGGGGTGTTACATTCTCCCCCACTTAAAAGAATTTTATCCCCGAAATTCCCCAAGAGTTCGAACATGTGAACCCTCGCACATCCATTCTATACTAAAAATCAATTAGTGTACAACCAATTTTGCAACAATCTGTGTATAAGTGCAAAGTGCATCATAAACATATGATATGTATGATCATCAATTTCTAATCGGTGTTTCCAATATGAATGATTTCTTTTAGATCAATTTCAAAAACACGATGTGACATCCTAAATATACCGACAGTTCTACATGGATGCAACATTTTGAAAAATAAAAAACGGTTTTTCATCCAAATTTTCCCACACTCCTATAAATGGAAGCATAGTTCAGCCAGATTTTCATCTAATTCTTACCATCCATTTTTCTAGCACACAATTTCTAACATCCAAATTTATAAAAATTAAGTTTTCTAAACCTATTTTCTTATGCTTGAAATGGGTCTAAATGGAAGTTCCATATTTCCACCCTTCTCTTATATACCCTTTCTCCACTATACCTTGGGATTTACTCTTTTATCCCCAATCATTTTCCCACTTTTCCAAGTATAGCTTGCATAAGTAACTTTTTACTTTTAAAGTTCAAAAATATTGATGTTTCAAAAATCATTATTTTTTTATTTTTCCACTCATCAACAATGTATCCCAAAAAACCTTCCACAGACAAAACAACTTCTTAATCGCTCACCGTATCCATTTTACTACAAATACAGCTATGTAGTAAAATCTACACTAATCAACTTACCGACTATTCCCCAATGTCAGCATGCGGTATCTTAAAGTTTCTAAAGTTTAAAATTCCTAACTTTTAAAATCTTTTAAAAAGTATGTATATGTTTGTAATGAAAACTTTTCATAAATAGATTTTTCTTAAAAAAAATTCCAAAAAATATATAATTACATTTCATAAACAAATTCCGCATTTTTGATATCGGGGTTTAGCCAACGATCCATCGTCCATATCGGACTTCACTTAATTGCGGGGTAAAATTTTAAGTTCTCAAAAACCTTCCTTTCTCATAAATATTAACCAGCACGCATGTTGAATTTTTTTAAATTTCAGTCTTCGAGGAACAGGAACATTGACTCGTATCTGTCGAAAAATTCCTGTTCTTTTTGGAACCTACATTTTATTTTACTTTTATTTAGTAGTTAGTTAAATAAATTTTTCTTAATTTATTACTTAACTTCCAGTTTCAACTGTTTTCTTTTCCCTTGCATTAGTTAAGTGACTTCATGAAATCTCCTTTTTATTGTTTTCTTAAACTATTACGGTCTACCTAGAAACCACATAAAAAGGAACATTTCCCTAAACATACGCAGCTCATAGCAAAAATTAATGCATACAACCCACTAAAAGAAAAACTATATTGGAAAAAAACACAACACCGCTAACTACTGCCACAATTAGATTGGACCTTCCTAACAGGCCATCCCTAAGAAAAAATCTTCAAATCTTGTCCTTCTTTTATTAGTTACGATGAATAAGGTCTATTCATCTCTTCTATTCCATAACCAATTATGGAATAACCATGCCTCTTGTCACTATAGTAGATAAGCAATTCAATCTATGCAGTCTTCATACTAAATGGCAAATAAGCTTGGGGAAATAACCTTTTGCATTTCCTCTTTTGCTTTCCCAACTTAAGTCTACCAATATCTTACATGTGTGTTTACCATCTCATTACCATCTACTACTATCTTCTCTTAATCCCATTCTTTTGATAGTATTCTCAATCCTGGTATTTCCTTTATTCATAAGCCTCCTACAGGCGTATTCCAAATCTTATAGAAGTGCACTTTAATATCATTTTTATGGTTTACACACATACCAACATAATATTCCTAGGCTTTTTCTACTGTCCTTCACACTCCATGGGGGTTTCTTGTTACTATTCCAAAAGTAGTCATAGCTATCTCCTTCATAGCCTTATTATTTTCCCTATCTCACCTAACTAATTCCAATCTACTCCATATTCAAAATCCTGGTTTGGTCTTTATCATTTTTCTTCAAAAAAGAAAACATCAAAATTTCTGAAATATCTAATCCCAAAACTCATCTTCAAAAGTGCTAATAACTCTTTTCAAAACTTACATTTTTAATATTTTTGAATTTAACTTATTCCTTGAAATTAAAAGTAAACATTAACAATTATAAGTTTAAAATCAAATTAGCTTTTTCCTTTTTAAAGACCTTTTACCTTTTATTAAAAATTTGAGATTTTTAATTCAGTCATTTATTACTAAATTGGATTAGAGAAAAGATATCTAGATTTATACTCATTAATTAGAACCAGATCTAGTAGTTTACCTTTGATGTAGTAATCTAATTCGAACCTATTTGCTATCTTCTGTTCTTTTTTATTCTTCTCTAGTGTGTATCCGTACAATCTAGATCTATTTCTGCATATTTAGAAATTTTAGAGAAGAAAGGAAAATGGCAGAGTTTCCACGCTCATTAGAAAAATAATGAAATGGAAGTGAAGTCCTAGATCCTAATTTATAGAGGTTCAAATTAGCACTAACGGTTGGAGGGAACCGAATCAGATCTGGGCCACATGCCCTAAAATTATAGCCGCCGCCAAATAGGTGCGGGTCAACCACCTATGACCCTAGGTCGACTTGGGCATGGTCTGGGTTGACCTGGCCTATTTATTTTCATGCGTTTTGATTCTACGTGGATTTAATTTGATTTCTTACTCTAATTAATCAATTATCGTTAATCAGAGTTTCTCTAACCTTAATTAATTTTCTTAAACGTTAAGTTACCTTTAACTTTAATGGTGTTAATCAATCACTAATTAATTTCAAATTATTTTTTTAGTTATATATATGATTGTTTCTAACTACAAAAATTCAACCGCTAATAACTTTTTCGTTTGAACTCCGAAAGGAAAAGTTTACATATGAAAATTGATCAGAAAATCGCCAAGAATCCAATGGTATAAGCTTCATGGTCAAATTCCAACATTTTCAAAAATTCCATTTTTAATTATTTTTTATTTATTAAGTAATTTCTATTTTAATTAAATAACGTAAAAACACAGGGTGTTACACTCCGCCATTGTCATGGTCCCCTACTTCAAGTCGAGGAAGCTCCTAAACAGCAAAGTCTTCCTAGTTTTCGAGACGAACTTCATTTCCAATTCCTTCTTAAATTGGCCCCAAGTGAATTCGTTCTCTTATACATTAACAATGATAGAAACCCACTAATCCTTGGTCACGTCCATCAGATGTCACGACGCCAATCGACGTTTCATCGCGTTATCTAGCTCCATATCCTCAAATACCTGATCACACGGTTTGATCCAAGTTTGGACTTCATAACCATCTCTGTACCACCAAACCTCTTACCTTACAGTCTCTCATAATCATAGAAGAGTGAAGAAAAATTCATTTAAGGCCTAATCTGCACAATCTCCTCTACAATATCCTCCCTTGGTTCCTCGATAGGAGCAATATTCCTCGGTGCTCGACAACTGCCATTTGTGATAGTACTACCTCGACCACCTCTACCTCCTCGAGCATTGACAGCTCTAGCACTCATAGTTTGTACTACTTGAACATAGAAAAAGAGCTTAGGATACGAAATGATAGAGTTATTTCAAAGAAAGTGATATTCCTAAGGAAAAGCTGTAAGGGGTGTAGGTTTATATTATTAAAAAATACAAATATGCTCCCTTATATATGTAATACTCTCGACTCATTCTAGGGTGTCTCTTACCTTATCTCTAATGAGTCATACCCAACCAAAGCTGAGGTGTAACACCCTGTAAAATAAACCATAAATAAATGAAGTAAATTAAACTAAATACAATAGGCTAGGAAAATGGAAATTTTATAAATGTCAAAATTTGACCACGAAAGTTATTCCATTGCATTTGTGGTTAAATTATGATCTATTTTCATATATAATATGCTAAAAATAGAGCTCAAACAAAGAAGTTACGGGCATTTGAATTTTCAGATTTAAATTTATTTAGTTTGAATTCAAATTCAAATTCGAATTTAAATTTAGGATTTGAATTTAAAAATTAACTGTAGGTTTACTTGGGGGTTAAGTAAACGTTTAAATTAACGGTTAACATTAAAATTAATTAGGGTACAATATTAATTAAAAGCAATGGAAATAAAAACATTTCCAAAACAAACGTACTTGTCGACCCCTTTATTTGGACCGATCGACCCCTAGTGGTCGACCGGCTGAAGATGGGCAGTCGATCGGTCGATGCCAAAAAGTGGCAGTGGCGACTAGGGTTTGGCTGTGTGTTCTATTGAGTTGTACGCTTTAGATTTATCCATTTCTCACCTATCTCCATCCTGCGGTTCTGGTGTGTTTCAACCCTTATAAATAGAACCCTATCCTCTTCACTTTTTATTCATATTATTTTGAAGAATTCAATGAAATTCTGCCATTGTTATCTCTCTAAGTTAGATTCAGAAACTCCATAGAGAATTCAGGTAAGGATTCAATCTATTTTCTATTTATTTCTTCCTCCTCCTATTCTTATTCTATTCTTCTCCAATTATTCTGAATCTAATAAATATATATACCTCTTTCCTATTGTGTGTATATGTATCAAAAGAGAGAGAATCTGGAAGAGATTGTGAGGCATGCAAATCCAAGGAAGGCGAAGCTAAGGCTATTCTGTGAGTAGAAACCGTAATATTTCTTTTTCAGTAATTTTTTAGTGTATCTCTATGAATTTGAATATGCCTTCAGAATTTTGGGATTTGCGAGAATACGATAGATAAAATCCCCCAAAATTCCTTTTTCTTTTGGAAGTCAATTTATGCAGAGATTCTCAATTATTTATATTAATTTGATGGAATTGGTTTTGTTTATGCAATTTTTGATAATTTCATAGTCTATTCCACTTCTCTCCCGCTTCTTTGATTCAAATTTATGATTCTTCAATAAAATAAGGGTTTAGATTATGGATTCTATTCGTAGTTTACATGACTTATTCCATACAAATTTCCTTCTTATCTTTTTTTTTTGCAAAATAGGAGTTGAATAGAATATGAAGTTAAGATTGCAATTCCCATTGTTTGGATATTCCATTGAATTGACATAATAAATTAGGTTTCTATTTTATATACAAGTCTGTTATTGCAGTTTTGGTTATGAATATTTAATCCTTGTTTTGGACATTATAATCCCTTGTTTTGTCTATTAAAATATTGGAATTTGGAAAAAAGGACTTGTAATAGTATTTTAAGGACTTGTAATAAATTAACGTTATTTATGATGTGAGATTTGGGACATGGAATTTTAGAAACCTACTCTAGAATGGAAGGTATTAAGTGGTTAATTGAGGACCCGCCTCCTTTCCTTATAAGAAGTATTAAACGGTTTTATGTATATGGACATATTCTTATTTTGAAATATACTACCTAAATACTAGAAAGGTAAAACATGAGGTTTTTATTGACCAAACACTTATTGTTCTGACTCCCTCCTCATTACAACACAGGTTAAGGACAGAGTGATGACAGTGACAATGCTTGAAGGTGGAGTAGCTTGGCTTGGGGCAGTTATTATTATTTGCTTTTATGTTGTACCCATGTATTTGGCAAATTTTGTAACAGGTAATATGTTACAATATTTATGGTACTTTGTATTATGATATTTTATTGATTTTGAAATAAATGGGTACAATTTGATATTATATTTTATTCCATCCACTGTGAGTTTTGAAAGTATAGTTATTGCTCTTTACTGTGATTTTTTTCCAACCAACAACTAACCTTATAATGGATTTAAGTCTTGATGGGCCTTTTCTGGGTCGAAATTTAGGCCAGTTCTGAGGTGGGTGTTACATTTTGTATCCGAACCTAGGTTACCCAATCAACGGGGAAACTATATATTTGAGAGACGTACTTGTTATTTTGAAAAGATTTTTTAAAAAGAATTTTCAAAATTCTTACTACATATATATAAATATACACAAACCATATTTCTTTGAACATACACATACACACTAGGCAAGCCTTTCTCTTTCATCATATAATACAATCTTAGGAAATCGTCACTAAAGATTCAACCTACAAATAGTTGATATGAATGATAATCAATCTTCTTCCGAACAAGGAAACCCTACCCACGGAAGACCTCTCATTAGTGGAATGCTCTAATGGTTTAGACAATATCTTAGGACTGTAGAGCAAATTCCTATTCCTCCAACTGCATCGATGGCACCTACTACCCCCCCGATGCAGTATCTCGTCCTATTGATTTTCCTAAGCTATATAAGGACTTTCTTAATAGGAAGAAAAGACATACTCTGATACCGAAGGCTATTTGGAAGCTAAAGCATGGTTAGTGACTGTGAGAAAATATTTAGAGAGCTTGGTTGGGATGATCAGCTAAGAAGGAGGATGGCAGCTTGGCACCTCAAAGGAGAAACTTTGGATTGGTGGAGCTTGATGACTGAGAAAAAAGCTAGAAAGATATTATCTTGGGACGAATTCAAAAATATATTTGAGATGAGGTTTATGTCTAGACCAATGGTGAGCTTATAACTGAGAAGTCAATTAAGCGAGACAAGGAGATTCTACTCTTAAGGAGTACATAGCTAAGTTTACCAAGTTGGTTAAGTTCGGGATGAGCCTCATAGATACATCTATGAAAAAGGCCATGAATCACATGAAGGGCCTAAATTCACTGGTAAGAGAAATGTTGTTGACCCAAGTGCCTATTGGGGCCACATATGAGATGTTAGTGGAAATGGCAATGCTACATATGGCCAATGTGGAAGATAAGGAGGTAGAGAAAGAAAAGATTGCACCGACCCAAAAGTAAGAAGGGTCCAAGAATGAAAACTTTTGGGCCAAAAAGTAGTCGAAGAGGAAGTTTAAGAAGGATGGTAAGGTATGCAAGCGATGCCATTAGAAGGGCCATGAATCTAAAGATTGTAAGGTGAGTCTGATGAAGGAAGCCTTTAAAGGGAAGTGCTTTAACTGCCATGCGGAAGGACGTCTCAATAAATAATGCCCTAAGTTGGCAAAAGAAGGATCAAGCAAACATGCTTATGCTATTGAAGCCGTCTCTATTGCTAGTAGATCACCAAGAGACCAAGTGAAAGTAGCTTTAGAAGGTATAACTCTCATTTTTGGGGTTACTATTCATACCCTATTTGATTTAGGGGTATCACATTCCTTTATAGCTTGGAATGTAGTAAATTTCTTAAACCTTCAAACCCTGATTGTGAACAGCCGAATAGAGATTTCTAATCCTATTGGGGGTTTGACACATCTCTCTCTTTTTTGCAAAGACCTTGTGTTAGACATATACGACGTTGATTTCATATGTAATGCGTACGTTCTAAATTTTGAGGGGTATGCACTTATCTTGGATATGGATTGGATATTGTATTATGGAGACATTCTTGATGGTTAAAAGGAGGGTGGTAAAATTAAGGATTTGTGGATGTCGTGACCTAAAAATTCCTTGTACACCCAAAGATTTAAGTTAAGCCATCTATACTCACTAAGTCTATCTATTGTTGGAGAGCCATCATCCGTACCCATATTTTGTGAATTTCCTGATGTTTTTGAGGAGGTATTAGGTCTTCTACCCTATAGGGAATCGAGTTTCGAATAAATTTGGAGAAGGACGCAAGGCCAGTTGCCCTGCCTTTAAGGCATATGCCCCCCAAAGAAAGAAGGGAATTGGATAAGCAAATCTCGAGGCTATTGAAGAAAGGATTCATCCGTATAAGTACTTCAGAATGGGGATTCCTTGTTGTCTTCGCCCCTAAGGTCCTGTTGTCTTCGCTATTAAGGCAGACGGTTCTTTGAGACTTTGCGTCAACTATAGGGAATTGAATAAGTTGACAAGGAAGAATAGGTATCCTTTACCTAGGATCGATGACTTGTTCGACCCATTTGTAGGACCTAAAGTCTGTTCTCAATTAGACTTAGTAATGGGATTCCATCAGTTGAGGTTTACAGAGGAAAGCAAGTTGAATACCGCATTTCGCACACCAGATGGATTCTATGAGTGGGAAGTAATGTCATTGGGTTAACGAATGCCCCAACATACTTTGTGGATTTGATGAGTAGAGTATTTACAAGGCAAGTAAATAAATTCGTCGTGGTGTTTGTTGATGATATTTTGATTTTCTCCCAGGGCAAAGAGGAGCATGAGGACCACCTTATAGTGGTATTAAGAACCTTGAGAAGGAACCAACTCAAGGCCAAATTTGCTAAATACCAATTATGGAGATGTGAAGTTATATTTCTTGGGCATATTGTTTCGGAGTAAGGATTGGCTGTAGACCCTGCTAAAGTGGAAGTTGTTCGAAGATGGAAGACTCATAGGAATGCATGGAGGTTAGAAGTTCTCTAGGGTTAGCAGGCTACTATAGAAAGTTCATCAAGAACTTCACAAAAATAGTAGCCCCTTTAACCTAATGGACTAAGAAGAACCTAGTCTTTTCTTGGGACAATAGATGTAGTAAGGCATTTGATAAGCTTAAGGAATCATTGACTAGTGCACCTGTGCTCACTATTCCCGATAGAACCGAACCATTTACGGTCTTTTACAGTTGCTTATGGCATAGGGTTAGGAACAATTCTTATGCAAGAAGGAAAAGTAGTTGTTTATGCTAGTAGGCAACTGAAGGATCATGAGAAGAGGTATCCGGTTCATGACTTAGAGTTGGTAGCTATTGTCTCTGCCTTGAAGATATAGAGGCATTATCTCTTGGGAGAAAGGTTTGAGTTATTGACCGATCATAAATCACTCAAATACCTATTTTTCCAAAAAGATTTGAATCTTAGGCAGCATAGATGGATGAAGTATATAGCATCGTTTGATCTTAGTATTCAGTATACCCCTGGAAAAGACAACGTAGTCGCCGACGCCCTTAGTTAGAGACACGCTACCCTAGGTGCTGTATATGAATGGAGATAGTTGGAGTTTCTCTTGAATTTTAACCTCCAATTGTCAATAGAACCCGTCAAAGGCTTTCTAGCAGTTATGGAGATTAGACCAGCTTTGATGGATCCCATAGGGCATGAGCAAGCGAAGGATAAGAAGTTGGTAGATATTCTTGTGAAGTCGAGGCAAGGAGAGCGTTTTCCCTATGCTAGTAGGTATTCAGTTGATGAGAAGGGATGCTTGAGAAGGGATGGACGCCTTTGTGTTCCGATGGTTGATGATTTGCTGAGAGAGGTGCTTATGGAATGTCACCACTCAAAGATGACCATTTATCCTAGAGGAGATGAGATGTATAAGGACATGAAGAGGATTTTCTTTTGGCCTGGAATGAAGAAGAGCGTGGCTAAGTTTATTGCTCGGTGCTTGACATGTCAAAGAGGGAAAGCTGAGCAAAGGAAGCCTGTGTAGAATATGCTAATATATGATTTTTGTTTGATGATAATAAACACATGTATATTCATTTAAATGTATTTGTTGGTGTACTATTTTATTTTTCACATAATTAAATAAATATTTGTTGAATAAAATAAATAACTCAGAATTCAAATTCAAACAAATATTTTATTACAAATTCAAATAGTACAAAGTTGAGCTCTCACTACATTTACACATTGTCAAGTACAATACAATTTCGATTACATCACAATTTTTCACTTTACAATGTTCACCTCACTACATATCACTCATTCACTCGTATTTTATCTTCAACTTTGTTCTAGCCTGAATCCAACATCTGAATTATCTGAAAAATACACATTAATGCAGTAAAATTGAAATAGAAATATTTGTGCAGTGTACAATGAAATGTGTGATTTTTGCAATTATTTAATTATTTATATTGATTTTCAACTTGAAGTCATTTTCACAAAACCCCCTTACAGAAAATTAATTTTCACTTATGTTAATTTTTGAAACTTGGGTTTTCATCATGATAAAAATACTCTAGTTTATTTCCGTAAGAAATTTACTCTAGAAAAGATAATCATTGACTAATCGAATCTTTTAGAACTTATCAAAATTATTATAGTGCTTGAAAAGTGATGAATAGTGATTAAAATATATTTC
Source organism: Allium fistulosum (assembly GCA_030737815.1). Taxonomy (NCBI): domain Eukaryota; kingdom Viridiplantae; phylum Streptophyta; class Magnoliopsida; order Asparagales; family Amaryllidaceae; genus Allium; species Allium fistulosum. Next base: position 330,166,701 of record CM060906.1, read on the forward strand.
ATAACAAGAGGAAGTATAATTTTATTATTTCATGAAAATTAAAAAAAATTATAATATTTTTAGATTAGTACTTATTTCATGATCATTTCTATCACTTCCACCTTTCTGTCAATCCACACATCATAATATAGTGTATAGAATTTGGTATTTCAAAATAAGGAAATATTTTTTTTGTAAAATAATTATATCCTAAAGTATTCACTCTCATTTAAAAGTCCTCACGGTTATGCATGGGTGAATTACTTGAATTTCTATATATGGGCTTCCATTTTCATTTAAAAGTCCTCGCGGTTATGCATGGATGGGATGCATATAAGAAAGGGATATTGGACATGGCAAGAATAATTGTCGAAATATATACAAACACAAAACCGTTAAACAAATATGGATTCCAAAAGGTACGAATATAAATGGTTTGAAATTTAAACAAAATTGGATTCCCAAGGGTACAATTGTAGATGCTAACGGTTTGTTATATAGACAAATTTGGGTACCAAAAATTTCAATAGATAATAATAGTGGTTCTACATCCATAGTTAGACCACTTGCCTTCTCCTAAATTTAGACACATAAATGGGCTAAGAAACAAATTTAATGGAGATGGATGTCGAGTTGTTCTAGGTGATTAATAAACTAAAATTTAAATGTTCCTTAGCCTATAAAGTTTAGGTGGAGATCATCGCATTTTGGATATCACGGAATCAAAGGAAAGTGAGGTATGATATCCTAACTCCATTTTGTTCACATATTGTTAATTATGTTTTCATCGACATTGTTGAAGTATTTCCACCATATCTTGTGCTTCTTAACTCCAACTTGTAAAATTCCTGAAGTTCTGTAAAGCTAACCGATAATGCTACAACTTTTCTGTTTTTAGCTTTTTATGGATTCACTTTGGAATGTCAAGAAAAACTACTTTGACGAATTTTTTTATGTGTGTTTTTTTGCTCAATTTAGATTACGTTACTTGTGCTTGATATAAATGGACGTGTTGAAAAATTTAAGTCTTGAGGAGTACACATTTTTCTTATATACCACTATATATATCACCATGAATATCTCAAATACAAGTGGTATCTAATATCATCTCATGTTAAAATCATTTTTGCAATTATTTAATTATTTATATTGATTTTCAACTTGAAGTCATTTTCACAAAACCCCCTTACAGAAAATTAATTTTCACTTATGTTAATTTTTGAAACTTGGGTTTTCATCATGATAAAAATACTCTAGTTTATTTCCGTAAGAAATTTACTCTAGAAAAGATAATCATTGACTAATCGAATCTTTTAGAACTTATCAAAATTATTATAGTGCTTGAAAAGTGATGAATAGTGATTAAAATATATTTCATAACAAGAGGAAGTATAATTTTATTATTTCATGAAAATTAAAAAAAATTATAATATTTTTAGATTAGTACTTATTTCATGATCATTTCTATCACTTCCACCTTTCTGTCAATCCACACATCATAATATAGTGTATAGAATTTGGTATTTCAAAATAAGGAAATATTTTTTTTGTAAAATAATTATATCCTAAAGTATTCACTCTCATTTAAAAGTCCTCACGGTTATGCATGGGTGAATTACTTGAATTTCTATATATGGGCTTCCATTTTCATTTAAAAGTCCTCGCGGTTATGCATGGATGGGATGCATATAAGAAAGGGATATTGGACATGGCAAGAATAATTGTCGAAATATATACAAACACAAAACCGTTAAACAAATATGGATTCCAAAAGGTACGAATATAAATGGTTTGAAATTTAAACAAAATTGGATTCCCAAGGGTACAATTGTAGATGCTAACGGTTTGTTATATAGACAAATTTGGGTACCAAAAATTTCAATAGATAATAATAGTGGTTCTACATCCATAGTTAGACCACTTGCCTTCTCCTAAATTTAGACACATAAATGGGCTAAGAAACAAATTTAATGGAGATGGATGTCGAGTTGTTCTAGGTGATTAATAAACTAAAATTTAAATGTTCCTTAGCCTATAAAGTTTAGGTGGAGATCATCGCATTTTGGATATCACGGAATCAAAGGAAAGTGAGGTATGATATCCTAACTCCATTTTGTTCACATATTGTTAATTATGTTTTCATCGACATTGTTGAAGTATTTCCGCCATATCTTGTGCTTCTTAACTCCAACTTGTAAAATTCCTGAAGTTCTGTAAAGCTAACCGATAATGCTACAACTTTTCTGTTTTTAGCTTTTTATGGATTCACTTTGGAATGTCAAGAAAAACTACTTTGACGAATTTTTTTATGTGTGTTTTTTTGCTCAATTTAGATTACGTTACTTGTGCTTGATATAAATGGACGTGTTGAAAAATTTAAGTGTTGAGGAGTACACATTTTTCTTATATACCACTATATATATCACCATGAATATCTCAAATACAAGTGGTATCTAATATCATCTCATGTTAAAATCATTTTTGCAATTATTTAATTATTTATATTGATTTTCAACTTGAAGTCATTTTCACAAAACCCCCTTACAGAAAATTAATTTTCACTTATGTTAATTTTTGAAACTTGGGTTTTCATCATGATAAAAATACTCTAGTTTATTTCCGTAAGAAATTTACTCTAGAAAAGATAATCATTGACTAATCGAATCTTTTAGAACTTATCAAAATTATTATAGTGCTTGAAAAGTGATGAATAGTGATTAAAATATATTTCATAACAAGAGGAAGTATAATTTTATTATTTCATGAAAATTAAAAAAAATTATAATATTTTTAGATTAGTACTTATTTCATGATCATTTCTATCACTTCCACCTTTCTGTCAATCCACACATCATAATATAGTGTATAGAATTTGGTATTTCAAAATAAGGAAATATTTTTTTGTAAAATAATTATATCCTAAAGTATTCACTCTCATTTAAAAGTCCTCACGGTTATGCATGGGTGAATTACTTGAATTTCTATATATGGGCTTCCATTTTCATTTAAAAGTCCTCGCGGTTATGCATGGATGGGATGCATATAAGAAAGGGATAAATATCAAGTATATTCTAATCTCATTTAAAAGTCCTCACGGTCATGTAGGGTTAGAAAATACTTGACATTTTTTTAAAAAATGGGGGTAACTACTAACCTCATTTAAAAGTCCTAACGGTTATGCATGGTTAGTAAATGCTTCACATTTTTTTGTATAATATTTGAAAAGAGAAAATGCACAAATTATTCCTTTATTGAAAATATCAAACTCTTATCACTATATAAAATTTTCCATAATCCTACAATTTCTCTAAAAGTGGAGTCTGTTTCTAATTAATAAAATATTATGATTTTTGTTTGATTTATTGGAATTTGAAATTAATATTTCCCTCTTGATTTGATTTTATATTTTTAATCAAAATCGTAGCTATTTCAATTACTATTATTATTTTTGATGATAACAAAAGGGGGAGAGAGGTTAAGATTTTGATTTTTGAGCAATATCCTTACAAATATTCGAGAGTGTTTTTATTCAAAGTTATTTTTACATAATTTTTCAGTTTTAACTACATGCATTTGTGTAGGGGGAGCATTCAAATAGGGAGAGCTAATAGAATTCATCAAAACCAAATATATTTAATAGAGTCAAAATCTTAATATATGTTTGTTATCATCAAAAGGGAGAGATTGTAGAATATGCTAATATATGATTTTTGTTTGATGATAATAAACATATATATATATATATATTCATTTAAATGTATTTGTTGGTGTACTATTTTATTTTTCACATAATTAAATAAATATTTGTTGAATAAAATAAATAACTCAGAATTCAAATTCAAACAAATATTTTATTACAAATTCAAATAGTACAAAGTTGAGCTCTCACTACATTTACACATTGTCAAGTACAATACAATTTCGATTACGTCACAATTTTTCACTTTACAATGTTCACCTTACTACATATCACTCATTCACTCGTATTTTATCTTCAACTTTGTTCTAGCCTGAATCCAACATCTGAATTATCTGAAAAATAAACACTAATGCAGTAAAATTGAAATAGAAATATTTGTGCAGTGTACAATGAAATGTGTGATTTTGACAATGTTATTTGTCTCAGTTATTTGGGTTGTTCGTCATCATATTTATTTTGAATTCATCTTACACGAACAACTTGTGACATGCACAGTGTATCACTATACATGCCACAAGGTCGTACACACCGATATACACTTAATAAAACTGCAGGGACAGGTGAGCACAAGGTCAAACCCGAGCCAAAGCTGGGTTCAACTCAGGTGCAATACGAAAACAAAAATAGAATGGTCAAGTACAAGTTTCAATGACTGGAAAAAGCTCGAACAACATGAACCAGACCATTCTAACTCGAGGCAGGTCACTATAACTCGACGATCAGATACACACGTGTAAGGTGATGTACACATGGTTGGTCATATGTACAACCAGCTTCAGGAACTCAAATGAAACCAGACAAGATCAGTACACATGAAGTATCAACCAAAATCAGACCAGTTCCCAAAATCAAAACAACATGTGCAGTGCAAAGCAACATGAATGCAAATGGAAACAGACTCAAATGCAAAAGGAAAATCAACCAAATACAGCAACCAGACCAGAGCATATGCATTAGAGCATGAATGCATATATGCATACACATATCAGTTCAGGTTTTTAGACCAACTCGAGCTAGTAGATAGGAGCAACAAAGACCAGCTCAAATGTACATAATCAGGCATGGTGACAAGAAGACTTCAAGTATATATGGTGGTCAAGGAAAACAAAGAACAGACCCAACAAACCTTCACAAATCCAATCACACATCGAATGGAGTAACAAAGCATAATGGAACCACATACAATATAGCCTGGATATGCAAACCACTCTAAAATCAAGCTACAACATACATATATACATGCATATACATAGTGCATACATACGAAGAAAAGTGAATCGAGTTCACAACGCAACCAGAGTTCAATGGAACAAGGATGCAACATATAGAATTGATGCCGGAGAATACAAGTATGAAGGTGTACAAATATACAAGACCAAACACAGCAGACTCAACATGACTCAAGTGCAATCGAAATGAAGTACAACCAAAACAACATGCATCAGAGAAGTCTAGAAGAGCTGAGTGCATAGTGGCATTCAGACTTCAAAAACAGTCATACAAACCAACATCATGACAGTACATAAACACATGCACAAGTCAAAGCAGCTCAAATGATCAAAATGCACACCAATTCAATATGCAAGCAAACTGGACATGGAACTCCACATCAAACCAACATACATGAATCAGTTGTAATATGACAAAACTGCACATGTAACTTACACCTGACTTCGTAACAAAACCAGAACCAAATTTATATGTGCAGAGTTATTAACAGTAGCAGTTCGAACAAGAATGAAACAATAGGTTGAATAAATTACAGAGAAAATCATAGTGAAGTAGCAGAAAGTAAATAAATGATCAAGCTGTGGTTCATACATTTTCCAATGGAGATACATGCATTAAAGTGAACAAGTCGAAGTCTCAAAAAAAATTCAAATTCCATGATCGTAGGGTCAAATAATGGAACCGACTCAAAGAAATTCAAGCAACATACGAATTGAAATAGTCAGAACACATCACAAGCATTCAAGCAAAAACGTATGGCCGAACAAAATTATCTGAAGAACTCAAACAAAATTATACGAACGAAAATTAAGGGATCTGTTCCCTATATAACCCAAAATAATCATCGGCAGTAAATTGAATCGAGTTCAAGCAAATTAACCAGTAAAACAAAAAGCATAAATCACATACCAATTTCGTGTTGTTCCAACTCGATAAAATTGGAGCGACCGAAAGCATATCACAGCCAAAGAATCGATTGTCCAAGCCAAACAAAGCAAAATAATCTCTGCAATTGATCAAATAAAAGCGGCGTCTTCAATTTGAACAAAGCCCTAACTTGGATCAAAGAGAAAACAAGGCGGCTACGAAGAGAAGCAAAAGGGGTCGGCTGATAAAAATAAAAATAAAATAAAAGGGAGAGATTTTCTTTTATTATCAATTGGGCCGGTCTCCTTATCCTTTTATTTGGGCCTATTTTTAATTATAGGATTTTGTTTTAAGTTTTTATTTTCATTTTGTAATTTTCTTTTAAACTTTTGTAAAATTCTAGTCGTATGACTAGGTGACGAACTACGTGGTGTAGTTCGAGAATTCGCAACTCAGTGGCTGAGTTGTGGCAGGGTTTTGAGCATAGAGTTAGGTTAGTCGATAGCGGGTGTCGCAAGTTTACGTGTGCAAGCATCTGACTACTTAATTTCTAGTAGAAACCTTGAGGGTAGCACGTAGGCAGGGTTTAGCCGAAGCTGGATAAATCTGTGTCGTTCTATTTCTGCTTTTATTATTCTGCTATTATCTATGCTGTAATTATTTTATATATTTTCGCATTAATTTTTATTATTATTAGTATCACCTTATTCACCCCTAGGGTGAAGTCGATTCTACAAGTGGTATTAAAGCAGGTTAATAGCAAGGATGTCTAACCCTAGTTGCAAATCTAGCGAGAGCCAGTCCAGTATTATTCCTCCTATTTTTGATGGAACAGATTTTTTAAATTGGAAATTAAAAATGGAATTTTATTTAAAATCTGTTAATTTTAAATGTTGGGATATTATTGGAAATGGGTGTGATATAGTAGACGAGAAAAATACTTCGATTAATGCTCTTGCTATGCATATATTATATTCTCATATTAATCAAAATAATTTTAACTTTATCTCTCATTGTGAAAGTGCACAGGTAATCTAGAATACTCTTAATACAATATATGGTGCAAAAGTCAACAACGGTGAGAAATCTTCCATGGTCAACTCAGTTAAAGAAATGTGCTTGACAGGATCTGCAAAAGATAGCAGTGATAAAGATTCAATAGCCGATGAGATAAGTGATTTTCCATTCAATGATTTAGTTCTCTTGTGTCGAAAATTAATTGAAAATAATAAAGCTCTTGAGATGAAAAATAATAAGTCGAAAAGGGAACAAGCTAAACTGCGTAAGAAAAATAATGATTTGGAAAATGAGCTTAAAAATATTAAGAAAAATAAAAATTCTAATTGCAAAAGGTATTTGGACTATGAAAAAGAATTTGCCTGTTTTCAAGAAAACTTTCAATAGTTAGAAAACAAAATTTTAATTCAGGAGAAAAATAAAACTGAGTTGATTTGTAAAAACAACATTTTGCAAAAAGAGTTGGATATTTAAGAAGTTGGAAAGTTCTAAATGTGCGATTTTTGAAAAGAAATTAAATGAAGTCAACGAAAATTTCAAAACCTTTGAAAAAGATAACGTGATTTTGAGCAAATCTGAAATTATTCGATTAAATCATGAGTTTTAAAAGGAGATTGAAAAAATCAAGGATTTTGAAAAAATTGAATTAAAAAAACTCCAACTCTTTAAAACTGAGATGCTAGAAATTGAGACTAAAATTAGAGAGCTTAAAAATGAAAATATGGACTTGAAAATGAAGAATTTTGAAAAGAGATATAATATCATCAGTTGTTGTTCGAAGCTAATAAATGAAAATAAACTTTTTAAATCCAAAGTTAATAAACTTGAGTTGGTTACTCGAAAAATTTTCACTAGAGACAAACCATTTAATATGCTGTTAGAAAATCAAATCTTCGAGAATAAAAGGAAAGGATTTGGATTTGCAAAAGTTTCAAAATATGTACAAACGACTAATAACACTGTTATAGGGAAAAGTATGATACCCAAATACGTAAAGTGTGGAAATATTGGACATGGCAAGAATAATTGTCGAAATATATACAAACACAAAACCGTTAAACAAATATGGATTCAAAAAGGTACGAATATAAATGGTTTGAAATTTAAACAAAATTGGATTCCCAAGGGTACAATTGTAGATGCTAACGGTTTGTTATATAGACAAATTTGGGTACCAAAAATTTCAATAGATAATAATAGTGGTTCTACATCCATAGTTAGACCACTTGCCTTCTCCTAAATTTAGACACATAAATGGGCTAAGAAACAAATTTAATGGAGATGGATGTCGAGTTGTTCTAGGTGATTAATAAACTAAAATTTAAATGTTCCTTAGCCTATAAAGTTTAGGTGGAGATCATCGCATTTTGGATATCACGGAATCAAAGGAAAGTGAGGTATGATATCCTAACTCCATTTTGTTCACATATTGTTAATTATGTTTTCATCGACATTGTTGAAGTATTTCCGCCATATCTTGTGCTTCTTAACTCCAACTTGTAAAATTCCTGAAGTTCTGTAAAGCTAACCGATAATGCTACAACTTTTCTATTTTTAGCTTTTTATGGATTCACTTTGGAATGTCAAGAAAAACTACTTTGACGAATTTTTTTATGTGTGTTTTTTTGCTCAATTTAGATTACGTTACTTGTGCTTGATATAAATGGACGTGTTGAAAAATTTAAGTGTTGAGGAGTACACATTTTTCTTATATACCACTATATATATCACCATGAATATCTCAAATACAAGTGGTATCTAATATCATCTCATGTTAAAATCATTTTTGCAATTATTTAATTATTTATATTGATTTTCAACTTGAAGTCATTTTCACAAAACCCCCTTACAGAAAATTAATTTTCACTTATGTTAATTTTTGAAACTTGGGTTTTCATCATGATAAAAATACTCTAGTTTATTTCCGTAAGAAATTTACTCTAGAAAAGATAATCATTGACTAATCGAATCTTTTAGAACTTATCAAAATTATTATAGTGCTTGAAAAGTGATGAATAGTGATTAAAATATATTTCATAACAAGAGGAAGTATAATTTTATTATTTCATGAAAATTAAAAAAAATTATAATATTTTTAGATTAGTACTTATTTCATGATCATTTCTATCACTTCCACCTTTCTGTCAATCCACACATCATAATATAGTGTATAGAATTTGGTATTTCAAAATAAGGAAATATTTTTTTTGTAAAATAATTATATCCTAAAGTATTCACTCTCATTTAAAAGTCCTCACGGTTATGCATGGGTGAATTACTTGAATTTCTATATATGGGCTTCCATTTTCATTTAAAAGTCCTCGCGGTTATGCATGGATGGGATGCATATAAGAAAGGGATAAATATCAAGTATATTCTAATCTCATTTAAAAGTCCTCACGGTCATGTAGGGTTAGAAAATACTTGACATTTTTTTAAAAAATGGGGGTAACTACTAACCTCATTTAAAAGTCCTAACGGTTATGCATGGTTAGTAAATGCTTCACATTTTTTTGTATAATATTTGAAAAGAGAAAATGCACAAATTATTCCTTTATTGAAAATATCAAACTCTTATCACTATATAAAATTTTCCATAATCCTACAATTTCTCTAAAAGTGGAGTCTGTTTCTAATTAATAAAATATTATGATTTTTGTTTGATTTATTGGAATTTGAAATTAATATTTCCCTCTTGATTTGATTTTATATTTTTAATCAAAATCGTAGCTATTTCAATTACTATTATTATTTTTGATGATAACAAAAGGGGGAGAGAGGTTAAGATTTTGATTTTTGAGCAATATCCTTACAAATATTCGAGAGTGTTTTTATTCAAAGTTATTTTTACATAATTTTTCAGTTTTAACTACATGCATTTGTGTAGGGGGAGCATTCAAATAGGGAGAGCTAATAGAATTCATCAAAACCAAATATATTTAATAGAGTCAAAATCTTAATATATGTTTGTTATCATCAAAAGGGAGAGATTGTAGAATATGCTAATATATGATTTTTGTTTGATGATAATAAACATATATATATATATATATTCATTTAAATGTATTTGTTGGTGTACTATTTTATTTTTCACATAATTAAATAAATATTTGTTGAATAAAATAAATAACTCAGAATTCAAATTCAAACAAATATTTTATTACAAATTCAAATAGTACAAAGTTGAGCTCTCACTACATTTACACATTGTCAAGTACAATACAATTTCGATTACGTCACAATTTTTCACTTTACAATGTTCACCTTACTACATATCACTCATTCACTCGTATTTTATCTTCAACTTTGTTCTAGCCTGAATCCAACATCTGAATTATCTGAAAAATAAACACTAATGCAGTAAAATTGAAATAGAAATATTTGTGCAGTGTACAATGAAATGTGTGATTTTGACAATGTTATTTGTCTCAGTTATTTGGGTTGTTCGTCATCATATTTATTTTGAATTCATCTTACACGAACAACTTGTGACATGCACAGTGTATCACTGTACATGCCACAAGGTCGTACACACCGATATACACTTAATAAAACTGCAGGGACAGGTGAGCACAAGGTCAAACCCGAGCCAAAGCTGGGTTCAACTCAGGTGCAATACGAAAACAAAAATAGAATGGTCAAGTACAAGTTTCAATGACTGGAAAAAGCTCGAACAACATGAACCAGACCATTCTAACTCGAGGCAGGTCACTATAACTCGACGATCAGATACACACGTGTAAGGTGATGTACACATGGTTGGTCATATGTACAACCAGCTTCAGGAACTCAAATGAAACCAGACAAGATCAGTACACATGAAGTATCAACCAAAATCAGACCAGTTCCCAAAATCAAAACAACATGTGCAGTGCAAAGCAACATGAATGCAAATGGAAACAGACTCAAATGCAAAAGGAAAATCAACCAAATACAGCAACCAGACCAGAGCATATGCATTAGAGCATGAATGCATATATGCATACACATATCAGTTCAGGTTTTTAGACCAACTCGAGCTAGTAGATAGGAGCAACAAAGACCAGCTCAAATGTACATAATCAGGCATGGTGACAAGAAGACTTCAAGTATATATGGTGGTCAAGGAAAACAAAGAACAGACCCAACAAACCTTCACAAATCCAATCACACATCGAATGGAGTAACAAAGCATAATGGAACCACATACAATATAGCCTGGATATGCAAACCACTCTAAAATCAAGCTACAACATACATATATACATGCATATACATAGTGCATACATACGAAGAAAAGTGAATCGAGTTCACAACGCAACCAGAGTTCAATGGAACAAGGATGCAACATATAGAATTGATGCCGGAGAATACAAGTATGAAGGTGTACAAATATACAAGACCAAACACAGCAGACTCAACATGACTCAAGTGCAATCGAAATGAAGTACAACCAAAACAACATGCATCAGAGAAGTCTAGAAGAGCTGAGTGCATAGTGGCATTCAGACTTCAAAAACAGTCATACAAACCAACATCATGACAGTACATAAACACATGCACAAGTCAAAGCAGCTCAAATGATCAAAATGCACACCAATTCAATATGCAAGCAAACTGGACATGGAACTCCACATCAAACCAACATACATGAATCAGTTGTAATATGACAAAACTGCACATGTAACTTACACCTGACTTCGTAACAAAACCAGAACCAAATTTATATGTGCAGAGTTATTAACAGTAGCAGTTCGAACAAGAATGAAACAATAGGTTGAATAAATTACAGAGAAAATCATAGTGAAGTAGCAGAAAGTAAATAAATGATCAAGCTGTGGTTCATACATTTTCCAATGGAGATACATGCATTAAAGTGAACAAGTCGAAGTCTCAAAAAAAATTCAAATTCCATGATCGTAGGGTCAAATAATGGAACCGACTCAAAGAAATTCAAGCAACATACGAATTGAAATAGTCAGAACACATCACAAGCATTCAAGCAAAAACGTATGGCCGAACAAAATTATCTGAAGAACTCAAACAAAATTATACGAACGAAAATTAAGGGATCTGTTCCCAATATAACCCAAAATAATCATCGGCAGTAAATTGAATCGAGTTCAAGCAAATTAACCAGTAAAACAAAAAGCATAAATCACATACCAATTTCGTGTTGTTCCAACTCGATAAAATTGGAGCGACCGAAAGCATATCACAGCCAAAGAATCGATTGTCCAAGCCAAACAAAGCAAAATAATCTCTGCAATTGATCAAATAAAAGCGGCGTCTTCAATTTGAACAAAGCCCTAACTTGGATCAAAGAGAAAACAAGGCGGCTACGAAGAGAAGCAAAAGGGGTCGGCTGATAAAAATAAAAATAAAATAAAAGGGAGAGATTTTCTTTTATTATCAATTGGGCCGGTCTCCTTATCCTTTTATTTGGGCCTATTTTTAATTATAGGATTTTGTTTTAAGTTTTTATTTTCATTTTGTAATTTTCTTTTAAACTTTTGTAAAATTCTAGTCGTATGACTAGGTGACGAACTACGTGGTGTAGTTCGAGAATTCGCAACTCAGTGGCTGAGTTGTGGCAGGGTTTTGAGCATAGAGTTAGGTTAGTCGATAGCGGGTGTCGCAAGTTTACGTGTGCAAGCATCTGACTACTTAATTTCTAGTAGAAACCTTGAGGGTAGCACGTAGGCAGGGTTTAGCTGAAGCTGGATAAATCTGTGTCGTTCTATTTCTGCTTTTATTATTCTGCTATTATCTATGCTGTAATTATTTTATATATTTTCGCATTAATTTTTATTATTATTAGTATCACCTTATTCACCCCCTAGGGTGAAGTCGATTCTACAAGTGGTATTAAAGCAGGTTAATAGCAAGGATGTCTAACCCTAGTTGCAAATCTAGCGAGAGCCAGTCCAGTATTATTCCTCCTATTTTTGATGGAACAGATTTTTTAAATTGGAAATTAAAAATGGAATTTTATTTAAAATCTGTTAATTTTAAATGTTGGGATATTATTGGAAATGGGTGTGATATAGTAGACGAGAAAAATACTTCGATTAATGCTCTTGCTATGCATATATTATATTCTCATATTAATCAAAATAATTTTAACTTTATCTCTCATTGTGAAAGTGCACAGGAAATCTAGAATACTCTTAATACAATATATGGTGCAAAAGTCAACAACGGTGAGAAATCTTCCACGGTCAACTCAGTTAAAGAAATGTGCTTGACAGGATCTGCAAAAGATAGCAGTGATAAAGATTCAATAGCCGATGAGATAAGTGATTTTCCATTCAATGATTTAGTTCTCTTGTGTCAAAAATTAATTGAAAATAATAAAGCTCTTGAGATGAAAAATAATAAGTCGAAAAGGGAACAAGCTAAACTGCGTAAGAAAAATAATGATTTGGAAAATGAGCTTAAAAATATTAAGAAAAATAAAAATTCTAATTGCAAAAGGTATTTGGACTATGAAAAAGAATTTGCCTGTTTTCAAGAAAACTTTCAATAGTTAGAAAACAAAATTTTAATTCAGGAGAAAAATAAAACTGAGTTGATTTGTAAAAACAACATTTTGCAAAAAGAGTTGGATATTTAAGAAGTTGGAAAGTTCTAAATGTGCGATTTTTGAAAAGAAATTAAATGAAGTCAACGAAAATTTCAAAACCTTTGAAAAAGAAAACGTGATTTTGAGCAAATCTGAAATTATTCGATTAAATCATGAGTTTTAAAAGGAGATTGAAAAAATCAAGGATTTTGAAAAAATTGAATTAAAAAAACTCCAACTCTTTAAAACTGAGATGCTAGAAATTGAGACTAAAATTAGAGAGCTTAAAAATGAAAATATGGACTTGAAAATGAAGAATTTTGAAAAGAGATATAATATCATCAGTTGTTGTTCGAAGCTAATAAATGAAAATAAACTTTTTAAATCCAAAGTTAATAAACTTGAGTTGGTTACTCGAAAATTTTTCACTAGAGACAAACCATTTAATATGCTGTTAGAAAATCAAATCTTCGAGAATAAAAGGAAAGGATTTGGATTTGCAAAAGTTTCAAAATATGTACAAACGACTAATAACACTGTTATAGGGAAAAGTATGATACCCAAATACGTAAAGTGTGGAAATATTGGACATGGCAAGAATAATTGTCGAAATATATACAAACACAAAACCGTTAAACAAATATGGATTCCAAAAGGTACGAATATAAATGGTTTGAAATTTAAACAAAATTGGATTCCCAAGGGTACAATTGTAGATGCTAACGGTTTGTTATATAGACAAATTTGGGTACCAAAAATTTCAATAGATAATAATAGTGGTTCTACATCCATAGTTAGACCACTTGCCTTCTCCGAAATTTAGACACATAAATGGGCTAAGAAACAAATTTAATGGAGATGGATGTCGAGTTGTTCTAGGTGATTAATAAACTAAAATTTAAATGTTCCTTAGCCTATAAAGTTTAGGTGGAGATCATCGCATTTTGGATATCACGGAATCAAAGGAAAGTGAGGTATGATCTCCTAACTCCATTTTGTTCACATATTGTTAATTATGTTTTCATCGACATTGTTGAAGTATTTCCGCCATATCTTGTGCTTCTTAACTCCAACTTGTAAAATTCCTGAAGTTCTGTAAAGCTAACCGATAATGCTACAACTTTTCTGTTTTTAGCTTTTTATGGATTCACTTTGGAATGTCAAGAAAAACTACTTTGACGAATTTTTTTATGTGTGTTTTTTTGCTCAATTTAGATTACGTTACTTGTGCTTGATATAAATGGACGTGTTGAAAAATTTAAGTGTTGAGGAGTACACATTTTTCTTATATACCACTATATATATCACCATGAATATCTCAAATACAAGTGGTATCTAATATCATCTCATGTTAAAATCATTTTTGCAATTATTTAATTATTTATATTGATTTTCAACTTGAAGTCATTTTCACAAAACCCCCTTACAGAAAATTAATTTTCACTTATGTTAATTTTTGAAACTTGGGTTTTCATCATGATAAAAATACTCTAGTTTATTTCCGTAAGAAATTTACTCTAGAAAAGATAATCATTGACTAATCGAATCTTTTAGAACTTATCAAAATTATTATAGTGCTTGAAAAGTGATGAATAGTGATTAAAATATATTTCATAACAAGAGGAAGTATAATTTTATTATTTCATGAAAATTAAAAAAAAATTATAATATTTTTAGATTAGTACTTATTTCATGATCATTTCTATCACTTCCACCTTTCTGTCAATCCACACATCATAATATAGTGTATAGAATTTGGTATTTCAAAATAAGGAAATATTTTTTTTGTAAAATAATTATATCCTAAAGTATTCACTCTCATTTAAAAGTCCTCACGGTTATGCATGGGTGAATTACATGAATTTCTATATATGGGCTTCCATTTTCATTTAAAAGTCCTCGCGGTTATGCATGGATGGGATGCATATAAGAAAGGGATAAATATCAAGTATATTCTAATCTCATTTAAAAGTCCTCACGGTCATGTAGGGTTAGAAAATACTTGACATTTTTTTAAAAAATGGGGGTAACTACTAACCTCATTTAAAAGTCCTAACGGTTATGCATGGTTAGTAAATGCTTCACAGTTTTTTTGTATAATATTTGAAAAGAGAAAATGCACAAATTATTCCTTTATTGAAAATATCAAACTCTTATCACTATATAAAATTTTCCATAATCCTACAATTTCTCTAAAAGTGGAGTCTGTTTCTAATTAATAAAATATTATGATTTTTGTTTGATTTATTGGAATTTGAAATTAATATTTCCCTCTTGATTTGATTTTATATTTTTAATCAAAATCGTAGCTATTTCAATTACTATTATTATTTTTGATGATAACAAAAGGGGGAGAGAGGTTAAGATTTTGATTTTTGAGCAATATCCTTACAAATATTCGAGAGTGTTTTTATTCAAAGTTATTTTTACTTAATTTTTCAGTTTTAACTACATGCATTTGTGTAGGGGGAGCATTCAAATAGGGAGAGCTAATAGAATTCATCAAAACCAAATATATTTAATAGAGTCAAAATCTTAATATATGTTTGTTATCATCAAAAGGGAGAGATTGTAGAATATGCTAATATATGATTTTTGTTTGATGATAATAAACATATATATATATATTCATTTAAATGTATTTGTTGGTGTACTATTTTATTTTTCACATAATTAAATAAATATTTGTTGAATAAAATAAATAACTCAGAATTCAAATTCAAACAAATATTTTATTACAAATTCAAATAGTACAAAGTTGAGCTCTCACTACATTTACACATTGTCAAGTACAATACAATTTCGATTACGTCACAATTTTTCACTTTACAATGTTCACCTTACTACATATCACTCATTCACTCGTATTTTATCTTCAACTTTGTTCTAGCCTGAATCCAACATCTGAATTATCTGAAAAATAAACACTGACGCAGTAAAATAGAAATAGAAATATTTGTGCAGTGTACAATGAAATGTGTGATTTTGAAAATGTAATTTATCTCAGTTATTTGGGTTGTTCGTTATCATATTTATTTTGAATTCATCTTACACGAACAACTTGTGACATGCACAGTGTATCAATGTACATGACACAAGGCCGTGCACACCGATATACACTTGACAAAACTGCAGGGACAGGTGAGCACAAGGTCAAACCCGAGCCAAAGCTGGGTTCAACTCAGGTGCAATACGAAAAAAATAATAGAATGGTCAAGTACAAGTTTCAATGACTGGAACAAGCTCGAACAACATGAACCAGACCATTCTAACTCGAGGCAGGTCACTATAACTCGACGATCAGATGCACATGTGCAAGGTGATGTACACATGGTTGGTCATATGTACAACCAGCTTCAGGAACTCAAATGAAACCAGACAAGATCACTACACATGAAGTATTAACCAAAACCAGACCAGTCTCCAAAATCAAAACAACATGTGCAGTGCAAAGCAACATGAATGCAAATGGAAACAGACTCAAATGCAAAAGGAAAATCAACCAAATACAGCAACCAGACCAGAGCATATGCATTAGAGCATGAATGCATATATGCATTCACATATCAGTTCAGGCTTGAAGACGAACTCGAGCTAGTATATCAGGAGCAACAAAGACCAGCTCAAATGTACATAATCAGGCATGGTGACAAGAAGACTTCAAGTATATATGGTGGCCAAGGAAAATAAAGAACAGACCCAACAAACCATCACAAATCCAGTCACACATCGAATGGAGTAACAAAGCATAATGGAACCACATACAATATAGCCTGGATATGCAGACCACTCTAAAATCAAGCTACAACATACATATATACATGTATGTTCACACATGTATATACATAGTGCATACATACGAAGCAAAGAGACTCGAGTTCACAACGCAACCAGAGTTCAATGGAACAAGGATGCAACGTATAGAATTGATGCCAGAGAATACAAGTATGAAGATATGTACAAATATACAAGACCAAACACAGCAGACTCAACATGACTCAAGTGCAATCGAAATGAAGTGCGACCAGAACAACATGCATCAGAGAAGTCTAGAAGAGCTGAGTGCATAGTGGCATTCAGACTTCAAAAATAGTCATACAAACCAACATCATGACAATACATAAACACATGCACAAGTCAAAGCATCTCAAATGAGCAAAATGCACACCAATTCAATATGCAAGCAAACTGGACATGGAACTCCACATCAAACCAACATACATGAATTGGTTGTAATATGAAAAAACTGCACATGCAACTTACACCTGACTTCGTAACAAGACCAGAACCAAATTTATATGTGTAGAGTTATTAAAAGTAGCAGTTCGAACAAGAATGAAACAACAGGTTGAATAAATTACCGAGAAAATCATAGTGAAGTAGCAGAATGTCAAGAAATGATCAAGCCGTGGTTCATACATTTTCAAACGGAGATACATGCATTAGAGTGAACAAGTCGAAGTCTAAAAAAAAATTCAAATTCCATGATCGTAGGGTCAAATAATGGAACCGACTCAAAGAAATTCAAGCAACATACGAATTGAAATAGTCAGAACACATCACAAGCATTCAAGCAAAAACGTATGGCCTAACAAAATTATCTGAAGAATTCAAACAAAATTATACGAACGAAAATTAAGGGATTCGTTCCTTATATAACCCAAAATCATCATCAGTAGTAAATCGAATCGAGTTCAAGCAAATTAACCAGTAAAACAAAAAGCATAAATCACATACCAATTTCGTGTTGTTCCAACTCGATAAAATTGGAGCGACCGAAAGCATATCACAGCCAAAGAATCGATTGTCCAAGCCAAACAAAGCAAAATAATCTCTGCAATTGATCAAATACAAGTGGCGTCTTCAATTTGAACAAAGCCCTAACTTGGATCGAAGAGAAAACAAGGCGGCCATGAAGAGAAGCAAAAGGGGTCGGCTGATAAAAATAAAATAAAAGGGAGAGATTTTCTTTTATTATCAATTGGGCCGGTCTCCTTATCCTTTTATTTGGGCCTATTTTTAATTATATGGTTTTGTTTTAAGTGTTTATTTTCATTTTGTAATTTTCTTTTAAACTTTTGTAAATTCTAGTCGTGTGACTAGGTGACGAACTACGTGGTGTAGTTCGAGAATTTGCAATTCAGTGGCAGAGTTATGGCAGGGTTTTGAGCGTAGAGTTAGGTTAGTCGATAGCGGGTGTCGCAAGTTTACGTGTGTAAGCATCTGACTACTTAATTTCTAGTAGAAACCTTGGGGTAGCACGTAGGCTGGGTTTTTCCGAAGTTGGGTAAATCTGTGTTGTTCTATTTCTGTTTTTATTATTCTGCTATTATCTATGCTGCAATTATTTTATATATTTCTGTATGAATTTTTATTATTATTAGTATCACCCTATTCACCACCCCAGGGTGAAGTCCATCCTACAGCCTGGTGGATTATTACTACCTTAGGAAATTCCGACTTGGAAATGGGAGTATATTTCAATGGATTTTGTGGAAGGATTGCCTAGAAGTCAGAAAGGTAATGAGGCTATTTGGATTGTTATGGATAGACTCACTAAGAGTACCCATTTTATTCTGGTTAGGAGAAATAGGACTGTTGCTTCTCTCGCACTGATTTACATCAATGAGGTAGTTCGTTTGCATGGATTTCCTATGAACATAGTCAGTGATAAGGATCCCTTGTTCATTAGTGAGTTTTGGAGGAGCCTACAAGCAGCTTTGGGAACTTCTTTGAATCTTAGCACTACATACCACCCATAAGCTGATGGTCAAACAAGGAGGGTGAATAGGATTTTGGAGGACTTGTTGAGAGCTTGTGTCTTGGATTTTGGAATGGCCCTTTGTGAAGCACTTTATGGAGGCCATGTAAATCGCCAAGTTATTGGTGGGAAACCACCGTCAAAGTATTGCTCGGACCCAATTTGATCTGTGATACCATGGAAAAAATAGAGTTGAATAGGCAAAGGATGAAGGTAGCTCAAGACCGTCAGAAATCTTATGCGGATAGAAGGAGAAAAGAGCTTGAGTTTGAGGTTGGAGATATGTGTTTATTAAAATCTCCCCTCTTAGAAAAGTAGTTAGATTTGGCAAGTCTGGAAAATTGGCACCTAGGTTTGTTAGGCCATTCAGAGTTTTGGAATGGATAGGAAAACTGGCTTACCGCGTAGAGCTTCCTAACAAATTGGCAGGAGTCCACAATGTTTTCCATGTTTCTCACCTTAGGTAATGCCTTCGTGACACCGCTATTAGAGTTGGGCCTGATCAGTTGGGGGATTTAGAGACGGAGTCAACAGTGCTCGTGCCTTCATTGAAGATTTACCACGTGGAGCTTCCAGATCAGTTGCGGAGCATGGAACTAGGATACTTCGCAACAAAGTAATTAAGATGGTCCAAGTGTAATGGGGAGACAATCCGACGGAAAGCACATGGGAAACAAAGGAGAAGATGAAGATCACTCATCCAGAGCTTTTCACCGGTAAATTGTCTCTCCAAAATTAGGAATTTGGTTGCATTGTGGTTGCCAGATTGGATGGTAGGAGATGGTTGCTACACCTTTTCACAATCACTTTGCACTCATGTATAAATTTTTATGCATGTTTAAGTATTTGCGTACATACTTGCATAACGCGATTACACATTCACGCTTGGATTGAACTCATTTTTAGTATGTCTGCAGTACATAATCACATTGCACTATTGGTTGAGTAGATGCTTGTGCAGATAACTTGGTTGTATAACATTGATGTTATTGCGCGTTACGCTATTCGCCACTTGAAAGATTTCAGGACGAAATCCTTTTTAAGGGAGGGAGAATGTAACACCCTGTAAAATAAACCATAAATAAACGAAGTAAATTAAATACGATAAGATAGAAAAATATAAATTTTATAGAAGTCATAATTCGACCACAAAAGTTATTCCATTACATTAGTGATGAAATTTTGATCCGTTTCCATATATAATATGCTGAAAACGGAGCTCAAGTGAAGAAGTTATGAGCGTTTAAAGTTTTCAGAGTTAAATTAATTTAGTTTGAATTCAAATTCAAATGAGAATTTAAATTTAGGGTTTGAATTTAAAAATTAACTCCTACGATTACTTGGGGGTTAAGTAAACGTTAAATTAATGGTTAACGTTAAATTTAATTAGGGTATAAAAATAATTAAAAGCAAACAGAAATAAAAACATTCCCAAAACAAACGTACTGGTCGACCCCTTTATTGGGACAGGTCGACCCCTAGCAGTCGACCAATTGAAGAGGGACGGTCAACCGGTCGATGCCATAAGTGGCAGTGGCGGCTAGGGTTTAGTTGTATGTCCTATAGTGTTGTATGCTCTAGATTTATCTGCTTCTCACCTACCTCCATCCTACGGTTCTGATGCGTTTCAACCCCTATAGAACCCTACCCTCTGCACTTTTTATTCATATTATTTTGGGGAATTCAGCAAAACTCTACCGTTGTTATCTATCCAAATTAAATTTAGAAACTCCGTAAAGAATTCAGGTAAGAATTCAATCTATTTTCTATTTGTTTCTTCTTCTTCCTCCTATTCTTATTCTATTCTTCTCCAACTATTCTGAATCTAATAAATATATATACCTCTTCCCTATTATGTATATGTATCAAAAAAAATATTCTGGAAGAGATTGCGAGGCATGCAAATCCAATGAAGGCGAAGCTAAGGCATTCTGTGAGAGGAAACATTAGTATTTCTTTTTCAATAATTGTTTAGTGTATCTCTATGGATTTGAATATGCCTTTGGAATTTCGGGATTTGCAAAAATGCGATAGATAAAATCCCTCAAAATTTCCTTTACTTCCAAAATGTCAATTTTATGTTGAGATTCTCAATTATTTATATTAATTTGATAGAATTTATTTTGTTTATGCAATTTTTGATAATTTCATAGTTTATTCCGCTTCTCCTACATCTTTGATTCAAATTTTTGATTCTTCAATAAAATAATTACGAATTCTATTCATAGTTTACACCACTTATTCCATACAAATTTCCTCTTTATCTATTTCTTTGCAAAATAGGAGTTAAATAGAATATGAAGTTAAGATTTCAATTTCTATTGTTAGGATATTCCATTGAATTGATGCAATAAATTTAGGTTTCTATTCTATTTACAAGTCTATTATTGTAGTTTTGGTTATGAATATTTAGTCCTCGTTTTGAACATTAAAATCCCTTGTTTCGTATATTGAAATTTAGGAATTTGAAAAAAGGACTTATAATAGTATTTTGTTAGGGAATTGACATTTAAACGCTAGTTTAAGGCATATAAACCGCACGCTTAGAATTTATTAGGTGCGAATATTTATTTATTTCTATTAGCGTAATTAACGTAAAATTATGGCCCATATTGCGTGGTTCATTAGGAATTTATTATCATTTATTCCCTCATTAGGAAGGAATTATTATTTTAAGGCGTAATATGGAAGATTCCTTACAAGGCCTTAATTCTAAAATGGTGAGATGAGTATTATATACATAGAGAGTATTTAAATTATAACTAAGTCATAAGGATGTGAGGTCAATAGAGTTACACGACAGAAGCATGCCCTTTACTTTGAGGCTACTAGCAGTTGTGTACACTTCCTATTGATGTGAGATATCCTTTATAATAAATATTTATGATGATGCGAGGTTAGTCCCAAATTATGTAGGGTAAACCTACCGAGCTAATCTGGCCACCAGTTCCTACGAATAGTTGGACTAATATGAGACGTCATTATGAGTATGGACCATAATAGGAAGGGCATACTTGGGGTCTTGAGATATTAAGTGGTTGTTTTAGGACCCGCCCTTTTTTCCCAAATGGACTATTAAATGGCCAAGTGGTTAGTTATTAGGCATGATAGGTGGAATCTCGACACGGGTTAGCTTCAGGATAATGTTTAGGTGTCTGATTAAGGGTCCGCCTTTCCATAAAGAAGTATTAAGTGACTTGAGAGATTCCATATGATGTCAGCTAGAAGGTTACCATTGAGGAGTCTGCCTTGGAAATAGGTATTAAATGATGATGTCTGCGTTAATTATGGTATTAAATCGCCAGAATTTGCCTATTTTCCAATAAAAGGTATTAAGTAGCTTGGGTATTATCTCTTGCATTATTAGCTATTTATGATATGGGATTTGGATCATTGAATGGAAGGTATTAAGTGGTTGATTGAGGACCCGCCTCCTCTAATATCCCCTATCTAGAGGCTTAAAGCTAAATGCTACAAATGCTGCAGTCATCCATAGTATTAACTTCCAACGACTAAATACGGCTATGTTAGTGGTGTTAACGGTAAAAAGTGAACGCTAACACCCGGTGTGTGTAATAGAATCGTGAAAGCACCACCCGTTGGTACGGGAACAGAATATGAGCTGAGAATAGCAGAAAAGCAGTAAATGAACAACAGATTTATAGTGGTTCGGCCCGTAATTGAGCCTACATCCACTTTATAGTCCTTTATTGCTGATTTGATTAAAATTCGATACAATATCCCTCTAAATACAATACAATTTGATCATGAAATCATTCTTGACTGCTAGCTCAATCTTTAATGATGAAACTCGACGAATCCGCGTTGGATGTTAGGAGCTCTTCTCGAAGATCGTTGTAGTGTCTCGAATGCTTGAAGATCTTTGATTGCTGAATGAGAGGAGGCTTCGACAGCGTAACGACGCTTGGAGAAATGAATGGCCAAAAATCCCCTCCATGTTGGAAGTGGTGGGGTATTTATAGGAGCTGATCTGGACTCAGGAAATTTCTCTAAGTCTTTAAGTCGCAGCCGACTTATGGTAGACCGGTGACGAGTTAAGGAATAGGGTTAGGTCGGTGACGAGTTAGGGAATGGTTGTTGCCGACCCATCCTGTGGCTGTCTTTGACAAGTATTAAGTCGTAGCCGACTTATCAGACCTTAACTCGTAAGGCCTTAACTCGCAGCCTTTAAGTCGTAAACCCACTAAGTCATAACTCGTTAGGTCGGAACCTCCTTAAGTCGGAGCATTTCATAACTCGGAATCTTCCTTAGGTCGCGACTTCCCTTAGGTCGTGACATTCCTGTAGCCTTAGGTCGCTGGGCAAGTTAAGTCATAAGTCGTTAAACTTCTTAACTCGTAGGTCGTTGAGTCAGACCATTCCTTAGGTCGGAGCTTATTGAGTCGTAGGCTGTGAATCTTTTAAGTCGGAGCATTTCATAGCTCGGCATCCTTCTTAACTCGGTCTTAACTCTTGAGTCACAGATTTCCTTAAGTCGGCAGGCTCCTAACTTGGCATCCTTCTTAACTCGGTCTTAACTCTTGAGTCACAGATTTCCTTAAGTCGGCAGGCTCCTAACTCGGCACCCCTCTTAAGTCGGCAGCTCTTCTCAGTAGTTAGATCGGCAACTATTGGGTCAGAGCTTTCCTTAGGTCGTAGCCCGTTAAGTCGGAGATCTTGTTAACTCGGAGCTTTCCTTAAGTCGGTTACGCCTTTAGATTGTTAGGTCGTCTTCTGTTAAGTCGCGAATCAGAGGATTAACATTTGCCCCTCGAAGTGTGTGCCTAAGTCATAGGTCATATACTTCGATTTTCTTAACCTGCTCTTTGATTAGGTCGGAAGCGAATTAACAGAGGTCTTAGGTCGGCATCGTACAAGTCGACTCACCTTCCTGCGAATAAATAGTTAAGTCATCCTTCCTCTTCCTCACTCATTCTTCTTCTCGATTCGGCCATTGACGCGATTTAGAGCCCTCAGAGATAAATTCCATCCATTCAATCGTCGATTATCCTCCTGTCATATATCGTAAGTTGATCTGATCCGAGTTTATCCATGCCTACTGTCGAATCGATAACTCCTCAGTCTTCGACTTCCATTTGTTCTTAAATGCTGCGGTTCATTATGTATAACCCTTCGACTATTTCGCAATTGCCATTGATCACGTTGCAGTTGTGGTGTGGCAATAATACGTCAGATTCGCAGCAAATCCGAGGCGATTCGAATTGGCTTTTCGGGGTGATTCAATGGTGTAATGGAATTAGGATCGTCATTGACTGCGAGGTCATTGGGTTAACGAGTTAAAAGTTATGGATGGAAGTGGGTCGATGTACTGACTCGGTCATGACTTAGCAATTTCACTGATTTAAGTCGGAACCGACTCAGCGATTTTATGCATCCTAGGTTTTGAGTCGCCTCCGAGTTAGGACTTGGGATTTCCTGCTGCCTTGAATTGGTTTTTTGCTTCTTTATTCGACCTAAGACTCGGGGACTGCCGACCTTGACCCATAGGGAATCTCTTAAGTCGTCACCGAGTTAATACTTGGGTTTTCAGCAACTAAGCAGATGACTTTTAAACTTTGCCTGGACTTTGAACTGTTGAACTATAAACCATGTTGCATGCATTTTACATATTGCTTCAATTTTGCAAACTAACAATCCTGCTTAATACAACATTCACAGAATACTGGGACGAATATACTGTCACTGACTGCCCATATCGAATGACAGATTAGTTGGTAAAGAGAAAGTTAAATTAAATGAATATGGATGAGATGCTGTACAATAACCAATTCAAGTGAAGTATTAAAACAAAATCATAATAGTCAAATGAAACTGACTTGTCTGTATTAACACTGCACTTGATCATTGACAAGTTCTGAAATTCTGTAATTGATTGATTGTCAACTAATTTAATTCCAGTTATGCTTGTCTTTTATTTTCATTAGTTTTGCACAACACTTCACACTTTTAGGGAACGTGCACCTTCACATTTGAACATTCAGCTGATTGTGTAGAATGTCTTCTCCACAAGAAGGAACAGAGCAAGCTGAAGATGTATTTCCAGTTGCTATCCCGCTGAACGATCCTCCAGAGAGGACTCCTACTACTTTGAGCCATAAAGCCTTTCGTCAACTATGCATCCAGTTCGGCATTGCTGAAGCTGACGCTTTGCTTCCCGAAATAAATGATACTGCTGACAGGCCGCCCCGTGGCTTTGTCGCAGTTAACCGCCAAATGTGCTCGAGCGGAGCTATCCCCCCATTCAATGACTGCATTCGAGAACTTCTTCTCCAACTATCTATTTCCCCTTTTCAGTTACATCCCAATGGCTATGCCATCTTGCTGGGACTATGCGTGCTTTTTAGGAGAACGCTGGGCCGCTTTCCTACCTTCGGAGAAATTCGCTATCTTTGTACTTTTGCCAAAAATAAAGATCATCCCTCCATCATAGTTGTGAGGAGTGCGAGAAATCGTAAGTTGATCACCGGTCTCCCTGAAAGTGTTCATAGTTTCCTGAGCCCATTCTTCTATGTTCGCTGTCCTCCTGGGTTTTATGCTATTTGGAGAATAGGGAGTAAGATCACTTGCATTTGTTTCTTATGTTCTTTCAAACTTACCGAAGTTTGGGTTATCAAGTGCTAACTTCGCTTTTTTTTTTCTTTTCAGCACTTCCTCCTCCTTCTAAAAATCTCAGTCACAAAGTGACTTTCGAGAGGCTTATGGCGGTGCCTGTAGAGGAGAGGAGTATCCAGTTTCTATTAGATGATGAGCTTCTGCACCAATTTGGGCTTCTGCACCCTTCCAGGTCGACTCGAATTCATGAAATTCCTAGCTCTGATGCAGAAACGTCGGCTACTTCGGGTTCTCAAGCAGAGGCGTCAAATGCCCCAGTTTCTGCGGAAGAAGCTGCATCAAAAACACTTGTCATGGATGCTGCTTTGATAAAGTGTTCTGGATCCGCTGATGTTGTAGGGTTAGCTGGCAAGTCGGCACTTCCCCCAATTATTGAGGAAGAAGAGAATCCTCGAGCTTCTGAAAAATCAATTGATGTGGAAGTTGAGAAGGAGAAATCTGCTGAACACTTGGGCGATGACACCTTTGATGGCTTGAGTGACATTATG
The DNA here is from genome assembly GCA_030737815.1 of Allium fistulosum. Taxonomy (NCBI): domain Eukaryota; kingdom Viridiplantae; phylum Streptophyta; class Magnoliopsida; order Asparagales; family Amaryllidaceae; genus Allium; species Allium fistulosum. Next base: position 330,192,920 of record CM060906.1, read on the forward strand.
ATAACTTCTCAAGAGCTTTTCAAGGATAATATTCCAAAGGCAAACTCTCCTGTCATTGAAGCGACTTCCTCTTTGAAACAGATCTCGACGCCTTCTACACCAGTCGTCTCCGTTCCTGCACTGAAGCGTGGTTTGTAGTTTGACGCGCGTAGTTCGCACGCCGCACACACTTAGGATTTTTCTGCACTTATAAGCATTTACTTTTTCTTTCTGGAAATTTCTAAACTTTACTTCTTTCCTGTTTTCAGATTCTCCGATGGGACGCTCCGGCTCATATTATGACTCATTTCAGCGCCATGGAGGCCGTGGATCCTATGACTTCAGGAAATATCTTGGTGACCAGAGAGAGACAGATGAGGAACGAGCCCAAAGGAAGGCTCAAGAAAAATGGGATTATGAGCAGCGGCAGAGAAGAAGAGATGCTGATCGATACGATTCTTCTTACAAAACTTACGATTCTCATAAGCGAAAATCTTATGATGACAAAGGGAAGACTCAAATTACTGATGAATCGAGCAAACGGTCTAAGCCAAGTGACGCGTCTGCTATTTCTGAGAAGACCAACGCTCCCATTTCTTCTGACATTCCGGCCGGTTCCCCTCCTTTAAAGGAGTTTGACATTCAGAGCATCATTAACAGGCCACAATATCAAGTTAAAGACGGCCCTCCAACGCTTCAGAGCCGATTTCCGAATTGGTGTCTAAGAGGAGTCCGCTTTGACTTAGATTTGGTTCCCATTGATAAGCAGGCAATGCTGAGAAATGTCGACGCTGTCAAGCTTGATATTGAAAGAATGTCTGGATGGCAGAAGTTGGTTGATGAACTTCAAAGGGTCAACCATCTTAACCTTGAGGCGATGATGACGATGGAGAATGATAAATCGGAATGGGACAAATGGCGTAAGCAGCATGACGCAGAGATGACGAGTATTGCAGACGACAATGCAAAGCTTGCGTCTGAAGTTAAGCAGCTTAAGGAAAATCTCGCTTCTTCTTCTGCATCATATACTCAAAAAGAAGAAGTCTTTCAGAAGCAAGTGCGGGACGCACACGCTGCACAAAGAGATGTAGAAATGAAGCTTGCCGCCGAACAGCATGTCAATGAGAAGTATCGCGCAGAGAACGCCGAACTGCGGGCAAAAGTCACCTCCCAGAACGTGGAGATTGAGTTATTAAAGTCTCAACTCGCTAAAGCTGAGGCAGCTCGTGATGAGGCTATTACTGGTAGGGTTGCTGCCATTGCCGAAAAAGAAGCGACTGAACAGTCACATGAGGCAACGAAAGCAAGCATCAGTTCTACCTTATTCGACTTTTATTTACACTGCGTTCTGGGTCGTGGGAGCCTTGCTTTTCTGGGTCCAGATTATGAAATCACCCTGGCGGAAGTGTGGGAGGCCGCACTAGATATGTTTAAAGGTGCCGGCTATGATGAAGCAAAATTTGAGGAAGCAAAATTTGAGGCTCACTATCTTGATGATAAGGCTCGCGCCGCTCTGGTTAGAGGGAAGGAGCAGCTTGCTAGGGCACGGGCTGAATCATTGGGAGAAGAACTCTCAAAAGAGGAAGCTCTTTTAACTGCCCCTGTTCATGCTTCCACTTCGGCTGATGCAAACATTATGGATTCCAGCTCTCATCCTTCACCTCCAGTTGTGACCACTCCTACAGAAGAGGAGGCAATGAAGGACTTTCAGGCTCGGGAATTTGAGATTGATCTTGCTAAACCGGCTTCTCCAGGTAACTTTGACGATTCACGGTCTTCTTTTTTCTCAAGGAATACTAATTTTGATTTCTTTTATTATGCAGTAGTCGCGCCGGAAACTGCACCAATTCTTCCTTCTTCAGCTGCCATTCCTTCTTCTCAAGTTACTCCTCTTCCAGCTTCTCAACCAGGTTCACAGGAAGAACCGATAGCAGCCCTTCAAGGTTTGGACGAACCATCTGCTTCCGAGGAACAGAAAGCAGAAGATCTGGAAGATAGCGAGAAGACCCCGGAGCGGTCTTTCGATTACGACACAAAGCTTTCTACATTTCTTGCTCCGGGGAGTGAATCTTCTTCCAAGAAGAAGGGGAAACGTGTGGTTTCAAAGAAAGGAAAGAGGAGTTCTTCTGCTGCTGGAGATGAGGCAGAGATTGATCCGGCTGAGTCTCTTTCTCCTTCTTCTCCGATGCGGCCTACGAAGCTAATTACCAGACCGGGTAAAAGTTCCAAGGGTGGGAAGAAGGGGAAATGAGTTTGATTTTGCATTTTCTGCTTTTTGTATTGACCGGGGATTGTGCGGATACCGGTCTCCGCTTCTTTTTGTAACCTGTACAATGTAAAAATTTCTCATAGTGTTGAAATAAATAGATATTTTTCTTGTACAAATCCTTGTGTATGTAGGAATACATCTGTTTTTCATTTGAAGTGTAGAGTAAACGATTCTTTTCGCTTGTACAAATTTTTTGTCTGTGTTTCAAGAACGCACTTACTCCACATCTTTATTACGTGATATTGCAATGAACTTGTGGTATGTTGCTTGTATATTACTTTTATTAATGTAACTGAATTGTATAATGTTGCCCCCATACCACAAGTATATTGTAATATTTCTTGATTTCACAAGACCGATACTCTTATTTTAGAGAATAACTTTCCACTTTTTCAGGGAAGAATTATTCTGCTTTTAATAGAGTATATCTTGTCTTTGGAGAAATCTTTATTTTCTTTTTCTTCCTGAAGAACACTTCGACTTCTGGGAATGATCACTTTTATTTGTTTGAAAGTGAATTTTCCTGTACAGTGAAATGAGCTTCTGAAGAAGGTTTTGATTTTCGTGCCCCAGTAAAGGGTTTATTTTTGGTACTTCAAGCAAGGTGAAGTACGCCTCTGAAGAGGTCTTTTGGTCTCCGAAGAGAAGCAGTTTTGGTCTTTCCGAAGAGAAGCAGTTTTGGTCTCCGAAGAGAAGCAGTTTTGGTCTCCGAAGAGAAGCAGTTTTGGTCTCCGAAGAGAAGCAGTTTTGGTCTCCGAAGAGAAGCAGTTTTGGTCTCCGAAGAGAAGCAGTTTTGGCATTTCATCTCTTGTGAAGTGGGTCTCCGAAGAGAAGCATTTTGCACTTCTACACGGGTGAAATGTGCCTCCGAAAAGGGGCTTTTTAGCATTTCATCACTGGTGAAGTGGGTCTCCGAAGAGAAGCATTTTGCACTTCTACACGGGTGAAATGTGCCTCCGAAAAGGGCTTGTGCCTCCGAAGAGGGCTTGTGCCTCCGAAGAGGGCTTGTGCCTCCGAAGAGGGCTTGTGATTGCCTGGAAGTTACTTTCTCATGGTCGGAGGGGTCCACGGGACAAGCGTAAGTCGTTCGATTGGATGTTTGTTTGTACAAACGATCGCAATTGATTAACAAGGTGCCCCTTTTTGGTAGTCCCACCGATCTTTTTGATTGAGGAAAGCTCTCCATTTATTGGCTTGCCTCGTTAGAGGGCTTTGTTGATCCTTGGGAAGGAGCATCAGTTGGTTGGTGTGCCAGGAAGGTTGCGTCTTAGGGGCAAGTAGATCCATGGGATGGACACAAGCTGCCTGATCGGATGCATCACAATCAGCCAGCGAGGGTCTTATTCCTTCTGCTTGGGAAGTTATCCCTTTAGTGGATCTACCTGCTTTCCTGTTGAGAGGCATACCTCCTTTTGGCTGCTTCCATGTTTGCCTGCTCATGTTGTATCATCATCCGCCAATCTGCGATCCTTTATCATCGTTTCCAAGCGCGTGTTCCTTTCTTTTGCAAGTAGATTGCTTTATCCGAAGAAGTAGACTTCATTGTTGAATGACTCCACAGAGTAAACGCAAGTTATTTGGTTGGATGCTTTTTTTTATATCAACGATCGCAACCAGTTAACGAGGGCTTGACATAGTGGAGCCGTCAACTTTTTATGTGAAGTTCCTCTCGTATGGGATTCGAGTTTGAAATTTTTGTTGCTTGAAATTTGCTTTAATAAATGATTTGCAAGGCTCGCTTAGCTTTGCGATGGGTGAGCTTTGCTTTAATGACCTGCAGTATTAGATCGATATTTCAGCAATACATTTAGAGTATTTACACATCGAAATATAACAGGCATTTTATAATAGAAAACACAATGCATAGTTTTTCATTATTGAGTCACGCTGATTTCTCAGCGGTTTACAATGCAGAAGTTACACATCCATCATTATCTTTACAAATTCAAGCAATGCAGTTAAGTAAAAATGAATGCTAGTTATTGTTGTTTCAGAATCTCCAAGCTGGATTTCCATTTGTGCTTGATTCATAGCTTTTGGATTTTTATGCCAGAGAAAGTGAGAGATGCCCCAGTCGCAGTTTTGTGGGTAATTAGTAGTCATCCCAACTTCTGCTTGCTGGGTATGGTCCCCCTGTGATAGCATTAATGACAAGCTTTTCTGAATCTTGCACTGCAGTGTTGTTGTGAGAATCGGATTGATGGGTAGGGTGTTGTTGATCCCGAGTGGATGAGGTTGGATCGACTCCGCTCCTTTTAACGTATTGTTGGAGTTTACCCTGCTCTAGCAATTCTTCAATCACCTTCTTTAATTCGCGACATTGGTCAGTGTCATGGCCAGGTTGATTGTGAAATTGGCAGAATTTTCCATTACGCTTTGCCCCTCTCGTCATCTCCGGCGGCTTAGGATACCTGACAACGTCCTTTGTTGCAAAAAAGATATTTCTTGGTGTATCAGTTAAAGGAGTAAAGTCCGAAGGATTAAAGCGGCGAGGTTTCTTTTCATTTCCCTGGCTTTTTCCTCCTTCATTCTCCCTTTTCTGACTTTCAGATTCTCTTTTCTTAGGTGGGACATTGTCATTATTAGTCTGGGCAGTAACCACTTTCGATGTCGCAGAAAGGCTTTCAAGGCGAATGAACTCATCGGCCTTTTTATAAAATTTATCAAGTGAGTTTGGTTCTTTCATCTTTAACCATATCCCAAATTCACTCGATTTATCAATGGCTCTCATCAAATAAGTCAGGATCATGCATGGTTCCGCATTTTCTACCTCGGCTAAAGCTATATTGAAACGACTCAAGAAAGATTTGATTGATTCTCCGGGCGCTTGTTCAAGGTTGGACAATGACATTATATCCTTAGCTTTTGAAGCATACAATCTGAACTGTTCTTTAAACTTTTGCGTTAAGTCGGAGAATTTATCTACAGACCGAACTGGAAGCTTTGTGAACCAAAGTAAAGCCACACCTTCTAGGTATACCGGAAAGTATCGACACTTGATCTCGTCTGATGCTCTTGCACCAGTCATATGCCAATCGTACTTGTAGAGGAAATGATTAGGGTCACTGGTTCCCCTATAGGCTTGGATAGTAGGAGGTGCAAATTTCCTTGGAAACTCCGCTCTTAGGATCCTTTCAGTAAACGGAGTTCTGCTTGGCGCAAATCCCCAGTCAGCCTCATCCTCTTCCCTTTGCATGCTCTCTTTCATGATGCGGCCAACCATTTCAGACAGGTACTCCTTATTATTCAAAGACACCTCCGGGCAAGTATTGGTTCTTCCCTCGGAATTTTGCCCGGGCATATGCTCATGACAAGTTGGTTGCGGCATAGAACCATCAGCTTGGAAAGGTGGCATTTCAGGAAGAGTAGTTCGATGGTTTTCTGGTTGACGATTTGCCCCGAGCAGAGCAGTTAATCTATCCATCATCAAAGCGTTTTGAGTTTCAATTTGTTGGTATAATCCAGAAACTGCGTCATCCAATTCAGCCCTGGTGACCCCAACGGTTGGAGTTGCTTGGTCTGTTGTTGGGGAAGCGGAAGTTCCTTCGTGAGCGTTTCCGGATCTGATAGGTCTACCTCTTCTTCCAGGAGCCATTATTTTAGATCTGGTTTTTAAAGAGAGGTTCTTTTTATGAATCTTTGCGAAGCAACGGTGGATGATCGCCTGAGTTCAATTCTCAGTGAAAGCACCAAAATGTTAACGGTAAAAAGTGAACGCTAACACCCGGTGTGTGTAATAGAATCGTGAAAGCACCACCCGTTGGTACGGGAACAGAATATGAGCTGAGAATAGCAGAAAAGCAGTAAATGAACAACAGATTTATAGTGGTTCGGCCCGTAATTGAGCCTACATCCACTTTATAGTCCTTTATTGCTGATTTGATTACAATTCGATACAATATCCCTCTAAATACAATACAATTTGATCATGAAATCATTCTTGACTGCTAGCTCGATCTTTAATGATGAAACTCGACGAATCCGCGTTGGATGTTAGGAGCTCTTCTCGAAGATCGTTGTAGTGTCTCGAATGCTTGAAGATCTTTGATTGCTGAATGAGAGGAGGCTTCGACAGCGTAACGGCGCTTGGAGAAATGAATGGCCAAAAATCCCCTCCATGTTGGAAGTGGTGGGGTATTTATAGGAGCTGATCTGGACTCAGGAAATTTCTCTAAGTCTTTAAGTCGCAGCCGACTTATGGTAGACCGGTGACGAGTTAAGGAATAGGGTTAGGTCGGTGATGAGTTAGGGAATGGTTGTTGCCGACCCATCCTGTGGCTGTCTTTGACAAGTTTTAAGTCGTAGCCGACTTATCAGACCTTAACTCGTAAGGCCTAAACTCGCAGCCTTTAAGTCGTAAACCCACTAAGTCGTAACTCGTTAGGTCGGAACCTCCTTAAGTCGGAGCATTTCATAACTCGGAATCTTCCTTAGGTCGCGACTTCCCTTAGGTCGTGACATTCCTGTAGCCTTAGGTCGCTGGGCAAGTTAAGTCATAAGTCGTTAAACTTCTTAACTCGTAGGTCGTTGAGTCAGACCATTCCTTAGGTCGGAGCCTGTTGAGTCGTAGGCTGTGAATCTTTTAAGTCGGAGCATTTCATAGCTCGGCATCCTTCTTAACTCGGTCTTAACTCTTGAGTCACAGATTTCCTTAAGTCGGCAGGCTCCTAACTTGGCATCCTTCTTAACTCGGTCTTAACTCTTGAGTCACAGATTTCCTTAAGTCGGCAGGCTCCTAACTCGGCACCCCTCTTAAGTCGGCAGCTCTTCTCAGTAGTTAGATCGGCAACTATTGGGTCAGAGCTTTCCTTAGGTCGTAGCCCGTTAAGTCGGAGATCTTGTTAACTCGGAGCTTTCCTTAAGTCGGTTACGCCTTTAGATTGTTAGGTCGTCTTCTGTTAAGTCACGAATCAGAGGATTAACATTTTCCCCTCGAAGTGTGTGCCTAAGTCATAGGTCATATACTTCGATTTTCTTAACCTGCTCTTTGATTAGGTCGGAAGCGAATTAACAGAGGTCTTAGGTCGGCATCGTACAAGTCGACTCACCTTCCTGCGAATAAATAGTTAAGTCATCCTTCCTCTTCCTCACTCATTCTTCTTCTCGATTCGGCCATTGACGCGATTTAGAGCCCTTAGAGATAAATTCCATCCATTCAATCGTCGATTATCCTCCTGTCATATATCGCAAGTTGATCTGATCCGAGTTTATCCATGCCTACTGTCGAATCGATAACTCCTCAGTCTTCGACTTCCATTTGTTCTTAAATGCTGCGGTTCATTATGTATAACCCTTCGACTATTTCGCAATTGCCATTGATCACGTTGCAGTTGTGGTGTGGCAATAATACGTCAGATTCGCAGCAAATCCGAGGCGATTCGAATTGGCTTTTCGGGGTGATTCAATGGTGTAATGGAATTAGGATCGTCATTGACTGCGAGGTCATTGGGTTAACGAGTTAAAAGTTATGGATGGAAGTGGGTCGATGTACTGACTCGGTCATGACTTAGCAATTTCACTGATTTAAGTCGGAACCGACTCAGCGATTTTATGCATCCTAGGTTTTGAGTCGCCTCCGAGTTAGGACTTGGGATTTCCTGCTGCCTTGAATTGGTTTTTTGCTTCTTTATTCGACCTAAGACTCGGGGACTGCCGACCTTGACCCATAGGGAATCTCTTAAGTCGTCACCGAGTTAATACTTGGGTTTTCAGCAACTAAGCAGATGACTTTTAAACTTTGCCTGGACTTTGAACTGTTGAACTATAAACCATGTTGCATGCATTTTACATATTGCTTCAATTTTGCAAACTAACAATCCTGCTTAATACAACATTCACAGAATACTGGGACGAATATACTGTCACTGACTGCCCATATCGAATGACAGATTAGTTGGTAAAGAGAAAGTTAAATTAAATGAATATGGATGAGATGCTGTACAATAACCAATTCAAGTGAAGTATTAAAACAAAATCATAATAGTCAAATGAAACTGACTTGTCTGTATTAACACTGCACTTGATCATTGACAAGTTCTGAAATTCTGTAATTGATTGATTGTCAACTAATTTAATTCCAGTTATGCTTGTCTTTTATTTTCATTAGTTTTGCACAACACTTCACACTTTTAGGGAACGTGCACCTTCACATTTGAACATTCAGCTGATTGTGTAGAATGTCTTCTCCACAAGAAGGAACAGAGCAAGCTGAAGATGTATTTCCAGTTGCTATCCCGCTGAACGATCCTCCAGAGAGGACTCCTACTACTTTGAGCCATAAAGCCTTTCGTCAACTATGCATCCAGTTCGGCATTGCTGAAGCTGACGCTTTGCTTCCCGAAATAAATGATACTGCTGACAGGCCGCCCCGTGGCTTTGTCGCAGTTAACCGCCAAATGTGCTCGAGCGGAGCTATCCCCCCATTCAATGACTGCATTCGAGAACTTCTTCTCCAACTATCTATTTCCCCTTTTTAGTTACATCCCAATGGCTATGCCATCTTGCTGGGACTATGCGTGCTTTTTAGGAGAACGCTGGGCCGCTTTCCTACCTTCGGAGAAATTCGCTATCTTTGTACTTTTGCCAAAAATAAAGATCATCCCTCCATCATAGTTGTGAGGAGTGCGAGAAATCGTAAGTTGATCACCGGTCTCCCTGAAAGTGTTCATAGTTTCCTGAGCCCATTCTTCTATGTTCGCTGTCCTCCTGGGTTTTATGCTATTTGGAGAATAGGGAGTAAGATCACTTGCATTTGTTTCTTATGTTCTTTCAAACTTACCGAAGTTTGGGTTATCAAGTGCTAACTTCGCTTTTTTTTTTCTTTTCAGCACTTCCTCCTCCTTCTAAAAATCTCAGTCACAAAGTGACTTTCGAGAGGCTTATGGCGGTGCCTGTAGAGGAGAGGAGTATCCAGTTTCTATTAGATGATGAGCTTCTGCACCAATTTGGGCTTCTGCACCCTTCCAGGTCGACTCGAATTCATGAAATTCCTAGCTCTGATGCAGAAACGTCGGCTGCTTCGGGTTCTCAAGCAGAGGCGTCAAATGCCCCAGTTTCTGCGGAAGAAGCTGCATCAAAAACACTTGTCATGGATGCTGCTTTGATAAAGTGTTCTGGATCCGCTGATGTTGTAGGGTTAGCTGGCAAGTCGGCACTTCCCCCAATTATTGAGGAAGAAGAGAATCCTCGAGCTTCTGAAAAATCAATTGATGTGGAAGTTGAGAAGGAGAAATCTGCTGAACACTTGGGCGATGACACCTTTGATGGCTTGAGTGACATTATGATAACTTCTCAAGAGCTTTTCAAGGATAATATTCCAAAGGCAAACTCTCCTGTCATTGAAGCGACTTCCTCTTTGAAACAGATCTCGACGCCTTCTACACCAGTCGTCTCCGTTCCTGCACTGAAGCGTGGTTTGTAGTTTGACGCGCGTAGTTCGCACGCCGCACACACTTAGGATTTTTCTGCACTTATAAGCATTTACTTTTTCTTTCTGGAAATTTCTAAACTTTACTTCTTTCCTGTTTTCAGATTCTCCGATGGGACGCTCCGGCTCATATTATGACTCATTTCAGCGCCATGGAGGCCGTGGATCCTATGACTTCAGGAAATATCTTGGTGACCAGAGAGAGACAGATGAGGAACGAGCCCAAAGGAAGGCTCAAGAAAAATGGGATTATGAGCAGCGGCAGAGAAGAAGAGATGCTGATCGATACGATTCTTCTTACAAAATTTACGATTCTCATAAGCGAAAATCTTATGATGACAAAGGGAAGACTCAAATTACTGATGAATCGAGCAAACGGTCTAAGCCAAGTGACGCGTCTGCTATTTCTGAGAAGACCAACGCTCCCATTTCTTCTGACATTCCGGCCGGTTCCCCTCCTTTAAAGGAGTCTGACATTCAGAGCATCATTAACAGGCCACAATATCAAGTTAAAGACGGCCCTCCAACGCTTCAGAGCCGATTTCCGAATTGGTGTCTAAGAGGAGTCCGCTTTGACTTAGATTTGGTTCCCATTGATAAGCAAGCAATGCTGAGAAATGTCGACGCTGTCAAGCTTGATATTGAAAGAATGTCTGGATGGCAGAAGTTGGTTGATGAACTTCAAAGGGTCAACCATCTTAACCTTGAGGCGATGATGACGATGGAGAATGATAAATCGGAATGGGACAAATGGCGTAAGCAGCATGACGCAGAGATGACGAGTATTGCAGATGACAATGCAAAGCTTGCGTCTGAAGTTAAGCAGCTTAAGGAAAATCTCGCTTCTTCTTCTGCATCATATACTCAAAAAGAAGAAGTCTTTCAGAAGCAAGTGCGGGACGCACACGCTGCACAAAGAGATGTAGAAATGAAGCTTGCCGCCGAACAGCATGTCAATGAGAAGTATCGCGCAGAGAACGCCGAACTGCGGGCAAAAGTCACCTCCCAGAACGTGGAGATTGAGTTATTAAAGTCTCAACTCGCTAAAGCTGAGGCAGCTCGTGATGAGGCTATTACTGGTAGGGTTGCTGCCATTGCCGAAAAAGAAGCGACTGAACAGTCACATGAGGCAACGAAAGCAAGCATCAGTTCTACCTTATTCGACTTTTATTTACACTGCGTTCTGGGTCGTGGGAGCCTTGCTTTTCTGGGTCCAGATTATGAAATCACCCTGGCGGAAGTGTGGGAGGCCGCACTAGATATGTTTAAAGGTGCCGGCTATGATGAAGCAAAATTTGAGGAAGCAAAATTTGAGGCTCGCTATCTTGATGATGAGGCTCGCGCCGCTCTGGTTAGAGGGAAGGAGCAGCTTGCTAGGGCACGGGCTGAATCATTGGGAGAAGAACTCTCAAAAGAGGAAGCTCTTTTAACTGCCCCTGTTCATGCTTCCACTTCGGCTGATGCAAACATTATGGATTCCAGCTCTCATCCTTCACCTCCAGTTGTGACCACTCCTACAGAAGAGGAGGCAATGAAGGACTTTCAGGCTCGGGAATTTGAGATTGATCTTGCTAAACCGGCTTCTCCAGGTAACTTTGACGATTCACGGTCTTCTTTTTTCTCGAGGAATACTAATTTTGATTTCTTTTATTATGCAGTAGTCGCGCCGGAAACTGCACCAATTCTTCCTTCTTCAGCTGCCATTCCTTCTTCTCAAGTTACTCCTCTTCCAGCTTCTCAACCAGGTTCACAGGAAGAACCGATAGCAGCCCTTCAAGGTTTGGACGAACCATCTGCTTCCGAGGAACAGAAAGCAGAAGATCTGGAAGATAGCGAGAAGACCCCGGAGCGGTCTTTCGATTACGACACAAAGCTTTCTACATTTCTTGCTCCGGGGAGTGAATCTTCTTCCAAGAAGAAGGGGAAACGTGTGGTTTCAAAGAAAGGAAAGAGGAGTTCTTCTGCTGCTGGAGATGAGGCAGAGATTGATCCGGCTGAGTCTCTTTCTCCTTCTTCTCCGATGCGGCCTACGAAGCTAATTACCAGGCCGAGTAAAAGTTCCAAGGGTGGGAAGAAGGGGAAATGAGTTTGATTTTGCATTTTCTGCGTTTTGTATTGACCGGGGATTGTGCGGATACCGGTCTCCGCTTCTTTTTGTAACCTGTACAATGTAAAAATTTCTCATAGTGTTGAAATAAATAGATATTTTTCTTGTACAAATCCTTGTGTATGTAGGAATACATCTGTTTTTCATTTGAAGTGTAGAGTAAACGATTCTTTTCGCTTGTACAAATTTTTTGTCTGTGTTTCAAGAACGCACTTACTCCACATCTTTATTACATGATATTGCAATGAACTTGTGGTATGTTGCTTGTATATTACTTTTATTAATGTAACTGAATTGTATAATGTTGCCCCCATACCACAAGTATATTGTAATATTTCTTGATTTCACAAGACCGATACTCTTATTTTAGAGAATAACTTTCCACTTTTTCAGGGAAGAATTATTCTGCTTTTAATAGAGTATATCTTGTCTTTGGAGAAATCTTTATTTTCTTTTTCTTCCTGAAGAACACTTCGACTTCTGGGAATGATCACTTTTATTTGTTTGAAAGTGAATTTTCCTGTACAGTGAAATGAGCTTCTGAAGAAGGTTTTGATTTTCGTGCCCCAGTAAAGGGTTTATTTTTGGTACTTCAAGCAAGGTGAAGTACGCCTCTGAAGAGGTCTTTTGGTCTCCGAAGAGAAGCAGTTTTGGTCTCCGAAGAGAAGCAGTTTTGGTCTCCGAAGAGAAGCAGTTTTGGTCTCCGAAGAGAAGCAGTTTTGGTCTCCGAAGAGAAGCAGTTTTGGTCTCCGAAGAGAAGCAGTTTTGGTCTCCAAAGAGAAGCAGTTTTGGCATTTCATCTCTGGTGAAGTGGGTCTCCGAAGAGAAGCATTTTGCACTTCTACACGGGTGAAATGTGCCTCCGAAGAGAAGCATCCCGCATTCAAGTTACATAATCCCATAATTGTTTTTCAGATTCAGATAAAATATAATTGTTACATAAATACGCCAAGAGCGACATATGATGATGCCCACTTGGTTGTCCAGAGTATTATATAGATATAACTGTCTTAAATACAACACAGCGGAATAAAACAAAACAAAACAGTAACTACTAAATAGCTAACCATCAGCCACCTGCTCGTCTTTGGAATCTTTATTCGTCGACCTACTAAAACCTGTAAAACCTTAACCCTTAGCCTACTCAAATCAATTTTGAGTACCCGAGAGTTTAAGGGGAAAAACATAAACTTCGAGTCAGACATAAAGCCTCGTGTGAATAATACTATACATCTCGAATATATGATATTAAGTGAGACCATGCCGCTTAGCGGAACGGGTTTCCCTCACTAATATACCTTTAAAAGATATCTTTTGCAAATCAAAATCCTGCAACCAAAATTGGTTAAACTATAAAGCATTTTATGTAAACTTACATATCAGCTAACAAATGGACTATCTGTCTGTGCACTACAGTTTTGTTTGGCTAACTACTAACCTTTGGCTGACTCGGACCTACCAGACAATATAACAAAATAATCTAATTTCTGTTAGACACACTTCTCCTGAACGGTCTGTCTTTAACTATCTGTTAAATACTTCTCTTTTGGACGGTCTGTCCCTAACTTAACATCTCCCAGGGTCTCCTGATCCTAATGGTTTTGCAGGCTCACCAATAACCTATCTGTATACAAACATATATTCCCTTCTGTGTGTAATCATAATTTTAGTCTTACTTGTGACAAAGCCCTACACACTGGAATTTTGGACTTAATTAGCTGGGGCTAATAGCTAATGTATAGGGTGTGACCCTATACGAGTCCCATCCGGTATTCTAATATCTGAGTCGTTTTACTTAGGGAATCCTTCCCAAAATTTTCCTTGAAAACTCTTTCATTTTAAACCTTTAAATCTAACTCACACAATGATAATATATATACTCTACGCTTTACTCAAAATCACCTTGCCACGTTATATATATATATTTTACCCAAATCTTAGTTGATGAAAACATATAAACCTTTAAAAGTACCCCTTTCGAATCTATTGAAAGTACCCCTTTCGAACCCAAGTAAAACCCTTTATTCAACCTAGGCTGAAAGGCCAAAACCATCCTTTTGAAACCATTGAAAAACCTTCCTTTCAAAATCTTTAAAACCTTAGACATCTTTCTTTTAAAACACTTTAAACTGCCTTTCGAAAACATTGGAAAAACCTTTCCTCTTAGACCTTTCGAAACCTTCATTCAAAACCCTTTCGAAAGCATTAAAAGACTAACCTTCCAAAAGCCTTTGGGTTCAATTAAAACATGTCGAAACCATTCAAAACCATTCAAAATTTACCCCTTTGAAACCTTTGAAAACCGTTTCAGTCGAAACCATTTGAATTATGCCATTAAGTAGAGCAAAAGGATCTAAAACCCATTAAAGTCGAAAGCATTCCTTTCGAAAGCTATTCTTAAGTAAAGAAGTGATGGTGTCGAAACCAACCTTCCGAAAACATTGGAGAAGTGGCTAAGTTTTTAAGACAAAGCATAGCTTCCGAAACCATTGACTTCAAAAGGTAAGAAAAGAGGCAGCTAGGAGTTTCGACCCCTTCGAAAGCATTACTTAAAACAAAAGAGCGCAACCCATTCGAAACCATTTCTTTAAGACAATTTGACCCGGTCGAAAGCTAACCAAGTCGAAAGCAAAGCATGCGTAACTTCATTTTAAAATAAAGGCATGCTCCAACCCTATCGGAACCCTATGTTTTGACCCTATACCTTCCGCCTTAATCCAATTCACTGCGTACCAAGTATATTGATACCATGCGTATCGGTTTTGAAAGCAACGATGACGAAACATCTAGGTCAGAACCCCTAGGGCCGAAAGTGGTGAGGCAGGCTAAAAACAAGTAAATTTTGTCTTTAACTTAAAAGAGAAATACTTTTTGACTAACCTGCTATGTTTGTCAAATTTTCATTGATTACAAAATTTCTTTTCTTTCAAAAGTGCTGCCAAGATTTCAGAAATAACAAGAATTTTATTTTGTAAAACGCCCCTTCTCTTTTTTATAAATATATAAAACATTTAAGTCTCATACCTTAAATAATTTTATATATTCATCAAAACATATAGGAAAATTCTACAAAAATTATAGAAAATCATTTGCAATATGTTTTCTAATATATATAAATTTCAGACCCAAATAAATAATTATTTAACCGTAAGTAATTTTTAACCCAAATAATCATTTTCTACATTAGAAAATTTATATAAAATCCACAATAATTCAAAAATTATTAAAATTGAAACCCATCTACAAAATATCATTTCTGATCTAAATCTAAAATCGCAAGGCTTTTGGATGTCGTCTAATATAGTTTTCTTATCAAAACATATCATAAAATCTATATAAACAAGCATAAATCATCAACAAGTATATATACTCATTTAATCATTCAAAAACATGGCATAAATTTGCAAAACAATTCGGATTTAACTTAAAACCGAAAACATTAAAAAGAATGAGATCTAGTCATTATTCACCTTAGCTTGAGATTAAG
This sequence comes from Allium fistulosum, assembly GCA_030737815.1. Lineage (NCBI taxonomy): Eukaryota > Viridiplantae > Streptophyta > Magnoliopsida > Asparagales > Amaryllidaceae > Allium > Allium fistulosum. The sequence goes on from CM060906.1 coordinate 330,208,188, forward strand.
GATTTGAGATTTAATAGCTTTTGATTTGATTAATCTTCTCCCTTAGCTTTTTCTTCCTTTAGTTCTCTAAAATGGTGGCCGTCCTCTATGTTTTTAATATGCAAATGAGAATGAATAAGAGAATACATGGCTAAGGAGTTTAAGGTTTAGGGTATAAGGATTTTCCTTGTTCCCATTTTTCCCCTGCCTACTTTCTAACCCTTTATCTATTTTATTTCATGTTATCTCATTTTGATTTACTCATTAACATAGCACAGATACCCCTATTAATCACAAATCTCAATCCGTTAATCACCTTACACTATTTTATTTAATTTAGCTAATTAAATATCCTAAATAATGTTACTAAAAATATGAGGTGTTACAATCTCCCCTCCTTAAAGAATTTCGTCCTCGAAATTACGATAAGGTACACAATGAGACAATCAAAGGTAAAACATACCATCAAACAAATCAGGATAAGCGTCTCTAATCTTGCTCTCAGCCTCCCAAGTACAGTCCTTATCATCGTCACTCCACTCGACCTTCACTAATCTGACTGTCTTGTTCCTTCACTTTTTCTCATCTCTCGCAACTATCCGAACTGTCTTTCTAACTATAGTCAACTCCGGCTCTACTACTAAGTCTTCCAACACAGTTGGTGCTATAGTAGTCTTCGGGTCTCCAACACACTTCCTTAGATGAGAAACGTGAAACACATCATGGACTCTTGCCAAACTACTCGCTAATTCTACTATGTACGTGAGTTTCCCGATCTTTTCTAAAATAGGAAACGACTCTACGAGCCTCGGTGCTAACTTCCCTGTTTTCCTAAATCTGATAACACCTTTAATCGACGATACTTTGATGAAAACATGATCTCCAATAGAGAATTCTAAATCATTCTGTCTTCTATCTGCATTTCTCTTCTGTCTGGATTGAGCTCCCTTCATCCTTTTTCGGATTAACTCAATCTTCTTTGACGCCTCCCTAACCAAATTCGGACCTAAGACTAATCTGTCTCCAGTCTCCAACCAACACGCTGGCGATTTGCATGGCCTTCCATACAAAGCTACAAAAGGTGCCATTCCTATACTAGTCCGGTAACTATTATTATAGGAAAACTCAACCAAATGTAGGCGATCCTCCCAAGATCCACCAAAGTCTAATACACACGCTCTCAATAAATCTTCGAGTAGGACTCTCTCTGTCTGCTCATCCGTCCATGGGTGATATGCAGTACTCATCTTGAGCTTAGTGCCTAACACATCTTGTAGACTTTTCCAGAATTCGCTAGTGAATAAAGAATCTTTATCACTAACAATACTACTAGGAATTCCACGAAGTCTAACTATATTTTTCATAAATAACTTCGCTAAAACAGGTTCCGTCCTAGTTGACTTAACTGGAATGAAATGGGCACTCTTGGTCAATTTGTCCACTATGACCCATATACATTCATTTCCTCTACTAGATTTCAGCAACCTGTCTATGAAATCCAAAGAAATAGAATCCCACTTCCATACCAGAATATGCAATGGCTGAAGTAACCCACTTGGCTTCTGATGCTTAGCTTTCACCTGCTGACAGTTCAAACACTGTTTCACCCATAAGCCTACATCCCTCTCATGCCTTCCCAGAAGTAACTTATCTTTATATCTTGATAGATCTTCGTTCCTCTTGGATAAATGGTGAACTTCGAACGATGGCATTCCTCAAAAACTTCCTTCCTAATGTCTCCCACATCTGGAATGCATAGTCTACCCTTCTTTCTCAACCACCCACTTTGGTCAAGACTGAAATCCTTTAAGTCACCGCTCTCTGTTCCATCCCTTAACTTCCTGATCCTTTCAGCTAGCACTGGATCCTCTTCCTAGAAGCAATCTTCTCAATTAATACCGGTTGGACTTCTAAACAAGATAACATAGCGAATTTTCCACTAGACCCAGCCTCGCATGTCCACTGCACTCTACAAGTCGACAACGCTTCTAAATCTTTCCACTCTACTATCATTGCCAACACTGCATTCTGATGCTTTCTGCTAGTGCATCAGCCACCTTATTACCTTCCCTGGTATGTACTCAATTCCAAAATCATAAGCGACTAAAAACTCTAACCACCTCTGTTGTCTCATATTTAGTTCCTTTTGAGAGAACAAATACGTCAATGACTTATCATCCGTATAAAGCTTAAACCAATCTCCCAAAAGGTAATGTCTTCACACCTTCAAAGCAAAAATAACTGTAGCTAACTCCAAGTCATGGGTCAGTTATCTAACCTCATGTGGTCTAAGCTATCTAGAAGCATAGACAATCACTTTACCTCTCTACATCAACACAGCTCCTAATCCAGTTCCACACGCATCTGTATATACTACCAAATCTTGATTCCCCTCCGGAACAACTAATACAGGTGCATGGGTCAATAGGTGTTTCAGGCTTTTTGGAATGCTTCCTCACACTTATTGGTCCAAACAAACTTCACATCCTTTCATGTTAGCTTGGTCATCGGTGCTGCTATCCATGAAATATCCTTAATGAACCTCCGAAGTATCCAGCCAATCCAGGACAACTTCTAATCTCAATCACCGTTTTTGGTCTCTTCCAATTATTAACAGCTTCGATCTTGTCTGGATCGATTGATAACCCCTTCTCTGAACCATGTGACCTAGAAACTTCACTTCCTTCTTCCAAAAATGGCACTTCGAAAACTTTGCCTTTAGCTGATGCTGCCTCAGCATCTCAAGCACAACTCTAAGATGGACTTCATGCTCCTTCTCATCCTTAGAGTATATCAGAATATCATCTATGAAAACCAATACGAACCTATCCAAGTGCTCTCTGAAAATTCGGTTCATCAAATCCACAAAGAATGCCGGTGCATTAGTTAATCCGAACGACATAACTAACCATTCGTACGACCCATATCTGGTCCTAAACGCCGTTAGAGGTATACTATCTTCTGCTACTCTAAGCTGATGGAAACCTGTAGCCAAATCCAACTGAGAAAATATCTTGGCTCCACTCAAGTGATCGAACAAATCGTCAATTCCAGGCAACGAACATCGATTCTTTATTGTTTTCTCATTCAACTTATGATAATCGATACATAATCTTAACGATCTATCATGCTTCTTGGCAAATACTGCGGCTGCTCCCCACGGAGAACTACTTGGCCTAATAAAAATCTTGCTTTCCAAATCTACTAACTGCACCTTCAACTCCCTCATTTCTGTAGGTGTCATCCTGCTTGGTGGTCTACTCACCGGTTCTGCTCCAGGCATCAAATCTATTCAAAACTCAATGGCTCATTTCGGTGGCAATCCTACTACCGGCTCGAAGACATCTGCAAATTCTCTAACTACTAAAACTCGCTTCAACTTGTCATCTAACTCCATAACCCCCAACAAAGCATTCACCTCGCAATTAGGTCTTTCTACGGTATATACAATCCGCTTACTATAGTCAGGGTGTCTAACCGATATTTTTCTATCATGGAAAATATCCTAGCATCGTATTTACTTAACCAATCCATGCCCAAAATAATCTCGAACCCTACAAAGTTAAACACATGCAAACTGCAAACAAAGGTATGACCTAATAAATCAAACTCTAGGTGGTCACATTTCATCCCAAGTGTTGCATACCCTCCTATCGGATTTGCAACTCTTATGGAAGTAACTAAATATGTGGGTTCTAGGTTAAGCTTATTTACCAAACATCGAGATATAAAAAATGCGATGCACCAGTATCAAACAAAACACTAATAGACATATCATTGATCTGAAGCGTACCTCCTAAGACTATCTTTCCTTTTTCCTACACTGTCGGCTTCGAAGTAGCAGGCTCCAATGCATACACCTTGCCCTTCCCATCCCTAGCGGGCTCTTTGCATTGATTCTTATAGTGGCCAATCTGATCACAATTGAAGCACCTGATATTCTTCTTCCCGATCACTTCCTTAGCCTTTCCAGTACGACACTAATTTGCAAAATGCCTCTTCTTGTCACACTTAAAACAAACCACTTCAGACTTCCCTTTTTTCGCTGCTCCACCTTTCTGAGCACCCTTCTTGTGAAAGAACTTCCTACTCTGACCTTGCCCAACTTGGATCTCCTTCTCCTTCTTCTTCTCCAAACAAGCAAGCATCTCTTCATGTCTTAACGCCATCTCCACTACCACATCACAGGGATCTCTGATATGCGGTAAGGTAGCCCTAGCCAACTCAGGCTTCAATCCCATGATAAACTTCTCATTCCTCTTCCTCAGTCTATCAACAGTGGCATAGCCATACCTAGCCAATTCTTCAAACCTCCTAGCATACTCCAAAACAGACATTTCTCCTTTCTCCAACTCAGTGAACTTTCAGATCAAAATAGACTGCGCCACACCGACATGAACCTCTCCTGGAACCTCCTTTTAAACTCTGCCCATGTCATTGTCTCCTCATCCACACCAGTTGTTACACTATTCCACCAAAATAAATCCGCTCCTTGAAGCTGTCTAGAAGCAAGCCTCCTCTTCTGCTCATCATTTAGCCTCAAGTCAGCAAAAATTCTTTTACAGTGTAGCAACCAGTTCTCCACCTTGATAGCATCCTCAATTCCAATAAATGGCTTCCCTCCAAGTTTAGCATAATCCCACTCAACTTAGCATAATCGTTGACAACTAGAGCTTCCTGAACTCTTACTCCTGCATTCCCTCCAACAACTCCAACAGCAATCCCAGCTTGCATCATGTTTACGAAAAACTGATACATGGCTCCCATATTCACTTGTGGGACTCCAGCACCAACATTCTCAGCTTGAGCCTGACCTTGAGTCCTCCTCGTATTGGGTCGGGCATTTCCATTAGTGGTGGTCCTGTCCCCTCCTAGGTTAACTCTATCTCTTCTAGCATCCATATCTGTATTTAAGCCTCGTGAGATACAAAATAATAGCCTAAGAGAGATAGGAGAATAAAGATATAGTGTATACTTATATATAACAAATACAAGTACTTTACTATAGCGTTATCCCATACCCCAATCTTTTCTCTAATTCCTAAGGATTATGTTGTCAAAAATCATTTTTTTAGTTAAAGTTTTTCATAAACCTATGCTCTGATACCAAGTTGTAACATCCCCTATCTAGAGGCCCAAACTTAAATGCTACAGATGCTGCAGTCATCCATAGTATTAACTTCCGATGACTAAATACAGCTATGTTAGTGTTATCCATAATATTAGAAGCATTTGAATATGAAACAAAATCACAGATTTCAAAAACATCTTTTCACATTACATTTCCAAAACACATGTTTCACATTCAAGTTACATAATCCCATAATCGTTTCCCAGGTTCAGATAAATATAATTATTACATAAATACGCCAAGAGCGACATATGATGATGACCCCTTGGTTGTCCAGAGTACCATATAGATATAACTGTCTTAAATACTACACAACGGAACAAAACAAAACAGCAACTCCTAAATAGCTAACTTTCAGCCACTTGCTCATCTTCGGAAGCTTTATTCGTCAACCTACTAAAACCTGTAAAACCTTAACCCTCAGCCTACTCAAATCAATTTTGAGCATCCGAGAGTTTAAGGGGAAAAATATAAACTTCGAGTCTGACATAAAGCCTGGAGTGAATAATACTATACATTTCAGATATAAGATATTAAGTGAGACCACGCCGATTAGCAGAATGAGTTTCCCCTCACTAATATCCCTTTAAAACTATCTTTTACAAATCAAAATCCTACAACCGAAACTGGTTAAACTATAAAGTATTATATGTAAACTTACATATCAGGTAACAAATGACTATCTGTCCGAGCACTACAGTTTTGTTTGGCTAACTACTAACCTTTGGCTGACTCGGACCTACCAGACAATATAACAAAATAATATAACATCTGTTAGACACACCTCTTCTGGACGGTCTATCCTTAACTATATGTTAAATACTTCTCTTCTGGACGGTCTGTCCCTAACTTAACATCTCCCAGGATCTCCCGATCCTAATGATTTTGCGGGCTCACCAATAACCTATCTGTATACAAACATATATTCCCTTCTGTGTGTAATCATAATTTAGTCTTACCTATGAAAAAGCCCTACACATTGGAATTTTGGACTTAATTAGTTGGGGCTAATAGCTAATATATAGGGCGTGACCCTATACGAGTCCCATCCGGTATTCTAATATCTGAGTCGTTTTACTTAGGGAATCCTTCCCAAAATTTTCCTTGAAAACCTTTTCAAACTGATTTAAAACCTTTAAATCCAACTCACACAAGTAAAATACATATACTCTATACTTACTCAAAATTACCTTGCCACGTTATATATATATACTTTACCCAAATCTTAGTTGATGAAAACATATAAACCTTTGAAAGTACCCCTTTCGAATCTATTGAAAGTACCCCTTTCGAAACCAAGTAAAACCCTTTATTCAACCTAGACTGAAAGGTCAAAACCTTCCTTTCGAAACCATTTATAAAAACCTTTCGAAACCATTGAAAAACCTTCCTTTCGAAAGCATTAAAACCTTAGACATCTTTCTTTTAAAACACTTTAAAACTGTCTTTCGAAAACATTGGAAAAACCTTTCCTCTTAGACCTTTCGAAACTATTAGGGAACCACCCCTTCGAAACCTTCATTCAGAACCCTTTTAAAAGCATTAAAACACTAAGCCTTTCGAAAGCCTTTGGGTTCAATTAAAACATGTGGAAACCTTTCAAAACCATTCAAAGTTTTCCCCTTCGAAACCTTTGAAAACCGTTTCGGTCAAAACCATTTGGATTATGCCTTCAAGTAGACCAAAAGGATCTAAAACCCATTAAAGTCAAAAGCATTCCTTTCGAAAGCAATTCTTAAGTAAAGAAGCGATGATGTCGAAACCAACCTTCCGAAAACATTGGAGAAGTGGCTAAGTTTTTAAGACAAAGTATACCTTCCGAAACCATTGATTTCAAAAGGTAAGGAAAGCGGTAGCTAGGTGTTTCGACCCCTTAGAAAGCATTACTTAAAATAAAAGTGCGCAACCCATTCGAAATCATTTCTTTAGGACAATTTGACCTGGTCGAAAGCTAACCAAGTCGAAAGCAAGGCACAACTTCATTTTGAAAAAAGGCATGCTTCAACCCTATCAGAAACATACGTTTTGACTCTATACCTTCGACCTTCATCCACTTTGCTACGTACCAAGTATATTGATACCATGCGCATCAGTTTCGAAAGCAACGATGGCGAAACGCCTAGGTCAGAACCCCTGGTGTCGAAAGTGGCGAGACAGGCTAAAAACAAATAAATTTTGTCTTTAACTTAAAAGAGAAATACTTTTTGACCAACTTACCATGTTTGTCAAATTTTCATTGATTACAAAATTTCTTTTCTTTCAAAAGTGCTGCCAAGATTTCAGAAATAACAATAATTTTATTTTATAAAATACTCCTTCTCCTTTTTAGAAATATATAAAACATTTAAGTCCCATACCTTAAATAATTTTATATATTCATCAAAACACTTAGGAAAATTCTACAAAAATTCCTAAAAATCATTTTCAATATTTTTTCTAACATATATAAATTTCAAACCAAAATAAATAATTATTTAGCCATAAATAATCTTTAACCCAAATAATCATTTTCTACACTAGAAAATTTATATAAAATCCAGAATAATTCATAAAATTAGGAAAATTGAAACCCATCTCTAAAATATCATTTCTAATCTAAATCTAAAATCGCAAGGCTTTTGGATGTTGTCTAATAGAGTTTTCTTTTCCAAACATATCATAAAATCTATATGAACAAGCATAAATCATTAACAAGCATATATATTCATTTAATCAATCAAAAACATGACATAAACTTGCAAAACAATTCAGATTTAACTTAAAATCGAAAACATTAAAGAGAATGAGATGTAGTCATTATTCACCTTAGCTTAAGATTAAGGATTTGAGATTTAAATAGCTTTTGAATTGATTAATCTTCTCCCTTAGCTTTTTCTTTCTCTAGTTCTCTAAAATGGTGGATGACCTCTATGTTTTTAATTGCAAATGAGAATGAATAAGAGAATACATGGCTAAAGGGTTTAAGGTTTTGGGTATAAGGATTTTCCTTGTTCCCATTTTGCCCCTGCCTACTTCCTAACCCTTTATCTATTTTATTTCATGTTATCTCATTTTGATTTACTCATTAACATGGCACGGCTACCGCTATTAATCACAAATCTTAATCCATTAATAACCTTACATTATTTTATTTAATTTAGCTAATTAAATATCCTAAATAATGTTACTAAAAATATGGGGTGTTACACCTCCTTTCCTTATAAGAAGTATTAAATGGTTCTATGTACGTGGACATAATTTTATTTTGAAATATATTGCCTACGTAAGAAAGGTAAGACTTGAGGTTTTTATTCATTAGACATTTGTTATTCTGACTCATTCCTCATTACAACACAGGTTAAGGACGGAGTGATGGCGGTGATGATGCTTGAAGGTGGAGTAGTTTGGCTTATGGCAGTTGTTATTATTATTATTTGCTTTTATGATGCTTTTATGATGTACCCATCTATTTAGATAAATGTTGTAACATACTATATGCTATAGTTTTTATGGTACTTTGTATTATGACATTTCATTGGTTTTGAAATAAATGAGTACAGTTTGCTATTATATTTTATTCCATCCGCTGTGAGTTCTGAAAGTATAGCTTTTGCTCTGTACTGTGATTTTTTCAGCCAACAACCAACCTTACGATGGATCTATGTTTTGATGGGCCTTTTTTGGGTTGAAATTTAGGCCTGTTCCGGGGTGGGGTGTTACACAAGGTGTTCACTCAACCTTGGGCACTAATACCAAATATAATGACCTGACTTTTCGACCAATAAATATCGACATTATATACATCCATGGTGTTTGTGTGCCTAACATCTAAGTGCCAGAAAGGCCAGATAGTTAGGGTAAATAAAAAAAGAATAGAACAAGAAAGAAAGAATACAACGTCAGAATCTCACAGCGAAACGATAATATATAATATTAAAAGAATAATACAAAGTGTTACTCTGAAAACAGAAATTTCAGAGCTACAAAACCTAAGTACTATCACCATCCTGGACAATTATAACTGTCTGTTTTCACAATGCTGATATATACATATATAATATAGTGCAACAGAAATAGAAATAGAAATAGATAGATAACAGAAGCCTCTAACTTATATCTTGAACTGTGAATTTAGGGAATTTAGGGGAAAAAAATTAAGTGTTAAACATAAGTCTGGTATGAGAAAACTAGAGGTACATGAATACATGCAAAAGTAACTATTGAGACCGTACAGATCCCTGTAAGGTTTTTCTCCTCAAAAGAAGCCAACCACTCATCAAGTTTAATACAATGATAAGATGGATAATGTCTTAGGTGTAGAATATAAAACAAATCAAATAGCTGTGATGCCTACATTGGTCACACCACAACATATTTAGAGTACTATCAAAACCGCTAAGGTTCGTTCACATATTGAATTTTTCTTTGGAGATCTCTTTGGTCGACGTTGAAATCTCCTACACAAGAGTCAGAAACTACCTTCGAACATCGTATATCTCTAGATAAAATATACCTCAAAGGAAAACATAGCTGGTCTATGCCCTAACATGTGATCCCAAATATCATCAATTCCTGCTAGCAACATCGATAAGCATACCTAGATATGGAGTTGATATATTCTTTCGTGGGTTAGCTAAACTCTAGACTATGCCCCTACTCTATTTGCTATCATTTTCGATGTCGAGGCTACGTTCTACATCTCTCACACTAGTCTTCATTCCTTGAACTAAACACGAATCCCAAAAATGGATTCTAGCATAAGTCGTTCGACAGATGTTAATGGTGACCTCTCCCTTAAACTTAACCTTATGATAGACTATTTAACTCTATTATATTCCACTTCACGTCTGCTTCCAAAACATAGAATTTGTATTCTTATTTTGAAGTGATACTCGATAAGTAAAACACTTATCAATCTCGGTCTCTTTAAGACTAATTCGATGAATTTCCGACAAATTCAATTCCAATTTTTTTGGAAGTAAGCGAAAGCTAGAGGCATTTTATACCCATGCTCTTCCCTAAGGGTTCTCATTGGTATGAAATTGCGAAGCCTTTCGATACTTCTTAAGTAATTTTTGGTTAAATTAGATAGTCGACTAATCGACTATTTAGTCAAAAACAATTGCCTATACAAATCAATGTTCGCATACTTAACGCATTTCCGACATTCCAACTTAACTATTCATCATCAAGAGTGAAGCCATGTAAGTTAGATCACTGTTTCCATATCAAAGCCTTGCCAAGACACTTCATTCTTGAATCTCACAAATAGATAAGTCTAGCCCGCCGGCTTTTAGTGTTAAGTATAGTATTAATGATTCCTATAAATAAGTTTGTAATCAACACGATTAACACATTTCCAACATTCTTGACTTAAAGATTCCTTGATCAAAGGAGACATTAGTAGGTTAGAGATCTATTGCTTATATCCTTACTCGAACATCAATCTTAACTCTCACAAATAGATAAGCCTACTTCGTCGGCTTTTAGAGTTAAGCATAGTTAATTACTTTTCATACAAGTAATTAAATAGTTAACCATTTAGCCATTAAGCAATTCCTAACCTCTTTTTAAAACCATTTGTTTATAATTTTAAAACCCTTTTAGAGATGATATACATACGTATAGTAATTTTATTTATAAAACTACATATTTAATAAACTAATTTAAAAGGTATTATATTCATAAGATACTTATAGTTTAACAATAAATAACTAAACTTTCTAAAAACTATATATATTTAAAAATACTTTTAAAATACTTAAAAATTCTATAATAGGTTTTAAAACATTTATCCAAAATATCACTTTAAAATAACAATTTTATAAAATTCATTAGAACTTGGAAAAACAAGTTTTACTTATATTTTAAAGTAAAACCTCTTCTTTAAAATTCACAACTAATTCTTATAAATTCATAAAAATATCAACTTACTTTTAAAAATACTCTAAAATGTGTTAGATAACACTAGGAAAAAGAATGAAACAAATTACTTAAGTTAATAGTCCTTTTCAAACACTTGAATTCAAAAATCAAGGCTAAACGGGGCAGTTTTGCACAAGTGAAGTTTTGGCCATTTTTCGAGACGTTACTTAACTTTTTACCATCAAAACTTTTTATGGAGGCAAGCATACATATATATCATCGTAAATATGACAAGAAACCTTTAAGGATCTCTCTATAATGTTTTATAGAAATTGCCGAACTTAATGCAATTCCTAAGTGCATCTATAGCGACTATCGCTATAAGAGGCTTTCAAATCCAAGTCCAATTCAAACTTATGTTCAACTACAACCTATGTGCTCTATTACAAGGCTATGTTACAAGTCATGCAAGTACATTTAAGTCCATAAATATGCTATTTGCTTTCAAAGCAAGAATCCAAACCAATATTTCAACATGTGTCAATATCAATTCAATCAACACGTACACAATCAAACACAAGCATATATACTCAATATTGTCATTCAAGGTGGCGAGTTAACTCACCTTTAAGAAAACAAACAAGTAAGTCCAAGCAACCTAAGTCCAACCTTAACCTTGCAACCTCCTTCTTCTTTCTCCTTTCTCACTTTGCACTTGGTTTCTAGGCTATTATAGACCTTTAAAACTCACGACCTATAGAATTGGTGGGGGGTGGGGATCTTGGCTTCACTTCCTAGAAATCTAAATAGGTAGAAGGTATTGGAATGTTTTTATAAGGCTTATGTAAAATTTTAAGTTGATTTGGATGTGTTTTGAAATTATTTTCTTTAGAAATTTTGTGAAGAGGAAGACATGAAAGAGAGCATGCTTTTTTACTTTGTAAATTTGTAATTATAATTCAAGGGTATGCCTATGCTCATACAGGCTCAAGATGATGCTCCTTGTCCTTGTTCTCATCCATCTCTCATGTCAATTGGAAGGCTCGCCCCCACATGCCCTATCACTTCTCCTTTACACCTCTTTCTTTTAGTTAATTCCTTTAATACCTTTTTATATTAATATCTCTTATCCACTTAGAAGCTTTTAGAAACTTCCATTTGTTTTATGAATCAAAGTGTTAATTAATTCCAAATGTTTTTATTTGATCATTAGACAAGTGCATAAGAGTTCGAATAACTTATATAGATCAAAACGTTATTTATCGATAAACCGATTTTCGGTCACATTATCGACTTTTCATCGAAGAAAATATTTTTGTAAACAAATTTAAAAAAGAGTCTCTTATCATTATTTATTAATTAAAAGATGTTTAATAAGGTTATAAAATCATATTTATAAAACTTAAATATATTTCAAAACGTTTCGATATTCAAAGGTGAAGTGTTCGAATTTATGGGTTGCTAGAAAGCTTGAATAATATTTGTTAGCCACATTCGTTCTTATCTAAGAATAAGCTATTCATTTACGTAACATCTTATGGGCTATGTCATTTGAACCCTGCTGCATATAACTATGATTATTTTGTCACTCTCTTTCTGCTCATGAGATTTGATTTTGATCAATACAGTTTCTATGATTTATGCTTAGTTTTTCATTAAATATTTAATGTCATAATTTGATCAAGGTTCATTACACGGTATCACTTTCTCAGTAATCTAATTTGATGTTTATACCAGTGATGAGAACAAAAGGGGAAGAGAGCAGTTAAGATCTTGTAATATTGTGAATTTATTGTTAGTAGTTTAGGAATATTATTTGTCTAATATTTTATTCTAGAGCACATATGCCATATATGTAAAGGGAGCATACCAATAAAGAGAGCATGCTATATATTGAAACATTATGCTATGATTTTATTTTTATGATATTAAGTACACACTCAACATGCGTTACACTTGTCAGATCTTAACTTCTTGTTTGTTATCATCAAGAGGGGGAGATTGTGGAGTATATTTCTTGTTTGATGATAACAAATATATTTTTATATACGATTTTTATTTTCAGAGTGTGTCATAGTTAAAAATGATAAAAGCACAATTTTGTTTTCAATCGATGCATCACACATTTTATTTTTTATTTGTCAAGAGAGTTAATTTCATTCATTACATATCCAATTAGTTCAAAGCAAGTCTTCTATGTATAGTATAAAAATATCTCAAAAGAAATGCATAAGATATGAATCATTCAAAATGGGAAACCAAATCATTCATAAAGGAAGGAGGTTTCATTTGGAATTATATATTTGAAAAAAGAAGGAAAGTTATGTTTTCTCATTGTTTGGAAATACTCTACAACAACAAAATAGAAAACAATATTTCACAGTCTTTTCAATAAGAGGAATATATCACGTATAGATTCATTCACATGCTCAATTATTCAAACCAAGATTCTCAAGCAAATATTTTAGCCAGCTTCAAGTTTCTTATATATATTACATCTCATACTCTTCTTTTTTATCATCAGATACAAACAAATCTCTTGTTAAACCAAACTTAATACATTATCCTTAATCAATTATCCGATCATATCTCCACTTATCTTCATCATCATCTTGAGTATCTCAAGTTCCAACCAATGTATCATCAAAACGACATATCCATAAATCAAGATAGACTCGACCATCATCTCCCTTGTGAAGCATCTCTATCCATTAGCAGAGTTTAAACAATTCAACTATCGGTTTGTTCTAAACACAACTACTTGCAATAATTCCCTCAACAACTCATCACCAAACATCATCATCCACAGCCAAATTCAATAAGCAACACAAACTTCACACTAAAGTAATCAATGTCCAAGTTTTGTGGTAGTGGAGCACAAGAAGTGGCGGTGGTTTTCAGGCTTGTGCAACAATATGCCCAGAAACAGGCCTAAATCCCGACCCAGAAAAAGCCCATCGGAACTTAGATCCATTCCAAATCTAGCTGTTGGTTGGTAAAAACAATAACATTAAGCTACTTATCTACACGTTCAAAACTCACAGCGGAAGGATAAAATATAATATCATAAACAGTACCCATTTTATTTCAAAAATCCAAATGTCATAAATTCAAACACCAAGTCAAGAATAACTGTATATATCCAAAATAAAACATTTCCAAAATTATAACATTATCATTTTAAAATCGGTATATTATGAAAATAACTTATGTAGATAATAGGCTACTACCGCAAGCTCCTCTATCGCCAACACCATCTGAATTGCCATCTCCTTCTTTAACCTGTGTTGTAATGAGGAGGGAGTCAGAACAACATGTCTATTGAATGAAAATTTCAAGCCTTCCTATATTAGTACTTGGGTAGTATAATTTAAATGAGTATACGTATTACACATTTTAACTATATTCATGGTCTTTCTAATTATAAGCCCTAAGGCTTATCCAATTTAATAACCAATTCAACCCAATAACCCATATCCATCGTCATAAATGTCATATCAATGTAGGAGATAGTACCTAAGCCACTTGATACCTTTTTATCAGGAATTAGTCCAACTCCGACCATTTAATAACTCATTTAAGGCTGGTCCCTGTCATTTAATAACTAACCCAAGACGGACCCCTATCTGGTACATATCTTTCTAATATTGCACGGAACTCTTCGGCTACTTAATACTTCCTATTGAAGCAGACCTTTTCGAGATATCCTCTACCATGCCTAAACCCAATCCCGATCATTTAAATCTTCCTACGTAGGAAAGAGGCGGGCCCTCAAATAGCCACTTAATACCAACAATCCACGAAGCAGGTCCTTCGATTTATGACCCGTACCCCATGGGGACATCTCCCATTATTTTGACTATTCATAGGTACTTGTAGCCAGATTAGCTGGAAAGATTTACCCCATATAATTTAGGACTAACCTCGCGCCATCTATTATTACTTATTATAGACGATGTTTCACATCAACCTCAAAAAAGAATTCCTAGTAGCCAGATTAGCTGGACAGACTTCTATGTGCTTTTGACTAACCTCACATCCCAATAACTTAGTCATAATATATGACACACCATAGATATATTATTACACACCTCACCATGTATTTTAGGCCTCCTAAGAAAAACTTCTTATTCCGCCTATATAATTGTTTCTTTCCTAAAGGGGAAGTTAATGATAATTAACAACCTAATTAACTACGCCATTAATACATTATAATTGTACATTATTCATGGTAATATATACATTATAATTGATATTTTGGGGCTTAATACTTTCTCTGATTTTGGTTGTCCAGACAAAAATGTGCTAGAAGTTATTAACAACAATGATTGGAACTGCTCTTCCATTCCAGTGAGCCAAGTTATTAAGCAAAAAGTTCAGTTTATGCCAATTTTCAATGGGAGAGAGAATGAAATCTGGGTGTGGAAGCCTACCGGCAACGAATTTTCTACTAAATCTACTTAGAGTGAGATCAGACACAAAGACAATAAAGTATTATAGAGCAAAATCATTTGGAATCATGTCAACAATCCAAAGATGGCCTTTAAAGCTTACAAAGCTATACTCAGAATATTACCCACAAGAGATAAGCTATCTAAATGGGGAATAATAAGAGATACAGTTTGTGTACTATGCAATCAAGAGGCAGAATCACATGAACATCTTTTTTTTTACCTGCAGTTTCTCGAAAGAGGTATGGAAATCATGTAAAAAGTTAATTAACTCATCATCTCAATACTCACTTAGAAGAAGAAGTCAATTACCTGATTCAGAGAGGCCGCTGCAAAGATCTGAAAGCCATATTGAGTGATATTGCCATCACTGTAGCTGTATGGAGCGTGTGGAAAGAGAGGAACCGCCGCGTGTTCCAAAACAAGAAAAGAAACCATTTTGAGGTCAGCAAGCTAGCGGAAGGCGACATGCATCTAGTTCAAAGAAGAATAAAAAACTAGACACTTACCAAGTCAGGACGAGGTGCAACTCAAAATGAAGGAGTGGATCTGCACTGTCCATTGGTAGAAATCCCAAGTACGAGTTATTCGTTCTAGCCGCCATGAATTTAGTCAGTTCGAATGAGGAAGGAAAAGGAGTTTCGGTGTAATTCTGGAAAGTGCGAAGTATAATGTAGTTCTGTCAGTTAAGTATCTTTTGTATGTGTTTGTACCAAAATTGGGCACAACACTCTTTAGAAGTATTTGAAGAGATAAAATGAAGAAGTTAAATGGAAAAAGAGGATTATCTAACAAACACTTCAAAAACAAACAAGAAAGTATGCAGAAACACAGGGATTTAGAGTTGTTCGGCGTGTTGTCTACGTCCACTATGAAATGATTGACTTTTATTAACTTTTCTCTACTGGTTACAACGGATTACAATAGTAAATCTCGAATACAACAGTGAAATTCGGATACAATGGTGAATTGGGCAGAGTCTGGATGTCAAAGAGCCTAAAAGATCCCTTTTCTGTAGGTTCTGGGTTGCTATTTATAGGTGTAGGTTGCAAATATCTCGTTTAGATCTCGTGAGACCTCTTTTGGCACGTGGGTGGGCCCACGCGATTTGCATTCGGTCCGTGATCGATACGAACGAATTTCGTATCGATCAAGATTTGACCCAATCGAGTTGAAATTGGGCATGAGCACTCCTTATGTTGTACGCAAGCTTCTGTGAAAATTTCGTAGCTTTTGGACTTGTAGATTGTGAGTTATGATTGATGCAAGCTTGCATTATTCGTATGTTGTTCTCTTCGCATCGATGATGTTCGAATCGATCATTTCGCATCGATGATCATGCACGTGATGCCATTCGATGTGGCGCTTGCTTTCAGGATCGAACTGATTTTTATGCCGAATGATCGCGTCTTCCCTGTGCATGCGCCTTGTTCGTATCGATCGGCAGTGCCTTGTTCGTATCGACCAGATTTTTCTTTGTTCGTATCGATACACTAGAGGTATGCTCGCATCGATTGCAACCATTCTGTTTGTATCGATCGATTGCCTTCACTCTGTTCGTATCGATCCTTGACCAATTGGTACGAATTGACCCCAATCGATGGATTCGAAATCAAACCAGGCCAGGTGGATACGAAGTTGAGCGTACGTGATGGATACAAACAAATGGATGCGAAACAATACTTTTTGAATGATACGAACAGTCGAAGCTTGATGGATATGAACAACAGAGGCTTGATGGATACGAACAACGGAGGCTTGATGGATACGAACAACGGAGGCTTGATGGATACAAACAGCACTATTCTCCTGATCGATGCGAAATCGCGCGCCTCTGATCGGTTCGAACTTAATCGTTATGAAGTCGGGTTTTCTTTGGTTGCTTGATGGATGCGAACAAGAGGATTGATTAAATTGTATCGATCATATCTTGAGCATACAAACTCGGATTGACTTGAAATTTGGAGCGTTGGCTTTCATTGCTTTGCTTGTCTCGCCATAACAATTGTAGCTTGATTCGGACTTAGATAAAATTTACTGACATCCATAGTGAACCTGCGTATACTCGATATTTGGGATGAGCGGTCTTTGATTTTCAGTCAATTCCTTGATATCACGGCCTTGCCAAAAGGCGGGATAATATTTGCCCCCCAAAGTACGTCTTGCGAGAACATGACGTGCTTTGAATAGGTGTATCCTTCATTCTGAACAATTTTGTCTGACTTGTTGACCGATTTTCAGTAATCTGAATTGTTGACTGCCAACTGTTGTACCATGTACTGTTGTAACTGATTGTTGTATGATAGTGATTACCTGTTTGTAGTTGTAATCGTCATCAGGTGGGCATTCGACCTGTGAATTTTGAAAATTGAATATTAGTCCGACATATATGCATATATGTTAACCTGACTCTCGCCAACGTTCGCACGTTCACAAGTCGTTGTCAGTTTTCTCGAATCGAATTCTGTATCGATCCTCTCTTGAATCGATGTGAAATTCGAGTTGTAACAACGCTCGACGGTTGTTGTTGGAATGTTCCTTCGTATCGATCCTCTCTTGGATCGACGTAGAAGGTCGAAAGATTGTTCTCGTATCGATGTAATTCGCATTGATGGATGCAAAATAAAATTTTTGCATCGATGGAGCCATGTTGCACTAGTGCAGTCTTGATGTTCCTTTCGCATCAATGTATTTTTTATGGATTCTAACAGTTCGCACGAGCCTTGCCTTTGTAGCTTGTACAGTCTCTTTTCGTATCGAGGGATTTATGATGGATGCGAATAGTCCAGCCAGTCATTCGGGTGTTATTCGTATCGATGTATATGAGCCTTAACGGGCTATAAGTTGATGGATACGAATAGAGCAGTTTGTGTCTATGCACTTCAGATGGGCTCGAATGGTTGGATACGAATAGCCATCTTCGTATCGATAGAAGAAACCTATTCAATCCGGTCGAAATAACTGGGAGATGAACCATTTTTCTCTTCTTGTTTTCGTGTCCATATAAATACATTCTGTACTTAAGAAATTTCTCACTTGCCTTCTGTTTTTATTCTTGCCTTCGTATCGAGAAAAGCTGAGAAATAGAAAATAGCCTTCATCCTCAAACCATCACGTCTTGCTAATCCTTCGGATCGATCTCTTTAAACTAGGTAGATGATCGATCAACACTTCTTAAAAAAT
Organism: Allium fistulosum; assembly: GCA_030737815.1. Taxonomy (NCBI): domain Eukaryota; kingdom Viridiplantae; phylum Streptophyta; class Magnoliopsida; order Asparagales; family Amaryllidaceae; genus Allium; species Allium fistulosum. The sequence goes on from CM060906.1 coordinate 330,226,776, forward strand.
GACGAGACTCGAGTCTCAACGCCATTCCATCCAGGGCATCGGCCAGTTCCGATGTTATTGACATTGGGATGGAGCCGGAGTGAGGTCGAAGAGGCACTATCCAATGGCGCCTTGGTGGCTTGGAGAAGAAGATGGGCAACCGGTGGAGATGCGAAATTTACAGACTTTAGATCTCTGGTATCGATTTTGCATCGATAGAAGATGGTTGAAATTGCCTCGTATCGATCTGGGAAAGGGGGCAGTGTGTGAAACGGACCGATCGATACGACTAGAGTATCGGTACGAATATAGTATCGATACGAATAGAGTATCGATACGAATATATTATCGATACGAATAGAGTATCGATACGAACGTATCGATGCGAACAAACTATTGGTCCAAGCTTTTGATCGATACGAACTTAAGCTTCGGGAGAACGATCCCATTCCACCCTTGATGGATACAGATTCTACTACTTTATGCATATTCAAACACTTGATTCCGACGAGCCTTAACTTTGCATAATTGGACTTGATCATTAAACTGCATATTTGACTATCTTTTGAAGCTCGTCGATGGAACTACAACTCAACAAAATATCAACAAACTGTAACTCAGATCGGTCTCTTAAGTCTGGATGGCACGGTTGTGACGGTCAGCGATGACTGTCACTGTAGTTGAATTTTGAAGTCTTGTCGTTTGCATATTTTCTCAAACTTTATAGAATTTCTCAAATAATATGTAGCACTGCACTGCACAACACACTTATGCACTTCACACTGGGGAACGCATGGGCTTATTATTGTCTAATGATGGTTTTTAATAAGCTGATTATGTATGGAATCCATAAGTTCTCAACAGCTGGAGCTTCAGAGTTCATCTCCTTTTGTCCTAGAGATACCGACCATCGCGGCCGAAGTTATAGATCCAGCTCCGGACGAGCTGCCTAGTGCCACGTTTATCATGAATCCACAGGATTCTGTGTCGTCTAACGTTTTCGAAGATATGCTGGGACGAATATGTTTAAGGCATGGTCTACCGTTGGACGATGTATTATTACCAGGACCGAATGATAGACCGTATGCTCCCCCAAAGGGGTTTACGGCCTTTAATCGCCATGCATGTACAGCGAGAACACTTCCTCCGTTTAACTAATACATTAGGGAAGTGTTGTCTTTCTTCGGAATCGCCCCATCATAGTTACATCCAAACGGATACGCTTTGCTCAACAGTCTGTTCATTGTATTTATGGAGCATCTTTTCCGACCACCGATCCCGATCGAGATTAGATATTTATTTAATGTCAAGAGTCGAGGAGATAGTCCCTCGTTCACTTTCCTAGAGGCAGTCAGAAATTGTCAAGTTGTGACCAGATCCTGGACCAGACTGAGTTACTTTAAAATCGAATGGTTCTATGTCCGATGCCCTCCAGGATATGCTAGCCGATGGTTAGCCAGACATAAGCGCTTCGACTTTTCTGCTAGTCGACAAAATAATTGCAACTAGTATTGGGACTAATACTCTCTTTCTTTTGCAGCCGCGATTCCACGACCTGAAGATGTGCATTTTAAAGAAATTGTGCGGGTCCTTCAAGAAGTGCCAAGAAAAATGAGAGACATAGACTCGGTGCTAACAGACTCAAACTTGAGAACTGTTGGGCTTATTGAGCGAAACCAGAGCATAAGGCTTGAAGGAATGCTATGAGCGGCCCCGACGAAGCGGGTAAAACGCAAAGCGCCCGGGGTCGTAATTGCTGAGGAAGGCGATGAAGAACATATTCCTATGAATGACGGACTCGTGGCTTGGCCTTCTGATAGTCTTCAGGGTTCAGAGGGAAAAAGAAAAGGCAAGGCAATCGCACACAAATGCCCCAAGTCTTTGAGGTGCAAATCAGTTGTGGTGTTTTTGTCGGCCTTCGGCATTAGAATCTCAGAGGCCTCTCCATCGCCAATAGAGAGTCCTTTTGAAGGGCTTGCCGACATTCCGATTCTGGACGATGTGTCGCTCCAATATGACACCGGATTGGAAGGGCTCCAGAGCGCCCCAGATTTAGGCGAGGCACTTCCTGCAAATGTAATCGATACAACCGGTCGGTCGGGGGGGGGGGGTTTACACATGTATACACTTCACGGCACTACACGGTTTCCAGCCTTAAGTTGCCTGCTTTTAGAATTCAATAAATCCATTCTTCTTTTTCTTTACAGATACGATGAACAGGCGAGAGTCTATGCTCGGTAGTGTCCGTTCAGCCCACCAATCATCGAGCTCGTATTATGAGCCCTGTCAGAGGGAGGATGATAGAAACCGCGATCGCGGTTATTAGGAATGCTACGACAGGGATAGAGATAGGGATTACAGAGAATAAAGATATCGATCCCGATCATGTTCTCCACCTCCTCGGCTCCCTACACAACCTTCTACTCACGACACACATCCCCCGGAGCCTCCTCGCCAAAAACCATCTTTTCATGCTCCAAGGTCTGAGTTGCAATGCCACAGAACTGAGGTTGAGCCTCCAGTCATCACTGAGCAAGCTATCACTATGCCCACTAGGGAAGGGGCTATTAGAATTGCTCAGCTAAAGAAAGATTTTCCAAATATATGCTTTGACGGCTACATTTTCCCTCCTCACTTAAAGAGAATCTCGTCGGAGGCGGAGAACACAATGCACGATTACATTCACGACATCTATACCCAGTACAAAGAGTGGGCGAAGGCTGCAGAGAAAGCATCGAAGGTGGTCTTCGAGCGGGCTAAAATAATCGAAAAGTTAGAATCTGATCTCGCCCAGAAGGACCACATCGTCCAGGTGCTTAATGATGAAGCCGAGTCCTTTCGGAAATCAGAGATAGAGGCCACTAAAATGGCCGACGAGGTGAACTTAGCTATGGAGAGGATGAGGCAGACACACTTTGCTTTGGTGGAGCAGATGGGCCACCGGAACACCACTGTCACAGCTGAACGAGAGGCTGCTTTGAAAGAACTTGCTGAGCTTAAAGCTAAATTTTTCGAAATCATCAATGAAAAGGATGATGCAAACAAAGCAGCCCAGGAAGCATGTGAACAGGCCATTGTGCTTCGGAGCGAACGGGATGCGGCAACGGCTAAGGTCCGGATGGTGGAGACTGAGGTCGAGGAGAATGTCCGAATGGCAGAGTCTAGGCTAGAAGCTGATATTGAAGATCTCCTCATTGTTTATAATGCTAACGTTTTGAAGCACAGAAATCTAGCCTGGCTCGACAACTATCCAACGCATCTACACAATGCCTGGGGACGATTAGTAGAAGATGAAAAGGCCGTCCACCAAGCCGAATCGATTGATGAGTTCGAGCTCGAAAACCGAGTGTTGAGCGAAGATGAGCGGAAAGTTCTCCACGATGCCATAATTTCATATGAGAAGGAGAAGCTTGGCGCTCAGCATTTAGAAGTTGGAGAAGGTTCGGGCATCGAGCATCATGATATAAGTTCTGAAACTCTTGTGCCGACTCAGTCCGAATCTACACCCGCGGTTGATCCTCCGCTCGTTCCTGCTTATAATCCGGATCAACCGCAGATGTCTCCAGCTCGCGAGCAAGTTTCTGAGGTCGTTCATCTGTCCACAAGTCAAACTGAGGAAGGTACTCTGAACATTCTCTATGCTTATCTGAAATCGGAATTGTCATCCGAAGTAGTTATTAACAGTTCTTCTTTTGTTTTTGTCAAGTGATTGATGCTACACCGGTCGTGCCTCCTGCCACTCAAGAATCACATCATATGCAGGAGGCCATTATAACTGAAGCAACCACCACAACGACCACGACACCGACCGATGGAACGCAGGGGAGCATGCTTATTTTTGATGAGAAGATGATGGAGGAACTCCTCGGTCATCACAGCGATCCCTTTGCAGATTTTCCGTTCAATATGGGCAGAAGTGCACCGATGACAAGTTCTTCGGCTCCAACCGCGGGAGTTCCGGACGATGCACAAACGCTTCATGAGGATGAAATCATAGCTGAAATCAATGTCAAATGGAGGCAGCCGCGCGGGACAGTGGTTTTGGTTGGACTTGTTTCGGCTCCTTTGCAGATGATATCTCCGGGAGGAACGGTTATTGAGATGAGCGCGCCTGCCCCACCTCCTTCTGTTGATCCTGTTCCTCCGACTCCACCTGCAGGAAGTGTTCCAATACATTTGAGTTCGGAGGAGGATGTTGATATAATACCCCCTACTGGAGACCGGTCGTCGAAAGGCAAAGGCTCAAAGAGAAAACTAAGCGGAAGCTCCAGCGGGTCCACACCAAAGGGGAAAACCGAAGAAGTAGAAAGAATAGACATGCTTCTTTGGTGAAATTTTGAGTAAATAGGAATTTCTTTTGTTCTTTTTTGCTGGCCATGTATAGATGCAGGTTCGGCCCCTGCTAGTAGAATTTTTTGGATAAACTTGTACTTAGTTTCCTTCTACAAACAGTTGAAATGAAATTCCATTTTGTTTTTAACTCAATTTTCGTTTATTTGCTTAAGTTTTTCAGCAGTTGAACTTCAGTCTAGTATATTTGTTGAGTTTCGATCTTTAGATTGGATCCAAGTTTAGTTGTAAAGTCCTGAAATCATGACTATGAGTGATGACTGAATGTTGAACTGGACTCCGATGCTACTTTGTCTAAATCGGTGATCGACGCTTAAGTTTTTCCCCCAATTTCAGGGATGAATTGTAGAGATCAAGTGGCGATCGCACTTCGCTTTCAACTCATCGAGCGTAACATCGTCGAACTGATGCTGGAATAAAGAAATTCAAGTGGTCGAATCACGTTTGCTCATTTATCATCGATTGCATCCACACTCCGAGGATTTTCATTCGTACGTCGGCGGTCGGACACGCCTGCTTGAGTTTCAAGGATACGTCCACACTCCGGAGACTCAAGTCATTTTCACGGGTGGTCAATCACACCTGCTTAATGTTTGCAACGATGTCCACACTCTGGGGACTTCAGATGGATTCATGGGCGGTCAGTCACACCCAATTTGCATTTACACCTTAACCACGCTCCGGGGACTTAGAGTTGTTTTACGGACGGTCAATCCCAATCTGGTTTGTGTTCAAACTTCAATCCACTCTCCGGGGATTTTGAGTTAACGTTTATACTCCACTTCGCACTTTGGGAATATGGAGTTGGTGTTTATGTTGATACTCCGGTTCACACTCTGGGAATCTAGAGTTAGTTAATGTTTATACTCCAGTTCGCGCTCCGCGAACTCGGAGTTAACCGCAAGATGGTCAGTCACATCTGTTCAGGCTTTAGGATTTCGTTCGCACTCCGGGAACGACGAATTTATCAGGATCGTGGATGGTCGGCTCACATCCACCCCGATTTAACAAGCGAGGTCGCTAGATGGACGGACCCATTTTCCTCAAACTTGGTCGAGGTATGGGCGAAGTCGTTAGGTGGACGGATCCACCCTCTTTGAAACACATTTGTAAGTTTATACTCCAGTTCACACTCTGGGAACTTGGAGTTGGTTAAAGGATTATCGTGTATCAATCCTTTTTTGACTTCAGTGTGATGATTTGCCCCCAAGCTCGGGTATCATTTAGCGAGTAACCGGTCGTATCACAGTCACTCCCTATCCGAATAAATTCCACCGTCGGGTGGAATTTAGCTCTCCGTGCATAGTGATAGTTGTATGACGCATTCAATAAACCACAGCTCTGGCTCGAAGAGATTGCATTTTATTGCTGAAATAAGAAAATACGGCAAAGTCAGTTGCCTTATTACAAATTCAAATTTCGAAATGCAGAAACAAATTGCAAATGAAAAATAGACTGAATAAATAATCAGAGCCTGTTATGTGTAGTTGCGACGAAGACTCTCGCTGTTCTAGGCTCTTAGAAGAGCGAGATCGTCAACGGTCGATAATTTGAATGTGCCATCTCCGAGCTTTCGTTCAATAACATATGGCCCTTCCCAAGTTGGCTTCATATGAGAAGGGACCGAGTAAATTCTCTTGAGGACAAGATCGCCAAGTTCAAAGGTTCGGGGTTGGACCTTGGCATTGTATAATCAGGCGACTCGACTTCGATATGCGGCTGCCCTCAAATCAACCTCTTCACGCTTCTCATCCAATAAATTGAGAGACTCAGCAAGTAATATAACATTTGTCTTTGGATCATAGTATGTCACACGATGAGAAGGTACTTTTAATTCGACTGGAATAACAGCTTCTGAACCATAAGAGAGAGAGAACGGAGTGTGGCCGGTCGCGGACTTGTGGGTTGTTCAGTAGGCTCATAAGGCCGTATGGAGTTCATCGACCCATTTGCCCCTGGCTTTTTCCAGTCGTTTCTTCATAATAGACTTTATAACTTTATTAACAGCTTCGACATGTCCATTCGCTTGAGGGTGTGCGACTACGAAGAATTTCTTCTGGATGTGGAATCGTTGATAGAAATCCTTAAATTCAGCACTGTCAAACTGGGTCCCGTTATCAGTGATGATAATATGTGGGAGACCAAATCAGCAGATGATGTTGCGCACCACAAAGTTGATCACCTTCTTCATTGTGATTGTAGCAAGGGGTTCAGCTTCCGCCCACTTGGTGAAGTAATCAACTGCTACGATGGCATATTTCGCACCACCTTTGGCTAGAGGTAGAGAGCCAATAATGTCAATGCCCCATACTGGAAACGGCCATGGACTGACCATTTGGGTTATTTCGATAGGTGGGGCCCTTGGAATCCGAACATGCTTCTGGCATTTGTCGCACTTTCTAGCGTAGTCTGATGCATCGCGATTTACGGTTGGCCAGTAGTATCCATATCTGAGCACTTTCTTGGCAAGGGCTTGCTCCCCGGTGTGATCGCCACATTCTCCTTCATGCACATCATACAATACGCGTTTGATTTCGTCATGAGCGATACACCGGAGTAAGGGAACAGAGTATCCTCTTCTATACATAACTCTATTTTGAATAGTGAACCGTGAAGCTTTTCGAAGAATCTGTCTCTTTTCACTCCTGCGCTCTAGCAGGGTTCTGTGCTCGAGATAATTTCTGAACGGAGTCATCCATGACTCCTTATCGTGAACAACCTCAAATATCCAATCCGTCTCCATCCGGTCGATGCTCGGGGAAGCTAATGATTCCATGGGAACGAGTCCCATTAGTTGTGCCTCGCCTGTGCTGGCTAACTTTGCTAATGAATCAGCTTTTTGATTGCGCTCTCGGGGAATGCAGTAGATCGCATAGTAATCGAATTGATTTGATATTTCTTGAACCCGAGCAAGGTAAGCAGCCAGTCTTCGGTCCTTGACCTGGTATTCCCCCCGAACATGACACACGACCAATTGTGAATCACAATAAATTTCTACAACAATGATTTTCAAATCTCTAGCAAGTCAATCCGGCAAGTAGGGTTTCATACTTAGCTTCATTGTTGGTCGCGTGAAAATCAAACTTTAAAGCATAGCATATAGATCGACCTTCACGAGTTTCAAGCACAACTCCTACACTGGAGCAGCGGTCATTAGATGCACCATCAGTATGCAGCTTCCAGATATACTTGGGAGATTCACTTGTTTCGGGCAAGTCCTTTGGGATGGTAAATTCAGCTATGAAATCTGCCAGGACTTGTCCTTGAATGGCTCGCCTTGGAGTGTAAGTAATGTCAAACTGACTTAACTAGATATTCCATTTGAGTAACCTACCAGACGTCTCAAGCCGCGTAAGGACCTGTCGTAACTGTTGGTCGGTGTAAATGGTGATTGGACGAGCCTGGAAATACGGATGGAGCTTCCTCGAGGCAATAACAAGGCAATAAGCCAACTTCTCTAGCTTCGGATAATTTCTCTCAGCTCTGGTTAGTCGCTTGCTTATATAGTAGGCCGACTTTTGTATTCGGTCTTCCTCCCGAATTAGGACAGCACTGATTGCGTTTTCTGATACCGCCAAGTAAATGTACAATTTCTCGTGATCGATGGGCTTTGACAAAACTGGCAGTGTGGAGAGATGTTGAATTATTGCTCAGAATACGCCCTCACATTCCGTAGTCCATTCAAAGTTTCACTTTCCTTTTCGGATCAGATCGAAGAAGGGAATGCATTTGTCAGTAGACTTTGAAATGAACCTACTCAGTGCTGCTACTTTCCCATTGAGACTCTGGACTTACTTTATAGTTTTCGGAGTTTCAAGATTTCTGATCGCCCAGATCTTTTCGGGATTGGCTTCGAATCCTCGAGCGTTGACGATAAACCCAAGGAATTTTCCGGATGCGACCCCGAAGTGACATTTCAATGGGTTGAGCTTCATTCTGTATTCTCGGAGGATATTAAACATTGACTCCGGGTCTCTGATGTGATCAGTGGAAAATCGTGACTTGACTAGCATGTCGTCCACATATACCTCCATGGTTTTTCCAATCTGGTTAGCGAACATTCAATTAACTAACCGTTGATAAGTTGCCCCAGCATTCTTGAGTCCAAAAGGCATAACTTTATAGCAATAGAGTCCCATATTGATTACGAAGCTGGTATGCTCCTGGTCGGGCAAGTGCATGAGTATTTGATTATAGCCAGAGTACACATCCATGAAGGATAAAAGTTCATGTCCAGCCGTTGAGTCTACAAGTTGATCAATTCGTGGAAGTGGAAAACTGTCTTTGGGGCAAGCTTTATTCAAGTCTGAGTAGTCAACACATGTTCTCCATTTCCCATTTGGCTTTCGTACAAGTACAGGATTGAATACCCATTCCGGGTATAATGCATCTCGAATGAATCCATTTGTTTTAAGCTTATCTACCTCTTCTTTAAGGGCGGCAGATCTCTCTGGATCCATACCATGCCTTTTTTGCTTGACCGGGACGTGCCGCAGGTCAATATTCAATGTGTGGCTCGCGATGTCCGGCAAGATCCCACGCATATCAGAGTGCGTCCAGGCAAACACATCAAGATTTACCCAGAGAAATTCAACCAATTCCTCTTGCATTTGTTGGCTTAACCGAGATCCAATCTTTATCATTCTTGAATCGTCATTATCGTCGATTGGAACATCGATCGTTAGTTCGGCCGGAGAAGCTTGACTGTCTTTACTTTCGTCCTCTCTTTCGGTATCTCTCGGGTCAAGATCTATTTGGAATTGGTTGGGGTTCCCGGGCCCGGGCCGGGCGTTAATTGTCAATTATTAGCAAAGCGGACGCAGAGAGATTCCTCTACGCCCTTCCCTTTTTCTTTTCTCTACGCCTCGCACAGCTCAACAACATAACAGGCTCGTCCTGCGGATTGATCCCCTTGAACAACTCCGACTCCATTGTCCGTAGGGAATTTCAAAGTCAAACACCATGGGGGCGATGACAGCCCTGAACTCAGCTACGACTGGTCGGCCCAAAAAAGCATTATATGGGGAGTTTATATCCAAAACAACAAACTGCAGTATCCGGACTCTCCGGTGTTCACTAATTCCTAACTCCACTAGCAATTCCACCACTCCAGTGGGTATAGTTGCACTCCCGTTGAAGCCATGAATACGTGACTGACATGGCTTCAAGTCTTTAGTCTCCATTCTCATCCGGTCATAGGCTCGTTTAAACAAGATATTCACAGAACTTCCGCTGTCTACCAAGATCCTCTTCATCTAAGTAGGACCTACTTGAGCTGATATGACAAGCGGATCAATAGTGGGGGCTTCGATCCTGTCGGCATCCCGACCATGAAATATGATGTCATCTGCCATCCTACTTTTTTGCTTGGCCGGAGCCCCATCTTCGGAATTACTACAACATTCAAAGTCTGCATGCCTGATAGAGCTAGCATACGACTCCATTTCCTTCCATCTTCGGTCTACTGGATGAGGACCACCACTAATAGTGTTTATCACCAACCTCCCACCGGTACGAGCGGGTTCTTCCTGTCTAGCCGAATTCGGTACATGATTTTGATTCGATGGGCCCGCCCGCACCTCCAGACTGCGGTGCCCGCACAAACTGTTCTAACTTTCTCTCTCTTATCAACTTTTCGATGAGATCTTGCAAGTGATGGCATTCATTTGTGTTATGGCCGTAGCTTTCATGGAATCTACATTTCCCATCTGGATTTGTTTCTCCGATGACTTTTTCGGAGCAGGCTTTTTATACTGAATAGTATTGCAGATCTGTAAATACACATTCTCCAGCGATATTTAAAGGAGTGTAGTTATCAAACATAGGAGCTCTACGTCATGGACCACAGTTTTGATCCCGTTTTCTATTTTGGTTACCATTGCCTTTTTGCTAATCTTGTTTATTTTGAATGTTCAATTGCACTTTTCCGGAGCTCTCTCCGGATTGTGTAACAGCAATATTACTCTGAATTCCTTCTACACTAGGCCCCGCATCATCCTTTTTCCTAGACTGTTTCGCATCCTCCCTTCTCAACAATTGGACTGCCTTGGAATAGAAACAGTCCAATGATGTAGGAGATTTTCCGACCAACCAGTTGCCGAACTCAGAATCGGGCTCAATCCCCTTAGTCAGTGCCATAAGGATAGAGTTATCATTTGGGTTGCTGATCTCAGCACATGCAGCATGAAATCTCTCTAAATAATGCCTGAGTGTCTCTCCAGGAGCTTGGGTGACACTAGATAAAGTATTAACATATTTCGGTCTTGCGACATGGATACGGAATTGTTCAATAAACTTTGTCGCCAGCTGATCAAAACATGAGATAGATCGAGGTGGCAGTCGGGTAAACCATATAGTTGCTATGCCCCCCAGAGAGATCAAGAAGCTTCGACACTTAACTGTGTCATCAGCTCGCTCAGCATTCATCAACCATTCATATTTTAAGATATGTTGATTCGGATCTGAGCTCCCTTCATAATCGGGTAAAGTCGGCATCCTGAATCGTCGAGGTGGTTCAGCATAAAGTATCTCATCAGTAAAAGGGGTATGACTCCGAGAGATTCCCCAGTCGTCATTGCTAAGACCCTGACTTTCACGGATCATTTGATGGATCATTGTCGGTAGGTCGGGCATCTGGACATTTTGAGCAGGTTGGGCCAAGGTGTGGTCGGGTTCCACAATGCGAGGAGGGGCCGGTCGGTCGCTATCAATGGTCCATGTCTTGCCTCCTTGGTTCTATGTCTTCGGGGTCGTAAGGCTCAGGATGGTATTCATGTTGACGGGGGATCAGATATGTCCTTTGAGTCTCAACTCTTGGCTCAGTAGCAGTGGTGGCAGTGCGATTGTCGGTGACATAATGAGGAACAATACCTCCTTGGGAGATGGGTACAGTCTGATGGCTGGTTAACGGACCGACTCTCAGTTGCCCAACATTCAATGTATGCTGATGCCCATTGGACTGTGTGTAACTTCCGTCCAGTCGCGGGCGCATGGATCTATGATGATAATCAGAAGAGTCTGAACTTTCAGTGGATGAATAGGAAGCCTGATCCCTCCTGGATCTCCTTCGTCTCTGACGGTTTAGCTGGTTGGTCAGTTCCGCATTGGCATGGGGCTATTGAGTAAGCTGTTGGCGGCTCTGAGTAAACTCTTGCATTAGCATCTGAAATTCTTCCCTAGTAACAGGGCCTTACGGGTCTGATGGTCCGAAAGCATTCTGATCAGTCGGAGGTAGGTGCACGGGATTCTGTCGATCCCGTCCTTCTGGATCTGCAGCAGTAGAAGTAGGCCTTGTGTTAACCAGATGGGTAGTGAAGCTCTTTCCGAGACTTGATGCAAATCTGAATGAGATGGAAGAACTTTAGTCTTTGAGATCTGGATCTTCTTATAAGATTTGTGCAATCCGGTATTGATAGTAGATCCAACGAGCAGGAGAAAAACTGTGTTTTCTCAGTGAAAACACCAAAGTGTTTGTACCAAAATTGGGCACAACACTCTTCGGAAGTATTTGAAGAGATAAAATGAAGAAGTTAAATGGAAAAAGAGTATTATCTAACAAACACTTCAAAAACAAACAAGAAAGTATACAGAAACACAGAGATTTAGAGAGGTTCGACGTGTTGCCTACGTCCACTATGAAATGATTGGCTTTTATTAACTTTTCTCTGCTGGTTACAACGGATTACAATAGTAAATCTTGAATACAACACTGAAATTCGGATACAATGGTGAATTCGGCAGAGTCTGGACGTCAAAGAGCCCAAAAGATCCCTTTTCTATAGGTTCTGGGCTGCTATTTATAGGCGTAGGTTGCAAATATCTTGCTCAGATCTTGGGAGACCTCTTCTGGCATGTGGTTGGGCCCCCACGATCGATCCCATGCGATTTGCATTCGGTCCATGATCGATAAAAACGAATTTTGTATCGATTAAGATTTGACCCAATCGAGTCGAAATTGGGCACGAGAATTTCTTATGTTGTACGCAAGCTTCTGTGAAAATTTCATAGCATTTGGACTTGTAGATTGTGAGTTATGATCGATGCAAGCTTGCGTTGTTCGTATGTTATTCGCTTCACATCGATGCTGTTCGAATCGATCATTTCGCATCGATGATCATGCATGTGATGCCATTCGACGTGGCACTTACTTTCAGGATCGATCCAACTTTTATACCGAATGATCGAGTCTTCCCTGTGCATGCGCCTTGTTCATATCGATCGGCAGTGCCTTGTTCGTATCGACCAGATTATGCTTTGTTCGTATCGATACACTAGAGGTATGCTCACATCGATTGCAACCATTCTGTTCTTATCGATCGATTGCCTTTACTCTGTTCGTATCGATCCTTGACCAATTGGTACGAATTGACGCCAATCGATGGATTTGAAATCAAACCTGGCCAGGTGGATACGAAGTTGAGCGTACGTGATGGATACAAACAGATGGATGTGAAACAATACTTTTTGAATGATACGAACAATCGAAGCTTGATGGATACGAACAACGGAGGCTTGATGGATACGAACAATGGAGGATTGATGGATACGAACATCACTATTCTCCCGATCGATGTGAAATCGCATGCCTCTGATCGGTTCGAACTTAATCGTTACGAAGTCGGGTTTTCTTTGGTTGCTTGATGGATGCGAACAAGAGGATTGATTAAATTGTATCGATCATATCTTGAGCATACGAACTCGGATTGACTTGAAATTTGGAGCATTGGCTTTCATAGCTTTGCTTGTCTCGTCATATCAATTGTAGCTTGATTCGGACTCAGACAAAATTTACCGACATCCATAGTGAACCTACGTATACTCGATATTGGGATGAGCGGTCTTTGGTTTTCAGTCAATTCCTTGATATCACGGCCTTGATAAAAGTATGTATGTTGTTTTTGGGCCAAGTCTTGGGCCAAACGATCTGGGCTGGAATTGCCTAAATAAAGCTCTTATCCGTTTCCATATATATATATATATAAATGCACACTTAGTAAATTTCTATGCGTGCGGGGATTACGCCCTAAACTACCATTTAAATGTCAACTCTTCAAAATTATACAAGTCTTATTCCCATAATAACACATATTCCATGAATCCAATATCCAAAATGAAATCAGCTGGCTTGTACTTAGAATCAAATTCCAACTTATTTTGTATATAAAATAATGGAATAAACCAATAATAAGAACTTATAATTTAATCCATTCTATGCTTTATTCTACTTCTTTTATATGAAATTAAACAAGGGAATTTTTCTTAAATTTTTAGAAATAGGTGGTGCAAACTACGAATAAGGATTCTTCCCTTACACACCATTCCACAATTAAATCCCCTAATCAGATCCAAAGAAAAAGAATGAGAAGTGGAATAGAAGGTAACACACTAAAATTGCAAAATCTATACAAACTCCTTTATTCTAGTACAAAACAAATTAAGATTCCAACCTAAGAATTGACATTTTCCTTTGGGAGAATTAGGGATTTTGAATGTGATGTTTTCGTAATCCAAAACTCCCCAAGACATATAACAAACCTAAACTACACTAATCAACTACTAAAATAGAAAAACTAAGATTTCCACTCACTGTAGGTCCTTAGCTTTGCTCCTCTTTGGATTTGATATCCCTAACAAGTTCTTTTAAATCTCTCTTCTTAGATTTATGCAACAAGAGAGTTGCATAAGAATTAGATCCAGAAATTAAAAAGGTTAGAGGAGAAAAGGGATTAGAAATTGAATAAGAACATGTAAATTTCTTAACTAAAATCCTATAGAGTTTCTTCGAACTTTGGAAAAGAGAGACTGACGAAGTTTCGCTGTGTTCCCAAAATAATTTGTGTAGAAAAGTGAGGGGGCTAGGCTCCTATTTATAGTGGTTAGAATGTGCCAAAGCCATTAGATTTAGGTCAGTTAAAAATAATAAAATTTGGTACATTTAAATAGCTTAAACCCTAGCCACTATCCACTTTTACCGATTGATGGCCACACTCCACCGGTCGACTACTAGCGGTCGACCGACCCAAGGGAAGCGGTCGACCACTCCTTCTATTTTGTGAATAAAATTTTTGTGCCGTTGTTTTTAATTACTTTCTTCCTTAATTGCACATTAACATTAACATTAATTTTAACAATTACTTAACCCCCAAGTATGTTTATCGTTAACTTTTGAAATTCAAATTTAGGGATTAATTATTTATTTGAATTTGAATACTATTTAAATTAATTTAAATTTGAATCTTCAAACGTCCATAACTTCTTCATTAGAGCTCCGTTTTCAACATATTATATATGGAAATTGATCAGAAAATCACCAAGAACGCAATGATATAGCTTTCGTGGTCAAATTCTGAATTTTACAAAATTTTCATTTTTAACCCTACCTTATTAAAATTAATTTATCCACTTTGTTTATTTATCGTTGATTTTACAGGGTGTTACATTCTTCCTCCCTTAAAAAGGATTTTGTCCCCGAAGTCTTTCCAATGCCGAACATCGCAGCGCACAATAAACATCCATGTTATACAACCAGGTTATCCACACAACCATGTACTCAACCAAAAGTGCAATTCGATTATGTATTGTAGACATACTATAAATGAGCTCAAACCAAGTGTGAGTGTACGATCATGACATGTAAGTTTGTATTTAAGCATCCTAAACATGCATGAAATTTCTATATGAGTGCAAAGTGACAGTAAAAAGTTTAGCAATCATCCTATCCATCCAATCTAGCAACCATATTGCAACCAAAAACCTAATTTTGGAGAGAAAAATTTATCAATGAAAAGCTCAGGATGAGAGATCCTCATCTTCTCCTCGGTTTCCCATGTTTTTTTCCACTGGGCTATCTCCACATTGCACTTGAACCAGCCTAATTTCTTTGTTGCGGAGCTTTCTATTTCCATGCTCCATAATGCATGTGATGTCATGAGTTACTACTAGCTCCGTCTCAATATCCCCAAATTGATCTGGCTCTACCACAGTGGCTGTTTCATGAAGGAATTTCCTCAAATGTGAAACATGAAAAACGTCGTGGACTCTTGCAAATTTATCCGATAGCTCCATGCGGCAAGCAAGTTTTCCTATTCTTTCCAAAACCTGGAAAGGCCCTACAAATCTTGGTGCTAATTTCTCTATCTTTCCAATTCTCACGACCTTTCTAAGAGGAGAGACTTTGATACATACAATGTCTTCAACCTCAAACTCAATTCTTTCCATCTCTTATTTGCGTAGGATTTCTGGCAACCTTGCACTGCCTTCATACGGTCGTCTAATCAACTCTACCTTCTCTAAAGTCTCATGAATCAAACCCGGTCTGAGTAAAATTCTGTTGGTGGTTTCCCACCAACAATTTAGCAATTTGCATGGCCTCCCAAAAAGCCCTTCAAAGGGGCCATCCCAATCGTCGCTTGGTAACTGTTGTTATACACGAACTCAACTAACGGTAGGTGTTGCTCCCAATAGCTTCCAAAGTCCATGATGCATGCCCTTAACAAATCCTTTAAGATCCTATTCACCCTTTCAGTTTTGTAATGACCCAGAATTTCATTCATTTGAATTTGAAATATCTAATTGATTTTAAATATTGAAAAGTTAATTGTATATGTCAAAACTACATAAATTTCAAATATAGCGATTTATTTGATAATGTGAATTGTTAAATTGAGTAATTGGAATGTTTGAATAATTGAATCTTGAATTTAATTTGAATAAATGAATTTCAGAAGATTGTCTAAATCCAATTTTAAATAATAAATGGTTAGCGTAAACTTTAATTTATAATTAAAGTGATTAAACTGGTTTAATAATAATTCGTTTATTTAACATGCTAAAATAGCCTCCCGGAACACTATCTCGGATTTTGATGAAACTAGTTCCATTGGATCCGTAATAGTCAATTATTGTGTCCTAATGAATTTTGTAGCGATTGGACATATCGTTTGGTTGTACGAGTTCGAAATGCACAGAAATTAATTATAGAAAATTAATATAATATAATTTGATTTTAAATGCTAGCTTCTGCAGATGATCGAATTAGGTCCCGATACTAGTTCCATTGTATTCATAATAAGGGTATTACATATAGAACGCCAGGCAGCATGCTTCGATTGGAGCTCGGAAATTTTTGACGTGAATAGTGTTTTATAATTACCTATAAATAAAAGCTAACACCATTTATTATTTTCAAAAGACCCTAAAAGAGAATCCACAGCTGCCACCTCTCCCCTCTCATCCAACGGCAACCATCCATCACAACCACTCCGTTAACTTTCAGGCTTCGACTTCAACTACAAAGTTGGAGAGCACGACAAGATGAA
This sequence comes from Allium fistulosum, assembly GCA_030737815.1. Taxonomy (NCBI): domain Eukaryota; kingdom Viridiplantae; phylum Streptophyta; class Magnoliopsida; order Asparagales; family Amaryllidaceae; genus Allium; species Allium fistulosum. Next base: position 330,243,422 of record CM060906.1, read on the forward strand.
TAATCTTAATGGTGGAGATTGAAAATAGAGAAGTGCGACAGCGGCAATTCCAGTCTGTTCGTTGTGCAGTTTTAGGTGAAATACAGGCGATGGCGGCGGAGGTGGAAGGCAAGGCTAGTGTCAGGAGGTAGGTTGAGGCGAGGCTGCTCTGTGGTGGTGATGCAATGTGCTCCAGTGGAGTCTGGCGACGTCGACGACGAAGTTAAGGTCGCGATCTGGTTGGTTCGAAATGGGAATGAAAGCACGATGATGCCTAGGTTTAAAATGCGATTAGGTTAATTTTTAAGTTAAATATGTAATTAAGAAAATTATTATTTTAATGTAATCAAATTCTTGTAAAATGTATAACTCTTTCGTACGGGGTCCAAATTGAACGCGGTCAGTCGCGTTGTGGTCGTATCAGTGAATACTATATTATAGAGTTAGATTGGGTAGATTTGGAGCTAGTAGGAATTTGTGTTAAAATTGAATGTCTGTTCGATTTTAATTCAAACCGGAACGTTTCGACGCAGACTGGAACCAAAGTGAGTTAAACTCACCTTTCTGGCCCACTTATATTTTATATAAGTGTGAGTATTTTTATTGATGTCTATTTATTGCTTGTTGGATGATTTACCGTTTTACCAGTTGGTTTGGATTTATTCCAGGGAGAAGATGAGACGTTTTATACGTTCTCATGTAAGAGCAGATGACCCTTTGTATACGATCCCGTCTGGAAGCAGTTGATTTATATTTTATGACTGTATGCTGTATGGATGTCGGGGATAGGTTGGAGGGATCCCACGGGATTCCTTATACTATTGATTTTACTTTTCATATTGTATTATATGATCGGTTGGAAATCATATTGTGAATGATTGAAGCGATATAGTCATTATAAACATGCTTGGAAATCCCTGGTATTAAACATGCGTTTAAATTGGATAAATATATATTAAATGTATATTAAGTTGTTTACACACGTTTTAGTGTGTAGGACATAAATGGATAACTTGGGAAGTTATTGCCATTAGATAACAAGTGGTGATGGAAATACTTAATTTAATGAAGTACAATTATTTTTACTTTAGATATACTTCCAAATCTTTCTAAAAGTAATTTTACAAATATTTATTTAAAGTAAATAAATAAATGAGTTTTGAATTTTTTAAAATGGTCCATAATTATTTCTGAATTTCAAATGTAAAGGATTTTCATTTAAACATGTTTTATGGATTTTAAATAAATTATAAAATAGATATTTTTGAGAGGTATTTAATATAAAAGTTTTAAATAATAAAATAATAGTTTTTAAAGTATTTCTTATAGTATGATATTTTTTAAAGTATTTCTAAAAATATATTAGTTTTTAAAGTATTTCAAATAATATAATAGCTTTTAAAGTATATTCAAGTATATATAGTTTTTAGTTATAAGTTAATATTTTATATAAAGTAAATTGAAGTTTTTATATTATATTAGCTTTTTAAATCTTTCTAAACTAGTGTATATATATATATCAAAATATCACTTTTAAGTAGTTTTAACATATTAGTAAGTAATTTAAAAGTAATTATATATATGTGTGTGTATAAATATAAATATATATGTTGTAAATATTAAATTAAGTATTCCATCAACATAGTAATAAGGGGATTTGGGTTCTAACACTTAAGTTAAATAAATGGTTTTGGAAAATTTAACTAAAGGTTATCTAAATTTATAAAATTGTAGATATGCTTGATTTATAAATAAATGTATAAAGATTTATGATAAGAATAAGTAAGGGTTTTGGGTTGTTGTAAATGGTGTTTTAGCAACACTTGTTTTTAACTCTTACTAATTATACTTGGAAATATAATTAGATATTTACAAATGAATATTTGGTAAATAAATACAAGTAAATGGTTTTTGGGTTTGTCATGATGATTATTTTAAACAACACTTGTCTTTATCCCTTAAATGTATTTGAACTTTAAAATAGAGTTTTAAAGATACTGGTTAATGTGAAGTGTTTTGAGTTGTTGTAAACAGTGTTTTTAGTGACATTTGATTTTAAACCCTTAATTTATATTTTAAATAGAGAAATGCTATAAGTATAATTAGAGTTTTAAATAAGGAAATTTTAAAGGAAATAATAAGGATTGAAATATTTTATAAAAATATAGAAAATGTTATACAATAAATTTATAGAACAAAAGGAGTTTATTATAACAATGTTTTGGTAGAAATTGTTTTAACCTCTTTGGTTATATTTTAAAATATGTAAAATTTGTTAAGTAGTTGGTGAATATACTTATACTATTGAGATAAGTATGTGAATATTTTTAAAGTATTATGGGTATAAATGAATAATCATATATATATATATATAAATGTATGTATCTTTTAAAAGGGAAAATAAATATACTTATATATATAATTATATAAAGGAAGTTTTAATTAATAAAGGAGTATAACTTTACGTAGGAGGTTTTGATTTATAAAAGAAGTTTCATTGAGAAAAATATGTTTTACTAAATGAATGGGTTTTAAATTAGTAAATGATAAATTAATTTAATAAGGGATTAAAAGTTCATTTATACGACTTGTTCATGCCTAGCATGAAATGATAGTGCATGTATGATTACTTGCTATGAAAAGTATACGGGAATTAGTTCTCTTATGTGATCAGTCACTTTATTGTTGAATATGACCAGATTTATCGACTCAGTCTTGTGAAGACCGGGATCGATAAGTGTTCTACTTATCAAAACCACTTCAAGATTGAAATATAGTTTCTCTATTTTCGAAGTGAATGATTGAAACCAAGTGTGGTTTTGGAATCTGTTAAGATAATGGAATTCATATGGGATTCATTATGTGATCGAGTTTTGATGAAAACTCGTGTGAAGATGCCGAACGTAGCCTCGACATCGGGAAATGACTAAAGACATAGTGGCATGCATGATCCTGCGGTTTAGCTGACCCATGAAGAGTACATCAACTTCATATCTAGAGTATGCTTATCGATATGTTGCACATGGGGAGTTGATGATACTTGGTTCAGGTTGTTCATGAAAGTGTTTGGACATTAACCAGTTGTGTTTTGCCTTATGGTATATTTTATCTAGAGATATATGAAGCTCGGTAGGTAACTTCTGACCCTTGTCATAGGACATCGGTCTCATTGAGGAGGTCTCCGTGGGAAATCCATTTATACGAACGTACCTTAGCGGTTTTGTTTGTATACCCAAATATGCTTTCAAATGTAATCAATGTAACCATTTCAGCTATGATTAATATTTATTTGAACACCATAGACATTATTATAATATCATTGAATTCTTAATTAAAAGTAGTTTGGCTATTGTGAGGTAAGAACTCGTTCGTGTTTACTTGCGGTGTGGTCTTACGAGATACCTTTATTTCAAATAGGGTTTTATAACATTAAATGATTCAAATCATTTTATTTTTTCTCATGCTAGTTTAACAGACCGATCCGGATGTTATTTCCCTATAATGCTCGCGTAAGCCCCGTGTATACTTCTAGGTTTCATTGGTGATAACTGGAGCTCTTGGAGAGAGGAGCTAGATGATTTCCTACCATAGATTTTTTCCCGCTGCATTGCTTTATCTATATTAATCAGCAATTGTAGATACATGCTATTATAACTGTCCAGGCTGATGATATGTTAGTTTTCTTCGATTGTTGTAAGTATATTAAAATGTTCTTTTTTTAAAATATCATTCTGATATTATATGTTATCGTTCCGCTATGAGATTCTGATGTTTATGTTCTCTTCTTTCTTGTTCTTTTTCTTTCTTCTTTTTTCCATTACCTAACGTTCCGTCATTCCAGCACTTGGGTGCTCGACACATGAATACCGTGGATGTATTAGTATCGACATTTAAGGGTCAAAATGGTGATTGTTACAAGTTTGGTTGTCGGCCTATGGGTGGTAAGCAGTGCTAAGATTTAATGAAGTTCCCAAAGCTGCCTGCAAACTCCTCCAAATTCGCTGGTAAATAAGGGGTCCCTATCACTAACTATACTCATTGGAATCCCATGAAGTCAAACCACCTCCTTAATATAAATATGAGCTAGAGATGCTGCAACCCTGTTGTTCTTAAGAAATAAAATGAGCACTCTTAGTGAGTCTACCCACTATGACCCAAATAGCTTCTTTGCCTCTTTGACTCCTAGGTAATCCCTTTACGAAGTCCATAGATATGTTCTCCCGTTTCCAAGTCAGAATTTTCATTGGCAACAACAATCCTTCGGGTTTCCCTTGCCCAGCCTTAATTTTTTGACATGCCTAACACTTAACAACAAACTCAACTACCCTCTTCTTTATCCCTAGCTAAAAGAAAATTCTCTTCATATCCCTATGCATCTTATCTCCTCTGGGGTGAATGGTCATCCTTGAATGGTGACACTCTTCAAGCACTTCCTCCAATGCACTATCAATCATTGGGACACAAAGGCATCCATCCCTTCTTAAACATCCCTTCTCGTCAACTGCATATCTACTAATATGGGGAAACACGTTCTCCTCTTCTTAATTTATCCAAAATCTTCACTATCTTCTCATCCTTTGCTTTCTCAAGCCTAATGCTGTCTATTAATGCCGATCTAAACTCCATTGCTGCTAAGAATCCTTGGATGGGTTCTGTTGGTGGTTGGATGGTGAAAGTCGAAAGGAACTCCAAATGCCTCCATTCATATATATAGCTCCCAAGGTAGCATGTCTTCGGCTGAGGGCGTCGGCGACGGCGATCCCTTTTCTAGGGGCATATTGTATATCAAAATTGAATGATGCTATATACTCCATCTATCTCTGTTGCCTAAGGTTTAAATATTTTTGAAAAAATAGTTATTTGAGTGATTTATAGTCAGTGAAAAACTCAAACCTCCCTCTCAAAAGATAATGCCTCCACATCTTCAAGGCAAAGACAATAGATGATAACTCCAAGTCATAAATTAGGTATCTCTTCTCATGGTCCTTCAATTGCCTACTAGCATAAGCTACTACCCTTTCATCTTGCATGAGAACTGCTCCCAATCTTGTGCCACATGCATTTGTGAAAATAGTAAAAGGATTCGTCCCATCAGTAATGGTAAGCACGGTTGCACTCGTCAACGATTCCTTAAGTTTTTCAAACGCTTTAGTGCATTTATCATCCTAAGTAAAGACTAGGTTCTTCTTAGTTAAGCAGATTAAAGAGACTTCTATTTTTGCAAAGTTCTTTATGAATTTCCTAAAATAGCCCACTAACCTAAGAAAAATCCCAAATTTCATTGCACTCCTTGGAATTTTCCACCCTTGTATAGCTTCCATTTTTGTATGGTCCACCGCCAATCCATGCTTAGAATTTTGTACCCAATAAATATTACCTCCTTTTTCCAAAAGTGGCATTTCAAAAATTTGCCTTGAGTTGGTGCCTCCTTAAGGTCCCTAGTATCTCCCTTAAGTAATTTTCATGCTATTCTTCGCTCTTGGAGAATACTAAGATATCATCTATAAACGCTACGACGAATTTATTAAGTTGTCCTCTAAATTCTCTACCCATCAAATCTACAGCATACGTGAGGGCATTCGACAATCCAAAAAGCATTACTTCCCATTCATAGAGCCAACTTGGTGTACAGAATGCAGTCTTCGGTTTGTTATCCTTTACGATCCTCAACTAATGAAATCCATTTGCCTAAGTCCAATTGGGAGAAGTTCTTGACTCCCACAAGCTGATCGAACAATTCATCTATCGTAGGTAAAGGGTAGCTATTCTTCCTTATTAACTTGTTTAGTTCCCTATAGTCGATGCATAGTCTCAATGACTTGTCTGCCTTAGTGGCAAAGACAACATGGGCTCCCTATTCCGAGGGACTCCGTCTGATGAATCCTTACTGCAACATCTCTAAGATTTGCTTGTCCAACTCTCATCTCTCTTTGGGGACCATGTGCCCTTATATCGAAGCAACTAGTCGAGAGTCTTTCTCCAAATCAATTGGAAACTCGATCACCCTTTGGGGTGGGAGACCCGAGACTTCCTCACAGACATCGAGAAATTCTCGGATTATGGGTACGAATAATAGCTCTTTATGAGATAGGCTCAGCGAGTACAAATAGGTTAACTTGACTGAGTTTAGGCATGTACGGTGAACCTCTAAATCTCGACCTCTATAATTCTTTAACTATACAACACTCCTAGTGTAATATAAAATTGCCTCGTAGTACGATAACCAGTCCATCCCTAAGATCCATACCCCTCAAAATTAAGAACGTACACATTACATATGAAATCAACGTCGTATTTGTCCACAACTAGGTCTTTGAAAATTAAAGAGAGATGTGTCGACCCTCAAATAGGATTTGAGACTACTGTGGGGTTAGTGGAAAATTAGGTTTGAATATTTAAGGAGTTGACTATATTATTAGCTAAAATAAATGTGATTCTCCAGAGTCAAATAGGGTACGAATTGTATTCCCAAGAATAAGATTGTTACACACCTTTCCATCGTTCTTGAACTTTGCTTTTGACTACTTATTCTCCCAAAAATTCCCTTCTTGTTTCCTCCTTGATTTTGTATAAGTTCTGCCTTCTCCTTCTTCATCTCTTTCTCTTCTGCACTAGTCTTCTACAGCATGGCCATCTCAACTAATGTCTCGTATGTGGCTCCAGTGGGCACTTGGGCCAATAAAAATTCTCTAAGTAGAGAGTTTAGGCCCTTTACAAATTTCATAGCCTTTTTCATAGGCGTATGGATAAAACTTATCTCAAACTTAGCCAACTTTGTAAACTTAATAATGTACTCCTTCAAAGCGGCATCTCCCTGCGCAAGCTATATAAATCTCTAGTTGTAAACTCACCAATGCCCTTGACATAAACCTCAACTCGAATCGGTTCTTGAACACATCCTAAGTGAAAACCCTATCAACATTATCCTCAGCCATAATACTCCACCAATCTAAGGCTTCTCCTCTAAGGTGCCAAAACACTGTACTCATCTTCAGCTGATCCTCCCTATATTCCTAAGATATTATTATATATTATTAAGATATTACTAAGATATTATTATACGCTGAAAGAAAGATTTGCCTAATGTGTTCATGTATGTTCACAAATAGTATATATATATATAGTAGGGTTTTTTGAAAATTACTTTCAAAAATAACAAGTACTCCACTTATACGTATACTTATTCCTATTGATTGGGTAACCTAGGTTTTTGATACCAAATGTAACAACCCGTCCCGAAACAAGCGTATATATCGACCTAGAAAAGGCCAATCAAAACTTAGATCCATTCCAAAGTTAGATGTTGGTTGGTAAAAAGAACAATATAGAGCTATTTATCTACACATTCAGGACTCATAGCGAAAGGATAAAATATAATAGCATAAACATTACCCATTTTATTTCAAAAGTCCAAATGTCATAAATCTAAATACCAAGTCAATATTAACTATACTTATCCGAAATATAACATTTACAAAATTACAATATTATCTTTTTAAAATGGGTACAATCAGAAAATAACATATGCATATAATAGAATATTGCTGCAAGCTCCACTATCGCCACCGCCATCTGAATCATCATTTCCTTTCTTAGCCCGTGTTGTAATGAGGAGGGAGCAAGAACAATAATGTCTGGTGAATGAAAATCTCAAGCCTTCCTATATTAGTACAAGGGTAGTATAATTTAAATAAGGATACGCCTTATGCATTTTAACTATATTCAAGGTCTTTCCACTTATAAGTCCTACGGCTTATCTAATTCAATAACCAATTTCAACCCAACGACCCATATTCATTGTCATAAATGTCCTCTACCTAAGCCACTTAGTATCTTTTTATTGGAAATTAGGAAGACTCTGACCATTTAATACCTCATTAAGGTAGGTTACCATTATTTAATACCTAACCCAAGGCAGACCCCTCTCTAGTATATATCTTTCTTACATTGCACAGAATCTCTTCAGCCATATTATACTTACTATTGAAGCAGACCTTTCCGAGATATCCTTTACCTTGCCTAAACCCAATCCCAATTATTTAATACTTCCTGCATAAGGAAAAGGCAGACCCTCAAACAGCCTCTTAATACCATCAATCCCCGAAGCCGGTCCTTCGATTTTTAACCCATACGCCCACAAAGACATCTCACATTAGTCCAAATATTCTTACGTACTGGTAGCCAGATTAGCTGGGCAGATTTATCCTAAAGAATTTGGGACTGACCTCGCATCATCCATAGTTACGGATTATAGGCAATGTCTCTTATCAGCCCCAAAGTCACACAGTTGGTAGCCAGATTAGCTGGACAGACTTATGTGTACTTTTGACTGACCATCCGTATAACTTAGTCATAATATATAACACTCTATAAATATATTATCACAAACCTTACCATGTATTTTAGGCCTTATAAGAAAACCTTCTTATTCTGTATATACAATTGTTTCTTTCCTAAAGGAGGAAATGATTGATAATTAATTACCTAATTAACTACGCAATTAATATGTTATAATTGTACGTTATTTATGGTAATATATATAAGTACGCAGTTAATGAATTTTTATTCATACGAGGGTTACACCTTAAACTACCATTTAAATGTCAACTCTTCAAAAAATACTAGTTTTATTCCCATAATAACACATATTCCATGAATCCAATATCCAAAATCAAATCAACAGACTTGTAATTAGAATCCAATTCCAACTTATTCCATATTAAACTAATGGAATAAACCAATAATAAGAACTTATAATTTAATATATTCTACACTGTATTTTACTTCTTTTACATGAAATTAGACAAGGAAATCCTTATTAAATTCGTAGAAATAAGGGGTTGCATACTATGAATAAAGATTCGTACCTTACACACCATTTCATAATCAAATCCCTTAATTAGATCAAAATAAAAAGAATAAAAAGTGGAATAGAAGGTAAAACACTTAAATTGCAAAATCTATATAAACTCCATTATTCTAATATAGAACAAATTAAGATTCCAACCTAAGAATTGACATTTTTCTTTGGGGTAATTTTAGGAAATTTTAATGTGCTTTTTTCATAATCCAAAACTACCAAGGCATATGTCAAACCCAAACTATACTAGTCAACTATTAAAATTAAAAAAAACTAAGATTTCCTCTCACTTTAGGTCCTTAACTTTGCTCCTCTTTATATTTGACATGCCTAACAATCTCCTTTAAATCTCTCTTTTTAGATTTATGCAATAAGAGATTTGCATAAGAATTAGATCCAGAAATTAAAAAGGTTGGAGGAGAAAAGGGATTAGAAATTGAATAAACATCTAAATTCCTTATCTGAAATCCTATAGAGTTCCTTGGATCTTTGGAGAAGCAAGACTAATGGAGTTTCGCTGTATTCCCAAAATAATTTGTGTAGAAAAGTAAGGGGGCTAGGCTCCTATTTATAGTGGTTGGATTGTAACAGAACTGTTAGATTTAGGTCGATTAAAATAATAAGATCTAGTAGGTTTAAACAGCTCAAAACCCTAGTCGCCATCCACTTTTACCGGTCGACCGCCACTCTCCACCGGTCAACAGCTAGCGATCGACCAGACAAAGGAGAGCGATCGGTCCTTCTATTTTGGGAATAAAAGTTTTGTGTCATTATTTTTAATTATTTTCTTCCTTAATTGCACATTAACGTTAACATTAATTTTATCGATTACTTAACCCCTAAGTATATTTACCGTTAACTTTTGAAATTCAAACTTAGGGATTAATTATTTATTTGAATTTGAATTCTATTTAAATTAATTTAAATTCGAAAGTTCAAACGTCCATGACATTTGAGCTTCGTTTTCAATATATTATATATGGAAATTGATCAGAATATCACTACAAACACAATGACATAATTTTCATGGTCGAATTTTGAATTTTATGAATTTTCCATTTTAATACAACCTTATTTAAATTAATTTATCCAATTTGTTTATTTATTGTTGATTTTATGGAGTGTTACAACTAGCATGGAGTACACTTCAAACAGTGGCAACATCTCTAAAAAATTGCAAGTTCTATCACCTCAGGTAATTTAGGGTGAACTACTAGGCAACAATATAGCACATCACAATATTCATAGATGAAGCAAGAAAAATATCAAGTATCGACTCCAAGCAGTGAACGTTTCTTCAACATTGAGCACATGTTCTTGAGTTTCGCCTCTAGTTTTTGATGTCAATAGCAGCAACAATTCGACGAAGATACAATCTCCGCTGAGGTACCAATTTGAACTATTTGGCAAAGGCAAACCGCTTTAGACGAAATTCTAGCAACGACCTTTTCATTATTGGCAACTGTTAGCACCAAAATTGGTCACTAACCTCGTTGAGAAAGATTGTGTAGAGAGATAAATGATGAAAGTAAATTTAAACAAGGAACAATATGCTAAATTGAATGCAAAGACGAGAACACCAGATTTATAGTGGTTCGGCGTAACTGCCTACGTCCACTTTGAGGTTAATCTTTATTGCTTTACTAGATAATTGATTACAAATACAATCCGTTTGCCAACTAATTGAATGCAATTGCTAATTAAAGAGGTTGAGTCTTGAAAGTGGTAGAGTCTCCCCAGTGTTCTCGAAAAAAGGTCCATTTCACTGTACCCCTGCCTCTCTATTTATAGACGAAGGTGGGTTGGACTTCCCTGGTGGGCCTGGTAGCTGAATAACTCGGTCCAAATCGTGTAAGTTCTGTGCGCCGAACCAGAGAGGCCGAACGACAGAATGCCGAGCCTCCCCCTTTATGCCGAACGAGGTGAGGCCGGACACTCTGAATGCCGAACATCCGTTTGTACTGAACGACCTTGGATGACGAGCGGCAGGTGATTGCCGAACGAGATATGTATCGGACGAGATGTGGTGTTGAGTGAGGGATGCAGGTCGAACGAGGCTGGATTGCCGAACAGTCTGGGAATGCAGAGCGTACCTTGTAGGCCGAACGTTCATGGATGCCGAACGTCCCTCATATGCCGGACGTCCCTTGGCCGAACGATGTCTTCGGCCGAACAATATCTTGGTCGAACACAATATCTTGACCGAACGGGGTCTCTGGCCGAACGAAGCCTTTGGCCGAACGATGCCTTTGGCCGAGCGCTCCTGGATGCCGAGCGTTCTTCTTTAGCCGAACAGTATTCAATACCGAACATTTCCCGATGCCGGATGCTCCTAGATGCCGAATGCTATCTCATGCCGAACGCCCTTTAGATGCCGAACGATCCAGTTGGGCCGAACGGTGGGTATGCCGAGTACTAAGTTGCCTGCCAAATCTCCAGGAAACACTTGCCCCCCAAAGTGTATTACGTGACCGAACGTGATACGCTTTGAATTACATATCCTCCATGCTTTGCTTTGAACCTTGGTTCATCACTCTTGAGGGTTGCTTTCATGTAAATGCCGGTTCTGGAGGTGTGTGCCGAACGTAGTGTGAATGCCGAACGATGCAGTCGAAGCCGAACACTCCTCATGTGCCGAACGACTTTGTGTGCCGAAGCCGAACGTTGCGGCTTTGACCGGTTCCACCAGCCATAGCCTCTTCGACTTCTTCTTCTTCCCTATAAAGACTGGCGCCTTCCTCCTTCTTCTCTTTTCACATTTTCATCACCGCTGCCTTGTACTTGCTGACATTTCCAGTTAACAACCTCCAACGATTCATCAATCCTTTCCAAGTCTTCTACCTACTAACTAGGTATCGATTCTTCCGTCCAAATCCTTCCCATAACTTAAAACAGTCTTTATGCTCAAGTTCCATAATCGATAGGGTGAATCGACCCTTGATTAAGGTACTTTAAGAGTTTTTAGAGTTAAACGATGAGGGTGGAAGGAGGAGTAAATAGAGACGAGCTTTCTAGGAAGCTGTGGGGAGACGTGTTGTGGTTCGGCATAATTCTCCTGTGCCGAACGAGATTGGAGGAAGAAAGAATATAGGAGGATCAGGAGATGGTTGGGATGCCAAACAGTAAGGTCTGGCATGACTTGCCGAATGCTCGGTTCTCGTCGTTCGGTCGTGGATGGTGGAAGGGAGGAAAAATTGAAGGCAGTGCCGAGCGTTGAGGCTCGGTGTAATTCAGGTTCGACGTGACACACCATATGCCGAACGACGGGATGGAAGGTTAGGGAGGAAGCATGAGTTAGTGGGGATGCTGAGTGTTGTTTCGGCCGAACAGAACCTTGGACGAACGATGCTTTGCCGAGCGCTAACTAGTTCGAACGATAGTTAGGCCGAACGAGAATTTGGCCGAACAAGTTTTAGGCCGAACGGTAGCTTGGCCAAACAATCACAAATGCCGAACCATATCAAGGCCGAACAATGATAAATGCCAAAACATACTTAGGCCGAACATCGTAAATGCCGAACCATAGTTAGGCCGATCAAACATAAATGTCGAACCATACTTAGGTCGAACAACACAAATGCCGAACAATCATAAGTGCCGAACCATCATAAGTGCCGAACCAACAATTGCCTTGCCTAATCATATAACAAAACAAGGACAAGGACTCTAGCATACTAGCATATCAAACTAATCCGGACTATTAACTCCCTAGCTTCAGTAGACATAAACCTAAACTTAGATTGACATAATCGGATAACTTCTTTTAACGTTCTCTGAATCTGAAACTGTAATCACCATAAGGCAGGCTTACGGAGACGGTCAGCGATGACGGTCTCCGAAGGCAATGATTTGAAGCTCAGTTTTATATCAGTAACCTTGTGACTTTCAAATTTTCAACGCTTATACACGATTGATTGCACTAGTTCACACACCACGTGGGAGGAATATTCGTGTTGTTAATTCTAACGTTGAGCATTTTTCAAGTATAGTTCTCACAGGTGCTTTGCCAGATTCACTATTTATTGGAGATGTCTAAAAAATCCAACTCCGCCACTATTTCAGATAGGCCCGGGCCATCTTCAAAGCAAGAAGTCGCGGACACTTCAAATCCGTCGACTTCCCTCGCTCATAATTTAGTTCCTGATGCCCTGGAGGCATCGATTCTCTTGGATGATCCAATCGATTCACAGGCTTCGAAGATTAACGAAGTCGCGCTTCGGGGAATATGCTCTATCCACGGAATCCCCTTCGCCGACGTGTTGGTTCCGTCGAGGCATGATCGTCCACACCTGCCCCCAGTTGGATATACCGCATGTAATAAGTTTATGTGCTGGATGGGCAGCGTGCCTCCATTCAATTTATTTCTTTGGGACGTGTTGCAATACATAGACATCGCCCCGTCGCAACTGCACCCAAATGGCCACGCATTCATATACGGGACCTACCTCCTTTTCATGGCCGTCTTCTCTAGGCCTCCAACTCCCGGCGACATCAGATATATTTATATGATTAAGAAGCAGAAAGATAGCCCCTCCTTTGTGTTCCTCGAGCCGCATCACAAATGCCAAATTTTGACCGGAGCATGTAGTAAATTTGCCCTGTACAAACAGGAATGGTTCTATGTGCGTTGCCCTCCTGGTTTCACGAGGAGATGGGTTGAAGGCAGTAAGTCTTTTCCCTGAGTCGACATTCACGCTCTATCGGAGCTATGCTTTTTCTAACGTCTTGTTTCATATTTTCAGGTATCAACCCACGTCCTGAGGGCCGAGGATATTCTGAGACCGTCGAAGCCATTAGAGCTCTTCCTGCCGAGGAACGGGACATCTGAACCCTCATTTCAAATGAGTCATTATCGAGATTTAGACTGTTAATAGGAGGTCGCCGGATTAGCCTTCTTGAGGGCGTCTCCATTCCTAAGCCCGCATCCGGTAAAGGGAAAAAACTAGCTGAATCGTCATCACGCGATACCCCTGATGTACATGAAGGGGAGAAAATCAAAGAGAGTGAAGCTCCTGAAACACAAGGCGAGAATGTGGGTCCTACTCAGGATCCGTTGGTCGAAGTGCATGATATTGAAACGTCATCTTCCCCTTCGAAGGGGAAAAAGAAATTGACGTATAAGATGAGGAAGGAAAAAGTTGGTGGAACTTCCAAAATTACCCTTGCCCCAGTGGAGAAAGAAACTTCCTCACAGCATCTAGAAAGTTCTTTGAAGGGTCTGTCGAACCTTACCATCCCTGACGATCTACTCAACTACGGTTTTGACGATCCAGAGGCCCTTAAGTTTCATTCGCCCGCTAGAGGCGACACGGGAGTTCACGCCCGAGTTCAGGGAGATAATACTCCAATCAGTAGAGATAAAGGAACTGGTCCATCGGGGGGAACACTAGGACACACATGCACACACGCACTTCACCATACACTTCAATTTTTGCCATTATCCCGATTCTTCCTAACTCGCTGTTATTTTTATTTTATGCAGGTGACATGGGGCGCTCCCACGGGTTCGATCGCCTCCACGGCTCTTCTATATTTCACCATCCTGGACGGGATTCAAGCTCCGATAGACGTAGGGACAGAGACGGTTACGAAGATCGAGACAATCGTCCCCGTGAGTCGTCTTATCGAAAGAAAACATATTCCCAGTCATCACACTCTCACGATCCCCCTCCTCAAACCGAGTCAGTCAGAGAAAAGCTTTCGCAGAAGGGGTCTCAACCCGATGTTTCTCGAGATCAACATTCCGGTTCATCAAGCACACGGCAATCTCGGGAACATCGGAAGAGAACAGAACTTTCAAAGCCTCCTTCCCCTGTTTCTGCGGCTGACCCTACGATAGCGAAGAAGATGGTCGATCTTAAAGCTAAATTTCCCAAGATCTGCTTTGACGGCCTGAAGTTCCTCCCAGCTATTCACCACATTCCAGGGCACGTCAAGCAGAGTGCCATCGCCTGCAACAATGACGTCTATGTTCAACATGATGCGTTTGTACACTTGGTCGAAAAAGTCTCGGAAGTATCCATTGAGCGACAACAGGAAATTGATCGTTTGAAGCTCAAAGCTATCTTCGACAAGGACATCATCAAGAATCAAGACGAAGAGCTCGCTTCATACAAGTTCAAGCTTGAAGCCGCAGAACAGAATGCTAAGGAGACCGCGGAGGCCGTCGCTCGTCTAGAGAGGGCCCATAAGAAAGAACTTGACGTCGCAGTCCAACGCAACGGGGCCCTAGCTCTAGAAAAAGATTCTATTCAAAAAGAAAGGGATACACTCGCCCTGCAGGTCAAAGAGCTGAAGGAGCTACTCTCTAAGGAGAGGGAAGAAAAGATAGTGGCTCAAGAAGAGTCTCAACGGTACTGTAACGAGATCGTTGATACACGTCTCCTAAAAGCAAAGCTCGATGATGAGCTTTCCAAGGTTGAGACGATGAAGAGCGAAGCCCGTGAGGAGGGCAAGAGACTAGCTTCCGAGGAGATCGACTCCCGTCTTGAAGCAGCTGTAGAGGCCGGTAGAGAAGAGGTCAAGTGTATGTTTGACCCGCTGATTGCCGAATACAGCACCCGCGTCCTCATGCACCGAGACTTGACTTTCTTAGGCGAAGGCTATCTTGAATCTCTTGCTGAGGCCTGTGAGGCTTTAATAAAGATCAGGAAGGTCGAGTCGGGCACTGAGGAGGTCGATGAGGAGGCTTTAGTGAAGGAGTTTCTCAGAGGGAACGAGACAGCGGACTCGTCTGCAGCTTTGGCTCTTTATGGTAAAGGCTCTACCCTGTCAAAAGAGAAGACGACGAAGCTGGTCCATCTGGGGCTAAGGCTGTAGCTCCTCCTTCTGCTCAATCGGCCGGTCGACAGACACTTGACCCATTTGAGCAGCATGCTGGCTATGATCCGGAAGATCTCGGCCTCGGCATTCACGTGCTATCTCCTATTCTAGAGGGTGAAACCCCGCGCATAGCTGAAAGCCAGCAAGAAACCGGTATAAAACTCTTCCTTTAGAAGTCCAAAGATCTGTCCCTTTCTGTGAGCGGTTATTTATCCTAATGTTCGTTCTTATGTTTTTATGCAGGCCGCTCCGATCCTGAACCAACTCCGAGGAGCGATGGCGCCAAGGAGGAGGCGGGGAAAACAAGCGATGTCGCTCACGCGGGAGTAACTCCCGACCCTGACGCTCAAGTGATCGGGGCGCTAGATGATGATAAGTTTGACACTTCATCTCCCGTTGAAGGGAGTGATGAAATCGAAATCACTGGCGCCTTAGAACATACTTCGAAGGTGAGCATGAAAGAGTGACTCGTAGAAGAGAAGAAAAAGAAGGTCGAGATCAAGGTCGAGCCTCAAATACTAGAACTTACCGACCCGCTGAATAGGCCTCTGAAAGTCATTCTTCCCGGCAAATCCAAACCTCTGATGTTCCTTCTCCCACTCCTGACGCCGCTTCTTTGGCAAGCAAAAAGTCCAAGAGGAAGCGTGAGGGAGAGGAGCCATCTGAGAAAACAAAGGAAGACAAGAAGAAGAAGCCGAAGAAATAGCCACTATACTCGTTCAACGAGATTTTGCTTAGGTCTTGTAACTACTTTTACTTTTTCGTTTCCGTAGTTTGTGTAGATAGATTTCTGACTCCAAGTTTTGGAGGAGTGGTTGTATAACCCCATTTTGGATTATTGAATAAAGCTTAGTTTCTTTGTCATTTGAACGATTCTTTTGCCTTTTTTTAGCTTTCTGTATAACTGTGGTCGAAACTCAAGTTCTTATGAGTTGCATAATTTCCCAATCCATTCTTACATTGTTCGAACATTCTTTGGAACTCAGAATATTTTCTAATCCGCGCTCCGGGGACTTAGAGTAATTCGGTCTGCATTCAAGGGACTTGGAGATTGGAGTCGTTTATACTCTAGTCCGAGCTTTGGGGACTTAGAGTACTCCGGTCCGCACTCAGGGGACTTGGAGATTCAAGTCGTTTATACTATATTCCGCGCTCCGGGGACTTAGAGTACTCCGGTCCGCACTTAGGGGTCTCGGAGATTCAAGTCGTTTATACTCTAGTCCGTGCTCCGGGGACTTAGAGTACTCCGGTCTGCGCTCAGGAGACTCGGAGATTGGAGTGGTTTATACTCTAGTCCGCGCTCCGGGGACTTAGAGTACTCCGGTCCACGCTCAGGGGACTCAGAAATTGGTGTGGTTTATACTCTATTCCGCGCTCTGGGGACTTAGAGTACTCCGGTCCGCACTCAAGGGTCTCGGAGATTCAAGTCGTTTATACTCTAGTCCGCGCTCCGGGGACTTAGAGTACTCCGGTCCGCACTCAGGGGACTCGAAGATTCAAGTCGTTTATACTCTAGTCCGCGCTTCGGGGACTTAGAGTACTCCGGTCCGCACTCAGGGGACTCGGAGATTCAATTCGTTTATGCGAGTTCGTACATCATACGGAATAATGTAACTCCAGCGGTTCATCACCAGATTACAAGGTACAGAAACATTAATAATTCGTGAAACAGACGGCTTCAAGCCTTTATTAATGAAACAAACTAAATTGTCCAATTACACACTAAAAAGGAAACTAAGAATCAGCGGAATAAAAACATACAGCAAACAATTGTACCTAAAACAGGAAAGAGACATGCTAAATGTAATAACATCGCAAATGTTCACTGTTCCACGCTCATGGGAGTATCACGCCATCAACGGTCGCTAGCTTGAAAGTTCCCTCTCCAAGCTTTCGTTCAACGACATATGGACCTTCCCAGTTGGGATTCATACGTGATGGTACCGAGAAAACTCGTTTCAAAACGAGATCACCCACATTAAAGATCCTTGGGCGGACTTTGTCGTCGTAATATCGCTTGACTCGGTGCCTATGTGCTGCCGCCCTTAGTTCAGCCTCTTCACGTTTTTCGTCGATGCAGTCCAGTGATTCCAACAAGAGATCCTGATTCATCCTAGGATCATAATATGTCACTCGATGCGATGGAACTTCAAGCTCCATGGGTATAACGGCTTCCGAGCCGTATCCTAATGCGAATGGAGTGTGGCCAGTCGCGGACTTGTGGGTAGTTCTATAAGCCCATAATGCTGTTGGGAGTTCATCTACCCACTTGCCTCCGGCTTTTTCGAAGCGCTTCTTCAGTATGGACTTGATTATTTTGTTTACGGCCTCGACTTGTCCGTTAGCTTTCGGATGCGCAACGACGGCGAACTTCTTCTCAACGCCGTACTTTAAACAGAAATCTTTGAACTCTCTGCTTTCAAACTGTGTTCCGTTGTCCGTAAAGATGGTTCGAGGGAGACCAAAGCGGCATATAATGTTTCGTACAACGAAATTAATGACCTTCTTAGAGGTGATTGTGGCTAAAGGTTCTGCCTCGGCCCATTTTGTGAAATAGTCGACTGCAACTATCGCGTATTTTGCAACACCTTTGGATATAGGCAAAGAGCCGATTATGTCGATTCCCCAGATTGCAAATGGCCAGGGACTAACCATTTGTGTGAGTTCTGTTGGTGGAGCTCTCTGGATTTTCGCATATCTTTGACACTTGTCACATTTTCTTGCGTAGTCTACAGCGTCCCGATTTACAGTTGGCCAATAGTATTCATAACGGAGGATCTTTTTTGCTAGTGTCTGCCCCCAGTATGGTCGCCACATTCTCCTTCGTGAACCTCCTCCAAGAACCGCTTTGCCTCATCACGGGCAATGCACCGTAGTAAAGGGACCAAGAACCCTCTCCGATACATTACTCCTCCCTGCATTACATATCGAGCGACTTTGCGAATGACCTGCCGCCTTTCGCTTCTTCTTTCGGGCAAAGTCCCGTTTAGCAGGTATCGTTTGAACGAGGTCATCCACGACTCCTCCTCGATTTCCGTTTCCAACGCAAAATCGACTTCCATCACATCTATGCTTGGAGTGTGTATGTTTTCGATGGGAACTAATCCCATTTGCTGCGCATCGCCAGTGCTTGCGAATTTGGCCAATGAATCGGCTTCCTTGTTTTGTTCACGCGGGACATGCGAAATGTCATAATGTTCGAAGTTCGCCAATAGTTCCCGAACCAGAGCAAGGTATGGAGCGAGCTTTTGTCCCCTTGCTTGGTAGTCTCCTCGCACTTGGTACACCACCAGCTGCGAGTCATAAAAGATTTCAACTGATTTAACCCCGAGTTCTCCAACGAGTTTTAAGCCAGCAAACAGTGCTTCATATTCTGCTTCATTATTCGTAGCCGGGAAACTGAGTTTCAAAGCGTAACAAATCGATCGATTTTTTGGAGTTACGAGAATTACACCATCTCCGGAGCAACGGTCGTTTGATGCCCCATCGGTGTATAATTTCCATCGAATGGGGGGAATGACACTGTGATTATCTGGTTCGTCAGATACAGTAAACTCAGCGATGAACTCTGCTAGTGCTTGCCCTTGTATGGCTCTTCTTGGTAGGTAAGTAATATCGAACTGACTCAACTCGATATTCCATTTTAACATCCTTCCAGAAGTTTCTGGTCATTGGAGTACCTGCCGTAAGGGCTGATCGGTATAGACACTGATCGAGTGTGCTTGAAAGTATGGACGTAGCTTACGTGATGCAATCACCAAGCAATAGGCCGATTTCTCAATTTTAGGGTAATTTCTTTCTGCCCCCGTTAAACGTTTACTAACGTAATACACCGGCTTTTGGACTCGGTCCTCCTCGCGGACTAAAGCCGCACTTATAGCATGCGGGGGAAACGACCAAGTATATGTACAGCATCTCGTGGTCTACTGGTTTTGACAGCACTGGAGGACTCTCCAAATGACTCACCAGATCTCGGAATGCTTCCTCACAGTTGGATGTCCATTCGAAATTCCTCTTCCCTTTCTTTATTATATCGAAGAAGGGAATGCACTTGTCCGTGGCTCTGGATATAAATCGGCTCAGCGCAGCCACCTTTCCATTCAAGCTTTGCACCTGTTTTATAGTTCTGGGCGCTTGCACATCTCGAATAGCTTGAATCTTTTCCGGGTTAGCTTCGATTCCCCTAGCATTAACAATGAATCCCAAAAACTTCCCCGACGCAACGCTGAAGGAACACTTCAGAGGGTTGATCTTCATCCCATAATATCTAAGTATATCGAACATCTTTGCTAAGTCTCGAATGTGGTCGTTTGACTGTCGTGACTTCTCGAGCATGTCATCCACATAGACTTCCATCATCCTACCAATATGGTCTTTGAACATTCGGTTCACCAAACGTTGATAGGTCGCTCCCGCGTTTTTCAATCCGAAAGGCATTACTACATAGCAATATAGCCCAACGTCTGTGACGAAACTGGTGTGCTCTTGGTCCGGAATATGCATCAGGATCTGATTGTATCCCGAGTATGCATCCATGAATGATAACAACTCGTGTCCTGCAGTGGAGTCGACCAATTGATCAATCCTAGGCAATAGGAAACTGTCCTTGGGGCATGCTTTGTTCAAATCGGAATAGTCTACGCAAGTTCTCCATTTCCCGTTCGCCTTTTTCACCAGCACGGGGTTTGATACCCATTCAGGGTAGAGGGCGTCGCGGACGAACCCATTGGCTTTGAGTTTTTCCACCTCCTCTCTGAGAGCAGCGGACCTCTCCGGGTCCATTCCTCTCCTCTTTTGTTTAACCGGGACGTACTTTGGGTCTATGTTCCACATATGACTCATAATAGCGGGAGAAATCCCGCACATATTAGAATGTGTCCAAGCGAAAACATCAAGATTCGCTTGGAGGAAATCAATAAGGTCTTCAGTCATTGCGGGGCTGAGTTGTGATCCGATCTTTAGTACTCGCGATGGATCGTCTCGGCTGACTGAAATGTCAATTGTCAATTCAGCCGGCGCTGCCTTTTCTTCCCTGGGTTTCTCATCGTCGTCTCTCGGATCTATGTCTCTAAAGATCCGAGAATTATGCCCGAGCCAGGGCTCGGGCATTACTTGTCAATTGTCAGTATTATGGATACGGACGGGATTGTCCGCAACCTTTCCTTAATCCCTCCAATGGGCCTCTCGGAGCTCAGCCACATAACATGCACGACCAGTCGCCTGGTCGCCATGAACAACACCTACTCCTTTGTCAGTCGGAAACTTCAAAGTCAAGCACCACGGGGCTAATGCTGCCCTAAACTCAACCAGGGCCGGTCGACCCAAGAACACATTGTACGGAGAATCCACATCCAAAACTACGAAGGGTAGGATTCGCACCCTCCTACGCTCGCCTTATCCCAGTTCAACTGGTAACTCAACATACCCCACTGCATCGGTCGCTGCGCCATTAAAGCCATGTCTACGAGCTTTAGACGGTTTCAAAGCCTTCTTCTCCATCTTCATCTGGTCATAAGACTTCTTGAAGATGATATTGACAGAACTTCCACAATCAATCAAAATTATCTTCACATAAGCCGGCCCGATTGTCGCAGATATGACCATCGGGTCGATGGTAGGAGCCTCTACTTGGTCAGCATCTCTGCTCCTGAATACTATATCGTCTGCCATCACGCGCAGCTATTTAGCA
Organism: Allium fistulosum; assembly: GCA_030737815.1. Taxonomy (NCBI): domain Eukaryota; kingdom Viridiplantae; phylum Streptophyta; class Magnoliopsida; order Asparagales; family Amaryllidaceae; genus Allium; species Allium fistulosum. The sequence continues at coordinate 330,264,772 of CM060906.1, forward strand.
GGGGTCCCATCCTCTACGTTGGCACAACACTCGAAATCTGCGTGCTTCCGGGAACTAGCATACCGCTCCATCTCTTGCCAGTTCTTATCCGCAGGGTGAGGCCCACCGATGATCGTGTTTATGACTAGTCTGTCCACAGTCCGGGCAGGTTCCTCGGGATGACGTGGAGCTGGTGCACGACCTGGGTTGGATGTTCCCTGTCCTCCTTCCTGTGGATTCTTCACAAACTCCTGTAACTTTTTCTGCCTGATCAACTTCTCTATAGCGTCGTGTAGGTGTCTGCACTCTTCCGTATTGTTCCCATAAGTCTCATGGAAGCGGCAGTATTTCCCAGTCCGCTTTTGTTCTTCGGTTGACTCCTTTGGACGTGGCTTTCTGTACTGAAAGGTATTGCAGGTTGATAGGTAAATGTTCTCAAGAGACGCATTCAGTGGGGTATACTCATTGTAGGTTGGAATTCTCGGCTTCCACTTCCCCTCTTCTCTCTTCTTCCCTTGATTTCTTCCTCCGGATTCCTTAGGTTGCCCGGGCTTGTTCTGGACATTGACTTGAACTTTTCTCGAATTGTCTCCGGACTGCTTCACAGCAATGTTGCTTTTCACGGACTCCTGGACAGGCCCCGGTGCCTTATCTCGCCTTACCCACCTAGCTTCCTCTCTTCTTATGAACTGATGTGCCTTTGAGTAAAAACGCTCTAGCGTAGTTGGAGGTTTTCCTGCCAGCCAGTCTCCAAACTCTAAATCCGGATCCACGCCTCGCATCACAGCCATAAGAATTGCATGATCATTGGGATTGCTGACTTCGGTTGCCGCAACATGGAATCTCTGCAAATACTCCTTCAATGATTCCCCAGGAGCCTGGATTACACTTGATAGAGACATCACGTCCTTTGGACGAGTAGTATGTATCCTGAACTGTTCTATAAATTTCTTCGCCAACTCCTCGAAACTGGATACAGACCGTGGAGGAAGTCGAGTGAACCACATGGTAGCGATCCCAGATAGAGTTGTTGGAAAGCATCTACACTTGGTTGCATCATTTGCTCTAGCTGAATCCATTATCCATTCGTAACTCATGACATCTTGTCTGGGATCAGTCTTTCCTTCATATGCCGGGATAGTTGGCATACTAAACTTCCTGGGGTATGCTTCCTGCAGAACAGTGTTTGTGAACGAAGTAGGCTTCTGGACACCCCCCAATCGTCGTTTGATAAGCCTTGATTCTCTTTCATCAATTGTCTGATCATGGCCGTCAGGTCTAGGGTCTGTATGGAAGGTGGAAGGTTGGAGTCTGTCCTTCATGATTGATCAGGCTAATGCCTCCTCTACTGGCGATCTGCCAAATGTGCATCTTGAGGTTCGACATCATTGGCATCTTGATGATCCGGGCCTCCAGCCTCCACCTGCACTCCAGCTCCTAAGTTTCCAGCTCTTGCTTGGTCACAGTCTCCAGCTGTTCGGACAGCAGCACCTGCCTGCGTAGTTTCAGTCTTACGGCGTCTACGCCTGGGAGGTTCATCGGACGAAGTCGAGCTGTCGGATGAAGAATAAGGAGCGGGATTGCCCCCAGCATTCTGATGTTGTTGTTGAGTGAGTTGTGTCATGAGGTTGGCGTTGGCTTGCATCTGCTCTCCGAGTTGTCTCCTGCTTTCCCTGAGTTCTCTCATCAAGTCGTTGAACTCTATTCTGGTGACAACCGGAATTTGGTCCTGGGCGGTAGTCCCTGTACCTAGCATTGCTTGCTGATTGCTAGGCCCTGCTTGTTGTACGCTAGCAGTCTCGTGGGCGTCCGCATTATGAGAGGCTGATCTGGTACGTGGTCTTGCCATTGTAGAGTTATTGGTATGAACTCTGAGTAGAATCAACGGACGTCCTACGAATGAATCGGATCTTCTTCGGGGGATTTATTCAATCCAGTAGCTTCAAAGCAGATCCTTGAGGTCTGAGAATTCAATTCTCAGTGAAAGCACCAAAGTGTTCGCACCAAAATTGGTCACTAACCTCGTTGAGAAAGATTGTGTAGAGAGATAAATCATGAAAGTAAATTTAAACAAGGAACAATATGCTAAATTGAATGCAAAGACGAGAACACCAGATTTATAGTGGTTCGGCGTAACTGCCTACGTCCACTTTGAGGTTAATCTTTATTGCTTTACTAGATAATTGATTACAAATACAATCCGTTTGCCAACTACTTGAATACAATTGCTAAGTAAAGAGGATGAGTCTTGAAAGCGGCAGAGTCTCCCCAGGATTCTCGAAAAAAGGTCCATTTCACTGTGCCCCTGCCTCTCTATTTATAGACGAAGGTGGGTTGGACTTCCCTAGTGGGCCTGGTAGCTGAATAACTCGGTCCAATGGTGTAAGTTCTATGCGCCGAACCAGAGAGGCCGAACGACAGAATGCCAAGCCTCCCCCTTTATGCTGAACGAGGTGAGGCCGGACATTCTGAATGCCGAACATCCGTTTGTACTGAATGACCTTGGATGACGAGCGGCAGGTGATTGCCGAACGAGATATGTATCAGACGAGATGTGGTGTTGAGTGAGGGATGCAGGTCGAACGAGGCTGGAATGCCGAACAGTCTGGGAATGCAGAGCGTACCTTGTAGGCCGAACGTTCATGGATGCCGAACGTCCCTCATATGCCGGACGTCCCTTGGCCGAACGATGTCTTCGGCCGAACGATATCTTGGTCGAACACGATATCTTGACCGAACGAGGTCTCTGGCCGAACGAAGCCTTTGGCCGAACGATGCCTTTGGCCGAGCGCTCCTGGATGCCGAGCGTTCTTCTTTGGCCGAATGGTATTCAATACCGAACATTTCCCGATGCCGGATGCTCCTAGATGCCGAACGCCCTTTAGATGCCGAACGATCCAGTTGGGCCGAACGGTGGGTATGCCGAGTACTAAGTTTCCTGGCTAAATCTCCAGAAAACAGCAACTGCATCATCTTGGCATGAATTCTAGAACACCCCAACTCGACTACAGGATTCTGATCTAGAGGCAACAAACTTCTATGAGATTTTAGATATAGCGTCATGGCGGGTTGTTCATGAAGTTTCATATCAGAAGGCACTGAATTTATTTTAAGCAGCGATGGAAATAAAATTTGTTGAAGTGGAGATTGGATAAAGGAAGAAGACAGGTCATGTGAGCAAATGGGAGTCTTATTTTGTTGTGCGCAATCTTTTATTTTTGGTTTGTTTTGTTATTTGTATTTTTTATTAGTTTCGAACTCTAGACTTTCTAGGTGAGCTATATGCTATAGTTCAGGGATCCTTGTCTTAGGGTATTGAGTCTATGTAGGGTTACTATGCAAAGGGTCGGTATATTTAAGTTAGTAGCGAGTGCGAGTTTACATGTGTTGTAACCATCGCATATATAACTCTAGTAGTAATTTTAGAGGCATCAGTAAGCAGTAACGAGTTAGTGACCGAAGCTGGGTATATCCATGTGTTCTTTATTTTTTTCATTTACATTTCCGCATTTCGTTTATCTGTTTATCTACGAAATTTTTAGATACACTATTCACCCCTCATAGGGTATATTGCATGATCCTAACACCACCAACATTTCAAGAAGCCTACTCAAACGTGATGACTTCCCTACACTCTATATAATCGTGAAATGTGTTGATTCCGAGCTAGCATACGATGGGATAAATGGGTAAATTTCAAAAGAATTCTTCCATTTGGATCTTATTGGGACTATGAAGTCTAAGGCTATTTAGATCCTATCTAAATTTGTTTTAAATAAGATCAAAATTTTATTTAATTATAAATAAAGTTTTATTTATTGTTAAGTTTGTACTAATATAATTTAATATGTGTATCATGTACACATAAGTATATACGTGCATGTGTAATATAAATGGCGTATATGGTTTAACATGCATGTGTATAGGTGATGGGATTAACACCACAACAGACATATTAGCCCTTTGTATACTTGTGTGTTGTCAATATATTTAGGTTTGTATATTATAAACATTACTTGTGAATGTATAAGTTTATAAAAATAATTATATATATATATATTCATATATGGTTACATTATAACATAATTCTAAATTTAACTTAAATGATTTACTATTTCAAATTCGAACATAGTATTTAAATTTTATACTTTAGATTTATATCCAATTTCAAATTTAATTTAATAAATAATATATATATATATATATTAGATAAGTCGAAATCTAAAAGATTTTTTTATTATATGCTTATATATGTGTATGTATTAAAACAATGTTTAAATATTATGTATATATATAAATGTAATATATATAAGTACATATAAGTATGTTTGATAAAATAATAATTAAATAAATATATGTATGTATGTATTCATAAATATGCTTTCGGCTATATAAAGAGTTTTTTAAAATTACTTTGAATTTTTTTAAAATGATTTTCATACAAAATCTAAAATAAATTAATTTTAAAATTTCAAAATTAATTTAAATTTATACGTTTTATATTAAAATATTCACAAGCATATATTTTATGATATTTGTATATATGAATTATATATAATTAAATTCAATCGTAAACTAAGTAACATATACATATACATATAAAAAATAAATATTTATTCAGATTTATATATATGCAAAATTATTAATATTTTTATTTTTGAAAACATTATATACATATATAAATATTAATAAAATAAAATACATGCTTTATATAATTATATACTATATTAACTTAATCTTTACATTAAAAAGCAATTTAATAATACTATTAAATTTGAAAATTTTAATAAAACGTTTTTTAATTCATCCATAAGCATATTATACAATATATGTGTACATAATGTTTTTTAACAATAATATACATATATATAACCCATACAATGAAGGCAACACTAATATATACAGATTCACAGTATTCAATTGCTATCTAACCACATATATGATACAAATGAACATTATTAGATTCTTATATAATTAAATTAAAGAATCTAACTTTGCCCATTGCCCAGATAGTACACCTTGAAACATAGAACTAGAACCACTTGAAACGATTTCAAGATCCCGAAAGTGCTACCATTTTGAATGCAGCTACTGCTGATATTTGAATTCTATTTATTTTAATGTTTTGAGCTTCAAAACTTGGAGGAATATGTAGAATGGCCAGCCCTTACTATTCAATAGGATGCAACAGAGAGATCTCTAAAAAGTGATGGTTGGAGTGATTAAATAATGGAGAGTCTAATGAATAAAAATGAGGATCTGGATACACCTTTCTCTCTTACCATTTCTCCTATTTTGAGTTAAAAAATCCACCACATATGCGGTTATATGTCCAACATCTCTTGCCACCTATAGTAGTCTATAGTAGGCCCTCTTATGGGCTTCAAAATCTACAACGATCCGAAATTTAATCACTTTAAATATGGATATTTAATATATTATTAAATAATTAATTAATGAATTTTATAACTTAAGAATGCCCCTTTTAAATAATAACTAGTGATGGTGAATTTTTTTTCAAATTTGGTTTACAAAAATATTTATTTTAAAAGAAATTAGAAAATATGACCGAATTTTTTTTGAGATTTTTTAAATTTTCACCATTAAAAGTTGTTAAAAAATGGTAAACACCTTACTTAACATATTTACACATATTAAATAATATAAACGTGGATTTGTAAATAGAATAAACTTTAATAATATAAGTATAATTATGTAAGAAAGTTGTGACCATTTTCAAATTTTAAAAATAAAAATAAAAATAAGAATGAAGTGTCATCTTATCACTCACATCATTGTACATGTAAAGAGTATTACATGTTGGGTAAAAGGGAGTGACCATGATTTTTGACATGTGGACTAAGGGGGGTGGGTAAGGTGCTGATGTGGCAAAAATGTAATGGAGGGTAATGGTACTTAAAGTTATTTTAGTAATTTTATTTCATTCATCTTTATATATACAAATTTCCAAATTTTCATTCCATTTTATCTATTCACTTTACTTTTAAAAATCTCAAGTTCTTGTTTAAAAACTTTAATGGCTTCTTCTTGAAATTCTCAAGTTTAAAAAATCAAAATTTTCTACTTTAAATCCTTTTAAAATCTTGTTAAAACACTTGTTTTCCTTCCTACTTCTCTTCTTATTCAAGTTTTTAGCCCTACCTCCACCTCACCACCAAGGCTGTGCCCATCTAGCTCCATGGCCAAGCCATTTTAAGCCTAGGTCGAGCCCATTTCAAGGGTTGAGTCCAAAAAAGCAAGCTTTTTCCCAAAGCAATTTCAAAGTTCTAATCTTTTTGCAAATTGAAAAGATTTTGGTGAGTAAGCACTTTGTATTTAAGAAAAATTATACCTTTATGTTTTGCAATGTTTATTTATGTAATATATTGGTGGTTTGGTTGTAGATCCATGTTGTTTGGATATATTTGTGTAGTACTAGTTGTAGTTTGAGTTATACTTGTTAAATGTAGTCTAAAAGTTTGGTTTTGTGCAAAGTGGTTATTTTGCTCATGTATGTGATGATGGTATAAGTTTTAGTTGTGTACTTGTATGTTTGGATATGTGATAGGAAAGTTAACATCATTATATGCTATTGAGACTTGAGATCACTTGGAAAGGAATCAAAACTTGTTTATTTGTTTTCAAGTTACTAAAAGATTAAAACTTTATTTTATTTCATAATGAAACTTTTACATATGTTTTCAAAAGAAGAAAGTTTAAAAAAAAAAGTAAAGTTAGAAGTTGATATTGAAGTAAGATCTAAACTAGATCTAACTTTAACGAGTTTCATTCATAGCGATGGTCGCTATGAATGCAATTTAGGAAAAGTTAGTGTTTTAAATCTTAAAATGATTCTTTTTGTAATGGTTTTGAAAATATTTTTCAAAATATCAATTAAGTACAAAAGTTAATTATTTTGATAATTAAATATGAGTTTAATAATTAATCGATTAATTAATTATTTAATTAAGAATATTAATATAATTAAGTTAAGTAATTAGTGTTTAATTATGAATTAAAGTTAATTAATTAATTAAGGAAGTTTAATTAATGATTAATTAAGTTAAAAGTTAATTTATAATTAATTTTATTTAATTAAGTGTAATTATTTTTAATTAATTATTATTTAATTAGGTTTAATTAATAGTTAATTACTAATTTGGCAGGATTGAATAAATTAATCTAATCAGGTTTAATAAAGATTTAATTAATGATTAATTAATTTTTAATTAGAGTTAATTAATATTTAATTAGAAATTAAATAATGATTTAATTATTTATTAAATAAGGATTTGATTCTTATTTAATAAAGGTTTAATTTTACACTCAATCAATTATTTTAAGTCGGTTTTCTTTATAAGTAAACTGATTTTAAACCAAGGGAATTCTAGTCTGTGCCAATAAATAGCCAAATAACCATGAATGAGTTATATACTAAACTTAATAATTATTTGAAAATCTGTAAGCAAAATAAATCCCTGTTCTGCTATAACTTATTTGAATTGATTGTTTGGACATCTCTTAGCGGAATAAATCCTCACCCTGCTATAATTAAACTTAATAGATTGTTTGGACATCTTTTTAGTAGGATAAACCACCATCCTGCTATTATGTCGTTTGGATATGCATCTGCCAGTTGGTTTATATTGACATGTTATTCCATGATTTGGTTATGGATTGTATTTACATGTATGTTAGCTTATGTAAATAATTGTTATGTGACTTGGAAGACAAATTTAAATAAATGGTAACTTGATTTAGTACCATTGTGATCACTAAACCTCCTATCAAATTTGAAAATTTATGATTTTAAAATTAACTTAAATTCTATCAATTTGGGGTTAAGTATTTTAAATGATGTTGTAAATGATATTTTATAAAAGATTTCGATAAATTTCTATAAAGGAATTATAAAGAAAGATTTTGGAGATTTATTAAGGAGTTTTATAAAAGATTTTAGAGATTTATTAAAGAGTTTTATAAATGATTGTGAAGATTCATTAAAGAGTTTTGTAAATGATTTTGGGGATCTATAAAAGAAATTTTATAATTGACTTTTGGATATTCATAAAAGAGTTTTATAAATGATTTTTAGATATTTATAAAAGGGTTTTATAAATGGATTTAAAATCCAAGCAAAGAAGATGTCATAAATGGAAATGATATATTCAAAAGATTTATTAAGAAGTTTATAAAAGAATTGAAGATGAGATTTCCCTTTGTTGACCTTTTTAATTATGGTGGTGTGGACAATTATTTCATGCTTAATTTCGAAGGAATAGTGTTTGGGGTTATTCTGATCTCTAATTTAAATAATATTTGTTTGATCCTTTTTATATGATTTTGAAATGAGAAATCTTTCACAATGTTTTATGAATACTTATTCCAGTGTAATAAGTATATGAATATTTTGATAAATATTATGAAAAGAGATTTAAATTAATGAAAACTTATTTTGAGGCTTAGTGGTTGCATTGAGAAAATTAAATATCTGGATTGTTGTTTGATTGTATATTTGATAGTTAAATAACCGACTATCAAATCTTGACCTATTTTAACTCAGAAAGCATGTTGTGCGTATTCGAGTTTTCCAGGGAGGACTCGAACACTTGTTGCATGCTTCCAAAGAACCGAAATTGAGTTAGCCAGAAATTACCGCTTAGTTTTGGAGACACTGGTTTCAGATAAGTATGATTTATCCGAACCACTCTAAACTAATAACGTTCGTGTAATGACCTGGCCATTTCGAACTATTCAAATCGACAATCATCCACTCATGTCAGACTTGAATTGCTCAAATCAACAGATTGTTAATTTATATTTGGCAAAACTAAGCATATATAGTAAATAAAACCAATCACAGACACAGAGTTATACAACAATAAGTAGCGAAAATATATAAATAGTAGTTCATAAAGCTACTATATAAACATCAGAGTCTGAAACAAAATACAACATAAAATCCCAAGTATATAGAAGTACACAGAAGTCTCCAATACAAATGCAAATGACAAATTTGAACATAGACAACTGGAAATAACTGAAATGACTGCAAAGTTGAATAGATAGAGATAGATCTTCAAGCAAAGCTCCAAGCTCCAAAGGTGTGCCTCAAATGCTGAGACACTTAGTCTGACCCGAGCATAAAGCAAAACACAAAACACTCGAGTCAGGATTAACATTCTTATACTAGTAAATTCAACTCAAGTGAAATGTCAACTGAAATAGAAAATAACTTAAAGGATGTTTGGGATTCCCATCCTCTAAGGATCCATTAAACTATCTACATACATAGTACAATACACTACATATATAATGTCTACAGTAAAGTAAACTATTAAAATAGCGTTAAGGCGTTACACATATCCCCCTTAACACATTTTATATAATGTCGTAGTCTATATAGTACTGTAAACTCCACCAAACTGGTGGGCTATCAGGGAGCACTCCATAGGTACGACACAAACCAAAGTCATAGTGGGCGTGATAAGGCATGTGACAAGGCACGCGAGGCAATGCTAGGGTAGGATTCTACCGTTTGCAGATCCGGACTGGTGGTAACGCATAGCAGCTACTACCGCCCACCTCGAGACACACTCCCATAATCAATGGTGCATCCAATCAAATCACAAATTAATAGAATGGTATCAAAGAAGCAAGCTCGATCGGAGGTGCGACCTCACTTGGCCCGGCGTGGCTCTTGTTTTAGTCACATCAGGCTGACTCGCGGGAGTCAGGGCTACGTTAATACCTCATACAGAATCATCGCCAAACCATCCTACTTCGTTCCGGAATCTTCACCACGTACACAGTTGTTAAAGTGGTTTTGGGTATTGGAAGAGAGTATGACAATATCCGATCTCCGTCTCTTTAACAACCAAATGCTTATTTCACACCATGGTCATTTTATTTCAAAACAGTTCATACTTCATATCAAAATACCATATTCATTTCAAAATCATATCACCTTTGAAATCATATTCACTTTCGAAATCATATCACCTTCGAAATCATATTCACTTAAAATCATTTTCATTTCCAAAATCACAACCACACAATAGTTTATATATTAAAATAGTTTATATATTAAAATAGTTTATATTTAAAAATAGGTTATAGATTAAAAATAGATTATATATTAAAAAAAGCTTATATATTAAAATAGGTTATAGATTAAAAATAGTTTCAAATTAGAATGGTTTCTTCCAATTTTCACAAATCAATTCAATTCAACTTTAGTTCCAAAAATTCAGCTTAAATTAATCTCCGTTCAAAAATTTCAATTACAAAGGTAAAAGGTTCAATTCAAATCCTCATTCACTACAAGAAAATATATCTTTTGCAGCACGCATGCGCATTTTCATAAAAATGCCGTAATTATGCGGATGGATTATTAAAAAAAATCAATTCTAAAACGCTGCCTCCAAGTGAAGTCGTCCGCCATCTCCCGGCTAAACGCTGCGTGTTCAATGAACGTGGGGAAATAAAAAATTTGCCACCGTGAATACTTCTTTCCAATCGCGGGAAATTAAATCCCCTCTTTCTCTCTAACCCAAATTAAATTAAAACTAAAACTTTTCCAAACATTGCTCAACATCGAGCATCACTCAACATCGATCTTCGTGCGCACCGCCATCTCCATCATCTTCGCCGTTTTTCCCATCTCCGCCGTCTTTGCTATCTCCGCCGTTGATTTCACCTGCCCAGCAACCCTCTAGTTTCGAAATCATAATTGAAGGTATTATTTGATTTCTTCATTCTTGATTTCGAAATCTGATTTCTTTATTTGTGGTATGAATAAACCATTACTAGTATGAGTACGTGATTTTGGAGCATCCATTTGTGATTCTGGGTTTGTTATAATGTCCATGTTTTATTGGACTTTCAAGCTAAAGAATATTTTTTTAATGTTTTGATAAGAATAGAATACATAAGAATTCCTTTTAAAGAAATTGGGTAACTCAGTATTTACATGTTCAAATGAAATTTACATTTCAAATCTTGATTTGCAGTAATGATTTTTATGAAATTTATTTGCAATAATATCTATTATCTTCCTTTATTCAGTAACTAATTAATTTGCTTGAGATGTTCTTCCATATATGCTCTTCCATATATGTTTATTGGTTATATTTATATATTATGTTTGAATCGGGTAATTACTTTCTGGCTTATGTACACAAATGAATATGAGGCCTTACTGATTAAGTTGTTTTAGTATAAACGAATTTTTTGCTTTGGTAATATAAACAATCACTTATATGTAGGGAAATATCACAATCTGGTGTCTATACAGAATTTGAGGTGATTTGCGAAGCAATTTAAAAGACATCATATATGAAGTGATCTCTTAAAATAAAATAAATATTAAGACATTCACTTAAGTATTTTTTTAATCCTATCATCAATTAACACATCGAATGCCATAGATCTCATGAGTAGAATATTTTGTGAGTCTAATTTATCATTTTAATTGGATTTTCATATTCAATTGGCATATCATTTGTTGCGATCTTGTATGTTATACATTACCATTCATTTAAGAAAAAGCTAATGTGGATCATCAAATTTAACCATTGGATTGAAAAGAATAGACAAGACTCAACGGTTAGATATTGAAAAATCACAGTACGACTAAAATGAAGACAAAATTTTGATATTTTGTCGGTCTTTAGTTTTAGTGACTCATTAAAAACTGATTTTCAGTATCTAATACTGATAATTGAAGACTAATTTTTTTCAGTATTTAACCTGTCTTTAATTAAGGACTGAAAATTTTCAGTTTTTAATTGTCAGTCTCTAATCGATTATTTTTTGTAGTGTTATACGATTAATCAATTAATTAAAGACGTTCGGTTAGGATATAAATATTAAGTCTATTGTTACTTTTCCTCTTAACTCCTTTCATACTAACATAGCATCATCCTTTCTGATATTGGTGGAGGTTCCTGCTACCTTAGTTGTAAGATAGGGAGCATGTCGTTATTAATGTAGCATTAGTAGGAAGAGGATATGGTACATAGCATAACTAACATTGGTTTTAGTATTTTTCATCTACATAAAGGAAGATTCTACAGATAATAATTTCTTTTTCGACAAGTGAGAAAAGATGTTGGTCCATCTGAAGATTTTTCATCTAGCTATCACAAGGCTTCTACCGATAGCGATTTAAAGCTATTATTGTTAACCACTCTATATTAGGTTATGTGATTGCTGAACTCCAGCTAAGATTTATGTGGACAATAAGTAGAAGAATTATTTCTGTAGTTGATGAGACAAATAAAAAATAATAAAACTAATATGGACATGAAATTTGCGAGGAAAGTGAGTAGGGTTTCATGTAATCGCAGACAAATATATACATTCATACTTTAATCATCCAAATGTCTTCTCAGTGCTGTAGCACATATACAAAAACCCATCTTCATCTTTGTACATCTCAAAAACTGAGTCAATAAGTCTTGCTGTTTAAAAAGGAAAAAAATAGTAAGTTGTAGAAAGGAAATTATAAGAGTTTATCAGCATAGCTTATAAAGTAAATAGATTCAATATTATGCATACTTGTCTGAGGCAAAGTGTTCTCAACATAGACAAACAGAGCCTTTCCAGGAGTGAGATGCAACATGCCGCTCAGGATATGAATAAACTGTCCAACCGACATGTCCCGAGGAACCAAATATCTGAAATAACATTATAGATTAATGAATTTCATTGGGTGTTGTTTAAATGCAATGTGACAATTTTATAATTACATTGGAGAAGAACATTTTCATTTATATCTAATATACATTGTTTTCAAGCCAAACTACTCAATTGCATTTAACTCTCCTCTTCCTTTATCCATTTTAAATTATAAATTTGCGAGGAAAGTATGTATTGTTATGAACCTTTTTTTTAAGTTTTTGTTACTACTACTTTCAAATTGCTTGTTTACTTTTTAAAATCGCAACCTTTAGTTAAGTGTGAGCAACCTAATTAATTAAATCAATTGTGTAATGTGCATTATATTGTTCTGTTTACTTTTTAAAACTGCTTGTTTTATATCATGTGCATTATATTAGTTCTGTTTTTTTCTGTAAAAAGTTAGTGGATATACATATGTACTTTATGCAAGAAGGGAGATGAACAAAGAGGAAGTATGAACTGGATGTGCTAAAAAGCAGTAAAATGTTGATGTTGTCCATTGTTTAAGTAAAATAGCTGAGTAGTAATTGTGAATGAGCTTGGATACTACTTTTAAAATGGAACTGTAAATGTAGAACAAAAGGTGATTAAGTGTTTAATTTGTTTACAGTTGTTAATATAAATAACTTTTACAATAGGTGCATAGAACAGTACAGTGTTTAGAATACTTATATTGATAATTATGCATTTCCGTGATCCTTTCCACTTGTAGTTCTACGTTGTTTTGTTGTTGGATGCTTTCCTTTTCATACTTGCTATCTTCATCCTATGTGAACAGAGAGTGTTAGTAAGTTAAATGATATTTTGAATATGCACAATAATATCATTGTGTTGTTTATGCTATAATACCTAGTCAATAACATTGCATTGAAACTGTAAGTTCAGACAATCAAAACTATCCCAGTTTATTATATGCTACACAGTCGAACACATTGCCTATCATTAACAAGGAGCAATTAGAAAATAACAGTATCTTAGGTGGACATGAGTCTAACGCTGCAGATTCAAGTCACAAAATGGGAATGTTGTCAACTCAAACACACAGACAACACTCCAAATTCCTCACAATACCGTTTCTTTGCTGTAATTAATTAAATAAATTTGCAATATTAACATTTTCCATAATTCTTTGTTGTATATTACACCTTATTAGGTGCTATTTGGGTGTACTTAAATCTGAAGTGCAAGATTGTGCTATTTTCTCTGTTACCGTCTCTTCATTTGGTAAGTCTCGAACATTGCTTATGTTGCATTCATTTATTGTAATTTCATTGATATTATATATTGAGATAATATCGCTTCAACGTCTGTGTTGTGGAGGTTTACATTATCTTCTGGCATTTGCTGAGAGACCACTCCTGACCTATCATTGCTACCACTTTGCATTTGGTTTTAGTTTGCAAGCTTTGATTAGCGGTTTGCCCACAATATATAACACCTTAGGTACATTTCAATTAATCGAACATATATGTTCTAACTTCATCAAGTAAGAAGCATTCTAATATGGAACATCGAAAACTGTATACAACTGAAAAATAAAAATAGTTTGCTCATAATATATAAAGGACTTTGCTATAGTTATCTTTTCTGAACGTGTATCCTGAACATTGGAAATTTTATCTTGAACATTTAATTATTTATTTTGTCATTGAGTAGATTTTTTTTCTTTCATTGATATGTTCATGCATAACCAAAAGAAGTTTGGGTAGATATGGTTACAGCATGAACTACGAAGGAAAATTTTGTGCAACTTAAGTTAGGTAGTATAATTATAAATGTAGTAATGTACACACATATCTGTTACTATATAATTATTGAATAATCCAAAACTTGAGACTGTAAAGTAAGAAGAATATTCGGTAGATATAAACTAAGCCGAACATTAGAAGGCTAAAGTTATTGGAACACTACCAGGCAATAAAAACTTGGTTAATGAATCTCCCATTTTCAGCCGAACATTAGAAGGCTAAAGTTGTGTTTTTTGAATCTTTTTGGAGTCAATCACAAGCAATTCATTACCTGTTTGATCTGGATTATTGTTGTTATGTTTACAAACTTCCTTGTCAAAACAAGTTTATCCTTTGTGATCTTAAAATAAAGAAGTTGGTTGTAAATTGAGAAGTAACAATAGAGCGTTTTGAAACATGGCTAACTTCATCCTGGCTTCTTATATCGATGACTAACACTGCAAAATTACATGGCTCAAGTTGGCGCATCAACAGGGCAAACGCAGCGCCTCTAGACTCTGACATGTACAACGCATCTTATACTACAAATACTGTATCTGTAGTATCTAAATTTGACTTTTGAGTTATACTAATCATGTGCTAATTATAATAATTCTTGAAGCAAATAAAATTAATGATTTGAAATTAGCTGCTAGGAATTTTAGTCTATTAGTTTATTCTACTTCGCCTATAGCTATGTTAATCAAGTTTTGCTGACCAACTCGACTAAAATTAGCTGTAAATATTGTTATTCTATAATAGCTGAATTAGTTACCGATTTGAGTTAAAATAAATAAATTATACTTGGTCTGATTTTAATGAACTTTTTTGATATTCATATTGTTATTGTTAACATTGTTTCATATTATCATGAATTTTATTGTTGTTATGCCATATGTGTGTGTATATCTTCGTTGTTACCAAAATTTGACCAATAATCATGAAGAATTTCGGTTGTATTTTCCAGACCAAAATAATTTAATGCTGAACTTAAAATTGATATGGCTCACTTCATTATAATGTGATGATAATCTCTTTCAAGGTCCTTTCATTCATTACTGTAGTTGATGAAAAAAAACTAACCAGTTGACGCATGCTAGAGATAAGATGAATCTGATGATCAATGATAAACATTGGAAAATGCCGAGACGAAATTATATCCTATTTTCATCACATAGTAATATCTCTGGTTTTAGTCCATTCTATATATTCCATTTTCTTAACTGAGTTAGATTGTACCTCCAACAAGTTGAATAAGTTTTCACCTTATTCGTTCGACTATTTTATAAGCAACAGTTATCGCATATTCTGTTCTTTCTTTTGTGAATTTCACTTGATGCTAATCCTTTTTATTATATTATAGAAAGATTGTTATTAATACAGTTTATATATAAGAGCCTATTTTCATTTTCTGATGGATAAAGATTGGGTGCATCTACACAGGTAACTATATAATACTGACGATAAAAATAATTTAAGAACTAAATCATATACTTTGATGTTAACTTTTAATGAAGTTTTGTCAAGTTCTAGTGGTCCAGTGGTAAAGACATAGTGGAGTTGCTACATTGTGTTGTAGTGGCACCGGTTCGATACCCAACGGCCACAATAATGAGACATAGTGCACGGCCACTTATAAAACCGGCTAACCGAAGGCAATGGAATACAAAGTATCCATGGCCCCAAAGTTTTCATTGTGACTTTTTTCAAATCTTCTTTTCTTTTTTCATGGCAACCGAATCCTGTCTTGTCCCCCTTCCTCCCATCTTACCTACCCCTATACCTACCTCTGTTCCATCCCTGTCTTCCTTGTCCCATCCCTTGCTCCCGCCTGATCCTGTTCCACTTCCTCCGGTTCCTCCCGATCTTCCTCGTCCTTCTCCAGTTGTCCCAGATCATCCTTCTCCCTCCCTTCCTCTTTGGAACTCGCTTTTCAAAACCAAACCAAGAAATGCCGGCTCCTATGTTCCTACTCACCTCCCTGTTTTGTTTGAGGGTGATGTACTCGTTCCTCCGCCTGAAGTCATCCATGCCGGCAACGTGGTGTGGGGTGGGCATCTCGTGGGGTTCTTCCTTGACAAGCCACTTTCTTACACCTCTGTCATCATGCACTTGAAAAAAGTATGGAAACTAAAAGGCTCCATCACAGTTAAATCTGACGGCACCCTGTTCCTTTTCAATCTATCATCTGCGGAAGATAGAAGGAAAATCATTGAAGCAGATCCTTTGATAATTCGGAACAAGTTGTTCATTGTGAAGCCTTGGGATCCGATGATTGGGAATAGTTGTAGCACAATTAAGGCTGTTCCCTTATGGTTAAAACTATCTAACATTCCCATGTTCGCCTGGTCTCACATTGGGATTAATTGGCTAACTTCCAAAATTGGAAAATTATTATGCCTTGATGAATCAACTGAAAAGATGCAGCAAATTGGGTTTGCTAAATGCATGGTTGAAGTTACCGCTCAGCAAAGCCTTCCTGATGAATTTCCTGTTCGTATGCTA
The DNA here is from genome assembly GCA_030737815.1 of Allium fistulosum. NCBI lineage: Eukaryota > Viridiplantae > Streptophyta > Magnoliopsida > Asparagales > Amaryllidaceae > Allium > Allium fistulosum. The sequence continues at coordinate 330,281,667 of CM060906.1, forward strand.
GATGGGAGCATCCAATATGTCAAAGTGAGTTACCTCTGGAAGCCCTCTATTTGCTCCATTTGTAAAGAATTTGGGCATGATAGCATCAATTGTTCGAGGGAGAAGCATGAAGAATCTGGTCCACCTGATAATGATGGTAAGTCTGACATAAGTAAAAAACCATCCCTTAAGGACAATACTAAAGGTGTAGCAAATCAGAGAAGTAGCTGGCAAAAAACAAGGAATTTTAAAACAAAATATAGTAACAGGAAGCACCATGCCTATGAACTGATTAATTCTGCTAAAAATTTTGTTGACACAGAAAAGATTAGCCCACTAATCAAACTTCAGCCCTTGCTTGACATAGTGGATTCAGTAACTAGTAATAAGTTCGCCATTCTTTCTGACGTGAATGATATACAAGTCGAAGATTGTGGCAACAATCTAAATCAGGAAACAGTTGAGGAAGGAGAAATTGCTCCAAATTGTACTGGTATTACGCTTCAAGACAGCGAATTACCCCTAGCACCTATTTCAGTTTCTTCTGGAGGGTATGAGCTGCCTTCCTGCAGTGAAAATGTTCTTCATGCTAATGATATCCCTACTGTTGATGTTAGTAGTGAGTTTGAGAATGATGCTACCCCACAACCTGATGATTTTTTAAAATATTCAGCGACAATCATTAGTGGAGGTGGACAGGAAATGAGCCTTCTATCTGCTCATTATGGTGATATCGGTGCTAGTAGTGATCTAGTTGTAAACGAAAAATGCAAAACACATGAAAGCGCTTCTCCTATCACTAATTCTCAAGTGATCAAACATAACGAGCTTCTCATCGCAGCTAACCTGCAGCAGTCTACAGCACTAAATTCTGTGCACGTGCACAATGATCCTGTGCATGTCAAATCCCCTTTCCGCATACCATCCCCAACCATCCCCTCCTCCGCATCCATTTCCAAACCCACTTCTTCTTCCTCCACTGATTTGCCCTCTTCCAACTCAGTCCCTGATACAATTCATTCGTCTCCTTCTCCCTATGCATTTGTTGGAAAACTTCCTGGGTGGAAAGACAGGTTATCTATTCCTGTAACTACCTCATGTTTTACTAACCCCGCTCATCCTAATCCTTCTACCATTCAAATCGGGCCCAGTTTCATAGACGAAAGATTATCTAAAGGCTCTCCTTCAACAAGGAGCAAGCAAGGAACGATTCATGTCTCTCTTGACCCCAAATGAATACACACCACTTAGCTTCATGGAATATACGCGGAGCTCATAGCAAGGAAAAATTGGATCCATTAAATCACTTATTCAAAAACATAATCTGGACTTGGTAGCAATTCTTGAAACCAAACTCAACTTGCAATTTACTTTATCAGCTAGCAACTACATTAATAAGAATTGGGTTTTGCATCATAATCTTCACGAAGCCCCATATGGGAGAATCATGGTGATCTCGAATCCCCTAATATTCTCTCTTTCTCCAATCCTTTCCTCCCCCCAATTCGTTCATTTCCATGCTTCTTTCATCCCTGATTCCATTTCCTTTTACCTCACCATTGTCTATGCTTCGAACTCTCCCTCCATCAGGCAGTCCTTCCTTCATCAAATTCCTGCTTTCAGACAAGAATCTCATCCCTGGCTAATCCTAGGAGATTTTAATTGTGGTTTGAACCTTAACGACAAAGTGGGTGGTTTGCCGCTAACTCCTAAAGATATTCAACCCCTTAATACTGCCATTGAGGATGCCAATCTTATCTCAATAAACAAATCTGGTTCTAAATATTCCTAGAATAACCGTAGTCGATCAGGGCACAAAATCATGTCCACCATTGATCACTCATTTTGCAACTTCAAATCTTTTTCCTTCTGGCCTTCTATTTCCGCCCATCTTCCTTTTCCTGTCCTTTCTGACCATTCCCCTATCATCTTATCCTTTGGTCCCCCTGCTGTGTATGAGAAAAGAAGTTTTAAATATTTTAATACCTGGGCTAATGAACCAGGGTACTCTGATATTATCAATGTTGCTTGGTCCACCATTTGTTACGGTAACCCCACATTTAAATTTTGCAGGAAACTAAAGCACGTCAAACACTCTCTGAGAAGCTGGTCTAAGAGCAATTTTGGTAATGGTACGTTGAAGTCCGATAATATCAAGAAACATTTAGAAGAAATACAAATTCAAATGCAGAATAATCCATCCGATGACGACATTGCGGCCCAAGAAAGTGTTCTTTTTCTATCCCTTTCTGATGCTTTAAGGATGGAATGCTCTATGAAGAGACAACAACTTCATAATAAATGGATGATTGACGGAGACAGCAATACTGCCTATTTCCATGCGGCGATTAAGGCAAAGCAAGTTCACGATCAGATATATCGAATTCAGGACATCAATGGAGACTTGCTTACCTCTCCTTCTGATATTGACAATGCCCTGATTAGATACTTCTCATGCCTCCTCGGAAATTCTGATAACTTTTGTCCTAATCTATGTCTCATTGATAGTACTGACCTCCCATCCATAAATCAGTCACAAGCTGATCTCCTAATCTCTGCTGTCACCGATGACGAAATAAAACTCTCTCTCTTTAGTATGAATAAGAATTCTAGCGGTGGTCCTGATGGATTCAATGTGCAGTTCTTCACCCATAACTGGGAAATTATCTAAACTGATTTCTGTCTTGCAATTCACAACTTCTTTTCTAAATTCAAGCTCCTAAAAGAAGTCAATGCGACTAATTTGGTTCTCATTCCCAAAACTCGACCTCCTACTGACGTCTCATCATTCAGGCCCATTGCCTGCTGTAACGTGCTCTACAAATGCATAGCAAAGATAATTGCATCCAGACTCAAATCAGTGCTGTCTGACCTCATATCCTCAAATCAGGCTGCTTTCCTGCCTGGAAGAAACTCCTTAGATAATGTGATGATGGCGCACGAGCTTCTAAAGGGTTATGGACGTGCTAATACAACCCCGAGTGCCATGCTAAAACTTGATCTTTCCAAGGCTTATGACTCTGTCCAATGGTCTTCTATCGTCAGAGTTATGGCTCAGATGGGCTTCCCCAAATTATTTGTTGCTTGGATTTACATCTGCATATCCACTCCTTCCTTCTCCCTTAATTTTAATGGTAAGGTCGCAGGGTACTTCAAAAGTAAACAAGGCATACGTCAAGGCGATCCTTTATCCTCTTACATATTTCTCCTAATAATGGAAATTTTAACTAGAATGCTAAATGCTAGATTTCTTGCTAAAGAGATAAAGCTTCATCCTAAGTGTAAACGGCCTCTGATTACTTCCCTTCTCTTTGCGGATGACATAATTATCTTCACCTCCCCTGATCAAGAATCCATAAATAAAATTAAGGAATCCCTCGACATCTTCTATTCCTGCACTGGTCTTAAGCTAAACCTTTCCAAATCATCTATCTTGTTCGGTGGTATTCCTCAATCCTTATCTACTGCGTTGACAACTTACTCTGGTTTCCAGCCCATGCAGAGTGACATGGTCTACCTGGGCATCACTCTTTGCTCATCTAGAGTCACATTTTCCAACTGCAGTTCGCTATACAACAAAATCACTAGAATGCTCACCAGTTGGGCCAATCGTTTTTTATCTCAGGCCGGTAGACTCGTCTTGATCAAATCTCTATGTTTTTCCATAATTGTCTACTGGGCTAGAACTTTTTTGCTTCCCAAAAAACTGCTCCGTCTCGTCAGACGTGCCATGCTTCGGTTCTTCTGGACCGGTAGCATTCACAATAGGAAACCAATTCCAATCTCTTTTGACAGCATTGAGCAACCTTTGTCGTGCGGTGGCTTGGGAATATTAAATATTGAACGATGGAATGTTGCTGCTATCAGTCACCATTTTGACTCTATTCTCTCAAACAAAAACAGCCTTTGGGTTCAATGGACTGTCAATCACAATTTAAGAAATAGAAGCTTTTGGTCTATTGACACCCCTTGTGGTTGTAGCTGGATTTGGCGCAAGATTCTCTCCTTGCGTTCTGTCTTCCTTCCCTACCTTCAATTCTCACTCTCTGGTCAAAGCTCTAAAAATTTCTGGAATGATCCATGGTTAAGTAAGGGTCTCATTCTATCTGCCATTTTATCTCCTCAGCAAATTTATCAATCTAGCATAAATAGTAATGCCAACGCTGTTGACTACATTGTGGACAATAAATTATCCCTTCCGTATTCTAGCAATCATAACTTGAGACTTTTCTGGGCTTCTTTTAGTAATTATCACAATTCTTTCACTGATTCTGATGTGTTATCCTGGGATGATAAGCCTCACTCTATAAATCATGTATATCACTTACTATCTAATACTCGATTTAAACCCAAGTTCCCTTGGCATAAAGTGATCTGGAATAAGCTCACCACTCCCGCTGACAATCTCTTGCTTTGGAAAGTTCTATTGAATGCTATCATGACCAAAGATAGGTTGACAGGGTTTGCTTCTGTTTCTGATCATCTGTGTGTCTTCTGCAAAAGTGAAATTGAGAGTAAAAAGCACTTGTACTTTGATTGCAGCTATCTGCATCGAATTTGGGAGAGGTTAATGGTCAAGCTTGGAAGGCCAGGTTGGCCTGTTCAGTCTTCTTTTCAGTGGGACTTGATTCTTAAAGCAACTCGTAAGAAGGATAAGGCTGGTGATTTCCTTAGCTTCTGTCTCAAGAAATATGTTCGTATAATCTGGAACGAGAGGAATCAGAGATGTTTTAATAACGTCGAACAATCTCAACTTCAGCTATGGTTAGCCTTGAAGCGCTCTATCATTACAGAGTTACAGGAACGCAAGTCCACTCTAACTTCTCTTCTTAGGGAATGGTAAGTCTAGCTACTTTGGAGGCTTCGGGGATCTCTTCTGTTCCCTTGGTTGTTCTTCGTGTCATTCCTTCCGTGGTATTCTCTTCGGGTTTACCTCGTCTTTTGTCATCTTATTCGTGGTTTTGTTTAGCTCTTTTTATTTTTCTTTTTGTCCTCTCTTCCCTTTTGTTCTTTCTTGCTCAAAGCATGTTTTGAGTAGGCTTTTTTCTTTTCTTTTAATAAAATCTGGTAGGGGACCAGCCAACCTCGCTAGCTATGCTAAAAAAAAAACTTTTAATAATATCGTTCTTCATAGAGAAAGCAAGGAATATGAGCAAGGAGCTTGGAAGTTTGTGTATGCTGCAATATTTTTATTTTGGAGGAAGGGAAATGGCAGGTTTTTATAGAATACAGAAAGAGTTTGTGAGGAATTTATTTGCTGATTTGACATATGGCTTCTATGATTGGTCAATTAAAATCTACATAAAATTTATATGATTATATACTGCTACATAATACAGATATTATCTCTAAGTGTTTACTCTGTTCTCATTAGCTTATTCCAGTAGTTAATTCTCATTTCCAAACTATATCTAGGTAATTAACCATTCTACATTGTGGATTTTTCAGGCAGACGAAAAAATCAAGAATTATCAGTAGCCTATTCCAAAATTTTAAAATGAACGGGACACTTTGAATTTAGCAGGTATTTATCCATATTATTCAATATTATACTGCTTGAATAGCACATTGCAATTTGAAGAAGTTGCATTTTCCTTTGTTTGATTTGTGTTGAAGACATTTATACATATTACATTATACAAGTATGTGTTTATTTAAGGGTCCAACATCTACATTTTTAATAGATTCATGACCACAACCAGATAATTGTTTAAACAATTCGATAATCATGAATAAGTTAAATATTTTACTTTTTTTCACCAAGAATGTCTTTTTCACTAACTGGTAAATAACGCAACTACTATTGTCAAATACCCATAAATAGTCACTTAGGCAAAAAGTCCATTTCTTCTTGCAATGGTTAGCTATAACCATGGCTTTTCCTCTTGTTCCAATCTTATGTGACGTGCTTTATTATGAATATAAGATCGTTTTCTGTATGAATTTAAACCTTTTAAGCAAGCCTTGATTGAAGATACATTTTATAGTATGAATGAATTGTTGTATATGCAAGGTACATGCATTGTTAATCTAAACATTTTATAGTATGAATGAATTGGTACATCATCAATTTGTTATGTTTTATTATTTTAGTCATAACTATTTTTTTTACATTGTTATTATGAGAAATGCGGATTAAGGATCTTAAGGCTAGAATTAACACTAGAGGGGGGGTGAATAGTGTTTTAAGAAATCTGTTAATCTTTTTGAGTTTATCTTAATTTGTTAACAATGTATGCACTAATCAGACACAGATATGAACACAGAATCAAACACAGATGCAAATATAAAGTAAAAGCAGTAAAGGAAAGAACACACCAGATTTTATACTGGTTCGGAGTTACCCTACATCCAGTCCCGCACAACTAAGTACGGATTTCCTTTCAAACTTCAATTCAACAATTACAACCCTCGGTTTCAAGGCTACGAGGTACACCCTCCAGAATAACAATCCTCTGGGTAGAGATACTTGATTTCTGGGGCAACAAGTTCACCCAATTGATTTTCAAGGCTACAATCACACCTTCTCTCACTTAATTGATTTCCAAGGCTACAATCACACCTTTTCTCGCTCGATTGATTACAAAAAGTCTATAACTCAGATTAGCACTTGGATCTTGTAGAGAAAGTGATGGAGAATCACACTAGAAGTAATCGAGTATGATTCGATGTTGATTTCGGCAGAGTAATGGTATGATTTTGTATTAAGAAATGTGGAAAAAGAAGAGAAGTGAAAACCAAAAAAATATGATTAAAAATTCGTTGAAACTGACCCCTATTTATAGAAGAGCAACAACCATGACCATTCATGAAGAGTTATGGCGAATAGACACTTCTTTTGAAATTTGAATTTTGAAACCAACTGACACTTTGTCGACATGGGGTACTTGGGCATGTCGACATCCCAAAGAGATTTTTGGTGTTTTGATTTTCTTTGAAAATAACCTCTATCTTTATTAAAATTATTTTAAACTTTATAAATATACTTAACTATAGTCAAAATACATAAGTAAATATGAAGAACAATATATACATAAATTAACTATAATTTTATATTTAAATCTAAGTATAAATATTTAAAAGTTAAATATATTATTTGAAGATAGTTTAAAATCAGGAGTAATTTGACTTTGAAATTAAAGATGTTTTTGAGGCTAAAATTATTTAAAATCAGGATAGAGAGTTTTGAATCTTTTAAAAGGAAAGTTTTGAAATCATTTTGAAAACCAGATAATTTTGTAAAATCATTTTGAAATAAAATTAGTGGATACAAAACAATGTCCCACTAGATTTTCGTAGGTTCCATCCTACTTAGGGTTCCATCCCTTTAACGGGCTCGAAGTGGATTCCATTCCACGAATAAAATAGATATTAAGATGTCAGTGCCTTTCTATGAGTTTTAACAATATTCCTAACTATATAACTTATCTTGGAAACTTGACTCTTGAAATCTTGATACTCATGAGTCTTCTATCTCTATATCTTGAATCTCTATACTGTACAGTCTTCATTCTTGATACCTGCATGGTTAGATCCTGCATATACATATATATCTAAACTTGTAATGTTAGTATTTATATTTTATAATCTATTCTAAGTTTGTTGTCATCAAAACCAACTCCTTAGGGACTAACAGTTATATCATGCCTTTTGTAATAAGTCCACTTGTTATGTTATAACGAGTCAGCTGCCGATCAACTGATTGCACATAGTGTTTCTCGTACTCCCATAGCAACATAAAAAAGCTCTAAAAAAGACAAGCCAAATAAACGTAAAACATAATATAAAAGTTCATCAGCAAGAAGTTAAAAATACTACATAATATTCACTACATCCTTTTGCATTAAATGATTTTGATCAAACTTTGAAGTAATTTTCATGGAGTATCTTTAAAAACTTTTCCATTGTTCATATTAGTAAAACACAACAGTAAATTTGACGTGTTTGTTAGCAGAACTCAATTCAGTAGATCATGTGATATATGCTTGATGAATCAGTCGTATTACTGTGCCATAGTTTTCTATGTTATTCTGAAATATATACAGACTCCTCCCTCTGTCTCATATTCAATTTCTTCTAAAATAACGCAACCTGCAAATTTTCTTACCATTTGTGACTGTATTCCAAAATCATAAATGGAGAAGATGATTAATTTAGGAACAGATATATCATTTATTTCAAAAATAAATGGCTTCTTTTCTGCTGTTTTTCTACTCTTTTCTTTGTCTTTGTAGTATGTTTTTTGTTAACTTTTATTTAATGTAGCATAGTGCGAAGCTTTCTTTATTTACTACTTTTTTCATTGACAGAACAATATATTTTTGTTTTGATTCTGAATGAACTGAAATATTTGTCTCTTTCATTTTTTATAATTTTATTTCAAACTGAGAATCATCAATATTGATTAAATTCCTGGGCCTAAATGACGTTGAAGCACTGTTTGGGATACATCATAACAAAATGAATTAGAATAACAATATTTTACAAGATTCTTTTTTTAAATTCGTCAATGATAATTGCTAAAAGTAAATCTAAGGATGAATGACTAAACTGCATGGACCACGGTCTTCATGCAATTTTGGGTCGCAGAACCGAATTGCTATCATCTAAATTTTTTATATGTTTGGACAGAGCATGTTTAATTTTTATTTTATTTTATTTTAAACTTCAAAATCAGCGATAACTAAATTCATAGATTTGTATACTCATTATTTGTATATACAATTGAGTGATAAGTTGCCTGTAAATTGAAATAACTAAATTCATGATTATTTGTATACCGATTATTTGCATAATTTAAAGGAAGTTCAAAGTTTGATTTAAAGGAAGTTCAAAGTTTAATCTCATTTTATTGGCTGTTTATTCTTTTGTTGTTGTTATCAGGTTCCTCTTGAGTCAACTATCCCACCATACATTTAAGGTAAGCATTTTGGATCTTTTTCTCATGTCTTACCATTCTATTTGATAATCAACTGTTCTGTTTTTTTTTCATTAAACGATTGTGTGACAAACTCTCACTTAAGTAATTCTATGTATGAGCATATAGTGATATTAAAGAAGCAAAATACTGCCATTTAATTAATATATTGGTTTACATCTACTGTTATTGCATTAATTTGTGAGGTAATCTTAATTCTTCTATAGCCTCTACATTTTGAGAATGTATGTGATTATCAACTAAACTTGCAGCCATGTCTGATTAAGTGCTGCTGCCTCCTGTCGCATTTATTAGGACGCCATTTATATACAACTGCTTACCATATTAGATTTTTATTCTCATCTAGAATAGAGATTTGGCTTGAGAATGAAAGTTAGTTTTCAAACTATTCATCTGAAACCTTACTGTTGGTGTTGGGTTTGATTTAGCATGTAAGTTTGTAAGCATTGATAGATAAAAGAAAAAACCTTGTCTCAACATATATCTTCATCTGTTCCGCTGTCTAGTAATACTACTGCAAGGTACAAGATTGTATGTGATACAGTGCACAAACTTCTGTCTTAAAAGTTGCTTTGAATCGTGTCTAAACATATAATTCGTTGTTGATCTTTATACTGGTTTGTCTCTTTACTGTCTAGTATAGAAAATGAGGAGGATAACTCGAAACTAAAAAAAGGCATCTAAATTACTGAAGGAGCCTAATGTACAAAACAAGCACATGAAAGACAATAATGTTCAAAATGACGACAATGCTCATGCACTTGAAGACAATACAATGCAAGTTGAAGAATATGTTGAAGGTAATAATCAACAAAAAGAAGACAATCCACATGCATTTGAAAATAATGAAACACAAAATGAACAATGTTTGGAAGTCACGATGGAAAATGAACATGCATTTTAATTTTGGGATTTTGGTTCTTACTTTTCCATGTTTCGATTTATTTATCTTGTTGTTTAGTTGGTGCACCTGCCAACTATGTACATCACGATTGTTGAAATTTATTGCATGAAGGGTGATAACTCCTCCCTTTCTTGGTTGATTTAAAAACAATGTTGTTGGCTGTTAACCAATTACACAAATGTCACAGGGACATGTCATATATTACATATAAGGTTTCCTTTTATTTAGCCCAGAGGAATATCTGCCTAGTAATTACATTTTGACAAATGCAATGTAGATTAGTGTCGTACTTTTAATATATTATGGTCATCTTCCTCTTAAAAAACGAAGAAATGAGAGGTTTACATACTGCCATCATCAATATCAATGCGAAATTTAACCAATCTTAACATGGGTGCATGCTAACATAGAACCAAAACATTGTGCCTATGCTATCATCCAACTTTGAAACCTGTTCAATTTCGGTTATCTATTTTGTTCAGTTTCACCCCTATTAAGCCACCAAAATAAGAAAGTACACGTGTATTTATTTCAATATGGATTCAAAAATGAGTTTAATAGCATGCATGACTACTTTCATTTCTTATGATTCCACTTCATTTCGGTCATTCAGTATTATAAAGGTATAAAATTCGGAATTTTTTAACTAGAAATTGACCACATCCAAGTTAGATAGTATATCTTTTAGGTAAGTTATGTGCGTCATGCATCATAATACGGTAATTTTCTTGTTGTTTAGTTGGTGCACTTGCCAAGGAGGAAAGGGTTAAAATGAAACCAGATAACATTAGAAGTACAAAGGAGTGGAATTATTTTATCAACTTGAAAACTAGTTCAAAATTTAAGGAAGATTACATCTAATCGTTCATCATTTGAATGTATAGGAATTAACTATCCAATGCATTATGTTATTTAGGGACAAAGCCAAACATTCAAAGCTATTAGGCGTAAACAAATGCCACATACATGCGGTAGTAAAGGAATGGCTCGATTAGCTGAAGATATGGTAAGACATTTATTTGACATGAATTTAACTTTTTGTAGAAAATAATCTTTGTAACATTAAGCTATGAATAAATGTCACTTCATATTTGACAGTGTGTATATATATATGTTTATTTTCATTTGGTTAACATTACTTATGTCTTGAACTATTTTTAAGCATTATAGCTAATACGATCAATTATTCTATTTTTTGTAGAGAAATGAGAGTTCCGATCCATCTTCTGTTTCTAGGGTTCATGTTTGGATTAAGTCTCACACTCGCAAAAATGGTGAACCACTAAACATGACTATTGGAGATACTATTGTATGTGCTTTTGTTTCAGTTTGAAATATTGTAAATGAATTGAGAATGTGATAACTGTAAGATAACATGCATGTCGACTTTTACAGGAGATGACAAAAAAATAAAAAACGAATCACAATCTAGCTCAACAACTAAAGTGAGAGAAGATGAACTTTCAGTACGTTTGGGGCAAGATAAACCAGGGGGATTAAGAGGAACGGGAAGAAGTATGACCCACACCAAGTTTATTTTGTCATAAGCTAATCAAAAACATACATTCAAACTTCAAAATAGTTATCGATTTGGAGAAGATGGTCCGTGTTGGTATCACAAAATCAGGTGACACTTGTAACGACCTGCCTTTTTGGACGTTTAAGCAGACACACATGCCAGACTCAAATCATCCAAAAGGGAAGATTGTTATGGGGTAAATAAGAAAAGAGAAAGAAATAAAAAAATAGAGAATCTCACAGCGGAATGACAAAATATAATAATTAAATAACAGTTCATGAAGCTGTTTTATAAATACATTTGACTATTCTTTTACAACAAAAAATCAGAGTTACAGAACATGAATAAATAAATAAATGCAGCGGAACAACATGTTATAGTGGAATACATATCATAAATAATAATAGTACAAATCTTCGTCTTCGTCCTCCATCTTCAACCCTGAAATGCTCAGGCTGACCCGAGCGAATTGAAAAGACAAAATACACGAGTCAGAACTAAAAGATCTTATGTAAGTTAAATCAACGGTAATTATGAGTGCGACGGCGTCAGAGATGTTTACGGGGTTTGACATCTTCTATCCAGTGTCCAACGTGAGTGCAATAACTTAAGAGATGTTTGGGATTTCCATCTCCTAAGGATCCGTTAGACTAGCGTATCAATAAGATAGGTTAATTAAATCCTTGTCCAAAACCATCATATTACTCAAATAGCGTTAAGGCGTAATATATCATCATATTACTGGATAGGTTAATTAAATCCTTGTCCAAAACCATCTCCACTGGATAGGTTAATTAAATCCTTGTCCAAAACCATCATATTACTCAAATATATCATTTTTCAAAGGTATCAATTCCAAATTCCAACTTAGGTTGTATCATCATCAAGGATTTAAATATAAGTACTTTAACTTTACACAGTCTAAAATTTTAGAAAATAGTTTAGGTAGTCATAAATAGTTTTAATAGTTTTAAAAATAGTTTAAAATAGATTTAAATAGTTTAAATAGTAAAATGGTTTAAATAGACTTAAATTTGATTTAATTAGATTTGAATGATTTGAATAGGTTTAAAAATAGATTAAATAGATTAAATTTATATTAAATATATTAAAAATAGATTAAATAAATTTAAAATAGATTAGATAGATTTAATTAGTTTAAAATAGGAAAAATAGGTTAAATGGGATTAAATAGGTTATAATAGATTAATATAAATTAAAATAGTTTTAAATTGACTAAAATAGCTAATTTAATAAAATAGTTTAAACCAGTTTAAATAGATTTCAAAGTTATATTCAAACATTTCCAATAACTCAATTCCAATAAATTCATTTATATTTGACATTTCAACTCTGAAATTCTAATTTTAAATCCTTTGAACAATTTATTAAATCATTTCCAATTTCCGCATTTACAATTGGATTATCGAAAATAATTCAGTTTAAGTAAATCAGTTTCTATTTCAAAATATCAGTTAACTGAACTCAAAATTTAAAGGTTCAAAAATCATTTCATTTAACCAATCCGGTGTCCGTATATAATTTTCTACCTTAGGGTCAAGTGATACAGATACTTATCATTTCAATCTGAAATTTAAAATTTTACGGTTATATATCATTTCGATCCGCAAACCCAAATTAAATAAATCCATAAAATTGCTCGAGTCTATCATTTCAACCTATAACGATTTTTCCCTAATCTATAGATCGTTCGGGTATATATCATTTCAACCCATAGTGATTTCCTAATAATAATTAAGGGAACTTGTAGAGTGATAACAATATATAAATTAAACATAACATCCAATCATCCAATATCAAAAATCAAACATTCATCAAAATCATCATCCAATTCAACCAATAAATATCAATAAATAACTAATTATCTATAGCCGGTATTTAACTGGCACTTTAAATTCAATAATAAATTAAATGACAATTTAATTCAAAAATAAAATCAAACTAACTGGAATGACGATTTAAATATATCAAACAGCCATAAATAAATTCCTAATCACATCATAAATTTAATTTAACTAACATAAGAAATTTTAGAAGTTGTGAGTGGGTTAAAACACTCACCTTTTGAATTCAAATCGAATTGAAATTCAAAATAAGCCCCAAAAGTTGAACAGTCTCAGAATTCGTCCAAACTAACGTCAAAATGTCCGGAATCTCAATACAATCCCGGTAGAACAAACGATGTCCAAATCCAAGTCGTACACAAAAGTTATTCGAGTTAGAACATTTGAAAGTCAAAAATAAAATTAAAATAAAATATAAACATGAAATTACCATTGCTTGCCATGCAATCATCCCCTCAACGCACCCTAACTCACGCTCAAACATCTTCGCTCGAGAAACCCCACACGGCCGCCATTATTCACGACCACCACGGCCACCATCTCGCCGATCGTCGCTCACCACTGCCATCACCAGGTTCGGTCGCTTCTCCAGGCCCAACGTGCGGCCGTGCGGTACCCCCGAGCGCCACCACCTCCGTCCACCTTCAAACGCCAATATCGGCGAAATCCGGCTACCTTAAGAGGAGCGACTACATCCCCGAGGCCTGCTCGACACACTCTACCACCCCACGCCCCCCGATCGTCGCCAGGACGCAGATCCACCATTAAACGAGGCGATGACCAATGGACGGTCGGGAACAAATCAACATTTTCTAGTCAAACGATGATTCAAGGACAAAAAGGAATTGCAGATCTGAGTTGCGCTCGTCGAAAGCTTCGAAATGTTATATAATTTGATATTGTTTGAGGAGTCTGAATTAAGGATTTGATTTTGAAGAATTGAGGGTTTGGGAATTGGAGTTTGTTTCTGCCATTGGAAAGAGAGGCCACAGAGAATTGTACGTACAGAAATAAGAAATAGAAAGACTACTAGGGTTTATAACAGGTTATTATAGGCAAATCCGAAATAATATGAATGGACAAGATTGATTCGAAAGTTGAACGATAAACGACCCGAAAAGCCTGTTCTGTCTCCGAAACGAAAATGGGAAGTCCCATATATCAAAATAGATGTTTTTGATAATTTTAAACTCAATGGAACAAGTTTCAAGCCTTAATTCCATCGTATGAAGAAGTTATCTTAAAATCGGCTTATTTCAAATTGATTTCAATAAAATTGATTACTAAGCGTTTCGAGCCCGTACGATCAAACAGCAAGTCCGATCGTTACGAAACTTGAAATCCTACAATAATTCACTGTTACGGATCCGATGAAACTCGTTTCGTCGAAATCCGAGTCAGTGGGCAAAACGGCTAATTTCACGTTAATTAAATAAATTAATATTAAATTAGTTAAGTCAATTTTCCAATTCAAATTTAAAAATCAACAAATTTCATCAATTTTGATTACCTGGAAATTTACAAAATTTAAAACAATTTTACATATCAATTTAGTGTTTAAATATTACAATAATTACAGTGTTCAATTTCAACTGTAATTAAATCCAATTAATTATAATTTAATTTCAATAAATTTATTTAATTTGGTTTCGATATTGTAATTCAATCAACTATTTCTCTACATACATAGTTAACATTGCTATATATTTTATTTCATTAATATTTTACCATTTTCATCTTACTTTTCATTAACGTAATTTTTAATTACATTTAATTGTAATAAATCCACTTGTTATAATTTAAATTCCAATAAATTTACGCAAACTTGATTCCAATTCTTTTTATTTAATCAGTTGTCATATTATGCATAAAATTTTCATTGGTTACATCTTATTGAATCAACATTCTACAATTATCAATTAACCTACATTAACTGCACTAAATAACTGAATTAATTGCAATTGATTTCCAATTTTAATTTAACAAGCTAAATAAACAGGTAACATATAATAATTGTTACCATTAACTTTTAATCACTCTTATAAGTTTATTATTTACAAACAAATGTTACAATTGCTTACATAACACTGATTTTATTCAATTATCATTAATTATATATTATTTCATTAATTGATTCAATATTTACATTTGTTTTCTTATATTCAATTCATAACCAAGTATAACATCTAAATCACTTCAATTAATTAGAATTTCATTCAAATTGTTAATGATTAACTTTAATTGACATTGTTACGTTTCATTTTAGTTATTATTTCATTATTAAATTTCAAATTTTTTTATTACTTTCAATATTAAATTACCAAAATCTCATTAAATTAACTAAATTAAATTATCGAAAATTACGGGTCGTTACACTCTCCCCCACTCAAAACTTTTCGTCCCCGAAAAGGAAAAAGATGGGAAAAAAAATCAAATAGTCAATATATCTTATTCAAAATATTAGACATATAAACAACTAATTTACAAAATTAAATAATTTAAAAATAAAATATATCAATTTATAACCAATTAAATCCTTTTATACTCAAACTAATAAAATTTGGAAAACATTTTACAAAATTTTCTAAGTCCAAAATTCACGAAAAATTTCGGCAGAGTCTCCTTTGTACGGAGAAGTCTGGGGAAAATAATAATATCAATAATAAAAATATATACCATAATTTCAAAATAATATATCCCAAACAACGGGAAAAACAATATAATATCGCTAGAAAACCGTAATCCGAAAACATACCTATTTGTCGGGCAAATAACGCTTATTTTATGAAATCAAAAGCAGTAGCAATTACTTCCATAAACATGTATTTCACTTATATAATCCAAAGAGGTTAATAATTATATAAAAGAGAAATATTTAAGTTTTTTCAATTAATCACAACCAAATCAACACAACATACAATACTCACAAGCCACAAAACTATACAATCATCACATGAAACTAAAGCAATCAACCATCCATCCATAGCAACCAAAAACAGAGGGTTTGTTTGGGTTCAGAAACTTTTAATCATATTAAATGATAAATAAACTATGAAGTAAACCATACACTCAACAGTCGTAGATAAAACTTATAGATTATTTATACATCCTACACAATAACAGTATCCTTTCCCAATCAATCCATAATCCAATACAAACAAAGAATTCAACACCTTTTTAAGTTTACTTTAATTTTTTTCCTTTTCACACATATATTGTTCATATCTTCTTATTTTCATCCCCTTTTTTTTTCTCATACGATGATTATTTCATTTATTCACATTCATTTATTTACATATGTTATTTACATTTCTTACATATGTTATTCATATACAATTATCCAAACATATGTACATCAATTCTTAAAATACTATATAGGTTTCTTTGTAAATAAATTCACATTCATTCATACAATGATTAACTCATATTCACTACTTACAAAATTTTAAACTCATGCAAGGCTTACTTCATTAATTTACATTTTTTACTTACATATGTCATATCCATTTCAATTATTTGAATTATAAATGAATTAATTATTGAAGTATTGTATACATTATATTTCAGTTTACTTCACATTTACAATTTAGTTTGATTTCCCTTTTTGTCTCATCATTAATTTTCTTTTCTCATCCATAAAATGTTTATTTCCATTAATTTACATTCATTATTACTTATAAAAGTTCATTCTCCTTATTCATACAATGCCATTTTCTTTCATTTTATTACTTTACATTCATTGCCTAAATAAGGTATTTTTATTTCAATTATTGAATTAAACATTATTAGGTAAGTTTCTTTACAATTCACTTCACCATTTATAGATTTTTTTTCTATATTCAATCTTTCATATAAAGTATTATTGAATGTTAACTCCATTTCTAAATTATTTCAATGTTCCTGAAGTTATAATCATTAAACTAATATAGTGCTCACTGTAATTATAAATGGCTTCAACATTAAATCAAGTTTATAATTATTTACTTACAGTATTCACTTTCCATTCAATCTGATTATAAATAGCTTAAAATGTTAACTTAAGTCTATAATCATTTTCTTACATTTTTCACTTCTATTCATTTAATTAGTAACATTTCAAACTATTAACTTTAGTTTATAACAATTTATAACATTATAATTCTTTTTTTTAGAAGTAGTTCCATTGAACACTTTCATTATTTAAGTTTACTTGCACAATATTCTATTACATACCCTATTTAACATTTCAAATTTTAATAATTTGGTAAGTTATATATATATGTCTTAAGAATGAATATGAATATTACCCAAGTTTGTCTTATTTATTTAGTTAACAAAAATGTTCAGTAGTCACCATTTCTTATTTTCATTTTCCTTTTTATTTACAGTTTTCAAAATTTCAGTTTCTTGTCTATTTCATTAATCATTTTAACATCAAATTTTTTATTTCCATTTTAGAAGTTTCCAATTATTAATATAGTCAAGATTCCATTCATTACAATGATTTCAATTTCTAATTTATAGAAACTAAAGAACTAAGCAACCGGGTTCCATTTTCAATCATTTAAAATAATATATATCTACTCATAACTTACACACACACACACACACACACACATATATCAAGTCAAACTTCAGGACTTGAATTTAAGATTGGTTTATCAAAATGGATGTGCAGTATAACTACTACAGCAGCCTTCCCACTTTGAAACTCGAAAATGAATATCGATGATGCGTGCACTGATCATCGAAATTTTTTTTCAGCGACAGAGAGGGGAGTACAAAACTTAGTTCCTTCCAAAATTATTTTAAACATTTCTTTCAAATCATATTGGGATATTTATATCTGAAAATACTTCCAAATAATAGTAATATCATATTCAAAAATCCTTTGAAAGAAATTTCAAAAATCCCGGAACTAAAGTTCTAAAATTTCCAATTTATATCCTTTTTATTTGTAAATCTTATTTTTCCATCAGTATTTATAAAATTTCACTACCTAACAAAAAAATATATAGCAACCAACTATATCATTTATAAAAATTTACTATTTTATATACAAATATATAATAGGCAAAATTATTTCATTTACCTATATTTCAAAACAAGTATTATGTCGGTCTGCCCTATTAAGTATTTAAAAATCCCTAGCGATGTCATAACGTCCTATGCACCGACCATAATTTATAAATATAAAATAGAACAAATTAACACAATACAAAAACCTTTTATAACACTAACAAATACGCTCTCTCATATCTATACACTCAACGACTCATTCTAGGGTATTACTACACTATTTATATCAGTCAGACCCCACAAACCTAAGGTTATCGCTAAACCAAAGCTCCTATACCAACTGTAACGGGACAACGCCAGTGGGGTAATGCCCACCGTAGCATACAATGGTACCAGTGTTCTACTTTTACGGCCAGCCTCTCGACTGCAGCAACCCCGCAGGGCATGTAGGAGTAAGAGTCATCCGCTCCCTACCAAACCTAAATGCGAGAACCCCTTATCATGTTGCACCCGCCAAGTGCATAAGCAGACACGCATGCCAGACTCAAACCATTCAAAAGGGAAGATTGTTATGGGGTAAATAAGAAAAGAGAAAGAAATAAACAAATACAGAATCTCACAGCGGAATAACAAAACATAATAATCAAATAACAGTTCATGAAGCTGTTTTATAAATACATTTGACTATTCTTTTACAACACAAAATCATAGTTACAGAACAGGAATAAATAAATAAATGTAGTGGAACAACATGATGTAGTAGAATACATATCATAAATAATAATAATAGTACAAATCTTCTTTTTCGTCCTCCAGAAATAAGGTCTTCAACCCTGAAATGTTCAGCCTGACCCGAGCGAATTGAAAAGACAAAACACTTGATTCAGAACTAAAAGATCTTATGTAAGTTAAATCAACGATAATTATGAGTGCGACGGCGTCAGAGATGTTTACGGGGTTTGACATCTCATATCCAGTGTCCAACGTGAGTGCAATAACTTAAGAGATGTTCGGGATTCCCATTTCCTAAGGATCCATTAAACTATCTACTATGTAGTACAATACACTATTATAATATGCCTACAGTAAAGTATTAAAATAGCGTTAAGGCGTTACCCATATCCCTCTTAACACATTTTATATAATGTCGTAGTCTATACAGATACTGTAAACTCCACCCGCAGGTGGGCTATCGGGGAGCACTCCATAGGTACGACGCAAAACAAACTTGTAGAAGGCGCGATAGGGCATGTGAACACGTCACTCGAGGCAATGCTAGGGTAGACATACCAATTGCACTCCCGGACTGGTGGTAACGCATAACAGCTACTACCGCCCACCTCGGAACACACTCCCAAATCAAAATCAAGGGTGGCCACCAAATCAATCACAAAGTCAGAAGATAGTATCGAAGAAATGTGTCCGATCGGAGGAATGACCTCACTTGGCCCGGTATAGCTCCTGTTTTAGTCACATCTAAGCTGACTCATGGGAGTCAGGGTCACGTCATACCTTATACAAAAATCGTTCACCAAACCATCCTACTTCATTTCTGGAATCTCCACCACGTGCATAGTTGTTAAAGTGGTTTTCGGTATTGGCAGAGAGTATGACAATATCCGATCCCGGTCTCTTTAACAACCAAACGCTTATTTCACACCGGATGGTTCTTTTACATTTCAAAATGTCAATTCACAATTTATATCAAAATATCATATTCAATTTCAATTTATATCTCTTTCGAAATCATATTCACTTTCAAACTATATTCACTTTCAAATCATATTCATTTTGAAATAATATCACTTTCAAAAATCGTATTTACTCTCAAAGTCATATTCATTTTTTGAATTTATCGATAAGATAGGTTAATTAAATCCTTGTCCAAAATCATCATATTACTCAAATATGTCATTTTTCAAAGGTATCAATTCCAAATTCCAACTTAGGTTGTATCATCATCAATGATTTAAATATAAATACTTTAACTTTACACAGTCTGAAAGTTTAGAAAATAGTTTAGGTAGTCATAAATAGTTTTAAAAATAGTTTAAAATATATTTAAAATAGATTTAAAATAGATTTAAAATAGTTTAAATAGTAAAATGGTTTAAATAGACTTAACTTTGATTTAATAAATTTGAATGATTTGAATAGGTTTAAAAATAGATTAAATAGATTTAATTTATATTAAATATATTTAAAATAGATTAAATAAATTTAAAATAGATTAGATAGATTTAATTAGTTTAAAATAGGAAAAATAGGTTAAATGGGATTAAATAGGTTGTAATAGATTAATATAAATTAAAATAGTTTTAAATTGATTAAAATAGTTAATTTAATAAAATAGTTTAAACCAGTTTAAATAGATTTCAAAGTTATATTCAAACATTTCCAATAACTCAATTCTAATAAATTCATTTATATTTGACACTTCAACTCTGAAATTCTAATTTTAAATCCTCTGAACAATTTATTAAATCAATTCCAATTTCCGCATTTACAATTGGATTATCGAAAATAATCCAGTTTATGTAAATCAGTTTCTATTTCAAAATATCAGTTAACCGAACTCAAAATTTAAAGGTTCAAAAATCATTTCATTTAACCAATCTGGTGTCCGTATATAATTTTCTACCTTAGGGTCAAGTGATACAGGTAGTTATCATTTCAATCTGCAATTTAAAATTTTATGGTTATATATCATTTCGAACCGCAATCCCGAATTAAATAAAATCCATAAAATCGCTCGAGTCTATCATTTCAACCCATAACGATTTTTCCCTAATCTATAGATCGTTCGGGTATATATCATTTCAACCCATAGTGATTTCCTAATAATAATTAAGGGAACTTGCAAAGTGATAACAATATATAAATTAAATATAACATCCAATTATCCAATATCAAAAATCAAACATCCATCAAAATCATCATCCAATTCAACCAATTAATATCAATAAATAACTAATTATCAATAGCAGGTATTTAGCTAGCACTTTAAATTCAATAATAAATTAAACGATAATTTAATTCAAATATAAAATCAAACTAACTGGAAAGACAATTTAAATATATCAAATAACCATAAATAAATTCCTAATCACATCATAAATTTAATTTAACTAACATAAGAAATTTTAGAAGTTGTGAGTGGGTTAAAACACTCACCTTTTGAATTCAAATCGAATTGAAATTCAAAATAAGTCCCTAATTTGAATAGTCTCAGAATTCATCCAAACCAGCGTCAAAATGTCTGAAATCTCGATACGATCCCGGCAACACAAACCGCGTCCAAATCCGAGTCCGTACGCAAAAGTTATTCGAGTTAGAACATTTGAAAGTCAAAAATTAAATTAAAATAAAATATAAACATGAAATTACCGTTGCTTGCCACCCAATCATCCCCTCAAAGCACCATAACTCACGCTCAAACGTCCCAGCTCGAGAAACCCTACACGGCCGCCACTATTCACGGCCGCCACGGCCACCATCTCGCCGAACGTCGCTCACCACTGCCATCACTAGGTTCGGTCGCTTCTCCAGGCCCAACGCGCGGCAGCACGGTACCCCCAAGCGCCACCACCTCCGTCCACCTTCAAACGCCAATATCAGTGAAATCCGGCCACCTTAAGATGAGCGACTACATCATCGAGGCCCGCTCAACACACTCTACCACCCCACGCCTCCCGATCGTCGCCAGGACGCAGATCCACCGTTAAACGAGACGATGACCAATGGACGGCCGGGAACAAATCAACATTTTCTAGTCAAACGATGATTCTAGGACAAAAATGAATTGCAGATTTGAGTTGCACTCGTCGAGAGCTTCGAAACAATATATAATTTGATATAGTTTGAGGAGCTTGAATTTTGGATTTGATTTTGAAATTGAATTGAGGGTTTGGGAATTGGAGTTTGTTTCTACCATTGGAAAGGAGAGGCCACAGAGAATTGTACATATAGAAATAAGAAATAGAAAGACTACTAGGGTTTATAATAGGTTATTTATAGGCAGATCCGAAATAAAATGAACGGACAAGATTGATTCGAAAGTTGAACGATAAACGACCCGAAAAGCCCGTTCTGTCTTCGGAACGAAAATGAGAAGTGCCATATATCAAAATAGATGTTTTTGATAATATTAAACTCAATGGAACAGGTTTCAAGCCCATTTCCATCGTATGAAGAAGTTAGCTTAAAATCAGCTTATTTCAAATTGATTTCAATAAAATTGATTTCAATAAAATTGATTTCTAGGCGTTTCGAGACCATACGGTCAAACGACAAGTCCGATCGTTACGAAACTTGAAATCCTACAATAATTCACCGTTACTGATCCGATGAAACTAGTCTCGTCGAAATCCGAGTCAGTGGCCAAAATGGCTAATTTCACGTTAATTAAATAAATTAATTAAGTCACTTTTCCAATTCAAATTTAAAAATCAACAAATTTCATCAATTTTGATTACCTGGACATTTACAAAATTTAAAACAATTTTACATATCAATTTAGTGTTTAAATATTACAATAATTACAGTGTTCAATTTCAACTGTAATTAAATCCAATTAATTATAATTTAATTTCAATAAATTTATTTAATTTGGTTTCGATCTTTTAATTCAATCAACTATTTCTCTACATACATAGTTAACATTGCTATATATTTTATTTCATTAATATTTTACCATTTTCATCTTACTTTTCATTCACGTAATTTTTAATTACATTTAATTGTAATAAATCCACTTATTATAATTTAAATTCCAATAAATTTGAGCAAACTTGATTCCAATTCTTTTTATTTAATCGATTGTCATATTATGCATAAAATTTTCATTGGTTACATCTTATTGAATTAACATTCTACAATTATCAATTAACCTACATTAACTGCACTAATTAAGTGAATTAATTGCAATTGATTTCCAATTTTAATTTAACAGGCTAAATAAATAGGTAACATATAATAATTGTTACCATTAACTTTTAATCACACTTATAAGTTTATTATTTACAAACAAATGTTACAATTGCTTACATAACACTGATTTTATTCAATTATCATTAATTATATATTATTTCATTAATTGATTCAATATTTACATTTGTTTTCTTATATTCAATTCATAAACAAGTATAACATCTAAATCACTTCAATTAATTGGAATTTCATTCAAATTGTTAATGATTAACTTTAATTGACATTGTTACGTTTCATTTTAGTTATTATTTCATTATTAAATTACAAATTTTTTCATTTCTTTCAATATTAAATTACCAAAATCTCATTAAGTTAACTAAATTAAATTATCAAAAATTACGGGTCGTTACAACACTTAGAAAAATTCACCGTTTATATGTTAATATAATCTATTATGTGCTGTATTGTTGAATCAGTTCGAAATCAACAAAAATTTGAGAATACAAGCATGTTGTAGTGTATGACTTCTTTGAAAAAACTAACATACATATTGGCTTACCAGAGGACCAGAAATTGTAGAGATGAGAGTACAACTCAAACGGTAAGAATTACTACATTATTGTTATGGTATCAATTAAATTTTGATTTTTAATTCAATATATAACATCATTGCTTTTAATTTATCGTAGAACAAGTATGACAAAACACATGATAAATGTGATTTATTGGATTGGACCGGGATCGATGAAATAGTAGCCGAAGGAAGGGTTCTTTCAACTAATCCGAAAGAGCTTATACATAATATTCTTCTTGGACCGTATGCATGAAAATTTTGATAGATTTTCCAAAGAAATCACATGCTTTTTTTATTAAGGACTACACCTAGAATGATCACATATATTGGAGAAGCTATGGATGAGATAGTAGCATGGCCAGCTGATAGAGTTGTTTTGCACACCATGAAATACTCCGAGAAAGAAAATAGTATGGTAAACATAATTTCTTCATGTATTTAATAACTTTATGGTTTAGTATACAAAATTTATTTTAGAAATATGGTCATTCCAAGAGTAAAACAAGCAGTACAAATATCAAATGCAAGCTGTATGATTGGATCGGAAGTAAAGAATTAGTTGCTGAAGGGCGGTTGTACTCCAGTGATCCGAAACTGCTTGTGAATATCAAATGCAACTTGATTGAGCATTTGTTTCGTGTTTCATTTTCATTCATGGCTGATGCAGCCCTTCTGCAGAAGCTTGAAAATGACAGTAGGTAGAGGCGGTGGTAAAATAATACCACTTCAGATAAAATTTCAAAAGAACATAAGTAATTGGTCAGGAACAGAACATTAAAATGAACATAATAGAAAGAAAAATAAAATAATAACTGTCCTTTCCTATATACTTTTTTCAAACAATGAATTGGTATGACATCTTTAATCACGGTGGTAGAATTAATAATTGGTTCAATTTAAATCTATTATAATATAGCATTTGGCCTAGTCTTAGAATCTTCTAGTCGATATGTGTTTTGTTTCATGGAAGGCCAAGGATTAGTTAACAAAAATCATCCAGATTTCTTTCATGCCTCTTAAATTTTACATCAGCAATCGACTATCTAGATAGCATCATGTTGTAAGAATGGTTTGTTATGTAGCTTATGATGCCATAGTAAAATATATTATTCTATGACTCGTGAATACCAATATGATCATTCTACGTTGTATATGTATAAAATATCAGATTTAATGGTGAACGGTGAATTGAAATGGTGAACGGTGAATTGAAATGGTGAACTGCAATGTTTGTAATGGTTGAAATGTGCAATGCACAGTATGAGCAAGGCAATGCAATTGTAACGACCCGATTTTTCGACTTCCGAAAATCGACATCAATACGTTCACTGTATCAAATGCCGAACAATCGGATGCCGTAAAACTGAATCATTAGGGTTAAAGAAGAAGGAGGTAGAAGAAGAATAGAAAACAATATCAGAATCTCACAATCGCAGCGGAACAATATATAATAGATAAATGACTGATCTTTAAACAAAAAGAACTATATCTGTTTATCATTACATCATCAGAGTAGAATACAAATCAACAACACAATTCAGGACAGTTATAATATCTTGTCCTCCCAAAGCTGAATATACAACATTCACTACACAGCGGAAATATAAATTTACGGAAATACGCCTCATCATCCAGCTCGTCTCCTGAGCTCTACAGCAGTCCATCCCAAAATCTGTACTCTATAATACTCGGTCTGACCCGAGCATTATAGTAACATAACACCTGAGTCAGTCTGGAAAACCAGCGTGAGAAAACACACTTAGTTGGATTATTAAAGTTTCAAAATCCTTTTAAATCAAAGGTATCTCGTAAGACCACGCCACAAATAAACATGTCAGGTTTTTACCTTACGATAACCAAAACATTTCTTATAAAAATGTTCTGTTATTATAATAGTGTCTAAGTACAAATGCTTATTCAAATAGCTGAAATTGTTACCATTATTAAATTCCAGCAATACTAGGCTCTACAATCAAAACCGTAAAAGCACGTAGGGAGAATGGATTTCCATACAATGACAGGGCTACTGGGGTACCGCCCGTCACAGTACGTGGTCTAGATCACCGTACCGAGGATCCATCCCGATCCCCTGCTACACAAGACCGGAGCTACCCTTTACTGGATAGTCCGAATAAGATCACCCCGCGGTTGGGATCATCAACCGCCCACTAAGCCGAATAAAGAAACCTCTAGATAGGGATGACCTTACCCTAATTGGTTGCTAGCCACTTAGCCTTGCGTGCACCTCCCCTGTTTTGGCCATTCCCGATTGATGAGGCTCGAGGCTATGCATTACCTTTTTAGCACACATTCACTTAGAATGCTCATCGTCGTCCTGACGATGTTCTGATAGCATTCGTCCATACAAGTCCATTTCGGGTCCGAACGGAACCGAAGACACTATTCCTACTACATCCATTTTGGAATCACCCTCAGGATTAGTAGCGATTAGCCCTTGCATTCACTGCTCCATCTTCGACTTTAAGCTCTTGTCTTCCTCACAAAAACGTTTCAAACCGGATCGAAGTGGTTTTTCGGGAAATTAATCCTGATCCCTGTCTCTTCGAAATGATTAGCGCATTGGCCAATATTGATAGTCGGTTATTTAACTATAAAATAACATTCACAAATAATCATCAGACATTAATAATTTCCCAAATTATTATTTATTTCAAAATATCTTCACAAGATATTTTTCTACACTTCAACCCTTTGAAAACAGTTTTTAAATCACTTTTCTCTCGCGGAATAAATTTCCAAATATTGTTTATTTCCACTGAAATTCACCAAGTCTTAATACATAGATTTTAAAATAATTTAAATCACTTTATCCAAAATATATACTTTAAAACATTTAATATAAAAACTACTTAAAACACTTTATTTAAAATACTAGTTATGAAACTTTATAATAACTTCTTAAGTAAACTTAAGCCAAAACTAATTTTTTAAAATAAAAGTTATTCTATAAGGAATAAATATTAATTAATTACCTTTAATTGATAATACTAGTTAAAAACTTTAAAATAATTATTATTAATATAATTAATTTAAATAAATATCTACTTTAAAATTCTAAAACAATTTAAAACAATAAAATTTCTCTAAAACATTCTTTTAAAACCACTTTTAAACTCTAACTTATACCTGGAAATCTTTCTTTGAAAATATACTTGGCTTTCCAGGGGAATATACTTTCCTTTCCACACCTTTAAAAATAAACCACTATTTATTTTTAAAACAAATTACCCATTCCTTTATAAATTCCCACCGTGAATTTATACTTCCAAATATCCACTGATATCTTATTTCACTTTATAAACCCAGTTTATAAATTCCATAGTCTCATTCTCCTTTTAAAACACATTTTCAAACACTAAATCAATTTCCAAATCGATTTCCAAATTTACTCCATTTAAAAATTACTCCTTTACTTATCCAAATTTATTTCAAATCTATTAATTCCAAACTCACTTCTTTATTTATGATTCAAAATCTTATTTTAAACTAAAAATATCCATTTCATTCTTTATTCAAAATTTTCCCTTTTAATTCTTCCCAATCATTTTAAATTTTAAATTTTAAAATAAAATCCTTTAATTCTTAAGCAATATCACTTAAGTCTCCAAAACTCTTTTAATTTCATTTATTTAAAATATCTATATTTTTCTTTTTCATACCCAGCATTTATTTAATAGTATTTAAAATCAAACCTTTATTCTTTCCGAATTCATTTTTTTAATTTATCTAGAATTATTTTACTTAATATTTCTTTCTTATATCTCTTTTTAAAATCAAATCTTTTATATTTTTCATATCTTCAAAACATCCAAATATATTCAGCCAAACCGTAGCATTCAATAATTTCAATTACCAATATAATCATCACAGATTATCACATAAATCACATCGCTGAATATAAAATAATTTCAACGTTTTGAGGAATCCAGTTGGATCCCTCCAACCTGTTTCCCTGCATCCACAAATGCCAGCACAATTTAAAATACCAATCCCACTTCGAGGGGGATATCGTGGTATAAAGGGCCATCCGCTATTATACGGGGCGCATAGGGTATCATCCGCTATAAAATGCGAGAAATCAATCACTCCAATATATATACTATTATATATAATATCACATCCAGTCAATTCAATCATTCAATCAATAATTTAAATTTAACTATTTAAATTAACCAAT
Organism: Allium fistulosum; assembly: GCA_030737815.1. Classification (NCBI taxonomy): domain Eukaryota; kingdom Viridiplantae; phylum Streptophyta; class Magnoliopsida; order Asparagales; family Amaryllidaceae; genus Allium; species Allium fistulosum. The sequence goes on from CM060906.1 coordinate 330,309,571, forward strand.
AATCCAAATGAGTGAGATTAATTCACCTTTGATTTTTGTTTGCAATCCACTCCAATCTCGTCTTGATTTCACGACGACATTAGACCTTGTATAAACATTTATACGGTTTATTAATATTCGAAATAATCGAACAATCAATTGCCATCTATTATTTTAATTTAAACTACTAATTTAATTTTTAAACTAATTTTCCTATAATAAATAATTTTTAGTAACTAAAATAATTAAATTAGTTATTTAAACAAATTAATCACCATAATACATTATTTAAAATAAACTAGTGAATTTAAAATGCGTATTTGATATTTATTTTTTTCCAAATTGAAACTACATATATATTTATATATAAATAAATGATAGATTTCAAAAAATCAAATTTTTATATAGCCTTTCAACATTTTAAAATTCCTATTTATTTTTCCAAAAACCTTGCCGATACATATATCTCTGTTTACATATTTTAAATTTTAACAATAAGTTGATTTTATATTCTCAAACCTATATATATACACATATATTCTAATTACAGCAATTTAATTTACTAATTACAATATAAATTAGAATTACCTTAAGCTAGATATAACACTGATAATCACCTCGTCCATCTGCCAAAGCATGCGCACAAGCTTCCACCTACGAACATTCGAAAACAATTCCAAAACCTAGTCGAGTCCCCTGTCCCGAGCCCAACCTCATGCGAGCAAGCTACGCGATGACGACGCCGTGCTCAAGCAGGAAACCCCTAAAATACCTTTGTCGTACCACACCCAGGTCGGCTGTGCCTCACCCTACTATCGCGACCTCCGATTGCTCGCCCACTTCATCACCACTCGTCGCCTTCAAGCATGGCGCCTCGCGCTCCTGGTTTATTTCGATTCGCGATTCTTTTTTTATTTTTTATTTTAGCTTATTCGAATTCGCAAGGGAATGAGGGATCTCAGATTTGAATTGTAGAGGAATACTCGACTTGAATTCGAAAGAGACAGCCATTTTTATTTTGATTTGGGTTTTAAAATACTCGGTTGTTAACATAAAAGAAGAAGGGGACATCTGTACGCGATTGAAAACGGCAGGCGAAACATTCTAAAAATAGGAGGTGCGTGGAAAGGAAGCTATAGTGATGGTTGATTGAAATATACAATATATTTTAATTCAAATTCAAATTTACTTTAAATTGTATCGATAAATGCAATTTAAATTCCCAACCTCCTACCGAGGCGTGCCGTTAGGCGTTCATAATGTTATACCCCTAATCCGAATGCAATGGAAAAGGTTTCAAGTCCTAATTCGATCGTATGGAGAAGATAGCTTTTGGACCCAGTTATAATATTAAATTTCGATATAGCTTTCAGCGCGTTTGCTAACCGTACGATCACACGACAACTCCGAACACTACAAAATTTGAAATCCGATAATAATACACTATTACGGATCCAATGGAACTAGTTTCGTCAAATTCCGAGACTGTGCCCCGGAATGCTATTTTTAAAATATCGATTTAAACAAAAAAAATTCAAAGCTTAACAAATCACTTTTGAATTCAATTTTAAAAGTTCTATCACCTTCAGTGTTATCAATATAAATTTTTTTCAAACTTTCAAATATATTTTAACCAGCTCAATTCAATAATTTAATTATCCAATAATTGGTTATATTTAAATTCAAGTTAAACATTAACTTTTAAATATTTAAAATCAATTAAATATTCCAGTTTCAAATGTTCAAAAATTCCGGGTCGTCACAGCAATGTTTGTTGAGGTTCAGGTTGATGAGGGATTTGGCAAGGGAAATATAGATGACAAACACAATAAATACACTTTGGCCGCAATAATTATCAACATTAGAGACGTTATGTATGGTGAAAAATGCACACAACATCTGCTACATAGTTATATTTTATCGTAAGTCATTTCATTTTGATGTCCTATGATTAAAGCACATCACCTTTAGATCCTAAGTCTAGAATGTCATACCACATACAGATGAACTAGTGGTCCTTAACAATTTTTTAAATCAATATGTCGGAATTCGGGTAAAGTAGCATTATACCAGCCTTACGGACTGATTTTACTGATTCAAAATATGAGTTTCAAAAATGTTACATCAAAACCTAAATCATATATTTTTTATTTAAGACCATATGAAGCGTCGGTCGGTACCAAGACAAGTGGAAAAATAATACGTATAGGTAGCAGTAGTTTTAAATGTGTATAGGTTGGTAAAAGTGAATTTAAGTTTTTTGAACAAGATTAAGATACATATAATTACAACTCATGGCAAAAAACTGAACCTAGATGCCAATACTCATACCAATAAACCACCTACTATTTTAATTTGTAATAAAAATAAATATAACAGGACTTGGCCTATGTGTAGGTAGTAAAATCCTAGCACTTTAATCATGTAAAACAAGATGCAGTATCAGTTACTTAATCGCGCAGCTCAACTTAAACAAAACTTATTTTCACTATTTCAAAGAAACCACATTCTCTGCACATTTTGAACACATCAAATCCTCAAATAATGCGAGTTAATGTAATGATCCTAGATAGAACTCAACTAAGTAACCCTTAATTATTCAATGACCAATTGAATATGTTAGTCATTGAATGAATATGCGGCGATTATATCTATTGCATAAACAAAAAATTCTACTAAAAACATAATTCTGGACTGGAAAGTTTGGAGATCCTAGTGCAATACCATAATTCATAAAGTGAATAAATGTTGAAGGAACATTAACCATCTATAAGCAATACACCGACAACATATTTTACATGAAAATTAATATAGGAGAAACCGAAATTTTAACAACATTAGGATCATTAGACAGGAAAGAAATACTGTAACAACTTGTGTAACAGAACACAGAAATGTAAATGTGAACACAAAAGAAATGCAAACAAAAAATGCACATTTTTTTTGAAGATTTGGAACCTTTTTGTGAATGAAATGAAGCTGTAGTGCAAAATAAAATGATATGCAACTGTAATAGTAATTGAAAACAGAAACAAGAAGTGTGGCAGAGAATGAAAACAGTAAATGAAAATTAGATGCAGCAATGATAAAATAAGCGAAAACAGAAAAAAAATGAAATGCACAAGAACTGAGACTAAATGAATTGAGAAAATGTAACAGAATGAAATGCACATTTAACTTTTTGTTTTTTTGTATTATTTCTTTTTTTTAGTGAAAACTATCATGGATTGTCAAATTGACATGGTACATTATATTTATTTTAATATATAGATATAAAACTGCTATACATGTGTGTTTATTTGTCATACATTGTTGCTTCTTTTATCTGTACCGGATAATGAGATCAAAGGCTTTATATGTGTATACAAGTGGAAAGCCCATGTGTTGCATGGGGCTTATGAATTGGTTGTTGGATTATGTTTGGTAAATATTTGGATTATACTTTTAGATTGATTGCATGTGTTAAACTTTGATGAACTCTGTTGAAATAGTATGAGTATGCAGGTCGTTATTGTTTGAATAACCATTCTTGTTATGTGTGTTGAACGACCATTTCCAAGCACTATATGACATTCTTCCACCGTTTATCTCTAAATTTTTTTTCTTGTAGGAATATTGGACTTTTAAAGGAGAAGAGCTTGGACTTTCCTTGATTTATATTATGCTCTTTTTGCAAACTTTTTTTTGTAAGATTTTATGTCGCTAACATTTGAATTGTAACACGGTTTTATAATTTTGTATATGACTAAATCTTATAGTTAATGAAATTGATGTAGCTTTGATTATGTTTAATCTTTATAGTTGTTTATTATATCACTTTATATCCATTACTGTGTTATAAATTGAGCAGTTTGTTATTGAATTCATTAGCTATAACTGATTTAAAACTACTGCAACAAATGAAAAAATGAAGCAAAACTTCGATATACAGCAGCGTTTTTAAACTACTGCAAAATAAAATAGCAAAATACAGCAAAACAGCAAAAATGCTGAATTATATATTACTGCAGCGTTTTATAAACGATGCTATATTAACGACATGCATGTTTTTTGACTGCGTTCTTCGAAATGCTGCTAAATGAATTTGCAATATATAGAAAACGCTGCACTAACAACTTTTCACAGCGTTTTATAAAAGCTTGAGAATCCATTTTTTAGCAACCTTTCAGAAACGCTGCGGTATATTCGTTTTTAGCAACTTTACAGAAACGCTGCGGTATATTAGTGCTCCTTTGTAGTAGGACATAATACAGCGTTCTTCGAAACGCTTCGGATGATAATGACAGAATATCTAAAACGGTGCAAAAGTCCCTTTTTTGTAGTGATTAAACCATTTTCGATTTCAAATCCAGTTTCGAACTACAACTTTAAACCATTTCCAATTCTTAGGTTTCAAAGTTAATATTCAAACAATTTACAATAACTCAATTTGATAAATTTCATTTATATTTCAAAATTCAGCTTTGAATAGTTTTTTTTTATTGGAAATATTCACTCAGACAGTTTTAATAACATTTAAATAAAATCATAAATTACATATTTAAATAAAATCAATAATTAAATATCTAACTTCTATTATATTTAATTCTAAAATATTCACATAATCACTTTTATAATCATATAAATAAAATCTAAGTTACAAATTTAGATCAGAATTGAATATTCAATTTTATTTAAGTTTGAAAATATTCATTTGATAATTAAATCAGGTTATAAAATTATACCTTTCAAAAGCTCAAAAATCAATAAGTTTCCAATCAATTCTTATTTAAATTCAATTGTTAACCAATTTAAACTCCAAGTCAACATTAATTTATCTTTCCAACCTCTATTATTAAAGTTATTGAAAAAATCTATTTTTAAAATATTAATATAAATTTAAATAAATACTTAAACATATTATATACTAATTAAATTAAATTTGTTAAATTAAATCTTATTATTCAATTTATTTTACATAAAATCTTAATTTATATATTTTTAAAATAATAAAATTATAATTAAAATCTTAAAAATTATATTTTCAAATCTAACTTAAAATTTAAATTTCCAAAACATATAATTTAACAAAAACTCTAAATTTTACACATATATAAAAATAACATCTATATTATATTTTAAAAAAATCAGTATTTAATAAAACCCATATATTTCCTTTCAAAATTATGGAAATAATTTTCAAAATATAGACCAATGGTGTCCGTATATAATTTTCTATCATATGATCAAGTGATACAGATATTTATCATTTCAATCTGCAATTTACATATTTACGGGTATATATCATTTCAACCCGCAATCCCAAAATTCAAAATCAATGAAAATCGATTGGGTTTATCATTTCAACCCATAATGATTTTCCCCTAATCTATAGTGTCGTTCGGGTATGTATCATTTCAACCCATAGGGAATTTCTAAACTAACTAGGAACTTGCAGAGTGAGAAAAAAATATGATAATAATATAACATATCAACAACAGGCATATATCATCAGTAACAAATTAAATATAATATATACAACAGGTTATGGTGTCATATGTCATAGGTAAACAATTGCAAATAATGGCATATCATATTTAACAATTAAATAACTTACCAATTCAAATTTAACAGCATATTTCAATCGTCATTTCATGTGAATTAAATTACTAAATATAAGAATGTTAATCGTGAGTGATTACTCACCTTTCGAGGCTAGAGAACAACGGAAATAAGCAAATGGACACAGACATGCACACGGATATGGACACGAGCAAAGTAAAGCAAGGCTGCTGAAATTTCTAGACATCGAGCACATGAGGAAAGCACGATGAACTAGATCGATGAAAAACTATATATATATATATATATTATTTTATAGATATCTCAGGCAAATATACATCTCAGCAAATATCGACAATGTTTGGAATATTGCTTATTCATTTAAACAAATAACAAATGCTTGAAAGAGAATTATGTATCTGCTCGACCAGATGACTCATCCTCACATGCCTGCCACGTTGATTGTTGGAGCAATATTGCTTTTGATCCATGACATAAGCCATAGCTATAGAATGAGAAACTGTCACTGCTCTGGTCTCGGTAGAGCATGGGCGGAAGAGGGGAGGAAGGTGACCGAAGTGAAGTGGGTTAGAGGTGGAATAGTCAGCAAATGGAAGGGACGGGTCAGGATTGCACACTGGTGATGCAAACAGGTTTGACAAAACAACATATATATATATACGTTTGCCTTTTTCCAAGGCATAGAATGAAATAGGCAAAGAGAAAGAACGGCAAGAGGTTTCATAAAATAAACATATACAAACTTGTTTTATAACTAATAAAAAAAATTTCAAAAAGGAGGAGGCTGCTCGGACAGTTGACGTGGAGGAAGGGAGGCGGACCGGAGGAAGTTTTGATGGGGAGAGATCTCGGCGACAAGAGGGGATTGGTGACGACAAATATAAATATATATAAGATTTTTTTTTTTGTGCGTACAAGGTGAGGGAGGAGTTTGCAATGGAGGGCTTGGTACATGGCAGTTGTCAGGGAAAAAGTTTGGCTATGAGTGTCGAGGAAGGTCGTGGGCTCGGTGGTTGTGAGGGTCTGGAGTTAATGGATGAGCAAGGCTGCTAGTGGCGGATGGACGCGCTGATGTGGCGATGCATAGCAAGGCCGTGGGTTGTTGCACATTTTACATAGGGTATGGAAGGTCGGATGGACGCGTGCTAGCAGGTGTGGAAGGAACTGAGGCGACTTAGAGATAGGTGGAGGCGCTGTGAAGGGTGGCTCGGAAAAGGTGGCAGTTCGGTTGGGTTCTGGGTCATGCTGAGCGGGCTGAGATGAGCGACGTTGTGGGAGATGATCAGAGGGATGAAGATGACGAGTTTAAAACTGAAGGAAGGTTGTGTCGGAGGCTGGGTTCGATGACGGTCTCGGCAAGTGTTGGAGTGAGGCAGAGCGTGGGTAGGCGGAGGAGAACATGGCACAGAGGTAGTTTGGTGGAGGAAAGTGGGTGAGAAGAACGGGGCGGTGGCTGATGGATAGCGGAGGGGGACAGTTGGGCATACCGGTTCGGTTGAAGGGTGCAAAGCCTCTAGTGGCGGCTGCGGTAGAGGCGCGGTCACAAGGAAGCAGAGGGCGTGCGCTAATGGTGAGGGAGTGAGCAGTTCAGAAATTATGAAGGCAAACTGGAAGAAGCAATATAAACGAAATATATTTTATCATTATATTTTTTTAGTGGAATGTCAGAAAGAAATAAGAAGGGAAAGTGAAATAACAGTGGAGAACCAAACCATCCTAAATATTGAACCAGTGAATAGAAAAAGTCAGGAGTAAATTTCTGAGAATATTAAAGGCTAGTGGCCTTTGGTTGTCTCGGAAAACAAACGAAAGGACACAGGAAAACAAAAAAGCTCAAAACGGATACCGATATGGATAACCGTTCCGCTGATTTCGTCGCGTATCGGACTCTGAAATGCACAAATGAATATACCGTGGAGATTAGCACGACAAGACGAACAGAATGGTACATAGGTATTAGCGATATGATCATTATATCAAAAGTCGATATTCGTTGCCAAAATGCTGCTAATTCATCGAAAATAAGATAAACGGAGCTAGAGCAGTCCAAATTTGGCGAAACGATTTATGACACTCACTTAGAAAATGATTTACATTTTTATTATGTAAAAATATTCAGATTTCAAAAATATTTTATTTTCATCAATTTAACTGATTTTAAATTGAAATTGAAAATTACACAACAGAACTAACTTCCATATTTTCTGATGAAAATCCGCCATTTGCTATGTTTAAATAGACGCATTACAAATATTAAATTTTCATTGCTAAATTTTATTGTTTATTTTCAAGCAAAATTCAGTTAATTACGTTTTTAAACCGTTAAAAATTACGGGTCATTACACTCTCCCTCACTCAAAACTTTTCGTCCCTGAAAAGGAATGAGTTAAGAGAATAGAAGCAACCAGAAAGAAAAAATAGTTTCGAAATACATAATAATAGATACAACCATTAATTTAAAATCATATAAACTTCATTTGTTTTTAAATTGATTTATATTCAACCAATTTGGTTTAATCCCATTTCAATCAATAAATATTCAACAAATTTGGTTGATTTCAATTCAAGGTATTCAATTGATTTGCTTTCAATTTATTAACATTTGTTACAAAATTTTCTTTCAAGAAAAAATTATTTTATTTAACTTATTTGTTTTATCCATTTGAAATCACTTAAAGTTAATTCCACTTCAAAGTTCAATTTCAACTATTCTCAAGTTCATATTTATTTACTTAAATAGCATTCTCTATTTATTATTCAATTTATTCCACTTAACAAATTCTTATAACATAAATTAACTGTATAAACTTTTATTACAACCACCAAATTTTATTTATAAATTCCCCTAAAAAATTTCATTTTTGAACATCTTATTGCATACATTTATTACTATATATTATTCAATTACATTCAAACCCTTTCCAGGTAAGTTTTATTAATGTTTTCGAATATAATTGAACACTATACAAATTTACCCTTTATTTACAACATTTCTATTAATCAAATTTAGTCTGAACATTTTATTGCAAAAATTTCTCTTATATAACCTTTAACTACATATTTACAGAACATTTGTAACGACCCGTAAATTTCAACCGTTGTAATAACGTAATTAGTTGAAATTTTGTGAAATTTTAAATGATAAAATTTTGAAATATAAATTTGATATTTGAAATACGTCTAATTAAACAAACAACTGGTAAATTTTCGTCCGAAAATATGAAAGTTTATTTCGCGCGTGAATTTACTTCAATTTAATCAGTTAAAAAAGCGATGAAAATAAAATGTTTCTGAAACCTAAATATTTTTACATAGAAAAATTCTAAACCATCTTCTGAGCAAGATGTCAGTTTGTCGTTTTTCCAAATTCGGACATCTTTGGCTCCGTCGATCTTATTTTTCAGCGTTTTTCTTGCATTTTCCGTCAGTAGAAAAATTCGAATTTTTATAATTCAATTATACCACTGATATCTGTATACCGTTTTGACCGTCTCGTCATGCTGATCTCTACAGTATATCCAATGCTGTGTTTGTGAAGCCGATTCGCAAGTAAATCCACAGTATCGGTTAATCGTATCGGTACGACTTTACATTTCTTTCACCTTTCAATATCCTACCGTGTGAATTCCAACGGACTCCAGCTTTTATTGTCTCCTTGGATTCAATTCCAGTGGCATTTGCTTTTCTTTTTAGTTGGCAGTTTCAAAAAAATTAATATTTACCAATACTTGTCCACACTCATTTCAAAACAAAATAACCCTTCACCTCTTATCCTCACGTTCATACTTTTGTTACTGATGCCTCTGGCCCCTCCTCTCATTTCCATGTAAATCCCTTTCCACCTGAAGCATACCACTAATGGCTTCATTGTTTCTCTTCCCAACAATCTGCATGCGTTCTTAAAAAAAATGAATGAAGCAAAGATATCTCGGCCTTGCCTAGGCATCCTCCGCCTGCAACCTCCCACCATCGAATGCGAGCTACCACTGTTCGACTTCACTTCTCCGCAACCACCTCTCACAGCTAGCACAAGCCCCGCGAACCCGACCCCACTGCACGAGCAGCGACCGTCCACCGCCATAAGCCCGTCACCGCAGCACGCTCATTCACTTGCCGACAATCCTCCGACCTCAAGCCAACTCATGGCCTCGGCCATCCCGCCTTTCACCACCGTGTTCATCCTCCCCCTCGCCATCATTGACAGCAACCGAGCTCCTCTCCACTTTGGACTCTTTCTCATCCACCGAGCCTTGTTGCCAAGACCCCATCGTTGTGTGAGTGTATAGATCTATTTATATACGTTCGTTATTTTTATTTTTATTTTGCATGCGTGCTATTTGTTTGAGCAAGTTGTGGTTTGTTCATATCCACTTATTAATATAAATTTACTTAAATTGGTTCTACAGCTTAACTTGGATACGTTCTGGGTATATATATATATATATTTTCATACATACCAGATTTTAAAATGAAGTGATTTTATATGTCACCTATACTTTAACGGAGCATATGCGTTTACTGGTATATATGTCTCTTATACTAAATTTTACATAACTTTAATATGGCAGGTTATATTGTTTGTAATATATATACAGTTGCCAGTGGAGATTTTGAAAGCATATGTGTATTTAGACCTGTACGTTTCTATGTAGAGTCATATTCATATTTATGTATAACAAAGGATACAATGCCTACTGTCCACTTATATGTTTTGCACTTTTTTTTTCTTTTGAACAGCAGTTAGACTACATGTTCACGATATCATATCTCACTCATGTTTTATCTGAATGGGTTGATTCTATTTTTAAAAAAGAGTCGAAGTTACCTAGTTTATGCATGTCAAATTCCAGCAAAATCCAACATCGTTTGATTAGTGGTCGAGGATCTGGAAGTTAGACCCAGGCAGCTGCTGTTCTTTTGTACTTGAAATTATTTTACACTGCTGCAAACACGACCTGAGTTCATGTTTGACACATCGTATCTCTTCCGTCTTACGTCGGAATACAGTGATTCCTTTTTTGTTTAAAATATAAAGTTTCCTACTTTTTGTATATAAAATTTTAGCTTCATACGAGGTGGTTCAGTCCTCTGTTTCTTACCTGAAAGTCAGACCCAGAAGGGTTTTCAGACCTGAACATTTGACAGTCGCAACATGGCCTGAGTCTATGTTCGTGACATCGTAACTTTTCTCGTCTCTTGTCCAAATCAAGTGATTCTTTTGCAGTTTGAAATACAAGTTTTGATCTTTATTCATACCAAATTTCAGACCATTTCGATCTCGGTAGCACATAGAATTATATTGTTAAACTTTGACGCAGGACATGTTTTTATTTGTTGCTATGTTGAATGTTTTGATTTGATTTCGGCAATTCCTATTTAACAGCTTTGCTCGTCGATTCGTGCCAATCTAGTTTATTCCAGAAGTCGTGCTTGCGATCCGTGACTCGACTTCGTTGTTTATTCATCTCTCTAACCTCGAAAGGTGAGCACTCACTCACGATTAACGTTCTTTTATTTATTAATTTGATTTCAATTGAAACGACAATTGAAATATGCTGCTACACTGTTATATATGCTATTACCTGTATCAGTTCACCTGTGACATCTGACACCATTATTTGTTAATTATTTATGCGATGATAATCCTGTTTGATTGATAATTGTTTTGATTGTTTGTTGTTTATATTGGATGTTAAATTGAAATGTATAAAGTGTTAAATATTATGCAAGTAAATTTGACGTAGGATAATTGAAATTTAAATCGACATATATGTTGAATTTGATTAGTTGAATATGACCTTTTTAACTGTTAAATTTATTGACACGTATGATTTGTTTAATTACACCTTGAACCACTGAATGTATGTTGTTAAATTTGATGATGGATGAAATTGTAATAGATGACAAGTGAAAACCGTAATGTAATAATCTTTAATCTACATGAAATGATAGTGTAGATTCTAGAAATAATTATATTAATTCGTACAAATAACAATGCGAATTAATACGGTTATTTCGGGATTATTTGAATTGATCATTGGATTGATATTGATTGTTGTTATTGCTTGTTTATTTACTTTGACACCATCCCAGTTATCACACTGCAAGTTCCATTTGTTATGTTTTGATTTTGAATTGAATTGGAATCGGGTTGAAATGATAAATACCCAAATTGAACTTTGACCTAGGATAGAAAATTAAATAAAACCCGATTGGTCAATAAATTTGATTTAAAAATAAACGAAGATTTTATTTGAATAAAAATATGATTTTGAAATGAAGTTGAAATTTGAATTTTAATGAAAGGAAAATGTTAATATTTAATAATCTGAAACAAAATGTTAACAATGAAATTGATGGAAGAATGTTGTTAAATTTGAGAAATGATTGAATTAAATTTTGAAATGATTTAATAATATAGTTTGAAATTATTTGAAATGATTTAATAATTATAATTAAGTTTGAACTTATAATTAAGTTTGAAATTATTAAACTTTGAAATGATTTAATAATTAAGTTTGAAATTATTAAACTTTGAAATTATTCAATAATTAAGTTTTGAATTATTTAATAATTAAATAAGATTGAATTATTTAATGATTAAATTAAATTGAATTTTTGAATAAGTGAATTTTACTTCGTAAATAATTGAAATTGAGTTTTCTTGATAAAGTAAGTTTTGGAAAATTATTTAAGAAAGTAAAGAAGTGAAATTGAATCTCTTTAACAAGAAATGAAATTGTGATATTTTTGGAATTAATGTAAGACTTGTAATTGAAAGAATTGATTTGACGAATTTAATTTAATTCAAAATTGTAAGTTTTGTTTTAATGAAGTTGAACTTAAGAATTGATTTAATGAATTGGAAATTTAATAGAATTGTTTTGAATGATAAAATTTACTTAACGAATATTGAATGAAATCGATAAATGAATGTAAATTGATTTGAATGTTAAAACTAAATTGATTCTAATGATTTCGAAATGAAACTTTGTGCGAATTTGAATCAATATTTGAATTGTTTTCAATATAAAAATTGAAATTGTATTATAAGATTTTGAAATGGTAATTTGGAAGTTTTGAAACGTAAATTATTGGAAATTGGTTTTGAAAGACAAATGAAATGTTGATTTACGAATTCTAATTGAATTGAAATTGATTTGGTTTTTGAAATAAATAAATGACCAATCGGTGAAATAATTACGGAAGTTATTAAACAGACCGGAATTCGGTTATGGATATACTCTCTATCTAAACCGAAAACCACTTTAATAACTATACGCGGAGTGATGATCCAGAATGAAGTGGTTGGAATGATGTACGTGATGACTGAAGAAAGAGAACGATAATGGATAGCCTTGGCACTTGTGTCAAATTGGAAATGACTAAAACAGGAGCTGTGCCGGGCCAATGGAGGATTAGCTACCTCAAGTGGACACACTTCTTCGAACTACTTATTACTTCTTGTCGATTGGTGCACCCTTGATTTTGGGAGTGTTGTTTCACGGTGTTGCGGGTGCTGCGGCGTTGCGTTCTCACCAGTCCAGATCAGGCGAACGGTAGTATCACTATCTTGGGTATTGCCTCATGTGCCTTGTCATACTTGTATTCCATTTATGCGCGACCACTACGATTTTGATTTGTACCTTTAGTATATGGATTGCCCTCTGGTGACTTCCGGTTTTGGGGAAACTACAGTCTGTTATATGCTTTTGGGAATAAAAATGTGTTAAGGGTGGAATGGGCCATGACTTAACGCTATTTTGATATCTTCTTATATTACTGATAGACATTATCTACTTAGCGTACATTACTACCTAGTAGATAGTTTAACGGATCCTTAAAGGATGGTTATTCCAAACATCCTTTGAGTTATTGTATTTCAATTGCTATTTCACTTGAGTTGGATTTATTAATATAAGAATGTTAATCCTGACTCGAGTGTTTTGTATTTTCTTTACGCTCGGGTCAGACTGAGTGTACCAGTATTCGAGACTCACCTTTGAAGTTGGAGCTTTGCTTGAAGATCCAGCCATCTATTCTGCTTTCAGCATTCGATGATTCCAGTGATGTATTCTGATTTGTATCTGATGTATCGTATTACTCTTCCGTTGTATCTGGTTTAACTCTGATGTATCGTATTACTCTTCTATTGTAAACTCTGATGTATTTTATATATTCATATAGTAGCTTCATGAACTACTATCTCTTTTATTTCCGCTGCAAATTATTACTCTATGTCTGTGATTATTTATTTACTGTATATGTTCAGTTTTGCCAAATTTAAATTAACAACGCGGTATTTTGAGCAATTCAATTCCGGCATGAGTGTCTACCTATACACTTATAATGGATGCGAATGGTCCAAAATATCGGGTCGTTACAACATTTTAACTTTTTGAATATTCAGGTAAGTTTATATGTTATAAAATGCAATTGAGTATTATACAAATAAAAATTTTCATAGTTCAACTGTTTTAGTTGTTTAAATTACAATTCTCATTTTAGTTACTCCAATATTTCAAAAAAATTGCTTCATTTCAATAATTGAAAATCATCACTTAACATCAAATTTAAGAATTAAATTTCTGGTTTCCCTCCAACCATTTTAAAATAAAGATATACATATATATATTGTGCATCAAATCATACTTAAGGAATTTAAATTAAATCCATTTCCCAAAACAAAATGTTGCAAAGCTACTAACTGGTCTCTCCACTTTGAGACTCGAAAATGAATGTCCATGATGCTGTAGTCATCACTAACATTATTTTCTAGCGAAAAAAGAGGAGAGTACTGACTTACTTCTTTTAAAATTCTTAGGAAACAACTTCCATTTGAAAATACTTTCAAATAATATATATTTTCAAAACTTTGAAAACCAAATTTTGAAAAGCATCAGAAATTTAATTCTCAAATCCTTAATTTAAATTTATTCCGTTTGCAAATCAGATTTATAAACCATGTTTTAAATTCCAACACATTATAACATACAAAAATAGTTAATGGTTTAGGAATGTTGACAAACAATAAATGATAATTTAGTCTATCATTTCTAATAACCAATTCATTTAACTATCAAATTTCAGAAACTTATACCTTTATATATAAAATAATCATATATAAAATCATTTCATTTACTAATTTTGAAAACAATATTGTGTCAGTTTGCTCTGTTCAAGTGTTTTGGAATTCCTATCGATAGCGTTGGCCAAACGAATCGATCGAAACCCAAAGTTCAAACTTAACAACTCAAATAACACAATATAAAACATTTTTATATCAATTACAAATACGCTCCCTCACAGGATGATTCAAGAATAGACTTAGAACAAGGATAGAGATTCAAATCTAGAGGAATTCTAACCAAAGAGAATTCTAATTATGAAGATAGGCTCGAAAGGAAGATAAGATAATTAATTACAAAAGAGAAAAGATGAATAGATTTATATTAATCTCGGCGACCTTAATTAGGTCAACCGAGACTTAGAAAAACGAGAATATCATCATGGAAAACCGGGACAAAACTGGTTGAGAACATCGTGGAAAACGCGATTCATGAGATCGACGAAGAAGGCAGGAGCCTTAGTTAATCCAAAGTACATGACTAACCATTCATAAAAACCATTCATCCGGAAGGAAGGACAACAGGTCATGCTCCAGTAATAAGATCGATGCGGAATTCAATTTCCCACATGGGAGGAAGAGAAGTGACTTCACCAAAACATTCGGAAATAGATGGAATACAGGGGTGGAGTCAAGATCACTAGGCCGAGAATCAAGCGAAAAGATAAAACTGCCTGCATAATCCTGAGGCAATCAACATTTGATCACAAGAGAATTACCCGATCGTCTACTAGAGAACGGTTTAGGCTTTGCAAGAGATAACAACATCAAAACCGAGGATATAGAAATCTCCAGTGAATCGATGCTTATTGTAAAGGAGTTTCACCCCTTTTCAAACCATGCTGAGGTTGACAAAACCGCCGATGGGATTAGTCACACATAAGGATGAAGTTGCCAATTGGGGTGGTAAGATATGCTTAAATTTATTACATAGGTCGATAGAAATAGAGCTATAGGATGCTCCAGTATCCAGAAGAACACCAACAGAAAAGGACAAGAATGGATATCAAAACGAAGGGAACGTTCCAAGATTCAAAAGAAAATCCAAATCAAGGAGAATTCTAATAAAGGATTTCAAGCTCGAACGAAGAAGATTCTATAACTGATTCTACTCATTCTAGGGTATTACTACCCTATCTCTAATGAGTTTTTAACTCCATATGCTAAGTTTTGCCTAAACCAGAGCTCTGATACCAACTGTAACGACCTGGACATTTCGAACTATTCAAATCGACAATCATCCACTCATGTCAGACTTGAATTGCTCAAAACAACAGATTGTTAATTTATATTTGGCAAAACTTAGCATATACAGTAAATGAAACCAATCATATAATCACAGACACAGAGTTATACAATAATAAGCAGCAGCCATTTATAAATAGTAGTTCATAAAGCTACTATATAAACATCAGAGCCTGAAACAAAATACAATAGAAAATCCCAAATATATAGAAGTACACAGAAGTCTCTAATACAAATGCAAATGACAAATCTGAACATAGACAATTGGAAATAACTAAAATGACTGCAAAGCTGAATAGATAGAGATAGATCTTCAAGAAAAACTCCAAGCTCCAAAAGTGTGCCTCAAATGCTGAGACACTCAGTGTGACCCGAGCATAAAGCAAAACACAAAACACTCTAGTTAGGATTAACATTCTTATACTAGTAAATTCAACTCAAGTGAAATGTCAACTGAAATACAAAATAACTTAAAGGATGTTTGGGATTCCCATCCTTTAAGGATCTGTTAAATTATCTATATATATAGTACAATACGCTACATATATAATGTCTACAGTAAAGAAAACTATTAAAATAGCGTTAAGGCATTACCCATATCCCCCTTAACATATTTTATATATGCTGTAGTCTATACAGTACTGTAAACTCCACCAAACTAGTGGGCTATCAGCGAGCACTCCATAGGTACGACACAAACCAAAGTCGTAGTAGGCGCGATAAGGCATGTGACAAGGCACGCGAAGCAATGCTAGGGTTGGATTCTACCGTTTGCGGATCCGGATTAGTGGTAACGCATAACAGCTACTACCGCCCACCTCGAGACACACTCCCATAATCAATGGTGCACCCAATCAAATCACAAAGTAATAGAATGGTATCGAAGAAGCATGCTCGATCGGAGGTGCGACCTCACTTGGACCGGCATGGCTCCTGTTTTAGTCACATCAGGCTGACTCGTGGGAGTCAGGGTTGCGTTAATACCTCGTATAGAATTATTGCCAAACCATCCTACTTCGTTCTGGAATCTCCACCACGTACACAGTTGTTAAAGTGGTTTTCGGTATTGGCAGAGAGTATGACAATATTCGATCCCGGTCTCTTTAACAACTAAACGCTTATTTCATACCGTGGTCATTTTATTTTAAAACAGTTCATACTTCATATCAAAATATCATATTCATTTCAAAATCATATCACTTTTGAAATCATATTCACTTTCGAAATCATATCACCTTCGAAATCATATTCACTTAAAAATCATTTTCATTTCCAAAATCACAACCACACAATAGTTTATATATTAAAATAGTTTATATTTAAAAATAGGTTATAGATTAAAAATAATTTATATATTAAAAATAGCTTATATATTAAAATAGGTTATAGATTAAAAATAGTTTCAAATTAGAATGGTTTCTTCCAATTTTCACAAATCAATTCAATTCAACTTTAGTTCCAAAAATTCAGCTTAAATTAATCTCCATTCAACAATTTCAATTACAAAGGTAAAAGGTTCAATTCAAATCCTTATTAAACCATTTTCGATTTCAAATCCAAGTTCGAACTATAATTTTAAACCATTTCCAATTCATAGGTTTCAAAGTTAATATTCAAACAATTTACAATAACTCAATTTGATAAATTTCATTTATATTTCAAAATTCAGCTTTAATTATTATTTTTTTAGTTGGAAATATTCACTCAATCAGTTTTAATAACATTTAAATAAAATCTCAAATTACATATTTAAATTAATTAATAATTAAATATCTAACTTCAACTATATTTAATTCTAAAATATTCACCTAATCACTTTTATAATCATATAAATAAAATCTCAAGTTACAAATTTAGATCAAAATTGAATATTCAATTTTATTTAAGTTTGAAAACATTCATTTGACCACTTTTAATTAAATCTAGTTATAAAATCATACCTTTCAAAATCTTCAAAACCAATAAGTTTGCAATCAATTCTTATTTAAATTCAATTATTAACCAATTTAAACTCCAAGTCAACATTAATTTATCTTTCCAACCTCTATTATTAAAGTTATTAATTTTTTTTTAATATTAATATAAATTTAAATAAATACTTAAACATATTATATACTAATTAAACTAAATTTTATTAAATTAAATCTTATTATTAATTTATTTTACATAAAATCTTATTTTATGTATTTTTAAAATAATAAAATTATAAGTAAAATCTTAAAAATTAAAATTTCAAAACTAACTTATAAATTTAAATTTCCAAAACATATAATTTAAAAAAATCTAAATTTTACACATATATAAAAATAACATTTATATTATATTTTAAAAAAATCAATATTTAATAAAACCCATATATTTCCTTTCAAAACTTTGGAAATCATTTTCAAAATATAGACCAACGGTGCCCGTATATAATTTTCTATCCTATGGTCAAGTGATACAGATATTTATCATTTCATTCCGCAATTTAAATATTTACGGGTATATATCATTTCACCCCGCAATCCTAAAATTCAAAATCAATGAAATCACTTGGGTTTATCATTTCAATCCATAACGATTTTCCCCTAATCTATAGTATCATTCGGGTATGTATCATTTCAACCCATAGAGAATTTCTAAACTAAAAGGGAACTTGTAGAGTGAGAACAAAAATATGATAATAATATAACATATCAACAACAGGCATATATACCCAGTAACGAATTAAATATAATATATACAATAGGTTATGGTGTCATATGTCATAGGTAAACAATTGCAGATAATGGCATATCATATTTAACAATTAAATAACCTAACAATTCAAATTTAACAGCATATTTCAATCGTCATTTCATGTGAATTAAATTTACTAGATATAAGAATGTTAATCGTGAGTGATTGCTTACCTTGTGGCGATCTTCTAAGCAATTTTTATACACAAAGCTTTACGATAAGAGTTTAAAGAAAGAAGTTATTGACATATGAAAATTTCAAAATGAAAATTATCTAAATGAATTTAAATTTATAAATTTAAAAAGAGTAATAATATTTGAACGTCAAGTAGCAGACTTAATGTTCAAGCAAACATTAACAGAATTGTAATTATGAAAAGAAATAACTTAATGTCTAAAATTAACTTTAACAAATAAATTTAGGCTAGGAGATGAAGGATGATCATCGCTTTTATTGGGTCTATCGACCGTCTTAGGAGGACCGATCGACTAGTTAAATTAACATGGCTAGGATTTGCCTAGGCCATAACGGCCTGGATTTAATTTAAATAAAAGACTCTCAATCCAACAGTTCTAACTCAATTCAACCATTATAAATAAGAGGCTGGCCCTCTCACTTTTATTCAAAAAAATATAATAATCAAGCCAATGAAACTCTACCATTTTTCTTCTCCTCAATACTACAAATCAAGTTTAAAAACAAATATATACGTTGAAGATTCGAGAATTAGAGAAGAAATTAAACTAAGCAAGCTTACAGAAAAGAGGTAATGAATCTTAACTATAATTATATATATGTATAAATTTATTCTATCCTTCTCTAATACATGATTTCAGAATCTAATAAGTATAAACAAAATTGTTATATGCTATACAATAAAAAGAAGACAGCCAAAGAAAGAAATATGAGGAGACAATGAATCAAACCCAAGGAATTTCAGTGGAAATTTTATGCGAGTGGAAACCTTAGGTTTTCACTTATAGTAGTTTGTGCAGTTAATGTTTGGATTTGTTTTTATGCCTTAGAGAATCTTGTATGCGAATAAATTAAATTTAAAACCCTAATTTCCCCTATAATAGATAATTCTAGAGTTGGCTAGAATCATATTTGTTTTATATTAATTTGGTAGAATTTAATCTGTTATTATTTGCAATATGAATAATTTATGTTCTATTCAGCTTTCACCTCCTTAATTTCCATATTTTGTTACAAAGGGTTATAAAAAGAATTAGGAAAGTGTGGACTTTTATCCTATCTGTAGTTTGCACCACCTGCATTCGTAATTAAAATGAATACAAATCCTTTTCCACTTCAACCTTATCCATTTAAAAGTCAAATAGAATATAAAGGATTTAAATTCTAAGGTTTTGCTCCCTTGAAATAGAGGCATTAATTCTACTAATTTAATGTAAAATAAGTTGGATGTTTTGATTCCATTTTTGAATATATATATATATATATATATGTATGTATGTATGTATGTATGTATGTATGTATGCAAGTCTGTTTTGTTTAGCTAACTTAAACCGTGATATTAGCTATTGTAAACTGTTGTATTGGAGTAGGGACTTGTATGGATATGGAAATTGTGACATTTAAACTATCTTAATAGCCCAAATAGCAAACAAACATATTTTAGTATAGAACTTTTTTATGCATGCTTATGAATATTTAATAAAAACTAGTTAGCCAAAAATTTACGTTAAGTTAATTATATTAATAATGTATAAGTTGTAATGTACAAAATAAATAGGTTAGCAAATAACAATAAACCTTATAAAAAAGGAAGTTAAGGACAATTATGGAAGTTAATCCATAATTATAGGAAAAATAAGTAGCTTCCCTTATAGGTATATTATGCATATATATATTATGCGTATCCTAGAATAGTTTTGTAATATCAGAGAGTAGAAATATGACTAAGTTATAGCGATGCGAGGTCAGTTAAAAGCATACAGAATCCTACCCAACTAATTTGGCTACCAGCAGTGTGGCTTCAGACCGATATGAGACAATACCTATAATATGTAACAACCCACACCCCAGTGGACCTGAATTTTTGCTAAATCGAAAACCCAAGTCCGCCAAAGCACGGATCGTTGGTTTGGTATCTTGCAAATAAAACAAAAATGCATATCAGAGCTCTAACGAAATAACTTGCAACGGAATAATTAAAATATAATAGATCATGTAAGCACTTACCAAGATTTGACACTTTCCAAAACCAAGTGTTCTTGTTAGCGGTGAACACGCCAAGCACTAGTACCTGCCTTTCTAACTATCTTATGGGTTGTAATGAGAAGGGGTCTGAACAACATTCTAATGATTGATAAAATTAAACATCTTGTACATAATACAAGTTTATGTCAAATGTTCACTATGTTATTTTATGTCTGTTTACATTTTCATTAGTCGTTTTGACCCTATGCTTGCATATGAACCGTTCACATCTACCTTATGTAGATATATGTATGTATGTATGTATGTATATATCCCATGGTCCCCTAATGGACCTAGATACAGTATATCGCGTTTAGCACCACATTAAGATCCAACACCTCACCTTATCACGATTTCATTACCATATAACTCGAGGAAGTCCTATAGTGCTTATTAATGGTCTTTCATATATTTTTCTATATTCTCTTTGGGAATTTTCTACTTTATCTGCTTCTTGATGTAGACTCGACTCCACTAACCACCCCATCCATGCTTTGAAGGAATCTCGTTATGGGTTAACTAGTTTTGCCCTATCAAACAAACTAGCAAACAACTGTGGTGGTGCATGACTTATCTTGGTCCACGCTTGGTAGGTAGACGAAGACCAACTAGGTGTAACTCTATCCTTTCCATTGACCACTCGGGACTAATGATGTTCTCGTCCTATGATAGCCCTACCTCTCCATTTGGTACCAACACTTGTTGCATAGTGCACGATCTCGCTCATCATCCATTTAGATTTCCCAGTGCAATCAAGGCAATACCCTCCCCTAAAAATAATTTTGAAGTAGACTACTCGATAGTGCTTGTCAACCCTTGACATCCGCCTAATGGACCGGCCAATTTCTTACATTTACGGAGCTTCTGTTTCAAGCACTAACATGACCCGAGGGTACCCTTTCTCTATACGCAAGCGTATTCTCCACAGGTTCTATAGTTGGATGTGTTTCCACATTCCAACCTACTCTAATAATCTTATGTAATTCTCTTTATATAATTTATACATTGAATTATAATAATTCACAACCATCATAAATGCGTACTCGAGGCTACTTATATACTTATCTCTTACACATACATACAAATATATATATATATATATACAAATATATATAAACATACAAACATACATACATATATATATATCATTCTTACATTCTTTTAATTTCATTGCCTCCACATTTCTTATAGTTGCCCCGAGTCATCCTTTTATTATGTGTTTTACTTACCTTCTTCAAGTTCATTTACCGCTTCTCTCTTACTTGATTTATAACATCACTGCCTATTCTTTTTGTGCATTTTCCAATTTACATTCCTATTTATCCCAAGTTATCCTACATTCCCTCTTAGCACTTTCTTCTTTATTTACATTGCTTTTATTATTACTATCATATCTCAATAATTAAAAGAATTGTAAAGTCTTTATCGCTTACCATTCCATTTTTGGGTTCTATTATATTTTAACACATTGGAATTACATTCCTACCGTAAGAATGTCACACAATAGATTTCTACATCTTATCCAAAAAGTAAGAACATTTTTGCAGTGTTTGTAATTACAAGGAACTATTTAGTTCTTGAAATAGACAGTGCAAAATATGGTGTTTATCCATATTTTGAACATCTCTTTCTTTTAGCTGTTTTCCCTTGTCATTTCAAACATCATACTTTTGTTTACGATAACTTGATAATACGTAGAAATATAATGCAACATTCCAAATTCCAACAAATTAAAATATCACTTTAACCCTAAATCTTAATAAATTCTCTTTTTATTTACGTTTTTTGTTACATAAAAAATATAAATTTTTGTCAACATTAATTTCATGTTATTTGTTAGGATAACATGTATAGGAAAGTTTCCAATTCTTATTAAACCTTTTATATTTAAAACTATTTCATTTAAATTCATTATGCGTAAATAATAAATTTACATCTAATCATTACGCACTTGCAATTATAAATCTAATCATTACGCATTTGCAATTATAATTCTAAACATTACGCACTTGTAATTATAATTCTAATCATTACACATTTGTAATTAGAATTCTAATGATTACGCAACTGTAATTACAATTCTAATATTCAGATATATGCATGATTGAAAATAGATAACAATGAACTATATCTAATTTTATTACAAAACTTGCCATCCTACCCTCACCTTTTTAAGCATTCACAAATCTCTAGATCTAATCCAGATCTAATCTCTGTTATCTATATTCTCCATTTTGACTCCCTACTCAGATCCACCAACAACATTTACATACAGATCTATTAGAATTTGGATTAGAGAGAAGAGAGATAGATTAATTTATTAATTAAACCAGATCTATACTTTACCTCTGATGCAACTACTTGATTTGAACCTATTTCCTATTCTCTAGCATCTTCTATTCTTCTCCAAAGTGTATACGTGCAAATTAAATATATTTCTATGAATCTAGAATTTTGAAGGAGAAGTGAAAGTGACAGAACTTATGCACTCATTAGAAAATTATGAGTAGGAAGTGAGGCTCTAAATCTTAATTTATAGAGGTTTAAATCAGTGATAACCGTCTGATCAAACTATTTTAAATTAGGGTCAGATGGCCATAATTAACTATGTTATTTTTAAAATCTCGGGTCGACTGTTTAGTTTCCTAAGTCGACCTAAGCACTGCTTTGGTCGACCTAAGCAATGCAAATTTGACAAAATTTTAACGTTACTTGATTTTGTTAATCCTCTTCCCATATTTAACCGATTGCATTCATTTGTTTCCTTTTGTAACAACCCGCATATTTTTACAATAATATATTTAAATGATTTATTTAAATATAGCATCGTTAGTTGAATTTAAAAGTCCAAAACGTGACTTTTTGTAAATGGGAGAATCCGGACTCGAGACCACTTCCATTGAGTCCAAAATTGCGTTTGCAACCTTTTTGAGTATAAATATCGATATGTTTGGAGTTGAGTAAAAATTTTCTATTTTTCTATTGGGCTTTGGTTTTGGGTTTCAGCCCACCAACTCATCTAATACCCTAACTCCTCCTCCAACTCCTCTTCATTCATTCTATTATTTCCTAACACTCAAACTAAAGGAAAATGGGGGAAAGAAAGGGAAATTAAAATTCCTAAACCCTAGATTACTAGGAAATTCAAGATTTAAGCTCCAAAATCAAAGAGAAGCTTAGGTAAGCATCCTCTTCTTCTTCTCCACCTCAATCTCTCTCCAATTTCCAGAAAATCCTATAACCTAATTTAGGTAATATTTGCATTTGATCATAGATTGAGGGTTCTTGAAGTTAAGTGGAGGAGAGGTTGATCTCGCCTTGTTTTAAAACTTCTCATTCGTTGTTTTTGGGTTTAAAGGTGAGTTTTGGAACTCACATCTATGTCTATACTTTTGATAGTTGTTAGGTATGAATTAGTAACATCTATTTCATGTTCATTTGTTTTTTATTTGAATTGGTTTGGTGAATATTCCAATTTTTGGTATTTTGAAGTCAAAATCTATAAAAATCCTACTATGGATGTTAGGACAAGTTATTTGGAGTGTACTGAAGAGCCTATAGGGTTGGGTTGTCGCTTGGCATAAATCCCTAGCCACCGTCGCTCGTTCGATCGCTTCTAAGTTCAATTGGCTATCAATGGCCAAGGCAAATTTTGCCCTGAGCTTCAGCTCAAACGTCTGGTAAAATGCTCAGACGTCTGAGGCAAAGGGAAAAACGTTCCAGACCTTAAGCCTAGACATCTGTGCAATCTGGAAAAATTCCAGACCTTTAGCTCAGACGTCTGGGGAGAACCACCAGATGTCTGGCGCTGTTGAATTTAACCAATTTACCTGTTTTGAGTGGATTTCCCAAGTTTTATCGATTTTTGTTGATCCGGTTGATTGTTTTCATTTATTATCGACTTTGATGACTTCTTTTCTGGATTTTTGGAAATATCCATTTGATGGATTTGTTATCGATTTCTATGTTTTTGATTCACGTCATTGTATGTGAATTTTTGGTGATAGATTGTTTTTACAATCATTTTTGTGATTTGTCACTTTAAAATACAAAGGTTTCTATACTAGTAGTAAATACTCTAACTCTTTCATAAAAAATGATTTCAACACTACTTTTAAATACAAAGCTCGTTTTTAAAACCGTTTTCCAATTTATTATTATATACAAACCTTTACCTCATTCGTACGAGAAATCCAATTAAACGTCTTAGCAAAACAAGTGGTATGAAATGCTTGCGTTTACTTCGTTGGTTAATTCTTAGACTTGTTCGATTGAAATCTTGTGAAAATTTTCGAGTGGAAATCTACAGTTTGTTCGTAAATATTTAAGTTAAGCCAGTGGTTATGGGACATGAAGCTAAACTCATCTATTTACTAGCTTGGTGTATTTTACACTTTTATTGATCTATGATGATCATTTTGTGGTTTAGACTAGCGATATGCGATGTCTCTTTGTACGCGTGGGGGACTGTACCCCATTATGTTGAGCTTCATCTCATTTTTATAGGCTAGCGACCTACGGTCTTTATGGAGTTCGGTTCATCGGGCGTACCGTTGTACTACATCGTTGTTCCGCCTTATTTGAGTTTCAGGTTCCATGGGCATACTGTTGTACTACGTCGTTGCACCGGCTCTATGTGTTAGCGACTCATGGGATAGTGTCCCATTTGTGATACACGTGTTGGTGAGTTTTCATTCTCCCATTTTTGATAGGCCTCCCCCCTTTTTTGTGATTTATGGATTTCTACTTGATGATTTCTAGAAATTGTGTTTCAGCAATTTTTGTGGTTTGCATTGATAAGCTCTATCAATATTTTTGATGTGGTGAATAAACTAAAGAATATGACAATATTTTTGGTGTTTGTGAAAATTTGAGATATTGTATGATTTTTGTTGTTATCATATATATTTGTGATATCTCATCCTACCTCATCTTACATGATATTTATAGCAAGATTGATCCGTTTATTATTTTTCTTTTTAAATAATACTCGGGTCAGACCGAGGTGTTTCAGGTGCTTCCACTTGACTTCTTAGCAAGGACTAGCTTCTGATTTTTGGCTAACTACTTTAGCTTAGTGGTTTTTGTTTTGTTTTTATACATTCGAGATAGAGACTCCTTGATGTATACATATTCTTTTGTCTAGCACTTGTACCTATTCTTTTGTGATGTAGTGGATCTTGTATGACCACTACTTTGATGTACACTTCTATGTGTTATATTCATATATGTTTCTACCTTATTGATATGAATATATGTGACTGATTTATGTTATGCTTATTTTATATTTGTTTCCGAAGGCCACATAGCATTACCCCGTAGTGTCCTTGGCTAGTGTGAGTATAGTGGTGGGGCATCACAGCTTGGTACCAGAGCCAAACTTCGGAACAATGTAGAATAATTTAGCAAGGATCATTGTCCAAAGTCTCCCTTAGGAATCGTGCCTTAGGATTTAATTCGAGTCTTAAGACCCGTTCTATCCTAATTTCTTTTATGATACCTTGTTTTATCAATCAAGTTTGTTTGATATTCATTCTTAGAATAACATTTTTCCTCTTCTTTCTTTCTTTCTTAAAGAAGAGAAATGGTTAGACCTGGCCGCCCCAGCGCCGGTCAATCTAGTGCTACTCCTCAAGATGGCGTATTTATGTCTGCCCAACAGCTTTTGGATCTTGTAAAGAATGCCCAAGCTGCCGGTCACATTCCTGAGCCTACTCATCCTAAATCCGGGTTTGCACGCTTGTGCAGTGACTATACCAATTTGGGTGGAAGGCCATTCAAGGGTTCCGAAAGCGTTATAGAAGTCCAAGCTTGTCTTAGAACATGCGATCGCATCTTTTCTCCCATGAATCTTGTGGATCTTTATCGAGTCCAAGTGGCTTCTAGCATGCTCCAGGAGAGAGAATTAGATTGGTATGAGCTTTTGATTTCGGAAATTGTTGAAGCGGGTCTTACTTTGGAGCAATTCCAGGAAAGGTTCGAGTTGAAGTTTGTGCCGGAAGCTGAAAAAGTATCTTTAGCTTGACGCTTTATTGACCTTGTTCAAGGTGAATCTTCTGTGACCGACTATGTCGCTTTGAATCCCTCTCTAAATATGTGGTCGAGTATATTAATACCCCATTGAAGAAAAATCAGAGGTTTATCTATGGGTTGAATAAGAATCTCAAAAAGCCTTTACTTCTGAAACTAGAAGTTTCTTTCGATCAGCTTGTAGACATCGCTCTCCGACTTGAAGAGGCCGATAAAGAAAGTGATGTTGAAGTTGTTTATGCCAAGAACTTCAACATCAACAAGAAGATGCCTATTAAATTCAAGCCTAATCCGAATAAGAAAGGGAAGCAAGCAACTTCGGAAGCAAAGACTCCTACCCCTAATCGTGGAGAGTGCTACAATTGTGGTTCTAAGGACCATTATGCAAATAGATGTCTGAAACCCCTTTATTGTCGCTATTGTAAAAGTTCGGGTCATCTTATATCTTCTTGTCCCAAACTTTAAAGCAAGAAAGTGGGAAAGCTGAATGTTGTGCAAGCCCATAGTAACACTTCTCTTGGTCAAGGTATTTCTCATTCTATCCTTAATGGAATTATTATGTTTCATGATCATCCTATTCGAGTTCTTTTTGATACGGGTGCATCTCACTCTTTTATATCAAAGGAACTTGTTGATACTTTGGCTTTAAATGTTATGGGCTTGATGACTTCATTGAGAATTGCAAATCCGGTTGGTGGATCCGCAACACTCGGTTTATTTTGTAAAGATGTCGAGATTATTTTATGTGATTATGCTTTCAGAGCCGATTTGCATGTTATGCGTTACTTAGGTTTCAAAATGATTTTGGGAATGGATTAGCTTAATCGTTCTAAAGCCATATCCTATATCCTAAGAGGACTATCCATCTTCGACATCCTCAATCTATTAAGCAGATTTCTATTGTTCTTAAAGATTCAGATTCCAATTTGGTAGCATCCTTATATTCTCTAAACCCGCACGATGATGATAATGATGATGAGGGAGATGTCATATCCCTCATTCACATTGTTTGTGAATTTCTCGACATCTTTAAGCCCGTTTTAGGATTACCACCTAAGCGAGCAATTGAGTTCAGAATTAATCTAATTCCTAGAGCTCTACCTATCACTCGTCCTCCTTATCGTATGTCCAATAAGGAAAATGAGGAGATGCATAAACAATTATCCGATTTGGAAGCTAAACATTTTATTCGTTCTAGTTCCTCTCCATGGGGAGCTTCAGCTATCTTTGTGAAGAAATCCGATGGTACACTTAGACTTTGCGTTGACTACCGCAAGCTTAATGATCTCACCATCAAGAATAAATATCCCTTACCTCGGGTTGATGATCTATTCGATCAACTTAGCGGTGCTAGAGTCTTTTCACAATTAGACTTAGCAACCGGTTTTCATCAGCTTCGTATTGCAGAGGATAGCATTCCTTTGACATTGTTCCGTACTCGTTATGGATCTTATGAATGGCTTGTTATGCCATTTGGTTTAACGAACGCTCCTGCTTATTTCATTGACCTTATGAATCGAGTTTTCAAAGACTTCCTCGATCGATTTGTTCTCATCTTTATAGATGATATTCTTGTTTATTCTAAAACTGAGGAGGAGCATGAAAAACATCTTCGGTTTGTGTTAGAAACTCTTAAGAGCAATCAATCGAAAGAAAAAATTTCTAAGTGCCACTTTTGGCAATCTCATGTGAAATTTTTAGGACATATTATTTCTGAATCCGGAATTTCCGTGGATCCTTCAAAGATCGAAACAATTCAAAATTGGAAGAGACCGGAGAGTGTGATGGAAATTTGTAGCTTCCTTGGATTGGCGGGCTATTACCGTCGGTTCATAAAAGACTTTTCTAAAATTTCCGTGCCTCTTACTAGTTTGAAAAAGAAGGGAGTTAAGTACATTTGATCAGACAAATGTGAAGCAGCTTTTCAGAAATTAAAAGAACTCCTTTCTGATGCTCCTATTCTTGTGATTCCCGAAGGGAACCAAGACTATATTGTTTATACCGATGCTAGTCGTGTTGGTTTGGGAGCCGTTCTCATGCAAAAGGAACGTGTTATCGCTTATGCTTATAGGAAATTAAAGCCTACCGAGACTAGATATTCCACTCATGATTTAGAGCTCGCGGCTATTGTTTTCGCCCTTAGAATTTGGCGTCATTATCTTTTGGAAGAGAAATTTGTTCTCTACACCGATCATAAATATTTGAAGTATTTATTTTCTCAAAAGGAACTTAATTTGCGTCAACAACGTTGGCTTGAATTCCTTGCATCTTACGATCTTGATATTCTCTATACTTCCGGAAGGGAAATCGTGTTGCCGATGCCCTTAGTCGTAAGCAACAAGCGGTTGTTTCCATGATGATATCTGAATGGAATGATCTCGAGACTTTTTCCACTTGTGAGATTCGAGATCGTGAATCCGATTCATGTTCATCTCTTGTTTTATGTAGCCTTGAGGCTCATCCATCTCTTTTAGACCGCATCCTTGAAGCTCAAAAGCATGATCCCGAATTGGCTCTTCTTAGCCAAAGTTGAAGGGATAAAAATAAGGTTAATGGTTTGAAAGACTTTGCTATTGATGCTCGTGGAGGTATTTGAAAGTTTGATAGACTTATTGTGCCAAACATTTGTGATCTTCGTAAAGACATTTTAGAATATTCTCATCGTTCTAAATTTACCATTCATCCCGGTAGTAGTAAAATGTACGCGGACATGAAGCGACTTTATTATTGGGATGGAATGAAATCTGGTATTGCTAACTTTATTAAGCATTGCATGACTTGCCAACTCATAAAGGCCGAGCATCAAAGGCCCGGTGGGTTATTGCAACCTTTAGACATTCCGGTTTGGAAGTGGGATCAAGTCTCTATGGACTTTATTGACGGTCTTCCCCGTTCTCGTTCGGGTCATGATAGCCTATGGGTGATAGTAGATAGACTTACAAAATCCGCCCATTTTCTTCCCATTCGGTCCAATCGGACCGTACCTCTTTTGGCTAAACTCTATGTCAAAGAAATTGTTAAATTGCATGGAGTTACAACTTCTATTGTTAGTGATCATGATCCATTATTTACTAGTGGATTTTGGAAAGGTCTTCAAAAAGCTTTGGGAACAAAGCTTAATTTTAGCACCGCTTATCATCCTCTTGGGAACAAAGCTTAATTTTAGCACCGCTTATCATCCTCTTGGGAACAAAGCTTAATTTTAGCACCACTTATCATCCTCAGTCCGATGGACAAACAGAGCGTGTGAATCAAACTCTTGAAGATCTCCTTTGTGCTTGTGTTCTTGATTTTGGTGGAAGTTGGGAAGATCATATTTCTCTTATTGAGTTTTCTTATAACAATAGCTTCCAATCTAGTATTGGTATGGCTCCTTTCAAGGCATTCTACGGTAGGCCATGCCGATCTCCTTCGTGTTGGCTTGAAGTCGGTGAGAAGCATGTTTTAGGTCCAGATTTTATTCGTGATGCCACAGAAAAGATTGCCCTTATTCGTCATAGGATGAAAGAAGCTCAAAGTAGACAAAAATCCTATGCCGATAATCGAAGAAGGAATTTAGAATTTTCTGTGGGAGATTTGGTGTTCATTCGTGTTTCACCTATGAAGGGTGTTGTGTGTTTCAGTCGATCGGTAAAATTAGCACATCAATATATTGGTCCATTTCCCATCACCGAACGCATTGGTTCCGTGGCTTATCGCCTTTTATTACCGGCTCAATTTTCTGCTATTCACGACGTATTCCATGTCTCTCAACTACGGAAATGCCTTAGAGATTCTGATTCTATTCTTAAGCCCGGTGTTATTGAAGAAATTAAAGTTTTGCCTAATTTGACTTATGAGCAACATCCTATTCGTATCATTACTACGGAGGTTAAACGCCTTTGAAATAAAGATGTTCCTCTTATGAAAGTTCAATGGTCCTCCCATCCTAAGGATTGCTCTTGGGAATCCAAAGAATTCATCGAGCAACACATCCGGACTTACTCTCTCGTGCTCCTTAAGGCGAACTTCTCATTTCAAAATTTCTTCTTTTGTGTTGTTATGCCTTAGTATGGTTGTTACTTTTTATTTTCTTCTTAAGTATTGCGGGGACGCAATTTCTTTAAGGAGGGGAGTCTGTAACAACCTGCATATTTTTACGATAATATATTTAAATGATTTATTTAAATATAGCATCGTTAGTTTAATTTAAAAGTCCAAAACGTGACTTTTTGTAAACGATCGAATCCAGACTCGAGACCACTTCCATTGAGTCCAAAATTGCGGTTGCAACCTTTTTGAGTATAAACATCGATATGTTTGGAGTTGAGTAGAATTTTTCTATTGGTCTTTGGGTTTGGGTTTCAGCCCACCAACTCATCTAATACCCTAACTCCTCCTCCAACTCCTCTTCATTAATTCTATTATTTCCTAACACTCAAGCTAAAGGAAAATGGGGGAAAGAAAGGGAAATTAAAATTCCTAAACCCTAGATTACTAGTAAATTCAAGATTCAAGCTCCAAAATCAAAGAGAAGCTTAGGTAAGCATCCTCTTCTTCTTCTTCTCCACCTCAATCTCTCTCCAATTTCCAGAAAATCCTATAACCTAATTTAGGTAATATTTGCATTTGATCATAGATTGAGGGTTCTTGAAGTTAAGTGGAGGAGATGTTGATCTCGCCTTGTTTTAAAACTTCTCATTCGTTGTTTTTGGGTTTAAAGGTGAGTTTTTGAACTCACATCTATGTCTATACTTTTGATAGTTGTTAGGTATGAATTAGTAACATCTATTTCATGTTCATTTGTTTTTTATTTGAATTGGTTTGGTGAATATTCCAATTTTTGGTATTTTGAAGTCAAAATCTATAAAAATCCTACTATGGATGTTAGGACAAGTTATTTGGAGTGTACTGAAGAGCCTATATGGTTGGGTTGTCGCTTGGCATAAATCCCTAGCCACCGTCGCTCGTTCGATCGCTTCTAAGTTCAATTGGCTATCAATGGCCAAGGCAAATTTTGCCCTGAGCTTCAGCTCAAACGTCTGGTAAAATGCTCAGACGTCCGAGGCAAAGGGAAAAACGTTCCAGACCTTAAGCCTAGACATCTGTGCGATCTGGAAAAATTCCAGACCTTTAGCTCAGACGTCTGGGGAGAACCACCAGATGTCTGGCGCTGTTGAATTCAACCAATTTACCTGTTTTGAGTGGATTTCCCAAGTTTTATCGATTTTTGTTGATCCGGTTGATTGTTTTCATTTATTATCGACTTTGATGACTTCTTTTCTAGATTTTTGGAAATATCCATTTGATGGATTTGTTATCGATTTCTATAGTTTTGGTTCACGTCATCGTATGTGAAGTTTTGGTGATAGATTGTTTTTACAATCATTTCTGTGATTTGTCACTTTAAAATACAAAGGTTTCTATACTAGTAGTAAATACTCAAACTCTTTCATAAAAAACGATTTCAACACTACTTTTATACACAAAGCTCGTTTTTAAAACTGTTTTCCAATTTATTATTATATACAAACTTTTACCTCATTCGTATGAGAAATCCAACTAAATGTCTTAGCAAAACAAGTGGTATGAAACGCTTGCGTTTACTTCGTCGGTTAATTCTTAGACTTGTTCGATTGAAATCTTGTGACAATTTTCGAGTGGAAATCTACAATTTGTTCGTAAATATTTAAGTTAAGCTGGTGGTTATGGGACATGAAGCTAAACTCATCTATTTACTAGCTTGGTGTATTTTACACTTCTATTGATCTATGATGATCATTTTGTGGTTTAGACTAGCGATATGCGATGTCTCTTTATCCGCGTGGGAGACTGTACATCGTTATGTTGAGCTTCGTCTCATTTTTATAGGCTAGCGACCTACGGGCTTTATGGAGTTCGGTTCATCGGGCGTACCGTTGTACTACGTTGTTATTCCGGCTTATTTGAGTTTCAGGTTCCTCGGGAGTACCGTTGTACTACGTCATTGCACCGGCTCTATTGGTTAGCGACTCATGGGATATCGTCCCATTTGTGATACATGTGTTGGTGAGTTTTCATTCTCCCATTTATGATAGGCTTCCCCCCTTTTTTGTGTTTTCTGGATTTGTACTTGATGATTTCTGGAAATTGTGTTTCACCAATTTTTGTGGTTTGCATTGATAAGCTCTATCAATATTTTTGATGTGGTGAATAAACTAAAGAATATGACATTCTTTTTGGTGTTTGAGAAAATTTGAGATATTGTATGATTTTTATTGTTATCATATATATTTGTGATATCTCTTATCATACCTCATCTTACATGATATTTATATCTAGACTGATCCGTTTATTATTTTTCTTCTTAAATAATACTCGGGTCAGACCGAGGTGTTTCAGGTGCTTCCACTTGACTTCTTAGCAATGACTAGCTTTTGATTTTTGGCTAACTACTTTAGCTTAGTGATTTTATTTTTATTTTTATACATTCGAGATAGAGACTCCTTGATGTATACATATTCTTTTGTCTAGCACTTGTACCTATTCTTTTGTGATGTCGTGGATCTTGTATGACCACTACTTTGATGTACACTTCTATGTGTTATATTCATATCTGTTTCCGCCTTAGTGATTTGAATATCTGTGATTGAATTATGTTATGCTTATTTTATATTTGTTTCCTAAGGCCACATAGCCACTGTGTAGTAGCTTTGAGTTTGTATTTGATGTGTCGGATTTCCTCTTGAAATGAAATGCAGGACCTTCAATCTGACATATCGGCACTCCCACAAATCAATTACACAGATGGTTGCTCCTCAACAGCCTCATTCTTCGTGCTAGTCGACGGCATTACCCCATAGTGTCCTTACTAGTGTGAGTATAGAGGTGGGGCGTCACACCTTTCTACGTTTATTTTCTGAGATTTGTTTTAACGTTAATCCTTCGTAACATTTAAGTTTGCATTAATGTTATTAATTAACATCTAATTGATTTTTATTTCCATAATTACATATATAATTATTTCCGATGCTAAAACTTCAAACGCTAATAACATTTTCGTTTGACTCACATCGAAAACATTATATATGAAAATTGATCAGAAATCACCATGAACACAATGGTGCAAGTTTCATAGCTAAATTATGACATTTGTAAAAATTCTATTTTTCACCGTTTACTATTTATTAATTAATTTCTTCTCAATTAATTAACGTAAAAACGTAGAGTGTTACGTTCTCCCCCTTAAAAGAATTTCGTCCTCAAAATTCCTCAAGGGCTCAATCATGCAATCTATCGCACATCCATTCTAAACTAACAAATCATGAGTGTACAAATAACTTTTTGCAACCAATCATGTGTGGTGTACGGTGTATCACAACATATATGATATGCAAACTAAGAAATTTTTAATTAGCTCCTCCTATGTGAATGCAATATTTTAAAACAGTTTCCAAAAATTTGGTGCAATATTCCTAAATTTACTAGCAGTTCTATATGCATACAACTTTTGTAAACTAAAACTTGCTTTTACATCAAAATTTTTACTACACTTCTACGAATAAAAGTATAGTTCAACCAATTTTGCATTACCATCCAAAATCCTAGCACACCATTACTAATGTCCAAATTTAAAATAGTCTAGTTTTCTAAACATTTTTTTTCTTATGCTGGAAAAGGGTCTAGATGGAAAATTCCATATTTTCATCCTTTGCTTATGTACATTTTTTCCCTGTATTTTGGAATCTTCTCTTTTTCCCATATTCCTTTTTCAACTTTCCCAAGTATAGTTTACATAAGTCAATTTCTTTTTAAATTTTTGAAATGGGTTTATTTCAAATATCAACTTTTTGGTTACTAACAAGATATAGAGAAAGTGATTTCCTAACTATAACAGCTTTCTCCCTTGTTTCTAATCGTATTTTACTTTACTGTCATCTTTGTAGCACAGTAAAATCCATGTTTAACCAACCTATCAACTATTCCCCAATTTCGAGTATGTGGAACTTCCAAAATTTGAATTTTTTTCCATTTGCAATTCAAAAATATTTTTATATTGCTTTCTAAAATATTCATAAAATTTAAACTTAAAAATCTTCTAAAACATTTTGCAAAAATATTTCATTTTTCAAAAGTTTACATCTGTATAGGTTTTTCAAAACAAGTTTCCACATTTCAAGAAATTGGGGTTTAGTCAACAATCCAATGTCCATAGTGGACTTCTCTTAATTTATGTGGTAAATTTTAAGTTCCAAAAACTTTTCTTTTATTTATAATAGCAACCAACAACCAAGTTCAATTATAAATTTCAACCATTAAGGTACAGGGACATTGACCCATGGCTACTCAACATTCGTCCAGTCCTCTATTGAAATTTGTCAATCTTATTTCATTTTTGTTTTAGTGGTATTTAAATAAATTTTCTTGATTTATTTCTTAACTTACACTCTCTACTATTTTCTTTTCTTCTGCATTAGTTGATTGTCGTTTCTGAAATTTTCTTATCTTTATTGTTTTCCCATAACATTGCGATCCATCTTGAAAACAAAACCAAAGTAACATTTCCTATAATATCGTACACACTTTTACCCCCAATAACGACAACTAATGTTTATAACCCAACCTAAAAATAACTACTAGAAGTTTGCCTTTAACATATACCAACACTAATGATGTTGTGACCCTATCACTTCATACTCAAATTGAATGGACCGTCTAGCATGTCATCCTTCTTCAATCCTCATATCTTAACTTCGAGTTTGCTAATATTCTTCATGAGTGTTTGCCACCTTATAATCCTCTGTTACCATTTTCTTTTAATCCATATTCCTTGATGGTATTCTCAAATCTTACACTCATGTCCAACAAAGTAGTCCTAGGTTCTTACCATGATTCTTTACACTCCATGGAGATTCCTTATTACTACTTCAAGGGTAATCATTGCTACCTTCTTCATAGTCTTATCCTTTACTCCGTCTTCCTTAGGCACTAATTCCTATTTACTTCATATTTAAAATCTTCGTTTGGTTTTACCATTTTTTTCAAAAACTAAAACTTCAAATTTTTCGAAACACTCAATTTCAAAACCTTTTTCTTTAAAGTGCAACTTAAAATCCATTATTAAATTAAAAAATACTTAGTGTTTTAATCATCCAAAAACTTTTATTTACAATTTTTGAATTTAACTTATTCGTTAAACCTAAGAGAGAATGTTAACAAAACTTAATTAAAAGTTTCTTCCTCTTTTTTTTTCCAAATCAACCTTTTCTTCTAGAGATGCTTCTAACTTTCATTCCTTAAAAATTTGGGATTTTTATCTTGAACCACTTATTAAATTTGTCTTTTAAAAGCTCAGTTATCATACCAAGCCATTCTTTTCTAAAAATGCACTTTGTAGTTTTTCAGAAACATCTTTTATAAACTTTTAAATAATAAAATAGGAGTAGATAAGAAAAACCCACATTCTATCATTTCTTTCCATCTCCACTTCCAACCTTTAGTGGAGTCTCTAATGTCATGTAAAAGGGGACTTTTAAAAGATGCTTATAATAAATGCACACAATAATGGAAAATGTCCATTTTCCTTTATTCTACCTATAATTTATTATGTTGCTTCTAATTAGATTATGTAACGACCCAATTTTTTTAATTGTTTTAATAACGTATTTAACCGAATTTTGTGAAATTTTGAATAATTGAATTTTGAAATAAAATTTATATATTTGGAATACGTATTTAAAATCATAGCAATTGGTAAATTTTCATCAGAAAATATGGAAGTTTATTTTATTGTGTAATTTTATCTCAATTTAAATCAGTTAATAACAGTTTAATTTAAAAGTGTTCCGAAACCTAAATATGTCAAAATGAGAAAATTTATTTAGAACACTCTGAATCTGACTGCGAAATTCGTTTCGCGAAATTCGGACGTTTCTAGCTCCGTTTGGATTTTTCGGTAAGGAATAGCAACGTATATCAGTGTCCGTATCGACTATTTGATCGGATGATCCTGCCACTAATATCTGTATACCGTTTTGATCGTCTCGTCGTGCTGATCTCTGTGATATATTCATTTCGGTATTTTGAGGTCTGGTATACGACGGAAATAATAAACTGTTCATTGTAACGGTACCATAAACTGTGACATTACTATTTCTTCGGTTTCAAAATTTGAAACTTCTGTCCAATCAAGCTATTAATTGCTTTGATTACTGTTCTGAATCTAATCGCCGTTGCTTTTAATTATTCCTGCTGTTTGCATTTACATTGGCTATTTTGTAGACAGGACTTTTAATATCCTACTGTCCACTTTAAAACTGCTAGAAATAATATTTATTTCATATCGACTGCCTATTCATCTCCAACCTATTCATCTCCAACCGTTCATTCTGTACTTATTTGTCCATTCACCTCCCTGGTTCCGTTTCATACGCTGCATTGCCTCCTTGCTTCTTGCTTTTCTGAAATAGTAACAGATAATCCAACTTACGTTAATAATATATTTAATGCTCGCCTTGCATACCTTTTCTATTCCTTTCATTTGCCTACTTCTCCTTTCCCCAAACCGTGGCTCTTCCATTCCATGACCGAAAATCTTCAACCATCATTTCCACTCTGTTCCTTCCACCCGAGAACCACTCCGCTTCACCATCTCCTCGCTTTCCAACCTCCATCTCAGTCGATCCCCATCCACTCGCCCTTCCATCTTGCCGAACGCCTGCCACAGTTCCGCCCTGATCAACTCTGTCCCCCACCGAGTTCATGCCTTTCCTTCTCCGACCATGGCCTTCCACCAACGCAGCCCGCCTCTGTTTCTTCTTCTTTTCTTTGCAAAAGGTACATATATTTTAGATTTAAAGTATTTCATATATATTATTTTATAAACAAATTTATACATATAAAGCCAGTTTATATGGGTTTAAAGTAATATATATAAAAGTCCTTTCGATAACTATATATATATATTAATTCTGTTATGTACATTAGTTTTGTTTGTTTGTTTTTTTTTGTTTTTTTTTAAAAGTATATATAGTTGTATATCAACTTGTGTTTTAAAAATAAGTCTATTTGGGTATATATGAATGTACGTGGGTTTTACGTCTGTTAAGTTTAATATAGGTTTCTTATAGAATGTTGTTCCTGTTGTATGACCGAAGCAAGGGTAGTTAGATTTGTTTTATATTAATATGTTTATATTATATATATTAGTTTATATTAATTTATATTTTTTAGTATATTTGGTATAATGTACATTTGTTTATAAATATACCATTTTGGATTTTATGTACAAGTTCCAACAGTTTATAATTTAAAGTAGATATGAGAGTTACATATTTTAAAGTAAGTTATAATATAGTAGTGGTTTCAGCTAGTATGTACAGTGACTTATATGTCATTTATATGAAATATATAAACTCTAGAATAGTACTATATAAAGGGTTGTACAGGTTGTATTGGCTATTGTTACATATATATGTAAATTTTATACATATATTTTTCTAAGTTATATATTTTATTATAAAGCGTTATATATATATTATATTTATAGTCGAGTGTACTGTATTGTTATACGTGAATTGTTATATATTTTATTATATTAATTATCATATGCATACATTTAATATAAGGCATATGTACTTGTATAAATCATAACCTGTTAGTAATGTTGGTTTTTATAATAAATATTAATTTTGAATGTAATACAATGGTTTTATTTAGACAATTGATTTTAAATTTCATATAGATATATATAGATTTTTGATTTCGCTATATAAGTGTTTAAGATTTAAGATTGATGTAAAATGTATATGTATCTTAAAAATTGAATATTTGGTTTAAGAAAAATTATAATATAATATATATTTTTGGTTCAAGCTATATCGAGTAGATTCTGATTTATTTCTGTAACGACCCGTAAATTTTAACTGTTTTAATATCGTAATTAGTTGAAATTTTGTGAAATTTCAAAGGATAAAATTTTGAAATATAAATTTGATATTTGGAATGCGTCTAGTTAAACATAGCAACTTGAAAATTTTCGTCCGAAAATATGAAAGTTTATTTTGCGCGTAAATTTACTTCAATTTAATCAGTCAAAAAGCAATGAAAATAAAATGTTTTCGGAACCTAAATATTTTTACATAGAAAAATTCTAAACCATCTTCTGAACAAACATCATTTTTCGTTTTTCCAAATTCGGACTTCTTTGGTTCCGTCGATCTTATTTTTCTACGTTTTCTGGCATTTTCCGCCAGTAAAAAAATTCGAATTTTTATAATTCAATCGTACCACAGATATCCGTATACCGTTTTGACCGTCTCGTCGTGCGGATCTCCGCAGCAAATTCATTTGTATGTTTCGAGGCCTGGTACGAAACGGGATCCGTGAAACAGATGACCGTATTGGTATGATTTCTAAAGTCTTTGGTTTCCGGTGCCCTTTTTTCTATTTTCCATACTAAAATTTAATAGCCGTTGGCCTTTAAAATTCCCAGACTTTTTTGTGACTTCTATTTTTCAACTGTTCACTTTATTTCACTAATTTAAAACTTTCCCTTGAAATAAGGTCCGCGCCTTTACATTTCCATTTATGATTTGCCAGCTCAAAACCTTGCCTTTACACTTTTTTCAATTCTTCATTCACTGTCATTCTTCATTCTCATTCCTGCTAGTTCATTTCTGAAACCACTTTCTCCCCACCTCCATTGAAGCAATGCAAGATCCTTCTCACCAAACACAACCTTGCTTCGCCTCTTCCGACCACCGCGACCCAGATCAGTCACTCATCTCCGCCCCTCCCTCTGGCCACGTCTTTGCCTGCGCTCCACTACGCGGCGAGCCACGCCGGAGTCATCGCCAAGCCCACCGTTCGGCCGCACGCCCCACGCACCACCTCTGCAGCCACATCTGAACCACGCAGCACCTTCCACCCTTCCTCCATAGCTCGGCCAAGCTACCCACCATCAAGCCTTCGCCCACTGGAGCTGCCGAGGTCACCACGTTGCCAAGCCTTCATCTTTTCTCACCACCATCAGGTTCGAACTCCTTGCGTCGGCCATTTATTTTCCACTGTCCTATTGGTCGTGCCTTCCTCCTAGCTTGCAGTTATATGTTATATTATATAGGAGGGTATAATATAAGTAGTCAATCTATGTTTCAAGGTATATTGGTCTATTGAGTTTTATGCAAACAGAAAAAAAAATTATAATAGTTTATTGTATTTATAAGATGCTGTATATGATTTATAAGTTACAAACATAAGAGTATAAGTGGTGTAATATATATAGGAAACTGTAAGTATACTATATACGTAAGTACTCGGTTTTGTTTTGATTTTTTTTCTTTCTTTTATTGGTATATATTCGGTCAATATATATAGCCGAGCTCTTCATCTACTTTCTTTTCCTTATTTAAGGTATGTTATGAGAATCTATTTATATATATAAAGCTGATAAACATTGTATAAAATATGATGGGTATATATATGTATAATGTTATACACGTTTTCCTGTATATAAGTTAGGAATGATCTATTGAGTTTATATATAAAGTCTGTTATATATAATGTTTATAAAACTTGTATATAAGTTGTATGAGAAGCGTGCATATATATATATATATATATATTATTTGAGTCTGTATACATATAGGCGTATATTTTATCAAATCTCAGCTTGCATATATTATAAGTAGAAATGTGTTATAGTTATTTGCAGTCTGCATATGTGAGTTAGTTATATATTAGTTGTCAATCAGTTATACATATGAGTTTATAAGTATTGATCCTTAAATTTTATTAATACTCAAAGTTGTTTTATATGTATGTTATTTTTGTCTTAGCCGAAAGAACGTTATGTATATATTTATATATGAAAATTTTATGCGTTAGTTATATATACTTATGTGTGCCAGTTAGCTTGTTTATATAAGTATACTATATTATATTATACTTTATTATATTTTATTACATTTTTGTGACAGTGTAAATTTGCTCGTTGAGTTTGTACATACTGCATTATGTTAGATATATATGATATTAGTAGGGTAGTATATTTGTTGTATATACGTGTACAATATATTGTTTTATTTGAGGGTAGTATATTGAAATGGTAGTTAACCTTGGTTTTAGGAAGGATTCATGTAAAGTAACTTTTCATACTTTCAATTTTGTGTATATAGTACGGTAAAGTAAGTTTATATAGAATTTTATAATAAATATTTATATTAAAGTGTAATATATATATATATATAAGTTTGAAATACATAGTTATTTGCATACGAGTTCACATGAGTTTGGGTTTTATTAAATATATGTAGATATTTTTTAGGTGTTTAGAGTTAGTATTTATTTGAAAATGTATATATTTATATTATTTAAATCTGGGTTCCAAATTTAATATTGGTTTAAGAAAATAATATATATATATATATATTATATATTTCGTTTCAGTCTACATCAAGCAAATTCTGATCTATTTCGTCAATTCCTATTTATCAGCTTGTCCGTCAAATTTGTGCCAATCTAGCTTTGCTTTGGAAGTCGTGCTTGCATTTCGTAGCTCATTTCTTCGTCAAATCTATCTAGCCTCGAAAGGTGAGCAATCACTCACGATTAATGTTCTTTTATTTATTAAATCTGATTTCAATTGAAACGACAATTGAAATATGCAACTGTTAGTTATTTACACTGTTATATCTGTTATTACCTGAATCAGTTTACCTGTGACATCTGACACCATTATCTGCTATTTATACAATGATAATCCAGTTTAGTTGATAAATGATTGATTGTTGATGTTTATATTGGACGTTAAATTGTTAATGTTAAAGTGATAAATAATATGCAATTGAATTGATATATGATAGTTAACGATTTAAATTGGATCTATTATATGTTGAATTTGATTAGTTAAAAATTTGTGTAATGTGATCCCTTTAATGTTAAATTAATTGACACGTAGGATTTGGTTAATTACACCTTGAACCGTTGAATGTAGGTTGTTTAAATTGATGATGGATGAAATTGTAATAGATGACAAGTGAAAAACCGTAATGTAATAATCTTTAATCTACGTGAAATGATAGTATAGATTCTAGAAATAATTATATTAATTTGCATAAACAACAAATGTAAATTAATACGGTTATTTCGGGATTATTTGGATTGATTATTGGATTGATATTGATTGTTGTTATTGCTTGTTTATTTACTTTGACACCATCCCAGTTATCGCACTGCAAGTTCCCTTTGTTATGCGTTGATTTTTGAATTGAAATGGAATCGGGTTGAAATGATAAATACCCAAAATAAAAACTTTGACTTAGGATAGAGAATTAAATAAAAACCTGATTGGTCAATAATTTGATTTAAAAATAAAATAAAGATTTTATTTTGAATAAATGATAATGTTTTGAAATGAAGTTGGAATTTGAATTTTTATGAAAGGAAAATGTTAATATTTAATATTATGAAACAAAATATTAACAATGTAATTGATGAAAGAACGTTGTTTAATTTGAGAAACGATTGAATTAAGTTTTGAAATTATTTAATAATTAAGTTTGGAATTATTTAATTATTAAGTTTGAAATTATTTAATAATTAAGTTTTTGAAATTATTTAATAATTAAATATGATTTGATTATTTGGTAATTAAATAAAAATTTGAATTCTTTGATAAGAGAAATTGAACTTTTGAATAAGTGAATTTTTACTTCGTAAATAATTGAAATTGAGTTTCTTTATTAATTAAGTTTTGGAAAATTATTTAAGTAAGTAAATAAGTGAAATCGAATTTCTTTAACAAGAAATAAAAATGTGATTTATTGAAATTAATGTAAGAGTTGTAATTTAAAGAATTGATTTTACAAATCTAATTTAATTCAATTTGAAGTTTTGA
The DNA here is from genome assembly GCA_030737815.1 of Allium fistulosum. Classification (NCBI taxonomy): domain Eukaryota; kingdom Viridiplantae; phylum Streptophyta; class Magnoliopsida; order Asparagales; family Amaryllidaceae; genus Allium; species Allium fistulosum. Next base: position 330,352,311 of record CM060906.1, read on the forward strand.
TATAATGAAGTTGAACTTAAGTAATTGATTTAATAAATTGGAAATTTAATAGAAATTGTTTTGAATGACAAATTTACTTAACGAATATTGAATGAAATCGATAAATGAATTTAAATTGATTTGAATGTTAAATTAAATTGATTTAAATGATTTCGGAATGGAACTTATATACGAACTTGAATCAATATTTGAATTGTTTAAATAGAAATTGAAATTGAATTATAAGATTTTGAAATTATGAATTTGGAAGTTTTGAAACGTAAATTATGGAAATTGATTTAGAAAGACAAATGAAATGTTGGTTTACAAATTCTATTTGAAATTGAAATTGATTTGGTTTTGAAATTTATTAAACCACCAATTGGTGTAATAATCACGAAAGTTATTAAAGAGACCGGAATCGGTTAAGGACATACTCTCTGTCTAAACCGAAAACCACTTTAATAACTATACGCGGAGTGTGATCCAGAATGAAGTGGTTGGAATGATGTACGTGATGACTGAAGAAAGAGAACGATAATGGATAGCCTTGACACTTGTGTCAAATTGAAAATGACCAAAACAGGAGCCGTGCCGGGCCAAATGGAGGTCAGCTACCTCGAGCGAACACACTTCTTCGAAAACTACTCATTACTTGTTGTCGATTGGTGCACCCTTGATTTGGGAGTGTTGTTTCGCGGTGTTGCGGTCGCTGCGGCGATGCGTTCTCACCAGTCCGGATCAGGCAAACGGTAGTTTCACTACCTTGGGTATTGCCTCATGTACCTTGTCATACTTGTATCCCTATATTCGCGACCACTACAAATTTGTTTTGTGTTATACCTATGGAGTACTCCCTGATATCCCACTAGTTTACGGTGGAGTTTACAGTGCTGTATAGACTATAACGCTTGTATAAAATGTGTTAAGGGGGATAATGGTAACGCCTTAACACTATTTTGATACTTTATATTACTGATAGGCATTATCTACTTATCGTACACTACTACATAGTAGATAGTTTAACGGATCCTTAAAGGATGGTTATTCCAAACATCCTTTGAGTTACTTGTATTTTAGTTGCTATTTCACTTGAGTTGGATTTATTGATATAAGAATGTTAATCCTGACTCGAGTGTTTTGTGTTTTGCTTTACGCTCGGGTCAGACAGAGTGTACCAGTATTCGAGACTCACCTTTGGAGTTGGAGCTTTGCTTGAAGATCCAACCATCTATTCTGCTTTCAGTATTCGATGATTCTAGTGATGTATTCTGATTTGTATCTGATGTATCGTGTTACTCTTCCGTTGTATCTGGTTTAACTCTGATGTAACTTATATATTTATATAGTAGCTTCATGAACTACTATCTCTTTTATTTCCGCTGCAATTATTACTCTGTGTCTGTGATCTGTGATTATTTATTTACTGTATATGCTCAGCTTTGCTAAATTTAAATTAACAATTCAGTATTTTGAATTATTCAAGTCCGACATGTGTGTCTGCCTATGCACTTGGCGGGTGCAGCATGATAGGGGGTTCTCGCATTTGGTTTGGTAGCGAGTGGATGACTCTTACTCCTACATGTCCCTGAGGGGTTGGTGCAGTCGAGAGGCTGGCCATAAAGGCAGAACACAGGTACTGATGTATGCTACGGTGGGCGTTAGCCCACTGACGCGGTCCGTTACAGTTGGTATCAGAGCTTTGGTAGCTCTAGGCAAAACTAAGCATATAGGGTAAATGTATTTACAGAATCACTCTCATTCGAGTTTCAATCTCTTCCTTTTGACTTGATTCCTTTGAATTTTGGAATGTTCCCTGCGATTTCGAAATTCATTCGTGTCCTTCACTATTCGTCTTCTTTTAATTCCGGAGTATCTCGTAACTCCACTTCGAATGATCTATACGATGAATCGGCGGTCTCGCCAATCTTTGAATTATTTGTAAAAGGAGTGAAAACTCCTTCACAATAGCATCGATTTACCGGAGATTTCTGTATCCTTGGTTTACGATGCTATCTATTTCCTGCTATACCTGAATTCTATTTCTTGAGATCGAATGTGGATTTGCCTCGAAATTCTGCATCGATCATATTCTTGAAGTCACGGTCGACCTGGTTATGGTTGCCCGCGATTTATATAAGATCATCTATTTCCTTATTCGGTTAAATAATCATCTTATCTTTCGTTCCAACTTATTCTCAAATCAAAATTTTCTTTGATTGAATTAATCAAATTTGAATCTCTGTCCTTGCTTTGAAAATTTATTCTTGGATAGAGTATTTGTAAATCTATATTTAAATTTTTTAAAATATATTGTGTTGTTTGAGTTGTTGATGTTGATTTGGGTTTTCGATCGATTCGTCTGATCAACGCTATCGATAGGATTTCCAAAACACTTTAACAGAGCAAACCGACACAATACCGTTTTCAAATTTGGTAAACAAAATAAATTTTTGAATGATTATATTATATATAAATATAAGTTTTCTGAAATTAAATTGTTAATGAATTTGTTGTCAGAAATGATAATATTTGATTTTCATTTATTGTTTTGTAAACCATTGACTATTGCATAATATAAATAAATGAATTTATAAACTTGGTTATAAATTGATATGGAATTTGAAATGAATTTATTTCAGAAATTTGAGAATTTAGTTTCCGGTGATTTCGAACTTTGGTCTTAAAATTTTAAAGTATATATTATTGAAAATATTTTCGAATAGAAATCGTTTTCAAAGAATTTAAATGTTTAAATCAGTGCTTTTTCTTTGTCGCTGGAAAAATAATTTCGGTAATGGTGGCCGCATCATCGACATTCATTTTCGAGTTTCGAAGTGGAGATACCATTCTGTAGCTTTGCTACGGTTTTGTTTTGGAAAAATATTTTGATTTGAATTTCTTAAATATGACTTGATTTATATATATATATATGTATATGGGTATATTATTTTAAATGTAATTTGATTGAATATATATAGTATATACATAATTATTTCTAAAGGGTTTGAAATTAAACGAAAGTTTAATTCTTAAAAAATTCATGTTAAAAGATGTTTTCAATTATAAATAAAGCTAAATTTTGAATAAGTATTTAAACTTGAAATAATTGAATTTGAAAATTTTATTTGTATAGTACTAAATTGCATTTCAATATAACTTACCTAAATTATTCATAAGTTAAAATGTAATTGGATAATATACAATATAAAATAATTTTATAAATAAAATTTGAGTATTTATAATAAATGTTATGCACTTAGATTTTAATTATAGAAAATGCTAATAAAGATGATAGAATAATAAGTTAATTAAATGAGATAAGTAAAGTAAATTTTTGTTCTGAAAGAATTAACAAATTGAATTGAATCAGCTTAATGAAATACCTTGAATAAAGATCAATTATTGAATATTAGTTGATTTAAAATGAAATTTATATGATCAGAATTAACAGTTGAACTAACAAATTTAAATCGAATGACTATTTATTGATTTAATATAAATGGATTTAACCAAATTGAAAAAAATATAAATTAATTTAAATTGAAATTTATATGGTTTAAATTAATTTATATGGTTTAAATATATGTAATAAGATATATTAAGTGGAACAAAATTTAATAATAATTTGGAATAAAGAAGAATTAAATTTGTTGAATAAAATATTATTGTAATAAATGACTATTCAAGTTTATGATTTTAGAAATTGTTAATAAAGGATAATTGGATAAAAAAAACAATGAATAAATGAGATGAATAAAATAAAATTTTGTTTTGAAGAAATCTTTTGGTATCAAACATTAATAAATTGGAATTAAATTAACTTATTGAAATACCCTGAATTTTAAATCAAATATTGAGTATTAATTAAGGTAAATTGAAATTTATACGGTTTAAACTAATTGTTTTATTTTGTTTCAATCTGTTTTTCTTTCTGGTTGTTTCTATTCTCCTACCTCCTTCCTTTTCGAGGACGAAAAGTTTTGAGTGGGGGAGAGTGTTACGACCCGTAAATTTTAACTGTTTTAATATCATAATTAGTTGAAATTTTGTGAAATTTCAAACGATAAAATTTTGAAATATAAATTTGATATTTGGAATGCGTCTAGTTAAACATAGCAACTGGAAAATTTTCGTCCGAAAATATGAAAGTTTATTTTGCGCGTAAATTTACTTCAATTTAATCAGTCAAAAAGCAATGAAAATAAAATGTTTTTGGAACATAAATATTTTTACATAGAAAAATTCTAAACCATCTTCTGAACAAACGCCATTTTTTGTTTTTCCAAATTCGGACATCTTTGGCTCCGTCGATCTTATTTTTCTACGTTTTTCTGACATTTTCCGCCAGTAAAAAAATTCGAATTTTTATAATTCAATCGTACCATAGATATCCGTATACCGTTTTGACCGTCTCGTCGTGCGGATCTCCGCAGCATATTCGTTTGTATGTTTCGAGGCCTGGTACGAAACGGGATCCGTGAAACGGATGACCGTATTGGTATGATTTCTAAAGTCTTTGGTTTCCGGTGCCCTTTTTTCTATTTTCCATACTAAAATTTAATAGCCGTTGGCCTTTAAAATTCCCAGACTTTTTTGTGACTTCTATTTTTCAACTGTTCACTTTATTTCACTAATTTAAAACTTTCCCTTGAAACAAGGTCCGTGCCTTTACATTTCCATTTATGATTTGCCAGCTCAAAACCTTGCCTTTACACTTTTTTCAATTCTTCATTCACTGTCATTCTTCATTCTCATTCTTGTTACTTCATTTCTGAAACCATTTTCTCCCCACCTCCATTGAAGCAATGCAAGATCCTTCTCACCAAACACAACCTTGCTTCGCCTCTTCCGACCACCGCGACCCAGATCGGTCACTCATCTCCGCCCCTCCCTCTGGCCACGTCTTTGCCTGCGCTCCACTACGCGGCGAGCCACGCCGGAGTCATCGCCAAGCCCACTGTTCGGCCGCACACCCCACGCACCACCTCCGCAGCCACATCTGAACCATGCAGCACTTTCCACCCTTCCTCCATAGCTCGGCCAAGCTACCCGCCATCAAGCCTTCGCCCACTGGAGCTGCCGAGGTCACCACGTCGCCAAGCCTTTATCTTTTCTCACCACCATCAGGTTCGAACTCCTTGCGTTGGCCATTTTTTTTTCCACTGTCCTATTGGTCGTGCCTTCCTCCTAGCTTGCAGTTATATGTTATATTATATAGGAGGGTATAATATAAGTAGTCAATCTATGTTTCAAGGTATATTGGTCTATTGAGTTTTATGCAAACAGAAAAAAATATATAATAGTTTATTGTATTTATAAGCTGCTGTATATGATTTATAAGTTACGAACATAAGAGTATAAGTGGTGTAATATATATAGGTTACTGTAAGTATACTGTATACGTAAGTACTCAGTTTTGTTTTGATTTTTTTCTTTTATTGGTATATATTCGGTCAATATATATAGCTGAGCTCTTCATCTACTTTCTTTTCCTTATTTAAGGTATGTTATGAGAATCTATTTATATATATAAAGCTGATAAACATTGTATAAAATATGATGGGTATATATATGTATAATGTTATACACATTTTCCTGTATATAAGTTAGGAATGATCTATTGAGTTTATATATAAAGTCTGTTATATATAATGTTTATAAAACTTGTATATAAGTTGTATGAGAAGCGTGCATATATATATATATATTATTTGAGTCTGTATACATATAGGCGTATATTTTATCAAATCTCAGCTTGCATATATTATAAGTAGAAATGTGTTATAGTTATTTGCAGTCTGCATATGTGAGTTAGTTATATATTAGTTGTCAATCAGTTATACATATGAGTTTATAAGTATTGATCCTTAAATTTTATTAATACTCAAAGTTGTTTTATATGTATGTTATTTTTGTCTTAGCCGAAAGAACGTTATGTATATATTTATATATGAAAATTTTATGCGTTAGTTATATATACTTATGTGTGCCAGTTAGCTTGTTTATATAAGTATACTATATTATATTATACTTTATTATATTTTATTACATTTTTGTGACAGTGTAAATTTGCTCGTTGAGTGTACATACTGCATTATGTTAGATATATATGATATTAGTAGGGTAGTATATTTGTTGTATATACGTGTACAGTATATTGTTTTATTTGAGGGTAGTATATTGAAATGGTAGTTAACCTTGGTTTTAGGAAGAATTCATGTAAAGTTACTTTTCATACTTTCAATTTTGTGTATATAGTACGATAAAGTAAGTTTATATAGAATTTTATAATAAATATTTATCTTAAAGTGTAATATATATATATAAGTTTGAAATACATAGTTATTTGCATATGAGTTCACATGAGTTTGGGTTTTATTAAATATATGTAGAGATTTTTTTAGGTGTTTAGAGTTAGTATTTATTTGAAAATGTATATATTTATATTATTTAAATCTGGGTTCCAAATTTAATATTGGTTTAAGAAAATAATATATATATATATTATATATTTTGTTTCAGTCTACATCAAGCAAATTCTGATCTATTTCGTCAATTCCTATTTATCAGCTTGTCCGTCAAATTTGTGCCAATCTAGCTTTGCTTTGGAAGTCGTGCTTGCATTTCGTAGCTCATTTCTTCGTCAAATCTATCTAGCCTCGAAAGGTGAGCAATCACTCACGATTAATGTTCTTTTATTTATTAAATCTGATTTCAATTGAAACGACAATTGAAATATGCAACTGTTAGTTATTTACACTGTTATATCTGTTATTACCTGAATCAGTTCACTTGTGACATCTAACACCATTATCTGCTATTTATACAATGATAATCCAGTTTAGTTGATAAATGATTGATTGTTGATGTTTATATTGGACGTTAAATTGTTAATGTTAAAGTGATAAATAATATGCAATTGAATTGATTTATGATAGTTAACGATTTAAATTGGATCTATTATATGTTGAATTTGATTTGTTAAAAATTTGTGTAATGTGACCCCTTTAATGTTAAATTAATTGACACGTAGGATTTGGTTAATTACACCTTGAACCATTGAATGTAGGTTGTTTAAATTGATGATGGATGAAATTGTAATAGATGACAAGTGAAAAACCGTAATGTAATAATCTTTAATCTACATGAAATGATAGTGTAGATTCTAGAAATAATTATATTAATTTGCATAAACAACAAATGTAAATTAATACGGTTATTTCGGGATTATTTGGATTGATTATTGGATTGATATTGATTGTTGTTATTGCTTGTTTATTTAATTTGACACCATCCCAGTTATCACACTGCAAGTTCCCTTTGTTATGCTTCGATTTTTGAATTGAAATGGAATCGGGTTGAAATGATAAATACCCAAAATAAAAACTTCGACTTAGGATAGAGAATTAAATAAAAACCCGATTGGTCAATAATTTGATTTAAAAATAAAATAAAGATTTATTTTGAATAAATGATAATGTTTTGAAATAAAGTTGGAATTTGAATTTTTATGAAAGGAAAATGTTAATATTTAATATTATGAAACAAAATATTAACAATGTAATTGATGAAAGAACGTTGTTTAATTTGAGAAACGATTGAATTAAGTTTTGAAATTATTTAATAATTAAGTTTGGAATTATTTAATTATTAAGTTTGAAATTATTTAATAATTAAGTTTTTGAAATTATTTAATAATTAAATATGATTTGATTATTTGATAATTAAATAAAAATTTGAATTCTTTGATAAGAGAAATTGAACTTTTGAATAAGTGAATTTTTACTTCGTAAATAATTGAAATTGAGTTTCTTTATTAATTAAGTTTTGGAAAATTATTTAAGTAAGTAAATAAGTGAAATCGAATTTCTTTAACAAGAAATAAAAATGTGATTTATTGAAATTAATGTAAGACTTGTAATTTAAAGAATTGATTTTACAAATCTAATTTAATTCAATTTGAAGTTTTGATATAATGAAGTTGAACTTAAGTAATTGATTTAATGAATTGGAAATTTAATAGAAATTGTTTTGAATGACAAATTTACTTAACGAATATTGAATGAAATCGATAAATGAATTTAAATTGATTTGAATGTTAAATTAAATTGATTTAAATGATTTCAGAATGGAACTTATATACGTACTTGAATCAATATTTGAATTGTTTAAATAGAAATTGAAATTGAATTATAAGATTTTGAAATTATGAATTTGGAAGTTTTGAAACGTAAATTATGGAAATTGATTTAGAAAGACAAATGAAATGTTGGTTTACAAATTCTATTTGAAATTGAAATTGATTTGGTTTTGAAATTTATTAAACCACCAATCGGTGTAATAATCACGAAAGTAATTAAAGAGACCGGAATCGGTTAGGGACATACTCTCTGTCTAAACCGAAAACCACTTTAATAACTATACGCGGAGTGTGATCCAAAATGAAGTGGTTGGAATGATGTACGTGATGACTGAAGAAAGAGAACGATAATGGATAGCCTTGACACTTGTGTCAAATTGGAAATGACTAAAACAGGAGCCGTGCAGGGCCAAATGGAGGTCAACTACCTCAAGCGAACACACTTCTTCGAAAACTACTCATTACTTGTTGTCGATTGGTGCACCCTTGATTTGAGAGTGTTGTTTCGCGGTGTTGCAGTCGCTGCGGCGATGCGTTCTCACCAGTCCGGATCAGGCAAACGGTAGTTTCACTACCTTGGGTATTGCCTCATGTGCCTTGTCATACTTGTATCCCTATATATGCGACCACTACGAATTTGTTTTGTGTTATACCTATGGAGTACTCCCTGATATCCCACTAGTTTACGGTGGAGTTTACAGTGCTGTATAGACTATAACGCTTGTATAAAATGTGTTAAGGGGGATAATGGTAACGCCTTAACACTATTTTGATACTTTATATTACTAATAGGCATTATCTACTTATCGTACACTACTACATAGTAGATAGTTTAACGGATCCTTAAAGGATGGTTATTCCAAACATCCTTTGAGTTACTTGTATTTCAGTTGCTATTTCACTTGAGTTGGATTTATTGATATAAGAATGTTAATCCTGACTCGAGTGTTTTGTGTTTTGCTTTACGCTCGGGTCAGACAGAGTGTACCAGTATTCGAGACTCACCTTTGGAGTTGGAGCTTTACTTGAAGATCCAACCATCTATTCTGCTTTCAGTATTCGATGATTCCAGTGATGTATTCTGATTTGTTTCTGATGTATCGTGTTACTCTTCCGTTGTATCTGGTTTAACTCTAATGTAACTTATATATTTATATAGTAGCTTCATGAACTACTATCTCTTGTATTTCCGCTGCAATTATTACTCTGTGTCTGTGATTATTTATTTACTGTATATGCTCAGCTTTGCTAAATTTAAATTAACAATTCGGTATTTTGAATTATTCAAGTCTGACATGTGCTGATGCGAATGGTCTAAAATAGCTGGTCGTTACAATTTCATCATTCACTTATCTATCAGCTGGTCTGTTGAATTCGTGCCAATCTACTTTGCTTTGCAATTCGTGCTTGGATTCGTAGCTCATTTCTTCGTTATATCTATCTAGCCTCGAAAGGTGAGCAATCACTCACGATTAACGTTCTTGTATTTATTAAATTTGATTTCAATTGAAACGATAATTGAAATATGCTGCTGTAGTTATTTAAATTGTTATATATGCTATTATCTGTAACTGTTCACCTGTGGGATATGACACCATATCTTATTGTTTATATTATATTGTTATTGTTGATATATACATGTTTTATATTATTATATTATCTTTTATCACTCTGCAAGTTCCCTGTAGTTTAGAATTCACTATGGGTTGAAATGATACATACCCAAACGGACTTTAGAATATGAGAAAATCGTTATGGGTTGAAATGATAAACCCAAGCGATTTTTCATTTGAATTGAAATTGGGATTACGGGTTGAAATGATATCTACCCGTATATATTTAATTTACGGATTGGAATGATAAATATCCGTATCACTTAACCATATGATAGAATTATATACAGACACCATTGGTCCATATATATAAATATTTTGAAAATAAATTCTATGGATTTGGGAAGAAATATATGGTTTTAATAAATGTTGATTCTTAAATTATTATATATAAATGGTAATGATATATATATAGATCTAATAATAATATTTAATTTAATTAAGATTGATTTAATACATATAGTATGGTTAAGTATTTAAATTTATGTTTCAAAATAGATTTCGATAATAATTTGAATAAGTTAAGGTTGGGAAGATAATTTTATTTAATTAAACCAATTTGAAACTTATTGAAATTGAGATTTAAGATATGATTTATAACTTGGGTTTGATTTAAGTAATTTAATGAATATTTCTTGTTTAAATGAATTTAAGGAAATATTTAGTAAAAATGAAATTTAAGGCTAGTTAAATGATATTGAATTTATTAAGTGAATATTCCCTGATTAAATAATAATGAAGTAAAATCAAGAGCTATATGAAACTGTTAAATTTAACTTTGAAAAGGTTGAATATTAAAGCTTTGAAATATATTGAAAATTCAAATGGTCTATTTAGAACTGAATTGAATTGATGAATTGAGCTTTGAATAAATTTGAATTTGGAATTTGAGTGGATTTGAATCGATTTGTGAGACTTGAGGAAATTATAAATACTTTACTTTATAAATTATTTAACCTATATATACTATTTTGGAAAATAGATATATTTGAAATGAAATGATATTTGGGTTTTGAAGTATAAATTAAATTGAGATGACCACGGTGTTGTAGTATTTATTTCTACATAGTAGATAGTTCCACGGATCCTTAGAGGATGGTTATCCCAACATCCTTTACGTTACTTGTAGTTTAGTTGATATTTCACTTGAGTTGGATTTATTGATATAAGAATGTTAATCCTGACTCGAGTGTTTTGTGTTTTGCTTTACACTCGGGTCAGACTGAGTGATACAGCATGTGAGATTCACCTTTGGAGTTTGGAGCTTCGTTTGGAGATCCAACTATCGATTCAGCTTTCGGCTTTTCCAGTTGATTGGTTCAGAGAAGTCATCTGTTGTACTGGAGACTTCACTGCATTTGAGATATTCTGTTGTATTTTAATTCTAACTCTTATGTTTATATAGTAGCTTCATGAACTACTATTTATTTATTCCGCTGCGCATTATTGTATTACTCTGTGTCTGTGATTCTGTGATTGATTTATTTACTGTATATGCTGAGTTTTACCAAATTTAAAATTAACAATCTGACATTTTGAGCAATTCAAGTCTGACATGTGCGGATGCGAATGGTTGAAAATAACGGGTCGTTACAGTTGGTATCAGAGCTTTGGCTCTAGACAAAACTTAGCATATATAGTAATTTATTTACATAATCACTTTCGTTCGAGTTTGAATCTCTTCCTTTTGACTCGATTTCCTTTGAACTTTGGAACGTTCCTTGCGGTTCCAAAATTCATTCTTGTCTATCCCTATTTGTATTCTTTTGATTCTGGAGTATCCCATAACTCCACTTCGAATGATCTCTATAAGAATAGGCGATCCCGCCAATCTTTGAATGATTTGTAAAGGGGTGAAACTCCTTTACAATTGGCATTGATTCACCGAAGATTTATATATCACTTAGTTTAGATGCTGCTATCTCTTGTTATGCCGAATTCTATCTCTAGCGATCGAATGTCGATTTGCCCCAGAATTCTACACCGATCTTATTTTGAAATCACGGTTGACCGGTTAAGTTCTCCCACGATTTATATTAGTATATCCATCTTCTATTTTGTAATTTAATTATCTCATCTTCATTCGAGCTTATCTTCGAATCAGAATTTTATTTGATTAGAGTTCCTCTAATTTGAATCTCTATCTTTGTTTTGAAATCCATTCTTGAATCATCCTTTGAAAAATCGGGTTTGTTTGTATTTTTAGAAAGTGTTTTATATACCGAAATTATTATTTTGATAAGTATGATTATATTCTATATATAAAAGTGAAATGTTTTCGATAAAGATTATATACCCTTTTTAAAATGATAATTTGAGGTTTCGGAAGGATTTGTAATTTTGAAAAATTATATAAGAAATTTGATTTATCTAAAAATGATTTATAACTGAAGGATTTTTAATTTGAAATTCGAGAATTAAACTTCGGTATTTTGAAATTGGTTTTAAGATTTTTAAATATATAATAATAATATGATTTAAAAGTATTTTCTGAATAAGAAATGTTTCAAATGATTTTATTGAGTTTTGAATGATTTCGAAGAAATTTCAAAAGAAGTTTGAGAAAATAGAAGTCCAGAACTCACTTATGTCGTTGGAAAATAATTTCGGTGATGAGTGCATGCATCATCGACATTGATTTTCGAGTTTCAGAGTGGGGGATAGGCCAATTCAGTAGCTTTGCTATGCGAGTGATTTTGTGAAACCATTTTTGATTTCTGATTCCAAAGTATGATTTGATATTCGAAAGATATATGTATATATATATATATTTGAAATGATTTTAATGAGCCAGTGTTTAGTCCTTGAGTTTTGGATTTGATTTGATATAACCCTATCTTTTGGAATTGATTTACTGATTTGTTGGTGATTTCCAACTCTTGGACTGAAATATGATTTCTTCGACTATTTTGAAGGTTCGAGTACTTCCAAATCAAGGTTAACTTTTCAAAGCTAAGTAATTTTGAAAAGTATAAAGTATATAAGTTTGGTATTTATGTTTAAAATATGTAGTAATATGATTTAAATAAGTTTAAACTGTTTTGTTAAGTAAATGAATAAGGCTATTTTGAATTTTTCTAATATGAAATTTAGATTTGAAATGTTTTGAAAAGAATTTGGTCTTCAAAATATTTTGAATAAAATTTAGTTTAAATGTTTAACTTAGTAACATCTTTATAAAACTAAATATTTAAAAAGTTGGAACAGATACATAAGTTGTACGTATGCTGTTTTATTCGCATAATTAAATTGATCCAAGTTTGAGTACCCAAGTTCGAGGTGAATTACACCATTTCGTGTTAGGATTTTTCATTTGATTCTTGATGGTGAATATTTGATATGGATTTTGGGCTTGATTCTAGAATTCTCTATCATAGTATATGGCTATGCAAGGAGACTGATGGTTTCTAGTCGAGAAACCATATCGAAATCCGCATTAGGGAAGTCGAATGGACAATACTAGTTCGAAAGCGAACTTGTGTGATCGAGCGAGTGATCGAATGTGATTTTGCGAAATGATGACATATGTACATCTTATATTCTAATATCATTGATATACTTGACGCTGAAATTGGAAGTTGTTGGGTTGGATATCTTTGTAATTTAATTGGAATTTTTCTTTTATGCAAAACTACTATCAATTTAAAACCATTTTTTAAAACTAATTTTCCTTTTATTCTTCTTAAACAAACTATTTTATTCTATTTTACATTCAAAACTATTTTATTTAAAACCATTTTCCAAAAAATTATTTTATATACAAAACTATTTTTTTTTCAAAACTATTTTATATGCACAATATTTTACAAACTATTTTATATACAAAACTATTCTAAATTAAAAAAAAATTATAAAGCAAAGATGTTCAATCCCATATGACTCTTCATGCAGCGAAATTGATTTTTGAAAAAAATTTGATCCTTATATAAGATGGACCTTATGTAAGTATAAGATGATTTTGAAAACATTTGATTTTGGAAATGAATTGGTTGACCTAAATTATATTGATTTGGAAATTTGGATTTATTTTCTAAATTTATTATTTTGGAAACTTTGGAACTAAAGATATTTGATGTGGAAGAATAATTTGGTGAAAGCGTATATGATTTTGAAAATTATATTGATATTGAAACAAGTTGAAATTTGAGAACCTTGTGTTACTAAATACTTGATTTGGGAATTATCGAACTTATATAAAAATTGGTTTGTATAAGTATGATGTTGATTCGAAAACTATGGATTTGAAAAGGTACTCAATTTGAAAAGTGAAATCTTATATAATTGAAGTCTATATAAGTGTGATTTGATATACTTTTGATTTTGGAAAGTATTTGATTTGAAAATGAAATCTCATATATAATGGACTTTATATAAGTATGATATTTGAAAGTGATTTGAAAAGGTACTATATGATACATATTTTCGAAGTAAAGATATGGAAAGTGCCTTCTGCTTGATATCCGCTTTGTGGCCATATTGTGGATTCATTCTATCGATATTTCTCTGATTTTTGGTTTTCCGGATATGATACTCGAGTTTCCATCGAATTCCATGGCGTTACCCATGGTCTTACGAGCGCGACTGCATAGCGTAATTCACCTGGCTGGATGGCCCAGGGGTACGGATGTTTCCTGGGGGATTCAGGCGTAACCGTTGTGTATCATGTGATCTATGTAGGTCGTATTAGTAGCGAAATCCACAGGGCTGAGAAAGCTTACGGATACGGATGTTTCTTGGGGGATTCAGGCGTAACCATTGTGTATCTGCGGTCTACTAGTCATCATGGCGCAATTCGTAGGGCTGAGAAAGCTTACGGATACGGATGTTTCCTGGGGGACCCAGGCGTAACCTTTGTGTATCTGCAATCCATGGTTAGACAAAGGTTTTGTTTATTTTTTGTTTGGATTGTACTTTCCATATCTGTTTTTAAAAGTTTTCCAGTATTTTCACTGGATGTTGAAACAAGTCTACTAAGTACCTGGAGAATTCTAGCTTTGCGCCTGATCAACGCACAGCCAGAGTCTGCAGGAACGAGGATAAACTTGTTGAAACAACGAGTTATAAAAGTATTTTATTATAAAGGTATTTTATTTTAAAAGTATTTCCAACAACGAAATTTTGTATTAATATTTGAAATTGAAATTCTTATGGTTTGAATTAATTATTCATGCCCGATACTATTCTTTTGAATCTACCTTATCTACTCAGCTTTATTTATTCACCTATATTCTGTTTTTCCAAATCCTCCTTCATTTCCTTGTTGACTATATCCTTTTTAAATGATTATTGATTTCTTAATAATGTTTGAAAAGTATCTTGAGATAAATTAATAAATTTATGAACTATGGATTTAATGTTTTCAATAGCTTCTTTGTAAATATAAGTAATGCTATAAATAATTGTTTTCAAATAGTTTTTCATATAATTATAAAGGTGCGATTTAAACATATAAATGGTATTTATAAAGGAAGCAAGAAATTTTACAAATGGGTTTTGAAAAGTTTTAAAGTATTAAAGATAATTGAATTGCAAATGAAGTTTTCAAATGAATATTTCAAGAAAATTTATATAGTTTAAATAAATTGTTTATCCTTGTCTTTCAATCTATTTTTTTCTGATTGTTTCTATTCTCCTACCTTCTTCCTTTTCGGGGACGAAAAGTTTTGAGTGGGAGAGAGTGTAACGACCCAAAAATTTTAATTGTTTTAATAACGTATTTAACCGAATTTTGTGAAATTTTAAATAATTGAATTTTGAAATAAAATTTATATATTTGGAATACGTATTTAAAATTATAGAAATTGGTAAATTTTCATCAGAAAATATGGAAGTTTATTTTATTGTGTAATTTTATCTCAATTTAAATCAGTTAATAACAGTTTAATTTAAAAGTGTTCCGAAACCTAAATATGTCAAAATGAGAAAATTTATTTAGAACACTCTGAATCTGACTGCGAAATTCGTTTCGTGAAATTCGGACGTTTCTAGCTCCGTTTGGATTTTTCGGTAAGGAATAGCAACGTATATCAGTGTCCGTATCGACTATTTGATCGGATGATCCTGCCACTAATATCTGTATACCGTTTTGATCGTCTCGTCATGCTGATCTCTGTGGTATATTCATTTCGGTATTTTGAGGTCTGGTATACGGCGGAAATAATAAATTGTTCGTTGTAACGGTACCATAAGCTGTGACATTACTATTTCTTCGGTTTCAAAATTTGAAACTTTTGTCCAATCAAGCTATTAATTGCTTTGATTACTGTTCTGAATCTAATCACCGTGGCTTTTAATTATTCCTGCTGTTTGCATTTACATTGGCTATTTTGTAGGCAAGACTTTTAATATCCTACTGTCCACTTTAAAACTGCTAGAAATAATATTTATTTCATATCGACGACCTATTCATCTCCAACCTATTCATCTCCAACCGTTCATTCTGTACTTATTTGCCCATTCACCTCCCTAGTTTCGTTTCATACGCTGCATTGCCTCCTTGCTTCTTGCTTTTCTGAAATATTAACAGATAATCCAACTTACGTTAATAATATATTTAATGCTCGCCTTGCCTACTTTTTCTATTCATTTCATTTGCCTACTGCTCCTTTCCCCAAACCGTGCCTCTTCCATTCCATGGCCGAAAATCTTCAACCATCATTTTCGCTCTGTTCTTTCCACCCGAGAACCACTCCGCTTCCCCATCTCCTCGCTTTCCAACCTCCATCTCAGTCGATCCCCATCCACTCGCCCTTCCATCTTGCCGAACGCCTGTCATAGCTCCACCCTGATCAACTCTGTCCGCCACTGAGTTCATTTCTTTCCTTCTCCGACCATGGCCTTCCACCAACGCAGCCCCCTCTATTTCTTCTTCTTTTCTTTGCAAAAGGTACATATATTTTAGATTTAAAGTATTTCATATATATTATTTTATAAACGAATTTATACATATAAAGCCAGTTTATATGGGTTTAAAGTAATATATATAAAAGTTCTTCCGATACCTATATATATATATATTAATTCTGTTATGTACATTAGTTTTGTTTGTTTGGTTTTTTTATTTTTTTATTTTAAAAGTATATATAGTTGTATATCAACTAGTGTTTTAAAAATAAGTCTATTTGGGTATATATGAATGTACGTGGGTTTTACGTCTGTTAAGTTTAATATAGGTTTCTTATAGAATGTTGTTCCTGTTGTATGACCGAAGCAAGGGTAGTTAGATTTGTTTTATATTAATATGTTTATATTATATATATTAGTTTATATTAATTTATATTTTTTAGTATATTTAGTATAATGTACATTTGTTTATAAATATACCATTTTGGATTTTATGTACAAGTTCCAACAGTTTATAATTTAAAGTAGATATGAGAGTTACGTATTTTAAAGTAAGTTATAATATAGTAGTGGTTTCAGCTAGTATGTACAGTGACTTATATGTCATTTATATGAAATATATAAACTCTAGAATAGTACTATGTAAAGGGTTGTACAGGTTGTATTGGCTGTTGTTACATATATATGTAAATATTATATATATATTTTTCTATGTTATATATTTTATTATAGCGTTATATATATATTATATTTATAGTCGAGTGTACTGTATTGTTATACGTGAATTGTTATATATTTTATTATATTAATTATCATATGCATACATTTAATATAAGGCATATGTACTTGTATAAATCATAACCTGTTAGTAATGTTGGTTTTCATAATAAATATT
The DNA here is from genome assembly GCA_030737815.1 of Allium fistulosum. Taxonomy (NCBI): domain Eukaryota; kingdom Viridiplantae; phylum Streptophyta; class Magnoliopsida; order Asparagales; family Amaryllidaceae; genus Allium; species Allium fistulosum. The sequence goes on from CM060906.1 coordinate 330,369,784, forward strand.
AATTTTGAAATGTAATACAATGGTTTTATTTAGACAATTGATTTTAAATTTCATACAGATATATATAGATTTTTGATTTCGCTGTATAAGTGTTTAAGATTTAATATTGATGTAAAATGTATATGTATCTTAAAAATTGAATATTTGGTTTAAGAAAAATTATAATATAATATATATTTTTGGTTCAAGCTATATCGAGCAGATTCTGATTTATTTCATCATTCATTTATCTATCAGCTGGTCTGTTGAATTCGTGCCAATCTACTTTGCTTTGCAATTCGTGCTTGGATTCGTAGCTCCTTTCTTCGTCAAATCTATATAGCCTCGAAAGGTGAGCAATCACCCACGATTAACGTGCTTGTATTTATTTAATTTGATTTCAATTGAAATGACAATTGAAATATGCTGCTGTAGTTATTTAAATTGTTATATATGCTATTATCTGTAACTGTTCACCTGTGGGATATGACACCATATCTTATTGTTTATATTATATTGTTATTATTGATATATGCATGTTTTATATTATTATATTATCGGTTATCACTCTGCAAGTTCCCTGTAGTTTAGAATTCACTATGGGTTGAAATGATACATACCCAAACGGACTTTAGAATATGAGAAAATCATTATGGGTTGAAATGATAAACCCAAGCGATTTTTCATTTGAATTGAAATTGGGATTACGAGTTGAAATGATATCTACCCGTATATATTTAATTTACGGATTGAAATGATAAATATCTGTATCACTTAACCATATGATAGAATTATATACAGACACCGTTGGTCCATATATAAATATTTTGAAAATAAATTCTATGGATTTGGGAAGAAATATATGGTTTTAATAAATGTTGATTCTTAAATTATTATATATAAATGGTAATGATATATATATATATATATATCTAATAATAATATTTAATTTAATTAAGATTGATTTAATACATATAGTATGGTTAAGTATTTAAATTTATGTTTCAAAATAGATTTCGATAATAATTTGAATAAGTTAAGGTTGGGAAGATAATTTTATTTAATTAAACCAATTTGAAACTTATTGAAATTGAGATTTAAGATATGATTTATAACTTGGGTTTGATTTAAGTAATTTAATGAATATTTCTTGTTTAAATGAATTTGAGGAAATATTTAGTAAAAATGAAATTTAAGGCTAGTTAAATGATATTGAATTTATTAAGTGAATATTCCCTGATTAAATAATAATGAAGTAAAATCAAGAGCTATATGAAACTGTTAAATTTAACTTTGAAAAGGTTGAATATTAAAGCTTTGAAATATATTGAAAATTCAAATGGTCTATTCAGAACTGAATTGAATTGATGAATTGAGCTTTGAATAAATTTGAATTTGGAATTTGAGTGGATTTGAATCGATTTGTGAGACTTGAGGAAATTATAAATACTTTACTTTATAAATTATTTAACCTATATATACTATTTTGGAAAATAGATATATTTGAAATGAAATGATATTTGGGTTTTGAAGTATAAATTAAATTGAGATGACCATGGTGTTGTAGTATTTATTTCTACATAGTACATAGTTCCACGGATCCTTAGAGGATGGTTATCCCAACATCCTTTAAGTTACTTGTAGTTCAGTTGATATTTCACTTGAGTTGGATTTATTGATATAAGAATGTTAATCCTGACTCGAGTGTTTTGTGTTTTGCTTTATGCTCGGGTCAGACTGAGTGATACAACATGTGAGATTCACCTTTGGAGTTTGGAGCTTCGTTTGGAGATCCAACTATCGATTCAGCTTTCGGCTTTTCCAGTTGATTGGTTCAGAGAAGTCATCTGTTGTACTGGAGACTTCACTGCATTTGAGATATTCTGTTGTATTTTAATTATAACTCTTATGTTTATATAGTAGCTTCATGAACTACTATTTATTTATTCCGCTGCGCATTATTGTATTACTCTGTGTCTGTGATTCTGTGATTGATTTATTTACTGTATATGCTGAGTTTTGCCAAATTTAAAATTAACAATCTGACATTTTGAGCAATTCAAGTCTGACATGTGCGGATGCGAATGGTTGAAAATAATGGGTCGTTACAGATTACTAGTGTTAGCGAGTTCCTTCGTTAACACCCAAAAGGTGTAAAGAAAGGGGAATTTAGTTGAGAGAAGAATTGGTTGACCCTTATAGACCTCAACGAGTGTTGGAAAAGGCAACACTTGGTTAAGCAAAGGGCTTAGGTAAGTAGGATTAGTATGTTCAAGTGCATGACATAGTCATAATTGTTCATGTCAAAGCTATGCCCAAACTCATGTTGAAGCCCTATCATCAATGTAGAACAATCTCATACAAATAGAAATTAAGACTATGAATATTTAAGAATTTGAAGCAAGTTATGACTACAAATCACTAGTGCTTTAGAACTCAAAACAAGTCATGAATCATAAAATCTTTATTCATATATTATGAAATAGTTAAATGTACATAGCCTTATGTGAAAATGTCACAAGAATACAATTATCACTAGAAATCCCTAAATCTATTTTGGGTTATAAAGTTTAGAATGTAAGAAGTGGGAAAAAAATGATTCACCCCTTCCTCTATGCCCATAGTTCGGTATTTATATAGATGATAAGACACGTCATGGATGCCATGCGGAATGCTTGTACTTCGGCACTAAGGCTCATTTCAATGGTGCTATGGATATTGCCTTAATTTTATAGTTTATGACATTCTTTGGTGTATTGAAGAATCATGACATCATCATCCTGATTACACGTGGTTGAATAGCTTTTGATATAACTATGACACGACATTGGTGATAGACGGCCTTGAAGAGAAACATCATTGATAATAAGCGGCATTGATAATGAGCGGCATCAAAGATGCAACGATCCATAATTTTATCACTTTGGTTTTCAATATTTAATTTATTTTAAATATTCAACTAATGTTTTAATAATTAAAATACACTCTTTTAATTTATATATATGATAGATAATTCATTTATGAATTTGGTTTACTAATATAGGTAGTTCGATGAAAAACAGAAAATATGACCGAAAATTGTTTTTCGAATTTTCGACTTTTCATTGTCTAAAAGTTGTCAGAAATGTTGAGTACACTTAGTATACACACACATACATATACAAATAATAATATGGTTAAGATAATAATAATATGGTAACTATATATTTATCTAAGTAAATAAAATGTGATGTGATGTGCAACCATAAGTTAAAAATAAAAAATAAAAAAATATAATGTCACATGAAGGTACAAATATGTAATAAGCATGTTGCACAACGGGAAGGGGACCTTGGTGACGTGCACAAGTAAGGAGGAGGAAGTGATGATGTGATAAAAATGTGGTGGACGATATGTACCTAAGGGTATTTTGGTAATTTTATTATTTCATTTTATATAGACACAATTTCCTATTTTCTCTCTCTCATTTCTCATTCCATTTCTTATTTCCAAAAAGTCCATGTTCTTTTTTTCTTAAGCTCTAAATTTTTTTAATGACTTCCTTAAAGCTTTAAAATATGAAAATTCCCCCATTTCCATTTTCAAAGTTTAAAAACCTAGTCTAAATACTTTATTTCAGTTCTATACTCCCTTTTCTTCCAAAATAAAGTAAAAACTCCCTCCACTACCCTAGAGCCATTCACCACAAAGACCAAACCCTCTAGGCCTTTTTTGGTCCATCAGAACGCAATTTTTACAAAGTAAATCAAAGATCCAAGGAGTGAGCAAGAGGTTGGGTTTTTAATTTGGATTTCATAAAGTTTTTGTGAGTAAAAATCACCCTTTTAAAGAAAAGTTCTAAACTTTCTTTTGTGCTAATTTTGTGTTAGTTGTTGGTTAAAAATAATGTTGTTTTGTGCTTTATATATATGTGTTTATATGAGAAGTTGGCTGTAGACTTGAAAATAAAGTTGAAAATAAAGTATGTTGGACAAAGTGTGATTTTTATATGATGTATGATGTTATGGCATGTATATATGTTTGTGCTCATGTATGTGATATTGTATGCTAATGAAAAATTAGCACTTGGACTTATAGATGTGTGACATCGGGATCCCTTGGTTTGAACTTGTTTTGCTTAATTTATTTTTTAGAAAAGTTTACAAGTTTCCAAAACTTTTTGTTTTCAAAACTTTATACTAGGTTTATAAAGTAATTTGAAGGTAAAAGTTAAAGTTTAAAAGAGGTATTGGGTATGTATAAACTAGTTTAAAATTATGGTATCCATAACGATAGTTGCTATGGATGTAGTTCATGGAATCGAACACTTTTTGTGAACTAAATGTGATTTCTTTTAAGTATATTGAAAAGTATTTTTCAAAACATATTTTGAGTATAAAAAGTGCTATTACATTATAAATAAGCAAGGGTTTAATGATTTTTAATTAATTAAGAAAGGTAGTTAGTACTTAATTTTTATTTTAGTAAGATAATTATAATTAGTTAATTAAGAGAGGTTTAATTAATTATTCATCAAGCAAAGAGTTAATATTTAATTAATTATTATTAAGTGATGTTTAATCATTAATTAAATTTTAATTAATTATGGTTTAATTATTAATTAATTATTGATCAGGCATTGTTAATTATGATTCTCTTTGTTTGTTTAGCAGAATAAATCCTTGTTCTGTTATAACTTAATTGAATGGATTATTTTGGACATTTGATTGGCAAAATAAATCTTTGTTCTGCTTTAACTTAACTGAATAGAATATTTTGAGCAGAAGAAATCCCCATTCTACTATTATATTGGTTTGGACATTGAATTGTTTGCCAGTTAATTTATATTGGATAAGGGATGGATTAGCTAGTGATTGCAAATTGATTTTATTTACATATACGTTGGTTATGTAAATACCAGTTATGTGACTTAAAAAGTCAAATTTAATTGAATGGTAGCTTGATTTAGTACCATTGTGGTCGCTAATCCTCTTACCAAATGTATAAGTTTTGGTTTTTAAGTAACTCCAAATTTATTTACAATTTGAGGTTATGTGTCTACATAAATATAAAAGATGTTTTAAAGATAGTTAATTAACTATTTCATTGGAAATGTTTTAGAGTAAGTGGGTTGACTATATTTCTAAGGATGGTTTAAAGTTAATTTATTTTTTGGTTAACGATGTTTAAAGTTAATTACTTATTTTATTTATGATGTTTAAAGGTAATTATTTAATTGAGTAAAAGTGTTTATAAATGATAAATTGTTTTGTTAAAAGGATTTATTTCGAAGATTTGCAAATGATATTTTGTAAAGGAGTTTTGAATGATAGTTGGTAAAGGAGTTTTATAAGAAGATTTTTAAATCATTTTAAGAGATTTTAAAAGTGTTTTTATAAAATAATTTGGAAATTTATAAAAGGAATGATAAATATGAAATGGGCTTATAAATAAGGAATTTTATGAAGGAAGTGGTTTGGTTTTATAGTAAGTAATGATTAAATGAAATTTGCTGGCCATTTAAATACGAATTTGAAAAGAGAAAATCTTCCTTATGTTTAGTAAATATACTTATATCGATGAGATAAGTATATGAATATACTTTCTACGTATTGAAAACATAAATGTTTGTGTGATATACTTATACAAGTGAGATAAGTATATGGATGTTTTCTAGTTATTGGAACGAATTTAAAAGGGTTGTGAAAATTTCTTTTACAAAGGTATTTTGAATTGAAGTGATTTGATTTATGGAAATATTAATTAAAAGGCTTAACAGTTACCGGTGTGCTTAATTGAGTTTAGTTTCTATCAAATTAAATCCTCGGTTTGTTGTTTGTTTGCTTTATTTGATAGTGAAAATAACCGACTACCAAATCTTGGCCTAAATAATCCTTCTTAATTTTGGTGGTATGGAAACTCTCCATACTTAACACCAAAGGATATAACACTGGAAATAGCTAGGAGAAACACGTGAGTTACATGGCACAGTCATCTTCGATGATGTTGTACTGTGCATGTAAATCTCGTTCTCTTCTCCTAGGACAAACGATAGAGAGATCCATCCATATAAATGGTTAGGGGGTGATCCCCACAACTGTGTATTGTCTGTATATTTCTAAAAGAACCGGAGTTGAGTTTACCAGAAAATCATCGATTGGTTTTTGGGGCATCCGACAAGCGGGGGAATGTACTTCTATGAGATGTCTTGAAACTGTAGCCAATCCAAAACCATATATGTGTTCTAGGAAGGAGTTTTGTGATCTAATGAGATGTGGGAATCCATGTATGATTCTGAGACCTATTGACGTGTTGGAATCCATGTGAGATTCAAAGATCTATTGAGATGTGGAAATCCATGTATGATTCCACGATCAATTGAGGTGTGGGAATCCATACGGGGTTCCAAGATCTATTCAGGTGGCAATGCGTGAGCTGGAACGTCAGACGTAGCCTCATCAGTGATAATGACTAAAACCAAAGATATGATTCATAACCAGGGGATTTAGCCAACCCATGAGGGTGCAGTCAACTCACTTTTCTAGCGATACCTATTGTTTTTGCATGCAGGGCGATGCACTTGGCCTACGTGGCCAGCTATGTATTTCCTATGTACCTCGGCCAGACAAGTACATGCACTTTGGAAGGATATCTCTGATCGTTGTGCATAAGGACCATTCTCAGAGGTTCTGAGGCCCCCTTCACGGAATCCTTCACAATTAGCGAACGCTCCTTAGAGATTTTTGATTGTATACTGGCTATTATTGTGCTGTACGCTCACAACTACTTGATTGTTATATTTTCAACCCCTAAACATTATTATAATATCACTAGATTTTCTATAGAAATATTTGGTTATAGTTAGGTAAAAACCCGTCTGTGTTTATATGCGGCATGGTCTTATGAGATACCTTTATTTCAAAAGGTTTTATAACATTAAGCAATCCATTTGATTGTGTTCTCATGCTGGTTTTACTAGACTAACTTGGGTGTTGTTTTCTTATAATGCTCGGGGTCAGCCTGAGCATATTTCCAAATTTAACTGGATCCTTTGGAGCTTTCATGAGACGAGTTGGATGCCTCCAAGATGTACTTTCGTGTTTTCTTTTATCTTTCGCTGTTTGCTCTTATTGTTTTCATCAGCAAATTGTAAGGACGGGTTGTTATTACAGTCCACATTGATGATGGGTTAGCGTTGTACTCTGATTGATGTATGTATATTAAAGCTCATTCCTTTTTTGTAAGACTTGTTTTATATTATATATTACTCATCATGTTTTAGTGAGATTATGTCTTCCTTCTTCTTTCCTTCTTTCCCCAATGATCTGTTTTTCGGCACTTGGATGTTAGGTACATGAATACTATAAATTTGTCAGCATTGACTTTTAGGGGTCGAAAAGGCAGGTTGTTACATTTGGTATCAGAGCTGAAGGTTAAGCGAGTACGTTGGCTTTGGTGGGGTACTCATTGGAGATATGGAAAGTGACACCCTAAAATGAGTTTGATTGTATATATAAGAGAGTGCGTATTTGTTAGTGCTATAAAAACGTTTTATATTATGTTGCTTGGTCTGTTGAGTGGCTTATAAATTCTGGTCAATGCACCTGATCAACGTTGTCGATAGGAATTTCTAAACACTTGCACATGCCAAACCGACACAGTATGGTTTTAGAATGGGTAAATGAAATAATTTTACCTATGATTTTATTTTATATATAAAGGAATAAATTTATTTTTATTTAATATAGTTATATAGAGAATGTTTGTTGTTAGGAAAGGATAATACTTGATTATTATCATTTATTGTTTGAATGGTTATGCTCGGCCAGTGTATGAGTAAGTCTACCTTTTACTGCATGGGTTGGGGACGGAGAAATTTTGGGAACATTGAAACGAACACCTTGTGAATTTAGTTTCACAATTTGACTATAAGGCATTCGGTGATAATGTTGGATAAAAAATTCAATTTTGATAAAAGTCGTTTATTGTAATAACAAGGATATACATTTGAGAAATAAATTTTTATAAATATAGTTTAAAAATAAAAATGGATTTAAAGTGAGAATTTGAGAACCTAATCTTGATGCTTTGAAAAATTGTTTTTCAAAATTTTGAGAAGATAATAATGGTATTAATTGACAGCATTTATGAATATAAATATTTCAAAAGTTTTTAAAGAAAAGGAAAGCATTGAACTCACTTTGGTCGCTGGAAAATAATTCCGATGACGACTTCAGCATCATCGGTTTTCATTTTCAAGTTTCTAAGTAGGGATAGCTACTATAGTAGTTTAGTTGCAAGTTATTTAGAGAAAAATCTTGATTTGATAACTCCGAAATGTGATTTGATATATTAAAGCTATATATATATATAATTTCAAATTGATTTGAAACAAAACTTTGTGTTTAGTTCTTAATTTTTGCATAAGTTATAATACAGACTCATGTATCCGATGCATTAGGGTAGGTTGATTGTGTATCTTGTTATAATAAATTATTTGGTAGTTTCAATTGTTAAAATGAATGGAATTTTCGGCAATTTTGGATAGTCAAAACTTTCGAATTGATAAAAAAAATTGAAGCTAAATGTTTGTGAAATTTTAAGGAAAATAATTATTGTAACTTATAAATTTGAAGATATAGTAAGTTAAAACAAGTTTTAAATTTGCAAGCAACTTGGTTAAGTAAAACAAATATGATATTGCATATAAACTTTGGATTTAAAAGAGTATTATACGAATATGAACTCAAGTAAGAGGATGTTAATAAACTTAAGTTAAGATTTTACGAAATATTTTCATAAAAAAATTTAGATAAAAAGGAAAATGGGTATAAGTGTGAACCAATAAGAATAGGTAAGCAAGTTTTTTACGTAAATCAATTTTGTTTACATAACTGTTCTTGACCTAAGATTCGAGTATACAACTTTGAGGTGACTCATACCGATCCAAATAAGGATTTATCACTCGATTTTTAACGTCAAACACTTGGTGAAGGTTCTTGGTACGGAACCAAAAGGTTTCTATCATAGTATATGGCTATGCAATGAAAAAAGAGGTTCCTAATCAAGGAGCCCGATAGAAGTCCACATTAGAGATTCAGGCAAGAGATACTAGTTCAGAAGTGAACTTATGTATTCGAGTAGAGATCAAATCAGATTTTGCATATGGATGATCTATGAACATCATGCAGACTTATGAATAGTATTTGTAACGACCCTAGATTTTAATTTATTTAAATTTATAATTAAATGAATTTTTGAGTAAAAATTTGTAAAGTTAATTATAAAGTGATGCGAGTTTCCCCAAGTTCAAATAAACTTTATATTAAATCATTTAAATTTAAAATTTATTATATATATATGTATATATATATATTGGATTTGAAATAATTCGTAAATAAATGGTTTAAAAATAAAGAAACAAATTTTATAAGATATAAAGTATAAAATAAAAACGTTGGATAAAATTTAATAGCATAAACAAACACTTTCATTTAGCAGTAAAACAAGAACAAGATTTGTTCACAAAGTAAAGGAACATCTAAAAAAATAGTAAGTAAATACATTAACTAAAATCTAACAGCATAATTAAAATAGAAACTTAGTTACATTATAAAGTGAGAAAACAAAACAAATGTATTCAAACAAGACTTAAGCAATGAATGCAGCCACCATATAAAAGAAAGGAAAACAAAACAAGTAGAATAAAATATGTTTGTACAAAATAAAGAATGCAAACCATCCCTATATCCTCTATCAGCCGAAAACAAAAATGATTTTTGTACAAACTCATTAATGCAAGCGTCTTCAGCCATGCTTGTATTGTTCAAACCATACCTATTATAAAACAAACATACCCTGCTGTACAAACTTGTAAAGTTGTCTTTGATAAATATTAGCCTTCTCAGTTCGTCCATTTGAGAAAATTATCAAAACTGGAAAGGAAAAAAAATAGCATGGTTGAAACAAAATAAAAGCAAACATCATACTTTACAAATTCAAGCTTGAAAACAAATTGCTGAAGAAAAGAAAAGAAAACAGAGAAAAGGATCAAATTGCAGTTTTTAAAAACCAGAGTCTTTGTTCATCAATATATCCAAGTGAGTAAACAACTTGAAAAGATGATTTTTAAGTATATCTATTTGTTGTTTGTAAGTCTAAAGATTTGAAACTGCTTTATTAGTTACACATATAGAAAATTCTTCCCTTTATATAGATATTGCTAGGTGTGAATGTCTGAAACCACCTCTGTCTTTTGTTTCAGAGCATCAACCTTGTTCGAAAAACCCAATACCTTGTCATTCGATCATTGATAGGCCTTGATTTCAAAAGTAAATATGTGTATTTAAGTATAAAATAAAATTTAAAAATAGTTTCAGACATGTTAAGTCTATACAGTAAAAATCATTGTGTTTATAGAGTAAAATTCAAATTTGGGAAAATTTCGAATGTAATGATTTGGTACTTCAATCATATAACGTAAATCCTTAATCAAAAATAGGATTTTTAGTATACAAATTAGAATTTTTAAGTGAGTATTTAAGGTACAATTTGAATATGAAATAAAATTACATTTTGGTCAATTGCAGCAGATTCAATTGATTTTAGTTGTTGAAATTCGATATGTAGTAAGCTTGAACATGAATTAACCTTAGAAAAATACTAAAAAAAATTTCGAATGCATAGATTTTGGGTTTGGATCGAGAGTAGGGTTTAGTTCATATGTTTTTCGATGCTCGGCATATCTTCGTTTGCGTCATCATTTCGTGATCGAGTGCCTCGCGAGTTTGGGGAAGGCTCGAACAAGGTCTGACCGAGATGCGGGCGGAGCTACGTCGCCGCAGGTGATCGGCAATTGGGGGACGAGGCGTTTTGGTGTGAAGTGTTCGTATAGCTTGCTCGAGCAGATGGGTCGATTTTGATTTCGATCGTTTCGTGTTGATCTGGGGTTGTTTTTCGATTATCGAGTGGATTTGTGGGTTGTTGGTGGTGGCGCGAGTAGCCGGAGGGTCGCTGTGACGCCCCACCTCTATGCTCATAATAACAAAGAGTATTAAAAGAAATACTGTCTATTATTACGAAGAATAAGGCTGGATAGGAGCGACCATCCGTAATTTGCCTTACACTAATATTGGTTATCTCGATAGGAGTGGTATATACTTTTTATTTTTCATCTATCATTTATTTACTCCCATCGACACACCCAATTATCAGTGTAAAACAAACTACGATAGTTCATAATAGTTTAGGACATTAGATATAACAATAACACAGATAATATAAATGCGGAACACAAATAAAAACAAAAGTCTCATATATATATAACTGATGTCAGTTAATACATAATTGACACAATACATATGATACAACTACAACTGTCGACTCTAGAAGTTATATATACAAGTACATTATCGACTAATATACATGAATACATATCGTTCTATACAATGACACTGACAACTTCAGAAGGTGTGAAAAGTCTTCATATCCTGAACAGCAACTCAAAGAAGAAAATCTACAACCTGAAATAACTCGGGTCTGACCCGAGTATTATATTCAAAAGAAAATAATACCCAGGTCAGTCTAATTCAAACCAGTTTATTAGTGCATATAGGCAGTAATAATTTAAATAGACGACAGTCACAATAATTCCCGTCTATCCGATTCTTTAAACAAAGGAACCGGATAACGGTCAATATAACACTTTAACAGTGTTTAACAAAAATCAGCAGATTTAAATCATCAACAGAGATAAATAAACAATTTATCAAATCGACTTAATCAATTTAAAACTGTCAAATCTGATAGGGCTGCAGTACACGCACGCGTGTACTGCCTCGCCACTATTGCATGAGATACCCAAAAGCTCAGTGAAAGTCACAAATGATCACCAGGTCAAACCCCGAAATAATGGATTCAACTCAAGTGAATTCGAAAACAAATCCAATGCATTAATACAATGCAAATCCACAAATAAACCAAAACCAGAACATCAAAATACAAGTCTCAAGATCAATGGTACTGCTTCAGCAGTCAATATATCAATTATACACGAACCAAGACAGTGATCTGAAGGCAATGCAATAGTAAAAGAAACAACATCAGCAGATGCAAGACCAGAGGACTGCACAAGTGTAACCTCGAATCAGAACAAAGTAAAACTGCTCATATACACGAACCAGTGCCGACAAACTCAAGAACTACCAGATGACACTGAAGCATGGATACTACTGGTGCGAAGTAGATCAAAGTGTGCTAGCTAATTTACAATTACAACATATGGCAATACAACTCCAATTCACACAGACTCGAATGATTGGGTGCATGCAGGCAGTAGAATGAAGGTGAGGGCGCCAAAGGTATGGCACCACAGCACGCACACCAATAAATACAAGTGACTAAATGCAAATGAACACACTGTATCAATACAGTGTATCAAATTCGAGTTCAACAAAGGAGACTGGCATCAACTACATCGATGAATCAGAGTAATGTACCAATGACTGCCACTGGGAATTTAAGTGGACAAGGCAGGCAACTAGAAAATCAAGTCAGGTTGAAAACATGATAGAGATACACACACTTAACTGCAAGGAGACGTACAACTAGTGATACTAAGTGCAACTGAAAATCACAGCCGTAGTTTGGAACAAAGATAGTTAAATGTCGAAGTCATATTAGTTCAATAAATCAAAGTACCAGAGTACTTAAATATGGTCACGCGTGCAACTGACTTCAACCTGAAGTACTAACGATTGACAAAAATGCATGCAAATAAATTAGGCCTGGCATAGACACATCTTGTACGCAACATTGTACAACTTGAGATGGAGAAGAAGTCAAAACTTGTGAGTTTAAAACTCAATGCTACAAAAAGACCACTAGTATGAAGACTTCAAGCAATACCACTAAAATCAGGCTCAATGAAACAGTCAGTGTTATCAAAGAGCAAATGATAATATATACAAGTGCAGTGAAGCTACGGAAATGTACCAAGCAACTAGGGGATGAATACAACAGTGAATTATCTACAGGTTCAAGTGATTAATGAACCAACTACAATGAAGGCAACAACTACATGTTCAGGTGAACAAATATCATAAATGCAGACAGGCTAGAGTCAAAGTTCACAATCAAATCCAACGCCAACATAAATAAGTGCAAGTGCAACCAAATAGTGTCTAACAAAGTGGGACGGCAGCCTCAAATGAAAACATACAACGGCAACTATCCAATGCAAAGACCAGCGATGCAACTAACTTCAACGAAAACCAAAAGTGTACAGGAACAACAACAAGTAGAGGGATATAGCGAATCAAAATTCAAGTCAACCACCTATATATGCATACACACAAACATATGTATATATGCACATATATTCAGAACCAGGTGATAGATCGAGGTCGACAAGACTTACAAAATCGAGCAACAAGAAGAAAATCCAAAATGCCAAAGTATTCGAAACAATAGCCGAAGTCTCCAAGAACCAAAACCATAACAAGGTTCAGGTTCGAACTCGTCGAAATCCTCACAACGAAACAAGTTGAAGTCGAGAATAAACGAATCAAATAAATTCGAATAGCGACTAAAAAAAAGAATCGACAACACAACCACTAGAATACAAACGAAAATCAACGAATTCAAAATCGAATTGCAGAAGCATCAAACTGAAAATGAATTAGATGTGAGATATTACTCACCTATTTTGATGAGCACGAAATTGACGAGTCGAATAGCTTCGAGTAGAAGCTGTGGCATCCCTATGTCGAACGAGCCAAGCACGAAACCCTAGCAGCCCTTGTGAAATCGAAGGACGATCATTCGATGGAGCAAGCACGCCGGAGCTTATAGTCTAACACTCGTAGTCGGCTTCTACTGAATTCCAAGAAAACCCTAATTGTCGAAGGAAGATGATCGAACGAACAAGCGCCGCCATTCTTTTTCTTTCGTATGTTACTTTGTTTAGGGTTCGAATAGAAAATGAGTTAGGGGGAGAGAACAGGCATAGGCCTTTATCTCACAACATTGTCAACATATAGAAATGGGCTGAATAAAATTTAAAAAGGGAAATGTTTATTTAAAGCCCATATATTCTTTAACAAAATTATTTAAAAGAATTTCAACCCAACATTCGAAGAGAATTCAATCGATTAAAATACCAACAATAATTAGCTACCGATTTAATCGTCTAATGACGATGATCAATCGATACGGAACCTCGGGTTGTTACAGACTCCCCTCCTTAAAGAAATTGCGTCCACGCAATCATAGGGAATAAATGGATAAAAGGTAACAACCAAAAGATCATGGCAATGTCGAATGTACAAGCAAAGCAAGTGTCAGCGGGGAAGTATTAGATAAGAAATCGAAAGGTTCGACTGCTTCAAATTAAAAGAATCAACCTCGTGGGAATCAGGGATCAAAATCAGACGACTAACAAAAGCAAGAACAATCGAGTTCCAGCAACTAAAAGAGAAGGAAAACAGAGCAGAAATCCCATACAGAGCACGAATTGAATGTGAGTAAATCGAATTACTCACCTGAATCGCCAAAGAAAAAGACGAAGCTCAAATCTCAAAAATCGCAAATATTCAATCATCAAGACGATAATTGAATTTTCAAATCGCAATTATTTACTTATCTCAAACGATAATCAGAAGACAAATCAAATATCTGATTATCTCAAACGATAGTCAGAAAACAAATCAAATATCTGATTATCTCAAACGATAATCAAATTTCAAATTCAACAAATATTTAATTATCAAAAGCGATAATTAAATCTCAAATCAGCAAATATTTAATTATCAAAAGCGATAATTAAATCTCAAATCAGCAAATATTTAATTATCAAAAGCGATAATTAAATCTCAAATCAGCAAATATTTAATTATCAAAAGCGATAATTAAATCTCAAATCGGCAAATATTTAATTATCAAAAGCGATAATTAAATCTCAAATCGGCAAATATTTAATTATCAAAAGCGATAATTAAATGTCAAATCAACAAATATTTAATTATCAAAAGCGATAATTAAATGTCAAATCAGCAAATATTTAATTATCAAAAGCGATAATTAAATGTCAAATCAGCAAATATTTAATTATCAAAAGCGATAATTAAATCTCAAATCGGCAAATATTTAATTATCAAAAGCGATAATTAAATCTCAAATCGGCAAATATTTAATTATCAAAAGCGATAATTAAATGTCAAATCAGCAAATATTTAATTATCAAAAGCGATAATTAAATCTCAAATCAGCAAATATTTAATTATCAAAAGCGATAATTAAATCTAAAATCAGCAAATATTTAATTATCAAAAGCGATAATTAAATCTCAAATCGGCAAATATTTAATTATCAAAAGCGATAATTAAATCTCAAATCGGCAAATATTTAATTATCAAAAGCGATAATTAAATGTCAAATCAGCAAATATTTAATTATCAAAAGCGATAATTAAATCTAAAATCAGCAAATATTTAATTATCAAAAGCGATAATTAAATCTCAAATCAGCAAATATTTAATTATCAAAAGCGATAATTAAATCTCAAATCAGCAAATATTTAATTATCAAAAGCGATAATTAAATCTCAAATCAGCAAATATTTAATTATCAGAAGCGATAATTAAATCTCAAATCAGCAAATATTTAATTATCAAAAGCGATAATTAAATCTCAAATCGGCAAATATTTAATTATCAAAAGCGATAATTAAATCTCAAATCGGCAAATATTTAATTATCAAAAGCGATAATTAAATCTCAAATCAGCAAATATTTAATTATCAAAAGCGATAATTAAATCTAAAATCAACAAATATTTAATTATCTGAAGCGATAATTAAAAGCAACAAATATCTGATTATCAAAAACGATAATCAGAACTCATATCAACAAATATCTAATTATCACAAGCGATAATTAGAAACAACAAATATCTGATTATCAAAACGATAATCAAAACTCATATCAACAAATATCTAATTATCACAAGCGATAATTAGGAACAACAAATATCTGATTATCAAAAACGATAATCAGAACTCATATCAACAAATATCTAATTATCACAAGCGATAATTAGAAACAACAAATATCTGATTATCAAAACGATAATCAGAGCTCATATCAACAAATATCCAATTACCTGCAGATAATTGGAAACAACAAATATCTAGAAATCAATTAAGAAGACTAGAAAATCAACATAAAAGCTTGGATCGATCCCATCAGATGGCGAGTTTTTAATTCGCCGCACGTACATCTCAGAGTGGCCGAAGCCTACCAAGTACTCAACATAATTTTGGCGCTCATCAGATTGACCCGAAGGTCCGCAGAGTGACCCGAAGGTCTAGTACTGGTATTTGACCCGAAGGTCCGCAGAGTGGCCTGAAAGCCCAACAAATGATCCGAAGGTCCGCAGAGTGGCCCGAAAGCCCAACAAATGACCCGAAGGTCCTCATAGTGGCTCGAAAGCACACGAAAGCATCAAAATGTTTCAATTTACGAGTCCGGAATTAACCGAAATAGCAAACGCACATGTCCCATACCACGTGTTTTACTAAATCGTTTGATTCTCTTCCTCGTTTCCTTGAAAGTGCAAAATTGTGTATTTTGTAAAAATACATTTCACATTCTCAAACGGACAAGTCCGAAATTAAGCGAATCAGTAAAAGAAAGGGGTCATAGTCCTCGATTTTGCTGAAACGTTTAAATCGCTTCCTCATTCTTTTGAAAGCGTAAACTGTTAAATTTTTGAAAGCAATTTTATTTATTTTGTAAAAATAACAATTCACCTTCTCAACTGGACAAGTCCGGAGTTAAGCGAAACAGTAAAAGAAAGGGGTCATAATCCTCGATTTTGCTGAATCGTTTAAGTCGCTTTCTCATTCTTTTGAAAACGCAAACTGTTACAATTTTATAAAACAATTTTCATTGTAAAACAATTTTCCAATCACGTGATTAAAACAGCAAATCAGTAACAATTTCGATAAGGAAATTGTACTTCTCAAAATACCGTAAAAACGGTTACACATCAGTATTGCGGAATAACCGCTTGAAAACCCACTTTTTTTTCTTTCTTTTTTTAAATTTGGCTGTTACTGAAGTCAAAGCGACAGTAATTTTAAAACATCAAATATCTCATCAAAAGAATTCACATCAAATTGTGACATCAGTGAATTTTCATTCATTAAAATTTTCAACAAAACACCGTGCCTCAAAAATTTAGCATTGGTGTAAAAATCCCGTTATAAAAAAAAATAACGGCAACAAAATACGTTTCATAACCAAGCATCGGTTCAACGTAAAATAAATGTAGTAACGTACAATTCAAATTTTTGCACGTACTACAAAATGAACAAAGAAATCATTCGAAGGTATCTTCAATGAAGATAATTCAAAACAGCAAAATCTAATCAATAGATGATTAGTACAAAAGAAAGCCAGCGGAAATTTCAACAAAAATCACATATCTGCAATTTCTTCGAACCCTTAATTTGGATTCGAAATTCTCAAAGAAACAAAATAATTACAGCTATGTGAACAACAAATGAAATTCATATCAATTTCGTATTTTGATTTTTAAATCAAAAAGATTATCAGTTGTACTCAGCGAAGACAGTTTCACTGTTTCCGCTGCGCACTCTGATAAACAGAACACAAATCAATCAAATCATCAGAACACGATTTCACTATTTTTTTTTTTTTTAATAGCGATATTTAAAAATTTCATCAAAATTTCAAAACTTTAGTTTTGACTCAAATCACAGATAAAACGTCGACTAATAGTTGTAACATATGTTCCATCCAAGTTATGTTTTATATTATGTCCATAAACCCCAAGCTCTGATACCAACTGTGACGCCCCACCTCTATGCTCATAATAACAAAGAGTATTAAAAGAAATACTGTCTATTATTACGAAGAATAAGGCTGGATAGGAGCGACCATCCGTAATTTGCCTTACACTAATATTGGTTATCTCGATAGGAGTGGTATATACTTTTTATTTTTCATCTATCATTTATTTACTCCCATCGACACACCCAATTATCAGTGTAAAACAAACTACGATAGTTCATAATAGTTTAGGACATTAGATATAATAATAACACAGATAATATAAATGCGGAACACAGATAAAAACAAAAGTCTCATATATATATAACTGATGTCAGTTAATACATAATTGACACAATACATATGATACAACTACAACTGTCGACTCTAGAAGTTATATATACAAGTACATTATCGACTAATATACATGAATACATATCGTTCTATACAATGACACTGACAACTTCAGAAGGTGTGAAAAGTCTTCATATCCTGAACAGCAACTCAAAGAAGAAAATCTACAACCTGAAATAACTCGGGTCTGACCCGAGTATTACATTCAAAAGAAAATAATACCCAGGTCAGTCTAATTCAAACCAGTTTATTAGTGCATATAGGCAGTAATAATTTAAATAGACGACAGTCACAATAATTCCCGTCTATCCGATTCTTTAAACAAAGGAACCGGATAACGGTCAATATAACACTTTAACAGTGTTTAACAAAAATCAGCAGATTTAAATCATCAACAGAGATAAATAAACAATTTATCAAATCGACTTAATCAATTTAAAACTGTCAAATCTGATAGGGCTGCAGTACACGCACGCGTGTACTGCCTCGCCACTATTGCATGAGATACCCAAAAGCTCAGTGAAAGTCACAAATGATCACCAGGTCAAACCCCGAAATAATGGATTCAACTCAAGTGAATTCGAAAACAAATCCAATGCATTAATACAATGCAAATCCACAAATAAACCAAAACCAGAACATCAAAATACAAGTCTCAAGATCAATGGTACTGCTTCAGCAGTCAATATATCAATTATACACGAACCAAGACAGTGATCTGAAGGCAATGCAATAGTAAAAGAAACAACATCAGCAGATGCAAGACCAGAGGACTTCACAAGTGTAACCTCGAATCAGAACAAAGTAAAACTGCTCATATACACGAACCAGTGCCGACAAACTCAAGAACTACCAGATGACACTGAAGCATGGATACTACTGGTGCGAAGTAGATCAAAGTGTGCTAGCTAATTTACAATTACAACATATGGCAATACAACTCCAATTCACACAGACTCGAATGATTGGGTGCATGCAGGCAGTAGAATGAAGGTGAGGGCGCCAAAGGTATGGCACCACAGCACGCACACCAATAAATACAAGTGACTAAATGCAAATGAACACACTGTATCAATACAGTGTATCAAATTCGAGTTCAACAAAGGAGACTGGCATCAACTACATCGATGAATCAGAGTAATGTACCAATGACTGCCACTGGGAATTTAAGTGGACAAGGCAGGCAACTAGAAAATCAAGTCAGGTTGAAAACATGATAGAGATACACACACTTAACTGCAAGGAGACGTACAACCAGTGATACTAAGTGCAACTGAAAATCACAGCCGTAGTTTGGAACAAAGATAGTTAAATGTCGAAGTCATATTAGTTCAATAAATCAAAGTACCAGAGTACTTAAATATGGTCACGCGTGCAACTGACTTCAACCTGAAGTACTAACGATTGACAAAAATGCATGCAAATAAATTAGGCCTGGCATAGACACATCTTGTACGCAACATTGTACAACTTGAGATGGAGAAGAAGTCAAAACTTGTGAGTTTAAAACTCAATGCTACAAAAAGACCACTAGTATGAAGACTTCAAGCAATACCACTAAAATCAGGCTCAATGAAACAGTCAGTGTTATCAAAGAGCAAATGATAATATATACAAATGCAGTGAAGCTACGGAAATGTACCAAGCAACTAGGGGATGAATACAACAGTGAATTATCTACAGGTTCAAGTGATTAATGAACCAACTACAATGAAGGCAACAACTACATGTTCAGGTGAACAAATATCATAAATGCAGACAGGCTAGAGTCAAAGTTCACAATCAAATCCAACGCCAACATAAATAAGTGCAAGTGCAACCAAATAGTGTCTAACAAAGTGGGACGGCAGCCTCAAATGAAAACATACAACGGCAACTACCCAATGCAAAGACCAGCGATGCAACTAACTTCAACGAAAACCAAAAGTGTACAGGAACAACAACAAGTAGAGGGATATAGCGAATCAAAATTCAAGTCAACCACCTATATATGCATACACACAAACATATGTATATATGCACATATATTCAAAACCAGGTGATAGATCGAGGTCGACAAGACTTACAAAATCGAGCAACAAGAAGAAAATCCAAAATGCCAAAGTATTCGAAACAATAGCCGAAGTCTCCAAGAACCAAAACCATAACAAGGTTCAGGTTCGAACTCGTTGAAATCCTCACAACGAAACAAGTTGAAGTCGAGAATAAACGAATCAAATAAATTCGAATAGCGACTAAAAAAAAGAATCGACAACACAACCACTAGAATACAAACGAAAATCAACGAATTCAAAATCGAATTGCAGAAGCATCAAACTGAAAATGAATTAGATGTGAGATATTACTCACCTATTTTGACGAGCACGAAATTGACGAGTCGAATAGCTTCGAGTAGAAGCTGTGGCATCCCTATGTCGAACGAGCCAAGCACGAAACCCTAGCAGCCCTTGTGAAATCGAAGGACGATCATTCGATGGAGCAAGCACGCCGGAGCTTATAGTCTAACACTCGTAGTCGGCTTCTACTGAATTCCAAGAAAACCCTAATTGTCGAAGGAAGAGGATCGAACGAACAAGCGCCGCCATTCTTTTTCTTTCGTATGTTACTTTGTTTAGGGTTCGAATAGAAAATGAGTTAGGGGGAGAGAACAGGCATAGGCCTTTATCTCACAACATTGTCAACATATAGAAATGGGCTGAATAAAATTTAAAAAGGGAAATGTTTATTTAAAGCCCATATATTCTTTAACAAAATTATTTAAAAGAATTTCAACTCAACATTCGAAGAGAATTCAATCGATTAAAATACCAACAATAATTAGCTACCGATTTAATCGTCTAATGACGATGATCAATCGATACGGAACCTCGGGTTGTTACAGTCGCCGAACCACCGTGCACGTGCACGGTGGTGATGATGAGTCAGTGGAAAGAAAATGGGGATATACGTGAAATTCTCGAAGCAGTCGAGTGGAACCTCGGGGATTTTTGAGAGTTGCTGGAGTTTTTCGTTGCATGGGTTCGAGTCAATTTAAAACGAAGCTATCGGGTTTTTAAAACTTAAGAAAAAAAAAGAGAGAGAAGAAGGAACAGGCGCGGGGAGGAGAAAGGAAGGTCTCGGGGAAGAAACGAGAGGGACCGGGTTTGGCTCGAGTCAAGTACCCTGTTTACTCGGGTGAGTATATAAATGGGTTAACCCCAAATTTTTATAAAGACTAAACTATGAAATTGAATCATGTTGTATAATTTTAAGAAAATTTTGTTTTAAGATATTTACAAAGAAAGTATACATAAATATCAATGCTTTATAAAACCTTAATTAGTATCTAAATTAAGTAATTTAATTTAAGTTAAGTATAAAGTTAATTAACACTTAAGTTTGTAGTTAACAGAAAATTCGTTTAAAATAAATCATTCGATAAAATGAAATTTATTAGTTTAACTGAAAATCTTAGTTAAATTAAGATTTTAAAATGGCAAATTTAATTATTCGGTTTATTTTGAATATTAACCGATTGTATAAAATTGTTTATACAAGGTTAAAATCGAGAAAACAAAACTGGAATGGAAAATGGATGGCAAAATAAAGGCGAAGGTGAGATCTTTCTCACTCAAAATTAAATTTGAATTTACAGTTATTGATTGATGATTGCTATTGGATGTGATATTAGATATAGTAGGATATATCTATATATATATAGCAATATATACATATTGGCATATGTATATATTGGATTGATGATTTCCCGCCTCGTATAGCGGATGAGACCCTATTGCGCCGTTAGTAAGCGGATTATTTTATAAAACCCATATACCGCGATATTCCACCTCGAAGTGGAATTGGTATTGTGCTAACGTCTGTGGATGCAGGGAAACAGGTTGGAGGGATCCAACTGGATTCCTCAACTGTATTTATTTATTTACAGATATTGATATATATTCTGTTCTCATATGATGATATATGATGTTTGATGTGTGATGGACTAATTGGTGCATTGCATCATTGGATTCAAACTTGTGAAGTTTTAAAAATAACGATTTTTACTTTAAAAAGGATTTTTGAAGTGATTTTTTGAAAAGTATACGATTTATTAAATTTTTGAATTTATTTATCTTAAATAAATAAATGTTATAAATTTAAATTTATGGAAATTTTAATGTTTGTGAAATATAACCAAAGTGTGATTTTTGAAATGAAAGTCGATTTAATTGTAGAATGGGTTAAATTGAGATTTTTAAAGTATTATAAAAGATGTACGGAATTTATATTTATCAATTGAAATTATTGAAATTTTAAAACAAGTTTTTATAAGTGTTAAATTGTAAAGATATGAAACTTATAGAATTATAAATTGGGAAGATAGAAAATTTATAGAATTATAAGTTGTAAAGATAGGAAATTTATAGAATTATAAATTGTGAAGATTTGAAGTTTATAGATTTATAAAAGTTGAAGTTTATAGATTTATAAAGTATGAAGTTATAAAAATGAATGAAATTGTAGAATAAAGACTTATAAGAAATTTACTGGTAAATTGGATTTTTGCCTTTAAGTGGAATATTGATCGAATTGTCAATAAAGAAGATTTATAAGTCAAAGTTGTTATAAAAGAGAAATAGAATTTATGAACATGTTTATAAATTCGAAATCAATTAAATTTGATAAATCAAATATAGAAGGTTATTAAACAAGATATATTCACGATTTTGGATAGCAAACTATCCTTAAAATAAATGTGTAGAAAAGACTGAAATTTGGTTAGTGAAGTATATTCACGATTTTGGACAGTGAATATATTGTTAAGTAAAATGGATTTATTTTCGAAGAAGTGATATTAAAAATGAAGTTAAACATTTTAAAGATGTTTTTAAAATGTGGGAAATATCGAAACCATAGATTTCAACATTTTATTGTTGAAATAGACGTTTTCGAAAAATAAGGAAATGGTGGACTATAACACTGTTGTTATAGTAAATGATTTCCGAAAGGAATGTTTTTGTCTAGTATTGGGATTTATATATTCGAATCCCTATACTAGTAATTTTGAGTCGTCGTAACGATGTTTTACGTAACATTCGTTTTGACTCAAATCAATGTTGTTATAATAAATGGTTTCCTTAAAAGAATGAAATATATACTTAATTTGATTTAAGTATATCAAATATTTTCCAAGTATTGAAAATAAATGAATTTGTGAATTACTGACTTATTTTAAATAAGTATGGAAATGCTTTCCCAATATGAAATGAACTGTTTTGAGATTTTATCTTCAAAGATAAAATGAAATGTGGAAATTGATTTGAAATTGTTTTCAAATGGTGAAGTGTGGAAATTCTATATCTAGTAGAGATATTTTTGAAGATTAAATAAATTGGAAAATTTATTTGGAATCCGATGATGTTGCGCATCTTTATTGATAGTTAAATAACCGACTATCGATAATTACCTTTAGATAGGTATTTGTTGTGAATTTGATGAATTTGAATGCCACACTTATTTTTGAATAATCGCTCACTATTCGGGTTAGCCGGGAAAGGACCATGGGGTCGTATAACCCATTCCGAATATGTGATACGTCGTTATGAATTGCATTCGAAGACCGGTGTTGAAGACCGGATATTTTTGAAAACGGAAGGATTACCGTCGAGTTACTCTACATCGGCTGATCTCCGGTTTAGAGGTTTTATCACCCTTAGTGACGGGAAGTCCCGACGTGATTGAAAATTATCCGGATATGCAAGGGCTTCGTGAGAAGTGCCTTCGGTTCTGTTCGATCCCGGAACAGACTTGTATGGATTGTATGTCTGACGTTACAATTTGAGATATAAAGCTGATTTCTTTCAAATACATTTCTGTTGGTGGCGGAGAATTTATTCTCTTAGCTTAACACCCTTCTCTGAGACGTACGAGCTCAGAGGTTATGTAGTTGAAATTTATCAGCGATATATTCCCAATTTGGTAACGTGGCATACTGAGTGTTGCTGTGAAATGATCAGTGTTTGATCATTTGCGATATGATCATTTGTTTGATCTTATATCTTTGTGATCATAGGTTGATCATTTGTTTGACCCGAAGCATGGCTTTGTAGAAAGCGTAGCTTTGTGGACGAGACTTCGTCGAGCCTCACACCCCGGAAATGGTCGAAACAGGAAGGATGCAGCAAGGTTCTAGGGAGTAGCGCCCCTTAGTGTATGCCATTCCTTCTGGATAAAGGTGGTATCATGGTATGGAGCCCAGATACTTAACCTCTGTGGTTGCTGCAAATTTATTACTTTGTGGTTGTTGCGAATCGGGGATCCTCGGGAAGATCGGTGACGATCGGGGGATGGCATACGCGTGTCAGTAGTTACCTACTTTTGCAGAGGTAACCCGGCCTTGTGTTGGCAGAGATCTAACCGTAATGTTAGGTTATTTCTCGGGTCGTCTATTCCAGGGACGTACCCATCGTGGAAAAGGAAGTTCCTTAGCCTGACCATTTGTTGGAAATCCAAAGAAACAATACGAGCCTTGTACGGTTTTAGTTGTAGAACCTGCCATTAATATGGTAGCTATAGTAGGCATACTATAATGGTACCTATGTCGGCTAAGATTAATATTCTACTTTCGAAATGTTTTCTACACTATGCACTAATAATAATATAAAAAAGAATTTGATTTTTTGCGTAGTAAGCATCTTTGACTATCATAAGAAGAAATCTCCTCCAAGTCTGCGTTTGCATTGTGTGTGTGGTGGGAGGTCTTATGGTAGTTTCATTTTCCAAAAGCATTGCGAATTTACCTTAAAATTCTTCTGTTGTTTATTCTAAAGACAAACTGTTTTACGATCTCACACCAGTCACCATGACTGACTCGGAGTTTATTGTTTTCCTTCTAAACTCTGGGTGCCCACCAATTTCCACATGGGCAGTCTAGAGTTAGATTGTCAGGATATTCTGGATATTCTGGAGCTTTGGAGATAAGCTGGATGACGAGACGTAGTATTTGTATCTGATATTATTTATTCCGCTGTGTATTCTGTATGAGGACAAGTTATATAACTGTCCATTGATTTGCTGTGTGTATTGAGTTGTATATTGACTCTGATGATTGATGTATGTATAAAATGATATAGTTCTTTGTTTAAAGATTATTCATTTATCTATTATATATTGTTCCGCTGCGATATGTGAGATTCTGATATTGTTCTGTTTCTGTTCTGTGTGTTCTGTTGTTCTTCTTTCTTCTTCTTCTCTTTATTTTCTTCTCTTCTTTCTTCTTCTGCTTTCTTCTTCTTCTACCTTTTTCTTCTTTTAAAACCCTAAGTATTCGGTTTTCCGGCACTCGATTGCTCGGCAGTTGATACAGTGGACGTATCGATGTCGATTTTCGGAAGTCGAAGAATCGGGTCCTTACAGTATTGGGTATTCATGTGGTGAATTTCATGGTCGAAATTCTTTTAAGTGGGGAAGAATGTAACGACCCAGAATTTTATCGCTTTGGTTTGTGAATATTTAATTTATTTAAATATTCAATTAATGGTTTTAATTATTAACATACCCTCTTTTAATTTATATAATATGATAGAAATTTCATTTATGACTTTGATTTACTAATATAGGTAGTTCGATGAAAAACAGAAAATATGATCGGAAATCGTTTTTCAAATTTTTGACTTTCCATCGTCTAAAATTGTCGAAAATGTTGAGTACACTTTAGTATAAACACACACAAAAACATATACAAATAATAAGTACGGTTATGAAAATAATAATACGGTAAATATAATTAAGTTAAAAATAAAAATGAAAAAAAGAATATAGTGTCACATCAAGGTACAAATATGCAATAAGCATGTTGGAATAGGGAGGACTTTGGTGATGTGTGCAAGTAAGGAGAAGGTGGTGATGATGTGGCAAAAATGTGGTGGAGATGTACCTAGGGGTATTTTGTTAGTTTTCTTATTTCATTTTATATAAAAACAATTTCCTATTTTCTCTCTTTCATTTCTCATTTCATTTCTTATTTCCAAAAACTCCATCTTCTTTTTTTCTTAAGCTCTAAAATCTTTTAATGGCTTCCTTAAAGCTTTAAATTTTTAAAATTCCACCTTTTCCATTTTTAAAGTTTAAAAACCTAGTCTAAATACTTTATTTCCTTTCTATACTTCCTTCTCTTCCAAAAACAAAGCAAAAACTCCCTCCGCTATCCTAGGCCGAGCCATTCACCACCAAGGCCGAACCCGCTAGGCCTCTTTAGATCCACCAGAATGCAATTTTTATAAAGAAAATCAAAGATCCGAGAATGTGCCAAGTGGTGCATTTTTAGTTTGGATTTTTTAAAGTTTTGGTGAGTAAAAACTCACCCTTTTAAAGCAAAGTTTTAAACTTTCCTTTGTGCTAATTTTGTGTTAGTTGTTGGTTAAAAATAATGTTGTTTTGTGCTTTGTATATATGTGTTTATATGAGATGTTGGTTGTAGACTTGAAAATAAAGTTGAAAATCAAGTATAGTGGACAAGATGTGATTTTTATATGACGTATGATGTTAATGGCATGTATATATGTTTGTGCTCATGTATGTGATAGTCTATGCTAATGAAAAGTTAGCACTTGAACTTGTAGATGTGTGACATCGAGATCCCTTGGTTTGAACTTGTTTTGCTTACTTTATTTTTTAGAAATGATTTACAAGTTTCCAAAACTTTACTTTTAGTTTTTAAAACTTTATACTAAGTTTATAAAGTAACTTAAAGGTAAAGAGAAAAGTTTAAATGGAGTATTGGGTATGTATAAACTAGTTTAAAGTTATGGTATCTATAGTGATAATAGATATGGATGAAGTTCGTGAAATCGAACAGTTTTTGTAAACTAAAGGTGATTTCTTTTTAAGTATTTTAAAAAGTATTTTTCAAAATATATTTTGAGTGTAAAAAGTAGTTCTTACTTTTTAATTAAGTAAGAGTTTAATGATTTTTAATTAATTAATTAAAAAAGATAATTAGTACTTAAGTTTTAATTAAGTTAGATAACTATAATTAGTTAATTTAAAGAGGTTTAATTAACTATTAATTAAACAAAGAGTTAATTATTTAATTAATTATTATTTAAGAAGGTTTAGTCATTAATTAAATGTTAATGAAATAAGGTTTAATTATTAATAAATTATTGATTAGGTATGGTCAATTATTAATTCATTGTTAATTAAGTGAAGATTTAATTAAGTTTAATTTACGTTCTAACTAAGATTTAATTATTACTAAATAAAGGTTTAACTTATTTTTAAATAAAGGTTTTGTTTGTAAACTTTATTTCCAAGGCTCGGCATTATTTAAAAGCAGCATTCTTTTATAAGTGAGTGGGTTTAAAACTAGGGATTCTCTTTATCTTTCGAGCAGAATAAATCCCCGTTCTCCTATAACTTAATTAAATGGGTAATTTTGGACATTCGATTGGCAGAATAAATCTCTGTTCTGCTATAACTTAACTGAATAGATTATTTGGACATCTATTTAGCAGAAGAAATCCCCATTCTGCTAATATATTGATTTGGACATTGAAGTGTATGCCGGTTAATTTATATTGGATAAGTGATGGATTAGCTAGTGATTGCTAATTGATTTTATTTACATATATGTTGCTTATGTAAATACCGGTTATTGACTTGAAAAGTGAACTTTAATTAAATGGTAGCTTGATTTAGTACCATTGTGGTCGCTAAGCCTCTTTTCGAATGTACAAGTTTTTGTTTTTGAAGTAACTCCAATTTTATTTACAATTTGAGGTTAAGTGTTTATATAAATATAAAAGATATTTTAAATATAGTCAATTACTATTTCATTGGAAATGTTTTAAAGAAAGTGGGTTTACTATATTTCTAAGGATGCTTTAAAGTTAATTTATTATGGCTAATGATGTTTTAAGTTAAGTACTTATTTTAAAGTTGTTTATAAATTGTAAATTGTTTTCTTAAAAGGATTAATTTAAGTGATTTACAAATGATATTTTGTAAAGGAGTTTTGAATAATATTTGGTAAAGGAGATTTATACGGAGATTTGTAAATCATTTTAAGAGATTTATATAAGTGTTTTATAAATTCATTTGGAAATTTATAAAAGGAATGATAAATGTGAAATGGGCTTAAAAATAAGGAAATTTTATGAAGGATAAGTGGTTTGGTTTTATAGTAAGTGATGATCAAATTAAATTTTTTGGCCATTTAGATATGAATTTGGAAAGAGGAATATTCCTTAAGTTTTGTAAATATACTTATAACGATGAGATAAGTATATGGATTGTTTTCCATGTATTGGAAGGAATTTAAGAGGGTTGCGAAAAAAAATTTGTAAAGGTATTTTGAATTGAAGTGATTTGATTTATGGAAATATTAATTAAAAGGCTCAATAGTTACTGATGAGCTTAATCGAGTTTAGTTTCCTATCAAATTAAATTCTTGGTTTATTATTTGTTTGCTTTATTTGATAGTTAAATAACCGACAATCAAATCTTAGCCTAAATAATCGTTTTTAATTTTGGTGGTATGGAAACTCTCAATACTTAACACCGAAGGATATAACCCTGGAAATATCTAGGGGAAACACGTTAGTTACATGGCACAGTCATCTTTGATGATGTTGTACTATGCATGCAAATCTCATTTTGTTCTCCTAGGACAAATGATAGAGAGAACCATCCATATAAACAATTAGGGGGTGATTCCCGCACCTATGTATTGTTTGTATATTTCTAAAGGAGCCAGAGTTGAGTTTACAGAAAAATCATCGATTGGATTTTGGAGCGCCTGGTAAGCAGGGGAGTGTACTTATATGAGATGACTTAAAACCGTACTCACTCTGAAACCATATACGTGTTCTAGGGAGGAGTTTCATGATCTATTGAGATGTGGGAATGTGTGATTTTAAGACCTGTTGAGGTGTAGGAATCCATGTGTGATTCCGAGATCTATTGAAATGTGGGAATCCATGTGTGATTCCGGGACTTGTTGAGGTGCGAAAATCCATATGGGTTTTCCAGATCTATTCAGGTTACGATGCGTGAGCTAGAATGCCGGACGTAGCCTCATCGGCGGTAATAACTAAAACCAGATATATGATGCATACCCAGGGGGTTAGATAACCCATGAACGTACAGTCAACTCTCTTTTCTAGCGATACCTATGGTTTTCACATGTAGGGAGCGATGCACTCAGCCTTGGTGGCAAGCTATGTGTGACCTTTGTACCCCGACTAGACAGGTACGATGCTTTGGAAGGATATCTCCGATCCTTGTGCAGGAGGACCATTCTCATAGGTTTTGTGGGCCCCTCCGTGGAATCCTGCATAATTAACGAATGCGCCTTAGCAATTTTTGATTGTATACTTATTATTGTTGTGATGTACACTCACATACATCACAACTACTTGATTATTATATTTTCAACCCCTAGACATTATTATAATATCGCTGGATTTTCTATAAAAATGTTTTGGTTATCTTAAGGTAAAAACCCATTCATATTTATGTACGGCGTGGTCTTATGAGATACATTTATTTCAAAAGGTTTTATTATATTAAGTAATCCATTTGATTGTGCTTCTCATGCTAGTTTTACCAGACTAACCCGGGTATTGTTTTCCTATAATGCTTGGGTTAGTCCGTGCATATTTTCCAGGTTTAGCTGGACTCTTTGGAGCTTTCAGGAGACAAGTTGGTTGCCTCTAAAACATACTTTCGTATTTTCTTTTATCTTCTGCTATTTGTTCTTATTGTAATTATCAACAAATTTTAAGGACATGTTGTCATAACTGTCCAGGCTGATGATGGGTTAGTGTTGTACTTTGATTGATGTATGTAGATTAAAGCTCATTCCTTTTTGTAAAACTTGTTTTATATTATATATTACTTATCATGTTTTTGTAAAATTCATTCTTCCTTCTTTCCTTATTTCCCCAACAATCTGTCTTTTCGACACTTGGATGCTCAGCACGTGAATATCATGGATGTATTAGTGTCGACTTCTGGGGTTCAAAAATGGGAGTTGGTATAAAAGAGGAGCAACATTAGAAGGAAACGACATTAAAGAGATGCGGTATCAACCTGAGGTGATATTAACTAAATTCAGCATCCAATTTACCTTCAGAGATGAAGTGCGACATTGATAGAATGCGACATCAATGAGGTGCAAAATGGATTATACATCATGCCGCTATAGCATTGATGGCTTACGGTATACAATACCAATGGTGCACGACATCAATTCCTGCCTTGGTGAAACATTGTATTAGCTTTATACGATGTCATCCACTGGTAATATTCGGGGTGCGGCATTGATGGCATTGAGAATTGTAACCACTTGATGACTTGCGACATTACTCATTGGTCTTTGTTGATGAAACGCGATATTAACGGTGTGCGATATTGATGTCGTTTGTACTAGTGGCATTTAATATTTCATATCGCGTCGATGACCTCCTTTGGCTGCAAGAATCTTTGATCTCGACACTCTTGTTGTCGACATGCCCTTATGCCCATAGGATCAATATTAGTGGTAACATTTTCCCCTGGTATGAAGGAAGCATTGACTTTTCAAGTAAATATCGTAATAATGGCGCTTGCCGCTTATTTCTATTCCATGTAAATCCAACTGCTTATTTAAATTTGATTTAATGACGATGGTTCATCTTCTTTCTCCCTATAAATATTCAAGTTTCTTCTTCATTCTTCTTTTACCTACGATTCAAAGAAAAAGAGATTTCCAAATTCTTGAAATCATTCAAAGCTTTAAATCTCAAAAATCCGAGCTGATATTAAGGTATGATCTTCAATTTTAATTTCATGGATTATCCTAGATTAAGGAGCTTTATACATAAACAATTATTAGGTTTTCTATTTCAAACAAACATCTGGGCTTAGGTTCTAAGTTTTGATGTTAAATCTAGATTGTTAATCCTCAAATTATGGATTAAATCAATAACCTATTATTCTTATGAAGGCGTTAGTTTTAAATTTCAAGTTGCTAAAAATTTGTTTAGATCAATTAGGGTTAGATAACATTAATTTAGACGCCTGTTAGATTCTAACTCAATGATAAGGTGGAGGGTTCATTAAACCTGAAACTTGACATTGCTCTATTCTATTCCAAAATTGATGACCTACGACATCAATATGGTGTTGGACATTGATTAGTTTACCCTTTATTCATTATTTCGACAATCATCAT
The DNA here is from genome assembly GCA_030737815.1 of Allium fistulosum. Lineage (NCBI taxonomy): Eukaryota > Viridiplantae > Streptophyta > Magnoliopsida > Asparagales > Amaryllidaceae > Allium > Allium fistulosum. Next base: position 330,401,143 of record CM060906.1, read on the forward strand.
AAAAGTTAGGAATCATTATGGCATCAGATATTTATTTCGTTAATAATCAAATAAAGGCGAGGTGACCAGTCCAAAACCAAAGTGTTAATGTCGTGAGAAATTTTATGTCGTTCACTAGCTTTAAGTGTGGCATTCATGAATTCGACATTGGAAAAAATGTTGTCATTTGAATTCACTATTGATTTATGGGTTTATCGCATGATATCGATAACCTTACTGTATGTTATTACTCTTCTTCGGTAACCGTTTCCAACATTCTTATTTAAACCATATACGACAATGCTTTCCCATGACATAGTCATTATAGTAGATTTATGGATTATTTATGGAATAAGCATGAAAATACTTTTAAACAATTTCGGCATTACTTATTGATTTCGGCTATTTCCTGTCTAAGCATTGAGCATTATTATGTTATTACATTATAGTTTTGATAGCGCCCTTAATGCGACATTCGTTATTATTCTACTTATTCGACATTAGTTCCTTTGATTCAACATGAGATTCATGATACATTTAGGATCATTTTTCATTCAAGTTTTTATTAAATGACTATGAGTGTGACGACCGCCCATGACCCCTGCACCGAATCTAGAGAAAGTGCGCTGTAAGGTGTGCCAGGCGACCATGGACGATTGTCAGAGAAATTAAAACAATAGAATCTATCGTATTACTCACAGCACATGGACAAAATATAATAGAACATATGTATAGTGAAGCTTTACAGAATAAAATGCCATCATATAAAACTTCATAATAGTTGAATACAAGCATCCAAATAGTCAATACATCAAGCCTCACTACATAACACTCAGAGATTATACAAACAGCGGAACATCCAGTACATATAAGAAGATAATATGCAACCCTCTAGCTCGTCTTCGATATCAGCATCGTGAGAAGAGAACAGCACATGTCACTTGCTACCTAGTCTGCCCGTCCCAAAGATGGACGAACAGCCCAAGGCAATAAGAATTAAAAACATAAAGCCTTGAGTCAGACAACAGTCTTAGTGAGCAGTAAATTAACTAACAACATACCAAAAGAGCATAAAGGAAAAGGAATAGGAATACAACCCTCCCACTCCACCTCTTTCTACAGTGATAGCCCCTAGACACACACTAAGCAGAAGCAACACAGCAGAGCATACAATTTAAAATAAAGTAATAATCATTCGAGTCAAGGGCGATGTTTTCCAAGTACTAAGGCCTAAATCAGATAAGCACCCAGAAAATACCGCTCTTGAGTCCGAATGACGATACAACCAAACATCCATGACTCTGGCTATCACTGTTATCATTGCTTCGATATCACCGTTAATTGAATGACCGGCACATTCTTTCAGCCGTCCGTCAAGGGCAAATGGAAACCCCGGTTCTAGACATAACTCCCGCACGTCGTCGTAGCCCGTGCCTATGACTATCGAATCTGCCCAGAGTACTCGACCTTCAACAGTTGGCCGTTGGGACTATCGAATCTGCCCAAACGTACTCTTGCTTAGAGCATGCTAGAACCTTCAACAACGATGCTATCCAAGCCTCCTAGTCATCCTCCTCGACGACTATTCTCATATCCATTCATTATCCTCAACTCGAATCATATCACCGAGTTATCAACATGCTTGGAATGATCCCGTCTGGATTAGACCAAGTCTTCATCACATGATTGCCTCGCTTCATCACATCCTCGCAAAGCCTCATCTCAACATCACATCATCAAATCTACGCATAAGAGCTTCATCATCCCGCTACATATGCCACGAGCAGCTTACCCAATTCAAGAGCCTTTCTCCTAGCTTTTGAATCATCTTCGGTCTAAATCAAACCATCAATCATCTGATTCATAACACTCAATCAAACCAAACATTAATCCAAGCAATCAAGCATTCAAATATGATCTAAGTAGATAATTATAACAATAATGGCATTTTCGTAATTAAAGAGTTGAAAGTCTAACATGCATGAAACCATAAGAAATATCTCTACAATCTTGATGAATGAACTTGCATAGGTTAACACTTAGTAAAATGGTTGTCAAATCATCATGAACAATGGATCTACATGGATCTACACTTAGGATGAAGAAAATGCATGGAAATCACTATTTTAACACCAAATCGAGCCAACAATCCGATATACTCCTTTGGATCCGTGTGAGAGATAATCACCACTCAACAAATCACCTAAACAACTCCAAATCAACACGCTTCAGATCTGGACAGCGAAGGATCAAGCTTGATCTATCACGAATCCGCTTCAAACGAAGAAATCTCACTTCAATGGATGTAGATCTTCAATCTAAGCTCTTGAATCTTCAATTTGATCTTCAACTTGGATGGATGGAAGCACTAGATTAGAGTGGAGAAAAGAAGTGAAGAAGTGTAGAGGTCGAGCTCTCAAAATGGCAGCACTTCGTCGCTTCAAAATCCGGATCCCAAAAAGTGAGAAAAACCCTTCCTATTTATAGCTGAAAATCCACTAAGTCGTAACTCGGCTATCTCCTAAGTCATCTCCGACTTACGACCTAAGACCCCTCCGACTTACGACCTAACTCTCCTTCGACTTAACACTTGCGCGCGCCTATTCGACCTAACAGAATCACCTGCCTACGACTTATAGCTTAGCAGCGCTCGCGACCTAACAAAGATACGACTTACGACTTAACAAGTGCGCGACTTACGACTTAAACCAAAACACATGCTACAGCAACCCAACGACTTAACAGGTACACTCCCTCGCGACCTAACAAACTTACGACTTAACACATAACTGGGGCTACGACTCAACTACTAAGCCGTCTATGACTTAAAACAGATCAACTCTTAAGTCGCTCGCGACTTAACAACTACTAAGTCGCTCACGACCTATCACTCGGGCAGAAACCCAACGACCTAACACCTTAAGTCTTCACGCGACCTAAAACATGTTACGACGTACGACTTATCTCGTACGACTTAACTCCCATAGGTCGTATACTCCCTGAGTCGCTAACCTATAGGTCATACCAAGACACTAGGTTGCTAACTCCACTAGGTCGCTAACTCCACTAGGTCGGCCAACCACTATCTTCTATAAGTCGGACAATACCATAAGTCGGTAACTACTGGGTCACTCCTCTCCTAAGTCGTATACGACTTACGACTTATACTAAGTCGTGAACGACTTAGGACTTAGCAATTTCGCCAAAACTCATATGTCACCACCTTAACCCGGTTAATCTCTTAAGTTGGCAACTCGACCCAGACTTCTCTTAACTCGTCCAAACCGACTTAGGACTTAGAAAAATTCTGAATCTTATCAACAATGTAACCAATTGTCAACTGTTTTACGATGTTCCGATCCGTAAAATACGGGTCGTTACATTCTCTCCCCCTTAGGAATTTCGCCCCCGAAATTCCAAGCAAACAAAGCAATCGAAGACTATCTTGTACGCCTACCATCCATAGCAATCAACAAACCATACATCCAATTCTAGCTTAGCGTACAGAATTCTAAAACTTAGAACAAGTTACAATACCGTGAGATGAGACGACACCTTAGGGCCATACCTTGAAGAGTTCAGGATGAGCTGCCTTCATCCTCTCTTCCACCTCCCACGTGTAGTCGTTATCATCATCACTCCATTGTATCTTGAGCAACTTAACTACCTTCCTCCTAAGCTGTTTCGTGTCGGTTTCAACAACACGAAGCGGCTTACGAGGTCTTCTATCAACTGGATCAACTTCGAAGTCTTCACAGCTATCAGCGGAAACCACTGTATTCGAGTCGTGCACATACTTCCGTAGATATGATACATGAAAAACATTGTGCACACTCGACATCTTCTCTGGTAACTCCAATCTGTAGGCGAGCTTTCCAATTCGCTCGATGATCGGGAATGGTCCAACAAATCTCGGAGTCACTTTTCCTTTCTTCCCGAATCGAATAACATTCTTTAGTGGAGAAATCTTCACAAAAACCATATCACCTACGTCGAACTCCAAATCCTTACGACGCTTATCAGCATAACTCTTCTGACGGTCTTGGGCTACCTTCATTCGTTGCCGAATGATCTCTATACAATCTGAAGTCTGCCGAATCATCTCTGGCCCAAGTATCAGCTTTTCTCCAGTTTCCAACCAACATGTCGGAGAGTTACACGGTCTTCCATACAATGCCTCATACGGTGCCATACCAATACTTGACTGGTAACTGTTGTTGTATGCAAACTCCACCAAATGAAGGTGATTTTCCCATGATCCTCCGAAATCCAAAACACAAGCTCTGAGGAGATCTTCCAAAACTCGGTTGACTCTCTCGGTCTGACCATCTGTTTGAGGGTGATAAGCTGTACTCAAACACAACTCGGTTCCCAAAACTTCCTGGAAGCTCTTCCAAAATCCACTAGTGAACAATGGATCTCGATCGCTCACTATACTCTTCGGAATACCATGGAATCGAACTATCCACTTCACATACAACTCGGCCAACTTTGATGTAGTCCTAGTCGATCGAACAGGAATGAACCTCGCACTCTTGGTCAGACGATCTACAATGACCCAAATCCCTTCATTTCCCGTTCTTGTTCTAGGTAGTCCATCAATAAAATCCATCGATATCTGCTCCCACTTCCATGTAGGAACTTCTAATGGCTGAAGCAATCCACTTGGCTTCTTCTGTTCGGCTTTCACCAACTGGCAGTTCATACACTTGGAAATAAAATTTCCAACATCCTTCTTCATGCCTTCCCAGTAGTAGGTTCTCTTCATATCCCGATACATCTTATTTCCACCTGGATGAATTGTCAACTTCGAGTGATGACTTTCCTTCAGTACTTCATTCCTCAATTCATCTATATCGGGAACAACTAGTCGTCCTTGCTTCCGAAGCCAACCCTCTCGATCGACCTCGAATCCTTTATCCTTTTCTGGATCCAATCCAGATTCCAAATCACGGATAATCTTGACAAGCTTATCGTCCCGCTTTTGGCTCTCGCCAATCCTTTCTACAAGAGAAGGTCTTATCGATAAGTTTGCCAACATCTCAGGTTCCAATTCACATCTAGGCCTGAAGTCAAATCCAGCTAAATACTCGAGACTCTTCCATTCTGAAAACATGGCTCCCAATCCTGCATGTCTTCGACATAACGCATCTGCCACTGCGTTACCCTTTCCCGGAGTATAAGCTATACCAAAATCATATGATGCCAAAAACTCTAGCCAACGTTGCTGCCGAAGATTCAAATCCTTTTGGGAGAAAAGATACTTCAACGACTTATGATCCGTAAACAACTCGAATCGAACTCCCAATAGATAATGTCTCCACATCTTCAGAGCAAAAACAATCGCCGCTAACTCCAAATCATGAGTCGGGTAATTCCTTTCATGCGGCTTTAGTTGTCGATTGGCATACGCAACAACTTTATCTCTCTGCATCAGCACTGCTCCAAGTCCAGTACCACATGCGTCGGTGTAAACCACCATCTCATCATTCCCACTAGGGATAGTCAAAACAGGAGCACCTGTCAATCGCTCTTTCAGGATTGCGAAAGCTTGCTCACACTTAGCATCCCAACTGAACACTTGGTTCTTCTTTGTCAATCCTGTTAACGGTGCAGCTATCTTGGAGAAGTCTTTGATAAACCGTCGATAATATCCTGCTAATCCAAGAAAACTTCTCACATCAGATGCATTCTTAGGTCTAACCCAATCTTGGATTGCTGCCACCTTAGCGGGATCAACCGCTATTCCACTTCCAGAAATCACATGGCCTAAGAACCTCATTTCACTCTTCCGGAAGTGACACTTCGAAAACTTAGCCTTCAGCTGATGTTTCCGCAAGATTTCCAAAACAATACGCAAGTGTGTCTTGTGCTCTTCTTCAGTTCTGGAATAAATCAGAATATCATCCACGAACACAAACACAAACTTGTTCAACTGATCTCTGAACACTCTATTCATAAGATCCACAAAATATGCTGGCGCGTTAGTCAATCCAAACGGCATTACCAGCCACTCAAAGAAACCGGATGGTGTTCGAAAAGCAGTCTTCGGCACACTATCCTTAGCCACTCTCAACTGGTGAAATCCCGTTGCCAAATCCATCTGAGAAAACACCTTAGCTTCGTGAAGCTGATCAAACAAGTCATCTATTCTCGGCAATGGATACTTGTTCTTCTTAGTCACCTTATTCAGCTCACGATAATCGACGCACAATCTCAACGACCCATCTGCCTTGGTTGCAAACACAACTGGTGCACCCCACTCGGACACACTACGCCGAATGAATCCTTTCTGCAAAAGATCATCAACTTGCACCCTCAACTCCTGCTGTTCCCTAGGCGCCATCCGCCTAAGAGGCATCACAACAGGTCTGGCTCCTTCAACTAGATCTATACGAAACTCGATCTCTCTATGCGGCGGTAACCCTTTGACTTTGTCAAAGACATCCCCGAATCCATTCGCGATTGGCACCGATGACAGTCCATCCCGTGGAACAACCAGCGAATACATGAAGCTCATGAAGACGCCTTCCTCATGCTTACATCGTATCACAACCTTTCGCCCCTCCACATTCTCGACTGTCACTTCCAACCTCTCGCAATCAACCTTCGCCGCATACCTCCTAAGCAAGTCCATTCCCAAAATAATTCCTAACCCCGCAAAGTTCAGAACAAAGCAATCACAAACAAAAGAGCAACCATGACTCGATACAACTAGACCACGGCATAACATACACAAACAAGACGAACCCCCAACTGGATTAGTCACAACCAATGGCCTATCAACAATATCCGGCTTCAAATCTAACCGGCCTACAAGTTCATTACAAACAAACGAATGCGACGCTCCAGTATCAAACAGAACTCTAACTGGAACACCACATAGGAAAAGAGTACCTTGAACAACCACACTCTTTCCTTTCTCTACAGCAGTAGGAGCTTTCGAAGACGACGGAACAGCTCCCAAAGCATAAGCTTGAACAATCTGCTTGTCCCTCCTCGGCTCTGGACAATTCTTCCTGAAATGCCCTGGCTTGTCACAGTTGTGACACTTCATCGGTGCCTTCGGATTCTTACAATCCTTAGAGAAATGGCCCTTCTGCTGACAATTGTAGCAAGTCACCTCGCCTTTCGGCTTCTTCTGGCCATCCTTACCCTTCTGCTGCTGCTGCTTCCTCTTCTTGTTTCCACCCTGCTGGGGTTTAGACTCTTCCCTGGTCACAGCAACAACAGACCCTTCCTTAGGAAACATACTCTCATGCCTGAGAGCCTTCTCCACAAGCTTCTCAAATGAATCATCCAAATGATCCACCAACTGTCTCCCAAGATAACTGTCCAAGCCTGTCACAAACTTCTCATTCTTCTGACATGCAGATTCGATATATGACCGAGCATACTTGGACAAAGCTTCAAACTCAGAAACATACTCAAGAACTGATCTTCCACCTTGCTTGAGCTCCACGAACTTCTTGAACAGAACAGACTTCTGCGCTGTAGAAATGAACTTAGCTTCAAATCTTACTTGGAATTGCTCCCAAGTAATCTCTTCCTCCGGAGTATTGATGGTAATAGAGTTCCACCAATCAGAAGCTCTCCCCTGAAGCTGCCTTGATGCCAACTTCCTCTTAGTTGCATCATCAATTCCCAAATCACCAAAGATCCTTCTACAAGCATCTATCCACCTCTGGACCTCAATAGTTGATTCTGTTCCCAAGAAAACCTTCCCTCCAAGAGCAGTATAGTCCTTGCACAACTTAGCAAAATCCACTGGTTTCGGAGTTTGGACTTGAACTCCAACATCTGCTGCTGCCCCCGGAACTGGTATCCTTCTCATGATCGAAATCATCATAGCTTCGAACATGGCTGCATAATCAGCAGTCCCCCCAGTAGCCCGGCCTTCCCTAGCAGCTGGTCTCCCTCTTCGACTCATTCTCAATATCTATAAAAAGGAATGATCAGAACATCTAGAGAAACAACTGCATAAAGGACTAACTTACTACTAAACTACTATATTATATATAGTAATCATCCATCAAAATACAATTACGTCTCTCATACGTAGTTACTACAGCGAGCGTTGGGTAAAATCGATTAACCAATGCTCTGATACCAAATGTGACGACCGCCCATGACCCCTGCACCGAATCTAGAGAAAGCGCGCTGTAAGGTGTGCCAGGCGACCATGGACGATTGTCAGAGAAATTAAAACAACAGAATCTATCGTATTACTCACAGCGCATGGACAAAATACAATAGAACATATGTATAGTGAAGCTTTACAGAATAAAATGCCATCATATAAAACTTCATAATAGTTGAATACAAGCATCCAAATAGTCAATACATCAAGCCTCACTACATAACACTCAGAGATTATACAAACAGCGGAACATCCAGTACATATAAGAAGATAATATGCAACCCTCTAGCTCGTCTTCGATATCAGCATCGTGAGAAGAGAACAGCACCTGTCACCTGCTACCTAGTCTGCCCGTCCCAAAGATAGACGAACAGCCCAAGGCAATAAGAATTAAAAACATAAAGCCTTGAGTCAGACAACAGTCTTAGTGAGCAGTAAATTAACTAACAACATACCAAAATAGCATAAATGAAAAGGAATAGGAATACAACCCTCCCACTCCACCTCTTTCTACAGTAATAGCCCCCAGACACACACTAAGCAGAAGCAACACAGCAGAGCATACAATTTAAAATAAAGTAATAATCATTCGAGTCAAGGGCGATGTTTTCCAAGTACCAAGGCCTAAATCAGATAAGCACCCAGAAAATACCGCTCTTGAGTCCGAATGACGATACAACCAAACATCCATGACTCTGGCTATCACTGTTATCATTGCTTCGATATCACCGTTAATTGAATGACCGGCACATTCTTTCAGCCGTCCGTCAAGGGCTAATGGAAACCCCGGTTCTAGACATAACTCCCGCACGTCATCGCAGCCCGTGCCTAGGACTATCGAATCTGCCCAGAGTACTCGACCATCAACAGTTGGCCGTTGGAACTATCGAATCTGCCCAAACGTACTCTTGCTTAGAGCATGCTAGAACCTTCAACAACGATGCTATCCAAGCCTCCTAGTCATCCTCCTCGACGACTATTCTCATATCCATTCATTATCCTCAACTCGAATCATATCACCGAGTTATCAACATGCTTGGAATGATCCCGTCTGGATTAGACCAAGTCTTCATCACATGATTGCCTCGCTTTATCACATCCTCGCAAAGCCTCATCTCAACATCACATCATCAAATCTACGCATAAGAGCTTCATCATCCCGCTACATATGCCACGAGCAGCTTACCCAATTCAAGAGCCTTTCTCCTAGCTTTTGAATCATCTTCGGTCTAAATCAAACCATCAATCATCTAATTCATAACAATCAAACCAAACATTAATCCAAGCAATCAAGCATTCAAATATGATCTAAGTAGATAATTATAATAATAATGGCATTTTCGTAATTAAAGAGTTGAAAGTCTAACATGCATGAAACCATAAGAAATATCTCTACAATCTTGATGAATGAACTTGCATAGGTTAACACTTAGTAAAATGGTTGTCAAATCATAATGAACAATGGATCTACATGGATCTACACTTAGGATGAAGAAAATGCATGGAAATCACTATTTTAACACCAAATCGAGCCAACAATCCGATATACTCCTTTGGATCCGTGTGAGAGATAATCACCACTCACCAAATCACCTAAACAACTCCAAATCAACACGCTTCAGATCTGGACAGCGAAGGATCAAGCTTGATCTATCACGAATCCGCTTCAAACGAAGAAATCTCACTTCAATGGATGTAGATCTTCAATCTAAGCTCTTGAATCTTCAATTTGATCTTCAACTTGGATGGATGGTAGCACTAGATTAGAGTGGAGAAAAGAAGTGAAGAAGTGTAGAGGTCGAGCTCTCAAAATGGCAGCACTTCGTCGCTTCAAAATCCGGATCCCAAAAAGTGAGAAAAACCCTTCCTATTTATAGCTGAAAATCCACTAAGTCGTAACTCGGCTATCTCCTAAGTCATCTTCGACTTACGACCTAAGACCCCTCCGACTTACGACCTAACTCTCCTTTGACTTAACACTTGCACGCGCCTATTCAACCTAACAGAATCACCTGCCTATGACTTATAGCTTAGCAGCGCTCGTGACCTAACAAAGATACGACTTACGACTTAACAAGTGCGCGACTTACGACTTAAACCAAAACACATGCTACAGCAACCCAACGACTTAACAGGTACACTCCCTCGCGACCTAACAAACTTACGACTTAACACATAACTGGGGCTACGACTCAACTACTAAGCCGTCTACGACTTAAAACAGATCAACTCTTAAGTCGCTCGCGACTTAACAACTACTAAGTCGCTCACGACCTATCACTCAGGCAGAAACCCAGCGACCTAACACCTTAAGTCTTCACGCGACCTAAAACATGTTACGACTTACGACTTAACTCGTACGACTTAACTCCCATAGGTCATATACTCCCTGAGTCGCTAACCTATAGGTCATACCAAGACACTAGGTTGCTAACTCCACTAGGTCGCTAACTCCACTAGGTCGGCCAACCACTATCTTCTATAAGTCGGACAATACCATAAGTCGGTAACTACTGGGTCACTCCTCTCCTAAGTCGTATACGACTTACGACCTATACTAAGTCGTGAACGACTTAGGACTTAGCAATTTCGCCAAAACTCATATGTCACCACCTTAACCCAGTTAATCTCTTAAGTCGGCAACTCGACCCAGACTTCTCTTAACTCGTCCAAACCGACTTAGGACTTAGAAAAATTCTGAATCTTATCAACAATGTAACCAATTGTCAACTGTTTTACGATGTTCCGATCCGTAAAATACGGGTCGTTACAATGAGTTCATTCCCTATCATGATTCTAACCTTTATTTACATATTTTACTTGGCCAGAAATTTGAGCATTTTAGGAATGTCGATATAAATTTCTCTGTGGTTATTGACTTATGGTAAATATTATAGTGGACATTAGACTTTGACATCTTCATGTTATGAATTGGATAATTCATAATTAATGTGCCACCCTTTGTTTTTGCATATATTAGCCTATTTCATATCGTAAGCCTTTTAAATTTTATGAAATATCTAATGTTGTTCTGATTTGTATGATTCACCTGGTGGGTAAATGGAAGGCAGGAAAGCAGAAAAGAAAGCAATCAAGAAGATTAGTAAGGGTCCTAAAGCTTCACCATATGTTAAGAAAGGGGATCATCTTCTTAACCTGTCATATATTACCATTAAAGAAGAGGTGGACTCCATTCTCAAGCAATTTGGTATTAGCGACATAGTAATCAGGCCCGCCGGTCCTTCTGGTAGGATAGAAAACCCTCCAGAAAGGTTCTTTGCCTTCACTCCAATTCACATATGACACTCATGATATCTTCCTTTTCCCAATTTTCTCTTGTGATTCCTGGAGCAGCTAAACGTCTCTCGAATCCAACTAATTCTGAACTCATACACCTATTTGACTTGACTAGAAGTTCTTTCTAGAGAGGCCAAACTTCCTCCACTAAGTGTTGAGGTCTTCCATACTATAGCTAGCCCTACAAGAAGAGGTGAGCAGCATGATCGTCAATTATATCGCATTCATCCCCTTTCAAAAAGCTTAATCACCAATCCTGTCAACAAAACGAAGGAGTGGGAAACCTAGTTTTTCTATATTAAATGTAACTCGAGGATTATAGAAATTTTCTCTGTTATTAGTAAGTTTCTATTTCCTGTTACTTATGTTATGTTTGTCACTCTCTTACAACAGATGTTTTCCTTTAGATCTGACTCCTAAGCAGTTAAGCCCCTTTGATAGCGACACTATCAAATCCCTAGCTCTGGCATCTAAGAGTATGGGTGATAGGCTCACACTTTTGACAAAATTGAATCTTCATCAATACTCGTTGATGTCAGACAACTAAATAATACTTGGGGAGTCTTCGATGATAAAAGGGAATCCCAAGGGAAACGGTCGTTGGTTATCAATAACCGAAATGTTTTTTTTGCTTCCTCTTTAGTTCAACTTAAGCCCACTGGTAAGTTTGTATTATAACTAGTATGGAATTCCTTATTTCATTATTTTATTAACTTCTTTCTTTGTTTAAGCTCGTCCTCTTTTGTCCTTGCTTCTAAAGAGACATGAGTTAAAGACTATGTTACCAAAAAGAGAAGAAATAAAAGATGAAGTTCTTGCCTTGTTTCAGTTGAGAAAACTTATTTCTATTAAGGACTCTATTGCAAAAGCAATCGAGACATTAGAAAAGGAAGCAGACGAAGATGTTGTTGTTGATATTCCATCTCCTCCCCCAAGTAAAAGGCCCGAGCTTATGGGTGACTTTACTCCTGCTATTGTGGATAAGGAGGCACATGTGACCATTAACTCGAACCCTGATACGTTACATTTAGATATAACTAAGGAGTAAACAAAGGAGGCCCATACTCCAGAGTCCCTCCTATATTACGTTTCCTATTTCTCCAACAACCATCAATCGCCTATGTGCTGACCTTTGTCTGTTTCCTTTTCCGAATGATCCTCTTCCTTCAAAGGCTCAGGCTCAAACTCATGAGAATCTTCTCCGCCTGGTAGCTCAATCTCCTTAATTTTCATTGCTCATGCTACCGAAGTCTTCAGTTTACTCAAGAGACCATCTTAGTATCATCCTTAAGAAGCTTCTATTAGTATGCATTTTTTTCTTGTTTGATTATTCTAATCTTTTAACTCTGTATTGACTTATGTTTGCCACACATTTTAGGCGCTCAAGCATATATTCATCCTTCATGAGGCTTCTCAAGGGTCTTCCAACAAAGTGGCCGAACTTAGGGTAACAATAGTATAATTGATATTGCTACAGCAAGAGACGAGGCTGTTTCTGAAAGAGATAAACCCATTTCCTCTTTTGATGAGGAAAAGAAAGCTAGACAATCATTGGAGGAAGAAGTGAAAATTTTAAAAGAACTTGAGGAGGCTAACAAATTTTAAGCAGATCTTGAAACGATTGAGCTGGCTAATAAAAACAAATCCTTAAAGGATACACTATAAAGGAAAACTAACATCTTGGCCTATTCGAATAATATTATCAGGAACGTCTAGGAGAAAGTCGCCTTTTTCCTCAAGAATGCTCTCGCCAAGATTAATGAGAAGTGCTACGAAGATGCCCTGTTCGTTGCATATGCTGATAACATTCGAAGGTGCCTAGACTTAGACTTTCCATCCCTCCCAGATTGGAATGAAAAGTACAAAAGAAAGTTTAGTATCAACCCGAGGAAAGGTAAGAAGTCTCTTTAAGAAGAATTTCCTGCCGAGGAAAAGGTCGACACTAAAAGGTTGCTAACCTTTGATGACCCCCCAATTGATGAGGAGGCATAATCTGATGGAGAAGAAGAAGACAATGATGACAATGATGGTCATGATGATGATGATAACGGTGGTAATGGTTGTGGAAACGGTCCTTTAGGACCAAAAGAAGGGGGAAGTGGATCAGGTGGTGATCCTAATTTAGACTCATCTGTCCAAGATGTGGGTTTCGCTGAACTTCCCGATTCTCAGGATGCATAAGGAAGGATTCCTACCTAAAGGTTAGTGCTTCCCCCAACCGTCAACCATAAGAGAAAACTCTAACTCCTATTTTTCAAGTTCTAGTTTCTCAAGTATGAAATTCTTTATTTAAATATTTATAGTTATTGAGTTGTATTTAGTTGATAAGTTTATTACTTTAGTCAAGGAAAAACATGAAATACCGTTATGAGATTTTATACGAAAAGAGTCGGAGAGAGGTATGCCGATTGCATTGAGAAAACAGTAGATTATTTGATGATTAGAACCAACTATCAGATAAATACAAACGTCTCTCCGCTAGTGCTGCATAGTTATAGTTTTTTAAAGAACAGCAGGCTGCCCTCACTTGAAAAGAGCTCACGTTCATCGGGATAGAATTTGACGCCTCCATAAAAGATATTTAGATAACTGCGGAAGCGATCCTCCTCCTGGGGCTTGTTGGAATCTTCCTAAGGTTGCTAGTGTTTCCATTCCTCCTAATACTCTTCCTCTCAAAAAGATCAAGTATAGCAAGAAGAGATTTATTTTTGAATTTTATAAGATATCAATATTTATGGACCTGAATGATTGTATGGTTATAATATGCAATTCAAGTAGCTTATAAACTTTATCACTTTTGTTTCTCTATTTTTAGTCTAATTTTCGTAGAATTATATAGATTAGTGAATCATCAAATAGTCCATTCCCATGGAACTATTGAGTAAATTTATCAATTTAAAGAGAGAATTTAAAGAGAAGTCGTTAACTCTCAAAACATCTTAGTTAGAAAAATATTGCTTCCTTAGAGATATATAGGAGGTTTATACGCAATGTCCTCACCTTCATTTTGATTTCTTGGGTAATGAAAAGCGTAAACTTCTTAATGAAATTCAGACTTATCATGCCAAGTTACTGTGCGGTCTTACTAGCCCTTAAACCAGGAAATAAGACTATCGCCAATTCCCTCTAGTTACCACACCAGAAGGGATTAAAGCTTCTTTTGATCCTACCCTTACCTTATATGTTGGATCATTTGGAAAGTCCAAAACCGCTATTTCAAAATTTTAAGAGTTAGTTGTATACAACATTTATGTAATTTTGAATTTTCTTAAGTTGTAAACCTTTTATGTTTAATAGAGAAAATACTTTTCTGGGTATTAATTTTCTTTCCTATTTATTCTGAATAGGAAAGCCAGTTAATGATTGCATCCGGTCCTATAGATATTCTTTCTCGTATGAAAGATATTAAAGATAAATTGATAACTAATATTGAAAAGAGGTGGTCTTCTCAAAACGCTCCAGCTTCTCGGTTTTCGAACAATCCAAAAGCACAAGAGTGGCTTATGAAATATTTTCAATTAAAATCAATGTTCAGGTGCTTTAAGAGAAATAAACTCCAGCTTAGAGAATCAAATCAATGAAAAGAATAAAGAATTTCAAGAGTTGAAAGAGAAGATAGACATAGTCCTAGGGTCTAGACCTTCAATTGAGATTGACGCAGAAAAGGCTAAATTACATCAGTGGATAAATGACCTTGAAGTGGACTCCTGAAGAGTAAAGTATCCTGCCAATCATTGGAACTTATTGCGAGTGGAGGTGATTCCAGCCTTTCTAGTCCTACTCCTAAGAGAACGACAAGATCTTAATCTTTAGCTTGCAAAGAATTTCCCACTTTATTAAACCCACCTTCGAGTCTAAATATTAAAGAGATTTCCAACTAGAGTAGATAAGCCAAGTTCGAATGCATGCAATTTTTCAATAAGAAATGGAATGAAAAAAAAATTGAACCTCTTAATGATTATGAAAGTTGGGTAGAAAAGCATGAGAGCGAGAAGCATATTCTCAAGCAGGAGATTAAGGAATTAAAGAGCATAGTTCAGACTTTAAAAGGAGCTAATAAGACTCCTAAGCATGCACTAAAGATTCAAGTTGATTCAATTGATGATGCAGACATCGTTCGGAAGAAAGAGAAGAAAGTTAAAGAACTTTTGGATGTGGCTATTTGCCTGAAGATCCGGAGAGGATGGCATAGAGTCTCGACCTTTAACAAAGAATTGCTTGTAAATTTTTAGATAGGTCCTTTTGCTGTCCAATTTTTGTACCTGTGACTTTTTGCATTTATTAAGTACTTTGTAAATAAACTCGTACCTGAATGATTTATATTCAATTATTTACTTTTGTCTAAGATTGGCAATTAACTTCCTAGTTTCGGCCTGATGCTTTGCAGTTGCTGTTTTAGGCATAATCTGCCTTTTTTCATTTTGAGCCTTTAACATATAGGTCTATGATCTCTTCATTAGTTGATATCTAGTAACTTGTTTAATAATGAAGGTTCCCGTTAAGAAAGTTGAATTCCAATCCTGAATGTGTCGTTTGTTCTTTTCTTTTAATCTGACTTGATTATTTGAGATGTATAGCTTGATTTTCAGTATATGATATGCAGCCTTGAACCAAACACTGGTCTGTCTTTGAAATCGTTTGACAATTGATATCCTGCTTTAAGGTACAAATACCATTCAGCTTTGATATGATTCATTACAGAATCATGATTGGAAGACCAAAAAACCATCTTGTAGAATAATGTCTCTTGAATAGAAGACCAGAAAATCCATCTGGCAATAATAGGAATAGAAGACCAGAAAATCCATCTATTAATAATAGGAATAGAAGACTAGAAAATCCATCTGAGAATTAAAAATTGCTCTATCTTTGCTTTGAAACACAATAGCTTATATTTGGTCGATCTTCTTCTAGAAGATTGTCTTTTCTTTGGAGCACCAAAGGTTTATTTTTGACAAATCTTCCTCTAAAGGCAACCTCAATCCTTCTTTCAGATTGAGTTAGATATGAATTTGATTGATCTTCCTCTAGAAGACATCCTCGATCCTTCTTTCGGATTGAGTTAGATTTGAATTTGATTGGTCTTCCTTTAGAAGATTGTTGTTTATCCATTCTTTTGGACGATTGACTCGATTGATTTTTGTCACCATCTTAGGTGATGGTCTCAACTTGGATCGAACCCCTTACCGCTATCTTAGGTGATGACTTAGGTCTTTTGTCTGGTGCGTTTTGTTAGCTATCTTCTAGCAGAACCAAAGATTTACTCGGCCTCCCTCTAGGGGCGGTTCGGTCGGGCCTTATGGGTGGCACTGATGGCTGGTTCGATGCTTTGAGCTAGGCCATCTTAGGCAGACTAAAGGCTTACTCCATCCTCCCTCTAAGAGGTGCTTTTACTAGGCTACGTAGGTGGGATCAAAGGTTTGCAGATGCTTTAGATAGGCCTTCTTAGGCGTTCTCTAAGGCTTACTCTAACCTCCCTTTAGGAGGTGCCTAAAAGGCCATTTTCAAGCAGGAATAAGGGATTATGCTTTAGCCAGCCCATCTTAAGCGGGACCAAAGACTACTCCATCCTCCCTCTAGGAGGCACTTTGACCAGGCCATCTTGGCGGGACCAAAGGCTTTTTCCTTTATCTTAGGAGTTTCTTTTTCTCCTTAGCCATGTAGATATACTTATTTTATGTAGAGACTCTTTCTTTATTGCTGACTTTCAATATCTGTTAACAAATTCTTTAAGGTTCCCTATCCTAGGAAGTTTTTGATTATCCCTTCCAAGCTTTGACAGTAATTATTATTGTGGCCATTAGAACGATGATAATGATAGTATAATCCTCTAAGATTTCTCTTATTCTTTGGTCACTTCTTTTGTGAAGGCCAATAGTTGAACTTTTCTTTAGTTAAAAGGTAGATATTCTCATAAGAGGTAGTTAAAGAGTAATTCTTATAAAGCTGTGATTTTTTAGAGAATGATCCTATTGATTGTATTTTAACTATTTTGTTGCTTGCAATGGACTCTTCATCTTCAATAATCAATTTTCTTTTTTGGAGTTCTATGCTTCATTCATTTTGTAAGGTTGATCATGTTAACTGGGTTTTTAACTGAGCAGATATCAATAGGAATTAGAACATCGGTACGAAGATGGAACGACTTGAAACTTGGTAAAGATACTCAGAAGGAGTAAAGGAACAACTCAAGAAAGTGTGGAACCAAAAAAGGATGTTAATAATTTGTCTTGAATTAAGACCTTTAATTCGGTACTGGATCTAAATGCCCAGCCTTGGCATATTCATACTCTTGGCAAGTGATCCCCTAGTTTTCCTATAAGTATTTGTGGAGTTTAGTAAAGTTCTAGAGAGCTTATCATCAAGAATAAAGACGCAACAGTCCAAACTGCGGGATAATCCAAGTCATGAAAGAAAGATAATCAAAACTCATCAATAATCTACCAAAATTACTTGGAGGAAATCTACATGAAACATGAAACTCAACGTAAAAAATATTTGGCCATCCTTTGGCTAAGGATTAGATTCGGTCCCGAATCTAAGTGCTTAATTCGACCCTAAATCTAAACCTTAGCTCAAATAGTCATGACATTTCTTGTGCTATCATGGGCTACTTTTTGGACTTCTCTATCAGTGGGCTTCTTATCCAGTATGACTGCTACCCCTATAAATACAAATCATAGAGCAACCAAAAAAGGATCAAGTTTCTGCCATCATTATGCGAAAGCCCTGTCATTTCTTCAATTCTTTCTCTACTCCATAGTCACCAAGGCAGTTTCTTTAGGCAATTCTAGGACTTAAAATATCTCTAATACTTGTACTTATGATTAGTTCTTTCTCAATCACCTTGTGATCTCATTCAAACAAGATCAAACCAATAATAAAAGCTATAAAGTGGACGTAGGCTTTTCGAACATTATAAAATCTCTGTCTCATTTACTTTCCTACTATTTTCTATTATATTTGCTCTATTCTAACATGGTTGGTGCTTTCATATCATACTTCAGGGTGTTGATCCATTTTTTTAGTTAACATTTTGGTGCTTTCATCAAGAAACAGTGAACCCAGGCTTAGATCTAGCTCTCAACTTCGGATTATATAGGTCCAGAAGTTAGATCCACAAATTCTACTTTAAAAAGAGTTCGAAGACTTGCTGCTGTAACGCCCCACTCCGAGACCCACATTAGCAAAGAGTATTACAAGTTAATACCGTCTGCTAATACGGAGAATAGAGCTGGATATGAGCGATCATCTATAGCCTTGTCTTAACTATCTACTGAATACATCGAAAAATGTAGCATATTTTTTTTTCATGTGGATCGACATATCCAATAGATATTTAATACAAAACTATAATGGTTATAAGATCTAACAGAACAAAATATAACAACTCAAATGTAAAACACATCACAGAACAGTAGATCATCACATACATATACACATATACAGATACATCACAGAGTATACAAAATGATACATGTCAAGTGGTATAGCAACCATAATATACAGGCGAGTCAAAAGAATATACATATCAGAGTTACAACCAAAAAGGACTACAAAAAAAGCTATAACAAAAGGAGCTAGCAAAATAGTCCAGGCGAAAGCAGAATAGGCTAAGTCCAAATGTACCTAACTTAAAACACCTCGGTCTGACCCGAGTATAAAATACACGGGTCAGTCTAGCTAAACAAATCAGTTAGATAAGCTAAATGATAATGAACATGCAAGGTCATAAAGTACCACAAATATCTCTAAAAGAGATAACTCGATCATCTAACAAAAGATGAATCATAACAAGCCTTATATCATCGACAACTCAAATAAACAAAGGATATGAATATCCCAAATCAAGCCAAAAAGGAAAATAACAAATACCAATGAAGGTAACACAAGTTTCCATAAGGTAATCGCTATATATCGTGTGGTTCAAAGGACCTACCCCGAAAGGCGATACTCTAGAGAAATATATAAATATCAAAGAAACAAAAGATGCACGTGCTCAGTACTGTATAAACAAGGATCCACAAGCTCGAATGCGACAAACCCAAGTATCTCTCGAGCGGTGATGAAGGACCAACTCCAAAAGCGATACTATAGGGAAACAAACCTGAAGGAAACAAACCCGAAAGTACAAACCCGATGGCAACAAACCCGAAGGCAACAAACCGTAGTGGCGAAGGTCCGGAGGCCCAGTACTAGACACCACTAACTGGCAATATGTGTCACAAACCCCTCGGATAGGAACCCGCAAAGTGTTAACGTGTGTCTCATACCACACGTTCGCATTAAATGGTTTACTAACTGTTAGTCAATTCCACACTCAAAGCAGTACAAAGTTTACCTCATCTCATTGGTAAACCAGACCCGAAGGTCAAAATGATCAAACGAATATATTAGGAATTAACTGAAAAGATAAACGCACGTGTTCATAACACGCGTTTTATCTAATCATTTAATTCTCCTCCATCTTCGCTCGAAGTGCAAAATTGTGTGTTTTATATAGAAATTAGGTTGAAAAAAATTGAGTTTTAGGAATGTTTCGAAATCGCTTTAGAAATTGCCTTTGAAATTCACTTATTATAGAGTATATAATTTTTATATAAAAAATAATATATAATAATAATTTCAAAAGCCCATTTATTTGAAAAACATTTTTCAAACACATTATAATACCTGTGTATGAATTCCAGAAAGAAATATCAAGAAAACATCGAAATAACAGAAATTACACGAAGTATTATCCGTTTAAAATAAGCTGCGACTCAATATTCGACAGCAGGTTTGAACAAGTTAACCGTGTTAAAATGACTTGAAATTTTGTAGGAATGTAGTTCGACATTCTTAATTCAATCTGCAAAAAGAATCATTCAAATCCGATTTGAAACGAAGAATCTGCATCGTTTCAAAGTTGGACCAAAACAAGGTTTTAAACACTGAATTATAGCAAGCTACGAGTACAAGTTCGACAGCAGTTTCGAAATAGCAAATGAACCCAGATTGTCATGAAAATATTCCAGAATGTAAACCAAAACTCCTACTTCAATCTTCAAAAAGAATCATTAAAATTCGATTTGAAACGAAGAATCTGCGTCGTTTCAAAGTTGGACCAAAACAAGATTTTAAATACTGAATTACAGCAAGCTGCGAGTACAAGTTCGACAGCAGTTTCAAAATAGCAAAGGAACCCAGATTGTCATGAAATTTTACAAGAATATAACTCGATACTCCTTCTTCAATCTTCAAAAAGAATCGCTCAAATTCGATTTGAAACGAATGAGTTATGCTGTCTCAAATATGGACTCATGCCATGTTTGCAACAGTTCAAGAACCAAAAATGTACAGGCCTGAAACCATATTGGGTTCAACTTCCAGGCATGAAATAGATGAACAAATTGCGTCAGATTAAGGTCAAAAATGGTATGCATCTAGTAGAAAACTTTATCTTTCAAACAAAAAAAGAATCGCGCAATTTCAGTAAGAAATGAAAAGGTTATGCTATCTCAAACATGGACTCAGGCCATGTTTGCAGCAACTCAAAACACAGTTTCTACAGATTGAAAAACTGTGTTTTGTTGATTTTGCAGCAGCGGTTTGAACACTCAAATGACAATATATGTCAACCAAATTTTGCAGAAACAAAGTTCAATATGCAAGCTACCAAATGCAAGAAATCCGGCAACATTTCGTTGCTGGAATCAAAAGTTACAGGCTTCCAAAGTAGCAGTATGAAATTGATTTTGAACAGAAAACAACATCAAAAATGTACAAACATAGATAAAAAAATTCATTTCAGCAGGCGATTTGTGAGATTATTACTCACCTTTTGCTACTTACTGAAATAACAAAGATTTGCAAGCAAGGCGGCAACTTTTAGCTCGAATTGGGGCTAGAAACACCTGTTAAAACCATAAGGGAGACATGCAAGGAGAAACAACGGTGAATATGAGAAAAATAAATTTACTGTAGAAGAGTTTAGTGATGAAACCAGTAATATTCGGAGTTGTTTACCTTCTCTAGCTCTTAATCTTGCAAAAGACTTAATTTTGTTAAATTGAATTGAAGTTTGGTGAATGTTTCTGGAGATTTATTAATTAGTGGCTGCCATTTTTGTTTCTGTGGTGTTTGAGGAAGGAGATGCTGTAATGAACGTACAGTCAAATTTGTTAATTAGTGGCTGCCATTTTTGTTTCTCTGGTGTTTGAGGAAGGAGATACTGTAATAAACGTACAGTCAAAAGTTTCTCATTTCTCAAACCCACTAAACAGGCTTTGGGCCCAAGTTAACCAATTATAGAAATTTAATTAGCCTAAGTGAAATTTAAACCATGTTTTAATCTCTTGTGTTCACACTTATGTACATATATATTTACAAATTCCATTTTCTACATACTTATGAACCAAATAATTAGTGTAAATTCATGAACTCATTAAATTTTAATTTTCTATCATTTAAAATGATAATTTTATACTTTTTAAACACTTTTATTGTCAATTTCTTTTATTTTAAACAAATTGCACTTTATATCCATTTAATTGTAATATAACATGTTTATCGCTTTTAAAATTCAACAAATTACATTTTCATACTAATAAAAATGTTTAAATTCAATTACAAATATTATTTACACTCAAAACTTATTTTTAATCACATTTTCGCTTTTTATTTCATCAATTTCTTATTAAAAAGAGAATACTTCTTTTAAAATTTATTAAAAGAAGCTACAAAGCAATAATCAACAAAATTATTGCATTTACACTCAAATAAAATTATTCTCACATTTTTTTTCATTTAATCACCTAAACAATTAAAATAAAGCTTTTTACTTTATTTTCAACAATTATCTCTCAAATTCGTTGTTTATCTTAAATAAACAATTCATTTTCACCTATTTTAATTTTAATTAACAATATTAAATCATAATTAACATTATAATTTAATATTGAAAGGTAAACTCCAAATCCGGGTTAGAAAGAAAAGTGCTGTTGAAGATCAATGGTGGATAGAAAGAAAAGTGCTTCTGGGAACAACAGAAGCAACATTTGGCGGTAATGAAGCCAACCCAAACAAGTTGAAATAAACAATACTTGCATTGCTGCTCTAGGATCCTCTAATCAACAAGAGGTTGTGACCAATAGGGAATTTAACCAGATGATCAATGAGCTTAACTAGAAAATGGTCGATAGCCAAAAGGCTCTTATGAACAAGATATATGCTTTGCTTGCACTACAAGCCTCAATTGTTCTAAAAACTAGGCCGGAGACAACCGGTGCTATAGAACAGAAGAATTCCTCCATCTTAAACTTGCATAGGAGGGATAACAAACAAAAGCAAAAAGAGATAGTTGGTGGAGCTACTTGGATTGTTCTTGAAGGTAATGGAAGTACTCCACCCACTAGAGCACAACCTGCTATAAACCCAAACCTTGGAGTGAATGCTCCATCTGGAAATGTTCCAATGATCCTCTCTGACTCTGAAGATGACATGCAACTTGACGACAAGGGATTGGAGTTGAATGCTGACATAGGTAGGCAAACTGCCAGAAAAGATGTTCAAACTGCCGCTATAAGGCCACCCGCGCGCCAATGAGGTTCTGCAGGAGTAGTTCTCCCGAAGAATGGAGGACCTAGGTTTCAGCTGGCAAACCAAGGTCGTTTGCAAAGTCAGATGCTTGGCTTAGCCCTTGACAGCCGACTTATAGACTACCGGACTAGTGAGGCATATATTGTGGACATGGTCAAACACTTGATGGAAGAAAGTAAAGGCAGGAAGGACGACGATTGGGGTTCTACACCAAACTCCATTTGCTGAAAATATCCTAAGGAAAGAGTATTCTGAGAAGTTTACTATGCCCATTATATCATCCTACAATGGGACAACATACCCTAACCACACTTGTATAAATATAGTTGGCATATGGATGGAGCTAGGCAATGAATATTGTCCGCTGCAGATGTTTCCTTATTTTCTTAAAAGGCGTCGCTTCAATGTGGTTTACCAGACACCCACCGAAATCCATCTCCACCTTTGATGGGTTGGTGAGAAAATTCATGGAATGGTTTAGACTTCTCACAGCCCAGCCAAAAGATGTGATGTGTCTTTTCAGCTTTTTCCAAGGACCGAACGAATCACTGAAATTCTTTATGAACCAATTTAATACGACAATTATTAAAGTAAGCAACCCTAACAAAGACATAGTATTCACGGCTTTGGTCCGAGCTATCCATCAAAATATGGACTTTGGAAAATGGATTAAGATGAAACAACTAACTACCATGAAGGAGTTTAATAGGAAAGCATGCTAGTATTTAAGGACGGAAGAGGCAGATGCGTTAGAAGGTAAGACTGCCAATTTGCAATCGAGTGAGGTAGTTTAAAGCAATGTAGCGATAAATCAGGATAAAAAAAAATTTGGGGCCACTACAAGAAATGCTGGGAAAGGCAAAAACCAGAAAAAGGAGAACCAGAACTCTAGCATAAGCGATGAGGGTGGAAAGCAGATTAGAAATCTAAGACCCGAAGAGTATATTCCATCGAATGACTGCTTGGAAAACACCTACCTGGCGACTTAGGGAACTGAGCGATACAAGAAACCTGCTAGAATATAAGAATCTGAACGGAAAAAATTGTCAGAGAAGTTCTGCTGCTTCCACTATACTCATGAGCACAACACAAATGAGTGTCGACACCTGAAAAACATGATTGAATAATTGACCAGGAACAACCGGGTCCGGCAATATGTAAAGAAATAAAAAAACCATAATCAACCCGGTGGACCCTAAACTCCAAGCACTCAAGGAAACCAATCTAGACATAGTGGATATGGGTCTAGCGTACGAAACAAAGACTTGTTATCAATACTATCTCTGTAGGACCTCACCCAGCACAGAAAAGTTGGGGCGAGTTGGAGCGATATGCAATTTTATTGAAGCCTGCTCCAAAGAAACCTTTCTTGTAGTCGAAGATAGAACCCCAACTAAGCAGTAGAGAACACTCAATGATGAAATAGTGTTTTGAAATCGAGACACTGAAGGAGTAGAAGCGCCAACTCTCAACCTGATGGTGGTAACGGTCAGGTTCAAAGTGGAAGTTGTGCGTCGAGTGCTGGTGGATAGTGGAAGTTCCGTTAACATCCTAATCTGACACACATTCTGTAACGACCCGTAAATTTTAACCGTTTTAATAACGTAATTAGTTGAAATTTTGTGAAATTTAAACGATAAAATTTTGAAATAAAAATTTAATATTTGAAATGCGTTTAGTTAAACATAGCAACTGGTAAATTTTCGTCCGAAAATATGGAAGTTTATTTCGCGCGTAAATTTACTTCAATTTAATCAGTTAAAAAGCAATGAAAATAAAATGTTTTCGAAACCTAAATATTTTTACATAGAAAAATTCTAAACCATCTTCTGAGTAAGATGTCAGTTTGTCGTTTTTCCAAATTCGGACATCTTTGGCTCCGTCGATCTTATTTTTCTACGTTTTTGCTGCATTTTCCGCTAGTAGAAAATTCGAGTTTTTATAATTCAATCAAATCACTGATATCTGTATATCGTTTTAATCGTCTCGTCGTGCTGATCTCAACAGTGTATTCATTTGTGTATTTCGGAAATCCGATACGCGATGAAATCTGTGAAATGATTTTTGTACCGGTACACGTTTTAAACTTTTGGGATTCCTTGTTTCTATTCAGCGTATAGCTTTTATTTTTCCAACCTCTTGCTATTCCCTAGTTAATCTATTCCGTGAATTCAGCTTCTAGCTTTTATTATTCAACCGGTTCAATTTATTTTGATGGTTAGTTTCCTTCTTCATCTGGTTGCTTGTTGCTCTTATATTGGTTCTGCTTGCTCACTTTGGCTTTGGAACCTACGCATCCTCATCTCCATTTTTATTTTATTTTAGCAACATGCAAGCCGAGCTCTTCACCTGCCACGCCGACCAACAACTCGACCCGCCGTGCCCCATCCTTACCTAGCACGCCACCCATGCTCACTGGCCAACTCCCCAAACCTAAACCATGTTGCTCGGCCACTATAATCACACGTGTTCCATCCTTTCAAGCCGGAACTCCAGCGGTCGATCTTCTTCTCCCCTCTTCCTCCGCCCGCCTGCCCTTCGTCCTCTAGATCTCGCCTACAGCCCGACCACCGTGGCCACCTCCAACCGCCCTTATCTCCTCCGTCGAGCTTTGTCCATCCATCTCTCTGGCATCTATTGTCCATACATCTGTTATGTAAGTGCACATATATATTATGTTAGTGTATATATTTTATTACATAACCATATTTTCAAATTTATCATAGTAAAGTATACTTATGTGGATTATATGTTAATTTATATATACATTTGTATATATGAAATTAAGTTGTATGTTTCATATTTTGTTTACAGGCATACGCATCCACTATATTTATGTATTGAGGTTTCTATTAAATTTGTTTAAATTGTCCAGTTTACAATAGTAGATATTTTATTAACTTATATTTTACTGTTTAGGTATATAGTATATATACTATTGGCGGTTACACTTGTAAGTTGTATACAGTCTAGTTGTTGTGTATGAGAGTTTGTATAACCATATATAGATATAACGGTTTGAGTTTATACATATATTTGATTTTAACAAATGCTAGTTTCGTTATATATATATATATAATATGTGTAGATATAAGACAAGCCGTATACATATGTATACGTAAATTCTACATGATGATTTTTGACATTCCCATATCTAGGCTTATGTATCTTTGTCTGCCTACTTATATAGTCTTAAATATCTTACGTGTTTGGGTAAATTTACAGCATGTTTACTGGTATGGATGTAACTTACTATAGTATTTATTTAAACATATGTTAGTACTCTAATATATTTGTTATAACTGAAATATATATGTATTTCTAAAGTATAATTTAAGGTATATTTGTCATATATAGGGTCTGCATGGGTTTGTTTGCACATAAATTTTGTTTACACCTATTGGTCTGCGAATATGTTATATAAGTTAAAATTTTTGTCTGTGATGTTTTGATTTTTCTAGGGTATATTTGCCTTGCTGAGTGGAAAAATATAATATAAGTACTATTTATATTTTTACATAGTAGTCGTATGTACATATATGAGTTATATTGATGTTGCTGTATATATATATATATATATATATATATATGTATATGTATATGTATAGAAAAGTGTAAGCTATAAATAATGTTCTCCAAAGTTTTGCATATGACTGACATGTGTTATATAGTTAAAAAAAAAGTTGTTTATAATATGTAAGATTTATATATATAACTTATACAATTTGTGTGCATACTTTCATACAGGGGAATACATATATGTATATATTATAATGATTTAATCTTTGTTTGTACTCAAGTTAAAGGTTGATTTTTAATATAATAAGTATGTAAGTTTAGGTATGTATAGTGGCATTTGCCGTTTGAATGTATATAGTGATATATATTGTTGATTTCAAAATATATTATGAATTTTTTTTTATATACATGAGTTTTATTTTAAAACTTTGATTTTGATATATATATTTAATTTAAAAACAATGATTTTTAATTATATGTTATTCTAATATTTGTTTAAATTAAAAATTGATTTCCTGGAATAACATATATCTATATATTTGATGTTTCTGTCAAAATGATTTAATTGTTTCATCGATCCTGTTCTGATTTGAATTCGTCTCTTCCTATTCATCAGCTTCGTTCGCCGATTCAATCTTGCCTTGTTTGTGATTCCGTGCTTGGATTTCGTAACTCAACTTCATTGTCTACCGCTCTAGCCTCGAAAGGTGAGCACTCACTCACGATTAACGTTCTTTTATTTATTAAATTTGATTTCAATTGAAACGACAATTGAAATATGCTGCTGTTAGATATTTCCACTGTTATCACCTGTATCAGTTCACCTATGACATATGACACCATTATCTGTTATATATGAAATGATAATCCAGTTTGGTTGTTAAATGATTGATTGTTTGATGTTTACAATTGGACGTTAAGTTTGAAATGTATAAAGTGATAAATATTATGCAAGTAAATTTGACGTAGGATAATTGAAATTTAAAACGACATATATGTTGAATTTGATTACTTGAATATGACCCCTTTTAATTGTTAAATTAATTGACATGTAGAATAGTGATAATTACACTTTGAACCGTTGAACGAATATTGGATTAATTATTGTAGTGTAAAAATTGAAATTGAATGACAAGTGAAAACCGTAATGTAATAATCTTTAATCTACATGAAATGATAGTGTAGATTCTAGAAGTAATTATATTAATTCGTACAAATAACAATGCGAATTAATACGGTTATTTCGGGATTATTTAAATTGATTGTTGGATTGTTATTGTTTGTTGTTATTGCTTGTTTATTTACTTTGATACCATCCCAGTTATCACACTGCAAGTTCCCTTAGCTATGTTTTGATTTTGAATTGAATTGGAATCGGGTTGAAATGATAAATACCCAAATTGAACTTTGACCTAGGATAGGAAATTAAATAAAAACCCGATTGGTCAATAATTTGATTTAAAAATAAAATGAAGATTTTATTTGAATAAATAAAATGGTTTTGAAATGAAGTTGAAATTTGAATTTTTATGAAAGGAAAATGTTAATATTTAATAATCTGAAACAAAATATTAACAATGTAATTGATGAAAGAAAGTTGTTTAATTTGAGAAATGATTGAATTAAGTTTGAAATTATAATTAAGTTTGAAATTATTAAACTTTGAAATTATTTAATAATTAAATAAGGTTGAATTATTTGATAATTAAATAAAAATTTGAATTCTTTGATAAGAGAAATTGAACTTTGAATAAGTAAATTTGAACCTCTTAAATGAATAAAATTAAGTTTTGGAAAATTATTTAAGTAAGTAAATAGGTGAGATTGAATTTCTTTAACAAGAAATAAAATGCGATTTATTGAAATTAATGTAAGACTTGAAATTTAAAGAAATTGAGTTGATGAAGTTAATTTAATTTAATTCAAATTTGAAGTTTTGATTAATGAAGTTGAACTTAAGAAATTGATTTAATGAATTGGAAATGTAATAGAAATTGTTTTGAATGATAAAGTAACTTAACAAATATTGAATGAAATCGATAAATGAGTTTAAATTGATTTGAATGTTAAATAAAATTTATTTAAATGATTTGGAATGAAACTTATTTACGAACTTGAATCAATATTTGAATGGTTTTAAATAAAGATTGAATTTGAATTATAAGGTTTTGAAATGATAATTTGGAAGTTTTGAAACGTAAATTATTGAAAATTGGTTTTGAAAGACAAATGAATGTTGATTTACGAATTCTATTTGAAATTGAAATTGATTTGGTTTTGAAATAAACAAACGACCAATCGGTGTAATAATTACGAAAGTTATTAAAGAGACCGGAATCGGTTATGGACATACTCTCTGTCTAAACCGAAAACCACTTTAATAACTATACGCGGAGTTGTGATCCAGAATGAAGTGGTTGGAATGATGTACGTGATGATTGAAGAAAGAGAACGATAATGGATAGCCTTGACACTTGTGTCAAATTGGAAATGACTAAAACAGGAGCCGTGTCGGGCCAATGGAGGATTAGCTACCTCAAGTGAACACACTTCTTCGAACTACTCATTACTTGTTGTCGATTGGTGCACCCTTGATTTTGGGAGTGTTGTTTCACGGTGTTGCGGGCGCTGCGGCGTTGCGTTCTCACCAGTCCGGATCAGGCAAACGGTAGTATCACTACCTTGGGTATTGCCTCATGTGCCTTGTCATACTTGTATCCCTTTATTCGCGACCACTACGAATTTGTTTTGTACCTTTAGTATATGGATTGCCCTCTGGTGACTTCCGGTTTTGGGGAAACTACGGTCTTGTATATGCTTTTGGGAATAAAAATGTGTTAAGGGTGGAATGGGCCATGACTTAACACTATTTTGATACCTTATATTACTGATAGACATTATCTACTTAGCGTACATTACTACCTAGTAGATAGTTTAACGGATCCTTAAAGGATGGTTATTCCAAACATCCTTTGAGTTACTTGTATTTCAATTGCTATTTCACTTGAGTTGGATTTATTAATATAAGAATGTTAATCCTGACTCGAGTGTTTTGTGTTTTGCTTTACGCTTGGGTCAGACTGAGTGTACCAGTATTCGAGACTCACCTTTGAAGTTGGAGCTTTGCTTGGAGATCCAACCATCTATTCTGCTTTCAGTATTCGATGATTCCAGTGATGTATTCTGATTTGTATCTGATGTATCGTGTTACTCTTCCGTTGTATCTGGTTTAACTCTGATGTATCGTATTACTCTTCTGTTGTAAACTATGATGTAACTTATACATTTATATAGTAGCTTCATGAACTACTATCTCTTTTATTTCCGCTGCATTTATTACTCTGTGTCTGTGATATGTGATTATTCATTTACTGTATATGTTCAGTTTTGCCAAATTTAAATTAACAATGCGGTATTTTGAGCAATTCAACTCTAGCATGAGTGTCTACCTATACACTTATAATGGATGCGAATGGTCCAAAATATCGGGTCGTTACATTTGGTATCAGAGCTTTGGTAGCTCTAGGCAAAACTCAGCATATAGGGTAAATATATTTACAGAATCACTCTCATTCGAGTTTCAATCTCTTCCCTTGACTCAATTCCTTTGAATTTTGGAACGTTCCCTTCGGTTCCGAAATTCATTCGTGTCCTTCACTATTCGTCTTCTTTCAATCCTGGAGCACCCCATAACTCCATTCTGAATGTTATCTATAATAGATCGGTGGTCTCGCCAATCTTCGAATGATTCGTAAAGGAGTAAAACTCCTTTATAATAGGCATTGATTTACCGGAGATTTCTGTATCCTCGGTTTACGATGCTATCTATCTCCTACTATACCTGAATTCAATTTCTTGAGATCGAATGTAGATTTACCTCGAAATTTTGCATCGATCCTATTCTTGAAGTCACGGTCGACCCGGTTAAGGTTGCCCGCGATCTAATAACTTATTCATCTTCCTATTTTGTTATTTTAATTATCATATCTTTGTTTCGAACATATCTTCGAATCAAATTTCTCTTTGATTTGAGTCCATCAAATTTGAAACCCTATCCTTATTTTGAAAATTCATTCCTGTATCGTCGAGCAAAGAAATGTATTTGTAAACTAATATATATAAATGCTTTAAATATATGCTGTGTTGTTTGAGCTGTTGAGGTTGATTTGGGTTTCCGATCGATTCGTCTGATCAACGCTATCGATAGGATTTCCAAAACACTTGAGCAGAGCAAGCTGACACAATGTTGTTTTCAAATTTGGAAAATAAAATAAAGTTTGTATGATTTTACTATATATAAGTATGAATTTTCTTTAACCAAACTGTAATAAATTTATTGTTGGAGTGATAATATTTGATTATCATTTATTGTTTTGTAAACAAATGACTATTGCAATATAAATAATTGAAGTTATAAACTTGGCTATAATGCAAATTTGAAATCTGAAATGTATTTAAATCAAGAATTTGAGAATTTAATTTTTTTTGGGTGATTTCAATTTGGTTTTTAAGTTTTAAGTGTATAGTATTTAAAATATTTTCAAATAGAAATCATTTTCATAGAATTTTAAAATGTTGAAATCAGTGCTCTTCTCTTTGTCGCTGGAAAATAATTTTGGTGATGGCGGCCGCATCATCGACATTCATTTTCGAGTTTCGAAGTGGAGAGACCATTATGTAGCTTCGCTACGGTTTTGTTTTGAAGAGAAAAAAAAAATTCTGATATGAATTTCTTCAGTATATTTTGATTCACATATATATAGGAATCTTATTTTAAAAATTAATTTGATTTGATATAAATATATTATATATATCTCTAAATTGTTTAAAGTTAATCGGAAATCTAATTCTTAAATTTTGTTAAAAGATGATTTTAATTATAAATAAAACCAAAATTTGGAATAAATATTTAAACTTGAATAATTGAATTGGGAAAATATTATTTGTATATTGTTCAACTGCATTCTAATACAACTTACCTAAATCATTCAGAAGTTGAATATGTAATTGGATAATATATAAGATAAATCGAATTTATAAATAAAATTTGAGTGTTTATAATAAATGTTATACACTAAATTTTGGTTATAAAGATGTTAATAGAGTTAGATAGGATAATAAGTAAACTCAGTTAATAATGAAATAAATTTGTTTTGAAAGAATTAATAAATTTGTTTTGAAAGAATTAATAAATTTGTTTTGAAAGAATTAATAAATTTGATTTGAAAGAATTAATAAATTGAAATTTGATCAACATATGAAAATACCTTGAATTTAAAAGAAATTAATAGATGTAAATTAATTTAAATCGAAACTTTTATGTTTTAAATTAATTTATATGGGTTAAATATATGTGAGTAGATATATTAAGTAGAATAAATTTAACAGTAATTTGGAATAAAGAATAATTTAAAATTGTTGAAGAAAATATGATTATAATAAAAGACTATTCAAATTTATGGTTTTAGAAATTGTAAATTGAAGATAATTGGATAATAAGATAATGAATTTAGAAATAGTTGAGATTGATTTTAGTGAAATGAAATGGATTAAATCAATTATTGAATATCAATTAATTTAAATTTGAAATTATATGGTTTAAATTAATTGTTATTTTGTATTTCAAATCTGTTTTCTTTCAGGTTGTTTCTATTCTCCTACCTTGTTCCTTTTCGGGGACGAAAAGTTTTGAGTGGGGGAGAGTGTAACGACCCGTAAGTTTTAACCGTTTTAATAACGTAATTAGTTGAAATTTTGTGAAATTTAAACGATAAAATTTTGAAATAAAAATTTAATATTTGAAATGCGTTTAGTTAAACATAGCAACTGGTAAATTTTCGTCCGAAAATATGGAAGTTTATTTCGCGCGTAAATTTACTTTAATTTAATCAGTTAAAAAGCGATGAAAATAAAATGTTTCCGAAACCTAAATATTTTTACATAGAAAAATTCTAAACCATCTTCTGAGCAAGATGTCAGTTTGTCGTTTTTCCAAATTCAGACATCTTTGGCTCCATCGATCTTATTTTTCTACGTTTTTGCTGCATTTTCCGCTAGTAGAAAATTCGAGTTTTTATAATTCAATCAAATCACTGATATCTGTATATCGTTTTAATCGTCTCGTCGTGCTGATCTCAACAGTGTATTCATTTGTGTATTTCGGAAATCCGGTACACGATGAAATCTGTGAAATGATTTTTGTATCGGTACGCGTTTTAAACTTTTGGGATTCCTTGTTTCTGTTCAGCGGATAGCTTTTATTTTTCCAACCTCTTGCTATTCCCTAGTTAATCTATTCCGTGAATTCAGCTTCTAGCTTTTATTATTCAACCGGTTCAATTTATTTTGATGGTTAGTTTCCTTCTTCATCTGGTTGCTTGTTGCTCTTATATTGGTTCTGCCTGCTCACTTTGGCTTTGGAACCTACGCATCCTCATCTCCATTTTTATTTTTTTTAGCAACATGCAAGCCGAGCTCTTCACCTGCCACGCCGACCAACAACTCGACCCGTCGTGCCCCATCCTTACCTAGCACGCCAACCATGCTCACTGGCCAACTCCCCAAACCTAAACCATGTTTCTCGGCCACTATAATCACACGTGTTCCATCCTTTCAAGCCGGAACTCCAGCGGCCGATCTTCTTCTCCCCTCTTCCTCCGCCCGCCTGCCCTTCGTCCTCTAGATCTCGCCTACAGCCCGACCACCGTGGCCACCTCCAACCGCCCTTATCTCCTCCATCGAGCTTTGTCCATCCATCTCTCTGGCATCTATTGTCCATACATCTGTTATGTAAGTGCACATATATATTATGTTAGTGTATATATTTTATTACATAACCATATTTTCAAATTTATCATAGTAAAGTATACTTATGTGGATTATATGTTAATTTATATATACATTTGTATATATGAAATTAAGTTGTATGTTTCATATTTTGTTTACAGGCATACGCATCCACTATATTTATGTATTGAGGTTTCTATTAAATTTGTTTAAATTGTCCAGTTTACAATAGTAGATATTTTATTAACTTATATTTTACTGTTTATGTATATAGTATATATACTATTGGCGGTTACACTTGTAAGTTGTATACAGTCTAGTTGTTGTGTATGAGAGTTTGTATAACCATATATAGATATAACGGTTTGAGTTTATACATATATTTGATTTTAACAAATGCTAGTTTCGTTATATATATATATAATATGTGTAGATATAAGACAAGCCGTATACATATGTATACGTAAATTCTACATAATGATTTTTGACATTCCCATATCTAGGCTTATGTATCTTTGTCTGCCTACTTATATAGTCTTAAATATCTTACGTGTTTGGGTAAATTTACAGCATGTTTACTGGTATGGATGTAACTTACTAATTACTATAGTATTTATTTAAACATATGTTAGTACTCTAATATATTTGTTATAACTGAAATATATATGTATTTCTAAAGT
Organism: Allium fistulosum; assembly: GCA_030737815.1. NCBI lineage: Eukaryota > Viridiplantae > Streptophyta > Magnoliopsida > Asparagales > Amaryllidaceae > Allium > Allium fistulosum. Next base: position 330,435,124 of record CM060906.1, read on the forward strand.
ATAATTTAAGGTATATTTGTCATATATAGGGTCTGCATGGGTTTGTTTGCACATAAATTTTGTTTACACCTATTGGTCTGCGAATATGTTATATAAGTTAAAAAATTTGTCTGTGATGTTTTGATTTTTCTAGGGTATATTTGCCTTGCTGAGTGGAAAAATATAATATAAGTACTATTTATATTTTTACATAGTAGTCGTATGTACATATATGAGTTATATTGATGTTGCTGTATATATATATATATATATATATATGTATATGTATAGAAAAGTGTAAGCTATAAATAATGTTCTCCAAAGTTTTGCATATGACTGACATGTGTTATATAGTTAAAAAAAGAAGTTGTTTATAATATGTAAGATTTATATATATAACTTATACAATTTGTGTGCATACTTTCATACAGGGGAATACATATATGTATATATTATAATGATTTAATCTTTGTTTGTACTCAAGTTAAAGGTTGATTTTTAATATAATAAGTATGTAAGTTTAAGTATGTATAGTGGCATTTGCCGTCTGAATGTATATAGTGATATATATTGTTGATTTCAAAATATATTATGAATTTTTTTTTATATACATGAGTTTTATTTTAAAACATTGATTTTGATATATATATTTAATTTAAAAACAATGATTTTTAATTATATGTTATTCTAATATTTGATTAAATTAAATATTGATTTCCTGGAATAACATATATCTATATATTTGATGTTTCTGTCAAAATGATTTAATTGTTTCATCGATCCTGTTCTGATTTGAATTCGTCTCTTCCTATTCATCAGCTTCGTTCGCCGATTCAATCTTGCCTTGTTTGTGATTTCGTGCTTGGATTTCGTAACTCAACTTCATTGTCTACCGCTCTAGCCTCGAAAGGTGAGCACTCACTCACGATTAACGTTCTTTTATTTATTAAATTTGATTTCAATTGAAACGACAATTGAAATATGCTGTTGTTAGATATTTCCACTGTTATCACCTGTATCAGTTCACCTATGACATATGACACCATTATCTGTTATATATGAAATGATAATCCAGTTTGGTTGTTAAATGATTGATTGTTTGATGTTTACAATTGGACGTTAAGTTTGAAATGTATAAAGTGATAAATATTATGCAAGTAAATTTGACGTAGGATAATTGAAATTTAAAACGACATATATGTTGAATTTGATTACTTGAATATGACCCCTTTTAATTGTTAAATTAATTGACATGTAGAATAGTGATAATTACACTTTGAACCGTTGAACGAATATTGGATTAATTATTGTAGTGTAAAAATTGAAATTGAATGACAAGTGAAAACCGTAATGTAATAATCTTTAATCTACATGAAATGATAGTGTAGATTCTAGAAGTAATTATATTAATTCGTACAAATAACAATGCGAATTAATACGGTTATTTCGGGATTATTTAAATTGATTGTTGGATTGTTATTGTTTGTTGTTATTGCTTGTTTATTTACTTTGATACCATCCCAGTTATCACACTGCAAGTTCCCTTAGCTATGTTTTGATTTTGAATTGAATTGGAATCGGGTTGAAATGATAAATACCCAAATTGAACTTTGACCTAGGATAGGAAATTAAATAAAAACCCGATTGGTCAATAATTTGATTTAAAAATAAAATGAAGATTTTATTTGAATAAATAAAATGGTTTTGAAATGAAGTTGAAATTTGAATTTTTATGAAAGGAAAATGTTAATATTTAATAATCTGAAACAAAATATTAACAATGTAATTGATGAAAGAAAGTTGTTTAATTTGAGAAATGATTGAATTAAGTTTGAAATTATAATTAAGTTTGAAATTATTAAACTTTGAAATTATTTAATAATTAAATAAGATTGAATTATTTGATAATTAAATAAAAATTTGAATTCTTTGATAAGAGAAATTGAACTTTGAATAAGTAAATTTGAACCTCTTAAATGAATAAAATTAAGTTTTGGAAAATTATTTAAGTAAGTAAATAGGTGAGATTGAATTTCTTTAACAAGAAATAAAATGCGATTTATTGAAATTAATGTAAGACTTGAAATTTAAAGAAATTGAGTTGATGAAGTTAATTTAATTTAATTCAAATTTGCAGTTTTGATTTAATGAAGTTGAACTTAAGAAATTGATTTAATGAATTGGAAATGTAATAGAAATTGTTTTGAATGATAAAGTAACTTAACGAATATTGAATGAAATCGATAAATGAGTTTAAATTGATTTGAATGTTAAATAAAATTTATTTAAATGATTTGGAATGAAACTTATTTACGAACTTGAATCAATATTTGAATGGTTTTAAATAAAGATTGAAATTGAATTATAAGGTTTTGAAATGATAATTTAGAAGTTTTGAAACGTAAATTATTGAAAATTGGTTTTGAAAGACAAATGAATGTTGATTTAAGAATTCTATTTGAAATTGAAATTGATTTGGTTTTGAAATAAACAAACGACCAATCGGTGTAATAATTACGAAAGTTATTAAAGAGACCGGAATCGGTTATGGACATACTCTCTGTCTAAACCAAAAACCACTTTAATAACTATACGCGGAGTTGTGATCCAGAATGAAGTGGTTGGAATGATGTACGTGATGATTGAAGAAAGAGAACGATAATGGATAGCCTTGACACTTGTGTCAAATTGGAAATGACTAAAACAGGAGCCGTGCCGGGCCAATGGAGGATTAGCTACCTCAAGTGAACACACTTCTTCGAACTACTCATTACTTGTTGTCGATTGGTGCACCCTTGATTTTGGGAGTGTTGTTTCACGGTGTTGCGGGCGCTGCGGCATTGCGTTCTCACCAGTCCGGATCAGGCAAACGGTAGTATCACTACCTTGGGTATTGCCTCATGTGCCTTGTCATACTTGTATCCCTTTATTCGCGACCACTATGAATTTGTTTTGTACCTTTAGTATATGGATTGCCCTCTGGTGACTTCCGGTTTTGGGGAAACTACGGTCTTGTATATGCTTTTGGGAATAAAAATGTGTTAAGGGTGGAATGGGCCATGACTTAACACTATTTTGATACCTTATATTACTGATAGACATTATCTACTTAGCGTACATTACTACCTAGTAGATAGTTTAACGGATCCTTAAAGGATGGTTATTCCAAACATCCTTTGAGTTACTTGTATTTCAATTGCTATTTCACTTGAGTTGGATTTATTAATATAAGAATGTTAATCCTGACTCGAGTGTTTTGTGTTTTGCTTTACGCTCGGGTCAGACTGAGTGTACCAGTATTCGAGACTCACCTTTGAAGTTGGAGCTTTGCTTGGAGATCCAGCCATCTATTCTGATTTCAGTATTCGATGATTCCAGTGATGTATTCTGATTTGTATCTGATGTATCATGTTACTCTTCCGTTGTATCTGGTTTAACTCTGATGTATCGTATTACTCTTCTGTTGTAAACTCTGATGTAACTTATACATTTATATAGTAGCTTCATGAACTACTATCTCTTTTATTTCCGCTGCATTTATTACTCTGTGTCTGTGATATGTGATTATTCATTTACTGTATATGTTCAGTTTTGCCAAATTTAAATTAACAATGCGGTATTTTGAGCAATTCAACTCCGGCATGAGTGTCTACCTATACACTTATAATGGATGCGAATGGTCCAAAATATCGGGTCGTTACACATTCGACCAGATGAAAATCAAAACGAAGGATGTGTCTACTTGCTGAACTAAGATTTAGGGATTCACAAGTGAACTATGACAGCTAGTCGGGAAGATTGACTTACCTATGGAACTCGAAGAAGGAGAACGAAGGGTGGTTCTTATCCAGTCCTTCGTAATAGTTGATGAAATATCAGGCTATAAAGCTTTCTTGGATCGACCGGCCCTCGCAGATTTTAGAATTGCTTTAGCTCAGTGATGACTTACCATGAAATTCCCAATAGAAAATTGAGTTGGAGTTATAATAGGAGATTAAAGTGCTGCAAGATAATGTTATATCACTGAATTTTGTGAATCAAAATGAAAAGAAAAGGAAAAGTGGGGAAGTCTCTCCACATTCTTGAACCATCAACATAGCAATTACAGAGCCGCCCCTAGCTCAGGGGCCATAATCGATACGACAAGGTTTTGGACCCTAGGAAGAAGATTTGAGAGAAGGAATGGGCCGCACCGGCGGAGATTACGGTGTCTGTCCCTGTTGACATGGATGACCCAACTTGAGTCCTAAAGATAGGTCACAAGTTGGAATCAAAATGCAACAAGAATTGATCAAATTTCTCCGCGCCAATCAGGAGGTGTTCGCTTGGACATATTCCAATATGTGCAGGATATCGCTGAAGATAATGGGTCACACACTTGATATCTGTCCTAAGTTCACTCCACTGAGGCAAAAGAAACGCAGGCTGGGTCCGGAACGATCTGCTGTGCTGAAAGACGAAGTGGATAAGCTGTTGGCAAACGGCTTCATCAAAGACGCAACTTTTATCCTGAGTGGGTATCAAATCCAATCTTAATCAAGAAATCGAACGGGAAGTGGCGGATTTGTATCAACCATTCAGACCTGAACAAAGCTTGCCTGAAGGATAACTTCCCACTACTTAGGATTGACCAGCTTGTTTAACGATGAGTTTTCTATCGAATTAGAAAACCCGCGATAAATTTTGAATTAAATTTATACCGCAAGCGCACGGCGTACAATTGTTAGTACGTGGCGAGTACGGCTCGATCCGCAGGGAATTGTTAGATTTTAAATCTCTATTCAATCAAATTAAACCAAGAATTTGAAGAGTGTGAAGCTAAAAATGTAAATAAACTAACTAACTAACAAAAGAAATTTGATAAAAAATATGAGAGTTAAATGACAATTTAGAGATAATTCCACTCTCTAGATCATATAGTTCAACAAGTTATGAAATTATGATCTCTTTTTTTTTCATTAGTGAGTTTAATTGATGTGTTTATCATAAGTATGACATATTTGTGCTATTAATTAGCTCAACATAAGCCATCAAACTATAACACAACCTTTAAACCACTTTTAATTCTCATGAAAAATAACAACAAGTTGAAAATGAAATCTATTTTAAGCATGGCCTATTAACTTTTGATTAGAAATACGGACCATCAAATTTTGATTTAATTTCACTTCATTGCCATAATCATATGTAGCTGAAGAGGCAATTTGTGATTCATATGACTAAGCATAGCTTATTTGTTTTGAACAATATAGGCTATCAAACTCAATACCAAACACAAAATTACATAAACAACAACTTTCCATGAACCACAAAAAGAGAGCAAAGATTATCAAAATGTTGAAGCTACATGATTAGAGGCTTCATTACCCCTAAATTGAAGGTATTAGCCTCTCATTTGTGTTATCATATCAACACAAGTAGCATGCAACATGAAACAAAAATAAGAGGAAAAAGAGCTAAATGAACAAGAAATAACTAATCTACTTGCATTAAAATCAAACTACACTACTAGCATGAAAGGAAGTAAATAAGAAAAGAAAAGAGCAATGTATTAAAGTTGCATAAAAATATATATTACATGAAAGACATGGCTAAGTAGCCATGAAAAGAAAGAGAGCTCTCATTTTATTTCTAAGGTAAAACTAAAGAGAAGAGAGCCTAAGAGAGACTAAAGAAGAGAGGAGGGTTACATGAAACATAAGGGGTATTTATACAAGTTAGAAACCCTAATCCATATTTTTGGGGAATGCCTAAACTACCCCTCTAGGAAGTGTGGTGGCCAAGGAATCATTAGCTTCAATAGTCACCCATTAAGTGTGCATGAAAGTGTAATGGCCATTAGCATGTGGATTAGCTTCTAATTTCTACATGAATGTAGGTGGGTAAGTGGGGTCCTCCATGATCCATGAAATGAATTATTTCCATGTCCATTCCTTTGTATTCACTCTTGTGCATGCATATATCTTCATGAAACCACTTGTATATGAAGCCAAATTCCTTCAAAATAATATAGAAATTTCCAATTAAATTTTCTCAAATTAATATATGTACAAAAATGACCATTTTGCCACTATATGGAGATGGATATATGGCGATTTGAAAATAATTTGAATTTTGGTTTAAACAAGTTAAAATACCCAATAGGATCATTTATTTAATTTAATTAGATTAAATATGGTGGTAAAAATTTGCACATTTACGTGCACATCAAATACCCCCACACTTATCTTTTTATTCGTCCTCGAACAAAGAAAAAAAACTAAGGTAAATCCGTTTTCGTAGGAAACACGATTGTATTGAGCGTATGCAATAAGCCCTTAAACCTCAAGGTGTCCCCAGTAGGACGAGTGTTGTCTCGTGAGGGTTTTCAGCGGATACTACCCACAAAACCCAAATGCTGGATGAAAATATTTACAAAATGCAAGATTTATTTACAAAGAGATGAATGCGAGTTTTTCAAATTATTTACAATGAAGGATTCACTTTTAAATCGACACAAATAATTTAAATATAGGTTTTGGTTATTATCACGAAATTTAAGACCTTTTACTTATCAAAATTTCCAACAAAAATCAAGTTATCATAGCAAATATACTATTGTTTAACTCGTTGTTTCGGTTGATAACAAAGTGTAACTATGAGATAGATCCTTAGTTGATTATCAAAGTTTATCAAAGTGGTATTTTCATTTCTTTTCAATAACAAATCAAATCAAATAAGTTTAAATGGTGATTGGATTTCATTTTCTTACTCTCTTTATTTTTATTTTTTTTATTTTTTTATTTTTTTTATAAAATTTTATTGATATTTACAATATTTACATATGCCTAACTCAGATAAATTGAGGCTAGATATATTACCCATGCACTGCCTTTCAGACTTATGTGAAGGGAATACAGAGCGTAGCGAGTGAACACACGAGTGTGAACACCTATCGACTATGGGCATTATTAATAAAAGAATTTTTATATACATACACCTAACTCGGATAAACTGAGGCCAGATATACCGATCACGCACTGCCTTTTAGGCTTATGTGAGAATGGTACAGAGCATAGCGAGTGAACACACGAGTGTGAACACATGACTCTAGGTGTTTATTAAAAACTATACATATATACAAGAAATATTTTTTGTTTTTTTTTGTTTTTTAGAAGAGAGAGTTTCGCACTATCATCTTAGCACCATTTAACTTAGAAGACAAAAAATTGTTACATCATTACTTTAAATCAACCACTTTTTAAAACAAAGATTTCAATTAGGATGTATTTCATAATTAACATGTATGAATCTTCCTATATACTAGTTAAACCATTGTTATTTGTAATCAAACTTCATTTTTATTTTTGTTAAGACAAATAAATTTTCAAAAATTTTAATTTAATAAACAAAAACCATATATTTATCCTATAGTGTTTCTTTCAAAATAAATTTAAAAATGCTTAAAAAATTTGAGATTTTTTTCTCTCTCTAAGTTTTGGAAAGAAAATGTAAAAACTAAAAATTACCATGAAAAATTAAAAATGAAGATGAGACTCCCCCCACACTTGATTTTAACTGTGTCCCCACACTCAACCTAAGTGGAAGGAGAAGAATAAAACAAAAATAAAAAGATGACATATATTTACATGAAAATGAGCGGTACTTACACGAGATCAGAAAGTATATAGTCCAAAAGTAAATGAAACGGTCTTCCAAAGACTTATTCATTTGTCTCGTCAAATATGCAAGACACAACTTAAGCTCGGAAAACCAAACCGTAAAAGATTTCAGAGTTGAATATGGATTTGAAAAAACGAATGTCATTTTATTAGAAATCGTATGAGTAGTTTTCTTTTCGATGATTTTCGAGGTTGATAAAATGATTGATTGAAGTTCAAGTTTAATTTCACCAATTTGAAATTCAAGCCTATCATTGAAAACTTCTTCTGAATCATTGATTTCAAAATCAAAATGATGATTTAAATCTTCTTCTTCAAAATTCGACAACTCGTTCTCGAAAATTCCAAAAAATTCATGTTCATTAAATTCGTCTTCCTTTCTTGAATTATCAACAACTTCACTGCATGTGTCGAGTTCAAAATCCAAAGTTGTGTTTAAATTTTCATAATCGAAAAAAGGAAGATCGAGTTTTGAATCAAGTTTCCCACCCTCAAAAGAATTGAAATCCAACTCAATTACCGTGTTTTCAACAACTTCATTAAGATTGTTATTTTTAATTTCAAAAGTTGTTATTTGAAAATCGTTGATTTGGGTAAAAGATGGATTATTATTTGACTCGTCACACGTTGGGATTTGGTTTTGTTGTTCATGTAATTTTTTGTATGTTTCAATCAACAAATCAGTGTGATCATCGTAAATTTCATTCATTTGTTCAACAAAATAAAATTTATTATTATTAACTTGTGAATGTTCGATTTGAAATTGTTGAGAATGAAAATTATCAATCGCATCGTAGTCGAGATTATTCCCATTGCCAAAATTGTTTGAAAAGTGGTTTCCATTATCGTTTTGACTTTGAAATTCGTTTTGGAATTCGAAATTGAATTGGCATGGGTTATACTAGAAATCATTTGAATTTTGAAGTGAACTCAAATTTTAATTATTTTGAAATCCTTGATTTGAGTTATCACACAAATATGAATTACACAACTCATATATCCTTTGATTTTGTTGTGTAGAGATTTCAAGTAAAGACGAAATCATTTCAATGCTATTTTCAAGAGTCGAGGGTTGGTTATCGTTTTGAAAACTTTGTTGTTCAAAATTCAAATTTTTTATAGAATAGTTATCGTTAAAATACCCATACGAATTTGGAGTGAAATCATATGGATTATATTGATTTTCACAACTATTGTAAAATTCAAGTGAATATGGAAATTCGAACATTTTCAAGAATGTTTTTGGTTTTTTTCTATAAAGGAAAAATATTTACAAAAATATTTTATCTTTCAGAAAGGGGAAAATTGATTTTTTGTTTTGTTTTTGGATTTTCAAAAATTTTTTTTGAAAAAATATTTTATTTTATTTTTTTGGATTTTTGATTTTCTAAAAAAAATAAGTAATTTTTTTTTTTGGATTTTTGTTTTTGATTAAAAAAAAATCAAAATAAAGGATTTAAAAACAAAGTTAAGGAATATTTACAATTTTTTTAGTTTTGGATTTTGAAAATTTTTTTTAGTTTTTTTTAAATATGCATGAACTAATGCAACTAAATGAATGCAAGGGTGTTTTACAAATTATTTATCCTAAGTTAACCCAAAATTGTATAATCACACTTTGTCTTAAATCAATAAGATAGTTCTCAGCCACGTAACGGATAGGATTTATCGGTGCACCACGAATCACCGTAGCAATGCAGCCGAAGGTTTAAGTACCTTCAGAGAAACAACCACTATAATATTTACGAATCACCGTAATATTTATAAATACTTATTGCTCTGCCGTAGCCTAGACACCAAGAAATTAAATTGTTCAAAGATGACAAATTGTCAATATACAATTAAGTATTATCAATGTCTAACTGTTATTATTAATCAAAACTCTAGGATGAAATGCAAAGCAGAAATTAAACGTGTATTAACAATGCAACTACGAATGGATTTTTATTTTTGTTTGTTGTTCTTTTTTTGTTTTTTTAAAATAAAATGCAAATGCAAGCAACCAACAATGCAATTCAAATAAAACTAGAGATGGGGTTAAAAGCAGCAATTTTTTTTGTATAAGCATGCTAGCAATTTATTTTTGGCAAGCGGAGCGGCAGTTTATTTTTGCAGTAGTTCTCCTTCTGAAATTCTGCTTTGGCAACCTAAAATAAAAGAAAGATATATACAAGGATTTTTTTGTATCAAAGAAGAAACTAAAACAAAACCAAACAAGTGAGAAAAAAACAAATTAAACAAAACAAATTGAAACAAAACAAAACAAAAAAAAAATTTAAAACATTTTTTCTAAAGATAAATCAAAACTAAAAGATAAAGAAACTCCTCTTTTTTTAACAAACAAACTATCTCGTTTTCTTTTATACAAAGAAGTATTTTTTAGAGAGAAAAGAGCAATGATTTGCAAAATACCCGGCCCACACTACATACACCCGGCCCAACTTTGATTAGTTTCCCAAGTCTTTGAATTTGCAAACCAAACCAGTATAATTTTTTTTATCACAGAGCCAAAATTGATTTCATCAAACTCTCAAATAAGATAATTTCCAATAATCAAATTCAACGCCAGATATCAAACTCGATACAACAAGAACGGATTTTGAGGGGATGGTCGCCTTGGTTTTAGGTGGAGGCGACAGTGATTTGAGTTGGTGAGGCGGTCGAGGCGATTTTGGGGTGGGTTCGATTTTGATTGCAGCCGTTTTGGTGAGGGATGTGTTGTCGGTGTTGAAGCGATTGCAGATGCTCGGTATGTACTGTATTAAGGGGATGTTGTGGCACTGCAATTTGAAGGTGATGGAGGCTGGTATTGAGATTGTGGTGAATGACTTGTTGAATTTGGCAGTTCAGGAGGAGGAGCTTGTGAAAGGACGGCTTTGCTTTGATCGCGTGTGAGGAGGTGGTTGAATGGGTTATAGGCAGCAAGAAGGTAAATTGTTGTTTGTGTGTTTGTGGTGGTTCAGGGGAACTAGCATTTGCAATGGTGATGGGAGGACTTCGTGTAGGGGAGAGAAGCTTGCAATGGAACCAAAGGCAGTGCAGTTGTATTTGTTTGAGGATGTGGTTAGTTTCATGGATTGGTTGAGACTATTGGATTGGTGGCTGCTATGTTGTAGTGCTCTGGTGATGTATATGCAATGGTCAGGTCAGTGTACTTGATTGTAGACTAGGAGATGGTCACTTCTATATGGTGAAGTTGTTAGGTGAGTGCTTGAATAGATGGTTGGGTTTGGTTTTGTTATATGGCAGTAAGGTGATTTTGTGGTTACTTGAAAGTGTAGTAAGGAGTAATGGTACGGTAGTAATGGTATTGTTAGTATGTACTTCAATATTGTGAAATAGGTTGAAGAGGCTAGTGGGATGATGTTTTCAGAGATGATAACAGAAATGTTGGGGGATTGCTGTGTGGAGGAATTGGCAGGTGATTTGTATGCACTGGTGGTTTTGTGATATGGTTGCAAGGAGATGACAGAGGACAGTTATGTGCATAGTTTTTTGCAAGTCAGCTGCAATGTGAAGTTGTAGATGTGAAGTAAATGAAGATATGTAATTGAAATGTGGTTGATGATTTTGGAGGTATGTAATTCAATTGAATGGTGAAGAGTATGGGAAGATGGTGGTGATGACTGCACTGTATGGGTTGTTTGATATCGCGGTAGAAGTGAATATGAACTAATAAAATGTTGAAGGTTGGAGGTGTTAGCAGCAGCAAGGGGATGGTGGAGTGGTTTTTGTGAAGATGTTCTATGTATGGTGAATTCAAGGCAGATGATTGAAGTAATGTGATGGATATGTTTTGTTGTTGGCGTGTACTGTTCAGGAGAAGTTTGATGCAAATTGTATCACTGTGCAGGAAGGAAGAATGTTGTCTGAATGTTTACTGATATGCCTGGTTGTATGATATGGTGATCTGTTGGTTTATGGTGGAACAGGAAGTTGCACAGTTTGGTTTGAGGAACAGTCGGCGACAACAGTTATCAGTTTGGTGGTATGTGTGTCAGTCTTGTTGAGGAGTCAGTGATGTTTTGGCTAATGGCAAATGAAGATGGCAAATGTAGATGGCAAATGAAGATGTATTGGCTAATGGAAAATGGCAAATGCAGATGGTATACCAGTATGAAGTTGTAGGTGGACTGTATGAAAGTTGTTGTAATGTAATGAAGTTGTACAGCAATGCGTTGAGCAATAGGGTAGTGATGGTAGTAGGGTTAAAGTAATTGGGAAAAGTTGAAGTGGTTTGATCAGGGGATTGATGTAGAATGGTGTTTGTTGATGGAAGTGTGTGCTGTTTTGGTTGAAGAAGTAGGACAATTTGAGGAACAGTGAATAGTTTGAAGAAGTGTGTGCTGTTTAGGAAATTTTTTTGTTTTAAAAATGTAGACAACGGAAGAAAATGAAATTGAAATGTAAATGTAAAAGTGTTAATGCAACAAACTATTTTTATTTGAAATTGTGTATGTTCTTTTTTTTTAATATGAAATGCAAATGAACAAAACAACTAGAAAATGACAACAAACGCACAAACAAAATGCAAACAAAAATCAAACAACACGCACAACACAATTTTTTTAAATAGAAAATTAACACACAAAACAAGCACACAATAAAATCAAACAAAAATAATAATAATTTGAAGAATAGAAAAAATAAAATCAAAGCAAATCTCCAGTAACGGCGCTAAAAACTTGTTTAACGACGAGTTTTCTATCGGATTAGAAAACATCCGATAAATTTTGAATCAAATTTATACCGCAAGCGCACGGCGTACAATTGTAAGTACGTGGCGAGTATGGGTCGATCCGTAGGGAATTGTTAAATTTTAAATCTCTATTCAATCAAATTAAACCAAGAATTTGAAGAGTATGAAGCTAAAAATGTAAATAAACTAACTAACTAACAAAAGAAATTTGATAAAAATATGAGAGTAAAATGACAATTTAGAGATAATTCCACTCTCTAGATCATATAGTTCAACAAATTATGATCTATCTTTTTTTGGTCATTAGTGAGTTTAATTGATGTGTTTATCATAAGTATGACCTATTTGTGCTACTAATTAGCTCAACATAAGCCATCAAACTATAACGCAACCTTTAAACCACTTTTAATTCTCATGAAAAATAACAACATGTTGAAAATGAAATCTATTTTAAGCATGGCCTATTAACTATTGATTAGAAATATAGACCATTAAATTTTGATTTAATTTCACTTCATTGCCATAATCATATGTAGATGAAGAGGTAATTTATTATTCATATGACTAAGCATAGCCTATTTGTTTTGAACAATATAGGCTATCAAACTCAATACCAAACACAAAATTACATAAACATCAACTTTCCATGAACCACAAAAAGAGAGCAAAGATTATCAAAATGTTGAAGCTACATGATTAGAGGCTTCATTACACCTAAATTGGAGGGATTAGCCTCTCATTTGTGTTATCATATCAACACAAGTAGCATGCAACATGAAACAAAAAGAAGAGGAAAAAGAGCCAAATGAACAAGAAATAAAACTAATCTACTTGCATTAAAATCAAACTACACTACTAGCATGAAAGGAAGTAAACAAGAAAAGAGCAACCTATTAAAGTTGCATAAAAAAATAAATTACATTAAAGAAATGGCTAAGTAGCCATGAAAAGAAAAAGAGCTCTCAATTTATTTCTAAGGTAAAACTAAAGAGAAGAGAGCCTAAGAGAGACTAAAGAAGAGAGGAGGAGGGTTACATGAAACATAAGGGGTATTTATACAAGTTAGAAACCCTAATCCATATTTTTGAGGAATGCCTAAACTACACCTCTAGGAAGTGTGGTGGCCAAGTAATCATTAGCTTCAATAATCACCCATTAAGTGTGCATGAAAGTGTAATGGCCATTAGCATGTGGATTAGCTTCTAATTTGTACATGAACGTAGGTGGGTAAGTGGGGTCCTCCATGATCCATGAAATGAATTATTTCCATCTGCATTCCCGTGTATTCACTCTTATGCATGCATATATCTTCATGAAACCACTTGAATATGAAGCCAAATTCCTACAAAATAATATAGAAATTTCCAGTTAAATTTTCTCAAATTAATATATGCACAAAAATGACCATTTCGCCCCTATATGTAGATGGATATATGACGATTTGAAAATAATTTGAATTTTGGCTTAAACAAGTTAAAATACCCAATATGATCATTTATTTAATTTAATTAGATTAAATATGGTGGTAAAAATATGCACATTTACGTGGACATCACAGCTCGTGGACGGTACTACAGACCAAGAACTACTCTCTTTCACGGACGCCTACTTAGGGTATAACCAGATTATGATGCATGAAACCAATTAGGAGAATTTTAGCTTTGTCACTAACCTCAGATTGTTTTGCTATCGAGTAATGCCATTTGACCTGAATGCTGGGCAACTTACCAACGGTTGGTGAACATAATGTTCAAAAATCAGATCGGGCGAACAACGGAAGTCCACATGGACGACATGCTAGTTAAATCAAGTGTGTTTGGAAATCACTTGGAAATCTTTTGAAAATGTTCTAGATTATTCAAAAGTATGGAATGAAGCTTAACCAGCTAAAATGCTCTTTTGATGTGGCTTTTAGGAGGTTTCTAGGTTTCATCGTGAATGCCAAGGGCATTGAAGCTAATCCCGAAGAAATTACTACCTTCCAAAAAGTCACAGCCCCTACGACAAAAAAGGAATTGCAAAGTCTTAATGGAAAGGTCGTCGCATTAAGCTGATTCGTTTCCAAACCAATAGATAAGTGAATACTATTCTTCAATGCATTGAAGAAGGGTAAGAAAACTTTCAAATGAAATTAGGCCTGCTAGACCACTTTTGAGGAATTACTACGACATATGGATACCCCATCAGTTCTATCTAAGCTGGTGGATGGGGTAGATCTGTTCATTTACCTAGTAGTGTCAACTCACGCTCTGAGCGTAGCACTGGTATGCGAATAAACTAGGATCCAGCAGCCTATTTACGACATCTGTAAGCGGTTCACTGGACCCGAGAAAAATTATCCGAAGTTGGAAAACCTAGCGTATTGTCTACTCATCACACCAAGGAAATTGCGACCATGTTTCCAAGCTCACCCAATCAAGGTATTAAAAGATCAAGCCTTGAAATAAGTATTGTACCATCCAGAGACATCGAGATGACTTCTAAAATGGAATCTTGAGTTAAGTCAGTACAACATCACTTACCATCTCCGAAGGGCAATTAACGATGGAAGTGGTGTTACAATGGAAGCTATTTGTCGACTTTGTGTCAAATGACTTCTCGAGACTCCCAAAGGATGATTTGTTTGCTACACTCTAAAGTTGGAATTTCCTGTTGCTAACAACAAGGCGGAGTATAAGGCGTTGACAACAGGATTAAAAATCGTGAAAGAATTGGGAATAAAGGCCATGCATATCTATAGTGGCTCTCAACTAGTCGTTTGTCAAGTAAAACGAGATTACCAAGCTAAGGGAGAAAATCTCGTTCCTTACCTGTCAAAAGCATGAGAATTGCTAAGCGACATCGAACACTATACCATAATCCATATTCCCAGAGAGTAGAATGTGAAGGTCGATTTCTTAGCCAAACTAGCCAGTTCCGGAGAGGTGCAATCGATAGGACTAGTTCCGGTCGAAGTACTAACGGCTCCTAGCATAGATCAGATGGATGTTGATTGGATTCTAGTGGCCATAGAAGAGGAGGAATCATATTTGACTCCAATCAAGGACTATCTCCTCAAAGGGACATTCCGCAGAGACTGGAATGAGCAAAAGAAACTTCTCCAAAAGGCCTCTCGGTTCGTAGTTCAATATGAAATGCTCTATAGAAGAGGATTCTCCACCCCTTTACTCGGGTATGTAACCGTTAATGAAGCCAAGAAGATCCTCAGGGAAGTTAATGAAGGTAGCTATGGTGATCACAATGGCAGGCAGACACTGGCAAAGAAGGTTCTTCGTTATGGGTATTTCTGGCCAACAGTTAACCGAGATGTAGCGGACTACGCCAGGCGTTGTGATCAGTGTTAGTGATTTGCAAAGATCCCGAGAATCCCATCCTTGGAACTTATGCAAATGGTCAGCCCTTGACCATTTTCAATCTGGGGAATTGATCCAATCGGTGTACTTCCAAATGCCAAAGAAGGAGCCAAATATGCTATAGTTGTAGTCGATTACTTTACCAAATGGGTTGAAGCGGAACCGCTTACCACCATTACTACTAAGAAAGCAATCAACTTCGTTACTAAAAATATTGTTTGTAGGTTTGGAGTGCCATAGAAAATTATCATAGGCAACGGAACTCAGTTCGAAAGTGCCAAATTCAAGGATTTCTACAAGGGTTATCGGATCGAGAAGAGCTTTTCCATGGTAGCGTACCCGCAAGAAAATGGGCAAGTGAGGCAGTGAATAAAATCATCAAACCCACCATCAAGAAACAACTTACAAGAGCTAAAGTAAACTAGGTTGATGAGCTTCCACTTGCATTGTGGGCTTATAGAACGGCTCATAAAACTGTGACCAAATACTCGCCATTTTCCTTGGCATATGTTTTAGAAGCGATAATCCCAATGGAATTGGAAGCCCCCTCTCATCGGAGATAACACTTCAACCAAGTGAGAACGAGCAGCTCTTACTCGATTCGCTTGATCAGATTGATGAGAAGCCAGAGCTAAGGACTGCCGCTCACCAGAAAAGGTTAGCACGACGTTTCAACACCAAGGTTCATAACCATACGTTCAAAGTGGGAGATCTCATCTTAAAGTGTATCTACCTAGCTACGGAAGCACTTGGTCCAATCGTGAAGGACGCTACGCTAGTGGACAGAAGCTTGGAGATGGAACTTTTAAGCTAAAAACGATCGACGGAATCTCGATTCCCCGTTCTTGGAACAGTGACTCGCTGTGGCACTATTTTATTTAGCATTTATCTATGTATTTTCTATTTCCGCAAATAAGCCACTCAAGGGCACTGGGGGCATTGTAAATAGGTAGGATTTTCCTTTCTCTTTATTTCATCAATAAAGTTATTTCGCTTCTTGAACCAGTCGAACTACGTTTATATAAGCAATCTGCTGAGTCGACGGGGTCAGATCGACGCGAAAACCATTCACTCGCTGCTTAGACTGGTGGAAACGCATCCAAATACGCTCCATCAACTCACTTTTTGAATCAATGGAACTGTGTTCTTGAAAGCAACCCGACGAGTAGACGGAAACAAAACGACTCAAACCGCCGGATCAACGAGGAAAATTGATCCACGCTTTCTAAGAACTGGCTTTGCCCCGGCAGCATCAAGAAGGCCCAGACTTTCATGCGCATAGACAAGCCACACTTCGCTACTTAAGCTGGTGGAACCGCACTCAAGTATGCTCTATTCATTCGCTGCTTGAGCCAATAGAACCGTGTTTGAGTACGCCCCATTCTTTAGCCACTTGAACTGATGGAACTACGTTCAAGTGTGCTCCATTCCTTCACTTCTTGGACCAATGGAACCACATCCAAATAAGCATCCATTCATTCACCGCTCGAACCAATGGAACCTCATTCGAGTATGCTCCATTCCTTCACTTCTTGAACCGATGGAAGTGTGTTCAAGTGTGTCCCAATCCCTCGGAGCGATGGAACTGAGCCTGAATAAGCACTCATTCTTTTGCCACTTGAACCGATGTAAATGCGTTCAACTGTGCTCCATTCCCTACTTCTTAAACTGATGGAACCGTATTCAAGTATGCTCCGAATCATCAATGTTACATCGGTAACATCGATAATTTGTCAAAATTGACTAAGTACCAATGTTGCTCCGGCAACATCGAGGACAGTTGTTGGATTGGTGGAGATTAATCCCTACCTCCCAAAACTCAACATCACCCAAATATCAGCAATACTGAAGGAAAATTCAAGAGATTGAGCTTTCCATAAGTCTCTTGAAATGGAAACTGATATGCAGATAGAATCTTAACACGAAACATAGAGAAAATCCACTACAACCAAAGTATAGGGTGCTCAGAACCAAGCATTCAGACTACAAGTTCCCGAGATAGGAACTACAATACAACTTTGGCTGGAGGTAACAAGAGATTCACCTGAAGCACCTAGTCTCGTATCAAGTGTTCGGAATAACCAGCCCTATAAACTTGGGGGCACACAACTTACTAACACTTGGTCAGACTAAAAATCACTCCACGGTTCTGTTACTCCGAACAAAATTCTCAATGCTTTCCGATCCAAGATGAGAAATATGAAAACGTTATGGACACCTGCCAAACTGCTTGGTAGCTCTACTTGATATGCGAGCTTTTTGATCCTCTTTATAACTGGGAACGGTCCAACATATATCGATGCCAGTTTCCCCGACTTTCCAAAACGTACCACACCCTTCATCAGTGATACTCTAATGAAAACCTTATCTTCAATTGAGAACACTAGATCCTTATGCCTTCTATTCGCATAACTTTTCTACCTAGACCGAGCTTCTCTCATCCTACCTTGGATTAACTCAATTTTCTCTGTTGCTTCTCTCACCAGATATAGACCTAAGACTAACCTATCTTCGGTCTCTAACCAACATGCTGGTGACTTGCACAACCATCTATACAAAGCTTCGAAAGGCATCATTCCTATACTAGTCTGATAACTATTATTATAGGAAAACTCTACTAAGTGTAGGTGGTATTCCCATGATCCACCAAAATATAGTATGCAAGCTCTCAACAAATCCTCGAGTACCTTATTGACTTTCTCTGCCCATCTGTCTGAGGGTGATAAGCGGTACTCAACTTAAGCTTGGTACCTTACACTTCCTATAAACTCTTCCAGAACTCACTAGTAAACAATATATCTCTTTCACTGATAATACTACTGGGAATACCATGCAGTCTAACTATGTTCATTACAAATAACTTAGCTAAAACAGGTGCCGTCCTGGTTGACTTAACGGGACTGAAATGGGCGCTCTTGGTTAGTCTGTCCACTATGACCCATATACTCTCATTTCCTCGATTCGACCTTGGCAACCCGTTAATAAAATTCACGGATATCGAATCACATTTCCAAAACGGTATATCTAAAGGCCGAAGCGAACCACTTAGCTTCTGATGTTCGACTTTTACTGGCTGGCAATGCGAACATTGCTTTAACCGTAAGCCAACATCCCTCTTCGTACCTTCCCAGAAGAGACTTCTCTTCATATCCTAATACATCTTGGTTCCTCCAGGATGAATCGTAAACTTCGATCAATGACATTCCCTAACAACTTCTTTCTCTAGGGTCCAAACATTTGAAACACACAATCGTCCTTTCTTTCTCAACCATCCCTTCTGGTCAAGGATAAAATCTCACAAATCATCAATCTCTGTTCCAATCTCAAGTCTTCTAATCATCTCGGCCAATAATGGGTCATTTTTGTGCTTAGAAGTAATCCTTTTGATCAAAATTGATCGAACTTCCAAACAAGATATCATGGCAGTACTCTGACTGGAACTGGCAGTCAATCTTAACTGCACACAACACGTAGTAAATGCCTCAAGATCCTTTCATTCTGCCAGCATAGCTAACACCACATTCTGATGTTTCCTACTGAGAGCATCCGCTACTTTATTACCTTTCCACTATATATACTCTATGCCGAAACCATAAGCTGCTAAAAAATCCAGCCACCTCTGTTGTCTCATATTCAACTCCTTCTGGGAGAATAAATACCTTAAAGACATGATCCATGTACAACTCAAATCTTTCTCCCAAAAGATAATGTCTTCACACTTTCATAGGTAGGATATCTTACTTCATGCGGTCTGAGCTACTGAGAAGCATAAGCAATTACCTTGCCCTTCTGCATCAACACAGCTCCTAATCTAGTTCCACATGCATCTGTATACACTACTAACCCATGATTACCATTGGCACAACTAACATCGGTGCATTGGTCAATAAATGCTTTAAGTTAAGGAATTCTTCCTCACATCTGTCGGAACAAACAAACTTAACGTCCTTTCTAGTTAGCTTAGTCAGGGGTGCTGATATCCACGAAAAATCCCTAATAAATATCTAGTAATATCCAATCAATCCAAGAGAACTTCTTATCTTGGTCACTGTCTTGGGTCTCTTCCAACTATTAACCACTTCAATCTTAGCTAGATCAATCGATAACCCTTCTCCTAGGACTACGTGGCCAAGAAACTTTACTTATTTCTTCTAGAAATAACACTTCGAAAACTTCGCTTTCAGCTGATTCAAACTCAGTGTTTGTAACACTATTCTCAGATGAACCTCATGCACCCTTTCATCCTTAGTATATATCAAAATGTCGTTTCTGAACACCAATACGAACCTATCCAAGTGCTCTCGGAAAATCCAGTTCATCAAATCTACAAAGAAAGCAGGCCTATTTGTTAGCCTGAATGGCATTACTAACCACTCGTATGAACTATATCTTGTTCAAAACGTCGTCAATGGAATACTATCCTCCACCACTCTTAGCTGATGTAACCCTATAGCAAAATCCAATTGGGAAAACACTTTGGCTCTACTCAATTGATCGAATAAGTCGTCGGTTCTCGGCAAAGGATACCTATTCTTAATCATCTTCTCATTCAACTTAAGATAGTCGATACACAACCTTAACGACCTATCCGGTTACTTCATGAACACCACGGTCGCTCCCCGAGGCGAACTACTTGGTCAGAAAAAATTCCTTTCTTCTGAGTCCACTAGTTACACTTTAATTTCTTCATCTCGGTTGGTGTCATCCTGCTAGGTGGTCTACTTATGGGTTCTGCTCCTGGCACAAGATCTATTCGAAACTCGATAGCTCGTTTCGGTGATAGTCCTGTGACCGGTTCAAAAACATTTCCAAATTGTCTTGCTACCAAAACCCGATTCAACTCTTCTTATGCTTCCATAGCTTTCAGCAAAGCAAAAATTCCTGGACTCGGATTCTAGACTAAGTATACTATTCGGTCACTACAACTATGATGTATCAATTATTTCCCTTTCTTGACAAAATATCCTAGCATCTATCAATCTAACCAATCCATACCCAATATGATCCTGAAGCATACAAAATCAAAGACATAAAAATGCATGCAAACTTATGACCTAACAAATCAAGTTCTAACCGGTCACATCTCATCCATGGAGTTGCATACCCTCATATTGGATTCGCAACACTTAAGAAAGTAACTAGGTATGAAGGTTCTAACAATAACTTATCTACCATACACTGAGATATAAATTAATGCGATGCATTGGTATCAAATAGTATCCTAACCGGTATACTATGGATCAAAAGCGTACCTTCCATCATAGATTTTCCCTTCTGACCTGTTGTTGATCTAGGGGATGTTGGTTACAAAGCATAGACTTCACCGTTCTCAACCTTGGCTACTTCTGGACACTTGTTCTTGTAATGCTCCACTTGGTCGCAGTTAAAGCACTTTACATTCTGCTTCCCCACAACCACCTTTCTATTACCCGAGCGACACTCATAAGCATAGTGCCCCTTCTCATCGCACTTATAACAGACAATATTTTCCTTTCCCTTCTTAGCTGCTCTTCCTTTCTAAACACCCTTCTTTTTAAAGAAATTTCGTTTCTTATTTCGGGATTCCTCAGTCACTAGAAAGCATTTCTTGTTTTCTAATCGCCATCTCCACTACTATATTTGATGGATCTCGGAGATGTGGCATGGTTGCCTTAGCAATTTTCGACCTTAACCCCCGGATAAACTTCTCTTTCCTCTTAGTGACAGTGTCCATAGTGGCATATCCATACCTGAATAGCTCATCAAACTTTGCAGAGTACTCCAACACTGATATCTCCCCCTACGCCAAATCCATAAATTTCCTAAGCAAAGCGGACTTAGCTACCTCGGACAAAAATCTCTCCTCGAATCTTCTTCGGAATGCTCAAGTTAACTCTTTCTCGGGCACACCCACGATAACTCCATTCCACTAGAACAATGATGCACCTTGCAATTTCCTTGAAGCCAATCTTCTCCTCTGCACATCATCCAAACCAAGATCAACAAAAATTCTCTCACAATGAAAAGGCCAATTTTCCACTTCTATAATATCTTCAATCTCCAGAAAAGGCTTCTCAACCAAACTGGTATAATCTCGACTCAGCTTGGCATTGTTATTGCCAACTGGTGCCACTGGATTTTCTCCACCCGTATTCTAGCACTTCCTCTAGCTACTCCTGCGGCCTCTTTAACTTGCATCAAGTTAACAAAGATCTGATACATCGTCCCCATATCTACTGGTGAGGTTCTAGCACCTACGTTGGCATTTGCATTTTGATAAGCATTTGTCTATCGACCCTGATTTCTCATGGTATTGGGCCGAGCATTTCCGTTAGTTATGGTGCTTCCTCCACCTAGACTCACTCTTCCGTTTCCTGCTTCCATTCCTTTCTTTCTTGTAAATATGCATATAAGTTTAGTAAGATACAGAAGAACGGTCTAAGAGAGAGGGGAACACATACCTATATACAACAAAATACAAGTACGTTATTATTGGATTATCCCATCCCAATCTTAATCTTCGATTCATTGGTTTATATTTTCACCTTTTAGGTTTAAATTCCTTTTAAGTTTACATAACCTAGGCTTTGATACCAACGGTAACATCCCCTAATTTGAGGTTCGAAACTAAGTGTTATGGATTCTGTAGTCATCCATAGTTATTATATTCCGGTGACAAAATGCGACTATGTTAATCATTTTGATAATACCAGAAACACATAAATATTGAAATTCAACACAATTTTTAAAATAATTTTTTTCATCTCAATTCACAATAAGATTTCAATTTAATTATGTAATCTCAATTCACAAACCACGTTCAGAGAAATTATAATTAATACAACATATTCCAAGTGCGACATATGAAGATGCTCTTTTAGACGATCAGAGTCAAATATTTGGCATTTAATACAACTTGCCATTACAACACAAAAACCAGAATCAAAACACAGCAAAAAATAGATATATAGCTCCTCTTAGCTAGATTGCCTCCTACACGTCTCCGGAAGCTTATTCGTCTAAAAGGAACCTGAAAAGCCCTTACTCAAAACCTACTTAAATGAGTACCTGAGAGTTTAAGGGGAAAACAAAAACTTAGGGTCAGATAAAAATATGATGTGAATAATAATTTACCATCTCAAACCAATAGGTATCTAGTGAGACCACGCCATTGTGCGGAACGGGTTTCCCCTTACTAGTACCCAATCAAACATCTTAACTATATACCGTGTTCTTGCATCCACGACAGTTATAACAGAATAATATGATAGTGTATAAACATGTCATATGTATTGGGTTACCCATCCCCTATTTATTAATCTACCCATTTAAGTTCTTATTGACTACCCATCTTATATTCATATAGACTACCCATCCCACACTTTGTTTTACTTAAACTAATGTGGACTATCCATCTCACATTTTATCATTAAAACTGATGCAGACAATTCATCTCACATCCCATAGTTTTTCTAGGATGACTATGAACCCTTAAATTAACCAATTAGAGACTATCCATCTTTAGCATGATGCAAACTATCCATTATACATCCCAAAGTTTTCCTAGGATAACTATGAACCCATCACTTAGCCATTTAATTCATGTTATCCACATGTTTCTATTTATCCCAAGTTACCCACATGTTCAACATTAATCCATGCTATCCATATGTATAACTTATTTTTGTTGGTGTTCCCAATTAAGTTATCCCCTTAGTTATTTAAATTTCATAATGACATACATTGGCAACCCCCAAAATATTTCATGTCAAACTCATTAAGCTATACCTTAGTATCCCTAAATTCGAAGTTAAAATCATGCAACAAATGGCTCTCTGCCATTTATAAGCTCGATATGCATTAACGTCGACATCTATACCATGTTGATGTAAAGCATAAGATTCTCCGTTTATTTTAAAACTCGACGACTAAAACATGCAGCATCATGAGCCTCGATGACAATGAAGCCATCGATGCTGATGATACATAGGCTATCCGCCTATGAGAAACTCAAAGACTAGACAAAAATGGCATGAGATAGGCTAGATAATAGGTTAAAAGCGGCATAGGGTAAACTCGATGACAAGTCAAAAGCGGCCTGGCTAGGCTTGATAACAAGTTGAAAGTGGCATGGGGTAGGCTCGATGACCATCTGGCTCCTCGAGGCCCAAAATTCGAAGAGTCACTTTTAAAATAGTGTGACATTAATGTGAGCCAGCAGAATATGGTTCTTAAGGCTAAATTAACATTAGAGGGGAGTGAATAGTATTTAATTGATTATATGAATATTTTACAAATTCTTTAAGATTCTACTAGGAAGGATGTAATTGACAAACATAAAAACAATCACATAATCAAAGTGCAGATAAAAGTAAATATAGTAAAAGTAAAAGGAAAGAACATCACCAGGATTTTATACTAGTTCGGAGTTAATCTACATTCGGTCCCACATAATTCCTTGTATGGATTTCTTTTCAACTAGTAAATGCAAATACAATCTCGATTTCAAGGCTACGAGACACACACTCCAGAATCCCAACCTCTAGGTAGAGTCATTTGAGTTCCGGGCTATAAGCACACCCACTAGAATTATGGGCTACTAAGCACACCCAATTGATTTCACGGGTTACAATCATACCCAAAAGTATAACGGTATAATTTGATAGAGTTTTACAGACTCAGATCTTCGACCTTGGTTATAATTGATCTTATAACTCTTGAATAGCACTTTGATCTTGGTTTGAGTGAGAGACGAGAGAGAAATCAGAGAGTAAATAATGGAGAATCAAACTAGTGATGATTAAATTTGATTCTAGTTGAATTTCGGCAGAGTTTGGGTAGAGATTTGATTTAGAAATCAAGAAGGTGAAAAAAGAGAGAAGAATAAGAAAGTAGATGCTAAAAATCTGTTTGGAAGTCTGATGTATATAGGGAAACAACGGCCATGTCCATTCGCAAAGAGATACGATGAAAAGACACTTCCATTCAAATTTGAATTTTGAAAATTATGGCAACTAAGTCGACATACATGGATAGGATATACCGACATATATATTTTGAAAAACACTTTAAAAATATTATTTAGAAAATCCGCTGCTTTGTAAAATAATTTAATACTTTTGTTTATACACATTTCAATCAAAATATAATGTAATAAAACATTATAAAATAATTCTAAAAGATTTAATAAGAGTATTCGATAATATATATATATCAATATAATTATACCTTACTAAAGTAAAAACAAAAATTCAATATATATAAACTTAAAAACACTAAAATAATATATTTATAAGTATAAAAGATTGAAAATCACTTTAAGAAATATTTTTGAAAAGATTATTTTAAAACCAGGATATTTGAAAAACAATTAAAAACAAAATTAGCGAAGGAGAGAGATCAGAAAAGTGCTATCAAGGTTTTAACATAAATTTTATGACTCTATAACTTATATAGAATATCTTCAAATCTTGAACTCTTCAATACTCATGAGTCTTCAATTATCATCATCTTAAATCTACACTTGATACCGTACAACCTTATTAATCAACACTTGTCTAATATTCTACACTATATACTATATATATCTTGATAAAACATCCGTATATATATTTTATATAATTTCCTATAGTTGTTATCGTCAAAACCAAAAGCTAAGTTACTAACAATCTCCCCCTTTTGATGATGACAACACTGTATATAAAATATAATATAATCCCCCAGGGTTACAAAACTCCCTCTTAATCTATGCCTAGATTTTATATATTTCTCCCCCTTTGTCATTAATAAAAATAACCGCCTAAAACTATAACTCTAACATTGACTCTTATTGTAATTCTTAATCTAACTCCCGCCAAATAAAATACTAATTGATATGTATATAAATTATATATAATGATGATGAGAATTATTGCATAAAAACAATAAGTGATATTAAAAATTAGATAATAATTAAATGATTATAATTAATCTAAATATTCATCCAATCCTACAAAGTTAATGTCACACACTATTCAAACAAATCCACACAAATCAAACCAGCCAAATCCAAACCTAATCAAGTATTATTATCTATATACAATCAAACCTATTTAAAATAGAAATTTCGAGGAACTTCAACTCATCCATTAGCACCAAAATTTGGATCCGCTTTGATAGCATCCCAATCTTTATCATCTTTGTTGATGGCACACTCTGGATTGGTGGTTGGTTCTTCTTTGTTCAAGGCAGAAATCATCCATTGAATCATGTCGAAATGTCTTTCTTGCTCCTTGATATTCTGCATTTGACTCAATTCTAAGTGTCTCTGGTTTCTTAGGATGAAAGAAAGAATGTTATGGAATGATTCAAGAGTTTGTTCAAGGTTTTTGGTTAGTTTTTGGATAGGAGAAGCCATTAATTTTTATTAGAGTTTTGGAATGAAAAGGAGTGAAGACAGAGACTGAAAATAATGATTTTCGGGACTAAATAGGTATATATAGAGGTAAGAAGTCATTTGAAATGAATTGGTGTTTGGTAGTTATTAATTTTTTAAATTTAAATATTTTTGCAAACTGGCTGTTATATGTCAACATACATGATTTGCATATGTCGACATATGCACTGTATTTTTCAAAACTATTTTATTTCATAATTCTATTGTTTTAGCCTATACTATTATATTTATACGACTTTCCAAAGATAGTTAACAATGGATAACAGCAAGAAATAGAATTTTCATTGATAATAAGGATGATTACAAAGAGTAAAAGAAAGATACATGAGATTTAACATAAACTTAAAACTAGAAAATCTAAATACAAAGATAGCTTAAACAAACAACTAGAGAGATGTGGATGAAGATAAAGAAGAACCACCAAGCTTGCAGATGACCTTTTCAAAGAATTTATCCATTTTATTGGAAATTGAGGTAAATCTCTTTGAGAATGATTTCTTAAGATTTCTTTGGTTGTGAATGGTCTTCTCTTGATTTTTGAGAAGATCTTTGTTGGATGGATTAGGTGTCATATTGATACTTTCCAAAGAAGTATCTTCCTCCTTATCTTGTTCTTCCTCTTCGACTTCCATTTCCTCTCCTTCCTCTTCTTCCTCCTCCTATTCTCTTATTTCTTGCTCCTCTTCCCAATCCCACCTTTGTTCCTTTTCTACAAGCGTTTCATAAGGCTTGAAAAAGGGTGAAATATGCATAAGTGAAATGTTGGCCTTGTCAAATATTTTTCGAGGACTTGTTTCATCTCCTTTAAGGTCAATGCCAAAATAATTGAAAACAAGAGTAAGATACACACCATGAAATAGTGTGTTTTCATATTTAGAATGATTTTTAGAAAAAGTTCATCCAAAATGACTTAAGACCAATTTATGTCGTATTGACCATAAATGGCGAAAAGTGCTTTGAAAACTTTTTGTGTCGGGTTATTATAATTACCCGTTCTAGGAGTGATACTTCGTTGTAAAAGAAGGCTTAAAATTCTTGCTTTTGGATGCAAGTTATTGTTTTTAAATTTAAAATCATCATCACTTTCGAAAATGTCATGGATTACTTCACGATTTTGAAAATCAATTTGAAAAGTTGAAAGATCCATTCCACTAGATTTGCATCCAAGAATGTGACCCAAAAGTTCACAATTTAAAACAATTTATGTCCCTATGACACTACTCCAAACTTCTCCTTTTCTTCCATCGTAAAACTTTCCTTTTAAATTTGCATAGAACATTTTCACCAATTTTGGATAACAAATGAAATCATTTTGAAAATCATCAATTAAACCAAGAATTTCATTTTGCAAACAAAGATTAAAAAGATCATAAGTAGGAAAATCTTCAAAAATAGCAAATCTTTCGGGAAAGACTTTTTCGATAAATATATACTCAATATAGGCTTGCATGGCTTCTTGATCATTAAAAAGATATTCTTTTATTTTCTTAGAAAGTCTCACGGTTGCCTTAGTATTGCTTGAGGATGCTATTGAAGAGTAATTTGAAGAGCTTATAGAGTTTATGATTTTTGAATTTGAAAATGAAAGTGAAAAATGAATGGATGGAGATGGAGTAAATAAATAGAGAACTAAAGGACGTTTTTTTGTCAAGAGACATCCTTTTAGAACATAGTAGTTGATGAAAAGTTGGAGGGAAATTAAAATTTTGAAATTGAAATTGAAATTGAAATTCAAAATCTGTGTACATATGTCGACATATGCATGTGGGGTATGTCGACATATTGATTGAAGTTTCCAAAAATGATTTTTGTTTAACTATATCCTATTTTATTATATATATATATATATATATCAATTTATAGTTATTCTATTTACACAAAAATAATTTTAAATATATTTTATATTATCATAATATATTTAAATTTAAAATATAATCAAACAATATTCAACCAATATTAATATTAATCTATAGGATATTCCTAACAAACAATAAAGGAACAAAAAAATTCATTCAAGAAATTAAAACTTTTGATATATTAAAAGCGTACCTTTTTCTAATCCATTTCACTATTTTGTTCTAAATTATGTATTGTTATGAAGCACATGTAAGCAATTTCTATATCTGATTCATTATAACTTGAGGATGCGTTTGAATCGTCTAATGTTGCAATATAGGCCCTTCTCGATTTTCTAGATAAATCAGTGTTTGGTTTAGTTTTCAGTTTATTGGGATGTGAACAGTCTTCTATTAAATGGCCAGGTTCATCGCAGTTATAACATCTAATGACATTTCCGTTTCCACTTCCACTCCCAAGATTTTTGTTGTCATTTCTTTTGAAATTGTTCATCTTTCTTGTTTTAGAAATTTTCTGAAATTCCTTATAATGAAAGAAATTTATTCATCGCATCGCTGTTTCAATCCAGATTATCCGTCATTGCATTAAAAGTTATAGATTTCTTCTCTATTTCTTTTCTTCAACTCCCGCCTTGCATTTGTGATTCAAAAGACATTAAATTGCCAATTAACTCTTCAATTTTTAAAGTTCAATTGTCATTAGCCTCTTTGATTGCAAGAATCTTTTGATCCCATTCAAGAGTAAGTGAATTGATGATTTTTCTAACCTGATCCTCCGCAGAAAAACTTTAACCCAGTGCAATAAGTGAGTGTACTATATCTTGGAATCTACTATACATACCAGATATGGACTCATTTGCACTCATTTCAAATAATCGAAACTAGTTTGTTAACATGGAAATTTGGTCTGTTTAACCTTACTTGTGCTTTCATGTGTAACTTGCAAAGTTCTCCAAATTTCAAATGCAGACTTGCATATGGATACTCTATTAAATTCATTTCTATCGAGTGAGAAAAATAATATATTCAAAACCTTAGACTTACTTTGTGCAACTGCTTTTTGCTCAGCAGTCCATTGTGCAAAATTAGTCTCGGGTTCAGTGTACTTAGTTTTTGTGATATTCCAAGTGTCTAAACTAATTGACTGTAAGTAAATTTTCATTCTACATGACCAATATGTGTAATTATTGCCATTAAAAGTGGAGGTCTAGTAGTAGATTGTCCTTCGACAAATGAGTTACTAACAAGTGTATTAACAGTGTTAGTAAACGTACTATTACCAGTGTTGGCAACTATTTAAACCTTTTCAAAAATCAGGTGATGAATACTTTAAAAACCAATGCTCTGATACCAAACGTGAGTCTATGGAATAGGGATCTTAAGGCTAAATTAACACTATAGGGGAGGTGAATAGTGTTTAATTGATTATATGAATATTTTTAAAATTCTTTAAGATTCTACTTAGAATGTTGTAATTGATATCACATAAACAATCACATAATCAAAGTGCAGATAATAGTAAATACATTAAAAGTAAAAAGGAGATAACACACTAAGATTTTATACTGGTTCGGAGTTACCCTATATACAGTCCCGCACAATTCCTTGTACAGATTTATTTTCAACTCGTAAATGCAAATACAATCTCAATTTCAAGGCTACGAGACACACCCTCCAAAATCCCGATCACTGGGTAGACCCACTTCATTTATGGGCTACAAGTATACCCACTTGATTTACAGGCTACTAAGCACACCCAATTGATTTTACGGGCTACAATCACACCCACAAGTATAGCAGTATGATTTGATAGATTTTACAGACTCGAATCTTCAATCATGATTACAATTTATCCTATAATTCTTGAATAACACTTTGATCCTGGTTTGAGTGAGAGTGATGAGAGAAATCAGATAGTGAATAATGGAGAATCAAACTAGTGATGATTGAATTTGATTCTAGTTGAATTTCGGCAGAGTTTGGGTAGAAATTTGATTTAGAAATCAAGAGAGTGAAAAGAAGAGAGAAGAATAAGAAAGTAGATGTTAAAAATTCGTTTGGAAGTTTGGTATATATAAGAAAACAACGGTCATGTCCATTCATGAAGAGATACAATGAAAAGATATTTCCATTCAAATTTGAATTTTGAAAATTACGGCCACTACATCGATATACAGGGATAGGATATGTCGACATATCCCTTTGTATTTTGAAAAACACTTTGAAAGTATTATTTTTAAAATCCGTTGCTTTGTAAAATAATTTGATACTTCGTAGAATCATTTAAATATAGTTTATACACATTTTAATCAAAATATAACTTAATAAAACTTTATAAAATAATTTGAAAGATTTAATAAGACTATTCAATAATATATATATATAATCAATATAATTATAACTTATTAAAGTATAAACATAAATTCAATATATATATATATAAAAACATAAAAATACTAAAATAATATCTTTATAAGTATAAGAGATTGAAAATTGTTTTAAGAAATATTTTGAAAAGATTATTTTAAAACCAGGATATTCATAAAATAATTTAAAACAAAATTAGAGAAGGAGAGAGATCGGGAAAGTGCTATCAAGATTTTAACCTAAATTCTATGACTCTATAACTTATATGGAATATCTTGAAATCTTGAACCCTTCAATACTCATGATTCTTCAATTATCATCATCTTGGATCTACTCTTGATACTGTACAATCTTCTTAATCAACACCTATCTAATATCTTGCACTATATATTATATATACCTTGATAAAGCACTAGTATCTATATTTTATATAATGTCCTATAGTTGTTATCATCAAAATCAAAACCTAAGGTACTAACAATCAATGTTATAAATGTTGGCGAGTATAAACATCGACATCGCCATGTCGAGGCCATCCATTTGTTACTTTGGCTTCGACGAGCCTCAAAACCAATTGCTGCATGCCAAACTACATCGTGCGGCATTGTTTTATTCCATGTCGATGACGCTAGGATGAGGAGATTTTGCTCGACATAGCCAATATCGACATGGTAAAACAGTAGTTAACTTAAAACTGCCAAGTTATTACAAAAAGATATTACTTTTCACCAAACCTCTATAATTTTTCAAAAGCTTATTCGCTAGAAAAACTTTATTAATTTTCTTTATTGAAAACTTGCGACACTATATTTCTAAGATCCAAAACATTATTTCAAATAATTAACAAATAACCGTAATGAATTAAACTTTTATGTGCTTATTCTAGCATAAATAATTCTTCATAACTCAAATTACATGGAAAAAATCCCAAAAACTCATAGAAATTAGAGAATACATTTTTCTACATCATATACAATTTCAGAGCCCAAAACCTCATTTAATTATTTAAAATGACTAAGACCTATAATAAAGCCATTTCCTCTATAGGAAATTTATAAAATAATCTCTATAATTCAGAAAATTATGAAATTAAAATCCTATCTCCAAAATAATGTTTTCCTTAACATATCAAAATTTCAAATCATTTGGGGGATAAAAACTTCGGATTTAACCTCAAATTCAAATTAAACAATTTCTAACAAATTTTGAAAATTTCCATTAACCATTATTCTATCCAAACAATGATTATTAGATCATAATTTGACCAATCAAACACATAATATTCGGCATTACCTATAACCGAATCAAAACAAAGATTTAAGAGATGAAAAGTGTATTATTTACCTTAGATTAATGGTTGGAGTTGAGACTTCGTGTAGCTTTTAATCTTAAGCTTGCTTTCCCTTGAATCCTGGATTTCAATCTCCATATTGCTTCCTAATGGCCGGCCTTGATTGAGCTTTCCTTTTGGTTGTTTTTTTGTGAATATGAGAATGATGTAGGAGGTGGAGTTTAACGAATAAAGGGTTTATCTATGCCTATTTTTTCCCTTCCATGTATTCTTCTATGTGCATTAATTTTACTTAGTTCATTAAGTTTGGCACGACCACACTTATTAACCAAATCTCATTCTCCCTTATTATATACATTATTCCATTTAATCTATCCAATTAAATGTCCTGAATAATGTTAAATAAAAATTAGGGGTGTAACATGAACCGATGGAACCGCGTTCAAGTATGCTCCGAATCATCAATGTTAACCTAGTAACATCGACAATTTTTCAAACTTGCTTAAGTACCGACATTTCCCCAGCAATATTGGGGAATATATCAGTTGCAGGATTGGTAGAAGTCAATCCCTACCTCCCAAAACTCAACATCGCCCAGATATCGGCAAAGTTGAAGGTAAATCCAAGAGATTAAGCTATCTGCAAGTCTTTAGATACAGAAACTAATGTACAGATTGAACCTCAACATGGAACCCAAAGAAAATCCACTACAACCAAAGTATAGGGTGCTCGAAACTGAGCATTCAGACTACAAGTTCCCAGAGAAAGAAACTACAATAGAACTTTGATTAGAGGCAACCAGAGAGTCGCCCAGAGCACCCGGTCTCGTATCAAGTGTTTGGAGTAACCAGCCCCATGGACTGGGGGGCACCCAACATGCTAACACTTGGTCAGAATAAAAATCACTCCATGATTCTAATACTCCAAACAGAAATTCTCGCAGCCACAACAGAGCTAGGTAAAGTACTACGCTAAATAACTTTGAGTTATGCTACTTACACCATTTACATGCAAATAATTGCGGTAAATAAAAAAATCATATATCACACAATACAGTAGTATATAATATGGGAATTGTGAGGCAACCAACCGTATTATGTACACATACAGTGGTATACAAACAGGTGCAGTACATGGAATATAGAAAAGAACATAAAAGAGATTATAGTAGAAGTGCTAATCCTTTCATTACTTATATCGTTTTATGTAAAACACCAGACAATGGGGGCCGTACCCGCACAATATTGACTAGTTTGGACATTAAAAAGTGAAAATTATAGATGTTACTGATGCTACAACAAAAAGGAAAAGACACCGAGTATAGACTTTGTACTTGTACAAGACTCAAAAGAAACAAAAAGCACAAGCCACAAAGACCAAAAAACTTGGCTCCACTGATGCTCGAGCCAATCACTTCTTTCCTCCTTTCCTAAATCATTGCTGCCCTTGCCCGAGTGCATTGGGTGCTTTTTTCTTTCCTTCCTGATCTTTCCTTCAATAGGGGGTCAGACCCTTCGGTAGCCGCATTAATCTCCTTCGATACTTTCAGCATGATGGTGGTGGGAGTCTTGCACTTCTGCTCCTATTTTTCCTTCTTCACTTCCAGCCCCTTTCTTTCCTCCTCCATTTCACCTGCCATGGTCATCTTTTCAATCGTCCCCGGCTCGCTGGTGATCACCACCTCCTCATCTACAAACGCTGAGACATCCTTCAAGTTCTGTATCACCTCTATTTGTTACGAGTCATGCCCAAGCCTAGAGCTAGGAATAGGAATGATGCCATAAGCTCCTACAGAGGCAGTGGTCGAAGTAGTGAAAATGGTAGCAGGTCCTAAACCTTGTACAGTTAAAGGAGGAGGTGAGAGAGTCGGCTGACCTACAAGTTGGGAAAGAGAGGTGCACAATTTTGAAATGGAGTCTAGAGTAAACTGAATTGCCTAGAGTATTGGAGAGACAAGAGAAATACTTGAACCGAGAGTGTGGTCGTGAACTTGAACTTTGAAGGCTTCACCACCCATCCCCATCTCTGAAGATCGCACTACAGCTGGAGCTAAGCGTGGCTCACCCAAGGCTTAGGACGTTACATGGGAATGGGTGGCCTCAGAGACAATAGCATTGGATACTGGAATGGATGCTGCTTTCTCTTGAGAAATAGGAACAAGCGTTTGGTGCTAACTCGAAGATCTTGGGCTAGTAAGAGCTTTTGCTGCAGCATCAATGGTTTCCTTCTCCCTCTCTTCCCGAAGCATAACCTTGCCAGTGACCAGGAAATCTATATCCTTGAAAGTCAGATAATCAGCAATCAACACTTCTTCCGAGCGCATATCATTAGCTTGCTTTGACCTAGCCAACACTTCCTTCCATGCCACAACAAAAGTACGAGAATAGTTGACAACAAGCCATTTCAAGCTGCCCTTATTCAATACAAAGATAGTGTAGAGGTGGAACATGCTAGCATTCATGTCGCCTATCGCATCATCATATTCCTTCCAAAGATCTGTAAGCTTTGATTTCATGGTCAGGTGGTCGATCTCTTCTTCTAGTGTAGTGGAGACAGCTCATTCTTTCTCTTTCACCAGCTGCTCATTCTCCTCATAAAGCCGAGTGAGCTCAGCAGCCTGTTCAGCAATAACAGTAACGTGGCCGGCAATGGTCTGGTCCTGGGACTTTAGTAATCCTCTCGGCTTTGGTGAGCTACTCTTTTAATTTCTCGGATTAGATATAAGCATCTTTGGGTTGGCTATTATCACAATAATGACTTTATCATTAGTCTGGTTTGCCCCAATCAACAATTTGTTACTGGTAGCTTTCCTGTTAGGGCGTGTCTCTCTCAGTCTTCAGCTGGGCTATCTCATCATCATGATCTTTGATCGCTTAGCATGATCTTCCCTTTTTGCATCAAACGAGAGGATCTCCTAATAGTTGATGCGATTAACATCCAAAAAGGCCTTCACCAAATGCTGCATATCACATTCGACTTCTAGGTCTTTGCGGACCATCTCGATATTGCTAATGGAAGCGGCCCTATTGAGGGGCTTTATCTTCTTATCGAACTTGATCCCCTCAAGAACAAATTTGGAAAGGTATCATGAAGCATGGGTGGACCCTGGGGAAGTACGAACCTCTTGATTCGTCTAGAAGAAGTAAGGACCATTGCAACGGTTGCAGTCTGAAAGATGGAATTGTGGGTATTTTGAAAGATCGAGCATCAGTACTGGGAGGAGTAATTGATAATAAGGGCCCGAGAGATTATAAAATTCTCTCTGGCGCTTACGTGCGTCACTGTGGGCACCACTGTCGCCATCTCCTTTTCTCTTCTCTTATCTCTCGCGTTCTCGCTCCGAGTGACGAGCATCATCCTCTTTTCTTTTCCTCCTCTCTTCATCCGTTTCGCAAGGTGAGTAATGAACCAGATCAGAAGTTTTGCTTTTTCAAGAGCTACTAACTTGGCGTAGCTAGTGATATAATCCATGTCCCATGGTACCTGAAACAAAAACAAGAGCAAAGTTAATACTCGAACTTAGGAACTCAGTTTGATGCAGATATGTGTGTTCGTGATCCTAAATTAAAGTGTAAAGTGCAGATGACCTACTATATACTCTACCAACTATATCGGCAGGGTCTAAGGGTCGGGGTTTTTTCACCATTGCTTACAAATCTACTAGAGGGGATGTCAATGTGCGAGCCAATCGAGCCAAATATTTCACTAATCGAAGGGTCCCCAGCTTCACTTATATAGATGGCCACATTTCTTGAAAAATCAGAAGTGGGCATATCTCCAGCAGATTGTGGAGTCTCGATAGTAGGATGATCTCGAGACGCAGAAATCAAAAATCAAGGCTAAATGCCTCAGTGGAAAACAATTCTTGAGAAGGCAGCTTGGGGAGATCAGGACCCATTTCTGGTGACTCGCCGAAAGATTCATCTCTCTCTTTAAAGATGTGAAAATCATTGTCGTCGTCGTTTGAACCCTTTTCCTATCCTTCACCACTGATTGTTTCCCCTCTCTCCTTTGGAATTGCTTGTCCTCTTCTTTGAGGATTGCAAACATGTTGTGGGTCTCACCCATGTCCCTTGTAACATCCTCTCCAATGGATAATTCCATCTCTCCAAACCGAACTCCCTCTGATGGACCAGCTACATCTTCTTGAGCCTCCTTGTCAGAGTTACGAGCGAGGGTAGAAGAATGAGTGCATCTCCTAGGGCCACTTGAAGTTGATGGCTCATCATCCATAACGAATTTACCAGGATGAAGCAAGCCGAATTGCCAAAGGTTCTCGTTCGTCAAAAGAAACTCCATTGAATGCACGAAAGCTTTCACAGCCTTGATGGTTTCGAGCATCTCTTTAAGCTCGTCGTTACTTTCCAATTTTGGGATGACTACAAGAAGACACGATAGGATAAAAAACTAGAAAACCAATTGGAATAGCAAATACCAGGGAATCAAGACTTACTTCCAGATAGCCAGAAGCAGTTGAAGCCCTCTTGACGCCTAACAAAGAAAAACTCATTCTTGATAGCTGAACTCTTATTATAGAGGTCTTTTATTAGCTTACATCCCCTTCAGGCTTCAATAATTATAAAGGATGGGCAGTCCTGCCTCCTCCTAAAGTGTAAAAATATATGAGCTCGTTTAGCCATAGGGGATGCTCGAGCCTAGTCATGAATAGAATGTATTGGGAACTTAAGGGCGCATAACCGCTGGGATCAATTTGAAATGACCCCAATCCTAAATCTTGAAGCACCACAGACAAGAACCGGTTGAATGGTGGTACAAAACGACTCAAGCACATGTATCAATTACATGTAATAAACCTTCTAGTGGGTTATGAGCAAATTCATCTCGAGTAGGCAAACGAACGTCGCCCTCAAGGATGTCATGTTGTACGCATATGTTCCCAAGCATTTTAGCTATCAGAACTGAAGGCGCTTGCTCCGGAGTATTTGCTAGAATTCTCAATCTAGGAGGTAACTGGTCGAGTACAGGTCCTATAGGAACTAGCAGACGAGAGAAGTTAGAAATAGCAGGTTGACTCGTGCCTACGGGAATGGATGGTGAAACATGGGCAGTTGTTGACTCAGCTTCTGATGGCGTGGTAGACCCATCAATAGATTTGTGGCGTGTCGACTGGCGCATCATTTTAGACAATAAAACTCATTGATCATAGTCAGGTATGCTTCATTTCTAATAAGAATTCCCAATGATTAACGCTTGAAATCCAAAAGGAGTCGGCGCTGACCAATCGGATTCCAAGCGTTGACTGGGGCATGTACATTGTGTTATCTCTATGAGATGAGTCAAGTGTTTTGAACACCATGAATGGACCATCCTGTGTAGATAGCTCACTCATGTTGAAAAACAATCTATATCATCCTAGGTAATCAATTTTCTATACTTACCCATTAGCGATCAACGATCGATAACAGGTCCGTTGTCCAAAGCGACACAAAAAGTCCTTCCATTTTAGAGGCACTGGATATGTAGAAATTTAAAGCAATGGAGCCATCCAATATGTCCAAATCTAAGGCGAATCGTTATATTAAAGCGACGATCTATTTTTAGTCAATTCCATGAATAGAGATGGCTGAAGTTAGGAAGCATGTTCATCTCTCTTGTCATATACCTATCAAACCCTAAGTACACCATTAACAAAACATGTTTGATTTTAACCATCTCTATTTCCGAACTACAATTGACTAAGGCAAATCACCATCTCCATCGTTGCTCGAGTATGAGTCCACCATCGTCGACCTTCAGTCCACACGAGAGGCTGCTTCGACCTAGGGTTAGAAGCAAATCAAGTCCAGGTTTGCTAGAGGACGATGTGGGCGGCGTTTATGGGTACTAGCGATGGCGAGTAGGCGGCAGAGCTTGGAAACGTGGCAGGAAGTTGAATGATGGCGGTGAGGCAGCTTGAGTCGGCACAGTTAGGTTTGGGAGGTCGGGTTGAATACTTGTAGGCTCAGAGCGAAATGAAGCATGTGAGGAGTTAGGATAGGGGAAATGATATAAGTAAGGGAATATTTCTTTGAAAATTTGCTAAGTCCTTAGTTCGGGGCGAATTAAGGCCTTGAGTCGGTAGCGAATTTATCTCCTTAATTTGGATCAACTCCAATTCATCACGATGAACTTACATGCCAACTTAAAGCCTTTCGTACATTTCAAAGTGAAGATTGCATCGTCGGTATAGAGGATTGAAATTCAAACTGAAATTAGAATGAGTAACCGTCTGAATTGAACCAATTGAAAACAACATCTCGAGATGGAATTCGACAATCAACAGAAATTCACAAGATCGAAATCTGAAACTTGTCTTGTTCCAAAGAACACTTTGTTTCTAATGAAGCATACTTTGGAGGGCAAATGTTAACTAGGTTTTTAACCAAGAAGATATCAATAGGAGTAAGAACATCGGTACGAAGATGGAATGACTTGAAACTTGGAAAAGGTACTCAGAAGGAATAATGAAAGAGCTTAAGAAAGCGTGGAACCAAAAAAAGGCTAAGTCCCTAATTCGGCCTGAATTAAGACCTTAATTTGGTACGAATCTAAATGCCCAGACTTGGCATATTCATACTCTTGGCAAGTGATCCCGTAGTCTTCCTATACGTATTCGTGGAGTTTCATAAAGTTCTAGAGAACCTATCATCAAGAATAAAGACGTGACGGTCCACATTGCAGGATAATCCAAGTCATGAAAGAAAGATAATCAAAACTCATCAATAATATACCAAATTACTTAGAGGAAATCTAGATGAAGCATGGAACTCAATGTAAAAGGATTTGGCTATCCTTTGGCTAATAATTAGATTCGATCTCGAATCTAAGGGCTTTATTCGAATCTAAACCTTAGCTTGAATAGTCATGGCATTTATT
Organism: Allium fistulosum; assembly: GCA_030737815.1. Taxonomy (NCBI): domain Eukaryota; kingdom Viridiplantae; phylum Streptophyta; class Magnoliopsida; order Asparagales; family Amaryllidaceae; genus Allium; species Allium fistulosum. Next base: position 330,473,620 of record CM060906.1, read on the forward strand.
GTGCTATCTTGGGCCACTTCCTGGACTTCTCTGGTAGCGGGCTTCTGATCCAATATGACTGCTGCCCCTATAAATACAAACCATAGAGCAACCAAAAAAGGATCCGATCATGAGTCGGCGGAATAGGGATCTAAAGGCTAAATTAACACTAGAGGGGAGAGGGGATGAATAGTGTTTAATTTATTATATGAATATTGTTCAAATCCTTTAAGGTTTTACTTGGAATGATGGAATTAACAATCATAGAATAAAAGTATAGATAAAATTAAATGAAGTAAATGTAAAACGAAAAGAACACACCGGTATTTTATACTGGTTCAGAGTCACCGTACATCTAGTACTGCACGGTTACTTGTGCGTATTTCTTTTCAACTAGTAAATGCAAATACAATCTCAATTTTAAGGCAACGAGACACACCCTCTAGAATTTCAGCCTTTGGGTAGATCCCTTGATTTTCGGGCCACAAGCACACCCACTAGATTTACGGGCTACTAAGCACACCCAATTGATTTAATCAGGCCACAATCACACCTACTTAGACTTCAGGGATACCAAGCACACAATAGAGTATAAGAGTATGATTTGATAGAGTTTACGGACTCAGATATTCGATCTTGATTACAATTGATCCTATAACTCTTAAATATCACTTTGATCTTGTGAGAGATGATAGAAATAAGAGAGTATATTAAAGTGAATCACACTAGTAATGATTGAATTTGATTTTGGTTGAATTTCGGCAAAGTTATGGTAGAAATAGATTTAGAAATCAAGAGAGTGAAAAGAGGAGAGAAAAATAAGAAAGTACTTAATAAAAATTCATGTGGAAGTTTAGTATATATAGGAAAATAATGGTCATGTCCATTCGCGAAGAGATAGACGAAAAGACACTTCCATTCAAATTTGAAATTTTGAATAATACGGCTAATATGTCGACATACTTGTAGAGGATAGGTTGATATATCACTTTGTATTTTGAAAAATCACTTAATAAAAATTGTTTTGAAAATATTAAGTTTTGTAAAATATTTTTAAACTTTGTACAAACATTTAAACATAGTTTATACATATTTTAATAATATTAAAACTTAATAAACTATAAAATAATTTTAAAGGATTTAATAAGAATATTCAATATAATGTAAATAATATATATAAAATCAATATAGTCATAAATTATTAGTATAAACAAAAATTCAATATATATATATATATATATACAAACTTATAATATCTTTATTAGTAATTGAAAATCATTTTGAGAAATACTTTGAAAAGATTATTTTAAAACCAAGATATTTGAAAAAAAAAATTAAAACAAAATTAGAAAAGGTGAGATGGATCATGAAAATGCTATCAAGATTTTAACATAAATTCTATGACTCTATAACTTATCTGGAATATCTTGAACTCTTCAATACTCATTAGTCTTCATTCTTGAACTCTTCAAACTCTATATCAGCATCTTGAATCTACTCTTGATATTGTATAGTCTTATTAACCATTACTTGTCAATATCCTGCACTGTATACTATATATATCTTGATGAAGCATTAGTATCTTATATAATGTTCTATAGTTGTTATCATCAAAACCAATATCTAAGATACTAACACCGGTTTCTGCCATCACTACGTAGAAGCCCGGTCATTTCTTCAACTCTTTCTCCACCCCATAATTACCAAGGCAGTTCCTTTAGCCAATTCTAGGACTTAGAATCTACCTAACACTTGTACTTGTGACTAATTCTTTCTCAATTCAAAACAAGATCAAACCAATAATTAAAGCGAGAAAGTGGACATATGCTTAATTAGCAGCTGAACCAATATAAAATCTCCATGTCTTATTTACTTTTCAACTATTTTCTATTATATTTACTCTGTTCTAACATGGTTGGTGCTTTCATATCATACTTTCGGGTGTTGATCCATTTTTTAGGTTAACATTTTGGTGCTTTCACTGAGAACCAGTGAACCCAAGCTTAAATCTAGCTCTTAACTTTGGGTTGGATAGGTCCAGAAGTTAGATCCACAAATTCTACTTTGAAAAGAGTTTGAAGACTGACCGTTGAAGATCAATGGCGGGTAGAAAGAAAAGTGCTTATGGGAAGTCAATAAGAGAAACAGTTGGTAGTAATGAAGTCAATCCCCAACAAATTGAAGTAAACAATACTAGTAATGCAGCTCTAGGATCCTCTAATCAACAAGAGGTAGTGACCAAAGGGGGATTTAACCAGATGATCAACGAGCTTAATGAAAATGACCGATAGTAAAAAGGCTCTTATGGATAATATAAACGCTTTGCTTACACTACAACCATCAATTGTTCCTAAAAATGGGTCGGAGACTGCCGCTGCTATAGAATAGGAGAATTCTTCCGTCTCGGCCTTGCATAGGTGGGATGACAAGCAAAAGGAGATAGTTGATGGAGCTGCTGGGATTGTTATTGAACGTAATGGAAGTACTCCACCGGCTAGAGCACAACCTGCTCTAAACCCAAACCTTGGAGTGAATGCTCCACATGGAAATGTTCCAATGCTTCTCTCTGACTCTGAAGATGACATGCAACTTGACGACAAGGGATTGTAATTGAATGCTAACATAGGCAGGCAAATTACTAGAAAAGAAGTTCAAACTGCCGCTATAAGGCTATCCGCATTCCAACAGGGTTCTACAAGAGTGGTTTTCCCGGAGAATGGAGGACCTATGCTTCAATTGGCAAACCAAGACCGTTTGTAGAGTCAGATGCTTGGCATAGCCCCTGATAGCCATCTAATGTACTACAGGATTAGTGAGACATATATTGTAGACATGGTCAAACGCTTGATGGAAGAAAGTAAAGGTAGGAAGAATGACGATTGGAGTTCTGCACCAGCTCAAACTCCATTTACTAAAAATATCCTAAGGTAAGAGTATCCCAAGAAGTTTACTGTAAGGTTTCTGAACTCGGCCTTCAAAATTGGCACCCGTACTTCACTTGTACTCAAATGTCGTAGATTCAAACGCCGAATCTGGCTCCCCGGAGCTTATAACATAGTAAGTATAACAACACAGCGGAAGAAAGAAATAGATGATATCATATACAACTCCAATAAATACAATATCCAGAATGACATACAACAATGATATGAATATGATACAAGAATATCAGAGATAAATAATGATACAGCGGAAAACAGAAGTGATAACTCCAAATGATCCGACAAAGAGAATGACACCAACAACTTCAATATCAAGCTCGAACCACCATCACGTTGCACGAAGATAAGCAACGTCAGTCCTTAGCTCCAAACTGAACTAGCTCCCGATAATCTACTAAACCTGACTATCTGAAAAACCCAACTCTAGACTGCCCGTGTGGAAAATTATGGGCACCCAGAGTTTAGGAAGGGAACAATAATTTTCCACACGGGCAGTCTAGAGTTGGGTTTTTCAAATAGTCAGGTTTAGTAGATTATCAGGAGCTAGTTCAGTTTGGAGCTCAAGACTGACGTTGCTTATCTTCGTGCAACGTGATGGTGGTTCGAGCTTGATAATGGAGTTGTTGGAGTCATTCTCTTTGTCGGATCATTTGGAGTTATCACTTCTGTTTTCCACTATATCATTATTTATCTCTGATATTCTTGTATCATATTCATATCATTGTTGTATGTCATTCTGGATATTGTATTTATTGGAGTTGTATATGATATCATCTATTTCTTTCTTCCGCTGTGTTGTTATACTTACTTTGTTATAAGCTCCGGGGAGCCAGATTCGGCGTTTGAATCTACGACATTTGAGTACAAGTGAAGTACGGGTGCCGATTTTTGAAGGCCGAGTTCAGGAACCTTACAAGTGGTATCAGAGCCTATATTTTTATATTTATTTTTAACCCATTTATTTAAGATTCAAATTCAAATGATTTAACACATTTTATTTGAATTCGGGGAAACTCGCATCAATTTATCGATTAATTTCACAATTTTTGTTCAAAAATTAAATTAATTATCAATTTAAATATATATAAAATCCGGGGTCATTACATTTACTATGCCCACTATACCATCCTACAATGGGACAACAGACCCTAAACCTCACTTGTACAAATACAGTTGGCATACGGATGAAACCAGTGCAACGGATGTTGTCCGCTGTAGATGTTTCCATATCTTCTTAAAAGGAGTCGCTTCAATGTGGTTTACTAGACTCCCACCGAGATCTATCTCCACCTTTGATGTGTTGGTGAGGAAATTTATGGAACAGTTTAGACTTCATATAGCCCAGCCAAAAGACGTGATATCTCTATTTTGCTTTATCCTAGGACCCAACGAGTCACTGAAATCCTTTATGGACCGATTTAATACGGTAATTACTAAGGTAATTAATCCTAACGTAGACATGATATTCATGGCTTTAGTCTGAGCTATCCATCTGGATATGGACATTGGAAAAATGGATCAAGATGAAACAACTGACTACCCTGAAGGAGTTCAACAAGAAAGCAAGCCAGTATCTAAGGTTAAAGAAGAGGTAGATGAGTTGGAAGGCAAGACCGCCAATTTGCAATTGAAGGAGGTAGTTCAGAGCATTGTAGCGGTCAATTAAGATGGAAACAATTTTGGGGCCACTATAGGAAATACTGGGAAAGACATAAATCAAAAGATGAAGAATTAGAACTCTAGCAAATGAGATGAGGGTGGAAAGTGGATTAGGAATCTGAGACCCGAAGAGTATACTTCGTTGAGTTACAGCTTGGAAAACATCTATCTAGTGACTCAAGGAATTGAGCGATACAAGAAACTAGCCAGAAAGGAAGAATTCGAATGACATAAACAGTCAGGGAAGTTCTGCCGCTTCCACGAGACTCATGGGCAGAATACGAATGAGTGTCGATTCCTGAAAGATCAGATTAAAGAATTGATCAGGAATAACTGACTCCAGCAATATGTAGAGAAATCATAAAACCCTAATCAACCCGCTGAACCCTAAGCTCCAAGCGCTCAAGGAAATCAATCTAGACCCAGTAGAGAGGGGTCCTGGCATAGTTATCAATACTATCTCTAAAGGACCTTACCCAGCATATAAAAGTTGGGGCGAGATGGAGTGATATGAAAGTTCATTGAAGCATGCTCCAAAAAAACCTGCTATTAGTCGAAGACGGAACCCTTATAGATTTCAGTGAGTGTTGGCAAAAGTGACACTTTGTTGAGAAAAGATCTTAGGTAAGTAGGGCTGGTACATTCAAGTCCATGATATAGTCATAATTGTTTGTCGAAGCTATGTCCAAACTCATGTTGAAGCCATGTCATTAATGTAAAACAATTTTGTACAAATAGAAATTGAGACTACGAATGTTTAAGAATTTGGGACAAGTTATGATTACAAATCAAAAGTGCTTTGGAACTCAAAAAAATTCACGAATCATGAAATCTTTATTCATATGTTATGAAGTAGTTAAATGTACATAGCCTAATGTGCAAATGTCACAAGAACACAATTATCACGATAAATCCCCAAATCGATTTAGGGTTACAAATTATAGAATGTAAGAAGTGGGAAAAGAATGATTCGCCTCTTCCTCCATGCCCCTAGGTAGGTATTTATAGGGGTGATAAGACACGGCATAGATGCCATGCGGCATGCTTGCACTTCGGCATTAAGGTTCATCTTGATGCTGCTATGGATATTGCTTTGTTTGATGATTACGACATTCTTTGGTGTATTGATAGATCACGACATAATCATCCTGATTACACATAGATGAATTGCTGTTTATTTCATTAAGACAATGGCATTAGTGATAGATGGTCTTGAAGAGATACGACACTAATAATAGGCATCATTGATAATAGGTGGCATTGATAATGAGCTGCATCAAAGAGGACCGACATTAGAAGGAAATAACAACGTAGGGATGTAGTATCAACCTGAGACGATATTAACTAGATGTGACATCCATTCGACCTTCATGGATAAAATGTGACATTAATAGAATGCGACATCAATGAGCTGCGAGATGGGTGATACATCATGCCGCTATAACATTGATGGCTTACGGTATACAATACTAATGGTGCATGATACCAATTCCTGCCTTGGTGAAACATTATATCAGTTTTATACAATATCATCTACTGGTGATATGTGGAATGCGACATTGAGGGCATTTGACATTGTTAACCACATGATGACTTGAGACATTACTCATTAGCCTTTGTTAAAGAAATTTGATATTAACGGTGTGCAACATTGATGTCGTATGTGCTGTTGGCATGCAATATTTCATATCGCATCGATGACCTCATTTGCTGCAAGAATCTTTGATCTCGGCACTTTTGTTGTCAACACACCCTCATGCCTTCGGGATCAATATTGGTAGTAACAACTAGCAAAATTAGTTTTCATGATTTACTACAACATTTCTAATTCATATACTTTTATTATACTTGAGAATCCTACACATAATACATTGGAACTAATTTCCCCTTTAAAAGGAATATTTAATGCTATAATTCTTTATGAATCACTTAAAAGAGAATTCATATTTTTTGTGAAATTACAAGGAATTATACTTTATTTCTTTATTGAAATAGACGGTACAAAATACGGGATTTTCTCATATTTTGTACATATCTTTCTTTACACTTACATTCCTTATTATTTCAAACAAAACTCCTTTATTTGTAACTTGATTGATTCATAAAAACTTATATTGTATCCCTTTTCATTCCAATGAATTAAAATATATCAAATCCTAATCTAATTACAATAAATCAAACCTCATTTCTATTTATATTTCATAACTTTTCTACTATTCAACGTCTCTACCTAAATTGCATTTATTCCAATTGTTTTCTCTTGATTAACTATCTTCTTACTTAAACCATAGTAATGCCTTCGCTTATAGCTTTGTTTTAGGGTTCCAAATCTTCTTTTCAATTTTATTTACCCATATTCCAAACTTATACCACTTTCTGTTGTCCACACATAAATTTTAGTTTACAACATAAAAATTTTCATTACATAGAAAAATCCATGAGCTATATTGCTCTACTTTTTTCTTTCAAAGAAATAGTTTTCTACAAAATTTCCTTTACTGAAAATTTTGATTTTGACAAATCTTTATTTCTATTAGAACTTCATATTTACACTTTTTATTCTTTACAAAGAAACTAGCGAGCTATATATACTCTATACTTTTTTCAATTTAACTAAACAAACACACACACACATCTATGTATGTGTGTATTCTTTCAACAAAACTTTTATTATATAGATATTTTCCCCAAAATCCAATATTTCCTCACTTTTTCAATCATTTTCATTAAAATCCTTTTTAAGTATACAACTTATACTTTTCTCAATTCTTTAAAAACTTCTTAATATTGGGTTAGACTCAAAATGGATATCTAATTGTTCCCTTAAGAACATCATTCCTTCCACTTTCTAACTTGTTCCTTTCTCAATATTGAAAATCCAATTAGGATCGACCATTTCACACCCTTTATTAGGAGCTTCCCCATCTACCACTATCTATAACATATAGATTATAATTTTCCTTTTATTGGGACGTATTGTACATCATAAATCAACAATCATATGGGGATCTACAATCATTGGGCTATCAAGGCCTGACGAGGGATTCTTGTACCATCCAACTTCAGTGATTTCCGTATGTAACTATTCTATAATTGGAATAATTAGGATTTAATGTATATTACATTTATATGAAAAATACAAATATGTTCACTCAACGTTTCCTAATTTTCAAGATCGACTAACCTAAGCTTTGATACTAAATGTAACAACCTGCACTCCAACGGGCCTAAATTTTTACTAAATCGAAAACCTAAGTCCACCAAAGCACGAATCATTGGTTTGATATCCTGCAAATAAAACCAAAGAATGCATATACGAACTCTAGCAAAATAAATTGCTGTGGAATAATTAAAATATAATAGATCACATAATACTGACCAAGATTTGACATTTTCCAAAATAAGTGTCCCTGTCAGCACCGAACACGCCAAGCATGGTACCTGCTATTCTAACTATCCTATGGGTTGTAATGAGGAGGGGGTCAGAACAACGTTTTGGTGATTGGTAAAATTGGACATGTTGTACATAATGCTAGTTTATGACGACTGTTCACTACATAATTTTATGTCTGTTTACATTTTCATTAGTCGTCTTGACTCCATGTTTGTGTACAAACCAGTTCCATCCACCTTTCGTAGATTTATATATATCCCATGGTTTCCTAATGGACCCGGATAATATTCCCACTAGTATCTCTCATTCAACACCTCGTCCAGATCCAACTCCTCACCGTATCATGATTTCATTACCATATAACTCGAGGAAGTCCTATAGTGTTTGCTGATGGCCTTTCATATATTTTGACATATTCTCTATGGGGATTTTCTACTTTGTCTGCCCTAACATGGACTCGGCTACACTAACCACCCTTGTTTATGCTTTAAAGGAATCTCGTTATAGGTAAACTAGCCTTGCCCTATCAAACAAACTAGCAAACAACTATGGTGGTGCATCACTCAGCTTGGTCCACTCTAGGTAGGCAAATCAAGACCAGCTAGGGTAACCATGTACTTCCCGTTGATCGCTCGGGACTGATGACATTCTTTCCCTATGCTAGCCCTACCTCTCCATTTAGTACCAACACTTGCTGCAAAGTGCACGATCCCACTCATCATCCATTTAGATTTCTAAGTGCAATCAATGCAATACCCTCCCCTAAAAATAATTTTGAAGTAAACTACTCGATAGTGCTTGTCCAGCCTCGACATCTGCCTAATGGACCGCCCAATTGCTTATATTTATGGAGCTTCTGTTTCAGGCACTAACATGACCTGAGGGTGTCCCTTGCTCTATAGCCAAGCATATTCTCTACAGGTCCTATAGTTGTATGTGTTTTTGCATTCCAACCTACTCTAATGACCTTATGTCATTCTCTTTATATAATTTATACATTGAATTATAATAATTCACAACCATCATAAACGCATACTTGAGACTACTTGTATACTTATCTCTTATACATATACATAGATACATGCATATATATATATATATATTCTCATTCTCACATTCTTTTACTTTAAGTTCCTCTACATTTCTTATAGCTGACCCTAAGTCATCATTCTATTAAGTGTTTTACTTACCTTCTTTAATTTCATTTATCGCTTCCCTCTTACTTGGTTTATAACATCACTGCCTATTCTTTTTGTGCATTTTCCAATTTACTTTCCTATTTATCCCATGTTATCCTTACATTCCTTCTTAGCTCATTTCCCATGTTTTCTTCTTTATTTACGTTGCTTTTTTATTTTAATATCTTAACAATTAAAAGAATTGTAAAGTTTTAACTCTTACTTTTTCATTTTTGGGTACTATTGTATTTTAACACGGAGTTACATTATTATCATAAGAATGTCACACAGTAGATTTCTACATCTTATCTAAAAAGGGAGGTTGTTTGTGCGGTGTTTGTAATTACAAGGAACTATCTTTTTAATTCTTGAAATAGACAGTGCAAAATATGGTGTTTATCCTATTTTTCGCATCTCTTTCTTTTAGGTGTTTTCCCTTTTCATTTCAAACATCATACTATTATTTATATAACTTGATAATACATAGAAATCTAATGCAACATCCCAAATTATAACAAATTAAAATATTACTTTAACCCTAAATCTTAATAAAGTCTCTTTTTATTTACATTTTTTTGTTACATCAAAAATACCAATTTTTGTCAACATCAATTTCATGTAATTTGTCAGAATAACATGTATAGGTAAGTTTCCAATCCTTATTAAATCTTTTATATTTAAATCTATTTCATTTACATTCATTATGTGTAAATAATAAATTTACATCTAATCATTACACACATGCAATTAATAAATCCTTGCAATTATAATTCGAATCAATACGCACTTGCAATTATAATTCTAATCAATACGCACTAGTAATTATAATTCTATTCATTACGCATTTGCAATTATAATTCTAATCATTTAGAAATAGGCATAATTCAAAATAGTACAATGAAATAAATCTAATTTTATTACAAAACTTATAATTTTCCCTTCACCTTTTTAAGCATTCCCAAATATCTAAATCTAATCTAGACCTAATCTCTATTATCCGTGTTCTCCATTTTGACTCCCTATTCAGATCCACCAATAACATTTACATACAGATCTATTTGAATTTGGATTAGAGAGAAGAGAATTAGATTAATTTATTAATTAAAACTAGATCTACAGTTTACCTTCAATGTAGCGACTTGATTTTAACCTATTTCCTATTCTCTAGCATCTTCTATTCTTTTCCAAAGTGTATACATGCAAATTAAATCTATTCCTGTGAATCTAGAATTTTGAAGGAGAAGAGAAAATGACATAGCTTCTGCACTCATTAGAAAACTATGTGTAGGAAGTGATGGACTAGGTCTTAATTTATAAAGGTTTAAATCAGGGCTAACAATCGTATCAAACTATTTTAAATCAGGGACACACGGCCATAATTAACTACGCTGTTTTAAAATCTCGGGTCGACCGCTTGGTTCCCTTGGTCGACCGCTACCGGTCGACCTAAGTACTCCTTTGGTTGACCTTAGGAATGGAAATTTGACAAAATTTTAACGTGACTTAATTTTGTTAATCCTCTTTCCTTATTTAACCGACTGCATTCATTTGTTTTCCTTTTGTGCTGATTTTCTTAGATTTCTTTTAAATTTAATCTTTCTTAACATTCACTGTAATGACCCGCAAATTTATCACTTTGATAAATTATATTTATATTTAATATATTCAAACACAAGATTTTATAACACAAATTATAATATTTTGAACAATAAATAATGATGGTAATCTTGTTTTAGAGGTATATTAACAAATATGGATATTGGGGGGTTTTCATTAGAAAAGTGATGAAAATTAGTTTTAAGAAAAATTGAGATTCTCTCAATCTTAAAGCAAACAGAACTGGATACATACACTTGTATATCAAATTAAGCAAGAATACAAAATAAAAATTATTTATTTTTTTTGGAAATAAAATATATTTATGACATCATCAGGTTTGTCATCAATTTTATATATTTTCTGTAATTTTAAAATTAATGTTAAATAATTAAATAATTATTTAAAATGATAATAATTCATTTTAATTGGTAATGTAGTGATAGTAAATCATTTATAATATTTTTATAAAGATATATATTTATTTGAAAATATAAGAAAACTCATAATGTTTTATCGATATAACAGCACTTCTTGTAAACACTTGTGTAATATTGATTTATACGGTTTTATTCAAATGTGGTCATTTTAATTACTTAATAATGATGAGAAATTAGTTTTCAAATTTTGTTTACATTTATATGTAATTTAATTAATAAGTGAAAATGTGACTAGGAATCGGCTTTTAGATTTTCAATGGCTTAACGAATAGAAGTTGTTAAAAGTGATTTTAACGTTGTTTATAAGTCTTATGCACATATATAACATACACGTGCATGTCCTAACATATACATATACACATGTATACATACCAAATACATACATACATATGCATATATAAATATCACAAAATAACATGATATTTGTACAAAAGTAATAAAACAAGACTTCACATCACACTTACACACCATATGGAGGTAGCAAATGGAAGAAGGTGTGTGAGGAGGGGACGGCTATGCATGATGGGAGAGGAGTGGTATGGGCGAGGGGTAGAATGGTAATTGTACCATTTAGATATTTTATACATTTTCTTTCTATAGACACCCACTCATTCTCTCATATTTACACACCAATCTTCTTCATCTTCTCCTTCCTCTCAAGCTATTTTAATGGCTACTTACCTTAGAGAAATAATGGTGAAAATTATGGCAAAGGGAAAGTAAATTTATATAAGTGTGTGTGTTATCAATGCACTTCAAAAACAAGTTCAAACTCCTTCTCTTCTCCTTCTAAACCTATGGCCACCACCTTCACAAGTCAAGGCCGAGCCTATCTCTCCTATAAGCGTAGGCCGTGCACTACTAAAAGGAACTAAGGTTGATTCCATAAGCTTCGGTAAGATAGTAGCTAAGCTATAGTCAAACTTAGAAAATATAGAAACCAATGAAGGTGAGAAACTCTACTTATTTTTATTATAAATTATATGATGATATGATATGATTTCTGTGCTTGTTTATGATGGTTGTTTATCAAGTTTGGATATGATAATATGTTTGCTTGGATATGGAAATAATACATTTTAAATACACGTCAAAGTTACACAAAGGAAATTACTTTCCTATATGAATTATAAAAGTGTTACGGAATAGTTAAACCTCTTTAAACGTGAATAAAATGGTTTATGAATATTTCATAAATATTAGAATTCAATTCGGAAAATTTTTCACAAGATATGAAATTGGAGTCCAAACTAGGCACATCACATAGCAGTAGTTCGCGATTTCATGCCATAAAAGTTAAATCAATGTATAAAGTGGAATATAGCTCAGAATAATCCGAGATAAGAAATTTTAAACTCTTATAACAATGGTTTTCAAATAAAGAAGAAAAATCAAAATTTCATTAAGTAAAATTTTAGATGTGTCCAAATCAAGTTTTCAAAAACGTTGTGTTTTGGCATATCGGAAACCATAATGGGAAAATCTTTAAAATGGATATTTTTAAATCTTTAAAAATATGAAATAAATTCCATAAATATATTAAAATATTTTAAAAGTGATTTTAGTTATAAAAATGGACATGTGTGGAATGAAATTAATGTTTTGGTTAAAGAAGCTTTTAAAAACACTATTCCCAACACTTTTTGCAGTAGTTTTTGGTAACTTTTGAAATTAAGATCTAAACTTGGGATTTTCTTTTCAAATCTTTTGCAAATGTTTTTCAAATAATAATAAAGAATGTTAAAGAGTTTATAGTTGATCAAATAACTTGGCCGCCTTATGGGTGATAGAGAAATAGTCTTTAGACCCGAGCTTGGACAACCAATGTCTGGGTTCCGCTCTAGCTATCCGGACTGGCCCGGCGGAGGAGATAGTAAATTTAATTTACACAGACCACATCTTCCTAAGATAGAAAGAGATTTGGAGCTTTCCAAATGTTAAACAAGATTTAAAATAGGATTTTGGTTGTTAAAGAAAACATTCTAGTTAAATTCCATATTAAATTTCGAGGGAACTCATACGACCCGTATTAATTTAAAAGGTGATTTCACCATTATTCGACGAATAATACAGGTTTAATGTGGAAATTAGTATTGCTTATAATCAGTCTAAAATTTATGGATCCCTTTTTTTTAATACCAACTGGTTTGGGTTTTGTAACGACCCGTAATTTTCAATAATTTAAAAATAGTTAATTTAATAAGGTTTTGTGATTTAAGGTAGGAAGAAATAAAAATTTGTGATTTAATAACAAGAATATAACGGAATTGCAATTAAATAGTATTAATTTAAGGTAATTTATAAATGCTTTAAATGTAATTCCAATTAATTGAAATGATTAAAGAGTTATAATTGATTTAGATTGTAAATTAACTGTAATAACATGTATTAATTGATAATTTAAAGGTTGTATTAATTAATGAAATAGTATGCAATAAATTGTAATTGAAAAAGGTAGTGTGTGGTAGTAGTTATGACATCCGTGTGTAGATAACAAACTTACAAATGTTATTAAATGTTGATAGTTGTTATTTGTTACCTATTTGTTTAACTTGTTGAAATCAAATTAGAAATAAATTGCAATAAATGAAATTTAATATAGCGTTAAAATGAATTAAGGTAATGACTCTAGAATATTAATGTAATAGGATAGAAACCAATGTTAAATGTATACATAGAGCAATGAACGATTTAATATAAAGATTGAAATCAAGTTTGATCAAATTATTGGAATTTAAATTATAATAATTGGATTTATTGCTATTAAATGTAATAAATATTATGTTAAAGAAAATTAAGATGATAATTGTAAAAAGATTAGTGTAATAAGATAAACAAATATTAATTACAGCCATGGGATGCCAATTGATTGAATAATAAGAAGGAAAGGAGAATAAATGGATTTATTGGAATTTAAAGTAATTATCACTGTATTTATTTCAATTGGAATTAAACAGTATAACTAGTAGAATAATTGACATTGAATTGATATGTAAAATTTGTACTAAATCATTATAAATGTCTAAGTGATAAAAAATGATAAAATCGGTTAATTATAAGATTTGAAATTAAAAAAAAGTGATTTAATCAATTTAATAATAATTTATTTAATTAACGTGAAAATAGCCACTTTGGCCACTGTGTCGGATTTCGACGAAACCAGTTTCATCGGATCCGTAAAAGTAAATTTTTGTAAGGTTTCAAGTTTCGTAGCGATCAGACTTGTCGTACGGGCTCGAAACGCGTAGAAACCAATTTAATTAAATTCAATTGAAATCAGTTTGAAATAAGCTGAGTTTGAAGCTAACTTCTTCATACGATGGAATTAGGACTTGAAACCTGCTCCATTGAGTTTAAAATTATCAAAAACATCTATTTTGATATATGGGATGACCCACTTTCGTTTCGGAGGCAGAACGGGTTTTTTGGGTCGTTATTGTCAATTCGAACCAGTTCGATATGTTATTCATTTCTTATAGGGCTATGTTAGTATATATTGTTCTATTCTAACCCTAGCAGTCTTTCTATTTCTTATTTATGTACGTATAATTCTTTGTGGCTTCTCCTTTCCAATGGCAGAAACAAACTCCAAATGAAAAACCCTAAATGCAGTTTCAATCTCCAAATCAATTTCAAAATTTAACTCCTCTTAACCCTAACAAATTATATACCGATTTGAAGCCCTCGACGAGCGTAATTCACTGGTGTGACTTGTTTTTCAATCGGATTCACCTTTTGTCCAAAAATTGGTGATTAAATCTTGGTCGTCCATTGTGTCGTGATCGACGTCAAGAGATCGTCGAATCAACGATATGGTTGTGTGGAGAGTGTCACGCGGAGTTCATCGGCGCATGTCGTTCGTCAGATCAGGTGAGTGTTTTGACTGTTGATATTTTGGCCTCATTTTGGATTTCAAATCGATTTGAAATCAAAGGTGAGTGTTTTGACCCACTCACAACTACTAGATTATCTTATGTTGGTTAAATTTAATATATGATGTGATTAGAAATTAATTGCTTGATGTTTGGTATGTTTAAATTGTTATTCTAGTTAAATTTGACTTTTATTGCATTAAATCGTCGTTTAATTTAATATTAAATTTAATGGTCAATTTAATACCTGTTAATGATTATCAGTTATCTATTGATGTTTATTGGTTGATTTGGAAAATGATTGTGATGTATGTCTGATGGTTGATATTGGATGATTGGATGTTGTATTTTATATTGTTATAACACTGCAAGTTCCCTATGGGTTGAAATGATACATACTGGAACGATCTATAGATTAGGGAAAAATCGTTATGGGTTGAAATGATAGACTTGAGCGATTTTATGGATTTTTATTTAATTCGGGATTGTGGTTTGAAATGATATATAACCGTAAAAAAATTAAATTGCGGATTGAAATGATAAATATCTGTATCACTTGACCATTGTGTATAAAATTATATATGGACACTGGATTGGTTAAATTAAACGATCTTAAGTCCTTAAATTTAGAATTCAGTTAACTGGCATTTTGAAATAGAAATTTATTTATATACACTGAATTATTTTTCGATAATCCAAGCGCTAATGCTGAGATTGGAATTGATCAAATGAATTGTTCAAGGGATTTAAACTGGAATTTCAAAGTTGAAGTGTCATATAAATGAATTTATCGGAATTGAGTCATTGAAATATTTGGATATAACTTTGAAACCTATTTTAAACCGATTTAAAACTATTTTAACCAATATAAACTATTTAATTTATTTTAATCTAATTTAACCTATTTTAAACTAATTAACCGATTTAATCTATCTTAATCTATTTTAATCTATTTTAATCTATTTTAATATATTTTAATCTATTTTAACTGATTTAAATTTTATTAAACTATATTAACTAATTTAATTTATTTTAAACTATTTTAATTTATTTTAACTATTTAATCTATTTTTAATTCCATTTAATCTAAATTAAATTCATTTAATCTATTTTAAATCTAATTAATCCATAATAAACCTATTTAATCTATTTTAAGTTTATTTAATCTATTTTAAACCTATTTAACCTAATTTATATCTTTTTTTTAAACTGTTTTAAACTAATTATACTATTTGTGCTATATATATTATTTCCAAATTTCAGACTGTAAAAAATTAAAGTATTTATATTTAAATCCTTGATGATGATACAACCTAAGTTGGAATTTGGAATCGATACCTTTTTGTGAAATGACATATTTGAGTAAATATGATGATTTTGGAACTAGAATTTAGTTAACCTATCTTATCGATAAATTCAAAAGTGAATATGAGAAAGTGAATATAGTTTTGAAAGTGAATATGATTTCGAAAGAAATATGATTTGAAATCGAATATGATATTTTGATATCAATTGTGAATTTACTTTTTGAAATGTAAAAGAACCATCCGGTATGTAATAAGCGTTTGGTTGTTAAAGAGACCGGGATCGGATATTGTCACACTCTCTGCCAATACCGAAAACCACTTTAACAACTGTGTACGTGGTGGAGATTCCAGAAATGAAGTAGGATGGTTTGGCGAACGATTCTGTATGAGGTATTTACGTGACCCTGACTCCCGTGAGTCAGCTTAGATGTGACTATAACAGGAGCTATACCTGGGCCAAGTGAGGTCATTCCTCCGATCGGACATGCTTCTTCGATACCATATTATGACTTTGTGATGATTTGGTGGCCACCCCTCGATTTGATTATGGGAGTGTGTTCCGAGGTGGGCGGTAGTAGCTGCTATGCATTACCACCAGCCTGGTTCTGCAATTAGTATATCTACCCTGGAATTGCCTTGAGTACCGTGTTCACATGCCCTAGAGCGCCTTCTATGAGTTTGTTTTGTACCGTACCTATGGGGTGTCCTCTGGGTAAACCACCGGTTTGGTGGAGCTTATGGAATTGTATAAACTACAGGAATATATAAAATGTGTTATGGGGGATATGGGTAACGCCTTAATACTATTTTAGTACTTTACTTTATTGTAGACACTATTATAATAGCGTATTGTACTACATAGTAGATAGTTTAACGGATCCTTAGGAGATGGTAATCCCAAACATCTCTTAAGTTATTCCACTCACGTTAGACACTGGATAGGAGATGTCAAACCCCGTAAACATCTCCGACGCCGTTACACTCATATTTATTTACTATTGATTTAACTTACATAAGATCTTTTAGTTCTGACTCGAGTGTTTTGTATTTTCAATTCGCTCGGGTCAGTCCGAGCTTTTCAGCTTATCGAAGACTGCTTTCTGGAGGATGAAGACGAAGATTTTGTACTACTATTGCTTATTATATGTATTCCACTTCATCATGTTGTTCCACTGCATTTATTTATTTATTCCTGTTATATGTAACTTTGATTTTGTGTTGTAAAACAATAATCAAATGTATTTGTAAAACAGCTTCATGATCTATTATTTGATTATTATATTTTGTCATTCCGCTACAAGATTCTATATTTGTTTTATTACTTACTCTCCTTTTCTTATTTACCCCATAACAATCTGCCCCTTTGAATGGTTTGAGTCTGACGTGTGTGGTTTATCGTTGATTTAAGTCATCCAAAAAGGCAGGTTGTTACAGGTTTATAGTATACGATGTCTTAAATAACATTGTTTTTGACTCATTAAAAATATGTTTTGGAAAAGTGAAATCTTCATTAAGATTTGAATTATACTTTTCCTAAGTAATTAAAGATGGAAATGTTTTGGTATTTCCAAAGTTAAAAATGGTTTTAATTAACCAAAAGATCTAATAAAAGAGGTTTAGTTATCCGTATATAGTGAAACAAAATATGTTTTAAAGATGTATATCTCTAAGGAGATATTTTACTTGGATAAAAGATATTGATTAATTGAATAATAATCATCTATATACTTGACATATTTTATCGATAATCAGTTCAGAGAAAACGAGGTCGAATTTGGGTGTTTTATATCCGAAAACCACTTCGAACCAACATACATTCGAAAGATATTGAAGACAATGATTTTGAAGATGGAGATCTTCATGATGTAGGGCTGCTTGTCACAAACCTCTGGGGTAATTCCCTTACCATATATATGGCGGTTGTGACGACCCGCCCTTTCGACCCTTAGAAATCGACACTAATACATTCTCGATATTCACATGCCGCAAAATCATGTATTGGAAGGACGGATAGTAAAGGGTAAAAAGAAAATAAAGACAAAATAGAATCTAACACGAATGGAAAAACATGTATTATTTTAATATATATGATCTTTATAGCAGTAATTTTAAATACATTTATCAGAGTCTATCTTATAAATCAGCCTGGACAATTATAAATCTCTGTCCTTATAAATCCTAAATACAATCGGTAAATTAATGCTGTAACGACCTGGTATTTCGAACCATTCGCATCCGCACATGTCGGATTTGAATTGCTCAAAATGTCAGATTGTTAATTTATATTTGGCAAAACACAACATATATAGTAAATAAATCAATCACAGAATTACAAACACAGAGTATTACAACAATAAGCAATGGAATAGATAAATAGTAGTTCATGAAGCTACTATAAAACATCAGAGTCTAAAACAACATACAGCAGAATCTCAAATACAAATGAATCTCTACTACATAAGCAAAAGACGATTCTAAACATAAATAACTGAAATAACTGAAAGCTGGATAGATAGATCTTCAAACAAAGCTCCAATCTCCAAAGGTGAGTCTCAAATGCTGTGACACTCGGTCTGATCCGAGCATAAAGCAAAATATAAAACAATCGAGTCAGGATTCACATTCTTATATAGTAAATTCAACTCAAGTGAAATGTCAACTGAAATACAAGTAACTTAAAGGATTTTTGGGATTGCCATCCTCTAAGGATCAGTGGAACTATCTATTATGTAGTAATATACGCTGTTATAATATGTCTATAGTAAAGTAAACTATTAAAGTAGCGTTAAGACATTACCCATATCCCCCTTAACACATTTTTATATATTCCCATAGTCTATACTGTACCATAATTCCTCCGTAAACTGGAGGGCTATCAGAGGGCACTCCATAGGTATGGTACAAACCAAACTCGTAGAAGGCGCGATAGGGCATGTGACAAGGCACGTGAGGCAATGCTAGGGTAGATATACCGTTTGCGTATCCGGACTGGTGGTAACGCATAGCAGCTACTACCGCCCACCTTGAGACACACTCCCAATCAAAGGTGCACACAATCAAATCACAAAGTAAAAGAATGGTATCGAAGAAATGTGCCCGATCGGAGGAATGACCTCACGTGGCCCGACGTGGCTCCTGTTTTAGCCAATCAAGCTGACTCACGAGAGTAAGGACTGCGTAAATACCTCATACAGAATCATCACCAAACCATCCTACTTCATTCTGGAATTTACACCACGTACACAGTTGTTAAAGTGGTTTTCGGTATTGGCAGAGAGTATGACAATATCTGATCCCAGTCTCTTTGACAACCAAATGCTTATTTCACATCGTGGTCATTTCATTTCAAATAGTTCATACTTCATATCCAAATATCTTATTCGTTTCAAAAGCATATCAATTCGATATCATTATTCACTTTAAATAATATTCATTTCCAAAATCGTAACACTTTCAAAATTATAACACTTTCGAAATCATAACACTTTTGAAATCATAACACTTTGAAATCATAGCACTGTTGAAATCATAACACTTTTGAAATCATAACACTTCCGCAATCATAATAGTTCCAACTTAAACATTTTAGATATAGAAAATAGTATATATATCAAATAGTTATAAATTAAAATAGTTTATATATTAAAGTAATTTATATTAAAATAGTTCATAGATTAAAATAATATATATATTAACAATACTTTATATAATAAAATTAGTTTCCTCCAATTTCAAAAATCGATTCAAATCAACTTAAATTCAATTTAATTAATCCCAGTTCAACAATTTCAATCAAAAGGTTAAAGATTCAATTCAAATTCTCAATAAACCATTTTAATTTTTAAATCGATTTCAAATCCAGGTTTGAACTTTCATTCCAGGTCCACTAAGATTTATAGTTAAATATTCAAAAAAATTCAATATAAGTTTCATTTATATTTCGACATTTAACTTTAATTTTATTCAAATTGGATAATATTCACTTAATCATTTTAATAACAATTAAATAAATCTCAATTTATAAATTTAATTCAATATTAAATATTCAGTCTCAATTTTATTTAAAGTTGAGAATATTCAATTAATCATATTTTTATCAAATCAAGTTATCAATCATATCTTTCAAAATCTCAAAATCAATAAGTTCAAATCAATTCCTATTTAAATTCAATTATTAACCAATTTAAATTCCATGTCAACATTAATCTATCTTCCCAACCTTTATTATTAAAGTTATAAAATATCTATTTTTAAAATATTAATATAAATTTTAAATAAATACTTAAACATATTATAAACCAATTAAATCAAATTTTATTAAATTAAAGCTTATTATTAAATGTATTCTGTATTAAATCTTATTTTATATATTTAAAAAAATTATAAGAAAATCTTAAAAATTATATTTTCAAAACTAACTTATAAATTTAAAATTTCCAAATCATATAGTTTTAAAATATAAATTAAAATAAATTCTTTATATTATAATTTAAAAATCAATATTTAATAAATCCATATATTTTCTTCCAAACTTTGGCAATCGTTTTTCAAAATAGACCAACGGTGTCCGTATATAATTTTCTATCCTATGGTCAAGTGATACGGATATTTATCATTTCAATCCACAATAATTTAATATTTACGGGTGTATATCATTTCAACCCGCAATCCCAAAATTTTAAAATCAATGAAAATCGCTTGGGTTTATCATTTCAACCCATAACGATTTTCTCCTAATTTATAATATCGTTCGGGTATGAATCATTTCAACCCATAGAGAATTTTAAACTAACAAGGAACTTGCAGAGTGAGATCAAATGATATAACATATCAATAACAAGCATATATCATTAGTAACAAATTAAAATATAATATATTCAACAGAGTTATGGTGTCTTATTTCATAGGTGAACAATTGCAAATAATGACATATCAGGTTTAACAATTAAATAACCAACAATTTAATATTTAACAACATATTTCAATCATCATTTCATGTGGATTGAATCTACTAAGTATAAGAATGTTAATCGCGAGTGACTGCTCACCTTTCGAGGCTAGAGAAGACAGGATAAGCACACGGATAAGCGACGAATCGAAGCAACACTACTGCAATCAATTCTGGATGGTGGCGAAACCAAAAGCAAAGCACGACAGACTGAATTCGATGAAAAAACATATAACTTATATTATTGTCTAAAAATCAATATTTAATTAACACATACTAAGATAAAATCTTCATATTATATTTCCAAATCGATATTTATAAACACATATATATAAAATCAAACTATCTATATATCATTATTTTCTTTTCTTTTTAAATCAATACTCACAAATCAATTTTTAATAATATATATGTGTGTGTGTGTGTGTATGTTTTAAAAACCATTTCAAAATCATGTATTTTAAAAATAAATGAACCTATTATATATATCATACAGCTCAGAATATTTACATAAATTGAAAATACGGTAAACAATATATATATATATATATATATTAACACATGTTAAAATCAAAAATCTTTATATATACTTCAAAATCGAAACACATATTAACAATAAAACCTATATATATAATATATTTGAAAACCAACTTAACGTATACTTATATATGTAAACTAATATATAGACTAATATATAACTCACGTACACATCATATTTTTCAAATCAATATTTATTATAAAATCACCACAACTTACTTTACTATAATATGTGTACAAACTTATACATGCAGCTTACAACCTATACTAAACTCTATATATTAACAGATCATACAACTTTATAAACTATATATATATATATTTATAAACTACAGGATACATGATAGGAGTAAAGCATCAAAAGCGAACAACTTTATAATGTAGCTGTATCATGTAAAATATATAACTCTACCACGTAGCTTGTTTAAAATAATATATACTTACAACAGGCGATATACAACCTATATAACATATATATGTATATATATATAATAACAGAATGTGTCCAACTTACATAACTTATATATATATAAGTGAATTGATAAAAACTGTCATGTACCTAAGTGTATATATAAAAGCAAAGTAGAGGAAGGCATGAGAGCTGGACGTGGCCAGGGTGGCTGTTTGGCAACTTGGAGGTGGGTGATCATGGTAGTCAGGTTGAGGGTGGCGATGTGGATAGGTGGTGGTTGAAGTGGGCTGTCGGCCATGGGTTGAAGGTGATGCCCGAGACTATGGGATGGGGCGAGACGACAAGTGGAAGGAGAAGGAAA
This sequence comes from Allium fistulosum, assembly GCA_030737815.1. Lineage (NCBI taxonomy): Eukaryota > Viridiplantae > Streptophyta > Magnoliopsida > Asparagales > Amaryllidaceae > Allium > Allium fistulosum. The sequence goes on from CM060906.1 coordinate 330,496,245, forward strand.
ATATAGCAGTGGATCTCAGAGCAGGCTATCGGATTTTGGTGCTTGGTCGGAGATAGGTTGAGGCAGAGGAGAGATGGTCAGGCGGCGTGCGATCTGAAGCGAAGATACGGGCTGTCTGTTGTGTGCTTCGGCGTGTGTTGCGGGAGGAGGCGAAGCAGTGGGTGGAAGCTTTGGTGATGAGGTTAGGGAGGGGGTTCGGCCAGTAAAGCGGAGGGGATGTGGCTAGGTGGCGATCTGGTCGGAGGACTTTGGTAGTGGGTCTGAGGAGGTTGCAAAGGCCAAGCGGTGGTTGATGCAAAGTGTGGTCAACAATGTCGAAAAAGTATGAGGCGAGCAAGGCCAGGCTTCAGCAAACAATTCATGCAACTATATTATATATATAACTTATATATATTAAACATTTATTTTTTTTTCTTTCTTTTATATGAATGGGCAAAGAGCGGAGATGAAGGAGGAGAACGAAGGTGGGAGAGTAGATCTGGAGATTGGGTCAGAGGATTCAAAAGGCAGGTTGGAATTCGAAATGAAGAGGAAGAGCAATTGAAATGGACCAACAAAATATATTGAATAGTGGGATATCCAAAAGTCATAGGTTGCATATCTGGGAATAATAAGAGCATCTCCAACAGTTTGGAGTGCGGAAATTCGATTTTCCGCACTCCAAAATGTTGGAGCCCTCATTTCTACAACAGAAATGAGGGCAGGCACCTGTTCAACAGGCGCCTGTGGTTTTTAAGTGGGGCCATTCCACTGCCAGGCGCCTGTTGAACAGGCTCCTGAGAATGAGGCGCCTGGACACCAGGCGCCTGTTCAACAGGCGCCTCACCCAATACCAAATTCTCAGCCCGAAGGCCTCCTTTTCCGCACTATTGCAAATTCTCATACCCTGTTGGAGAAGAATTCGGGTGCGGATTCGAGAAAATGTGAGCTGTTGGAGATGCTCTAAAGCATGTGGCTTTTTGTTTTTTTTCTCGGGGAAACAAACGAATGAGCACAGCAATCCAAAAGGCACGAATTTGGTACCGCTACGGTTATCCGTTACGCAGATTCCTCTGGGTACCGGACGACGAAACACACAAATGAATATAATGCGGAGATCAGCACGACGAGACGAGTAGAATGAAACAAAGATATGAGCAATATGGTCATCCTATCAAAAGTCGATATTTCGATACCAAACTGTTGCAAATTCGCCGAAAATAAGATAAACGGGGCTAGAGAACTCCAAATTTGACGAAACGAAATATGACGTCTCACTCAGAAAATAGTTTACATTTTTATTATATAAAAATATTCAGATTTCAAAAATATTTTATTTCTATCAATTTTTAACTGATTTAAGTTGAAATAAAACTACGCAACGAAATAAACTTCCATATTATCTTATGAAAATTTACCATTTGCTATGTTTAAATAGACGTATTCCAAATATCAAATTTTTATTTCAAAATTTTACTATTTAATTTCAAGTAAAATTTCAGTTAATTACGTTATAAAAACCGTTAAAATTTATGGGTCGTTACAAATGCAGTGGAAATGGAAATGGAGAACTATCTACAGAAACATCTTCAACTCCAGACTTCAAGCTCCATTACAATGCTCCAAGTTAAGCCTGACTTCTTAGCTACCCAAAAAAATAGGGCACCCAGAGTTTAAGGGAAAAGAAAATAAACTCTAGGTCGGTCATGAGACTATAGTGAGAATTTCAAAAATACAGGTATCAGAAAACAAAGGGTATCTCATAGGACCATGCCGCACATAAACACAGAACGAGTTTTTACCTTATGATAACCAAAACATTTGCTATGCAAATTCAGGGATATTATCTTTAATGGCATGCTTTGAAAATCCTTTCAAATAACATATTAATCATAGCTGGAATTATTACATTTGTTAAATTTGACAGTAGCATAATAGGTTTACAACTAAAACCTTAATGGCTCATATTGAAGAATGGATTCCATACAATGACAAGGTAAGTGACTACCTTTCGACAATACATGTCTAGAAAAATACACCAAGGCACCAACAGATGGTCCTCTACCTACACAGAACATGCCTACCTTTACCGTAGATAGTACCGAATATGACATCACCCCGGTTGTTCCCGACCAATCCTAGAGCTCTCATAGCATACACAACATACCCGATATATAAAGGGTAATCTAGAAAAGTGATGACCATATCCTAATGGGTGAGACCCACATAGCCATAATGTATCTACTCTGTTTTTGTCATTCTCAAGGGATGAGGCTTGAGGTAACGATTACCTTTCTCATAGCACAAATTTCACTTGAATGCCACTTTGCCAATTCCGTCACACTATTGATTTCCACAAATGTACAACCTTTAAGCTCGTACGTCTTAGAGAAAGGTGTTAAGTATAGGAGAGTTACCTCCTACACCACCAATCAGGTGTATGTTTGTAAAAATCAATGTACGTGTTTTAGAAATATAATGTCAGACATTCGTCCATACAAGTTGTCCACGAACAGGATAAACCGAAAGAAATCTCCTATTATGTCCTGTTGGGAATCACCCCTAGGATTAGTAGCGATAAGTCTTACATCAAGATTTTCAAAATTAAGTACTACCGCCACCATATATGTATATAATATGGAAATCGAAGGGCTAGTGGCAAGCAGCCTTTCAGTATAAAGATCTCTATCTTCAAAATCATTGCCTTTATCATGTTTTTACTTTCGAACGTGCATTGGTTCAAAGTGGTTTTCTGAGAGGAATCATCCAGATTCAACCTCGACTTCTCCGAACAAATTTAACGATAAAAAGAGGTTAAGTTTGAGGGTGATTATCATTTCATTTATCAATATCTTTTATCAAATAAAATAACATTTTTAGAGATATAAATCTTTAAATCATATTCTTTTCCAATATATACAGAATCATTAAACCTCTCTTTGACTTTGTAAATACCAAATCAAAATCATCTCTCATAAATCACATTGCAAAACTTTATTGAGTAAAATTGGTCGATAGAAATTATACTAATTCTACTCAATATCAATTTCTGTATTCAACTTTTACTATTCATCGAATGGCGGTGGAATCACCTTTTAAATTCACATGGATATTACGAGTTCCCTTCTTGGAATTTAATACTAAGTATAAGAAGATTATTTCAACATAATCCAAGTTGTTTAAAATCTGTAAATTTGAATCGTTTATACTTGCCTCATTTATGACATTTCGACCTTATATATTCCTCGCCAAGGAAAAAGGCCAGGTGAGCCAAAGCACCGGTTGCTCCTGACCATCTCCTTAGTTTAAGCATCTCACATCTGGATCTCATGAATAGAAAAATCTATTCTACTTATCGGCTTTTAGAGCCAAGATTAAACCATTTATTTATAAAATCTTTTCTTTTAACCATTTATTTAAACACTTTTAAAATAATTATAAAACCTCCAAATCATCTTTAAAATACTTAATTATTTATTTGAAAACATTTTTAAAAGTTTTGGGAAAGAATAATTAAGTTTAAGTCTATACTTCAAAAGTTATTAAAACCGCTACAAAAAGTGTTGCGAATAGAGCTTTTAAGGCTCATTTGATCAAAACAACTTTTCTATCATTTAGAAATCCATTTTTATAACTCAAATCTCTTTTAAAACATTTTAATATATTTATAGAATTTATTCTTAAAGAATTAAAAATATCCCTTTTAAAGAATTTATCGCTTTGGTTTCCGAACTACCAAAGCGCAGTTATTTTGAAAACTTGATTTGCTCATATTTCAAAATCTACTAAATGTAATCTTAATCCTTTTCTTTTGTTAGAAAAATATGATTATAAGAGTTCGGAAAATTCTTATTCCAGAGAATTCCGACTTCGATTTCATCCTATAGATTGATTTACACTTTTACGGCAAGAAATCGCGAACTGCCATTACGCGACGCGCCTATTTTTGACTAAATTTTCATAAATTATTGAAACTTCTCCAAATTTAGATTTAGTATCTACAAAACATTTATAAACCATTTTAAAGAGGTTTAAAAATATCACATACACCATTTCATTTAATAAAGGAAAGTGATTTCCTTTGTAATATTCGACGTGTATTAAACGTTAATATTTCTCATAACCAAACAAATGTATTATCATATTCAAACATGATAAACAACCATCATAACCACGCATAGCCAAACATATATCATCCAATATAGCATATATAAATAGAGTTTATCACCTTTATTGGATATTGGGCTTATGAAAACGGACTATAGCTTCACAACAATCGAATCGAAGTTTATGGAATCGAGCCTTGGACCATTGGGAAGGCTTGGCCTATGCTTACAAGTGGAGGTGGGCTTGGCCAAGGGTGATGGAGGTGGTGGCCGTGGGTTTGTAAGGAGGAGAAGTGGATTTCACTTGAGGTGGATTGCTATTGTATATATACTTATATAAATTTATTTTCTTTTTGCTAATTTTCTTCCTAAATTTCCTAAGTAGAGAAGCCATTAAAATTGCTTATGAAAGAGGAAGAAGAAGATGAAGAATGGTGTTAAAATTATGAAAGAATGGGTGGGTATTTATAGGAAAATTTTGAACAAAATATCCATATGTGCATGGACCAAAATGCCCTTGCCCACACCCTCCCTTTCCCATCACTAGTGCATGGCTAAGCCTCCACCCTTGTTCCTCCATGTGTGTAAGTTGATGTATGTAAGAGCAAAGTGAAGTTTGCTTTTTAAGTGTGAAAATATCTTAGATATTTATAACTATTACTATATGTAAATTAAAATGTAAATGGTAAATATGTATATATATTTATATATGTTATTTTTTATGCAAATGTATATGTAATTGTATGTATGTGCATGTTATATGTGTATACAAATTATATAAACAATGTTGCACAACTTCTCTACGTTAAACTGTTACAAATTCCGATTCCGATTCCCGGTCATATTTTCACTTATAAATTAAAATACATATAAATGTAAACAAAATTTGAAAAGTAATTTTTTATCATTTTTAACTAATTAAAATGACCCCATTTGAATTATTAAACCATATAAATCAATATTAAACGATTGTTTACAAAAAGGGCAATTATACCGATAAAGCGATATAAATTTTCCTTATAATTTCAAGTCAAATATATATCTTTATAAAACTATTATAAATGGTTTATTATCACTTCATTATAAATTAAAATGAATTATTATCATTTAAAAACAATTATTTGAGTAATTATAATAATTATTAAATCATTAAATCTCAATTTAAATGCATAAATTAATTATCAAATATGATGCCATTATTGATGATGACATAAGCACATTTTATTTCCAAAAATAAAATAATTTTTTTATTTCATATTCTTGTTTAAATGGATAAATAAGTGTATGTATCCAGCTCCTTGCATGACTTCTGATAATTATAGAGCTGTTTATTGATTTAAACGATTTCGACCATTTTATTGATATCCGTTCAAAGTTAATATTTTTGTAAATACATATTCAAAATAAGTTTACCATCATTATTGTTCAAAACATCATAATCTATGATTTAAAAAAGCTTATATTTGAATATTTAAAAATAAATATAATTTATCAAATTGATAAATTTGGGGGTCATTACAGACTCCCCTCGTTAAAAGAGTTTCGTCCTCGAAATTACAATGCAAAACCTAAAGGTGTTTGCCGAATTTTTTTGTAACTTACACTTGTATAATGTATATAGATTATATGTACGAGATAGCTGTTTCGATCTCTTTTTTGAATATACAATTTTACGTCCAAACTAGTATTGATCCTTTGATTCTCTAGTGCAGAACTTTGATCAAGCTCAGAAGCTTTTATTTTCCGTGCATAGCTCTCAACTATGATAGAAAATGTAAGTATCTGACTGCAAACCCTTGTTACTATTTTCCATCGAGCATTGAGTGATAAATTATTTTTGGATATAAAAGTCTTATATCCAAATCTTAGGTTCAGTTATGTTGCAAAATAATTTATGGTAATGCATTTATACTCTATCTTTTCCAAAATATTTAGTAAAATGTTGTTTTAAGTTTTTAAACATTTCATAACATACCTTCAAAGAAAATTATCCATTTAAATTTTGTTTCCTTTATCAAGAATTCTTATTAATGTACTTGAGGGATTTGTGTAATTGCAAATGAACGGAGTCAAAATTAAAGCTTATAGTAATATTATACCACTTCATATCTTACATCCATCATTCCTACCATACTTGGATCATTCTTAAGTTATTGCAAACTTACTTGGGCACATAATAGATATACATAATACAAATACACGATCAACCACAACACCACCTTATCACAAGCTATATATATAGCCTACTACTTAAAACTAGATAGATAGTCACAAACCTTTAATCACAATCTCAATCATCACTCAGAATCCATCGCCGATGGTGCACTCCAGTATTCATACCCCATTGAAATTTCCCTAACTACCTCATCCTTACTTTCTTGTTCGTTGTCAGCTACATTTTTGTAATCATTTTGCTGCATCTCATCCTCTACATATGGTAGCCAAGGCTGGTTCCATGGAACATTTCCAAGTCTGGTTGGTTCTCCCTATAACATTTCTCCTTCTTCTAATTCCTCCAATCCTTGCACTCCCATCTCCCCGGGATTCCCGAATTCCTCCACAGCTTCTTCCTCTTCATTATCTTCCATATCATCTCCATGAATGTATGAACTTGATGACTCCTCATGCCAAATAACATGATCCCTATCCATCTCCCATATGGTATTGTTGTCCCCACTACTATGGTTCAATTCATTTGATATTATATCATTCGGGTTTTCCTCTGGTCCAGACTCTTCCTCCATGGGTTCTTCTTTAGGTTCGAATTCGGAACTGGCAGGGTCAATGATCCGCCTTCTTTCTTAGGCTGGAGTGGCCTCTACGTCACTTTATATTATGACCAGATCTAGGTATAAGTACTCCTTCTATTGGGTAACCATCTTCGTCTCTACAAGTATACGGATCATATTCTTCTTTGGGTTCTTCCTCAACACTTGAAAGAATGATTAGATCATCTTTCTCATCCAATTGGCTCTTGTGGTTTCTTATTTTGAATACTTCCCTCCGTATGGATTCGACAAATATAAACACAAATACTTAGAAGCAAGCACTAAGTATTTATCCTAACTTAACAAGTATACTGCTTTTCAAACTAAGGTTTGATCAATGCTTTGGAAGCAAATCAAGATCTTTATTTATATGTTTTATCTCCTTCCAAAAATCCTTTTGAATTTTTTTTCTAAAACGTTTTCCAAACATTATTATCATCGACTTTCAAAATCTTAAAACCTTTTAGATAAAAGTTCTCATTATCAAAATCTTAGATTTTCCTCCCTATTCTTAACACTCACAATACTATTATTAAACATCTTCTAGTCAAATTGTGAAATTCTAATCACAAGATGTTTTATTCTTGATTTAACCAACTTGTTTTTAAAACAATTATCATATTTATGACTTTAATATCATAACTAACTATATTTTTCCAAAATATATTCTTTATATTTAAAATATGACCTTAGGTAAAATTATTTCATTTACCATATTTTCAAAACAAATCAATTTTATATATTATTAACAAATACGCGCTCTTATATAACATGCTTAACTCATTTTAGGGTGTTACTAACCCTATGTCTAATGAGTTACTCATCCTAGGGTATTACCAACTCTATCTCTAATGAGACTTTACCCCTACCAGGCTCAGGTGTTCGCTCAACCTAAGGTCTGATACCAAATGTGACGACTCGCCCTTTCGACCCTCAGAAATCAACACTAATACATCCTCCGTATTAACGTGTTGCAAAACCAAGTGCCGAAAGGACGAACAGTAAAAGGTAAAAAGAGAATAAAGACAGAACATAATCTTACATGAATGGAATAACATATATTATTTTAGTATATATGATCTTTACAGTAGAAATTTTAAATACATTTATCAAATTCTATCTTATAAATTAGCTTGGACAGTTATAAATCTCTATCCTTATAAATGCTGAATATAAACAGTAAACTAATGCAGTGGAAATGGAAATGGAAAACTATCAATTGGAACATCTTCAGCTCCAGACTTTAAGCTCCATCACAATGCTCCAAGTTAAACCTGACTACTTGGCTACCCGAAAAAATATAGCACCTAGAGTTCAAGGGAAAAGAAAATAAACTCCGATTAGAATTGTTACATTTGTTATATTTGTTAAATTTGACAGCATAATAGGTTTACAATTAAAACCATAAAGGCTCATATTGGAGAATGGATTCCGTATAATGACCTAATAAGGGACTACCTTTCGACAGTACATCTCTAGAAAAATTGCATCGAGGCACCAACCGGTGGTCCTCTATCGACACAGAACCGGCCTACCTTTACCATAGATAGTACCGAATATGACATCACCCCGGTTGTTCCCGACCTATCCGAGAGCTCTCATAGCATAAACAACATACCTGATATATAGAGGGTAATTTTGAAAGGTGATGATCATATCCTAATGGGTGCGACCCACATAGCCCTGCCACATTTATCCTATTTTTGTCATTCTCGGGTGATGGGGCTCGAGGTAACGATTACCTTTCTCATAGCACACATTTCACTTGATTGCCACATTGCCAATTCCATCACGCACTATTGATTTCCACAAATGTACAACCTTTGAGCTCGTACATCTCAAAGAAGGGTATTGAATAAGGAGAGTTGCCTCCTACACCACCAAACATATGTACGTTTGTAAAAATCAATGTACATGTATTTTAGAAATGCAATGTCAGACATTCACCCATACAAGTTGCATAGGAATAGGAAAAACCGAAGGAAATCTCCTACTACATCCTATCGGGAATCACCCATAGGATTAATAGCGAGAAATCCTTGCATCAAATATTTTTAGAATTAAGTACTACTGCCACCATATGTATATAATATGGAAATCGACGGGTAGTAAGTAGTCTTTCATTATGAAGGTCTCCATCTTCAAATTCATTGCCTTTATCATGTTTTTACTTTCGAACATACATTACTTCGAAGTGGTTTTTGAATAGATATCACCCAGATCCCACCCCGGTTTCTCCAAACAAATTTATCGATAAAAAGAGGTTAAGTTTGAGGGTGATTATCATTTCACTTATTAATATCTTTTATCGAATAAAATATCTCTTTTAGAGTTATAAATCTTAAAATCATATTCTTTTCCAGTATATACGAAATTATTAAACCTCTCTTTAACTTTGGAAATACCAAATCAAAATCATCTCTTATAAATCACATTGCAAAACCTTATTAAGTAAAAAGGGTCGATAGAAATTATACTAATTCTATTCAGTATTAATTTTCGTATTCAACCTTTACTATCCATCGAATGGCGATGGAATCACCTTATAAATTCACATGGATAGTAATGGTTCCCACCTTGGAATTTAATACCAAGTATAAGAAGATTATTTCTACACAATCCAAGTTTTATTAAATTTGTAAATTTGAATCTTTTATACTTGCCTCGTTTTCGACATTTCGACTTTATTTATTCCTCGCCTAGGAAAGAGGCCAGGTGAGCTAGGGCACTGGTTGCTTCTAAACATCACCTTAGTTTAAACACCCCACATCCATATCTCATGAATAGAAAAATCTAGTCTACTCATTAGCTTTTAGAGCCAAGATTAAAGCATTTATTTATAACAGCTTTTCTTTTAACCATTTATTTAAACTCAATAAAAATAATTATAAAACCTCCAAATCATCTTTAAAATACTTAGTTATTTATTCAAAAATATTTTTAAATGGTTTGGGAAAAAATAATTAAGTTTAAATCTATATTTTAAAAGTTATTAAAAACCACAGCAAATAGTGCTGCGAATAGTGCTTTTACGGCTTATTTGACCAAAACAAATTTTCTATCATTTAGAAATCCATTTTTATAATTCAAATCTCTTTTGAAACATTTTAATATATTTACATAATTTATTCCATATTTTTAAAGGATTAAAAATATCTATTTTAAGGAATTTATCTCTTCGGTTTCCGAACTGCCAAAGCACGATTATTTTGAAGACTTGATTTGCTCATATTTCAAAATCTACTAAATGAAATCTCAATCATTTTCTTCTATTTGAAAACTATGACTATAAGAGTTCAGAAAATTCTTATTCCAAATAATTCTAACTCGGATTCCATCATATAGATGGATTTAAACTTTTATGGTGTGAAATCGTGGACTACCGTTATGCGATACGCTTATTTTTGACTAAATTTTCATAACTTATTGAGACTTCTCCAAATTTAGTTTTAATGTTTATAAAACATTTATAAGCCATTTTAAACCATTTTAAAGAATTTTAACAATCTCATATACACCATGTCATTTATTAAAGAAAAGTGATTTCCTTTGTGATATTCGACATGTATTAAACGTGAATATTTCTCATAACCAAACAAACATATTATCATATTCAAACATGATAAACAACCATCATAACAAGGCATAGACAAACATATATATCACCCAATATAGAATATATAAATAGAGTTTCTCACCTTCATTGGATATTAAGCTTATAAAAACGGACTATAGCTTAACTACGATCGAATCAAGGCTTATGGAATCAAGCCTTGGACTTTTGGGAAGGCTCAGGCTATGCTTGCAAGTGGAGGTGGGTTCGGCCAAGGGAGATGGAGGAGGTGGCCGTGGGTTTGAAAGGAGGAGAGGAGTGGATTTCACTTGATTTTGAAGTAGATTGCTAATGTATATATATACTTATATGAATTTGTTTTCTTTTTGCTAATTTTTCTTCATAAATTTCATAAGTAAAGGAGCCATTAATGAGAAAGAGGAAGAAGAAGATGAAGAATGGTGTTAAAATTATAAAAGAATGTATGGGTATTTATAAGAAACTTTTGGAACAGAATATCCAAATGTGTATGGACGAAAATGCCCATGCCCACACCCTCCCCTTCCCATCACTAACAAAAGGCTAAGCCTCCCCCCTTGTGCCTCCATGTGTGTGAGTTGATGAGTGAAAGAGCGTAGTGAAGTTTTTTTTAAGTGTGAAAATACCATAGATATTTATAGCTTTTACTATAGGTAAATTTAAATGTAAATGGTAAATATGTATATATATTTATATATGTTATTTGTTATTTATATGCATGTTATCCGGGTTTTTAACCCAGCAGGATCCAAGAGATATCAGGACAACTTGGTCGAGTCAGAATAGCCAAGAAGTGAACCGCAAGAGCTAGAGTAACAAGCCAAAGGAAGCCAGAATAAAAAAGAATGAGAAAATCCACCAAGGACATGGATCGCTAGTGATCCATGGGATTAACCCATGAGTTCACCGAGTCTCTTGCATCATAATCCAAACACATATTTGAGAAGCAATGACTGGGTTTGACGAGATTCCGAGTTGGTTAGATCAAGAGACAAGCATTTGTCTAGTCCAATCAGCAGCTAAATATAACTAGCAAATAAATTGTCATCAAAACAAGGCAGCGTGCAACAAGACTACATGAACCACATCGACACAAGACAACAAAGACACTCCAGACACCAAAGTCCAAAAATAAGCTAAGTGTATGGATCGCTAGCGATCCGTACACTATGGATCCCCAACGATCCATAGATCAACATAGGGTCACTGTGATTCATAGAAGACAAAGAAAAGGGAAAAAACTAAGGAGTTGGCTCGCATTCGGGCAAAAACTATGGATCGCTGGCGATCCATGGTTTTGGCTCGAGTCGCAAGGCAAGCTCCAGTGGATCTTCCTGTGATCATCTGTGAGTAGTTGGAAAACTGGCATGGCCCAAGGGCTCTCCAATCTCTATAAATACTCTCCTATTTGTAACATAAACGGGATCTTCTCTGGACCAGTTGATGAAACTCTACTGGAAGCTTTCTTCACTCCTCACCTCCCTCACAACGATTTTCAAAGGAATTCATTGTGATTCTCCAGTGGATTCCAACCTTGGAGATTCAATCTAGCTAAGGATATTCAAGAGCTTTGTAATCAAATACAACTTGTAACAGCAATCAATCAATAATAAAAACTATAAAGTGGATGTAGGCTTCATTAACAGCCGAACCACTATAAAAATTCTTGTCTTCTTTCTATTTCCGCTCTTTTACATTTATTCTCTATATTATTGCTCTATAAGAACAGGGCTAGTGCTTTCTCACTCAAACCAGAGTGTTGATCCATTTTTTGTTTAACATTTTTGTGCTTTCACTAAGAATCCAACTCAGGGTTTAGATCTAGCTATCTACTTTGGATCAGACAGGTCCAGAAATTAGATCCTCAATCTTTGCTTGAAGAATCTGTTGCTTGGAATTAATGACTCCAAGAAGAAAGAGAACTGCCTCTGGAAGGTCCATAGGGGCAGTAGTAGCTGGGGAAGATATGAACCATCAGCAAACTGAAGTAAATGGTGCCAACGCGAGAGATCAAGTGCTAGCATCTTCCAGTCAACGCGAAGTCGTTACAAGAGACGAGTTGAACAAAATGGTTGACGAAATCAACCAAAAAATGGAAAGCAGTCAAAGAGCTTTGATGGATAAGCTCAATTCTCTCTTAACCTTACAATAAAACCCTACTCCAAGAATGGAATACAAGTACTCCACTCGTTGCAAGGCAACCAACTCTGAACTTGAACCAAGGGGTAAAAACCCCATGAAAGGATATCGCCATGGATCTCTTCGACTCAGAGGATGGAGAATAGTTGAATGATGATAAGTTGGAAGAGAATGCAAATGCATTCGATAATGCTGGAAATGTCAAAACCGCCCCAGTCAAAACAACCGCAAGCCAATAGGATCCTGAGGAAGTAGTTCTTCTAAAGACATGAGAGCCTATGTTTCAGCCCACTTGCCAATACCGTTTGCAAAATCAAACACTTGGTGTAGTGACTGCCAGCCGTCCATAGAATTACCGGACATCAGAGGCATTTATCGCGGATATGGTTAAGCGATTATGGACGAAAATAAAAATAGAAGAGATGATGAGTGGGGATCCACACCAAGTCGAACTCCCTTCACTGATGAGATTTTGAATGGGCGATATTCGAAAAAGTTCATGATGCCAACTATTCCATCCTAAGACGGGACAAAGGACCCAAAACCCCATTTGTACAAGTATAGTTAGTACATGGATGGACCAAATGCTTGAGAAGCTGTTCGGTGTAGATGGTTTTCCATTTTCCTGGAAGGAATCATTTCCATGTGGTTTACTAGGCTTCCGCCAAAATCCATCTCTACTTTCGACCAACTAGCCAAAAGATTCCTCGATTAGTTTAGGCTCCATACTGCGCAACCTAAAGATGTTATGTCCTTGCCTGGACTATTCCAGGGATGAAATGAACCGCTGAAGTCTTTCATGAACCGGTTCAATACCGCAGTGACAGAGGTTAGCAATCCAAATGAGGACATGGTATTCATGGCTTTTGTTCAAGCCAGTCATCCCGAAACTGAGTTTGGAAAGTGGATCAAGATGAAGAAACCCATTACTATGAAGGATTTCAATCGCAAAGAAAGTCAATACTTGAGATTGGAGGAGGTGCAGGAGCTAGAAAGGAAGTCTATTGGCATGCAACCGTTGAACATCGGACAGAGTAACGTGGCGATGAATTAGAATACCAACACTTTCGGAACTGCTGAAGGAATCACAAGGAAAGATGGAAATCAGAAAAGGAAGAATCAGAATTCCAATAAGAAAAATGAAACAATAAACGCCTTAAAGGCTTCAGGCCTGAAGATTACACCCCTCTCAACGAAACTCCGGAAAATATTTATCTTGCGACATAAGGGACTGAGGAATATAAAATACCCTCTAAGAAGGAGGCAACCGAGCAACAGAAGCGCTCAAGGAAGTTCTTCCGCTTCCATGAGATGCAAGGTCACAACAAAAATGAGTGTCGCTACCTAAAGAACTTGATTGAGGAGCTGATTCGGGAGAACAAGCTCCAGCAATACGTAAGAAAACCACAGAATTCTGACCAGCCCATGGCTCCTCAAGCCCCTAGGAATCAAAGAAACCAAGTCAAAACCAACGAAGAGGGATCAAAACGAACTGACCAGAAACACATTATCGGGACAATATCTGGGGGCCTACATCCTGCACAGGGAAGTTGGGGAGGGATGGAGCGGTATGCAAGTTCATTAAAGCACGCTCCGAAGGAATCATGTCTCACAATAGAAGATGGGACTCCAACCAAGCAGTAGAAAACTTTGGATGATGATATTGTATTTAGAAACTGAGATACCCAAGGGATCGAAGCTCCAACTCTCGACCTGATGGTGGTGAAGGTAGGAATTAGATCCGTTGTAGTTTGGTAAGTATTGGTCGATAGCGGTAGTTCTATCAATATAATTTTCAAACGTACCTTTGACAAATTGAAGATCGGCATGAAAAGCATGTCTGCATGCCAAACAAAAATCCAAGGGTTTACTGGCGAACCCAAACAACCTGTAGGGACAATTGACTTACCAGTGAAGCTTGGAGAGGGTGATTGAAGAGTTACCCTCATTCAGACCTGCGTAATTATGGACGATACTTCTACGTATAATGCCTTTTAGGGACGACCTGCCTTAGCTGATTTCAGAGTCGCTCTAGCCCAATGGTTCCTTACAACGAAGTTCCCGACTGCAAATGGAATCGGGGTGGTCAAAGGAGATCAATGCGCCACCAGAGAATGTTACATTGCAGAGTTACATGAATCCAGAAGAAGGGAAAATGGGAAGGATGTGGGGAGAACTCTCGACATTCATGAACCTTTTGAATAGCAACTACAGAGCGCCCTTGGCTCGAGGACCATAGCCGATTCGACAAGGCTTTGGACCCAAGAAAGATGAGTTCAGGGGAGGATCGGGTAGCACCGGCAGAATAGACGGTGTCTGTCCCAGTCGATATGGATGACCCAACAAGAGTCTTGAAAATTGGATCGCACCTTGGAAACAAGATGCGGTTGGAACTTACTAGATTTCTTCGCACCAACTTGGATGTGTTTGCATGGATGCATTCCGATATGTGTGGGGGGTCACACAAAATTGCATGCCATGCACTCAACATTGACCCCAAGTTCACGTCAGTAAAGCATAAGAGGCGTAGCCTGGGCCCTGAACGATTCAAGGCATTAACAGAAGACGTAGACAAGCTAATGACCAACGGTTTTATCCATGATGCAACTTATCCTGAATGGGTATCTAACCCGGTCTTAGTCAAAATGTCCAATGGGAAGTGGCGAACCTGTATCGATTACTCGGACTTAAACAAATCTTGCCTGAAAGACATGTTCCCTCTGCCCAGAATAGACCAGCTTGTGGATGGAAGGCATAACATGAACTGCTATCATTCATGGATGCATACTCCGAGTACAGCCAAATTCTAATTCATGAACCTGATCAAGAAAACAACAGCTTCATCACCGATTTGGGACTATACTGCTATAGGGTATTGCCATTCAGTTTAAAGAATGCGGAAGCAACTTATCAAAGGTTGGTGAATACCATGTTCAGGCGTCAAATTGGGAAAACCATGGAGGTTTATGTGGATGACATGTTGGTCAAATCGCGAGTAGCTGCCAACCACCTGGACTATCTCGCTAAAATGTTCGAAATACTCTGAAAGTATGGAATGAAACTCAATTCACTTAAATGTCACTTCGAAGTAGCCTCCGAAAAGTTCTTAGGATTCATCGTAAGTGCCAGGGGCATTGAAGCAAATCCAGAGTAGGTAACGGCCCTGCGAGAAATCCAAGCCCCGAAGAACAAGAAAGAATTGCAAAGCTTGAATGGGAAGGTCGCAGCTTTAAGCTGATTTATCTTGAAAGCTACCGACAAGTGCATACCATTCTTTGATGCAAAGAAAGGAAATAAAAACTTCATATGGAATGCGGCATGTCAAACTGCATTTGAAGAATTGCTACGACACATGGAAGCCCAGCCATTCTTGTCAAAGTCAGTAGAAGGAGAGGACCTATTCATTTACCTAGAGGTCTCACCTTATGCTTTAAGTGATGCCCCTGTGTGTGAAGAAGCAAAAATCCAATGACCCATAAACTACATTAGCAAGCGGTTTACCGGAGCTGAGAAAAATTATCCAAAGCTAGAAAAGCTAGCATATTGCCTCATGATCGTGTCTAGGAAGCTAGGACCGTATTTCCAAGTGCATCCAATCAAAGTACCGACCGATCAACCTCTGAAACAAGTACTGTACCGATATGAAACTCCCGTATGACTTCTCAAGTGGAACATCGAACTGAGCCAATATGATATTACTTACCATCCAAGAAAAACTATCAATAGGCAAGCGCTGATAGATTTCATCACCAAGTTTACCATACGGGATGACAAAGAAGAAACACCATTGGAAGTGGAGACGCAGTGGAAACTCTTTGTTGATGGCGCATCTAACAACCTCTATTCAGGAGCGGGAGTAGTGCTTGAAACCCCCGAAGGTTGAGCCATCTGCTACGCCTTACGCTTGGAATTTCCTACGACAAATAATGAAACAAAATATAAAGCATTAATAGCAGGGCTTAATGTTGTGAAAGAGCTCGGAATAAAGTCCGTTCACATCTACAATGACTCCTAACTAGTCGTTTTCCAAGTAAAAGGCGAGTACCAGGCCCGAGGGGAGAATCTTGCCCTGTATCTGTCTAAAGTACAAGAGTTGCTAAGCGACATTATACATTATACCATATCGCATATTCCATGGGAGTAAAACACCAAAGCTGATTACTTAGCTAAACTGGCAAGCTCTAGAGAAGCTCAATCGTTGGGACTAGCCCTGGTTGAAACTCTGACTGCCTCGAGCAAAAACGAAATGGACGTCGACTAGATTCTAGAGACCACAGCCGAACCGGAAACATGGATGATGCCAATCAAGAACTATTTGCTTACTGGGACCCTTCCAAGTGACCGGAACCAATGGAAAAGGCTTCTCCGGAAAGGGCCGTGATTCATAATAGAGGATGAGATACTTTACCGAAGAGGATTCTCAACCCCCTTCTTAGATGTGTGACCAACGACGAAGCTCGACGGATCCTGAAGGAAGTGCACGAAGACGAATGCAGAGATCATACTGGGGGAAAACCCTTGCAAAGAAAGTTCTCCAATACAGGTATTTCTGGTCGATGATAAACCGCGACGCAGCTGACTATGCCAGATGATGTGACCGTTGCTAAAGATTTGGCAAAATCAAAAGGACTCCCTCAATAGAATTAGCACAGATGGTCAGCCCATGGCATTCGCAATATGGGGAATCGTCTTGATTGATGTATTACCAATAGCTAAAGGAGGAACCAAATACGCTATAGTTGCCACTAACTATTTCACAAAAGTGGCCGAAGCGGAACCGATTGCCACCATTACTACAAAGAAATTCATTAATTTTTTACTAAAAATATTATTTTCAGGTTTGGTGTGCCACAAAAAATCATCACCGATAACGGGACATAGTTCGAAAGCGCTGAATTCAAAAACTTCTGCAAATGCTTCCGAATTGAGAAGTGCTTCTCCGCGGTTGCTCATCCACAAGCAAACGGGCAAGTGGAAGCAATAAACAAGATCATCAAGTCCACTATCAAAAAGCGACTAAGTAAAGCAACAGGAAATTGGGTTGATGAACTTGCACTTGCACTATGGGCTTACAGGACAACTCACAAAGTGGCAACTGGACACATTCCGTTCGCCTTGGCATATGGCTCGGAAGCAATGATTCCCGTCGAACTAGAAGTCCTCTCTCACCAAAGGCAAAACTTTAATCAGAAGCAAAACGAGCAGCTCCTACTCGAATCACTGGATATGATTGACTAAAGGAGGGAAGAAGCCGAGTTAAGGACCATCACCCACCAAAAAAGGGTTGCATGATACTTCAACTCCAAGGTTCACAACCAAACCTTCGAAGTTGGAGACCTCGTCCTCAAATGGATCTATCCCATATCTGGAACCTTCGAACCAAACTAGGAAGGGCCATATGTAATCAATCAAAAGCTAAGGGACGGTACTTTCAAATTGACAACTGTCGACGGAGTCCAAATTCCCAGAGCGTGGAACAACGATTCTTTGCGCCTCTACTTCACCTGAAAACTACCTTATGTACTTTCTATTTTTCAAAAAATAAGCTGTCCCACGATGCTAGGGGCATGGTAAAAAGGCAAAAACTTTCCCGACTTCTATTAATAAAATTGATTAGCTTTTTGAACCAATGAAATTGTGTTCTTAATAGTAACCCGCTGAGTTGATGGGGTCAAATCGACTCAAAACCATGCAATTGCTACTTCAGAAAATGGAATCATGCCCAAGTATGCTCCACTTACCTACCGGGTCGACGGAGGCAAATCGACTCAAACCGCTGGATCGGTGGAACCCGATCCCTACCTTCTATGAACCGGTGTAGCCTAGGCAACATTGGGAAGGCTCAAATAAAAAAGCCATGCATCCCGTAAGTCGTGCACTAGCTCTTAAAACACAAACTCCTTGCATTGCTCGAAGAAAGGCAATGCTAAGAAGTATTAAAATCCGCGTGCTTCATAAGCCATGCACTAACTCTCCGAGTCATGAAATCATGCTCTTAAAGTATAAACTCCTCATGTTGCCCGAAAATAGGCAACATTGAGAAGCATAAAAATCCGTGCATCCCGTAAACTGCGCACTAACTCTCCGAGCCGTGAAATCACGCTCTTAAAACATAAACTCCTCACGTTGCCCAAAGATTGGAAACATTGAGAAGCATTTTAAATACCGAAATTGCCCTGGCAATACCAGGAAACTCATCTATCACAGGAATTGCGAAGATCAATCCACTCCCATTATCTGGAGTAACGGGTGCAACTCTAACGAAATCGGAGTGCTACAAACCACCAGAAAACTCCAATTGCCGACATCCTATGATAAACTGTAACATTTAACATGAATAACGTTTAACTGCTTACAGATAACTCGTATGATGTGCACGCCCGGGGAAATGAAGTGCATATTTGAAGGTTGCAAAAATCCGAAGAAATGATAACCATAAGTACCAACTCACGTTTTTGAGAAGTGATAAGTGGTTTAACTTCCAAAAATTTGCAAAGATTATTCATCAACTTAATCTCGTAACTGTATGCTTATGAATTTTCTAATAGTTAATCTCATAACTTGATGTTCTGCATTAAGTTTATGTTTTCGTGCACATTTTAAACATGCATGTGTTATATACTTTCCAGAATCGCATAAAAACATAAGTTGCAAAACTTGTAAAAGGAAAAAATCGAATTGTGACTTAACCAAATTCTAAGTTTTTGCAAGCAAATTATTCGAACCATAAGTTACCAGTCATTTGTCAGGTGTTTGAAGTAAACAGCCCAGTGAACTGGGGGCATGCATCGGCACTTAAATAAAAATGTTATGCTTAAAAAATAAACTTTTCACATTTCACAAGTTCTGTTACTCCAAACAAAGAATTATAACAATAATCACAGGACTAGATAAAGTGAAATGGAAGTAGACAAAAATGACATTAGTGCACAGGACACAGTTGAGCAGACAAGTAAAGGTACATTTAAAATATCAACAGTATATTACTTATAATTTTTTTCTGTACAAGGTCAAAACGTAGGGGCCGTACCTACACAATATCGGCCAAAAAAGAAAAAGTACAGACAACACAACAAAAACACAAAGTGCAGACTCTGTTCACTTGAACAAAACAATCCAAAATGAATCAAAACCAGATCAGCTACCACCCAAGCTCCTCAGCGCTTCTTTCCACCACTCCCCTTCCCGCCTTTTGCTCGAAGTTTTTGCTTCACCTCGAGAGTGGTGTCGCTGCTAGTGAAGGCGACGATCCCCTTAGTGCCGATGTCCTCTTCATGCTTTGTAACTTTTTCAAAAGACTCACCCTTCGTTTTGCGCTTCCAAGATCTGTAGGAGCAGCCTTTATTACTTCAACCTTCTCTTTTTTAACGGCAACCAGTTGTTCTTAAGATCTGCATGGCTGCTCAATCTGAATTTCTTGCTCCCGAGCTTCGCCCGCCATGAAATCACCCTCCAAAGATACGGATGGGTCATCCAAATCATGCAGTGCAGCGATCTTCTCGGATTCCGGCCCGGCTATGAGCCAGACATAGACACAACAACCAGAGCATATACAGAATTGAGTACGGAAGCGGTAGAGATAGCGATAGGCCCAGGCACCGAAAGAACCGGCGGATTGGTAGGTAAGGAAGATAGACCTATAAGATCAAAAATGAAAGCGTTAAATTCGTCCTGCTCTTGCGGCGTGAGATGAAAATTCTCAAACTCAGGAGAAGCAAGTAGATTACATGCACTGGAAGAATGACCGAGAATGTCAACTTTGTATTCATCGCCTTTACCCTCCTTCGACGGCTTCACAATCCGAGGGAAAGCTTCAAGCCCAGGACTTGCTTATGGATCATGGGGCTTCCCCGATGGTTCGCCTGCACCCGAAATAAAAGGCTCCGAAAGCTCTTTGGCAGTTGCTGTCATGGTAGCATCGGCAGCTTCTTTCTCTCTTTCAATCCGCAAAATCTCCCGGCCTTCCAACAGTGCCTTCTTTGATTCTTCGTTGAGATAGGCATTCTCTAGCTCTTGGTCAGTATAAACATCTCCGCTATCGCAGAAATGAGTCAAGATCTCCTCCCAAACCACAGCAAGAGAGCGTGGGAATTTAAGGCCTAAGTAGCCGAGACTCCCTTGGTGCAGCAGGTAGTTGACAAAAAAGTTCAAGATGGTCTCATCCATCTTCTCCATCTTCCTTTCAAAGGCATTCTGAAGCTCCAGATAATCCGCCATAGCGGTACCTTTTCAATTTCGACACTGGCTTTATCAGCACTAAGCTACGCAACTTGATTCTGGAGCCCGGCGATTGTCTCAGCCTAATCAGAGATGGTCTTATTATGCCCCTCTACGGTACAGTCATGATCAGACATGGTTTTCTTTTGGGCCTCAACTGTCATGCTGCAAGCTGCCTCCTCCTTTCTCCATTTGGCCTCTTCTGCATGAACCTTCTTAATTTTGTCCCAGTTGGCGATCTCTATTCTCTCGTGAGCCTCTTTTAGCTCTTTCAGCAAGCCGACACTGTTCTTGCTTTCTCGAAGCGCCGCATCCATTTCCTCTTCCAGTTGTGTGATTCTGGCATCACGTTCCGCTAACGCTCTTTCAAAATCGCCTTTCTCCGATTTGAAGGAGAGGATTTCTTGATAATTGTTGTCTGCCAACTGTTTGCATAAATTTTC
Source organism: Allium fistulosum (assembly GCA_030737815.1). Lineage (NCBI taxonomy): Eukaryota > Viridiplantae > Streptophyta > Magnoliopsida > Asparagales > Amaryllidaceae > Allium > Allium fistulosum. The sequence continues at coordinate 330,517,489 of CM060906.1, forward strand.
CCACCCTTCAGCCTATTCTGAATCGTTCTGGATTGCCTGGAGGTGGGGCATATATGTATCTCTACGAACCGGATGAAGATCACGATCAAACTTAACCCCCTTTAAAAACCACCCAAGGAGTGCTTCCTCTAGCCTAGGAGGACCAGATGGAAGGACATAGGTAGGTCTTCGGTGGGGGTTTGAAGAACAGGGGGCAAGATCCACATGAGACGATGGAGATTGAGTTGAAGATGGAATGTGGATAGAAGATACAGGGATTTCAAAACTAATCGAGGCGGGGGACGGAGCGAAGGCCTGTTGTTCCGAAGAATGGGAACCGTGATCAAATTTTGACTTTTTCGACGGCTTCGCTCTCTCAACAAAAGTATTCCATTTTTCATACCCGCCTTTATATACATGGCCCTGTTCTCTCTCGTCTTGACGATGAGCTTCAGCCTCTGAATCTTTCCTCCGGTAATATTTCTCCTTTGTCTCGCGAGGTTGATGACGGTTGGAAGATCGTCTTGACCAACGCTGGGAGTCAGTGAATTCTTCGAGATCATCTTAGAGATCGCGTCCTCTCATGGTACCTGACATGGAAGATAAATAAAGAGCCTTAGAAATGGAAAATAAACATGAAAAGTATGTGTATAAGTGAGTGTAACCCTAGTCAAACGTTTAATGTGTTTGGAAGGAGAGCCTCAGACGACGTCACAAACCAGAATGGGTAGGTGTCGCAGAAGGAATCAAATTCACTTCGAGCGCAACATGGCCCGAGCGAGGAGACACCTCCTCAAACTTGATGTCTTCCCCCATGAGCACGTTGAAATCGATATAAACATTGCTCAAATCTCCAAATCCCACACCAACGTCTTTACTCGAAGAATCTTGACGTCGTCTGATTTCTAGGGCACCATCTTTAACACTCATGTCTGGAGGAGGCGAACTCGGAATAACGGGGCTTATCCCTAGAGTCTCGCCGCATGACTCAGAATCCCATCGTCAGACTCTACGTAGAAATCATCACTAGAAGTGGACTCATCACTACTACTCCCGATCTCTCCCTCCTCTTTTTCTATGTCTATCGCAGCCTTGCCTTCCCATTGATTAATCCCTTCCTCCTCTTCTTCCGGAATCAGAGGCATTTTGACCGGGCAACTAACTCCGGTCGTGGCAACATCCTTTTCCTCGCGAGTATGTTTAGCCGACTCACCGGATGGACCTTCCCGTTCTTGAAAAGCACCCTCTTCGGAACCGTAAGATGAGGAGGTGGATCACGTGCGTACCTTGGATCGAGAAGGGGATGGGACCTCAACTGGAATTTCATACCTCCACGGATGCAAGAGTCCATATCGAAGCAAGTTTTCGTTAGTCAACAAGAATTTAACAGATCACTCCCTAGCATCGATAGCCTTCAGGGCTTGGAAAATTCCATCGAGAGACAAGTCCCTGTTCGACCTCAGAATAACTGTAAGAATTATTCGACTTGTTAGAAATTCCATAATAATACATCGGCACTCAATGGGTAAGAAAGGGAACTTACACCCCATTGTCCAAAGATGGTTGAACCCCTCAGGACATCTGACAAAGAAGTATTGGACCTTGAAATATGACAAGTTGCTCTACAATTGTAATACGATTTTACGATTCCTCTGGGCGTCGATTACAACCAAGGAAGGACACTCATCTCTTCTTTTGAATAAAAGAAAGTATCTCAACTTGTCAAAGCTTAGGGCACGGTTGAATGTTCGCATGAAAAGGATGTGCAGACAATTTAAGATGGCGTAGCCGTTAGAGTGAATCTAAAACGGAGCAATTCATAAGTTCAAGAGGGTCTCTTTTAAGAAATCATTAAAAGAGGGAACAGCTCCGTCCAAGCACATGTACCGATGACAAGCGATGTATCCCGGGGGCACATATGAGCGAACTCATCATTCTCTGGGAGGTGCACATCTTCCTCCGAGATGTCGTGTTTCAGGCAGATATTATGCAAGACTTTAGCAGAGATCATGAAAGAAGCTCTCTCCAGCAGATTTAGAAGAACTCTAAAATTAGGAGGAGTCCGGTCCATAACCAGAGCAACCAAAACTAGCAGCCATACTTAGCTTGTGAAGCAGAAAAAGGAGGGGCGACGGACGACGACTCGGCCTTCGAAAGCGCAGGACTTCCTCCGCTAGACTTGCGATGAGAGGATGGGTACTTCATTCTACACAACAGAACTTACATTTGAAACGGTCAGGTAATTTAAATCTAAAAAAAGAACACCACGTACTACACTTGAATTCCGAAGAAATTGGCTCGTACTTATGTGTCCGGCTTCAAGTATGTACTGGGGAAAGTGCGATGTGTTATCAATCGGTGGTGGGCTCGGTGTCCTAAACACTACAAATGCTCTACCCCATGTAGATAGAACGCTCGCAGCTAAGAGGTAAAAGGACTTCCCTTATCACTTTCTTTTTTAAATTACTTCTCCTACACTTACCCGTTATCGATCGACGATCGATAACGGATCCGTTGTCCGAAATGACGTGGAAAGTCCCTTCCAGTATAGGTACACCGTGCGTGCAAAAGAAAGCAAAATCAATCTGAATCCTCCAGAAGGACGAAACCAATTCACGGTGTGTCGTGCGGTATCGGCTATGGGACCTGGCATAAGTAAATTATGGCTCAATGGACGAAGATAGCAAAACACGTCAAGCACCAGGGCAAAGCCCAAATGTCGTTCTGTGAAGAACTCAAGACTTCATTTACTATCTTCCTCCATTAAGCCGCAATCGACTCGGATTCTTCACGACTAACGCAACAAATACAACTACGTCGCCAAAACGACAAACCAACGTCATGATCAGCAAACCTACCTTGAATCAGTAATCAAGAGGTGGTTGAAGTTCTCGATCTAGCGACCTATGCAAGTCGGTGAGCTAAGAGATGGATCGGCGGTGATTTAAGGCGGCGGCCTAATCTAGGGTTTGGTTGACGGCGGAAAAAGAGGACCGGAAGTTATGGCGAAACGTTGGCGGCGAGGCTATGAAGTTGGTGGCGGCGCTGGAAGGATAGATCAACTTGGGGATCGATCGATCGGATCGCTTGGATAATGGATTAAGTCGCTAAGCAATCGGATCGTAGAGGTAGCTCGGAGGATCGGGTCGTTGAGAAATACAGGTTAGATCGCTTAAGGAAGCTCGAATCACTGGAGGAATTTGCAAGCTCGAGTCGTGAAGTAGGAATAGGGATGATCTGCTTGAGTGTTTAAATAGGGAAGGAAAACACGCAGAAAAAAAGCTAAGTACTCAGGTCGCTAGCGATCCATCAGCTGTGGATCGCTAGCGTTCCATAGGGTTGCATGCCTGTGACCTCAAATTTGCCTGGCAATGTCTACCCCTACTTTGAGACACTCCTAAAAGCTATAGTGTGAAATTTGGCCTTTTCTAGCAAGCAATGGAAACCCAGGGCAAAACTAAGCAAGCGATGGTCTAGTCTAATTCAAATTCGTGCGGCCCTAGCATGACTACTTGGAATTCAAAAAGCAGAAACTAAAATGCGATTACTTCTGGAGCACTCCTTGTTTTCAATGAAGACGTACTCTAGGGGGCAAATGGTATCCGGGTTTTTAACCCAACAGGATCCAAGAGATGTCGGGACAAGTTGGTCAAGTCAAAATAGCCCGGAAGTGAACCACAAGAACAAGAGTAACAAGCCAAAGGAAGCCGGAAAAAAAAGAACTAGAACATCCATGGGGGTTAACTCATGAGTTCACCGAGTCTCTTACATCACGATCCAAACACATATTTCAAAAGCAATGACTGGGTTAGATGAGATTCCGAGTTGGTTAGATCAAGAGACAAGCATTTTTCTAGTCCAATCAGCAGTTAAATACAACTAGCAAGTAAACCGTCATCAAAACAAGGCAATGTGCAACAAGACTACATGAACCACATCGACACAAGACAACAAAGACACTCCAGACACCAAAGTCCAAAAATAGGCTAAGTGTATGGATCGCCAGTGATCCATAGATCAACATAGGGTCGCTATGATTCAAAGAAGAAAAAGCAAAGGGCAAAAATTAAGGAGTTGGCTCCCACCTGGGCAAACACTATGGATCGTTAGCGATCCATGGTTTTGGCTCGGGTTGCGAGGCAAGCTCCAGTGGACCTTCCTGTGATCATCTGTGAGAAGTTGAAGAACAGGTCGGGCCCAAGAGCTCTCCAATCTCTATAAATACTCTTATATCTACAACATAAATGGGATCTTCTCCGAACTGGTTGCTGAAACTCTGCTGGAAGCTTTCTTCCCTCCTCACCTCCCTCACAACGGTCTTCAAAGGAATTCATTGTGATTCTCCAGTGGATTCCAACCTTGGAGATTCAATCTAGCTAAGGGTATTCAAGAGCTTTGTAATCAAATACAGCTTGTAACAGCAATCGGTCAATAATAAAAACTATAAAGTGGGTTGTTAACCCGCCTTTTGGCAAGGCTGCAGGCAAGCGGATTTAACTAAGTCGATTTCTCAGTTATCGAGGATGGAATGTGGTAGGTTTGAGTCGACTGGATGGATAGGTAACGCAGCACGTTTGGAAGTTGTTCGGCATGGAAGTCGTTCGGCATGGAAGTCGCTCGGCATGTAAGTCACTCAGCATGGAAGCCGCTCTCGCTTGGCATGGAAGTCGCTCGGCATGGAAGTCGTTCGGCATGGAAGTCGATCGGCATGAAAGTCGATCGGCATGGAAGTCGCTCGGCACAGGAAGTCAGCTCGGTACAGGAAGTCGCTCGGCACAGGAAGTCGCTCGGCACAGGAAGTCGCTACAGGAAGTCGCTACAAGAAGTCGCTACAGGAAGTCGCTCGTACCATGGTGAAGGATGTTGGCTCGGCTATGGTCCTAATAGGCCCGGACTGCTAAGGAAGCCCGGTAACTCGGGATTTGCCTATAAATACAACATGAGGGGGTTCAGAAAGGGGATCTTCCTTCTGTTTCCCTTCTTCTTCCTCATTAAGGCTACTCTACCATAATTGTTTTGAAAACTCCGGATTGTAACCGTAATTGATTCTCATATCAATAAAAAGAAAACTTCTGGAGTGGACGTAGGTCAGAGTTAGCCGAACCACTATAAAATCTGGTGTTCTTTACTGCTTTCATTTTAATTTTGACTGTTCTTCATATAATTACTCTCTACATACATTCTATCTGTTATCGGTGACTGTTAGTTGGTGATTTCCTCTACATTTGGGTGTTAGTGACCAATTTTGGTGCCAACATTTTGGTGCTTTCACTGAGAATTGAACTCAGGGATTTCGGAGCTAGGATTTTGGATTCAAAAGCTTAGGAACTTGGATTCTAGGTAGTAATGGCTAGGCCACCAACAAGGAAACAAGTGACAGAAAAGAGAAATCAAGAGGGAAGTCAAGAGGCTTCCTCTGGAGCTGGAGCAGGTCAAGCATCCATCTACATCACCAGAGATGAGATGGAAGTGACGCTGAAAAGACAAGAGGAGATGATGCAGGCTCTTCTCAGACAATTTGCACAAGCAGGAAATGCAGGAGCTCAGATCCGTGGAGCTGGATCAGAAGCACTCAACCAACAAGCAGAGGGAGTGGCTCGGCAGGGGGCAACCCCCAATCAGCAGACGGCTATCAATCTGGATGGACCTAGACTCGGGGGCACACCACCAGGAAATGCTAGACCAATCCATGGAGGGATACCAAATGACGCAGTGCAACCCTACACCAACCGGAGTGCAGGAGTACGTGATGAGGAGTATGTGCCAAGATTCCCTCGTGAACTCGGGGGACAGATCAGAGATAGCGGACAAGGATTACAGTTTGGTGACAATGACAGATTAGCAGAGATGGTCAGACGAGCTGTGAGAGGTGGATTGGTAAATAAAGACTTGGAGGATTGAATAGAAGTCCCTTTACTCCTACTATTAGGCAAGCTAGGAACCCTCTGGATTTTAAGCTACCAATGTTGGAGATGTATGATGGGAGAACGGATCCCGCCGTTCACCTGACAATGTACATGAGGCATATGGTGGTACTGGGGGCATCGGATGTGGTCATGGCTCGATGTTTCCCTTTGTATTTGACGGATTTCGCAGCTATGTGGTTCAGACAGCTGGAGAGTGGTTCTATTGACACTTGGACAGAGATGATTGAGAGGTTTATGAGGCAATTTCGGGTCCATATAGTCTGACCCAAGAACGTAATGACCTTGACATCTATGAAACAATGGAAGGGAGAGCCACTTAGGGATTTCTTAACCAGATTCAATGCAGCGGTAGCTTCATTGGATCGACCCGATCTGTCGATGGTTTTGATGGCAGCGGTTTCAGGAATTGCAGATAATTCAGATTTCAAGATATCATTGGAACAGGACCCACCGAGGGATCTCGGAGAGTTCTACCATGAGATGGAAAGGTTCCTAAGGCAAGAAGATGCGCAGGCTGAGAGAGTAGGGAGAGAGGATGAAGCTTATGCAGTGAGGGGTGGAGGTCCACCCAGGGAGGATGCAAGTAAAGACGATAAAGGAAAAAGGAAAACAAATGGCAACAGTGGCACTTCGAAGAGGCCTCGAAGGGAGTCAAAGTTTTCTTCTTACACAGATTTAACTGAGACTCTAGAAAGGATTTACTTGGATACTCGAGGGCGCCTCCAATATGGAAGGCCGGCAAAGAGAGAGCCTTCTAAATACGAACGGGCATCGGGAAAGCATTGCCTATTCCATGAGCTGGATGGGCACAACACAAACGACTGCAGGCATTTGAAAGATATCATTAAGGAGCATGTAAGGAATGGTCATCTACAGTAGTATATAAGGAATCGAGCTATGGCAGTGGGACAGGAGCGACCACCGCCAACCTCGAACGAAGATAGCACTGGGCCTAGGCAACGTCGACTCATTATCAACTAAACAGATTTATGGTTTTGAATAAGTAATAGAACTCAAAGTAATACGGCTAGGTCACTTACACACGTACAGGATCGAGGACGGTCCCTAGGCGTGCTCTGAGATGACAAAAAACCGTACTACTTGAGTCTATGAAATTCTATTTTCTTTATATTTTTCTGCAAACTCTGGTTTCTTCTGTGGCACTTTGGACATTTAATTCCTTTTGTTGTATGAACTTCTGCTTTGATAACTGAATTATGTTACAATTGGATTTGGATTAGTGTAATAAATAATACAGGTCTCGCGATCACGGTCCCGACCGGTGAGACGGGGCAGTGATCACAAGTTACGAGTCCCTTCGTCGGAGAGCGATGGAATGGACTCGGAGAGAATATCAAAGACCTTAGCCGGAGAGCCGAGGCCGGAGAATATAAAAGCCCTTGGCCGGAGAGCCGAGGCCAGAGAATATCAAAGTCCTTGGCCGGAGAGCCAAGGCCAGAAAATATAAAAGTCTTTGGCCAGAGAGCCGAGGCCAGTGAATATCAAAGTCCTTGACCGGAGAGCCGAGGCCGGAGAATATAAAAGCCCTTGGCCGGAGAGCCGAGGTCAGAGAATATCAAAGTCCTTGGTCGGAGAGCCGAGGACGGAGAATATAAAAGTCCTTGGCCGGAGAGCCGAGGCCAGTGAATATCAAAGTCCTTGGCCGGAAGACCGAGGCCGAAGAATATCAAAGTCGTTAGCCGAAGAGCCGAGGCCAGAGAATATGAAAGTCCTTGGCCGGAGAGCCGAGGCCGGTGAATATGAAAGTCCTTGGCCGGAGAGCCAAGGCCGGAGAATATGAAAGTTCTTGGCCGGAGAGCTGAGGCTGGTGAATATCAAAGTCCTTGGCCGTAGAGCCGAGGCCGGAGAATATGAAAATCCTTGGCCGGAGAGCCGAGACCGGTGAATATCGAAGTCCTTGGCCGGAAGACCGAGGCTAGAGAACTTACAAGCCCTTGACCGAAGAGCTGAGGCTGGAACAGGGTAACGTGACCCGGCGAGGTCTACGGATTCAAGGTTAAACCCGAAGAGGTCATGAATTTAATAATATGGTCATGGACGGGATATGGACTTCGGATATCGGATTTGAGGCTATTCAAAACACACCTTCCAATAGCAAGGCATGTTTTGGGAGGCAAAGTGTTAACCCACCTTTTGGCAAGGCTGTAGGCAGGCGGATTTAACTAAGTTGATTTCTCAATTATCGAGGATGGAATGTGGTAAGTTTGAGTCGACTGGATGGATAGGTAACGCAGCACGTTTGGAAGTCGCTCGGCATGGAAGTCGCTCGACATAGAAGCCGCTCGGCATGGAAGTCGTTCGGCATGGAAGCCGCTCGGCACGGGAAGTCGCTCGGCACAGGAAGTCGCTACAAGAAGTCGCTCGTACTATGGTGAAGGATGTTGGCTCGGCTATGGTCCTAATGGGCCTGGACTGCTAAGGAAGCCCAGTAACTCGGGATTTGCCTATAAATACAGCATGAGGGGGTTCAGAAAGGGGATCTTCCTTCTGTTTCCCTTCTTCTTCCTCATTAAGGCTACTCTACCATAATTGTTTTGAAAATTCCGGATTGTAACCGTAATTGATTCTCATATCAATAAAAAGAAAACTTCTGGAGTGGACATAGGCCGGAGTTAGCCGAACCACTATAAAATCTAGTGTTCTTTACTGCTTTCATTTTAATTCTGACTGTTCTTCATATTTTTACTCTCTACATACATTATATCTGTTATCGATGACTGTTAGTTGGTGCTTTACTCTAAATTTGGGTGTTAGTGACCAATTTTGGCGCTAACATGGACGTAGGCTTCGTTAACAGCCAAACCAATATAAAAATTCTCTTGTCGTCTTTCTATTTCCGCTCTTTTAAACTTATTCTATATATTATTGCTTTGTAAGAATAGGGTTGGTGCTTTCTCTCTCAAACCAGGGTATCGATACATTTTTTAGGTTAACAATGCATATGTAATTATATGTATCTGAATGTCATATGTGTGTGCAAGTTATATAAACAATGTTGCAAAACTTCTCTACATTAAACTGTTATGAATTCTGATTCGAGTGCTGGTCATATTTTCACTTATAAATTAAATTACATATAAATGTAAACAAAATCTGAAATCTAATTTCTTATCATTTTTAACTAATTAAAATGATCCCATTTGAATTATTAAACCATATAAATCAATATTATACAATTGTTTACAAAAAGTGCTATTATATAGATAAAGCGATATCAATTTTCCTTATAATTTCAAATCAAATAAATATCTTTATAAAACTAGTATAAATGATTTATTATCACTTCATAATAAATTAAAACGAATTATTATCATTTAAAAACAATTATTTGAATAACTGTAATAATTATTAAATCATTAAATCTCAATTTAAATTCATAAATCGATTATTAAATATGATGCCATTGTTGATGACGTCATAAGTACATTTTATTTCCAAAAATATTTCATATTCTTGTTTAAATGGATAAATAAGTGTATATATCCAACTCCGTGCGCGAATTCTGATAATTATAGAGCAGTTTATTGATAAAACGATTTTCGACCATTTTATCGAAATCCCTTTAAAGTTTATATTTTTTAAAATATTTATTCAAAATAAGATTACCACCATTATTGTTCAAAACATCATAATCTATGTTTTTAAAAAGCTTATATTTGAATATTTAAAAATAAATATAATTTACCAAATCGATAAATTTACAGGTCGTTACAGTGGCAGTGGTTCTTTCAATTTGAAATCTTCAATGCAAGGACTACTCGCTACTAATTATAGGGTACAGGATGCAGTAGGAGAAGTGCCTTTGGTTTGTCCTCTGCCTGGACAACTTGTATGGACGAGTGTTTGACATTGCATTTCTAAGACCACGAACATTGATTTTTATAAACGTACATTTATTTGGTGGTGTAGAAGGTAACCCCTCTTACACTTAATGTCCTTCTCTGAGACTTATGAGCTCAGATGTTGTACTTTTATGGAAATCAATAGTGTGTTGTTGGAAATGGTAACGTGGCATTCAAAGAGGGATTTTTCATGTGAAAGGTAAAACGTTACCTCAAGCCTCACACATTGATAATGGCAAAACAGGGAAGATGCAGTAGGGCTAAGTGGGTCGCACCCATTAGGATATAGTCATCACCTTTCTAGATTACCCTCTATATTTTAGATTTTTTGTGTATGCTATGGCCACGGATAGGTTGGGAACGACCAGGGTGATGGCATATTCGGTATTACCTATGGTAGAAGTAGGCCAATTATGTGTTGGTAGAGGTTGGAGCCTCAGGTGCATCCCTCCGGAGATGTACTGTCGGAAGGTAGTCTTTTACCTTGTCATTGTATGGAATCAATTCTCCAATACGATCCTTTACTGTTTTAGTTATAGAACCTAGTATATTAGAATTTGATTAATGTAACGATTTCGGTTATGATTAATATGTTATTGGAAAGGATTTTCCAACCAATGTCATTATAAAAAATATCCTTGTATGCAGCACATGTTTTGATTATCATAAGGTAAAAACTCATTCGTGTTTATGTGCGGCGCGGTCTTATGAGATACCCTTTGATTTCAAATGTATCCTTTCTTTTGAATTTTCTCACACCAGTCCCATGGCTGACCGAAGATTATTTTCTTTTCCGCTTAAACTCTAGATGCCCTATTTTTTCGAGCAGCCAAGTAGTTCAGGTCTAGCTTGGAGTATTTTGGAGGAGCTTGGAGCAGGAGTTGGAGTTTCCTTTGTAGATAGTTATCCATTTCTATTTCTGCTGCATTTGCTCACCGTTTCTATTCATCACTAGTAGGGACAAAGATTTATAACTGTCCAGGCTAAGATTAGGATAGACTTTGATGTATGTATTTAGAATACCCAATGTGAAGATTATATATTGAAATAATATATGTTATTCCATTCGTATAAGATTCTGTTTTGTCTTCCTTTTGTAACGACCCACTATTTTGAACCATTCAAATCGACAATAATCCACACATGTCAGACTTGAATTGCTCAAAACAATAGATTGTTATATAAATTTGGGGTAAATAAGAAATAATCACAGAATCACAGACATAGAATATTATAACAATAAGCATCGGAATAAACAAACATAGTAGTTCATGAAGCTTCTACAACATCAGAGTCTAAAGCAAATACAACAGAAATCCCAAATACATAGAAGTTTGCTAATACATAAGCAAATAACAAAGTGTGAAATGAAAATAACTGAAATAAGAAATAGCTAAGCAGATATATAGATAGATCTCCAACTAGTCTCTAGCTCCAAAGATGAATCTCGAATGCTGTGACTCTCAGGCTGACCCGTGCATAAAGAAAAAACAAAACACTCGAGTCAGGATTAACATTCTTATGCAAGTAAATCAACTCAAGTGAAATGTTCAAGTGAAATGCAATAGTAACTCAAAGGATGCTTGGGATTCTCATCCTTTAAGGATCCGTTAATCTATCTACATATAAAATAGAATACGCTACATAAATAATGTATATCATAAAGTAAAGTATTAAAGTAGCGTTAGGACGTTACCCATATCCCCCTTAACACATTTTATAAAAATATCGTAGTCTATACAGATACTGTAAGCTCCACCAAACCGGTGGTTTACTCAGTGAGAACTCCATAGGTACGATACAACCAAAGTCGTAGTGGCTCGATTATGATAAATATGACAAGGCACGCAAGGCAATGCCCAGGGTAGGATACTACCGTTTTGTAGATCCGGACTAGTGGTAACGCATATCAGCTACTACCGCCCACCTCGAGACACACTCCCATAATCAAAGGTGCACCCAATCAAATCACAAGGTAATAGATATGGTTTCGAAGGAACATGCTCGATAGTGGGAGCGACCCCCACTTGGCCTGGCGTGGCTCCTGTTTTAGTCATTTTAATTATGACCCAAAAGTCAAAGTTATCCATCATCGTTCTCTTACTTCATTCCAGTAGCGTTCGTCAAACCATCCTACTTCATTCTGGATTCTCCACCACGTGCACAGTTGTTAAAGTGGTTTTCGGTATTGGTAGAGAGTATGACAATATCTGATCCCGGTCTCTTTAACAACCAAATGCTTATTTCACACCGTGGTCATTTTTATAAAATATTTTAAATAATAAAATCTTAAGTTACAATTTAAATCAATTACTAAAATATCTAACTTTAAATATATTTTAGCTTTGAACATTTAACTTACAACTTCTATCACCTTAAATTATCTACAATTCAAAATCATATCTTTGGAAAATCCATAACCAAATAGATTAAATAATCCTATTTGATCTAATTCATTAAATTAAATTAAATTTACAATTTAATCTTAATTTCTCTTCCCTTAATTTTTTTAAAGTTGCTAAAAATAAATAAAATTAATTATATTAAATTAAATTTTAAACAAATCCTTTAAAACTATATTACTTATTTTATTAAATTATATTTTCAGAATATTACATTTTATATTTTACTAATCAAATATCAAATTATATATTTTATTTAAGGCGCCATTACAAAAACAAAAATTTTCTCCATAAAATGTAGTAGGGGAATTTCACTCGAAGGACTTCTTTGTGCAGGGTAATAAGTTTTAAGGACGGCAATTCTGAAAAATTAGTTTTAAGGACAAATTACAGCAAAAAATAAATGAAGTTATCATTTTCACTTATACAAAAATAATAATAAGTAAATTTACCTTTTTCCTGTATAACATAAATGATAAATGAATTTATCATTTTCTGTAAATTGTCCTTAAAACTAATTATTTAGAATTGTTGTTCTTAAAACTTATTACCCTAAAATAAGAAGCCCTTCAATCTAATTTCCACAATGTGTAGTATCCGTCCACAAATATGAAGTTCAAAATAAGGGCATTTTGGGAAGTTCAAAAAGACGCGGTTGAAGTTAGTTGGTTGAATTTTCATTATTAGTAGTAAAGATAAAGATAAAGATAAGCACTAATTATGCACATGAGCATTAAACTATTTCAGATATTTTAATTTAGTCTTTAAACAAAGCACATAGTGGGTATGATTGTGACACCGTAAGGGGGGAACAATATGTTCTTAACTCTCGTGGGGTTGAGTTCCTTGCTAGATTCTCGCATAGCAGAAAGTTCTGTTCAGTAGATTATGTTCTGTTATACACCCACATCCTAGAGGTTCAAAAACACGTTGCTCTGGCATGCACCTCTAAAAACCTGAGTTCACTATTGTTTGATAATATTTAGGTCAGAAGTCAGCATCCAATACATTTGCATTTTACTGTCATAAGCATTCTCCATAGCATCATACTCCAAGCTGGAGAGTTGTATTGTATCTTGTATGGCACACAAAAGTATCAAGGGACATACCAAATTAAGCGGCTTATCCTTTTTGTGCGTTCTGTATATATTTTTTGGTGTTGAAAATATGAGCCAATGTTATTTTTATTGAAACTTCAGAAACCGACGATAGGATTTAGGAAGCACGTCTTTAGCTTGCTTTCCCTCTTTAGCTGTTGTGCAAAATAGAAGGCAGTGACGAATCTTCAAAGTTGGAACAATACTTTTATTTGACTGCGGATATCAATATTTTGATGTTGAACTTTTTGTTGGAGCTTACTAACCCCTTTATCTCTTGAGTCAAGCGGGTCTGATTGGATACGTAAGAGCATTTTGGAAAGTTCAAAAAGACACGATTGAAGTTAGTTGGTTGAATTTTCATTATTAGCAGTAAAGATAAAGATAAAGATAAAGATTTTCCTGATTGAATTCGTTCTTAAGATGGTGTACAGGAAAAAGTTATCTACATTGTGCCTTTCCTCGTTTGAAGAAGCCACTTGCTGAAAATAAAATGCTAAGATCCATAGGTATGCAATTGTGGATCGGATGTGCAATTAACTAGTTTAATAGTTAATACGTCTTTGGGTATTTTAATAAGTATGCATGCATCATAACCAGTTCTTGATATTTATAACTAAACTTGACGGTCGTTTTCTTCACCAGCCCACAAAAGCTTGATTGTCCTGTTTAAAAGAAAACAAAAGATAAATTAGGCCCCGTTTGGTTTCGTTTTGAGTTTTATATTTTGTGTTTTCAACATATACTACAAAATACAAGAAAATGTGGAAAAACTTTTACAATTCTTAGCTATCGCAACGATAGACGGAAAGCGGAGGAAAAGAATTGGTTTCCATCCTTTTGTTATGTCTCAAAACACGAAAAATCAAATAAACTTGTTTTCTAATTTCTATGTTAGTTTCATTTTTCAAAATTGTGCGTTTTTCAACAATACATAATAAATGCGAATTTTTCTTTAGATGAAAACACAAAACTAAAAATAGCAAACCAAACGGAGCCTTAATTCTTTAACAATTTGCTTAGAAAGATGTTACGTGTATTGATTTTAATACTTAGTAAAATATTAAGGAATTAAGAAACTTCTGGGTAAGAAATGCATTGGCTTCAAGAGTGCATAAGGGGTAAAAAAATTTTAAGAATCGCCAAGGAGCAAAAAAAAAAAATTTGCCGTCAAAAATATAATGTTTTCGATAATCAATGACTGATTTTTAATCCTTAATTTTTCAAACAAACCTCATCAAATTTGGTTTTCGTACATGATTATCATTTTTTCCATTTGATGTGTTTTTACTGTAAAATTGTAAGCTGTTTTATTTGGATGAAGCCACCACACGCTCTTTTTATTTAAGGCACCATTACAAAAACAAAAAATTTCTCCATAAAATGTAGTATCCGTCCACAAATATGAAAAAAATTACATTGAATTTGCAATACATATACTTCGTAACATTTAAAGAATTTGCACTATAATTGGCCTTCAAGATTTATATGTTTTGCTTGCATCTCAGTCTTTCAATTTGATGACCCACTCTTTAAAAGTTTTAGATTCACGATATTAAAGGCCGTTTGGAAGTAACGCATGCTTAGTTGTGAAAGAAATGACGCGGAAAGAATTTGGAAAAAGATACAAAATAAAAATAAAATGCGTCTATAAATCCATTTCAATATAAATATTTTAAAAAGGGATGAGACGATCGATTTTAACTTTAACGGGATCAAACATTTTATATTTTACTTTGTGTTACAGCAGAGCAGACGTCTATTCTACCAAACACCATTTGTGTTTATACTTTTTGGAATCGTCATATTCAAACAACTCAGTACAGATTTAAAACCGTAAACAGTGTTAACCTGGTTTCATTTTGTTCTATTTAAAACTATTTCAACAAAATAATATTATTTTACATATCAAGTTGCATATATTTTTTGAAATAAAACAACTACATCGAAGATATTTAAAAAATTAAACGAAAAAATAAAATAAGAGAAGAAGCTGTATATTACTTTTACATGGACAGGGAACTCTCGTCTCTCGCAATTTAAATACATCTCAGCAAATCCGACATAGCTCATTTTGTCCTTGTAGCCGCGGGTCCATGCGTAATAAAATCTCAATCATATAACTCGTCTACAAATCAATAATTCCATCGTCAAGTCGCTATCGATAAAAGGTAGACGATTGAGACGTGGAAGCGATGCTAGTGGCCCAAAATCAAACTCGACTACGTAATTTGTGTGGTAAGATGTCCACGACTTTTGTATATTTCTTTCTTGCGTTGTCGGGTGGCTTTCGCTGTGTGGTTGGTGCTGAACCAATCGAATTCAATTACTGAAATTAATTTGTCTAAACAGCGAACTACAACAAATTACCCTTTTGCTGCTCGTTTATAAATTACAATTTTTTGCTTAAAGGATTTATCATTTGCTTGATGCTAGAGTTCTTAGTTGACGAAACACAGTCCAATGAGGTGGGGATATTTTCGTTTTATATGTTTATTTAAAGGTGGAATTAAATATGAAATAACATATGATGTAATTTTGTTGCACATTCCGCTGTTGCGTCGCGATGCTGCAATTTGCAGATAAATACAGCAACAAAAGCATGGATGTCTCCTCCGGTGGGTCCCGTAAAAATGACAGCTGACCGTTGTCCCTACTCGCGGCTACTACGTCACCACTGGTGTCAACAGACAACAGCTCCGCACATTTGTTCGCAACACCCTGCACGCCATTTCCTTAACTTGTTTTTAGCCATTGCATTCCAGCATTTCTCTTGTATTTGATCGATGCTTCCTGTACGATTTGCAAATCATGCCAACAAAAATATAGGATTACAAATTATTTACTAGTTTTAGTGTCGCGTAGCATAATGAAACTATGCAATAGTAGCCGTGTTGTTTTCTTACTCCAATTTAATGTGATTGAGTTTTTCTGGCTCAATTTTTTTTTTTTTTTAATATTAACTGGGCAGGTCGTTATTCTCCATATGAAAAAAAAAATAATGCAATTGACAGATCTTATCAATTTTTTGATATCAAGGACAAACATTTAATTCTTTTAGCAAGAACGTCTGGGAAGGAGATGCAGCAAATCTTCGCGGGGATGCAGCATATCTCGACGACGGTTCAGTGGATCTCGGCTGTGGTGGAGACAACTTAGATGGATGAGATGGCGGTCGGTTATGATTTTAAAGAAAGCGCAAAGTTGAAATGCTTAGACGATGTGGAGACGGCAAATAAGAATATAGAATGAGTGGTCATGGTGGCAACTATGATTTTGAGTTTCAATAAGAGTGAATAATCGATGTTAAAGAAGAAGCAGTAAATTAAGAAAGAAGCGGTAAATTGAGTAAGATGAAGATAATTTGTAGTAATACTACTGTATAGTTTCTTTTTTTTGTTTTTCAAATAAATCAATTCTGTATATTTATATTCATAATGTATATTATAATATCATTTTTTAAATTATAGCAGTATTTTTTAAATTATAGAAGTAGTTTATAAACAGTTGTAGCATCTTTTTAGATGTGCGCAATAATGCTACTTGTATATTATCACTTTTTAGTTATTTATAAATAAACTAACCATGTATATTTTTGTTCATAATGCTATTTTATAGTAACATTTTATGGGTTGCAATAATAGCTTCTAAACTGTGGTTGCATATAATAAACAATTGTAGCATCTTTTTCGAATGTGTGTAGTATCATTTTTTTAAATAAATATAATATGTATATTTCTATTCATAATGTTATATTTAGTGGCATTTTATGAGTTGCAATAGCAGTTTCTAACTATAGCATCATTTTTAAATTGTGGTAACTTTCTTAAATTGTAGTAGCAATTTAAAAGCAATTATAGCATTTTTTTAGATGATGTATATATCATATCTCACAACAATATTTTATAGTTGCATTTATGAATTGTAGCATCAGCTTTGAAGTATACTAGCATTTTTAAGATTATAGTAGGTTTTTATTAATTTTAGTATCATTTTTGAATTAAAAATTTAAATTCCACCTTTTAATATCATTTTATGATTTTTGTAAAGGTGATTTCACTTTTATTTTATTTTTTGAAAGTTTGATATAATATTTTTCATAAATTAATTTATAATGAAACCGCATAGCTTTGTAAAAGCGATATCATTTTTATTTAATTTTCTAAATATTAATCCTGTTATTTTTCATAAAATATTTCATAATGCTATTGTGTAGCATCCGTTTTGTATTTATTGAATTAAAAAAGTGTAAAACATTTCAAATTTATCGTGTAATAGTTGATCCTACCTTATGGTAGCGTTTTATGGTTAAATGATACAACTCGGTAACGTTTTGTACTTTCTATATTTCATTTTACATCATTTTCTCATAGAATGATACTGTACAATATTATTTTTATAAGTTGTTATTTTTATAGCAATTGATAATTGGTGAGTAAGATTAGATGAGCAATGATGTCTTGATGTGCTGGAAGATGTAGGTAGCACGATAAGCGGCGAGTAAATGCATGATTTTGTTTGTTTGGGTTACACTTTAAGGAGGCGGGAGCCATGGGAGGTGGCTGCAACAGGAGGCAGTGGCGGAGTGCATGTGTAGGGTAGCATGGTGGGTGTGATACGATGGTGTAGGGTGCTATGATATGGAAGCGGCGATGTTAGATGTGGCAGTTTGTATTGCGCATATGCGAGTAATGATATGTGGAGCAGAATGTGTCATGTGGCTAAATTTTGAAGAGGCTGTTCTAGAAGCCAAAAAACTTTGGAGGTTTGTCCTTTAAACTAAAATTACATCCATTATTTTTCTTTTCTTTTAACATCCTTCTTTATTCACTTTAATTTTTAATTTTCCAAATCTACCATTTCCCTTAAATTCATTTTGTCATCTCCTCCTTTTTTTAACTCTCACATGAACGATTTTGACTTCACCAACTTTATCGACTTAAAACCTTATGCAATTTTTAGATTTTGTTCATCATCTTCGGCTTTAGTTTAAAATCTAGTGCATCTTTATTATTGCTATACCATAACTATTACTTAGTTAATTTCAACCTTTGGCTACATAATCCAAGACTCGAAGTACGCAGGCATTCTTTGCACATGAATATCGAAAGGCTCAACCCTTCGGCTGATGCCTAAAAGCCCTACTTTGTACTTGATATTTCATAAGTATTAAATGTCAACGAATACTTTGTATATGTCCTCGCATAACTCCCAGTGGTATATTAGTCCAAAGGTTAAGCACTCATGTCAAAGCATAGACAAGATTCGAGGGCTATATGCCCTTTAAACGGCCAAGGCACCAAAGGCTAAATACCGAGTCCAAGCAACAGGTTGAATGATCCACAATACTATGAACCAAAGAATAGGTCCAAAATATAAGGAAAAATGAGTGCACATGTGTCACTCGTTTCAAAATATGGTTGTTATAACTGTTTCCTGGAGATTTGACCAGGCAACTAGTGCTCGGCATCTCAGACTGTCCGGCATCCAGCAGTGTTCGGCGACGCACTTGGCATCTAGGAGTGTTCGGCGAAGTACACAGCATCCATAGTGTCCGGCATCCAGCAGTGTTCGGCGAAGTACACAGCATCCATAGTGTCCAGCATCCAGCAGTGTTCGGCGTCAACTAGCACTCGGCGACAACCAATGCTCAGCGCTAGCGTTCGGCATCATTAGAACTCGGTGATAGGATAACTCGGCATCAAGAGCGCTCGGCATCCCAAGGTACTCGGCGTAGTACTCGGCAACAGGAGTACTCGGCATCCCAAGGTACTCGGCGTAGTACTCGGCAACAGGAGTACTCGGCATCCCAAGGTACTCGGCGTAGTACTCGGCAACAGGAGTACTCGGCATCCCATGGTGTTCGGCGTAGTACTCGACATCCAGAAGACATTCAGTATGCACAACTACTCAAGATACCGGTATCGTTCGGCCTGCATACACCGTTCGTTCAAGAGCTTGAGATGGAGGCACGTTCGGCCTCAACAGACAACCATCCTACACTTTCCACGACACCAACACACCATTCGGCATAGAAGGAATGGTTCGGCGTAGCGGCGTTCGGCAAACCTTGCTCGGCATACAGCGACCACTGTACTCGGGCTGGAGTGTTCGGCCATCAGCCCATTTGGGAAGTCCAGCCCATCTTTGTCTATAAATAGAGGGGCAGGGTCACAGTGGAATGGATCCTTTTTTGGGAGAGAAAACACCGGGGAGACTCTGCCATTTTCAAGACTCATCTTCTCTACTCAACAACTTCACTCAAGCATTTGATTCACGAATTGTATTTGTAATCAACCATAAAGGAAATCAATAAAGTTGAACAAAGTGGACGTAGGCAATTACGCTGAACCACTATAAATTTGGTGTTCTTACTTTCTGCATTTTAATTTACTTTCATCACTTATATCTCTACACAATCTTTCTGAACGAGGTTAGTGACCAATTTTGGTGCTAACAATAACCTAGGTCAGGCTACTGCAAAAGCATAATATGGGCTAAGTGGAAATCAAAGGCCATCAAGTTGACTCTAAACCGAAAGTACAGGCCACCAATATGGCTATCAATCGAAAGTATAGGTCACCAGGCTGGCTCTATACTAAAATACGAAAGCATCAAGGCATGCTACTATTACTCAAATTCCGAGGTTATATGCAACATCCAAATCATATAACGAGACCCCACGAGCATCTCTACATAAAGCAATGGATAAGGGCGGCCATAACTGAATGCAAATGCCGAGAAGGAATCATTCGACATATGAGACCAAAGCTGTCTCAACCTAAGGCCAAAAGCGCCTCTGTGAACAATTAGTTCAACGGCTCAGCTATCCTCAAGATAGATCAAAGGCTTAGATAGCCTAAAGCTAATACAAAGTCTAAAGGTCAAGGCACCTAACTCTATAAATAAAAGTGACACATCATCAATCCGTGTCATTCTACAAGCAACCAGATGACAACACGTGTTCAATTCACAACACCGTAGGCAGGCTATGTTAACAATTCGAGAGAAATGCTCTCCTCCAATGGAAGAGCTACAAGATCACTACAAATAGAGGGCCCAACCCCCGAATAAAGGATTACGATCTAACAGCAAAAAAAAGCAATAACGATAATCATTTGTAATCTCATTTTCATTTTAAATTCTGTCTTTTTTAAGAACTCATTAATGGCGGACTTAGTCATATTATTATTATAAAGCTTTTCTGATATAGACCAAAGAACTAAAGGAAGTTCCCAATAATGGACGTAGGTACTCGGCTCCCAAGCCACTATAAATTCTCTTATCATTGTTATTTAAGCACTATTATTTACATTCAGCCTCAGCATTCAGCCTTCAGTCAAACCATTTTATTCTATTTAAAATTGTAGAGTTTTCCTTCGGACATTTAGGGAGTTAGAAGTGACGAAAAATCTCACCAACATTTTTGGCACTAGAAGGAGGGCACACCAACCTATGTTCCATTCCTTTGCCATTTGTTTCCAACCAAGTTTCAATTTAAGGAGATTAAGTCAAAATCCACTCTAAGAAAAGGTAGGCAGTCGCCTGCGATTGATGATGAGGTCACAGAGATAGCTATTTAAGTGGTGAATACTACAATTGAAGTAACTGGTCCTTGGTCACTTCAGATGAATAATTCCGAAGGATGATGACGACTTTCATGGACAAAACCACTAAGCGGTTGGATGAATATCAAGCCGTAATAAAAAAACTATCAAAATTTTGAAGAAGGCTGCAGCGATTAATATTGTTGAAGGTATCAATTGCCATAAACTAGTAGAAACCTTGATAAAAGATGCATGATCAGGAAAGAAGAGGCATATGAGATTGTGAAAGAAACTACTGCTAAAGTTCGGGGAGAAGTCTCCTGAGTTGCTGAAGAAAGTCAACCCAAAAAGGTCCTAATTTTGAGTCCTGAAAGGATAAACCTCGGGTGGCCTAATATAGTCAGACTTGAAAAAGTGTAGAAGTTGTAAGAAGAAATATCTAATTCTCACATGGAATTGAGAGTAAGAAAATTTCAGTCGTTTATTAATGAAATCATGAGAGCTCCATTACCCATGGGATTTCCAATCCTAAAGCTGTCTTATGACGGATAATTTGATCCTGAAGATCATCTGGTACTATATGATATTCAAATGCAGGTCATTCGGTCTTTAATGAAGTAAAATGTCAATTCTTACCTGCATATTCACTATATAAGCTCTTAAATGGTTCGAGCATTATCCCTTGAATTCCATAGGTTCGTGGGAATAATCAATAATAAAATTCTTAACTAAATTCTTTGCACCAAGAGATACAAGAGTTGGGTCAGTTTGTTGGCTGATATAAAAAAAGGAAAAGGTGAATCGCTAAAAAACCATCGTAAAATATTCAATGATATTATCGTGAATGTGAAGGGCATAACAAAGTAATTGAAACTTATTGTGACCACTTCAAGGTTGTGGAAGAATACACCATTCTAGGGAGGTTAGATTAAAATGAGTGTACTATATCAATCTCTCCAGATCTTTTTTCAAATCCAAAGCCTAGATCTTACCGGCTCATCATCCAAATCCTCGACCTTTCCTGGTCCTTGACCAAATCTGTGACCGCTCCGGTTTAATATCTAAATCCATAACCGTTTGAAATCCTGGACATTAGTTAGCCAGTTCACAATCTCTCTGGATCATTATCCAAGTTCATGGCCCCTCTAGACCAATCGATGGTCTCTTCGGACCCTTACCAAAATCAATCGAAACGTAACGATGAGTAAGCTGATCTCATCGCTTTTCGACAAAGCAATTTATCCCTTGCACTCCAGCCCTTTCATGGCATATAGTGATGCCATGATCCTTCTGGAACAATCATAGCCTTTCCGACCTCTTGTTGAACCCATCCTATCAATCTCCGATGAAGGTTGAACAATGACAAGTAACCCGATCTTGTCCCTCTCTAATGAAACGACATTACTTCCTGTACTCCGGTTCAGTGTCCCTGAACATTAAGCGATGTCATGGTCTTCCTAGGTCGATTACGGTCTCTCCAAACCCATGTTGGACCCCATCCAATCAATTTCCGGCGAAAGGGGTATATCGATAAGTAAGTCGATCCTGTCGCTCTCCAGCGAAGCGACTCACAGTTTTGCTATGACTTTTTACTATCGTCCAACTGTTACAGAGGCCTTTTCCACTGTTCAATACATAATGACTGAAGCTAACTTTAGTTGGTTAATTCGATCGGTTCATCGATAGTCAGCAAGTATGATGGTTCTAATGATGATTCTGCACTCTGGTCTCTGTCTCTTCAATCAGGGACATAAAGCGATCCATTCCATACTGACTTTACAAATCCATGACTTACTAATCCATCATGTCGCTCTTCAGCAAAGGGAATCGCACCTTGCGGTTATCTCCCCATCTCTCTCGTCGAGACGACTGCGACCTGTTTGGTTCATCTCATTTATACGGATTTAAATTAAATTATTAAATTTGAGTTCATGCAGCCAGAAATCCAAAAGAAAAGAAAACTAAATATCGCCCCTCCGGAGATGACGGTTCATTGCCATCTTAGAGCATGCATAGGCACCGTCCTCGATCTCGTACATGTGCAAGTGACTTAGCCATTTTATTATGGAATTTTATTATTTATTTATTCCATGCCATCCCGAGCAAGAGATGACGATCCATGACCTCGATCCAAGGTCATTTCCATTTGATGTGGATGGTGGTCGCTTCTGTTCCACCTTCACTGCCTGAGTCCTCACGTACCGCGATAGACTACCATTCCTGACGTGTTCCTCAACTATATCCTTCAAGTGCCTGTACTCTTCTGTGGTATGTCCATCTAGTTCGTGGAACAGGTAAAACTTTCCATACCGCGCTGCTGCTCCATGGGATCCCTCCTTGCCTGTTTTCGATATGGGAGTTGCCTCTTAGTGTCCAAGTAAATCCGTTCCAAGCTTTCCGTCAAATTTGTATAAGAGGAGAACTTCAGCTCCCATTCCTTCCATTTCCTTCTTGATCCATCATATTCATTGTCCATTTTTCGTTTACCTTTGTCCTTCCTAAGTCCTTCTCGAGATGTTCCTTCATCTCGCATAGCATTTACTTCCTATTTGTGGGCCTATAAGTCCTCCTATCACAAGAACCTCTCCGCCATGGAAGAATTCCCCGAGATCCATTGGTGGATCCCGTACAAATGAAATCTTGAAGTCCGTTTCACCAGCGATTCCCGATACAATTGCCATTAAAACCGTTGATGGATCCGACCGATCCACCAAAGCCATAGCCGCATGTCAAGATGGTCCAGTAAGGAAACGACATGTGTGCAAGAGCATTAAATGTAAGTGCAGCCAAAAGACATTTTTCTTGCACCGAAAAGATAGACTAGAAAGGACTGACTAGACATACAGATCAGGTGTTTAAGACAACAAGTTTACCCCAACCTATGGTCATCGCAGACTTGGGGGCAAGTGTTATATCTGTTCTTACGATGAACTACGGCGAAGGAAAATGGGCAGTCCTTGAAGTCAAAAAAGCTACCCTCATGTCAAGAAGACTAGAGAAAATTAAGTGAATCAATTAAATTCGTACTGAACAGGGAACTAGCTGGAAGTCACAACACATAACCCGACCCAAGCCCTGCAACCAATGGAACCGTGGCAAGAGAAAAATGCTTCAATTATCAGGAAACATGGGCAAGGCACAGTGGCTATATCAAAAATCAAATCCAAAAAGTGAAATACTCCACTGAGGCGTATGAAGCAATACATGATATACTGAGCTCACCTTAGCTCTAAGGCTCATATTTTGCCAATATCTACAGGAACAAGTTTGCGCCAACATACATCGGGAGCAACCTAGGTAGAGCCGTACAGGGTCAAAAGCACTCTAAAGGGGCTATATACATGGCCGCTCTGGATACGCTTCAACGCAGAATTATACTTACAGGTAAATGACAAATGTGAAGCTCTCTCTCATCGGCAATCCAAGCATATTTGCAAAGAGAGAAACTCAAGCTGCACCCAACTCAAATCACAAATAGCCTTAAGCACATTCCAAGCATATGCCAAGTCAACTCTCAAATTACAATGGGAAATGCTACTCCATTCCGACTCGACATAATGTCAAGTAAAGCAATATAAGATCTAAATTCATCTTAGATGAAGCAATGCCTCATGTTCTGGTTGACTCGGTCTAACAATGACTTTTATATTATGTCTCTTCATCTTCACCAATATAAGTTCTAAATTCATCTTAGATGAAGCAATAAAAATGTTGCCCAAAAGATTGGTACAAGGCCCTAATATCAGTAGAAAACGAATCAAACAAATATTAAAATGAAGAAATTAAAAGAAAACGAAGAAGAGACATAAGATTTTTACAGTGGTCCGGCAAAATCTTCGGTCTACGTCCAACCAATCGATTTTCTTTACGAGTTTTCCAGAAATACAATCAAATTCGAGAATATATCTCCGTTTTCTCAAAGTGGTTTGGCAAAGACGAAGACGGAGATCGCGATGTCGAACCCGAGATAATACCGACTCAATCTTAATACTTTCTGTTAAGGGGCTTTGCATTTCTAGTCCTTATTTCTCATGTTGTTACAAGAAAAGTCCATTTAGTATTGAATATGTAAATTAGATCTCTATTTTTTAAAATAACAAAACGAAAACTAGTTGAAAAGTGCAAGTTAACTTGGACTTTTTAAAAAGCTTTTCAAAAATTTAAAAATCAAATTTCTTTATTAATAAATAATAATAATTGCTATTTAAATATAATTTTAGTAGATGTTGGGTGTGTTCTCACCCAGAAGACCTCGAGACTAAGAAGCTTGATCCATTCGGCATACCCCATTCGGCATACCCCATCCGGCAGACCTCATTCGAGCTCATTCGGCAGACAAACCTTTCCTATCTCCATAACCGGATCAACCTTCCTAACTCCCACCGAACCACCTCCTGCCGAACCAACCGGACCAACCCTCCTGCCAAACCAACCGGACCAGCCCATGCCGAACCATCTCCACACCGGATCAACCTCACCATCCCACCACCGGTCCAAGCAAATACCGGTCCATTCTACACTCCAACCACCTCCGAACCAAGCAATGACGAACCAAGACGTACCAGGCCAGATCACATCAGCCCAGGCCCATCAGCAACTATACACATCCTAGACCCCTACCCCCAGCCTCACTCTATAAATAGAGGGGCAGGGGTACAACAATGGGGACAAGTTTTGAGAGCTCAAGCACGGAGAGAGCTTTCAAACAACTTTCTTTTACTTGTATCAAAGTTTTGTACTTGTAATCTAAAGAAGAAAAGAGAAATAACATATAAAGTGGACGTAGGCACATTCAGGCTGAACCACTATAAATCTGCGTGTCTTTTTACAGTTTAGCCCCTGCTTTTCATATATTTGCATAAATCACTCAAATTACTAAGAACAACATAAGATCTACTAAATCATACAACTTTGAGGTGTTTGTCCATTTTTTGTGCAAACATTTTTGGTGCTTTCACTGAGAACTAGAAGCTCGAAGCTTCAGCTTCATCCACTTAACAGTTTTCCTAACAGCATCGTTCGCTACTTGGAAAACATGCCTCCCAAACAGAGAAAAGATGTTAACAAAGGAAAAAACATCGCATCCAGCAGTCTTCCAGATCCAGCTGTCACGAATCAAGTAAATCGTCCTCCTCCGGCAGCAGTAACAAATGAAGGACATGCTAACCCAACCACTCCTGCCACAGAACAGGCTGCAGCAATTACTAGAGCAGATCTGGACAGAGTTGTGGTTGAAGTAACTAACCGCTTCACGTCCCAGCAGGAAGCCTTGGTGGACCATCTCATGTCACGCTTAAGGGATGCTGAAGAATCCAACCGCAACACTGAATCATGGGGCAAATCCCAGTCTGGAGGATCTCAGAGACAACAAAGATCTTCCTTCTTCGAAGGAGCTAACGGCAGAAGTAGCCGTGGTAGGAGCCGAGACCGAGCATAGCCCGAAGTTAGGCCTGAGGAAGCGTTTGGTACCGAACCCAACGGGGAAGGTACCGGGCGAAGGTCAACTGTAGCTGAGCCTGTCATGCTGCCTAACCACAGAAACGCCAGTGAACGGGGCCGAGCTAGAGTCCAGCCCGAAGTTGGACCCGAGGAAGTGCTTAGATCAGAACCCAACAGGGGGAGATCAAGGCAAGGGCCAACTGTAGCTGACCCAAGCATGCTCCTAGAAGATCAAAGGCAGCCACTGGAAAATATGAGGAATGATAGACGATACCATCCCTACAGGTCATCTGGACGGAATCAATCCCATAGAACAGAACCAAACTAATTTCTATCTGCTCCAAGTTCTGATGAAAGGATGGCACGCTTATTCAGAGAGTGTGTCCAACGGGAGCAAAGAGATCGAGGGATAGGCGCTAGGGTAACCAGCCCTTTCGCCCGCAATATCGAAATTGCTATCACCCCCCGAGAATGGAAGATGCCAACAATGGAACCCTACAAAGGAACCTCCGATCCCGTTGTACACTTACAAAGGTACACGCAGCATATGCTCATGAGTGGAGCAACAGAGGGAGTACTATGCAAATGCTTCCCGCTCTTCTTGGCTGATCTTGCTACCTCCTGGTTCTGTCATCTACCCCAAGGATCCATCAGCTCGTGGGAAATGTTGAAAGAAAAATTTATCAGTCAATTCCGCATTCATGTGGAGCAACCTAAGGACGCTTATTCCTTATCCAGCGTCAAACAGAAACCTGGAGAAAAGCTGCAGCAATACCTAACCAGATTCAACGCCGCAGCAGCCGCAGTTCAAGATGCCGATGAGAAGCTTATCCTAATGGCCCTCTGCAGTGGTGTGCATCCGGACACTAAGTTTGCTAGAAGATTGACAAAAGAAAAACCAGCTACTTTACCCGATTTCTTCCATGAAGCCGGAAAATACATGAGGCTTGAGGATGCTGCCGTTGAGGGGCAGTCCGGACAGCAAAATAAGACGACCCATGGTAATGCCCCTGCTATGGCAAGGGACGTTCGAAGAAATGATTCCAGAGACAATGCTGGGGGCAAGAAGGTAGAAAAGCGCCTATATCGGCCAGGACCAAGATTCGACACTTACACCCCTTTGAACGAGACCGTCGAAAATATCTTCCTTGCCACCCAAGGCGAAGTTAGATACAAACGCCCACCATACAAGAAAGAATCAGATAACGCACAGAAGTCTGGAAAATTCTGCCGCTTCCACGAATCTCACGGACATGATACCAACGAATGCCATCATCTCCGAGATCTGATTGAGGAACACATCAGAAGGAAGAAACTGGAACGTTATGTAAAAAGTCAAGACAGGACTCCAGCTTTTGTCAATGAAAACCCAAGGCTACCCTCACCAGGGACCGATAGAGGAAACCGCAACGCTAGCAGCTCTAGTCAAGAGAAGATAGTGGTACATACCATCTCAGGAGGTCCGCACATCGCAGACAGAAGTTGGAGAGAGATGGAAAGATATGGGAAGTCGCTTAGAGACAATAAAGACTGTGTCAATACGGTTATAGAAGAGCGCCACCCAAAGCGGAAAGAAAGTGATGACATCACATTCAGTAAGCGTGACCTAGAAGGAAGACAGTACCCTCACATGGATCCCATGGTTATCTCTGCCCGACTCGGTCCCGCCGAAGTTTACCGAATCCTGGTAGACACTGGAAGCTCTGTAAATATCCTGTTCAAACACGCATTCGACAAAATGAAGCTATCAATGAAGGATGTATCTCCCTGCGATAAACCACTACACGGTTTCACTGGAGATGCGAAGATGCCCCTCGGGCAGCTGGACCTCTTTGTTGAGATTGGAAGCCATCCCCGCTCCGTTGTAAGGAAACAGACGTTTGTGCTGATAGAAAACCATTCGGCCTACAACGCCTTCTTAGGAAGACCAGCCTTGTCTGACTTCTAGATTGTCCTAGCCCCATGGTGCCTGAAAATGAAATTTCCAACAGACAATGGGGTAGGGGAAGTGGAAGGAAACCAGGATATTGCACGAGACTGCTATGTAACCGAACTTCGCAACAACCACAGGAAAGATAAAGGGAAAGGTGTAGAGATTGCCCTCTGCACAAAAAGCCTTGAAGCATAGCAACTAAAGAAAGCCCCTCCTCTTCGATACACCAGCGACCCTTTCAATGAATTAGACCCTAGGGACAAAGAGGAGGAGGCCACCGCCGAGCCTGCAGAGGCTATGGAGTTTATATCTGTAGACAAGCACGACTCAAGTAGGCTACTGAAAATTGGGTCCCAGTTGAAAGCTGAATTGAAGGAACAACTCATTGATTTTCTCCGCCACAACTTGGATGTATTCGCTTGGTCACACGCTGACATGACCGGAATCTCCCCCGACATAGCATGCCACGTATTAAACATTGATCCTACCAAGGCGCCTGTAAAACAAAAAAAGAGAAGTATGGGGGCAGAGCGATCAGCAGCCCTCGATGAAGAAGTAAAGAATCTACTCGCCAATGACTTCATACGAGAAGCTGTTTACCCAGAATGGATCGCCAACCCGGTACTAGTAAAGAAGGCTAATGGGAAGTGGCGGACCTGCATTGACTTCTCCAACCTAAACGACGCCTGCCCAAAGGATTGCTTCCCACTTCCCAGAATCGACCAACTTGTAGACAGCACAGCCGGGCACGAAATCCTATCTTTTATGGATGCATACTCAGGATATAACCAAATTCCTATGCATGCTCCCGACCAAGACCACACTAGTTTCATCACCGACCGGGGTTTATACTGCTACAAAGTGATGCCTTTCGGACTTAAAAATGCAGGAGCCACCTACCAGCGCCTCATCAACAAGATGTTTGCAGAGCTAATAGGACAAACTATGGAAGTATATGTGGACGACATGCTGGTGAAATCACGGAAAGCCAAAGATCACGTAAGCCACCTAGGCGAAATGTTCCAGGTACTTCGACAGTATGGAATGAAGTTGAATCCACTAAAGTGCTCCTTCGGAGTGTCATCGGGAAAATTCTTAGGGTTCATCGTCCATGCCCGAGGGATTGAAGCAAACCCTGAACAAGTCCAAGCATTAAGGGACATCAAGATACCTTCCACCCGAAAGGAAATGCAAAGCCTAAATGGAAAAGTGGCCGCCCTAAGCCGATTCATCTCCAAGGCAACGGACAAGTGCGCCCCCTTTTTCGAAGCTCTAAAGAAAGATAAAGAAAAGTTCGAATGGACGGACAAATGCTTAACCGCTTTCCTTAACCTAATCGAACACCTCCAGAAACCACCGGTACTCTCGACCCCAAGCGAAGGCGAAGAATTATACCTATACCTTGCTGTGTCATCTCACGCTTTAAGCGCTGCCTTGGTAAGGGAAGACAACCGCACGCAACGACCAGTTTACTTCGTTAGTAAAAGGTTTACTGGGGCAGAAGTCAGATATCCTAAACTTGAAAAGTTAGCATACTGTTTACTAATCACTTCACGAAAACTACGTCACTACTTCCAATCCCATTCCATCAAAGTTCGGACCGATCAACCACTGAGGCAGGTACTCCATCGTCCCGACACTTCCGGGCGACTACTTAAATGGTGTATTGAGCTGAGTCAATATGATATCACCTATCACCCTCGCACCGCCATCAAGGGACAAGCCATGGCTGATTTCATTGCAGAGTTCACTACCAACGAGGATAAGGAGCAACTGGAAATAACAGAAGATATCAAGTGGAATCTCTTTGTGGACGGTGCATCTAACGAACAAGGCTCGGGGGCAGGTGTGGTAATAATCACTCCCAGGGGAAATAAACTGCACTATGCTATAAGGTTGGAGTTCGCTGCCACCAACAACGATGCAGAATATGAAGCAGTGATAGCTGGACTAGAAATTGCCATAGAAATCGGAGCCAATTCTTTGTGTCTTCACAGCGATTCTCAACTTATTGTTAATCAAATACTAGGAGAATTCCAAGCTCGAGAGGAACGACTCATAGCATATCTAAAGAAGACCAAGTTGCTTCTCAGCCGATTGGATCAGTACTTAGTCAAACACATCCCTCGGGAAGAGAACCAAGAGGCCGACGAATTGGCAAAGCAAGCGAGTATGAGAGACATCGCCATCTTCGGGGCAGTAACCATCTCAAAGCAAACGGTCCCAAGTTTTGAGCAAGTGAATCTGATAGCTGCAGCCGAAGAAGCAACTTGGATGACTCCCATCCGAAACTACCTACAAAGTGGCCCACTACCCGACGGGCGTAATGAAGTCAAGAAAATCTTGAGGAAAGCGTCCCGCTATACAATACAAGAAGACATCCTCTATCAGCGCGGTTTCTCTAACCCATTATTAAGGTGTGTCGCCGGAAGGGAAGCCAAGGAAATCTTATCCAACATCCATCAGGGGAGCTGTGGAGATCACACCGGGGGGCAAACATTAGCAAAAAAGATACTCCGATACGGATATTTCTGGCCCACCTTAAGCAAGGACGCCTTAGATTTCATCAAGAGATGTGACAGATGCCAAAAATTTGCTAAGATTCCACGGCTACCAACAACTGAGATTACTCAAATGACCAGCCCTTGGCCCTTCGCAATATGGGGAATTGACTTAATCGGTGAGCTACCGATGGGCCGAGGCGGGGCCAAATATGCTATAGTGGCAGTTGATTATTTCACCAAATGGGTGGAAGCAGAACCTCTGAATAAAGTATCTTCAGCAAAAGTTATTAACTTCTTGATCAAAAATGTTCTGTGCAGGTATGGAGTCCCACTCAAAATCATATCAGACAATGGACTTCAGTTTGACAGCGAGGAATTCGCCAACTGGTGCCGAGAACACGGAATTCATAAAAGCTTCTCATCCGTAGCGTATCCCCAGGCAAACGGACAAGTCGAAGCAGTCAACAAAATTCTGAAAACTCTGATAAAAAAGAAGCTCGAAAAGTCAAAAGGCGCTTGGGTGGACGAACTCCCTACGGCGCTGTGGGCTTACCGCACATCTTTCAGAACATCAACGGGGCACACTCCTTTCTCTTTGGCTTACGGATCGGAGGCTATGCTCCCGGTTGAAACCCTTGTGCCTTCCCACCGTAGGATCCACTATAACCCAGAAGAGAATGAAGAGCTCCTCAACATGTCTTTGGATCTAGTCGAGGAAAGAAGAAATGATGCAGTCCTTAAAACAGCAGCCCACAAGCAAAAAGTGGCAGCACAATACAACTCCAAAGTCAAGCATCGTACCTTGCAGGAAGGGGATCTTGTCCTCAAACGAATCTTCCCTCGCCCCAGAGTACTAGACCCAATCTGGGATGGACCATATGTAATTCATAAAGATCTCCACAATGGAGCCTATATTTTGTCAACAGTGGACGGAGAGGTGTTCCAGAGGGCATGGAACATCCAACACCTCCGTCGATACTTTTCTTAACTTGTATTGCCCATATGAAGTGAATTAACAGAGAGAATCAGTGGACGTAGGCATTTTCGTGCCAAACCACTTTAAAAAACCTTGTCTCTTTTTTAACTTGTTCCTTTGTATCTTGGCTGCTTGTTAACTTTATCCTTTTCTGTTGAACACAATCCTGAGTATATAGCATTTCTATTCAAAGCACTCCACAATGCAACTTCACCTGGACAAGACCTAACAGGTACTATGCGAATCTATGCCCTCGCCAATGAGACACTTTCGCTCCAGCATCCCTCTGCTGCGGGTTAACTCATTGCTCGCGACGGCCCTTAAAGCCAACTGTAATGAGCCGATTATAAGCCACCGAGAAGGCCGACTATAGCCGAGGTAGCTCATTACGGCGTTAGGCTCGCCGGCAACTGTGAACCGACTATAAGCCCCAACATAAGGTGTGGCCAGCCAGGGGCAGTTCACAGTTGACGATCGGCACCCACGCTAGCCGGCCACAGTAAATCGAATAATACCCACGATTACGGGCCATAATGGCCCGGGTAGTTACTGTGCGCGATCTCGGCTCCGATGTGTCTTAAGTGCGGCTGTGGTAAAAAAGAATTAACTCCCCGCGGAGGCGTAAGATGGGTGACGAATGTCTCCAAGACCCACAGCTAGGGAAAGTGACTACAAAACCCGTTTGCCACGAACTTAAGCACATCGAAGGCCTTCCGTGATTGGAAGTTTTACCTTTTTGCGTATTTCAATTTTACTTAAAAAGCTTTTTCCCTATCCCCTATAACAATCCCTAAAGTACATGATACAAAGTAGGAGATACTCGCCAATGGGTGTAAGGACTCACAGTGGCAGGACATTCGACTACATTCCATGCTCGGTCATACAAGATATTCAAGACTGCCATCTACGATTAAAACATGAAAGGCGGTATTTTCTTCTTTTATGTACAAATACATGACTATAATCTGTTCACACCACACACTAATATTACAAGTCATGAAATTATGTTTTGAAACCAAAACCTGACATCAAACACAATTCAATTACAAGAATATGCATAGCTATATTTCTCATACGACATGTCGAAAAAGCAACAAACATTCAAGAAAATCAGCCCAAGTTAAAGAATTACACGTCAAAAATAAGACTATTTATTACAAGTGGCAAAATATTACAACCTAAAGGCTACATTACTATCTTTTCGACTAACATATACAACACCGCCGAATCCACAAAAAGAGTTTTTCCAGGTATAATCAAGGAGCCGGCTGCAGTGGAGCTTTATCCTTGCCCTGTTGACCCCCTGTCCAGTCAAAAAAAAAGGAGGACTCATTAGCAATAAGCAACCAAGTTGATGGAGAAACTAAAAAGGGAGACTTACCAGCGCCTGCTTCCTGACTATCCTGATCGTCATCCTCTACCTGCACGCCTACCTCCTCGGCGGCAAGCAACCGCATACCTTCCTTCACCGCCACCTTC
Source organism: Allium fistulosum (assembly GCA_030737815.1). Taxonomy (NCBI): domain Eukaryota; kingdom Viridiplantae; phylum Streptophyta; class Magnoliopsida; order Asparagales; family Amaryllidaceae; genus Allium; species Allium fistulosum. The sequence goes on from CM060906.1 coordinate 330,550,635, forward strand.
TCCTCCTTGGCAAACTGGGCAGTGACCGCATCCATGCTGAAGGCCACGCCACCATCTTTATCCGCATCGGCCTTGGCCTCCTCCAGAGCCCGAAGATAGATCTTAGCCATGATCCTGGGATAATCATCCATCCAGGATAGGTTGCCCTGCCTCCAGGTTCGGAAGTACATGTCTTGGAGCATTTCGTCCATCATCCCCTCATTCTCCTCAAACTCCCTCATCCGGGCCTCAGAAGCCAACAACCTCCCAACGGCAGCATCTCTCTCCGATCGGTATCTCGAGCAGTCGGCTAGAAGGGATCCCCGCATTGCCTCCATCTCCTCCCTCAACTTAGCTTGAGCAAGCTCTGCAGCCTCAAGTTTCCCGGACAATTCCTCCACCTGCTCGAGATCCGCTTTCCGAACCTCGTCCACCGTGGCAATAGCCATGTCAATCCGCTCTTTGCAAGTAGCTTCCATTTTCCGCAATTTGGCCCGACTGGCCTCTTCCATGTTTTTCCTTAATCGTCCAGTAGCAGCCTCATGCTGAGAAATCTGAATAGCCTGATCCGCAAGCTGTTTGGCCTGATCCGAAACCACCAATCGAAGTCGGATATTGGCGCTCCCAATCTCCTCTCCGACCTTAACCAGCCGGGCATGATGCCCCATCAGCTTCTTGGTCTCCTCCGCCACCCGATCAATATTAGCCTTGGCCTCGTCTCCCATAGTGATTATACGAGTAGTGAGTAAATCGAGATCTAAGGACTTAGCTTCATCAAGTACCCGTACCATGGGGTTGCGGGGGAGAAGGTGTTCACCAGTGGCTTCGTCAAAGGTAATATCATGAGAGCTCGGATCCAGATCAGGATGACCCGCAAATGGATTACGAGTCAAGTCAGGACGGTCGATATGAGTAACAGAAGGGTTTCCGGACGGGTGCGGAGAAGGTGCAAACTCGCTATCCTCCTCCATGATATCATGAAGAGGCTGAGCCGGGAATTGAGGATCAGGCGAAGGTTCGGATAAAGGACGACTCCTCTTTCTCTGCTGAATACCCTCTTCGATAACCCCGAGAAGAGGACGGTAGCCGACTACATCCCCGGAGCGGTGGGTCGAAGGCTTCGGCTTGACAGAAGTTTTGGAAAGCTTGTACTGTTCAAGCCTGTGCCGAAAATCTGAGGCTTTGACCGTTTTACCTGCTCCTGATATGAAGAAAAAGTGTCACAAGCATATATTGTTCTATACTTCGAGAAAACACAGCAAATTAAAAGGAGAGAAACACATCTGTGGTTGTACAAACCCTGAGGAGGAGTAGGATACTGCAATAGGTCCTGGATTTCATTCCAGGACGGGAGCGGGTCATAAAATATTCCTAAGTCCCTATCATTAGTGAAGCATGCAGGAGTCAAGAGTTCACCTTGAGTCGTCGGAGCCACCTTGGCTGGAATGGTCTGGGAAGACTCGCTTGCACCGGTCCCGGCTTTGTCCGCTTTCCCGGTTTTCTCTACCAAAGCCGGATCTTTGTCCAGCCCCTCGAAAGCCTGGTGGAACGCATCGTCCGTCCACTCCTGAATCTCGCCCGCTTGCCCAGGAAGCAAGGCCCCGATGCCATCGCCACCTTCATCACCTTCCCGATCGTCTCCACCCTCGCCTCTTTCCTCCTCTATGTCTTCCTCCTCCCGGGTAAGTGGACAATTGCTGGGGGAGGGACCGTCCGACTTCTTGAGTTTCTTACCTCCTACGGCTGGAGGTTTTGTGAAAGGTTTTCTCTTGCTACTCTCTACCGTAACACCTTCCTTGGTCTGAGCAGCCGCCCTCTCCTCCGCCGTCTCCCTCAGCTTAACTACCGACTGCTGTGGAAGGATTAAGTTATACTCCAAAAGAATCGCATTTCTGATCAAGAAGGCAGATGATCTATATTTCCCGAGAATAGCTTCTATCTCAGCCGCCGTCTGAACCAGGCGGTCAGTCTCCACAACCGCAAAGCCACCTGTCGCTAGCAAAAATGAGGAAGTATGAGAAGAAGCATCGCAATCGAAATGGAAATTATAAGTAAAAGCACCAACTTACATCCAGAAGTAAAGCGCCGAATTGATACAGAGTCGTCCCTAACAAAGAACCATTCCTTCTTGAACATGCTGAATTTGGAATACAGATCCAAGACCGGCTTGAAGGTCACAGCTGACTCCAAGCTAATGTATGGGGACCCCTTCTTATAGCCCCTCAGGTTGTATAGATACCGGATCTCTCGGTTGGAAGGAGCACGACCATACTTCCTCCGGAAAATGACGAAGAGGCTCACCAGTATAGCATAGGAGTTGGGTTGAAGCTGGAACGGGGCCACCTTAAGGTATGTAAGGAAGCTGGCTATCCAAGCGTTCAGAGGAGGGATGGCACCACACATGCAGTGGTATCTGCTGTAGGCGAAGTACCCTTCAGGAGGATCATACGGCATAACGTCTCTCCCAGGCAATAGCAAGCGCGCCCTATCAATTCCAAAGGATCGGGAAATGACATCGAGCTGCTCCTCCTTGAGGGAACTAGGAAAGCAATCAGGCGGGGAGTTCAGAAGCTCCTGAGGGCCGTACCCGTCCACTAGTGATCTCGGGGCAGATCCGTGACGTTCTGGATTCGGCTGAGCTGGGGGCACGGCAGAGGAACCTCCTTCACCCCCGTATTTCTTTTTGTCTGATCGAGTTTCCACTTTACGAGACATTATCTACAACACCGAAAAAACGTGTTGTTAGAACAAAGGAGGTAAAAAAGTAAGTATATAATATGGAATTCCACTCATAAAATCAGAATGTTCAAACTCCCGTTGTCATTCGGTAAAGTAAATGCAAAATTCTCAAGGCCGTTCGGTAGTTCTCATATCCATTCGGCATTCCCAACTCCATCCGTTTATACAGATATACAACTACCTTCGATAAACCATTTGTCCGACATAGAAAGGATCTCACCTGATTCAGTGAATATAGAGAAATTGATTCGGGCACCACGTTGATTCGGCTATCACTTTGATTCGGCTATCACTTTGATTCGGCTACCAGGTTGGTTCGGTTACCAGGTTGATTCGGCTACCACGTTCGACTCAGCTACGAAGTTTGATCCGGCAAGAGCAAATGTTTAGTTCGGCAGGTAGGAAATAGCAAAGGCGTACGGTCCCTACTTATAGACAAAAGGACACGACCGGACCATTTGGTTCGGCATCCAAGGACCAATTGCAAATGTCAAACAAAGCACGCCATATTCAAGAATATGCCCCACTTTAGGGGGCAAATGTTGGGCGTGTTCTCACCCAGAAGACCTCGAGACTAAGAAGCTTGATCCATTCGGCATACCCCATTCGGCATACCCCATCCGGCATACCCCATTCGAGCTCATTCGGCAGACAAACCATTCCTATCTCCATAACCGGATCAACCTTCCTAACTCCCACCGAACCACCTCCTGCCGAACCAACCGGACCAACCCTCCTGCCAAACCAACCGGACCAGCCCATGCCGAACCATCTCCACACCGGATCAACCTCACCATCCCACCACCGGTCCAAGTAACTACCGGTCCATTCTACACTCCAACCACCTCCGAACCAAGCAATGACGAACCAAGACGTACCAGGTCAGATCACATCAGCCCAGGCCCATCAGCAACTATACACATCTTAGACCCCTACCCCCAGCCTCACTCTATAAATAGAGGGGCAAGGGTACAACAATGGGGACAAGTTTTGAGAGCTCAAGCACGGAGAGAGCTTTCAAACAACTTTCTTTTACTTGTATCAAAGTTTTGTACTTGTAATCTAAAGAAGAAAAGAGAAATAACATATAAAGTGGACGTAGGCACATTCAGGCTGAACCACTATAAATCTGCGTGTCTTTTTACAGTTTAGCCCCTGCTTTTCATATATTTGCATAAATCACTCAAATTACTAAGAACAACATAAGATCTACTAAATCATACAACTTTGAGGTGTTTGTCCATTTTTTGTGCAAACAGTAGATAATTATAGTTTTGTTCCATTATCGAATTTTAAGAAAAAATTTATTTTTGTCGTAAAAAACTGCAACACTGCTTGCAGTTTTTATAAAAAAAAAACAATTTACCTTGCAATCTTTTTTTTGAAAAATTAGCCTAATTGAGATAATCGCTATTTAGCCGCTTCACTTGTAGCAGCGTTAAAAACAGAATCAGGGACCGTATCTTTTCACCTATTCTGTCAGTCGTCTTCCTCCCTGAAGCTTAGGGTTTCTAAAAAATTCAGGTTTGCTGCTGCTTCTTTTTCCTTTTCCTCTTATTTCTTTTTTCTTTTTTCTTTTTTGCTGAATCGAGGTCGCGATGCTGGACTATATCTCTTTTGATTTTGTTTCAGTTCGATGTTTAAATTAAAATTGCGATTCGAGTATTGGACTCCAATAGTTTCGTTCTGAAATAGAATCGCACATTTTACACGGGTTGCGATCCAATTTAACTCTTGGATCGGGAAGGCTGCGATTCCTTCCAAATCGCGCGTTGGAACGTACGATCTCGCGATTTTTGCAACCACTGGCTTGGAAAACTAGATATGAATGAATGAACAATTGAAATAAAATTATGGTAAGGACTATAAAACATACTTACATTGACAGATACACACACACACACATATAGGTTGGGCTTTATATCTTTGTTTTTGATTAAAAAAATGTTCAATTTGATTTTTAGACCATTATCCAGGATGGATTGATCTATTGACCTGAATTTGTTCAGGTTTGCTTAGATCTGTTCTTTGAACTGGCTTGATGATGATGTACCATTCATTTTGTATGGCCATTTAAATACAGAGGACGTTGTCCACTCACCTAAGGAGAACATGCATAGGAATTAATTTTGTTGTGGGGTTAGATAGCATAATTGCGCCTTTAGGAATAATATGGCTTGGGTGTGCTAAACTAATAATCCTTCACATGTTGGAAAATTTGATCTAAAATTAATAATTAATACTTCCTCTCTAAAAGCCTTCATAGTAATTTAAATGCTGCTAGATTGAATTCGGGGATTCTGCGTGAACAGAGAGGAAAAATAGTCCCCACGTCCTAAATTGATTGATGGCCAGTTTGTTCTCTCATTCCAGTCTTACACAACTTTTTTTTGGTAAACCAATATTAGCATGTTAATTTGGGTTAGAAATCAAAAGTAAAAAGGTAATCTTAATGTGTTATGCAAACTTAAGGAAACTAATAGTAATACTAATTCAGATAAGAAATATTTGCGCCAATTTTGTTGTGGGTTTGGATATCATAACTATACCATAATCATAAAAATTATATAATAACTCAATATACGAGCAATGTTAGCCACTATTAACAGAGAGTATGAATATACTCTCCACTTGATTGATGAAGGAAGCAGGTGCACCGATAGCTACCGTCCATTGAATAGTATATAAGAGTGCCATTGATGTTTTATTTTGGAAACATTATCTGAATTAATCACAGTATAAGAGCATCTCCAATGGTGCATTATTCAGCCTTGCCTTCGTATCACGCAGACGGAGGAAGAAGCTCTCCAACAGAGCAAATTCAGCTTCGTATTTAGTGTAATATTCTGGGATCAATCCTGAATTGGTCCTTGACATAAACACACACACACACACACACATATATATATATAATGTATGTAATTGTAGAATTAAGAATTGGTCAGACTACATACAAATCCTTCAGACGACTCGATAATTCTTGTTCTTGTTAATTTCTAGGAATTATATTATTGTTTTTATTATGTGGAAAATAGGCATAAGGACAAACTTTTAAAAAAATTAGACTGAAGGACAATAAGTTTCATTTTTAGACTGAAGGACAAACTTTGAAAATAATTAGGCTGAAGGACAATGCTAGTTGGAACTAGCATTTTGTATAGTGTAAAAACTGAATAAAATGCTAGTTAGAACTAGCATTTTGTATAGTGTAAAAACTGTATATAATGTTATTTAGAATTAGCATTGTCCTTCAGTCTAATTTTTTCCAAAGTTTGTCTTTCAGCCCAAACATGAATCTTGGTGTCCTTGAAACAATTTTTTTATCAAAGTTTGTCATTTTCTCTAATTCCCTCTTTTATTATTATATACTTTTACCTGAGAGTAGATAGACTCAAATTTTCATAAGGAGATAGGATACAAGTTGGTGATTCAATTGATAACACAAGCCCTTTAATTCAACCACCTATTCAAACACCAAACACACCGAGATCTAATGGTTAAAATACGTTGTGTCATATTTTGTGTCTGACAGCGATACCGATTTTGTGTCTGACAGCGATACCGATTTTAGCTCTTAAATTATCTATTTTACGCAGACAAGTAATAACTAATAAATTCAACCAAAGTTGTCTAACCTGTTACCGTTTCTGTTATAGTATATGTCATTTCAACCATCGTCCTTGCATCACGTGCATAAAACATACATGTGGACATTGTGTTATATAATTGTCAATAATAACAATGATGATAATTCTACAAGTAGTTCTTGAACGTTCGTAGCAAATATTCAACGCATTTTCTTTTGAAGTGACCATCTTCTCTTTCGCAGGATAAAGTAGGCGGATGATTTTAAACAACATTCTCAGTTTTGCTTCAACTCACAATATCAGCTGCCTTATGCTTGGAAATCATTAACCATTCAACCTCAACACTCTTCTTTTAATTAATGGATAGAGCTGACACTTCCGGCTTTGTTAGCGGTGGTTGCTTCAAATTAAAGTTCCGTTTATATTTTCAATTCATTTATACTCAATAAAACTACCCATTAGTCTGTAAATACATTTCTCAGCTTCCTAAATTACAATCCTACCACTCTCCATAACATTCCAATGAACCTCAACAACACCAATCCCATGTTCAGTAACTTCTACGACTCTTCCCCAGATGATGGGTGCAAGTTAGTTCTCGGTTTAGGCCCAACCCCGACATCATATTGCTCTTATGATTTCCCATCTACCATCACCAAGTCCAAGGACCCTTCAAACAAATACAACACTAACTGCTTCGATGGAGCTGATGATGCTGGAATGCTACAACTTGGTCTCGGTTTTCCTGTTCTCGACGAAGGTTCCACTTCAGCAAAGAGCACCACTCCAACTCCAGTCGGAGGGTACATACCCTCCCTCCTCTTCGCTCCAAGACCTGAAAACAACAACCGAAAGCCCTACAACTACAAAAAATGCAGCTTCAATGGTTGTTCAAAAGGTGCACGCGGCTCCTCCGGGCTTTGCATATCCCACGGCGGAGGGCACCGCTGCCAGAAGCCCAACTGCAACAAGGGCGCAGAAAGCCGCACCGCCTACTGCAAAGCCCACGGCGGGGGAAGCCGATGTCAGCATCTGGGCTGCACGAAATCCGCGGAGGGCAGAACGGACTTCTGCATCGCCCACGGTGGAGGATGCAGGTGCCAGCACCACCTCGGCTGCACGAAAGCAGCACGTGGGAAATCAGGACTCTGCATCAAGCACGGAGGTGGCAAAAGGTGCAAAATCGAAGGGTGCACCCGCAGCGCCGAAGGGCAGGCCGGTCTCTGCATATCCCACGGTGGGGGTAGAAGATGCCAGTTCTTGAACTGTGGGAAGGGGGCGCAGGGCAGTACCCTGTACTGCAAAGCGCATGGGGGAGGGAGAAGGTGCGTGTTCGGAGGGTGCAACAAGGGAGCAGAGGGCAGCACACCGTTGTGTAAAGGGCACGGTGGGGGTAAGAGGTGCCGTTCCGAAGGGTGCCCTAAGAGCGTGCATGGAGGGACCGACTACTGTGTGGCGCATGGAGGTGGGAAGAGGTGTGCTGTGCCCGGGTGCACGAAGAGTGCTCGTGGTAGGACCGATTGCTGTGTTAGACATGGAGGAGGAAGGAGGTGTAAGCATGAGAATTGTGGGAAGAGCGCTCAAGGAAGCACAGATTTTTGCAAGGCGCATGGAGGGGGTAAGAGGTGTGGGTACGGTGGGTGTGAGAAATTTGCCAGGGGTAGGTGTGGGTTATGTGCTTCTCATGGGAATTTACTGAAGGCTTCTGAAGGTGACAGTGTGGGACTTATTGGGTCGGGCCTGTTTAATGGGGTTGTGACGTCTACTGAGTGTTCGTCTGTGGTCAGTGCGGTGTCTGACTGTGTTGAATCGGTGGATGGTGATATGATGATACCTGCACAGGTTTTGGTTCCGGTCAATATGAAAGCGAGGGGTATTGCGCTGCCGGAAGGAAGGGTTCACGGTGGTGGTTTACTGTCGTTGCTTGGAGGAAGTTTGAGTAATGCATTTGATTGAATTCGACTGTTTTGTGTCTTTTGTGTAGATGTGTTTTATGATCTGTATTTGAAGAAATAAGACGAGTGCATATATGTTTGTTTTGTACTGTAAGTGTGAAGATTAAACAATAATGTTTGCTGCAACTCCCAATGCTCTTTCTATTCCATTTTCTAAGTTATTTTGATTTGTATTTGCACACAGCAAGTGCATGTAATTTCATGCATGCTTGGACGCTATTAAATGGTGCAATCTGCTTCGATGATGCTAGTAACTACACCAAAAACCATCTAATGCCTCGTCTACTGTAGAAATTTGAAGAAATGTGTGACTGAGCCAGTAGAAATTTAAGCTATGCGATCCATGGTATGACATGCAAATGGTATTGCATAATTATGAGGGAGATGCTCTGAAGTAAGACTTGATGTATACATCTGTCACCTGAAATACAAGGGCGACCCATATATAATAGCTACTAACATGTTCCTTTTTATTTCACAGATACTGCATGATAGGATTCATATACTGTGCTATGAATTCACCGTCTATCACAGTTCATTGGATGTCTAACTCACATGTAGGGCCGGCCCTAGAAAGGCAAGCAAACCAATTGTCTAGGACAATCCCTTGTGAAGGTAACCTTCCGATTCAAGAATCAATATATAAGAAAATTTCATAACAGTTTAGTGGATCAATTAGATGTTTAATAGTTATGATTTTACATTTGAATGAAACTGAAAGCCGAGTTAGATTCATTTTACTTATCTTTACTTATATTGGTTATTGTATAATTATTATTTTATTCAACTATGAACAATATAATTGCGGTTCGTCTAGGGCAATCCAAATGATAGGACCGACACTGCTCACACGAAAGTATTCAAAGTGTTATTCAAGGTAAGACGCACTGGCAACAGGTACCATTTAATAAAAAAATGATATAAAATGATGTTATATTTTTTATTTACCTGTCATAGTTTAAATTTTATTACAAAACACGTAGTGACATTATATTGGATAAAAAATTATTTGGGTTATCAAAGCAAACAATATCAAATAAATTATTTATTTTTTTTTAATGAAAAAATATTAATCATTTTATTATATCATCAGGCTTTTTATGTGTTCAAAATAATAAATTTTTGTCTACAAGCTGCTTCAATTGGGAATGTAGATAATTATTAGTGGAGAAATATTACTTGTAGAACTTATTTGATAACAAAAATTCGATAACATTTGGTTTGAGTTTTTCACATATATGTGTGTTTATTATTATTTTCCTTTACCAACTAGTGTCTAACATGTGCGTTGCACACGACAACGTTGTAAAAACATAGCATTTACTCTTTAAATGTTGTTATGCAATGTATGTTGTATCAATCATAATTTAATCCTTTTATTATTGTTTATGCTTATATTTTTTGTCAAGTTATTTATATATTTAAGTAAAAAATTTGTTTTACCATTCTGTTAATACAAATGTGGTATATGAGTTGAAATAGTCATTTTTTCCAGAAACTATTTTATAAATTAATGAATATTAATTATTGAATTTATTTAAATAATTAAACTTACAGTATTTGTTTGGTGTAAAAATATGGATTTGAACGTAAAATAATGAGAGGATCAATAAGAATTTTGTAAATAATTGTATAAATTATAAATATGGTATAAGAATGTAAAACCATGGAAAGAATTTACCAATTGGATAACTGTAAGATGATAACTTACAGGGTTTTGAAAAATAAAGGTCAAAGATAATTGAAGAGTGTGGTGAAAGGGTCTAAAATTGGCTTGTAATTTCTAACATTTCTATCATTAAGTGATAATTTATTAAGGTGAATGATTATGCATTAAAGTTGTTGCTATTGTTTACGTATACAATTTTTTTTTTGCAAGGCATTTACGTATACAATTTTGTTATATGATATATATATATATATATATATATATATGAATAAAATGTTTGTTTTTATCATTTTTGTTATTATGAGTCTGGTGTACAACATTGTAACTTTTAGGATTTATTAGACGAATTAATAGATATTAGTTAATTAAGTTTATTTAAACAGTATATATTTAACATTATCAAATTAATTTAAATATATGGCCTTAAATGTAACTTATATGTGAAATTGAGGAAAAATTTGAAAGTAATAGTGGAAATCAGAAAATGTAGGTTAAAATAATAGAGATTCAGTAAAAATCGTAAATAATTTTAAAAATCATAAATCGTATTGGGACTTTAAAATAAAATATCGATAAAATATTTAAAGAAAATCAAGGAGAGTTGAGAAAAATCATAGCTTTGTTATTAATTAATAGATGTATAGATGCATAACTTGTGATTGATTTCTTAAGTTGATTTGTGTTAATGAATTACTATAATCTTATACTATATACCTTATTAGCAGATCTATCACGATTTCCTTTCTATTTTTTTAGAATTTTAGAAATAAAATACTGTTTTCTCCTTAATTTGCCTCATTCATCACCTCCAACAAAAATACTATTATTATACTATCTATTCTACTATTATTATGTTATTATTATTACATATGAGGCTATTAGTTTTCTCTCTTCTTAGCCAATCACAAATGTCACATTTTCCCTTCAATTATTTGGATTTATTTACTACTACTTTTTCTCATCAACTTTTACTATCCTAATTTTCATGTATCCTTACTTCAATGGTTTTTCTACATCATCTTACGTACTCTAACCATCTTTTACTCTCCATTGCCTCCATAATCCCTTTGCTTCTTCAAAAATGAAATTAATTTATCAGTTGTTTAATGTGTGTTCTTCACTGTGTTATGCTTTAGAATCTCAAATTTTCTCAAGTAAAATCCATGTGCGTTCCATTCAATCTTTCATCACCGAAGGTATATTTTGTACTAATTTTTCAAATGGATATTTTTCTTCATCAAAATTGGATTTTGCTGTAGTTTTAAATTATTATTCTCGATTTCATTTATTTTTTGGGTTTTTTAATATTGTTGTGCAAATATCTCCATTATCGCCTAAATTCAAAATTTTATTTTCATTTCATAGTGAGTTCAAGATTTTGAGGAAAATCCTTTTAAATAAATGATTAAAATTCTGGGGGAAAAATCAGAATTATTATATAGGTGGGATTTTCAGTGGTGCAAGGTTGTGTGCATGTGTGCACGTGCACATTAGTTATGGCACTAAGAGAAAATCCAGAATTCCTGAATAATAAAACAAAGAAGGAAAACATTTAGATAAAATGTTTTAAATAAAGGAAATATAGGCCTAGACATGAATATTAAAATTCCTGAGGATATGTATATATATATATATATATATATATATATATCTATATATATATGCATATGTATGACTTGTCTGGAAATTAAGACAGAAGAGAACATTGATTTATAATGAATAAGTGAAATTTTATTTGAATAATAGGAGTATAGAAATGCATATAAGAATGCACATGTTTTCTGCAAATAAAAGAAGGTTAAAGTTAAACTAACACCCATAGTTGTATAAATGTATATATATACAGATATTATTTGAGCAGAAAATTAATAAAGGAAAAATAAGTAAAAGAAGCACTAAAATAGTAAGAACCAAAGTGCAAGAAAGCAAATGTATAAAGGCAGAAAATAGAAAGTCACACCATTATCATGTTTGAGGTAAGTATAATAAAAATACTTAAAGTAATCACTTTCTGAAAAGAAAAGAAAATGGGCACAACTTAGCCTTGTTTTAAAATATTGGCTGGGACATTAAGGGTTAGGAGGGAGAGAATATGCAATGCCAAATGCATGATTCTGGTTTGGGCTAAAATAGGGATTTTGCATCACCCAAAACCCTAGGTAGAACCCTTATATAAATCAAGAGCCTAACCAGAAAACTACTCTCTCACTGAATTAATTAACCTAAGGAAGAAGAGGAAGAAAAGGCTAAAGATTTGAGGGGTTTTCTGGATTAAGCTTGTGTAAGCATTTAGGTGAGTATCCTCACTCATATACATGGCATTAAGACCTGAGATTAGGCAGCTAAGCTTTTATATGCTATATTTTGCATGTTTTGATTTACAAACCATGTTGACTACTGATGGTTTCATGAATGCTTGATGAGATATGATCTGCTATGATGGATGTATAACTTTGTTGTTCTATTTTCATCCCTGTATGTTATACCAAAACCTTAAAGAACATGTAAGAGAGTATTTGTAACTAGTCTGAATCATGGCTTAAGACAAAGAATGAAGAAAAAAAAACTATGAGCTGCATATACAATGGTATAGTGCTGAGGCTTGAAATAATTGGTTAAGGGTGCAATGGAGTCTTTCTCTATAAGTGCTGAGCCCTAAACCAAACAGAAAATTTACAAGCCTAAAAATTATGTTTAAACAAGGTTAAAAATCTGGCTAAACATAGTTGCTTGCAAAATCAAAATAAACCCAATAGAGCCATGCATTTATTCTCAGTTGCAAACATTCTGGTATATGTTTGAATAGGGTGTTTATATGCTAAATAATGTGAGATGGAATGACTGGGTGTTATACCTCTAGAAAGTAACCTTTAACTTGCTTGCAATATTATGTCTACAAGGTAACTAGTATGTTTCATGTATATAAGTGGTCTGTACACCTAGCTATCACTGATAAAATGAACATGAATACACTTAGTAATATAACTAAGGATTTTGTGCCAAGAAGGCTGCTGGAATGCTTGTCCTATTTGAAGTAGACAAGTTGACACATGGCTTGTTTAAGTCCTGAGATCTTTGTGCCATGATGTTAATTAGTTCATGGCAATGTGTCCCTTTGATTCCTTATAGCAGATGAGGCCAGGAATTTATAAGAAGAAAAGGCAACCTTAAATGATGATATAGGAAACTTGGGCCTTTCCGGGATTAGGGTTGGTATGAGGAACCTTAGTAGTTCCAGATAAAAATTGTTTTAATGCATATGTTTGCTCTTGTGTATGTATATGGGAATACCTGATTAATTTATACATTAATCATTCATGATAATACCTGTCAAGTTATGCAAGGTACATTTATGCTGTATCCTTAGCTTAATATCATGGATATGTTAGAAATGCTCACACCAGATCATAGATCTGACCCTTATTGTTCATGGCACATGGGGGTGTCTCATTCATAATGGGGCAGCCGCTAATGCTTTTGCAGGTTGTGATTTAGCTAAGTAAGCAAGATTAAAAAGATATGGAATAGAGAATGCTAAGATAATTAGAAATAAGAGCTAGAATGTGTTAATTCATGCATGTATTTCCTGATTGATATGGCTATCTAAATGTATTAAGAAGGAAGAACTTGTAAGAAATACGTGTTATGTTGTTTCTGGTTATTTCTGGTTTGGTATGTATTAAGGATATTGATGTTAAACTGATTTGAAAATCTATTTGCTAAAGTTGTTTTTGATTTAGAGGAAAAACCTGGATTTTATAAGCATAATCATTTTATGATGATTTTAGTTCATCCTAAGTCCTTTCAAAAGATAGATATATAGGAAATTATATTGGGAAAATCCAGAAAGAATTATAACTGTTATATTTTCAAGTCATGATATTGATATATGTCCAAATGCAAGTAAAAGTGTATATACCCTGAATATGCATTTTTAAAAGAGAATTATGGTTAGGAAGGATGATATAAATCTGATCACAAGGTGTCTGATTCATACATATATAAACATGCTTTTGAAAAGAAGGAGTATCAATGTTTTGGGTAGATTCTGGTTTGTAAAATGCAAATAAAAGAATGGTCAGATTAACCACATGGTTAGACCATAGGTCAGGCCAAATGTTCACTTCAAATCAATGAAGCAAGGAACCATTTGAACCCAGTTTTCTGGAAAATGAGCAAAGACATTGACATGTACATGTATATCTGTGTACATGTTGATATTTGGGCAAAAATATAAATATAAATTCCTAGAATAGTTGTAGGAATGGGTTTTAAAAATAATAAAGCAAGAAATATTGTTTTGTATGTTAGATTATAGGCAAAAATTAAGTATATATGTGTAGATATAGGTAGATATCAGATTTTAAACCATACAGGAGAAAAATAAAAAGAAAAACAAAAATTGGGTTTGAACCGACCAGCATAGCACTCGAACTCGTGACCTCTCATGTGTAAGTTAGGCGCGTTTCCATTACGCCTAAATGTTGCTTGTGTTCACTTATGATCCACTTTCTTTTAGCCTGAGTTTGATACTATACAGACTTTAACACAATCATCCATATTAAAAGCTTTCTTCCACCTGATTATTACTTGATCATTTCTTAATTAGAATAACAGACTAAAGTACATGTTTCCAGTGGATTCTATGGTCAAAAATCAGGATACAATAATTAATCTTTTATCAGGGAATTATCACACTTTAATAGATTTAAAAGGATTTCTACTTACATATTATCATGCTCTGATTCTAGTAGAATATAACATAGATATCTTCATATATGTATGTTAGGAATGATTTAGATTTAAAACAATATTTTTATATTGTGAAAGATCCTGGATAATATGAGAATAGGGAAGGATGACCCTAGGTAGTCTTAGCTAAGTATGAAAAAAAAAATATTTTTTTTGGTTAAGAATTAGGGTCATTGCATTTGGTATCAGAGCGAGGTTTTAATTAACATAGCAAAATATTTGTGTGCTTATGTTTATACTAGGTTTGTTTGTGATATATTTGACTGTTTATAAGTATTCCCTGAATGTATGTGTGTGCATGTGACATACACAATGATTAAATAGGAAAGATACAACCAATTTAAAATTAAAGCGAAGTATTATAAACTAATATAATGAAATACATATACTTTTAGAAATATGGTAGGAAGAGGGTCTCATCATCAAGGAGGATCTAGCACACCACAAATGCTTGACATGCAGGAATTTGTGAGAGTTTTGAGAGATGGAATTGGGCACAGACCTGAGAACCCATATGAGGAGCTCTCCAAGTTAGTGAAGACTTATACCAATTTGGGAGGCAAGAGCTTTGAAGGAACTGAAAGTGTAATGGAGATTCAAGCATGGCTGAGGACATTAGAGAGGATCTTCACTGATATGCAACTAGATGACCAAAGGAAGAGGCAAGTGGCCTCAAGGCAATTAAAAGGTGCAGCTTTGAGTTGGTGGGAGGTGATCATAGCTGGCCGGAATGAAAATGATATTAATTGGAATCAATTTAAGGAGATGTTAGAGGCAAGGTTTGTTCCAGCCTCAGCAAAAACCACTTTACTTGAGGAGTTCATCAAACTTAGACAGGGGACTATGAATGTCACAGAATACACCCAGAAGTTTGAGGGATTGTCAACCTATGGGGCAATGTTAGTGGCTGATGAAGCATCCAAAAATGATAGATACATCAAGGGATTGAACCCAGGGCTTAGCAGGGCTATATTACCTTATGCTGACAGAACTTTTGATCAAGTGATAGATTTGGCTCTGAAGATTGAGCAGCATGACAAGGAAAGAGATAAGTTTAGGAGCTTCAAAAACAATAGCAACAAGAAGAACAAAGGGAAGTACCATCCTTATGATAAGAAGAAAGGAGAGGCAGATGGTAAGAAGGCAGTAGATGCAAAACCCAATGAAGCCAAAAGAAAAATAGTTTGCAACCATTGTGGGAAAGAAGGCCATATTAAGCCAAGATGCCCAGAGCTTAAAGGGGGAGCTTTCAAATGCTTTCTATGTGGGAAGGAAGGGCATATGAAAAGAAATTGCCCAGAATACAAGCAACAAGGGAAAGTGGCAAACCTGGAAGGTAGGGGCAAGGCCATAATTGAGGCTAATGCTGAAAACCATGGTCAAGTGGAAGGTACACTATTTATTTGTACCATACCTTTAGCTGTAATATATGATACCGGGGCAACCCACTCACTCATTTCCCATGAAATAGTTAAAAGGTTGAAAATGAACTGCAATTTGGCTGAAATACCTCTGTTAATACAAAGCCCTTTAGGAAGTTCTAGTGTATTAGATATGATTTGTGTGGATGTGAATTTGAACATAGGGGGAAACACATTTGTTTCCAATTTATATGTTCTAAATTTCCCAAATATAGGAGTTATATTAGGGGCAGATTGGCTAAGACACTTCAAAGCCATAATTGACCTAGATGCATCCACCATTTCACTACAAAATTCTAAAGGCCAAAGGGTTACAATTCTGTGTGAACCTATCAAAGAAAACAGGCTAAATCATTTAATTGAATTAGAAAATAATCCCAAGGAAATAGCTATTAATGAAATCCCCATAGTTAAAGAATACTTGGATGTATTTGGGGAAGTAAAAGGTGTCTCACACCATAGACCTGTTGAATTCCAGATTAACCTTATGCCTGGGGCTAGCCCAATTATCAAAAAGCCTACAAGGATGGGGCCAAGTGAATTAAAAGAGCTAAAGAACCAGCTGGAAGAATTAGAAGCCAAGGGGTTTATAAGGCCAAGTAATTCATGCTGGGGTGCTCCTGTAGTATTTGTTAAAAAGCATGATGGTACCTTAAGAATGTGTATAGATTATAGAGAATTAAACAAAGTAACCATCAAAAACAAATACCCATTACCCAGGATAGATGATCTCTTTGATCAACTCAATGGAGCTAAAGTGTTTTCTAGGCTAGACTTGGCATCTGGGTTTCATCAGATGAAGGTTGAGGATTCAAGTGTTAAATATACAGCATTTAACACAAGATATGGTTTGTATGAGTTTCTGGTTATGCCATTTGGGCTAACAAATGCCCCTTCTTACTTTGTAGACCTAATGAATAGGATATTCAGAGATTACTTAGACAAGTTTGTTCTGATTTTTATAGATGACATTCTAATCTATTCTAAAACAATAGAGGAACATGAGAACCACTTACATTTGGTCTTATCTAGATTAAGAGAAAAAGATTTGAAAGCAAAGTTCTCTAAGTGTGTGTTCTGGCAAGAGGAAGTACATTTTCTTGGACATGTTGTCTCTGCTAGAGGGATTTCTGTAAACCCCAATAAGATAGTAGCAATCCAAGCATGGAAGAAGCCTAACAATGTTAGTGAAGTTAGGTCATTCATGGGGATGGCAGGATACTATAGGAGGTTTATACAAGGATTTTCTAAAATAGCAATGCCACTCACTAACCTGACTAGGAAGAATCAAAAGTTTATATGGACTGATAAGTGTGAACAAGCTTTCACCCAGATCAAGGAGGCTTTGGTAAAATCACCAGTGTTGAGAGTACCAGAAGGCAATGAGGGATTAGTTGTATATACAGATGCATGTGGGTCAGGGCTAGGGGCTGTGTTGATGCAGCAAGATCAGGTCATAGCCTATGCATCTAGACAACTAAAACCCCATGAAACTAGATATGCAACTCATGATCTTGAGTTGGCAGCAGTAGTATATGCCTTGAAGCTCTAGAGGCATTACTTATTAGGTGCAAAGTTCATTTTATACACTGATCACAAGGCCTTAAAGTATCTCTTTTCACAGAAAGATTTGAATATGAGACAACACAGATGGGTTGAATTTCTTGCTGCTTATGACTTAGATATACTTTATACACCAGGCAAGGCTAATAAAGTGGCAGATGCATTGAGTAGGCAGCATGCAAAAGTGGCCATGTTGATGATGGAGGAGTTTAGAGACTTGACCATGCTCACTGATTTGGAAATAGATGAGAGCAGTGGGATAAGTATGGAGATAGTTGAGGAAGAAAGGAGTAAAGGAAGGTTAAGTTTAATTACTTTACAATCAAATTTGGTCTTGAAGGTGGCAAAGATGCAAGAAGAAGATCAAGACTTAGCACAAAAGAGGTCTCTCCTATTAAAGAAGGAGGAAGTGAAGGATTATCACATTGATGGAAAAGGATACCTAAGGTACAAGGGTAGGATATGTGTCCCAAACATCATAGAATTGAAAGAAGAAATCCTTAATGAGTACCATAGGAGCAAATATTCCATACATCCAGGCAGCACCAAGATGTACCAAAACTTAAAAAGGGACTATTGGTGGAAGGGAATGAAGTCTAATGTAGCAAGACATGTTGCTAAGTGCATGGTTTGTCAACAAATAAAAGCTGAGACCCAAAGACCTTCAGGGTTGTTGCAGCCACTTAGCATACCACAGTGGAAGTGGGAAAACATATCTATGGATTTTATAGATGGTCTTCCTAGATCCAAGAGGGGAAATACAAGTATTTGGGTAATTGTAGATAGGCTGACTAAAGTAGCCCACTTCATACCAGTAAAAGCAGACAGAAATGCACCTAGGCTAGCCCAAACTTTTATGAGAGAAGTGGTAAAGTTGCATGGTGTTCCTAAAACTATAGTGAGTGATAGGGATACAATCTTCACTTCAAGATTCTGGAAGAGCTTCCAAGAAGCTATGGGGAGTGAATTGTGCCTAAGCACTGCTTATCACCCCCAATCAGATGGGCAAACAGAAGTGGTAAACAAGATTTTAGAGGATTTGCTTAGAGCATGTGTGTTAGACTTTGGAGGAAATTGGGAGGACCATCTCCATTTGGCTGAGTTCACATACAATAATAGCCACCAAAGCACAATTGGAATGGCACCCTTTGAAGCCCTATATGGAAAGCCATGTCTATCACCTATGTGTTGGCCTGAGGCAGGAGAGAAAGCTATCCTAGGGCCAGAATATGTCAAGGACATCACAGAGAAAATAGGACTGGTGAGAAAGAGGATGGCAGCAGCTCAAGATAGGCAAAAGAAATATGCTGATGCAAAGAGGAAGTCAGTGGAATTCAAAGTAGGTGATTATGTCTTCATTAAGGTTTCACCAATGAAGAAAGTCTTGAGATTTGGCAAGCAAGGGAAACTCAGACCTAGATATGTTGGACCATACAAGATTTTGGAGAGGATAGGCTCACTAGCCTATAAGCTGGAGCTTCCAGAGGAGATGAGTGCAATGCACAATGTGTTTCATGTGTCACAACTAAGGAGATGGGTACATGACAAGGAGGAAATCTTAGAAAAGCCTACTGAAGTTCAGATTAATCCAGATCTAATCTATGAGAAAGAGCCAGTGGGAATTGTGGCAAGGGAAGAAAAGAAATTAAGAAACAAGACATTGAAGCTTGTAAAGATTCAATGGAGTATAGATCCTAGTGATTGTACTTGGGAGCTAGAGGATAAAATCAGGATGGATTACCCTAGGCTCTTTGCAAATTTAAAAGGTAAATTCTTAGATTACTAAGAAAGTTTAATATGTATGATAGACAGTGACTAATTGATTTGCTCATGCATATGCTGAATAATTTTTCCCTAAGAAATTAGAAGTACTCAAAGATTATGTTGCAAATTGTGAGGACACAATTCCTAAAAGAAGGGGTGATTGTAATACCCCAAGATTTTGAGGAAAATCCTTTTAAATAAATGATTAAAATTCTGGGGGAAAAATCAGAATTATTATATAGGTGGGATTTTCAGTGGTGCAAGGTTGTGTGCATGTGTGCACGTGCACACTAGTTATGGCACTAAGAGAAAATCCAGAATTCCTGAATAATAAAACAAAGAAGGAAAACATTTAGATAAAATGTTTTAAATAAAGGAAATATAGGCCTAGACATGAATATTAAAATTCCTGAGGATATGTATATATATATATATCTATATATATATGCATATGTATGACTTGTCTGGAAATTAAGACAGAAGAGAACATTGATTTATAATGAATAAGTGAAATTTTATTTGAATAATAGGAGTATAGAAATGCATATAAGAATGCACATGTTTTCTGCAAATAAAAGAAGGTTAAAGTTAAACTAACACCCATAGTTGTATAAATATATATATATACAGATATTATTTGAGCAGAAAATTAATAAAGGAAAAATAAGTAAAAGAAGCACTAAAATAGTAAGAACCAAAGTGCAAGAAAGCAAATGTATAAAGGCAGAAAATAGAAAGTCACACCATTATCATGTTTGAGGTAAGTATAATAAAAATACTTAAAGTAATCACTTTCTGAAAAGAAAAGAAAATGGGCACAACTTAGCCTTGTTTTAAAATATTGGCTGGGACATTAAGGGTTAGGAGGGAGAGAATATGCAATGCCAAATGCATGATTCTGGTTTGGGCTAAAATAGGGATTTTGCATCACCCAAAACCCTAGGTAGAACCCTTATATAAATCAAGAGCCTAACCAGAAAACTACTCTCTCACTGAATTAATTAACCTAAGGAAGAAGAGGAAGAAAAGGCTAAAGATTTGAGGGGTTTTCTGGATTAAGCTTGTGTAAGCATTTAGGTGAGTATCCTCACTCATATACATGGCATTAAGACCTGAGATTAGGCAGCTAAGCTTTTATATGCTATATTTTGCATGTTTTGATTTACAAACCATGTTGACTACTGATGGTTTCATGAATGCTTGATGAGATATGATCTGCTATGATGGATGTATAACTTTGTTGTTCTATTTTCATCCCTGTATGTTATACCAAAACCTTAAAGAACATGTAAGAGAGTATTTGTAACTAGTCTGAATCATGGCTTAAGACAAAGAATGAAGAAAAAAAAACTATGAGCTGCATATACAATGGTATAGTGTTGAGGCTTGAAATAATTGGTTAAGGGTGCAATGGAGTCTTTCTCTATAAGTGCTGAGCCCTAAACCAAACAGAAAATTTACAAGCCTAAAAATTATGTTTAAACAAGGTTAAAAATCTGGCTAAACATAGTTGCTTGCAAAATCAAAATAAACCCAATAGAGCCATGCATTTATTCTCAGTTGCAAACATTCTGGTATATGTTTGAATAGGGTGTTTATATGCTAAATAATGTGAGATGGAATGACTGGGTGTTATACCTCTAGAAAGTAACCTTTAACTTGCTTGCAATATTATGTCTACAAGGTAACTAGTATGTTTCATGTATATAAGTGGTCTGTACACCTAGCTATCACTGATAAAATGAACATGAATACACTTAGTAATATAACTAAGGATTTTGTGCCAAGAAGGCTGCTGGAATGCTTGTCCTATTTGAAGTAGACAAGTTGACACATGGCTTGTTTAAGTCCTGAGATCTTTGTGCCATGATGTTAATTAGTTCATGGCAATGTATCCCTTTGATTCCTTATAGCAGATGAGGCCAGGAATTTATAAGAAGAAAAGGCAACCTTAAATGATGATATAGGAAACTTGGGCCTTTCCGGGATTAGGGTTGGTATGAGGAACCTTAGTAGTTCCAGATAAAAATTGTTTTAATGCATATGTTTGCTCTTGTGTATGTATATGGGAATACCTGATTAATTTATACATTAATCATTCATGATAATACCTGTCAAGTTATGCAAGGTACATTTATGCTGTATCCTTAGCTTAATATCATGGATATGTTAGAAATGCTCACACCAGATCATAGATCTGACCCTTATTGTTCATGGCACATGGGGGTGTCTCATTCATAATGGGGCAGCCGCTAATGCTTTTGCAGGTTGTGATGGAGCTAAGTAAGCAAGATTAAAAAGATATGGAATAGAGAATGCTAAGATAATTAGAAATAAGAGCTAGAATGTGTTAATTCATGCATGTATTTCCTGATTGATATGGCTATCTAAATGTATTAAGAAGGAAGAACTTGTAAGAAATACGTGTTATGTTGTTTCTGGTTATTTCTAGTTTGGTATGTATTAAGGATATTGATGTTAAACTGATTTGAAAATCTATTTGCTAAAGTTGTTTTTGATTTAGAGGAAAAACCTGGATTTTATAAGCATAATCATTTTATGATGATTTTAGTTCATCCTAAGTCCTTTCAAAAGATAGATATATAGGAAATTATATTGGGAAAATCCAGAAAGAATTATAACTGTTATATTTTCAAGTCATGATATTGATATATGTCCAAATGCAAGTAAAAGTGTATATACCCTGAATATGCATTTTTAAAAGAGAATTATGGTTAGGAAGGATGATATAAATCTGATCACAAGGTGTCTGATTCATACATATATAAACATGCTTTTGAAAAGAAGGAGTATCAATGTTTTGGGTAGATTCTGGTTTGTAAAATGCAAATAAAAGAATGGTCAGATTAACCACATGGTTAGACCATAGGTCAGGCCAAATGTTCACTTCAAATCAATGAAGCAAGGAACCATTTGAACCCAGTTTTCTGGAAAATGAGCAAAGACATTGACATGTACATGTATATCTGTGTACATGTTGATATTTGGGCAAAAATATAAATATAAATTCCTAGAACAGTTGTAGGAATGGGTTTTAAAAATAATAAAGCAAGAAATATTGTTTTGTATGTTAGATTATAGGCAAAAATTAAGTATATATGTGTAGATATAGGTAGATATCAGATTTTAAACCATACAGGAGAAAAATAAAAAGAAAAACAAAAATTGGGTTTGAACCGACCAGCATAGCACTCGAACTCGTGACCTCTCATGTGTAAGTTAGGCACGTTTCCATTACGCCTAGATGTTGCTTGTGTTCACTTATGATCCACTTTCTTTTAGCCTGAGTTTGATACTATACAGACTTTAACACAATCATCCATATTAAAAGCTTTCTTCCACCTGATTATTACTTGATCATTTCTTAATTAGAATAACAGACTAAAGTACATGTTTCCAGTGGATTCTATGGTCAAAAATCAGGATACAATAATTAATCTTTTATCAGGGAATTATCACACTTTAATAGATTTAAAAGGATTTCTACTTACATATTATCATGCTCTGATTCTAGTAGAATATAACATAGATATCTTCATATATGTATGTTAGGAATGATTTAGATTTAAAACAATATTTTTATATTGTGAAAGATCCTGGATAATATGAGAATAGGGAAGGATGACCCTAGGTAGTCTTAGCTAAGTATGAAAAAAAAATATTTTTTTTTTGGTTAAGAATTAGGGTCATTGCACCTTATTAGCAGATCTCCCATGATTTCCTTTCTATTTTTTTAGAATTTTAGAAATAAAATACTGCTTTCTCATTAATTTGCCTCATTCATCGCAATATAGACCTCCAACAAAAATACTATTCTTATACTATCTATTCTACTATTATTATGTTATTATTATTATTACTACATATGAGGCCATTAGTATTCTCTCTTCTCAGCCAATCACAAATGTCACATTTTCCCATAAGTTATTTGGATTAATTTACTACTACTCTTTCTCATCAATATTTTCCTATCATGATCAAATTAATTCCATTTTCTCATATCCTTACATCAATGGTTTTTCTACATCTTCTCCCTACTCTAACCATCTTTTACTCTTCATTGCCTCTATAATTCCTTTGCTTTGAAATACTATATACCTTATTAGCAGATCTCTCATGATTTCCTTTCTACTTTTTTTTAGAATTTTAGAGATAAAATACTACTCTCTCCTTAATTTGCCTCATTCTTCACAATATAGATCTCCAACAAAAATACTATTCTTATACTACCTATTCTACTATTATTATGTTATTATTATTATTACATATAAGTCCATTAGTATTCTCTCTTCTCAGCCAATCACAAAGGTCATATTTTCCCTTCAGTTATTTGGATTAATTTACTACTACTCTTTCTCATCAACATTTTACTATCCTGATCGAATTAATTCCACTTTCTCATATCCTTACTTCAATAGTATTTCTACATCTTCTTCCTACTCTAACCATCTTTTACTCTCCATTGCCTCCATAATCCCTTTGCTTCTTCAAAAAATGATATTAATATCTCAGTTGTTTAATGTGCCTTCTTCGTCGTGTTATGCATTAAAATATCAATAGTTTTTCTGCATCTTCTCCCTACTCTAACCATCTTTTACTCTCCATTGCCTCCATAATCTCTTTGCTTCTTCAAAAAATGAAATTAATATCTCAGTTGTTTAATGTACCTTCTTCGCCATGTTATGTATTAGAATATCAATAGTTTTTCTACATCTTCTCCCTACTCTAACCATCTTTTACTCTCCATTGACTCCATAATCCCTTTGCTTCTTCAAAAAATGAAATTAATATCTCAGTTGTTTAACGTGCCTTCTTCGCTGTGTTATGCATTAGAATATCAAATTTTCTGAAGTAAAATCTATGTGCATTCCATTTAATCTTTCATCACCAAGATATATTTTGCACTAATTTTTTAGCTGGATATTTTTCTTCATAAAAAGTGGATTTTTCTTTAGATTTTAAGTTATTATTCTTGATTTCATTTATTTTTTGGGTTTTTTTAATATTGTTCTGTAAATATCTCCATTATTGCCTAAATTCAAAATTTTATTTTCATTTCATAGTGAGGTACAATACAGAGTGGTGTTTTTGGTTCACCAAATTGTAGTATTAGTATATTTTATTAATTGGTTAGGTTTTATTAATTAATTTCTCAAGTAAAATCCATGTGCATTCCATTCAATCTATCATCACCGAAGGTATATTTTGCACTAAATTTTCAGCTGGATATTTTTCTTCATCAAAATTGGGTTTTGCTTTAGATTTTAAGTTATGATTCTTGATTTCATTTATTTTCTTGGTTTTCTAATATTGTTGTGTAAATATCTCCATTATCTGCTAAATTCATAATTTTATTTTCGTTTCACATCGAGGTACAATACTAGAGTGCCACTTTTGGTTCGCGAAATTGTAGTGCTAGTACATTTTCTTAATCGGTTAGGTTTTATTAGTTAATTTTCTTGGTTATGTCAACCCAGAGTTGATCGTAAGGTTTGATTTATTATATGACTATTTGTATTCTATCTTCTCATTCATTCTTTTTCACAATCCTTTTCTCTTCTTAATTTGGGTGAAAACTTTTTTACTTAACTCTAATATAATTATTTACTATTTCAAACTCAAAATTAAATTCATTATAAGGTAGTAGTTACAACGACAGACTATAATAAAATCTTATCAATTGTCAGTAAACTAAATTTAGATATAAATGATTATATCAATGAAACTGATAAAAGGAATGATTAGAGGGAATCAGTTACTACTAATTCAGTTGAATTTGAATTTAATTTTGTTGGATGGTCAACTATAATTAATTGTCTTTAATTTAAGTTTACAAAAATTTAAGCATCCGACTTTTCATATCTTGATTCTCATTCACCCAAAATCAAATCTCATTTCCTATTTATTTGAATAAACTTTTTGCAATTATCGCCTATATTTTTTTGTTATTTTCCATCTCCACTAAAATTCAAATTTCAAATCTACATCTTTTTCCATGTAATTTATTTATTTTATAAGTTAAATAAATGTCCTTTGAGTAGAACAATAAATGAAATGTTGAAACATATTTGAATT
Organism: Allium fistulosum; assembly: GCA_030737815.1. NCBI lineage: Eukaryota > Viridiplantae > Streptophyta > Magnoliopsida > Asparagales > Amaryllidaceae > Allium > Allium fistulosum. Next base: position 330,576,160 of record CM060906.1, read on the forward strand.
AAGTTATTCAACAATTTCAATTTGGTAATTGAATAAAAATAGAATTATATGAAGATTCATGTGTATGTGTGTAGTTCAACCTCTCACATTTTTTCCTTTTTTATCATTCAATCTCAATTGAAATGTCGATCTCTTCTTAGTTCAACCTTTAATTTTTTTCCCTATTCCAAAATAAATTCTCTAATTAATATTTGAACGTTACCATACTAAATCTCTTCCTTCCACTATTCTATCGGTTTATCTACTATATCTATTCTATCTGTCTATTATACATAAAAGAGAATATATTTCTATTTATAATCTTGCTTCTCATTCATACTCATTTTCTCTTCTCCGTTTGAGTGATAATTTTTTTACTTGCCTCTAATATAATTATTCACCTTTTCTAACGCATGATTAAATTTCATTATAAGGTAATAACCATAACTACAGACTACAATAAAGTCTTATCGATTGGTAGTAAACTAACTTTGAATACGATGGACCGCATCAATGAAACTGATAAAAAGAGCCGATTAGAAGGAATCAATTGCTACTAATTCAGTTGAATTTGAATTTAATTTAATCGGAGAATTAACTACAATAATTTGTCTTTAATTTAAGTCGATTCGATTATATAAAAATTTAAGTATCCGACCTTTCATATCCTGATTTTTATTCACTCTAAAATCATAAACTCTATTCTATTCATTTGAATAAACTTTTTACAATTACCACCTTCATTCTTTTATCACTTTACATCTCCGTTAAAATACAAGTTTCAAATGTTTATTTCAACTCTTCATCATTCTCCATATAATTTATTCATTTGATTTAGGTAAACAAGTGCCTTATCATATTTTTATTTTCCATTGTATCTTTATTTTCATTCCCATCAATTAAACTATAATTTTTTTAAACGTTCTATTATCAATTCAAAGATAGAATTGTAATAAATGTTAAACATATATTTGAATTAATTTATTCCATGATTTTAATTTGGTAATTGAATAAAAATATAATTATACAAAGGTTCAAAAAATTCAACCTCTTACATTTTTGCCACTTTTGTCATTCAATCTCAATTGAAATGTTAATCTCTCCTTAGTTCAAGTGATATTTTTATACTTAGGCCCTTAGTTCTTTTCCCTCTCAACTTTCCTTATTACAAAACTAATTCTCTAATTAATGTTAAATAACTTCTTAAGGACTCTCTAGGCCTTTTTGTTACGTTTGAGAGCGCAAGTACATTCCTCAGTTGTGAGATATGAATTCTGAACTGTCTTAAGAACTTACTCACCAAGTCAGTTCATGTGCTTATGGACCCATTTTCCAACTGTTTGAACCACATTGTGGCCAAATCCGCTAAGTATAATAGGAAGCATCGCCTCATTACCTCCCTAGAAGCATCCACAATCTCCATATGCTGTGCATAATAAATTGATTAGATAAATTAAATAGAATAATGTTGATAAGGGGATTGAGGTTTGAATAAATTATAACATAGGCCGTGCTTAATAATAAAGATTTAATGGGCTTTAAATTGGTTTATAAGATAACTAAATTACACACGGGCATATTAGTAAATTAGCCAATCTATTATACACGGCTATAACTTCTCATTTTTGTCCATTCACATTTCATTTCTCACGATCACAAAGACAAATGAGAAAATAAAAACGTAGCCGACCATTAACAAGAAGGAAAAGAGGAATTTTAATCTAAAGATAAGGATCAAAAGCTAGGGAGGATTAATCAACACTCAAATTCCTTATCAAGTTTAAGGTGAATAATAATCTCCTACCATCTCTATTTTTATTCTATGATTATATGGTTTCAGATTTATGATTTAAATTCGTTTTTGTGATAAAATGGACGTTGATATGCTTGAGTTATATTATGTTGATTTATTTTAATTCATACGCTTATGAATTAGCATGGTTTTGATGTAAAACCGAGAATCTATGATTTCAGATTGCCATGGAAAATTTTTATGTTAAGTAAACATTATTTTGGAGATGAATTTTAATTTTCAGAATTTTTCGAGCTATAGAAATTTTATTATAAATTTTTAATAAAAATTATGAAATAATTGGGTTTAACATTTATTTCGAGAAATTCAGGAAGAAATTGGCTCTAAAATTTTAAATGTTTGATTATATAATCAAATTAAATCTCTATGAATTTTTGGGGATTTTTCCTAATTGATTTACTAGGGAAAATAAATTATTCTAAAAGGACTTTTTTGAAATAATTGGTTTTAGTATATGGAAAGGTTTAAACGTTACATTTTAAAGGTTTTAACCTGATATAAATGCGACAGTTTTAAAGGTAAAGTATTTGAAAAGTTTTTATGGCAACCAATTAATGGTTTACAAATAGGCAAGTCGTTAGAAAGTAATTACTAAAAGTTGCTATATTTCAGCCTTTAAATCAGAAAAAGGTGTTCCACCTCTGTTAGTAAATACCTTTCGACTCCATTGATCCCGCCTCATCCCAGTCGAAACCTACTTGGTCGAAACCCACCATAGTCGAAACCAATACACAAGATATCACTTAGATGGTATGCAGTGGATTGGAAGAAGGGAGGAAGCCTTGGTGTCGAAAGGTAGGCTTTCGATGGAGTCGAAACCCTGCTTGGTTTTCATAAGTTTAAATTATTGCCTTGTTTTACTTGAAGCTTTCGACATAGTCGAAACGTATGCTTCCGAAAGGGTTTTATAATTAGCTTTAGAAGAAGGTTGTCATATTATGTTAAAGTATTAGCTTTCGAAGGGGTACCTTTTTTCCTAAAACAAGAGCTTTTGAAAGTGTACTCAATTGATTTTGAGTAGGTTAAGAGTTAAGGTTTCCAGGTGTTTTTTTAGACGAATAAAGCTTTCTAGAATGTGCAGGAGGCAAGCTTGTTATTAGAGTTCTTTTATTTCCGCTGTGTTTTGTTTGTAAAGGCAAATAGTTTACTTTCCTATCTATATACTCTGATCTACCAAGGAGGCATCTTCATATGTCGTTCTTGGCGTATTTGTAATAATTATATGTTATCTGACCGTGGTCTGCGAATTGGGATTATGTAATCAATTTGGAATATTTTGAAATGGAATGTGGAATTTGTTTGCTGCTTAATTATTTTCCATATTCTTGTGTTTTTGTGTATCCATGTATCTAATGTCTCCATATTTGGTCGCCAAATATTAATAACTATGGATGACTACAACATCCGTAGCCATTAGTTTTGGGCCTCAAAGTAGGGGGATTTTACAGTAAAAGATGGAAAGTACAAAGGTGGATGAATGAAGACTCTTTTGGCTTCACTCTCTTTACACGTGCCATTATATACACCTTCATACCCCCTCTTTATCATTCATTCTCGATCGCTTAATAATAAGGATGCCCTCTTTTATTCTCCATTATTTCTCTTAATCCAAATAGCTAATTAATCTTAAAAACACTTTTAAATCAAGCGAAACTCATATATAGTCCTTGTACTTCATTCCTAAAGCACTAGATAGTGTTTTTGAAGGGGAAATAAAGTTTGTTAGGAGAAATATTATGGATGGATAAATAAGGAAAAAGGAGGCAAGGTTTGATCTTAGTTGGTGGGGTGAAGACTTGTCTGTTTGCATGGTTTACAAGTGAGTTTACTCTCCTATATAAACTATATGCTACTTATTTTCACGTGTATACTATGTCATGTACACATTATATTGTAATATAGTGTTTGAAGTGAATTTATATGTTAACATGACATTTTACCTCAATTAAACATAATGGCATTTAAAAAGTGGGTTATTCGCTTATACCCTTGTTGTTAAACTTGTTAAATTGACCTTAACTATGTGTAGACAAATGTGGTGGTAGCGTATACATGGATATGGACATTGGGTTGAGTATATGAAGCTAAAGTGATATTCTTAACAAGATTAATGAGTTCTAGAATCATGCATTTAAAAGAGAAGTTTTTAACAAAAGTTTATAATTTAAAAGTATTTTGAATAAAGTACATTTAACATGAGGTTTTGTATGTGTACTCTTAGGTTCTAACATAGTATGTACATGAAAAGATAAATTATACATGTCATGATTCTGAGAATTTAAGTAATATGAAGTGACAGATGTTTTCATAGCATTTTCGTAACTTCAAAAAAGTAAATGTATGAATGCGGTTAACTTTACTTGAAATGTTTTGTACACGCTTTTAGTGTAAGATGGAGCATGTTATATAGGAAATTATTTTTATATGTAGATGATTTGAAAAGTTAAGTAACATAGAGTTAAAGAGGAATAATAACACTTTTTCACTTTTTATTGCTTTAACTAATTTTAAAGAAGATAAATTTTAACCTTAAAGACATTACAAAAATTCCTGTAAATCATTAGGAGTTGATTTATGGGGTTTTGAAAAGGGAACGGTCATCATATGGTTAAATGGAAAATATATTAAATCCATATGGTTAATAGTTGTTATGCTAAGTTAAAGGTAACATTTAATGGTAACATTTTCTTTATTTAGTTGCATGTCTTGTATGTGACACAATCCCCCTTAACTTATGAAACCATGTTCTGTGTATAATGACAATTTTCAAAGTATGACTTTGATTTATCAATGGTTGACTTTTGACCATTGAATTTGACTTTAGACTTAGGAAAGGTATAACTGAGATGCAATTTCATATGGTTTGTAAACATATTAATGAGGCTCTACCATTCGTATAAAACATCTCTCTTTAAGGGTGATGTAACGACCCGTATTTTATGTATTGGAGGATTGTAAAATATTATTATTTAATTTATTTGAGGTCGTATGATTCTATAATTTTGGAAAATGACTACTAGAGACATTTTTCATTCTTAGAATTTTTATTGGATAGTTTTGACCCTGAAAACCTTATTGAACCTATAACTGTTGATGGAAGCTGAATTGGGGTCTAAAACTACTTCCATTATATCTAGATGATGACTTCTCTTTCTGTAGAGTGGTAATAGGAAAACATTTTTATCGTTTAGGAGATATAATTGTTTTAAGTTTGGACTGTTGCTGACTAGATTAGTGGATAATCAGTTAAGCTCATACTTAAACGCACTAACCTATTTCGGGATTTGTTCCTAATAGGGATGATGGGACAGATCTATTCACTTTTCCCACTTTTCAAAATAAGTCTAAACCTCCATCAATCCATTTTCTATCAAAAATCTTCTAGTTTTCATAATTGATCTAGCTTAAACACATCATTAGAAGGTGATTAGTGAAGGAAATCTGAAATCTATCAATTTGTTACATTGGATTTCGTGCTCTTGCCGTTCATTACAGATTTTGAGGGATTCTTGCGCAATTTTGGTACTAAACAAGTGATTTTGGAGATGAGTTTTAATTTTCAGAATTTTCCAAGCTATGGAAGTTTTATTATAAATTTTTAATAAAAAATATTACATAATTGGGTTTAAAATTTATTTCGAGAATTTCAGGAAGAAATTGGCTCTAAAATTTTAAATGTTTGATTACATAATGAAATTGAATCTCTGTGAATTTTTGGAGATTTTTCCTAATTGATTTACTATGGGAAATAAATTATTCTAAAAGAAGGAATTTTCTGAAATAATTTGTTTTAGTATATGGAAGGGTTTAAACGTTACATTTTTAAGGTTTTAACCTGATATAGATGCGGCAGTTTTAAAGGTAAAGTATTTGAAAAGTTTTTATGGCAACCAATCAATGGTTTACCGATGTGCACGTAAGTGTGCATATTTTTACCACCATATTTAATCTATTTAAATTAAATAAATGATCATATCGGGTATTTTAACTTGTTTAAACCAAAATTCAAATTATTTTCAAATTGTCACATATTCACCTTCATATAGAGGTAAAATGGTCATTTTTGTGCATTTATTAAATTGTGAAAATTTACTTGGAATTTTCTATGTTGTTTTGTAGGAAATTTAGTGAATTTTACAAGTGGTTTCATGATGATATATGCATGCACAAGAGTGAAGAGAACAACTGAAGTTGGAAATAATTCAAAGTGAAGATCATGGAGGACCCCACTTACCCACCTACCTTAATGTACACTTAGGAGCTAATGCACATGCTAAAAGGCCATTAAACCTTCACGCATACTTAATGGATGATTAGTGGATGCTAATGGTTACTTGGCCACCACACTTCCTAAGGGGTAGTTTGGGCATTCCCCAAAAATATGAATTAGGGTTTAACACATGTATAAATACCTCTTATGTTTCATGTAACCCTCTTCTTCTTAGTCTCTCTTAGTTAGTTTTTAGCTTAGAAAATAAATCAAAGCTCTCTTTCTTTTCATGGCTACTTAGCCATTTCTTCTCTTATGTAATTCTTTTTTTTATGCAATTTAATACATGATCTTTTTCTTTCCTTGTTTATTTCCTTTCATGTTGTAGTGTAGATCTCTTTTACTTTATGCAAGTAGAATAATTTTTCCTTTCATTTTGCTCTCTTTTTTCTCTTGTTAGTTTCATGTTGCTTTCTACATTTGTTCATATGATAACAAATATGAGAGGCTAATCCCTACAATTTAGGGGTATTGAAGCTCTCTAGCATGTAGATGCAACATTTTGATGTTTATGCTCTCTTTTTGTGCTTAATGAATCATTTGAAGTGGTTTAACTTGTTGTTTTTGATGTGAATTTGATAGCCTATATTGTTAACACCTAATAGGCTATGCTTAAACAATCACAAACAATGATTATCTCTTCATCTACATATGATGATGGTAATGAAGTGATTGTTGAAATTAAAATTTGATGGCCTATATTTCTAAACAATAGTTAATAGGCCATGCTTAAAATAGATTTTGTTTTCAACTTTGTTGTCATATTTCATGAGAGTTAAATGTGTATTAGTGGTTGTGTTATAGTTTGATGGTTTATATTGTGCTAATTAATAGCACAAATATATCATACTTATGATAAGCACATCAACTAATTACACTAATGACAAGAAAAGAGAGATCATAACTTCATTTTGTTTATTTATGTGATCTAGAGAGTGGAAATTGCCTCTAAATTGTCTTCACAATCTCATATTTTTTTCACTCTCTTTTTTGTTAGTTTCTACATTTTTAGCTAATCACACTTTCAACTTGGTTAATTTGATTGAATAGAGATTTAAAATCAACAATTCCCTACGGATCGACCCGTACTCGCCACGTACTACGATAGTACGCCGTGCGCTTGTGGATATTTTAATTTGAAATTTTTCGGCAAATTTCTAATCCGATAGAAATTTTTTCGCTAAACAAGTTTTTGGCGTCGTTGCCGGGGAGTTATTTTGATTTTAGTTTTCTATTCTTCGGATTAGTTGTTGTTTGATTTTTGTGTGTTTTAATTTTTGTGTGTTTGTTTGCATTTAAAAAAACATATAGTGTGTTTGTTGTGTGATTTTATTTGGTGAATCTCTTGTTTTTCAATTTGCATTTGATATATATATATATAAAATTCACAATTCATTTGAAAAAAATATATTATTCCATTTCCTTTTCTTTTACAGTTTTGCATTTACATTTACGATTTAAAAAAAAAGAAAAAAGAAAAAAAAACACTTCAATTCTCTATTCTCAACCTTTACAACTTTTTTTTACACATTCATTTCCATTCACTGTTTTGTTACATTCTCTGTCATTTCTGTTCACTTTCAATCACAAACTCATCATCTACAATAAACTACTCCTCCTTGATAATCAACTTCCACCTGCATTTACCCACACCAAGTACCATAATCACCATGTTCACTGTATGTTCATTGCTTGTCGCCAGATAACATCAACACTGCTACCACTTTGCTGCCCTGTTCAACAACCTATACAATCAACAACCTTGCTGGCTTGTTCAAGCACTGCCACCATACATAACTGCTCCAAAACTCTCTGACCAACATACATTCCTTCGAAACTGCCAATACAACCTTGCTGTCATCCCAATAGTACCTCCAAGTTCGCGACAATTCTCAAGGCAGCAACCACCACTGCAGTTCATCGACTTCTAACTGCTTGCACCCATCACACTTAAACCACTCACTGTTGCGTCTTCTTTAAACATACCCAGTCAAACACTGTCGAAACTGCCTCTTCTTCAAACTCCTTCAGTCGAACACTTGCCACCAACATACTCCTCCACCATACAATCATCCTCCTTCCATAAACCACCCCTGGCCATAAACATACTTCTGTCATCATCATTGCTTACAAATTCACCCATATCCCCTGACATCAAAACTGTGCCAAACTGTCTGTGCACTGTCTTCAACCATACAACAGACTACCTAACTGCACAACCACCCCTCTTCTCGTTCAACCAAACTGTGCACTTCAACAGTGAACAACTGCAAATCTTCCTGACCCAAACACAGTCCAACCCCCTACCATAACTTCCCCTGCCCGCCTTCCTTTGGTACTGCACCATACTGTAACATCACTTCCAGTTTGATACTTGCCTGACAGGTTGATACAAACCCTCGCAGTTTGATACTTGCTTGACAATACACGGTTAACCACCAAATAGAAATATCACTTCCAACCCCTTCACATTGCCTCTGTGCATCACCATTATCACCCGCGACTCCATCATAGAAATAAATACCATCTTCGTACCATTAGCAACATCAGACTACCTCTGCATCCCCTCTGCTTCAACTCCTTCCTCCACTGCAACCAGCACCCCCGCATTTGAACCATCCACGGTTCAAGTTCACCAAACCAGCTCAAAAAAAAAAATTGCACCTGCCTTTCACCTCTGCAGTCGCATACAACCCGCAACCTCCATCAACGCCATCTAAACCAACCTCCTCTTCCTTCGACCACTCCCAATTGAGCACCTAAAACACCTCATCTGCAATCGCTTCCACCATCAGCACCTCAATCCACATAGCCTTGCAACTGCAGTCGCGACCACGAAATCCATATACGCGAACCCGCCACATCATCTCTATTCCATCTGCTTCGCCCAGCTTCCAATCACTGACTCTCGAACCCACGAAAAACCAAAAGAAATCGATCCACCAATCTCCTCAAATTACATCTGCGATAATCCCTAACACCACCCACGAATCGCTGCAAAGCCTACCAACATCAAATCGCCTCCTCCCATTCCTCCCCAATCGAATACAATTGCAGCGAATTCCATCAACCTCTTCAACCGAAACACCGAACACCACAATCATCTTCCATTCCTCCCCAAAACGCCAAGCGAACAAGACTACGATTCAAATTTGCATTTCTTTTTAATGAGAAAGTAATTTTTTTATGTTGTTGGTTGGTTTTGTGTGTTAAGATTTAACGCAAGAATAAGAATTTAGGAATTCGTATTTTCGACAAGCGGGTTTGGGCCGTATTTGATTTTAGGGCTTTGGTTTGATTTTGAGTTTTTTTTAATAAGAGTAAATTGATTTGTCTTTGTTTCTTTAGGAAAAGGTCTTTAAAAAAAGGATTTCTTTTGTTTAAATTTCCATTCTATCTTTCATTTTAAAACTTCCCTTTGTTTTTGATATTTTAAAAATAATAATAATATATATATTCTTTTAATTTCTTTTCTTTTGTTTAATTTGTTTTGTTTAGTTTGTTTTTAGTTTCATCCTTGTTAGAAAAAAAAATTTGCCTAATTTGTTTTGTCTTATCATTAAAAAAAAACTTGTATATATTTTCTTGTTTTTCTTTTCAGGTTGTCAAAGTAGATAAATAAGGAGTTGCTGCTATAAAACTGCTCCGCTTACTTGCCTAAAAAAAATTGCTGCTTTCATCTGTAGTTTTATTTGCGTTACATTGTTGGTTGCTTGCATTCAAAAAAAATCCATCGTAGTTGCATTGTTAATACACGTTTAATTTCTGCTTTCCATTTCATCTTAGAATTTTGATTAATAATAACGATTAGACATCGATAACTCGTAATTGTATATTGACAAGTTGTCTTCTTTGAACAATTTAATTTCTCTATGTCTAGGCTACGGCAGAGCAATAATCAGTTATAAATATTACGGTGATTCGTAAATATTATACTGAATTGTTTCTCTGAAGGTACTTAAACCTTTGGTTGCACTGCTACGGTGATTCGTGGTGCACCGATAAATCCTGCCCGTTACATGGCTGAGAACTGTCTTGTTGATTTAAGACAAAGTGTGATTATACAACTTTGGGTTAACTTAGGATAAATAATTTGTAATTAGACTCTTGCATTCATATAGTTGCATTAGTTCATGCATATTTAAAAAAAAAATTCAAAATCCAAAACTAAAATATTGTAAATATTCCTTTTCCTTTCCTTTGAAATTTTTAAATCCTTTTTCTTTGAAATTTCAAAAATCCAAAAAAAAAATATTCCTTAGTTTTTTAGAAAATAAAAAAATTCCAAAAAAAAAGTTATTAAACCATTTAAAAAAAAATTGAAAAACCAAAATACAAAACAGAAATCAATTTTCCATTTTGAAAAATAAATTCTTTTTGTAAATATTTTTCCTTTATAAAAAAAAAACCAAAATCATTCTTGGAAATGTTTGAGTTTCCCCACTTACGTGAATTTTACAATAGTTGTGGAAATCAATATAATCCATATAATTTCACACCAAATTCTTATGGATATTTCAACAACAACTATTGTTTAAACGATTTGAATTTTGAACAACAAAATTTTCAAAATGATGAACAACCCTCAAATGTTGATAATAGTATGGAAACGATTTCGTCATTACTTGAACTCTCTACACAACAAAATCAAATGATAAATGATTTGTGTAATTCGTATTTGTGCGATAACTCGAGTCAAAGTTTTCAAGGATCTCAAAATTTGAATTCAATTCAAGATTCAAACGATTTCGATGATAACCCATGCCAATTCAATTTCGAACTCCAAAATGAACTTCAAACTCAAAATAAACAACTTTTCAAACAAATTTGGGAATGGGAATAATCTTAACCACGTTACAATTGAAACTTTTGTCTTCAACAATTTCAAAGTGAAAATCCTTATGCTAATAACTATAAATTGGATTTTGTTGAGCAAATGAATGAAATTTACGATGATCACACAGATTCGTTGTTTGAAACATATATGAAACAACGTGAAAAACAAAATCAAATTCCAACGTGTGAAGAGTTAAGTAACAATCCATCTTTTACAAAAATTGACGATTTTAAAATAACAACTTTTGAAATTGAAAATGAGAACCTTAATGAAGTTGTCGAAAACACGGTAATTGAGTTGGATTTCAATTCTTTTGAGGGTGTGGAACCAAATTTAAAATTCGACCTTCCTTTTCTCGATTTCAAAAATTTAAATACAACAACTTTGGATTTTTAACTTGAGATACGCAATGAAGTTGTTGATAATCCAATAAAGGAAGTCGAATTCAATGAACATGATTTCTTTGGAATTTTCGAAAATGAGTTGTTAAATTCTGAAGGAGAAGATTTACATCACCATTTTGATTTTGAAATCGATAATTTTGAAGAAGTTTTCAATGATAAGTTTGAACTTCAACTTGGTGAAAATAAACTTGAACTTCAATCAATCGTTTTATCAACCCTAAAAATCATTGAAAATAAAACAACTCGTACAATTTTTAGTAAAACGACATTCGTTTTTCTTAATCAACATTCAATTTTGAAATCTTTTACGGTTTGGTTTTCCGAGCTTAAGCTGTGTCTTGCATATTTGATGAGACAAATGAATCGGTCTTTGGAAGACCGTTTCATTTACTTTTTGATGATATACTTTCTGATCTCGTGTAAATACCGTTAATTTTCATTTAAATAAAGGTCATGTTTTTCTCCTTCCACTTGGGTTGACTGTGGGGACACAGTCAAAATCAAGTGTGGGGGGAGACTCATCATCATTTTCGATTTTTTACGGTTTATTTTTAATTTTTCTTTCCAAATTAAAAAAAACATCTCAAAAACAAAAACATTTTTTTTAAAAAAAGCATTTTGATTTATTTTTAAAGAAACACTATAGGATAAATATATGGTTTTGGTTTATTAAATTGAAATTTTTGAAAATTTATTCGTCTTAACAAAAATAAAAATGAAGTTTGATTACAAATAATAATGGTTTAACTAGTATATAGGAAAATTCATACATGTTAATTATGAGATACATCCCAATTGAAAATCTTTGTTTTAAAAAGTGGTTGATTTAAAGTAAAGATATAACATTTTTTTTGTCTTCTAAGTTAAATGGTGCTAATATGATTTTGAGAAACTCTCTCTCTAAAAAAAATATTTCTTGTATATATGTATATTTTTAATAAACACCTAGAGTCATGTGTTCACTCGCCATGCTCTGTACCCTTCTCACGTAAGCCCGAAAGGCAGTGCACGATCGGTATATCTGGTCTCGGTTTACCTGAGTTAGGTGTATGTATATAAAAATTCTTTTATTAATAACGCCTACAGTCGATAATTGTTCACACTTGTGTGTTCACTCGCCACGCTCTGTATTCCTCTCACATAAGTCCGCAAGGCAGTGCATGGGTAATATATCTAGCCTCAGTTTTCTGAGTTAGGCATATGTAAATATTGTTAATATCAATAAAATTTTCAAATAAGAGAAAGTAGGCAATAGAAATCCAAGCACTATTTTAACTTATTTGATTTGACTTGTTATTGAAAAGAAATGAAAACACCACTTTGATAAACTTTGATAATCAACTAAGGATTTATTTCATGGTTACACTTTGTTATCAACTGAAACAATGAGTTAAACTATTGGCTATTTGTTATGATAACTTGATTTTTGTTGGACATTTTGATGAGTAAATGACTTAAATTTTCAAGATAATTACCAAAACTTATATTTAACTTATTTGTGTCTATTTAAAAGTAAATCCTTCATTCGTATATATTTTCAAAAACTCGCATTCATCTCTTTGTAAATAAATCTTGAATTTTGTAAATATTTTCATCCTGCATTTGGATTTTGTGGGTAGTATCCGCTGAAAACCCTCATGAGACAACACTCGTCCTACTGGGGACACCCAGAGGTTTAACGGCTTGTTGCATACACTCAATGCAATCGTGCTCCCTACGAAAACGGATTTATCTTAGTTGTTAGTTTATTCGAGGACGAATAAAAAGATAAGTGTGGGGGTATTCGATGTGCACGTAAATGTGCATATTTTTACCACCATATTTAATCTATTTAAATTAAATAAATGATCATATTGGTTATTTTAACTTGTTTAAACCAAAATTCAAATTATTTTCAAATTGTCACATATTCATCTTCATATATGGGTAAAATGGTCATTTTTGTGCAATTATTAATTTGTGAAAATTTACTTGGAATTTTCTATGTTGTTTTATAGGATATTTAATGAATTTTACAAGTGGTTTCATGATGATATATGCATGCACAAGAGTGAAGAGAACAAATGAAGTTGGAAATAATTCAAAGTGAAGATCATGGAGGACCCCACTTACCCACCTACCTTAATGTACACTTAGGAGCTAATGCACATGCTAAAAGGCCATTAAATCTTCATGCACACTTAATGGATGATTAGTGGATGCTAATGGTTGCTTGGCCACCACACTTCCTAAGGGGTAGTTTGGGCATTCCCCAAAAATATGAATTAGGGTTTAACACATGTATAAATACCCCTTATGTTTCATGTAACCCTCTTCTTCTTAGTCTCTCTTAGTTAGTTTTTAGCTTAGAAAATAAATCAAAGCTCTCTTTCTTTTCATGGCTACTTAGCCATTTATTCTCTTATGTAATTCTTTTTTTATGCAATTTAATACATGATCTTTTCCTTTCCTTGTTTATTTCCTTTCACGTTGTAGTGTAGATCTCTTTACTTTATGCAAGTAGAATAGTTTTTCCTTTTATTTTGCTCTCTTTAACCTCTTGTTAGTTTCATGTTGCTTTCTACATTTGTTCATATGATAACAAATATGAGAGGCTAATCCCTACAATTTAGGGGTAATGAAGCTCTCTAGTATGTAGATGCAACATTTTGATGTTTATGCTCTCTTTTTGTGCTTAATGAATCATTTAAAGTGGTTTAACTTGTTGTTTTTGATGTGAATTTGATAGCCTATATTGCTGACACCAAATAGGCTATGCTTAAACAATCACAAATAATGATTACCTCTTCATCTACATATGATGATGGTAATGAAGTGATTGTTGAAATTAAAATTTAATGGCCTATATTTCTAAACAATAGTTAATAGGCCATGCTTAAAATAGATTTTGCTTTCAACTTTGTCGTCATATTTCATGAGAGTTAAATGTGTATTAGTGGTTGTGTTATAGTTTGATGGTTTATATTGTGCTAATTAATAGCACAAATATATCCTACTTATGATAAGCACATCAACTAATTACACTAATGACAAGAAAAGAGAGATCATAACTTCATTTTGTTGATTTATGTGGTCTAGAGAGTGGAAATTGCCTCTAAATTGCCTTTACACTCTCATTTTTTTTCACTCTCTTTTTTGTCAGTTTCTACATTTTAGCTAATCACACTTTCAACTTTGGTTAATTTGATTTAATAGAGATTTAAAATCAATAATTCCTTGCGGATCGACCCGTACTCGCCACGTACTATGATAGTACGCCGTGCGCTTGCGGATATTTTAATTAGAAATTTTTCGGCAAATTTCCAATTCGATAGAAATTTTGTCGCTAAACATTTACAAATAGGCAAGTCGTTAGAAAGTAATTACTAAAAGTTGCTATATTTCAGCCTTTAAATTAGAAAAAGGTGTTCCGCCCATGTTAGTAAATACCTTTCGACTCCATTGATTCAGCTTCATCCCTGTCGAAACCTACTTAGTCGAAACTAACCATAGTCGAAACCAATTCACAAGATATCACTTAGATGTTATGCAGTGGATTGGAAGGAGGACGAAAGCCTTGGTGTCGAAATGTAGGCTTTCGATGGGGTCGAAACCCTGCTTTGTTTTCATAAGTTAAATTTTTTGCGTTGTATTACTTGAAGCTTTCGACATAGTCGAAACGTATGCTTTCGAAAGGGTTTTATAATTAGCTTTAGAAGAAGGTTGTTATATTATGTTAAAGTATTAGCTTTCTAAGGGGTACCTTTTTTCCTAAAAAAAGATCTTTTGAAAGGGTAGGTTCCGACCCAGTCGAAACCTGGCCTCTATGCTACCTTTCGACTATAATGCTTTCGAAAGATTATCTTTGTTTTAACCAAAGTTAAGCCGCTTCCTAATTGCTTTCGAAAGGGGTTGAGTGTTTCGAAGGTGATGAAGTCAAAAGGGGGTTTCGACTCCGACCTTCGAAGTTTTAATTTTTGAAGGTCTTTGCTTTCGACTAAGATGGTTCTGGCACCATCAACTTTTCCCCAAATTAATTTTAATTGGTTTCAAAAGAGATATTTTCGTATATAACCATTTCGACCCAAATGATGTTTTTAAAGGGTAAATCCAATGCTTTCGAAAGGGTACTTTATGTGTTTCGTAGCTACGTTTTAAAGAATGTTTTCTTGATACCTTCGAAAGGTTTTATTAGTTTCGAAAGGTATATACTTAGAGTTTTGAAAAGAGGTTTTCTATGCTTTCGAAGGAGGTCGTCCAGTGGTTTCGAAAGTGATGTTTTAAAGTTTCGAAACAAATAACTCATTCTCATTTTAAAGGAAAAACCATGGCATAAATAAAGATTTTGGAAATGTTATTCACATTGTTATTAACCCATAACTGTATTTTGGGGAAAGGGCAGAACAACCAGTTAGGTTGACCCGGTAGTGAATATAACTTAACAGATGATAAAATATTAATTAAAGATAATGGCAGGGGCCAATAAGTTTACAGTAAGCCCATGAAAATTGTATGATTTTGGCAGGGGCCAATGGGTTCATAGTCAGCTCATGAAAACTATGATGTGATACTGGCATAGGACAATAGGTTTGTGGTTAGCCCATGAAAACTATATCCGGATTAAGGTATTGGCAGTCAGTCAATAGGTTCCTAGTTAGCCCATGAAAACTAGGATAAGAAATAATATATTAGAGTTACCAATAGGTTCTTAGTGATCCCATGAAAACTAAGTAATTGGACAGATAGTCCATAAACACTTAACATGTTAATAGTAACCCTAGAAAATATAATTGAGATAGATAGTCAGAATGAATGGGGATGGGTGATCCAAAATTGATTTATTTGTTTCGCATATCATCATAATGTTTTGAAATACTATGTTTTAACCATTTTGGATGCAGAAGCATAGTATATGATTTTATAAATGTTTTAGGATACTAGTTAGGGAAAAACCCATTTCGCTAAGCGGCGTGGTCTCACTGGATATCTAAATGGTTTGAGATAGTAAATTATTATTCATTCCAAGCTTTATGTCCGACTCGAAGTTTTTGTTTTCCCCTTAAACTCTCGGGTACTCAATTGCTTTTGAGTAGGTTAAGAGTTAAGGTATCCAGGTGTTCTTTTAGACGAATAAAGCTTCCGAGGACGTGCATGAGGCAAGCTTGTTATTGGAGTTCTTTTATTTCCGCTGTGTGTTTTATTTGTAAAGGAAAATAGTTTACTTGCCTATCTATATAGTCCGATCTACCAAGGAGGCATCTTCATATGTCTCTCTTGGCGTATTTTGTAATAATTATATGTTATCTGAAAGTGGTCTGCGAATTGGGATTATGTAATCAATTTGGAATATTTTGAAATGGAATGTGGAATTTGTTTGGTGCTTAATTATTTTTCCATATTCTTGTGTTTCTGTGTATCAATGTATCCAATGTCGCCGTATTTGGTCGTCGATGATTAATAACTATGGATGGTTGCAGCATCCGTAGCCGTTAGTTTTGGGCCTCCAAGTAGGGGGATGTTAAAGTTGGTATTAGAGCATAGGTTTATGAAACTTTAAAAGAAACTTAAACCTAAAATAGTTTCCAATCATAATCCAATGAATCAGATGATAAGATTGGGGTTTGGGTTAACATTGTAGTAACGTACTTGTATTTTCTATATATAGATATATATATATAAGTACGTATTCCCCGCTCTCTTAGACTGTTCTTCTGTATCTTACTAAGGCTCGTATGCAGATTTAAGAGAAAGGGGATATGGAAGCAGGAAACGAAAGAGGAAATCTCGGTGGAGGAAGTACCATAACTAGCGGAAATGCTCGACCCACTACCAGAAGAAACCCGGGTCGACCGACTAATGCTAGTACCAAAATGCTGAAGCCAATGTGGGTGCTGGAAATCCACCAGTAGATATGGGCGCGATGTATCAGTTCTTTGCCAGTTTTATGCAAGCTGGAGCTGCTGTTGGAGTTGTTGGAAATGTAGGAGAAGCTAATCATGTGGCTCCAGTTGGGAATATTGCTTTGCTAAGTAGAGATTGCACCAGTTTGGGTGGGAAGACATTCTTGGGAACGGAGAGTGTCATAGAAGTTCAGAACTGGCTGTTGCATTGTGAACGTATACTTACTGAATTAGGCCTGAATGTTGGGCAAAATAGAAGGTTGGCCTCTAGATAGTTGCAGGGGTCAGCACTACATTGGTGGAATAGTGTCACTGCCGGAGTGCCGAAAGAGCAGTTAACTTGGGCTAATTTCAAAATGAGATTTAAGCAGAAGTTTGTATCTGAGTTTGCAAAGTCTGAGCTGATGAGGAAATTTATGGATTTACTGCAAGGAGAGATGTTAGTAGTCGAGTATGTTACTAATTTTGAAGCGCTGTCAAGATTTGGATATGCTATTATAGATACTGACATCAAAAGGAATGAGAAGTTCATTCGAGGACTGAGGCCCGAGCTTGCTAGAATGACCATGACACATGTCCGAGATCCTTGTAAAATTATGGTAGAGATGGCCATTCGCCATGAGGAGTTAATTGTTTATTTAGCTAAAGAGAAGTTGGTGGAAACTCAGGTTTCTCAGAGGAAGAAGAGGAAGTTCTTTAAGAAGAAGGGAACCCAGAAGGGAGATGCTGACAAAAATTAAAGGCTGAGGTAGTTTGCTATAAGTGTGATAAGAAGGGTCACTTTGCTAATGAATGCCGGTCAGGAAATGGGAAGAAAGCTGCAGTTAAGAAGAATTGAAATGCTTCAACAATGATCAAGTTGGGCATTACAAGAATCGGTGTCCAGAGCCAGTTAGGGAGGACAAAGGAAAGGTCTTTGCTATCGAATCAGCTAGGCCTATTGCGGCTGATAAAGGAAAGACAGTGATGGAAGGTACCCTTTTGATTCAGTGTATTTCAGTTAGCGTACTTTTTGATACTGGTGCATCACATTCATTTATATCTCTGTGTTTGGTTGATAGATTATATCTAGAACCCACCTACCTTATTACTTCCTTAAGGTTTGCGAATCCAATAGGAGGGTATGAAACTCTAGGGTTAAGATGTGACCAGTTATAACTTGATTTGTTGGGTCATAAATTTGCATGCAGTTTGTATTTTATTGATTTCGTAGATTTCGGGATCATTTTGGGTATGAATTGGTTGACTAGGTATGAGGCTAGAATATTTTGCTAGGATAGGATAATATCACTAAGACACCCTGATATTCATAACCGAGTGATATTATCAGTAGAGAATACTGACTGGAGTATTAGTACTATGCTTAATGCTATGGAGGTAGGAAATGAATTAAGTCAAGTTCGGATAGCAAGAGAGTTTGCAAATGTATTTGACCCAGTCACTGGACTACCCCCGAAAAGAGCTGTTGAGTTTAGAATATATCTTATGCCGGGAGCTAAACCTATAAGTAGACCACCTACCAGGATGACACCTGCTGAGAAGAAGGAATTGAAGGTGCAGCTAGTGGATCTAAAAGGAAGGAATTTTATTAGACCAAGCAGTTCGCGTTGGGGAGCAGCCGCGGTGTTCATGAAGAAACCAGATAGGTCGTTAAGGATATATGTTGACTATCGTAAGTTAAAAGAAAGGACAATTAAGAATTAGTATCCTTTGCCAAGAATAGATGATCTGTTTGATCAGTTGAGTGGTGCCAGAGTGTTCTCCCAGTTGGATTTGGCAACAGGATTCCATCAGTTAAGAGTGACGGATGACAGTAGTCCTTTGATAGCATTTCGGACTAGATATGGTTCATATGAGTGGTTGGGAATGCCATTTGGATTGACGAATGCACCTGCTTTCTACGTAGATTTGATGAATCGAGTTTTTCGAGAGTACTTGGATAGATTTGTACTAATGTTTATAGATGATATTCTAGTATACTCTAAGGATGAGAGAGAGCATGAAGTTTATCTTAGAGTGGTGCTTGAGACGTTGAGGCAGAATCAGCTAAAGGCGAAGTTTACCAAGTGTCATTTCTGGAAGAAAGAGGTAAAGTTTCTAGGTCACATGGTTTCAGAGAAAGGATTGTCAGTCGATCCAGATAAGATCGAAGCTGTGAATAATTGGAAGAGACCAGAGACGGTGACCGAGATCAGGAGTTTTCTGGGACTTGCCGGCTACTACCGGAGATTCATTAAGGATTTCTCATGGATAACAGCACCCTTAACTAAGCTAACCAGGAAGGAAGTGAGATTTTTTTGCTCTGACAAATGTAAGTAGGCATTCCTTAAGTTAAAGCATTTGTTGACCAATGCACCCGTATTAGTAGTTCTGGACGGGAACCAAGGATTGGTGGTGTATACTGATGCATGTGGAACTGGATTAAGAGCGGTGTTGATGTAGAGTGGTAAAGTAATTGCCTACGCATCTAGGCAGCTTAGACCACATGAAGTTAGATATCCTACTCATGATTTGGAGTTGGCAGCTGTGATCTTTGAATTGAAGATTTGGAGACATTATCTCTTAGAGGAGAGATTTGAGTTATATACCGATCATAAGTCTTTGCGGTATTTATTCTCTCAGAAGAAGTTGAATATGAGACAACATAGGTGGGTGGAGTTTCTGGCTGCATATGATTTTAGTATAGAATATACACCAGGAAAAGGTAATAAGGTGGCTGATGCTCTTAGCAGGAAACATCAGAATGTGGTGTTAGCTGTTTGCGCCAAAATTGGTCACAAACACCCAATTGCCGATGAAATCACCCGTTCACAATCACAGATCACAGATAGCAAGTATGTAGAGAATATAAATATGAAGAACACTCAAAATTTAAAAGGAAAGCAGTAGAAACACAAGATTTATAGTGGTTCGGCGTTGTTTCCTACTTCCACTTTGAAGAGTTGCTGTTTTATTGATTATAACTAGCTGGTTATATAGGTTTACAACAGTACAACCGAGTTACAATAATGATTCTGGCAGAGTATCGGTGTAGAAGAGCCAAAAGATCCATTTTCTGTAGGTCCTAGGTCACTATTTATAGGCGTAGGCAACAAATATCTCGCCCAGATCTCGAAGGACTTCTTCTCTCACGTGGGTGGCCCTACGAGATCGATCCCCTGACATTTGGGATCGATCCGTGATCGATACGTATACAATTCATATCGATCAAAAACGACTCCATTTGTGATGAGATCGATCATATAACAAGTAGAGATGGTATGCAAGATCCTCTGAAAATTTGATGGCATTTGGACTTGTAGATGTTGAGTTATGATCAATCCAAGTTTGTATTTGTAGAACACTGCCGAGTTCGTATCGATGGCTTTCGTATCGCTCTGGTTCGCATCCATGTTGGCACGTGTCGATCAGATGACATGGCATTATATTCTAGGATCGATCCACTTTTCATGCCGAGTTGACTGCTTCTTCATTCGTATCCATCGGCTGTTATGTTCTTCGTTTCGATCGTGAATCCTTACTTTCGTATCGATCAGTTGCCAAGCCTTTTGTATCGATCCACATCTCGTTCCTTCGTATCGGTGTTTTTGGTTTCATTTCGTATCGATATTTGGAGCCGATTCGCATTGATGCAGCCTGACTCTCTTCGTATCGATCATCAAGTAGTTGGTTTCGTACCGATGTTTTTAGTTGCTGTTTCGCATCGATCATTGGTGGCACATTTCGTATCGATCATTGATCGATCGATACGAACTGTGTAAATGATAGACCGATACAAATTGTGTATAAGTGGAGCGATATGAAACATCTTCAGATGATGGATACGAGATAGAGCAGACATGATGGATACGAAGTAAGACTGGATATGAAATGGTGTAGACATGATCGATATTAAAAGGTGCTTGTGGGATGGATACGAACGAGATGTGAATGGACACGAAGTGGTAGACGCAGTTTGATGGATATGAACTGATGTAGCTCGAGGGATGGATAGGAAATAGAGGTTTACGAGTTGATGGGTACGAATTCGTAAGAATATGAATAGAGTTGATTTCCTTGACTTTGATCGATCGATATCTTGAACATACAAACTCCGATTGACTTGAAATTTAGAATGTTGACTTTTATAACTTTGCTTGTCGTGCCACATCAATTGTAGGTTGATATGGACTCGAGCAAAATTTGTCAGTATCCATAGCGAACCTATGTATAACCGATCCTCGAGACTGATTGTCTTCGGTTTCCAGTCAATTCTTTGGTGTCACGACCTTGCAAAAAGGCGGGTTAACGTTAGCTATGTTGGCGAAGTGGAAGGATTTAGAAGCTTTAGTTAGTTGTGATGTGCAGTTAAGATCGACTGTTGTTTCAAGTTAGAGTACCGCCAGGTTGTCTTGTTTAGAAGTTCGACTAGTATTGATTGAGAAAATTGCTTCTAAGCAAAAGGAGGATCCTATATTAGCTGAAAGGATCAGAAGATTGAAGGATTTAAAGGATTTAGCCTTGGCCCGAGAGGATGATTGAGAAAGAAGGGACGGTTGTGTGTTCCGAATATGGAGGACTTACGGAAAGAAGTTCTTGGAGGGACCAAGATGTATCAAGATATGAAAAGAAGCTTCTATAGGGAAGGCATGAAGAGGGATGTTGGCTTGTGGGTTAGGCAGTGTGCAATCTGTCAACAAGTGAAAGCTGAACATCAGAAACCAGGTGGGTTACTTCAACCTTTACCAGTTTGGAAATGGGATTCTATATCTATGGATTTTATAGCCGGGTTGCCAAGGTCAAATAGAGGAAATGAAAGTATATGTTGGTTGGAGACTGGAGACAGATTAGTCTTAGGTCCAAATTTGGTTAGAGAGGCGTCAGGGAAGATTGAGTTAATCCGAGGAAGGATGAAGCTGTACAGTTAAAGCGCTCGGCAGATTCAAAGCGGTGGAGGTGCAAAAAGTTATAGCGGGGATACAGCGAGGATATAGCGGGATATAGCGGATGGCTCTAAAATAGCATATAAAACTCGTACTTAATGTTTTTACAAATATATAAATGGTAATTAAATGAAAAATTATCATTCAGTTGAATTATAATTAATACATAAATAATTTTAAACAAAAAACATGTGCGAATATACTTTAAATAAACGTAAAACTATTATACAACATAATTGAATTTAGTAGAATATTAGAGCACTTTCTTTTCTAAAAATATATTAAAAATTAAATCAAATAAATTAGTTTCATAATTTTTATAATGTATAAATGCAATTTTTTAGTTCATTTTATTAAAGAAGATATAGCGGAAATAGCGGAATATAGCGGGAATAATGGGATATAGCGGAAATAGCGGGGCTTAAAGCGGAAAGGCTATATTTTGGGGCTAAATGGAAAAATCGTAGCGGTAGGAATCCGCTATGAGATATAGCGGGGTTATAGCGGGGTAATAGCGGGGCATTAACTACACAGGGATGAAGGAAGGTCAGTCAAGACAGAAGAGTTACGCAGATAAGAGGCGTAAGGATCTAGAATTCTCAGTGGGAGATAAGGTTTTCATTAAGGTATCACCTATGAAAGGTGTGATACGATTTGGAAATTCAAGGAAGCCCCAAGACATATAGGTCCATTCTAGGTTATAGAGAGGATTGGAAAGCTCGCATACAGAATAGAGTTGCCGAGCAGTTTGGCAGGTGTCCATAATGTATTTCATGTGTCACATCTTCGCAAGTATGTGCATAATCCAGAAAGTACTATTCCTCCGACAGGGTTAGATGACTTAGTGGTAGAGCCTAATTTGACTTTTATTAGACAACCGGTTCGGGTTGTAGATAGAGATGAGAAAATATTAAGGAACAAGACAGCCAGGTTGGTGAAAGTTCAGTGAAGCGACAACGAGAATGACTGTACTTGGGAGACAAAGGACAGGATTAGAGATACTTATCCTGATCTGCTTTGAGGGTATGTCTATATGAAATTTATATGGATAGTGCTAGTCAGTTAGACTAGTATGGTTGTTAGGTGTTGTTATAGATGATTACTATGTTTAGTATTAGTCCTTACTAAATTTCGAGGACGAAATTCTTTAAGGGGGAGCCTATAACATCTCTAATTTTTGATAACATTATTCATGAAATTTGATTAGATAAATTAAATAGAATAATGTTGATAAGGGGATTGAGATTTTAATAAATTATAACATAGGCCGTGCTTAATAATAAAGATTTAATGGGCTTTAAATTGGTTTATAAGATAATTAAATTACACACGGGCATATTAGTAAATTAGCCAATCTATTATACACGGCTATAACTTCTCATTTTTGTCCATTCACATTTCATTTCTCACGATCACAAACAAAAATGAGAAAATAAAAACGTAGCCGGCCATTAACAAGAAGGAAAAGAGGAATTTTAATCTAAAGATAAGGATCAAAAGCTAGGGAGGATTAATCAACACTCAAATTCCTTATCAAGTTTAAGGTGAATAATAATCTCATACCATCTCTATTTTTATTCTATGATTATATGGTTTTAGATTTATGATTTAAATTCGTTTTTGTGATAAAATGGACGATGATATGCTTGAGTTATATTATGTTGATTTATTTTAATTCATACGCTTATGAATTAGCATGGTTTTGATGTAAAACCGAGAATCTATGATTTAAGATTACCATGGAAAATTTTTATGTTAAGTAAAACATTATTTTGGAGATGAATTTTAATTTTCAGAACTTTTCAAGCTATGGAAATTTTATTATAAATTTTTTAAAAAAATTATGAAATATTTGGGTTTAAAATTTATTTCGTGAAATTCAGGAAGAAATTGGCTCTAAAATTTTAAATGTTTGATTATATAATCAAATTAAATCTCTGTGAATTTTTGGGGATTTTTCCTAATTGATTAACTAGGGAAAATAAATTATTATAAAAGAAGGACATTTCTGAAATAATTGGTTTTAGTATATGGAAAGGTTTAAACGTTACATTTTTAAGGTTTTAACCTGATATAAATGCGACAGTATTAAAGGTAAAGTATTTGAAAAGTTTTTATGGCAACCAATTAATGGTTTACAAATAGGCAAGTCGTTAGAAAGTAATTACTAAAAGTTGCTATATTTTAGCCTTTAAATCAGAAAAAGGTGTTCCACCTCTGTTAGTAAATACCTTTCGACTCCATTGATCCCGCCTCATCCCAGTCGAAACCTACTTAGTCGAAACCCACCATAGTCGAAACCAATACACAAGATATCACTTAGATGGTATGCAGTGGATTGGAAGGAGGGAGGAAGCCTTGGTGTCGAAAGGTAGGCTTTCGATGGAGTCGAAACCCTGCTTGGTTTTCATAAGTTTAAATTATTGCCTTGTTTTACTTGAAGCTTTCGACATAGTCGAAACGTATGCTTTCGAAAGGGTTTTATAATTAGCTTTAGAAGAATGTTGTCATATTATGTTAAAGTATTAGCTTTCAAAGGGGTACCTTTTTTCTTAAAACAAGAGCTTTTGAAAACTGTATGATTTTGGCAGGGGCCAATAAGTTTACAATAAGCCCATGAAAACCGTATGATTTTGGCAGGGCCAATAGGTTCATAGTCAGCTCATGAAAACTATGATGTGATACTGGCATGGGACAGTAGGTTTGTGGTTAGCCCATGAAAACTATATCCGGATTAAGATATTGGAAGTTAGCCAATAGGTTCCTAGTTAGCCCATGAAAACTAGGACAAGAAATAAGATTGGAGTTACCAATAGGTTCTTAGTGATCCCTTGAAACTAAGTAATTAGACAGATAGTCCATAAGCATTTAACAGGTTAATAGTAACCCTAGAAACTATAATTGAGACGGATAGTCAGAATGAATGGGGATGGGTAATCCAGAATTGATTTATTTGTTTTGCATATCATCATAATGTTTTGAAATACTATGTTTTAACCATTGTGGATGCAGAAGCACAATATATAGTTTTATAAATGTTTTAGGATACTAGTGAGGGGAAAACCCGTTCCGCTAAGCGGCGTGGTCTCACTGGATATCTAAATTGTTTGAGATGGTAAATTATTGTTCATACCAGGCTTTGTGTCTGACTCAAAGTTTTTGTTTTCCGCTTAAACTCTCGGGTACTCAATTGATTTTGAGTAGGTTAAGAGTTAAGGTTTCCAGGTGTTCTTTTAGACGAATAAAGCTTCCGAGGACGTGCAGGAGGCAAGCTTGTCATTAGAGTTCTTTTATTTCCGCTGTGTGTTTTGTTTGTAAAGGCAAATAGTTTACTTTCCTATCTATATACTCTGATCTACCAAGGGGGCATCTTCATATGTCGCCCTTGGCGTATTTTGTAATAATTATATGTTATATGAACGTGGTCTGCGAATTGGGATTATGTAATCAATTTGGAATATTTTGAAATGGAATGTGGAATTTGTTTGCTGCTTGATTTTTTTTCCATATACTTGTGTTTTTGTGTATCCATGTATCTAATGTCGCCATATTTGGTCGCCGAAGATTAATAACTATGGATGACTGCAACATCCGTAGCCATTAGTTTTGGGCCTCCAAGTAAGGGGATTTTACAGTAAAAGATGGAAAGTACAAAGGTGGATGAATGAAGACTCTTTTGGCTTCACTCTCTTTACACGTGCCATTATATACACCTTCATACCCCCTCTTTATCATTCATTCTCGATCGCTTAATAATAAGGATGCCCTCTTTTATTCTCCACTATTTCTCTTAATCCAAATAGCTAATTAATCTTAAAAACTCTTTTAAATCAACCGAAGCTCATATATAGTCCTTGTACTTCATTCCTAAAGCACTAGATAGTGTTTTTGAAGGGGAAATAAAGTTTGTTAGGAGAAAGATTATGGATGGATAAATAAGGCAAAAGGAGGCAAGGTTTGATCTCAGGTGGTGGGGTGAAGACTTGTCTGTTTGCATGGTTTACAAGTGAATTTACTCTCCTATATAAACTATATGCTACTTATTTTCATGTGTATACTATGTCATGTACACATTATATTGTAATATAGTGTTAGAAGTGAATTTATATGTTAACATGACATTTTACCTCAATTAAACATAATGGCATTTAAAAAGTGGGTTATTCGCTTATACCCTTATTGTTAAACTTGTTAAAGTGACCTTAACTATGTGTAGACAAATGTGGTGGTAGCGTATACATGGATATGGACATTGGGTTGAGTATATGAAGCTAAAGTGATATTCTTAACAAGATTAATGAGTTCTAGAATCATGCGTTTAAAAGAGAAGTTTTTAACAAAAGTTTACAATTTAAAAGTATTTTGAATAAAGTACATTTAACATGAGGTTTTGTATATGTACTCTTAGGTTCTAACAGAGTATGTACATGAAAAGATAAATTATACATGTCATGATTCCGAGAATTTAAGTAGTATGAAGTGAAAGAAGTTTTCATAGCATTTTCGTATCTTCAAAAAAGTAAAGGTATAAATGCGGTTAACTTTACTTGAAATGTTTTGTACATGCTTTTAGTGTAAGATGGAGCACGTATATAGGAAATTATTTTTATATGTAGATGATTTGAAAAGTTAAGTAACATAGAGTTAAAGAGGAGTAATAACACTTTTTCACTTTTTATTGCTTTAACTAATTTTAAAGAAGATAAATTTTAACCTTAAAGACATTACAAAAATTCCTGTAAATCATTAGGAGTTGATTTATGGGGTTTTGAAAAGGGAACGTTCATCTTATGGTTAAATGGAAAATATAGTAAATCTATATGGTTAATAGTTGTTATGTTGAGTTAAAGATAACATTTAATGGTAATATTTTCTTAATTTAGTTGCATGTCTTATATGTGACACAATCCCCCTTAACTTATGAAACCATGTTGTGTGTATAATGAAAATTTTCAAAGTATGACTTTGATTTATCAATGGTTGACTTTTGACCATTGAATTTGACTTTAGACTTAGGAAAGGTATATAAGAGATGCAATTACATATGGTTTGAAAACATATTAATGAGGCTCTACCATTCGTATAAAACATCTCTCTTTAAGGGTGATGTAAAGACCCGTATTTTATGTATCGTAAGATTGTAAAATATTATTATTTAATTTAGTTGAGGTCGTATGACTCTATAATTTTGGAAAATGACTACTAGAGACATTTTTCATTCTTAGAACTTTTATTGGATAGTTTTGACCCTGAAAACCTTATTGAACCTATAACTGTTGATGGAAGCTGAATTGGGGTCTAAAACTGCTTCCATTATATCTAGATGATGACTTCTCTTTCCGTAGAGTGGTAATAGGAAAACATATTTATCGTTTAGGAGATATAATTGTTTTAAATTTGGATTGTTGCTGGGTAGATTAGTGGATAATCAGTTAAGCTCATACTTAAACCCACTAACCTATTTCGGGATTTGTTCCTAATAGGGATGATGGGATAGATCTAATCACTTTTCCCACTTTTCAAAGTAAGTCTAAATCTCCATCAATCCATTTTCTATCAAAAATCTTCTAGTTTTCATAATTGATCTAGCTTAAACACATCATTAGAAGGTGATTAGTGAAGGAAATCTGAAATCTATCAATTGGTTACATTGGATTTCGTGCTCTTGCCGTTCATCATAGATTTTGAGGGATTCTTGCGTAATTTTGGTACTAAGCAAGTGATTTTACATCCTTCACTATTCTATGTTAGTAGATATGGTAAAAATAGGATTATTAATATGATTTTGATGTTAAAAACATTTTCAAACTTGGATCAAACTTTAATAACATGCTTTGATTGGATTTAAAAAGATAAAAATGTATCTTAATTCGTTTTACACCCTTTACTAATCATATTGACAATTAGTATAAACAAGATCTAGGAAATTATGTATTTTCAAATCATATTTGAATGAACTTCATGTGTTGCTTGAATGGTTGGTAATGGATGTATGTAATTGTTGTCAGGGTTTGATGTATTTGTTAGTTATCTTAATGTAGTTAGGATATGATTGTCGATTTTGGGCAAAATGATGTCAAAAGTGCCCAAAACATGATGCAATTTAGAGATAGGGTTCTTGAGGAGTAGAAGAGCCTACAAAATAGGTTGCATGTAGATTGAAATTGATTTGGATAGGGAAATTCATGTCAGTGGTGAGTGTGAAATCAGGTTGGTTGTGGCTCAAAATCATGTTAGTGGGGTTATTATGACTAGTTACTTCGGGTCGTGGGTAAGTAAACTTCGGGATTGGGGAACTTTGGGCCAAGGAGGATTGCCATTGAGAAGTTTGAAGTGAATATTTGATTAAGTAAACAACTCGGTATAGAGTTGTTTTCCCTTAACATCGAGATGCTTGCTTCGAGAAATCCTAGGTGTTGCATCAGGACGAGAGGAGTGGAACTGAGGACAAGGCAAGAAGATGGGAAACTTCAACTTTGTGCAGTTTGGGGTGGACCAAATTGCTCGATAATGACTACTTTTGTGATCGGTACTGACAACTCTTGGATGAGGCAAAGTGGATCAAGTTTTGGGGGATGTGTACTTAGTGTCTCGATGTATGTGCATGTGCGTTGATTCGATCATTGGGTATTCAATTTTAATGATAGCAACATGGTGAAGACCGACAATAAAATAAGGAGGTGAAGGAGCGAAACTTCGGCGTGATGGCTTTAGAACTTTAATGTGCTAATTCTATAATTGACATGGACATCCAGAAGTGTTCCGATGATTACGGCTCGATGTTGATGGAGTTGTGATGATGATGATCCATCTGGGCAGGTTCGTTGAACAGAACTTATGGATTGAACGTTAAAGGGTTTTATCATGGGGAATGGAATGTTGAAGGTTTCCGTGATGATGAATGGAAATAAAGGGAGCAACAGAGAGCTTGGATAAGTGTGCTAAGCGATCATTCATACTTGAAGTGTTTTATGATGTACTCGTAAGCAAGGGTATTATAAGGACGTTCCTTGGGTACTTTGATGGTTACCCTGGATCGTTGAAGGAATCTATATACCCTAGATCGTTGAAGGGATCTAGCGTAAGCTGTGGGCTCTTGTTCGGGTACATAGAAACTCTAGGATTTTCCACTAATCCCGGGCAGTTGATGGTCATAAAAGTTATCAAGTATCTAAGGAAAATTGAGCGATAGTGAGGATTGTTTAATGGATGTTATGTTTGCCATAATAGCTATAGTTATTGTTTGTCGCTCAAGGGATGTCACATAATGTAGGTATCGAGGAGATCGATGCATAGGCACCCGATGGTATACTAGGATGTTTGTATACTTTATGATAATAAAAGCAGAGTAGCATATTATTGTTGTTATGTGCTAACTCTTTGGATGCATGGGCATGTCAAGTATAATTTTTATACCTTTGTTCTTACAATATCGACTTGTATGGTATTTTAAGATTGTCTATCGCTTACACCAAAATGTTGTCTAATTCAAGGTTTTATGCTTTTCTTCTTATTATCTCGAATACTCTTAAATAAGTAGAATAGATAGCAAGTTTGGGCGATACGCGGTGCTGTGTAGATGAACGAGCAAGAGATGGTTTTTTCTTTTATTTATATGTAGCTTACTATTATTATTATTATTCCATTGTGCAACACTATGAAACTTAGATAGTGTTGGTTTGTCATTTAGAAACAGTTATCTTGAGTTTATTTTCAGTTGTATAAACTCTATTATTGTATTGTATAATTGTATTAACCTATGCACTTTGGTTTTGTGATTCATTTAGTTATTACTATCTCGCCTGTTTTATATCTGCGATGATTATTATATTTTATTCGATGCAATGTGAGATATACGGCAGGTTCTGTGATTGTTTTATTTACTTTACAATCTTGATAATCATCCTACATTAGCTGGACACTGTTATAGTGCACTTTATAGGTATATTGGGTGTGGAGGTGTAGGGCAGTTGTCATATTCGGTCTCGGAGCTTAGGTTGCGTAGTTAACCTAAGTTGATACTGTGATCCAGTAGAGATAGGGTATGAGTTAGCACCCTAGACTGGATCCAAAGTGTATATGTAGGTATATGAGAGAGTGTACTTGTTATATATTTTGGTTTTCAAAACTATATAGTAGCGTATATATATTATATATAAGTCGTATTGCACACACGAGTACCACTGGTGCAGTTTTCTTTATGAGTGATCATTCTTGTTGTAGATCAAGAATGAGCCGCATATAAGATACGCTGCGAGGAACTCCGTCTTTGGAGTGGAGGAGGGAAGCGCGAGCTCGAAGGCTACTAATCTTAACTTGCAGGCAATGTTCAATACGATGATGGTGAACATGCTACGAAATGCCCAAGCGGCTGCTCCGAATGTTGCTGTTGGCGATGATGCTCAAGTGCAAGCGCCCAGGGCTTATTTCGCAAAGCTGAATAAGGTCTTCAGTCTTGATGGCAAACCATTTCAAGGAACGAAATTGGCTATGGAAGTGCAAGATTGGTTGGATACTTGCGAGAGAATCTTTGATGATTTGGAGTTGGATGATGCTATAAGAAGGAGGACGGCTTCTCGATAGCTCCAAGCTAGAGCTATGAACTGGTGGAACACTATTAAAGTTGCTACTCCAAAGGACTAGTTCACTTGTGTAACGACCCATGAATTTATCACTTTGGAAAATAATAATTAATTTAAAAATATTCAAATATAAGGTTTTATAACACAAATTATATTGTTTTTAACAATGATTTACAATGGTAATCTTATTTTGAGTAAGTAATTACAAAAATATACTCTTTGGAAAAAATATTGATGAAGTGACCAAAAATCATTTTATCAATAAACTACTTTTTAACCATCAGAAATCGTGCACAAGTCTGGATACATACATTTATTTATCCATATAAATAAGAATATATAATAAAATTATTTATTTTATTTTTGAAAATAAAATGTTTTATGACATCATCAATGATGTCATCATTTTCAAAAAATCAATTTTTGAATTTAAATTAAGTTTAAATGATTTAATAATTATTTTAAAATCAAATGAGGCCCTTTTAGTTATTAATTAATAATAGAAATGTCATTTTTAATTTTTATATATATATATATATATATATTAACTAAGAAGTAAAAATATGACCGAAAATGGGATTCCGGATTCATAACTATTTAATCAAAGGAAGTTGTTCAACGTTATATGTTATATATGACATACATGCACACATATACATATACATACATACATACATACATACATACATACATACATACATACATACATACATATATATATATATATATTCATGTACACGTATATACACCTTAGAATTAACATTTACATTTACTACTTACTAATCGTAAATAAATTAAATATCATGATATTTATAAAGGAGGAATGATGACATATCTCCACCTTAGTCCTCATTCTCATCCAAGTGCATACCTTAAGAGCAAAGGAAAGGGATGGAAATGATGGGGGGGTGGGAATGCACGGCCGTGCACGTGGAGGGGAGAGTGGTGGTGGTGAGGTGAATAGATGATGTGATGTTTGGTGAAAATATCATGATATTTTGATTCAAACTTTTGCCTATAAATACAAGGCATACCTCTTCACTTTCATTCACACTTCCTCATTTAATTTCTTAAGCTTCTTCATCTTCTTCCTCCACTACATTAATGGTTTCCATAGCCTCTTAAGAAAATTCAAAAATAGCATCGAAGTTCTGTCAAAATAAGTCGTAAAATATGGAGAGATATACCACTTCGAGTTCGAGATCGAGTTAGTGATCTTCTCCTTCTTCTCTTACCAAGATTGTACCCATCTAAGCATCTCACAACCCTTGCAAGCCTAAGGCCGAACCCTAGGAGTCTTAGTGCAAGATTCGTAAGCTCCGGTTCTAGAGTAGTGGAACTATAGTCGATTGAAAGTCAGAGCAAAAAGATATCAAGTGAGAAACTCTACTATTAAATTTATAAATTATAGGATGATATGATATGTTTGATTTGGACATTTTCTATGTTTGATCATTATGTTTTAGATGTTGGTGATATGTTTGTTTAATATGGAAATGAGTCACGGTATAATACACGTCGAATTAACACCAAGGAATCACTTTCCTTTATAAAATGAAATGGTATATATGACATTTTTAAACGTCTTTAAAATAGTTTAAAATGATTTGTAAATAGTTTATAAATAGTAAAACACATTTCGGCAAAGTTTGAAAAAGTGTAACATCCCTTATCTAGAGTCCCAAAACTAAGCGCTACTGATGCTGTAATCATCTATAGTATTAGCTTCCAGCGACTAAATACGGCTATGTTAATGGTATCAATAATATTAGAGGCACTTGAATATGAAACAAAATACAGAGTTCAAAACCACAAATTACTTCATTACATTTCCAAAATAAATTGTTCCACATTCACGTCACATGACCCAAATCGTTTCCTAGGCACAAATTAAATATAATTATTACAAATTACGCCGAGAGCGGTATACGAAGATACCCCCTCGGTTGATCAGAGTTATATGGTCATATTAGACCTAGTACATAACAACACAATGGAAAATCCATCATAACGTAAATAAAAGCAGAAAATCCTAAGTAGCTATCTGTTGCCTCCTGCATCCTCCGGTAGCTTATTCGTCAACATTCTAAAACCTGAAAAGACCCTTAACGTCTCAACCTACTCAAATTAATTTTGAGCTCCCGAGAGTTTAAGAGGAAAACATAAACTTCGAGTCAGACATAAAGCCTGGTATGAATAATACTATACATCCCAGTTTAATTTTGTTAAGCGAGACCACGCCGCTTAGCGGAACCGGTTTCCTCTCACAGCATCCTCTTTAAAACATATCTTTGCAAATCCTTTCATATAACCATATACTATGCTCCTGCATCCACAATGGTTAAACACTACAAAATAAACATTATGTAAACATACACAAATTTCAGGTAATAATGAAGTATCTGTTCAAACATAAAAGTTTTGTTCGGATAACTTTTAACCTTTGGTTGACTCGGGCCTACCAGACAATATAATCAAAATTAACCTAACACCTGTTAGATATCCATATTCAGGATTATCTATCATTATCTATCTATTTAAGATTTCCCATCAAGACGGTCTGTCCTAAACTATCTGTTAAATATCTCACTTCTGGACGGTCTGTCCCTAACTTAATCATCTCCCAAGTCTTCCCGATCCTAATGGTTTTCCGGGCTCACCAATAACCTATCTGTATACAACATGTATTCCTTTCGGTGTGTAATCAAAATTTTAGTCTACCCGCGACCAAGCCCTACACACTGGAATTTTGGATAACAATTAGCTGGGGCTACTAGCTAATGTATAGGGCACAACCCCATACTAGTCCCATCTGGTTTTCTAATATCTGAGTCATTTATACTTAAGGATCTCCTTCCATAATTTTCCTTGAAAATAATTCCAAAATGATTTAAACCTTTAAATCAAACTTCAAACAAGGAAAAGAATATAATCTTTATACTTTACTCAAATCATACTACCATGTCAGATATATATATCTTTTACTCAAAATTTAGTTGAGGAAAACACTTAACCATTTGAAAGAACCTCTTTCCATACTTTGAAATTATCTCCTTCAAAATCAACATTTAAACCTTTCGAAATCGTTTTTCAAACCTTTCGAACTCATTCAAAGCAGCCCTTACGGAAGTTATAAACTTTAGACATCCTTCTTTAAAATCTCTTTAAGTCATTCCCTTAGAAAATCCTTTGGAGAATATTCCTCTATAAACCTTTCAAAAACATCTAATAAACCGTTCAAAAAAGATCAATGAACCTACCCTTCGAATATATAAAACCTTTTAAAACATAAACCATTCGAAGGCATACTGGGTTCAACCTAAAATAATCTGAAAACCTTCTTTTAAAACCTTTCGTCTTTATTAAAACAACCTTTCGAAAGCCTTGAGTTATATTTTATAAAAAAGAATAAACCACCAAAGTCGGAAGCTTCCTTCCGAAAGCATTGGAGAAACGACTAGTTTAAAAACAGGTAAACCTTTCGACTGGGTCAGAAGGTTCAAAGCGAAAACTTTTATAAAAGCGGTAGAAACCCTTCGGCTATGTCGGAAGGTTTCAAAAAAAAGTAATGGTGGAAGCAGTAACAACCTATCGACTACGTCAGAAGGTTAAAAGTCTTTCTTTTAAATAATTTGACATGGTCGGAAGTGACCAAGTCGGAAGCTCAAATTCGAAAGCAAAGCAGGCGAAAGCTTTTCACTTATAAAACGATTATATTCTAACCTCTTAGGCCATCAACCTGTCGACTTAGAACCTTTCAGCTATATTCAATTCATTACGTACCAATTACTTAATACCTTATGCATTGAACTTTGACATTATCGAAAGCTAGCCTTTCAACTAAGACGAAAGGTCTGGGACGGAAGGTAAACTGTCGTATAGGCTGAAACATGGAAAAAGTGTGATTTTTGTTTTTAAACTTAAAAAGGAAACTTTTCAACTAACCTGCCTTTGTTTGTCAAATTTTCATTGGTCACTAAAATACTTTTCAGAAATGTGCTACCGCTATTATTAAAATTTATAAATCATTTTATTTTGCAAAATGCCCCTTCTCCTTAAAATACATAAAACATCTAAGTCTCATACCTTAAATAATTTTATATATCCCTCAAGTGACTTAGGAAAATTCTGGAAAATCCGAGAAAACCTATTTTAATATATTGCCTAACATATTAAAATCTCAAACCCAAACAATTATTATTTTAGCCAAAAATAATTTGTAACCCAATAAACAATCTTCTTCATTCGAAAATTCTTATAAAATCCATAATAAATCGAAAAATTATGAAAATCAAAAGCCATCTCTAGAATATTATTTCAGACCTATATTTAAATTTCCAAGGTATTCGGATGTCATTAAATAGGGTTTTCATGTTAAACATATCATAAAACACGAATAAACATATATAATTTCACCAACTATATATATATATATATATATCTTTAAACATCAAACATGGCAATAATATAGCAAAAACATTTCGAATCTAATCACAAAACCGAAAACTAAAAGAATTAGGGATGTAGTAATTATTAACCTTAGCTTTTGACGTTATGATGTGATTTTTGATTGTTGAATTAGTTGATTACTTCTCTTCTCTTGAACCTTAGCTTTACTTCTTCTCTTGAGAATGGGAGATGGTGGCTGGCCTTAGCAAAATTACGATATGGGGTGTTACAGACTCCCCACCTTAAAGAATTTCGTCCTCGAAATTACGATAAGGTACATAACAAAATAATCAAAGGTAAAACATACCATTAAATAAATCAGGGTAAGAGTCTCTAATCCTGCTCTCCACTTCCCAAGTACAGTCTCTAGCATCATTACTCCATTGAACCTTTACAAACTTGACTGTCTTGTTCCTCAATTTCTTCTCATCTCTAGCCACAATCTGAATCGGCTTCCTAACGATAGTCAAATCCGGTTCTACTACTAAGTCTTCTAATACTGTAGGTGCTATAGTAGTCTCCGATTCTCTAACACATTTCCTAAGATGAGAAACATGGAAAACATTATGGGCTCCAGCCAAACTACTCGGTAACTCCACTTTATAAGCGAGTTTCCCGATCCTCTCAATAATACAAAATGGACCTAGGTGCTAACTTCCCTGACTTCCCATATCTAATTACACCTTTCATCGGTGAAACCTTAATAAACACATAATCTCCGACAGAAAATTCCAAATCCTTCCTTCTTCCATCTACATAACTTTTCTGCCTAGATTGAGCCTCCTTCATCCTAGCTCGAATCAACTCAATCTTCTACGCAGCTTCCTTCACTAAATCCGGACCAAGAACTAATCTATCCCCGGTCTCCAACCAACATACGAGTAACTTGGAAGGTCTTCCATACAATGCTTCAAACGGTGCCATCCCAATACTAGTCTGATAACTATTGTTATACGAGAACTCGACTAGATGAAGATGGTCTTCCCATGATCCTCCGAAATCCAATATACAAGCTCTTAACATTCCAAGATTTTGTCAACTCTTTCCATTTGCCCATCAGTCTATGGATGGTCGGCGGTACTCATGTTGAGCTTGGTTCCTAATGCTTCTTGTAGACTTTTCCAGAACTCACTAGTAAATAAAGAATCTCTATCACTGACAATACAACAAGGAATTTCGTGCAGCCTAACTACATTCTTTATAAATAACTTTGCCAAATCAGGTGCCGTCCTAATTGACTTTACCGGAATAAAATGGGCACTCTTAGTCAGTCTATCTACTATGACCCATATGCTTTTGTTTCCTCTACTAGATCTCGATAACCCATCAATAAAATTCATAGAGATTGAATCCCATTTCCATAACGGAACCTTTAACGATTGAAGCAATCCACTCGGCTTCTGGTGTTCAGCCTTTGCCTATTGGCAATTCAAGCACTGCTTAACACACAATCGAATGTCCCGTTTCATACCTTCCCAGAAGAAACTTCTTCATGTCCTGATACATTTTCGTTCCTCCAGGAAGGATAGTGAACTTCGAACGACGACACTCGTCCAAAACCTCCTTCCTCATGTTTCCTACATTCGAAATACATAACCTTCCTTTCTTTCTCAACCACCCATTTTGGTCAAGATTGAAATCCTTTAGGTCATCGCTCTCCGTTCCTTCCTTCAACCTTCTGATCCGCTCAGCCAGTACTGGATCCTCCTATTGCTTAGAAGCTATCTTCTCAATCATTACCGGTCAGACTCACTCGATCCTACCTTGGACCTAAACCGCACACTACAAGCCGTTAATGCCTCCAAGTCTTTCCACTCAATGATCATAGCTAATAATGCATTATGATGTTTCCGACTAAGTGCATCCGCTACTTTGTTTCCTTTTCCGGGTGTGTACTCAATTCCAAAATCATAGGCAGCAATAAACTCTAACCATCTCTTCTGTCTCATATTCAGCTCCTTCTGAGAGAACAAATACTTGAACGACTTATGATCAATATATAGCTCAAATCGCTCTCCCAAAAAATAATGCCTCCACACCTTTAAAGAAAATATAACGGCAGCTAACTCCAAGTCATGTGTTGGATACCTAACATCATGTGGTCTGAGCTGTCTAGAAGCATAAACAATTACTTTACACCTTTGCATCAACATAGCTCCCAATCCAGTTCCACACGCATCTGTATAAACCACTAAATCCTGATTCCACTCCGGAACCACTAACATCGGTGCATGGGTCAATAAGTGTTTCAAGCTCTGGAATGCTTCTTCACACTTATCAGTCCACACAAACTTCACATCCTTCCGCGTAAGCTTAGTCATCGGTGCTGCTATCCACGAAAAATCTTTTATAAATCTCCAATAATACCCAGCCAATCCAAGGAAACTCTTTATCTCGGTCACCGTCTCGGGTCTCTTCCAATTGTTCACCGCTTTAATCTTAGTCGGATCTACAGTCAACCCTTTATCAGAGACGACATGACCAAGGAACTTTACTTCCTTCTTTCAAAACTGTCACTTCGTAAACTTGCCTTCAACTGATGCTCCCTAACCTTCTCGAGAACGACTCTGAGATGAACTTCATGCTCCTTCTCATCCTTAGAGTATATCAAAATGTCATCAATGAAAACCAAGACAAAACTATCCAAATGCTCTCGAAAAATTCTATTCATCAGATCCACAAAGAATGCCGGCGCATTAGTTAGTCCGAACGACATAACTAACCATTCGTACGATCCATATCTCGTTTTAAACGCCGTCAAAGGAATGCTAACCTCTACCACTCTAAGCTAATGAAATCCCGTCGCCAAATCTAGCTGAGAGAATACATTTGCTCCACTCAACTGATCGAACAAATCGTCAATTCTTGGCAATGGATATCGGTTCTTTACCATCTTCTCATTCAACTTACGATAATCGATAAATAGCCTTAACGATCCGTCCGACTTCTTAGCAAATACAGCAGCAGCTTCCAATGGCGAACTACTCGGCCTAATAAAACTCTTGCCTTCCAGATCTACCAGCCGCAACTTTAACTCTTTCATCTCCGTAGGTGACATCCTACTTGGCGGTCTACTCACTGGCTCATCTCCAGGCACCAAATCAATCCGAAACTCAATTGCTCGTTTCGGTGGTAGTTTAACGACTGGCTCAAACACATTAGCAAATTCTCTGACTACAAAAACTCGATGCAACTCATCCTCCAACTCCATAATACTCAATAAAGCATTCACCTCACAACTAGGGTTCTCTACAGCATAGATTATCCGATCACTACAACCCGGATGACTAAGTGATATTTTCCTATCTTGGAAAAATATCCAAGCATCATATCTACTCAACCAATCCATTCCAAGGATAATCCCAAATCCTACAAAGTCAAACATATGCAAACAACAATCAAAGGTATGGCCTAGCAAATCAAATTCTAGATGGTCACACCTCAACCCAAGTGTTGCATAACCTCCTATTGGATTAGCAACCCTTAAGGAAGTAACCAAGTATGAGGGTTCTAGGTTAAGTCTATCTACCAGACATCGAGAAATAAAAGAATGGGATGCTCCAGTATCAAATAGGACGCTAACAGACATACCATGGATCTACTGTGAGCCTCCTAAAACAGCTTTTCCCTTTTCCCGAGCAACCGGTTTTGTGCTTATGGGCTCCAAAGCATAAACTCGCCCCTTTCCTTCCTTTGCTGGCTCTGAGCACTTGTTCTTGTAATGACCCACTTGATCGCAATTAAAGCATCTGACATTCTTCTTTCCACCAGCCTCTTTTCCTTTTCCCTTGCTGTCTCGACACTCGTTGGCATAGTGTCCTTTCTTGTTGCAGTTGTAGCAAACAATTTCAGCCTTACTTTTCCTTTGTGCTCCTTCTTTATGAGCAATCTTTCTCTGGAAAAATTTCCTCTTCTGGGCCTGTCCCGTCTGAGCCTCTTTCACTTTCTTCCTTAAGCAAGCTAATGCCTCTTCTTGCCTCAATGCCATCTCAACAACTACATCACTGGGGTCTTTCAAGTGCAGAAAAGTAGCACTTATCAATTCTGGCCTTAATCCACTAATCTAATTTTCATTTCTACTGATAACGGTATCAACCAAGGCGTACCCGTATCGGGTCAATTCCACAAACTTCCTTGTGTACTCTAATACGGTCATATCTCCCTGCTCCAGTTCTACAAACCTCCTCACCAATGCAGCCTGCTCCATTATGGACATAAATCTCTCCGAAAACCTTCTCCTGAATTCCTCCCAAGTAATAGTCTCTTCATCAACTCCGGCAGTGACGGTGTTCCACCAAAATAGTGCAGCTCCCTACAGCTGCCTTGAGGCCAACCTCCTTTTATGTGCATCATTTAGCCCTAAATCAGCAAAGATTCTTTCACAATGCAGTAGCCTGTTTTCCACTTCAATCACATCCTCGGTTCCAATGAACGGCTTCCTTCCAAGCCTGATGTAATCCCTACTCAAGTTGGCATACTGATTGACCGTAGGAACTTCTTGAGCTCCTCCTACAGCATTACCTCCAACCACACCTGCTGCTACTGCAGCTTGCACTATATTCATAAAGAATTGATACATTGCCCCCATATCCACTTGGGGAACTCCTACACCAGCATTTTCAGCTTGTGCCTGACCAGGACCTCTCCTTGTGTTTGGTCGAGCATTTCCGTTAGTGGTGCTGCTATCTCCTCCGATACTTACTCTGCTCCTTCTTCCCTTCATATCTGTATTCAAACCTCGTGAGATATAGATGAATAACCTAACTAAGATAGGAGTCTAAAGATATAGCGTATACTTATATATATATATAATACAAGTACATTATTATAGCGTTATCCCATACCCCGATCTTAACTCTAATTCCTATGGATTATGTTTTCAAAAATCATTTTTAGTTAAAGTATTTCATAAACCATGCTCTGATACCAAGCTATAACATCCCCTATCTAGAGGCCCAAAACTAAGCGCTATAGATGTTGCAGTCATCTATAGTATTAGCTTCCGATAAATAAATACGGCTATGTTAATAGTATCAATAATATCAGAAGCACTTGAATATGAAATAAAACACATATTTCAAAACCACAAATTACTTCATTACATTTCCAAAATAAATGGTTTCACATTCACGTCACATAAACCAAATCGTTTCTAAGGCCTAGATTAAATATAATTATTACAAATTAAGCCGAGAGCGGTATATGAAGATACCTCCTCGGTTGATCAGAGTTATATGGTCATATTAGACCTAGTACATAATAACACAGCGGAATATCCATCATAACATAAATAAAAGCGGTAAATCCTAAGTAGCTATCTGTTGCCTCCTGCATCCTCCAGTAGCTTATTCGTCAACATTCTAAAACCTGAAAAGATCATTAACCTCTCAACTTCCTCAAACTAATTTTGAGCGCCCGAGAGTTTAAGGGGAAAATATAAATTTCGAGTCAGACATAAAACTTGGTATGAATAATACTATACATGCCGGTTTAATTTTGTTAAGTGAGACCACGTCGCTTAGCGGAACGGGTTTCCTCTCACTAACATCCTCTTTAAAACATATCTTTGCAAATCCTTTTATATAACCATATACTATGCTCCTGCATCCACAATGGTTAAACACAACAAAATAAACATTATGAAAACATACATAAATATCAGGTATTAATGAACTGTCTGTTCAAACACAAAAAAATTATTGAATAACTTTTATCCTTTGGCTGACTCGGGCCTACCAGACAATATAATCAAAATTAACCTAACACCTGTTAGATATTCATATTCAGGATTATCTATCCTTATCTATCTGTTTAACATTTCCCATCAGGACGGTCTGTCCTAAACTATATGTTAAAATTACCAAACTATTGTTATACACAATCTTCCTTGTTTAAAACCACAAAAATTGGTACAGTATGCATTCACTAAGATTTCAAAATTTTCTAAATTGAGTTAATTATGTATAAAATTGCTAAACTAAAATATAACTGAGTGTAGAAACACCCTTAGTATCATTGGAATATATATGTTGATGCTTCTACAAAAACTTTAACTGTGCAAATTCTAGAGGATTGATGTATATGCAAAATAACCAGCATATATGATGAATGGTTAACCGTCAACCACTACAATGAATTATCATGACATTATTTTGAATTGAATCATTGAATAGTCATGAAATTTATGTATTAGTAATTTCCAACAATTAATTGCAGTAAAAAATCATTAGCACTTCAAATGTGAAGCAAGAAATGAAAACGTGTGTGTATGTAGTATGTATATATGGTTCTAAATTCTTTGATTAAATCAACTCATCAATTGATATTCCCACAGTCAAACTTGGTTGTATTTGGAAAGTCAGTTCTCGAGGAACTTTATCAAAATTTTACCTTTAAACTACATTGAACAGTCCAAAGATACATTGAGGAGCAATTAATCATCTCTGGGATTATCAGTGTCCAAGTAATATTAGCAATTTATATGATCTATTTGCATGATTTTTTGGCTCTTGGTGTCAACTCTCTTTCCCTTATAAATTTTGGTGGTTCGGTTAGTTTTCTCTTTCTTCCATTTGCCATTGCATTTGAAAAGAACATATGGTCAGCAAGATTAAGTTTCATGTTAATAGTTTAACAGTTCTACTTTCTATGGCAGCGCATAGAATCTCTCAAGTAGTTATTCATTTCAATACATTGAATATAAGTTATTTTTTATTGAATTATTTTACCAACTATATTTAGTTTTTAATACTAAAAGAAAGAGTAAAGTATGATATGTAATCTTTATCTTGCAAATAACATAAACCCTAACATAAACCCTAAGATCTAGAATTACATGATTATCACATATGTAATGAATCAATAAAACATACCTCCAGACATCTTTTATATGAATCAGCAATGGTTGTTGTCGAAAGTTAATTCAATGGAGAAAGGAAATGGTTTCTCTCTCTTTTCCTATATCTTTATTTATGTGTTTTTCTATATCTTTGTGATGGACAAAGGCTAATATTTATAGGTAGAGAGAGGACCAAATTTCCAGATTTGTGGACTTAGTCTTGATCGTCCATCAAGATCAAGATGAGGGAAATTAACGCTCTAGATTATAACAGTTTTATTGATTAGCATATTAATAGGAAAACCCTTCTATTGACCAAAAAATGAGGAAGGAAACGTTTGAGGAAGGAAACTGTCAAATTTCCTTACAAAATAAGGAAGGAAAACCATTAATGTTTTCATATTAATTTCCTTACAAAATGGTCAAATTTCCTTACAGTCTCCCACTTGGTCAATAGTAAAATCCATTAATGTTTTCGTATTAAGGTCATAAGGTGCGCATGATAAGCTAAACTTTTCTTTAATCAGTTATCATAAGTGTCTTGGCTAATCCAGTGGTCAATGGAAGTCATGACGTTTACATGTTATTTTGCAACATGCTTACTTCCATGTACTATGACATTGAAAACTTTCATAACTAGACCGTATATGAGCATAACTTAATGGTCACATGATGTCTTGAAGCAAAAGACTGTTTCTGTTATCATTTATCTAAATATAAATGTGTACACATTATAAAACAGAAATAAAAGATGTCCAAATTATTAAGAGCTCAATAATTGTTATGTCTGGCTAAGTACAAAATAAATGGCATAATAAGGAGATAATTAGGAACTATCTGCAAGACCCATGCTATCAGTATGTCTCCGAAAGGTCTTTGGAGGTAGTCCTTTCGTGAATATGTCTGCCACTTGTAAGTCTGTACTTATCGATTCAACGAGAATTTTCTTTAGTTTAACATCTTGCTTCAGTAGTAGGTATTTCAGGTCCATGTGTTTGGAACCTTTGGTTATCCTATCATGCTAGGAGAAAAAGGTTGCAGCTTCATTGTCGCAGTAGACAGTTAGTGGCTTAGAGATAAAACTTAAAGTGCCAAATTGTGAGACAAAATTACGCAGCCATGTTCCCTGAATTGAAGCCTCATAACATGCTACGTATTCAGCCATCATGGTGGATCTGAAAAGCATCTCAGATTTTCTCTCTCTTTTCCTATATCTTTCTTTATGTGTTTTTCTATATCTTTGTGATGGGCAAAGGTTCATATTTATAGGTAGAGAGAGGACCAAATTTCCAGATTTGTGGACTTTGTCTTGATCGTCCATCAAGATCAAGATGAGGGAAATTAACGCTCTAGATTATAACCGTTTTATTGATTAGCATAATAATAGGAAAACCCTTTAGATTCTATTGACCACAAAATGAGGAAGGAAACGTTTGAGGAAGGAAACAGTCAAATTTCCTTACAAAATAAGGAAGGAAAACCATTAATGTTTTCGTATTAATTTCCTTACAAAACAATCAAATTTCCTTACATGATATTTGAACTTAAAGAACCTGAATGTCAATGGAACTTGTAGTGGCAATGGATAGATGATGTGTACAATGTTTGTTTTGTATATGAATTTCAATTTATAAAATTAGAAGCAATAGTTAAATAAATAGTTCTGTATATTTTTAATTGAAATGGTTTGAAATCAATTGTTAGTTCCCTATATCATTCAATAATTGTTACATAGTCCAATAAGTCATTTGAGGGATTTTAATTTAGACATGTATAATGTTTGATAATTTTTAAAATATTAAATAAAAATAAATTTAAACTTGAAATACGAATTGAACAGGGTTTCATTTCAAATTTTAATGTTAGTGGGTCATCTTTATCTTTGCTGCTTCCATCTGGTTTGAGAAATTTTTAGCACAGCACAAGTACAGTAGAATAAAGGTAATAGGTACCATACTGTGCCTGGGAGGAGCAATTATAATGAGCTTCTCGATGAGTCCAAATCCTTCTAATTTAACCTTGTCAGTGAACAAAACATGGATGTTAGGCTGCTTTTATTTGCTCTGCGCAGTTATCCTTCTGTCTTTCAACACTGTGTTGCAGGATACAGCAGTGCAGCAATTTCCTACACCTCTCACTTTATGTGTTGTGAATGCATTATTAAAATCCCTACTCACTTCTTTGATACAATTTATAATGGAAGGAAAAATTATCATTAGCTCTTTAGCATTAGCCTACCAACACTTTTGGGCATTATGTTAACGGATGCATGTGTCTCTAATTTTTGTGTTGGATTCCAATCATGGTGTGTAAACAAGAAAGGATCAATCTTGGTGCCAATATTCAATCCAGTACAAACTATTTTTTTCTGCTATTTCATCTTCTTTTGTTCTGGATCAAGTCCTTGGTTCAGGAAGTTTAGCGGGAATGATCCCCATGTTCATAGTACTGTATGTTGCACTTTATATGGGCCAAGAAAAAAGAAGATTATGAACCAAAATCAACTGATTTAATTGGTACCCAGTCACATATATAATATACTTCACTATTTCACTATATTTATTGTTTAATTAATTCAAACACTATCACATTGATTTTTGAATTGATAATATATTGTTGTTTGATGTGTTATGCTATGTTTGAAGTATTAAATTTTGGGAAGGGCTGCAATATTGGCTTCGATATTCTTTTATTTTCTTTTTTTGGCCTTTTGGACCTTTTTCAATATCTATGAATTTGATATTGGAACTTTAATTGT
This sequence comes from Allium fistulosum, assembly GCA_030737815.1. Taxonomy (NCBI): domain Eukaryota; kingdom Viridiplantae; phylum Streptophyta; class Magnoliopsida; order Asparagales; family Amaryllidaceae; genus Allium; species Allium fistulosum. The sequence goes on from CM060906.1 coordinate 330,620,891, forward strand.
GTCGGGGCCTATAGTTCTTATTTGTAAGATTAAGTGAAATCGAAAAGCGTAATTATTAAACAGTATCCAATCATCTACTGGCACTGAAAATATATTTCATTGTTGCAAAATAACATTTTAGTAAATAAAGAACAATTATTCTTCTAGAATGGATAGATGAACAAAACACAAACTAAACATGGGTTGTTTCAAAACCACTTTGAAACATTGAAACAATATGAAATTTCGTCCTCACATTGTCATCCTCGTCATCATCTATATAAAGCTTATTTCAAATTAGTTTTTCTTTTTGAGCAAAAATGTATAGATTGCGTGAGTCAAAATACTACTTACCTGAATAGTCATAAGAAAATAGGCAGATATAAACACTGTACATGGGTATTATACTGTTTTATGCAATCATTTTGGATATATAGATGTATGGTTTTTGATCAGTAATTTAAAAGTTCATTTTTTCTAAAATTATATACAATTTAGTTTCAAAGATCATACATTTAACCGTTGAAGAACATGACATTATTAAATACAATAAATACTAGTTTATATGTATAGCTTAAAACCATTTTAATTTCTTCTCATGCTTACTACATGAATTTAAGCTTTGTAGAATAAAACCTTTTAGTTGCTATCATAGTTGATTACCATTCCAGTTAATGTTTTAAAAATAGTTGTAACACCACTAAAAATTCATGACTTATATCTAAGAGCATGGCAAACTTAACATGGAGAAATTGAAAGATGAAACTCAGGATAGGAATTTCATTTTCACAGAGGAGTCAGTTGGTTTTGTTTCCAACATATTTATGGGATTGAAGTTACACTGCTAAGTTTTCTTAATATAAATTATTGTTGGAATTCCTAATGTAAGTGTAAATGAAATACACTTGTCCCACGTCGCCAAAACTAAAAAACAAAGCTAAGTATATAAATAGCTTTCTCATGAGGAGGTTGGGGACTTGGGACTCTCAAATGTGTGCTTTGTTGTGAGGAGGGAAGTCATGCTTCACCACACGCGCGCCGCCGTCCATCCGACCGAACCGGGCTCGGGTTTGGGTTTAATATGATCCTATTTTTATTTAAAACTGGACCGGGTTGTGAGGATGTGGACATGGTTTTTGACTGAGGAGGTGCGACTTCCGAAGCGGGCGTGGGTTTTTTGGCGAACAGATGCATCCATTAGTAGACGGAAGCGGGTACAACCCGTTAGATGCAAGCGGGTGCGGCCCGTTAACGGACAGCATCAATGAAAGGCAACGGGTGCAACCCGCCAGGTGGACGTGACTGTTCGAAGGGGTGCAGACGAAAATATAAATAGGGGGAATACTGATCACATTCTCAATCGAATTAAATTTGGGTTTTTTCTTCTGCTTCTCTCTCCTACTGCTATCTTAATTATCAATCACAGAGTGACATACTCGCCACAATCTCGAGCAGCTTACGTCTGTTTTATCTTGGGAGAATTTTTGAAATAAAATTCTTAAGAAAATTGTTACGACAAGCCTCAGACGTTATCCGTATTCCAGAGTAGTGGAAATCTGATTTATAAACTTGTGAGACGAGTTTATAATTGTTTATTCTCTGTTTTGGTATACTAGACGTATAACATCTTAAGATTTTTTTTCTAAAACAGAGATGACAACAGTAGAGCTCTCAACAAAGGCTACTACATACAACAAACCCTCCTTTTAAAGGAGATGGTGACGACTTTCTAACATGGCAGAATTAGATGTTATTTTATCTCACCACACTCGGTCTGCAATGGTATCTCGAGGAGGAGGAACCGATTCCTGCACCAGGCAATGAATCAGATGTTGATACGTGGAAGCATTCCGATTTTCTATGCAGAAACTATATTCTGAATTGTCTCGAAAAGGTGCTATACAAAGTATATCAGCCTCTAAAGACAGCAAAAGCACTCTGGAATGCACTTGCCACGAAGTACAAGACGTAGAATATCAGTCTTAAGAAATTCATTGTAGACAAATTCATGGACTACAAGATGGTTGACTCCAAACCAGTGACTGCTCAACTGCATGAACTGCAAATCATCATTCATGAACTCGAAGCGGAAGGTCATAAGGTCGGAGAATCGTTTTTAGTTGAAGCCATCACGGGAAAACTGCCGCCGTCATGGAGAGATTACCACAACTATCTAAAGCATAAGAAGAAGGAAATCTCTTTACAGGATCTCATAGTCCGACTAAAAATTATGACAGATGACCGTGGAGTTACAAAATCAAGCGAGGAGGCATTTGTGGCTGAAGGGTCAAAGACTAAAAACAATAAGAAGAAATTCCCGCAGAAGAGAAAAGCGCCTGAAAACAAACCCAAAGACAACAAACGAACCAAGAAGTTTAATGGCGAGTGATGGGTTTGTGGAAAAGCAGGACACGCCGCTAGAGATTGCAGACACAAGAAAGAACGCAACTCAGAGGCAAATATGGTGGATAACATGGAAGTAGACAAGTCTAACTTTTCGGCAGTTATATCTGAATGCAATTTGGTTCAGAACCCTAACCAATGGTGGGTGGACACAGGCGCTACTCGTCAAGTTTGCTCTGAAAAATCCATGTTTTCAACATACCAGAAATTCGATCAGGAAGAAAAACTCTACATGGGTAATTCTGCAGTTTCCATGATCGAAGGCAGTGGCACAGTAATTCTCAAGTTTACTTCTGGAAAAACTGTCAAGTTGAATGACATGCTCCACGTTCCAGACATACGCAAGAATCTCATCTCTGGTCCAGTGCTATCAAAGAAAGGATTCAAAATGGTCTTCGAGTCAGACAAGATGGTTTTGTCCAAAGCTGGAATGTATATAGGAAGGGGATATTTATGTGATGGCCTATTTAAGGCAAATGTAGCCATTGTCGGCAATAAAACTATGTATTCTGATTATGCTATTAATAAAATTGAAGTTTCTTATTTGCTTGAGCACGAAATTTTACTATGGCATGATAGATTAGGACACATAAATTTCCGAAAAATGAAAAAACTATCAAACTTGGGATTAATTCCGAAATTCTAAGTAGATAAAAACTACAAATGTGAGACATGCGTAAAAGCAAAAATGGTCAAAAAACCATTTCATACAGTTGATAGAAGCACCGAACCACTAGGTTTGGTTCATACCGATTTACGTGATTTCAAATCATTACCTACAAGAGGTGGAAAAATGTACTTTATTACCTTTATACACGATATTGCTATGTATATCTTTTAAATAGAAAGGATGAAGCAATTACATCGTTTATGAAGTACAAAGCTGAGGTAGAAAATCAGTTAAATAAAAAGATCAAGATATTGAGATTTGATCGAGGTGGAGAATATGAATCACCATTTGAACAATTCTGTGCCGAAAATGGTATAATTCATCAAACAACAGCACCATATTCACCACAACAAAATGGTATAGCCTAGAGAAAGAATAGAACATTAAAAGATATGATTAATGCGATGCTCTTAACTTTTGGCCTACCGACGAACTTGTGGGGGGAAACCTTAAATATGTCTAAGCACATAATAAACAAGGTTCCTCACAATAAAATAGGAACAATTCCATATGAGTTATGGAAAGGGCACATATCAAGTTTTAAATACCTCAAAGTGTGGGGGTACTTAGCAAAAGTTCCAGTTCCGCCTCCCAAGAAAGTCAAACTTGGACCAAAAACAGTAGATTGTTACTATTTAGGGCCAGCCTAAAATAGTAGTGCCTACAGATTTTTGGTATTCAAGTCTGATATAACTGATATTCATATAAATACAATCATGGAATCAAGAGACGCCTCATTCTTTGAAGATGTGTTTTCGCACAAAAGAAATGAAGGAAATAATGTTCCCAAAAGGATAAGAGAAGAATTGAGTAAATCACATAAAGATGAAACTCATCGTGAAACTGAGAAAGTTGAACCAAGAAGAAGCGTAAGGGCAAGAACTTCCAAGACATTTGATTCAGAATTTTTAACATATATGTTAGAACACGAACCTCAAACGTACAAGGAAGCAATGTCATCTTCTGAATCCTCGTGTTGGAAAGGAGCAATCCAAAGTGAAATTGATTCAATTCTGAGTAATAAAACTTGGGAAATAGTTGATCTTCCACCTGGAATAAAACCAATTGGTTGTAAATAGATCTTCAAAAAGAAGATGAAACCGGATGGCTCCATCGACAAATACAAAGCAAGATTGGTAGCCAAAGGATATCGTCAAAAAGAAGGTGTAGACTTCTTCGATACCTATTCACCAGTAACACGAATAACCTCTATAAGAATGTTAATAGCAATTGCATCCATCTATAATCTAGAAATTCATCAAATGGATGTAAATATAGCATTCTTAAATGGAGATCTCGATGAGGAGATCTACATGGAGCAACCTGAAGGTTTTATTTCCAAAGGAAATGAAAACAAAGTTTGTAGATTAGTCAAATCATTATACGGACTAAAACAAGCTCCAAAACAATGGCACGCAAAATTTGATAGTGTCATGATGAGAAATGGTTTTCGTATAAATGAATGTGATAAGTGTGTTTATTATAAACAAATTGGACAATCATATGTGATGATTTGTTTATATGTAGATGATATGTTAATATTTGGTCCAAATACTCAGGTAATAGAGACCATAAAGAAGATGTTAATTAGCAATTTCGATATGAAAGACTTAGGAGTTGCAGACATTATTTTGGAAATCAAAATAATAAGAACACTTAATGAAATTGAATTATCTCAGTCACACTATGTAAACAAAGTGATTGAAAAATTTCAAAATTTTGGAATTAAAGGAGTAAGAACACCTTTTAATCCATCAGAAGTACTGCATAAAAACACTAATGAGAGTGTAATGCAACTGGAATACTCTCGTGTAATAGGATGTCTCATGTATCTCATGAATTGTACAAGACCAGATATAGCTTATGCAGTAAGTCGACTGAGCAGGTATACAAGAAATCCAGGAAAGGAACACTGGAAAGCACTAATGAGAGTGCTTGGATATTTAAAAAGTACCACAAATTATTACTTACATTATGGAAAATATCCTGCCGTCTTAGAAGGATATAATGATGCAAACTGGATTGCTGATTCAGAGGAATCAAAATCAACGAGTGGTTATGTCTTTACCTTAGTAGGGGCATCAGTGTCATGGAAATCAACTAAACAAACATGCATAGCTCGATCCAATATGGAATCAGAGTTCATCGCTTTAGATAAAGCAGGCGAAGAAGCAGAATGGCTTCGTCATTTTTTAGAAGATATTCCATTTTGGCCTAAACCTATACCGGCCATATGCATACACTGTGATAACCAAGCTGCGCTAAGCAGAGCGTACAACTTTGTGTATAATGGAAAGTCATGACACATTCGTCGACGCCATATCACAGTTAGGCAGTTACTCTCAAATGGAACTATTTCCATAGATTATGTGAGAACAAATGATAACCTAGCGGATCCATTTACTAAAGGTTTATCAAGAGAGAAAATTGACTGCGCATCGAGGGGAATGGGTTTAAAAGCCTAAACCACCAAGAGTTATCTTATACGGAAACCTATCCTAGCAACTAGAGATCCCATGGACTAGGATCAATAGGCAAACCAGTTCTGAGTAACTCAAGACGTAATGCATTTTTGCTTGGACATAATCCAACTCCATTCCTATGGTGCACAATATAAATGCATGCCTATAGAAGTATTTAAAGGTTAAAACTATGTTTTTTAATGATGACCATATCTTGAATATAACAAGTGGGGTATATGTAGGATACTCTTAATGGATGCGATCACCTATGTTAGTGTGAGCTGGGTCGGCTCTATGAGAATATTAAAGGCTTATATTTTCTATAAACACTCGCAGAACCAAAAAAATTGTTCAGGACCAAAATGAACACAACCAAGAGATTGGACGAGAAGGGAATCAATGCTTCGTAAAGCTTATTGTCTGGATATACAATAAAGGCCGACGGTTCAAGATGAAATAATTCACCGATTAGCCAAGTAGATCCGATAAGCTTTAACTAGGGAAAGTTCAAAGTGAAATATCTACTTATCCACGATAAAGCATTGTTCCATATGTACTCTGTGATATTTCGCTTTGTGTGGGGGAAAAGTATATTATCATTTATGTGGGGGATTGTTGAAATTCCTAATGTAAGTGTAAATGAAATACACTTGTCCCACATTGCCAAAACTAAAAAACAAAGCTAAGTATATAAATAGCTTTCTCATGAGGAGGTTGGGGCCTTGGGGCTCCCAAATGTGTGCTTTGTTGTGAGGAGGGAAGTCATGCTTCACCACACGAGCGCCGTCGTCTGTCCGACCGAACCGGGCCGAGCTCGGGTTTGGGTTTGGGTCTAATATGATCCTAATTTTATTTAAAACTGGGCCGGGTTGTGAGGATGCGGACACGGTTTTTGACTGAGGAGGTGCGACTTTCGAAGCGGGCGCGGGTTTTTTGGCGAACAGATGCATCCATTACTGCTATCTTAATTATCAATCATAGAGTGACATACTCACCACAATCTCGAGCAGCTTACGTCTGTTGTATCTTGGGAGAATTTTTGAAATAAAATTCTTAAGGAAATTGTTACAACAAGCCTCAGACGTTATCCGAAATCCAGAGTAGTGAAAATCTGATTTATAAACTTGTGAGACGAGTTTATAATTGTTTATTCTCTATTTTGGTATACTAGACGTATAACAATTATATCATATACCTTCAATGGGAATAAAAAATATTTGTAATTAGAATGTTCATATAAGTTATAACAATTCATACATCATCCTTGTGTTGTTTTTGCGTTTGGTGTGTCCCGTGTGTGTGATTGTCACACCTTGTAGAATAATCAGACCACAATTTCAAGCTCATACCTAGATCACTGAATCAATCATACATAATTATATTTCAACCATTAGGGAAATTTTTGTATGCTGACTTGGTAGCCTTATTTTCAAAATGAAATGTTTGTGGTTCTTACACCCATGAAATGGGATGTTATTGGTTGAAATTTAAAACATAAGGCTATCCTGCTATGTTAAAGCCGGATACATATAAGGTCATCGGGTTACTGTTTGGGGATTTGCTGTTTTATATTGTATATAATATATACTAAATGATATAGTTTCAAAGCTTTATCATCTCAGTATTTCATTTTCATAATCTATCTCAGTTTTTGCAGAGACGATGCTGCTATGAGTGACTATAACTGAAGGTTTCCATCACAGTCAGAATGTGCACCGTAATCTTGAGATGGACCGCCCTATAGCAAAAACTGGGTTATCAGTGGTGGTGTTTTTTGGCTCTTGATGCTGCCTTGTTTTGTCTTGTTTCCCAATTGTTCGCTGCCAATGCACGCTCAAACTAGTTACGGATTAAGTGCAATCGTGTGTTTGAAAAAGAGGCAATTATGCCAATTATCTCCTATTCTGGTAACAAAGATTATTTCATTTATTGTTTTATTGTTTTTACTATACAATTAAAAAGGTTAAGGATAGTATATTACAGTAAAATGCAAAAATTGTACACACACAGATTATAATGTAACTGTAGTTTGTACATACAAAAGTGTAATGCAACATATATTTTAGCCAAACAAAAATTTGTTTTATGCAGCCTTTGAAATTTCTTAGTAATGTCTGGGAATTAACAGGAAGTAGTATAAACTATTATATTAATGATACCTTAGGCCATTATTAGACACTATCAAATTGAATATAAACTGCCATTTTTCTTTAGTGAAGTTTCAAAATCAAATTTATTATTTGAATTATTATATTTGTGTCTGATAAATTGATTAGATTAGTGTAGCTAATAATTGTAAGTAGTGTTATTAACCTGCATTGAAATCACAATTTAAATAAATTCAAGGCACAAGAAAGTATATTAGCAATCAGGAAATGAGCGGATCCTTTAAATTATGGAATGAAATTACTTTATGTTAAAGTAGTTGGATCACTACATCTTGATTAACTTGATTAACTTGCCTGCTAACTGAACAACATAACTATTATGTAATGTTTCAGCTCGAGTTTCTATCTCCGCTTCGCCTCTGCAAAAACTGAGATAGGTTTATACTAAATTGTAACGATCCGTATTTTTCGATAAGTAAAAATATTAAATTAAATAAGATTTTGAAATTTAATATTGTGAGGAATTAAAATTTATGATTTATTAACGAGAAAAATAATCAGAATTTAATTTAATAAGGTTGATGGAATGAGATTGACAACTGTTTAAGGTTATTACAACTAATGGTAATAATAAAGATATAAATCAATGTTGTATTAAAAAGAGAAATTATATGTAATTAATTGAAATTGGTTAATATAGAATGGAATCAATATTTGGCAAGTAATTAGTCAACCTTTGTTTCCAAACAGTAGGTTAATAGAGGTGAATTATTAATGTATTACAATTGATTGATTATCATCTTGATATCTAATCCGTTTGAAATTAATTGTAAATCAATTGAAATTAAATATAATTAAATATTGCAGTTAATATGAGTTAAGATGATAACTATAGAATAAGAATGTAATGAAATGTAAACTAATGTTAATTATATTCATAAGGTGATGGTTGATTGAATAATAAGAGTGTAAATTGAAATAAAAGAAATTGATTGAAATTAAACTATTATTAATTGGGATTTTATTACAGTTGTAATCGAACGCTAAAATTAGTGCAATATTTAAATATTGGATTTAACATGGAAAATTTATTTTAAAAGATTTTAAATTTCTATGTAATCAAGAATGATGAAAATTGTTAGCTTTTAAGCTTTAAATTTAAAAGTGATTAAATTGATTTTAAAATAATAATTTATATAATTAACGTGTAAAATTGGGTTTTTGGGCACCGTCTCGGATTTCGACGAAACCAGCTTTATCGGATCTGTAACAGTGAATTATTGTAGGATTTTAAGTTTCGTAGCGATCGGACTTATCGTTTGATCATGCGAGCTCGAAACGCGTAAAAATCGATTTATGAAATTTAAATGAGTATAGTCTGATTTTAAAAGCTAACTTCTATATACTTTTGAATTAGGGTTTGAAACTAGTTTCATTGAATTGAATAATATTGGAAACCCGTATTTCGAAATATTAGATGACCCATTTTCGTTTCGGGAACGAAACGGGCTTTTCGGGTCGTTGTTATCGTTTCGACCCAATTCGATCTGTCCATTCGTTCTTATCCATCTATCTATATAAATAGATTTTTTTTTCTCTAACCCTAGCAGCCTTTCATTTTATTTCTATACGAACCTCTACTTCTCATCTGTTCCTCCTTCTCAAATGTCAGAACATCAAAACCCTAATTCCCAAATTCAATTACAAATCAAAATCAAATCAAAAAATTCAAACTCCTCAAACTATGTCATATAATATATCATTGCGAAGCTCTCGACAAGCGCAATCTACTGTTGCAATTCATTTTTCGATTAGAGTCTCGGTTTGTCTAGAAATTGGTGAAGAAGTTTCGGCCATTCATATTAGGGTTGTAGATCCGACGGTGGATCGTCGACTATACGACGATCGAGAGGTGTAGACTTGTAGAGGTCGCGAAGCAGGTCTCAGGGGTGGTGGTCGTTCGTGCCAGAGATGATCGATTTCGCTACGATTGGTGTTTGAACATCGGCAGCGGCGGAGGTTTGAGATGGGATCGGAGCACGTCGATCTTGGCCAGTAGGGGTGGCGCGGCATGGGCGTCTCGGTGGAGTTGTCAGATCTGAGTGGTGGTGCTCGTAGGTGGTGCGGTGGTTGCTCGAACATGGTGGTTGCTGTTCGTGTCGAGGTCGCGTACGAGAGTGATAGGGTTTGGAGGTATGCGAATTTACCAACATGCCCTTTGTTTATTTTATTTTAATTTTTAAATTCAAATGTTCTAACTCGCGTAACTTTTTCATATGAGCTCGGATTTGGATGCGGTTTTCCCCGTTGCGATCGTATCAAAATTCTGGACAATTTGAAACCGGTTTGGTTGGATTCTGAGACTGTCGTATTTTTGGGCTTTATTTGGATTTTAAATCGACGATAAATCAAAGGTGAGTGTTTTAACCCACTCACAAATACTAAACCATCTTATGTTAGTTAAATTAAATTTATAATGTAATTAGAAATTTATTGATTGCTGTTTTATATATTTAAATTGTCATTTAAATTTAATTTGAATTTATGTTGAATTTAATTGCCATTTAAATTAATATTGAATTTAAATTGTTAGTTAAACACCCGATAATGATAACCAGTCATTTGTTGTGATTTATTGGCTGATTTGGATGTTGATTGTGATGAATGTTTATTTGTTGACATTTTGGATGATTGGATGTTTGTCTCTCTGTTGTCATTATGGGTTGAAATGATACATACTCAAATGATATTATAGATTAGGGAAAATCATTATGGGTTGAAATGATAAACCCAAGTGATTTTATTGATTTGGAGATTGTTGATTCGGGATACAGGTTGAAATGATATATACCTGGAAAATTTAACTATTTTGGAGTTGAAATGATACATACCCTATCACTTGACCATAGGGTAGAAAACTATATACGGACACCGTTATTCGGTTTTAAATTATTTTCTAAATAGTAAAGTATGTTTGATTTATAAATTTGATTTTTAAATGTTATTTAATGATTTTACTTAAAATTTATATTTGGAAAGTAATTTATTTCATATGTTTTTAAAGTTTCAAATTATAAGTTAATATATGGTTTAAAAATGTAATTTTAAAATTTTTAACTTATAAATTTATTTAGTTTTTAAAATATATTTTAAATAGTTTAAAATTTAATTTAATAAAATATTTAATATAGTTTTAAAAGATTTATTTTAAATTTAATTTACTATAATAAATATAGTTTTAATTTCATATAATAAATATAGTTTTGATTTAAGATAATAAATATAGACTTTTATAATAACTTTAATACATAAAAGCTTTTTGTAAGAGGTTTTGTAAGGAATTTATAAAAGTTTTGTAAGAGATTTTATAATAGATTTATAAAAGGATTCTTATAAAAGATTTTTGTAAAGGATTTTATAATGGTTTTATAAGGTTTTAAAGGATTTTAAAATGGTTTTATAAAGGAATTATAAGGGTTTTTGAAGGGAAAGAATTATAAACTATTTTGGAATTTATAAATAGCTTTATAAATGGTTCTAAAGCTTATAAATAGTTTATAAATGGTTTAGAAGAGATTTATAAATTATTTTCGAAATTGATTGAAAGAAATCTTCCTCGGTGTTTATGAATATATTTATACTTTTGGAAAAAGTATATGGATATGTTGATATGAAAGTATAAACTATTTTCTAGATTATTATTATAAATGTTTTATGAAATGACCACGGTGTGAAAAATATAACGATTAGTTGTTAAAGAGACCGGGGTCGGATATTGTCACTCTCTGCCAATTCTGAAACCACTTTAACAACTATGCACATGGTGGAGAATCCAGAACGAAGTAGGATGATTTGGTGAACACTTCTGTATGAGGTATGAACGCAACCCTAACCCCCCGGGTCAGCTTGATATGACTAAAATCAGGAGCCATAACCAGGCCAAGTGAGGTTGCTCCTCCTATCGGACACGCTTCTTCGATACCATATCTGTTACTTTATGATTTTGGTGGCCACCCGTGATTTGATTATGGGAGTGTTGTTCGAGGTGGGCGGTAGTAGCTGCTATGCGTTACCACCAGCCTGGTTCTGCAATCCGATAGAATCCTACCGTGGGTGTAGCCTCGTGTGCCCTGTCATATGCCTTATCGAGCCCACTACGATTTTGTTTTTTGTCGTACCTATGGAATGCTCCTTGATAGCCCACCGGTTTGGTGAAATTTACAGTACTGTATAGACTACGGCATTTATAAAATGTGTTAACGGGGATATGGGTAACGCCTTAACGCTATTTTAATACTTTACTTTACTGGTAAACATTATATATATAGCGTATATTACTACATATAAATAGTTTAACGGATCCTTAGGAGATGGAAACCCCGAACATCTCTTAAGTTATTGCACACACGTTATACTCTGGATAGGAGATGTAAAATCCCATAAACGTCTCTGAAGCCATTACACTCATATTTATTTATGTTGATTTAACTTACATAAGATCTTTTAGTTCTGACTCGAGTGTTTTGTCTTTTCATTACGCTCGGGTCAGTCTGAGCTTTTCAGTGTTGAAGACTCTATTTCCGAAGGACAAAGACGGAGTTTGGTATATATTATATTATTAGAAATTTTCCGCTGCATCATTATTGAATGTCATTGTTTGTACTCTGATTGTATTGTAATAGTGTAATCAAATGTTATTTGTAAAACAACTTCATGAACTGTTTATTTGATTATTATATTTTGTCATTCCACTGTGAGATTCTGTATTTTGATTTTCCTTCTTTTCTTTTATTTTCTTATTTACTCCATTAACAATCCCCCCTTTGAATGGTTCGAGTTTGACATGTGTGGTTTATTGTCGATTTAAACCATCCAAAAAGGTGGGTCATTACAGTTGGTATCAGAGCTTTGGTTTAGCGATAACATTAGCTTTGTGGGGTTTGACTCATTAGAGATAGGGTAGTAATACCCTAGAATGAGTTGTTTGAGCGTATATATATATCAGAGAGTGTATTTGTTAGTGTTATAATTTTTTTTAAATTGTGTTAATTTGTTAAGTTTAGTATTTATAAATTCTGGTCGGTACATAGGACGCTATGGCATCGATAGGGATTTCTAGACACTTAATAGGGCAGATCGACACAATATTGTTTTTAAAATATAGGTAAATGAAATAATTTTACCTAGTATTATATTTTGTATATAAAAGAATAATTTTTATACATGGATATAGTTGTATGTGATATGTTTGTTTGTTAGGAAGTGAAATTTATAAATATTAGTTGCAAAATAGGATTTACAAATAAAGTGAATATGAATTAGAAATTTGAGAACATAAGTTCCGGAGTTTTTGAAATTGGTTTTCGAAGATCTTGGAAAGATAATATTAGTATAATTTGAAAGTATTTTCGCATATAAATATTTCAATGTGATTTGAAAGAAATATTTTAAAAGAATTTTTAAAGGAAATAAATTTTGTACTCCCCTAAATAATTTCGGTGATGACCGCGGCATCATCGACATTCATTTTCGAGTTTCAAAGTGGGAAGACCACCGTAGTAGCTTTGCTACACATTTCTTTTGATAAACAAATTTTGATTTAAATTTCTTAAGTATGATTTGATATACAAAATATATAAGTATATATATAATTTCAAAATGATTTGAAATGAAACCCGGGATTTAGTTCTTAAGTTTTCCATAAATTAGGGATTTCAGTTATTGTAATGAAATGAAATATTGACTATTTTAATAAGTTGGAAGCATTCAAATTTAAATCTGAATTAAAAGGTAATTGTTTAATGAAATATAAGAAATTGGAGATTTGTAACCTGTAAATAAAATTAAACGATAATGAGAATTATGAAGATGTAATTTATTGAACATTCCCTTGACTAAAATGAATAAGCTAAATTTGTATAACATTCAATTACATTCTAAAACGTATATAAAACTTACCTGAAATAAAAAAAAGTTGAAATTTTAAATATGAATATGTAATAGAATATTATACAAGTAAAAGCTTAATAACAAAAATGCTTCAAAATGAACGTATGTTTATAAATGAAAAATTAAGATGTATAAGGAATATAAACTTAAGTTAATGGTTGAAATGCTTAATAATCAAATTTAATAGTAAAAGTGAATATCACTTGAGTAAATGATTATAAACTTAAGGAAATGTTGAAATGATTCATAAATATATTAATATTAAATGATATTATATATGAAGGAATGAATGTAAATTTAAAAGTTAAGAAACTTAAGTATGAATTTATTCACTAATGCATATTAATCTTAAATGGAAATCAAGTTTTATAAGTAAATAATAATTGTGAATTAAATTTGCAAAGAAACTTATATAATATTTTAAGAATTGATTTATTGATGATCTAAATAATTGAATGGAAAATAACATATGTAAGTAAATGAATGCAAATTAAAGAAAAAATGACATTGTATGAATGAATGAAAATAAATAAAAGAGTAAAAAGGAAACCAATAGAATAAACTTAAATGATATTTAAAATTCATTGTTGTTTGCCTTATGGGATGTTTGTGAAATGATACCTCGACATGTTTGAGGTTGTATGAATAATCTATTGAGTAAGTACCAAAGGCTGTTGAGCGTAAGGTATACTTGATAGCTTATTCATCACCCTTGTACGATGAAAAGTGTTTGAACTTGTACAAACCATTAGTTTTGGTTACTATGGATGTACGATTGATTTCTTTGATTGCATGTCTTTGTTTGCATATGATTGAAACATTAAAATATTGTTCTTTTTACATAATTTTAACTCTTTTAGATTATGTAAGTGGAATACAGGTTTATGGAAACAATAGCTACTGCTTTTGGTTTCATAAATAAAGTTTGTTTGCTCGACAAATAGGTACGTTTTCGGATTACGGTTTTTGAAACGATATTTTATTGTTTTCCCTGTTAGTCCATGAGTTGATGGTTTTGATGACAACAACCTTAGAATAAGATTATAAAATATAAATACTAACATTATAGTTTAGATATATATGTATATGCAGGATTTAACTATGCAGGTACCAAGAATGAAGACTGTACAGTATAGAGATTCAAGATATCAAGATTGAAGACTCATGAGTATCAAGAATATCAAGATTATCAAGAGTTCAAGATTTCAAGATAAGTATTGAGTCTAGAATTATGTTAAAACTTCACAATAGCACTGAAATCTTCACTCCATTTTTCTTTTGGGATGGAACCCATTTCTACCTTTTTAGTGGCTTACAAACCCACGACAAGTAGCTTACAAACCTACGACAAGTGGCTTACAAACCCACGAACATCCTGGTTTTGTACAAGTTCTCGAGTCCTGTCATGATGAGATATTCTGCAGGAAGAAGCTTGCAAAACTACTTCAAAATGATTTTCAAAAACTACTTCGGAATGATTTTCAAAATTGTTTTTCAAAATGTTTTAGCCTTAAAAATGATCCTTTTAAATGATTTTCAAAAAAAATGTTTTAGCCTTAAATATTCTTGTTTTTAAACTCGGTTATTTTAAACTAACTTTTAATTATATTATATTTATACTTTGATTTAAATATAAAATTATAGTAAAATATTAAATATATATATATATATATATTATTCTTTATATTCATCTATGTATTTTATCTATAATCAAGTATATTTATAAAGTTTAAAATAGTTTTAATATAAGATAAAGGTTATTTTCAAAGAAAATCAAAACATCAAAAATTGCTTTGGGATGTCGACATGCCTATGGTGACCATGTCGACATGGTCACAGTTGAGTTCAAATTTTAAATTTCAAAAGAAGTGTCTATTCGTCATAACTCTTCACGAATGGACATGACTGTTGTTCTTATATAAATAGGGTTTAGTTTCAACGAATTTTTAATCAGCTTTTCTGGTTTTTTTCACTCCTCTTTTTTCTTCCACATTTTCTTAATCAAAATTCTATCATTACTCTGTCGAAATCAACATTGAATCTAACTAGATTATCTCTGGTTTTGTAACGACCCGGTATTTTGGACCATTCAAATCGACAATAATCCACACATGTCTGACTTGAATAATTCAAAATATCAGATTGTTAATTTAAAATTTGGCAAAACTCAGAATATACAGTAAATAAATCAATCACAGAAACACAGACACAGAGTAATACAATAATACGCAGCGGAATAGATAAAATAGTAGTTCATGAAGCTACTATATAAACATCAGAGTTAGAAATAAAATACAACAGAATATCTCAAATGCAGTGAAGTCTCCAGTACAACAGATGACTTCTCTGAACAAATCAACTAGAAGAGCTGAAAGCTTAGGCGATAGTTGGATCTCCAAAGGAAGCTCCAAACTCCACAGGTGAGTCTCAAACGCTGTATCACTCAATCTGACCCGAGCGTAAAGCAAAATACAAAACACTCGAGTCAGGAATAACATTCTTATATCAATAAAACCAACTCAAGTGAAATATCAACCGAAATATAAGTAACTTAAAGGATGTTTGGGATAACCATCCTCTAAGGATCCATGGAACTATCTACAAGGTGGAAATATACACTATAACACCGTGGTCATTTCAATTTAATTTATACTTCAAACCCAAATATCATTTCATTTCAAATATATCTATTTTCCAAAATAGTATATATAGGTTAAATAATTTATAAAGTAGAGTATTTATAATTTCCTCAAATTTCACAAATTGATTCAAATTTACTCAAATTCCACATTCAAATTTATTCAAAGCTCAATTCATCAATTCAATTCAGTTCTCAATAGACCATTTAAATTTTTAATATATTTCAAGGCTTTAATATTCAATATTTCAAAGTTAAATTTAACAGTTTCATATAGCTCTTGATTTAACTTCATTATTATTTAATCAGGGAATATTCACTTAATAAATTCAATATCATTTAACTAGCCTTAAATTGCATTTTTACTAAATATTTCCTTAAATTTATTTAAACAAGAAATATTCATTAAATTACTTAAATCAAACCCAAGTTATAAATCATATCTTAAATCTCAATTTCAATAAGTTTCAAATCGGTTTAATTAAATAAAATTTATCCTTTGAATATCTTAACTAAATTCAAATTATCTTCCCAACCTTACTAATTCAAATTATTACCAAAATCTATTTTGAAATATAAATTTTATACTTAAACATATCATATGTATTAAACCCATCTTAATTAAATTAAATATCATTATTAAATCTACATATATCATTACCATTTAGATATAATAATTTAAGAATCAACATTTATTAAAACCATATATTTCATCCCAAATCCATAGAATTTATTTTCAAAATATTTGTATATATGGACCAACGGTGTCTGTATATAATTTCCTATTTATGGTCAAGTGATACGGATATTTATCATTTCAATCCATAAATTTAAATACATACGGGTAGATATCATTTCGACCCGTAATCCTAAATTCAAATCAATTGAAAATCGCTTGGGTTTATCATTTCAACCCATAACGATTTTCTCCTATTCTAAAGTCCGTTCGGGTATGTATCATTTCAACCCATAGTGAATTCTATACTAACAGGGAACTTGCAGAATGATAACAGATAATATAAAATATAACAACAGACATATGTCATCAGTAACAATATAATATAAACAACAGGATATGGTGTCATATCCCACAGGTGAACAATTACAGATAATAGCATATATAACAATTTAAACAACTAACAGCAGCACATTTCAATTGTCGTTTCAATTGAAATCAAATTTAATAAATAAAAGAATGTTAATCGTGAGTGGTTGCTCACCTTTCGAGGCTAGGGAGATAGACAAAGAAGTGAGTTACGAAATCCAGGTCCAAATTCCAAAACAAAGCTAGATGGACACAATTCGATGATCAAAGCTGATAATAGGAATAGACGAATTCAAATTAGGATTGGATCGATGAGAATAAATAGTATAAATAGTATAAGTGAACTTATGTATATAACTATATATAACTATTTATATAAAGTTATATTCTAAATTTCAAATACATATTAAATTAAATATATGTGTATTTTGAAATTATTGTTTTAAATTGAAACACAAATATTAAACTCAATATATATACATAATATATTTAAAATCAATATTTATCTCATATTCATTTCAACCTAGACTCATGCATACCCATACATATACTTTGAAAAAATAAATATATATATATATATATATATATATATAAAGACTGGTATAAATAACTTACTGTAACCAAAAAATTTACCCACAACATATTATAACATATTATAAAATACTTCTAATTTAAAATAAATAATAACTCCCAAAATCTAGCATATTACTACAAATAAAACCCGCAGCTTGTAATATAAACTATTCTACTCAAATCTAATATATACATATACTGTTAACATCCTCATCTATTATATAATCAAACCAGATGCATAAAATGCTTACAAACAGGTTACTTACAAAATATGCTTATAACAAATCTATATATATATGATATAATACAAAGCTGCAGGCAAAGTAACCATATACCTGACTTTTTTTTCAAACAAATGATAATATATATATATATATATAATTACTTAGAAATCAATATTTCTGTATATATATGACACAACAGCCTTATGTAGAACTGTCATATACTTAAAACCCAAAACTGTTGTATGCCTACACTTAAAAATGTTGAAAAACTATGGCATACAAACATTAAAACCAATACTGTTATTTATATACATTTTAAATAGTAACAACTATTATATACATATATACTTTTAAAATAAAATGCATGGTACTATATTAACGGCACATATATAACTCAAAAGAATATATAAATAAACTTATATCTATAAATGAACATTACATATAAATATTAATAATGTAACATAATGTAATTTATACAGTAACATACAAAACTATATCACCTATCAATATGGAAAAGTTATAACATATTATATGATCAACTAATATAAACTTTATATATTAACTAATATAAAAACAGGTTTACAAATATATATTATATAGTATATAATACTAACATTACTTTCAAAACATCATATATACAAACAACACGTATATTCATCATCAAGAAAATGAGGACATACGGCTGTTCTAGGGGAAGGATCGGGTGGGAGAGGCACGAGAAGAGGGCAAGGGCTGGAGGAGTCTGACGTCGGGGTGGATGTGGCAGGGAATCTCGAGCGTGCTTGCGGTAGCTGGAGGAGTCGAGTGCGGAGAGGTGTTGCACGTGATGTGATGTTGGTGGTGGAAGGTCGGTGACGTGAGGAGAGTCTCGGGTTTTGGGCGAGCAAAGGTAGGAATGGAGGAAAACTTCCAGTCGTGAAGCTTCATATATACATTTTTTCTTCTTTTCACAAGTATGGGCGAAAGACAGGAGAGAGAGGGCAAGGTAGGGAAGAAGTTTTGGAAGAGCAAATGAAAACAAATGAAAAGCTGCAAGAAAATTTATAATAGAAAAAAAAAATGTACAGAGATAACTCTTGTGAAACATACTAAAGTAATTATGAAGCAGTGGGGAGGCTACAGGAAAAGATGAATAGGCTCAAAGTTAGGTTCAAAAAAGAAAATGAGCTGTCAAAAAATAAGAAAGGCAACGTATATTTCTTTCCACCGAGAACCAAAAATATATAAACAAAGAAAATGGCAACGGTTAAATTCCCTTGATTTCAGCTGAAAACTATTTAATGCAATTAAAAATTTGCTTGAGCTGCACGGTTGAAAGTTTGGAAAGCAAGAAAACTAACGGTTGCAATTTATGGTACCGATATGACGCATCGTTTAATTGTTTCCGTCGCGTACCGGACCTCAAAATACAGAAACAAATATACCGTAGAGATCAGCACGACGTGACGATCAAAACGGTATACAGATACTAGTGGTACGATCATCCGATCGAAAGTCGATAATCGGTACCAGGAATGCTGCTATTTTGCCAGAATTAAGATAAACGGAGCAGTAGAAGTCCAAATTTGGAAAAACGAAAGATGACATCTGACTCAGAAGAAGATTTAGAAATTTTCTATATAAAAATATTCAGGTTTGGAAAACTTTTTATTATCATCAATTATTAACTGATATAAATTTAAATAAAACTACATAAGAAAATAAGCTTCAGTATTATCAAATGAAAATTTACCATTTGCTATGTTTTTAAATACGTATCCCAAATATTATATTTTTATTTCAAAATTCTTTTATTGTTTAAAATTCCAAAAAATTTCAATTAATTTAATAAATAAAATCACAAAAATCTTGGGTCGTTACACTCTCCCCCACTCAAAACTTTTCGTCCCCGAAAAGGAAGGAGGTGGGAGAATAGAACAACCAGAAAAGAAAAATATATTGAAAGACAAGGACAAATAATTAATTTAAAACTCTATAAATTTTACTTAACATATTCATTTGAAAACTTCATTTGCAATTCAATTATCTTTAATACTTTAAAACTTTTCAAAAAACCCATTTGTAAAATTTCTTGCTTCCTTTATAAATACCATTTATATGTTTAAATAACACTTTTATAAATATATGAAAACTATTTGAAAACAATTATTTACATCATTACTTATATTTACAAAGAGGTTATTGAAAACATTAAATCTATAATTCATAAATTTATTAATTCTCAAGATACTTTCAAATATTATCAATAATCATTTACTTTAAATATGTTTTATTTAATTAAAACTCCTAAAATATTTATACCACTAAAATTTTCTATTAAACCATGTAGTATATAAATAAACAATCTTTAAAAAGGATATAGTCAACAAGGGAAAGAAGGAGTATTTGGAAAAATAGAATATAGGTGAATAAATAAAGCTGAGCAGGTAAGGTAGATTCAAAAGAATAGTATCGGGCATGAATACTTAATTCAAACCATAAGGATTTCAATTTCAAATATTAATACAAAATTTCTTTGCTGGAAATGCTTTTGTAATATAATACCTTTATATCGAAGCAGATTTTCTTTCGAAAATACTTTTATAACTCGATGTCTCAACAAGTTTATCCTCGTTCCTACAGACTCTGGCAGTGCGTTGATCAGGCGCAAAGCTAGAATTCTCCAAGTACTTAGTAGACTTGTTTCAACACCTAGTTAAAAATACTGGAAAAACTTTTAAAAACAGATATGGAAAGTACAATCCAAACAAAAAAACCTTTGTCTAACCATGGTTCGCAGATACACAATGATTACGCCTAGATCCCCCAGGAAACAATCCATATCCGTAAGCTTTCTCAGCCCTGCGAGTTACGCCACGATGACTAGTAGAATGCAGGATACACAATGGTTACGCATGGGTCCCCCAGGAAACAATCTGTACCCCTAGGCCATCTCAGCCAGGCGGTTTCGCTACTAATGCGACCTACATAGATGTAGGATACACAATGGTTACGCCTGGATCCCCCAGGAAACAATCCGTACCCCTAGGCCATCTCAGCCAGGCAGTTGCGCTATGCATCCGTGCTCGTAAGACCATGGGTAACGCCATGGAGTTCGATGGAAACTCGAGTATCATATCCGGAAAACCAAAAATCAGAGAATATCGATAGAATGAATCCACAATGTGGCCACAAAGCGGATATCAAGCAGAAGGCACTTTCCATATCTTTACTTCGAAAATATGTATCATATAGTACCTTTTCAAATCACTTTCAAATATCATACTTATATAAAGTCCATTATATATAAGATTTCATTTTCAAATCGAATACTTTCCAAAATCAATAGTATATCAAATCACACTTATATAGACTTCAATTATATAAGATTTTACTTTTCAAATTAAGTACCTTTTCAAATCCATAGTTTTCGAATCAACATCATACTTATACAAATCAATTTTATATAAGTTCGATAACTTCCAAATCAGGTATTTAGTAAAAATAAGGTTCTTAAATTTCAATTTGTTTCAATATCAGTTCAGTTTCAAAATCATATACAATCCCACCAAATTTATTCTTCTCAATTTAAATATCTTTAGTTTTAAAGTTTCCAACATAATAAATTTAGAAAAATAAATCCAAATTTCCAAATCAATATAATTTAAGTCAACCAATTCATTTCCAAAATCAAATGTTTTCAAAATCATCTTATATTTACATAAGGTCCATCTTATATAAGGATCAAAATTTTCAAAAATAAATTTTGCTGTACGAAGAGCCATATGGGATTGAATATCTTTGCTTTTATGGGTTATATATCTTTGTAATTTAAATTGGAAATTTTCTTTTAGTAAGCAAAGATATTCTAACCCGATAGCTTTCAATTTCAGCGTCAAAATATATCAATGATATTAGAATATAAGATGTACATACGTCATCATTTCGCAAAATCACATTTGATCGCTCGCTCGATCACACAAGTTCGCTTTCGAACTAGTATTGTCCATTCGACTTCCCTAATGCGGATTTCGATATGGTTTCTTGACTAGAAGCCATCAGTCTCCTTGCATAGCCATATACTATGATAGAGAATTCTAGAATCGAGCCCAAAATCCATATCAAATATTCGCCATCAAGAATCGAATGAAAAATCCTAACACGAAATGGTGTAATTCACCTCGAACTTGTGTACTCAAACTTGGATCAAATTAATTATGCGAATAAAATAGCATACGTACAACTTGTGTATCTATTCCAACTTGTTAAATATATAGTTTTATAAAGATGTTACCCAGTTAAAACATTTAACTAAATTTTATTCAAAATATATTGAAGACCAAATTCTTTTCAAAACATTTCAAATCTAAATTTCATATTAGAAAATTTTAAAATAGTCTTATTCATTTACTTAACAAAACAGTTTCAACTTATTTAAATCATATTACTACATACTTTAACATACATACCAAACTTATATACTTTATACTTTTCAAAATTTCTTAGCGTTGAAAAGTTAACCTTGATTTGGAAGTGCTCGAACCTTCAAAATAGTTGAAGAAATCATTTTCAAATTCAAGAGTTGGAAATCAACAACAAATCAGTAAATCAATTTCAAAAGATAGGTTTCAAATCCGAAACTCAAGGACTGAACACCGGCTCATTTCAAATCGTTTCAAATACATATACATATATCTTTCGAATATCAAATCAAACTTCAAAATTTTGAAATCAAAATTGGTTTCGCAAAATCGCTCGCGTAGCAATGCTACTAAAGTGGCTTATCCCCCACTCTGATACTCGAAAATCAATGTCGATGATGCGTGCACTCATCACCGAAATTATTTTCCAACGACATAAGTGAGTTCTGGACTTATATTTTCTCAAACTTCTATTGAAGTTTCTTCGAAATCATTCGAAACTCATTAAAATAATTTGAAACATTTCTTATTCGGAAAAATATTTTTAAATCATATTATTATTATATATTTCAAAATCTTATAACCAATTTCAAAATACCGGAGTTCAATTCTCGAATTTCAAATTTTAAAATCCTTCAGTTATAGATCATTTTTAGATAAATCAAATTTCTTATATAATTTTTCAAAATTACAAATCCGTTCGAAACCTCAAATTCTCATTTTAAAAAGGGTATATAATCTTTATCGAAAACATTTCACTTTTATATATAGAATATAATCATACTTATCAAAATAATAATTTCAGTATATAAAACACTTTCTAAAAAAATACAAACAAACCCGATTTTTTCAAAGGATGGTTCAAGAATGGATTTCAAAACAAAGATAGAGATTCAAATTAGAGGAACTCTAATCAAATAAAATTCTGATTCGAAGGTAGGCTTGAACGAAGATGAGATAATTAAATTGCAAAATAGAAGATGGATATACTTATATAAATCGCGGGCGACCTTAACCGGTCAACCGTGATTTCAAAATAAGATCGGTGCAGAATTCTGAGGCAAATCGACATTCGATCGCCAGAGATAGAATTCGGCATAACAAGAGATAGCAGCATCTAAACCGAGGGATATATAAATCTCTGGTGAATCAATGCCAATTGTAAAGGAGTTTCACCCCTTCACAATTCATTCAAAGATTTGCGGGATCGCCGATTTTTTTATAGAGATCATTCGAAGTTGAGTTATGGGATACTCCGGAATCAAAAGAATACAAATAGGGAGAGACAAGAATGAATTTTGGAACCGCAAGGAACGTTCCAAAGTTCAAAGGAAATCGAGTCAAAAAGAAGATATTCAACTCGAACGAAAGTGATTCTGTAAATAAATTTACTATATATGCTAAGTTTTGCCTAGAGCCAAAGCTCTGATACCAACTTTAACGACCCGGTATTTTGGACCATTCAAATCGACAATAATCCACACATGTCTGACTTGAATAATTCAAAATATCAGATTGTTAATTTAAAATTTGGCAAAACTCAGAATATACAGTAAATAAATCAATCACAAAATCACAAACACAGAGTAATACAATAATACGCAGCGGAATAGATAAAATAGTAGTTCATGAAGCTACTATATAAACATCAGAGTTAGAAATAAAATACAACAGAATATCTCAAATGCAGTGAAGTCTCCAATACAACAGATGACTTCTCTGAACAAATCAACTAGAAGAGCTGAAAGCTGAGGCGATAGTTGGATCTCCAAAGGAAGCTCCAAACTCCACAGGTGAGTCTCAAACGCTGTATCACTCGGTCTGACCCGAGCGTAAAGCAAAACACAAAACACTCGAGTCAGGATTAACATTCTTATATCAATAAATCCAACTCAAGTGAAATATCAACTAAAATACAAGTAACTTAAAGGATGTTTGGGATAACCATCCTCTAAGGATCCGTGGAACTATCTACAAGGTGGAAATATACACTATAACACCATGGTCATTTCAATTTAATTTATACTTCAAACCCAAATATCATTTCATTTCAAATATATCTATTTTCCAAAATAGTATATATAGGTTAAATAATTTATAAAGTAGAGTATTTATAATTTCCTCAAATTTCACAAATTGATTCAATTTTACTCAAATTCCACATTCAAATTTATTCAAAGCTCAATTCATCAATTCAATTCAGTTCTCAATAGACCATTTAAATTTTTAATATATTTCAAGGCTTTAATATTCAATATTTCAAAGTTAAATTTAACAGTTTCATATAGCTCTTGATTTAACTTCATTATTATTTAATCAGGGAATATTCACTTAATAAATTCAATATCATTTAACTAGCCTTAAATTACATTTTTACTAAATATTTCCTTAAATTTATTTAAACAAGAAATATTCATTAAATTACTTAAATCAAACCCAAGTTATAAATCATATCTTAAATCTCAATTTCAATAAGTTTCAAATCGGTTTAATTAAATAAAATTTATCCTTTGAATATCTTAACTAAATTCAAATTATCTTCCCAACCTTACTAATTCAAATTATTACCAAAATCTATTTTGAAATATAAATTTTATACTTAAACATATCATATGTATTAAACCCATCTTAATTAAATTAAATATCATTATTAAATCTACATATATCATTACCATTTAGATATAATAATTTAAGAATCAACATTTATTAAAACCATATATTTCTTCCCAAATCCATAGAATTTATTTTCAAAATATTTGTATATATGGACCAACGGTGTCTGTATATAATTTCCTATTTATGGTCAAGTGATACGGATATTTATCATTTCAATCCGTAAATTTAAATACATACGGGTAGATATCATTTCGACCCGTAATCCCAAATTCAAATCAATTGAAAATCGCTTGGGTTTATCATTTCAACCCATAACGATTTTCTCCTATTCTAAAGTCCGTCCGGGTATGTATCATTTCAACCCATAGTGAATTCTATACTAACAGGGAACTTGCAAAATGATAACAGATAATATAAAATATAACAACAGACATATGTCATCAGTAACAATATAATATAAACAACATGATATGGTGTCATATCCCACAGGTGAACAATTACAGATAATAGCATATATAACAATTTAAACAACTAACAGCAGCACATTTCAATTGTCGTTTCAATTGAAATCAAATTTAATAAATATAAGAATGTTAATCGTGAGTGATTGCTCACCTTTCGAGGCTAGGGAGATAGACAAAGAAGTGAGTTACGAAATCCAGGTCCAAATTCCAAAACAAAGCTAGATAGACACGATTCGATGATCAAAGCTGATAATAGGAATAGACGAATTCAAATCAGGATTGGATCGATGAGAATAAATAGTATAAATAGTATAAGTGAACTTATGTATATAACTATATATAACTATTTATATAAAGTTATATTCTAAATTTCAAATACATATTAAATTAAATATATGTGTATTTTGAAATTATTGTTTTAAATTGAAACACAAATATTGAACTCAATATATATACATAATATATTTAAAATCAATATTTATCTCATATTCATTTCAACCTAGACTCATGCATACCCATACATATACTTTGAAAATATATATATATAAAGACTGGTATAAATAACTTACTGTAACCAACAAATTTACCCACAACATATTATAACATATTATAAAATACTTCTAATTTAAAATAAATAATAACTCCCAAAATCTAGTATATAACTACAAATAAAACCCGCAGCTTGTAATATAAACTATTATACTCAAATCTAATATATACATATACTGTTAACATCCTCATCTATTATATAATCAAACCAGATGCATAAAATGCTTACAAACAGGTTACTTACAAAATATGCTTATAACAAATCTATATATATATGATATAATACAAAGCTGCAGGCAAAGTAACCATATACCTGACTTTTTTTCAAACAAATGATAATATATATATATATATATAATTACTTAGAAATAAATATTTCTGTATATATATGACACAACAGCCTTATGTAGAACTGTCATATACTTAAAACCCAAAACTATTGTATGCCTACACTTAAAAATGTTGAAAAACTATGGCATACAAACATTAAAACCAATACTGTTATTTATATACATTTTAAATAGTAACAACTATTATATACATATATACTTTTAAAATAAAATGCACGGTACTATATTAACGGCACATATATAACTCAAAAGAATATATAAATAAACTTATATCTATAAATGAACATTACATATAAATCTTAATAATGTAACATAATGTAATGTATACAGTAACATACAAAACTATATCATCTATCAATATGGAAAAGTTATAACATATTATATGATCAACTAATATAAACTTTATATATTAACTAATATAAAAACAGGTTTACAAATATATATTATATAGTATATAATACTAACATTACTTTCAAAACATCATATATGTTTGTACCAAAAATGGGCACAACACTCTTCAGGAGTTTTTGTTAGATGATGGTTATGTCTTTCCTCCGCACTTGAAGAGCATCATTGGGTGCCCAAAGGGCCCGTGCATTCCCCAGTGTAAAGTGCATGAATGTGTTGTGTAGTGCAAATGCTGTGCGTGACTTGAGCAAATTTTACAAAGTTAAAGAAAACATGCAAGCGACGAAATTCTGGAAATCAGACAGGCATGACCGTCATCGCTGACCGTCACGACCGCGCCATCCAGATGACGGCGATCGATTCAAGTTAAAGTTTGCTTATACTCTTGTTTTTGTTAAATAGCAGTTCCATCAACGAGCTTCAAGAGGCAGTCAAGTATGCAATGCTGTGATCGAGTTCAATTATGCAAGCCAGAAGCTCGTCGGTGTCAAGTGGTCAGGTTTTCAGAATTTCCATATGTTTGTCAAGATTTAATTTCGAATCGATCACCGCACCTCACTCCCATATCGAGACAGGGGGATCACGTATTTCGGCATGGCAACGTTCGAATCGATACTTTCGTATCGATCGCCCTGGCGAAGGAGTGCTTCGTGTCGATCAGGCTGAAGTGGGAATGCTTCGTGTCGATCAGGTTCGACTCGACACATATCATGTCGATCGAGGGCACCGATTTCGCATCGATCTGAAGGCAGTGGCTTCATATCGACCGCCGCCCTCGTCTCCATATCGATGCGAGCATATACAGTCTAGATCGATACGAATACTCCCAGTCCAGGACGATACGAAGTGAATTTGAAATGTTTTCCTCCTTGTCTCCTTCTTCCCCAAAGGATTTTAACTCCATGGCCACGCTCCATCCCCAGATCTCGTTTTCTCTCGTCCAGATCTCGAATTTATCAAACTCGGTCGTAGAAGCAAGGAGGATGATTGGAGTCTCGAGTTTTATCATTATTAACATAATCTTATTTGCTAATCACCTGATTTTAGAAATTAAGCTCGAAGGATCGAAGGTTTGGGTCGATTCGAAAATGAACAATACTTCCTCTCGGTCTATCGATACGGAGATAAAAAAGGAACAGAGAACAGCAGTAAAAAATAGAAGGTAAAAAAGTGAAAAGTGACAAAGTCCAGGGTATTTATATGAAGCCAAGGGCAAAACCGAGTCGTTCTTCCTCCCAGTCCACGCGACCGGTCGCAACCGGTTAGCCCCATGAGCCGAGTCGAACGCCCCGTTTTCGTATCCGCGTGACCAGGGATCCCTATCGATTCGAGATGGACAGCACACTATCGATACAAAGCACACGGAGAAGCCACCTGGGGGCGATAGACTCCATCGGTTCGAAATATTCATTCTTGTGAGCCATCAACGCGCAACAGAGCAGATTTATCGATACGAGGTCAATGTTCGTATCTGTTGAAGCCCATCAATGCGAGTGATTGTCTCGTATCCATCGAAGGTCATCGATACGAATCGAAATTCATGACAAATTGTGACCATCGACGCAGATAGGCATTTCGTATCCATCAGATCCACCCGTGTCGATACGAAACCAACCTCTCAACCTTCTATATCGATCCAGGAGAGGATCGACACAAAGGAGCAGCTCAAAAACAACCGTCAACTCGTGTTTCGACTCAAGTTTCGAATCAGTTCAAGATGGGATTAATTCGAAATTTGACGACGACTCAGAAATTGGAAGCTTTTCAAAGCACGTCATGTTTTCACAAGACGTACTTTGGGGGGCAAATGTTATCCCGCCTTTTGGCAAGGCCAGGACACCAAGGGGTTGGATTCCAAATGTCGTTTGTCATGGATATCGTTGAATTTCGACCAAGTCCGGATCAAGCTCCAATCGATGAGACATGATCGGGAAAATAAAGCAAACCAACGTTCCAAGTTTCAGATCGATTCGAGTTCGTATGCTCAAGTTATGATGGATTCAAGTCAAAGGGGAGAGCACTTTTTCGTATCCATCGTGAAGCAGCAGTTCGTATCGATCGAAGTTAACCATGCTTCGAATTCATCGAATTCGTCTTGGTGGACTTCGTATCAATCAGCCCGGCCCAGATTTCGTATCCATCGCTATGGGTGATTTCGCATCCATCAGATCAGCAGTGAATTCGTGTCCATCAGTGGATCTCGGTTCGTATCCAACCAGTCTGTGTCCATCACCCGCTTCGCATCCATCAGTTCCCTCAGATTTCGTATCGATCAGGTCGGCAATGCTCGTATCCATCGATTTCGTATCGATAGACTCCGTACCCATTAACGGCTAAGACGACCCGTGTCAATTGGCCAAAATATCTACTTCGTATCCATCGAGGCACTGTTCTTCGTATCCACCAAAGAACCTTACTTCGAGTCCATGCGAAATGACTTACTCGTATCCATCAGGTCAACCAGCTTGGATAACATGTCATCTCTCGAAGAAAAAGAGGCGAGATACATGGAATCGAAACAGTCAATACGGCGCTGAGACCGGATCGAGGCGAAGCGCGCGCACCACGTTATCCCTCGATGCGAATGCGCCGAGATATATGGAGTTGACACGGTCGACTCGGAGTAAAGACCGGATCGAGGCGAAGTGTGCGTTCCACGTCTTCACAGAGGCGCGTGACACCATCGATTCGAAGCCCTCAGCTCGGAGAGATGGATTCGAACCAGATAGCCTAGCGAAGAACGTCGCCTCGTATCGATGATATCTCTCAATCCGCTGATCCAAATACCATGAAATTTTAACTGAAGGTTGCACACATACCGAGGAACATCTCCACCAAATTTGGGCTCAATTGGAGGTAATCTTGATCGATACGAAATGACTTTGTATCGATCACAGATCGACTTGAAACTCTCTGGAAATGGTCGAATGGGTCCCCTCACGTGTCAGACCAAGTCTCCCGGAGTTTGAGCGAAATCTAAGCCTCCTACGCCTATAAATAGAGCCCCAGAATCAACAGAAAAAGGATCTTTTTTCTCTGAAGCGTCCAGACTCTACCGGATTGGGATTTTCATCCTATTTTTGCTGTCAATTTCGAATTCTAATCTGTAATCCGCTGTTCATTGCTGTAAACGCTTGTAATCATTGAAAGAGAATCAATAAAATCATCAAAACTTCATAGTGGACGTAGGCTATACGCCGAACCACTCTAAATTGCTTGTCTGTGCATTTTACATTTCTGTTTGTTGGAGTTTTTGTTAGATAATCTCTGTTTTACATTTACATTCTTCATTTTATCTCTTCAAATAACTCCCAAGAGTGTTGTGCCCATTTTTGGTACAAACAATATATACAAAAATCACGTATATTCATCATCAAGAAAATGAGGACTTACGGCTGTTCTACGGGAAGGATCGGGTGGGAGAGGCACGAGAAGAGGGAAAGGGCTAGAAAAGTCTGACTCGGGGTGGATGTGGCAGGGAATCTCGAGCGTGCTGTTTCTTTCCACCGGTGGCTGGAGGTTCAAAAAATATATAAACAAAAATATATAAACAAAGAAAATGGCAACGGTTAAATTCCCTTGATTTCAGCTGAAAACTATTTAATGCAATTAAAAATTTGCTTGAGCTACACGGTTGAAAGTTTGGAAAGCAAGAAAACTAACGGTTGCAATTTATGGTACCGATATGACGCATTGTTTAATTGTTTCCGTCGCGTACCGGACCTCAAAATACAGAAACAAATATACCGTAGAGATCAGCACGACGTGACGATCAAAACGGTATACAGATACTAGTGGTACGATCATCCGATCGAAAGTCGATAATCGGTATCAAGAATGCTGCTATTGTGCCAGAATTAAGATAAACGGAGCAGTAGAAGTCCAAATTTGGAAAAACGAAATATGACATCTGACTCAGAAGAAGATTTAGAAATTTTCTATATAAAAATATTCAGGTTTGGAAAACTATTTATTATCATCAATTATTAACTGATATAAATTTAAATAAAACTACACAAGAAAATAAACTTCAATATTATCAAATGAAAATTTACCATTTGCTATGTTTTTAAATACGTATCCCAAATATTATATTTTTATTTCAAAATTCTTTTATTGTTTAAAATTCCAAAAAATTTCAATTAATTTAATAACTAAAATCACAAAAATCTTGGGTCGTTACAGGTTTGATTCTCTATCACTATCTCAACAAGATCTAAGTGCTATTCCGAGTTATAGGCTTCTTTGTAATCTATCTAGCGATAAAAGGTGTGATTGTAGCCTTGGAAATCGATCAAGCGAGAAAAGGTGTGATTGTAGCCTTGGAAATCGATCAAGCGAGAAAAGGTGTGATTGTAGCCTTGGAAATCAATTGGGTGAACTTGTTGCCCCGGAAATCAAGTATGTAACAACCCGCATATTTATCGATTTTATATTTAAATATTTCATCGTTAGTCGGATTTTAGTCCGAAAAGCTACCTTTTGCAAACAGTTGAATTAGGACTCGAGACCACTTCCATTGAGTTCAAAATAATGTTTGCGACCTTTTTGAGTATAAACTTCGATATGTTCGGAGCTAGCTAAAATTTCGACCTTTTCCACTTGAAGTTTGAGTTTGGGTTCAACCCACTAGCCCACTAATACCCAAACTGAACCCCTCTCCCCTCATTCATTTTCATTCCTAATATTTCAGCTCTAAAGAGAACAATGGGGGAAAAGATTGGAAATGGAAATTCCTAAGCCCTAGTTTCCATTTGCAAATCAAGTTCTAGCTCCAAATTCAAAGAGAACCCATAGGTATGCATCTCCATCTTCTTCTCCAACTCTTTCTCCTTTCAATTTCAGAAATTTCCTAAACCTAATTTAGGAAATGTTTCTCTTTTAAGCTTAGATTCAAGCTTGTTGAGTTGGAATTGAAGAGTGTTTGTCCTTGCCTTGCTCTATAGCTTCCTCTTCATTGTTTTTGTGTAAAAGGTGAGATTTTTATCTCACATCTATGACTATAATTATCTTTGGTTGTTAGGTATGAATTCCTAACACCTCTTCATGTGCATTTGCTCTTGTTTTGGATTGGTTTTGTGAATATTCCAATTTTTGGTTTTTGAAGTCAAATTTGTGTGTAAATCTTTTTATGGATGTTTGATCATGCTTTTGGTGATGCACCATGGAGCATATAGGGCAGGGTTGCTGATTGGCATAATCCCTTAGAGCCAATGTTCGTCCGGTTGCATTTTGGAAGAGTTTGCTCTTTATTTGTATAGGCTGAAAAACAGCCCAGGCATGATTCAGTCGACTGAATTCTCTGTTCAGTCGACTGAATCTGGAACCCGAAAGTTTCCAGGCAGGGTTTAGTCGACTGAAAATCTCTGTTTAGTCGACTGAACCT
Source organism: Allium fistulosum (assembly GCA_030737815.1). Taxonomy (NCBI): domain Eukaryota; kingdom Viridiplantae; phylum Streptophyta; class Magnoliopsida; order Asparagales; family Amaryllidaceae; genus Allium; species Allium fistulosum. The sequence goes on from CM060906.1 coordinate 330,653,115, forward strand.
GGAACAGAAAGTTTCCAGGCAGAATTCAGTCAACTGAAATTCTCTGTTCAGTCAACTGAAATCTCTGTTTAGTCAACTGAAATCTCTGTTGAGTCAACTGAATTTGCTATTTTAGCCCACTTTGCATTTTGGGATTGAATTTCCAATTTGAAACGATTCGTGATGATCCTATTTGTTGTTATCATTTATTATGACTTTGATGACTCCTTTTTAGGGATTTTTGAATATCTATTTCGATGGATTCTTTATCGGTTTCTTTGGATTCGATTCACGTCTTCGAATGTGAATTTTTATGATTTATTGTTTCTACAATCACTTCTATGATTTGTCACTTTAAATATAAAGGTTTTCTATAATAGTAGTAAATATCAAAACCCTTTCATCAAAACGATTTCAACACTATTTTATTACAAACTCGTTTATAAAACCATTTTCCAATCTATTAGTATATACAAACCTTTACCTCACTCGTATGAGAAATCTAATTAAACGACTTAGTAAAACAAGTGGTATGAAACGCTTGCGTTACTTCATCGGTTAATTTTTGGACTTGTTCGATTGAATCTCTTGTGACAATTTTCTAGTGGAAATCTACAATTTGTTCGTAAATATTTAAGTTAAGCTAGTGGTTATGGGACATGAAGCTAAACTCATATATTTACTAGCTTAGTGTAATTGACACTTCTTGATGATCGATGATGATCATTTTATGGTTTAGACTAGCAATGTGCGATGTCTCTTTGTCCATGTGAAGGACTGTACTTCATTTTATTGAGCTTCGTCTCATTTCTTTGTGGGCTAGCAACCCAAGTACTTTTAATGTGTTTCGATTCATCTGATGTACCGTTTGTACTACATCGATGTCTCGGCTTTCCAGTTCGTTGGACGCATCGTTTGCACTGCGTCATTGTTCAATTCATTGGACGTACCGTTTGCACTGCGTCAATATTCGATTCATCTGATGTACTGTTTGTACTACATCGATGTCTCGGCTTTCCAGTTCATTGGACGTACCGTTTGCACTACGTCAATGTTCAATTCATTGGACGTACCATTTGCACTGCGTCAATATTCGATTCATCTGATGTACCGTTTGTACTACATCGATGTCTCGGCTTTCCAATTCATTGGATGTACCGTTTGCACTACGTCAATGTTCAATTCATTGGACGTACCGTTTGCACTGCGTCAATATTCGATTCATCTGATGTACCGTTTGTACTACATCGATGTCTCGACTTTCCAATTCATTGGACGTACCGTTTGCACTACGTCAATGTTCAATTCATTGGACGTACCGTTTGCACTGCGTCAATATTCGATTCATCTGATGTACCGTTTGTACTACATCGATGTCTCGGCTTTCCAGTTCATTGGACGTACCGTTTGCACTACGTCAATGTTCAATTCATTGGACGTACCGTTTTCACTGCGTCAATATTCGATTCATCTGATGTACCGTTTGTACTACCTCGATGTCTCGGCTTTCCGGTTCATTGGACGTACCGTTTGCACTGCGTCAATGTTCCGGCTTTCATGCTCCTGTTTGGGATTGGCCATCCTTTTCTTGTGATTTCTGGATTTCTAATTATTGATTTTTGGAATTTATGTTTCACCAGCTTTTACCATTGACATTGATGAGTATGTCATTTTATTGTGGCTTGGTGAATTAAATTAAGAATATGACGTTCTTTTCTCTGTTTTGAGATTATTGAGATATTGTATGACTTTTGTGGGATTTCTAATGTATACTTATCATAGTATGACACCTTTTTGTTATCATACGTTTTATTATCATATCTCATATCCTATCTCACTTTATCTGATATTTATAGCTAGACTGATCCGTTTATTATTTTCTTCTTAAATAATACTCGGGTCAGACTGAGATTTTACAGGTGCTTCCTTATGACTTCGTATCTGGAGCCATCTTCTGAGTTTTGGCTAACTACTCTAGTTTAGTAGTTTTTGTTGTATACATTTGAGATTGAGACTCCTTGATGTATACATATTCTTTTACCTTGCACTTGTATCTATTCTTTTGTGTTATGTGGATCTTATTTGACCACTACTCTGATGTACACTTTCATGTGTTATATTCATATCTATTTCCGCCTTTGTGATATGAATTGTCTGTGACTGATTTGTGTTATGTTTATTTCTATATTTGTTTCCGAAGATTATATATAGCCACTGTGTGATAGCTTTGAGTTTATATCGGTATGTCGGATTTCCTCCTCATATGAAATACATGCTATACTATCTGACATATCGGTGCTCGCATAAAGAAATTACATGGTTGGTCGCTCCTCAACAGCCTTATTCTTCGGGCTAGTTGACAGCATTATACCGTAGTGTTCTTGGCTAGCGTGGGTATAGAGGTGGGGCGTCACAAAGTATCTCTACCCAGAGGATTGTTATTCTGGAGGGTGTACCTCGTAGCCTTGAAACCGAGGGTTGTAATTATTGAATTGCTTTTGAAAGGAAATCCGTACTTGATTGTGCGGGACTGGATGTAGGGTAACCCCAAACTAGTATAAAATCTGGTGTGTTCTTTCCTTTACTGCATTTACTTTATTTCTGCATCTGTGTTTGTTTCTGTGATCATATCTGTGTCTGAATATTGCATACATTTGTGTTCAAATTAACCTAAACTCAGAAAGATTTAGTAATTTCTTAAAACCACTATTCACCCCCCCTCTAGTGTTATTCCTAGCCTTAAGATCCGTAATCCGCATTCCTCACATTTGGTATCAGAGCAAGGTTTTCAAAAGTTTCATAATCTGATTTTTGAAAAATTTTCAAAATGGCTACCAACATTGGTAATGTTATTAACACTAGTATTCCTGTCACTAGTTCATTTGTAGAAGGTCAGTCTACTGCTAGACCACCACTTTTTAATGGCAGTAACTATGCATATTGGGCATGTAGGATGAAAATATATTTACAATCTGTAGGATTAGATACTTGGAATATCACACAAACTGAATATTCTGAACCCACAACTAATTTTGCATAGTGGACTACTGAGCAAAAGACTGTTGCACAAAATAATTCTAAAGCAATGAATATTTTGTTTTGTTCACTTGAAAGAAATGAATTTAATAGAGTGTCAGTTTGTAAGTCTGCATATGAAATCTGGAAAACTTTGCAAGTGACTCACGAAGGAACAAGCAAAGTTAAACAGACCAAAATTTCCATGCTCACAAATCAGTTTCAGTTATTTAAAATGAATACTAATGAGTCTATTTCAGATATGTATAGTCGATTTCAAGATATTGTGCATTCTTTAATATCCTTGGGAAAGGAATTTTCAGAAGAAGACCAAGTCAGAAAAATTATAAATTCTCTCACTCCAGAATGGGATCAAAAGACACTTGCAATTGAAGAGGCAAATGACATCAGTATCTTAAAGATAGAAGAATTGATTGGAAATCTAATGTCATTTGAAGTTCAAATGATCGGGAGAAGAGAAAGCAAAGCATCCGAAAAGAAATCAATGGCATTCAATGCATTAACCGACGGATCAGACTCAAACAGTGATAATGATGAAGAGATAGCATTTATGACCAGGAATTTTCGCAAATTTCTGAAATACAGAAAGATGAATAATCTCAAGAGAAACAACTATAAGAATTCTGGAAATCAGAATACAGTGCCAAATAATGTCAAATGTTTCAACTGTGATGAACCAGGTCATATCAAAAGAGACTGTCCGTATCCAGAAAGGTAGAATCCTCCTATAAACAATGATTCAGTAAAGAAACGGAAGCGTGCATTTACTACTACTCTAGATGACTCAGACTCGTCCTCAAGCGATGATGATCAGAAGACAGATAACTCAAAATTGTGTTTTACGGCAATTCATGACTTCAACAAATTCAAGGAAACGGACTCAGAAAAAGGTACACATTTACAATACAATTGATTGAGATTGCATTCTTAGAATTAGATGATTGATTGCTTGATTGATTGATTTTGAATTGGTGTGTTGATTGAATTTTAAATTTTTTTTTTATTTTTTTTATAATTTATTATTATTTTTATTATTTTTAATATAATAATATTTTCTGGAATTTACTATAAGAACACTCCAGATATATATATATATATATAGACATTAAAATATTAAGTGTATATATATTAGAATACTAGGAAAAATAAATCATAGAAATTCACAGGCACATGTCGACATGGTCCCTACCATGATGTCGACATGGGTACAAATTTTGAAATTCAAAATTTGAATTCAAATGGTTGAATTTCCCTCCATCTTTTCACTTCATTCAATACTCTGAAAAGGCATCTTTTGACCAGAGAACATGTCTTTCAGAAATCTATTTAGTCACTATCTTTTATCACAACTTTTCACTTTCATTTTCAAATTCAAACTCTCTCTTCAAAACTCCAAGCTCTCTATTCTCTACCTTAATGGCTTCTTCAAGCAACCCCTCCACCATGAGACTCTCCAGAAACTTGAAAGAGCAACTCCTCAATAATCCGGAGGCAATAAAAGCATACATCAATTATGCTAACTATGGAAAAGTCCATCCCAGAAAGTTTGCTATTTTTCAAGATTTTGCTTCTTATGAAATTGATACTCTTTTTGCAAACAATCAAATTCTTAGTCTCGTTGATTCTTCTCAAAATGATTTTGTTTGTTACCCAAATCTTGTTAAAATTTTCTATGCAAATCTCAATCGAGGATTTTTTGGAGGAAATGATAATGAAATTTGGAGTAGTGTCAGGCACTAGAATTGTTTTAAATTGTGATCTTTTGGGTACCATTCTCAATTGCAAAAGCACGGGAATGGATCTTTCTAGTTTTCAAATCAATGAACATGATCGTGAGACATTTCATCATATTTTTGAAGGAGATGAAAACTTTGAATTTAAAAACCGAAACTTTCGTCCTAAAGCAAGAATTGTCAATCTTCTCTTACAACATACTTTGACCCCAAGATCGGGAAATTTTAACAATCCTACTTCAAAAGTGTGCAAAGCACTTTTTGCTATTTTCGGAAATTATGATATCAATTGGGCGCAAGTTATTTTGGATGAACTTTGTCCTAAAAATTTTGAAATGGGAGAAAACACTTTATATCATGGAATTTACCTTACTCGGATTTTCAACTATTTGGAGTAAATTTCAAAGGAGAAGAATTTATTTCAAGAAAAGTTTTTAATATCTCAGACATTTCTCTCATGAAAATCCCATATGTTTTTCAACCTTATGAGACTCTTGCCGAAAAGGAAGAGCGTTTGGCTCATGAAGATATGGAAGAGGAAGAAGAAGAAGAAAGGGATGAAATGGAAGTAGAAGAAGAAGAAGTAGGTGAAACATCCCTAGAAAGTATTGAATATCCCTCCAATCCTTCCAACAAAACCCTTCTCAAAAACCAAAAGGTTATTGTTGAGAATCAACGAGTTCTTAAAAGAACCGTTAGTAAGAAATTGGACAAAATGTCATCCAAGATGAACAAGTTTTTCTCTAAAGTCAGCAAGAAACTTGGATTATCTTCATCTTCATCATCCTCTAACTAGTTCTATATCTTTATATCATATCGAATTAGTTTAAGTTTTTTTTAATTTGAGTGTTTATGTAGTTCTTTATGTTTAATCATTGTATTATCCTATTATGCAATGAAATTGAAATTCCTTTCTGTTATCTAGCTTATCTTATCTCCTGAATAAATGTTAGTATATTATATAAATTTATATATATACACAATTATTCAGAAAATCAATATTACCATCAAATTTCACTATAGTATGTCGACACCCCCCCTTGACCATGTCGACATGTACTGGTCAGAAATGACATTTCATTTCAAATTTGAAATTTGAATAACTACCATATGTCTATTCATTTCAAACGAATTCCTACACCTATAAATACCTATTTCTAACAGAATTTTTCACCCAATATTATTTTCTATCTTCTTTATCTCTTATTCTCTTCACAAATTCAAAAATGGCAAATCCTATTCACAATTTAACCGAGAATCTTGAAGAGACGCTTAATTCATTCAAGAACATTCTCTCATTCATTCTTCGTAACCAGCGACACTTAGAGTTGAGTCAAATGCAGATGATCAAGGAGCAAGAAAGGCATTTCGATGCAATTCGATGGATGATTTCTTCCCTGCACAAGGATGATAACGAAGCACATCCTCCTGTCTCTCTCACAAATGACAATGAAAATTGGGATGCCATCAAAGCAGACCCTATTTTCGGAGAAGAAGGAAGGGTGGAAGTTCCCCGTAACGTTTAATTTGTTTGCTTTATTTAATTACTCTATTTGAATTGATTGTTTTTGATTGAAATTGGTTGTTTTAATTGACTTGATTTATACATTGGTGTGGTTTGATGGTTGTATAAAATATACATTAATATATTTATAATCGTTGGTTGAATATCAAAGTTATTTCTTATATATACTCTGTTATATAGTTTATTAATGCAGGTACTTGAGTACAAGAATGAGGGGGAGTTATAGTTTGTAGTTAGATTGTTTTTGTTGATGACAAAGGGGGAGAAATATAAAATAGGAGAGTTAGGCATAGATTAAGGGGGAGTTATTAGATTTAGGGGGAGTCAATAGGATAGAAGTAATATTTTATAAACAAAGGTTGTCATCATCAAAAAGGGGGAGATTGTTAGTCCATGAGTTGATGGTTTTGATGACAAAAACCTTAGAATAAGATTATAAAATATAAATACTAACATTATAGTTTAGATATATATGTATATGCAGGATTTAACCATGCAGGTACCAAGAATGAAGACTGTACAGTATAGAGATTCAAGATATCAAGATTGAAGACTCATGAGTATCAAGAATATCAAGATTATCAAGAGTTCAAGATTTCAAGATAAGTATTGAGTCTAGAATTATGTTAAAACTTCACAATAGCACTGAAATCTTCACTCCATTTTTCTTTTGGGATGGAACCCATTTCTACCTTTTTAGTGGCTTACAAACCCACGACAAGTATCTTACAAACCTATGACAAGTGGCTTACAAACCCACGAACATCCTGGTTTTGTACAAGTTCTCGAGTCCTGTCATGATGAGATATTCTGCAGGAAGAAGCTTGCAAAACTACTTCAAAATGATTTTCAAAAACTACTTCGGAATGATTTTCAAAATTGTTTTTCAAAATGTTTTAGCCTTAAAAATTATCTTTTTAAATGATTTTAAAAAAAATGTTTTAGCCTTAAATATTCTTGTTTTTAAGCTTCGGTTATTTTAAACTATCTTTTAATTATAATATATTTATACTTTGATTTAAATATAAAATTATAGTAAAATATTATATATATTATTCTTTATATTCATCTATGTATTTTATCTATAATCAAGTATATTTATAAAGTTTAAAATAGTTTTAATATAAGATAAAGGTTATTTTCAAAGAAAATCAAAACATCAAAAATTGCTATGGGATGTCGACATGCCTATGGTGACCATGTCGACATGGTGACAGTTGAGTTCAAAATTTAAATTTCAAAAGAAGTGTTTATTCGTCATAACTCTTCACGAATGGACATGATTGTTGTTCTTATATAAATAGGGGTTAGTTTCAACGAATTTTTAATCAGCTTTTCTGGTTTTTTTCACTCCTCTTCTTCTTCCACATTTTCTTAATCAAAATTCTATCATTACTCTGCCGAAATCAACATTGAATCTAACTAGATTATCTCTGGTTTGATTCTCTATCACTATCTCAATAAGATCTAAGTGCTATTTAGAGTTATAGGCTTCTTTGTAATCTATCTAGCGAGAAAAGGTATGATTGTAGCCTTGGAAATCAATCAAGCGAGAAAAGGTGTGATTGTAGCCTTGGAAATCAATTGGGAGAACTTATTGCCCCGAAAATCAAGTATCTCTACCCAGAGGATTGTTATTCAGGAGGGTGTACCTCGTAGCCTTGAAACTGAGGGTTGTAATTGTTGAATTGCTTTTGAAAGGAAATTCGTACTTGATTGTGCGGGACTAGATGTAGGGTAACCCCGAACCAGTATAAAATCCGGTGTGTTCTTTCCTTTACTGCATTTACTTTATTTCTGCATCTGTGTTTGTTTCTATGATCATATCTGTGTCTGAATATTGCATACATTTGTGTTCAAATTAACTTAAACTCAAAAAGATTTAGTAATTTCTTAAAAACACTATTCACCCCCCTCTAGTGTTATTCCTAGCCTTAAGATCCGTAATCCGCATTCCTCACATTCCCATGGTTTGGAATGTTTTATTATTAAAATATGATATATATTGAAATTATTGATATTGTTATTTTTTCCGACCTAACCGCGCAAAGGAGACTGTCGAAATTTTTCGTAAATTTAGGACTTAGAAAATTTTGTGAAAGTGAGTTATTTTCAAGTTCTTATTATACTAAATGATATAAATTTAAGTGTTTATAAATTGATTATTTTGTATAAAATTATATCAAGTTCTTAATTCCTTTTTGTTCCTTTTTTAGGACGAAAAGTTTTGAGTAGGGAGAGTGTAACGACCTGTATTTTTCGATAATTAAAAATATTAAATTAAATAAGATTTTGAAATTTAATATTTTGAGGAATTAAAATTTATGATTTATTAACGAGAAAAATAATCAGAATATAATTTAATAAGGTTGATTGAATGAGATTGACAACTGTTTAAGGTTATTGCAACTAATGGTAATAATAAAGATATAAATCAATGTTGTATTAAAAAGAGAAATTATAATTAATTGAAATTGGTTAATATAGAATGGAATCGATATTTGGCAAGTAATTTATCAACCTTTGTTTGCAAACACTAGGTTAATAGAGGTGAATTATTAATGTATTACAATTGATTGATTATCATCTTGATATCTAATCCGTTTGAAATTAATTGTAAATCAATTGAAATTAAATATAATTAAATATTGCAGCTAATATGAGTTAAGATGATAACTGTAGAATAAGAATGTAACGAAATGTAAACTAATGTTAATTATATTCATAAGGTGATGGTTGATTGAATAATAAGAGTGTAAATCGAAATAAAAGAAATTGACTGAAATTAAATTATTATTAACTGGGATTTTATTACAGTTGTAATCGAATGCTGAAATTAGTACAATATTTAAATATTGGATTTAACATGGAAAATTTATTTTAAAAGATTTTAAATTTCTATGTAATCAAGAATGATGAAAATTGTTAACTTTTAAACTTTGAATTTAAAGGTGATTAAATTGAGTTTAAAATAATAATTTATATAATTAACGTGTAAAATTGGGTTTCTAAGCACTGTCTTGGATTTCAACGAAACCGGTTTCATCAGATCCATAACAGTGAATTATTGCAGGATTTCAAGTTTTGTAACGATTGGATATATCGTTTGATCGTGCGAGCTCGAAACGCGTAGAAATCGGTTTATGGAATTTAAATGAATATAATCTGATTTTAAAAGCTAACTTCTATATACTTTTGAATTAGGGTTTGAAACTAGTTTCATTGAGTTTAAAAATATTGAAAACCTATATTTCGATATATTGGATGATCCATTTTCGTTTCGGGAATGAAACGGGCTTTTCGGGTCGTTATCGTTTCGACTCAATTCGATCTGTCCATTCGTCCTTATCCATCTGTCTATATAAATAGATTTTTTGTCCTCTAACCCTAGCAGCCTTTCATTTTATTTATGTATGTACCTCTACTTCTCTTCTGCTCCTTCTCAAACGTCAGAACATCAAAACCCTAATTCCCAATTTCAAATCAAAATCAAATCCAAAAATTCAAACTCCTCAAACTATGTCATATAATATATCGTTGCGAAGCTCTTGACGAGCGCAATCTACTATTGCAATTCGTTTTTCGTTTGGAGTCTTGGTTTGGCCAGAAATTGGCGAAGAAGTTTCGACCGTTCATATTAGGGTTGTCGATCCAACGGTGGATAGTCGACTATACGATGATCAGGAAGTGCAGCTTGTAGAGGTCGTGAATCAGGTCTCAAGGGTGGTGTTCGTTCATGCCAAAGATGATCGATTTCGCCACGATTGGCGTTTGAACATCGGCAGTGGCGGAGGTCTGAGATGGGGTCGGAGCACGTCGATCTTGGCCAGTATGGGTGGCGTGACATGGGTGTCTCGGTGGAGTTGTCAGATCTGAGTGATGGTGCTCGTAGGTGGCGCGGTGGTTGCTCGAACATGGCGGTTGCTGTTCGTGTCGAGGTCGCATACGAGAGTGATATCGTTTGGAGGTATACGAATTTACCAATATGCCCTTTGTTTATTTTATTTTAATGTTTAAGTTCAAATGTTCTAAAATAGCTATTACAGGGTATTTTACGCGGCATTTTTAAAAGCCGTGAAAAATTTTCACAGTGTTTAAATTGCTATTTAAATGTAACATGACTAGGTAAAATCGCTGCAAAAACTCTAACATGGCATATGTGAAAATACCGCGATAAGAAAACTTAAAGCATCATTTTTGAAGAACTCTAACTTAACATAGGGGGAACGTTGTGATAGAACAATTTTAGGCAGCATTTTTGAAAATACTATTATATGATTTGGACTTATTACAGCTTGTGGTTATACAGTGTTCTTCATAATGATGCAAAAGGCTTTAACGACATTTTTAAAACGCTGCAAAAAGTGTTTTTTGTTGTAGTGAGGATGTCCATCATTGACACTCTATTGAAGAAAAACGAGAAGTTAATCATGAGTTTGGATGATTACTTGGTGGAGAAGCTAGTGGGTCACATTGATGAGCCTTTTGAGAAGCCAGTCAAGAAGGCCCTTCGCCAAGAGAGTTTGTACCTCAATTCTAAATCAATTGGTTCTACTAAGGAAGAGCCAAAGTCGCATCAAGGCGGTGAAGGAAAGAAGAAGTGGAATGGGAAGAGCAAGCAGTCCTAGGGAAAGGATGCTCAGAAGGAGGCGAAATGGAATCCTATTTGCTATAACTGTAGTGATCGGGGTCATCTGAATAAGGACTGCAAATCCAAGGAAGGAAAGAAGTGTTATAATAGTGGTAAGGTACCACATCTACAGAAAAGTGCCCAGAAGCGGTGAAGCAGAAGCAGATGGTGAAAGCATATGCTTTAGAAGCTGTTTTGACTTCATCGGGCGCTCTCTCGATGAAGAAGAATGAGAAGGATGTCACCATTCAAGGTATGATTTCTATTTATGGTGTTTCCATATTTGTTTTGTTCGATATCGAGGCTTTACATTCCTTTATATCTAGTAACCTGTAGATAGATTGGGATTGAGGCTTGAAATAGCTGACCGACCTTTAGTAGTGACGAACCCTGTTGGAGGCCCCACTAGTCTTTGTATGGTTTGTTGTGGTTTGGTCATATCGAGTCATGGAAGCTCTTTTGTTTTGATTGTTTTTTTAGGTTTCGTTGGGTTTCGGTATTATCTTGGGGATGGATTGGCTGAGAAAGTATGCGATAGTGGTGGATTTTGAGAAGTTGTTGGTGATAATTAGGGCTGAGGAGGGGCGATAGGTAGAGATTGGCTGCCTACCAGAGGATGAGGTTATGGTTAGCTTTCTATATTTTAGAGGTGCCATAGGATGTGTTGTCATTCTTGCCTATCGTTAGAGAATATCTGAACTTATTCGAGGAGGTGCCGGATTACCACTACATCGAGATATTGAGTTCCGCATATGCTTAGTGAAGGAATCCAAACCGATAGTTATGCCTTTGAGGCATATGGAATCTAGCAAGCAAGATGAGTTGGAGTTGCAAATGAATGACCTGTTGAGGAGAGGGTTCATTCGTAGGAGTATATCTATGTAGGGAGCATGTAACATCCCACCTCTATATCCATACTATCCAAGAGTAATATATGGCAATACTGTCAGGCAATATGAAGAATGAGGTGATATCGGGCTTACACACATGAATATTTCCCTTAGGCTAACACTGATACAATTCTCGGGATCACATAATAAATATCATATGTACTCGATCTCGGCACAAAGTAATAAACATGTGTGGTTTCCAGGACTGAACAATACATAACATAAGATGCATATGCAGAGATCACCGAGTTAGAACGCAGTGATAAAATATGATACATCAAATATACATGTCAATAGTGAGCAACAAAATGATAGTCCAATGCTCACTATATCTAACATACATAACATCATCATAATAGTACACTAGAATACATAAATGAGGCTACAAAAATCTTAGGGTATCTATCATCCTATAATGCATACTCTAGCCTCCCAAAAGCATTCCATAGTCAAGCTAGCTACTGAGTACCTGAACTTGAAACACCTTGGGCTGACCCAAGTATTATAAAATAATACATGTTTGCGCCAAAAATGGTCACAAACCCCGAATGTTGTGAAAGCACCAGTGTATGAATACAAATCAGCAATATTCAAACACAAATCTCAGATCTAAACAAACTACAAATAGCAATCCAGAAATAATGAACAAAAACACAAGATTTATAGTGGTTCGGCTATCTCCGGCCTACGTCCACTCCAAAGTTTTTATCTTTTATTGATCGATGTTTGAAGATTACAATTTCCTGTCGCGTAGTACAACGGATTTTATGATTATAATCTGAATCTAAGGCAGCAATGGTGATCTAGAGTAAATTTGGCAGAATCTAGGCGCACTTTTGCTCTAAGAATTGTCCGACCTCTTTTCTGAATGAGCAGGGGCTCTATTTATAGGTGTAGAAGGCTGATATTTTGCCTAAAATGAAGGGAGACCAGTTCTGGTACGTCAGGGGGCCCACATGCCCGCTTTATGGAAATCCGGGCCCACTTTGGGATCGATTCGACCCTTGGTTCGAATCGATCAAGAAAGTGTCCAATCGAGCTGAAATTTGGTGTGAACATTCTTCAACATGTGCTCAAGCTACTGTGAAAATTTCATAGCATTTGGACTTGTAGATCTCAAGTTATGATCGATCCAAGATGACGTTTTTTGGCTGTGCATGTCGTTCGAATCGATCTCCTTCGAATCGATTCTTTCGAATCGATCATGGCACGCGCTCTCGTGGTGATGCGTCGCGCAATCCTCGAGTTGATCCTCCTTTTTCTCCGAGTTTACTGGGTCGAATCCACGTTTCTAGCTTCTTGTGACTCAGTCGATTTGAAGTAGTGGATTCGAAGTACATGGATTCGAACGCATGCTCGTTCGAATCGATCACGCTATATCCTACCCACTTGATTCGAAGCTACTCTTGCAGTATGGAATTGGGGCGAAGTCACAGGATGGACTCGAAAGACTTCAACTTGAAGGAAACGAAGTGAGGTGGTATCATGGGTTCGAAGTGGCTCGTCTGAATCGATTCGAACGAATGTTCTTTGATGGATTCGAACCAAAACTCTGTGCTGGTGGATTCGAACGTTGAAGGTGTTTTGATGGAGTCGAAGGCTAAAGCACTTCCATGGATTCGAAGCCATCAGGGGAACTTCGTTGGAGTCGAGTTTGATGGATTCGACCCTAGGGGATTCGAACCATTGGGTGTGAGGTCTCTGGATTCGAACTGATGTGTGGGTATGGAAATGATGGATTCGAACAAAGCATTCTTCCTATCTTGTATCGATCGTATCTCCTCCGTACAAACTCCGATTAACCTGAAACTTGAAATGTAGCCTCTCCTAGTCCTCATCATCATCTCCAATCGATTTCGTCTCGATCAGAGCCCGGTCAAATCTTGACATTATCCGTTGCAGCCTTGTTTCCAATTGCACTCCAATCCTGATTTCCATCCTTTCTTGTCGATTTGTTTGATATTCCGGCTTTGACCAAAAAGCGGAATAACATTTGCCCCCCAAAACATGCCTTGTGATAAGAAGGCGTGTTTTGAATAGTTTCCAAATCCAATGTCCAAAGTCCATAGCCTATTCCGTGCCCATCCAAACTCGAAGGCTGAGTTATTAGTCCATCCTTATCCAACAACCGAATCCTAGACCTCTTCGGGTCGATATCCAAATTCATAACCTCTCTGGGCTCTTGCCAAGCGCAATCCACACCTGACGACCGTGGTCCAGTGTCCCTGAACGTTGAGCTAACCTCTCCGAGTTCTTGCCAAGCGCAATCCACACCTGACGACCGTGGCTCAGTGTCCCTGAGCGTAAGTAATGCCGTGGCTTAAGTCCTAAGCCGAATCCTGGTCACTCCGGACCCTTGCCGAGCATAGTCCATACTCGACGACCTGAGACAATAATCAATAATATGGGGCCTAAGTCCTAGGCCGAATCCTGGTCACTCCGGACCCTTGCCGAGCATAGTCCATACTCGACGACCTGAAATGATAACCGATAATATAGGGCCTAAATCCTAGGCCGAATCCTGGTCACTCCGGACCCTTGCCGAGCATAGTCCATACCCGACAACCTGAATGAGCCAATCTACCACGTTCGGGCAAAAAGACTCACCCCTTGCCAGGCGTAATCCACACCCGGCGACCGTTTATCAAAAACCAAAAAGGATCCAATCAAAATCCAATCAGAAATCCAATCCAAAATCCAAATCAAATCGGAAAACCGGAAATCCATATCAAAAATCGAAATCATCATCCAAAACGGAGAACAATCATCCGAATGAATGCTGAAACCAGAAAAACAAGCAAAATCAAGAGTTCAATCCAAACTCCAAAAACCAAATCAGAAAAATAAGTGTCCAATCCAAAAACAAAAGAAAACAGATTTCGCAAACCATGGCTTCGCATTTTTTCATCATTCAGAGCATGCCTAGGGGCTATCTCCGTCCCCATACATGTGTAAATGACTCGATTGCTTGCCAACGGTTTGTTACTTATTCCATATTATCCTGGTCAATGGATGACCAATCGACCATCATTCCTGGGCCTCGCACCATCATGGCTCGAGGTAGGCGGTGGTTGCTCCTGCTCCACCGCTGCATTCCGCACCCCAACATACTGCCTCAACTGTCCATTCCTCACATGCTCCTCAATTATGTCCTTTAAATGCCTGCAGCTGTTGGTATCATGCCCGTCCAGATCGTGGAAGACGCAGTGCCTTCCTGATGCCCTTTCCCGTTCAGATGGGTCTCTTCTAGCCGGCCTTCGGTAAGGAAGGCGATTCCGGGTTTCCAAGTAAATCCGCTCTAGCGTCTCATTCAACTCTGTGTATGTGGAGAACTTTGGATCTTTCCATCGCTTCCTAGCTTTTTCAGAATTTTCGTCCAGCTTCCTTTTTCCTTTATCTTTATCCGAGCTTCCATCGGATGGTCCTCCGCCCCCGGTCACATTCACCTCTTTTAGCTTTAAGTCCATACATGCATCTTCTTGCCGAAGAAACCTTTCAGCTTCGTGAAAGAATTCCCCGAGATCCAGTGGTGGGTCTCGTACTAAAGATACCTTAAAATCTGAATCCTCTCTGACTCCCGACACTACCGCCATCAAAACCATCGATGGATCCGGCCGATCCACCGAAGAAACCGCCGCATTAAATCGAGTTAAAAATGCTCTAAGCGATTCATCCGTTCTTTGTTTTACCGATGTTAACGTCATCACGTTCTTAGGTCTTTTGATATGAACCCGAAACTGTCCCAAAAACCTGTCCACCAATTCCCTCCAATTCCTGATAGATCCTTCCTCCAGCTGCCTAAACCACATTGCCGCTAGGTCTATCAAGTATAAAGGGAAACATCTGGCCATCACTTCCTCCGATGCCCCCAGCACTTCCATGTGTCTAGTGTATCTCATCAAGTGATCAGTCGGGTCAGCCTTTCCATTATATACTTCCACGCTAGGTAACTTGAACTTATGTGGATTCTGAGCCATCCTGATTTCCCGAGCGAACGGACTCCTGTTCACTCCTTCCAAATCTCTATTGATCGAACCTCCGCGCATAGTCTTCCTAATAATTTCTATTAATCCAGCATTGCCTGTTAGGTGTTGCCCCCCATGCTCCCGAGGGAACTCCGGCACATATTCTTCATGTGGCTCATTAGCCGCAACGTTGGCTCTAGCCTGCTGAACTCCTTCCAAAGGTCCTTCTGCGTTGGATCCTGTGGGCCTGCCCCCTAGTCCTTGTTGATTGCCTTCCGGTTCTGTATTCTGTCCTCCATTGGGTTCCGCAACCCTAGTTCCTTGTTCCACATTTGCAGTCGCTGTAGTTGGTCCAAGGTTCTGTGTTCCTGCAGCTCTCATCTGCTCGAAGAAAGTCTGCATCATATCCTGTTGACTCTTCAGCAACCTCTCATGCAATGAATTTGCCATAGCTTCCATTTCGTCTCTCGTAACGTAAATCGAAGCTTGTCCTTCTCCAGCTCCGGAGGATGCTTCTTGACTTCCTCCTTGTTGGCTTCTCTCAGCTCTTTGCCTTGTTTGTCGAGTCATTGTTGAGTCAATCTGAATCCTTCAAACTTTCAGATCTAAACTTTGAATCTGGTGTAGCGGGTGCTAGTTGTTCTCAGTGAAAGCACCAAAGTGTTTGCGCCAAAAATGGTCACAAACCCCGAATGTTGTGAAAGCACCAGTGTATGAATACAAATCAGCAATATTCAAACACAAATCTCAGATCTAAACAAACTACAAATAGCAATCCAGAAATAATGAACAAAAACACAAGATTTATAGTGGTTCGGCTATCTCCGGCCTACGTCCACTCCAAAGTTTTTATCTTTTATTGATCGATGTTTGAAGATTACAATTTCCTATCGCGTAGTACAACGGATTTTATGATTATAATCTGAATCTAAGGCAGCAATGGTGATCTAGAGTAAATTTGGCAGAATCTAGGCGCACTTTTGCTCTAAGAATTGTCCGACCTCTTTTCTGAATGAGCAGGGGCTCTATTTATAGGTGTAGAAGGCTGATATTTTGCCTAAAATGAAGGGAGACCAGTTCTGGTACGTCAGGGGGCCCACATGCCCGCTTTATGGAAATCCAGGCCCACTTTGGGATCGATTCGACCCTTGGTTCGAATCGATCAAGAAAGTGTCCAATTGAGCTGAAATTTGGTGTGAACATTCTTCAACATGTGCTCAAGCTACTGTGAAAATTTCATAGCATTTGGACTTGTAGATCTCAAGTTATGATCGATCCAAGATGACATTTTTTGGCTGTGCATGTCGTTCGAATCGATCTCCTTCGAATCGATTCTTTCGAATCGATCATGGCACGCGCTCTCGTGGTGATGCGTCGCGCAATCCTCGAGTTGATCCTCCTTTTTCTCCGAGTTTACTGGGTCGAATCCACGTTTCTAGCTTCTTATGACTCAGTCGATTTGAAGTAGTGGATTCGAAGTACATGGATTCGAACGCATGCTCGTTCGAATCGATCACGCTATATCCTACCCACTTGATTCGAAGCTACTCTTGCAGTATGGAATTGGGGAGAAGTCACAGGATGGACTTGAAAGACTTCAACTTGAAGGAAACGAAGTGAGGTGGTATCATGGGTTCGAAGTGGCTCGTCTGAATCGATTCGAATGAATGTTCTTTGATGGATTCGAACCAACACTCTGTGCTGGTGGATTCGAACGTTGAAGGTGTTTTGATGGAGTCGAAGGCTAAAGCACTTCCATGGATTCGAAGCCATCAGGGGAACTTCGTTGGAGTCGAGTTTGATGGATTCGACCCTAGGGGATTCGAACCATTGGGTGTGAGGTCTCTGGATTCGAACTGATGTGTGGGTATGGAAATGATGGATTCGAACAAAGCATTCTTCCTATCTTGTATCGATCGTATCTCCTCCGTACAAACTCCGATTAACCTGAAACTTGAAATGTAGCCTCTCCTAGTTCTCATCATCATCTCCATTCGATTTCGTCTCGATCAGAGCCCGGTCAAATCTTGACATTATCCGTTGCAGCCTTGTTTCCAATTGCACTCCAATCCTGATTTCCATCCTTTCTTGTCGATTTGTTTGATATTCCGGCTTTGACCAAAAAGCGGAATAACAATACACGAGTCGGACTATGTCTAAATTCAAAATGTCTATAGGTGATGATAATAGTAGAATATAATCCATGTAGTAAATAAATCACTATATGACATAGTCAAGGTTATAGATCCCATCCTAATTAGTATATACACAAAACATTAATTCATAGTAAACAATCAACTATCCGAAAAATCCATCACACAACCATATGCGAAATGAATATGGCAAGCACTTTGCTATGCCCAACTTGGCTCTCAGTTAAGCATTTTCGATGAGATAGGCACGGGGTTCAATTATATAACACACTACTCTCAGTAGTGTTAAAGATCATTCTCCCAATGATATAATTACCAACATATATACAGGTTAATTATCTCATGACTCTCAGTCTTGGAAATAATCACAACAACTCTCAGTCGCATTCCATAAATATCCTAAGAGTGTATGTCTACTATGCAACAACAGTAACCAGACGGGAGACTGACAACTCTCAGCCTACTCCAAGAGTTTTCCTCACATGCTCTCAGCGCTACTCCTACAGTCTTAAGTTACCTCGACGGCCATCGTGACCCAATATCCATCAGGTGCAAGTTAATGCGATGCAATGGTCACAACTCTGCAAGTGCCCCACTGGAAACAGACTGTTGGCATGTGTGACACTAAGGTAGTGGCTCTCAGCCATACACAACAATGGATGTGTCACAGATTCGGGGAGCGACCCTGCAATCAGACCGCTAGGATGGATACTAGCCTAATCAAGTTTTACTCCACACCGTATAACATGATTTATCTCAGTACATAAATAGATGCACTCTTTAGCCCTTGGCCTGCTTACCTTGGGTTCGCATAATCATTTACAAGCATATACATACCTCATGTTAATAACCATGTTCAAGCGACGTCATAGCGATGTTCACCCGTTTGCTTAATGCTAATAAACTACACTCGTACCTTATCCTATTCTATATAACAAGTCAAAAGAATAACCAAAGAAATATTACCGAATGCCCCATCCCAAACGGTATTATAACTCTGTTTATTCTAATTTCTTGCCACACAGAATAATAAAATAATCATTCATTACTATACACTTACAACATATACAGCATCGATTACCATAATGGTCTCATATTTTATTGATTAGTAAAATAATTTTATTTACTATTTATTTAAATTAAAAATTATATTCTTCTTTGTTAATTATATAATAGTTATTTCAAAATGAACATTCACCTTATAATTATTTATATCCCGACATCCATAACATACTATAAACAATCTCTAAACTCCAAGCAATATCCAGTCACTATTTATAGTCGTCAATGCTTATTTCTATTCACGTATTAATAAACCTTATATTTAAATCATATCATAAATTAAAGTTATATAATACAATACCTATTCAATATTTCTCTTACTTTTAATTATTTATAATTTATTTTATTATTGTATATATTTTATTTTATTTATTTATTCAGTTTTATTTTTTATTTTTTTATTTACAGCCATCAGTCGACCGCCCGGTCGATCGGTTATGAGACCGGTGTCGCGAATTCCTGATCGAATTCTTGCCATTCTCTCGTCTGTTAATTCCTTCTCCGACCAAACCAACTCCATTCGACCAAAATTCAACATCACAACATAAAAGTGGAATTCCATAAATCAAAGCATTAGTATTAGACATAGTGAGCGAGTTTAGAACTCACCTGAAGCTAGCTGAAACCCAATTTTTTTACTGCTGCAACTTCTTCTTTACCGAAACTAGCGAAACAACTTCAAATCTCAATCCAAAAGTTAACTTCTTCTTGCAATTGGGTGTAGATTGATGCAAAAAAGGTTACATAATTTTTATAGAATAGATAATTTTAGCCATTTTGATTTTTTAGTTTACTGAAGAGGGGTTAGGGATTTCCTTCTTCACATGATTAGGGAAATGAAGAAATGAGTACGTGAAGTGAAAATTTGAGGGCATTAGGGAATTTCTAGATTACTACTGACATAATGAACAAATGAAGATTTATTTTTCTAAGTCATACTGGGCCTTGGGCTTCAATTTTTTCATGTATTATTTTCTTTTCTACTTGTTCCTCTCACTAATCCATTTTTCTTTCATAACTACTTAGCCCAATTCCCTAATAGAAATCATACTTAACCTTTAATAATGTTTTACTGCTTTAATATAATTTTTCTAGGGTTTTTAATTATTATTTCCCCATTTAAACCATTATTTTCTTATTTTCCTCTAGAAGCCTATTATAGTATATAAATTTATTATCTTTCTTTAAAATGAAATAAAATTCAGTTTTCTTTTATAATAAATTTCCTTATCTTAATTATTTTTATTATTTAGCTTTACAAAGATTATTTGACCACTTTATTTATAATTAAAATCGTTTTGACCTTAAAATCAAATTCTGCTCATTTAAACTATATTTTTTTTTCATTTTATAAATATTTTCCCTTTTTACACTTTCCATAATTTTTTTGTTTTTTATATTTATAATATTAAAACCTCTTTTAATTAAATTAATCTTTATTTTATTACCTTCTCAACTTTAGGTTGTTAAAGACTTTCCCATTTGAGAAAATTGTGTCCTCGCAATTCTCCTTAGGGGAAATCGATAACTGGGCCAATGTCTCCTAGCTTATCTACACCACTATCTATTAAAGTAAACAACAAGCAAGGAAAATAGAACATAGCAGACTCATGTACATTTAGAAATAGCTCGGGATAAGTCTGTATCATCCGCATCTTGGTCTTCCAGGTACAATCCAATGGGTTGTCAGACCATTACACCTTTACCAATGGAACCTTCTTGCTCCTAAGTTGATGAACGTTCGATTCTACTATACTGATCATATGCTGTACATAAGTCAAGTCAGGAGTGATATCGAGTTCCTTAAGATGACTTGGATCAAGTACTATCTCGGAACTCCTTAAGCAATTCCTTAGTTGGGAAACATGGAAGACATCATGAATACCAAAGAACTGATCTGGAAGAGCAACTCGATATAAAACTCGGCCAATACGCTCAGTAATCGAGATTGGACCAATAAAGTTAGGCACAAGCTTCCTCGACTTACTGAACCTCACAACGCCCTTCAAAGGAATCTTCACAAACATAAGATCACCAACTTCGAACTCTATCCCCTTCCTCCTACGATCAACACGAGACTTCTGCCGATCCTGGGCTTCCTTAATCATCTGCCTAATTAACTCTATCTTCTCAGAAGTCTCTTTGATAGAATCTGGACCAGGCACAAACTTATCTCTTGTCTCAATCCAACATGAAGGTGAACAACACGGTCTACCATATAGAGCCTCAAATCATGCCATGCCGATATTGGACCGGTAGCTGTTGTAAGCAAACTCCACCAAACAAATATGATCCTCCTAGCTACCATAGAAACCGTGAACACACGATCGAAGTAAATCCTCTAACACCTGATTAACCCGCTCCGTCTAACCATCCGTTAGAGAATGATATGCAGTACTAAAGTTTAGCTTTATCCCCAAAGCTGACTGAAGACTCTTCTAGAAGCCACCGGTGAATAATGGATCATGATCACACACAATGGCACTAGGAATACCATGAAGCCACACAATCTCCTTCATATATAGCTTCGCCAAATACGAAATAGCTCTACTTGACTTCAACGGTATGAAGTGAGCCGATTTAGTCAAGCGATCAACGACTACCCAAATGCTATCATGGCGATTTCTAGATCGAGGAAGACCATCAACAAAATCCATCGACACCATAAAAGAATACAATCATTAGAGAAACCCTTACTAGAATTCCTGTTGGAACTTATATAAGCAAATTTATTATAGAACTCAGATTCACTTATACCTAATCCCACTTCCATAGCAAAATCTCCAATGGCCGAAGAAGACTGCTAGGCCTCTGGTGCTTAGTCTTAACAAGCTTTCAAGTCAAACTACCCTTCACATACTTCCCGATATCGCGCTTTATCCCTTCCCAATAATATAGATGCTACATATCCATGTACATTTTGCTTCCTCCGAGGTGGATAGTATCGCACGAACGGTGACAATTATCCATCAACTCTTTATGTAGATCATCCAAATCAGGTACAACAAGCCTACCCCTTCTCCATAAGCAACTATGAGCATCAATAGAACAACCAATAAGATCTTCAACATCCTGTCCAGACTCCAACCTCTAAATAATAGAATAAATAGTCGGATCCCTCTTTTAAGCATCCGCGATCCAATCAATTAAAGATGGTCGGGCGATAAGACTAGCCAACATCACATCTGAACCTACAACATAATCTTTATCCCAAATATCACCCATCGATAGTAGCTCTAAATCTTTCCACTCTGCAATCATCATAGAAATAACCACCTGATGCTTCATGCTCAATGCATTAGCAACATGGTTCCCTTACCAAGCGTATGCTAAATCTCAAAGTCATAAGCTGTAAGAAACTCAAGCTAATGCTACTGCCTTATATTGAGATCCTTCTACATAAATAAATACTTCAGCGACTTGTGATCGGTATAAAGAACAAATATCTATCCAAGGAAATAATGACGCTGTATCTTTAATGCAAAGACTATGGCAGCAAGCTCTAAGTCCTCAGTAGCATACCTAACCTCATTAGGCCTTAGCTGCCTAAAAGCATAAGCCAATACTCTACCTCTTTGCATTAGAACAGCTCCCAAACTAAACTCACATGCATCTGTATAAACCTCAAGATCTTGGTTTCCCTCCAGCATAATAAGAATAAGTGCATGGGTAAGCAATTCCTTCTGCTTCTGAAAGGCTACCTTGCATCTATCTTACCACTGAAACTTCACTCCCTTCTTAGTAAGATTTTTGTGAGGTAGCACAATCTTTGAGAATCCTTTATTAACCAACTAAGCCTAGAAAACTATGGATCTCAGTCACTGTCTTAGGCCTTTTCTAACTATGAATGGCTTCGATCTTAGCCCAATCTACCGAAATGCCAGCCTAAGATACTACATGGCCAAAGAACTTTACATGCTTCTTCCAAAAGTGGCACTTAGAGAACCTGGCCTTCAGTTGAATCTGCCTAAGTGTCTCTAAAACAACTCTAAGGTGCTTCTCATGCTCTACCTCTGACTGTGAATAAACCAAGATGTCATCAATGAATACCAGGACAAACTTACAAAGATAGTCTCTGAAAATCCTGTTCATCAGATCAACGAAATGTGTCGGAGCATTCGTCAATCCGAATGGCATCACAAGCTATTCATAAGAACCATAACGAGTCTAGATGGTTGTCGATGGAATACTATCCTCTACAATATGGAGCCGGTGAAAACTGGTGGCAAGGTCAAGCTGAGAAATGACCTTAGCACCGCTGAGCTGATTAAACATACCATCAATCTGTGGAAAAGGATATTTATTCTATATGGTGATCTCATTCAGTTTTGGTAATCAATGCATAACCTAAGCGGACCATCCAATTTCTTCACAAACACTACTACGATGCCCCAAGGTGAACTGCTAGACTGAATGAAATGCTTTTCCTCGAGCTCAAACAACCACTTCTTCAACTCTTCATTCTCTTTGGTGGACATCCTTGTGGGAGGACAACTGACCGGCTGAGCTCCTGGAATAATATTGATACGGAACTCAGTGGCCCACCTTAGAGGTAGATCAGAAATAGGCTCGAATACATCAAGATAATCTCTAACAATAGGAATTTTGGTAATTTCATCATCTTCTCAAGATTCAAGGGAAAATAGAGAACCGCTCGAGCTTTGGCTGATGTTTCCAAGAGCTAAACTGAGACACTCTTTGAAATTTGGATGGTTGAGAGAAATAATTCTTTCAGGACAATATAAATGAGCTTCATAATGGTCCATCGAATTCATGCCAATAATAATGCCAAATCTCAGAACCTCAAATACATGTAGATCACAGATGAAAGAGAAACCACATAAATCTTGAACAACATCTCAACATAGCGTCCCAAGGTTTGCATAACCTCCAATGGTATTAGTAATCCTCAAGGATGTAACCAAGCACACAACATCAGGATCAAATGTGTCCACAAGTTCCTTCGAACATGAATGAATGAGATGCACCCATGTCGAAAATAACTCTAGTGGGAATATCTCAGAATAAGATAATACCTTTGAGAATGAATGTAGCTTTTCCTTTAGTCTGAGGTGGTCCACTAGTTGTCTCTAAAGCATTCAGCCTTCCAGCTTTCTTTGGATAAGAATAACTGAGATGCCCTGACTCCTTATAGATCCTGCACTTCAGTTGAGAGGTGGAAGGACGTGGTTTTAGTGCACTGTCTAGAATAATAACCGTGCACTCCATAATTAAAGCACTCTACTAACTCCTTAGCTTGCCTATTGAACTCTAGAGACTTTCCCCGAACTTGCTTCCTTTGAAAGCCAACCTTTTTCTTATGGAACAAAAACTTCTGATGTCGAACAAAACCGCTCTTACCCTTCTGAACCTCATCCCTACTATCTATATCAGCCTCTTCCAACCTCAATGCCGTATCAACTAGCTTCTTAAAAGTTACATCAAGATGTGGAAGTATGACTTTCCTCAAAGCCTTAGTCATGCCATAAACAAACTTTTGGTCCTTCTTAAGAGGGGTATTAATGAGATTGGTACCATACTTAGAGAGACCCTCAAAAGCTTCCACATACTCTGCTACAAACATCGGGCCCTATTTCAAATCAATAAACTTCCTGGCGATGGCCTTCTCTACCTCTAGATGAAATTTCCTCTCAAGATGAAGCTTGAAATGATCCCATGTTAGCTCAGCCTCATCAACCTCTTCCACTAACAACTCATACCAATCCAAAGTCCGCTCCTACAACTGGCTAGAGGCAATCTGAACCTTCTACTAGTATGTGACTCCCATGCAAGTAAGATGCTCTCTCATATCTTGGGCCATGCCTGAACTCTTGTGACTTCCTTTGTGCCCTTGAAGATCTTCCCTCCAAAGCTAGCATAATGATTACACATCCATGCAAAATCAAATCTGGGAGTTGGAGGGTTTGGATTTGTGGAAGCATTGGATGCCTAAATGCTCCTCACATGCTCCATCAACTGATCGGTGGTCATAAATATTCCCCCGTTACCGGAACCACTAGGCTGTCCGGCTTCACCTCTGGGAACTCGACCACCAGCCATCTCTCACTTCTGCATTAAAGTGAGATTCGTAATGTAGAATAAAAAAGATAAATATAATTATAAATATTAAAACATACAAATAACAAGTACACCCCTAGGTGACCACCCCAATAATCACCGTGTACTCTAATATATATTTAAGGTATCTACCGATCACCCAAGGGACAAGGAATCCTAAGTCTTTCTAAAGCCAATGACTCGTGCCATTTTATATTATGTATTGTTCTAACCTGACTCTCGTACCAAATGTAACACCCCACTTCTATACACATACTATCCAAGAGTAATACAGGGTAATGCTATCATATAGTATAGAGAATGAGGTGATATTAGGCTTATACATGTTAATATTCTCATGGGCTAACATCAGTACATTTCTCAGGATCACATAATAAATATCATATTTACTCGGCCTTGACACAAAGCAATAAACATGTGTGGTTTCCAGGACCGAACAATATATAACATAAGATGTATATGCACAGATCATCGAGTCAGAACGCAACCATAAAAATATAATACATCAAATATGCATGTCTATAGTGAGCAACAAAATAATAGTCTAATGCTCACTGTATCTAACATACATAACATCATCATAATAGTACATCAGAATGCATAAATAAGGCTATAAAAATTATAGGGTATTTATCATCCTGTAATGCATAATCTATCCTCCTAAAAGTAATCCATAGTTAAGCTAGGTACTGAGTACCTGAACCTAAAACACCTTGGAATGACCTAAGTACTATGAAATAATACACGGGTTACACTATGTCTAAATACCAAATGCCAATAGGTAATGATAATAGTATAATATAATCCATGTAGTGAGTAAATTAGTATATGACATATCAAGGTTATAGATCCCATCATAATTAATACATACATAAAACATCAATCCATAATAAACAATTAACTATCCAAAACATCTATCACACAACCATATAAGAAAGGAATATGGCAAGCACTCTTCTATGCCCAACTTAGCTCTCAGCTAAGCATGCATCGATGAGATAGGCATGGGGTTCAATTATATAACACACCGGTCTCAGTAGTGTTAAAGATCATTCTCCCAATGATATCATAATCAACATATACATGGGTTGATTATCTCATGGAATCTCAGTCTCGGAAATAATCACATCAACTCTCAATCGCATTCCATAAATATCCTTAAGTGTGTATGTCTACTATGCAACAATAGTAACCAGAAGGGAGACTGATAGCTATCAGCCTGCTCCAAGGGTCTTCCTCATATACTGTCAGCGCTACTCCTACAGTCTTAACTTACCTCGACAACTATTGTGACCCAATATCTATCAGGTGCAAGTCAACGCTATGCAATGGTCACAACCCTACAAGTGCCTGATTAGTAATAGACAGTTGGCCTATGTGATATGAGGCAGTGGCTCTCAGCCATACACAATAATAGATGTGTCATGATTCCGGGAGCAACCTCGCAATCAGGCTGCTAGGACGAATACTAGCATATTCTAGTTTTACTTCACACCGTATAATAGGAGTAATCTCAATACATAAATAGACACACTCTTTGGCCCTCGACCTGCTTACCATCGGTTCGCATAAACATTTACAAGTATATACATACCCTATGTTACTAACCCCGTTTGAGTGTCATCTAGCCACATAAACCAATTAGACAAATATCGACACAGGCATCTCATACCACATAGCGATGTTCACCCACTTGCTTAATGCTAATAAACCACACTCGTATCTCATCCTATTCTATATAACAAGTCAAAAGAATAACCGGAGAAATATTACCGAATGCCCCACCACAGACTGTATTATGACTCCGTTTACTTTAATTTCTCCCTACACAGAATAATAACCCAATCATTCATAATTGAACACTCACAACATATATAACATTGGTTACATACTGGTCTCATATTTTATCATTAATAAAATAAATTTATCTACTATTTATTTAAATTAAAATTATATTCCTCTTTGTTAATTATAGAATAGTTAT
This sequence comes from Allium fistulosum, assembly GCA_030737815.1. Classification (NCBI taxonomy): domain Eukaryota; kingdom Viridiplantae; phylum Streptophyta; class Magnoliopsida; order Asparagales; family Amaryllidaceae; genus Allium; species Allium fistulosum. Next base: position 330,680,150 of record CM060906.1, read on the forward strand.
TTCAAAATAAACATTCACCTTATAATTATTTATATCCCGACATCTGTAACATACTATAAACAATCTCTAAACTATAAGCAATATTCATTCACTATTTATAGTTGTCAATGCTTATTTTAATTCACTTATTAACAAACCTTATATTTAAATCATATCATAAATTAAAGATATATAATACAATATTTATTCAATATTTCTCTTACTTTTACTTATTTATAATATATTTATTATTATATATTTTATTTTATTTTTATTTTTTTTACCTATTCATTTTTATTTTTTATCTCTTAACATATAGCCATCGGGCGACCACCACCGGTCGACCGGTTGTGAGACCGGTGTCATGTATTCCTGAATGGATTTAGGCTATTCTCTCATCTATTAATTCCTCCTCTAACCAAACCAACTCCATCCGACCAAAATTCAACATTACAATATAAAAGTGCAATTCCATAAATCAAACCATCGGCAAAGACATAGTGTGTGAGTTTAGAACTCAATTGAAGTTGCCTGAAACCCAAATTCTTTATTGCTGCAATTTCTTCATGCTGCTCTTCTTCTTCTTTACTAAAACTAGTTAAACAACTTCAAATCTCAATCAAAATACTAACTTCTTCTTGTAATTGGGTGTAGATTGATGTTGAGAAGGTATAATTATTTATAGAATTTATAAAGATTTTTAGCTATTTAAAATTTTGAGTTTACTGAAGATGGGTTAGGGATTTCCTTCTTTAGGTGATTAAGGAAGTGAAGAAAAATGAGTATGTGAAGTGAAAACATGTGGGCATTGGGAATTTTTGGATTCCTCTTGACATAGCAAACAAATGAAGATTTTTTTCTAAGTCATATTGGGCCTTGGGCTTCAATTTCTTCATGTATTATTTTCTTTTCTACTTGTCCCTCTCACTAATCCATTTTTCTTTCATAACTACTTAGCCCAATTCCCTAATAGCAATCATACTTAGCCTTTAATACCATTTTACTACTTTTATATAATATTTCTAGGATTTTTAATTATTATTTTCCTATTTAAACAATTATTTTCTTATTTTTCTTTAGAAGCCCATTATGGTATATTAATTCATTATCTTTCTTTAAAATGAAATTAAATTCATTTTTCTTTTATAATAAATTTCTTTCTAATTATTTTTATTATTTAGCTTTGCAAAGATTATTTGACCATCTTATTTATATTTGTAATCGTTTTGACCTTAGAATCAAATTTCGCTTATTTAAACTATATTTTTTACCCTTCTACACTTTCCACAATATTTCTATTTTCTGTATTAATAATTTTAACACTTCTTTTTAATTAAGTTAATCCTTATTTTATTACCTTCTCTACTTCGGGTTGTTACAAAGCATCTGTTGTATTTGCCACTAAGTCAGATGGTTCTTTGAGATTGTGTGTTAACTACTGTGCAATAAATGTGCTTAGCGGTTCTATAGCGGTGGAGCTGCAAAAAGTTAAAGCGGTGATAATGTGGGGATATAGCGGAAGGTAGCATAGGTGCAAAATACTTCATTAAATGTAAAATCAAACATTCAAAGTTGATTTATTTTCATTCAAAAAGCATTTGTGCAGAAAAAAGAAATATTTTTTAATATTATATAACAAAAACAAGGAATATCATGATTTACGCGGACTGGATTTGATGACTACAATAGATTTCTAACTTATACTAAATACTTATGCCTTAAAATTAGGTCTTTACCCTAATTTTGCTGACTTAGTTTGAAATTGGACTAGTCAAATCAACCTTTGTATATTAACGTTGTTATAGCGAGTTCTAAAAACATTGATTTAGCGAGTGTCGCGAAAAATAATGGGGCTTAAAGCGGATGTACTATTTAATAGTGCTAAATTGAAATAACATATTGGTCGAAGAGAGCTATGCGCTAAAGTGGGGATTTTACGAGGCTTTAACTGCACAGGTTAATTATCATGAGAAAAATAAGGCAATAAGAAAGAACAAGTATCCACTCCCACGAATTGATTACTTGTTAGATCGGCTCTACATTGTGAAGGTATTCTCTTAGTTAGATCTTGCGACGAGATTTCACCAGCTAAGTGTAGCGAAGGAGAGTCTGCCAATCACTCCATTTCGTATGCCATCTGGATTCCATGAGTGGTTGGTTATGCCATTAGGTCTAACAACGAAGCGATATACTTTGTTGATCTGATGAACCATTTTTTCAGAGATCAACTAAATAAGTCTGTGCTCATGTTCATGGATGATATTCTAGTCTATTCTAGGATGGAGAAAGAACACAAGACACATTTGAGAATTTTTCTTGAAGTTTTATGGAAGAAAAGATTAAAATTGAAAATTTTGAAGTGTCACTTCTAGTGGAGGAAAGTGATATTCTTGGGTCATGTCATCTTTGAGGAGGGTATTACGGTCGATCTTGCGAAGGTAGTCGCGATTCAAGATTGGAAACAACCCAAGAATGCTATGGATGGAAGGAGTTTCCTTGGGCTAGTGGGATATTTTAGATGTTTTATCAAGGACTTCTCGAAGGTAGCAACACAGTTGACCAATTCAACAAAGAATAATCAGACCTTTGTTTGGGACATAAAGTGTGAGCATGCGTTCATGAGTCTGAAGGAGAGGTTGAAGAGTGCACCAATGTGACCATTCCAAGAGGAAATTGGGAGATGATGGTATGCACCAATGGTTGTAGTACCGGCTTGGATGTGGTACTGACGGAAGGAGGTAATGTTGTAGCCTACACTAGTCGTAAGCTGAAACCGCATGAAAGGAAGTACCCGACCCATGATTTGGAGTTGACGGCGATAGTATTTTCTTTGAAGATATGGAGACATTATCTAGTTAGAGAAGGGTTCAAGTTGTTCACGGACCATAAATCCTCGAGATACCTTTTCTTCAAATGGATCTTAACCTTCATTAGTAGCGATGGTTAGAGTACTTAGTCTCTTACGACCTTAGCATTTCATATATGCATGGTAAAGGAAATGTAATCTTTGGTGCTTAGTTTGGGAACGATGTTCCTAGAGTGGATGAAGTTGGACTGTATTGCTGGTTATGACTTCAGACTTCATTACGAGTTAAACCCAGAGATATTGGCAAGTTTGACCATCAGGCCGACTTGATAGAAAGGATTGGCACTACTCAAAAGCGAGATGCTAGACTAGCAAAAATCATAACAAAAGTAGAAGAAGAATTATAGTCTAAAGAGATGAAGTAGCACGGACTCGATCGAGATGGTTGGCTCCATAAGGATATGAGATTGTTTGATCCCGATGTTAATGGATTATGAGATGAGGTACTACGAGAATGCCATCATTCTAGATTGACTATACATCCCTGAAAGAGGCTATGTGGTAGGATCGTATAATATGGAATAGTGAAACGATCTAGGTAGATAACAATAAGCAGTAGTAAGTAAAGTAGACACCAAGACTTTATACTGGTTCAGACCTCTTGTCCTACGTCCAGTCCCTAAGCTCCTCTTAGGAATTCTACTAACTAAAACCCTCACTTAACCCGGAGGAATAGGTTTACAACTTACCCGAACAACCGAACGGGATTTCTTGCCTCAACTACTGAAGAGGACTTCGACTAGATACAAAGAGTATTTCTGACTTGTTGTGTTCTTGATAACACTAATGAGTCTAATTGAGTACAACTTTCCTATAATCTTATCCTCGAGAGTATGCAAAGTGTTTGTGAAGATTTAGGAAATGTGAATTGCTATGAATCAAAAGAGTGTTATAGATAAAACAGGGATTCAAGCAATTGAAGTGGTTTGTGATTGCTTTTGAAAACTTTAGAAAATCTGAAAGTATGTTCAAGAAAATAGAGAGATTAAAGCATATAGAATTAGTGATTTGCAAATGATAGAAACATGTATTTATAAGTGTAGAAAAGGTGTATCTATTTTCAAAAGATTCAGGCAAGAGATGCATCCATTACCATTGGAGAATGGTTGCAACTCTTGGAAAGAAGAAGGTGTCTTTTCAGTAAAAATTCGCAGGTTCAAATTTAGTCGACTGAACAGGGAATTTCAGTCGAATGAAACTGTGATGTTGTAATTCTGTAACAGGTTCAGTCGACTGGGATTTCCTGTTCAGTCGACTGAACTGGTAGTTTCTGCACAGTGAACACTTTAACTAAAACATTAAGTTATGAAATGTGTTCTTGTCTTTGTGCAAGCTTCTTGAGGATAGATTTTAACAATAAAACTAAGACTAAGACCTAAATATACTAAGTACTCATGATATCCTTGGTCTTCATAGTCCTTCCTTTAGTGTTGCACATATCTCTTCCTTTTTGTTGAAGCACATTGTCATTGATCAAAATATAGCGTATCAACATTCTCCCCGTTTTTGATTGATGACAATACCTATGTTTATAGAGATGTAATTATCTTTCCTCCCCCTGAATATATGCACTATCTTTCCTACAAGACAAAGTTAGTAACATAGATTTCTCCAAGTCCTATTAAGGCATGATGAATGTCTTGAAATCTCGAGTACATGTCATTGATGGATTCATTCTGTCGCATTCTAAAGTTTTGGAATTAGTTCTTTAGCATGGAGATCTTTGTTTGTTTGACCTTGTTTGTGCCTTCATGTATGGTTCTAAGTGTACTCCATATCTGATGTGCAGTAGTACAGATGCTAACACGATTGAACTCATTTCTATCCAAAGCACAAAATAGCATATTCATAGCTTTGGCATTTGCACTAGCTTCATTCTTCTGAGTTTGTGTCCATGTAGGATAATCAGTTGTGGGTGCAACGAACTCTGCTTGAGTTGCATTCCAGGCTTCGAAAGTTGTTGCTTGCATATAATTTCTCATCCTTGTAGCCCAATAGTTATAGTTTAGTCCATTAAATAGGGGGGTCTTTGGGTAGATTGTCCTTCTGCAAATGTAGAACTATAGGCAGTTGTTGTGCTTGTGCTTGTGTTATTTTCCATATTATCAATATGTCTAATAACGGTGTTATGGTTATAGGACAGCCTTGCTCTGATACCAATTGAAAGAGGCTATGCGGTAGGATCGTATAATATGGAATAGTGAAATGATCTAGGTAGATAGCAATAAGCAGTAGTAAGTAAAGTAGACACCAAGACTTTATACTGGTTCAGACCTCTTGTTATACGTCCAGTCCCTAAGCTCCTCTTAGGAATTCTACTAACTCAAACCCTCACTTAACCCGGAGGAATAGGTTTACAACTTACCCGAACAACCGAACGGGATTTCTTGCCTCAACTACCGAAGAGGACTTCGACTAGATACAAAGAGTATTTCTGACTTGTTGTGTTCTTGATAACACTAATGAGTCTAATTGAGTACAACTTTCCTATAATCTTATCCTCGAGAGTATGCAAAGTGTTTGTGAAGATTTAGGAAATGTGAATTGCTATGAATCAAAAGAGTGTTATAGATAAAACAAAGATTCAAGCAATTGATGTGGTTTGTGATTGCTTTTGAAAACTTTAGAAAATATGAAAGTATGTTCAAGAAAATAGAGAGATTAAAGCATATAGAATTGGTGATTTGCAAATGATAGAAACATGTATTTATAAGTGTAGAAGAGGTGTATCTATTTGCAAAAGATTCAGGCAAGAGATGCATCCATTACCATTGGAGAATGGTTACAACTCTTGGAAAGAAGAAGGTGTCTTTTCAGTAAAAATTCGCAGGTTCAAATTCAGTCGACTGAACAGGGAATTTCAGTCGACTGAAACTGTGCATGTTGTAATTCTGTAACAGGTTCAGTCGACTGGGATTTCTTGTTCAGTCGACTGAACTGGTAGTTTCTGCACAGTGAACACTTTAACTAAAACATTAAGTTATGAAATGTGTTCTTGTGTTTGTGCAAGCTTCTTGAGGATAGATTTTAACAATAAAACTAAGAATAAGACCTAAATATACTAAGTACTCATGATATCCTTGGTCTTCATAGTCCTTCCTTTAGCCTTGTACATGTCTATTCCTTTTTGTTGAAGCACATTGTCATTGATCAAAATATAGCGTATCAACAATCCCGATGTTAATAAGATGTACTGTGATATGAAGCAAACGTACTATTGGGAGCGGATGAAGATGGATGTCGGGACATTCATCTCGAAGTGCATGAACTGCTAGTTGGTAAAGGCAGAGTAGAAGAAGCCAAGTGATTTGATGCAACCATTTGAATTCCTATATGGAAGTTGGAAAAGTATCAATGGATTTCATTGATGGGTTGCCGAGATCAAAAGAGGTTACGATAGCATTTGGGTCATAGTTGATATATTATTGAAAAGTGCTCGAGTCATACTAGTTAAGTCAAATATAATGACATCCAAATTGGACGAGTCGTATGTGAAATGGATAGTACGATTTCATGGTGTGCCGAAGAGCATTGTGAGTGATTGAGACTCTTTGTTCATGAGTGAGTTTCAAAAAACCTTATATGAGGCATTGCGGACCAACCTTCATCTCAGTATAACTTATCACCCATAAACATAAACCGATGGGCAGATCGAGAGGGAGAATCGTATATTAGAGGATCTCTTACGAGCTTGCATACCTGATTTCAGAGGCTTGTGGGATAATCATTCTCATTTGGAGTTTGCGTACAATAATATTTATCGGTCTAATATCAGTATGACACCATTCAAAGTATTGCATGGCCGACCGTGTAATGCTCCTTTTACGTTGGTGTGAAGCGGGCAAGAAACTAATACTTAAGCCAGATTAGGTCAGAGTGACCTCGAAGAAGATTGAAATCATTCAGTAATGAATGAAAGCTACTCAAGTTAGACAGAAGAACTACGCTGGTAAGAGACATAAAGATTTGAAATTCTATGTTGGCGATATGGTATGTGTTAAGATTTCTTCATTGAAGAATTCTGTTCAAATCAGTAATAAGGGGAAGCTAGAGCCGAGATTCGTAGGTCCTTTTTCGATATTAGAGAGGATTAGAAATCTAGCATAGGTTGACCTACCTTAGAAGATGATGGGCGTGCATAATGTATTCCATGTCTCTCACTTATGGAAGTTTATACATGACTCAGGCGTGATGATTGCACCAGGTCAACTTCATGATATCAAGATTAAACCAGGAGTTGGCCGATTCGTATTGTCAAATGTGATACAAAGTAGTTTAGGAGGAAGACGATGGAGCTACTGAAGGTTCAACGAAGTAAAAGTGAAGGCGATTGCATATAGGAAACCAATGAGACTATGAGGGTTGCATATCCAGAGCTCCTTACATGGTAAGGGCTACCGTTTATTGTATTTGCTTTCACTTTGATATCATATAGGATAGTTTAGTATCTCACATGATAGGATAGGTTTATCTATATTATTGATTGCATGGCATCCTTTTTGATACGTTTGATGGTTGCTTATGATTGTTAGACATGTGAGGGTAACTATGGGTAATGGTTCCATGATTTCTTTGGGGATTTTGGGTGACAAATTCCTAAAGTGGGAAGAGTGTAATAACCTATATTTTAAGTATCAAAGGATCGTAAAATATTAGTATTTAATTCATTTGAGGTCATATGACTCTATAATTTTAGGAAATGACTACAACGGAAATCTTCCATCGTCGGAATTTTTATCGGTTAGTTTTTGACCCTAGAAATCTCTTAGAGCCTATAACTTTTAATGGGAACCAAATTGGAGTCTGAAACCACTTCCATTAGATCAGGATGATGGCTTCTCTATCCATAGAGTGGTCAGAAAAACAGACTTACTGTTTAGAAGATATGGCCGTTTTAAGTTTGAACTACGGCTAGCTAGATTAGTGAGTAATTAATTAATCTCATAGTTAAGCCCATAGACCCATTTCTAGATTTATGCCTAATAGGGAATGATGGGATAGATCTAATCACTTTTTCCACTTTCCAAAATAAGTCTAAATCTCAATTAATCCATTTTCTATCAAAAAGAATCTCCTTATCATACTTGATCTAGCTTAAAAACATCAGAATGATTAGTGAAGGAAATCTTAAATCTATTGATTGGTTGCATTGGAATTCATGCTATTGCTGTTCGTCACAGATTTTAAAGGATTTTTAGGTAATTTTGATACTAAGTGAGTGATTTTACATCCCTCGTTATTCTATGCTTATAGGTATAGTAAAAAAAGGATTTTTAATATGATTTTGATGTTAAAAACATTCTCAAACTTAGATCTAACTTTAATAACATACTTAGACCAAATTTAAAGAGATAAAAATGTATCATAATTCATTTTATACCCTTTACTAATCATATTGACATTTTAGTATAAACTAGATCAAGGAAATTGTGTTTTTGCAAATATGTTCGAATGAACTTCATGTGTTGCTTAAATGATCAGTAATGACTGTGTGATGGTTTGACGTATTTATTAGTTATCTTAGTGTGGTTAGGATATGGTTGTCGATTTGGGCAAAATGATGTCAAAAGTAACCAAAATGTGACGCGGCTTGGAGATATGATTCTTGAGGAGTAGAAGAGCCTACAAAACAGGTCGCATGAAGATTGGAGTTGATTAGGATGGAGAAATTCATGTCGGTGGTGGGTGTGAAATCAGATCGGTGGTGGTTCAAAATCATGTCGGTGGGGTGATTTTGGCTAGTTACTTTGGGTCGTAGGTAGGTAAACTTTGGGGTTTTGATTATGGAGCTTTAGGCCAAAAGGATTGCCATTGAGAAATTTGGAGTGAAATTTGGTTAAGTAAACAACTCGGTACCAAGTTGTTTTCCCTTGACACTGAGATGCTTGCTTTGAGGAATCCTAGGTGCTGCTTCAGGACAAGAGCAATGGAACTTGGGGACAGGGCAAGAAGATGGGAAACTTCAACTTTTTTAAGTTTGGGGTGGACCAAAGTGCTCAGTGTCGACCACTTTTGTGATTAGTACCGACCACTCTTGGACGAGGCTAAGGTCGAGTTTTAAGGTATGTAATAGTGTCTTAATGTATATGCATGAGCGTTGGTTCGATCATTGGGCCTTCAATTTCGATGATGGAAACATGGTGAAGATTGATGGAAAAATTGACGAGGTGAAGGAGTGAACTTCAGCGTTATGGCTTCAAAACTTTGATGTGCTGATTCTATAACCGATATGGACATCCAGAAGTGTTTCGATGATGATGGCTCGATATTGATGGAGTCGTGATGATAATGATCCACCAGGGCAGGTTCATTGAAGGGAACTCATGGATAGAATGTTGAAGGGTTCTACTGTGGAGAATGGAATGTTGAAGGGTTCCTGATGATGAATGGAAATGAAGGAAGCGACAAAGAGCTCGGACATGCATGTAAAGGGATCGATGTTACTCGGAGTGTTTTCCAATGTACCCATAAGCAGTGGTATTGTGAGGACGCCTATTAGGTACTTTAATTGTTACCCTGGATCATTAGATGGAGTCGTATACCCTAGATCGTTGAAGGGATCTAATTTCAACTAAAAGCTTGCGTTCATGTATAAAGAAAACTTTGATTTTTCCATAAATACCTTGCAATTGATGGTCATATGAGTTATCATATATCCAGGGCACATTGAGTGATAGTGAGGACTGTTTGATGGATGTTATGTTTGCCATGATTGCTATAGTTGTTCTTTGTCGCTCTAGGGATGTCACATGACATAGGTAACTAGGAGATCAATGCATAGGCACCCGATAGTATACGAAGATGTTTGTATACTTTATGATGATGATATTAGAGTAGCATATTATTATTGTAATGTGCTAACTATTTGGATGCAGGGACAAGCCAAGTATAATTCTTATACCTTTGTTCCTTACTATGTATATTTGTATAATATTTTAAGATTATGTATCACTCACACTAGATTGTTATCTTACTCGAGGATTTATACTTTACTTATCTTATGTACTCTTAAATGAGTAGACTGGATAGTAGGTTTGGGCGATATGCAGTGCTATGCAAATAGATGAGCAGGAGATGGTGCTTTTTCGTATTTATATGTGGCTTACTATTGCTTATTTCGCCGTGCAACACTATGAAGCCTAGACGGTGTTAGTTATGTTATTTAGAGATAGTTATCTTGAGTTTAATTCCAGCTATATAAATTCTATTATTGTCTTGTATAACTGTATGAACCTGTGGGCTTTGATTTTGTGGTTCATTTAGTTATTTCTGTCTCGCCTATTATATATATGTGATGCTTATCATATTTTATTTGATGAGTAGTGAGATATATGACAAGTTATGTGATTGTTTTACTTACTTCATAATATTGACAACCGTCCTATATCAGCCAGGCACCGTTACAACGCACTATATAGGTATATTAGGTGCCCGAATTATAGGGCGGTCATCACAGGTAGTGTGTTTGGAAACCTCTCGGTGAGGCCATACCATGTATGTTGTTTGCTTCCTTACAAAAGAAATGAAATTGAGTTAACCAAGAATGCATCGAATGTCAGTTTTAAAATAACTAGAATCTGGCAAGTGCATTAAAGTATGACTTTACCGATGCCGCTTTGAAACCAATAACGAGTTAAGTAAAATGATGATGTCCTTGAGACCCAGAAGAAAATGCATAGAAGGAATCGTATTTGAGATGGTTATTGCTTGAGATCAGTTCGAGAGCGGATCTTGATGTAGATGGATGTGTTGGAAGGCAAATCAAAAATGACTAAAGAGGACCTACAAAAGATGGAATCAGTTATATGGATATCTACCATTCAGATATATTCAGTCTGCAAATATATCTGGTATATCTAGTCTAGAGGTATATGCTTCTATGACTCTTAAGCTTATTTAGTCTAGAGATATACTTTGTCCCCCGATTAGGGCATAGTCCACCTTTGTCATATTGGAATTATACGTGTGTATGTGTCGGTGTATAGATTATGAAATGTGGACACCTATAGAGTTCTATTACCAAAAATTAATTGTGATGTATATAGGAATGTTATGATTCTATTATATATATATATGAAACATAAGCACCTTTGGTTGAATTTATTAACTTAACATTGGATGGTTTGATGATTGTGAGAGGAAAATCAATTACGTGCTTTAGCGACATGATCACATAGTCTACTATGATTTGTATAGGCATACTACTAGAGTTTTTCACAAAAACTTAGTTCTGGCTCGAAGTTTATCTTTTCCCTTAAACTCTTGAGTGCTCATTTAAGTAAGCTGAGAATGCAAGATTAGCTTGTCATTCTGGAGTCGACTAGTGATGAACTAGAGGCTTTGGATGTATGTATTATTTATTATTTCTACTGCATTAGTATATGTATTTATATTAGCATTATGAGGACATGTTGATTTAACTATCCATTGCCGAGGGTAGTACTTATGTAGTTGATGTTATAACTCTAAGAACTCTATTTTGGGTGTAACCATATGTACTATTAGATTTTTACTATGTTATATTATATTTCGTCATCATGATGTGAGCATTGTTTTGTTATTTACTTTCACCCCAACAATCCTGCATTAGGATTCTTAAGTACTGATTTAACAACCCATAAATTTTAATAATTAAATAAATATTTAATGGTGGGCAAAATGGTAATTAAAATATAAAGAGTAAAATTAGAATTTTTACAAATGACTGAATTAAGCGATGAAACGTATACAATTGCATAGATCATATTTTTAATATTTTTATGGTCACATTTCACTATAAAAATATTTAAATTTGATACACAGATTAAAATACATGATTAATATTGTAAACGGGTTTGGAATTAGGTTAAGTAGGGTCTAAGTCCTATGAGACGGGATAAGATAACTATCGCAGCCTACTGAGAAAGTTTACAATTAATTTCTTCATCCCCTTTCTCTTCTCAAACAACATAACCCTAAGTCAAGAACGCTAGGTCTAAAATTCCTTTATCAAATCCCTACCAAATTCAACCAAATTTGGGTTTAAAGAGATTAGGGAAAAGAGAGAAACAAAAATATACTAAAATTAAAGCGATTTTTGGAATTTGGCGAGAGAGGAGAGAATTTCAATCTAAATTGGGGCAATCTTAGTCAAATTGTGAGTGAGAATCTATTTACTTTGTTATATAGTATCATATATGCTTATATTTCATCTTTATAGCCTATGTAAGACAAACGGCCATAGATGACATGAATTAATATGGAGATATTGAAATTTGGGGTTTATAAATGATAGTTAGTCTAATGTAGATGATGAAATATAATATACGAGTTTGAAAGATGCTAATCATGTTAATGGAACGGTTAAAACTGTAGTATTAGTATGAATAAACATTATAACAACTATAGAGAAAGACATGCAAAAAATACAAATTATGATTATTATAAATTTAAGGAAAATATTAATGAAGGAGAAATAAACAAGGTATTAACAAAATAATTTGGTCAAAATGACTACATAAATGTTGTGTTACCTTCCTATAATGTATTTAAAAGTACAAATGTAGTTAATATGAGAATGGACAAGGTTCTAAGGGGAAAACACAAGAAAGAGGAGAAAACTTGAATTTAACAACGATTTCAAACGCCTGAAATGGAAATTAAGACGTCTGAAAATTAATAATGAAAATCCAAACATAATATGTTTATTTCTGGCCATTTTCAAACATATAAAAATAGGGTTCAAACATATGCAATATTGATTCAGTCATCTGAAATAAGGGATCAAACATATAAAGAGCTGATGGTATTTTTCCATCAGCAAGTAAGACGTTTGAATGTGTAATCAGTTATCTAAAAATAATTCGAACATCTGAACTGTTTAACCAGATGTCGATGTTTGAATGTTTATATTTTGCACAGATTAAACCTCGACCCATAGGGGCCAATATAAATAGCTAAGGGTGTTTTATCCTAATCAATTGACATGGTACTTTATCTCAATCGAGTAACGATGTTTAGATGTTAGGTGATATGTATGATTATGTATAGAGTAATAAACAAGTCGACTATTGTTATGAATGTGAATCGACACAAATAAGTTGGTGATAATATGTTCGAAATGATGCATATGAGAAGAGTTGGTACTATATGTGGCTAGGTCCTATCATATACAGTGTATTGGCAAGGGAGATAGAGATGTATATATGATTCACTATAGTGATTGTGTAGGAATCTTAGTTTCCAAAGGTTGACTGTAGTAGGATTACTGTACGACATACAGTCAGTCCTTCTTATAGAGCACATGGTAACCAAAAAATATAGTAGGTATGTTAAGTAGATGTAAAGCGGATCAGTTTGAAAAATAAAGATGCAATGGTACATTAATATTGTAAACCATATCTACAGGGAGGTGTATTCGACATTTGTCAATGCCTTTATGTCTAGTAGTGGGATGTTGTTGACATTTTTCGTCATTCTAATGTTATACGATGATTTTACTTATGTAATTATGGTCACGAGAATGATAATGTTAGATAGATACGAATGATAGAGTAAACTAATAGTGATGAATAAACCTTAAGATGATAAGTGTAGGAGTAGTCTACATAGATGTCTATTAGCATGTTGGTATCGTATACTTAAAGATATGTTTTCACTCACTAGGCATATGCTCAACTCTCTCTATATTTCTATTTTTGTATCTATCTATGATAACTTGATAGGAGTTTAGAGAGTGCTTGAGGTGAGTTGATGACGATGGAGATTCAATGGAGCTATATTGTTTATAGTGCTAATTTATCTAGCTATCTACTAGTTTAGTACTTTGCATTCATATTTAACTGCTAACTATAAGATTGTTATTTTAGACTGATGCAAAACATTTAAGTTTATTATTCAGTTGATTCAGATAGTTCACATATGTTATATTGTATTTTATTTTCTTCCGCCATGAGTTCAGAAAGATTAGTTAAAAGTAGATACTCTATGTACTATTTTTATCATATTTCACCCTAATGTTCCATTATTATGGCCTTGAGGATTAGAGCGTTGATTAGACATAGAATTAGATGGTCATGAGTAGTGGGTTGTTACATTTGATATCAGAGCTAGGTTATCAGATTTCTATTAGTTAAGAACATAATGAGAGATCATAATTGCATTTTTATACACACATATAAGTAGAAAAGTAAAGTACATATCCACACTCCTATATTTTTCAATTATATCTACTATTGTGGGGTATTGTTAATGAATCCCATTTATAAATATTTGAGATGGATAGCAAAATTGGAGTTGGTATAGGAGATGAAGCCACAAATGTTCCCTTTATGAACGTTCCACTTTGGTTTCGCAGGTACCTTCAGGCTAGAGCATAAACCAATACCAACTCGGATGTGCCTATGCAACAAACACAAGGAGTGGTCCTTGTTAATCCACCCTCCATTGACTTTACTAAGATTTGTAGAGAATTTCAAAGCATGGGTGGAAAGCTATATGTAGGGATCGCGTCTTTTGTGGATACAAAGGCATGGCTATGCACACGTGAGAGGGTGTTTGGAATGATGGGTCTAAATAATGCTATTAGATAAGTCTTATCATTTGCAATGAGAAGCTTTAAACTGGTGGGATTTTGTAGTGGCTAAAACAGATGAAGAGGAGATAAGTTGAAGTAGTTCCAATATGTGTTTTTAAGTTAAGTTCTTGTTAGTGGCTGAGGATGTAGTTCGGTTAGAGAAGTTTATCCATCCACAGTGAGGAGACATGTTTGTGAAGGAGTGTGTAAACCATTTCAATAAGCTGTCTAGTATTAAATTTGATTCGGTGAGCACTATTATAAAGAAATCTTTAAATTTTCTAAGGGGCGAGACAACCATTTTAGGATTTTACTCTTAGTCACATTCCTATGGATGCAACATATGAGATTCTAGTAGAGATGGTATTGTTGAATACTTTTTCTAAGAATGTGGCTAAGGAGGAGTCAATGAATAAGGACAATAGTGAGAATCATCTAGAAAAGCACAAAAGAAGTGGGTGTCAGAGGTGAGCAAAGAAAGTTTTAAAAAGCAAAAGGTGACATGAAAGAAAAGCAACAAGAAGGGTCATATTTCCAAGAACCGCAGGACTAATATAGGAAAGATAATTTTCTACAACTGCGATTAGTTTGGACACATAAATCACCAGTACCTAGCATTAGGCAAGAGTGGATAGATCATGCAAACTTATGCACTCGAGATAGTCCCTAGTGCTAGCAGACCACCAACATAGTTAATAAAGAGAAGAAAGTCTTTATGGAAGGTATATTACTTATCTCTGATTTTCCCATTCATACTTCACTCTATACTTTAGCATCTCATACTTTTATATCTAACTGGTTGATAATTTGCAGTTAGAGACTGGCATTGTGCATGATTCAGTAGTAGTGTCGAATCTTGTAGCGGGATCGACCAACTTATCTATAATTTGCAAAAAATTGAAATTATCTATATATGGTGTGGAATTTCAATTTGATGCACATGTACTTGGTTTTGCAAGGTATGGACTGTTATTGGGGATGGACTGGATATCATGTTAGAAGGCAGTGTTTGACTATGATAGTAAAGTTATTTGAATAAAGAGGAATGGACAGTGTGATTTAGATGTATACTATAAGCCTGATAGTTCTATGATGTTAATTTACTTGTATTCACTGGACCTATCATAAGATGAGTTGGCTTTTAGCCATTTGTAAAGGAGTTCCCAAATGTATTTGCAGAGGTTTTTGGTTTACCGCCCTAAAGAGAAATTGAATTTCATACTGACCTCGAGAAGGACGCTAGGGCTTTTGTCATGCCAATTGGATATATGGCTCCAAAAGAAAGAAGAGAGTTAGATAAGTTGGTTTCTAAATATTTATAGAAATGTTTTATACATAGGAGTATTTTGGAGTGGGTAGCACCAGTAGTCTTCACCACTAAGGCAGATGGTTCTTTGCATTTGTGCATCGATTATCAAGAGTTTAATAAGCTCACAAAGAAGAATCGCTACCCATTCCTCATACAGGCGATTTCTTTGATTAGTTAGAGGGACTAAAGATATTTTCTCAGCTTGACTTATCCATTTATTTTCATCAGTTGAGAGTGGAAAGTAATAGTATTGCTAAGACTGCATTTTGTACACTAGACGGACTATTCGAGTGGTTTATCATGATATTCGAACAGATAAAATCTCGGTTATTTTGTTGATTTGATGAGCAGAGTTTTCAGGGAATAGTTGAATAAGTTTGTGGTTGTTTTTTTGATGATATTCTTGTTTATTCGAAGAGAAAGGAAGAGCATAAGCAACCGTTAAGGATTACTCTTGATTTATTGAGGAGACATCAGTTGAAGGTGAAATTCACCAAGTGTCATTTTTGGAGAAGAGAGGTTCACTTTCTTGTCCATGTCATTTCTGAGCATGGATTGTGTGACGCCCCACCTCTATACCCACACTAACTAAGAACACTACGATGTAGTGCTGTCAATTAGCATGGAGAATAAGGCTGTGGAGGAGCGACCATCCATGTAACTTCTTTGTGCGAGCACCGATATGTCAGATAGAATAGAATGCATATCTTTTAAGGAGGAAATCCGACATACCGATACAAACACAAAGCTATCACACGATGGCTATATATAATCTTCGGAAACAAACATAGAAGTAATCATAACATAAATCAGTCACAGACATCCATATCACAAAGGCGGAAGAAGATATGAATAAATATATTTAACACATGAAAGTGTACATCAGAGTAGTGGTCAGAAAGATCCACGATAATACAAAAGAATAGCAACACGTGCTATACAAAAGAATAAGTACACAACGTAGAGTCTATATCACAAATGCGTACAATCAAAAACTACTAATCTAAGTAGTTAGCCAAAAGTCAGAATAATCCTGAAGAGAAGTCAAGCAGAAGCACATGTAACATCTCGGTCTGACCCGAGTATTATTTATAAGAAAATAATAAACGGATCAGTCTAGCTATAAATATCAGATGATAATGTATAGGATAAATAATATGGCATGAACATGTAACAACCATAACGGCATACTACTATAAGTATGTAAATGATAATCAACAAAAGATTAATCAATATCACCAGAATCTTCTCAAAGATAAAGTAGGGTATCATACCCTAAACTTGTATTCATAACAAGTCAATAACACATGAATTCACCAATGCACAAAAACTGATATCATATCAATGAAAATCATGAAAATTGGTGAAGCATAAATTCTAGAAATCATCACAAGAAATCCAGAAAACACATAAAAAGGGGGGAGGCCTAACACATGAATGGGAGCATGAAAACTCACCTACGCGTAAAACACATGACGAGAAGCTATCTCATGGAAGCTATCCATTAAATTTTCATACAGGAATGGCCCGAAGACCGTATGGTGCTACCCTACATATGTGATGGCGAAACATCACACAAACGGGGTATAGTCTCCCTCGCAGACAAAGAGACATCGCTCAATCCCTTGTCTAAATCACAAAAATGATCGTCATGATCATCAGGAAGTGTCAATCACACCAAGCTAGTAAATATATGAGTTTAGCTTCATGTCCCATAACCACTTGCTTAACTTAAATATTTACGAACAAACTGTAGATCTTCACTAGGAAATTGTCACAAAAGGGTTCAATCGAACAAGTCCAAGAGCTAACCGACAAAGTGAACGCAAGCGTTTCATACCACTTGTTTTACTAAGTCATTTAAGTCGATTTCTCATCTGAGTGAAGTAAAGGCTTGTATATATTAGTAGATTGGAAATCGGTTTGAGAAAACAAACTTTTGATATTTAAAATAGTGTTGAAATCAATTTGATGAAAGAGTTTTGATATTTACTACTAGTATTAAAACCTTCATATCTTTAAAGTGACAAGTCATAAAACGATTGTTGAAACAATCTATCACAAAAATTCACATTCGAAGACGTGAACAAAATCCAAGGAAATCAGCTCAAAATGCATCAAAGTCGAAGTTCTGTTGAATGCTTTTCAGATAAGATCGCCTACGAAGGGGCGTACGGGGTTCTGTTGAAATCAGCTCAAAATGCATTAAAGTAGCGCCCCGTCAAAACGGTACGACTTAGTGAAGCCAAGATGGTCAAGCGACCTAAGGAAAAGTAGGTCATACGACCTAAGGGAAGACTGCCGTGCGACCTAGCAGAAGAACAAGTCGAACGACTTAAGGGAAATAGGTCAAACGACCTAAGTGCTAACTCATGAGCGACCTAACGAAGTGCGCGACCTAACAGTGTGGCGCGACCTAATAATGAGGCATGACCTAAGGCCTTACGACCTAAGGGAAACAAGGTCTTGCGACCTAACACCAAAATTCCGAGCGACCTAACGATCTGAAGTGTCGAGCGACCTAAGGGTTAACTCACGAGCGACCTAACTCATAGCCGAGCTAAACAGTGAAACGGCAAAACAGGGGCGAGCGATCTAACAGAGGTACGCGACTTAAGGTGGTTCGCGACCTAAGGGTACACGACCTAACGTGGTTCGCGACCTAAGGGGTACGCGACCTAAAACTCGCGACCTAAGGGCACGCGACCTAAAACTCGCGACCTAAGGGCACGCGACCTAAAACTCACGACCTAAGGGAACGCGACCTAAAACTCGCGACCTAAGACTCGCGACTTAAAACTCACAACCTAAAGGCGAACGACCTAAGCAAGCAAGCCGAGCGACCTAAGGAAGTGTTCGACCTAAGGAAGTGTTCGACCTAAGGAAGTGTGCGACCTAAAAGTGGCGACCTATGGCCAGAACGAATTAAGGTCGAAAACGACCTAAGCTCTGTGTGACTTTTCAACAACAAACGACCTAGCCCAGGCAGAACGACCTAAGTGAAGTTTTTTCACCAAAAACACTAAAAATTGGAGTTTTTCGCCAATCCAATCCAAACCAAATGCGAATGTGCATGCTAAAGTGATAGGGAACCATTCCCAACAGTCCAATGACAATTATAGGCAAGATGTGAGATCAAAAATCTCACCTTTGCACGGAAATTAATGAAGATGGGGCTTGAGAGCAAAGCAAGAATCACAACAAGCTTGAATCTATGTTCTTCTACTTGGATTTGGAGTTAAATCTCGGATTTACTATAGAATTTGAGTTTGGAGTTTTAATTTCCACTTCCCACCACCATTTTTGATAAAGCTTGAAGTATTTGATAAAGTGAGGAAGAGGGGGTGGGTTGGGACTGAGTTAGAAGGGTGCAGTCCAACCAAAGTCAAAGGCGGGAAAAAGTCACGAAAACTTCACTATCTCCAAACATATCGAAGCTTACACTCAAAAAGATCGCAAACGTCATTTTGAACTCAATGAAGGTGGTGTCGAGTCCTAATTACCGTATGCAAAAAGTAGCTTTTTGGACTAACATCCGACTAACGATAAAATATTTAAATAAAGTATTTAAATATAAATTCGATAACTATGCGGGTTGTTACAGATTGTCAGTTGATCTGAGAAAGATGGTGGCGGTACAGGATTGGCATGTAACAAAGAATGCTACACTGGTTCGAAGCTTTCTTAGTATGGCCAACTATTATAGGAAGTTCATTAAGGAATTCACTAAAGTTTTAGTACCATAGATCTGGCTTAGCAAGAAGAAGCATGTTTTCTCATGGGATGTAAAGTGTGAGCATGCGTTCGTTAGAATGAAGGAGCTATTGACTAGTGCACTTGTATCGACGATTCTAGATGGCATTAAGCCTTTCATTGTATATACCGATACTTGCGGTACTAGATTCAAAGTTGTGCTAATGTAGAAAAGAAGGGTAATAACATATGCTAATCAATATTTAAAGACCCATGAGAGAAATTATCTGACTCGTGATCTCGAGCTTGCAGTGATTGTTTTTACACTAACCTTATAGACAATATTTATTAATGGAGGGATTTGAGTTGTGTAAGGATCATGAATCTTTCAAATCCTTATTTTCTTAGAAGTATCTAAATCAGAGACAATATAGGTGGATGGAGTTTCTAGCTTCATATGATTATGGCATTCGTACACTATAGGCAAGGAAATGTGATGGAAGATGCTTTGAGAAGGAATCATGTGACATTGAGTCCTATGGTAATGGAGTGGAGACAGTTAGAGATTATTTTTGGATTTGATGTTACAACATCTGTAGAGATAGTTCCCAGTTTGTTGCAGCTTTAGAGGTTAGATCGATGCTTATGGATCTCATTGGTTCCAGTCAAAGAAATGAAGAGGCATTAAGGTATTCTTGAGCAGTTAGAGAAGGGAGAGAAGTCTTATCACTTAGGCACATACTCTATTGACTTCAGGGAGTATCTACAAAGTAATGATAGGTTGTATGTGCCAAAAGTTAGAGAATTGATAAATGAGGTTTTATTATAGTCTCAGCATTCTAGGATGACTATTCATCTTAGTGGAGTCAAGATATACGGGGATATGAAGAGGGAATTTTATTGTCCAAAGATGAAGAGACAAGTGCTAGAGTACGTCACTAGATGCTTGACCTGTCAACAAGTTAAGACTGACTAGAAAATGCTGAGCGGATTATTACATCCCTTAGATATCCCATAATGGAAGTGGGAACACATATCGATGGATTTTTTAGATAACTACCTAGGAGTAGAAGGGGAAATACGAGTATAATGCATTATTTATCGGTTTTCATTCTCGTATGGAGTACGCGGACAACATATTTATTGGCTACATTATATATGAGATAAGTGATTACACTGCATGGAGTTATAATGATTATAGTCAGTGATAGGGATTCACTTTTTAATAGAAAATTTTGGTGGAACCTTAAGGATGCTTTGGGTGTAGAATTGAACCTCATGCTGCTTATCACCCATAGATAGATGGATAGACTGAGAGAGTGAATATGGAATTGGAGGATTTATTGAGAGCGTGCATTACTGATTTTAGGTGGAACTTGGGAAGGTCATTTATAGTTAGTAGAATTAACTTATAATAACATCATCTATTACTATTTTGATGCTTTATATGAACGACCACACAAGTCCCCATCTTATTGGTGGGAGGCAACTGATTGGGATTGGACAATACATTATCAAGGCCACTTTTGAGAAAGTGGAACTGATATGAAAATGAATGAAGACTGCATATGATTGGTACCATATGCTGATAGGAGGCATACAGAGCTAGAGTTCACAGTAGATGATATGGTTTTTGTGGAAGTAACACCATTGAAATGTTATTAGTTGGTAGTTCGAGAAAATTGGTGATGCCTTTTGTCAGATCTTTTTAGTTATTAGAGAGGGTAGGGAAGTTAGCTTATAGAGTGGAGCTTCCTGAAAAGTTGGCAGGTGTTCACAATGTTTTTCATGTGTCACATATGCAAAAGTATGTTCAAGATTCAACTATCATAATCGAGCCAAATCAACAAGAGGATTTGGAACTGGTGTCAAAGTCTATAGCACCCCATGGACCTATTCGTATAGTTGAGCATGTAGTGAAAATACTTCAAAATAAAGAAGTAAAGTTGGTTTGAGTACAGTGGGGAAACAATCTTATGGATTAGGAGCTGGAGGAGAAGGTTTGTGCTTCTCATACTGAACACTTTACCCTCCATCTTATTTTTATATTATTTAAGTTAGGTGGATTGCACTTGGATGATTGGTTTCTTTGTATGATTATTTGGATTGTGTGTATGGTTTCTAGGTCTATCTAGTGATCGAAGTTAGGACTACTTTACAGGAAATATTTGTTGTACTGATCCTTTGATGTGATGAGATGTGTGTTTTACATTCATATAAATGTTTTATGTTGTATATGTATATTAGTATGCTTTGATACATGCCTATATGTCATTATATTCACATATATGTAGGAGGCTATTAATTTCATTTTGCATATGATATTGTAACATATTCATCATTCGTACTCATGCTTACATGTTAGTTGCATACATGTGTATTTTGTTGGGGTTTTGATGGATTGTGTACTTGTGTGTGTGTTATATGAATGTATACATGAATGTGTGGTGTGTGTATGTTTACATAGTATACGTTGAAAAGCTAGAAAGTGAGCAACAACCTTGGGAATTTCAAGGAGGAATTTTTTTAGGGAAGGGGGAGAATGTAACACATCATAAATTTTTGCAATTAAATTTATATTTAATAAAAGGAAAAAATGCAATTTTAATAAAGAAGGGAAAAATTGGAATTTTTATAAATGGCCGAATTAAACGACAAAACTTGTACCATTGCATATAACATAACTTTTTGGTCAAGTTTCACCATAAAAGCATCTAAATTTGATACTCGGTGTAACAACCTTGTTGTTAATGACCAAATTAATTAAATTTAGTTATGGTTGATAAATTCTAGTTTGTGATATTGAAATTTAACTATGTAATTAAACTTAGTTTTTGAATGATTGGTTTAATTTAATCAAAAAGAAAGGAGTTATTATTTCTTAGTAATAATTTTAAATCAAATTAAGGTATTATTGAATTGACTATTAAAGATTTTGATAATAAAATGAATTATTATTTGGAAAGTGTTTAAATTAATTTATTTCAATTATAAAATGAAATGAGATATTTTAGAATTAGTTCGGCTTTTCAAGTAATAAGAAAATGTGGATTTTTAGTTGTAAAAATAAATAGTGAATATGTTAGATAATAAAGAAGTAAATTTGTAAAAATTTAACTCTTGAGTTAAAAGAGCGCATTTCGGAATTTATGATAGTTTATTTTTGTCACAGTAACAAAGTTTAAATCCTTAAAAGAATAAAAGAAAAGCTTTTGGAAAATTAATTGAGAAATAGCTCTTTTAATTCAAATAAGTTTTTATTTTCTTATTGGGTTTTATTTAAAACCTAGGCCCAAAACAATTTTAATTAAAGGGAAAATCCCCTTTCGCTTTTATAGTACGTTCATTTATAGTAAACTGAGAAATAGAAATATAAAACTTTATTCCTCTTTAAACCTAGATTTCAATTCCTTCAACCCCTTTGCAAAGTAAATCATTTTAGGAGCTGAACAATCCAGGCAATGAGTTGAAAACCTTATTTTATCTTTTAAATAAAGTGATTTCAATTTTACAGTAGTTGAATTTGAATTTTTTTTGTATGTTGGGAAATACTGTTCTAGGGTTTGCTGATCCAAATTGGAGCAACTGTACTTGCATTTATTGCTGAATTAAGAAGTAAAAAGGTGAGTTAAACCTCACAAGACCTATCTTTAAGTTTCTTAGTGCTTGATTTTGATTTTATAATGAATGGTCATGAATTAAAATGATGATATTTTGTCTTTTGTTTCGTCCTTTCTTGCTCTGCTGCCTGAATTTGGTCAAACACACCATTGTCTATGGCCTTGCTTTCGTTCATTTTTGTCATGTGACTTGAGAAATTGGTCACCATATATATATCCCGTGTTTGGAAAGTGGTCACACATCCATGCTATTCAAATAATTTTGTGCGTCCCTGACATGGGAATTGCTTGTAGGCTACTTGCTTTGTCCTTTGTCTTGAATTTAGTTTGTGCCCTTTCCATTGTGCTTTGAACTATTTCTCACCTTTCCTTTTTAAACTTGTTTCCTTTACATGCTTCAGGGACACACATCCTTTATACTTTTATTTGCCTGCTGCCTTGACAAATTGGTCACGCTCATGCATTTTGGCCTTAGTTCATTAGTCCTTACTGCTATATTAAATTGTTGTTGTCCTTGCCTTGCAAATTTAGTCACACATCCATGCCTATACTTATATTTGCATGTCCTTACCTGGCTTGAAAGTGGTCACATTTATTTGCTTTATCATTAAATGCATGCGTCCTTGCCTTGACATTTCAACCTATGTTTTGTTTTGTTTCTTTGAGGAACGGTCTCCCTTCCTTTTGCACTAATGCTCCTGTCCCTGATGTATGAAATTGTGGCTGCAATTTTTATATTTAGTTGGCTACTTTTGTTTCATTATTTTATGAAGACTAATTCCATCTTTTAATGATTTTTCTTTATGAATTGAAATTGGCTGCTCTTTAATATCTTACCGCCTTTGTTTTGTATGTATTGCATTGATTTGTTTCTGACTTTGTTATATTTAAAAAAGAAAATTTTCATAAAATAAACGTTTACTTATTTATGTGGCTTTTGGAATGTAGCTATAGAATTAAATATCTTTTTCATCAAGATTTGAGATAACTATATATATAAATATATTTTGATATCAAAACAGAATTATGGTTTATTTTATCAAGTAGTAAATATATATAGTTGAATAATAAATGAGTTTATGGATTTTAAAAAGAGAAGGTTGAAAGTAAGTATATAGATAAAGTATTTGGAAACCATTTTCTATATGGAAAATATCCTATTATTGCTTTCAAAACTATTTTATAATTCTCTAAAAATATGATATATTATTACTTAATATATTTTGATAAATCTTGAAATTGTTAGTTCACTTTTGATTTTGGAATAAATCTTGAGATAAAATTTTGAGAGCTTTAATTTTATAATTTGAGGAGCACTAATAATCAATTTATAATGTTATTGATTGGTTTAAATGATCTCAAGTAACGCTTCATCGAATATTGTACAACTCAATGAATAGAATGTTTAAGTGGAAATTACTAACTCATTAGAGAATACTTGAATTTCACTTGGTAGTATGGGATGGTTTGGTTAAATTCTTGTGATTGATTTTACGAAAGTATTTAACACTTTAGGGTTGTATTCTATTTTGGTGTTCGGCATGGGGTCGTTAGATCCTTAAGAGAATATAGTTCAGGTTTTCGAATGATATCTGTAATGAGTAGATTTACTAGCTTCTAGTAAATACTTGAATTTCACCAAGCAGTATGAGACATTTTGGTTAAGTTCTAGTGATTACTGAAAGTGATAGTTTTTGGTACTTTAGAGTTTACTCTCTTTTGGTGTTCGATATTTCTGTAGGCCGATAGATCCTTAAGAAGTAAACTCATGGATTTTACACGATCTTTGAGATCGGTCGAGATTCTGTGTTTATGATCCTTGAGATCGGTTGAGATTTGTTTTCTTGGATTTTTTGTTTTTGTTTTCACAGCATGGACGGTCATTGGTTTCAAATTGGTATGGATGACACTATCTTTTGTTTTCCACGGTATGAGCACAATCAGGTCGATTGGTATGAGTATGATCATTATGATCGATATGGCTTGGTTTCTTGGATTTTGAGATAGTGTTCTTTATTCTGGAATTCTGGATTTTATGACTATTCAGTATTTAGTGATTTAAATGTTCTTGTGCTTTGACATAAAATTTCAAGTTAAATCATTTCAGCGACAAGTTTATATTTATAAAGTCATCTTCTTTTGTGTTATATCATATTCTCACCCTTTTGGATATTTAGAGATAGCCTGATCTGTTTATTTTTTAATACTCGGGTTAGGCCGAGACTTTTTAGGTATCAGGACTTGCAGACTTTTGGATAGGTGTGCTAAAGAAGATAGACCATTTTGACTTTTCGGTTTTATCTTCTATAAGTTATTTATATGTAGGATTATGGGATGTATTATTTGAGATAGTGACTTATTACGGATGTATATTATGTGAGTCTAGTATTTTATTTTGCAGACTCACAATATGTATTGTATATGATGTATATTATTCCACTATGATCTGTGATTTTTGTTTCATATGATATACTGTTCTAATTTTGAGAAACCGATGTGTTTATTACTTTAAACCGAGACTGTACATGTCAACATTTTATTCCAGATATTCAATATAACAGTAAGTATAACGTGTCAGTGTTGGTTTAAAGATATATTCACATTTGATCGCCCTTCACAAGCCTTATTCTCCATATTATTAGACAACATTATTATAATGTTTTTTAATAATACGGGTATAACTGTAGGGTCGTTACACTTAGATTAAAAGATGGGATTAAAAATTGTAAATGAGTTTATAATTGGGATAAGTAGGGTCTAAGGCCCATTAGTAGAGATGGGATAAGATAACCAGCATAGTCATTACACTTTCTTTCTCTCATTTCTCTTCTCAAACAACATAACCCAAAGTTAAGAACCCTACATCTAAAATTTCTTTATTAAATTTCCATTAAATTCAACAAATTTGGGTCTAAAGAGATTACGGCGAAGAGAGCAACAAGAGATACTAAAATAAAAATAGTTCATGGAGGTTGGAGATTAGGGAAATTTTGAACAACTCAAGTGGAGAGGATTTCAATCTAAATCGGGGCTATCTTGTTGAATTGTGAGTGCAAATCCATTTACTCCGTTGGCTATTTTGTTGAATTATGAGTGCGAATCTATTTGCGTCATTGTATAGTATCATATATACCTCTACTTCGTGTTTGTAACATATGTAAGAGAAATGGCCATAGTTGATATGAACAAACCACGGTGATATTTAATTTTGGGTTTAAAATTGATAAATGGCCCTTGATTTTGGGATATAACCTTTGTTGGAGAAGATGATTGGGAAATATACATACATATATGAACCATAAGTAAAATTATCTAATGTATGAGTTTAAATGATAAAAATCATGTTGATGATAAAAACTATAGTTTTAGTACGAATAAATATTATAATAATTATAGAGAAAGACGAGACCAAAGATGAACTATATTGATTATAAAGTTAAGGAAAAATGTAAATAAATGACAAATAACTTAGGTGTTAACAAGATAATCTAGACAAAATGACTGTATAAACGTTATGTTACTTTCTTATAATGTACTTGAAAGTATAAATGTAGTTAATATGAGAATGGACAGGTTGCTAAGCGAAAAAACACAAGTAAGAGGCGAAAACCCAATTTCAACAGCATTTTCAAATGCATGAAATGAAATTGAAATGTTTGAAATTTAATAATGAAAACCTAAATAGAAAACGTTCATTTTAGAGCACTTTAAGACATCTGAAAATAGGGTTCAAATATCTAAAATATTGTTCAATTGTCTGAATTTGGGTCCGACTTCTCTAGAGTTGATTGTATTTTTCATTGACAAGTCAAACATCTGAATAGTATAATCTGACGTCTAAAAAGAATTTAGACGTCTGAATGTCTGTAGTTTGTTAAAATTATACCTAGACCCACAAAGGCCAATATAAATGGTTAAGTGTGTTTTATTTCGATCGAGTAACATAGTGTGTTATCCCATTGAGTAATGTTGTTAATGCATTGATTGATGTGTATAGGTAAGTATAAACTAATACACAAGTAAGTGATTGTTATGAAAGTGTATTGATACAAATAGGTTGAAAGTAAAAGGTGTTTGATATAATTGGTAAGGCACAAGTTGGTACTAGATATGGCTAGTTCCTATCACATACGGTGTATAGACTGGGAAGATAGATACATCTATCTAATTCACTCCAGTTATTATATATAGGTCATTTATAATAGGGTCAAGGTATGCCATATAGTCGGTTCTTTTTATAGAGCACTTGATAGCCAAAACAGAGACAGTAGGGTATGTTTAAAGATGCTAGGGTACTCTAATATTGTAAAGTATATTGTTAGGGAGGTGTAGTCCAACTTTGTCATCACCTCTATGACCAATAGTGGAATGTTGTCAACTCTAGTCATTATCCCAATGTTATGTGATGCTTTTAGGATTATGGTCATGGGAATGTCACTGTTGGAATGCAATGAATGATAGATTGAACTGATAGTGATGAATAATCCATAAGATGACAAGTGTAGGAGCATTCTATAAAAATGTGTTATTAGCATGTTGATATCGTATACTTAGAGATGCATTTTCACTCATCAGGCTTATGTCCGACCCCTTTATACTTCTATTTTGTATCTACCTATGATAGGTTGACATGGGTTTAGAGAGTGCTTGAGGTGAGCAGATGACGATGGAGATTCGATAGAACCAAATTGTTTATATTACTTTAGCTAACTATCTACGAGTTAAGTATTTTGTATTCATGTTGAACTACGTATTGTAAAACTGTTATTCTAGACTGATGTAGTAAAAGTTAAGTTTATTTTTCAGCTGATTTAGATAGTTCATATATTATATTATATTTTATTTCCTTCCATTATGACTTTTGAAAGTGCTGTTAAAAGTAGATATCTTTGTACTATTTTTATCTTATTTTACCCTAATGATCCGTCGTTTACGCCCTTTAGGATTTGAAAGTCGATTGGGAGATGGAATCAAAAGGTCAGGAACAGTCGGTTGTTATAATCGGCACATGAGCACCAGTGGATGGTATTAGGTATTAATCTTAGGTACTGGAATGGATGGTTGTTACATGTGGTATTGTAGCTTAGGTTTGGTGAATACCTAATCTTGGTTGGGGTGAGCTCATTAGAGATAGCATAAGCATTGCCCTAGAATGATTTTAGTGTATCTTATATACACAAGAGTGTGTACTTTTATTTATTATATCTTTTTTATTGTTTGAACTCCCCTTTTATAACTCTATCCTAAAAGTATTCTAAGGAATTTTTACTATGTTTAGGTAGTAAAAACGAATACTAAAAGAGAAATAAGATTGAATGTGCCTAATAACACTACTATAGATAGTGCACATTTCCATAGGAATGCGCCAATTATAACTGTGCAGTGGAAGGAAATAAAGGAGTACAGGTAGTACATGTTCAACTGCCCGTGAACGTTGCTGCGATGAGTAAAGTCTTCATAAACTTATGATGAAAGCTGTTCAAAGGAACCGAATGTATTATTGAGGTTCAGGCTTAGAGCTCATGAGAGGATATTTGATGACTTAGTACTAAATAACATGCAAAAGCATTTGTTAGCTTAGAGCTCATGAGAGGATATTTGATGACTTAGTACTAAATAACATGCAAAAGCATTTGTTAGCTTCTAGGCAACATCAGGATAGAGCTATGGATTGTTTCACCATTATTCTCGAGGAAGGTATTACTTGGACACAATTTAAAGAAAGAAAGATTTGGGATTGAGTTCATTCTAGAGCAAAGATAACTATTTTATTATGTGGTTTTGTAGATCTAAAATAGGTGTTATAAATATAACACAGCATATAAATAAGTTTAATGTTATGTCATGATTTGTACTTGGCATGATAGACACTCAACTGAAGAAGAACCAAATGTTTATTGTGGGTATAAGGACAGACCTACAAAGAAAGATGGCCAATTATGTTAGAGGTACTTTTGATGACTTATTAAATATAGTTTGAGGGCTTAGGAACTATGGCTATGAAGGAAGAATCAACCAGGAAAAATAAATCCTACTTTGATTGGAAGAGGACGTTTAAGCTTGCTAAGGAATCCCAGATACCATGGAAGAGTAAGGCTAAAGGGGAGGGATAGAAGAAGGTAGTTTGTAAAGCTGGTATTACTTGTTATACTTGTGGAAAGAAGGGACATTATTCCAGAGAATGTGAATCTATAGAGGCAAAAGAAATCTTAAATGTTATAATTGTGGGAAAAATGGCCATTGTAAGCAAGATTTCTACAGCCGTCGAAGGTATCATAGACTAGAGCTTATGCTATCAAAGCAGCATCTTCATCATCTACTATTGTGAAGAAACCTATTAGATTGTTGAACCCGATAGGGAGCTCAACCAACCTTAGCTTGATGTGCCAAAGAGTGTGTTACTTGTTATGAACACCTCTTTATGTGTGTATGTACATTTTGGGATTTCTTGGTTTTGGTACAATACTTGGTACGGAGTGGTTAATTCAGTATGAAACGAGTTGGATTGTGTTAAGCTGTCAGTATTACTATAAGATAGATGTTGTGGGGACTTAGAATCGATATAAATAACCAAGCTCGGTGATGTGCAACTTATTATAATCTCTTAGATATATCTTAGGATGAGTTAGCATCCATTCCAATTGCATATCTGTATACTGATGTGTTTGAGGAGGTGATTGGTTTATCCCCTTATCTTGAAGTGGATATTTTCATAGATTTAATTTACAATGAAAAACATGTATTATTGTCGATTAGAAAAATGGCTCCAAAGGAGAAGTTTGAATTAGCAAAGAAAACCAGGGATTTATTGCAGAAAGGATTAATCAGATTTAGTCATTCAAGTTAGGGAGCAACTATTGTGTTTTCCAGAAAGAGATATGGTTCCTTAAGGTTGTGTGTAGATTATGGAAAACTAAATAAGCATATCCTTAGGAACAAGTATCCATTACTAAAGATAGATGACATGTTCGATCAACTTAGTAGGGCTCGTATATTCTCACAGTTGGATATAGCTATGACGTTTCATCAGTTAAGAGTGGTAGAGGAGAGTGTATCTCTTACTCATTTAGGACCTCGGATCATTTCTATGAATGGTTAGATATGCCGTTTAACCTGATTAATGCTTCAAATTATTTTGTTGACTTAATGAATTAGGTATTCAAAGATGTATTGAATAAATTTATGATTGTATTTATCAGTAGTATCTTGGTCTACTCAAAGACATGGAAAGGCATAAGGACCATCTCAAAATTGTACTTGAGGCTGTG
The DNA here is from genome assembly GCA_030737815.1 of Allium fistulosum. Taxonomy (NCBI): domain Eukaryota; kingdom Viridiplantae; phylum Streptophyta; class Magnoliopsida; order Asparagales; family Amaryllidaceae; genus Allium; species Allium fistulosum. The sequence goes on from CM060906.1 coordinate 330,710,439, forward strand.
AGAGAGCATCATCTTAAGGCTAAATTCTCAAGGTGCCACTTCGAAGGATCAAAAATTGGTTTCTCAGACATGTTGTGTCGGAGAACGATATTATTGTTGACCAAACAAAGGCTGCGACAGTCAAAGATTGGAAGACATCGGAAAGTGCAACAAAGATTCAAATCTTCTTGGATTTAGCTTGTTACTATTAGGGAATTATTTAGGATTTCTCCTAGATCACTTCTCATTTAACGAAGTTAACTAAGAAGGAGGTGGGTTTTGTTCGGACTTTAAAGTGATAGGATGCATTCCTTTTGTTAAAAGAGAAGTCGATTAGCAATCCTACTTTGACCATACCAAATAGGAGAAAGGGTTTGACTATATATGCAGATGCATGTGGAATGGTTTAGGTGAAGTTTTAATTTAGCATGGAAAAGTTATTACTTATGCAAGCTAATAGCGTAAGAAACACGAGCAAAGGTACGCAACTCATGACTTAGAGTTATTATCTATTATATTTGCATTGAAGATGTGGAGACATCACCCGCTCGGTGAGATGTTCGAGTTATTCATCGACCATAAGTTTTTGAAGTACCGTTTTGCATAAATGGACTTGAATATGAGGTAACAATGTTGGTTATAGTGTTTAGCTTCATGTGATTTGGAAATTCTCTTTACATCCAAAATGGGTAATGTAGTGGATGATGCGCTTATTAGGAGGTATGGAGCTATGCCTTGTTAATGGTCTGTGAGCGAAAAACATTTGAGGTATTAGTCGATTGTTATTGGTGATCAAAGAGTATTTTAGGTTCAGTAGTCTTGGCTAGTTTGGTAGTTAGATCATCACTATTAGACTAAATTAGGGCTAGTCAATGTGAAGTTATTTGATTAGCTATGGTTATGGATGATTTGGTTGAGGGTGTCAATTCTGAAAGCAAGATAGGTTTTGAGGTCGATCATTGTGGTTTGTTATGAAAAGGTGGATGATTGTATCCCCAATATTAATGGGATTAGAAAGGATGTACTTAACGAGAGTCACTGGTCAAAGTTTATAATACATCCAGGAGGTACAAAGATGTATCATGATATGAAGCATATTTTGTAATGGGAGGGAATTAAGAGGGATGTTCGTATGTATGTAAGTAGATGTCTAAACTGCCATTAGGTAATAGGTGGAAATCTGAAGTATTTTTTTCAACTGCGCGAAATTCCAAAATTGAAAATGTGAGCAGATATCTATGGATTTTAGTGATGGACTAGCAAGGTCGAGATGAGGACATGAAGGTATATGGGTTATAGTTGATCACTTGACTAAGAGCCCATACTTCATTCCAATAAATTCGACTAGGACAACGTTAAGTTTGGCTAGTTTGTTCATGAAGTAAATGGTTAGATTCCATGGGATTTCTTGCAGTATTATTAGGGATAGAGATCCATTATTCATGAGTGAGAAGGTTATAAAGTATCTTATGGATAAAGCCAAGTTAGAGTATAACTTATCATCCTTAAACTGATGATTAGACCAAAAAAGTGAATTAAGTGTTGGAGGATCCATTTCATGCATGTGTTCTTGATTTTAGGGATTCTTAGGAGGATCATCTTTATTTAATAGAGTTCACATGTTACAACAACTGTAATTTTAAAATAGTATGGCACCTTTTAAAGCATTATATAACTGGCTGTATAAATCACCATCATATTGGCTCAAGATCGGGGGTAGAGCGGTACCTGGACCTGATATGTTTCAAGATGTGACTGAGAAGATAGATCTTATTCATGGCCGGATGAAGATTATGCAAGATAGGCAAAAGAGTTATAATGATCAGGATATATGGACTTGGATTTTTTGGTTGGGTACTTTGTATTTATGATGGGGTCTCTAATGAGAAATGTTATTAAGTTTGGAAAGACCGGTAAGTAAGCTCCTCGACATGTAGTACCTTTCTCGATCAACGATAGGATGGTAAACTTGCATATAGAGTCGTTTTACCAACTAGACTATCCACTGTGCATAATGTATTCCATATTTCACATTTGTAGAAATATGTTCAGGATCCTAGTATGATAGTTGAACCAATACAGGTGAAGGACAATGAGATTGAGCCAGACTTGGCTGTACTTTGACAATGTATAGTATAGTTGATCGATATACGAAGTGATAAAATGGAAAGGTTGTGAAGTTTGTTAAGATGCGTGGACTAATGAAGTAGTTGACTGTACATAGGAAACTAAGTATAGTGCTAGGGTACTTATCCCGAGCAACTAGGTGAATGACAGTTACATGTATGTTGTATCTTTTGCGGTACACTCACCACGTGAAATGAAGTTACTTAGTATGCATTTTTATTTCATGTATAATTTCATCGTACATACATACATACATACATACATACATACACACACACAGATATATATATATATATATGTGTGTGTGTGTGTGTGTTTGTTTCTCATTCATCTCTTGTTTATATGCGTCTATTCTTGAATATAACGACAATTGCAGAGGTGTAATTCCTTTAAGTGGGGAAGCCTGCAGTGATCCCGTTTTCTTAGTACTTGTACATATGTAATTAGTCAAGATAAATGTTAACAAAACTAATTTTGGAATATTTTCACTTATGTAGGTAAAGAAGATTATAGTTGATAATATAGTCAAAAAATATATTATAAATAATCGAGCTTATGTATAATAAATGTATTTAAAGGAAAATGAACACACATTTTTTTAACTGTGACACCTAAATGTGCATTAAAAGTGGACAAGTATGAAAGTGATTATGTAAATGTGTGTAAGTTTTTAGTGAAGATGAGAGAAAACACTTCTAATGCATACTTTGATGGTAAGAGATGGAAAGTATGATTGCGGAAGGAAGGTGAATGAATAGAGACTCTTTTGGCTTCACTCTCTTTACACTTGCCTATATATACATCTTCCTACCTCCTCTTTTCCATTCATTCCTAATCACTTAAAAATATGGTTGCCTACTTCAAATCTCCACTAATAATTTCTTAAACCAAATATTTAATTAATCTTAAAATACTTTCAAATCAACCCAAACTAACATATAATAATTATACTTCGCTCCTAAAGCACTTGAGGTTGTTTTTGAAGTATAAAGCAAGGTTTAAAGTTGGTAGAAATGTTATGGATGTGGGTAAATAAGGAAAAAGGAGGCAAGGCTTGACTTAGGTAGTAGTGGTGAAGACTTGTATGTTTGCATTGTTTATAAGTGAGTTTACTAATATATATAAACTATATGCTACCTATTTTTATATGTGTACTGTGTGATACAGACATAGTATTATATATAAAAATTTGAAGTGAAGTTGTACATTCACATGACATTTTACCTTGTTTATACAAGATAACATTTAAATAGTGAGTTTTCCACTTATACCCTTGTTGTTAAACTTGTTAAACTATCCTTAACTACATGTTGACATGTGTGGTGGTGTATTATACTTGAATATGAAAATTGGGTTGAGTATGTGAAGTTAAAATGATATATTTAACAAGATTAATGAGTTTGAAAATCTTTGGTTAAAAGAGAAGTTTCAAACAAAAGTTTATAGTTTAAAATGGTTTTAAGCGAATAACATTATGCTTTGTCCAATACTCTTAGGTTATAACAGAGTATTATACATGAGGAGATATGTTATATGTATCATGATTTTGGGAAGTTAAGTAACATAATGTGAAAGATGTTTTTATTACATTTTTGTAATATTTTTCAAAATGTAAAATGTTTAAATGAGTTTAACTTTACTTGAAATGTTATGTACATACCCTTAGGGTAAGATGGAGATGCATAGGAAAACGATGGATATGTAGATGGTTTGAAAAAATAATTAACACAAAGTTAAAGAGGAATTATAACACTATTTCCACTTTTTACCTCTTTAACTAGTTTTATAAAAGTTGGCTTTTGACCTTAGAAAAATTATAAAAGTTACTATAAATCAATAGGAGTTGGTTTATGATGTTTTGAAAAGGGAATGATCTTCTTATAGTTGAATGGAAAATATAGTAAATCCATATAACTTAAAGGTTGTTATGCTAAGTAAAAGATAACATTTAATGGTAATATTTGCTTGATTTTGTTGCATTTCTTGAATTCAACACAAGCCCTCTTAACTTATGAAACCATGTTGTGTATATGATGGAAATTTTCAAAGCGTGACTTTAATTTATCAATGGTTTTGACCATTAAACTTGACTTTTGACTTAGGAAAGATATAAAAGAGATGCGACTTCATATGGTTTGGAAACCTCTTGGAGAGGCTCTACCATTCGTATAAAAAGACTTTCACTTTAAGTGTGATGTGTTTGGAAACCTCTAGGTGAAACCTAACCATATACATTGTTTTTATCCTAAAAAAACCGAAGATCGACACGGTTGGTAATTCCATCGAGCCTGATCATTGAGCCATGAATCACTTCTTGTTCCTTCAAATAGCCATAACTTTTGACTACTTTTGAGTCACAAGAGCCGTAACCTATCAAAATGAAGATTGTTCCAAGATTTACACTTTTGATTGGTGGAATAGTCACTGCTCGGTTTCGTAGCCAAAAGAGCATCATTTGATGGTCTTTTGCGAGCTGGAGAGTTTTGTTATTCAGTTACTACCGAAGATGTTTGTGGTATGAAAAATCCAACTGGATTAAAGAAAGAAAAGCAAGAGAAACAAGAGTGCTAGAACATACAAAGATCAAAAGTGACTGCCTATTTTTCCATTCAAAAGGTTAGAAATTTTAATATGAATTTAATAATCTTAGAAACATGGAGACATTCGCAAACTAAATAAATTCTTACAGGCTAAGTAATCATGTAAGACTCTAGTATACACTTGAAATTCTACAATCTAAAGTATTTCTAACATTCCCTTTGATGTTTTGAAGTTGTGATGTTTTATTTTTGGTAAACAGATCTCGCACCTTGATGAATATGTGTAAAACAATAAGAAATAGAAAAGGGGAAGACGGAAAAATTATAAAAAATGCAATGTATTTATGAATTTTTTTTACTAAACATTCTCTTGATCCATATCTTGATGTTTTCTCTTAGTGCACTGTTATATTCTTAAGATTGAGTGCTATCATGTGTGCATATTTGAGCATTTCATAGTGTTCGATTGGTAATTCCATCGTCGAGATCACCCAATGATCCATTGATTACTTCTTGTTCTTCTGAATGGCCATCACTTTTGAATCGTTTGGGGTTACAAGAACCATGAGCTATCAAAATGATATTTTTTCCAAGTTCTATGCTTTTGATGGTTGGAATATTCATGGTTTTGTGTCATACGAAAAAAAGCCATTTGGAGTTCTTTAGGGAGCTTTAAAGTTTTCGTTGCTTACTTTCTTCCGAAGGTATTTATGGTATAAAAAATCCAACCAAATCAAAGAAAACAAGCAGGAAACACGAAGAGCAAGAATATACAATGACTAAAAGAGACTACATTTCTTTTCATTTAAAAGCTTATAAATTTTAGTGTGAACTGAATAATATTAGAAATATGGAGATATTTGCAAACTAAATAAGCAGGTTATTAACGTGCTAATTAATCAAGTAAAATGCCAGTATATGCTTAAAATTATACACTCTGAAATACTCTTACCATTCCTCTTGACATTCTTATGTTGTGTTGTTGGATTTATTGTAAATAGATCCAGCACCTTGATAAACACAAATAAAACAACGTGTAGTGGATATAGAGGAAAACAAAATGATTGTAATAAATGCAGTGTATTTATGAGAAATAGCATTACTAGACAAGCTCTTGATCTATACACGGTGTTTTCTTTTAATGTGCTATTATATCATCAAGTCAGAGTGCTATCATATGCACATATTTGAGTGTTTTACAAAGACCGAATAAGGTCGATTATTCCATCGCACCGGATCACGGAAGGTCTCGATCACTTCTTGTTCTTCAGATGACCATATATCTTGATTTGTTTGGAGAAATGGGAGCCATAACCTATCAAAAAAAATCTTATTTGAAATTCAAAGCTTTTGCAAGTGAAGTAATCATGGTTCAGTTTCACACCCAAAAATCATCGCCAGAAGGTCTTCCGCAAGCTTGGAATTTATCGTTGTTCAGTTTCTTTTGAAGTTGTTTATGGTATACAAATCCAATCAAATTGTAGAAAGAAAGCAGGAGAACAAGGAGAGAAAGAATATACAAAAATCAAAAGATGTTACATTTCTATTTCAGTCAAAAGGTTAGAAATTTTAATTATTAAAGTATTGGAGCAAGGAAATATTTACAAATGAAATAAATACGTTACTTACAAGCTAAATAATTATGTGAAATGCTAGTATACACTTAAAATTCTATAATCTAAAATACTTTAAATTCCCCTTAAGGTGTCGATATTTTGGTGTTCGATTTATGGTAAATAGATCTATCACCTTGATAAATATATGTAAAACATCAAGCAGTGGAAAAAAGGAAGATGAAATGATAAAAAATGCAACTATTTTATGAAAAAGTACTATTACAAGCTTATTGAGCCAAATATTTATGTTTTCTTTTGTGTGTTGTTATATCCTTAAGGTCGAGCGCAACTGTGTGCACATATTCGAGCATTTCACGAAGGCCGAGCACGATCGATAATTTAGTCAGATCAGATTAGGATGTGGTCCAATGACTGCTTCTTGTTTCTTCAAGCGACAATAAATTTTGACTCGTTTGTAGTTACATGAGCCATACCCTATCAAAGTAGAGCTCATTCTAAGTTCTATGATTTTGTCACGTGGAATAGCCATAGTTTAGTTTTGTATCCAAAAAAAGTCATTTAAAATTCTTTTGGGAGTTTGGAAGTTTTCATTGTTTAATTTCTTCTAGAGATGTTTGTGGTATAAAAAGTCCAACCAAATCAAAGATAAACCAGCACAAGAACAAGGAGAGAAAGAATATGCAAATACAAAAGGAGGCAACATTTACATTCCATTCAAAAGGTTAAAAACTTTAATGTGAACTGAATAATCTTTGAAATAGAGTGTTTGCAAACTAGATAAACGTACAGGCTAAGTAATCATATGAAACACCATTGTACGCTCAAAATTATACAATCTAAAATAATCTTAACATTCCCCACAACGTCGTGATGTTGTTATTTTGGATTAGTGGTAGATTAATATAGCACACTAGTAAATACGAGTGAAACACCGAGAAGTGGATAACAAGGAGGTTGAAATGATTACAAAAAAGAAACATTTTCTATGAAAAATGTTATTAGATATGCTCTTGAGCTATACCTTGATATTTTAGTTTTGTGCATTGTTATATCTTCAAGGTCTAACACTATCATGTGTGCATATTCGAGTGTTTCATGGAGATTAAACATGGTTGGCAATTCCATTGGACCATATCATCGAGCGATCCATCAATCGCTTCTCGTTTCTTCAAATAGCCATAAGATTTCACTCGTTTAGAGTTACGAGATCCATAACCTATCAGAATGAACCTTGCTCAAGTTATACACTCTTGTAAATTTATAGTTACTGTTTAGTTTCCAACCTAGAAAAATGAAGCGTGATGGTCTTTCGGGAGCTTAGAAGTTTTCGATGTTCAATTTCTTTAAGTGCTATTTATGGTATAAAAATCAAACCAAAGAAAGAAGGAGAGCAAGGAGAGCAAGAATGTACAAATCAAAAGAGACTACACTTCGGTACCATTCAAAATGTTACAAATTGTAATATAAATTGAATAATATTGAAAAAAGGAGATATTTAGTAATAACCCGCCATTCACGACCTTCTGATTCTACATCATAATCGATGCCCAAATAGTTACAAGATACTGAAATAGTCGATAGCCACATAAGCAAAATAAAAAATATGGCTCCAATGAGTCTTTATCGCCATATTCTCATCTATGCACTCTCTGATCCCCTATCAACCTATCATAGATAGATAAAAACATAGAGAGAGTTAGACATACCTTAGCGAATGAGAACAATCTCTAAGTGTACACTGCCAACATGCTAATAAAACAGTTTTGTAGACCACTTCTACGCTTATCATCTTAAGGGTTATTCATAACATTAATTTAGCTTATCTTTATAGCATTTCAACGGTATCATTCCTATGACCATAATCACATAACTAAAATAATTATATAATATCTAAACCGATAGCTTTACAACCATTTAACATACCCCATTATCTTTATTCTTCTGCTAATACACTTTACAACCAACATACCCTAGCATCTTTATTTCCTTACTGGTACACTTTACCATATAAACGTACCATAACATCATTATTTTCCTATTAATACAATTTACAATATTAACGTATCGTTGCTGCTTTATTTCCCTATCGATATGGTTTATAGTATTAATTACCTCTAAACCCGTTTTGGTTTTGGTATGATTTGATGTTTTGAATGAAAGTACATATGTTTTGATTAAAATAAAATGATTCTATTCATGTGAGGATATTAAATGACATTGTTTTGACATGTTTAAGAGTGAAAACGTAAGTCGATCAATTCCAACTGTTTTAAAATTTTAGTATGATGTTTATAGCATTAAAACAGAGATGAATTTTAATTTTTAATAATTTTCGAATGAGAAAATCATTTATTATGGATTTTCCAAATTGAGAATTTGTTATTTCAACTGTAAATTAATATTTATAAATATTAAAGTTTAATATTTTGATTTGAAATTGTTGCTGGAGGGAAAGAAAGTTGTAACAACCCGCATATTTTACGATTTGTATATTTATATGTTTTATTTAAATATAGAATCGTTAATCGGATTAAAGTCCGAAAAGCTACTTTTTGTAAACAGTTGAATTGGGACTCGAGACCACCTCCATTGAGTCCAAAATGGCGTTTACAACTTTTTTGAGTACAAACATCGATATGTTTGGAGTTGAGTAAAAATTATGACTTTTTCACTTAGGGCTTGGGTTTGGGTTTCAGCCCATCAACCTTCTAATAACCTAACCCTTCATCCAACTCCTCTTCACTCACTTTATTATTTCCTAACACTTAAGTTAAAAGAAAAATGGGGGAAGAGAAAAGAAATTAGAAATCCCTAAGTCCTAATTCTCTTAAGAATTATCATCTTCAAGCTAGAAATTAAAAGAAAAGCTTAGGTAAGCATCCTCTTCATCTTCTCCATCTCAATCCCTCTTTAATTTTTAGAAATTCCTATAACCTAACGTAGGAAAAACTTCACCTTTGATATTAGATTGAAGATTCTAGAGGTGGTATTGAAGAGAGATCAACCTATTGCTTGTTCTAGAGCTTATCATTTGTGTTTGGGTTTAAAAGGTGAGTTTTTGAACTCACATCTTTGTCTATTTCTATCATTGTTATTAGGTATGAATTCCTAACATCTATTCATGTTCATTTGCTTTTGATTTGAATTGATTTGGTGAATATTTCAATTTTTGGTGTTTTGAAGTCAAAAACTTTAAAAATCCTAGCTTTGATGTATGAACATGCTTTTGGTGGTGTATCGAAGAACCTATAGGGCTGGGTTGTCGATTGGCATAAACCCCTAACGCCCATTGCTCGTCCGATCGCAAATTGTTGATAGTTTGCCCCTTATTGGGCTAGGCTGGAAATACTGGAAAACAGGGTCCAGTCGAATGAACTCAGAGTCCAGTCGACTGACCTGGAACCCGAGAGTTTTCCAGGCTCTGTCCAGTCGACTGGCTCTCTGAGTACAGTCGACTGACCTGGAACCCGAGAGTTTCCAGGCATTGGACCAGTCGACTGAACTCAGTGCCCAGTCGACTGAATCTGCTGTCTCAGCCAGATTTGCATATTTGCCTACTTCTTTTTGGTGAATTACCATTGTTTATCGATTTTTGTTGATCCTTTTAGTTGTTATCACCTTTGTCGACTTTGATGACTTCTTTTTCGGGATTTTTTGAGAATATCCATTTTTATGGATTCGGTATCGATTTCTTTGGATTTGATTCACGTCTTCGTATGTGAATTTTTGGTGATTGATTGTTTCTACAATCATTTCTATGACTTGTCACTTTAAATTACAAAGGTTTCTATACTAGTAGTAAATATTCAAACTCTATTACAAAGATGATTTCAACTCTATTTTTAATACAAAGCTCATTTATAAAACCGTTTTCTAATCTATTAGTATATACAAACTTTTAACTCGTTCGTATGAGAAAATCTAATTAAACGGCTTAGCAAAACAAGTGGTATGAAACACTTGCGTTTACTTCGTCGGTTAATTTTTGGACTTGTTCGATTGAAAATCTTGTGACAATTTTCGAGTGGGAATCTACAATTTGTTCGTAAATATTTTAGTTAAGCTAGTGGTTATGGGACATGAAGCTAAACTCATCTATTTACTAGCTTAGTGTAATCGACACTTTTTATTGATTGATGATGATCATTTTGTGATTTAGACTAGCGATGTGCGATGTCTATTTGTTTGTGTGGGGACTAAAAACCCCATTTGTGGAACTTCGGTTCAATTTGGTTGGGTAGCGATCCATGGCCTTCGGGCCGTTTGTGGAGCTTCGGCTCAAAATTTATGGTTAGCGACCATGGAATAGCGTTCCGTTTGTGATACACATGTTGGTGAGTTTTCATGCTCCCGTTTGTGATAGGCCTCCCCCTTTTGTGATTTCTGGATTTCTAGTTGATGATTTCTGGAATTTGTGTTTCACCTCTTTTTGTGATTGGCAATGATATGTTTGTCAATATTTGGGGTTTGGTGAATAAAATAAAGAATATGACATTCTTTTTGGTGCTTTGAGATTCTTGAGATATTGTATGATTTTTTTGTTGTTTAAATTATACTTGTCACTGTATGACATTATTGTTATCATACGTTTTTATTATATCTCTTCTTATATCCCATTTTATATATGATAATTATAGCTAGACTGATCCGTTTATTATTTTCTTCTTAAATAATACTCGAGTCAGACCGAGATGTTACAGGTGCTTCCGCTTGACCTCCTATCAGGGACTATCATCTGATTTTTGGCTAACTACTTTAGATTAGTAGTTTTTGTTATTATAAATTTGAGATATAGACTCCTTGATGTATAATTATTCTTTGGTCTAGCACAAGTATCTATTCTTTTGTGATGTAGTGGATCTTGTTTGACCACTACTTTGATGTACACTTTTATGTGTTATATTCATATCTGTTTCCGCCTTTGAGATATGAACATCTGTGACTGATTTATGTTATGCTTATTTCTATATTTGTTTCCGAGGTCCACTTAGCCACTGTGTGGTAGCTTTGAGTTTGTATCGGTATGTCGGATTTCCTCTGTAAGTTATATTATCTGACATATCGATACTCACACAAAGCAATTACACAGATGGTCGCTCCTCAACAGCCTTATTCTTCGTGCTAGTCGACGACATTACCCGGTAGTGTCCTTGGCTAGCTTGAGTATAGAGGTGGGGCATCACAGCTTGGTATCAGAGCCAAACTTCGAAACAATGTAGAATAATCTAGCAAGGATCATTGTCCTAAGTCTTCCTTAGGAATCGTGCCATAGAATTTAATTCGAGTCTTCGTATCGTTCTATCCTTTTTTTATGATGCCTTGTTTTATCAATCAAGTTTGTTTGATATTCATTTTGTGAATATCCTTTTTCCTCTTTTCTTTCTTTCTTAAAGAAGAGAAATGGTTAGACCAGGCCGCCCCAGCGCCGGCCAGTCAAGTGCTACTCCTTAGGATGGAGTATTTATGTCTACTCGGCAAATTCTAGATCTTGTGAGAAATGCTCAAGCTATCGGACCCATTCCAGAGCCCACTCATCCTAAATCTGGGTTTGCACGCTTGTGCAGTGATTACACCAACTTGGGTGGAAAGCCATTCAGGTTCTGAGAGCATTATAGAAGTCCAGGCTTGGCTTCGAACATGCGACCGCATCTTTTCTCGCATGAATCTTATTGATCTTCATCGAGTCCAAGTGGCTTCTAATATGCTCCAAGAAAGAGCATTAGACTGGTACGAGCTTTTGATCTCTGAAATTATTGAAGCGGACCTTACTTGGGAGCAATTCCGGGAAAGGTTCGAGTTGAAATTCGTTCCGAAAGCTGAGAAAGTATCTTTAGCTCGACGATTTATTGACCTTGTTCAAGGTGAATCTTCTGTGACGGATTACGTCGCTTCTTTTGAATCTCTATCTAAATATGGGGTCGAGTATATTAATACCCCATTGAAGAAAAATCAGAGATTTGTTTATGGGTTGAACAAGAACCTCAAAAAGTCATTACTTCTGAAATTGGAAGTTTCTTTTGATCGGCTAGTTGATATCGCTCTTCGACTCGAAGAGGTCGATAAAGAAAGTGATGTTGAGGTCAAACAAAACATCAACAAGAAGAGACCTTTTAAATTCAAGCCTAATCCCAACAAAAAGGGGAAGCATACAACTTCGGTAGCAAATACTCCTAACTCTCGTCGTGGACTCGAGACCCGCATATTTTACGATTTGTATATTTAAATGTTTTATTTAAATATAGAATCGTTAATCGGATTAAAGTCCGAAAAGCTACTTTTTGTAGACAGTCGAATTGGGACTCGAGACCACCTCCATTGAGTCCAAAATGGCGTTTACAACTTTTTTGAGTATAAACATCGATATGTTTGGAGTTGAGTAAAAATTATGACTTTTTCACTTAGGGCTTTGGGCTTGGGTTTGGGTTTCAGCCCATCAACCTTCTAATAACCTAACCCTTCATCCAACTCCTCTTCACTCACTTTGTTATTTCCTAACACTCAAGTTAAAAGAAAAATGGTGGAAGAGAAAAGAAATTAGAAATCCCTAAGCCCTAATTCTCTTAGGAATTATCATCTTTAAGCTATAAATCAAAGAAAAGCTTAGGTAAGCATCCTCTTCATCTTCTCCATCTCAATCCCTCTTTAATTTTTAGAAATTGCTATAACCTAACTTAGGAAAAACTTCACCTTTGATATTAGATTGAAGATTCTAGAGGTGGTATTGAAGAGAGATCAACCTATTGCTTGTTCTAGAGCTTATCATTTGTGTTTGGGTTTAAAAGGTGAGTTTTTGAACTCACATCTTTGTCTATTTCTATCATTGTTGTTAGGTATGAATTCCTAACATCTATTCATGTTCATTTGCTTTTTATTTGAATTAATTTGGTGAACATTTCAATTTTTGGTGTTTTGAAGTCAAAAACTTTAAAAATCCTAGCTTTGATGTATGAACATGCTTTTGGTGGTGTATTGTTTGCACAAAAAATGGACAAACACCTCAAAGTCGTATGATTTAGTAGATCTTATGTGGTTCTTAGTGATTTGGGCGATTTATGCAAATATATAAAAAGTAGGGGCTAAACTGTAAAAAGACACGCAGATTTATAGTGGTTCAGCCAGAATGTGCCTACGTCCACTTCATATGTTATTTCTCTTCTCTTGTTTAGATTACAAGTACAAAGCTTTGATACAAGTAAAAGAAAGTTGTTTGAAAGTTCTCTCCGTGCTTGAGCTCTCAAACTTGTCCCCCATTGTTGTACCCCTGCCCCTCTATTTATAGAGTGAGGCTGGGGGTAGGGGTCTTGGAGGTATATAGCAGCTGGCGGGCCTGGGCTGACGTAATCTGGCCTGGTGGATCTGGTCTGGTTTCCTTTGGTTCGGTGGTGAGATGAGTGGTCCGGTGGTGAGATGTGTTGCTTCGTTCGGTGGAGACTTCATTCGGCGGATAGGTTTGGACCGGTGGGGAGTTGGTCCGACATAGGCTGGTTCGGTGGAGGTTGGTCTGGTCGTAGGTTGATCCGGTGGAGATTGGTTTGGTCGTAGGTTGATCCGGTGGAGATTGGTTCGATCGTAGGTTGATCCGGTGGAGATTGGTTCGGTCGTAGGTTGATCCGGTGGAGATTGGTTCGGCAAGCAATGGAGTGGTAGGTTGCGAATTGGTTCGGTTGTGAGTGGGATGTGCGTTGATTCGGCAGTGAGTGGAGTTGGTTGGAGTTCGATTTGCCGGACCTGGTCCGGTGGTGGATAAAATACACCCGCACTTGCCCCTAAAGTGAGGCATATGCCAGCGTATGCCATGCTTTGTTATCTGGATAGCCCCATTTGGTCCAAAGTGCCGAACCGTTTGGTCCGATCACCTCATGCTCGTCTATAAGTACGGGCTTCACGCCATCGTTTTTCCTCATCAGTCGAACTACTCCCTTGTCTTTGCCGAATCACAGTGCTAGCCGAACCAAAGTCTTCGCCGAATCAAGTGAGGGTCTACTCTGCCGAATGTCCTTTTGTCCTTGGACTGCCAAACAAGGTTTGCTCAGTTTTACCGAATGGAACTTGGGTCTTAAATGCCGGATGAAACTCTGGTATAGGGAGTACCGAATGAACCTTGGGCTTGAATGCCGGATGAAACTCTGGTATAGGGAGTACCGAATGAACCTTAGGCTTGAATGCCTTTAAATCGCAAACGAAAACCCCGGATTGTGCGCACTCGCTTGTCTGTATTTTTACCTTTCCTTGTTCTAATAATGTGCTTTTCTTGTGTTGCAGATAAATGTCTCGAAAAGCAGAAACTCGATCGGATAAAAAGAAGTCCCAGGGCGAAGGAGAATCTTCCGCAGTGCCCCCTGCTCAGCCAGGACCAGAATGTCACGGAACTGCCCCGAGATCGTTGGTGGACGGGTACGGCCCTTAGGAGCTTCTGAACTCCTCGCCTGATTGCTTTCCCAGCTCCCTCAAGGAGGAGCAGCTTGATGTCATCTCCCGTTCTTTCGGAATCGACAGAGCGCGCATGTTGTTGCCAGGGAGAGAAGTTATGCCATATGACCCTCCTGAAGGGTACTTTGCCTACAGCAGATACCACTGCATGTGCGGTGCCATCCCGTCTCTTAATGCTTGGGTAGTCAGCTTTCTTACATATCTAAAGGTGGCCCCATTCCAGCTTCAACCCAATTCCTATACTATACTGGTGAGCCTCTTTGTCATCTTTCAGAGGAAGTATGGGCGTGCTCCTTCCAACCGGGAGATCCGGTACTTATATAATCTGAGGGGCTATAAGAAGGGGTCCCCATACATCAGCTTGGAGTCAGCTGTAACCTTCAAGCCGGTCTTGGATCTGTATTCTAAGTACAGCATGTTCAAGAAGGAGTGGTTCTTCGTCAGGGACGACTCTGTTTCTATTCGGCGTTTCACTTCTGGATGTAAGTTGACGCTTTATTTATAACTTCTATTCTGGTTGCGATGCTTCTTCTCATACGTTTTCATTTTTTGCTAGCGACAGGTGGCTTTGCGGTTGTGGAGACTGATCGCCTAGTTCAGATGGCGGCCGAGATAGAAGCTATCCCCGGGAGAGATAGATCAGCTGCTTACCTGATCAGAAATGCGACCCTTCTGGAGTATAATTTGATCCTTCCACAGCAGTAAGTAGTCAAGCAGAGGGAAACGGCGGAGGAGAGGGCGGCTGCTCAAGCTAAGGGAGGTGTCACAGTAGAGAGTGGTAAGAGGAAACCTTTCATGAAACCTCCCATTGTCGGAGGTAAGAAACTTAAGAAGTCGGATGGTCCTTCCCCCAGCACTTGCCCAATTACTCAAGGGGAGGAAGATGTGGAGGAGGAGAGAGGTGAGGGTGGAGATGACCGGGAAGGTGGTGATGGTGGCGATGGCATCGGGGCCTTGCTTCCTGGGCAAGCAGGCGAGATTCAGGAGTGGACGGATGATGCATTCCGCCAAACTTTCGAGGGGCTGGACGGAGAATCGGCTTCGGTAGAGAAATCCGGAAAGTTGACAAGGCCGAGACCGGTGCAAGCGTGTCTTCCCAGACTATTCCAGCCAAGGTGGCTTCGACGACTCAAGGTGAACTTTTGACTTCTGCAAGCTCCATTCATGATAAGGACTTAGGAATATTTTATGATCCGCTCCCGTCCTGGAACGAAATCCAGGACTTATTGCAGTATCCTACTCCTCCCCAGGGTTTGTATAACAGATGTGTTTCCTTTTTTTTAACTTTTAATTTAACGCGTTTCTTGAATTATGGATCAATGTAAGCTTGTGACACTTATTCTTCATATCAGGAGCAGGTAAAACGGCCAAGGCCTCAGAGCTTCGGCACAGGCTTGAACAATACAAGCTCTCCAAAGCTTCCGCCAAGCCGAAGCCTTCGACCCACCATTCCGGGGATGTAGTCGACTACCGTCCTCTTCTCGGGGTTATTGAAGAGGGTATTCAAAAGAGAAAGAGGAGTCATCTCTTATCTGAACCTTCACTTGGTCCTCAGCCCCCAGTTCAACCTCTTCACGATATCACGGAGGAGGATACTGAGTTCGCACTCTCTCCGCACCCATCTGAAAATCCCACCGCTACTCAGATTGATCGTCCTGGCTTGGCTCGTAATCCATTAGTGGGTCATCCTGATCTGGATCCAAGTTCCCATGATATTACCTTCGACGAGTTACCGGTGAGCACCTTCTTCCCCGCAATCCCATGGTACGGGTGCTTGATGAGGCTAAGTCCTTAGATCTCGATTTACTTACCACTCGGATAGTTACCATGGGAGACGAGGCCAAGGCTAATATTGATCGAGTGGCGGAGGAGACTAGGAAGCTGATGGGGCATCATGCCCGGCTGGTTAAGGCTGGAGAGGAGATTGGGAGTGCCAACTTCCGACTACGATTGACGGTTTCGGACCAGGCCAAACAGCTTGCTGATCAGGCCATTCAGATTTCTCAGCATGAGGCTGCCTCCGGGCGGTTGAGGAAGACTATGGAGGAGGGTAGTAAGGCGGAATTGCGGAAGATGGAGGCTGCCTGCAAGGAGCAGATAAATATGGCCATCTCGACAGTGGACGAGGTTCGGAGGGCGGATCTTGAGCAGGTAGAGGAGCTGTCGGGGAAGCTTGAAGCCGTAGAGCTTGCTCAGGTCAGGCTAAAGGAGGAGATGGAGGCGATGAGGAGGTCCCTTCAGGCTGACTGCTCGCAATACCGACTGGAGAGGGATGCTGCCATTGCAAGGCTATCGGTTTCTGAGGCTCGTATGAGGGAGTTTGAGGAAAATGAGGGGATGATGGATGATATGCTGCAGGATATGTACTTTTGCATTTGGAAACAGGGCAGCTTATCTTGGATGGACGACTACCCCCGGGTTATGGCTAGGATTTACCTCAGGGCTTTAGAGGAGGCCAAGGCTGAGGCGAATAAGGAGGGTGGAGCGGCCTTTAGGATGGATGTGGTTACCGCTCAGTTCACCAAGGAGGTGAAGATAGCGGTGAAGGAGGGGATGCGGTTGTTTGCGGTTGAAGAGGCAGGTGTGGAAGTAGGGGATGACGACCAAGACGATCAAGGGGAAGTTGCTGGTAACATCTTCTTCATTAGTTTCTTCTTTTGTTAACTCTGTTGCTTATCACTAATGATTTCTCTTCTTTCCTGATCAGGCGGTCAACACCAACAAGACAAGGGTAAAGATCCAATGCAGCCAGCTCCCTGATTCGACCGTCCCTCCTGCTTTAGTTGTAGACGGCGACTTTAGCGTGACTGTGTATGAAAATGTGGTCGAGTGCCCGACCATCCGGTCTCATTTGCGAATGCCTCCTATTCTGTGACCTGTGCTTTAGGGATCTTTATAGAGGATAAGAGGAAAAAATAGAATGGAAATATAGGAAATAGTAAAAACTTCCAATCACGGAAGGCCGTCGATGTGCTTAAGTTCGTGGCAAACGGGTTTTGTAGTCACTTTCCCTAGCTGTGGGTCTTGGAGACATTTGTCACCCGTCTTACGTTTTCGCGGGGAGTTAATTCTTTTTTACCTCAGCCGTACTTAAGACACATCGGAGCCGAGATCGCGCACAGTAACTACCCGAGCCATTATGGTCCGTAATCGTGGGTATTATTCGATTTACCGTGGCCGGCTAGCGTGGGTGCCGATCGTCAACCGTGAACTATCCCTAGCTGGCCACACCTTATGTTGGGGCTTATAGTCGGTTCACGGTTGTCGGCGAGCCGAACGCCGTAATGAGCTACCTCGGCTATAGTCGGCCTTCTCGGTGGCGTATAATCGGCTCATTACAGTTGGCTTTAAGGGCCGTCGCGATCAATGAGTTAACCAGCAGCAGAGGGGTGCTGGAGCAAAAGTGTCTCATTGGCGAGGGCATAGATTCGCATAGTACCTGTCAGGTCTTGTCCATGTGAAGTTGCGATGTGGAGTGCTTTGAAATGAAACGCTGTATGCACAGGATTTTGTTCAACGGAAAAGGATAAAGTTAACAAGCAGCCAAGATATAAAGGAACAAGTTAAAAAAGAGACAAAGGTTTTTTTAAAGTGGTTCGGCACGAAAATGCCTACGTCCACTGATTCTCTTTGTTAATTCACTTCATATGGGCAGTACAAGTTAAGAAAAGTATCGACGGAGGTGTTGGATGTTCCATGCCCTCTGGAACACCTCTCCGTCCACTGTTGACAAAATATAGGCTCCGTTGTGGAGATCTTTATGAATTACATATGGTCCATCCCAGATTGGGTCTAGCCAAGGTTTTAAATCTCCTCGAGATCAGCCGAGATGAAAATCCGAGATATTAGCCAAAATCCGAGATTTGGCAGCTTGGTTAGTTATAAGTGTTTTAAATATCGCCCGAGACAGCCGAGATGTGATTGATCGGTCAGAACTTTGATGGAATGGGACTGGAAGTAGTGACGCAATTTCCGTGATGTGATTAGTAGACAGTATGCTAGCTTCTTGAGTTTAGGATATCTGACTTCTGCCCCCGTAAACCTCATACTGACGAAGTAAACTGGTCGCTGCGTGCGGTTGTCTTTCCCTTACCAAGGCGGCACTCAGGGCGTGAGATGACACAGCAAGGTATAGGTATAATTCTTCGCCTTCACTTGGAGTCGAGAGTACCGGTGGTTTCTGGAGGTGTTCGATTAAGTTAAGGAAAGCGGTTAAGCATTCGTCAGTCCACTCGAACTTTCCTTTGTCTTTCTTTAGAGCTTTGAAAAAGGGGACGCACTTGTCCGTTGCCTTGGAGATAAATCGGCTTAGGGCGGCCACTTTTCCATTCAAACTTTGCATTTCCTTCCGAGTGGAAGGTATCTTGATATCCCTTAGCGCTCGGACTTGTTCAGGGTTTGCTTCAATCCCTCTGGCATGGACGATGAATCCCAAGAACTTTCCTGATGATACTCCGAAGGAGCATTTTAGAGGATTCAACTTCATTCCATACTGGCGAAGTATTTGAAACATCTCGCCTAGGTGGCTTACGTGATCTTTTTCCTTGACTTTATCAGCATGTCATCCACATATACTTCCATAGTTTGCCCTATTAGCCCTGCAAACATCTTGTTGATGAGGCGTTGGTAGGTGGCTCCTGCATTTTTAAGTCCGAAGGGCATTACCTTATAGCAGTATAAACCCCGGTCGGTGATGAAACTAGTGTGGTCTTGGTCGGGAGCATGCATAGGAATTTGGTTATACCCTGAGTATGCGTCCATAAAAGATAAGAGCTCATGCCCGGCTGTGCTGTCTACAAGTTGGTCGATTCGGGGAAGTGGGAAACAATCCTTTGGGCAGGCATCGTTTAGGTTGGAGAAGTCAATGCATGTTCACCACTTCCCATTAGCCTTCTTTACCAGCACCGGGTTAGCGATCCATTCCGGGTAGATGGCTTCTCGTATGAAGTCGTTGGCGAGTAGATTCTTTACTTCTTCATCGAGGGCTGCTGATCGCTCTGCTCCCATGCTTCTCTTTCTTTGTTTTACGGGCGCCTTGGTAGGATCAAAGTTTAGTACGTGGCATGCTACGTCGGGGGAGATTCTGGTCATGTCAGCGTGTGACCATGCGAATACATCCAAGTTGTGGCGGAGAAAGTCGATGAGTTGCTCCTTCAACTCTGCCTTTAGTTGGGATCCAATTTTCAATAGTCTACTCGAGTCGTGCTTGTCTACAGATACAAACTCCATAGCCTCTGCAGGCTCGGCGGTGGCCTCCTCCTCTCTATCCCTGGGGTCTAATTCATTGAAAGGGTCGCTGGTATATCGAAGAGGAGGGGCTTTCTTTAGTTGCTATGCTTCTAGACTTTTCGTGCCGAGGGCAACCTCTACACCCTTCCCTTTATCCTTCCTGTGGTTGTTGCGAAGTTCAGTCACATAGCAGTCTCGTGCAACGTCCTGGTCTCCTTCTACTTCCCCTACTCCATTGTCCGTTGGAAATTTCATCTTTAGGCACCATGGGGCTAGGACAATTTGGAAGTCAGACAGGGCTGGCCTTCCTAAGAAGGCGTTGTAGGCCGAATGGTTTTCTATTAGCACAAACGTTTGTTTCCGTACAATGGAGCGGGGATGACTTCCAATCTCAACAAAGAGGTCCAGTTGCCCGAGGGGCATCTTCGCATCTCCAGTGAAACCGTGTAGTGGTTTATCGCAAGGAGACACATCCTTCATTGATAATTTCATTTTGTCAAATGCATGTTTGAACAGGATGTTTACTGAGCTTCCAGTGTCTACTAGGATTCGGTAAACTTCGGCGGGACCAAGCCGGGCAGAGATAACCATGGGATCCATGTGAGGGTATTGCCTTCCTTCTAGGTCACGCTTACCGAATGTGATGTCATCACTTTCTTTCCGCTTCGGGTGGCGCTCTTCTATAACCGAATTGACACAGTCTTTATTGTCTCTGAGCGACTTTCCATATCTTTCCATCTCTTTCCAGCTTCTGTCTGCGATGTGCGGTCCTCCCGAGATGGTATGGACCACTATCTTCTCTTGACTAGAGCTGCTAGTGTTGCGGTTTCCTCTGCCGATCTCCGGTGAGGATGGCCTTGGGTTCTCATTGGCAGGAGCTGGAGTCCTGTCCTGACCTTTTACATAACGTTCCAGTTTCTTCCTTCTGATGTGTTCCTCAATCAAGTCCCGGAGATGATGGCATTCATTGGTATCATGCCCATGAAATTCGTGGAAACGGCAGAACTTTCCAGACTTCTGCGCGTTATCTGGTTCCTTCTTGTATGGTGGGCGTTTGTATCTAACTTCGCCTTGGGTGGCAAGGAAGATATTTTCGATGGTCTCGTTCAAAGGAGTGTAAGTGTCGAATCTCGGTCCTGGACGATATAGGCGCTTTTCTCCCTTCTTGCCCCCAGCATTGTCTCTGGGATCATTTCTTCGAACATCCCTTGCCACAGCAGGGGCGTTGCTGTGAGTTCCCTTATTTTGCTGTCCTGACTGCCCCTCAACGGCAGCATCCTCGAGCCTCATATATTTCCCGGCTTCATGGAAGAAATCGGGTAAAGTAGCTGGTTTTTCTTTTGTCAACCTTCTAGCAAATTTAGTGTCCAGATGCAGACCACTACAGAGGGCCATTAGGATAAGCTTCTCATCGGCATCTTGGACTGCGGCTGCTGCGGCATTGAATCGGGTTAGGTATTGCTGCAGTTTCTCTCCAGGTTTCTGTTTGACGCTGGATAAGGAATAAGCGTCCTTAGGTTGCTCCACATGAATGCGGAACTGGCTGATAAATTTTTCTTTCAACATTTCCCACGAGCTGATGGATCCCTGGGGTAGATGACAGAACCAGGAGGTAGCGAGATCTGCTAAGAAGAGCGGAAAGCATTTGCATAGTACTCCCTCTGTTGCTCCACTCATGAGCATATGTTGTGTGTATCTCTGTAAGTGTACAACGAGGTCGGAGGTTCCTTTGTAAGGTTCCATTGTTGGCATCTTCCATTCTCGGGGGGTGATAGCAATTTCGATGTTGCGGGCGAAAGGGCTGGTTACCCTAGCGCCTATCCCTCGATCTCTTTGCTCCCGTTGGACGCACTCTCTGAATAAGCGTGCCATCCTTTCATCAGAATTTGGAGCAGATAGAAACGAGTTTGGTTCTGTTCTGTGGGATTGATTCTGTCCAGATGACCTGTAGGGATGGTATCGTCTATCATTCCTCATATTTTCTAGTGGCTGCCTTTGGTCTTCTGGGAGCATGCTAGGGTCAGCTACAGTTGGCCCTTGCCTTGATCTTCCCCTACTGGGTTCTGATCTAAGCACTTCCTCGGGTCCAACTTCAGGCTGGACTCTAGCTCGGCCCCGTTCACTGGCGTTTTCATGGTTAGGCAGTATGACAGGCTCAGCTACAGTTGACCTTCGCCCGGTACCTCCCCCGTTGGGTTCGATTCCAAATGTTTCCTCAGGCCTAACTTCAGGCTGTGCTCGATCTCGGCTCCTACCATGGTTACTTCTGCCGTTAGCTCCTTCGAAGAAGGAAGATCTTTGTTGTCTCTGAGATCCTCCAGACTGGGACTCGCCCCATGATTCGGTGTTGCGATTGGACTCTTCAGCATCCCTTAAGCGTGACATGAGATGGTCCACCAAGGCTTCTTGCTGGGACGTGAAGCGGTTAGTTACTTCAACCACAACCCTGTCTAAATCTGCCCTAGTAATTGCTGCGGGCTGTTCTGTGGCAGGAGTGGTCGGATTAGCCTGTCCTTCATTTGTTACTGCTGCTGGAGGAGGACGATTTACTTGATTCGTGACAGCTGGATCTGGAAGACTGCTGGATGCGATGTTTTTTCCTTTGTTAACATCTTTTCTCTGTTTGGGAGGCATGTTTTCCAAGTGGCGAACGATGCTGTTAGGAAAACTGTTAAGTGGATGAAGCTGAAGCTTCGAGCTTCTAGCTCTTAAAGAAAGCACCAAAAATGTTTGCACAAAAAATGGACAAACACCTCAAAGTCGTATGATTTAGTAGATCTTATGTGGTTCTTAGTGATTTGGGCGATTTATGCAAATATATAAAAAGCAGGGGCTAAACTGTAAAAAGACACGCAGATTTATAGTGGTTCAGCCAGAATGTGCCTACGTCCACTTCATATGTTATTTCTCTTCTCTTGTTTAGATTACAAGTACAAAGCTTTGATACAAGTAAAAGAAAGTTGTTTGAAAGTTCTCTCCGTGCTTGAGCTCTCAAACTTGTCCCCCATTGTTGTACCCCTGACCCTCTATTTATAGAGTGAGGCTGGGGGTAGGGGTCTTGGAGGTATATAGCAGCTGGCGGGCCTGGGCTGACGTAATCTGGCCTGGTGGATCTGGTCCGGTTTCCTTTGGTTCGGTGGTGAGATGAGTGGTCCGGTGGTGAGATGTGTTGCTTCGTTCGGTGGAGACTTCATTCGGTGGATAGGTTTGGACCGGTGGGGAGTTGGTCCGGCATAGGCTGGTTCGGTGGAGGTTGGTCTGGTCGTAGGTTGATCCGGTGGAGATTGGTTTGGTCATAGGTTGATCCGGTGGAGATTGGTTTGGTCGTAGGTTGATCCGGTGGAGATTGGTTCGGTCGTAGGTTGATCCAGTGGAGATTGGTTCGGCAAGCAATGGAGTGGTAGGTTGCGAATTGGTTTGGTTGTGAGTGGGATGTGCGTTGATTCGGCAGTGAGTGGAGTTGGTTGGAGTTCGATTTGGCGGGACCTGGTCCGGTGGTGGAGAAAATACAGCCACATGTATCGAAGAGCCTATAGGGCTGGGTTGTCGATTGGCATAAACCCCTAATGCCCATTGCTCGTCCGATCGCAAATTGTTAAGAGTTTGCCCTTCATTGGGCTAGGTTGGAAATACTGGAAAACAGGGTCCAGTCGACTGAACTTAGAGTCCAGTCGACTGACCTGGAACCCGAGAGTTTTTCAGGCTCTGTCCAGTCGACTGGCTCTCTGAGTGCAGTCGACTGACCTGGAACCCGAGAGTTTCCAGGCATTGGACCAGTCGACTGAACTCAGTTACCAATCGACTGAATCTGCTGTCTCAGCCAGATTTGCATATTTGCCTACTTCTTTTTGGTGAATTACCATTGTTTATCGATTTTTGTTGATCTTTTTAGTTCTTATCACCTTTGTCGACTTTGATGACTTCTTTTTCGGGATTTTTTGAGAATATCCATTTTGATGTATTCGGTATCGATTTCTTGGATTTGATTCACGTCTTCGTATGTGAATTTTTGGTGATTGATTGTTTCTACAATCATTTCTGTGACTTGTCACTTTAAATTACAAAGGTTTCTATACTAGTTGTAAATATTCAAACTCTTTTATAAAGATGATTTCAACTCTATTTTAATACAATGCTCGTTTATAAAACCGTTTTCTAATCTATTAGTATATACAAACCTTTACCTCATTCGTATGAGAAAATCTAATTAAACGGCTTAGCAAAAAAGTGGTATGAAACGCTTGCGTTTACTTCGTCGATTAATTTTTGGACTTGTTCGATTGAAAATCTTGTGACAATTTTCGAGTGGGAATCTACAATTTGTTCGTAAATATTTAAGTTAAGCTAGTGGTTATGGGACATGAAGCTAAACTCATCTATTTACTAGCTTAGTGTAATCGACACTTTTTATTGATCGATGATGATCATTTTGTGATTTAGACTAGCGATGTGCAATGTTTATTTGTTTGTGTGGGGACTAAAAACCCCATTTGTGGAACTTCGGTTCAAGTTGGTGGGGTAGCGACCCATGGTCTTCGGGCCGTTTGTGGAGCTTCGGCTCAAAATTTATGGTTAGCGACCATGGAATAGCATTCTGTTTGTGATCCACGTGTTGGTGAGTTTTCATGCTCCCGTTTGTGATAGGCCTCCCCCCCACCTTTGTGATTTCTGGATTTCCAGTTGTTGATTTCTGGAATTTGTGTTTCACCTCTTTTTGTGATTGGCAATGATATGTTTGTCAATATTTGGGGTTTGGTGAATAAAATAAAGAATATGACATTTTTTTTTGTGCTTTGAGATTCTTGAGATATTGTATGATTTTGTTGTTGTTTAAAGTATACTTGTCACTGTGTGACATTATTGTTATCATACATTTTTGTTATATCTCTTCATATATCTCATTTTATATATGATAATTATAGCTAGACTGATCCGTTTATTATTTTCTTCTTAAATAATACTCGGGTCAGACCGAGATGTTACAGGTGCTTCCGCTTGACCTCCTATCAGGGACTATCATCTGATTTTTGGCTAACTACTTTAGATTAGTAGTTTTTGTTATTATACATTTGAGATATAGACTCCTTGATGTATAATTATTCTTTTGTCTAGCACAAGTATCTATTCTTTTGTGATGAAGTGGATCTTGTTTGACCACTACTTTGATGTACAATTTTATTTGTTATATTCATATCTGTTTTAGCCTTTGAGATATGAACATCTGTGACTTATTAATGTTATGCTTATTTCTATATTTATTTCCGAGGTCCACTTAGCCACTGTGTGGTAGCTTTGAGTTTGTATCGGTATGTCGGATTTCCTCTGTAAGTTATATTATCTGACATATCGGTACTCGCACAAAGCAATTACACAGATGGTCGCTCCTCAACAGCCTTATTCTTCGTGCTAGTCGACGGCATTACCCAGTAGTGTCCTTGGCTAGCTTGAGTATAGAGGTGGGGCGTCACAAAAGCTCTCGAATTTTGGTGAATTTTTTGAAATTTTCCCATTATTTTTTGATTTTTGTGAACTAAATGGTAAGGATGAAATTACTTTAATCAGGGAAATAACTGAGGCATATTGTTATTTAAGCTAAATTAAAGGACTAAATTTTCTACTATCATTATAGATTTCTACTAAAAAATTAAAGAAACTAATGAACAAATGACAAGTATAAAGAATTAGTCATAAAGCCATTGTTTTATTTAAGGAAGTTGTCGGTTTTCCACTTAATTATAAATTTGCCACTTTAAAATCACGATAGCCGTACGAAGTTTGATCTATGATAGCCTTATAATTGAGACGCATGATAGCCTTCATTTGAGATTTACATTAGTCTTATAATTAAGATTTACGATAGCTCAATATTGAGATTTATGATAGCTATAGAGGCCTTATTTTACCACAGCTATGGAAGCCTTATTTTAAGATAGCCTTGTTTTACGATTTCCTTTTTGTATGATAACCTTGTTTTGCAATAGCTACATTTAAGGAAGCCTTAGAAGTGCTAAAGCTATATACGATAGCCTTAGAAGTGCAGAAACTATGCTTATGATAACTACTTTTACAATACCATTAAAATGTTAGAAGCATGATAGTACTTAGGTTTATACTTATGATTGAAATGCTTACGATTGCTTTAGAAGTGTAATAACATGCGCTGGGAAGTTGATAGTTATAGAAACAATAGCTAATATCAATAAATCCATTATTGAAAAGTGTAAATTTTTAGGTAACATTTTGGAAGCCAGTTTCCAAGGTGTTGAATTGGAATTTCACACTGATGAAATTATAAAGCAAATAATAAGTTTAAAAAATAACTTATTAAAACCGAGGAAAATGAGTCAAGCTTAGGGAAGTGAGGAAATGATAAGTGCATACTTTAAAATGAACGTTAAAATTGTTTTATCTAAAGGACTGAAAGATTTTGATTCAACATAAGACCGAAAGAATGTGTAGGGTACACAATTAATAAGTGAAAGAAATGGACTGAATCGATGATTTGAAAATATACCCACTCATGGTGTTATCGAATGGCTAGAGGCTAGAGCTTAGGGAAGTATATATTCAATGATACATGGCAGAGTGCCAAGACTTATGAGGTCTTTTGGGTTCAATTTAGAATTTTTAACTCTTGTGTGAGTAATAACATGAATACGGATGTATTTAATGAATGAATTACAAAGTGAAACAAAAGTGTTTCTGGGACTAGGAGGGGCTATTAACGCTTACACTACAAGAAAATATATTATTAATAACGCCATTTAATAACGCATTATTCTAAAGCGTTATTGTTTGCCTTTAATTATTTGTTTTTTTACTTTATTTTTTTTGTACTGTTCACATGTAACGCATTCACAAAGCGCGAAATCTCCTAATTATTTCATGGTCGCGGGTTTCTCAAATTATTTCCCTCTTTCCTCTTTCATTTCGTTCCATTTTTCCTTAGTCTCCCATACCAGTGGAATCAAATCCCCAAATCACTCCTTCAGATCCATTCCTCCTTCATAAACCCTAATCGGATCCAGTTAAATCCTACGCATCAACGAGAAAGGAAGGGGAGTTTGATGCCTGACATGGAGATATGCTTGCAACGACTTAGAGGCAAGCTTAGCGGTAGCTGTAGCATGGGTTGGAATAGGCAACGTGCGATTTGGAGGTTGTGATGTAGGAGAATTTCGAAGGAGGAGATGCGATCACGATATCTAGTGTGACCTGCTGATGTAGATCTGAGCGTGAATGTGATGATCTAGATGACCGTGAGAGCAAGCTGATCTGTTGTAGTGGCGATTCATTTTATTATGCATCTTCTAAGAAATAATTGTGAGTGAAATCTCCTGATTTTATAAAAAAATTCTAGTTATATAATACCAGTGCTTAATTATATATGGATATAGATGGTGATCGATATGGTTTGGAATTTTTTGGGTGTTAAAAATTAATTACGTACTTTAATTTAATTATAACGAGCCTGCAATGAGATTTCAATCTTGATTGAAGGATGCAATGGAAATGGCCTTAAGGTTTGTTTTTAGTTTATTTTCAACTTAAGTTATGAATTCCTAGTTTATGGTATTGATGATTTTATGATTTTATGTATACAACCATATTTATACGAATGTTATGAAAACAGATTATTTCGCACCTTCTCTAAATGTTCGCAGTGCTTGTATTTGCAGAGATGCCATTATTTGTTATAAGTATGCTATGTGATAGTTTGTTAATTTGTTTTGGGCATCATTTGTCATTAGTATGGATTGTATCTTAGACGTTTGTTTGAAGCATATAATTTCCTTATTTGTAGTGACAGTAGTGTTAGATTTGCATTGTTTTATCATTTATTTATCTAGTTTCCTTTTGTTTCTTTTACCTTTATCCTTTGGAGGCAGGATTTACATTCATGACTTATTTATTGGTTGAAAAAAAGGGATTAAGAGCAGCTGTTATGCTATGGTTGAAAGCTAAACTAGAAGTTCATGTACATCTAACATTGTAAAATGCTAGTTTAACCACTTATTTTCATATATATTATGCCAAATGGACATGACTTCTTCTCTTTGCTCCATATTGGCTATGGAGGGAAACTGGTTCGTGGTAAATTTTATTGCACATGTAAATATCTCGTGTTTTATAGAAATTAGGCATCAAATTCTGACCTTCCTCAGATGCTGACCCTCCTCATATTATCATCTAGTTTGCCCCTTGCTTTACTCTTTTTTTTCCACGTTATCAGTTATTAGTAGAGCTACACTTAAATGGTTTTTTTAATTATCAAGGTGGCTCCTTCACCTGTCTATTCTTCGTGCCTTAATGTCTTTGAACCGTATGTTATTGTAGATGGTAGATCATGTATTAGCAACATTACAGACCGAATCAAGTTAGAAACATGTATCAAATGCTATACTAAATGAAGATGAAGATCTTATGACTCCTTTCAATCTCAGGAAAAGAAAATCGCAATCCTTGAACCCGAAACAAATTGGCAGCAAATCCTCTTCTGCTAGACAGGTATGATAGTAGACTTCTCTTTCTTAAATAAGTAACAAAAATCAATTTTTAGTGGCAGTGTTGTTGTGGTGAATTTGATTGCCTGATGAAATTTTAAATTTTATCAGGTTTATAATAGAGTTCGAGCTCTTTAAGGAAGTGAAACTTTAGCTGATTCTGAAAAGTATAAACTTCATTTACTTACAAAGGTGATTTTGGCAGACCATGCTGGAAGCAGAAGTTTGATATAAGATACCTTAACTGATCATATGTTGTTCTATTTTCATCTTGATAGTATGACTCTTAATCTTGAAGACTGCCTGAATACTATTGTATCCAAATGCAGGTTTTCCACTAGTCCTCTTAACTCATTAGAAATGTATCCACCAAAAGATTTTTGATTTTTTTTTTGTTTTTGTTTTTTGTTTTTTATGTGTTTTGCCATCAACCTAGTAATTATGTCTTAAAATCGCTTACCTATTTGATTTACCCTATATTTATTAAAATGAAGAATGATGTTGCCTTGAGATACTTGACACTCCTCATAATAGGGTATGTTGTTTGTTGTGGTTATAGACTATGTACAGTACTGCCATTGAGTTTATGCAATATACGACCTGTCATTTTATTTTCTGTAATATTTTCTTATATATTGTGACTTCAATAATAGATTTTAAGCATCTAATGCCCTAGATGATGGGATAAGCTAGTTTTTTCCTTTCCCAATTAGCATGACGATTGCTTTTGAAGCATAACCATTATATGTTGCATAACTAACAACCTTACTTGCAATCAGGTCTTTACTTTTCTTTTGGTGGTAGTAAAATGCCGTCATTGGTTAAGATATAATTAACTGCTTATAACCTGGACTCATTTTTTGACTAGCAGCGTTATGGAGTAAGCAAATAGTACGTTCCACTTGCATTAGTCATATAGCAGCAACATTTGGCACTTTTATTTGTTGCTCTTCTTAATTGGTTCATGGAATAAAAAGGAAATTTCATATTGGATCCAAAATGGATAGCCTTTATGAATAAATTATAAAAGATGAAATCAAGTTCTTAAACACCAAAACTGTGACGTTTGTCTATCAATCAGATAAAAGATTTATTTGCTATTCGCTACTTTTCTTCCCTTAAAACTCTACGCAGACCAATGACCATTGTGGAGAAACACCAGCTTGGTAAAATGATTAGGAAACTTCCAGAAGCTGCATTTGATCGTGTTGTAGAAATTCTTCAACCAAATATGACCTCTGCAGATAGTTTTCCCGAAAGGATCACTGTTAACTTGGAAGAACATGTATTATTTCATTAGTATTATTCGTATATCACATTATCTTCTCTAAAATATTGGTTGAAGCATAATACAAGCGATGATAAATGGTTAACATTGATAATAATGTTAAGTTACTAGGTTGGATATTAGTTAGATGTCCAATTTTATTTATTTTCTAGTATTTGTTTGGATTGAATGATAAACAATGAACAAGATTTACTAAGGATATAAGGCACTGAAAGTTAAAAATTTTACACTTGGTCATTTATCTTTGCAAGTCTGCTATTTTAGCAATGATATTGATGTACCTAATCATAATATGGCATATGAAAACGTGGGCAGGGACATAAATGAGCTAATGCAAATAATATCATTTTCCCATTTATTATTGCAAGTTACAATCTTGCAGTTGCAAGCTTGCAGACTTTGCAATTGCAAGTTGCCTGTAACTTGCAACAAGCCATTAAGTACGAACATGGATCTTATATTGACAAGGATTACATATAAAGAATATGCTCTTCTGTGTTTTACTAGTGAAGAATTAACACTTGCAGGCCACAGTGACCTTTGACTCATACAGTACATATCAGTTTGTTTGTAGAAGCTTTAGAAAGCAGCGGTTTCATGCCCTCACTACTGCTTCAAATAGGTACATTTTACTGATTTAACTTGTACCTTCTGTATAATTTATTAAATAAAGCAGTTCTTAAACTCTAATCTCTTTGAATTTGAATACGGAAAGAGTGGCATTTATTTTTCATTTCTATCAAAATACCATCTTCTGTAGTAATGTTAAGGGCAGAATCTGAATATGAAAAGAATGGCAGTTGTTCATTTGTTTTAAACTTGCATAGAAGCTTTATATATATGAAATTCATGAACCATCTAGAATATTGTCTAAGTTTGTAATGTACTAGAAAGACTTGTATGCATGCTCAAGTATTTTACTGATGTCACGGTCTTGAAGTATGTCATGCATATTACCAGCAAGGTTCAGATTTACTGTTGTCTAATTCTCCTCTTTGCATCTTCATCTTCTAAAACTTTAAAATTCAATTTTTACCGTTGCTTTATTGCAAGCATGAGTTTCACCAATATATTTTCCATAATTAAGGCAAATAAATAAAGAATGAGGGTGGATTTTAAGGACAGGGAAAACATGATTATAGGATTATTTCCTGTTATGCCATGGATGAGCTGAATTATACTGGTCAAAAAAATAATGGTTATATGAAATATGAATGATTGTAGAACAAATGGATACTAGAGATTCATAAAGTATACTTTGCGACAATTATTTTGTTTTAAACATATACATATTTTGATTTCAAATCATTATACAAACTTACAAATTCTCGATATGATTATCTATTTTGATTCAAAATGAAATATTTTGATTCATTCTAACATACAAAATTGCAAAAAAAAATTGGTAAAAATTGCAACGGTATCATATCATGATGACAAATTTTACAGTTCTAGTGTATATTGCTGCCAGCAAACTAGCTAACCAAAATAACAGCTTCATGATTTCTTTCACAGCTTGAATCAATCAAAATCCATGCTTTTTTCCATCAAATTCAACCGAATCAAAATTGCCTTCAACTTTTTTTAACACCATACTCAAGACTCTACATCAGACGTAAAATCTTTAGCTTCTTTCGGTCCAACCCACAGAACTCGAATTTCTTTTCTTATACATCCCAGTATTGTAGTAAATCCTAAAAATCAATTTAACATTTATAGTGAATGGGAAATAAATTCTATTTTTATAGACTGTTCGACGCTCTTAACAACCAATATGTTTCTTTACATGTGGACATTATATTATATCGATCAATGAGTATAATTGAAATCCAAAGCTTCTCCTGCTTTTGCTGCTTGTATAATTGAAATCCAAAGCTTTATTTTCTCCTCCATGTATAATTGAAACCCAAAGATTTATTTTCAGTTAAGCTAGAATTCAACAAGTAATTATTAAATGCTCCAATTTGATAAAATGGGATTAGTAAGCCTCCTTCTTATCACTTGGACTAGGCAATTACTTATATAGAAACTTCTGCAAATTTTATGACTTTCCTTTTTCTTCAATTATATCATCTAATCCGCTTGGGATTCTAATAAAGCTAGAAATTTGTGAAATATCTTGTGAAGTCCAAACTTCCAAATCTATATTGTTTATATTGACCATATTTGTACTCTGTTAATCTTTATTTCTATGCAAACAAACCAAGTTTATAAAGATAATACTAACAATAATGACGATGGTCATAATAGTACTAATAACAGTAAACAAACCAAGTTTATAAAATTTTACTAAGTTTAATAACAGTTCACTAAGTTTAGAATAATAATAGTAATAACAAATTATAAAGTAATGACCAAGTTAACTAAGTTTTATAAAAAATTAACTAAGCATGTAATAATAATAATATATTAACTTTAGGTTTTATAAAAATTAACTAAGTTAATAATAATAACAACAGATTATATAATATTAACCAAATCAACTAAGTTTTATAAAAATTAACTAAACTTATATAATAATATTATCATTATTAAAAAATCATAAAATATTAACCAAGTTAACTAAATTTTATAAAAATTAACTATATGTATATATATATAAACAACAACAATAATAAATCAACTAATTTTATTAAATTTAATTTTGTTTATATAAACTAATAAATTATTAACCAAGTTAACTAAGTTTTAAATTGTAAATAAATTTATAAAAATTTAAATAAGATTGATAAAAATTAACTAAATTTTATAACAATAATAATAGTAATAATTCATCTAGTGCTTATGATAAATCACTAAATTGATAATATAATTATTTCACTAATGTATTAGAAAATTAACTATAATAATAGTAATACTAATAATAATAGTAATAAAAATCATAATAACAATATTAACAACTAATAAACTAAGTTTTTAAAAAATAAATAAGTTTCATAAAAATTAACAAAGTTTATAATAATATTGATGATAATGATAACAACAGCAATAATAATAATATCAATACTAATAAATTACAAAATTCATTAAGTTTCATAAAATATTACTAAGTTTAGAATAACAACAACAACAATAATATGATAAAGTATTAGCCAATTTAATTAAGTTTTATCAAAATTTAACTAAATTATATAATATAATAATAATAATAACAATAATAATAATAATAAATTGAGTAAATTTATAAAAATAAAAAAATTTATATTTTTTGTGTTGGATAATATAGAAATCATTATTTCGTGTCTCGGATTATATTGTGGAGAGGAGCGATGTGGTTACTAAGCAGAGAATCGAGGTTGCTAGGTTGAAAAAGATACAAAGTTTGTCTTATGTTCTAGAATCTCAAGTACGTGCTTTTTTATTTATAAGTTAGAGTATATTGTTCACTATAATCCATCTTTTCTTCAACATGGTTAATTCATGTCAACTGATTTTGATCCCACTGTGTTTACTATGACAGTCCCGAGAACATACCATTGTCTTGTGAAGGACTTATCTTTTATCATAATAACTTAAAATAAAGAATATTGAACTGCATTTGTATGATTATTAACTAGTAACGACTAATGTGTTACTGTTAAAATGAAAAGATTTTGTTGTTTTACTTCATACACAACTGGAGTTTCCGAATTCATACATGTGATATCACATTTGATGCGTTCATAGTTCATACAATGTTGATATGTATATGCTTATAATGTAAATGAAACTGTAAAATGAACTGTTGTTCTTTTCAACCAGTATTTTTTTCTTTTGTCTTTTTATGTGAGATGCTTGGTTGAGCATCTGCATCAATGATCAATGAAATGATTGAACTTTTGGACCGCTCAAAAATTTGAACCAATAACAATGATTCTTAAAATAGTACTCAGATTTATCCTAATGATACTAATCTTAAAATTTGAATGAACATTGCAGATGCCACTTTTGAATGATTACTCAAATTCGGAAGAAGATTACTCTAGTTTCATCTTAACCTATTTTTATGTACTAGGAATGGCTCGACTGGCTAAAGATTTGGTAAGAAAAGAGTAGTTTATTTGGTAAGTGTTAACCCGCATTTTGGTAAGGCCGCGGACAGACGGGTTTAACTTAATCAACTGGATTCAGTCGACTGGATGGATGGATGATGCAATGTGCTTGGGAGATGGAAATATGATTGGATAAAGATGAATCAACTATAATTTGGGTCTAGGAAACATGGTTTGGCATGATGGAGGTTCGGCACATATGGTTCGTCTGGCATTCACGTACGAATAGCGTTCAAGAGTGCTCGGCATACGTAGAGCGTCCGGCGTACATGGGTGGTTCGGCATTCCATGAAGCATTTGGCATCCAGGTGGCGTTCAGCGTCAAGATACGCTCGGCATCTCGGAAGCGCTCGGCATCAAGGAACGTTCGGCATTGAGAGACGTTCGGCAGGGTATAACGTTCGGCATGTACGAACGTTCGGCGTGGCAGAATTGTTCGTCAAACTATTGTTCGACCTAACTATTGTTCGGCCTAAGTATCGTTCGGCCAAGAGATGGTTCGTCCTTGATAGCGTTCGGCCAGAGTATCGTCCGGCCTAAGTTTTGTTCGGCAATCAGTCGTTCAGCACGAATACATTGGATCGGCCTCCGGTATCGTTCGGCGAAAATGCCTCCCATGGCATTCAGGGTGTTCGGCCTCACTTCTGATCGTCATGAGGAGATCGTTCGGCATTCACACCTTGTTCGGCATTCAGCGTTCGTCATCTATGGTTCGGCATATGGAGACCACTCCATTTGGGCTGAGGTATTCAGCTACCAGGCCCACCAGGGAAGTTCAACCCATCTTTGTCTATAAATAGAGAGGCATGGGCACAGTATTTAGGGGATCTTCTTTCTGCTCTCTTACTTTCTCTTTTCTAAGGCTAAGGCAACTCTGCCATTTTGTAACTGTAATCGATTATTACAGCAATAAAAAGTAAACTTCTAGAGTGGACGTAGGCCAGAGTTAGCCGAACCACTATAAAATCTGTTGTTCTTTACTGCTTTTATTTCAGTTTTAACTGTTCTTCACATTATTACTCTCTACATACATTCTATCTCTGAGCTGTGACTGATATTTGGTGCTTTCATCCGGATTTGGGGGTTAGTGACCAATTTTGGCGCTAACACTTTGGTGCTTTCACTGAGAATTGAACTCAGGAATTTTGGAGTTAGGAACTTGGATCTTAGAAAGCAATGGCAAGACCACCAACGAGGAAGCAAGCAGTGGAAAGGAGCAATCAGGAAGGAAGTCAAGCGGCCTCTTCTGGAGCTGGAGAGGGTCATGCATCCATCTACATAACTCAGGACAAGATGCAAGTGATGATGAATTCTATGCAAGAGCAGATGATGAAACGGCAAAAGGAGATGATGCAGGCTCTTCTTAGGCAATTTGGACAACCAGGAACTGCAGGAGCTCAAGTTCGTGGAACTGGACCAGAGGAACTCAACCAACGGACAGATGGAGTGATTCAGCAGGAGGCAACTCCCAATCAACAAACAGCTAACAATC
The DNA here is from genome assembly GCA_030737815.1 of Allium fistulosum. Classification (NCBI taxonomy): domain Eukaryota; kingdom Viridiplantae; phylum Streptophyta; class Magnoliopsida; order Asparagales; family Amaryllidaceae; genus Allium; species Allium fistulosum. The sequence goes on from CM060906.1 coordinate 330,745,636, forward strand.
TAGATGGACCTAGACTCGGGGGCACACCACCAGGTAATGCTGGACCAGTTCATGGAGGGATACCGGATGACGCTACGCGGCCTGACGTCGATAGGAATACAGGAATGCGTGATGAGGAATATGTGCTAGAATTTCCTCGGGGACTTGGGGGCAGTCTGGAAACACTGGATTGGTTGACATTATCAGGCGGACTATTCGCGAAGGTCTGACAAACAGGGATTCAGAGGGAGTTAACAAAAGTCCGTTTACCCGGAACATTAGGACAGCTAGGAATCCGCCCGATTTCAAACTACCCACTCTAGAAGTATACAACGGGAAGACGGATCCCACCGACCACTTGATGAGGTACACCAGGCATACGGAAGTACTGGGGCAACGGAGGAGGTTATGGCCCGATGTTTCCCCCTATACTTGACTGATATTGCTGCTATGTGGTTCAGACAGTTGGAGGACGGATCCATTAGAGCATGGACGGAACTGGTGGACAAGTTCTTAAGTCAGTTTCGAGTTCACATAAAAAGGCCAAAGAACATGATGACACTAACGTCAGTCAAACAAGGGGCGGATGAATCACTCAGGACATTCTTAACTCGATTTAATGCAGCAGTTGCTTCGGTGGATCGGCCGGATCCATCAATGGTTCTGATGGCTGCAGTATCAGGAGTCAGAGATAATTCGGAGTTCAAAGTATCGTTGATACGGGACCCACCGTTGGATCTTGGGGAATTCTTTCATGAAGCTGAGAGATTTCTTCAATAAGAGGATGCATGTTTGGACATGAGGTCAAAGGAAGTAAACATGATTAAGGATGGAGGACTACCCGGTGAAAGATCAGGTGGGGGCAAGGATAAAGGGAAAAGGAAACGCTGGGGAGAACCAAAGTTCACCACTTACACAGGACTGAACGCAACGTTGGAGCGGATATTCTTGGATACTCGAGATCGCCTTCTGTATCGAAGGCCGGCGAGGAGGGAGCCCTTAGAGCGAGAAAGGGCGTCAGGAAGGCACTGTCTTTTTCATGACCTGGACGGGCATGATACTAACAGCTACCGGCATTTGAAGGAAATAATCGAGGAGCATATAAGGAATGGTCAGTTGCGACAATATGTCGAAACTCGGAATGCGGCGGTGGAACCGGAGCAGCCACCGCCCACCTTGAACGATGAGGGCATGAGGCCCAGGGATGGTGGTCGATTGGTCATCAACTAATCTTGATGATTTGGAATAAGTAACAAACTTCGGGCAAACGGTTAAATCACTTACTCATGTACGGGGTCGGAGATAACCCTCAGGCATGCTCTGAGATGATGGCTTACCGAGACGCCCTGGTTTGTGAAATTTGTTTTTTCCTTTGACTTGCACATTTGCTTTTTCTGGTTTGGTTTTGGAGTTTGGTTTGAACTCCCTGTTTTGCTCGTTTTCTGGTTTGGATTCTGGTTTGGATGTTTGTTTTTGGTATGGATTTTTGATATGGGTTTCTGGTTTTCTATTTGGATTTGGATTTCGGATTGGATTTTGATTGGATTTTCGCTAAAAGGTTGTCAAGTATGGACTATGCTCGGCAAGGGTCCGAAGAGACCAGGATTCGACCTAGGACTTAGGCCATATATTATCGGTTACTATTTTAGGTCATCGAGTATGGACTATGCTCGGCAAGGGTCCGGAGTGACCAGGATTCGGCTTAGGACTTAAGCCATGGCATTATTCGACGTTCAGGGACACTGAACCATGAACACCATGTAATTACTTAACATAGGTCGTCAAGTGTGGATGGCGCTTGGCAAGGACCCAGAGAGGTTACGGATTTAGATATTAGCTATGAATATCTAAGGATTCGGACAAGGACCCGGAGCGGTCCCGGATTTGGATATCGACCCGGAGAGGTCACAGATATGGTTATAGGTTATTGGATATGGATGGATTGGAACTCGGTAGTCGGGTTCAGATGGATGTGGAATTGGATAAGGACTTGGTTACTAGATAAGAATCAGACATCGACTCGGAACAGTCGTGGAAATGGATCAGGATATGGCCGTGGCACTCGGATAAGATGGCTTGGTAATGGATTGGATTATGAATCGGAAAGTATGGATGTGGATAACATACATACTTGGGATATTGGACTCAAGGCTATTCAAAACACACCTTTTACAGCAAGGCATGTTTTGGGGGGCAAGTGTTAACCCGCCTTTTGGTAAGGCCGCGGATAGACAGGTTTAACTTAATCAACTGCATGTTCGTCGAGGCTATAGTATGATGGATTCAGTCGACTGGATGGATGGATGATGCAATGTGCTTGGGAGATGGAAAATATGATTGGACAAAGATGAATCAACTATAATTTGGGTCTAGGAAACATGGTTTGGCATGATGGAGGTTCGGCACATATGGTTCGTCTGGCATTCACGTACGAATAGCGTTCAAGAGTGCTCGGCATACGTAGAGCGTCCGGCGTACATGGGTGGTTCAGCATTCCATGAAGCATTCGACATCCAGGTGGCGTTCGGCGTCAAGATACGCTCGGCATCTCGGAAGCGCTCGGCATCAAAGAACGTTCGGCATGTACGAACATTCTGCGTGGCAGAATTGTTCGTCAAACTATTGTTCGGCCTAACTATTGTTCGGCCTAAGTATCGTTCGGCCAAGAGATGGTTCGGCCTTGATAGTGTTCGGCCAGAGTATCGTCCGGCCTAAGTTTTGTTCGGCAATCAGTCATTCAGCACGAATACATTGGATCGGCCTCCGGTATCGTTTGGCGAAAATGCCTCCCACGGCATTCAGGGTGTTCGGCCTCACTTCTGATCGGCATGAGGAGATCGTTCGGCATTCACACCTTGTTCGGCATTCAGCGTTCGACATCTATGGTTCGGCATATGGAGACCACTCCATTTGGGCTGAGGTATTCAGCTACCAGGCCCACCAGGGAAGTCCAACCCATCTTTGTCTATAAATAGAGAGGTAGGGGCACAGTATTTGGGGGATCTTCTTTCTGCTCTCTTACTTTCTCTTTTCTAAGGCTAAGGCAACTCTGCCATTTTGTAACTGTAATCGATTATTACAGCAATAAAAAGAAAACTTCTGGAGTAGACGTAGGCCGGAGTTAGCCGAACCACTATAAAATCTGTTTTTCTTTACTTCTTTTATTTCAGTTTTAACTGTTCTTCACATTATTACTCTCTACATACATTCTATCTCTGAGCTGTGACTGGTATTTGGTGCTTTCATCCAGATTTGGGGGTTAGTGACCAATTTTGGCGCTAACAGTAAGAAAGACTTTGAGCAGTTCAAGTTCTTAGTGATGCATTTGGTACTTGTAGATGTTAACTTTGAACTATGTTATCTTTTGTTATCATGAATATGTATTGAATTTGGTAATTCATGTATTGAACTTATTTTTTGTTAGTTGATACTTTATTTTGTTATCATGAATATGCGTTACATTTGCTGATTATTATATTTTTTTTTGTTCATACATTCTTCAAATTATTATCTATTTAAAGAAGATTAATTTTGATTGTTATTATTAAAATGTAATGGTGGGGTGCATCAAATATATAGTAAAATAAAGCACAGCAACTAAAAAGCGTTATAACTATATGACATAAGTGCTATAAAAAGATAATGCAATGTATAAGGTTACTGTCAAAGAATATCAGCAAATAGGCGTTATTGTATCTACACATTTTATAGCGGTATATATATGCTGTAAATGGATGTAGAATATACTATAAACATGTTGATATATAACGCGAAATAGGCACCGTAGAATAACTATTTTATAGCGGCTATACTATGCTATGAAATCATGCTCTTTTAGCTGTTTTTTTGTGTTATAAATGTGCAATTCTTTTTTATAACATGTCGATATACAGCGTTTATCAAACCACTATAGTTGTGATTAATAGCGGCTATATGCGCTATAAAAGACTGTTTTTCTTGTAGTGTTAGTAAGGATGCTTTCTAGAATGTATTTAGGGAGTTCACATTCAACCGCTTTGGAGTGTAAGGATGGTTCCGGTAGGGAGAGGGTTGGGGGTGTGGGCAGGAGGCTCCCATGATGGAATGAGTGGCGCGGGTGATTTTTTTCGAGAAAAATAGAAATTAGTGAAAAAAAGACATAAGGAGGTAATCGCTGAATAAAGTTAAAGATAAAATTATATTAACAACTAAATATGAGTCTAGGTGATGCATGTGAATATATTTGTTCATTGTATAACATGATTCATAACAAATTGATGATAAATATAAGGTATACTGGAACTGAAATGGATGAATACACACACACACACATGATAGGTTCATAAATAAATATTAAGTATATGTATACTTATGTTAGGATTATTGCTACATGTACACTATTATTTATGTTTATTATATTTTACCCCTTCTTGGGTCCTTTGGGATTATGTAAAGATAATTATATGTAATGGAATTTGTTTAGCTTCCCTATTTACCTAATGTTATTGAAAGAAAATGACCTTGTTTGTTTGCTTGAAAGTAGTCCTTATGATGATTACAGCATCATCAACATTCATTTTCGGGTCTCGAGATAGAATTCGCTTGAAAATAATCCATGTGATGATTGCAGCATCGTCGGCCTTCATTTTTGGGCCTCGAAATGGGAGATGGTACACAATAAATTTAATAAATAATTCGATGGTGTTTGGATACTTTGAATTTTGGAACAATTTATGATTCAATAAAATTGTCCACCATTATAATGGGATAAAGAAGTATTTCAAGATTAGAGAAGAGAGACTGGTCTGGTGGCGGCTAGGATTAGGTAAGATTCAAATTTATAGCAAAAATTCAGGAATTTTGGGCATGGAGCAATTCCGGGCCAAAAAAAGCCATTTCGATCAACGTGTTCCAACGCTAACATATTATATATTAAAATTTGTTTATCAAATATTTAATTGTGATGAAAATATCAAAATTTTCCAAAAAGACAACTTTGCTCAAAATTTTCATTATTATCAATTTAATTTAAACAATTATTGATAATTAATTAATAATTAATACGTTAAATTTTGGGTCGTTACATCGCACTATCTACACCCTTGTCAACTTATCATAGACAGTTACAAAAAAGGAAATATAAAGATGGTTGGACATAAGCTTGGTGAGTGAGAACATATCTCTAAGTATACGACACCAATATGCTAATAAAACATATTTATATACTACTACGCTTATCATGTATGGAGTAATACTTAACTTGATGATTATTATGAATGAGTATCAACAAAAGTTAGTTTAAAATGAGAAGATGTTTGATATAATTGATATAAGACTATACGTGGCTAGGTCCTATCACATACGGTGTGTGGACATGGGAGGTAGAGATATTTATCCAATTCACTACAGAACTATACCTATAATACTCTATAATTTCGGTAAATAGAAATTTCAACTCTACGGGTAAAATGGTAATTTTATAAATGAATGAATCTTGCAAAAAGAGTTGCACCATTGCATAAGGCTAATTTTTTTGATTGCTTTTGGCTATAAACTTGTCAGGATAGGAATTATGACGAAGGAAATAGGGACATTTTTCGTAAATGGACTTTTAAATTTTTTAAATGGCTTAGCCCAAATTAAGGAACAGACATTTTAAATTTGTTTAAATAGAGCAGTTTCTGAAATTTAGTGATTAAAAGTTATGTTCTTTTCATTTCATCATCGTTTTAAAAACAAACCTGTTTCTCCAATCAATAAAATTGTCATATATTTTTAAATACTCAATAGATTTTAATAAATAAAACATTAAATCGAAGAGCAACAAGAGAGCTACGTATTGATACCGACCTTGATTGAAATAGTGGAGTTTTATAGCATGCCTAATTATAGACGACAGTGGATTTGAGGGCTTTTTAATATTGTTTTGGGGCTTAAATTGATCTATTTGTGAGTGGAGTAATCTAGTTTTCTATATACTATATTATACTTATTTAATATTATGATTGCTATGATTTTAGGATGATAAATTAGATTCCGGTACGTTAATTACCGATTTGAAATATATAAGAATAATGAAATATAATTTGGATTAATTAAATTATGATATTGGAACTCTTTATTTGATATATGAATAGGATGGGTATTTAAATATATAAAAAGGGAATGAAAAATTAATTTCATGTTAATTAAATACATGCACATTTATGATTAAATTATATAACAACGATTACTAAAATTTAGATAAGTCAAACAATAAATAAAATGTAAATTAATAATGTAATTGATGTATAGACATATTAAATGAATTAAAGTGTAGAATAATTATATATATGTAATAAAACTATGTATAACATATGTATATGTGATACTATGCTTAAAATAAATGAAACAATGGTAAATGTAAATATTATGATTTTGAAAAATGGTTGTAAAAACCCACCCTTCGTAATACCCAAAAGTATGCGCCTTACATCATCACACGACTTTCGAATACCACAAAAGACTGATCGTCGAGGTAAAATTATAACAAAACATTAAAACAAGGCATCGATAAGATCTCACAATGGATAGGCAACATATAATATATTGAATATACACGAACAGAATAGAATAACAATATATAAGAGACCGCATTAGCGGAAGCAAGTGACAAATAAATATCGATACAGAATAGTCAGAATACATCAACTCCAAAATAATCAGAATACATCAACTCCAAAATAAACACGGAGTTCTGAATAAATATCTGATACAACAGTCTTATATATAAATAACCGGTCTATCATGTTCAAATGAAATAACAAGTATATAGTAGACCATTAACTCTATTCCTTATAACAAAAGAAAAGAAAAAGTAGAAAACCTCCATTAACTCTCTCCACTAAAAAGAAGAAGAAGAAAATGCTTGAAGAAGTGAGTTTGAAGGCAAATCTCTTAGCATTTTTTTGGAAGGCAAGTCAGATTTTATAGTGGACCATCCATTATTTTATAAATAATTCAAATATAGGTGTGTGGCTTGAGTACCTCAGCAACTAAAACTAACTAACGCATAATTCACTAATACAACACATCACTCTATGATATCATGCTCACAATTTCACTAGATTGACTCATTTCCATCCATACTCACTCGTAACGATTTAACATTACATGTTTCCATACATCACACAAATGAAGAAAAGTTTCAAACCAATATCACACGGATAGGCCAGAGCCAGTGTCACCAAAAGTAGTCCAAAACCACAATCACAGTCTCATAACACTAAACAGTAAGAGGAGGTAAGTTTGAAAAGGACTGATATACACATAAAACAAACAACCACCAAAATGCCCATGAACCCCAATAAATATCACCAACAATGCACCCACGTCCGCTACGCGTGACATTCACCATAGAGAATGTTGATGTGCAGGAAATGAGGCATGGTAATATCATTGATGTGCATTCCAAGAAAATAAACCTAACCCCAATGATCAGAATGCACAGAATACCAACCCAACAGAGAAAAATCTCATGAAAAAAATTGCAACTCAACAGCAACTATAAATCTCTCCACACTTAACTAAACAAGGTGATGATATTATCATCCCTAAGTTTATTGTTGAGATATTCATTTAGATGGAGCTATGAATACTGTATGTGAAGCTATCAAATTAACTAAAGGGTTTTCAGGTTTAATACCATAGTTAATGATCTCCAAATACTACAAATTTTTTATTATACATTAATTTGGAGATGAGATTTTAACTTCAAAAAATTTCTAGTTTATATGAATCTTCTGTGAATTTCCAAAGTTAAGAAAATGATTATTTCTTGTTTTAATTATTTAAATTATAAAAATTAATTATTTTGTCCTGAGATTCTAATATATGGAAGAAGATAGAAAAACTAATTTTTTTTAGAGATTTTGCAGGGTTTTCCCCCCGTAATTTTGAATTAATATGGATTATTCAATAAAAAGAGAAATTTTCAAAATGACATTTGGTTAAACAATTATGGTATTAATTAATGTTTTATGAAAGGAAAATAACATTCTTGAAATTTTCTGAAAGATTTTATGTAACGATATCGATTTATGAATGGAAGTTTGACATATGAAATGATTTGGCAAAAGTAATTACTGTAAGAGGAAATAAATTAGTTTTAAACTTAATTACAAAATTGTCAATTTAAACTTGCAACAACTATATTTGCGATAGCTTATTTTTATAAATGCGATGGCTATAAACATGTGATAACGTTAAAGTTATACTTGCGATAAATGTGTTTTTAAATGTGCTGTAGCATTAAAGTTATACTTGTGACAACTCTATGATAAGATATGCTATAGCATATGACCTAGATATACGATAGCATATGATTTAGAGATGTGGTTGCTATGGTAAATAGCTCATTTTTAATCTTGTGATAGCTATGTTTTTAATGTGAGATGGCTACAATTTTAGAAATGCGATAATTATACATGCGATAGCCATATGCTTGCGACAACATGTTAGATATGTGATAGCATGTTAGACTTGTGATAACTTTATGCTAGCATTAACATGTTAGACATGCAACAGCTTTAAAGAAGCGATAACCATATTTTACACATTTTATAGCACATTATGGTTTATTGGGTCGGGCTTTCCTTAATAACCAAAGATTGGTTTTGTTGAGTCTAAAAACTTGAACAACGATATTTTCAATGATGGAAAAAGGACATTTTAGCCCAAAATTATTAAAGCCATGTGAAATAAATTGCATGCTTGTCTGTATGTGATTTGTGTAAATGACTATAATGGGAACATGTTTCCATAGATGATGATAACTTTATATGTTCAATTACGTACTTTGATCAATTGTGTTATTGCTTATGTAAATTGTTGACATGCTCATATGTATGATATCACCAAGTATTTATGACATTGGGTATGGGGAACTGATCCCCAAGTAGGGTTGTTCTATTAGTGGGTATAGTCAGACTAAACTCCCATGTGAGTAGAATTGCATTGAGGGGATTGAGAAGATCGAATTGTGTTAGGAAGCCCAGAACTGATCAATAGAAATGAATTGTTCGAATTTTACCAAACCAGATTTAAGTGGTGTAGACTAGTGTTGGGGTAGTGCCTCGCACTATAGCTGATGAAGCCCTTGGATATTAAGGTTAATAATTCCAATGCGAAGGGCTTTGCCAACATCGAGGTTAAAACTTTGTTTACACATTTGGGTATCAAGTGGGAAGCTTACTTATATTTTCTATCATGGGGTATCTTGATATCCTTATGGATAGAGGTCATTATTGCATTTCTTCGGTATAGGAGTATCTTGGTGCTCTTATTGTAACGATCCATATTTTATGCATTGAATGATCGTAAAATATTATTATTTAAATCATATGAGGTCATATGACCCTATAATTTTGAAAAAGGACTACTAGAGACATTTTCAATCTTTAAACATTTTATTGGATAGTTTTGACCTTGAAAATCTTGTAAAGTCTATAACTTTTGATTGGAGCTAAAGTAAGGTCTGAAACCACTTCCATTAGATCAAGATGATGATTTCTCTTTCGTAGAGTGGTCGCAATAGAAAAACAGACCTACCATTTAGGAGATATGCTTATTTTAAGTTTGGACTACCACTAGCCAGATTAGTGGGTAATTAGCTAAAGCCATACTTAAGCCCACTAACTCATTTTTGGAATTGTGCCTAATAGGGGAAGATGGGAAAGATCTAGTCACTTTTCATATTTCCCAAAGCATGCCTAACCTCTATTAACTTAATTTTCATCAGAAAGCTCCTCTTTTTCATACTAAATCTAGCCTAAAACCATCACTAAAGGGTAATTAGCAAGGGGAAGATCTTGGATTCATTTTTCAACTGCCTTAGGATTTGAATTCTTGCTGTCCATTTCAAATTTGGGTACAGCGTTGGGTAATTTTGGTGCTAGGTGAGTGATTTGGTATCTCTCACTATACTTTGCATTTTTATAGTTCAAAATGATGTTTTAAAGATAGTTTTAATATAAAAACATTTTCAAACTTTAATCTAACCTTAGTGACATGTTTATGGCCGAATTTAAAAAGATAAGAATTTATTTTAAATGGTTTTGCATCCTTTTATGAATCATGTTGTCACTCTAGCATGAAATTAGATATGGGCAAAGCCATATATGTAATCATGTTTGAATGAATTGAATATGTTGTTTGGATGTTAATAAATGATGTTTACTCTTGTATAAATTATTTTGATACGTTTGTTAGTGATTTTAGTGCAGTAGGAATGTGGTTGTCAATTTGAGCTAAATGGTGTCAAAAATGCTAAAACGTGAAGCAACTTGGAGTTAGGATTCTTGAGGAGTAGAGGAGCCTACAAAACAGGTAGTATGAAGATTGGAATTTGTTAAATATGCTAATATATGATTTTTGTTTGATGATAATAAACATATATATATATATATTCATTTAAATGTATTTGTTATTGTACTATTTTATTTTCACATAATTAAATAAATAGTTGTTGAATAAAATAAATAACACAGAATTTAAATTCAAACAAATATTTTATTCAAACAAATATTTTATTACAATTTTGAATAGTACTAATTTGAGCTCTCACTACATATATACATTTTTTCAATTACATTACAATTTCGATTACATCACAAATTTCACTTTACATTGTTCACCTCACTACATAGCACTCATTCACTCGTATTTTTCTTCGACTTTGCTCCAGTCTGAATCCAGCATCAGAGTTATCTGCAAAATAAACACTAACGTGGTAAAATTGAAAAGGAAATAGTTTTGTAGTGTAAAATAAAATGTGTTTTTGAGCATATTATTTGCCTCAATTATTTGGGTTGTTTGTCATCATATTTATTTTGAATTCATCATACACGAACAACTTGTGACATGCACAGTGTATCACTGTACATGCCACAGGGCCATGCACACCGATATACACTTGATAAAACTGCAGGGACAGGTGAGCACAAGGTCTAACCCAATCAAAGCCAGGTTCAACTCAAGTGCAATAAAAATAAAGTCACGACATGATCATAAGGTCAAACCCGAGCTTTAAGCTGGATTCAACTCAGGTGTAATACAAAACAAAAATAGGATGGTCAAGTATGAGAGTCAATGGTCAGCCAACATGAATAAAAGTGAAATGAAATAGCCGGACTCAAATGTACACAACCAGATCACACTCGAATCATAAACATGTACACTAATGTGTCAATACAACCAGACCCGGACTAGTCAGAAAAACCATAATGCAACATGTAGACCAAACTTATATGCATGCATACAACTCAACAGTTCAGGTTCAACTCAACCTATACCAGACTACAAAGAAATCAAGACTGAAACAAAATGATGTATATATGAAGTCCCAAATTAACATAAGTTCAACATGCTCAAATAGAAAATGAACCGGATTAGAAGGTCAAAGTGAACCAGACCAACAGAGACCAAAACAACACATATACATGCATATTCACACATGTACACATGTGGTGGACATCACATAAAAGAGCAACAAGCATGATGATATATAACAGAGGATAGACCGTCCAACCAGACTTGAGTACACATGAAGACATCATCAACCCAAATCAATAAAGTGAAAACTCCAGACTGCAAATTCCAAAATCAAAATGAACACAGATGAACAAGTTCAATGCTACAGAGGTAACATCAAACTTAATGAAACGAAACAATGAACTGACTCGAAGTTTATATAGAAATACAAGTGCAAAAATCAAATGCACAAGTAACTATGATCAAGCAACTCTAGCTAGCATATCAGACTACAACAAGACCAGTCCAGATTGGAAGCAAATGCAAACTGGCTCGAGGCTACAACCCAGCACATATGAAGTGGCAATATGGATGTAGTGAAGCAGTAAACAACATGTATACATATATGCAGTAATGAACAAGACTGCAATACCAAAGGAAAATCACACACATTATATATGTATGGATACATCACATGAAAATAGAGGCAAACACATATACATATGCAATCTGATAGTACACACGACTCAAGTCTGCAACATACAACATGAATATATACATGTGTGAATATATATATATATATATATATATATCTGTGTGTGTGTGCTGTGAAACCAGAGGCAACAAAAGATAAATGGTCAAACTACAGAACAATGCATATTGAAGCATACAACAGTTCAAATGTCGCAAGGGATTTCAAAATAAGAAAGTCAAGCTTAAATACCAGAGGATCAAAGCCAGATGATAACACGTATGAACGAGTCCAGATAATATCGCAAGTAAAATGAACAAGTCAAGATAAATCAACATCGTCAAAGCAAACAAAAGCCGTGGTGACCAAGGAAGAATCGAACAAGTCAGAAACGAAAGCCGTGATAATCAAGCAACGAAATTATACAAATTGAACAAGTCAAGATTAATCACCAACATTCAAGTTAAATCGAATGGCCAAGCATATTAATTGATGAATTCAAATAAATATATTTGAACGATAATTTAGGGTTTTCAACCCTATAAAACCCAATCATCATCGGTATTTTCCAATCATTCGAGTTCAAGCATATCAACAAAAAGAAAAAAGGAAATCACATACCAATTCATATCGAACTCGAAGAATTGAAGCAGCCATGTGCAAATTAAAGAGATGATCAGTCGACAAAGCAAGCAATGCGAGATTATATATTCGATTGATCAATTGAAGCGGTGCCTCAATTTCCAAAGCCCTAATTTTCTTAAAGAGGAACGAACGAGCAGAAGATAGATATTTTTCAATGCAAGAGATACCGGCCGATAATAAAAAGGAGAAGAGAATATTTTTATCACTTTACTTATTTTGGGCCGGCATATTTTAATTGTCTTTAGGCTTCTATTTTTTAAATTAGGGTTTTTATTGTTTTAAGTTTTTTTTGTAATTTACTTTTAAACATTTGTAAATTTTAGTCGTGTGACTAGGGGACGAACTACGGTGGTGTAGTTCTAGAATTCGCAACTCAGTAGCTGAGTTGTGGTAGGGTTTTGAGCGTAGAATTAGGTTAGTCGATAGCAGGTGTCGTGAGTTTACGTGTGTAAGCGTCTAACTACTTAATTTCTAGTAGAAACCTTGGAGGCAACACGTAGGCAGGGTTTTACCGAAGCTGGGTAAATCTATGTTGTTCTATTTCTTCTTTTAATATTCTGCTATTATCTGTGCTGCTATTATTCTACTATTAGTGCTGCAATTATTTTATATATTTTCGCATTAAATTCTTATAGTTGATAATATCACCTTATTCACCCCCCCTCTAGGGTGAAATCGATCCTACGGAATTGATATGGGTAGAAAAATTCATGTGGATAGGAGTTACATATCTGGTCGGTGGTGATACATTTCATGTCAATGAAGGAGAAACTTCGAGACTTAAGCAATAAAACTAAAGGGCGGCCATGAGGCAAGGAAAGCGCAGGGAATCGGAGGACATAGCTTCAAATTGGAGAAGAAAAATCAACTCAGTACCGAGCAGTTCTACTCGGTATCGACCTCTTTTTGAGTAAGAATAATGAGGCAGGGGCTTCAGAGTAGTGAAAGGAGGTCTCCAGGCAAGCAAAGGGAGGAAGAAGTCGGGGCATGAGGGACTTGACCAATTTTAGATAAGTAATTCATGTTGGCACTGATATGAATGGATTCATGTTAGCACCAACATAGATGGTTTAGTCATTTCTTATCAAACTTATGGAATATAATTGTAACAACCTACCCCGGAACTGGCTTAAATTTCAACCCAGAAAAAGGCCATTGAAACTTAGATCCGTTCTAAGATAAGCTATTGGTAGAACTAAGAAAATAACAGTATAGAGCTATAACTAAATTTTCAAAACTCACAGCGGATGGAACAAAATATAATAGCAAAGTGTACCCATTTATTTTAAAACCATAAAATGTCATAATACAAAATACCACCAAATCGTATCATAAATCTGTGAGGACTCGTTTCTTCGACTCTCGGATATCGACGCTAATACATTCTTGGTATTCACGTGTCGCAAATCCAAGTGCCAAAGAGGCAGATTTTCAAAGGTAAGAAAGAAAATAAAGTCAGAACAGAATCTCATACATATTATTTCAATAAATAATCTTTACAGCGGAAATTTAAATACATTTATCAGAGTTTAAAAATGAACAGTTATATATCCATCCTTACAAAGGCGGAATAAAATACTACTCAAGTGTGGTGGAAACAATCTTCAGAAAAATCTTCTAACTCCCTGCTTCGAGCTCCATCCAGATTTCTTCTAAACTAAACCTGACTACTAGGCTGCCCGGGAAAATTAGGGCATCCAAAGTTTAAGGAAAAGGAAAATAAACTCTGGGTCAGTCATGGGACTGGTGTGAGAACTCAAAAATACACGTCTTGAAAACAAAAAGGTATCTCATAAGACCACGCTGCACATAAACATGGAACGGGTTTTTACCTTATGATAACCAAATCTTTATTACGTAAAAATAAGGGATATTATTTTTAATGACATTTCTTTGAAAATATTTGCAAGTAAACTTATTAATCTTAGCTAAAATTCTTACATTGATTAAATTCCAGCATATTAGCTACAAAGTGGGTTCTACAAACAAAATGGAAAGCACTTATTGGAGAATGGATTTCCATACAAATGACCAGTTGAAGGGATTACCTTCCGGTAGTACATCATTAGAGAATGTACCGAGGCTACAGAACATCTGCACCTTTACCAACACAAGACCGGCCTACCTCTCCCCCTAGATAGTACCAAATATGTCATCAACCCAGTCATTATCGACTTGTCCAAGGGCCCTCATCGCAAACATCCAGAAGAATTTAAAACCCGAACATCATAGTGGGAATAAATATATCTAGAAGGGGATGATCATATCCTAATGGTTGTGAACCACATAGCCTTGTCGCATCTACCCTGTTTTAGCCATTTTCGGGTGTGAGGTTTGAGGTAACGATTACCTTTCACACAGCATATCATCTTTCTTTGAATGCCACATTGCCATTCCATAATCACATAACTGATTTCTACAAATGTATAACTCCTAAGCTCGTACGTCTCAGGAAAGGATGTTAAGCTAAGAGAAATTGCCTTCTCCGCCACCAAGCGGATGAAACGTTTATAGAGATCAATTAATGTGATTTTAAAATGCAACGTCAAACATTCGTCCATACAAGTTGTGTAGGAACAGGACAAACTGAAGGCACTCTCCTACCACATCCTGACGGGAGTTACCCCTAGGATTAGTAGCGAGAAGTCCTTGAAACCCGAAGAGTTTCAGAAATGAAGGGACCACTGCTACTTTAGTATTTGGGAGCTAACCAGAATTATCAACAAGCAGTCCTTCCACCCCGAAGATCTTTGATCTTCATCCTTTATTTTCTTTATCAGGTCTTCATTTTTCAAACGCGTACATTGGTTCGAAGTGGTTTCCGAATAAAAATCACTCAAATCCGATCCCATTTCCTTCGAACCAATCATCGATAAAAGAGGTCAAGTAAATAGGTGAATGATATTTGATTAATTCATTTCTTTTATCAAAAATATCTTTTAGAGATGTATAACTTTAAAAACACTTCTTTCTGGTATATACAGAATCATTAAACCTCTCTTATCACATCCTTTAATTACTTAAAATCTTTTTTAATCTTGGAAAAATTCTAAATCATTTCCATTTTTTTAGCAAAGCTAGCGAGGTTGACTGGGCCCCTACCATATTTTATTGCAATAAAACAATAAAACAAAGGATTCAAAACAAACTTTGAATCCAAAAGGAAAAAAAGGTTAAAAAAAGAAGAAAAAGAAGAGAAAGGAAAACACATGAAAACAAGGCCAGAAGATAAACATAGGAGAACCAAAATAAAATTAAAGAGAATCAAGACCAAGCAAAAGTAAGACTAGCTGGGTACTTAGTAGACGATCTCTTTAATTGCATTTGAGTACTAGATTTTACCTCAAACCATAGGCAATCCAAAGTCATCCTTTTATCTTCAAATATGATGGAATTTCTTTCCTTCCAAACAGTGTCAAGATAAATTTTAGTAACCATAGCTATCAGCCTCAATCTTTCAGAGTTGCCTTTAACAGCATGAAAAACAAAATCCCATTGCAGATCAGAAGGAAGGTTAGCAAAAAGACAACTACTTTAAACATCAACCTCGACCACAAGCTAAACAAAGTAGGGCATTTAAAATACATGTGAGCGGTGGATTCAAAATGCAAAAGGCAGAATACACAATCTCTAGTACATGTCATCCCATAACCATGTAAAATCTCTGTGGTTAAAAGAGCATTGTTAAGGACCTTCCATAGCATTAAGTTCTCAGAGGGTGAAGTGTCAGGTCTCCATATAATAGAAGCCCATTTTTCAAAAGGCAAGGAGATATGTTGAGTGAGTAATTGATACACAGTGGCAATATTGTGAGGCTTGAGGTTCCAGGAATTTTACATAGAGGGATGTAAATGGTAGTTATTGCTATGTATGGACTCCCAAAGTTGTCTGACAGCATGACTGCTATTGTATGGAAGATGTGCTACCCCATCAGTGACATAATCATTGACCTTAGCATGGTAATGGATACCAGTTTGCTGAAGTTGCTGGTGGGTTAAAAGATTAGATAAAATGATGCCTCTACCAACCCAGGGATCATGCCAGAAACTGATAGTATTTCTGCCGATGAAGTGAGATTGAATATAGAGAAGGAACATGCCTCTAAACTCAAGCAACTTTCGCCATGTCCAACTACAAGTTTGCGGAATTTCCATGTTCCATATATACTTTCTGCCTATGCTATCATGTCATATCTAATTAACCCAAACACTGTCTTTTTTACTTAGTATGTCAGTGAAGTGTTTACTAAATGCTGCAATGTTCCATGTAATGATATTGGGGATAACCAAACCTCCCTTGTTATGAGGAGCTTTAAACCTAGAGGAAGAGCATGGTATGAGTTTCCTAGAGTATATAGAGCAAGTCTAGAAAAATCTTAGCATGGCAGATCTAATTAATTTCACTAGTTTCATGGGGAGGATGACTATACGGGCCCAATAAACCATCATGGAGAAGCTGACAAATTTAATAAGAACAAGTCTGCCTGCTTGGGAGAGTTTTCTATTGGACCAACAATTCAAGGTTGCTATGATTTTGTTATACAGAGGAAGGCAGTATGTACGAGTGATTCTTTTGGTTATTAGAGGAAGGCCCAGGTAGTTCATATCTCCAAACATTCTATTAAATCCAGTTGCTTGATAAAGATCATCAGAAGAGTTTGTTGAAACTCCAGCTATCAACATACTTGATTTGCTAGGGTTTAATTTAAGACTAGTCATCTTATAGAAGGTCTCTAATGTTTGAACAACGCATGTAAGAGAGGAGATACCAGGTTTGGTAAATAAAAGCACATCATCAGCAAACATAATGGTGGAAATTTGCATTTGTCTACACTTGGGATGGAATTTAACTAGCTTGTCAAAGAATTTCTTTGACATCAGAGAAGAGAAAACTTCCATAATCATGATAAATATACAAGAAGATATAGGATCACCTTGGCGTATTCCTTTCCTACTCTTGAAAAAACCCACAGGCCTACCATTGACATTAACTAAGAATGAAGGAGAAGAAATGCAGGTGTAAACCCATGCCACAATGACCTTTGGAATTCCCATTTTTGCCACGGTTCTAAAAATGGCAGACCAATGGACACTGTCATTTGCCTTGGAGATGCCAATCTTAAGAGCAGCAGCAGAGGAAAAGGATCTATCATAGCCTTTCAATAGTTCTTGTGCCAGGAGAAGATTGTCTAAGATGCTCCAACCAGGTAAAAAAGCAGCATGATTCGAGGAGATGAGTGTGGGTAATACAACAACCAGTCATGCAGCAAGGATCTTAGTGATGCACTTGTAGACTACATTGCAACATGAGATAGGTCTGTAAGAGGAAACATAAGATGGGTTGGGGATCTTAGGGATCAGAGCAATATTGGTAGAGTTGACTTCACCAAGTAGCTTGCATTTGTCAAAGAAGTTATGTATAGCCTTACAAAAGTTAGACCCAATCAGATGCCAGGAGGAGATGAAGAAAGTGACATTCAGCCCATCAGGTTCTCTAGCAGATTTCTGATTCATGGAAAAAAGAGTGTTTTTAATCTCAGCATCTGTGACTTTGGAAAATAAGGAAGCAGCTTGCTTATGGTTAATTGAAGGGAGATTAAGGTTGGAGATTGCATCCAAGTCAGGAGAAAACTCAATGGAGTTACCAAAAAGTTTAGAAAAATGGTCAACAAAAGATTTATCAACAACAGCAGAAGTTGAGTGCAAATTACCTTCTTCATCATATATGGTGTGGATTTGCTGCTTAGCTTGTTTCATTTTGATAGAGGCATTAAAGTAAGCAGTTTTTATGTCCCTTCCTGTATCCATTTGTCATGAAGATGCTGCCTTTTCATGCAATCTTCAATTTCAAGAGCTTTTTTGAGTTCATGAAAAAGCCTATTCTCTTCTTGAGCAGCTTCAACATCATGTGGGTGATCCATCATATAGTCTTGAGCAATCTTTAAAAGATCTTTCAATTTAGCTGACAATAGATTACCAGTGACAAAAGTGGTACGAGACCATTGCCTTAATGCAATCTTGATGCTCTTGAGTTTCCTATAAAAATTAAACATGGGGTTACCATAAAATAAAGTATTGCAAGCCTATATAATAATATTGTTAAAATGAGGATGTTTAACCCAAGCATTGAAAAATCTAAAACTTCTCTTTTCATTGTTACATGGGGGACCAGTATGAAATATTAAAGGAGAGTGGTCAGAAAGAGTAGGTTGAGGAAGGAAGATAGAAAGAGATGGCCAGAGAGACAAGGAAGTGAAGATACAAAAGGCATGATCAATGGTTGTGAAGGTACGAACTCCACTTCTACTACGATTGTTCCAAGAATATTTAGCACCAGATTATGGAATGGAGATGAGTTCAGAGTCGACAAGGGAAATATTAAGAGGGGCAATCTCTTTGGGAAGGAGCGGGAGACCACCAAGTTTATCATTGAGATCAAGACTGTAGTTGAAGTCCCCTATCACAATCCAGGGGTGGGAAGATTGACGTAGAGGGGGTAAAGATTCAAGGAAATTGATTCTTGAAGGTAAGGAGTTATCAGCATAGACAACGGTTAGATAGAAGGAGGAAGGAGGGTGAACAGAAGTGATGTGGAGGTGGATGTGTTGCCAGGAGGAAATGATGGAGGAAACTGAAAGGATGTTGGGATCAAAGAGGACCAAAATTCTACCATAGCTTGCATCTTCAAGATTATGTAACACAGACCAAGAAGGGAGGATGTAGTTAGCTGCTTTGGAGGTCAAGGATGAGTTAAGTTTTGTTTCAAGGAGAGAAAGGAGAGAGAGGTCATGGGTATGGATTAAATTTTTTGCTTGATTAAGTTTGATATTGCAGTGAGCACTATGTATATTCCAAGCTCCAAGGTATATATTCATTGAGGAAACAATTAACAGGGAGGAAAGTTAACTTTGTTGCTCTTTAAAGAAAGAGAACGAGTAATTCTTCTTGAATTAGAGCTTGTTAGATTGGTGTTTAGAGGAGTTTTGGTAGGGCGTCTGGCCTTTCAGTTTGTGTTGCAGTAAAAACAGGTAGGGAGTCATCAACCTGTAGAATAGGTTAATCAAAGGAGACCCAACCGGGAATGTTGATGGAGAAGGAATAGGCAGGGGGAATGACTTTGATTTGGGGTGATAGTTGTGATTTGGATTTGTTTTCATGTTCATGTATGGTTGCAATAAGGTTGGTTAGTTGTTTTTGAAAAGTGTTGCACCAATCTGTCTCAACTAAGAGGAGAGAAAATTGTCAGGACTGTCTCGAGAAATTGATAAGTTTACTTTGGGCTGGGTTGTCATGTTTTGAAAAGGTGATACATCGGGAGAAGAAGGCAAGCTATCAGGGATGACTTGGGCAGTAGAGAGGTTTACTTCGGGCTCTGCTTTATGTATCAATTCTTCCACTGTTGCAGCAGTATGTATAGGCTTGTGCACATGCACAGCTGACACAGAAGGAGTACAACTGCATTTCTAATTAAGGCAACTTGATCCACTGCAAACAAGTTCATTTTCACTTCCTGTTTCTTTATTTACTTCTTCCTCCTCCAAATCATTATCTAACATGTTTTTACTTCCATCAGCTTCACAAACTTGAAGCACTGTGAATTTGTTATTGTCTAGTTCAATGACTTTTGCCTACCTCGAGCTTTCACAGTCGTATTTTTCTTTTCCTCTCCTGTTTTTGTTTACTTCCTTAACCAACAATCTTTTATTCACATTCTCTATAACTGCATCAGAGGTATCCTTAGCATGTTGAACAGTTTTAACATTTTTCCTCTTGCCTTTATTGTTCTCAACTTTCTACCATGTCTGTTCCTTTCTAACAAATTTTGTTACTGCTACTTCAACATCGTTATGATCTTTATTGCATTCCTCCTCTTCTTTTGCCTGCACACACTTGTTTGCATCTGCCTTCATAAGAGACAAGCGTGTTTCCAAAGTGTGCCCAAATATTTTACAAGAAGAACAAATTTCTGGTTTCCATAGGTAACTAACTTGAACTTGTTGTTCTAAGCCATCGAGCAGTTTGACAGGGAAGTGGTCAGGTAGAACATGGTCAGGACTAACCTCTACCATACACTTTGCATAGGAAATATGTTCAAGCTTTTTCAGTCGAAGCATCCATACATAAAAATTTCCCATATTCTCGAGGCAAGCCAATTAATTCCTATGTGAGACCATGCATATAAGGGTATATTGCTGATTTTGTTCAAAACAGGAATAGATCTGATCCTTCCACATCCGTTGCCAATATTTTTGTCCCATGGTTTAACAATAAAAAGCTTATTATGCATAATTATGGGGTCAGACTCAATGATCTTCTTCCTATCCTCATCACTAAAGAGCTTGAAAAAGAAAAGAAACCCATTAGATTTCACAGATACCGAACCCCAAATTATCCACTTCTTTTTCAAGAATTTGATGATAGTAGAGTAGGAGAGGGGCTTGTCTAAGAAGAACCCAACAAGGTACTCCTTCCAAATAGCATTACCTGCCTGGATGACTTTAGGAGGTGGAACAAGAGCAGAACCATCAAAGAGAAGGGGTACATCACACGGGGAGAAAAGTACAACATTACTTGGCTTAGTTTTAAAAAGAGAAGACCAAGATGTGGGAGGGAAAGGCAGAGGATAGGATGGAGGAGCGAGGAGATGGTTAGGAGAGGGGACAGAAACAGGAGGAGGAACAGGTATGGAAGCAGCTGAAGGCGGTGGATCTGGGGCAAGAGGCACATGCAGGGTCAAAGAAGGACATAAGGGAGAGGAAGAGGAGTATGGTAGGCAAGGAGAAGCATGGGCAGGAGCGGGAGCGGGAAGAAGGGAAGGACAGGGGATGGTCCCCATGAACGAAGAATTTTTTTTAATATAATTATAAGTTAATGGTTTTGGGGTTGTAGTGAACAAAGATGTTAATCCAAAACTAGTAAATACTAAGTGAGCAGAATCTATAGAAATCATCTAATTCTACTCAATATCAATTTCCGTATTCAACAAATACTACGGGCAGAATAACAGTTAAATCACCTTTTAAATTCCATGAATAGTACGAGTTCCCTCTTTGGGCTTTAACACCAAGTATATGAAGATCTTCTCTATACAATCAAAGTTGTATTCAATTTAAATTTGGAAAATTTAATCTTTTTATACTTAACTCATTTCCAACATTTCGATCTTATCTATTCCTCATCCAGGGAAGAGGCCAGGTGATCCAGGGCACTGGTTGCTCCTAAACATCTCCTTAGTCTAAGCACCTTACATCCGGATCTCATGAATAGAAAAATCCAGTCTACTCATCGGCTTTTAGAGTAAAGATTTAAACCACTTTATTTATAATAGCTTTTCTTTAAATAATTAATTTAAACTCTTTTAAATAAATCATAAACCTTCCAAATCATCATTTAAAACACTTAATTATTCATTTGAAAATGTTTATAAAAGATTTGGAAAAGAATTGTTAAGTTTAAGGCTTATTTCAAAGGTTATAGAAAAGTGTTGTAGAAAGTGCTACAAAAAGTGCTTTTTAAGCTATATTGATCAAAACGAATTTCCTATCATTTGGAAATTCATTTTTATAATTAAAATCACTTTTAAAACATTTTAAAAGATTTTTAGAATTTATTTCATATTTTTAAACAATTTTAAAATATCAATTTCAAAGAAAACCTATTATGGATTCCGAACTACAAAACCGCGATTTTTTCAAAAACTTGTTTTTACTCATATTTCAAAATCTACTTATCAAAATCTCGATTTTCTTTCTTTTTTGAAAACTATGGGTATAATAGTTTGTAAAATTCTTATCTTGAAGAATTCCGAGCTATATTCAATTCTATATACTCATTTGACCTTTATGGTGCGAAATCGCGAACTGCCGTTATGCGACGCGCCTATTTTTTGGCTAAATTTTCAATTATCATTCAAACTTCACCAAAACACATTCATATGTTTATAAACATTTCAAATTCAATTTTAAACCTTTTTAAAGAGGTTTAACATCCATATATACCAATTCATTTAATTTAGGGAAGTGATTTCCTTTGTGCTAATTGTCGTGTATTTCCATGACTTGCATATATATATATATATACATATACATATATATATATAAATATATTCAACATTCATATTAAACAACCAAACTTGATGATCAAAGCATATTAAACATCCATTGCAAACATCATATCATCATCCAAGAATATAATATAAGTAAGAGTTTCTCACCTTCGTTTTCCAACGGGCTATTTTAAAATTGGCTATAGCTTTGCTACCGTCGCACCGGAGCTTATGAAATCGATTCAAAGACCTTGGAAGGCCACTACAAGCTAGAAAAAGTGGAAGAGCTTAGCCATGGTGGTGATGAGGGATGGTCGTGAGTTTAGGAAGAAGAATGAAGGAGATTTGAACTAGTTTTGAAGTGGATCGGTAATTTATATATATTATACGATTTTAAATTTCTTTTGCTAAATATTTTGCCACAATTTCGTTATTGAAGCCATGAAAAGAAGCTTGAAGTGGAGAGGAAGATGATAATAATATGGTGACAGAATATGAGAAATTGGATGGGTATTTATAGGAGAAAATTTGGAACAAATATCTTAGGGTGAAATTACCAATTTGCCCATGGCCCATGGCCCATGCCCCTCCTAGCCCCCCTCTAGTGCACGGCTCCCCTCCCCCTTTGACATGTGATGGTGATGTTGAGGTAATGGTGTAATGATGGTGTGGTACGGTGAGTTGATGTTTGCTTTTTGGTTGCTTAAATGTTAAGTCTTAAAAAATTATTTAATTATTTTGTAATATGTTTATATTTAAGTGTTCATGTACATATATATATATATATATATGTTATTATATGCATTTGACATGTATCTGCATAAGAAGATAACAACATTTCAAATGACTTTGAACAACTTTTGTTTGTTAAATCGTTGAAAACTGGAAAACCGATTATCAGCCACATTTCCACTTATTAATTTATATACGTATATTTATAAACAAAATTTGAAAATAAATTTCTTTTCATTTTTAACTAATTAAAATGATCAAATTTTATTTATAAACTCATATAAATTAATATCAATAATTATTTACAAAAATCGTTGTTATACCGATAAAGCAATATCGATTTTTCCTTATATTTTTGAATCAATTATTTGTCTTTATAAAATTATCATAAATGTATTCTTAACACATCATAACTATTTAAAATGGATTACTATCATTTAAAAATAATTATTTGAATAGTTATAATAATTATTAAATCAATAATCCTAACTAAATTTAATAAATCAATTATTGTGGCGCCCGACCCCGAGACCCATATTAACCAAGAGTATTACTGAGTAATACTTTCTGCTAATGCAAAGAATAGGGCTGGTTAGGAGCAACCATCCATAGCTTTGTCTTAAACATCTGTTAAATACGTCGATTTGATACTCTAATTTTTTTTCTCATGTGGATCGACATATTCAATAAATTCTTAATACAAAACTACAGTGACTAACGGATCTATCAGAACAAAATACAACAACAATATATATACAACATATCACAGAACAACAGTCAACTATATATATATATGCATATGCACAGATACATCTCAGCACAATACAAAATGATACAACAGAAATGGTACAAGGACCACAAGGCGGAAGCGGCATAGCAAAGTCCTATGGCGGGTGTCTAACCTGAAACAACTCGGTCTGACCCAAGTATATAAAAATACACGGGTCAGTCTAGCTTAAACAACTGATTAGCAAGAGATAAATGAAGTATAAGGGTAAAGGATAATAATTCTTCTCGAGTGAGAAGAAGTAACACTAACGATATGTCAATTCTTTAAGTTAGGTAATATCACAAAGCAAATCAACCACTAAGTATCCTAAGAGGATATCTCGAAAGAGGCAAGAACAACAATATCAATTAAACTCAATTAATCGCCTCATATCATCGGCATATACCAAAAGTCAATACAATGGTTTTTATAAACCATAACTCCTAAATAGGAGATCACAAAACTCAATATTCGCTAAAGAATGGCAATCTCAAATAATTCCATAATAGGAAATCCAAAAATCTCAAAATACGCCAAAAGATGGAAATAACATATATCTCCTAAAAAGGAGATTATAAATCTCAAAATAAATGCCGAAAGATTGGCAAATCACAAATCTCATGTGTAGAACTCGATAAAGAGTTCAATCTCCAAAAATGTAATCGCCATTTAGTATCTCAAATGGCTCAAATGGCCAAATAATCTTGAAATGACGATGCATTTGGAAAATCACAATAAATCATGAAATCATCACAAAATATAGCACGTGCTTATAAAATGGCCGAAGCCCGCCAAGTATTGTCTCTAAAAATAAGGCGCCATGTTTCAATGGACAAACATCCCGAAGGACAACATCTCGAAGGACAAAACATCTCGAAGTACCACATCCTGAAGGACAAAACATCCCGAAGGACAACATCTCGAAGGACAAAACATCTCGAAGGACCACATCCCGAAGGACAAAACATCCCGAAGGATAACATCCGAAGGACAAATGACCCGAAGGTCCAGGACTGGCAATAACTTATGAATGTGTCACAAACTCTCAAATAGTTACCCGAATAGTGGTAACAGTGCGTCCCATACCACACGTTCTCACTTATCGATTTGCTAACTATTAGCCAATGCTACACTAGAAAACAAAATTATTTAAATCACAAATATTTTCCTTATCTCGTCGACAAATACGACCCGAAGGTCAATAGCTTCAAACGAACAAGTCGGAATTAAACGAAAAAATGTAAACACACGTGTCCCATACCACGTGTTTTACTAAATCATTTAATTCTCTTCCTCATATGCTCGAAGAGTGCAAAAATGTGTATTTTATATAGAAATTAATTTGTTTGAGAAAACTAGTTTTTTAAAAACAATTTTCGAAATCGTTTTGGTAAACAAACCTTTGAAATTCTCTTACTATAGAGAATATATAATTTTAATAGCTTTAAAATAATTTATAAATATTATAAAATATTTATTTCAAAAGCATTTTAATTTTAAAAATCTTTTCGAAATTGTTTTAGAAAATTCGTGTTTGAAAACAGAGAAAATCATCGAAAATACCAAAGAAACCGACATTCGAAATCATCTACAAAACAATCCAATTCGAATTACAAATTCTCTAAAATTTTGGCTTGCATATTGATAGGCTTCATGCCCTTTAAAACACCTCAAAAATATCACGAAATCAAGTCAAGAAAGCCACTGGAAGTTAGCAAATTGATCGAACACTGGAAGCAAGAGATGTGAAAAGGGGTCGAACTGGGCATTTGTACATGCCCAGGTCGACCTTCATTGTCCATAGGTCGACCCTAGGGTCGACCTGTGGAAAGTCTGGGTCGACCTATAGGTCGACCCTTGTGGTCTTCAGGTCGGCCACTAGAACGCGAATTTTCCAGACTTTTTTTCTTGTTTCGAACTAGTTTTTGAGCACTTGCTACAGCACATCCAAGATGAATTATGACATGAAATTTGACATGCTGAAACTACAACACCTAAACTATAATCCGGAGAAGTTCTGGCAGCATTTTGTGATAAGAATAAGAAGGTAAGATCACATAAAGAAGCAATCCAAATCAAATATTTACTGTAAACTATAATCAACAGAAAACGTTTACAGTAAGCAAATTTTTGCACAGTTTTTAGCTAGCAGAGCTTTGTTTTAGCCAAATAATGTGAGTTAGCAACTCACCTTAGCAATTTGTAGATTAAACTAGAGCAAACTGAAGAAAGCTGAGAGCTTTCCTTTTGAATATGCTTCAGGAACCTAAGTATTGGCAGTATACAGGCATGCAAACAAATAAGAAGCAATTACAGACCAAACAAGTTCACAAAATCTGAATTCGATGAAATTAACTTTGATTTTGGATAGATTACCTAAGTTTAATGTCTTTGAATTGATTAAATTGCAAAGGAATGGAGAAATTTGCTAATTAGGTTTTGAAGAGGAAAGCTGTTTACTGGTTTCCTTCTTTTCTTTGTTTTTTTTCTGGTTTGAGAATGTTTACTGTTCGTACAATAGTTTTGAGAAGAAGCTTATTATTTTCTTCTTAGTTTAGGCTGGTTGTCGGGCTTAACCCAATAAGGAAATAGTTAGCCTAAAAATCTAATTATCACTAAATAAACTAAAGCACTTACATTTACAAATCAAAACAACTTATACTAACATGATTTCAACACCATAAAATCACACAAACATATTTTTATGTTTAACAAAATATTTTACAACAAACAAAAAGTTATTTTAACTATAAAATTTATTTTTCATTATTAAAATTTCATTTTTAATTAAATATACAATTTACACTATAATTTACAAAAACCACCATTTTTAGTACCAAAATTTTCATAAAAATTATTTTCTTGTATAATTAAATACAACAAATCACATTAACATCATTTCTACATCCAAAATTTATTTTTACCTAAAATTCTACCATTTATTTACATTATCTAACATATAAAATCCATTTACTTTATTAAAATTAATAAAAATCAATATTTGACAATAATTTCCAAAATTATTGCATTCTATCAAATTAAAATCATGTAATGCTCATTTTCTCCCAAATAACACAATAAAGTTTTTAAAACTTTATTTTCAATATTTTTCATTTATTTCAACAAATTATTATTGAATTAGTTCTTTTTTTATTTAATTCAATAAATCACCAAATTTGCATATTTCCATAATTCACCATTTAATACCAACATTATCATCTAAATTCCCTTTTGTTTTATCTCCAATTTATTTTATATTTCTCCATTATTAAATTCAAAACCACCGTTATAATTTAATATTACAGGTAATCACCAAAACCAGGGTTGTTACAGACCCCCCCTTATAAAAATTGTGTCCTTGCAATTGCTAGAGAAGAGCTGTATTCAACATGATTTATTTCACCTGGCAAAGGAAAATGGATAAGTTTGAGTTTAAAATTTCTCACCCTTAACATAAGGAGATAGATAACCAGAATAAGGTCGCTCGAAAAATTCCATGGTTTCCCAAGTGCAATTATTGGGAGTAGCGGACCATTGAATCTTTACGAGAAGAACATCCACATTTCGAAGGCGTTTCACCTTCGAAGCAAGAACTCAGATTAGGTGCTACACGATAAATAAATCGGATGAGATCGATTGCTTAGAAGCTTCACGAATAGAGTCGAGATTTAGTCTCAACTTTATTCCGGACTCCAACCCACAAGATGGTAATCGATACGACTTTCTATATAACACTACGAAGGGAGTCATACCGATATTAGATTGACAACTATTATGGAAAGAAAACCTAATAAGAGGTAGGTGGCTTCTCCAAATACCACCAAACTCATATGACTACATAAATGCTAGTCGTAAAATAATTGCACAAAGGCAAGTTAAAACACAAGGAATAAATTTTTATACTCTCTTTTACTAATCAAATATTCTTAGAATTTTCAAACCATTATCTTCAAAAATTAAATTCTCAATTTTCAACACTTGAAAATTTCCAAAGCTTCTTACTTAGTTTTTAATTTAAACTCATTACTCTTTATTTGGAGTAAATAAAATTTAAGTTGTTAATTCTCTAATTCTTCCATAAGTATACTTTAATTTGTAACATATATTTTTTCAAATTTGTTTCTCAAATTTTCTAAGTGTTAGAAATTTTTAGGAAAATCGAAGAAGCCTCCTTTGCACAGAGGGTCGTTTACAATATTACGAAAATGATTTATATAATATACATCGACCATTAGGTTGGAAACACTATATATCAACATTTAACACTAATTTTTTTTAATCTGAAACCATACCTTTCTTATTAGCATTTTAAAGCGAGTTTGCATAACCTTACATATATATAATCTTTTTGCTCAAAATATAGTCCAACCATCCTTTTTCGCCTGTACTTAACTCAAATAGATCATATTAGACTATATTCACAAAATACGAAGAATTACATTCGACCCTTAAGGAAGACAAATCATTTTTTTTTGAAAAACAATATATATACAACAAAGGAGAAAAAACGCCTTTCTCCGGTGGCTCACAAAAACACAAGACTAAGCTCGAAGAGCATTGAACAAAGAAACAACAATAAAGAAGAAAATAACCAAAACACGACAGAAAGAAACCGCACGGAACAGAAGCAATAGAGATCCAACCACCAATCCCGCATTTACCTATAAGATAAAGGCCAGTCCACCTAGCTAGTCCGCAAGCAAAACCCAGAGGACAAAACAAACGGCACCGACTACAGAGGAAACAAAGCCTAGGGAGAGAATCCAGCGCCGAGGGAAAGGAAGATCCAGCTCATAAAGACCAATGTGAGATCCACAAAACCTGGGTAGCAGAAGCATCAGACCCCGAAGCAAGGTAGCTGCTCTGAAGAAACTAGATGAGCTTCGGATAAACCACCGCCCATCTTACATCACCCTTGAGCTTCGGCAAGGCCACTGCCCAAAGATGATGTAACAGAATCTCTAAGAGAGCACCCAAGGCCTAAAGAAGACATGTAGCCATGTGACGAGCCCAGAGAAAACAAACAAGCCCCCCATAGGAGCCCAAGTGATAAAGGCAAAGAGCAGCCAAAAAGAACCACCATGCGCTACTACAAGAAGATCCCGATCCTGAAACACTAACAACCACATAAGCAAGAAAATAAGGGGGGGAAGGAGCAGAAGGGTGAAATACTTCTGCCCCTTGAAGCGAACTCAACCTATACCAGCTCTAGCGGATGCCCGGATACAGTAAATAGAGAAAAGACTCACAAACCGATTGGAACGGGATCCGGCTGACCCTTTGAAGGGTCTACCTCGAAAAGCAAGAAGAACATCATTTCTAACACGCCTGATGATGGAAGGGGGATCCATCGGTTCTTCCTCTAAAATTGCCTTATTCCGCGCGCACCATAGATGCCAGCATATCAGGTAGGGAATCAGGCGGGAAAGGATTGATCGAAGCGATTTCCCAGAGGGACTGTACCACCAGTTTCTCTGTAAATCGGCAAGAGATCTGTTATTACCTCGGATACCAACTAGGTTTCCAAAGTAATTCCAGCAAGATCTGGCAGCGAAGCCCAAAAAAAGCAAATGAGCCAAAGAATCCGTGTCACCGGTGCCACAGCAACTGCACCGGGATACGATAGGAATGCCAATCCTCTTAAGGTTCTCGTCTAATGGTAGCCCATCATGCAGGGCTCTCCACATAAACATAGAAACTTTCGGGGGAATCCGGGAATTCAAAATGAAGGAAAACAGAGGAAGCACCGGAGCCGGTGAGCGCACCGAGTTCTAGGCTTTGGAGATAGAAAATGAACCGCTATCCCAGCCAGAGAGACCGCCATGAGCATCAGAAAAGGATTTCACCGATTGCATGTGTTTCCATGTCTCACTAGCGTAAGTAGGACATCCGATGAAGCCAGAGCTTGCCAGACTTCGGTATTTAACATGCAGAAACGACGCCCACAAGGAGTCGTTTGCCCCGAAACGGTACCACAGCTTGCAAGCAAAGGCTACGCAGATGTCCTTCGGGTTGCGAATGCCTAAACCACCTTAATTCTTGGGACGGCAGATAGAATCCCAAGAGACCCAGTGATGTCGGCGGGAACATTCCTTCATCCCCCAGAAGAAGGAGGAAGCCAAGGTTTGAAAAGACCGAAAGAAGGAGGCAGTCGGGGTCATAGCAGCGAAAATATGAGTGCCCATCGACCCTAATACCGACTTGATGAGAACCAGACGACTAGCTTGAGAAAGGAGGGAAGCATTCCATCGAAGAATCTTTCCCCTAACTTTATCCGTCAAGGGATCGAATATAGCATTAAGCTTCCTACCTCTGTAAAGGATAATGCCAAGATAAGGTAAAGGAAGGGAGGTTTCCTTGAACCCGGTATAGTTCTCTAACCAGGAAGCCCTGGTAGGAGACATGTCCTTCGCATGGACGAAACAACTCTTAGAAGAGTTAACGAGTTGACCCGAGCACCTCTCATAAAGGTGGATGAATCGAATAAGCCGGCGAACAGATGAGCGATTGCCATTGGAGAAAATGACAATGTCATCTGCAAAGGACAAAGAAGAGATGAGCGGACAACCCCTAGGCAACCCAAACCTATGAATCTGACCATAAATGGACAGGGTTTGAAGGCCTCGAATGAAAGCCTCCACCGCGATAACAAAGAGCGAAGGCGATAGTGGGTCTCCTTGCCGTAAACCCCTACCGGCTTTGAAGAATCCGTTGGCCGATCCGTTAATGAGGACGGAGAACCAACAGTTGGAGATGAGCCTCCAGACTAGATCAATAAGATTTTCCGGAAACCCAAAGGATCGAAGAACTTTTATGATGAAAAACCACGACATACGATCATAGGCCTTCGCCATATCCAGCTTAAACACAACATTTGAACCCCTAACCTTACGATCAAGTTGGGAGATCAATTCCTGAGCTAGAAGGACGTTATCCGTGATTAGCCGACCTTTAACGAAGCCCGCTTGCGAAGGGGAAATGATATGATCCAGGAGCGGAGCCAGTCGACTGGCCAGCACCTTAGATATAACTTTGTTAGAGAAATTACACAAGCTAATAGGACGAAAATCCAAGCAGGAAAGTGGATTATCGCATTTCGGAATAAGTACCAAGTTGGTGGAAGTCCAGCCCCTGGGCATAGAACTACCCGAGAAGAAGAAACGGATAGCAAGGCAGAAATCAGTCTGGATGATAGGCCAGACACTCCTGTAAAATACACCATTGAAACCATCTGGTCCGCTGGAGCTATCCTTGCTGAGAGCAAAGACACAAGCACGAATCTCTTCCACGGATGGAGGATCCGCCAAAGACGCACCTTCCTCCTGAGAGATCATCCGAGGAATGAAGGACATAAGGTCCAGGTCGGAATCCGACGCTGACGGGGACCCCAAAAATGATTGGAAATGGGACTGAACAGTCTCTCTGATATCACCAGGAGAAGAAGCCATAGAAAGATCCGTTCTAAGGATCTCACGAATGGTTTGTTAGGAAATCAATTCTATGGTTTCGATGATAACAACTATACAATGGAAATCGAATGTACATATATATCTATATTTACAGATAGTTGATAAAGTAACGTCACCAAAGAGACTAAAGCAACACTCAAGAGAAGAATCAAAAGA
The DNA here is from genome assembly GCA_030737815.1 of Allium fistulosum. NCBI lineage: Eukaryota > Viridiplantae > Streptophyta > Magnoliopsida > Asparagales > Amaryllidaceae > Allium > Allium fistulosum. The sequence continues at coordinate 330,777,389 of CM060906.1, forward strand.
CGTCAAATCAGAAGAGATTGAAGAGAAATAGGACATGCACAAGATAAAGCAGCATGCACACTTTCAGACGTCTGAGAGCACTATCCAGACGTCTGAATGATTCCTCTGGTTCATAATTCAGAAGCAAACAGACGTCTGGTTACCAACATCAAACGTTTGAAAAGTATCCAGGCTTATAACAGATATGAAGACCAGATGTCTGAGGTTACTTTCCAGACGTCTGATTCGAGACTCGACTGTGCATTTTCAAAGCTCAACTGCCACATTCGAAAAGACACATTCACTTCTCTTTGTCGCAACTCTTCATCACCATCAGAAGCGACTTTACGGAGATTACAACAGATGCAACTATATAAGAAAACTCTTCATCACTATAAATAGCATCAGGAATTCAAGAGAAGATAACAAACTGACTTACTTACTCTCTTATCTCTTGTACTCTGTTTATTCCTGATCTATAAGCAATCAACTACCTGTAATCAACTCTTCCATATATATAGAACTCCTCATTCAGATATTCTCTAGATAGATATATATTGGAAGCACTCTTGTACTCAATAGTCAACATCCGTGTTACAGAACACATTCTTGACAAAGAAACTCTGCTATTGTAAACCTATTCCTCCGGGTTAAGCGAGGGTTAGTTGAAAGGAAATTCCGAAGAGGAACTTCGGGACTGGACGTAGGACGGGAGGTCCGAACCAGTATAAAATACCGGTGTGATTACTTTCATTTACTGTGATACTATCGTTTATATTGTTATATTATATAGTTAGCTGTTTATACTTGCATATAATCTATACGATCCACTCATTTAGACTTTCAATTGGTATCAGAGCAAGGTTCGTTTAAAAGAACAGTAACATGTTTTTTTTAAATCATTCTAATATGGCAAGTATATTTCAAGAAGGACAATCCACAGCACGACCCCTACTTTTTAATGGCTCTAATTATTCATATTGGTCTACACGTATGAGAATTTTTATGGAAGCTAATGGTTTAGAAATTTGGTCAGCCACTCAAGATAAATATGAAACTCCAACTACTGCTATGAACACATGGACCGATGCACAAAAGACCTTAGCATCAAATAATGCTAAAGCTATGAATGTTTTGTTTTGCTCACTTGACAAAAATGAATTTTCACGTGTCATGTTATGTACAACTGCATTTGATATTTGGCGTACTTTACAAATTACACATGAAGGTACAACAAAGGTTAAACAAACTAAAATTTCAATTTTGCAAAATCAATTTTCATCATTTAAAATGAAACAAAATGAAACTATAGTAGACATGTATTCTAGATTTCAAACTATTCAACATGATCTTATGGCATTAGGAGTTAAGTTTACTGATTTTGATTTAGTTTCTCGAATACTCAACTCTTTAACACCTGATTGGGAAAGAAAGGTATTAGCTATTGAAGAAGCTAATGATCTCTCTACTCTTAAAGTTGAAGAGTTGGTAGGAAATTTGATGTCCTATAAAGCTAATTTGCAGGCACGTAAAGAATTAAATTGGGAGACGAAGAACATAGCATTTCCATCAATAAAGAATGATGACTCAGATTTAGATGAAAATGAGATAGTATTCATTGCCAAAAACTATAATAGATTCAAGAAATTTAGAAAGATGACCAAGTTTCAAAAAGAAGGAAAAACCAACTCAACAAATCTATCTCAAATTAAGTGCTATGAATGTGATCAATACGGTCACATGAAAAAGGATTGCCCAAAACTTAACAACGATAAAAAGAAAAGCAAATTGGAAAAACTCAAAAAGAAGAAGGCTTTCAAGGTAACATGGGATGACTCCGATTCTTCATCTTCAGAAAGTGATAGCGATACTGACGGAGAACAAGCTAATGTGTGTTTTATGGCACAAAAAGATGAGGTATGTCCGGAACTTAGCTATGAAGAATTACTTGAACTTAGCATGGAATTAGATGATAAATTTAGACAAATAAAAAAATTGAACAAAGAATATATAGTAAAAGTAAATAGATTAGAACTTGAAGTAGGAATGTTGAAAGATGAAAAAACTATTTTAGAAGAAGAACTTGAAATATCTCAAGAAACATTAAGAAATAATGTGATAGAAAGTGAGAACGTTACTCTAGAAAAAGAGAATTTGCTAAAAGAAAACAGAAAATAGAGAGTTAAAAGAAAAATTAGATAAAATTACCAATAATGTGTCAAAATTCAACAAAGGAAAACAAGATTTGGAAAATCTTATCAAAACATCAAAACCATCAGGTGATAGAAATGGAATAGGATTTAAAAAATGCTCTAAACAAAGAGAAAATAATGCTAAAAATATTAGTTATATAAAAACTAGAAGTTTATCTAAACAAAAATTGAATACCAAAAATGTGAAAATTTGGGTTCCTAAAACAAATAATAAATTGATTAGACAAAAGCATATCAATAATTACTTAGAAAATGTAGTTTATAATAAAAATTATATTTATAAAGGTACCAAACCATCTTGGGTATGGCTACCTTCCTCTAACAATTAGGACCCTAATCAAATATGTGGGTACCAATTAAAATATTTTTTATCTTGCAGGTACTCAAAATAAAAAATAAGGAGAAATGGATACTAGATAGCGGATGCTCCAAACATATGACTGGAAATTCAAAAATGTTATCAAATATAACATACATCGATGGTGGAACGGTAACATTTGGGGATAATTCAAAGGGATTTGTCATAGGCATTGGAGAAGTCATCAACTCTGGTATATCTAACTCTCCTGTTATTACAAATGTTTTACTGGTAGAAAATTTAAAACACAACTTATTAAGCATTAGTCAATTATGTGATAAAGGTTTTCAAATAAATTTTGAAAAAGATAGATGTAATATTTTAGATAATAACAAACAACTCATTTTTGAAGGTTTTAGAAACAAAAATATTTATATATTAAACATGAATATTAATAAAGATTCAAGCTTATGCTTAACTGCCAAACATGATGATCCATGGTTATGGCATAAACGATTTTGTCATATTAATTTTAAGAATATTAATAAGTTAGCTAAATATGAGTTAGTAAGAGGGTTACCTAAAATGAGTTACAAAGTAGAAAATTTATGCGATGATTGTCAAATTGGTAAACTAAAGAAAAGCTCGTTTAAATCTAAAAATAATATTTCTACAAAACAACCATTAGAATTATTACATTTAGATTTATTTGGTCCAACACAAGTAAGATCTATTAATCATAACAAATATGTTTTTGTAATAGTCGATGATTTCTCAAGATATACATGGACTTTATTTCTAAAACATAAAAGCGATACTTTTGGTATGTTCAAAATATTTGCAAAACGGATTAAAACTCAAATGAATTTGAAAATTAAAAATATTAGAAGTGATCATAGAGGAGAATTCAAAAACGATCTTTTTTCAAATCTTTGCAATAAAAAGGGAATAGCTCATAATTTTTTCTTTCCTCGTACACCCCAACAAAATGGTGTCGTAGAAAGAAAAAATCGTACATTACAAGAATGCGCACGAACATTATTAAATAGTAGCGGTTTACCAAAACACTTTTGGGCCGAAGCTATTGCTACATCCTGTTATGTATTGAATCGAGTAACTATTCGCCCAATGACTAAACAAACTTGTTTTGAAATATTTTTTGGTAAAAAACCTAAGGTATCATACTTTAAAACTTTTGGCTCAAAATGTTTTATATTAAATACAAAAGACAAATTAGGAAAATTTGATCCAAAAGCCGATGAAGGTATCTTTGTTGGGTATTCAGATCGTAGCAAGGCATATAGAATTTTTAATAAAAAGAATAATACTATAGAAGAGAGTCTACATGTCTCGTTTGACGAAAACCCATTCAAACAACAGACTAATGATGAAGAAGAAATTATTCCACCAACAAACTCAACAAATTCTAGTAATAATGAAGCCAATATACAAAATAACACTATTTTATCATCTCCTAGGATTCTTAAGAATCATCCAATAGATAATATTATTGGAGATCTTAATTTAAGAGTTACTAGAAATCAACTAAATCAAATAAGCCATATAGCGTTTGTATCAAACTTTGAAACAAAGAATTATAAAGAAGCCTCAAATGATAATTTTTGGAAAATAGCTATGTAAGAGGAACTACATCAATTTGAACGTAATAATGTATGGGAATTAGTACCAAGACCTGAAGATCAATCAGTAATAGGAACAAAATGGGTATTTAAAAATAAGGCAGATGAAAATGGAAACATTGTTAGAAATAAAGCACGACTAGTGGCTCAGGGCTATAATCAAGAAGAAGGCATAGATTACGATGAAACTTTTGCACCGGTAGCAAGATTAGAAGCCATTCACACTTTACTCTCTTTTGCAACTCATAATAATTTTAAATTATTTCAAATGGATGTCAAAAGTGCCTTTTTGAATGGTTTTATCAAAGAAAATGTATACGTTGAACAACCACCACTTTTTGTTCATGAAAATTATACCGGTCATGTTTTTAAATTACATAAAGCACTATATGGATTAAAACAAGCACCTCGTGCATGGTACGAACGTCTTAAAAATCACCTAATAACTTCTGGTTTTCATATAGGAAAAATAAATACAACTTTATTCATTAAAAGAGAAAATGACGATATTTTAGTTGTACAAATCTATGTTGATGATATCATCTTTGGTTCAACCAACGAAAAGCTATGTAATGATTTTTCAAATATTATGACAAATAAATTTGAAATGTCACACATGGGAGAATTAAATTTCTTCTTAGGATTACAAATAATACAACTAGAAAATGGAATTTTTATTCACCAAGAAAAATATTGTAATGATTTATTACATCGATTTAAAATGGATAAAACTTCAAGCAAACCAACACCAATGAGTACCACTATTCACTTAGAAAAAGATGAAAATGGAAAAGATTTTGATGAAAAGTTATATCGAAGTATGATTGGTTCTTTACTATATTTAACGGCTAGTCGACCAGATATTATGATGAGTGTATGTCTTTGTGCCCGATTTCAAGCCAAACCAAAAGAATCTCATCTACGATCTGTTAAGCACATTTTACGTTATTTATCTAATACTAAAGATTATGGTTTGTTTTACCCTAAAGGATCACCTTTTGAACTTGTCTCATATAGGCGATGCGGATTTTGGTGGTTGTAGAACAGACCGTAAGAGTACTAGTGGAACATGTCATTTTACCAGACAAGCGTTAGTTTTGTGGTTTAGTAAAAAGCAAAATTATGTTTCTTTATCTACGTGTGAAGCTGAATACATTTCCGCAGCTCTAGCATGTGCGCAAGTAATATACATGCAACAAACACTAATGGATTTTGGTAAAATCATCAAAAATTCTCCAATATATTGTGACAACACAAGTGCTATAAATTTGTCAAAAAATCCTGTAAATCACTCACGCACCAAACATATAGATATACGACATCATTTCTTACGAGACCATGTTGAAAAAGGAACTATATCTTTAGAATATGTAAGTACCGAAAATCAAGTAGCCGACATATTTACAAAACCATTAAACGAACAAACTTTCATAAAACTCAGACGAAGTTTAGGAATTTGTTCACTTCAAGATCTTGTCTAAAGCTTTGACATCTCCCTCATATAACTCCTTCTTATTATTAATGCAAATTTTTCTTTTGACTTGAACTTTTATTTATTCTTTTTGATAATGTCAAAGGGGAAGAAATATATATATATATATATATATATATATATATATATATATAATCTTATCAACAAAACTAAGCACATATTCAGGGGGAGATTTGAAATATATATATATAATCTTATCAACAAAACTAAGCACATATTCAGGGGGAGATTTGAAATATATATATAAGTACATTGAATAGTTGTCATCATCAAAAAGGGGGAGATTGTTAGGAAATCAATTCAATGGTTTCGATGATAACAACTATACAATGGAAATCGAATGTACATATATATATATATTTACAGATAGTTGATAAAGTAACGTCACCAAAGAGACTAAAGCAACACTCAAGAAAAGAATCAAAAGACGTCAAATCAGAAGAGATTGAAGAGAAATAGGACATGCACAAGATAAAGCAACATGCACACTTTCAGACGTCTGAGAGCACTATCCAGACGTTTGAATGATTCCTCTGGTTCATAATTCAGAAGCAAACAGACGTCTGGTTACCAACATCAGACGTCTGAAAAGTATCCAGGCTTATAACAGATATGAAGACCAGACGTCTGAGGTTACTTTCCAGACGTCTGATTCGAGACTCGACTGTGCATTTTCAAAGCTCAACTGCCACATTCGAAAAGACACATTCACTTCTCTTTGTCGCAACTCTTCATCACCATCAGAAGTGACTTTACGGAGATTACAGCAGATGCAACTATACAAGAAAACTCTTCATCACTATAAATAGCATCAGGAATTCAAGAGAAGATAACAACCTGACTTACTTACTCTCTTATCTCTTGTACTCTGTTTATTCCTGATCTATAAGCAATCAACTACCTGTAATCAACTCTTCCATATATATAGAACTCCTCATTCAGATATTCTCTAGATAGATATATATTGGAAGCACTCTTGTACTCAATAGTCAACATCCGTGTTACAGAACACATTCTTGACAAAGAAACTCTGCTATTGTAAACCTGTTCCTCCGGGTTAAGCGAGGGTTAGTTGAAAGGAAATTCCGAAGAGGAACTTCGGGACTGGACGTAGGACGGGAGGTCCGAACCAGTATAAAATACCGGTGTGATTACTTTCATTTACTGTGATACTATTGTTTATATTGTTATATTATATAGTTAGCTGTTTATACTTGCATATAATCTATACGATCCACTCATTTAGACTTTCATGGTTAACAGGCTGTTCTTCTTGCGGATAGAAGAATGGAAGAATTTGGAGTTCGCGTCTCCTTCGACCACCCATTTGACCCTGGCCTTCTAGCGAAGATAGGTGTTCTCGACGCGAAGTTCAGAAGAGAAGGCAAGCTGGGCGGAAGCCCAGACGTCCTTGTTTAGGAAGACAAATCATTTCTTAGCTTCAGACCTGCTATAAAGAAGACAATTTTTGACATAGTAAACAACAAAATATGAAAACTTTTATAAAATGAAAGTTGCTCTACTAAGTCTAAGCTTTCCAGAAATATAAAGATCATCAATATCAGATTTACGGTTTGAAAGTTATGCTAAATTTACTTTCAGCTTAAATCTTAGAAAATTTCATAATAGGACAGAAATGCCTATCCACTTTCAAACCCATTTTAAACTAAATAAAAGGCAAAATTTTCCAAAGTGGTAAGAAGATAATTTATAGCTTACTGAAAGCTCTTTCATTTACAAAATGATTGAGCTCATTTGGAGTTATAATTCTCAAGTTATCGCTGTTTTAGTACAGCACTTTTACAAATAAAATTTCAGCTTTTAAAATCAAATTTTAAAATTTGAATTCCTCAAACCTTTCCAACTTCAAACTATATTTTCCTAAACAAACCTTTTATTCCTAAATCATTTATTATTACATGGTCCTCTTTTTTCGGAAAGCAAAGACATTCAAAATTAAAATTAACTTCAAGTAATTATCTTTTAAAGAAATAATCCTCTAATTGGAAACACTTTCTTCACTTTACTCAAACAAAATTTTCAAACAATTCATTTTTGAAGACTCATTTTGAAAGATATAGTTAATTTCTTCAATTATTAAGGGACAATTACTGATCCAAAATAAATTTTGGATTTATATATTAATTTTTAAATTGTTCTCACAATTTAAAATAATTATATCTCATGACTAATTCATTTATTATACCTTGCATTTCCTTAATATAGCATTTTAGAATAATTGAACCATTCAAATTCATATTTCCTGTTATTACAAAATTAATTTCCATTTTATTATCAACATAAAACTAGTTAAGGTTGATAATTAACTTAAATTTGTTTTCAAAAGAATTTTACAAATTTATACTAATAAGTTTTAATTCAATCAAAGTTTAAAAAAAAGCTTGCTCACGGATTCATGCTAAAAATCTAAAATTAGCATTTCTTTATTTTCCTTTAAGATAAAGTTTTAAATCTTATCCTCTATTACTATTCAAAGAACCAAGTGTCAAAACAATTTTTTTTTCCAATCATCATTTATAACTTTGAACTTAAACATTCAATTGATATTTTAATTTTCTAACCAATGCATTTCTTATCTTGAATACATCATTTATTAATCAAAGCATCACATGATATTTTTTTCCAATTAAGACATCACCTTAATTAGAATTATTTACTTTACTTACTCAAAATTTCCATATGATATCATTATTTAGCTTCCTATAGGTTATACTTACATAACCAATTAAAACATAACCATATTTTAATTTCACAAATTCCCAATAATATAATGGCATTGCCTCGCCATTGATTTTTAGTGAAAGACCCAATTAATTGGCTGTAGAGTTGGCCAAACGATCAAAATTGCATCGCCACTCCTCCAATAATCACTATGGTTCAATGGCTTTATTTGTCATCTAAAATAAAATAAAATTTTAATAGTCAATCCCATAAAAAAAATTCACACTTTTCTTAATACAACTCAATTTACTGTGTCTGACTGTCTCATCATAGCGTTTAGAAAATTCCTATCGATAACGTTGATCAGGCGCATCGACTAGAATTCTTAAAACACTCGATGGACAATCCAACACAAAATCATTTCTAAATGATAAACATGTCTTTCATATAATTTTATAAAATATGCTTATCTCAATAAAGAGAATCCATTTATACTCATAAGTATATCTTATACAAAATAAATTTGCAATTTAAATTATTGCTTTCACTCATCATCAATGAATACAAGGACGAACTTATCGAGATATTCCCAGAATACTCGAGTCATAAGTTCGATGAAATAAGCTATAGTGTTCGTTAAACAGAATGGCATAACGAGCCACTCACAAGAACCATAACTAGTGCGGAATGCGGTAAGAGGAACGCTATCCTCCACAACTCGTAGCTGAAGAAAATCGATGCAAGGTCAAGCTAAGGAAAGACCCTAGCACCACTCAATGAATCAAACATGTCATCGATCTTAGGCAATAGATACTCATTTTAATGGTTAACACGTTAAGCTTGCAGAAATCAATGGAAAGCCTAAGAGTTCCATCAGATTTCTTAACAAAGATGACTGTGGCACCCCACGGTAAAGAATTGGACTGTATAAATTGCTTGGCTTCAAGCCCCAGTAATTGCTTTTTGGGTTCCTCATTTCCTTAGTGGGCATCCTTGTGGGAGGACGACTAACAGGCTAAGAATCAGAAATGGGGTCAATACGGAACTCAATTGCCCGTTTGGGTGGCAAACCCAAAACGGACTCAAATACATTAACGAAATCACAAACGATTGGAATTCGAGATACGTCATCATCATCTCGAGACTCAAGAGCAAAGAAAAATACTCCGGAAGCTCCATCAAAATTCCGAAGAACAAGAGACAACAGATCGGCCGAATTAGGATACCTAAGATATAGGATCCTTTTAGAATATAGAATTCGGGCTTAATAACATGCAAGCCAATCCATCCCCAAATTCACATCAAACCCAAGATAATAAATAACGTGCGAATTCGCACGAAAAGAAAACTACAAGAAACGACCTCAACATTCTTACATAACAAGCTAAGGGTTGCGGATCCCACAATAGGATTCACAATCCTCAGAGAAGTAACAAGACAAGAAACATCTAATGATATAACTTTAACGAACTCCTTCGATACAAATGAAGGTAAAGCATCCGTATCGAAGAAAACTCAAATAGAGCGATCACGATGAGGATTACTCATAAGGTAAGATATCACGAATTCAATTATGGAATAGTACGGAATAAAAATGTAATCCTAGACATATTCCCAACTTATATCTACCCCAAAGGACACAAAAAGGTTAAGGACATGATGATTAGGGAATTTGTAACACTTATATTGTACTTTGATGTACCATAATATATGTTCTGTTATGTGTTTATCATATTTCGTTCTGAACTCAGCTCTGATACCAAGCTGTGATGCCCTACCTCGAGACCCACATTAACAAAGAGTATTACTGAGTAATACTGTCTGCTAATGCGGAGAATAGGGCTGGTTAGGAGCGACCATCCATAGCTTTGTCTTAAACATCTTTTAAATACGTCGATTTGATGCTCTAATTTTTTTTTCTTTCTCAAGTGGATCGACATATTCAATAAATGCTTAATACAAAACTACAGTGGCTAACGGATCTATCAGAACAAAATACAACAAAAATATATATACAACATATCACAGAACAGGAGTCAACCATATATATGTATATACGCAGATACATCTCAGTACAATACAAAATGATACAACAGAAATGGTATAAGGACCACAATATATACAATGAGTCAAAATAAATAGATATAAATCAGAGTTTACAAAACACTACAAAAACTACACAAAAGGTGAAAAGTAGATATCCAAGGCGGAAGTAGCATAGCAAAGTCCTATGGCAGGTGTCTAACCTGAAATAACTCGGTCTGACCTGAGTATATAGAAATATATGGGTCAGTATAGCTTAAACAACTGATTAGCAAGAGATAAATGAAGTATAAGGGTGAAGGATAATAATTCTTCTCGAGTGAGAAGAAGTAACACTAATGATATGTCAATTCTTCAAGTGAGGTAATATCACAAAGTAAATCAACGACTAAGTATCCCAAGAGGATATCTCGAAAGAGGCAAGAACTACAATATCAATTAAACTCAATTAATCGCCTCGTATCATCGGCATATACCAAAAGTCATTACAATGGTTTTTGTAAACCATAACTCCTAAATAGGAGACCACAAAACTCAATATTCGCCAAAGAATGGAAATCTCAAATAATTCCATAATAGGAAATCCCAAAATCTCAAAATACGCCAAAAGATGGCAATAACATATATCTCCTAAAAAGGAGATTATATATCTCAAAATAAACGCCAAAAGATTGGCAAATCACAAATCTCAATGTATAAAACTCGATAAAGAGTTCAATCTCTAAAAATTTAATCGCCATACAGTAGTATCTCAAACGGCTCAAATGGCCAAATAATCTCGAAATGGCGATACATTGGAAAATCACAATAAATCATGAAATCATCACAAAAGGTAGCACGTGCTTATAAAATGGCCGAAGCCCGCCAAGTACTATCTCTCAAAATAAGGCGCCATGTCTCAATGGACAAACATCCCGAAGGACAACATCCCGAAGGACAAAACATCCCGAAGGACCACATCCCGAAGGACAAAACATCCCGAAGGACAAAACATCCCAAAGGACAAATGACCCGAAGGTCCAGTACTGGCAATAACTTGTGAATGTGTCACAAACTCTCAGATAATATCCCGAATAGTGGTAACAATGCGCCTCATACACATATACTCACTTATCGATTTACTAACTGTTAGCCAGTGCCACACTAGAAAACAAAATCATTTAAATTACAGATATTTTCCTCATATCATCGGCAAATACGACCCGAAGGTCAATAGCTTCAAATGAACAAGTCCGGAATTAACTGAAAAAGTAAACGCATGTGTCCCATACCTCATGTTTTACTAAATCGTTTAATTCTCTTCCTCATATGCTCGAAGAGTGCAAAAATGTGTATTTTATATAGAAATTAATTTGTTTGAGAAAACTAGTTTTTTAAATACAATTTTCGAAATCGTTTTGGAAAACAAACCTTTGAAATTCTCTTACTATAGAAAAAATATAATTTTAATAACTTTAAAATAATATAGAAATATTATAAAATATTTATTTCAAAAGCCATTTTATTTTTAAAAATCTTTTCGAAATTGTTTTAGAAAATCCATGCTCGAAAACAAAGAAAATCATCGAAAATACCAAAGAAACCGACATTCAAAATCATCTAAAAAACAATCCAATTCGAATTACAAATTCTCTAAAATTTTGACTAGCCTATTGATGGGCTTCATGCCCTTCAAAAAATCTCAAAAATATCACGAAATCAAGTCAAGAAAGCCACTGGAAGTTTGCAAATTGATCAAAACAAAACACAGGATGCAAAATAAGTGAAAAAGGGGTCGAACTAGGCATTTGTACATGCCTAGGTCGACATGCAAGTCGACCTAGAGGTCCACCTTCATTGTCCATAAGTCAACCTGTGGAAAGCCTGGGTCGACCCTTGTGGTCTTCAGGTCGACCACTAGAACGCGAATTTTCCGGACTTTTTTTCCTTGTTTCGAACTAGTTTTTGAGCACTTGCTACAGCACATCCAAGATGAATTATGACATGAAATTTGACATGCTGAAACTACAACACCTAAACTACAATCTGAAAAAACTCCGACAGCATTTCATGATAAAAATAAGAAGATAAGATCACACAAAGAAGCAAACCAAATCAAATATTTACTGTAAACTATAATCAACAGAAAACGTTTACAGTAAGCAAATTTTTGCACAGTTTTTAGCTAGCAGAGCTTTGTTTTAACCAGATAATGTGAGTTAACAACTCACCTTAGCAATTTGCAGATTAAACTTGAGCAAACTAAAGAAAGATGAGAGCTTTCCTTTTGAATATGCTTCAGGAACCTAAATATTGGCAGTATACAGGCATGCAAACAAAGGAGAAGAAATTACAGACCAAACAAGAAAATCTGAATTCGATGAAATTAACTTTGATTTTGGATAGATTACCTGATTTAATGTCTTTGAGTTGATTAAATTACAAAGGAATGGGGAAATTTGCTAATTAGGTTTTGAAGAGGAAAGTTGTTTGCTGGTTTCCATCTTTTCTTTGTTTTTTTTGGTTTGAGAATGTTTCAGTGCGTACGAAAGTTTTGAGAAGAAGCTTATTATTTTCTTCTTAGTTTTTGCTGGTTGTTGGGCTTAACCCAATAAAGAAATAGTTAGCCTAAAAATCTAATTATCACCAATTAAACTAAAGCACTTACATTTACAAATCAAAACAACTTATACTAATATGATTTCAACACCATAAAATCACACAAACATATTTTTATGTTTAACAAAATATTTTACAACAAACAAAAAGTTATTTTAACTATTAAAATTATTTTTCATTATTAAAATTTCATTTTTAATTAAATATACAATTTACACTATAATTTACATAAATCACCATTTTTAGTACCAAAATTTTCATAAAAATTATTTTCTTGTATAATTAAATACAACAAATCATATTAACATCATTTCTATATCCAAAATTTATTTTTACCCAAAATTCTACCATTTATTTACATTATCTAACATATAAAATCCATATACTTCATTAAAATTAATAAAAATCAATATTTAACAATAATTTCCAAAATTATTGCATTTTATCAAATTAAAATCATGTAATGCTCATTTTCTCCCAAATAACACAATAACGTTTTTAAAACTTTATTTTCAATGTTTTTCGTTTATTTCAACAAATTATTATTGGATTAATTCTTTTTATCTTTTATTTAATTCAATAAATCACCAAATTTGCATATTTTCATAATTCACCATTTATTACCAACATTATCATCTAAATTCCCTTTTGTTTTTCCCAAACCCATTGTTTATTCAAAATAAACAATTTTAACAAATTTTTATCTCCAATTTATTTTATATTTCTCCATTATTAAATTCAAAACCACCGTTATAATTTAATATTACAAGTAATCACTAAAACCAGGGTTGTTACAATTATTATATTTAAGGGCATTAAAAACGATGTTAAAAACATATTTTGTTTACAAAAATAATTCAATTGATTATTTTCTTGTTTAATTATAAAATAAGCATATGTATCCAGCGTTGTATGCGACGTTTTACGCATATAGAGCCATTTATTGATAAAACGATATTCATCCATTTTATCGATTTAAATTCCGGGGGAAATATTTTTGTAAATATTTATTCAAAATAAGATTATTATTATTTATTAGCAGTCAAAACAATATTATTTGTATTATCAACCTTTTATTTGAAGAACTTAAAAATTAAATATAATTTATTGAAGTGATAAATTTGCGGGTCTTTACGAACTTCCTCCTTAAAAGAATTTTGTCCCCGAAATTACCCAAAGAAAACTCAAAGGTTTGCCCAAAATATTTATTTTTAAACTTACATTCATGCGATGTATATAGATCACCCGTACACAATATCTGATTCGATCTTCTATTCGAATTCACAATTTTACTTCCGAACTAGCATTGATCCCCCAATCCTTTAGTGCAGATTTTGACCAGGCTTTCCGATCAGAATTTTATTCCCAGTTTTCCTTGCATAGCTCTCAACTATGATGGAAAACTCAAACCACCAAACCTTATCAAAGTTTGTTGTCAAGAATTGAGTGATAAATTCTTTTTCGGGCCGGTGTAAACACCTCAAAGTTCTGCACTCGAATCTTAGATTATATCGTGCGACGAAATAATCCATATACTTCATATAAATTTAATAATCTTTCCAAAAAAATTATTTAGAAGATTCATACTAATGTGAAGTTAAAACAACATCATCTTATAGATTTTCATACGTTAACATCACTCAAATTTAAGCTTAGGTCCAAAAAAGAAAACCCCCCTCCTTACACTAATACGATAAAAAATACTAAATCAAACAACATCCCAGTCGACCTGATACATACATACTAGAACTACTCTTAACTCCCCAATGTCTCTTTTACTCCTCCAAATTTGAAGATGATGGTGGACTCCAGTTACCAAGGTTTATGATAACTTCTCCCTCTCCTTCTTCATCACTACCTAGCTCATCGTCGGCCTCATTGTCGTCCTCTTCTGGTATTTTTCCCATTACCTGCGGTAGCCATGGTTGATCCATAGGACATGTCCCAAGCCAACTGATATTCCAGGAATTACCTCACCCCTTTCTAGTTCTTCGAAGCCTTGCACATTCTCTTCCCAAGGGTTTTCAAATTCTTCGACTCCTTCCTCTTCTTCTGCTATTTCTTCGTCATTGCTCTTGATATGATGATTGTCTTGAATTTTGGTGATTTGCTTACATTAGAAGTAATGAGTTGGTTTGGTTATAAGTGTGCACATCATCACTTCACTTCACTTGTTCACTTCAGCATCTCTTTCTTCTTCACTACTTTTATTTTCGCATTCCCTGTAAGAAGAAAAACAACACTCCTCTCAAAACTTCAAAAATCATTATCTGTCAAACCATCAACATTTCGACAAAACATCTAACTGCAAAGCTGTTCATTATCATAGTTAGTATTTTCTAAAAATAGTCACCCGTCATTTCGTCGAGTGTGGTGGCAAGAATTGTCCGATAACAATGGTGGTCGAATGATGGTCGTTTTTCGATGATCAAGAACATGGTTGTGTTCGTTTCAACGAACCATGATTTTTGGTGTTGTTCGTACGGTTTTTAGTGGTCGGAGTTGACCGTAGTTGGTGCTTTCGATCAACTAGCAAATTCCTGTAATGTATGCGGTTAGGGGGCAACGACGAGTGCAGGGAGGAACGTGGGGTCGAGGCAGAGACAACGGCGATAGTCGGAGGTAGTGCGGTGGTCGAAAGAGGTGGGGAGAGGTCATTCTAGGGTTTCGACCCTATTTATGTTTTGGGTTAGGTTTCTCGATCTCTGGCGACGACGTGGAGCACCGAATCGACCGAGGCATGGGTTGGAGGCGGAGATGTGGGTTGCGGTTCAGGTGGCTAGGGTAGCAACGACGATGGGTGGCCAAAGCGACGACGGTTGTGTGATGTCCGTGCTCGTGTTATATACTGGGCGCGATTTTTGAATATTTGGGTAGACGGGACTGTTTATAGCAGGTCGGGTTTAGGGTGTGTGGAGATGGGATATAGGCCTTTTGGTGATAATAATTTGGAATTTATCTGTTTTAATTATATAAAAATAAGTGTTAATGTTAAAAGTGATATCTCATTCATTTTCAATCCGTTTAACCCATAGATTTTTGTGTTAGACTCGTATTGACGAGCATAACATTATGATATAACTTATTGATAGTTTGAGTGAAGTATAAAATATTAATAAATTTATAATGGTGAATATAATTATGTTGATTTTATTAATGATGTAATTAAATTAACTATACTTTGTTTGTGATGCCTATTTAGCAGAATAAAGCACCATTCTGCTATAGTTAAATTGAATATATTATTTTGGATATCTATTGAGCAGAATAAATCTCGTTCTATGCTTGCAAAGTAAAAAGATGTTTTGTGAAATTAATTAATATATGGATCAATTAATATTGTATAGATGAGGTGTTAACTATTGATTGTTAATTGTTGAGTGCTAGAAGCTTGGTAGCCTGGCCGTGTTGGATGTGACTTTGATATATGTTAAAAGTTGAACCATTTTAGTAATAAAGGTAATAGTAGCATTGGTTAAATGCTATGGTTGCTCTAAGCCTCATTTTAGTATTTTGAAATACTATGGTTTGTTGTTTTGATTTGAAAATGGTTTTGATTTGGGGAATGATTTTAAATCTGACTTTTTGGAAATTTCTATGATATTTTATTTAGAAATGGGTTTTGAATGTCTCAATTTTACTTCAACCTTTTTAAAAATGTTTCAAAAATATTTTGGAAAGTATTTATTATAATGTTAATAATAAAGAAAAAGTGGAATTTATCTTTTATAATAATGTGATTCTGTTTTGAAAGAAGAAAGAAATATTTTTGAATAACTATTTGTGAAACGCCTTGTTTAAAATGTTTTATGAAAAGATAAATTTATAATGGTGTTTTATAAATTAAAGTATGTTTATAAATGTTATTTTATAAAAGGAGTTATATAAATAATTTTAGAGATTTACAAAAGGTGTTTTATAAATAATTTTAGAGATTTATAAAAGGAGTTTTATATGTAATTTTAGAGAAGGGGGTTTACAGATAATTTTAGAGATTTATAAATGGAGTTATAGATAATTTTAGAGATTTATAAAAGGAGTTTTATAGATAATTTTAGAGATTTATGAAAGGATTTTTGTAGATAAATTTAATAATTTATTAAGGGAATTTTATAAATAAATTTAGAGTTTTATAAAAGAGTTTTATAAATGTAACGACTCGTATTTTCAACTATTTAGAAATATTAAATTTAATATAATTGTTGATTAGAAATGGTTAGAAATAAAGATTTCATGATTTATTAAGGTAAAAATTTGTTAGAATATAAAATATGATCTTAGATAGATTCTAAAACAACAGATTTCAATGAGATAAAAGATGGTAACACTTATTAGAATATAATTTAATAATACGGTTTGAATGTAATTGACAACTGTTTTAATTTAATTTCAATCGATTGTAATAATAAAGGTTAATAAGGAATAAAATTAAATGATGTATTAAAAAGAGAAATCATACGTTATTTAATTTAATTGGTGTTAGCATACAATAAGAATCGATTATTTAGTACGTAAATTTATTAACCCTTATTGTAAACAATAAATTTAAAAATGTGGTTAAATTACTTATTTGTAACAATTGTTTATTTCTCATCTTATTATTTAATCCATTTTGAAATTAATTGGGTAATCAATTGGAATTAGTGTAATTAAATATTTCAATTAATATGAGTGAAGATGTTAACTGTAGAATATAGGTATAATAAAATTGTAACGACCCGTAATTTTCGATAATTAAAAATTGTTAATTTAATAAGGTTTGTGATGAAATGTTGGAAAAAATGAAAAAATTTGATTCAATAATAAGAATATAATTGGAATGAAATGTAATAGTATTAACAGGAAATTATTGTCAATGACAAAATTTCTCAGCATTTTAGGCTCAAGGACAGACATTCAGTATTTTAGCCTGAAGGACAACTTTCTTTAGGTATCAGTTTTTATAGTTTTTAGGTATCAGTTTGTAGTTATCGGTAGCAGTTTTTAGATATCATTTTTTAGTTCGGTAACAGTTTTGAAAGAATGTTTGTCCTTATGAATAATTTTTATGAGAATTTTTGTCCTTGTGATTAAAATATTGAGGTTGTGTCCTTGAGGAGAAAAATATACAAATTTTGGTCCTTTAAATTAATTTCCCCTAGTATTAATTAAAGGAAATTGATAACCGCTTTAAATGTAATTCAATTAATTAAAAGGATTTAAAGGGTTATAATTGGTTATAAATTTATTGTAATAATGAATGTATTAATTGATAACTAAATTAAAAGATCAATTGATAATGTAAATGCAATATTAATTAAATAGTATGTAATAAATTGTAATTTGGAGAAAAATGAATGTTGTGTGAATAACTATAACATTTGTGAGTAGATAACAAGCATACAAATGTGACTGAAGGTTAATGGTGACAATTAATATATGTTACCTATTTATTTAGCCTGTTAAATTTAATCGGAAATCAATTGCAATTAATTCACTTAATTAGTGTAGTTAATGTAGATTAAACTGATAATTCTAGAATATTAATTCAATAAGATGTAACCAATGTAAATTTTACTCATAATATGATAATTGATTGAATAAAAAAAGAATTGAAATCAAGTTTGATCAATTTGTTGGAATTTGAGCTTGAATAAATGGATTTATTGCAATTAAATGTAATTAAATACTACGTTAATGGAAATTAAAATGAAATTGTAAAATATTAATGTAGTAAGAGATAAACTAATGTTAATTTTATACTTAGGGTAATAATTGATTGAATATAAAGATTGGAATCAAATTAAACCAATTTATTAGAATCAAATATTGTGGTTAATGTAAGAAAAGGCGTCAATTGTAGAAAATGAGGGTAACAAGAAAGAAACCTATGTTAACAATTTCATAAGGTATTGGTTGATTTAATAGTAGGAGTGTAAATCAAAATAAAAGAATAAAAATGAATAAGTTTAGTAAAGAAGTAAACATATGTTTATTTATTTGAAATGTTTGGTAGCTGAAAGATTGATTGTAGAGATGAGAAACTATTATTTAGTAAGAAATGTGTAATTACTGTTTGTATCCAATAGTGTATAAATATGTTTAAGTTACTATTTGATAGAAAATAATTGTTCTACTTCTCATTACACTCATTTAGTACATTTTGAAACTTAATCAACTGAAATTAATGTAATTGAAAATTTTCAATTAATAGGAGAGATAATACTAAATTGTAAGTTAGTGGGTGTAATTAAAAGTAGCTTATGTTTTGTGAAAATATAAGGAAAGTTTGATTTAATGAAAAGAACATTTACATCAAATAAAATGAATGTTTCATTTGTGAATGTAGGTTTAATTTCATTAAAATAAAGAATAGAATGATTGATTTTGAAGGAAGAAAAATATGTTTATTGAACTGTGTTTTAGCTTACAGATTGATTACAAGAATAGGAAAATAATCTATTTCAAAGTTATTTATTACTCTTATGTATAAACAACAAATTTATAAATGTGTTTAAATAAACAATTGTTCTATTTTTCATCCATTTTAGTTGTCTGTTTTGAAATTTAACTTTGTAAGTAATTGCGATTAATGTAATTCAAATATTTCAATTAAAAAGAAAGAAAACGTTGATCGCAATTAATAGATTTAATAAAAGAAACGCACGTTTTGTGTTAAACAAAAAGGGTGTTTTAATGGATATAAAAGATCATTTTGGGAAAACAAAATTGAACGTTTTCATTTTTTAAGGTAAGTATAAAAAAAAATTATGCGTAGATAAAACCTAAATGCGTACAAATTTGAATATTATTTGAGTTAATGAAGTTAATTTGGTTACGTTTCAAAAAAATTGAATTTCAAAGGGCTGTGCGATGTACATGGTCCCTTCATTTCTTTTGTTATTAATTGTTGCATGAACGTTTTAAAATAGTTACCTTATTATTAATACTTGATCCGTTCATTTCTCCTTCTATTTAATACCCGAGCGTAGACTTTTAGGTTGTATTTAATTCTTGCGACCTCATTTTAACGTATACAAAGTTTTATTTTTATTTGGTTTGCAAACTTTTCCATTCCTACGTACATTTTCTTATGCATTATTAATGCCTGGAGCTTTCAAAATAAAATGTGACATTTATTTTATCCCTCCACCTTCATTTCCTAATTATAAATAACCTACAACTTATTTCTTCATTTGCGTTTTGTTTCTCCTGACACCTCATATTCAAAAGCTCTTATTCTTGCAAATCCAAAAGCTTTCTTTAATGAAACATGATTTTTTTTCATTTTTCCGTACACGTCATGTCTTCATCTTAGTTGTTCTTCAATCTTTTCCTCAAGCCTCATCTTGAGAGAAACATAAGTATTAAAATTTGTTTATTTTTTTTATGCGTACTAATTATTATTTTAATAATATTTCTTGTAACATGAATATCTTTTGCATATAAACTTTGATTCGCGCGCGATTTCTTCTATTGGATTCATATTTAAATTCCGGACAACATGAAATTAATTTAGTTGAATTTGGAGACTATTGAGTTTTTGCGCTTCTGTTTGGATTTTTATAGGCTAAAATCAAAGGTGAGTGTTTTAACCCACTCACAACTACTAAACCATCTTACGTTAGTTAAATTAAATTTATGATGTGATTAGAAATTTTTTGATCAATGTTTGGTATGTTTAAATTATCATTCTAGTTAAATTTGACTTTTATTGCATTTAATCATCGTTTAATTTAATATTGAATTTAATTGTCAATTAAATACTTGTAAATGATAATCAGTTATTCACTGATGTTTATTGGTTGATTTGAATGATGATTGTGATGGATGCTTGATTGTTGATATTGGATGATTGGATGTTATATTTTATATTGTTACAACACTGCAAGTTCCCTATGGGTTGAAATGATACATACCCGAACGATCTATAGATTAGGAAAAATCGTTATGAGTTGAAATGATAGACTCGAGCGATTTTATGGATTTTTATTTAATTCGGGATTGCGGTTTGAAATGATATATAACCGTAAAATTTTAAATTGCGGATTGAAATGATAAATATCTGTATTACTTGACCCTAGGGTATAAAATTATATACGGACACCGAATTGGTTAAATTAAATGACTTTTGAATCCTTAAAAAAATATTGAATTCAGGTAACTGGTATTTTGAAATAAAAATTGATTTATATAAACTGAATTATTTTTGATAATACAAACGTAAAGGCTGAAATTGGAATTGATTAATGATTTGTTCAAAGGATTTAAATTGGAATTTCAAAGTTGAAGTGGCATAAATAAATGAATCTATCGGAATTGAGTTATGGAAATGTTTGGATATAACTTTGAAATCTATTTTAAATTAATTTAAACTATTTCATTAAATTAACCATTTTAATCAGTTTAGACTATTTTAATTTATATTAATCTATTATAAAATATTTAATCCAATTTAATCTATTTTAGCAATTTTAAACTAATTAAATTTATTAAATCTATTTAATATAATTTGAATTTATTTAACCTATTTTAAATTTATTTAATCTATATAAAGATCTACTTAATATAATTTAAATCTATTAAATCCATATTTAATCTATTTAAATCATTTTAAACTAATTAAATCAAATTTAAATCTATTTAAACTATTTTTACTATTTAAACTATTTTAAATCTATTTAAGCTATTTTAAAACTATATAAACTATTTATAATTGCCTAAACTATTTTCTAAAATTCCAGACTGTGTAAAGTTGAAGTAATTATATCTAAATCCTTGATGATGATACAACCTAAGTTGGAATTTGAAACTGATACCTTTTTGTGAAATGATATATTTGAGTGAATAAGATGAATTTGAAATGAAGAATTAATGAACAGAACTTATCGATAATTTCAAAGTGAATGTGATTTCAAAAGTGAATATGATTTTAACAGTGAATATAGTTTGAAGTGAATATGATTCGAAAGAGATATGATTTGAAATTGAATATGATATTTTGATATCAATTATGAATTTGTTTTGAAAATGTAAAAGAACCATCAGGTGTGAAATAAGCGTTTGGTTGTTAAAGAGACCGGGATCGGATATTGTCGTACTCTCTGCCAATACCGAAAACCACTTTAATAATTGTGTACATTGTGGAGATTCCAGAAATGAAGTAGGATGGTTTGGCGAATGATTCTGTATAAGGTATTTACGTGACCCTGACTCCCGTGAGTCAGCTTGATGTGGCTAAAACAGGAGCTATATTGGGCCAAGTGAGGTCATTCCTCCGATTGGGCACATTACTTTGATACTATATTCTAACTTTGTGATTGATTTGGTGGCCACCCTTGATTTTGATTTGGGAGTGCGTTCCGAGGTGGGCGGTAGTAGTTGTTATGTGTTACCACCAGTCCGGAAGTGCAATTGGTATATCTACCCTGGCATTGCCTCGAGTGCCGTGTCACATGCCCTATCGCGCCTTCTATGAGTTTGTTTTGTGTTGTACCTATGGAGTGCTCACTGATAGCCCACCTACGGGTGGAGTTTACAGTATCTGTATAGACTACGACATTATATAAAATGTGTTAAGGGGGATATGGGTAACGCCTTAACGCTATTTTAATACTTTACTTTACTATAGACATATTATAATAGCGTATTGTACTACATAGTAGATAGTTTAACGGATCTTTAGGAGATGGTAATCCCGAACATCTCTTAAGTTATTGCACTCACGTTAGACACTGGATAGGAGATGTCAAACCCCATAAACATCTCTGACGTTTCCGCACTCATATTTACCGTTGATTTAACTTACATAAGATCTTTTAGTTCTGACTCGAGTGTTTTGTCTTTTCAATTCGCTCGGGTTAGCCTGAGCATTTCAGGGTTGAACACCTTATTCCTGGAGGACGAAGACGAAGATTTGTACTATTATTACCTCTTATATTTCTTCCACTGCATCATGTTGTTCCATGAATTTATTTATTTATTTTTGTTTTATGTAACTCTGATCTGTATTATAAAAGTATAGTCAATGTTATTTGTAAACAGCTTCATGAACTGTTTATTTGATTATTATATTTTGTCATTCCGCTGTGAGATTTTGTGTTGGTTTTTCTTTGCTTTCTCCTTTTTTCTTATTTACCCCATAACAATCTGCCCTTTTGAATGGTTTGAGCCGGACATGTGTGTCTGCTTAAAATGTCCAAAAAGGCAGGTCATTACAAAAATGGAAAGTTGTATTTAATTAAAACATAAGGTATTTGTTGATTTAATAATAGGAATTTAAATCAAAATAAAAGAATATGTTGAAATTTAAATTATAATGAATGGATTTTATTACTCTTGTAATTAAACATTGAAATTAATTTAATATTTGAATCTTGGATTTAACATGCAAAATTTATTTTTAAAAGATTATTAATCCTGTTTAATCAAGGATGATGATAGAAAACTTTTAATTTAGAATTTAAAAGTGACTAAATCGGTTTAATAATAATTCGTTAAATTAACGTACAAAAATAAATATAATTTGATTTTAAAGCTAACTTCTGTATACAATAGAATTAAGGTTTGAAATTAGTTCCATTGAATTTAGAAATATTGGACCTACTCTCGTTTCGGAAACGAAACGGGCTTTTCAGGTCTTTGTTATCGCTTTGACCCAATCGATCTGTTCCATCCATTCCTATTCAATTCTTGTATATATATATGTTTTTATAAACCCTAGCAGCTTTCCATTCTATTTTCCGTACGTACATTTCAGTTCTAGTCTGCTCCTCCTCAATGGTCATTACCCTAAACCCTAATTACTGATTTCAAATCAAATCCAAAAATTCAAACTGCTCAAACCCTATCAAATTATATATCATCGCGAAGCTCTCACCGAATGAAATCAGCGTCTTTAATTTGTTTTTCAATTGGAGGCTCCGTTTGTCCAGAAATTGGCGATCTTTCTCAACCGTCTGTTTTAGGGTTTCGCGTTTAATGGTGGATCCCCGACCATTCGACGATCGGGGAGCACTACAGTGTAGACGAGGCTTAGAGGAGATGATCCATCGGGTTGGATCATGTCATCGACGATGAATTTCGCCGGAGTTTGGCCATGAATAGCGGCGGTGGCGGAGCACGGAGGGAGACCAGAGGTGGTCGCGTGGCCATGGTCTGGTGCGGCAGGCCGAGGCAAGGCTGGTGGCGTGGTCTGATCTTGGTGGTGGCGCATCTAGGCACGGCAGCAGGCGAAGCTAGGTGGCGGTTGTTCGAGCGTACGAGATGCTATAGTGGTGAGAAGGTGAACATATTTACATTTTTGCCCCTGTATTATTTTAATTTAAATTTTAAAATTCAATCTTCTAACTCGTATAACTTTTGCATACGAACACTGATTGATGCACGGTTTCTTCCGTTGGATTCGTATTTCGAAATTCCGGACATCATGAAACTGGTTTGGTTGAATTTGGAGACTGTTGAGATTTTGGGCTTTTATTAGTTTTTAGTTGGCTATAAATCAAAGGTGAGTGGTTAAACTCACTCATGCAATACTAAAATTTCCATTGCAAGTTAAATCAAAATTTATGATGTGATATAAATTTTGATTGCTATTTGTTGATTTAAATTGACATTTGAATTGATATTGAATCTGAATTGACATTGAATTGAATTGACATTTAGATTTATATTAAAATTTAATTTCTAAATTAAACCCCGACATTGATAACTAGTAACTGTTGTGATATATTGGTTGATTCGGATGTTGGTTGAAATGGATGCTTATTGATTGATATGTTGGATGTATGGTTGTTTATTTATTTATTTTGATATATCCATGTTATCACCTTGTATATTATTGACATCATTTAAATGGTCATTTGGATCATTTTAAAATCGAATAACTATGACAATTAAATTATGGGTTGAAATGATATATACCCTGTATAATTGAATTTGTAAAAATGGTCACTGTGCCATTGGGTAGAAAATTATATACAGACATCAGATTTGGTTAAATTAACGGGTTTAAAATCTTGAATTTGGATTTTCTTTAAATTATATTGTTCTAGATAAATTACGAAATTTGGATTTATATGAATTAATTATTTTCTAATTTGATCGTGAAAGGTTGAAATTTGAAACTGCTTAAATGAAATTGTATAAAGGATTTAACTTGGAATCTTAAAGCTGAAATGATATATGATGTAATTTATCATAATTGAATTATTTGAAAGGTTTAAGTTTCAGTTTAAACTTTGGATTTAATTTAATTAAAGTGGTTTAACTTGTATTCTGAATTTTGATTAGGAGATGGAAAACCCCTTAAACATCTCTGAAGTTATTACACTCATATTTTATGAGCTATTGATCTGACTTACATAGGAATTTTTAGTTTTGACTCGAATGTATTGTTATTCATTATGCTCGGGTTAGCCTGAGTATTTCAGTGTTTTGAAGACGTTGCTCCTTGAAGATGAAGATGAAGAATTATGATCGTATTTATTATTATTTTTCTGCTGCATTATTTGACATGTTTGTTTATTATACGTTGATTAATGTTGTAAAAATGTGTAATCAAATGTATATTGTAAAACACCTTCATGAACTATTTTATTTTATTATTATATTTTGTCGTTTCGCTGCGAGATTCTGTGTATTGCTTCCTTTTTCTCTTGTTTTCTTTATTAAACCCCATTGATAATCTACCCTTTTGAATGGTTTGAGTTAGACATGTGTGGTCTATTGTCGACTTAAATTATCCAAAAAGATGGGTTGTCACAGTTGGTATCGGAGCTTAGGTTTAGAGGTACCTTAGTTTGTTGGGGTAAACTCATCAAGAGATAGGGTTATCGAATGCCCTATTATGAGTTGAGAGTATATATACAAGAGAGCATATTTGTTAGTGTTATAAAATGTTTTGAAATTGCTAAATGAAATGATTTTAACTCGGATTATATATTGTATATATAAAGGAATGAATTTAATAAAATGGTATAGTCCTTTATGATTGTTTCATGATTAGTGACTGTTATCACTTTACTGGTTGATTGATTGATTGGAATGGTAGTGCTTATTATCGTTTATTTATTTATTTATTAGTGGTGCTCGACCTATTTATGAGCATCGACTATTGGTTGCTGATTTCAGCGTTGATTATTTTCATGAATTTTCGAAATAGGTTTAAACAGTTTATAAGAAATTTCATATTTTCAACATGGGATTTCAAAATAAATACATATCTGAATTCCCCACTGTATTATTATACCGTGTATTTGATACCATATCTGAAAGTGATTTATAAAATAAATATGATTTATAATTAAAAAGTTATTCAAACTTGAATTCTGGGAGTTTTTGAAATTGGTTTCTAAGATTTTGAAAAATATAGTAGTATTTTTTGAAAGTATTTCCATAATGAAATGTTTTCAAAATGATTTCGAAAGAAATAAAGTGCAGAACTCACTTCTGGCGCTAGAAAATAATTTCGGTGATGATCGAAACATCATTTGCGTTCATTTTCGAGTTTCAAAGTGGGGAAGGCTACTATAGTAGCTTTGCTACACGATTGAATTAATGAAACTGATTTTTGATTCAAATCCCTGAAGTATGATTTGATATTCAAAAGATAAGTATATATTTATTTCAAATGATTGAAAACTCGGTGTTCAGTTCTCAAATTTTGGTTGAATGATATTATGGACACATGTATCCTATGCATTTGGATTAATGATTGTGCATCTTGTTGAGATGATTGATTGCTGATTTCCAATTTCCTCTGAATTGGAATTTGTTTTTTCGACTATTTTGAATAGTCCGACACTTCCAAATTGATATATAAAATTTAAAGCTTGGTATTTTAGAATGATATATAAAGGTATAGTTTTGTAACTCTTAAATTAAAAGATAATATAATTTAAACAAGTTTTAAACTGTTAAAAATTTTGGTAAGTAAAATGAATAAGATTATTTTGTATGACATAAATATGAAATTTAGTTCTGAAATGTTTTAAATGAAATTTTGTTTTAGGAAATGTTTATGAACTTAGTAATGTTTTATAAAGTAATTTATGTACAAAATGATTTTTCTAAAACATATTGATCTGGAAACGAAAATTTTGATTTATAAACTTGACATAAACATTAAATTGAATTTATTTCTAAAACATATTGATTGTGGAAATTTTGAATTTTAAATGGTATTCGATTTTGAAGAGGAAAATGATTATTGAAATCCTATATGGATTTGAAACCGAACTGATATTTTGAAATTGATTGATTTTCCAGGACCTTTGATTTCATAAATATTTGATTTTAAAGTTTCATTCTTATATAAAAATGATTTTATATAATTATGAAGTTATTTCAAAGACTATTGATTTGAATGGTACTCGATTTGAAAAGTGAAGATCTTATATATAGTGGAATTTATATAAGTATGATATTTAAAGTTGTGATTTTGAAAAGGGTATTATGTATTATGATACGTTTCGAAATTTAAGATATGGGAAGTACCCTCTGCGAAGAAGTATAGTATGATATGCTTCAAACCCTAATGGACTTGGGTGAATCCAGGAATGGATTCGACCGATAACCCTAATGGACTTGGGTGAATTCAGAAATGGATTCGAAATGATATAGGTTGTCCGAACTTAAACTCATGAGTTCCTTGTTTTTTTTCAGGTTAGATGACTCTTTAGTTTACCCAATGGATACGCTTTCAATCCTAGGATCTATTGTTCATGGATCTTCCGAGAGGGAAGTGCAACTATTATGTAAATCATTGAAGCAGTTTACCCTTGTGGCAGAGGTCGATGGTCCCTTGTTTACGAAATGGCTACGATATTCTTCAGGAATTCGGTAGGTGGATGGATCTTCTGGAAGGTTTTGTGTCCATTCGGTAAACATTGGAATGAGCAGTGGCTACTGCTAACCGATTATCATCATTTGACATCAGATTTTTGAGCGGTACTTTTCATATCCGTTTTAAGTATTTTCACTGGGTGTTGAAACAGGTCTACTAAGTACTTGGAGAATTCTAGTCTTGCGCCTGATCAACGTATGGCTAGAGTCTGTAAGAACGAGGATAAACTTGTTAAGACATCGAGTTATAAAAGTATTTTGATAAAGCATTATATAAAGGATTTTGATTATTTTTCCTTCTTTTCTAAATACTTTAAAATGTTTAAAAGATTGTTTATTTATGTACGACACGGTTTAATAGTTAATTATCAGTATTGTTAATATTGGAAGAAGTTATTAATTCAATAAAACATATTTAAAGTTAATGATTATTAATTTATTAATGATGTTTGAAAAGTATTTTGAGATTAAAACTAATAAATTTATAAATAATGGATTTAAGGTTTTCAATAACTCCTTTCTAAATATAAGTAATGATGTAAATAATTATTTTCAAATAGTTTACATATATTTATAAAGATGTTATTTAAAATATTTAAATGTTATTTATAAAAGAAGCAAGAAATTTTACAAACGAATTTTTGTGAAGTATTAAAGTATTAAAGATGATTGCTTTACAAATGAAGTTTTCAAATGAATGTTTCAAATAGAATTTATATAAGTTTCTTTGAATATGTAATTTAGAGATATTATATAAATGGACGATATATAAAAAAAATCTGTTTTAAAATTTTATAAACAAAAATAAATGATTTGGGAAGTTTTATTTATAGTAGTAAGCTTGAAAAATAAATCTGAATCTCTATTTTTGAAAGTATGGTTTGAAATATTTACTTGGTTTTCGAAGTAGTCATATGAAATTTATAAGTTTATTTACTATTGAATTTTGTATTAAACCGAAATAAATGTTTCCATGATTGGATATTCATTTTAAAACAAGTACTTTAAAGTTATTATGAAGATATGAAATTTTATACTTTGATTTGAAAATCTAATGTAAGATTTGATTATACTATTAGTTTTAGTTTAATAATCTTTGAGTTTATACTTATTTTAAAATAATTAGTCTAATAAATTATCGGATTTAAAGAACTTTATTTTAAGGCTTATTAAAATGTTTTGATATAAATTTCTAACATTGTTTTAAACTTTCGGAAATCTTATAATGCTATGAAGATATTTTAAATATGTCTTATATTTATACTAAGTGAATAAGGTTAAATGTTTTAGTTGAATTTTAAGATATATTGAAATATTTCTTTCCTCTTCAAAGACGAATACCATATACTTAAATTTTATTCTATAATCGAATTAAGTTATAAACTTAAGTAAAGGAAGTAGAAGCTTAAGTAATATTTTATGAAATGATTCATCAATGAATTAAATATTTAATGGAAAACAAATTATGTAAGTGATGGATCTTTATATAAATAAACGATAATTAAAATAAATGAAAAGTAAATAATGTTTAAAAAGAAACAACAGAATAAAATATGTAAGTTGTGCGTATATCATTTTATTTGCATAACAATTTTGATCCAGATTTGAATACATGATTTGTAGTAATTCACACCAGTTCAAATTAGGATTTTTCGCTCGATTCTTGACAGTGGACATTTGATACGAATTTTTGATATGAATTTGAATTTTTCTATCATAGTTTATGGCTATGCAAGGAGAACAGAGATTTCTAATCAAGGAACCGGATCAGAGTCCGCACTAGAGTAGTCAGGTTATCAATACTAGCTCAAAAGTGAAATTTGTGTATTCAAGCAAACGATCAGAATTGATATTATGAACAAATGATATATGTACATCGTACAAACTTAAATAATATTTAAATTCTATGTTGTTTGGCTGATGAGAAGTTTGAGAAATGATACTTCACATCGTTTAAGGTTGTATGAATAATCTATTAAGTAATTATCTAAGGCTATTGAGCATAAGGTACACTCGGTAGTTTATTTATCACCCTTGTATTATGAAAAGTTTCTGAACCTGAACAAACCATGAGTTTTGGTTGCTTTGGATGTGTGATGGATTCTTTTGTTGCATATAATGGTCGTACTGCTTTTATTTGCATATGATTATTATGTATTGTGTGTTGTTTGTGCTATTGACTGAAACAACTAAAATATTACTCTTTTTACATAATTGTAACTCTTTTGGATTATGCAAGTAAGATACAAGTTTATGGAAGCAATAGTTGTTGCTTTTGGTTTCATAAATAGAGTTTTATTTGCCTGACAAATAGTTACGTTTTTGGATTACGATTGTTGTAGCGATATTTTATTGTTTTTCCCATGGTTTGGGATGCTTTATTATTGAAATATGATATATACAATGTAATTATTGATATTGTTATTTTTCCGGACCTATCCGCACAAAGGAGATGCTGCCAAAAAATTTCGTAAATTTAGGACATAGAAATTTTTTTCCGTGGAATTTGAGTTATTTCAAAAAAAATTATTAAATGTAAATATATAGGTTTAATTTTTTATAAATTGTCTATTTTGAATAAAATATATCTTATCTCTTAATTCTTTCTTGTTCCTTTTTGGGGATGAAAAGTTTTGAATGGGGGAGGTTGTAACAACCCGTATTTTCAACCATTTAGAAATATTAAATTTAATATAATTGTTGATTAAAAATAGTTAGAAATAAATATTTTATGATTTATTAAGGTAAAAATTTGTTAGAATATAAAATATGATCTTAGATAAACTCTAAAACAACAGATTTCAATGAGATAAAAGATGGTAACGCGTATTAGAATATAATTTAATCATATGGATTGAATGTAATTGACAACTGTTTCAATGTAATTTCTACCAATTGTAATAATAAAGGTTAATAAGGAATAAAATTAAATGATGTATTAAAAAGAGAAACCATAGGTTGTTTAATTTAATTGGTGTTAGCATTCAATAAGGAATCAATTATTTAGTACGTAAATTTATTAACCCTTGTTGTAAACAATAAATTTAGAAATGTGGTTAAATTACTAAGTTGTAACAATTGTTTATTTCTCATCTTATTATTTAATCCGTTTTGAAATTAATTGGGTAATTAATTGGAATTAGTGTAATTAAACATTTCAATTAATATGAGAGAAGATATTAACTGTAGGGTATGAGTGTAATAAAATGGAAACTTGTGTTTAATTAACACATAAGGTATTTGTTGATTTAATAATAAGAATTTAAATCAAAATAAAATAATATGTTGAAATTTAATTATAATGAACAGATTTTATTATTGTTGTAATTAAACGTTGAAATTAATTTAATATTTAAATCTTGGATTTAACATGGAAATTTTAATTTTAAAAGATTATTAATTCCTATTTAATCAAGGATGATGATATAAAACTTTTAATTTAGAATTTAAAAGTGATTAAATCGGTTTAATAATAATTCATTAAATTAACGTATAAAAATAAATATAATTTGATTTTAAAGCTAACTTCTGTATACAATAGAATTAGGGTTTAAAATTAGTTCCATTGAGTTTAAAAATATTGAAAACCTATATTTCGACATATAGGATGACCTACTTTCGTTTCGAAAACGAAACGGGCTTTTCGGGTCTTTGTTATCGCTTTGACCTAATCGATCTGTTCCATCCATTCCTATTTAATCCTTGTCTATATATATGTTGTTATAAACCCTAGTAGCTTTCCATTCTATTTTCTGTACGTACATTTCAGTTCTAGTATGCTCCTCCTCAATGGTCATTACCCTAAACCCTAATTACTAATTTCAAATCAAATCCAAAAATTCAAATTGCTCAAAACCTATTGAATTATATATCATCGCGAAGCTCCCAACGAACAAAATCAGCATCTACAATTCGTTTTTCGATTGGAGGTTCTGTTTGTCCAGAAATTGGTGATCTTTCTCAACCGTCCGTTTTAGGGTTTTTCGTTTAACGGTGGATCGCCGACCATTCGACGATTGAGGGGCACTGCAGTGTAGACGAGGCTTAAAGGAGATGATCCATCGGGTTGGATAATGTCATCGGCGAAGAATTACACCGGAATTTGGCCATGAGTTGCGGTTGTGGCGAAGCACGGGGGGAGACTAGAGGTGGTCGCGTGGCCATGGTCTGGTGCGGTAGGCCGAGGCGAGGCTGGTGGCTTGGTCTGATCTTGGTGGTGGTGCATCTAGGCACGAGGGTAGGCGAAGCAAGGCGGCGGCTGTGTGGGTTGTTCGAGCGTACGAGATGTTGTAGGGTTGAGGAGGTGAACGAATTTACATTTTTGCTCCTGTATTATTTTAATTTAAATTAAAATTCAATCTTCTAACTCGTATAACTTTTGCATACGAACTCCGACTGAAGCGCGGTTTCTTCCGTTGGATTCGTATCGAAATTCCGAACAACATGAAACTGGTTTGGTTGAATTAGGAGACTGTTGAGATTTTTGGCTTTTATTGGATTTTTAATTGGCTATAAATCAAGGGTGAGTGATTAAACCCACTCACGCAATACTAAAATTTGCATTGCAAGTTAAATCCAAATTTATGATGTGATATAAAATTTGATTACTGTTTGTTGATTTAAATTGACATTTGAATTGATATTGAATCTGAATTGGCATTGAATTGAATTGACATTTAAATTTATATTGAAATTTAATTTCTAAATTAAACCCCGATACTGATAACTAGTAACCGTTGTGATATATTGGTTGATTTGGAAGTTGGTTGAAATGGATGCTTATTGATTGATATGTTGGATGTATGGTTGTTTATTTATTTATTTTGATATATCCCTGTTATCATCTTGTATATTATTGGCATCATTTAAATGGTCTTTTGGATCATTTTAAAATCGGATACCAATGACAATTAAATTATGGGTTGAAATGATATATACCCCATACAATTGAATTTGTAAAAATGGTCACTAGGCCATAAGGTAGAAAATTATATACGAACATCGGATTTGGCTAAATTAACTGGTTTAAAGTCTTGAATTTGGATATTCATTAAATAATATTGTTTTAGAGAAATTAGGAAATTTGGATTTATATGAATTAATTATTTTCTAATTCGATCTTGAAAGGTTAAAATTTGAAACTACTTAAATGAAATTGTATAAAGGATTTAACTTGGAATCTTAAAACTAAAATGATATATGATGTAATTTATTAGAATTGGATTATTTGAAAGGTTCAAGTTTCAATTTAAACTTTGGATTTATTTGAATTAAAGTGGTTTAACTTGGTATTCTGAATTATTATTAGGAGATGGAAAACCCCGTAAACATCTCTGAAGTTATTACACTCATATTTTATGTGCTATTGATTTGACTTACATAGGAATTTTAAATTCTAACTCGAGTGTATTGGTTTTCATTATGCTCGGGTCAGCCTGAGTATTTCAGTGTTTTGAAGACATTATGCCTTGAAGATGAAGATCGGTGATCGTATTTATTATTATTATTTCGCTGCATTATTTGATATGTTTGTTTATTATACTCTGATTAATGTTGTAAAAATGTGTAATCAATTGTATAATGTAAAACAGCGTCATGAACTGTTTTATTTGATTATTATATTTTGTCATTCCGCTACGAGATTCTGTGTATTGCTTCCTTTTTTTCTCTTGTTTTCTTTATTAAACCCCATTGATAATCTTCCCTTTTGAATGGTTTGAGTTATACATGTGTGGTCTATTGTCGACTTAAATTGTCCAAAAAGGTGGGTCGTCAAAATAAATAATTTTTGGGATTTATAAAAGGAGTTTTATAAATAATTTTGGAGATTTATAAAAGGAGTTGTATAAATAATTTTAGAGATTTATTAAAGGAGTTGTATAATAATTTTAGAGATTTATAAATGTAGTTTTATAAATTAATTTGGAGATTTATAAAAGGACTTCTAAATATGGAATGGGTTTATAAATGGAATTTTATAAAAGAAATGAGATTTGATTTCTACAAATGATCATTTTAACTTATGGTGGTATGGAAAGTATTCTTTTTATACTTAACACCAAAAGGGAAGTGGTTTGAGTTTATAGTAAACAATGTTTTAGATGATATTTGTTTTTGTCCCGTTTAGATATGAATTTGGAAAAGAGGAAATCTGCTTTAAGATTTGTTAATATACTTATATTGATGATATA
The DNA here is from genome assembly GCA_030737815.1 of Allium fistulosum. Classification (NCBI taxonomy): domain Eukaryota; kingdom Viridiplantae; phylum Streptophyta; class Magnoliopsida; order Asparagales; family Amaryllidaceae; genus Allium; species Allium fistulosum. Next base: position 330,811,348 of record CM060906.1, read on the forward strand.
AGTAAATGGATATATTTTCTAAGTACTAAAAGTGTAGTCTTTTGTGAATATACGTATACCGATGAGATAAGTATATGGATGTTTTTCCAAGTATTGAAAGAGTATAAATGAATAGTGAATGAGTAGCATACTTATGTATATCTTATTAAAGTATTTTGATACAAGTATTTGCAAAATGGTTTTAATTAACGAAAGGATTAATTAATGAGGCATACTGGTCGCTTATGTGCTTAATCGTGCTTGGTTTCATGTGGAGTTAAACTTTTGATTTGATTGATTATTTATTTGATAGTTAAATAACCTACTGTCAAATCTTGACCAAATATACTCTGGAAATATCTAAAAGAAATACGGGAATTATATGGTACAGTTATCTTTGGTGATGCTATACTGTATGTATAAACTTGTTTTGCTCTTCTAGGACAAATGATAAGGAAATCTGTCCGCTTAAATGGTTAGGAGGTGATCTCTACTCTTATGTATTGCCAGTTTATTTCCCACAGAGCTGGAGTTTAGATTACCAGAAACTATCGATTGGTTTTAGAGCGCTTGGTAAGTGGGGGAGTGTACTTATATGAGATGACGTGAAACCGTAACCACTTCAAAACCAGAAGAGGTTCGTGATTGGTTTGAGATGTTGGAGTCTATGTGGAGATTCGAGATCTGTTTGAGATGCTTGAACACATGTAGTTATTCATGATCTATTTAGAGTGTGGGAATCCTTGTGTGATTCCAAGACCTATTATGGTATGGGAATATATTTGATATGAATTCTTGGTATGATGCTAAAGTTTTCTATCATAGTATATGGCTTTGTGAGGAGAATGGAGGTTTATAATCAAGGGACCTAATTGGAGTTCGCACTAAGGAAGTCGAGTGAGCGGTACTAGTTCAGAAAAAAAGTTTATGTGATCGAGCGAGTGATCGGATTTGATATTACGTACGGATGGTCCATGTGCATCGTACAGATGGTTTGATAGGCATGTTTATGTGAGATGATTGCTATATATGGTTTAGCGTGCTTAGATTTATGTATATGATTGTTGAGTTGTTATAATGTTTCATTTGTCGTGTTTAACTCTCTTTTGGGGTATGTAAGTGAGATTCAGGTACATGGAAGCAAAGGCAAGCTTGCTACTTTTGGTTTCATGTGTAGAGTTTGATTGCTCGATAAATAGTTACACATTTATGCTTAACAGGTGTGTTCGCTATGTGACATACACACTTTATAAGATATATTATAAGTATATACCATTGTTGATGATTTTATGCTCCAGTTATGGAAGGCTACTTTTGGGCATTTATTTTCTTTGTTGATTTAGGCCAGTTGTGGCGAATTGTAGTTTTTCGGACTTCGCCACGCAAAGAAGGTGCTACCAAAATTTTCCATAACATATGGAACTTTAAATGCTTAATAACTCATTTTAATTAATTGATTTTGAAAGCCTAAGGGTTTGAAGACATTTTCTTCCTTTGGGAATTTCTAGAATGTATTCTGTTATGAGAGAACAATGTAACGACCCAAAATTTTTAATGTTTCGAATATGAATATTTAATTTATTTAAATATTCAAATTTGATTCGAATGTGATGAATAATAAGAAAATAGATTGTTAATAAAACAGTTTATTTTTAATGGCGTATTTTTAAATGAATTTATAAAATTTTTTCAATACTTTTTAATTTGAAAAATATTTAAATTATCATTTGATGTATTTTTGGGCAAACGTTGGTATTTTGAAATTTCACAGAATGAGATAAGCAGTGTGTTTCATTGTTGTTTTGAGATCGTATCATATTGTTTTGCACAATCGTATTTTTATTTCGGTCATTCGCGGTTCGTACGCAGACGAAATATTATGTAGCGAAGTGCCAGAAATTTTAAAAATAAACACCATCACTTCTTAGACTATTCTTCATTTATTTCATTTTCCCTCTTCTCTCTCTTTCTATTTTCCATTTCCACTTAACTAAAAAATAAGCCTTCTCCTTTATAAATTAAAATCAAGGGCTAGGGTTCGCTAAAAATCATAAAATTGGATCCGTTGAACTCATGTGGTCAGGAGCTTCAAAATCTATATAGGGTTGGATGCGTGTGGTAGAGGTTGGTGGAGGTTGACGTTGGAATGGCCATGCTTGGGTTTTGATTTACCATCGATTTAGGCGGAATTAGAGGGGAAGGAGTGTGGCATTAAGTTTCTGGCATAAAAGGCATCATTTTGTGGAAGTTTGATGGCGTGCGGCACCACCTAGCAATTCACAAAATTATACTATCACATGAAGGAAGCCCAGGTTGCAAATTGCTCTAGTCAATCGAGCTTGACTTCAGGGTGTGGAATGCGAAGCTCTTGCGATGTGAAGTGCGTTGGCGAAGGCAATTTGTCGATTAGTGAAGCATGGATGGAGATAGGGGTAGTATTATCCAGGTTTTTAACCTAGCTGGATCCAAGAGGAGTTGAAGCAACTTGGTCGAGTCAGAATAGCCCAGAAGTCAACCAAAAGAACTAGAGTAACGAGCTAAAGAAGGCCAAGAAAATGGAACGAGAAAACTCACTAAGGACATGGATCGCTAGCGATCCATGGGTTTAACTCATGAGTTTGCAGAGCCTCTTGCATAATAATTCAATCCATATTACAGAAGCAATGACTGAGTTTGACGAGATTCCGAGTTGGTTAGATCAAGAGACAAGCATTTGTCTAGTCCAATCAGCAGCTAAATACAACTAGCAAGTAAACCATCATCAAAACAAGGCAGCATGCAACAAGACTACATGAACCACATCGACACAAGACAACAAAGACACTCCAGACACCAAAGTCCAAAAATAGGCTAAGTGTATGGACAATGGATCGCCAACGACCCATAGATCAACATAGGGTTGCTGCGATTCATAAAAAACAAAGCAAAGGGCAAAAACTAAGGAGTTGGTTCACACCTGGGCAAACATTATGGATCGCTAGCAATCTATATACGATAGATCGCTAGCGATCCATGGTTCTGGCTCGGGTCGCGAGGCAAGCTCCAATGGACCTTTCTATGATCATCTGTGAGTAGTTAGCAAACAGGCCTGGCCCAGAAGCTCTCCAATCTCTATAAATACTCTTCTATCTATAACATAAATTGGATCTTCTCGGGATTGGTTGCTAAAACTCTACTGGAAGATTTCTTCACTCCTCGCCTCCCTCATAACGGTCTTCAAAGGAGTTCACGGTGATTCTCCAGTGGTTTCCAACTTTGGAGATTCAATCTAGCAAAGGATATTCAAGAGCTTTGTGATCAAATATAACTTGTAATAGCAATCAGTCAATAATAAAGAACTATAAAGTGGATGTAGGCTTCGTTAACAGTTGAACCACTATAAAAATTCTCTTGTCTTCTTTCTATTTCTGCTCTTTTACATTTATTATCTATATTATTGCTCTGTAAGAACAGAGCTGGTACTTTCACACTCAAACCAGGGTATTGATCCATTTTTTGGGTTAATATTTTGGTGCTTCCATTGAGAAGCCAACTCAGGGTTCAGATCTAGCTATCTAATTTGGATCAAACAGGTCCAGAAGTTAGATCCTCAATCTTTACTTGAAGAATCTATTACTTGGAATCAATGGCTCCAGGAAGGAATAAAATTGCCTTTGGAGGTCCATAGGGGCGTTAGTAGCTGGGGAAGATATGTACCATTGGCAAACTGAAGTAAATGGTGCCAACGCAGGAGATCAGGTGCCAGCATCTTCCAATAAATGCGAAGTCGTTATAAGAGATGAGTTGAAAAAAATGGTTGACGAAATCAACCAAAAAATGGAAAGCAGTCAGAGAGCTCTGATGGATAAGCTTAATGCTCTCTTAACCTTACAGTCAAACCCTGCTCTGAGAACTATGGTTGAACCCGCAGCTGCCATAGAGCAAGAAAATTCTTCCGTTTATGCCTTAAACAGGAGAAATAGGAAGCAGCCGCAGAAAAGGGTGACAGCAGGAACTATGGGAATCAATGCATAAGGGAATACAAGTACTCCACTCATCGCAAGGCAACCAACTTTGAACTTGAACCAAGGGGTGAAAACCTCACGAGAGGATATAGCCACGGACCTCTCTGATTCAGGGGATGGAGAACAATTTAATGATGATAAGTTGGAAGAGAATGCCAATGCATTCAATAATGTTGGACATGTCAAAACCGCCCTAGTCAGAACAATCGCAAGCCAACAGGATCTCGAGGGAGTGGTTCTCCAAAAGACAGGAGAGCCTAGGCTTTAGCCCACTCGCCAAGACCGTTTGCAAAGTCAAACACTTGGTGCGATGACTGACAGTCGTCCCCAGGATTACTGGACATCAAAGGCATTTATCGTGGTTATGGTTAAGCGATTAATGGACGAAAATAAAAACAGAAGAGATGATGAGTAGGGGCCCGCACCAAGTCAGACTCCCTTCACTGATGAGATCTTAAATGAGCGATATCTGGAAAAATTCACGATGCCAACTATCCCATCCTATGACGGGACGAAGGACCTAAAACCCCATTTGTACAAGTATAGTTAGTACATTGACGGAGCAAACGCTTTAGAAGCTGTTCGGTGTAGATATTTTCCCATTTTCTTGGAAGGAATCGTTTCCATGTGGTCCACTAGGCTTCCACCGAAATCCATCTCTACTTTTAATCAACTAGCCACAAGATTCCTCGATCAATTCAGGCTCCATACCGCGCAACCTAAAGATGCGATGTCCTTGTCCGGATTATTCCAAGGACGAAACAAATCGCTGAAGTCTTTCATGAGCCGGTTCAGTACCGCAGTGACAGAGGTCGGCAATCCAAATGAGGACATGGTTTTCATGGCTTTGGTCCAAGCCATTCATCCCAAAACTGAGTTCGGAAAGTGAATCAAGATGAAGCAACCCACTACAATGATGGATTTCAATCGCAAAGCAAGTTAATACTTGAGATTGGAGAAGGTGTAGGAGCTAGAAAGGAAGTCAACTGTCATGCAACCGTTGAATATCAAACAGAGTGACGTAGCAATGAATCAGAATACGAACGCTTCCAGAACTGCCGAAGGAATCATGGGGAAAAATGGAAATTAGAAAAGGAAGAATCAGAATTCCAATAAGAAAAATGGAAATAATAAACGCCTTAAAAGCTTCAGGCCTGAAGATTACACCCCTCTCAACGAAACTCCAAAAAATATTTATCTTGTGACACAAGGGACCGAGGAATATAAAAAACCCCTTAAAAAGGAAGCAACCGCGCAACAGAAGCGCTCAGGGAAGTTCTACCACTTCTACGAGATGCACGGTCACAACAAAAATGAATGCCGCCACCTAAAGAACTTGATTAAAGAGTTGATTTGGGAGAAAAAGCTCCAACAATATGTATGAAAACCATAGAGTCCTGACCAGCCTGTGGCTCCTCAAGCCCCTAGGAATAAAAGAAACCAAGCCAAAACCAGTGAAGAAGGATCAAAGTGAACTGACTAGAGACTCATTATCGGGATGATATCTGGAGGCCCATATCTTGCACAGAGAAGTTGAGTAGAGATGGAGCGGTATGCAAGTTCGTTAAAGCATGCTCCAAAGGAATCATGTCTCACAATAGAAGATGGGGCTCCAACCAAGCAGCAGAAAACTTTGAATGATGATATTGTATTCAGAAACCGGGATACCGAAGGGATCGAAGCTCCAACTCTCGATCCGATGGTGAACCCACTGTGGTCCGACGAGTATTGGTCGATAGCGGCAGTTCTGTCAATATACTTTTCAAATGTACCTTTGACCAAATGAAGATCGGCATGAAAAGCGTGTCTACATGCCAAACAAAAATCCAAGGGTTTATTGGAAAACCCAAACAACTTGTAGGGACAATTGACTTGCCAGTGGAGCTTGGAGAGAGTGATCGAAGAGTTACCCTCGTTCGGACCTTCATAATTGTGGACGAAACTTCTGCGTATAATGCCTTCTTGGGACGACCTACCTTAGCTGATTTCAAAGTCTCTCTGGCCCAATGGTGCCTTGCAATGAAGTTCCCGACTGCAAATGGAATCGGGGTGGTCAAAGGAGATCAATGCGCCGCCAGAGAATGTTACATTGCAGAGTTACATGAATCCAGAAGAAGAGAAAAGGGGAAGGATGTGGGGATAACTCTCCATATTCATGAACCTTCTGAATAACAACTACAGAGCCGCTCCTGGCTCGAGGACCATAGTCGATTCGACAAGGCATTGGACCCTAGAAAGAAGAGTTCAGGGGAGGATCGAGTAGCAATGGTAGAATTGATGGTGTCTGTCCCAATCGATATGGCCAACCCAACAAGAGTCTTGAAAATTGGATCGCACCTTGGAAACAAGATGCGGTTGGAACTTACTAAATTTCTTCACGCTAACTTGGATGTGTTCGCATAGACGCATTCCGATATGGTGGGGTGTCACCAGAAATTGCATGCAACGCGCTCAACATTGACCCCAAGTTCACACCAGTAAGGCAAAGAGGCGCGATGGGTCCTGAATGGTCTAAGGTGTTAAGAGAAGAGGTGGACAAGTTAATGGCCAACAGTTTTATCCATGATGCAATTTATCCTGAATGGGTATCTAATCCGGTCTTAGTCAAAAAGTCCAATGGGAAGTGGCGAACCTGTATCGATTACCCGAACTTAAACAAAGTATGCCCGAAAGATAGCTTCCCTTCGCCCAGAATGGACCAGCTTGTGAACGGAACGGCGGGACATGAACTACTATCGTTCATGGATGCATACTTCGGGTACAACTAAATCCTGATGCACGAGCCTGATCAAGAAAACACCAGCTTCATCACCGATCTAGGACTGTACTGCTACAGGGTAATGCCATTCGGTTTAAAGAATGTTGGGGCAACTTATCAAAGGTTGGTAAATACCATGTTCAAGCGCCAAATCGAGAAAACCATGGAGGTTTACGCAGACGACATGTTGGTCAATCGCGAGTAGCTGTCAACCACTTGGATAATCTCGCTGAAATGTTTGAAATACTCTGAAAGTGTGGAATGAAAATCAATCCACTTAAATGTCACTTCGGAGTAGCTTTCAGAAAGTTCATAGGATTCATCGTAAGTGTCAGGGGAATTGAAGCAAATCCAGAGCAGATACCGACCCTGCGAGAAGTCCAAGCCCCAAAGAACAAGAAAGAATTGCAAAGGCTGAATGGAAAGGTCGCAGCTTTAAGCCGATTTATCTCGAAAGCCACTGACAAGTGCATACCATTCTTTGATACATTAAAGAAAGGGAAGAAAAACTTCGAGTGGAATGCGGCATGTCAAACTGCATTTGAAGAATTGCTGCGACACATGGAAGCCCTACCAATCCTGTTAAGCCAGTGGACGGAGGGGACCTATTCATTTACCTAGCAGTCTCACCTCATGCTTTAAGCATTGGCCTTGTGCATGAAGAAGCGAAAATCCAACGACCTATATACTACATTAGCAAACATTTTACTAGAGCCGACAAAAATTACCCAAAGCCGGAAAAGCTTGAATATTGCCTCCTGATCACGGCTAGGAAGCTACGACCGTATTTCCAAGCACATTGAATCAAAGTACTGACTGATCAGCCTTTGAAACAAGTATTGTACCGGCCTGAAACTTCCAGACGAATTCTCAAGTGGAACATCAAATTGAGCCAATATGATATTACTTACCATCCGAGAAAGGCTATCAATGGGCAAGTGCTGGCATATTTCATCACTGAGTTTACCATATGGGATGGCGAAAAAGAAACACCATCGGGAGTGGAGATGCAATGGAAACTTTTTGTTGATGGCGCATCTAACAACCTCTATTAGGGTGTGGGGGTAATGCTTGAAACCCTCGAAGGACGAGCCATTTGCTATGCCTTACGCTTTGAATTTCCTGTAATAAATAATGAAGCAAAATACGAAGAATTAATAGCAGGGCTGAAAGTTGTGAAAAAGCTCGGGATAAATTCCGTCCACATCTACAGTGACTCCCAGCTAGTCGTTTGCCAAGTAAAAGGCGAGTACCAGGCCCGAGGGGAGAATCTTGCCTCGTATATGTCTAAAGTATAACAGTTGCTGAGCGACACCGAACATTATACCATAACTCATATTCCGCGGGAGCAAACCACCAAGGCTAATTACTTAGCTAAACTGGCAAGCTCCGAAGAAACTCAATCTTTGGGACTAGTTCTGGTTGAGACTCCGACTTCCACGAGCATAGACGAAATGGATGTCGACTAGATTCTTGAGACCACCGCCGAACTGGAAACATGGATGACGCCAATCAAGAACTATTTACTTACACGGACCCTTCCAACTGAGCGGAATCAACGAAAAAAGCTCCTCCGAAAAGCGCCGCGATTCGTAATACGGGATGGGATACTTTACCCAAGAGGATTCTCATCCTCCCTTCTTAGATGTGTGACCGATGACGAATCTCGACGGATCCTGAAGGAAGTGCATGAAGGAGAATGCGGAGATCATACTGAGGGGCAAACCCTTGCAAAGAAAGTTCTCCGGTACAGGTATTTCTAGCCGACAATAAATCACGATGCAACTAACTACACCAGACGATGTGACTATTTCCAAATATTCGGCAAACTTAAAAGAACCCCCTTCATAAAATTAACACAGATGGTCAGCCCGTGGCCAATTGCGATATGGGAAATCGACTTGATTGGCGCATTGCCAATAGCTAAAGGAGGGGCCAAATACGCTATAGTTGCTATTGACTATTTCACGAAATGGGTCGAAGCGAAACCGCTGGCCACCATTACTATAAAGAAAGTCATTAATTTTGTTACTAAAAACATTGTTTGCAGGTTTGGTGTGCCATAGAAAATCATAACTGATAACGGGACCCAATTCGAAAGCGCTGAGTTCAAAAATTTCTACAAATGCTTCTGAATTGAGACGAGCTTCTCCGTAATTGCTCATCCGCAAGCAAACAAGTAGGTGGAAGCAATAAACAAGATCATCAAGTCCACTATCAAAAGGCGACTAACTAAAGCAAAAGGAAAATGGGTTGATGAACTTCCACTCACACTATGGGCTTACAGGACAACTCACAAAGCGACAACTGGACACACTCCGTTCGCCTTGGCATATGGCTCAGAAGTAATGATCCCCGTCGAACTAGAAGTCCTCTCTCACCAAAGGCAAAACTTTAATCAAAGGCAAAACGAGTAGCTCATACTCGAATCACTGTATATGACTGACGAAAGAAGGGAAGAAGCCGAGTTAAGTACTGTCGCCCACAAAAAAAGGTCGCACGATACTTCAACTCTAAAGTTCACAACCAAACCTTTAAAGTGGGAGACCTCGTCCTCAAACGGATCTATCCCATGCCGGGAACCTTCGAACCAAACTGGGAAGGGCCATATGTGATCAATTAAAAGCTAAGGGATGGAACTTTCAAATTGACAACCGTCGATGGAGTCTAAATTCCCAGAGCATGGAATAGCGAATCGCTGCGCCGTTACTTCACCTGAAAACTACCTTATGCACTTTCTATTTTTCAGCAAATAAGCCATCCCGGGATGCCAGGGGCATTGTAAATAGGCAAAAACTTGCGCAACTTCCATTAATAAAATTGATTCGCATTTTGAACCAACGAAATTGTGTTCTTAATAGTAACCTACTGAGTCGATTGGGTAAAATCGACTCAAAACAATACAAATGCTACGTGAGAAAGTGGAATCATACCCAAGTACGCTCCACTTACCCGCCGAGTCGACGGAAGCAAATCGACTCAAACCGTTGGATTGGCCGAACCCGATCCCCGCCTTCTAAGAACCGGTGTTGCCTTGGCAACATTGGGAAGGCTCGAATAAAAAAATCGTACATCCCGTAAGCCACGCACTAACTCTTAAAACACAAACTCCTCGCGTTGCCTGAAGATAGGCAACGCTGAGAAGTATCAAAAGCCGCGTATTTCGTAAACCACACACTAACTCTTCGAGCCATGAAATCACACTCATAAAACATGAACTCCTCACGTTCCCGAAGATTGGCAACATTGAGAAGTATTTTAAGTATCAGAATTGCCCCGGCAATACCAGGAAACTCATCTATCATAAGAATTGCGAAGATCAACCCACTCCCATTATCGGGAGTAACAGGCGTGACTCCAACAAAATCGGAGTGCTACGAACCAGCAGAAAACTCTAATTGCAGACACCACATGGTGAACTGAAACCATTAACGTGAATAACATTTGACTGTTTACAGTTAACTCGTATGATGTGCACACCCTGAGCAATGAAGTGTATATTTGAAGATTGCAAAAATCCAAAGAAATGATACTCATAAGTATCAACTCACATTTCTGAGAAGTGATAAGTGATTTAACTTCTAAAAATTCACAAAGATTATACGTTAAGTTAATCTTGTAATTGTACATTAATCTCATAACTGTATGTTCTGCACTAAGTTTACACTTTTGTGCACATTTCAAACATACATAAGTTACATACTGTCCAGAATCGCATAAAAACTAAAGTCACAAAACTCGCAAAAGAGAAAAACTCGAATAGTGACTTAGTCAAATTCCAAGTTTTGGCATGCAAACTATTCGAACCATAAGTTAATGGTCATTTGTCAAGTGTTTGAAGTAAATAGCCCTGTGAACTGGGGGGCATACACCGACACTAAATAAAAATGTTACGCTTAAAAACCAATATTTCACATTTCACAAGTTCTGTTACCCCAAACAAAGAATTTTGACAGTAATCACAAGACTAGATAAAATGAAATAGGAGTAAACAAAATATGCATGAGTTCACAGAGCACATATTAGCAGATAAGTAAAGGTACAGTAAAAATATAAATAGCATATTGCTTATAATTTTCTTTTGTACAAGGTCAAAACGTAGGGGTCGTACCTACACAATACCGGCCAACAAAAGAAAAAGTATAGACAGCACAAAAAAACACTAAGTGCAGACTCTGCACTTGAACAAAACAATGCAAAATGAATCAAAACCAGATCAACTACCACCCAAACAACGCTTCTTTCCACCACTCCCCTTCCTGCCTTTTGTTCAAAGTTTTTGCTTCGCCTCGGGAGTGGTGTCGCTGCCAGTGATGTCGACGATCTCTTCGATGCTGATGTCCACTTCCTGCTCTGTAACTTTTTCAGAAGACTCGCCTTTCGTTTTACGCTTTCAAGATCTATGAGAGCTCTTAAAGGCCTTGATCGCTTCGACTTTCTCTTTCTTAATGGTGACCAGTCTTGTTGAGACTTGTGTGGCTGCTCAATATGAGTTCCCTGCTCTTGAACTTTGACCGTCGTGAAGTCACCCTCCAAAAACAAGGAAGGGTCATCCAAGCCATGCAGTGCGGCAATCTTCTCATATTCTGGCCTCGGCTGCGAACCAGACACAGACATGGCGACTGGAGCATGTACAGAAACCAGCACGAAAGTGGTAGAGATAGCTTTAACGTTTCGACTTTTCGTCGCTCGAAAATCGACATTAATACATTCACCGTATCAACTGCCGAGCAATCGAATGCTGAAAAACCGAATTGTTATAGAGAAAAAGAAGAGGTAGAAGAAAACAGAAGAACACAGAACAATATCAGAATCTCACATTCGCAGCGGAACAACATATAATAAATAAATGAATAATCTTTAAATCAAAGAACTATATCATTTTATACATTACATCATCATCAGAGTTTACAACAACAATACAACACTGAACAGTTATATAAACTTGTCCTCATACAGAATACACAGCGGAATAAATAATATCATATACAAGTGGTATGTCTCGCCATCCAGCTCGCCAATGAGCTCCACAGCATCTCCTGAATCCAGAATGACCTGATAACCTGACCCTAGACTGCCCGTGTGGAAATTGGTGGGCACCCAGAGTTTAGGAAGGAAACAATAAACTCCAGGTCAGTCATGGTGACTGGTGTGAGAACTTAAAACAGTTTATCTTTAAAACAACAACAACAAAGCAAGTAGAAAAATACCTGCAATGCTTTTGGAAAATGAAACTACCATAAGACCTCCCGCCACACACACAATGCAAACACGGAATTGGAGGAGATTTCTTCTTATGATAATCAAACATGCTTACTATGCAAAATCATTTGATTTTATTATTATTAGTGCATAGTGAAGAAAACATTTCGAAAGTATAATATTAATCTTAGCCAGCATAGGCATTTCACGTTATGCCTACTATAGCTACTATGTTCAATAGCAGGTTATCGCCATATTCCATAGCAGGTAATACAAATAAAACCGTAAAGGTTCATATTGTTTCTTTGGATTTTCCAACAAATGGTCAGGCTAAGGAACTTCCTATGCCATGAAAGAGAACGCCTCTAGCTGGACGCTCCGAGAGACAAACTGCTCTCTGCCAACAAAGTCGGGTTACCCCTGTAACTAGGTAACTCACGAATATGCCATCCCCCGGTCCTTTGGGACCTTTATCCGAGCGCTCGGTAACATCATCACACATAATAAATAAAGTGTGCCCACATGAGTAAGCATCTGGGCTCCATACCATGATACCACCCCTTTCCAGAAGGAAATGACATACCCTAAAGGGTGCGACCCTCATAACCTTGCCGCAACATTCCTGTTTCGACCATTTCCGGGTTGTTGAGGCCCTGACGAAGTCTCGTCCACAAAGCTACGCTTTTTCACAAAGCCATGCTTTGATCACAAATGATCAATAAATGATCATCATTACAGCAACACTCAGCATGTCACATTACCAAATTGGGAATATATCGCTGATAAATTTCAACTACATAACCTCTAAGCTCGTACGTCTCAGAGAAGGGTGTTAAGCTAAGAGAATAAATTCTCCGCCACCAACAGAAATGTATTTGAAAGAAATCTGCTTTATATCTCAAAATGTAATGTCAGACACGTAACCATACAAGTCTGTTCCGGGTTCGAACAGAACCGAAGGCACTTCCAAAGAAGCCCTTGCAAATCCGAATAATTTTCTAATCATGTCCGGACTTCCCGTCACTAAGGGTGATAAAACCTCTATATCAGAGATCAGCCGATGTAAAGTAACTCGACGGTAATCCTTCCATTTTCAAAAATATCCGGTCTTCAACACCGATCATCAAATGCAATCCATTACGACGTATCACATATTCGGAATGGGTTATACGACCCAAACGTCCTTTCCTGGCTAACCCGAATAGTGAGCGCTTATTCAAAAATAAGTGTGGCATTCAAATTCAAGCAAATCACAACAAATACCCATTCAAGGGTAAATATTGATAGTCGGTTATTTAACTATCAATAAAGATGCGCAACATCATCAGATTCAAAATAATTTTCCAAATTATTTAATTTCCAAAAATATCTTTACAAGATATATAATTTTCCACACTTACCCATTTGAAACAAATTTCAAATATTCACTTTTCAATTTATCTTTAAAAGATAAAATTTCAAACCTTTCATTTCATATTGGAAAAGCATTTCCATACTTATTTAATAATAAGTAATTCACAAATCATTATTTTCAACACTTGGAAAATATTCGATATACTTAAATCAAAATTAAGTATATATTTCATTCTTTAAGGAAAACGTTCTCTTTCACAAATTTTATTTGAGTCAAAACGAATGTTACGTAAAACATCGTTACGATGACTCAAAATCACTAGTATAATGATTCAAAATTTAGATAGATATATAAATCCCAATACTACACAAAATATTTCCTTTCGGAAACCATTTACTATAACAACAGTGTTATAGTCCACCATTTCCTTATTTCTCGAAACGTCTATTTCAACAATGAATGTTGAAATCTATGTTTTCGATACTTAACACGTTTTAAAACATCTTTTAAAACAATTACTTCATTTCGCAATATCACTTCGCCAAAACATATCCATTTTATTTAATAATATATTCATTGTCCAAAATCGTGAATATACTTCACTAGCCAATTTCAATATTTTCTACGCATTTAATTTCAAGAATTTATCCACTATCTAAAATCGTGGATAAAATTCTCAACCAAACTCTCCATTTCTACACCTATCATAAAATTGATAATTCGCTATCCAAAATCGCGAATATATCCCCTTTTATAAACTTCTATGTTTAATTTATCAATTTCAATTGATTTCGGATTTTATAAAACAACGTTTATAAATTCCATTTCTATTTATAAAAACTTCAACTTATAAATCCCATTATTAACAAATTCCATTCATATCTTATTTAAATGCCAAAATCTGATTTATAAGATAATTACTTATAAATCTTTTTATTTTACAAAATCTATTCATTTAATAACTTCACAATTTATAAATCTATAAATTCCGTTCACTTATGAAATCTATTTTTATTTCATTTTTTTTAACACTTATAAAAGCTCATTTTATAATTCCAATATTTTAATCTATAAATATCAATTTTATAAATCTTTTATATAAACCGTTTATAATTATTCCAAAAATCTCAATTTAAATAAACCAATTCTATAAAACGTATACTTTCAAAAATCACTTTAAAAATCCCTTTAAAATCAAAATCGTTATCTTAACTTCAAAAATGGATTCGATGATGCAACAACACCAAATAGTCAATCACAGCATCCAAACATCATATATCATCATATGATAACAGAATATACAACAATATATGTAAATAAATCACTATGGTGAGGAATCCAGTTGAATCCCTCCAACCTATTTTCCTGCATCCACAGATGTTAGCACAGTACCAATTTCACGTCAATGTGAAATTATCGCGGTATATAGGATTCATAAATATTATCCGCTATTATGCGGCGCAATAGGGTCTCATTCGCTATACAATGCGGGAAATCAACTCCAATATATACATATTCCAATATATATATATATATTGCTATATCTTATATATAAAGCAAATACTTGGTCAAACCGGTCAAAGTGAAGCCTTTTTTGCATTTCCGAAAATATCCCTTTCCATTTTACATTCCCGAGCATGTAGAAGGTTGTTTTTGAAATTTGAACGTGGAGATCGGTTATTACACGTTCTCACCCATTATCACTGCATCCCACTCCGTCCTTACCTCCTTTCTTCCGTTCAACCCTACCCCACTTATTTCTAAAAACCATTCATAAATCGAAAACTGAAAAAAAAGGGGAAAGACACATCGCACAACCCGATGAGAACAAAAAAGAGGACAACATCTGACAGCTTCGAGAAGAGGGCGACATAGGGCACTGGTGGTTGGAAGGTATGCGCGTGATGTTAGGCCTTGATCGTTGACGCAGATTAAGGAGACGGAACTGGCAGATGTCATTCTGGAACGCATCCGACTGATGAAGCCAGGACATTTGGTGATGGCAAACCCTGAAAAGGAAAATCCTACAAAATCGCAGATCTGTAATGCCTTATTCTGTTCTACGACGTAAATGAGTTGCTATGTAAATCCTGAAATCAATCGCAGATCTGGTGATGGCAAACCCTGAAAAGAAAAATCCTACAAAAGAACTAACAATCGTAGATCTGGGCCGTTTCCCATTCGGTATGTCTTGATCTTTCAGTTGCTATGTAAATGAGTTGTTTCAATTTATTGCATTGTTAGTTCGTTGAAGCTTTATTGCAGAATCAAACTCTCAAGTATAAGAATTTCATATGCATGAATATATGAAGTTTAATACTCTAGATATATTTAGTTTCAGACGCATATATCTTCGACTATAAATATCATCAAAGTTCAAGTTTGATCAATTAATATATATTCAGTTTTCAAGTAAACATATGATGGTTTTTAAATGTAATGCATCTTAAATTAATGAACAACCTTGAAGACATATATAATTTTGAATGTATAAGGTTTTCTTTGAGTACAATGTACATACTCAATTCTAAATACATCAGTTTTCGAAAGCTTTTGGATCATGGATATCATATGATTGGAAATATTTAAGAACTGAATAAATATCAAATCCACATATCACATTCAAATATATCAGTTTTTGAGAGAAATGTGATTTAATACATATCAGAGTTTCAAGAAAACTATTTTGATTGCAGCTTTTGAATATAAAAGCTTTCCATGTGTCAGGTTATAAAAGTACCGAGACAACTATTTTGATTCCAGCTTTTGAATTTAAAAGCTTTCCATGTGTCAGGTTTATAAAAGTACAGAGAGAACTATTTTGATTCCAGCTTTTGAATATAAAAGCTTTCCATGTGTCAGGTTTATAAAAGTACCTTATATATAAAGAAGGTAAAGCCTTTTTTGAATTTTCGAATGTGTCCTATTATAATGTATAAGACATTCTGTAAAAATGGATGGTTCATCCAACATTTAAGATGATTCCACAGTATTGCATAAATTATTTAGCTTAAGGTTTTACAACTTGCATTGTATTGAATAGACTTTATTCATGATTGATACTACACATAAGATCTGAAACAATATTTATTATTTTTGTTTGTCTTAGGTCAGGATTGTGAGATTAGATTTTTAATATTACTCTGTATTTCTTACTATATTACAGTCAAAGACATTCAAGCTAACCTGTTTCATTGCTATTGAATTAGTTGCCAGAATTTTTTTTAAGTTACTTTTTGAGCATGGATGTAATAAAAATAAAATAACCATTGGTTTAGCTATTTTGATGCTGATTATTTAGACTCACCAAACGTTTAATTTGTGCAGGTAGCCGAGATTTTGGATAGTCATAATAGTAAGCATTTTAAACTTCCAAATTAGCATCAGTTTCTTTGAATATATAGTTTTTACATATTCACTATGTATTTTCATGCTTATATAGGAGCAACACCTTAATCAGTCTTGAAAATTGAGGATGCAAGTCGGGTACATGTGAAGTCATCTGTAGGTAAGTGTTAGATTAAAGTGGTTTATAAATTTCACATTTTTGGTAGGATGTATTTCAAGTTTTTGGCTTTATTGACATGTACAAAAATATTGTTTTTTAATCAACATATATGTATGATTACATGGTTGTGGTGAATTTATAATCCAACAGTCCTTGATAACTTTCCATGTCATAATTATATTTCAAACACCTTTTAGTTACCATGCCACCCTTAAATTATATTTCAATATAACCTGAGATTTGAATGTCACCTTATTGTGCTACTGTTAACCCTTTTACTTGCCTAATTCACAACAAAAATATTATCCTAGAACTGGTCATCTAAAATCATTGTCATAACTCATGTGGTTGTCATGGAGCAACAATTTCAATGTATAGATTAGAGGTAGCAACAATCAAGAAAGAAATGTTGATGTCTGAAATGTTCATTAAATCAAGAAAGAGAGCAATCCTTTTGCACTGTCCTTCTTACATGGTTAGGTTGCTTTGCATTTACTGTTTGAACTTGGGTTTACTTAGCTCCTAAAGAACTTGCTTTATATGTACATGCACACATGCGTGCTAATGCATTTAGTACTTGAGCCCTTATCAAGACATGCGTGCATTGAGTACCCGATAGCTTATTTCCCCTGTTCTTGCTACTATTTTGTGCGGCTGCTATATAATATTGCATGTATCAAGGCTCGCGTGTTCCATTCCTATTTTGTTTAGACCTGGCTTCTACTGCATGTTTACTTGGCTAACTAGAATTCTAAGTTTGGATAAAAGAATATGTAGTATGTTGTAATTGAAATTAAAGAAAGTAATGAGTTTCCCCCAGTTGTTTTGAACTGTAAATTATTAATAAATTTATAAAAGCTTATGAGATTAGTAATTTATGGAAAAATATACTAATTATCAATTATTTATTTTTAACTGTTTGTTTGCGTATCAATTTATATATGTGTGTGTGTGTTGTGTGTGCGTTTTCATGTGTAAGTGCATTTATATATATTCAATCGTCTCAGTTTGCTACTGCTTACTACAAGAGTACTTACTTTTGCAAGCTCATGACTCATCATCCATTATGTGCAGTGCAAACCATAATTGTACTTACTTTTACAAGAGTACTTGCATGATTGTACTTACTTTTACTACTGCTTACTATAAGAGTACTTACTTTATTTAATTGTAATGCTTGCATGTGCAAACCATTATGTGCAGTAATATGTATCTTTCCTTTTGTGTTTCATTACACTATATCTACTAAAGTTACAATATAGAGATTATTAAATTGCTGTGAATAATTTAGTTTATGCATAACCTTACTTTATAGCTGAAGGTTTATATTTTCATATGTAACCACTTTCTATATATATGTTACCTTTTGCGTTCAAAGTGGTGTTTGTATTCTCCAGGTTGTTGCTCAAAATGGCAATTTTTTTGGTGAATATATCTTTGCAATGGTCCATTATGAATGTCCATATGTTCAAAAGCCCTCTCCAGTAAGTCAATAAAATGGAAGTATATTTTTACTCCATTTTACGTCATATAATTGAAACAACTATATTGGCATGCATTTGTGTAAATATGTTCCCTTTTGTTTTTGATATTATGTATGTATTTTGCAATAATGATAATTTAGTTTGGATTTATGTCTTTATGCACGTCCATCGGAGATGGAAAACTTTTAAAAAACTTATATGTGTGTGTTGTGCATTACAGATTATGCTTATATAATGTAAGTTGCATTGTTTAATAATAGGTTCTGACATATTACATAGGATATATTTTTGATTCTCTTTGGAGTAGTTTGAAACAAGTATTTAAAATGAGTAGGCTTAATGGTTTCATGTAACAATAGTTACCGTGTTGTTTCTCATTAGAAGATAAAGTCATATATTAGTTAAGTAGTTGCCATGTATTTTTATCAACATATTTGTATTTCATGAAAATCAACTTACCATACAAAAAGAGAAAAAAAAGACAATGCTCACAAATGTCAGAATATACATAATATGAGTAATGATTCTTCAATTCCGCTGTTGAGCAACCAATCCCATTGTGTCTTTGTTTTTATATGTTTTGTATACAATATCACATGAAACACATTACATTGTGCCTTCTATATGTTTTATATACAACATCATTAATGACCCAGTTCTGTTTTGTAATGGATGTTGTGGTATTTCAATTGCGTGGACGCTTCAACTATGTTTTTATTGTACCGATGCTGCGTGGCAATGAATGTAAGCACATTACTGAACTGTCCTTTTATTCATGTATTGAAAATTTTGACCTGTCTTTTTATTAATGTATGGAACTGTCTGAATTTGCTGTGAGTAATTACTTTGTATTTATTGAACTGTTTTGTAATTGATGAATTGTCTGAACTATTTTATAATTGTTGAACTGTCAAAACAGTTTGAGCTATTTTGTATTGAAATGTAGTGCAATCTGTAATGTATTGAACTAAGCATTGTTGAGACGTTTACTGAATTGATTTTGAATAATAGGTTTTTGGTATCATTAATTTGTAACCTTAATGCGGTTAAAAATTGGTTGCCGGTTACCTGGTCATTGGTTAATCAGTCAAGATTAACCGCTAAATATTCACAGTTAACTATGTTAAAATTGGACGATTTGGTCGGTATGAACAGAACAACTTTATTTTCGATTTGGTTAACCAAATAGTAGGATTTGGTCGGTTAAATCGGTTAATTAACCGAATGGCTCGATTAACCGACCATGCCCACCCCTAAATTCTTAGAACATAAATATAGGCCATGTTGATTTTGGAAGCCTATTCTGTGCAGTTTGATAATAAAAAGAACAAGCATTCTGCATTTGAATTTTATTACACTTAAATAGCATCATAAACTATACGCTTATTCAAATGTTGTTATTGTTAACACGCAGGTAAGAAGTATGTGGATGATACAAAAGACTACATAAACATCATGTTGGATGGCAGGAAGAACCTTCTTTCACAGATGAGGAATATTCGGTATAACCATAAAAAAATCATTCAATGGAACCAATGCATAAACAGCTGAATTCTTATGAACAACTGGTGGTGGACTGACCACTGTCAGCATAACATGTTCAATAAACAAATAAAATTCTATTGAAACCACTATTTATTGCATAGATGTTCATGAATGTTTCCTTAAGGTATAGCAGAAAAAATATGAATTTTATTTGAATGCTCTTTTTTTTTACTTCTTGCCAAGTTTGGGGATTTATATTTTGTTCATCTATCATTAACAATATATTGCCTTCCATTTAAATATGTTCTCAGCTAATTTTGATATCATGTTTGTATTTTGCAAAAATAAGAAGTTAGTTTGCTTTTGTCTTTACGCACGTCCATCGGACGTGCCTTAGTACTCGTACATATATAATACCAATTCCACTTCAATGTGAAATTATCGCGGTATATGTTTTTAATAAATAACCTCCGCTTAATAACGACGTATAATGTCTATTTTAACCAACAACAGATAACAATTTATCATCCAATCACACAATCAAGCAATTTTAAATCTAACTATTTAAAATTTAAATCGAAACAATTTCGATTGAGTGAGTAGTTCTCACCTTGGTTTCAATTCCGTTCCAACGTTTTATTTCGAATAAAATTAAACGTGCGTTTAATTTTACCCGAAATTTTCACTGACTCCAATCGCTTCCAATCTAGTTCCATAGCGTAGTGCTCGACAATACAATTCCAACGCAACTGGTTTCGTCCGAAACGGACCTAGTATGACAAAGTTATGGCTTTTTAAAGATTGAACGAATTTAAAATAAACAATTTCAGGTTTTATTTTTATTTTTCCAAACCCTCACTTCAATCTGGGCCATTGGATCTTGCTGCAGCACATCAGGGCCGTGCCCTTCATCTCCTTCCCCAACGTGAATATCACGTTCAAACAACCCACTAGCCGCCACGAAACCCTAATTCACGCGGCAACCACGTGCACTTTGAAGGCGATCAGGCGATGCTACTTCGAAGGCCTTGCCAAGAGCTACCCTCGGCCGGAATATGGGCGAGCTCGACACCCCCTGTGCCTCGAAAAACATGTGCAACTGCAGCGCAAACGCGCCCCCCTAGCGACCACCACACAGCTCCGATTTCGATCTCCACCGTTGAGATCGTAGATCTCGACAAGCTCTCCGACTTTCATGTTGGAAGTTTTCGCTAATTCTTCATGGATTTGGAGAGATTAAGAGAAGAAGATGGAATATTTTCGGCCATTGATTATCTCTAGTGGCGGCTGAAGAAGATAGCTAGGGTTTCAGCCCCTTGCACGCATATATATACACATAACCCAATTATATTATTATTTAATTCATCTTAAAGCAACTTTTCAAACGATCTCCAAACAACACGTGCCGCCTGGCGTTCGTAAGGTTTAACCCACGTTCTGAATGCAATGGAACATGTTTCGAAGGCTAATTCGGTCATCCGTGCGAGTTACGGAATTAAACGATCAGATTTAAATTATCCGATTTAAACCGATTTCGATTCGTTTTGGCTTGCCCCGAACAAACAGTACATCCGATTGACACAAAATTTGAAACCATACAATAATATCACATTACAGATCCAATGAAACTAGTTTCGTCGAAATCCGACACTGTTTGAAAAATGACTATTTTAACTCGCCAAATTAATATTAAAACAATTTCGATGCGTTTCGAGTTGCCACGGTCAAACGACAACTCCGATTGCTACGAAAATTGAAATCCGATAATAACAAACTATTACGGATCCAATGGAACTAGTTTCGTCCAATTCTGAGACAGTTCGAAAATTGGCTATTTTTCACTAGTCGATTAAATATTAAAATATTCAATTTTCACAGATTAACTCAAAATTCAATTTTAAAAGTTCTAAAACATCACTATAACTTCAATATGATTTAATATAACTTTATAAATCATTTTTAATCACATTAAATCCAAATTTCAATTATTTCTGGAATTTCAACTATTAATTTATCGATTTAATTATCCAATTATATCCAGATTTTCGAAAAATAAATTATTCGACTTATTAATTCTACTTGTTAATATTTAAAATCAATTAAATATTCGAATTTCAAATATCAGAAATTCTGGGTCGTTACAAACTTTCCCCTTAAAAGAATTTCGTCCTCGAAATCTGTGCAGTTAAAGCGCTCGGCAGATTCAAAGCGGTGGAGGTGCAAAAAATCATAGCGGGGATACAGCGAGGATATAGCAGGATATAGCGGATGGCTCTAAAATAGCATATAAAACTCGTACTTAATGTTTTTACAAATATATAAATGGTAATTAAATGAAAAATTATCATTCAATTGAATTATAATTAATACATAAATAATTTTAAATAAAAACACGTGCGAATATACTTTAAATAAACGTAAAACTGTTATATAACATAATTGAATTTAGTAGAATATTAGAGTATTTTCATTTTTGAAAATATATTAAAAATTAAATCAAAAAAATTAGTTTCATAATCTTTATAATGTATAAATGCAATTTTTCAATTCATTTTATTAAAGAAGATATAGCGGAAATAGCGGAATATAGCGGGAATAACGGGATATATCGAAAATAGCGGGGCTTAAAGCGGAAAGGCTATATTTTGGGGCTATATGGAAATATCGTAGCGGTGGAAATCCGCTATGAGATATAGCGAGGTTATAGCGGGGTAATAGCGGGGCATTAACTACACAGCTCGAAATTACCAAGTAAGAAAAAAATGCCCAAATCCATTAACTTTTTAAAAATCCACTTAGTGAAAATTTTATATTCACTTTTTCCAAAACCTTTAACTTCAACCAAAACAATGGTGTCCATTTTCTAGTTCAATTCCTACGGTTTCATTACACTTTAGAAATTGACTTTTTATTAACAAAAATTTTCCAAAATTTCCCGAAATTTTCTAACGCCTTAAATTTTCAAAAAAATTCGCCAGCGTCTCCTTTGCACGGTTCGATCGTAGTAGGATCACAATTGACATAAATATGTATACATCGACCCACCCGGTCGGAAAAGCAGAAAACAGTTCATATTCCCTATTTTTATTGCGTAGGCGTACCTTTTTAGCATTTTTAAGCAAAGCAGTTATTAATTTAGCATTTTAGCGCAACCCAATCAACCGAACGGTAGCCACCGCACCTGTACTTACTCAATTTAAATATGTAAGTGACATATATATAAAATTATTAACACTTTTACTCTTTTAAACAACTACAATACATGCATATTAAGGGAAATGCATACTAAACAAGGTTCATAAGCACTTATAAAATTTCAACATCACTTGTAATTGTTTACAACCAATTCATATACAATGACATTCAATTATTCATTTTCAATTAGTTTACATTCACTAATTTACATTCAAGTTGATTCACTTCCAATTTAAATCAAATTCAATTTCTATTCAAATTTATTTACTTCCTATTTGAATTTAATTACATAGCTTCTAATTTTGCTAATTCAATTTCATCAACACTTAATGAATTTATATACAATCAACTAACAACCATATAACATCCAATGTATATTCTACATAACCAAATTATTAAATTTTACATTCAATTTGGTTCAACACCTTTAATTCAATTGGTTTAATATTAAATTGATCTTCCTTTCAATTTATTTACCTTCAATTGATTAACATTCAATCCATTCATTAATTCAATTGCTAATTCATTTTTACAAATAAAGTTGAATTTCATTTATATAACTCAAGTTCAAATTCATTTAATTCACTTGATTAATTTACTTTGATATCAAAATCAACTCATTCAACATTACTTAAGTTATTTTCCATTTCAACATCATTTTTTTCAAATTAACTTAAGTTTCCACTTATAAATCCAATTCAGATTCAAATTTTATTTAACTTTTACCAAAGTCAAATTTATTATCTCATATTATGAGTTCAAAATTGGATTACTTATATTCAACAATCACAACTTAGATTCAATTGATTCACTTATACTTACTTTAATTTAACTCTATCCTTTAAGTTAAAATTATTCTATCAAAATTCAAATGGTATAAGTTATCAACTCATTATCATTCCCATAAATATTTTATATAGGATTCCAGTCTTTTCAACCTTTCAAATTATCTTTTGAATTTCCAAAACCAAATCCAAATTTTCCAAACAACTTTCATTTAAAATAATCAGGCAGCAATTCCTCTTTTGGAAACCCGAAAATGAACACCAATGATGTCGCGATCATCATCGGAATTATTTTCCAGCGACCTGAAAAGAGTTTAGAGCTTTCATCTCTCTAAAAAATTTTTCCAAAACATCAAATCCTTTCAAAACACTTCTCTGGAATTTTATTTTAGATTATAAATCACATTTATAAATCTTTTACTTATAAAATTTCACTTTTATATGTAAGATTATTTTTACCATTGTAAATCATTTTAATTATAACTTCATTCATTATAATTCATTTGCTTATACACTTTATTCTTTTACAATTGTTGTTTTATTTAACTTATTCAAACAACCAACCAATCAATTTATATATATTTTAATAATTTCCGAAAAATTATTTTCCTTTATATACAAAATATAATAGAGGTAAAATTATTTCATCTACCCAATTTTAAAACAATATCGTGCCGAATTGTTCTGAACAAGTGTTTAGAGATCCCTATCGATAGAGTTGTACGGACAATACCGACCAGAATCCATATACCACTCAACAAATCAATCATCACGATATAAAACACTTTTATATTCACTAACAAATACGCGCTCGTATCTATTATTACACTCAACTCATTCTAGAGTACTACTTACTCTATCTCTAATGAGTAACACCCAACAGAGCAGGGTTGTCGCTTAACCATATGCTCTGATACCAAATGTAACGTTTCGACTTTTCGTCGCTCGAAAATCGACATTAATACATTCACTGTATCAACTGCCGAGCAATCGAATGCTGAAAAACCGAATTGTTATAGAGAAAAAGAAGAGGTAGAAGAAAACAGAAGAACACAGAACAATATCAGAATCTCACATTCGCAGCGGAACAACATATAATAAATAAATGAATAATCTTTAAATCAAAGAACTATATCATTTTATACATTACATCATCATCAGAGTTTACAACAACAATACAACACTGGACAGTTATATAAACTTGTCCTCATACAGAATACACAGCGGAATAAATAATATCATATACAAGTGGTACGTCTCACCATCCAGCTCGCCAATGAGCTCCATGGCATCTCCTGAATCCAGAATGACCTGATAACCTGACTCTAGACTGCCCATGTGGAAATTGGTGGGCACCCAGAGTTTAGGAAGGAAACAATAAACTCCAGGTCAGTCATGGTGACTGGTGTGAGAACTTAAAACAGTTTATCTTTAAAACAACAACAACAAAGCAAGTAGAAAAATATCTGCAATGCTTTTGGAAAATGAAACTACCATAAGACCTCCCGCCACACACACAATGCAAACGCAGAATTGGAGGAGATTTCTTCTTATGATAATCAAACATGCTTACTATGCAAAATCATTTGATTTTATTATTATTAGTGCATAGTGAAGAAAACATTTCGAAAGTATAATATTAATCTTAGCCAGCATAGGCATTTCACGTTATGCCTACTATAGCTACTATGTTCAATAGTAGGTTGCCGCCACATTCCATAGCAGGTAATACAAATAAAACCGTAAAGGTTCGTATTGTTTCTTTGGATTTTCCAACAAATGGTCAGGCTAAGGAACTTCCTATGTCACGAAAGAGAACGCCTCAGGATGGACGCTCCGAGAGACAAACTGCTCTCTGCCAACAAAGCCGGGTTACCCCTGTAACTAGGTAACTCACGAATATGCCATCCCCCGGTCCTTTGGGACCTTTATCCGAGCGCTCGGTAACATCATCACACATAATAAATAAAGTATGTCCACATGAGTAAGCATCTAGGCTACATACCATGATACCACCCCTTTCCAGAAGGAAATGACATACCCTAAAGGGTGCGACCCTCATAACCATGCCGCAACATTCCTGTTTCGACCATTTCCGGGTTGTTGAGGCCCTGATGAAGTCTCGTCCACAAAGCTACGCTTTTTCAAAAAGCCACGCTTTGATCACAAATGATCAATAAATGATCATCATTACAGCAACACTCAACATGTCACATTACCAAATTGGGAATATATCGCTGATAAATTTCAACTACATAACCTCTGAGCTCGTATGTCTCAGAGAAGGGTGTTAAGCTAAGAGAATAAATTCTCCGCCACCAACAGAAATGTATTTGAAAGAAATCTGCTTTATATCTCAAAATGTAATGTCAGACACGTAACCATACAAGTCTGTTCCGGGTTCGAACAGAACCGAAGGCACTTCCAAAGAAGCCCTTGCAAATCCGAATAATTTTCTAATCACGTCCGGACTTCCCGTCACTAAGGGTGATAAAACCTCTATATCGGAGATCAGCCGATGTAGAGTAACTCGACGGTAATCCTTCCGTTTTCAAAAATATCCGGTCTTCAACACCGATCATCAAATGCAATCCATTACGACGTATCACATATTCAGAATGGGTTATACGACCCAAAGGTCCTTTCCCGGCTAACCCGAATAGTGAGCGCTTATTCAAAAATAAGTGTGGCATTCAAATTCAAGCAAATCACAACAAATACCCATTCAAGGGTAAATATTGATAGTCGGTTATTTAACTATCAATAAAGATGCGCAACATCATCAGATTCTAAATAATTTTTCAAATTATTTAATTTCCAAAAATATCTTTACAAGATATATAATTTTCCACACTTACTCATTTGAAACAAATTTCAAATATTCACTTTTCAGTTTATCTTTAAAAGATAAAATTTCAAACCTTTCATTTCATATTGGAAAAGCATTTCCATACTTATTTAATAATAAGTAATTCACAAATCATTTATTTTCAACACTTGGAAAATATTCGATATACTTAAATCAAAATTAAGTATATATTTCATTCTTTAAGGAAAACGTTCTCTTTCACAAATTTTATTTGAGTCAAAACGAATGTTACGTAAAACATCGTTACGACGACTCAAAATCACTAGTATAGGATTCGAAATTTAGATAGATATATAAATCCCAATACTACACAAAATATTTCCTTTCGGAAACCATTTACTATAACAACAGTGTTATAGTCCACCATTTCCTTATTTCTCGAAACGTCTATTTCAACAATGAATGTTGAAATCTATGTTTTCGATACTTAACACGTTTTAAAACATCTTTTAAAACAATTACTTCATTTCGCAATATCACTTCGCCAAAACATATCCATTTTATTTAATAATATATTCACTGTCCAAAATCATGAATATACTTAACTAGCCAATTTCAATATTTTGTACGCATTTAATTTCAAGAATTTATCCACTATCTAAAATCGTGGATAAAATTCTCAACCAAACTCTCCATTTCTACACCTATCATAAAATTGATAATTCGCTATCCAAAATCGCGAATATATCCCCTTTTATAAACTTCTATGTTTAATTTATCAATTTCAATTGATTTCGGATTTTATAAAACAACGTTTATAAATTCCATTTCTATTTATAAAAACTTCAACTTATAAATCCCATTATTAACAAATTCCATTCATATCTCATTTAAATGCCAAAATCCGATTTATAAGATAATTACTTATAAATCTTTTTATTTTACAAAATCTATTCATTTAATAACTTCTCAATTTATAAATCTATAAATTCCGTTCACTTATGAAATCTATTTTATTTCATTTTTTTTAACACTTATAAAAGCTCATTTTATAATTCCAATATTTTAATCTATAAATATCAATTTTATAAATCTTTTATATAAACCGTTTATAATTATTCCAAAAATCTCAATTTAAATAAACCAATTCTATAAAACGTATACTTTCAAAAATCACTTTAAAAATCCCTTTAAAATCAAAATCGTTATCTTAACTTCAAAAATGGATTCGATGATGCAACAACACCAAATAGTCAATCACAGCATCCAAACATCATATATCATCATATGATAACAGAATATACAATAATATATGTAAATAAATCACTACGGTGAGGAATCCAGTTGAATCCCTCCAACCTGTTTCCCTGCATCCACAGATGTTAGCACAATACCAATTTCACATCAATGTGAAATTATCGCGGTATATGGGATTCATAAATATTATCCGCTATTATGCGGCGCAATAGGGTCTCATCTGCTATACAATGCGGGAAATCAACTCCAATATATACATATTCCAATATATATATATATTGCTATATACATATATAATACCAATTCCACTTCAATGTGAAATTATCGCGGTATATGTTTTTAATAAATAACCTCCGCTTAATAACGGCGTATAATGTCTATTTTAACCAACAACAGATAACAATTTATCATCCAATCACACAATCAAGAAATTTTAAATCTAACTATTTAAAATTTAAATCGAAACAATTTCGATTGAGTGAGGAGTTCTCACCTTGGTTTCAATTCCGTTCCAGCGTTTTATTTCGAATAAAATTAAACGTGCGTTTAATTTTACCCAAAATTTTCACTGACTCCAATTGCTTCCAATCCTGTTCCATAGCGTAGTGCTCGACAATACGATTCCAACGCAACTGGTTTCGTCCGAAACGGACCTAGTATGACAAAGTTATGGCTTTTTAAAGATTGAACGAATTTAAAATAAACAATTTCAGCTTTTAATTTTATTTTTCCAAACCCTCACTTCAATCTGGGCCATTGGATCTTGCTGCAGCACATCAGGGCCGTGCCCTTCATCTCCTTCCCCAACGTGAATATCACGTTCAAACAACCCACTAGTCGCCACGAAACCCTAATTCACGCGGCAACCACGTGCACTTTGAAGGCGATCGGGCGATGCTACTTCGAAGGCCTCGCCAAGAGTTACCCTCGGCCGGAATATGGGCGAGCTCGACACCCCCTGTGCCTCGAAAAATGTGTGCAACTACAGCGCAAACGCATCCCCCTAGCGACCACCACACAGCTCCGATTTCGATCTCCACCGTTGAGATCGCAGATCTTGACAAGCTCTCCGACTTTCGTGTTGGAAGTTTTCGCTAATTCTTCATGGATTTGGAGAGATTAAGAGAAGAAGATGGAATATTTTCGGCCATTGATTATCTCTAGTGGCGGCTGAAGAAGATAGCTAGGGTTTCAGCCCCTTGCACGCATATATATAAACATAACCCAATTATATTATTATTTAATTCATCTTAAAGCAACTTTTCAAACGATCTCCAAACAACACGTGCCGCCTGGTGTTCGTAAGGTTTACCCCACGTTCTGAACGCAATGGAACATGTTTCGGAGGCTAATTCGGTCATCCGTGCAAGTTACGGAATTAAACGATCAGATTTAAATTAACCCGATTTAAACCGATTTCGATGCGTTTTGGCTTGCCCCGGACAAACGGTACATCCGATTGACATGAAATTTGAAACCATACAATAATATCACATTACGGATCCGATGAAACTGGTTTCGTTGAAATCCGACACTGTTTAAAAAATGACTATTTTAACTCGCCAAATTAATATTAAAACAATTTCGATGCGTTTCGAGCTGCCACGGTCAAACGACAACTCCGATTGCTACAAAAATTGAAATCCGATAATAACAAACTATTACGGATCCAATGGAACTAGTTTCGTCCAATTCTGAGACAGTTCGAAAATTGGCTATTTTTCACTAGTCGATTAAATATTAAAATATTCAATTTTCACAGATTAACTCAAAATTCAATTTTAAAAGTTCTAAAACATCACTATAACTTCAATATGATTTAATATAACTTTATAAATCATTTTTAATCACATTAAATCCAGATTTCAATTATTTCTGGAATTTCAACTATTAATTTATCGATTTAATTATCCAATTAAATCCAGATTTTCGAAAAATAAATTATTCGACTTATTAATTCTACTTGTTAATATTTAAAATCAATTAAATATTCGAATTTCAAATATCAGAAATTCCGGGTCGTTACAATAGCACTAGAAGATTGATCGAGAATGTCAACCTCGTATTCATTGCCTTCACCCTCCTTCGACAGTTCCACAATTCGAGGGGAAGCTTCAAGCCCAAAGCTTGTTGATAGATCATGGGGCTGCCTCGATGGTTCGCCGGCATCGAAAATAAAAGGCTCCGGGAGCGCTTCGACAGTTGCCATCGTGGTAGCATCGGCAACCTCCTTTCTCTCTTAATCCGCAAAATCTCCCGACCCTCTAGCAACGCCTTCTGTGATTCTTCAATGAGGTAGGCGTTCTCTAACTTTCGCTCGGTATAAACATCCATGCTATCACGAAAGTGGGTCAAGATTTCCTCCCAAACCACAGCGAGAGTGCGCGGGAATTTAGGGCCTAAGTAGCTGAGACTTCCTTGGTGCAGCAAGGAGTTAACATAGAAGTTCAAGATGGTCTCATCCATCTTCTCCATCTTTCTCTCAAAATTATTCTGAAGCTCCAAATAATCCACCATAATGGTGGCCTTCTCGACTTTGACATGAGTTTTATCGGCGCTAAGCTATGTGACTCGGTCCTGGAGCGTGGCAATCATTTCAGCCTGGCCGGAGATTGTTTTATCGCGTGACTTCACGACTTCTTCATATTCAGTGATCATCTTATTGTGATTTTCTATGATCTTGTCCTGGTCGAAAATAATCTTCCTCTAGGCTTCAATGATGGTATCGTGGGCTTCACGTTTCGCTTGGAGTTTAACTTCTTCGGCATGCGCTTTTCTGATTTCATCTCTCAGGACGATCTCGATCTTCGCATGTGCCTCTTTTAGCTCCTTCCGCAAGCGGGTGGTGTTCTTGCTTTCTCGAAGCGCCGCATTCTTTTCCTCTTCCAACTGTCTGATTCTAGCATCGCGTTCCACTAACGCTCTTTCAAAATCATCTTTCTCCGATTCGAAGGAGATGATTTCTTAATAGTTGTTGCGGTTCGTGTCTGCCGGCTGTTTGCATAATTTTTCCCACCCTTTGGTCTATTCTAAATCATTCTGGATTGGCTGGAGGTGGGGCATATATGTATCTCTACGAACTGGATGAAGATTACGATCAAACTTAACCCCCTTAAAAACCACCTGGGGAGTGCTGCCTCAAGCTTGGGAGGACCAGATGGAAGAACATAGGCAGGTCTCCGATAGGGGCATAAAGAACCGAGGGCAAGAGCCACATGAGATGACGGAGCTTGAGTTAAAGATGGAATATGGACAAAAGATATCGAGATTTCAGAACCAATCAAGGCAGGGGCCAGAACGAAGGCCTGTTGTTCTGAAGAATGGGAACAGCGATCAAATTTTGACTTCTTCAGCGGCTCCTCTCTCTCATCAAAAGTCTTTCCTTTTTCATACCCGCCTTTGTTTACACATCTCCATTCTCTTTCATCTCGACGACAAGCTTCGGCCTTTGAATTTTTCCTTCACCGATATTCCTCCTCTGTCTCGCGAGGCTGATGATGGTTGGAAGATCGTCTAGACCAACATTGGGAGTCGGTGAATTCTTCGAGATCATCATAGAGACCGCGTATCTCATAGTACCTGACATGCAAAATATATAAAGAGCCTTAGAAATGGAAATTAAACATAAAAAGTATGTGTATGAGCGAGTGTAACCCTAGTAAAACGTGTAATGTATTTGGGAGGAGAGCCTCAAATAGCGTCACAAACCGGATCAAGCAGGCATCGCGGAAGGAATCAGATTCACTTCAGGCACAACACGGCCTGAATAAGGAGTCACCTCCTCAAACTTAAAATCATCCCTCATGAGAGCGTCAAAATCGACGTAAACATTGCTCAAATCTCCAAAGTCCATGCCAGCATCTTTACTTGGAGAGTCCCAACGTCGTCTAATTTCTGGAGCGTCGTCTTTACCACTCCTGACTAGAGGCGGCAAGCTTGGTATAACAGGACTCATCCTCGGAGTCTCATCGCACGATACAAAATCCCTATCATTGGATTCTGCATAGAAATCATCACTAGAAGTGGACTCATCACTACTACTCCTGATCTCTTCCTCCTCTTTTTCTATATCTATGCGGCCTTCCCTTCCCTTTAATTAAACCCCTCCTCCTCCAAAGATTAATATTTCTTCTTTTTCGGATATATCGGAAATCCTTCTTACGGAATCAGAGTCATTCTGACCGGGCAACTAACTTCGGTCGCTGCAACATCCTTTTCCTCGCGGGTCTCTTCAGTTGACTCGCCGGATGGGCCTTCCCGTTCTTGAAAAGCGCCCTCTTCGGAATCGTAAGATAAGGAGGTGGATCACATGCGCACCCTAGATCGAGAAGGGGATGGGACCTCAACTGGAACTGCAGACCTCCCCGGATGCAATAGTCCGTATCGAAGCAAGTTTTCGTCAGTCAACTAGACTTTAACAGATCTCTCCCTAGCATCGATAGCCTTTAGGGCTCGGAAAGTTCCATTGAGAGACAAGTCCCAATTCGGCCTCGGAATAAATGTAAGAATTATTTGACTTGTTAGAAATTCCATAATAACACATCGGAGCTCAATGAGCAAGAAAGGGAACTTAACCTCATTGTCCAAAGACGGTTGAACTCCTCAGGACATCTGACAAAGAAGTATTGGGCCTTGAATTGGGACAAGTTGCTCTACAGTTGCAATACAAATTTACGATTCCTTTGGGCATCAATTACAACCAAGGAAGGACGCTCATCACTTCTTTAGAATGAAAGAAAGTATCTCAACTAATCAAAGCTTGGGGCACGGTTGAATGTTCGCATGAAAAGAATGTGCAGACAAGTTAAGATGGCGTAACCATTGGGGTGAATCTGAAACAGAACAATTCCTAAGTTCGAGAGGGTATCTCTCAAGAAATCATTAAAAGAGGGTACAACTCTATTCAAGCACATATATCGATGACAAGCGGTATATCCCGGGGGCGTCATATGAGCGAACTTATCCTTCTTTGGGAGGTGCACACCTTTCTCCTGGATGTCATGTTGCAGGCAGATATTGTGCAAGACTTTGGCAGAGAACACGGAAGAAGATCTCTCTAGCGGATTTAGAAGAACTCCGAAATTAGGAGGAGTCTGGTCCATGACTGGACCAATCAGAACTAGCTTGCCATACTCAGCCTGTAAAGCAGGAGGAGGGGCGGTGGACGACGACTCGGCCTCCGAAAGCGTAGGGCCTCCGCTAGACTTGCGATGAGAGGACGGGCACTTCATTTTAAAAAAACAGAACTTACATTCGAAATGGTCAGGTAATTCAGCTCTAAAATAAGAACTCCCCATACACCACTTGAATTCTGAAGAAATATCGGCTCGTACTGATGTGTCGGGCTTCAAGTGTGTACCGAGGCAAGTGTGATGTGTTATCTATCGGTGATGGGCTCGGTGTCCAGAACACTATAAACGCTCTACCCCGTGTAGATAGTACGCTCGCAGCCGAGAGGTAAAAGGACTTCCCATATCACTTTTTTTAAAATTACTTCTCCAATACTTACCCGTTATCGATCGACAATCGATAATGGATCCGTTGTCTGAAATGACGTGGAAATTCCCTTCCAATACAGGTACACCGTGCATGCAAAAGAAAGAAAAATCAATCTGAATCCTTCGGAAGGACGAAACCAATTCACGATGTGTCATGTGGTATCGGCTATGGGACCTGGCACAAGTCAATTCTGGCTCAATGGACGAAGACAACAAAACATGTCAAGCACCGGAGCAAGGCCCGAACATCGTTTCGTGAAGAACTCAAGACTTGATTTACTATCTTCCTCCATTAAGTCACAATCGACTCAGAATCTTTACAACTAACACCGTGAATATAACTTCGTCGCCAAAACGACAAACAAACGTCATAATAAGTAAACCCACCTCGAATTAACGATCTAAACATAAAGATGGTCGAAGCTTCAAGATTTGCGAGCCAAATAAGGTGGATCGGCGGCGACCCTACAAAGCAAATGAAAGGACAAAGGTTTAGCGTGGTAGAAATTGAGGAGATAGTCGGAGTTCTAGAGTCGACGACAAAGCAATTTCAGCGGTGTTGAGGAAATCACGATGGAAACGTGCACGAGGTTGGATCGGGTCGCTGAGGAAGATGGATTAGGTCGTGGGAGGAAGCTCAAATCGCCGGAGGAGTTGGCAAGCTTGGGTTGTGAAATAGGCATGGGGGAGGTCGGCTTGAGAGTTTAAATAGGAAAGGGAAATACGTAGAAAAAAATGCTAAGTAGTCAGGTCGTCAGCGATCCATCAGCTATGTATCGCCAGCGATCCATATGGTTGCATGCCTGCGACCTCAAATTTTCCTGGCGATGTCTACCCACTACATCGAGGCACTTCGGAAAGCTATAGTGCGAAATTTGGTATTTTCTGGCAAGCAATGGTTACCCAGGGCAAAACTTAGCAAGTGACAGTCTAGTCTAATTCAAATTTGTGTAACTCTAACACGACTACTTGAAATTCTACAAACCTAGACTAAAGAGCGATCACTTCTAGAGCATGCCTTGTTTTCAACGAAGACGTACTCTATAGGGCAAATGTTATTCGGGTTTTTAACCCAGCCGGATCCAAGAGGAGTCGGAGCAACTTGGTCGAGTCAGAATACCCCAGAAGTCAACTAAAAGAACTAGAGTAACAAGGCAAAGAAGGCCAAGAAAATGGAACGAGAAAACTCACTAAGGACTTGGATCGCTAGTGATTCATGACCTATGGATCGCTAGCGATCCATGGGTTTAACTCGGGAGTTTGCAGAGCCTTTTGCATCATGATTCAATCCATATTACAGAAGCAATGACTGAGTTTGACGAGATTCCGAGTTGGTTAGATCAAGAGACAAGCATTTGTCTAGTCCAATCAGCAGTTAAATACTACTAGCAAGTAAACCGTCATCAAAACAAGGCAGCGTGTAACAAGACTATATGAACCACATCGACACAAGACAACAAAGACACTCCAAACACCAAAGTCTAAAAATAGGCTAAGTGTATGGATCGTTAGCGATCCATACACTATGGATCGCCAGCGATCCATAGATCAACATAGGGTCATTGTGATTCATACAAAACAAAGTAAAGGGCAAAAACTAAGGAGTTGGCTTGCACCCGGGCAAACACTATGGATCACTAGCAATCCATATAGATCGCTAGCGATCCATGGTTCTGGATCGGGTTGTGAGGCAAGCTCCAATGGACCTTCCTGTGATCATCTGTGAGTAATTGGCGAACAGGCCTAGCCTAGAAGCTCTCCAATCTATATAAATACTCTTATATCTATAACATAAACTAGATCTTCTCGGGACTGGTTGCTAAAACTCTACTGGAAGCTTTCTTCACTCCTCGCCTCCCTCACAACGGTCTTCAAAGGAGTTCACTATGATTCTCCAGTGGATTCCAACTTTGGAGATTCAATCTAGCGAAGGATATTTAAGAGCTTTGTAACCAAATACAACTTGTAACAGCAATCAGTCAATAATAAAGAACTATAAACTGGACGTAGGCTTCGTTAACAGCCGAACCACTATAAAAATTATCTTGTCTTCTTTCTATTTCTTCTCTTTTACATTTATTCTCTATATTATTGCTCTGTAAGAACATGGCTGGTGCTTTCACACTCAAACCAGGGCATTGATCCATTTTTTGGGTTAACAAGTAGAGACGAAGTCGGCCTGATGGATTCTTTGTGCACATATCATTGTGCACGTTTATTTGGGGGAAGATGGATTTAGATGGTAATTAAGGTGATAATGGTGATTAATTATCTTAATTAATTAATATTTAATTTCAAATCCTATAAAATCGATAACTTCTTCATACGAGGTTCAAATAAAACGTCGTCCTTCGTTTTACGCTTGTAGAGCATTATCTATGCAATGGAGTTGATGTCGTCAAGTTTAAAGCAAGTGAAATTTTAAGCTAAAATCGAACGTCGTTCGATTTTAGATCGAACCGGAATGCGTAAGCGTCAATTGGAATTTTGGTGAGTTAACTCACCTCTGGATGAACATTATACGATATATGTGTTGTTATAAATTATTTTTTGTGCTTGGATGATTTCTTTGCTTGGTTTGGTTGAATTTCCGCTTCGATAAACTATTTACATTTAAAATGAAATACAGGGAATTTTGTAAAGGAATCTGAATTCCTCCATATTGTTGATTTTCATTTAAGTTATATATTTATTGTATAAATTCTTGAATGCTAAAAGCTTGGTAGTTTGATCTTATTTGTTGTGAGTTTGATATGTCGCAAAAGTTGACTTTTTTAGTATGGATCACCGAAAGCTCTTGTTAAGTGCTTTGGTAACTCTAGGCCTCATTATATTATTTTAAAGTACTATTAATTTCTGTTTTGATTTGAAAATGGTTTTGATTCTGAAAATGATTTTAAATGCGACTTTTGGAGTTTTCTGTGGTATTTTATTTAGTAAGGGTTCTTGAACTTCTATATTTTACTTTAACCTTTTTGGAATGTTTTAAAAAGTATTTCGGTAAGTATTTGTTTTACCGAAAAGTTAATATAATAACGAATGTTTATTATCAACAAGAAAAAGGGTTTATCTTTTATTATAAAATGATTCCGCTTTAAAAGAAGATAGAAATATTTTGGAATAAATATTGGTGAAACATTTTATATAAAATGTTGTATAAAAGAGTAGATTTATATATGAGATTTTACAAAAGGGAAATAATGTCATTTTGATAAATTGGATTAATAAATCACATTTGTGAATTTATAGTGATATATGGAATGTTCGGTTATGGAAAGTATTTAGTCCTATCTTGAAACTAAAGGTGTAATAAGTATATGAGTTTTATAAATAAATTTAGAGTTTTATAAAAGAAGTTTATAAATAGAAATGAATTTATAAAAGGAGGATTATAAATAGGAAGGAGATTTATAAAAGGAGTTGGGTAAATATAAAAGAGATTTATAAAAAGGAGTTTTATATAAGAAATGAGATTTGTTTTCCATAAGTGATCAATTTAAATTATGGTGGTATGGAAAGTATTCTTTTCATACTTAACACCAAGTTCTATAGTACAAAAACTCATCTCTATCTGTGCGAGTTTAAGAAATACGTCGAGACAAGGATAGTACGATAACTTGTCCGACTACATTGTTAATTGAGGGATAATACAAGTTTGAAATTGGAAAATGGTGGTAAGTATATTTAGTCTAATATCTATACTATTGATTTACTTACATCAGAAAATGAGTTTGGGTCTATAGTAAACAATATTTAAAGCGACATTTGTTTTGACCCATTTAAGTATGCTTTTGAGATATGAAATCTTTCTTAAGATTTGTGAATATACATATACCATCGATATAAGTATATGGAGACATTTTCCAAGTATTGAAAGTGAAGTGTTTCGTGAATATACTTATAGTATTAAGATAAATATATGGTTGCATTTTCTTAGTATTGAAAGTGTAGTATTTTGTGAATATATTTATATAGTTGAGATAGTATATAGTTATATTTTCTAAGTATTGGAAGTGTAGTAGTGTGTGGATATACTTGTACCGAAGAGATTAGTATGTGGATAGTGTTCCAAGCATTAAAAGGTATAAAAGGATAGTAAATGAGTAGTATACTTATACAGATCTTTTGTAAAAGTATGTTAATATGAATATTTGAAAGGAGATTTGATTTTAATTAATGAAAGGATTAATTAACGAGGCTCAGTGGTTTCTTATGTGCTTAACCATGCTTGGGTTCCATGTGAAATTAAATCTTTTATTTGATTGTTTTCTTATTTGATAGTTAAATAACCGACTATCAAATCTTGACCTGTTTTTAAAACTATCGTTGTTCGGTTCGAAGAGATCGGATAAGCATGAGTTATCCAAAAACCACTTCGAAACAGCACAAGCGTTCGAATTGGTGACATCTTAAAGACGATTAAAGATGGAGTTCTTTGAAGTGCAAGGGACACTTGCTACCAATCCTAAGAAAATAGTAGAAGTAGTGCCTTCAGCTTGTTCATATCCTGAACAACTTATATGGATGAATGCTGACATTGCATTGTTGCTTGGAGGGTAGTGTTAGCATTCTAAGTGGGATTTGCTAAAAAGGTCAAACGTAGCCTCAAGCCTCACAATCAGTAATGACTAAAATAGGGGAGATGCGGCAGGGCTATGTGGTTCGCTACCATTAGGGTATGGACATCACCCGATCCCGATCGATATTTATGGATTTATGTATGCTAGTGGCTCGGTACGGTTGTTGGCTGACAACCGAGGTGATGACATATTCGGTGCATCCAGAAAGGGATAGGCTGGTCTTGTGTTGGCTGGGGGTTCATGTGAGGCCCTCGGTACATTTTTCTAGAGGTTTATTGTGATAGACGGTACCCCAGCAGCCTTGTCATTGTATGGAATCCATTCCCTAATACATGCCTTTATGGACTTAGTTGTATACTAAATATGATATTGAATGTAATTAATGTAACCACTCCAGCTATGATTCTTTATTTATTTTAAACCCTAGACATTATTATGATATCATTGGATTTCCTATAAAATGATTTGGTTGTCGTAAGGTAAAAACTCATATGTGTTTATGTGCGGTGTGCTCTTACGAGACACCTTTATTTTTAAAAGATTTTATAACATTAAAATCCACATGATTTGAGTTTTCTCATGCTGGTTTACCCGATTGATCCGGGCTTTATTTTTTGACAATGCTCAGGTCAGCCCGAGCTATTTCCAGATTTAGTTATGGATGCTTTGGAGCTTTAGGAGACGAGCTGGATGCATCCAAGATGTATTCACGTAAATTTATTTCTACCGCATTTTTTATTTTGTAATTGTCAGTATTTATGAGCACATGTTGTTATAATTGTCCATGTTGATGATAGGTTAGTTTACTCTGATTGATGTTTGTATAGTGCGGTTTTCTTTTGCAAATATCATGTGTAAATTATATGTTACTCGTTATAATATGAGATTCTATTCTGTCTTTTCTTTCTTTTACCACAATAATCTGTCTTTTCGGCACTTGGATGTTCAACACGTGAATACTGTGGAAGTATTAGTGTCGACTTTTGAGAGTCGAAAAGGCGGATTGTTACAAGCAACTTAAGACATGCATAGTGTATCACTGTACATGTCTTAAGTTTGAGCAATTCAAAATAAACAAGGCCACAAAAGCAACAAGGTGCAACAACAAAGAAAACCAACAAGGTCAAGCACAAATCAGTGCTTAACAAAGTGCCTAGGCATGCAACAAGTACATAACACATGCACAAAACAAAGTAAATTCAAGTTCAGATTTAAAGTGCAAGTGCACACAAGCCACAGAAGTCCCTGAACAGGCCTGCAAGATCAACACACACACATACACAACACATGCATAAAACAAATTCAAGTACATGCCTCAACACACAAGCTAAAGCAAGTACACAACAAACAACTAAAAACAAGTTCATATTTAAAGTGCGGATGAATAATGCAAAACTTTAGGAATACAAGGGGAAATACAGGCAGCAATACACTCAAATAATGAAGGCAAACACATATAAGGCATGCACAGTGCATATCTTCAAGAAGCATAGGCTAGCAACAAACACTTACACAAGGGAAGCACAAACGGAAAATGCGCGCACACACACACACAAGTGAAGAACACAAGGAGAGTACAAGCACACAATCAAGCATACATGCAACCAAAAGAACCCAAGGGAAGCACAAGCTCATACAGGAAGCACATAAGGAAGGACATGCACATAAGAATAGTCTCAAGCACTCAGAATGATGATTCGTGTAAAGGATTCTTAGAATTGATCAGGTCTACAATATCTGGTCGCAGCCAAAAAAATTCAAAACTTAAACAAGTCTATAACGTCAGGCTGAAGCCAATAACATCAATAAAGAACAGTCTACAAAGTCAAACCAAAAGAAATAATTTCAAGAATGAACAAGTCAAAAATCTCAGGCCAATAATCA
The DNA here is from genome assembly GCA_030737815.1 of Allium fistulosum. Classification (NCBI taxonomy): domain Eukaryota; kingdom Viridiplantae; phylum Streptophyta; class Magnoliopsida; order Asparagales; family Amaryllidaceae; genus Allium; species Allium fistulosum. The sequence continues at coordinate 330,851,130 of CM060906.1, forward strand.
TAGAGATCAAGCCAATGAACTAGCTATATCCAAACCAAAAGCCAGTGCCAAAATCGAGGTTGATAAATTCAAACAATAAATCATGAAGTGTATGAAAATCTAAAAAGATTTTGTTTCCAAATCATCTCTATAAAAACAATATCATCATTGGCAAAATCAGTCAGTCGAGTTCGAAACAAGTATACACTTAAAATTAGTAAATCAAACATCGTGCCAAATATTCTTATATTTAGAACTAAAAAGAAACTTGGCCGTAGAAGCAACCATAACCAGATATTGCGATACAATCATAGGAATCAACTGATAAACATGTGAATGTGAGATTCATACAAAGCATCAATCAACTTTGGAATCATCGTTCAGATGTGAAGAGGAGAGAAGCCCTAAAAGGAATAGATGAAGAAAAGGAACAACCAAATAACTTTGGGGAAGTGTTTTAATTATATAATGCCCACCTTGTTTATATCTAAATTAATTAGGGTTCTCTTTTTATTTAGTTTTTGTGTTTTAGTTTTAAAAATTCGAAACTCCAGTTTTTAGCTGGGATTAAACTACGGTTTGTAGTTTGGGAAATTCACAACTCGGTGACAGTGTTGAGGCAGGATTTCCGGGCATAGGGTTAAAACAATCTGTTTAGCCATAGTTGCAAGTTTACAGGGAATTTATAAGCGGTTGATTGTTTAATCTTAATAGTCTTAGGGGCAGCAATAGGCAGGTTTTGCCGAAGCTGGGTAAATTTATGTGTTACTTTTATTTTCACATTTACTCTATTATTACTTATATTGTGATTTTATTATTCCATGAATTTATAATAAACCATATTCACCCCTCTCTAAGTTTAATTCGATCCTACAAAAACTCTTAGGGTGTGTTAAGCAGGTCCTACAGGTCATGCTAGAGGTGTTCGTTCGTTCGTTTGACGTTCGATTGTGAAATTGGCAGCATGATGAAGGATGATGATTGATGGATGACGAAATGTTGGAATGCTTATATGTGAGGACTTTGGGACTTTTAGGCGTTGGTTATATGATTGATGTGGATGTTTTGAAGTGTTTCATAGGAAACAACTTAAGCGATGGAGTCGCAATGATGATTATCCACCAAGGCGGGTTCGAGGAAGGGAACTCGTGGATAGAATATTGAAGGGTTCTATCATGGAAAAGAAAGAACGTTGAAGTGTTCTGTAATGATGAATGGAAACTAAATGAAGCAAGGAAGGGCTCAAATATGTATGGTAAGGTATTGTTGATACTCGAAGTATTTTCTGATATACTCGTAAGTAGGGGTATTATGATGATGCTTATTGGGTAATTGAAACGGCTACCCCAGATCGTTGAAGGGATCCGTATACCCTAGATCGGGGAAGGGATCTAGTGTGATCTATGTGCTGGTGTTTGGGTATACAAAAAATATGGATTTTTCCATTAATCCTTGGCAAAAGAATGGTCATATGAGTTATCATATATTTAGGGCACATTCAGTGATAGTGAGGATTGTTTGATAGATGCCATATTTACCATGGTTGATATAGTTGTTGATTGTCACTTTAGGGATGTCACGTGACATAGGTATCCAGGAGACCGATATCTAAACACCCGATAGTATATCAGGATGTTCGTATACATTATGATGATGATAATAGAGTAGCATATTATAGTCATTATATGCTAACTCTTTGGATGCAGGGAATGGTTAGGTATGATTCTTTGTACCTTTGTTCCTTATTATATCAACTTGTATAGTATTTTGAGATTGCTTATTGCTCACATAAGACTGTTGTCTGACTCAAGGTTTTATGCTTTTCTTCTTATTATCTTAAGTACTCTTAAATAAGTAGACTAGTTAGTAGGTTTGGGTGATACACAATGTTGTATAGAGAACGAGCAGGAGATGGTTCATTCTCATATTATATATGGACTTACTACTGCTTACTCCACTGTGCAAAACCGCGGAACCTAGACGATATTAACTATTTTATTTAGAGATAATTATCTTAAGTTTATTTCTAGTTGTATAAAATCTACTACTACTATTCTGAATAACTCTTTGAACCTGTGAACTCTGATATTTGTGGTTTATTTAGTTACTACTATCTCGCCTTTTTTATATCAGTGGTGATTATTATATTTTATTTGATGCACTATGAGATATACGATGGGTTCTATGATTTTTTATCTACTTTACAACCCTTGACAATCATTCTACATCGGTCGGGCACCGTGGTAGCGCACTTTTCAGATATATCGGGTGAGATTAGGGCGGTTGTCACATTTGGTATCAGAGCTTAGGTTGTGTAGTTAACTTGCGTTAATACCGTGATCTAGTAGAGATAGGGAAGGAGTTATCACCCTAGATTGGATTGATAATATATATATATATATATAAGAGCGTACTTGTTGTATATTTTGGTTTTCAAAACTATACAGTAGTATATATAGTATATAAGTCGCACTGCACACACGAGTACCACTGATGCAGTTTTCTTTATGAGAGACCGATCATTCTGATCACAGATCAAGAATGAGCCAACATACAAGAAACTTCATCTTTGGAGTTGAGGAAGGAGCGGGCTCGTGGGCTGCTAACCCAAACTTGGAGGCAATGTTCAATGCGATAATGGAAAACTTGCCGCAAAATTCCCAAGTGGCTTCTCCAAATGTTGTTGTTGGTGGTGGTGCTTAAGTGCAGGCGCCCAAAGTCATTTTCACGAAGCTGAATAAGGATTTTGCCGTTCTTGGTGGAAAATCGTTCCAAAGAACGGAATTGGCTATGGAAGTGTAGGGCTTGTTGGACACGTGCAAGGGAATTTTCAATGACATGGAATTGGATGATGCGACGAGGGGAAGGCTGGCTTCCCGATAGCTCTAAGGGAGAGCCATGAAGTGGTGGAATGCTATCAAGGTTGCCACTCCCGAGGACCACTTTACTTGGGACCAATGCAAGGCCAGATTCGAGGAGAAGTTACACCGGCTGTCTAGAAGTCGGTGCTATTCAAGAAATTCATAGAGCTGAAGCAAGGAAACATGTCTACCTCTGAGTATGTAGTGGAGATTGATGCTTTGTCAAAGTACATGATGTCCTTTATCGACACTCCAATTGAAGAAGAACGAAATGCTTATTATGTGGTTGGATGATTATTTGGGAGAAAAGCTTCTAGGGCACATCGGTGAGCCATTCGAGAAGGTAGTTGAGAAAGCCCTCCGGCTTGAGAGTTTATACCATAAATCCAAGTTTTCTATTGTTGTAAAGGAAGAGCCAAACCCACAACAAGGCGGTGTTGGCAAGAAGAAATAGAATGGTAAGAGGAAGTAGTCCTAGGGGAAGGATGCTTAGAAGAAGGTGAAATGGAATCATGTTTGCAATTGTTGTGGTGATTGGGATCACCTGAGTAGGGACTGCAAATCTGAGAGAAAGAAGTGTTATAACTATGGCAAGAAGGGACATATGCAGAAGAGTTTCCCTGAACCAGTAAAGCGGAGGCAGGCGGTGAAAGATATGCTTTAGATGACGTCCCAGCTTCGTCAAGTGCTCCCTCGATGAAGAAGAAGGGGAAAGGTATCACTCTTCAAGGCATGCTTTTTTATTTATGGTGTTTCGATATGTATATTATTCGATGTCTAGGCTTTACATTACTTTATATCTAGTAACCTGGTGGATAGACTGGGATTTGTAGGAAATGCGGATTACAGATCTTAAGACAGAATTAACACTAGAGGGGAGGTGAATAGTGTTTGATTAATTTTATGAATCTTTTCAAATTAAACCCAAACAGATGCAATTCAAAAACACAGAGACAATCACAGAACCAGACACAAATGCAAATAGTAAATAAAAGCAGTAAAGGGAAGAACACACCAGAAATTTATACTGGTTCGGAGTTACCCTGCATCCAGTCCCACATAATTTCTTGTGCAGATTTCTTTCCAAATATAATGTCGATTACAACCTCGATTTCAAGGCCACGAGATACACCCTCCTATCTCCGAGTCCAAGGAAAACTCTCTTGATTTAACCAGGCTACAAGATCACCTAATTGATTTACAGGCTACAATCACTCCCAATTTATTTACGGGCCAAAATCACACCGTTTCCAATCACACTTTAATAGAGAGAGACTCGATACACTTCGATCTTTCAATCTTTGATTACAAATGATCCTATAACTCTGAATAGCACTGAGATCTTTAAGAGAGTGTGGCAGAGAATCAAACCAGAGACGATCGAGTTTGATTCACTTAGGATTTCGACAGAGTTTTGTTAAGAATGTTTGAAAATAAGAATGGAAGAGAAAGAGGAGAGAAAACAAAGAAATCTTAAGTGAAAATTCATTGAAAACTACTGGTATATATAGGAGAATAAAGGTCATGTCCATTCGTGAAAGGTTATGACGAATAAACACTTCTTTTAAAAATTTGAATTTTAAAATCTACGGCTACCATGTCGACATGGGGGGTATAGGCATGTCGACATCCCCGGGTATTTTTTGAAAATTGAATTTTGTTTTAAAAGAGATTTTCTTTCTAAAGTTTTTCGAAACAATCTTAGAACTTTGTAAACTATTTTGAATATACTTTACGATTATAAAAACCTTTGGAAAGTGGTCTTATGAAATATAAAAGTAATAAAAACTAAATATATAAATATTTTGAGATTAAAGCTAAAACATTAAAACAAGAAGATAGTTTAAAAACAAGAAATGATTTTGAAATTAATATGATTAAAAATAGTTTTTGAATTAAGACTAAAATATTTAAACCGAGAGAGAGATGTCTTTTTAAAAAGATAGTTTTGAAAAAAAAATCTAAAAATAAGTCATTTTGAAAATTTCGTGGATTCCATTCCACTAGAGAAGGTCATGAGTTCCATCCCACTATTAAAGCGAGAAGGTGGATTTCATTCCATAATTAAAATATGAATAAAGATTTAAGTGCTATTATGAAGTTTTAACATAAATCTAGACTCTATTACTTATCTTGATATCTTAAACTCTTGATAATCTTGATACTCATGAGTCTTCAGTCTTGATTTCTACAATCTTGAATTCGTCGGTCTTGAATCTCTACACTGTACAGTCTACATTCTCAGTACCTGCATATATATATATCCTACATATACATATATCTAGACAAAGATATTAGTCTTTATATTTTATAACAAGTCTTAAGGTTGTTGTCATCAAAACCATCATCTCAGGAACTAACAGGATTGAAACCCAAGATTGTTGACCGACTTCTAGCATAATAAACCCTTTTAGAGACCCCACTAGTCTTTATATGGTTTCTTATGGTTTTATCTTATCAAGTCATGGATGCCCTTTTGTTTATAATTGCTTTATTTTGAGTTTCGTTGGGTTCGGTATTATCTTGGGGATGGACTGGCTGAGGAAGTATGCAATGGTAATGGACTACGAAAACACTACAAAAATAAGGCAATTTGTCGATGCCAAAAAGGCATCGGCGCGGTGTCGGTAAACGACATACTGATGCCACGTCGATGCCTAAAATGTTGTCGGTAAAAAGTAGGTCAAGAAATGTGTTTCGACGCCTTTTAGCCACCTTGCGTGGGTTTGTTACCAACACAATACATACGCCTTTTTTTGACGCCTTTCAGACGTTGGTTTTCCCACGCCATTGGGACGCCTTGCCGGCCACTGTTAAAATTATGTAATTTGGAGATTTCGACGCCTTTTCAACGATTTCCAACGCCTTAATGATGCCAATTTAAATGATTAAAATCATTTTTTTAACGCCCTTCAAACGCCTTACCGATGCGCCTCGGCTAAAACATATTTGCAGCGTTTTTACTTCATTTCCAACCTTAGTCACACATTCAAAAATATATATATATATTATATTCACCTCAATATGATATATTGATATTACAAATTCATATACCATACTATCACATACCACCGAATACATATATCAAAACGTATTACCCAACGTAATAATATCATAAATATTATCCAACATCATAATATCCAAACAATACCATCACAATACAAACCAAATATCTAAGCAATACCATCACACTACAAACCAAATATCCAAGCAGTACCATCATAATATATACAAACCAAACATCCAAACAATAACAATAAATATTTCATACTCTATCGAACCATTTCCATCATCATCACCATCACCAAATATATCATCGTCTGGACATCACAAAAATAGTTCCATAAGAAATCCAAACTTCTTGTCTAGCTTCCTAACATGTAACTTCAATTGTCACTTTTCTTCTTCTCAGCATCTACCTATTATCTATCTATCTATTTATTACTTAAGCAATAAAATAGGAACTCAACATTGCTTATGTGTGCATCCCACAACCAGCCATTTCAAAATAACACCACTCTATGCAAAAACAATTTTTTCTTCTGTTGTTCTCCATGCTGTTTCGACGACTACAAATTTTCTGTACTAAAATTAGGGCTGTTACGGTTGAATCGCTCAACCGCTCAACCGTACCAACCGTTCATGCGGTTACCATATATAACGGTAACGGTTGCGGTAACAATTGAAGAATTTGAAAACCACGGTTAACCGTACCAACCATATATGGTTGTTTTATGTAATATTTAACATTAAAGTATAAAAATTAGTAATTTAAGTTAAAGGAATAAGTGGAAAATAGGCATAAGGACAAACTTTGAAAAAAAATCAGGCTGAAGGACAACAAGTTTCGTTTTTAGACTGAAAGACAAACTTTGAAAAAAATTAGGTTGAAGGACAATGCTAAATATAGTTAGCATTTTGTACAGTGTAAAACTGAATATAATGCTAGTTATAATAGCATTTTCTATACTGTAAAAACTGAATATAATGCTAGTTATAACTAGCATTGTCCTTCAGACTAATTTTCTTTCAAAGTTTGTCCTTCAGCAAAAAATAGAAACTTGGTGTTCTTCAACCTAAATTTTTTCCAAAGTTTGTCCTTGTGCCTAATTCCCTCTTTCACTTGTACATTAATAATATGTGCCTTAATGAACTAATAACATGTGCATGCATATTGGTCGTTTTATAAACAAACAAATAAATTTGCAAAAAATAGTTAGAGCTATATCAATTTATCATCAATAATACATATAATTGAAAATATATATACGAAATGCTTCAAAATTGAAAATACGACGGTTAACCATCATAGACGGTTGCGGTAACGATGGTAAGAATTTATAACCGTCAACCACGTTCACGGTTGATGGTAATAACCAACCGTAACCGTAACAATTTGCGTTTACCAAATATTCACACCTAACCCTGATTTCATTTTATCATTTCCAATTTTTACCCTTTTCCCTACTTTCGTTCTTCCTCGAAATCATGTCGTAAGTTTGTTGTTGTTTAATTGTTTAATCCTTGGTTATCATAGTATATGTTTAATATCCTATTCCACCATTGTTCGTTCGACGTTCAAACAATATCTGTAGATTACCTTTCATCCCAACTGAATTTTGCATCTTCTCGGACATTTTGTGATCTTGCCTTGGGTAACAAAGACAATTCTTTTCATCCATGCAGTTGGATCCATGATTGAGCGCATAATCTGGTTAGTGTTACACGTTGGTACAGCATTAAGTATCTATTTGTAAGTTGAAATTTGTTGTACTCACCATTTACCCTTTCTCATTCCCACTTTACACCATTATTTAGTGACAATAATGTGCTTAATGGATGGATCACGTTTGTTTTTCTTTTCTTTTTATGCCTCTATTTTTGTTGTAAATGGTATTGTTTACTGTCTTCATCACCCTCATGCACTGTTGTCTTGTAATTCTCACACCTTTTCTAATTCAAATGTGTACCATAGTGATGAATTGTTATTGTTTTTTACAGCCAAATGTCATCGGTTGTGTTTTTTTAACAAATTTCAGTCTAATTGATGTATCATTTATGTCCCAAAATTGATGTTGGATGCTAACTTTGTGAGTCAAAATGGTGATAGCATTGTTTTGTTGGTCAATAGGTGATACCTTTGTTTCAAGTATTAAATTTTCCATTCTTTACAATCTATGGTTTTGCACCTTAAGTAGATTAGATTATTTCATAAACTAGCCAAATTGTTTATATTACTGTCGTATATGAGTACTTTTTTCCTTACACAAACACGGTTATCCATCTGCGTTTATGTGTGTGAGTTGCTGGGATCTATATTTATTTATTCATTTTCAAACTTCGAGTTAAATGAGAATTATGTTTGTACTTTTAGCTTCATTTTGTATCTTCTATGTTGTAGCCCACATGGTTGAAATTGTTAAACCAATTATTCATTGTGGTAATGAATTAACATGTGCTGATTTACTATATGTTTACATCCACATTTTTTGCTGACGTTATTCGATTTGTTTTTTTAATTACACGTAATGCTTTGCTATGGTATTGGTGGTGGACTACCATAAACTTCTCCTACTAAGAACAACATTATACACTTTTAACCAGTTGATATGTGCATAGACCGTAACATACTTTTTTCATACCAACCCTTTTTTTGTATGATAATTAACAAATTGTTATAAATATATCCCTTATGCGGTGTTGATGATGTTATGGTTAAACATTGCTATATGAAGCTAATATGTTACATAAGCGACATTGTACTGGTCTAGCTCTGTTAGTTAAATTATTATTAAAAATTATTTGCACACATTTGTTGCAAATATGTTGTTGATTTATGTGTACTCGTTTATTGATAAATGGGTTGGGTTAAACTGAATATCATAGGCAGCATGAAAAAATCAAGCTTCGTTTACGAAAACTCTTACATTTGTGTTTGACCCTTTTTTTTAATATTCAATGCCTGTGTCCAGTGTAGACTGTCGTACGATAGGAGGAATTTATATTTTTTTTGTAATACGTCTACATTTTAGTCTTTGTACGCAACATGTTTTTTCTTTTCTTTCTCTGGATGACCTATCAGTAGCCAATTAATAACTGATTATAATTAAGACTATTGGTTATCGATATGACTGATAAGATCTTTTTTATTTATTTGTGAAATTCAGTGTTGTACTAAGCATTGATTGATAAATTCAGTCTGCCTTCTACTACTACAATAATGGTGGTATGAACTCACTTTGCATTCTCATATACCGATTTTAGGACTACCATTTGACCATATTTCTGCTGGAATCCTCTGTTTAATTTCAAATATAATCATTCCAGTAACCGAAGGAAATGGGTACCAGAGTGTCAAGAGAGAGCTTAAAGTATGAACTAAGAGGTAAATTAGTATTGAATATCAATGTTCCTTTACTAAATAGAGTTTATCTAATGGTTTCTTTATCTATGCCAGTGGAAAAACAACAATAATTTTCATGTAGGATGAGGAAAAGGATATAGTTGATAGTCATGTTGCAAGCCATTTTTCATCCACTAGCAGCTGTCTTTACATCCACATTTGCTTCCATTTATGAAAGTAAGTACATATACCAAACTATAATGACCAAAATAAAACTTAATTGACTACTATATCTTCAGGATTATTCACTTTCGATTCAAAAGTTTTTACGAACAATTGCAACTAATATCACATATTCGATGAATCATCTTCTTAGAAGCGAATCTTAGGGTAAGCACATTCAAAAACCTCTTTATGTAACCACTGTTTATATTTCAATGTTGTGAGTTATTTGAAATATTTCCATCTCAATCACATTGCTAACTATATGACTTCTTTCCATAGCTATGCACAGGGAAAAAATATCATCACACGTTTTCAGCATCGCCTATGAATGCATATATAAAATAAGTGTGGTGCTAAGGGCACCAGACTGGGCGCTAAGGGCTACCATGCCCAGCCCCGGTCGCCAGTTATCCGCCAACCAAACACTTCTTTGGTCAGTGGTTGTCCACCGATAGAAATGTTTTTTTTACTGGTCGGCCATTAACGGCCAACCACGGTAGTCCGAAGCAGAAATCAGGGTGCTCTTCGCACCACATTAAAATAAAATGTTCAAATTAGCTGGAGAGGTAAAGATGATTCTAGCAATGTATGAATACTGTCCTAATTAACTAGGTGTTTAATACCAATTAGTATTTAACTCTGTTTGGTGTGTTTATGTGAGGTTTTAAAACTGGAATTTGATGCTGTTAACTTTTTGAGTGTTGATATGGTCATTCCCACAGTATGAATAGAGATGTTTCGCCCGCTTGATTCATATAACTGTTTTTATTCTGAATCATGTTTTCAAGAAGTAACAGGAGAAAAAAAAAAACTTCTTCGTACACCATAGTTATATGTCTTAAAAGCTTCATTTATGATCATTAAGTAAACTATGGTTGGCCTTTAGTAATTAGTATTTGTAACGAAATAGGTATACTGAATACGTGAACAATCATTTGGAACAGGTTTTACAACTGCTTACAACTACTTAAACTTGATTACTACGTGCTAATTGGGTAATAAATGCTTATTTTGTAATCTACAACTAAATCTTACTACAGTTTTGTCTTTTTTACCCAAACATTTTGTCAAATTATTATTTTATAAGCACTTCTTAAAATTTGAGGATCAAATATGCTGTGTAACAACAAAAATACATATTCAGTTCCATACTTCTCTTGAACCTACGATATCAGTAACTTATATGTGCCTTAGGTGTTAAAAATGTGTACATAGCTTTGCATTTCTCCCTATATGATAGACTAAATTAAGTTTACTGCATATGACGGGGTAAGAGCCTAAGAGGTATGTTTACATTGCTCAGCGAGATAGCAGAGTCACTTGGATTATTGAAACAATATTTTGTTCATACCATATCAGCCTAACAGTCTTATATTTTCTTTTACTGATTTACCTTTGAACCAAAAAATCACCCTATAAGTTGTGCCAACTCTACGCATCTGGGATACAAGGTCAAATTTTGCTGTAACCATATTAGAGTTAGGGAAACATCGATGTCTTTGATGGGGAGCTCGATGTTCCAGTATTAGACAGATTGTAAGCCTTTTAAATTGGAAGACCGCTTGAACAGTTTGTATTGGGTGCAAAATAACCTAAATTTATTTATAATAACTGTTTTCTCATACGTTTTCTTGCTTGATATGACATGTGTCAATTATTTGTGTAGTTAACTCGAGCATTACTCTTATGTCAACTTACTTGCTAACATTTATTATCTTAACTAAGTTAATATTGAAATTCTGAAATTTGGCTTTCAATGAATATGCAGACACCATCATACGTGCAAAACAACTTTAAAACTATTAAATACCATGATATTTTTATGTGTCAACTTTCTCAAATTCATGTAATTTGGAAACACAACATTCATTCCAATAACCCTGAATTCTAGCTTCTATATTTTATATATCTTTTTTAAGTATAAATGTTGATTAGGTTGGTGTTGGATGAATACAATTGCACTACTTCTCAAAATGGATTTTTAAGGTTATACACACACACACTCATGAGGATCATTTAATGGCACTACTATTTTGCAGTACCCATCCCAGCCCCTTGATTTCCACCACATTCCAATTTAAATAATGATATGATGTGGAAGAGAGAGAAAGTACAATTATTTAAATCGGATTATGTGGTGGAAATCAGGTGGCTACAAGGTGATGCAAAATAGAGGTGTCATTAAACACTTATACACACACAAAAGTTAGGATCAATAGCCCTTTTTATTTAGTACCATTTGTAGTCTCTTGATATCAGCCATAGGTTTATCTTTAAATATTTAATTCATGTGACAAGAGAGAGAAAGAATAAATATTTAGATTGAAACTTGTGGCTAGTATTAGGAGGCTACAAAATGGTGCTAAATAATGAGGCTATTGATCCCAGTTCTCTCTATATATATGCTTTTTCAATAATTCTTCTTAGATGCGTTGTCTAATAACCATGCTTTCCAATTTCATATTCGTATTTACAGTAGTAGTATTTTTTACACATTTTATCAAGTTAATGCATCAAACTTCTTCCAATAAAAATGCGCACATATACATGCACAAAATGAATCGTTAAATTTTTCCTTTCCACGTACAGTCCAGAACAGGCTGAATCTGCATAAATTTATATGGAGAGAATTGATAGAACATAAAATGGTCCCACAAAAAAATAGTTGTACAATCTTAATACATTGTTTGTCTGGTTTAAGTTGTAAATGATTAAATAGTAGTACAATGTAGTTAAAAAACCAAAAATTTGGTTTCCATAGTGAATTCCTTGATACATAAATATGTTGACAACATCTTTTTTCGTGCATCAAATTTATTGTTTTATGGATTTTAACGTGATATTTCTGTTTTATGGACTGATTTATAAGAACAATGGTTGACATACATAATTACATCTGAGGTGAATGATCCATTAACACAGCAATGTTACATCTCAGCACTGGGTTACAGGTAATAATTCATCTTAGATAATCTTTTTGCAATGCATCTCACACGTACATTGTCCGAGTGCTAAAACACATTCCACTTTCCTACACATTCCACTTTCCTACTCCTAATTCATTCTAAATATGATTTTTCCATTAGTTTAACAAAGTATATTTAATAACCGATACTGATAAATATAACAGTACTGTCATGCACTGACTTAGCTATTAAGTTAATCATATGCAGGGAATTATGTAATTTTTTTCCTGTCAAAATTTAATCCATATCTGATAATTCTATTCGAAATTTGGGTAGTTATGAGTCCCAGTAAACCAAAAGACAATATATTTCCATGCGTTTAACAAAGTGGTATGGACCAGTTCCCTTTTTTGCCATATTGGAAATTGTTCACTTATTTTTTCAGTTATATGTAACTAGTCTAATATGCGTGTGGTTGGTACATAACAGCTTTAGTATCCCATGGGTAATTAAAAATTTCATTGTGTTTTGGGCAAAATGTGCAACTGTTGTAGATAGTGCTGTGATTAACTGTTGTAGATAGTGTTGTGATTAACTGTACTTTGTTGCAGTTTCCATAACTGTCTAGAAAAAACCACCGTATCATTAGTTTATCTGTTGGTTATTCAATTTTTATTAAAAAATTTCTCAGCTATTCTTACTGCTTTGCCTGTTTCATTATTTTAATAGAGGAGTTGATGTGTTTTTTTTATTTTTTATTTTTATTTTAAATTTAGGAACAAGGAATCAAAATGTGCAAATGCTTTCCAACTTGGTGTCTGGTACAAATTGGTTTACCGTCAGGGTTAGAGTGACTAGGTTATGGTTGTTGATCAGCCAGAACGCAAACGAACCGTACATACTAAACATGCAATTTCTGGATTGCGAAGTAAGTAGCCACTCTTCATTTCCTTCCACTATTTCTTTACAAGTTTAACTTAGTTGACCTTCTGCCACTCTACATGCTGTTTACCGACTAATACTTCAATCCTTTGGATTTTTTTCTTTTGAAAATGATTTAAGGAAACCAAAAACAAGCATCGGTTCGTAAACATATCCTAGGTAAATTTCAAGATACCTTTGGCGAAGAACAGGTTTACGACATCACTAGATTCAATACACTAGGGAAACCCTTTGTTTATATTTTTATTTTTTACAAATTACATACTAATTTTCTGATGTTCAAATTTATTTCTTTTGATTATTAGGAGTTACGTTGAAATTTTACAAATTTTAGTTAACTGAGTAGTGAATACACATACCATTTAACCATTTTGCTAACTATAGACTACACTGTTGCAGTTGATTCTTAAATGAAAAACTTTTCATTTATTTGAATGTAAACATGTTTAAACTTTAAACCAATATTAAGCAATAAACAACATTTGCTAACATCAAATACATTTGTTATTCTCCACTGTAGGATGCTCCATCAACCGAACAAAGTAAAATCCAACTGGATGTGCAACCCAATGGTACTAAAAAACTTCTTCCAGATATGGATTGCAAAGGGAAGAAGATCACGACCAAGATTTTGTTTTAAGCCATGTAGCTACAGTCAGTGTAATAATTTTTTCTAACCAATCTAGTTTTACAAGGATCACAAAAAGGGCGTTATCAATGATAAACTTGAATATCGAGCCCTGTTAATAAGTGGACTAAGGGAGGACGAAGAGGAATCAACATTGAAGTAAGATCCACTAACTATCTCCAGATTTTTACACAACTGCAGAAATTTTACTAAAACATAGTACTGCTCAATTGTTTAATCCCTTCTTTGCCAACTTCTGACGGCAATAATCATCTAAACATCAGAGTAGAACATGAATTTGACTCTTAATTTTGTTTTAACCAAGATGTGGAAGAAGGGGCAACGAGCTGTGTACTAAACAACTATAAGCATCATGAAAAACACCAAAGAAGATGTTTGAGTCACTCAAATTACCATTGCTACATTTAACTTCAGCCATCCAACTATCGTTGCTGCGACAATATCTTATCTTTGCAACATGTACTAATTTTAGTTTGGTGTTTGTGTGCTAAAAATGTTTTATTTCATTAGTGTTTGTGTACTCGGGTTTGTGCTGTTTTGTTATATACAAAACTACATTGTCCAGTTAGCAATTAAATCTCATAATTTTATTTCTATCCAAAATATATAAATTCGTTACTTCTTACTAGTCTTATTACCATTACTCTTCTATTTCACAAATTACCCATGTGCGAAGCACGGGTCTCATTCTAGTTACTAACTATAGCAGCTCTGTCTAACGATGATCTCTACATTTAACCAAATTTATTTGTCAATAACAAGTAATTTTTTATTCCAACTATTGTATTTGTTGAAACCAAAACTATTAAATTAATGTTAACCATATATTAGTTTAATTAATTGAGTGATTTAATTGATAAATTTGTTTTTTTAGGTAATTTTGAAAAGAGATAATTTGACGCGAACAAATTCTTGTTTAATTTATTAAAACAAATTTAACTTAATTATATACACATTGTTTAATTTATTGAATGATTTAACTTATATATTTATTTAATTTATTGTGTAATTTAAAAAAACTATAATTTAACTCGAATAAGCTCTTGTACAATTTATTGAAACAAAATTTATAATCTAACCTAATTATATATATATATATATATATATATATATAATTTATTGAGTGATTTAAGTTATATAGACATACTCTTGTTTAATTTATTGAAACAAAATTTATTATTTAACCCAATTATATATTTATTGAGTTATTTAACTTATATATTTGTTTATTGTGCAATTTAAATTTTTTATAATTTAATACAAATAAACTCTTGTATAATTTATTGAAACAAAATTATAATTTAACTTATATATATATATAATTTATTGAGTGATTTAACTTATATAGACATACTCTTCTTTAATTTATTGAAACAAAATTTATAATTTAACTAATTATATGTACAACTGTTTAATTTATTAAGTGACTTAATTTATATATTTGTTTAACTTGTTGTATATATACATAAATACATTTATTCGCCTATTTTGTATTTTACGTATTTATTAGAGTTTTATACACACACAATATATATATATATATATATATACGTAAATATTATGTAAATACATGTATACATACTGCAAACTCGATGGAAGCATCATCTACCCAACTATTGGCATGGACCCATTCTCAAGCTCATATTTTTAAGAAACTCAAATACCCGCTCTGGTTGCACTACATGACAGTGTGGTAATATTGATAGAATGAGGTGCTGGAAGACTTGCGTGGTAATAAATGGTAGTGGTGATTGTTGTGGTGCTAATGGCGGTACAGTGGCGATAACCACTATCATTGACAACCCACGACTCCAGTGTTAACAGCATCTCCTTCAACACTATCCCAACCTACCACCACCAGTTATAACAGCACAACTACGCAAGCCATAACGCCTCCTCTATTAATACTACCATGCTGCTATGCCTTGCAACCGAGACGGTGACCAGAGTCGTACGTGTTAGTGTTGTTATAACTAATGATGGTGGATTGGGAAAGTGCTTGGGGATGCTATTCACACTAGAGTCGTTGACCATCACTTATGATCAACGACTCTAGTGTTAACAACATCCACAAGCACTTCTCACATCCATCATCACCAGTTATAACAGTACTACTACGCATGTCCAGTCACCACCGTTATGGCTTTAAACCATCATTGTTTATCACCATATAATACAATTATAGTTTTTTCTGATGATGGGCGTTGCTCCTTTTTTCCGATTCTATCAATTTTTCGATCATATCCATACTATCATCAGATCAATATGATCGAAACATTGCGAAATTTATAAAAAAAACGGAGCGACATTGATCATCAGAAAAATTATCGTTATATTATATGGTGAAAAACCATCAAAACTTTCAAGTGTAACACCTTCAAGTGCAATGGAATCGTTCGTGCATGTGAACAAAATTTACAGTACCTTTCACACGATAGTATTATTAATTCAAATTAAATAATTTCAATATGAAAACAAAGTGCATGCATCACTAGTGCTTCAATCGTCTAGAATATAGTGTACATCCATTCATCTAAAACTACTAAGAAATTTAAACTCAGAATATACATGTTAATAAATGTATTAATTATTTTAGAAATAAACACCAAAACCGACAACTTAATCAACTTCTTAACACTGTAAATAAATAACCTATCATTCATGTATTAATTAGTTTATTCATAAATTCATGTATGTGTTCAATAATGTACAAGTACTAGGCTTAAGGTAAAGTTCATGAACATATGGCAGATAAATATAAACATACCATTACCCGGCTGCTTGACCCGGCTATAGAATGATAGTTGCAGAAGTTATAGTTAGCACTAAACAAGATTCTAGCCAAGAAGAGACTTGAGAAATAAGGGTTTGATGCAATCGATGTGGTTCGGCATGTGTGTGGCTCGGTAGGTATGGTTCGGCATGTATGTGTGGCTCGGTAGGTATGGATCGATATGTATGGCTCGGTCAAAGGAGGGAAGACCATGTCGTTCGGTCATGGTATGAAGGATAAGGTGGGTCGAAATACATGGCTCGGTCTAGGTGGATCAACAGATGCCGCTCGGTTAAGGAAGAAAGGTCGTGCATGAGTCGGCCAAGATAGGTCGGTCGGACCTGGTTCGGCGCTTGTGGTTCGATCATAATGATTTGGCACGTATGGGTCGGCGTACCTGGTATAGTGCATCCTAAGGTGAGTCGACGAGTTACCTGGTGTTTCCTTGCTTCGAGTTCCAACACCATTTGCTCCGAGTTGATCAAAGAGATGTTTCGAGTCGTTCACAAGTAACCCCTGACTCGGCCGGAGTGGCTCGGTGTACTTGGTTCGGACATCCTGAAGCATCACTTGTGGGCCGAGTCGTCTTGGTCATGGGCTTGCGCAGGGGATCTAGCCTGTCTTCGTCTATAAATAGAGGGCAGGGGTACAGTTGAGGAGGACCTTTTTTTTGAGAACTCCAGGGAAACTCCGTCATTTTTTATACTCTCCTCTTTTCGATTCAAACTTGTATTCAAGTGGTTTTTTTACGGATTGTATCTGTATTCAAGTGATTGGGAAAGTAATAAAGATTCTATTCAAAGTGGACGTAGGCAATTACGTCGAACCACTATAAATCTGGTGTTCTCGTTTCAGTTGTTCTTTTTGCATTCAATTGCGTTATTTCTTTGTTTTAATTTACTTTCTTCATTAATCTCTCTACATAACTCTATTCAAGGGTGTTAGTGACCAATTTTGGTGCTTTCAGTGAGAACGTGCATTCTCAGGCTGTTAGGATCTACTTTGTTACTACTGGATTGAGGAAATCCCCTAAAGGAGATCTGAGTTCATTCTCAAGAGTTCATAGATTCTATTCAGAGTTCCTACGGATAACTCTAAGATGGCAAGACCATGTACCAGATCCGCCTCCCACAATGCAGATGCTAATGAGACCGCCAGCGTCCAACAAGTGGGACCCAGCAATCAGCAAGCTAATGCAGGTGCAGAGCCCGCCACCATCCCAAACCAACCAGAAGCTATCACCAGGGCTGAGTTCAATGAGCCGATGAGGGAGCCTGTGGGAAGTAGGAGACAGCTTAACGAGCAGATTCAAACAAACGCCAAACTGATGATCCAGATCGCTCAGCAGCAGCGTCAGAACGCTGGAGGAAGCCCTGCTTCCTACTCATCATTCGACAGCTCCACTTCGTCGGATGAACACCACAGACGTAGACGTCGTAGGATCAAACGGCACAAACTGGTGCAACGGAGCAATTAGTGACGACTCGCCAAGAGCAAACCAACAGAAATGGTCCAGATTCCCTACCTGGAAGCGTGGCCCCTCACCTGCACCCGAGGAATCGCTCCCAGCCTGGAGTGGGAAACTTAGGATCTGGAGCATGCTTAGGACCCGGTCCACCACCTCGCCAGGGTCATAGTGAAGCGGGTCCTTGGGATACACACTTAGGTGATCACCTACTGAGGAGGCACCAGCCGAAACAATCGCGCAGGACGGATACCGACTTGCCACCTCCCATCCAGACTTCGGATTTATCAGTTATGGTCAGACAACTGATGAGGGAGTGTCAGGGCTTAACCAACGATGATTGGGGCATATCTAGGAGCCATACTCCGTTTATAGATACCATCCTACAAGCTGAGTACCCCCGAAAATTCAGCATGCCTACTATTCCAGCTTATGAAGGTAAGATCGATCCCCGACAGCACATAATGAGATACAAGTGGATGATGGACTCGGCCAGGGCAAATGATGCGACCAAGTGTAGATGCTTCCCAATAACCCTATCCGGAATCGCTACCATGTGGTTCAGCAGACTTCCCCCGCGATCGATCTCCAGGTTTGATGAGCTAGCGACAAAGTTCGTGGAGCAGTTTAGGATCCATGCCACTCGCCCAAAGGACGTGATGTCGTTGTCCAGTGTGATCCAGGCTCCGGGAGAGTCGTTGAAGGATTATTTGCAAAGATTTCACGTTGTTGCTACCGAAGTTAGCAATCCAAATAACCATGCTATCCTTATGACCGTGATGTGAGGAGTAGATCCGGACTCAGAGTTTGGTGATTGGCTGGCAGGCAAACTACCGACTATCCTGAAACGCTTTTATTCAAAGGCAAACCAATTCATGAGAAGAGAAGAGGCCAGGTGGTCAAGACGGAGCAGTGCGCCATGACCCAGCAAGGAAGAGGTGCAAAGCAACATTGCGGTAAAGCAATCTGGCGAAAACTCTGGCAAGGTCCAAGTCAATGTTCAAAATAAGCCGGAGCAGTCTAAAGGATTCGAAGGAGGAAATTCTGTACGAAAGAGGGAAGAAGGAAAGTGGAAACCAAGAATCTCAACCTATAGCGAATATACGCCTCTGAATACGTCTTTGGAGATTATTTATCTATCAACTTGTAATACATTCCAATACCGAAAGCCACGCCCGAAGGAATCCACTACGGAACAAAAGCAAACTGGAAAGTATTGTCGGTTTCACGAGACCTATGGGCACAATACTAAAGAGTGCAGATACCTCCATGATGCTATAGAAAAGCTGATTCGCCAGAAGAAGTTACACTAGTTTATTAAGAATCCACAGGAAGGAGGACATGGAACATCCGCCCCCAATCACGGGCAAGCTTCACATCGACCTGAGGAGCCCGCTCTGACCGGAGGAAGGCTGGTCATAAACACGATAATCGGTGGACCTCATCCGGCAGACAAGAGTTGGCAAGAAATGGAACGCTATGCTAGTTCCCTGAAGCATGTAGGTTTCGAATGCTGCTCGAACACAGAAGACGAGACTCCAGCGAAGCAGCAACGAATGATAACTGATGATATAGTGTTTAGGAGCAGGGATGCCGATCAGGTGGAGGCACCTACCATTGACCCGATGGTTATCTCAGCTACGATTGGACCGGCGCTTGTGAGAAGGATATTAGTTGATTGCGGGAGTTCTGTTAATATTATCTTCAAAAAGGCGTATGACCAAATGAAGATGGAGGCGAAGGATCTGAAACTGTCTAAAGCCTGCATTCACGGCTTTAATGGTGCAGCTACTGATGCAATAGGTTTTGTTGAATTGCCAGTTGAACTAGGAGAAGGTGAACGCAGGAGGGTACGGATCCTACCGTTCATTGTTTTGGATGTTGATTCCCTGTATAATATTTTCTGGGCCGACCAGCCCTGGCAGAGTTTAGGGCAGCTTTGGCCCCGTGGTGTTTGACCTTGAAATTTCCAACGGACAGAGGAGTTGGTGTAGTGCATGACGATTAAGCAACTGGTCGTGCTTGTTATGTGGCTGAGCTGAGAGAGGTCCAGCGAAAAGAGAAGGGAAAGGGTGTGGACAACCCTGTTCGCATTTATGTTGCTGAAAATTGACAAGTATTGCTGAGCCTTGGCTTGGGCAACACAGTCGAATCTATAGAGACATAGACCCGAGAGATGATGAAAAAGAACCCAAGGAGGCCAAGGTGGCACCGGCTGAACTGACGGTTGACATACCAGTCAGCCATGATGACCCGTCACGGGTGCTTAAGATCGGATCACAACTCAACCCCTCGATGACAGGGGATCTTACTGATTTCCTCCGAGCAAATCTAGATGTTTTCGCCTGGACCCATTCTGATATGTGTGGGATTTCTCCCGCCATCGCAAGTCATATGTTGAACGTTGACTCGAAGTATGTGCCAATGAAACAAAAGAGGAGAGGCATGGACCGGAAAGGTCCGCTGCTCTTAAAGAGGAGGTGGATAAACTCAAAGCCAATGGGTTCGTCCGCGACGCCCTCTACCCTGAATGGATATCTAATCCCGTACTGGTGAGGAAGGCAAACAGGAAGTGAAGGACCTGTGTTGATTACTCGGACCTGAATAAGGCGTGCCCCAAGGATAGTTTTTCATTTTCCAGAATTGATCAGCTAGTCGACTCGATAGCAGGACATGAATTGTTGTCATTTATGGATGCGTATTCGGGATACAATCAGATCCCAATGCACATTCCGGATCAGGAGCATACCAGTTTTGTCACGGACGTTGGACTGTACTGTTATGTAGTGATGCCTTTCGGGTTGAAGAACGCAGGGGCAACTTATCAACGTTTGGTGAATCAGATGTTGAAGGACCAGATTGGTAGAACGATGGAAGTCTATGTGGATGATATGCTCGTGAAGTCACGACAGTCAAACGACCACATTCGAGACTTAGCAGAGATGTTTGATATACTTAGATTTTACGGAATGAAAATCAAACCACTGAAATGTTCCTTTGGCGTTGCGTCGGGGAAGTTTTTGGGTTTCATTGTCAACGCACGGGGAATCGAAGCCAACCCAGAAAAGATTCAAGCTATTCGAGACATACATGTACCCAGAACTATAAAACAAGTGCAAAGCCTGAATGGGAAAGTCGCCGCGTTGAGTCAATTTATATCCAGAGCAACCGACAAGTGTATTCATTTCTTTGATGTGATAAGGAAAGGGAAAAGAAATTTTGAATGGATGCCGAACTATGTGGACGCGTTCCGAGATCTGGTGAGACACTTGGAGAGGCCCCCGGTTTTGTCAAAGCCCATAGACCATGAGGAGTTGTATGTTTACTTGGCCGTATCCCAGCATGCCATCAGTGCAGCTTTGGTTCGTGAAGAGGACCGAATCCAAAAGCCAGTGTACTATGTTAGTAAGCGTTTAACGGGGCAGAGAGAAATTATCCTAAGATTGAGAAGCTGGCTTACTGTTTGGTGATCGCGTCACGCAAGCTCCGCTCGTATTTCCAGGCACATCCGATCAGTATTTATACCGATCAATCTTTGTTGCAGGTGCTCCAATGATCGAAGACTTCTGGAAGGCTACTCAAATGGAACATCGAACCGAGTCAGTTCGACATCACCTACCTACCACGGAGGGCTATCCAGAGGCAAGCGTTAGCAGATTTCATTGCAGAGTTCACCATATCAGACGAGCCAAGTGAAAGTGATGTGATTCCCGCTGGTCGATGGAAGCTATATACTGATGGGGCATCCAACAACCATTGTTCCGTGGCTGGTGTTATCCTTGTAACTCCCGAGAACCAATCGATTTGTTACGCTTTGAAACTTAATTTTCCCGCGACGAACAACGAAGCCGAGTATGAAGCGTTGATCGCTGGATTGAAGCTTACTAAAGAACTTAGAGTGAAATCGGTGGAAATCTTTTGTGACTCACATTTGGTGGTGTACCAAGTACGGGGAGACTATCAGGCAAAGGGGCAAAGGCTTGCCCCATACCTCGCTCGGGTTCAAGAATTGTTGGCGGACCTCGAATACTACGATATTTCGCACATTCCGCGCGAACAAAACGAGGAAGCCGATTCCTTGGCAAAATTTGCAAGCACTGGCGATGCGCAGCAGATGGGCTTGGTTCCCGTTGAAACTTTACACGCCCCGAGTATAAATGAGATGGAGGTAGATTTTGTGTCAGAGACGGAAACTGAAAGGGAGTTGTGGATGACCCCGTTCAAAGAATACTTGCTACACGGAACCCTGCCCGAAGGAAAGAACGAGAGACGACAAGTCGTTCGCAAGGCCTCACGATATATAATGCAGGATGGAATGATGTATCAGAAGGGATTCTCCGTTCCCTTGCTTATGTGTATCGCCCACGACGAGATAAAGCGGGTTTTAAGAGAAGTCCATGAAGGAGAATGTAGCAACCATACTGGGGAGCGGACACTAGCCAAAAAGATACTCCGCTATGGATACTATTGGCCGACCGTAAATCAGGACGCCGCAGACTATGTAAGGAGATGCGACAAATGTCAAAAGTACGCAAAGATCCCGAGAGCACCGCCGACGGAACTCACACAAATGGTTGGTCCATTACCGTTTGCAATATGGGGGATCGATATAATCGGCTCCTTGCCAATCTCCAAAGGTGGTGCGAAATACGCAATCGTCGCAGTCGATTACTTCACCAAGTGGGCAGAAGCAGAGCCACTAGCTACGGTCACCACCAAAAAGGTCGTTAACTTTGTTGTGCGAAACATTATATGCCGCTTCGGTCTCCCATGGACTATCATTACTGACAACAGAACTCAATTTGAGAGTAGAGAATTCAAAGAGTTCTGCCAAAAATACTGCATTGAGAAAAAGTTTGCAGCAGTCGCCCACCCTAAAGCAAATGGGCAAGTTGAAAACGTAAATAAGATAATCAAGTCCATCTTGAAAAAACGTTTGGAGAAGGCTAGAGGCAAGTGGATGGATGAGCTTCCAACAAAACTCTGGGCCTACAGAACCACCCACAAGTCTGCGACTGGCCACACTCCTTTCGCCTTAGCATATGGCACTGAAGCTGTTATACCCGTGGAACTTAAAGTTCCTTCTCACCGGGTGACCCACTATGATCCTAGAATGAACCGAGATCTTTTGTTGGAATCATTGGACTTTGTCGACGAGAAACGTGAAGAAGCAGATTTAAGGGCGGCCACATATCGGCATCGAGTTGCCCGATATTATAACGAAGAAGTTCGACCAAGAACTTTCGATGCGGGCGACCTTATTTTGAAGCGAGTTTTTCCGGTTCCGTCATGTATGAATCCCACAAGGGAAGGTCCCTACGTCATCGAACGGAGGCTTGGACAAGAAACCTTTAAGCTAGCGACTATTGATGGCGTGATGCTCCCCAGAGCATGGAATAGCGAGAATTTGCGTCTTTATTATACTTAGTCTATTTCTTTTGCATTTTAGTAGCAATTGTTTTCAGTGTATGTTTCTTTTGTTGTTCTCTGTTTCCGACATGTAATAAGACCATTCGGTTTGCCCTTATTTTCTACAATCAGTAAAAGCTTGAAGCCGTTTTTCTATGAACTATTGGTGTTCCGTGCTTTATAATTCCATGGCAAAATTAAATTGCATTAATCCGTCTGGCGTATGAACGCACACACAAAACTAAAAGTCGATCAACAAACGATTCAAAAAATCTCTAAGTTCATAGAGTGCGGACTAGAGTATAAACGATTCAAAAATCTCTAAGTCCCCAGAGTGCGGACTAGAGTACTCTGAGCCCCCAGAGTGCGGACTAGAGTATAAATGATTCAAAAATCTCTAAGTCCCCAGAGTGCGGACTAGAGTACTTTGAGCCCCAGAGTGCGGACTAGAGTAAAAACGATTCAGAAATCTCCAAGTCTGAAAGCGGAATAGTGTTTACATGATCCACAAGACTCTGAATTTCAATTACAGATTAAATTATAAGCTAAGCGATGAGAGTCTGGGAATACAAAGAAGCAAAATTTTATTTACTAATAAAAAAGAAGAAGTTTCATTACAACTTCTCCGAAGTTCGGAGCCAAAGTCTATCTACGATGACTAAAAAAATGGGAGGAAAACAACTGCATGGTACTAAGTTACTTAAGTAGAGCAAAATGTGGCGAGGCAACAGCTACTTCTTCGGTTTTCTTTCCCTCTTTGGTTTCTTTGAAGTTTCCTCATCCGAGCGCCTCTTTTTGGACCCTTTGCTTCCCAGCGACGTAGTACTCGAGGGAGGAGGAGGAACTTCCAAAGGTGTGATCCCACTAGGGATAATAACCTTCAGCGTCCTATTCAAGGGATTGTCGAGCTCCACCACTTGAGGTTCTAATTTTATTATAATTTTCTCCTTTTTCTCCTCCTTGAATTGTTCCTTCATGCTAAGTTTGGAAGTGTGCTCGGAAGCGCCCATGATTTCAACATCATCGTGCCCCTCTACGGGTGAAGGATCTTCGGGCTTATCTTCCTCAAGCGCCCCTATTACTTGAGCATCAGGACCAGGGGTGTCGTTGGTGTGGAATACTTCAGTCTCTTTTTCTTCCCGCTCCGTGGCGACATCGCTCCTTGGAGTCGGTTTAGGGCCAGATGACCTGCACGAATTCATGGAAAGTGAATGTTAAGATACGACGATTATTCACCAAAAGCAATGATTCTATGAACTTTAGAAGGTGGGATCACATACCAGCTTCCATTTGGCTCTCAGTCGTCTCGGGAGTATCACCCTTCGGAATTGGGGATAACATGTGGATGCCAAGTCCAGGTTTCTCCGGATCGTAACCCACATGTTGCTTGGGGGGATTAAGCGATGGAGCTTTGGTCAAGTCAATGGGAGGAGGAATCTGGGGCTCAGAGCCAGACGGGCCAGTGGCATCCTCTCTATCCTTTGATGCAGGAGAGCCTTCCCCGAAGAGGGCTTTAGCCGTAGATAAATCTGAGGGTTCGTTACTTCGAAGCACTTCCCTTACCATAGCCTCTTCATCGATCTCTTCGACACCCAGCTCCACTTTTTTAATTCTAATCAAAGTATTCCATGCTTCGGCGAGTGACTCGAGATAATTCTTGCCCAAGAAAGACAAGTCACGATGCATGTGGACTCTTGCATTGAACTCGGCAATGAACGGGTTGAATAAACATTTGATTTCTTCTTTGCCAGCCTCGGTAGCTACCTCGAGTTGAGAGTTGGCCTCTGTGAGCGCTATCTTCTTTCCTTTCTCACGAGCTGCTTCTTTTAGTGCTTCAACCCTGGATAGCTCTTCGTCGAGTTTTGTCTTTAGAAGCCGTGTTTCGACGATTTCATCGCAGTATCTTTGTGACTCTTCCTGGGCTACAATTTTCTCCTCTCTTTTTAAAGAACAACTCTTCTAGTTCTTTGACCCATCGAGCGAGAATGTCTCTCTCTTTTTGGATAGAGTCTTTCTCCAAAGCCAGAGCGCTGCTGCGTTGGATTGCCTCATCGAGTTCTTTCTTGTGAGTGGCCTCCAAGCGGCTAACTGCCTCGGCTGTCTCCTTATCATTTTTCTGGGCAGTCTCAAGTTGAGATTTGTATGAGGATAGCTCTTCATCTTGGCCCTTAATGATGTCTTTGTCATGAATAGCTTCGAGTTTGAAGCGATCAATCTCGTGTTGGCGTTCAATAAAGACCTCTGAAACTTTCTCCACCAAGTGTACGAACGCATCATGCTGAAAATATACATCGTTGTTGCAGGCAATAGTGCTCTGTTTGATATGTCCGGGGATAGGATGGATTGCGGGGAGAAATTTCAGTCCATCGAAACATATCTTTGGGAATGTAGCCTTGAGCTCAACTAATTTTTCCGCCATCGACGGGTCATGAGCGGAGGCTGGGGACCCTTCTGACTGGTACTCGAAGAGCCGGAATGTTGGTCGTGAGGGACTTCGGACTAGGAGCCCTTCTGAGCAGACTTTTCCCCACTACGCACCGGATGATGGGGAGGATCATTTGGATATAAAGAATGACTGTGGGTTCTCCTTCTGGAAGACGACGATGACTCTCTGGAGCGATAATCTCTATCGCCGCTTTCGTCCCTGTCTCGCCGTTTGCTCGATCCTGAGTCTCGACCGGAATGGTAAACGATGAAGGATTCGCGAAGGCGGTCAATGCCATGTGTACGCCCCATTTCATCTGCGCATAAAGTCAAATGAGGACGAGTTAGTAGGAGTCACACGATGAATGGAATTGAAGTGCATGGTGGAGTGTAAGTGTTCGTGTGTCCTAGTGCATCCCCCCGACGGACCGGTGTTTTTCGCTTTACTCATTGGAGTTTTCTCTCCCTGATGATGAGTCTAAGCGCCTTCATCGCTTCTAGCAGGCGAATTAAATCCCATAGCCTCGGGGTTATTGAAGCTATAATTCAGTATATCGTCGGGGATGGTCAAGTCAGATAGACCCTTTAATGAGCCTTCTAAGTTTTGGGAAGACGACTTTTCTCGATCGGAGTTATCGTGACCTTTGAAGTCCCGCCGACTTTTCTCTTTTTCAGCTTATAAGCTAGGCTTTTTTTCTTTTTCGTGGGAAGCGATGGTTGATCAATGCCGGCTGCGTCGGCTACCGGCGCTGGCCCAGGACTTATGTTCTCATCAGTTTTTTCGATCACGCCTTCCTCAGTAGTATCTCGAGCCCCTTCAGCAAGGGGCATCGAAGGTCCAGCTTGTTCTTTGCTCGTTTATGCAGTCTTTCCTGCTATTGTGGCACCATTTGGAAGGCTAGTCCAGCGGCCCTCTCTTAGTAATCCGAACTTCGAGAGCAGTTCTTTGGTAATTACAGATTTAATGTCTCGATCTCCCACGGGTGTAGCTCGAATGGCCTCAACCGCCTCCGAGTACCTGACGCCTTCGGGTCATGGACGAATACCTGTAAGAGTTGAAAGAAGTTCAAAAAAGGAGCACTCCAAGCCTTAGGACAAAGATTGGGATAAAAATAAGACTCACGTCCTTCTAGCCACCTTCTCGCAAAGCCAGGAGGACAACGTACGTAGAACCACTCTTGTTTATACCAAGAAAACTTGTTCCATGCGCCCATCAGGACTTGGCATTTGGGATGTGGCTCGAGGAATATGTAGGATGGACTGTCGGTACATCTCTTGAAGCGGTAAATATAACGGATATCCTCGGGAGTTGGGGGCCTTAGTAAGACGCTCATGAAAAGAACGCATGTACCATGAATAAATGCGTG
Source organism: Allium fistulosum (assembly GCA_030737815.1). Lineage (NCBI taxonomy): Eukaryota > Viridiplantae > Streptophyta > Magnoliopsida > Asparagales > Amaryllidaceae > Allium > Allium fistulosum. The sequence goes on from CM060906.1 coordinate 330,878,473, forward strand.
GCTATTAGGGTGTAGTTGTGCTGGAGCAATCCCCATATACTGCAACACTTCATGGATGAATGAATTGAAAGGTGGCACACTTCCGGCCTAGCACATAAATTTGTTGCATGTAGTATATCCGACTGGGGGCAAATGAGGTCGATCTTGTGCCGAAGGAAGCAGAACGTCTTCGAAGGGGATTCCGTGGATAGAACATAATCGACGGAGTGGAGGTTCGCTGATTTTCGAGGCTTGAGAGTCGGTGGGGTCATCCAGAACGACGACCCCGTCTACAACATCGGGAGTCGGGCCTATAACCGCAACAGGTGGATCTGGGACACCAGGTATGGGGACCGACGATGGATTCAAAGTCCCCACTGCCTCTTGCCGAGAACTTGGCTCAGGCTTGTCAGAAACAGTAGCGGAGCTTGATTTTTTGGACATCTCCAAAAAGCGATTGGTGTGAATGGATACATGTTTAAGCTATACTTGAAAGATAATAGATATCAGATATAACAACAAAGTACTCCCGTATTGTGTGTGAACTAGTGTGACAATTCAAGCAAAGAGTACAGATAAATTAAAGTTCTAAAGGGTAATATAGCATGACGGAACTTTGGGTTGTCATCTTTGGAGACTGACATACTGACCGTCACCAAAGTTTGTCCTATGATCGATAGCATAAGTCCCGAGATCAGACGTTGGCATCATATGTTGTGGGGGCTATTACTCACTTTTGATGGGTTAAATTCGCGTTTATAATTGTTAAAACTATGGAGTTATTAGTCCGAACCAGTTCCATATGCTCATGTGCTTAGGTTCTTGTCATTGTTCATTGTTCTATGATCAAGCGTGGGAATGTATGGTCTTGATATATGCTATGTTGAAGTTGAGGTGATTCTGATTGTCAATGCTGATCCCAAGGCCCGATGTCGATCGTCTCTCTAGACCTACATACCGACCCACTCGCCTACAAACTACCGAACGACTCTCTAAATCTATACAGATCCACTCACTCTCCTATCTCTTTCACCGATCGTCCTTCAAAACCTAGACTACCGACCGCCTCTCTAAACCTGTACCGAACCGCTCCTCTGGGTTCCTACCGACCCACTCTCTCCCTCAATGCCGAACGACGCCCTTTCTTAGAACACCGACCCACTCCTCTAGACGCCCAACGATTCAACACTATCCTAGTGAGCTACCGACCCATAGGTTTTTCCACCTTCCAGACACCTAACTTTCTTCTCTCGGTACAACAAGACCTCTCCTCCTATGAATGGCGAACCTCCCTAAACCCATCAAGGGCGACCCCTCTCCAAATAGCATGAATCCAAGTCGCAACGCCCTCTGCTACCTTCAGCCTAATACGCTTACTCACCTTAATTCTATCCTCTCCCACTCTTCACGAAAAGCCCGTATGTGTATGATAAATCCTATGTGGCGACATGAAACCTTACCTAGTTGTTAATTCAGAGTTGAGAAGAGAAGTTCTCGGGGCTTGGAGTCGAAGGATATGATGGTAGCAAGAGAATGGTGGAGCGGCGTTATCAGGTAACTCGATAAGTTGGGGAAGGTAAAACTTAGGGCTGTGTTGAAGAAGATAGAAAGTAAGATAAAAAGTGGAAAGAAAAAAAAATAAGTGTGTTTTTATATGCGGAAAGAAGGGATACGAACGGACAGTACCCAATGGAACCAGTCAACACGTTTAAATGGGTCGGTGAAGGAGAGTGCTGTTCGAACCGATCGTGTGGGTCGGTATTGGTGTGTCGATCCACCTTTTGTTAAAAAATAAAATAAAATAAATAAATAAAGCAAATAATATATATATATATATAAAATCATAAATAAAATGAGCATAGGAAAAGATAATCAAATGATAAGAGCATGGATAATAAAATATAATGTATACATGAGAATGTGTGCACATATAATGATGATCGAGGACGATGGTCTGGAGAGATGACAGATACTACAGAATAATTGGAGAAGCGTGGGTTTGGCAAGCCCACTGCGATTCAGCCTTCGGAAGATTGCGGGTCTTTAGATTTCGAAAAGCTAAAACAGGATTCCAAGAATTTCTCTGAAGCTGAACTAATACAGTCAAACGACGAAAAGTTCCTCCGGGGGCCGATGAAAAAACGACAGTCAGCTATGATTTAGGGCAGGCTAGTTTCTGGAAACAAGGAATACTCACCGATTCAAAGCGCGTCATGTTCATCCACACAACTCATTTTAGGGGCAAATGTTACCCGGCTGCTTGACCCGGCTATATAACAATAGTTGTAGAAGTTATAGTTAGCACTAAACAAGATTCTGGCCAAGAAGATACTTGAGATATAAGGGTTTGATGTAATCGATGTGGTTCGGCATGTATGTGTGGCTCGGTAGGTATGGTTCGGCATGTATGTGTGGCTTGGTAGGTATGGATTGGTATGTATGGCTCGGTCAAAGGAGGGAAGACCATGTCGTTCGGTCATGGTATAAAGGATAAGGTAGGTCGTTATACATGGCTCGATCTAGGTGGATCAACAGATGCCACTCGGTTATGGAAGAAAGGTCGTGCATGGGTCGGCCAAGATAGGTCGGTCGGGCCTGGTTCGGCGCTTGTGGTTCGGTCATAATGATTTGGCACGTATGGGTTGGCATACCTGGGACAGTGCATCCTAAGGCGAGTCGACGAGTTACCTGGTGTTTCCTTGCTTCGAGTTTCAACACCATTTGCTTCGAGCTGATCAAAGAGATGCTTCGAGTCGTTCACAAGTAACCCCTGACTCGGCCGGAGTGGCTCGGTGTACCTGGTTCGAACATCCTGAAGCATCACTTGTGGGCCGAGTCGTCTTGGTCATGGGCTTGCGCAGGGGATCTAGCCTGTCTTCGTCTATAAATTGAGGGGCATGGGTACAGTTGAGGAGGACCTTTTTTTTGAGAACTCCAAGGAAACCCCGCCCTTTTTTGTACTCTTCTCTTTTCGATTCAAACTTGTATTCAAGTGGTTTATTTACGGATTGTATATGTATTCAAGTGATTGGAAAAGTAATAAAGATTCTATTCAAAGTGGACGTAGGCAATTACGCCGAACCACTATAAATCTGGTGTTCTCGTTTCAGTTGTTCCTTTTGCACTCAATTGCGTTATTTCTCTGTTTTAATTTACTTTCTTTATTAATCTCTCTACATAACTCTATTCAAGGGTGTTAGTGACCAATTTTGGTGCTAACACATACTATTGTAAATAGCAAATCCAAATGAATATAAACATTCATGTATTAATTAGTTTACAAATTCATGTATTAGTTAAATAGTATTTTTTTCCCTTGACGAATTCATATTTTATAAAAGCATTTCAAACTTTTATAGAAAGGATAGATCTACAACATGTCAACTGATAAATGATCTCGGCACATATTTGAACTTCTTCTTCTAATGCTCAAATGCAAACTATAGGCCAGTGCCCTTCTTTCTATAAGCCTATCACAACTTAAAACATTTCATTTCTATTTAAAAATACAGATGATATCGAAATCTGGCACAATAATATAAAACAATTAAAATGTTAGGAATAATGCATAGTGTAATTACAAAACAATGCATAAGTAAGACATCTTTAAGTATGATTATATAACTAATTTTAAAATTTTAAATTCTTACATATTTAAGTTACAAAGATGAATAAGTTTAGAACACTAAATTAAACACACTTAACTAACCAAATAATAAAGTATCATATATGACTTTACAAAGCATATATGTGTATAATATGAAATGAGTCTCACTACTTCATTATAGAAAGTGGTTGTAGGCTTTCTACCGATAATTACCGCATTTAGCATTTTACGTTAAGAAAATATATTTATGATTGTAATTTGATGTGGTAATTTTTTGTTTCGTTGGTTAATCATGGCTTTTACAAGCAATGTTAACTAATATACCTTAACAAGATAATATAAGCAATTCTTAAATTTTGAATTCATACATACTTAAGTTGCAACAATCCATAAATCTTCCCGACGGAGGACGGCTTGCAGTGGCTTAGAGGCTTGGGCTTGCGATGGTGGCTGGTTAGCTGGCGATGGCTTAAAACCTTATGCGATGACTTGAAGGAGGCACTGGGCTTAGGAGGTAGCGACTTGGGCTTGCGGCGATGAGGTGGCGATTGGGCTTGGGAGGTGACTGCTTGGGCTTGCGGCGACAAGGTGGCGGTTGGGTTTGGGAGTTGACGGATTGGGCTTGCGGCGACGAGGTGGCTGCTGGGCTTGGGAGATTGCAGCTTAAGGAGGCAATGTAGGGCTTGTGGAGGGGCTTCGGCTTGCGGCGGCATGGAGGGAGGAGGAGGTGGTAGAAAAAGAGGTGGCATTCTTTCATTTTTTTAAATTGGAAAAGTGTTAAAAGGAGGGGACATCGGCTAGCGTAAGCATGGATGGGGGCAACAACTTGTCGATGCCAAAAAAGGGCATAGGCAGGGTGTTGGTAATTTTGTGTAGGTAAGGAGTTACATATGACTTGCTGACGCCTTAATCAACGGCGTCAGCGGGGCGTCGGTAATGTCCAATAGGTAGACAGCCAGTTTTCTAATAGTGGAAGTTATTGATGACAATTGGGACTAAGGAGGAGCGCAAGGTAGAGTTGGTCGCCTACCAAAGGATGAAGTTTTTAGCGACAATTTGGTTTCTATGACTGGCTGGTTATACCTTTTGAGCTAACCAATACTCTGGCATACTTTGTTGATCTCATGAACCGTGTCTTTAGGGGTCAACTAAATAAGTTCGTGCTTGTGTTCGTGGACGATATTCTGGTTTATTCTAGGACGAAGGAGGGACATAAGACACGTTTGAGGATTGTGCTTGAAGTGTTTAGAAACACTTTAAAAGTAAAGTTTTTAAAGTATTACTTCTAGATGAGGGATGTGAGATTCTTGGGTCATGTCGTCTTTGAGTAGGGTATTATAGTCGATCCTGCCCAAGTGGCAGCAGTTCAAGACTATGACCAACCCAAGAACGCTACTAATGTAAAAAGTTTCCTTAGACTGGTGGGATATTATAGACGTTTTATCAAGGACGTCAAGATGGTAACAATACCATTAACCAATTTAACGAAGAAGAATCAGACCTTTGTTTTGGACGCGATGTGTGAGCATGTGTTTGTGAGTCTGAAGTAGAGGTTGACAAGTGCACAAGTATGGACCATTCCGAGCGGAAATGAGGAGATGACAGTATACACCAATGCTTGCAGTACTGATCGGGTGTGGTACTGATGCAAGGAGGTAAAGTTGTCACCTACACTAGTCAACAACTGAAGCTGCATGAGAGGAAGTATTTTATCCACGATTTAAATTTAGCGACAATAGTGTTTGCTTTGAAGATTTAGAGGCATTACCTATTAGGAGAAATGTTCGAGTTGTTCATAAGCCACAAATCCTCGAAACCTTTTCTCCAGAAGGACCTCAACCTTTATCAGCAGAAATGGTTAGAGTTCTTAGCCTCTTACAACATTAGCAATTCTTATACACCTGATAAGGAAAATGTAGTTGTCGATGCTTTGAGTAGAAGACATGTCGATTTGGGAGCGATGTTCATAAAGTGGAAGTAGCTAGTGTATATTGTTGGTTATGATCTCAGACCTAGTGTGAGTTGGAGCCATAGATGTTGGCAAGTTTGACCATCGGATCGACTTTGTTCGAGAGGATTTATACTAGTCAGAAGCAAGACATTAGACTAGTAGAGTTCATGGAAAAAGTAGAAGGGATAGTGTCTGATGAGATAAAGAAATATGGACTTGACTGAAACGATTGGCTTTGTAAGGATGGGAGCTTGTTTGTTCCGATGTTAATGGATTACGGGATGAGGTGCTACGAGAGTGCCATCATTTTAGATTGACTATGCATCTCGACGATAATAAGATGTTCTATGATGTGAAGAAGATGTATTATTGGGAGGGGATGAGAAGGATGTCGGGACTTTCATCTCGAAATGTATGAACTGTCGGTTGGTGAAGGCATAGAAGAAGATGCCGAGTGAGTTAACACAACAACTTGAAGTTCCTAAGTGGAAGTGAGAACAAATTTCGATGGATTTCATCGATGGATCATTGAGGACCAGAGGTGGGCATAATAACGTCTGAGTTATAGTCGATAGATTGACGAACAATGCTTGATTGATACCCATCAAGTCTTATAGAATGGTATCAGAATTGGTCAAGTTGTATGTGAAATGGGTGGTGCGATTCAATGGTGCGCTGAAGAGCATTGTAAGTGAATGAGATCATTTATTCACTAGTAGTTTTGGAAGAGCCACTACAAGAAAAAACACCTTTGACAGCAGCTATTCTTAGCGTTTCTCCTTTTAATGTCGTCAACGAAAATCTTGGAGGGAAATTTTTACGTGTAAACGCCGAGAAAACCTAAAATAATATAACTTTACCGCCTCATTTTTTCACTTCACCTATTTACTTTTCTCAGCCTTTCATCTCGTTAATACCTCCACCACCTAAAAAATTAACCCTCTCTTCCAATCACCGAAATTCGCCTTCATCAGTGCCGCTTCACCGTTCAGACATCTCCCTTCACCGTTCTTTCAATTTCGAATTCGAATCATCACCGCTAGCTGCTCCCTCTACAGGTACTTATTTTCAACCATTCGTCGATTTTATTTAGGTTTAAAATGGGTTCTTCAGTTAGTTTAATCATTCATCAATCTCGATTTTGTTATTTCAGTATGTGCTTTTCGATTGCCTTAAATCAGAATTTGTTGGATCGATTTTGTTCATAAATTGATGTTAATGACTACCTTTGGATGACCAAGTCACCCAGTGGTCCATCTGTGAAGTGTTTGGTTAATGCTGGTACATTCTATTTGACTGTCTATTTCGCCCGATTATTTAATTGTATATAAACAAGTTTCCATAATTAGTGCATGTTGTATCATTTTGGAACTGTTGTTTGTTCTAAGGCAAGGTGATATTGAGTGAAAGAGAGTGATGTGTAAAATTAGCCATTTCATACTTTGTAAAATAAGGCAAGATGGAAAAGCACACACTGATCATGCGATTTGTCATGCTTTTATGTTCGAGTTAAATTTAATAAGAGTTCTATTTTCAGTGCACACAATGGAAGAACTGAAACTTACTGGCAATCATCTTAAAGGTTCTAGACCATTATTAACTTTCTCTATGAATTTTGATAAAGAACCTCGGTGGATGCTTATGAAAGAATTGATAACTCAGGTATGTATCATCTCAATGTTTATTAATCATGAAAATTTAGTAGCTGCAGTTTAAGTGCCACTGCGTCATTGAGTAAAGTCGTTAAAAATCGCTTGAGGTTTCAACTTTAAAATGTTGTGTAATGCATTAGACCTGGAAATAAGGACCGGAGCTTTATAATCTAGAATTGCAGGATAGTTTTAACATGGATATGTGATTATATATAGTGCATGCACACTAGCCATTTAAACATTAGCATAACGTTTCGTGTTACATATTTTTTTCTTCAGTCTTTGCTAGTTGAACTACTCATTAAATCCTTTGAGTTTTTCCTTCTATAATTAAAAATCACTCTATTCTGTTTGCAGATATTTGGAACACCAAAGGATCAGAGAAAAGTGAAACCCTTTCATAATCATGTATTTGTTTTTTCAATCGTTGATGATCACATATGGTTTAGGAACTATCAGGTAATATTTTTGGATTTTAGAAAGAGAGGGATGTAATAATACGAGATGTGATTGGAATTTTATTAGTTACATCACAGGACATTGGAGTTGATTATTCCTTAATTTTTTAATTAAAATATGGATGAAAAAAAAATCTGGACTCTGCCCCCATATCCAAATTACATTCAATGATTCAATTATTTACCAGGCTATGTTTAGAAGGCTGATTCAACTACACAAGCACAATTAATCAATCAAGCATTTACATATGATTATAAGTATGTATATAAAAGAATATCGCAACCGTGCCTATTTGTCTAAGAAAGAAAGGGCGATTGTGTTCATTTTCGATTCTTTGATGTTTCTGTGGAATTTGTGTGTTGACTTTTGCATGTGAATGTATAGTAGCTCGGTAGCTATTGACTTGTGATTTCCGCAAACATCTGTTAGTCAACCGAGCAAATAATAGTCATCATAAGTGTATTGCACATTTAATTTGCTTGAATTTGGCAAGTACAAAGTTTGTTTTTCATGCAGATATCTGTGCCTCATAATGAAACTGACAAAGTGGATCGTGGCGGTTTAGACAAGATGACACTTATAGCGGTATGTTTAATGCAGAAATCATAATATATAGATTCACTATTTGAGTTCGACTAATTTTAAAATGCATACAGGTTGGTCCAAGATTTTGTTTAAACCCGATTAAGGTTTTTGGTGGTAGTTTTGGTGGGCAAACTCTGTATGAGAATCATTTCTATGTATCGCCTAACCAGGTATGTTTTGGTGGATTAAAGAATTTTTAAGTATGAGTTGTGTTAAAGTTACCTAGCCATACAGTGGCCGCCACCATTACACATTATTTTAGATGCAACCAGTGCAGCAATTGCAATTTGTTTATGAGGAAGACCGTTGGGATAGTTTAATTCTTAAAATGTGCTCCTTTTGTAATTATCAAATGATACTGTCAAAGATATTTGGTGTAAACTACAGTTTCATAACATTCATGCATGTACACACTGAAAAAAATGTTTGGTGTAAACTACAAATGCAGTGGTCTGAATTAGTATATATTATTAATCTAAGATGCTAATTTTTAAAAACTATCAATGATTGCATACATCATTATGTTGAAGTATAAAAATTGTACAATAAATTGTTCCTATTTAACATAATAGGATATACTGATCAAACATTATTTGAGACAACTGGATCCATCTTACAAGGCTGCAAGCAAATGTCCACATGCAAACAAGTAATATGATATATTGCGTCCAGAATCATGTAAAATTATATAGTTAAGCTATATTACCGTTCTCATTCAAGAAATTGAAATGGGTTATATTGAATAAAGCACTCAGACAACACTACAAGAAAAACCAATAACTATCCCAAAAAAGTACTGTTCAATTTGTGTATGAATTCTGCACACAGAAAAGACAGGAGGTCACTCTGTCCGACTTTCTTATTTCATTTGTTCACAGTTTCTCAGATATGAGATGTAGAAAGGACTCCTCCTCTAAGTGAGCTGAATCAGATGCTTATTGGTCAGGTGAGCTTTCTTTTCAGTTTTTTTCTTCCTTTACCAATTTATTACCATCTTAGTTCCAAAATTCTTTTCGTTGCATCGCGGTATATTTTATTTGGTTCGAATGTTTTCCACTAAAAATCTTGCCTAATTATGTGATGCCTTTTCTTTCCAGAAGCAAGTGAATCAAAATGATGTCGCTTGCATGTACTTTCAGCTTTTCGCTCACTAAATTAACTTTCGCAATTTACCTTGAAAGGATTTATCATTAAATCAACTTTATTTAATATCTGTGTTATAATAGAGTATGAACTTATAGAATCTCAAGTATGTTGACTGCATATAGACATAGCTCTATCAGGTTATATAAGCCTATATGTGCAAGTTTATTGTGGAAACATGCTCGTGCATTTACTCCAGTGACTGTGATACTCATTAAGTTAATTACTACACCATTTGTATATTACAGCCAAATGATACTAGACTTGACATATTTCTGAATCCTTGCTGCCATGTTATTGATTTTGATGAAACCCATTATGAAGCACTCCACAATTTTCCATGAGTATTTTTGCCCTATCGTGACGCTATATTGTAACGTCCCTGTCTAAAATTAAAATAAGATAAACATTTTATAATAACCATTGATTGATGAAAACCCACAGTTTGAGTTAGTCAATGCCAGTGTTGACATAGTAAGATGTACATTATTCTCACAGTATTTATTAAGTTAAACGGCAGAAAAAATCTACTAGCTTCTGTTTGTCATTGCATCCATGAACACAAGCCTTTGTGCATGATGGGTTTATATCGAAAAGTATGAATAAGTCTGTATGGTTGAATGTTGTGGTTGACATTTTTGACTTTTAGGAAGATTTTTGTAGCAAGCTTCCTTTCCCATTAAAACTGAGGTTTGAATGCAAAGATTATTTGATCTTTGTGGTGCATCATAAAGTATTTTAGTGCTAAATGCATTACTTTAATTGTCACAGTGGGACAACATGGATAAGCTTCATGAAATCAATTAGGATTTCTCAAACTTAGAGTTATGTTATAATTGTACAAATAATGTATACTAGTAAATTGGGAATACATAGTTGCACTTCAATTGTAAGATTTGTCAATTATTGGTAAACAGAAAGCCTTTGAAGATGGTGGATCACTTCAGTGGAAGACAGCTTTCTTCTTCTATAGCAATGAACGTGAGTGATTTGTTGCCTATTTTGTATTTCATAATGTATTTTTTGTTACTGTAATATCTCATAGAAGGCTTCCAAACATAGAAACCAGAGTTCTAATTCTCTACTCATAATTTACTTAGTGCACCCTTGAATTTAAATAAAAACTTACAAGTTACCATTAAGGTTCTTTAATGTACAACGTACTGCCACCAACCTATTTTCTTTATGGTATCAGAGCGTTTGATCAACAATGAATAAAATTACTTCCAAATATATATTGTTGAAAACAGATAGTTAATTCATACTCATATTTTTATGAGAATTTTTCTTCCACCTCCATTTTAGGACAAGAACTAAATACTCAAAGCTCGTTGGGTTGCATTCTTTTAATGCAAATAAATAATGTTCAAATTTAATAAAAACAAGGGTGTTATTTAAATAATCCATACATAATGTTCAAATTTAATAGAAAAGGTGTTATTGGAATAATACATCGATTTGCTCGGTTAGCAAGTAACATAACTAGCTGATTGAATGTTTATGATTTGAACCTCATAATCAACATCTTTAATCGATATTATTTTATTTAATTTTTTAGTTGAAATCATAGGTAATTCTTGAAAAAAGACAGCGAAAATGTTATATCAAAAGTCGAAGGTACAATTCAATGCTTCCGTAAATTCAACGATGGTTTATAATTATATCGTCCAAGTTAGATTATTCGCGGGATAGTGAAAACAGAGGATAAATTATAACGAAAAGGTAGAGTAGTCAAATGACAAACTACTTGGCTCGTCGCTTTTACCTTTCTGATTTGTCATAATATTTTAAAATTCATATAATCAAAGTGGCCCTCCTGCTATGGATTTAGTAATCATAGCACCCCATTGAACAAAAAGAGGGGATTCTAAAAAAAACAGTATAATGTAGACTGGTAGGCCATCAAAACACAGAGTTTGAAACATTTTACTACGTTTGGATCATAGTTAATTTTGGACATGTATACAGGTCGCGATTTCATTGGATCTGTAGCATTTAAAACTGAACCGAGTACGAAAATGAAGTTGCTGGCAACCGACCGCGGAGAAAGGGGAGAAATGATGGTGGAAATAGGCTGTTACCAGTTGAGAATACTTAACTTGCATGTTTATATATCTTGTAGAAGTGTTGCATTCACTCTCATCCACTTTGTCACTGTCTGTTAGGCTTGAAGTCCTTGATATCAGTGTATCTGTTACTCTAGTAGTTAGAACTACATGTGTTTCTGATGCTTTGGGAACTGTAGACTTCATATTTTTTTCAGTTTTGGGTTTCCAATTGCACTTGGTTCATGTCTGACTTGAGTGTATATACACGTCACTGACATCTAAGTCTTTTAGGCATAAAAGTGTGTCTGGGCCATATTGTTTCTTCAAGCAGTTTGCATTTTGTAGTATGCATGAAATTCCAGGTCATTTCGTATATGTGTTTATTGAAGCTTTGCATATTTCGTGTACGTGTTTATTAGCACAGGTCATTCGTGCATAAATTATTAGTCCCATGTCATTTTCCAAGTTCTGTCTTGTTTTGCAATTTGTGGTGAATGCGTGAGTTTTGAGAAAAATGCAATGCGTGAGTTGAAAAAAAAATGCATGCGTGAGTTTTGAAAAAAAATGCATGCGTGAGTTTTGAAAAATTACTCTTATTTTGACTTAGTAACCGTCAAATTTAAGTGAATTTTTAAGCGGTTATCCCGCAACGCTGATTTAGAAAATATATCTCATCGGAAAAGATTAAAGTTCTCAGGAGTATGTGTAGTCTGTTTATTTATGGTTGGTTCTTCGTGGCAGTTATGGTGAAATAAAAGAGGTATGGTTAGATGGTGCAAAAGGTGAAGGAGAGAAAGACATGGAATACTTTTTTGATACTTGGTTCGAGGTCATTCATCAACTCCAACCAAATGCAGTTATATTCTCCGATGCTGGCCCTGACACTAGATGGGTCGGCGATGAAACTGGAGTTGCTGGTACAACTTGCTGGTCCCTTTTTAATCAGAGCGATGTTACAATTGGTCACACTTTTGGCAGGTGAGTATTCTCATTATTATTTCTTGCTTGCCTTCAGTTGGTCTTTCAGTATTATCAAATCAGCAAAAGGAGACTTTTACATTATTCATCTCTCTTAACTGAGCTAAATGAAAATATGAACAATTTACTCCATTAGGTCCATCAAATTCAATTAGTTAAAACTATCTTCATATGGTTTGTTAGTAGTGTTCATGTTTGGAGACACATATACCTCTAATCAAAATAGCAGAGTTTTTTTTCAATGACAAGCATTTTGCTTGATGTTGGTTAAGCAGTGCAAGCACGCAGTTGCCTTGCATATGATCAACTAAATATGGTTTCTTGTAGCAGTGTTTAAAGAATCATGCATCTCTGATACTAATTACTTTCATTTCTATGAGATATTGCAAGAATTCAGTTTAACTCGCAAGGTTACATTCAACTTGAAGTAAATACTAATCTTGTACAAATTTTAAAACACTCCAGAGAAATTCACCCAAGAGATCAAACAACCATTGATTTGTTCAATGTCTTAGACTTGAGACTAAAGTATACGTAATTAATATATATATATATATATACAAACACATATACATACACATACATACACACACATGGAAACCCTTAAATCCTTTGCAACCGTTAGATATGAAGCAGCAAGGTTCTCAAAAATAGAATTTAAATTATAAATCATAATGTTCAAACATCAAAATTGATATGGGATTGAAATTGTAAATCGTAAATTCAAAAATTCATATTATAAGGTTTGTACATAATTTGAAATCGATCTTGATGTTTGACTTGAGAATGTAGATACACTACTCTGTCCTAATTAACTATTAAGCCTGTGACATCTGTACTGCTTTTCAATGCAATTCATAACTTCGATCTCGAACATATTGATGCCGACACTGCGTTGCAACTTGCTAGGGATTTCATCTATCTGTTTCTATCCAACACTTTTTTAGGAGCTTTTGTAAGTTTTGAATGTTCATATTTTCCCTTTCCTTGTGGATCTCATAATATTTAACTATGATTTTGAAATATCATATGCAGACTGGATTGCTCAGTGCATACATCATTAAAATGTTATATTTTGCCAGGTTTGTTTGATCAATTTCTTTAATGAAGGAAAATGGAGACTTGCTAGTCATAAACTAATACCCATGAATTTAGTGTTATTTGATGTTTGGTATTTTATGTTCCAGGCACTCTACTGATCGTGAAGTTGCACTCATGATGCTTATGGAAAACCTATCATACATGCTGGCTGAAGGGTTTTCTTTCTTTTTTCCAATAACGTTAATATTTTAATTTTACAATATTCCGATGATATTAGATGCAAACTTGCTTTCTAGATATTGTGCATTTGTCTAATTTTGTATGCAGTTGGTTTATAAATTTTATCTCTCTTTACGGGTTTATGTAAACTTTGTTCATGGATATTGTGTTCAACTTATTTTATGGAAGTGATTAATAGTTATGCTTTTATTTTGAAATTTTTAGTTTGATTTGTTTATGTTATGTACATTAACTGATTAAAATATAATTAAATGTAGTTTATATTAATGATATGTGCGAATATTGCAATGACACAACATTGCTGTCAATTCTTTGGAAAAAAAATGCATATCCCTACGACAGCGTTTATACATTGCTGTCAATTCATTGGAAAAAAATGCATATCCCCACGACAGCGTTTATACATTGCTGTCAATTCATTGGAAAAAAATGCATATCCCTACGACAGCGTTTATACATTGCTGTCAATTCATTGGGAAAAAAATGCATATCCCTACGACAGCGTTTATACCTTGCAGTAGAAAACTATTAACAGCGTTTACACCTTGCAGTAGAAAAATTATTAACAGCGTTTAAAAAACGCTGTAGAAAGTGGGTTTTTGACAGCGTTTATATTTTGCAGTTAAAAATTTAGGGTCAACGACCGCATGTCGTTATACAGCGTTTTTAAAAACGCTGTGAAAACTTTTAACAGCGTTTTTCAAACGCTGTGAAAAGTCTTTTTTGTTGTAGTGAGCTTACATGAGGCGCTGGAGAAAGAGCTACATCTCAGTATAGCCTAACACCCACAAATAGATGGGTAAACCGAGAGGGTAAATCATATATTAGAGGATCTCTTACGAGCTTGCATACTCAATTTCGAAGGCTCATGGGATGGTCATTTGTGTTTGGTGGAGTTAGCATAAAATAATGGTTACCAGTTTAATATTAGTATGGTACCATTTGAAGCATTGTATGGCCGTCCATGTAATGCTCCTTAGTATTGGTGGCAGGTGGATGAGAAACTGATACTTGGACCAGATATGATTAGCGAAACCTCGAAAAAGATTGAAACAATTCTCCAATAAATTAAAGTTTCTTAGGATAGGCAAAAGAGCTATGCTGATAAGAGATGTAGAGATTTGGAGTTCTCTGTCTATGATATTGCATTTGTGAAGATTTCTTTATTGCAGAATGTTGTTCGATTCGGTAGTATGAGGCAGTTGGCATCGAAATTCGTAGGTCCTTTCCTGATAGTTGAGAGGAATGAGAACCTAGCATATAGGGTCGACTTACCTAAGAAGATGGCGGGTGTGCACACTGTATTCTACGTCTCTCACTTGTGTAAATTTATGCACAACTTAGGTATGACGATCGCACCGGATCAACTTGATGATATCGAGATTAAAGCAGAAGTTTCGAGACCTCATAGGCCAATTTGTATCGTCGGACGTGATACGAAATAACTTAGGAGGAAGACGGTGGAGTTAGTGAACGTTCAATGGGGTGAAGGTGAAGGGGATTGCATGTGGGAAATAGCGGAGAGCATGAGGGCTGCATATCCAGATCTCTTTGCATGGTAAGGCCTACTATTTAGTGTACTTTCTTTCACTTTTAATATCATATAGGATAGTTTAGTATCTTGTATGCTAGGATAGGTATACCTATATTATTGATTTCATGGCTGCCTGTTTGATATGTTTGATTGTTGCTTATGATTGTTAGACATACAGGGTAACTATAGTTGACTATTCCTTGAATTATTTGGGGATTTTGGAAGCAAAATTTCTAAAGTTGGGGAGAGTGTAAAGACCTGTATTTTATTTATATGATGATCGTAAAATTTTATTATTTAAATCAAACGAGGCCTTATGACTCTATAATCATATGAAAAAATATCTAAAAGCTGGTATGCAGCGAAGAACAACCTGAACAAAGTAAGCGTAGCAATAAGAATTTACTGTTCGTGGATTTTATTAGAGTTTTGACTATTCATGATCCTTTTATTTGATGACTATGGAATAATTAAATGAGAAGCTTATTTTGGGTTTATATTATATGCATCCACTAAAACACTCCTCTCATGCACGAATAATATAATAAATTAACCAAAACCACTTTAAAAACATGATATTCTTAGATAGACAATCTTAATCTAAAAGTAAAAAGAAAAACTTGCATAACCAAGCAAGATAGTATCAAAAAAAGACTTTAATTTTTAAACATACAAATTTCTTCTGCTATCACTTTCAATGGAGGAAGAAAGAGAGGTAAACAATGTAAGTGGAATTATTATATAAATTATAAACTAATATCAAATGATTTTTTTTAATGATATTAATACTAGCGATTCTATTATTTGTATGAAAATCATGGGTTCGAACCCCAAAGACGTCATAATGAGTGCTCTTTTTGAATAAAGTATCACTCTTGTTGTAGCAAAAACTATTTGTATGAAAATCAATAATGTTTAACTAATGTTGTATTATCTTTTGTAAAGTTATGGATATTACATTTTTTCATTCATAATAATATTTTCTCGTATCATCCATTAGTGGAAGACGAAAAGGAGATGAAAAATTTAAATAAAACGTATTTTATTTTTTTCAGATTAGTGTTTTATGATTTAAGAGACTTTTATTGGTATTTAGACTATGTCATGCCATACATAAAGATTCGAACAACTTGCACGCATTTTGAAATATTGGGTTTTGATTTTAGGTGAGAATAGATTTTGAGATATCGAGTTTTCAACAAATTTTATTTTGAGAAGGAAAAACTTTTGAATAGTGGTCTTTTGCAAGTATTAAGGAAAGTCAAGAACTTGTTAGAGCTTCGGCTTGATGATGGATGTCTTGGTATCTCAACGACCTTGTGGTGTTGAAATCTACTGAAATGTGGTGGAGCAGAAGAAGAATTTTTGGAAAAGGAAGAAGATGCCATTTTAAGTGTTTTTTGTTTGGTGAAGTTTTCGTTTAACGAAACAAGTAATGAATGAAGAAAGATCGAGAGAAGGATTTTGTTGTATTCATTTGTAATTGGTTGGCTAGTGTTTAGTGGGCTTTTGGCCGGTGTACTGTAACGACCCACTATTTCAAACCATTCAAATCGACAATAATCCACACATGTCAGACTTGAATTGCTTAAAACAACAGATTGTTATTTTATATTGGCAAAACTTAGCATATACAGTAAATAAATCAATCACAGACATTGAGTAATACAACAATAAGCAGCGAAAATAGAAAAATAGTAGTTCATGAAGCTACTACAGAACATCAGAGTCTAAAGAAAAATACAACAGAAATCCAATACATAGTAGTCTCAATACAAAAGAAAATGACAAGTCTGAACATAAACAACTGGGAATAACTGCAATAACTGAAAAGCTGAATAGATAAAGATAGATCTCCAAACGAAGCTCCAAGCTCCAAATGTGGGTCTCAAATGCTGTGACACTCTGGCTGACCTGAGCATAAAGCAAAACACAAAACACTCGAATCAGGATTAACATTCTTATGCAAGTAAATCAACTCAAGGGAAATGTCCAAGTGAAATGCAATATAACTTAAAGGATGCTTGAGATTCCATCCTTTAAGGATCCGTGGAACTATCTACATACATAATACAATACGCTACATAGATAATGTCTATAGTAAAGTAAAATATTAAAATAGCGTTAATGCGTTACCCATATCCCCATTAACACATTTTTATATAAATATCATAGTCTATGCAGATACTGTAAGCCCCACCAAACCAGTGGGATACTCAGGGAGCACCCATAGGTACGATACAAACCAAAGTCGTAGTGGGTGCGATAAGGCTTATGACAAGGCATGCGAGGCAATGCCCAGGGTAGGATACTACCATTTTGCGGATCCGAACTGATGGTAACGCATAGCAGCTACTACCGCCCACCTCGAGACACACTCCCATAATCAAAGGTGCGCACCAAATCAAATCACAAAGTAATAGATATGGTTTCTAAGAAGCATGCTCGATCGGAGGTGCGACCTCACTTGGCCCGACGTAACTCATGTTTTAGTCATATCAAGCCAACCCGAGGGGGTCAGGGTTGCGTTCATACCTCACATAGACGTTCGCCAAACCATCCTACTTCGTTCTGGATTCTCTATCACGTGCACAGTTGTTAGTGGTTTTTGGTATTGGTAGAGAGTATGACAATATCCGAGCCCGGTCTCTTTAACAACCAAACGCTTATTTCACACCGTGGTCATTTACATTTCAAACAGTTCATACTTCATATCAAAATATCATATTCATTTCAAAATCATAACACTTTCGAAACCATTATTTACTTCAAAATCATATTCAATTCCAAATCATAATCATATCAAAATCACATTCACTTTTGAAATCATTATTCACCTTAAATCATATTCGTTTCAAAATCATAACCACAAAATAAGTTAAACCATCATATTAAAATATTCACATTTAAATCCATTAAATCTAAATCATAATAGTTCAACTTAAACAGTTTGAATATTGAAAGTAGTTTATATATTGGAATAGTTATACAAAAATAGTTTATATTTAAAAATAGGTTATAGATTAAAATAGTTTATATATTAGAAATAGTTTATACATTAAAATATATATATTTAAAATTGTTTATAAATTTAAAATAATATATATTAAAATAATTTATACCAAAAATGGTTTCAAATTAGAATTGTTTCTTCCAATTTCACAAATCAATTCAAAACAACTTTAGTTCCAAAGTTCAATTTAAATCAATCTCAGTTCAACGATTTCAATTAAAAAGGTTAAAGGTTCAATTCAAATTCTCATTAAAACTATTTCAATTTATATCGATTTCCAATCTAGGCTTGAACTACAAATTTAAACCACTTCCAATTCAATAGGTTTCAAATTTTAAATATTCAAACATTTACAATAACTCAATTTGATAAATTTCATTTATATTTCAAAATTCAACTTTAAGTTTATTTAAATTTGAAAATATTCACTTAATCATTTTTAATAACATTTAAATAAAATCTCAAATTCCAAATTTAAATCAATATTAAATATCAATTTCAATTTTATTTAAATTTGAAAATATTCATTTAATCAACTTTAATCAAAATCCAGTTATCAAGTTATAAAATCATATCTTTAAAATATCAAAATAATAAGTTCAAATCAATTCGTATTTAAATACAATTCTTAAAAAAATTAAATTACAAATCAATTTTAATTTATCTTTCCAGCCTTAATTTATTAAAGTTATTACAAAATCTATTTTCAAAATATTAATATAAATTTTAAATAAATATTTAGTGACATTTTATATATATTAGTTAAATTAATTTTTTATTAAATTTTATTAAATCAAATCTATCTTATTTTATATTAAATCTTATTTTTATATATTTAAAATAATAAAATTATAAGTAAAATCTTAAAATTTATATTTTTCAAAACTTAACCTATAAATTTAAAATTTCCAACATATAATTTAAAATCTAAATTTTTACATACATATCAAAATAAAACCTTTACATTATATTTTAAAATCAATATTTATTAAAACCCATATATTTTCAAAAATTTTGGAAATCATTTTTTAAAAATAGACCAACGATTTCCGTATATAATTTTATATCTTATGGTCAAGTGATACAGATATTTATCATTTCAATCCGTAATAATTTAATATTTACAGGTATATATCATTTCAATCCGCAATCCCAAAATTCAAAATCAATAAAATCGCTTGGGTTTATCATTTCAACCTATAACGATTTTCCCCTAATCTATAAGATCTTTCGGGTATGTATCATTTCAACCCAAAGGAATTTCCTAAACTATCAGGGAACTTGTAGAGTAAGAACAATAAAATAATAGCATAAAATGACATAGCATATCAATGACAAATATGATCATAATTAACAATTTAAATATATTAACAGGTTATTGGTGTCAATAAATCAATTAACATAGGTTAACAAATTTAAATAAAAACATATCATATTTAACAATTAAATTATTAACCAATTCGAGTTTAATAACATATTTAAATCGTCATTTCATGTGAAATCAATTTACTAAACTTATGAATGTTAATCGTGAGTGATCGCTCACCTTTCAAGGCTAGAGAAAACAACGACAACGAAGAACGATGCGAAGGCTGCGACAAATTTGACAGTGAGAAAGCAAATCAAGGTGGACCAGAATTCGAGAATCAAATATATATATATATATATAAATACATACATACATATATTATTATTATTATTTTAAAGGAGAGAAGAGACTAGAGCTGCTTGGTGTTCGACCTTGGGAAGGTGGTCACGGAGGGCTGCTGTCAGGTGATGGAGGGGTGTGGAGCAAGGCTGCTCGGGTCAGGTGGTGCAGGGGTGGTTTGAGTGCTCAACTGGGAGTTTAGGGCGGCTGGGAGGATGAGCGGGCTGTGAGAAGGTGGGTTGAGTGGCTTGGCTGACTCGGTTGTGGCGCGGAGGACTGTGAAGGTGGAAGGGATCTGGTGTTCGGGTTGGTTGGCGTGGTGAGAGGATGGTGGTTGCATGGAGGGGAAAGGCGGCACGACAGGGGTGAGGAGAGGCTTGCGGTGAAGGGATGACTGGCGGCGAGTTGTGGAGGGTTCAGGTTGCGGGTCTGGAGAGACTGGTGGACGGAAGGCTGGGGAAGCAGTGGGTTCGGTTGTCAGGTGGTGGGTTATTGGGTCGGGCTATAGAGGAGGACGACAAGGTGGAGAGACTCGGCTGCTAGGGAAGAAGATAAGGTGGAGGAAGGGCTGTTCAGGAGGAGGATGCTGGGTCTGGTGGCTGCAAGGCTGTGTGTGAGGGGAGGAAGGGTTTGGCGGCTGGAGGTGAAGTGAAATGGTCGGCGAAGGAAATGGTAGGAAGGGATGGACAGGCGACGATGAAGGAAACGAACAGCAGAGATTCATAAACAATTATATATGAATGCTTACC
Organism: Allium fistulosum; assembly: GCA_030737815.1. NCBI lineage: Eukaryota > Viridiplantae > Streptophyta > Magnoliopsida > Asparagales > Amaryllidaceae > Allium > Allium fistulosum. Next base: position 330,899,100 of record CM060906.1, read on the forward strand.
TTATAATATAATTTTTTTTATAGAATGAGAGAGAGAGGAAAGCAAAAGAACGAGAGGAAGAGAATGAAAATGGACGAACCAGAATTATAAAGTGAAATAGTGGAATAGTAATAGCCAATATTTGAATTTTGGGAATTATTAATAGCTAGTGGCTATTAGCTTTTTCACGTAGGACAATGAAAGGACATAGGAAACCAAAATGCTCAAATGCGGAACCGATACGGTTAATCGTTTCGCAGATTTCCTCGTGTACCAGACGCCGAAATGTACAAATGAATATACTGCGGAGATCAGCGTGATGAGACGAACAAGGTGGTACACAAATATGAATGACACGATCCGCCTATCAAAACTCGAATTTCGCTGCCAAAACTGCTGCTAAAACGCCGAAAATAATATAAACGAAGCTAAAGCAGTCCAAATTTGACGAAACGAATTATGACGTCTCACTTAGAAAATGATTTACATTTTTCTTATATAAAAATATTCAGATTTCAAAAATATTTTAGTTTCATCAATTTAACTGATTTTAAATTTTAAATTAAAATTTCACAACCAAACACTTATATATTTTCTGATGAAAATTCGACACTTGTTACGTTTAAATAGACGTATCCCAAATATCAAATTTTCATTTTTAAAATTTTATTGTTTATTTTTATGATAAATTTTAGTTAATTACGTTATTTAAAATTGTTAAAATTTCTGGATTGTTACATGTACACAATGTTTTGTCCCTCATTTACTTATTTTGTGTTGTGGGTTGTATATATTGTATATTTTAAATCCACTAATAAAGGTATTTGAACCTTTGTTAGAAAAAGAATATAAGATGAACAATAATACTTTGCAAACATATGCAGATCATTTCTAATGATTTTAGTGGAGCAATCCTGGAAGAATGAGATGCTTTTTAAATATTTGCAAAATTTTGCAAAATATGCATACGTTTTGTAAAAGCAATGCACATTTCGCAAATATTTGCAAAATGAAAGAAAAATGAATAACAATATTGTGCAACATTAGTGGAAATATTGAACCATTGGTACTTCATTCGTGATGGTAATGAAAAACGTACACTAATAAAACATAAATAATTAAAAAAGACAAAAATGGGCATTTCTGTTCAATTTGATTATATCCAGGGATAGAACCGACCCAACCAATTTAGTTTCAGGAAGGATATAAAGAAAAACATATTAACTACAAAAGTTGGCATAACCAACCTTAAACTTATGTTTTTTGATATACATAGCAAATAGCAAAGCACTCCACTAAACAATCTTACTACAAAGTTTGTTAATATATTCAACTCCAAAACATTAAGGGTGCATTTGCGACGAACGGTAACGGGATATTTGAGCGGGGAAGATTGATGAATGAGAAATGTGTTTGCGGCTACAAACGGGATATTTAAACAGGGCATTTAAGTTGTGATTTTTAATTTAATTGATATATAGTTGATTAATTATTTATTTTCTTGTGGTATATGAGTATAATTAAAATGAAATAATTGTACGGAAATTGAAATACATCCAAATTAATTATACAGTACTAGTAAATATAGATAAATGATACAATCAATCAGTGCAGACATGTTGCAACAATTTCATCTCTTATGGTATTTTGAATTGTTACCATTTCATTGCCTGTGTGTCATTGTATCGTTCAGTTGCTCTGTTCGGTGCAATTCTCATACTATAATATTCCTCATGGTTTTTCTATGAAATAAGATCAAGATCATCACCATAAACCATAAAATATGGATCACTCGTGTTGCATTTTCGTATGTAATTATGTATAGCTATTGTAGATACGATATTTTTTACTTGAGCTTCAAATGAGTATGTTGGTATATTCTTCAAAATGACAAACTTTTTTTTTCATATTTCAAAGATTCTCTCAATTGTCATACGTAAACTTGAATGATAGAAATTAAAATTTTCATTTATCGATTTAGTTGATTTGCGGTTTCACGAAAATGAGGAATATGATATCTAATATTACGATACGGTGGTAAATAACCAGTTTGAATCGGATGTCCTGAATCAACTACATAATATTGTCCAAGTGGAGGGTGAGGAAAGTTAGAGGTTTTATCAGTTATAATTGATTTAAAAATTCTACTATTATGCGCAGTACCTTCTCAACCAGCTACAACATAAGTAAACTGTAAATCGAATGAGCATGCTACTAAGATATTTTATGTAACATAACTTTTTCGTTCTATGTATGGAACTACTAGTTCTATATGTAAGTGTGCCAGTACGTGCGTACCGTCTATAGTACTAACACGGTTTCTAAAGTATGAGTAGTAGTGGTTTGAAGTTCTAATATGATATGGAATAGTATTTTAAATTGAGGATCATCTGGCTTGGTAATATCTATAGCGAGTAATTGTGCAGCATTTAAAACAATATGAAAACAAATTTCAACAATATGAAAACAAACTGAAATTGTGCTACCTGACCTTTGAAATCATTCGTTCATTTATCGATTTGAGAGCGCTGCAGCTACAATGTATACGAATATAGCAACCGTTTTTCTAATACTAATGTTTTCCGTTATAGTCATATCATAATTTTGCAGCCTATCGCATAACGAGAGAAAACAAAGTTTTTATTAAAAAATTTCGTTGACAGCGTTCTTTATGCTCATTCAATATGTCTTCCACCCATATTAAATCGGTATATTCTGACGTGTGAATCTGGACGATATCGTTCCTGCTTCTTTGTATACGTTGCTATAGCATCGAACCCTGTGCATATTTGTACTCGGAATCTGATTCCGAATTAGACATTGTCGGTGTAGATGGAAAAGTGTAAAGCAGAGAGGAGATGAAGGGGGAAGAGGAGGAGATGAGGTTGGTGGAATGGTGTGGAGGAGATGGTGGTTATGTAAGGGAATGTTGGGAATACGTTGACGTCGGACGTGTCGGACGCCAATGTATCAAAATTTTCAGTCAGGTAACGATGCTGGAAAGGAAAATTGAACGTTGGAGCGTCGGACATGTCGCCAACGGTAACGTGGTAAAAAAAGACTGCGAGCAAAACCTAATTGTACGAAGTTTAGGGGGTCATGCCTACATGGTGAGATCAATAAGACGGATTGGGGCGGGTTTTCCATGCCCCATACCCGATCCGAGTTTTTTAAATCCCACTTCAGACCTCTTCCGTAGACCCGGTGTGGGTCTGGATTTTCGCCCCAACCTGAGACCCGTACGGGTTAGGGTAAGACCCGGCCCACTTCGAAACCCGATGCATCTTTGTTTGTTCTTCCAAAAGTTGATTCTGATTTGCACACACTAATATCTTTATGCGTAAATAAGATAGATATTAAAAAAAATATTGATTATAGATAATAATGACTATAAAATTGAAAGGAAAAAAAATAAATTGTTCAATTAGAATTCAAACAATATGCATTTTTGTTTATGCAATTAGCAATAATGTAGCTTAGTATTTCAAAATAATAGAACTTATTAAATAAAACATTATGATATCTTAATTACAGAAATTTTTGTTCAATAGATCAGTATATCATAATTAGTTGATATTATGAGCTTCGATAGTATGAGTTGGGTTGGGACAGGTTTGCTAAACTCCAACCCAATTTGAAACCCAAAGCTTCCATAAGCGGGTTATGAATCTACCTGTCCCGATGAATGCTTAATTCTCCGGTTGGGGCGGGTTTTGGACTGCCGGTATTTAATTCTCCGGTTTTACTAGAATGCTTAATTTAGACATTAGCCGATAGCTATAAGAGATCGGTTTTGGTTTATAACATGTTAGTGGTTACTAAGTATTTAATTTTGACATTAGCTGGTTTATTAGAAAATTTGTCGTTATTTGGTATTTTGTGTAGGCATTAGCTAACAGCAATACTGCAGATGAATTTCAGTTTAATAAGCTTTTGGTGGTTACTCCATATTTAATTGCATTAGCTAATAGCAACATTGCACTGAATTTTGACTATTAATTTCTTACAGGTTACCGTGTATTTAGTTTGACGCTTAAATTATCATATCATATGGGCTTCGTTGGATATCACTTGAACATTCAGATAAGGCACTTGTAGATTAACTATGTACATTAGTAACAAAAAAATAAATAAATAAATAATAAAAATAATAATGGTCTACAGGAGTTTTTTGGACAGTGAAACTGAGTTATATATGCATGTATAGTCAGATTTATGCTACAAGCACTTCAATAAAGGTGTATCAAAGTTTGCTTTTAAAAAAGTGCTTTTTTTTTCAAGGAAAGGGCAGACCTTTACTTTATCCTTCACTTTTCAAACATATAAAAGTAAACATTTGAACTACAAAGTGACAAATAAACATTTTTCTTTACGTTACTTGGTGCAGCCTGATCTCGGATGATTTCTAACCTTAGTTTTGACAAAATAATTGAAAAACTAGGAAGAGGGAAAAAGGAAGAAAAATATATTTTAATATGCCGTTACATTTTAATATTAAGGGAACAAGCTTTAACTTTTAAAGCCTCTCCATCCATCATGAATGATAATACTAATTCATTTTAGTTAATACAATTATGATTAGAAAACTAATTTGGAGGTTATATAACAAGAGGATCATAAATGTACTCGTAGTAAAATGTAAGATGGCAAGGGAAATTAAAATAAATAAGTAAATAAATAAAATAAAGGGGAAATTAATTTAAAGGACAAAAATTTGTATATTTTTTGCCTCAAGGACATAACCTCAATATTTTTACCATAAGGACAAACATTCTTCTAAAAATTATTCATAAGAACAAATATTTTTCAAAATTATTCATAAGGACAACAAAACTGCTACCAAGCTAAAAACTGATACCTAAAAACTGCTACCGATAACTACAAACTGATACTATCAATGAGTAAAAACTGATACCTAAAGAAAGTTGTCCTTCAGGATAAAATATTGAAGGCATGTCCTTGAGACAAAAATGCTGAAATTTTTTGTCCTTGACAATAATTTCCTGTAAAATAAAATGCAAACAAATTTGGAATACTTTTAGCAACTGAGCCAAATCTATGCATTCATTTAAGGGATCAAGAGCTGTGAGAGAAGGCAGAATGTTGTGAACAATAAAAATAAAAGGGGATTTTCACTCAAAGTTTCTCTTTGTGCAGGATAATAAGTTTCAAGGACAACACTTTTGAAAAATTAGTTTTAAGGACAATTTACAGCAAAAAGATAAATGAAGTTATCATTTTCAGTTATACATATATCATGATAAATGAATTTATCATTTTCCTGTATAACTTTAAAAGATAAATAAATTTATCATTTTTCTGTATATTGTTCTTACAACCAATTATTCAAAAATATTGTTTTTAAAACCTATTACTTTGAAATGAGAAGCTATTCAATCTAATTTCCACATAAACTTGCACAAATAAGTACAATTTCATTAAGAAGAAACAAAATACTATTAGTAAATTAATGTTTAAGGGGTTCGTTGCTTCTGTGGGTTTACTGGAGGTTAGCCTCAAACACTATTCTTCTATTTTCATTCTAACTGTCTTCATGTGCCCACTACCTCTCAACCATTGCATTTTCCATCATATCATCTTTTTCTTTTTATTATGATGGCCCACATGTGAATTAAATATTTATAATATTGTATGGATGTGATTTAATGAAGAGCATGAAACATAGAGTATGTGGACATATCCTCACCATCTATTTATTATGGTCGGTCCTTTGTAAGAATTAAATATTTATAATATACGGCTCTGATTTAACGAGGTGCAGCACAAATTTTTTTCTTTTGGTATAAATTTAATTAATAATAACAAAAGAAATGTTTAGCAATCTCATTAATAATAACAAAATTTATAATGTATGGCTCAATTCATCTGGTCAGCCCCTGTTTAGCAATCTCATTAATAATAACAAAATATAATTAATTTTCTCTTGGTATAAATTACAAGTCCTTGTCAGCCAACCTTCTATTATCGCAAATTCTATTTCAACTCGAGTATTTACTCAGTAGCCCCCTAAAAACTTAAAAAGTCTGAAAACCCAAAAAATAAGTTAGTAGCCCCTCTACCATTTCTAGAATTACCCTTCCATCACGCAAAACGTGAAAATTGAATTTTTTTCTTCACTGATCTAGAAACTAGGGTTAGAATTTTTTCGTCACTGATTTAGAAACTTAGTAGTGAAAAATTGAATTTTTTCTTTACTTGAATTTTTTCTTAGTAAAGTTTGTAAACCCAAAAAATAACTTAGTAGTAAAAAATTGAATTTTTCCTTCCTTCACTAATTTAGAAATCCAATTCATATTTTTTTCAGAACTACAATTAAAAAAGTCTATAAACCCAAAAAGTAACTTAGTAGCGAAAAAATAAATTTTTTCTTCACTGATTTAGAAACTAGGATTTTGAAAAAGCCGTGGTTTAGACAGTAAGAAACTGACGTAAGAAGATAATGGAATTGAGAAGAAGGAAAGTACGCAGATTTCTAAGTATATTTTAATCTTTAAAATTTTATTTATTTTAGGGGGTCTACTAAGTAATTATCTGTATTGAAATAGAATTTATCATCTATTATAACTTTGTATTGTCTCAATTGTTAGCTTTTTTACAACACTATTCGGGGTTCACATATTACAAAGTTCATTTATTGTTTTTCTTGATGTAAATCACACCAAATCTGTTGATTTGAAGACTATGTAAGTATGATATTATAAAGCATCAGTATCATTTATAATTAATACTTCAACAATCGTGTTCATTTTCACACATGGATCTCTTTGAACCTCAAACTTAGTGAAAGCTTGATCAATAATATTTTTCTGCTTACAAGCTTCGAGTTTCAGCTACGAAGCTGATTAAGATATGAAGAAGATTTAATTTTTGCATTTATGTATTATGTTTCGATAAAAATATTTTGGCTAAATCTATGACCATGAGTAGAATTACAGTCATCTTTCTTATATTGGACCAATACATGCACAGGGATATGTACACATAATTGCACCCTTTGTCAAGATGCACTGCTATCAATAGTTCATACTGTTTCAGGTATCTAATTTTAACAATAAACAATATAACTTCAGCATTATTATTTTTTTAACATGTACAGGGTTTCCTGGTGCATTGGACGTGCATGTAACATACCAAATCACATCACACTACAAATTAAGCGTATACATGAAAGCAAAAGCTCTAAACAAAGCAACACCAGTAAACCTGGCACAGCATACATACTGGAACCTAAATGGTGAAGGCAACAGTACAATCCTGTCACACAAAGTTCAAATATTCGGATCCAAAATCACACCAGTAGACAAAAATCTCATCCCAACCGGAAATTATACAAAAGTCCAAAACACACCTTATGATTTCTTGCAGCCCCACGAGGTTGGGAGTAAAATCAAAGAAGTTGAAGGGGGGTATGATATAAATTACGTCGTTGATGGGAAGATGAGGAAACTGAGGAAGGTTGAGGTTGTTAGCGGGTCGCGTAGGAGAATGGAGCTTTGGGCCAACCAACCTGGAGTTCAGTTTTATACCGGTAACTTTTTGAAGGATGTTAAGGGTAAGAATGGGCATGTTTACGGTCAACATGCAGGGTTGGCTTTGGAGACTCAAGGATTTCCAAATGCGGTTAATCAACCTAACTTTCCTTCTCAGATTGTGGAACCTGGCAAGGTTTATAAGCATGATATGGTTTATAAATTTTCATCTTGAATTTGAGAAAAAGAAAATTGGTTGTTGTTGACTTAAGGTTTTTAGTCTAATAAGTTTTGCAAGTTTAGCAGGTTTTTTAATCTGTGTTGGATAAATTTGTAATGTGGTAAAGTAAGGAATGCATTGGGAGAAATAGCAAGGATGCTGAATATTTTCGGATTTCTGAATTATCAACATTTGTTGAAACTTTACGTATTACAAACATACGACTCTACGTTATCATATCAAGTTAACATTAACAATTATGTATGCATTTATATTACCATAACGAATGTTATTTATTAGAAATAGACTACCATGTTGTATGCACATCTACAGCATAAAAACCGTGACACGTTTCATTAATAGACGAATGGCATTTATCGTTAATAAGCAAATGAAATTTGTCATTCACATAATGAATTTACAGTGACTTTTCATTTAAGTAACTAAGGTAGTTATGTTTACATCATTATGCTTGAATTTATGTATAAAATGAGACAGTTAGGAATAATTATATACTTTGTTATATGTATTTAATTTTATAACCAATCTTGTTTGTAATAACAATATTTGATTTCTATTAAATAATTTGTTATATATAACGAAGTAATTCATTTAAGGGTGCGTTTGACATACATCCCTGATAAGGTTTGAAAATACACAAAACATTCTTTCAGTTTTTTAATAAGTTTCTAGTCACTGTTTTCAAATTCACGCGCGCACAAAGACCCAAATACCCTTTACGTTTTTAACATTTCAAACGCGTATAACTTTATGTAGAAACATCGGATCAGCATACCGTTTTTATCAAAAAATCAAAAAATTTATGATTTCTAAAATTAGATCCATTGTTGATACCAAAAAATCATATTTGCAGTAAAAATGCAATTATTCCATATTTTTGCAGAAAATTCTGCAAATTTTAAACATTTTCGATTTTTCTTCAAATCTGCAACTATTGCATATAATTGCAGACATTTCTGCAATTGTATGCAATAATTGCAGACATGTCTACAACACTACAAGGAACGGAAGCCATAACAACGGCAAATAGCCGTTGGCGGCCGTTGCTAGCCGTTGCAATTAAGCTCGTTGCTACTTGTTCCAGCAACGGCAATAGCAACGGCTCCGTTACCAATTTAGCAACGGCTAGCGACGACAAGTTGTCCACGTGGCAACAGTTAGTTCCAACCGTTGTCGTCCCGTGGCGTCGCGAGCCGTTGCAAGCCTGGAACCAGATAGTCGTTGCTAGCCGTTGCGAGCCGTTGCAAGCCTGGAACCAGAGAGCCGTTGCTAGCCGTTACGAGCCGTTGCAAGCCTGGAACTTTTCTGTTTTCCAGCAGCTTAGCTTTCACTCTTCCAACCTCTGTCGTCGCAAACCATTCCACATCACAATAATCACTTCCAATCCATTATATACATTCCATTCCAACCATCATATAACCAAATACATCGCAAATAATCAAATAAAACACATATACATCAATAATCACGCAACTATATAATCAACTAACACAAATATTTCATCATCAACCAAACAAAATACATCTCAAATCCATCACACATAATATCCATCACCAACACCATAGGTACACAAAACACCAAACAAACTACCAAGTCCATCAACCAACATAAGTACACAAGTCCAACAAATATCCATTAAAACCACAATCTTGCCAAAAAAAAAATAACCATCAACAAAACATACCTACTCATCATCATCAGCATCATCGTTATCACCACCACCACCACCACCACCACCAGACCCTGGCATGGTCCCATGCTCTGAAACGAATGCGGCAATGCGCTCATCTATCTGCTGAGATAAGAATCTCTGTCGCCAATCATTTATCTCGTCCAGCTGTCGTTGCATCTGGGCTATCTCGTCTTCGGCCATAGATTTCTTGTAAGCCCTCTGGAGTTAAGAGCTTGTAAAACGATCAAACAAACTAGTTCTAATTCACGCTCGCAACGACCATATTAAATTCAAATATAAGTTATTAAAACAGTTTACCTCCTGATTGCCGTATCCATAACGCCTATTGCGAGAAGGCGGATCAATAATTCTATCCCATATTTGATTGGACTCTTGAAGCGTAATATCCTCCCGTCCAGTTCTTTGCGCCATCGCTGCCCGCTCCGCTTCATATCTACCCTGCAATTACGAATACAAATTACACCTATTGCGAGAAGTCCAACAAATACGAAGATTCTTCTTCCAGATACGCTTTGCAAATTGAACCTTCTACTCGTGCTTTTTGTCTAATTTTCTTCTTCAAATGATTCAAGTACCTATAACAAAATTAATTTAATTTCTGTTTTGGTATATAAATCTAAATTTTAAGCAAACTTCATATTGCGGATATTCAAAATTACCTCTCAAATGGATATATCCATCCATACTGCATAGGACCTCGAAGAAGTGCTTCGGATGGTAGATGAATAAGTAAATGCTCCATTACATTAAAGAAACCTGACGGAAATATTTTTTCCAGTTTGCAGAGCAGTATAGGGATTTCTACTTCAAGTTTACGTATACGATCTACCTTTAACGTCGTCGAACAAAGTTGTTTATAAAACATACTTAGTTCTGTTATAACACTCCATACTTTGCCAGACAACAGTTCTTTGAAAAGCACAGGGAAAAAAATATTCCATCATTATATGGCAATCGTGACTTTTCATCCCACTCAATTTACTGTTTTTAAAGTCAACACATCTACGGAGGTTAGAAGAAATCCCATCAGGACATCTTAGTCCTTCCACCCACTTTAGCACGAGTTTTACTTGTTTGTTATCTAGCTCATAGCATGCTTTGGATTTTTTTGTATCGTCGTACAAATGAAGCTCGGGCCACTTACAAAAGTGTAATATATCACGTCTCGAATTCACATCGTCCTTAGTTTTCCCCTTTACATTCAAAACTGTATTAAACACGTTATCGAACACGTTTTTTTCATTGTTCATAACGTCAATATTATGCCGGAGTAGCAGATCTTTCCAGTAAGGTAACTCCCAAAATATACTTTGTTTGCACCAGTTATGAATGTCTGATTTACCTGGAATTTCAACTTGTACCCCAGTTTCATGTATCTTTGGATAGTCTTTTACGATTTCATATATCTCTTCACCTGACCAAACCTTCGGTGGTAGCATACTCTCTTCTCTGTTTGCTTTAAAGTTCTTTTTATCCGTTCTAAATTTATGATTAACATGTAGAAAACATCGATGACAGTCAAACCAAGAAATTTTTTTTCCATACTTTAATGAAAATGCTCGTGTTTCATCCATGCAATGAGGACAAGCTAGACGTCCAGCTGTGCTCCAACCTGAAAGCATCCCATACGCAGGAAAATCACTAATAGTCCATAATAAAGAAGCGAACATACGAAAATTCTTTTTTCTTGAAATGTCGTATGTTTCAACTCCTTCATGCCACAGTGTTTTCAATTCTTCGATCAATGGTTGTAGATAAACATCAATTCCTTGTGTCGGATCATCGGGACCGGGGACGACGATCGTTAGAAACATATACGGAGTTTTCATACACATCCATGGAGGTAAATTATAAGGAGTAACAATAATAGGCCATGATGAGTATTTACTACCAAACTGAGAGAATGGTGAAAATCCATCTATACATAAACCGAGTCTGACATTACGGCTCTCTGCAGCAAACGCATGATACGTCTTATCGAAATGTTTCCATGCTTCTCCATCAGATGGATGTATCAAAGTTCCTTCTTCTGGTGTTCTAACACCGTGCCATCGCATATGACATGCCATAGCAGAAGATGCATATAACCTTTGATGTCTAGGAGTGATAGGTAAATAATGCATTCTCTTGTATGGAACTTCTTTTTCTTTTTTTTCTCGGTTTGAATCTTTCCTCGTTACATATTCTGCATTTTCTAAGGTCAACGTCATCTTTCCAATACAACATACAACCTTTTATACATGTATCTATCTTTTGGTATGGCAATCCAAAAGCAGACATAAGTTTTTTCACTTTATAATGACTATCGCACATCAAATTATTGGGTGACATGTGTCGTTTTGCAGCTTGTACAACTGCTGTAAATCCAGCTTCTGTAAGGTTGAATTTTGATTTCATAGTGATGTATTCGGCGGTTACGGATAATTCAGTTTCGCTTTTTGGTGGGAAATGAGAATCTGTTCGCGGGTTCCAGATCTCTAATCGCGATATGCAACGGCTAGCAACGACCGCTTTTCTTAGCCGTTGCCAGCCGTTGCAACCTTCCGATCCAAAATGAGGCCTTTTCTTGTAGTGCAATTATCGCATATAGTTGAACAAATGTCTGCAACTATTGTATATAATTGTAGACATTTCTGCAACTATATGCAATAATTGCAGACAGATCTGCAGTTATACCATATAGCTGCACAAATATCTGCAACTATTGCATATAATTACAAACATTTCTGCAATTATTGCATACAATTGCAGAAATTTGGAATGTCTGCAATTATTGCATACAATTGCAACTATTGCATATAATTGCAGACATTTCTGCAATTATATGGTATGCAATTATATAGTATAATTGCAGACATGTCTGCAATTATTGCATATAGTTGTAGAAATGTCTGCAAGTTGGATCGGCGAATAGCTTGTCCTGATGTTGTTTTTACATATGCACAATGCCACTCGTTAGAAAGATAATAAAATTTACGATTTAATAGTGAAAACGGTTTGTTAATCCGTCGTTTCTACAAGAAGTTATTGCGTTTTAAAAATTGATAATTAATGAGGGGCAAATTTTAATTATGGATGTGAGAATAACATCAATATATGAAGAATCAACATTGCTGCAATGGAGAAGAGGGGTACTTTAGGGGAAAAAAATTGTAATATTTGAAAATAGGAATGTAATTTATATCCTTTTTATGAGGAGGATGTTTTTTGTATTAAGTTTGATTTTAGGAATGTATCCCTTATTTTCACTTCATTTAAACTATATTACATAGAAAATCCTTTAAATAAAATTTGTTACGTGATAACAAAAATATTATCATCATACAAAATATCATATTATTTGTTAGGTGTGGCTCGTATTTGAGAGTGCGTGAGTTGAACGGTAAGTCCCACGTCGCAAAAAATATAGCATGTAACGTGATATATATGTGAGATTGATGGCACGTAACATTGAGAATTCATTTTGTTACAAGCAAGTGTTGTAAAGGCCATGCATGTGCCCTTTCTGGAAGGCAATGAAATGGATGTTCAATCGAGACGCTGACACATCGGAAGCTTCATTAGGTGGCCTCATTATAGAACAATAAAGCGCGCATTTATGGAGACGCGTTGGAGTGCCGAAACATAATATTATTTTATATCATCTTATTTTAAATATTCCTTATCAAGATTTTTCGAGAAAGTATATTGATAAATCCGTTGAAACCAGACTAAATAGCACTCTTCAAATGTTGATCGGTGTATTACTCATGGCGATTGAGACATCAAAGATTACGTACTGATGTTTATTGGATAACAATAGAATGACTCATCAAAGAATTTCAAGTTTGTCAATAACAACTAATAAAGAATGAAAATTTTCATATTTAATTGATTGCATGAACCAATTAACATCTTCTGTCTTATTTGAAATATAGATGAATCTTTCAAATTTAACATCAACGGCTTCGGTGTACTCATTAATAACAAATATAATCTCTAGGTATAAACCAAAAAACAAGTCCTTGTCAGCCTTCTACATAAGAAATTTCAGAACTATCCAAAAGCATTCCCATCTTTATTTGGAATGTAACTCATCTACTATAATATATAGATCTCTATCTTCCCTGTAGTCTATTCTGCTATTTTGTATCTATCTTATTTTATTTTATTTTCTTTATCCATGGCCAAAGCTTATTTCTTCTTCCTCCTTTCAATTTTGTTACTATCTCTAATCAGCAGTTCCACTGCATTTTCAAGAAAGCTTCAGGCGAAAAACCAAGCAAAAATTTATGAGCTAAAAAGGGGTAATTTTTCTGTAAAAGTTTCCAACTATGGTGCCACTATACTCTCTGTTGTTCTTCCTGATTCACAGGGTAATTTGTTATTTTTTATTACGGTTTTTTCCTTTTTTCTGTTTAATAATGTCAGTTTTAATTATTTATTTATTTTATGCCTGTGCTGTTTTGATATCATTATTATGGTGTAACATTTACAGGAAAACTTGATGATGTTGTTCTTGGATTTAATGGATTGAGCCCGTATTTTGTAAGTTCCATCACATCACACTAATGTTATATTCCAATTCGTAGTTTTGAGTTGATTTTCAGAATGTTAATACAAGTTTTATGCAATAATCGTAACTAAAACTTGATCAACTTAACTTGTATGAAGAACATTTCCAGATTTCAGAGTATAAAATATTGCTCTATTCCTTACAGCTTTATAAGGAAGAATGGTTCCTGATTGCTATTTTCATTATGATCATTTTAGTATTTATTGATTTATTTCTTGATTCTATTTCTTTGGTGTAAGAAATAGTTTGACTGTACTATACAGTCAGTGTATATTAGACCTTGGTTCAAATTATCAAATTAGAAAATTCCAGTAAATGAGCTGTAATTTTTGTTTCCAGACCTATCACATTCTAATAAAACAAAGTAGTCAATAATTTACTCCAAATTGCTTATATATTTGACTAAGTATCATTCTACAGATCTAGTTTTTTGTTTCATATTCAAGTTAACTCATATTTTACTTTTTATTTATAACATAAATTATAATTACATCTCTCACAGGTTATATAAATTTGTAAGATAGATATCTTGATCAACAAAGTCATGATATTAAGTAGTGTGTGTATAGATTTCTCAATTATATGCAAGCCAAGAATTATAAATATGTGCTGATAAGTTGCAATTTCTCAGAATAATACGCCATACTTTGGAGCATTGGTCGGGCGAGTTGCAAACAGAATTGCAAATGCGAGATTTGTTTTAAATGGGACAGTATACAGATTATATCCCAATGATGGAAAAAACTGCCTTCATGGTTTGTTCATAAATTAAACTTATAAAACAAAACGTTATACAAGTACAGTTTCTTAATTCTGAAGATTCTTAGAAGGTTTGTTTTCTCAAAATAGGCGGGCACAGAGGATTTAGTGCAAACTTTTGGACTTTATCAGAAATGGGTGCTGGTGAAACTCCATACATCAAATTGTACTATCATAGTTTTGATGGGGAACAAGGTAATATATTTGTTTATTTATTTTTGTTTTAATTAATTTATGTTTGTGCCTATTCCATTATGCATAATCTCATCTAAAATATGTACTACAATTTGTATTGTCTTAACTGCTAGTCTTTTTACAACCTAATTTGGGGTTTCTGAGATTACTAGGTTCGGTTTTCGTTTTTCTTGGTGTAAATTGCACCAAATCTGTTGATTTGAAGACTGTGTAAGTATGATATATATTAGATAGCATCCGTATCATTTATTAATACCTGAACAATCATGTTCATTTTCACACGTGCACCTCAACTTAGTGAAATTTTGATGAATTATATTTTTCTGCTTATAAGCTTCGAGTTTCAGCTGAGAACTTGATTAAGATATGAAGGCATTTATGTATTATGTTTCAAACTTTCAATAAAAATATTATGGCTAAATCTACGACCATGAGTAGAATTTTAGTCATCTTTCTTATATTTGACCAATCCATGCACATGGATATGTACAAATAATTGCACACTTTGTCAAGATGCACGTGGACAACTATCAATAGTTTACACTGTTTGAGGTATGAATACAACTTCAGCATCATATATTGTTAATATTTACAGGGTTTCCTGGTGCATTGGACGTGTATGTAACATACAAAATCACATCCGGCTATGAACTAAGTGTATACATGGAAGCAAAAGCGCTCAACAAAGCTACACCAGTGAACCTGGCACAACATACATACTGGAACCTGAATGGTGAAGGCAACAGCACAATCCTATCGCACAAAGTTCAAATATTTGGTTCGAAAATCACACCAGTAGACAAAAATCTCATCCCAACCGGAAATTATACAGAAGTCCAAAACACACCGTATGATTTCTTACAGCCCCACGAGGTTGGGAGTAAAATCAAAGAAGTTGAAGGGGGGTATGATATAAATTACGTCGTTGATGGGAAGATGGGGGAACTGAGGAAGGTTGCGGTTGTTAGCGGGTCGGGTAGGAAAATGGAGCTTTGGGCTAACCAACCCGGAGTTCAGTTTTATACTGGTAACTTTTTGAAGGATATTAAGGGTAAGAATGGGCATGTTTACGGTCAACATGCAGGGTTGGCTTTGGAGACTCAAGGATTTCCGAATTCAGTTAATCAGCCTAACTTTCCTTCCCAGATTGTTAAACCTGGCAAGGTTTATAAGCATGATATGGTTTTTAAATTCTCATTTTGAATGAGAAAAAGAAAATTGGTTGTCGTTGAGTTAAGGTTTTTAGTCTAAAAAGTTCTGCATGTTTAGCAGATTTTTTTTTAATAAATCTGTGTTGGATAAATTTGTAATGTAGTAAAGTAACGAATGCATTCGCAGAAATAACAAGGATGCTGGATGTTTTCAGATTTCCGAATAATAGACATTTTTTTGATATTTTATCTATCACAAACATGTGACTACATTATCAGGTTAACATAAACAGTGGTTAGCCTTATTTTGGAATGATACCCCCAATGGTTTAAAGAAAAAGGAAAAGGTGTAAAAATACAAAGAGAAAAGAAACAAGGGTTTTTAGAGTGATTGGGCAAATCATTGGTGTACATTTACTTTATTGCTTTTATTAACGTTTCTTTGTTAGCACAACCGATTTCTCAAAAAATGATTGTAATACAATGATTAGATCTTAAATCGGCAGCATTTCCCCGTAGCAAATTTGATGATTGATCCAATAGTCGATAGAAATTGCCAAAAGTCCTTTTCTAAGTTGAATAAGATTGTTATTTATAGCAGATTTCCCTCTTTAGAATCGGCAGATCGAGTTTGAATTCGTCAGTTAGCAATATTCAGATTAATAGTAAGAAGAACATGTCAATTTTCGACCAGCTCTCGACATTTGGTGTATCGATACCGATCCATTCATGAATTGGTATTGATCCATGGTTTTGACCCAAAATACCTATTTTGCTCTACTTTATTCTTCATCTTTCTAAGGCAAAATGGTCATTAGGACGAATCGGTATAGATTCATCCCCAAAACCTAAAACTTGTCTTTATCTCCAAAATAGCATAGAGATCCATAGTACAAAAGCTTAATGGAAAAATCGTCTTTTTGATGGATCGGTACTGATTCATCCATGGATCGATACTGATCTATGGCTTTGAATTTTGCCTCTTTTCTTCCTTATATGTTCATAGTTGATCATCTTCAGGTCTAGTTAATTTCTTGATCGTTTCGTAACCCAATTCCATCGAAATATCGTTTGGGTAAAATACCAGATAACATTTGTCATCCAAAGTATGCTTCTGTGAACACAAAATATGATTTGAATTGAGACAAGTTGTGATGAGTTCTCTACACCTTGGCACCCAATATACATGTATAATGCACTATAACGATGTCCGTTCGATATAGGACAATTGTCATGGGTTATAAAATAAATAAAACAAACACGGAACTTATCGTATATCTCGTCGAATATAATATATTAATCATTACAAATACAAAATAAGGGAGACAGTAATGTAAATGAACCATAGAATCAGAGTGCATATGTTCGTACAGTTATACAAAACAGTAATAGAGTTTATACAGCTGATAAATAAACTTAAATGATAAACTGTCTCTAAATAAAAAAGTAAATATTGCTAATGCTCCATAGTGTTGTACAGCGGAGTAAGCAATAATAAGCCTAAAATATAAATATGAGAAAGAGTCACATCCTGCTGGTCCATCTGCACAACTCCGTGCATTGTCTACACCTGCTATCTAGTCCTCTTTTAAGAGTAGTCGAGATAATAAAAAGAAAAATACAAAATCTCGAGTCAGACAACAACCTAGTGTGAACAATAAACAATCTCAAAATACTATGAAAACTGATATAGTAAAGGACACATGGTACAAAGAATCATATCTGACATGTCCCTGCATCAAAAGAGTTGGCACGTAATAATATATGCTAATCTACTATGTACCATCATCATAAAGGTGTATACGTCCTAAGTATAATATCGAATGTCCAGGTATCCACGTCCATAATACCTACGTCCCGTGGCATCCCCAAGGTGATAAACAAACATGAAAAACATAGCAGCCATCAAACAATCCTCATTATCACTCATGCGCTTTGAATATATGATAACTTGTCTGACCATTCCTTTGCCAGAGATTAATGGAAACATCTCGGTTTCTAGGTACTCAAACTCCAGCCATACAGATGTTAAGACACTAGATCCATTCCTCAATCCAAGGTACATGGATCCCTTCCACGATCTAGGGTACACAACTTAATAAGCAGCAAGCGTCCTCACATACCTTTACTTTACGAGCACACCAGAAACACTCCGTATATCAACGATCCCTTCACACACGTATTCAAGTCTTATCTCGCTCCATTTATTTCCATTTTATATAATAGAACCCTTTCTCGTTCTACTTTTCATAGTAGAACCCTTTCACGTTCCACTTACTATGGTAGAACCTTTCCTCCTTTCACCCATGAGTTCCGTTCCTCGAACCTATCTTATGGACACGACTCCCTCGATTAAGTCTTCATTATCGGAACACTTCTAGACATCTCTCATCGGTCGTAGAATCCACATGTCAAATTCTCGAAGTCATCACATCGAAGTGCCACACCATCGCCTCGTCATCTATCATCATTCCTCATTACACCACAATATCAAAATCGAACTAGCAAACACCCACAACACAATCCCCTAGACATCGCGTGCACCTCTAAAAAAATTGATCGTCATTGGATGACCTCCAATCATGTCGGTATTAACATGACCATCTTATCGGTACCGACATGATGTGTTGACCAAAATGGTCAAGTGCTTCATCCTAAAAACTTCCTCTTAGCAACCCAAAACTTTCCATCATGTGAGCCGAAGTTCAGCTCCTCTTAGCTCGAAGCAAAACTCGGTACCCACCATGTCGTGAACCACTAAAACCTTTTTAAGTCCAATATACACCATCGCCTCATGCCTTGAACTCCACCTAAAGTTTTCACTACCAAGATCCGAAGCGTAACATGTTTTGACCCAAAGCAAGTCACCGTCGACCATAATTTTGAGCCACCACCGAACATAATTTACGCTGCTAAATCAACTCCAAGTGCCATGCGAATTGTTTGTAGCGACCTAGAAATTCGAACACTTCCTCTTCGAATATCAATACATTTTGAAATATAACTAAGTGTTATAAATATGATTTTATAACCTCGTTTAACATCATTTAATTAATAAATAATGATAGGAAACTTTTTTTTTAAAAGTGTTTACAAAAATATATTCTTCGAAGAAAAATCGATAATGTGACCGAAAATCGGTTTATCGATAAACAGCTTTTCGATCGATATAAGTTGTTCGAACTATCATGCACTTAACTAATAATCAAATGAACACATCTAATTAACACACTCTCCTCTTCATAAAGCATGGAATGTTCTAGAATGTTCTATTAGGACAAGAGATATTATTATGAGAAGGGTATAAGAGTAATTAGCCATAAAGGAGAAGTGACATAAAGTTGTCAAGATAAGTAACAATTAATGCCTTAGGGTTTTGAGGGATTTTTGGCCTTTTTCCATTCACATTCCTATGCCTATATAAGAAGGGGTACACTCTTAGGAAATATATCACAAATATTCCTAATCTTTGAGTTAAAGTTTCAATGGCTTCTCTTCTTCTTCATCTCTAAATTCCTAAAGCAAATATTTGCAAACCTTCTCCAAATCACTTCAAAATTTTCCACAAGGCTTAGTAATATATTAGAGAATCTTCTACCAATTCAAAAGTGGAAGAAGAAAATCCAAACTCTCATAATCACCCTAGGCCGTGAGCACTTCAGGTGTATTGAAGGCAAGGCAAGATAAAAAAGGAAGAAAGCAAGGAAGGAAAGGTGGTTGCTAGCTTGGGTTGGACTTTGGTTAGCTTGGATCTTTGTTGTTGTTGGATTAAAGGTGAGTTAACAACTCACTTTGAATGAATAATATAACATAAATATGCTGTATTTTATTGTGTTAATGTTGTTTGATTTTTTAAGGGACATATGTTAATACATTGATTTGAATTCTTGTTTTGAAAGCAAGTGACATATAAGATCCATGTACATGGACCTGAACAAACTTTGAATGGACTTGAATGGACTTATATGACATGTGACTAGACCTTGAACAAAGCAAGTAGGTTGTAGTTGAACATAGGTTGAGATATGACTCGGATTTGAAAGTGCTCTTATAGCGATAGTGTCTATCGATGTAGTTTGGAATTGTCGTGTTTTCGACAATTGTTATGGAAATTTGTAGAGAGATCCATAGGGATATCTTGCCATACTTGCATTGTTATATATATATATATGTTTATTGTTATTAAAAGCTTGAATAGTAAAAATTTAAGTAACATCTCGAAAACGACCAAAACATTACCAGTGCAAAACTACCCGTTTAACCTTGATTTTTCGACTTCAATTGTTTCAAAGAGGACTTTAAGTTTGAGCGATTTGTTTAATTCTTTTTAAAAGTATCGCCTAACTATTTTTAGATTATTTTAAAAGTAGTTTGAGATATTTATGAATTTTTAAGAACTAGTTATGAATATTTAAAGAAAGAAATTTTAGAATAAAATATGTTCTTTTTCTAAGTTTTGTTGATTTTTCAAACTTGTTATTTTTAAGTAATATTTTGGATAAATATTTTAAAACCTATTATTTGTATTTCCAAGTATTTAAATGTTTTTAAAAAGGGGTTAGAATTGCTAAATGGCCAAATGGTTGATTGTTTAAATACTTATTAGAAAAGTAATTAAATATGCTTAACACTAATAAGCCGATGAAGTAATCGTATCTATTTATGAGAGCTAAGATTGACGTCGAGTAGGGATGAAGCAATAGAGCTCTAACCTACCAGGCTTCCCTCTTAACCAAGGAATAGGTAAGTGAAAAATGTCGAAACGTGTTAATCGTGTTGATTCCTTATTGTTTATGGAAATCATTAATACTATACTTAACACTAAAAGCTGACAAGGTAGACATATCTATTTGTGAGATTCAAGACTGAAGTGTCTATGCAAGGCTTGGAGCAACCAGTGCCCAAACTTACCTGGTTTCGCTCTTGGCCGAGGAATAATTAAGTTGGAATGTCGAAAACGAGTTAAACTACAAATCATGATTCGTATAAGCAATTTTTTTTGATTGGATAATCGATTAGTCGATTATCGAACTTGACCTAATATTAACTTAGGAAGTAATCGAAAAACTTCAGGATTTTATACCAATAAGAACCCCTGGGGAGGAGTATTGGTACAAAACCTCTCTAGCTCCCGGAAATTCATCGATTGGTTTTGGAGAGTCCGGTAAGTGGGAAGAGTGAAATTATATGAGATGATTTAAACCCCAAATCGCTTCAAAACCATATACGTGATCTATGTTATAAAAGCGGTTGTGAAAGAGAATGTTATAGAGTTGAGCTGACTATCTTAATATTAAGTCCAAGGGAAAGGTCAGCGTTAACATTTCGAAAGGTGCTATCATATAGGACTGTCTATCTTGAAGAGGACTCCAAGCGAGATGACAACATTAGTATTCGTTAGAGGACCTATGCGGGGGACTTATGTAGAGCTTTGAGATCTGTTCAAGATGAAGGAATCCATTTAGGGTTTCGTGTTATGTTCGAGTGATGAAGACTCATGTAGAGATGCCGAATGTAGACTCGACATCGGGAAAATGACGAAAAACATAGAAGGGACATAGCCAGGGGGTTTACCAACCCTAAGTGTATATCAACTCCATATCTAGAGATGCTTATCGATATGTTAGTACTGGGAGTTGGTATGGCTCGGATCACACACCGAGAGTGGTCCAATTTTGTTTACTTTTGAGTATATCCCATCTAGAGATATACGTTGATCGGAAGGTAGTTTTTGATCTTTGTCATGGAGTTTGGATTCAGCTAGGTCTGAGGAGATCTCTACGAGAAAATCCATTATGTGAATGTGGCTTAGCTGTATTGATTGTATACTTTTTACTGTTGTGGAATTCACACAACAACTATTTGATATGATTTATGTGTTACACTCTAGACATTATCTATCATATCACTATATATTAAACTTAATGAATGGTTGGTTTCTTTGAGGGGAAAACTGTTGTAGAAATCCGTACGGTCTCAACGGTTATTGTTACTTACCACATATGATTTTAGTTTCTCATGCTGGTTTTCCAGACTGGTCCGGGTGTTATTTTCTTATAATGCTCACGTTAGCTCCATGTATATTTCCAGATTTGGTCGCTTTGGAGCTTATGGAGAAGAGCTGAAGGGTTATCAACCATAGTATTCTAATTTTTGCTACATTTTTATACATCAGCATATGTGAGGACAGGTTGTTATAACTGTCCAGGTTGATGATAGTACTTAGGTTTTGGCATCTCTGATATTTCTGTATTCACATTAACCCTTTGTATTGTTCCTTTGATATTATATATCACCGTTCCGTTTTGAGATTCTGATATTGTGTTCTTTTTTTGTTCTATTCTTTTTTTCTTTTATTTCCCTAACAATTTATCTTTCCGACACTTGGGTGTTCGGCACACAAATACCGTGGATGTATTAGTGTCGACGTTTGAGGGTCGAAAAGTCGGGTCGTTACATTTGGTATCAGAGCTCAAGGTCGAGCAAACAACTTAGCTTTGGTTGGGTATAGCTCATTTGAGATAGGGTAAGCGACACCCTAGAATAAGTCAAATGTATTATACATATGAGAGAGCGTATTTGTATTTTGAAAACTCAACCTTAAAGAAAATTCTTCAGGACCATCTCTATCTTCGTAATCCTCCCTTGGAATCCTTTCTTTGAATAACTCTATCCTTTCGTATCCTAAGAAGTTTTGCTTTGATTAGGTAGTAAGGACTATGCGTACGTAAGCCGTCAATGCTCGAGGAGATAGAGGTAGAGGTGGTCAAGGTAGTACCGTCACAAATGGAGAGAATCGAGCACCAGGGAATATTGCTCCAAATGAGGAACCAAGGATGAATATCATAGAGGAGGTTGTGCAGATCAGACCTTAGATGAGTTTTGCTTCGCTTTGCCGTGATTATGATAGGTTGGGAGGTAAGAGGTTTAGTGGCATAGAGACTATTATAGAAGTCCGAACTGGGATCAAGTTGTATGATCGAATATTTAGAGATATTGAACTTGGTGACGCAGTGAAGCATAGGTTGGCATCACGACATCTAACGGATGCAGCCATAGATTAGTGGAGTTATATCACTGCTGATGTCCAAGAGAATGACTTCTCTTGGCCCAATTTAAAAATAAGTTTGAGATAAAGTTTGTTCCATAAGCTAGAAAGACTTTATTATTTAGGAGCTTCTTGGATCTGAAGTAAGGGTCCATGACTATGGCAGAGTATAAGAACCGATTCATTGCATTTTCTCGGTTCAAGTTAGGATTGGTTTGATACACCATTGAAGAAGATGAGATGTTCATTGCGGGTATGTGCCCTGAGTTCCAACGGGATGTGAAAAACCACCTTATGGGGTCTTTTGTGAATTTGGTGAATATGGGTTTGAGGTTCGAGAGTTTGGCGCCGAAGCTTGTTGTTTCTGCACCAAAGCCCCTTGCTTCGATACTAGCTGGGATCAATAAGAGGAAGTTTCAGCAGTTGAAGTTTATGTCCGACCTTGTTTGCCAGAGGTGTGGGCATAAGGGCCACTTTGCTAAGAACCGTAAGAAGGGTGGTGGAGGGCAGTTAGTAAAGGCATCAACAGAGGAGGAACCACAGTTTTCACCGAAAGGTTGTTACGGTTGCCACCAACCAGGTCATTTTATCAAGGATTATCCTATTCTCAAGAAAGTGGAGTAGCCTAGGGTCTTTTCTATTTCTGCAATTGAGAAGGGAAGCAGATTCTAGAGGGTATACTATTTCTTTATGGTTTACCTATTCGTGTTTGGTTAGATATTAGTGCTTCTCATAGTTTAATACCCCGTAACCCTAATTTTTTAAGTCATGCTCGGCATGTTAGGAATATTGACTATTGTCTATTGTTGATTTGTGCTTAACCAGTTTATGAGCAGTTTTCCTTTCTACATCAGGGGTTAGGTGGACAGTAACTGTGGGTACATTGAACGAACATCTTGTAAATTAAGTTTCATGATTTGACTATAAGGTGTTCGGTTAAAATGTTGGGTTAGAAGTTAAAATTTAGTAAAAGATATTTACTATAATATAAAGGAAAGATAGAATATTTTGGAAATAAATATTTATGGAAATATTTATAGAATGTGGTTTATAAACGAAAAGGATTTAAACAGAGAATTTGAGAACTTAAATTCCGTTGTCTTTGGAAATGTTTTTCAAGGTTTGGAGAAAATAATAATAGTATTATTTGAAAGTAAATATTTGGAAAACCGATTTAGGAAAGTATGGTATGTGCATCATGATATGATATGTAGTTTGATAGTTTTCATTGTTGAAATGAAATGGAATTTTTGGCGCTTTTAGATAGTCGGGACTTTCGAGTTGTTATAAAATTTGTAGTTAAGTGTTTTTGAAAATTTAAAGTTGACTTTATATAACACTTGAATTGAGAAGATAGCAACTTAAAACAAGTTTTAAATTTGTTAATCATACTAGTTGCAAATTTAATGTTTATATATACTCTTAGGATGTACTGGAGTATTATACAAGTATGAACTTAAGTTATAAAATGATGTATAAATAATTTAGTATTGAATGACATATTATCTGTGTAAACGAATGTGAATAAAAAGGAATTGGTGTATTTAAGAAACCAATAGGATAAATACGTAAGTTGTATGTAAATCAATTTATTCGCATGACTGCTCTTGATCCAGTATTCGAGTACATGTTTTCAAGGAGGTTTACACCGGTCTGAACAATAATTTTTCACTTGATTCTTGGCGGCGAACACTTGATAGGGATTCGTGATAAGATCCTAATGTTTTCTATCATAGTATAATGTTGTGCAAGGAGAATGGAGGTTTCTAATCAAGGAATCAAATCAGAGTCCGCACTAGATAGGTCAAGTGATCTATACTAGTTAGGAAGAGAAATATATGTGATCGAGCAAGTGATCAGATCAAGTATTACGTACGGATGGTACATGTGCATCGTACATGCTTAATGCATTTATATGATATGTTATGTTGGCTAATGAAGAGTTTAGGGAATGACTCTTCGATTTATTATGAGGTAGTATGAATAATCGTCTAAGTAATAACCTGAGGCTATTGAGCATAAGGTATGCTTGGTAGATTATTTATTGTCCTTCGATGATGGGAGGATTTTGGACCTGAACAAACATGAGCTTTGTTTGCTAGTGATTCTAAATGCTATTTTGATATTTGTGTTTTTATTCCTTTATTAAGGTTAGAAGTGCTATGGAGCAAGGATGCTCGGGGTGGTACCATGGAAGACGGAGGACATTTTGAAGGAGTTCTACCCAGAGTGCTTATAGACTAGGGTTTCCTTCTTATCTTAGTATTATGTATCATTTGTGATGTACTCACCACTTGCGGTGGAGTCGCTTAGTATGCATTTTGGTTTGTAGTTTAGTTTGTATAAAGTTTCAGCCGTGCTATATATATAAATATCTTATTCTTCTAACTGCTTTGATTATCGTTCTTGCTTGAATATTGACGACGAAATGTTCTGAGTGGTGGAGAATGCAGTGACCTGAAAATTCAAACACTTCGTCTTCGAATATCGGTACATTTTGAAATATAACTAAGTGTTATGAATATGATTTTATAACCTCATTTAAAATCATTTAATTAATAAATCATATTAAGAAAATTGTTTTTGAAAAGTGTTTACAAAAATATATTCTTCGAAGAAAAATCGATAATGTGACCGAAAATCGATTTATCGATAAACAGCTTTTCGATCGATATAAGTTGTTCAAACTATCGTGCACTTAACTAATGATAAAATGAACATATTAACAACTAATTAACACACTCTCTTCTTCATAAAGTATGGAATGTTTTAGAATGTTCTATTAGGATAAGAGATATTATTATGAGAAGGGTATAAGAGTAATTAGCCATAAAGGAGAAGTGACATAAAGTTGTCATGATAAGAAGAAATTAATGCATTAGGGTTTTGAGGGCTTTTTGGTTGTGACGATCCACCTTTTTGGATGGTTTAAATTGACAATAAACCACACATGTCTAACTCAAACCATTCAAAAGGGAGGATTGTCAATGGGGTTTAATAAGAAAATAAGAGAAAAGAAGAGAAAACAAAACACAAAATCTCACAGCGGAATGACAAAATATAACAATCAAATAAACAGTTCATAAAGCTGTTTTACAATATACATTTGATTACACAAATTTTACAAAAAATCAGAGTACACTCAACAAACATACTAAAATAATGCAGCGGAATAATAATAGTAAATACGATCTAGCAACTCCATCTGCATCTTCAAGGCATAATGTCTTCAACACTGAAATACTCAGGCTGACCTGAGCGTAATGAAAAGACAAAACACTCGAGTCAGAACTAAAAGTTCTAATGTAAGTTAAATCAATAACAAGTAAATATAAGTGTAATAGCTTCAGAGATGTTTACGGGTTTTTCCATCTCCTATCCAGTGTACAACGTGAGTGTAATAACTTAACAGATATTACAGGATTTTCTATCTCCTAAGGATCCATCAACTATCTATATGTAGTAAAATACGCTATATACGTAGTGTCTATCAGTAATGTAAAATATTAAAATAGCGTTAAGGCTTTACATTGATCCCCCTTAACATATTTTTAAGCAAGTAGTTTATGCAGGTCCTGTAACACAACTAGTAACGTCGGTAGCCAGTGAGTCCCTTATAGGTATCATATTAAAACAAAATCGTAGTGGGCGCGAATAAGGATAAAGAGTATGAAAAGGCACGCGAGGCGATGCCCAAGGTAGGATATTACCGTTTTGCGTTTCCTGACTGGTGGTAACCCCTAACGGCCCACCGCGAACATCCATCCCATAATCAAATAAAGGTGCACCTCAAGTTAAAATCAATATAGTAATACGAAGAACAAATGTCGCTAGAGGTAGCTAGCCTCATTGGTCAGGTATGGCTCCTGTTTTAGTCATTTCAAATTGACACAAGTGTCGGGGTAATCCATCATCGTTCACTTTCTTCAAATCTAGCAAACGCCTCTAATTCAACCACTTCATTCTGGATAACATCCACCGTGTACACAGTTGTTAAAGTGGTTCCAATATCAATAGAGAATATGCCAATAAGAGGCCATAGTCTCTTTAACAACCAAACGTTATTTTTCACACTGGTTGTTCTTTTACTTTCGAAAACGATTCATATTTGATATCAAAATATCATATTCACTTCAAAATATCACCTCATTACAAAACACCATATTTGCTCAAAATAGGTCATTTTCACTTGAAAATATCATTTCAAATTCCAGCTAAGGTTATAACCTCATTTAACCACATTCGCATTTAAATCGATGATTTAAATATAAACATTCCTACTTTGCACAGTTTGAATTTTCAGAAAATAATTTGAATAGTTTTAAATAGTTTAAAATATTTTAAAATAGTTTAAATAGTTTAAAGACTTAAAACAGTTTGATATAAAATGGTTTGAGTATTGAAAGTGGTTTACATAGTAAAATAGTTTAGAAAATCTAAATAATTTGAATATTAAAAAGATAGATTTTAAACAGTTTATATTAAAATAATTTATTTTGAAAATAGTATCAAATCAAACTGGTTCCTTCCATTTCAACAAATCGGGACCTATGTCCCAATTTCAAACAAATAAAACTCAATTTTCAAATCTTTCAATTCAATTGACTCAATTTCGATTTAGTTTCAAATCAACTTGATTTCAATTCAAATTAACTTTAATTTTTGAAACGTTCATTTTTAACTTCAAATTCAATTCAACAATTCAATTCAATGATTTAAAATTCTAATTCAATTCTTATTTTAAACCATTTCAATTCATATCGATTCCAAGTCCAATTTCAATTTACTGATTCAAACCCCTTAAATCAATTTCAACTTCATTTTCAATTTAAGGTTCAAACTTAAAAATAATCAATTTTCAAAATTAAAGTCATATACCGATTATAACTTCACATTTCAATCTTAACTCATTAAAACAATTTCTTTTAACCAATTTCAATTCCAATATTTCTAAGCTTGAATTAGAAATAATTCAATTCATATAAATCCATAATTTATTTTCTTTAAACCAAAATCCTTTAACCAAAATCAAATTCAAGATTTTAAAACCATTTAATTTAACCAATCCGGTGACCGTATATAATTTTCTATCCTATAGCTAAGTGAATAGTTATTTCAATTTTTAATTTTAGGAATGGATATATATCATTTCAATCCAAATCAAAGTGTCATAGGTATATATCATTTCAACCTATTTCTTGATTTATTCAAAATAATTCAAAT
Organism: Allium fistulosum; assembly: GCA_030737815.1. NCBI lineage: Eukaryota > Viridiplantae > Streptophyta > Magnoliopsida > Asparagales > Amaryllidaceae > Allium > Allium fistulosum. Next base: position 330,927,434 of record CM060906.1, read on the forward strand.
AACATTTTATATGCTGTCACTTAATATACAGAGTGATAACAGGGATATATAAAATAAATAAACATCAAATCATCCGAAATGTCATTAAATAGACATCCATCACAATTAACATCCAAACCAGCCAATAAATCACAACAATTAACTGGTTATCAATATCATGTATTTAACTAGCAATTCAATTTCAATCTTAATATAAATGATAATTTAATTCAATAAAATTAAATTTCAATTAAAATGTCAAATTAAACTATCAAACAACAACCAATAACATTCTTATCACTTCATAAATTTAATTCAACTAACAAAAGAAGATTTAGTATTGCGTGAGTGGGTTAAATCACTCACCTTTGATTTATAGTCCATTTAAAATCCAATAAATGCCCAAAATTCTAACAGAGTCCAAATTCAACCAAACTAGTTCTATGTTATTCGGAATTTCGATTCGAACCCAATAGAAGAAACCGCGCGTGAATCCAAGTTCGTATGCAAAAGTTATTCGAGTTAGAAGTTTGAAATTTTAAATTTAAATTTAAAATAAATTTAGGGGTAAAAACGTAATGTCCTAACCTTCAACCCTAACAGACGCGATCTCCAGCACATACAAACCCATCTGCTGCTACCAAAACTCGTAGCCGCACTAACCATGGCCGCCATCGCTTAATCGACCATCACCTTTAACTTCGCCACGGCCTCCTCCACCTCTGGCCAAATCGCGGCCACCTCCAGCGCCTCCAGGCATGCTCCACTGCCGCCGACTTAACAGCCAATTTTTGGCAAATTCAAGCGTCTATACAATGATCGGCCACCATAGATGCGTTCGCCACATCGCTCCCTTCGCTCCAGCGCTTCCGGGTCGTCGATTGGTCGACGATCCACCGTTAAACGTGAAACCATAGCACGAATGGCCGAGAATGTTTCACCCAATTCTAGACAAACGGAGCCTCCAATCGAAAAACGAATTGCAGACGCATATTACGTTCGTCAAGGGCTTCACGATGATATATTATATGATAGGATTTGAGCAATTTGGATTTTTCGATTTGATTTGGAATTGTAATTTAGGGTTTGGGTTAATCACCATTGAGGAGGAGCAGATAAGAACAGAAATTGTACGTACAAAAAATAGAATAGAAGCTGCTGGGGTTTATAAAAACATATATAGGCAAAGATGGATAAGAATGGATGGAATAGATCGATTGGGTCGAAACGATAACAAAGACCGGAAAAGCCAATTTCGTTCCCGAAACGAAAATATGTCATCCCATATATCAAAATATAGGTTTTTGGTATTTTTAAACTCAATGAAACTAATTTCAAACTCTAATTCTATTGTATATAGAAGTTAGCTTTTAAAATCAAATTATTTTAATTAAATTCTTTAAATTGATTTCTACGCGTTTCGAGCTTGAATGATCAAATAATAAGTCTGATCGTTATGAAACTTAAAATCCTATAATAAGTCACTATTACGGATCCGATGAAACTAGTATCATCGAAATCCGAGACGGTGCCCAAACAGACTAATTTTACATGTTAATTAAACAATCTATTTTAAAAATCAATTTAATCACTCTTAAATTCTAGATTAAAAGTTTTATATCATCATTCTTGATTAAACAGGATTAATAATCTTTTGAAATTCAATTTTCCATGTTAATTTCAATATTTAAATATTTAATTAATTACAACAGTAATAAAACCCAGTTTATTATATTTTAAATTTCAGTAAATTCTATTACTTTGATTTATAGGTTCTTATATCAAATCAACAGTTCCTTATGTAATTTATTTATTAACATAAGTTTTCATTTTATTTCACTCAAACTCTACAGTTAACATCTTTCCTTATATTATCTGCAATATTTAATTACATTTAATTTCAATGATTCCCAAATTAATTCCAAAATGGATTTAATAATAAGATGAGAAATGAACAGTTGTTACATTTAAATAATTTGAACACATTAATACATTTATTGTTTACAACAAAGATTAATTAATTTACGTACACAATAATTGATTTCATATTCTATATAAAAACCAATTTCAATTAAATAACATATAATTTCACCATTTAATACATCATTTATTTTTATTTCTTATTTAACTTATAATTATTTCAATTGATTGAAACTACATTAAAACAGTTAACATTCAAACAATATTATTAAATTATATTCTAATTACTTTTCCATTAATAAGTCATTGATTTTAATTTCTGATAATGTTAAATTCCAAAATCATATTTAATTTAATATTTTAATTATCAAAAATACGGGTCGTTACATAGGTCTTTTCCAATTCACATTGCTATGTCTATATAAGGATGGGTACACTCTTAGGAAATATATCACAAATATTTCTAAGCTTTGAGTTAAAATTTCAATGGCTTATCTTCTTCTTCATCTCTAAATTCCTAAAGCAAATTATTTGTAAACCATCTTCAAATCACTACAAACTTTGCCACAAGGCTTAGTAATATATTAAAGAACCTTCTACCAATTCAAAGTGGAAGAAGCAAAGCCAACTCTCATAATCACCCTAGGTCATGAGCACCTTTGGCGTATTAGAGGCAAGGCAAGGCAAAAGAGGAAGAAAGCAAGGAAGGAAAGGTGGTTGCTAGCTTGGGTTGGACTTTGGTTAGCTTGGACCTTGGTTATTGTTGGATTAAAGGTGAGTTAAGATCTCACTTTGAATGAATAATATAACATACATATGTTGTATTTGATTGTGTTAATGTTGTTTGAATTGTTAAGTGACATATGTTAAAACATTGATTTGAATTCTTGTTTTGAAAACAAGTGACATATAAGATCCATGTACATGAACTTGAACAAACTTTGAATGGACTTGAACGGACATACATGACATGTGACTAGACCTTGAACAAAGCACATAGGTTATAGTTGAACATAGGTTAAGATATGACTCGTATTTGAAAGTGCATTTATAGCGATAGTTGTTATCGATGCAGTTCGTAATTATCTTGTATTCAACAATTGTTATGGAACTTTGTAGAGAGATCCATAGGGATTTCTCACCATAATTTTATTGATATATATATATATGTGTGTGTGTGTGTGTGTTGCTGTTAAAAGCTTGAATGGTAAAAAGTTAAGTAACATCTCGAAAACGGCCAAAACATTACTAGTGCAAAACTGCCCGTTTAACCTTGATTTTTGGACTTCAATTGTTTCAAAGAGGACTTTAAGTTCGAGCGATTTATTTCACTCTTTTTAAAAGTGTTGGCCAACTATTTTTAGAGTATTTAAAATTAGTTTGAGATATTTATGAATTTTTAAGAATTAGTTACGAATTTAAAAAAAAGGAATCTAAGAATAAAACATGTTCTTTTTTCAAGTTTTGTTGATTTTCAAACTTGTTATATTTAAGTAATATTTTGGATAAATGTTTAAAACCTATTATAAGTATTTTCAAATATTTTAAATGTTTTCAAAAAGGGATTGGAATTGCTAAATGACCAAATAGTTGATTATTTAATTACATATTAGAAAAGTAATCAACTATGCTTAACACTAATAAGCTAATAAAACAATCTTATCTATTTATGAGAGTTAAGATTGATGCCGAGTAGGGATGAAGCAATAGAGCCCTAACCTATCGGGCTTCCCTTTTAACCAAGGAATATGTAAGTGGAAAATGTCGAAAATGTGTTAATCGTGTTGATTCCTTATTGTTTATGGAAATCATTAATACTATACTTAACACTAAAAGCCGACGAGGTAGATTTATTGATTTGTGAGATTTAAGATTGAAGTGGCTATGCAAGGGTTGGAGCAACCCGTGCTCAAACTTACCTGGCTTCGCTCTTGGCCGAGGAATAGTTAAGTTGGAATGTCGAAAACGAGTTAAACGTACAAATTATGATTTGTATAAGCAATTGTTTTGACTGGATAATCGATTCGTCGATTATCGAACTTAACCTAATATTAACTTAGGAAATAATCCAAATTTTCTTGATTTTATACCAATAAGAATCCTCGGGGAGGAGTATTGGTGCGAAACCTCTCTAGCTCTCGCTTACTTCTAGAGAATCGAAATTGAGTTAATAAAAATTCATCGATTGGTTTTGGAGAGTCCGGTAAGTGGGAAGAGTGAACTTATATGAGATGATTCAAACCCAAACCGCTTCAAAACCATATTCGTGATCTATGTTCTGAAAGCTGTTATGAAAGGGATGTTTTAGAGTTGAACCGACTATCTTAAGATTAAGTCCAAGGGAAAGGTCAGCGTTAACATTTCGAACGATGCTATCATGTAGGACTGTCTATCTTGAGGAGTACACCAAGCGAGAGGACGACATTAGCATTCATTAGAGGACTTATGCAGGGGACCTATATAGAGCTTTGAGTTTTTTTCAAGATGAAGGAATCCATTTGGGGATTCGTGTTCTGTTTGAGTGATGAAGACTCATGTAGAGATGCCGAACGTAGCCTCGACATCGGGAAAATGACTGAAAACATAGAAGGGACATGGCTGGGGGGTTTAGCAACCCTAAGTGTATACCAACTCCATATCTAGAGATGCTTATCGATATGTTGGTATCAGGAGTTGGTATGGCTTGGATCATACACCGAGAGTGGTCCAGTTATGTTTACCTTAGTGTATATCCCTTCTAGAGATATACGTTGCTTGGAAGGTAGTTTCTGTTCCTTGTCGTGGAATTTGGATTCAGCTAGATCTGAGGAGATCTCTATGGGAAAATCCATTATATGAACGTGCCTTAGCAGCATTGATTGTATACCTATTATTGTTGTGGCATTCACACATCAACTATTTGATATGATTTATGTGTTTCACTCTAGATATTATCATATCACTATATATTAAACTTAATGAATGGTTGGTTCTTTGAGGGGAAAACTGTTGCAGAAACCCGTACGATCTCAACGGTTATTGTTACTTATCACATATGATTTTAGTTTCTCACCTTGGTTTACCAGACTGATTAGGTTGTTATTTCCTTATAATGCTCGGATCAGCCTCGTGTATATTTCCAGATTTAGATTTGGTCGCTTTGGAGCTTATGAAGAAGAGCTGAAGAGTTATCAACCATATTATTCTAATTTCTGCTGCATTTCTGTATATCAGCATATGTAAGGACAAGTTGTTATAATTGTCTAGGCTGATGATAGTACTTAGGTTTTGGCATTTTTGATATTTCTTTATTCAGAGTAACCCTTTGTACCGTTCCTTTGATATTATATATTACTGTTCTGTTGTGAGATTCTGATGTTGTTTTCTTCTTTTCTTGTTCTATTCTTTTTTTTCTTTTTTTACCCTAACAATTCGTCTTTTCGACACTTAGGTGCTCGGCACACAAATACCGTGGGTGTATTGGTGTCGACAATTGGGGGTCGAAAGTTGGGTTGTTACGATTTTAAGGTCTTCATTGGCTTCAAGCAACATTATACTCTAGTGGCATCACGTTTTGAACATTTTTTATTCCAATTTACACCAACCGAAGACCATAATCCCAACTACCCAAATCGACTAACAAACATATCAAAACAACAATACAACAATTTGCCACTCAGGCTTTAATCTGACCAGTTCAACAATGGTACTGGATATTTAAGGTTATTACTTAGGTGTTTTATCTGAATTTCCCTCAAATGTATCATGAATAGATTATTAAGTTGCCACAAGGGCCTTACACCACCCATCATCAAATATAATGTTGCGTTTAGACAAATGGTGCCTCACACCACCATTCATTCAATATAACATGGTTAGAAAAATGGTTGTCATGCATGCCTTAAACCACCAATCATCAAGTTTAATGTCGTGTTTAGGAAAATGGTTACCACACATGCCTTACACAATTAATCATCAAATATAGTATCATGTTTAGAAAAATGGTTGCCACACAAGCCTTACGCCATCAATCATCTAATATAATGCCATGTTTAGCGATATTAGTTCAATAAAGGCCATATATTTACATTTTCATTATTTCTGATGATCCAACATATCATCACCTAGGTTACTTTATCCTAGCTTCAATTTTCATTCTTTAAGTTAGTTATTTAATTTTAACCTATTACTCTCTATGGTCATTTCAACTTTATGAAATTCTCAACCATCACTTAGGAAGATGGCTTCTTAAGTACTAAATATTTTTTGGTTATTTACCTAGAATCCCTTAGCATCATTAGCTATTACAGGTTTTTGTTACATAGCCATCGCAAGTTAAAGGCCAACGTAAGTTGATTACTTTTATAGCTATCTCAAGTTGACATTAAACTATAACAAATTGATAAGTTTTTTAGTTATCTCAAGTTGACATTAAGATATCTCCAATTGATATCTCTAGTTGATATTAAGTTATCTCCAGTTGATATTAAGCTATCTCTAGTAGATATTAAGTTATCTCCAATTGAAATCCCTAGTTGGTATCTCTAGTTGACATTAAGCTATTTCTAGTTGATAGGCCATCTCTAGTTGATATACCTAGTTCATATTAAGCCGTTTCCATTTGATATCTCTAGTTGATAGTAGCTTTTGCAAATTGGTATCTCTAGTTGACATTAGGCTATCTACAGTTGATGTCTCTGGATGGTATAAAGTTATCTCTAGTTGATATTAGCTATCGCAAATTGATATCTCTAGTTGTTATCAGCTATCGCTATTTGATATTAGCTATCATAAGTTGATATCTTCAGTTGATACTAGCTATCGCAAGTTGATATCATCTATCTCCAGTCTATATTAGCTATCTTAAGTTGATATCTTTAGTTGATATCAGCTATCTCTAGTTGATATTAGGCTATCGCAAGTTGATATCTCTAATTGATATCAACTATCGCAAGTTGATAACTCCAGTTGATATCAGCTATTGCAAGTTGATATCTCCAATTGATATCAGCTATCACAAGTTGATATTAAGCTATTGCAAGTTGATATCTCTAGTTGATATCAGCTATCGCAAGTTGATATTAAGCTATCGCAAGTTGATATCTCTAGTTGATATCAGCTGTCGCAAGTTGATATCTCTAGTTGTTATGGTAATTCGGTAATTAGCTCGGAAACTATTTTATTTCCATTCAAAGGAGCGACTTTTCATCTAACCTAGTTATATGTCGAATTATCATACCAAGGCTTGATATAGTTTTATTTTAGAAATTATTAATTGCCTTCTTGATTGATTAATTAATTACTTTTTTGTAATTAGTTCTTCTCTTTGCCAAATAATTCATACAATTTTGAAAATGCATGGAAAAATCCAAAAAAATCACCAAAAATTCTAATCATCATGCTATACCTCATATAAAAATTTTGAGCCAGAATAATTATTTTTGACATTTTAAATAATTAATTTCCAAATTTAGGCATTTTCTCAACTTAAAAAGTTCATATAAATTCCAAATAATTTAAAAAATTATGAAATAATTTTTTTATCTCTACATTATTATCTAGACATCGTATAGAAATTTCAAGTGATTTGAAGAAAGTTTGGTTCACATTTTTCCTTGAACACTTCATAAATCATCATCTTTAAATTCCTAAATATGAACAAATATTTTGTAATCTTCCTAAACTTGTTCATTAACATCTAAAACATCATAAATACATATAATCCTAACCCATACAGATTTGAAATATTTTAGAGAAAGAATTACCAACCTTTTGTTTTGAGTAAACTTGATTTAGAACTTTGCTTCTTCTTAAGAATGAAACTCATTCTTTTCCTTTAAATTTATTTCTTCTCTTCCATTAAAAATATGTTCGGCATCTCTTTGATTGGTTTTCAATTTTTTTTGAGTGAATTAAGGAATGAATGGAAGGTGGGTGGGTTAGTAATTTGGGCTTTGGCCTAAAACCCCATTCTAGCCTATTCTTATTAATTCCCTAAATTCTTCATCTCAAATTATTCCCTTTTAAATAACTTGTCTTTATTTTTATCTTCATAAATTTATCTGTTTGATTAATTATTTAACTAATTCTTAGTATTACTCCATAATATAGGCTATTATAACTGCAGCTAACTCTAAGTCATGAGTTGGGTACTTAACCATATAGGGTCTCAACTGTCTAGAGGCATAAGCTATCACCTTGCCCTTCTACATCAACACAGCTCCCAAACTTGAACCCAAAGCATCTCTTTACAAAACCATATCCCCATTTTCCTTTTCCATGACTAAATCGGAGCTTTTGTCAGCCAAATCTTCAACTCTCATAATGCTGCTTCGCATTCTCTCACCCAGACATATCTTTCATTCTTCTGAGTAAGTTTGGTCAAATGACGTAGCTATTCGAGAAAAGTCCTTACTAAATCTCCGATAGTATCTGGTCAACCCCAAGAAACTTCTTATCTCGGTAACTGTCTCTGGTTTCTTCTAATCATTCACGACTTTGACTTTTGAAGGACCTATAACCAATCCATCCTTCGAAACCAAATGGCCGACGAACTTCACTTTCAATTTCCAAAAATGACACTTAGAGAACATCGCGTTCAACTTGTGTTGTCTCAAAATTTCTAGTACTAATCTAAGATGAACTTCATGATCTCACTCATCCTTAGAATATTAGAACATGTCATTTATAAAGACTAACACAAATCTATCCAGCTAACTGTGAAAGACCTTGTTTATAAGATCTACAAAGAATGCTGGAACATTGGTTATCCTAAAGGGCATAACCAACTACTCATAGGAATCGTACCTTATCTTAAATGAGGTCAAAGGAATACTCTCCTCGGTAACTCTTAGTTGATGGAACTCCGTAGCCAAATATAACCATAGAATAGTTTAGCTCTGCTCAATTGATCAAATTATTTGTCTATCCTTGGCAATGGGTAACGATTTATCATTGTCAGCTCATTTAGCTTTCTACAATCAATACGCATCCAAAGAGACCCATCAGACATTTTCACACATACCGTAGAAACTTCCCATGGTGAACTACGGTCTAATAAAACTTCGATGCTTAAGTTCCACTAAATGCTTCTTCAATTCCTTTATTTCCTTCAGTGTCATTCTACTAGATGATACATTCTACTAGGTGCACTACTAATAGGTTATGCCTCAAGCACCAAATCAATGTGAAACACAATCACCCTTCTCGGAGGTAAACCCATCCCAGGTTTGAAAACATGAGTAAATTCCCAAACTATGAAAACTCTATCCACTTCCACTTCCAGACTTTCTAAGGCACACAATGAAATCCTAGATCTCATTTTCATCCCATCCAAAGATACTAGAATTCTGTATCCCTCTTTTGGGTTCCATAGAGCAACGATTCTTTCAGCATAACAAAATAGAGCTTCATGATACACTAACCAATCCATATCCAAAATCACTCTATACCCCTCAAAGTCAAACACAAATTGGCCACACACAAAAATTGGGTCGCACTAAAACAAATGGTCACATAGGATAAACTATAGGTAGTGCACCTTAACCCGAGAGTGACATTCCCAATAATCGAATTAACAACACACAAAGAAGTAACTAAGTAGGTAACATCCAATCCTACTTTATTAACCACATCCTTAGAAAATAGAATGTGTAGCCCCGATATCAAAGAGAACTCTAACTGAAAAACTGGAAATGGAAATCATACCTTCCAACACAACATTCTCGCATTTCTCCTTGGCATAAGGTCCTACTCTCAGCTCTTCCAACGGCCTTGTCTGCTTTAGCTCATGGAAATCCCTCTTCTTATGCCCAACCAATCACAGTGGAAGCATTTGACCTTGGCCACTATAACTATTTGCGAACAATTTGATGTTTAATGTAGCTTCCATCTGCAATTGTAACAAGTAATTTTCGAAAGGTCCTTTCGGCTTCACCCTTCCAGTGCCTTCCCCATCAGTTGCTGCCCCTTCTTCCCTTTCTGGTAAGGAATGAACCTCTTCTTTTGTTCTGGCCCAGGCTTTTCCTCCACTCTACTTTTTGCTAATTACATATTGTCATATTTACTTGCTATACCCACAACAAATTCGAAAGGATACGCTAGGTGCACCATCACCTTATGATCAAGACCTTGCTTTAAACCCCCAATAAATTTTTCATTCATTTTCATCGAGGTGTAAATCAACTCTTGGCCATATTTTGTTAAGGCGTTGACCTATGAATGGACTCTTCAATAGAAAGATCTCCTTGCTTAAGATCGTGGAACACTTTCGGCAAAACACTCCACTGCGATTTATAAATAAACTAAGCCTCAAACCCCTCCCAAGACTACTCCCAAGAAATCTTGGCTTTTAGGGTTTTAGTTGGTCACCGTTTCCCACCAATCTAAGGCAACTACATGCAATTTCCTAGAGGCCAACCACCTCTTCTGCATGTCATTCAGCTCCAAGTCTAGGAAGATACGTATGTGTACTTTTAGCCAATTTAACACCTCCACTGCTAGCTATTTCCTGGTAAACACCTTACCTTCCAAGTTTTGATAATCCCGATTTAACTTTGAAAATTCTTCTCTCACAACCGATCTCGGTCCAACCACTTTCAGCTTAGCTTCTCTCATCGTTTGTGCCATAAACTACTAGAGCAAAATATTCACATCCATCCCTACAATTGGTGGGACTTCCTCATTCACCACTACCGAAGGCTCTTCTCCGCCATTGCCTTTGACGATCTGAGTTATGTCGTTCTCTCTTCTGGTATTAGCACCTCCAATTCTGAAATCCATATTATGCTAAGAAAGTCTTCATCATAAACAGAAGAATAAAATGTGATTACCGATAGGATATTTTTACTAAATTATTCTTACTTCCATATAGTAAAACACAATACATCATATGGTAAAGCATACCCTCCCAAAGGTGTTTATCCTTTACTATCTAATGTTACTTAAATCTGTTTAACTTAAGTGTCCTCTAATCTGATACCAGATGTAACATCCTTTATTTCGAAACCCAAAAAAGGAACCCTAATATGCTGTAGTTACCTTGGAATTATCTTTTGATGATAAAGATGAGACAAACTATATTATACAGTATTAAGTAAATAGATCAAGTATACAAAATGAAGTACATCATTACAGATTTAGTTTAATAATTTTTTTACATCCCAAAATCATGGCCATGCGGGGCTAAAAATATAGTACTACATAATTACTAGTGTTATGCACTACATATGAAGATCCAAACATAAAAACTAGATACAGATGAATTAAAACAGCATACAAGTATAACACTCAAGCCTCCTTTTTCATCGGCTTGAATTATTCGGCCACCTCAAAAGCAACCTGTCTAAGCCCAAAACTCAGCCTACTCAAATGAGTATCAGTGAATTTATAGGGAAAACACAAATACAAACACAGCTCAGACATAAACTTTGTTGTAAGTATTACTCTAAGCAAGAAAATAGAAAAATCGCTCTCTTGATATGCGGGACAAGTATTCTCCTTAACAATACCAAAGCAATAAATATGCACAATCAACCCCAAGTTGTTTGTTCATTAATTAAATATCAAAGAAATACTATGCAGCCTCAACTGAAAGAAGCCCCTCGATTTGTCCCACAAAATTATCACAGTGTTCCAGTACAACCGATATATTCTACCCTTGATTGCCCTTAAGGCCTTAAGTACATTTGCGACATATATATATATATATATATACATACATACAATAAAAGTTCTACTATTCGGCCGCCACTAAGGCCTTACGCCTATATATTACACAGATTTACATTTACCTTTCGACTGCCACTAAGGCTTATATACTATATACATTTACACTTAGCTTTCGGCTGCAACTAAGGCCTTATGCTTATACACTATATGCATTTACACTTAGCTTTAGGCTACCACTATAATCTTATGCCTTATCATTCTTGGTTGCCACTCAGACCTTACATGTGCAGTTAAAGCCCTGCAAAATCTAGCTATAGCATATAACGCTCTTTAACTACTACATTTTTCAATTTAGCAATATTAAAAAGTAAATCCTCTTTAAGCCCTGCTATTTTCTACTACACCCACAAGATCAATTTTTAGCACCTATTTTAGCCATATTAATGTAAAAAGGTTTATTTGACTAGTTCTCTTTTAAACCAAATCAACAAAGTTAGGGTAAAGACCTAATTTTAAGGCATAAGGACTCAATATAAGTTAGAAATCTACTATAACCACCTAATTTGACTGCATAAATCGTGATATTCTTCAGTTTTGTTATATAAGATTAAATAATATATTTTTCATAATGATGTGAGAATGAGAATAAATCAACTTTAAATATTTGGTTTTATATCCAATGAAGCCTTTTGCATCTCTGCTATTTTCTGCTATATTCCCATTTTATCCCTGCTATAATTTTTTGCACCTCCACCACTATAGAATTGCTATGCACTTTTACTACATAGGGCCTTACATGAACATTTTTGTATTTAGGTTGCTACGCAAGCCTTAACTTACTTCGCTTAAGGTTCTAGACTTCCACTTTTGGCCTTACGTCTTCTACCATTCCCTTGGTTGCTACTTTAGGCCTTACACCAGTGCTTTAAGGATTTATTTGCCACACTAGCCTTACATATACGCATACGATTTTGGTTTCCACACATGACTAATAAATAGGCTGTAGATTTGGGTTACAATGTAAGCCTTACTTCTATGCTTTCAGTTTCGGTTGCCACATAAGCCTTACACCCACGCTTTCATATTTCAATTTCCATACAAGCCCTTTTGTTATTAACATTGATTGTCACATTATCATCCATGTGTCTAGTAGTAATCTAGGTAATCTTATGGCTTAGCATCCATTATAGTTGTCGGAAGTCATTAGTCCTGGTTTACACTCTCCACCAAGAGTTACTTTACTTCTAATAGTTTCTACCCTTAGTCTTGTCTAGGAAAGCCTATTATAGTTTAGTTTGGGGATTTCTAAAATTACTCTTTAATTTATCTGAAATAACCTCCTCTATTCATATATATTGTAATACCCCGTGCACTTGTACACATTGGTTACAAATTAGTTGTATACCAATTGGTTGGATAACAAAAATAGTTGCATGCTATGTTACATGATTCAACCCTTTAAGAATTTTGGGAATGAAATTCTTTTAAGGGAGGAGAATGTAAAATCATGTTAAATGAACATTAATTAATAAATAATTAATAAGGATCAAAAATAGGATTTGACCAAACATCGGAAATTGTCCATAAAACTTACACCATTGTGTTCGTGATGATTTTTTAAGCAACTTTCATATTTGAAGTTTTGTGGTCGGAGTTCAAACGAAGAAGTTATCAGCATTTGAAGTTTTCATAATGAAAATAATTAAAAACAGAAACATAGGAAATAAATAGCATTAAATGCAGGACCCCACCGATCAAACTCCTTCTTGGGTCGGTCGACTGCCTATAGGGGAGCATTCGAACGATCCTGATGATGGCGACTAGGGTTGACCTTAGTCGAACGACCCAGATTTAATTATTTAAGTCTAATGGATATGATTGATTCGATCGCCTATAAATACAGACTTAACCCCTTACTTCTCTTCTTATATTTTCTGATCAAAGCAGCAAAGCTCTACCATTTTCCCTTCTCCAATATTTCTAGAAATTATAAAATATTACACACACACACACATAAATCAGAGAAGGGTAGTAAATAAAAGAGAAGAAGAGAAGAAGCGAATCAACCTTGCGAAAGAAAAAAGGTAAATTTCATAATTATAAATCTATATTCCCCTTAGCCCAAAATTTCTTCTTAGATCTGTAATCCTAGTAGTATGTATATACCTTGTTATACATATTCTTTTGGATTGGAAAGGAAAAGGAGTCAAGTATATAGATGAATTCAGATTTGGAAGACTAGGAAAGCTAGAAAGGTGAGCGGGAAACTATATAATTTATTTATGACATTGAAATTTATGTTGTTAAATTTTATTTAAATTATTCTTGCCTATATAAGATATGATGAGCTGTAGGCTTAAAATGAATGTATAAGAATATTGACTACGTATTCTGTAAAATAGGTAATTGGAATGGGAATGTTACTTACACCCTAATCTGGAAATTTGGAAATCAGTCCCCACATTTGTCAAGTTGAATGTTGATAAAGTTGTAAAGTTTATTCTAGAGTTATAGTTGGGTTGTACAATGTTAGCCTTAGTTTAGATTGCCCTAATTTGATTTAGAATGTGAATTTTTTGTTTTAATTTAATGGAAGGAGGGTACAATTTAGTTATATCTATTTTCGTGTAATTTCCATAAATTATCTAATTCCACAAGGTGTAAAAAGTGAATTGTTTGAAATAATAAGGAATATACCACAAATGAAAGAGATGTGTAAAGTATGAAGGTTCTTCGTCGTAGTTTTCACTGTCTATTTCAATAAAAGAAAAGGAAATAATTTCTTGTAATTTCAAATGGAGCACAAGTCTCACTTTGGGTAATTTATGGAAAGTTATAACTGTAATCCTTTTTGGGAGATAACTCTAACAAATTAAAATGTGGAAATTAATATTCTGAAATCCCTAAGCGGAGGAATTAATGTGTTAGGAATAGGAATATACATACATACATAGACACACACACACATGTGCGTATAACTGCACTTATCGATTAAAAATATAAATATATTTATCTAGCGTAATATACATCAATTTTCGCATTAATTATAATCAAACAAAAGATGCTTATAGTGCTGGACCGATAGGCAAAAATGAAATTCGTTCGGCAGTATATTAATTGTGCTCTGAACTCGCACAAGATATGTCATGCCGATGCGAAACCAATCACTAGTAATAAATATCATAATAAACTAATAGGTATAGATCAAAAAGAGATAGAACTCCAAAATTACTAGGGCAATAAATGTGTAGTTAATGGAGGTTACATAATTAAATGGAGACATAAATGCGGTTAATGGGACTGGTTAAAAGATTTAATATGGCATTATGGGGAATGAAATATGCATTATAGGTTGAATTGGAACGAATAATGAAATGTTTTAGAGATTGTCCAAATAGAATAATAATGACCATTTATTTCGGACAAGTGACATTTATGGAATATAGGAAATAAGTGAATATGATAAGAATTACAAATCGTGAGGCTGTATAATTTTCATAGTGGGAGATTATAAAGACTTAATTATATGTTTATGATAAGCATGAATTAATGGGCCTAGTCCAATAGTTAGGCCTAAGATATTTGGTTTGGTTTAAAATGGGTTGGGATGCGAGGTCAGTAAAGTTACACAATAGAAGTCTGCCCTTCACTTAGAGGCTACTAGTTGTTGTGTATGCTTACTACTAATGTGAGACATCCTAACCATTAGGACCCGTAGGGAAGGGATATACATTAGCATATATGTAGAGGAAAATATACCAAGGGTTCGCCTTAGATTTAAAGTATTAAATGACCCATTACTTTTAGGGAAACGAGGTCTGCTTCATCTCTAATAAAAGGTATTAGGTAACTAAAAGGGACATTTTTCTTGACTTACATGAGGTTAGTCTATACAGGATTTTGACTGTGGAAGGTCGCCGGGCATGTCAGTATTATTGTTGGACCGGTATTTAGTGGTACTAGGGCTGGTATATAGGCTATGACCACCAACAGTCCCGAGCGGTTGGTAGAAAAGACTCGAGTTATGCCCTGATGAATTTCACTTCCTATTAGTGTAGAATCCATATGGGATACGCACATGCCTCAAAGTTTAATTAGTTGGTCGTTTGCTTGTCGGGGGTGGGTTAGTTAACCCTTCGATGAATCTTTGAGATGTGTTAGTAGTACGATAATTAAATTATAAAGCCCTACATAGGGGTCATCGATCTCTGTAGCTATGAATGATTGACTAGTGTTTACATTGCAGAGTGGTTGAGGTATTAAATGGCCGTTGGGTCTGCCTCCTCCCTATTTAAGAAGTATTAAGTGGCCCGGGTTTTGGGTAGTACAATGTTTATATATATGTATGTATGTATGTGTATAGGCGCACACACGCACACACACGCACACACATATATATAACTCGGAGGAGGTTAGGCATATCGTACACACACTTAGAATTGAACAGATTAGCTGTAAATAACAGATATAACACTCAAATGGAAATCAATTGGCATAAATTAATGTATGGATAAAGTGTTTAATTTTCCAAGTACTAGAACGTTGTCCTAACCCCTTCCTCATTACAGCCCACAAGATAGATTTAGAGGGACATGCTATTGGTGCAAAATGGGAGCTGTAGATGGTGGAGTCTTCTCTTTCATGCTCGATAATAGCAAGGCAACTAGATATCCAAAAAGTAATATTGATTCCAAGGTAGTAGCATTTTTCGGCATATCTGTTTTTGTTATCCATAAAGTTTTAATGCCGAAGGAAATTGTATAAGTGGCGGCGTCACAAAGGAACCAATGTTGTTAGGATCAATGCCAAAAGCCTACAGTGCCACATCTCATCAATAAAAGGCCATATACAACGTTGTGGACCATTCATAGAGTTAGACAATGAAAAAGAATCTCTAACATCATTAAGTAACGTCATGATTTGTTAGTATAATCCGGGCCACATCTCATGTAACATCACTAATTAACCATGCCGCATGTCATACAACGTCGTCTCCCATCCATACCTCCACTCCTTCATGCTGCCTTCCTTCAATATCATGTCTTATGCAATGATGCTTCTTCTCAATATCAAGCCTCAGGTGATACCACACTACTTTCGTGTTGTATACTATCCATGCCGTATTTCATTAATAAGGAGAAGGAGGATGTCACATTTAGTTGATGCCATATAGATTTCATACCACCCATCATCGAAGCAGTATGATTTATGAATGCTATACTTTCTCGATGTCGCCTCTATTTAGTGTCGTTACCCATCAATACTACCACTCAAGCAATGCCATATATCAACAAGGCTGGGATGATGTTGCACTTAATCAATATCAACTCCAATCAGTTTCACCTCTTATCAAATCAAGAATCAGCGTTGCTGCTGAGTAATGTCGCTTATCATTAATACTGTCTCACTTTAACATTGCATTATATCGATACCGCATTTCGAAGATATCACCGCAGACCTTCGATACGATGTTAATGGTTACTATCGTCAATGTTTATACAAAAGCTATCAAAATGTATATGATGCTAAATGATGCTACCCCATATCAATATTACTTCATATTGGTGCCATCTCCTATTGCTGAAGCATTCCGAAGATCATCGAAAGTAAAACATGGAACCCGGAACCATTAATGACGTTGAAGACTATGCATGCCGAAGATTGGACATTGAAGGCAACATTGAGTAGCCTTGTCGAACCCTTCTACCCCTATTAACATGACCCTAGAGGTAAGGAGGAAGGGGCTCATCTTCTTTTCTCAACTCTTAAAATTAAACTCTTGTAACCCCAAATTGAATTAGGGAAAATTCTAATTTGATTGTAATCATGCTCGATTTATATGAAGAAAGACTTGGACATACATATTACCTTGATTGTGCACTTCGAACATTGTTGGACATGAATATGCATATAATAAAGCTCTTTAGACCCAAAGCAATTGCGATTCTATTTAACATGGTTCCGTATGAGCTTCGGTCTAAACTGGTATTTATATGCACATCTCATACCCTACCTATTACATATGGACATTGGACTATGAACATAAGCGTTATTAAATTAGTTTATTAACACACTTAATGGGATATTTTACATACTTACCAATTATCTTCTTTCTCCTTAAGTTATATGACATGGGATTTGGAGTACCCTATTCCTAAAGACCCTATAAATTCTCAAATATATTATTCCAAGTGATCTTAAGGGATCTTGAATATCATATTCCAAGATGACATATGAGTCATCAAGAGTGCAACATCTAAAACCCATGGACCTTATAAGTCATCTCCTAACGATATCATCTTGTACATAGCCTCATATGATAGATTTGTTCTTGAGTCAATCAATACCGACAAAACCATCCTTAATCGTGTTATTCTAGATACTCTAATCAAGAATTCATTTATTATTCATGGTATCATGGGTGTTATACCAATTTTTGGTTTAACATTTTGGTGCTAGAAGGAGGGGTCGAACCTCCGCTCTTGTTTGACTCTCTTCTCAAACTAATTTGGGTAAATTTGTGTTTCAGGAAAATGGGAAGATCAAAGCAATCAACGCTCCTAATGAAGAAGTCACGCAAACGACAAAATTAGAAGAAAATGTCGTTCCCAACTTTAACTTGGAAAATGTAGATCCGGGACAACCATCAGAGCTGGCACAACCTACCAATGGCGAGGCTAAGATTAAAAACCTAGAACAACAAGCATCAATGATGAAAGAACTTTTAGAAGGAATCCTTGCTCAAAATTCTTCCAAAACCACCAAGCTTATGGGAGGAGATGAGGTAGAGTCTCCAAGAATCTTAGATTTCTCTTTGCTTAGAAATAAAAGCAGAAGCAAGCTCGTTATGACACTAAAGAAGATAAAATCACCAACAAGCTGGAGTAACCGAGCTTTCTCCAAGGTCTTTGGTAAATAACAAAGATTAGGCAGATTACCAAGGGAGATTGGAGGAGAAGTCCAAGGAGCAACCTGGAAGTTAACCTCCATGGGATACAAACCTGTTAGAAGCAATTATCACAGTGACGAAGCTTATCTTAGAGACATGTCCAAGAAAATGGCAAAGGATATGCTTAATCTTAAAGGAAAAGGAACTCTCGATGATAGCGTCAATAATAACCACCGAGATGCTCCCTTCATAGAAGAGATCATGTCCACCAGGATCCCATCCCACATCAAAATTACGTCCTTGAGATACAATGGAACCACTAACCCAGATGATCACTTGATGGCCATTGAAAGTCAAATGGATCTATACAATGCTTCTAGGGCTGCGCGTTGCAGGCTTTTCCCTACTACTTCCCAAGATGCAGCAGCCAAGTGGTATAGGCAATACCATGATAAAACCATCTATTCTTGGAAAAATTGATCTTATGAATTCTCAATGCAGTTTTGTATTTGTAAAGACCCTACTATGGACTACACTGTACTGGCTAATATCAAGCAAAGACCGGGGGAGTTATTGGGTGATTACCTTAGGAGTTTAATACAAAGGCACTAAAGGCAAAAGGGATGACTGATAAGGATAAGTTGGTGGTAGTACACTCGGGATTGATTGAGAAAACTCCATTCTGAAAGGAGCTCTATATACATGGATGTAGAAATTTACAAGACTTCCACTTCCAGGCTGACAATTCATTCGTATGGATGAAATATTTCATGCTAAAAAGAAAGCTCAAGTTAAAGAGTCCGAAAAAACAGGATATAACCACAACCATAAGTAACCGAGATGGGAGGAAGTCCCTAACACCAATCATATTGCCATGAATGAGCAGCTGTCTTACATATATGCTATAGCCAAGGAAAATGATGATTTCCCAGTCTCTTACAAAGCTAAACTAATCCTCAACCAAGAAGAGGAGAAGACTATTGTGCTGATCGTAAGTCGAATGGGCATAAAATTGATGAATGTCGTGTTTTGGTGGGAATAATTTAACGTATGATTCGCTCTAGATGCTTAAAGAAGTTTGTTAAAGTTAACCAAAAAGCGGCTTGTTCTGAAGATCCCTACCAAAAACTCCAAGAAATGTTTCCAACTTAGTGGAAAGTGACGATCAACCGGATTTCGTACCGCCCCTCAATAGAATCGTTGTGATCCATGGAGGACCACATCTAGTTGGAAGTAGTAACACCGCTCAAGAATCCTAGGTTCTAAATTCAGATGCACTGCCTAACCATCACTCCACAAGAGCTAAGAGGAGGAGTTCGTCATCTACACAATGATCCACTCATGATCACTGCTCAAATTGGTTTATTTGTGGTCTCCAAAATTTTGGTAGATACGAAAAGTGCAGTCAACGTGATCTTTAAACATGCTTTTGATCAAATGGGAATTCCAGAGGAGAAAGTAGTGAAGAGCTTTGAACCCATTTTCGGGTTCAATAATAAAGGATCAACTCCTATTGGGTAAATAAGGCTTTTGGTGCAGATAGGAATTCCGCCCAACTCTAGGACATTTGAGACTCTCTTTGTTATCATGAATCAACCATCTTATTTATTGCTTTCTTTGGGAGCCAGCTTTGGATGAAGTTGATGCTTTTGTTTCTTCAAAATACTTGATGAAGAAGTTTTTAACCAAAAATAGTTGGAGAACAATAAGGGGAGAAAATTTCAGCTCTTGTGAAGTGTATTTTACCACTCTTGAGCAATATAAACAGGATAATCTTTCTTACTATGACTTGGAAAAAATCAAGTTAATTAGAAATGATATTAGTATGCCTTTGGGTGAGGGTTTTTCAAACGAATCATCCAAAGCAAAGATGAAGCCTATTTAGAGAACTAAGCATATATTGAGAAAATTTAATTTCTTTAGGAAGAAAAGGAAGAGGAAGCAAACAAACCTAGTGGAGAATGAAATAGAAAGTGAAGAAATAGTCACTGAGTTGGATTATAGAAGAAAACAAGAACGAATGAAACTCACACAGGACCTTGAGGAAATATGCTTAGATTCAATTGACTCAACAAAGACAGTTAAAGTTGGAAAGGAGTTAGAGAGAAAACTTAAAGCAGAACTAATTCAGTTCCTTCAATCTAGCAAAGATGTACTTACATAGACCCATTCAGATATGGTTGGGATAGATCCAACTATGATTGGTCATGCTCTGAATATAAAATCAAATATAACACCAGTTCGATAGAAAAAGAGGCAATTTGATAAAGTCTGGTCCAATGCATTAAACATGGAAGTCAAAAAATTACTAAAGAATGGGTTCATCAGAGAGGTACTTTATCCAAAGTGGTTGGCCAATCCATTGCTGGTCAAGAAATCCAATGGCAAGTAGAAACCATTTGTTGACTATACTGATCTAAAAAAGGCATATCCAAAGGACAGCTACCCCCTTCCAAGAATAGATCGGTTGGTTGATGCAACTAGTGGGCACAAACTTTTGCTTTTCATGGATGCCTATTCCGACTACAATCAAATTACCATGTTCAAGCCAAACGAGGAAAACACTGGTTTCATAACGGATTAGGGAACCTATTGTTATAAGGTAATTCCCTTTGGGTTAAAAATGCTGGCGCCACATACCAGAGATTGGTAAACAGAATGTTTAAAGGGTAAATTGGTCGAAATATGAAAGTATACATGGATGATATGTTAGTCAAATCTCATGAAGGGAGTGGCCATTTAAAAGATCTTGAGGAGATGTTCGGGGTATTGTGAAAGTATCAAATGAAACTCAACCCACAGAAGTGTTCTTTTGGAATTCAGTCTGGGAAGTTCTTGGGATACATTGTTAGTGCCCGAGGAATTAAAGCTAACCCTGAGTAGATTCAGTCTATTAAGGACATGGCGGAGCCCAAAATGAGTAAAGACCTAATGAGTCTAAACGTTAGAGTGGCAGCATCGAATAGGTTCAATTCAAAGGCCATCGACGAATGCATTCCATTCTTCGATGTGATTAGGAAAAGGAAGAACTTCAAATGGGGAGAAGACTATCAAAAAGCTTTCAAGGAGTTGAAAGACCATCTTGGTAAACCACCAATCCTATCTAGTCCCGTAGAAAGGGGAAACCTTTATCTTTACAAGGTAGTTTTTGAACATGCAGTTAGCTCTGTATTGATAAAGTAGAGAAAGGTATTCAACTTTTGGTAGACTATGTAAGTAGAAGGCTAAAAGATTCAGAAACTAGATATCTAGTTATAGAGAAGCTAGCATACTACTTAATGCTCATAGCATGAAAATTAAGAGTTTACTTTCAAGCATATCCAATCAAGGTTTTAACCAATTTCTCGCTTAAGAAAGTTTTCAGCAAACCAGAAGCCTTAGGAAGATTGGTAAAATAGGGGATAGAGCTTAGTAAATATGATATTGAATTCCTGCCTTGGAAAGAAATCAAAGGTCGGGTTTTAGCTGATTTTGTTAATGAGTGTATCAGTTTCATCAAAAAGCAGTCAAAAATAGAAAAAGAAGTAAAACCCAAATGGTAGCTACTCATAGATGGAACTTTGAATAAACAAGGTGCTGGAGCAAGATATGTCAATATCATCCTCAATGGACATTGCTTACATTATGCAATGAAATTGGGATTTCAGGCCACAAATAATGTGGAAAAATACGAATCAATGGTGGCGGGACTCACTTTGGGCCTAAATTGAAAATTCCCAAAATTAAAAATTTCAGCGATTCCCAGCTAATGGTAATCCAGTTGAAACAACATATCAGACAAAGGATGCCAATTTAGTCTTATATCTAAAGAAGGTATTAAAAATGCTGAACCAATTTGAGGATTTCTCAATACACCAAGTACA
Source organism: Allium fistulosum (assembly GCA_030737815.1). NCBI lineage: Eukaryota > Viridiplantae > Streptophyta > Magnoliopsida > Asparagales > Amaryllidaceae > Allium > Allium fistulosum. The sequence continues at coordinate 330,949,733 of CM060906.1, forward strand.
AAGAGGAAAGAACTCCCAAGCTGTTTCTTTAGTCAAACTAGCTAGTTCGCGGGGAGTGCCAAAAATCTAGATTGTTCCAATAGGCCATCAGCCAAGTCCCAATATAAAAGGAAAGATTCTTGAATCGAGGAAAGAATTGTTAGTATTAACCAGATCTCAAGCTCTAGCATATATAGAGGAGGAAAGAGAAGATAAAGATGAGATCCTACAAGAGTGATTCTCCCATTCAGAGACAAACAATCACTATAAAAATAATTGGATGTGCGATATTGTTGAATACCTTGTAAATTGACACTACCGACCGACAAAAAGGAGGCAAGAAGGATTAAGCACCAGGCTCTGACTTTTCTTATAATGGACAGAGTACTTCATAAGAAGGGTTGCTCTCTTTCCCACTTAAGATGTGTCAATCCAAAAAGTGGACTAAAGCTATTGAAAGAAGCCCATGAAGGATTTCGCGGAGATCATTCTAATGGGATAAAACTAGCTAAGAAGGTCATGAGACATGACTTTTATTGGACTCAAATGACTAATCACGCCATTGACTATGTGAAAAGATGCAACAAGTGCCAAAAGTTCTCTAAAATCCCACATTTGCTACCAAGTGAATTAACTCCAATCTCAAGCCCATGGTCTTTCGACATACAAGGAATCAACCTAATATGACCACTGCCTATATCTAAAGAAGGAGCCAAATACACTGTAGTGGCCATTGATTATTTCACTAAGTGGGTAGAAGCAGAACTCCTACCAAATATCACATTTGGAAAAGCACTCAAGTTTGTAATCAAGAATATCATCACCAGATTCTGAATCCCATAAAAGATAATATATGATAACGGAACTCAATTTGAAAGTTAAGAATTCACTTGATCTGCAATAGAAATAGAATCATTAATGTTTTTCATCGATAGCTCATCCTAAGGCTAACGGAGCTGTTGAGGCAGCCAATAAAACTATTAGAACCATTCTTAAGAAACGGTTAGACAAAGCAAAAAGAAAATAGGTAAAAGAGCTAGCTCTAGTATTATGGGCCTATAGAACTTCTAGTAAAATAGCGACATGACATACTTCGTATTCATTAACATATGGGTGTGAAGCAATGCTCCTAGTTGAGATGGAGGTGGCCTCTCATCGAAGAATTGCATATGCGTTTAATCCAAATCAAGAATTGACGAAAGAATGCTTAGATCTAATTAATGAATTAAGAGATGAGGCATCCATACGAATAGCTAAATACCAACGAAAAGGATATCTACGTATTACAACTCGAAAGTAAAAGCAAAATCATTTCAAAAAGGAGATTTAGTGTTCTGAAAAGTAATGGAAAATACTAAAAACCTGACAAATGGACCACTTGGGCCAAATTGGGAAGGATCTCTAATTATACATAAAGTAATCCCATTTGGGACCTACAGATTATGCCGACCTAATGGCAATGATAACAAGAACATGGAATGCTAAACATTTGTGACCATACTTCACGATAATGGATGAAAAAAGAAGTCAAGATAAGAATGTCTATTGGATCAATATAAACACTCTCCTTAAACAAATAGAAAAAGCCTTTAATGCCATCATCAAAGGCCACACTGAACGTCTCTTAGAGGGAGATCGGATAAGACTCTGGTTCTGTTTAAGATAGCTACCTAGAGCGCCGGACCAGCCTTTAGTGCCATCAAAGGCCTCACTAAAGTGCCTCCTGGAGGGAGGACGGGTAAGTCTCTAATTCTGCTTAAAATAGCTACCCATAGTGCTAGACAAAGTTTTCAGTGCTGTCATCAAAGGCCTCGGTTAAGCGTTTCTTAGAGGGAGATCGGCTAAGACTCTGGTTCTGCTTAAGATAGCTACCCATAGCGTCGGACCAGATTTTAGTTGTAACATCCCCCTACTTGGAGGCCCAAAACTAACGGCTACGGATGCTGAAGTCATCCATAGTTATTAATCCTCGGTGACTAAACACGACGATATTAGATACATTAATACACAGAAACACAAGAATATGGAAAAAATTTAAACAGCAAAACAAATTCCACATTCCATATCAAAATATTCCAAATTGATTACATAATCCCAGTTCACAGACCACGTGCGGATAACATATAATTATTAAAAAATACTCCAAGAGCGACATATGAAGATGCCCCCTTGGTAGATCAGAGTATATATATAGGCAAGAAAACAATTTGCCTTTACAAACAAAACACATAGCAGAAATAAAAGGACTTTAATAACTAGTTTCCCTTCTGTACGTTCTCGGAAGCTTTATTCGTCTAAATGAACACCTGGAAACCTTAATTGTACAGACCCGAAAATTTTAACGATTTTATTACATAATTAACTAAAATTTTCATGAAATTAAACAATAAAATTTTGCAATGAAAATTTGATATTTGGAGTACGTCTATTTAAATGTAGCAAGTGTCAGATTTTCGTCAAAAATATGAAAGTTTGTTCTGTTGTGAAATTTTAATTTAAAATTTAAATATCAGTTAATTTGATGGAAATAAAATATTTTTGAAATCTAAATATTTTTACATAATAAAAATGCAAATCATTTTCTGAGTAAGACGTCATAATTCGTTTCGCCAAATTTGGACTGCTTTAGCTCCGTTTATATTATTTTCGGCGTTTTAGCACATTTTCGGCAGCGAATATCAAGTTTTGATAGGATGATCGTATCGCTGATATATGTGTGTCATTCTATTCATCTCATCTTGTTGATCTTTGCAGTATATTCATTTGTGTGTTTCGGTGTCTGGTACGCGTCGAAATCTGCGAAACGATTAGTCGTATCGGATATTGTCATACTCTCTGCCAATAAATCAATCACAGAATCCGGGCCAAGTGAGGTCGCACCTCCGATCGAGCATGCTTCTTCGATACCATTCTATTACTTTGTGATATGATTGGGTGCACCTTTGATTATGGGAGCGTGTCTCGAGGTGGGCGGTAGTAGCTACTATGCATTACCACCAGTCTAGATCCGCAAAACGGTAGTATTCTACCCTGGGCATTGCCTCGCATGTCTTGTCACATGCCTTATCGTGCCCACTACGAGTTTAGTTTGTGTCGTACCTATGGAGTGCTCCCTGATAGCCTACCAGTTTGGTGCAGTCTACAGTACTGTATAGACTACGACATTTATATAAAATGTGTTAAGAGGGATATGGGTAACCCCTTAACCCTATTTTAATATTTTACTTTACTATAGACATTATCTATGTAGCGTATTATATTATGTATGTAGATAGTTTAACGGATCCTTAAAGGATGGGTATCTCAAACATCCTTTAAGTAATATTGCATTTCATCTGGATATTTCACTTGAGTTGATTTACTTGCATAAGAATGTTAATCCTGACTCGAATGTTTTATGTTTTGCTTTATACTTGGGTTAGAGTGAGTGTCACAACATTTGAGACTCATCTTTGGAGTTTGGAGCTTTGCTTGGAGATCTAGCTTTATCTATTCAACTTTTTTATTACCTTAGTTATTTCAGTTATTCCAGTTGTTTATGTTCAGACTTTTCAGTTTCTTTTGTATAAGTGACTTCTTTGCACTTGGGATTTTCTATTGTATTTGTTTCAGACTCTGATGTTCTGTAGTAGCTTCATGAACTACTATTTATCTATTCCGCTGTTTATTGTTGTATTACTCTATGTCTATGATTCTGTGATTGATTTATTTACTGTATATGCTAAATTTTGCCAAATATAAATTAACAATCTATTGTTTTGAGCAATTCAAGTCTGACATGTGTGGATGATTATCGATTTGAATGGTTCGAAATAGCAGGTCGTTACAGCTGGTATCAAAGCTCTGGTTTGGGCAAACTTAGCATATGGAGTAAAAACTCATTAGAGATAGGGTAGTAATACCCTAGAATGAGTAAAATTGATTATAGAATCATATTCATTCGAGCTTGAAATTTTTCGTTAGGATCCTCCTGGATTACGATTTCTTTTGAATTTTGGATCTTTGCCTTTGTTCTAAAATCCATTCTTGTCTTTTCTTGTTCATGTTCTTCTTGATAATGGAACATCCCATAGCTTCATTTCTGATGATCTGTGTAATAAATTCGAGCACATCTTGCAACCTCAATTGGCAACTTAATCCTTATGGGTGACTAATCCCATCGGCGGTCCCGCCAACCTTAGTATGATTTGTGAAGGGGTGAAACTCCTTTACAATAGGCGTTGATTCACTGGAGATTTCTATGTCCTTGGTTTTGATGCTGTTATCTCTTGCAAAGCCCGAACCGTTTCTCTAGTAGACGACCAGGGTAATTGTCTTGTGATTGAATGTCGATTGCCTAAGGAGTATGCAGGTAGTTTTATCTTCTCGCTTGATTCTCGGCCTAGTGATCTTGACTCCACCCCGATAGTCAAAGATTATCCTGATGTTTTGGTGAAGTCACTTCTCTACCTCCTAACCTGAAAATTGAAGTCCGCATCGATCTTATTTCTGGAGCTCGACCTATTTGTTATTCCTCCAGCTCTACGGAGCCAAAGTATTCTCTTAGCTTGATCTTGCTATCGGTTTTTACCAGCTTCGTGTAGTCGAGGAGAGCATTCCCAAGACACCTTTCCGAATGGAGAATGGTTTCTTTGAATGGTTAGTCATGTCCTTTGGATTAACACATGCTCCTGCCTTCTTCGTCGATCTCATGAACAGCGTTTTCGGCGATGTTCTCAACAAGTTTGCCCTGGTTTTCGTTGGTGATATTCTCATCTTTTCTAAGTCATGGTTGACCCAGTTAAGGTCACCACGATTAATGTAAGTCTATACATCTTTCCTCTTTTGTAACTTAATTACCTTATCTTCCTTTCTTGCATATCTTCTTAGTTAAAATTCTCTTTGATTAGGGTCCCTCTAAATTTGAATCTACATCCTTGTTCAAAAAAAAATCCATTCTTGAATCATCCTATGAGAGAACGTATTTGTAATTAATATGAAATGTTTTATATTATGTTCTTTGAGTTGTTAAGTTTGAATTTTGGGTTTCGATCGATTCGTTTGGCCAACGCTATCGATAGGAATTCCAAAACACTTGAATAGAGCAAACTGACACAATATTGTTTTCGAAATTGGTAAATGAAATAATTTTTTATATGGTTATATTTTATATATAAAGGTATAATTTTTTGAAATTAGATAGAAATGAATTGGTTGTTAGAAATGATAATACTAGATTATTATTTACTATTTGTCAACATTCCTAAACCATTAACTATTGTTGTATGTTATAAGGAGAAGAAATTTTATAAACATGGTTTATAAATCTGATTTGCAAATGAAATGAATTTAAATCAAGGATTTGAGAAATTAATTTTTGGTGCTTTTCAAAATTTTGTTTTCAAAGTTTTGAAATTTTATATTATTTGAAAGTATTTTCAAATAATATTGTTTCCAAAGAATTTTAAAAGAAGTAAGTCAGTACTCTCCTCTTTTGTTGCTGGAAAATAATTTCGATGATGACTGCAGCATCATCGACATTCATTTTTGAGTCTCAAAGTGGGGATATCACTTAGTAGCTTTGCTACACTTTTGTTGGAAAATGGATTTGATTTGAATTTCTTAAGTATGATTTGATGTACAATATATATATGTATATATTTATTTCAAAATGGTTTTCAATTATTGAAATAAAGCAAATTTTTTGAATAGTTGGAGTGTCTAAAATGAGAAATGGAATTGAAACAACTTAAAACAGTTGAACTAGGATGAATTTAATTTGTATAATACTCAATTGCATTCTAAAACATATATAACTTACCTGAAATATTCAAAAAGTTTGAATGTAATGAGGATATGTAATTGAATAGTATACAATATAAAATGTAAGTAATAAGATGTCCAAAAATGAAATTTGTTAAGGGAATTTTTAAATAAAAATTTAAGGGGTTATAATAAATGTTTATACACTTAATCTATATTGCAAGATATGTTAAGTGAAATAGACTGAATAATAAAAGAGAACGCTATTTAAGTAAATAAATATGGAATGTTAATATTAAACTTCAATAATTTGTCAAAGGGTTAATTAAGTGATATTGAGATTAAGGAAAATATAATATGTAAATGAATTAAAATAAATGAAATTTATATGGTTTTGAATAAATTGTTATATCTAGTACTAGGTATTTCGAGTTTATCTTTCTTTTCTGTTGCTTCTATTCTCCTATCTTGTTCCTTTTCGGGGATGAAAAGTTTTGAGTGGGGGAGAGTGTAATGACCTAGAAATTTTAATGATTTTATAACGTAATTAACTAAAAAAATTCATGAAATTAAACAACAAATTTTTGCAATGAAAATTTGATATTTGGAGTACGTCTATTTAAACGTAGCAAGTGTCAGCTTTTCATCAGAAAATATGAAAGTTTGTTCTGTTGTGAAATTTTAATTTAAAATTTAAATAACAGTTAATTTGATGGAAATAAAATATTTTTGAAATCTGAATATTTTTACATAATAAAAACGCAAATCTTTTTCTGAGTGAGACGTCATAATTCGTTTCGCCAAATTTGGACTGCTTTAGCTCCGTTTATATTATTTTCAGCATTTTAGCACATTTTCGGTAGCGAATATCAGGTTTTGATAGGATGACTGTATCGCTGATATTTGTGTGTCATTCTATTCCTCTCGTCGTGCTGACCTCTGCAGTATATTCATTTGTATGTTTCGGTGTCCGATATGCGGCGAAATCTGCAAAACGATTAGTCGTATCGATACCCGTTTCGAACCTTTTGGGTTTCCCCATGCCCTTTCATCTATCTATCGGTTGAAATCAAACAGCCATTGGTTATAAATAATTCCAGAATTCAATACGTACTGGCTTTTGTTATTCCATATGTTTCTAATATATGCTGATTCGTTTCTATATCCATTCTCTCTTCCCCTTTTCATTTTCGTTCTGTCCCTTTAATAAAAAATATAATATAATAAATATAGTTGCTTGTATATATCGGTTGCTCATGAATCCTATTCCTCTTCCTTCTTCATGCCATCTCAAACCCGCCACTGCATTCGCAACTATCCCTTGCTCCGCTATTTCTCACATCCGCCACCACCGAAACAACACCCTCGAGCACCACTTCTCCTCCTATTCCCTCCGCCCTTAGCCTCCACACAGCTAGTATCTCCGGCCACCATCACAAATTCATCCAATCCCTGACCAAACCCCATCACCGAGGCCTTTCCATTCCACCTCTCCGACCCAAACTCCACCCACCACAGACCACTACCGAACCCGACAACCTAACAGCAGTCGCCTTCGCATCTCACCCCTCTCCACGCGGCAGCACGCAGTCACCTTCCATGGTCGAACCAAACGCCATCACTCCTCCAAACTCGACCGCCTGTGCTAAATCCTCCACCACCTCATCGCGGCCAGCACGCTCAAACGCCACTCAAACCACATACCACCACTTCTCCTCCATAGTCCGCTCCCCTCTTTGGCCATCTTGATCCACACAACCTTTGCCATCTCCCTCTCTTCCTTCGAACCCATCAAAACCTTTCCGCCACTGACCCTCCGACCTTCCACCCTTTGGCCGCCACTTGTTTCCTTTCCTCCGCCTCCTTTTGCAACTGCCGACCATAAACTGAAACTTACTTCCCTAGCCCTCCACCATAAATGAGCACCTCAACCCGCTTTGCAGAACCAAACACCCATGCTGAGCAACCTACCACCAGCACGTCGAAGCGAGCAACAGCCTTCCACCTGCCACATCAGCCTCCGCCTACCCACCTTGCAACACGAACCCATCACCACTTCCCATAGCTCAGCCTTGTTCCTCCAGGCACCGAAGCCAGTATGCCAACCTTCACCATGGCCGCATCAACCTTCCGCCTACACCTAGCATGCATCACCACTGGCACCGCCAAACCCAACCTCTGCCTTCGTGTCAGCCAAACCCTATGCTCCTCTTTCTAAAAGAAAAGTGTATATACATATATATGGTTATATATGCATATTTGAGATTCCCCTGTCCCGCTTGCTCGACAATTTTCCAGCCTCGCAGCACCTGACTCCAGCCCCGCATTTTTGTCGTAGCATCTTATTTCGCTTGTCCAGTCTATCTCCGTTGTCTAGAATTTATTACAGCAATTTTTTTTGCGTATCCATATGCCTGTCTGTGTCTGTTTGCATCGTTCTTCGCTTTCGTTCTCTAGCCTCGAAAGGTGAGCAATCACCCACGATTAACATTCTTATATTTAGTAAATTTAATTCACATGAAATGACGATTGAAATGTGTTGTTAAAATTTAATTTGTTAGTAATTAAATTTATTGAAAATGATATGTTATTATTTAAATTGTTCACCTATAATTGATATATGATGCCATAACATGTTGTATATATATTATATTTAAATTTGTTAATTATGATATATGCTCATCATTGATATTTTATGTCATTTTATTATTATTCTATTGTTCTCACTCTATAAGTTCCCTGTTAGTTAGAAAAATCCTTATGGGTTGAAATGATACATACCTGAACGATATTGTAGATTAGGGAAAATCGTTATGGGTTGAAATGATAAACCCAAGCGATTTTATTGGTTTTAAATTTTGGGATTGCGGGTTGAAATGATATATACCCATAAATATTAAATTATTGCGGATTGAAATGATAAATATTCGTATCACTTGACCATAGGATAGAGAATTATATACGGACACTGTTGGTCTATTTTTAAATGATTTCCTGAATTTTGAAAGGAGAATATATGTGTTTTAAATAAATATTGATTTTAAAATATTGATTTTAAAACATAATATATAGATATTTTAATTTTAATATATGTGTAAAATTTAGATTTTTAAAATTAAATGTTTTGGAAATTTTAAATTATAAGTTAAGTTTTAAATTGTAAATTATAAAATTTTACTTATAACTTTATTATTTTTAAAATATATAAAACAAGATTTAAAATATATTTAATAATTAAGATTTAATTTAATAATAATTAATATAATAAAATTTAATTTAATAAAACTTAATTTGATAAAGAGATATATTGTGTTTAAATTATTTATTTAAAATTATATTAATATTTTAAAATAGATTTTTTAATAACTTTAATAAATTAAGGTTGGAAAGATAGACTGAAATTGGTTTGAAATTTAATTTGTTTAAGAATTCTATTTAAATAGAAATTGATTTGAACTTATTGATTTTGAGTTTTTAAAGATATGATTTTATAACTTGATAACTTGAATTTGATTAAAGGCGATTAAGCGAATATTTTAAAATTAAAATAAAATTGAACTTGAATATTTAATTTTGCTTTAAATTTGTAATCTGAGATTTTATTTAAATATTTGTAAAAGTGATTAAATGAATATTTTCAAATTTATATCAAAATTTAAATTAAATATAAATTATTGACTTAAATTGTAATATGAGATTTTATTTAAATGTTATTAAAGGTGATTAAGTGAATATTTTCAAAATTTAAATAAGATTAAAGTTGAATTTTGAAATATAAATGAAATTTATCAAATTTAGTTATTCTTCCCTATGGTCCCTTCTGGTCTGGTGAGCCCTGAGTGAGGCTTCGCCGATTGAGAATAGAGGGAAGGCTTCGCCGTTTGAGAATAGTTCTGAGTAAATTGTTTGAGTATTTAAATGTTGAAACCTATTGAATTGGAAGTGGTTTAAATTTGTAGTTCAAACTGGATTTGAAATCGATATAAATTAAATGGTTTTAATGAGAATTTGAATTGAACCTTTAACCTTTAACTGAAATTATTGAACTGAGATTGATTTAAATTGAATTTTGGAACTAAAGTTGATTTGAATTGATTGTGAAATTGGAAGAAACAACTCTAATGTGAAACTATTTTAGATATAAACTCTTTTAAATATATATATATACTATTTTAATATATATTATTTTAAATTTATAAACAATTTTAAATATATATATTTTAATATATAAACTATTTTAATCCAGAACCTATTTTAAATATAAACTATTTTTAAGGTATAATGTTTTCCAATATATAATCTACTTTCAATATTCAAACTGTTTAGTTGGAACCGTTATGATTTAGATTTAAATGCGAATACTCTGATATAATGATTTCGAAAGTGATATGATTTTGAAAGTGAATATGATTTCGAAAGTGATGTGATTTTGAGATGAATATCATATTTTAATATGAAGTATGAACTGTTTAAAATGAAAATGACCACGGTGTGAAATAAGCGTTTTGTTGTTAAAGAGACCGGGATCAGATATTGTCATACTCTCTGCCAATACCGAAAACCACTTTAACAACTGTGAACGTGGTGGAGAATCCAAAACGAAGTAGGATGGTTTGGCGACGTCTGTATGATGTATGAACGCAACCCTGACTCCCTCGAGTCAGTTTAATGTGACTAAAACAAGAGCCACGCCGGGCCAAGTGAGGTCTCACCTCCGATCGAGCATGCTTCTTCGGTACCATTCTATTACTTTGTGATTTGATTGGGTGTACCTTTGATTATGAGAGTGTGTCTCGAGGTGGGCAGTAGTAGCTGCTATGCGTTACCACCAGTCCGGATTCGCAAAATGGTAGTATCCTACCTTGGGCATTGCCTCGCGTGCCTTGTCACATTCCTTATCGCGCCCACTATGAGTTTGGTTTGTGTCGTACCTATGGAGTGCTCCCTGATAGCCCACCAGTTTGGTGGAGTTTACAGTACTGTATAGACTACGACATTAATATAAAATGTGTTAAGGGGGATATGGGTAACGCCTTAACGCTATTTTAATATTTTACTTTACTATAAACATTATCTACGTAGCGTATTGTATTATGTACGTATATAGTTTAACGAATCCTTAGAGGATGGGTATCCCAAACATCCTTTAAGTTATATTGCATTCCACCTGGATATTTCACTTGAGTTGATTTACTTGCATATAAGAATGTTAGTCCCGACTCGAGTGTTTTATGTTTTGCTTTATGCTCAGGTCAGACTGAGTGTGACAACATTTGAGACTCATCTTTGGAGCTTGGAGCTTTGCTTGGAGATCTAGCTTTATCTATTCAGCTTTTCTATTACCTAAGTTATTTCAGTTATTCCAGTTGTTTAAGTTCAGACTTGTCAGTTGCTTTTGTATTAGTGACTTCTATGCACTTGGGATTTTCTATTGTATTTGTTTCAGACTCTGATGTTCTGTAGTAGCTTCATGAACTACTATTTATCTATTCCGCTGCTTATTGTTGTATTACTCTATGTCTGTGATTCTGTGATTGATTTATTTACTGTATATGCTAAGTTTTGCCAAATATAAATTAAAAATCTGTTGTTTTGAGCAATTCAAGTCTAACATGTGTGGATGATTGTCGATTTGAATGGTTCGAAATAGCAGGCCGTTACATTAACTCTCAACTTACTCAAAATCAATTGACTACCCGAGAGTTTAAGGGGAAAACAAAAACTTCGAGTCAGACATAAAGCCTGGTGTGAATAATAATTTACCATCTCAAACCATTTAGATATCCAGTGAGACCACGCCGCTTAGCGGAACGGGATTTCGCCTCACTAGTATCCTATTTTTTTTATTAAATCATATACTGTGCTCCTGCATCCACAATGGTCAAAACATAGTATTTCAAAACATTATGATGATAAATCAATTCTGGATTACCCATCCCCATTCATTCTGACTATCTGTCTCAATTATAGTTTCTATGGTTACTATTTACCTGTTAAATGTTAAGGACTATCTGTCCAATTACTTAGTTTTCATGAGATCACTAAGAACCTATTGGTAACTCTAATATCTTATTTGTTATCCTAGTTTTCATGGGCTAACTAGGAACCTATTGACTGACTGTCAATATCTTAATTCAGATATAGTTTTCATGGGCTAATTACAAACCTACCGGCCCCTGCCAATATCAAATCATAGTTTTCATGGGCTGATATGAACCTATTGTCCCATGCCAATATCATACAGTTTTTATGGGCTTACTGTAAACCTATTGGCCCTTGCCAATATCTTTAATTAAGAATTTAACCTCTGTTAAGTTATATTCACTATTGGGTCAACCTAACTAGTTATTTTGCCCTTTCCCCAAAATACAGTTATGGGTTAATAAGAATGTGAATAATATTTCCAAAATCTTTATTTATGCCATGGTTTTCCTTAAAAATGAGAATGGGTTATTTGTTTTGAAACCTTAAAATATCACTTTCGAAACCCCTGGATGACCTCCTTCGAAAACAAGAAACCCTCTTTTCAAAACTCTAAGTATATACCTTTCAAAACCAATGAAAACTTTCGATGGTATCAAGAAAACCTTCTTTAAAATATAGGTTCGAAACAAATAAAATACCCTTTCGAAAGCATTGGGTTTACTCTTTAAAAACATCATTTGGGTCAAAATAGTTATATACTAAAGTATCTCTTTCGAAACCAACTAAAATAAATTTAGGGAAATGTTGATGGTGTCGGAATCATCAACTCGAAAGCAAAAGACTTTTAAAATTAAAACTTCGAAGGACAGAGTCGAAAACCCCTTTCGACTTCATCTCCTTCGAAACCCCAACCCCTTTCGAAAGCAATTAGAAAGCAGCTTAACCTAGGTAAAAACAAGGATAACCTTTCAAAGGTATTGATGACTTCAATACTTCGGAAGGAAAATAACGGCTAGGTTTTGACTAGGTCGGAACCTACCCTTTCGTAAGCTTCTTATTTAAAGAAAAAATTCCCCTTCGAAAGCTATTTATAAAGTCCTTTTCGAAAGCATGGCTTTCGACTATGTTGGAAACTTTAGTTAAATCAAGGCAAGAATTTAACTTTAAAAAACAGACTAAGGTTTCGACTCTATAGGATATCGACTCAGTCGAAAGCCCTTCAAAAACTAGGCAAGCGTTGATCTTTTTAAAATTGAACCTTGGTTTCGACTCTGACGAAAGCATAGCTTTCAACACCCTACCTTCCGCTACTTACCAATACACTTCGTACCAATTTCCATTGATACCATGTGCCTTGGTTCCGACTTTGTAGGTTTCGATAATGATGGTTTCGACTGAGATAGGGCGGAGGTAAAGGAGTCGAAAGGTGCCGCCGAAATAGGCGGAACCACCTTTTTTTGAAACGCTGATTTATAGCTAATCATAGTAAATTGCTTTATAACTAACTTTCCAATTGTAATGCCTTGATTGGCTACTGTGAAACTTTTCAAATACTTTTCCATTAAAACTGCTGCATTAAATTGATTTAAACCATAGAAAGGTAACGTTTAAGCCCTTCCATATATCAAAAGTAATATTCGCAGAAAAGTCCTTCTTTAACATAATTTATTTTCCCAAATAAATCAACTGGAAAAATCCCCAAAGATCATGCAAAATCCATTTCATCATGTATTCCAACGTATTAAAAATTTAGACCTAAATTCTTCCAGGAATATTCAAAATAAATTTTTAACCCAAATACTTCATATTTACCATCAAAAATTCACAATAATATTTCCTTAGCTTGGAAAATTCCAAAAATTAAAACCCATCTCCAAAACCATGTTTTACTTAACATAAAAAATTTCCATGGCATTTTAAAATTGATAAACCATGGTTTTGACTCTAAAACCGTGCACATCACATGTATAAATAAATTATTTAAATCAAACAATTCATAGATTAACATATCATCATCCAATATATCATAAAAAGGAGATAAATACTCAAATATGAAATCTCATGATTATAAAACCAAAAAGAGATGGAATGAATTATTATTTACCTTAAACTTGATAAGGAATTTGAGATTTTTTGTTGATTAATCCTCCCTAGCTTTTGATCTTTAGCTTTTGATTGAAATCCCTCTTTTCCTCCTTGTTAATGGCCGGCTATCTTAGGGTTTGCGTTTATTTTTTATTTGAGAAAAATGAACGTGAATGGGCAATTACAAAAAGATATAACCGTGTATAATAAATTGGCTAATTTACTAACATGCCCATATGTAGGTTAATTAACCTTTAAATCAATTTAAAGCCCATTTATCTTATGGTTAAGCACGGCCCTATATAAGCTATTCAAATCTCAAGCCCCTTATCATCATTATTCTATTTAATTTATCAAATTAAATTTACTGAATAATGTTATCAAAAATTAGGGATGTTACATTAGTTTCATCATCAAAGGCCTTACTAAAGTGCATCATAGAGGGAGGTCGGGTAAGCCTATGGTTTTGCTTGATGAAGCTAACCAAAAGCACTGGACAATAATACCTAAATTAGTATTTGAGACAGTGACAAGGGGTTCGATCTAGGTTGAGATCATCACCTAAGATGGTGCCATTCAAATTCAAAAGCGAATCAAACTCTATCCTAAGGAATGGATCAAAAATAATCTTTTAAAGGAAGATCTGTCAAAAGTAAGCTATCTCAATCTTCAAGAGGAAGATCTGTCAAAAGTAAGCAATCCATGCCCTAAAACAAAATCAATCTATCTTTTAGAGGAAGATCTACCAAATATGAGCCGGTTAGTGCTCCAAAACAGAAACAATCTTCTCAAGGAAGGTCCGGCAAATATGAACCGGTTATGCTTCAAAGTAAAAGCAATTTTTAGTTACTAGATGTATTTCCGATCTTCTATTATCACTAGATGTATTTCTAGTCCTATATTATTATCAGATGTATTTCTAGTCTTCTATTATTATCAGATGACTTTCTGATCTTATATTATTACCAGATGTATTTCTTATCTTCTATTACTATCAGATGGAATTTTGGTCTTTTGTTATTACCAGATGGATTTTTGGTCTTCTGTTATTAGATGGATTTCTAGTCTCATGTTTCCAGTCAATTTTTTGTTACTAGATTGATTTCTAATCTTCTATTATTACCAGATGTATTTCTAGTCCTCTATTTTTATTAGATGTATTTCTAGTCCTCTATTATTATCAGATGTATTTCTGGTCCTCTATTATTATCAGATGTATTTCTGGTCTTCTATTATTATCAGATGGATTTCTAATCTTCTATTATTACCATATGTATTTCTAGCCTTCTATTATTATCAGATGGATTTTTGGCTTCTATTATTACCAGATGGATTTCTGGTCTTCTGTTATTAGATGGATTTCTAGTCTCCTGTTTCTGGTCTTTTGTTACCACTAGATGGATTTCTGGTCTTCTGTTATCATCAGATCGATTTCTAGTCTTCTGTTATTATCATATGGATTTCTGGTCTTCTGTTTCTGATCTTCTATTACTAACAGATGGATTTCTGGTCTGTTGTTATTACCAGATGGATTTCTGGTCTTCTGTTGTTATCAGATGGATTTCTGGTCTTCTATTTCTGATCTTCTATTTCTACTAGATGGATTTCTGGTCTTTCGTTATTACCAGATGGATTTTCGGTCTTCTATTATTATCAGATAACTTTCTAAGTTTCCTACTCAGAATATTATTGTTGCCAGAAGAGTTTCTAGTCTTTTATTTATAATATTGTCAGAGAAAATTTCTGATGCTCCCTTCTATGATATTACCAGATAATCTTCTATGCTTCCGTTCAAAAATTTTAATTTATTTATTGATCTCTAAAAGCAAACTAATAATCTTGATTTATATAGATAACATGGGCAATATATATACCTTTTTATTGTTCAACCAAATTTAAAAAGGGATAGATTGAAATGGAAATTGAACTTAAAATTAATGACGAAAGTTATCATTCAACTTATGTTTTACAAGGAAACTGAAAGGAAATCTCACATTGAATCGAGAAAGGTAGGAATTTTTTTGGTTTTACACTAAAGTGTAAAAAGATTTTTTTTACAAAGAGGGAGCAAATGTTATCCATAAAGTTTCAATGCCGAAGGAAATGCTATAAGTGGCGGCATCACAAAGGAACCAATACCGCTAGGATTGATGTCGAAAGCCTACATGTTGCATCTCATCAATAAAAGGCCATATATAACGTACTAAACCATTTATAGAGTTAGATAATGAATGATGAATCTCTTATATCTTTAAGTAACTTCATGATTTTTAGTATAATCAGAGCCGCATCTCATGCAACTTCCCTACTCAGCTATGTCGCATATCATACAATGTCATCTCCCATCCATACTGCACTCCTTCATTCTGCCCTCCTTCAGTGTCATGTCTCATGCGATGACGCTTCTTCTAAATATCAAGCCTCAGGTGATACCACACTGCTTATGTGTTATATACTATCTATGCCATATTTCATCAATAAGGAGAAAAAGGATTCCATACTTAGTTGATGCCACATAGATTTCATATCATCCATCATTGAAGTAGTATGATTTATGAATGCCATACTTTCTCGATGTCGCCTACATTCAACGTCGTTACCCATCAATGCTACCACTTAAGCAATGCCATATATCAACAAGGCCGGGATTGATGTTGCACTTAATCAATATTGACTCTAATCAGTAACATCTCTTATCAATATCAAGAATCAGTGTTGCTGTTGAGTAATGTACCTTATCATCAATACTGTCTCACTTCACCATTGCATTATAACGAAACCGCATTTCGGAGATCTCACCGTAGACCTTCGATATGACATTGATGATTGATATCATTAGTGTCGATACGAAAGCTATCAAAATGTATATAATACTGAATGATGCCGCCCCATATCAACATTACTTCTTATTGCCGTCTTCTATCATTGAAGCATTCTAAGGATCATCGAAAGTAAAACATGGAACATGGCCTCACTGATGACGTCGAAGACTACACATACCGAAGATTGGATGATAAAGATGGCATTGAGTAGCCATGTTGAACCCTTCTACCCTTACAAATATGACCCTAGAGGTGAGGAGGAAGGGGGCTCATTTTCTTTTCTCAACTCTCAAAATTAAACTCTAACCCTAAAGTGATTCGGAGACAATACTAATATGATTGTAATCATGCTCGATTTATATCAACAAAGACTTGGACATACATATTACCTTGATTGTGCACTTTGAACATTATTGGATATGAAAACACATATAATAAAGCTCTTTAGACCCAAAGCAATTTCAATTATATTTTACACGGTTTCGAGCTTTGGTTTAAACTAGTGTTTATATGCATATCTCACATCCTGCCTATTACATATGGACATTGGACTACGAACATAAGCGCTATTAGATTAGCTCATTAACATGCTTATTGGGCTATTTCACATACCACTTATCTTCTTTCTCCTTTAGATATATGACATGGGATTTGGAGTACTCTATTCCTAAAGATCCTATGAATTCTCGAATATGTTATTCCAAGTGATCTTAAGAGCTCTCGAACATTTTGTTCCAAGTGGCCTTAAGGGATCTCAAATATCATATTCTAAAGTGACATATGAGTCGTCAAGAGCGCAACATCTAAAACCCATGGGCATTACAACTCATCTTTTAAAGATATCATCTTGTACTTAGCCTCGAATGATAGATTTGTTCTTGATTCAATCAATACCAACAAAACCATCCTTAACCGTGTTATTCTACGTACTCAAATTATTATTCATGGTATTATGGGTGTTATGCCAATTTTTGGTTTAATGGTTCTATTATATTTTTCTATTCTGCTGTGAATTTAATTGACCACTCTCTGATATGCTTATGTTCATTATAGGTTACCAAAACCAATGATCTGTGCCCTAATGGACTTGGGTCTTGATTTATTCGAATGAGAAAGGGTTCTATGTTTGAAATGATATTAAATTGAACAAGGAATGTTTGGAGACGCATGCAAAGGGATCATTGATACTCGAAGTGTTTCTAGCATGATCGTAAAGTAGAAGTATGTGTTGATGCTCATTGGGTATTAGGATGTGTACCATAGATCTAGGACAGGTTCTGTATACCTTGGACTACTAGGACATGAAGTTTAGTCTACATGCCTACTGAGTGGTGTGAATTCCGAGCATTACGAAACCAAGACTCCAGTGGTCTCTGGCATAGGATGGTCATACAAGTTATCATATATCCAAAGCACATTGAGTGTGAGCAAGGATTGTTTGATGATGTTATGTTTTCCATGGTTGGTATAGTTACTATTTGTCGCTCTAGGGATATCACATGACGTAGGTATCTAGGAGATCGATGCCCAAACACCAGTATACTAAGACGTTTGTAAACTTTATGATGATGATTGTAGAGTAGCATATTATTATGTTATATCCTAACTCTTTGAATGTAGGAACATGTCAGGTATGGTTCTTTTTACCCTTGTTCCTTACTATATAAACTTGTGTAGTATTTTGATATTGCTTATTGGTTACATCAGATTGTTGTCTGACTTGAGATTTTATTGTTTTCTTCTTATTACCTTGGGTACTCTTAAATGAATAGAGTAGATAGTATGTTTGGGTGATACATGGTGTTGTGCAGAGCACGATCAAGTAGTGGTGCTTTTCATATCATATATGGGCCTACTATTTCTTATTCCGCCGTGCGACACTATGGAGCCTAGACAGTGATAGCTATTTTACTTAAAGATAGTTATCTTGAGTTTATTCAAGTTTTATAAACTCTTGTACTACTCCGTATAACTTTGTGAACCTATGCACTCTAATATTTGTGGTCCATTTAGATATTATTGTCTCCCCCATTTTATATATATGCTGATTATTATATTTTATTCGATACATTATGAGATATACGAATGGTTTGGTGATTGTTTTCTCTACTTTTCAACCTTGATAATCGTCCTGCATCGGTCGGCCAGTAGCAGTGCACTATACAGGTATATAGGGTGCATAAGGTGTAGGATGATCATCACATTTGGTATTAGAGCTTAGGTTGCATAGTTAACCATAGTAGGTTTCGTGATCCAGTAGAGACTGGGTAGGATTTATCACCCTAAATTGGATCAAGAGAGAGAGAGAGAGATTGTGTGTGTGTGTGTATGTATGTATATGAGAGAGAGCGTACTTATTATTTATTTTGATTTCAAAACTATGTAGTAGTATATAAGTAGTATATAAGTTGCATCGCACATACGAGTACCACTGATGCAGTTTTCTTTATGAGAGATCGATCATTCTTGTTACAGACAAAAATGAATCGGCATAAAGAAATGCTGCAAGAAAGTCCATCTTTGGAGCTAAGGAGGAAGGAGCGGGATCAGAGGCTGCTGACCCTAACTTGTAAGCAATGTTAAATGCGGTGATGGCGAACATGCTGCAAAATGCCCAAGCGGCTACTCTGAATGTTGTTGTAGTTGGTGGTGCTCAAGTGTAGGTGCCTAAAGTCATTGCCAAGCTAAATAAGGATTTTTCCAATCATGGTGGAAAACCGTTCCAAGGAACAAAATCAGTTATAGAAGTGCAGGACTGGTTGGATACATGCGAAAGAATTTTTGATGATTTAGAATTGGATGATTCTATGAGAAGGAGGTTGGCCTCTCAACTGCTCCAAGGTAGAGCTATGAACTGGTGGAATGCTATTGAAGTTGCTAGCCCCAAGGATGCTTTACTTAGGACTAGTTCAAGAGTATATTTAAGGAGAAGTTTATACCAGTTGCCTAGAAGTTTATGCCATTTAGGATATTTGTAGAGTTGATGCAAGGAGACATGTTTGTCTTCGTATATGTTGTTGAGTTCGATGCTTTATCAAAGTACGAGATGTCTTTCAGCGACCCTCCATTGAAGAAGAATGAAAAACTTACTGTGGGATTTGATGATTACTTGGGGGAGAAGCTTGTAGGGCACATTGACGAACCATTTGAGAAGGCAGTTGAAAGCCTTCGGCTTGAGAGATTGTAACCTAGGTCCGTTGTTGTTGCTAAGGAAGAGCCAACGTTGTAGCAGGGCAGTGGAGGCAAGAAGAAATGGAATGATAAAAGGAAGAAGTTCCAGGGCAAGGATGCTTAGAGGAAGGGCAAGTGGGAAACTACTTGCTACAATTATGGTGAGAGGAGTCATCTGAATAAGGGTTGCAAAGCTGGAGGCAAGAAGTCTTTTAAATGCAATAAGCTGGGATATATAGAGGGACTATCCTGAACTGGTGAAACAAAGGCAGGTGGTAAAGGCATATTCTTTGGATGTTGTTCCAACTTCGTCAAGTGCTGCCTCAGCGAATAGGAAGGGGAAAGGTATCATTATTCAAGGTTCCATACATGTTTTGTTCAATATTAGGCCTTCACATTCCTTTATGTCTAATGACCGGGTAGATAGATTAGGATTGAGACTCGAAATAGTTGACCGACCTTTAGTAGTGACAGACCCAGTTGGAGGCTCCACTAGTCTTTGTATAGTTTTTCATGGTTTGGTATTATCGAGTCATGTATGATTTCTTGTTTGTGATTCTTTTATTTTGAGTTTCATTGGGTTTGGTATTATCATGGGGATGCACTGGCTATGGGAGTACACAAGTGATGGATTGTGAGAAGCTATTGGTGACAGTTGGAGCTAAGGAGAGGCGGAGGGTAGAGATTAGCTTCCTACTAGAGGATGAGGTCATGGTTAGCTTACTATATTCCCTGGATGTCCCACAAGATGAGTTTTCATCTATACCTATCATTAGAGAGTATCCGGACATATTCGAGGAGGCGACCAGACTATTTCCACACCAAGAGATTGAGTTCTACGTAGACTTAGTAAAGAAGGCTAGATTATTAGTTATGCCTTTGAGGTGTATAGCACCCAAAGAGCAGAAGGGTTGGAGGTGCAAGTGAATAACCTATTGAGGCGAGGGTTCATTCGCAGGAGTATATCTGAGTAGGGCATACCCATAGTATTCACAAACAAAGTAGATGGCTCTTTGAGGTTGTGTGTTGATTACTGTGAGCTGAATAAGGAAAGGAGGAAGAATAAGTATCTACTACCGTGTATTGATGACTTGTTCAATCAGCTCCACGGAGCGAAGGTGTTCTCTTAGTTGGATCTTCTGATGGGATTCACCGGTTGAGAGTAACAAAGGAGAGTGTGTCGATACTACATTTCGTATGCCATCTGGATTCTATGAGTGGTTGGTTACACCGTTCAAGCTAACCAACGCACCAACATACTTTGTTGACCTTATGACCCATATCTTCAGGGATCAACTAAATATGTTTGTTCTTGTGTCCATGGACAATATCCTTGTCTATTCCAGGATGGAGGAGGAACACAAGATACATTTGAGGATTGGGTTTGAAGTGTTGAGGAAACTGTAACACCCTGTAAATTTAACGATAATTAATTAAAAAATAATTAATAATTAGCAACTTTAGATAAAAATAGAATTTTTGTAAACATTAGAATTTGACTACGAAATTTACACTGTCGGGTTCATGGCAATTTTCTGATCAATTTTCAAATACAAAGTTTTACGACTGAAGTTCAAACGATAACATTACTAACATTTGAAGTTTTCGGATCGGTAATAATTCAGAACCAATTAAGAAAGTAAATGTTAATAACTTAACATTTAAATTGGGCATTAAGTATAAATGTTAATGTCAAATATAAATGTTAATTAAGGGCGCTCAATCAGATGAAATCTAATTAAGAAAGCATATAAATAAATAAATTGGACATAGAAGTAAATATCTCTTAATATTTTACGTTAATGTAAATAATAGGTGTAAATCTTAGCATTTAATTAATTGGGTATGTGTAATCTAATCAAATTAGAGATCAGAAGGAAGTAATCAAAGGAGATCAATGTTAAATCAAATTAAATTAGCACTGAAAAAGAAATAAATAAATGAGAATTAATTAATGTTAAAACAAAGTTAATAAGAAAGAACATTAACATTTAGGATGAGGAAATCGAGAAATAAATATTGATAATTAAATTGAATTAATGGTAAAATAATACTTAATATTCTAGCAATGTTAAATTAACTTTAATGTTAAACTCAATGGAAAGAGATCAGGCGGAAAAGAAAATAAATGAAATAAAAAGGAATGAAATAAAAACTTAACAAAAATGCACAACCGGTCGACCCCTTACTACGACCGATCAACTGCTAGCGATCGACCAGTAGAGGGGTACTGGTTGTTTGCTTATGTACTAGCGGCTATAGGTTGAAATTAAACCCAATGACCCGGATTTAATAACTTAAAATCCAGCAAATGGAACTAACTCATGCGCCTATAAATACAAGCCCAACCCTTCACTTTTCTTCTCATATTTTCGGAATCAAATAAAAAAGCGCTGGAATTTTCTTTACTCCACAAATTCAAGGAAATATAGAAATTATAAATTAGTATATTATATATATATATTGTTTTGGAGAATGACGGAAAATAAAAGAGAAGAAGAATAAGGGGTGAATCAATTCTCTGAAGAAAAGGTAAATCTAAATCCAAATCTAAATTAAATCCAAATCTTTTCTCAGATCTAGATTTCTAATAGATATATGTATTGCTTGCGGTATATGTATTCCGATAGGAAAAAAAGGGGAGTCAAATTGGAATAACAGGCATTAGATCTGAAAATTTGGAAAGCTAAAAAGGTAAGTAGGAAATTATATATTTTTATATAATATGGATTTATTTCATTGCAAAAATGTTCCTTGTATGCCTTTATATAATTATTTTGGAGATATAGGATTAATTATATGCATAATGAAATTTAAACACTTACCTACATATTCTGTGATGGATAACTGAGATTTAATATTGCATGTACTTGAATTTGGAAAGCATTGGGTGGTGGTAGTCCTTAAGTTTGATAAATTATGTAGTAGTTCCAGATTTTTTGATTAAATGATTTATGTAAGTAATTGCAAATTAGAAGTTACCGCAATAAATTATTGGGTTTAAGTAGTATTTTAATTCATTAGAGTGTAGGTAATGCAATGTAGGTTTCCATAAATTATCAAGTTTAGATCTATGAATAAAAGTGTATCATTTGAAATAACAAGGAATAGCCTAAAAGAAAAGATGTACAAAATAGGGATGTTTAACCTGTTTTTTACTATCTATGTCAATAAAAAAACAAAAAATTAGTAATTCAAAATGCAACACAAATCCCCTTTTGGTTAAGTTATAGAAGTTTACAGTATTAACAGTCCCTTTCGAAAAAGATGTAATTTCAACACATTAAAATGCAGAAATCCATAGGTATAAACTAAAGAATTGTAAGTGGGGACAATAGTAATAGTTTAAATGTAAAGCTAATATAAGACAAGCTAGAAATTAAACAATAAGCGGCAAATGTAGGTAAAGTAATGAAATGAGTTAACAATAAGGATAGTAGCCAAAAGAAGATGGTAAGAGATAAAAAGAAACCATAAATAGATATTTAAATCTTTAAAGTTAAATGTAAGCGATAAATGACAATAAATTAAAATTAATGAAATAATAAGTAAACACATTAAAATGTAAAGGAACATTATTAGCAGTTGAACATTAAAGGCGTAGTAATACAATAAGTATGGATATCCATATAAATACATTTATATGTAGCCTAAAGTATGCATTTATAACGGGTGTGAATTATTAAAGTAAGCTAATAAATTAGACTAAATAAAGAATGACATAGTCATTAAAGTGGGTTGAAATGCGAGGTCAGAGTTATTACACAAAAGAAGTCTGCCTACTGCAAGGGGCTACCAATAGTTGTGTATACATTATACTGATGCGGGACATATCCAACTGTAGGACCCGTGGAATTATACGTTCACGTAAAGGTAAAGGGAATACCAAGTAGGATGTTCTCCTCAAGTCGAAGTGTCAAAGGACAAATAGTGTCTACTTCAACTATTTAGGGGATATTAAGTAACAAGGGATATTTCCTAGATTGCATTTGGCAATCTAAATGGGATGGTGAGCAATTCTCGGCATTATGACAATGTGATTGGTACCAAATATGGAGTAGGAGCTACTTTATAGATCGAGAATGTCATTGGTCCTGAGTGGTCAACGAAAAGATGAGGGGTTATGCTTAAACGAACTTTGCCTCCTACTAGCGTAGGTTCTATTTAGGACATGTACCACCTCACAATTGTTTGCTACTTTGTTTGTAATAGGAGGCAAGGCTAGATAACCCTTTGATAGAGTCTTTCAAATACAAGTAGAATATGGCTAAACTATTGTGACGCCGTTATTAGGCACTATGAGAGTTCCTTGGTATGCATGGGCGACGAGGACGTGATACCGCATTGATGATGGAACCTAACGAGGTGCTAATGGATAATAGCGCGGACAATATATTGGTTCAAAGGGGGACTATGGTACTTATATATAGTTATTGTCTACTTTGAGCAGATGGGGCGTGACGTACGTGGAGTCGAGACGACTAAGTAAAATAAATGACAACATGTAACGGACGACAATCGTCATAAACTAGTGCTATCTATAAAGTGTGTAATTTACTAGCCACCAAAACATTGTTTCGACCCTCTCTTCATTACAACCCACATGATAACTTTAGAGAGATGAGGACTGGTGTAAGGTGGGAACAGTGGAAGGACAAATTTCCTTATGCATGCTCAACATTGACAAGGACACTAGATATCAGAAGTGGTAACCTTCGTCAATAATTATATGTTTATTATACTTTACTAATCCATTGTAAGTTTATATCAATAATGCTCTGATATACATTTGTTATTTGTAGGATACCAAAACTAACGATCTGCACTTTGGTGGACTCGGGTTTTCAATTTAGAGAAAATTCAAGACCACTGAGGTGTCGGTTGTCATAGAAACATAAATTGAAAGCAAAGTTGGAAACAGTTCAAGACTAGAACAGAATGCTACTGATGGGAGAAGTTTTCTTAGACCTGTAGGATAAAATAGAAATTTTATCAAGGAATTCTCGAAGATAGCATCACCATTAACCAGTTTGACAAAGAAGAATCAGACTTTTATATGGGACGCAAAGTGCAATCATGCTTTGATGAGTCTAAAGGAGAGGCTAATGAGTGCACCAGTGTTGACCATTCCATATGGAAAAGAGGAGATGCCGATATACGCACATGCTTGTAGTACCGGATTGGGTGTAGTACCGATACAAGAAAGTAAATTTGTCGCCTATGTTGGTCGATGCTTGATGCTATATGAGAGGAAGTATCTGAATCATGATTTAGAATTGGAAGTGATAGTATCTGGTTTGAGGACACAGAGGCATTATCTGCTTGGCGAAACGTTCGAGCTATTAACAGACCACAAACGCAAATACATATTCTCCCAAAAGGATCTAAACCTTCATCGGTAGTGATGGTTAGAGTTTCTGGCCTCTTATGACTTTAGTATTTCCTATACACCTGGTAAAAGAAATGAAGTCGTCGATGCTTTGAGCAGAAGACGTGCCAGCTTGGGAGCAATGTTCCTAGAGTGGAAGTAGTTAGAGTATATTGCTGGTTATGACATCAGACCTCATTGTGAGTTAGAGCAAGAGATGTTGGTAGTTTGACCATCAGACCAACTTTGATCTAGAGGAGTGGCACTGGTCAGAGGTGAGATGCTAGACTAGCAGAGTCATGTGAAAGATAGAAGGAGAAGTAGAGTTTGAAGAGATGAGATGGTATTGACTCGACCAAGATGGTTGGCTCCGTATGTATGGGAGATTATTTGGTCTCGATGTTGATGGATTATGAGATTAGGTATGACAAGAGTGCTATCATTCTATATTGAATATACATCCTAGACGTCATAATATGTTCCATGATGTGAAACAAAATTACCACTGGGAGGTGATGAAGAAGGATGTTGGGACATTCATCTCAGAGTGCATGAATGCCAGTTGGTAAAGACTGAATAGAAGAAGCTAGATGAGTTGATGCAACCACCTGAAGTTACCGAGTGGAAGTGGGAAGAAGTATCGTTGGATTTTATTAGTGGATTATCAAGGACCAAAGGAGGGTACAATAACATTTGGACCATAATCGATAGATTGATGTAGAGTGCTCGATTCACCATTTAAATCTAGTAGAATGACATCCAAATTGGCAGAGTTGTATGTGAAATGGGTAGTGTGATTCCATGGTGTGTCGAAGGGCATTGTGAGTGCTCAAGACCCTTTATTCACTAGTAGATTTTGGAACCGCTTGCAAGAGGTGTTGAAGACCGAGCTGCATCTAAGTACAGCTTATCATCCGCAAGATAATGGGCTGACTGAGAGTGTAGTCATATAATAGAGAACCTCTTATTAGCTCGCATACTCGATTTTGGAGGCTCGTGGGATGATCATTTGCATTTGGTGGATTTTGAATACAACTGTAGTTATTATGTAGTATAAGTATGACACCATTCAAAGCATTGTATGGCCGACTATGTAACGCTCCTTTATGCTGGTGGAAAGCGAACGAGATACTGATACTTGGGCTAGATATTATCAGAGAGACTTCAGAAAAGATTTAAGTCATTCAGCAACAAATTAAAGTGGCCTATGATAAGCAGAAGAGTTACATTGATAAGAGACATAGAGATTTTGAGTTCTCTATCAACGATATGCTATTTGTGAAGATTTTTCCATTGAAGAGCGTAGTTTTATTAAGGTGATGTTAGCACTAAGATTCATAGGTCATTTTTCGATAATAAAGAGGATTGAGAACCTAGCACATATGGTTAACTTACCTCAGAAGATGGCAGGCATGCACACTGTATTCCATATGTCTCACTTGCGGAATTTTGTGCACAACTCAAGTGCGATGACTGCACTGGATTAACTAGATGATATTGAAATTAAACTAGAAGCTTCGAGGCCTTGTAGGCTGATTCATATTGTCAGATGTGATATGAAACACCTTAGGTGGAAGATGATGGAGGTAGTGAAGGTTCAGTGGGGTGAAAGTGAAGGTGACCGCACAAGAGATACCGAGGAGAGCAAGAGGGATGCATATCCAGGGCTCTTTGAATGGTAAGGCCTACAGTTTATCGTATTTACTTTCACTTTTGATATCATATAAGATAGCATAGTATCTTGCATGCTAGGGTAGGTTTACCTATATTAGCATTGCTGTCTATTGGAGATGTTTGATGATTGCATATGATTATTAGGCATGTGGGATCATTATAGTGGACTATTTCTTGATTTATTTGGGGATTTTGGATGCGAAATCCCTAAAGAGGGAGAGTGTAAAAACCCGTATTTTACGTATCAAAGAATTTTCATTTAATTTGTTTGAGGTCGTATGACTCTATAACTTTGGAAAATGACTATTAGGAACATTTTCCATCTTTAGAATTTTTAGCGGACAATTTGGACCCTAAAAATCCTGTAAGGTCAATAACTTTTGGTTGGAACTGAATTAGGGTCTGAAACCACATACATTGGATTAGGATGGTGGTTTCTCTTTCCATAGAGCGACCATAATAGGATAACAGACTTATTTAATTCATTTTCAACCAAAAAGCTCCTTTCTTCATACTTAAACTAGCCTAAATCATCATTAGAAGTTAATTAGTAAAAGAGGAATCATAAATCTATTGTTTGGATGCTTTGGGAATTGTGCTCTTGTTGTCCATCATGAATTCTGAGAAATTCTTAGGTAATCTTGGTGCTAGGTGAGTGGTTTCATACTTCTCACTATTCTATACTAATTGACATGATAAAAAATTGATTTTAATATTATTTTGATGCTAAAAATGTTTAGAAAGATAGATCTATTTTTTACATGTTTTAGGCCGAATTTAAAAGGTTAAAAATTGATTTTATTCATTTTGCACCCATTTACTCTTCATATTGCCATTTTGAAATAAAACTAGATCGAGGTAATATTATGTATGTTAATCATGTTTGAACAAATTAGTTATGTTGCTTGGATGCTAACGAATGATACTGTATAATGTTTGCTCTTGTGTGAATTGTTTGTTGTGTTTGCTAGTGGTTTTAGATAGTTAGGAAAGCGCTATGCTGATTAGTGTAAACGATGTCAAACTAGTCCTAATGTGATATATTTTGGATATGATTTGCTAGAGGTAGCGGGGAGCCTTCTTTGAAAATTTTAG
This sequence comes from Allium fistulosum, assembly GCA_030737815.1. Classification (NCBI taxonomy): domain Eukaryota; kingdom Viridiplantae; phylum Streptophyta; class Magnoliopsida; order Asparagales; family Amaryllidaceae; genus Allium; species Allium fistulosum. The sequence goes on from CM060906.1 coordinate 330,977,594, forward strand.
GGGGTTTGGAATTGATTTGGATAGTCAAATTCTTGTCGGTAAGGGGATGGAATTCATGTCGGTGGTGAATAAATTCATGTAGATGGTGTGTAGTTTGGCTAGCTACTTCGAGACCTAGACTAGAAGACTTTGGGAAAAGCATAAATGGAGTAGGAGTTGGAGTTATAGGGACTTAGCTGCATTTTGGAAGGGAGAAATCAACTTGATAACATGAAATAGAACTTGACAATGATATGATTTAGCCTAGGGAAAGATGAAGCAAGGATTTCATGGACGAAAAAGAAGGAATAAATGCAAATAAAGGGAGGAAGTAGTCAAGGTATGAAGTACTTAGCCAATTTGGCTAAGTAATACATGTCGGCACTAACATGAGCAATTCATTTCGGTACCGACATGAATGGGGGTTAGTCGATTTTGATCAAACTCCCAAGGTACATTGAGGGGGCCCTAGAAGTCTTGCAGGAGGTGTTCTTTTGTCTGTTAGATGTTTGGTTGTGACATGGCAACACGATGAAGGATGATGATCGATGGAAGAAGCAATCTTGGGATGCTTCAGTGTGATGGCTTCTGTAATGATCTACCTTTTTTACTACTAAAGACGACACTTAATACATCCTCGGTATTCTGCCGATCATTTAGTCATCCGAAAGACAGGTAATTAGGGGTGAAAAGAAGAAAAGAAAAGATAGAACAGAATCTCACAAATCGTGATGAATAATATATAATATACAATCAAGTCTTTACAAAAAGAACTTTAATTTACACACATCAAAGTACAACATTAACCTATCAACAACCTTGGACTGTTATAACAACATACCCATACAATTGTCGAAGAATACAACAATAATAAAGAAAAAATAAAAATAAAATATGAAAGTACATCTTGGGCATCCAGCTCATCTCCTGAACTCCAAAGCATTTAAAGCTAATCTAAAAACGTGCTCGGTTTGACCCGATCATTATCAGAAAACAACGCCCGGGACATTCTGGTAAAACCAGTGTGAGAAACTCAAATCACAAGGAATTTTATTATAACTTATAAAATACTTTAAAACCAAAGGTATCTCGTAAGACACGTTGCACATAAACACCGATGACTTTTTACCTTACGATAAACAAAACATTTTCTATAGAAAATGAAGTGATATTATAATAGTGTCTCGGATTTAAAGTAAAATATGAATATAACTGAAATGCTTGCATTTCACATTTCAATATAGTTGGGCACAACTAAGTCCGTATAACACTTATTGGAGAATAAACTCCATATAATGACAAGGTAAGGGACTACCTTCCGAATGGTATGCCTCTGGATAAAATGTACATGGCGACGACAAGAACATCTTGCACCCCTACTATACAGGACCAGCCTACCCCTTACTAGATAGTTCCGAATATGATCATCCCTTGGTTGATGGGCCCCGAAGCATACATATAAATATCAACTCTAGAGATGGCGATGATCATACCCTAATAAGAGTGACCCACATAGCCCTACTGCATCTACCCTGTTTTGGCCATTACTGGGTTGTGAGGCTTGAGGCTACGTTTTACCTTTTAGATAGCAATCCACTTGGAATGCTACACTGCCCTCTAGACATAATGCAATGTCAGTATTCATCCATACAAGTTTGTTCTGGGACTGATTGAAACCGAAGGCAGTACTTCTACTACATGCATTTTGCAATCACCCTCAGGATTAGTAGCAAGTAGCCTTTGCACTTCAAAACTCCATCATCGATTCTCTTCAACTTGAATGCTTATATTGGTTCGAAGTGGTTTTTGGACAACATGTCCAATCCCGGTCTCTCCGAACCAACAATGAAAATTTCCGGTTGACTCATTCCTGGTTCTTTTGGAAGTATACAATAAGTATTCGAGTCCTCACCAGGAAACTCGCATATAAAATCATATTTCCTAAGTCAAAATCGGCCAAGGTTTGATAATCGATTATTTAAATATTAAATACATAAACAAACAAAATCTAGAGATTTAATTAACCTTTGCAACCACTAAGCTTCAAGAACAAATCTTCATTTATTAAATCTCTTTTTAAACGTTTATCAAGCATTCATATACTTATCTCACAGGCATAAGTATATTCACAAACATTTGTGAAAGGTTTCTTATTCTGAAATAATATTAAAGGATTAAACAAATTTTATTTAAATTAGAGATAAGAACAATCCCAAACACTATTCCTTGGGTGTTAAGCACGGAACGAAAGTTCCACACCACCATAATTAAGAAGGTAGGTTAAGGGAAATCCCAATCTCAAACTCTATTATAAATCTCCAAAAATCATTATAAAATACTTTTATGAATATACAAAATCATTTATAAAACTCTTTAATAATCTCCAAAATCATTTATAAAACTTTTTAATAACTCTCCAAAATCATTTATAAAACTCTTTTATAGTTCTCCATTTATAATTCCTTCTTCTTAAAATATCATTTGTAAATCTCCTTTAAATAAATCCTTTATACAATATTATTTACAAAATATCATTTGTAAATACCTTTATCAAAATAGTTGGACAATTTACAAAATCATTTAAAGCACTTATCCTCAAATTGATATAGAATTAAAGTCAATTTAAAAACTATAATATAAAATTTTGAAAGGAGGCTTAGTGACCACAATGGTACTAAATCAAGTTACATTTTAATTAGATTTGACTTCTAAGTCACATAATAGTTATTTACATAAACCAACACATATGTAAATAAAATCCATAACTAAATTAGGGAATAACGTGTCAATATAAACCAATTGGCAGATACATGTCCAACAACATAATAGTAGAAAGGTGGTTTGTCATGCTAAATAGACGTTCAAACAATCTATTAAGTTTATATAGTAGGATGGTGATTTATTCTACTAACATATGTCCATATAATTAAACAATTGAGTTATAGCATAACAGAGATTTATTCTGCTAAACTGATGTCAAGTTTAGCATAACCTAATCACATTTGTATGGTTACTTAATGGTATTGACAATAGAATCCCTTATGTTCAAAACTATTCTTTGTAAAAGAAAGTTGCCTTTAAACAAATCGATCCTTAGAAAAGAAAGTAATTAAGAATTTAGACCTCTTTTAAAATAATTCATTACAAGTTAAATCCTTTTCAAAAACATAATTAAATCTTAATTAGGTCTTAACTTAACTTAATTATTAATTAGAAATAGTTAACCTCTAATAAATAATTTGTATAAATTAAGCCATTAATTAATTTATAATTAGAATAATTAAACAACTGATTAATTAATAATTAACCTATAATTAATTAATAGTTAATTAAAAATAAATCATATACTTAATTCATAATTAAATAAAAATTAATCTTACTTAATCAAAGATTAATTAAAACTAATCTCACTTTTAAAAGATAATCAATTAGCAATTAAACTTTGATTAATTAACAATTAATTAATTATAATCAATAAACCTTGTTTAATACATAATTAATTATTAATTAAAAAACTAATTAATTAATAATTAATTAATATATCCTTAAATAAATTTCCTTAATCATCATTATTCAAGTTTTCTAAAACATTTCCAAAGTGTTGTAAGTATAAAAACTTAATTTGCAAAAAGTGGACTTTTTAACGAAACTATATCCATAGCGACTATTGCCATGGATACCATACCTAGAAAATATTTTCCTTAGATTCCTTTTTTGAAAACTTAACAATGTACTAACTTTATCAAAACATAAAGTAATTGTTTTTAAAAGTAAAACAAGTTTGGAGCTTTGAAAAAGTTTTTATTTTAAAAAACTAAAACCAATCACATAAGTTCCTTTTTCGCTAAATCATACAAAGATGCTAACTTTTCATAGCATACTATTACATATGATTGTCCATAGAACATACAACAATAACCACAAATAACCTAATAGTCCAAACTTTATTACATCCATAACACATTTAGACTTATTTATCAAGTCTAAGGCAATTTCCAAGCACAAGCAATATAAAATCACATACAATCATGTAAGTAACCAATAACCAATAACCAAGCAATATTACATACTAATGCTAACACAACTTAAAATATAAATTTTACAAGAGAGTGTGAGTTTTTTTACTCAATAGAGTTATAAACTCAAACCAAATCCTTTTTAAAACTTTGAAATAAACTCTAGACCTTTGAAAACCCTTTAGCAAAATTTGGTTTTCGGACCTAAACAAAGCAAAGTGGACTCGGCCATGGTGCCTTGGGCTTGGTCATAATGCTATGGGCATGAGCTAGTGTAAATAGGGCATGACCAAGGGTGGAGGAGGTGGATGTAGGCTTGATTTTGAAGGGGGAAGGTATAAGAAGAAGAAATGAGTGATTTATAAGTGTTTTTAGAAATTAAAAGGAAGAAAAGAAGTGATTTTAAAACTTTGAAAATATTTTGAAAGTCATTAAAAAGGGTTAAGAGCTTAAACGAAGAAGATAAACTTAAAAAATAATAGAAAATGAAATGGAAGAAGAGAGAGATGGACTTAGTTTTTATAAAATGGATGAAGTGAAATTACCATTTTGCCCCCTTAGTACATAACTCCACTAATTTTTGAACACATCATCACATCCATCCTCACCACATGATTCACACACATAAACCAATGGTCACCCCTTTTTATCCAATGTATAAAGACCTTAAGTTTACTTATGTGTAAGAGGGATGTGACATTTCATACTTATAATATTTCTTATTTAAAATTTTGGTTAAATGTCACATTTCTTCCTTACTTAAGTAAACATATATATATATATATATATATATATATATTTTATAAGTAACAAATACATACTTGCATTTTAATTATAAGTACATATATGTTAACTCAAATGCGCACAACGTTTCCGACAACCTTTGACACCGAAAAGTCGAAAATTCAAAAGACAATTACAAGTCGCATTTTCTATTTTTCTTTGAACTAATTATTTTTGTAAACCAAATTCAAAAAGGAATTTTCTATCATTAGTTATAAATTAAAAGAGAGCTATTTTAATTATCAAAACCATTAATTGAATATCTAAAATTAATTAAATATTCTCAAATCAAAGCGATAAAATTCCAGGTCGTTACATTCTTCCCACTTTAAAAGAATTTCATCCTCAAAATTTAACGACATGAACACCCAATACTATTTATAAATCCGCATGATGTTCATAGATCACCCATATGAAAATTTTGACTCGATCTCCACTCGAATACATAACTTCACTTCCAAGCTAGTATCGCTCTCCCAATTCACTAATGCGAACTCCAATCAGGCTTCTTGACTAGAAACCTCAATTCTCCTTACATAGCCATATACTATGATAGAAAACTTTGGTTCCATATCAAGGACCCTCATCAAGTGCTCCTCGTTAAGAATTGAGTGATAAATCCTTATCTGGAATGGTGTAGAACACCTCAAGTCATGTATCTGAATCATGGATTGAGATATATGAGAAAAGGGCAATGATCTACGCACAGCCTATGTACCCATCTAAAGGTTCTTATTTACCCCTTCACCTTCTTACCCTCCCACAAATATTTTATGAAGTCATTTCATAACAATTTCAACTTAGGTTCAAACATTTCTAGATGATACAACTTATTTATAAAGTATTTCATAAAATCATAAAAATTATTAACTTGGATAATACCCTCCTACATCCTAAGAGTGTGTGTGTCTATATATATATATATAAATTAAACATCTAATTTTTAATTCTATTCACTTTTAACTATTCATATGTAGGTACAAAATAATTTTGGGTCTTTAAAACTAAGTCGACCAATTCTACCTCTTTGCCCATTCGGTATGGTAAGTAGCTAAGAAGAGTAGGATGCTGGTATCCAGACTCAGTCCTAGAGTCTACTTTTTCTTGGACACCTCTAAGGTAAAGGTGTTTATTAGCCGACCCAATAACATTAAATACTACTTAACCTCCTAAGTGTTAAAATCCAAAAGTCACTTTAATAAAACCAAGTTTATTAAACCTTCTTATTAAATTAATTCAGTTTTAAAAATTAATTTATTAACCATTTTATATCAAGATACCTTTACATCCTGAAAACTTAGGAGCCAAATACCCATGTTTTATTTCAAAAATCTTTTGAAATAATACTATATATTTAATGCATAGAAAATATGCATATAGCTCGAGTAACCCCAAAATGATACTAAGGAACTGGGTACTACAAAATAGTATCATGCATTCACTTACCTAGAAGGTTAATACTTAAGAGAAGTATTTACCATCCAAACACATCTTTTTCCCATTTATGTTATTTTAGGCCACTCGAACTAATTAACTTAAAAATACTTCTTTCATTCCAAAACTCCCTTTTTGAAACAATAATTTACATATTTCCAACAGATATTTATTACTAATTTGCTTTGGGTTTATTTGGATTTGAACTAGTTTCGATCGTACAATGATAAAGAGAATAATTTACTAAATGCACTATAACATTCACCTAAGCAAATATCCGACCGTCACTTAGAAGATTATTCAGATCATCACAAAACAAATTGAAACTCGTTACCCGAACCAATCTAAAGAAAATACTTCTTACTCAAAATTTCGATACCCAAAAATTTCCTTTTCTTAATAAATACTTCCAAATAATAGTATTATTACTTTTCAAAACCTTGAAAACCATTTTTCAAAAGCATCGGGATTTAAGTACTTAAGTTTCCTACTTACATCTTTTTATTGTAAAGACCCATTATTATAAATCCATTTATAAAATCATTTCTTTTATAAAATCGTTTCTAATATTCTAACTTTCCTTTCAATAAACATCCTTTATTAAATCAAATTTTAACAAAACATTAACACCGAACGCCTTCCAATAAAATTATGAAACTTAATTCACAAGGTGTTCGTTTCAATATTTTCCGATTTTCTATTTACCTAACCCATGCTTTTTTTAAAAAGAACCTACTTGTAACATTTAACAACAGTCAATGCTCAAACCGGACGAGCATGACTAAACCAAACCCTAAATGATAATAATAGAATATTATCATTTCTTAACAATAAGAACCTCAAAAATACTATACTATTTTGACAATCATTTTTGTATATATAAAATATTCCTAGATAAAATTATTTCATTTACTATATTTAAAACAACACCGTGATAGTTGGTCTTGTTCAAGTGTTTAGGAACCCTCTATCGATAACGTTGGCCAGACGCATTGACCAGAATTCATAAGCTACTTAACATATTAATTAACACAATATAAAAACATTTTTATATCATCAACAAATACGCGCTCTTTTGTAATACACTCAAACTCATTCTAGGGTGTCACTTACCCTATCTCTAATGAGATTACCCTACCAAAGCCAGGGTTCTCGCTTAACCTTCTGCTTTGATACCAAATGTAACGATATGCCTTTCTTACTACTAAAGACGACACTTAATACATCCTCGGTATTCGTGTGCCGGTCATTTAGTCATCTGAAAAACAGGTAATTAGGGGTGAAAAGAATAAAATAAAAGATAAAACAGAATCTCATTAATCGTGACGAATAATATATAATATACAATCAAGTCTTTACAAAAAGAAAGAACTTTAATTTACATACACACATCAGAGTACAACACTAACCTATCAACAACCTTGGACATTTATAACAATTGCCCTTACAATTGTCAAAGAACACAACAATAATATAGCAGAAATAAAAAGAAAATACAGAAGTACGTCTTGGGCATCCGGTTCATCTCATGAACTCCAAAGCATCCAAAGCTAATCTAAAAACATTCTCGGTATGATCCTAGCATTATAAGAAAACAACGCCCAGGTTAGTCTAGTGAAACCAACCTGAGAAGCTCAAATCACAAGGAATTTTATTATAACTTATAAAATCATTTAAAACCAAAGTATCTCGTAAGACACGCCGCACATAAACATGGATGGGTTTTTACCTTACGATAACCAAAACGTTTTCTATAGAAAATCCAATGATATTATAATAGTGTCTAGGGTTCAAAGTAAAATATGAATATAGCTGAATTTCTTGGATTTCACATTTCAACATAGTTGGACTCAATTAAGTCCGTACAACGTTTATTGGAGAATGGATTCAATACAATGAAATGGTAAGGGACTACTTTCCGAATGGTACACCTCTAGATAAAATGTACCTGGCATCGACAAGATATTCTTGCACCCCTGCTACATAGTATCGGCCTACCCCTTACTAGATAGCACCGAATATGATCACCCCTTAGTTGATGGGCTCTGAAGCATACATATAAATATCGACTCTAGATAAGGCGATGATCATACCCTAATGGGAGCAACCCACATAGCCCTGCTGCTTCTACCATATTTTAGCCATTACCGGGTTGTGGGGCTTGAGGCTACATTTTACCTTTTAGATAGCAATCCACTTGGAATGCTACACTGCCCTCCAAACACAATGCAATGTCAGCATTCATCCATACAAGTTCGTTCTGGGACTGAACAATACCGAAGGCACTACTTATACTACATCCATTTTGGAATTACCCTCGGGATTAGTAGCAAATAGCCCTTGCACTTTAAAGCTCCATCTTTGATCATCTTAAGGATATCTTTAATTTGAATGCTTATGTTGGTTCGAAGTGGTTTTCGGATAACATATCTGATCCCAGTCTCTTTGAACCAACAATGAAAATTTCTGGTTAACTCATTCCTGGTTCTTTTGCAAGTATACAACAAGTATTCAATTCCTCACCGGGAAACTTGCATATACAATCATACTTCCTAAGTCAAAACTGGCCAAGATTTGATAGTCGGTTACTTAACTATTAAACATGCAAACAGACAAAACTAGAGATTTAATTACCCATAACAACCACTAAGCCTCAAAAACAAATCTTCATTTATTAACTCCCTTTTCAAAACGTTTATCAAACATTCATATACTTATCTCACTGACATAAGTATATTCTCAAACATTTGTGTAAGATTTCTTATTCCAAAATAATAGTAAAGGATCAGACAAATGTTATTTAAATTAAAGATAAGAACAACCCCAAACACTATTCTTTCGGTGTTATGCATGAAACGAAAGTTCCACACTACCTTAATTAAGAAGGTCGGTTAAGGGAAATCCCAATCTCAAACTCTTTTATATATCTCCAAAATTCATTTATAAAACTTTTTAATAATTCTCCAAAATCATTTATAAAGCTCTTTAATAATTCTCCAAAATCATTTATAAAACACTTTTATAATTCTCCATTTATAATTCCCTTTTTTTTAAATATCATTTACAAATATCATTTGTAAATCTCCTTTGAATAAATCCTTTATACAATATATTATTTACAAAATATCATTTGTAAATACCTTTATCAAAATAGTTGGACAACTTACAAAATCATTTAAAACACTTATCCTCAAATTGATATAGAATTAAAGTCAATTTAAAGTAACAAATTTGAAAGGAGGCTTAGTGACCACAATGGTACTAAATCAAGTTACCATTTTAATTAAATTTAACCTCTAAGTCAAATTACAGTTATTTACATAAACCAACACATATGTAAATAAAATCCATAACCAAATTAAGGAATAACGTGTCAATATAAACCAATTGGCAGATACATATCCAACAACATAATAGCGGGATGGTGGTTTATCCTATTAAATAGATGTCCAAACAATCTATTAAGTTTATATAGCAAAACGGGGATTTATTCTATCAATAGACATCTACATAATTAAACAATTGAGTTATGGTAGAATATGGATCTATTCTGCTAAACAGATGTCAAGTTTTGTATAACCTAATCACATTTGTGTGGTTACTTAATGGTATTGACAATAGAATCCCTTGTGTTCAAAACTATTCTTTGTAAAAGAAAGTTGCCTTAAAACAAATTGATCCTTGGAAAACAAAGTAATTAAGAATTTAAACCTTTTTTGAAATAATTAATTACAAGTTAAATCCTTTTTTAAAACATAATTAAATCTTATTTAGGTCTTAACTTAACTTAATTACTAATTAAGAAATAATTAACCTTTAATAAATAATTTTTTTATAAATTAAACCCTTAATTAATTCATAATTAGAATAATTAAATAATTACTTAATAATTAATTAATAATTAACCCTATACTTAATTAATAATTAATTAAAAAGAAATCCTATACTTAATTCATATTTAATTAAAATTAATCTTACTTAATCAAAATTAAAAAAATTAATCTCACTTTTAAAAGATAATTAATTAGTAATTAATCTCCTTTTAATTATAATCAATAAACCTTTTTTAATACATAAGTAATTATTAATTACCAAACTTAATTAATTAATAATTAATTAATAAATTCTTAATTAACTTTCCTTAATCATCATTATTTAAGTTTTATAAAACATTCCCAAAGTGTTTTAAGGATAAAAACTTAATTCCCAAAAAGTGGACTTTTTAGCGAAACTGCATCCATAGCAACTATCGCTATGGATACCTTAACTAGGACATTTCTCAACAGTTGATATTTACCGATTTGAGTAAAGATTGAGAAAAATTATGAACCTATGAAATCTGGGAATATTATGAAAATTGTGATTTTATGAGATATTGCGGAATTTATAAAATTGAGACATATTATGAAAATTGGGAAAATCATGATTTTTTTGATTTTATATAATCTTTATGAAATTAGTTTTGAATAGTTGGGTATTATTATCCAGCCTATAGTGTAGATTTCCAATAAATGTGATTTCATACAGATTTTGAGAAAACATGATTTTCGTGAAATTCAAGAAACCAGTTTGGAAATTTTTCAAAAAGTTGGTTTATATAAAATTTGGAGTTTTAATATTTGGGACAAATATGTTCATAATATGGAAATTTTGTTTAAAGTTATTTTCAAATAATTTGAAAGGAGCATTTATAGCATGACAACCTATTACTGAATAGGTAAATTGCATGTGAAAATCTAAGTAAGGGCAACTAATATATTATGAGACGTTTACTGCAATGACCCACGTATTTACATATCGATGGATAGTAAAAATATCATTTTCATAACCAAAGAACTTAAAATAGGCTAAACATGGGGTAACATTAGTGATTTGGCAATTTTGACCTTAAGAATAAATTATGGATATTTTCAGCCCATAAAACTTCAATGGCCATAACTTTTTATAAGAGCATAATTTTGACTTGAAACCTATTCCAAATGAAAGATTTGATGGTTTCTTATTCCATAGAGTGATCATAATATTAATTTGGCCCAGTCGCTTGGGAAATCTTGCAGTTTTAAGTTAAGCAGATTTTTGATAGATTTTTGTCGTTAGACCCAATTCCCATAATTAACGCCTGATTAAGGATTTCGTGAATTGTGTTCATCCTGTGGTTAGTGGAGTCACCAAATCACCACTCTTTTTTCCTAAAATATATTTAAACCTTCATTAATCCTATCTCTACCTAAATTATCATTAAGTCGTATATTTTTGGTTTAACACTAGATATTAAGGCAAACCAAGCTTAGAAGATTCACTAGAGATTATCATTTTTGGGAGGGAATTTTGAGATCACTGCTATTTTAATTTGGAATTGTTTAGATTAATTTGGCCTTATTTCATCGATTTTACATCGATAGATGGGTGATCTATGATCACTTAGTTATTATACATCACTATATATGTTTAAAGATGCTTTGGATCCATTTTTCAAAAAATTAATATGATTTTTAGATTCGAGTTGATATTAAAACGAGATTAAAAATATGTTTTCACGATTTTAAATGTTTAAATCAATTGACATGATATGTGCATATATATGCTAGGATATGATATGATTGTTTATGTGCTTGATTATCATGATAAGGATGTGCATATGTATGTCATTGTTTTGCATATCTTGTTTAATGGATGGAACACTCATGTAGAGTGAATAGGGTTAAGTCGTCAAATGGGTGAGGATCGTCGAGCATAGGTAAATGATATTTGACGAGCTCTTTGATTTGATTACACTAAGGATGAAAGGTTTGTAGTCCTAGAACATGCTTCGATGGATCAACTTTAGTGAGTTAGGAGTTGAATTGCTATAATGAGAGATGCACATAGATAAAAGAAGCCATAAGATTTGGATCGATGCTAAAATTGGCTAAGACAGAAAAACTTAACCAAATTTGTATATGGATCGAAACTGAATTGTACCAATTTTAGGACTTAGTGAAATTTTGGCTTTGGGGAAATGGTAGATTTATCACTTGAAGATTTGAAGGAATTTTGACTAAGTGAATGGATTGGAACTTGAAACAACCCACACCCCTTAGTATACCCAAGAAGGGCGCACTAAAAGATGTGGTGCGTTATAGGTATAGCTAAAGCATCATAGAGACTAAGATTCATAAGACAAATAAATAAAAACAGCGGAAAAATTTAAATAATAACCAGACATTTAAAATTAAACTTCATTTCAAAACAGAATATGTCTTAAAAACCAAATACACATGTTTCGTGAAAAATATAATCTCAGTCACATCATCAGAGTACATAAACAATAAAAACCATCCCTCTCATAAAGTACCAGTACATCCAAAGTCAAATGAAAAGAAATCTGAAAAGAAGAAGAAGAATACATGAAGAACTCTAAGAATATATCTCCAAGCGGTCTGAATCTATTATCCTCGATTCTACTGCCCTATGGGGAAAAGGGGAAATAGAGGAGTGGGTCAGACTATAAGTCCGGTGAGTGAAAGTAATTACTAGCATTCTTAAGCAAGATAAAGATAATAGACTAAGCAATAGTTCTAGTATAAAAGGAAATACAGAAAAGATAAAACTGGGATAAAATACCGTTTCAGATTCTATTTGCTTTGATTGTGATTGTTTGCACTTGTCTTAGATTACTGTGATTAGGTTGTAACCTTAATCCTTTTATAATTAGGCTGAAATCCTAATTCTACCTGTTGATCGGCCTTCTATCTTTATTGTGCCACTGTGAGCTGATCCAATCCCATTGGTCACACAGCAAAAGACACCTATTTAGCGCTTGGAACGCAGCAGCGAATTACTTACCCTAATCGATGATGCACGCTCGGTCATCGCCGGTACACACTAACTATCGCCCCCTCTTTTGACCTCTTATTTACCCTAATAAGCATAAGCATGCCTAGCCTCACCTAATTTGTTGTGAGACCATCAGTCCTAGTCTGAAAGGAATGCTGCCCAGCCTCACCTAAGTGTTGTGAGACCATCAATCCTAGTCTAAAAGGGAATGCTGCCGGTATTGGTCCTAACAAACAAATTCTAGTTTGCGCCCCTTGCCCAAATCCTGAGATTTGAGCTTCTATCTATTGGCCACTTATGTACCCTAATTAGCATAAGCGTGTCCCAGCCTCACCTAACTATTGTGAGACCATCAGTTCCTGACTGAAAGGGAATGCTGTTGGTACGGGCCCTACTTCTTATTTTTGCTTATTAACTTAGTGTAAGTTTAAAAATAACCCTCTTCTGTTATTTCTGCTATATTTGATTATTAACTTAATCTAAGTTTTCAAATAAACCTTTACTGTTCTTTCTGCTTAATTATAACCTATGTTATAATTGTTACTCTTCTATTCTATCTTTTTAGTTATAACCACTAGTTATAAACATGCTTGCAAATGTCTCAAATTTGCCTATTTCAGTCTATCTTCTTTTTATTACAGTTCTTTCTTATTTTACATCTAATTTCTGTAAATTCAGTGTTTATTTCTATTTAATCCATATTAGCGAATTCTCCTCTTTTTAATATTCGTATATTTTATTCGCGTAAAAAGGAATAAAAAGAAACTAACATTTACAAGCTAAATTCTAACGTAAAACAGATGCAAATTAATACAAATAACTGTAAACAACTGAATAAAATAGTTGAATAAAAATATCTGACTAAAATAGACTAAAAAGAACTTTAAAAACTAACTGTAAATAACTTATATAAAAATCGTCTCAAAATTGCAGAAAAACTACAACTATTGACAACCCTATTATTTTAAATTACTTAAAAATATAAAATAATTATAAAACACTCACCTGTGGTCCTTAGCTCTATTCCTTGGCCTTCCTGGATCCACTAGGGTGTAGAATATTTTTATTAATAAGATCTCCTTCCAAGAAATTTTTTCTTTTTAGGGTCCAGCCTCAAGCAATGAAATCAATTGGGAGAAAATCTGAATGAGAAAAATAGCTAGGCCTAGAGTCTTATTTATAGTGTAGCTTAGGGATCCCAGGCCGTTGGATTTGAAGGTTAAATCTGGTGCAACCACGTCATAGGCTCGCTAGGACACGTCGGATGGAAGCACGAACGCATGGGATATAAAGAAAAATCAAAATATGACGTTACGCTTCGACTTGGACGTTTTCACGTCCAAATACAAAGGCAGGTCGACCTGCATGTCAACTTATAGGTCGACCTATGGCCTTGGGGGTCGACCTGACCCTTTGTATATTATTTTTTTCGTTTTAGTTCTGAATTCTTGTTTCTTGCGTATCTTCTTCATACTGACTCGGATTTTGACAAGTTATATATGGAAATTGATCAGAAAATCGCCACGGACACAATGGGGCAACTCCCGTAGCTAGATTCTATCAATTTCACAAACTTATTTTATTATTTAATTAATTCGTTAATTAATTATTATAGCTTAAATTTTGGATTGTTACATTCTCCCCTCCTTAAAGGATTTGTCCTCGAAATCTCCAAGGACAGAAGAATGAAATAAATATTTTCATCCAAATTCTACAATTAAATATTCAACCATCATCCATTACATCCATTGTCCTTAAGCTGTCTAACGCAACTTATGTTATATGCAATAGTGTAGTGTCAATGTCCCTAACTAATGCAAAAGATTAGGCGGTCTACTGATTCAGTCGACCTCCTTTTTATGCGTTCATGTCCGTGCCATATCCAAATGAATGCAAATTCCCTAATGACAACTGATAGTTCTATATGCATGTTATAATCATCATCCAAATGCAACAATCATATGATATTCATCCATTTATGGCAACCATGTAAATAAAATAAAAATGCAAATGTGCACACACCATATGCATATGCTTTAGTGACCTAGTTAGGTCGATCCTTAAGAGATAATAGTGCCTTGTGTATATATATGCATCCATTAGCTTCCACTAGCAAACACTTGCAACCGCTAGCGTCAATCATACATAACATGTTCTAGTAACACGTTTACATTCAGTCCTACCATCCATTTGTTAAATCCTAAGATCTACCCTCCCAAAGGATACTAAAGGAAAGAACATATTCAAAGCTAAAGATGGAAATAAGAAATTCAAGACGTACCATCGAAAAGATGCAGATAAGAGGTACGTATTTTCTCCTTAGCCTCCCACGTAGTGTCCTCAACACCATCTCCCCACCACACCTTAACCAAAGGGACTTCCTTATTCCTAAGCTTCTTGATATCACGTCCAAAGACCTTGGTAGGAATGCGACGAACCGTTGCTTCTCTCTCCACTTCAACTTCTTCGAGTTGGCTAGGTTCCACTACCTCTGTTGAATCATGTAAGCACTTTCTCAAGTGCGAAACATTAAAAACATCATGAACTCCTGCGAGCCTCTCCGGTAGCTTTATCCGATATGCCATTTTTCCAACCCTTTCTATAATGGGGATCGGTCTTACGAATTTGGGAGCAAGTTTCCCACTTGATCCAAACCTCACTACCTTTCTTAGCGTAGACACCTTAATGAAAACCAAATCTCCTATCTCAAACTCAATATCCCTTCTCCGCTTACCTACATAGGATTTCAATCTATCTTGGTCCATCTTCATTCTCCTTCTAATCAAATCAATCTTTTTCGAAATCTCTTTAACCATGTCGAGGCCTAGTAGCAATCTCACTGTAGACTCCAACCAACACGAAGGCGACTTGCAAGGTCTTCCATAAAGAGCTTCAAAAGGTGCCATCCCAATGCTAGCCCAAAAACTATTATTATATGCGAACTCAACTAAAGGAAGATGCTCCTCCCAAGTTCCTTCAAAATCAAGAATGCACATCCTCAACAAATCCTCAAGAACTTTATTAACTCTCTCTGTTTGGCCATCCGTCTAGGGGTGATAAGCCATACTCAATCTAAGCTGCATCCCTAAAGCCTCTTGCAAGCTTCTCCAAAACTCGCTAGTAAAGATAGGGTCTCTATCGCTCACTATGCTAGAGGGAACTCCATGAAGTCGGACTATCTCACGAACATATAAGGATGCGAAATAAGGTGCCGTCCTCTTACTCTTGAAGGGAATGAAGTGGGCGTTCTTGGTCAAATGATCTATAATTACCCAAATACTGGTATTCCCCTTCCTAGATCGAGGCAAACCATCTATGAAGTCCATCAAAACACTATCCCACTTCCATTCGAGTACATCCAATGGTTGAAGCAAGCCGTTGGGCTTCTGCTGCTCCGCCTTAATTCTTTGGCACCTAAGAAACTTAGCTACAAACTCTGCCACATCCTTCTTCATGCCGCTCCAATAAAACACTCTCTTCATGTCCCTATACATATTATCACCACCCGGATGAATGGTCATTCGAGAATGGTGTTCTTCTTCTAGGACAGCTCTCGTCAAATCACTAGTGTGGGGAACACAAAGTCTTCCATCTCTCCTTAGCCCCCCTTTACTATCAATGGAATAGCGTTGGTGATGTCTAGAGACCTCTCCTTTGCTAATCCTATCCAAAATATCCGTAAGCTCTGAATCCTCTCACTGCCTTGAGCCAATCTAATCTATGAGGGTAGGCTTAACCTCAAGTGCTGGTAATAATCCAGGGGTAATGTCCGTAGAGGGCTTAAAATCGAAGGTGGAAATAAATTCTATGCTTTTTCACTCCACGAACATTAGACTAAGGGTTGCTCTCTTCCTACTTAACGCATCCGTAACTACGTTCCCTTTACCAGGGGTGTAGGCTATCTCAAAGTCATGTGATGCTAGAAACTCCATCCAACGCTGCTGCCTCAAGTTTAAATTCTTTTGTGAGAATAGGCACTTCAATGATTTATGGTCAGTGAAAAGCTCGAACCTCTCTCCTAGCAAGTAATGTCTCCAAGGCTTGAGCACGAAAATATAGCAGCTAACTCCAAATCATGGGTGTGGTAGTTCTTCTCATGAGTTCTCAACTGTTTGCTTCCAATAAAATACTACCCTCCCTTTTTGCATCAATACTGCTCCAAGAACCATCCCACATGCAACAATGTACACTGTAAAAGGCTTAACTCCATTGGGTAAAACTAACACTGGTGCACTAGTAAGGGCCCTCTTTAGCATCGTGAAGGAATCCTCACAGTCTATGTCCCACACGAATGTCGTATTCTTCTTAGTGAGTTGAGTAAGCGGTGCTGAAATCTTAGCAAAATCTTTGATAAACTTCCTATAATAGCCAGCCAAACCTAGGAAGCTTCTAACTTCGGTAGCCTTCTTGGGGGCCTTCCAATCCTGTACTGCTACTATTTTAGCGGGATCCACAGCTAAACCCTCTCTTGAGACTACATGCCCCAAGAAACGCACCTACTCACGCCAAAAGTGACACTTCGAGAATTTTTCTTTCAACTGATGAACACGAAGTGTACGAAGAACCTCCTCAAGATAGCATGCTTTTCCATACTCTTGGAAAACACCAAAATGTCATCCACAAATACTACAACGAACTTATTTAGGACATCTCAAAAAATAAGGCTCATCAAATCTACAAAATAGGTTGGGGCTTTGGTCAGCCCAAATGTAACCAACTACTCAAAGAATCCATCGGGTGTCCTAAATGCTATCTTATCGATGCTATCGTCAGCGACCCTAAGCTGATGAAATCCAGTGGCTAAATAAAGCTAAGAAAATACCGAAGAGCCAACCAACTGATCCAAAAGATCGTCTAACCTAGGAAGTAGGTAACGGTTCTTCTTCGTGAGTTTATTCAACTCTCTATAGTTTACGCAAAGTCAAAGGGAACCATCCGACTTTGTAGCGAAGACGACTGGTGCTCCCCACTCAGATATGCTCTGTCTGATGAAGCCTTTCTCCAATAGCTCACCAATCTGCTTACTTAACTCCTTCCTCTCCCTGGGAGCCATATGTCTCACGGGAAATGCCACTGGCTTAGCATTGTCATTCAGATAGATCCTAAAGCCGATCTCTCTCTTAGGGGGTAGTGCCCTAACCTCTTCAAAAACGTCTGGGAAATCTCTAACGACTAAAATGAAATCTAACACTCCTAGTGATGAATTAAGGGAATAAAGGAAGCTTAACATGACTGACCCTTGTAGGTCGCAAGAAACCTCGAGAGTCCTTCCCTACATGTCTCTAATATGATGACTCTCCTCTCGCAGTCTAATATCGCTCCATAAGTGGATAACCAGTTCATCCCCAAAATCATCCCATATCCCGAAAATCCCAGTACATCATCACAATCAAATTCTATGCATAGTATAAAAATTTTCAAACCCCTATAAACCATGGATAAATGTGCCGATCCTCCTATGGGTTTTGAAACAACCATAGGGTCTACTACTAGAGAAATATCTAAGTGCAAACAATCAACCAATGAACTAGAAATGAAAGAATGCGATGCTTCGAAGTCAAAAAGAGTCCGAATAGGAAAATCCAAAATATAGGTTAAACCTTCTATAGAAGGTGCTGCATCCAAAGCCTGTACTTGCGCTGTAGGTGCGTCTGCTCTCTGCCTGTTTTCTAAGGACAAGCTCTACTAAGGTGACCGGGCTGCCCATAGTTGTAACGCCTCCTCTTCATCGCTTCCTTCTTACAGTCCTTTGTGAAATGACCAAGCAATCCACAACTATGACATTTCTCGTTTTTCTTGATCTGTCCCTTTTGAGGTCCTCCTCCTTTCTTCTTGTCCTTATCCCTCTTATTCTTCCACCACTCCTTCTTAGAGTTTTATGATTTAGGAACCTCCTTAACATCTTCTTTCTTAGCAATATCTGACATGAGAGACATCTCCACGAGTGACTCATACGTCGCTCCCAAAGGTACATGTGTCAATGCCAACCCTTAGAGGGGCTGGTTCAAACCCTTAGCAAACTTAATGGCCTTCTTATGCGGTGTATTAACAAGCTCCATCCCGAACCACGATAGCTCATTAAACTGATGTATATACTCCTTCACCAAACGACTCCTTTGCTTTAGACTAATGAACTTCTCCAACTGCATGCTTTCCTCGGCTTGTGACAAGAACTTTCTCTCAAACCTTCCCCGAAATCCAAACCAACCAATATCTCTACCCTCCATCTCTATAATCTCCCACTGGTAAGAAGTCTCTCCCTTCAACTGCCAAGATGCAAGATGAACTCTCTGTCGGTCCTCCAATCCTAACAGTCCAAATATCCACTCTGTATTCCTCAACCAAGCTCGTGCCTCTACGAAATCTTCCATGTCGGAAAACTTCTTGCCTCCTAGACTAGCGAAGTCCTTACATAGTTTAGAAAAATTGGCTGCTGTGGGTGGATTAACGGGATCTCCACCCGTTGGTGCTGCATTAGACGCTTGCCCATGCACCTCTGGTGTCGTAGCTTGGAGGTATCTACGGAACCAGCCAAGGACTTGGACACCCTCTGGAAGATTTGGGGCGTCCATACTATGCAAAGAAAAAGAAAATTTAGGTTCGAAAGAACCGAAAGAAGGTTAAACTGGAATTTGAGGGGATTTTTATAAAAACTCTCTTATACTTAAAAACCATTTCTATAATAAGAGTTTCTTTCTGAAAAACACTTTTAGTTTGAAGATATGTTACTTTTGAAAAATACTTTACTTTTAAAACAAGTTTTTAGAAATCCTGTAACCTTAGGCTCTGATACCAAATGAAACACCCCACACCCCTTAGTATACCCAAGAAGGGCACACTAAAAGATGTGGTGCGTTATAGGTATAGCTAAAGCATCATAGAGACTAAGATTCACAAGGCAAATAAATAAAAACAGCGGAAACATTTAAATAATAACTAGACATTTACAACTAAACTTCATTTCAAAACAGAATATGTCTTAAAAACCAAATACACATGTTTCGTGAAAAATATAATCTCACTCACATCATCAGAGTACATAAACAATAAAAATCATCCCTCTCATAAAGTACCAGTATATCCAAAGTCAAATGAAAAGAAATCTGAAAAGAAGAAGAAGAATACATGAAGAACTCCAAGAATATATCTCCAAACGGTCTGAATCTACTGTCCTCGATTCTACTGCCCTATGGGAGAAAAGGGGAAATAGAGGAGTGGGTCGGACTATAAGTCTGGTGAGTGAAAGTAATTACTAGCATTCTTAAGTAAGATAAAGATAATAGACTAAGCAACAGTTCTAGTATGAAAGGAAAACACAAAAAAGATAAAACTAGGATAAAATATTGTTTCTGATTCTATTGCTTTGATTGTGATTGTTTGCACTTGTCTTAGATTGCTATGATTAGGTTGAAATCCTAATCCTATTTTAATTTGGCTGAAATCCTAATTCTACCCGTTGATTGGCCATCTATCTCAGTTGTGCCACTGTGAGCTGATCCAATCATGTTGGTCGCATAGCAAAGACACCTGTTTAGTGCTTGGAACGCAGTAGCGAATTATTTACCCTAATCGATGCCGCACGCTCGGTCATCGCTGGTACACACTAACTGTCGCCCCCTCTTTTGACCTCTTATTTACCCTAATCAGCATAAGCGTGCCCAGCCTCACCTAATATGTTGTGAGACCATCAGTCCTAGTCTGAAAGGGATGTTGTCCAGCCTCACCTAAGTGTTGTTAGACCATCAGTCCTAGTCTGAAAGGGAATGCTGCCGGTACTGGTCCTAACAAAAAAATTCTAGTTTGCGCTCCTTGCCCAAATCCTGAGATTTGAGCTTCTATCTATTGGTCACTTATGTACCCTAATTAGCATAAGCGTGTCCTAGCCTCACCTAACTATTGTGAGACCATCAGTTCCTAACTAAAAGAGAATTCTATTGGTACAGGCCCTACTTCTTATTTTTGCCTATTAACTTAGTGTAAGTTTAAAAATAAGTCTCTTCTATTATTTCTGCTATATTTTCTTATTAACTTAATCTAATTTTTAAAATAAGCCTTTTCTGTTCTTTCTGCTTAATTATAACCTATATTATAATTGTTACTCTTCTATTCTATCTTTTTAGTTATTACCACTAGTTATAAACATGCTTGCAAATGTCTCAAATTTGCATATTACAGTCTATCTTCTTTTTATTACAGTTCTTTCTTATTTTACATCTAATTTCTGTAATTCAGTGTTTATTTCTATTTAATCCAAATTAGCGAATTCTCCTCTTTTTAATATTCTTATATCGCGTTAAAAGGAATAAAAAGAAACTAACATTTACAGGCTAAATTCTAACGTAAAATAGATGTAAATAAATACAAATAACTGTAAATAACTGAATAAAATAGCTGAATAAAATAGATTGAAAAGAACTTTAAAAACTAACTGTAAATAACTTATATAAAAACCGTCTCAAAATTGTAGAAAAACTACAACTATTGAGAACCCTATTATTTTAATTACTTAAAAATCTAAAATAATTACAAAACACTCACCTATGGTCCTTAGCTCTATTCCTTGGCCTTCCCGAATCCACTTCTAGGGCGTAGAATATTTTTATTAAAAAAGATCTCCTCCCAAGAAAAAATTTCTTTTTAGGGTCCAGCCTCAGGTAATGAACCCAATTGGGAGAAAATCTGAATAAGAAAAATAGCAAGGCCTAAGGTCTTATTTATAGTGTAGCTTAGGGATCTTAGGCCATTGGATTTGAAGATTAAATCTAGTGCAACCACGTCATAGGCTCGCTAGGAACCGTCGGATGGAAGCACAAACGCATAAGATATGAAGAAAAATCAAAATATGACATTATGCTTCGACCTGGACGTTTTCACGTCCAAATACAAAGGCGGGTCGACCTACATGTAGACCTATAGGTCGACCTATGGCCTTGGGGATTGACCTGACCTAGGTATGGGTCGACCTGACCCTTCGTGCGTATGTATATATTTTTTCATTTTAGTTCTGAATTTTTGTTTCTTGCGTATCTTCTTCATACTGACTCGGATTTTGACAAGTTATATATGGAAATTGATCAGAAAATCGCCACGGACACAATGATGCAACTCCCGTATCTATATTCTAACAATTTCACAAACTTATTTTATTATTTAATTAATTCATTAATTAATTATTATAGCTTAAATTTTGGGTTGTTACAGAACTGAACCATATGGATTGGCACCGATCCATCAATAAGTTAGATTTTGACATGGTTCAACTTAGGAAGCAACTAGAAGTGGTTTTCTTGATGAGTAAGTAGGATTGTACCAATCCATGGTGAATTAGGACCAATCCATGCTACAATGACCAAAGGTTGAGTACTTCATAGAGAAATTAGATATAGCATTTAAGGTATGTCCAAGCAGGCAAGTTTTATAAGATGATGACTTGTGGAGTAGAATAAAAGGTTTCCAATATCAATATATATGCCAAGGGATCATGAATGATCCGAAGGTTTTGAGTGGGTCTATTTCTTGGCCATTTGAGAGGGTAAGGATTCGAGTATTGATGTATCCACGATGTTGATTAGTCATTGCCCATCTAAGTAGGTTATTTAATTTATCCTATATCCAACGCCATTTGAGTATGAGAGAAGCGAGATTGTGTGATGGTTGTTATGTTTGCTATGGATGTCATGTGATGTAGGTATTATCGAGTCTAATACACTAGCACCCTTGCAGTACTTAGAGTAGTAGTTCACTCGCACCAATGGTAGTAGTTTATCATACATTGTATTTATTTGCTAATTTTTTGGATGCAAGAGCAGGTCAGGTTTGACCTTCCATACCATATTTCTCTATTATGATATATCAACTTTATACTATTTTTAGACTTTTAGATCGCTCATACCAATAATTGTCCGATCAAAGGTTATTTGCATTGCTTCTTATATTCTCTATTACTCTTAAATGACTAGATTGAGATGTAGGTATGGCTATAACACTTGTAGTTGTGCAAAGGATGAGTATACGGCCAACATTTTCTTATATATGATATATTATTGAGACATCTCTCAGTTATTTCCATTGTGCATTGCTATTATAACACACCTATTTTTGTTGCACATTATTCTGGATATTTGATTAGGAAATATTTGGATAAATAATGTGGAAGAATATAAAAATGTCAATTTGTGTGGATAATTGTCATATTAATATAAATTGAATTTCAAACATAAGTGGAGAATTAGTTTATAGAAAAAGAATTAATAAGGCCTTTAATTTTATAGGAGAGGAATAAGAAAATAAGGATAATAAACATGATTTACATCTGTTACTACAAATATTGATATTGAGCTTCTAAAGGAAAGTGTGTTAAACTTGGTAGCGATAAGGGGGTGCCAAGCCAGAAGAAAGCAAAGTCAATAGGCAATTAGCATTTAATAAGGAGATGTCGGACCTCTAAAGAAGGAAGGGTGTCGAGTGTTCAAAAAGTCAACAACCATAAAAAATGTCGAGCCTATAAATGCATGACATCGAGCTTCCAAGTCAATAAAGTAGAAAGCATCTAACATAAAGGTAGTTATCGAGCTCATACTTGGGGATATTAAGCCACAAGGAGTGTCGAATTAAAGGCAGGAAGGATGTCGAGACTTAATAACCATAAGGAATGGTATCAAGCCAATAAACATAGATATAGTTTTAAAATTATGCAACGGTAATATCGAGTCTATGAAAGGATGAAGCTACCTATGACGTTCCACCTCAACACCCGCACTAACAAAGGATATTACTAGTAATGACGTCTGCTAATGCAGAGAATAAGGTTGTTTAGGAGCAACCATCCGTAAATATTACTTTGGGCAAGTATCGACACATCGAATTAGGTGATAATATTTTTTTCCTTTTATTCCAGATGTGGATTCGAAGTGTACGATCCAAGCGCAAAACAACAATGCAGTGGCTTAAAACAATTCAGAACAATATATAATATCACAAAACACAGAATCATAGAGTGCTATAGAAAAATGTACATATCACATAAAACTGAAAGGAACATGTATACAATACATGGAGTAGTCTACAAAATGGTGGTCACAAATGATCCACATGTACATATAATATACACATGTCAACCCAAAACAATATACAACAAAATGAGTCTCTATCTCAAAATACATAATAGGTAAACATATAACACTAGACTACTAATCTACAAATGCATATATAACTAGCACCAAGCTAATCCAACTCTAGGGTCGTCATGATGTAGTACCTGAAACATTTAGGTCTGACTCGAGTATTATAAAATAATAAACGGGTTAGTCTAGTTTTAATTAAAATTAGTGTGAGATAGTGATGATAATGATACAATAGATCTCAATAATAACACATAGCCATATAGTGTCAAACCTCAAAAGAATATCATCATTCTTAAAATTTATTCACCATAACCCCAAAATCAATTTTAGCTTAAGCAAATCCAAAAAGAATTTGGTGAAAAACTCAAATCTCATAGAAATCAGAAATCAATAATAAATATCTCGAAATCAAAGGGGGAGGCGCCTAAAAATACTCCATGACTGGGGAGCCTATAAACTCACCAAACACGCATATTATCCCAAGATGGGCATGTAGATCCATAGTCCCTAGACGGGCATGAAAGCCCATAAGATCCCAAGATAGGCATGAAAACCCATAATTCCAATATGGGAATGAAAACCCGTTAGATACGCCTGTAATGGATTAACATAGAAGACAAGCCTATAAACTTGTCAAAGTAAGTGTCATATACTTCCGAATAGTAATCATTTTAGTAACGACCGTGTGTCCCATACTGCACGTGTTTACTTGAACATTTACTATAAGTCAGTAAACACGACTCGTGCCTCAAAAGGGATTCAATCAAACAAGTCTAAGAATTAATTGATGAAGTGAACACAAGCATTCCATACCACTTGTTTTACTCAATATTTTAATTCAATTTCTCAATCAACTTAGGGCGTGCATTTTTATAGAAAATAGTTTTGCTTTGAAGTACATCTTTGGAAATATTGGTTTATAAAAGCTATTAATAGATTTTAGAAAATATAGCTTGCTTTCTATATATTAGTATATTTACAAAATCTTGCCTTTTAAATAATTTAAACCATTAATAAATATACATACACATACACATTTCCAAAGTCATTTGTATCAACAAAATATATTTAGAAACCAGTTTATTTTTTAAAAAAAAATCCTTTTGCAAATCACTTTGGAAACCAGTGTAGGAAATTGGTGTGTCTGATACTGTATTCATGGTGCAGGTATCTATGGAAATAAAACATCAAAAGAGAATTTAGAAATACTAGAAATAGACATAAAAAATCATCAGAAATCAAACTTCAAAATGATACAAAAAGCAGTGAAAATCAACATAGCAAAGTGCAAGCAGAAGAAAGCAAGGTGGGGAAGGAGTGGCATGGCCTGGACATGCTTCCAGGATCATGGTCGGTCGACCGACCTAAGGGTATTAATCGACCGGTGCAGCTGCCTGGAGCACGCTCCAGGTAGTGCCTGATCCTCCTCCTTTGCTCGATGATTTCAGTTTGCTTTTCGATGACTTTAGCTTGCATACTATCACTACTGGTTCAATTGCATGCATCTCAAGCAACAATACCTGTCAACAATCACTAGAGGAGATGATGGTTCTGGGTTACAGTAAACAAAATAGAGCAAATGTAGGTTGCAGAGCACAACAACAAAGATCAAGAACCAGAAATTATTCAAACATTAATCATTATTCAACAACAATAACATGCAAGAGGATCAAAACTAGAAGTGTGAGTGTTTACTCACCTAAGCCGTTTGTTTGCACACCGCGCATAGAACCAATGCCTACTTCTCTTTCTTGAATTAACAGTCACTACCAAAAGCTTTCAGTCGTCATGCTAAACTGTCGCACCAAACCCTAGCACAATCGCTTGTAGACACCAGTCGCCAACATCATATTATGACATCCCCAAAACTTAGCTCGCCTCTGTCAGATGTGTTTATCAAAACGATCGCCCTGGGATCGATGTCAGTACAACTACCACAAACGCGTCAGCAGCCCAAGTCGCGACCTCCATCCTTTCTCGTTTCACCGCCTCACATCACCCATAAGGTTCCTGCGGTTGCGTCTCGCCTCCCATGCAATCGATCGACAGTAACCTCATCATTCGATCATCGTTCTTTTTTTCCTCATTTTCTTACGAATTAGGGCTTCGCGATTTGGGGAAAAGGAGAGAATGGGTGTTGGTTGAACGAGCCTGATTTTAGTCTATGGCTAATGGAAATAAAAGATGTAGTATTGAATTTCTTATTTGGGCTTGGGCTTTTCTTGGTTAATAACAATTAATTTTCTTTTCTCCTCTTTTAAACAACCCAATTGTTTATTTGTAAATAAATTTCGTTCTAATTTAAACCGATTTACACTTCGTTGTATGAAATATAATTCGATAACTACAAAATTCTATCCAATTCAATATTAGTTCACTATATTTAATTATTAAATAAATTAACACAAATGAATCTTATTTTCAATTATTCATTGCATTGATGTAAAATAAATTTATTTTTCTCTAACTATTTCAATGATATAAAATTTATTTACTTTTGAAAGTATTTTATATCCATTAAAATATTTTATTTGAATTTCAATATATTGTCTTAAAAGGAATTTTTTAACTAATTAAATTTTATTATAATAAAATCCTTTCTTAAATAGACTTTAATTGAATAATAATTTGATTTCGAAATAACAATCGTCAAAATTGAATTCAAACACTACTATTTTAATTAAATTAGTTTAATATTACAGCTTCAAAACAGGTTTGTTACAGACCTCCCCCTTATGAAAATTACGTCCTTGCAAGATGTCAGACACACAAACATTAACCTTTCTTGTGTTCTACGATCAAGTTAAAACTCACTCAAAACTCTAAGTAGTTATCGTTAGAATCTAACTTACCGTGAGTTATAAACATAATTAGACTCATTTATTAAATTTTTTTTTCCCGCATATGAAAAAAATTATTAATTTTTTTTCTAAATGCTATAGTTTTAGCAAAATTTTGGCAGAGCCTCCTTTGTACGTAGAGCCACTTGTAATTTCACAATTATAATATATATGATGTACATCGACCACACGGTTGGAAACATAATATATATTAATATTCTGACATTTCTATATGTTAAGCGGTAAGCGTACCTTTGTTTTAGCATTTTTAAACAATTTACCTTATTAATTTTCGAGCAAAGGCAAGTTAAAGTTGCCCATTAGTCCCACTAGGGCTTCTAACGCTGTTGTACTTACTCAAATACCAACATAAGTCGCTTATAGAGAAGGTATAATAAGTATGATTCATTTTAGTACATAAACCACACGACATCTTTGTTTAAGCCAATTTTCGAGAAATATTTCAAGCACCAAGACACGAACCTCGATGATGGTTTCAAAGGGTAAATTATTGTATAGTGCGTTAGCTTTCCAAAACAACTTTCAGATAGAAAAATCATGGATTACCACTCAATTTATGAAGAAAATACCAAACGTATATAGCTTAGTTTTTCCGATAAATACATAGGCCCACCTAGCAAAACTACATTTTAAGCCTAACAAACCTCAAAATTTTGGGAAACGCTTAAAATAAAAGTTGTAGTTTAGGTTCTGAGATTTATGGAATGGGTCAAATCATCAAAATCAGACATACCGTTTGAAAAGTATGGCCGAATGGATTCAACGCTATTTTGAACTATTGCAGTTTCAAGTCAGTGACAAAATTACTTTGTAATTCAACTTTTAATCTGAGCAAACCTTTTTATTTTGCGTTGCATTCAAAAGAAATTTTTTCTATATTTGTTATCCTACCTTTTGACTAGACAACATACAGACAAACTCGACGAACCAGACTTTGAAGTTATCGAGCCAAGAAGCCCGGAGAGGTGACCATGAAGCCAAAACTTAAGTACAACCAGGATCACAACTCAAACATAAAACCACCACAAAATGGCAAAGGCCGAAGCCCACAAGTATGGGTTCGGTACCGACCCCTAACTATGGGTCGGTACCGACCTATGTACACTCCCCCTGGGAGTCCATCTTCTGCCTATAAGCCCCATTCGATGTTAAAAGCCTACTTCAGTGTTATTTTGTTAATTTCATGCAATTCCTTATCACTCTCCACGAACTTCTAAATCAGCAACTTTGTCCTTCTACAACTCCATCACTTGGACTCCAAAACATGCTAATATTGATACAAACAACTATGGAATCATGAAGCTAACCTCCAGACGAGCCATAGCGAAAAGTTCATGACGACTAGTTTGGCCATTTTAGGGATCGGTACCAACTCGTAACCTTAGTGTCGTACGACCTGTATAAAAGTGATGAGTTGGCACCTACTTTCTTAGGAGAATTGATCTAAATCATGGATAACGGCTTAAAGATATTTTGTATGAGATTTTAGGCCTCCACCTCTATAAATAGGGAGGTAGGGCTAATTTTTCAGGATCTATTGGTTCTAATTCCACTCTACTCTATATTCTTGTAATTCAAAAAACCTAAATGTCATAGTTGTACTGATCCCTAAGAACTTCTGCCCCTAAGTTAGAAGGTAAGCAATAAAATCATTAAGCGGACATAGGTCAGAGTTTGCTGAACTACTATAAATCTGTGTGTGTTCATTTCTTACTCGTTTTAATTTATGTTCTTTACTTTTTATTCTCCTCTACTTTCTATTAGGTGTTTGTACCATTTTTAGTTCAAACATTTTGTTGCTTTTACTAAGAAAACACTAGAAATCATTGATTCAAGATTAGAGAAGATTCTAAATGGCTGGAAAATCATTTAGAAGGACCATTCACTACAACAAAAACAGCTTTTAACAACTGCCAAAAGCAGTTGTAATAGGTCTATTACAACGGACAGCTGCCCGTCATGGTATCCAGAGTTGTAATAGGGCTATATTTTTTTACAACGGTCTTTGGCAGCTGTAAAAGAATTTTCTACAACTGTCCATCGCAGTTGTAAAAAATCTTTTACAACTGCTAGTGGCAGTTGTTAAAAAGTCTTTTACAGCTGTCCATCGATGTTGTAAAAAGGTCTATTACAACTGCTATTAGCAGTTGTAAAAGACCTTTTCACTGGCTAAAAAATTTAAAATAAAAAAAATTGATATCTAAACACATTTTGCAATGCAGCAAGAACATATAAGCAATGAAAAAAAATTGACACAAATTCAAAGGGATCATAATTCATTCATAGAGAAAACATCGCAACTTTATATTCAAAATACAAACTATAAATTATACACCATCACCGTAATAAATATCAATTCTTTATTGTTAAAGATGATTGCAAAAACAAACATCCGCTTGAAGGGCATCTACTTATCCAGATTTACTGCAACAAGTAACCTGAAACAAATTGGTAATCTTTATTATTGCAAAAGATCCTAGTTTCTAAGCATAATACTAGCAAACTTAATACTCTAAAACACAAATGCAGCTTTTTCTCGAATCAAACATCTTCTGAATGCGGTGTTATCAACGGTTGAGATAAAGAAGCAGCTACCTTGTATGGAGCAATTGATGTAGGGATTATAACCCCAATTGATGAATCCTGATCCCTCTCTTGATGAATCTCCAGACATATTTCTTCTCTTACCAAACCATTGCACAAACCCTTGCACATTAACTTAATTCCATGATTATTCAAGATTTTATAGTAGAATGTGACCAAATAAGTGCTTAAGGAAAGCAGCAAACACCTTAAGATTACAGACAAACATAGCCAAAACTGAGCACTCACTCTCTTGGTTGTTTACTTTCCATTTTTCCACAATAAAAAGATTTATTATGTATTGTACATACACTTTGAACATTAGACCAAATTTTGGTTTAACATTTTGACGCTATGAGGGCTCAAACCTCCAAGTGTTTAAAAAAATGGCCAAAATACCCTAAATTTTGGATCAGAGAATTTTTCAAATCCGATTCTTATTTGAGTTTTCAATCTAGAAACCCACCACTACTTAATGTTTTAATCTTTGCAGGTAATAAAGAAAAGCTACTGAGAAGGTCGTCCAAAAATTCATCCCGTATCCATTCGACATTCAATATATTCATACCAGGCTCTCATATATGCGCCATCCATTATTCACGGCATAAGTAATCATAGGATGATATATTACTATATTCTACCGCCCTACCTCTCTGTCCACGCAATCTGTTACTTTATCCACTTCGATATACGGCTAGCATTATAAAAATGTGCATATAGTAACCCTTTAACATGAATCATTACATGACTTTATGCCATCTCCTTCCTTCTATCACTTTATCTACTCTGCTTCCAATTCATAAGCAATTCAAAGCCGTTTCAACATCAGCTCTACCTCATACGGTATTAGATTTACTTATTTGATCTCAAATATGGAATTTAATCCCAACTCGATCAGCATCAATTTCTACTTACTCGGCTTTGCTGTGACGACCCGGAATTTTTGTATATTTGAAATGGGAATATTTAATTTATTTTAAATATTCGAAGGTTAAATTTTAACTTTAATTTCAAATATACAGTATTTATTTGGATAATTAATTATTAAATTTAATTATCGGGATTGGGTAAAATATGGAATCTTGATTTTAAGCCTGTTAAAAAAAATAGTTCAAAGGTTCAGAAAATTTATATTGTTAATACTGAAGATGATAGAACTTTTAAAATGGAATTTTAAAGAGTTTTGTTTAGTTTTAAAAATATATCGTTGAAATTGAATTTAAAAATAGCCGTCCGAGGCACAGTCTCGGAATTCAGTGAAACCAGTTCCATTGGATCCGTAATATTGTATTATTATTGGATTTAAATTTTCGTAGTATTTGGAGTTGTCGTGTGATCGTACGGAATGTAAACGCGCTGAAATTAAATCGGAAATTTAATATTATAACTGGTCGATATATCTCCCATCAGTGCTTTTTGCTTTCATTTCTCAACACCTATAGCAAGCCTATGCAGACACGCAAGGCAGTTCATAACACGTGTTCTCCCTGGAATAACACGCGTCCTCTCTCAAGAAATAAAATATTTATTCGTTCTGTACCATTTCCTTTCCTTTTAGATTTGTCTTACCTCTCGTACTTATCAAAAGAAATGGAGAACAAAATACTTTCTTCTGCAATTGATTTCGAATCGGTGAAGAAAAAAATATAAAATTACCGAGCATCTCAAACAAATCCAAGTGAAATCGTTTCCTTCTCCTCAAGATCAAAATCGAATTCGATTTAAGCTTAGGCAAACAAATGAAATCGAAGGCCGTGGAGATCTCGTCCTCATCGAGACGAAGGGCGCGCGATTTGGTTCTGACAGTTCGCGGTGAGTGGTCGTTCGACGAGCAGGTGATGGGCGATCGAAATTAGGGTTTTCTGGAACGGCAGCTCTGGCTCGTTCATTCGTGGCGCCTGAAGCTTCTCGCGACTAGGTTGTATGGAAGGAGATTCGCGATTACGTATGGAGGAGTTTCGTTCGAGCTTGGCTCGACGTGGAGCGGCAGGCGACAGCAGTGATAGCGGTGAGCTCGATGATTAGCTAGGGCAGGAAGTCGCGAGGCTAGGTGCGACTGCGTTCGTGCACTTCGACAAACGACAGCATGTTGGGGTGTTGGGTTTCTCGATTCACGGCGGGATGGTCGAGCTGGGGTTGTGATGTTGTTTCGATCTGGGCTGTGAGGTATTCTATTCGTTTATCATATTAACTTGATTTAATAACAATAAAAATGTATTTGCAGATTGGAAAAATTATTAGATGAACAGTAGAATAAAAAATTTAAGGATAGTCAGTTTGTTAAATATTATATATACGGAAAAATTTATATAGAGTTATATCAAAATAAGAATATTACTAGTAGTCTAAAACCATGGAAAATGTTGACTAATTTATTGACTGTGAAATTGATGGATTCGAATAATTCAAGTATTAATAAACTATATATTTATACAAGGTCTGAAATCAAGGAAAATCAAGTCGAGATTGGATTGGGATTGGTTTGCAAATAAAAGGTGAGTTAATCTCACTCAGTTGAATTTTATTTTAAATTTAAATGGTTAAATTTAAATAATTGATTGGATGATTGCATTGATTGAATATGCTATATTATATATATAGTAGTATATAGCAATATATACATATTGGCATATGTATATATTTGAGTTGTTGATATTCCCGCATTTATATAGCGGATGAGACCCTATGCGCCGCATAATAGCGGATGATTTTATATAAATCCCATATACCGCGATATTCCACCTTGAAGTGGAATTGGTATTGTGCTAACGTTTGTGGATGCAGGGAACAGGTTGGAGGGATCCAACTGGATTCCTCAAAATTATTTAGATTATTTGATATTCTGTTCTATGAATATTGATATCCTGTGATGATTTTATTGATGATTGAAATATTGGATGATATGGTTAGATTGAATATTTCAATAAAAGGAGTTATCAAAATATATTGAATTGGATTTTGAAAGAAATAAAAGAGTAAATTTTAAGTAAATAATTCAAGTGAATTGGAATAAGGGAATTTCGAAATAACAAGGGAAATATTAACTTTAAACTAAAGTGATATTAAATTTAAAGAATAAAGGATTTATTTTGAATGTAAGGATTAAATTTAATTAAAGGCTAAAGAAGGAATTTTGGAAGTTTAAAATTGGTATTTTCAGTTAAAAAGGGTTTTAACTCAAATAAAGGAATAAATCTAAAAGTTAATGTATTTTGAAATAAATGAAGTAGTAAAGGAAATTTATTTCAAAGTAAAGTAAAGTAAATTGTAAAATCAATTGGAAATTGATTTAGTTGTTTAAAATTGGAATTTTAGAAGAGAAATGAGATTTTGGAATTTATAAACTGGGTTTATAAAGTAAAATAAAATATCAGTGGATATTAGAAAATATAAATTCAAGGTGGGAATTTATAAAGGGATATGAATTGGTTTAAAATAAATGTTGATTTATTTTTAAAGGATGGAAATGAGAAGTGTATTTCTCTGGATAGCCAAGTACGTTTTCAAGGTAGTTTTAAATATAAGTTAAAAGTTTTAATATGTTTTAAAAAGCATGTTTTAGAAAATTGATTATT
The DNA here is from genome assembly GCA_030737815.1 of Allium fistulosum. Taxonomy (NCBI): domain Eukaryota; kingdom Viridiplantae; phylum Streptophyta; class Magnoliopsida; order Asparagales; family Amaryllidaceae; genus Allium; species Allium fistulosum. Next base: position 331,010,764 of record CM060906.1, read on the forward strand.
TTTAATGTTAACTTTTTAAAGTAAGTATTTTCAAAAATATATTATTGTAGTAATTGTATAAAAGTGATTTGCTATTATGTTTTAAAAGGAGAAATTTAGTTTATATTTATAAAGTGGTTTATTTTAAAGTATATATTTTTAATAAAGTATTAAAGTAGTTTAAATTTCAATGTTATAAGATATATTTAAAATAAAGTGTTTTTAAATTATTTTAAAATTAAAAGTATTTTGTACTTGGTGATTCAGTGGAAATAATTATTTGGGAAATGTTTTCCGTAAGCGGAAACTGTTTTGAAATTGTTTTCAAATGAGCTTTGAAAATTTGAAAATATATCTTGGAAAGATATTTGGGCAAATAAATAATGTGGGAAATTATTTATTGTGTGATGGTTGCTTGTGGATGTTAATTGATAGTTAAATAACCGACTATCAATATTGGCCAAATGCGCTGATCGTTTCGAAGAGACCGGGATCGAGTTTCCGTATACCGGGATTCTAGGTCTGGAGACTCAAATACCACTTCGATCCGGTTTGTACGTTTCGTGTAACGATTTCGGAGTCGAAGATGGAGCTGTGAAGTGCAAGGGCTAGTCGCTACTAATCCTGAGGATATTTCCAAAATGGATGTAGTAGGAATAGTGCCTTCGGTTCCGTTCAAACCCAGGACGGACTGGTATGGACGAATGCTTGCGAAACATCGTCAGCGGACGATGGGCATTCTAAGGGATATGTTCTCTAAAAGGTATCGTTTAGCCTCGAACCTCATCAACCGGGAATGACTGAAAATCAGGGGTTATGCAGCAAGGCTTCGTGGGTAGCTCCCACTGGAGGGTAAGGTCATCCCTGTCTAGATGTCCCTTTTTATTTCGGCTTAGTGGTGCGGTTGCTGATCCCAACCGTGGGGTGATTTTATTCGGGATCATCCAGTAAGGGATGGTTCCGGCCTTGTGTTGCAGGGGAGCGGGCGTACTCCTCGGTACGGTGATCTAGGCCACGTACTGTGATAGGTGGTACCCCAGTGCCTAGTCATTCGTTGGAAATCCATTCTCCCTACGTGCTTGTACGGTTTTGATTGTGCCCAACTATTGTTGAAATGTGAGATGCAAGCATTTCAACTAGATTCTATTTTACTTTCTGTAGACACTATTATAATATCAGAGGATTTTGATATAAAGTGTTTTAGCTATCGTAAGGTAAAAACCCGACATGTTTATTTGTGGCGTGGTCTTACGAGATGCTTTTGTTTTCAAAGGATTTTGAAATTTTAATAATCAATTTGAGTGTGCTTTTCTCACGCTGGTTTTCCAGACTGACTCGGGTATTGTTTTATATGATGCTCGGGTCAGACCGAGTATTATAGGTTACAGGATATGATGCTGTGGAGCTCAGAAGACGAGCTGGATGTCGATACGTACTCCCGTACTTGTTATTATTTTTCCGCTGTGTATTTAGTTGTATGTTATGGATGTTGATGTACTCTGATGATGTATATATAAACAGATATAGATTTCTTTTTGTGTAAAGATCTGTTATTACCTATTATAGTTTATTCCGCTGCGTATGAGAGATTCTGTTGTTGTTTTCTATTTTTCTTCTTCTTCTACCTCTTCTTCTTAACTCAAATGGTCCGGTTTTTCGTGTAGGAAAAACTCGGGTTGTGACAGTGGTATCAGAGCTTAGGCTAGCGATAACCTTGGCTCTGGTGGGAATTTTGAGTGTACTAATAGATATGAGAGCGTATTTGTTAGTGGATATAAAAATGGTTTTATATTGTGTTGGTTGATTTATTGAGTGGCATATGAACCTTCGTCGGCACAGTCTGGACAACTGTATCGAAGGGGTTTCTAAACACTTGAATAGAACAGTTCGACACAGTATGGTTTTAAATAGGGTGAATGAAATAATTTTGCCCAAATTATTTTTGTATATAAAGGAATAACTTTGTAAATTATTATAGTATTTGGTTGCTTGGTTGTTAGGAAGTGATAATATTAAATTATTACCACTATTGTGTAGAAATTGAACAAGTAATTGAATTATAACCAAAGTTGAGAAATAATTTATATAATAAGTGGAATTTGAGAATGTAGTTTATAAATGGAATTAAACTCCATATACAAATGAAATTTGTAAATGTAAATGGTAAAAGTGACTTATAACTTGAAATAAAATGTGATAGCATTCCAAAGTAATGTTTGGATATAAAATTGAATGGATTTTGAATTTGAAATTTTGGGAAAGATTTAAATTCCTTTGGATTTAAAAATAGTTTTTAAAGGTTTTGGGGAAATAATGATGATATTATTTCATGAATATTTTTGAAATTGAATTGAAATCTGGTGGGATTTGGGATTTAAAAATGTTTGAAATGTTTAGAGTGATAAAAGCATTAAATTCTCTTTTGGTCGCTGGAAAATAATTTCGGTGATGACTGCAGCATCATCGATGTCTATTTTCGAGTTTCCAAAGAGAAATTGCTACCAAACTGTTTTAAATTGGAAATGATTGTGAATTGGGTTGGTTTTGAAATTCAAAGGGAAAATGTTTGATAAAAGCAGATTGTTTTGGAAATTGGGATTTGATGTGATATACCAGATGTGTATGAGTTATTTATGGATTCAAAATGGTTTTGGAATAAAATCGGGCAATTGGATTCTGGAAATTCTATTTAAAATTTAAATGTGGAAATTTAAATGAATCAACAATATAAAGTATAGAATGAAGTTGATTGAAATAAGAAAGGAATGAAAGTTAAATTCTGGGATTATAATTATGAGATAAAATTAACTCAATGAGTAATATAAGTTGGTAGATAAAAGAGTTAGAGAACTTGAAGGTGAATGAATTGTAAAATCTTGTATAAAATTGTATCCTAGAATTAAAATTTAATTCGAGTATATGAAGGTGAATAAAATATATTTGAATTTAACTTAAGATAAGTTAAATAAAAAATTGAGAATTGGAATTGAATTAAATATAAATAAGTTGAAGTCGAATTGAATTGGATATAAAGGTAATGTAAAATGCTTATAATTGTGTAAAGAAATTCATATTCTTAAGTTCTTAAGAGTTATAATTTGAAATTGTAATTATCAAATGGAAACGACTAAGTTGAGCAATCTTAATTTTTAAATAAATCCAAACTTGAATTATAAAATAAATTGAACTTAAGAAAATTAAGTGAAGTGATATTTGGAATTAAAAGGCAAGTATTTAATTTTAACCAGCGGAGGAACTAATGAGTTAATAAATTAGTTAATGAAATTGAATTGTGAGTTAATGAAATTGGATTAACATAGTGATGATTTGAATTGCGAATGAAATCCAAATAAGTGAAAATAAATTGGAAATGACCTGGTTATTAATAAAATAATTCCAGATGAATCGAGTATGGAAATTAAAATTCATAACGATTGAGTGAATAAACCAATTATATTAATAAATAAATGGATGGAATTTGATTAAATAAGAATCAAATGAAAGATGGAAATAAAACTTTAAAGGGTTGGCTAAATGGAAAATAAACTTAAGTTATTGACTTAAGTAAATGTTGAAATGGAAACTGAACTCAACAGAGGAGTGGTTTAAATAAGTTGAGAAATAGTTATTGAATGAATTAACTTGGATTGTTTTCGAGCTAAATAAAATTCATTTTTGGAAGTTGGAGATGAATTGAATTTAAGGAAAAAAATTGGAAATGAAGTAGTAAATTGAAGTAAGTTAGAATTCATATGAAATGGGAGTTCAATTTGAATATATACACTTCAATGGTGAAGTAGCAAATGAATATAAGAAAAATTTATATTGAACTTAAGAATTTAAGAATGAAATTCTTAAGAAAATTTGTATTGGAGGTATACTTAGTAATTTTGGAATGAAAATATATATATATACTAAGTGAATAGTTGAATGAAGACTAAAACTGAAGTTGTGAAATGGGATAGTTGTGAATAAGGGGATAACAATCAAAAAGGAATGTGAATAAAAGAGAATTGATATAACTGATAATCAATTGGAATTTATACGTAAGATGTACGTATATTATTTTATTCGCATAGCTATTTGATCCGGATTCGAACATAGAATTTCGAGATAGTTTTATCGATCCGAATCAGGATTTTTCACTCGATTTTCAATGGCGAGCCTGGATATGGATTGTTGATTGATTCTGGATATTCTCTATCATAGTTTGTGACTATGCAAGGAGAATGACGGTTTCTGATCAAGGAACCAGATCCGAGTCCGCACTAGGAAGTCGGGTGGACGATACTAGTTCGGAAGTGGAATTGTGTGATCGATTGAGCGATCAAATGTGATATTGCGTACGGATGATATATATGCATCGTACGGGCTTAAGCAAAGCAAATATTGAAAATTTGTAAAGAAAAGTATAAAATAACTTTGGGATTGTGATTGAATATTATTGCTTAGTAGGATATACAGGTGTATAAAAGCAATGGATAAATTGGGATTTTTGATTTAGAAGATAAAATTTAATGGCCCGACAAAAAGGTATGTATTTGAATTTCTATATGAAATTTGATTGGGTTTTGGATCCAGCCACTTGGCTTTTTGTTTTCTTTTTGAGATTGGGAGGCCGTAGAGCCATTTTGTAGTAGTGCCGAGCTAGCCGCGCAAAGGAGACGCTGGCGAAATTTTTCGGAAATTTAGGGAGTTAGAAAAATTTTGGAAAATTTTGATAATTCAAAATTTGAATTCAAATTTAAATTTGAATGGATAAGTAGGTAGTATGGGTTGAACTTATGAATAAGTTTGGAAAGTTAAAGATGATTAGTGTATCATTGACAAAAGATTGTTTGGGTCTTGTTAAAACTATTTGGATTGGGAAAAAGAACGGGTATCGAATCATTTCTCTTAACTGGTAATTTCGGGGACGAAATTCTTTTAAGGGGGGAGGAATGTGACGACCCGGAATTTTTGTATATTTGAAATGGGAATATTTAATTTATTTTAAATATTCGAAGGTTAAATTTTAACTTTAATTTCAAATATACAGTATTTATTTGGATAATTAATTATTAAATTTAATTATCGGGATTGGGTAAAATATGGAATCTTGATTTTAAGCCTGTTAAAAAAAATAGTTCAAAGTTCAGAAAATTTATATTGTTAATACTGAAGATGATAGAACTTTTAAAATGGAATTTTAAAGAGTTTTGTTTAGTTTTAAAAATATATCGTTGAAATTGAATTTAAAAATAGCCGTCCGAGGCACAGTCTCGGAATTCAGTGAAACCAGTTCCATTGGATCCGTAATATTGTATTATTATTGGATTTAAATTTTTGTAGTATTTGGAGTTGTCGTGTGATCGTACGGAATGTAAACGCGCTGAAATTAAATCGGAAATTTAATATTATAACTGGTCGATATATCTCCCATCAGTGCTTTTTGCTTTCATTTCTCAACACCTATAGCAAGCCTATGCAGACACGCAAGGCAGTTCATAACACGTGTTCTCCCTGGAATAACACGCGTCCTCTCTCAAGAAATAAAATATTTATTCGTTCTGTACCATTTCCTTTCCTTTTAGATTTGTCTTACCTCTCGTACTTATCAAAAGAAATGGAGAACAAAATACTTTCTTCTGCAATTGATTTCGAATCGGTGAAGAAAAAAATATAAAATTACCGAGCATCTCAAACAAATCCAAGTGAAATCGTTTCCTTCTCCTCAAGATCAAAATCGAATTCGATTTAAGCTTAGGCAAACAAATGAAATCGAAGGCCGTGGAGATCTCGTCCTCATCGAGACGAAGGGCGCGCGATTTGGTTCTGACAGTTCGCGGTGAGTGGTCGTTCGACGAGCAGGTGATGGGCGATCGAAATTAGGGTTTTCTGGAACGGCAGCTCTGGCTCGTTCATTCGTGGCGCCTGAAGCTTCTCGCGACTAGGTTGTATGGAAGGAGATTCGCGATTACGTATGGAGGAGTTTCGTTCGAGCTTGGCTCGACGTGGAGCGGCAGGCGACAGCAGTGATAGCGGTGAGCTCGATGATTAGCTAGGGCAGGAAGTCGCGAGGCTAGGTGCGACTGCGTTCGTGCACTTCGACAAACGACAGCATGTTGGGGTGTTGGGTTTCTCGATTCACGGCGGGATGGTCGAGCTGGGGTTGTGATGTTGTTTCGATCTGGGCTGTGAGGTATTCTATTCGTTTATCATATTAACTTGATTTAATAACAATAAAAATGTATTTGCAGATTGGAAAAATTATTAGATGAACAGTAGAATAAAAAATTTAAGGATAGTCGGTTTGTTAAATATTATATATACGGAAAAATTTATATAGAGTTATATCAAAATAAGAATATTACTAGTAGTCTAAAACCATGGAAAATGTTGACTAATTTATTGACTGTGAAATTGATGGATTCGAATAATTCAAGTATTAATAAACTATATATTTATACAAGGTCTGAAATCAAGGAAAATCAAGTCGAGATTGGATTGGGATTGGTTTGCAAATAAAAGGTGAGTTAATCTCACTCAGTTGAATTTTATTTTAAATTTAAATGGTTAAATTTAAATAATTGATTGGATGATTGCATTGATTGAATATGCTATATTATATATATAGTAGTATATAGCAATATATACATATTGGCATATGTATATATTTGAGTTGTTGATATTCCCGCATTTATATAGCGGATGAGACCCTATGCGCCGCATAATAGCGGATGATTTTATATAAATCCCATATACCGCGATATTCCACCTTGAAGTGGAATTGGTATTGTGCTAACGTTTGTGGATGCAGGGAACAGGTTGGAGGGATCCAACTGGATTCCTCAAAATTATTTAGATTATTTGATATTCTGTTCTATGAATATTGATATCCTGTGATGATTTTATTGATGATTGAAATATTGGATGATATGGTTGGATTGAATATTTCAATAAAAGGAGTTATCAAAATATATTGAATTGGATTTTGAAAGAAATAAAAGAGTAAATTTTAAGTAAATAATTCAAGTGAATTGGAATAAGGGAATTTCGAAATAACAAGGGAAATATTAACTTTAAACTAAAGTGATATTAAATTTAAAGAATAAAGGATTTATTTTGAATGTAAGGATTAAATTTAATTAAAGGCTAAAGAAGGAATTTTGGAAGTTTAAAATTGGTATTTTCAGTTAAAAAGGGTTTTAACTCAAATAAAGGAATAAATCTAAAAGTTAATGTATTTTGAAATAAATGAAGTAGTAAAGGAAATTTATTTCAAAGTAAAGTAAAGTAAATTGTAAAATCAATTGGAAATTGATTTAGTTGTTTAAAATTGGAATTTTAGAAGAGAAATGAGATTTTGGAATTTATAAACTGGGTTTATAAAGTAAAATAAAATATCAGTGGATATTAGAAAATATAAATTCAAGGTGGGAATTTATAAAGGGATATGAATTGGTTTAAAATAAATGTTGATTTATTTTTAAAGGATGGAAATGAGAAGTGTATTTCTCTGGATAGCCAAGTACGTTTTCAAGGTAGTTTTAAATATAAGTTAAAAGTTTTAATATGTTTTAAAAAGCATGTTTTAGAAAATTGATTATTTTTAAATGTTAACTTTTTAAAGTAAGTATTTTCAAAAATATATTATTGTAGTAATTGTATAAAAGTGATTTGCTATTATGTTTTAAAAGGAGAAATTTAGTTTATATTTATAAAGTGGTTTATTTTAAAGTATATATTTTTAATAAAGTATTAAAGTAGTTTAAATTTCAATGTTATAAGATATATTTAAAATAAAGTGTTTTTAAATTATTTTAAAATTAAAAGTATTTTGTACTTGGTGATTCAGTGGAAATAATTATTTGGGAAATGTTTTCCGTAAGCGGAAACTGTTTTGAAATTGTTTTCAAATGAGCTTTGAAAATTTGAAAATATATCTTGGAAAGATATTTGGGCAAATAAATAATGTGGGAAATTATTTATTGTGTGATGGTTGCTTGTGGATGTTAATTGATAGTTAAATAACCGACTATCAATATTGGCCAAATGCGCTGATCGTTTCGAAGAGACCGGGATCGAGTTTCCGTATACCGGGATTCTAGGTCTGGAGACTCAAATACCACTTCGATCCGGTTTGTACGTTTCGTGTAACGATTTCGGAGTCGAAGATGGAGCTGTGAAGTGCAAGGGCTAGTCGCTACTAATCCTGAGGATATTTCCAAAATGGATGTAGTAGGAATAGTGCCTTCGGTTCCGTTCAAACCCAGGACGGACTGGTATGGACGAATGCTTGCGAAACATCGTCAGCGGACGATGGGCATTCTAAGGGATATGTTCTCTAAAAGGTATCGTTTAGCCTCGAACCTCATCAACCGGGAATGACTGAAAATCAGGGGTTATGCAGCAAGGCTTCGTGGGTAGCTCCCACTGGAGGGTAAGGTCATCCCTGTCTAGATGTCCCTTTTTATTTCGGCTTAGTGGTGCGGTTGCTGATCCCAACCGTGGGGTGATTTTATTCGGGATCATCCAGTAAGGGATGGTTCCGGCCTTGTGTTGCAGGGGAGCGGGCGTACTCCTCGGTACGGTGATCTAGGCCACGTACTGTGATAGGTGGTACCCCAGTGCCTAGTCATTCGTTGGAAATCCATTCTCCCTACGTGCTTGTACGGTTTTGATTGTGCCCAACTATTGTTGAAATGTGAGATGCAAGCATTTCAGCTAGATTCTATTTTACTTTCTGTAGACACTATTATAATATCAGAGGATTTTGATATAAAGTGTTTTAGCTATCGTAAGGTAAAAACCCGACATGTTTATTTGTGGCGTGGTCTTACGAGATGCTTTTGTTTTCAAAGGATTTTGAAATTTTAATAATCAATTTGAGTGTGATTTTCTCACGCTGGTTTTCCAGACTGACTCGGGTATTGTTTTATATGATGCTCGGGTCAGACCGAGTATTATAGGTTACAGGATATGATGCTGTGGAGCTCAGAAGACGAGCTGGATGTCGATACGTACTCCCGTACTTGTTATTATTTTTCCGCTGTGTATTTAGTTGTATGTTATGGATGTTGATGTACTCTGATGATGTATATATAAACAGATATAGATTTCTTTTTGTGTAAAGATCTGTTATTACCTATTATAGTTTATTCCGCTGCGTATGAGAGATTCTGTTGTTGTTTTCTATTTTTCTTCTTCTTCTACCTCTTCTTCTTAACTCAAATGGTCCGGTTTTTCGTGTAGGAAAAACTCGGGTTGTGACATTTGCATTGTCGAATGTTGGATTTGGAGGATAATATCAACTGGTTTTAAGACGCAGATCTAAAAGCCTGATGTTATTTTGATGAGGAGATTGAGCTATAATTGAGATCTGAAGAGTAATCAAATTCATTGATCGAAATGGATTCAAGATTATGGATCTGGAGGGCTAAGTATTAGAGATGGCATCGAATGTCGAAGTGTGGGAATTATGTGTCGAAACTCAGATCTATGCCGGAGTTCAAAATTTAGTGTTGAAGATAATCGATGTTGGAGCAATAGTTTTAGGAAGTAACACATCACTAGGCAGATTAAAGACTTGTATAAATAATTTGCTAGAAACATGAAACATTCAAGGTACATAACACCCTAAGCATATACCTTAAATAATTATTGTGTCTTCCATGCAATGCATACTTTGAATTCACAATGAAGCTTAATGATCTGGATATCCAAAATAACACACAAGATAACAGTAAATGAAGTTTGGGATGATACATTAATTTTTATATGAATTCCACAGAAATTCCATGGGCAAAGTTAAAGCAAAAGCCCGATCTTAATTGCATCCACATGCATTGCACCAATCAAACATAAGGCAACCAACTAATCAACTAATGTAATAAGTACGGACATAGAAATTCAAATTAAGTCTTAGGCGGTCTCTAAAGATTATTTTAAGTAATTGGCACCAATCAAATAACAAACACAACCAAATAGTGCAATGTATAAAGACATCAAAATTCAAATTTAAGTCTTAGACAGTATCTAAGGATTAGCTTAACTAATTGGGAGCATTGATGTGGAAAAAACTGACCTGCAATGCTTTTTTCAGTTGCTGAATTCACAATAAATGATTGCATATGGCTAATTCAAGAAGCTCTATAGTAGCTTGTTAAAACAAATTAAAAGAATTATATATGAATTGCAATCAGACTCCAACCTTGGATAAATATAATATGAATTTATCATATTGACTGGTATCAGATTCCAACAAAACAAAACACTACATAAGTATAATAAATATACATAAACATATTCAAAGATTAAAGACTTCATTTAAATGATTGCAACTTACATGGGCTGGAGTAGAAAATCTCTGTTTAAGACTTGTTATTTGTTTGTCACTATCCAACTTTAATGGTGTTGATAAACCATTTTCTGATCTTTTCTTATAACACCTAGACTTCATATCCATTTCAACCTTGGCTAAGTCATTTCTTAATTTCATAATAATTCCATCCTTCTCCTTAACCAATAAGTTCAGTTCATCATTATCATGCTTTAGCTGCTTGATCTCTTCATTAGCCTGTTCAGCTTCAAGATTGTGCTCTCTCGTGGCCAATCAAGCTTCTCTTTTAATTCGGTTATCATCTCATCCTTTTCACTGACTTTTAACTGCAACTCCTGCAAATAAGCAATTAAGCATAATATACATGAAACCAACAAATTACAACATCGCCAACATTATTTGATTTTGATGAGGTACCAATATGTTTTGATAACATAAAAACAATATTGTTCCAAAAAACCATGCTTCTATTTTTTTTATTTTGTAAATATGATGGGTCTTTTTTATTCTATTGTCATGATTATAGTTGTTATTTATTCTTGTATGGTAATCGACTTATCTGTACCTAACATTTGAACAAACACTTTGCAGTCAAAATACAAATATCAAATGTTACACCAAAATAACTCACCATATAAAGCACATATCACCTCAGGAAAATAGCCTTCTTCCCATTCAGATCTCTTAAAGAATGTGCAACACGTCTGTACTATGACATTGATGCCTAATAAATGCTAGTTCTCATGCAATTAATATATTGAAACTCAAAGGATGTAATTTTAGTTCTTTACAAACCAACTAACAGTAGTGATATATGGCTATGGGCCCATAATTATATATCCTTAATACCGTGAAATTGATATGAATTTTCATTTAAATTTACGGTTACAAACTCAGCATTCACATGTTACTTTCACCTTTTAAGTAAATATCTATTATTATGTAACCAACAGCAAATAGTAGTCCCAAATCATGATAACAGATCTTGCCACAACCATTTGAGCTTGGTCGCAAACTTTTGAAATGTAAGAATCTAACAAATTGTAAATGAAAGTACATTTTAGATGGCTCGCATTATTTACTGGTTAAAGTATCTTAATCATTTCAGCTAAAAGCCTTGAACTTTATATATGTGAACATCTAGTACTAGCAGATTCTTTAAACATAAAATTACATGTAATCACTAACCAATGCCAACATCCCTGTTTACCCAAAGCCTATTCAGAAGCACATTTAAGTTTCATGCAGCTTAAAACGACGTCGAAGCCCTGGTCCCTCTCACTAATTGAATAAAGCGCAGCACCAGAATTTTGCTTTGACAATTTAGGACAAGAGACAGTTGACGAACAATTTAAGACAAGAGACCGCCTCCCTAACATTCATACATCGGCTTTGTTGTGCGACTTCGCATCTTAGCAGTAGATCTCTTTTTCTATGATTTTGAGATTCATGTAGAGGATTTATTGATTTGGATATTGAAGGACTAAGGAGAAAGTGATTCTGAATAAAGCAAGTAGATAAATAAATAAAGAAGAAGTACCTCATGGAGGGCTTTAAATTATAGAGGTCGGAGGCAAAAGTTGGAGCCAAAATTTTGGCAGAATTTTGGAGGCTGGAGCCAAAATTTTAGAGAAATTTTAAAGTTTGAAGTCAAAATTCATTTAGAATATAATTTGAAGTATTATACGTTTTAAAGCAAACCATTAAGTGAAAATTTTAAGTGAATATGAAGGGCCAATTTGAAGCGTTATACGTTTTGATATATGTTTTTGAACATTTTACCTATTTGAACATTTTTGAACATATTAACCTATTTTTTATACTAGATATACATTTTTAATCAGGATTATAGTTAATTTTCATGTATGTTAGTAAATAAAATGATTGTTATTTACTACTTTATATAAGTAAAAAGATTTAATATTTGTATAAAGATCAATATTTGCTACTTAAATTATTTTTCTTAACATACTTATTATTTTTTATATTTTTTAGTGCTAAAATTGATTTATAATAAATCAGAATTTTATGTTTATTTGTTTTAATTAGAATTTACTCTAAATTAATTATTAATTATTATTATTGAATAGTAATTATTAACCATTAATAATTAATTATTAACTATTATTATTTAATTAAAACTATTAATGTATTATTTTTTAATTATAACTATTATATAATTATTAAGTACTATTATTTAATTATTACTTCTAAATTATTAAAGATTTCTTATTAATTATTATATTTTAACTATTATTTATTTAATTATTATTCTTTATTCATTTATTATTGAATATAAATTATATTTATTTCATTTTAATTATTATTTATTATTGTTTAATATTGATTTTTAACTTTTAATTATTGCTATTTAATTATTATTTAATTAATTGTTATAATTTTATTATTAATTATTAGTTAATATTATTTGACAGTAATTATTATTTATAAATTTTTAATTTTTAATTAAATATTTATTGTTTATTTATTTATTTTTTATTATTATATTTTTAATATCAATTATTAAATATTAATTATTAATATTAATTTTTAATGTTAATTGGTAAACATATAAAATTAACTCTTATTTATTAGTTATTACTTATTTAATAATTATTAGTTATTATATTAATTATCAATTATATTGAATAGTAATTATTAATATTAATTATTTCATATTTCGAATTAAGTATTATTATTTAATAGTAGAGGTTTTTAGGCTTAAGGAAAAAGCTGAAAAAAAAATTAGTCTCACGGACAACAAATTTACTTTTTAGGCTGAAGGACACTTTCTAGTGCAAATCACAGAATGATAGTTGTAACTATCATTTTCTGTTTACACTAAAAATGTCCTTCAGACTAAAAAGCAAATTTGTTGTCTCTGAGACTAAATTTTTTAGCAACTTCTTCCCTGTGCCCATTTTCCTGTTAATAGTAATTGTTATTTATTATTAATTTTCTTATAATTATTAATTATTAGGTACTATTATTTAGTTATAATTATTAATTGATTATTACAACGGGCAAATAAAAAAGTTGTAATAGGCCCTATTACAACTGCAAAAAAGAAGAGTTATTAAAAATATGCATCTATTACAACTAGCAAAAAAAAGTTGTAATAGACATCTATTACAACTGGCAAAAAAGGTTGTAATAGGCATATATTACAACTGACAAAAAAGATAAGTTGTTAAAAATAGGCATCTATTACAACTGGCAAAATATGTTGTAATATGTATCTATTACAACTGGAAAAAAAATAGAGTTGTTAAAAATAGGCATTTATTACAACTGGAAAAAAAGAATGGTTGTAATAGGTATATATTACAACTGACAAAATAAAAGAGTTGTTAAAAGTAAGTTTACTACAACTTTCAGATAAAAAGAGTTGTAAAAAACCTTTATTACAACTGACTATTTGTGACAGTTGTAAAAATACAGTTGTAATAGGGTCTTTTTGTTGTAGTGATTGTTGGAGGAAATCAACGAAGGGCAGCCAAGAGGCGTCCTCAGGAGCAAAACCCCCATCAATCTACATAACCAAGGATGAGATGGAAACTATGATTAATGGATTGCAGGAAAGGTTGATTGCTTGTTAGGAAGAGATGATGAAGAATTTCTTCAGAATAATAAGATAGATGGGAACAACCAGAGTTGCTGCAAATCAGAATCAAAGACCAGAAGCCGGCGCATGGGTAACTGGAGGTGAAGTAGAACAGAGCGGGACAAACCCCAAGCCAGACATACGGGTCGATATCGACCCGCAAGCACGGGTCATTACTGACCCACAAGGGCTCAGGTGCATGGGTCATCCTGGCCTAGGAAGGGATGATATGCGTCTTGGAGATGATGTAGGACGCCCGAACTTTAATCGGAATATAAACGTGCTGTTGGAGGAGTCCGTGCTAGAATTTTCCCATAGGAACGGGGAGCAGGATTAAGTTAGAATCAGAGGCCTCGATTAGATGATAGCCCCAAGTTCAGGACGGCTTTGGGTCATGTTTGGATTCTTTATCTTGCCTCTTATTCTCAATAAATGGTACAATGCAAACTCAGGCCACTTACACATATACGAGATCTCGAACGGTCCCTAGGCGCGCTCTGAGTTGGATGCCTAAGATGACTATTTAGGATATTTGCACAATATTAACCTCGGAACGCTTACATGTGTATGGGATCCCAAACAGTCCCTAGGCACCCTCTGAGTCGGATGTTTGGGATGAATAATTAGGATTTCTGTTTATTTGCTTTGATTTGAATCTTTGACTTTTTGAAAAATCCACATTGAATGTGGTGTCCGATATTGATCATTTTTAGTCCCATCCGAAGGGATGGGACTGGAATGCAAGAAGTGAGTCTCCTCATCAGAGAGTGAGAGGATAGGCTTACTCGTCATTGAGTCCTCTCGTCGAAGAGCAAGTAGATTGGGCTTAATAAGGGTTCATAGAAACCATGGATCTAACCCCTATAAGTACTATCTAGAAAGACGGGACCGTAGTGCAAGAAATAAGCCACCTTGCAGCGTGAACGGATGGGCTTACTTGTCGTTGGGTCCCCTCGCCGAAGAGCGAGCGGATTGGGCACAATAAGGGTCCAGAGAGACCATGGATTTGATTATCGGCACCGAACGACCATGATTTTGATTAACCGTTCGGAGAGACAATGAATTTTGATTATCGACCCCGAACAGCCATGACTGCAATTAACAATCTGAAGAGATTGCAGATTTAGCCATTGTTCCTAAACGACCACAGATTTGACTAACTATTTAGAGAAATCATCCCCTCGACTAAATATAAAACAATCCGGAGAGATCTTATACTATACTGAATATGAAACAATCCAGAGAGATCAAACCGTAAAATATATATTGATTTTAATAAAAGGATTTGAATGCCTTAAAATTAAAACGAAACAGATAAATCCCGGATGAACAAAGGATGATTTTAATATGTAATAACTCTTAATGAAATCAGAACGATAATGATGTAAATCTCGGATGAACACTGGATGGTTTTGATATGTGATGTGATGACTCCGAATGAAATCAGAATTGTGATAATGTATAGAGAACACCTAGGCCGAGTCTAGAGAATTAGGCTATGATGGGTCTGGAACAACCCATAATTGATAACAGAATCCAAAGGAACTGGACGATTCACCAAGATTAAAATAGCCGGAGAGCTCAACTACCAAAGGTTGACATCACATTAGTCCTTGAACAAAGCACACCTTCCATTTGTAAGGCATGTTTCGGAGGGCAAATGTTATCCCGTCTTTTGACCAGGTAGTATATAGACGAATCCGATGGACCAAACTTCGAAGTTATCAAGGCAAGAAGCCCGAAGAGATGACCATGAAGCCAAAAACTTAAGTACAACCAGGATCACAACTCAAACACAAACCACCACAAAATGGCAAAGGTCTGAAGCCATAAGTCTGGGGTTGGTATCGACCCCTGACCATGGGTCGGTACCGACCCATGTGCACTCACCCTTGGGAGTCCATCTTTTGCCTATTAACCATATTCAATGTTAAAAGCTATTTCCAGTGTTATTCTATTGATTCCATGCAATTCCTTATCAATCTCCACAAACTCTTGAATCAACAACTTTGTTCTTCCACAACTCCGTCATTTGGACTCCAAAACAAGCTAATATTGATTAAACAACCATGGAATCACAAAGCTAAACCCAAGACGAGCCAAAGCAAAGAGTTCAAGATGACCAGTTTGGCCATTTTAGGGATCGGTACCGACCCCTAACCTTGTTGTCGTACCGACCCCTAACCTTGGTGTTGTACCGACCCGTACAAAAGTGATGAGTTGGCACCTACTTTCTGGGGAGAATTTGTCCAAATCATGGATAACGGCTTGGAGATATTTTGTACGAGATTTTAGGCTTCTACCTCTATAAATAGGAACGAATGACTCATTTTTTTGGATCTTTTGGTTCTAGTTCTACTCTACTCTATATTCTTGTAATTCTAAAAAGCTAAGTGTCGGAGTTGTACCGACCCGTAAGAAATTCTACCCCCAAGTCAGAGATAAGTAATAAAATCATTAAGTGGACGTAGGCCGGAGTTTGCCGAACCACTATAAATCCCTCTTTGTTCATTTCTTACTCGTTTTAATTTGTTTTCTTCAACTTTTATTCTCCTCTACTTTCTATTAGGTGTTTGTACCATTTATGGTTCAAAAAATATAAAAATGTCTTTCAATAAAAAAAAGAATTGTCATACTTGGAGAACTAAATCAAAAGTTATGATCAAATGAGTATAACAACATTCAAAATGATTTCGACCTTGGTATGAGAACGAGGTTCCTTTGTTGCTTCATGTTTTTAATATTAACAAATCAAATAATCAAGCATTGTATTTTAAGGAAAAAATCGCTTCGAAAAATATTGCCTCTAACGAAAGTAAATTCATCAAAACGAGTTGACGGCTTAAGATTTATAGTTAGAACAAATAATTGTCTTACAACAATTATTATTACACACTTCATTTATTCAAGACATTTTACTATAATAACTTCGAATTCAGAATGTTATTTTTCTTTTATTACAAAAACTTTTCTTATTAAGAAACAAAATTTTTCTTCCATTAATATTCCATGAAAACCCAAAGACTTTCTTATGATTTATTTATTTATTTTTTGAAGCATCTTAATCTATAATATCCAAATCTATTTCATTTTATTTTCCTTACATATGATCATTCATTTTTTTTTACCAAAAGGGTTTCCAGATTTAAAACTTTTCAAAAATTAAATATCTAATGATAAATCCAAAATAATAAGTCTTTTCATTTCAAATAATTAGACATTCTCTTGTAATACTATTTTCAATCATTTTCAACCCTTGCTAAATTATAATTTCTTCATTTAGGAACTTTTTAAATTGAAATTTTCAAATATAGTTTTTCCAGACTCCTTATTACTTGCTTCATTTCGAAAAACTTACTATCTAAATTTATTTTGCCAATTATTATACAAAATGCGATCCATAGCTTGTATATACATTTTCTAATTAATACCTTCATCATTCATTTTTCTTAACAAATATTTTTCCAAACTAAATTTTCCTTTCATATAACTCATAAGCTCACTTAAGTTTATAATATCTCGGCATATTTCTCAATTAGCATAAATTTATACGGTTTTAATACATACTTATTTCATAAAGCTTTCTAAAATCAAAATATTTAAATTAAAATAATTATACTTTGAAATGATCCTTTTCCTAAAAAATCAAAATAACGAAACAATGTTAAATATTTTATAGTTACATAAATTATAACTTCACAAATCCCATAAATTAATTCCAAATATTAATAAATTATAAACTTTTCTGCTATAATTTCAAATTTATAAATAAAATTTTCATGCGTTATTGCAATCTTAATTTGAATGTCTATAAACCAAATCTAATTTATATATAATTTCATGAGAACTTTATATAATTTATTTCAACACATACTTTCGGAACCCCATTTTCTTTTCAAAAATAAATTATTCCACAACAAATTCAAAATCTCAAAAAACAATTTACATTTCAATTGAAAACTTCTTAAATTATAGTTCTCGTTCATTTGGGAACCTTTTGCTAAAATATTAATTGAAGTTAAAATTTTCAAATTGGAAATTTAATTCATCATTTTTCCTAATTCCTTATATTCACAATATTATAAGTTTCAATCCTACACTTTCCTCTATATTTATCATTTAATATTAGAATGTTTTCCTTTTAAATTCATTTCGTCAACACTTACAAAATATATCTTTCTTAGTGTATATATTTATTTTTCCAAAAACCACTTAACACCTTCACTACATTTTCTTTTCCATCTAGAACTATGCATTTTATTTTTAATTTTTCCTTTCGGAAATCTAAGAGTTACAAAATTAGAATTCCATTAACAAACTGAAATTCTAATGTTGAGAATAATTTAATTTTCTTTTATATGCACTCATCTTTTATTCTAAAAATAATATATATTATTTTCCAATGAATTCTATTTCTTTGAAATAATTTCAAACATTTTTTTAAGAAAATTTATCTTCGTCTCAAATCATATCCATATATATATTTATACCTTTGTAAAGAATTTCTTTTGGTTCAAACTTAATCAGATAGATATTTACATACAAAAATTCATAATTTAATTTACTTTTAAAATATACAACGTTGTCGTACCATAAATTTTTAGTGATTTCTCAATAGTTGGGTGCAAAGTTGATTATCTAGAATTTTACGTCAACATTGGCTCGCCATTATCTCAACTTCATACTAGTCCCATGCCTGCAAATGTTGTTCGAAAATATTTAAGTTTGGGGAACATTATTTTTATTTTCCTAAATTAACATATCATTTTATAAAATGGTATAAAACTCCAAGAAAATGATTTCTTGTTACATCTTTAAAATATTGTGTCGATTCTGTCTTGTTTAAGCATTTACAAATTCCTATCGATACGTTAACTACTCATATCGACCAGAATCCATAAACCACTCAACCGACCAGTTAACCCAAAAAATTCATTATAATACTTCTAATCATTTTATTATTTAATACTCTTCATTTTCCAAAATCATTTCCTTGCTTATATAAAATTATTAGCTTTCCACTTCTATTTATATATACAAATATTCATCACCAATCATTTGTATTCGAGACAATATAACATAGCATATTCATTAATTCACACAACCAAGTATCCATCCATCCAATCAATTATATTTATTTTCTAGTTCCAAAATTTTCATATATACAATTTATCTTTATATATATATTCATTAGAATTTGAGTTTAATTAGATACTTGCTTTTACTAAAATACTTCTCAATAATCTCTTAGGTTATAAGCAACTAATGCTTCCTTCATAATAATCATTAGTAATTAAACTCAAAAATTTTAAGTTCATTTACATTTAATTAACCTTATATAGGATTTTATCATCCATTTCATACATAATAAGATTTTTAATCTCCCTGTGGTGGTTACTCCCACGAAAACACTGCAAGTTCTTAATGATAATATTGTGAAGGTTCTAAATCCCAAATACTGATCACCACTTAATAAAATTTTCAAATTGTTATTAAAATTTTCTAAGCAACCATACATCGAACAATCAGTCAATCAACATATAAAAAAAATAAACTAGCTAATGTGTTCAGTGGAAAGCAGTCCATCCACTTCCGCTGCGCAACCCCGATCTTTTAAGGGTTCATGATACAACAATTCAATCCTAAGCCATTTAAGATCTATTCTACATAATCCATATTAATAATAATTCATAGAGTAATATAAAATATTACTAATATTCCCCAGTGGTTATTCCATAATAATCACCTATATTCCTACCCGAACTAGGGAACGAATTTTAAATCTCTACCAAACACCCGATGGGACGGGTCTCTAAGTCTATCTAGGCCCAGATTGTAACGACCCGTAAATTTTTAATGGTTTTAATAACGTATTAACTGATTTTTTTTGAAAATTTAATAGTTAATTTTGGAAATAAAAACTTTAATATTTGGAATACGTCTAATGAAACATAACAACCGATAAATTTTCGTCTAATAATATGGAAGTTTATTTTATTGTGTAATTTTATTTCAATTTAAATCAGTTAATATTAGATGATAATAAAATATTTTCCAAATCTGAATATTTTTATATAATAAATTTTTAAATCATCTCCTAAGTGAGACGTCATCTTTCGTTTCGTCAAATTTTGACTGCTATTGCTCCGTTTATCTTATTTCTGGCAAATTAGCAGCATTTTCGGTACCGATTATCGACTTTTGATCGGATGATCGTACCACTTACATCTGTATACGGTTTTGATCGTCTTGTCGTGCTAATCTCTGCGGTATATTTAATTCTGTGTTTTGATGTCCGGTACACGACGGAAACGACAAAGTAGTTTGTCGTATCGGTACGGTATCTTGTGTCTTTTGCTTGCTCTTGTCTCTTCCATTGCCCAACAGTCCAGCCTATTGCTTTTATTAAATTATGAAACTACAGCTGTCCCTTCTTATTTCATTTAATTAATTTTTTTTACTGTACCTTTTCACTTTGCTTTTCGGTTCTATTGGAGAAACGTACATACATATTTTAATATAGAGGCTTTTCAAATTTTTCCCTGTAGCTTCTTCTTTATGCCTTCACCTGAGAAATTGGTTCACTATCTTTCCCATTTGCCAATGCATAAACACTCCACTCCCCATGAAAAACACCACCGACCTCCCTCTTATTCCTCTCCGCTGTTCGCCACAAGCCGACCTTCACCTTTCACTAACCCGTGTGCCTCCATCGGCATAACCGCTCCAACTTTTCTATCACCGTATCTTACCCTCCACCATCACGTCCACCCATTCAACTTCCTCCAGCCATGGCATCACTTCTATATTTCAAAAGAAAAGGAGTAGAGGCATATATAATATGTTTGTTAAAAGTTTGAAGAGTATATATTAGTTTGCATTGTTCTGTTCTCATTATCTATATATATGTATGTATAAGATGTATCCTATCTGATTTAATTAGATGTTTACAGTTTTAAGATTTCTAGTTATATATTCATATTTTGAGTTATATATATATATTATAAAATGGTTACAGTATTATAATATAAGTAATACATATGCACGTTTTAAGTATAGGTTAGCATATTATAAGTTGTCTTCATAAGTTAAGTATCTGGACTCCAAACCATGATACCACCTTTTTCCAAAAGGAAATGGACATACCCTGAGGACGCAAACAACCTTGCCGCATCCTTCCTATTTCGACCATTTCGGGTTGTGAGATCCAACGAAGTCTCATCCATAAAGCTACACTTTTCACAAAAGCCATGCTTCGATCAACAAATGATCAACAACACTTAGCATGCCACATTATCAAATTTGGAATGTATCACTAGTAACCATAAACTACATAACCACTAAGCTCATACATCTCAGAGAAGGGTGTTAAGCTAAGAGAATAAATTCTCCACCACCAAACATAAATGTATTTGATAGAAACCAGCTTTACATCTCAAAGTGTAATGTCAAACACACATCCATACAATTCAATTCCGGGTTCGAACGGAACCGAAGGCACTTCAAAGAAGTCCTTGCAAATCCGGATATTCCCTAATCATGTTCGGACTCCCCATCACATAGGGTAATCAAAATCTCTATACTGGAGTAACTCGGTGCAGAGACATTCAACAGGCAATCCTTTCATTTTCGAAAATACTCGATCTTCAATCACCGTCTTCAAATGCGACCCCATTTCGCTGTATCATTATTCGGAATGGGTTTTATGACATAAAGTCCTTTCCTGGCTTAACCGAATAATGAGCGTTTATTTTTTAAAACACATGGATACACAAGTTACAAAGATTCACTATTAAGATTCGATGTGGATTTCAGATAACCATTTGGAATCCGACCCCCTGTCGCATCGAAATTCAAATGCCGTTTAAAGGCCAATATTGATAGTCGGTTATTTAACTATCAATCACCATTCACAACAATCACCAGATTTTAAATAATTTTTACCCAATTATTTATTTTCAAAATATCTTCGCAAGATATATTTTAACACTCCAACATTTTGAAAACCAATTTCAAATCACTTTTCTTTTTCGGAATAAATTTCCAAACATTATTTATTTCCACTGAAGATTTTGCCGAGTCTGAATACTTTAAAATAATTTAAACACTTATCCAAAAGTATATGTATATTTGGAAACATTTGAAATAAAAACTATTTTTAAACACTTTATCTAAAATATTAGTTATGAAAATATTATACTAATATCTCATATAAACTTCAAGCCCAAACTAATTTTAAAAATGAAATTATTAGATAGAGTATAATTATTTAAATATCCATTTTCTAAATCAAATCTCAATTTGATCTTTAAAATAATCACTTCTATAATTAACCAAATAAATCTTTACTTTAAAGATTTAAAAACAACTTAAGAAAATAATTTCTCCAAAGTATCCTTTTTAAAACCATCCTTAAAACTTTCAATTTATATTTATTAGCTACTTTGAAAACATACTCGGCTTTCTAGTGAAAATACACTTTCCATTTCAAAATGATCCATTTAAATCAATTTATAAATCCTTCTTGACTTATTTCAACTTACATTCTAAATCCGTAATTTCTTTCCACACTTTTTAAAATAAACCAATATTTAATTTTTAAAACAAATAACCCATTCCTTTATAAATTCCCATTGTGAATTTACATTTCCAAATATCCATTGATATACAATTTTCAAATCGATTTCCAAATATTCACTTTCAAACATCAAATCAAATTCCAAATTTATTTCAAACACCAAATCAAATTCCAAATTGATTTCCAAATTGATTTCCAAAAATTTATTACCTTTTAAAATAAATCTTTACTTTAATTTGCAAAGATCCAATTATATATCCTGGTATTTTAAAATACCAGAATATATTCGGTCAACCCATAGCCTTCAATAAATTTCAATCACCAATATAATCATTCACACATTATCAATAATCACATCACAACATATGAAATAAATTCAACAATTTGAGGAATCCATTTGGATCCCTCCAAACTATTTCCCTGCATCCACAGATGTTAGCACAACAATTAAATACCAATTTCACTTCGAGGTGGAATATCGCGGTATATGGGATTATATAATATCATCCGCTATTATGCGGCGCATAGGGTCTCATCCGCTATATAATGCGGGAAATCAATCACTCCAATATATACATATATATATACACACACACACACTATCATATATAATATCATCCAAAAGATTAATTATTAAATTCATCCAAGCACATCCAATAATTTAAATTTATTCATTTAAATTAAGTAGGCAAATCAAGTGAGTGAGAAGATCTCACCTTTGCTTTTATTTTGCAATCCAATCCAAACCAGTCATTTCTTCACGATTTAATACCTTGTAACAAACATTATAGGGTTTATTATTATTGGAACTATTGAACAATTGATTCCCATTTAATAGAAATAATTAACTAATTATTAAATTTAAACTAAATTTCCTTTAATAAATTATTTTTAGTGACAAAGATACTTTAGATTTAATTAAACAAATAATTAAATTTCAAACTGTCTTTACAATTCAAAACATTAAAAACTGCTGCATATGTAAATCTTATATATATATATATTTTGATTTTAAACATGATAAAACAGTATAAAATCTTCTGCATGCATATAAATCTGCAATTAAATCTCACTGGAATATTTTTTCTCTTTACATATGCACATTTTTAAATTGAAAATAACAAACAGTTTTATACTTTACTGTATATACTTTATTCTGATTTCCTGTATATAATAAAATAGGTGTGTTATTTAATTCAATTTAAAAAATGTTTTTTAATCAGCTTAAATCTGAAGATCAAATATTTTACCCAGTTTCAATAATTAAATTGAATAATTAAATTGCCAAATTCATAGTGATATTTGAAATTCAAGTTAAACTAACTTCAAATATTTAAAATCAATTAAATATTTCAAATTCAAATATTCAAAATTTCCGGGTCGTCACATTCTTCCCCTCTTAAAAGAATTTCGTCCCGAAATTACTAGTTTAAGAAGAATGATCCATAACCCGTTTAATTATTTCCCATAACCAAATAGTTTTATCAACTTGCCAAAATAATTTTTTTTATCAAAGATCCATTATTCCTCTTATTAACTTTGCAAACTCAACCATAAGTTCCAAACAACTTTTACTTATTCAACCATTCAAATTATAATTCAAATTCAAATTTTAAATTCAAAATTTTCTCAAAATTTTTCTAACTCTCTAAATTTTCGAAAAATTTCACCAGCGTCTCCTTTGCGCGGCTAGCTCGGTACGACTACAAAATGCCACAACGGGCCCCCAGATTTCAAAAGAAAACAAAAGGCCAAGTGGCTAGACCAGAAAAGGATCAAATTTCATATTGAAATTTAAATACATACCTTTTGTCGAGCAATTAAATTTTATCTTCGAAATCAAAAATCCAATTCCCTTTTCCTTTTAAAACACCTGTATACTACTTAGTAACAATGTCCGATTACAACATTCAAAATCATTTTGTTCAATTTAATTATAAACTTTTCAACATTTGTTGTACTTAACCCGTACGATGTATACATATCATTCGTACGCAATATCAAATTCGATCGCTCACTCGACCACACAATTTCACTTCCGAACTAGTATCGTTCACCCGACTTCCTAGTGCGGACTCAGCTTTGGTTTCTTGATCAGAAACCGTCATTCTCCTTGCATAGCCATAAAATATGATAGAGATTTCCAGAATCAACCAAAAATCCATATCCAGGGTTTGCCGTCGAAAAATCGAGTGAAAAATTCCAACTCGGATCGATATAACTATCTCGAAATTCTGTGCTCGATTCTGGATCAAATTTCTATGCGAATAAAATAATATACGTACATCCTACGTATTTTATTTCTAGTTGGTTATTAGCTATATCAATTCTCTTTTATTCACATTTATTTCGATTCTAATTTACTTATCCATATTTATCATTTCACACTTTTATTTACTCCATTCAAATACTTACTTAGAATATTTCCTCAAATTAAAATTCACTTAAGAATTCCATTATCCATTTCTTAAGTTCGATATAAGTATTTATATACTTCTTATATTTATTTTCACTTCACTACCAAAGTTATATATTCATTTCCATTCAATTTTTCATTTTCAATTCCATTTGAATTCAATTTACAATTTCAATTCGATTTGAATTCAATTTACAATTTCAATTCTATTTGAATTCATTTTATCTTCAAACTTCGAATATTGAATTTTATCAATTATCTTTGATTCACAACCGATTCATCTCATTGTTTAAATTAGTTTCATTTACTAATTTTTATTTCAATACTTTGCTTCATTTGATCCAACTTGAAAAATTTTCCACTTCACTTTGTTTTTCACAGATCAAATTCAATTTCCAATATTCAGCTTCAATTTCATTTACTTACAAATTCAAAACGAATTTCAACATTCAGTTTCAATTTCATTTACTTACAATTGTAAATTTAATTATTCATTCAGAAATTTATTTCCACCTTAAATTTTATTTGAGTAATCATTTCACTTAGTCTCCTTAGACCTTTCTTTCAATTCACTTTTACTTAACTATATTTAATTATACTCCAATTCAATTTAAATTTTAAACTTCTATAAGTTTCCTAAATTTAATTTCATTTGCTAATTTCTTTTGATTCACCTCAATTAATTAGCTTACCTTCCCACTTATTTGGGTTTTACACTTACTCTTGTTTATCCCTTTTCAAGTTGAATCTTATTCCAACAAATTTCAAATTTTTATAAGTTATCAAACTTCTTTATATTCCGTAACATTTTAAATAAGATTCCAGAGTCTTTTAAACAATTACTCAATATTTCAAAATCATCTTTGAAATCAATTATATCCAAAATCCTTTGGTTATTACCTTAATTTCTTATTCAATTTCCATACAACAATGATAATAATTCAATATTATCACTTTCTAACAACCAAGCAACCATATACTATAATAATTTATGAAAAATTATTTCTTTTATACACAAAAATAATTTGGGTAAAATTATTTCATTTACCCCTTTTTAAAACAATACTGTGTCGGTTTATCTTGTTTAAGAGTTTAGAAATCCCTATCGATACAGTTGGCCAAACTGCACCGACCAGAATCTATAAACAATCAACCGATAAGTCAACACAATACAAAACAATTTTTTTATATTCACTAACAAATACGCGCTCATATCTATTATTACACTCACACTCATTCTAGAGTACTACTGACTCTATCTCTAATGAGTAATCCCCACCAGAGCCAAGGTTGTCGCTTAACCAATTGCTCTGATACCACTCTGTAATGACCCGATTTTTCGACTTCTGAAAGTCAACATCAATACGCCCACTTTATCAAATGCCGAACCATCGAATGTCGAAAAACCGAATCATTAGGGTTAAAGAAGAAAGAGGTAGAAGAAGAAAGAAGAAGAAACAGAGACAATAACAGAATCTCACATTCGCAGCGGAACAATATATAATAGATAAATGAATAATCTTTAAACAAAAGAACTATATCAGTTCATACAATACATCATCAGAGTTTACAACAACAACACACAATACTGGCAGTTATAATAACCTGCCCATATGATTGAATACACAACGAAATGATAATAATATACGGAAGTACGTCTCGCCATCCAGCTTGCCTCCTGATCTCCACAACATACTTTTCTGACTTCGCTCCAGAACAACTGATAACTTGACTCTAGGCTGCCCGTGTGGAAAATTATGGGCACCCAGAGTTTAGAAAGGGAACAATAAACTCCGAGTCAGTCATGGGACTGGTGTGAGATCTTAAAACAGTTATTTGCACAAAGGAATAAAAAGAAATCCGCTATGCTTTTGGAAAATGAAACTACCATAAGTAAATGGCAGGTTATACAACTAAAATCGTACAGGGCGCGTATTGTTTCTTTGGATTTCCAACAAATGGTCAGGCTAAGGAACTTCCTACACCACATGGGTACGCCTTTGAAGGGACGCCCCGAGAACCTAACCGGATCTCTACCAACACAAGGCCGAGTTACCTCACGCTTCTGGTGCAATGAAGCTGTAACTAGATAACACCACACACGACTATGCCATTCCCGGTCGTTACCGACCTTTATCCGAGGATCCTCAACACCAACAACCACAAAGTAATAAATTTGCAGCAACCACATAAGTTAAGTATCTGGACTCCATACCATGATACCGCCTTTTTCCAGAAGGAAATGGACATACCCTAAGGACGCTACCCCCAAACAACCTTGCCGCATCCTTCCTGTTTCGACCATTTCGGGTTGTGAGGTCCGACGAAGTCTCATCCACAAAGCTACACTTTTCACAAAAGCCATGCTTCGATCAACAAATGATCAGCAACACTTAGCATGCCACATTACCAAATTGGGAATGTATCACTAGTAACCATCAACTACATAACCTCTGAGCTCATACGTCTCAAAGAAGGGTGTTAAGCTAAGAGAATAAATTCTCCACCACCAAACAGAAATGTATTTAATAGAAACTAGCTTTACATCTCAAAGTGTAATGTCAGGCATACATCCATACAATTCCATTCCGAGTTCGAACGGAACCGAAGGCACTTCAAAGAAGTCCTTGTAAATCTGGATATTCCCTAATCACGTCCGGACTCCCCATCACATAGGGTAATCAAAATCTCTATACTGTAGCAACTCGGTGCAGAGACATTCAACAAGCAATCCTTTCGTTTTCGAAAATACTTGGTCTTCAATCACCGTCTTCAAATGCGATCCCATTTCGTTGTATCATTATTCGGAATGGGTTTTATGACATAAAGTCCTTTCCCGGCTTAACCGAATAATGAGTGTTTATTTTTAAAAAACACATGGATACACAAGTCACAAAGATTCACTATTAAGATTCGATGTGGGTTTCGGATAACCATCTGGAATCCGACCCCCTGTCGCATCGAAATTCAAATGCCGTTTAAAGGCCAATATTGATAGTCGGTTATTTAACTATCAATCACTATTCACAACAATCACCAGATTTTAAATAATTTTTACCCAATTATTTATTTTCAAAATATCTTCGCAAGGTATATTTTAACACTCCAACATTTTGAAAACCAATTTCAAATCACTTTTCTTTTTCGGAATAAATTTCCAAATATTATTTATTTCCACTGAAGATTTTGCCGAGTCTGAATACTTTAAAATAATTTAAACACTTATCCAAAAGTATATGTATATTTGGAAACATTTGAGATAAAAACTATTTTTAAACACTTTATCTAAAATATTAGTTATGAAAATATTATACTAATATCTCATATAAACTTCAAGCCCAAACTAATTTTAAAAATGAAATTATTAGATAGAGTATAATTATTTAAATATCCATTTTCTAAATCAAATCTCAATTTGATCTTTAAAATAATCACTTCTATAATTAACCAAATAAATCTTTACTTTAAAGATTTAAAAACAACTTAAGAAAATAATTTCTCCAAAGTATCCTTTTTAAAACCATCCTTAAAACTTTCAATTTATATTTATCAGCTACTTTGGAAACATACTCGGCTTTCCAATGAAAATACACTTTCCATTTCAAAATGATCCATTTAAATCAATTTATAAATCCTTCTTGACTTATTTCAACTTACATTCCAAATCTGTAATTTCTTTCCACACTTTTTAAAATAAACTAATATTTATTTTTTAAAACAAATAACCCATTCCTTTATAAATTCCCATTGTGAATTTACATTTCCAAATATCCATTGATATACAATTTTCAAATTGATTTCCAAATATTCACTTTCAAACACCAAATCAAATTCCAAATTTATTTCAAACACCAAATCAAATTCCAATTTTATTTCCAAATTGATTTCCAAAAGTTTATTACCTTTTAAAATAAAACTTTACTTTAATTTTCAAAGATCCAATTATATATCCTGGTATTTTAAAATACCAGAATATATTCAGTCCAACCATAGCCTTCAATAAATTTCAATCACTAATATAATCATTCACAGATTATCAATAATCACATCACAACATATGAAATAAATTCAACAATTTGAAGAATCCAGTTGGATCCCTCCAACCTGTTTCCCTGCATCCACAGATGTTAGCACAACAATTAAATACCAATTCCACTTCGAGGTGGAATATCGCGGTATATGGGATTATATAATATCATCCGCTATTATGCGGCGCGTAGGGTCTCATCCGCTATATAATGTGGGAAATCAATCACTCCAATATATATATATATATATATACACTATCATATATAATATCATCCAACAGATAAATTATTAAATTCATCCAAGCACATCCAATAAACTAAATTTATTCATTTGAATTAACTAGGCAAATCAAGCGAGTGAGAAGATCTCACCTTTGCTTTTATTTTGCAATCCAATCCAAACCAGTCATTTCTTCACAATTTAAGACCTTGTAACAAACATTATAGGGTTTATTACTATTTAAACTATTGAACAATTAATTCCTATTTAATAGATTGAATTAACTAATTATAAAATTTAAACTAAATTTCCTTTAATAAATTATTTTTAGTGACAAAGATACTTTAGATTCAATTAAACAAATAATTAAATTTTAAACTGTCTTTACAATTCAAAACATTTAAAATTGCTGCATACGTAAATCTTATATATATATATATTTCGATTTTAAACATGATAAAACAGTATAAAATCTTCTACGCGCAAATGAATCTGCAATTAAATCTCATTGGAATATTTTTTTCTGTTTACATATGCACATTTTTAAATTGAAAATAACAAACAGTTTTATACTTTACTGTATATACTTTATTCTGATTTCCTCTATATAATAAATAGGTGTGTTATTTAATTCAATTTGAAAAAGGAAATCATATACCTTGCTGCCTTATCGAACACTAGCTTCGACTTGCGAACCCAACCCGTGCTCGCCGACTTTACCTTGCCGCCAACGCCATATCATATCGAATCTCGTGGCGTCACGGCAGGCCGAACGAACGAGACCAACGCGACTTCACCTATCTGTTCGCCCCTTCATGACTTCAACCCCAGTAGTGCTCGACAAACCCACAACAGCAGCCTCGCCTTCGAAATCGAAACCCAGATCGCAACTCGATCGATGAAGTATACACTCGATTCCACGCGCCCAGAGCCTCTATCTGCATTTGAATTTTCCAATTCGATTTTAATTTGGCTTTGAGCTGCTTGAATTTGACTCGAAAACGAAGAGAGCGAGCGGCCATTAACTATTATTTTGCATTTTGGAGCCGAGAGTTATGTTTCTTTATTCGTTTATATTTTTTTATTTTACGGGCTCGCGTATTTTTTTCCTTAATGAACGCGTGTTATATTACAAAGGACACATGTTAAAAGAAAATTGCCAAATGTTAGATGAGACGAACGCGTATAATTTGTCTTGTAAAACATTATTATATTTAAATTTAAATTTAAATTCAAATCGTCTCGATTATCGCAACTCACAATCTTGATCTCTGATAGAGACGTGCCGCTAGGCGTTTATAAGGTTATACCCCTATTCCGAACGTGATGGAGAAGGTTTCGAATCCAAATTCGATCGTATGGAGAAGATAGCTTTTTAGACCAGTAATTATATTAAATTTTCGATTTAATTTCAGCGCGTTTACCTACCGTACGGTCACACGATAACTCTGAATGCTACGAAAATTGAAATCCGATAATAATACACTATTTTGGATCCAATGGAACTGGTTTCGTCGATTCTGAGACTGTGCCTCGGAAAGCAATTTTTATACATCTGTAACGACCACAACTTTCTCTCCATAGAAAGTCGTATCGCTAATAAGAAAGAAAGGGATAGAAAAGAGAAAAGAAGAGAAAGAGAGAACTAAACAATATCAGAATCTCACAGCGGAACGAAACAAAATATAATATATCACATAACTATTACATAGTATCATATATATCATCTAACAGAGTTACACAGATTACACATCACATACTAGACAGTTATAAACATCTGTCTAGTTATTACAACTCAATACAAAACAAAGATCTAAACAAGATCAACACAGCGGAAACTACTATCTATATCTACAATGCTGAAGCCTCCTGCTCCATTGCTCCTCCACAATTCGTCAAGGCTAACCTGAATCCCTTGGCTACTCGTAAAAATTTGAGTACCCAAGAGTTTATAAAACAGAAATAAACAACTTGGGTCAGACATGGGTCTGGTGTGAGTAACAGGTTAAAATTGTTTAACTTCAAAATCTTTTGAAAACAAAGGTATCACGTAAGACTTCCCACACATAAACATGGAAAAGTTTTTACCTTACGCTAACCAAAACATTTGATAGGAAATCCAGTTATATTATAATAGGGTCTAGGGTTTTCAAGTAAAATACAGAAATAGCTGAAATGCTTACATCTCACATTCCAACATAGTTGGGCACAACTAATACGTACGGCACTTATTGGAGTTTGGATTCCATACAATGGCAGGGCTACCGGGGTACCGCCCGTCACAGTACGTGGCCTAGATCACCGTACCGAGGATCACTCCCAATCCCCTGCAACACAAGGTCGGAACATCCCTTACTGGATAATTCCCGCACAAGATACCTCACGGTTGGGATCAGCAACCGCACCACTAAGTCGAAAATAGAAAGGGACATCTAGACAGAGGTAACCTTGTCCTACTTGGGTGCTACCCACTAACCTTGCTGCACCTCCCCTGTTTTAGCCATTCCCGGTTTGTGAGGCTTGAGGTCACGATTACCTTAGAAAAGAACACATCACTTAGAATGCTCATCGTCCACCTGACGATGTTCTGAAAGCATTCAATCCATACAAGTTCGTTCCGGGTTCGAACGAAACCGAAGGCATTATCTCGTTACACTCGTTTTGGAATCACCCTCAGAGTTAACGACAATAACCCTTGCACTCTGAATCTTCATCTTCACTTGATTCACGACCTATCGTAAATTTGGATCGATGTGGTATTCGGGTCTCCAGACCTGGAAATCCGGTATACGGAAACCCGATCCCGGTCTCATCAAAATCCAAAGCGTATCTTTTAAGGCCAAGTTGTTTTAAAGGTTAAAACAAATTCAATTCATTATCTTTATACACAAAGAAAGATAATTCACAACAGATAATCAACATTATCAGATAATCCATACAATTCAACTAACATCCATATCATACAGCATATATCTCATCAGAGATATCAATCAATGCCAAGTATTCAATACTATCACCCATTCATAAGTAATGATTTACACTATCTCTAATTAATTTAAAGTGAATTAAATTAATTACTTCATTTTATAAATCCTGCTTACTTAACCATTAATTAATTACAATTTAATTAATTAATTATCTTCTAATATTTTATTTCAATTAATCATCTTTGATTAATTATCTTTTAATTACATCCAAGTAAATTATCCTTTGATTAATTACTTAAATTAATCATCCTTAACCATTTATAGTAATTAACCTTTAATTACTTCATTAATTAATTTACTAAAATTAATTAACTTAATCAACTATAATTAATTACATTAATCCTTAATTAATTACATTAATTAATCACTTCATTTATTAATTTACTAAAATTAATTAACTTAATCAACTATAATTAATTACATTAATCCTTAATTAATTACATTGATTAATTACTTCATTTATTAATTATTACTTAATTAATCAATCTTAATTACATCATTAATTATATTAATTAATGATCCTTAATTACAACTTAATTATTAATTACTTAATTAAATTAATTACATTAATTACATTAAGTAATTAATCTTTAATTAAACAACATTTATTAATCACTCTTGATTAATCTCATCTAGTAATTAACTCCCCTTAATTACTTTCACTAACTAAATTAATTACTTCCTTAATTAATTTCTTAATTAATCCCTTGATTAATTATTCAAAGTAATTAACTCAAATTACTTCTATTAATAAAATCATTTATTCGACTAATTACTTCCAGTAATTATCTTATTATTTACTTCTCTAAATAAACTTACCTTAATAATTACATTAAGTAATTATTATCAAATCATCTCTTGATTATTCTAAATTAATTAAACTTAATTAATTAATTTAACTAAATCAAATTAACTTCAATTAATTACAATAAGTAATTAATTCTTAATTACTTCCAATAAGTAATTACATTTAAACAAATTCTATAATTGATTATCTTAAATTAATTTAACTAATTAATTATCAAAATTAATTCTATTAATTCATTATTTAATAACCCATAGTTAATGACCTCATTAACTATTATTTAATTACTTTCCTTAAGTAATTAACTTATATTAATATCATTAATTCTAAATTAATAAATCTTAATAACCAATTTATTAATCTCTAATTACTAAACAAAATTAAGTGTTAACCATAACTTAATTAATATTTAATTACTTATTAATTAGTTCTTAATCATTAATTAATACTCTAATTTATAATCCTTAATTACAAATTAATCATCCCTAATTAATTAATCTTAATCATAAATAAATTAGTTTAAACCTTTAATTACCTATTTAATTAATCCAAATGATTAATTAATCAAATTAAATTAATTATCTATTAAATCTCCTAATAAATTAAATAAACACAAGTCTTTAATTATTTTAAGATAAACTTTATTCTTATTGATAAACAAGTTATCATTTACCATTCATATTTGAAACATCCATTTCAAATCTACTTTTAAATTTCATTTTAAATTCTGATTTAAGACTTGTTTAAATTCACTTAACCATTTAACAATCAGTTTTAAAATTTTAAAATAGATCAGTTTTAAAATCTGGAACCCAGAATTTTACCCGAGACCTTACAAAATTTCTTCGAGTCAAATCCTAAATACTTCGAGCATTTCACAAAACAAACGGGAGGAAAAACTCGAGTACCCCTCTGTTATAAACCCAGACTTCACCAGAAATAGCAGTGCACCGTGCACATGCACGGAGACTTTAATCACCTCCGACCATCTCCGATGGTCTTCCCTCATCGGCAACCTCCTTCACACTCAACTACGATTATCAGATCACTCTATAATTCTCGAAATCGAATTCGAGGCCTTCAACCAAACCTGGAACAACTGGAACCTCCTTCAACCAAAGTCTGGAAACTGTCTCGCCTCAGCAACCTCGACCACCAGAACGCCAGCGATTCCAACGACGACTTCGTCCACGTCATAGCTACCATTTCCCAGAGAACAGTTGAACTCGATCCATCCTAGACGTCGAGATGATCGATTCCTCTAGACTGGTAATAACTAGGTTTAAAATTTTAAAACTTAAATCATTTCTTCCTCACTGCCTTAAAAATCCTCCTGACAATTTTCCTATCATCCATGATCATTCCACTACCATTACTAAAGATTTCGAACTTCCAATTTCACTGAGATGATCAAAATCACCAGAACTTCATCTCCAACATAAACCAGAACTGCTCTTATTATACTAGACTAAAAACTATGATATTCATGCTAAAAATCATATTATCATCTATGTTTTCGATTTATACATTTGAATTTATAAATTACAGAGTTCAAATTTTCACTTTATAAAACATGTCTCTGTTGTTTTTGATTTCAGAGGCACTCAGACTAAATTTTGACTTAATTAAATCTTTTTAATCTTTAGTTTACTATGAAACAACTAATTTTACTTAAACCTTAGATCTACATTTAAAACTAGATTATGAGATATGATTTATCTCAAAAACAGTAGCCTGGAATTCAAGATAACAGGGTCACACTGATACAAGTAACATACACATCTATATACATTCATATACATGTAGAGTCATCTATAAACATCCACATCCAAACAATATTTATCACAGAGTTAAACATGCATCATAATTACCTAAATTAATTTAAGTAAAAATGTTACTCACCAATTAAAATGGGGACAGAGCCTATCTTTGAAAAGCTTTTGAAACTGTTTTGGTTTAAGACTGGAATTGATAAAATGCTTGAGTTGATGGAGCTTTACTGATCTAAACTACATGCATGTTGCTCCCAGTTTGAAGAATTTCGAAATCCAAAGCTTTGATTTAAAATTGCATGCTTGCTTCCAGTTTTGAGAAGAATGCAGACAGTTTGAACTGAGTTGTTTCTAGATTTGAATAGAATGCAGCAGGGCTTTAAAATGATTCCAGATTGGAAAATGAAGATGTTTGCAGGCCTTAGTTTTTGATTTGGGAACTTGATTACAGATTGATGAATTTGGTTTTGAGGAAGATGCTTACTGATCTCAGATTTTGTTTTGAGAAGTGTATAAATTTTGGTTTGAGGCAATTTGATTTCTAACTTCAGATTTTAGATTTTTGATTTGAATATGAACATACTTTGTTTGAGAAATAGGGATTACTGATTTGTTTCAGAATTGAATTAGAGGAAAGATCTAATTTGTTTTCCTCTTGGCTTTGAAAAAGAGTTTTAGAAAGAATGAATTGAAGAAATGCAAATGTTTACATACATGTATATTTTTGATTTTATAAAATAAAAGAAAATGAAAATAAATAAGGACACTTGTCCTTTACATTGATTACTTACATTACACATGTTAAAACAAGGCTTTAGATAAAGACACATGTCTTTTAAGTAATTATTCATATTTTTATTTATTTTAAAAGTAATTAAAAAGTCTTTTTCTTATTTATTAAACACTTATCTATATATATTACTTATTAAAGAAAAACAAAAGCTAATTATACTTATAAATAAAAGTTTATACAAATATTTTAAAATCCAAAACAATTTAAATATATATTCTTTTGAATTTCAAAACTTTAAATTCAAGTTTAAATAAAATTAAATCCTAAGATTCAATTTAAAAGTTAAGTTATATATATTTACATACACTATTTATTCAATTTAAAATAACAATTCCTTTTAGCATTAAAATTCATACATATTAAAAAAAATACATTATACTTATTATTTGAAATTAACATATTTTATAATTTAAACAAGAGATTATATTATCAAGAAATATTTAAAAAGAAATAAAACAAACCATTTTTGTAAATCTTATTTATTTAAACTTAAGTTAAAAATATCTTAAACCAATTAAAATATTTACCTAAAGTATTTTAAAACTATAAAATTACTTATTTAAATATCTTTGAAAAGTCCAGATTAAATTAAATATAAATTTCCAATTTACCAATAGTTTCTATTTACAATATATATAAATAAATATATATATTCAAATAGAAATATCTTATTAGATTTTAAAAGATAAAATCATCAATTAATACTAATTTAATCAGATTATTAAATTAAATTCAAATCTTATTATCAAAGATTATCCATATCAATTTAATTATTCAACAGATTATTAAATTGATATTGTTAAAATTTCCGGGATATTACAACATCGACTTAAACGATATAAATTCAAAACTGAACAGATCACTTTCAAATTCAATTTCAAAAGTTCTATTACCTTTAGTATTATGAATATGAATTTTCCAAGCCTTTAAAAAATGTTTTTTAATCAGCTTAAATCTGAAGACCAAATATTTTACCCAGTTTCAATAATTAAATTGAATAATTATATTGCCAAATTCATAGTGATATTTGAAATTCAATTTAAACTAACTTCAAATATTTAAAATCAATTAAATATTTCAAATTCAAATATTCAAAATTTACCGGTCATCACATATACTGTATGTTAGTATTTTGAAAGGGATCTTATGATTTCAAACAGATAGATATTTCGTTCAATATTTATAGGCTGACTATATATTTATTTGGTGATACTATATATTTTGAAAATAATTATATGTGTTGACTTAATAATGATTTTGAAAATTTATATTATTTTGATATTTGTCTTAAATTAAAAATATTGAAATTTTATATATAATATAATAATGTATATATTTTCAGTTTATATCAAAACTGATTTGATTTGTTTTCATCGATTCCTGTTATCAGCTCTGTTCGTCGAATTCATGCCAATCTTGTTTTGCTTTGAAATTCATGCTTGGATTCGTAACTCATCTGATTCATGTTCTTCTCTAGCCTCGAAAGGTGAGCAATCGCTCACGATTAACGTTCTTATATTTAATAAATCTGATTTCACTTGAAACGACAATTGATGTAACGACCCGTAAATTTTAACTATTTTAATAACGTTATTAATTGAAATTTTGCGAAATTTTAAACGATAAAATTTTGAAATATAAATTTGATATTTGAAATGCACCTAGTTAAACATAGCAACTGGTAAATTTTCGTCCGAAAATATGAAAGTTTATTTCGCGTGTAAATTTACTTCAATTTAATAAGTTAAAAAGCGATGAAAATAAAATATTTTCGGAACCTAAATATTTTTACATAGAAAAATTCTAAACCATCTTCTGAGCAAACGTCATTTTTCGTTTTTCCAAATTCGGACTTCTTTGGCTCCGTCGATCTTATTTTTCTACGTTTTTCTTGCATTTTCCGCCAGTAGAAAAATTCGAATTTTATAAAATCAATCGTACCACTGATATCCGTATACCGTTTTGATCGTCTTCTGGTGTTGATCTCTACGGTATATTCGATTGTCAAATTCGGAGTCCGGTGTACGTTTCACTGTGCGTAACGCCTACCGTATCGGTACCGCCTTCAAATGTCTATTCAAAATTTCAAACGGCTGAGATAAATGGCCATTGTCATTTATTATTTGCAGAATTCAATGTTGGGACTGTTATTATTCCCCATATCACTTTATAGCCATTGTTTTTCTTTTTCTTTTTCTTTTTTATCTTTCCTTTACTTTTTCTCGTGTAGCGTTAAGAAATTTTTATACATTTCTCCTTTCAGATCCGCCCAACCTTTCCTTCTTTCTACCTGTGCCACCGCCTACCTCTTTAACCACCTTGATCTCAGTGCGCAGCCTCTCCACGCTCGGCCAGCAACCCAGTGCCAAGTCTCCCATCCTCCACGTCGTCAAGGCCTCTCCCACTTTCGAACTGCTCATCCACATATTAACCGTGCTTTCCCCTGCCGAGCTCCTACCGTCGTTTCCAACAACTTCCACACCGCCTGTCCCTACCACTCCACCCCGAGTTGCCAGCCTACCACCAGATTCGCACTCCACCGCATCTGATCCACCACCTCAGCCATCTCCGCCCTCTGCCATGGCCGACAGCCTCCTCCTTGAACCCATAGCCGCATAAACAAAATGACAGCCAACGGCCTGTCTCCTCTTCCCACCCTCCAAAGCCATGCCACCAAACTCGGCCTTTCACTTCACTACATCGAGCCGCCTCTACCAATTGCCGAAGTAATGCCCACCTCCTCCGCCTGAACTTCGCCGTGCCTAACACGAGTCAGCACCACCCACCCATGAGCCGTGAAGCCTTCCTCTAGAACTCTTTTCTTTCCTATCTCTTTTATTTCATGGTTATGTATATATTTACATTTTTCAGTATATTCTTTCAGTAATATGTTTATATTAGTTGCATATATATTGGTTTACATTATATGATATGTTTTGTTAAAACAGATTTCTGGTATTGATCTATATAAGTGAATTTTAGTCTTATATATCTTAGTTATATATTGCTGTTAAGGTATAGTTTATATTATATATATATATAGTTGCAATTACTACATAAGTTTATATAAGTTACACTACATATGAAAGTGTATCTTTTATTATATATATCGGCTTATACATTATAAGTTAGTTTTTTGTTTTACCGTAGCATATATATACAGGATATATAAAAGAGAATGTTGTTTAGTTGTTTGGGCTGTCGTTTATAGATATATATATATAGTAAAGAAATTTTATGTTGGATCTATGATATGTTTGGATTTAGTCGTAATATATATATATTTGTAGTATAAAACTCGGTACGGTATATATATGTTTATATAAATTTATATTTGATCTATGGTATTGTATATAATTTATAATATAATAAGTTGTTGATTGTATAT
The DNA here is from genome assembly GCA_030737815.1 of Allium fistulosum. Classification (NCBI taxonomy): domain Eukaryota; kingdom Viridiplantae; phylum Streptophyta; class Magnoliopsida; order Asparagales; family Amaryllidaceae; genus Allium; species Allium fistulosum. The sequence goes on from CM060906.1 coordinate 331,049,655, forward strand.
ATTGTGGTCTGTCAGTTATATAAAGAGTGAGTTTATTAATGTTACACTATATATATAAGTGCTTAAATAAACAATGATTTTAATTATGTATGTTATTTTAATGTTTGTTTTAAAATTTAAATATTGATTTCATGGTAATAAAAATATATATATATATATATTGCGTCGTTCTATCAAAACTGATTTTGATTTGCTCTTATCGATTTTCCCATTATCAGCTTTGCCCGTCGTGCCTGTTTTCTTCATCAAACCATGTCCATCCAGCGTTGCCTGGAATTCGTAGCTCACTTCTTTGTCTATCCTCTAGCCTCGAAAGGTGAGCAATCACTCACGATTAATGTTCTTTTATTTATTAAATTTGATTTCAATTGAAACGACAATTGAAATATGCTGCTGTTAGATATTTACACTATTATTAACTGTACCAGTTCACCTGTGACATCTGACACCATTATTTGTTAATTATACGATGATAATCTCGTTTGGTTGATAAGTGATTGATTGTTTGTTGTTTATATTGGATGTTAAATTGTAATGTATAAAGTGATAAATTGTATGCAATTGAATTTGATGAAAGATAGTTAAAAATTTGAATCGACATATGTGTTGAATTTGATTTGTTAAATTTGTATAATATGACCCCTTGAATGTTTAATTATTTGACACGTAGAAAAATAGAATTACCCTTGAACCATTTGAATTTATGTTATATTAATTGATGAAGTATGAAATTGAATAATTGATGTCAAGTGTAGAATTGCATAGAATAATTAGTATAATAATCTTTAATCTACATGAAATGATAGTGTAGATTCTAGAAATAATTATATTAATTTGCACAAACAACAATGTGAATTAATACGATTATTTCGGGATTATTTGAATTGATTATTGATATTGGTTGTTGTTATTGCTTGTTTATTTACTTTGACACCATCCCAGTTATCACACTGCAAGTTCCCTTTGCTATGCTTTGATTTTTGAATTGAATTGGAATCGGGTTGAAATGATAAATACCCAAATTGAACTTTGACCTAGGATAGAGAATTAAATAAAAACTGATTGGTCAATACTTTGATTTAAAAATAAAATGAATATTTTATTTGAATAAATAATATGGTTTTGAAATAAGGTTGAAATTTGAATTTTAATCAAAGGAAAATGTTAATAATTAATAAACCGAAACAAAATATTAACAATGTAATTGATGAAAGAACGTTGTTTAATTTGAGAAATGATCGAATTAAGTTTTGAAATTATTTAAAAATTAGTTTGAAATTATTTAATAGTTAAGTTTTGAATTTATTTAATAATTAAATAAAATTGAATTCTTTAATAAGTGAAATTGGACTTATTGAATAAGCGAAATTTAGTTTCTTTATCAATTGAGCTTTGAAATTGTAACTTAGTAAATAAATAAGTGAAATTGAATTTTCTTTAACAAGAAATAAAAATGTGATTTATTGAAATTATTGTAAGACTTGAAATTTAAAGAACTTGATTTGACGAATCTAATTCAATACAAATTTGAAGTTTGATATAATGAAGTTGAACTTAAGTAATTGATTTAATGAATTGGAAATTAAATAGAAAATTGTTTTGAATGACAAATTTACTTAATGAATATTGAATGAAATCGATCAATGAATTTAAATTGATTTGAACGTTAAACTGAATTAATTTAAATGATTTCGGAATGAAACTTATATACGAATTTAAATCAATATTTGAATTGTTTTAAATAAAGATTGAAATTGAATTATAAGATTTTGAAATGGTAATTTGGAAGTTTTGAAACGTAAATTATGGAAATTGTTTTAGAAAGACAAATGAAATGTTGATTTACAAATTCTAATTGAAATTGTAATTGATTTGATTTTGAAATTTATTAAACGACCAATCGGTGTAATAATTACGAAAGTTATTAAAGAGACCGGAATCAGTTAGGGACATACTCACTGTCTAAACCAAAAACCACTTTAATAACTACATGCGGAGTGTGATCCAGAATGAAGTGGTTGGAATGATGTACGGTGATGACTGAACAAAGAGAACGATAATGGATAGCCTTGACACTTGTGTCAAATTGGAAATGACTAAAACAGGAGCCGTGCCGGGCCAAATGGGGTTATCTTCCTCGAGCGAACACACTTCTTCGAAAGCTACTCATTACTTGTTGTCGATTGGTGCACCCTTGATTTTGGGAGTGTTGTTTCACGGTGTTGCGATCGCTGCGGCGATGCGTTCTCACCAGTAAGGATCAGGCAAACGGTAGTTTCACTACCTTGGGTATTGCCTCATGTGCCTTGTCATACTTGTATCCCTATATACGCGACCACTACGATTTGTTTTGTGTTATACCTATGGAGTACTCCCTGATATCCCACTAGTTTACGGTGGAGTTTACAGTGCTGTATAGACTATAACGCTTATACAAAATGTATTAAGGGGGATAATGGTAACGCCTTAACACTATTTTGATACTTTATATTACTGATAGGCATTATCTATTTACCGTACACTACTACATAGTAGATAGTTTGACGGATCCTTAAAGGATGGTTATTCCAAACATCCTTTGAGTTACTTGTATTTCAGTTGCTATTTCACTTGAGTTAGATTTATTGATATAAGAATGTTAATCCTGACTCGAGTGTTTTGTATTTTGCTTACGCTCGGGTCAGACTGAGTGTACCAGTATTCGAGACTCACCTTTGGAGTTGGAGCTTCGCTTGGAGATCCAGCTATCTATCCAGTTTTAGATATCCAGTTGATTCTAGTGATGTATTCTTATATTGTATTTGATTATTGTATTCGAGACATCTGTTGTACCTTATTTGACTCTGATATGTATATAGTAGCTTCATGAACTACTATCTTTTGTTTCCGCTACATTTATTACTCTGTGTCTGTGATCTTTGATTATTTATTTACTGTATATGCTCAGTTTTGCCAAATTTAAATTAACAATTCGGTATTTTGAATTATTCAAGTCCGACATGTGTGGATGCGAATGGTCCAAAATAGTGGGTCGTTATTGTTGTTATCAGAGCTCTGGTTTTAGGCAAAACTCAGCATATAGAGTAAATTCAATTACAGAATCACATTCGTTCGAGCTTGAATTCCTTTTTCTTTGACTCGGTTTCTTTGAATTTTGGAATGTTCCCTTCGATTCCAAAGTCCATTCGTGTCTCCCCTATTCGTGTCTTTTAATTCTGGAGTATCCCATAACTCCACTTCGAATGATCTCTATAATAAATCGGTGGTCTCGCCAATATCTTAATAATTTGTAAAGGAGTGAAACTCCTGTACAACCAACATTGATTCACCGAAGATTTCTGTATCCTCAGTTTACAATGATGTTATCTTTTGCTATACCCGAATTCTATCTCTGGCGATCGAATGTCGATTTGTCGCAGAATTCTACATCGAATTTATTCTCGGAATCACGATTGACCAGGTTAAGGTTACCCGCGATTTATATAAGTTTGTCCATCTTCTGTTTGAAAACTCAATTATCTTATCTCCCTATCGAGTCTACCTTTTAGTTGAATTCTTTTAGTTAGAGTTTCTCTAATCTGAATCTCCATCTTTGTTTTGAAATCCATTCGAGGATATCCAAGTGAGGGAGTGTATTTGTAATTAATATAAAATATTTTATGTTTATAGTGTGTTGTTTGAGTTGTTGATGTTGGTTTAGATTTTCGATCGATTCGTCTGATCAACGCCATCGATAGGATTTCCAAAACACTTGAACAGAGCAAACTGACACAATATTGATTTCAAATTTGGTAAATGAAATAATTTTGTATGATTATATTATAAATATATAAGTAAAACTTTCTGGAATAAAAAAAATAAGGTTAATTAATTGGTTGTTTGAAATGATAATATTTGATTATCATTTATTGTTCTAAATGAATTTATAAACATGGTATAAATTGATTTGGAATTTAAATAAATTTAAATCAGGAATTTAAGAATTTAATTTCCGATGATTCCAAACTCTGGTTTTAAAATTTTAAATGTATATTATTTAAAGTATTTTCGAATATAAATGATTTTCAAAGAATTTTAAAATGTTTAAATCAGTACTCTTCTCTTTTGTCGCTGGAAAATAATTTCGGTGATGATGGCCGCATCATCGACATTCATTTTCGAGTTTCGAAGTGAAGAGACCATTCAGTAGCTTTGCTACACTTTGTTTGGAAATTTAATTTGATTTGAATTTTTGTGGTATGACCTGATTTATTATATATATATAAAGATTTAATTTTGATCTGATATATACTATATATATTTATCTCAAAATTGTTTGAAGTAAATCGGAGATTTAAATTCTTAAGTTTATGATTTAAAGATGATTTCAATTATATACTGAAGTCAAAAATTTTGGATAAATATTTAAACTTGAAATAATTGAATTTGAAAATTTTATTTGTATAGTACTAAATTGCATTTCAATATAACTTACCTAAATTATTCAGAAGTTAATGTAATTGGATAATATACAATATAAAATGATTTTATAAATAAAATTTGAGTGTTTATAATAAATGTTATACACTTAGATTTTAATTATAAAAAAATGCTAATAAAGATGATAGAATAATAAGTTAATTGAATGAGATGAATATAATAAATCTTGTTCTGAAAGAATTAACAAATTGAAATTAGATCAACTTATGGAAATACCTTAAATTTAAACCAATTATTGAATAAAAATTAATTTAAATTGAAATTTATATGCTTTAAATTAATTTATATGGTTTAAATATATGTAATAATATATATTAAGTGGAATAAACTTAATAATAATTGGAATAAAAGAATTAAATCTGTTGAATAAAATATGATTACAATAAATGATTATACAAATTGATGATCTAGAAATTGTTTATTGAGGATGACTAGATAATAAGATAATGAATTTAGAAATAGATAGATTGATTTAAATTAAGTGAACTCAAAGGGATTTAACCAAATTGTTAAATATTAATTAATTTAAATTGAAATTTATATGGTTTAAATTAATTGTTTTACTTGTATTCCAATCTATTTTCTTTCTAGCTGTTTCTATTCTCCTACCTCCTTCCTTTTCGGGGACGAAAAGTTTTGAGTGGGGGAGAGTGTAACGACCCGTAAATTTTAACTGTTTTAATAATGTTATTAATTGAAATTTTGCGAAATTTTAAACGATAAAATTTTGAAATATAAATTTTATATTTGGAATGCGTCTAGTTAAGCATAGCAACTGGTAAATTTTCGTCCGAAAATATGAAAGTTTATTTTGCGCGTAAATTTACTTCAATTTAATCAGTTAAAAAGCGATGAAAATAAAATGTTTTCGGAACCTAAATATTTTTACATAGAAAATTCTAAACCATCTTCTGAGCAAACATCATTTTTCGTTTTTCCAAATTTGGACTTTTTGGCTCCGTCGATCTTATTTTTCTACGTTTTTCTTGCATTTTCCGCCAGTAGAAAAATTCGAATTTTATAAAATCAATCGTACCACTGATATCCGTATAACGTTTTGATCGTCTCCTCGTGCTAATCTCTATGGTATATTCGATTGTCAAATTCGGACTACGGTGTACGTTGCACTGTGCGTAACGCCTACCGTATCGGTACCGCCTTCAAATGTCTATTCAAAATTTCAAACGGCTGAGATAAATGGCCACTGTCATTTATTATTTGCAGAATTCCATGCTGGGACTGTTATTATTTCCCATATCACTTTATAGCCATTGTTCTTCTTTTTCTTTTTTTATCTGTCCTTTACTTTTTCTCGTGCAGCGTTAAGAAATTTTTATACATTTCTCCTTTCAGATCTGCCCAACCTTTCCTTCTTTCTACCTGTGCCACCGCCTACCTCTTTAACCACCTTGATCTCAGTGCGCAGCCTCTCCACGCTCGGCCAGCAACCCAGTGCCAAGTCTCCCCTCCTCCATGTCGTCAAGGCCTCTCCCACTTTCGAACTGCTCATCCACATATTAACCGTGCTTTCCCCTGCCGAGCTCCTGCCGCCGTTCCCAACAACTTCCACACTGCCTGTCCCTACCACTCCACCCCGAGTTGCCAGCCTACCACCAGATTCGCACTCCACCGCATCCGATCCACCACCTCAACCATCTCCGCCCTCTGCCATGGCCGACAGCCTCCGCCTTGAACCTATAGCCGCACAAACAAAATGACAGCCAACGGCCTGTCTCCTCTTCCCACCCTCCAAAGCCATGCCACCGAACTCGGCCTTCCACTTCACTACATCGAGCCGCCTCTACCAATTGCCGAAGCAGTGCCCACCTCCTCCGCCTGAACTTCGCCGTGCCTAACATGAGTCAGCACCACCCACCCATGAGCCGTGAAGCCTTCCTCCAGACCTCTTTTCTTTCCTATCTCTTTTATTTCATAGGTATGTATATATTTACATTTTCCAGTATATTCTTTCAGTAATATGTTTATATTAGTTGCATATATATTGGTTTACATTATATGATATGTTTTGTTAAAACAGATTTCTGGTATTGATCTATATGAGTGAATTTTAGTCTTATATATCTTAGTTATATATGCTGTTAAGGTATAGTTTATATATTATATATATAGTTGCAATTACTACATAAGTTTATATAAGTTACAGTAAATATGAAAGTGTATCTTTTATTATATATATCGGCTTATACATTATAAGTTAGTTTTGTGTTTTACCGTAGCATATATATACAGGATATATAAAAGAGAATGTTGTTTAGTTATTTGGGCTGTCATTTATATATATATATATATATATATATATATAGTAAAGAAATTTTATGTTGGATCTATGATATGTTTGGATTTAGTCGTAATATATATATATATATATATATATATATATTTATAGTATAAAACTCGGTACGGTATATATATGTTTATATAAATTTATATTTGATCTATGACATTGTATATAATTTATAATATAATAAGTTGTTGATTGTATATATTGTGGTCTGTCGGTTATATAAAGAGTGAGTTTATTAATGTTACACTATATATATAGGTGCTTAAATAAACAATGATTTTAATTATGTATGTTATTTTAATGTTTGTTTTAAAATTTAAATATTGATTTCATGGTAATATATAAATATATATATATATATATTGCGTCGTTCTATCAAAACTGATTTTGATTCGCTCTTATCGATTTTCCCATTATCAGCTTTGCCCGTCGTGCCTGTTTTATTCATCAAGCCATGTCCATCCAGCGTTGCTTGGAATTCGTAGCTCACTTCTTTGTCTATCCTCTAGCCTCGAAAGGTGAGCAATCACTCACGATTAATGTTCTTTTATTTATTAAATTTGATTTCAATTGAAATGACAATTGAAATATGCTGCTGTTAGATATTTACACTGTTATTAACTGTACTAGTTCACCTGTGACATCTGACACCATTATTTGTTAATTATACGATGATAATCCCGTTTGGTTGATAAGTGATTGATTGTTTGTTGTTTATATTGGATGTTAAATTGTAATGTATAAAGTGATAAATTGTATGCAATTGAATTTGACGAAGGACAGTTAAAAATTTGAATCAACATATGTGTTGAATTTGATTTGTTAAATTTGTATAATATGACCCCTTGAATGTTTAATTATTTGACACGTAGAAAAAAATAGAATTACCCTTGAACCATTTGAATTTATATTGTATTAATTGATTAAGTATGAAATTGAATAATTGATGTCAAGTGTAGAATTGCATAGAATAATTAGTATAATAATCTTTAATCTACATGAAATGATAGTGTAGATTCTAGAAATAATTATATTAATTTGCACAAACAACAATGTGAATTAATACGATTATTTCGGGATTATTTGAATTGATTATTGGATTGATATTAGTTGTTGTTATTGCTTGTTTATTTACTTTGACACCATCCCAGTTATCACACTGCAAGTTCCCTTTGCTATGCTTTGATTTTTGAATTGAATTGGAATCGGGTTGAAATGATAAATACTCAAATTGAACTTTGACCTAGGATAGAGAATTAAATAAAAACCGATTGGTCAATACTTTGATTTAAAAATAAAATGAAGATTTTATTTGAATAAATAATATGGTTTTGAAATAAGGTTGAAATTTGAATTTTAATCAAAGGAAAATGTTAATAATTAATAAACCGAAACAAAATATTAACAATGTAATTGATGAAAGAACGTTGTTTAAGTTGAGAAATGATCGAATTAAGTTTTGAAATTATTTAAAAATTAGTTTGAAATTATTTAATAGTTAAGTTTTGAATTTATTTAATAATAAAAAAATTGAATTCTTTAATAAGTGAAATTGGACTTCTTGAATAAGCGAAATTTAGTTTCTTTATCAATTGAGCTTTGAAATTGTAACTTAGTAAATAAATAAGTGAAATTGAATTTTCTTTAACAAGAAATAAAAATGTGATTTATTGAAATTATTGTAAGACTTGAAATTTAAAGAACTTGATTTGACGAATCTAATTCAATACAAATTTGAAGTTTGATATAATGATGTTGAACTTAAGTAATTGATTTAATGAATTGGAAATTATATAGAAAATTGTTTTGAATGACAAATTACTTAATGAATATTGAATGAAATCGATCAATGAATTTAAATTGATTTGAACGTTAAATTAAATTAATTTAAATGATTTCGGAATGAAACTTATATACGAATTTAAATAAATATTTGAATTGTTTTAAATAAAGATTGAAATTGAATTATAAGATTTTGAAATGGTAATTTGGAAGTTTTGAAACGTAAATTATGGAAATTGTTTTAGAAAGACAAATGAAATGTTGATTTACAAATTCTAATTGAAATTGTAATTGATTTGATTTTGAAAATTTATTAAACGACCAATCGGTGTAATAATTACGAAAGTTATTAAAGAGACCGAAATCGGTTAGGGACATACTCACTGTCTGAACCGAAAACCACTTTAATAACTACACGCGGAGTGTGATCTAGAATGAAGTGGTTGGAATGATGTACGTTGATGACTGAAGAAAGAGAACGATAATGGATAGCCTTGACACTTGTTTCAAATTGGAAATGACTAAAACAGGAGCCGTGCCGGGCCAAATGGGGTTAGCTTCCTCGAGCGAACACACTTCTTCGAAAACTACTCATTACTTGTTGTCGATTGGTGCACCCTTGATTTTGGGAGTGTTGTTTCGCGGTGTTGCGATCGCTGCGGCGATGTGTTCTCACCAGTCCGGATCAGGAAAATGGTAGTTTCACTACCTTGGGTATTGCCTCATGTACCTTGTCATACTTGTATCCCTATATACGCGACCACTACGATTTGTTTTGTGTTATACCTATGGAGTACTCCCTGATATCCCGCTAGTTTACGGTGGAGTTTATAGTGCTGTATAGACTATAATGCTTATACAAAATGTGTTAAGGGGGATAATGGTAACGCCTTAACACTATTTTGATACTTTATATTACTAATAGACATTATCTATTTACCGTACACTACTACATAGTAGATAGTTTAACGGATCCTTAAAGTATGGTTATTCCAAACATCCTTTGAGTTACTTGTATTTCAGTTTCTATTTCACTTGAGTTGGATTTATTGATATAAGAATGTTAATCCTGACTCGAGTGTTTTGTGTTTTGCTTACGCTCGGGTCAGACTGAGTGTACCAGTATTCGAGACTCACCTTTGGAGTTGGAGCTTCGCTTGGAGATCCAGCTATCTATCCAGTTGATTCTAGTGATGTATTCTGATATTGTATTTGATTATTGTATTCGAGACATCTGTTGTACCTTATTTGACTCTGATATGTATATAGTAGCTTCATGAACTACTATCTTTTGTTTTTGCTGCATTTATTACTCTGTGTTTGTTATCTGTGATTATTTATTTACTGTATATTCTCAGTTTTGCCAAATTTAAATTAACAATTCGGTATTTTGAATTATTCAAGTCCGACATGTGCGGATGCGAATGGTCCAAAATAGCGGGTCGTTACAATTGAAATATGCTGTTAAATTGAACTGTTAATTATTTAATTTTTATATATGATATGCTATTATCTGTAATTGTTCACCAGTGAGAATTGACACCATATCTTATTGTTTATATTTTATCTATTTTGTTATTGATGATATATCTCTGTGGTTGATATGTTATATTTTTATCATAACTGTTCTCACTCTGCAAGTTCCCTGTTTGTATAGAATTCCCTATGGGTTGAAATGATACATGCCCGAACGATCTTGTAGAATAGGAGAAAATCGTTATGGGTTGAAATGATAAACCCAAGCGATTTTCATTAAATTGAATTTGGGATTGCGGGTTGAAAAGATATATACCCGTATATATTTAAATTGCAGATTGAAATGATAAATATCCATATCACTTGACCATAGGATAGAAAATTATATACAGGCACCGTTGGTCTATATATTTATATTGAAAATGATTTCTATGGGTTTGAAAAGAAATATATGGTATTAATAAATATTGATTTTAAAGATTTATTAAAGTTGATTTAATAAAGTTGATATATAATATGTTTAAGTATTTATTTAATATCTCTATTTTCAAATATAGAGTTTATAATGATCCAAGCTGGAAAGATATATTTGAAACTGATTTGAAATTATATTTATTTAAGAACTAAGCTTAAATAAGTTTGATTTGAAATTTATTAAATTTGAAATTTCAAAGATATGTTTTATAACTTGAATTTGATTAAAAGTGATTTAAATGAATATTTCAAACTTATATAAATTTAAATGGGATATTTTGTTTATTTAAATTTGTAAATTGAACTTGTATTTAGATGTTATTGAAATGATTAAGTTAATATTTCAAAACTAAATAATTGTAAATTGAATTTGATATATATTTGAAATTATCAAATTTAGTTTTGAAATGTTGAATATTTAAAGCTTTGAAATATAGTGAAATTTAAATTGATGATTTGAGATTGAATTAATTTGAATTTGAAATTCGAATTGATTTGAATCGATTTGTGAAGTTGAGGAAGCTATTTTATTATATAAAGTAATTTTAAATTATATTTAAAACTATTTATATATTTTAACTTAATAAATTATTTTAATATAAACTATTTATTTTATAAACTATTTTAATATACTAACTATTTTATTATAAACTATCTTAACTTATAATTATTTTATTTTAAACTATTTTAACTTATAACTATTTTATATAAACTATTTTATTTTATAAACTATTTTACTATATATATTATTTTTAATATCTAAACTGTTTAAGAGGAAAGTGTTAAAGATTCCAAAATGTTATGATTTCAAAGCTATGATTTCAAAATGTTTCAAGGTTTTGATTTCCAAAGTGTTTTGATTTTTTTAAGACTTATGATTTCAAAAGCGTTATAACATTGGAAAGTGATATGATTTTTGGAAGTGAGTATACTTGAAATGGAAATGATATCATATTGATTTGGTTTTTGAAATGAAAATGATATTTTGGTTTTAAAGTATAAATTATTTTGAAATGACCGCGATGTTATAATAATGTTTGGTTGTTAAAGAGACCGGGATCAGATATGGGCATACTCCCTGTCGATACCGAAAACCACTTTAATAACTGTGTACGCGGTGGAGATTCCAGAATGAAGTAGGACGGTGGCGACGATTCTAAAGGTATATACGTGGACCCAACTCCCATGAGTTGGCATAAGGTGGCTAAAACAGGAGCGATTCCGGGCCAATGAGGTAGCTCCTCTGATCGGACACACTCCATCGTATGCCATTCTATTACTTTGTGATTGATTTGGTGTGCACCCTTGACTCGGGAGTGTGGCTCGAGGTGGGCGATTGCTGCGGCTCTGCGTTACCACCAGTCCGGATGCGTAATTAGTATATCTACCCTGGCATTGCCTTGTTGTGCCATGTCACTTACCCTAGCGTGCTTTACTACGAGTTTGTTTTGTACCATACCTATGGAGTACTCTATGACGACGCCTATTACAGGGGAGATTACAGTACTTTATAGACTATGGGAATATATAAAATATGTTAAGCTGGAAAATGTAAAGCCTTAACGCTATTTTGATAGTTTACTTTACTTTAGACATATTATAATAGCGTATATTACTACATAGTAGATAGTTTAACGGATCATTAGAGGATGGTTATCCCAAACATCCTTTAAGTTACTGTATTTTAGTTGATATTTCACTTGAGTTGGATTTATTGATATAAGAATGTTAATCCTGACTCGAGTGTTTTGTGTTTTGCTTTACGCTCGGGTCAGACTGAGTGATACAACATTTGAGACTCACCTTTGAACTTGGAGCTTTACTTGGAGATCCAACTATCTATCCAGCCTTCAGTTATTTAGTTGATTCCAGTGATGTATTTTGATCTTGTATTTGACTATTGTATTGAGACATCTATGTATTCGAGACCTCTGTTATATCTTATTTAATTCTATTATTTATATAGTAGCTTCATGAACTACTATTCTTTTGTTTCCGCTGCATTATTGTTATATTACTCTGTGTCTATGATTTTGTGATTATTTATTTACTGTATATGCTGAATTTTGCCAAATTTAAATTAACAATCTGATATTTTGAGCAATTCAAATCCGACATGTATGGATGCGAATGGTTGAAAATTTCAGGTTGTTACAAAGATTCTCATCTCAAATATCATATACTGTTCTGAAGCTTGGCTTTGATAACAAGCTATGACGCCCCACCTCCAAACCAATGCTAACAAAGGATATTACTAGGTAATACCGTGTGCTAATGTGGAGAGTAAGGCTAGTTAGGAGCAACCATCCGTAAATATTGCTTTGGGCGAGTATCGACACATCGAATTGGGTGATAATATTTTTCCTTTCATTTTGGATGTGGATTCAATAAGTATGATCCAGGCGCAAAACAAATAATACAATGGCTTGAAATAATTCAGAATAATATAAAATATCACAGAACACAGAATCACGGAGTGCTACAGAAAAATGTACATATCACATAAAACTAAAAGGAACATGTATACAATACATGGAGTAGTCTACAAAATGGGGGGTGATAAGTGATCCATATGATACATATAATACACCCATGTCAACCCAAGACAATATACAACAAAATGAGTCTCTATCTCAACATATATATATATATATATATATATATATATATATATATCAACATACAACATTAGACTACTAATCTACTAATGCATATATAACTAGCAGCAAGCTAATCCAACTCTGGGGTCGTCATGCTATAGTACCTGACACATCTCGGTTTGACCCGATTATTATAAAATAAAAAACGTATTAGTCTAGTTTTATTGCAAATTAATGTGAGATGATGATGATAATGGTATAATAGATCTCAATAATAACACATAGCCATATAGTGTCAAACCTCAAAAGAATATCATCATTCTTAAAATTTATTCAGTAAAACCCCAAAATCAATTTTAGCTTATAATAACCAAATTCCAAGAAATATTTGGTAAAAAACTCAAATCTCATAGAATCCAGAAATCAATAATAGAAATCCAAAAATCAAAGGGGGAGGCGCTTGAAAATACTCCAAGATTGGTAAGCCTATAAACTCACCGAACACGCGTGTTATCCCAAGACGGGCCTATAGACCCATAATCCCTAGATGGGCATGAAAACCCCTAATCCCAAGATGGGCAAGAAAACCCATAAGATCCCAAGATGGGCATGAAAACCTATAATGCCAAGATGGGCATGAAAACCCATAAGATCTGCTTGTAACGGATTAACATGGAAGACGAGCCTGTAAACATGTCAAAATATGTGTTATATACTTCTGAATAGTAATCATTCTAGTAACGACTGTGTGTCCCATACCACACAGGTTTACTTAAACATTTACTACAAGTCAGTAAACACTACCGGTGCCTCAAGAGCGGTTCAATCAAACAAGTCCAAGGATTAATCGATGAAGTGAATGCAAGCGTTCCATACCACTTTTTTTACTCAATCTTTAATTGAATTTCTCATTCAGCAGAGGGCGTGCATTTTTATAGAAAATAGTTTTGCTTTAAAGTACATCTCTGGAAATATTGGATTATAAAAGCTATTAATAGATTTTAAAAAATATAACTTACTTTCTATATATGTATATATTTATAAAATCTTACCTTTTAAACAATTTAAAACCATTAATATATATAAATATTCATATATATATATTTATACACACACACACATGTTTTCAAAGTCATTTGTATCAACAAAATATATTTAGAAACCAGTTTATTTTCGAAAACATATTTTTTTCAAATCACTTTGAAAACCACTGTAGGAAATTGGTATGTTTGATACTATATCCATAGAGCAAGTATATATGGAAATAAAACATCAAAAGAGAATTAAGAAATCATAGAAATAGGCATAAAAAATCATCAGAAATCCGTTAATCAAAAAAATGGATCAACACCCTAGTTTGAGTGTGAAAGCCCCAGCCCTGTTCTCAAAGGACAAATATATGGATAATAGATATAAAAAGAAAGTAGAAATAGAAAGGAGATAAGAAGATTTTTATAGTGGTTCGGTTGTTAACGAAGCCTACGTCTACTTTATAATTTTTATTATAGACCGATCGCTGTTACAAGATGTATTTGATTACAAATCTCTTGAATATCCTTATGTAGATCGAATCTCCAAGGTTGGGATCCACTGGAGAATCATAGTGAACCCCTTTGAAGATTGTTGTGAGGGAGAAGAAGAGTGAAGAAAGCTTCCAGCAGAGTTGCAACTATCATTCCTAAGGCCTCCCCTTTATGTTGCTGGTGGGAGAGTACTAATAGAGGTTGAAGAGTTACTGGGCCAGGCTTGTTCGCCAACTACTTGCAGATGATTATAGGAAGGAGCACTGGAGTATGCCTCGCGACCTGAGCCAAAACCATGGATCGCTAGCGATCCATAGTGTTTGCCCGAGTGCAAGCCAACTTCTAGACTTTGGTGTCTGGAGTGCCTTTGTCATCTCATATCGATGTTGTTCACGTAATCTTGTTGCACGTCGTTTTGTTTTGATGACGGTCTACTTGCTGGTTGTATTTAGCTACTAATTGGACTAGACAAATGCTTGTCTCTTGATTTAACTAACTCAAAATCTCGTCAAACTCAGCCATTGCTTCTGTAATGTGGATTGAATCATGATGCGAGAGGCTCTGCAAACTCCTGAGTTAATACTATGGATTGCTAGCGATCCATGTTCTTAGTGTATTTTCTATTCTTTTTACTTGACTCCCTTTGGCTTGTTACTCTAGTTATTTTGGTTGACTTCTGGGCTATTCTGACTTGACAAAGTTGTTCCGACTTCTCTTGGACCTTGCTGGGTAAAAACTCGGATAACATTTGCCCCATAGAGTATGTCTTCGTTGAGAACAAGGCGTGCTCTAGAAGTAATCGCCTTTTAGTCCCTACTTATTGAATTTCAAGTAGTCGTGTTAGAGTTACACGAATTTGAATTAGAATAGACGGTCGCTTGCAAAGTTTAGTCCTGGACTGCCATTGCTTGTCGTAGAAGACCGAAATTTACTCTATAACTTCCCAACATGTCTCGAAGTAGCATATTAATGTCGCTAGGCAAAGTCGAAATAAAAAGCATGCGACCCCATGGATCGCTAGCGATCCATGGTTGATGGATCGCTAACGACTTGACTACTTAGTATTTTTTTGTCATATTTTCTTTCCTTCCATTACTATTTATACCCTATAGGCTGACCTATTCCATTCTCATCCCACGTCCTAAGCCTTCAATTTCCTCCAGCAATTTGAGCCTCTCCAGCGACTTGATCCATCTTCCCCAGCGGCTCGATCCAACCCTGTCCAAGTTTCCATCGCGATTTTCTCAACGCCGCTGAACTTTCTTTGCCGCCGATTCCAGAACCCCGACCATCTCCTTGATTTCCGCCAAGCTAAACCCTTGTCCTTTCGTTTGCTTTCTAGGGTCACCGCCGATCCACTTTATTTGGCTCACTGATCTGCATAGGTCACAACTGATCTACTGTTTAGGTCGCTAGATCAAGTACTTCAACCTTCCTTACCTCTTGATTACTGATTCAAGGTGGGCTTGCTGATCATGATGTTGGTTTGTCGTTTTGGTGACGAAGTTGTATTCGTGGTGTTAGTCGTGAAGAGTTCGGGTCGATTGAGGCCAAATGGTGGAAGATAGTAAATCGAGTCTTGAGTTCCTCACGAAACGACATTCGGGCCTTGCCCCAGTGCTTGACATGTTTTGCTGTCCTCATCCATTGAGCCAGAATTGACTTGTGCCAGGTCCCATAGTCGATACCGCGCAACACATCGTGAATTAGTTTCGTCCTTCCAAAGGATTCAAATTGATTCTGCTTTCTTTTGCACTGCTTTCTTTTGCATACATGGTGTACCTATACTGGAAGGGACTTTCCACGTCATTTTGAACAACGGATCCGTTATCGATCGTTGATCGATAACGGGCAAGTGTAGGGGAAGTAAGTTAAAAAAGAAAGTGATACAGGAAGTCCTTTTACCTCTCAGCTATGAGCGTACTATCTACATGGGATAGAGCGTTTGTAGTGTTCAGGACACTGAGCCCACCACCGATAGATAACACACCGCACTTGCCCTGGTACATATTTGAAGTCTGACACATCGGTGTGAACCGATATTTCTTCGGAATTCGAGTGTTGTACGGGGAGTTCTTATTTTAAAGTAGAATTACCTGACCGTTTCGGACGAAAGTTCTGTTGTTTAGAATGAAGTACCCGTCTTCTCACCGTAAGTCTAGCGGAGGAAGTCCTACGCTTTTGGAGGTTGAGTCATCTTCTGTCCCCCCTTCTCCTTCCACTTCACAATCTAAGTACGACCAGTTAGTTCCAGTCAGTCCGCTCATGGATCAAACTCCTCCTAACTTTAGAGTTCTTCTCAATCCGAGAGAGCTTCCTCCGTGATTTCTGCTAAAGTCTTGCACAATATCTACTTGCAGCACGACATCTTGGAGGAAGATGTGCGCCTCCCAAAGAAGGATGAATTTGCTTATATGTTACCCCCAGGGTATACCGCTTATCATCGATATATGTGCTTGAACGGAGTTGTGCCCCCTTTTAACGATTTCTTGAGAGAGACCCTCTCGAACTTAGGAATCGCTCCATTTCAGATTCACTCCACCGGATACGCCATCTTAACCTGTCTACATGTCCTTTTCATGTGAACATTCAACTGTGGCCTGAGCTTTGACGAGTTGAGATACTTTCTTTAATTCAAAAGAAGAGATGAGCATCCTTCCTTGGTTGTGATCGAGGCCTAGAGGAATCATAAGATTGTATTGCAACTGCAGAGAAACCTGTCCCAATTCAAGACTCAATATTTCTTTGTCAGATGTCCTTAGGGTTCAACCATCTTTGGACAACGGGGGGTAAGTTCCTTTTCTTGCTCATTGAGTTCTAATGTGTTACTATGGGATTTCTGACAAGTCGACTACTTCTTACAGTTATTCCGAGGCTGAACAGGGACTTGTCTCTCGATGGAACTTTCTAAACCCTAAAGGCTATCGATGCTGGAGAAAGATCTGTTAAAATCTTGTTGACTAATGAAAACTTGCTTCGATATGGATTGTTGCATCCGGGGAGGTTTGCAATTCCAGTTGAGGTCCCATCCCCATCTCGATCCAGGGTATGCATGCGGTCTATCTCTTCATTTTACGGTTCCAAAGAGGGCGCTTTCCAAGAATGGAAAGGCCCGTCCACCGAGTCGGCCGAAGAGACTCACGAGGGAAAAGACTCCATGATCGAAGCCATTTGCCCAGCTAGAATGCCCTCGATTCCGAAAGAAGAGGAGAAGGAGTTTAATCAGAGGGAAGGCAAGGCCGCGGTGGATATAGAAAAAGAGGAGGGAGAGATTGGAAGTAGTAGCGATGAGTCCACTTCTAGTGATGACTTCTTTGTAGAATCCAATGATGGAGATTCTGAATCATGCGACGAGACTCTGGGGATGAGTCCCGTCATTCCGAGCTTGCCTCCTCCAGACATGAGTGGTAAAGACGATGCTCTAGAAATCAGACGACGTCGGGATTCTTTGAGTAAAGACGCTGGCATGGACTTTGGAGATTTGAGCAATGTTTACGTCGATTTTGACGCGCTTATGGAGGAAGATTTCAAGTTTGAGGAGGTGCCTCCTCGTTCGGACCATATTGCACCCGAAGTTAGTCTGATTCCTTCCACGACGCCTACCCGATCTAGTTTGTGACGTTGCTTTAGGCTCTCCCCCTAAACACATTACCCGTTTCACTAGGGTTACACTCACTCACACATATACTTTTCATGCCTATTTTCCATTTCTAAGACTTTTTATTTATCTTCTATGTCAGGTACCATGAGAGGACGCAATCTCTATGATGATCTCGAAGAATTCACTGACTCTTAGCGCTGGTCAAAACGGTCTTCCAGCCATCACCAGCCCCGCGAAACGGAGAAGGAATACTGGAGAAGAAAAGACTTAGAGGCTGAAACTCGTCATCGAGATTAGTGGGAGCGAGGCCGACTATACAAAGGCGGATAGGAGAAAATAAAGACTTTAGATGAGAGAGAGAAGCTGCCAAAAAAGTCCAAATTTGATCGCGGTCTTCATTCTTTAAAACAACAGGCCTTTGTTCCGACCACCGCCTCGATTTGTTCTGAATTCCTGGTTTCTTCTGTACACATTCCATCTTCAACTCAAGTTCCGACATCTCCTGTGGCTCTCGCCCCCGACTCTTCATGCCCCCACCAGAGGTCTACTTATGTCCTTCCATCTGGTCCTCCCAGGGTTGAGGTAGTGCTCCTTGGGTAATTTTTAAGGGAGGGGTTAAATTTGATCGTGATCTTCATCCGGTTCGAAGAGATACATACATGCCTTATCTTCAGGCTATCCAGAATGATTTAGAGCAAGCCGATGGGTGGCAGAAATTATGCATACAGCTGGCGGACACGAACCGCAACACCTATCAAGAAATCCTCTCCTTTGAATCAGAGAAGGATGATTTTGAAAGAGCGTTGGCAGAACACGATGCCAGAATCAAACAACTAGAAGAAGAAAAGAATGCGATGCTTCGGGAAAGCAAGAACAATGTCGGCTTACTGAAGGAGCTAAAAGAGGTATATGCGAAGATCGAGATCGTCCTGAGAGACGAAATCAAAATAGCACATGCCGAAGAAATTAAACTGCAAGCGGAACTCGATGCCCGTGACACGATCATTGAAGCCCAGAGGAAGACTATTTCTGACCACGACAAGATCATAGAATACCACAGTAAGATGATCATTGAATATGAACACATCGTGAAGTCATGCGATAAGACAATCTCCGATCAAGCTGAGATGATTGCCACGCTCTAGGACCGAGTCGCGCAGCTTAGTGCCGATAAAACTCGTGTCAAAGTTGAGAATGCTGCCGTTACGATGGATTTTTTAGAGCTTCAGAATACTTTCGAGAGGAAGATGGAGAAGATGGATGAGACCATCTTGAACTTCTATGTCAACTCCCAGTTGCACCAGGGGAGTCTTAGCTACTTTGGCCCTAAATTCCCATGCACTCTCGTTGTGGTTTAGGAGGATATCTTAACCCTCTTTCATGATAGCGGGGGTGTTTACACCGAGCGAGAGTTAGAGAACGCCTACCTCAATGAAGAATCACAGAAGGCATTGCTAGAGGGCCATATGATTTTGCGGATTGAGAGAGAAAAGGAAGCTGCCGATGCTACCACGACAGCAACTGCCGAAGCGCTTCCGGAGCCTTTTATTTCCGGTGTCAGCGAACCATCAGGACAGCCCCATGATCTGTCAGCAAGTTCTGGGCTTGAAGCTTCCCTCGGATTATGGAGCCATCGAAGGGGGGTGAAGGCGGTGAATATGAAGTTGACATTCTCGGTCATTATTCCGGTGCAGGTAATCTACTTGTTTCTCCCAAGTTCGATAACTTTCAACTCACACCGCAAGAGCATGACAAATTTAACGCTTTCATTTTTTATCTTATAGGTATGTCCTCCTTATCTGTCGATCCGCCGGTTTCCTTGATGCCTGGACCTGTTGCTACCTCTACCACTTCCATGCTCGTTTCTGCACCTGCTCCGGTCATCGCGTCCGTGTTTGGTTCGTAGCTGGGGCCGAAATATGAGAAGATCGACCCACTTCTTGGCCTGGATGACCCTTCCGTATCTTTGGAAGGTGACTTCATGGCGGTCGAAGTTCGAGAGCAAGAAATTCAGATTGAGCAGCCACAGAAATCTCAATAGGAACTGGTCGTCACTAAGAAAGAGAAAGTCAAAGCGATCAAAGCCTCTAAGAGCTCCTGCAAATCTTGGAAGCGTAAAACGAAAAGCAAGTCTTCTGAAAAAGTCACAGAGCAGGAAGAGGACATCAGCATTGAGGAGAGTGTCGACATCGCTGGCAGCGACACCACCCCCGAGGTGAAGCAAAAACTTCGAACAAAAGGCGGGAAGGGGAGTGGTGGAAAGAAGCGCTGAGAAGCTTGAGTGGTAGCTGATCTGGTTTTGATTCATTTTGCATTGTTTTGTTCAAGTGCAGAGTCTGCACTTAGTGTTTTTGTTATGTTGTCTGTGCTTTTTCTTTTATTGGCCGGTATTGTATGGGTATAGCCCTCACGTTTTAACCGTGTACGGAAGAAAATTATAAGCAATATACTATTGATATTTTGACTGTGCCTTTACTTATCTTCTCATTTGTGTTCTGTGCACCTACGTCTATTTTGTTTACTTCCATTTCACTTTATCTAGTCCCATGATTACCGTCAAATTATTTTGTTTGGAGTAACAGAACTTGTGAAATGTGAAGTTTTTGTTTTTAAGCATAACATTTTTATTTAAGTGTCGGTGTATGCCTCCCAGTTTACAGTACTGTTTACTTCAAACACTTGACAAATGATTGGTAACTTATGGTACAAATAGTTTGCATGCCAAAACTTGGAATTTGACTAAGTCACAATTTGATTTTTTCCTTTTACAAGTTTTGCAACTTATGTTTTTATGTGATTCTGGAAAGTATATAGTATATGCATGTTTAAAATGTGCACGAAAACGTAAACTTAGTGCAGTACATATAGTTATAAGATTAACTATTAGAAAATTCATAAGCATACATTTACGAGATTAACTTAATGAATAATCTTTGCAAATTTTTGGAAGTTAAACCACTCATTACTTCTCAAAAACGTGAGTAGATACTCATGAATATTATTTCTTCGGATTTCTGCAATCTTCCAATATGCACTTTATTGCCTCGGGCATGTACGTCATACAAGTTACCTGTAAGCAGCTAAATGTTATTCACGTTAAATGTTATAGTTTATCATGGGGTGTTAGCAATTTGAGTATTTTGCTGGATCATAGCACTTTGATTTTGTTGGAGTCACACCCGTTACTCTTGATAATAGGAGTGGGTTGATCTTCGCAATTCCTGTGATAGATAAGTTTCTCGGTATTGCCAGGGCAATTACGATACTTAAAATACTTCTCAATGTTGCCAATCTTCGGGCAACGTGAGGAGTTTATGTTTTAAGAGCATGATTTCACGGCTCAGAGAGCTAGTGCACAGCTTATGAAATGCGTGGCTTTTGATACTTCTCAGCGTTGCCTATCTTCGGGAAACGTGAGGAGTTTGTGTGTTAAGAGTTAATGCACGGCTTACGAGATGCGCGACTTTTTATTTGAGCCTTTCTGACGCTGCCGGGGCAACGCCGGTTCTTAGAAGGCGGGGATCATGTTCCGCCAATCCAGCGGTTTGAGTCGATTTTCTTTCGTCGACCTGGCGGGTGGGTGACGCGTACTTGGCGTGATTCCACTTTCTCAAGTAGCAATTGTATGGTTTTGAGTCGATTTTATCCCGTCGACTCAGCAGGTTACTATTATGAACACAATTTTGTTGGTTCAAAAGCGAATTAACTTTATTAATAGAAGTTGGGCAACTTTTTGCCTATTTACAATGCCCCTGGCATCCCGAGACGGCTTATTTGCTGAAAAATAGAAAGTACATAAGGTAGTTTTCAGGTGAAGCAGCGGCGCATCGATTCGCTATTCCATGCTCTGGGAATTTGGATTCCATCAATGGTTGTCAATTTGAAAGTTCCATTCCTTAGCTTTTGAATGATAAAATACGGCCCTTCCCAGTTTGGTTCGAAGGCTCCCAGCATGGGATAGATTCGTTTAAGGACAAGGTCTTCTACTTCAAAGGTTTGGTTGTGAACCTTGGACTTGAAGTATCGTGCGATCCGTTTTTAGTGGGCAGCAGCTCTCAACTCAGCTTCTTCCCTCCTTTCGTCAATCATATCCAGTGATTCGAGTAGGAGATACTCGTTTTGCTTCTAATTAAAGTTTTGACTTCAGTGAGAGAGGACTTCAAGTTCGACGGGAATTATTGCTTTTGAGCCATATGCCAAGGCGAACAGAGTGTCCAGTTGCCGTTTTGTGAGTTGTCCTATTAGCCCATGGTGCGAGTGGAAGTTCATCAACCTAGTTCCCTTTTGCTTTAGTTAGTCGCTTTTTGATAGTGGACTTGATGATCTTGTTTATTGATTCCACTTGCCCGTTTGCTTGTGGATGAGCAACTGCGGAAAAGCTCTTCTTAATTCGGAAGCATTTGCAGAAGTCTTTGAACTCAGCGCTTTTGAATTGGATCTCGTTATCAGTGATGATTATTTCTGGAACACCAAACCTGCAAAAAATGTTTTTAGTAACAAAATTAAAAACTTTCTTTGTAGTAATGGTGGCCAACGATTCCGCTTCGGCCCATTTTGTGAAATAGTCAACAACAACTATAGCGTATTTGGCCCCTCCTTTAGCTATTAGCAATACGCCAATCAAGTCGATTCCCCATATCGCAAATGGCCGCAGACTGACCATCTATGTTAATTCTGTTGAGCGAGTTCTTTTAATTTTGCCGAATCTTTGGCAATGATCACATCGCCTGGTTTAGTCTGCTGCGTCGTGGTTTATTGTCAGCCAGAAATATCCGCACCGGAGAACTTTCTTTGCAAGGGTTTGACCCACGATATGGTCTCCGCATTCTCCTTCGTGCACTTCCTTCAGGATCCATCAAGCTTCATCGTCGGTCACACATCTAAGAAGGGGGGTTAAAAATCCCCTTCGGTAGAGTATTCCATCCTGCATCATGAACTGCGGCGCCTTCCGGAGAAGGTTTTTCCATTGATTCCGGTCGGTTGGAAGGATTCCTATAAGCAAGTAGTCCTTGATTGGCGTCATCCATGTTTCCGGTTCGGCGGTGGTCTTGAGAATCCAGTCGACGTCCATTTTGTCTATATTCGGGGCAGTCAGAGTCTCAACCGGGACTAATCCCAACGATTGAGCTTCTCTGGAGCTTGCCAGCTTAGCTAAGTAGTCAGCTTTGGTGTTTTGCTCCCGTAGGATATGAGTTATGGTATAATGTTTGATGTCACCCAACAACTCTTGTACTTTAGACAGATACAGTGCAAGATTCTCCCTTCGATCCTGGTACTCGCCTTTTACTTGGTAGACGACTAGCTGGGAGTCGTTCTAGATGTGGACGGACTTTATTCCGAGTTCTTTCACAACTTTTAGTCCTGCTATTAATGCTTCATATTCTGCTTTGTTATTTGTTGCAGGACATTCCAAGCGCAAGGAGTAGCAAATGGCTCATCCTTCGAGGGGTTTCAAGCACTACTCCCGCCCTCGAACAAAGGTTGTTTGATGCGCCATCAGTAAACAGTTTCCATTCTATCTCCACTCCCGATGGTGTTTCTTCTTCATCATCCCATATGGTGAACTCGGTGATGAAATCTACCAGTGCGACCATTGATAGCCTTTCTTAGATGATGGCAAGTAATATCATATTGGCTCAATTCAATGTTCCACTTGAGAAGTCGTCCGAAAGTTTCAGACCGGTACAGTACTTGTTTCAGAGGCTGATCAGTCATTACTTTGATTAGATGTGCTTGGAAATACGGTCGTAGCTTCCTAGATGTGACCAGGAGGCAATATGCTAGCTTTTCCAACTTTTGGTAATTTTTCTCGTCTCCAGTAAACTGCTTGCTAATGTACGTGACGTTGGATTTTCCCTTCTTCACACACAAGATAGCGCTTAAAGTATGAGGTGAGACCACTAAGTAAATGAATAGGTTTTCCCTGTCCACTGGCTTTGATAGGATTAGCGGGGCTTCCATGTGTCGCAGCAATTCTTCAAATGCAATTTGACATGCCGCATTCCATTCGAAGTTTTTCTTCCCTTTCTTTAACGCATCAAAGAACGGTATGCGCTTGTCGGTGGCTTTCGAGTTGAATCGGCTTAAAGCTGCGACCTTCCCATTCAAGCTTTGCAATTATTTCTTGTTACTCAGGGCTTGGACTTCTCACAGGGTTGTTATTTGCTCTGGATTTGTTTCAATGCCCCTGACACTTACGATGAATCCTAAGAACTTTCCAGAGGCTACTCCGAAGTGACATCTAAGTGGATTGTGTTTGTACCAAAACTGGGCACAACACTCTTCGGATGTGTTTAAAGAGATAAAATGAAGAATATAAATGGAAAATGAGGAAGATCTAACTAACACACCAATTGATAAACAAGAAAATCACACAGAAACACACAGATTTAGAGTGGTTCGGCGTATGGCCTACGTCCACTTTGAATTGGCAGACTTTTATTGATTTTTGCTTGTTGGTTACAACTAGTTACAACAGTAAAATTCGAGTACAATAGTGATTTTGACAAAGTCTGGACGTAGAAGAGTTAAAATTCCCTTTTCAGTAGGTCCTGGGCTGCTATTTATAGGCGTAGGCAGCAAATATCTCGCTCAGATCCTGGAAGACCTCTTCTCTCACGTGGGTGGGCCCACGCGATCGGTCCCCGGTCGTTTGAACTCGATCCGTGATCGATACTAATGGAATTCGCATCGATCAAGTTTTGGCCCAATCGAGTCGAGATTGATTATGAACATTCTTGAGGTTGCACGGAAGCTCCTGTGAAAATTTGGTGGCATTTGGACTTGTAGATTTCGAGTTATGATCGATGCAAGTTTGAATTTTTTGAAGGCTGCTGAGTTCGCATCGCTTCAATTTGCATTGATCTATTCGCATCGCTTCTGGGCACGTGATGCCTGATGATGTGGCGCTAACTTTTTGGATCGATCCACTTTTTATGCCGAGTGACCGAGTCTTCCACTTGAATGTGCCTTGTTCGTATCGACCCAGGATATTCCCTTCGTATCGCTTATTGCACTCAACTTCACATCGATCCCTCGCACCCAACTTCATATCGATCCTTTACAATTGCTTCATTTCGATACGAACTTACATTCTTCGTATCGATAACTCAGAGGCCATTTCGTATCGCTTATTGGTTAGGGTGTTGATTTCGTATTGATCTGTGGCCGATCAATACGAAGCATGTTTGGTAATGGATCGATACGAATTGGACTCACGTGTTACTGTAGATGGATGCGAAGTGGGTGAGTTTGGATGGATACGAAGCGGGTTTGCCTGGATGGGTATGAAGAGAAGCTTGTCTAGCGATGGATGCAAAATGAACCGATGCGAGCAGAAGGATATGAACAGACCGCTCTTCTCCCAGAATTTGATCGACCCATAACTTGAGCATACGAACTCCGATCGACTTGAAATTTGAAATGTTGGCTTCTGTAGCTTTACTTGTCATGTCATATCAATTGTAGCTTGATCTGGACTCGGGCAAATTTTTTTAGTATCCATAGTAAACGTATGTACAATCGATCTCCAGAATAGACCGTCTTTATTTTCCGACCAATTCCTTGGTATCATGGCCTTGCCAAAAGGCGGGATAACATATTGAGTTTCATTCCATACTTTCGGAGTATTTCCAAAATTTCATTGTGATTCTCCAAGGGGTTAACAGCTACTCATAATTTGACCAACATGTCATCCACATAAACCTCCATGGTTTTCCCGATTTGGAGCTTGAACATGGTATTTAGCAACCTTTGATAAGTTGCCCCAGTGTTCTTTAAACCGAATGGCATTACCCTATAGTAGTATAGTCCCAGATCGGTGATGAAGCTGGTGTTTTCTTGATCAGGCTCGTGCATCAATATTTGGTTGTACCCGGAGTATGCGTCCATGAATGATAGTAGTTCATGTCCCGTCGTTCCATCCACAAGCTTGTCTATTCTAGGCAGAGGTAAGCTATCTTTCAGGTAGGCTTTGTTTAAATCCAAATAGTCGATACAGGTTTGCCACTTCCCATTGGACTTTTCGACTAGGATTGGGTTAGGTACCCATTTAGGATAAGTTGCATCACAGATAAAGCCATTGGCCATTAACTTGTCTACCTCTTCTCTTAACGCCTTGGACTGTTCAAGACACAGGCTGCGCCACTTTTGCTTTATTGGTGTGAACTTGGGGTCAATGTTGAGCGCGTGGCATGCGATTTCTGGTGACACCCTACACATATCAGAATGCGCTCTGCGAACACATCCAAGTTGACATGAATAAAGTTAGTAAGTCCCAACCGCATCTTGTTTCCAAGGTGCGATCTAATTTTCAAGACTCTTGTTGGGTCGTCCATATCGATTGGGACAGACACCGTCAATTCTGCCAGTGCTGCCTTCCTCCCCCAAACTCTTCTTTCTAGGGTCCAAAGCCTTGTCGAATCGGCTATGGTCCCTAAGCCAGGGACAACTCTGTAGTTTCTATTCAAAAGTTTCATAAATGTGGAGAGTTCTCCCCACATCCTTCCCCTTTTCCCTTCTTCTAGATTCACGTAACTCTACAATGTAGCATTCTCTGGCGATGCATTGATCTCCTTTGACCACCTCGGTTCTGTTTTCAGTTGGGAACCTCATGGTAAGGCACCATTGGGCCAGAGCGACTCTGAAATTAGCTTAGGTAGGTCATCCCAAGAAGGCGTTATACGCAGAAGTTTCGTCCACAATTACGAAAGTTTGAACGAGGGTAACTCTTCAATCACCCTCTCCAAGGTCCACTAGCAAGTCAATTGTCCCTACGGGTTATTTGGGTTTGCTGGTAAACCCTTGGATTTTTTTGGCATGCAGACAAACTTTTCATTCCAATCTTCATTTGGTCAAAGGTACGTTTGAAAAGTATATTGACAGAACCGCCGCTATCAACCAATACTCATCGAATCACAACTGGTTCGATTCTTACTGTCACCACCATCGGATCGAGAGTTAGAGCTTCAATCCCTTCAGTATATCTATTTCTGAATATAATATCATCATTCAAAGTTTTCCGTTACTTGGTTGGAGCCCCATCTTCTATTGTGAGACATGATTCCTTCGGAGCGTGCTTTAATGAACTTGCATACCGCTCCATCTCTCCCCAACTTCTCTGTGCAGGATGTGGGCGTCCAGATATCATCCCAATAATGAGTCTCTGGTCAGTTCTCTTTGATCCCTATTCACTGGTTCCGGCTTGGTTTCTTTGATTCCTAAGGGCTTGAAGAGCCGCGGGCTGGTCAGGATTCTATGGTTTTCTTACGTATTGTTGGAGCTTGTTCTCCCGAATCAGCTCTTCAATCAAGTTCTTTAGGTGGTGGCATTCGTTTGTGTTGTGACCGTGCATATCGTGGAAGCGGCAGAACTTCCCTAAGCGCTTATGTTGCTCGGTTGCTTCCTTCTTAGGTGGTTTTTTATATTCCTCAGTCCCTTGTGTCGCAAGATAATTTTTTTTCGGAGTTTCATTGAGAGGGGTGTAATCTTCAGGCCCGAAGCCTTTAAGGCGTTTACTGTTTCCATTTTTCTTATTGGAATTTTGATTCTTCCTTTTCTGATTTCCATCTCTCCCTGTGATTCCTTCAACAGTTCCGGAAGTGTTTGTATTCTGATGCATTGCCATGTCACTCTGTCCGACGGTGAACGGTTGCATGCTAGTAGACTTTCTTTCTAGCTCCTCCTCCAATCTCAAGTATTGACTTGCTTTGCGATTGAAATCCTTCATTGTAGTGGGTTGCTTCATCTTGATCCACTTTCCGAACTCAGTTTCGGGATGAATGGCTCAGACCAAATCCATGAAAACCATGTCCTCAATTGGATTGCTGACCTCTATCACTACGGTTTTGAACCGGTTCATGAAAGACTTTTACGATTCGTTATGTCCTTGGAATAATCCAGATAGGGACATGATATCTTTAGGTTGTGCGGTATGGAGCCTGAATTGATCGAGGAATCTTATGGCTAGTTGATCGAAAGTAGAGATGGATTTTGATGGAAGCCTAGTGAACCACATGGAAGCGATTCCTTCTAAGAAAATGGGAAAAACATCTACACCGAATAGCTTTTGAAGTGTTTGCTCCACCGAATAGCTTTTGAAGTGTTTGCTCCATCCATGTACTAACTATACTTGTACAAATGGAGTTTTGGGTCCTTTGTCCGGTCCTAGTTTGGGATAGTTGGCATCATGAATTTTCTGGATATCGCTCATTCAAGATCTCATCAGTGAAGGGAGTCCGATTTTGTGCGGTTCCCCACTCATCATCTCTTTTGTTTTTATTTTCGTCCATCAATCGTTTAACCATATCCGCAATAAATGCCTCTGATGTCCGGTAACCCTAGGGATGGCTGTTAGTCACTACACCAATTGTTTGACTTTGCAAATGGTCTTGGCGAGTGGGCTGAAGCCCAGGCTCTCCGGTCTTTGGGAGACTACTCCCTCAGGGTCCCATTGGCTTGCGGTTGTTCTGACTGGAGCGGTTTTGACATTTCCAACATTATCGAATGCACTGGCATTCTCTTACAACTTATCATCATTAATTGTTCTACATCCTCTGAATCGGAGAGGTCCATGGCTATATCCTCTCGTGGGGTTTTCACCCCTTGGTTTAAGTTCAAAGTTGGTTGCCTTGTGGCGAGTGGAGTGCTTGTATTTCCTTCTGCATTGATTCCCATAGTTCTTGCTGTCACCCTTTTCTACGGCTACTTCCTGTTTCTACTGTTTAAGCCCGAAACGGAAGAATTTTCTTGCTTTATGGTAGTTGCCGGTTCAACCATAGTTCTTGGAGCAAGATTTGAATGTAAGTTTAAGAGAGCATTGAGCTTATCCATCAGAGCCTTCTGACTGTTTTCCATTTTTTGGTTGATCTCATCAACCATTTTGTTCAACTCATCCTTTGTAACGACTTTGCGTTGACTGGAGGATGCTGGCGCCTCATCTCCTAAGTTAGCACCATTCACTTTAGTTTGCTGATGATTCGTATCTTCTCCAGCTATCACTGCCCCTATGGACTTTCCAGAGGCAGTTCTCTTCCTCCCTGGAGCCATTGATTCCAAGCAACAGAATTTTCAAGCAAAGATTGAGGACCTAACTTGTAGACCTATTTGATCCAAAGTAGATAGCTAGATCTGAACCCTGAGTTGGGTTCTCAGTGAAAGCACCAAAGTGTTAACTTAAAAAATGGATCGACATCCTAGTTTGAGTGTGAAAGCACCAACCACTACAACAAAAACACCCTTTAATAGCGTTTAAAAAACACTATTAGAAGCTATTATAGCATTTTTTCTTACGCTGTATATTAACATGTTGTAATAGGTCAGTGATCTATAACAGCAACATACAAAACGCTATAAGAGACGCTATGGACAAGGACATTTCATAGCGTTTTATGAGTGCTGTAAACATGACTTTTAATAGCCTTGGAAAGTCGCTATGAAGTGAAACTATAGCGTTTTCATGACTGCTATGTAAAAACAGGTTGGCACACATATGAAATATACAACAGCGTCTATAGACGCTATAGAACACAATATTTTACAACGTTATCTGCTGCAATAGTACATTGTATGTATACGTACAGCTACTTTCTATAGCGGTTTTTTGTCTTTTATTGCGTTGTTTTTTTGTTATGAAAATTGTTTATAGCACTATCATAATGCTGTAGTATATAAAACTGGAAAAAACAACCTTTCCATAGCACAGTTAAAACGCTATAAATTTTTATCCCTGCGGTTTTTTTACTAGGTACAACCAAGCTTACAATTCTACTAATATATTATAAAATTTCAAAAAACACAATTATCACATAATGATGTACGTAATCAAATGAAGACATAAGCCAAACCACAATATATATTTAAATATATATCCATAATATTTCGTACACAAAGTTTCAAATATTTGTGATCTTAAAAAAAACAATACATACAACCATAGCTGACCAAAACGATACATACTAAAAGCAAAGATATATGAACGTCAATACAAAATACGTTAATCCAAGCATGACCGATTTGAAAGAGAATGAATGCAGCAAAATAATTTTTCCTTCCTTCCAGCTTGTAGTAACCCCGGTATCATCATACAGCACCTGTCAAAATGAAGCACATGAGTTATTTTTCAAATCCAAACATCATCCGCAAGTTATATAATTTTTCATAACAAAAAGATAAAGACTGTTAGTACATCATTTTAACTAAATAGACTGCCAGTACACCAGTTTAACTAAACAGACATTAACGTGAAATAAAACAAAAATAACATATGCATAAACCAGTAGTTCCTCAAACAATATATTGATGCTATGTTTAGAGGACAAATAACATATGACCATAAACAGAAGAAAACAGACAATTAACGTAGAAGGATCTAGTTGATATGTGGAGGACATACCCCAATAAAGACTATAGTCCTATAGCTGTAAGAGTTACCGCCAGTTACAGCCATAGTAGCAGTTCAGTCATATAGGTATCCTATTATAAACCATAAATGCCAATGCAACTGAAAAATCGAGTAACACATATAATCAAACACATTGTCAGCTACCAAATAATGGCATCGGTGGGGAAAATAGGTTACACACATACATGTAGTTGGAACCAAAGCTCACACAAAGGGAGGGAACCAAAATTGAGGCAACTCACCAATAATCTACCAAATAGCAGTGTTATGTCCAGTTAACATACGTCAACAGCCAAACATACGTAGGAAAGAATATGTGGCCAAATTGGACTATGTTTGAATAAATAAAACAACTTTAAAATCAACGTTATAAAACTTGGAAGAAGAAAGAACGATTTGTATTAGTTGAATAACGAAATGACATGGAAAACTGAATGGCAGGCTTAATGAAATCAAAATTCAGTCCCTAAATGTCGTCACTCAACTAACTTTAAATGGAATTTCATAGCATTTCAAATAAATAAAAATAAATCATGATGGAATATAATAATCCAAACCATTGAAGGTACCTGGGAAAATCATGATGGAATTTATCATCATTTCACTTCCAACGTTCAATTTTTCAGGAACAATTTCAAAGAAGGAAGACAACAGAGAATCATCTCCATCATACCTGGACTTATAGGGATTGAGTCGAACAAACAGTGTTGCTCAAATGAGTCAACAATTATACACAAAAACAAATATAACATAAAAAAATTGGGAACATGTGAAAATACCTGACCATTTCTCTTTTTGTTTCCCTATTGGAGGTGCCAACATATCTTCAACTTTTTTCTGCAAAAAGGATGAACAAGGCTGAAACTCTGATAAGACATGTATATATACAAATAAATAACATTCAGATGAAATAATCATGTTGCAGATTTTTTCTTTAAGCATATTTGTTTGTGGTGTACCTAGTTACCTTATTCCAAAATTTAAAATTAAACTAAAATAAGGTAAAATAAACATCAATTCCACAAACTAAAAATAAGCATCAAGCAGTTTGCCATTAATAAATTGATGCAAATGGAGAAGATCAGCATGAGCTGCAAACTTTATTGCTACTTTATATTCCTTCTTCCTATAAAGTTATAACAAGCATCACCAATTAATGAGATGGCAAAAATTCATAACAAGTGGCTGAAATCGAAGTACATGGAACTAATGCCAAAACATAATTGCTTAAACTAACTGGAACAGATTAACAATTTGATTATCCATGATTTCAATTGTTAATAATAAGAGAACTGCACAAATTGTGAAGTGTTGATTGTGCATTAACATCATCAACTGTGAATTTGAATTAAATTAAGAGAGCATTGTCATCAGGTTAGCTAAATTTTGGATAACCAATTGTACTTAAACTTTGCTTTTATTGCTAACACAATTTATGTAGAAAACTTAAAATAATGGTGCTTAATCAACATCAACTTAAAAGACGTGCTTCATTCAAGATAAATCAAAACAAATTATCAAAATGAAAACAATACCACTAATATCAACATAAAAATAATATTAAAAAATGACCTTATTATGCCATCATCCTCTTCAGTAAGCTTCACAAGAAACTCCTTAAATCAAAGGGTAAGGAGCCAGTGTGGTGTATAAGCTTTTCTTCCATCATAAGTAGGCAGTCTCGCGTCCAACTCTATATCTCTGTACCATTTCACTAACTTTGCTATAATTGCTCTAGTCACACTTCTTGACCTTGCTTCAGGGGCAATTGTAACCTATAACAACCAACAAACAAAAAACTGTAAAAAGCAAATTTTGCATTTCAACCCAAATATCTAAAACAAAACTAAGTTCGAACTTACATCATAATGATTCAAATCTTTGTCAACAAAATCAACTACAAAATGATTAGCTTTCAAAAAACACCTACTTGGGTAAAACTCGGTATTCTTACTTGAAACGGGAAGGTTACTAAATACATGATTTCTAGCTTCAAATTCTGAACAACTCACTTGTTTTGCAACTTTGGGCAAATAGGTTTTACCTTTGCCTCTCCCTCACTTTTTACCACTACTCTTAGCTTCTGTAGCTCTAACTTTTGCTGATTGCTTTAGTTTTGAAGTGGCTTCTTGTTCCTAGAATTAACAAAGTGCTTCTCCCCATTACAATTCTTGACTATAGGCTGGTTAACGGGCATTTTAGTTAATGTGTTGCAATGAAGTACTAGATCAAAACAATTTCTCTCTTTCTACAGTTCCAAGCATGTCAATACAACTTCAAACCTGTAAAAATTAAAATTTAAAATAAGAAAAATAAGAAAGTTGTAAATCAAAATTCTAAGAATAGCTATAAGATGAGTTGCTAGTAACGGCAGCAAAAAGATTAGGCTAGAAAAACAGAAAATCACAATTACAAAATTATTTTTCAAAACTGCCATCAAAATCAAAAGACTTATTGACTATATCTGTTAATCTATTAAACATTCGCAGCAAAAACACACAGAACAAGAGCATAGATAAGAACCAAATACAAAATTATAATAAATTTGGGGTTTTATATGCAAAGATTGTGTGAATTTCTGACAAAATTAACCCTCGTTCTCTCCACTTTATTTCATTTCCAATCGCTTTCTTCATTGTTCCTTGCTCACTTCGTTACCTTCTTTCTGATTACTTATGCTTTTTGAAGAAACTCATACTGATCTAAATAGAACATTGAGCTGCCGAATTTCCAAAATTGTTCCTCACCATAGCTAAGTTTTTAACTTCAATAGTAATAGTGGAAAACAAAAATTTAAAGCTAAACAGGCTAACAACGAACATGACAAAATAAGAAACAATAATTCGTCCACTAGAATACTTAACTTTCAGCTCAGAAAGTCAATTATCCATAGGGAAAAACAAAATCAAACCTGAAGTATATACCAAAATATATACCTAAAAGTGGTCGAAGTTCGCTGTAGTTGAGGAATCGAAGCACTGCACAGTGAAGCCGACGGATCGGAACAGTGGCGAGGTTGAGGAATCAGAGCAGCAATGAGCATCGAAGTTGAGAATGAGTAGCGAAGTTGAGGAATGGTGATTAAGGGGATTTTAAATTAACGTTAATTTAGGGCTATGGAAGCGAAGCGAAAAATGGGTTATTCGCGGTAGATATTGAAATATGAGAGGGAGAATAGAAATATCAGCGCCAACATTTTCTGTTTTATCAATAGCGTGTTAGGAGTTATAATTTTAGTATAAATGATTACGGGAAAACTAACAATAGCAAGTCACGTTGCGATGCAGTCCTCTCGTGCTATCAATACATCATTTTCTTGTAGTGAACCCTGTTTTCACAGAATAATAATATGGATATTATATATAAAAAGAAAGTAGAAATAGAAAGGAGACAAGAAGAATTTTATAGTGGTTCGGCTGTTAACGAAGCCTACGTCTACTTTATAGTTTTTATTATACACCGATCACTGTTACAAGATGTATTTGATTACAAAGCTCTAGAATATCCTTAGCTAGATTGAATCTCCAAGGTTGGGTTCCACTGGAAAATCACAGTGAACCCCTTTGAAGATTATTGTAAGGGAGATGAAGAGTGAAGAAAGCTTCCAGCAGAGTTTCAGCTATCAGTCCTGAGGCCTCCCCTTTATGTTGTAGGTGGGAGAGTATTTATAGAGGTTGGAGAGTTACCGGGCCAGGCCTGTTCGCCAACCACTTGCAGATGATTACAGGAAGGAGCACTGGAGTATGCCTCGCGACCCGAGCCAAAACCATGAATCGCTAGCGATCTATAGTGTTTTCCCGAGTGCAAGCCAACTCCTAGACTTTGGTTTCTGGAGTGCCTTTTTCATCTCATATCGATGTTGTTCACGTAATCTTGTTGCACGTCGCCTTGTTTTGATGACGGTCTACTTGCTGGTTGTATTTAGCTGCTGATTGAACTAGACAAATGCTTGTCCCTTGATTTAACTAACTCGAAATCTCGTCAAACTCAGTCATTGCTTCTGTAATGTGGATTGAATCATGATGCGAGAGGCTCTGCAAACTCCTAAGTTAATACTATGGATCGGTAGCGATCCATGTCCTTAGTGTATTTTCTATTCTTTTTACTTGACTCCCATTGGCTTGTTACTCTAGTTATTTTGGTTGACTTCTGGGCTATTCTGACTTGACCAAGTCGTTCCGACTTCTCCTGGTCTTGCTGGGTAAAAACCCGGATAACATTTTCCCCATATTAAACTTAAGTTTGTAAATATAATTGTTTATAAATTGACTCCCCTAACGTGCGAAATTATAGAAGATCTCCCTTAAGATCAAACAATTCCATCGAATGGAGTATGACTGTATGTGTGATAGCATCTACTATACCAGGAATATCAATGAACCCAATTCTTGCAATTGCTCAGGATACCCTCTTTTAGCTTCTAGGCCTATTTCTTAGTTCAAGATCCCTCTTACTAACTGGAATAAAAGAATTAGTAGATCTGTTCCGCCCAAAATGGGCTGGGGTTATGAACTTATAATCATGGAATCGACTCGATCATCAGATTATAAGTGCATTCCATACCGGACCAGACCAGAATAGGGTTATGTACATTCTTATTATGAGAAGGGGTCATTCGAGCGTATGTAAATAGATACTATGTTTCCATATGGATCCCTACATCGTTACATTCTATTTAGGATGACTATTTTAAATAAAATATATCAAATTTCTTGGATTCTTTCTTGTTCCTTTTCGATGACAAAATATTTGAGTGGGGAGATTGTAACGACCCGTATTTTTAATAATTTAAAAATATAAAATTTAATATAATTATTGACTAAAAATGGTTAGAAATAAAGATTTTACGATTTATTAGTGGAAATTTTATTGGATGTATGTTACAATCTAAGAAATCCTTAGATAACAAGTTTAATAAGTTGAAACTCTTAAATAACAAATGTTAATGTTATATGAATAAAATGAACGCTATCTCTAGTGGGAATATAATTTGTAAAATTTAATTTGAATATGATTGTAAAGTTTAATAAGTAATAAAATAAATGATGTATTAATGGTGAAATTATATATTATTAATTGAAATTGGTTTTAATGTGCAGTATGAAATCAATTATTTAGCACGTAAATTTATTAAAATTTGTTTGTAAACAATAATTTTATAAGTGTGTTTAAATTACAATGCTGTAACAATTGTTTATTTCCCACCTCATTATTTAATCCATTTGAAATTAATTAGGTAATCAACGAGGAATTAAATGTAATTGAAATCTTTCAAATAAAAGGAAAGAGAACATTAATAGTAATTAATGAGCGTAATAATAGAAACATATGTTTGAATTAAAATAAAGGAGAAAGTTGAGGAAATAAAATGAAAACATATGTTTTAATTGAAAAGGAAATTTGATGTAATATAAAGAACATGTAAATCAAAATAAAAGGAATTATTTGAGATTTAAATATAATAAACTAGGATTTTATCACTATTGTAATTTAATGTTGAAATTAATGTAATATTTAAATCTTGAATTTAACATGGAAAATTTAACTTTAAAAGATTATTAATTCCTGTTTAATAAAGAATGATGATAAGAAACTTTTAATTTTTTAATTTAAATGTGATAAAATCAGTTTATAATAATTCGTTTAATGAACGTGTAAAAATAAATATAAATTAATTTTAAAACTAACTTTTATATACGATAGAATTAGGGTTTGAAATTAATTTAATTGATTTTAAAAATATTAAAAACCTATATTTCAATATATGGGATGACCTATTTTCGATTTGGGAATGAAATGGGCTTTTCAGGCCTTTTGACCCAATCAATTCATATTCAAATGAAAAATGTATTTTTGAAATGTAATTATTCAAATTGATTCAAATTTGGAATAATAATAAAATCGAATTATTAATGAACGTCGTGGTTTGTAATAACTGTTTGCAAAGTAGAAATATTGTATTTGTCCATAACTGTAATTGGTAAATTATTTGAATATAATATAATATAATTTTATTGAGAAATAAAAGGTTAACTTTCGTATACGATGGAATTATGCCTCGAAACTAGTTTTATTATATTCAGAAGGCCTTTTTACATATAGATTGCCTATCAGCACGCCTCATGTAACATCCCGCCATTTTGTATGCTTTAAGCAGACACAAGTGCCAACTCAAACCATACAGAAGGGCAGATTGTTATTGGGGTAAATAAGAAAAAGCAGAGAAAAAAAACAAAAAAAACAGTATCTCGCAACGGAATGATAAAAATATAATAATCAAATAACAGTTCATGAAGCTGTATACAAAACATTTGATTATACTTATAAAATACAAAATCTGAGTTACACATATCAGAGATAAATAAATAATGTAGCGGAACAGTATAATGTACTGGAATAATATAGTAAATAATAATAAAATCTTCGTCTTCGTCTTCCAGAAACAAGTCTTTGAATATTGAAATGCTCAGGCTGACCCGAGCGAATTGAAAAGACAAAACACTTGAGTCAGAACTAAAAGATCTTATGTGAGTTAAATCAACGTTAAATAAATATGAGTGTAAACGACGCCGGGGATGTTTACGGGGTTTGACATCTGCTATCCAGTGTCTAACGTGAGTGCAGTAACTTAAGAGATGTTCGAGATTCACATCTCTTAAGGATCCGTTAAACTATCTACTATGTAATACAATACGCTATTATAATATGTCTACAGTAATATAAACTATTAAAATAGCGTTAAGGCATTACATTTTCCCCCTTAACACATTTTTATTTCCCATAGTCTATACAATACCGTAATCCCGACCATACTGGACGTTGTCAGAGGGCACTCCATAGGTATGGTACAAACCAAACTTGTAGAAGGCGCGCTAGGGTAGGTGACATGGCACAACTAGGCAATGCCAGGGTAGATATACCAATTATACTTTCGGACCGGTGGTAATGCATAGTAGCTACTACCGCCCACCTCGGAACACAATCCCGAATAAAAAAATCGAGGGTGGCCACCAAATAAATCGCAAAGTTAGAATATAGTATCGATGGATTATGCCCGATCGGAGGAATGACCTCACTTAGCCCGTCAATTGCTCCAGTTTTAGCCACCTTAAGCTAACTCATGGGAGTCAGGTCCACGTATATACCTTTAGGATCGTCGCTACAATCCTACTTCATTCTGGAATCTCCACCGCGTACACAGTTGTCAAAGTGGTTTTGGGTATTGGCAGAGAGTATGACAATATCTGATCCCGGTCTCTTTAACAACCAATCGCTTACTACACATCGGATGGTTCTTTTACATTTCCAAAATCATTTCATAATTGATATCAAAATATCATATTCAATTCAAATCATATCATTTTCGAAATCAATACTTACGTCCGAAATTATACCATATTGAAATCATAGTTCGAAATAATATTTCCTTTCAAAAGCCATATTTCCAAAATAGGTTAAACTCTCATTTCAAAATTATCATATTAAACCAAATATGCTATTTAGATCCCAACTTAGGTTATACTGTCGCTTAACCACATTCACTTTAAAAATCGAGAATTTGAATATAAACCCATCCATTTTACTTAGTTTTGAATTTTGAACAAAATAGTTATAAATAGTTATAAATAGTTAATATAGATTGAAAATAGATTAAATAGCTTTAAAATAGATTAATTAGACTTAAAATAAGTTAAAACAGGTTAATTAGTTTAAATAAATTAAATGGTTTAAAATAGGTTAAAATGATTTAATATAATTAATACAGGTTAAAATAGTTTAATACGTTGAAATCTTAATAATTATAATTTTTGAAATAATTTTTTTTAAACAGTTTATATTAAAACATGAATTTGTTATTTATATCAAATTAAACTATTCATTTCATTTCAACGCATTTGGACCATTTTCAATTTCCAAGTCAATAAACCAAATTCCAAACCTTTCAATTTAACATTTCAATAAACTATTGAATTTCATATCGTTTCAATCCATGTTCAAATATCAATTCGGATTACTCGAATTTTAAAATATTTCAAAGTTATTTTCAAACAACTTCAATAACTTAATTTCGATAGAATTTCATTTATACTTAAAAGTTTAACTTTAAACTTCCAATTTAATTTCTTAAAGCAATTCCTTTACCATTTCATATTTCATCATAAACTTGATTTTTCAAAATAATTCAATTTATATAAATCAAATTTTATTTCAAAATATCATTTAATTAAATTCAAAAATTAAGGATTTTAAAATCTTTTAATTTAACCAATCCGGTGTCCGTATATAATTCTCTACCCTAGGGTCAAGTGATACGGATATTTATCATTTCAATCTGCAATTTAATTTTTTTTATTTATGGATATATATCATTTCAATCCGCAATCCAAAAAATATGAAATCCATAAAATCGCTCGAGTCTATCATTTCAACCCATAACGATTTTTCCTTAATCTATTGATCATTCGGGTATGTATCATTTCAACCTATAGTGAACTTGCAGTTTATAACGATATAATATACAACATCCATTCATCCAATACAACAAATCAAACATCCATCACATTCATCATCCAAATCAATTAATAAACTTCAATAGATAACTGATAATCAATAACAAGTATTTAACTGGCAATTTATATTCAATAATAAATTAAATAACAATTTAATTCAAATAAATTAAAATTAACTGAGATGATGATTTAAAATATACCAAACAGTCATAAATAAATTTTAATCACACTATAAATTTAATTTAACAAACATAAGAAATTTTAGAAGTTGCGAGTGGGTCAAAACACTCACTTTTGAATTTAAATAGAATTTAAATCCAATTAAAGCCCAAAATTTGAACGATCGCAGAATTTGTCCAAACCCACGTCAAAATGTCTGTGATTTCAGTACGGTCCCAGCGGAGAAAACCGCGAGTAAATTGGACCTCGTATGCATAAATTATGTCGATTAGAACATTATATGACAAAAATTAAAAATAACTAAAATAAATATAAAATAACAAACATATATACACGTCAGCATCTTCCCCTTTGAAACCCTAACAAGCAGGCACGCGAACCAAAACCCAGAACATCGTGCCTCCCACGCAAACGCGCCGGCACCGCCGCCAGCTATCACGGTCGCGAACCCCCACCAGAAAGCTGCCGACCTACCCAAACGTTCCTAACCCCGCGCGATCAACTCACCACTCATGGTCGCGAAAACAAGGATCATCCGCCGCCAAAACTGTCCAACCCTAGTTGAATTGTTGACGATGATTAAGCCACCAAATTGCGAAACGAACCATATAGATGCGCTCCCCTCCGTCCTCTCTACACGACTGCATCGATGGTTTGACGATCAGTCGAAGTACATCGGAACGTGATGAACAGTCGAAAATAGTTCATCTCTTTCTGGACAGACAGAGATTCAAATTGGAAAACGGATTACAGATCTGAGATGCGCTCGTCGAGAGCTTCAAATCGATACATAATTTGATGAAGTTTGAGGAGTTTGAATTTTTGATTTGGTTTTGATTTTGAATTTGCAATTGGGAATTAGGGTTTGTCTGCCATTGGAAAGAGAGGAACAAATGGAATTGTACGTATAGTAAAACTAAGATGAGGAATACTAAGGTTTATAACAGGTTAATTATAGGTAGGTCAGAATTGAGATGAATGGGCAAGATTTGATTATAACGTTGAAGGATAAATGGCCCGAAAAGCGCGTTCCGTCTCCGAAACGAAAATGGGTCATCCCATATATCAAAATAGATGTTTTCAAATAATTTAAATTCAATGGAATAGGTTTCAAGTTCAAATTCCATCGTCTGAAGAAGTTATGTTGAAATCAGCTTAATTCAAATCGATTTCAAGTGATTTTAATTAAATTGATTTCTAGGGTTTTCGAGTCCGTTCGATCAAACGACAAGTCCGATCGCTATGAAACTTGAAATCCTACAATAATTCACAGTTACGGATCTGATGAAACTGGTTTCGTTGAAATCTAAGTTAGTGGCTATAATGGATATTTTCACGTTAATTAAATAAATTAATAATTAATTAATCAAATCACTTTTTTCAATTTAAATTTTAATAATTTACAACTTCTATCATTTTTGATTTCATAAACATTTATAATAACTCAAACAATTTAGATATCAATTCAAAGTTAATTAATTTACCAATTACAGTATTTAATTTCAATTTCCGTAAATTCATATATTATCAATTGAAATTCCAACAAATCCATTTATTTGATTTTAAATCCTGTTATTCAATCAATTGTCATCTCAAGGGTACAATTAACATTGGTTTATATCCTAATACATTAATAATTTCCAATTTTCATCTTGGTTTCATTCTTTTATTACATCCATTATTTCCTTATGAATATAATTACATTTCTATACATATATTACATTCATAATCTACAGTTATTATCTTAACTCGCATTAATGTAACATTTATTTACATTTAATTTCAATTGATTTCCAATTAAATTAATAGGCTAAATAAAAAGATAACATACAATATTTTTCCACAGTTAACCTTTAGTCACATCAATAAGCTTTTATTACTTAAAAATCAATGTTACCATTTATTTTCATAATACTAATTTAATTCAATTTCCATTAAGTATCTATTATTACCGAAATCTCATTATATTAACAAATTTAATTTATCGAAAATTACGGGTCGTTACACTCTCCCCCACTCAAAATGTTTCCTCCCCGAAAAGGAAAAGAAGGGAAAAGAAGGAATTTAGAAATCAATATATCTTATTCAAAATATTAAATTTATAAACAAATAATTTACAAAATTAAATTAATTTAAATAAAATATGTCAATTTATAACAATTAAATCCTTTTATATTCAAGTAAATAAAAGTTTGGAAAATATTTCACAAAACTTTCTAAGTCCAAAATTCACGAAAATTTTCGACAGAGTCTCCTTTGTACGGAGAGGCTCGGGAGAAATAACAATATCAAAATATAACAATATCTCATATATTTTCCAAAATAATAAATCCCAATAGGGAAAAATATAATATAATATCGCTAGGAAACCGTAATCCGAGAACGTGTCTATTTGTCGGGCAATTAACGCTTATTCTATGAAACCAAAAGTAGTAGCAATTGCTTCCATAACCTGTATTTCACTTATATAATCCAAAAGAGGTTAATAATTACATAAAATGAAATGTTTAACGTTGTTTCAACCACTAACAAACAAATCAATATAAAACAACAATCACTTGTAACCACAGCATACAATCATCATATGAAATCAATACAAATCAATTATCCATCCATAGCAAACAAACAAAGGTTTGTTCGGGTTCAAATTTTTTTTAACTGCCTAGAATGAAAAATAAACGACTGAGTGCACCATTTACTCAACAATCTTAGATGAACTCAATAGATTATTCATAAATCTTAAACAATTAGAAGTATCCTATCCCAAACAACCCATATACCCAAAACAAACAATAATTTACAATGTATTTGAGTTATTCTTATTAAATTTCTTTTACAACATTTACAGTTTTTTATTTTTCTTTTCATTCATACAAGGATTATTTCTTTAACTTACATTTATCTCTTACAAAATTTTATTCCCATTAATTCATTCGGTGTTTATTTCGTTTATTTTCCCTTTATTACTTACAAAATTCATTTTCATTTATTCATATCATGTCAATTTCTTTTATTGCATTACATTCATTTTATTATTTACTTTAATTATAAATAGTTTCAATATTAACTTAAGTTCAAAATCCTTTACTTACAGTACTCATTTTCTATTTCATTTAATTAGTAGTATTAAAATTTTAACTCAAGTTTATAACTATTTTCATATCAAATTTCTTATTTATAAAAGTTAATTTCATTGAACACTTCCATTACATAAGTTTTACTTGTAAAATTTCCATTACATATTCTTTTAACGTTTCAACTTTTTATAATTGGTAAGTTATATATATATATATATGTGTGTCTTTAAGAATGCAATTGAAAGTTACACAAGTTTGACTTACTTATTTTAATTAACTTAAGGTTCAATAATTATCATTCCTTATTTTCATATTCTTTTCGTTTACAAGTTACAAATTCAAATTCCTTGTATATTTCAGTTATAACTTGCATATAATATCTTATTTTCATTTAGAAGTTTCAATTATTAAATAGTTAAATTTTTTATTCCATTACAATAATTGAAATCTCTAATTTATATAAACTTAAGAACTGGTTCCATTTCAATTATTTTAATATAATAATATATAATCATAGCTTTTATATATATCAAATCATAATTGGAATTAAAATCAAGATTATCGAAACAATTGTGCAGTAAAACTACTACAACAGTCTTCCCACTTTGAAACTCGAAAATGAACGTCGATGATGCGTGCACTCATCATCGAAATTATTTTCCAGCGACAGAGAGGGGAGCACAGAACTTATTTCTTTCCAAAATTTCATTAAAACAATACTTTCAAATTATATTGAAATATTTATATAAGAAAATACTTCTAATAACAATATTATTATATCCCAAAATCATTCGAAAGAAATTTTCAAAAACCACGGAACTTAAGTTCTAAATTTCCAAATTTCATTTATTTTATTTTCAAATCTTATTTCCAACCTATATTTATAAATTTCACTACCTAACAACAAATATATTACAACCGAATATATAATTTATAAATCATTATTTTATATATAAAATATACAATAGGCAAAATTATTTCAATCACCTCCATTTTAAAACAATATTATGTCCGTGAGTCCTATTAAGCATTTAGAAATCCCTATCGATGTCATAGCGTCCTATGCACCAACCAGAATTTATAAATACAAAACAGGAC
Organism: Allium fistulosum; assembly: GCA_030737815.1. Taxonomy (NCBI): domain Eukaryota; kingdom Viridiplantae; phylum Streptophyta; class Magnoliopsida; order Asparagales; family Amaryllidaceae; genus Allium; species Allium fistulosum. The sequence goes on from CM060906.1 coordinate 331,093,160, forward strand.
AAATTAACACAATATAAAAACCTTTTTATAACACTAACAAGTACGCTCTCTCATATATATATACTCTCAATGACCCATTCTAGGGTATTACTACCCTATTTTATATGAGTCAGACCCCACAAAGCTAAGGTTATCGCTAAACCTGGCTCTGATACCAATTGTAACATGTAACGCCCCACTCTGAGACCCACTGTAACAAAGAGTATTACGGGAGTAATACTGTCTGTTAAAGCGGAGAATAGAGTATAGTGGAAGCGACCATTTGTAATCAAGCTATAACTATCTACCGAATACGTCGAAAGGTGGAATCTATTTAGGGTTTTCTCAATCAGGTGGTTCGACATATTTGGTAAATACTTGTAACGAAATTACAAATGGCTAAAGATCTATCAGGACAAAGCATAATAACATAATAAGATAGCATCACAAAACAATATCACATAACAGCATAGAGTCTCAGAACAATACATCGTCAATACAGATCCAAATACTAAAAGTGGGTACAAAGCCACTGCTCACACATGTGAGTCAAAAATATGTACATATAAGAGTCTGAATAATAACATAAGCGGACACTAAGATAAGCTATCTTAAAAGCATAGCAGATAAGTCCAAAGCGGAAGCACAGAGCAGCTAAGTCCAGAGACCTAACCTGAAACAACTCGGTCTGACCCGAGCGAAAAACACTCGGGTCAGGCTAGCTAAACAATCAGTAATAACTAAGATATATAATAATGCGGTACGTAAACAAAACAATACTTATCCAAAGAGAAGTATATTATGAACCACAAGAATATAATGACGATCCCTAATCATCAATAAACACTAAAAATCTCCAAAGAGAAATCAACACCAAAGTGTAGAATAAATAAAATCGCCTCATATCATCGGCGTAGCCAAAGCTATAAAAAGATGCCCATATGCAATAATCCCAAAAGTGACCAGAGTCTGTAATCAATGCCCAAGCAAAGATCGATGCTCCAAAGAGCAATGGGGATATACTGAAAAGTCAATGAAATCAAACACTGAAAAACAGTGCCCAGAGACACTGTGAATCCACAAGGTAATCGCACTTACATCGTATGGTTCCATAGAACCAACACCGAATGGCGGTACTCGAATGGATATATATAAAAAAATCATCAGATAATACAAGTATTGCACGTGCACCGACCAGAGTCGTTGTTGCCAAGTACTGTAAAGTTGTGATCGATCACTCGCACAGATGCGGAACGCGCGAAACGGCGAAATCCTTCCCAGAAGGATAAAGGCCCAGAGGCACACGCCGAAAAGTAAACTGCTCCATAGAGCAGGTGTCCAGAGACGGTTGCCCAGAGGCATGGTGACCCAGAGGTCCAGTACTGGCCGCCCAGAGGCAAATGTGTCACTAACTTCTTGGAGAGGAACCCGTAAAGTGTTAACAATGAGTCCCATACCCCACGTTCGCACTAAACGGTTTCCTAACCAATAGCAAGCTCACACTCCAAACAATAAAAAGTCCACCTCGTATCATCGGTAAACTAGACCCAAAGGTCAAAACGATCAATCGAATAGGTCGGGGATTAACCGGAAAGAAAATACACACGGTTTCCATAGGCCGGAGATTTCCTAACCGTTTAAGCACCTTTCCACTTCGCTCGACGTGCTAAAAAGTGAGTGTGGGATTTTTATTATAGAAAATAATGGTTCGAAACGGATTTATAATTGATTTTGAGAACACTTTAAAACGGCTTTTGAAAACTCTCCTATTATGGAATAATTAATTTAATAATTAAAAATAATATTATATAATAATTTCGAAAGCCATTCAGGAGTGAAAAATCTTTTGAAAATCATTCATAAAACCCGTGTACGAAATCTAGAGACAAATCTCAAAGAAATCAATGAAAACCAGAAAATCATCAAAAATATTCTAAGTGTTTGTAAACATTCAAAAACAGCTGCGAACCCAAGTTCGGCAATATAGTTGGACCAGAAAACTATGTCCAAATGTCATGAAAATTTGCAGGCATGTAGTCCAACATTCCTACTTTAAGATGCAAAAAGAATTTCTGGATTCCGAGTTGAGACGAAGTGGCAGCGACGTTTCAAAGTTGGACCCAGAACAAGATTCACACTGTTTACCAACAGCGACCAAAGTTCAACTTCGACACGAAATTTGAAGTACCAAACAAACTCCAATGTTGTCCAAATTTTCCGAAGCTGGAGTTCGAAACTCCACCTTTCCAACGAGACCAAAAACGTCGAATTCCGACTTCGGATGCGATCGTGGCGGCATCGCGAAGTGGAGGCAAAAATCTAGAAACAGACAGTTTGGATGCAGTTTTTTTTTCTTTTTTTTTCGACGCGGGCTTCGGCCCGCATCAGCCTGCCCCAGCCCGCGCGGGCTGGGTTCCCTCAAGTCCCAGCCCGCCTGGGCTGGGAATCAAGTCCCAGCCCATGTGGGCTGGGATCACTTAGGTCCCAGCCCGCTTGGGCTGGGAACCATGTCCCAGCCCATGCGGGCTGGGATCACATAGGTCCCAGCCCGCCTAGGCTGGGAACCATGTCCCAGCCCATGCGGGCTGGGATCACATAGGTCCCAGCCCGCCAGCCCGCCTGGGCTGGAAACTAGTCCCAGCCCATGCGGGCTGGGATCACTTAGGTCCCAGCCCGCCTGGGCTGGGAATCCTGTCCCAGCCCATGCGGGCTGGGATCACTTTGGTCCCAGCCCGCCTGGGCTGGGAACCCTGTCCCAGCCCATGCGGGCTGGGAAGATTAGCGGGCCGCCTAGTGCGGACCCGCGCTGTTTATTGTGCACCAGCCCACTAAGGGCTGACCTGCTGTGTCTGGGCAGTAGCCTGGGTGCAACCCAGGCCTGCTCTGGGCTTTCAGATCCCTGTTTCAGCCAGGTTGAATTCCAGCCAGCTGATTTTGTTGATTTTTGTGGTTTAGGAGTGTTTTTTTCAGTTTTTGACAACATTTTTCACCAAAATTTTAACTAGCAATAATCACTACTAGCAATAATCATTAATCAATAGTAATTACCTTAAAGAAGCAAATGATCAAGTGGTTTGTGTGCACAATATCAAGCAAATAAGCAAACACTTCATGTGCAACTTTCCAAAGCAAAGAGGATGAAGATTAGAGAGCTTCAAAATTAAAAAGAGAACAAAACCAAGGATTACAAAGAGATTTCACAAATTAAACTAAAGATTAGAAGGTGATTAGGCCTAGGATTGCATTACCTTGCTAGGATTAAACAAGTTTAGCCATGTAGAGAAGGAGATGGGTCTTCTAAAGGGAGGCCATTAATTTTTTTTTCTTGTTTAGATGTAGGTTTAGGATTTTATGAAGAGGATGAGGGTTAGGGTTATGAAATGAGTCTGAGATATTATAAAGGAGTGGGTTAGGCTAATGGGTCATGATAAGGGGTTTTAAAACCCATTAGGACTTAGTTTATTTTCTAATGTTATCATGTAAACAAAAATCCTAATAAGCATCCTAGTTTTTAATTAAAGCCATGTAATTTTCTCATTTGGCCCATTAAACCATAATCACTTTAAAATTCCCCTTTTAAATATTAAATTCCAAAAATATTAATTTCCCCATTTTTAAACCCAAAATACTTTAATTTGCAAACCAATTGCAAAATTTAAATTCCCAAAATTTTTGTTTAGCTCCCTTTTCCACTTAAAATAATAATTTTAATTTATTATTCGGTAATTGCAATCTCAGGGTTGTTACAAACTCTCCCCCTTAAGAAAATTGCGTCCCCGCATTTCCTTAAATATAGAAATCGTCTATAACATCTAATCCACAACGTGCAGATTCGCACGGAAAGAAAATCCACAAAGATCAATATTTATATTCTCACAGAGCAAGCTAAGGGTCATGGATCCACCAATGGGATTCACAATCCTTAGTGAAGAAACCATACAAGTAACATCCAAAGATAAAGTATCAACTAGTTCCTTTGATACGAATGAGTGAGAGACAACCGTATCAAAGAACTCTAAAAGATCTACCATGAAATAAAATAGAGCCTTCAAGAACGGAAGGATGTGTACCTTTAGGCTGAGCAGAAGTGGTAGGAGCCTTGGCAGCATTAAGCCTGCCAGGCTTGGCACTAGCTGGAGCAATAGGACAAGTGGTGATCCTGTGTCCCTCCTTCTTACAGAAGGTGCAATAGAGAGGTTTGGGACACTCCCGAATAAAGTGATCAGGAGAACCGCAATTGAAGCATTTCTTCGGAGGACGGGTCCCACTAGGCAGAGCAGGAGTCTGGGACTCAGTCTGAGGCTGAGAACTAGAGCTGATCGCTATCTTCTTCTTGTGCTGAAAAGAAGAGCCAGACAGGTCAGGAGGAAACCTCTTCTTGGTGGGGTTTGTGGATTACACACCACCATCATCACTATGCTCCATCTCGACTGACTCAAGATGTAGAGCTGCATCGACTAGCTTTTCGAATGAGAGCTCAAGCTGAAGCATAAGCTGCCTCTTCAGATATTTCTTCAAGCCCTCAACAAATTTGAGGTTCCTCTTATAAGGAGTAGCAATAAACTCAAGGCCGTACTTGGACAGGGCCTCGAAGGAAGAGACATAGTCGGATACAGAGGATTTCCCCTGCTTGAGATCAAGAAAGCGGCGAGCAAGGGAGTTCTTCTCTGACTCTGGGATGAATTTGAGCTCAAATCTCTCACGAAACTGAGCCCAAGTAAGTATGGACTCATCTATCTCGGCAATAAGGAGTTCGTACCAATCCAGGGCACGACTCAGAAGCTGACTAGAAGCAATAAGAACACGGTCATGATCCGGGATATCCATACGAGTGAAAATGCGCTCGCATATCCGAATCCAAGCCTGGACCTCTAAGACATTCTCGGAGCCACTGAACGGCTTCCCTCCGAGATGGGTAAAATCACTGCAGAGACGCGCAAAAGCATCCTTGCACGGAGCATCAGCAACTGGGGCTGGAGACTGAAAATGAGACTGGGAATTCCGAACCAGCTCCATGATCTGGTCGGTGGTCATGAACACACCCTCGGGATGAGTGTTGCTGGACTGCCCAGCAGCACTGGTCTGACGTGTGGGTCTCCCTCTTCCCCTTCCAGACATACTGAAAGTCAAACGGGAATTAGAGTTAGACATGATTCAATGATAGATAATTAATTAAGGAATACTACGGAATATAACGGATTCCTAAACATATTCCTAACTTATCTATCAATAGGCACAAGGAAGGGATTTGATTTAATTCGGATCTAATTAAAATGTATTGTACTAAGTGTATCTGTTCTGTGTTTATTATGCTTATTCCTGAAACCAGCTTTGATACCAAGCTGTAACGCCCCACTCTGAGACCCACTGTAACAAAGAGTATTACGGGAGTAATACTGTCTGTTAAAGCGGAGAATAGAGTATAGTGGAAGCGACCATTTGTAATCAAGCTATAACTATCTACCGAATACGTCGAAAGGTGGAATCTATTTAGGGTTTTCTCAATCAGGTGGTTTGACATATTCGGTAAATACTTGTAACGAAATTACAAATGGCTAAAGATCTATCAGGACAAAGCATAATAACATAATAAGATAGCATCACAGAACAATATCACATAACAGCACAGAGTCTCAGAACAATACATCGTCAATACAGATCCAAATACTAAAAGTGGGTACAAAGCCACTGCTCACACATGTGAGTCAAAAATATGTACATATAAGAGTCTGAATAATAACATAAGCGGACACTAAGATAAGCTATCTCAAAAGCATAGCAGATAAGTCCAAAGCGGAAGCACAGAGCAGCTAAGTCCAGAGACCTAACCTGAAACAACTCGGTCTGACCCGAGCGAAAAACACTCGGGTCAGGCTAGCTAAACAATCAGTAATAACTGAGATATATAATAATGCGGTACGTAAACAAAACAATACTTATCCAAAGAGAAGTATATTATTATGAACCACAAGAATATAATGACGATCCCTAATCATCAATAAACACTAAAAATCTCCAAAGAGAAATCAACACCAAAGTGTAGAATAAATAAAATCGCCTCATATCATCGGCGTAGCCAAAGCTATAAAAAGATTCCCATATGCAATAATCCCAAAAGTGACCAGAGTCTGTAATCAATGCCCAAGCAAAGATCGATGCTCCAAAGAGCAATGGGGATATACTGAAAAGTCAATGAAATCAAACACTGAAAAACAGTGCCCAGAGACACTGTGAATCCACAAGGTAATCACACTTACATCGTATGGTTCCATAGAACCAACACCGAATGGCGGTACTCGAATGGATATATATAAAAAAATCATCAGATAATACAAGTATTGCACGTGCACCGACCAGAGTCGTTGTTGCCAAGTACTGTAAAGTTGTGATCGATCACTCGCACAGATGCGGAACGCGCGAAACGGCGAAATCCTTCCCAGAAGGATAAAGGCCCAGAGGCACACGCCGAAAAGTAAACTGCTCCATAGAGCAGGTGTCCAGAGACGGTTGCCCAGAGGCATGGTGACCCAGAGGTCCAGTACTGGCCGCCCAGAGGCAAATGTGTCACTAACTTCTTGGAGAGGAACCCGTAAAGTGTTAACAATGAATCCCATACCCCACGTTCGCACTAAACGGTTTCCTAACCAATAGCAAGCTCACACTCCAAACAATAAAAAGTCCACCTCGTATCATCGGTAAACTAGACCCAAAGGTCAAAACGATCAATCGAATAGGTCGGGGATTAACCGGAAAGAAAATACACACGGTTTCCATAGGCCGGAGATTTCCTAACCGTTTAAGCACCTTTCCACTTCGCTCGACGTGCTAAAAAGTGAGTGTGGGATTTTTATTATAGAAAATAATGGTTCGAAACGGATTTATAATTGATTTTGAGAACACTTTAAAACGGCTTTTGAAAACTCTCCTATTATGGAATAATTAATTTAATAATTAAAAATAATATTATATAATAATTTCGAAAGCCATTCAGGAGTGAAAAATCTTTTGAAAATGATTCATAAAACCTGTGTACGAAATCTAGAGACAAATCTCAAAAAAATCAATGAAAACCAGAAAATCATCAAAAATATTCTAAGTGTTTGTAAACATTCAAAAACAGCTGCGAACCCAAGTTCGGCAATATATTTGGACCAGCAAACTATGTCCAAATGTCATGAAAATTTGCAGGCATGTAGTCCAACATTCCTACTTTAAGATGCAAAAAGAATTTATGGATTCCGAGTTGAGATGAAGTGGCAGCGACGTCTCAAAGTTGGACCCAGAACAAGATTCACACTGTTTACCAACAGCGACCAGAGTTCAACTTCGACACGAAATTCGAAGTACCAAACAAACTCCAATGTTGTCCAAATTTTCCAAAGCTGGAGTTCGAAACTCCACCTTTCCAACGAGACAAAAAACGTCGAATTCCGACTTCGGATGCGATCGTGGCGGCATCGCGAAGTGGAGGCAAAAATCTAGAAACAGACAGTTTGGATGCAGTTTTTTTTTTCTTTTTTTTTTCTTTTTTTTTCGACGCGGGCTTCGGCCCGCGTCAGCCTGCCCCAGCCCGCATGGGCTGGGTTCCCTCAAGTCCCAGCCCGCCTGGGCTGGGAATCAAGTCCCAGCCCATGCGGGCTGGGATCACATAGGTCCCAGCCCGCCTGGGCTGGGAATCAGTCCCAGCCCATGCGGGCTGGGATCACATAGGTCCCACCCCGCCTGGGCTGGGAACTAGTCCCAGCCCATGCGGGCTGGGATCACTTAGGTCCCAGCCCGCCTGGGCTGGGAATCCTGTCCCAGCCCATGCGGGCTGGGATCACATAGGTCCCTGCCCGCCTGGGCTGGGAACCAGTCCCAGCCCATGCGGGCTGGGATCACATAGGTCCCAGCCCGCCTGGGCTGGGAACCCTGTCCCAGCCCATGCCGGCTGGGAAGATTAGCGGGCCGCCTAGTGCGGACCCGCGCTGTTTATTGTGCACCAGCCCACTAAGGGCTGGCCTGCTGTGTCTGGGCAGTAGCCTGGGTGCAACCCAGGCCTGCTCTGGGCTTTCAGATCCCTGTTTCAGCCAGGTTGAATTCCAGCCAGCTGATTTTGTTGATTTTTGTGATTTAGGAGTGTTTTTTTCAGTTTTGACAACATTTTTCACCAAAATTTTAACTAGCAATAATCACTACTAGCAATAATCACTAATCAATAGTAATTACCTTAAAGAAGCAAATGATCAAGTGGTTTGTGTGCACAATATCAAGCAAATAAGCAAACACTTCATGTGCAACTTTCCAAAGCAAAGAGGATGAAGATTAGAGAGCTTCAAAATTAAAAAGAGAACAAAACCAAGGATTACAAAGAGATTTCACAAATTAAACTAAAGATTAGAAGGTGATTAGGCCTAGGATTGCATTACCTTGCTAGGATTAAACAAGTTTAGCCATGTAGAGAAGGAGATGGGTCTTCTAAAGGGAAGCCATTAATTTTTTTTCTTGTTTAGATGTAGGTTTAGGATTTTATGAAGAGGATGAGGGTTAGGGTTATGAAATGAGTTTGAGATATTATAAAGGAGTGGGTTAGGCTAATGGGTCATGATAAGGGGTTTTAAAACCCATTAGGACTTAGTTTATTTTCTAATGTTATCATGTAAACAAAAATCCTAATAAGCATCCTAGTTTTTAATTAAAGCCATGTAATTGTCTCATTTGGCCCATTAAACCATAATCACTTTAAAATTCCCCTTTTAAATATTAAATTCCAAAAATATTAATTTCCCCATTTTTAAACCCAAAATACTTTAATTTGCAAACCAATTGCAAAATTTAAATTCCCAAAATTTTTGTTTAGCTCCCTTTTCCACTTAAAATCATAATTTTAATTTATTATTTGGTAATTGCAATCTCAAGGTTGTTACATAACATCCCGCCTTTTTGTACTCTTTAAGCAGGCACACGTGCCAACTCAAACCATACAAAAGGGTGAATTGTTATTGGGGTGAATAAGAAAAAGCAGAGAAAAAAACAGAATCTCGCAGCGGGATGCAAAAATATAATTATCAAATAACAGTTCATTAAGCTGTATACAAAACATTTGATTATACTTATACAATACAAAATCTAAGTTACACATATCCGAGATAAATAAATAATGCAGTGGAACAATATAATGTAGTGGAATAATATAGTAAATAATAATAAAATCTTCGTCTTCGTCCTCTAGAAACAAGTCTTCGAATCCTGAAATGCTCAGGCTGACCCGAGCGAATTGAAAAGGCAAAACACTCGAGTCAGAACTAAAAGATCTTATGTGAGTTAAATAAACGGTAAATAAATATGAGTGTAAACGGCGTCGGGAATGTTTACGGGGTTTGACATCTCCTATCCAGTGTTTAACATGAGTGCAGTAACTTAAGAGATGTTCGGGATTCACATCTCTTAAGGATCCGTTAAACTATCTACTATGTAATACAATACGCTATTATAATATGTCTATAGTAATATAAACTATTAAAATAGCGTTAAGGCGTTACATTTTCCCTCTTAACACATTTTTATTTCCTATAGTCTATACAGTACCGTAATCCTGCCCATACAGGACGTCGTCAGAGGGCACTCCATAGGTATGGTATAAACCAAACTCGTAGAAGGCGTGCTAGGGTAGGAGACATGGCACAACTAGGCAATGCCAGGGTAGATATACCAATTACACTTTCGGACCGGTGGTAACGCATAACAGCTACTACCGCCCACCTCAGAACACCCTATCGAATAAAAAAATCGAGGTCGGCCACCAAATAAATCGCAAAGTCAGAATATAGTATCGATGGAATGTTCCCGATCGGAGGAATGACCTCACTTAGCCTGTCAATTGCTCCTATTTTAGCCACCTTAAGCTAACTCATGGGAGTCAGGTCCACGTATATACCTTTAGGATCGTCGCCACCATCCTACTTCATTTTGGAATCTCCACCGCATACACGGTTGTCAAAGTGGTTTTGGGTATTGGCAGAGAGTATGACAATATCCGATCCCGGTCTCTTTAACAACCAATCGCTTACTACACACTGGATGGTTCTTTTACATTTCCAAAATCATTTCATAATTGATATCAAAATATCATATTCAATTCAAATCATATCATTTTCGAAATCATTACTTACTTCCGAAATTATACCACATTGAAATCATAGTTCGAAATTATATTTCCTTTCAAAAGTCATAATTTCAAAATAGGTTAAAATCTCATTTCAAAACTATGATATTAAACCAAATATGCTGTTTAGATCCCAACTTAGGTTATACTGTCGCTTAACCACACTCACTTTAAAAATCGAGAATTTGAATATAAACCCATCCATTTTACTTAGTTTTGAATTTAGAAGAAAATAGTTTTAAATAGTTATAAATAGTTAATATAGATTTAAAATAGATTGAATATAATTAAAATAGATTAAATAGCTTTAAAATAGATTAATTAGATTTAAAATAAGTTAAAATAGGTTAATTAGTTTAAATAAATTAAATGGTTTAAAATAGGTTAAAATGATTTAATATAATTAATACAGGTTAAAATAGTTTAATAATTTGAAATCTTAATAATTAGAAATTTTGAAATAATATATATATATTTTAAAGCAGTTTATATTGAAACATGAATTTGGAATTTATATCAAATTAAACTATTCATTTCATTTCAACGCATTTGGACAATTTTCAATTTCTAAGTCAACAAACCAAATTCCAAACCTTTCAATTTAACATTTCAATAAACTGTTGAATTTCATATCGTTTCAACCTATGTTCAAATATCAATTCGGATTACTCCAATTTCAAAATATTTCAAAGTTATTTTCAAACAACTTCAATAACTTAATTTCGATAGAATTTCATTTATACTTAAAAGTTTAACTTTAAACTTCTAATTTAATTTCTTAAAGCAATTCCTTTACCATTTCACATTTCATCATAAACTTGATTTTTCAAAATAATTCAATTCATATAAATCAAATTTTATTTCAAAATATCATTTAATTAAATTCGAAAATTAAGGATTTTAAAATCATTTAATTTAACCAATCCGGTGTTCGTATATAATTCTCTACCCTAGGGTCAAGTGATACGGATATTTATCATTTCAATCCGTAATTTAAAATTTTTATATTTACGGATATATATCATTTCAATCTGCAATCCCGAAAATATGAAATCCATAAAATCGCTCGAGTCTATCATTTCAACCCATAATGATTTTTCCTTAGTCTATTGATCATTCGGGTATGTATCATTTCAACCCATAGTGAACTTGCAGTTTATAATGATATAATATACAACATCCATTCATCCAATACAACAAATCAAACATCCATCACATTCATCATCCAAATCAATCAATAAACATCAATAGATAACTGATAATCAATAACAGGTATTTAACTGGCAATTTATATTCAATAATAAATTAAATAACAATTTAATTCAAATAAATTCAAATTAACTGAGATGATGATTTAAAATATACCAAACAGTCATAAATAAATTTCTAATCACATTATAAATTTAATTTAACAAACATAAGAAATTTTAGAAGTTGCGAGTGGGTCAAAACACTCACCTTTGAATTTAAATCCAATTAAAGCCCAAAATTTAAACGAACGCAGAATTTATCCTAACCAGCGTCAAAATGTCCGTGATTTCAGTATGGTCCCAGTGGATAAACCGTGCGTAAATTGGACCTCGTATGCATAAATTATGTCGATTAGAACATTATATGACAAAAATTAAAAATAACTTAAATAAATATAAAATAACAAACATATATACATGTCACCATCTTCCTCTTTGAAACCCTAACAAGTAGGCATGCGAACCCGAACCCAGAACATTGCGCCTCCCACGCAAACGCGCCGGCAACGCCGCCAGCTATCGCGGCCGCGCACCCCCACCAGAAAGCTGCCGACCTACCCAAACGTCCCTAACCCCGCGCGATCAACTCGCCACTCACGGTCGCAAAAACAAGGAGCAGCCGCCGCCAAAACTATCCAACCCTAGTTGAATTGTTGACAATGATCCAGCCACCAAATTGCGAAACGAACCGTATAGATGTGCTCCTCTCCATCCTCTCTACACGACTGTATCGATGGTTTGACGATCAGTCAAAGTTCATTGGAACGTGATGAACAGCCGAAAATAGTTCATCACTTTCTGGACAGACAGAGGTTCAAATTGGAAAACGGATTACAGATCTGAGATGCGCTCATCGAGAGCTTCAAATCGATATATAATTTGATGAAGTTTGTGGAGTTTGAATTTTTGATTTGGTTTTGATTTTGAATTTTCAATTGGGAATTAGGGTTTGTCTGTCATTGGAAAGAGAGGAACAAATGAAATTGTACGTAAAGTCAGACTGAGTTGAGGAATACTAGGGTTTATAACAGGTTATTTATAGTTTGGTCAGAATTGATATGAATGGACAAGATTTGATTATAACGTTGAACGATAAATGACCCGAAAAGCCCGTTCTGTCTTCGGAACGAAAATGGGTCATCCCATATATCAAAATAGATGTTTTCAAATAATTTAAATTCAATGGAACAAGCTTCAAGTTCAAATTCCATCGTATGAAGAAGTTATGTTGAAATCAGCTTATTTCAAATCGATTTCAATTGATTTTAATTAAATTGATTTCTAGGTTTTTCGAGTCCGTTCGATCAAACGACAAGTACGATGGCTACGAAACTTGAAATCCTACAATAATTCACCATTATGGATCTGATGAAACTAGTTTCGTCGAAATCCGAGTTAGTGGCCAAAATAGCTATTTTCATGTTAATTAAATAAATTAATAATTAATTAATCAAATCACATTTTTTCAGTTTAAATTTTAATAATTTACAACTTCTATCATTTTTGATTTCATAAACATTTATAATAACTTAAACAATTTAGATATCAATTCAAAGTTAATTAATTTACCAATTACAGTATTTAATTTCAATTTCCGTAAATTCATATATTATCAATTGAAATTCCAACAAATCCATTTATTTGATTTTAAATCCTGTTATTCAATCAATTGTCATCTCAAGGGTACAATTAACATTGGTTTATATCCTAATACATTAATAATTTCCAATTTTCATCTTGGTTTCATTCTTTTATTACATCCATTATTTCCTTATGAATATAATTACATTTCTATACATATATTACATTCATAATCTACAGTTATTATCTTAACTCGCATTAATGTAACATTTATTTACATTTAATTTCAATTGATTTCCAATTAAATTAACAGGCTAAATAAAAAGATAACATACAATAGTTTGCCACAGTTAACCTTTAGTCACATTAATAAGCTTTTATTACTTAAAAATCAATGTTACCATTTATTTTCATAATACTAATTTCATTCAATTTCCATTAAGTATCTATTATTACCTTGGTTAATCCAATATTTCATTTATTCACTTTTATTCAATTTATAACCAAGTATAGCATTTTTATTATTTCAATTAATTGGGATTTCATTCAATTTATCAAAGATTTACTTTAATTAACATTGTTAAATTTCATTTTAGTATTCATTTCATTATTACATTATAGATTTTTATTTCTTTCAATATTATATTACCGAAATCTCATTATATTAACAAATTTAAATTATCGAAAATTATGGGTCGTTACACCTCAATTGGAATTCGGGCTGTTTTGAACCTCACGCTATAAATATGCACACAAATTGAGACAAAATATTATTAAAATATTTTAGAAACCCTAATTTTCATGGCCGCCACTTTCAATGGCTGAAAACTTCCCATCTTCTTCCTCCTTGATCTCTCTCATCTCTCAACGAATCGCAACGACTCCTAAATGAAAGTTATAGATCTCATCCTCCTCTACAATCTGAATGGATGGATCGAGCTAATTACGTCCGAATTCACCATAATCGAGGATCAAAGGCAGCGGTGTTTATGATCGTTTGAGAGCGGATGAAGGCGTCAAAGGAGGTGAAACTCTGGACGAAGAGGGAGGGCGGTGATGCGGTGATGGTGGTGACCTCTGATTGTAGGCCGATGGCCTATAGCAGGCGGTGGCGATGATTCATAGGAGGCGGCTTTGGGTTTACTCGTTTACTGTAAAATGTGATTTTGGGAAAGGTGGCAATAATTACAAGTTTTTCATTTTCTATTTTTATTTAATTTTAAAATTCAAATGTTCTAACCTTCATAACTTTTGCATACGAACACGGATTCGCATGGGGTTTCTTCCGTTGGGTTCGTATTGAAATTCCAGACAGCGTGGAATGAGTTTGGTTGAATTTGGAAACCGTTGAAATTTTTGGCTTTTATTGGATTTTTAATCGGCTATAAATCAAAGGTGAGTGATTTAACCCACTCATGCAATACTAAATTTTTTGATGTTAGTTGAATTAAATTTATAAAGTGATAAGAATTTTATTCGTTGTTGCTTGGTGGTTTAAATTGACATTTTAATTGAAATTGAATTTTATATTGAATTAAATTGACATTTAAACTAATATTGAATTTAATTGCTAGTTAAACACTGACAATTAATAATCAGTAACTGTTGTGATATATTGGTTGATTTGGATGTTAATTGTTATTGTATGCTTATTAATTGATGCTGGATGTATGGTTTTATTCATTTGACTTATTCCTGTTATTACCTATTTATTTATTGACATCATTTATATTATGATTTGGACATTGGAAATGAACTAAGAAATTGGTTGAAATAATATATACCTATGACATTTAATTATGGGTTGAAATGATATATATCCATCCATGTAAGTAAAATTGAAATAACTGATCACTTGGCCATACGGTAGAAAATTATATACGAACAACGGATTTGGTTAAATTAAATGGTTTTATGATCGTGAAATTTGATTTATATAAAGTAAATTATTTTCTAATTCGAGGTTTGAAATGTTGAAATTGAAACTGTTTAAATGAAATTGTTTAAGCATTAATTTGTAACTTTAAGTTGAAATTGAGATATGATTTGAACTCATCGAAAGTGAATTATTTGAAATGTTTAATTTTTAATTTAAACATTTGAATTTACTTTATTTAAATTAGTATTTCCAAATTTGGGCATGAAATGGATTTAAACTAACTTGTTTTAAAATTGAGAATTTGAATTGAAACTTTCAGCCATTGAATAGAACTGTTTAAATTGAATTTGAAGTAAAGTTTGAAATCATTTTGAATTGAGGCTGATTAAATTGAAATTTGAATATGAAGTTGACTTGATTTGGAAGTCAAAGAATTGATTTCGTCGTGATTTGGAACATGAGTTCAAATTGTTGTGAAAGAAAGAAACGGTTTTAATATAAACTATTTTGATATATAAATTATTTTAATATATAAACTATTTTTATCCAAACTATTTTCAATATTAAAATCTGTTTTATATTCAAAACTATTTCCAATCTGTAAACTATTTAATTCTTCCAAACTATTATTCAATATTAAAACTATTTTAATTATCCAAACTATTTTCAATATTCAAACTATTTTAAACATTCAAAATCATTTTAAATATTCAAACTGTTTTAGAAGGGAATCATTTAGATTTAAATCATCGATTTAATTATGAATGTTTTGATGTGAAGATATAAACTATTTTGAAATAATTTTGAAACGAATCTGATATTTTGATATGAAGTATGACTTGTTCTTGAAATTTAAAAGAACTAATCGGTGTGAAAAATGACGTTTGGTTGTTAAAGAGACCGAGTCCGAATATTGCATACTCTCTGTCAATACCAGAACCACTTTAACAACTGTGAGGTGGTGGATGATCCAGAATGAAGTGGTTGGATTGGCGAACATTTGTTGGATACAAAGAAAGAGAACGATTATGGATGACCTCGACACTTGTGTCAATTGAAAATGACTAAAACAAGAGCCCATGTCTGGCCAAGGGGTTCGCTACCTTTAGGGGCCATTAACCCTTCGTATTATATTGACTTTTGACTTGACCGGTGCACATTGATTTGATTTTGGGGGTGGTGGACTCGGTCGGTAGTTGTGGCTACGATGTGTTACAACCAACCAGAAAGGGTAAACTGGTAGCACCTACCTTGGGCATTGTCTCACATGCCTTGTTATACTTTATCCTTATACACGACCACTACGATTTTTTTTAGTGTTGTCTTATCAGGGTGCCTCCCTGGCTACCAACATTATCGATGATGCTACTAAGGCAAAATGTAGGACAATGCTTAAAAATGTGTTAAGGGGGATCAATGTAAAGCCTTAACGCTATTTTAATACTTTACTGATAGACACTACATATATAGCATATCTTACTACATATGGATAGTTTAACGGATCCTTTGGAGATGGAAAATCCCATAACGTCTCTTAAGTTATTGCACTTACGTTGTACAGTTGATAGGAGATGGAAAATCCCGTAAACATCTCCGAAGCTATCACACTCATATTTACTTGATATTGACTTAACTTACATAAGAATTTTTAGTTCTGACTCGAGTGTTTTGTCTATTTATTATGCTCAGGTCAGCCTGAGCATTTTAGTATTTGAAGACATCATTCCTTGAAGATGAAGATGGAGTTTGCTAGGCCGTATTTACTATTATTATTCCGCTGCATTATT
The DNA here is from genome assembly GCA_030737815.1 of Allium fistulosum. Lineage (NCBI taxonomy): Eukaryota > Viridiplantae > Streptophyta > Magnoliopsida > Asparagales > Amaryllidaceae > Allium > Allium fistulosum. The sequence continues at coordinate 331,109,780 of CM060906.1, forward strand.
TTAGTATGTTGTTGATTGTACTCTGATTATGTTGTAAAAATTTGAAATTAAATGTATATTGTAAAACAGCTTCATGAACTGTTTATTTGATTATTATATTTTGTCATTCCGCTATGAGATTTTGTGTTTTGCTTTCTTTGTTTTCCCTTATTTTCTTATTAAACCCCATTGATAATCTATCCTTTTGAATGGTTTGAGTTAGACATGTGTGGTTTATTGTCAATTTAAACCGTCCAAAAAGGTGGGTCGTCACAGTTGGTATCAGAGCTTTGGTTTAGAGATACCTTAGCCTGTTGGGGATTAACTCATTTGAGATAGGGTTAGTAATACCCTAGAATGAGTTTTAGTGTATATATATGAGAGAGCGTATTTGTTAGTGCTATAAAAATGTTTTGTATTGTGTTAATTTGTTGAAACACCCCACACCCCTTAGTATACCCAAAAAGGGCACACTAAAGAATATGGTGCGTTATAGGTATAGCTAAAAACTTACAAAGACTAAGATTCACAAGACAATTAAATAAAAACAGCGAAAATATTTAAAAAAAGACTCATTTAAAAGTTAAACTTCATAAAATAATTCATAACCAAAATATGTCTCAAAATACCAAATACGTATGTCTCATGAAAAATAACCTCTCAGTCACAATATCAGAGTACAAAATCATCCCTCTAAAATAGTACCAGTACATAAAAATCCAAGTGAAAACTGAAAAGAAGAAGAATACATGAAGAAGAACTCCGCAGCTGAATCTCAAAGAAAGTCTGAAATCTACTGTCCCTGCCTCTACTGGCCTATGGGGGAAAAAGGGGGAAATAGAGGAGTGGGTCAGACTAAAAGTCTGGTGAGTGGAAGTAAATACCAGCATTTTTAAGCAAGATAAAGATAATAGACTTAGCAATAGTTCTAGTATAAAAGGAAATAAAGGAAAAGATAAATCTGGAATAAAACGCTGCTTGCTTTGATTATTTCGATTGTTTGCACTTGTCTTAGATTACTTCTTTGATTAGGCTGAATTCCTAATCCTACTTTAGTTAGGCTGAATTCCTAATTCTACCCTTTCATCAGCCTTCTATCTCTGTTGTGCCACTGTGAGCTAGTCCCCAACGTGCGTCCCATAGCAAAAAGACACATGCTAGCGCTTTGGAACTCAATAATGACTTATATCCCTGCACCGAGGCCGCACGCACGACCACCGTTAGGTTCGCACTATCTATTGCTCCCTGATGCAGCCCAGAAAGATGAAGTAGTAGGTCGTGTGCGACCTAACATGATTTTAAGTCGAATACGACCTAATACGGAGGCTAATGAGCTAAATCTTGGTGAAGAGTCGTGGGAAATTGAAGTTTTATGTCGTATGCGACCTAATGAGTTCGAGGATCACGAGCTCCGACCTAACAAGTGCTTTAAGTCGTTCCAACGACTTAGTGAGGATCGGCAACGACCTAGTGGATATTCGCGAGTTAACAAGCTAAAGGGAAAGGCGCTCGAACGAGCTAACTGTGCCAAGTCACGACCTAAGGAAGCTACCGACTTAAGAGTTAGGTCGCATGAAGCTGGTTATCTCTTAAGTCGTCTGCATAGTAAGTCGTTACATGTTTTAGGTCGTTACCGACCTAAGTTAAGTCGTTGAAGCAAGGCCGCCTGGATTTCTTGAGTCGTCGCTTTACATTTTAGGTCGCTCATTGTAAGTCATAAGTCGCTGAGTTAGGTCGTGCCGACCTAAGTGTTGTACTGTTGAGTCGTTATTGAGTTGTAAATAACCGTTAAGTCGTTAACGACCTATACTAGGTCGTAAGTCGTGAGTCGTGGAGTGTTGGGTCGTGGCCGACCTAAGTGTTGTATAGATTTTCTGTTGCGTGAGTTGTAAAGCTATAAATAGCGGGGTTGGGTCATTTTGTAAAGAGGGTTGTTTTTTTTGAATAAAAACTTTGGTTTTTTGAGAGCTTTGTGCCTCTTCTTAAATTGGTAGTTGAGTGTAATCTCCTATCTCCACTTTCGGTTAATCGAGTGCGCTCAATTCAACGATTGCTGAAGCCGATTCACGGAATCTAGTGCGCTAGATCAACGTGCGAAGAATCGCAGATCTTTAAACATGGTATAGTGCGCTATCAACGTGTTTGGGATAGCTAGAATTCGGTATCTTCGAATCAACGAATTTGGGCATTTAAGTATTCTTCATTCCATCGATTGCTACTTTTCACAGAATCATTATTTTTGTTATTCCGCTGCTGCGTCGTTTTGGTATCAGAGCCAGACTTAGCCAATCATAGCTAAGCCGAGTCTTGGAGCCAATCTTATTAAAGAATTTGAGAAGTTTGGAGTCGTGCATCATTTGGAGAAGCTTGTTGTTCATAGTGTTCATCGTTAAGTTGCAACACGGTTGAAGATTTCGATCCATCTCACTTTGGATCAAAGTTTGAAAGGTGTTTGAATTTGGCCGTGGAAGTTTGCGCGCCAAAGTTTGAAGATAAAAGCCGAACATCATTTGGTATCTTTTGTGAAGAATAATCAAGTTTCAACAATGGCACCGAGAAGAGCTAATCGCCATCAAAATATTGAAGCGTTGTATAGAAGAGAATTGGCCGATGAAATGGAGCAGAGAATTAATGAAAATTTTAATGAGAAGCTCAATGAAGGGATTGGTCGAATAGAGAAGATGATGTTAGAGATGTATCAAAATCAGAGAAGGGTTTCACCTGAATCTAACCATGGGGGAAGTAGAGGTTCGCCACATTCCAACCGAGAGAGAAGTGTCGACAGTAATCATAGAAGTACGGGTCGAGATTCTTATAGAAATGTTGATGATCGAAATGTGGATGGACGTGATCGGAGGAATGTAGATCGAAGGGATGTTGGTGGAAGAAATGATGGTAGTAGAGATGTTGGTGGTCAGGATCGACATCGATATACATCAGATGTTGAAGAGGAGTATGATGGTGGTAGTGTTCGTGGACAAGGACGAGGTCAGGGAAGAAATTATTCAGAGTATGATCATAAGTTGGAGTCGGGGATGAAAACAGAAATTCAAGAATTCAAGGGTGGTATGCAAGCTGAGGAGTTTTTAGATTGGATGGCTAATGTTGAAGAGATTTTTGACTTCAAGGAAGTTCCAGAACATCGTAGAGTGAAGTTGGTTGCTACAAGGTTGAGGGGTAGAGCTTTGGCATGGTGGCAGCAAACCAAACTTACACGTGAACGAATGGAGAAGTCAAAGGTTGAATCATGGGAAAAGATGAAGAAATTGATGAAAGCAACGTTCTTACCTTACAATTATCAATCTCTTATGTATCAACGTTTGCAGAACTTGAGGCAGGGCACGAAGTCTGTGAATGATTATGCTGATGAATTTTATCAACTTATTGCGAGGAATGATATCATGGAGACAGAAGAGCAGCTAACAGCTAGATTTGTTGGAGGGTTGAGAATGTAGATTCAAGATATGGTGAATATGTTTGATCCCAGATTTGTTGCTGAAGCACATCAGAAAGCTCTAGCTTGGGAGAAACAAGGGAGACGATCGTGGTGGTGTGTTTACAAATTCCAACAATCCAGTGAAAGGGGGTAGTAGTCATATGAATGTTTCAAAGGCTGTTGTAAAACCAGTTGTTAATGAAGTTGCTAAGACCAGAGTCAACAATGGTATCAAATGTTTCAATTGTCAGGAGTTTGGTCACAAAAGCAATGAATGTCCAAAGCCAAAGAAGCAAGCAATGATAGCTGAGGTTGAGGATGAGGATGAGGAGGCTGAAGGTTCTAATTCATTACCGGTTGAGGAGGAAGAGTTATTGTCAGGAGATGATGGATACACATTAATGATGAGGAGGAATTGCTTGACACCAAAGCAGGAGGAAGAGACTAGCTGGTTGAGGAGTAATATCTTTCAATCAACAAGTACTATCTTGGGAAGGGTTTGCAAATTTGTCATTGATGCGAGAAGCTGTGATAATATTATCTCTACAAAGGCTGTGAAGAAGTTGGCATTAAAGACTGAGAAGCATCTGAAACCTTACAAGTTAGCTTGGTTGAGGAAAGGTGGGGAGGTGAAAGTTAGTCGAAGGGCTTGTGTTAATTTTTCAATCGGGAAGAAATACAAAGACGAAATTTGGTGTGATGTTGTAGACATGGATGTATGTCATCTGTTGTTGGAGAGACCCTGGCAGTATGACAGAGCTGTGCAACATGATGGGCGTACAAATAGTTATAGTTTCATGTTTGAAGGCACGAAAATTACTTTGGTTCCCAAGAAACGACAACCAGAGGAAAGCAAGTTGGAGGAGATTGAAGAACTTAAAACTTTGCTATCTTTGAAGGAATTTGTTAAAGAAGTCGAAGAGGAGCCTGAAGTATACTTGTTGATTGGACGAGAGAGTCATGAAGTGGTTGAAATACCAGAAGAAGTAAAGCCAGTGCTGGAAGAATTTGACAATGTGTTTCCTGAAGAGTTGCCAACGGAGTTACCGCCGTTGAGGGACATTCAACATCAAATTGATCTTGTTACAGGAACTGTGTTACCTCATAGACCACACTACAGAATGAGTCCAAAGGAGCATGAGGAGTTGCGAAGGCAGGTGGAAGAATTGCTTGAACAGGGGCGTGTGCAGGAGAGTTTAAGTCCTTGTGTTGTACTAGCTTTATTGGTACCCAAAAGGGATGGAACACGGAGGATGTGCACTGATAGTCGAGCATTGAATAAAATAACTGTCAGATACAGATTTCCAATGCCGAGGCTTGATGATTTGTTGGATCAGTTGAGCGGGGCTACTATATTTTCGAAGATTGATTTGAAAAGTGGTTATCATCAAATTCAAATCAGACCAGGGGATGAATGGAAAACAGCGTTCAAGACACGTGAGGGGTTGTACGAATGGCTGGTTATGCCGTTTGGTCTTTCGAATGCACTGAGTACATTTATGCGGGTGATGAATCAGATTTTTAGACCATTCATTGGGAAGTTTGTGGTGGTGTATTTTGATGATATTCTGATATACAATGGAAGCGCAAAGGAACACTTGCAACATCTGAGAGAAGTGTTAATGGTACTGAGACAGGAACAATTTTATGCTGCAACGAAGAAATGCGTGTTCATGACACATAGTGTTTTATTTTTGGGTTATGTTATATCGGGAGGAGGTATACAGGTGGATCAGCATAAAGTTGAAGCAATCAGAAATTGGCCACAACCCAGGACGATAACTGAAGTTAGAAGCTTTCATGGTTTAGCATCATTCTACCGAAGATTCATTCCACACATCAGTAGCATGATGGCACCAGTTACTGATTGTATGAAGGGGAAACAATTTTTATGGTCAGAAGAAGCAGGGGTTGCGTTTGAATGAATCAAAGAACTTTTGACGACAGCACCAATTCTAGTATTACCAGATTTTCAGTTGTTATTTGAGTTACATACTGATGCATCTAAAGTTGGGATTGGAGGAGTGTTGAGTTAGAAGGGGCGTCCTATTGCATATTTTAGTGAGAAGTTGTCGGGAGCAAAGATGAGATATAACACATATGATGTCGAATTTTATGCTATCGTGCAAGCTGTGAAACATTGGAGACATTATTTGTTTCATAAAGAATTTGTTTTATATACTGATCATGAAGCGTTGAAGCATATGCAGGGACATGATAAGATTGCAGCAAGGCATGCTTCGTGGATTGCATACTTACAACAATTTACATTTGTGGCAAAGCATAAATCGGGAATTACGAATAGAGTGGCAGATGCATTAAGTCGAAGAAATCATTTGCTGACTACAATGAAGGTTGAAGTGACGGGGTTTGATGTGTTACCTGAATTATTTGTTGAAGATCCTTACTTTGCAAAGTTTGTAGATGAAGTCAAGAAGGGAAAGACGGATGAGTTTGTGTTGGTGGATGGTTTTCTTTTTAAAGGGAATCGATTGTGCATACCAGAATGCAGCTTACGTATGAAGATTGTAAAAGAGTTGCATGAGGAAGGACATGTGGGCCGAGATCGTACTTTGCAATTGATTTCTCAATCTTATTATTGGCCTTCGATGAAACGGGAAGTTGGAAAGTTTGTAGAGAGATGTCATATTTGCCAAGTTTCCAAGGGGAATGCTACGAATGCGGGATTATATATGCCGTTACCCGTGCCGATTAGACCATGGGTTGATATCAGTATGGATTTTGTTTTGGGATTACCGAGAACTCAGAGGGGGAATGATTTGATATATGTTGTAGTGGACAGGTTCTCGAAGATGGCACATTTCATCGCTTGCAAGAAGACAGCTGATGCCGTCCGTGTTGCCGAGTTATTCTTTAAAGAAGTGTATCATTTGCATGGTTTACCAGAGTCTATAGTTTCCGACAGGGATACCAGATTTCTGAGTCATTTTTGGCTGAGTTTGTGGAAGATGGTGGGAACGAAGCTTAATTTCAGTAGTGCTTACCATCCACGGTCCGATGGCCAGACTGAAGTTGTTAACAGGTCTTTGGGAAATTTGTTGCGGTGCCTCGTGAAAGATAATCTGAAGAGTTGGGATGTGAAGTTATGTCAAGCGGAGTCTGCTCATAATCATGTTATAAACCGTAGTACAGGTTTTAGTCCATTTCAGATAGTGTATTCAAGTTTACCAAAGGGGCCGTTGGATTTGACGATAATACCACAACCAAAGGGAACCGTTAAACGGGCTGTAGATTTTGTTGATGGATTGGCGGAATGCCATAAAATCGTTCAGGAACGACTGGAGAAAGCAAATGAAAAGTATAAACGATCTGCGGATTTGAAGCGAAGAAGCGTTGAATTTAATGAAGGAGATTTAGTATACGCTATACTAACGAAAGATCGTTTTCCAGTAGGAGCATACAATAAACTTAAAGCACGAAAGATTGGTCCTGTAACGATCGTGAAACGGATCAATGAAAACGCTTATAAGTTGAAGCTTCCGGAGGATGTATACACTTTTGATGTGTTAACGTTAAACATCTTATACCATATCATGGGGATGAGTTCGTTGTGGAAGAAGATGGTGCAAATTCGAGGACGAATTTTTCTCAACCTGGGGAGGATGATGCAGCCCAAAAAGATGAAGTGGTAGGTCGTGTGCGACCAAACATGATTTAAGTCGAATACGACCTAATACGGAGGCTAATGAGCTAAATCTTGGTGAAGAGTCGTGGGAAATTGAAGTTTTATGTCGTATGTGACCTAACGAGTTCGAGGATCACGAGCTCCGACCTAACAAGTGCTTTAAGTCGTTCCAACGACTTAGTGAAGATCGGCAACGACCTAGTGGATATTCGCGATTTAACAAGCTAAAGGGAAAGGCGCTCGAACGAGCTAACTGTGCCGAGTCACGACCTAAGGAAGCTACCGACTTAAGAGTTAGGTCGCATGAAGCTGGTTATCTCTTAAGTCGTCTGCATGGTAAGTCGTTACATGTTTTAGGTCGTTACCGACCTAAGTTAATTCGCTGAAGCAAGGCCGCCTGGATTTCTTGAGTCGCCGCTTTACATTTTAGGTCGCTCATTGTAAGTCATAAGTCACTGAGTTAGGTCGTGCCGACCTAAGTGTTGTATTGTTGAGTTGTTATTGAGTTGTAAATAACTGTTAAGTCGTTAAGGACCTATACTAGGTCGTAAGTCGTGAGTCGTGGAGTGTTGGGTCGTGGCCGACCTAAGTGTTGTATAGATTTTCTGTTGCGTGAGTTGTAAAGCTATAAATAGCGGGGTTGGGTCATTTTGTAAAGAGGGTTGTTTTTTTTGAATAAAAACATTGGTTTTTTGAGAGCTTTGTGCCTCTTCTTAAATTGGTAGTTGAGTGTAATCTCCTATCTCCACTTTCGGTTAATCGAGTGTGCTCGATTCAACGAACGCTGAAGCCGATTCACGGAATCTAGTACGCTAGATCAACGTGCGAAGAATCGTAGATCTTTAAACACGGTATAGTGCGCTATCAACGTGTTTGGGATAGCTAGAATTCGGTATCTTCGGATCAACGAATTTGGGCATTTCAGTATTCTTCATTCCATCGATTGCTACTTTTCACAGAATCATTATTTTTGTTATTCCGCTGCTGCGTCACTCCCTCATCCCCTAAACAGCACAAGCATGCTCAACCTCACCTCCTCTGTTGTGAGACCATCAGTCCTAGTCTTAAAGGGTCCTGCCCAGCTTTACCTAAGGGTGTTGTGAGACCATCAGTACTAGTCTGAAAGGGAATGCTGCAAATTCGGGTCCTACCAAACAAAATTTAGTTATGCCCCTTGCCCAAATCCCCTTATTTGAACTACGATCTATTGGCCCCTTAGTTACTTTAGTTAGCATAAGTGTGTCCCAGCCTCACCTAACCTACTATGGGACCATCAGTCCTAGCCTGAAAGGGTTATGCCCATCCTCACCTACTGTGAGACCATCAGTCCTACTCTGAAAGGGTCATGCCTAGCCTCACCTATTGTGAAACCATCAGTCCTTGTCTGAAAGGGAATGCTATTGGTTATGGGCCCTACTTCCTCCCTCTTTTCTTATTAACTTAATATAAGTCTTTTAAATAAGCCTCTTCTATTCATTCTACTCTATTTGCTTATTAACTTATTCTAAGTCTTTTAAATAAGCCTCTTCTATTATCTTTGCTATATTTGCTTATTAACTTAGTGTAAGTCTTTAAAATAAGCCTCTTTCTGTTCTTTCTATTAAATTATAACCTATGTTATAATTTCTCTTTTATCTTGTCTTTCTAGTTATAATCTACTAGTTATAACTTGCTTACAAATGTCAAATTTGTCTATTTCAGTCTATATTCTTTTATTACAGTTCTACATATTTACGTCCATTTAGTGTTCTAAAAATTTAGTCCATATTAGCGAATTATCCACTTTTTATTAATTTAGTCGCGTAAAAGGAATAAAAAGAACTAAAATTTACACGCTGAAATCTAACGCAAAACGGTTGTAAATAAAATACAAATAACTATAAATGAAAGTAAATAACTGTAAATAAATGAAAATAGCTAAATAAAATATCTAAATAAAATAGACTGAAAAGAACATAAAAAATTAACGGTAAACAATTTGTATAAAAGCGGTCTCAAAATTGTAAAAAACTACAACGGTTGAAAATCCTATTATTTTAAATTACTTAAAAATCTAAAATAATTACTTAAACACTCAACTGTGGCCCTTAGCTCTTTCCTTGGCCTTCTCGGATCCATTTATGGCATATAAAATATTTTAATTAAAAAGATCTTCTCCTCGGAAAAATATTCCTTTTAGGGTCCAGCCTCAGGCAATGAACCCAGATGGAGAAAATCTGAATGAGAAAAGTAGCTAGGCCTAGGGTCTTATTTATAGTGTCACTTGTGGATCTCAGACCGTTGGATTTGAAGGTTAAATATAGCGCAACCATGTCATTGGCTCGATAGGAACCGTCGGATGGAAGCATGAACGCACATGATCGATCAGAATTGGAAAAACACATCATCTGTAACGACCCGTAAATTTTGATGGTTTTAATAACGTAATTAACTGAATTTTTGTGAATTTTAAATGATAAAATTTTGAATTAAAAATTTGATATTTGAGATACGTCTAATTAAACATAGCAAATCGTAAATTTTCATCTAATAATTTGAAATTTATTTTCTTGTGTAAATTCTATTTCAATTTAAATCAGTTAAAATTGATGGTAATAAAATGTTTTCCAAACCTGAATATTTTTTGATAGAAAATTGTAAATCATCTTCTGAGTGAGACGTCGTCTTTCGTTTCTTCAAATTTGGACTACTATTGCTCCGTCTATCTTATTTTCGACAAAATAGCAGCATTTTCGGTACCGGATATCGACTTTTGATCGGATGACCATACCACTGATATCTGTGTACCATTCAGTTTGCATCATCGTGCTGATCACCATGGTATAGTTATTTCTGTATCTTGAGATCCGGTACGCGACGGAAGAAATAAACTGTTCGTTTGTAACGGTCCATAAATTGTGACTTTACTCTTTTCTTCGGTTTCAAAAATGGAAACGTATTGTCCAAACAGTAATAAATTACTTTTAATTAATTTGCTGAATTAGAGGGTGAACGTTACCATCCATAACCATTTTGAAAATCAACGTAGCAATTTGTATACATTGTAGTCATTTTGAACGGTTCATTTTTTTTTGCCTTCATAACTTCATCTTTTCTTTATTGTCTGTCACCTTCTTCCTTGTATTCTCAAGCCTTTCCGCCTTTCTTCTTCTCTTTCAGTTTTGTTCGGGTGTGCCTGTTCAAAAAAAAATGGAGCATTCATTCTTTAATGGTCGGTGAGCATGTTTTGCCTTCCTCCACTCCCTCTTCTCTCCGCCCTCGTCTGCCTAGTTCTCCCCTCCCTCCGCTCTCCTCACCCACGTCATCAAATCCCCTCATCACCACTTCCTTCCGCAAAGCCTCTACCCAAGCTCTCCTCTTTCCCTATATCAACAGCAACCAGCCTAGCCTCCTCCCACTCCACCTTGCACGACTGCCGTACGGCAACACCCGCCTAGTGCTCCACTGTCCAGCTTCTCCCCTGTCTTCTCCTCTGCATCGCTTTCAGCCTCGACAGCACCCTTCTCCTTTGGTCGAATGCTAGCAAATCGTGTCCCCTCTTTTTATATATAAAGGTATTGAATATATATATATATATTATGTCTGATAATGTGTAAATATATAGTATATATTAACTATGTTAGTGGGATACGAATATATATTCTATATACACATAGATATGATGTCATTTTTATTTTGTTGTTGTGCAAGTTTGTAGTATGCATGTCGTCATAGTTTAGATGTATGTATAATATACATTTATTAAATAATAGTAGGTCTGCATATATCTATATACTAGCCATATAAAAAATGATTTTTACATATATATGTGTAGGTCTGTAAGAGTACATATAGATTGCTCTTTCGTATTGATTTTTTATAATATATTAATAAGTTGATTTTGGAAAGGTCAGTACATGTATATAGCATTGATAGTATATTAGTGTCCATATAAAAGTATGTAGAATATTCTGGTCTGCATACATTGTTTATAATTTAAGAAGTTTATAACAGTTACAAATTATATAAGTTATATGTAGAAAAGAAATATGTATGTTTTATAACTACATGTCGTATTGTTTTGAATGTTAGTTATATATTGGTTTACCGTACAAGTATAGAAGTTGTACATATTTCAATATACATATGTTATAACAGATCAGCAATCTGTTTATATTTACATATGAATTTATATGAGTTATATATTATCATTTTGATCTTAAATTTCATATTTGTTATATATTAGTGTATATATTTCATAAGGTTGTAGTATATATATATATATAGTACATATGTATATATGGAAAAAAATATATTCTGTAACGACCCGGAATTTTCAAACCCGAAAATTCCAGATAGTTAGAAGAAAAAGAAAAGAGATAGAAGAAAGAAACAGAACAAGACACAGATTCTCACATTCGTAGCGGATTAAAATACAATATCAAATAATAATATCAGTTATACAAGAAAACTGTATCAGTCAATTACATTTTAATATATCAGAGTTACAACATCTCACAATCACTGGACAGTTAAAATAACTCGTCCCAATAAATACCAATATAACACTCTCTATACGTTCCTGCCATCCAGCTCGCCTCATGAGCTCCAGAACGTCCTTACCTGAAAAATCTGTAATACTCGGTCTGACCCGAGCATTACATCAAAGTAACACCCGGGTCAGGCTGGAAACCAGCGTGAGTAAACTCATCTAACATGAAACTTCAATTCATAGAACTTATATAAACCCGGGGTAACTCGTACCTTACTATAAGTAAACAACTTATAAAATCATCACTTATTTTCACACAACCATATCTAAGTACCGTTACTCAGTTAAAATAGTCATGTTACTTAATTTATTCTATTCCAGCCTATTTGATTCCATAATCAAATTTATAAAGAATTATAGCAGATCACTAATCGAAGTGGTTTCGGATAATACTGATATCCGACCCCGGTCTCTTCGAATTCAATATCATCTTCCTAAGACAAGTTGTTTTAAATTTCAACAATTCGGTTTAACTTCAGAATGTCATATTCCCATAACAATTCCATTATAGATAAATAACTCATATTTATCATGGTTCAACCAAAAACATTTCATATCACAGAACATTACAAAGTACATGCCAGAGTCAATAACAATCAAAGGTATTCAATATAATTTAATCATTCATAAGCAAGATTAATTTAATTTAACTTACTAATTAATTAACTCTTAATTACTTACATTAATTAATTAACCTTTAATTAATCAATTTAATTAAATATCATTTAATTACTTACCTTAAGTAATTTTAATTACTTTCATTAATTAACTAATCCTTTAATTAATAAATTAATTAATCATTTCATTAAGTAATTAATTCTCTAATTAATTACATAAAATTATTATTCTTTAACCATTAATTAATTAACCCTTAATTACATTAATTAACGATCCTCTAATTACTTCCACTAATTAATTATTCCCTTAATTAATTACATTTAACAAGAAATCTTTAATTAAACACATTAATTAACCTTAATTAATCACATTACGTCATTATCATTCAATTAATCACTTAAATTAATTATCTCCTAATTAATCACAACCTTGATTAATTTAAGAAATTTCTTTATCTGAATTTATTACTTATCTAAATCTCATTAAATTAAATTCTTAATTACATCATTAAATCTTCTTTAGAAAACATTTAGGATTCAATTATAAAATCAAAATAATTTTAAACATTAAATCTTTAATATTTAAAAAAAAACTTGTTTTATCTTGTTAATATTTTACTTTGAAAAAAACTTGGTAAAGTTTCCTCGACAACTTAGTTACTTTAATAACTTTAAAACTTGATAAAACTTTTGTTTTTAACCTTCAATCATCAGGTTAATTCAACTCCATACAAACCCGGGTTCAAAGCCAAAAAGACTCGAGTAAGGCCCGAGTCACTCACGCACTATACTTGCTTCGAGGAAAACCACCTTCTACTTCGAACACGACCCGTGCTACTTCCTTCTTCCCCAAATTAACAACATTCCCAGATACATAAAGATACACGTGCACGTGCACACACGTTCAGACCATCTCCGACCCACGCTCCGACCTCCCACAAGTCTGCGATGACTTCGTCGACGATCCTAACTTCCCAGATAATCATTATCCACTTGAACTCGAAAACGAGCAAGACAGCACCTCCTCGAACCCACCAATCGAAGAAAACCCTCTCGCACCACCGCCTCCCATCGCCTGCGACCTCGCGATCACGACCAGACCTCCACCACTAGCCTACGCTTCTAGTCCCCCACTTGCGTTCAACTCCGGTTCACTCACGATCAAGCAATGCCTTGAGAACATCGTCGACCAAATCTGGTCGTTAAACCCTACATTGCCATCGACAAGACACTTCGAAGAGCTATAAAATCTCTGACCATTTTTCCGTTGATCTCCAGACGTCTAGCTATCTCCAGCTCCAGGCCCGACATTCTTTGTGACGCCCCACCTCTATGCTCATAATAACAAAGAGTATTAAAGGAAATACTGTCTATTATTACGAAGAATAAGGCTGGATAGGAGCGACCATCCGTAATTGGCCTTACACTAATATTGGTTATCTCGATAGGAGTGGTACATACTTTTTATTTTTCTTCTATTATTTATTTACTCCCATCGACACACCCAATACTAGTATAAAACGAACTACGACGGTTCATAATAGTTTAGGACATTAGATATAACAATAACACAGATAATATAAATGCGGAAACACAGATAAAAACAAAAGTCTCATATATATATATAACTGATGTCAGTTAATACATAGTTGACACGATACATATGATACAACTACAACTGTCGACTCTAGAAGTTATATATATAAGTACATTATTGACTAATATACATGAATACATATCGTTCTACACACTGACAAAATGACTCTGACAACTTCAGAAGATGTGAAAAGTCTTCAATCCCGAACAGCAACTCAAAGAAAGAAATCTACAACCTGAAATACTCGGGTCTGACCCGAGTATTACATTCAAAAGAAAATAATACACGGGTCAGTCTAGTTCAAACTCAGTTATTAGTGCATAGGAGCAATAATAATCAAACGTCAAATAGACGACAGTCGCAGAAATCTCGTATATTCAACTCTCGATACAAGAATTGGATAACGACAAATATAACACTAAGCAGTGTAAATCAACAAATCAGAAATCTTAAAATGATCAAACACATCAAATTTCTGGGTGGCTGCAGCACACGCACGCGTGCACTGCCTCGCCACACAGTACATGAAATCATCCCGACGATGGAAACTAACAGCAATCAAAACGGTAGAAGTCAACATAAATAAACTTACAGGGTCAAACCCGGGTCTTTGAGACCGGATTCAACTCGCTGTAAAACCTCAAAAATCAATTTGAAATAATCACGAACCAACAAAGGCAACAACACAAGCAAGACCAGAACCAAACAAAGGCCAGAAGTACAAAATGGCCAAGCAAGTGCGCCATAAAACGATAGCCCAGATCAAGACAGATCAGTGGAAAGCGATACAAGAGAGGCGAGTGATGCACTGATAAATAAAGTGCAAACACCACCGCATATGGTCAACAACAACTCAAAGCAATGCCAATTCGAACAAAGAAACAGGCAGGAGCAAGAAACAGTCAGATGAACAGTGAAACTCAACTGGCAACAAGTAAAACAAGAGCCAGTGATGTACACTTATACTAAGTGTCTCAAAGAACGGAGGACAGAACTAGAGGGCAACATGAAACTGAACAGTGCAAAAGTAATATGGACCTGACACTGTCACGAGGTAAATAGTCTCAAACAACATTGGACAGTGCCATCAGAGATGAACACATCATATACGTAAACCAGGCAATAGTGAGTAAGACATCACTATCATATGTGAACTCAGGTAATCACGTGAACCCAATACAGCAATGAATTAAATGAACAGGTGTGTACATGTATACACGCAACTGAAGTGCAACTGTGGTTGCAATATGGCTCAAATGCACAGATAATATGAAGTGTAACTGCTGATGAATACTCAACATGTCAAGGAAGTAAAACCACAAATCAACAAATATGCGCCAGTGAACAGCACACAACAACCCTGACTCAAAGCATATACAATGAGGACTACAAGTTCAGGTCCAGTTATAACCAAGAACAAACCCGATGCAAATATATACTCGGATACAAAGGAATGCAACTACCAATGAACCCTAACTTATATTATACAACGAAACCAGAAGAGACTGATATCAAAGCAAGGGGGTTCGAATCAAAATGTAGTTGAAATTTTCACACAGTGAAACAATTATTAACTGCTGATACTAAAACAGTATAACCAATTCAATGAAGACAAAATCAGGAATCAACTAAAGTCAAAGTCGTGGTGAACAGGAAAAGAACAACCATCTCATAAGCAAACCCATAGCAACCGAAACAACTAAAACTTCCCAAGAACACATACATATCCAGGGCTGTAGTGCCCAAGGATGAGACAAAATCACGCAAGGCAGCAGTTTTAAAACAATTTAAAACTCGATGTGACTAGCTCGAATAATCCCAAAGCCAAGCAAATACAGTTTTTACATGTATGCAAATATATATAAGTATACACATACATGTCTATATCAAATGGAACAAAGAGAGATATACAAATGTGTACAGCAGCTAGCAATGGCGAGATACGAGTGCAGTGAGCCTCAATGCAATCACGAATGCAGCTGTACACGGAAATATCAGACTCCAAACATCCTGGTGATGAATGAATGCAACACAACTCGAAGTACTATGGACAGAAGTAAACACAGACATGAACCAGATCACGTCACAAGAGAAATATACCACTGGTGATACGTTTGAACGAAGATTTCCCATTTAAGAAATGCCATGTCCAAGATAATAAATAATGTGATAAAAACAACCCACCCAATTCCAAGGCTACTGCAGACCCAAAACCCCAGAAATTTCCACAACAAAATCAGAGCGACCGAAGACAATTGCAAAGCAATGTCGAAGTCACGGATGAAAACGAAATTTGAGTTAAGGCTGA
This sequence comes from Allium fistulosum, assembly GCA_030737815.1. Taxonomy (NCBI): domain Eukaryota; kingdom Viridiplantae; phylum Streptophyta; class Magnoliopsida; order Asparagales; family Amaryllidaceae; genus Allium; species Allium fistulosum. The sequence goes on from CM060906.1 coordinate 331,125,894, forward strand.
AGACAACAAAGCAATTGAAGATCAGGGTACGGTTTTAACAAAATCGAGTGGCCGAAGAATGGCCAAAGTCGACAAACCCAAAAATCATCAACATTACAATATACTCGAATGACCGAGATGAGATCGAGCAACGCTCAATCGAACTAGCACTAGTCAATAACAATGAAACAATGGTATTCCAAAGCAAATGTTACAATGTAACTCAAATCAGAAAAACCCCAAAACAATTCAGAAAATCATATGAACGAGAACAAGAACTCAACTCAGAAATAACATAAAGTTGAACTAGATGTGAGCGAGATTATCACTCACCTATTTTCGACGAACTACCCAGATTTGCTGTCGAGCGACCTCAAAGGGACAGCGATCACTTAGAGCAAGAATCAACTCGAACGACACGAATTTGAGGATTGAACACCTCCGAGTTGAAGCTGTGGCACCTCTCAGTCGATCGAAGCCAAGCTCGAATTCCCCTTCGACGGATTGGAGCAGCCGAACGCGCTCACGTGGATGAACGATTGACGAGGCTCCACGCGAATATTCACTGATTCGATTAAGCTAAGCCAGCACTTCGAGATATCAGGAAGCCCTAATTTTTGGGGACGAACGAGGTAAACGAGGCCGCCACCATTTATAATTCTTTCGTTTGTTTTGTGGTTGCTAAAAGAATGAATCAGGGGGAACAATTATGCCCTAGGTAATAACCACGGTCAGGGTAAACAAACAAAATGGACCCGTTTACATCTAAAGGCCCAAACAATTCTTTTAACAAATTTTCGAATGAATTTAAACTTGAATCAAATCTGCATTAGCAGTTAAAAAGATTTAATCGTCATTTAAAAACTGACGCGAAAAAAAACCCGGGTTGTTACAGACTCCCCCTCTTAAAGAAATTGCGTCCACGCAATCACAGAGAATAAATGGATAAAAGGTAACAACCAAAAGAGCATGGCAATGTCGAATGTATAAGTAAAGCAAGTGTCAGGGGGGAAGTGTTAGATAAGAAATCGAAAGGTTCGATTGCTTCAAATCAAAAGAATCAACATCGTGGGAATCAGGGATCAAAGTCAGACGACTAACAAAAGCAAGAACAATCGAGTTCCAACAATTAAAAGAGAAGGAAAAACAGAGCAGAAATCTCATACAGAGCACGAATTGAATGTGAGTAAATCAAATTACTCACCTGAATCGCCAGAGAAAAAGACGAAGTTCAAATCTCAAAAATCGCAAATATTTACTTATCTCAAACGATAGTCAGAAGACAAATATTCAATTATCCAAAACGATAATCAAATTTCTCAAATCAACAAATATTCGATTATCACAAGCGATAATCAAATTTCTCAAACCAACAAATATTTAATTATCTAAAGCGATAATTAAATCTCAAAACAGAAAATATTTAATTACCTCAGCCGATAATTAATTTTTAAATCAACAACTATTTAATTATCTCAGACGATAATTAAATCTCAATCAATAAATATTTAATTATCTCAAGCGATAATTAAATTTCTCAAACCAACAAATATTTAATTATTAAAGACGATAATTAAATCTCGAATCAGCAAATATTTAATTATCTAACAGCGATAATTAAATCTAAAATCAACAAATATTTAATTATCAAAGACGATAATTAAATCTCAAATCAACAAATATTTAATTATCTAAGACGATAATTAAATCTCAAATCAACAAATATTTAATTATCTCAAGCGATAATTAGAAACAACAAATATCCGATTATCAAAAACGATAATCAGAACTCATATCAACAAATATCTAATTATCACAAGCGATAATTAGAAACAACAAATATCCGATTATCAAAAACGATAATCAGAACTCATATCAACAAATATCTAATTATCACAAGCGATAATTAGAAACAACAAATATCTGATTATCAAAAACGATAATCAGAACTCATATCAACAAATATCTAATTATCACAAGCGATAATTAGAAACAACAATTATCTGATTATCAAAAACGATAATCAGAACTCATATCAACAAATATCTAATTATCACAAGCGATAATTAGAAACAACAAATATCTGATTATCAAAAACGATAATCAGAACTCATAGCAACAAATATCTAATTATCACAAGCGATAATTAGAAACAACAATTATCTGATTATCAAAAACGATAATCAGAACTCATATCAACAAATATCTAATTATCACAAGCGATAATTAGAAACAACAAATATCTGATTATCAAAAACGATAATCAGAACTCATAGCAACAAATATCCAATTACCTGCAGATAATTGGAAGCAACAAATATCTAGAAATCAATTAAGAAGACTAGAAAATCAACATAAAAGCTTGGATCGATCCCATCAGATGGCGAGTTTTTAATTCGCCGCACGTGCAACAACATATGGCCGAAGCCTACCAAGTACTCAACATAATTTTGGCGCCCATCAGATTGACCCGGAGGTCCGCAGAGTGACCCGAAGGTCTAGTACTGGTATTTGACCCGAAGGTCCATCATATGACCCGAAGGTCCATCATATGACCCGAAGGTCCATCATAGTGGCTCGAAAGCACACGAAAGCATCAAATATTTCAATTAACGAGTCCGGAATTAACCGAAATAGCAAACGCACATGTCCCATACCATGTGTTTTACTAAATCGTTTGATTCTCTTCATCGTTTCCTTGAAAGTGCAAAATTATGTATTTTGTAAAAATACACTTTGCATTCTCAAACGGACAAGTCCGGAATTAAGCGAATCAGTAAAAGAAAGGGGTCATAATCCTCGATTTTGCTGAAACGTTTAAATCGCTTTCTCATTCTTTTGAAATTGCAAACTGTAAAATTTCTGAAAACAATTTTATTTATTTTGTAAAAATAACAATTCACATCCTCAACTGAACAAGTCCGGAGTTAAGCGAAACAGTAAAAGAAAGGGGTCATAATCCTCGATTTTGCTGAATCGTTTAAGTCGCTTTCTCATTCTTTTGAAAACGCAAACTGCTAAAATTTTATAAAACAATTTCCATTTTAAAAACGATTTTCCAATCACGTGATTAAAACAGCAAATCAATAACAATTTCGATAAGGAAATTGTACTTCTCAAAATACCGTAAAACGGTTACACATCAGTATTGCGGAATAACCGCTTGAAAATCCACTTTTTAAAAATTTGGTTGTTACTGAAGTCAAAGCGACAGAAATTTTAAAACGTCAAATATCTCATCAAAAGAATTCACATCAAAATGTGACATCAGTGAATTTTCATTCATTAAAATTGTCAACAAAACACCGTGCCTCAAAAATTCAGCATTGGTGTAAAAAGTCCGTTATAAAAATAACGGCAACAAAATACGTATCATAACCAAGCATCGGTTCAGCGTAAAATAAATGCAATAACGTGCAATTCAAATTTTTGCACGTACTACAAAATGAACAAAGAAATCATTCAAATGTATCTTCAATGAAGATAATTCAAAACAGCAAAAATCTAATCACTAGATGATTAGTACAAAAGAAAGCCAGCGGAAATTTCAACAAAATCACATATCTGCAATTTCTTCGAATCCTCAATTCGGATTCGAAATTCTCAAAGAAACAAAATAATTACAGGTATGTAAACAGCAAATGAAATTCATATCAATTTCGTATTTTGATTTTTAAATCAAAAAGATTATCAGTTGTACTCAGCGAAGACAGTTTCACTGTTTCCGCTGCGCACTCTGATAAACAGAACACAAATCAATCAAATCATCAGAACACAATTTCACTATTATTTTTAAATAAAGTTATTTAAAAATTTCATCCAAATTTCAAAACTTTAGTTTTGACTCAAAGTACAAATAAAACATCGACCAATAGTTGTAACATATGTTCCATCCAAGTTATGTTTTATATTATGTCCATAAACCCCAAGCTCTGATACCAACTGTGACGCCCCACCTCTATGCTCATAATAACAAAGAGTATTAAAGGAAATACTGTCTATTATTACGAAGAATAAGGCTGGATAGGAGCGACCATCCGTAATTGGCCTTACACTAATATTGGTTATCTCGATAGGAGTGGTACATACTTTTTATTTTTCTTCTATTATTTATTTACTCCCATCGACACACCCAATACTAGTATAAAACGAACTACGACGGTTCATAATAGTTTAGGACATTAGATATAACAATAACACAGATAATATAAATGCGGAAACACAGATAAAAACAAAAGTCTCATATATATATATAACTGATGTCAGTTAATACATAGTTGACACGATACATATGATACAACTACAACTGTCGACTCTAGAAGTTATATATATAAGTACATTATCGACTAATATACATGAATACATATCGTTCTACACACTGACAAAATGACTCTGACAACTTCAGAAGATGTGAAAAGTCTTCAATCCCGAACAGCAACTCAAAGAAAGAAATCTACAACCTGAAATACTCGGGTCTGACCCGAGTATTACATTCAAAAGAAAATAATACACGGGTCAGTCTAGTTCAAACTCAGTTATTAGTGCATAGGAGCAATAATAATCAAACGTCAAATAGACGACAGTCGCAGAAATCTCGTATATTCAACTCTCGATACAAGAATTGGATAACGACAAATATAACACTAAGCAGTGTAAATCAACAAATCAGAAATCTTAAAATGATCAAACACATCAAATTTCTGGGTGGCTGCAGCACACGCACGCGTGCACTGCCTCGCCACACAGTACATGAAATCATCCCGACGATGGAAACTAACAGCAATCAAAACGGTAGAAGTCAACATAAATAAACTTACAGGGTCAAACCCGGGTCTTTGAGACCGGATTCAACTCGCTGTAAAACCTCAAAAATCAATTTGAAATAATCACGAACCAACAAAGGCAACAACACAAGCAAGACCAGAACCAAACAAAGGCCAGAAGTACAAAATGGCCAAGCAAGTGCGCCATAAAACGATAGCCCAGATCAAGACAGATCAGTGGAAAGCGATACAAGAGAGGCGAGTGATGCACTGATAAATAAAGTGCAAACACCACCGCATATGGTCAACAACAACTCAAAGCAATGCCAATTCGAACAAAGAAACAGGCAGGAGCAAGAAACAGTCAGATGAACAGTGAAACTCAACTGGCAACAAGTAAAACAAGAGCCAGTGATGTACACTTATACTAAGTGTCTCAAAGAACGGAGGACAGAACTAGAGGGCAACATGAAACTGAACAGTGCAAAAGTAATATGGACCTGACACTGTCACGAGGTAAATAGTCTCAAACAACATTGGACAGTGCCATCAGAGATGAACACATCATATACGTAAACCAGGCAATAGTGAGTAAGACATCACTATCATATGTGAACTCAGGTAATCACGTGAACCCAATACAGCAATGAATTAAATGAACAGGTGTGTACATGTATACACGCAACTGAAGTGCAACTGTGGTTGCAATATGGCTCAAATGCACAGATAATATGAAGTGTAACTGCTGATGAATACTCAACATGTCAAGGAAGTAAAACCACAAATCAACAAATATGCGCCAGTGAACAGCACACAACAACCCTGACTCAAAGCATATACAATGAGGACTACAAGTTCAGGTCCAGTTATAACCAAGAACAAACCCGATGCAAATATATACTCGGATACAAAGGAATGCAACTACCAATGAACCCTAACTTATATTATACAACGAAACCAGAAGAGACTGATATCAAAGCAAGGGGGTTCGAATCAAAATGTAGTTGAAATTTTCACACAGTGAAACAATTATTAACTGCTGATACTAAAACAGTATAACCAATTCAATGAAGACAAAATCAGGAATCAACTAAAGTCAAAGTCGTGGTGAACAGGAAAAGAACAACCATCTCATAAGCAAACCCATAGCAACCGAAACAACTAAAACTTCCCAAGAACACATACATATCCAGGGCTGTAGTGCCCAAGGATGAGACAAAATCACGCAAGGCAGCAGTTTTAAAACAATTTAAAACTCGATGTGACTAGCTCGAATAATCCCAAAGCCAAGCAAATACAGTTTTTACATGTATGCAAATATATATAAGTATACACATACATGTCTATATCAAATGGAACAAAGAGAGATATACAAATGTGTACAGCAGCTAGCAATGGCGAGATACGAGTGCAGTGAGCCTCAATGCAATCACGAATGCAGCTGTACACGGAAATATCAGACTCCAAACATCCTGGTGATGAATGAATGCAACACAACTCGAAGTACTATGGACAGAAGTAAACACAGACATGAACCAGATCACGTCACAAGAGAAATATACCACTGGTGATACGTTTGAACGAAGATTTCCCATTTAAGAAATGCCATGTCCAAGATAATAAATAATGTGATAAAAACAACCCACCCAATTCCAAGGCTACTGCAGACCCAAAACCCCAGAAATTTCCACAACAAAATCAGAGCGACCGAAGACAATTGCAAAGCAATGTCGAAGTCACGGATGAAAACGAAATTTGAGTTAAGGCTGAAGACAACAAAGCAATTGAAGATCAGGGTACGGTTTTAACAAAATCGAGTGGCCGAAGAATGGCCAAAGTCGACAAACCCAAAAATCATCAACATTACAATATACTCGAATGACCGAGATGAGATCGAGCAACGCTCAATCGAACTAGCACTAGTCAATAACAATGAAACAATGGTATTCCAAAGCAAATGTTACAATGTAACTCAAATCAGAAAAACCCCAAAACAATTCAGAAAATCATATGAACGAGAACAAGAACTCAACTCAGAAATAACATAAAGTTGAACTAGATGTGAGCGAGATTATCACTCACCTATTTTCGACGAACTACCCAGATTTGCTGTCGAGCGACCTCAAAGGGACAGCGATCACTTAGAGCAAGAATCAACTCGAACGACACGAATTTGAGGATTGAACACCTCCGAGTTGAAGCTGTGGCACCTCTCAGTCGATCGAAGCCAAGCTCGAATTCCCCTTCGACGGATTGGAGCAGCCGAACGCGCTCACGTGGATGAACGATTGACGAGGCTCCACGCGAATATTCACTGATTCGATTAAGCTAAGCCAGCACTTCGAGATATCAGGAAGCCCTAATTTTTGGGGACGAACGAGGTAAACGAGGCCGCCACCATTTATAATTCTTTCGTTTGTTTTGTGGTTGCTAAAAGAATGAATCAGGGGGAACAATTATGCCCTAGGTAATAACCACGGTCAGGGTAAACAAACAAAATGGACCCGTTTACATCTAAAGGCCCAAACAATTCTTTTAACAAATTTTCGAATGAATTTAAACTTGAATCAAATCTGCATTAGCAGTTAAAAAGATTTAATCGTCATTTAAAAACTAACGCGAAAAAAAACCCGGGTTGTTACATTCTTCTTCCCTCCGATCATCGAGAATCGACGAAAAAACGATTTTCGTTCAACTCGCGAATTCACAACATTCCCAAACTTAAAAATCATGATATCCATATCAAAATTCATATTTTTCAAGTTCGATTCCAGTTATATATTCAAAACATAAATTTTAAACCATCGATTTACCTGACTATAAATTTTCATCACTGTAATTTATTGTTTTTGAAATAATTACTCCATATATCCATTTGAAACCATTTTTAAAGATGATATCTTGTTAATTCAAACATATTCTGTTTATACATCATAACCTATAGATGATTAGGGGAAGAGCAATTTATTTTTTTGAACTTGTTTTAAAGCCTGTAGAACTTAGAACAGAGCAAACATCCTTTTATACAGACATGCACACAAATATCATCATACATATATACATGCAATCATATTTAAACAATCATACAAAACATATTTCACATCATAACTTCAAAGATTATGACATGCATCAGGTTAACAACAGATTTTAAACTTTTATAAAAGTAGTTTACTAACCTGCTTTTTATTTGAACAGAGAATCTGAAAATTTTCTTTAATCTGGAATTACTTGAGTTGTTGAGATAAAATGCTTCTGATTTAAAAACTGGAATTGCGGTGATCCTTATTAAAACTTGAAATGCTTTGATTTTGCTTTTGATTATTCTTCAGGTTTGCATGCTTTGAAACAAAGATGAAAATGCTTGCCGGCTTTTGGATTTTTATCTCTGGTTTGACTAAAAATGTGCAGGCTTTGGTTTTGATGTTGAAAATGAAATATAGGTTGTTGGATTGGATTCGTTCTCTGGTTTGAGGAGTATTGATTTTCAGATTTTGTTTTTGAGTGTTTGTTACAGGGTATTGTTTTTCTTAGCTTTGAGAAGAGGATAGAAAAAAGAATTAAGGAGAAGGAAAGTATGTGCTTAAATAGGCTAAAATGTGATTAAATAAAAATAAAAGAAAAAAAACAAAATAATAAATGACACTAGTTAAAAACTCACCATTTGTCATTTACATTTTCTTATTAATTGACACTTGTTATTAAGGTGTCTTCATGTATTAACACTTGTATTTTAAAATGACTAATGAGCTAACACATGTAATACATGAATTTATTAATTTTTAAATAGTTATAAAGCTTTTTATATCTAATTCCTTACTTAATAAATACATTTCCTTTTTATTTATACAAACCATATTTAGTCATGTAAAAAAAAACAAGCATATTTAAACCTTTATTAAATCTTATTTAAGCTATCACATATTTAAAATAAATATTTATCTTATGTTTGAAAATATAGAATTTAACCTTAAATAGCTTTTGAAAAACTATTATATTAAACTCAACCCAAAACTTCCTATTCACAATGTATATAGAGAATATTTTAATATTATAAAGAAGGTTATCAAATTATTATTGTTAAATTATTATATTAATATGTTTATTGTGATTATATATTCACAATGGATTTATATATGTATATACTTAAGATTTTCATCATTATAGAGTTTGCATATATTTATTTATATATATATATATTTATTTATTGATTTACTATAAGAGTTATTATTTTCAGATATTTATAATCCAGCATTTATTATAACTCAAATCCATTTATATATACAATCCAGATATTTTTAATTATCAGAATTTTATTTGTTCACTTATAAATCAGCATTTTACTAATTCAATCCAGTTAATTATCAATTAACAGATGTTCCAAAAATCTGGGTTATCACATTCCTCCCCCCTTTAAATCTTTTCGTCCTCGAAAAGGAACGAAGCCAAAATTTATTATTTACCTATTATCAGATAAATTTTCTCTTTGAACATATTTTTTTTTTAAAACACTTTAAAAATCTTTATAATATTACTAAATTAGTTTTTATAAAAATACTTTTATAACTCGATGTTTCAACAAGTCCTTCCTCGTTCTCACAGAAATTCGGTCATACGTTGATCAGGCGTAAGACTGAAAATCTATAAGTACTTAGCAGACTCATTTTCAACACCCAGTGAAAATATTTAGAAAATACTTTATTTGAAAATATCGAAAACATTTTTGAAAATAGAGGAAATATCTTTGGTGAGAATGCTCTGGAAATCATCACTCCCATCCATGGTCGTAGTTAACCCGATGGTTACGTTGCCGTCCCGGCAAAATCCACAGATAACTGTAGGTCTCCGCGCTCCTCGATTACGCCATGGAACCCGCTACATATCGCAGTTATACCCGGGCCTTACGTTGCTATCACAGCACAAACCCATATAACTGTAGGCATCAGCGCCACCGAATTTCGCTGCCAAATAATGAAACTTCTCCCACATAGGTCGCAGTCTACCGATATAAAATCAAACGTAGACAGTTGGCTCTCAGCGGCACACACGACTTTCGCTATGTTACCATAGTGTCACAGTCTACCGATATAAAATCAAACGTAGACAGTTGGCTCTCAGCGGCACACATGACTTTCGCTATGGTCTGCAGTAGATCGCAGTGACATCGAGTTACATTGTCGTCACAGAATAACCCAAATGCCTCTGTGGGCACCAGCCCCTCGACTTTCGCTACACAAATAATCCTCAGGAACTAGTTTTGTCCGGACTCCTCACAGGATCAACTTTATAATCCCCCCTTGGGGTTCAAGGCAGTACCACCCAGTGGCACTCCTGAGAAGTTCATTTCAAGAGAGCGCCTTTTTCCCCAGAGCTATACTCAAAACATTTTATACTATATACTTATAGTATCTTCAAATCATATCCTTTATGATTTATCAAAATCTCCTTTACACAAAATCGATTACCAAAAATCGATAATTCTCAAACTAGGCTTTCCAAAATCCAAAATTGATTTCTCAAAAATCAAAAGCCCTTTCCAAAATCCATAGGTTCCCAAAACCTTTTCCAAAATCATTCTCATAAGATCCTTTATATATATAGATATAGATATATATAACTTTAAAAATCTTTGGATCATTTCAAATTTGTATAAACCTCTTTTATACTTCAAATATTTCAAAACCCTTTTCTTTTAGCAATAGATTCAACAAGGGAAGATTTACCTTATATAACAAGGATATATAACTTTATTTTATTCTAAATCAAATATTCACATTTGATAAATCTTTTATAAAGTTATTAACCATATTTCTTTTCAAAAACCATTTTACAGTTCTTATCCCCAAATCTTCAATATCAATTTCATTCAAATCCGTACGATGTACTCATATCATCCGTACGCTATATCAATTTGATCGCTCACTCGATCACACAATTTCACTTCCGAACTAGTATCGTCCACCCGACTTCCTAGTGCGGACTCAGATATGGTTTCTTGATTAGAAACCGTCATTCTCCTTGCATAGTCACAACTATGATAGAGAATATCCAGAACCAGTCAACAATCCATATCCAGGTTCGCCGTCGAAAATCGAACGAAAAATCCCAACTCGGATCGATAATACTATCTCGAAATTCTGTGTTCGAATCTGGATCAAATCACTATGCGAATAGAATAATATACGTATATCCTACGTATTTATCTTATTGGTTATTAGCCAAATCAATTATCTTTTCTATTCACATTTCCTTTAATTCCATTTACTTATTCTCAATTGCTTCCATTTCCAATTGAGTTATTACTTTAATTACAAACAGTTTGAAGTCTGACCTATTTAAATTTAAAAATAACTTGAAAAAATTTAAAATAGATAAGTAGTTGAAAAAAATAGTTATTAGTTTGTAAAATATCTGTAAAATAGTTTAGTAGGTATAAAAATAGTTAGATAATTGCAAAATAGTTTTTAAAATAGTGATTAGATATAAGTAACTGAAAAATAGTAATTAGTTTATAAGACAGTTTTCAAAATAGTTAAATAGTTTTAAAATAATTGTAAAATAAGTATAAGATAGTTTGGGGTTTAAGAAGAAAGATTGTATAGTAAATAGTTTGGAAACATATACTTGTATTAAAGAAATTTGAAAATAATCCAGAGCCAAACTGTTTAATTTCCCAATCTCCATTTCCAATTAATTTCCCATTAATTCAATTTAAATTTCCACTTCCATTTAAATTGACTCAATAGTTCAATTTCCATTGAATTTTATTCAATCCCAATTCAAGTTGAATTAATCTTAATTCCTTTCCAAATTTCAAATCAAATTCCATTTGATTTTTAATCTTATTCAACTTTAATCACAATTTCAATTAATTTATATAAATTTCAAATTGAACCAATTTTATTTATTTCAATTCCAGTTTGAATTTATCCCAATTCCTATTTGAATTTGAACTCATTCAACTTTAATTTTATTTCAAATTATTTCAATTCAAATTTCCCATTTAAACTTATGCTTATCCATCATCAATCACAATTCTAAATTAATTCAAATCAAATTCAATTTGAACTAATTCAAATCTCAATTTAAAACTATCTCGAATTATATAAATTCGAGTTAAAATTTTTAAATGTTGATTTAATTCCTTAAGTCAAATTAACCCTTCTTTTTTTTTTCAAATCAACTTTTATTTTTAATTTAATAACTTAAATCTTTAAATCATTTAATTCTGAATCCAAATTCCAAAATTTTATTTTAAAAATATTTTTACTTAACTTGTTACAAAGTTCAAATAAGAATTCAAAAACAATTTAATCTTCAGATTCTAATTTATTATCCATTTATAATTTCCAGATCTCAAACCCATTTTGAGATCACTCATAACTCCCATTTAAATTAACCATTTAACTATCCAAGTTAAATTTAAATTTCATCTTGAAATTTTCAATTCAAGTTATTTATTCAAACTTATTTAACTTCCTCCAAGTTAAATTTACTTAATCCGGTCAACTTTTCACAATTTGAATTCCCATTCAAATTTTAAACTTCAGATTAATAGTCTTTCCCCTTTTAAGTTTAAAAACTTACTTTACTTTGGGTTTCACATCACATTCCAATTTAAAATTCAACACTAAGTGTTTATTTCAAATCATCATTGGTATTATGTATATTCCTCATATATACATTTTCTTTACACACCAAGTTATACTTTAAATTTTTAAACCACCTTTGGTTTTAATTCAAAATAATTTCTTTAAAATAATTTCAAGTTTTCTGGATTTAGAATTTAAAACTTCACAATTTAAAACCCACTTTAATTTACAAGTCATACTTGCCTAAATGTTTTATTTCCCTAAAACATTTCATTTTACTTAACCATCTATGATAATAATCAAGATTATCATATTTGGAAACCAATTCATTATTATCTTTATTTCTACAAATTCAAGATTTTGATTTCAGTTTGGATCCATTTAAAACTTATCTTCATTCAATTTTAATTTGGTTTTATTTCTATTACCTCTTAATTCTCATTATTATATTTAATTCAAATTAATTTAACAACCAATTTCTTTAATATATTTAATAATTAGAAAAATTATTTCTATATATATATCAAAAGATAACTTATATAAATATCATTTATTTTTAAAACCATTTTAAAACCTTTATATAAGAAAATAACAAGTACGCTCTCATATATCTATATATATATATACACACACACACTCAACTCATTCTAGGGTACTATTGACCCTATCCTTAATGAGTAATCCCAACAGAGCCAAGGTTCTCGCTTAACCTTCAGCTCTGATACCAAGTGTAACGACCCGGAATTTTCGAACCCGAAAATTCCAGATAGTTAGAAGAAAAAGAAAAGAGATAGATGAAAGAAACAGAACAAGACACAGATTCTCACATTCGCAGCGGATTAAAATACAATATCAAATAATAATATCAGTTATACAAGAAAACTGTATCAGTCAATTACATTTTAATATATCAGAGTTACAACATCTCACAATCACTGGACAGTTAAAATAACTCGTCCCAATAAATACCAATATAACACTCTCTATACGTTCCTGCCATCCAGCTCGCCTCATGAGCTCCAGAACGTCCTTACCTGAAAAATCTGTAATACTCGGTCTGACCCGAGCATTACATCAAAGTAACACCCGGGTCAGGCTGGAAACCAGCGTGAGTAAACTCATCTAACATGAAACTTCAATTCATAGAACTTATATAAACCCGGGGTAACTCGTACCTTACTATAAGTAAACAACTTATAAAATCATCACTTATTTTCACACAACCATATCTAAGTACCGTTACTCAGTTAAAATAGTCATGTTACTTAATTTATTCTATTCCAGCCTATTTGATTCCATAATCAAATTTATAAAGAATTATAGCAGATCACTAATCGAAGTGGTTTCGGATAATACTGATATCCGACCCCGGTCTCTTCGAATTCAATATCATCTTCCTAAGACAAGTTGTTTTAAATTTCAACAATTCGGTTTAACTTCAGAATGTCATATTCCCATAACAATTCCATTATAGATAAATAACTCATATTTATCATGGTTCAACCAAAAACATTTCATATCACAGAACATTACAAAGTACATGCCAGAGTCAATAACAATCAAAGGTATTCAATATAATTTAATCATTCATAAGCAAGATTAATTTAATTTAACTTACTAATTAATTAACTCTTAATTACTTACATTAATTAATTAACCTTTAATTAATCAATTTAATTAAATATCATTTAATTACTTACCTTAAGTAATTTTAATTACTTTCATTAATTAACTAATCCTTTAATTAATAAATTAATTAATCATTTCATTAAGTAATTAATTCTCTAATTAATTACATAAAATTATTATTCTTTAACCATTAATTAATTAACCCTTAATTACATTAATTAACGATCCTCTAATTACTTCCACTAATTAATTATTCCCTTAATTAATTACATTTAACAAGAAATCTTTAATTAAACACATTAATTAACCTTAATTAATCACATTACGTCATTATCATTCAATTAATCACTTAAATTAATTATCTCCTAATTAATCACAACCTTGATTAATTTAAGAAATTTCTTTATCTGAATTTATTACTTATCTAAATCTCATTAAATTAAATTCTTAATTACATCATTAAATCTTCTTTAGAAAACATTTAGGATTCAATTATAAAATCAAAATAATTTTAAACATTAAATCTTTAATATTTAAAAAAAAAACTTGTTTTATCTTGTTAATATTTTACTTTGAAAAAAACTTGGTAAAGTTTCCTCGACAACTTAGTTACTTTAATAACTTTAAAACTTGATAAAACTTTTGTTTTTAACCTTCAATCATCAGGTTAATTCAACTCCATACAAACCCGGGTTCAAAGCCAAAAAGACTCGAGTAAGTCCCGAGTCACTCACGCACTATACTTGCTTCGAGGAAAACCACCTTCTACTTCGAACACGACCCGTGCTACTTCCTTCTTTCCCAAATTAACAACATTCCCAGATACATAAAGATACACGTGCACGTGCACACACGTTCAGACCATCTCCGACCCACGCTCCGACCTCCCACAAGTCTGCGATGACTTCGTCGACGATCCTAACTTCCTAGATAATAATTATCCACTTGAACTCGAAAACGAGCAAGACAGCACCTCCTCGAACCCACCAATCGAAGAAAACCCTCTCGCACCACCGCCTCCCATCGCCTGCGACCTCGCGATCACGACCAGACCTCCACCACTAGCCTACGCTTCTAGTCCCCCACTTGCGTTCAACTCCGGTTCACTCACGATCAAGCAATGCCTTGAGAACATCGTCGACCAAATCTGGTCGTTAAACCCTACATTGCCATCGACAAGACACTTCGAAGAGCTATAAAATCTCTGACCATTTTTCCGTTGATCTCCAGACGTCTAGCTATCTCCAGCTCCAGGCCCGACATTCTTCTTCCCTCCGATCATCGAGAATCGACGAAAAAACGATTTTCGTTCAACTCGCGAATTCACAACATTCCCAAACTTAAAAATCATGATATCCATATCAAAATTCATATTTTTCAAGTTCGATTCCAGTTATATATTCAAAACATAAATTTTAAACCATCGATTTACCTGACTATAAATTTTCATCACTGTAATTTATTGTTTTTGAAATAATTACTCCATATATCCATTTGAAACCATTTTTAAAGATGATATCTTGTTAATTCAAACATATTCTGTTTATACATCATAACCTATAGATGATTAGGGGAAGAGCAATTTATTTTTTTGAACTTGTTTTAAAGCCTGTAGAACTTAGAACAGAGCAAACATCCTTTTATACAGACATGCACACAAATATCATCATACATATATACATGCAATCATATTTAAACAATCATACAAAACATATTTCACATCATAACTTCAAAGATTATGACATGCATCAGGTTAACAACAGATTTTAAACTTTTATAAAAGTAGTTTACTCACCTGCTTTTTATTTGAACAGAGAATCTGAAAATTTTCTTTAATCTGGAATTACTTGAGTTGTTGAGATAAAATGCTTCTGATTTAAAAACTGGAATTGCGGTGATCCTTATTAAAACTTGAAATGCTTTGATTTTGCTTTTGATTATTCTTCAGGTTTGCATGCTTTGAAACAAAGATGAAAATGCTTGCCGGCTTTTGGATTTTTATCTCTGGTTTGACTAAAAATGTGTAGGCTTTGGTTTTGATGTTGAAAATGAAATATAGGTTGTTGGATTGGATTCGTTCTCTGGTTTGAGGAGTATTGATTTTCAGATTTTGTTTTTGAGTGTTTGTTACAGGGTATTGTTTTTCTTAGCTTTGAGAAGAGGATAGAAAAAAGAATTAAGGAGAAGGAAAGTATGTGCTTAAATAGGCTAAAATGTGATTAAATAAAAATAAAAGAAAAAAAACAAAATAATAAATGACACTAGTTAAAAACTCACCATTTGTCATTTACATTTTCTTATTAATTGACACTTGTTATTAAGGTGTCTTCATGTATTAACACTTGTATTTTAAAATGACTAATGAGCTAACACATGTAATACATGAATTTATTAATTTTTAAATAGTTATAAAGCTTTTTATATCTAATTCCTTACTTAATAAATACATTTCCTTTTTATTTATACAAACCATATTTAGTCATGTAAAAAAAAACAAGCATATTTAAACCTTTATTAAATCTTATTTAAGCTATCACATATTTAAAATATATATTTATCTTATGTTTGAAAATATAGAATTTAACCTTAAATAGCTTTTGAAAAACTATTATATTAAACTCAACCCAAAACTTCCTATTCACAATGTATATAGAGAATATTTTAATATTATAAAGAAGGTTATCAAATTATTATTGTTAAATTATTATATTAATATGTTTATTGTGATTATATATTCACAATGGATTTATATATGTATATACTTAAGATTTTCATCATTATAGAGTTTGCATATATCTATTTATATATATATATATATTTATTTATTGATTTACTATAAGAGTTATTATTTTCAGATATTTATAATCCAGTATTTATTATAACTCAAATCCATTTATATATGCAATCCAGATATTTTTAATTATCAGAATTTTATTTGTTCACTTATAAATCAGCATTTTACTAATTCAATCCAGTTAATTATCAATTAACAGATGTTCCAAAAATCTGGGTTATCACATATTCTATTTGTGTTACCGTCTGCAATTGTGTGTAAATCTGAGTAAGGATATATTAATTTCAAATGCATATATGTCTACATAATTTAGTGTATGTATCATAGTTTGTATATAAGTTATAAAAGTTTCAGTTTTGAATATTTCAAAGTTTAACTTGTTTATAATTTAGGTGGCAGTTATTGTTTGTAGATAAATTTGTTTAAAACATAAAAGTATAAATGAGTTAGTTTGTATATGTATGTTGAAAAGTATTAACATTTATGTAGTTATATATATATATAACTTACTACCTGGGTACACATAAGATGATGATATACGACTTGTTTATAGATATACTTATAAATTGAGTTTATAATATATAAGTATTGATTTTAAATATATTATGTATATATGTTGAATTTAATATATGTGTTTTAATTTGAGGTAATGGATTTGAAATACATTTACATTTAAATTTTAATGTGTTTGAATTTAGAATATGATTTATATATATATATATAGTTATATATATATTCGCTTATACCATCTATCTTCATCAATTCTGATTTGATTTGTTCTTATCAATCCTCTATCTACCAGCTTTGTCTGTCAAATTCATGCCAATCTAGCTCTACTTTGGAAGGCATGCTAGCATTTCGTAACACAATTTCATTGTCTATCCTCTCTAGCCTCGAAAGGCGAGCAATCACTCACGATTAACGTTCTTTTATTTATTAAATTTGATTTCAATTGAAACGAAAATTGAAATATGCTGCTGTAGGTTGTTCAAATTGTTATATATGCTATTATCTGTAACTGTTCACCAGTGAGATATGACACCATATCTTGTTGTTTATATTATATTGTTATTGATGATATATGCATGTTGTTGTATTTTATATTATCTGTTACCACTCTACAAGTTCCCTATTAGTATAGAATTCACTATGGGTTGAAATGATACATACCCGAACGGACTTTAGAATAGGAGGAAATCATTATGGGTTGAAATGATAGACCCAAGCGATTTTCATTTGAATTGGATTTGGGATTACGGGTCGAAATGATATCTACCCATATGTATTTAAATTTATGGATTGAAATGATAAATATCCATATCACTTGACCATAGATGGGAAATTATATACAGACACCGTTGGTCCATATATAAATATTTTGAAAATAAATTCTATGGTTCTGGAAAGAAATATATGGTTTTAATAAATGTTGATTCTTAAATTTTTATATATAAATGGTAATGATATATATAGATTTAATAATGATATTTAATTTAATTAAGATGGATTTAATACATATAATATGTTAAGTATAAAATTTATATTTCAAAATAGATTTTGGTAATAAATTGAATAAGTTAAGGTTGGAAAGATAATTTGAATTTAGTTGAAATTGTATTCATTAAAGAATTTTATTTAATTAAACCGATTTGAAACTTATTGAAATTTAGATTTAAGATATGATTTATAACTCGGGTTTGATTTAAATAATTTAATGAATATTTCAAGTTTAAATAAATTTAAGGAAATATTTAGAAAAATGTAATTTAAGGCTAGTTAAATGATATTGAATTTATTAAGTGAATATTCCCTGATTAAATAATAATGAAGTTAAATCAAGAGCTATATGAAACTGTTAAATTTAACTTTGAAAATGTTGAATATTAAGGCTTTGAAATACATTGAAAATTTACATGGTCTATTTAGAACTGAATTGAATTGATGAATTGAGTTTTGAATAAATTTGAATTTGGAATTTGAGTTGATTTGAATCGATTTGTGAGACTTGAGGAAATTAAATACTTTACCTTATAAATTATTTAACCTATATATATTATTTAGGATAATAGATATATTTGAAATGAAATGATATTTGGGTTTGAAGAATAAATTAATTTGAAATGACCACGGTGTTATAGTGTATATTTCTACCTTGTAGATAGTTCCGCAGATCCTTAGAGGATGGTTATCCCAAACATCCTCTGAGTTACTTGTATTTCAGTTGATATTTCACTTGAGTTGGATTTATTTATATAAGAATGTTAATCCTGACTCGAGTGTTTTGTGTTTTGCTTTACGCTCGGGTCAGACTGGGTGATATAGCATTTGAGACTCACCTTTGGAGTTTGGGGCTTCATTTGGAGATCCAACTATCGACTCAGCTTTCAGCTTTTCTAGTTGATTCATTCAGAGAGGTCATCTGTTGTACTGAAGACTTCACTGCATTTGAGATATTCTGTTGTATTTTCTTTCTAACTTTGATGTTTATATAGTAGCTTCATGAACTACTATTTATTTATTCCGCTGCGTATTATTGTATTACTCTATGTCTGTGATTTATTTATTTACTGTATATGCTGAGTTTTGCCAAATTTAAATTAACAATCTATTGTTTTGAATTATTCAAGTCCGACATGTGTGGATTTATTATCGATTTGAATGGTCCAAAATAGTGGGTCGTTACAGTTGGTATCAGAGCTTTGGCTCTAGGCGAAACTTAGCATATATTGTAAATTTATTTACAAGATCACTTTCGTTCGAGTTTAATCTCTTCCTTTTGACTCGATTTCCTTTGAACTTTGGAACGTTCCCTACGGTTCCAAAATTCATTCTTGTCTCTCTCTATTGGTATTCTTTTGATTCTGGAGTATCCCATAACTCCACTTCGAATGATCTCTATAAGAATAGGCGATTCCACCGATCTTTGAATGTTTTGTAAAGGGGTGAAACTCCTTTACAATTGGCATTGATTCATCGAAGATTTATATATCACTCGGTTTGGATGCTGCTATCTCTTGATATGCCAAATTCTATCTCTGGTGATCGAATGTCGATTTGCCTTAGATTTCCACATCGATTATATTCTTGAAGTCACGGTTGACCCAGTTAAGGTCACCCGCGATTTATATAAGTGTATCCATCTACTGTTTTGTAATTAATTATCTCATTTTCATTCGAACTTATCTTCGAATCAGAATCCTATTTGATTAGAGTCCCTCTAATTTGAATTTCTATCTTTGTTTTGAAATCCATTCTTGAACCATCCTTTGAAAAATCGGGCTTGTTTGTATTTTAGAAATTGTTTTATATATCGAAATTATTACATTGATAAGTATGATTATATTCTATATATAAAATTGAAATGTTTTCGATAAGGATTATATACCTTTTAAAAATGAGAATTTGAAGTTTCGAAAGGATTTGAAATTTTGAAGTTATATAAGAAATTAATTTATATAAAAATGATTTATAACTGGAAAGTTTGAATTTGAAATTTGAGAGATTGAACCCGGCATTCTTAAATTGGTTTTAAGATTTTCAAAATATATAATAATATGATTTGAAAGTATTTTTCGAATAAGGAATGTTTCAAAAGACTTCAAATGAGTTCTTATGATTTCAAAGAAATATAAAGCAGTTTCAAGAAAGTAGAAGTCCAGAACTCACTTATGTCGCTGGAGAATAATTTCAGTGATGAGTGCACGCATCATCGACATTGATTTTCGAGTTTCAAAGTGAGGGAAAAGCCACTCTAATAGCTTTGCTATGCGAGTGATTTTGTGAAACCATTTTGATTTCAAATTCCGAAGTAAGATTTGATGTTCAAAAGATATATGTATACATATATTTGAAATGATTTGAAGTGAGCCCGGTGTTCAGTCCTCGAGTTTTGAATTTTGATTTGGTATAAACCTATCTTTTGGAAATTGATTTACTGATTTTTTGTTGATTTCCAACTCTTGAATTTGAAAATGATTTCTTCAACTATTTTGAAGGTTCGAGCACTTCCAAATCAAGGTTAACTCTTCAAAGCTAAGAAATTTTGAAAAGTATAAAGTATATAAGTTTGGTATGTATGTTAAAGTATGTAGTAATATGATTTAAATAAGTTGAAACTATTTTGTTAAGTAAATGAATAAGGCAATTTTGAATTTTTCTAATATGAAATTTAGATTTGAAATGTTTTGAAAAAATTTGGTATTCAAAATATTTTGAATAAAATTTAGTTTAAATGTTTTAACTTAGTAACATATTTATATAACTATATATTTAACAAGTTGGAATAGATACATAAGTTGTACGTATGATATTTTATTCGCATAATTAATATGATCCAAGTTTGAGTACACAAGTTCGAGGTGAATTACACCATTTCGTGTTAGGATTTTTCATTCGATTCTTGACGGCGAATATTTGATACGGATTTTGGGCATGATTCTAGAATTATCTATCATGGTATATGGATATGCAAGGAGACTGATGGTTTCTAGTCAAGAAACCATATCGAAATCCGCATTAGGGAAGTCGAATGGACAATACTAGTTCGAAAGCGAACTTGTGTGATCGAGCGAGCGATCGAATGTGATGTTGCGAAATGATGACATATGTACATCTTATTTTCTAATATCATTGAGATACTTGATGCTGAAATTGGAAGTTGCTGGGTTGGATATCTTTGTAATTTAATTGGAATTTTTCTTTTATGAAAAACTACTATCAATTTAAACCCATTTTTCAAAACCATTTTTCTTTTATTTTCTTAAACAAATTGTTTTATTCTATTTTACATAAAAAACTATTTTACAAAATTATTTTATATACAAATCTATTTTAAAAAACAATTTTATTTACAAAACTATTCTAAATTCAAAACCTTTTATAAAGCAAAGATGTTCAATCCCATATGGCTCTCTATGCAGCGAAATATATTTTGAAATTTTTTGACCCTGATATAAGATGGACCTTATGTAAATATAAGATGATTTTGAAAACCATTGATTTTGGAAATGAATTATTTGACTCAAATTATATTGATTTAGAAACTTGGATTATTTTCTAAATTTATTATTTTGGAAACTTTGAAACTGAAGGTATTTAATTTGAGAAGAAATAATTTGGTGAAATTGTATATGATTTTGAAACTGAACTGATATCGAAACAAATTGAAATTTGAGAACCTTATTTTTATAAAATACCTGATTTGGGAGTTATCGAACTTATATAAAATTGATTTGTATAAATATGATGTTGATTCGAAAACTATTGATTTTGAAAGGTACTCAATTTGAAAGGTGTAATCTTATATAGTCGAGGTATATATAAGTGTGATTTGATATACTATTGATTTTGGAAAGTATTCGATTAGAAAATGAAATCTTATATATAATGGTCTTTATATAAGTATGATGTTTGAAATTGATTTGAAAAGGTACTATATGATATATATTTTCGAAGTAAAGATATGGAAAGTGCCTTCTGCTTGATATCCGATTTATGGCCACATTGTGGATTCATTCTATTGATATTATTCTCTCTGATTTGGGTCTTCCGGATATGATACTCGAGTGTCCATCGAATTCCATGGCGTAACCCATGGTCTTACGAACTCGACTACATAGCGTAATTCGCAAGGCAGTGATTGCTTAAAAGGTATGGATGTTTCCTGGGGGATCCAGGCGTAACCATTGTGTATCTGCGATCTATGGTCGTTTTAGTAGCGTAATCCGCAAGGCAGAGATTGCTTAAAGGGTACGGATGTTTCCTGGGGGATCTAGGCGTAACCATTGTGTATCCGCAGTCTACAGTTTTGTTATCATGGCGAAATTCGTAAGGCAGTGAATGCTTAAAAGGTACAGATGTTTCCTGGGGGACCCAGGTGTAACCATTGTGTATCTGCGATCCATGATTTGATTCGTTTGATTTGTTTGGATTGTACTTTCCATATCATTTTTGAAAGTTTTTCAAGTATTTTCACTGGGTGTTGAAATAGGTCTACTGAGTACTTAGAGAATTCTAGCTTTGCGCCTGATCAGCGCACTGCTAGAGTCTGCAAGAACAAGGATAAACTTGTTGAAACATCGAGTTATAAAAGTATTTTCGAAAGGAAAATTTGTTTCGATATAAAAGTTTATTATAAAGTATTTTATTATAAAGGTATTTTAGTATAAAAGTATTTTCAACAAAGGAATTCTGTATTAATATTTGAAATCGAAATTCTTATGGTTCTAAATTAATTATTCTTGCCCGATACTATTCCTTGAATCTACCTTACCTGCTCAGCTTTATTTATTCACCTATATTCTGTTTTTCCGAATCCACCTTCTTTTCATTGTTGACTATATCCTTTTTAAATCTTGTTTATTAAATAAAACAATATACTACATGGTTTAATAGAAATTTTAGTGTTATAAATATTTTAGAAGTTATTAATTAAATAAAACATATTTAAAGTAAATGATGATTGATTATTGATAATATTTGTAAAGTATCTTGAGATAAAATTTATAAATTTATGAATTATGGATTTAATGTTTCAATAGCTTCTTTGTAGATATAACTAATGATGTAAATAATTGTTTTCAAATAATTTTCATATATTTATAAAAGTGTTATTTAAACATATAAATGGTATTTATGAGGGAAGCAAGAAATTTGAAAATGGGTTTTGGAAGGTATTAAAATATTAAAGACAATTGATTTGCAAATGAAGTTTTCAAATAAATATTTCAAGTAAAATTTATATAGTTTTAAATTAATTGTTTATCCTAGTCTTTTAATCTATTTTTCTTTCTGGTTTTTCTATTCTCCTACCTCCTTCCTTTTCGGGGACGAAAAGTTTTGAGTGGGGGAGAGTGTAACGACCCGTAAATTTTGATGGTTTTAATAACGTAATTAACTGAATTTTTGTGAATTTTAAATGATCAAATTTTGAATTAAAAATTTGATATTTGAGATACGTCTAATTAAACATAGCAAATGGTAAATTTTCATCTAATATTTTGGAAGTTTATTTTCTTGTGTAAATTCTATTTCAATTTAAATCAGTTAAAATTGATGGTAATAAATTTTTTTCCAAACCTGAATATTTTTCGATAGAAAATTGTAAATCATCTTCTGAGTGAGACGTCATGTTTCGTTTCTTCAAATTAGGACTGCTATTGCTCCGTCTATCTTATTTTCGACAAAATAGCAGCATTTTCGGTACCGGATATCGACTTTTGATAGGATGACCATACCACTGATATCTATGTACCGTTCTGTTTGAATCATCGTGCTGATCACCATGGTATAGTTATTTCTGTATCTTGAGATCCGGTACGCGACGGAAGAAATAAACTGATCGTTTGTAACGGTCCATAAATTGTGACTTTACTCTTTTCTTCGGTCTCAAAAATGGAAACGTACTGTCCAAACAGAAATAAATTGTTTTTGATTAATTTGCTGAATTAGAGGGTGACCGTTACCATCCATAACCATTTTGAAAATCAACGTAGCAATTTGTATACGTTGTAGTCATTTTGAACGGTTCATTTTTTTTGCCTTCATAATTTCATCTTTTCTTTATTGTCTATCACCTTCTTCCTTATATTCTCAAGCCTTTCCGCCTTTCTTCTTCTCTTTCATTTTAGTTCGGCTGTGCCTGTTCAAAGAAAAAATGGAGCATTCATTCTTTAATGGTCGGTGAGCATGTTTTGCCTTCCTCCACTCCCTCTTCTCTCCGCCATTGTCTACCTAGTTCTCCCCTCCCTCCGCTCTCCTTGCCCACGTCATCAAATCCCCTCATCACCACTTCCTTCCGCAAAGCCTCTACCCGAGCTCTCCTCTTTCCCTATGTCAACAGCAACCGACCTAGCCTCCTCCCACTCCACCTTGCACGACTGCCGTATGACAACACCCGCCTAGTGCTCCACTGTCCAGCTTCTCCCCTGTCTTCTCCTCTGCATCACTTTCAGCCTCGACAGCACCCTTCCTCCTTTGGTCGAATGCTAGCAACTCGTGTCCCCTCTTTTTATATATAAAGGTATTGAATATATATATATATATTATATTATGTCTGATAATGTGTAAATATATAGTATATATTAACTATGTCAGTGGGATACGAATATATATTCTATATACACATAGATATGATGTCATTTTTATTTTGTTGTTGTGCAAGTTTGTAGTATGCATGTCGTCATAGTTTAGATGTATGTATAATATACATTTATTAAATAATAGTAGGTCTGCATATATCTATATACTAGCTACATAAAAAAATGATTTTTACATATATATGTGTAGGTCTGTAAGAGTACATATAGATTGCTCTTTCGTATTGATTTTTTTATAATATATTAATAAGTTGATTTTGGAAAGGTTAGTACATGTATATAGCATTGATAGTATATTAATGTCCATATAAAAGTATGTAGAATATTCTGGTCTGCATACATTGTTTATAATTTAAGAAGTTTATAACAGTTACAAATTATATAAGTTATATGTAGAAAAGAAATATGTATGTTTTATAACTACATGTCGTATTGTTTTGAATGTTAGTTATATATTGGTTTACCGTACAAGTATAGAAGTTGTACATATTTCAATATACATATGTTATAACAGATCAGCAATCTGTTTATATTTACATATGAATTTATATGAGTTATATATTATCATTTTGATTTTAAATTTCATATTTGTTATATATTAGTATATATATTTCATAAGGTTATAGTATATATATAGTACATATGTATATATGGAAAAATATATATTCTATTTGTGTTACTGTCTGTAATTGTGTGTAAATCTGAGTAGGGATATATTAAGTTCAAATGCATATATGTCTACATAATTTATTGTATGTATCACAGTTTGTATATGAATTATAAAAGTTTCAGTTTTGAATATTTCAAAGTTTAACTTGTTTATAACTTAGGTGGTAGTTATTGTTTGCAGATAAATATGTTTAAAATATAAAAGTATAAATGAGTTAGTTTGTATATGTATGTTGAAAAGTATTAACATTTATGTAGTTATATATATATAACTTACTACCTGGGTACACATAAGATGATGATATACGACTTGTTTATAGATATACTTGTAAATTGAGTTTATAATATATAAGTATTGATTTTAAATATATTATGTATATATGTTGAATTTAATATATGTGTTTTAATTTGAGGTAATGGATTTGAAATACATTTACATTTAAATTTTAATGTGTTTGAATTTAGAATATGATTTTTATATATATAGTTATATATAGTTATATATATATTCGCTTATACCATCTATCTTCATCAATTCTGATTTGATTTTTTCTTATCAATCCTCTATCTACCAGCTTTGTCTGTCAAATCCATGCCAATCTAGCTCTGCTTTGGAAGGCGTGCTAGCATTTCGTAACACAATTTCATTGTCTATCCTCTCTAGCCTCGAAAGGTGAGCAATCACTCACGATTAACGTTCTTTTATTTATTAAATTTGATTTCAATTGAAACAAAAATTGAAATATGCTGCTGTTAGTTGTTCAAATTGTTATATATGCTATTATCTGTAACTGTTCACCTATGAGATATGACACCATATCCTGTTTTTTATATTATATTGTTATTGATGATATATGCATGTTGTTGTATTTTATATTATCTGTTATCACTCTGCAAGTTACCTGTTAGTATATAAATCACTATGGGTTGAAATGATACATACCCGAACGGACTTTAGAATAGGAGGAAATCATTATGGGTTGAAATGATAGACCCAAGCGATTTTCATTTGAATTGGATTTGGGATTACGGGTCGAAATCATATCTACCCGTATGTATTTAAATTTATGGATTGAAATGATAAATATCTGTATCACTTGACCATAGATAGGAAATTATATACAGACACCGTTGGTCCATATATAAATATTTTGAAAATAAATTCTATGGTTCTGGAAAGAAATATATGGTTTTAATAAATGTTGATTCTTAAATTTTTATATATAAATGGTAATGATATATATAGATTTAATAATGATATTTAATTTAATTAAGATGGATTTAATACATATAATATGTTAAGTATAAAATTTATATTTCAAAATAGATTTTTGTAATAAATTGAATAAGTTAAGGTTGGAAAGATAATTTGAATTTAGTTGAAATTGTATTCATTAAAGAATTTTATTTAATTAAACCGATTTGAAACTTATTGAAATTTAGATTTAAGATATGATTTATAACTCGGGTTTGATTTAAATAATTTAATGAATATTTCGAGTTTAAATAAATTTAAGGAAATATTTAGAAAAATGTAATTTAAGGCTAGTTAAATGATATTGAATTTATGTAACAACCCGGGATTTGCATTACCCATTAATAAATAAAAATTAGGATTTTTATTTATTTTAATGAAGCATAAAAGGATTTGGAGTAACAAAATTTATTTGAAAAAGGCTATTTTAATTAAATGGGAAATATGAGATTTTAAAATGAGGTTAAAATGTTATTTTTGGAAAGTTAAATAATTTAGGAGAGATTTTAAAACGGGTTTGGATAAGAAAAATGAGTTTTATAAACATATATGAACATTTAGACTAATTTTTGGAAACATGTAAATAACTCTCTTCTTATTGGGTTACTAAACCAAACCCAATAATCCACCCTAAACCTCCTCTATAAATTATCTCAAACTCTCCAAACCTCATTCATTCATCCCTAATCAAAACCCTAATCATTTCCTAAAGCTTTCATAACAAAAATGGCCTCTATCTTCATCTCCTTCTAGTTTTAGCTTATGCAAGTCATTCTATGCAAAGGTAATGCAAATACCCACCTCAAATCTTTGTTTTTATATCTTTTTCATTTCTGAAATTTATTTGGTAACACATGTTTTATGTGTTTTTTTGATCTTATAGCCTCCTAATCATCTTTTGCTATCTTGGGTTGATGCTATAGTAGTCTTTGTTGCTTTCTAGAGAGGTATATTGCTAAAAACCTCTTCTAATATGTGTTTAATCATCTTTTGATTTTGGTAATCAGTTAGTAACACATGTTTTATTATGTAACATGTGAATCATAGCTCTTTGATCATCTTTGCTTTCATTTGGGGTGTGCACATAAGGTATTTGTAATATATGCTAGTTGAAATTATAATTAGTTTATTGCTGTTAGTAAATTAGGCATATCTCATTCATCTTAAATTGGAATTACGATTTTCTTGAAGTTCTGGAAATGTATTCTGTAGCCTATAACTTTTATGTTTTGAGCTTTACCTAATTTTGTGGTTTGAATGGTCAAAATCACATTTGTTTGTCGCTGACCTGACAACAAACACAGGGTTGATAAAATAAAACCCTGAAATTGATTTGGCCATATGTTACTCGTTTCTTATCCAATCTAATAATTTGGATGTTATGGAAAGCTTAGATTTAGGGCTAAAACTTTCATGTTTTGAGTTTCATGAAATTTCGAAGTTAATTGGGTCAAAATTGTGCATTCTTACTACTGTCCCGTGAGCACATTGACAGTGATATAGAATTTAAATCTGAGAATTGTTTTAGTCATAAAATTTTCATCCCCGATCAGAATTTGACGATCTTGGTCATTACGGAAAGCTTAGAAACTAAGCTACAACTTTTATTTTATTCATTTTGTCAGAATTGGAAGTTTACTATTCCAAAATTATGGTTTTTCATCTCTGGTCTCTTAGTGCATAACTATAGGCCTTAGTCTCTTTTCTCCCGTTGTTTTCGGTACAGAACCCCGACTTTGCGACGCCATCCCGGGCTCGTCCTTTGTCGGATTTCATCGATTTTGGTCTCGTTGGAAAGCTGGAGTTCCGAACTCCATCTCTAGAAAGTTTGATTAGTATCCGAGTTCATTTGACTCTTCGAAATTGCTGTCGAAGAGGGACCCGGATCTTAGCCTGAAACAGTGTATTCACTGTTTCCGGGTCCGACTTTGGAGCATCGCTGCGACTTCGTTTCAAGTCGGAATCGAGTAATTCTTTTTGCGTTCTGAAGTAGGAATGTTGGAATATGTTCCTACCAATTTTTATGCCATTCGGATTCAGTTTGCTGGTCCGAATAATTTTCCGAACTTGGGTTCGCGTTAGTTTTGGACTATTTTCCAACACTTGGAATATTTTCAGTGATTTTCTAGTTTTATTGATTTCTTTGAGATTTGTCTCTAGATTTCGTACACGGGTTTTATGAATCATTTTCAAAAGATTTTTCACTCCTAAATGGCTTTCGAAATTATTATATAATATTATTTTAATTATTAAATTAATTACTCCATAATAGGAGAGTTTTCAAAAGCAGTTTTAAAGTGATTTCAAAATCAATTATAAATCCGTTTCGCACCATTATTTTCTATAATAAAAATCTCACACTCACTTTTTAGCACGTCGAGCGAAGTGGAAAGGTGCTTAAACGGTTAGGAAATCTTCGGCCTATGGAACCGTGTGTATTTTCTTTTCGGTTAATCCCCGACCTATTCGATTGATCGTTTTGACCTTTGGGTCTAGTTTACCGATGATACGAGGTGGACTTTTTATTGTTTGGAATGTGAGCTTGCTATTGGTTAGTAAACCGTTTAGTGCGAACGTGGGGTATGGGACTCATTGTTAACACTTTACGGGTTCCTCTCCAAGAAGTTAGTGACACATTAGCCTCTGGGCGGCCAGTACTGGACCTCTGGGTCACCACGCCTCTGGGCAACCGTCTCTGGACACCTGCTCTATGAAGCAGTTTATTTTTCGGCATGCGCCTCTGGGCCTTTATCCTTCTGGGAAGGATCTTGCCGTCTCGCGCGTTCCGCATCTGTGCGAGTGATCGATCACAACTCTACAGTACTTGGCAACAACGACTCTGGTCGGTGCATGTGCAATACTGGTATTATTTGATGATTTTTATATCCATTCGAGTACCGCCATTCGGTGTTGGTTCTATGGAACCATACGATGTAAGTGCGATTGCCTTGTGGATTCACAGTGTCTCTGGACACTACTTTTCAGTGTTGGATTTCATTGACTTTTCAGTATATCCCCATTGCTCTTTGGAGCATCGATCTTTGCTTGGGCATTGATTACAGACTCTGGTCACTCTTGGGATTATTGCCTATGGGCATCTTTTTATAGCTTTGGCTACGCCGATGATATGAGGCGATTTTATTTATTCTACACTTTGGTGTTGATTTCTCTTTGGAGATTTTTATTGTTTATTGATGATTAGGGATCGTCATTATATTCATGTGGTTCATAATATACTTCTCTTTGGATAAGTACAGTTTTATTTATGTACCGCATTATTATATATCTCAGTTATTACTGATTGTTTAGCTAGCCTGACCCGAGTGTTTTTGCTCGGGTCAGACCGAGTTGTTTCAGGTTAGGTCTCTGGACTTAGCTTTTGTGCTTCCGCTTGGACATTATTTGCTATGCTGATAGATAGCGCTTTTGTTTGTCCACTATTCCGCTACTCTGTTATTATTCAGACTTTGATATGTACATATTTTTGACTCACATGTGTGAGCAGTGGCTTTGTACCCACTTATAGTATTTGGATCTGTATTGATGATGTATTGTTTTAGGATTTTATATCTGTTATGTGATTCCGTTCTGTGATGTTTTATCATTTATTATTATGCTTTGTCCTGATAGATCTTTAGCCATTTGTAATTTCGTTATAAGTATTTACCGAATATGTCGAACCACTTGAAAAAAAAAAATATATATACCATCCTTTCGACGTATTCAGTAGATAGTTATAGCTTGATTACAAATGGTCGCTTCCACTATACTCTATTCTCCGCTTTAACAGACAGTATTACTCCTGTAATACTCTTTGTTACAGTGGGTCTTAGAGTGGGGCGTTACAGTTTGGTATCAGAGCCTGGTTTCAGGAATAAGCATAATAAACACAGAATAGATACACTTAGTACAATACATTTTAATTAGATCCGAATTAAATCAAATCCCTTCCTTATGTTTATTGATAGATAAGTTAGGAATATGTATAGGAATCTATTATATTCCGTAATATTCCTTAATGAATTATCTATCTTTGAATCGTGCTTAACTAAATCTACCGATCACTTTATTCGAGGGTGTCCCAAACCTCTCTATTGCACCTTCTGCAAGAAGGAGGGACACAGGATCTCCGCTTGTCCTATTGCTCCAGCTAGTGCCAAGCCTGGCAGGCTTAATGTTGCCAAGGCTCCTACCACTTCTGCTCAGCCTAAAGGTACACATCCTTCCGTTCTTGAAGGCTCTATTTTATTTCATGGTAGATCTGTTAGAGTTCTTTTTGATACGGGTGCCTCTCACTCATTCGTATCAAAGGAGCTAGTAGATGCTTTATCCTTGGATGTTACTTATATGGTTTATTCACTAAGGATTGTGAATCCTATTGGTGGATCCACGACCCTTAGCTTGCTCTGTGAGAATATAGATATTGATCTTTGTGGCTTTTCTTTCCGTGCAAATCTCCACGTTATGGAGTATTTGGGCTTTGATATGATTCTTGGCATAGATTGGCTCGTTCAGCACGACGCCAAAATTATTTGTTCGGAGCGGATATTATTCATTCATCACCCTGACTCGTCCTCTCCGTTGGCTATTGTTCTTCAAGATGTTGGGCTTTCTGATGTTACTTTATTTTCTCTAGATTCACGAGATGATGAGGTAGACATATCTCGTATTCCAGTTGTTCGGGATTTCCCCGATATCTTCGAGCCAGTATCTAGTTTACCACCGAAGCGAGCTATTGAGTTCCGCATCGATCTCATCCCAGGCTCCCACCCAGTTGGGCGTCCTCCCACGAGGATGTCTACAAAAGAGAATGAGGAACTCAGGAAGCAGTTAGTGGAGCTTGAGGCGAAGCAGTTCATTCGGTCCAGTTTTTTGCCATGGGGTGCTGCTGTGGTCTTCGTTAAGAAACCCGATGGCTCTCTTAGGCTTTGCATTGACTATCGCAAGCTTAATGAGTTGACCATCAGAAATCGTTATCCATTACCACGGATAGACGATATGTTTGATCAGTTGAGCGGTGCGAAGGTCTTCTCTCAGCTCGACCTTGCCATCGGATTCCATCAGCTACGAGTCGCTGAAGACAGCATTCCTCTTATAGCATTTTGCACTCGTTATGGTTCTTTTGAGTGGTTGGTCATGCCATTCGGCTTGACGAACGCTCCGGCTTTCTTTGTCGATCTTATGAATCGAGTATTCCGGGAATACATCGATAGATTCGTTCTGGTTTTCATCGACGATATTCTTATTTATTCTAGATCCGAGGTAGAGCATGCTCATCATTTACGGATCGTCTTGGATACTCTTCGTCAGCATCAGCTTAAGGCCAAGCTCTCCAAGTTCCATTTTTGGGAGAGCAAGGTCAAGTTCTTGGGCCATATTGTATCATCTGAGGGGATTTCTGTCGATCCTGCCAAGATCGAAGCTCTTCAGAATTGGAAGCAGCCCGAGAACGTTCATGATATTCGCAGCTTCCTTGGTCTGGCGGGTTATTACCGTCGGTTTATCAAGGATTTCTCTCGAGTTGCACTTCCCCTTACGACGCTGACTCGTAAGGGTGTTCGCTTTATTTGGTCTGATAAGTGTGAAGCTTCCTTTCAGCGACTGAAGGAACTTCTCACCCATGCTCCTATTCTGGTGGTTCCTGAGAGTAACCAGGATCTTGTTGTTTACACCGACGCTTGCGGTAGCGGCCTCAGTGCTGTGCTTATGCAGAAGGATCGGGTAGTTGCTTACGCTTCTAGGCAGCTACATCCGAATGAGGTTCGCTATCCTACTCATGATCTTGAGTTAGCTGCTATCGTCTTTGCCTTGAAGACGTGGCGTCATTATCTATTGGGCGAACGTTTCATTCTCTACACCGATCACAAGTCGCTGAAGTAATTATTCAGTCAGAAGGATCTCAATATGAGGCAATAGCGATGGCTCAAGTTTCTCGCCTCATATGACTTAGACATTCAGCTGATGCACTCAGTCGCAAACACTCGGCGGTAGTTTCTATGACGATAGCCGAGTGGGATATTCTTGAGACTCTTTCTATGTGTGATATTCGAAATCGAGCTCCGTCT
Organism: Allium fistulosum; assembly: GCA_030737815.1. Lineage (NCBI taxonomy): Eukaryota > Viridiplantae > Streptophyta > Magnoliopsida > Asparagales > Amaryllidaceae > Allium > Allium fistulosum. The sequence continues at coordinate 331,158,733 of CM060906.1, forward strand.
TCTGATTCTCAGATCTTGTTATTCAGCTTGGAGGCTCGAACTATTCTATTGGATAACATTGCCCATGCTCAACGGCAGGATCCAGACTTGTTGCGATATATTCATCTCCTTGAGTCGGGATCCAGTGATAAGACACTGTTGGATTATTCTATTGATTCTCATCGGTGTCTTCGCAGGAAGAACCGTATTTTGATACCATCTGATTTATCACTTAGGCGTGACATTCTAGACGAGTGTCATCGCACTAAGTACACTATACATCCCGGGTCGAGTAAGATGTATGACGACATGTGTCGCCTATTTTATTGGGAGGGCATGAAGAGTGATGTTGCAAGTTATGTAAGCCGTTGCATGACTTGTCAACAGATCAAAGCTGAGCATCAGCGTCCATCTAGTCTTCTTCAGCCGCTAGAGATTCCATTGTGGAAATGGGATCTGATATCCATGGATTTTATTGACGGCCTACCTCGATCGAGGTCAGGCCATACTTCTATTTGGGTCATCGTCGATCGCTTGACCAAATCAGCTCATTTCATTCCTGTTAAGTCCACTCGGACTGCACCTCAGTTGGCCAAGCTCTATGTGAAGGAAGTCGTTCGACTTCATGGGATTCCTAGTTCTATCGTCTGTGATCGAGACACTATCTTTACTAGTCACTTCTGGAAGTGCCTACAGTCAGCTTTGGGCTCAAAGCTGAATCTCTCGACTGCTTATCATCCTCAGACCGACGGTCAGACGGAGAGGGTGAATCGTGTTTTAGAGGATCTTTTGCGCTGTTGTATTCTGGATTTCGGAGGTAGTTGGGAGGATCACTTACCGCTTATAGAGTTCTCCTACAACAACAGCTTTCAGTCTAGTATTGACATGGCTCCTTTCGAGGCTCTTTACGGAAGGCCATGTCGTTCTCCTTCGTGTTGGTTAGAATCTGGCGAGAAGTTCCTTCTTGGTCCAGATTCAGTTCGGGAATCTTCTTAGAAGATTATTCTTATTCGTCAGAGAATGAAAGAGGCGTAGAACCGTCAAAAATCCTACGCGGACAACCGTAGGAAGCCTCTGAGTTCTCCATTGGTGATCATGTCTTTATTCGGATATCTCCTATGAAGGGGGTTGTGCGTTTCAGCTCTACAGGGAAGTTGGCTCCTCGCTATGTTGGACCATTTCCTATTACGGAACACATCGGCCCGTTGCTTATCGTGTGGCTCTACCTGCTCACTTCTCTGGAATACACGACGTGTTCCATGTTTCCCAGCTTCGCATGTGTGTCCGCGATCCTGATTCTATCATTGAGCCGCATGCTGTGCCTGATTTAGAGATCTTACCTGATTTATCCTTGAAGCAGCAACCTCTTCGTGTGCTTGATTCGGAGGTTAGACGCCTTCGCAACAAAGAGGTTCCACTCGTGAAGATTCAATGGTCACCGAATCCTAAGGACTGCACTTGGGAGACCAGAGAATCTATCGAACGCTCTTATCCTGGTTTTCTCCCATCTTCTTCTGCGGGTGAGAATTCTCTATTTTATCTCTATCACTTCTTTTGTGGATTTGACATTATAGACGACATCTATCTTAAGGAATTGCAGGGATGCAATTTTCTTAAGGGGGGTGTCTGTAACAACCCGGGATTTGCATTACCCATTAATAAATAAAAGTTAGGATTTTTATTTATTTTAATGAAGCATAAAAGGATTTGGAATAACAAAATTTATTTGAAAAAGGCTATTTTAATTAAATGGGAAATATGGGATTTTAAAATGAGGTTAAAATGTTATTTTTGGAAAGTTAAATAATTTAGGAGAGATTTTAAAACGGGTTTGGATAAGAAAAATGAGTTTTATAAACATATATGAACATTTAGACTAATTTTTGGAAACATATAAATAACTCTCTTCTTATTGGGTTACTAAACCTAACCCAATAACCCACCCTAAACCTCCTCTATAAATTATCTCAAACTCTCCAAACCTCATTCATTCATCCCTAATCAAAACCCTAATCATTTCCTAAAGCTTTCATAACAAAAATGGCCTCTATCTTCATCTCCTTCTAGTTTTAGCTTATGCAAGTCATTCTATGCAAAGGTAATGCAAATACCCACCTCAAATCTTTTTTTTATATCTTTTTCATTTCTGAAATTTATTTGGTAACACATGTTTTATGTGTTTTTTTGATCTTACAGCCTCCTAATCATCTTTTGCTATCTTGGGTTGATGCTATAGTAGTCTTTGTTGCTTTCTAGAGAGGTATATTGCTAAAAACCTCTTCTAATATGTGTTTAATCATCTTTTGATTTTGGTAATCAGTTAGTAACACATGTTTTATTATGTAACATGTGAATCATAGCTCTTTGATCATCTTTGCTTTCATTTGGGGTGTGCACATAAGGTATTTGTAATATATGCTAGCTGAAATTATAATTAGTTTATTGCTGTTAGTAAATTAGGCATATCTCATTCATCTTAAATCGGAATTATGATTTTCTTGAAGTTCTGGAAACGTATTCTGTAGCCTATAACTTTTTTGTTTTGAGCTTTGCCTAATTTTGTGGTTTGAATGATCAAAATCACGTTTGTTTGTCGCTGACCTGACAACAAACACAGGGTTGATAAAATAAAACCCTGAAATTGATTTGGCCATATGTTACTCATTTCTTATCCAAATCTAATAATTTAGATGTTATGGAAAGCTTAGATTTAGGGCTAAAACTTTCATGTTTTGAGTTTCATGAAATTTCGAAGTTAATTGGGTCAAAACTGTGCATTCTTACTACTGTCCCGAGAGCACATTGACAGTGATATAGAATTTAAATCTGAGAATTGTTTTAGTCATAAAATTTTCATCCCCGATCGGAATTTGACGACCTTGGTCATTCCGGAAAGCTTAGAAACTAAGCTACAACTTTTATTTTATTCATTTTGTCAGAATTGGAAGTTTACTATGCCAAAATTATGGTTTTTCATCTCTGGTCTCTTAATGCATAACTATAGGCCTTAGTCTCTTTTCTCCCGTTGTTTTCGGTACAGAACCCCGACTTTGCGACGCCATCCCGGGCTCTTCCTTTGTCGGATTTCATCGATTTTGGTCTCGTTGGAAAGCTGGAGTTCCGAACTCCATCTCTAGAAAGTTTGATTAGTATCCGAGTTCATTTGACTCTTCGAAATTGCTGTCGAAGAGGGACCCGGATCATAGCCTGAAACAGTATATTCACTGTTTCCGGGTCCGACTTTGGAGCGTCGCTGCGACTTCGTTTCAAGTCGGAATCGAGTAATTCTTTTTGTGTTCTGAAGTAGGAATGTCGGAATATGTTCCTACCAATTTTTATTCCATTCGGATTCAGTTTGCTGGTTCGAATAATTTTCCGAACTTGGGTTCGCGTCAGTTTTGGACTATTTTCCAACACTTGGAATATTTTCAGTGATTTTCTGGTTTTATTGATTTCTTTGAGATTTGTCTCTAGATTTCGTACACGGGTTTTATGAATCATTTTCAAAGGATTTTTCACTCGTAAATGGCTTTCGAAATTATTATATAATATTATTTTAATTATTAAATTAATTACTCCATAATAGGAGAGTTTTCAAAAGCAGTTTTAAAGTGATTTCAAAATCAATTATAAATCCGTTTCGCACCATTATTTTCTATAATAAAAATCTCACACTCACTTTTTAGCACGTCGAGCGAAGTGGAAAGGTGCTTAAATAGTTAGGAAATCTCCGGCCTATGGAACCGTGTGTATTTTCTTTCCGGTTAATCCCCGACCTATTCGATTGATCGTTTTGACCTTTGGGTCTAGTTTACCGATGATACGAGGTGGACTTTTTATTGTTTGGAATGTGAGCTTGCTATTGGTTAGTAAACCGTTTAGTGCAAACGTGGGGTATGGGACTCATTGTTAACACTTTACGGGTTCCTCTCCAAGAAGTTAGTGACACATTAGCCTCTGGGCGGCCAGTACTAGACCTCTGGGTCACCACGCCTCTGGGCAACCGTCTCTGGACACCTGCTCTATGGAGCAGTTTATTTTTCGGCGTGCGCCTTTGGGCCTTTATCCTTCTGGGAAGGATCTCGCCGTCTCGCACGTTCCGCATCTGTGCGAGTGATCGATCACAACTCTACAGTACTTGGCAACAACGACTCCGGTCGGTGCATGTGCAAAACTGGTATTATTTGATGATTTTTATATCCATTCGAGTACTGCCATTCGGTGTTGGTTCTATGGAACCATACGATGTAAGTGCGATTGCCTTGTGGATTCACAGTGTCTCTGGACACTGCTTTTCAGTGTTGGATTTCATTGACTTTTCAGTATATCCCCATTGCTCTTTGGAGCATCGATCTTTGCTTGGGCATTGATTACAGACTCTGGTCACTCTTGGGATTATTGCCTATGGGCATCTTTTTATAGCTTTGGCTACGCCGATGATATGAGGCGATTTTATTTTACACTTTGGTGTTGATTTCTCTTTGGAGATTTTTATTGTTTATTGATGATTAGGGATCGTCATTATATTCATGTGGTTCATAATATACTTCTCTTTGGATAAGTACTGTTTTATTTATGTACCGCATTATTATATATCTCAGTTATTACTGATTGTTTAGCTAGCCTGACCCGAGTGTTTTCGCTCGGGTCAGACCGAGTTGTTTCAGGTTAGGTCTCTGGACTTAGCTTCTGTGCTTCCGCTTGGACATTATTTGCTATGCTGATAGATAGCGCTTTTATTTGTCCACTATTCCACTACTCTGTTATTATTCAGACTTTGATATGTACATATTTTTGACTCACATGTGTGAGCAGTGGCTTTGTACCCACTTATAGTATTTGGATCTGTATTGATGATGTATTGTTCTGGGATTTTATATCTGTTATGTGATTCTGTTCTGTGATGTTTTATCATTTATTATTATGCTTTGTCCTGATAAATCTTTAGCCATTTGTAATTTCGTTATAAGTATTTACCGAATATGTCGAACCACTTGAAAAAAAAAATATAGATACCATCCTTTCGACGTATTCAATAGATAGTTATAGCTTGATTACAAATGGTCGCTTCCACTATACTCTATTCTCCGCTTTAACAGACGGTATTACTCCCGTAATACTCTTTGTTACAGTGGGTCTCAGAGTGGAGCGTTACAATTTATTAAGTGAATATTCCCTGATTAAATAATAATGAAGTTAAATCAAGAGCTATATGAAACTATTAAATTTAACTTTGAAAATGTTGAATATTAAGGCTTTGATATACATTGAAAATTTAAATGGTCTATTTAGAACTGAATTGAATTGATGAATTGAGTTTTGAATAAATTTGAATTTGGAATTTGAGTTGATTTGAATTGATTTGTGAGACTTGAGGAAATTAAATACTTTACCTTATAAATTATTTAACCTATATATATTATTTAGGATAATAGATATATTTGAAATGAAATGATATTTGGGTTTGAAGAATAAATTAATTTGAAATGACCACGGTGTTATAGTGTATATTTCTACCTTGTAGATAGTTCCGCAGATCCTTAGAGGATGGTTATTCCAAACATCCTCTAAGTTACTTGTATTTCAGTTGATATTTCACTTGATTTGGATTTATTTATATAAGAATGTTAATCCCGACTCGAGTGTTTTGTGTTTTGCTTTACGCTTGGGTCAGACTGGGTGATACAGCATTTGAGACTCACCTTTGGAGTTTGGAGCTTCATTTGGAGATCCAACTATCGACTCAGCTTTCAGCTTTTCTAGTTGATTCATTCAGAGAGGTCATCTATTGTACTTAAGACTTCACTGCATTAGAGATATTCTGTTGTATTTTATTTCTAACTCTGATGTTTATATAGTAGCTTCATGAACTACTATTTATTTATTCAGCTGTGTATTATTGTATTACTCTGTGTCCGTGATTTTGTGATTGATTTATTTACTGTATATGCTGAGTTTTGCCAAATTTAAATTAACAATCTATTGTTTTGAATTATTCAAGTCCGACATGTGTGGATTTATTGTCGATTTGAATGGTCCAAAATAGTGGGTCGTTACATCATCTATTAACCTGGACGAATCCACGTCAAAGAAATGGGGCGGGTCGACCTAGAAAAAGTGAGGGTCGACCTTAGTAATGTGGGGGTTGACCCTAGGGTCGACCTGGCTTCATTCTGGGTCGACCCGGCCCATTTACATATTTTTTTCTTAAATCTTGATTTCTTCTTTATTTTGTAACTTCTTCATTTTAACTCGGATTCTGAAATCTATATATGGAAATTGACCAGAAAATTACCACGGACAAAATGGTGCAACTCCCATGGCTCAATCCTGATAATTTCAAAAAGTTATTTTATTATTTAATTAATTCGTTAATTAATTACTATAGCTTAAATTTTGGATTGTTACATTTGTTCCTTTGAGTATTTATGAATTCTGGTCGGTACATAGAACACTATGGCATCGATAGGGATTTTTAAACACTGGAACAAGGTAAACCGACACAATATTGTTTTTAAAAATAGGCAAATGAACTAATTTTACCTAGTATTATATTTTGTATATAAAAAAAATAATTTTTCAAAAATTTATACAATTATTTTTGGTGTGTTGTTTGTTAGAAAATGATAATATTTGATTATTGTCATTTATTGTTGGTTAGTCAAGGTTCTTAAAAACTATTGACTATTGTATGTTATAAGAAAATGTAATTTTATAAACACGATATAAATTATGATTCATAAATAAAATGAATTTAAATGGAAATTTGAGAACTTAAATTCTGGTGTTTCGAAATTGGTTATCAAAGATTTTTGGAAAAAAATATATTAGTATTATTTGGAAGTATTTTCGGATAGAATTATATTCATTAAGATTGAAAGAAATGTTTTTAAAGAATTTTTGAAAGGAAATAAGTTCTGTACTCCCCAATTCTGTCAATGGAAAATAATTTCGATGATGATCGCGACATCATCGATATTCATTTTCGAGTTTCAAAATGGGAAGATCACTATAGTAACTTTACTACACATTTGTTTTGACAAACAAATTTTGATTTAAATCCATTAGGTATTGATTGATATATAAAAAAATATAAGTATATTTTGTTTCAGGATGATTTGAAATGAAACTCGGTATTTAGTTCTTAAGTTTCTATTAATCAATGATTTTCAATTATTGCAATAGAATGGAACCTTCAACCATTTTATAGCTAGAAACTTCCAATTTGAAATCTAAAATTAATAGCTTAGTGCTAATGAAACTATAAATGAGAATATAAAAAAATGAAGTTTTGTAACTTGTAAACTAAAAGATAATGGAATATCATACAAGTAAAAATTAAGTAATAAAAATGTTTCGAAGTGAAATTATGTCTATAAATAAAAAATTAAGATGTTTCAAGAAATGTACAGACGTAAGTTAATGTTTTGAAATGCTTAACAATTAAACTGAATAGTAAAAAGAGAATACTATTTAAGTAAATAATTATAAACTTAAGAAAATGTTGAAATGATTCATAAATGGACTTAATATTAAATGATACTATATGTAAAGAAATATATATGAATCAAAGAATAGAAAAACTTAAGTATATAATGATTCATTAATGAACATTAATACTAAATGAAAGTCAAGTAATATAAGTATATAAATGTGAAATAAACTGCAAAGAAACATATATAATACTTTAAGAATTTATTCATTGATGATATTAAATATTGAATAGAAAATAATTTATGTACGTAAGTAAATGAATGTAAATTAATAAAAGATGATCTTATATGAATGAATGAGAATTTAAAATAAATGAGAAGTAAATGATGTGTAAAATAAACCAATAGAATAAAATATGTAAGTTGTGTGTAGATCATTTTATTCGTATAACAATTTTGATCTAGATTTGAATACATGATTTCTGGAAATTCATGCCAGTCCGAGTTAGGATTTTTCGCTTGATTCTTGATGGCAAACATTGGATAAGAATTTTTGATATGATTTTGAAGTTTTCTATCATAGTTCATAGCTATGCAAGGATAATGGAGATTTCTAACCAAGAAATCGGATTGAGTCACACTAGAGTGGTCGGGTTAATAATATTAGTTCGAAAGTGAAATATGTGTATTCAAGCAAGCAATTAGAATTGATATTGTGAGCAAATGATATATGTACATCGCATAAAATTATATAATATTTAAAATTCTATGTTGTTTGGCTTATGGGAAGTTTGGAAAATGATACTTCAAATTGTTTGAGGTTGTATGAATAATCTATTAAGTAATTATCTAAGGCTGTTGAGCATAAGGTACACTTGGTAGTTTATTTATCACCCTTGTACGATAAAAGGTTTCTAAACCCGGACAAAACCATTAGTTTTTTATTACTGTGGATGTGTGATGGATTCTTTTTTTGCATATAATGGTTGTACTACTTTTGTTTACATATAGTTCTTATATATGTTGTGTTGCTTGTCTATTGATTGGAATAACTAATATATTGCTCTTTTTACCTAGTTTTAACTCTTTTTGGATTATGTAAGTAAGATACAGGTTTATGGAAGCAATAACTGTTGCTTTTGTTTCATAAATAAAGTTTGTTTACCCGACAAATAGGTACGTTTTCGTATTACGGTTTTTGTAACGGTATTTTATTATTTTTTCCATGGTTTGGGATGCTTTATTTTCAAAATATGATATGTACAATGTAATTATTGATATCGTTATTTTTCCGGACTTATCCGTGCAAAGGAGATGCTGCCGAAATTTTTTGTGAGTTTAAGACTTAGAAATTTTTTGTGGAAGTTGAGTTATTTTCAAGTTTATATTAAACTTAAGTATGTAAAATTAATTGTTTATAAATTGACTATTTTAAATAAAATATATCAAATTTGGATTCTTTCTTGTTCCTTTTCGAGGACGAAAAGTTTCGATTGGGGAGATTGTAACGACTCGTATTTTAAATAATTTAGAAATATTAAATTTAATATAATTGTTGACTAAAAATGGTTAGAAATAAAGATTTTATGATTTATTAATGGAAGTTTTATTGGATGTATGTTACAATCTAAGAGAAAATCCTTAGATAACAAGTTCAATAAGTTGAAACTCTTAAATAACAAATGTTAATGTTATAAGAATAAAATGAATGTTATCTCTGATGGGAATATAATTTTAAAATTTAATTTGAATATGATTGTAAAATTTAATAAGGAATAAAATAAACGATGTATTAATGGTGAAATTATATGTTATCAATTGAAATTGGTTTTAATGTGGAGTATGTTATCAATTATTTAGTACGTAAATTTATTAACCTTTGTTAGTAAACAATAATTTTATAAATGTGTTTAAATTACTATGTTGTAACGATTACTTATTTCCCAATTCATTATTTAATCCATTTGAAATTAATTAGGTAATCAATGAGGAATTAAATGTAATTAAAATCTTTCAAATAAAAGGAAAGAGAACATTAATAGTAATTAATGAGCGTAATAATACAAACATATGTTTGAATTAAAATAAAAGAGAAAGTTGAGGAAATAAAAAGGAAACATATATTTTAATTGAAAAAGAAATTTGATGTAATATAAAGAACTTGTAAATCAAAATAAAAAGAATTATTTGAGATTTAAATATAATAAACTAGGATTTTATCACTATTGTAATTTAATGTTGAAATTAATGTAATATTTAAATCTTGAATTTAACATGGAAAATTTAACTTTAAAAGATTATTAATTCATGTTTAATCAAGAATAATGATAAGAACCTTTTAATTTAGAATTTAAAAGAGATTAAATCAGTTTAATCGTTTAATTAATTTGTAAAAATAAATATAATTTGATTTTAAAACTAACTTCAATATACGATAGAATTAGGGTTTGAAATTAGTTTAATTGAGTTTAAAAATATTGAAAACCTATATTTCAATATATGGAACGACCTATTTTTGTTTCGAGAATGAAAGGGCTTTTCGGGCCTTTTGACCCAATCGATTTATATTCAAATGAAAACTGTTATTTTTGAAATGTAATTATTCAAATTGATTCAAATATTGAATAATAATAAAATCAATTATTAATGAACGTCGTGGTTTGTAATAACATATTTGTAAAGTAAAAATATAGTATTTGTCCATAATTGTGATTGGTAAATTATTTGAATATAATTTTATTTTATTTTATCGAACAATAAAACGTTAACTTTCATATACGATGAAATTAGGCCTCGAAACTTGTTCCATTGTGTTCAGAAGGCCCTTTTACATATAGATTGCCTGTCAGCATGCCTCGATTGGAGTTCGGGCTATTTTGGACCTTGCGCTATAAATAGGCACGCAAATTGAGACAATATATTATTAAAATATTTCAAAAACCCTAATTTTCATGGATGCCACTTTCAATGGCTGGAAACTTCCCATCTTCTTCCTCCTTGATCTCTCTCATCTCTCAACAAATGAAAGTTGTAGATCTCATCCTCCTCTACAATCTGAATGGTTGGATCGAGCTAATTACGTCAGAATTCGCCAGAATCGATTATCAAAGGCAGCGGTGTTTATGCTTGTTTGCAAGCAGATGAAGGCGTCGGAGGTGGTGAAACTCTGGATGAAGGCGGAGGGCGGCGATGTGGTGATGGTGGTGACCTCTGATCGAAGGCCGATGGCTTATAGCAGGCGGCGACGGTGAATCATAGTAGGCGGCTTTGGGTTTACTCGTTTAGCATAAAACATGTTTTTGGGGAAGGTGGCAATAATTACAAGTTTGCCCTTTTCTATTTTTATTTAATTTTAAAATTCAAATGTTCTAACCTTTATAACTTTTTTATACGAACTCGGATTTACACACGGTTTCTTCTGTTGGGTTCGTATCGAAATTTCAGACAACAAGGAACAGATTTGGTTGATTTTGGAGACCGTTAAAATTTTGGGCTTTTATTGGATTTTTAATCGGCTGTAAATCAAAGATGAGTGATTTAACCCACTCACGCAATACTAAATTTTATGATGTTAGTTAAATTTAATTTACAAAGTGATAAAAATTTTATTGGTTGCTGTTTGGTGGGTTAAACTGACATTTTAATTGAAATTGAATTTTATATTGAATTAAATTGACATTTAAACTAATATTGAATTTAATTGCTAGTTAAACACCGACAATTGATAATCTGTAACTGTTGTGATATATTAGTTGATTTGGATGTTAATTGTTATTGTATGCCTATTGATTGATGATGGATGTATGGTTGTTTATTTATTTGACTTATTCCTGTTATTACCTATTTATTTATTGACATCATTTATATTATCATTTGGACCATTGGAAATGAACTAAGAAATAGGTGGAAATGATATATACCTATGACATTTAATTATGGGTTGAAATGATATATATATTGTAACGCCCCAGATTTTCGAGTTCGAAAATCGACATCCTTACTTTACATCGTACTCGAATGCCGCAGATCTGACCGTTCAAATCCGAGTCGCCGGAGCTTATAACAACATTATGTAAACAACACAGCGGAAAAGAAAAAGAATATAGATATAAAACATCTGATACAATATCCAGATACAATGATGATACAATGAAATATCTATATACATCAGAGATATGATACAAGAAATAGCAGCGGAAAGAAAAACGATAACATCAGCAGCGGATAATCTCCATCTTCAAAGCACCAATCCAGAAATAGCTCGAAATCCCAATAACGAGGCACAAAGATAAGCAAGTGCAGTCCGATCCAAAGACTGAACTAGCTCCAGAAAATCTACTAATCGGATTATCTGAAAAACCCAACTCTAGACTGCCCGTGTAGAAAATTTTGAGCATCCAGAGTTTAGGAAAGAAACAATAGACTCCGGATCAGTCATGGGACTGGTGTGAGCAACAAAAATAGTTTATCTTTAAAAACAAATAGCAAAAGAATTTTAAAGTCAATTCGCAATGCTTTTGGAAAATGAGACTACCATAAGACCTCCCGCCACACACACAATGCAAACGCAGAATTGGAGGAGATTTCTTCTTATGATAGTCAAAGATGCTTACTACGCAAAATCAAATCCTTTTTGATATTATTATTACTGCATAGTGTAGAAAACATTTCGAAAGTATAATATAAATCTTAGCCAGCATAGGCATTCCGCACTTATGCCTACTATAGCTACTATGTTCAATAGCAGGTTACCGCCACATTCCATAGCAGGTAATACAACTAAAACCGTACAAGGCTCGTATTGTTTCTTTGGATTTTCCAACAAATGGTCAGGCTAAGGAACTTCCTATGCCACGAAAGAACGCCTCTGGCGGGACGCTCCGAGAGACAAACTGCTCTCTGCCAAACAAGGCCGGCTACCCCCCTTCTCGGGGAATATACAAAACCTCAGATATGCCACCCCGGTCCTTTGGGACCTTTATTCGAGAGCTCTCGATAACCAACATCACACATAATAAATAAAGTGTGTCCACATGAGTAAGTATCTGGGCTCCATACTATGATACTACCCTTTTCCAGAAGGAATGGTCATACCCTAGGGAAGCTACCCCTGAAACCTTCCCGCACAATTCCTGTTTCGACCATTACCGGTTTGTGAGGTTCGACGAAGTCTCGTCCACAAAGCCACGCTTTGGTACAAAGCCATGCTTTGGGTCAACAGATGATCAAAGCAATGATCACAAAGATAAATGATCAAACAAATGATCATATCACAAATGATCAAACAATGATCATCACACAGCAACACTTAGCATGTCACATTACCAAATTGGGAATATATCGCTGATAACTTCAACTACATAACCTCTGAGCTCGTACGTCTCAAAGAAGGGTGTTAAGCTAAGTGAATAACTTCTCCGCTACCAACAGAAATGTATTTGAAAGAAATCGGCTTTATATCTCAAAGTGTAATGTCAGACACGTAACCATATAAGTCTGTTCCGGGTTCTAACAGAACCGAAGGCACTTCTTACGAAGCCCTTGCAAATCCGGGTATTCATAATCCCGATCGGATTTCCCATCACTTAGGGGATCTCTATACCAGGAGCTACCCAGTGCAGAGACAATCGACGAGTTATCCTCTCGTTCTCGTGAATATCCGGTCTTCATCACCGGTCTTCAATTGCTATCCATATACGACGTATCACTATTCGGAATGAGTTATATGACACAAAGGTCTTTTCCCGGCTAACCCGAATAGTGAGCGCAATATTTAAAAAGATATGGATATGTGATTTCAATTAAGTCACAGCTTAATAATTCAACTTCCTTTTAAATGGTTTCAATCGATTACCATTTCAAATCCTTTAAACAAAAAGATTTATTTCACAAAGTTCACTCAGTTTCACAAAGATCCATTCACAGATTTCAAAACAATTTCCGTTTCAATTGGATTAACTCGTTAAATCTTTAAAAACAAAGATTTAACTTATAGCTTTCAAACAATTTCATTTCTAATGGTTTAAACAAATCATCATTTTAAATCTGTTAAAAATAACAGATTCAATTCATAGCTTTCAAAAAGAATTCATTCATAACTTGGAAAATCCATTTTTTAATTCAATCTTGAAATTCCTTTAATTAAATTGGAATTCCATTTCTTATCTGAAAGCTTTTATTCTTTTTAAAACAAACAGTTTTCATTTTGGAAATCTGATTCATCTATACGAGTTAAAATCCTTGGGTTAAATCCAAATTCTCAAAATTTTACTTTTAAAATGGTTTAAATTCATACAAACACATTTATATTATCTTTAATCCCTAGTTTCAAATCATAGGATTCAATTTCAAACTTGAATTCAAATTTAAATCAAATTATTTAAATTTCAAAACTTAATCAAGTTATTCGAAATAACTTTTATCTTTGAAATTCCATTTCAAAAGCTTTTCACTTTAAACCCCAAATTTCCAATTTCAAAATCAATTGAAATTAAAATTTCAATTTCAAAACAATAAGTTTTAAATCATATGTGACTTAACCGATTTCCAAGTGAAATTTATATTTGTGTGTGTATGGTGTAGTCCAGGGGATTTAACATAATAGTGCAACACAATGAATCATCAGATCATAATATAGAAATATAGTTGATAAGCGATATAAACTATAACGCTTATCGTTCATTCACAGATCAGAGATATATATCACAGATGAGTAAATTACAGATCACAACATAAATCAGAATATATCACACAGCATCACAGATCAGGGGATATCACACAATTCACCCATCCAATAGAATCCAAACATCCATAGGTAAGATCAATTTAATTATCTGAATAATTTAAACAAATTAAATTCTTACGAATTACTAATCCTGGTTAATCAACATCGATAAATTACAAATTATTTTGATTAATTATCCTTTAATCATTTATTAATTAATCATTTATTAATTAATCATTTATAATAAATTTATTTAACCTTTAATTATAATTCATCAACCTTTAATTATTAAATAATTAACCTTTAATTATTTAATTCACCATTTAATTAATTATCTTTAATTAATAAATTACCCTTAATTAATTAATTACCACTTAATTAATAAAATTTCAATAAGTGATCATTCCTAACCATTTACATTAATTAATCTTTGATTAATTATTTTCAAATTAATTGCTTTAATTTATTAACCATATGAATTATCCTTTCACAAATTATTTGATAAATTAATCAACTCAAATCATTTAGTAATTATCTTTTTAAATCACTTACATAACTAAATTAACCATCAGTTAATCACATTGACAAATTATTCTTTAAGTAATTAACTAAGTAACCTTAAATTAATTACTCTTTCATTACCTCATTAATTATCAAAACCTTAATTAGATTTAAGATAAAATCATTTCCTTTATTAGACACCAATCACATATTTAGTTTAAAACATTTAATTAGGACAGTGTTTTAAAAACTTGGTTAAGTTTTAATTCAAAAACTGTTTTCACACTTAACTTCAAATCCCGAGCCAAATTACAAAATTCCCGAGCCAAATTACAAAATTCCCGAGTAAAACTTCGAGTATCTTCGTCCCTCAAAAACTTCGAGACCAACCCTTATCATTCTCGAGCACGTCTTCGAGTTCGTCACGAAGTTTCCCCTAGTAAATCATGAGATAACTCAAGCTCCTGTACTTCATCTTCCCCAACATCTCAAATACCCGATACGCAATATCCACGCGTGCACGGTGCACACAAATCTGGCCATCGCCGATCATTACCATGATCCTCAACATGTCATCTACGACCATCTCGAACCACCAGACCAACCATCACCACGAGATCATCAGAGAACTCGAAAACGAGTTATCACCCCATTCCTGGAAACAACACAGACCACAAGAACCCATTGCCTGACCACAATCGATCACCAGCAACCTCGCCGACCTGTCCCCTGCATTCGCCATAGCCTCCACTTCCTGCACCCCCTGGTGCGATCGCCAGAATCGAAATGTCGAAGACGAAAATAACTCGCGACTACCACGTACGAAACGCAGGCTTAAACCCTAAATTCCATTCGATTCAACAAATCTCGAAATAGAAATTTTTTTTTACATTTTTCCCATCTTCGTAGATCATCAAGCTTGCTTCAGAACAAATCTCAACATTTATTTTTGATTCGATCGTCAGATATTCGTAAAAATGCAATTTTTGTTCATATACGAATTGCTCTGAGAATAATAAACTAAAAATCCTCGTTTTTGTTTTAAAAATCATATATTAAAGTAGGCATTCAAGATATAAACTTGAATTAGCTTTTAGTAACACTCGAATTTATCAATTTAGTACTTGATTTCCTGTAAACAAAGTTTCCAGAATTTTTTAACAGGTTATTCTAACTTGAATTAAATTTTAGAACTTAATATTTATGGTAACAAACAATCTTCGTTTCCATCTTAAGTTTAAACATTGATCAGATCAAGTGATAATGGATTCTTGAATCAAAATCCTGTGTTTGAAATTTTTAAACAGAAAATGTTTATAAACTTCTACCTACACATCCCCACTCATAAATCAATATACACAGAGCATTTTTTGTTTATGACCAAACATACTTATCACAATACAGATCAATATTTTTTTTTAAAATCAAAGCAAGTGTTACTCACCTGTTTCCTGAAAGAACAAAGAAGAACATAGCTCATCATTTTTTTTTGTTGAACAGGCTTTGAAATCTGTTAGCTGAAACTTCTCCTTAATCTCTGGTTTGATCTTGATTTGTATTGTTGTCTTTATTGAAGTTTTGTTTAAATTATAGATGATACTTCTTTAGGTTTACTCAGTTTGGAAAGAACAAAACTGAGAGGAAGATGACTATATAAAGAAAGAAGCTTACAGAGTGTTGTTATTTTGTTCAGGGTAATATATATATATTTTTTATTAAACCAGATCTCGGCTGGTGATTCTTGTATTGTGCTGATGAGTATTATATTGTGTACTGGGTATACAATATTGTACAGGGTGCTATATATTGTTTGTACAATACTAGAGGTAATTGCATTTAATGCTTTGTACAAACTACACTTATACCATACAAAAAAATATTTCTCTGTCCTTACTTGCAAGCTCATACATATCTTTGTTTACTTGTTTCATATGCAAGATCTCGGCTGATAGATGTGGCATTAATTGCCTTGGTACTTTATGTTTCTACTTATCCTATTTTATAAAGATATTTTGTTTACTTCATGTTTGAATATATACATGCTGCCTTGTTTTGCCAGCTAAAACATACTTAGTTTATTTGTTTGTACTAACATATATATTTTCTTAAGTCTTGTTTTGTTTGTTTTCTATTTTTATTTTGCCGGTGTACATACTTTTGTTTTGTACTTTGTTTACTCTTCTATTTGCCTACATACTACTTTACTCGGCTGAAGTGATACAAATTGTGTGCTAAAGATATTTTGCATTTATTGCTTTTTAGCTCGGCTGATATGATTGTGTGAGATATTTGATGTGGCTTCACTTTTCTTTTCTCTTGTTTACTTGTTCTATCTTGTTTCATGTTTACATATGTATGTTTCATATTTTTTTTCTTTCTTTCCAAGTGTACATAATATGTATTTTGTTTGGACCTATAATCTGTAATACAAGTAAACTTCTATTTTGATTTTACTTTACTTTTATTATCTTGACTTCATTCTATATACATAGATTTATATTTTATAAATATACTTTGTTTGTAGTTCATTTTACTTATATATTAAATTCTAATTTAACTTAAACATTTATTTCTAGAATTTTATACATTCATTTCAGATTTGATATAACTATAAATTTAGTGCTAATACTTATTTAATTTCTTTTAAAAGTTTAACTACCCATCATTTCATCTCTTATTTATTACTTATTATAAATCCCAATTCCAATACAAATTCAATATTTCAAATTCAGATTCCAAAGTTAAAAATCAAATTTTAAAACAAATAAGTATATATTTCATATTAAACTTGAAAAATTCACACAATTTCACAAATTTGAAATCAAAAAATTAATTTAATTTTCAATTTAAAATAAATTAAAATTCGGGATCGTTACAAATTTCCCCCCTTAAAAGAATTTCGTCCTCGAAATTCGCAGGCACGAAAACAACACAGAGATAGACAGATTCGATCTCCTATAATTCCTCAAACTTAAGATATGAATTCCAAACTCAAGTCAGAATATCTCAGAACACATACCAATTTGTCCCTCTTCGGACTTTGGTATTCACAAGAAATTTCAATAAAATTTCAAATTTGGTTTTAAACGAAATCGTTTTATCGATACGATTCAGATTTAGCCTTTATATTTTATTAATCAATTTAACTCAATTTAAAATTTACAATTTCAAATTCATTAAGGTTTAAATCAAAAAGCTGATAAGGAACCGATGAAATACGAAGTAAGGATTTTCTACAACGATTCGTAGAACCATCATCACACCGAAACTCCTTCTTGTAGCTGGTACGAAGAAATGAAAAGAATTTGGAAATGAATCAAAGGATATTGATAAAAAAGATTATTTCCACTGTTGTAGGGTATTGACCATTTATAGTGGTACTTCCCTGTCCCCTATCTCGTTCTCTTCTTGCACTCATACTCACTATCAGTGGATAGCAAGAGAATTTACTAAGGCGTTTAAACGGATATCTTAGAGACTCATTCTAGAGTTTACTTCACTCTATCTCTAATGAGCTACTTAACGTGTTACACACTTGAGCTAAAGTTCAACCTTAGCTCTGATACTAAATGTAACGCCCCAGATTTTCGAGTTCGATAATCGACATCCATACTTTACATCGTACTCGAATACCGCAGATCCAACCGTTCAAATCCGAGTCGCCGGAGCTTATAACAACATTAAGTAAACAACACAGCGGAAAAGAAAAAGAATATAGATTTACAACATCTGATACAATATCCAGATACAATGATGATACAATGAATATCTATATACATCAGAGATATGATACAAGAAATAGCAGTGGAAAGAAAAACGATAACATCAGCAGCGGATAATCTCCATCTTCAAAGCACCAATCCGGAAATAGCTCGAAATCCCAATAACGAGGCACAAAGATAAGCAAGTGCAGTCCGATCCAAAGACTGAACAGCTCCAGAAAATCTACTAATCGGATTATCTGAAAATCCCAACTCTAGACTGCCCGTGTAGAAAATTTTGAGCATCCAGAGTTTAGGAAAGAAACAATAAACTTCGGATCAGTCATGGGACTGGTGTGAGCAACAAATATAGTTTATCTTTAAAAACAAATAGCAAAAGAATTTTAAAGTCAATTCGCAATGCTTTTGGAAAATGAGACTACCATAAGACCTCCCGCCACACACATAATGCAAACGCAGAATTGGAGGAGATTTCTTCTTATGATAGTCAAAGATGCTTACTACGCAAAATCAAATCATTTTTGATATTATTATTAGTGCATAGTGTAGAAAACATTTTGAAAGTATAATATAAATCTTAGCCAGCATAGGCATTCCGCACTTATGCCTACTATAGCTACTATGTTCAATAGCAGGTTACCGCAACATTCCATAGCAGGTAATACAACTAAAACCGTACAAGGCTCGTATTGTTTCTTTAGATTTTCCAACAAATGGTCAGGCTAAGGAACTTCCTATGCCACGAAAGAACGCCTCTGGCGGGACGCTCCGAGAGACAAACTGCTCTCTGCCAAACAAGGCCGGCTACCCCCTTTTCCGGGGAATATACAAAACCTCAGATATGCCACCCCCGATCCTTTGGGACCTTTATCCGAGAGCTCTCGATAACCAACATCACACATAATAAATAAAGTGTGTCCATATGAGTAAGTATCTGGGCTCCATACCATGATACTACCCTTTTCCAGAAGGAATGGTCATACCCTAGGGAAGCTACCCCTGAAACCTTGCCGCACAATTCCTGTTTCGACCATTACATGTTTCTGAGGTTCGACGAAGTCTCGTCCACAAAGCCATGCTTTGGTACAAAGCCATGCTTTGGGTCAACAGATGATCAAAGCAATGATCACAAAGATAAATGATCAAACAAATGATCATATCACAAATGATCAAACAATGATCATCACACAGCAACACTTAGCATGTCACATTACCAAATTGGGAATATATTGCTGATAACTTTAACTACATAACCTCTGAGCTCGTACGTCTCAGAGAAGGGTGTTAAGCTAAGAGAATAACTTCTCCGCCACCAACAGAAATGTATTTGAAAGAAATCGGCTTTATATCTCAAAGTGTAATGTCAGACACATAACCATACAAGTCTGTTCCGGGTTCGAACAGAACCGAAGGCACTTCTTACGAAGCCCTTGCAAATCCGGGTATTCACAATCCCGATCGGATTTCACATCACTTAGGGGATCTCTATACCAGGAGCTACCCAGTGCAGAGACAATCGATGAGTTATCCTCTCGTTCTCGTGAATATCCGGTCTTCATCACCGGTCTTCAATTGCTATCCATATATGACGTATCACTATTCGAAATGAGTTATATGACACAAAGGTCTTTTCCCAGCTAACCTGAATAGTGAGCGCAATATTTAAAAAGATATGGATATGTGATTTCAATTAAGTCACAAATTAATAATTCAACTTCCTTTTAAATGGTTTCAATCGATCACCATTTCAAATCCTTTAAACAAAAAGATTTATTTCACAAAGTTCACTCAGTTTCACAAAGATCCATTCACAGATTTCAAAACAATTTCCGTTTCAATTGGATTAACTCGTTAAATCTTTAAAATTAAAGATTCAACTTATAGCTTTCAAAACAATTTCATTTCTAATGGTTTAAACAAATCATCATTTTAAATCTGTTAAAAATAATAGATTCAATTCATAACTTTCAAAAAGAATCCAGTCATAACTTGGAAAATCCATTTTTCAATTCAATCTTGAAATTCCTTTAATTAAACTGGAATTCCATTTCTTATCTGAAAGCTTTTATTCTTTTTAAAACAAACAGTTTTCATTTTGGAAATCTGATTCATCTATACGAGTTAAAATCCTTGGGTTAAATCCAAATTCTCAAAATTTTACTTTTAAAATGGTTTAAATTCATACAAACACATTTATATCATCTTTAATCCCTAGTTTCAAATCATAGGATTCAATTTCAAACTTGAATTCAAATTTAAATCAAATTATTTAAATTTCAAAACTTAATCAAGTTATTCGAAATAACTTTTATCTTTGAAATTCCATTTCAAAAGATTTTCACTTTAAACCCCAAATTTCCAATTTCAAAATCAATTGAAATTAAAATTTCAATTTCAAAACAATAAATTTTAAATCATCTGTGACTTAACCGATTTCCACGTGAAATCCATATTTGTGTATGTATGGTGTAGTCCAGGGGTTTTAACACAATAGTGCAACACAATGAATCAGCACAGATCATAATACAGAAATATAGTTGATAAGCGATATAAACTATAACGCTTATCGTTCATTCACAGATCAGAGATATATATCAAAGATGAGTAAATTACAGATCACAACATAAATCAGAATATATCACACAGCATCACAGATCAGGGGATATCACACAATTCACCCATCCAATAGAATCCAAACATCCATAGGTAAGATCAATTTAATTATCTGATTAATTTAAACAAATTAAGTTCTTATGAATTACTAATCCTGGTTAATCAACATCGATAAATTACAAATTATTTTGATTAATTATCATTTAATCATTTATTAATTAATCATTTGTTAATTAATCATTTATAATAAATTTATTTAACCTTTAATTATAATTCATGAACCTTTAATTATTAAATAATTAACCTTTAATTATTTAATTCACCATTTAATTAATTATCTTTGATTAATAAATTACCCTTAATTAATTACCAGTTAATTAATAAAATTTCAATAAGTGATCATTCCTAATCATTTACATTACTTAATCTTTGATTAATTATTTTCAAATTAATTGCTTTAATTTATTAACCATATGAATTATCCTTTCACAAATCATTTGATAAATTAATCAACTTAAATCATTTAGTAATTATCTTTTTAAATCACTTACATAAATAAATTAACCATCAATTAATCACATTGAAAAATTATTCTTTAAGTAATTAACTAAGTAACCTTAAATTAATTACTCTTTCATTACCTCATTAATTATCAAAACCTTAATTAGATTTAAGATAAAATCATTTCCTTTATTAGATACCAATCACATATTTAGTTTAAAACATTTAATTAGGACAATGTTTTAAAAACTTGGTTAAGTTTTAATTCAAAAACTGTTTTCACACTTAACTTCAAATCCCGTGCCAAATTACAAAATTCCCGAGTAAAACTTCGAGTATCTTCGTCCCTCAAAAACTTCGAGACCAACCCTTATCATTCTCGAGCACGTCTTCGAGTTCGTCACGAAGTTTCCACGAGTAAATCATGAGATAACTCGAGCTCCTGTACTTCATCTTCCCCAACATCTCAAATACCCGATACGCAATATCCACGCGTGCACGGTGCACACAAATCTGGCCATCGCCGATCATTACCATGATACTCAACATGTCATCTACGACCATCTCGAACCACCAGACCAACCATCACCACGAGATCATCAGAGAACTCGAAAATGAGTTATCACCCCATTCCTGGAAACAACACGGACCACAAGAACCCATTGCCTAACCACAATCGATCACCAGCAACCTCGCTGTAACGACCCGATATTTTGGACCATTCGCATCCATTATAAGTGTATAGGTAGACACTCATGCCAGAGTTGAATTGCTCAAAATACCGCGTTGTTAATTTAAATTTGGCAAAACTCTGCATATGCAGTAAATAAATTTATCATAGAATCACAGACACAGAGTAATACAATAATACGCAGCGGAATAGATAAAATAGTAGTTCATGAAGCTACTATATAAACATCAGAGTTAGAAATAAAATACAACAGAATATCTCAAATGCAGTGAAGTCTCCAGTACAACAGATGACTTCTCTGAACAAATCAACTAGAAGAGCTGAAAGCTGAGGCGATAGTTGGATCTCCAAAGGAAGCTCCAAACTCCAAGGGTGAGTCTCAAATGCTGTATCACTCGGTCTGACCCGAGCGTAAAGCAAAACACAAAACACTCGAGTCAGGATTAACATTCTTATATAAATAAATCCAACTCAAGTGAAATATCAATTGAAATACGAGTAACTTAAAGGATGTTGGGATAACCATCCTCTAAGGATCTTCAGAACTATCTACAAGGTGGAAATATACATTTTAACACCGTGGTCATTTCAATTAAATTTATACTTCAAAACCCAAATATCATTTCATTTCAAATATATCCATTTTCCAAAATAGTGTATATATATATTAAATGATTTAAAAAGTAAAGTATTTAATTTCCTCAAGTCTAGCAAATCGATTCAAATCAACTTCAAATTTCAAATTCAAATTTATTCAAAGCTCAATTCATCAATTTAATTCATTTCTAAACAGATCATTTAAATTTTCAATATATTTCAAAGCTTTAATATTCAACATTTTCAAAGCTAAATTTAACAGTTTCATATAGCTCTTGATTTAACTTCATTATTATTTAATCAGGGAATATTCACTTAAAAAAAATTCAATATCATTTAACTAGCCTTAAATTACATTTTTACTAAATATTTCCTTAAACTTTAGTTAAACAAAAAAAAATATTCATTAGATTACTTATAAATCAAACTCAAGTTATAAATCATATCTTACATCTCAGTTTCAATAAGTTTCAAATCGGTTTAATTAAATAAAATTCTTTATTGAATACAATTTCAACTAAATTCAAATTATCTTTCTAACCTTAACTTATTCAAATTATTACCAAAATCTATTTTGAAATATATTTTAAACACTCAACATATTATGTATTTAAATCAATCATTCCCATTTATATATAATAATTTAAGGCTCGACACTTATTAAAATCATATATTTCTTTCCAAAACCATAGAATTCATTTTTAAAATATTTATATATATGGACCAACGGTGTCTGTATATATATTTATCATATGGTTAAGTGATACAGATATTTATCATTTCAATCCGAAATTTAAATATATACGGGTAGATATCATTTCGACCCGTAATCCCAATTTCAATTCAAATGAAAATCGCTTGGGTTTATCATTTCAACCCATAACGAAATTCTCCTATTCTAAAGTCCGTTCGGGTATGTATCATTTCAACCCATAGTGAATTCTATACTAACAGGGAACTTGCAGAGTGATAACAGATAATAAAAATATACAACAGGCATATATCCTCAGTATAAATAACAGATACGGGTGTCAAATGTCACAGGTGAACAGATACAAATAATGGTAATAACAGGTATATACTACTAGATACTGGTGTCAGATGTCACAGGTGAACAGTTACAAATAATAGTAATAACAGGTATATACTACTAGATACTGGTGTCAGATGTCACAGGTGAACAGTTACAAATAATAGTAATAACAGGTATATACTACTAGATACTGGTGTCAGATGTCACAGGTGAACAGTTACAAATAATAGCATATATAACAATTTAAATAACTACAGCATCATATTTCAATTGTCGTTTCAATTGAAATCAAATTTAATAAATACAAGAACGTTAATCGTGAGTGATTGCTCACCTTTCGAGGTTAGAGAGAATAGACAATGAAATGGGTTATGGATCCAAGCAAGAGTTCTAAATCAAGCAAGATTGTGCACGAATTGACGAACAGAGCTGATCAATAGGAATAGATGGAAATGAATCAGACTCAAATTAGCTTGATATAAAATTTAGACGAGATGTATATTATATTATTATCTTCCTTAAACCAAATATTCAATTAAAATACATATACATTTTAAATAAGCCTTATACATATTATATATATTCATTGAAATCAAACATATATACATATCATATATATATTGGATCATAAATCACTACAAACTTATATACATAAAATGTTATAAAACCATTACAACTCAACCGACCCTGATATAAACAACCAACCAAGTTGTACGTACTTTATATAATATATATATAATCAAAGATTTTAACAACTTATACAATAAACCAGAAAAGTGAAAGTTTTAAAGACATATTATATTGTTTACCCTTTAGACACATTATATACAATCTGGTATAACTGCATAAATATACAACACAATATATACCACTAAATAAACTTATATAAACTTATAACATTTTTATTTATACAACTTAAAATAAAATCATATGTTTAACCGAAGCTGTATAACTAATTTATAACACTCTATACGGTTGCAAATGCATTTGTTCAGGCTAATATATATACTTTATAACTATATATAAACAGCAGGAGAAGATTACTTGCATACGCAACCTATCATATAAGCTACTGTGCAAAATGTATATATAACTTCATATAAATAAACTTATATAGACTACATCACAATATGTGTATATACGTGATATGAAATTCACAAAAAAATGCAGGCAGTAAATTTCCATATTTACAAAACTGGATATTTTTAAAATATATTATATATATACAAAATAATATGAAATCAGTTTATCAGAAAAAGGTTGACAAAAGAAAAACATGAAATATAGACATGCGTACCCACTAACCTATTTATAAATAGATTAAACAACACCCTTTATGACAAAACTGGCATACCCATACTTCTTTCAAAACCAAGTATACATAGCTAGCTGACATTACTACTCTATAAAATCTAACATATATAACTTTGAATATAACAAAACAAATGTATATAAAAAAATGCTATCTGTACTATCCTATTACAACAACAAAAATCAGATCGTAGATGAAATCTACATTTAAAAACGAATATATATAAATCATCTAGTACAGCTTATATAATATAACATACCATATTATTTTCTGCAAAATACAATACTTATAAAGATATATATATATAAGTAATATAAACATATAATATCTTTACTTCGGTCATACAAACAAAGAAAATGAAACATTTTAGTACATACAACTTGAAAAACTCGTACATCAATCTGTATATATAAAATAACAGGGAAAATATATAACTGACTTACTATAAATTAAATATATGCGGATATGTATATTTTTCTTAGCAAAGAGACAAAGGAAAGGACAATATATATCACCTCGATATATAAGCGGCTGAGCTCGACTTTGGTGGCTCGGGTGGATGGTCGCACACGGCTGTGCTCGGCGAGAGTTTCTGGGGAGCGGAGGAGGAGAGGAGGAAGACGAGTAGTGGTTCACGGTGGTTGGGGTTTTTGGGTCTGTCTGATGACGTGGAGGGTATGGGATTGGCGTTGGTTTCGGTGGGCAATGGTGTGGGTGAGGCACGGTGGTTGGTAATCGCGTGGAGGGATGGGAGGTGTCAGCTATTGTGGAGGATGATGGAAGGCATAGGCACTGGGTGGTCGGGTTTGGTGAGTGGAGATGCTGGAAAAATATGAGGCGAGGGGTTGAGGCGGAGGAACAAAGTGGGAGAGTGGAGATGGTGGGTTGGAGACTGCAGACGTGTGGGTGGGGAAGATAGCAGGGGAAAGGAGAAGGTAACAAAAAAAAAAAAAGAACCGTGAGAATGCAAAGAAGAGAATGGGAAGACGGAAATGGTCACCCTGGAATTAAGCTGGAAGATTAAAGCAATTGATGGTTGCTTGGATACCACGGTTACAGTTTAAAAAGGGCAAAGAGAAATAAAAAGTCACGGATTCGGTACCGATACAATATATAGTTTGATTGTTTTCGTCGTGTACCGGACCCCAAACACAGAAATGAATATACCGTTAAGATCAACACGATGAGATGATCAAAACGGTACACAGATATCAATGGTACGATCGTCCGATCAAAAGTCAATAATCGGTACCGAAAAATGCTGCTACTTTACCAGAAATAAGATAAACGGAGCAGTAGAAGTCCAAATTTGGAAAAACGAATTTCGCAGTCTGATTCAGAATGATCTGAATAAATTTTCTCCTGTTGACATATTTTGGTTTCGGAAAACTTTTAAATTCACTGTTATTAACCGGTTTGATTTGAAATGAAATTTCACAGGAAAACAAACTTCAATATTATCCGATGAAAATTTACCAGTTGCTATATTAAAATAGACGTATTCCAAATAATAAATTTTTATTTTCAAATTTTATTGTTTTAAAATTCACAAAATTTCAATTAATTTAACAAATAAAATCACTAAAAGTTTAGGGTCGTTACACTCTCCCCCACTCAAAACTTTTCGTCCCCGAAAAGAGAGGAGGTAGGAGAATAGAACAACCAGGCAAAAAGGTAGGTTAAAAGACAAGATTAAACAATTAATTTAAACTATATAAATTTTACTTGAAATATTCATTTGAAAACTTCATTTGCAATTCAATTATCTTTAATACTTTAATATTTTTCAAAAAAAACCATTTGTAAATTCTTGCCTCATTTATCAATACCTTTTATATGTTTAAATAATATCTTTATAAATATATAAAAACTATTTGAAAACAGTTATTTACATTATTACTTATATTTACAAAGAAGTTATTTGAAAACATTAAATCCATAATTCATAAATTTATTAATTTATCTCAAGATACTTTTCAAATATTATTAAGAAATCAATAATTATTTAAAAAAAAGATATAGTCAACAAGGAAAAGAAGGAGGACTTGGAAAACAGAATATAGGTGAATAAATAAAGCTGAGCAGATAAGGTAGATTCAAAGGAATAATATCGGGCATGAATAATTAATTCAAACCATTAGAAATTTCAATTTCGAATACTAATACAAAATTTCTTTGTTAGAAATACTTTTATAATAAAATATATTTTTTTTATAACGAAACAAATTTTATTTCGAAAATACTTTATAACTCGATGTTTCAACCAGTTTATCCTTGTTCCTGTAGACTCTGGTAGTGCGTTGATCAGGCGCAAAACTAGAATTCTCCAGGTACTTAGTAGACCTGTTTCAACACCCAGTGAAAATACTGGAAAAACTTTTAAAAATGGATATGGAAAGTACAATCCAATCAAAACGAACAAAACCTTTGTCTAACCATGGTTCGCAGATACACAATGGTTACGCCTGGTTCCCCCAGGAAACAATCCATATCCGTAGGCTTTCTCAGCCCTGCGAGTTACGCCATGATGACTAGTAGAATGTAGGATACACAATGGTTAGGCCTGGATCCCCCAGGAAACAATCCGTACCCCCAGGCAAGACTCAGCCAAGCATTTGCGCTACTATTCGCGACCTACACAGATTGCAGGATACACAATGATTACGCCTGGATCCCCCAGGAAACAATCCGTACCCCTAGGCAAGACTCAGCCAGGCAGTTGCGCTATGCAGTCACGAGAGAACAATAAGACCATGGGTAACGCCATGGAATTCGAAGGACACTCGAGTATCATATCCGGAAAACCAAAATCAGAGAGAATAATATCGATAGAATGAATCCAAGATGTGGCCACAAATCGGATATCAAGCAGAAGGCACTTTCCATATCTTTACTTCAAAAATATGTATCATATAGTACCTTTTCAAATCACTTTCAAATATCGTACTTATATAATATCCATTATATATAAGATTTAATTTTCAAATCAAATACTTTCCAAAATCAATAGTATATCAAATCATACTTATATAGACTTCAATTATATAAGATTTCACTTTCAAATTGAGTACCTTTTCAAATCTATAGTTTTCGAATCAATTTCATACTCATACAAATCAATTTTTATATGAGTTCGACAACTCCCAAATCAAGTTTTTAGTAACATAAGGTTCTCAAATTTCAATTTGTTTCAATATCAGTTCAATTTCAAAAACATATACAATTTCACCAAATTATTTCTTCACAAATTAATTATCTTTAGCTTCAAAGTTTCCAAAATAATAGATTTTGAAAATAAATCCAAATTTCCAAATCAATAATTTAAGTCAACCAATTCATTTCCAAAATCAAATGTTTTCAAAATCATCTTATACTTACGTAAGGTCCGTCTTATATAAGGATCAAATTTTCCAAAATAAATTTCGCTGTATGAAGAGCCATATGGGATTTGAATATCTTTGCTTTTATGGGTTATATATATTTGTAATTTAAATTGGAAATTTTCCTTTTAGTAAGCAAAGTTATTCTAACATGACAGCTTTCAATTTCAGCGTCAAAATATATCAATGATATTAGAATATAAGACGTACATACGACATCATTTCGCAAAATCACAATTGATCGCTCGTTCGATCACACAAGTTTGCTTTCGAACTAGTATTGTTCATTCGACTTCCCTAATGCGGACTTCGATATGGTTTCTCGACTAGAAGTCATCAGTCTCCTTGCATAGCCATATACTATGATAGAGAATTCTAGAATTTAGCCCAAAATCCATATCAAATATTCGCCATCAAGAATCGAATGAAAAATCCTAACACGAAATGGTGTAATTCACCTCGAACTTGTGTACTCAAACCTGGATCAAAATAATTATGCGAATAAAACAGCATACGTACAACTTATATATTTATTTCTACTAGTTAAATATATAGTTCCATAAAGATGTTACTAAGTTAAAACATTTAAACTAAATTTTATTCAAAATATTTTGAAGACCAAATTCTTTTCAAAGCATTTCGAATCTAAATTTCGTATTAGAAAAAATTCAAAATAGCCCTATTCATTTACTTAACAAAAAGTTTCAACTTATTTAAATCATATTACTTCATACTTAAACATTCGAAACAAATTTATATACTTTATCAAATAATTCATACTTTTCAAAATTTCTTAGCTTTGAAAAGTTAACCTTGATTTGGAAGTGCTCGAACCTTCAAAATAGTTGAAGAAATCATTTTCAAATTCAAGAGTTGGAAATCAACAACAAATCAGTAAATCAATTTTTAATATATGGGGTTATATCAAATCCGAAACTCAAGGACTGAACACCGGCTTACTTCAAATCATTTCAAATATATATACATATATACTTTGAATATCAAATCTTACTTCGGAATTTGAAATCAAAATTGGTTTCGCAAAAATCACTCGCATAGCAAAGCTATTAAAGTGGCCTCTCCCCCACTCTGAAACTCGAAAATCAACGTCGATGATGCGTGCACTCATCACCGAAATTATTTTCCAGCGACATAAGTGAGTTCTGGACTTCTATTTTTCTCAAACTGCTTTTGAAATTTCTTCGAAACTCATTAAAATCATTGAAACATTTCTTATTCGGAAAATATTTTTAAATCATACTATTATTATATTTTTCAAAATCTTAAAACCAATTTCAAAATACCGGAGTTTAATTCTCGAATTTCAAATTTAAAATCCTTCAGTCATAAATCATTTTTAGATAAATCAAATTTCTTATATAGTTTTTTTTTCAAAATTACAAATCCTTTTGAAACCTCAAATTCTTATTTTAAAGGGTTTATAATCTTTATCAAAAACATTTCACCTTCATATATAGAATATAATCATACTTATCAAAATAATAATTTCGGTTTAGAAAATAATTTCTAGAATACAAACAAACCCGATTTTCAAAGGATGATTCACGGACGAATTTCAAAACAAAGATAGAGATTCAATTTAAAAGAACTCTAATCAAATAAAATTCTGATTCGAAGATAGGCTTGAACGAAGATGAGATACTTAATTACAAAACAGAAGTCGGATACACTTATATAAATCGCGGGCGACCTTAACCGGGTAAACTGTGACTTCAAGAATATAATCGATGTGGAAATCTAAGGCAAATCGACATTCGATCGCCAGAGATAGAATTCGGCATAACAAGAGATGGCAACATCAAAACCGAGGGATATATAAATCTCTGGTGAATCAATGCCAATTGTAAAGGAGTTTCACCCCTTTACAAAAACATTCAAAGATCGGCGGGATCGCCTAATCTTATAGAGATCATTCACAATGGAGTTATGGGATACTCCAGAATCAAAAGAATACCAATAGAGAGAGACAAAAATAAATTTTGGAACCGTAGGGAACGTTCCAAAGTTCAAAGGAAATCGAGTCAAAAGGAAGAGATTCAACTCGAACGAAAGTGATTCTGTAAATAAATTTACTATATATGCTAAGTTTTGCCTAGAGCCAAAGCTCTGATACCAACTGTAACGACCCGATATTTTGGACCATTCGCATCCATTATAAGTGTATAGGTAGACACTCATGCCAGAGTTGAATTGCTCAAAATACCGCGTTGTTAATTTAAATTTGGCAAAACTCAGCATATGCAGTAAATAAATTTATCATAGAATCACAGACACAGAGTAATACAATAATACGCAGCGGAATAGATAAAATAGTAGTTCATGAAGCTACTATATAAACATCAGAGTTAGAAATAAAATACAACAGAATATCTCAAATGCAGTGAAGTCTCCAGTACAACAGATGACTTCTCTGAACAAATCAACTAGAAGAGCTGAAAGCTGAGGCGATAGTTGGATCTCCAAAGGAAGCTCCAAACTCCAAGGGTGAGTCTCAAATGCTGTATCACTCGGTCTGACCCGAGCGTAAAGCAAAACACAAAACACTCGAGTCAGGATTAACATTCTTATATAAATAAATCCAACTCAAGTGAAATATCAATTGAAATACGAGTAACTTAAAGGATGTTGGGATAACCATCCTCTAAGGATCTTCAGAACTATCTACAAGGTGGAAATATACATTTTAACACCGTGGTCATTTCAATTAAATTTATACTTCAAAACCCAAATATCATTTCATTTCAAATATATCCATTTTCCAAAATAGTATATATATATATTAAATGATTTAAAAAGTAAAGTATTTAATTTCCTCAAGTCTAGCAAATCGATTCAAATCAACTTCAAATTTCAAATTCAAATTTATTCAAAGCTCAATTCATCAATTTAATTCATTTCTAAACAGATCATTTAAATTTTCAATATATTTCAAAGCTTTAATATTCAACATTTTCAAAGCTAAATTTAACAGTTTCATATAGCTCTTGATTTAACTTCATTATTATTTAATCAGGGAATATTGACTTAAAAAAAATTCAATATCATTTAACTAGCCTTAAATTACATTTTTACTAAATATTTCCTTAAACTTTAGTTAAACAAAAAAAAATATTCATTAGATTACTTATAAATCAAACTCAAGTTATAAATCATATCTTACATCTCAGTTTCAATAAGTTTCAAATCGGTTTAATTAAATAAAATTCTTTATTGAATACAATTTCAACTAAATTCAAATTATCTTTCTAACCTTAACTTATTCAAATTATTACCAAAATCTATTTTGAAATATATTTTAAACACTCAACATATTATGTATTTAAATCAATCATTCCCATTTATATATAATAATTTAAGGCTCGACACTTATTAAAATCATATATTTCTTTCCAAAACCATAGAATTCATTTTTAAAATATTTATATATATGGACCAACGGTGTCTGTATATATATTTATCATATGGTTAAGTGATACAGATATTTATCATTTCAATCCGAAATTTAAATATATACGGGTAGATATCATTTCGACCCGTAATCCCAATTTCAATTCAAATGAAAATCGCTTGGGTTTATCATTTCAACCCATAACGAAATTCTCCTATTCTAAAGTCCGTTCGGGTATGTATCATTTCAACCCATAGTGAATTCTATACTAACAGGGAACTTGCAGAGTGATAACAGATAATAAAAATATACAACATGCATATATCCTCAGTATAAATAACAGATACGGGTGTCAGATGTCACAGGTGAACAGATACAAATAATGGTAATAACAGGTATATACTACTAGATACTGGTGTCAGATGTCACAGGTGAACAGTTACAAATAATAGTAATAACAGGTATATACTACTAGATACTGGTGTCAGATGTCACAGGTGAACAGTTACAAATAATAGTAATAACAGGTATATACTACTAGATACTGGTGTCAGATGTCACAGGTGAACAGTTACAAATAATAGCATATATAACAATTTAAATAACTACAGCATCATATTTCAATTGTCGTTTCAATTGAAATCAAATTTAATAAATACAAGAACGTTAATCGTGAGTGATTGCTCACCTTTCGAGGTTAGAGAGAATAGACAATGAAATGGGTTATGGATCCAAGCAAGAGTTCTAAATCAAGCAAGATTGTGCACGAATTGACGAACAGAGTTGATCAATAGGAATAGATGGAAATGAATCAGACTCAAATTAGCTTGATATAAAATTTAGACGAGATGTATATTATATTATTATCTTCCTTAAACCAAATATTCAATTAAAATACATATACATTTTAAATAAGCCTTATACATATTATATATATTCATTGAAATCAAACATATATACATATCATATATATATTGGATCATAAATCACTACAAACTTATATACATAAAATGTTATAAAACCATTACAACTCAACCGACCCTGATATAAACAACCAACCAAGTTGTACGTACTTTATATAATATATATATAATCAAAGATTTTAACAACTTATACAATAAACCAGAAAAGTGAAAGTTTTAAAGACATATTATATTGTTTACCCTTTAGACACATTATATACAATCTGGTATAACTGCATAAATATACAACACAATATATACCACTAAATAAACTTATATAAACTTATAACTTTTTTATTTATACAACTTAAAATAAAATCATATGTGTAACCGAAGCTGTATAACTAATTTATAACACTCTATACGGTTGCAAATGCATTTGTTCAGGCTAATATATATACTTTATAACTATATATAAACAGCAGGAGAAGATTACTTGCATACGCAACCTATCATATAAGCTACTATGCAAAATGTATATATAACTTCATATAAATAAACTTATATAGACTACATCACAATATGTGTATATACGTGATATGAAATTCACAAAAAAAATGCAGGCAGTAAATTTCCATATTTACAAAACTGGATATTTTTAAAATATATTATATATATACAAAATAATATGAAATCAGTTTATCAGAAAAAGGTTGACAAAAGAAAAACATGAAATATAGACATGCGTACCCACTAACCTATTTATAAATAGATTAAACAACACCCTTTATGACAAAACTGGCATACCCATACTTCTTTCAAAACCAAGTATACATAGCTAGCTGACATTACTACTCTATAAAATCTAACATATATAACTTTGAATATAACAAAACAAATGTATATAAAAAAATGCTATCTGTACTATCCTATTACAACAAAAAAAATCAGATCGTAGATGAAATCTACATTTAAAAACGAATATATATAAATCATCTAGTACAGCTTATATAATATAACATACCATATTATTTTCTGCAAAATACAATACTTATAAAGATATATATATATAAGTAATATAAACATATAATATCTTTACTTCGGTCATACAAACAAAGAAAATGAAACATTTTAGTACATACAACTTGAAAAACTCGTACATCAATCTGTATATATAAAATAACAGGGAAAATATATAACTGACTTACTATAAATTAAATATATGCGGATATGTATATTTTTCTTAGCAAAGAGACAAAGGAAAGGACAATATATATCACCTCGATATATAAGCGGCTGAGCTCGACTTTGGTGGCTCGGGTGGATGGTCGCACACGGCTGTGCTCGGCGAGAGTTTCTGGGGAGCGGAGGAGGAGAGGAGGAAGACGAGTAGTGGTTCACGGTGGTTGGGGTTTTTGGGTCTGTCTGATGACGTGGAGGGTATGGGATTGGCGTTGGTTTCGGTGGGCAATGGTGTGGGTGAGGCACGGTGGTTGGTAATCGCGTGGAGGGATGGGAGGTGTCAGCTATTGTGGAGGATGATGGAAGGCATAGGCACTGGGTGGTCGGGTTTGGTGAGTGGAGATGCTGGAAAAATATGAGGCGAGGGGTTGAGGCGGAGGAACAAAGTGGGAGAGTGGAGATGGTGGGTTGGAGACTGCAGACGTGTGGGTGGGGAAGATAGCAGGGGAAAGGAGAAGGTAACAAAATAATAAAAAAAAAAGAACCGTGAGAATGCAAAGAAGAGAATGGGAAGATGGAAGGCAGTGAATATAAAAAGGCAGAGAACAATATGCAGAGATAAATGCAATTAGAAAGTGAACCGTTCAAATGAATACAACTTATACCAATTCATACGTTTAGATTTTCAAAATAGTATGGAACGGAAATGGTCACCCTGGAATTAAGCTGGAAGATTAAAGCAATTGATGGTTGCTTGGATACCACGGTTACAGTTTAAAAAGGGCAAAGAGAAATAAAAAGTCACGGATTCGGTACCGATACAATATATAGTTTGATTGTTTTCGTCGTGTACCGGACCCCAAACACAGAAATGAATATACCGTTAAGATCAACACGATGAGATGATCAAAACGGTACACAGATATCAATGGTACGATCGTCCGATCAAAAGTCAATAATCGGTACCGAAAAATGCTGCTACTTTACCAGAAATAAGATAAACGGAGCAGTAGAAGTCCAAATTTGGAAAAACGAATTTCGCAGTCTGATTCAGAATGATCTGAATAAATTTTCTCCTGTTGACATATTTTGGTTTCGGAAAACTTTTAAATTCACTGTTATTAACCGGTTTGATTTGAAATGAAATTTCACAGGAAAACAAACTTCAATATTATCCGATGAAAATTTACCAGTTGCTATATTAAAATAGACGTATTCCAAATAATAAATTTTTATTTTCAAATTTTATTGTTTTAAAATTCACAAAATTTCAATTAATTTAACAAATAAAATCACTAAAAGTTTAGAGTCGTTACACTCGCCGACCTGTCCCCTGCATTCGCCATAGCCTCCACTTCCTGCACCCCCTGGTGCGATCGCCAGAATCGAAATGTCGAAGACGAAAATAACTCGCGACTACCACGTACGAAACGCAGGCTTAAACCCTAAATTCCATTCGATTCAACAAATCTCGGAATAGAAATTTTTTTTTACATTTTTCCCATCTTCGTAGATCATCAAGCTTGCTTCAGAACAAATCTCAACATTTATTTTTGATTCGATCGTCAGATATTCATAAAAATGCAATTTTTGTTCATATACGAATTGCTCTGAGAATACTAAACTAAAAATCCTCGTTTTTGTTTTAAAAATCATATATTAAAGTAGGCATTCAAGATATAAACTTGAATTAGCTTTTAGTAACACTCGAATTTATCAATTTAGTACTTGATTTCCTGTAAACAAAGTTTCCAGAATTTTTTAACAGTTTATTTTAACTTGAATTAAATTTTAGAACTTAATATTTACGATAACAAACAATCTTTGTTTCAATCTTAAGTTTAAACATTGATCAGATCAAGTGATAATGGATTCTTGAATCAAAATCCTGTGTTTGAAATTTTTAAACAGAAAATGTTTATAAACTTCTACCTACACATCCCCACTCATAAATCAATATACACAGAGCATTTTTTGTTTATGACCGAACATACTTATCACAATATAGATCAATGTTTTTTTAAAATTCAAAGCAAGTGTTACTCACCTGTTTCCTGAAAGAACAAAGAAGAACAGAGCTCGTCATTTTTTTTTGTTGAACAGGCTTTGAAATCTGTTAGCTGAAACTTCTCCTTAATCTCTGGTTTGATCTTGATTTGTATTCTTGTCTTTATTGAAGTTTTGTTTAAATTATAGATGATACTTCTTTAGGTTTACTCAGTTTGGAAAGAACAAAACTGAGAGGAAGATGACTATATAAAGAAAGAAGCGTACAAAGTGTTGTTATTTTGTTCAGGGTAATATATATATATATTTTTTATTAAACCAGATCTCGGCTGGTGATTCTTGTATTGTGCTGATGAGTATTATATTGTGTACTGGGTATACAATATTGTACAGGGTGCTATATATTGTTTGTACAATACTAGAGGTAATTGAATTTAATGCTTTGTACAAACTACACTTATACCATACAAAAAAAAATATTTCTCTGTCCTTACTTGCAAGCTCATACATATCTTTGTTTACTTGTTTCATATGCAAGATCTTGGCTGATAGATGTGGCATTAATTGCCTTGGTACTTTATGTTTCTACTTATCCTATTTTATAAAGATATTTTGTTTACTTCATGTTTGAATATATACATGCTGCCTTGTTTTGCCAGCTAAAACATACTTAGTTTATTTGTTTGTACTAACATATATATTTTCTTAAGTCTTGTTTTGTTTGTTTTCTATTTTTATTTTGCAGGTGTACATACTTTTGTTTTGTACTTTGTTTACTCTTCTATTTGCCTACATACTACTTTACTCGGCTGAAGTGATACAAATTGTATGCTAAAGATATTTTGCATTTATTGCTTTTTAGCTCGGCTGATATGATTGTGTGAGATATTTGATGTGGCTTCACTTTTCTTTTCTCTTGTTTACTTGTTCTATCTTGTTTCATGTTTACATATGTATGTTTCATATTTTTTTCTTTCTTTCCAAGTGTACATAATATGTATTTTGTTTGGACCTATAATCTGTAATACAAGTAAACTTCTATTTTGATTTTACTTTACTTTTATTAACTTGACTTCATTCTATATACATAGATTTATATTTTATAAATATACTTTGTTTGTAGTTCATTTTACTTATAAATTAAATTCTAATTTAACTTAAACATTTATTTCTAGAATTTTATACGTTCATTTCAGATTTGATATAACTATAAATTTAGTGCTAATACTTATTTAATTTCTTTTAAAAGTTTAACTACCCATCATTTCATCTCTTATTTATTACTTATTATAAATCCCAATTCCAATACAAATTCAATATTTCAAATTCAGATTCCAAAGTTAAAAATCAAATTTTAAAACAAATAAGTATATATTTCATATTAAACTTGAAAAATTCACACAATTTCACAAATTTGAACTCAAAAATTAATTTAATTTTCAATTTAAAATAAATTAAAATTCGGGATCGTTATATATATATATATCCATGTAAGTAAAATTGAAATAACTGATCACTTGGCCATAGGGTAGAAAATTATATACGGACACCAAATTTATTAAATTAAATGGTTTTGAAATCATGAAATTTGATTTATATAAAGTAAATTATTTTCTAATTCGAGATTTGAAATGTTGATACTGAAACTATTTGAATGAAATTGTTTAAAGATTAATTTGTAACCTTAAGTTGAAATTGAGTTATGATTTGAATTTATCGAAAGTGGATTATTTGAAAGGTTTAATTTTTAATTTAAACTTTGAATTTACTTTATTTAAATTGGTTTCAATTGGTATTTCCAAATTTGGACGTGAAATGGATTTAAACTAATTTGTTTTAAAATTGCGAATTTGAATTGAAATTTTCAGCCATTGAATAGAACTGTTTAAATTGAATTTGAAGTAAAGTTTGAAATCGTTTTGAATTGAGGCTGATTTAGATTGAAATTTGAATATGAAGTTGACTTGATTTGGAAGTCGAAGAATTGGTTTTGTCGTGATTTGCAACATGAGATCAAATTGTTGTGAAAGAAAGAAACAATTTTAATATAAACTATTTTGATAAATAAATTATTTTAATAACCAAATTATTTTAATATATAAACTATTTTTATCCAAACTATTTTCAATATTAAAATCTATTTCATATTCAAAATTATTTCCAATCTTTAAACTTTTTAATTATTCCAAAATATTTTTTTAGAACTATTTTAATTATCCAAACTATTTTCAATATTGAAACTATTTTAATTATTCAAAACTATTTTCAATATTCAAACTGTTTAGAGGGGAATCGTTTAGATTTAAATCATCGATTTAATTATGACTGTTTTGATGTAAAGGTATAACCTATTTTGAAATGATTTGGAAGTGAATTTGATATTTTGATATGAAGTATGACTTGTTCTTGAAATTTAAAAGAACCAACCGGTGTGAAAAATGACATTTGGTTGTTAAAGAGAATGGGTCCGAATATTGGCATACTCTCTGTCAATACTGGAAACACTTTAACAATTCTGTACGCGGTGGATGATCCAGAATGAAGTGGTTGGATTGGAGAACGTTTGCTCGATATGAAGAAAGAGAATGATGATGGATGACCCCGACACTTGTGTCAATTGGAAATGACTAAAACAGGAACCTATGTCTGGCCAAGGGGTTCGCTACCTTTAGGGGCCATCACCCCTTCGTATTATATTGACTTTTGACTTGACCGGTGCACATTGATTTGATTTTGGGGGTGGTGGACTCGGTCGGTAGTCGTGGCTACGATTTGTTATGACCAACCAGAAAGGGTAAACTGGTAGCATCCTACCTTGGGCATCGCCTCACATGCCTTGTTATACTTTATCTTTTTACGCGACCACTACGATTTTGTTTTAGTGTTGTCTTATCACGGTGCCTCCCTGGCTACTGACATTATCGGTGATGCTACTAAGGAAAACTGTAGGACAATGCTTAAAAATTTGTTAAGGGGGATCAATGTAAAGCCTTAACGATATTTTAATACTTTACTTTACTAATAGACACTACATATATATCGTATCTTACTACATATAGATAGTTTAACAGATCCTTAGGAGATGGAAAATCCCGTAACATCTCTTAATTTATTGCACTCACATTTTACACTTGATAGGAGATGAAAAATCCCGTAAACATCTCTGTAGCTATTACACTCATATTTACTTGATATTGATTTAACTTACATAAGAACTTTTAGTTCTGACTCGAGTGTTTTGTCTTTTGATTATGCTCGAGTCAGCCTGAGCATTTCAGTGGTTAAAGACATTATTCCTTGAAGATGAAGATGGAGTTTGCTAGGCCGTATTTACTATTAGTATTCCGCTGCATTATTTTAGTATGTTGTTAATTGTACCCTGATTGTGTTGTAAAAATTTGAAATTAAATGTATATTCTAAAACAGCTTCATGAACTATTTATTTGATTATTATATTTTGTCATTCCGCTGCGAGATTCTATGTTTTGCTTTCTTCCTTTTCTCTTATTTTCTTATTAAACCCCATTGATAATCTACCCTTCTGAATGGTTTGAGTTAGACATGTGTGGTTTATTGTCGATTTAAACCGTCCAAAAAGGTGGGTCATCACAACTAGACAAATGCTTGTCTCTTGATTTAACTAACTCAGAATCTCGTCAAACTCAGTCATTGCTTCTGTAATATGGATTGAATCATGATGCGATAGGCTCTACAAACTCCTGAGTTATTACTATGGATCGCTCGCGATCCATAGGCCATGGATCGTTAGTGATCCATGTCCTTAGTGTATTTTCTATTCTTTTTACTTGACTCTCTTTGGCTTGTTACTCTAGTTCTTTTGGTTCACTTCTAGGCAATTCTGACCTGACCAAGTTGTTCTGACTTCTCTTGGATTATGCTGGGTTAAAAACCCAGATAACAAAATCAAACTTCAAAATGATACAAGAAGCAATGCAAATCAACAAAGCAAAGTGCAAGCAGAAGAAAGCAGGGTGGGGAAGGAGTGGCACGGCCTAGACATGATTCCAAGACCATAATCGATCGACCTGTCTAAGAGCACCGGTTAACTAGTTCAGCTGCCTGGAGCAGGCTCCAGGCAGTGCCCGATCCTCCTCCTTTTCTCGATGGTTCTAGTTTGTTTTCCAGCGACATTATTTTGCATTTAATCACTACTGATCCAATTGCATGCATCTCAGACAACAATATATGTCAACAATCACTAGAGGAGATGATGGTTATGGGTTGCAGTAAAAAAAAGCAAATGCAAGTTACAGAGCACAACAACATAGATCAACAACAAGAAATTATTTAACCATTAATCATCCATTCAACAATAGCAACATGCAAGAGAACCAAAACAATAAGTGTGAGCGTTCACTCACCTAAACCGTTTGTTTGCACACCACGCATAGAACCAACGCCTACTTCTCTTGCTTGCATCAATAGTCACTATCAGAAGCTTCCAACCGTCACCCTAAAGTGTCGCACCAGACCCTAGCACAATCACTTGTAGATAGCCGGTCGCCAACATCATCTTACGATATTCTTAAAACTCAGCTCGCCCTTTGTCACTTGCGTGCTTTCAAACTATTGCTTGGGGATCGATGTCACTACAGCCACGATTAACACAATGGCAGCCCAAGTCGCGACTTCAATCCTTGCTCGAATCACTAGCCTCACGTCGCCAATGTAGTGCCTATAGCTGCATCTCGCCTCCCATGCAATCGATCGACGGTCACCTCATCGATCGATCATCTTTTTTCCTTATTTTCTTATGAATTAGGGCTTCAAAATTTGGTGAAAATGAGAGAACAAGTTTTGGTTGAACGAGCCTAATTTTTGTCTATGGCTAATGAAAATAAAAGATGAAATATTAGGTTTCTTACTTGGATTTGGGCTTTTATTAGTTAATAACAATTAATTTTCTTTTTTCCTCTTTAAACAACCCAATTTTTTATTTGTAAATAAATTTCATTCTAATTTCAACTGATTTACACTTCATTGTATGAAATATAATTCAATAACTATAAAATTCTATTCAATTCAGTATTAGTTCACTCTATTTAATTATTAAATAGATTAACACAAATGAATCTTATATTCAATTATTCATTGCATTGATGTAAATTAAATTTATTTTTCTCTAACTATTTCGATGATATAAAATTTATTTACCCTTTGAAAGTATTTTATATCAATCAAAATATTTTATTTGAATTTCAATATATTATCTTAAAAGGAATTTATTAACTAATTCAGTTTTATTATAACAAAATCCTTTCTTAAATAGACTTTATTCAAATAATAATTTTATTTCAAAAATAATAAATGTCAAAATCGAATTCAAACACTTCCATTTTAATTAAATTAGTTAATATTATAGCTCCAAAACAGGGTTGTTACACTGTTGAACTTCTAAGTATAAATCATCTTATGCTTATAAAGAAATTGTTAAAACCTCATATTTTTTGGTATTTTGATAGTGACAACTATACAACATTATATTGTGTATACTAACCACTTGCACAAGAAAAGATCAATCAAACAAGGAGACATACTCGACAAAAAGGAGACCAGGATGGTACAACCAATGTAGTATTAGTCATAGCGTCTTAGTCTAGAGTTATAAAATTGTTAAAATCTCTTCTAAGTGGTATATACAAACACACATAGCAAACTATTTTTACAAATCAAAAAAGTAAAAAATTTCATAAGTCGGTCGACTAAAACACCCCTCTCAGTCGACTGACCAAAAGGATTGTCAACACAAATTATTCTTAAAGTTTTAGATCACTGAAAACTCAGAACAATCGATTGGACATATTTTCAGCCGACTGAATTGATGATTTCAGTTGATTGAAACAGCCTATTTTTTGAACTATTCACTTCTGGTTTGAAATGTCTCTTTCTATTTGAAATCAGTCGATTGGCTTATTTCTTACAGTCGACCGAACGGTCGTGTAACGACCCTAGATTTTAATTTATTTAAATTAATAATTAAATGAATTTTTAAATAAAAATTTGTAAAATTTATTTTTTATGGATTAATTGATTGCGAGTTTCCCCGAACTCAAATTCATTTTGTATAAATCAATTAAATTTAAATATTGTATATATAGGTGTATCTCTGAGTAGATTTGAATTTATATATATATATATATATATATATATATCTACATTTGATTTGGATTTAAAATCGTAAATAAATGAGTTAGAAAGAAAAATACAAAATTTTATAAGATAAACGATAAAGATATCAAGTAAACACATTTGCTAAACTTTAACAACTAATTAAAAATAGAAATAAATCAAGGATAAATAATACAAATATAAAGTAAGATAAAAATAGAAGTTTACTTATTTTATAAGGTAATAATTAATACTTAAGCTATGAATAAAAATAAAATACAAAGTAAATACATTAAGTAAAATCTAACGATAAATTAAAACGGAAGTAAACTAAAAGAATACAAAGAAAAAATAAGCATAGAAATAAAATACATTCACATATGAACACTTATAAAACCACAAAACAAAAGAAGAAAATATAACAAAATACAAGCAAGATATAAGTAAGTAAAGGCAATGCAAATAAAGTATTCAAACAAATACATATGGAATCTTTGAACTTGCAAAGGAAAAACAAAAGTACCTACTCCTATCATTTCAGCCGAGACCAACAATACCAAAACATATAAAAGATAAGTATAGATTTGTACAAAGCAATAAATGCAAATCTCCTTAGCCACCGAAAACAACATACTAGCCAGGCCTATTGTACTAAACAAAACAAAGAAAAAGTGATAAAGGACTCATGCATTTAATACAAACATCTCAGTCCATACTGAAGTGAAACTATCAGCCTACAAACCTATTTATAATACCCTGTACAAACATGTAGTACTAGATAACACCTACTTTTCCTTGTACAAACTATCTTCTTCTATGTATATGTGTTCACCTATCTCATTCTAATTCGTTCAGTAAAGAAAATACTTAATAAGCTAAAAGAAGAAGAAAAAATGTAAGCATCCTCATCTATAAAACTCAAAACAACATCACCTGTACAACACATCTCCTATATATCCACTTCCTTATTCCATTTCGTTCAGCAAGATTTAGTATTCCAGGGATATGAACATCACTATATCAAATAAAGCAGCATCATCACTGAGAAAAACTAAAGTAGCATCATGCTCTGTTCTTCTCTATTCTTTTTCCTGGAAATCAAAAGCATCAGCATTCGAGCAAGTTTTCAAAAGATTCAAAAGACTTTTCAAATATCAGGTGCTCTGCTAATCAGGTTTAACAAGTGAGCAAATCTCCTCCCTGAACTTGTTTGTTTTTGTTTGTGAGCAAGTTCACTTATCTACCTATGTGCTTTTGATATTATGTTTGACACTTGAAGTATGATGGTTTAAATGACTGTGAGCAAACTTTCTTTTAAACCTCCTTTATCTTAGCAAAACTTAAACAAAACTTCCATTAAAACAACAACAATCTACTCAATGCAAATCAGAGATCAAAGAGATTCTCAGCTAAAATTTTCAAAACTATTTCAACATGAAGCTCTGTTTATTCTTCTTTCTTCTTTTCTGGAAATACGGTGAGTAACATCACCTTATTTAAACTTAAGTCTTTGAATTTGTTGCTTATGAATATCTGGGAATGTATATGGATATATGTGAATGGGTGGATATGTGTATGCCTGTAGCATTGTGATGCTCCTGTTACTGTTTCATTCTAAAACTCAGATTTGTAAATAAATTTCTATCTTTCCATCTAGTAACTATTAGGATTTAAAATGCAAACAAAGATTGTTTGTTTGTTCACGAATTAAGCCTTAAAAATTCATCTCAGTTAAAATAACTTGCAAAAACCTCTGGAAATTTGATTTTCACAGAGAATTCAAATATATGTAAAAATTCGAATGTCACGATTTGTCAATTTATTTATATAACTTGAATCACCATTCGAAAATAGGATTTTTCAAACTATATTGATGATTTCTAATGTTGGGGTTAGGAAGCAGTGGTTAGTTGAACAAAAATTGGATTTTTGTCAATCCCCAGTAATTAAAGAAATTTCGATCGTTGAAATTTTGCACGAAGTAGGCCTGGTAATCGATTTTTATGGGAAAAATGTTAGAAATTTTTTCTATTGAACGGATTGAAGGAACGAGTGAAGTTTAGGGTTATTTGACTGTTTTGGGTTGAGGACGGAATCGAGATGATTTCTTCATCCTCGTTGCATCGTGTCGCATCGGACCGGGGGGAAATGCTGCGGGGGTAGTCAACGAAGTTTAGACCGGAGTCGCGATGATTCCGCTGTCATGATGTGGCAGAGCGAGGCAATTTCGTTGATGATGTTTGGTTCCAGATCGACTCGAAATGCTAAATTTCGATCTCTCATAAAATTTGATGATCTGAGGGGTGGAAAGATTTGTGAGGTTGATCGATGACTTGGAGGCATCGTCGGCAAGGTGGCAACGACGCCCAGATTATCGTGCACGTGCACGAGCGTTATCTAGTGTCAATGGGTTTCGCGTTGGGGAAGAGGAAGAGTATTTGAGTTCGTGCTCGAGGAATTTGGGTAGATTGCTCGGGGAAGATGGGTTGTAGACTCGAAGCGATTGTAGAGTTGGCTCGGGTTGGGATTCGAAGGCATACGCGAGTGATATCGAGGAGGTAGATAAAGTTGCCCAGTAACAAGTTGAAGTGTCTCGGGAAATCTTTTGTTTGGCTCGGGTAAAATCTG
Source organism: Allium fistulosum (assembly GCA_030737815.1). NCBI lineage: Eukaryota > Viridiplantae > Streptophyta > Magnoliopsida > Asparagales > Amaryllidaceae > Allium > Allium fistulosum. Next base: position 331,203,476 of record CM060906.1, read on the forward strand.
TTATGGCTCGGGTAAAAAAACCATGGGTACCAAGTAGTTTTGTAGTTAATGGTGATTGTCCAGATTTCAGATTCAACAGGAAGAAAAAGAAAAATGAACCAAATTTTTTTTAACAGAAAAATTTAGTTCAAACATTAATAAATGATTAAGGACTAAAAGGTTAATTAATTTAAGATTAATTAAATTATAATTAAAAGATCATTAACTAGATTTTTAATTTATAACCAGAGCTTAATAAATCAAGTAATTAAGGGTTTAAATCTAATTGTAATTACAAACTGTTAATTTGATGATTAAAGTTAATAAATTTATAATTAGTAGTCAATTTAGTTAATTAAGATCTTAAGTTATTAATGATTTATAAATTAATATAAGTGATTAAAGAATAATTACTTAATTAATGATTGGTTAAAGTTTGATTAAAGATTAATTTAATTAAAGCAATGTATTTGAAGATAATTAATTAAAGATTAATTAATTAATGTGAATGGTTAGGGATTATCACTTATTGGGATTTTATTAAGTAAAGGGTAATTAATCAATTAAGGGTTAAATTATTAATTAATAGATAAATAATTAAGTGGTGAATTTAATAATTAAGGGTTAATTATTTAATAATTAAAGGAGGATAATAATAATAATTAAAGGTTAATTAATTTATTATTAATGGTTAATTTATAAATGATTAAAGAATCATTAATCAAAATAATTTGTAATTTGTCAATGTTAATTAACCGGGATTAGTAATTCATAAGTAATTAATCTAATTCGAATAAATCAGAAAATTAACTGGTCTTACTTATGAATGTTTGGATTTTATTGAATGTGAATTGTTTGATATCCCTGATATATGATGCTTTGTGATACACCCTAATTTATGTTGTGATCTGTGATAAATTATGTGATGTAATTTATTATCTGTGATATTTATATATTTGTGGTCTGTACATGAACGATAAGCGTTATAGTTTATATCGCTTATCAACTATATCCTATAGTTTGATCTGTGATGATTCATCGTGTTGCACTACTGTGTAAAACCCCTAGACTACACCATACACACACAAATATGGATTTCACGTGGAAATCGGTTAAGTCACAGATAATTTAAATTTGATGTTTTTGAAATTGAAATTTTAATTTCAATTGATTTTGAAATTGGAAATTTGGGTTTAAAGTGAAAAGCTTTTGAAATGGAATTCAAAGATATAAGTTATTTTGAATAACTTAATCGAGTTTTGAAAATTTAAATAATTTGATTTAAATTTGAATTCAAATTTGAAATTGAATCCTATGATTTGAAATTACGGTTAAAGATGATATAAAGGTGTTTGTATGAATTTAAACCATTTTAAAAGTATTATTTGAGAATTTCGATTTAACCCAAGAAATTTGATTCGTATAGATGAATCAGATTTCCGAAATGAAAACTGTTTGTTTTCAAAAGAATAAAAGCCTTCATATAGATAAGAAATGAAATTCCAGTTTAATTAAAGGAATTTCAAGATTGAATTGAAAAATGATTTTCCAAGTTATGAATGAATTCTTTTTAAAAGCTATAAATTGAATCTGTTATTTTTAACAGATTTAAAATGATGATTTATTTAAACCATTCGAAATGAAATTGTTTTGAAAGCTATGAGTTAAATCTTTGATTTAAAGATTTAACGAGTTAATCAAATTGAAATGGAAATTGATTTGGAAAATCTATGAATGAATCTTTTGTTTAAAAGATAAAAATGTGGAAATTGTTTAAACCGTTGTAGGTTGTTATAATGAATCTTTTTGTTTAAAGATTTGAAAATGGTAATTTGTTAAACCATTTGAAAAGAGAAGTTTGGGTAATAAGTTGTGACTTAATTGAAAACCCATTATCCATTTGTTTTCGAATATTACGCTCACTATTCGGGTTAGCCGGGAAAAGACAATTGTGTCATTTAACCCATTCCGAATAGTGATACGTCGTATATGGATAGCATTTGATGACCGGTGGTGAAGACCAGATATTCACGAGAACGAGAGGATAACTCGTCGATTGTCTCTGCACTGGGTAGCTCCTGGTATAGAGATCCCCTAAGTGATGGGAAATCCGATCGGGTTTGTGAATACCCGGATTTGCAAGGGCTTCGTAAGAAGTGCCTTCGGTTCTGTTCGAACCCGGAACAGACTTGTATGGTTACGTGTCTGACATTACACTTTGAGATATAAAGCAGATTTCTTTCAAATACATTTCTGTTGGTGGTGGAGAATTTATTCTCTTAGCTTAACACCCTTTTCTGAGACGTACGAGCTCAGAGGTTATGTAGTTGAAATTTATCAGCGATATATCCCAATTTGGTAATGTGACATGCTGAGTGTTGCTGTGTGATGATCAGTGTTTGATCATTTGTGATATGATCATTTATTTGATCATTTATCTTTGTGATCATAGGTTGATCATCTGTTGATCCAAAGCATGGCTTTGTGGCTTTGTGGACGAGACTTCGTCGAGCCTCACAAACCGGAAATGGTCGAAACTGGAATGTTGCGGCAAGGTTTCAGGGGTAGCTCCACTAGGGTATGACTATTCCTTCTGGAAAAGGGTAGTATCATGGTATGGAGCCCAGATACTTACTCATGTGGATACACTTTATTATTATGTGTGATGTTGGTTATCGAGAGCTCTCGGATAAAGGTCCCAAAGGACCGGGGGTGGCATATCTCAGGTTTTGTATATCCCCCGGGAAGGGGGGTAGCCGACCTTGTTTGGCAGAGAACGGTTTGGTTCTCGGAGCGTCCTGCCAGAGGCGTTTCTTTCGTGGCATAGGAAGTTCCTTAGCCTGACCATTTGTTGGAAATCCATCTTCCAAATACGAACTTTGTACGGTATTAGTTGTAAAACCTGCCATCTAATATGGTAGCTATAGTAGGCATAATATAATGGTACCTATGCTGGCTAAGATTTATGTTCTACTTTCAAAATGTTTTCTACACTATGCACTAGTAATAATAATCAAAAGAGTTTTGATTTTGCATAGTAAGCATCTTTGACTATCATAAGAAGAAATCTCCTCCAAGTCTGCGTTTGCATTGTGTGTGTGGCGGGAGGTCTTATGGTAGTTTCATTTTCCAAAAGCATTGCGAATTGACTTTAAAATTCTCTGCTATTTGTTTTTAAAGATAAACTGTTTTTGTTGCTCACACCAGTCCCATGACTGATCCAGAGTTTATTGTTTCTTTCCTAAACTCTGGGTGCTCAAAATTTTTCCTACACGAGCAGTCTATAGTTGGGTTTTTCAGATAGTCAGGATTTGTAGATTTTCTGGAGCTAGTTCAGTCTTTGGATCGGACTGCACTTGCTTATCTTTGTGCATCATTATTGGGAGTTCGAGCTATATTTGGATTTGCTGCTTTGAAGATGGAGATTATCCGCTGCTGATGTTATCGTTTTCTTTTCCGTTGCTATTTGTTTTATCATATCTCTGATGTATATTGATATTCATTGTATCATTCTGTTGTATCAGATATTGTATATCAATGTATTATTCATTTATTCCGCTGTGTTATTTACTTAATGTTGTTATAAGCTCCGACGACTCGGATTTGAACGATCGAATCTACGGCATTCGAGTACGATGTAAAGTATGGATGTCGATTTTCGAACGCGAAAATCCAAGACGTTACAGGTCGTAACAGCTATATTTTTCAAATTTTCTAAAGGGTTACTCTTCTTTATGAAGAGTTATTCCTCTTCGTTAATGATTGCAATCATTCCTCTAATAGTTGCGACTACTGATCATCTATATAAAGCAATCCATTTCAAAGATTCAATTCACCGATTTACAATTCTTTTTATCTCAATCTTAATTTACTATCAAGCATTTAGTTCACTATATTGCTTTAAGTTTTTGATCGCACATTTGTTCAAGAATATTTTATTGTGATCAAATTACTTCCTTTCTTCATGAGCACACATTATACCATAAAGAAGAAGATTATTAGAAGGTTGTACTCACTGGTTAATCCGTGCTATACAAGAGCATAAAATGTCACAAGCAATTCTACTTATTTTATAGACAAAATCCTGTTGGAGTTTATCAGGCATGAAGTCCTATTCGGTAGCTCAGGTGGTTTGTAATACCTATTCCTCCAAATTAAGTGAGGATGTTTGTTAATTAATTCCAGAAGGAGTTTGGGACTGGATGTAGAAAGGGAGTTCGAACGCTATAAAAATCTCTGGTGCACTTTACTTATTGCAAATTTTTGTATTGCTGGTTTAATATAAATTTTATTTAGTAGATATAATCATATTACTTGATCCATGTAGTCTTTTATTCGGTATTATAGCAAGGCAATCATATTACCGTGACATGGTTTTTGATATTTAAGTAATTTGGATAATACTGCATCAAGTTTTATTGAAGGCCAGTCTACTGCACGACCACCACTATTTAGTGGATTAAATTATAATTATTGCTCAACTAGGATGCAGATATATATGCAAGCTAATGGTTATACACTTGGAATATCACTCAACAAGAATACACTGTACCTACCACTGCTTATGCACAATGGTCAAACATACAAAAACTAGATGCTACTGCTAATACAAAAGCTATGAATATGTTTGTAACAACCTAAAATTTTGGTTATTTGATTTTAAATGTTAAATTTATTTTAAATATGTAAAATAATTAAATTTTGGAATTTAATAACTTATAATTCAAATATAGGGAATGTCTAAATATTCGAATTATGAAATTTAATGTTAATTAAATGGATTTCATAATATTATTAAGCTTATTTTAATTAATAAATAATATTGATGAGTTCAATTTGTAATTTATTTACAAATATAAGTAGATCAGATAATATCGAAAAATAAATATAAAACGATATTTAAATCTTTGAAATTAGCCTTTCGGGGCACAGCCTCGGATTTCAACGAAACCAGTTTCATTGGATCCATAATAATGAATTATATTTTACCATCGGATTTCATGGCGATCAGACGAATCGTTTGGTCGTGCCAGTTCGAAATGCGTTGAAATTAATATCAAAAATTTAATATAATAATTGGGTTTGAAAGCTATCTTCTGCATACAATCGAATTAGGTCTCGAGATTAGTTCCATTGCATTCGGAATATGGGCATAACATATAAAACGCCAGGCGACACACCTCGTTTGGGGTTCGAGATTTTTGGGTATGTTTTGTTAATTAAAATAACACACACACACAGATATATATATATATATATATATATAATAAGTTCAGCCATGTTTGCCCACACTCAACCATACCCGTGCCCATACCTAGTACGCAAGCCCATACATCTCCATTCTATAAAAACCTTCCCGTAAACATAGACAAAGGCTTCTTTTAAAACCAAGAATCAAAGAAAAACTAAAACATGGTGATTTACTAAATTAAAAATCATGGAAAAATATATTTGGATTTGTATGGCCGTGGGCTTTGAAAGTGTGTACGTTTGTGCACACTAATTACGGATCGTGTAATATGGACTAATATATGCGGAATGTTATTTACAATTGCTATATAAGTAAATACTCAATAAACTAACTATATAGCAATTCTCAGATATATAATATTAAATGCAGTAAACAGTAAAAATCACACCAGGGATTTTTATACTGGTTCGGACCTCCCGTCCTACGTCCAGTCCCAGACTTCTATCTGGATTTCACTACCAACTACCTCGCTTCACCCGGAGGAACAGGTTTATAACACCCGAACAGCCGAACGGGATTTCGTGCCTCTTACAACACCGAGGACTTCAACAAAAACAAATACAATTGTCGTTGACAACTTGTGCTCTTGATAACACGGATTTGTCACTTGTAGTACACCCTTCCTATAATCTTATCCTCAAAATATGTGAATGATGTTTGTGAAGATTGAAGGAAGTATATTACTTATTTGAATCAAAAGATATGAAATAATTTCAATGATTCAATAAGCAATTTGAAGTAGAGAGCTTTTAGAATGCAAGAGTATTTAGAAATTAAGATCAGAATTTTAAAGCAAAGAATTATTGTGTTTCAATCAATGATTTAGATATGTTTATATAGAGAATAAATGGTTGTAACTCTTTGTGAAGAGTAGCCATTAACAGATGTGATCATTGATGAAAAGAAAGAGAAGCAACCATTGAAGAAAGAAGTGTCTTTTGGGAAAGGTTGCTTTCTGTTTAAGAACGGTCGACAGGTCAAAAATGACCAGTAGACAAAATTTCAAATATATAGACGTTATGTGCATGTGTGCACGTTCATTGTGCAATTTACACAGGAACGGTCGACCGCCTGGTTTTGGACCGGTCGACCGGTCGCTGTTAAATTGCACAGTGAATGTGCAATGTCATCCAAAACGTTTATACATCGATTCTTTTGAGATGCATGATTATTTTGAGGATAGATTTTAACATAACTAATACTACTAACATACCAAATAATCCACCTCTAATGTATGAAGCTCGTTGTGTCTCAATGAATGACTTCTTTTTGACGATCACGGTTTATCCCTTTGTCAGAAATCAAAACTGTATAAAAAACTTGACTCAACATTCTCCCCCTTTTTGATTGATGACAACATAGTTATGAATCTCCCCCTGTATATGATCTCCCCCTGAGATTGTGCCTGTAACTCTATATTTTCTTGCATATATACTGTTAGCACAATTTTCTCCCCCTTTGTCATCGACAAAAAGGAGTTTATTAAAATAGAGGATATAAATTATATAATCCAGAGTATAAGCAAAATAAGACTACTACCATAGATCAAGAGTTAAGAGTCACATAATATGATAATGCCAAAGAGTCTAGTACGAATTAAAATGCGACACTATTTAGTACAAGTGCCAGATAATGTCTTAAAGCAAGAACTAAAGTCATAATTTACACATAATAGTAGATAAAGACATAGACTAAAAGGATTCAATCTGACTCTGTCTCACCCTCCTCTTCTTCTTCTTCTTCTTCAACAAGCTAAGATTTTCCGTATCCACGTCCATGACTCGTTCCCGAGCTTGTACCCTCCTCCGAGGATGTCCAAGCAAAAGTAGGAGGAGCTGGGCGCTTGCCAGGGTCTTGAGTTGGCATGGATGAGGATGATGCTCCACATGATATTGCTTCCCATATAGAACTGAAGAACGACTTAAGTTTGTTAAATCGTTTATCCATTTTGGTGTCCATGCGCTTAAGTCGGGCTTCGAGAAGAAATTGATTTTGAGCAATAGTGTTAAGTGATTCTTTTGTTGAGGAAGATGATCTTAAAAGTTTAACTTCTCCAGGTTTAGATCGGGATGAACGGGAGGAAGCCTCTCTATGTCCTTGGTCTTTCCATTGTTCAAAAGGCATAATATTGAAGTATGGAGCTGGAAGCTTCATTCTTGTAATCGAAGCTTTGTTGATGGCTTTTGGTTTGGAAATAGAAGACTTTGGTGGTTCAATGCCACAATCGAGCAAGAGTCGCATAATATACTCGTTATAAAACAAGTGTGGTCTAGAGCTATCATTTACTTTCAAGATCTCATCAAAGATCATACCAATCCAGTTTATACGAATACCCCCATAAATTGCGTATAATGCCTTGAAATTTTCTTTATAGACGGCATCAAAATTTCCAATTCTTGGGAAAAGGGAGTGCATAAGAGTATGATGAAGAATTCTTGCAGACGGCCGTAAACCAATAGACTTAGTGCTATCCTTGTCATCTTCAGTAAATTGATGACTAATTTGATTACGGACATGAATATTGCAAAAGTAATTTGAGAATTTTTCACCAATAAACCTAGAACCAAGAACATTTGCCATCCTATCACATGAGATAAACACTTCTTTGCCACATACAACAGACCAAAGACAATAATTGGGATTTGAGGGTTTGTTTTTCTCTAAATTTAGATTAGCATAGAATAACTTGATCATGACATGGTTAATTTCCACATTGTTTTGATCATAGTCAATTAGGTTTTCAATGTCGGCATCCTTTGCTAAATCTAAAATACGATAACTAGAGAAATCTGAGAATTTAACAAACGAACCCGGATGGATAGTAAAATCTTTCATTTCATTCCACCTTTTGAGTGAAATTGGATCCACAAGCCATTTCTTGATAGAGAGATCAATGGGTTGTGTCTCTGAGGTAGAAGCTTGCTTAAATTTCTTTTGTTGAGGAGCCATTAGGGATAAGTTTGAAGAAAGAAATTTAAAAAGAGAATGTAGGGTTTCTTGGATTTGGGGGAAGAAGGCTGGTTATGAAGTAAAAAGAGAGATAAGGGAAAAAAGTGAACGGTAGGTATATTAAAAAACAGGATATACGTAACCGGTCGACCGGTGAAAATGGGGCGGTCGACCGTTTTTATCCAGAGAGCAAAACGGTCGACCGGTCCATTTTTCCTTGTCGACCGGTGCTGTTCTGTATCACAGTTCAGCCTGTTTTTAATATATTTTGACCTATAAATTTTATATCACTCTTATCATAATATTTAAATGTTTTTAAAAGAGTGATTACAAAAGAAAATAAACAACAATACAGTATATATAAAATAAAATTAATGAAGAGTGGGAGAAGGAAGATCGGTTGAATCTTCGTTAATATCATCAATGCGAGCCTTCCAAGATGACCATTTTTCAGTTGCCCCTTCATTCTGTGCATAGTTTCTGTCCCATGAGTTTGGGGTTCTAGAAGATGAAGGTGCATTTGGCATCGGCTCATGAACATCTCGTTTGTTTGATCCACAGAAGAAGAATGCCATTCTTTCTAAAATAGATAATCGTGCCGAAGTCTGCTGTTGTTCATGATGAAGCTGTTGTTGTCCATAATGAAGCTGACGTTGAAGATCTATTTGATGTTTTTGATAGTGATGAATTTCATCAATCTTCTCTTTGGTATGAGGAGAATAGAATAGCACTTTCTTTGCCTTTTTTGATTTAGGCGTACTTCCAGGTGTACGAGAGCATTGATGATGGCACTTTGGTTTATATTTTGGTGTTTCAGGAGAAAGATATTCTTCTGATTCAGAACTTGTAATGGAAATGTGAGTTTTTTGAGCACACTCATCACAAATATGTGCCATAGAAAATTTTGTATTTATGATTAGATAAGGGAAGATGAATAAAACGAATGTTTTTGACAGCTTATATAGACAGTTCTTATATATAAGCCTATGATTAAGAGTAAAAAGAGGAATTTGATGGTGTAAAATAATCAGAGGCTCAAATTTTTAAAAATAGCTTAAAATAGCTATAGTTAAAAAAAGAATAATCAAACGAAAGAACTTAAAAGTTTAACATCAGTAATTATTAGACAAGGTCTTTAAAGAAATTAAACCAAGCTCTCTTCGTAATTTAATAAAACTAGATTCGAGCAAAGGCTTAGTAAAAATGTCCGCTAATTGATTATCAGTTTGGACATATTCAAGACATATATTTCCTTTTTCAATATTATCTCTAAGGAAATGATGACGGATATCAATGTGCTTGGTTCTAGAATGATTCACTGGATTTTTAGAAAGATTTATAGCACTCGTGTTATCACAGTATATAATAGAATTTGATAAATGAATATCAAAATCTTGAAGTGTTTGTTGCATATATAATACTTGAGTACAAGCGAGAGCCGCTGATATATATTCGGCTTCACATGTTGATAGTGAAACACAATTCTGTTTCTTACTAAACCAAGAGACAAGTGATTTTCCAATAAAATGGCACGTACCACTTGTACTCTTTCTATCCGTTCGAGAACCTCCAAAATCAGCATCACTATATGAAACTAATTCGAATGGACATTCTGTTGGATAAAAAAGACCGAAATCTTTTGTATTATTAAGATAACGAATTATACGCTTCACTGCTCGTAAATGCGATTCCTTTGGATTTGCTTGAAAACGAGCACATAGACAAACACTCATCATTATATCTGGACGACTAGCTGAAAGATAAAGAAGAGAACCAATCATGCTTCGATATAATTTCTGGTCAACACTCTTACCATTATCATCTTTTTCAAGATGTGTAGTTGTACTCATAGGAGTTGGTTTACCAGATGTATTTTCTAATCCGAAGCGCTTGATAAGATTTCCGCAGTATTTTTCTTGATTAATAAAAATACCATTCGGAAGTTGTTTGATTTGAAGTCCAAGAAAGTATGACAGTTCTCCCATATGAGACATTTCGAATTCTTTGGTCATAATACTTGCAAATTCCTTACAGAGTTTATCATTTGTTGAACCAAAGATGATGTCGTCTACATATATCTGAATAACTAGAATATCCTTTTGAGAATGTTTGATAAACAAAGTTTGATCGACTCTGCCTATTTGAAATCCTGAGTCAATAAGATAGCTACGTAATCGTTCATACCAAGCACGAGGTGCTTGTTTTAAACCATAAAGAGCTTTCTTTAGTTTGAACACATGGTCAGGATATTTTTCATGTACAAACAAAGGAGGTTGTTCGACATATACATTCTCTTTGATAAATCCATTAAGAAATGCACTTTTGACATCCATCTGATAAAGTTTGAAATTATGGTGACAAGCAAAAGATAATAGGATTCTAATAGCTTCTAGTCGAGCAACTGGTGCAAAAGTTTCTTCATAATCGATACCTTCTTCCTGATTATATCCCTGTGCTACTAACCTTGCTTTATTTTTGGTGATATTCCCTTGTTCATCAGCCTTATTTTTATAGACCCATTTAGTACCAATCACTGACTGATCAGTTGGTCTTGGAACAAGTTCCCAGACGTCATTGCGCACGAACTGATTTAGTTCTTCTTGCATGGCAATGATCCAATATTCGTCGGTAGCTGCTTCTTTAGGATTCTTAGGTTCGATATTTGATAGAAACGCAACATGTCCCATTTGATGTAATTGACTCCTAGTTCTTACTTGTGAGTCGACCTCCCCAATTACATTTTGAACCGGATGGTGTCTCAATAATCTTGGAGGGGAACGTATTTCACAAGCTGGTTGTTGTTGAGAAGTATTTTCAACAATATTTTCAGAGTCAGAGTCATAATTTGTGATGATAGGAGTGTCAGAAAGTATAGTTTCGTCATCATCAGATTTTGGTTGAGAGGGCTGAAAGATTTCATCGAAGGAAACATGAAGAGATTCCTCAATAGTTTTGGTTCGTTTATTGAAAATACGATATGCCTTGCTTCTTTCCGAATAACCGACAAATATACCTTCATCAGCTTTCGGATCAAACTTCCTGAGATGGTCTTTCGTATTTAAAATGAAACATTTTGAACCAAATACTTTGAAGTAAGATATATTTGGCTTCTTTTCGTTAAATAATTCATAAGATGTATTCTTGGTGAGTGGTCGAATGGACACACGATTCAAAACATAACACGCAGTGGCGACGGCTTCTGCCCAGAAATGTTTTGGTAAAGTAGATCCATTTAATAGCGTTCTTGCACATTCTTGTAATGTTCGATTTTTTCGTTCTACAACTCCGTTTTGTTGTGGAGTTCTAGGAAACGAAAAATTGTGGTTAATACCTTTCTTTGTACAAAAATGTTCAAATTCGTTATTTTCGAATTCACCACCATGATCACTCCTTATGTTTTTAACTTTTAGCCCTTTCGATTTTTGAATTCTTTTGACGAAAGATTTAAAATGTTCAAAAGTGTCACTCTTGTTTTTCAGGAAAATAGACCATGTATACCGAGAATAGTCATCAACTATTACAAATACATATCGATTATGGTTTATTGACTGAACCTGTGTTGGTCCGAATAAATCCATATGTAGTAACTCAAGTGGTTGTAATGTTGGTATGACTTTCTTGGATTTAAAAGATGATTTGGTTAATTTTCCTAATTGACATGCATCACAGATATTGTTAACCTTAAAGCTCATTTTGGGTAATCCTCTAACTAGATTGTTTTTGGCTAGCTTGTCAATAGTTCTGAAGTTTATATGACAGAAGCGTTTGTGCCATAGCCATGGATCATTATCATTAGCTATAAGACACATATCTGAGTTATGATTAATATTCATATTCAGAATATATATATTTCTGTCTCTATAACCTTCGAAAATTAAATTATGATCTTTATCTAGAATACTACACTTATTATTTGAAAAAGAAATTGTAAAACCCTTGTCACATAATTGACTGATACTAAGTAAATTGTGTTTTAAATTTCTAACTAGCATGACACTTGTAATAAGAGGTAAGTTAGATGTACCGCAATTGCTCACATCGCCTTTGCCGATGATATAGCCTTTTGAATTATCTCCAAAAGTGACGGAGCCACCATCTGTGTATGTAATATTTGTTAATAAGCTCTTGTCTCCAGTCATGTGCTTCGAGCAACCACTGTCCAATATCCACTTTCCTCTTTTCTTAAGTGGGACCTGCAAAAAATAAAATTAAGTCCATGGTACCCACTTTTTATGGGGTCCTAAGAGTTAGGTCTTAGGAGTCCAAACCCATACGGGTCCGGTATCCCCTTTATATATATAATTAGTATTAAGATGTACAATATTCATGAAATTCTGAATATATTTATTCCTAATCAAATTGTTATTTGTTTTAGGAACCCATATTTTGATAGTCTTGACAACTTTCTTCTGAAATTTCACAACTGATTTTGGTTTGGAATATAATAAACTAAGATTTTTCATAGCTCCAGTATTTTGTACTTTCTTTTTCCTTTCATTACCAAGATGTTTCTTGGTTTCTTGTTTCCTATATCCCAAACCTTGTTTATTTGAAACAGATTGTGAACTTTCAATGATTTTTGTCAAATTTTCTCGACCTTTGTTAAAGTTAGAAACATTTTGAGTTATGTCATCTAACTTAGTTTGTAAGCTCGCCTTTTCTAGATCCAGATTTTTGACTTTTGCCTTAAGCTCATGATTTTCAATAGTGAGAGCATCATTTTTATCTTTTTGAGTTTCAATTTCTTGACTCAAAAGAGATAATTGAGAGTCAACATTAGATGATGATTCTTGAAGTTTTTCAAGTTCTTCTTCTAATATTTTCTTCTCGTCTTTTAACATATCTCGTTCAAACTCTGCTCTACTCAAATCTGCTTTGGCTACTTTTAATTGACGTTTTATGTCTTTATATTTGACTATTAATTCAGAATTTATATCAAGTAATTCATCAAATGTAGGAATTTGTACCTCATCTTCTGTCGCCATAAAACAAACATTAGCTTGTTCATTCTCCTGATCACTTTCACTTTCAGATGAGGATGAGTCTGAATCATCCCATGTTACTGAGAAGGCTCGTTTCTTTGACTTGTCCTTCTTATGTTTGAATTTATCATTTTCTGACTTCTTCTTTTGTTCTGGACAATCCTTCTGCATGTGCCCCTTTTTGTGACAGTTGAAACATTCTATAGTAGATGAAGATGGTTTGTTTGATCCAGATTTCCTTTTGTTGTAACGACTGGCTTTTCGATATTTTAGGAATTTTTTGAATCCTTTTGCAATGAATGCCAAATCTTCATCTTCAGAATCTGATTCATTTTCATCTTTCTCAGCATGAAATGCTACATTTTTCTTTTCTTCTTTATGTTCTTTTCTAGCCTGCAAATTTGCTTCATAGGACATTAAATTTCCTATCAATTCATCTGGCTTCATGATGGAAAGGTCATTAGCTTCTTCAATTGCTAAGACTTTTCCTTCCCATTCACTAGTCAGAGAATGTAGGACTGTTGAAACAACATCAAAATCTGAATATTTTTGCCCTAATCCGATAAGTGCATGATGAATAGTTTGAAACCTTGAATACATATCATTGATTGTCTCATTCGGTTTCATTTTGAAATTTTGAAACTGACTCTTCAGCATGGCTATTTTGGCTTGTTTAACCTTGTTAGTACCTTCATGAGTGGTTTTCAGCGTTTGCCAAATTTGATATGCAGTAGTGCAGATACTAACACGGTTATATTCATTTTGGTCTAATGCAAAAAACAACATATTTATTGCCTTTGCATTTACGGCTGCTGCCGTTTTCTCAGCCGTTGTCCATTCTGAATATTCAGTTGTTGGATTCACTATTTCTTTTTGAGTAGCATTCCAAGCATCATAGCTATTTGATTGCATAAAAAATGACATACGTGTTGCCCAATAGCTATAGTTGATACCATTAAAGAATGGAGGTCTTTGTGTTGATTGACCTTCCGTGTAAGTGCTAGTGCTAGTGCTTGCGTTATTTTCCATATTACAAGAATATATCAAATAACGGTGTTACGGTTATATGATGACCGTGCTCTGATACCAAATGAAAGTGTGTACGTTTGTGCACACTAATTACGGATCGTGTAATATGGACTAATATATGCGGAATGTTATTTACAATTGCTATATAAGTAAATACTCAATAAACTAACTATATAGCAATTCTCAGATATATAATATTAAATGCAGTAAACAGTAAAAATCACACCAGGGATTTTTATACTGGTTCGGACCTCCCGTCCTACGTCCAGTCCCAGACTTCTATCTGGATTTCACTACCAACTACCTCGCTTCACCCGGAGGAACAGGTTTATAACACCCGAACAGCCGAACGGGATTTCGTGCCTCTTACAACACCGAGGACTTCAACAAAAACAAATACAATTGTCGTTGACAACTTGTGCTCTTGATAACACGGATTTGTCACTTGTAGTACACCCTTCCTATAATCTTATCCTCAAAATATGTGAATGATGTTTGTGAAGATTGAAGGAAGTATATTACTTATTTGAATCAAAAGATATGAAATAATTTCAATGATTCAATAAGCAATTTGAAGTAGAGAGCTTTTAGAATGCAAGAGTATTTAGAAATTAAGATCAGAATTTTAAAGCAAAGAATTATTGTGTTTCAATCAATGATTTAGATATGTTTATATAGAGAATAAATGGTTGTAACTCTTTGTGAAGAGTAGCCATTAACAGATGTGATCATTGATGAAAAGAAAGAGAAGCAACCATTGAAGAAAGAAGTGTCTTTTGGGAAAGGTTGCTTTCTGTTTAAGAACGGTCGACAGGTCAAAAATGACCAGTAGACAAAATTTCAAATATATAGACGTTATGTGCATGTGTGCACGTTCATTGTGCAATTTACACAGGAACGGTCGACCGCCTGGTTTTGGACCGGTCGACCGGTCGCTGTTAAATTGCACAGTGAATGTGCAATGTCATCCAAAACGTTTATACATCGATTCTTTTGAGATGCATGATTATTTTGAGGATAGATTTTAACATAACTAATACTACTAACATACCAAATAATCCACCTCTAATGTATGAAGCTCGTTGTGTCTCAATGAATGACTTCTTTTTGACGATCACGGTTTATCCCTTTGTCAGAAATCAAAACTGTATAAAAAACTTGACTCAACAGGCTTCCATCCCATACCCAAGTTGGAGCTTGTGTTTCTGATTTTGGATGTTCGAGTTTGAGCAGCCCATCTAGGGTTTGGAAATTCTTGTGATTTAGGCAACGTTATCCTTAGTTGCTTGTTCCATTGATCTTCTCTTGTCTAAATGTACCTATGGCCAAAGTTTCATGGAGATCGATGTAGGAATGTGATGCGCGACTTGATGGCAGCCGCGTGATTATGTGAGCAGGTCGCGATTGGGGATGTTGGCCTTTGGGCGTGGATTTTGGTTCGGGCAAGTTGTATTCGTCGAGAGAAGTTTGTTGGTAAGAAGGAATTCGATTTGGGTTACTGATATATTCGTGCATGGTATTGTTACTGGGAGGATGAGGAAGAAGAAGTGGAGGGGTATATTTGTAATTTATAATAAGTTATTTGTTTATAATTTAAATTTATCGATAATTTGAAATTTGTATAACTCCTTCATACGAGGTCATATTTGAACGCCGTTTTTTTGGATTGGACTCGTGTTGTCGAGATCTTCACAATGGATTTTGTTTAGTTCGATTTTGAGCTTGTTGGAATTTATGCTAAAATCGAACGGTCGTTCGGTTTTAGTCCAAAATCGGGATGTTTCGACGAAAACAAAAATCAATGTGAGTTTAACTCACATTCAATTTTATTATATCATATCTATGATGTTAAAAACGTTTATTGATTTCTTGGATGTTAATTATATTGTTTGATTGATTGTGTGGTTGAATTTCCATTTGGAAAATGGACGACATAATTATTTGATCGTTATACACTTATGTGATTATATATATATATATATATATATATATATATATATATATATATATATATATATATATAATCCATAACCATTATTTTGCAGGAAAAATCTATAGAGAGACCCAAAGGGGTTTCTCGCCCATAAACTATTTCTTTACATCCGTATGCTACTATATTAATAGCTAATTCAAATAAATCTTGATATTCCATTTAATTTATTAAGTGAAGTTATAGCGATTTTGCTATATCGTCATTTATTCAATTTCATTCCCAAAACCCTGTCATATGAACTTAAGTTTGCGTTTCCGCTAAAAAAAAGAATATTGAAAATTCATTGATCATTTTTTATTAATGATAATTTAAAATAATTAATCCTTTTAAATAATGATTTTGAAATTAATTAACCAATTTAATTAATGTTGTTTTAAGATTGATTTATCTTTAGATTTGATTAATCATTTTTGCTAATGATGTCTTATACTTAATTAGTCATTTTAACTAATGATTATTTGGGTTTAATTAATTATTTTAATTAATGATGATGGAGTTTAATTAATTAATTTAAATTAATGATAATTGAAATTAATAATCATTGTAATTAATGATATTTAAAACTAATTAATCATTGTAAACAATGATATTTAAATTTTATTAATCATTTTAATTAACGATTGTTTTAAATTTAATTAATTATTTTAACTAATGATATTTGGAATTTAGGTAAATTATTTTAATTGATAATGCTTTATAATTAAATAAATCATTTTAACAAATGATATTTTAATTAATCGTTTTAATTAATGCGGCTTGAATTTAATTAATCCAATTAATTTTTGATTATTTGAACTTAATCAATTGTTTTAATTAATGGAATTTAAAATTACTTATCATTTTAATAACTGGTGTTTGAGATGACTTATTCATTTTTAACTAATGATTATTTGAATTTAACTAATATTTTCAATTAATGATGTTTAAAGTTGATTAATCGATTAAATAAAAGTGATTAAAGTAAATTAACCAATATAATAAAATAGCTTTAATCAACTGATTTAAAGTTGATAAACTAATTTTTTAAAGATTTTAAAGTTAATTTACCAATGTTATAAAAGCGTTTGGAAATAATTATCTACTTTATTAAAGATAATGGGTTTGTTTATATGAAAGAGATTTTAAATGTGATTAATCATCTTTCGGGATAATTAATATTTTTTTAAAGTTATAAAAGGTATTTAAATTATTTTATTATCTTTTGGGATAATCTCCTGGGTGTCGATCTGATGTTGGTTTAGGCCTTCGGGGTCGAGCACTTGGAAAGATTATTCTCTTAACATTTTTAATCACGAACTAATTCTAATATGGAAATCAAGCACAAGTTCAGTTCTTTTTTAAAAAGAAAAATTTTGATTCGTTTGTGGAAATGAATTAATTTCGTAAAGCGAATCATTTATATGGAAACGATTTATTTGTATAATTAGCCCTAATCATCGAAGAAGTAAACTTGTCGCTATTTCAAAAGTTAAGAGTAATCGTTGGACATGACTTTAAGGTAACACTACCTTGATTTGTCAGGTATTATTGTTAACAAAGAAAATGTACAAGTTTGAATTCAATGAGTGGTGGTAAGTATACAAGACTTAATTTTCATATACGATCGTTTATATCCTCGATAGTTGGTATCTCAGCTATCGGTTACTTCAGTTACTTTATTAATGTCATTCTAAGTCGATTTATTGCTCTGTTGAGCTTTGTTGTCCTTTTCCTGAAATGACTAAACCAAAGCGCATGGTTTTTGGGGCCAAGTTATATGGGGTTGCTTCGATTAAGGTATTTCACATCTCATCTAGATTTTTGTGTACAGTCACGTGAAAAACGGTTTGAGTTTAGATGTGAAATATTTGAATTCTTGGTAAGGTTTGGCGGGGTCCGGCTTGGAGTTCCCTGGGTTTTCAAGTATATTTCTAGAGGTATACTTCTTTTAAGGGGGATGCATCCTCTTTGTCATTTGTTGGAAAATTTCCTTTCCTTATTTGATTCAAAATACTTGAATCTGTTTATCTTTAAATTGCTAAGAGTAGAGCCAACTTCTCTTCACGGCATTTAAGTATTGATTTATTCTATCAAGTTGGACTGTTACCTTATTTTGTCCATTCTATCAAATTAGACGGTTACCTTATTATATCCATTCTACCAAGTTTGGACTGTCATCTTATTTTGTCTATTCAATCGAATTTGGACTGTTTCCTTATTTTATCCATGCTGTCTAGTTTGGATTTTACTCGGGTTATTTTCATTCTTTCAAGTTTGGTTTTAATATTAATAATGCCCATTCATTTTGGATTTGTTTCTTGATATTTATTTCTACTCTTGCCTGTATGGTTGTTGTTCTTGTGAGGTAAAAACCCGTTCAGCGTTAGTGGCGTGGTCTCGCAGAACTTTTATATATTTCCGTTATTTGAGTTATCTCACGCTGGTATTCCCAGACTGATCCGGGTGTTATTTTATTGTAATGCTTGGGTCAGACCGAGTATTTTTCCAGGTTGGCTTTGGTGTTATGGAAATTATATGGAGGGGAGCTAGAGATTCATCTATTGTGATGTTTTTATTTTCCACTGTATTATATAGTATTCCTATCAGCATTTGTAAGGTCAGGATTTTATAACTGTCCGGCTGATAAGGGTTGTTTTAAACTGATATACTCTGTATTTTTGGAGTACAGTTTCTACTATCCTTGTTATATTATATGTTGTCGATTCTGTTGTGAGATTCTGTTTTTCTCTGTTCTCTATTTTTTCTTTCTATTTATCCTAACAATATGCCCTTTTGTCAATTGGATGCACGATATTGGAACGTAGTGGTTGTGTTCGGTGTCAACTTTCGATGGTTAAAAAGGCGGGTCGTTACAATGTTCTTTTGTTCTATAGATAAAAATGAGTTTAATAGAGTTAGTATGTGCACATCAACATATGAAATTTGGCGTATTCTTAAAATAGCTCATAAAGGTACAAAGAAGGTCAAACAAAGAAATATAATGCTTAAAAATCAATTTCAAAACTTTAGAATGAAGCAAGATGAAATTATAAATGATATGTACTCTAGATTTCAAGACATATATCACTCAGTTCTAGCACTAGGATAATGATACATTGATTTTGATATTATTTCAAAAATCCTGTACTCTTTTAAGGATGAATGGAAACGAAATGTATTAGCTATTAAAGAAGCTAATGACATTTCAAACCCTAAACCATAAGAGTTAATAGGAAATCTTATGTCATATGAAGTGAATTTGTAGGCAAAACAAGTACAGGCTCAAGATAGAAAAACAATTGCATTTCAAGTAGAAAAAGAATATTCCGACAAAGGTGATGACGACATTGCATTTCTAGCTAAAATTTTAGAAAATTTCTGAAGTCCAAACGGAATAAAAAGTTTGACGGCAACAGAAATAGCAACAATAATCCATCAAATTCTTCACCCAAGTGCTATGAATGATAAGATGGGTCACATAAAAAGAGATTTCCTAGAACGAAAGAAGATTAAATACAGGAATAAAAGCGAGAAATTTAATAAACAAAAGAAATAGGATTTTTATGTAACTTGGGATGATTTAGACCCATTTTCTTCATTAGATAGTGAAAGTGATTCTGAACAAGCAAATATATGCTTCATAGCTACTAATAACGATGCAAGTGAACTTTCAGTTGATGATCTAATTGAAATAAATTCTGAATTATTAGATAAGCTAAAAGATTTGAATAGAAAATATAAAGATACATTAGCAAAATTGAATAGAAGTGAACTAGAAGTTGACATGCTAAAGGAAGAAAAGAAAATTCTTGAAGAAGAATTAGTAAAATCTCAGGATTCATGTGCTAATACATCATTACAGCTTGCTATGTTAGGTAGTGAGATAGAAACTCAGAGAAATAAAAATGATGTATTAACAGAAGAAAATCAAATTTTAAATTATAGTAGTAAAATGTTAGAATTAGAAATGGAGGGTCTTAAAACAAAGTTAGAAAATATTACTAAAAATGTTTCTAATTTTAATAAAGGTAGAGAGAATCTTTCTAAAATTGTAGAAATTCACAATTTACTTCTAGTAAAAGGGGATTATGATATAAAAAACATAAAAAAGAAGTCAAAACTAAGACTAAACAATATAGTTCACTATATATTAATTTTAAAAAAAGGACAGTCAAAGGAAACAAATCAATAAGTCTAAGTCTGTAAAAATTTGGGTTTCAAAGACTAATAATCATTTGATAAAAAAATAAGTATGTGGATAATATTATTACTAATTCTTATAAGAATTCAAATTTCAATTTCAAAGGAAACTTTAAATCCTGTTGGGTTTGGCTTCTTAAGACCTAACTCTTAGAACCCTAACAGAGGAAGTGGGTACCATACCATTGCAATATTTTCTACAGGTACCTAGTAAAAAGAGAGGAAAGTGAATACTCGGTAGTGGTTGCTTCAAACATATGATGGGGAATAAAGATATGATAACAAATATTATCTCCTCGGATGGAGGTTTCGTTACTTTTGAAGATGATTCTAAAGGATATGTCATCGGAAAAGGAGACGTGAGCAATAATGGTATATCTAATTCACCTCTTATTACTAATTTTTATTAGTTAAAAATTTAGAACATAATTTATTAAGTATTAGTCAATTATGTTATAAAGGTTTCGGTGATAAATGCGAAATTTTTGACCAAAATAAAAAACTAATTTTTGTAGGAATTTGAGAGAAATATTTATATTTTAAATATGAAAATCAATCACAATATAGATATGAGTTTAATAGCTAAAGATAATGATCTATGGCCATGTCACAAAAGATCTTGTCACGTTAATTTTAAAACTATTAGTAAATTATCTAAAATCAATTTAGTAAAAGATCTACCAAAAATAAATTATAAAATAAATAATATCTGTGATGCATGCCCATTAGGAAATCTAAATCAACTTTTAAGTCTAAGAAAATCATTTCTACGTTACAACCTCTTGAACTACTGCTTTTGGATCTATACAGTCCCACTCAAGTTCAATTGATAAATCATAACAAATATGTTTTTGTAATGGTAGATGATTTCTTTAGATATAGATGGACATTATTTTTGAAAAACAAAAGTGGTACTTTTGAATCATTTAAACTTTTTACAAAAGGAATTCAAATTAAAAAAGTTTAAAAATTAAAAAATATTAGAAGTGATCATGATGCGAATTTGAAAACGAGCTTTTGAAAATTTTTGTACCAAAAAGGGTATTAATCACAACTTATCATTTCCTAGAACTCTACAATAAAATGGAGTTGTAGAAAGAAAGAATCGGACGTTACGGGAATGTGCTAGTACTCTACTTAGTGATAGCCAACTACCAAAACATTTCTGGACAGAAGCCGTGTCTACTGCATGCTACATCTTAAATCGTGTCACTATTCGACCTTTAACTAAACATACACCATATGAAAATTTTAATGTTAGAAAACCTAATATATCATACCTATGAATTTTTTGATCAAAATGTTTTATATTAAATACAAAAGATCAACCAAGAAAATTCGATCCAAAATATGATGAAGGAATATTTATTGGATATTCGAAATGAAGCAAAGCATATAGAATATATAATAAACGTACAAAAACTATAGAAGAAACTTTACACGTCTCGTTTGACAAGAATTTCAAAGATAATAAAGACGACGAAGAAAATTTTATAGAAAAATCAATCATAGAAAATTCACCTCAAAATTGTATAAATGAAAAACAACAAATCATAGAAAATCCAATTGAAACTCAACTTAAAGGTCCACCATGAAATTTAAAAGTTTATCTAATTGAAAATATAATTGGTAAAGTAAATACAAATTTCAGAACTAGGCATCAATTAAAACAAATGGATCATATTGCATTTATATCTAATATAGTACCTAAAAATCCTAAGGAAGCTTCAACCGATGACTGTTAGATCTTAGCTATGTAAGAAGAGTTAAATCAATTCTAATGAAATGACGTTTGGGAATTGGTACCAAGACCGAATGATCAAACTGTTATTGGTACGAAATGGGTGTATAAAGATAAAGCCGATGAAAATGGAAATGTAACTTGAAGCAAGGAAAGATTAGTTGCACTAGGATATAATTAAGAAGAGGGGATAGACTATGAAGATACTTTTTCTCTTATTGCAAAACTTAAAGAAACAAGAAAATTAGTAGCCTTCTCTTTTCATCATAACTTTAAACTTTGTCAAATGGATGTTAAAAGTGCATTTTTAAACGGTTTTATTAAAGAAATTGTTTTTGTAGAACAACCACCTCTGTTTAAACATGAAAAATTTCCTAATCACGTCTATAAACTTAAGAAAACTCTTCATGGTTTGAAACAAGCACCCCGTGCCTGGTATGAACGACTAAAAGGCTATCTTATAGATTCTAGATTTGAATTGGAAAGATTGATCAAACTTTGTTTATTAAACAGGATAAGGAAGATATATTAATTATACAAATTTATATAGATTATATTATATTTGGTTCTACAAATGAAAATTTATGCAATGAGTTTTCAAGAATAATGACAAGTGAATTCGAGATGTCTCATATGGGAGAATACTCATATTTTCTTGGTTGGCAAATTAAACAACTAAGCAATGGTATTTTTATTAGTCAGGAAAAATATTGTACCAATTTAACAAAACATTTTGGAATGGAAAAAACATCAAGTAAACCGATACCTATGAGCACTACGGTTCATCTCGATAAAGATGAAAACGGAAAAAGTATGGATCAAAAATTATATCGAAGTATGATTGGATCTTTACTATGTTTAACTTCTAGTCGCCCCGATATCATGATGAGTGTCTGCCTCTATGCACGATTTCAAGCAAATCCCAAAGAACTACACTTGCGAGCCGTGGAATGAATCCTATGATACTTCAGAAACACTACAGATTACAAGCTCTTCTATCTGAAAGAATGTCCATTTGAACTTGTGTCATACAGCGACATTGATTTTGGAGGATGTCAAACCGACAGGAAGAGTACGAGCATTACTTATCATTTCATCGGATAGTCTCTCGTACCATGGTTTTGTAAGAAGCATAATTGTGTTTTATTATCAATGTGTGAAGCAGAATATATATCTATTACTTTGTCCTGTGCACAAGTGATATACATGCAGCAAAATCTTCGTGATTTTGGGATATGCATAAATAGATCTCCAATTTATTACGATAATACAAGTGCTATTAACTTGTCAAAGAATCCACTAAATCATTCTCGTACCAAACACATTGATGTTCGGCATCACTTTCTACGTGATAACATAGAAAAAACATAACATTACATGAGTTTACCTCTTCCAAAAATTCAAATTGCAGACATCTTCACAAAACCACTAAATGAAATTTCATTTATCAAGTTAAGACGTGAACTTGGAATTGTATCACTATATGAACTACAATAATTACTCTATATAACATAATTCTTTATTACTTGGTCATAAATAAATAAATATTTAATTCCAAAAGTTGTTGTGAATACATGTTTATGTCCATAAAAAGCTTTCTGTAAACTAACATATCATAAAATAAACCAATACACTAAAAATTTGTAAGGCCATAAACTCAGCTAATATCATCCATTAAAAACAAAGAATAACTACTAAATGTTAGGAAATTAAAAAAATTAAAAATTAAAAATTAAAAAATGGGAATGACAGGCTCTGAGATCAAATCTATTCTCCACCATTAAATTAAAACTACTTTTAAACTATATATAGTGTATATAAACAATAGCTTTTTTTTATATCCAAATTCAGATATATATTAAAGTCAACTTTGGTTCAACCAATGTCATCTAACCATGATTTATCTTATTCGTCTATCAACTATAGCTCTCCTTCCTCTAAAAGCTTTTCATCTCTAAACAAAACATCTCCACCATCAAATAAATCATCTTCAGTAAATATCATTCCATCACTTACATATCCCATTGGTTACTCTCTAAAGCGTAAGAAAGTCAAACGGTCAATCAACCTTGAATCATCATCTTCCAATACCAAAATTGATGATATTTTTCACTATCAACAAGAAATAATGGGAGTACATAAGGAGATGTATTATGAGCAATGAAGACAAGGATCACATTTATATTTTCTGGAAAGATGTGTTTTAGCCATTTAAGGACATTCACTAACGAAAAACAGCATACAAAAAGATTCTCCTCGACTAACGGAAATACCAGTAAATAAATACGACCCCACTCTAAGAAATTCTTGGGAACAAGGACCATCAAACAACGATTGGAATCATACTCTGGTTCGAACGAATATATGGTCTCTCCTTAAGCCTTTGAATGAGCAAACAAAGATTGAACCTATCTCATGGGACCACTTTCCCAAAGAAGAATCTGAGCCGAGTGAAAATAAATAAATTCTTAAGTGTATATATATATAAGTTGATTATTGTTTTAATATTTAAATAAAGTTTTCATTTATTTTGTTGAAATAGATAAAATATAAAATATATATTAGAAAGTCTAAAACAATACCTAGAATCAAAATTTTAATAAAAATCTAAACCTTTTAGACAAATAACAGGTTCAGTCGACCGAACGCCCTAGTTCAGTCAACTAAACGAGAAGAAAGAAAAATAATATAACACAGATTCAGTCGACTGAATTGTTATTCATTCGACATTGCAAAGAAAAAAATCAATTTACCTGAACTTGAAATTCTAGTCAGTCGACTAACTTCAATATTCAGTCATCTCTGTAGAAAAAAAAATTAGTTCCCGAACTACCAACCTTAGTTAGTCGACTGTGTGCCAATTCAGTCGACTGATCCTAAAGTAAAAAAATATTCCCAGAGAAGTTTTCAGTCGACTGAATTGTCCTCCTAATCGACCAATCGGGTATTTTTCAATTTTTTAAATCAAAACCCATTCAACTTCACGTCTTTTGAGACATCTACCAATTCAAAACCCTAACCTCTATTCAATACCTCACATTTTCTGACTTTACTCTTTTATCTCCTCCAAAAAGATAAACAGAATCAAATTTTTATTCCTCATCACTCAATTACAATGCCTTTAAAACGTTCAAGAGTACCATCTACATCCACTGGACCGTCTGAATCTCAAATCAAAGGATGGCTATATGCTGATGCTGCTATCCTAAGGTTCGATAACATAAGAAACATGAGGATTTTTGAAGATTTATTCATCCGGTTTAGATTGGAGGTTATGCTATTTAGGAATTCGCTGAAGCAAACCACATTGACCATCTCATCAACTTTGAAGCCAAAAATATCAAGATCTACCCATTATTGGTAAAATTGTTTTATGCTAACTTGAACTTAGATTTCATGAATCCACACAATAGAGAAAATTGTATATGGACTCTTATTTGTGGTGTCAAATTTATCTACCTATTGCAAGATTAGGATCTATTTTAAATTGCCCTTCGAAAGGAGAAGACCTAGATGACATTGAAGTATATATGAAGAAACATGATGAAATTAGCCATTTGTTTTTAGATGACAATTTAGAAATGTTGAAAGCCAAATTCTTACGTCTAAAAGCTAAAATTTTGCATAGAGTACTCACTCATTATATTCAACCATGGACTGGTAGCTATGAAGTGGTTTACAAACATAACTTTCATGCTCTTTATGCAATATAAGGTCGTCGAAATGTTAATTGGGCAAAGGTAATTATGGATGAATTTGAAACATTTCATAACTATAGGGCAAAAACAATCCCTTATGGAGAATATATCATGCGTATCTTTATGAGCTTTCAAGTGCCTCTTTCGAATTCTGAATTTACAACAGTCGGTTGTTTAGACTCCAAAAATCTTAGTCTTATGAAACTTCCATAAAGTGTCGAACACCACAATATTATATCCTTCGAGCAATGGAAAGCAAATAGAGAAACCGACCATCCCCAACCAGCCAATCCTACTGCAGCTTCCTCCTCTCAAGCTCCTCCACCTCTTCAACCTCAACATTATGCGGATGACATAAAAGAAATATCTTTGGAATATCAAGCATGTCAGGGCTATGTCATTCTCTCCCACAACTAGAGTAAGCTTGATCGACGTCTTTCCCGAGTTGAGCACACTATTGCTAAGATGGATAACAAGTTTGATCGAATTAAAGGGTTCTTGAACAAAATATGGGATAAAATGTCATGCGCTTTATCCACTTCTTCATATACACCCTCCAAAGAAATTCCTTCGAATTCTGAACATTTAACTTGGACATCAACCAAAGAGGAAGAAGGAGAAGGTTCAGTTGAGCATGGAGAAACAAGCGAAAGTCATGACTACTGAGGCTTAGTAAGATGGTATTTTTGTTTCATCCTTTATCACTTATGAATCTTATTTTCATTTCTAAGAAACTTCAATCGTATGATGATTCATGATAAATTGTATTGATGTTATGTTATTATGTTGTGATAGTTTGTTGTTGTTATTTGTGACATTTTGTTGTCTTGTGAATTTTAGGTAACAGACATTGTGACATTTATGTTCTATTGTGACATGTTTTATGATATTTGCATTGTGAGCATTCGTTCTTTCTAAAAATGTTCACATCTTTTAAGTATCACTTATTTGTTTCTATTTTTTAATATTTGATCCTACTAATTTCCATTTCTTTTTTGTCGATGACAAAGGGGAAGAATAACCATGGCCATATTGATAGGGGGAGCATAGACTTAAGGGGAGAACAATCTATATATCAGTTACTTTAAAATGTATAGTTTTCATCATCAAAAGGGGGAGAATGTTAGAACCTCATATTTTTTGGTATTTTGATAGTGACAACTATACAACATTATATTATGTATACTAACCACTTGCACAGGAAAAGATGAATCAAACAAGGAGACGTACTCAATGAAAAGAAGAGTAGAGTGACATAACCAACGTAGTATTAGTCATAGCTCTTAGTCTAGAGTTATAAAATTGTTAAAATCTCTTCTAAGTTGTATATACAAACACACACATCACAAACCATTTTTACAAATCAGAAAAGTAAAAATTTGCATCAGTCCTTTGACTGAAACACCCCTCTCAGTCGACTGACTAAAAGGATTTTCAACACAAATTATTCTTACAACTTCAAATGACTGAAAACTCAGAACAGTCGATTGGACATGTTTTCAGCCGACTGAATTAATGATTTCATTCGACCAAAACTTGCTATTTTTGAACTATTTACTTTTTGGTTTGAAACGTATCTTTCTATATGAAATTAGTCGATTGTCTTATTTCTTTTACTCGACTGAACAGTCATAACAACTATATTTTTCAAATTTTCTGAAGCGTAACTCTTCTTCGTGAAGAGTTATTCCACTTTGTTAATGATTTCAATCATTCCTCTAACAGTTGCAACTACTGATCATCTATATAAAGCAATCCATTTCAAAGATTCAATTCACTGATTAACATTCTTTCTATCTCAATCTTGATTTACTCTCAAGCATTCAATTCACTTATTTCTTTAAGTTTTTTTATCAAACATTCATTCAAGAATATTTTCTTATGATCAAATTACTTCCTTTCTTTACGAGCACACATTATACTACAAAGAAGAAGATTATAGGAAGGTTATACTCACTGGTTAATCCATGCTATACATGAGCATAAGAAGTCACAAAAAATTCTACTTATTTGTAGACGAAGTCCTATTGGAGTTTATCAGGCATAAAGTCTTGTTGGTAGCTAAGGCGGTTTGATACCTATTCCTTCAGGTTAAGCGAGGACGTTTGTTAGTTAACTTCAAAATGAGTCTGGGATTGGACGTCGAACGGGAGTTCAAACCAGCATAAAAATCTCTGTTGCACTTTACTTACTGTAATTTTTTATACTACTAGTTTAATATAAGTTTTATTTAGTAGATATAATCATATTACTCGATCGGCATATACTTTCAAAAATGAGAATAACAAGCTTCTATAACCGCGGAAGAGATGCCGATACAAGGTTCTAAAAGATGCCAAACCACAAGGTTCTAAAGATGTCGAACCTTTGTAGAGTGTGTAACAAAAGGAAGATGTCGCACCACTAATAGATGATGAACATCTAACCCCAAACGAAGGATATCAAGTCTCTATGAACAACAAGACAATGATGTTTCAACTATTATCGAGCCTTTACAACGTTAACTACTATAAAGTAACAAAGGATATCAGCTTCAACAAGAACGATGGTTCTCAAAATTTGTAAGGGATATTGGGCATTCACAGTCATACCGAATGTCGAGTGGTTACCATCATAAAGGTTGTCGAGTGAATACCTTGATGTTGGACATCGAGAGTTAACAATGCAAAGAAGGTGTTGAGTATTAATAATGCAAGGAGGTAGCGAATGTATGGTTGGGTGGGCATGTGGCAGCCATCTAGCCTGCCGCTACCACTATAAATAAACCCGATCGGCCACTCAATGAGGGGGCCGATTCTTTCTTTCCTATTTTCTCAAATTTTAAAGTTGTAAACCCTAAATTGATTTGGGGATTTAAGGCCGATTGTAAATTGTGAACATTTTACACATAAAGACTTTGACAATAAATTTTGCATAGCATACTTCTTTCAAATGACTATGTTTGACTATTATTAAACTATGGAAAAGCATATGATCATCTCACAGACTTAAGTTTGAATAATAAGCGTGCATATGACTTCACTTGGACTCGACTGAACTTGTATATTATCCCAAGCTTGCATAAGGTTACTTAAGCCCTTAACCAATCCAATCTTAACCTGCCCTACATATTTAGTTAGCAAAGAAATTTTTAACATTTTGGCGCTAGAAGGAGGGTCTGAACCTCCGATCTCATGCATATCCCTATAAAGGACTTTCCCTAGCCTGCATATAAAGGATATAGAGGACTTTTACTAACCTGCATTTTCCTATAAAGAACTTTCTGGACCTTGCATAACCTTTTTTGAACGACATAATGAAAAAAGGACCCTCCGAGCCTTACTTGTTAGGGTTGACTCGCATGTTAAAAGGAGGAACGATGGTTTGTAATTGGAATAGTTTCACATCGCTAAATAATTTAGAGAAGTGGTGTATAAACATAAGTTGGTAGGCACGTAGCATTGGGAATTCCTTTTGTTATAACAAAGTGTGTGCCAACTCATATGCGTACGCCACATGTTGGAGATGGGGAGCTTGATCCGACCGCCATTACACAACATGGTATCAGAGCCGAAGGTTACGAACTGGGCCATGTAGACAAACAGTGCTCGTAAAAGTTACTCCAAGGGGATGCGATTCAAGGGGGAGACTGTTAGGGTTGTCTTGCATGTTAAAAGGAGGAACGATAGTTTGGAATTGGAATAGTCCCTCATCACTAAATAATTTGGAGAAGTGGTGTATAAATTTGAGTTGGTAGGCACATAACATTAGGGATTCCTTTTGTTACAACAGAGTGTGTGCCAACTCATATGCGTATGCCACGTGCTGGAGATGGGGAGCTTGGTCCGACCGTCATTAAACAACATTACTTTCCTAAGTCAACTTATTAAATAACCCATAGTCTTCAATTCCATGAGGAATAAGTGTTAAGAGAATTGGCACTGATTACTTTAACTGAAAAGAGAAATGAAATTCCTTATGACCCGGATAATTGGAGTATAAATCCATTCCATATGGGACCTACCCCGATCTTCTCTTAATATCTCGCTCTAAGAAAAGAAAACAAAAAAAATGAGTAATCCATTCCCAGAAATGAGAAGAACTATACAGCTCCAAGCTAAAGGAACTATCTTCGAAAATGAAATAATAAAAGATTTTGATAAGTTAGCCCAAAAGTGGAAGGGAGTAATTGATTTCTCTCCCACGTCAATCAAAACTTGAGAATTTTTAAAGAGAAAACTTGCCAATAGAACTAAGAGCCTACCCAACTTTAGAAGAAATCCTAATGGAGACCAAAGACGTAATCCCCTAGGAATTTCCAATCTACAAGAGCACGTTCCCTTACCACCTCCTATGAAAACATTTATCTTATAACCAAAGAGAGGTTGGACTATTGGCCTTCAATGAAGAAGCGACAAGGAAATGAAAGAAATTTCGAGAGTGCTTATTGCCAATATCACCGAATGAATGCTCACAAAACTAACTAGTGGCAAACCCTTAAAGGGACGATTGATAGTTTCTTGGAGAAAGGAGAACTCCAAGAATTTGTTAACAAAATTTGAGCAAAAGATCAAATGTATCTACAAAGATTAAGTGCTTAATATAGGGAAATACTTCATGAAAAGGACTTACAAAATAAAGAAAAGTCTTTGATCTCACCACAAGGGCTTGGTTAATGCACCTCCTAGAGGGAGGTCAGCGTAAGCCTTCGGTCCCACCTAAGATGGCCTGGCCAATGTACTACAAGCCTTTAGACCTGCCTACATAGCCTAGCTGAAGCACCTCCAAGAAGGAGGACAGAGTAAGCCTTTGGACCCCTCTAAGATGGTCTGACCAAAGCACCGATCAGCCTTCGGTTCTGCCTATAAGGCCTGACTGAAGCACCTCCTAGAGAGAGGACGGGTAAGACTTTGATCATGTCTAAGATGACTAACCAAATGCAGCGACCAGCATCATTACCTATAAGGTAATAAGGTACGAAAGAAATTAAAAGCCTAAATCATTGCCTAAAAGGTAATAAGGGGCAAGAAAGTTCAATCAAGTAAGTGTGACTTCATCCTAATAAAGGATCAAAGCAATCTTCTAAAAGGAAGCGTAATTAAGCATGACCAATCTAGCTCTAAGCAAAAATTAAGGTAGCCTACGAAGGAAAGGTCAAGAACTATCTATTAGCTAAAGGCAATGATCCAACGTAAAATATGGACATATAACAAATTATAAATCTCCTTGTCAGAAATAATCTATTAATTAATAGGAATCTCCGTTAATAGTTGAATTACAAATCTTCCATTAGTTGAAATAAGGACCTAGCTAAAAGGATTTCTGGAATTCTTACCAAATGAATTTATAGTCTTCTTATCAAATGAATTTTTGGTCTTCTTACCAAATGGATGGATTTTTGGTCTTTTATTAAGCTGACAAGTAACTTTTCATGCCCATGTAATCTCAAATGACAAAGGAAAGTCATCAAATAATCACTCAAGAAATCCAGACTAAGGGGAAGAAGTTTAAACCGTAGAGATCTATATATGAATTCATTCAGCCAAGAAAAGAAGAGAAAACAAATTGGTCCCACTCGTCTAAAATTCTGCTAATTCGATAATTATTCCAAAAAATTAATTTCAAAGCCAAGTTTTCCAAAGTTTTTAAGATTAACAGGAAAACTTTTTCACAAACTTTTTTGGCGTTTGCAAAACAAAACAATCGATTTAAGAAAAGTAATTCCTTGAAATTATGGAAATCATAATTATTTACTTTGAGATTTTCCAGAAGAAAAAAGGAAGTCTTATCAAGGATTGTGACAAACAAGTCTAGAACCCCCGATAAGTAACTATTAAATCAAGGCCTATTTAAAAGCATCCTTCGAAGAAGCAAAGGGCAAGCAAATTTATGCCTAATCAAAGACCACTAATCATATGAAATCATATTAAAGCACTGAAGCAAATTACAAATCTCAAACATCCCATTGAGTATAAATACTGGACAGAAATAAAGGAGAAAATACAAGTTCAATTCAAAGTACCAATCATTCAACTATGAATTTATTGTCATTTTACATTTTTCATATCACATACAGAAGTTGCAAATATCAAGAAAAGTTAATCAGTAAGAGAATCTAGTCAAGAGTTTCTAGGCGACATCACCTCTGTTATTTTTAATTGAGACACGAGGTCTTGCACCTCTTTCTTCAGAGCTTCAACGGTTGAAGAAGGTTCAATGATATGATGAATCGCCACATCCAATAACTCTCTAAGTTTGTTCTCTTTCTTTCGAATAATATATGTACCATCAATAGAACTAATTTGAACCTTTAATGCATGAACGAGCGTTTTGTTGGCTCCTTTGAGAGTTTTGACCTTACTTTGTAAGCATATTTCTAATGACCTAGCTCCTTAACTTGACTCTGATGTTTGTTGAGATGTTCCAAAACTTTTTTCATCCCATTTTCCTTTTAGAAACTGGGCACACTCATACCTATATTCTGACATCATCTAGCAATCTCTCCATCATTAAAACAGGGAGGCGAGTTTTCCAAAGAAGTAAAAAACTTTTTGGCAATTGAGGATTTAGTCCTAGTTGTCTTTGTGGGGGTAGGAGTGGGAAGGCTGGATTCACCTCCACTTTCAATAGGTTCTAGAGATTGAAAAGATACTTGGGTTTTTAACATGTCCACTTCAAGGTCCTCAATCCTTTGATGTACTCGAGCTATTTCTGCATCAACCTTGATTCTTTGATCTGAAGGACTTGATTGGCCAACAACATTTATGCACTTTTTTCCTCCTAAATCTCGTTATCTTTCTCTTTAATTTTCTCCTTTAAGCTCGAGGTCATCTCTTTCATGTCACTTAATATCGACCTCAATTTATAATACTTGTTGTACCATTTTGTGCTTCTTAGTTACCCGGATGTAGCAAGACCGAAGCATCTTGAGAAGAACGTTTCTTCTTAATATCCAACATCAGTTTGGTTTTAGTATTGTCTAGTCAGAAAAAGAAATCCAAATTGTTGGACGCAAGCGTCAATTGACTTTCCTATTAAAATAAATAAAGGAAAAGGAAATTAATACATGGAGAAGTGTGCTCTTTTATTAATAGCAACAAGATTTACAAACATAAACAAGTTCAAATTACATTCACAATTCAAGTTTTGGACATTCAATTCTTAAATTTAAAAACAATAGTTTGAGCTTTTTTAGTGAACCTAAAGACATAGGGATAGTAGAATTGAAGGAAACATTAAATCCTTGAGGAGTACTGACTAGTGGGAACCGATGATAATCCCATTTCCCGACAGGGGCAAGTTCTCCACATAACAATTTAGCGTAATTAGATCGTATTTCTTTAAGTAAGTTGTTCTTTTCATCACCTAAGAAGTTAAAATAAAAATGGGCAAACTACATGTAAACTTCTTGAAGATCCCTATGGAAGCAGTATTTTGCTAGATTAGAGGTTTTAAGAATTAACGATTTCTCTTTAAAGTCCTTTTTTAGCTTGACAAATTTACTTAAGAGTTCTTTTGAAATGGGAGTGCCTAGTGATTCTTTAATCTATGTATTTAAGGGAAAACAAACTTATGATAACCTGAATTTTTAAACATCTGTTAATTGGTAAGAAACTGATTTTAACTATTAAAACACTGATTTATAAGTTGAGAAAATTTATATAATTATATTAGAAGATTATCATTTATACATATTAACAAAGATGATTTGAAATAAACTCTAAGTGTTGAGTTTTAAATTTTTCCTTGGAATGTGATATGAAAACCTAAAGTGATAAGTTTTTGAACTTATAAGTGGGAAGATTATTAATATAAAGTTTAAAATTTGAAATGGAAATTCAAATTGGGTAAAGTTGACTAGATTAAATTGAATTTAACTTAAGGAAAGTTAAATGAGTTTAGAATGAACAACTTGAATTGGAAATTTCAAGATGAAATTAAAATTTAACTTGGGAAGTTAAATGGTTGATTTTAAATGGGAGTTATGAGTGATCTCAAAATGGGTTTGAGATCTGGAAATTGAAAATGGATGCTGTTAATTGGTGTTTGGATAAATTTGGATGTTTATTTATCCTGATATACTTCTATTGTTATAAATGATCTATGAAACTAAGAATTTGTTTTGAAGTTAGAAATGGATAATAAATTAGAATCTGAAGATTAAATTGTTTTTGAATTCTTATTTGAACTTTGTAATAAGTTAAGTAAAGATAATTTTAAAATGGATATTTGGAATTTGGATTCAAAATTAAATATTTTAAAGATTTAAGTTGTTAAATTAAAAGTAAAGGTTGATTTGATTTAAAAGAGAGGGTTAATTTGACTTAAAGGATTAAATCAATATTTAAAATTTTTAACTCGAATTTATAAATTCGAGATGGTTTTAAGTTGAGATTTGAATAGAATTAGTTCAAATTGAATTTGATTTGAATTAATTAGAATTGTGATTGAAGATGGATAAGCATAAGTTTAAATGGAAAATTTGAATTGAAATAATTTGAAGTGAAATTGAAGTTGAATAAGCTTAAAATTCAAATGGGAGATGATTTGAATGTGGGATAGAAATTGAGGTTAATTTAAATTGAATTGAAATTGAATCAATTTAAATGGAATAGGAAATTGATTGGAAATGGGGATTGGAAAGATGGACAGTTTGGCTCTAGACTATTTTCAAAATAATTTGGCTTAATATAAACCTATTTTTCCCAAGCTACTTACTATACAATCTTTCTTTTTAAAGCCTAACTATTTTATACTTATTTTATAATTATTTTTGGAACAAATTACTATTTTTCAACTATTTTATAACTAATTTCTATTTTACAACTATTTTACAATTATCTAAATATTCTATAACTATTTTCCAACTATTTTACAATTACTTAACTATTTTACGGCTATTTTATAAACAAAAAATTATTTTTCAACTACTTATCTATTTTTAATTTTTCAAACTATTTTCTAAATTTAAGCTGGATAGAGATCAAACTATCTATAATTGAATACCAATTGAGATAATAATTGAAGTGTTAACCCAAATGGAAATTGGGAGCAATTGTGAATAAGTGAATGAAAATCAAGATGAATGTGAATAGAAAAGGGGGGCTGATTTAGCTAATAATCAATAATGATAAATACGTAGGATGTACGTATATTATTCTATTCGCATAATGATTTGATCCAGATTCGAGCATAGAATTTCGAGATAGTATATCGATCCGAGTTAGGATTTTTCACTCGATTTTCGTCGACGAACCTGGATATGGATTTTTGATTGGTTCTGGATATTCTCTATCATAGTTATGACTATGCAAGGAGAATGACGGTTTCTAATCAATAAACCAGATCTGAGTCCGCACTAGGAAGTCGGGTGAACGATACTTGTAACGACCCGTTATTTTGGACCATTCAAATCCACAATAAATCCACACAAGTCGGACTTGAATTGTTCAAAATATCAGATTGTTAATTTAAATTTGGCAAAATCTCAGCATATACAGTAAATAAATCAATCACAGAATCACAGACACAGAGTAATACAATAATACGCAGCGGAAAAGATAAAATAGTAGTTCATGAAGCTACTATATAAACATCAGAGTTAAAAATAAAATACAACAAAATATCTCAAGTACAGTGAAGTCTTCAGTACGAATAGATGACCTCTCTGAACAAATCAACTGGAAAGCTGAAAGCTGAATCGATAGTTGGATCTCCAAATGAAGCTCCAAACTCCAAAGGTGAGTCTCAAATGCTGTATCGCTTGGTCTGACCCGAGCGTACAGTAAAACACAAAACACTCGAGTCAGAATTAACATTCTTCTATCAATAAATCCAACTCAAGTGAAATATCAATTGAAATACAATTAACTTAAAGGATGTTTGGGATAACCATCCTCTAAGGATCCGTGGAACTATCTAAAATGTAGAAGTATACACTCTAACACCGTGGTCATTCAATTTAATTTATACTTCAAACCAAAATATCATTTCATTTCAAATATATCTATTTTCCTAAATAATTTATAAAGTAAGGTGTTTATAATTTCCTCAAGTCACACAAATCGATTCAAATCAACTCAAATTCCAAATTCCAATTTAATTCAATCTAAATTTTTCCATTTTAATTCAATTCAGTTTCTAGATAATAAATTCAAATTATATTGATTTCAAATGCAGATCCGAATCACAAAATAAACCATTTAAATTCCAATATAATTCAAAGCTTTAATATTCACCAATTTCAAAGTTAAATTTAACAGTTTCATATAGCTCTTGATTTAACTTCATTTATTATTTAATCAGGGAATATTCACTTAATAAATTCAATATCATTTAACTAGCTTAAATTTTATTTTTTACTAAATATTTCCTTAAATTTATTTAAACAAGAAATATTTATTAAATTACTTAAATCAAACCCAAGTTATAAATCATATCTTAAATCTCAATTTCAATAAGTTTCAAATCGGTTTAATTAAATAAATTATCTTCCCAATCTTAACTTATTCAAATTATTACTAAAATCTATTTTGAAACATAAATTTAAATACTTAACCATAATATATGTATTAAATCAATCTTAATTAAATTAAATAATTTAAGAATCAACATTTATTAAACCATATATTTCTTTCAAAATCCATAGAATTTCTTTTTTTTTAATATTTATATATATGGACCAACGGTGTCTGTATATATATATATCTATCATATGGTTAAGTGATACGGATATTTATCATTTCAATCCGTAATTTAAATATATATGGATAGATATAATTTCAACCCGTAATCCCAATTTCAATTCAAATGAAAATCGCTTCAAAAGTCCGTTCGGGTATGTATCATTTCAACCCATAGTGAATTCTATACTAACAGGGAACTTGCAGAGTGATAACAGGTAATATAAAATACAACAACAGGCATATATCATAAATAACAATAAAATATAAACATCAGGATATAGTGTCATATCTCACAGGGGAACAGTTATAGATAATAGCATATATAACAATTTAAATAACTACAGCAGCATATTTCAATTGTCGTTTCAATTGAAATCAAATTTAATAAATATAAGAACGTTAATCATGAGTGATTGCTCACCTTTCGAGGCTGGAGAGATTTGACATTGAAATGAGTTACGAATCCAAGCATGAATTTCAATAGCAAAGCACGATAGACACGATTTCGACGATCAAGGCTGATAAAAGAATCGATGAGAAAAAAAATCAAATTGAACTTGATATAATTCAAACAAGATGATACGATATTATTATTTCCCTAATACTAATATTAAGTTTTAAAAATACACATACATTTTGAAATAAATATTGAATATTTAACATATATATTAGTATAGAACAATCAAAACAAACTTCACTTTAAACATATATACATTTCCAAATAAATATTTAAATCCATACTTATAAAATAAAATATAAACATTTCTTAATATAATATGCATATATAAATTTGGAAATTCGGAACCTGTATATTTATATTTTAACATATAACACACATATACCTACATATATACATATACACGTTGGAACCAACGATAGGTATATAACAAATATAAGCTGATTTACATAACTTCCTTATTTATAGATAACAACCAAAAGTATGAAGAAGTTATTTTATTTAAAAGTCAATACTTTATTGAAATTAATATATATATATATATTACTAAGCATGTTTACGTATTCAACAAAACAAAACGTTGAAGAAAAAATACTACGTTGAACCAAAAGCTACATATATTTAAAAATCCAACAGAGTATCATACATACTAACATATATAAAGCATCGTATATAAATATTATTATCAAGCTGTCTCAAAACTGATAACAAAATTTGGATGTATACCATATCTTTGAATAAATATATATTATTACAACCAACTTTGCTTTAAAATACAAACATAACGTATGATAAAATCTGGTATATTATTGTATATATAAGCTATAAATAGACGAACTGTATAAGCAACCTTATAGAAAAATATAGAATACTGTCGCATGATTTAACAGGCATACAATTTAAAGTCAATACATCAAACAGGGCTCGACTGTACCTTTAATACATCAAACAGGGCTCGGCTGCTTCTAATATATATGTAAGTGCGAAAATGCCTTTTAAAATAAACATACATATTTTTAAAACAATCTATAAGGAAACGAAATATGAGTGAATTAGAAGAAAAAAAATACCCGGCTTTAGACTAATACAGAGTCTTATAAAATAAACATACTTAGGCATATATATAAATAGCTTTGGGAAAAACAAAACAAAATATTATAATAAATAAATTACCTATGTAAATACAATATTGGAATCTATGCTTAATGAATAAAATATACTGTAAGCAAATATATAACTCAACTTATAAAACAATATATAAAATATGTGATATATACCACAAAGATCAAACAGCCGGTTGTAAGTATATATATATAAATCGAAAATTTTGTAACCATTTTACACCCAACTTAATATTATCATATACAACCAATATAACTTTATAAACCACGGTTGTTAAAATCAAGCATATAAACAGATTCTTTAAACAAAGATTTGAAAAGTTAAAGGCTTTAAGATGAAAATAAAAAATATATATCACTTACTTAAAACAGAGAGGCTCGGCTTGCCTGGGTTCATGGCCGATGATGGAACGAAGGCAACGGTGAGGGGAGAAACAAAGGCCGAGATGAGGGGATGACTGGTGGAGGTGAAGGTCGAGCGGCCAGGCTATGGGAAGGGATGGTGGCGTGGTGATGAGGAGGAGGTCCAACGATGGTGGGTTGAGTGTTGATGCCTTGGCGAGGCAAGCTCAATCGGCTGGAGAAAGGAAGCAGAGGGTGGGTTCGTTGAGGATTTTGCTGGATCGTGGGAGGAAGAGAAGTTTGTGGTGGAAGAAGAACAATATGAGTATTATAGATATATTTTCCTCTGAACATTCAGAAAGAAGAAGAAAGGAATCATCATTGATTTTTATAATGGAAGGAAAGGCAAAAGTCAAGCCCGAGTGTAACGACCCGCATTTTTGACCTTTCAAGTCGACAATAATCCACACATGTCCAACTCAAACCGTTCAAAAAGGCAGATGGTTATTGGGGTTAAATAAGAAAAGGAAAGAAAGAACAGAAGCAAACTCAGAATCTTGCAGCGGAAGGAACAAGATATAATAATAAAATAACAGTTCATGAAGCTGTTAAATAAATAAATTTGATTATTATTATACATCATAAATCAGAGTTACATACATATCAGAGATAATACAATAATGCAGCGGAAAAATAATATGGTAGTAGAATACAAATGTTGTAATACCAAACTCCGTCTTCGTCCTCCAAAATAGATCTTCAACCTTATCTGAAATGCTCAGGCTGACCCGAGCGTAATGAAAAGACAAAACACTCGAGTCAGGACTAAAATATCTCATGTAAGTCAAATCGAATAAGAAAATATGAGTGTGACGGCGTCAGAGATGTTTACGGGGTTTGACATCTCCTGTCCAGTGTCAACGTGAGTGCAATAACTTAAGAGATGTTACGGGATTTTCCATCTCTCAAGGATCCGTTAAACTATCTACTATGTAGTACAATACGCTATTATAATATGTCTACATTAAAGTAAAAGTATTAAAATAGCGTTAAGCCATGGCCCATTCCACCCTTAACACAGTTTATATTCCCAAGAGCATATACAAGATCGTAGTTTCCCCAAAACCGGAAGTCACCAGAGGGCAATCCATATACTAAAGGTACAAACCAAAATCGTAGTGGTCGCGAATAGGATAATCAGTATGACAAGGTACATGAGGCAACACCAACTAGGATACTAGTAGTTGCGTGATCCGGACTGATGTTGGGCATAGCAGCTACTACCCCAACACCGCGAAACAACACTCCCAAAATCGAGGGGTGCACCCAAATCGAATCACAAAAGTAATAGACATGGTAACAAAGAAGTGTGTCCGCTAGAGGTGGCGAACCTCAATGGCCCGGCGCGGCTCCTGTTTTAGTCATGTCAGGGGTCATCGAATATCGTTCTCTTTCTTCAATCAATGCGTTCATCAAACCATCCACTTCGTTCTGGATCAACACTCCGCGTATACTAGTTATTAAAGTGATTTTCGGTATCGACAGAGAGTATGTCCATAACCGATCCTGGTCTCTTTAATAACTACGTATTATTACACCGATGGCTCTTTTACATTTTCAAAATCAATTCACAATTGATTATCAAAAATATCATATTCGCTTCAAAAATCAAAGCCATTTCAAAATCATCATATCTACTCAAAGTATACAATTTCATTTCAAAAATCATTTTCGCCTCAATATCTCATTTCGATTTCAAAATCATTTTTCGCCTCAAATTCCACAAAAC
Source organism: Allium fistulosum (assembly GCA_030737815.1). Classification (NCBI taxonomy): domain Eukaryota; kingdom Viridiplantae; phylum Streptophyta; class Magnoliopsida; order Asparagales; family Amaryllidaceae; genus Allium; species Allium fistulosum. The sequence goes on from CM060906.1 coordinate 331,243,650, forward strand.
GATTCACATAAACTCGAATTCCAAAATTTAAAATTAAATCAAATCTCAAATCATCAATTTCAACTCGATTCAGCTCCTCAATAAACCATTTCAAATTATCAATTTCAAATACATATTTGAACCACAAAATAAACAATTTCACTTTCAATATATTTCGAAACTTTAAATATTTCACATTTCAAAACAGTTCATACATTTATATAAGAATATAAGATTCGCTTTAAAACCATTTCGTATTCAAATTAGAATATACTTCAAAATAAACATCCGTATTAAGTAGTTTACTTAATTTCTGGAACAATTCCAATTCAATAAACTTAGATTAACATTCGGATTTCAAGAATTCATTTAAGTATTACATTCCAAATCAATTTCAGTTCAAATCCTATTCAAATCAATTTTGTCTTCAAATTTAATTCAATAGTTTCAATTTACTCCAATCCACAAATTTCTTTGAATTTCAATAAAATTCCAAATTAATTAAATCCCAATTTCAAATAAATTTTCAATTCCAAACTCAACTTGAAATATCATTTCATATAAATTTTCTTAGAAATATTCAGAGTTCGATTAAAAGTCCGATCTTTTAAAACAAATCAACTTTCGAAAATTTACGCCGTATTTCAAATTTTTTACTTAAAATCTAAACTTCAAATAATTAAACAATTTCTTTTACCAAGTTTAAATTCCAACATCTCGAGCTTCAATTCAAAACAATTCAATTTCCATAAATTGGATTTTATTCTTAAAATCAATTCATTTAAATAATTTCAAAACAACCTTTTAAAATCGTTTAATTTAACCAACCCGGTGTCCATATATAATTTTCTAACCTATGGCCAAGTGATTATTTATTTCAATTAAATGTCAGGGATGAATATATATCACATAAACCAATCACAGTGTCATAAGTATGTATAACAGGATACATATAAGCAAATAAACATCCAAACATTTAAATATCAACCAATAGCATCCATCGAAATAAATCATCCAATAGACAATACAATTCACGGCAATTTCATAGTTATCAATGTCAGGTAATTTAATCGCAATTCAATTTTAATTTCAATTTGACTGTCAATTTAATTTTCAACGGTGAATTCAAATGACAATCTATATGACAATTAAATTTTTATCAAACAACGACAAATAAAATTCATATCACTTCATAATATCAAATTTAACTAACAAAAATTATTTTAGTCAATTGTGAGCGTATAAACACTCACCTTGATTTTCTGTTGTCGCCGAGACGTTCCGGTTTGGAACTAAAACTAGACGACGCCCAACTTTAGCCAAAATTTCCACTGTCTCCAAATCCATCCAAACCAGTTTCATTTTGAAGCTCTCGTCATTACGATCGCAATGCAAAAAGTTTCGTTCCAATCGGACCTGGTATGAAAAAGTTATGCATTTTTAAAGTTTGTACAAATTTAATATAACTAATTTACAAATTCTTTTTAATTCCTAACTCTGCTGAATCCTGGCCGTTCATCTTGGCTTCAGGAAATCTGGGCCGCACCTGCCTCCTTCTCCATCATCGTTCAATTCACGTGAACCCTAACCCATAGCCGCCTATCTTCATCGAATTATCACGACCAACTCACTCGACTTCACAATGATCAGAGACCACCGTTAGAAGCGTCTTCGCAAGAGCTACCATCGGCCAGAGTAGGGTGGAGCTCGGCCATCTCTGCTGCATGCAAATCAAGGACAAACACAAAACTTTAAATGCAAATTCCCGTTGATCCGTTGCTCCGTTTTCGATCATCTCCGAATGGATTTGAAGCTCTCATCGTCCTCTACAACTTTGTAGTTGACAACTTTTGCTAATTCCTTACGGATTGAGAGAGATTAAGGAGGAAAGAAATCGAATTTCTGGCCATTGATGGAAAAGATGGCGGCTAGGGCTGAAACCCTAAGTTGTTTTTGGAAAATAGAGAAGTGAGGGGCTTTTATAGAAAAATACGCGACACTATTCATCCCGGATTTTCCGAACTCCAAACGAAGCGTGCCGGCTGACGTTTCTAAGGTTTATCCCACGTTCCGAACACAATGGAACAGGTTTCGGAAGCTAATTCGATCATCTGTGCGAGTTACGGCAATAAACGATCGATTTAAAATTAAATCGGTTAATCAAATTTCTGTGCGTTTGGGCTCGCCCCGGACAAACGGTAAATCTGATTGACACGAAATTTGAAACCTTACAAAAATATGACATTACGGATCTGATGAAACTGGTTTCGTCGAAATCCGAGACTTTTGAAAAAAGACTATTTTCTCTCGCCGAATTAATATTAAAAACAATTCGATGCGTTTCGAGCTGCCACGATCAAACGATAACTCCGATTGCTACGAAAATTGAAATCCGACAATAACAAACTATTACGGATCCAATGGAACTAGTTTCGTTCAATTCTGAGACTGTTCGAAAAATGGCTATTTTTCAGTCGATAATTAAATATTAAAAATATTCAATTTTCACAAATTAACTTTAAATTCAATTTTAAAAGTTCTATAACATTACTATAACTCCAATATGATAAGATAAAATTTTACAAATCATTTTCAATCATATTCAACTCGATTTTCAATTATTTCTGAAATTTAACTTATTAAATTATCGATTTAATTGTCTAATTAAATCCAATATTCGAAAAATAAATTATTCGACTGTTTAATTTCAATATAAAATTCCCAATTTTAAATTATTAACTTTTAAATCAAATTTCAATTGTTCACAAATCCCATTTTTAATTTCACAGTAATTAACAATCTTTTACAATACAGTTTTCCATTATAAATCCAATATAAAAGATTATATTAGATTCAGCGTTCAATTATATTGTAATTCAAATTCAAGTTATTTAATTCCAAATGAATTCTTTTATTTCGATTTACACTTTCATTATTGAATCAATCATTTACTTATACATTATTATCAATAGTTTATAATTCAATTACTTTCATTTTCTTCAGCTATCATCTTATTTAAATTCACAGTAATATTAAATTACATTCATTTACGTTGATTTCCATATTATAACTTCAATATTAAATGTGACATTTTATTTATTTCGTTGTTTACAATCAAATTCAATTCAATTCAATTACTTGTTACATTCAAATTTAAATCTTTACTTACGTTCAATTACAAGTTAACATCTTTATCGAATTACAGTTTCAGTTATTATCTGCTTTCAATCAACTATAATATTAAGTTACATTTATTTATATTAGTTTCAATATCATAAACTTCCATTATTAAATCTACCATTTTATTTATTCTTTGTTTACAATCATAACCAATTTGGTTTACAATCAAATTCAATTCATTATTTACATTCACTACAAGTTAACATCTATATTTAATTTACAAATAAGTTATTTCAGAATTCAGTTTTGTATTTTAACTTGTAATTCGCATTTAACAACACAAAATTTTATTTTCTTCGGATTTTTATCCAAAATTTTCATTTTAATTCGTATTTTTAAAGTGTTAAAAATACGGGTCGTTACATTCTCTCCCACTTAAAACTTTTCGTCCTCGAAAAGGAACGGAGAAGGGGAAACCATCATTTAGATATAATTCATTCAAAATATTCTACTTATTTGCAAAATTTAGTTATAGGATTTTTTTTTCCACAAAATTTTCTAACTCCCGGATTTTTGAAAAATTTCGGCAGCACCTCCTTTGCGCGGCTAGGACCAAAAAATTTCACAGTAGTAATAATTGCATGATATACATCTCATTACAAGAATGAGGCATCTCAAAACATGGGGAACACAATAATATACCACAACATAAACTGTAATCCGAGAACATACCTTTTATTTAGCGTTTATTAGCATTTTAACTTACATTTTGCATTAAGCGCAGAAGCGAGCTCCACAAGCAAAGCGCAGCCCCTTTGCTACCTACTAAAATGCTCAATAACCAAGTTAGAACCATGCATATAAAGATAGATCGATATACTTATCATAAACAACACACATATAACATGTTTAGCTTCAAAACTGAAATTCCAATTCTTGGACAGCAAACGAATCTTAGGTTTTGGTCACCTAAACGATAAAATTTGACAATGGAATCTATACAAAAGTTGTTGCATTCGTTTCAGGCTTTCCGGAATGTCCAAAATCATTGAATTTGGACCTTCCGTTCAAAAGTTATGACCGTTTTACTAAATAGATACGCCTCAGCCTGGCAATGAATTGCGCAGGTCAGCGACGTTTGGTCACGTTTTTGACCTTCTAAACGACAGCAAAACACCAAATGCTTAAAACAAAAGTTTTAGTTTAAGTTCTAAGCTTTCTAGAAAGTGCAAGATCATCAAAATCCGATACACCAGTAAAAGGTTATGGCAAAAATACTAAGAGTATATGCTACTGATTTTGCTTCCCTTTTACACAGGCCAGCGAGAAGATTCAAATTTTTAACTAAGTAAATGAAAGAATTTCTCAAGACAGTCTAAACAAAAGTCGTGCTACAGTTTCTAAGCTTTCCGAAAAGTCTAATATCGCTGAATTTCGTCCAGCCATTTAAAAGTTATGGTTGTTTTCGTTTCAGCATATATTGGATAATTTTGGATTTTTTTCCAAAATTTTGCTTTTATTATTTCAAAGTACAAACCATCAAACTTTAAATTTTCTAAAGAAACAATCATAAACACAAAGTCGTTTATTTTCTTATTTATCCATGAAATACGTTTACATTCAATTTGTTTCCGATTTATTCAAGTTTGTTTCATTCACATTTTAAATTCAAGTCAATTTGCTTCAATTTAAATTGGATTCAATTATATTTAATTTTACTTTGCTTCAAATTTGAATTTAATTATTTTAAAATTTTATTCCGTTTATTCAATTCCATTAACACTAATCAATTCTACTAAATCAATTACCATCCATCAAACAACCAATGCATATCAAACATTACCATCCATCCAGAATCTACACTAAATCAATTATACATTTCCAAGTCAAATTTTTCTATTTCATACACTTCCAAGTTTATTGACATTTAGTTATATTCAACTTTAAGTAGTTTCCATTTACAAATTTTATATTTCATTAATTTTAAATTTTATTCATTCACTTGTATATATCATTCATTTTACAGCTTAAATTTCTTTTATATTTACAACTATCAATAGATCTTCACATTTTATTATTCATTCTCACACTGGTATATTATTCCTCTACTTATCCTTATTAGCATTTTAAACTTTTTAAGTATTTAGTAAGTTATAGTTATGCAAATAGAATGTAGTTAAACAACATACAACCTCTTTCATTCAAAGTTGAATTTTCAATTAATTAATTCTTAAGTCATTACTTAAATTTCACTATAATTTAATTTCACATTTACATTCACATATAGTATTTCCATTTTATATTAACATAATTGTGAATCACCTTTAAATGTTAATTTAAATTCCAATTATTTACTAACAATTTTATTTATATTTGCAAACCATTAATTAAATGCATATTTCATTATTCAAACCTATACTTGTATATTATCCAATTAACAATTCATATAACATTTTTGAACTTCTTAAATATTTTGGTAAGTTATATCTATGCTATAGAATGAAATTTAATACTATGCGAGTTTTACAGTTTCAATTTTATTTTAAATTCATAATTTCCTAATTCTAAGGATTTCTACTTCAATTGATATTTCACTTAGCTCTTAGGTTCATTTCTCATTTCGCAATTCAGAAGTTCCGTAATGATTCAAGTATTAATTCATTTCAACCATTAAAAGAAAAATCATTAATTATTAAAGAACTCAAGAATTCCAATCCCGGTTTCATTTCAAATCAAGTTTTGAGATAATATATACTTATATAATTTATATATCAAATCATATTATAGAGAATACAGAATAAAATTCAATTTTAATCAAAACAGGGTTTAGAAAAACTATTAAGCGATCTCCCCCACTTGGACTCTCGAAATAAACGTCGATGATGCGTGCACTCATCACCGAAATCATTCTCTAGTGTCAAGAGGGGAGTATAACACTTACTTCATTTGAAATCCTTTGAAAACAATTTCTAATCGAATATACTATCATATAATACTTATATTATACATTTCAAATTTTTGTTAATAAATTTTCAAAACACCGGAATTTAAATTCTCCATCTTAATTTAAATTCATTTTTATTTCATTTTATTTACTATTTATATTCATTTTCAATCATATTTACAAGTTTCGTTTCTTAAATCAGCCAATAGTCAATAGTTAGAAATATCGACTAATCAACAATAAACAATGATAATCTAATATTATCATCTCCTAACAACCAATACAATCAAAATTTATAAATTTTCAAGATAATTCTTTTATATATAGAATATAATCCGAAACAATATTATGTCAATCTGTCCTATTCGAGTGTTTAGAAATTCCTATCGATGCCTTGGCGTCCCAAGTACCAACCAGTATTCATAAATACTCAACGGAACAAATTAACATAATATAAAATCATTTTTATATCAAAATTACAAATACGCTCTCTCATATACACTCAACTCATTCATATAGTTTACCTCTATTTCAATGAGTTATTCCCCACTAGAGCCAAGGTTTATCGCTAAACCAAAGCTCTGATACCAACTGTGACGACCCGCATTTTTGACCGTTCAAGTCGACAATAATCCACACATGTCCAACTCAAACCGTTCAAAAAGGCAGATGGTTATTGGGGTTAAATAAGAAAAGATAAGAAAGAACAGAAGCAAACTCAGAATATTGCAGCGGAAGGAACAAGATATAATAATAAAATAACAGTTCATGAAGCTGTTAAATAAATAAATTTGATTAATATTATACATCATAAATCAGAGTTACATACATATCAGAGATAATACAATAATGCAGCGGAAAAATAATATGGTAGTAGAATACAAATGATGTAATACCAAACTCCGTCTTCGTCCTCCAAAATAGATCTTCAACCTTATCTGAAATGCTCAGGCTGACCCGAGCGTAATGAAAAGACAAAACACTTGAGTCAGGACTAAAATATCTCATGTAAGTCAAATCGAATAAGAAAATATGAGTGTGACGGTGTCAGAGATGTTTAAGGGGTTTGACATCTCCTGTCCAATGTCAACGTGAGTGCAATAACTTAAGAGATGTTACGGGATTTTCCATCTCTCAAGGATCCGTTAAACTATCTACTATGTAGTACAATACGCTATTATAATATGTCTACATTAAAGTAAAAGTATTAAAATAGCGTTAAGCCATGGCCCATTCCACCCTTAACACATTTTATATTCCCAAGAGCATATACAAGACCGTAGTTTCCCCAAAACCGGAAGTCACCAGAGGGCAATCCATATACTAAAGGTACAAACCAAAATCGTAGTGGTCGCGAATAGGATAATCAGTATGACAAGGTACATGAGGCAATACCAACTAGGATACTAGTAGTTGCGTGATCCGGACTGATGTTGGGCATAGCAACTACTACCCCAACACCGCGAAACAACACTCCCAAAATCGAGGGGTGCACCCAAATCGAATCACAAAAGTAATAGACATGGTAACGAAGAAGTGTGTCCGCTAGAGGTGGTGAACCTCAATGGTCCGGCGCGGCTCCTGTTTTAGTCATGTCAGGGGTCATCCAATATCGTTCTCTTTCTTCAATCAACGCGTTCATCAAACCATCCACTTCGTTCTGGATCAACACTCCGCGTATACTAGTTATTAAAGTGATTTTCGGTATCGACAGAGAGTATGTCCATAACTGATCCCGGTCTCTTTAATAACTACGTATTATTACACCGATGGCTCTTTTACATTTTCAAAATCAATTCACAATTGATTATCAAAAATATCATATTTGCTTCAAAAATCAAAGCCATTTCAAAATCATCATATCTACTCAAAGTATACAATTTCATTTCAAAAATCATTTTCGCCTCAATATCTCATTTCGATTTCAAAATCATTTTTCGCCTCAAATTCCACAAAACGATTCACATAAACTCGAATTCCAAAATTTAAAATTAAATCAAATCTCAAATCATCAATTTCAACTCGATTCAGCTCTTCAATAAACCATTTCAAATTATCAATTTCAAATACATATTTGAACCACAAAATAAACAATTTCACTTTCAATATATTTCGAAACTTTAAATATTTCACATTTCAAAACAGTTCATACATTTATATAAGAATATAAGATTCACTTTAAAACCATTTCGTATTCAAATTAGAATATACTTCAAATTAAACATCCGTATTAAGTAGTTTACTTAATTTCTGGAACAATTCCAATTCAATAAACTTAGATTAACATTCGGATTTCAAGAATTCATTTAAGTATTACATTCCAAATCAATTTCAGTTCAAATCCTATTCAAATCAATTTTGTCTTCAAATTTAATTCAATAGTTTCAATTTACTCCAATCCACAAATTTCTTTGAATTTCAATAAAATTCCAAATTAATTAAATCCCAATTTCAAATAAATTTTCAATTCCAAACTCAACTTGAAATATCATTTCATATAAATTTTCTTAGAAATATTCAGAGTTCGATTAAAAGTCCGATCTTTTAAAACAAATCAACTTTCGAAAATTTACGCCGTATTTCAAAATTTTTACTTAAAATCTAAACTTCAAATAATTAAACAATTTCTTTTACCAAGTTTAAATTCCAACATCTCGAGCTTCAATTCAAAACAATTCAATTTCCATAAATTGGATTTTATTCTTAAAATCAATTCATTTAAATAATTTCAAAACAACCTTTTAAAATCGTTTAATTTAACCAACCCGGTGTCCATATATAATTTTCTAACCTATGGCCAAGTGATTATTTATTTCAATTAAATGTCAGGGATGAATATATATCACATAAACCAATCACAGTGTCATAAGTATGTATAACAGGATACATATAAGCAAATAAACATCCAAACATTTAAATATCAACCAATAGCATCCATCGAAATAAATCATCCAATAGACAATACAATTCACGGCAATTTCATAGTTATCAATGTCAGGTAATTTAATCGCAATTCAATTTTAATTTCAATTTGACTGTCAATTTAATTTTCAACGGTGAATTCAAATGACAATCTATATGACAATTAAATTTTTATCAAACAACGACAAATAAAATTCATATCACTTCATAATATCAAATTTAACTAACAAAAATTATTTTAGTCAATTGTGAGCGTATAAACACTCACCTTGATTTTCTGTTGTCGCCGAGACGTTCCGGTTTGGAACTAAAACTAGACGACGCCCAACTTTAGCCAAAATTTCCACCGTCTCCAAATCCTTCCAAACCAGTTTCATTTCGAAGCTCTCGTCATTACGATCGCAACGCAAAAAGTTTCGTTCCAATCGGACCTGGTATGAAAAAGTTATGCATTTTTAAAGTTTGTACAAATTTAATATAACTAATTTACAAATTCTTTTTAATTCCTAACTCTGCTGAATCCTGGCCGTTCATCTTGGCTTCAGGAAATCTGGGCCGCACCTGCCTCCTTCTCCATCATCGTTCAATTTACGTGAACCCTAACCCATAGCCGCCTATCTTCATCGAATTATCACGACCAACTCACTCGACTTCACAATGATCAGAGACCACCGTTAGAAGCGTCTTCGCAAGAGCTACCATCAGCCAGAGTAGGGTGGAGCTCGGCCATCTCTGCTGCACGCAAATCAAGGACAAACACGAAACTTTAAATGCAAATTCTCGTTGATCCGTTGCTCCGTTTTCGATCATCTCCGAATGGATTTGAAGCTCTCATCGTCCTCTAAAACTTTGTAGTTGACAACTTTTGCTAATTCCTTACGGATTGAGAGAGATTAAGGAGGAACGAAAACGAATTTCTGGCCATTGATGGAAAAGATGGCGGCTAGGGCTGAAACCCTAAGTTGTTTTTGGAAAATAGAGAAGTGAGGGGCTTTTATAGAAAAATACGCGACACTATTCATCCCGGATTTTCCGAACTCCAAACGAAGCGTGCCGGCTGACGTTTCTAAGGTTTACCCCGCGTTCCGAACATAATGGAACAGGTTTCGGAAGCTAATTCGATCATCTGTGCGAGTTACGGCAATAAACGATCGATTTAAAATTAAATCGGTTAATCAAATTTCTGTGCGTTTGGGTTCGCCCCGGACAAACGGTAAATCTGATTGACACGAAATTTGAAACCTTACAAAAATATGACATTACGGATCTGATGAAACTGGTTTCGTCGAAATCCGAGACTTTTTGAAAAAAGACTATTTTCTCTCGCCGAATTAATATAAAAAACAATTCGATGCGTTTCGAGCTGCCACGATCAAACGATAACTCTGATTGCTACGAAAATTGAAATCCGATAATAACAAACTATTACGGATCCAATGGAACTAGTTTCGTTCAATTCTGAGACTGTTCGAAAAATGGCTATTTTTCAGTCGATAATTAAATATTAAAAATATTCAATTTTCACAAATTAACTTTAAATTCAATTTTAAAAGTTCTATAACATTACTATAACTCCAATACGATAAGATAAAATTTTACAAATCATTTTCAATCATATTCAACTCGATTTTCAATTATTTCTGAAATTTAACTTATTAAATTATCGATTTAATTGTCTAATTAAATCCAATATTCGAAAAATAAATTATTCGACTGTTTAATTTCAATGTAAAACTCCCAATTTTAAATTATTAACTTTTAAATCAAATTTCAATTGTTAACAAATCCCATTTTTAATTTCATAGTAATTAACAATCTTTTACAATGCAATTTTCCATTATAAATCCAATATAAAAGATTATATTAGATTCAGCGTTCAATTATATTGTAATTCAAATTCAAGTTATTTAATTCCAAATTAATTCTTTTATTTCGATTTACACTTTCATTATTGAATCAACCATTTACTTATACATTATTATCAATAGTTTATAATTCATTTACTTTCATTTTTTTCAGCTATCATCTTATTTAAATTCACAGTAATATTAAATTACATTCATTTACGTTGATTTCCATATTATAACTTCAATATTAAATGTAACATTTTATTTATTTCGTTGTTTACAATCAAATTCAATTCAATTCAATTACTTGTTACATTCAAATTTAAATCTTTACTTACGTTCAATTACAAGTTAACATCTTTATCGAATTACAGTTTCAGTTATTATCTGCTTTCAATCAACTGTAATATTAAGTTACATTTATTTATATTAGTTTCAATATCATAAACTTCCATTATTAAATCTACCATTTTATTTATTCTTTGTTTACAATCATAACCAATTTGGTTTACAATCAAATTCAATTCATTATTTACATTCACTACAAGTTAACATTTATATTTAATTTACAAATAAGTTATTTCAGAATTCAGTTTTGTATTTTAACTTGTAATTCGCATTTAACAACACAAAATTTTATTTCCTTCGGATTTTTATCCAAAATTTTCATTTTAATTCGTATTTTTAAAGTGTTAAAAATACGGGTCGTTACACCGAGGATTCAGTAAATCAATTAAAGCAATGGGAAAGTTATAAAGTAAAATGAACTGTTTGAAAATAAATGAATACGAAACGTACACTAATTTTATACGTTTTCCTTTTTTCGAAATGCTACTGGAAGAAACAGCATCAGAGGAAATAAATATATAAAACATGAACAGTGGAGAATGAAGAGACCCAAAATAAACGTACAGACAAATAATAAATTGAAATGAACATTGATTCAGCAATGGTATTAAAGCAATTTATTGCTTGATTGGATCGTACGTTTCAAATTTTGAACCTAAAGGAAATTTGTAGAGTCACAGTTTAAGGTACGTTATAACGAACAGTTTATTGTTTCTGTCGCGTACCGGACTTCAAAAGGCAGGAATAAATATACCGTTGAGATCAGCATGACGAGGCAGACAGAACGGTATACAAATATTAGTGGTACGATCATCCGATCAAAAGTCGATAATCAGTACCAGAAATGCTGCTATTTTGCCAGAATTAAGATAAACGGAGCAATAAAAGTCCAAATTTTGAAAAACGAAAGATGACGTCTCACTCAGAAGAGTATTTAGACATTTTCTATAGAAAAATATTTGTAAAATATTTTATTACCATCAATTATCAACTGATTTAAATTGAAATAGAATTTCACAAGAAAATAGACTTTAATATTATTAGATGAAAATTTACCAATTACTATGTTTAAATAGACGTATTTCAAATAATAAATTTTTAATTTCAAATTTTATTGTTTAAAATTTCACAAAATTTCAATTAATTTAATAAATAAAATCACTAAAATTTATGGGTCGTTACACTCTCCCCCACTCAAAATTTTTTGTCCTCGAAAAGGAAGGAGGTAGGAGAATAGAACAACCAGAAATAGAAGTAGATTGAAAGTCAAGATTAAACAATTTATTTGAGACTATATAAAATTTTACTTGAAATATTCATTTGAAAATTTCATTTGCAAATCAATTATTTTTAATACTTTTCAATTTTTCAAACCCATTTGTAAAATTTCTTCTTTCCTTTATAAGTATCATTTATAGGTTTAAATAATACCTTTATAAATATATGTAAGCTATTTGAAAACAATTATTTACATTATTACTTATTTTTACAAAGAAGCTATTGAAAACATTTAAATCCATAATTCATAAATTTATTAATTTTTATCTCAAGATACTTTTCAAATATTATTAATAAACCAATAATCATTTACTTTAAATATGTTTTATTTAATTAATAACTTCTAAAATATTTATAACACTAAAATTTTCTATTAAACCATGTGGTATCTAAATAAACAATATTTAAAAAGGATATAGTCAACAAGGAAAAAAAGGAGGATTCGGAAAACAGAATATAGGTGAATAAATAAGCTGAGCAGATAAGATAGATCCAAAAGAATAGTATCGGGCATGAATAATTAATTCAAACCATAAGAATTTCAATTCTAAATATTGATACAAAATTTCTTTGTTGGAAATACTTTTATAATAAAATACCTTTATAATAAAATACTTTTATAACTCGATGTTTCAACAAGTTTATCCTTGTTCCTGTAGACTCTGGTAGTGCGTTTATCAGGTGCAAAGCTAGAATTTCTCCAGGTACTTAATAGACTTGTTTCAACACCCAGTGAAAATACTGGAAAACTTTTAAAAACAGATATGGAAAGTACAATCCAAACAAAAACAAATAAATCATGGATCGTAGATACACAATGGTTATGCCTGGATCCCCCAGGAAACATCCGTACCTTTTAAGCATTCACTGCCTTACGAATTTCGCCATGATAACAAAACTGTGGACCGTAGGATACATAACAATGGTTATGCCTGGATCCTCCAGGAAACATCCATACCCTTTAAGCAATCTCTGCCTTGTGGATTACGCCACTAACATGACCATAGATCGCAGATACACAATGGTTACGTCTGGATCCCCTAGGAAACATCCGTACCTTTTAAGCAATCACTGCCTTGCGAATTACGCTATGCAGTCGAGTTCGTAAGACCATGGGTAACGCCATGGAATTCGAAGGACACTCGAGTATCATATCCGGAAAACCAAAAATCAGAGAGAATAATATCGATAGAATGAATCCAAGATGTGGCCACAAATCGGATATCAAGCAGAAGGCACTTTCCATACCTTTACTTTGAAAATATATATCATATGGTACCTTTTCAAATCACTTTCAAATATCGTACTTATATAAAGTCCATTATATATAAGATTTTAATTTCCAAATCAAATACCTTTCCAAAATCAAAAGTATATCAAATCACACTTATATAGACTTCAATTATATAAGATTTCACTTTTCAAATTAAATACCTTTTCAAATCCATAGTTTTCGAATCAACATCATACTTATAGAAACCAATTTTTTTATATAAGTCCGATAACTCCCAAATCAAGTATTTAGTAACACAAGGTTCTCAAATTTCAATTTGTTTCAATATCAATACAATTTTCATAATCATATACGCTTTCACCAAATTATTCTTCCAAATCAAATATCTTCAGTTCTAAAGTTTCCGAAATAATAAATTTAGAAAACTAAATCCAAATTTCCAAATCAATATAATTTAAGTCAAACAATTCATTTCCAAAATCATCTTATATTTACATAAAGTCTATCTTATATAAAAAAAATTTCAAAAAAAATATATTTTCACTGCATGAAGAGTCATATGGGATTGAATATCTTTGCTTTTATGGGTTATATATCTTTGTAATTTAAATTGGAAATTTTCTTTTAGTAAGCAAAGATATTCTAACCCGACAACTTTCAATTTCAGCATCAAAATATATCACTGATATTAGAATATAAGATGTACATACGTCATCATTTCGCAAAATCACATTTGATCGCTCGCTCGATCACACAAGTTCGCTTTCGAACTAGTATTGTCCATTCGACTTCCCTAATGCAGATTTCGATATGGTTTCTCGACTAGAAGCCATCGGTCTCCTTGCATAGCCATATACTATGATAGAGAATTCTAGAATCAAGCCCAAAATCCATATCAAATATTCGCCATCAAGAATCGAATGAAAAATCCTAACACGAAATAGTGTAATTCACCTCGAGCTTGTGTACTCGAACCTGGATCAAATTAATTATGTGAATAAAACAGCATACGTACAACTTATATATTTATCCCAACTTGCTAAATATATAGTTTCATAAAGATGTTACTAAGTTAAAACATTTAACTAAACTTTATTCAAAATATTTTGAAGACCAAATTCTTTTCAAAACATTTCAAATCTAAATTTCATATTAGAAAAATTTAAAATTGCCTTATTCATTTACTTAAAAAAACAGTTTCAACTTATTTAAATCATATTACTACATACTTTAACATACATACCAAACTTATATACTTTTCAAAATTTCTTAGCTTTGAAAAGTTAACCTTGATTTGGAAGTGCTCGAACCTTCAAAATAGTTGAAGAAATCATTTTCAAATTCAAGAGTTGGAAATCAGCAACAAATCAGTAAATCAATTTTAATAGATAGGGTTATATCAAATCCAAAACTCGAGGACTGAACACCGGCTCATTTCAAATCGTTTCAAATACATATACATATATCTTTCGAATATCAAATCATACTTCAAAATTTTGAAATCAAAATTGGTTTCGCAAAATCACTCGCATATCAATGCTACTAAAGTGGCCTCTCCCCCACTATGAAACTCGAAAATCAATGTCGATGATGCGTGCACTCATCACCGAAATTATTTTCCAGCGACATAAGTGAGTTCTGGACTTCTATTTTCTCAAGCTTCTTTAAAATTTCCTTGAAATCATTGGAACTCATTTGAAGTCATTTGAAACATTTCCTATTCGGAAAATACTTTTAAATCATATTATTATATATTTCAAAATCTTAAACCAATTTCAAAACACCGGAGTTCAACTCCTCGAATTTCCAATTTTAAAATCCTTCAGTTATAAATCATTTTTAAATAAATCAAATTTCTTATTAAATTTTCAAAATTTCCGATCCTTTCGAAATTTCAAATTCTTGTTTTTAAAAGGTATATAATCCTTATCGAAAACATTCTCACCTTTATATAGAATATAATCATTCTTATCAAATAATAATTTCGATATATAACAATTTCTAAAATACAAGCCAACCCGATTTTCAAAGGATGATTCTAGAATGGATCTCGGAACGAGATAAAGGTCGAAGTCAAATTCAAAAAGAGATCCTACTCAATAAGAATCCTAACCAAGATTTCGAGGTATATTAACCCATATCAATTCAAGGGAATTTCTTCCATTAGTGAAAGAAAAAAAACAACAAATTCTCATCAAACGAAATGGTAAAGCATCACTATAAATCTTAAGTTCGACACATCGACTTTTACTAGGTAAAGGATATAATAGAGTTTACTTAATACAACTTAACATATACCACTGATGACAAACAGATTTCACTGATCCAAACTTCTACAAGAATAATGCATCGGTATTAATCCTGCCGGGTGGTGCTTTAACGGGTCCAGTACACTCCACATCAAGGTGCCCCTAACTATGACATTTCTTGCATGAGTACACTATTCTCCCATATTCCCTAATAAACTTTGGGAAGGCAGCAGCTCGAGTAGGACGTAACACAGCTTGCCTTCCGCGCTGTCTCTCAGAACAATCTCTGGCTATATGTCCAGTCTGCCTATAGTGGTAGCAAATGGTTGACTGGTCGGTTGATGCAGTGAGTGCCGATTTCACTTTCTTCACTTCCAGGCAGCGACTGGGGAAGTGTCCCTTCTCACGACACTTAAAACAGAAAATCTCGGATCGAAAGAGCTTGCCCTCCTTCTTTTTTCCTTTCCATCTCTTTCCGCACATGGCTGCATAATGCCCCTTTTCCCGACACCGATAACAAATGACATTGTAACGACCCGACTTTCTTTGCCCAAAAAGACGCATCGTTATGAAGAAAGAAAGGGATAGAAGAAGAAAAGAAAAGAAGAGAGAACAACAATACATCAGAAATCTCACAGCGGAACGAGAAATATATTATCACATAAGATATTACATAGTATCATATACATCAGAGTACATAATTTATACATCACAGAATAGACAGTTATAAACTTCTGTCTATTATACAACACAAGTACACCAGTACAATACAGACTAATACAAACACAGCGGAAACTCTATATATCTACTCGCTGAAGCCTCCTGCTCCTCAGCTCCTCCAGTATTCGTCAAGACTAACCTGAATCCCTTGGCTACTCGTAAAAATTGAGTACCCAAGGTTTAATAAAACAGAAAATAAACACTTGGGTCAGACATGGGTCTGGTGTGAGTAAACGTGTTAAAATTGTTTAACTTCAAAATCTTTTGAAAACAAAGGTATCACGTAAGACTTCCCACACATAAACATGGAAAAGTTTTTACCTTACGCTAACCAAATCATTTGATAGGAAATCCAGTTATATTATAATAGGGTCTAGGGTTTTCAAGTAAAAATACAGAAATAGCTGAAATGCTTACATCTCACATTCCAACATAGTTGGGCACAACTAATACGTACGGCACTTATTGGAGTTTGGATTCCATACAATGGCCGGGCTACTGGGGTACCGCCCGTCACAGTACGTGGCCTAGATCACCGTACCGAGGAGTACGCCCGCTCCCCTGCAACACAAAGCCGGAACCATCCCTTACTGGATAATCCCGAACAAGACAACCCCGTAGTTGGCTGCAGTTCCAACTACCCACTAAGCCGAAATATAGAAAGGGACCTCTAGACAGGGATCTATCTTGCTCTCAGTGGGCGCTACCCACGAAGCCTTGCTGCACCTCCCCTGTTTTAGCCATTCCCGGTTGATGAGGCTTGAGGTTACGATTACCTTTAATCAGAACATATCACTTAGAATACTCATCGTCCGCCTGACGATGTGCTGAAAGTATTCAATCCATACAAGTTCGTTCCGGGTTCGAACGAAACCGAAGGCATTATCTCGTTACACTCGTTTTGGAATCACCCTCAGAGTTAACGACAATAACCCTTGCACTCTGAATCTTCATCTTCACTTGAGATTCACGACCTATCGTTAATTTGGATCGATGTGGTATTCGGGTCTCCAGACCTGGAATACCGGTATACGGAAACCCGATCCCGGTCTCATCGAAATCCAAAACGTATCTTTAAGGCCAAGTTGTTTAAAGGTTTAAACAATTTAACTTATCTATATTCATTCAGATAGATAATTCACAAATCACAATTGATAATCACATTATCATTTAAACAGATGATTCATAACCAAATAGGTAATCCATATCAACATCACAATAGTTAATCTATATTACCATCATAATGCGACCAAGCATTTATTCCACACAACATTACTTATCTCATTTCTGAGATTACATCCATTCAAGACAATCAATGTCATCCATTCTTATATAAGAAATGATTTACTTAATCATAACATAATTAATTTAAAATGAATTAAATTAACTATCTCTATCTTTAATTAATTTAAAGTGAATTAAATTAATTACTTCATCTCTTAATTAATTTAAAGTAAATTAAATTAATTACTTCATTATAAATCTTATTTATATAATCATTAATTAATTACAAATTAATTAATTAATCTTCTCTAATTATCCACTTTAATTAATCACCTTGATTAATCATTCTTTAATTATATTTAAGTAATTATCTTAATTAATTTCACAAATTAATTATCCTTAACCAAATACAGTAATTAACCTTTAATTACTTCATTAATTAATTAATTATAATTAATTACTTTAATCCTTAATCAATTACAATTAATCTCTTATCATTTGATTAATTAATCTTAATTAATTAACTCTTAATTACATCATTAATTAATTATAAACTAATGATTCCTAATTACAATCTTTAATTATTTATTATTTAAATTAATTAAATAATTAATCTTAATTAAACCATAATTATTAATCATGTTTGATTAATCTAATTCAGTAATTAACTTCCCTTAATTACTTCCCTTAATTAATTACCTTTAATTAATTACCTTAACAAATAATTAATTACCTTATTAATTAATCTTAATCCTTTAATTAACTTAATTAAATAATTTATTTAATTAATAACACTAAGTAATTAACTCTTAATCACTTCTTAATTAATTACTTTCATAAAATAATTATCCTTTAATTACTTTATTAAATATTTTATCTTTACTAAATTACATTCAGTAATTATTCCTTAATTACTTCAACAAGTAATTATACTTAATTAATTTATAAATGATTATCTTAAGTTCATCATTAATTAACTACTTAATTATTTAACAAATTATTTAAATTTAATTAAATAATTCCTTAACTCCTTATACTTAAAAGATCTTAATTAAGAAAATCATTTATCTTAATTAAGTTAATTAAATTGACCAACAATTTAATTATCTTCCCACATTAATTATTTTTAATTAATCAAACCTTTAATTACTTAGATAAATCCTGATTATATTTGATTTATTAAATCCTTATCATTTAAACTCATTTAAAATAAAACATTTTAGAAATCAATTAAAACTAAAACATTTTAAACTCCTAAATACAACATTTTAAAAACCATTTATTTTACAAGTGAAACTTGTTTAACTTTGCTTTTTAAAACTTAAACATTCTATTGTATTTAAAAATCTGAACAACTGGAATCTATCTCCCCAAAAATCTCGAACGAACTCCCAGAAACTTCTGCGTCTACCTCGGTAAATCCAACAAAGCCTCGAGTCACCCTATCCTACAACTGCTTCGAGAATAACTTCAGTATACACGAAAAACACTTCGAGCTCCATCCCTTCTCCCCCAAAACCCATACTTCCCTGATACATAACCGTGCACATAAACGTGCACGTCACCGTCGACCATCGGCGATCTTCTCTCCGGCCTCCATCAAGTCACTCACGATCCCTACCATGCATCAAGCAACCCAGAAATTCAAATTTGATCGAGAATCGAATTTTGATAAATCGAACCCAAATAGCTCGAAACCCATCACCAGAAAATCATCCCTCCACGGCGACCCCAACCTCGAGAAACCCCGATACCTTAGCCGTAGCTCCCTCTCGACCTCCAGAATCTACGAAAACAAGAGCGATCACTTCCGGTTGTGCCTGGACGTCGCGACTACCTCAACAGTTCAACCCATTTAAAAGCAGCCTAAAACCCTACTTCGATCCAATTCGAAGAATGTATTCATCAGAAAAATTCTTATGCATTTTTCCTATGATCTTCCCCTTCCCTTCCACCTTCGAGTTCAACCACGGCACCCAGATCATCTTCGTTCGCCGCCGATTGACTAAAATGCCCAAAAACATAAATTTCAAAATTCTCTTTAATTACCAATCTAAAAATCTTGATATACATACCAAAAATCTTCATTTTCCATTTCGAAACAGATTGTATAATCAAAACTCGAAATTTAATCATTCGATTTTATGACTAAATGTTAATCAACATTATGATATCTTAATTTTAAAATAACTGTTTAATATAAATGCTTGAGATTATTTTTAAATTTTGAATCTAGTTGATACTAACATTTTTCATTTATACATCAGATCCTAAAAGAGACTATGGAAAGAGGAATTTAAATTTGTTCTATTTTTTTATTTTAAACCTATTAACATATAACAGAGAACTGAGTATATACCAGACATGCAAGCAATTTTACATACACATACATATATATATTCAGACAATATTTCATTCATATCACCATCTTACTTTAGAAATTAATCACAAGATCAAGTTATATAATAGATCCAGGTCTTAAAATGAAAGTTTTGCTCATCAGGAAATATTGAACAGAGAACAGTATATATAAAATCAAACATCTCACCTACATATCTATGCAAATCCAGATAAATTCTAACTGAAGAATTCAATAAAATCCAATATCATCACATGCAATTTAGTTAAACCAGATTAATCTGTTTTTAAAAATAGAATTTACTCACCTGAAATTTAAAACAGAAAACAGATTTTGTTTCCAGGCTTTCCAGTTTTGAATTTAAGCTTGATTTCCTTGTTGATCTTTGATTACTTGCTGTTTGATTTCTGGTTATTTGCTTGATTCCATTTTTCCTGATCTTCCAGTTGTTTTGAAGATTTGAACTGCTGTTTGGAATTGCTTTTCATCTTCTTATCTCAGATTTGCATTTAAATTTCCAGTTTTATCTTTCTTTAATTTCCAGGTTTTTATCTTCTTTAGATTTGATTCGAATTGTATTTTTTTTTTAGTAGAGAAAGAAGAAAGATGAATTCGGCTGATAGTAAAATAAATTTCCTTCTTCATATTAATTTTTATTTATTTTAAAACTTTAATTAAGATATAGCCACTTGTCTTTTAAGTGTTAATTTGCTTACACCAATGCTTACAAATTTACAAATGTCACTAAACTACTCTAATATGCCAACAAGTGTTATTCTTGTTTTTTTAATAAATTTATTTAAGACATTTATGTTTTTATGAAATATTTATAAGTATATAATGTATTTATCTCTTTTATAAATAAGCTTCTAGATTTTAATAAATATACAAATGTGAAAAACAATTATAAAAATAACTTATGCTTTAATCAAATACATATAACATATTTATAAATGCTTGAGAACTTTTTTTAACTCTATATATATTTTTACAAACCTATTTTGACTTATATTTGAATTTTAAAAGAGAAAAGGTTATTAAAACTAATAAACTTCTTATTTAAATCTTATTTAAACTTAAGCTTACATATATATATATATATATTTTTAAATAAGAAATTATTCTTGTTATTTAAATCATAAATATCATTTTCAAAAGTATTAAGTTAAATTACAAATTATATATATATATATATATAAAAGTTTGAAAATACTTTATTAAATTCAAATCCAATATTCTTTCCATTTCAATATATGCAAATATATATATTCTAAATGTAAAATACTTTTAACATTAGTTTTGATAAATACTTTATTGAATTTTATAACATAACTTCAAATAACAATATATATATATATTCATACATATTATAAATTTGAAAACATAGTTTTATTAAATTAAAGACTCCCTATTTATAATATATATACCTATATATATACATTATAAATATAAACACTTATATTAGTTTTAGAAAGATAAATCTTCCCAATTTTAAATTGTTAGAAAAGATATTAATACATATTGCCAATTAAAATATTATTAGCCTTTTAAAATGAATAAACTTGTCAATTTTATAAAATAAAATCAACAAATCAATTTAATTATTAATAAAGATTATTAAATTGATATTGCCAAATTTCCGGGATATCACATTCTTCCCCCCTTAAAATAATTTCGTCCCCGAAATTTAAAAGCAAAGATAATTTAATAACCCAACAAAAGTTTTTAATTTTAAACAACAATCACACAATCAATCATACACTATCAATCATAGCAACCATTTAATCTAATCAAACAATTTTAACTATCCAGACAAAATTCTAGATAGAATTTCCTCGAGTTTCCCCAAGTGTATATATATATACCGGGATACTCGCTCTACAAACAATCAAAACTACTAAGCTATAAAGCTTCTACTTATCTAGATCTACAGAACTAAACAAGATATCAGACTACAGACGAGTCTGACTCAACAACCAAATCCTCCAGAACTGCTGGTTCCACAACCAGAGATAGATCAAATACGTACTCTCTCAGAGATACGTGAAACAAAATGAATTCCAGTTATCCAAACTGACAATTCAATCTAGTAGATCAAAGCACTTATCCAAATTAGCATACAGAAGAGATCCAAAATAACTCGGAGCTGACTTCCCAGACTTACCCAATCTTACAGTTCCCTTTTTATCAGAGAAACTTCAACAACAACGAAGTCTCCAACTTCGAATTCAAAATTCCTCCGTCTCTTATCCACAAAAATCTTCAGACGATCCTGGGCTGTCTACAGATCCTTCCTGATCAGCTTAACCCTTGCTGATGCTTCTTGAAATAATCTAGACCAACATCAAACCAATTTCCGGATCCTACTCAACAAAATGGTTTCCAAAAATACGCCAAAATCCAGAACACAACTCTACTCCACAATCATTAGAGCACTTCGAACTACTTCTCCTATCTGAAATAGCCAAACAGTTGCACTTGACAACTTTACCTCCAAATCCTGAAAAATCCTTCATACTTAGAGATATACTTGAATTTCCTATAGAAATCCTTTACTCCAAGAAAATTACAACTTCTGGTCGCTTCCACTCTAGAATAGCTGCTATCTTGCTTCCGCTGCACAACTCTGATCTTGAATAGATGAGAATGCTGTCAAAGAAACTCGAGCACAAACTTGATCATCCACAGTTCACCATACCATAAAATCTTAGTGAACCACTCCACTTGGTCAAAACATAGAAGAATTCCCTCCAGAAAATTAGGACTGATCAATCCCTCTCAAAAAAATCCTAAGCTGCTTCACCAAATTCTTCTCTAGAAGACATCCTTCTACTAAGCTGAACTTCCGGTAACTCCATTAATCAAGTTGATACGGAATCTCAATCTCCAATAACCCATGAGAACACTCGAACAATCGCAAGTCTCTTTTGCGATCAACTCGACCTAACTTCCACAGATACTGTTCTCTCTTCACAAATTAGAACAGCTCATACTTAACTATCCAATTCATCGAAGAAATGGATCCACTCTGCTGCTTTTGGATTCCTCCTCTAGAAAAACTTCTCAGCTAGAAAACTTCCTGCCAACACAGAACACTTCCGAGTTGCACCGCTGACACTGACGCCAAAGACTTCCTAATCCAAAACTCTTCGAGAAACTCGGACCTCAAATCAAACATAAACACCCCGCTGGACCCAGCCACAACACCGAAGCAGATATACTTCCTAAAACTTGCTCCAAAAGAAACATCTTCGGAAACATCCATAGTCACTGCGTCTCACCACACAGCTACTTCTTCCACAAGTTACCAAGATACCATCATTCGCTTTTGCTCATCCAATTTCAAAGATAAACTCCGAACCTTAACAGGTTTCCTTCAGAGATCGATGAAATCCTTACACCACAACAAAGCTCACTCGAGACGATATTAGGTCTACAGTCTCGACAAATACACTTCCAAACTCAACACTCAGACTCTAACTATTGGTAATTGTGTTACACACACTACCATCTTATCTACCTTTATAACTCATATTGGAAAACCCGAACAGGTAACCCAATAAATAGGTAGAATAAATATATATATAGTTATATAAAAATTACAAATACGCGCTCTCAAGATAGACACCACTCCAGAGCCTAGGTATTCACTCAACCTACCGCTCTGATACCAAATGTAACGACCCGACTTTCTTTGCCCAGAAAGACGCATCGTTATGAAGAAAGAAAGGGATAGAAGAAGAAAAGAAAAGAAGAGAGAACAACAATACATCAGAAATCTCACAGCGGAACGAGAAATATATTATCACATAAGATATTACATAGTATCATATACATCAGAGTACATAATTTATACATCACAGAATAGACAGTTATAAACTTCTGTCTATTATACAACACAAGTACACCAGTACAATACAGACTAATACAAACACAGCGGAAACTCTATATATCTACTCGCTGAAGCCTCCTGCTCCTCAGCTCCTCCAGTATTCGTCAAGACTAACCTGAATCCCTTGGCTACTCGTAAAAATTGAGTACCCAAGGTTTAATAAAACAGAAAATAAACACTTGGGTCAGACATGGGTCTGGTGTGAGTAAACGTGTTAAAATTGTTTAACTTCAAAATCTTTTGAAAACAAAGGTATCACGTAAGACTTCCCACACATAAACATGGAAAAGTTTTTACCTTACGCTAACCAAATCATTTGATAGGAAATCCAGTTATATTATAATAGGGTCTAGGGTTTTCAAGTAAAAATACAGAAATAGCTGAAATGCTTACATCTCACATTCCAACATAGTTGGGCACAACTAATACGTACGGCACTTATTGGAGTTTGGATTCCATACAATGGCCGGGCTACTGGGGTACCGCCCGTCACAGTACGTGGCCTAGATCACCGTACCGAGGAGTACGCCCGCTCCCCTGCAACACAAAGCCGGAACCATCCCTTACTGGATAATCCCGAACAAGACAACCCCGTAGTTGGCTGCAGTTCCAACTACCCACTAAGCCGAAATATAGAAAGGGACCTCTAGACAGGGATCTATCTTGCTCTCAGTGGGCGCTACCCACGAAGCCTTGCTGCACCTCCCCTGTTTTAGCCATTCCCGGTTGATGAGGCTTGAGGTTACGATTACCTTTAATCAGAACATATCACTTAGAATACTCATCGTCCGCCTGACGATGTGCTGAAAGTATTCAATCCATACAAGTTCGTTCCGGGTTCGAACGAAACCGAAGGCATTATCTCGTTACACTCGTTTTGGAATCACCCTCAGAGTTAACGACAATAACCCTTGCACTCTGAATCTTCATCTTCACTTGAGATTCACGACCTATCGTTAATTTGGATCGATGTGGTATTCGGGTCTCCAGACCTGGAATACCGGTATACGGAAACCCGATCCCGGTCTCATCGAAATCCAAAACGTATCTTTAAGGCCAAGTTGTTTAAAGGTTTAAACAATTTAACTTATCTATATTCATTCAGATAGATAATTCACAAATCACAATTGATAATCACATTATCATTTAAACAGATGATTCATAACCAAATAGGTAATCCATATCAACATCACAATAGTTAATCTATATTACCATCATAATGCGACCAAGCATTTATTCCACACAACATTACTTATCTCATTTCTGAGATTACATCCATTCAAGACAATCAATGTCATCCATTCTTATATAAGAAATGATTTACTTAATCATAACATAATTAATTTAAAATGAATTAAATTAACTATCTCTATCTTTAATTAATTTAAAGTGAATTAAATTAATTACTTCATCTCTTAATTAATTTAAAGTAAATTAAATTAATTACTTCATTATAAATCTTATTTATATAATCATTAATTAATTACAAATTAATTAATTAATCTTCTCTAATTATCCACTTTAATTAATCACCTTGATTAATCATTCTTTAATTATATTTAAGTAATTATCTTAATTAATTTCACAAATTAATTATCCTTAACCAAATACAGTAATTAACCTTTAATTACTTCATTAATTAATTAATTATAATTAATTACTTTAATCCTTAATCAATTACAATTAATCTCTTATCATTTGATTAATTAATCTTAATTAATTAACTCTTAATTACATCATTAATTAATTATAAACTAATGATTCCTAATTACAATCTTTAATTATTTATTATTTAAATTAATTAAATAATTAATCTTAATTAAACCATAATTATTAATCATGTTTGATTAATCTAATTCAGTAATTAACTTCCCTTAATTACTTCCCTTAATTAATTACCTTTAATTAATTACCTTAACAAATAATTAATTACCTTATTAATTAATCTTAATCCTTTAATTAACTTAATTAAATAATTTATTTAATTAATAACACTAAGTAATTAACTCTTAATCACTTCTTAATTAATTACTTTCATAAAATAATTATCCTTTAATTACTTTATTAAATATTTTATCTTTACTAAATTACATTCAGTAATTATTCCTTAATTACTTCAACAAGTAATTATACTTAATTAATTTATAAATGATTATCTTAAGTTCATCATTAATTAACTACTTAATTATTTAACAAATTATTTAAATTTAATTAAATAATTCCTTAACTCCTTATACTTAAAAGATCTTAATTAAGAAAATCATTTATCTTAATTAAGTTAATTAAATTGACCAACAATTTAATTATCTTCCCACATTAATTATTTTTAATTAATCAAACCTTTAATTACTTAGATAAATCCTGATTATATTTGATTTATTAAATCCTTATCATTTAAACTCATTTAAAATAAAACATTTTAGAAATCAATTAAAACTAAAACATTTTAAACTCCTAAATACAACATTTTAAAAACCATTTATTTTACAAGTGAAACTTGTTTAACTTTGCTTTTTAAAACTTAAACATTCTATTGTATTTAAAAATCTGAACAACTGGAATCTATCTCCCCAAAAATCTCGAACGAACTCCCAGAAACTTCTGCGTCTACCTCGGTAAATCCAACAAAGCCTCGAGTCACCCTATCCTACAACTGCTTCGAGAATAACTTCAGTATACACGAAAAACACTTCGAGCTCCATCCCTTCTCCCCCAAAACCCATACTTCCCTGATACATAACCGTGCACATAAACGTGCACGTCACCGTCGACCATCGGCGATCTTCTCTCCGGCCTCCATCAAGTCACTCACGATCCCTACCATGCATCAAGCAACCCAGAAATTCAAATTTGATCGAGAATCGAATTTTGATAAATCGAACCCAAATAGCTCGAAACCCATCACCAGAAAATCATCCCTCCACGGCGACCCCAACCTCGAGAAACCCCGATACCTTAGCCGTAGCTCCCTCTCGACCTCCAGAATCTACGAAAACAAGAGCGATCACTTCCGGTTGTGCCTGGACGTCGCGACTACCTCAACAGTTCAACCCATTTAAAAGCAGCCTAAAACCCTACTTCGATCCAATTCGAAGAATGTATTCATCAGAAAAATTCTTATGCATTTTTCCTATGATCTTCCCCTTCCCTTCCACCTTCGAGTTCAACCACGGCACCCAGATCATCTTCGTTCGCCGCCGATTGACTAAAATGCCCAAAAACATAAATTTCAAAATTCTCTTTAATTACCAATCTAAAAATCTTGATATACATACCAAAAATCTTCATTTTCCATTTCGAAACAGATTGTATAATCAAAACTCGAAATTTAATCATTCGATTTTATGACTAAATGTTAATCAACATTATGATATCTTAATTTTAAAATAACTGTTTAATATAAATGCTTGAGATTATTTTTAAATTTTGAATCTAGTTGATACTAACATTTTTCATTTATACATCAGATCCTAAAAGAGACTATGGAAAGAGGAATTTAAATTTGTTCTATTTTTTTATTTTAAACCTATTAACATATAACAGAGAACTGAGTATATACCAGACATGCAAGCAATTTTACATACACATACATATATATATTCAGACAATATTTCATTCATATCACCATCTTACTTTAGAAATTAATCACAAGATCAAGTTATATAATAGATCCAGGTCTTAAAATGAAAGTTTTGCTCATCAGGAAATATTGAACAGAGAACAGTATATATAAAATCAAACATCTCACCTACATATCTATGCAAATCCAGATAAATTCTAACTGAAGAATTCAATAAAATCCAATATCATCACATGCAATTTAGTTAAACCAGATTAATCTGTTTTTAAAAATAGAATTTACTCACCTGAAATTTAAAACAGAAAACAGATTTTGTTTCCAGGCTTTCCAGTTTTGAATTTAAGCTTGATTTCCTTGTTGATCTTTGATTACTTGCTGTTTGATTTCTGGTTATTTGCTTGATTCCATTTTTCCTGATCTTCCAGTTGTTTTGAAGATTTGAACTGCTGTTTGGAATTGCTTTTCATCTTCTTATCTCAGATTTGCATTTAAATTTCCAGTTTTATCTTTCTTTAATTTCCAGGTTTTTATCTTCTTTAGATTTGATTCGAATTGTATTTTTTTTTTAGTAGAGAAAGAAGAAAGATGAATTCGGCTGATAGTAAAATAAATTTCCTTCTTCATATTAATTTTTATTTATTTTAAAACTTTAATTAAGATATAGCCACTTGTCTTTTAAGTGTTAATTTGCTTACACCAATGCTTACAAATTTACAAATGTCACTAAACTACTCTAATATGCCAACAAGTGTTATTCTTGTTTTTTTAATAAATTTATTTAAGACATTTATGTTTTTATGAAATATTTATAAGTATATAATGTATTTATCTCTTTTATAAATAAGCTTCTAGATTTTAATAAATATACAAATGTGAAAAACAATTATAAAAATAACTTATGCTTTAATCAAATACATATAACATATTTATAAATGCTTGAGAACTTTTTTTAACTCTATATATATTTTTACAAACCTATTTTGACTTATATTTGAATTTTAAAAGAGAAAAGGTTATTAAAACTAATAAACTTCTTATTTAAATCTTATTTAAACTTAAGCTTACATATATATATATATATATTTTTAAATAAGAAATTATTCTTGTTATTTAAATCATAAATATCATTTTCAAAAGTATTAAGTTAAATTACAAATTATATATATATATATATATAAAAGTTTGAAAATACTTTATTAAATTCAAATCCAATATTCTTTCCATTTCAATATATGCAAATATATATATTCTAAATGTAAAATACTTTTAACATTAGTTTTGATAAATACTTTATTGAATTTTATAACATAACTTCAAATAACAATATATATATATATTCATACATATTATAAATTTGAAAACATAGTTTTATTAAATTAAAGACTCCCTATTTATAATATATATACCTATATATATACATTATAAATATAAACACTTATATTAGTTTTAGAAAGATAAATCTTCCCAATTTTAAATTGTTAGAAAAGATATTAATACATATTGCCAATTAAAATATTATTAGCCTTTTAAAATGAATAAACTTGTCAATTTTATAAAATAAAATCAACAAATCAATTTAATTATTAATAAAGATTATTAAATTGATATTGCCAAATTTCCGGGATATCACAGACATGGTCATAAGGACCCGGTTCTGCCCTTTCTCTCCACATCCTCTCTTGTTCCTCGATTGCTTCCTCCCGTTCCTTACGGGCCAGTGCTCTTCGTGCCCGACGGGCTACTTTCTGCTCTTCTGATTTTGCCATTTACAAAATAGTTTCCTATCATTCAATGAGTCCAAAATCAAGAAGATAGAAGTTCAAAATTTAAGGGGAAATTAAATCAAAGGGAGTTTCAAAACAAAAGGGAAAGGACTCGAACGAAGATGAGATAATTAAAATTCAAAAAGAGAAGATGGATATACTTATATAAGAATATAAATAGGGAGAGGCCAGAACGAATTTCAGAACAAAGATAGCGATTCAAATTAGAGGAACTCTAATCAATTAGAATTCTGATTCGAAGATAGGCTCGAATGAAATTGATTCCGCAAATCAATTTACCATATATGTTAAGTTTTGCCTAGAACCAAAGCTCTGATACCAACTGTAATGACCCGTTATTTTGGACCATTCAAATCGACAATAAATCCACATATGTCGGACTTGAATTGTTCAAAATATCAGATTGTAATTTAAATTTGTCAAAATCTCAGCATATACAGTAAATAAATCAATCACAGAATCACAGACACAGAGTAATATGATAATACGCAGCGGAAAAGATAAAATAGTAGTTCATGAAGCTACTATATAAACATCAAAGTTAAAAATAAAATACAACAAAATATCTCAAGTACAGTGAAGTCTACAGTACGAATAGATGACCTCTCTGAACAAATCAACTGGAAAACTGAAAGCTGAATCGATAGTTGGATCTCTAAATGAAGCTCCAAACTCCAAAGGTGAGTCTCAAATGTTGTATCGCTCGGTCTGACCCGAGCGTAAAGTAAAACACAAAACACTCGAGTCAAGATTAACATTCTTCTATCAATAAATCCAACTCAAGTGAAATATCAACTGAAATACAATTAACTTAAAGGATGTTTGGGATAACCATCCTCTAAGGATCTGTGGAACTATCTAAAATGTAGAAGTATACACTCTAACACCGTGGTCATTCAATTTAATTTATACTTCAAACCAAAATATCATTTCATTTCAAATATATCTATTTTCCTAAATAATTTATAAAGTAAGGTATTTATAATCTCCTCAAGTCACACAAATCGATTCAAATCAACTCAAATTCCAAATTCCAATTTAATTCAATCCAAAATTTTCCATTTTAATTCAATTAGGTTTCTAGATAACAAATTCAAATTATATTGATTTCAAATGCAGATCCGAATCACAAAATAAACCATTTAAATTCCAATATATTTCAAAGCTTTAATATTCACCAATTTCAAAGTTAAATTTAACAGTTTCATATAGCTCTTGATTTAACTTCATTTATTATTTAATCAAGGAATATTCACTTAATAAATTCAATATCATTTAACTAGCTTAAATTTCATTTTTTACTAAATATTTCCTTAAATTTATTTAAACAAGAAATATTTATTAAATTACTTAAATCAAACCCAAGTTATAAATCATATCTTAAATCTCAATTTCAATAAGTTTCAAATCGGTTTAATTAAATAAATTATCTTCCCAACCTTAACTTATTCAAATTATTACTAAAATCTATTTTGAAACATAAATTTAAATACTTAACCATAATATATGTATTAAATCAATCTTAATTAAATTAAATAATTTAAGAATCAACATTTATTAAACCATATATTTCTTTCCAAATCCATAGAATTTTTTTTATTTTTTTTTAATATTTATATATATGGACCAACAGTGTCTGTATATATATATCTATCATATGGTTAAGTGATACGGATATTTATCATTTCAATCCGTAATTTAAAAATATATGGGTAGATATAATTTCAACCCGTAATCCCAATTTCAATTCAAATGAAAATCGCTTGGGTTTATCATTTCAACCCATAACGATTTTCTCCTATTCTAAAGTCCGTTTGGGTATGTATCATTTCAACCCATAGTGAATTCTATACTAACAGGGAACTTGCAGAGTGATAACAGGTAATATAAAATACAACAACAGGCATATATCATAAATAACAATAAAATATAAACATCAGGATATAGTGTCATATCCCACAGGCGAACAGTTATAGATAATAGCATATATAACAATTTAAATAACTACAACAGCATATTTCAATTGTCGTTTCAATTGAAACCAAATTTAATAAATATAAGAACGTTAATCGTGAGTGATTGCTCACCTTTCGAGGCTGGAGAGATTTGACACTAAAATGAGTTACGAATCCAAGCATGAATTTCAATAGCAAAGCACGATAGACACGATTTCGACGATCAAGGCTGATAAAAGAATCGATGAGAAAAAAAAATCAAATTGAACTTGATATAATTCAAACAAGATGATACGATATTATTATTTCCCTAAACCCAATATTAAGTTTTAAAAATACACATACATTTTGAAATAAATATTGAATTTTTAACATATATATTAGTATAGAACAATCAAAACAAACTTCACTTTAAACATATATACATTTCCAAATAAATATTTAAATCCATACTTATAAAATAAAATATATACATTTCTATAATACGCATATATAAATTTGGAAATTCGGAACCTGTATATTTATATTTTAACATATAACACACATATACCTACATATATACATATACACGTTGGAACCAACGATAGGTATATAACAAATATAAGCTGATTTACATAACTTCCTTATTTATAGATAACAACCAAAAGTATGAAGAAGTTATTTTATTTAAAAGTCAATACTTTATTGAAATTAATATATATATATATATATATAACTAAGCATGTTTACGTATTCAACAAAACAAAACTTTGAAGAAGAAAAAAACTGCGTTGAACCAAAAGCTACATATATTTAAAAATCCAACAGAGTATCATACATACTAACATATATAAAGCATCGTATATAAATATTATTATCAAGCTGTCTCAAAATTGATAACAAAATTTGGATGTATACCATATCTTTGACTAAATATATATTATTACAACCAACCTTTGCTTTAAAATACAAACATAACGTATGATAAAACCTGGTATATTATTGTATATATAAGCTATAAATAGACGAACTATATAAGCAACCTTATAGAAAAATATAGAATACTGTCGCATGATTTAACAGGCATACAATTTAAAGTCAATACATCAAACAGGGCTCGGCTGTACCTTTAATACATCAAACAGGGCTCGGTTGCTTCTAATATATATGTAAGTGCGAAAATGCCTTTTAAAATAAACATACATATTTTTAAAACAATCTATAAGGAAACGAAATATGAGTGAATTAGAAGAAAAAAAAATACCAGGCTTTAGACTAATACAGAGTCTTATAAAATAAACATACTTAGGCATATATATAAATAGCTTTGGGAAAAACAAAACAAAATATTATAATAAATAAATTACCTATGTATATACAATATTGAAATCTATGCTTAATGAATAAAATATACTGTAAGCAAATATATAACTCAACTTATAAAACAATATATAAAATATGTGATATATACCACAAAGATCAAACAGCCGGTTGTAAGTATATATATAAATCGAAAATTTTGTAACCATTTTACACCCAACTTAATATTATCATATACAACCAATATAACTTTATAAACCACGGTTGTTAAAATCAAGCATATAAACAGATTCTTTAAACAAAGATTTGAAAAGTTAAAGGCTTTAAGATGAAAATAAAATATATACATCACTTACTTAAAACAGATAGGCTCGGCTTGCCTGGGTTCGTGGCCGATGATGGAACGAAGGCAACGGTGAGGGGAGAAACAAAGGCCGAGATGAGGGGATGACTGGTGGAGGTGAAGGCCAAGCGGTCAGGCTATGGGAAGGGATGGTGGCGTGGTGATGAGGAGGAGGTCCAACGATGGTGGGTTGAGTGTTGATGCCTTGGCGAGGCAAGCTCAATCGGCTGGAGAAAGGAAGCAGATGGCGGGTTCGTTGAGGATTTTACTGGATCGTGGGAGGAAGAGAAGTTTGTGGTGGAAGAAGAACAATATGAGTATTATAGATATATTTTCCTCTGAACATTCAGAAAGAAGAAGAAAGGAATCATCATTGATTTTTATAATGGAAGGAAAGGCAAAAGTCAAGCCCGAGGATTCAGTAAATCAATTAAAGCAATGGGAAAGTTATAAAGTAAAATGAACCGTTTGAAAATAAATGAATACGAAACATACACTAATTTTATACGTTTTCCTTTTTTCGAAATGCTACTGGAAGAAACAGCATTAGAAGAAATAA
The DNA here is from genome assembly GCA_030737815.1 of Allium fistulosum. Lineage (NCBI taxonomy): Eukaryota > Viridiplantae > Streptophyta > Magnoliopsida > Asparagales > Amaryllidaceae > Allium > Allium fistulosum. The sequence continues at coordinate 331,277,286 of CM060906.1, forward strand.
ATATATAAAACATGAACAGTGGAGAATGAAGAGACCCAAAATAAACGTACAGACAAATAATAAATTGAAATGAACATTGATTCAGCAATGGTATTTAAAGCAATTTATTGCTTGATTGGATTGTACGTTTCAAATTTTGAACCCAAAGGAAATTTGTAGAGTCACGGTTTAAGGTACGTTATAACGAACAGTTTATTGTTTCTGTCGCGTACCGGACTTCAAAAGGCAGGAATAAATATACCGTTGAGATCAGCACGACGAGACAGACAGAACGGTATACAAATATTAGTGGTATGATCATCCGATCAAAAGTCGATAATCAGTACCAGAAATGTTGCTATTTTGCCAGAATTAAGATAAACGGAGCAATAGAAGTCCAAATTTTGAAAAACGAAAGATGACGTCTCACTCAGAAGAGGATTTAGAAATTTTCTATAGAAAAATATTTAGGTTTGTAAAATATTTTATTACCATCAATTATTAACTGATTTAAATTGAAATAGAATTTCACAAGAAAATAGACTTTAATATTATCAGATGAAAATTTACCAGTTGCTATGTTTAAATAGACGTATTTCAAATAATAAATTTTTAATTTCAAATTTTATTGTTTAAAATTTCACAAAATTTCAATTAATTTAATAAATAAAATCACTAAAATTTTTGGGTCGTTACAATACTAGTTCGGAAGTGGAATTGTGTGATCGAGTGAGCGATCAGATTTATATAGCGTACGGATGATATGTGTACATCGTACGAGTTTGAATGAAATTGGCATTGAAAATTTGTGGATAAGAAATTTGAAATGGTTTTTGAAATGAAAAGTAATATGGTTAATAACTTTATAAAGGATTTATCAAATTTGAATATTTGATTTGAAATAAAATAAAGTTATATATCCTTGTTATATAAGATAAATCTTCCCTTGTTGAGTCTATTGCTAGAAGAAAAGGGTTTTGAAAATATTTGAAGTATAAAAGAGGTTTTATACAAGTTTGAAATGATCCAAAGATTTTCAAAGATATATATATGTATGTATATATATATATATATATATAAAGGATCTTATGAAGAATGAATTTGGAAAAGGTTTTGAGAACCTACGGATTTTGGAAAGGCTTTTGATTTTTAAGAAAAATCAGTTTTGGGAATTTGGAAAGCCAAGTTTGGAACTATCGATTTGGGATATCGATTTTGTGTAAAGGAGATTTTGATATAAATCATAAAGGCTATGATTTGAAGATACTATAAGTGTATAGTATAAAGTGTTTTGAGAATGGCTTTGGGGGAAAAGGCGCTTCCTTGAAATGAACTTCTCAGGAGTACTACAGGGTGGTACAGCCTTGAACCCCAAGGGGGGGTTCTAAAGTTGATCTTGTGAGGAGTCCAGACAAAACTAGTTCCTGATGATTATTTGGTAGCGAAAGTCGAGGGGCTGATGCTTACAGAGGCATTTGGGTTATGCTGTGACGACAGTGTAACTCGATGTCACTACGATCTACTACAGACCATAGCGAAAGTCGTGTGAGCCGCTGAGAGCCAACAGTTTACGTGTTATTTTATATCGGTAGACTGCGACACTATGGTAACATAGCGAAAGTCATGTGTGCTGTTGAGAGCCAACAATCTGCGTTTGATTTTATATCGGTAGACTGCGACCTATGTAGGAGTGGAGAAGTTTCATTTTGACAGCGAAAATCGTGTGTGCCGCTGAGAGCCAACAGTTACATGGACTTTTGCTGCGACGGCAACGTAACCCTGGAATGTAACTACGATCTGTTGTGGGTTCCATGGTGTAATCAGTTACATGGACTTTTGCTGCGATGGCAACGTAACCCAGGATGTAACTGCGACCATGGATGGGGGTGATGATTTCCAGAGCATTCTCACCAAAGATGTTTCCTCTATTTTCAAAAAATATTTTCTATATTTTCAATAAATTATTTTCCAAGTAATTTCACTAGGTGTTGAAAACGGGTCTGCAAGTACTTATAGATTTTCAGTCTTACGCCTGATAAACGTATGACCGAATTTCTGTGAGAACGAGGATGGACTGGTTGAGACATCGAGTTATAAAAAGTATTTTTATTAAAACTACTTTCGTAATAGTATGTAGATTTTAAAGTGTTTTAAAATTTATAAAAGAGTTTATAGTTAAAAATGATCAAAGAGTAATTTAACTAATAATAAACATTGTAATAAAATTCTTGCTTCGTTCCTTTTCGAGGACGAAAAGATTTAAAGGGGGAGGAATGTGATAACCTGAATTTTTAAACATCTGTTAATTGGTAAGAAACTGATTTTAACTATTAAAACACTGATTTATAAGTTGAGCAAATAATTCTGATAATAAATATATATATCTGGATAAATATTTATTTGATAATCTTCTAATATAATTATTTAAATTTGCAAAACTCATCTTTCCAAACAAAAATAAAATATGTGGTTACAAATTATTATTGTTTATATATATATGTAGATTGTAAATATAATTTTGATTTGAAATTCAAAAGTAATATCTTAAAAATAAATTGGATTTTAAAAAAAACTCTACATTTTAAAACTAGTACATATATATAAGGTTATTAATTAATGTATAATTAGATTTTATATCATTTCCTTTAAAGTTATATAAATATAAGTAAATAGAAAATGTATTAATAAAAAAAATACATGCAAATAGACAAATATAAGATATGTATAATTAGTTAAAGTATAAATTTAAAACAATAAAACATAATACATAAATTTATAAAAGCATAAGAAATATTAAATATTGGTTTTTGACATTTGTAGCTCATAGAAACATGCAAAATAACAAGTGGCATATCTTTTTTTTTCTTTTGAATTGAAACATAAATAATAAAGATGAGAAACCAGGCTGTGTATATTCATTCCTCAATCTCATTTTCATTTTCTCAACTCTTTTCCTTCTTTCTAAAAACTAAAACCAGAATCAAAATAAAGAAACCCAAACAACAACTTCACCAAGTTTTCAAACTTAACCAAGGCTAGACTCGGGATCAACTCAACTAATTACAAGCAAAACAAGTTGCAGTTCAAAACAACAATCAGTTCCAGATCTAAGAAAATAAGCTCTGCTCTTTGTTTTCAATACAGGTGAGTAAACTTTGAACTTTTTAAGTTAAATCATCATTATTTACTAATGCGTGTGATAAATAATTGTTGTAATGTTGTGAATATAATTTGCATGGATGTATTTTTCCTAGAGTATAGCTAAATTACCGTGTATAAATATATATGCATGTCTCTATATAGATATCTTGCCTCTGTCTTTGTTTTCAACAGCCTGAATAAGTTCAAAAATCAAATTCTCCTTCCCCAATCACTTTTAGGATTGGATCTTTAAAAGAAAGATGTTAGTATTAACCAGATTCGATTTTTGAAAATAGTTTCATATGGATATATGGAGTAATTATTTCAAAAACAATAAATAACAGTGATGATCAAATATAAGTCTGAAATCAAATGTCTGGAATTCATGTTTTGATTTCACAACCTGATTCGTATTTGGAAATAATGAACTTTGATAATCATTTCATGATTTTTAAGTTTGTAAATGTTGAGATTTCTCGAGTTGAACGGGTTTTGGGTTTGCGTTGATTCCCGGCGATCGGAAAGTGGAGGACTGTCGTGCTTGGGTTTGGAGGTTGCTCGTGAGTCGATGGTCAAGGGAAAAATGGTGGATGGATCTATAGATCATCGATGCAGCTTGGAGACGTTGAAGTAGGGTTTAACGACCTGTTTTGGTCGAGAGTGTTGTCGAGGTGATAGGGTCGACGTAGGTGCATCGGACTGGACCGGAGCAAGGGGAATAGGTGCGTGGGTCTACGGCGAAGCTTTGGTCGGAGTTTCGAAGCCTCTGGTGATCTGAGGCGGCGGCACGTTGAAGTTCTTGGATGATCGGGTTCGTTCCAGTGGATTTTCATGGTAGCTTGTTTTCGAATTCGTGTTTGATTCAAGGAACTGGTGGTCGGAATCGAGGGAGGTGGTCGAAGTCGACTTGCCGGCGATGGCATCGGTGATCAGAACGTTGACGTTCGTCTGTGCACGTGTACGTGTGTCTGCGTGTATCAGTGAGTAAGGGTTGTTGTTGTAGTTTTGGAGAAGAAGGATGTGACTCGGGTTTGGACTCGGGGAAGATTTGTTTTGGCTCGGGTTTGCTTTCGAGTGTGTACGCGAGTGTTTTAACTGTGCTGCATTTTTAATTTTAAAACAAAACAAAGTTTTAAGAAAAAAAAAAGTAAAGGTAAGGGAAGAAAATGGGTTTACTCGGGGCAGGGCTCGAGTAGTTATCGGGTTGGACCCGAAGCAGAAATTTAACAGTTTTCAAATTTAAAAGAAAGCAAGTTTTTAAATCTAAAATAAATCAAGTTTAAATATATTTCTTAGAATCTATTTCTTTTATATATAATAAATGTTTTCTTTAATATTTGAATGGGAAGTTATATAAATTTGTTTAACTTAAATTTGCAAGTTAAATGCTTAAGTTATTTTTAAAGCTTGATTATAAATGTAATTAAGTAAAAGATAAAATGTTTAAATATATGTGTATCATAATGAGGTAATTAATAAAGATAATGATTTATCTTAAAGGTTAATTAAGATTTTAATGATTTGAGATTAATTAAGTTAATAAAGTAATTTAAGTATGATTAATTAATTTAATTAAGGATTAATAAATTTATAATTGAGGGTTATAAGTTTATTAATTGGAGATTAATTAATTTGTAATTAAGGGTCTAGTTAATTAATTAGAGATTAATTAATTGATAATTAAGAATTAATTAGTTAAGTAATTTATAATAGAGATTAATTAATTAAGTAATTGAGTTAATTAATTAGAGATTAATTAATTCATAATTAAGTATAAATTGATTAAGTAATTAGAGATTAATTACTTAAAATTTAAGGATTGATTAATTGAGTAAAATTAATTAAGGGTTAGTTAATTAACGAGTATGATTAATTAAAGGATAATTAGTCAATGTAAGTAATTATAGGATAATTAATTAGAGTAATTAATTTAGGATAAATGTAATTAATGTGAAGGGGTGAAGGTTAATTAATTCGTGTTATTAATTAAAGGCTAATTACTTAATGTAATTCAAGAGGATAATTAAGGGATGATTAATTAATGGTTTGTAATTAATTTATGTTAAGTAAGCCGGATTAAAAGTGATTGAAGTAATTAATTTAATTTATTTTAAATTAATTAGAAATGATATGACAAATTAACCTTGCTTATGAATGATTGAATGATATTGTATGCCTTAGATTAGTTGATATCTCTGATGTGATTTGTGATGCTATGCGATATGATATGTTTGTTGTAAACTGTGAATGTGGGTATCTATCGATGATGAATTACTATGTAAAGGTGACACCTTGTATTTAAAGTTTGAATTGTATTTCACTTGAATAACTTGGGTTAAGATGACTTGGGATTCGAAGAGACCGGGGTCGATTATGAGTAATACCCGAAACCACTTCGATTTGAAATCTTCTATAATTCTTTATAGATTGATATGTGAAATCAATAGGCTGGTTTGGGATAATATGGACCATTTAAACTAAGTTGGATACTTAGATATTGTTTTGTGAAAATAAGTGTTAACTATATAAGTTGTTTACTTGTAGTAAAGTACGAGTTACCTCGGGTTTAAATAAGTTCTGTGGATTGAAATTTCATGTTAGATGGGTTTACTCACGCTGGTTTCCAGCCTGACCCGGGTGTTACTTTGATGTAATGCTCGGGTCAGACCGAGTATTACAGATTTCCAGGTAAGGACGTTCTGGAGCTGAGGAGGCGAGCTGGATGGCAGAAACGTATGGAGTGTATTCCGCTGTGATATATTGTAGTTGTTTGGGACATGTTAATTGTATCTGTCCAGTGATTTGTGTATATATGTTGTAACTCTGATGTATTAAAGTGTAATTTGACAAATACAGCTTCCTTTGTATAACTGTTATTATTCGATATTATATTTTTCCGCTGCGAATGTGAGAATCTGTGTTTTTGGTGCTTCTGTTTCTTCTTCTTCTTCTACCTCTTTTCTTCTTTTCCCTAACTATCTGGAATTTTCGGGATCGAAAATTCCGAGTCGTTACAAAACTAAGCTATAGAGAAATGAGAATTTCAATACCAATAAATATTATCCGAATTACACAATGCAACAACAAAATCATTCGAGTTCATATAATATGGACCCTTTGTAAAATTCAGAGATAAATTTCTCTTCGTTAAACTTAATATTTTTAGGAGGAAGATTGTACGAGGAAAGTGGAATGGCCTCAATCCTGGGAAGGTTACAGCATTCCCTAGGAGGAAGATCAGACCCATGATCATTCAAGTATCTATAATGCAAATGCCTACCCTACTCTCTTTCCCCAGAAAAGAAAAATCAGTAAAAAGGTTCCTCGAATAAACTTTATAAAGGAACTCTACTAAAGTGTCCCTATCTTCAACGAGCATCCAAAAGAGCATAGTCAGCTCTGCATTCTCTTTCATAATTCTTTCCTGATGAAGGTGGGGTCTTTTCAAAAGTTGGGTTGCCCATTTTTTCTTTGAAATGTTTGAATCGATTGGAATAAATGAGAGGATGCATGTGTTTTCCAAACAAACTGTTATGGTCTTCAATCAATTTCTTAATTTATTTGTTTAATCACAACACTTCCCTCTCACTCTTCTTGTGCAAAATCTCAAACTAATATTTATTTCTTTTCCTTAACTAAAATAGTAAACTAATTAACTAAAGCTAACAATTAATTATAGATATTTAAAAAAGATGATAAATTTCATACCTACGCTGCGGGAGCTTGAGAAGTTGGAACCTGAGTCTTCTCTTTTACTTGATGTCCAGGTGGAGGGGCGTCTTTTGATGACATATCTTCCTGAGGAAAGTTCTGGGGTTTAGGAAAATCAGGAAAGCCTGCATCGTGGGTAGATGAACCTAGGTCATAGCCACCTAATCTGTTACTGCCATTTCCCGAGCCTTTAAGGTCCTTATTATCATCATCTCCATCTTCATCATCATTGTCGTTGTCATCACCATTTTCATCCTCCCCTTCATCATTATCCTCATCTTCATCGAGTGGAGGATTATAAAAGGATAATAGCTCCTAAGGATTAATAGGCTCCTCTTCTAGGTATTCATCTTGGAGTGATCCAGGAACTCTTCCAAGCTTGAGGTCGAATTTCCTTTTAAATTATCATTTAAATCTAGAAGTGAAGGAAAGTCTAACCTTGAACACTTCCCTATGTTATCATGATATATGATAAAGATGGCATCCTCGTAACATCGTTTCCTAATTTTGGGGAGGGTTTGATTGATAAAGTGGGAAACTTTTCATTTGGCCTTTTTAACAATGTTGTTCGCATAGTCGATGATGGCGTTTTTTCTTTCCAGCTGATCAGCCATTTGAGCTCTTTCTTTTTTAGCTTGCTCCAGCTCTGTCTCCAGGGCCTTCACCCTATCTTCGGTTGCAAGCCTAGATTTTGTCTCCTCATATTAGTTAGATGCAAGTTTACCTTTCTATGAGATGACATTATTCTTCTCCGCTGCAACATCAAAAACATGGCCCTCAAGAAACCTAACTTTAGTTTCTAATGAAGAAATCTGCTCTTTAAGATCTGTAACCTGACTAACAGATCCTTAAGAGGCTTGTTGGAGGAAAAAAATGTGCTTATGCACCTGAAAATGTTAAAAATATATGATAAATAAGAATTTATGAGGCCAAAAGCTTATATTGGCCAAACATTTAAGGATACGTACCACTAGGAGCTGTTGAAAGAGGATATGAAGATGGTCGCTACAAAAAGTCAAGGGTTGTAGTAGCATTAGGGAAGCCACGGTTGGAGACTAGACAACTGAGTGGACAAAGTCGTTAAAACCCAAAGGGATGAGTTGAACTTAAGCCTCCGAAGGAAGAGATTCAGGGAGAGGAGGAGTTAAGAAAAGCCTAACTCCTGATATAAGCGTTGAAGAGTGGAAGCAAATGTGGGAATCATGATATTTATAGAAGGACTTGGAGTGGAACCAGCCTTTGTCTGGTTATGAGGATCCTGAACTAGCAAACTGAGGTCAGCAGGGTCAGATTCTTGGAGGAGCATGATCATATCTACATTTGAGTCTTTAGCGAAGGCAGAAAAAGTTTGGCTTTCTCCGAGATGGGGTCTTTTATTTAGCAAAGAGATTAATGCACTAGATAAATTATCAGAATCCATCTTTCTTTTGTGGCTCCCAACATCAATATTCTTGAGGGCATTAGCAATGGAGTCCTCGATGGAGGCCACTTTAGTAGAGGTGGCCAATAAAGAAGCACTAGCTTTAGCCTTCTTGGACTCAGAGTTTGCTATAATAAGAGCCGAATCTAAATCAAAGGGAAAAATCGTAAGATGGTGATGTAGGAATCTTTGTTGAAAATTCTAACAAGCGCTTACTAAAAGAATCGTGGTGAATGAGGGAAGAACTAGAAAAGGCATTTTGTTTACCAACAACCAGGACATATCTCCTGTGGGCATCTTTCTTTACCATAGGGGGCTCCTCGAGCAGCTTGTGGTTTTCCAGAATCAAGGAGTACTTTCTAAGATTGACCTTAGTTAAGATTTTATGTCTGTCTCATATAGTGTGAGATGTTAGGCTCAAGGCACCAATTGAACTAGTAATGGAAGGATTTGTCCTCTTAGAAGCAAATTCTGAAAGGAAATGATTATCATAAGGAAATAACAAAATATAGTATAAGTAATGAAGTAAAAGTGATAGGTCTTACTAAGGATAGAAAAAGTCCTTCTAATTCTAGGGGTATGGCTCTTGACATACAAGAACTGGTTCTCCCAGTCCTTAGCTTTATTGATCAAAATAGTGATCAGGCTCTTTTGAAGGAGAAGGCGATATACAAAACATACTGGCTGGTTTCCCATTTTGACATGAGTTACCTTAGAGTGAAAGGTGTTAGCATCAAGAGAGGGAAGTGCGACTTCCCTAGAAAGAATTTCAAAACAACTAAAGTAAGTATAGGAGTTGGGCAGCGATTGTATTTGGGCAATGCTTATATGATCCAAGAATCGAATGAAGAAATCTGAAAGGGAGAGGTTATCCAAGTGCCAAATATGGATCGGGGTAAAAGTAAAGAAACCTTTTGGAGGATTATCTATCCTTCTAGATGGGCCTGCCACCTTAGCTTCTACATTAATAATCCTAAATTGTTGTAGAATGGTATTGACTTCATCTTAAGTAGTTATCAGGGATGGAACAAGCCTATAGTCTCCATTCTCTAAAGAAAGAGAAGAGTTAGAGCACTTATCGGCTTTATTGCTTGTCATTTATCTGCCAGATGACAGTAAGCAAAATCTGGGAAGTACCATATAGTTTATAAAAATTTAAAATATTTAAGGAAAATGCTGAAGATAATTTAAATCTTTGAATATACATATATATAATGAATGATTAGGAGTTAAACCTATGGTTAGTAATGGATTCATATTTAGTCAAGCGTCTTTATCAAACTTATAATAAGATGATAAACCCCTGAATAGTCGTCAAGTTTATGACTATTTGACAATTCACTAAATAATTATTAAGTCTATCTCTAGATTTTGAATCTATAAAGAGATGTCGAATTCGTAGATGGTTAATAAATTCATAACTAATTGAAAACTTAGTAACTAGTTATCGAGTCCACAACGATGAATCAAACTCATGAATGGTTAATGAGTTTGAAATTACTTAAAAATGCTTTAAGTAGTTGTCGAGTTTGTAACGAGGTACCGAATACATAAATAATTGTTGGATTCATAACTAGTTAGAGGTGCTATAATTAGTTACCGAGCCCATAGTAAGATGTCGAATTTATACAAGATATCGAACTTGTAACTAAATGGAAACCACTTAAATAGATGTCGAACCTATAGAAGGTTAGCAATTCGTTAAAGGGATATTGAGTTATAACTAGATAGCAATTCTTTATATAGCTGTCAGATTTGCAACCAGTTAATAAATCCCTACTAGTTGCCGAATCACTAACTGATTGTAACGACCCGTAATTTAATCACTTTTAAATCTTAATATTTAATATATATTTAAATAATTAATTAATAAATATTATAACACAAATAAAACTCTTTTAAATATTAACTAGTGACAGGGAAATGATTTTCAAAATTTATTTAAAAGAAAACAGAAAATGTGATCGAAAATCATTTTTTGAATTTTCGACTTTTCGATGTCTAAAAGTTGTTGAAAACGTTGTGTACATTATAGTTAACATACACATCTACATTTACTAGATAACTTAAGTATGGTTAGTAAAAAGTGGTAGATATTTATTTACATAAGTGGAAAGGAAGGTGATGTGACATTTTATTAAAAATTAAAATAAAAATGTAATAAGAAAAGGCAAATGTCACATCTTATGACACATAAATACAAAAGCTATTAAATGCATGTTACCTAAACAAAAGAAAGGAGGGGACAAATGGGATGACATGGAGGAAAAATGGATGTAGGGTAGGTACTTTAAGGGTAGTTTAATAAAAAAATTATTTCACTTTATATAAAAAAAATTTCCTAATTCTTTTTCATTTCAATTTCATTTTTCAAACCTTCATTCAAGTTCTTCCTAAACTTTTTAATGATTTCCAAAGGGTTTGAAAATTAAAAATCCATTCTTTTTCTCTTTTTTCTTGAATTAAAATACTAAAACACCTTTCTTTCTTCTCTACACCTCAGATACTCTAAAATAAGATCCATATCCACCCAAAAAAAGCATGGCCGAGCCCAAAACCTTCCAAGGCCGAACCATTTAGGCCTTGTAAGGCTCCAAACTCCCATCTTGTACGAGTTAAAGCTAAGATCAAGTGTCGATTGAAAGTTCGGTGGAAGTTCGTGTCGTTTAAGTGAGCAAAATCTTATTTTTTTAATATGTAGTTATTAGCTTTGTTTTTTTCATAAAGTGCTTACTAGTTGCTTGCTTTTATGCATTATAAAGTGATGATGTTTGGTGTGATTTCCTATTTAAAAAAGTTGACATCTTGGTAATTAGTTAGTGACTTGAAGTTAGTCGAAAAAGTTTAAGTATATAATGTTAGAAAACTCTCTACATGACATATGGTTGTTACATACCTTTATATTTATGTTCACCCTTATGTTATGTATGTTTGGTTGAATAAGTGACAAGTGAAAGTGCTTATGAAAGTGTCGTATAGTGACCATTGCTATGTCGGCACTTTGAAAATGTTATTCCTTTTGAAATCTTTTGTTTAATCTTGTGCATGTGTTTTATAAAGATAATTAATTATTAACATAAAGATGTGATTAAAGTTAATTAATTATTTTAATAATGATATTTTAAATTTTAATTAATAATTTTAAATAATGATGATTAAATTAATTAATTAACTCATGATGATTAAGATTAGTTAATTAATTTGATAATGATGTGATTAAGGTCAATTAATCATTTTATTAATGATGTTTTAAAATTAATTAATCATTTTAACTAATGATGTTTAGGGCTAATTAATTATTTAATTGATGATGTATTAAAGTTAATTAATCATTTTGTTAATAATGTTTTAGGATTAATTAATCACTTTAATAACAATGTTTTAAAAATTAATTACTTACTTTACTAATAATGTTTTTAAAATCAATTAATTATTTAAATAAATTGTGTTTTAATGTTAACTAATCATTTTAATTAACGATATTTAAGTTTAATTATTCATTTTAATCAATGTTATTTGATCTAATTAATCACAATGATATTTGATTTAATTAATGGTATTTGAGTTTAATTAATCATTTAAATTAATGATATTTGAAGTAATTAATCAGGATTAAAGTTAATTAATTATTTCAAAATGAAGATGTTTGAAGTAATTTATCATCGATTAAAATTGATTAATTATTTTAAGTTATTATATTTATTTTAAATGTGAAACCCCAACATAAGTTTGGTTTTAAAAAGTAAAAGTATCGATTCGGTTATGGGAAAGAAGTTTCCACAAATGATATTGCTTATATAGAAAGAATTTAGTCATGCTTCTGACAATAAACGTCGAGGTATGAAAACTTGCCACAATCTCGAAAGTTAAAAATGTTGTCAAGGCAATGCCTAGAGGTAACACTTCCTTCACTTGCCTGACTTCATTTTTAACCAAGAAATAGTAAAAGTTTGAAATCGACGAGTAGGGGTAGGAATATAAGATTTACTATCCATATACGAACATTTCTAATTATTCTCGATAGTTGATTTATTAACTATCAGTTCAGCTTTCTTCATTTTGTATCGTCAATCTAAGATGATTTGTTTCTCATTTGAGCTTTGTTATCCTTTGCTGGAAATGACTAAAACCAGAAAGCGAGTGGGGCCCAAGTTAAGTGGGGTTCCTCCCATTAGGTATATTTACATCCACTCTAGGTTGGTTTTGGTTACACATGCACTAAGATGTGAAATAATTGGATTCTCGGTAAGGTTGGCAGGGTCCAACTTGGAGTTCTCAAAAGGTGTCATAGGAGAGAATGACCTTCTCAAGTATATTGACTAGAGATATACTTTCGGTAAGAAGGGCGCACCCTCCTAGTAATTTTTTGGAAAATTTCCCTTTCCTTTCCTTTGATTCCAAAATTTTAAAATTTACCTCTTTTCTTAATTGCATCGGCATATGTTGTGAACACTTTGCTATGTTTAATTATTTATATCCATTGTTGTGATTGGATGTTACTATTATGAGGGGAAACCATTCTACAGTTGGCGGCATGGTATCACATAATTTATTTATATTCACCCTTTTTGTTTAGAGATTTGCTCATACCAGACTTATTGTTTGACTCGAGTTGTTTGTTTCTGTATACTCTAGGGTACCCAATTATATACGAGTAGTCCGAGAGTAGTAGGTTTTCTTTAGGTTCTTTGAAGACGACGAATGAGCAGGAGGCTCCTTTATCTATCTAGTGATCTATTTTTGCTATATGTTATGATAATTATTTATGTATTTTATATCAGTATGTGGAAAGGGAGAATGTATAACTGTCTAGTTTGATGGTTGTAGTACTTTTGTGTAACTCTGGTAACTCCATGTTTAGGAGTAACCTGATGTACTATATTTTATTATATATAACCGTTCCATTGTGGGTTGTTTCTGTTCTTTCATGTTCTGTTCTTTTATTTTACCCCATGACAACTCGCCTTTCAAATGCTTGGAAAACGACACACGAACATCGAGGATATGTTAAGTGTCATTCTCAAGGGCTAGAAAGGTGGGTCGTCACAGTTGGTATCAGGGCTTTGGTTGAGCAAACACCTTAGCCTGATTGAGGTACAACTCATTAGAGATAGGGTAAGTGATGCCCTAGAATGAGTAAATCTTAAGAGAGCGTATTTGTAATTTTCTTTATAATGATAATATCTATCCTCTAAAGCCTCGTTTTATATCCTTTGGAGTTGATTTTCTTAAACTATTTTGATCCTAATCATATGTTCTAAAGATACGAGTTATCTATCCAAGTAATAGAAGTTGAAAAAAAGAAGTGGAGGATGGGGTGGATCTTGAACTAGCACATCTACAAATGGCAGAGCAACTAGAAATGTGCCAATTGTAGTTCCGTAGTGGAAGTAGTGCTGCAAGTTCAACCTCCTATGAATTTCGCAATTTTGTGCAAGAATTACACCACTCTGGGTGGGAAACCATGTTTTGTTACTGAGGATATTCTTGGAGTGCAGACTTGGCTTAGGTCTTGTGAAAGAATATTCGGAGATCTTAGGTTGAATGATGCAGAGAAATGTCTATTAGCATTGTGACAACTTCAGAAGTCGGTGATGGATTGGTGGGATTCTATTACGACTATTACTCCAAAGGAAGAATCCTCTTAGGTGTAGTTTAAGGGAGTCTTTGAAGTGTAGTTTATCCCTGAAGCCAGAATGACGCAGTTGTTTAGAAGTTTTTTGGATTTAAAGCAAGGTGATATGAGGTGGCACTGTATGAGCACAAGTTTATTGCATTATCCCATTTTGGACTTGGATTAATAGACACCCCACTTAAAAAGAATGAAATATTTGTTAAAGGGATGTGACCAAAGTTCCATCGGGAAATGACTAATCATGTCAACGGTACATTCACCAACCTTCAGTATGGCTCTGAGGTTTGAGACTCTCGACATCGAGGAAGGAGTCTAGAAAAAAGTAGTGCACCAGCAATCAATTCCAAGCCTTTATCAGTGATACCAATTGGAGGCAAGCCGAATTTCAAGCGCAAAGGGAAGAAGCAGTCGTTAGGAAAGAAACCCGGAGGTGGAGCCCCAACACAGAAGAAGCCACAGGACTTGTCCAAAATTCTTTGTTTCAAATGCAATAAGATGGATTACTTGGCAAATCATTGCACTAACCCTCCTAGCGATCCAATCTGCTACAATTGTAACAAGCAAGGACACATGAATAATGAGTGCCCTTTTTCGAAGAAGGGGTCATAAGGACATCCTTTTGTTATTGAGGAGATACCATCTACTTCTTCAGGACAGAAGAGGAAGAAGGTGTTGCAAGGTACACTCTGCATCCATGATCTTCCTATTAGGATATTATTCGATATAGGTGCTTCCCATAGTTTTATTTCAGTTGATATTGTTGATAGGAAAAACCTTAAACCCATCCTTTTGAATAATGCCCTTTGTGTGTCAAACCCAATTGGAGGACCAACAAATCTTAACACTATGTGTTTATATGTGCCTATTTATTTTTGAAATTATTCTTTTCCCTTTGGTTTGTTTGTTTTTAGGTTCATTGGTTTTGGAGTATTATTGGGGATGGATTGGTTATCTAAGTTTAGAGCGATCTTGGATTGTTATCAAAGGATTGTTAGAGTTAGAGATATCGGAGATGTTGGCATGGAGATATTTTGCAAGGATCCAAACAAGTTGATAAGCAGTTTCTTGTATTTGCTTAAAGAAGCTAAGAAGGAGTTTAGGGATATACCAGTTGTTCTTGATTTCTTGGTTGTTTTTGATGAAGTTCAAGGTTTACCTCCCCATCATGAAGTGGAGTTTTGGATTGATTTGATTCTAGGAACCAAACCTACTGTTCAACCGCCGCGAAGTTTGGCTCCAAAAGCAAGTGTAACAACCCTATTGTTAGTTACCTTATTAATTACGGTTAATTAATATTTAGTGGGATTTTGTAATATAAATTGTGAAACTAAATTTGTTTTGAATAATTGATTTGATTATCAATTCTTAGCGTTTGATAATTGAAATAAAATATTAGTAAGAAAATAAATTTGAATTTGTCAAATTAGATTTATTTTGATTATCAAATAAAATAGGATAATATTTATTTTAAATAAAGATTTTTATTAAAAAGGATAATAACAATAACTTGTGAATTTATAAAATGGATTTTATATTTACATTCTTGTTTCATATTCTTAAGTAATTAATAAAAAGTTTGAATAGAGCTAAATAGATAACTTAGCATTGATTTGTTGAGTTCAATTAATTAGTGTAAGAGATAATTAAAAGCTAAGTGTTTAAATTAATTTATTTTGTTGGGATTTTAGAATAACATGCCCATTAGTAGACCATCACTCCTAAGTTTAACCTTATCATATCTACACAAACTTCCTGAAAACAAAATTATTCACATTCTTCTTCTGCAAACTTCAAATTTAAATTAGAGAAACCGGAAAAACTAAATAAAATAAAAACCTGGCTAATCAATGTAACGGTCTCTCGTTCAAAGCAATGAAGCGCATGGACTAGGACTACAGGGGCTGTCAAGCGTTAGGGAGGCAACATAGAGGAGGTCGAAGTGCTGGCTTGAGCACAGCAGTGACAAACGCAATGACCTAGGGCATGGTGGTTATCGCTAATTCGTTAGCAATGGTTTCAGTGAGTTAACTCTCACAATTTCTAACTCTAAATCCTTAAACGTTTGTATTGCTTTGGTTTAATTGAGATTCTATGGTTGAGGAGCTATTTTGTTGTGTTTAAAGTTGTTGTCTATTGAAAACCTCAATCACGTTTGTACTCTAGAAGCTAGATTGACCATAATCCTTTTGATTCATGAATTTTGACATTAGGTGATGATTGCATGCCAAAGAATTACGTACCCTGACACTATCCCAAGTTGCTGCCACTGGAAATCAATGGACATTGATTAAGATAGGTTCTTGGACCCGATAAAGCTCCAGGAATCATCACCAGCAGTCAATTGTTGGTGACTCAACGGTCGACCGGTGGTGACTCACCAGTCCACCGATGGTCGAACTTATTGAATCATGAGTTTTGATTCATGACAAGGAGCATTAACAAAGACTATATGGCGATAGCAACAAAAAGAGAGTAAATATACATGGTATAAACTACAAAGAGAAGAGACTTTAAAACAAGTTTTCGTATGATTATTTATTATGTTTTTGAGTCTTAGATATGTTTAGATACTATTAAAATCATTCCTCAAGTAGTTACACTTACACACAAAACAAATTATTTTCGTTTGTATATGCATTGAAATTCACTGTGCAAAATTGCACAGGTCAGTCGACTGACCTGGTGCAAAATGCACAATGAACAGAGAATATATATACAAATTTGAATTTTAGTCAACTGAGCTTCTGAACTCAGTCGACCGACCTGCGTATAACGGTTATATATTCTAAACGGATGCTTCCTCTCGCGAAGAGTTTCAATCCAATTCGAAGAGTAATGGCTGCATCTATTGATTGAATCTCTTAGCAAAAGGTTGTATCTATCTATGCACTATATAAACACATCAAAATCATTTTCCAAATGACCGATTCTTGAATAATTTACTGATCTTACTTACTCTCTATATTCTCTGCATTTAAAAGCAATCAAACCACCTTCATTGCTTGAATCTTTGAATTCATATTCATATTCTTTGATTCATAGCGATAATCTTCCTTTCATATCTTCACACACACTCATATAGTTGAGGATTTGATTATAGGAAGGGTGTACACACATTGACATATCTGTGTTATCAAGAACACATTAGTCAGACAATTTTATATACTAGTAGAAGTCCTATTCTGCTGCTAGGCATTGTGAAGTCCTCTTCAGTTGCTGAGGCATCCTGTTCTACTGCTCAGGAGTTTGTTAGATATCTATTCCTCCGGGTTAAGTGAGGGTTATTGATTAGTTAAATTCCAGAAGGAGTCTGGGACTGGATGTAGAACGGGAAGTTCGAACCAGTATAAAAATCTTGGTGTGCTCACTTTTATTTTTACTTTACTCTATTATCTACTATCTTTGTTTTAATCTCATACATATTAGTATATTTCCATATTGCACGATCCACACTCTCTTTCATTTGGTATCAGAGCAAGGCATCTTATAACCGTTACGCGGTTATTTGATATTTTGCTAATATGGAAAACAACACCAGCACAAGCACTATCACTAACACTAGTTTTATTGAAGGTCAATCTACTGCACAACCTCAACTATTCAATGGCATGAATTACAACTATTGGGCAACACGAATGCGTATTTATATGCAAGCCAATGGATTTGATGCATGGAATGTTACATAAGCAGAATATACTGCACCTACTACTGAATATTCTACATGGACAGCTGCACAAAAACAAGATGCTACTACTAATGCTAAAGCAATGAATATGTTGTTTTGTGCATTAGATAAAAATGAATTTAACCGAGTTAGCATATGTAACACTGCATATCAAATATGGCAAACACTTAAAGTTACTCATGAAGGAACTAGCAAAGTTAAACAAAGCAAAATATATATGCTCAAGAGTCAATTTCAAAATTTCAGAATGAAGCAAGATGAGTCCATAAATGATATGTACTCCCGATTTCAAGATATTTATTATTCTCTAATAGGACTAGGAGAAAAGTATTCTGACTTTGATAACGTGTCCAAAATCCTAAACTCTTTAACCAATGAATGGAAAAGAAAAGTCTTAGCTATTGAAGAAGCAAACGACCTTTCTACCATGAAACCAGAAGAGTTAATAGGAAATTTAATGTCCTATGAAGTAAATTTACAGGCAAAAAGAGTTCAAGCACAAGACAAGAAAAATATGGCATTTCATGTAGAACAAGAGGAATCAGATCCAGAGGATGAAGATTTAGCTTTCATAGCCAAAAAATTTAAGAAATTTTTGAAGTACAGAAAAGGAAATCGAAATAATGGCTAAATAAACTTCAACAATAAGCCATCATCCTCAGTACTAGAATGCTTCAATTGCCATAAGAAGGGTCATATACAAAAAGATTGTCCAGAACAAAGGAAGGGAAAACAAAATAAATATAGAAAGGACAAATTCAAAAAGAAGGCATTTTCGGTGACATGGGATGACTCAGATTCTTCGTCTTTTGAAAGCAGCAGTGATGGTGAAAATGAACAAGCAAATGTCTGCTTCATGGCTACTGATAATGTGGTAAATGATCTTACTTTTGATGACATGATTGAAATAAATTCTGAATTATTAGATACTTTGAAAAATCTCAAAAGAAAATATAAAGAAGCTCTCGAAAATCAAAATAGAGCAGAATTCGAAAGAGATATGCTTAAAGATAAGAAGAAAATATTGGAAGAAGAACTTGAGAAAATTCAAGATTCATTTTCTAATGTTAATTCTCCACTTACCTTATTGAGTCAAGAAATTGAGACTCAAAAAGAAAAGAATGATGCTCTAGTTTCTGAAAATCATGAGCTAAAATCACAAAATTACCACAGACACAATGGTGCAACTCCCGTAGCTCAACTTTGATAATTTCATAAAGTTATTTTATTATTTAATTAATTCGTTAATTAATTATTATAGTTTAAATTTCGGGTTGTTACAAAAGGAAATTTCTAGAGTGGACGTAGGCCAGAGTTAGCTGAACCACTATAAATCCTCTGTTATTACTGCTTTCTTTTTAATTTTGATTGTTCCTCATATTTATACTCTCTACATACACTCTACCTGTTATCAGTAACTGTGAATTGGTGCTTTTAACGGCGTTTGGGTGTTCGTGACCAATTTTGGCTCTAACATTTTGGTGCTTTCACTAAGAAAGCTAGCACTCCAGAATTCTAAAGCTTGGATTTTGGATTTAAAGGCTTAGGAACTCAGATTCTGGAGATCATGGCAAAGCAATCGACAAGGAGATAGAGGACGGAAAGGAGTCAACAAGAAGGAAGTCATGAGACTTCCTTTGGAGCTAATCAGTCCTCATTCTATATCACTAGAGACGAGATGGAAACGATGCTGAAGAGGTAAGAGGACATGATACAAATCCTACTCCGACAGGTTAGGAAAGTTGGAGTGCAAATTCAAGGGAATGGACCAACCACGGCTGCTGGCAATGCAGAACCAGAAGTCGGAGCTGCAGAAATTTCTGGAGGTCAAATTCAGAACCAAAATGGAGAGATTGAAGGAAATCAGCAAAGGCCTGGGGGCAGACCCCCGGGATTGAATACTGCAAGGACTGTGAATAAATCTCAACGAGCTGGGGCCAACATGAACGTGAATGAGCAACATGAGGAGTACTACCCGGAGTACTCTCCAGGACAAGGGGGCAGAGTGGAGATGAAAACAGGGGACCACCCTCGGATGGAGATGAGCGGATGGTTGGATTGATAAGAAGGATTATGAGAGGAGGGCTACCAAGCAGAGGCTTGGAGGAAGTTAGTCGGAGTCCATTCACTCCGAATATCAGAAATGCAAGGAACCCTCTAGAATTCAAACTGCCAACACTGGAGACATATGATGGAAAATCAGACCCAACTATGCATGTAACCAGATACATCAGACATATGGAAGTGCTGTGGGCATCCGAGGAGGTGATGGAAAGATTTTTCCCTTTATACTTGACAGATTTGGTTGCGCTCTGGTTCAGGCAACTGGAGAATGGATCGATCAGGACATGGGGTGAGCTAGTGGAACGCTTCATGAGACAGTTCATGGTCCACCTGACACGACCCAAGAATATAATGACACTGGCATCGATGAAGCAGAGGACTTGAGAGTCTGTGAGAGGTTTTCTAATGCGATTCAATGTAGCCGTGGCTTCGATAGATCGCTCGGATCCATTAATGATTTTGATGGCGGTGGTAGCAGGGATTGTTGAAGGCACTAAGTTCAAGGATTCATTAGCACGGGATCCACCACAGGATCTTGGAGAGTTCTATCATGAGGCAGAAAGATTCATTCGGTTAGAGGATTCATGCATCGAAAGGCAGGAGATAAATGTCGTACATGGCAAAGGAACATCTGGAGAAGGACGAGGAATGGATAAAGGAAAGCGAAAGAAGGATGATGGATATGGTGGTTCTAAAAAATGGAGGAGAGGTCGGGAACCCAAATTCGCAACATATGCGGACCTGACAGATAATCTAGAGCAGATTTACTTGGACACTTGGGGGCAGCTCCCCTATCGGAAACCACCCAGGAGGGATCCCACAGAATGGGAACGCAGGAGCAGGAAGTACTGCCTATTCCATGAGTTGGAAGGGCATGCCACGGATGAATGTCGCCACTTGAAGGACTTTGTGGAGGAACATGTTAGAAGTGGCAGATTTCCACAGGATGCGAGGGACCGGATGAGAGCGGTAGAACATGAGCAGCTGCTGCATGGATCAAATAGGAACGACCCTGGATCGGGGTCACGACTCGTCATCCCCTGATCGTGATGGCAAGGGCCGAGTTTGGGATTTGGACTTCGATCATAGAATAATTTTTCTAATTTTGTTTTAAAAAATAAAGCTGCTATGCCACTTACACATGTAGGGGAACCAGAGCGATCCCTATGCATGCTCTGAGATGGTAATAGGTTGCTCTGCCCGGAGAGGCAGCACTTGGTTTTTTCTGTTTTTCTTATCAGACATTTAGAACTTGGATTTAATAAATGAATTTGGATTGTATGAAACAAAACCCTAACCGGAGAGTTACGGGATGGATATTAGAAGTCGGTTGAAAATTAATCGCTTTATGTTACAGGATACTGAACCGGAGTGGAGGGAGCGACGTCGTTTCGCCAGAGAGCGACAGGATCGGCTCGCTCATCATTGTTTCCCCTTCACCGGAGAGTGACTGGATGGGATCCAGCAAGAGCCTGGAGAGGCTGTAATCGATTTAGGACTTAAGCCATGGCATCGCTTAATGTTCGGGGATACTGAACCGGAGTGCAGGGAGTGATGCCGCTTCGTCGGAGAGCGATAGGATCAGCTCACTCAACGATGTCTCCCCTTCACCGGAGAGTGACAGGATGGGATCTAGTAAGAGCCCAGAGAGGCTGAGATCGGTCTAGGAGGACCTGGACATTGCTTAATGTTCAGGGACACTGAACCAGAGTGCAAGGGATAGGTTGCTTCGCTGGAGCGCGACAGGATCTGCCTATTCAATCGTTAAGTTTGGATCGAGCTTAGCAAGGGTCCGGATAGGCCGTCAACGATCCGGAGAGATCGTAGGATTCGATTACTGACTCCAGGGTGTGATATGGATTTAGATAGCGGCTTCGAACAGCTACGGATTTGGCTAAGGACCCAGAGTGGTCCCAATTTTGGATATGGACCCAACGAGGTCCCGATTTTGGATATGGACCCGGCGAGGTCCCAGTTTTGGATATGAACCCGGCGAGGTCCCGGTTTTGGATTATAGGACCCGGAGAGGTTCCGGTTCTAGTGATGGACCCGACGAGGTCCCGAATACAAATTATAGGATCCGACAAGGTCCCTGCTTTAGATTTGGACCCGGCGAGGTCCCGAATTTGGAATACAGGACGCAGAGAGGTCTCGTACTTAAATGTAATTGCTTGATAATGGATGGGGTAGGAACTTTAAATATTGGATATAAAGCTATTCAAAACACATCTTCCAATAGCAAGGCATGTTTTAAGGGGCAAATGTTAACCCGCCTTTTGGCAAGGTCATAGACAGGCGGATCTAACTAAATCGATTGCTTGGTTATCGAGGCTAGAATACAATGGGTTTGACTCGACATGATGGAAAGACGATCAATCATGGACGATTAACATGATTATGAAGCCGGGATTCGGCATAGTCGATGGATAGAAGACGTGGGATACTTGAAATACGAGTTTCGACAAAAGTCGAATCGTTTCAGATTGCTTGGAGTTTTCTCTGAGTCGCTTGTGGTCAGCTTTGAGTTTTCAAGTAGGTTGCTTCGGGTAAGGCAGAGCCCTACTTCAAGTCACTTGGGGTTGGTGTATATTTCAAAGGGATTGATTAAATCATTGCTTCGGGTCGGCAAGACCATGAATTCGGGTCGGCACGTGTGTTTCTCCGGGTCGGTGTGAAACATCGGTTTGGTAAGAACTTTGGAGACGGGGTCGGCGTTGGAGAAAAATGGATGGGATCGGTGAGGAAAGGGTTCGGCAGTTTGGTTTTGGGATTGGTGAGGAAAGGGTTCAGCAGTTTGGTTTTGGGATCGGTTAGGAAAGGGATCGGCAGTTTGGTTTTGGATCGGTGAGTATGGGGTTGGCAACTATTCTCTCTT
The DNA here is from genome assembly GCA_030737815.1 of Allium fistulosum. NCBI lineage: Eukaryota > Viridiplantae > Streptophyta > Magnoliopsida > Asparagales > Amaryllidaceae > Allium > Allium fistulosum. The sequence continues at coordinate 331,299,796 of CM060906.1, forward strand.
CGGGTCAATAAGCTATCTGCTCCGGGTCGGTCAATTCTTTTCTTCGGGTCGGCCAAAGGGAATTGGATCGGTATCTTGAAGGAATGCGGTCGGCAGCCAGTTACTCCGAGTCATAACGCAATTTGCTTCAGGACATATGCAGGCGTGCTTCGGGTCGTGTGAGCACCTACTTCGAGTCATCCCCAGGGAACATCAGATCGGCATATCCGGAGCTTAGGGTTGGTTGTAATGATGGATTTGGGTTTGACTATGGTCTTGATGGGCCCGGACCACTCAGGAAGCTCAGTAACTCGGGTTTTGCCTATAAATACAGCAGACAGGGCTTTAGAAAAGGGATCTTCATTCTATTTCTTTTCATCTTCTCCACTAAGGCTACTCTACCATTATTGTTTTAAAAACACCGGATTGTAACTGTAATTGATTCTAATACCAATAAAAAGGAAATGTCTAGAGTGGACGTAGGCCAGAGTCAGCCGAACCACTATAAATCCTCTGTTATTACTCCTTTCTTTTAATTTTGGTTGTTCCTCATATTTATACTCTCTACATATACTCTATCTATTATCTGTGACTGTGAATTGGTGCTTTCAACGGCATTTGGGTGCTAGTGACCAATTTTGGCGCTAACACAAACCAAGCTTGGCCACATTTTAAGGGAGAGAGCAAGAGGAAATCAAACATTAAAGGCAAAGATTTCAACTTTAAAAGAAATAAAAGATTTAAGCATGGATATCAAAGCTTTTATTCTGATGTTGCAAAACCAGATTTTACACTTGGTTAAGTGCTCGTGTCGACATCCTCATATGTTGTGTACGACACTATTATTTATGTTTTATTATATTTTCCCTTACGTAGGAATGAGTTAGGTTAATGAATATGTAATGACATTATGTACATAATTTGATGTAATGAAGTTATTTAGCTGCTATGTTTACGTGTTATGAAAAAAATATTGATCTCACTTTGTCGATGGAAAATAATTCTAATGATGATTGCAGCATCATCGACGTTTATTTTAGGGTCTCGAAGTAGGGGATGTTACAACATGGTATCATGGCTTAGGTTAAGGGACATTTAAGTAAAACAGAGCTAAGTAGAAAACTAGGTAGAAACTAGGTAGTCGAAAATTAACACCTTATGAAGGGTATAAGCTATATATAATGCACTTGTATATTGATATTGATATATAGGTGGATATGTATATCCCTCTACTATTGCTCTCACTCTCTTTACTTTCATTTCTTATGAATACTTGCTTATGCAGAAAGCAAGAATGAATCTATGTAGCAGATGTTTGACTTTGGGAAGTGTAGGAGAAAATGCTAGTAGGGGAACTTCTAGTACGCAAACTAATGGCCAAGGAGGGGAGGCAGCATTGAAAGTTCATGTTGAAGTCGGTAATCAAATACCTTCTACGACTGTTGGAGGAATGGATATGAATGCTTTGGTCTGCCAGTTTATGAAGGAGATGTTGAGAAAACATCTTGGTGAAGTTGTTGAGCCGAGACCAGTAATGGCTAGAGGTGTAGACTTTTCTAAGATGAACAGGATTACAAGAGATGTGGAGGAAAGATGTTTACAGGTAAGGTGCTTACTTTAGAGGTGCTGAATTGGCTAACTGTGTGTGAGCGCATCTTTGAATACTTAGATTATGATGATGCTAAGAAAAGGAAGTTAGCTTCTCGTCAGTTTCAGAAGGATGCTTTAGATTGATGAAAGGTTGTAATTGTTGAAGTTCAAGAAGAGGAAATAACTTAGGAAGAGTTTAAGGAGTGATTCAAGGCTTAGTTTATACCTTAAGCACATAAGAGTGCTTTGTATAAGAAGTTCCTTGACTTGAAGCAAGGAGAGATGACTTTGGCAGAGTATATTAAGATCTTCAATGCTTTGTCGAAGTAAGGGAGGGAATATATTAATACTCCATTGAAGAAAAATGAGAAATTTATCGAAAGTCTGGGAAAAGGGCTGAATCACAGGGTGATGGTGTACTTGTTGGCTTCGTTTGATATGGCTGTTGAAATGGCAATGAGATATGATCACCTGTTTCAAGAGGAGAAATAGTTGATGTTAGACCTAAAGGTAGGCAGAAAAAAAGATTCAATTTGTATTAGAAGGGCGGTAAGAATCATAAGGGAAGAAATACACTAAGTGAAAGAGCTCATAAGTCGAATGTGGCAGATGTTACTTGTTTCAACTATGGGAAGAAGGGGCATTACTCTACTAAGTGTACCCAATCAAAGAACAATGATAAGGCTAAGTGCTTTAACTATAATAAGCCTGGCCATAAGAAGAGGAATTACCCGGAGTTGAAGCAGGTAAAGGTTTATGATTTGGAAGGACCGTTAACTGGACCAACTGTCGGGAAAAAATAGAAAGGGTGTGCTGGGAGGTATGATTTTGATTTCCAGTATATCAGTTAGAATTTTATTTGATACTAGTGCTACACACTCTGGTTGATATGTTAGGATCAAATACTACCTATATGATTATGTCCTTGCGTGTGGTTAATCCGATTAGTGGGTATAACACTTAGATTAAGATGCACTGAACTTGAGTTTGCTTTGCCTAGACACATGTTTGTTTACAATCCATATGTTTTTGAATTCATAGGGTACAAGGTAATTTTGGATATGGATTTCTTAGTGCGTAATCATTCTAGATTTTTTGTATCGATAGAATTATCGCATAGTGGAATCCAAGGGATGGAGCAAGGATTGTGGTATTGTTAGACATAGTAAAAGAGAAGTTAGGTGTAATGAAAGTGTAGGAGGAGAAGATCAGTAAAGTACTAGTAGTTTTAGAATTTTGTGAGGATTTTGAACCCGTAAGGGGATTACCACCTAGAACAACAATTGAATTCTAATTAGACTTGATGCAGGGTCACAACCTGTTAATGGACCACCTAGCAGAATGCCACCCAAGGTGATAGAGGAACTGAAAAAGCAACTAGTGGAGCTTTAGCATAAGAGTTTCATTAGGTCTAGTAGTTCGCCATGGGGAGCATCTACACTATTTTTAAAGAAGTCGGATGGAATTACGGATGGGTAACGATTATTGGAAAGCTGAATGAGTCGACAATAAAGAATTGTTATCCATTTCCTAGGATAGATGACTTGTTTGACCAGCTAAGTTGAGCTAGAGTATTCTTGTGGGTAGATTTGGCTATGTGATTCCATCAATTGAGGGTAGCTGAGGATAGTTTTCCATTAACCGCGTTTAGAATAAGTTACGGTTCATATGATTGGTTAGTTATGCCTTATGGACTGACCAACGTCCTAGCATTTTTTGTAGATCTTATGAACTGAATCTTTCGTGATTAGTTGGATAAATTTGTGTTGGTCTTCATCGATGATATTTTGGTATATTCTAAGAATGATAGAGAACCATGAAGCCATCTTAGATTGGTGTTGGAGACATTGAGACAACACAAATTGAAGGCAAAGTTTTCCAAGTGTCATTTTTTGGAAATGGGAAGTTAAGTTTCTTGGTCATGTGATTTTGAATAATGGATTAGCAATGGATCCATCAAGTACAAAGGCTATTAGTGATTGGAGGAGGTCGGAGATGGAAATAGTGATAAGAAGTTTCTTGGGATTGACTGGCTATTACTGCCGATTCATTAAGGATTTAACGTGTGTAGTAGCACCCTTGACTAAGTTGACTAGGAAAATGAGAGATTCATATGAATTGATAAGTGTAACGGGTCATTTCAGGAGTTGAAGAGGTTATTATCGAAAGCTCCTGTTTTGATGTATCTGAAGTGAATTAGAATTTGGTAGTGTATACTAATGCTTGCGGAACCGGTTTGGGTGCAATATTGATGCAGAAGGAGCGAGTGATACCTTATGCATCGAGGCAGTTAAGGTCGCATGAAGTTCAACATCTGACTCATGACTTAGAGCTAACAACAATGAACTTTGCCTTGAAGATTTGGAGGTATTAGTTGTTGGAAGAGCGGTTCAAGTTGTACACGGATAATAAGTACCTTAGGTATTTATCCTCTCGGAAGGAGTTAAATATGAGACAACAGAGGTGGTTGGAGTTCTTGATGGCATATGAATTTAATATTGAGTATACACTAGGAAAGGGAAACAAGGTTGTCGATGCTTTAAGTAGAAAGCAATAGAATGGATTATTATCCATGATTAAGGGAGGGAAGGCTTTAGTGACATTAGCATCGTATGGAGTGCATTATAGGATAAATATAGGGTTAAGTCGAGATCCGATGGTTCTGGATAGTTTAGAAGTTCATTCGGGACTCGTGGATAGAATTATCGTAAGGCTGAGAGAGGACCCATTGTCAACTAAAAGAATTAGGCGATTGGAGATAGGTGTGGATGCTGAGGATTTGAGATAGGCTTGAAGGGATGGCTTAGGAAGAAAGGAAGAATATGAGTTTTGAATGTTAGAGATCTTCAGAAAGAGGCCTTACAGGAAAGTTATCAGTGCAAGTTTACGATCCAACCAGAGGGACAATGACGTATAGTGACATAAATCACGTTTTCTTTTAGGAAGGGATGAAGGGAGACGTAGGTGAATGTGTGAAGAAATTTTTCACATGTTAGGAAGTGAAAAGCTGAGAATCAGAAGCCAGTGGTTTATGTCAACCCTTGAAGTACCGACTTGGAAGTGGGATTCAATGTCCATGATATTTGTTAATGGGTTGCTAAGGTCGAGAATGGGAAATGATAGCATTTGGTTAATAGCCGATAGGTTGACCAAGAGTACCCACTTTTTCCTAGTGAAATCGACAAGAATGGCAGCTAGTTTAGTGAAATTTTATGTGATAAATGTTGTGAGACTCCAAGGGATTCCAAGAAGCATAGTTAATGATCGAGAACCATTGCTCACCGTGAGTTCTGGAGAAGTTTGTAGAGTGCATTATGTACAAAATTGAACTTTAGTACGGCTTACCACCTACAAACGGATCGTCAAACCAAAAGGGTGAACCGTGTGTTAGAGGATTTATTAAGGGCATGTGTTTTTGACTTTGGAGGATCTTGAGAGAATCATTTGCATTTGGTAGAGTTTGACTACAATAATAGTACCAATCAAGTATTGGGACACCAGTTGCGACACTTTATGATAGATCATGTAAATCACTTATTTGTTGGTTGGACATAGGAGATAGAATCGTGTTAGGACCCAACTCGGTAAGAGATACTACCAAGAAGATAGATTTGATCCGTGCTAGAATTAAAGTTGTGCATTTGAGGTAGAAAAGTTATGCTGATAAAGAAGAAGGGAACTAGAGTTCGTAATAGGCATTCATATGTTTATGAAGGTTTCATTGATGCAAGGTATTATGTGTTTTGGGAAAGCGGTGAAATTGGCTCCTATATATGTAGGTATGTTTCCAATGAAAGAGAGGATCAATGAACTCGTATATAGAGTCGATTACCAAGTAGTTTGGAGGGTGTACATAATGTATTTCATATGTTGCATTTAAGGAAATGTGTGCACGACCATTGTATGATAGTGATACTGAGGGCTGTAGAGGACTTATTTGTAGAACCTTATTTTACTTATGTTAGACGACCGGGGAATAGTAGATCGTGATATAAAGGATTTAATGAACAAGTTATTAGACTTTTTCGTGTCAAGTGGAGTGATGATAAAGTCGATTGCACCTAGGAGGTTGTAACAAACCGGGATTTTCGACCCTCAAAAATCGACACTAATGCTCCACCGTATTGCGGCCGAGCAATCGAATGCTGAAAAACCCGATTGTTAGCGGAAAAGAAGAAGGAAGAAAGAAGACAAGAAAACCAAACAACATAGAATCTCACAATGGAATGAATAATCTACAATATACAACAAATCTTTACACAAAGAAAAAATGTAATATACATACACCAATCAGAGTACACTAACCTATTTCAGGTTGGACGGTTATAACAACCTGTCCTTACAATTGCTGATAAATACAACTAATAGACAACATAGTGGAACACAAGAAATACGTAAATATGTCTTGGACCTTTAGCACGTCTCCTAAGCTCTAATACATTCAAAGCAATCTGTAAATATGCTCGATCTGACTCGAGCATTATAATAAAATCACACCCGTGCAAGTCTGGAAAACCAGAGTGAAGAAAACACATCCAAATGTACTTTTAAAGTTATCAAACTCTTTTCAAAGTAAAGGTATCTTGTAAGACCGGGCCGCCCATAAACACGGATGGGTTTTTACCTTACGATAACCAAAACATTTTCTGTAGAAAATTCGGTGATATTATAATAATGCCTAGAGTATAAATAATTATTAATCATAGCCGAAATTGTTGTATTAATTAAATTCTAGCATAGTAGGTTCTACAATCAAAACTGTAAAGCCACGTATTGGAGAATGGAGTCCAGAAAATGACTAATCTATTGGGGTACTGCTCGTCACGGTGCATCTCTAGATAAAATAACACTAAGGACCTCGCCAGGATCCACTGCCAACGCGGGACCGGCCTACCACTTGACTAGTAGTACCAAATATGATCACCCCTTGGTTAATGGGCCCCATATCATACCAATGAGAGATAATTTTGACTCTAGATAGGGATGATCATACCCTAATGGGGGTTACCCACCTAACCCTACTGCATCTCCCTTATTTTAGTCATTCCCGGTTGATGAGGCTTGAGGCTACGTTTTACCTTTTATAGCACTTTCCACTTGGAATGCTAACACTGCCCTTCAGGCAATAATGTAATGCTAGTATTCATCCATACAAGTTCGTTCTGGGACTGAACGAAACCGAAAGCACTACTTCTAATGCATCCATTTTGGAATAACCCTCAGGATAAGTAGCAAGTAGCCCTTGCACTTCAAAGAGCTCCATCTTCAATTCAATCATCTTTAAAATGTCTTCACTTCGAAACCTTGAGTTGGATCGAGATGGTTTTTCGGATAACATATTCGATCCCGGTCTCTTCAAAACAACATTCGATAGTTTTTGGTAAACTCAACCCCAGTTCTTTAGAAATAAACAGTCAAAGATAAGAGCGGATATCTCCTCCTAACTGTTAGTGGATGGATTTCCTAATCTTTGTCCTGGGAGAACAAAATGAGATTTATACGCACGGTACAACATCATCAGAGATGACTGTGCCATATAACTCATGTGTTTCTCCTAGATATTTCCAAAGTTACGTTTAGTCCATATTTGATAGTCGATTATTTCGATATCAACAAACACATATCCAAAATAGAGATTTAATTCCATAGGGAAAACCAACATTGGTTAAGCACATAAGTAACCACTAGCCTCTTTAATAAACCTTTTCATTAATTACTATCACTTTGTAAATCACATGAATGTACGTACCTTTACAATGATATACCCATAAACCGCTATATTTTCAATATTTATAAAATATCCATATACTTATCTTAATGGTATAAGTATATTCACAAACGGAGGAAGATTTCCTTTTTTACACAATTCTAGAACCATTTATAAATTTCTAAACCAATTTATAACAATTTTATAAATCTCAAAAACCATTTATAAATGTCTCTAAATCATTTCTCAAATCATTTATAAACTCTTTATAAATCCATAAAACTAATTATAAAATTCCTTCTATAGATCTATAAACCAATTTCTAAAATTCTTTTATAAATATCTAAAACCATTTATAAAACTCATTTCACCCTTAACCAATCTTCCTTTAAGTTTCCAAACCATGTTATAAAACTCCTCTTATAAAACTCAAGTCTGTTTATAAAAATTTATTTATAAGTCTCGAAAAACATTTATAAATATATAAAAATCATTTTCTTCAGAACACTATTATATAATAATAATTATTAACAGTAAACAAAATAAATAATAATAATTATTAACTCCGAAACATCTTAAAATAATAATTAGTAATTTCAAAATGTTATTAAATAAACAATAATTATTAATCTTTACCATTATTATATAGTAATAATTTATTTCCAAAACATTATTAATAAAAAAAATTATTAATTTCTAGCCATGCTAATTATTTAAAAATTAACTTTTCAAAATATTAAAATATTGATAAATAACTTTAAAACAACATTAAGTATAAATAATCCTTTAAAGTAATGTTAAATATAAATAAATAATCCTTTAAAACAATATTAAATATGAATAATTAACTTGGAAAAGACGGATAATAAGGTTGGAGCAAAATAGAAGTTAACTTCCTTTAAAACAAAATATTTTTGAAACTCAAATTCAAATTTTAAAACTATTTCCTATCTCGAAAACCAATTCTAACTCAAATGGAAATTTATAGTATTTTTTAAAATATTAATTTTAGGCCAATGGCTACCCAATGTTTAACCAATATCAATATTGATTTCTATCACTACAAGGTTTAAGTTTTGAACATATAACAATTTCATAACAAATAGTGTCAACAAACGGATATTCAATGATTCATATAACAGGAATACTATTGAAAACAATTCAACAATGGCGAGGAATCTCGTCGGATCCCTCCAACCTATCCCCATGGATCCAGCTCATATATAAACATGTAAATAAAATCAATAGTAGTGAGGAATCCTGTTGGATCCCTCCAACATGTTCCCTATATCACAAACAATATATAATCTTATAGTATGGGTCATCCACTACTAGATAGGTATACATATAAGGTTACCATTCCAGGGGTGGGAATAAAAACCCAAACCAACTAATAAAACATTAAATCATCCAAACATTCAATCAACAATTTTTATCAACTATATAGCATACTGGTTAACCAAAAAGGTGAGTTTAACTAACAATTATTCCAGTTGTCGCTTACGCGTTCTGGTTTCGTTTGAATTCGAACGACGTTCGAATTTATCGTGAAAGTCAAGTAGCTCCAAATCCATCCAATCTAACTCTATATCGTAGATTTCGCTAAAACAATTGCAACGCAACTTGTCGTGTTCAATTTTGACCTCATACGAAAGAGTTATGCATTTTATAAGTTATCGAATAAATTAATTAAACAATAAATCTCTAATTACATTTTATAATTAACTAATTACCCATATACTAGTTTAATCCTTCTTCTTATCGCTCAAAATCCCAGGTCACGCACGCATTCAAAATCGACTTTGTCTCCACCACCGCTTTGCTCCACCGTCGCGCGCCACTCGACCATCGAAGCTCCGCCTCCCTCCGATGAACCCAACCTTATTGGCCTCGCCTCACCAAATGCCTCCACTCGCTTAAACAAACCCAAAACCCATTTCTATTCATCTGCCTATTTCAGTCACCGCCCTCCACGTCGCACCGCCACACCACTGCCAAATAGAAGCTCTTGCCTTCCTCAGCCTTTGTTTCTTCAGAGACCTTCACCCCTAGACCACCTATGCCGCCGCAATCACACAAAATTCAAAATCGAACTACCTACGAACGGAGTTCCTCCTGGGCCACCATGCGATGCCATAGCTCAATCCCACCGCACACTAGTTTCGTCTTATCGTCACGAACGATTCTCCAGTTGGTGACTTCGCTTGATAACATCAATAATGGCTCCGATGATCGAGAGCCGTTAGATTTGGAGAAGGTTGATTTAAAAGGAAAACAAACTTTTTTTTCTCCAATTCGATGTAAATATAGAGGGGAAGGCGGTATGTGTGCACATGTCTTGGTATGGGATGATTTATGGAGTGCATAGTGGTGGTATGGTGAGATATTATTTTAATTTTTTTTAAAAAAATCAAGCTTTAAACGTCCAAAAATTTCGAACTCCTATCAAGACGTGCCACCTGGCATTCTATATGTAATACCCATATTCCAAACACAATGGAACTAGTATCGAGACCTAATCCCATCATATATAGAAGTTAGCTTTTCAAACCGAATCATATTATATTAATTTCTACAATTTATTCTACGCGTCACGAGCTCGCAAGACCATACAGTATGTCAAACCGTCACGAAACTTGTCGGTGTTCAAGAATTTATTATTACGGTCCCAATGACACTGGTTTCATCAAAATCCAAGACAATGTCCCGAAAGGCTATTTTCACACGTTACTTAAAATGATTATTATAAAACAAGTTTAATCGCTTTTAAATTCAAATTCAAAGGTTTACTATCTTCATTCTTGTCCAAATAGAATTTCAATCTACTTCTGAAATCATTTTCATTCACATAAAATTCAAAATTTAATTATTTAAATATTTCCAAATATTCAAATAACCATTATTTTGAAATTCAAGTTATTTAACTTATAAAATTAACTTTTTAATATTTAAAATCAATTAAATATTCCAAATTTAAATGATTGAAATTCTGGGCTGTTACATTCTTCCTCCCTTAAAAGAATTTCATCCCCGAAATTAGCAAGTAAGAAAAATGCCCTAAACCCATCAACTTTTCAAAACAAATTAGCTGAATTGGATTACCAAATTCTTTTAAGCCTTTATCTTTTCAAATATCAATTTGTTGAAACTTGTTATCACCTTTTCTAAGTCTCTAAATTCATTTATAGTTACTAACTAATACCATTCCAGGTTATAACATAAAAATCAAAATTTCCAAAATTATCAAAAAAAATCTAACATCTTAAATTTTCGAAAAATTTCGCCAGCATCTCCTTTGCGCGGTTCAATCGAAAAAATTTACAATGTATACATAATCACAAATATACATATCATCTTCAAGGATGAGGCATCCCATAGGGAAAAATATAAAAATACGGTACATAATCCGAGATGTGTACCTTTTATTAGTATTAGCAAGCATAAACAATTGATATAATCTAAAAGCGAGCCCCAAATGCGAAGCATACGCCATCCGCACCTACTAATCACTCAACAACCAATGAGAACATGTATAGGGAAAATAATATCAGTATATAACATAAATATACAATAACCATATGCAAATAAATCCCACAATTTAACAATGTAACAAGAGAAACCATCCAACAAATAATATCCATCTAATTGATTCATAACCATATCAATTTCACATTTTCCAGTGTCAACTTTTAATTTATTAAAGCCCGTATGATGTACATATACCATCTGAATGCGATATCAAATTTGATCGTTCGCTCGATCATTCAGTTTCACTTCCGAACTAGTATCATTCGCACAACCACTCTAGTGCAGACTCAGATCCAGTTCCTTGATTAGAAACCATCATTCTCCTTGTATAGCCATATACTGTGATAAAGAATCCCAGAATCAATCAAATATCCATATCTAGTGTTTGCCATCGAGAATCGAGTGAAAAATTCTAACTCGGACCAATGTAAATCATCTCGAAATCATGTACCTGAATCTGGATTAAACAGTTATGCGAATAAATGGATCTACGTACAACTTACATACTTATTTCAAATTGGTTTTTAACTATAAATTATTTTGTTCAAATTCATTTCCACATTCTAGTATATTTCTTTCAATACTAATATCACTTAAGAACCATTCCATTAAATTTTTATTTAAGTTTATTATAAAAAAATTTTTACAACCACTTATATTTATTATCACTTCACAACTTAAGTTCATATCCAATTTTATTAAACAACATTCCAAACCATATTCAATTCATTTCGTTAGTTCATGTCATTTAATTCATTTAAATCAAATTCAATTTCATTTGACTCATTTCATTAATTTACGTCATTTAACTTTACTTGAGCCAGGTTTCTTTTCAAAATTCATTTTATTTAACTAAAGTTAAATTTCATTTCAAATTTCCTTTTCTTACATTCATATTCAATAACTTTAAGTTTTTGTTTTAACTTAGTAATTCTCAAAATTTATAAGTTATAAAACTTATTTTCTCATACTTATCAAATTATACTTTGGATTTTAAAATGAAAACTTGTTTTACCAAAACACAACTTTAATGGTAGCAATCCATCACTTAGAAACCCAAAAATGAACATCGATGATGTTCAGTCATCATCGAAATTTATTTTCCAGTGACCGAATTGAGTTCAGTGCTTTCTTAACTCTTTTAAATTCCATTCAAAAATATTTTCCAAATAATATTATTATTATTTTCCAAAACTTTGGAAACAATTTTCAAAATCAATGGAATTTAAATTCTCAAATTCTCAACTTTTAAATTCTTTTTATTTACTAAACATATTTATACATTTCCCTTATATTATTTTCATTATGGTTACGATTATATATGTACGCCCAGGTGGGCCTGAATTTAATCATAATTTGCATGCATTTATAGTTACACGCAAGTAGTAGATTTAACAGTATCATTGCTAGCATAAACTTAATCTGAATCAGCACCCGAGAAGATCGAGACAATTAAGAAGTCATAAAACCAATTTTTTTATAATACTGAAGTTTTATCATTCTTTTCTTTTGTTTTAGTTTATTTTTGTACTATTGGAAATGGTAATAATACTTGTACTTGTACATGCATGCACTCTATTAGGCTTTTAGCTAATGTGGGCTCTACACGAAAATGTATCTGAATACATGATCACTTCATAGCATGGCTTTATCTCTTCTGTTAATAATGAGAATTTAATGAATAGGATTTCCACTATGTCTTTTTGAAAATTTAAATATACCCTCATTCATCAACGGAATCTCACCATCGGTTTACAACCTCCATCACAATATCCTTCCCGACCATCCATCAACAAAATTTCACTATCAATTTGCCCCCAACAAAACTATTTTAAATAAAAGGGTTGCGACTACGAAATCTTTTGTACTTATAGTATATATTCATCCATCCATTAACTTTTTCTTAAATAAAAAATAAACATCTCCAACTACTAGATGCATACACCGATACACGTATACGCAGTTTATACTTATTCATGGTATAACTTTAATCAATCCAATCTTGAGTGGCAAGAGGAAAAACAAAATGCATAGTTAAAACAATCAAAATGCTCCAAAATTTTCAAACAATCAAATAATAAGGATGCAATTTACATTATTAATAGCATGTGTATATCTTTCTGAATGACACTTCGTTTATGAATTTCTATTTAAGGACAACATATCCATACACAATTTACATAAGGTATGATAAGAATTTCATTTACTCAGGAATCAAGTAAATGCCAATATTGTACCAATTTTGGACATCCCCAAAAGTTCTGGGCATTTGCGAAAGTAGGGATTCCAAAATCAAATGCGCATGAGGTACAAAATGATGGTAAAATGGACATTGACTCTCAAAACACTACAAAAACTAACAGTCATAATAATTTGAATGTCTTCAGCAATATGATAACTCTACTCCTGAGTGTAATAATGACGATCAACAAACATAGAGAATAAATATTAAAACTTATGAAGCCCACGGTCCATCAATTAAAATACAACAATCTGATTATTCAAAAGACAACCTAGAAAGTCACATGAATAATCTATCTTACAGTTTAGTTAAAATCATCGAATTGAGAAAATACAAAGATTACTTAAGTGATGACATAAGAGAATCTGAATAACAATTCAGCTGAACTAGATCCAAAGAATGATCCATTTGTAAATGACTTGTCCTTCAACCCATCGCATTGCCATCCCAAGCAAGATTTCTACCGCGAGTTTGCTTGAAGCCTATAGATCCAGAGCTGCCATTGACCCCTTCATTTCTACCGCGAGTTTACTTGAAAATGGAAATACAGCTAAACTAAAAAAAGGATCAATTCCTGTATGTAAGATAAACAATTAAAATATGGAATTTTGTTTATTTGAATTGGATTATGATGTGATCTAATTTTTATCAAATCCCTAATACAAACTTTTTTGTGCAATACAAAAGGATGTAAATTTTATTGTAGCATATAATTTGAGTACATAAATTTCATAAGATATAAGTAAACCTTAAAACTCAGCAGATCAACAGAATAATGAAAAAGAAACAAAATAAGCATTAGCCAATAGTTTAACTTTCCCGGATGTAAGGATTACATGGACCATGATTCTCTATTTCAAAATAAATTATAAAATGTTAATTCAAACCAATTATGGTGCTTTTACCAAGATTTTCCAAGGCACGAATTGAAGGTTGGGTGTAGTTGTAAACATGATAGAAACCAACTTTCTAATCACAGGTAATAGAAGGAAATTAGCATTAGAACAAAGTATTCGAAATCGGTAAAGCTGTAGTTTTCTTTTTACATAAGTAAATTATAAAAGCTTCACATTTATTCAATCATTATCCATACATATCACTAACCCAAATTTTCACTGTTGAAATAACTCAACTATAAGATGCAATCAAACAGTAAATCAGAAGAAAGCATATGAAACAACAATTGCATAGCTAATTAAATCGACATTACTAACCAAGAAATACATTTAAGCTTACTAAAACTCTATGAGCCAGATAGCTAAGATAATTAGCACTGGAATCACTATCTCTACCATACCGAGACTCGTTTCCGATACTTCCATTCTCTAAAAAGTTGTTCACCATTACTAACAAATCATGCATATTTTCGTGACTGAACCCACCCACAATATCGTTGTTCTCACCACCGCCAAATCAAAGCAATTGGTCACCTGCGGCCGCACATATATGACAGTTGTCATTATTTCGGACTGCTTCCAACCCAGAAGTCCAAATGAATAGTAGATAGATAGAAGCTAGTATAAATTTGTTAAGACCCAACAACTACAGAAGTCCCATCGAACTTATGGCTGACTTGGAAGCTTTGGAAGGCAACAGAGGAAATTCAGAAAGATCTCGACCTCCAGGAACAGCAGCTATGGCAGCTCGAAGCCAGCCACCAGGAAGTCGAGAACAAAAGGCAGACCTATAGAGATGATCGAAGGCAGTAGGAAACAAATCAAATGAGCTAAATCCAACAGATCTGAAAATCAATTTTCCAAGATGGATAACCTAGAACGAAGTCGATGCAGCGAATAGCAAGAACGTGATGAAGAGCTACCGAAGGCGCCGGAGCAGAGCAATGGTCAAGATGGATGCAATTACAAAGATGTATGGAGGCGATTTGAGGAATGGATTAGGGCTTTGAGACGCTATTTTCAAAATTCATAGGCTTCTGATTTAGCGCTTCTCGTAGTATTTTGGAACAAAGGGTATTTTGGGTAATTCAAAAGGACACTGAGTAAATCTATTCAATGAATTCTCTTTATTAGTAGTAAAGATATAAAAACATTTCTTAATTGTTTATCTATGTTTTCATTATAATAATAATAACTTTTATTAGAACACTAACAAAAACAACAATTGATAATAATCAAATATTATCATTCACTAACAACCGAACACACCATATATACTACAACAATTTCTAAAAAATTATTCATTTATATATAAAATATAATAAAGGTAAAATTATTTCATTTACACAATTTCAAAACAAAATTATGTCGAATTGCTATGTTCAAGTGTTTAGAGACCCCTATCAATAACGTTAATTACTCGTATTGACCAGAATCCATAAGCCACTCAATATATCAATCAATATAATATAAAATAGTTTTATATCACTAACAAATACACGCTCATATATATACACTCAAACTCAATCTAGGGTGCTACTGACCCTATCTACAATGAGCACCCCACCAAAGCTAAGGTTCTCGCTTAACCTCGTGCTCTAATACCAAGTGTAACGAACCGAGATTTTTGAACCTCGAAAATCGACACTAATACGTCCACTGTATTGCGTGCCAAGCAATCGAATCCTGGAAAACTCGATTGTTAGGGGAAAAGAAGATGGAAGAAAGAAGACAAGAAAACTAAAAAACAAAGAATCTCATAGCGGAACAAATAATCTATAATATACAACAAATCTTTGCACAAAGAAAAAATGCAATATACATACAGCAATCAGAGCACAATAACCTATTTCAGCCCAGACAGTTATAACAACCTGGCCTTACAATTGCTGATAAATACAACCAACAAACAACACATCATAACACAAGAAATACGTAGGTACTTCTTGGACCTCTAGCTCATCTCCTAGGATCCAATACATCCAAAGCAATATATATATATATGCTCGGTCTGATCCGAGCATTATAGTAAAATAACACCAGAGTCAGTCTGAAAAACCAGCAGGAGAAAAACACACCCAAATGGACTTTTATAGTTTTCAAACTCTTTTCAAAATAAAGGTATCTTGTAAGACCACGCCGCACATAAACATGGACGGGCTTTTACCTTACGATGACCAAACCATTTTCTATAGAAAATCCAGTGATATTATTGTTTGCACAAAAAATGGACAAACACCTCAAAATCGTATGATTTAGTAGATCTTATGTTGTTCTTAGTGGTTTGGGTGATTTATGCAAATATATGAAAAGCAGGGGCTAAACTGTAAAAAAGACACGCAAATTTATAGTGGTTCAGCCAGAATGTACCTACGTCCACTTTATATGTTATTTCTCTTTTTTTTTTCGTTAGATCACAAGTACAAAGCTTCGATACAAGTAAAAGAAAGTTGTTTGAAAGTTCTCTCCGTGCTTGAGCTCTCAAACTTGTCCCCCATTGTCGTACCCCTGCCCCTCTATTTATAGAGTGAGGCTGGGGGTAGGGGTCTTGGATGTATATAGCTGCTGGTGGGCCTGGGCTGATGCGATCTGGCCTGGCAGTGTTGATCCGGTACGCCTTGGTCCGGTTGTGAGTGGATGGAGTTGGTTCGGTGGGAGGAGTGGAAGGAGTTGGTTCGGTGGATGGCTGGTCCGGTGAGGCCTGAGGGAGGCTGGTTCGGCTGCTTTTGTTCGGTAGCTCTGGACCGGTAGAGGGCTGGTCCGGCATCCTTGGTCTTAGGGGTTGGTCCGGTAGAGGCACCTTGTAGTTGGTTCGGTAGGCAGTGAAGCAGAGGCTGGTTCGGTTATGCCTAGGAAGGGGTTTGGTTCGGCCATGCATAAGAGGGGAGTTTGGTCCGGTAGTAGGCGAAAACACTCCCAACATTTGCCCCCCAAAGTGGGGCATATGCTTGCGTATGGCGCGCTTTGTTTATCTGGACGCCCCCATCCGGTTTTGAATGCCGAATTATCTGGTCCGGCTATTTGGTGCTTGCCTATAAGTATGGGCTTGAGGCTTTCGTTGTCCCTTACCTGCCGAATCGATTATAGTGCCGAACCGGTTTCTGATTGCCGAACTAGGTGAGACATTCTTTGCCGAATGAACTTCGTGCTTGAAATGCTGAATGACCATGAGGAGTATGATTGCCGAATGAGATTGATGGTTTGAATACCGAATGACCATTCGGTCTTGGACTACCGAATGAATTCAAGTGCCGAATGGGTCCCTTATTGGATATGCCGAACGAGATAGGGGAGTTCGAATACCGAATGACCTTTCGGCCTTGAACTATCGAATGTACTTTTATGACTTGAATTATGAGTGAAATTCCAGACTGCACACACTCGCTTGTTTACTTCCTTTATTCTAACGACGCGCTTCTTTGTGTTTGCAGATAAATGTCTTGTAAAGTTGAAACCCGATCAGAAAAGAGGAAATCCCAGGATAGAGACGATCCTTCCGCAGTGCTCCCAGCTCAGTCAGAACCGGGACGTCATGGGCCTACCCCGAGGTCACTAGTGGATGGGTACGGCCCTCAAGAGCTTCTGAACTCACCTCCCGACTGTTTCCCAAGCTTTCTCAAAGGCGAGCAGCTTGATGTTATCTCCCGCTCCTTTGGAATTGATAGAGCGCGCATGTTGTTGCCGGGGGAGGCAGGTGTACAAGTAGAGGATGATGACCAGGATGGTCAAGAAGCAAGTGCTGGTAAGTCTTCCTTTCTGGTATTTCCGTTAACTTGGTTACTTATCACTAATGAATTCTTTCTTTGACCGGACAGGTGGGCAACAGGGCAAGGATAAAACTCTGACGCGGCCGGCTCCTTGATTGGACCTGGATATCTTTTGGTGGGCTTGACATTGTTGTATACGTTAGTCTCAAAACAGTAACGTAACTCTTAGGTTGTAATTATGCTACTTGTAATAAACAACACTATTCTTGACGTGTAATTTTTTAACTTAAGCTGATTCCGTCGTTTTTTTGAATGTTTTTGTTATTTTCACATGTTGTATGAGAAATATAGCTATGCATATGCTTGTAATTCAGTTGTGTTTAATGCCAAGTTCTTGCTTAAAGCATAATTTCATGCCTTATAATGCTAGTGTGATGTATGAATAAATTATAGTCAGGAATTTGTATAAAAGAAGAAAATACCTCCTTTCATGTTCTAATTGTAGATGGCAGTTTTGAATATTTTTGTACGACCGAGGATGGAGCTCAGTTGAATGTCCTGCTATCCAACCATGAATTCCCATTCCCGCTAGTGAGTATCTTCTACTCTGTGTCCTGTACTTCAGGGATTGTTATAGAGGATAGGAGAAAAGTTCTTAAAATAGAATTGAAATATGTGAAATAGTAAAACTTCCAATCACGGAAGGCCTTCGATGTGCTTAAGTTCATGGCAAATGGGCTTTGTAGTCACTTTCCATAGCTGTGGGTCTTGGAGACATTTGTCACCCATCTTACGCCTCCGCGGGGAGTTAATTCTTTTTTACCACAGCCGCACTTAAGACACATCGGAGCCGAGATCGCGCACAGTAACTACCCGGGCCATTATGGCCCGTAATCGTGGGTATTATTCGATTTACTGTGGCCGGCTAGCGTGGGTGCCGATCGTCAACCGTGAACTACCCCTGGCTGGCCACACCTTATGTTGGGGTTTATAATCGGTTCACAGTTGCCGGCGAGCCGAACGCCGTAATGAGTTGCCTCGGCTATAGTCGGCCTTCTCGGTGGCTTATAATCAGCTCATTACAGTTGGCTTTGAGGGCCGTCGCGAGCAATGAGTTAACCCGCAGTAGAGGGATGACGGAGCAAAAGTGTCTCATTGGTGAGGGCATAGATTCGTATAGTACCTGTTAGGTCTTGTCCAGGAGAAGTCGCGCTGTGGAGCGTCTTGAATGAAAATGCTATTTGCACAGGATTTTGTTCAACAGAAAAGGATAAAGTTAACAAGCAGCCAAGATATGAAGGAACAAGTTAAAAAGTGACAAGTTTTTTTAAAGTGGTTCGGCACGAAAATGCCTACGTCCACTGATTCTCTTTGTTAATTCACTTCATATGGGCAGTACAAGTTAAGAAAAGTATCAACGAATGTGTTGGATGTTCCATGCCCTCTGGAACACCTCCCAGTCCACTGTTGACAAAATATAAGCTCCATTGTGGAGATCTTTATGAATTACACCATCCCAGATTGGATCTAGTGCTCCGGGGCGAGGGAAGATTCGCTTGAGGACAAGATCCCCTTCTCGTAAGGTACGATGCTTGACTTTGGAATTGTATTGTGCTGCCACTTTTTGCTTGTGGGCTGCTGCTTTGAGGGCTGCATCATTTCTTCTCTCCTCAATTAGATCCAAAGACATGTAAAGGAGTTCTTCGTTCTCTTCTGGGTTATAGTGGATCCTACGGTGGGAAGGCACGATGGTTTCAACTGGGAGCATAGCCTCCGATCCGTATGCCAAAGAGAAAGGAGTATGCCCTGTTGATGTTCTGAAAGATGTGCGATAGGCCCACAGTGCCGTAGGAAGTTCATCCACCCAAGCGCCTTTTGACTTTTCGAGTTTCTTTTTTATTAAAGTTTTCAGAATTTTATTGACGGCTTCGACTTGTCCATTTGCCTGGGGATACGCTACGGATGAGAAGCTTTTGTGAATTCCGTGCTCTCGGCACCAGTTGGCGAATTCTTCGCTGTCAAACTGAAGTCCATTGTCTGATATGATTTTGAGTGGGACTCCGTACCTGCACAGAACATTTTTGATCAAGAAGTTAATAACTTTTGCTGAAGATACTTTATTCAGAGGTTCCGCTTCCACCCATATGGTGAAATAGTCGACTGCCACTATAGCATATTTGGCCCCGCCTCGGCCCATTGGTAGCTTGCCGATTAAGTCAATTCCCCATATTGCGAAGGGCCAAGGGCTGGTCATTTGAGTAATCTCAGTTGTTGGTAGCCGTGGAATCTTAACAAACTTCTGGCATCTATCACACTTTTTGACGAAATTTAAGGCGTTCTTGCTTAAGGTGGGCTAGAAATATCCATATCGGAGTATCTTTTTTGCTAATGTTTGCCCTCCGGTGTGATCTCCGCAACTTCCTTGATGAATGTTGGATAAGATTTCCTTGGCTTCCCTTCCAGCGACACACCTTAACAACGGGTTAGAGAATCCGCGCCGATAGAGGATGTCTTCTTGTATTGTGTAGCGGGAAGCTTTCCTCAAGATTTTCTTGACTTCGTTACGCCCGTTGGGTAGTGTGCCGCTTTGTAAGTAGTCTCGGATGGGAGTCATCCAAGTTGCTTCTTCGGTTGTAGCTATCAGATTCACTTGTTCAAAACTTGGGGTCAGTTGCTTTGAGATGGTTACTGCTCCGAAGATGGCGATGTCTCTCATACTTGCTTGCTTTGCCAATTCGTCGACCTCTTGGTTCTCTTCCCGAGGGATGTGTTTGACTAAGTAGCGGTCCAATCGGCTGAGAAGTAACTTGGTCTTCTTTAAGTATGCTATGAGTCGTTCTTCTCGAGCTTGGAATTCTCCTAGTATTTGATTAACAATAAGTTGAGAATCGCTATGAAGATACAAAGAATTGGCTCCGATTTCTATGGCAAGTTCTAATCTAGCTATCACTGCTTCATATTCTGCATCGTTGTTGGTGGCAACGAACTCCAACCTTATAGCATAGTGCAGCTTATTTCCCCTGGGAGTGATTATTATCACACCTGCCCACGAGCCTTGTTCGTTTGATGCACCATCCACAAAGAGATTCCACTTCATGTCTTCTGCTATTTCTGATTGCTCCTTATCTTCGTTGGTAGTGAATTCTGCAATGAAATCAGCCATGGCTTGGCCCTTGATGGCGGTGCGAGGGTGATAGGTGATATCATACTGACTTAGTTCAATGCACCATTTAAGCAGTCACCCAGAAGTGTCGGGACGATGGAGTACCTGCCTCAGTGGCTGATCGGTCAGAACTTTGATGGAATGGGACTGGAAGTAGTGACGCAGTGTCCGTGATGTGATTAGTAAATAGTATGCTAGCTTCTCAAGTTTAGGATATCTGACTTCTGCCCCCGTAAACCTCTTACTGACAAAGTAAACTGGCCGCTGTGTGCGGTTGTCTTCCCTTACCAAGGCAGCGCTCAGGGCGTGAGATGACACAGCAAGGTATAGGTATAATTCTTCGCCTTCGCTTGGAGTTGAGAGTACCGGTGGCTTCTGGAGGTTTTCGATTAAGTTAAGGAAAGCGGTTAAGCATTCGTTAGTCCATTCGAACTTTCCTTTGTCTTTCTTTAGAGCTTCGAAAAAGGGGACGCACTTGTCCGTTGCTTTGGAGATGAATCGGCTTAGGGCGGCCACTTTTCCATTTAGGCTTTGCATTTCCTTTCGAGTGGAAGGTATCTTGATATCCCTTAGCGCTCGGACTTGATCAGGGTTTGCTTTAATCCCTCTAGCATGTACGATGAATCCTAAGAATTTTCCTGATGATACTCCGAAGGAGCATTTTAGAGGATTCAACTTCATTCCATACTGGCGAAGTACTTGAAACATCTCGCCTAGGTGGCTTACGTGACCGTCGGCTTTCCTTGACTTTACCAGCATGTCATCCACGTATACTTCCATAGTTTGTCCTATTAGCACTGCAAACATCTTGTTGACGAGGCGCTGGTAGGTGGCTCCTGCATTTTTAAATCCGAAAGGCATTACCTTATAGCAGTATAAACCCCGGTCAGTGATGAAACTAGTGTGCTCTTGGTCGGGAGCATGCATAGGAATTTGGTTATATCCTGAGTATGCGTCCATAAAAGATAAGAGCTCGTGCCCGGCTGTGCTGTCTACAAGTTGGTCGATTCGGGGAAGTGGGAAGCAATCCTTTGGGCAGGCGTCATTTAGGTTGGAAATGTCAATGCATGTTCGCCACTTCCCATTAGCCTTCTTTACCAGCACCGGGTTATCGATCCATTCCGGGTAGATGGCTTCTCGTATGAAG
Organism: Allium fistulosum; assembly: GCA_030737815.1. Lineage (NCBI taxonomy): Eukaryota > Viridiplantae > Streptophyta > Magnoliopsida > Asparagales > Amaryllidaceae > Allium > Allium fistulosum. The sequence continues at coordinate 331,321,755 of CM060906.1, forward strand.
TCATTGGCGAGCAGATTCTTTACTTCTTCATCGAGGGCTGCTGATCGCTCTGCCCCCATACTTCTCTTTCTTTGTTTTATGGGTGCCTTGGTAGGATCAATGTTTAGTACGTAGCATGCTACGTCGGGGGAGATTCCGGTCATGTCAGCGTGTGACAATGCGAATACATCCAAGTTGTTGCGGAGAAAATCAATGAGTTGCTCCTTCAACTCTGCTTTTAGCGGGGACCCAATTTTCAATAGTCTACTTGAGTCGTGCTTGTCTACAGATACAAACTCCATAGCCTCTGCAGGCTCGGCGGTGGCCTCCTCCTCTTTGTCCCTAGGGTCTAATTCATTGAAAGGGTTGCTGGTATATCGAAGAGGAGGGGCTTTCTTTAGTTGCTATGCTTCTAGACTTTTCGTGCAGAGGGCAACCTCTACATCCTTCCCTTTATCCTTCCTGTGGTTGTTACGGAGTTCAGTCACATAGTAGTCCCGAGCAACGTCCTGGTCTCCTTCAACTTCCCCTACTCCATTGTCCGTTGGAAACTTCATTTTTAGGCACCATGGGGCTAGGACAATTTGGAAGTCAGACAAGGCTGGCCTTCCTAAGAAGGCGTTGTAGGCCGAATGGTTTTCTATTAGCACAAACGTCTGTTTCCGTACAACGGAGCGGGGATGGCTTCCAATCTCAACAAAGAGGTCCAGTTGCCCGAGGGGCATCTTCGCATCTCCAATGAAACCGTGTAGTGGTTTATCGCAGGGAGATACATCCTTCATTGATAGTTTCATTTTGTCGAATGCATGTTTGAACAGGATATTCACTGAGCTTCCAGTGTCTACTAGGATTCGGTAAACTTCGGCGGGACCAAGCCGGGCAGAGATAACCATGGGATCCATGTGAGGGTATTGCCTTCCTTCTAAGTCACGCTTACCGAATGTGATGTCATAACTTCCTTTCCGCTTCGGGTGGCGCTCTTCTATAACCGAATTGACACAGTCTTTATTGTCTCTAAGTGACTTTCCATATCTTTCCATCTCTTTCCAGCTTTTGTCTGCGATGTGCGGTCCTCCTGAGATGGTATAGACCACTATCTTCTCTTGACTAGAGCCGCTAGTGTTGCGGTTTCCTCTGCCGATCTCCGGTGAGGGTAGCCTTGGGTTCTCATTGGCAGGAGCTGGAGTCCTGTCCTGACCTTTTACATAGCGTTCCAGTTTCTTCCTTCTGATGTGTTCCTCAATCAAGTCCCGGAGATGATGGCATTCATTGGTATCGTGCCCATGAGATTCATGGAAGCGGTAGAACTTTCCAGACTTCTGCGCATTATCTGATTCCTTCTTATATGGTGGGCATTTGTATCTAACTTCGCCTTGGGTGGCAAGGAAGATATTTTCGACGGTCTCGTTCAAAGGAGTGTAAGTGTCGAATCTCGGTCCTGGCCGATATAGGCGCTTTTCTCCCTTCTTGCCCCCAGCATTGTCTCTGGAATCATTTCTTCGAACATCCCTTGCCACAGCAGGGGCGTTGCTGTGAGTTGCCTTATTTTGCTGTCCTGACTGCTCCTCAACGCCAGCATCCTCAAGCCTCATATATTTCCCGGCTTCATGGAAGAAATCAGGTAAAGTAGCTGGTTTTTCTTTTGTCAACCTTTTAGCAAATTTAGTGTCCGGATGCACACCACTACAGAGGGCCATTAGGATAAGCTTCTCATCGGCATCTTGGACTACGGCTGCTGCGGCATTGAATCGGGTTAGGTATTGCTGCAGTTTCTCTCCAGGTTTCTGTTTGACGCTAGATAAGGAATAAGCGTCCTTAGGTTGTTCCACATGAATGCGGAACTGACTGATAAATTTTTCTTTCAACATTTCCCACGAGCTGATGGATCCCTGGGGGTAGATGACAGAACCAGGAGGTAGCGAGATCTACTAAGAAGAGTGGAAAGCATTTGCACAGTACTCCCTCTATCGCTCCACTCATGAGCATATGTTGTGTGTATCTCTATAAGTGTACAACGGGGTCGGAGGTTCCTTTGTAAGGCTCCATTGTGGGCATCTTCCATTCTCGGGGGGTGATAGCAATTTCGATATTGCGGGCGAAAGGGCTGGTTACTCTGGTGCCTATCCCTTGATCCCTTTGCTCTCGTTGGACGCACTCTCTGAATAAGCGTGCCATCCTTTCATCAGAGTTTGGAGAAGATAGAAACGAGTTTGGTTCTGTTCTGTAGGACTAATTCCGTCCAGATGATCTGTAGGGATGGTATCGTCTATCATTCCTCATATTTTCTAGTGGCTGCCTTTGGTCTTCTAGGAGCATGCTAGGGTCAGCTACAGTTGGCCCTTGCCTTGATCTTCCCCTGCTGGGTTCTGATCTAAGCACTTCCTCGGGTCCAACTTCCGGCTGGACTCTAGCTCGGCCCCGATCACTGGCGTTTCCGTGGTTAGGTAGTATGACAGGCTCAGCTACAGTTGACCTTTGCCTGGTACCTTCCCCGTTGGGTTCGGTTCCAAACGTTTCCTCAGGTCTAACTTCGGGCTGTGCTCGATCTCTGCTCCTACCATGGCTACTTCTGCCTTTAGCTCTTTCGAAGAAGGAAGATCTTGGTTGTCTCCGAGATCCTCCAGACTGGGACTCGCCCCATGATTCAGTGTTGCGGTTGGACTCTTCAGCATCCCTTAAGCGTGACATGAGATGGTCCACCAAGGCTTCCTGCTGGGATGTGAAGCGGTTAGTTACTTCAACCACAACCCTGTCCAAATCAGCCCTAGTAATTGCTGCGGGCTGTTCTGTGGCAGGAGTGGTCGGATTAGCCTGTCCTTGATCTGGTACTGCTGTTGGAGGAGGACGATTTACTTGATTCGTGACAGCTAGATCTAGAAGACTGCTGGATGCGATGTTTTTTCCTTTGTTAACATCTTTTCTCTGTTTGGGAGGCATGTTTTCCAAGTGGCGAACGATGCTGTTAGGAAAAATGTTAAGTGGATGAAGCTGAAGCTTTGAGCTTCTAGTTCTCAGTGAAAGCACCAAAAATGTTTGCACAAAAAATGGACAAACACCTCAAAATCGTATGATTTAGTAGACCTTATGTTGTTCTTAGTGGTTTGGGTGATTTATGCAAATATATGAAAAGCAAGGGCTAAACTGTAAAAAAGACACGCAGATTTATAGTGGTTCAGCCAGAATGTGCCTACGTCCACTTTATATGTTATTTCTCTTTTTTTCTTTAGATTACAAGTACAAAGCTTCGATACAAGTAAAAGAAAGTTGTTTGAAAGTTCTCTCTGTGCTTGAGCTCTCAAACTTGTCCCCCATTGTCGTACCCCTGCCCCTCTATTTATAGAGTGAGGCTGGGGGTAGGGGTCTTGGATGTATATAGCTACTGGTGGGCCTGGGCTGATGCGATCTGGCCTGGCAGTGTTGATCCGGTACGCCTTGGTCCGGTTGTGAGTGGATGGAGTTGGTTCGGTGGGAGGAGTGGAAGGAGTTGGTTCGGTGGATGGCTGGTCCGGTGAGGCCTGAGGGAGGCTGGTTTGGCTGCTTTTGTTCGGTAGCTCTGGACCGGTAGAGGGCTGGTCCAGCACCCTTGGTCTTAGGGGTTGGTCCGGTAGAGGCACCTTGTAGTTGGTTCGGTAGGCAGTGAAGCAGAGGCTGGTTCGGTTATGCCTAGGAAGAGGTTTGGTTCGGCCATGCATAAGAGGGGAGTTTGGTCCGGTAGTAGGCGAAAACACTCCCAACAATTATAATAATGTCTAGAGTACAAATACTTATTAATCATAGCCGAAATTGTTACATTAATTAAATTCTAGCATACTAGGTCCTACAATCAAAACCGTAAAGGCACGTATTGGAGAATGGTTTCCATACAATGATTAGGCTACTGGAGTACCGCCCATCATGGTGCATTTCTAGATAAAATAACACCGAGGACCTCGCCAAGATCCCCTGCCAATATAGGACTGGCCTACCACTTGACTAGTAGTATCAAATATGATCACCTCTTGGTTAATGGGCCCCGAAGCATACAAATGAGAGAAAATATTGACTCTAGATAGGGATGATCATACCCTAATGGGAGTGAACCACCTACCCTGCCGCATCTCCCATATTTTAGTCATTCCTGGTTGATGAGACTTGAGGCTACGTTTTACCTTTTATAGCACTTTCCACTTGGAATGCTAACACTGCCTTCCAGGCAATAATGCAATGCCAACATTCATTCATACAAGTTCATTCTGGGACCGAACGAAACCGAAGGCACTATTTCTACTGCATCCATTTTGGAATCACCCTTAGGATAAGTAGCAAGTAGCCCTTGCGCTTTAAAGAATTCCGCCTTCAATTCCATCATCTTCAAGATGTCTGCACTTCAAAACACTTGAGTTGGATCGAAGTGGTTTTTTGGATAACATATCTGATCTTGGTCTCTTCGAAACAACATTTGATAGTTATCGGTAAACTTAACCCCAGTTCTTTAGGAAATAAACAGGCAAAGATAAAAGCAGAGATCACCTCCTAACTATTAGTATAAGGATTTCCTTATTGTTTTTCCTAGGAGAGCGAAACGATATTATACGCATAGTATAGCATCATCAGAGATGACTGTGCCATATAACTCACGTGTTTTTCCTAGATATTTCCAAAGTTACGTTTGGTCCATATTTGGTAGTCGGTTATTTAACTACCAACATACACATATCCAAAATAAGTATTTAATTCTATAGGGAAAACCAACATTGATTAAGCACATAAGTAACCACTAGCCTCTTTAATAAATCTTTTCATTAATTACTGTCACTTTGTAAATCGTATGAATGTACGTACCTTTACATAGATATACCCCCAAACCCCTATATTTTCAATACTCAATATCCATATACTTATCTTAATGGTATAAGTATATTCACAAACGGAGGAAGATTTCCTTTTTTATACAATTGTAGAACCATTTATAAATTCCTTTATAAATTTCTAAACCCATTTATAACTATTTTATAAATCTCAAAAACCATTTATAAATGTCTCTAAATTATTTCTCAAATCATTTATAAACTCTTTATAAATCCATAAAACAAATTATAAAACTCCTTTTATAGATCTATAAACCCATTTCTAAAATTCTTTTATAATTATCTAAAACCATTTATAAAACTCTTTTCACCTTTAACTAATCTTCCTTTAAGTTTCCAAACCATGTTATAAAACTCCTCTTATAAAACTCAAGTCTGTTTATAAAACTATATTTATAAGTCTCAAAAGACATTTATAAATAAAATTCATTTTCTTCAAAACACTATTATATAATAATAATTATTAATAGTAAAAACTATAAATAAATAATTATTATTAACTCCAAAATATTTTAAAATTATAATTAATAATTTCAAATGTTATTAAATACACAATAATAATTAATCTTTACCGTTATTATAAATAATAATAATTTATTTCCAAAACATTATTAATAAATTATTTTTTATTAATTTCAAGCCATGCTAATTATTTAAATAATTAACTTTTAAAAATATTAAAATATTGATAAATAACTTTAAAACACCATTAAATATAAGTAATCCATTAAAGCAATATTAAATATAAATAAATAATCCTTTAAAATAATATTAAATACGAATTATTAACTTGGAAAGAATATATAAAAAGGTTAGAGCAAAATAGAAGTTAAATCTTTTAAAACAAAATATTTTCTCAACCCAAATTCGGGTTTTAAAATCATTTCCTGTCTCAAAAACTAATTCCAACTCAAATGGAAATTTATAATATTCTTTAAAATACTAATTTGAGCCCAATAGCTACCCAACTTTAACCAATATCGATTTTGATTTCTATCACCACAAGGTTCAAGTTTTGAACATATAACAATGTCATAACCAATAGTGTCAAACAAACAGGTTTGATATTCAATGATTCATATAACATGAATATTATTGAAAAAATTCAACAATGGCGAGGAATCCCATTGGATCCCTCCAACCTATCCCCCTACATCATAACTCATATATATCGGCACATATATATACATGTAAATAAAATCAATAGTGGTGAGGAATCATGTTGGATCCCTCCAACCTGTTCCCTGCATCACAAACAGTATATAATCGTATAATATGGGTCATCCACCACTAGGCATGTATATATAAAAGGTCACTCGTTCCATGGGTGGGAATAAAAACCCAAACCAACTGATAAAACAGTAAATCATCCAAACATCCAATCAACCATTTTTATCAGCTATATAACATACTGGTTAACCAATAAGGTGAGTTTAACCTACAATTATTCCAGTTGTCGCTTGCGCGTTCTGGTTCCGTTTGAATTCGAACGGCGTTCGAATTTAGCATGAAATTCAACTAGCTCAAAATCCATCCATCCAACTCTATATCATAGATTTCACTAAAACGGTCGCAATGCAACTTGTCTCGTTTAATTTTGACCTCATACAAAAGAGTTGTGAATTTTATAAGTTATCGAATAAATTAATCAAACAATATATCTCTAATAACATTTTATATTTAACTAATTACCCATATAATAGTTTGATCCTTCTTCTCGTTGTTCAAATTCCCAAGTCATGCGTGCGTTCAACATAGACCTTGCCCCCACCGCCTCGCTCCATCACCGTGCGCTGCTCGACCCTAAAGCTCCACCTCCCTCTGATGAACCCAACCCCACTAGCCTCGCCTCGCCAAACGCCTCCATTTGCTTAAATGAACCTAGAACCCATTTCCGTTCATCTAACTATTTCAGCTAGCACCATCCACGTCACACTGCCACACCACTACCAAATGGAAGCTCTTGCCTTCCTCGACCTTTCCTCTTCAGAGACCATCGCCCCTAGACCACCCATGCCGCCACAAACTTGAACTTCCCACAAACGGAGCTCCACCCTAGCCAGCATGTGCCTCCATAGTTTAATCCCACTACACACTAGCTTCGTCTTGTCGTTACAAACGACTCTCTAGTTGGTGACTTCGCCTGATAATGTCGATAATGGCTCCAATGATCGAGAGCCGTTAGATTTGAAGAATGTTGATTTAAAAAGAAAATGAACTTGTTTTTCTCTAGTTCGATATAAATATATAGGGGAAGGCGGTATGGGTGCACACGTCTTAGTATGTGCTTATTTATGGAGTGCACTGAAACGACCCAACTTTTCACTACCAGAAAGTTACATCATCATTAAGAAAGAAAGGGGTGAGAAATAGAAAATATAAAGAAGAAAGAAGAAACAACATAGAAATCTCAACAGCGGAACGAATAAATTATATTAATCACATAAGTATTACATAATATACATCATCAATCAGAGTTACACAGATTATACATCACATACTAGACAGTTATAAACACCTGTCTAGTTAATACAACTCGATACAACACAAATACAACACAGAGATACCAATACAGCAGAAAACTATATATCTATAACGCTGAAGCCTCCTGCTCCATTGCTCCCCCACAATTCGTCAAAGCTAACCTGAATCCCTTGGTTACTCGTAAAAATTTGAGTACCCAAGAGTTTAGGAAAAACAGAAATAAACTCCGGGTCGGACATGGGTCTGGTATGAGTAACAGATTTAAGTTGCTTAACTTTAAAAAACCTTTGAAAAGAAAGGGTATCACGTAAGACTTCCCACACACAAACATGGAAAAGTTTTTACCTTACGCTAACCAAACATTTGATAGGAAATCCAATGATATTATAATAGTGTCTAGGGTTTTCAAGTAAAATACAGAAATAGCTGGAATGCTTACATCTCACGTTCCAACATAGTTGGGCACAACTAATACGTACGACACTTATTGGAGATTGGATTCCATACAATGGCAGGGCTACTGGGGTACCGCCCGTCACAGTACCTGGCCTAGATCAGCGTACTAGGGATTACTCCCAATCCCCTACAACACAAGGCCGGAACCATCCCTTACTGGATAATTCCCGGATAAGAAACCCCGCGGTTGGTGGGACCAACCACACACTAAGCCGGATAAAAAGGGACTCTAGACAGGGGAAATATCATCCTACTTGGGTGCTACCCACTAACCTTGCTGCACCTCCCCTGTTTTAGCCATTCCCGGTTGATGAGACTTGAGGTCATGATTACCTTTAGAGAACACATCTCTTAGAATGCACATCGTCCACCTGACGATGTTCTGAAAGCATTCAATCCATACAAGTTCGTTCCGGGTTCGAACGAAACCGAAGGCATTATCTCGTTACACTCATTTTGGAATCACCCTCAGAGTTAATGACAATAACCCTTGCATTCTGAATCTTCATCTTCACTTGAGATTCACGACCTATCGTTAATTTGGATCGATGTGGTTTTCAGATATCCAAATCTGGAAACCCGATCCCGGTCTCATCGAAATCCAAATCGCCATCTTTTAGGTCCAAGTTGTTTTTAGAGTTTAAAACAATTCAATTCAATATTATCTATATACTCACAGATAGATAAATCACAATATAACAATAGATAATCAACATTATCATCATAAACAAATAATCCATATTATTATCCCAAACAGACAATCAATATTATCATACTTAAAACAAGCATCTGTATCACATAGATATTACTCATCTCATATCTGAGATCACAATCAATCAATGGGGTATCAATATCATTCATTCATAAGCAATGATTTATTATTCACAATCTATAATTAATTTAAAATGAATTAAATTAATTACTTCTATCTCTAATTAATTTAAAGTAAATTAAATTAATTACTTCATCTTTATAAAACTTGCTTACATAACCATTAATTAATTACAAATCAATTAATTAATCATTCTCAAATTTCCATCTTAATTAATCATCCTGGATTAATATCCTTTAATTACATTCAAGTAATTATCCTTTAATTAATTTCAAAAATTAATTATTCTTAACCAAATATAGTAATTAATCTTTAATTACTTTATTTATTAATTAACTATGATTAATTACATTAATCCTTAATTAATTACATTAATTAATTACTCAAAATTACATATTATAGATTAATTAATCTAAATGAATCAATCCTTAATTACATCATTAATTATATGATTTAATGATCCCTAATTACATTTTAATTAATTATTCCATTTAAATTAATTACATTAAGAAATTAATCTTTACTTAAACCATAATTATTAATAAATCTTGATTAATCACATTCAGTAATTAACTACCATTAATTACTTCATCAAATAAATTAATTACTTCTTAATTAATTATCTTAATTAATCTCTTGATTAATTTAACAAAGTAATTTAATCCAAATTACTTCCATTATTAAATTCTCTTCAATTAATTACATATAGTAATTACCATTAATTACTTCATTAAGTAATTTCACTTCATTAATTACATTTAAGTAATTATACTTATCAAATCATCCAATGATTAATTCAAATTAATTAAACTAAATTAATTAACTTAAATAAATCAAATTAAACTCAATTAATTATATTAAGAAATAAATTCCTTAATTACTTACATTAAGTAATTACTTTTAAACAATTTCACAAATGATTATCTTTAATTAATTAATCTAATTAATTATTAAAATTATCACAAATCTTAAGTTAATGACCTTCATTAACTATTAACAATTCTTAATTTCTTTTCTTAAGAAATTTAACTTAGGTAAATCAATATTAATTACAAGTTAATTTATCTTTGATAACCCATTAATTAATCTCTAATTATTTAATTAATTTAAGTTTTAACTGTAACTTAATTAATCTTTAAATTACTTGATTAATTAACCCTAAATCATTAATTTATAATCTAATCTTATCTGATTAATGATTCTTAACTCCAAATTAATTATCCCTAATTAATTAACTTAAAACTTAATTAATGAGTTTAAAACTCATAATTACTAATTTAATCATCCTTATCATTAATTAATTAATTTAATGAATTATCCATTTTTAATTATCTTAATAATTTAATTACTCTAAATTATTAAATCTTAATTCACTTAAGATAAAACATTATTCTTATTTATGATTGAATTATCATTAACAAAGCATTTAAAACAATTTACTTTTAAGTTTACTTTAAATTCCATTTCAAATTAAGATTCAAATCAAATATAAATTTAATTCTAGCAAAATTTAAAACAATTTAAAAACCCCTTAAATCACATGTTAAAGACGCACTTATTTATAAAAGGAATTTACAAGAGTTTAAAACTGTGACGACCGCCCATGACCCCTGCACCGAATCTAGAGATAGTGCGCTGTAAAGTGTGCCAGGCGACCATGGACGATTGTCAAGGTAAGATTTAAAACGAAAGAATCTATCGTATTACTCACAGCGCATGGACAAAATACAATAGAACATATGTATAGTGAAGCTTTACAGAACAAAATGACATCATATAAAACTCCATAATAGCTGAATACAAGCATCCACATAGTCAATACATCCAGCTCACTACATATCTCTCAGAGAATACAAAACAGCGGAATATCCAGTACATATAATAAGAAGATAATATGCAATCCTCCAGCTCGTCTTCGATATCAGCATCGTGAGAAGAGAACAGCACCTGTCACCTGCTACCTAGTCTGCCCGTCCCAAAATGGACGAACAGCCCAAGGCAATAAGAATTAAAAACATAAAGCCTTGAGTCAGACAACAGTCTTAGTGAGCAGTAAATTAACTAACAACATACCAAAGGAGCATAAAGGAAAAGGAATAGGAATACAACCCTCCCACTCCAACCTCATTCTACAGTGATAGCCCCCAGACACACACTAAGCAGAAGCAAACATAGCAGAGCATACAATTTAAAGTAAAGCAATTGTCACTCGAGTCAAGAGCGATGTTTTCCAAGTACAAATCCCAAGGTCTAAAACCAAGGTCAGATAAGCACCCAGGAAATACCGCTCTTGAGACCGAATGACGATACAACCAAACATCCATGACTCGGCTATCACTGTTATCATTGTTGCGATATCACCGTTAATTGAATGACCGACACATTCTTTCAGCCGTCCGTCAAGGGCTAATGGTAACCCCGGTTCTAGACATAACTCCCGCACGTCATCGTGACCCGTGCCTAGGATTATCGAATCTACCCAGAGTACTTGACCATCAACTTAGTCTTTTGGGCGTCCCCATGTACTCTTGCTTAGAGCATGCTAGAACCTTCAACAACGATGAGATCTCAACCTCCTAGTCATCCTCCTCGACGACTATTACCATACTAGCTCAAGCGCCTCTCGAGCATCCATTATCCTCAACTCGAATCATATCACCGAGTTATCAACATGCTTGGAATGATCCCGCCTGGATTAGACCAAGTCTTCATCATATGATGCCTCGCTTCATTACATCCTCGCAAAGCTTCATCTCAACTTCACATCATCAAATCTATGCATAGGAGCTTCATCATCCCGCTACATATGCCACGAGCAGCTTTTCCAATTCAAGAGCCTTTCCCTTAGCTTTTGAATCACCTTCGATCTAAATCTAATCATCAATCATCTAGTTCATAACAATCAATCAAATCAAACATCAATCCAAGCAATCAAGCATTCAAAAAAAAATGATCTAAGTAGACAATTATAACAATAATGGCATTTTCGTAATTAAAGAGTTGAAAGTCCAATAAGCATGAAAACATGGATTATATCTCTACAAACTTGATGAATGAACTTGCATAGGTTAACATATGATAAAATGGATGTAACATCATCATGAACAATGGATCTATATGGATCTACACATAGGATGAAGAAAATGCATGGAAATCACTATTTTAACACCAAATCGGGCCAACAATCCGATATACTCCTTTGGATCCGTGTGAGAGATAATCACCACTCACCAAATCTCCTAAACAAACCCAAATCAACACGCTTCAGATCTGGACAGCAAAGGATCAAGCTTGATCTATCACAAATCCGCTTCAAATGAAGAAATCTCTCTTGAAAAGATGAAGATCTTCAATCTAAGCTCTTGAATCTTCAATCTTGATCTTCGATTTGGATGGATGGAAGCACTTGATTAGAGTGGAGAAAAGAAGTGAAGAAGTGTAGAAGTCGAGCTCTCAAAATGGCAGCACTTCGTCGCTTCAAAAATCCGGATCCCAAAAAGTGAGAACAACCCCTCCTATTTATAGCTGAAATCTGTCCTTAAGTCGAAATCTGGCTATCTCCCTAAGTCGCTTCCGACCTAAGCCTCTCCGACCTAAGCCTCTCCGACCTAATAGATGTACGACTTAACTCCTCAGCGACCTAACACTTAGGAAACACAGCGACCTAACAACCTAACGACTTAACTACCTACGACTCAGTTGGGTTGCGACCTAACAACTTAGGCTTCTACGCGACCTAACACAGGCTACGACTCAACCCTTCAGCGACCTAACAACTTACTAAGCTACGACCTAAGACTTACAAAACCCTGCGACCTAACAACTTAGCACCCACGCGACCTAACAGTTCTACGACCTTATACTTATGCGACCTATCCCCTTAGGTCGCTAACACCCCAACTCCTTAGGTCGCTAACAAGCTAACCCCTTAGGTCGCTAACACGGCAACTCCTTAGGTCGCTAACAATCTAACCCCTTAGGTCGCTAACACGGCAACTCCTTAGGTCGCTAACACGCTAACTCCTTAGGTCGCTAACACGCTAACTCCTTAGGTCGCTAACAAGCTAACTCCTTAGGTCGCTTACGACCTTACCACCCAAGCTATCAGACGACCTAACACATAGCGACCTATCCCTTAACTCGGTTACTACGACCTAACTCTAACCTTAAGTCATTGCCGACCTAACCACACACCTAATAACCACTAGGTCGCTAACTCGCCCTGCCGACCTAACACTTAGCTCACCGAAACTCTTAGGTCGCTCCCAACAGTTTCCTTAGGTCGGTCAGTTCTTTAGGTCGTTAACTCGCCCTGCCGACCTAATACTTAATCAAACCCTAGGTCGCATAACTCTATAGGTCGCTCCAACTAACCCACGACCTAACACTAACTCGCCGAATTCCTTAACTCGGTCACGACTTAGCTCTTAGGTCGTTCACGACCTAGGACTTAGACAAATTTCCCTAAAAATCTGAAATGACTTAAAAATGCTAAAATTCCAGATTTGACAAACTTTTCGATCCGTGAAAAATACGGGTCGTTACATTCTCTCCCCCTTAGGAATTTCGCCCCCGAAATCCCAAACAATCATAGCAATCAAAACTATTCTGTACGCCTACCATCCATAGCAATCATCAAACCATGCATCCAATTCTAACTTAGCGTACAGAATTCTAAGACTCAGAACAAGTTACAATATCGCGAGATGACACGACACCTTAGGGCCATACCTCGAAGAGTTCAGGATGAGCTGCCTTCATCCTCTCTTCCACCTCCCACGTACAGTCGTTATCATCATCACTCCATTGTATCTTGAGCAACTTAACCACCTTCCTCCTAAGCTGTTTCGTGTCAGTTTCAACAACACGAAGCGGCCTACGAGGTCTTCTATCGACTGGATCAACTTCTAAGTCTTCACAGCTATCAGCAGGAACCACTGTATTCGAGTCGTGCACATACTTCCGTAGATAAGATACATGAAAAACATTGTGCACACCCGACATCTTCTCAGGTAACTCCAACCTATAGGCGAGCTTTCCAATTCGCTCGATAATCGGGAATGGTCCAACAAATCTCGGAGTCAATTTTCCTTTCTTCCCGAATCGAATAACATTCTTTAGTGGAGAAATCTTCACAAAAACCATATCTCCTACGTCGAATTTCAAATCCTTTCGACGCTTATCGGCATAACTCTTCTGACGGTCTTGGGCTGCCTTCATTCGTTGCCAAATGATCTCTATACAATCCGAAGTCTGACGAATCATCTCTGGCCCAAGCATCAGCTTCTCTCCAGTTTCCAACCAACATGTTGGAGAGTTACACGGTCTTCCATACAATGCCTCATACGGTGCCATACCAATGCTTGACTGGTAACTGTTGTTGTACGCAAACTCCACCAAATGAAGGTGATCTTCCCATGATCCTCCGAAGTCCAAAACACATGCTCTGAGAAGATCTTCCAAAACTCGGTTGACTCTCTCGGTCTGACCATCTGTTTGGGGATGATAGGCTGTACTCAAACACAACTCGGTTCCCAAGACTTCCTGGAAGCTCTTCCAAAATCCACTAGTGAACAATGGGTCTCGATCGCTCACTATACTCTTCGGAACACCATGGAATCGAACTATCCACTTAACATACAACTCAGCCAACTTTGATGCAGTCCTAGTCGATCGAACAGGAATGAATCGTGCACTCTTAGTCAAACGATCCACAATGACCCAAATCCCTTCATTTCCCGTTCTGGTTCTAGGCAATCCATCAATAAAATCCATCGACACTTGTTCCCACTTCCATGTAGGAACTTCTAAGGGCTGAAGCAATCCGCTTGGCTTCTTCTGTTCGGCTTTTACCAACTGGCAATTCATACATTTGGAAATAAAATTTCCAACATCCTTCTTCATACCTTCCCAGTAGTAGGTTCTCTTCATATCCCGATACATCTTATTTCCTCCTGGATGAATGGTCAGCTTCGAGTGATGACTTTCCTTCAGGACTTCACTCCTCAATTCATCTATATCGGGAACAACTAGTCGTCCTTGCTTCCGAAGCCAACCCTCTCGATCGACCTCGAATCCTTTATCCTTTTCTGGATCCAATCCAGATTCCAATTCGCGGATAATCTTGACAAGCTTATCATCTCGCTTTTGGCTCTCGCCAATCCTTTCCACAAGGGAAGGTCTTATCGATAAGTTTGCCAACATCTCAGGTTCCAATTCACATCTAGGCCTGAAGTCAAATCCAGCTAAATACTCGAGACTCTTCCATTCAGAAAATATGGCTCCCAATCCTGCATGTCTTCGACTTAACGCATCTGCCACTGCGTTACCTTTTCCCGGAGTATAAGCTATACCAAAATCATATGATGCCAAAAACTCTAGCCAACGTTGCTGCCGAAGATTCAAATCCTTTTGGGAGAAAAGATACTTCAACGACTTGTGATCCGTAAACAACTCGAATCGAACTCCCAACAGATAATGTCTCCACATCTTCAGAGCAAATACAATCGCCGCTAATTCCAAATCATGAGTTGGGTAATTCCTTTCATGCGGCTTCAGTTGTCGACTGGCATACGCAACAACTTTATCCTTCTGCATCAGCACTGCTCCAAGTCCAGTACCACATGCGTCGGTGTAAACCACCATCTCATCATTCCCACTTGGAATAGTCAAAACAGGAGCACTCGTCAATCTCTCTTTCAGGATTCCGAAAGCTTGCTCACACTTAGCATCCCAACTGAACACTTGGTTCTTCTTCGTTAATCCTGTTAACGGTGCAGCTACCTTGGAGAAGTCTTTGATAAACCGTCGATAATATCCTGCTAATCCAAGAAAACTTCTCACATCTGATGCATTCTTAGGTCTAACCCAATCCTGGATTGCTGCCACCTTAGCGGGATCAACCGCTATTCCATTTCTAGAAATCACATGGCCTAAGAACCTCACTTCACTCTTCCAGAAGTGACACTTCGAAAACTTAGCCTTCAGCTGATGTTTCCGTAAGATCTCCAAAACAATACGCAAGTGCGTCTTGTGCTCTTCTTCCGTTCTGGAATAAATCAGAATATCATCCACGAACACAATTACGAACTTGTTCAACTGATCTCTGAACACTCTATTCATAAGATCCACAAAATATGCTGGCGCGTTAGTCAATCCAAACGGCATTACCAGCCACTCAAAGAAACCGGATGGTGTCCTAAAAGCAGTCTTCGGCACACTATCCTTAGCTACTCTCAACTGGTGAAATCCCGTTGCCAAATCCATCTGAGAAAACACCTTAGCTTCGTGAAGCTGATCAAACAAGTCATCTATTCTTGGCAATGGATACTTGTTCTTCTTAGTCACCTTATTCAGCTCACGATAATCCACACACAATCTCAACGACCCATCTGCCTTGGTTGCAAACACAACTGGTGCACCCCACTCGGACACACTACGCCGAATGAATCCTTTCTGCAAAAGGTCATCAACTTGCACCCTCAACTCCTGCTGTTCCCTAGGCGCCATCCGCCTAAGAGGCATCACAACAGGTCTGGCTCCTTCAACTAGATCTATACGAAACTCGATCTCTCTATGCGGCGGCAACCCTTTGACTACGTCAAAGACATCCTCGAATCCATTTGCGATTGGCACTAAAGACAGTCCATCCCGTGGAACAACTAGCGAATACATGAAGCTCATGAAGACGCCTTCCTCATGCTTACATCGTATCACAATCTTTCGCCCTTCCACATTCTCGACTGCCACCTCTAGCCTCTCACAATCAACCTTAGCCGCATACTTCCTAAGCCAGTCCATACCCAAGATAATTCCGAACCCCGCAAAGTTCAGAACAAAGCAATCACAAACAAAAGAGCAACCATGACTCGATACAACTAGACCACGGCATAACATACACAAACAAGACGAACCCCCAACTGGATTAGTCACAACCAATGGCCTATCAACAATACCTGGTTCCAAACCTAACCGGCCTATGAGTTCACTAGAAACAAACGAGTGCGACGCTCCGGTATCCAACAAAACTCTAACTGGAACACCACATAGGAAAAGAGTACCTTGAACCACCACACTCTTTCCCTTCTCTTCTGCAGTAGGAGCTTTTGAAGATGACGGAACAGCTCCCAAAGTATAAGCCTGCACAATCTGCTTGTCCCTACTCGGTTCTGGACAATTCTTCCTGAAATGCCCCGGCTTGTCACAGTTGTGACACTTCACCGGCGCCTTCGGATTCTTGCAATCCTTGGAGAGATGGCCTTTCTGCTGACAGTTGTAGCAAGTCACTTCGCCTTTCGGCCTCTTCTGACCATCCTTACCCTTCTGCTGCTGCTGCTGCTTCCTTTTCTTGTTTCTACCCTGCTGGGGTTTAGACTCTTCCCTGGTTACAGCAACAACAGATCCTTCCTTAGGAAACAGATTCTCGTGTCTGAGAACTTCCTCCACAAGCTTCCTAAATGAATCGTCCAAGTGATCCATCAATCTTGGAGCCTGTACTTGATCTCCAACATCTACTGATGGCCCCGGGGCTGACATCCTTCTCCTGATCGAAGTCATCATGGTTTCGAACATAGCAACATAATCAGCAGCCCCTTCAGTAGCACGGCCTTCCCTAGCAGCTGGTCTCCCTTTTTGACTCATTCTCAATATCTATAAAAAGGAATGATTAGCATACCGAGAGAAACAACTGCATAAAGGACTCAAACTCTACTAAGCTACTATATTATATATAGTAATCATCCATCAAAATACAATTACGTCCCTCTTACGTAGTTATGACAGCGAGCGTTGGGTAAAATCGATTAACCAATGCTCTGATACCAAATGTGACGACCGCCCATGACCCCTGCACCGAATCTAGAGATAGTGCGCTGTAAAGTGTGCCAGGCGACCATGGACGATTGTCAAGGTAAGATTTAAAACGAAAGAATCTATCGTATTACTCACAGCGCATGGACAAAATACAATAGAACATATGTATAGTGAAGCTTTACAGAACAAAATGACATCATATAAAACTCCATAATAGCTGAATACAAGCATCCACATAGTCAATACATCCAGCCTCACTACATATCTCTCAGAGAATACAAAACAGCGGAATATCCAGTACATATAATAAGAAGATAATATGCAATCCTCCAGCTCGTCTTCGATATCAGCATCGTGAGAAGAGAACAGCACCTGTCACCTGCTACCTAGTCTGCCCGTCCCAAAATGGACGAACAGCCCAAGGCAATAAGAATTAAAAACATAAAGCCTTGAGTCAGACAACAGTCTTAGTGAGCAGTAAATTAACTAACAACATACCAAAGGAGCATAAAGGAAAAGGAATAGGAATACAACCCTCCCACTCCAACCTCATTCTACAGTGATAGCCCCCAGACACACACTAAGCAGAAGCAAACATAGCAGAGCATACAATTTAAAGTAAAGCAATTGTCACTCGAGTCAAGAGCGATGTTTTCCAAGTACAAATCCCAAGGTCTAAAACCAAGGTCAGATAAGCACCCAGGAAATACCGCTCTTGAGACCGAATGACGATACAACCAAACATCCATGACTCGGCTATCACTGTTATCATTGTTGCGATATCACCGTTAATTGAATGACCGGCACATTCTTTCAGCCGTCCGTCAAGGGCTAATGGTAACCCCGGTTCTAGACATAACTCCCGCACGTCATCGTGACCCGTGCCTAGGATTATCGAATCTACCCAGAGTACTTGACCATCAACTTAGTCTTTTGGGCGTCCCCATGTACTCTTGCTTAGAGCATGCTAGAACCTTCAACAACGATGAGATCTCAACCTCCTAGTCATCCTCCTCGACGACTATTACCATACTAGCTCAAGCGCCTCTCGAGCATCCATTATCCTTAACTCGAATCATATCACCGAGTTATCAACATGCTTGGAATGATCCCGCCTGGATTAGACCAAGTCTTCATCATATGATGCCTCGCTTCATTACATCCTCGCAAAGCTTCATCTCAACTTCACATCATCAAATCTATGCATAGGAGCTTCATCATCCCGCTACATATGCCACGAGCAGCTTTTCCAATTCAAGAGCCTTTCCCTTAGCTTTTGAATCACCTTCGATCTAAATCTAATCATCAATCATCTAGTTCATAACAATCAATCAAATCAAACATCAATCCAAGCAATCAAGCATTCAAAAAAAAATGATCTAAGTAGACAATTATAACAATAATGGCATTTTCGTAATTAAAGAGTTGAAAGTCCAATAAGCATGAAAACATGGATTATATCTCTACAAACTTGATGAATGAACTTGCATAGGTTAACATATGATAAAATGGATGTAACATCATCATGAACAATGGATCTATATGGATCTACACATAGGATGAAGAAAATGCATGGAAATCACTATTTTAACACCAAATCGGGCCAACAATCCGATATACTCCTTTGGATCCGTGTGAGAGATAATCACCACTCACCAAATCTCCTAAACAAACCCAAATCAACACGCTTCAGATCTGGACAGCAAAGGATCAAGCTTGATCTATCACAAATCCGCTTCAAATGAAGAAATCTCTCTTGAAAAGATGAAGATCTTCAATCTAAGCTCTTGAATCTTCAATCTTGATCTTCGATTTGGATGGATGGAAGCACTTGATTAGAGTGGAGAAAAGAAGTGAAGAAGTGTAGAAGTCGAGCTCTCAAAATGGCAGCACTTCGTCGCTTCAAAAATCCGGATCCCAAAAAGTGAGAACAACCCCTCCTATTTATAGCTGAAATCTGTCCTTAAGTCGAAATCTGGCTATCTCCCTAAGTCGCTTCCGACCTAAGCCTCTCCGACCTAAGCCTCTCCGACCTAACAGATGTACGACTTAACTCCTCAGCGACCTAACACTTAGGAAACACAGCGACCTAACAACCTAACGACTTAACTACCTACGACTCAGTTGGGTTGCGACCTAACAACTTAGGCTTCTACGCGACCTAACACAGGCTACGACTCAACCCTTCAGCGACCTAACAACTTACTAAGCTACGACCTAAGACTTACAAAACCCTGCGACCTAACAACTTAGCACCCACGCGACCTAACAGTGCTACGACCTTATACTTATGCGACCTATCCCCTTAGGTCGCTAACACCCCAACTCCTTAGGTCGCTAACAAGCTAACCCCTTAGGTCGCTAACACGGCAACTCCTTAGGTCGCTAACAAGCTAACCCCTTAGGTCGCTAACACGGCAACTCCTTAGGTCGCTAACACGCTAACTCCTTAGGTCGCTAACATGCTAACTCCTTAGGTCGCTAACAAGCTAACTCCTTAGGTCGCTTACGACCTTACCACCCAAGCTACCAGACGACCTAACACATAGCGACCTATCCCTTAACTCGGTTACTACGACCTAACTCTAACCTTAAGTCATTGCCGACCTAACCACACACCTAATAACCACTAGGTCGCTAACTCGCCCTGCCGACCTAACACTTAGCTCACCGAAACTCTTAGGTCGCTCCCAACAGTTTCCTTAGGTCGGTCAGTTCTTTAGGTCGTTAACTCGCCCTGCCGACCTAATACTTAATCAAACCCTAGGTCGCATAACTCTATAGGTCGCTCCAACTAACCCACGACCTAACACTAACTCGCCGAATTCCTTAACTCGGTCACGACTTAGCTCTTAGGTCGTTCACGACCTAGGACTTAGACAAATTTCCCTAAAAATCTGAAATGACTTAAAAATGCTAAAATTCCAGATTTGACAAACTTTTCGATCCGTGAAAAATACGGGTCGTTACAAAAACCCAATTCAATTTAAATTCAAATCACTTTAAAATACACTTTAACATTTTAAAGTTGATAACCACTTTAATTTATAAAACTTTATTTATTGCAAAACTAGGATTCAAATTTAATTTGAACCCATATTCTAAAATTGATTCAAACATTGTTTAAATCCTACCTTCAAATTTTAACAATCTATAAATTTGAAAACCTGACAGGTTTCTAAAGCCTGTTACATAACAAACTAACCCGAGACCATCTCCAAATGCTTTGAGTCGAATTCCCTAAAACTTCGGCAACTCACGCAAACTACTCGAGAAACTCGAGTACCCATCTCCCTCAAATCTAACTTCACCAGGAACAAAACATACACCGTGCACATGCACAGTCCAACCACCCTTCTCCGATCGTCAACGACGCCTCACTCAAGTCAACGATCACTATCGCATCCAATCCCGATCGTCAGATCATCGATTTTAACTCGAAATCGAATTTGAGCAACCCAAGCAAAGCCTGGAACCATAACCCAAACCTGGAACTATCTCGAATACGTCCCTCCGACCACCAGAGAGTCTACACTTCCGGCCTTGCCATCGCCTACCTCCATGCTTCCATTGCCCAAAGTTCGGTGGAACTCGATCCACCAGAGGGGTCGTGTCAATCAAAATTCACGACCATGCCAAAACTAGGGTTATAAACTTCAATCGATCGCTGCCGCCACCACAACGCCTCGATCATCTTCCTGGCATTTTTCCCTTACTCTCCAATCATTCGTGCATCATCGCTGGAAACTACAATCTCCCAGATCACAGAGATCACCAGAAAACCCCTAATTTCCATTTTCTGGTCAAACCAGAAATGTACTCAAATCCCATTTCTAAAAATCATAATTTTAGTTTCAAAAATAAAGTTTTAGTTTTAGAATTTGATTCAGATTCCTGAATCAAATAATCAGGGTACTTAATTTTTAACTTATTTTAAATTTTCTGTGTTGTTTAGTATTTCCAGAGGCAATACAAAATTGTTTTCACTTAAACAAATTTTTAAACTTAAATCTATGATATAACAAACACAATTTGTTCAAGACTTAAGTTCTAACAATGATTGAATCAAGAGCAAGTGAATTTTGATTAGAATTTGAACCTAGAACTAGAATAAGAAAAGAATACAGATATATGCACAACAATATTTCATATACAAAGCTAAGCTGATAAATTGATTCACCGACATATTTGTTTTCATAGATGATCAAGAAACATAGTTATATATTAACTATTTAAATTGTGATGTTACTCACCAGTTTTTAGAAAAGGAAGAACAGAGCCTTGATTTTGAAAACAGACCTTTGAAACTGCTAGCGAAAACTCTCTTTAATCTGACCTTCATTTTTATTGAGTAGAATTGTTGTTTAAGTTGAGTTGAATAAAGCTTTAGTTGAAATATACTTTTCTGGACTGCTTCTCTTATGTAAACGAAATGAAATAGAGAAAATTTGATAAATAGAACAAAGTTTATACAGGACTGATATCATTTTACAGGGTTGTTTATTTTATTTGTACAAAAAGAATGTTCAGAGATTTTTCTCTTCTCTTGGAGGCTGATATGATCTATGCTGGTGTACTAGAGATGTTTTGCATTTATGAAGTTGTCCTTATGTCTAAAATTACTCATCTATCTTTATTTCGTATGTACTTATATAACATTGTATATTTTTTTAAATCTACTCTCAAGTGTACATACTCATTTCCTGTACAAGCCCGAAGACAAATTTTCCTTTTATACTTTGTTTTACTCTTGCCTTTTCACAATTACTTACAACCGTGCAACTAAATGTATTTCCCAGAACTAACAAATGTGTACACTTTCTAGCATATCTAAACTTCATATATAAGATTCTTTAGAATTTACATAAGTTTTTACTTGAAAGTTGTTATGGTTATTATAGTTATAATGTTAACTTGTATATTTATATCTTATGTTCATATATATACTTTTGTCTTATAAATATAAAGTTGCTATAGTTATTTGTTATAAAATTTAACCTAAGTATTTAATCCTATTTATTTAAAAACTTAAACTACCAAATATTTAATTATCTATTATTATTTTATTTTATACTTATATTAAATATTTATAAGGTTTATTTTATTTAAGCATTTTTGAAAGACTTCATTTCAAATTTACAAATCATAGTTCCTTCCAAAATATATATAACAATTCTATTCATATTAAAAATCTATTTGTAAAAATATTACATTATTTATATTGTTTAAAAATAACTCATTATTAAATTAAAATAATTTATACAAGAAATTATCACTTCATTAATAAACTACTTATTTTTATCAAGCTATACTTAAAAAAGAACAACAAACCTTTTATTAAATTTAATTTTAAGCTATAATCATTTAAACACATTTTAACTTTAAATCTTGTGTATATTTTAAAGACAAATTATTATTTATTTAATATTGAATTAAATCAAATTTCCAAATTACCAAAAATATTAGAATTTGAAAACATATCTTTATTTATTAACTTTTAAAACAGATCTTGTCTATTTACAATATATACAAATATATATGTGCATTATAAATAGAAAATAATTTATTAGCTTTTAGAAGATAAATTATCAGTCAAATACTTATTTAAAAGATGATTATTAAATCAATTCAAATCTTATTATCAATTATTATCATATCAATTTAATTTTTAATGCAGATATTAAATTGATATTGCCCAAAATTTCCGGGATGTCACATGCACAATGGTGGTATGGTGAGATATTATTTTAATTTAAAAATAAAATCAAGCTTTAAACGTTCGAAAATCTTGAACTCCTATCGAAACGTGCCGCTTGGCGTTCTATATGTAATACCCATATTCCAAACACAATGGAACTAGTATCGAGACCTACTCCCATCATATATAGAAGTTAGCTTTTCAAATCGAATCATATTATATTAATTTCTACAATTTATTTCTACGCATCACGAGCTCACAAGACCATACAGTATGTCCAACCGTCACGAAACTTGTCATTGTTCAAGAATTATTATTACAGTCCCAATGACACCAGTTTCGTCAAAATCTAAGACATTGTCCCGGAAGGCTATTTTCACATGTTACTTAAAGCGATTATTATAAACCAAGTTTAATTGCTTTTAAATTCAAATTCAAAGGTTTAGTATCTTCATTCTTATCCAAATTGTAACGTTCCCCCCTTCTGACCGTCTCCAGTCGGTAATTAAACCAACTTGAAACGTTCAAAAAGACGGATTGTTATTTAGTTTATGTAATTTAAACAGAATCAGCCATAGAAACACAGAATAATAATATTTCATTACTATGAATTTCTTTTACATACATCAGAGTTTATACAATGTATTACATTTATACAGCGGAATCTCTTAAAGTACAAATTTCCTGAAAACTAAAGTGATTCTTTTACCCTCTCTCTCTAACTTCGCTGCTCGAAAATCTTCAAGCTGTAAAATACTCGGTCTGACCTGAGTATTACATTCAAAAGAAAATAATACACAGGTCAGTCTAATTCAAACTCAGTTATTAGTGCATAAAAGCAATAATAATTTAAATAGACGACAATCACAATAATTCCCGTCTATCCGACTCTTTAAACAAAGAAATCGGATAACAGTAAATATAACACTTAACAGTGTTAAACAATAAATCAGCAAATTTAAATCATCAACAGAGATAAATAAACAATTTATCAAATCGGCTAAATCAATTTAAAACAATCGAAATTGTCCCTTTAAAACATCAAAGTTTGATTGGCTGCCATACACGCACGCGTGTACGGCCTCGCCACTAGTATAAAATGCATAAAAGATCAATGCATCAAAAGCAAAAGAAATACCAATAAAATCAAGGCGGTGTGGCTGCAGTACACACGTACATACATGCACACTGCCTCACCAACTCGAGTGCACAAGGTCAAATCAAAATCAGATTCAACACAAGTGCAAATGGCCTCGACCAAAATATCAATGATAGCTGCAACAATGAACTGTGCATGTACACAGAGAAATCAAACAAGTTAAACCCAAATGTTCAAATACTCAAGTAATACAAAAGTATCATGTACAAGTCTGAACAACAAGAATGCCCAGATTCAACAAAATATCACATGTATGGTGTCAAGTGAACGGGCACAGACAAAGGCAACATGAGACCAGATGCTCAAGTGCAATTAGGACCAAAATCAACTAGGCAAACACTTGAATACAATGGTAAACTGCAACATGTACTGCAGCCACCACTTGAATTCAATGGCCAGTACAAGGATAACTAATCAAACTGCAAATAAAAAATCAGTGCATCAATGCAATGAAACCCAACAATAAAACACTGCAGCCACCACAAATTTTTTTTAAGGCAGGACTGCAACAGTGAAACATACATCTATATACATACATGAATGTATGTATACAAATGGTCAAGTGAACATAAGGAAATTGAACAACTACAAGTACATGTAGAAGCAATAATGCAAACTACAATGTCACAGCAACAAGGTGCACCCGACCAGGCTACAAGATATCATAGTGCAGACAACAAAAAGAATGGAACAACGACTAACTCAAATGAATAAAGAACCGTAAACATATATGCAAATTCGAACATACATATATACATATAAAATGATGTATATACATACATGACTTCATACATATATATGAAGACTACAATGCAACTGGATGCAAACAGTCTCCAAAACAATGAATGTACGAACTGTAAACATATATAATACTGTAACTGGACAGTACTAACATCATAATCTAGAACAAGGCAAAATGCCAAAGTCATAGTACACCAAAATGATCTAATAACCGATAAATTCGAACAAGTCTTAAAATCAGGCTTCAAAATCCCAATAAACATAGACAGCAAAGGCAACATGTTGTTATGTCAAAGTAAGGTTCAAGTGATAAATAAGCAGCACAAGACAATATTCAAGTGCAGACTCAAGTGATGTAAGCAGCTAATATACATGAGCACAAATCTATAACAGTTCAATATGCATCAATTTCAAATCAAGTTTGACATAGTCAAGGCCGAAGTCAAGCATTTTCCCAAAATAGTTTTCACAAAAAAATAGGTGAATCAAACTAACAACAAGACTTCTTCAGTAATAAAGATGAGTGCAGACCTACACATATATATACAGACATGAATGTATGTATACATATGCTCAGAACCTCACCCAGACAGTACAACTCGAAGCAAAATGATTTGCAGTGCAGACTTGAAGTTCAAAACAATATAGACCATCAGTGGAGCTACAGAAAATGTACCAAGCAACCAGGGGATGAAAACAAAAGTCAATATATCAGAAGTGAATGCAGAGACAAAGCACAAGAATGCAACTATACTGAGATGCATATGCACTGAAAGCCCATACAACATCACATTGCAACTGACACACATACAACTACAAAACCATCAAGCAAACATCACAATGCAACTGTCAACTTGAATATGAGACAGGTCAAGGAATGAAAAATACCAAATGTAACAGGTTCGTATGTACAAAATATACAATGAAGAAGATCAAAACCTTCAATGTAGATGCCAACATGAAATTCATGAACACAATATAAACCATCAGTAACAACATAAAGCAGTGCAACTACATGCGCAATGCATCTACAAGTGCAGATGGCCAGAGTCGAAGCTTATAGGGGCCGGAGAAAGGATTCACAGAGAAATCAAGCAATGCCAACAGAGATGAACATATGAAGATATTTGAAGTCAAGGAATAAGAGTCAAATGCCAGAGAAGCAGATTTCAAAATTCACGAAAAAAAAACAAAGTTCGTATCTTTGAAATCGTCAAAAAAACAACAATCGAAAGAAAAGAGGAAAGTTTTGTTGTCGCATAACTCAAGAAAAATCGAACGAAACAAAAACCCCAAAATTATCACTGACGAAACAAATCGAACGCAAGGCATAATACCAAATCGAATCAGATGTGAGTGAAATAGAAAAAGCACTCACCTTTTTCACGAATAGCACGAATCGAAGAAAATTGAAGCAGTCGCCTTTGAATTGAGCAAGCCCTAGCTATCGAGATGAATGGGCGAACGAAAAATTGAAGCCGCCATTTTTTTATCTTCGTTCGATTTTTTTTAGTTTTAGGGTTTGAATAAATGAGAAAATGAAAGAGGACGAGGTCGTGGTTTTGCAGAGGAATCATCGTGGCATTAGGCATGGGCTGGGCGTGATTTATTTGTACTAGAGGTATGTTATTTTTTTCTTTTATTTTGTTTTGTTTTTTTTTAATTTGTAGATAAAATTTATTCAATTCTTAAAAATCATTATCTATATTACTTTCATTTTGCATATATCATATCAAATTTTAAATTCAAATATATCCCTCATATTTTAAACTTGACAAATTCAAACAATTTCACAAATTTAAATCAAAATTTAAGTCAATTATTAATTTAAAATAGTTTAAAATTTTGGGATCGTTACACAAATAGAGTTTAAATCTACTTCCGAAATCATTTTCATTCACATAAAATTCAAGGTTTAATTATTTAAACGTTTCCAATATTCATATAACCATTATATTTGAAATTCAAGTTATTTAACTTATAAAATTAACTTTTCAATATTTAAAATCAATTAAATATTCCAAATTCAAATGACTGAAATTTTGGGTCGTTACAGAGGCAAGATTAGAAATACCTATCACGAGTTGTTTTAGACATTCATGTTATAGTCGTGTGCTTTGTTTGTTTATTGTATGTACTAGTAGTGGCACCACTGAACTTATGTTATAAAAAGATTATGTGTTAGTAATTGAACTGATGCATTATGTTAATGATTGATGATTTACATTAGTAGGATACTAGTGTAAATTTTGAATTTGAGTGTACTTATATGAAGGTGATTTGCACTATCATGTTGTTAGTATAATTTTTATATTCCTTATCTGAATTTCGAGAATAAAATTCCTATATGGAGGAGATACTCTAAAGACCCATAAAATAATAAATAATTAATTATAAGAATATAGGTTAATTGAGTACATAAGAAAATAAAAAGATCAAACAAGATAAATATATGAGGGACATTTATTTACTTTGTGAATACTGGATTGAATGAAAAAGTAAGGAATTTGTCTAAATGAGATATAATTAAATTTAGCCATGAATAAGTGAAATCAATTAACTGGTAATTGGGACAATTAGATATGATTGAATTCAGCCGTAAATATGTAAGAAGAAGATTTAAAATTTATAGAAAGGATATCTTATATAAAGGTAATTAGATTCAGCCATATGTATAAAGGGGAAATATAAATATTTGAATATGGAATATTTTTATTGAGGAAAATAAATTAGGCGAGAAAGGATTGAATATAGGAGATCTTGTAACGGTATTTGCATGTAATTAAATCTAGTCATTTATAATGGGAGTCAATTTAAATACGTGAATGTGAAATAATTAAATATGCTACCTATGAGGTGATCAAACTAATATTTGTATAGAGAGGATCTTGCAAAGGAGAAAATAAATTAATACTAAGGAAAGTGAATTAAATTAATTTAATTACAAGAATTACCTAAGAAAGATTGGATTAATTAGGTTCGAGCACTTTTAAAAGTTAATTAAACGGACCAATGGTAGCTAGAGAAATTAAAGTCGACCTAATTATTGAAAATAAATAAATTTGAATTTTAAATGGTAAAGGGTTTAAAATCTGAATATTGAGTGAAGTAAATCTTTTATTTAGGGAAATAGATAAATGAGAGGGATTTAAGACAATTAATATAAATCCACCTCACATTCTCTTTGTTGCAAAATATAAAGGAAAAGAACAAAACTCCATTATCAAACCAAGGCTGACCACATTTCAAGGGAAAGAGAAAGTGGAAATCAAACATCAAAAGTAAAGATTTTAACTTTAAAGGAAAAGAGAAGATTTAAGCAAGTATTTCAAAGCTTTTATAGATTAAGGTGGGTAAAATTTCCCCTAAAACCTTGCAAATGCATTTGGGTTCATATTCGATTTTGTTTGTATGATTTTAATATTGATAAGTTTGAATGATTAAATATGGCTTTGAATATGTTTTATGAAAATGAAAGAAATTTAGTCAAGTTTTAGGATATAACATTGTTTAAGAATATCGATATGTCACGAAATTTTAGTATGACATTTCTAATGATAAGATAGAGATGAGTGCTTAATTTCATAACTTTTTTGATGAAATAATTTATTTTGGATTTTTTAAGTGGAAATGGATAAATTCAAATGTATATTGGTATTAAAAAATATCAAAATTAAATATTTTGTTCGAAATTTTTAATAGAGGAAGAAAAGGATGTTTAAGAATTTTAGTGAATTTTTGGGAATTTTCCAATTAATATTTGATTTGATACGAGATAATTGGTTAAGGAAAAACGTACATGAATTCAGAGCATAATTAAGGAAATAATTAATAAATGAAGATTAATTTTGGGCTATAGTCAAGAATTAATGTCACAAAACAAAAGCAACCAGTAAATAAATGACATGTATTCAGGTTCGTTACAGAATATTGCTTTATTAAGGCGAAATATCATTTTTCATTTAATTACAGATTTTCCACTTGGCATGCAATGGGTATAGCATGCGATAACTATAGGTTGTGATAGCTATGTGTTTCAATGGCATTGTAATTGTGACATATGATAGTAAAGTTAACATTGACATTCGATAGCTATTAAACTATGCTTCCAGTAGCTAATAATGGCCAATTATTTAAATAAATTAAGAAAGTTTATAGTGACATTTTGGAAGTCGCTTTCCAAGACATTGATTTTGAATTTCATAGGGATGAATTAATAAAGGAAATTTTATAAGTTAAAATTGTGTTAACTTATTTGAACTTTGAAATAGACTAAGCTTAAGAAAACTAAGAAATAGTTTTTGCATCATTTAAACTAAAGATGAAAAACTATTTTATCTAAACAATGTGTAGGGTACACAATAAATAAATGAAAGAAATGAATTGAACAAAGATCATAAAGATATACCAACTCATTGAGTTATTGAATGATAGGTGCCAATACTAATGATGTCAAAAATTCAATGGTAAATGGTAGGGTGCCACAACTTCGGAAGTCTATAGGGTTTAATTCAATAAACTGAACTTTAAGGTAAGTTCATAGCCAGGTGGTGTTATAAATGAATTGACAATATGAAACGAAGGGGTTTCGGGACTAAGAAGGGAAATTGACACTTAGTAAGGATGACTACTAGAATGTATTCTATGTGCTTATATTCAACCTCTTAGGAGAGTCAGGTGGCTCTAGTCAGGATGGCTCTCATGGTGGAATGAGTGGCCATTTTATCTGGTGATGTTACTTGAGAAAAGATTAGATTAGTGATAGGAAGGCCTAGGGAGGTAGTCACTAAATAGTTAAATATAACATTTAGACCTGTGCTGTTAAAGCGCTCGGCAGATTTAAAGCGGTGGAGGTGCAAAAAGTCATAACGGGGATACAGCGAGGATATAGCGGGATATAGTGGATGGCTTTAAAATAGCATATAAAACTCGTACTTAATGTTTTTACGAATATATAAATGGTAATTAAATGAAAATTTATCATTCAATTGA
Source organism: Allium fistulosum (assembly GCA_030737815.1). Classification (NCBI taxonomy): domain Eukaryota; kingdom Viridiplantae; phylum Streptophyta; class Magnoliopsida; order Asparagales; family Amaryllidaceae; genus Allium; species Allium fistulosum. The sequence continues at coordinate 331,351,754 of CM060906.1, forward strand.
ATTGTAACTGATACATAAATAATTTTTAAATAAAAACATGTGCGAATATACTTTAAATAAACGTAAAACTGTTATATAACATAGTTGAATTTAGTAGAATATTAGAGTATTTTCATTTCTGAAAATATATTAAAAATTAAATCAAATAAATTAGTTTCATAATTTTTATAATGTATAAATTGAATTTTTCAATTCATTTTATTAAAGAAGATATAGCGGGAATAGCGGAATATAGCGGAAATAACGGGATATAGCGGAAATAGCAGGGATTAAAGCGGAAAGGCTATATTGTGGGGCTATATGGAAAAATCGTAGCGGTAGAAAGCCGCTATGAGATATAGCGAGGTTATAGCGGGGTAATAGCGGGGCATTAACTGCACAGATTTAGACTGACAGCTAAATAAGATTTCATATGATGTTTGTAGATAGGAATGATGATTATACGACATGGTTCATAATTGGATATTAAGTATAGAGTATGCTTATAACTTAAAAGATGTTATATGAATGCTCATGCTGTGGTGTTGTTTATATGATATTATGTAATTGTTGTGATATAAAAGGGGGAATAATTTATTCCGTGCTTTAGCGGTGTGGTCTCACTGTATGTTTAGGGTAAAGTTTTTCTCATACTAGGCTTTATGTCTGATCCGTGTTTTTATAATTTCCCATAAACTCACGGGTACTTGTTCGAGTAGGCTGAGTTTATGGGCTTGGATAGGTTTCTCTTAGAAAGAATAATAAAGAAGCTAAAGATGAAGCATGCATCTTGTAGTTAATAAAAGATGCTTTTATTGTGATGTTGCAAACTACATGGTTAATATCGGTATCGGGTACATATCGGTCAAGTACCGGTATAGGATATTTTAAAATACCATGATAATATCAGATAATATCGATAAAATATCGGACATATATAGAACATGTTATAAACAATATTATATAGAACATATGATGTTATAATGATGTTAAGATTTTAAATATTTGGATAAATAATGTAAAATTACTATCGAAGTCTAATTGCATATAGTTTACAGATTACAATCCATTTATTGAGATATTTTACAAAATAATTTTTTTAATATAAGCTAATATAAACTGAGAAATTCGTATATGGTACATCTTTATTATTTTCTTTTTTAAATCATCTAATCATCTATATTACTTCCCTAAAATTTTCATATTTATCGTTTCATCGTTTTCATTTTCACTTAATTTATCGAATAAGCAATGTTGATTTGATGCCAATTACTATTTTAGCTCATTTCCGGTCGATATGTCAAATAAAAAACTTTACTACTCTTCAACTTTTAGTTCTTGGCGCGTGATAATAACTAATAAAAAAAATTCATAAGCTAACTTACTAATTAGAAATGATGAACAAAAAAACAAGTAAACAAAGAAGTAGCTCTTTCATGATCTTGTTTTTAGTGGTAAAGTTTTCACGGAAAATAAAACATATAAAATAGTGGAATAAGCTGAGTTATCTTTATTGAAAGACTAATGTAGAGGACTAAAACAGTATGGTTAAAACAAAAAATTAGTACATTGGGATTTCTAATATGGTCTAGATATTGTCATTCACCATATATGAAAAACAAATATTGAAAATGCAAAGATATTTTTTTGTATTTACATTTTCTTTAATACATACAATAATTAATGATATTCTTAAAATATATCACGTAATTTACACTAAATATCGAATTGATATATCGGCAAATACCGAACGATATAATAGTAACCCGATATTTAAAGCGACATCTTGAAAAAGTATTAGCTTGGGAGCGATATGAGATATATCGGCGATATTATCCGATAGTAACTACATAAATTGCAAAAAAAATTCTATGGCTAGTTAAGTGTTCATGTCGGCATCATCATATGTCAGGCACGATACTATTATTTATGTTTTATTATATTTACCCCTATGTAGGAATGAGTTGAGTTAATGAATACGTAATGAAATTTATGTATAGAATTTGATATAATAAAGTTATTTAGCTGCTATGTTTACATGTTGTGAAAAAATACCGATCTCACTTCATTGTTGAAAAATAATTCTAGTGATGATTGTAGCATCGTCGATGCTTATTTTAGGGTCTCGAAGTAGGGGATGTTACAACTTTGGTATCAAAGCCTAGGTTACGGGACACTTAAGTAAAACAGAGCTAAGTAGAAAACTAGGTAGAAACTAGATATTTGAAAATTAACACCTTGTGAAGGGTATAAGCTATATATAATGTAGTTGTATTTTGACATAGATATATAGTGGATATGTATATCCCTCTACTATTGCTCTCTCTCTCTCTTTAATTTTGTTTCTTACAAACAATTGCTTATGCAGAAGGCAAGACTGAATCTATGTAGCGGACGTTCGACTTTGGGAAGTGTAGGAGAAAATGCTTGCAAGGGAATTACTAGTGCGCAACCTAATAGCCAAGGAGAGGAGGCCGCACTGGAAGTTCATGTTGAGTTTGTAGGCTTAGACGTGTTTCTCTTAGACAGACGAATAAAGAAGCCAAAGAAGAAGCAAGTGGCTTATAGTTAATAAAATTTTCTTTTATTCCGATGTTGCAAAACAAGAGTTTATAACCGATTAAGTGTTCGTGTCGGCATCTTCATATGTCGGCATGACACTATTATTTATGTTCTATCATATTTACCACTTCGTGGGAATGAGTTGGGTTAATGAATATGTAATGACATTTCTATAAGGGAAATTTGATGTAATGAACTTATTTAGCTGCTTTATTTATTTAATGTTGAGAAAAAAATATTAATCTCACTTTGTTGCTTAAAATAATTCTGGTGATGACTGAACATCATCAGTGTTCATTTTTGAGTCTTGAAGTGGGGGACGTTATTGCTAAACCCAATAAATATACAACATCCAAACAAATATCGTCCTACAGGTCATGGTCAATAGACTAGAACTTGCTCATTATTACGTACTATCTACCATGTGCATCAAGTTTGAAAGACATACCGACTTTATTCTTGGATCATTGACTCCGTAGTTTGACCGTTCATATTGAATTCATTATGAACTCGCTGAAGTGTACTTTCATGGATCTCCTTAATATATTAAGGATGGTTGAGAGTATATTCATGTAGAAACCTAGTGCAGTACTCACATTCAAGTACACAACTTCTTTGAATAGTTAGAAGAAGATAGAGCCTAGGTGGGAGGGTAACTGTGACAACCCGATTTTTCCTACCCGAAAAATCGAACCATCAGGATAAGAAGAAGGAGGTAGAAGAAAAGAAAACAACACAACAAAATCTCACATCGAAGCGGAATAAAATATAATAGATAATAATTGATCTTTACAGAAAAGAAACTATATATGTTTATACATACATCACCAGAATACAACATCAGAGTACAATATAATCAACATCACAATTCAGGACAGTTATAATAACTTGTCCCACATACAGAATACACAACATACACAATACAGCGGAATATACATCATATACGTGTGATACGTCTCGCCATCCAGCTCGTCTCTTGAGCTCCACAGTATCCTTTACTGTAATCTATAATACTCGGTCTGACCCGAGCATTATAATAAAATAACATTCGAGTTAGTCTGGAAAACCAGCGTGATAAAACACGCTCAATTAGATTATTAAAGTTTTCCAAACCCTTTGAAATCAAAATCATCTCGAAGACCACGCCACAAATAAACATGTCGGGTTTTTACCTTACGATAGCCAAAACACTTTCTTATCAAATCCGTCTGATATTATAATAGTGTCTATATACAAATACTTATTAAAATAGCTGAAATTGTTACATCTATTAAATTCCAGCTAATAGGTATACAAACCAAACCGTAAAGGCGCGTAGGAAGAATGGATTTCCAGCTAATGACTAGGCACTGGGGTACCGCCTGTCACAGTACCTGGTCTAGATCAGCGTACCAAGGACCATGCCCGATCCCCTGCAACACAAGACTGGAACTACCTAAGGGTAATTCCGAGTAAGATCACCCCATGGTTGGCGCGACCAACCGCCACACAGCCAAAATAAAAAGGGACATCTAGACACGGATGATCTCACCCTAATGGGCACTACCCACATAGCCTTGCTGCATAACCCCTAATTTTCAGTCATTCTAGGTTGATGAGGCTTGAGGCCAAGCGTTACCTTTTAAGAATGTTTTACTTAGAATGCCCACCGTCCACCTGATGATGTTCCGAAAGCATTCATCCATACAAGTCGTTCCGGGTTCGAACGGAACCGAAGGCACTATTCCTACTACATCCATTTTGGAATCACCCTCAGGATTAGTAGCGATTAGCCCTTGCACTTCACTGCTCCATCTTCGACTCCGACTCGTTTTCCCTATGAAAACGTACAAACCGAATCGAAGTGGTTTTCCGAAAAATAAATCCCGATCCCGGTCTCTTCGAAACGATCAGCGCATTGCCCAATATTGATAGTCGGTTATTTAACTATCAATTAACATTCACAAACATCCATCAAACAATAAATAATTTTCCAAATTATTTATTAATCTCAAAATATCTTCGCAAGATATATTTTCATTTTTCAATCCTTTTGAAAACAGTTTTCAAACCACACTCCTCTTATGGAATAAATTTCCAAATATTTATTTCCACTGGAACACCCAACACAAAACTTTAGATTTTTAAAAATAATTTAAACCCATTATTATAAAATATCCCTTAAGACATTTAAGTTAAAAACTACTTTAATATTTATTCAAAAATATATACTTTAAGAATATTTAAAATGAAGTTACTTTATAAAATATAAAACTAAATTTTTATCCCTTTAAACAAAATTTCAAGTCACCTTTAAATAATTACTACTATAATAAATTTTGAGAAATACTTACTTTAAAATCTAAAAATTTATAATAAATTTTCTAAAACATGCTTTTTAAAACAAGATTAAAACTTTTAACTTATATCTTAAAATTTGCTTTGAAAACTTACTTGGCTATCCAGGGAAATACGCTTCTCTTTCACATCTTTAAAAATAAATCACTATTTATTTTTAAACAACTTTACCCATCCCTTTAATAAATTCCCACCGTGAATTTATTCTTCCAAATATCCACTCATATATTACTTCTCTTTTATAAACCCAGTTTATAAATTTGATGGTCTCATCCATCTTTAAACACAGTTTCAAACACTTTATCAATTTCCAAATTGATTTCCAAATTACTCCATTTTGAAATAAGTGCCTTTATTTACTCAATTTATTCCAAAATCCATTAATTTCAAAATTTATTTCTTAATTATGATTTAAAATCCTTTTTAACTGAAACTACCAATTTTGGATTTCCCAAATTCCTTCTTTATCCTTTTAAATAAATTCAACCTTGAATTTAAAAATAAATTCTTTATTTCTTGATATAATATCACTTAAGTGTAAAATTTAATATTTCTTTGTTTATTTAAAATTCCCTTTCCCATACTCGGAATTTTATTTATTAAAATTTTAAAATCACTTTTATTCTTTCCCAATTCATTCTTAAATTTATTCAAATTCTCTATAATTATTTTACTTAAAAATTCACTCCTTTATTTGCTTTTCAAATATCCAATTCTATATATTTGGTAACTTAGGGTACTGAAATATTCAAGCAAACCATAGCATTCAATATTCCAATTATCAGTATAATTCATCATAGAATATCAAATATTCATATCATAGAATATTAAACAATCTAAATAATTTTAGGAATCCAGTTGGATCCCTCCAACCTGTTTTCCCTACATCCACAGATGTTAGCACAATACCAATTCCACTTCGAGGTGGAATATTGCGGTATATGGGTTTATATAATATCATCCGCTTTTATGCGGCGCATAGGGTCTCATCCGCTATATAATGCAGGAAATCAATCACTTCAATATATACTAAATATACTACTATATATAATATAACACATCAAATCAATCCAATCATTCAACCAATTATTTAAATTTAACCCTTTAAACTTAAATTAAACCCAGATGAGTGAGATTAACTCACCTTCGATTTTATTTGCAATCCACTTCCAACTTGTCTTGTTTTCTTCATGATTTTCAGACCTTGTATTAGCATTTATACGGTTTATCAATATTCGAATTAAATCCAACAATCAATTCCCATCTTATAATTTAACTTAATCTAATAAATTAAATTAACTAGTGATTTACTTCCAAACTAATAATTTTCCCTATTAAAAATCTTTTAGTAACTAAAATAAATTAAATAAGTAAATCGAACAATTAAATCACTAAAACCATTATTATTATTTTTAAATAATCCAGTAAGTTAAAAATGTATATATCTGTATAATATTTGTAACAACCCTGAGATTGCAATTACCGAATAATAAATTAAAATTATGATTTTAAGTTGAAAAGGGAGCTAAACAAATTTTTGGGAATTTAAATCTTTCAATTGGTTTGCAAATTAAAATATTTTGGGGTTAAAATGGGGAATTTTTAAATGTGATTATGGGTTTAATTGGCCAAATGAGACAATTATATGGTTTTAATTAAAACTAGGTTGCTACTTAGGATTTTGTTCATATGATAACCTTAGAAAAAAATAAACTAAGTCCTAAAGGGTTTTAAAACCTCCTAACATGGCCCATTAGCCCACCCACTTCTATATAATATCTTAAACCCATTCCATAAACCCTAACCCTCCTCTTCATAATTCCTAAACCTAGATCTAACCCTAACTAATGGCCTCCCTTGGATAGAAGATCCATCTCCTTCTCTACATAACTAAACTAGTTTAATCTTAGCAAAAGGTAATGCAATCTCCCCTATTCTCTAATCCTTCTTGATCCCTATTTTATCTCTACCATCTTGTTGTAATCTTTGTTTTGTATTTTTGATTTTTGGGTCCTTGAAGTTTCTTGATCTTTTGCTTTGGGGTTGAAGATTTGGGCTTGCTTAGATATTGTTGCACACAAACTACTTGATCCTTTGCTTCTTTGAGGTAATGCTAAGCTTTGGCCTTTATTTCCTTTAATATAGTGTAGTAATCACCATATGGTAATTACTATTTATTAGTGATTATTGCTAGTTATAATAGTGATGAAATTTTGATGCCAAAAACTGAAAAAAAAACACCCCTAAACCACCAAAAACAGCAATTATTGCTGGCTGGAATGTTTCAGCCTGAAAACAGGCTGAAACAGGGTTCTGGGAGCCCAGAGCAGGCCTGGGTTGCACCCAGACTGCTGCCCAGGCGCAGCAGGCCAGCCCTTAGTGGGCTGGCGCACACGGGTCCGCACAGGGCGGCCCGTTACCCCTCCAGCCCAGGCGGGCTGGGGACATGGATAGACCCCAGCCCGCCTGGGCTGGGGCCTGGATCACCCCAGCCCGCATGGGCTGGGGCTTCCCCAGCCCAGGCGGGCTGGGGACCTGGATAGACCCCAGCCACATTGGCTGGGGCCTGGATGAACCCCAGCCCGCATGGGCTGGAGCATGTATGAACCCCAGCCCGCATGGGCTGGGGGCTGATTAATTCACCCCAGCCCGCTTGGGCTGGGGGTTTGTATCTCATCCCCAGCTCAAGCGGGTTGGGTTCGCGATGCCGCCACGATCGCATCCGAAGTCGGAATTCGACGTTTTTAGTCTCGTTGGAAAGGTGGAGTTTCGAACTCCATTTCTAGAAAATTTGGGCAACATCGGAGTTCGTTTGGTACTTCAAATTTTGTGTCGAAGTTGAACTCTGGTCGCTGTTGGTAAACAGTGTGAATCTTGTTCTGGGTCCAACTTTGAGACGTCGCTGCCACTTCGTCTTAACTCGGAATCCAGAAATTCTTTTTTTCATCTTAAGTAGGGATGTTGGACAACATGCCTACAAATTTTAATGACAGTTGGACACAGTTTGCTGGTCCAAATAAATTGCCGAACTTGGGTTTGCAGCTGTTTTTGAATGTTTACAAACTTAGAATAATTTTGATGAATTTCTGGTTTTCGTCGATTTCTTCCAGATTGTTCTCTAGATTTCGCACACGGGTTTTATAAACGATTTTAAAATGATTTTTTTACTCAAATTGGCCTTTGAAAAATATTATTAAATATTATTTTTAATTATTAAATTAATTACTCCATAATAGGAGAGTTTTCAAAGACCGCTTTAAAGTGATTTCAAAATCAATTATAAAACCGTTTCGCACCATTATTTTCTATAATAAAAATCTCACACTCACTTTTTAGGACGTCGAGCGAAGTGGAAAGGTGCTTAAACAGTTAGGAAATCTCCGGCCTATGGAACCATGTGTATTTTCTTTCCGGTTAATCCCCGACCTATTCGATTGATCGTTTTGACCTTTGGGTCTAGTTTACCGATGATACGAGGTGGACTTTTTATTGTTTGGAGTGTGAGCTTGCTATTGGTTAGTAAACCATTTAGTGCGAACGTGGGGTATGGGACTCATTGTTAACACTTTACGGGTTCCTCTCCAAGAATTTTGTGACACATTAGCCTCTGGGCAGCCAGTACTGGACCTCTGGGTCACCACGCCTCTGGGAAACCGTCTCTAGACACATGTTCTATGGAGCAGTTTCTTTTTTCGGCATGTGCCTCTGGGCCTTTACCCTTCTGGGAAGGATCTTGCCATCTCGCGCGTCCCGCATATGTGCGAGTGATCGATCACAACTCTACAGTACTTGGCAATAACGACTCCGGTCGGTGCACGTGCTATACTTGTATTATCTGATGATTTCTATATCCATTCGAGTACCGCCATTCGGTGTTGGTTCTATGGAACCATACGATGTAAGTGCGATTACCTTGTGGATTCACAGTGTCTCTGGACACTGCTTTACAGTGTTTGATTTCATTGACTTTTCAGTATATCCCCATTGCTCTTTGGAGCATCGATCTTTGCTTGGGCATTGATTACAGACTCTGGTCACTCTTGGGATTATTGCCTATGGGCAACTTTATATAGCTTTGGCTACGCCGATGATATGAGGCGATTTTATTTATTCATCACTTTGGTGCTGATATTCTCTTTGGAGATTTTTACTGTTGATTGATGATTAGGGACCGTCATTATATTCATGTGGCCCAAAATACTCTTCTCTTAGGAAAAGTACTGCTTTATTTATGTACCGCATTATTATATATATCTCAGTTATTACTGATTGTTTAGCTAGCCTGACCCGAGTGTTTTTGCTCGGGTCAGACCGAGTTGTTTCAGGTTGGGTCTCTGGACTTAGCTTCTGTGCTTCCGCTTGGACATTATCTGCTATGTTGATAGATAGCGCTTTTATTTGTCCACTATTCCGCTACTCTGTTATTATTCAGACTTTGATATGTACATATTTTTGACTCACATGTGTGGGTAGTGGCTTTGTACCCACTTATAGTATTTGGATCTGTATTGACGATGTATTGTTCTGGGATTTTATATCTGTTATGTGATTCTGTTTTGTGATGTTTTATCATTTATTACTATGCTTGTTTCTGATAGGTCTTTAGCCATTGTAATTTCGTTATAAATATTTATTGAATATGTCGAACCACTTGAAAAGAATATATAGATACCATCCTTTCGACGTATTCAGTAGATAGTTATAGCTTGATTACAAATGGTCGCTTCCACTATACTCTATTCTCTGCTTTAACAGACAGTATTACTCCCGTAATACTCTTTGTTACAGTGGGTCTCAGAGTGGGGCGTCACAGTTTGGTATCGAGCCAAGGTTCGGAATTAAGCATAACAAACACAGAACAGACACGTAGTACAATACGTTATAATACGATCCAAATTGAACATATCCACCTTTAGATAAATAAGTTAGGAATATGTGTAGGAATCTATTATATTCCGTAATATTCCTTAATGATTATCTATCTTTGAATCGTGCTTAACTAAATCTACCGATCATATGTTTAAAGAGTGTCCCAAGCCTCTTTTCTGCCGCTATTGTAAGAAGGAGGGTCATCATTATTCCACTTGTCCTATTGCACCTCCTAGATCTGGCAAGCTTAATGCTGCCAAGGCTCCTAAATCTTCAGCTCAGCCTCGAGGTATGCATCCTTCCGTTCTCGAAGGTTCTATTTTATTTCATGGTAGACCTTGTAGAGTTCTCTTTGATACGGGTGCCTCTCACTCATTCGTATCAAAGGAACTAGTTGATACTTTATCTTTGGATGTTACTTGTTTGGTTTCTTCACTAAGGATTGTGAATCCCATCGGCGGATCCACGACCCTTAGCTTGCTTTGTGAGGATATAGATATTGATCTTTGTGGATTTTCTTTCTGTGCGAATCTGCACGTTATGGAGTATTTGGGCTTTGACATGATTCTTGGCATGGATTGGCTCGCTCAGTACGACGCCAAAATTATTTATTCGGAGCGGAAATTATTCATTCATCACCCTGACTCGTCCTCTCCGTTGGCTATTGTTCTTCAAGATGTTGGGCTTTTTGATGTTACTTTATTTTCTCTAGATTCATGAGATGATGAGGTAGACATATCTCGTATTCCAGTTGTTCGGGATTTCCCCGATATCTTCGAGCCAGTATCTAGTTTACCATCGAAGCGAGCTATTGAGTTCCGCATCGATCTCATCCCAGGCTCCTACCTAGTTAGGCGTCCTCCCACGAGGATGTCTACTAAAGAGAATGAGGAACTCAGGAAGCAATTAGTAGAGCTTGAGGCGAAGCAGTTCATTCGGTCCAGTTCTTCTCCATGGGGTGCTGGTGTGGTCTTCGTTAAGAAGCCCGATGGCTCTCTTAGGCTTTGCATAGACTATCGCAAGCTTAATGAGTTGACCATCAGAAATAGTTATCCATTGCCACGATAGACGATATTTTTGATCAGTTGAGCGGTGCGAAGGTCTTTTCCCAGCTCGACTTTGCCACCGGATTCCATCAGCTACGAGTCGCGGAAGACAGCATTCCTCTTACAGTATTTCGCACTCGTTATGGTTCTTTTGAGTGGTTGGTCATGCCGTTCGGCTTGACGAACGCTCCGGCTTTCTTCGTCGATCTCATGAATCGAGTATTCCGGGAATACATCGATATATTCGTTTTGATTTTCATCGATGATATTCTTATTTATTGTAGATCCGAGGCAGAGCATGCTCATTATTTGCGGATCATCTTGGATACTCTTCGTCAGCATCAGCTTAAGGCCAAGCTCTCCAAGTGCCATTTTTGGGAGAGCAAGGTCAAGTTCTTGGGCCATATTGTATCATCTGAGGGGATCTCTGTCGATCCTACCAAGATCGAAGCTATTCAGAATTGGAAGCAGCCCGAGAACGTTCATGATATTCGCAGCTTCCTTGGTCTGGCGGGTTATTACCGTCGATTTATCAAGGATTTCTCTCGTGTTGCACTTCCCCTCATGACTTTGACTCGTAAGGGTGTTCGCTTTATTTGGTCTGATAAGTGTGAAGCTTCCTTTCAGCGACTGAAGGAACTTCTCACTCTTGCTCCTATTCTAGTGGTTCCTGAGAGTAACCAGGATCTTGTTGTTTACACCAACGCTTGTGGTAGCGGCCTCAGTGCTGTGCTTATGCAGAAGGATCGGGTAGTTGCTTATGCTTCTAGGCAGCTACGTCTGAATGAGGTTCGCTATCCGACTCATGATCTTGAGTTGGCAGCTATCGTCTTTGCTTTGAAGACGTGGCGTCACTTTCTATTAGGCGAACGCTTCACTCTTTACACCGATCACAAGTCTCTGAAATATTTATTCAGTCAGAAGGATCTCAATATGAGGCAGCAGCGATGGCTTGAGTTTCTCGCCTCATATGACTTAGACATTCAGTATACCCTTGGCAAGGGTAATCGTGTGGCTGATGCACTCAGTCGCAAACACTCGGCGGTAGTTTCTATGATGATAGCCGAGTGGGATATTCTTGAGACTCTTTCTTTGTGTGATATTAGAGATCGAGCTCCATCTTCTGATGCTCCTGTCTTATTATTCAGCTTGGAAGCTCGTCCTATCTTATTAGATCGCATTGCCCATGCTCAGTGGCAGGATCCAGAATTATTGCATCTTATTCATCTTCTCGAGTCGGGATCCAGTGATGAGACATTGCTGGATTATTCCCTTAATTTTCATCGGTGTCTTCGTAGGAAGAACCGTATTTTGGTACCATCTGATTTATCACTTAGGCGTGACATTCTAGACGAGTGTCATCGCACTAAGTACATTATACATCCCGGATCGAGTAAGATGTATGCCGACATGTGTCACCTATTTATTGGGAGGGTTTGAAGAGAGATGTTTCAAGTTATGTGAGCGGTTGCATGACTTGTCAACAGATCAAGGCCGAACACCAGCGTCCATCCGGTCTTCTTCAGCCGCTAGAGATTCCATTATGGAAATGGGATCAGATATCCATGGATTTTATTGACGGTCTGCCTCGATCGAGGTCAGGCCATACTTCTATTTAGGTCATCGTCGATCGCTTGACCAAATCAGCTCATTTCATTCCTATTAAGTCCACTCGGACTGCTCCTCAGCATGCCAAGCTATATGTGAAGGAAGTCGTTCGACTTCATGGCATACCTAGCTCTATCGTCTGTGATCGAGACACTATCTTTACTAGTCACTTCTGGAAGTGCCTACAGTCAGCATTGGGATCAAAGCTGAATTTCTCGACTGCTTATCATCCTCATACTGACGGTCAAACGGAGAGGGTGAATCATGTTTTAGAGGATCTTTTGCGCTGTTGTATTCTGGATTTCGGAGGTAGTTGGGAGGATCACTTACCGCTTGTAGAGTTCTCCTACAACAACAGCTTTCAGTCTAGTATTGAAATGGCTCCTTTCGAGGCTCTTTACGGAAGGCCACATCGTTCTCCTTCATGTTGGTTAGAATCTGGTGAGAAGTTCCTTCTTGGTCCAGATTCAGTTCGGGAATCTTCTGAGAAGATTATTCTTATTCGTCAGAGAATGAAAGAGGCGCAGAACCGTCAGAAATCCTACGTGGACAACCGTAGGAAGCCTCTTGAGTTCTCCATTGGTGATCATGTCTTTATTCGGGTCTCTCCTATGAAGGGTGTTGTGCGTTTCAGCTCTACAGGGAAGTTGGCTCCTCGCTATGTTGGACCATTTCCTATTACGGAACGCATCGGCCCCGTTGCTTATCGTGTGGCTCTACCTGCTCACTTCTCTGGAATACATGACGTGTTTCATGTTTCCCAGCTTCGCATGTGTGTCCGCGATCCTGATTCTATCATTGAGCCGCATGCTGTGCCTGATTTAGAGATCTTACCTGATTTATCTTTGGGGCAGCAACCTCTTTGTGTGCTTGATTCGGAGGTTAGACGCCTTCGCAACAAAGAGGTTCCACTCGTGAAGATTCCATGGTCACCGAATCCTAAGGACTGCACTAGGGAGACCAGAGAATCTATCGAACGCTCTTATCCTAGCTTTCTCCCATGTTCTTCTACGGGTGAGAATTCTCTATTTTATCTCTATCACTTCTTTTGGGGATTTGACGTTATAGACGACGTCTATCTTAAGGAATTGCGAGAACGCAATTTTCTTAAGGGAGGGAGTCGATAACAACCCTGAGATTGCAATTACCGAATAATAAATTAAAATTATGATTTTAAGTTGAAAAGGGAGCTAAACAAATTTTTGGGAATTTAAATCTTTCAATTGGTTTGCAAATTAAAATATTTTGGGGTTAAAATAGGGAATTTTTAAATGTGATTATGGGTTTAATTGGCCAAATGAGACAATTATATGGTTTTAATTAAAACTAGGTTGCTACTTAGGATTTTGTTCACATGATAACCTTAGAAAAAAATAAACTAAGTCCTAAAGGGTTTTAAAACCTCCTAACATGGCCCATTAGCCTACCCACTTCTATATAATATCTTAAACCCATTCCATAAACCCTAACCCCCCTCTTCATAATTCCTAAACCTAGATCTAACCCTAACTAATGGCCTTCCTTGGACAGAAGATCCATCTCCTTCTCTACATAACTAAACTAGTTTAATCTTAGCAAAAGGTAATGCAATCTCCCCTATTCTCTAATCCTTCTTAATCCCTATTTTATCTCTACCATCTTGTTGTAATCTTTGTTTTGTATTTTTGATTTTTGGGTCCTTGAAAATTCTTGATCTTTTGCTTTGGGGTTGAAGATTTGAGCTTGCTTAGATATTGTTGCACACAAACTACTTGATCCTTTGCTTCTTTGAGGTAATGCTAAGCTTTGGTCTTTGTTTCCTTTAATATAGTGTAGTAATCATCATATGGTAATTACTATTTATTAGTGATTATTGTTAGTTATAATAGTGGTGAAATTTTGATGCCAAAAACTAAAAAAACACCCCTAAACCACCAAAAACAGCAATTATTGCTGGCTGGAATGTTTCAGCCTGAAAACAGGCTGAAACAGGGTTCTGGGAGCCCAGAGCAGGCCTGGGTTGCACCCAGACTGCTGCCCAGGCGCAGCAGGCCAGCCCTTAGTGGGCTGGCGTGCACGGGTCCGCATAGGGCGGCCCGTTAACCCTCCCCCCAGCCCGCATGGGCTGGGGCTTCCCCAGCCCAGGCGGGCTGGGGACCTGGATAGACCCCAGCCCGCCTGGGCTGGGGCCTGGATCATCCCAACCCGCATGGGCTGGGGCTTCCCCAGCCCAGGCGGGCTGGGGCTTCCCCAAAACCCACTCAATTACAACTTACATTCACTTTACCCAAAATCTTAGCTTAATTCCAAAACCCTTTTTGCTTATTACTAACCCAAAAGCGTTGTTTCCAACTTCATTACAAAAGAACTTTCCTTGTTAACCAAAATTTTCAAAATTTCCAAAAATTTTCTAACTTCCAAAAATTTTGAAAATTTTTGACAGCGTCTCCTTTGTACGGGGAGCCTTTTACAATATCACAATAGATATAAATATGTAAACATCGACCCACACGGTCGGAAAACAAAAACAGTTCATATTTCCTATTTGTATTGCGTAGGCGTACCTTGTTTAAGCATTTTATAAGCAAGCAGCTAATTAGTTATGCATTTACGCGCTCCAAGTCAATCGATTGCCTCCCGCACCTGTACTTTCTCAAACAAGCACATTAGTTTCCAATAATATGAGATTTTTAACAACCTTCCATACATTTATCTTAGCTAAACATATGAATTTCATAGCATATACAACAAATTTGCATAATCTTACATGTAAACCATATTTTACAAGAGATCTCAAGTTTGCTACACCATTTAAATTTCCTAACAAATCCAAACTTCATTTTAATCCACTCGAATGATTTACATTCAAGTTTACTACATATAATTCATAATTCACTTCAATATGGTTAACATATGATTTTCTTACATCAATTTACTTCAATCCAATTCCAAATTGATTCACAATCAAATTTTATTTACAATTGATTCATTTGCATTTCCTTAATGATCCACTTGCATTTTATACAAATCCAATTAATCCAAAACCAACTTTATTTGCTTCTTTAAATCAATTAGCTTTCGTTTACAAACAAAACGACCAATTCTTATGCAAGTTTGTTGTTATTCAAACCAATAACAATTTCTTAGGCTTATAAACAATTTAAACTAATTCCAACTTAGATTTATATTAAGATTATTCCTTTCTGGATCATTCACAACCCAACATTCTTATTTCCACTACATTATTAATATAAACCCCTGCAGTTGCATTTCAATTCATTATCCAACAAGTTTTATTCAAAAATCATTTCATAAAGCTCAACAACACTCATTTTCCAATTTGCTTAAGTTATTTCAATTTCACAATATTTCCATTTCTTCTTGTATCAATTTTTATTTCCATTTTAATTGGATCCTCATTCCATCAAATTTCAATCCTTTTACAAATTTTAATCAAATTTGTTTACTTACTCTATCCAATTTTAATTTTAATTCACCTTCCCATTTCATTTCTGAATTTTATTAATAACATAACCATTTTCAATTATCCTATATCCAAACTGAATTTATTTTGCAATTTGGTATATAACCTTTTTAACCGAACCTCCTTTCATTCGACAATATTCACATCATAATTAATTCATTTACCTTATATGTCGAATTTCATTAAATTTAGCTTATGCTAAATTCATCTTCAAATCCTACCCTTTGAATTTAGTTGAGTGAGAAATTTAATCCATTCGATATCATTTCGAAAAAATCAAATTTTCTTTCAATTTAATTCTTACCCAAATTTAATTCAAGTCCCACTAAATTTTATTTAGCCAATTTAAATTCATTCCATTTCCTCACAAATTTAAGTAAGAATTTAATCCCTTCAATACTATTTATAACCCAACTGAATCTTGATTTCAGTTCAATTCAACTCAATTACTTTAATTAAATTAAATCCAATTTGATTCAATTTTATTTCCCCATAAAATATCAACCATTTATTTTGGTTTACAATTTCATTTCTCTATTCATAAGTTCACCAACTTATTTATTTTAAAACTTATATTACTTGTTGAAGTCATTTTCACTCTATAATCACAGTTCCAAATTATAAATATAACACTTAATGGCTTCTAGATATAAATTTTCATTACACAATTATAACTCACAATTATAATCATTTTACATTCCACTTTATTTAAATCATTTCAATTCCAATTTCAATTTATTTAACTTACCCTGAGTTAACTGCAAATATATTTTATTCACTTTCATTCACTCAAGCTAAATTTAATTTCAATATTAAAATTTCATTCTTCTTTCTTATTAATATCAACTTCTTTTATAAGTTCAATAGTTGATTCATTTTAACTTTCACCTTTTTTATTTTAAATAGAATTCCCAGAATTCCATTGCCCGGATTTATTTCAAAGCCAATTTGAAATCATAAATAATACATACTCACTTGGTATATCAAATCAAATCTCCGGATTCCAAAATCAATTGGTTTTACCAAAACAAATTTCTCCTTCTTAAAATTTTCTAAAACATACTTGTTTATCAAACAAGTCCAACAAATATCATAACCAACCACCCCGGAAGCAATCCATCACCTTAGAAACTCGAAAATGAATTCTAATGATGTGGCCATCATCATCAGGATTATTTTCCAACGACTGCGGTGAGTTCAGTGCTTCTTTACTCCCACAAAATCCCTTTAAAACAATTTCCCATTCAAAGGCATTTCCTCAAAATAATACTCCATCATTGCCTTCAAATACTTTGGAAAACATTTCAAACATTTCCAAGACCTTAAATTCCCAAACCTTTGTTTTAAATACATTTAAAACATTTTTCAAAATTTCCGGGATTTAAATTCTGGTTTAAATCAAATTTTAGTTATACTTCTTGTATTATTTCATACTTATAGAATTATCTTTTGTTAGAACCATTTCAAATTTTAGATCCTTATTTGATTATAATATTAACAACCAAACATCCAAATATATATAATAATTTCAAAATTTTATTTCTCTTATATCAAAATATAATTTTGGGTAAAATTATTTCATTTACCCACCTTGAAAACAATACTATGTCGGTTTATCTTGTTTAAGAGTTTAGAAACCCCTATCGATTACGGTTATACTTCCCGTACCGACCAGAATCCATAAGCACTCAACCGATAAGTCAACACAGTATAAAAACAATTTTTATATTCACTAACAAATACGCTCTCATAGATATTATTACTCTCAACTCATTCTAAAGTACTATTGACTCTATTTCTAATAGGTAATTTCCCCCACCAAAGCCTAGGTTGTTGCCAACCTATGCTCTGATACCACGTATGACGGCCCGCCTTTCTCGACTCTCGAAAATCGACACAAAATACTCAACAGTATGATATGCCGACGATCGAACGCTGGAAAAGACAGATTGTAGAGGAATAAGAAAGTGGATAGAAGAAGAAAGAACTAAACAAAATCAGAATCTCACAATCGCAGCGGAATAAAATATAATAGATAATAACAACACTTTACACAAAGGAAAAATATATCTGTTTTATACAATACGTCATCAGAGTATATCATAAGTGAACAACAATTACCAGCCTGGCAGTTATAACAGCCTGCCTCACAACTTGCTGATAATTTCAAACAACTATAGCAGAGGAATAAACAAGTACGAATAATACGTCTCGAACTTCAGCTCCTCTCCTTAGCTCCATAGTATCCTGTCCTGTACATATAATACTCGGTCTGACCCGAGCATTATAATGAAATAACACCCGAGTCAGTCTGGAATACCAGCGTGAGAGAAATACATCCAAACTGATTATTAAAGTTTCAAAAATCCTTTGAAATCAAAAGCATCTCGTAAGACCATGCCACAAATAAACATGTCGGGTTTTTACCTTACGATAGCCAAAACACTTTCTATCAAATCCTCTGATATTATAATAGTGTTTATATACAAATACTTATTCAAATAGCTGAAATTGTTACTTCTATTAAATTCCAGCATACTAGCCACAATCGTGGGTAATACAAACAAATACCGTACAAGGCACGTAGGGAGAATGGATTTCCAACTAATGACTAGGCACTGGGGTACCACCTGTCACAGTACCTAGTCTAGCTCAGTGTACCGAGGACCCACCCTAAGTCCCTTACAACACAAGGCCGGAACTATCCCTTACTGGATAATTCCGAGTAAAATCACCCCACGGTTTTGATCAGCAACCGCACCACTAAACCAAAATAAAAAGGGACATCTAGACAGGGATGACCTTACTCTCAAGTGGGGGCTACCCACGAAGACTTGCTGCATATCCCCTGATTTTCAGTCATTCTCGGTTGATGAGGCTTGAGGCCAAGCGTTACCTTTATAGATCATATCCCTTAGAATGCCCATCGTCCACCTGACGATGTACCGAAAGCATTCATCCATACAAGTCCATTCCGGGTCCGAACGGAACCGAAGGCACTATTCCTACTACATCCATTTTGGAAATATCCTCAGGATTAGTAGCGACTAGCCCTTGCACTTCCCTACTACATCTTCGATTCCAAACTCGTTTTTCCACGAAAACGTACAAACCGAATCGAAGTGGTTTTCGAGAAATAAATCTCGATCCTGGTCTCTTCGAAACGATCAACGCATTGGCCAATATTGATAGTCGGTGATTTAACTATCAATTCACATTCACAAGCAACCATCACACAATAAATAATTTCCCACGTTATTTATTAATCTCCAATATCTTTACAAGATATATTTCCATTTTCAAACCCCTTTGGAAACAGTTTTCCAAAGTCCCTTTCTTTTCAAAATCAATTTTTCAAACATTTAATCCCATTGGAAACAACCAAGTCCCAAAACATTTTGATTTAAAACAATTTAAAACACTTTATTTTGAAATATACTTTAAAATATTTAAATTGATTACTTAAATCTTTACTCAAAAATATAATTTTGAAATATTTAAAGTAAACTATTATATAAGATATAAGCTAGATTTAAAAGAAGTGTTTAGTTAAACTAAATTTTAGAAGTGGAGTTTTAACAGAATTATACTAGTCTCAAATAACTTAAATCAAGTTAACCTTTAAATAAATCTATTATAAAAATATAACTACTAATATATTCATAAATAATTACTACTATAACTAATTTATTTATTATTTACTTTAAAATAATAATTTCTTAAAACACTCAAAAATCAAGTTTAAACTTTAACTTTACCAAAAATTTACTTTAAAACACGAACTTGGCTTCCCAGGGAATACACTTCATTCAAACAATCCAGAGAATTCTTTTATAAATCCAGCCCGATTTATTCCAATTCAAATTTTCGTTAATTATCGTACTGTTCCATGTTTAAAAATAACCTTCCTTTACGTTTAAACACATTCTCCTTTCTCTGAAAAATCATTCCTAGAGTATAGCTTAAATTATTTTTGAATAAGGTAGTAGCAATTTCTTAAAGGAAATCAAAATTAAGAAACCACTTAAATAACTACCTACTTAAATCCCAACGGTTGAAAATAGTATTTCTAAAATATTCTAATATACATTTAAACTGTTAATTTATATTTGAAAAGTTTCATTGAAAGCATATTGAATTTCCAGGGAAAACACTATTCATTATCAAAATACCCCATCGTTATTTTAAACAATTTATAACTTATAGAATTTATCACCCGAAATCCTTACTTCCACATTTACCAAATTTCATTCTTCATCCAAACCAGATTTGAAATTTTATTCCTTTAATCCCTTATTTAACAATTTCTTTTATTTCTTTGAAACTCCATTTATTTTATTTTATGCTCAACAATTTCAGGCTATCAATTCATATCGCAACAAACTGGTTTCCAAAATTAGCTATCACAGTGTATAAATAAAATACATCATCAGTTATAACAATAATTCCTATATTGTGAGGAATCCAGTTGGATCCCTCCAACCTGTTTTCTCTGCATCCACAGATGTTAGCACAACAAATATATATATATATATATATATATATCTATATATCAATCCAGACTGATATAAATATTTATCTCGACCGATCACACAATTGTTTAAATATTAATTATTAAATTTGCTTGCATCCAGATTGAGTGAGTTTAACTCACCTTGAGTTTTGACGAGCGTTTGAAATTTTAAATTAAATCGAAGTGTTCGATTTAATCCAAAATTTCCACTCGCTTAAATCAAATCTAGATCTGCGCCACAGCATGCTTCCCGTCGCTGCGATTCCAACGCTTCCTGTTTCGTCGAAAACTGACATCGTATGAGTTAGATACGAATTTATAAAGTTTTGAATATAATTTGTAAACAAATTTACTTTTTATTTACACTGAGACCAATCGTAGCCGTTCATCACGATCAAGAATTTAGGCCGCGTCTCCTTCTTTCTCACGCATATACATCCCAGGTTCGAACACTACACACGAACCCAACATCGGCCCCTAGGGTTCGCCGCCGCTCCTCCTTTACTCGACTGGAGATCGATCAAGTACCACCATCGCGTAGCCCTTCGTCAACTCCATCTCCACCAGGAACGCACGCGAGTCCGGTCGCCCCTAGGCTCGGCCAAACGTGAAAGAACGGCCCCTTCACCGGCCTCAATTCTGGCCACCATGCTCCGCAATAAACGATCTCAACCGTTGGATCCCTCAAGCTCGCCATGCTCTTCGATCTTCCAGTTGGGGAATTTTTCTAAAAGCTAGAGGATCGAAAGAAAACAAGGGAGGAACGATATAGGTTTTCGGCCATAGACGAAAAATAGCGGCGGCCACGAAGAGAATTAGGGTTTTAGCCCCTAAACGTGAATATATACGTATAACGATAATATTTTAATATTAAATTCACTATAAACAACTTTTTCAAACGATCTCCAAACAACGCGTGCCAACAGGCAATTATAAGGTTTTACCTGCATTTTGAACACAATGGGACATGTTTCAGAGGCTAATTCGGACATATTTGTGAATTACGGCAAATAAGATAAATTTTAAATTAAATCGATTAAAACAATTTCTATGCATTTTGAGCTGCCACGGTCAAACGACAACTCTGATTGCTACGAAAATTTAAATCCGATAATAACTAACTATTATGGATCCAATGGAACTGGTTTCGTCGAATTCCGAGACTGTGCCCCGGAAGGCTATTTTAACTCGTATATAACTTCGAGCGATTTTCAAATTGTCAAAATTATCTAAAATTTCACTTTTAAAATTTTACTAACTCAATTTTAAATCATATAAAATTTATAATCACATTAGAAATTATTCTGATTCATTCCGAATCAAAATCTGATTATTTGCAATATTATATTATTAAATTCCATTATTAAATTAATATAAAATTCCAAATTCAACTGAATTAAATTATGAAAATTTTACAAATTTTATGGATTTAACTTAAATCTTCTGATCCAAAGTCAATTAACATTTTCCATTCAACATTTAAAATGAATTAAATGTTCAAAATATAACGACCAAAAATCCGGGTCGTTACATAAACCAAATTTGAAAATAAATTTGTATATTGCTATTTAAAAATATAAACACTCATAAATTAATTAAAATAATTTATTTAACCATTGAAACTTACTTTTCTAAAATCAGGATTTTGTCACTTTTCTCGATATATGCAAATGTTGCTATTTTTGTGTATACTTCCTTTCCAAATTCTATCTAATATTGGTAAATCTTATAACCTTATATATTTTATATTTAAAATCATATTAAATGTCATTTTTAAGAGTGGTCAAATTCTGGGTCGTTACACAAAAGCTGCACCACACCAATCAAGTTACATATCAAAATGAAGCTCCCATGTCAAGGATTCCAAATATCTAACATTTATAATTTTTAGTTGAATGGATTGAGAGATTTAAAGTTTTAAATTTAGCTTTCTCTTCTTTTTTTAGTTTTGAAGGTCACCGACATAATTTTGGTGGAGCGGTACATTTGGAGACAAAGAAAATAAGGATTAGAGAATATATTGGGTGTTGAAGTATGGGTTATATTTATTTTCAATTTAATAGCATATCGCCGCATAGATTTTCATTCGCATATGGGCTGCAAACGACGAAACAAAAATACGGCCGCGCTCAGAATAGTGACGCGACCTCAAAACAAAAATAATATACACTGATTTGTTGATTCTATAACACTTTCGTTTGCCAGTAAATCATCAAACAAAAATTTAAGTAATTTTCGAATTAAATATTATGGAAAAATCAAATAAATTAAATTAAAATTACGTCAATAAAAATCGAGTCGTAAAACAAAATAAATCTCTTTTTTATTTATTCAAACCAGTTATTACTGTAATTTAAATTTACAAATGACTTCACCGTTATTGTTTTTTATTAAGAGGAGTTAAATAAGACCATTAAATCAATTAAATAAATATTTCATTAAAAATCTAGTTATTTGGTTGACTATTCAAATATTAATTCACAATTCAAATATTTTAAAAAATCTCTATATTAGAATTCAAGTTATTTAGCTTAAAACCCAAAATATTTAAATTTAATTCAATATTCAAAATTCAATGACCAAAATTTTGGGTTGTTGCATTTATTATTTATGAATTTCAGAGAAATTCATAAATAACAACAAATAGTCCATTATAAATTGAAATTTAGGAATTATTTTATTATTTATAAAATAAAGTAGGGTTTCAAAAGTAACAATATGGTTTTGTAAAAATTACGTTGTTTTGAGTAAGTTATAATATAATGGATTTTACGGCATTTATTGGAAATATTATTTTTTATTATTTGAGAAATAAAATTAAAAATATTTTTGAAATAATAATAATACCGATTATTACTATTTTGAGCTAAATAGATTACGGGGTTTTATAAATAAAATATTATTATTTTTGAGATAAATAATAATAAATTAATTCAAGAAAATAGTACGAAGACTTGATATATATCATTATCTTAACATATAATATAATATTGTTGCTTTAAAGTAGTTTGATGTAAATTACTATTTTTGTAATGGAAAATGAGATTTAAGGGATTTGAAGTAATGAGATTATAATAAAAATATTACTGAAGTATTTTATCGTCTTGAAGAATTATTATTATTATTTCAAGATAAATAAAGGTGGTTTTGTAATAAACAATAGTAAAACTTTTTTTACAGGTAAAGGAATATAATTGTTGTAAATACAATGTTTGGATGGATGTAATATGTGATTAATTATTAATTTGAATTATCAAATATGTTGTTTTATGAAGATGAAGTTGCACTTGGACGTATGAGCGGTATTTTACCATTATTACGACATTATATGTAGTTAACTATGGTTTTACTGTGTTGTTGTTTGTGTTGCTAATATAGTGGTTTAGCACACATTTTGTGATTTGCTGTTTATGTAACAAATACAATGGGTTGGTACAAATTTGATTATTTAGTATTGTGTTACTAATATAATGTATTAGTGCACATTTTGTGATTTGGTGTTTGTGTTACTATTATAGTGGGTTAGTGCACATTTGATTGATTTATACTTACATTGATGGTGTATTATTAATAGTTGGTAATTGGTATATGCGTGAGTATATATGTTGTGATTTATTCGTTTGATGTTTGGAATTGACATCGAGTGTTGTCAAATGTATGTGATGTTTAATGGATAAGTGTGCAATTATTATTGTTACAACATATTAATGATGATTGACTATAATGGTTTAGTAGGAGTATAGTTTCCTTCCTAAATTTGTTGCATGGATGATGTGGTTGTTATGTGCTAATAAGTATTTCAATGTAGGAGAAGAGTAGGAAATAAAATTTCATGGGCTTGATCTTGAAAGGATACGTAGGTAGTCATTTTCTATGCAATAGCCCATGATTCCCTTGTGGTCGAGGTGTATGGAAATTGGCAAAGTCCAAACATAGTTGAAGCCTTTTCTTTTTGTATATATCTATTTGCGAAGTTGGCAGATGAAAGAAAGTAAAAGCGAAGAGAAAGAGCTTTGGTTGTGTGCTACATTTATAGATTGTTTATTTAGAATTACTTCCATGTATTACTATTGTATTGCTTATGAATTAAATGAAGGATTGATGTATAAAAAGATAAAGTTATTTTATTTGTTTATTTATTGAGCCTTGTATGGTATATCGAAAAATGTATACAATATTGAGACTTATGTATATTTTTATTTTTATTCTGCTATGAGGTGTCTACTTTTATGCTCATTGTTTTAGTCTTTTTAATTTTATATACCCACAGTTCAATGTCTTCGGTATATAAATTTAGTTTAAGCATATTTTGATGGTGTTTATTATTGAGTTTAGATGTTAAAAATAATGGGTTTTCACATGTACCATTCCCATTTTTCGTCTCTACTCCACTGATATTGGTCTTTATTCCAGTCTCTGTTGAGTTACTCATTTTTAGCTCTTCGTAAATAAGATTCATGATCATCTTCCCAATAGATAGTTAAACAAATTGGAAGAGTAAATGGTGTTTACATATGTAATTTAACTATTATATATAAATATACAAAATACAATTACAAGTAATCTCTTTCATACATTCCTAATCTTGATTTTAGGATGTGTTTTGCTCTTATGCCAAATATAACAACCCGATATTTTCAACAATCCAATCCAACATAGAAATGACATGTAAACCCCAAAGCCAAAAATATCAATTGGTTAGGTTATGATAACAAGAAACAAAACAGATATTAACTAAATCTTTCTGAGCTCGTAGGGAAAGGCAACGGCATATAATATAAAATACCTTTATATTCAAATCAATCTAACCACAGATTCATATATGTATAGTCAATCCAATCCACACTAGCACACTATAATGTCTATTGATTATTTATATACAAAATATGTATAAAACACACAAGCAACTCCTTCGTCATACACAATTTCAAACGTCACTTATCTAGCAAGTCCATACTTCCATTAATTTAACAGTGATAGAAAAGAGAAATATTGAGAGGAATCACACATACAATGTTCTGAGTGAGTGTACACAATGGGAAAAACGCATCAGATGACAGATATGCTCCGTTGTCTGATTGCATATCTAATTATCGTTAAATCTCGTGTCGTCCCATTTCACATCAGACCATAGATATCCCCCGTCGTTTGATATGCACTAACACAACAAAAAAAAACCATATGATGTCTAATGTTGTAGTATCATTTCTAGAATTTCCTATTATACAACGTATATATATTGACTGATATGCATACCGATTATACTTATATTATATTTGCAAAATGAAATAAATGAATCACAATTTTATTTAAACAAATATTTTATTTCAAATCAAATTCAAACGCAATACAACTTTCAGTATAACTCATATATACAACTTTTCTCTACACTCCCATATATAACCTTTTTTTTACTTGCTCTCACTCGAGTTTATTTTTGATGCGTTGATCTTAATTTGCTTGCTCCAGCTTGTATTCAATCATCTTCTATACCTATCAAATAAACAACGCAGTAAAATGGATAAGGAAACAGGTCTAAATTGCATAATTAAATTGAATTTGAATATTAATACTTCATCAGTTCATGGGTTTGTTTTCTCTTCATATTTATGTGTGTATAGATCAACCACCAACATTCACACATATATACATATGTATGTATGTATATACATGGATGATATTGGAATCAAAGTTGTAATGACCCGTTTTTCCGTATAATTCAAGCTGATAATAAACTACACATGTCCAACCCAAATCAAATGGAAAGACAGATGGTTAAGGGAAAGAAAGAAGAAAGAAGAAGAGAAGAGAAAATAAAATAAAAACAACACGGAATCTCACAGTCGTAGCGGAACAACATATAATATAATATCAATGATCTGTACAAAAGAGAAACTGTTATATACATACATCCACCAGAGTACAACAACAACCACAATTATCAGCCTGGACAGTTATAACATCATTTCCTCACAATTGCTGATAGTTTCAATAACAAAGCAACGAAAAATAAACATATACATGTATATGCCTTGAAAACCTCCAACTCGTCTCCTGAGCTCCAATGCATCCAACTAAATCTGTAATATGCTCGGTCTGACCCGAGCATTATAATCAAATAACACTAGAGTCGGTTTGGAAAACCAGCGTGAGAAAATCACACCCAACTGGATTTTAGAAGTTATAGAAACCTTTCGAAAATCAAAAGTATCTCGTAAGACCATGCCGCACATAAACACGGATGGGTTTTTACCTAACGATAACTAAAACATTTCATATGAAATCCTCTGATATTATAATAGTGTCTAATGCACAAATACTTATAAATCATAGCCGAAATTATTAAATTAATTAAATTCCAGCATACTAGGTTCTACAACCAAAACCGACGGCTCGTCTTGGAGAATGGATTCCAACTATGAAAGGGTAAGGGTCTACCCACTGAATCCGTACACCTCTAGATAAAATGTACGGGAGGCTACAACACATTGCACCTTTGCTACTCAAGACCGGCACTACCCCCTTCTCGAGTAGCCCCGAATATGATCACCCCTTGGTTGCAATTAACAACCACACAATGGGATCCCGAAGCATACATGAATATCGCTCTAGATTTAGGATGATCATACCCTACTTGGGTGCGACCCACTTAGCCATGCCGCATGTCCCTACTTTATTCATTTCCCAGGTATGAGGCTCAAAGAGGCAACGCTCTTACCACTTATATAGTACTTCCCACTTGGAATGCTAAAACTGCCCTCCAAGCAACAATGTAATATCAGCATTCATCCATATGTTCGTTCTATGACTGAAATAATAATTAACTTAATATCAACCCATTATAAACTACTTAATTAATATTTAAATATACTTTAAACAATTTAAAATAACTAAATAATTAATTTTCTGAAATATTCTTAAACACTTTAAATTTTTCTATTTAATACATAAAAATCCTCCTTTTTAAAATAACTTAACTTCTCAGAAAAATATATTTTTCAACTCCAGTATAGCCAGTCTAATTATTTATAAATCCCTCATGATTAATCACCAATTGATTTACGTCCCAATTTCATAAATCCGGTTTTCACGTTTCTAAAAATAAATCTATCATTTATTTTTAGGCCGATTTACGCATCTCCTTATAAATCCTCAACGTGAATTTATAACTTCAATTTATCCACTGATAATCACTTCACTTTATTTATAAATCTTGTTTATAAATTCTATAGTCTCATTTTGCGTTTATAACGGTTTCACAATACTTAATCGATTTTAAATCGATTTCCAAATTAAATTCCATTTTTAAACCAATTTCTTAATCAACCCAACTATATTCCAAAAACCCAACTGATTCTGATTCCACTTCCATTTTATAATTTATATCTTATTAAAAATCTAGTATAACACTTTCATATTTTATCTCCAAATTTTCATTTTATTTTTCCCAAACTATTTTCAGTCTCAATTTTAAAACCTTTTTCACTTAAACAAATATCACTTAAGTTTTATTATTTAAACTCCTTTTATTTTTATTATTCCAAAATCTCTATTTTTTCATATTTTTAAATTATCAAGTATAATTTAAAATCAACTATTTATTTTTCCCAAATTCATTTCTTTTTTATTTAATCCAATTTTTACCATAAATATTTTTACTTCCAATTCCCCTTTTATTTTCTTTCCAAATTAAAACACATATTTATGGTATTTTTAAAACTACCAAAATCTAAACCAGTAATACCATAGCACCAAATAAATTCAAATCACGTTATAATCTATCACGGATTATTCAATATATCATATCACTGAATATGAAATTAAATTCAACAAATTTCAGGAATCCAGTTAAATCCCTCCAACCTATTTCCCTGCATCCACAGATGTTATACAATATAAAAATACCAATCCCATTTCGAGGGAGATATCGCAGTATATAGGGTCATTCGCTATTATGCAGGGCGCATAGGATCTCATCCGCTATATATATGCGGGAATATCAATCACTCCAATATATATACTACTATATATAACATCACATTCAACTGATAAAAATATATCAATTCAACCAATCAATAATTAATTTTAACCATTTACAATTAATTGCAGTAATCCAAAATTGAGTGAGATTAACTCACATGGATTTTTATTGTTGTTGCCGAGACGTTTCGGATTCCGTCTGAATTCGAACAACGTCTGAATTCAACATAAAATTCAACAAGCTCCATTTGTTGTCAAATCATCACCATATCGTAGAATACGTCCAACCGAGTGCAACACAACTCGTCTCGTTTGAATCCAATCTAAAACGAGTAAGATACACTATTTTAAAGATTTCATAATCTAATAATATAATTTATTAACTATTTAACCATTAACTTAACTTAACCCCTTTAATTAGCAAATCCATCATCCTCCTCTCATTGTCACCCACGAACCCATCGGCGAGCCATTTTTTTAAATTCGACCATGCCCAAAACATTACCGTGCTACCACCTGACACCGCCTTGGATGGCCCACGTCACCACGTCCCCAATGATGTCGCCGTGGACCATCGGAGCCCCACTGTTTGCCGCAAATCTCGGTGGTGATCTACGTCCGTTCAACTCAAACTGCACCTCCTCCCTACATCGATAACTAACCAAACTTCACCGGTGCCTCGAGCTTGACTAACCCTACAAGATTCCTTTAGGCCACATCGCTCATCGATGATCGAATGTGCCGGAATTTCCCATCCAAGATCCACTATCAAAGAAGGTTTCTGGCCACCACCGACTAACTGGAACCATCGCGCCTCCACTACCGGGTAGCCACGACTCCTCTCCACTATTTCTCTTCAGATCCTTCCACCCCTCGATCAACGATGCCCCCAGAAAATAAACAAAATCGAAACATCCCCTTTCCACGATCATCTGCCCTTGCTACCACCTCGCGCCTCCTTGGCCGACCACCACCGTTCACTAAGTCAATCCCATCGAGATGAGCAAGTTCCCAGTTGACGATGAGCCTTGGTACGGCTTGCGGTGGTCCAAGACCGACCATAGCCGTAGGATGTACGTGAAAGTTTTTAAGAAGAAGAACGTATCTTTTTTTCCTTTTTTTTTCTTTTCTCACTATCGTGCTGTTTTAGAAAAAAAGAGGGAGATGTGATTTAAAAGAGGAAACATGATTGAATGGGTGTACAGTGTTTTGAGATGATGAAAAAAACAGCTGATGTGAA
Organism: Allium fistulosum; assembly: GCA_030737815.1. Lineage (NCBI taxonomy): Eukaryota > Viridiplantae > Streptophyta > Magnoliopsida > Asparagales > Amaryllidaceae > Allium > Allium fistulosum. The sequence goes on from CM060906.1 coordinate 331,381,351, forward strand.
AATATTTATCAAGTCAATTATATATATATATATATATATTATTTAAATTCAAATCGTCTCGATTCCGTAGCTTAAAATCTCGAACTCCTATCGAGGTGTGCCACTAGGCATTTATAATGTTATACCCCTATTCCGAACGCAATGGAAAAGGTTTCGTGTCCTAATTCGATTTTATGGGGAAGATAGCTTTTTGGACCCAATTATTATACTGAATTTTCGATATAAATTTCAGCGCGTTTATATCTCGTACGACCAAATGATAACTCCAAATGTTATGAAATTTAAAATTCGATAATAATACATTATTATGGATTCAATGGAACTGGTTTCGTCGAATTCCGGGACTGTGCCCCGGAAGGCTATTTTTATACGTTAATTTAAACGATATATTTTTAAAATTGAACAAATCACTTTTAATTTCAATTTAAAATTTTTTATTATCTTCGGTATTATTAATAAAAATTTTGTAAGCCTTTAAATTATTTTTATCAAGCTTAAACTCAAGATTCAATATTTTAACCAATTTTCAATTATTAAATTCAATAATTAAATTATCCAATAAATAGTTATATTTGAAATTCAAGTTAAAATTAACTTTTAAATATTTAAAATCAATTAAATATTTCAGTTTCAAATATCCTAAAATTCTAGGTCGTTACATGAGAAGAGCGTTCCAAATGGCAAGGGTGAGTGTCATCACTATCTCAAGAACGGGCACTAGAAAAGGAATTGTTTGATTTCCTAAAGATTTTCAAAGAGAAAAAACAGAATGGTTATGCCATTCCTACAGGTATATTTATGGTTCAAAATTGTTTTGCAGTCAATAAATTATCTAGGGTTTTAGATACTGGATCTAGAACTCATATATGTAATTCGTTAAAGGGACTTAGGAATAGGAGACATGATGCAGAGGGTGAGATGAGACTTCAAGTTGTTAATGGAACTCTAATAGATGCAACTGTAGTTGGAGACTATCACTTGGCTTTGCCTAATGGATAAGATTTAATTTTGAATAATTGCTATTTTGTTAGAAAAATTATATATGGAATAATTTGTGTCTAGATTGTCCAAGGCTAGGTATGTTTTTCATTATGTTGATAATATTATGAACATTATGTTTGATGGAAATAAAATATGAAATTGTGTTTTGGATAATGACATATATGTGTTTAATTCTAATCATGTGTGTGATATAAGCCTATAAATAATTCTTCTAATGTTGATGTCAATAATAATTATTCATGACATTGTAGGCTAGGTCATATAAGTGAGAAACAACTACATAATTGAAAACCAAAGGTTGTCTACCATTATTTGATTCCAAATCATTTGATACGTGTGAGTTGTGTCTTAAAGGAAAATGACCAAACACCCATTTAGTAGGAGAAATGATAGAGTTAACCAACTCTTGGGTCTCATGCATACTGATGTATGCAGTCCACTTTCTATACATATCAAAAATAATGCTTCTTAATTTGCAACTTTTACCAATGATTTCTCAAGACTGGGATATGTGTATCTTATGAAGAACAAATCTGATGTTTGTGAGAAATTTAAAGAGTATAAGAATGAAGTCGAAAATCAAATGAACCATATGATCAAAATATTATGATCTGATCAAGGAGGTGAATATATTGGACAAGAGCTCCAACATCACTTAAAAGTTAATGGGATTATCTCTCAGGTTACTCCACCTTATACTCCACAATACAATGGTTGTTTCGAAGAGAAGGAATCAAACCCTCTTAGATATGGTTCATTCCACGACGAGTAAAGTTGAGTTACTTCTTTCCTAATAAGGATAGGCATTAGAAACAACAGCGTATATGTTGAACTTGATACCCATGAAATCCATGCCTAAGACACCATATGAGATGTGTTATGGGAGGAAACCTCGCCTCAAGAATTTGAAGGTATGGGGTTATCCAGCCTATGTTAAGAATGTTGGCCCCAGTAAACGTGAGGTAATATCAGTCTTATGTAAACTCATAGGATATCCAAAGAATTCTATGGGATATATTTTCTGTAATACTAAGGAACAAAAAGTTATTTTTTCTCAACATGTCATATCCTTAGCAAAAGAATTTCTGTCAAATGAAATTAATAGCGAAGTTGTAGACTTGGATGAGATCCAAGAAGTTAACACATAGGCTAAGCCAGTAAGAGAATCAAATTAACCGGTATTCGAAAACACGTAACCTATTAGAAGGTCTAATAGGGAATCTCGTGCACTAGAAAGATACTACGGTTTTCTCATGGATGGCGAGAAAGAGGACCACGTTTCAAAAGATGACACTCTTCTCTCATTCCAACAAGCGATGTAGAGTAAAGACACTACACTTAGGTTTGGAGCTGTGAAATCCGAAATGGATTCATGTATGAAAATAAAGTATGGACTTTGGCTGACATACCCGTTGGGATAATACCCATCCACTGCAAATGTATTTTTAAGAAAAAGCTATATGTAGATGGGCAAGTGGAGACTTATAAAACTAGAGCTGTTGCAAAAGGATTTCGTCAAATTCGAGGTGTTTATTATGACAAAACATTTCACTTGTGGCAATGCTTAAGACTATTAGGATAATGTTAGCCATTTTCGAATCCTATGATTACAAAATATGGAAAATGGGCATAAAAACAACATTTCTAAATGGTGATGTAGAAGATGCTGTTCACATGTCACAACCTGAGGGTTTCGAGGTCGTTGGGAGTGAGGGCAAGGATCCATGTTGTTAAGCCTTAAACAATCTCGAAGAAGTTGAAATAAGTGTTATAATAAAGTAATTAAATAGTTTGATTTTTATCAGAACACTGATGAAGCGTGCGTATATCGGAAAGAACAAGAAAGTGCTATAGTGTTCTTAGTTCTATATGCCAATGATTTGTTGTTGATTTGCAACAACATTGCATTATTGCAATTAGTGAAAGAGTGGTTATCCAAAAATTAACCCATGAAGGATTTGGGAGAAGCAACATATATACAGGGTATTAAGATCTATAGAGATAGATCTAAGGAGCTACTGGGTCCCTATACATAGATATCATACTGAAAATGTTCAGTATGGAGAATTCCAAGCATGGAAATGTTCTGATGTAATCTGGAATAGTCCTTTCTAAGAAAGGATAATCCGCATACTAAAGAGGAGAAAAAGCGTATAATGAGAATACCACATGCATCCGCAATCGGTTCTATAATGTACGCCATGTCGTGTACTAGACTAGATGAGGCTTACGTAGTAGGATGCGTAAACCGATACCAGTCTAATTGTGGAGAAAAACATTGGATTGTTGTAAAAATGTATACTTAAGTAACATGTGGACTCTAACTTTTATAGTGATATTGATGATAATAAGTTGTATCTGGTTGCGTTTTTACTTTAAAGGGTTGTCAGTTAGAAAATCTCCAAACATGAAACAATAGCTGATTCCACAATGGAAGTTGAGCACATCGATATCAACGAAGTAGCTAAAGAAGCGGCATGGATGCACAAATTATGGGTGAGCTAGGGGTGATTCCGGCCATACATGATCCAATGACATTGTTTTGTGAACAATGCTGCGATGCGGATTGCAAAGGAACCTAGAGCACAAAAGAAATCAAGACACATTCTTCATAAATTCCACCTCAATAGAGAATTTGTTAAGAAGAAAGAAGTCTTAATTCTAAGAGTAGACACAAAGGACAATATAGCAGATCAATTCACGAACGGACTAGCTCGTAGTTCTCAGAAAACTGTTTGAAGGGATGAGATTAGGATTCCATAATTAGCCCCAAGTCAAGTGGGAGATTAATAGAGTTAGGGGTATGCCCAAGGAGCAATTTTGTAACTTATTATAAATTATTAACTCTGTAATAAAATCTTGTTAGAAATAAAAGGTGTTTTTCTTTCTATTATATACTTGTCATATCATGTTATGTTAATCATTTATTTAATTTAAGTATATTTAATAGAAAATTCTTAAATGATATATTATGTGATAGTAATTAAAATCTGTTGCAATCATGAGATATTTAACCTATTAAAAATAACATTTTATTTTAAATATTCCTAGTCAAGATGTATCGAAAAGGGCATCGATACATCTGTTGAGACTAGAATACGCAGCGCTCTCCAAATGTAGGATAGTGTATTACTCATGGATACTACGGACACCAAAGGGTTATGTACGGATAGTTATTAGATAAATACATAATGACGTGCTTGAGAGTTCCTGTTGGTTAATATGGCTAAGGTCAAACAGAATCCTGAAGTGATGATATTACACAGTTCTCTTGCTTGAGTATACCATTGAACTTTAATGTAAACACTCCACATTGATTATAGTTAAATCGTGCACCGCGTCAATCGAACGACTATAGTTGGGTCTGATTTGAAACTGGAAGTAAAACACTATTCAATAAAGAATTCTCGTCCTCGGTTATATGGGGTTAGTATCACGGTCATGTAGTCAACTCAAAGTCAAAGTCTTTGGCTAGAGCAGTTCGGTTAGTAATAATTGTTGTTATTGAACCTAAGACTTTATGTTTGGATTATACAAGTTGAATGTGGACGATGTTGGATTTTAACCAAAACCAGATTCCACAAGTCCCAATATGATATAGTTTTAAAGAAGAGAATTGGTGTAACTAATCATTACTACCAGGTATTGCTTAAAATAGTGTAATTGGATTTCACTGATAAATGTGTAAGCGGTAAATTCAGCCAAACTGTCACACCACTAGCTAAGATGATGTATGAACGTTAATATTCAAATTATTTGATATTAATCGTTGACTGAATTTACACATTTGAATAGCATAACCACAATGTTGAATATTCCGGAATACTACATAATGTTATTAAATTATAATCATTGTTAATTAACTAAATTAATTAATATTTATAAAATATTGATTATTAAATTTTATTTATTTATTTGAATCGTTATTTAATAAAGTGCATACATAAAAGTTATATATGTACATATCGATATACGATATTGGTAAATATTTAAATTGGATTTAAAATAAATAAATATTAATTGGATTTGGAAGAGTATATGGGTTCATTGAGGCCATGATGAGGTTGGACATACTAGTGGGGGGAGTGGTAGGAGTGGTGATATTTGTTTGGTATATTTGGTTCTAAATTAGCAAAGGAAGAGCTAAACAAGCGGATCCAAATCTCCTCCTTTTACTTCTTCCAATTGCCTATATAAACCATACATCCTCTCTTATTTTCTTTTTTACGTTGAAGCCTCCACCCTACCTACCTCTGGCCAAAATTCATAGATCTTCTCTGTAACAACCGTGATTTGGCTACCGTCGAAATATAAAAATTTAAAATAGAAATTTTAAATTAATGTTTGAAAAATAAATCTGCAAAGCAAATTTTGTTGAAAAGTCTATTGAAATCTTGCAAGAAGTAGCAGTGGAATGAATTGCATAATCCATTCACGTGAGCAAGTATAGGGTCCATATTGTGAAACAATTTTTGTTTACTTAGCCTCACACGTGTAAGACCAAATATCACCAAAGTGATAGAGCAAAGTGGATATTCTTTTCTGAAAGCACATAGTAGTAAAGAAATTTATAAACATTTGCTATCACATATATTTGAACCCACTTTGCTGTAGCCATCACCATTTAATGCAAGTGTGTACTTTCTCTCCTTAATTATAAGTTGCCTTAAATGCTTTTGTACCCAAATTGCAAGCCAGCCTATTTTGTATTGACTTGTTCACATTTTGAAAGAAAGAAGAGTGTATGATTGACACATTTTTGCTACATTCTAATTCCACTGGCTTGCATTCTTTTCGTTCTTCCAGCTGCTCAGTAAAGCATTAATGGCAGTCATTCTTGCCCCTTGAATCTCTGGTGCTAATTGCTTCTGAATGAGTTAAAGGTGAGTGCAAAAACTCACATTTCTAACTTATTCACTACTTTATTTTTGGCGTGCAAACTATGTTGTCGGACCTTTATTTTGATTTCATGCGGCAACACATTTGTTTCGTGCGTACCTTTTACTGACAACTTCATTTGTATGCTATATGCGTGCATCAAATGGTGTACAAATATGTTATTTACAAACGTGAAAAAAAAATGAATAACGTGCGGCATACAGAAAATTTGAGTTCAGTTCTATTTACATTCATTTTCATTTATTTCGTGCGTTCTTATTTGTAGTTCAGGTTTATTTTTTTGGTCCAATCTTTGCGTGTATTTTATCTTGGTGGCATGTGAGTTCGCATTTTTATATCTGGGGCATTTTTCACGTACGCGCGATCAGGTATCACTTATATGTCTGTATATTTTGTATGCGTGCGTGTTTGAGTGTAGTATACGTGCGTAGAGAAGAATGTAGTGTGCGTGCATCATAGTAAGTTATAAATTTACCCTGGAAGACATCATATTCTTTGTAGAATAATAGAATTAATTTATGTTCTTCTAAAGTGAAATATTAGCCTGCAAATTTTCAGTTAACTGGGAACTCTATATACTGTTATAACTCGGTACATCTCGAATACAGCTAATTACTTTGGCATTGAAGTTTACACTTATACTTGCTTTGAAAATGTGTCCAGGCATTAAAGTTTTATAGTTGCATGTCCAGGTCATTTTGTAATTGGTTTATGCCTACAAGCTATGGTTTGCATTATGAAAGAAATTAGTTTGCTGAAATTTATGCCAGGGCATTTTTAATTTTTCAACTCCAATGTTGCGTGAATGTATATAAATCAAAAGTGTGTTCAAATATAAACGTTTTCTAGGCAATGCAATATTTTGTAAAAAAAAATAGTAATACAGTCTACTGTTTAGTTTACGATGAACCAATGTTTGGTTTTAAAACGTATTTAGTTGCCGTTATTTTTATAACGAATTTTTACGCCGGTATTATATTTGTGAAGCGTGCTGTTATGATGACATTTTTGATGAATAAAAATTACTGTTGTTTTTACTTCAGTAACCATCAATTTTAAAGTGAATTTTTAAGCGGTTATCCCGCAATGATGATTCTGGTATCCGTTTTACAGTGTTTTGAGAAGCGCAATTTCCTTGTCAAAATTGCTATAGTTGTTGCTTTTTTAATCACGTGTTTTATAAAATCATTTTAAAATAAGATTGTTTTCAAAAAATTTGCAGTTTGTGGTTTCAAAAGAATGAGGAAGCGATTTAAACGCTTCAGCAAAATTGAGGACTATGAACCCTTACTTTTACCGATTCGCTTAATTCCGGACTTGTTCGTTTGAGAACGTAAAATGTTATTTTTATAAAATATACAATTTTGCACTTTCAAGGAAACGATGAAGAGATTTAAACGATTTAGCAAAAGTATGGAGTATGGAACCACACTTTTACTATTTCAGTTAATTCCGGACTTGTTAATTGAAATATTTGCTGAGGATTTGTTGTTTGATGATTTTGATGATTTTTGGGCTTTGGAGCCACGATGATGGACCTTCGGGTCAATTACCAGTACTAGACCTTCGGGTCATATGTTGGACCTTCGGGTCATTTGTTGGGCGCCAAAATTTATGATGACAGTACTTGGTAGGCTTCGGCCATATGTTGATGCACGTGCGGCGTAGCTTAGACTCGCCATATGATGGGATCGATCCACTTTTATGTTGATGTTTCTAGTTATCGATTTTTGATTTCTAGATTTTGTGAATGGCTGTTTTGAATTCAATTGTGAATTTGAAAATTGATTTTTATGGAGTTTGATGTGATTTCTTCATTTAAGCTATGTAGATTTCTTATGTTGAATAGTCTCATTCAAGATTACTATTATTTTTCTTTGATGTTGTTTATGATGCATTCACTTCTAAGAATAAATTAGACTGATCCGTTTATTATTTTCTTTTAAATAATACTCGGGTCAGACCGAGTTATTTCAGGGTAATCGCTATCCCTGATTCAGTTGCAGCTTCAGCTTTTGGGATTTCACATCATCTTTTATCTACACTTCGAGGAGTACTTTTGGGTGTATTGACTCTCATCTCATGTATGCTGATGACATGTATATTTACATTTGGTTCATTTGAACTATCGATTGTTGTAGCATGTATCCAGACTTATCTTCCGCTATATATCTGATATTTCTGTTCTGATGTGATTATACTTATCTGTGTTGTTGTTATTATGAGTTGTTCTGAATTTTTCATAAGACACCATGGTTTCGTTTTAGATTTGGATTGAATTTATATCTTTGGGAGTAATTTACACAACTCCTATCGATGTAATCAATACTCGTCTAAGGCATAACTTACGGATGGTCGCTTCTCACAAGCCTTATTCTTCGCAATAGCCGACGTTATTACCTTATAATAACCTTTGTTATTGTGAGCATAAAGGTGGGGCGTTACAGTTGGTATTAAAGCTGAAATTCGAAACAAAATATAATGAAACACAGAACAGAAACAGAATGGAACATGTGTTACAACTATTCGAGAGTTTTATTTGTGCCTTTCTAATCTATTCTTTCCTTTTTAACATGTTGGAATATTTCTAGGAATGAATCTCATATACCATAGTATTCCATTTGTTAAATTTCTTATCAATTGTGTGTTGTATAACTAATTCTTACCTTCTCTTGACTTTCAGCCTATGGCTGGAAGAGGTAGAGGGAAGCGTTCTTTTGCAGGCCCGTCTAGTGGTTCTCATCCAGACGGAGTCTATATGTCAGCTGATCAGTTTATGGAGCTATTTAGGAGTGCTCAGCCTTCTGTTTCTACTTTCGCAGCTCCCAATCACAAGTCTGCCTTCGCCCGCATGTATAGTGACTATTCCCACCTTGGAGGTCAGCCTTTCAAGGGATCGGAAAGTGTAATGGAGGTTCAGACTTGGTTGCGCACTTGTGAGCGCATATTTTCTCAGATGGATCTTTCTGATCATCATCGCGTTCTCGTGGCATCTAGTATGTTGCAAGAGCATGCGCTTGATTGGTATGAGCTTTTTATTGCAGAAGTTGATGAGTCCTCTCTCTCGTGGAATCGGTTTAAGGAACAATTCGAACTTAAGTTCGTTCCTGAATCAGAAAAGGCTAATCTTGCTCGTAGTTTCCTTGAGTTGAAGTAGAGAAAGTCCTCTGTTTCTGATTATGTTGCATCTTTCGAGGCCTTATCCAAATACGGAGTTGAGTTCATTAACACTCCGCGTAAGAAGAATCTTCGTTTTGTTGATGGTTTGAAGAAGTATTTGAACAAAGTTCTTTTGCTTCAGCTTAAGCTCTCTTTTGAGGAGCTTGTTGATTCGGCTCTTTGCCTTGAAGCTGTTGAAAAGGAACGTGATAGTGGTGATGAGGTTGAGGTTTCTAAGAACCCCAACAAGAAGAGGTTTCCATTTCATAAGCCTAATTCTTCCAACCAGAAGAAGCAAGCTACCTCTAGTTCTCAGCCTAGTAGTGCACCTTCTATTCAAAGGGCGTGCTATAATTGTGGTTCTTTGGATCATCTTCTTCGTAGCTGTCCTAAGCCTCGCATTTGTCGTTATTGCAAGAAAGAAGGTCATTGGGTTTTTGATTGTCCTATTGCTCCTAAGGGTTTCAAATCTAGGAAGCTTAATGTTGCTAAAGCTTCTGGTGTTTCTTCTCAACCCAAAGGTATCACTCCTTCTATTTTGGAAGGTTTTATTTTATTTCATGGTCGTTCTATTAGAGTTCTTTTCGATACGGGTGCATCACATTCATTCGTGTCGAAGGAGCTTGTTTATGTTATTCCTTTGGATGTTATTAGTCTTTGTGACTCTTTGAGGATTGTGAATCCTATTGGTGGATCCGCTACTCTTGGTTTGTTATGTGTTGATGTTGAGATTATTCTTTGTGGTTTTTCTTTTCATGCGAATCTGCATGTTATGGATCATCTTGGTTTTGATATGATATTGGGTATGGATTGGCTCGTTCGTTATGAAGTTCAAATCATATGTCCCGAAAGAACTTTGTATCTCAAGCATCCCGATGCTATCGAGCAGTTATCTATTATATTTCGAAGCATGGATCATACTTCGAATGCTCTCATTTCCTCCTTCGAGTCGGAGGATGTCATTGCTAATATTCCGGTTGTTTGTGATTTTTTCGATGTATTTGAGCCTATCTCATGTTTGCCGCCAAGGAGGGCAATTGAGTTCCGTATTGATCTAATCTCTGGTGCTCATCCTGTCAGTCGTCATCCCATGAGGATGTCTGCTAAGGAAAATGCGAAACTCAAGCAACAATTATCTGAATTTGAAGCCAAGCATTTTATTCATTCTAGCTCATCTCCTTGGGGTGCCGCCGTTGTCTTTGTTAAGAAGCCAGATGGTACTCTTAGGCTTTGCATTGATTATCGCAAGCTTAACGAGCTCACTATCAAAAATAGGTATCCATTACCTAGGATCGACGACATGTTCGATCAGTTAAGTGGCGCTAAGATTTTCTCTCAACTCGATCTGGTTATCGGTTTTCATCAGTTACGAGTGGCGGAAGATAGTATTCCTCTTACGGCATTCCGCACTCGATATGGTTCTTACGAATGGCTTGTTATGTCGTTCAGTTTGACGAACGCTCCAGTATATTTTGTAGATCTTATGAATCAGATATTTCGGGAATATCTCGATAAGTTCGTCTTGGTTTTCATTGATGATATTCTTATTTATTCCAAATCTAAAGCCGATCATATTCAGCATTTGGAGATTGTTTTAAGCACTCTTCGTCAGCATCAGCTTTATGCCAAATTCTCCAAGTGTCACTTTTAGGAGAATAAGGTGAAATTTCTTGGTCATATTGTTCTTCCGATGGTATCTCTGTCGATCCTTCCAAGATCGAATCTATTCAGAATTGGAAGAGGCCCGAAACTTTTACTGAGATCCGTAGTTTTCTTGGATTGGCGGGTTATTATCGCCGGTTTATTAAGGACTTTTCTCGTATTGCTTTACTGCTTACCACTCTCACGAGAAAAGCTGTTCCTTTTATTTGGTCGGATAAGTGTGAGAATTCTTTCTTGAAGTTAAAAGATCTCCTTACTCATGCTCCTATCTTAGTGGTTCCCGAAGTGAATCATGATCTTGTTGTTTATACCGATGCCAGTGGTTATGGACTCGGTGCAGTTCTCATGCAAAAAGATAGAGTAGTTGCCTATGCTTCTAGACAACTAAAGCCTAACGAGATTCGTTATGCTACCCATGATTTGGAGTTAGCCGCTATAGTCTTTGCTCTAAAGATTTGGCGACATTTTTTATTGGGCGAGCGTTTTGTTCTCTTCACTGATCACAAATCTCTGAAGTATCTATTCACTCAAAAAGAACTTAATATGAGGCAACAGCGTTGGCTCGAATTTCTTGCTTCATATGATTTCGATATTCAGTATACCCCTGGTAAGGGTAATCGAGTTGCTGATGCGCTTAGCCGCAAGCAGCAAGTTGTTGTTTCCATGATGCTAGTAGAGTGGAATATATTGGAAGCTTTATCTCATTGTGATATTAGAGACCGTCCTTTAGTTTTTGATTCTCCCGTGCTTTTATTTAGCATGGAAGCTCGTCCTAGTTTGTTGGATCGTGTTGCCGATGCCCAAAAACAAGATCTTGAACTTGCTTATCTTATTCAGAGTTGTAAATCGAAATCCCGAAGTGATGATCTAAAGGATTTCGATATTGATATTCATGGTTGTATTCGGAAGAAGGGTGGGCTGATCGTTCCTAATGTTTCTAATCTTAGAAATGACATTCTTGAGGACTTCCATCGTTCTAAATATACTATTCATCCGGGTAGTAGTAAGATGTATGCTGATATGAAACGCCTATACTATTGGGGGGTATGAAGCGTGATGTTGCAAGTTATGTGAGTCGTTGCATGACTTGTCAACTTATTAAAGCAGAACACCAACGTCCTAGTGGTCTTTTGCAGCCTCTTGAGATTCCATTATGGAAATGGGATCAGATTTCTATGGACTTCATTGATGGTCTACCTCATTCGAGGTTGGGCCATACTAGTATTTGGGTGATTGTTGATAGATTGACTAAATCAGCCCATTTTATTCCTATTAAGTCCAATCGGACTGCTCCTTTGTTGGCTAAGCTGTTTATTAAAGAAGTCGTTCGACTTCATGGTGTGTCTAGTTCTATTGTTAGTGATAGAGATCCGCTTTTTACTAGTGGTTTCTGGCAGAGCCTTCAGAAAGCTTTGGGCACTAAGCTCAATCTCAGTACAGCTTATCATCCACAGTCTGATGGTCAGACTGAAAGGGTGAATCAAGTCTTAGAAGATCTCCTTCGAGCTTGTATTCTTGATTTTGGTGGTAGTTGGGAAGACCACTTATCTCTTGTTGAGTTCTCTTACAACAACAGTTTTCAATCCAGTATTGGTATGGCTCCTTTCGAAGCTCTTTACGAAAGACCGTGTCGATCACGATCTTGTTGGTTGGAATCGGGGGAAAAGTTAGTTCTCGGCCCCGATTATATTCGTGAATCTTCGGAGAGGATTGATATCATTAGACAGAGAATGAAAGAGGCTCATAATAGGCAGAAATCTTATGCCGATCATCGTAGGAAGCCTTTGGAATTTTCTGTTGGCGATCGCGTCTTTATTCGCGTTTCTCTGATGAAGGGTGTGGTGTGTTTTAGTCGCTCTAGGAAATTGGCTCCTCGATATGTTGGACCGTTTCCTATTACGGAACGCATTGGCCCTGTTGCTTATCGTGTATCGCTACCTATTTAGTTTTCGAGAATGCATGACGTATTTCATGTATCCCACCTTCGTCGATGCCTTTGAGATTCCGATTCTATTATTGATCCTCCTATGTTGCAAGATCTTGAGATCTCACCCGACTTGTCTATTGTGCAAAATCCTATTCGTGTGCTAGCTTCGGAGGTTAAACGCCTTCGGAATAAAGAAGTCCCGCTTGTGAAAATTCAATGGTCCGCCAACCCCAAGGATTGCACTTGGGAAACCAGATAACTTATCGAGCATTCTTATCCGGGTTTTCTCTCCTCTTCGGGTGGGGGTGAGCATTCTTATCCATCTTTTCTATTTTAAATCTTAGTAGAGATAAATAATTGGTGTTATAAACAACTTCTAGTATGAAAATTGTGGGGATGCAATTTTTATAAGGGGGTGAGTCTGTAACAACCGTGATTTGGCTACCATCGAAATATAAAAATTTTAAATAGAAATTTTAAATTAATGTTTGAAAAATTAAATTTGCAAAGAAAATTTTGTTGAAAAGTCTGTTGAAATCTTGCAAGAAGTAGCAGTGGAATGAATTGCATAATCCATTCACGTAAGCAAGTATAGGATCCATATTGTGAAACAATTTTTGTTTACTTAGCCTCACACGTGTAAGGCCAAATATCACCAAAGTGATAGAGCAAAGTGGATATTCTTTTCTGAAAGCACATAGTAGTAAAGCAATTTATAAACATTTGCTATCACATATATTTGAACCCACTTTGTTGTAGCCATTACCATTTAATGCAAGTGTGTACTTTCTCTCCTCAATTATATGTTGCCTTAAATGCTTTTATACCCAAATTGCAAGCCAGCCCATTTTGCATTAACTTGTTCACATTTTGAAAGAAAGAAGAGTGTATGATTGATACATTTTTGCTACATTCTAATTCCACTGGCTTGCATTCTTTTCGTTCTTCCAGCTGCTCAGTAAAGCATTAATGGCAGTCATTCTTGCCCCTTGAATCTCTGGTGCTAATTGCTTTTGAACGAGTTAAAGGTGAGTGCAAAAACTCACAGTTCTAACTTATTCACTACTTTGTTTTTGGCGTGCAAACTATGTTGCCGGACCTTTATTTTGATTTCATGCGGCAACACATTTGTTTCGTGCGTACCTTTTACTGACAACTTCAATTGTATGCTATATGCGTGCATCAAATGGTGTACAAATGTGTTATTTACAAACGTGGAAAAATAAATAAATAACGTGCGGCACACAGAAAATTCGAGTTCAGTTCTATTTACATTCATTTTCATTTATTTCGTGCGTGCTTATTTGTAGTTCAGGTGTATTTTTTTGGTCCAATCTTTGCGTGTATTTTATCTTGGTGGCATGTGAGTTTGCATTTTTATATCTGGGGCATTTTTCATGTATGCGCGATCAGGTATCACTTATATGTGTGTATATTTTGTATGTGTGTGTGTGTTTAAGTGTAGTATACGTGCGTAGAGAAGAATGTAGTGTGCGTGCATCATAGTAAGTTATAAATTTACTCTGGAAGACATCATATTCTTTGTAAAATAACAGACTTAATTTACGTTCTTCTAAAGTGAAATATTAGCCTGCAAATTTTCAGTTAACTGGGAACTCTATATACTGTTATAACTCGGTACATCTCGAATACAGCTAATTACTTTGGCATTGAAGTTTACACTTCTACTTGCTTTGAAAATGTGTCCACGCATTAAAGTTTTATAGTTGCATGTCCAGGTCATTTTGTAATTGGTTTATGCCTACAAGCTATGGTTTGCATTATGAAAGAAATTAGTTTGCAGAAATTTATGCCAGGGCATTTTTAACTTTTCAACTCCAATGTTGCGTGAATGTGTATAAATCAAAAGTGTGTTCAAAAATAAACGTTTTCTAGGCAATGTAATATTTTAAAGAAAAAAATAGTAGTACAGTCTACTGTTTAGTTTACGTTGAACCGATGTTTGGTTTTAAAACGTATTTAGTTGCCGTTATTTTTATAATGAATTTTTACGCCGGTATTATATTTGTGAACCGTCAATTTTGACGAATAAAAATTACTGTTGTTTTGACTTCGGTAACCGTCAATTTTAAAGTGAATTTTTAAGCGGTTACCCCACAACGCTGATTTTGGTATCTGTTTTATGGTGTTTTGATAAGCGTAATTTCCTTGTCGAAATTGCTACAGTTGTTGCTGTTTTAATCACGTGTTTTAAAAAATCATTTTAAAATAAGATTGTTTCCAAAAAATTTACAGTTTGTGGTTTCAAAAGAATGAGGAAGCGATTTAAACGCTTCAGCAAAATTGAGGACTATGAACCCTTACTTTTACTGATTCGCTTAATTCCGGACTTGTCCGTTTGAGAACGTAAAATGTTATTTTTATAAAATACACAATTTTGCACTTTCAAGGAAACAATGAAGAGATTTAAACGATTTAGCAAAAGTGTGGAGTATGGAACCACACTTTTACTATTTCAGTTAATTCCGGACTCGTTAATTGAAATATTTGCTGAGGATTTGTTGTTTGATGATTTTGATGATTTTTGGGCTTTCGAGCCACTATAATGGACCTTCGGGTCAATTACCAGTACTAGACCTTCGGGTCATATGTTGGACCTTCGGGTCAATTACCAGTACTAGACCTTCGGGTCATATGTTGGACCTTCGGGTCATATGTTGGACCTTCGGGTCATTTGTTGGGCGCCAAAATTTATGATGACAGTACTTGGTAGGCTTCGGCCATATGTTGATGCACGTGCGGCGTAGCTTAGACTCGCCATATGATGGGATCGATCCACTTTTATGTTGATGTTTCTAGTTATCTATTTTTGATTTCTAGATTTTGTGAATGGCTGTTTTGAATTCAATTGTGAATTTGAAAATTGATTTTTATGGAGTTTGATGTGATTTCTTCATTTAAGCTATGTAGATTTCTTATGTTGAATAGTCTCATTCAAGATTACTATTATTTTTCTTTGATGTTGTTTATGATGCATTCACTTCTAAGAATAAATTAGACTGATCCGTTTATTATTTTCTTTTAAATAATACTCGGGTCAGACCGAGTTATTTCAGGGTAATCGCTATCCCTGATTCAGTTGCAGCTTCAGCTTTTGGGATTTCACATCATCTTTTATCTACACTTCGAGGAGTACTTTTGGGTGTATTGACTCTCATCTCATGTATGTTGATGACATGTATATGTACATTTGGTTTATGTTTACTATCGATTGTTGTAGCATGTATCCAGACTTATCTTCCGCTATATATCTGATATTTCTGTTCTAATGTGATTATACTTATCTGTGTTGTTGTTATTATGAGTTGTTCTGAATTTTTCATAAGCCACCGTGGTTTCGTTTTAGATTTGGATTGAATTTATATCTTTGGGAGTAATTTACACAACTCCTATCGATGTAATCAATACTCGTGTAAGGCATAACTTACGGATGGTCGCTTCTCACAAGCCTTATTCTTCGCAATAGCCGACCTTATTACCTTATAATAACCTTTGTTATTGTGAGCATAAAGGTGGGGCGTTACATTCTCCCTTTATTTCCAAATTAAATTATAGTCAAATAAATCTATTTCTAATCAGTAATATTCTCTTTTAGTCAACTACAGTCTTCGGAGTATAGATTAGATATAATAAGTTTTGATTCAACATTTAAGGTGTTAATCCTAGGCTTCATATTCCGATACATTATAAATTATTTACTATATGCATATATTCATCTATATCAATATGTTGTGTAGATTAGATTTATGTTATTATTATGAATTTATATATTTATTTGTTGTCCGATTTCACATATACACACACACACATTTAAATTGATGTTAATTTTTTTAATGTATAATATAAAGATTTTTCCTTTCGGCCATTTAAAAAAAATAGAAAATTATATGGTTTTTAAACAATTTGAAATTAAAATGCATATTTTGTAATTAGTATATAAATATATAATCCATACAAGTTAATATATATATAAATATATATATTAAATTGTATATATATTAAATTATATATATGTTAAATTATATATATATATATATTCAAAATATGAATAATAATCAATGCATATATTTTAAACTCTTTTAAATTTATATTTAAATTAAATACTAATTCTTTTTAGTATAAATCCGTATGGATTAATATTTCGTGTGTGTGTGTATTGGTATAAAATCTTTACAGATTTTATAATTAAAAAAAAAATATAAATCTGCACGGATTTGTGATAATTAAAAAAAAGTTATAAAAAATGTTTTGGTCAAAATAAAATTTTTTTAATTTAAATATATGTAATTTACATTTATTAGCTAATATTCTACAAATAAATTTTAAAATTAAATATAAAATATTTTAATGTTTATTTAAAAAATTAGTATTTTATATGTATATAAATATATCAACATTTGAAATTTGTTTTTTTTTTGAAATAGACCTTTTCTCCTAGATCTAATCTGATTTAAAATTTAAACTATATTAGGATATTTTAGATACTACTTTAAATTACTTTGAATTAATCAACATCTATAAAATAAAAATAATTAAATATAAATATATGTGTGTGTGGATGTTCTTATATACATATATGTATATAATAAATTAATAATGGACAACAAATATTTATGCAAAGGGTCAAACGTGTCTGTTGTGGTGTGAATCCCAACTCTTGTATACGGGAACATTAGACCATGTACACATCTATATGTTGCACGTGCACTGTACACGTATATGTGTATTTGATACACATATACATTATATATATATATGTATGTATGTATGTATGTATGTATGTATGCGTGTATATATATATGTATATATGTATGTATGAATGTATGTTTACTATATAAACAAAAACAAATTTTTATATAAATTAATTAAATAAAAAAGATTTTATTTAAAACTATTTAGATTGGATGTAAAATAATTTAGACTTTATATGCCCAATAAGATATAAAAATGTAATTTATTTAAATCCACCAATTTATCTCGCTGCGTGTTGGCCCTGTTCCTTCAAAATGTCAACCGACTCACACCAGTGAATCTCACAATCGAATTTATGTAATCTTTGAAATATCACCCGATTTAATTAGTTTAGAGTATGGTATTATATAAGATGTATTAATTATGAGTGATTTTAGTAGGTTGAGTGCCATCAGTAATTTTGGTATCTCTTGGAAATTTTCTGGATGCCTTTAGTAATCATTTGGGTATGTGTATAAGCATTGTACATACACGTATTAATATACTATATTAATACATCTTTAAATGGGTCTTAAATGTGCAGACTATTAACAAATAAAAGAGAGAAAAAGGAAGGCGACCACGTAATGGGGGTGAAAGGGTTTCTTTTGGTTTAAATTTTAAGAGTCACTAATGGTAGATAACTCTCCTAATAACTTTTCTATAAATTGCATCTCTAACTCCTTTATTCTCTTGCTTGGAAAAAATGAAAAGGAACCTAATCTCCACACATAAGGCCGACCACCCCTTACTCCACTCTAGAAATCTAAAATCCTCCATTATTTCAATGGTGATAGTGTTGTAATTCTTGCAAAATCAAGAATGTGAAATTAGATTCTAAGGAGATATACGTAGATTAAGGTATGACAAGCGGCAAGATCATAAAATTGGTAAATATTGTATTTTATTTGATTGATGATGCCTAATCCCAATATATTATGATAACCCATGTGTAATTACTAAAATCAATAATTAATTAAAAATAATTAGTGTACAGGAATGTATTTATCATAAAATTAAACCCTAATGAAAGCTACATCGTACTATTGATGGTTCATTGTGCAAATCATATATATTATAGTTTAGTTGTTTTATAACTTTAATTGTTAGATTTGTATACATAAATTAATGGTTTTATAATTTTAATAGTTCTATAACTTTGGAATGTGGAATAATATTATTTTGGATTTTATTATTTGCATACATAAATAGATTTTGGAATTGTATGTAAATTATGATTTTGGAATGTTAAATAAAATTATTTTGGATTTTATTTTTCATATGCATAAACATAAACAAAATTATGATTTATTAATTAACATATGAATAAATTAAATAGAAGATATTCCATGTTTTATTAATTATATATACGTATTAATTTTGAAATTAATTCTAAAATGTAGTGTGTGTGTGTGTGTGTGTGTGTGTGTGTATCATTATCGTTATTGTTATGTTAAACCATTATTAATTATTCATATTGGTTGATAATAAACAATTGAAATATTAAGAATCTTGACCTTGTCTTTTAGAATTTGATGTAAGAATCACTTATTTATTATATATGCATATATTAGTTGCAAATCCCAAGCCATTATATCAATGCATACAATTGCTATATGCTTTGAATTTATTGCATGTTGTTATATACATGTATATCACGGTTCTTATCTTATCATACATGTATATCAATGTGACTTTTCACATACCTAAAATAATCGGATGAACAACTCATTATGACTAGTAATTGTTGAAGTTTCACATGTGTAATGTGAAAGGTTTAAATTTATTTACATATAAACACATTTAAATTGAAATTAAACATTAATTTAAAATGTTGACTGTATCTAAATGCTAACTAGTCATTCAAATAGGCTCATCAAGATCCACTTAAGTTTTTTTTTAAATTTACCCAATTTCATCTGATGCCAAATGAGCTGGACCAACAACTTAGTTTGGACTCCCACTATTGTTTCTTCATTCAAACCTTCTTCTTCAATTGTCTTTTGTTTATTGTTATGTATAATATGAACCGTATAATTGGACTCTACCATTGGACTTTTAACATTATTGTAACGATCCCGTTTTTAAGCCAAATTTAAAATTGGTAATTAATATAATTTTTGGGATTAATTTGTAAATTAATTTGAGATTTTCCAAAATAAATGAGATAAGTGTTGTTTATATGTATAAATTTATTTCAAATTGAATTTTGAATTTGATATTCAAAAATAAATATTTTAAAAATAAATTGGATTTAGAATTTTATCTTTTGAATATATATATGTGTGTTCATTTATTAATGAGTTTTTTAGGTTATATAAATATAAAAGGAAAAGTATAAATAAGGAAACATAAACTTATGAAAATTAAATAAAATGGAATTAAGGGTTTTAACATAATTTTAAAAATAAAATTTAAGTGGAGGATTTAAACATAAAAATGGATGTTAATGACATTTGTTAAATAGGTATAACATGCATTTACAAGTGTTAACAAGTGGCATTTAATTATCTTTTAAATTTAATTTATATGTAAAAATGATTAGAGAAAAGAAGTAACCAGGCTTCAGAAACTTCTCATTTTCATTTGCTAAAAATCAAAACAAAAGTAAAACAACTTCTGTTCAAAGAGCAAATCAAATAAGCAAGCAAATTTTAAAACAATCAACCTGGAAATAAAGCAAATCAACATCTCAAGAGCAGGTAGAAAATGCAGATCCAAATTTATCAAGTCTCGGATTAAGGAGCAAGTTCAGATCATCTAAAACAAATCAAAGTATAGCTCAGTTTTCAGAATCAAAGATCAACAAAAACAAATTCCAGTTTGCAAAGAAACAAAGAATCCAGTTTTAAATCAAAGTCAGGATCAAAATTCTAAATTCCAGGCTCAAAATTTGTTCTCTATTCTTTCAAATAGGTGAGCAAACTTTCAATTTAAACCCTTAATCTGTCTGATATCTGATTTCATGTGATAAATATTTAAAGTAGGAATGTTGCATGAATGTTTTTAAACTGGAAATGGTTGAACTCCCTTGTATATATGATGTGCATGTCTGTTTAAACACATATATACTTCTCTGTTTATATTACAGACTCCAGTTCACCCAATAAAAATTCATATCTCTTTATCCAAACAAATTTAGGCTATGATTTCTAAATGGAAAATGTTTATAACAAGGTGAATTCATTTTTAAGAAGTGTTTCAAGTAGAATTATTTAGAAAATATTTCATAAATTGAATATTACAGTGAAATCTCTTTTAAACAGAAAAATCAATGAACACAATTTCAAGTATTGATTGTATATTTGGATTCGTATTGGGAAATCATGATTTTTAATATAGATATCAAAATTTTTAAAATCGTGGGTGATGAGAATTCGAGAGATGAACGGAAAATGCTTTTTGGTCGATTCTTGACGATCAGCAAGTTTATACGCGTCGTAATCGTTGGTGAAGGAAGATGGTAGATAGGTGATCATCAGAAAAATATTCGTTTGAATTCCAGATCGCCGTGGCAGCCGTGCGATGATGATTTAGGGTTTAGTGTCTCATTTGGGTAGAGGTGGAAGACGAGACGATTTCGTCGTCGATGGTGGATTAGAAATGATCGGACCGGGGGGAAAAGCTTCGTGGGTCATCGATGCATATGTGGTCGAAGTCGCAGGAGTTCCGGCGTCGTTATACGGTGGTGCGAGGCAAATTATGGTCGTGGAGTTTTGTTTCAGATGGGATCGATCGAGTTGAATTTCTTTTTCATGATCAATCGAAGGATTTGGGTGATCTGATGGTTTGAGGGAGCCAGCGAGGACTTGTTGGTGGTGGTCGTGGATGCCGGAGCATCGCCGGCGATCGGTGCACGTACACGAGTGTCAGTCATATATCTAGAAATTGTAGTGGGTGAAGAAGATGATGGTTACTCGGTTTCAAGCACGGGAAAAAGAAGTTTTGTCTCGAAGTCAATGTGAAGCGAGAAGTTAACACGGGTTTTGGCTCGAGAATTTTCAAGTGTGGCTCGGGTCTGAGTAATCAAGTATAAACAGTTTTTAACTTTTAAAACAAATCAAGTTTTAAACCTTTTTTGATTTATTCTTGTAGAATAATAAATGTTTTAATTTAGTTTTGGAATTAGGATTAAAGTAAATTATTTTAAAGTTAATTAAGTTTAAGCTTAATTAAGAAATTAATTTAAAGGAGAATGATATTTTAAATTGTTATTTGACTTTAAAGTCTTAAGTTAATTTATGGATTAATAATAATTTTGTTTCAAAGATTAAAGGTTGATTAATTTATTATTAAAGGTTAATTAATAAATGATTAAAAGATAATTAATTAAAATGGTTTGAAATTAATTAATGTTAATTAACCAAAATTAGTAATTTATCCATAAGTAATTAATTTGGTTTAAGTTAATTTCATATAATGAATTGATCTTACTTATGGATGATTGAATTGTATTGAATGCCTTGAATTGATCGATATCTCTAATGTGTGATGCTCTATGATATGAATTGATTTGATTTTAGTAGTGATAAATGTAATTTATTTATCAGTGATAAATTTATATTATTTATCTATGAATCTGTGAATGAAGATAAGCGTTATAGGATTATACCGCTTATCAATATTGCTGTGCTTGAATCTATGATGATGGATGATATTGTACTGTTGTGTAAAACCCCTGGACTACACTCACACACACACACAAATATGGATTTTACGAGGAAATTGGTTAAGTCACAGATATTTTGAATTTAATATTATTTTATTCAAATGGTGAAAAGTTGAAAAGTTGAATTTTGAATCTAAATGGTTTTGGAAATGGAAATGGGGTTAAATATGAAAAGCTTTTGAAAAGGAAGTTTTGAATTTGAAAATTTAGTTTAAATATAATACGTCTTGTTTAAGTTTTGAAATTATTTTGGAAACTATGGTTTGAAAGGATTATACAAGTTATACAGTATATATGGATTTTAAACCATTTTGAAGTATATTAAATGAATTATTTTTGGAATTTAAATTTAATTCAAATAAAACTTGCCGAATACGGCACTTCGCTGATTTTCCAATGTATACTTTGAAAAGCTATAACTTGAGTTAATTTAATCGGATTTTCCCGAAACGAAAAACCTTTGTTTTCAAATAATAATAGCTTTTATATAAAGGAAAGAATCTCTAGTTTTGTGAAAGGATTTCGAATTTTAAATGTAAATTGTTTTGAAAACTATGAATGAATCTTTGTTAAAGATTGGTAAACCTTGTTTCAAATTGAAGTGGATTTTAAAAGGTGAATCTTTTGTTTAAAAGATAAAAAGGTGGATCTTTTGTTTAAAAGATAAAAAGGTGGATCTCTTGTTTAAAAGATTAAAGTGGAATTTTGTTCAAACCATTTAAAAGGAAAGGTTTTGGGGATTAAAAATTGTGACTTAACTAAGATCCCAATATATCCATATGGTTTTTAAAATTAGCGCTCATCATTCGGTTTAGCCGGGAGAGGACTTTGTGTCATAAAACCCATTCCAAATAGTGATACGACGTAATGGAGTGCTTTTGAAGACGGTGGTGAAGACCGGGTATTTTCGAAAACGAAAGGATTACCTGTCGAATGTCTTTGCACTGGCTGATCCCCGGTATAGAGATTTATATCATCCTTTGTGATGGGGAGTCCGGACGTGATTAGGGATTATCCGGATTTGCAAGGACTTCTTTTGAAGTGCCTTCGATTCCATTCAGACCCAGGATGGACTTGTATGGATGTATGTCTGACGTTACACTTTGAGATATAAAGCTGGTATCTATCAAATACATTTCTGTTTGGTGGCGGAGAATTTATTCTCTTAGCTTAACACCCTTCTCTGAGACGTATGAGCTCAGAGGTTATGTAGTTGATGGTTACTAGTGATACATTCCTAATTTGGTAATGTGGCATGCTGAGTGCTGTTGATCATTTGTTGATCGAAGCATGGCTTTTGTGAAAAGAGTAGCTTTGTGGACGAGACTTCGTCGAACCTCACAACCCGAAAATGGTCGAAACAGGAAGGATGCGGCAAGTTTGTTTTGGGGTAGCGCCCTTAGGGTATGTCCATTTCCTTTTGGAAAAAGGTGGTATCATGGTATGGAGCCCAGATATTTAACCTATGTGGTTGCTGCAAATTTATTACTTTGTGGTTGTTGGTGTTGAGGATCCTCGGATAAAGGTCGGTAACGACCGGGGATGGCATAGCTCATAGGTTTATCTAGTTACAGCTGTATTACAACGTAAGGTAACTCGGCCTTGTGTTGGTAGAGATCCGGTTAGGTTCTCGGGGCGTCCCTCCAAAGGCATACCCATTCAGATAAAGGAAGTTCCTTAGCCTTCGCCATTTGTTGGAAATCCAAAGAAACAATACGCGCCCTGTACGGTTTTAGTTATATAAGCTGCCATGGAATGTGGTGGTAACCTGCTATTGAACATGGTAGCTATAGTAGGCATACTCTTAAATGTGTATGCTGGCTAAGATTAATATTATACTTTCGAAATGTTTTCCACACTATGCACTAATAATAATATCAAAAGGATTTTTTCGAGTATCAAGCATGTTTGACTGCTATAAGGAGAAACCTCCCCCATGTTTGCGATTGCATTGTGTGTGCGGCGGGAGACCTTATGGTAGTTTCATTTTCCAAAAGCATGAACGAATTTCTTTTTATTTCTTTTGTTCAAATAAACTATTTTTGTTTGCTCACACCAGTCCCATGACTGACTTGGAGTTTATTGTTCCCTTTCTAAACTCTGAATGCCCATAATTTTCCACACGGGCAGCCTAGAGTCAGGTTATCAGTAGTTCAGATAGTAGATGTTGATTTGAAGTCTTTGGATCTAGAAGTTTTTGGGATGCACCGAGTTTGCTTAATCAACATGATTGGGGATTCGAGCTATCTTTGGTTTGGAGTCTTTGGAGTTTGGCTATGAAGATGCAGTCGTTGGATTCTATCTCACTCTCTCACTTCCTTTTGGAAGGCCATATTGGAGTTATCTTTCCGCTGCTGTTGTTTCCGCTGTTGTGTTTTTTTGGCTCTGATATTATTTAGGCATCTGATGTATCATATTATATCAGATATTGTATCAATTGTTGTGTATCAATGATATTATTCATTCTTTTTCCGCTGTGTTGTTTACTTAATGTGTTATAAGCTCCATCAGAACTGAAGTTCGACGTTTGAATCTCTGGTAGTCGAATACAAGTGAGGTATTTGATGTCGATTTTCGAACGCTGGATTTCGGGTCGTGACAATTATTCATGCCTATGTTCTTTTCTAATGTTTCATTGTGATTATTACTTGCTTCTATCTATTTAGTTGCACCATTAACCTTAGTGTTGTCAATGAAACTTATTTCCTTTTTGATGCATAAGTTATGTAGCTTTCATTCTGAAACAACCCGTAACCCTCGACACATTGATCCAAAGTCTAGAGTGACATTCGGACTCGCATCGGTGCCAAGAAGTATGAGCCGTTGGGTTTCTATAACATCACAGAGACTAAAAATAAATAGATATGATCTAAGATATACTAAACTTTCATAACTCACAGCGGAATGGAACAAAATATAAATATAGAAAATATCCATCACAAAAATATCCTAAAACACAGCCTTAGAAAAATAGTACGTAGACAAATACAGAGTACATAGAAATACCACCCATAGTCTGATAAAAAATATATTAAGTATCGATAAGATGAACAGTTATATGGAGAGTAAATAAAGGATAAGCAACGCCTGTGATGAGCTCGCCTCTCTACGTACTAAAATCAAGCCAAATCACCTACTGCTCTGTCCTTCTATGGTGAGGAAAAAAAGGAAAAACGGTGCATCAAACAAAAGTTTGGTGAATGAGTACGTGTTTAATATATGATGATCATGTGCAATTGATTTTAATTCTAATCTACGTGACCTATGGTGTCCTACAAGTGTTCGTGTATTCCTAGGGTCCATTACTTAAGGGTTTTTATCCAACATACACCTACACTACAACTTGTGCATGCTACTACAAGGATCGAACTACAGATCAAACCTCAATAACTGACGATCGACCACTGCTCCTAAAGCTACTCAACATGGAAACACCACTTCTAGAGCTACTCGATATGGAAACACCGCTACTAGAGCTACTCAAAATGGAAATACTGCTTCTAGAGCTACTTGATATGGAAACATCGCTAATAGAGCTACTCAATAACATCGCTACTAGAGCTACATAGGAATAAATTTCCCATAACTACGACTATAAATAATCCAACTACGCATCGAGGGGGAGCCTACGATGTCGACTCGCTAGTGTGTCTCATTGTCTACATCTGTGTCCACCTCTCGATCGTAGTATACATCTCTTATTGCATGCGTTGGGATCCATCAACAACATAATATCACGCCGCGTTAAAATCATGAATACCAAGGAGTCCCATTGTGTCGGGCCCACACACTTAATCAGGCATCAGTCAGTGCTATGCATCCACCATAGAACCTCATGTTAATGCCATTTGCAATAGAATCGCCCTCATTGGGTAAAGTATATTTACCTAACCATGCAACGTTCTAGCGTCATCTCATAGGGAAATAGCTCCCTACTATCCCTAACATCCACACATATGTATATAATATAGTTATACATACAATTAATAGTTTATATTTTAACCTGGGCCTCAGGTCGAGGTTCAGATTATGCATTTCAGCATTTAACTGGTAGACCACTACACCCTATCGATCGACCGCTTACGGTCGACCACTCAGGGTGAACGATCGACGGATCGTATTGTAAATTTTAGGGTTTTTTATTTTAATGGTTTGATTTTAACAATTTGTTAATTCTATTAATTCGACTTACACAGTGAACCATAGGTATCGATTTACACTAACTAGTCTTTGCAAATTTTACATCTCAATTTCATAGAATTATGCCAGATTAATTATACTTGTTTAATTCAGGGTTAACCAATTTTTAGGGTTTCAATTCGATTACAAAGGGGTTTAACTTGAGTTAAAAAATGAGATTAGTCAAGTTGTACCAATTTCAATCTCTAATTCAAATCTCAGGTTTAACAACTAGGGTTTACAATTTACAGTTTAACTACTAACATCCTAGATCGGATAAAATAAGTTAAAATTAGCTGTAAATAATCATCTTATTAAACTTGTTCCCGCTACCTCGGATCCAAGCTCTAACTTTAAACTCTATCGGAGAATCATTACCCATTAGTTTCCTCCCTCCTTGATCTGGTTTATTAGTGCTCACTTACTTTGTTTTTAATTTATTTTTGAAAGAAATTTTGTAAGTGGAGAGAAGGAATTTTGGCAGAGTTTCAGTATGCAATGAAATTTCTCATGAAATTAGGATTAGCTTAGGTGTTAATTTATAGCGGTTAGAGATTGATTGGGACTGTTGGATTTGCCTTATGAAATCTTTAGTTTCATTCTGGACGGACATCAACTAATTGGCAGGAAAGAAAAATACTCGTTTAAATCGTCTTCGCCTAGATTCACACTCCATAACCAAAAATTTCATGCCAACAATCGACCACTAGGTTAGACCGGTCGATTGCTTCATGCCGACCGGCACACCTTAAGGTTTCAACCAGTGACATCGTTAAATTATGCAACTTATTTTTTTAATTTTATTCTGTTTTCAAACTTTCTAGCGTCTGTATCTTCTCCGTAATAACTCCGATTTCAAAATGTTATGTATGAAAATTTTCTAGAAAATCATTATGAATGCAATGGTGCAAGTTTCGTAGCCAAATTCGGATGTTTGTGAAAATTTCATTGGAGCCCTTATTATATTTAAATTTAATTTTCTTGTTGAATTTTCCGCTAAATTTCAGGGGTGTCACATTCTCCCCCTAAAAGGATTTTGTCCCTGAAATCTCAAAGGACAGAAAAATGTAACTTGTATACGTAACAAACAATAGCCACAACCATCTACTCATCCATCACCCATGGGAAATCATTGTCCTTACTAAATTTCTAATGTGGTACATGTATATATGCAAGCATGAAATGCATATGAACCTATACTAATGCAAAGAGTATGTAGTCTCCTGACCTAGTCGATCTCCTGTCATGCAAGTGTTCATGTCATGAATCCAAAATGTATGCAACATCCTAAGTAGATATAATTCCAGTTGTTCAAATATTCGTAGCCATTCAATTCATATACAACATCCATATGCATAATGCACAACAAGATAAACAAATAAACAAGAGATGATGCGAGAGTGTGTGTGCTATCTAGAGGATATACTATCCTAAACATGTCACAAAAACAATCCAAATAATACATCCACTAGCATCCACCATCCATAACATGTCCTAATGACATGTTTACAACTATCCCTATCATCCAATGGTCTCTACCTAAGGGTATACCAAGATAAGTCCTAATGCCTATGTACCTCTACTTATTATACTTATACTGGAATCGTACCAAAAAAGAGTTGTTAGTGGGTAGCTTGGATATTCTCCTCAGGCTCCGATGTACACTCCACTGGATCGTCTCCCTATTGGATCTTAACAAGTTTGATTTCCTTGT
The DNA here is from genome assembly GCA_030737815.1 of Allium fistulosum. Taxonomy (NCBI): domain Eukaryota; kingdom Viridiplantae; phylum Streptophyta; class Magnoliopsida; order Asparagales; family Amaryllidaceae; genus Allium; species Allium fistulosum. Next base: position 331,409,314 of record CM060906.1, read on the forward strand.
TGCGAAGTCGTTTTGTACAACAAGAATACAAGTGGGTGCACAGCAAACAAGTGACTCCCTCTCTACCTCCATCTTCTCTAGCTGACCCGGCTTGACTATGGTAGTTAAATCATGCAAGCACTTTCATAAGTGCGGCACATGGAAAACATCATGTACACCCACCAACTTCTCAGAAAACTCTGCTCTATATGCCAACTTTCCCATCCTTTCCGCAATCAGAAAAGGCTATATGAACCACGGTGCTAGCTTCCCTTAACTACCAAACCATATGATGTGCTTAAGTGGTGATACCTTCACAAATACCATGTCACTCACTGCGAACTCTAACTCTGTACGTCTTCTGTCAGCATAAGATTTATGTCTACCTTGTGCGGTTTTCTTTCTTCTACGGATCAAGTCTACTTTCTCCGATGTCTCCCTCACCATGTCAACCAAAGTATAATCCTATCCATAGTGTCCCACCAACATGATGATGATCTACAAGGTCTATTATATAGCGCCTCAAACAGTGCCATCCTAATGCTCGCTTGATAGTTATTATTATAGATAAACTCTGCCAATGGTAAATGATCCTCTTAAGAGCCTCCAAAATCCAAGATACACATCCAAAGAAAGACCTCCAAAACTCGATTCACTCTCTCCGTCTGTCAGTTCGTCTGTGGATGATAAGTGGTACTCAAGCTGAACTCAGTGTCCAAAGCCTCCTGTAGACTGCTCCAAAACTCACTAGTGAAAAGAAGATCTCGATTATTAACTATGCTAGTAGGAACTTTGTGTAACCTAACAATCTCCATCATGTATGGAGTCACAAATGTCACCGTCCTCATAGTCCTAACCAGTATAAAATGAGCGCATTTGGTCAGTTGGTCGACTATGACCCAAATACACTCATTCCCTCTCATACTCCTTGGTAAACCATCGATGAAATCCACATAAGTACTCTCTCACTTCCATTAAGGAATATCCAATAGCTGCAACAAACCTCGTGTGGCTTCTTCTGCTTTGCCTTAACCTCTAACAAGTCATTAATCGAGCTACATACTTCGCTTCATGCTTCTTCATTCTAGGCCGACAAAAGACTCTCTTTATGTCATGGTACATTTTTTCTCTGTTAGGCTGAATGGTAATCCTCGAACGATGGGACTCGACTACTACCATATCAATCAACTCCATAATGAGAGGAACACATAGTCTACCATCTCTCTTCAACTATCCCTTCGAGTCAATGGCATAACACCTCAATAACTCGACTGCTCTCCTCTATCAAGCTCCTCAAAAATATCTACCAGCTCATTATCTTGCTTCTGACTGGACCCAATACGTTCATAACTGTAGGCTGCACATCAAAGGCTGCTAGCAATCGTCGAATAATATCCAATGATGGTTAAAAATAAAATGTAGAAATAAACTCCAAATGCCTCCACTCCAAGAACAAAGGACTCAATACTGCATGTTGTCTACTTAAGGCATCGACCACTACATTACCCTTGCTTGGAGTATATGAGATATTGAAAACGTACGATGCCAAAAACTACATCCACCTTTGCTGCCTTAAATTCAAGTCCTTCTGAAAGAACAAATACTTCAAAGACTTATGATCTGTATATAGCTCAAACCACTCTCCTAAAAGATAGTACCTCCATGACTTGAGTGCAAAGATAAGGGTCGCTAACTCAAGATCATGGGTAGGGTGGTTTCTTTCATGTACCTTAAACTGTCAACTAGCATAACTCACCACCTTTGTTTCTTGTATCAAGACCGTGCCCAACCCCATACCACATGCATCGGTATATACTGTGAATGCCTTTGCACCATCGAGCAATATAAAAATAGGTGCACTAGGCAATGCCTCCTTTAGCTTAATAAAATCATCCATATACTTCATGTCCTACGAGAAAACTAGATTCTTCTTGGTGAGGTAGGTCAGAGGACTAGAGATCTTCGCGAAATCTTTAATGAACTTTCGATAGTAGCCCGCCAAACCAAGGAAACTCCTCACTTCTATGACATTCTTCGACACATGCCAATACTGAATTACTACAACTTTACTGGGATCAACCACCAGCCCACTTTTTGAGACAGCGTATCCCAAAAAACTTACATCCTCTTGCTAAAAGTGGCACTCTGAAAACTTCGCCTTTAACTTATGTTCATAGAGTGTATTGAACACTTCTTCTAAATGCAACGTGTTCTCATCCTCGTTCTTTGAATAAACTAATATATCATCCATAAATACCACGATGATCTTGTTAAGCAACCCTCTAAAACCTTGGCTCATTAAATCAACAAATTAAGAGGGTGCATTGGTCAGTCTGAAGGGCATGACTAACCACTCATAAAGTCTGTCTAGTGTACGAACGGAAGTCTTCAGGATACTATCCTCAACTACACGCAACTGGTGGAACCTGGTAGCCAAATCAAGCTGTGAGAACTCCCTCGCTCCAACCAACTGATTACAGAGATCCAACTGATCAAAGAGATCATCTATATGAGGTAGTGGATACCGATCTTCCTCTGTCATCTTATTCAGCTCCTTATAGTCAATGCAAAGTCTTAAAGAACCATCTACCTTGGTGGCAAAGACGAATAGTGCTCCCCACTCCAAAATGCTACTCCTAATGAAGCCCTTCTTCAATAACTCATTTACTTGCTTATTTAACTTGCGTCTCTCCTTAGGAGCCATATGCCTTAAGGGTAAGGCAAAAGGTCTAGCGTTCTCTACAAGGTAAATTCAAAACTTGGTCTTTCGCTGTGATGGGAGACCAGTAACCTCGGAAAAGATATCTAGGTAATCTCTAACTAAAGGAATTGAACCTAGCTCATCATGTGATTGGTCTAAAGAATATAAGTGGCTCAATATAACTGATTCTCGGGAATCGCAATAAACCTCCAAGCTATGTCCACTACAAGTAATCAATCTAACAACCTTCCTATCACAATCTAATATAGTCGCATACGTTGTCATCCAATCCATGCCTAATATCAAGCTATACACAGAAATCCTAAGAAAAAAGCATCGCAATCGAACTTGACCCCCAAAATAAATAATTTCAAAGCCCTACATACCATAAACAAATAGGTCGATCCTTCTACAGGGTTTGACATAAGTACAAGGTCCGTAACTATGCTAGTGTCTAAGTGTAACTCATCCATCAGTCTACTAGATATAAAAGAGTGTGGTGCCCCCATATCAAATAAAATATAATGGATAAACTAGATAAAGTTAGCATACATTCGATCACGACCGTCTTACCCTTATTTGCAATTGGTGGCGTACTCGAGCTAGGTACTGCGTCTAGTACATAAGCTAGGACCACCAAGGTAGAGGTCTTCTGAGGTGCTGGACACTCCCACTTCATATGCCTAAACTGATTGCAATTATAACGCTAGACATTTGAACCCTCAGTCGTGCACTCTTTCACGAATTATCCCTTCTTGCCACACTTCCTACAATGCATAACATGTTTCTTGATCTTTCCCTTGGGTCCAAATCCTCCTTTGCACTGATTTTGCTACTGCGCTTTCTCTCCAGTCTTCTTGGGTTCTTCCTTCACTTCCTTCTTGGAGATGGTATTCAGCAAAGCCATCTCCACTAAACCTACATATGTAGCACCTATGGGAATATGACTTAGAGATAAATCTTGAAGAGGTTGGTTCAGCCCTTCGAAAAATTTCAAAGCCATTTTATGTGGGGTATCGATTAGTCCCAGCCTAAATCTAGCCAGTTCATTAAACTGATTGACATACTCTTTTACCGAAATGTCTCCTTGCTTCAAGTGGATAAACTTCTCTAACTGCACTCCTTCCTTAGCCATAGAAAGAAACTTCATCTTAAAGCGTCTTCGACCCCCTAAGTGATCTCTCCTCTATGGGTCTCTAGCTCAACTACCTCCCACTAACTAAGAGCCTCACCCTGTAACTTCCAAGTGCCTAACTATCTCCTCATCTCATCAACAAGACCCATCAACCCAAAAATCCACTCACAACAATGAACCCATTCCTTGAATCTACATATGAATCGGTCCCCACATACGGCTTTCCTCCAAGATTAGAAAAATCCTTATATAACTTACCAAAGTCTACGGCAGGTGGGTAGGCAGCAACTGCACCCGTCACTCTCTCCATAGGTAATCTATGGGATTAAGCTTAGCTTGTCCCCTCACCTAAAGATACCGACGGAACAAAATCAAGACGTTCATGCTTGGAATCTGGACTGTCTCACCTAAGCTTAAACCAACGAGATCATCCATCTTCTATCTGTGATTTTTATTAAGAATTATATTAGCAACTTTCCATAGATAGTATAGGCACGAATGGGAGATAGCATACACATAATAAGAGAAAGAGATTATGATATATAATTTTGAAAAACTTTTTGAAAACCTTTATCTATCTATATATATATATGCACACTTTGGAAACTTATTTTGAAAAAAAATTGGAAAACATTTTGAAAAACCTTTTTTCAAAAACTTTTCAAGTACGTTCATTCAATACGCTTCTTACCCTAAGTAACTTTGAATCTAGGCTCTGATACCAAATATGACAACCTGCACCTCTCGACACACCGATCCAAAGTCTATGGTGACTTTCAGGCTCGCATCAGTGCCAAGAAGTATGAGCCATCGGGTTTTAATAATATCATAGAGACTAAAAATAAACATATATGATCTATGATATACTACATGTTCAGAACTCATAGCGGAATGGAACAAAATATAAATATATAAAATATCCATCTCAGAAAATATTTCAAAACACAATCTCAGAAAATAGCACGTAGTCAAATACAAAGTACATAGAAATACCACTCATATTCTGATAAAAAAATATTAAGTGCTGATAAGATGAACCATTACATAGAATGTAAATAAAGGATAAGCAACTCCTATAATGAGCTCGCCTCTCCACATAATAAAATTAGGCCAAATCACATGTTGTCTTGTCCTTCTGTGGTGGGAAAATAAAGGAAAAAGGGTGGATCAGACAAAAGTCCGGTGAATGAGTACATGTATAATATATGATGATCATGTGCAGATGACTTTAATTCTACTCTACGTGGCCTACTGTGTCCTACAAGTGTTCGTGTATTCCTAGGGTCCATTACTTAAAGGTTTTTATCTAACACACACCTACACTATAACTTATGCAGGCTACTATAAGGATCGAACTATAGATCGAACCTCAATAATTAACGATCGACCACTGCTCGTAGAGCTACTCAACATGGATAACACCACTTCTAGAGCTACTCGATATGGAAACACTGCTACTAGAGCTACTCAACATGGAAACACCGCTTCTAGAGCTACTTGATATGGAAACATCGCTACTAGAGCTCTTCAATATAGAAACATCGCTATTTGAGCTACATGGGACTAAATTTCCCATAACTAAAACTACAGGTAACTTAACTACGCATCGAGGTGGAGCCTGCAATGTCAACTCGTTGGTGTATTTCATCTCCTGCATCCATGTCCGCCCCTCAATCGTAGTATACGCCTCTTATTGCACGTGTCGAAATCCATCAACAACATAGTATCATGCCACGTGGGAATCTTAAATACCAAGGAGTCCCATTGTGCCAGGCCCACACACTTCATTAGGCATCAGTAAGTGTTGCACATCTACTATAGAACCTACTATGTGTGCCATTTGTGATAGAATCTCCCTATTGGGTAAAGTACATTTACCCAACCCCGCAACGTCCTAGCATCATCTCATAGGGAACTAGCTTCCCTACTATCCCTAACATCCACACTTATGTATACAATATACTTATACATACAATTAATAGTTTATATTTTAACCTAGGCCTCAGGTCGAGGTTCAGATTACGCATTTCAGCCTTTAACCAGTCGACTGCTACACCTTATCGGTCAATCGCTTGCGGTCGACCGCTCAGCTTGAACGGTCGACCGATCATAATGTAAATTTTAGGGTTTTCTGATTTTAATGATTCGATATTAATTATTTGTTAATTCTATTAATTTGACTTACAAAGTGATGCCCAGACATTGATATACACTAACCGGTCTTTGTAAATTTTATATTTCAATTTCAAAGATTTATGCCAGATTAATTATTCTTTATAATTCAGGGTTAACTAATTTTTTAGGTTTCAATTTAATAACAGAGGGTTTTAACTTGGGTTAAAAAAATTATTCAGTTTATACCAATTTCAATCTCTAATTCAAATCTCAGGCTTAACGGTTATGGTTTATAGTTTACAATTTAACAACTAACATCCTAATCAGATAGAATAGCTTATAATCAGCTTATTAAACTTGTTCCCACTACCTCGGATCCAAGTTCTAACTCTAAACACTGTCGGAGAATCATCACCCGTTAGTTGTCGCCCTCCTTGATCCGATTTATTAGTGCTCACTTACTTTGTTTTTAATTTATTTTTGAAAGAAATTTTGTAAGCAAAGATAAGGAATTTTGGTAGAGTTTCAGTATGCAGTGAAATTTCTCATGAAATTAGAGTTGGCTTATGTTTTATTTGTAGGGGTTAGAGATTTATTTGGAGTGTTGGATTTACCCTAGGAAACCTTTAGTTTTATCCTTGATGCACATCAATTACTTGGCAGTAAAGAAAATACTCGGTTAAATCATCTCCATCCAAATTCACACTGCATATCTGAAAATTGCACGTCAACCACAAGGGTAGACCAGTCGACCACTTCATGTCAACCTGCTCACCCTAGGGTGTCAACCAGTGACATTGTTAAATTACGCAACTTATTATTTTTTATTTTATTCTGTTATCAAATTTTCAAACTTCCACAACTTCTCCGTACTAACTCCGATTTCAAAGTGTTATATATGAAAATTGTCCAAAAAATCGCTATAAACGCAATTGTGGAAGATTCGTAGCCAAATTCGAACAATTGTGAAAATCTTATTTTATCCCTTATTATATTTACATTTAATTTTTTATTAAATTTTCTGCTGAATTTCCGAGGTGTTACACATTCCTTACTTATGTTGCTAGCATTTCCTGTATTAACTTCCATATTATTCTCCCTGTTGATACTATCATCTTCAAGTTTGTCTAATGTGATGTGCACCTCACTTGCTTCATGCTCTTTACCACTGAAGGTTTTTCCTCCTTCTACCCCTTCCCTTTTCTTCAACTTTATTGTCATTCTCCACTTCATCTTTACTCAATTGAACTACTCCCTTATTGATCTCCTTGTTTGATTTGTTATTCCTTCCTTTAATTATTCTTTTGGAATCCATTTTCCTTCAAATTTAATGGGGCATTGTTCACTTACATGACTAAAACACATAGAATTTTTGTACATGAGGTTTTTAATTCATATTCAACCTTTTGCATAAAAGGCTCCTCTTTTGGGTTTTGTATTTGGACCACCCCATCAAACTCATAATCGACCTCTACCTCAACTAGAATTCTTGCATAAGGCAATCTTTTCCTATATTTAGTAAATCCATCCATACAAATGGATTTACCAATAACACTTACTATTTTACCTACCTGACGTAGAATTCCAATAAAGTAAAATTAAGACCGAAAAATCTTATCCAATAGGAATAGTTGTTAACAAATCTTTATCATACTTGATTTTTCTACTCCATTTCTTCATAATAATAAGCTTGACATCCATAAGCATGGACCACCATCGGTACCTTCATACAATTACTCTCTAATTCAAATTAAACTAGATGAAATCCATTTTCTCTTAAGAGTATATCACAATTACCTTTTGAGCTCCACGTTCTCATAATGTATGCTTTGAAATGGGTGTAAAATGGTCTGCTCCCTATAATGTATAACATAATGGAATTTGCCGATATTCAGTTAACACTGTCCATTTCACATGTTTTAATTTGTTTTGTTCTACGGTTGTTAACAACTCGTGGTCCAAAATATTGAGGACTCATATCGTGTGCCATTCCTCACCACATCACTCCAGGATAAGGGTTTGGCTAGTAGATAAACTACAAATTTGACTAATTTATTCAGACTTAACCGTTGTTTTCTTCCGCCTCTTCTCTGTTTAGACATTCCGACCGTCGTACCCACCTCTCGAAGCTAGCCCTAGCGTTGTCTTCCCCTCAGTTCTGCTTGATCGGCGTCTTATTAATACAACTTCACACACATGGATATGTATATATATATAGTTGTATAAACCCAGCAATGACAACGACGGTCCACCGTATATCTACATCAAATCTCAATCATCATTATTGCTTGTGTTCAATTATTTTTATTTTTATCCAATACTATCCCTTTGTGACCTGGATGATATAAAACCTTGGAATAGGCTTCCATAACTTAATTATCCTTTGTTAGATTTTACACGAAAAAATCCTAACACCTTCCGACCAACCAAATAGATTATTTTTCGTTGTTTATATTATTATTATTTTTTAACTTTACACTCTTTAAACCATTATTTTAAATACTTCAAACTTAACAATATAATTTTATTTTAAATAAATCATTAAATATATTACTATATTGATGACACATTGATTTCCTTCCAAAGAACATTACTTATTACAATCTTTAAATTTATATATTTTATCTTATATTTGAAATTGACATTAATTTTTTTTTCTAAGGGGTTTATTATAGATTTATGATATCTAACTTTTTAAGTTTGATAACCTACCTTTATAATTATTATTTTAATATATATATATATACATACATATATATACCACATACATAATTTCATGATTTTAGAATGGTTTGCATAACCTATGACATAAAACTCATAAATCTGATTTTATATTTTATAAAACCAATCATTTTATTTTCTCAAAGCTAAATGATTCATTGACGATTAAAATTGACATGCAACAAACTAAAAAATTTCTTGATATTTATGATTGTAGCGTTAATCAAACCGACCGTTAGCGAGGTTTTCCTACTGTAGGAAGTCAAAATAAAATAGTCTTAAGCCAAAAATAATAGGATTTTGTTCGTTTGCTATTTTTGAAAACGTGATTTCCTCCGTCAACTATTCATCTATTTTTTCTTTTCAAGTATCCCTTTCCTCTCCAATCAGTCATTAAATACATTGCCACTTTTTTCCCTAAACATCTTTCACAATCGTTGAATCGATCCTAGATTGAATTATTTCAACCAACCATATTAAAAAACAATCCAGATTAATCGTTCTCCTATTTCAATCATCAAGATTATCTCCCCAACGATCGTCGCTCCTACCTTCAATCTTCGCTTCTCTCACTATCATTCCTCCGATTAATCATATGTAGGCCTGGCCCAAGACTAAGTCAACCGAGACATTGTATTAGGGCAACGGACAGGGGAAAGGCAACAAAAAAATTGTTTATCGTTTCTAGGTTTTGTTCTCATTAATTGTCATGCATGTTACCTCCTGCCTTGATTCTTGTACTGTCGTCGCTTTATTCCATGCCACCAGAATCCTCTAGGTCCTTTGCCATCATTTGCTATCTGTTGAATCGATTTGCATCTATTGTGCAAATTCTAGCAATTCTAAAGTCAACATGTGAGTTTATCTAAATAATGATTTACCAATGGTGATTCCCACGTCAGTTAGAACTTTACACTCATTTGTGTTTCATTCAAGCAAATATTTTAATTCCTCAATTTATTTTACATTTTTAGGCGAAGAAGTAACATGTTTTATAGTTTACCTTCCTCCTACTTCTTTTGTTCATAACTTAATGATATTTTATATATTTTACTCTCAATTTTAGTATTTATTTAGTTTAAATAATGCATACAGAATATTCGTGTAAATGTCAAGTAATATTTTAGATTGTCATCCATGTATTGAAAATATTAGTGTTTACGTTTTGCATTGGACATCCTCTTAAAACTAGATTGTGGTTGAAACAATATTTTTATGTATACTATAGGTTCTTGAAATAATTTGTGTCATGCATTGATAATTGTTAATAGATGTTGTGTTTTTTTAAATGTTTGAACTTTGAAGTGCCAAGCATTAAATTTGACATGTTTAACATGTAGTAGACATTGTATTATTTTGCTATGCAAATATTCAGCTTCCATTTTTATATGATTAGCTAGAGTTATCGAAGTAGAACAATGCACTAAACAATTTGGGGTAGAAAAATCTTTAGAAAAAAATGCTCAACTAGGGCGTTGAATATCACAAGGCCGGCCTTGATCATATGTTATTGGGCTATTGCTTCTCCTACTGTCATTCCATAGATCGATCATAATTTCATGTAATAATATTTCTTCTCTCCCTATAATTTTCCATCTTTTTAGCCTTTACTACTGTTCAATTCACTTTATCCTCAAATCATCTCAAAACATGGAAGGAATCAGAACACTTCCATAACTCCACTCGATTTCAACCTTATGTTATTCGGCTATTGCTTCTATTACCGTCATTCCTCCGATTGATCATAATTTCAGGTAATAATATTTCATATTTTTTTGTCTTAGTATCTTTGATTTTAGTTTATCAAAACAATGAATTGAAAATTTTATTTGATTTGATTTTAGAAAGTGTAATCTTAATTAACCTTATCTAATTTTATCTGATTTTAAATGTGTAATCCTAATATATTAATACAATCAATTCACTACTTTGAATTTGATGTTAAAATTCCCTTTTGAAGACAATAACTGATAATTGTGATTTTGGTTGTAAAAGGTCCTTTATTAAACAAGCGTTGTGAATCTATACTAGCTTGTTCAATAAATCTATTTTAAGATTAGTCACGATGAAGGTGTTTAACGATGAATTTTCTATAGGTTTAGAAAATCACCGAAAAATTGATAATAAAATTACCGTAGGCGCACGGCGTACAATTTTAGTACGCGGCGAGTACGGGTCGGTCCGTAGGGAATTTTTAAGATTTTAAAATTTTCTAATCAATCAAATTAGACCAAAATGGAGAAAAGATTGTTAACCACAAATTGTAAACAATATGAAGCTAAAACTAGAATGAAAATGAGATTAGAAAATAATTTAGAGGCAAATCCACTTTCATATTTTTGTAAATCAACAAACAAATAATCTATGATCTCTATTTTTGATATTAAGTGATAATTGTTGCATTTATCATAAGTATGGTTTATTTATGTTATTAATTAACATAACTTAAACCATCAAACTATAATACAACAAATAAACCACTTATCAATTCTCATGAAAATGAAGTCAAAGCAAAATCTATTTTAAGTATGATCTATTTACTATTGTAATTAGTAATATAGATCATCAAATTTTGTTTTTACTTTCATCTCAAAATCAAAAATCAATTAGCAAATGATGATGTAAATTGTGTTTATGTTGAATAAGAATAGCTCATTTTCAAATGCAACATAAGCTATCAAACCCACTTGTATAAACTTACATCAAAATCTACTTTCATGAAGCATAAATAAAAGAGACTAAATCATAGAAATGTTGAATTTACATAATATTTGAGAGCTTCATTACCCCTAAATTGAAGGAGTTTAGCTACTCATTTGTGTTATCAAATCAACACATATAAATTTCAACATTAGAAAGCAAAGAGAAGTAGAAACTAATTAAAAGAAAGGAGATTAACTACTTGCATGAAATAACATTAAACTAATTGCATAAATGTAAATCTAAACTATGAACATGAAATGAAAGTGAGCATAAAAATAAACATGAACATAAAAGTAAATAAGAACAAGTAGAAAAGAAAAGAGAAAGAGGCTATGAAGCCATTTCTTTTTCATGTAACTTTGACATTACAATTTGCTTGTTAATTTTCCTAAGTATTTCCAAGAGTAAGAAGATATTTACATGTACATAAGTGGGTTATTTATACATGCATAAAACCCTAATTCACTTTTTAGGGTGCTTCCCAAAATGCCATTTAGGAAGTGTGGCCATCAAGTAACCATTAGCCTCTAATTAATCCATCATCAAATATACATGAAGCTTTATCCTCCACTTAGTTGTCCATTAGCTTCTAACTGCAGATTTAGGTAAGTGAGTGGGGTCCTCCATGATCATGAGTTTGAATTATTTCTTTCTTCATTCCTTTGTATTCTCTTGTGCATGCATATATATATTTCATGAAACCCTCTTTCATTTACATCCAAATTCCTATAAAAATCATAAAAAATGTCGAAGTAAAAATTTTCAAATTAGCACATGCACAAAAAATGACCATTTTCCCTTGTTCATGAAAATATATAATTTTTTAATGTGACATTAGTGTAAAAAAGATTTAAACGGTACAAAATTAGGATTTTGTTCATGAAATTATAAAAGAAAACGAATACAGATGGTCAACGATCGAACTTCCATCTATCTATATAATAGAATAGATTCTTTTATAAAGCAATATCAATCATATCAATAATTAACAAATAGATTTATCCATAAGTTATCTACCAGTAGAACATATATTATAGAAATCAAATTATACCCACCACACTTCAAGATAGGCATGTCGTCTCATAGGTTATCCTTCACATGATAGAATAGTGATCATCGATATAAAGGGATATCTAAAGTAATCAAAATAAAAATAGAAATTTCAACCAAAATAAAGAACAAAAATTTCAACTACATTATGTTGAAACATGAAAAATAATATATATACTTAAGAGCTAAAAAAGAAAATAAATTGATTTAGGATTTTGTTCCTGAAATTATAAAAGAAAAAGAATACAGAAGGTCAAAGATCGAACTTCTCTCTATGTATATAATAGTGTAGATTCTTTCATAAAACAATATCAATCATATCAATAATGAACAAATAGATTTATGTGTAAGTTATCTACTAGTAGACATTATTATAGAAATCAAATTATACCCACCATACTTCAAGATAGGCATGTCGTCTCATAGGTTATTCTTCACATGATAAAATAGCGATCATCAGTACAAAGGGATATCTAAAGTAATCAAAATAAAGAATAGAAATTTCAACTACATTATGCTGAAACATGAAAATAATTATATGTACTTAAGAACTGAAAAAGAAAATAATCGACACATATATTTGAATAGCGTAAATACTACAAAATAATTGAATAGATACAAAAATATGATAAACAAGAATTGGAGCATGTATTGATTTAAAAATGAAGTAAATTCTAAAATAAATTAAAACCATGTGTACTGGAGTTACCATGGAAGTTGAATCAAAATCTGTTCCAATTTCTTTATTTTGATATTTCAACGAACAAATTACCCACAACTAAAGAAAAGCAACAACGTTAAATTTTTGGAAGAATGATCTATAAAAATAATCACTTGGATTATTTTACATTATATCTTAATAAGTCAAACTAATCCCTATAAGCCAAACTAATATAGAGCAAAATAAAACATTGCATACCCAAAATCATAGCCCATGCAAAGAAAGGTGGAATATAGAATTCTACAACTACAACAAAAGTTAGAAGAAAACAAAAACAACCAAAGGAGAAAACTTTTCACTTTGATTTAAAGGTAAAACAATTAGAAGATATTATTTGAGGATTAAAATTTTATTTTAGACGGAGAAGATGAGGAAATGAAATTACAAAAGAAAATGAATTCAGATAAAAAGTTAATAATATAGATACAACAACACAATTGAATACATACAAAAGTTAAACCAATTGAATTAACGAAAACTTAATACAAAAATATAAAAAATTCAAAAATAAATCAAAAGTGTGTGTGTTGAAATTACCATGGATGTTGAGGCAAAATCTGTTTTGATTTCTTTACTTTGACATATCAGCGAACGAATTACCTACAACTAAAGAAGACAACTATAATAACTTTTTGGAAAATGCTATCTTTTAACTTGATTACTGTTTGTACCAAAATTGGGCACAACACTCTTCGGAAGTCTTTGAAGAGATAAAGTGAAGAAATTAAATGAAAAAAGAGGAATTATCTAACAAAAACTCCAAATTTCAGAAATGAGAGTAATTAAAGTGCAAGGAGACACAAGAATTTAGAGTGGTTCAGCGTATAGCCTACGTCCACTATGAAGTAGTTTGCTATATTGATCTTTCTTTTGTGTTTACAAGTGAGTTCAATGTTTTATAGCAGTCAATTGTGATTTGCAGTAGTGAATCTTGTTGATATCAGCAGCAATGGAGTTCAGATCTGGATCTGGCGGAGTCCGAGCGTTGGAGAGCTCAAAGAGGAAGAAGAACCTCTTTTCCGTTGGCTTTGGGGGTCTATTTATAGGTGTAGGAGGCTGATATTTCGCTCAGATCTCGGGAGACCCTCTCTGGCACGTGACTAGGCCCGCACGCCCAAGCCCGTGAAGTTTCGGTCCGATCCGTGATCGACACGAGCTGATTTCGACTCGCTCAAGATTTCATCCAATGGAGTCGAAATTTGGCGTGGACATTCTCTAGCATGCACGTAGTCTTCTGTGAAAATTTCATAGCATTTGGACTTGTAGATTGGGAGATATGATCGATACGAAATGGAGTTTTCGATGGGCTATTTCCTTCGACTCGCTTCCATTTCGACTCGCTTCCGTTCCACTCGATGACGTGGCACTTTTTTCTTACTCTGTCCCGGATGTTGCTTCGAGCGAGTCGAAGTAAGTACTTGGTCGAGCGAGTCGAAGTAAGTACTTGGTCGAGCGAGTCGAAGCAAGCATTGGTCGAGCGAGTCGAAATGGGACATTCTGGGAGGTTTGAGCAGTGGAGTCAAAGTTGATGGAGTCGAATCAGTTGTCTGAGCGGAGCGAGTCGAAGTGTGCACCCTTGATGGCTTTAAACTAGAGCGAGTCGAAGAGAGAAGCTCTGAGGGATGTGGGGCGAGTCGAACCTGGTTGACTCGAAGTTGGCCTCTGAGCGAAACGAGTCGAAGAAGTCACTCCTGGGCGTTGCGAAGCGAGTCGAAGTTGGCTTCAAACTGAGTGTTGTGAAGCGAGTCGAAGGAGCGAGTCGAAGGAGCGAGTCGATCCTCATCCAATCTTGTATCGTTCATAACTTGAGCATACGAACTCGGATTGACTTGAGATTTGAAACGTTGGCTCTCATTGATTAGCTTGCCACGTCCTACCAATTTTGGCTCGATCCGGACTCAGACAAAATTCATCGATATCCGTAGTGAGCCTATGTATAACTAATCTCTGGGACGGACCGTCACTGGTTACTAGTCAATTCCTTGGTGTTACGGCCTTGCCAAAAGGCGGGATAACATTTGCCCCCTAAAGTAAGTCTTGTGAAAACATGATGTGCTTTGAAGTGCTGCAGTCTTTATTATGAATAGTTATCGTCCTCTCGATGAAAGTTGTAATCTTTGACCGTCCTTCTTGATAATGTAATCTTTTGACTGTCAATTGTTGTGCCCTGTATTGTTGCAACTGATTGTCGTGTGCTAGTGGTTACTGGTTAAATTTCGGATTCCTAAAAATCTGGAATACTGAATATTAGTCCGTCATTCATGCATATATGTTAATCTGACTCCCGCTGACGTTTGTACGTTCTCGAGTCGTCGTCAGTTTATTGTTTTTGAATTCCGTACCGATCCTCTCCTGAACCAATGTGAAATCCGTTGTAACAATGCCTGACGGTTGTTTTTGAATGTCCCTTCGTGACGATCCTCTCCTGAATTGTTGTGAAGGATTGAAATGTCGAAGATAATTTTCATTGGATCTGTGGATGCGAAGTAAGTATGTTGAGTTGATGACGGACTCGAACTGGGCGAGTCGAAATGGAGCAAGTCGATGTTGACTCCCCGATGGAGTCGAACTGGTCGTTCAACTCGGTCTTGGATTCGAATCGTAGAGAAGCAAGTCGAAACACAGGAGGCAGTGGAGCGAGTCGAGACGTTCACTGATTGAGCGAGTCGAAGTGATGTCTTTTATGGCTGCATGAGGGAGTCGAACTAGTCATGGGGATGGAGTCGAAGGAGCGATACGAAAAGGAGCTCCGCATCAGTGCACTGAAGAGGGAGTTGAAGCACGTGCTCGGCCCTACTGGAATTCGAATCGGTTATTCTCCATATTTTCTACTCCATATAAATACCTGGCACTTAGTCGTTTTTTCACTTTTTCACCTTTCATCCTCATCTTCACTGCCTTCGTATCGCTCGGTGACCTAGAGAAAACAAAGAAGAAAAAATACTTTCGAATTCGAACTGATTTAAATCTTCAACTACTCGAATCAATTAACAAATTGAGGTAATCCATCGAGTGAAAACATCCCGTAATCGAGGAGACTCGATTCTTAACACTAAATTGATAAGATTTATGATCGATCGAAGAGTCCCCGGCCTTAGCTTCGTGTCGATCTGGAGTAGTAGTTTCGAGATGATGAGGCAGAGGCCTTCATGTCGATCGATGGTGGAGCTTCGCATCGAGTCGAATGCTTTGATTTTGTTGATCGATACGAAGGGGCTGTGTCTGATCGACTCGAAATGGTGGCTTTCGATTGAGTCGAAGTAGCTGCTTTGGATCGAGTCGAGATGCGTGACTTCGGGGCGAGTCGAAGTGGTTGCTTCGGACCAAGTCGAAATGCGTGACTTCGGAGCGAGTCGAATTGGTTACTTTGGACCGAGTCGAAATGCATGACTTCGGAGCGAGTCGAATTGGTTACTTTTGCGAAATGCATGACTTCGGAGTGAGTCGAATTGGTTACTTTGGACCGAGTCGAAATGTATGACTTTTGGATGGAGTCGAAGGAGATGGCTCTTGGAACGAGTCGAACTTGCACTCCATCCTTATGATCGAGTATAACTCAAACGCACATGCCTATAATTCATCGATGCGAGCCTGGCTCTCGTGAGCAATACAAATTTGATCAAAAACTTTAAACTTTTCACACACTCGAACAACTGCCTACGACGAGCTTCAAATTAGCATACTTGGACTTAACCGTTTCACTGCATATCTGACTTCCTATCGAAGCTCGTCGATGAAACTGCAACTTATAAAAATAACACCAAACTTCGACTTGGAGTGATAGTTAATAACTGAATGGCGCGGTTGTGACGGTCAGCGATGACGGTCCTTCTGACTGAATTCCGAAGTCTCATTCGTTACACGTTTTCTTTAATCCGGTTGATCTTCCCAAATAATATACAGTACTATACTGCACAACACGCTCACACACTTTACACTGGGTGATGCACAAGCGTTATTTGTCAGTTTAACAATGATTTTTTATAAGCTAGCTGGTTATGGATCCTTCAAGTTCTCAGCAGCCGGAATTTCCAAGTTCTACTCCTTCAACTATTGAGATACCGGTCATAGAGGCCGAAGTTATTGAGATAGCTCCGGACGAGCGTCAAGGGGCTCGGTTTATTTGTACTCTACCCGATTCGGTGCCGTCGGGTATTTCTGAAGACATGTTGGGTCGGATCTGCTTAAGGCACGGTTTGTCGCTTGACGACGTGCTACTTCCTGGACCGAAGGACAGGCCACATTATCCCCCGGAAGGGTTTACTGCCTTCAACCATCATGCTTGCACGGCGGGGACACTTCCTCCCTTTAATGACTATATAAGGGAAACGTTATCATTTCTTGGTATAGCTCTGTCTCAGCTACACCCCAACGGGTATGCCCTGTTAAACAGCACCTTCATCCTGTTCATGGAGATCCTCTTTCGACCGCCTAAGCCGATCGAGATCAGATATTTATTCAACGTTAAGAGCCATGGAGATAGCCCTTCCTGGAGGCAGTCAGAAGCTGCCATATTGTGTTGGGTTCCTGGGGGAGGCTAAGTTATTACAAGTCCGAATGGTTCTACGTTCGGTGCCCCCTGGGTTTGCTAGGCGCTGGTTAGCTAGACGTAAGTGTCGCCATCCCCTCTTGAACTACTGAGATTTTAGTGACCGACTTCAAAAACTGACATACTTTTCTTTTCTTATAGTCGCAATCTCTTGCCCCGATGGCGCGCACTTTAGAGAGCTTGTTCGAATTCTTCAAGCGTTTCCGGGCGAAGAGAGGCATATAGACTTAGTCCTAACCGACAGGAATTTGAGAGCTGTCGGGCTAATAGAACGAAGACAGAGCATACACCTCGATGTGACACAGAGGGTGGCCCCAAAGAAACGCGTGAAGCGCAAAGCGCCCACAGTTGTGATCATCGAAGAAGTTGATCCAGAAAGAATGCCTACCGATACTGAGCTCTAGGCCGTGCCTACTTCCGATGTTCAAGATTCCGGAAGAAAAAGAAAAGGCAAGGCCGCTGCATACAAACACCCTAAATCTAAGAGATTTAAATCCGTGGTCGTGTCTTTACCTTTCCAGGGGATTAGAATTTCAGAGGCTCCTCCCCCGCAAGTGGAGAGTCCGTTTGCAGGGCTTGATGATATCCCGATCTCGGATTTCGTGTCATCTCCACACGACGCCGGGATGGAAGGGCTTGATAGTGCTTTTGAACCGAGCGGGTCGCTTGCTACGAGTGCGACCGACATTTCCGGTTGGTCGGGGGATTGCACATGCATACACTTCACTACACTACATGATTTACAACTGTACTTCGCCCGACTTAGGAAGTTACTAACTCTTTCTTCGCTTCTCATTTTCAGGTACTATGTCCGGAAGGGGATCTATGCTTGGCAATCTTTGTTCTGCTTGAAAAGCTTTTGGTTATTATGATTCCCGCAGGAGGGATTCAGACAGAGATCACGATCGCGATTATTCTAACCAAGATAGATACGTGTGTGATAGGGAGAGAGAATATCGACACCGATCTAGATCGCGCTCTCCTCCCCCTAGACTTCCATCTCCTCCTCCTGTTCAAACTTCATATCCACCAGAGCCTCCTCGTCATAGGTCGTCCTCTCATGCTTTTAGGTCCGAAACTCATCTTCAAAGAGTTGAGACCTCATCTTCCCTGGTTACAGAACAGTTTTCCCACCGAGCCCACAGGAGAAGGGGCCCTTAAACTGGCTCAGATGCGGAAGGAATTCCTGAACATCTGCTTCGATGGCTATGTCTTCCCACCGCACTTGAAAAGAATTCCGTTTAGAGTGGAAAACACGATGCATGAGTACATTCATGACATCTACACTCAGTACAAAGAGTGGGTAAAGGCTGCGGAGAAGGCTTCTAAGGTGGCTGCTGAGCGAGCCAAGGCACTCGAGAAAATGGAATCCGACCTTGCTCAAAGGGACCGGATTATTCAGGTGCTGACTGTTGAGTCCGAGTCTTCTCGAAAGTCTGAGATTGAGGCCGTCAAAAGGGCTGATGATGCAAAGACAGAAATGGAGAGGTTGAGTCAGGTGCATGTTGCCTTGGTGGAGGAGATGGGCCACCAGAACACAAAAGTCATTGCTGAGCGGGATGCGGCGGTCAAGGAGCTTAATGAACTTAAGGCCAAATTCGCTGATATGGCCAAGGATAAAGAAGACGCAAACAACGCAGCCCAGGAGGCGTGCGAACAAGCTGTCCTGCTCAGGGACGAACGAGATGCGGCGGTGGCCAAAGTCCAGAATGTGGAGACTGAGGTCGAGGAGAAGCTGGCCGAGTCCAGGCTAGAGGCCGATATTGAAGACCTCCTTGTCATTTACAACACTAATGTGCTGAGGCACAGGGGCCTAGCCTGGCTCGATGACTTTTCAACTCATCTCCACGATGCTTGGAGCCGTCTGGTTGAGGAAGAAAAAGTGGCGCATCAGGGCGAGTCCGTAGATGAATTCGAACTCGAGAACCGCATTCTGACTGATGATGAAAAGAAGGTTCTCCACGAGTCGATGATTCTTCGTGAGAAGGAAAAACTTGGCGCCCAGCATTTTGAAGTGGGAGAGGGTTCTGGAGTTGGCCATCATGAAGCAAGCCTCGAAGTTCCCGTGTCAACCCAGCCCGGATCCTCGTCTACGGTCGATCCCTAGGCTGTTCCTGCTTACAATCCGGATCAGCCGCAGATGTCTTCGGCTGCTGCGCAAGTCACCGATGCCGCCCTGTTGCCTACAAGTCGAACTGAGGAAGGTATTCTGAACATTCCACTTTTCTTAAATCGGAATCTTCGATCGAGTTAAGTCCTGACAGTTCTTTTATTCTTTGTTCAGTAATCGATGCCGCACCGGCCATGCCTCCTGCTACTCAAGAGTTATATCAAACGCAGGAAGCTATTGCGACTGAAGCAACCACCATGAGTACAACTGCTTCGCTTGACGATCTGCAGGGAGGTTCAATTATGTTTGACGAGCAGTTGATGAATGAACTCTTCCGCCGTCACGGCGATCCCCTTGCTGACTTGCCACCCGTCATGAGCGGAACTGATCTTGCTGCGAGTTCTTCAACCAACTGCCGATGCCCCCAGTGGGGCTCGAGCGATAACCGAAGAGGATATGTTCGCCCAAATTGATGTTGAAATGGCAGCAGCAGCTCAAGGTAGAAGCTTCGGAGGTGGGATGGAAGCACCAGGGCCTGCTCCGCTTAGAATGATATCTCCCGGTGGTGCTGTTTTTCTCACCAGCCTGCCCATTCCACCATCTGTAATTGATCTCGTTCCTCCGACTCCGCCCGTAGGAAGCATTCTCATTCACACGAGTTCAGAGGAGGACGTCGACATAATGCCATCGCCTGAAGACCAACTGCTAAAAGGCACAAGCTTGAAGAGGAAGATTGGCGATGGCTCAAGCGTGTCCACACTGAAGAGGAAGCCAAGGAAGAAGAGAGACTAGGCATGATCATCTGGCGTATTTTGATTTTTTGCATTTTGTTAGCCGTCTATAGATGCGGGTTCGGCCCCTGCTAGTAGGAATTTTTGGAAACTTGTACACGAACGTCTTCTATAATCAATAGAAATGAAACTTTTCTTTTTTGTCATTGTGTATTTGCCTAAGTGTTTTCAGTGTCTGAAATGCACTTGTGAAGTTTCAGGTTCCGAATCAAGATTGTTTTGGTTTGCCAAGTTTGGGAACTGTGGACATGGCTTGTGACCGGGAAGCGAGTTGAATTCCGACATCGTATCGCTTCAATCTTATAACCTGTTGAGCTAGTCTTGTACCACCGAACGGATGTATGAAGCAAGTGGAGATTGAGCAATGCGTCCATGCTTGTTTGAATGTCGATGAGCATATCCGTACTCCGGTAATTATTATTTGCTTACTGGCGGTTGGTCACGCCGGCTTAAGTTTTAACCACATGTCCGTGGTCGGGAGACTTGGAACTGGCATTTGCACTCCGGGAGTTTGGAGTTGAATGTTTATACTCCGCTTCATGCTCTGGGAATACGGGGTTGAATGTTTATATTCTGACTCGCGCTCTGGGAGTTCGGAGTTGGATGTTTATGCTCCGACTCGCGCTTTGAGAATTTGGAGTTGAATGTTTATACTCCGGTTCGTGCTCTGGGAACTCGGAGTTGGATGTTTATACTCCGCTTCGCGCTCTGGGAATACGGAGTTGAATGTTTATACTCCGACTCGCGCTCTGGGAGTTCGGAGTTGGATGTTTATACTTCGACTTGCGCTCTGAGAGTTTGGAGTTGAATGTTTATATTCTGGTTCGTGCTCTGGGAACTCGGAGTTGGATGTTTATACTCCGCTTCACGCTCTGGGAATACGGAGTTGAATGTTTATACTCCGACTCGCGCTCTGGGAGTGCGGAGTTGGATGTTTATACTCCGGCTCGCGCTCTGGGAGTTCGGAGTTGAATGTTTATACTCCGGTTCGCGCTCTGGGAACTCGGAGTTGGATGTTTATACTCCGCTTCGCGCTCTGGGAATACGGAGTTGAATGTTTATACTCCGACTCGCGCTCTAGGAGTTCGGAGTTGGATGTTTATACTCTGACTCGCGCTCTGGGAGTTCGAAGTTGAATGTTTATACTCCGACTCGCGCTCTGGGAGTTCGGAGTTGAATGTTTATACTCCGACTCGCGCTCTGGGAGTTCGGAGTTGGATGTTTATACTCCGACTCGTGCTCTGGGAGTTCGGAGTTGAATGTTTATACTCCGTTTCGCGCTATGGGAATACGGAGTTGAATGTTTATACTCCGACTCGCGCTCTGGGAGTTCGAAGTTGGATGTTTATACTCCGACTCGAGCTCTGGGAATACGAAGTTGAATGTTTATACTCCAGTTCGCGCTCTGGGAACTTGGAGTTGGATGTTTATACTCCGCTTCGTGCTCTGGGAATATGGAGTTGAATGTTTATACTCCGGATCGCGCTCTAGGAACTTGGAGTTGGATGTTTATACTTCGACTCGCGCTCTAGGAATACGGAGTTGAATGTTTATACTCTGGTTCGCGCTCTGGGAACTCGGAGTTAGATGTTTATACTCCGACTCGTGCTTTGGGAATACGGAGTTGAATGTTTATACTCCGGTTCGCGCTCTGGGAACTCGGAGTTGGATGTTTATACTCCGACTCACGCTCTGGGGATACGGAGTTGAATGTTTATACTTCGGTTTGCGTTTTGGGAACTCGGAGTTGGATGTTTATACTCCGCTTCGCACTCTGGGAATATGGAGTTGATGAAGGATTGTCGTGTATCAATCCTTTTTTGACTTTGATGTGATGGCTTGCCCTCGAGCTCGGGTTTCACTTAGTGAGTGATTGGTTACACCGCAGTCACTCTCTATTTGAATAAATCCCACCGTATGATGAGACTTAGCTCTCTGTGCGTAGTGATGATCATATGAAGTATTTCAAGTAAATCACAGCTCTGGCTCAAAGAGGTTGCATTTTATTGCTGAAATAAGAAAGTATGGCAAACTCAATTGCCTTATTACAAGTTCTTATTTCGAAATGCAGAAACAAATTGCAGAAAATGAAAGTAAACTAAATGGATAGAGATAGCCTGTCAGATGTAGTAATGGTGAAGGCTTTCGCTATTCCAAGCTCTTGGCAGGGTAAGACCGTCGACGATCGATAATTTGAATGTGCAATCTGCGAGCCTTCGTTCAATAACATACGGTCGTTCCCATGTTGGCTTCATATGTGAAGGAACCAGATAGAATCTTTTTAAGATGATATCACCTAGTTCGAAGGTTCGTGGACGGACCTTGGCGTTGTACAATCGGGGGACTCAACTTCGATGCGCAGCTGCCCTCAAATCAGCTTCTTCACGCTTCTCATCTAGTAGATCGAGAGATTCAGCAAGTAATATAGCATTTGTCTTTGGATCATAGTATGTCACACGATGAGAATGTACTTCTAGCTCGACCGGAATAACGGCCTCGGAACCATAAGAAAGAGAGAACGAGGTGTGTCCGGTCGCGGTCTTGTGGGTTGTTCGGTAAGCCCATAGAGCCATAGGAAGTTCATCGACCCACTTACCACCAGCCTTTTCCAATCGTTTTTTCAGGATGGACTTTATAACTTTATTAACTGCTTCGACCTGCCCGTTTGCTTGAGGATGCGCAACTGTGTAGAATTTCTTTTGAATGTGAAATCGTTTGCAGAAATCTTTGAATTCAGCACTGTCGAATTGGGTTCCGTTGTCCGTAATTATAGTGTGTGGGAGACTGAATCGACAGATGATGTTGTGAACCACAAAGTTGATTTCCTTCTTCGTTGTAATGGTAGCGTGAGCTTCGGCTTCAGCCCACTTTGTAAAGTAATCAACCGCGACGATGGCGTACTTCACACTACCTTTTGCTAGAGGTAGAGCACCGATGATGTCGATACCTCACATTGCGAATGGCCATGGGCTGACCATTTGCGTTATCTCAGTAGGAGGAGCTCTAGGAATTCGAGCATATTTTTGGCACCTATCACATTTCTTTGCATAATCCGACGCATCGCGATTCACGGTTGGCCAGTAATATCCGTATCGAAGTATCTTCTTGGCAAGTGCTTGCCCTCCGGTGTGATCGCCGCATTCTCCCTCATGCACTTCGTGCAATACTCGTTTAATTTCATCATGAGCGGTACACCGGAGTAGAGGAACAGAGTACCCTCTTCTATACATGACCCCATCTTGAATGGCGAATCGTGAAGCTTTTCGGAGAACTCGTCTCTTTTCACTCCTGCGTTCCGGCAGGATTCCGTGTTCGATGTAATTTTTGAGCGGAGTCATCCATGAGTCCTTTTCGGGAACGGTTTCGCATACTCGGTTTATTTCTGTCCAATCGATACTTGGGGAAGGTAGCGTTTCTACGGGAACGAGTCCCATTTGCTGAGCTTCGCCTGTGCTGGCTAGCTTCGCCAATGAATCGACTTTTTGGTTGCGTTCTCGGGGTATGCAATAGATGGCATAGTAATCAAACTGATTTAGTATTTCCCGAACTCCAGCTAAGTAAGCAGACAACCTTCGATCTCTTGCCTGATACTCTCCCCGTACTTGACACACAACCAACTGTGAACCACAGTAAATTTCCACAGCGATGATTTTCAGATCTTTGGCGAGTTTCAAGCCAGCTAAGAGGGCTTTGTACTCAGCTTCATTATTGGTTGCATGAAAGTCAAACTTCAAAGCGTAGCATATAGATCGACCTTCGGAGGTTTTGAGCATAACACCGGCGCCTGAACACCGGTCATTTGATGCGCCGTCGGTATATATCTTCCAGACAGATTCGGGGGATTTACTAATTTTGGGCAAGTCCTCTGGAATGGTGAATTCAACTATGAAATCAGCGAGGACTTGTCCTTGGATTGCTCGTCGTGGAGTGTAAGTAATATCGAACTGGCTCAGTTCGATGTTCCATTTGAGTAACCTACTAGACGTCTCAGGCCACGAAAGGACCTGTCGTAACGGCTGGTTGGTGTAAACAATAATGGAATGCTCCTGGAAGTATGGTTGGAGTTTTCTTGATGCAACGACAATGCAGTAGGCCAACTTTTCTAGCTTTGGGTAGTTCCTTTCTGCCCCAGTCAATCGTTTGTTGACGTAGTATACCGGCTTCTGTATTTTGTCTTCTTCTCGGATTAATGCAGCGCTGATAGCGTTCTCTGATACCGCCAAATATATGACCAGATTCTCATGGTCGATGGGCTTTGACAGGATAGGTGGTGTGGACAGATGTTGGACTAGTGCTTGGAAAGCGCCCTTGCATTCTGTGGTCCATTCAAAGTTTCGTTTTCCTTTTCAAATCAGATCGAAGAAAGGAATGCATTTGTCAGTGGACTTTGAAATGAACCTGCTCAATGCTGCTACCTTTCCGTTGAGACTTTGGACTTGCTTTATAGTTTTGGGAGTTTCGAGATTTCTAATTGCCCAAATCTTTTCAGGATTAGCCTCGATTCCTCGAGCATTAACGATGAACCCAAGGAACTTCCCGGATGCAACTCCAAAGTGACACTTTAGTGGATTTAGCTTCATTTTGTATTCCCGGAGTTTCTCGAACATAGTCTCCATGTCTTTAACATGGTCAGTGGAGAGTCGTGACTTTACAAGCATGTCGTCAACATATACTTCCATTGTTTTTCCGATCTGATTGGCAAACATCCGATTAACCAATCGTTGAAAAGTAGCTCCGGCGTTCTTGAGTCTGAATGGCATAACCTTGTGGTAATAAAGTCCCAAGTTGGTCACGAAGCTGGTATGCTCCTGATCGGGTAAATGCATTGGTATCTGATTATAGCTGGAGTACGCGTCCATGAAGGATAAGAGTTCATGCCCAGCTGTCGAATCTACTAGCTGATCGATTCTGGGAAGTGAAAAACTGTCTTTGGGACATGCTTTATTCAGATCGGAATAATCGACGCACGTTCTCCACTTTCCATTCGGCTTTCAGATGAGCATGGGATTCGACACCCATTCAGGATATAGTGCATCTCGAATGAATCCGTTCGCTTCAAGCTTTTCCACTTCCTCCTTAAGGGCGGCAGATCTTTCTTGGTCCATACCGCACCTTTTTTGTTTGACCGGGACATGCCGTGGGTCAATGTTCAGAGTGTGGCTCGCGATGTCCGGCGAGATCCCGCACATATCGGAGTGTGTCCAAGCGAATACATCGAGATTTGCCCGTAGAAATTCAACCAATTCCTCTTGAGTTTGCTGGCTTTGCTCAGGCCCAATCTTTATCATTTTTGAATCATCGTCACTGTCGACTGGGACGTCAATCGTCAGTTCAGCTGGGGATGCTTGACTTTCTTTAGATTCTCCTTCGTCTTTGCTTTCTCTTGGGTCAAGGTCCCTGAGGGATTGGCTAGGGTGCCCGGGCCTAGGCCCGGGCGTTAATTGCCAATTATCAGCAAAACGGACGTAGAGAGATTCCTCTACGCCCTTTCCCTTCTCCTTTCGCTGTGCCTCCCGCAGCTCAGCAACATAACAGGCTCTGGCAGTGGCCTGATCTCCCTGCACGATCCCTATTCCATGGTTAGTGGGAAATTTTAGGGTCAAACACCATAGGGAAATGGAAATTTTGAATTCAGCATGGGCCGGTCGGCCCAAGAAAGCATTGTAAGGGGAGTCTATGTCCAAAACGATGAACTGCAACATCCGTACTCTCCGACGTTCTCCAACTCCTAATTCTACTGGCAGTTCCACCATCCCATTGGGTATAGATGCACTTCCGTTGAAACCATGGACTCGAGATTGACAAGGCTTCAAGTCCATGGCTTCCATCTTCATTTGATCAAAAGCTCGTTTGAACAGAATATTCACAGAGCTTACACTGTCAACTAAGATCCTTTTCATCCAGGCGGGACCTACTTGTGCTGAGATGACCAGTGGATCGATAGTGGGAGCTTCGATTTTATCTGCGTATTTGGTCCTGAATACGATGTCATCCGTCATCATTTTCTGTTGCTTGGCCAGAGTTCCCTCATCAAAACTACTGTAACACACAAAGTCTGCATGCCTAATAGAGAGCTGGCATACGACTCCATTTTCTTCCAGCTTCGATCTGCTGGGTGAGGACCACCACTTATCGTATTGATGACCAACCTCCCGTCCACACGAGCAGGTTCTTCCTGTCTTTCCTGGTTTGGCGCACGATTCTAATTTGATGGGCCCGCACCGCCAGATTGCGGCGCCCGTACATACTAATCCAGTTTCCGCTCACGTATCAGTTTTTCATTGAGGTCTTGTAGGTGATGACACTCATTGGTGTTGTGGCCATAACTCTCATGGAATCTACAGAATTTTCCTGTTTGGATTTGTCTTTCAGTTCGTGGTTTCGGAGCGGGTTTCTTAAATTGCATGGTATTGCAGATCTGCAAATACACATTTTCCAGTGACGTGTTTAACGAAGCGTAGTTATCATACATGGAAGCCCTACGCCGTGGACCACGATCCTGATCGCGTTTCTTGTTTTGATTCCCATTATCCCTCTGTGGATTTCGTTTATTTTGTACATTCAACTGAACTTTCCCAGAATTATCTCCAGACTGTTTAATAGCGATGTTACTTTGGATTCCTTTGGTGTTGGGCCCTGCATCATCCTGTTTCCTAGACTGTTTCGCATCCTCCCTTCTCAAGAATTGGGCTGCCTTGGAATAGAAACCGTCCAATGATGTAGGTGGTTTTCCCGCTAACCAATTTTCGAACTCGGAATCAGCATCAATCCCCTTAGTCAGAGCCATCAAGATAGAGTTGTCATTGGGATTGCTTATTTCTACACACGCAGCATGGAATCGCTCTAAGTAACGTCTAAGTGTTTCTCCGGGAGCTTGTGTAACGCTAGATAGAGTGTTAACATCCTTAGGCCTCGCCATGTGCATACAGAACTGTTCGACAAACTTGGTGGCCATTTGGCCAAAGTTAGAGATGGATCGCGGTGGCAAACGAGTGAACCACATAATAGTGATGCCCTCTAGGGAAATGGGGAAACTACGGCACTTTACTACGTCATCAACTCTAGCAGCATTCATCAGCCATTCGTATTTTAGGACGTGTTGATTGGGGTCAGAACTCCCTTCATAAACTGGCAAAGCTGGCATCCTGAAGTGCCTAGGTGGTTCAGAATATAAAACGTCATCGGTGAAAGGGGTATGACTTCGGGAGATTCCCCAGTCGTCATTAGAGAGACCCTGACTTTCACGGATCATTTGGCGGATCATTGCTGGTATATCTGGTGTTCGGATACTTGGAGCATGTTGTGCCAAGGTGTGGTCGGGTTCCACAGCGCGAGTCTGGACCGGACGCGGTCGATGGTCCATGCCTCTCCTCCTTGGTTCAACATCTTCAGGGACATAAGGCTCAGGAGTCTGCTCTCGTTGGCTACATTGAGGATCAGCTTGGTTTCTAGCGTCACCTCCCCGTCCGGCAGTGGTGGCAGTAGCAATGTTGCCGGTAACATGATAAGGAGCAGCTCCTCTTCGAGTTGAAGGTTCTGTGCGGAGACTAGCGGATGGTCCAGCTCTAGGTTGTCCAAGGTTCAAAGCAGGTTGGAGTCATGTGGCTTGGGTGTAGCTTACACCTAACCGTGGACGTGTAGATCTGGTTTGGTCATCGGAGGAGGCTGAACTTTCTGTGGAAGAATAGGAACCTTGGTCTCTCCTAGATCTTCTGCGCCTTTGGCGGTTCAGTTGGTTGGACAATTCTGCGTTGACGCGCAGTTGTTCAGTTAACTGCTGTCGACTTTGGGTCAACTCTTGAAGCAATGTTTGGAATTCTTGCCTAGTGATTGGACCTGATGGATCTGGAGGTCCCACAACATTTTGGTTGGATGGCGGCGATTGCACGGGATTTTGTCGGTCTCGTGCTCCCTGATCAACTGCGGTAGAGGTGGTACGTGTGCTCACCATAATGAATTGGTGAAGTCCTTTCCTAGATCTAGTTGCAAAATCTGAATAGAATGGAAGGGCTTCAAGGTTCTAGATCTGGATCTTCTTCTTAGATTTATGCAATCCAATATAGATAGGAGATCCAAAGAGCAGGAGAAAAATTGGTTTTTTCAGTGAAAGCACCAAAGTGTTTATACCAAAATTGGGCACAACACTCTTCGGAAGTCTTTGAAGAGATAAAGTGAAGAATTTAAATGAAAAAAGAGGAATTATCTAACAAAAACTCCAAATTTCAGAAATGAGAGTAATTAAAGTGCAAGGAGACACAAGAATTTAGAGTGGTTCAGCGTATAGCCAACGTCCACTATGAAGTAGTTTGCTTTATTGATCTTTCTTTCGTGTTTACAAGTGAGTTCAATGTTTTAAAGCAGTCAATTGTGATTTGCAGTAGTGAATCTTGTTGATATCAGCAGTAATGGAGTTCAGATCTGGATCTGGCGGAGTTCGGGCGTTAGAGAGCTTAAAGAGGAAGAAGAACCTCTTTTCTGTTGGCTTTGGGGTCTATTTATAGGTGTAGGAGGCTGACATTTCGCTCAGATCTTGGGAGACCCTCTTTGGCACGTAACCAGGCCCGTACGCCCAAGCCCATGAAGTTTCGGTCCGATCCGTGATCGACACGAGCTGATTTCGACTCGCTCAAGATTTCATCCAATGGAGTTGAAATTTGGCATGGACATTCTCTAGCATGCACGTAGTCTTCTATGAAAATTTCATAGCATTTGGACTTGTAGATTGGGAGATATGATCGATACGAAATGGAGTTTTCGGTGGGCTGTTTCCTTCGACTCGCTTCCATTTCGACTCGCTTTCGTTCGACTCGATGACATGGCACTTTTTTCTTACACTGTCCCGGATGTTGCTTCGAGCGAGTCGAAGTAAGTACTTGGTCGAGCGAGTCGAAGCAAGCATTGGTCGAGCGAGTCAAAATGGGACGTTCTGGGAGGATTGAGCAGTGGAGTCAAAGTTGATGGAGTCGAATCAGTTGTCTGAGCGGAGCGAGTCGAAGTGTGCACTCTTGATGGCTTCAAACTGGAGCGAGTCGAAGAGAGAAGCTCTGAGGGATGTGGGGCGAGTCGAACCTCGTTGACTCGAAGTTGGCCTCTGAGCGAAACGAGTCAAAGATGTCACTCCTGGGCGTTGCGAAGCAAGTCGAAGTTGGCTTCAAACTGAGTGTTGTGAAGCGAGTCGAAGGAGCGAGTCGATCCTCATCCAATCTTGTATCATTCATAACATGAGCATACGAACTCGGATTGACTTGAGATTTGAAAGGTTGGCTCTCATGGCTTAGCTTGCCACGTCCTACCAATTTTGGCTCGATTTGGACTCGGAAATAATTCATCGATATCCGTAGTGAGCCCATGTATAACTGATCTCTGGGACGGACCGTCACTGGTTACTAGTCAATTCCTTGGTGTTACGGCCTTGCCAAAAGGCGGGATAACAATTACTTGTTGGAAACTAAGTAATGTTTTATTTTATATATTAATTTTTGGAAGAAGCCAACCCTAATCCCTTGAACCAAACTAATATAGAATAAAATAAAATATTACGTACCTAACCTCGTGCCATTAATGATGGAAGAAGTAATTCTAGGATTACAACCAAAGCTAAAAGAAAACTCAACTAACGAAAGAGGAAAACTTTTCCGCTTGGATGTGAAGGAAAGAAAACAAAAGAGTAGATAGTATTAAAGATTAGAAGAGATGAAAATGAAATTAAAATGGGGAAATGAAAGTGGAAAATACATTTGAGCGGATGAAATTGAATAAAGAAGATAAGAAAATGAAAGTAAAATTGAAAAATGAAGATGAAATATATTTATGAGTAGATGAAATAGAAAATGAAAGGTCATACTGTCAAGTATAATGGAAATTTATGTGTCAGCTTGAAGTGATTCTGAATGAGAGTAAATGAGAGGCAGGAATTCAAATAGTCACTTATTCTCTTTTATATGTAATATAGAATAGATAATATATAATTAAACAAAATATTACGTACCCAACCTTATGCCATTAATGATGGAAGAGGTAATTCTACGATTACAACCAAAGCTAGAAGAAAACTCAACCAAAGAAAGAGGCAAACTTTCCACTTGGATGTGAAGGAAAGAAAACAAAAGAGTTGATAGTATTAAAGATTAGAAGAGGTGAAAATGCAAGTAAAATGGGGAAATGAAAGCGGAAAATATATTTGAGCGGATGAAATTGAATAAAAAAGATAAGAAAATGAAATTAATACTGGAAAATGAAGATGAAATATACTTATGAGTAGATGAAATAGAAAATGAAAGGTCATATTATCAAGTATAATGGAAATCTATGTGTCAGCTTAAAGTGATAAATAATTATTAAAGGAATGTGAAAAAATTTCCTCAAATTAAGGGGAGAAGATGATTATGAATGAGAGTAAATAAGAATCAATAATTCAAATAGTCACTTATTCTTTTTTATATGTAATATAGAATATAGATATAGATATGTAATAGAATATGTAGTATAAGAATAATATTTTTGTTGGAGGTCTATATTGCAAAGAATGAGGCAAATTAAGGAGAGAGTGATATTTTATTTCTAAAATTCTAAGAAAATAGGAAGGAAATCGTGGAAGATCTGCTAATAAGATGTATAGTATAAGATAAGATAAGATATGTAATAGATAGATAGATATGTAATAAAATAGATAGAGTAGGTACTGTAAGAATAATATTTTTGTTGGAGGTCTATATTGCAAAGAATGAGGCAAATTAAGGAGAGAGCGGTATTTTATTTCTAAAATTCTAAGAAAATAGAAAGGAAATCGTGAGAGATCTGCTAATAAGGTGTATATAATAGTATAAGATATGTAATAGATAGATAAAGATGTAATAGAATAGATAGAATATGTAGTATAAGAATAATATTTTTGTTGGAGGTCTATGTTGCGAAGAATGAATCAAATTAAGGAGAGAGCAGTATTTTATTTCTAAAATTCTAAGAAAATAGAAAGGGAATCATGGGAGATCTGCTAATAAGGTATATGGTATAAGGTTTAGAGAGGAAGAAGACGAATAAGCCGTTGAAGAAGTTTGGTTTTGGTTTGTGAATTTGTGATTAATTCCTAAGAGTGTGTTCCTCCCTTTATAGGATGAAAATGGTGCTCTTTAAGCTTGCATTCACCCTCCATTCATGCCATGGAAGCCTTATCTCTCATCATTTCTCCTTTAAGTCACTTCTCTTTTATGCTAATTACACTTAAACCCTTCTGATTATAATATCTCTTAGCCATTAGAACATTCTAGAACCTTCCAGAAATTATGAAGAGGTGTGCATGTTAATTAGTTGCTAATGTGTTCATTTGATCATTAAACAAGTGCACAAGAGTTCGAACAACTTATATCGATCGAAAAGTATTTATCGATAAATTGATTTTCGGTCACATTATCGATTTTCCTTCGAAGAATATATATTTGTAAACATTTTCCCAAAACAAGTTTATGATCATTAGTTATGATTTCAAAGAGAGTTAACAAGCTTATTAAATCAATTTAATAACATTTAATCCAAGATTCAAGTATTTGATTAATTCAGATATCTAAATACGAAGTGTCCGAAACTCCAGGTCGTTACATAATGATTGTTAGTGAATCGCAAACATCAATTAGATCTTTGATAAGATTATTTTGAAATGAATTACTTACAACATTCATATCTTCATAGAAAAATTTCATAGAAGCATATCTCAATCTATATATGACGTCCATCTATAGGGGATGCGCAATGGCTGCAGTTACGCACATTTCACATGCATTATTGGTCATGTATTTTTGCTCATGAATATATAACTTCTTTTCATACATATTCCAACTTTAGTAAAAACAATCTTTATTATTTAATGTAAAGTCATGCATTGTGAGTGGTTGTATTCAAGTTTTCCTACATGATATATCAAAAGAAAAGGTTTTCCTACATGATATATCAAAAGTAATAATTCAAAATTAGTATAACTGTTAAAGTTACGATAATATATTGATGTTATTTACTACTTTGAACTATTATGCGCTTGGTTTAAGTCTAACTGGGTAATGACATTAAGGGTCCAAAATAATTTCACCAATGATTTAGGAGACATTTAGCAACGTGTTTTTCAACAAAAATTCTTTTAGAAACCATTTTTCTCATTTTATTTTGTACAAATAGATTATATGTGTATTTTAACCGCACCATAGTTTCATAAATACTCGGATATGATTGCATGCATTTGCATTGGACTTACGTTGAAACAATCAGGATGAATCTAAATATCATATTTGTCTTAGATAATTATCAAGTTAAAGGCACCATAAGACAAGTTAAAGTCACTATGTTCTTTGTTTTTTGAAATTTTAGGTTATAATCCAGTCTAGTAGTTTGTTAAACTATTCCGTTTACTCTCAATATGAGTTAAAAAGCTTTAAAAATTAAAAGGCCTGTCATATTTGTACAATTTCATAAATGAATACTATTTTTTTCCTGTCTTGATAAATTGTATTTTTTGATCGGTACTTATAGGTTTATACTATTGGGATGAGAATAAATATTTTGGTCGTAAGACTCTACAAGTGTCTTCCTTTTTGTATATCTTTTCTTGTTATCTGAATTCTGAAGTCTTAAATTATGATTCCACCACTTAAAACATCAGTTCAATTTAGTATGATCCTACATGCAAGATGACTTATAGTAAATTTCTATAATTTCTATAAATCATCTGGTCATTAATGGAGTCTCACTTTCCAGCTTTCAAAAAAAGAAACCCCGAGTAGAAGTGGTAATAGAACTGCATCATAGTCAACATGCTTGCTTGAAAGCTAACTATATCAGCTTCTATTAAACTTTTGGTGATACAAATTCACAAATAGAGGGAAATAAATATGCAAAAGAAAGAGAGAAGATTTTTTTTTCCTAATTAATAGGCATATTTGAGTATGTTTATTTCTCTCTCTAATTGGTTAATCAAATTATTTTTTGTCATCTAATGTTAACTTGGGCATTAAGTAATTGATTATATAAATAGAGACTAGAAGAGAGTGTAAAAGTGTGGTGGAAAATATATTTGCTAATTTTCTCTTCTCCATCTTTGTTCTTCTTCTCCAACAATTTTAGCCATATAGATATTTGCTCCCTTTCTCAATTTAGTTATTGATTCAATGGTATTTTGTTTATTTTAGCTTTGTTCTATTAATTGCGTTTTGATTTCAGTTCCGTCTTGTTTTCAATCTATGTTATCTCTTTGTGATTTGGGTGACAAAGATCCGTTGATAAAAGCTTTCGCAAAGCGCTACTATTTCCATAATAGTTTGTTATCGAAGCACAGATCATCGCAAAGCTTAGAGTAATTTTGGTTTGAAAAATTATTGATGTCGGATATGATTTCATTTTCGTAGATGGCTATTTTGGATGGGAAAAATTAGAGTATTTGGAAGCCAAAGATGGAGGATGTTCTGTACCGTAATGATCTTCATGATCCGATTGATGGAGATGGAAAGAAGCCCTCTTATGTAGATGAGGGAAACGGAAGAAGATGGATAAGAAGGCGATTGCTTTGATTCGCCAGTATCTTGATGATTCGGTTTTCCATCATGTGGCTAGTTGTGAATCCACGAAAGCTTTGTGGGATAGGGTGGTATCTTTGTATGAGTCAAAGGGTGCTACTAGTAAGGCTTTTCTGGTTCGAAAGTTGGTACAACTGAGATTAGATGAAGAGAAGTATGTTGCAGAGCATTTGAATGAATTTCAAGATGTAATAAATCAATTGGCAAATATGAAGGTCAATTTTGATGATGAGTTACAAGCTCTTTTATTAATGAGTTCACTTTCAGAAAGTTGAGAAACTTTGGTTGTTTCATTGAGTAATTCCAATGCTAATGGAACTATCTCTTTGGAAACTGTTCGAAGCAGTCTTTTGAATGAGGAGCTTAGAAGAAAAGGATCGGGTATGAAATCAATTCAAAGTGAGGCTATGGTGGCAATGGACTCAAAGAAAGATACAATTTGGAAGAAGAAGGACGCTAATGGTAAAGGTGTTATCACTTGTCATTATTTTAATAAGAAAGGTCACATACGCAGCAAGGGTTATTCTTATAAAAGAGATCAGGAAAAGGATGCACATGGTGATAGTAGTGGTGATGCACTAGAAGGTTTTGTTAAAGGTATCGATAGTGATGCTTCTTGTGATGTCCTCTTTAGTGAAAATAAGTCTTGGAAGATGGATTCGGGAGCCAGTTTTCACATTTGTAGAGATGTGGATTGTTTTTCTTCTTATGAGAAGAGTGTCGGCATGATTAGGATAGCCAATGGAGAAGAGCTACCGATTTGTGGTATTGGATCTATCCGGTTTCGTATGCATGACGGTGTGGTTAGAGAAGTCTCTGGAGTGAGACATGTACCCACTTGTTCGCATAATCTTATTTCTCGGTCAGTTGGATCACCGTGGTTGCACTTATGAAACTCAAGGTGGAGTTTTGAGAGTGAAGAAAGATGGTCGTGTAAGGATGAGAGGAGTATTGGAAGAAGGAAACCTTTATAGCTTGGTAGGTTCTGTAGTCGACAATGGAAAACGAGTGATGGTTGAAGGACCTAGTCCACATCAAGGTGGAGAGGTTAGTGTGGTCACTGCTTATGATTCTAGCATTGAGGATCATATTTTAGACAGGGGTCTTCATGTTGATAATGCTTAAGGGATCGATAGTGATCAGGTAATGAGCTCAGATAGAGTGATAGATAGGTGTCGAATTGCAAAATCCACAAATATAAGACGGATATCTTTGTTGTATTACAAACATTTTTGAGACGGGATTTATGTGGTGCACCTCATGTGGGAGATGCATTACTTGAAGGCGATGGTTGAGGTTTGTAATTTAGTGTGGTTGAGATATGGGGATTTGTGATAGATCTAGATATGGCATACTTGATATGTTGGAGATGTGTGATTTTGCATCAAGGTGGAGTGTTAAATTTTGGTGATACAAAATCACAAATAGAGGGAAATAAATATCCAAAAGAAAGAAAGAGAAGATTTTGTTTCCCCTAATTAATAGGCATATTTGAGTATGTTTATTTCTCTCTCTAATTGGCTAATTAAATTATTTTTTGCCATCTATTGTTAACTTGGGCATTAAGTAATTGATTATATAAATAGAGACTAGAAGAGAGTGTAAAAGTGTGGTGGAAAATATATTTGCTAATTTTCTCTTCTCCATCTTTGTTCTTCTTCTCCAACAATTTTAGCCATATAGATATTTTCTCCCTTTCTCAATTTAGTTATTGATTCAATGGTATTTTGTTTATTTTAGCTTTGTTCTATTAATTGTAAACAAAATTTTGGTGAATCAATAAAGTGGGTGATTGGGTGGAACATCTTGTGTTATTGCGTTTTGATTTCAGTTCCGTCTTGTTTTCAATCTATGTTATCTCTTTGTGATTTGGGTGACAAAGATCCGTTGATAAAAGCTTTCGCAAAGCGCTACTATTTCCATAATAGTTTGTTATCGAAGCACAGATCATTGCAAAGCTTAGAGTAATTTTGGTTTGAAAAATTATTGATGTCGGATATGATTTCATTTTCGAAGATGGCTATTTTGGATGGGAAAAATTAGGGTATTTGGAAGCCTAAGATGGAGGATGTTCTGTACCGTAATGATCTTCATGATCCGATTGATGGAGATGGAAAGAAGCCCTCTTATGTAGATGAGGGAAAACGGAAGAAGATGGATAAGAAGGCGATTGCTTTGATTCGCCAGTATCTTGATGATTCGGTTTTCCATCATGTGGCTAGTTGTGAATCCACGAAAGCTTTGTGGGACAGGGTGGTATCTTTGTATGAGTCAAAGGGTGCTACTAGTAAGGCTTTTCTGGTTCGAAAGTTGGTACAACTGAGATTAGATGAAGAGAAGTATGTTGCAGAGCATTTGAATGAATTTCAAGATGTAATAAATCAATTGGCAAATATGAAGGTCAATTTTGATGATGAGTTACAGGCTCTTTTATTAATGAGTTCACTTTCAGAAAGTTGAGAAACTTTGGTTGTTTCATTGAGTAATTCCAATGCTAATGGAACTATCTCTTTGGAAACTGTTCGAAGCAGTCTTTTGAATGAGGAGCTTAGAAGAAAAGGATCGGGTATGAAATCAATTCAAAGTGAGGCTATGGTGGCAATGGACTCAAAGAAAGATACAATTTGGAAGAAGAAGGACGCTAATGGTAAAGGTGTTATCACTTGTCATTATTTTAATAAGAAAGGTCACATACGCAGCAAGGGTTATTCTTATAAAAGAGATCAGGAAAAGGATGCACATGGTGATAGTAGTGGTGATGCACTAGAAGGTTTTGTTAAAGGTATCGATAGTGATGCTTCTTGTGATGTCCTCTTTAGTGAAAATAAGTCTTGGAAGATGGATTCGGGAGCCAGTTTTCACATTTGTAGAGATGTGGATTGTTTTTCTTCTTATGAGAAGAGTGTCGGCATGATTAGGATAGCCAATGGAGAAGAGCTACCGATTTGTGGTATTGGATCTATCCGGTTTCGTATGCATGACGGTGTGGTTAGAGAAGTCTCTGGAGTGAGACATGTACCCACTTGTTCGCATAATCTTATTTCTCGGTCAGTTGGATCACCGTGGTTGCACTTATGAAACTCAAGGTGGAGTTTTGAGAGTGAAGAAAGATGGTCGTGTAAGGATGAGAGGAGTATTGGAAGAAGGAAACCTTTATAGCTTGGTAGGTTCTGTAGTCGACAATGGAAAACGAGTGATGGTTGAAGGACCTAGTCCACATCAAGGTGGAGAGGTTAGTGTGGTCACTGCTTATGATTCTAGCATTGAGGATCATATTTTAGACAGGGGTCTTCATGTTGATAATGCTTAAGGGATCGATAGTGATCAGGTAATGAGCTCAGATAGAGTGATAGATAGGTGTCGAATTGCAAAATCCACAAATATAAGACGGATATCTTTGTTGTATTACAAACATTTTTGAGACGGGATTTATGTGGTGCACCTCATGTGGGAGATGCATTACTTGAAGGCGATGGTTGAGGTTTGTAATTTAGTGTGGTTGAGATATGGGGATTTGTGATAGATCTAGATATGGCATACTTGATATGTTGGAGATGTGTGATTTTGCATCAAGGTGGAGTGTTAAATTTTGGTGATACAAAATCACAAATAGAGGGAAATAAATATCCAAAAGAAAGAAAGAGAAGATTTTGTTTCCCCTAATTAATAGGCATATTTGAGTATGTTTATTTCTCTCTCTAATTGGCTAATTAAATTATTTTTTGCCATCTATTGTTAACTTGGGCATTAAGTAATTGATTATATAAATAGAGACTAGAAGAGAGTGTAAAAGTGTGGTGGAAAATATATTTGCTAATTTTCTCTTCTCCATCTTTGTTCTTCTTCTCCAACAATTTTAGCCATATAGATATTTTCTCCCTTTCTCAATTTAGTTATTGATTCAATGGTATTTTGTTTATTTTAGCTTTGTTCTATTAATTGTAAACAAAATTTTGGTGAATCAATAAAGTGGGTGATTGGGTGGAACATCTTGTGTTATTGCGTTTTGATTTCAATTCCGTCTTGTTTTCAATCTATGTTATCTCTTTGTGATTTGGGTGACAAAGATTGGTTGATAAAAGCTTCCGCAAAACGCTACTATTTCCATAATAGTTTGTTATCGGAGCACAGATCATCGCAAAACTTAGAGTAATTTTGGTTTGAAAAATTATTGATGTCGGATATGATTTCGTTTTCGAAGATGGCTATTTTGGATGGGAAAAATTGGGGTATTTGGAAGCCTAAGATGGAGGATGTTCTATACCGCAATGATCTTCATGATCCGATTGATGGAGATGGAAAGAAGCCCTCTGATGTAGATGAGGTAAAATGGAAGAAGATGGATAAGAAGGCGATAGCTTTGATTTGCCAGTATTTTGATGATTCAGTTTTCCATCATGTGGCTAGTTGTGAATCCACGAAGGCTTTGTGGGACAGGGTGATATCTTTGTATGTGTCAAAGGGTGCTACTAGTAAGGATTTTCTGGTTCGAAAGTTGGTACTACTGAGATTAGATGAAGAGAAGTCTATTGTAGAGCATTTGAATGAATTTCAAGATGTAATAAATCAATTGGAAAATATGAAGGTCAATTTTGATGATGAGTTACAGGCTCTTTTATTAATGATTTCGCTTTTAGAAAGTTGAGAAACTTTGGTTGTTTCATTGAGTAATTCCAATGCTAATGGAACTATCTCTTTGGAAACTGTTCGAAGCAGTCTTTTGAATGAGGAGCTTAAAAGAAAATGATCAGGTATGAAATCAATTCAAAGTGAGGCTGTGGTGGCAAAGGACTCAATGAAAGATACAATTTGGAAGAAGAAGGACGCTAATGGTAAAGGTTTTATCACTTGTCATTATTTTAATAAGAAAGGTCACATACGTAGCAAGTATTATTCTTATAAAAGAGATCAGAAAAAGGCTGCGCATGGTAATAGTAGTGGTGATGCACGGGCAGGTTTTGCTAAAGGTACCGATAATGATGCTTCTTATGATGTCCTCTTTAGTGAAAATAAGTCTTGGAAGATGGATTCAGGAGCCAGTTTTCACATTTGTAGAGATGTGAATTGTTTTTCTTCTTATGAGAAGAGTGTCGGCGAATATCCAATGGAGAAGAGCTACCGATTTGTGGTATTGGATCTATCCGGTTTCGTATGCATGACGGTGTGGTTAGAGAAGTCTCTGGAGTGAGACATGTACCCACTTGTTCACATAATCTTATTTCTCGGTCAGTTGGATCACCGTGGTTGCACTTATGAAACTCAAGGTGGAGTTTTGAGAGTGAAGAAAGATGGTCGTGTAAGGATGAGAGGAGTATTGGAAGAAGGAAACCTTTATAGCTTGGTTGGTTCTGTAGTCGACAATGGAAAGCGAGTGACGGTTGAAGGACCTAGTCCTCAGCAAGGTGGAGAGGTTAGTGTGGTCACTGCTTATGATTCTAGCATTAAGGATCATATTTTAGACAGGGGTCTTCATGTTGATGATGCTCAAGGGATCGATAGTGATCAGGTAATGAGCTCAGATAGAGTGATAGATAGGTGTCGAATTGCAAAATCCACAAATACAAGACGGATATCTTTGTTGTATTACAAACATTTTTGAGACGGGATTTATGTGGTGCACCTCATGTGGGAGATGCATTACTTGAAGGCGATGGTTGAGGTTTGTAATTTAGTGTAGTTGAGATATGGGGATTTGTGATAGATCTAGATATGGCATACTTGATATGTTGGAGATGTGTGATTTTGCATCAAGGTGGAGTGTTAAATTTTGGTGATACAAAATCACAAATAGAGGGAAATAAATATCCAAAAGAAAGAAAGAGAAGATTTTGTTTCCCCTAATTAATGGGCATATTTGAGTATGTTTATTTCTCTCTCTAATTGGCTAATTAAATTATTTTTTGCCATCTACTGTTAACTTGGGCATTAAGTAATTGATTATATAAATAGAGACTAGAAGAGAGTGTAAAAGTGTGGTGGAAAATATATTTGCTAATTTTCTCTTTTCCATCTTTGTTCTTCTTCTCCAACAATTTTAGCCATATAGATATTTGCTCCCTTTCTCAATTTATTTATTGATTCAATGGTATTTTTTTTATTTTAGCTTTGTTCTATTAATTGTAAACAAAATTCTGGTGAATCAATAAAGTGGGTGGTTGGGTGGAATATCTTGTGTTATTGCGTTTTGATTTCAATTCCGTCTTATTTTCAATCCAAGTTATCACTTTGTGATTTGGGTGACAAAGATCTGTTGATAAAAGCTTCCGCAAAGTGCTACTATTTCCATAACAGCTTCTTTATTAAAATATAAATAATTTAAATGAATACTATTTACAATTGGTTTTTTGGTCATTTTTGTGCTTTAGTTAAAATGCTACATACGTTTGACTATACAAAAATTGGAGACAGGTAAAATGCATCAACACTATACACTACTAATTTTTTGCAGAGAACCGTGATAAGAAAGTGGTTTGTTTGAAGAATTTGAAACCAGAAGAAATAATGTTACATGCAACAAGGCTGAGAAATGCATTGGGAATGAAAGTTGTGAGGCTTCGGGCAAGGCATGTCACTGAACATACCAAGCATTCTTGCTTAGAACATGCTTACCCATTGCTCCCCTGATGTTGATAATCTTGTGAATCCATTTAACAGTAATGCAAAGATTATGATTAATACACTTAATATAAATCTACCTGATTCCAAGTTCATATTTGGTGATATTTACAACATGTTTATGGATATTACCCATAACCCGAAGCCATATGGTAATATTTTTAGTTGTTTATGTATTTTTATATTGAGATCGAAGTTTTATTTTGTTGTGTTATTTGATATTTATTGTTGTTGCATAGGTTTTAGTGATGGATACAGGTTGTTGTGAAAGAGGAAGAAGCAAGGTGCAGATCACTTGCAACTTTTTTTGATCAATTTTTCTCTCTTGAATATGTACCATTTCAGTATGTATCTCGTTTACAATTTGTTAGCTTATATTGTCAGTTTGAGAATTTGAAATTGCATGTTAGTTTTTGGGTGTTAATCTAGCAGTTTGATAATTTTGGAACACCAACTAGTTGTTGCTAGCTAGGTGACCTACTATATATTGCAGATTGATTTTTAAAACACCTAATTGGTGAATATATGTAACGTGCTAACTTAAATCACATGTTAGTTATACATAATTCTCCACTGCATATTTCTTTTTATATTTATATATTGATTTCTAATAGTGCAAATAATTTTTTTAATATATTATCACATTGTTTGATTGGTAAACGATGGATTGCAATAAAAAAATTTGAAATTATATAACCAAACGGTGGGTTTTTCCACCGTCGTACGGTTGTACTACTATACTTAAATGTCGATGTGGCTAGGTGGTTTTTTCTGCATTTGCTGAAGAAAAATAATTGAGGGCATCGATTTCTAACATTTTATAACTTGCCCCTCTTGCCGTTTTAGTCGGGCTTGGGCAATAGTATTTAGTTGGGCTTGGGCAATATTACATAACTAGTCGGCACTGCTCGTAAATAACACACCAAACTCACCATGGAGCCTAAATAAATTTTGATATGCGTTGTTGATCACTCGCAGTAGAGCTAAGATATAGGGTTCGCAGATTTCAACCACCTTATATTCATCCTTTCATCTATCGAATAAAATTATAGCTTTATGTTTAGCAACCTCTGTGCACTATTCCAAGAATACCAATTCCTCACTGCAACCATCGTCTGACCTCAGTTTGTTGAATTTGATTAGGTAAACCTCAGTTCTTTGCAACTTCACTTTTAATATTATTGTTCAGTTTCCTGAATATTGCTACTGTAATTTGCACTGATTTCTCCATGCATTCACAAATCATTCTGTAATTTGTTATTGTGCTGCTGTTGTAAATTCTTCATTCCTGATCTTCCACGTAGTCCACACACTAGTAGACTAATGATTCCTAGCAAGTCCCTCGTGAATTTTATTAGCAGTTTGGGTTCCTCTGACAGTTACATATCTAGATTATCAGTTAACTATGTGACTTGCACAATTGACAAGTATTAGCATTGAATAAATGGATGGTTTTGTTAAGAGTGATGCTACATGCATTCCAAATCTTATTTTCGGTTTACACTGATGAAAAAGAAAATCTGACACCATGCTTCATATTACCTAGTTTGAACGACAGCCTATCACCGAGAAAAATGACGTGGATAGGTTGTAATTTCAAAGAACTTGAAAAAAGGTTTTTGTTTTTTCATTGGGAACCACTATGCCACATTGTCACATATCATACACACATTTAAATGTTGATCAACATTTTTTTAAACTTCCCTGAATAAACAGCAAACAACGGTAATGACAACACATCTAAGTTTTATACTGTTGAACAATACAAGAAAATAAAAAAGAAACGTGATTTTTCATTTTGATGTGTAGGATTGAGACACTTCAATCTGGCTCCACTTGCATTTGACCACTTATACTGTAGATCATGGCATGTTTGGGTTGAGTTTTTAGGATTAGGCAACTAGGAGGTTCGAAGTTGTCGTATAATGGCGACGACGAGGAGGGTAGGTTCAAAATTAGGATTTGCGATGTATTTAAAGAGGGGAAGATTAGTTACCGATGAGATTATGCGATGAAATTTTCCTAAAAATGATTAGGTTTGGATGAAGAGGGCTTACGTGATATTTTGTTGTAATGATTTCAATATGAGATTCAAATCTTAAATCGTAAAGTTTGAAATTTGAATCAAAATGGGATTTGAATCATGAATCGTATATCC
Organism: Allium fistulosum; assembly: GCA_030737815.1. NCBI lineage: Eukaryota > Viridiplantae > Streptophyta > Magnoliopsida > Asparagales > Amaryllidaceae > Allium > Allium fistulosum. The sequence continues at coordinate 331,452,218 of CM060906.1, forward strand.
GAGTGGGATTCAAATTGTAGCTTTAAAAATAGAGTGTACTTATTTGTGAAATTCTACACTCTTTTTTAATTAATGAAATAACATTTGTAAAAATCAAGTGTACTTATTAATGAAAATTCTACACTCATTTTTGCATTATGAAAGAAGAACTTAAACATATTTGGTTGTCATTAGAAATTGGATATATGGTCCATAATTACATAAATACAACATCAAATTGCTTAGCCATATAAAACTTAACTAAAATATTTAATGTAATGTTATAGATCTATCATTAAGTATGTTACACTAATATGTGCACTAAATATATAAATACTTCATAAATGCTTATGTTATACAAAACTTCCTAGTTGTTAATCATCCAACCTAAAGGGAGTAGCTATTAACCATACGAAGGGCTAAATAATTAGAAGACATGCTTTGGTAGTTATTGAAAACATGAAAGTGTTGGATCTGGCCCATTCCGCAACGATTCAAATGGGTAATTTTCAAAAAATTCCATAATTGGATCTTAGTGGCTTAATGAAATCTAATATTTAACATTGGACCCAATCTGGTTGTTTTCTAACAAAGTCTTATTTTACTTATTGTTTCATTTGATTTATTTAACATGTAATAATCAAAATTAATTTCAATTTTTTAGCGCATCCTGAAGAAAAAAATTGGCATCTTCCTCGTTTCCACGCTTTCCTTCTTCTTTCTCAAATTCTTCTAATCTTGTCTTCCAATTCATTTCTAATCCTTTCTTGAATATTTCCGTTCCAAATTCTAGCAAAACTCGTTATCGATCGTACACCCAGGTTGTGAAAGAATCGAAGGGTTTGTTTCCTCAGATCCTCAACCAGAAAAAATCTTTTAAAAACTAGATAGATAACAGAAAGAGAAGGGAATCTGTTTTCGGTGTGGGGGTTACTATCATCTATCTAGAGATTGTTGGGATCCTATTCGATGTTTTAGTTGTGGATTGTGTAGGAAATGAGAATTACGGATCTAAAGGCATAATTAACACTAGTGGGGGGTGAATAGTGTTTAATTAATTTTATGAATCTTTTTGAAATCTTTTCAAATTAAATCCAAATTGATGTAATTCACAAACATAGAAACAATCACAGAATCAAACACATATGCAAATAGTAAATAAAAGCAATAAAGGAAAGAACACACCAGAATTTTATACTGGTTCGAAGTTACCCTACATCCAGTCACACATAATTTCTTGTGCAGATTCCTTTTCAAATATAATGTCGATATTACAACGTCGATCTTAAGGCCATGAGATAGACCCTCATGTCTCCGAGTCTAGGGCAAACTCTCTTGATTTAGCCAGGCTATAAGATCACCTAATTGATTTATGCGCTACAATCACACCCAATTGATTTACGAGCCATAATCACACCGTTTCCAATCACACTTTGATAGAGAGAGACTCGATACACTTCTTTGATTACAAATGATCGTATAACTCTGAATAGCACTGAGATCTTTGAGAGAGAGTGGCAGAGAATCAAACTAGAGATGATCGAGTTTGATTGACTTAGAATTTCGGTAGAATTTTGTTAAAGCATTTGAAATATAAGAGAATATTTGAGTGGAGAAGAAGGAGTGAAGAAATGAAGAAAAACTAACTTAAAATTCGTTGAAAACAACTAGTATTTATAGGAGAACAACGGTCATGTCCATTCGCGAAAGATTATGACGAATAGACACTTCTTTTGAAAATTTGAATTTTAACTTCTACGGCTACCATGTCGACATGGGGGTATTAGGGATGTCGACATGTCTATGTTAATTTTGAAAATAGATTTTGCTTTAAAATGATTTCTATTCTAAAACTTGTCAAAACAATTTCTAAACTTTGTAAACCATTTTGAATATAGTTTAAACTTCTAAAAGAGTTTTAGAAAGTAATTTTAAAATATATAATCTATAATATAAAAGTAATATTAAAAATTAAGTATAGATTTCTGTAAAATATATTAAAGCTAAAATATTGAAATCAAGAAATAGTTTAAAAAAGAGATGATTTTGAAATTAATATGATTAAAACTAGTTTTTGAATTAGGCTAAAATATTTAAATTGATGGAGATGACTTTAAGAAGATAGTTTTGAAAAAATAAATCATTTTGAAAATTTCACGGATTCCATTCCACCAGAGAAGGTCATGGATTCCATCCCACTAAAGAGGTCGTGGGTTCCATCCCCCTATTAAAGCGAGAAGGTGGATTCCATTCCACAATTAAAATCCGAATAAAGGTTTTAGTCCTATTATGAAGTTTTAACATAAATTTAGACTCTATTACTTATCCTGATATCTTGAACTCTTGATACTCATGAGTCTTCAGTCTTGGTTTCTTCAATCTTGAATTCGTCAGTCATGAATCTCTATACTCAGTCTTGAATCTTTATACTCAGTCTTGAACCATTATACTGTACAGTCCACATTCTCAGTACCTGCATATATATATCCTGCATATACATATATATCTAGACAAGAATATTAGTATTTATATTTTATAACAACTCCTAAGGTTGTTTTCATCAAAACCATCATCTTAGGAACTAACAATCATCCCTTTTTTGATGACGACAACCTATGTTTGTAAAATCTACTCCATCAAACTCGGATTCCACTCTGACTCTCCCTTATTCCAACAACTCCCCCTTAATCTATTAACTCCTCCTTAATCTAAGCCTAACTAACCTATTTTATAATTCTACCCCTTTGTCATCAACAAAAACTAATCTTAAACTACAAAACTCCTCCTTAAACTAATACTATGGAACTAAATGCTAACAACGAAGTATAATAAGCGAAACATAAATCTAATTTTATTATATATGTTGTTGCATTACACATATGAAACATAGACACAAATATATACAGGTATAAAAAATAAAAAAAAACATTAATATAATAACAATCTAATGAGAGTCCTTGACAATTTTGTTTTTCTCTATTTATTTAAATATATATGTTACTATATCTATATTCTATATCTCACTTATAGAACAAATACCTAGTTCTCTTCTTAATTTAATAATGGTTGATTGATTCAAGGGTTTGATCATAATATCAGCTATTTGATTCTCAGTGTTGATAAATTCAAGAGAAATAATCTCTTTACTTGTATTATCCCTGAGAAAATGATGTCCGATATCAATATGTTTTGTTCTGGCTTGATGAGTAGCATTTTTGGATAAATTTATTGCACTTGTATTGTCACAATAAATTGTTGATATTGAAATATTTAATCCAAAATCCTTTAGGGTCTATTGCATATAGATAACTTGAGAACAAGCCAAAGCAGTAGAGATATATTCTGCTTCAGTTGTTGATAGTGAGACAGTATTTTGCTTTTTACTAAACTAGGAAACTAGAGAATGTCCTAAAAAGTGACAAGTTCCACTTGTACATTTTCGGTCTGATTTACAACCAGCATAGTTAGCATCACAATATGAGATTAAATTAAATGAATCATTTTTAGGGTAAAATATGCCACAGTCTAAAGTGTGTTTAACATATCTTAGAATACGTTTAACAGCTTTTAAATGGGTTTCTTTGGATTGAGATTGGTACCTTGCACAGAGACGGACACTATGCATGATATCAGGCCTACTCACAGTTATATAGATTAGCGATCCAATCATTCCCCTGTATAGTTTTTAATCAACATCTTTTGACACGTCTTCTTTATTTAAGGCTTCATTGGTTGCCACAGATGTGGGTTTTCCACTCGCAGTGGTCATACCAAACTTGCCAACTAGATCCCTAGCATACTTTTCTTGACTAATGAAAATACCACTATCTAATTGTTTTATTTGCAATCCTAAAAAGAAAGCAAGTTCACCCATATGACTCATCTCAAACTCTTGTCATTATTTCAGAAAACTCTTTGTTCATTTCATTGTTTGTTGATCCAAAAATTATATCATCTACATAAATCTGTACTGATTGGATATCATTTTTGTTTCTTTCAACAAAAAGAGTATTATCTTCTTTACCAATTTCAAAATTTGATTGTAATAGGTAAGACCTTAGTCTGTCATACCAGGATTTAGGAGCATGTTTCAGACCATATAAAGCTTTCTTTAATTTGTAAACATGATTTGGAAACTTTTTTTCTTCAAAAAGTGGAGGTTGTTCAACATAAACATCCTCTTTAACAAAACCATTTAAAAAGGCACTTTTGACATCCATTTGAAATAATTTGAAATTGTTGTGGTTTGCGAAAGCAAGTAGAATTCTAATGGCATCTAATCTTGCTATGGGTGCAAAGGTTTCATCATAGTCTATTCCTTCTTATTAACAATAACCTTGCGCGACTAACTGAGCTTTATTTCTAACGACCCCACCTTGTTCATTCATTTTATTTTTATGAACCCATTTAGTTCCTATTATAGTTTTGTCCTCGGGTCTAGGAACAAGTTCCCATACATCATTTCTGGTGAATTGATTCAGTTCTTCTTGCATAGTAAGAATCCATGAATCATCAAATGATGCTTCCTTTGGGTTTTTGGGTTCTATAGTTGATATAAAAGCTACATTACTCGTCTTGTTTAGTTGATTTCTAGTTCTAACAACAGATTCAATATTTCCTAGTATATTTTTCATATGATGATCTTTTAAAAGCCTGATCCTTTTACTAGGATGAACAGTTTCACAGTTTGTTTCATTTGATTCATTATTTAAAGTAACAAAATCATCTTCATCATTTATTTGAACAAAATCTTTGAAATTTTCATCAAAAGATACATGCATTATTTCTTCAATGGTGTTAGTTTTTAAATAGAAAACTCTGTATGCTTTACTTCTATTAGAATATCCGATGAAAATTCCTTTGTCGGATTTAGGATCAAATTTATCCAAATTGTCCTTTGTATTTAGGATAAAGCATTTACTTCCAAAAACTTTAAAATAAGATACCTTTGGTTTCTTATTGAAAAGAAGTTCATATGGTGTTTTATTGGTTAGAGGTCTAATTAAAATCCTATTTAAAATGTAACAAGTTGTAGTGACAGCTTCAGCCCAAAAATTTCTTAGTAATTTACTATCTGAAAGCATAGTTCTTGCACACTCTTGAATCGTCCTATTTTTACGCTCTACCACTCCGTTTTGTTGTGGAGTTCTTGGAAAGGAAAAATTATGAGTTATTCCTTTTTTATTACAGAAATTCTCAAAATTTTCATCTTTAAATTCTCCACCGTGATCACTACGAATAGTTTTGATTTTTAAAGAAAGTTGATTTTGAATTCTTTTTGTAAAAGTTTTAAATAAATCAAAAGCATCACTTTTATGTTTCAGAAAAATTGTCCATGTAAATCTAGACTAATCATCTACAATTACAAAAACTTATTTACTGTGATTTATTGATTGAATTTGAGATGGACCAAACAGATCTAAATGAAGTAACTCAAGAGGTTTTGAAGTTGAAGTCATATCTTTCAATTTAAATGAACTCTTTCTAAGTTTTCCTAATTGACAAGCATCACATATACTATCTACTTTAAAATCCATTTTAGGGAGACGTCTTACTAGATCAAGTTTTGAAAGTCTAGATAAGAGTTTGAAATTCAAATGCCCAAATCTTTTATGTCAAATCCAAGGGTCACTTGTATTAGCCAAAAGACATAGGTTATCATTTGAGATTTTCATACTGAGAATATAAATATTTTTCTTCCTAATTCCTTCAAAGATAATATTTGATTTATTATCTTCGATGTTATACTTATCCTTTTCAAATTTAATTTTGTAGCCATTGTCAAATAGTTGACTTATGCTAATTAAGTAGTGTTTTAGATTCCTAACTAGAAAAACATCAGAAATAGTAGGAGTTTTAGAGTTACCGACATTGTCGATGCCAATCACATATCCTTTTGAATTGTCTCCAAAGTTGATCATTCCTCCATCTTCATAAATTATGTCATTCAGTATCTTCAGATTACCAGTCATGTGTCTTGAACATCCACTATCAAGTATCATTTATTTTTCTTGATTTGCACCATTTGTCCATTGAGTGTTTCTACAAAAGCCATATAACATATCTGTTCCTGCACAACATACCAATTCGGTAGATAACTTGATTTTCAATAATAACAATATGCATACTTATGAGACAATGATGATTTGGATAGTTTTGAACAAGTGTTAACAGAATCTCCATAAATTGCCATTTTAAATTTTTTCAAAATTCAGATTATGATAACTTTGAAAACCAATGCTTTGATACCAAATGTAGGAAATGCGGATTACGAATCTTAAGGCAGAATTAACACTAGAGGGGGGTGAATAGTGTTTAATTAATTTTATGAATCTTTTTGAAATCTTTTCAAATTAAATCCAACCATATGCAATTCACAAACATAGAAACAATCACAAAATCAGACACAGATGCAAATAGTAAATAAAAGCAGTAAAGGAAAGAACACACCAGAATTTTATATTGGTTCGGAGTTACCCTACGTCTAGTCCCACACAATTTCTTGTGTAGATTTCTTTTCAAATATAATGCCGATATTACAACCTCGATTTCAAGGCCACGAGATACAACCTCCTGTCTCTAAGTCCAGGGCAAACTCTCTTGATTTAACCAGGCTACAAGATTATCTAATTGATTTACGGGCTACAATCACACCCAATTGATTTACGGGCCACAATCACACCGTTTCCAATCACACTTTGATAGAGAGAGACTCAATACACTTCTTTGATTGCAAATGATCCTATAACTCTGAATAGCACTGAGATCTTTGAGAGAGAGTGGCAGAGAATCAAACTAGAGATGATCGAGTTTGATTCACTTAGAATTTCGGCAGAATTTTGTTAAAGCATTTGAAATATAAGAGAATATTTGAGTGGAGAAGAAGGAGTGAAGAAATGAAGAAAAACTAACTTAAAATTCGTTGAAAACAACTGGTATTTATAGAAGAACAACGGTCATGTCCATTCGCGAAAGGTTATGACGAATAGACACTTCTTTTGAAAATTTGAATTTTAAATTCTACGGCTACCATGTCGACATGGGGGTATTAGGGATGTCGACATGTCTATGTTAATTTTGAAAATAGATTTTTCTTTAAAATGATTTCTATTCTAAAACTTGTCAAAACAATTTCTAAACTTTGTAAACCATTTTGAATATAGTTTAAACTTCTAAAGGAGTTTTAGAAAGTAATTTTAAAATATATAATCTATATTATAAAAGTAATATTAAAAAATAAGTATAGATTTCTTTAAAATATATTAAAGCTAAAATATTGAAATCAAGATATAGTTTAAAAAAAGAGATGATTTTGAAATTAATATGATTTAAAATAGTTTTTGAATTAAGGCTAAAATATTTAAATTGATGAAGATGACTTTAAAAAGATAGTTTTGAAAAAATAAATCATTTTGAAATTTCGCGGATTCCATTCCACCAGAGAAGGTCATGGGTTCCATCCCACTAAAGAGGTCATGGGTTCCATCCCACTATTAAAGCGAGAAGGTGGATTCCATTCCACAATTAAAATCCGAATAAAGGTTTTAGTGCTATTATGAAGTTTTAACATAATTTAGACTCTATTGCTTATCTTGATATCTTGAACTCTTGAACTCTTGATACTCATGAGTCTTCAGTCTTAGTTTCTTCAATCTTGAATTCATCGGTCTTGAATCTCTATACTCAGTCTTGAATCTTTATATCCAGTCTTGAACCATTATATTGTACAGTCTTCATTCTCAGTACCTGCATATATATATCCTGCATATACGTATATATATCTAGACAAGAATATTAGTATTTATATTTTATAACAACTCCTAAGGTTGTTGTCATCAAAACCATCATCTCATGAACTAACAATCATCCCTATTTTGATGATGACAACCTATGTTTGTAAAATCTACTCCAACAAACTCGAATTCTACTCCGACTCTCCCTTATTCCAACAACTCCCCCTTAATCTATTAACTCCCCCTTAATCTAAGCCTAACTAATCTATTTTATAATTCTACCCCTTTGTCATCAACAAAAACTAATCCTAAACTACAGAACTCTCCCTTAAACTAATACTATGGAACTAAATGCTAACAACGAAGTATAATAAGCGAAACATAAATCTAATTTTATTATATATGTTGTTACATTACACATATGAAACATAGACACAAATATATACAAGTATACAAAATAAAAAAACATTAATATAATAACAATCTAACGAGAGTCCTAGACAATTTTGTTTTTCTCTATTTATTTAAATATATATGTTACTATATCTATATTCTATATCTCAGTTATAGAACAAATACCTAGTTCTCTTCTTAATTTAATAAAAGTTGATTGATTCAAGGGTTTGATCAGAATATCTGCTATTTGATTCTCAGTGTTGATAAATTCAAGAGAAATAATCTCTTTACTTATATTATCTTTGAGAAAATGATGTCTGATATCAATATGTTTTGTTCTGGCTTGATGAGTAGCATTTTTGGATAAATTTATTGCACTTGTATTGTCACAATAAATTGTTAATTTTGAAATATTTAATCCAAAATCCTTTAGGATCTATTGCATTTAGATAACTTGAGAAAAAGGTTTTTGTTTTTTCATTGGGAACCACTATGCCACATTGTCACATATCATACACATATTTAAATGTTGATCAACTTTTTTTTAAACTTCCCTGAATAAACGGCAAACAACGGTAATGACAACACATCTAAGTTTTATACTATTGAACAGTACAAGAAAATAAAAAAAGAAATCTGATTTTTCATTTTGATGTGTAGGATTGAGACACTTCAATCTGGCTCCACTTGCATTTGACCACTTATACTATAGATCATGGCATGTTTGGGTTGAGTTTTTAGGATTAGGTAACTAGGAGGTTCGAAGTTGTCGTATAATGGCGATGACGAGGAGGGTAGGTTCAAAATTAGGATTTGCGATGTATTTGAAGAGGGGAAGATTGGTTACCGATGAGATTATGCGATGAAATTTTCCTAAAAATGTTTAGGTTTGGACAAAGAGGGCTTACGTGATATTTTGTTGTAATGATTTCAATATGAGATTCAAATCTTAAATCGTAAAGTTTGAAATTTGAATCTAAATGGCATTTGAATCATGAATCGTATATCCGAGTGGGATTCAAATTGTAGCTTTAAAAATAGAGTGTACTTATTTGTGAAATTCTACACTCTTTTTAATTAATGAAATAACATTTGTAAAAATCAAGTGTACTTATTAATGAAAATTCTACACTCATTTTTGCATTATGAAAGAAGAACTTAAACATATTTGGTTGTCATTAGAAATTGGATATATGGTCCATAATTACATAAATACAACATCAAATTGCTTAGCCATATAAAACTTAACTAAAATATTTAATGTAATGTTATAGATCTATAATTAAGTATGTTACACTAATATGTGCACTAAATATATAAATACTTCATAAATGCTTATGTTATACAAAACTTCCTAGTCGTTAATCATCAACCAAAAGGGAGTAGCTATTAACCATATGAAGGGCTAAATAATTAGAAGACAGGCTTTGGTAGTTATTGAAAACATGAAAGTGTTGGATCTGGCCTATTCCGCAACAATTGAAATGGGTAAATTTCAAAAAATTCACTAATTGGATCTTAATGGCTTAATGAAATCTAATATTTAACATTGGATCCAATCTGGTTGTTTCCTAACAAAGTCTTATTTTACTTATTGTTTCATTTGATTTATTTAACATGTAATAATTAAATTAATTTCAATTTTTTAGTGCATCCTGAAGAAAAAAATTAGCATCTTCCTCGTTTCCACGCTTTCCTTCTTCTTTCTCAAATTCTTCTAATCTTGTCCTCCAATTCATTTCTAATCCTTTCTTGAATATTTCCGTTCCAAATTCTAGCAAAACTCGTTATCGATCGTACACCCCGGTTGTGAAAGAATCGAAGGGTTTGTTTCCTCAGATCCTCAACCAGAAAAAATCTTTTAAGAACTAGATAGATAACAGAAAGAGAAGGGAATCTGTTTTCGGTGTGGGGGTTACTATCTTCTAGCTAGAGATTGTTGGGATCCTATTCGATGTTTTAGTTGTGGATTGTGTAGGAAATGTGGATTATGGATCTTAAGGCATAATTAACACTAGAGGGGGGTGAATAGTGTTTAATTAATTTTATGAATCTTTTTGAAATCTTTTCAAATTAAATCCAAACAGATGTAATTCACAAACATAGAAATAATCACAGAATTAGACACAGATGCAAATAGTAAATAAAATCAGTAAAGGAAAGAACACACCAGAATTTTATATTGGTTCGGAGTTACCCTACATCCAATCCCACACAATTTCTTATGCAGATTTCTTTTCAAATATAATGTCGATATTACAACGTCGATTTCAAGGCCATGAGATAGACCCTCCTGTCTCCGAGTCTAGGGCAAACTCTCTTGATTTAGCCAGGCTACAAGATCACCTAATTGATTTATGCGCTACAATCACACCCAATTCATTTACGGGCCACAATCACACCATTTCCAAACACACTTTGATAGAGAGAGACTCGATACACTTCTTTGATTACAAATGATCGTATAACTCTGAATAGCACTGAGATCTTTGAGAGAGAGTGGCAGAGAATCAAACTAGAGATGATCGAGTTTGATTCACTTAGAATTTCGGTAGAATTTTGTTAAAGCATTTGAAATATAAGAGAATATTTGAGTGGAGAAGGAGTGAAGAAATGAAGAAAAACTAACATAAAATTCGTTGAAAACAACTGGTATTTATTGGAGAACAACGGTCATGTCCATTCGCGAAAGGTTATGACGAATAGACACTTCTTTTGAAAATTTGAATTTTAACTTCTACGGCTACCGTGTCGACATAGGGGGATTAGGGATGTCGACATGTCTATGTTAATTTTGAAAATAGATTTTGCTTTAAAATGATTTCTATTCTAAAACTTTTCAAAACAATTTCTAAACTTTGTAAACCATTTTGAATATAGTTTAAACTTCTAAAAGAGTTTTAGAAAGTAATTTTAAAATATATAATCTATAATATAAAAGTAATATTAAAAACTAAGTATAGATTTCTGTAAAATATATTAAAGCTAAAATATTGAAATCAAGAAATAGTTTAAAAAAAGAGATGATTTTGAAATTAATATAATTAAAAATAGTTTTTGAATTAAGGCTAAAATATTTAAATTGATGGAGATGACTTTAAAAAGATAGTTTTGAAAAAATAAATCATTTTGAAAATTTCACGGATTCCATTCCACTAGAGAAGGTCATGGGTTCCATCCCACTAAAGAGGTCGTGGGTTCCATCCCACTATTAAAGCGAGAAGGTGGATTCCATTCCACAATTAAAATCTGAATAAAGGTTTTAGTGCTATTATGAAGTTTTAACATAAATTTAGGTTCTATTACTTATCTTGATATCTTGAACTCTTGAACTCTTGATACTCATGAGTTTTCAGTCTTGATTTCTTCAATCTTGAATTCGTCGGTATTGAATCTCTATACTCGTTCTTGAATCTTTATACTCAGTCTTGAATTTTTATACTATACAGTCTTCATTCTCATTACCTGCATATATATCCCGCATATACATATATATCTAAACAAGAATATTAGTATTTATTTTTTATAACAAGCCCTAAGGTTGTTGTCATCAAAACCATCATCTTAGGAACTAACAGATTGTTCGAGCATGGAAAAGATAGATGTTTAAGAAATTTTGTTTCAAACGATGGCGCAAAGAAGAGTATTTCAATTACTGATCATGGGTTTTTCTTTGTGCTAATGTGTATGAAATTAAAGAAAATCTAGCTTGATCATTTGTGGTTGCAAAGGTATGAAGGCATTGAACTCTTGGAATATATGTTAAACGTTTCAATGTGATTAATGTTGTGAACATAGGTCGAAATTTTAAAGATAAATTAGGGTATCCTAAAGTGGTTTCAAATAGAGATGGTCTTTGCGAGGATAATATCCTCATCCCTAATTTGAGCTTTATTGCTTTAAGTAGTCATACATTTGATTTTGATGCTTCGATTGTTCTTGTTGAAGCCAACATCACGGTGTTAAAGGAGAATTATTTTTCTGATCCAATATTATTTGATCCAGCATTTGAGAAATGCAGATCGATTTCTCATCCTTAGTAAACTGGTATCATAATTTTAGATGCAGGACGTGCAAATCAGGTGCAAGAAACTAATAAAGGTTTTGTTTGAAAAAAAATAGAAAATTTGTAGTGAAATCTTTCAAAAAGGGGAAGTTTGAGATTGCTAATTCAATTTTTTTTTGATTGTTTAAGGGACTTGGATGTTATAGGCGATAATTTTGATCTGTTTCAGGAAATGGTGGTTGATTGTGGGGTTGAGGATTGTTGTTTAAATGATAACATGGTGGCTGAGAAAGGTTGTGGGGATGTTGTCATACCTGATGAGGCTTTTGGAGATGACTTTATGATACTGCCATTGTGCATAGTTGCTTGGTGAAGGAAGTGGTTGATAGGGCGGATTATAGGACTGTTGATTATTGTAATGGATTTGATGAAATATGTTGATGTATTCAAAGCTTCTCAAACTAATGTATATTCAGATATTTCATATGTGCATAGTCCCGCCTATATCCGGGCAATGATACAAAGGGTAGATGAGAATGGTTGTGGGGATGTTGTCATTCTTGATGAGGTAGATGGAGTTGTATAGTGCGATAATGAAGATAAATTAGTTTTAGGTGGCGACAATCAATTACAGGAGATTGATCAAGATTTTGATAATGTTGATTCAAGTTTTGTGATTACCACTGTAATCAGATTAGATGGTCTAAACGGTTTGGATAATAAGGTTTTGAATTCAAAAAGGTATCAAGTGATGGATTGCATAGTCATAGAGAAAGAAAAGGTTGTTGATGTAGTGGATGGTTCTATGGGTTTGGCTTTTTCCCGTGTTGATATTGTCAGTGTGCATGGTGATACTGTGCACGAAGATGATTTAGTTGATGTCGTTAACATTGATAATGGCAGTAAGGAAATATATAAAGTATGAAGTGATATAAAGAATGTTAAGATACATGCAACTAATTCAATGCAGTGTAACAAAGAATTAGTTGATGGTGTGATAAATTCAGTGGAAGTAAGGCATCATGATAAAGAAATAAGAGGTGATCAGGCAAGGTTGTTATGGAAAATATGGTAGGGGTTATGTGTTAATGGTAGGGATTATGTGCATAATGATGATCGTGTACAGCATGTAATAGCCTCAAGTTCGATACTTAATGATATTATGTAGTTAGATACAACACAGAAAATTTAAGTAAAGAAGAAGTGATGTATGATCACATATTTGAAATCATTTGCTTAAAGGAAAATGGTAGTGAAATTTATTTTTACATTGAACCTATAAATTTCATTTTATATTGTCGTCTTGCATCTTTAAGAGGCTCTATTCATGTTTGTGACACTGCTCATAGCAAAAGAAAGATTTGTAATTGTAATACAATTAGAAGAAGCCCTAGACTTTAGAAGCTTAAGGCATTTGTTAGAAATGGTATCTGCTGTGGGAAGTAGAAAATGTGAGAATCAAGTATGAATTAGCAGTGTGTGAGTCAAGCTGAAATTCCGTATGTGTGTTTTGTGAAATTGAAGTAAGAAGTAGCAATGGGTTGATGTAGAAATGTGGGTACAGTTTGATACAAATGTAGTAACAATGCTTCGGTATGCCGTAATCATTGTTGTAGTAGTATATATTTGGGAAGAAGATGCATTGTAATTCAAGTGGCAATCGCAAGGCAAATGTAAATATGAAGTTGTTGTGTGAGGTTGAGGCAATGCATAGCGAATGTTATTTGGGTTTCTGTAGGTTTTATTGTGGTATCATTGCTTCAATAGTAAATAAGGGTGAAATTGTTGTAGTGATGAATTGATAGTTTTTAGTTGAGGATAATTGAGATATAGTAGTGATAAAGTGGTGATATTTCAATCACAATGGAATCATTGATTGGTGTCCTGGAAAGAGTTAAGGTGGAGTATATTGATTCAAAGTATTGAGGATGGTGGCTACATGGTAATGCTGACACATGGAGGATGGAGGATGGAGTTAAGGCGCAACAGTCTAGATGTTTTTTTTGTTATATTTTATAGACCTTAGTTTTTAGAGTTGGGGGTTGTTTTACTATTATATTTATATTGTACGGGGTGGGTAATGCTACCTGTCACACATGTTGATAGTTATATTTTCTAGTGTAGAATCAAATACATGAGTGTCCTCCTCTTTAACAGAGGATCACTCATTTCTCTCAGAAAAATAATTAAATATAATATGCGTATAATTATGAATGTATCGTTATATATACATGTGTGTGTCTATATATACATATTCATACATATATGAGATGACACATATATGTGATGTCTACAACATCAAACAAAAGCACTGTCAATATATACATGTGTAGATATGATATTTATATTTATTATATACGTGTGTGTGTCTATATATAAATATCAAATTTGAATTTAAAATAAATTATCTAATTCTGACTTTGGTAAACAAAATTTTAAATTCAAATTCAAATTTAGGTCTAAGATATTAATTCAAAGTTGTAAAATATTTTATATTTGATTAAGTATTATTATTATAAAATAAATATATTGATTTAAATGTAATGCCACTAGAAAATAATTTTTTGAATTAATTCAAAAATATATATTTGTATTTAAATTGAGTATAATAAATATTATAAAAATTATGTGTGTGTGTGTGTATACTTTCGGTAAAAAAATTTACAAAATGCCAAAAATAATTTAATAAATAAACATATATACACACACTAACATATAATTTAAAAGTACCATTTTAATTATATTATAAAATATCTTTAAATATCTTTCGGCATAATCGTTTTTTAATTGTAGTGAGCAATTTGATTTTAATTGCCATATATATTATTTTAATTCTAATTTGATATAAATGTATATTATAATTTAAATGGTTTTCATTAATAATTAATAATTTAAAATTAGTAAAAATATATATTTTAAATCCAGAAAATTATTTTACATACTTTAGAATGATTATATGGTCGAAACAAAAATATATACATATTAGTTTATTTATATTATTATGTTAAAAGGAATAAATGCATTTAACTTACTATTATATTAATTTATTGAATTATAAAGCATGGCAATCAATGTATATAAAAATGATTCTAGCATACAATAATAATACATATGTAAGTTAGAATTTACCCGATTGAGTTGCAGTCGATTACGAAAGTCTCATAGATCTCTTAGATCCCTACCCAAAGTTGTTGGTTTCGGCGTATCACCACTTGAGTTGAGTTGTTTAATGTTTTAAGGCTGAATGGAGATCGACTATGATGAGGGAGGAGAGATGTAAATGGAGGCCAATGGTGGGAGAAAGCAAGAACCAAAACAATTTAGGTTTGAGTTGCTTATATAAAGAAACAAGTGGAATATATCTTACACTATTCTCTCTTGCTAAGTCCAACTCCTAAGACCTCTTCTTTATTCCCTTATGGTCGACCCTTTATGGTCCCTTAATGGACTAATAAACTACAATACCCAATCGCAATCAATTCAATTTAAATCTAAATTAAATGTACATCAATATCGTTTATTGATATGTACGTCTATAACTTATATATATATAACTATTAGCACCTAGAATATTTCTAAAGACTACTACATTTACTAAATACACCCTAAACATAAAATACAATAATAATTAATATTTCTTAAATATTAATTAATTTATAAATATTATGAACTAATTAAATCGAGTGGTGTTTCGAATCCTGAACGAATTCAATCATGCGACTCACAAGCGTGAATTTAGTCATCAATTAATAACTGAATAATTCAAATGTTAACATTCCATGGTTATCCAATAACTATGAGTACGTAACCCTTTATGCCCCAGCAGTCATGATTAATGCACTGCCCAAAATTTAGAGAGCGATATGAACTCCGGCCTCAGTGGATGTATATATGTTTTTTCTCGTAACACTTGACTAGAGATATTTAAAACAAAATGTTATTTTGTGTTGTGATTCATCACTCATGATTGCAACTACTTGCAATTACAATCACAATCACATAACAATTTATTTAAGGACCTTTTTATTTATATATTTTTAAGTAATTACTTTATATAACAATATAACAAATCATATAAAAGAAATCAAACACCTTTTATTTTGAGTGAGATTTACTACAGAGTTAGATAATTTATAATAAATTACATAATTACAGAGTTAGATAATCTACCTATAGTATCAAGATAAATCCCTTTCGAGGTCTCGGTTAACTTAGTGTAACTGGAAAACTTCGGTTCCCACTTTTGTCACTTCGATCATCCAAAGCCATGTCGGTTTTCTTTCTTCCTTCATAATTTCTAAACCTTACCTTAGATGCTCCTCCATCCTCCACAGCATTAACTTTACCGCTATCGGCTTCTATGTCAACATGGCATAAATATCTCTCAGCTTGGTAGTAAAAGTCTGCGAGATCCACTGGAAGATCTCTTTCCAATGTTTTCTTAAAATCAGTCTTATTAGCGACTCTAGAAACCATCGCCATCATTACTCTTATACCCGTTCTTACCACGAACTATAGTGAAGGGAAATGGGCAGTACTTGAAGTCAGAAAAGCTACCCTCATGTCAAGAAGACTAGAGGGAAAGATAAAGGAAGTGAATTAATTAAATTCATACTCAATAGGGAACCAACTTGAAGTCACAACACCTAACCCGACCCAAGCCCTGTAACCAAGGGAACCATGGCAAGAGATAAATACTGCACGTGTCAGGAAATAGAGGCAGGTCATCGTGGCTATATCAAAAATCAAGGCAAAAAGTGAAATATTACACTGAGGCGCAATAAGCAATATGTGATATACTGATCTGATCGTACCTCTAAGGCTCACACTTTGTCAATACCTACAGGAACAGGTATGCACCCGCACATCCTGAAGGCAACCTAAGAAGCAGTGCATGGGGTCGAAAGCACTCCAAAGTGGCTGTATATAGGGCCACTCGGGATACGCCTCAATGTAGAACCATACTTACAGGTAAACGACAAATGTGAAGCTCTCCCTCATCAGCAATCCAAGCATATTTGCAAAGAGGGCAACTCAAGCTGCACCCAACTCAAATCACAAATAGCCCTAAGCACATTTCAAGCATATACCAAGTCAACGAGTATAATGGGAAATGCTACTCCATTCTGATTTTACATGATGTCAAGTCAAGCAAAGACGACAAAGGTATTAGCAGTATAACCTGAACGCCAGGCAATATTCACCTCTTCATATGCATCAACAACGTATTTGAAGCATTAGAATGGTCCTCTACGATTCCTCTTAAGACATTTTTCATTTCAAGAGAGAGGGGACCAACCCATATAGGCTTGGTCTTCCCGCCCAATTTTCAGACATCCCGCTTTGAATTTCCAAGAACCTACCAATGTCATGGTTTCTTGCCAAAACCACATCATCAATCCAGGCATAATAAATAGGCATTGCAAATGATGACAAGTGACAAAATCTGAAGGCAAAGATTGAAGAAAAATGATCAAAGGCGATCGCAACAACCAATAATGCACTTTTTATGCTATAAAAGGAAATACTAAAGGACGAAGAAGGGGATCTTTTTCTTCAACTTCTTCTTCTTCCCAAAATGGAAAATCTGATATTTAAATATTATATACTTCTAGACAATTGCAACTATCTGTAATAAAAATTAGAAAATAAATAGTGGATTATCCCATGGACGTAGGATTAACAATAATCTAAACTGCGTAAAAATTTCTATATCCTTTACTTTTATTGTTCCATTATATGATTTTGGATCGCCATTCATTTTGATATTTCAACAAATAGCTGGAGTGCGTGTACTCGGTTATGTAAGCGTTCAGCAACATAGTCACTTCTCAAAGGCAGATTTAACAAAGATTAAATTTGCTGATTTTTATTCGTGGAAGCAATTAACGACTAGATTGCTCCACGATCCAGTTGAGTGTGGTGAAGCCAAAAAACTTCACTAACATTTTTGGTACCGGAAGGAGGGCTCGAACCTCCGTACCTCCAATCTTCCATACCACCATTCACTTTTTTGACCTCCAACAAATCTGCCTAAACTCCTGTAAACCCTTTCCAATTCTCATTTCAATCCCTCAGCAAATTAGGGAACTAGCAAAGCAGAGAATTACAGGAGACATCGATTCAAATTGATGCATTCCGAACAACTAACCGTCGTTGCCCGTAATCCACTGCCCTCGCTTATATGTTGCATGTTTCATGTAGTAGATAAATAGTCATGGTACTCTCAAAAATAAGAATGGTGAAATCAAACTACCAGCAGCACTTGGATCGACTACTACTTGATAGACTGACTCAATTCACTCTCAAGGACAACGGTGCTGCTGATTTTTCCAATAAACAAATGCCTACAGTATTTTTGGACATGAAGGTTCCTGCTAATCAAAAAGAAGAAAGCAAACAAGTAGTGAAGGTCCATCAACCCAAACCACTCTACATGTCCTTAAGATAACACTGGCATGAGTAAGGGATAACTCTGGGTACGGCAAGCCCTAAGCACGTTTAAACTTTTCATCTTCCTTACTTGTCGCCTCTTCTTCCATGGTCATCCCACGTCGTTGTGCATCCTACTTAGAAATTAGGAAATTTGGTCGCTATGCCTTCAGCACCAATCCCATTCCAAATAATGCAGCAGGCAAAAGTGGGCAAGGCGCACCTCGGTTTGAAGAATCCCAAACCAGCAAGGTATCAAAACCAGATAGCAGACCAAAGTTAAGAACCGCACCAGGGACATCAAATTTCCTCCAGAGCGGCTCATATTTAAAAAGAAAATGTGTGTGTGTGTATCGATGTACTAAACTGGTCATAGGGATATTAGATAGCCCAAAGCAGTATAAAAATCTCTATATTATTTCTATTTGAAAAATTAAAATACACCTTCATAGTTCACCGCCAATATTCACTGATTAAGCATAATGCGAGGTGGGTAGATAAAAAGGCACTCTTAACACTGGGAACGGTGAAACTGGCCCTTCACACTTGGACTTGCATCAACGCAAATCCAGCTCTTCAGCCAAAAAACTACATTGGTCGGGATATTAGCCTGCCATGCCACAGTATAAATATTTATGTGATAGCAATCATATTATAGTTAAACTAGTCGTAGGAATACTGGACGATCTAAACCAGTATAAAAAACCTCTATGTTAGCTTATTCAACATACTACACTGGACGTATGGATATTAGACAACCATAACTAGTACAAAGAAACCATGCGCATGCGATAAAGGTTGTATACACGACCTAACTTCTTAGTCAAATCCTATTTTAGTCCTCACCAAACAGCAGGGGAGACTCTGCCAAGTGCACAAACAAATTACTCTTCATAGCTCACTGCCTTTGATCTATGGACCACCTAGAACGACAACGACAATCTCAGAAATTAGAACGATGAGGCTAGAGAAGAATTTGGCTCAACATACATATGGCATTACACTCTCAAATAGGAGTGCAGGTTGTACCAAGCATGCAGCTAAGGGCATTACAACCCCAAAAAAGGGAGAGGTCACACCAAGTATACGGCCAAGGACATTAAGCCCCTAGAGAAAGGGGATAGGTAGTATCAAGCTTGCGGCTAGGTCGGCACAAGATGTTGTAGTATCGATTTCACCCTAGAGGGGTGTGAATAGGGTGATACTATCAATTATAAAAATTTACTGTGGAAGTATATAAAACAATTTCAGCACAGATAATAGTCAAATAACAGCAGCATGGATAATAGTAGAATAATAAAAGCAGATAATAGAACACACAGATTTACCCAGCTTCGGCAAAACCCTGCCTACGTGCTGCCCCCAAGGTTTCTACTAAAAAATTAAGTAGTCAGACACTTACACATGTAAACTCACGACACTCGCTATTGCCTGACCTAACTCTACGCTCAAAACCCTACCACAACTCAACCACTGAGTTTCGAATTCTCGAACTACACCACCGTAGTTCGTCCCTAGTCACACGACTAGAAATTACAAAAGATTAAAGGAAAAATACAAATTTAAAAATAATTAAAAAGAAAAAACCCTAATTTAAAAAATTAAATCCTTAATGATCCCAAAGCAAATAAAAAAGGCCGGCCCAAAATAAGTAATAGTAATAAAAGTAAATCCCCTTTCTTGTTTATTTCTTTGGCCCGTCCTTCTTCTTTGTGAAAAATGTTAGCTTTTTCGTTGCTCGTTCGTTCCTCAAAAATTAGGGCTTTTGATAAATAAGAAGCCGCCTTCAATTGCTCGATCGAATGATAATTCACGTCTCTTGCTTTGTCGATCGTTTGTATCACTGATTTGCACAAGGCTCCTTCAAATTCGTCGAGTTCGGTATGAATTTGGTATGTAATTTTCTGTACTTTTTCGTTGATATGCTTGAACTCGATGATTTCGTAGCCGATGATGTTAAACGTTTATATAGGATTCGAATTCCTATTTTCTCGTTCGTTTGATATTTTGTTCGGCTACTTGATTATGTTTGAATGCTTGAGATTGATCTTGACTTGTTCAAATTCGTATATTTTGTTTACATGATTTCCACGACTTCGATTTTGAACTATTGAACTCCTTGATCACCACGGTTTTGATTCTGATTTGAAACTGCTGCTTGTTGACTTCGGCTAGTTGATACTGCTATGTGAATTTCTGGCTTGATTCTGACTTGTTCATTGTCACTTGCTTATTTTTCTTTGTGCTTGTTTACTCCGGTTATGGTGATAATATATTTTGTTTTCTGCTTCGACTTGGTTTTTGACATCACCTGACTTTGGTCATTTAATACTGTGATAATATTTGAATTTGGCACTAACTTGTTCAATTTGAAATTCCTGATGCAATTTTCAACCTAATGCTTAAACCTGTTCCTGTTTAACTGGGTTGGACTGTACTGATTTTCTGGTCTTTAGCCGAGTTGTCCTGTTGCCTGACCTTGATTTAATCTTGAAACTCTGATATACTCATTGTATATGCATTCTATCAAATCTTGGTTTCACTTGTTGTTCACTGGTCTTCGAGACAGTTCCTGTAGTGTCTGCTCTTGATTACATATAGATGGTCTGCTTTATTGACTTGTATTTGGTTGTATGCATATTTGTACATGTCTCTAGTATCACTGTTTCATTCGAGTCTGTGCATTCTTCTCTCGCTTGATGTCTTGGCTTATTTTTCTTGTATTTGGTCTGGTGGCATTCATTTTAGTATATGCAGTCTTTGTTTTGGTTGCCATGGTCTCTCTCGACTGCTCATTGCTGTAGCATGTTGCTGCTTACTTGTCATTGTAGTTTTTGTTCATTGAGCTAGTCATTAGAAACAGTGCACATACACACATGTATATATATACATATATATGTATGTATATATATGTGTATGATTCATGTGCCTCTTGAGTCTTTCATATTTGACTGTGCACTGAATCTTGAAGTCTGTATGCATCTACGTTGTAACAACCCGTATATTTGGACCATTTAAATTGACAATAATCCCCACATTTCAACTTAAATAATACAAAACACGAATCATTATGGGATTATAAATACATAAATGTAAATGAGAATCAATATAACATCACAGACACAGAACAGTCAGAGAATAATGCAGTGGAAAATACATCGTCATAATAGCAGTTCATGAAGCTACTATCAGAAATACAACAATGTCTCAACATAAAGTGACTGAGAGGAAATACATAAATGTCCAATAGACTAGTACATCAATATTGGAAAAGAAATAAACTAATAAAGATAAATGCAAAGTCTTCAGCATCTTCAACCAACCTTGATCATCAACTGGATAGCTTCAGACTGACCCAAGCATATACAAAAAGAAACACTCGAGTCAGGACTCAAAATCTTATACAAGATAATCAAGTGCAAGGAATAAAGTCCATAACTCAAAGATGAATAAAATAACATCTCTAAGGGTCCGATAAACTATCTATATATACAATAGAATACGATATATAGATAATGTCTAATCAGTAAAGTACGATATCAAAATAGCGTTAAGGCGTTACCATAATCCCTTTAGCGCATTTTTATAATGCCATAGTCTATACAGCACCGTAAGCCCCACCGTAAACTAGTGGTTATCAGAGGGTACCCCATAGGTATAACACAAAACAAATCATAGTGGTCGCGAATAGGATAATCAGTATGATAAGGTACATGAGGCGATACCAACTAGGATACTAGTAGTTGCGTGATCCGGACTGATGTTGAGCATAGCAGCTACTACCTTGACACCACGAAACAACACTCCCAAATCAAAGGGTGCACCCAAATCGAATCACATAAGTAATAGATATAGTATCGAAGAAGTGTGTCCGCTAGAGGTGGCGAACCTTAATGGCCCGGCACGGCTCCTGTTTTAGTCATGTCAGAGGTCATCCAATATCATTCTCTTTCTTCAGTCAACGCGTTCACCAAAACCATCCACTTCGTTCTGGATCAACACTCCACGGATATTAGTTATTAAAGTGGTTTTCGGTATCGACAGAGAGTATGTCCATATCTGATCCTGGTCTCTTTAATAACTACGTATTATTACACCGGTGGTCATTTATATTTAAAGTTTAAACAAATCATGTCCAAAAGTCAACTTGCAAATTTGACTTTCAAAATTTAACATTTCACAATTCGATTTATTTCCAATATTTAAAAATCATATTTCTAAATGAAATTTTAATTCAAACATTTTAGTTAACAAAATAATTCGATATTCAAGTTCAATTTAAGAAGATTCAATTTCGCTTATTAAATTTATTCTTATTCAGTGGATTTAAATTTAATACTCTGTTTAATTCAAATTCATCAAAACAAAATTACAATTTAATTTACATTCATAGTTACATTCACCATTCCGTTTAATATAAATATAAATTCGGTTAAATCAATTTCATTAACTAAATTTTTTTTTTGAAACCAGTTTAGTTAAATTGTTTACAAAATCCAATTCCATTTTCACTAAAGCTATCTCATTTCATTTATTTGACTTTAAAATTTTCATATCTAATTCAATACCTTAACGAGTTTCAAAACAATTTAATCTCAAAACCAAATTTCAAAATCATGATTAAACCAATTCATTAAATTTAAATCATTTTAAATTCAAATTAATTCCAATTTTAAATCCACAAACTTTACTTAGTTTAAATTACACCTAAGTCAAAATTCCATTTCATCTTATATTAAATTACATTATCTAATTTCTAATCCATTTAATTTAACTTACTTAACATAAATTTTCTTAGATCAAATTACAAATTTCTCAATTAAATTTGTCAATTCATTTTATTTAAATTAAATAAATTCATACATCCGTTTTAATTAAATTCATTGATTTATTTCAATTAATCAATTAAGTTTGTTAATAAATTTTAAAACAATTTGTTCATTTCATTTCTAACTTTCAACTAGATTTCAATTCCAAAATAGTTTTGTTGACCAATCGGGTTCTTAATTAAATTTTCTATCCTAGGCCAAGTTGTTCAATCGGGTATTTATCATTTCAACCCGGTTTTATATAAACCATTCAGGTCTATCATTTCAGCCCATAACGATTTATCCTTATTCTAATGTCCGTTCAGGTATGTATAATTTCAACCCATAGTGATTCTAAACTAACAAGCAACTTGCAATTCAATTAAATATATAAACAATATAAACTCAGATAAACACAATTACTTACATGGCAATTCACTTTCATTTCAAATAAATCAATGGTTATTTCCATTTAACTATTTAACACATCATATATTAAATCCAAATTATTCCGTGAATAAAACATCGTCATTTCATGTGATACACTTTATTAAATCCTAACATCAACAGTTAAATTTATTTAAGTGCCACAATTTCTTAAATACATATAACATCATGTCAATAGTTTAAATCATATTAAATCAACTAACAATACATAGTGTACATTAACAATTTAGAACTAACAATATTCTAATTTAACTTGCATAGCAATTAACAGTTTATTTTAACAAATTTTTAACAATCAACAACTTAACATCCAAATTACTATTAACAACAATTTTCAATTGATTATTATAGCATAATAGATTGAGTCGTGAATGAAATATTCACCTTGCGTGGTTAGAGAAGATGACGGCGAAGCACGAAAATGAATAGACAAGATAGACGACACAAGCACGAATCCGAACACGAACTGTAAATCAAACAAAAGATTATTCAACAATAGTCTAATGCAATGTATATATATATATCAATGGTATATATATAAACCATACCAATCAACTAGATGTAAATAAGGTAGATGGAAGCCTAGGCCTGAGATCCCGGATCAGCTACAACTGTCAAACAAGCGAAACAACGTATGAGATACTGTAACCCTTGTTTATTTATATACTAAAATATATGTAAATTGTAACTTTACAAAACTATATATATACAACATTTTTTTTCTTTTTTTTTAAAACTAAAACCCAATTAGAACGAAATATAAATCTGTAACTTATAAAACTATTTTAAAATCAAAATTGTATATATATTCATTTACAAAATGGCAGTGCAGGGGAGAGTCGGTTACGACCAAGGCGAGGCATTCGGGTTTGGTGGCGATGTCAGGCGGTTGCTGGTAGGGTGGGGTCGAGTGCTGGCGGGTGCGGGGTATGGTCGCTGGCGGGTTGGGCTGGGGTCTGGTCGCTGGCGGGTTGGGCTGGGGTCTGGTCATTGGCAGGTGCGGGCTGGGCAGTAGAGGGCGGTGTGGCAGTGGAGGGCGGACGTGGCAGTGGAGGCGGACGTGGCAGTAGAGGGCGGACGTAGCAGTGGAGGGCGGATGTGGCAGTGGAGGCGGACGTGGGCAGTGGAGGCGTGGGTGGCTTTATGGGGTTCGGGGTTGTGTGACGCAGCCATGCGGAGGAGAAGGACAAGGCGGAAGTTACGGTGGTGGAGTAGGCTGTGATGGGCGGGTTGAAGCTCGGTGATGAGGAGGCTGTCACATGGGGTTAGAGGCGGAACGAGCAGGTAGTGGTCGAGCAACAAAAAAAAGAGCAAGCTATGAAAAAAAACAACAAAAAAACACAAACTATAATATTTTATTAATATATGTAATTTAAGTGTAAAACCAAATCAATATGAGGAAGAATTAACCAGTAGGATCCAAATCAACATCTAAAAGCAATTTAGATTATATTTTTTTTCAAACTGAAGAAGAGTAAAAGTGGACAAAGAAAAGAAAATAAAGGAAGGAAGAAGAGTGAAAGGTGGAAAGCAGGTTTCAAATATAAAACTTTATATATTATGTTATTTTCTTCAAAGCTACAGAATGAAAGAGAGTTATGAAGAGGAGGAAGAAAAACTACGTACCAGAAGTTAGAGATTTGCAAACGAACAAATGAATGCTTAGTGTACCAGGTTTATAAAGAGGTGTCTAGAATCCAAGGGTCACAATATTAATTTTCTTGGTAACCGCTGTGGCTATTGGGTTTTCTAGAAAGCTGAATGGTCAATAGTCCCTTAGAATTCTGAACGATGAGACAGTTGGGTACCGGTTTGGGCTACGTAATGGACCGGTTTATACTCCGTTAAACAATTGTAACTTGCACTGCCGAACTCCGATTAACACAAATAAATATACCGTTTTGATCAGTGCGACGAGGCGAACACAACGATATGAAGATATTGATGATTCGACCCTATTTTCGAAATTGTTAATTATACATTAAACCATTCGCTCGTGCAAACAATTTTACTATCAACTAAAAGCGGAATTTGACGAAACGAATTGCGCCGTCGCATTCAAAATATTTTCTTATGCAACATTGTGAAAAATATTTGGATTCGGATAATGGAAAATTTACACTTAGAATTTAAACTAATATGTAAATGAGACGAACGAAAATAACTTCAATATTATTCGACGAAATTTGGCGTACGCCTATGTCTATTTAGACGCATTCCAAATATGAAATTTGAATAGCAACGGAAGTTGTTTATGGAAATTCGAATTTCTACACTCAATAAATGATTTTAAATTTTTTAAACTGGGTCGGAATTTCAGGGTCGTTACATTCTCCCCCACTCAAAACTTTTCGTCCTCGAAAAGGAAAAAGGTAAAGAGTGGAAGAACAGATAGAAGAGATACGATGGATATAGAATAGATTGTCGAATAAAATATAGAATATAGAATAGAGTTTACCTTCCACAAACAATTCTGGATTAGAATCCCGAATACTCTCCTCGGTTTCCCAAGTACAATCACGATCATTGGGACTCCATTGGACTTTGACTAGGCTAACAGATTTCCTTCTAAGCTGCTTCGTATCCTTATCAACAATATGAAGTGGTCTCCTCTCTATGGTCAAATCCGGCTCGATATCTACCTCATCTAACTGAGCAATAGGAATGGTCAAGGATGGATCACGCACGACTTTCCGAAGATGTGAAACATGAAACACGTTGTGCACATCCTCAAATTTCTCTGGCAATGCAACTCTGTAGGCTAGTGTACCAATCCTCTCAGTGATAGTAAATGGTCCAACAAATCTAGGAGCAAGCTTGTGACGCCCCACCTCTATGCTCACAATAACAAAGAGTATTAAAAGAAATACTGTCTGTTATTACGAAGAATAAGGCTGGATAGGAGCGGCCATCCGTAGTTAGGCCTTACACTAGTATTGGTTACCTCGATAGGAGTGGTATATTTATTTTCATCTCTGGTTATTACTCCCATCGGCATACCCAATTCCAGTATAAAACGAACTACGATGGTTCATAATAGTTTTGGACAGTATATATAAAATAATGACACAAATAAGCTAAATGCGGAACACAGCTAATATCAAATCTCATATATATATAACTGAAGGCACTTGCAATACATTTGATACAATACATATGATACAACTACAACTGTCGACTCTGGAAGTTATATATGCAAGTACATTATCATATAATATACATGAATACATATCAACCTAGATCAGATACACTGACTACTACAAAATGACGACGACTACTCCAAAAGATATGAAGAGACTTCATAGCTCAAGCAGCAACCCAAAGCAAGATATCTACAACCTGAATAACTCGGTCTGACCCGAGTATTAAATTCAAAAGAAAATAATACACGGGTCGGTCTAATTCAAACTCAGTTATTAATGCATAGAAGCAATAATAATTAAATAGCAAATAGACGACAGTCACAATAAATCTCGTATATCCAATCCTTTAATAAGAAATCGGATAACGGTAAATACAACACTTAACAGTGTTAAACAACAAATCAGCATTTTCAAATTATCAACGAAGATAAATGAAAGGATTATCAATGAAGATAATTTAGAAAACAACAGGATTGCCTAAACGGCAATTATCAACAAAAATCTAATTATTAAATAAATAATTAGAAACTCATAATCTAATTATCAAATAGATAATTAGACAACAACAAAATGATCAAATCAAACCAAATCAGAATACAATTTCAAAATATTGAATTAAACCCACAAAACAATTCAAGCAATTGAAATATCACTTAAAAACAAAGTCAATACTGTATGGATGCAGTACACGCTCACGTGCACTGCCTCGCCACTATAGTGATGAAATACACAAAAGCTCAATGAATCAAAAGCAAATGGCACCAACTCAAATCAAAATGAACCAGATGGAACTACAAGAGCTAGCACAGTGTCCACCCAGTAACCACTAATGAACAAAGTGCACATGAATGCACAATGAAAATTCACAAACGAGCACAAGGTCAAACCCGAGCTATTAGCTGGGTTCAACACAGGTACAAGTTAAAAACGAGCACATCAAATATTTTCCAGCAAAAACAGTGTCAACATAATGCTACAGGTCTGCAATTCCAAGACAAGCAAAACTCAAACCAGAGGCAACTGGCTATAAACAAAATACATGAGAGTCGCAGTGAAGCATGACAGCAGCTCCCATACTTCAGAAACAAACATATGCACCAGCAAAATCAATACCACACCAAAATTCTCAAATTCAACATGACAATAAGTATCAGTGCACAAGGGCAATGACAACATACATATACATGAACCAACATAAGCAAGTGAACTGCAAGGGTCGACCAAACAACACAGTGCCATCATAAATGAACCCAAATTCGAATTAAGCAATGCAGACAACCGGGCATGAATACATATGTACAAAGTCAGTGACAATGCCAAACGTTATCACCAGACCAGCCATGATCAAAGAGGGGCAAAAGCAAGCGAACGAAGTGCACATGAATGCATAGTGCAAACTACTGCACTAAGTAAATGGCAACAAGTGCAACAGTGAAATGAAGTGGATAGCTGTCTCAAGCAACAGCAAGTATACATGTACATGAAGATAACAAAACAGGTACAACAAATTAAACTGCCCCGGATACCAATGGAGACCAGTAGTGAACAAGTGAAGTTCAGGTCATAATGAAAGGAAGCAAGTATAAACTGAACAGAACAAATACACTGCAACTTCAAAAGAGCCCAAATATCCAAACAGTGGACAACAAAAATACTTCAACCACATAGACCACATAAGTCGACAATGCAAACAGTGACATGATCAGGGATGCAAACCCAAGTACATCAAACAAAGAACTCGACCAGTGAACAAGACTGGACATATGTCAAATATACCCGACCAGAATGCACATGACAAACAATGGCCGAGCACTGATGCAAAGCCCAGTGCTATGAACGAGTAACCAAAATAAACAGAAGTAGCACAGGTCGGGCAATAACAAAGTCAATGCAACCCAAAACCTTCAGATGAACAAAATACAGTGATACCTGAAACAATGCTCAACATCAAGCAAATGCAAAGCAAAAATCATCACAATTAATGAACGAGTAAACCTTCATCACAAAGTAAAAATAATTCAAAGCCGGGTGTGACAAAGTCAATAGAAGAATAATCGAAACTGAAGCCGTGAGATAAACAAATCAATCCGAGAAAACAAACCGTGAAATTCAAGCCAATCATAAATATACGAAACTAACAAAGTCAGAAATCACTAAAATTTTGAATTAGATGTGAGTGAAAAATTACTCACCTTTTTCGATGAAATTTGAAGGAGCCGAACACAACTCGAGGAAACGAACGATCGACAACATCGATCGAGCAACTGAAGTCGGTGCTTTCGAATTGCAAAGCCCTAATTCTCGAGCAAAAGAGAAGAGGAACGAACACCAAAGGAGGCCGCCATTTTTTTTCTTGTTCATTTTAGGGTTTGAGATGAAAATGAATAAGGGGAACGGGTGTAAATTATTTTCACGGCAACAAAAAGAAATATGGGCCAAATAAATTTTAAAGCCCGCATAACCGCTTAACCCATTTTTTTCAAAGAATTTCAACCGATAAAAATCCCAACAACAATCAACTATCACCATTAATCGTTTAATGACGATAATTAATTGATGCGAAATCACGGGTTGTTACAGACTCCCCTCCTTATAAAAATTGCGTCCCCGCAATTTTGATAATTTAAAGTCGTCAATAACAATTATTTTTCTAACATAAACTGGCTAAGCTAGAAAAATAAAGGTCGAGAACAAAAACGCCAAAGAAATCTTTTAATTCCATAAAAGAAATTCACAAATTCTCAAAAAAATCTAATTATCAAATAGATAATTAGAAAACAATCAAAACTGAATAAATACAATTATCAGCAATATTTATTAGAAAACACAAATCACAGATCGCAAAATCCCAAATATCTAGTCATCAACTAGATAGTAAAGAACAACAAACATCCAATTACCAAAAACGATACTCAGAAATCTCAAATCAACAAATATCTAATTATCAAAAAACGATAATCAGAAATCTCAAATCAACAAATATCTAATTATCAAAAACGATAATCAAAAATCTCAAATATCTAATTATCAAAAACGATAATCAGAAATCACAAATCAACAAATATCTAATTATCAAAAACGATAATCAGAAATCACAAATCAACAAATATCTAATTATCAAAAACGATAATCAAAAATCTTAAATATCTAATTATCAAAAACGATAATCAGAAATCACAAATCAACAAATATCTAATTATCAAAAACGATAATCAGAAATCACAAATCAACAAATATCTAATTATCAAAAATGATAATCAGAAATCTCAAATATCTAATTATCAAAAATGATAATCAGAAATCTCAAATATCAAATTATCAAAAACGATAATCAGAAATCAGAAATCAACAAATATCTAATTATCAAAAACGATAATCAGAAATCACAAATCAACAAATATCTAATTATCAAAAACGATAATCAGAAATCTCAAATATCTAATTATCAAAAATGATAATCAGAAATCACAAATCAACAAATATCTAATTATCAAAAACAATAATCAGAAATCTCAAATATCTAATTATCAAAAATGATAATCAGAAACAACAAATATCTAATTATCAAAAACGATAATCAAAAATCTCAAATATCTAATTATCAAAAATGATAATCAGAAACCACAAATCAACAAATATCTAATTATCAAAAACGATAATCAAAAATCTCAAATATCTAATTATCAAAAACGATAATCAGAACTCAAATCAGCAAATATCTAATTATCACAAACGATAATCAGAACTCAAATCAGCAAATATCTAATTATCACAAATGATAATCAGAACTCAAATCAGCAAATATCTAATTATCACAAACGATAATCAGAACTCAAATCAGCAAATATTTAATTATCACAAACGATAATCAGAACTCAAATCAGCAAATATCTAATTATCACAAACGATAATCAGAACTCAAATCAGCAAATATCTAATTATCACAAACGATAATCAGAACTCAAATCAGCACATATCTAATTACCTGCAGATAATTAGAAACAACAAATATCTAGAAATCAATTAAGATACTCTAGAAAATCAACATAAAAGGTTGGATCGATCCCATCAGATGGCGAGTTTTAGCTACGCCGCACATGCATCAACAAATGGCCGAAGCCTACCAAGTACTATAAATTTTTGGCGCCCATCAGATGACCCGAAGGTCTAGTACTGGTATTTGACTCGAAGGTCCTCAGAGTGGCCCGAAAGCCCAACAAATGACCCGAAGGTCCAGTAGAGTGGCTCGAAAGACCAACAAATGACCGAAGGTCCAGCAGATGACCCGAAGGTCCAACGTAGTGGCTCGGAAGCACACAAAATCATCAGAATCATCAAACAGCAGATGTTTCAATTAACAAGTCCAGAATTAACCGAAATAGCAAACGCACATTTCCCATACCATGTGTTTTACTAAATCGTTTGATTCTCTTCATCGTTTCCTTGAAAGTGCAAAATTGTGTATATTAAATAAATACATTTTACGTTCTCAAACGGACAAGTCCGGAATTAAGCGAATCAGTAAAAGTGAGGGTTCATAGTCCTCAATTTTGCTGAAGCGTTTAAATCGCTTCCTTATTCTTTCGAAAGCGCAAACTGTAAATTTTTTGAAAACAATTTTAAAACACGTGATTAAAACAGAAATATTAGTAGCAATTTCGAAAAGGAAATTGTACTTCCCAAAACACCGTAAAATCGGATCTCAAAATCAGCATTGCGGAATAACCGCTTGAAAATCCACTTTAAAATTGACGGTTACTGAAGTCAAAGCGACAGTAATTTTTAAACGTCAAAATCTCATCAAAATAATTCACATCAAAATATAATACCAGTGAATTTCCATTCATTACAAATGTCAACAAAACACCATGCTTCAAAAATTTAGCACCAGTGTAAAAATCCCGTTATAAAAATAACGGCAACTAAATACGTTCAAACCAAACACCGGTTCAACGTAAAATTAATGTAGTAACGTGCAACTCAAATCTGCACGTACACTACAAAATGAACAAAGAAATCACTAGATTATATCTTCAATGAAGATAATTTAAAACAGAAAAATCTCAACAAAATCACATAACAGCAATCGCTTCGGATCCTCAAATCGGATTCGAAATTTTCAAAGAAAACAAAATAAACACATCCATGTAACAACATAATGAAATTTTATTTCATTTTCATATTTTGATTTTTAAATCAAAAAGGTTATCAGCCGTACACGACGAAGACAATCACTGTTTCCGCTGCGCATTCTGATAAACAGAACACAAATTACTCAATCATCAAAACACAGTTTCACTTTTATTTTTAAATAAAGATATTTAAAAATTTCATCATAATTTCAAAACTTTAGTTTTGACTCAAAGCACAAACAAAACATCAACAATAGCTGTAACACATGTTCCATCTAAGTTATGTTATATATTATGTCCATAAACCCCTCGCTCTGATACCAACTGTGACGCCCCACCTCTATGCTCACAATAACAAAGAGTATTAAAAGAAATACTGTCTGTTATTACGAAGAATAAGGCTGGATAGGAGCGGCCATCCGTAGTTAGGCCTTACACTAGTATTGGTTACCTCGATAGGAGTGGTATATTTATTTTCATCTCTGGTTATTACTCCCATCGACATACCCAATTCCAGTATAAAACGAACTACGATGGTTCATAATAGTTTAGGACAGTATATATAAAATAATGACACAAATAAGCTAAATGCAGAACACAGCTAATATAAAATCTCATATAT
This sequence comes from Allium fistulosum, assembly GCA_030737815.1. NCBI lineage: Eukaryota > Viridiplantae > Streptophyta > Magnoliopsida > Asparagales > Amaryllidaceae > Allium > Allium fistulosum. Next base: position 331,484,916 of record CM060906.1, read on the forward strand.
ATATAACTGAAGGCAGTTGCAATACATTTGATACAATACATATGATACAACTACAACTGTCGACTCTGGAAGTTATATATACAAGTACATTATCATATAATATACATGAATACATATCAACCTAGATCAGATACACTGACTACTACAAAATGACGACGACTACTCCAAAAGATATGAAGAGACTTCATAGCTCAAGCAGCAACCCAAAGCAAGATATCTACAACCTGAATAACTCGGTCTGACCCGAGTATTAAATTCAAAAGAAAATAATACACGGGTCAGTCTAATTCAAACTCAGTTATTAATGCACAGAAGCAATAATAATTAAATAGCAAATAGACGACAGTCACAATAAATCTTGTCTATCCAATCCTTTAATAAGAAATCGGATAACGGTAAATATAACACTTAACAGTGTTAAACAACAAATCAGCAATTTCAAATTATCAACGAAGATAAATGAAAGGATTATCAATGAAGATAATTTAGAAAACAACAGGATTGCCTAAACGGCAATTATCAACAAAAATCTAATTATTAAATAAATAATTAGAAACTCATAATCTAATTATCAAATAGATAATTAGACAACAACAAAATGATCAAATCAAACCAAATCAGAATACAATTTCAAAATATTGAATTGAACCCACAAAACAATTCAAGCAATTGAAATATCACTTAAAAACAAAGTCAATACTGTATGGCTGCAGTACATGCTCGTGTGCACTGCCTCGCCACTCCAGTGATGAAATACACAAAAGCTCAATGAATCAAAAGCAAATGGCACCAACTCAAATCAAAATGAACCAGATGGAACTGCAAGAGCTAGCACAATGTCCACCCAGTAACCACCAATGAACAAAGTGCACATGAATGCACAATGAAAATTCACAAACGAGCACAAGGTCAAACCCGAGCTATTAGCTGGGTTCAACACAGGTACAAGTTAAAAACGAGCACTGTGATATCCCGGAATTTTTGGCAATATCAATTTAATAATCTACATTAAAATTAAATTGATTTGATAATTTTCTTTTAAATAAATTATTAACTAATAATTTATCTTTTAAAAGCTAATTAAATTATTTCTATTTATAATATATATATACTTATATATGTTGTAAATAGATAAGTTTTGTTTTTAGATTTAATAAATAAGGGCATGGTTTCTAATTCTAATATTTTTGATAATTTGGAAATTTAATTTAATTTAATATTAAATAAATAACCGTATGGCTTTAAGATACTCAAGATAAAAGTTTAATTGTTTAAAATGATTTTGGCTTAAGTTTAAATTTATTCAAAAGATTTTTTTTATTTTATATCTTGATAAGCTGAGTAAACTTATTAATAAAGGAATGATTTCTTTAATAAATTATTTTTAATTCAATGAGGAGTTATTTTTAAAACAATATTAATAATATAATATTCTTACAAATAGATTTTTAATAGATATTGTTATATATATATTTTGGAAGAAACTATGATTTGTAATTTGAAATAAAGTCTTTCAAATTGTTTAGATTAAAATAAACCTTATCAATATTAACATAAGTATATAAATAATAAGTAAATTTAGTATTGATAGTTTAAGTTTAAAAATAAAGGGAAATAAAATAAGCCTTTTAAATATTTAAACATAAGTATAAATCAATTATATAGTCATAAATATAAGTATAAGAAATTATGATATTAACATAAGTTAATAATTTATATCAATAACTAAAATAAAGTATACATATGTATGTGCCTGAAAATATATTTAGGCAAAAATAAACAATGTATAAAAGCAAACCAGGTTTGTATAAATAGGAGTAAAGCCTGTAAGTAGTTATGCTAAACAACAAAGGCAAGAAAAAATGTCTGTAAACTTAGGAATGTAGGCAAGAAATATGTAGCCTGTAAGTAATTATGCAAGAACAAGTAAAAGAAAAATAAGATATGTATGAACATATAGTACATGTATGTATGCAGGCAAGACAAGATGTGAAAATATAACACATCTATGAACATAAAGTACTTGAGCATTTAATGCTAACATAAACAAGTCAATTCGATTTGTTTTAAAATCCTTTCAGCCCCCAAAGCAAGAAAGTAATCTCTGGTCAAAAAAAATAAATATCTCTGACCTATGTTTATAAAATAATGAAAATGTGCCAGGATAAAATGCAAAGCTCCTTTCTATATACATCTCCTTATTTTAGTTCGATTATCAGACATAGTTAGCATTTTCATTTTTTACAAACTGAAGTATCATTCAAATAAACATCATCATTCTACAAATTCGAACAACAAAAACAAGATGATTACAGGAAGATCAAAGAAAAAATATTCTCCAGTTTTAAAAAAGGAAGTTCAAAGCTGTTTTTTTTCAAACCTGGGTGCTCTGTCCATCTCCTCTAAAATTGTGAGTAACTTCACTTTTAAAAACTTAAAGTATAAATTTTGTTTGCATGCAAGTTTCTGGAATGGATATATATTGTTTGTATAGCTTTGTGATTATATGTATGAGTGTTCTAAGACAATTCAATATACTGTTGTTTCTTATTAGTTGTTACAGGGTTAAGTAGATAATCAAAATACAAAACATCTTCCTCCAATCATTTATAGGCTTACTTTTCAAAAAAAATAAGTTATTTACGAATGGACCAAGCTGTTAAAAATTTGTTTTAAGTATGTTAGTGAAGTATTGCAGTTGAAAATTTTGTTTTACAGAGCATACTAGAATCTATGCCAATTTCGAATGTTGTAAATTTTGGATTCAATTATATAACTTGAAACTATATTCAAAAGTAAGATTATTAAAACAAGAACAATGATTTTTAGATAAGAATACAAGGCGCGGTTCGAAAATGAACAAAAAATGCATTTTTATCAATTTATGTTGTTTTAACAAATCTTAGGTGCTGAAATTTGTTGAGAGGCTAGTTTAATGATCCACGAATCCAGGAAAAATGATAGAAAATTATTGAATGCAAGAAATTTTGGGACGAGGCATAATTAGGGTTTAAACCCAGTTTTTGGTCGTGGTCATTTGTGGGGTTGCCATGTCGTCCCCATAGCATCATAGGCGACCGGTCCTAGGGGAAAATGTTCGTGGGTCGTAGGGGCATCATTGGTCGAAATGGCGTGGTTGACAGTGGGCGAGGTCATCGGCAAAAGGGGGGAGTTTGGTTATGTTGTTCCTGGAAGGGGATTGAAGACTCGTTTTTGAATTTCCTGATGTTTCATGGCGACGGGTAGCTCGATGGTGTGAGGACGTCGTTGTCGACTTGCTCGACGATGTGGGGTTGACCGGAGTCGTTCGCCAGTGATGTGGACGTGCACGGCCTTGGTTGTTTTAGGTGGTGGTTGGGTTTTGGGTTAATTCGGTTGTAACAACCCGCATATTTGACGAGTATATATTTGAATATCTTATTTAAATATTTTAATCGTTAGTCGGATCTTAGTCCGAAAAGCTACTTTTAGTATACAGTCAAATTAGGACTCAAGACCCCTCCCATTGAGTTCAAAATGACGTTTGCGATGTTTTTAAGTATAAACTTCGATATGTTTGGAGTAAGTGGAATTTTCGTCACTTTTTCCCGCCTTTGACTTTGGTTGGACTGCACCTTCTTTAGCTCAGCCCAACCCTCTTCCCTTCATAACTTCACTCTTTGCTAAAACATCTAAGCTTCATCAAAAATAAAGGAGGGAATGGGAAATTAAAACTCCAAACTCAAATTCAATTGCAAATCCAACATTCAACTCCAAATTCAAGTAGAAGATATTGGATTCAAGCTTTGGATTGCTTCTTCTTGCTTTCAAGCTTCATCTTCATCCATTTTAGTGAAAAGGTGAGATTTTTATCTCACATCTTGCCTATAATCGTCATTGGACTAATTGGAATGAATTCCTATCACTTTAGCATGCATATTTGCTTTTGGTTTGGATTGGATTCGCGAAAAACTCCAATTTTTAGTGTTTTTGGCAAGAGACTGGGCTTAGGTCGTTCTGCCTGTGCTAGGTCGTCGCATGGAAAAGTCGTAGTGTGTCGTTAGCTCACTCAGGCTTTAGGTCGCTCGTTATTGCTTCCGGCGTTAGGTCGCGGCAAAGATAGGTCGTAGGTCGCTCGGCTTGTTCGAACCACTTAGGTCATGAGACCTTAGGTCGCTAGGTCGCTCGATCCTGCTTCAATCCCTTGGTCGCGTCTAATTTAGGTCGTTGGACCTTACCTCCTTTATGTCGCTCGACCTTACCACTTCATTTTGGTCGCATATCCATTAGGTCGCGCACCACTGGGTTGTTCAACCACTAGGTCGCCAACCCTAGGCCGCTTGCTCAATTAGGTCGCTCGATCTTGCCTGGGTCATTAGGTCGCTCTGCTTCACTCGAATAGCTAGGTCGCTCGTCCTCCAATAGTTAGGTCATTCGAGTATGATGAGACCCGCCTGCATATAGCTCGTTCGGAGTTAGGTCGCTCGAGTCCTTAGGTCGCATGACCTTATCGTCTTAGGTCGCGTGACCTTGTCACCCTTAGGTCGTTGGACCATACATCCCCTAGGTCGCTCGACCTCACAGCTACTTAGGTCGTAAGACCTTGATTCCCTTAGGTCGTAAGGCCTTAGGTCGCGCCACATAGGTCGGAGACCCTTAGGTCGCTTGACCCTAGTCTACCTTAAGTCGCTCGGTCCTGTTAAAACGTTAGGTCGCCTGCCTTTTATACTTAGGTCGTATGACCTGTTTTTGGCTAGGTTGCTCGACCTGTTCTTCTGCTAGGTTGCACGGTATTCTACCCTTAGATCGTTCGACCTATTTGACTTAAAGCCTTTGCACTTTAATTCAATCACATTAGGTCGCAAGTATATTCCTACTTTGATGGTTTTGGGATTAATTTATTTGGACTTTAATCACGCCTTCGAACGTGAATTTATGTGATTCGATTTGTTTCAACAATTGTTTTGTGACTTGTCACTCTAAAGATATGAAGGTTTCAATACTAGTAGTAAATATCAAAACTCTTTCATCAAAACGATTTCAACACTATTTTAAATATAAAGCTTGTTTTCTCAAACCATTTTTCAATCTACTAGTATATACAAACCTTTACTTCACTCGGACGAGAAATCGAATTAAACGACTTAGTAAAACAAGTGGTATGAAACGCTTGCGTTCACTTCGTCGGTTGGCTCTTGGACTTGTTCGATTGAACCCTTTTGTGACAATTTTCTAATGAAGACTTGCAACTTGTTCGTAAATATTTAAGTTAAGCAAGTGGTTATGGGACATGAAGCTAAACTCATATATTTACTAGCTTGGTGTGATTGACACTTCTTAATGATCATGATGATCATTTCTGTGATTTAGACTAGCAACTGTGCGATGTCTTTTTGTCTACGAGGGAGACTAAACCCCGTTTGTGTGATGTTTCACCATCACATATGTGGGATAGCGCCCCATGGTCTTCAGGCCGTCCGTGTGTCAATATTTAATGGATAGCTTCCATGAGATAGCTTCTCGTTCTTGTGTTACACGTGTTGGTGAGTTTTTATGTTCCCGTTCTTGTGATAGGCCTCCCCCCTTTTTATGTGATTTCTGAATTTCGTGTGTTGATTTCTGGAATTTGTGCTTCACCAATTTTCATGATTTTCATTGATATGTTTATCATTTTTTTGCATTGGTGAATTCGTGTGTCATTGACTTGTTATGAATACAAGTTTAGGGTATGATACCCTATTTTATCTTTGAGAAGATTCTTGTGATATTGATTAATCTCTTGTTGATTTTCAATTACATACTTATAGTAGTATGCCGTTATGGTGATTACCTGTTCATGCCATGTCTTTTACTTTATATACCATATCATCTGATATTTATAGCTAGACTGATCCGTTTATTATTTTCTTATGAATAATACTCGGGTCAGACCGAGATGTTTCAGGTGCTTCTGCTTGACTTCTCTCCAAGGATCTATTACTCTGACTTTTGGCTAACTACTTAGATTAGTAGTTTTTGTTGTACACATTTGAGATATCGACTCATTGATGTATTCATTTGTATAACACATGTTGCTATTCTTTTTGTATTATCGTGGATCTCTCTGACCACTACTCTGATGTACACTTTCATGTGTTATATATATATTCATATCTTTTTTCACCTTTGTGATATGGATGTCTGTGACTGATTTATGTTATGATTATTTCTATGTTTGTTTCCGAAGATTTTATATAGCCACTGTGTGATAACTTTGAATTTGTATCGGTATGTCGGATTTCCTCCTTAAATGATATGCATTCTATACTATCTGACATATCGTTGCTCGCACAAAGAAGTTACATGGAGGGTCACTCCTCAACTGCCTTATTCTCTGTGCTAGTCGACAGCATTACACCGTAGTGTTCTTGACTAGTGTGGGTATAGAGGTGGGGCGTCACAGCTTGGTATCGGAGCCAAACTTCGGAACAATGTAGAATAACTTAACAAGGATCATCGTCCTAAGTCCAACTTAGGAGTCGTGCCTTAGGATTTAAGTCGAGTCTTCGAACTGACTCATCCTATTTCCCCTTATGGATCCTTGTATTATCTATCAAGACTTGCTTGATATTTATTTAGAGAATAACTTTTCTTCTTTTCTCTTCCTCAAAGAAGAGAATGTCTAGACCAGGTCATCCCAGAGCTGGACCATCTACTGTTACTCCCCAGGATGGAGTTTTTATGACTGCTCAACAGCTTCTTGATTTAGTAAAGAATGCTCAGGCAGGTGGCCCTAATCAGGAACCTACTCATCCTAAGTCTGGATTTGCACGTTAGTGCAACGATTATACCAACTTGGGTGAGAAACCATTCAAAGGTTCCGAAACTATTATCGAGGTCCAGGCTTGGTTAAGAACATGCGATAGAATCTTTTCTCGCATGAATCTTATCGATCTTCACCGTGTTCAGGTGGCCTCCAGTATGCTCCAAGAGAGAGCATTGGATTGGTACGAACTTCTTATTTCTGAAATTAAGAAGCGGATCTCACCTGAGAGCAATTCCGGGAACGCTTCGAATTAAAATTCGTACCAAAAGCAGAGAAAGTGACATTGGCTCATCGTTTCATAGACCTTGTTCAAGGTGAATCCTCTGTGACAGACTATGTCGCATCCTTCGAGTCACTGTCCAAATATGGGGTTGAATACATCAACACCCCATTGAAGAAGAATCAAAGATTTGTCTATGGCTTAAACAAGAATCTTAAGAAGCCATTACTTATAAAATTAGAAGTTTCTTTCGATCAACTCATTGATATCGCTCTTCGTCTTGAAGAGGCTGATAAGGACAGTGATGTTGAAGTGGTGGCTGCCAAACCAAACTTCAACAACAAGAAAAGGCCTAATAAGTTCAAGGGTCCTTATCCCAACAAAAAGGGTAAGCAGGCAACTCCTGCTGCAAAGACACTTTCCCCCAGTGATGGGAAATGCTTCAAATGTGGTGCTCAGGGCCATTTTGTGAACAAGTGTTCAAAGCCCCGCTCTTGTCGCTATTGTAAAAGTCCAGATCATTTTATGCATCTATGCCCTAAGCTAAAAGGCAAAGAGGGAAAGCTTAATATGGCTCAAGCCCTTGGCAACACATCTCGCGGTCAAGGTATGTCTCATTCTATCCTTGATGGCATTATTATATTTCATGATCAACCTATTAGAGTTCTCTTTGATATGGGTGCATCCCATTCTTTTATATCAAAGGAACTTGTCGATAATTTTTCCTTAAGTGTTGTTTCTTTAATGACTTCTTTAAGAATTGCGAATCCGATCAGTGGATCCGCAACTCTTAGTTTGCTTTGTAAAGATGTGGAGATTATTTTGTGTGATTTTCCTTTCCTAGCCGATTTGCACGCCATGCGTTACTTAGGCTTTGGAATGATTTTGGGTATAGATTGGCTTAATCGTTATGAAGCTCATATCCTATGTCCTGAGCGGACTATTTATCTTCGACATCCACTATCTGTTAAGCAGATTTCTATTATTCTTAAAGATTCGGATTCCGCTTTGGTTGCATCATTATATTCTTTAAATCCTCGTGATGATGACGATGATGATGAGGGGGATGTCATTTCTCTTATTCGCGTCGTTCGTGAATTTTCTGACATCTTTGAGCCCGTATTAGGATTACCACCTAAGCGAGCAATCGAGTTCAAAATTAATCTTGTACCTGGAGCTCAACCTATTACCCGTCCTCCTTATTGCATGTCCAATAAGGAGAATGAAGAGATGCGCAAACAACTATCCGAATTGGAGATGAAGCAACTTATTCGCTCTAGTTCCTCGCCTTGGGGAGCTTCAGCTATTTTCGTAAATAAGTCTGATGGTACACTTAGGCTTTGCGTCGACTACCGCAAGCTTAATGATCTAACTATTAAGAATAAATATCCTTTACTTCGGATTGATGATCTGTTTGATCAACTTAGTGGTGCTAGAGTCTCACTACTACAAAACAGGCCATTTGCATCGGTTGTTTACCCCCCTTTTGCATCAGTTCAACAACCGATGCATATGCAACCGATGCAATAGGCTTAACACTTTTGCATCAGTTCTGAAACTGATGCAAAAAGGTCCTTTTTGCATCGGTTGTTACTAACAACTGATGCAAAATATCATGATTGGTTTCTTGAACACAGCCCCCATGTTGCATCGGTTGTAATGAAAACCGATGCAACAAAGGAACTTGTTGCATCGGTTGTTGTTGAAAACCGATGCAAACTAATCCCTCTATTGCATCGGTTTTTTATAACAACCGATGCAAACTAATCTCTCAGAAACCATTATTACAGTACTCAAATAAACTATATATATATATATATTATTGATAATCTTTATATATATATATATATATAAAAGAAAAAACATACACAAGTAATTCCTGACAGCTAATGAGTAGTAATTACTACTAATGTAAATATGTATATTTACTTAGATCAATCATAACTTGAGTAATACACATACATAGTTTCCAATATACAAACGCTTTCTTTTGATTACACCCTCCCATCATACGTATAAAAGAAAAAGGAAAAAACACTCTAATGCACAAGTATATGTCATTCTATTTGCTATTGTTCTTGATAATATGGAACTTGTCTAGCACTACCTTTGTGTTTGAATTGACAAACTGAATGCAAAATTAACGAAAATGAAGTATAATTTTTTATAATCAGTATATACTTTATATTTGATAAAACAAAGTATCTTAAGTTACACTCACCTCTAGACTAAATACCCTTTAGTAGCATGTAATCTTGAGTAACCGTATTCAGATACACGCGATAAGCTCCAACTTTCAGCCTATAGCATCACAAAATCAACAATTTACTCAGTGAAACAAATTAATGTAGTTATATGTAATTAAACAAACTGCCGGTGTTCCTGTTTCTTCAATAGCTTCTAAATCCTCACCTTGTTCTATTTTTTTCATCCTCTCATGTTGAAAACAGTATATGTTTGAATGTTTGGTTGACAGTAAAAAAAAAGTAAGACTGATCATTTATAAGATGAAGATAAGAAATTAGAGCAGTCTAATTGCATGCTAACTCAATGTTCAGACCATAAGTGTACATTGCATTAAAATGCTTCACTATTTAGAACTAAGAAGCATCAAAGTTTTAGGATTATACCAGTTCCTTCAGTCTCTCTTTTCGAATTAGCTCCCTTACAGGTCTGTATGCTGCTGTTGTGCACAAGTTCTGTGAAACAAATGCATTAGTAAATATACTATAATCCATAGACTAAACAGAACAAGTAAACTAATATGCAGTATTTTGATATATGTGTTAAATATGTGTGTGTATACATATTAATGATAGATCATAAGTAAACTAACTTATACATAAGAGCAACTAACAAGGCCCATAACAACAAATATAATTACTCAAACTAGGCCCATTGCTTGCACATGTCTTAAAGTAACGAGTATTAAATCAATGAGAAGAACAGCAAATATAACATAACAGGTTTTATAATAGTAAGTAGGTGAACTAACTAGACCCAAAACATAGAAATACGCAACTCTATATATTCTTGCATCCCATATATGAATAGCAATAAAGCTTGATGCCTCTAAATAGGCTGACGCACACAAATACCCATATATCTTTATATAACTCACACACCCTAATATATAAAAATACTCACGTACACATATAACACTAAACTCCACTACAACTTTCTTACAGAAAAAAAAACCAAATATGCATGTAAAACGAACTTCAAAATGACAATTTTCAAAGCTTGACAAGGGACTACAGTTGTTAGTCCAAGTTTAACATCTGATTCCAAGGGGACAGGGCCTGTATGCAATGCATTCACACCCAGAATATATATGTCCACGACATTGTAATATTTCAACAGATAAATATATATGCTAACGCATATATACACACATGCGCACACATATACACACACATGCGCACGCATATATACACACATTCACACCCAGAACAAGTTCTGTTGTACACACATATCAAAATACTACAAAACAGAATAGAACTGAAAACAGTTTAGTAAACGCATAGACTAAACAGTCATCTTTCGTTATAGGACATCAATTTCAAAACGAAGTGGACAATTAGTTTGTTTAGGAATTCAATAATGCAACACAACCGCAGTGTCCAGTTTATGACTGCCCCGATTATACACAACCAAAAGTTTCAAAATTACACAATCATTTTCAAAAAGAAACAGCTTCAGATATGCAAATCGAACAAGTTCAAATAGTCAAACAGATTGGACAAATGACATTCCATGGTGTCAGCCACGAAGACAAATATATGAAAAAATATCAACATCTAGGTTAAGAGTCAGGTTGTTTCTCAACAATTCAATCAAATTTCACTACTATTTTGATTCAAAACCTAATTTAACTTAGAGTGAGATTTTATCAAAACGGTTTGATCAAGTTATTCATATTTGTCACATGATAATGAGAATCATGCAAATCATGCTGACTCTACACATGGTTTTTCCTGTTTAACCTAGTGGTTTGTGCACATTAAGTATTAATTAATTAATTTATTTTATTTGAGGAGACAGAAAACAAAGAAAGAGCTTGTAAAGCTTCAGGATGTGCATACCCTATTTTCGTAGTGAATCTTCCCACATCCACATGGCTTGTAAAGCATCAGGTTTGCATAACCTGTTTTGGTAGTGAATCTTCCAACATCCACAGAGAAACTTTAGGTTGGAATTATTATTTTTCAGGAAAAAATAACTTTTTCATTATTAAAGCATATTTCCATATAACTTATACAAATAAAGGTATGTTAGATTCTCCTTTGACATGGTGTTCAGTAGAAAATATACATGACCCCGGCTATATCAAACTCAACTAGATCACCGAAATTTGATAACAGGTGGCTTAAAGCATAATATCTGCATTTATGTGTGATCTGTTTTACATAGTTGAATTGATGCCAATAATTTATGTATTCGGTTGTTTATATATATTTGGTTACATCGCAAAACGTAACTCCAAATTACAAACTGCATCTATAGCCTCTATGATTCGTGTATAGCTTCAAAACAAATATGAATAAATCAATAGATACTCTACCAAATAACTAAGAGAAGTACCTCAAGCTGGGTGCAGATGTTTTTCATATCAATAGTAGGCACTCCAAGACACTTGATCCGAACTGCCTCAACTTGCTTCCAATTATTGTGAATGTCATTCAGCATGTTGTGTGTTAATCCATCTCTTCCTACAATATATTTATAAGCTATACAGTTTACACCAGATAGATAAGAGAAACTTATAACATGAGTAAAAAAATCATAACAAGTTCCAATACATGTGTGATGTGTATATCGGGGTCAGTTTCGTTTGGCCAAAAATAATTGTAGATGTCACAAGCTATCAAGACACTTCAATGCTCTTTACTAGCTTGTAATTAATGTTACAGGCTAAAACTACGATGAACTAGTAAAAAGATTAACTGAAAATTTGAAAGAGAATTGCTAAACTTTCTTGTCCTTACCAATAAACTTCTAAGCTATAAATCATTCAAAATGGTAATTTACTATATATCATTACGTCAATATAATGTTAAGTTTATATATTATTACACATATATAATGCTAAATTTATATAACCATTCACATTCTTTAATATCTAATTTCAGTTGCATGCAAGTAACACACCATAGACATTAACTAACCTACCACAAAAAGGGACCCGACAGAAGCCAAAACAATAGCAAGTTCAACCAAAACACACCCAACCCACCACATCGAACCCGACTCGGAACCCAAATCATCTCCTGATTTTGACAAGAAAACTAACATGGTAGCGCCAATGGTAGAGATAACGAGAGCCAATAACTTAACCTGGCCCAATATGCTTTTAAAGCTGAAAGGCTCATGCCTTGTTATGACTGCAAGAAGAAACAATATGACAGGTATCATGTTCAGAATTATTGTCTGTGTTGCTCCAGTTTCGTAACAATAATGAATACTCTATATATCCATGGCCATAAATAAAATGAATTCAATGCATAAGGATATTATGGTATGTTTGTAACGTTGACATGTCTCCTAGGACATATTCCTCTACTTATTAGGATTGTTTTTCCATTATGATGAAATCATTGAATTGTATGCACCTTACCATCCAATAAAGAAATCGAGTGTCCTTTTAGCTGCCTTGATATCTGCATATGAGTCGGAATCTGGAGAAAGCCTAAGTGAAATAAACATTTATGCATATCAAGCCTTTTTTTTAGCCTGCATAAAACTCACGTCATTTCACCAGTTTGAATTTTATCAAATGAAAGTGCATGGAGTCAAAAATATGGATCCGGTGTACAGTCTCTGTTTTCCTATGTACCGTCTAAATATTATTTTCATATTAACTTTGGTATGCAGGACACAGAGAACCATACAAACATATTTTTTCCATGACAGGATAAATGTAGACCTTTCTCTTGCATTCCGAGATACTTTTAGGTTTAGGCATTGATTCTATCACAAGGTTGCTTGAACTGTATTGTATTTTTTGTCTTAACAGTTGACAATTCAACTCCTTGTTATTTTGTAGAAGTCATCACTGATGTAAATCAGTAAACGTAGTGTGACTATATAAGGTATTGCATAAATATGCCAAATAATAAATGTTAAAAGCTTAAAACTTACTTGATAGTTGGTCTTCTACAGGTGATAAACTTCTTCTAAAAGGATTTGTGACCTGCAATATAAGGCTCGATAGTGGAGTTACCTGCTGAGCAATTACCGAATGGATAAAAACATCTTTGTGGAGGAAAAATGCCAGTATCGTAAGATGCTTGACCTGTTACATTTGGTTTATCTGTTGTTGTCGAATGGATAGGAACATCTCTGAAGTGGAAACATACAGCCTCATCAACAACTCCCCAAAACCACAACTTCCTCTCCTCTTACAACAACCACATACAGCCTCATCAACAACTCCCCCCTCTTTTATCACACTCTTAACCTAACCTGAATTTTGCACTGCCCCTCCTCAAAATATTGCTGCCATCCCCCGTAACATCAACATTCACAGTTACAACTCCTATAGCCACTGCATAACCATCATTTCCTAACCTCTGAATACAGCTACACTTGCTTACAAGAGCACTGCCTTGTATCCCAATCACTGCCACTTCCTACTGACAAAAAAAAGTGCAGAAACTTGCCTGAATACGACAATGCCTTACCTTCACTGCTCTTGACTCCCCTAACAGCAACCCCAATCACCACCCGAAATCACCACCTGAAACGCAATCGAACACGCATCAACCTTCTAGAATCGCACTTCAAGCCCAAACTCATTGCCACATATCACTAATTTGCCACCACGAAACCACTACCGAACTCCGTTCCTCCAACATTCGAACTACAATCGTGAATCCCTAATCGAACTCGACATCAACCCGCCTTCAATTGAGATTCTCGACCACTGCAATGAAACCCATGAATACCACTTATCTGTAGCGACAATCCCCTCTTCTTTGCCTTGAACAGAGAAAAGTCAATCTTTTAAAAAAATTAGAGGAAAATTGAATTTTTATTAAACAGGCGAATAATTTGGGGAAAAGAACGGGAGCGGCGAAAAAAAATTGAAAAGCCAAGATGGAACAGGCGAGCAACGAATAACCTAGATAATTTGAAATTGCATCGCCTTTGCTAGGGAACCGATGCAAAAATTATTATTTTGGACGTAGTTGCATCGGTTAATTTTAAAACTATTTGCATCGACGTATTTGCATCGGTTGTTGGTGACAACTGATGCAAATTTGATTTTTTTATTACCTATTGCTTTTCACGTATCGATTGCATCGGTTATTAAGACAGAACTGATGCAAATAGTTCTATTTGCATCAGTTTTTACTTCAACCGATTCAATTGAGGCGATGCAAATGGCATATTTTATAGTAGTGTCTTTTCACAATTGGACTTGGCTACCGGTTTTCATCAGCTTCGTATTGCAGAGGATAGTATTCCTTTGACTTCATTCCGTACTCGTTATGGATCTTATGAATGGCTAGTTATGTCATTCGGTTTAACGAATGCTCCGGCTTATTTCGTTGACCTCATGAATCGAGTTTTCAAAGATTTCCTCGATCGGTTTGTCCTCATCTTTGTTGATGATATTCTTGTGTATTCTAAAACCGAAGAGGAACATGAAAAGCATCTTCGGATTGTATTGGAAACTCTTAGGAGTAATCAATTAAAAGCAAAATTTTCTAAATGCCATTTTTGGCAATCTAATGTGAAGTTTCTCGGTCATATTATTTCCGAATCCGGAATATCAGTGGATCCTTTAAAGATTGAAGCGATTCAAAATTGGAAGAGACCGGAGAGTGTAACGGAAATCCGTAACTTCCTTGGATTGGCGGGTTATTACCGTCGTTTCATTAAGGACTTTTCAAAAATTGTCGTGCCTCTTACTGGCTTAACAAAGAAAGGTGTTAAATACATTTGGTCGGATAAATGTGAAACTTCTTTTCAGAAATTAAAAGAGCTCCTTTCTAATGCTCCCATTCTTGTTATTCCCGAAGGGAACCAAGATTTTGTTGTTTATACCGATGCTAGTCGCGTTGATTTGGGTGCCGTTCTTATGCAGAAAGAACGTGTTATTGCTTATGCTTCTGGGAAATTGAAGCCGGTTGAGGCTAGATATGCCACACATGATTTAGAACTCGCGGCTATCGTTTTCGCCCTTCGAATTTGGCGATGCTATCTTTTGGGAGAGAAATTTATACTTTATACGGATCATAAGTCTTTGAAATATTTATTTTCTCAAAAGGAACTTAATTTGCGTCAACAGCATTGGCTCGAATTCCTTGCCTCTTATGATCTTGATATCCTTTATACTCCCGAAAAGGGAAATCGAGTTGCCGATGCACTTAGTCGCAAGCAACAAGCGGTTGTTTCAATGATGATATCTGAATGGAATGATCTCGAAGTTTTATCCACTTGTGATATTCGAGAACGTGTTTCCGATTTATGTTCATCTCTTGTTCTTTGTAGCCTTGAGGCTCATCCTTCTATTTTAGACCACATTCTTAAAGCTCAGAGGCTAGATCCCGAATTAGCTCTTCTTAGCCAGAATATTAGGGATAAAACCGATAATGAAGGTTTGAAAGACTTTGATATTGATTTTCGTGGCGGCATTCGAAAATTTAGTAGACTTATCGTGCCAAATATTAGTGATATTCGTAAAAGTATTCTAGAAGATTCTCATCGTTCCAAATATTCCATTCATCCCGGTAGCAGTAAAATGTACGCAGATATGAAGCGACTTTAATACTGGGAGGGAATGAAATCTGATATTGCTAACTTTGTTAAGTGTTGCATGACTTGCCAACTTGTCAAGGCTGAACATCAAAGGCCCGGTGGATTATTGCAACCATTGGAAATTCCAGTTTGGAAGTGGGATCAAATTTCCATGGATTTTATAGATGGCCTTCCCCGTTCTCGTTCGGGTCATAATAGTTTATGGGTGATCGTTGACAGACTTACTAAATCTGCCCATTTTATTCCTGTTCGGTCGAACCGAACCGTTCCTCTTCTGGCCAAACTTTTTATCAAAGAAATTGTTAAATTGCATGGAGTCCCTACTTCCATTGTTAGTGATCGTGATCCATTATTTACTAGTGGATTCTGGAAGAGTCTTCAAAAAGCTTTGGGAACGAAGCTTAACTTTAGCACCGCTTATCACCCCCAGACTGATGGACAAACTGAGCGGGTGAATCAAACTCTTGAAGATCTTCTGCGTGCTTGTGTGCTTGATTTCGGTGGAAGTTGGGAAGACCATATTTCACTTGTTGAATTTTCCTATAATAACAGCTTCCAGTCTAGTATTGGTATGGCACCTTTCGAGGCACTCTATGGAAGACCATGCCGATCTCCTTCTTGTTGGCTTGAGGCCGGTGAGAAGCTGGTTTTAGGTCTAGATTTTATTCGTGATTCCACAGAAAAGATTGAACTTATTCGACATAGGATGAAAGAAGCTCAGAGTAGTCAAAAATCCTATGTCGATAATCGAAGAAGGAAATTAGAATTTTCTGTTGGAGATCTTGTTTTTGTTCGTGTTTCACCTATGAAGGGTGTTGTATGCTTCAGTCGATCGGGAAAGTTAGCGCCTCGTTATATCGGGCCATTTCCTATCACCGAACGTATTGGTTCCATGGCTTACCGCCTTTTATTACCGGCTCAATTTTCTGCTATACATAACTTGTTTCACGTTTCTCAATTACGGAAGTGCCTTCGGGATTCCGATGCTATTCTTGAGTCTGGTGTTGTTGAAGAGATTGAAGTTTCGCCTAACTTAACTTATGAGCAGCACCCTATACGAATTATTGCTTCCAAGGTCAAACGCCTTCGAAATAAAGATGTCCCGCTTGTTAAAGTTCAATGGTCCTCAAATCCTAAGGATTGCTCTTGGGAAACTAGGGAATTCATCGAGCGTACACATCCGGACTTACTTTCTCATGCCCTTTCAGGTGAACTTCTATTTCAAATTTCTTTTGTGTTAATATGCTTTTATGGTTGTTACTTTTGTTTTTCGTCTTATATATTGCGAGGACGCAATTTCTTTAAGGAGGGGAGTCTGTAACAACCCGCAAATTTGACGAGTATATATTTGAATATCTTATTTAAATATTTTAATCGTTAGTCGGATCTTAGTCCGAAAAGCTACTTTTAGCATATAGTCAAATTAGGACTCGAGACCCCTCCCATTGAGTTCAAAATGACGTTTGCGATCTTTTTAGGTATAAACTTCGATATGTTTGGAGTAAGTGGAATTTTCGTCACTTTTTCCCGCCTTTGACTTTGGTTGGACTGCACCTTCTTTAGCTCAGCCCAACCCTCTTCCCTTCATAACTTCACTCTTTGCTAAAACATCTAAGCTTCATCAAAAATTGAGGAGGGAATGGGAAATTAAAACTCCAAACTCAAATTCAATTGCAAATCCAACATTCAACTCCAAATTCAAGTAGAAGATATTGGATTCAAGCTTTGGATTGCTTCTTCTTGCTTTCAAGCTTCATCTTCATCCATTTTAGTGAAAAGGTAAGATTTTTATCTCACATCTTGCCTATAATCGTCATTGGACTGATTGGAATGAATTCCTATCACTTTAGCATGCATATTTGCTTTTGGTTTGGATTGGATTGGCGAAAAACTCCAATTTTTATTGTTTTTGGCAAGAGACTGGGCTTAGGTCGTTCTGCCGGTGCTAGGTCATCGCGTGGAAAAGTCACAGTGTGTCGTTAGCTCGCTTCGGCTTTAGGTCGCTCGCTATTGCTTCTGGCGTTAGGTCGCGGCAAAGATAGGTCGTAGGTCGCTCGGCTTGTTCGAACTTCGAACCACTTAGGTGGTGAGACCTTAGGTCGCTAGGTCGCTCGGTCCTGCATCAATCCCTTGGTCGCGTCTAATTTAGTTCGTTGGACCTTACCTTCTTTAGGTCGCTTGGCCTTACCACTTCATTTTGGTCGCATATCCATTAGGTCGCGCACCACTGGGTCGTTCAACCACTAGGTCGCCAACCCTAGGCCGCTTGCTCCATTAGGTCGCTCGATCTTGCCTGGGTCATTAGGTCGCTCTGCTTCACTCGAATAGCTAGGTCGCTCGTCCTCCAATAGTTAGGTCGTTCGAGTATGATGAGACCCGCCTGCATATACCTCGTTCGGAGTTAGGTCGCTCGAGTGCTTAGGTCGCTCGAGTCCTTAGGTCGCATGACCTTATCGTCTTAGGTCGTGTGACCTTGTAACCATTAGGTCGCTGGACCTTACATCCCCTAGGTCGCTCGACCTCATAGCTACTTAGGTCGTAAGACCTTGATTCCCTTAGGTCGTAAGGCCTTAGGTCGCGCCACATAGGTCAGAGACCCTTAGGTCGCTTGACCCCAGTCTACCTTAAGTCGCTCGGTCCTGTTAAAACGTTAGGTCGCCTGCCTTTTATACTTAGGTCGTATGACCTGTTTTTGGCTAGGTTACTCGACCTGTTCTTCTGCTAGGTCGCACGGTATTCTACCCTTAGGTCGTTCGACCTATTTGACTTAAAGCCTTTGCACTTTAATTCGATCATATTAGGTCGCAAGCATATTCCTACTTTGATGGTTTTGAGATTGATTTATTTGGACTTTAATCACGTCTTCGAACGTGAATTTATGTGATTCGATTTGTTTCAACAATTGTTTTGTGACTTGTCACTCTAAAGATATGAAGGTTTCAATACTAGTAGTAAATATCAAAACTCTTTCATCAAAACGATTTCAACACTATTTTAAATATAAAGCTCGTTTTCTCAAACCGTTTTTCAATCTACTAGTATATACAAACCTTTACTTCACTCGGACGAGAAATCGAATTAAACGACTTAGTAATTCGAGTGGTATGAAACGCTCGCGTTTACTTCGTCGGTTGGCTCTTGGACTTGTTCGATTGAACCCTTTTGTGACAATTTTCTAGTGAAGACCTACAACTTGTTCATAAATATTTAAGTTAAGCAAGTGGTTATGGGACCTGAAGCTAAACTCATATATTTACTAGCTTGGTGTGATTGACACTTCTTGATGATCATGATGATCATTTCTGTGATTTAGACTAGCAACTGTGCGATGTCTTTTTGTCTACGAGGGAGACTAAACCCCGTTTGTGTGATGTTTCACCATCACATATGTGGGGTAGTGCCCCATGGTCTTCAGGCCGTTCGTGTGTCAATATTTAATGGATAGCTTCCATGAGATAGCTTCTCATTCTTGTGTTACGCGTGTTGGTGAGTTTTTATGCTCCCGTTCTTGTGATAGGCCTCCCCCCTTTTTATGTGATTTCTGGATTTCGTGTGTTGATTTCTGGAATTTGTGCTTCACCAATTTTCATGATTTTCATTGATATGTTTATCATTTTTGTGCATTGGTGAATTCGTGTGTCATTGACTTGTTATGAATACAAGTTTAGGGTATGATACCCTATTTTATCTTTGAGAAGATTCTTGTGATATTGATTAATCTCTTGTTGATTTTCAATTACATACTTATAGTAGTATGCCATTATGGTGATTACCTGTTCATGCCATGTCTTTTACTTTATATACCATATCATCTGATATTTATAGCTAGATTGATCCGTTTATTATTTTCTTATGAATAATACTCGGGTCAGACCGAGATGTTTCAGGTGCTTCTGCTTGACTTCTCTCCAGGGATCTATTACTCTGACTTTTGGCTAACTACTTAGCTTAGTAGTTTTTGTTGTACACATTTGAGATATCGACTCATTGATGTATTCATTTGTATAGCACATGTTGCTATTCTTTTTGTATTATCGTGGATCTTTCTGACCACTACTCTGATGTACACTTTCATGTGTTCTATATATATTCATATCTTTTTCCGCCTTTGTGATATGGATGTCTGTGACTGATTTATGTTATGATTATTTCTATGTTTGTTTCCGAAGATTTTATATAGCCACTGTGTGATAGCTTTGAGTTTGTATCGATATGTCAGATTTCCTCCATAAATGATATGCATTCTGTACTATCTGACATATCGTTGCTCGCACAAAGAAGTTACACGGAGGGTCGCTCCTCAACAGCCTTATTCTCCGTGCTAGTCGACAGCATTACACCGTAGTGTTCTTGATTAGTGTGGGTATAGAGGTGGGGTGTCACATCGGTGGTGATCTCGTGCATTTGGGGTTGATACTCGGGTCGAGCTTGAGTTTGTAGAGAAGGACTTGTTCCAGTTTTTGTTTTTTAAACCTAAACCAGTTCTGTTGTTATGAGCATCAGTTTGAAACTCGAGTTTTACTCGAGTAAATGGGGTTTTGGCTCAAAGTCATGCATGGGGATTTAATTGATTTGCTCGAAGCAAATTTTTGACTGGCTCGGGTATAACTTGTTTTCCAGGTTTGGATAGAAATTTGTTTCTGTTTTGGAAATTTAAAAACTAAAAATTTGAATCTATAAATCCAGGTCTAAACTGAGTTTAAATTTAAGTTAAAATGTAAATTCAAGTTCAGTTTTGAAACTTAGTTTGAAATTTAAATTTAAAATTGTTTTAAATAAAAGTGTTTAAGAAATTAAAGTATGTTTTAAAGAATTTGAATTTAAAATGGAATTTGAAAATTATAAAGAAATGAATTCTAACAAAGATTTAATCAAAGTTTAAAATTGGATTTAAATCTAAATTTGAATTCAAGATTTTGAATAAAATAAATTTTTACAACTTTAAATGTTTGAATAAGTTTTAATGTAAAAGTATTTCTTTAACATGTGAATTTAAAATGGATAATTTAATCATTTAATTAATGACTTGGATTTATTAAATAAGTAATTAAAGGTTTAAATCGTTAATTAAAGTAATTAATTTGAGAAGAATTTATTTTTTTAGGGTTAAGTTAATCAATTAAGTAAGGAATGATAAGTTGTAAATCAAGGTTTATTAATGGGATTCAAGTTTAAATTCAAAAAGGGGTAATGTTTAAAATACACTTCAATATTTATTAAGTCATTAATAAAGGAATAATGTATCTTAGAGATAATTAAGATATTGAAGTGAAATAATTAATAAGATAATTAAGGAATGACTTATGTATTTAATTTATAAATTAATAATTTTAGATTAATTTATGGTTAGAGATTAATTAAGGGAGTAATTAAAGAATTGGTTTTAGTTAATGAAGATAATTAACTAAGGATTATTTGAATAATAAATTAATGTGATTAATTTTGATAATTAATTAGATTAATTAATTTAGATAATCTATTGTAAATTGTTAAATGAAATTACTTGATAAAAGTAATTAAGAGATTAATTACTTATTATAATTAATTTTGATGATATGATTAATTTAAGTTAATTAATTTAGTTTAATTAATTTAAAGATAGTCATTTGATAAATTGGAAGTGAAATTACTTAGTGTAATTAATAGAGCATAATTACTCAGGAATGTAATTAGATGATAATTACTTGATGTAATTAATATAAGATGATTTTTTAATAAGTAATTAGGGTAATTACTTTTGTAATTAATCAAGGGATTAATTAATGGAGATAATTAATTATGGAATAATTAATTTATATGAGTAATTAAGGATAGTTAATTACTGGTTTGTTATTAATCAAAGGGGATTAATAATTGTGTTTAATTAAAGATTAAATTACTTAATGTAATTAATTTAAAGGAAGTAATTTAGTTTAAATATAAATTAGAGATCATTAATTAATATAATTAATGATGTAATTATGAATTGATTAATTAAGGAATAATTAATAATGAGGTGATTGATTAATGTAATTAATTTAGGATAAATGTAATTAATTATATTTAATTAGTAAATGAAGTAATTAAATGTTAATTACTATAAATGATTTAGAATAATTAATTTGTGGAATTAATTAAAAGACTAATTACTTATTGTAATTAGAAAATGATTAATCAAAGGTGTTTAATCAAGATGAATATTTAGAGATTGATTAATTAAATTGATTTCTATTTAATTAATGGTTGTATAAGCAGGATTTATAGATATAGTAATTAATTTAATTTACTTTAAATTAATTAAAGATAGAAGTAATTAATTTAATTCATTTTAAATTAATTATAGTTTGTGAATGATAAATCATTGCTTATGAATGAATGATATTGATATTTCATTGATTGATTGTGATCTCAGATATGAGATGAATAATATCTATTGTAATATGGATGTTTGTTTTAAGTATGATAATATTGATTATCTGTTTGAGTATGATAATATTGATTACCAGTTTATGATGATAATGTGATTATCCATTGTTATATTGTGATTTATCTATCTGTGTGTATATAGATAATTGAATTAAATTGTTTTAACTTTAAAACAACTTGGCCTTAAAAGATACGGTTTGGATTTCGATGAGACCGGGATCAGGTTTCCAGATTTGGATATCCGAAAACCACATCGATCCAAATTAACGATAGGTCATGAATCTCAAGTGAAGATGAAGATTCAGAGTGCAAGGGTTATTGTCGTTAACTCTGAGGGTGATTCCAAAATGAGTGTAATGAGATAATGCCTTCGGTTTCGTTCAAACCCGGAACGAACTTGTATGGATTGAATGCTTTCAGAACATCGTCAAGTGGACGATGAGCATTCTAAGAGATGTGTTCTCTAAAGGTAATCGTAGCCTCAAGCCTCATCAACTGGGAATGGCTAAAACAGGGGAGGTGCAGCAAGGCTTCGTGGGTCGCACCCACTTGAGAGTGAGATATACCCCTGTCTAGAGTCCCTTTATATTTCGGCTGTGTGGCGGTTGCTAGCTACAACCGTGGGGTTGTCTTGTTTAGGACTGTCCAGTAAGGGATGGTTCCGGCTTTGTGTTGCAAGGGACTTAGGGTGGGTCCTCGGTACGGTGATCTAGGCCACGTACTGTGACGGGCGGTACCCCAGTAGCCCTGCCATTGTATGGAATCCAATCTCCAATAAGTGCCCTCGGATTTGATTGTATTACCCACATGTTGGCTAGTATGCTGGAATTTAATAGATGTAACAATTTCAGCTATGATTTTATTTACTTGAAAACCCTTGACCTATTATAATATCACTGGATTTCCTATCAAAGTTTTGGTTAGCGTAAGGTAAAAACTTTTCCATGTTTATGTGTGGGAAGTCTTACGTGATACCTTTTGTTTTCAAAGGATTTTCGAAGTTAAGCAACTTGAACCTGTTACTCATACCAGACCCATGTCTGACCCAGAGTTTATTTCTGTTTTTCTTAAACTCTCGGGTACTCAAATTTTTACGAGTAGCCAAGGGATTCAGGTTAGCTTTGACGAATTCTGGAGAAGCAATGGAGTAGGAGGCTTCAGCGTATAGATATATAGTGGTTCCGCTGTGTTAGTGTTTATCTGTATTTCCGCTGTGTTATATCTTTATGTTGTATTGAGTTGTATCGAGTTGTATTAACTAGACAGGTGTTTATAACTGTCTAGTATGTGTTGTATTACCTATGTAACTCTGATGTATATGATACTATGTAATCTCTTATGTGATATATTATATTTCATTCGTTCCGCTGTTGAGATTCTGATGTTGTTTCTTCTTTCTTCTCTATCTTTTCTATATTCTCACCCCTTTCTTTCTTAAAGATGATGTAACTTTCTGGTAGTAGAAAGTTGGGTCGTCACACTTGGTATCAGAGCATAGGTTGAGCGAATACCTAAGCTCTGGAGTGGTGTCTATCTTGAGAGAGCGTACTTGTAATTTTTATATATATACATATATATTTATTTCTACCTATTTGTTGGGTTACCTGTTCGGGTTTTCCAATATAAGTTATAAAGGTATATAGGGTAGTGGTGTGAGTAACACGACTACCAATGGTTGGAGTTTAAATGTTTTAGGTTGGAAGTGTATCTGCCGAGACTGTAGACCTAATACCGTCTCGAGTGAATTTTTGATGTGGTGTAAGGATTTCATCGATCTCTGAAGGTAACCTGTAAAGGTTCGGAGTTCATCTTTGAGTGGAATTTGGATCTGTCAGTTGGACAGAAGTAAGTCATGATATGTTGATACCTTAGGAATTAGTAGCTGTGTGATGAGACACAGTGACTATGGATGTCTCCGAAAATGTTTTCTTTGGAACAAGTTAAGGAAGTGTGCCTACTTTGGTGTTGTGGCTGTGTTCAGCAGGATGTTTCTGTTTGGTTGTGGTTCGAATTTCTCGAAGAGCTTTGGATTAGGAATTCCTTGACATTGGTGTCAGCAGCGCAGTTATGATTGTTCTGTGTGTAGGCAAGGAGGTCATCTGTCAACAGTTTTCTAGAGGTGAAGTTCAGAAGCAGCAGAGTGGACCCATTTCTTCGATGGATTGGCTAGATGGGCTTAAGTTGTTCTGACTGGTAAAGAGAGAACAGTTTTCTTTGGATATTAGATTGGGTTGATCGCAAAAGTGACTTGCGATAGCTGAGTGTTCTCTTGTGTTTCAGAATTTTTCTGGGATGTGTTGTCCAGTTTGTGCCCGTGTGTATCATCAGCATTTTCATCTACTCAGATCAGAGTTGTGCAGTGGAAGTAGTTGGGAGTGCATTTGTTTATCTTTTCGGACAGGAAAAGTAAGTTCAGTCTTTTGATGTTTGAAGAGTAGAGTTTGTGTTCTTGAATTGATTGTAAGTAGATCATTTTGATGAGTTGTTTTTGAGGCATCGGCGAAGGTTGAGCTGATTAGTAGGGATGAAGGCAGCCCAGGATCGTCAGATGAGTTTTGTGGATAAGAGACGGAGGAATTTGGATTTCGAAGTCGGGGATTTGGTTTTGAGTAATTTTTCTCCGATCGAAGGAGCTTTAAGTTTGGTAAGATTGGGAAGCTAGCTCCGAGGTATTTTGGATTTCCTCTATGATCTGATGAGGATAAGTGTTTGGTCTTCTGGAGTGAATTGCCAGTTTGGATAACTGGGATTCGATGTGTTTCACGTATCTCTGAGGGAGTACGTGTAAGATCTATCTCTGGTTGTAGAGCCAGCAGTTCAGGGAGTTTTGGTTGTTGAGTCAGACTTGTCTGTAGTCTGATATCCTGTCTTGTTTTGTAGATCTAGATGAGTGGGAGCTCTGCAGCTTAGTAGTATTATTTGTTTGGATTCTGTAGAGCGAGTATTCCGGTATTTATACTAGGGAAACTCTAGAAAATTCTATCCAGAATCTTGTCTGGATAGTTAGATTTGTTTGTTTGGATGATTGGTTGATATAGTTGTTAGCATATATTGATGATATATGCTTGTGTTTTAAAATTTAAATCTTCAATTAGATTATTAAATTACCTTTGTTTTAAATTTCGGGGACGAAATTCTTTACGGGGGAAGGAATGTGATATCCCGGAATTTTTGGCAATATCAATTTAATAATCTGCATTAAAAATTAAATTGATTTGATAATTTTCTTTTAAATAAATGTTTAACTGATAATTTATCTTTTAAAAGCTAATTAAATTATTTCTATTTATAATATATATATATATATATATATATACTTATATATGTTGTAAATAGATAAGTTTTGTTTTTAGATTTAATAAATAAGGGCATGGTTTCTAATTCTAATATTTTTGATAATTTGGAAATTTGATTTAATTTAATATTAAATAAATAACCGTATGGCTTTAAGATACTCAAGATAAAAGTTTAATTGTTTAAAATGATTTTGGCTTAAGTTTAAATTTATTCAAAAGATTTTTTTTGTTTTATAGCTTGATAAGATGAGTAAACTTATTAATAAAGGAATGATTTCTTTTATAAATTATTTTTAATTCAATGAGGAGTTTTTTTTAAAACAATATTAATAATGTAATATTCTTACAAATAGATTTTTAATAGATATTGTTATATATATATTTTGGAAGAAACTATGATTTGTAATTTGAAATAAAGTCTTTCAAATTGTTTAGATTAAAATAAACCTTATCAATATTAACATAAGTATATAAATAATAAGTAAATTTAGTATTGATAGTTTAAGTTTAAAAATAAAGGGAAATAAAATAAGCCTTTTAAATATTTAAACATAAGTATAAATCAATTATATAGTCATAAATATAAGTATAAGAAATTATGATATTAACATAAGTTAATAATTTATATCAATAACTAAAATAAAGTATACATATGTATGTGTCTGAAAATATATTTAGGCAAAAATAAACAATGTATAAAAGCAAACCAGGTTTGTATAAATAGGAGTAAAGCCTGTAAGTAGTTATGCTAAACAACAAAGGCAAGAAAAAATGTCTGTAAACTTAGGAATGTAGGCAAGAAATATGTAGCCTGTAAGTAATTATGCAAGAACAAGTAAAAGAAAAATAAGATATGTATGAACATATAGTACATGTATGTATGCAGGCAAGACAAGATGTGAAAATATAACACATCTATGAACATAAAGTACTTGAGCATTTAATGCTAACATAAACAAGTCAAT
This sequence comes from Allium fistulosum, assembly GCA_030737815.1. Taxonomy (NCBI): domain Eukaryota; kingdom Viridiplantae; phylum Streptophyta; class Magnoliopsida; order Asparagales; family Amaryllidaceae; genus Allium; species Allium fistulosum. The sequence goes on from CM060906.1 coordinate 331,511,352, forward strand.
TCGATTTGTTTTAAAATCCTTTCAGCCCCCAAAGCAAGAAAGTAATCTCTGGTAAAAAAAATATATCTCTGACCTATGTTTATAAAATAATGAAAATGTGCCAGGCTAAAATGCAAAGCTCCTTTCTATATACATCTCCTTATTTTAGTTCGATTATCAGACATAGTTAGCATTTTCATTTTTTACAAACTGAAGTATCATTCAAATAAACATCATCATTCTACAAATTCGAACAACAAAAACAAGATGATTACAGGAAGATCAAAGCAAAAATATTCTCCATTTTTAAAAAAGGAAGTTCAAAGCTGTTTTTTTTTCAAACCTGGGTGCTCTGTCCATCTCCTCTAAAATTGTGAGTAACTTCACTTTTAAAAACTTAAAGTATAAATTTTGTTTGCATGCAAGTTTCTGGAATGGATATATATTGTTTGTATAGCTCTGTGATTATATGTATGAGTGTTCTGAGACAATTCAATATAATGTTGTTTCTTGTTAGTTGTTACAGGGTTAAGTAGATAATCAAAATACAAAACATCTTCCTCCAATCATTTATAGGCTTACTTTTCAAAACAAAATAAGTTATTTACGAATGGACCAAGCTGTTAAAAATTTGTTTTAAGTATGTTAGTGAAGTATTGCAGTTGAAATTTTTTTTTTACAGAGCATACTAGAATCTATGCCAATTTCGAATGTTGTAAATTTTGGATTCAATTATATAACTTGAAACTATATTCAAAAGTAAGATTTTTAAAATAAGAACAATGATTTTTAGATAAGAATACAAGGCGCGGTTCGAAAATGAACAAAAAATGCATTTTTATCAATTTATGTTGTTTTAACAAATCTTAGGTGCTGAAATTTGTTGAGAGGCTAGTTTAGTGATCCACGAATCCAAGAAAAATGATAGAAAAATTATTGAATGCAAGAAATTTTGGGACGAGGCGTAATTAGGGTTTAAACCCAGTTTTTGGTCTTGGTCATTTGTGGGGTTGCCGCGTCGTCCCCATACCATCGTAGGCGACCGGTCCTAGGGGAAAATGTTCGTGGGTCGTAGGGTTATCATTGGTCTAAATGGCGTGGTTGACAATGGGCGAGGTCATCGGCAAAAGGGGGGAGTTTGGTTTGACTGTGTTGTTCTTGGAAGGGGATTGAAGACTCGTTTTTGAATTTCCTGATGTTTCATGGCTACGGGTAGCTCGATGGTGTGAGGACGTCGTTGTCGACTTGCTCGACGATGTGGGGTTGACCGGAGTCTTTCGCCAGTGATGTGCACGTGCACGGCCTTGGTTGTGTCAGGTGGTGGTTGGGTTCTGGGTTAATTCGGTGGTGATCTCGTGCATTTGGGGTTGATACTCGGGTCGAGCTTGAGTTTGTGGAGAAGGACTTGTTCCAGTTTTTGTTTTTTAAACTTAAACCAGTTCTGTTGTTTTGAGCAGCAGTTTGAAACTCGAGTTTTACTCGAGTAAATGGGGGTTTGGCTCAAAGTCATGCACGGGGATTTAATTGATTTGCTCGAAGTAAATTTTTGAGTGGCTCGGGTATAACCTGTTTTCCAGGTTTGGACAGAAATTTGTTTCTGTTTTGGAAATTTAAAAACTAAAAATTTGAATCTATAAATCCAGGTCTAAACTGAGTTTAAATTTAAGTTAAAATGTAAATTCAAGTTTAGTTTTGAAACTTAGTTTGAAATTTTTTTTTTAAATAAAAGTGTTTAAGAAATTAAAGTATGTTTTAAAGAATTTGAATTTAAAATGGAATTTGGAAATTATAAAGAAATGAATTCTAACAAAGATTTAATCAAAGTTTAAAATTGGATTTAAATCTAAATTTGAATTCAAGATTTTGAATAAAATAAAGTTTTACAACTTTAAATGTTTGATTAAGTTTTAATGTAAAAGTATTTCTTTAACATGTGAATTTAAAATGGATAATTTAATTATTTAATTAATGACTTGGATTAATTAAATAAGTAATTAAAGGTTTAAATCATTAATTAAAGTAATTGATTTGAGAAGAATTTTTTTTTTTAGGGTTAAGTTAATCAATTAAGTAAGGAATGATAAGTTGTAAATCAAGGTTTATTAATGGGATTCAAGTTTAAATTCAAAAAGGGGTAATGTTTAAAATACACTTCAATATTTATTAAGTCATTAATAAAGGAATAATTTATCTTAGAGATAATTAAGATATTGAAGTGAAATATTTAATAAGATAATTAAGGAATTACTTATGTATTTAATTTATAAATTAATAATTTTAGATTAATTTATGATTAGAGATTAATTAAGGGGGTAATAAAAGAATTGGTTTAAGTTAATGAAGATAATTAACTCAGGATTATTTGAATAATAAATTAATGTGATTAATTTTGATAATTAATTAGATTAATTAATTTAGATAATCTATTGTAAATTGTTAAATGAAATTACTTGATAAAAGTAATTAAGAGATTAATTACTTATTGTAATTAATTTTGATGATATGATTAATTTAAGTTAATTAATTTAGTTTAATTAATTTAAAGATAGTCATTTGATAAATTGGAAGTGAAATTACTTAGTGTAATTAATAGAGCATAATTACTCAGGAATGTAATTAGATGATAATTACTTGATGTAATTAATATAAGATGATTTTTTTTAATAAGTAATTTGGGTAATTACTTTTGTAATTAATCAAGGGATTAATTAATGGAGATAATTAATTATGGAATAATTAATTTATATAAGTAATTAAGGATAGTTAATTACTGGTTTGTTCTGAGACAATTCAATATACTGTTGTTTCTTGTCAGTTGTTACAGGGTTAAGTAGATAATCAAAATACAAAACATCTTCCTCCAATCATTTATAGGCTTACTTTTCAAAACAAAATAAGTTATTTACGAATGGACCAAGCTGTTAAAATTTTGTTTTAAGTATGTTAGTGAAGTATTGTAGTTAAAATTTTGTTTTACAAAGCATACTAGAATCTATGCCAATTTTGAATGTTGTAAATTTTGGATTCAATTATATAACTTGAAACTATATTCAAAAGTAAGATTTTTAAAACAAGAACGATGATTTTTAGATAAGAATACAAGGCGCGGTTCGAAAATGAACAAAAAATGCATTTTTATCAATTTATGTTGTTTTAACAAATCTTAGGTGCTGAAATTTTTTGAGAGGCTAGTTTAATGATCCACGAATCCAGGAAAAATGATAGAAAAATTATTGAATGCAAGAAATTTTGGGACGAGGCGTAATTAGGGTTTAAACCCAGTTTTTGGTCGTGGTCGTTTCTAGGGTTGTCGCGTCGTCCCCATAGCATCGTAGGCGACCGGTCCTAGGGGAAAATGTTCGTGGGTCGTAGTGGCATCATTGGTCAAAATGGCGTGGTTGACAGTGGGCGAGGTCATCGGCAAAAGGGGGGAGTTTGGTTTGACTGTGTTGTTCCTGGAAAGGGATTGAAGACTCGTTTTCAAATTTCCTGATGTTTCATGGCGACGGGTAGCTCAATGGTGTGAGGACGTCGTTGTCGACTTGCTCGACGATGTGGGGTTGACCGGAGACGTTCTCCAGTGATGTGCACGTGCACGGCCTTGGTTGTTTCAGGTGGTGGTTGGGTTTTGGGTTAATTCGGTGGTGATCTCGTGCATTTGGGGTTGATACTCGGGTTGAGCTTGAGTTTGTGGAGAAGGACTTGTTCCAGTTTTTGTTTTTTAAACTTAAACCAGTTCTATTGTTTTGAGCAGCAGTTTGAAACTCGAGTTTTACTCGAGTAAATGGGGGTTTGGCTTAAAGTCATGCACGGGGATTTAATTGATTTGCTCGAAGCAAATTTTTGAGTGGCTCGGGTATAACCTGTTTTCCAGGTTTGGACAGAAATTTGTTTCTGTTTTGGAAATTTAAAAACTAAAAATTTGAATCTATAAATCCAGGTCTAAATTGAGTTTAAATTTAAGTTAAAATGTAAATTCAAGTTCAGTTTTGAAACTTAGTTTGAAATTTAAAATTGTTTTGAATAAAAGTGTTTAAGAAATTAAAGTATGTTTTAAAGAATTTGAATTTAAAATGGAATTTGAAAATTATAAAGAAATGAATTCTAACAAAGATTTAATAAAAGTTTAAAATTGGATTTAAATTTAAATTTGAATTCAAGATTTTGAATAAAATAAGGTTTTACAACTTTAAATGTTTGAATAAGTTTTAATGTAAAAGTATTTCTTTAACATGTGAATTTAAAATGGATAATTTAATCATTTAATTAATGACTTGGATTAATTAAATAAGTAATTAAAGGTTTAAATCATTAATTAAAGTAATTGATTTGAGAAGAATTTAATTTTTTAGGGTTAAGTTAATCAATTAAGTAAGGAATGATAAGTTGTAAATCAAGGTTTATTAATGGGATTCAAGTTTAAATTCAAAAAGGGGTAATGTTTAAAATACACTTCAATATTTATTAAGTCATTAATAAAGGAATAATTTATCTTAGAGATAATTAAGATATTGAAGTGAAATATTTAATAAGATAATTAAGGAATGACTTATGTATTTAATTTATAAATTAATAATTTTAGATTAATTTATGATTAGTGATTAATTAAGGGAGTAATTAAAGAATTGGTTTTAGTTAATGAAGATAATTAACTAAGGATTATTTGAATAATAAATTAATGTGATTAATTTTGATAATTAATTAGATTAATTAATTTAGATAATCTATTGTAAATTGTTAAATGAAATTACTTGATAAAAGTAATTAAGAGATTAATTACTTATTGTAATTAATTTTGATGATATGATTAATTTAAGTTAATTAATTTAGTTTAATTAATTTAAAGATAGTCATTTGATAAATTGGAAGTGAAATTACTTAGTGTAATTAATAGAGCATAATTACTCAGGAATGTAATTAGATGATAATTACTTGATGTAATTAATATAAGATGATTTTTTTTAATAAGTAATTTGGGTAATTACTTTTGTAATTAATCAAGGGATTAATTAATGGAGATAATTAATTATGGAATAATTAATTTATATGAGTAATTAAGGATAGTTAATTACTGGTTTGTTATTAATCAAAGGGGATTAATAATTGTGTTTAATTAAAGATTAAATTACTTAATGTAATTAATTTAAAGGAAGTAATTTAGTTAAAATATAAATTAGAGATCATTAATTAATATAATTAATGATGTAATTATGAATTGATTAATTAAGGAATAATTAATAATGAGGTGATTGATTAATGTAATTAATTTAAGATAAATGTAATTAATTATATTTAATTAATAAATGAAGTAATTAAATGGTAATTACTATAAATGATTTAGAATAATTAATTTGTGGAATTAATTAAAAGACTAATTACTTATTGTAATTAGAAAATGATTAATCATAGGTGTTTAATCAAGATGAATATTTAGAGATTGATTAATTAAACTGATTTCTATTTAATTAATGGTTGTATAAGCAAGATTTATAGATATAGTAATTAATTTAATTTACTTTAAATTAATTAAAGATAGAAGTAATTAATTTAATTCATTTTAAATTAATTATAGTTTGTGAATGATAAATCATTGCTTATGAATGAATGATATTGATATTTCATTGATTGATTGTGATCTCAGATATGAGATGAATAATATCTATTGTGATATGGATGTTTGTTTTAAGTATCATAATATTGATTATCTGTTTGAGTATGATAATATTGATTACCTGTTTATGATGATAATGTGATTATCCATTGTTATATTGTGATTTATCTATCTATGTGTATATAGATAATTGAATTAAATTGTTTTAACTTTAAAACAACTTGGCCTTAAAAGATACGGTTTGGATTTCGATGAGACCAGGATCGGGTTTCCAGATTTGGATATCTGAAAACCACATCGATCCGAATTAATGATAGGTCGTGAATCTCAAGTGAAGATGAAAATTCAGAGTGCAAGGGTTATTGTCGTTAACTCTGAGGGTGATTCCAAAATGAGTGTAACGAGATAATGCCTTCGGTTTCGTTCAAACCCGGAACGAACTTGTATGGATTGAATGCTTTCAGAACATCGTCAGGTGGACGATGAGCATTCTAAGAGATGTGTTCTCTAAAGGTAATCGTAGCCTCAAGCCTCATCAACCGAGAATGGCTAAAACAGGGGAGGTGTAGCAAGGCTTCGTGGGTCGCACCCACTTGAGAGTGAGATATACCCCTATCTAGAGTCCCTTTATATTTCGGCTGTGTGGCAGTTGCTAGCTACAACCGCGGGGTTGTCTTGTTTGGGACTGTCCAGTAAGGGATGGTTCCGGCTTTGTGTTGCAGGGGACTTAGGGTGGGTCCTCGGTACGGTGATCTAGGCCACGTACTGTGACGGGCGGTACCCCAGTAGCCCTGCCATTGTATGGAATCCAATCTCCAATAAGTGCCCTCGGATTTGATTGTATTACCCACATGTTGGCTAGTATGCTGGAATTTAATAGATGTAACAATTTCAGCTATGATTTTATTTACTTGAAAACCCTAGACCTATTATAATATCACTGGATTTCCTATCAAAGTTTTGGTTAGCATAAGGTAAAAACTTTTCCATGTTTATGTGTGGGAAGTCTTACGTGATACCTTTTGTTTTCCAAGGATTTTCGAAGTTAAGCAACTTTAACCTGTTACTCATACCAGACCCATGTCTGACCCGGAGTTTATTTCTGTTTTTCTTAAACTCTCGGGTACTCAAATTTTTACGAGTAGCCAAGGGATTCAGGTTAGCTTTGACGAATTCTGGAGAAGCAATGGAGCAAGAGGCTTCAGCGTATAGATATATAGTGGTTCCGCTGTGTTAGTGTTTATCTGTATTTCCGCTGTGTTATATCTCTGTGTTGTATTGAGTTGTATCAAGTTGTATTAACTAGACAGGTGTTTATAACTGTCTAGTATGTGTTGTATTACCTGTGTAACTCTGATGTATATGATACTATGTAATCTCTTATGTGATATATTATATTTCATTCGTTCCGCTGTTGAGATTCTGATGTTGTTTCTTCTTTCTTCTCTATCTTTTCTATATTCTCACCCCTTTCTTTCTTAAAGATGATGCAACTTTCTGGTAGTAGAAAGTTGGGTCGTCACAAGCACATCAAATATTTTCCAGCAAAAACAGTGTCAACATAATGCTACAGGTCTGCAATTCCAAGACAAGCAAAACTCAAACCAGAGGCAGCTGGCTATGAACAAAATACATGAGAGTCGCAGTGAAGCATGACAGCAGCTCCCATACTTTAGAAACAAACATATGCACCAGCAAAACCAATACCACACCAAAATTCTCAAATTCAACATGACAGTAAATATCAGTGCACAAGGGCAATGACAACATACATATACATGAACCAACATAAGCAAGTGAACTGCCAGGGTCGACCAAACAACACAGTGCCATCATAAATGAACCCAAATTCGAATTAAGCAATGCAGACAACCGGGCATGAATACATATGTACAAAGTCAGTGACAATGCCAAACGTTATCACCAGACCAGCCATGATCAAAGAGGAGCAAAAGCAAGCGAACGAAGTGCACATGAATGCATAGTGCAAACTACTGCACTAAGTAAATGGCAACAAGTGCAACAGTGAAATGAAGTGGATAGTTGTCTCAAGCAACAACAAGTATACATGTACATGAAGACAACAAAACAGGTACAACAAATCAAACTGCCTCGGATACCAATGGAGACCAGTAGTGAACAAGTGAAGTTCAGGTCATAATGAAAGGAAGGAAATATAAACTGAACAGAACAAATACACTGCAACTTCAAAAGAGCCCAAATATCCAAACAGTGGACAACAAAAATACTTCAACCACATAGATCACATAAGTCGACAATGCAAACAGTGACATGATCAGGGATGCAGACTCAAGTACATCAAACAAAGAACTCGACCAGTGAACAAGACTGGACATATGTCAAATATACCAGACCAGAATGCACATGACAAACAATGGCCGAGCACTGATGCAAATCTCAGTGCTATGAACGAGTAACCAAAATAAACAAAAGTAGCACAGGTCGGGCAATGACAAAGTCAATGCAACCCAAAACCTTCAGATGAACAAAATACAGTGATACCTGAAACACTGCTCAACATCAAGCAAATGCAAAGAAAAAATCATCACAATTAATGAACGAGTAAACCTTCATCACAAAGTAAAAATAATTCATAGCCGGGTGTGACAAAGTCAACAGAAGAATAATTGGAACTGAAGCCGTGAGATAAACAAATCAAGCCGAGAAAACAAATCGTGAAATTCAAGCCAATCATAAATATACGACATTAACAAAGTCAGAAATCACTAAAATTTTGAATTAGATGTGAGTGAAAAATCACTCACCTTTTTCGACGAAATTTGAAGGAGCCGAACGCAACTCGAGGAAACGAACGATCGACAGCATCGATCGAGCTACTGAAGTCGGCGCTTTCGAATTGCAAAACCCTAATTCTCGAGCAAAAGAGAAGAGGAACGAACGCCAAAGGAGGCTGCCATTTTTTTTTCTTGTTCATTTTTGGGTTTGAGATGAAAATGAATAAGGGGAACGGGTGTAAATGATTTTCTCGGCAACAAAAAGAAACGTGGGCCAAATAAATTTTAAAGCCCGCATAACCGCTTAACCCATTTTTTTCAAAGAATTTCAACCGATAAAAATCCCAACAGCAATCAGCTATCACCATTAATCGTTTAATGACGATAATTAATTGATGCGAAATCACGGATTGCTACAAAGCTTCCTTCTTCGACCAAATCGAATAACATTCTTCAAAGGTGACACCTTCATAAATACCTCATCCTCAACCTGGAATTCCAAATCTCTTCTACGCCGATCTGCATAGCTCTTTTGCCGATCCTGTGCGGTCTTCATCTTCCTTCTGATCTCATTAACCTTCTCGGATGCTTCCATAATCATATCTGGGCCAAGAACTAATCGATCACCAGGCTCAATCCAACAAGCTGGCGATTTACATGGTCGTCCATATAAAGCTTCGAATGGTGCCATATCGATACTCGCCTGATAACTGTTATTATAAGTGAATTCAACCAAATGGAGATGGTCCTTCCAAGATCCACCGAAATCAATAATGCAAGCTCGGAGCAGATCTTCCAAAATCTGATTTACCCTCTCAGTTTGGCCATCTGTTTGAGGATGATAAGCTATGCTCAGATTCAGTTTAGTGCCCAAGACATCCTGAAATGCCTTCCAGAATTTACTAGTGAATATAGGATCTCGATCGCATACAATACTAGATGGAACTCCATGAAGTCTAACAATCTCTCTCATATAAATCTCGGCCAAACACGAAGCAGTACGAGTGGACTTAACAGGAATAAAGTGAGCAGATTTGGTCAACCTATCAACAATCACCCATATACTCTCGTTACCTTTTCTGGTCCTCGGTAATCCATCAATGAAGTCCATAGAAATCTGATCCCATTTCCAACACGGAATCTCTTGGGGTTGAAGTAAACCGGCAGTCCTCTAGTGATCGGCCTTGACTTGTTGGCAAGTGGTGCATCTACTGACATATATAGAAATATCTCTCTTCATCCCACTCCACCAATATAAACGCTTCATATTACGATACATCTTAGTGACACTAGGATAAAATGAAAGTGATGATTGATGGTTCTCTCTAAGCACTTCCTATCTCAATCCATCGACATTAGGAACACAAATACGGTTGTCGATACTTGTGCTCCCACTTTATTGTTAGCATTTCCAACTCTACCAAGAACTAACTCCTTCATACGATAGAGCAAAGTGTCCTCATATTGTTTAGCTTTGATGCGATCCATAAAAGATGGAGAGATAACGAGCAGAAATAACATGCCTTCAACAAGATTACAACAAGACAATGCTTTGCTGCGGCTCAAAGCATCTATTATGACATTTGCTTTCCCCGGAGTATAAGTGATGTCGAGATCATATGCAGCTAAGAATTCGAGCCATTGGACTTGTCTCTTGTTCAAATCGTTCTGAGAAAAGATATACCTCAAGGACTTATGATCAGTGAATAATTCGAATTTGGTTCCCAAAAGATGATGCCTCCATAGTTTCAAAGAAAATACAACTGCAAGAAGCTCAAAATCATGTGTAGCATAGTTTACTTCATGGGTCTTCAACTGACGACCCGCATAAGCAATAACCTTTCCATTTTGCATAAGGACATCACCTAAACCTTCTCGACAAGCATCTGTATAGACAGTTAATCCTTCACTTCCATCAATTACCGCAAGAACAGGAGCTGAAGTTAACTTGCGCTTCAACTCATTAAAAGCTGATTCACACTTCTCACTCCAAATAAACTTAACATCCTTCCGAGTTAAAGCAGTAAGTGGGGCAGAAATCTGGGCAAAGTGCTCAATAAATCTGCGATAATAGCCGGCTAAGCCCAAGAAACTACGAATATCTGTAGGAGTTTTAGGAGTCTCCTAATCCTGTAGATTAATTTATTCAAATTAAAAGGAGATAAGATTGTTTGAAGAGGAACAACGAATAAGATAGAACTTACATTGATTACGGCGATCTTAGCTGGATCGACCGAAATCCCATTTTTTGAAATAATATGGCCAAGGAATCTCACTCCGTCTCGCCAGAAGTGGCATTTAGAGAACTTGGCTTTAAGTTGATGGTTTCGGAGAGTTTCCAAAACATAACGGAGATGTGTTTCATGCTCTTTCTCATCTTTGGAGAAGGCGAGAATATCATCAATGAATACAAGAACAAACTTGTTAAGGACATTACGGAAAACTCGGTTCATCAAGTTGATGAAGTAAGCAGGTGCGTTGGTCAAACCGAATGGCATAACCAACCATTCATAGAATCCATTCTCGGTACGGAAAGCTGTCTTATGGATACTATCTTCTGCTACTCTGAGTTGGTGGAACCTAGTGGATAGATCAAGTTGTGAGAAGACTTTAGCTCCATGGAGCTGATCGAATAAATCGTTGATGCGAGGCATCGGATAGCGATTTTTGAGAGTGCGTTTGTTTAGTTCTTTGTAATCAACACAAATGCGAAGAGATCCATCTGATTTGGTGACAAATACAACTGCGGCGCCCCATTCAGAACAACTTCTCCTAATCAAACCCTTAGCAAATAGATCATTAATTTGAGTTTTTAGTTCAGCTTTTTCTTTAGGAGCCATCCTTCGGTGTGGGAGAACTACGGGAGTAGCTCCAGGAATAAGATCAATGCGGAAATCGATTTCCCGTTTAGGCGGTAGAGTGTTGACCTCTCCAAATACATCGGGAAATTGCTGAACAATAGGAGTAGAGTCAAGATCATCCGGGTGAGCATCAAGAGAGAATATGAAGCTTCCGGCATATTTCTGAGGTGATTTGCATTCAATGACAAGTGGTAGACCCTTGTCACTGACTAAAGAAATAGAACAAGCTTTGCATGAAATAACAGCATCGAATTTTCTTAACCAATCGGCACCTAATAAGATGTCAAATGCTTCGAAGCCAAGCACATAAAATTTCCAAGTGAATCGATATCTTCCATACATAAGTACAACCTCATTACAAATTCTACTAAGGTTGGCAAGTCCTTCAATAGGGTTGGAGACACATAAGGAAGTAGTGGTAAAAGTAGGTTCTAATTTGAGTTTACTACAAAGATTAATAGATATGAAGCTATAGGAAGCGCTAGTGTCGAATAATACTCTAATAGGTAAATCTTGTAATGAAAAAGTACACCGTAAGGTACCTTGGTCATACTGGGCCGGTGGTGCAGATGGTGTAGGTGTGGTGATAGCAAATACTCCAGAAGTGGTGCCACGCTTATGCATTGGGCAGTCTTTCTTGAAATGACCAGGCTGGAGGCAGACATGGCATAGATCTCTCCTAGTCATAGAAGGTGGTGGAATAGCAGCTCCGGTAGATGGAAAGCTATTAGCATAATGACCCTTCTTATCACATTTGAAGCAAGTGATATTAGCAAGGTCGATTGGGCTTTTCTGGGCATATCCCAATCTTGTAGTCTTTTGCCAAGCTTTCTTTTGTTGATCAAAGTTCATCTTCCTCTTTCCGGGCTGGCTAAAAGAGGACTGAGTAGGAGTGGCCTTGGCAGTGAGTCCCTTAGGCTTCGCCTCATATCTAAGAGCGTAGTCAACAAGCTCTGTGAAGGTGCAGTGGGTGTGGCCAGTAAGCAAGTCATAATACTCTGGTCTAGCTCCCAAAATGAATTTATCGTTCTTCAGAAGTGGTGTATCAATCAAGCCAGGACTGAACTTGGAGAGTTCGTTGAATTTCCTCTCATACTCAGAAAAGGTCATACTGCCTTACTTAAGATCCATAAAAGCTCTATAAAGTTGGGTTTTCCCAGCCACTGGCATCCATTGTGCCGAGAAAGCATCCCTAATCAAAACAGATAGACTAGATGAATAACATTCCAAAGATTGAAAGAAGAATTTAGACTACGAAATCCAAACAAATTTATACCTAAACTGGGCTAAAGTGATGGTGTTCTCCTCGATACGAGAAGTAACAGATTCCCACCAATCTTATGTGGCATCCTGAAGTTGCCAAGCAGCCAGCTGACACTTCAGAGCATCAGTGATCTCCAAACCAGAAAATATCTTCCCTAAGCTTTTAAGCCATTTCTGAGCCTCGATAATGCTCTCAGATCCAGAAAACTAATTACCTCCAAGCTGTGTATACTCCTTACTAAGAGTGGTGAATTTGACTGGAGTTGGGGCGGCAGGTGCAGCCTGAACAGGACCATTGCCTCTTCCTCCCCTATTGTTTCTTCTAGTACTCATCCTGAAATACCAAAAGAGATTTAGAACCACATATAGAAATCATAGAACTCTAAGGAAAGTCCAATCAACGAATCAAAAGAAGTTTGAATTGAAAGGATTTGGATATTGAATCGATTCTCCTCATTCTAGGGTATTACTATCCTATCTCTAATGAGTTTAGATAATCCCGAACTAAGGTTTTTAGGGAAACCAAAGCTTTGATACCAACTGTAACAACCCGTATATTTGGACCATTTAAATTGACAATAATCCACACATGTCAACTTAAATAATACAAAACACGAATCATTATGGGATTTTAAATACGTAAATGTAAAAGAGAATCAATACAACATCACAGACACAGAACAGTCACAGAATAATGCAGCGGAGAATACATTGTCATAATAGCAGTTCATGAAGCTACTATAGGAAATACAACAATGTCTCAACATAAAGTGACTGAGAGGAAATACATAAATGTCCAATAGACTAGTACATCAATATTGGAAAAGAAATAAACTAATAAAGATAAATGCAAAGTCTTCAGCATCTTCAACCAACCTTGATCAGCAACTGGATAGCTTCAGACTGACCCGAGCATATACAAAAAGAAACACTCGAGTCAGGACTCAAAATCTTATACAAGATAATCACGTGCAAGGAATAAAGTCCATAACTCAAAGATGAATAAAATAACATCTCTAAGGGTCTGATAAACTATCTATATATACAATAGAATACGATATATAGATAATGTCTAATCAGTAAAGTACGATATCAAAATAGCGTTAAGGCGTTACCATAATCCCCCTTAACGCATTATTATAATGTCATAGTCTATACAGCACCGTAAGCCCCACCGTAAACTAGTGGTTATCAGAGGGTACCCTATAGGTATAACACAAAACAAATCGTAGTGGTCGCGAATGGGATAATCAGTATGACAAGGTACATGAGGCGATACCAACTAGGATACTAGTAGTTGCGTGATCCGGACTGATGTTGAGCATAGCAGCTACTACCTCGACACCACGAAACAACACTCCCAAATCAAAGGGTGCACCCAAATCGAATCACATAAGTAATAGATATGGTATCGAAGAAGTGTGTCCGCTAGAGGTGGCGAACCTCAATGGCCCAGCACAGCTCCTATTTTAGTCATGTCAGAGGTCATCCAATATCGTTCTCTTTCTTCAGTCAACGCGTTCACCAAAACCATCCACTTCGTTCTGGATCAACACTCCGTGGATATTAGTTATTAAAGTGGTTTACGGTATCGGTAGAGAGTATGTCCATATCCGATCCCGGTCTCTTTAATAACTACGTATTATTACAACGATGGTCATTTAATATTTAAAGTTTAAACAAATCAAGTCCAAAAGTCAAGTTGCAAATTTGACTTTTAAAATTTGACATTTCACAATTCGATTTATTTCTAATATTTAAAAATCATATTTATAAATGAAATTTTAATTCAAACATTTTAGTTAACAAAAGAATTCGATATTCAAGTTCAATTTAAGAAGATTCAATTTCGCTTATTAAATTTATTCCTATTCAGTGGATTTAAATTTAATACTCCGTTTAATTCAAATTCATCAAAACAAAATTACAATTTAATTTACATTCATAGTTACATTCACTATTCTGTTTAATATAAATATAAATTCGGTTAAATCAATTTCATTAACTATTTTTTTTTGAAACCAGTTTAGTTAAATTGTTTACAAAATCCAATTCCATTTTTACTAAAGCTATCTCATTTCATTTATTTGACTTTAAAATTTTCATATCTAATTCAATTCCTTAACGAGTTTCAAAACAATTTAATCTCAAAACCAAATTTCAAAATCATGATTAAACCAATTCATTAAATTTAAATCATTTTAAATTCAAATTAATTCCAATTTTAAATCCACAAACTTTACTTAGTTTAAATTACACCTAAGTCAAAATTCCATTTCATCTTATATTAAATTACATTATCCAATTTCAAATCCATTTAATTTAACTTACTTAACTTAAATTTTCTTAGATCAAATTACAAATTTCTCAATTAAATTTGTCAATTCATTTTATTTAAATTAAATAAATTCATACATCCGTTTTAATTAAATTCATTAATTTATTTCAATTAATCAATTAAGTTTGTTAATAAATTTTAAAACAATTTGTTCAGTTCATTTCTAACTTTCAACTAGATTTCAATTCTAAAATAGTTTTGTTGACCAATCGGGTTCTTAATTAAATTTTCTATCCTAGGCCAAGTTGTTCACTCGGGTATTTATCATTTCAACCCGGTTTTATATAAACCGTTCAAGTCTATCATTTCAACCCATAACGATTTATCCTTATTCTAATGTCCATTCGGGTATGCATCATTTCAACCCATAGTGATTCTAAACTAACAAGCAACTTGCAATTCAATTAAATATATAAACAATATAAACTTAGATAAACACAATTACTTGCATGGCAATTCACTTTCATTTCAAATAAATCAATGGTTATTTCTATTTAACTATTTAACACATCATATATTAAATCCAAATTATTCCGTGAATAAAACATCGTCATTTCATGTGATACACTTTGTTAAATCCTAACATCAACAGTTAAATTTATTTAAGTGCCACAATTTCTAAAATACATATAACATCATGTCAATAGTTTAAATCATATTAAATCAACTAACAATACATAGTGTACATTAACAATTTGGAACTAACAATATTCTAATTTAACTTGCATAGCAATTAACAGTTTATTTTAACAAATTTTTAACAATCAACAACTTAACATCCAAATTACTATTAACAACAATTTTCACTTGATTATCATAGCATAATAGATTGAGTCATGAATGAAATATTCACCTTGTGTGGTTAGAGAAGATGACGGCGAAGCACGAAAATGAATAGACTAGATAGACGACACAAGCACGAATCCGAACACGAACTGTAAATCAAACAAAAGATTATTCAACAATAGTTTAATACAATGTATATATATATCAATGGTATATATATAAACCATACCAATCAACTAGATGTAAATAAGGTAGATGGAAGCCTAGGCCTGAGATCCGGGATCAGCTACAACTGTCAAACAAGCGAAACAACGTATGAGATACTATAACCCTTGTTTATTTATATACTAAAATATATGTAAATTGTAACTTTACAAAACTATATACATACAACATTTTTTTTTCTTTTTTTTTAAACTAAAACCCAATTAGAACGAAATATAAATCTGTAACTTATAAAACTATTTTAAAATCAAAACTGTATATATATATATATTCATTTACAAAATGGCAGTGCAGGGGAGAGTCGGTTACGACCAAGGCGAGGCATTCGGGTTTGGTGGCGACGTCAGGCGGTTGCTGGTAGAGTGGGGTCGAGCGTTGGCGGGTGAGGGGTCTGGTCGCTGGCGGGTTGGGCTGGGGTCTGGTCGCTGGCGGGTTGGGCTGGGCTCTAGTCACTGGCGGGTGCGGGCTGGGCAGTGGAGAGCGGTCGTGGCAGTGGAGGGCGGTCGTGGCAGTGGAGGGCGGACGTGGTAGTAGAGGCGGACGTGGGCAGTGTAGGCGGACGTGGTAGTGGAGGGCGGACGTGGCAGTGGAGGCGGACGTGGGCAGTGGAGGCGTGGGTGGCTTTATGGGGTTCGGGGTTGTGTGACGCGGCCATGCGGAGGAGAAGGACAAGGCGAAAGGTACGGTGGTGGAGTAGGCTGTGATGGGCGGGTTGAAGCTCGGTGATAAGGAGGCTGTCACATGGGTTTAGAGGCGGAACGAGCAGGTAGTGGTTGAGAAACAAAAAAAATGAGCAGGCTTTGAAAAAAAAACAACAAAAAAACACAAACTATAATATTTTATTAATATATGTAATTTAAGTGTAAAACCAAATCAATATGAGGAAGAATTAACCAGTAGGATCCAAATCAACATCTAAAAGCAATTTAGATTATATTTTTTTTCAAACGGAAGAAGAGTAAAAGTGGACAAAGAAAAGAAAATAAAGGAAGGAAGAAGAGTGAAAGGTGGAAAGCAGGTTTCAAATATAAAACTTTATATATTATGTTATTTTCTTCAAAGCTACAGAATGAAAGAGAGTTATGCAGATGAGGAAGAAAAACTACATACCAGAAGTTATAGATTTGCAAACGAACAAATGAATGCTCAGTGTACCAGGTTTATACAGAGATGTCTAGAATCCAAGGGTCACAATATTAATTTTCTTGGTAACCGCTGTGGCTATTGGGTTTTCTAGAAAGCTGAATGGTCAATAGTCCCTTAGAATTCTGAACGATGAGACAGTTGGGTACCGGTTTGGGCTGCGTAACGGACCGGTTTATACTCCCTTAAACAATTGTACTTGCACCGCCGAACTCCGATTAACACAAATAAATATACCGTTTTGATCAGCGCGACGAGGCGAACACAATGATATGAAGATATTGATGATTCGACCATGTTTGCGAAATTGTTAATTACACATTAAACCATTCGCTCGCGCGAACAATTTTACTAGCAATTAAAAGCGAAATTTGACGAAACGAATTGCGCCGTCGCGTTCAAAATATTTTCTTATGCAACATTGTGAAAAATATTTAGATTCGAACAATGGAAAATTTACACTTAGAATTTAAACTAATATGTAAATGAGACGAACAAAAATAACTTCAATATTATTCGATGAAATTGGCGTACGCCTATGTCTATCTAGACGCATTCCAAATATGAAATTTGAATAGCAACGGAAGTTGTTTGTGGAAATTCGAATTTCTACACTCAATAAATGATTTAAATTTTTTTAAACTGGGTCGGAATTTCAGGGTCGTTACATATGTTGAGTTGAGCCACTTGGTTGAACATGTACACTTAGTTGGTTCATTGGTGTTTGATCATTCATGTTGTTCATGTTGTCTGGATTAGTGCAGTTTCATTGTGGCTTTACTTTGAAACTCATGCTTCATTGCTGTTTCAATTTGGTCTGGTTGGACTGTCTAGCCTCTGTTTTCATGTGTACGACTTGAACTTTGGTCAAGGCTTGATTTATGTGCCTTAACCATTTCATTTGAATTTGCACCTGTGTTGAATCCAGCTTAAAGCTCGGGTTTGACCTTGTGCCGATATCGTGACTTAATATTTATTTCACTTGAGTTGAACCCGGCTTTTGATATGGGTTTGACCTTGTGCTCAACTGTCCCTGTAGATTTATCAAGTGTATATCGGTGTGCACGGCCTTATGGCAGGTACAGTGATACACTATGCATGTCACAAATGTTCGTGTAAGATGAATTCAAAATTAAATGATAACGAACAACCCAAATAACTGAGGCAAACAAAATTTTCAAAAATCATTTTATTTTAAAATGCAAAAATATTTCTTTTTCAATTTTACTGCGTCAGTGTATATTTTTGCAGATAACTCAGATGTTGGATTCAATCTGGAATGGAGTTGAAGATCAATACGAGTGAATGAGCGATATGTAGTGAGGCGCTAATGTAAATGATAAATTGTGATGTAGTTGAAATTGGTATATATATATATAATGAGAGCTCAAATTTGTACTATTCAAAATTGTAATAAATATTTGTTTGAATAAAATATATGTTTGAATTTAAATTCTGTGTTATTTATTTTATTCAGCAAATATTTATTTAATTATGTGAAAAATAAAATAGTACATTATCAAATACATTTAAATGAATATATATATATATATATACGTTTATTATCATCAATCAAAAATCATATACTCGCATATTCAACAATCTCCCCCTTTTGATGATAACAAACATATATTTAAGATTTTGAAGTTGTTAAATGTATTTGATCATTCAATTTGCTCCCCCTATTTAAATTCTCCCTCTCTACATAAAGATCCCCCTTCATATATGCATGAAAATAAATAAAAATATGCAAATGAGCCTAGTGCAAATAGAAAATACAAAATAAAATATTTGACCTTTATTTATCAAAGCTTAACTTTTCTCTCCCCCTTTTGTTATCAGCAAAAGAGTAATAGTATTAGAAAAATAGAGATAAAGTGATAGACATTAATACTCAATCGAGTATAAATATTAAATTTCAATAAAAAATCAAACAAAAATCATAAATACTCTTTTTGACGCATATTCCACTTTAGAATGATAGGGATGATGTCATCATATAAAACCATATAGTTGTGTCTATTTGTGGTATATTTATATCAGGAATTTGAATATCAACTAACACGTTAGCACTTTTAAATGAGATTAGTAGTATTCCAATTTTTTAAAAGAAAATTGAATTCAATTATCTTCTAACCACGCATAACCGTGAGGACTTTTAAATGGGATTAGAATCAACTTGTCTATTTAATCAATCAATTTTGATATGCGTTATAACCGTGAGGACTTTTAAATGAGCATGGAAGCACATAATCAAAAATTCTAAGTAATTCACCCATGCATAACCGTGAGGACTTTTAAATGAGAGTGAATACTTTGGATGTTTTTATTTCTTAAAAATATAATAAAATGAAAAACGAATAATTTCCCGTTTAAAATACCACATATTGACATACTATATTGGATTTTGATGAGTGATGGTCGATAGAAATATGATAGAAATAGAAATGATCATGGAATTTTTACCAACAAAAAGTTTTTATAACTCTTGTTTAAATTTCTAAAGAAATTTACTAATTATACTGTCTCAAGTTATATTATATGATTAATATCAACACTCATCACTTTTTTCAATCACTATTTATCTTTTTGATAATCAGTAGGGAGTGAGATTAGTTAATGTAGTCATTTAAAATCATATTCAAAAAATAATTATAAAATCAAATTTTCCAAAATGACTAATCTGAAACAAGGTCAACAAAAATGATTTTCTAGTAGGGGTTTTATAAGAAAAATGTCTACTATTTGAAATGAAAAATATGCAGATATTTCCTTTGAAAAACGATGCAATTACTGAATGTCTCAACATAAGTCACATTCCACTAGGTATTTTTCTATCAACTAGATTACTAGTGTAATCTGCATCTGAATTTCTCTTAGACTCAAGATTATCATTAATTGAATGTTATAGACCAAACCGTGAAGTTGCAACAATTTCTTGAAATCCTTTTTACAGTTTTTAAATGAAATTCTTTTGATTTGAATTGAAATCATGCAAATTTTCAAGCAGCGACCAAAGTCTTAGAAGCAGTAAGATAAGCAAGTATATCCACGAGTATCATGAGTAATCATCAACCAATAGAACAACATCATTAAACAAATGAATATGAACTAGTTCAAGAATGAAATGATGATTGGTCAATCATTTTGCACAAATCAGAACCAAAAATAGAACAAGTCAAATAAGAATATATCAAATAAAAATAAGTCAGAATCAAAATCCACATTTATTTTATTATCACATAACTGGCTGAATTAAATTCAGATTATGGTACAGATTATCACATTTAATAAATCGTTTAAGATAAATATACCGTTACCTATTTTACCTTTAATGATAATATTTCATTTGTTGCCCATTGTGATTCTGCCACCTTTCTACTAGGCTAAGGAACTTGATTTGTTGCCCTTGTGTGCCTGGAACAGCCAGAATCCAGGTAATACTATTGTTATTCCTTAGCCTGCCACCACACCTACACGATAAAAGATTTTTGTGACCTATTTGTTTTTATAGGTCCATGGTTATTAGTGGCAATAGATTTTGAAAATTGTGTAGACCCAAAACTATTTATATACGTTCCTTTCGGCACCTAGATTTGTTTAACTTTAAGGGATTTTATATTCGTGCCTTTTGGAACCCAAATTGAAATGGTTTTTACATTTTTGGGTCTATACCAGCAAATATTGTGATTATGTCTGGTTTTTCCACATATCATGCATTTTTGAGTTGTCTTTATTAATTTCATTTCTAACGCGTTCAGATTGATTATATCCAAGTTCTTGTCTATCAATATTGACTGTTTGTTTTCCTATTAGCATATTTAGTGATTTTTCTCCTCTGGAGAATTTTCCTCGAGTCCTTGACAGTTGTTTGACTTGTGTTTTGAGTGATTCGTTTTCGCTCAATAATTGAGTGCACCTTTTAATAGAATTCTCTCTCCTCGTATTTTCACTTTCTTTTAAAATCAGAATTTCATTTTCAAGCGATTTAATTTAATTTCTGATTTTTCAATTTCTTCTTCGAATGTTGGACACTTATCACACTTAGGGCTCTTGCTTTGGTAGTTTTTGACTAATTGATCAAGCTGTTTATTTAAATCTATCAAAGTATCTCTTTGTAATTCAAGTTTAGCGTATCTCTCCCTAAGTCATTCAAAAACAGCCATTTACTTCGTGGAAATACATAAGTAATTCTGAGTGAGTGAGTTTTGATACCTCGCTTGGCTCGTCATCATCGCTGTCAGTTATATCACCTCGAAGGCACAGAACTGCATTTTCACTCTCACTGCTAGTGCTTTTATCATCTTCATTACTTGTATTCCACGTGGCTGCAAAACTTTTCCTTTTTGATTTCTTTTCTTGGCCGAGTCGATTTCGGGGACAATTGGGCTTGATGTGGCCAGGTTTGTTGCACTTATGACAGATGATCTCCCGCTCTTCTGGGTTGTCTAGTGCTTTGATTATTCTGCTTTTCAATTGTTGATTTAGAGCTGGATTTTCGTATTTGTGATTCCACCTTTTGAATTTCTTCATTAATAGTGCCAGCTCAGCTGCTCCATCATCATTATCGTCATCATCACTTTCAGTTGTTCCTTTGAGAGCTTTGATTTCTTTCGAGTATCTCCTCCTTCACGCTCTTCCTTTAATTTCATTTCTAGCTCATAAGTGGTGAGATTTTCAATGAGTTCTTCAACTTTGATTTGTTTCAAATCTTCGATTCTTGAATGGCGGTTACTTTTGCTTCAAAACTTCGTGGAAGGACTCTGAGGATTTTTTGGACTATCTCCAACTCTGTGTATGATTTTCCAAGAGCTTTTGATTTGTATATGATATTGGAAAGTCGTCCGTACATCTCTTTGACATTTTCTTCCTTAACCATTGTAAAATTCTCGTATTCGCTACTCAACATGGCAAGGCGAGATTCCTTGACTTGAGATGTTCCTTCGTGAGTCACTTCTAGTGTGTGCCAGATTTCCTGTGTAGTTAGCCAATGTGAGACGCGATTAAATTCAAATTGATCTAATGATCAAATAATAGAATTCATAGCTTTAGCATTGCATTCTATAGTCGATTTTCAAGATCTATCCATTGATCCATCAATTTATCTATTTCCTGATTATCTACAACTATAGTCGGTGCTTTATAACCTGTCTCAACTATATTCCAAGCGTTAATGGGTTTCAGAAAAATTTTCATCCTATTTTTCCGGTAAGCATATTCACCATTGAACATTGGTGGTCTAACTATGGATTGACCCATAGCAAAAGCATTATTAAAAGAAGCCATTTTAAAAAAATTCAAATTTTTAAAAACCAAAATTGGTTTTTGAAAAATCAAAATTTTAAAACAGAAATGGCTTTTGTTCCTAGCTCTGATACAACTTGTAGGATCGATTTCACCCTAGAGAGGAGGTGAATAGGGTGATACTATCAATTATAAAAATTTACTACGGAAGTATATAAAACAATTTCAGCACAGATAATAGTCAAATAATAGTAGCACATATAATAGCAGAATAATAAAAGCAGACAATAGAACACAGATTTACCCAGCTTCGGCAAAACCCTGCCTATGTGCTACCCTCAAGGTTTCTACTAGAAATTAAGTAGTCAGACACTTACACACGTAAACTCGCGACACCCGCCATCGACTAACCTAACTCTACACTCAAAACCCTGCCACAACTCAGCCAATGAGTTGCGAATTCTCGAACTACACCACCGTAGTTCGTCCCCTAGTCACACGACTAGAAATTACAAAAGATTAAAGGAAAAATACAAATTTAAAAACAATTAAAAAGACAAAACCCTAATTTAAAAAATTAAAGCCTTAATGATCCAAAAGCAAATAAAAAAGGCCGACCCAAAATAAGTAATAGTAATAAAAGTAAATCACCTTTCTCGTTTATTTCTTTGGCCCGTCCTTCTTCTTTGTGAAAAATGTTAGCTTTTTCATTGCTCGTTCGTTCCTCAAAAATTAGGGCTTTTGATAAATAAGAAGCCGCCTTCAATTGCTCGATCGAATGATGATTCACGTCTCTTGCTTGTTAGGAAATCAAATTCATGGTTTTAATGACAACAACTATACAATGAAAATTAAATGTACATATATATGTATATATATAGGAACTTGCTAGAGCAACATCACTAGAAAGACAAGAACAAGGTGCAAAGAAGAATACAAGAGACTACAAGTCGATAAGATCAAAGAAGCAACAAGAAACATGCACAAAAAGGACATGCACAGTTTTCAAACGTCTAAATGCACTGGCCAGACGTCTGAAGAAATCCTCTGGAATACAAAACAGACAGGATCAGACGTCTGGTTGTTGCACTCAAACGTCTGAAAGGCTACTGTATACAAAAAATATATATAGCCAGACGTCTGAAACAAATACCAGACGTCTGATGCTGAACTCGGAATTTAAAATTCAAATTACAACTGCCGCATTTGAAAAGACATCTTCGCTTCTCTTCGCTGCAACTCTTCATTATCATTAGAAGCAACTGTAGAGCACTTGTTAATGGATGCAACTACTCAAGGAATCTCTCTACCACTATAAATAACATCAAGAATCAAAGAGAAGACTTAACCTTACTTACTTATGCTCTCTGATTATACACTCTATCATATACTCTTGATCTCTAGCAATCTATACTTGTATTCTACTCTTCCAAATATACAGTTCCTCATAGACAATACTCTCTAGATATATATTGGAAGAATTTGTACTATATAGTCAAAATCTGTGTAATAGAGAACACACAGTTGACAAAGAAACTCTGCTATTGTAAACCTGTTCCTCCGGGTGAAGTGAGGGTTATTTAGTGAAAGGAAATTCCGAAAAGGAGCTTCGGGACTGGACGTAGGACGGGATGTCCGAACTAGTATAAAATCCTGGTGTGCTTATTCTATATTTACTTAGATTAATATTGTTTTAGTTGCATTATATATTTTTCCATATATACTTGCATATACACTACACGATCCACCCCGAATAGACCTTTCATTGCTTTGTCGATCGTTTGTATCACTGATTTGCACAAGGCTCCTTCAAATCCGTCGAGTTCGGTATGAATTTGGTATGTAATTTTCCGTACTTTTTCGTTGATATGCTTGAACTCGATGATTTCGTAGTCGATGATGTTAAACGTTTATATAGGATTCGAATTCCTATTTTCTCGTTCGTCTGATATTTTGTTCGGCCACTTGATTATGTTTGAATTCTTGAGATTGATCTTGACTTGTTCAAATTTGTATATTTTGTTTACTTAATTTCCATGGCTTTGATTTTGAACTGTTCGAACTTCCTTGATCACCACGGTTTTTATTCTGATTTGAAACTGCTGCTTGTTGACTTCGGCCAGTTGATACTGCTATGTGAATTTCTGGCTTGACTCTGACTTGTTCATTGTCACTTGCTTATTTTTCTTTGTGCTTGTTTACTCCGGTTATGGTGATAATATATTTTATTTTCTGCTTCGACTTGGTTTTTGACATCACTTGACTTCGGTCATTTAATACTGTAATAATATTTGAATTTGGCACTAACTTGTTCAATTTGAAATTTCTGATGCAATTTTCAACCCGATGCTTAAACCTGTTCTTGTTTCACTGGGTTGGACTGCATTGATTTTCTGGTCTTTAGCCGAGTTGTTCTGTTGCCTGACCTTGATTTAATCTTGAAACTCTGACATACTCATTGTATATGCATTCTGTCGAATCTTGGTTTCACTTGTTGTTCACTGGTATTCTAGACAGTTCCTGTAGTGTTTGCTCTTGATTACATATAGATGGTCTACTTCATCAACTTGTATTTGGTTGTATGCATATTTGTACATGTCTCTGGTATCACTGTTTCATTCGAGTCTGTGCATTCTTCTCTGGCTTGATGTCTTGGCTTATTTTTCTTGTATCTGGTCTGGTGGCATTCATTTTCATATATGCAGTCTTTGTTTTGGTTGCCATGGTCTCTCTCGACTTCTCATTGCTGTAGCATGTTGGTGCTTACTTGTCATTGTAGTTTTTGTTCATTGAGCTAGCCGTTAGAAACAGTGCACATACACACATGTATATATATACATATATATATATATATGTATATATATGTGTATGATTCATGTGCTGCTTGAGTCTTTCATATTTGACCGTGCATTGAATCTTGAAGTCTGCATGCATCTATGTTGAGTTGAGCCACTTGGTTGAATATGTACGCTTAGTTGGTTCATTGGTGTTTGATCATTCATGTTGTTCATGTTGTCTTGATTAGTGCAGTTTCATTGTGGCTTTACTTTGAACCTCATGCTTCATTGCTGTTTCAATTTGGTCTGGTTGGACTGTCTAGCCTCTGTTTTCATGTGTACGACTTGAACTTTGGTTGAGGCTTGATTTATGTGTCTTGACCATTTCATTTGAATTTGCACCTGTGTTGAATCCAACCTAAAACTCGGGTTTGACCTTGTGCTGATATCGTGACTTAATATTTATTTCACTTGAGTTGAACCCGGCTTTTGATTTGGGTTTGACCTTGTGCTCACCTGTCCCTGTAGATTTATCAAGTGTATATTGGTGTGCACGACCTTGTGGTAGGTACAATGATACACTATGCATGTCACAAATGTTCGTGTAAGATGAATTCAAAATTAAATGATGACGAACAACCCAAATAACTGAGGCAAACAAAATTTTCAAAAATCATTTTATTTTAAACTGCAAAAATATTTCTTTTTCAATTTTACCGCGTCAGTGTATATTTTTGCAGATAACTCAGATGTTGGATTCAATCTAGAATGGAGTAGAAGATCAATACAAGTGAATGAGTGATATGTAGTGAGGTGCTAATGTAAATGATAAATTGTGATGTAATTGAAATTTGTATATATATAGTGAGAGCTCAAATTTGTACTATTCAAAATTGTAATAAATATTTGTTTGAATAAAATATCTGTTTGAATTTAAATTCTGTGTTATTTATTTTATTCAGCAAATATTTATTCAATTATGTGAAAAATAAAATAATACGTTATCAAATACATTTAAATGAAAATATATATATATATATGTTTATTATCGTCAAACAAAAATCATATACTCGCATATTCAATAGATGCTACATCCAAATAAGTGGTCCGGTCAAGACTATGACCTATTAGTCATGACCGGGGGCATATGCTACTTCGAGAGCTTATCCTAAGCATGGCAAGAAAGCATAATATACATAATGTACCAAAAGCTATTAATCGGGTACAAATCCAAATGCTACTCAAAGCTTGCCATGTATATATCAAAAGACTAGGTTATCAATACTTAGTTATGATCATTACATACCTACCAAAAATATTGTTGTCTATTTTACATATCTGCACGTAATGTACAAAAGATTACAATCTGGGTCATTTTATAAAATAACATCCCTTGATGAAAAACTATGTTACAAATATGGTTCAAAACCAGAAGACGAACTGGGTACAACCACTCCATGTCGATGTGACCAGTGGGAATGTGATGGTGTAAGCTAAGACGAACCATCTGCTAAATGAATAGCAATAAATTAGTTTTCCAGTTCAGTAATCACGACTAATGATCGAGTATGGGTAGCACTACCGTGAGTAGAGCCACGGTAAGAAACACAGGGATCATAAGTAGCATCAGCCCAGACATTTCTGTAATCCAGAGATCTGTACTCATAATTGGCCCGATTATATAAGAAGGACAAATTGAGTCCAGGCCAGAAATGTTTAAAACCGTCAATTATGCATTGCTAGCCAATTTCTGCTATTGCTGTCTTCACCTTTCCTTTATGAAGCTCTTCTAATAGAGGCGCCTTGTCCATCCCACCTTGAGAAACTATGATGGAATCTAACCGGACCTCACAATCCAAATTGAATATCTTGTTTTCCAAGGCATTTACCCACCTTATAGCCACTTTTCTAGTTTTATTAGTTTTATCTAAGAGATGCTCCCTCGTTTTGTTAGTATTCCTATAAAGGGGACCAAAGAGCCCATCCTCGGTAGAACAAAAGGGTGAAACCCGAGTACCCAGTGTCCCCAATTCCCCCTTATAATAATGCTCCAACTCTTTAATCCTGACTTCATAATGAGTCTTCACGTCATGCTTCCATTTGAGGACCATATCTGGGTCAGTCCATAAGGAGGCATGGACTGGCATCTGACCCAAGGGAGGCGCATGCAGCAGAAGTCGTCTGAGGATCCTCTTCCGTGCTAATGCGTAGTGCCATTTATCCATCTCCACAATCCTTCTCTTTAGCTTTTTAATTTCATCCTTATATATGGCCTTGTATATACTCTCGGCATTCTTTAATAAGTCTTCCAATTCTACTACTCTGAGTAGAGCAGAATCTAACTCTTTTGGAGAATGGCTGTTTCTAAACCCTGATCGAGAAAAGCCAGCCATAAAATTAAATAAATCCACACATATCAAAGTTAAATAATAATATAAATAAGCAAAATGAGACTACTAAAAATTCGCAAATTTTGTGAAGAAGTAATAGTCAACAAGCAAACTTCTGAATCATGTCAAGTGCTATAAAAAATGTTTTCCTAATCCTGGAGTCTTAAAAGTAGAATACTAAGATAATATCTAAGGGACATTAGGAAGAGGTGGACCAGTGCTAGCAAGACATGTCCTACGAGGGTCATAACATGCTCTTGTCCACTGATCCATAGGTTGGTCAACTGTCACTTCAAAGTCATGCTTGTCATTTAGAAAATTTTAGGCCAACGTGTGGTAGAAAATGTCCGGGACGTCTCGGGATCATTGTAGTAACACCTCTTCCCTCTTACTTTTGACTTTCTCTTGCTTAAGTTTATTCGAGTAAGAAGCAATCCTACCTCGAAAAACCTGTAATGAGTCCTCAAGCTTACATATCTTTAACATTGCCCTCCACCTTGTGTCATTCAGGGTCTCGATCAGTTGAGACCTTGTCTTTATGGTTTGACTAGATAGTCCATGGGAAATAGTTTTCCATCCATCGTTATGAGGGTGAGAGGTCCCAAAACCTATAGGAAAAGCAGGTACAGTATCTGAGAAGGGATGAGAAATCACCCTCCTATATTCAATGACTTCTTTCTCACTGAGCAATCTAGTGATTTCTGCAGACATTTCCTTCACCTGCTTCTTATATTGCTCAATTTCCTCTCTATAAACAACGTTGTATAGCTTTTCACCCTCTTCTAAGGTCTGCTCTATTCCTTCCAACTTTGATGTAGCATCATCCGACCAACGTGGCTAAGGTAAGGATATACAAATGAGGGGAAAGTTGAACCGGAGCAACATCTAGGGAGAAAGCCATTAACGGATAGTCGGATGCATAGAAAGATATAAACCACACCAGAAATGTTTGGGAGTAATGGAGATATATCCCTCCAGCGGTGTATTAATGCGTTCATGAGATTCGGGAACCCTAATCTCAAAACCAGAAAATCAAAATTGTCAAAGGATGCCAATAGCCTCTTCCAGTCGGGTGATCTCAGAAGGAAGAAGCGTAGAGGAAGGAAAATAGGAATCTATATCAAAATTCTAAAGATTACTTCTAAAGGGGATCGAACAAGAATCGAAACAATTTCTCTTACTGACAATCTACCGAAGACACTCCCAAATTTGGTAACTAACCTAACATCGGTTCATTTCAAACAAAAGGATAAAAGGAAATGTGGGAAAAATGAAGAAAGAATATACGTATCTCAATTTGAATAATGGTCGCACGACTGAAGTGATCAAAGATTTTTATGAAACATAGATTTTGCTGCTAAAATAATGAGTGCAAAGATTTATAAAAATCCGCATGGAGAAATGAAAAGCCAAATTAAACAGCTGTTTGAAGATGGTCCAGTAAGGGAACGACATGTGTGCAAGAGCATTAAATGCAAGTGCGGCCAAAAAGACATTTTTCTTGCACCGAAAAGATAGACTAGAAAGAACTGACTAGACATACAGACCAGGTGTTTAAGACAACAAGTCTACCCCAACCTACGGTCATCGCAGACTTGGGGGAAAGTGTTATACCCGTTCTTACGACGAATTACGGCGAAGGGAAATGGGCAGTCCTTGAAGCATAAAAGCTACCCTCATGTCAAGGACACTAGAGAAAAAGAAGTGAATCAATTAAATTCATACTGAACAAGGAACTAGCTGGAAGTCACAACACATAACCCGACCCAAGCCCTGCAACCAATGGAACCGTGGCAAGAGACAAATGCTTCACGTATCATGAAACATGGGCAAGTCACAATGGCTATATCAAAAATCAAAGACAAAAAGTGAAATACTCCACTAAGGCATAGGAAGCAATACATGATATACTGAGCTCACCATACCTCTAAGGCTTATATTTTGCCAATACCTACATGAACAGGTCTGCACCAACATACATCGGGGGCAACCTAGGCAGCGCCGTACAAGGTCAAAAGCACTCTAAAGGGGCTATATACATGGTCGCTCTGGATATGCTTCAATGCAGAATCATACTTACAGGTAAATGACAAATGTGAAGCTCTCTTTCATCGGCAATCCAAGCATATTTGCAAAGAGGGAAACTCAAGCTGCACCCAACTCAAATCACAAATAGCCTCAAGCACATTCCAAGCATATGCCAAGTCAACTCTCAAATTAGAATGGGAAATGATACTCCATTCCAACCCAACATGATGTCAAGTCAAGCAAAGACGGAAAAGGTATTAGCAGTACAACCTAAACGTTCACCACTACACCAATTCATATGCATCAACAACATATTTGAAGCATCAGGGCGGTCCCCTACCATTCCTTTTAAGATATTTTCCATTCCGAGAGAAAGGAGACCAACCCATACAGGCTTGGGCTTCCAAACCAATTTTTCAGACATCTCGCTTCAAATTTCCAAAATCGCACCAATATCATGGTTTCCCGCCAAAAACTCGTCACCAATCCAGGTACAAAGAATAGGCATTGTAGATGAATGAGAAGTGGAAATCTAAGGGCGAAGATTGAAGAAAAAAGATCAAAGGCGACCGCGACAACTAGCAATGCACTTTTCATACTATAAAAGAAAACATTAGAGGACGAAAAATGGGATCTTTTTCTTCTCAGAAAGGAAAATCCGAGATTTGAATATTGTATGCTTCTGGACAATTGTAATCATCTGTACCAAAAAATAGAAAATAAATAATGTATTATCCTATGGATGTAGGATTAACAATAATCCGAACCATGTAAAAAATTTATGTCCTTTACTTTTATTGTTCCATCATCTAATTTTGGATTGTCATTCATTTATAAAACCATCTTGATATTTCAACAAACAGTTGGAGTGCATCTACTAGGTTATGTAAGCGTTCAGTAATATGGTCACTTCTCAAAGGCAGATTCAACAAAGATTAAATTTGCTGATTCCAATTCGTGGAAGCAATTAATGACTAAATTTCTCCACGATCTAGTTGAGTCTGGTGAAGCTGAAAAACTTCATCAACAAGTACTATCGATGAGCATGGTTTCTAAATGCAGTGATGATGCATTAAATCTAATCAAATAATTCTGCAAAGCTCACTCTCTCTGCTTTATACTTGAAAGTGTGAACACATTCCTTGGCCAAACTATATGAACTATGAATTGGCTCATAAAATTTTCCACTAAATCGGTACACATACTGATGATGGACCAATTATCTAGTTGGTGAAACCACATGGCAACCAAATCAATCAAGTACAATGGGACATCGTCCAATCACCTCCTCCAAAGTTGCTAACACTCTCATGCGTTGGATGTATATCATTAAGTGAACAGTTGGATACGTCCTTCTATCGCACGGCTCTAAAGTAGGTAACTTGAAATTAGGTGGATTCCTTGCGTATCGGGTGTTTGGGGATGAGATGGTTTCCATTCACGTCCTCCAAACTTCGGTCCATGATTTCACCTCGAAGTACATGTCTTACCATCTCAGCTAAGTGATCATTTGGATTCAGGTGAAATCTCTATGCATGCCTTTGATTCAAATCTTCTTCATGCTCTTGTTCTTGTGGGGAACTTCTAGTTCTAATCCTTGCAGTTGCAAGTTTGCATTTCGATTTAGATTTCAAGGCTCGACATCATTCATTTGACGTGCCTTTCCATGCTCGACCATACCCCCATGTCCAAACATGTCACTATCGACTGGTCTGGACCTCTCGGTACCAACTTATTGGCGTGCTGGAGGATGGTACTAGATTGTTTCGCTTCATTCTCTTGTCTATCTGTTCTGCCTTCTAGCATTCAGTTCTGATTTTCAAAAACTCCAGCTGCACTTTATTATTCCATCCTTTGGAAGAATCCATTCATCATCTTTTCTTATTGAGATATCAATCTCTCTTGTAAACTTTTCATCATTCTTTCAATTTCCTATCTAGTCACATAGATAAAATGTGGATTTGAACTAGTGGGCATCTCCTGCCTACTTCATCCTCTGGTTGACTCAATCCAACAATGACTCTTATATTATGCCTCTTCATCTTCACCAATATAAGATCTAAATTCATCTTAGATGAAGCAATAAAAATGTTGCCCAAAAGATTTGGTACAAGGCCCTAATATCACTAGAAAACGAATCAAACAAATATTAAAATGAAGAAATTAAAAGAGAACGAAGAAGAGACATAAGATTTTTACAATGGTCTGGCAAAATCTTCGGTCTACGTCCAATCAATCGATTTTCTTTACGAGTTCTTCTAGAAATACAATCAAATCCGAGAATATATCTCTGTTTCTCAAAGTGGTTTGGCAAAGACGAAGACCGAGATCGCGATGTCGAATCCGAGATAATACCGACTCAATCTTAATACTTTATGTTAAACGGCTTTGCATTTCAAGTCTCTATTTCTGATGTTGTTACAAGAAAAATCAGTATTGAATATGTAAATTAGATCTCTATTTTTTAAAATAACAAAACGCAAACTAGTTGTAAAGTGCAACTTAACTCGGACTTTTTAAAAAGTTTTTCAAAAATTGAAAAATCAAATTTCTTTATTAATAAATAATAATAATTGCTATTTAAGTATAATTTTAGTAGATAATTGTAGTTTTGTTCCATTATCGAATTTTAGGAAAAAATTATTTTTTTCAAAATTTTTTATTTAGGTATAAACTACAATTTTTATCAAAAAATACAATTTACCTTGCAAACTTTTTTTTTTGAAAAATTAGCCCAATTGAGATAATCGCTATTGTAGCCGCTTTACTTGTAGCAGCGTTAAAAACAGAATCGGGGACCGTAACTTTTCAACTATTCTGTCAGTCGTCTTCCTCCCTGAAGCTTAGGGTTTCTAAAAAATTCAGGTTTGCTGCCGCTTCTTCTTCCTATTCCTCTTTTTTCTTTTTTCTTTTTTGCTGAATCGAGATCGCGATGCCGGACTATATCTCTTTTGATTTTGTTTCAGTTCGATGTTTAAATTAAAATCGCGATTCAGTATTGGACTCCAATCTTTTCGTTCTGAAATAGAATCGCACATTTTACACGGGTTGCGATCCAATTTAACTCTTGGATCGGGAAGGCTGCGATTCCTTCCAAATCGCGCGTTGGAACGTACGATCTCGCGATTTTTGCAATCACTGTTTTGTTGTGTGGCCAAATGGAGCAGCGAGTAGACTTATCTTGGGTGAAAGGGAACATACGGCAAATCTACTTCTCAAAACCAAATGGAAAAATGCTTTCAAATCATAGTCATCATCTATCCGGTGCACAAGACTTTCGCTTGAGCAGAATCAGATGAACAAGTTGTATAATCTTATCCCAATAACTGGAGATATTGTTTCCGAAACTTAGTCAAAAATCAAGTGCACAAAAACCGATTCCAACGATACCCGAATAAAGCTCCAAATAAGCTTGCATGTTCAAAGCAAATCGCACATATAACATGTAGTCCACTGTGTGTCCATGAAGTGCGGCGTCCAACTAATTAATATAGATTGGACATCTAACACCGAGGTTGAAAATGACTCAAATAAAGTAATATTTGTTTTCAAACGGTTTACTTTTTGGACATTTCAAAATTATTTATCAACATACCCCCACACCCCACCCTCCACCCCCATCCCCAACCCAAAAATATGCGTGCACGTGCCTACAGAACAGGCCTTCAATCGCTTAAGTCACAACACACACCAATATGCAATTCTGGAGGGTTACACACACGTATATACATACACATGTATGTGC
The DNA here is from genome assembly GCA_030737815.1 of Allium fistulosum. Taxonomy (NCBI): domain Eukaryota; kingdom Viridiplantae; phylum Streptophyta; class Magnoliopsida; order Asparagales; family Amaryllidaceae; genus Allium; species Allium fistulosum. Next base: position 331,544,498 of record CM060906.1, read on the forward strand.
GCACACACTCATGCACCAAAAATGTTATTTATAGAGATTCATCCCAAGAGGCTTTTAATACTGTCACAGTCAGTTTGATAGCCTGACACCGTTAGCTCATGATTTTTCATTGGTAATTATGCTACAAACAGTTACTCTCCAAGATATTCCAGCGTTTAAAATCCTATTTTAGTGATGAGTCTCGACTCTTGGATCAAACAGTCATAGCATAAACTAGCAGTTTTCTCATCTGCCATTCCTTGTGCCAGTAGAAAAAATGATGACATTTTATAGATCATAATCAGTTGCTTATGGTTTAGTGTGGATTGTTTTCTTTTATATTGTAGCATCATCTGGATATTCAGTTTGACATATATAGCAGAACCTACCATTTGAACTTTGCTCAGCAGCAAGCAGATGGGGGACCAATCCTACAAAGATGTTTCCTCTTCATCGCCAACATTTCCTTCCCCAATGAGCAAAATCTCCCGCCATTATTTTGGCAAAGACTCTTCTGAAGTATCCCATGATTTCTTCATAGACATCATAGAGGTATCAAGTGAGAGATTTGTCATTTCCTCATAGTATGATTGGATTGACTGAATTAATGAAGAACTACTCATTAAATGCAGAGTATTAGGGAAGAATATGGAATGTTTGTCTGGCCCTGTAGCATAATTCTTGCTGAGTACATATATCAGCAGAGGACTCGTTTTTCAACTGCCACTACTGTAGTTGAGCTTGGTGCTGGAACTTCTTTGCCTGGCTTAGTTGCTGCCAAACTTGGAGTTGATAATGTCATTTTGACTGACGACTCTAGTAGAACCGATGTGCTGGAGAACATTGAAAAGATATGCAGTTTGAATGATCTTGACTGTAGGGTTTTAGGTCTCACTTGGGGAGAGTGGGATGCTTCAATGTTTGATTTGCAACCTCAGATTGTGCTTGGAGCGGATGTATTTTACAATGCATCCGATTTCGAACAACTCTTTGCTACTGTAGCTTTTTTCCTGCAAAATTCGCCTGGGTCTGTGTTTATAACTGCTTATCACAATCGGAGTGGTCACCATCTCATTGAGTTTATGATGGTTAAGTGGAGATTAAAATGCACAAAACTTTTAGATGGCTTCTCTTTTATGCCGCCAATTAAAGCTTCTTCATTGCAGGGAAATATTCAAATTGTTGAAATTATGCTCGATTACTAGTGATCACATTTACAAAATTGCCCAGTATCATGGGCAGCGCATGAATTGATCTGAATTGTAATGTTATGAAGTAGAAATGACAAATGTTCATGATTCAGTATCAATGCAATGAGGAGATACTTTATTTCTTGATAAAATATGTGAAGATTAATCTCTTTTTCTCTCGGTAGTTTAATCATATTTCTGTGATCAAAACTGGAAACCTTGTACTAGTAGAGATACTATGTCCTAGTAATGCATGATAAAATACATCAAGCTAGGGCCATGCATATCTGAGACTTCAGCATTCTGGAGAAAGCAGAGATTGCAATCAAAAGTTCTCAAACCAAAAGACATCGCCCTAAACCTCACTTTGCAATTGCAGGTATACATACTTGTCACTTCTTTTTGTTTCACTGCCTATTTTGCGCTGTCATTGTGGGATATAAATCCCTGTTTGTGCAACATGATTTTGTAATGTACTTGGTTGTTCCATCAATAATGTTACTTGGCCTGCAAATAGTGCATGATTATTTTACTGCAGAGGCCATGGTTCCGTGGGTCCCATGTGTGGGTGTCACAAATTCACAGCCCACTAACTGCGGCCTAAAATAATCCTGCAAAAATTGCAGGACATGTAGAGTTCAATCTATTACTAAGTATATAACTACCATTCAAATTATACAAGCATCTATGTTATTTCCCACAATAATACAATGTGATTGCAAGAAGCAAGATCTTTACATATAATTTTTTATTTGCACAAGAGAACTTGTTCTGTGATTGGTGAAAATAAACAGTTATGCAATTTATCTTACTACTTTTGCTTCTCGTGTTTATCAACTGTAGCATGACGAATGCAGTTACAACATGGAACATACAGAGTTACAAACCACAAGGGATTCCTCAGAATTCGGTGAGTATTTTGTTATTAGCTAATTTTAGTATTTCACTACAATCCTCTGTATTCCTATGGCTTGGATCATGATAAATGCAATCGAAAAGACATCCGTTCATTCTTAATATAATACGTCAGGTTCATCATGCACAATATGCCTAACCGGGAGTGTTTAGTTTATCTTATTTCTATTACTTTTACTCTTTTTAAAATAAAAATAAAAATCAATGGCTCGTCAGTAGCTCTTTTTGGTTATATCAGATTATATATGTAATTGTAATTTAGTGGTCAAAATATGCAGATCTTGACCTTTTGGCTCTTCTTGTCTTAAGCACAATAAGACAAGAAGAGCCAAAAGGTCAAGATTTGCATATTAGACTCCTAAATTATAGCTATACTGAATATCCAAGCCTTGCCTTAACATTTGTAGTTGATGGTTTAAGTCAATCATGAAAGCATATCAAAACATTCATGAAAAGATTGCATTTGAGACTTTCCGCACATTGTGAAGTGAAAATTTATTTATAATGCATCCATCAAGAATTGTTGGATTTAGAGTCTGGTATCATGGCCACAGTTTTGAATAAATAAATATAACGTGGAGAATAAATTAATTATACTGTAATCAGTGATTTGATTTGATTTCAATGGTTTCAAAATACTCACTCTATGTAGGCTATAGATCCCACATTTTGTGGGATATTGTATAGCATGATTCTGATTAATTTTTCATGCTTGTGCACATAATAACGTTAACGATCACACATCCGTTAACAGAATCTTCACCCTCACGAGAGAGTACTTGATGTATTTGATAAAATACTATAGTGTATATCACAATTTCGAATTCCATTATTTTCTACGGCGACAAATTATTATTTTATTGTATTATGAACTGGATTTTTTCGTGCTCAATATTAGATGTTGCACTTACGGTGCCAAAATTAACTAAGCATACATATGTTTCTTATCAGATTATGCCACGACAATCGTTCTTCACTTTCAAAATTTCACTTCAAATCGTATATGCAATTACTTTGGTTTGATTGATTAATAGAGATAAGATTATGTATACTAGTCGATAAATGCCACATCTTGAAACGTGTATTAAGGTTTCAATTGTAACTTTGGACTTTGGCTATTTCGGTCCAATTTTAGTGATGGTTAGGATGGAATCTGATCTTCAAGTGCTAAGCAAAAATAAATTACACTAAAAATTGCAGTAAACAAATAAAAGAATCATAAAATATAACAAATCAGATAAGGTAATACAAAAATAAACAAAATGCCAAATTGTTTCATTAAAACATGGTACTTTTATTGATTTCATCCAAATTATGCAAATACAATGTAAAAGTATGGCTACAATCAGTAATAAAATCAACTTTTTAACCATAATATACACGTTGGAATCAATTTCGGTTAAATTTCAAGCTTCAAGCTTTTTTTTCTTCTTTTGATAACATGAGCGGTACTTATTCAAGTAGAGCACTCATTATGATGTTTCATGGGGGGCTCGAACTCATGACCTCAGAACGTTTGTAGACAAACGCCACATCTCTGACCAGTAAAAAATTTGCAAGCTTATTTTTTTCTTCTTTCTATTGTGAATAATGTAAAGCGACAAAGGAAACAAGGAACAAGATGTATGAATTGTGTTTAAGGCTATGTTGTCAAAGGCTTCACCCGTGTTCTCTTAGGCTTTGTATAAGCTTTATTTGTTAGTTTTGACACCCCAGTTTGTACTGTTGTTATAATGCTATGGAGTTCTTTTATATCTTCGTTTATTGATTTATGGAGGTTTTGGAAACTTTAGTGCTTGGATGTTTTAGAAACTTTAATGCCTAGTGCTCCACCCTACCTCTAGCAGCATCGGTTTATGGTCCAGTCTTTGTCATGTTGGGTTTACGATTGGTCGGGTTTGTTAGTTTAGGATTAAATTTGTATAAGTGTTTCCTTGTTTAGTTATTATTTACCTTATTATTTATTAAGAGGTAGAAGGAAGAAAAGCAATAATTCAATGGCAAATTTTATTCAAACGCCAAAAATACTATACTCACACCAAAACTCTTAACAAGTCGGTATACACCAATTTTACTTTATCTACACCAAAAAATCACAACGCTGTCCATACCTTTCAATAAAATTTCATTCCTTTGTTCTTCATTTTCTCTTTTCAAACAAAATTTCCAAATTAGAATCCGACATAACAAATTCAACTCTATGTGCTAGGAATTTTGGATAAATTTTCATGTCTTTTAATTCATGTCAGTCCTTATTTAGGAGAACTATCGACATCTATTTCAAAAATTATTATCTGAATTTGTTTATTTGAAAAAAAAAATTTCGAAAAGGGAAAGAAAAATATAATGAAAAATAATATTATCTTCACTTATTCTACTTTATTTCAAACTTGTGGTGAATGTCATCACTAAAACTATTAATGTTTAATTTTGGTTTTTATATGACTTATGATTTTAATTTAATGAGTGACAATTGTTAATGTTGCAATGAAGAAAAACGACAAATTTGTCCTGAAATTAATTTTGAAAAAACAAGTTTAAGTTAAGTAATTTTCAATCTGTGAATAGCTAGTCTAATTTTGATCTATATTATATATCTTTTGCAGCCATGTCAATATTTTTGTTACACATATCTACAATAACTTTGAATCTTAAAGTATAGACATATATTTTATTTACTTGTAAATACGAGTATGCAATATATGTAAATATTTCTGTACAAAGTTTACTGAAATTCAAAGTAAAAACTATTTTTTTAAATTAATTGGAATTTCAAAATTCTTAAATGCACGACACAGAAACGAAATCCAAAATTTGAACCTTGCTTCATGTTATCCGATCTTTTGGCCGGCTATATCCAGACCGGTTCGACAAATTAGACTCGACGGTGGACAAGGCAAGTAGCTCGAAGGGATGATCATGGAGTCCAAAGATCAAGCACAGATAATGGTATAAAGCAGCGATCAAGCAAGACCAAGCGATATACTCTCCGGAGTATTCTAAGTATGGATTGGTATTTCTCCTAGGTAGGGGATCAGATCGTATCACTTCCCCTAGGCAGGGAACCATATCGTATCAGCTCAGCAGTTCTACTCAACGGAAATCGATCGATATCTCCAAATAACACGTGGACGACTATGCAAACTAACTTTGGGAACACCCGAAGCCAACATCAAGGCAAACTTACTGGAGCGATCGCACGACGCCATGTGGCCATTTGGACCGATCGAAGCCAATCCCCTATCCTTGGGAGTTGGACCATGAAACTTTTGAGGTGACCTTATCTACTCCGTGAGATTCTACCTGCGAAATTTTAGGAAGATATTCAGTCGTCTTCCCCTATAAATACAGCGATAATTCTCCATGATGGGGATCTTTTTTTCTACTGCTAAGGCTATGCCATTACTATTTTTTATTCTTGTATTACTGGATCTCAGCTAATCCAAATATATTGTAATCAAACAACTAGTGCAAGATCAATAGAAGACCTAAGTGGACGTAGGTTAAGATTGCCGAACCACTATAAAAATTTGTGTCTGATTTACTTTTTCTGCTCTGTTTTAATTTTATTCTTCATTTAATCTCTATTAGAACTCTATTGGGTGTTTGTGACCAATTTTGATGCAAACATTTTGGTGCTTTCACTGATAAAGAATTCTCAGCTTGATTGGATCTCATCAACCCGTGGTTACCCATATTTGTGAGATAGGTCTAGATTTTTGCTGACAAGTTTTCGTTTCTACTCAGATTTGAAGAAGATCTAGAAGGAAGCTATTTCCTGTCCCTCCCCCAGGTCGGTCGGGGGTCGGTCGACCGACCTGGAAATAGAATGTTTCCAGGCTCTGAGCCAGTCGACTGACACAGGGACAGGAATACCCATCCCTCCCCCGGGTCGGTCGACTGAACACAGGGGTCGGTCGACCGATACAGGGGCAGACAATGCCTCATAGGAAGGAAAAGGCCATTGCTACCTCCTCACGACCTGCCGATGAAGCATCAGAGAATACATAGATCGCTCTTTTGGATAATGGAGTGCAACAGGGAGTCTCTGGCACGCAGGCCCCTTCTGATGTGATCACTAATGCTGATATAGAAAGATTGCAGAGAGAGCTCTATGAGACTCGTGTAGAATGGCGGAAACAATCCAAGAGGACAAGGTCCTCATAACCTGTCTCTAACAGTCCCCTCAATATGACTTGTCATCGCCTACTCTGCCTCTCGAAGTATAGCTATCCATCATCAAAGCCGCACTTTCCATCATGGAACTCCCATTGTCGAGTCACGAGTGGTCGTCGTCGAAAATCGTTGAAACGGTTGTCGAAAAACCCACTTCAGGGTTGACCTGAAGTCAAACCCGAAGTAATAACCCATTTGTCTTGAAGCAAACTTCAGAAATTTCGGCCCGAAGTCAGACTCGGGTAAAACCAAGATTTTCTTCAAAAAAACTCCAATTTGGCTCCAAGTACCGTTCGTCACCGAATCATACACATGGTTCGGTACCGAACCCCAAGCAAACACGCAAATGACTCCAAGAACCATTCGTCATTGACCCAACATTTCAAATTTACGCGATTCCAAGCAAACCATGTGCTGATTCCAAGCAAATAGCGAATTTCTTGGGTCGGACTCCAAGTAAATTACCATCGATTCATTAATGCCAATCCATCTTCTTTTGCCCATAACTCGAGCATACGAACTCCAAACGATTGAAAATTTGAAATGTAGCCTTCCTTGTCATCCCATATCGATCTCACCCAGTTTAGGACAAGAACGGGGATAGATACCGATCCCTCTCTATCGATCCCACTCTACCGATCTCTCCAATTGGGGATCAACTCCTCCTCCGTCGTGATGATATGCAGCTCCCGCATTCTGGATTCAGAACTCAATTTGAAGATGGTGCATTATCTCTACTTCCCATGACTGACCAGGGCATCGGGAACTAAGCGGCAACTGCTGAGTTGCTACCAAGGAACTGTTACTCAAACGGTACTGTTACTCAAACGGTACTCCCAGAAGCTGCAAAACCAAGGCAATATGGAACAAACCAAGATGTATTACCGGGCCAAGCTTCCGGGGTAGATGACGACTACTCCCAACTGACCAGCTTTCATATACCTGACTTGACGGCCATGGTACTATAGCTTGTGAGAAAAATCCAAAGCCAAACTGATGACGACCGGGGAGAGTCCCAGAGCCATAATCCTTTTACTGAAGCCATTCAGTGTGCAGAGTATCCTCGCAAATTCAAGATGCCAACCATACCGGCACGCTCAAGGAAAACCGACCCTGGACTACATCTTATGAAATATGAATGACACATAGATTCCGCTAGAGCGATGGACGCAATCAAATGCAGATGCTTTCCCATCTTTCCTGAAGGAGTAGCGATCATGTGATTTACACGACTACTGCCCATGTCCGTCTCCTCGTTCGACCAGCTAGCGTGTTCGTTGAGCAATTCCGAATACAAGCGACTCGCCTCAAGCATGTGATGTCACTGTCAAACCTGTTCCAGGTGTGTCACTGTCAAATATGTTCCAAGCATCGGGGGAGCCGCTCAAAGACTTCTTGCAAAGGTTCAACGCCGTCGTAGCCGAAGTGAGCAATCCCAGCGAGAATACCATACCGATGGTGTTGATAAGGGGAATCGACATCGAGACAGATTTTTTGCGGCTGGTTAGCTGGAAAGCCTCCTACCACCTTGGATCGTTTTTACCAGGAGGGGAACCAGTATTTACTCAAGGATGAGGCAGAGCTGACTGTAGGGCTGTAAATCGAACGGATCGGACGAAAAATACCGAATTCGGACCGAAATATAATTCTAACGGACGAATGCCTGACTCGATTAAACATGGGCTATCCCTTAGTTGTTTGAACTCAGCCTGTAAAAAATTTGCACGACCCATGTTCTTCCCGTTTAACTCATTCGGACATGATGAGCTCGGACGGTTTGGACGGACTACATGGTTTCAAAGGAAAAATATTTATTTGGCAATAAAAGAGCTACAATATAGCATAGGTTAATAGTAATAGTTCTGTTAGTTTTCTAATTCTCCAGCCTTGGTTATTCGATAATAAATACTGTAACTCTATGAAATGCATATGAAGTAATGTCAAACAAAAAAAGATTTGTTTCAGCAAGCAAATATCAGTTTCAAAATATCAAAAGATTTGTAATTGTTTATATTAAACAAAAAAAGATTAGTTTCAGCAAGCAAACATTACCATATTTCAACAAGAAAACTACAATAAAAAATTATTACTGGATACACATTCTGGATATGGAATGAAATGCATGCATGTAGCATGCTTAAGCCAAACAAAAAAACATATTTCAGCAAGAAAATATCAATTTTAAAGCCAACTAATGTTTTCAGCAAGCAAACTATAATAAAAATATTTAAAGCTTACTAATGTCTTTTACATTACAAAAAGCTCAAAATGTCAAAAGATTTGTTTCAGCAAGCAAATATTAGTTAATCTTCTAGCAAGCAAAATGTGGAAAGACTTGCTGCAGCAAAGCAAATATCATTCCAAAATAGCCTCCCAAGTATATCAAGTAATAAATTATACTACCCGAGAAAGAAAACAAAAAAGAGATGCCATTAGTACAATTTATATTAAACTTTTTATAGACAGTTTTACCACAGTACCACTCAAACTAGCAAAAACTGAAAATTTTGAACATGTGAAGTAATAAAAAAAGATGCAGAACTTGTATTACCTGTGACATTATTTTCATTTTCATTCAATCAAATGTGACAGTGTTGGATACCCCTTCTTCATGTTGCACCTTATTACAAAACAGGAAGAAATAGATAGTAATTAGTAAAACATATTTATCATATTTTCAAAAATTTGAGCAGCTTTATTATTATAACAACATGAACATTATGTATTTAGCTAAATATTGTATGTAAACAACTGCATTTTACCTCTTTCAGTGAATATTTTGATCTTAACCAGTTGCCGCTACATATTAAAGCTTCCACTGTTTCGGGATTCAAAGAACTCCTAAACTGATCAAGAACTCTACCGCCAGCACTAAATGCAGATTCAGAAGCTACACTGCTGATTGGAATAGAAAGTATATCCCTTGCCATGCTTGATAATATTTTATAATTTGAAGCATTCAATTTCCACCAATCCAAGATACTAAAGTCTAAATTAGTACATTTATGACGAGTTTCCTTCAAGTATACATCCAATTCCGATTCAGTTGGTTCTACAATGTCTGACTCTTCAGCCCAAATCTCAAACTCAGATCTTGTAACAACCCGCAAATTTTGGGAATATTTTAAATGAAAATTTATTTGAAATTTTGAATATAATTATTTTAAAGTGGAAATTAGCTACAAGGGCCTCTTTAGCAAGTGGAATTAGTTTCTAGGACACACAACTGAAATAATTACTTTCAAGGATAAAACGTAAAATTATTAGTTTCTAGGACTTAAAAACCTATGAAATTATGTCTTTGAAAGTAATTGGACTGCTGACTTAGTCCTTGAAAGTAATTATTCTGTTGATTTTGGCCTTGAAAGTAATTTCTTTGAATGTGTGTCCTAGAAACTAATTGGACTGCAAAGTTTGTCCTTCTAGTGAAATGCCCCTATTTTAAACCTCTAAATTGGGAAATTTTAATGTATAATTTTGAGTTTGATGTGAAATGTTCTTTCAAATTTAATAAAATAAAGATTTTTCTTAAAATGCAAATTTTGGTCAACTTTGGTCAAAGTTTGACTTTCTGTGAAAATTTTAAAATTTGAATTTTTAACTTTTTTTTTGAAGATGAATTTAATTTTAATATTTTTTCAGTTTTTCGTTTTGTTAAATTTTGATGTTTACTTTTCAAATTTTGCAACTTTTGGCGTATTACACGCAGTTATTTTCCCTACAACTTCTATTTTATTTTTATTGTGATTTCTTTGGGCTTTTATACCATTTGGGCTAGAAAACCTTTAGGTAAATGAGTAGCATATATATAATTTCCTAGGGTTTTGGCTAACCTCCACATCCATTCATTTGTGCCTCCACAGAAAAATGTAAGTCTTCTTCTCCTTCATCTTTTTTCTCCAAAACCCTAGACTTCTCCCTCTTCTTCCTCCATAATTTTTCTCATCCTCCTCCACAAATTTCGGCCACAACATCTCCTCTTTCTCTAACCACAAAGCCCTAGCCTAAAAACCCACTACTTCTCTCTCCTTCTCCCTAGATCTTCTTCTCCACCACTCCCCTTCTCCCAAAAATTTGCCATCACCTTCACCACCTCCTCTCACCTTCTTCTCTTCTCTCTTATTCTCCACCTCTTTCCAAAACTGTAGACCCTCCTCTACCAAAACCCTAACCCTAGGCCGAAAACCCCTTCACCAAAACCTAGTCTAACCAAACCCAAACCCCCTATGGCCGAACCCCCTTCACCCAAAATCCCTATGGCCGAACCCAAACACTAATAAACTAGCCTATAGCCAAGCCTATGCACCCCTAGTCAAGCCCTCTTCACATGTTTATATCTATATCTATAATTTTTTATTTTTTCTATTTTTTTCTATGTAAAATTATTTGTTTACGTATGGAATTTATTTTTATTTTTCAAGCGTCGGATTTGCATTCTCCTCTCACTCAAACTAGTCCGTAGTTTGTTGATTTTTGTATTGCGCTTTGAATCACTTTTCCAACCAAAGAAAGGTGAGAAATCACACTTGACATACGTACTTATTTATTTGATGAATTGATGACAATTGAATTGTGAAGATATGTATATGCAAGTTTGACATTTCACCTATGATTTTATCATGTTATTTCATATGTTTATATCATATTACTTCATATGTTTATATCATGTTATTACATATGTTTATGGTATGTCATTCATATGATTTTATTTTGTTGTTTCATATCATATTATACCTGTTTGATCATATGCCATGATATGCTGAATATTGTTATGTTTATTTCATATTCTGGAATCACGCTGCAAGTTACTTCACTATGGGTTGAAATGATACATACCCGAACGATCTTTAGAGTAAGGAAAAATTGTTATGGGCTGAAATGATAGGCATGAGCAATTTTATTTGACTTGGGATTGCGGGTTTGAAATGATATGAAACCCGAAAAATTAATAAATTGAGGATTGAAATGATATATGTCCTTATTTACTTGACCCTTGGGTAGATAATTTTATACAGACTCCGTGGTTGATTTAAAAATGATTTCCTAAACATTAGTAAGTATTTTGGATTTCTATATATGAATCTCAACTAAATTTAATGTAATGATTTCTGTAAATTTGTTTACATGTGTTAAATTTTTTATAAGAAATAAATAGCTGGAAATATAAAGTTTTGGAATCTAATTTATAGTATGAAGGTTAATAAAAAATTTAATAATCCAATTTGACCTAATAATGGAATTTTATTCTAACCTATAAATTATAAGTTTTAATTTATGTAATAGTAATTAAAATGATAAATGTTTTGTGGAAACAAAATGTTAGTTTTAACTAATGTAAATGGTATCATTTGGGAAATAAAAATGATAAAATGTTATTTACTGAAAGAAAATAAATGGTAAGTTAAAATACTTTTAACTTGGCATAAGGATTTCTACTTTAAAATTTGATATTTTAGTAACAAAGTTATTTTATCGAAGGTGTGATTTCTTTAAATGACTAAATAGCTTAAATTTGAGTAATATAATAGGAAGAATAGAATGACTTTGATAAAAACTGTAAATATATACTATTTGATTTTATAGACTATTGTAGTAGGAAGTATTAGAGTAACAATTCAAAAATGCTGCGATTTCTTACGGTAGCAATTCAAAACTGCTGCAGTTTCTTACTGTAACAATTCTGCACTGCTGCGGATTCTTACTGTAACACTTCTGCACTGCTGCAAATTCTTACCGTAATAGTTCTGCACTACTGCGAATTCTTACAGTAGCACTTCTGTACTGCTGCGTTTTCTTAAAGGTGACATTTTCTTAATGCTACAATTTTCTTCAAGGTTACATGTATGGTTCTAAAAGTTACATTCTTAAAGTGCAATGATCTCTAAACTTTTATGTTTAAAAAGGGGTTATAATTAAATAAATTTGGAAGTGTTACTACCTTGGAAAAATGAATATATTTTAAAGAATAATGATATGAAATTTATATGGTTTCGAAATGAATATGTTTGATATGAAATATAAACCATTTGAAATTTATATAACCACGGGTTATAATAACGATTGGTTATTAAAGAGACCGGGATCGGTTATGAGCATACTCTCTATCGATACCAAAAACCACTTTGACAACTGCATACGCGGTGGAGATTCCAGAATGAAGTAGGATGGTGGCGACGATACTAAAGGTATATTTACGTGGACCTAACTCCCGTGAGTTAGCATAAGGTGGCTAAAACATGAGTAATTGACGGGCCAAGGAGGTAGCTCCTCTAATCGGACACACTTCATCGTTAGCCATTCTATTACTTTGTGATTGATTTGGTGCGCACCTTTGATTCAGGAGTGTAGATCGAGTTGGGCGGTAGTTGCGGTTATGCGTTACCAACAGTCCGTAAGTGTAATTGGTATATCTACCCTGGCATTGCCTAGTTGTGCCGTGTCACATACCCTAGCGCGCCTTCTACGAGTTTGTTTTATGTCGTACCTATGTGGTATCCTCTGGCGGCTCCAGTTTACGGTGAGCTACGGTATTGTATAGACTATTGGCATACCTAAAAATGTGTTAAGGTGGAAAATGTAAAGCCTTAACGCTATTTTTAAATAGTATACTTTACTTTCGATCTTAATATAATAGCGTATACTACTACATAGTAGATAGTTTAACGGATCCTTAGAGGATGGGCGATCCCAAGCATCCTTTAAGTTACTGACGCATTTTTTTTACAGTTCACTTGAGTTGATTTACATTTTATAAGTATGTATGTCCTGACTCGAGTGTTTTGTGTTTTGCTTCACGCTCGGGTCAGCCTGAGTTCCACAGCTTTGGTTTCATCCTCTTTCGAAGCTAGAGATCCGCTAAAGATTCAGTCGTTTACTTGATATTTTATTCCAGTTATTTCCACGCCACTTTTGCTTTTGTAGTGGCAACTTATGTATCTAACTTTACAAGTATATTTGTTTCCAGACTTGGTATTATGTATTAGTTTTGAAACTTTGTATATAGTAGCTTCATGAACTACTATAGTTATTTATTCCGCTGCGAGTTATTCTGATATTCTGTATCTGTGATTCTGTGATTGATTTTATTTACCCCAAATTTTATTAACAATCTGTCGTTTTGAATTATTCAAGTCTAACATGTGTGGTTTCATTGTCGATCTGAATAGTCCAAAATGGCGGGATGTTACAGTTGGTATCAAAGCTTTGGTTTTAAGCAAACCTTAGCCTACGGGGCAAAAACTCATTAGAGATAGGGTAGAAATACCCTAGAATGAGTAAAATCAATCTTAGAATCATTCTTTGCGAGAGAACATATTTTCAAGTATAAAATGTTTTTCAAATGTTTTTCAAATGATTTTTCAAGGATTATTTTGGATATAAATTTTCTTATTTCAAAATCAAATTCCTTTTCTTAGAATTTCCCTTCTTTTCGAATCCACCTTGTTTAATAGAATTCTTTGATTAGGATTTTCGTGGAGTCTTTGCCATGACTTCTTCCACTCATGCTTCGCCTACTCCACCTGCTCCTAGTGATACCCAAGGTACTCTCCAGAGCACCTTTACTTTGTTTGATATTTCGGTTCATGTTCTATTTGACACTGGAGCTTAGCATAGTTTCATTTCTGTGGACCTTTGTGATAAGTTTGAGCATATCCTTTCACCTAAGTTTGCAACCGAACCTTTGTGTGTTACTAATCCTATTGGTGGTCCCGCAAACCTTAATAGGATTTGTAACAATGTGAAACTCTTCAATTCTGGCTATCGTATTTCTGGTGATTTATATGTTCTTGGTTTTATGCTTTTGATCTATTGCTTGGAGGAGATTGGCTGAAGAATCATGAAGCTGTTATTTCTTGTAAAGCCCGAACTGTTTCTCTGGTTGGTGATAAGGGTGATCGTTTGGTGATTCAGTGCCGTACGCCTCAGGAGTATGCATGCCGTTTTATCTATTCTCTTGATTCTTCCCCTAGTGATCTTGATTCTACTCCTGTGGTCAAACTCTATTCCGATGTATTTGGTGAAGTCACTTCTTTACCTCCTAAACGGGAAATCGAATTCCGTATTGATCTCATTCCTGAAGCTCGACCTGTAGTTCTTCCTCCCAGAAGAATGGCACCCCGCGAGAAGGTTGAGTTGAGGAAGCAAATTAAAGACTTGTTCTCCAAAGGTTTGATCAGACCCAGTCATTCCGAATGTGGAGCAGTAGTGGTTTTTGTCACTAAGTCTGATGGTTCTTTGAGGATGTGTGTTGATTATAAGGAGCTGAACAAGCTCACTATGAAAAACAGATATCCAATGCCTCGTATTAATGATATGTTCGATCAGCTTTATGGAGCTACTGTATTCTCTCAGCTTGATCTTGCCACCGGATTCCACCAGCTCAGAATCTCCTAGGAAAGTATTCCCAAAACTGCTTTCCGTTCTGAGGATGGTTTCTTTGAGTGGTTAGTTATGCCTTTTAAATAATGCCCCACCTTTCTTTGTCGACCTTATGAATCGGGTTTTCCGTGATGTTCTTAATAAGTTTGTTCTAGTCTTCGTCGATAATATTCTTGTTTTCTCTATGTCTAAGGCGGAACATGAAGTCCATTTAAATTCTGTTCTCGAGACTCTCAGAAGTCATCAGTTGAAAGCCAAATTCTTGAAATGCCATTTCTGGAAAGATGAAGTCCGGTTTCTTGGACATATAGTTTCTGGTGATGGAGTTTTTGTTGATCCAATTAAGATCGCTGCGATCAATGTAGGTCTATCTTCTCTTCCTTTTTTTGTGAATTTAATTATTTTATCTCTTTCTCTGTAGTTCTTATTCTTCCCTATTCCATTTCAGGATTGGGAAACTCCTAGGACTCCATCTGATATCCATAGTTTTCTGGGCCTTGCAGGTTATTATTGGAGATTCGTTGAGAATTTTGCGAGGATTGCTACACCTCTCACCGCTCTAACTCATAAGAATGCCAAGTTCAGATGGAATGATAAGTGTGAAGCTGCATTCAATGAGTTGAAGCGCAAGCTTACTTCCGCACCAGTTACCGTTCCAAATGGAAATGAGGGATTAACGGTATACACCGATGCCAGTCGTGAAGGTTTAGGAGCCGTTCTGATGCAGGATGGGAAGGCTATCGCTTATGCTAGTCGCCCGTTGAAGACTCATGAAGCCAATTATGGAGCCCATGATTTGGAATTGCTTGCCATAGTTTTTGCTTTGAAGCTTTGGAGGCATCATCTATTGGGAACTAAGTTTGAGCTCTTTACGGATCATAAGTCTTTGAAATATATTTTCACCCAGAAGGACTTGAATCTGAGGCAAGTTAGGTGGCTTGAGTTTCTAGCTTCTTATGACCTCGACATCAACTGTACCCCCGGGAAAGCTAATGTTGTAGCCGATGCTTTGAGTAGGAAGAAGGCGATGTTATGCCAGCTTGTTGTTTCTTCTCCTCTTATGGATCGTATTATTGCTAAGCAAGATGAGGATGAGATGCTTAGGCTTATTAAGGAGAATGTTCATAGCAGGGTTGGTGGTAATAGCCAAGATGGAAGTGGAGCTCAGATCGATGATAAAGGGATTTTGAGGATTAATAATCGGATTTGTGTCCCGAATGTTGATGGATTGAGGCAAGAGTTACTTCAGAAAAATCATCGGTCCAGACTTTCTATTCATCCAGGTGTGACGAAGATGTATCAAGATATGAAGAAGCTGTATTGGTGGAGTGGTATGAAGCATGATATCTCTCTTTTTGTTAGTAGATGTGCGACTTGTCAGCAGGTTAAGGCTGATCATCAGAAGACTGCTGGACTATTGCAACCTCTCGAGGTCCCCAATTGGAAATGGGAACAAGTTTCTATGGATTTTATTAATGGATTACCGAGGACTAGGAGAGGTAATGAAAAGTATTTGGGTAGTTTTGGATAGATTGACCAAGTCAGCTCATTTCATTCCGGTTAGGTCCAACCGTTCTACTTCTAGTTTAGCTGAGATTTATATGAGAGAGATTGTTCGTCCTCATGGTGTTCCTGTTAGCATTGTTTGCGATAGAGACCCCATCTTTACCTGTCAGTTGTGGAAAGATTTTTAGGAATCTTTAGGTACTCGTCTGAATCTGAGCATTGCTTACCATCCGCAGACCGACGGTCAAACGAAAAGGGTAAATCAGATTTTAGAAGATCTTCTTCGTGCCTGTGTCCTTGATTATGGAGGATCTTGGGAAGATCATCTCCATCTCGTCGAGTTCACCTATAACAATAGTTATCAGGTATAATCTCAAATATCTGTTTAAGGTTGTCTTAAACATTTATCTATCTTATTCCATCTTTTGAATTTAGGCTAGTATCGAAATGGCTCCATTTGCTGCTCTGTATGGACGACCTTGCAAATCTCCATCTTGCTGGATTGAATCTGGTAATTGTTTGGTTCTTGGTCCGGATATGATTCTAGAGGCTTCTGAGAAGGTTGAGGAGATTAGGAGGAAGATGAGGATTGCTCAGGATAGACAGAAGAAGTATGCTGACAGGCGTAGGAGGAGTTTGGAGTTTTTGGTGGGTGATTACGTTTTCCTTAAGGTCTCTCTATTAAGGAATGTGATTCGGTTTGGACGGAAAGGGAAGCTCGCTCCTAGGTTTATTGGTCCTTTTCGCATCTTAGAGAGAGTTGGTTCCTTAGCTTATCGCTTGGAATTGCCTGAGAAACTTTCTGGAGTGCATAATGTATTCCATGTCTCGCACCTTCGTCGGTATCTCCATGACCCATCCTTGATTGTCCAGCCTTCTGCTCTCGAAAGTTTGGATATTGAGCCAAACCTTACTGTCGAGAGGAAGCCACTTCGTATTATCGATAGAGGTACGAAGCAACTTCGAAGAAAATCTGTCAACCTAGTCAAAGTGCAATGGAGCACCGATGATCGGGATTGTACCTGGGAAACGGAGGAGAGCGTTCGTGCTTTAAATCCAAAATTGTTTATTCCAGGTACTATTTGTTGTCCTACCTTATCCTTCTTTATTTTCTGTGTCTCGTTCCTTTTCGAGGACGAAAGTTTTGAGTGGGGGAGAGTGTAACAACCCGCAAATTTTAAGAATATTTTAAATGAAAATTTATTTGAAATTTTGAATATAATTATTTTAAATTTCTAAATTGGGAAATTTTAATGTATAATTTTGAGTTTGATGTGAAATGTTCTTTCAAATTTAATAAAATAAAGATTTTTCTTAAAATGCAAATTTTGGTCAACTTTGGTCAAAGTTTGACTTTCTGTGAAAATTTTAAATTTTGAATTTTTAACTTTTTTATGAAGATGAATTTAATTTTAACATTTTTTCAGTTTTTCATTTTGTTAAATTTTGATGTTTACTTCTCAAATTTTGGCATATTACACGCAGTTATTTTCCCTACAACTTCTATTTTATTTTTATTGTGACGAGTGTATATGCACGCCCATATGGATCTGTATCTAGTCGGCTAGGTATTTGAACTTAATATATCATAACATCTACAACATCATTTTTAATGATCATGTTGTTTCGTTTTCTTCGTTACAATGTATTTGATAATTATGTATTTAGGCAAATTCTATTCGAACCCATAAAAATACCGAGTAGCCCCCCAAATGTTAAAAAAATAAAAAACTGCTCGTTTTGCTGAGTTATCCTCCTTTAAAAAAATTCTGCCAAAAATATCATTTCATGCAGTTGCGCTACATGGTGCCTTTAGGGAACCATGCAGTGGCACCGCGTGGTGCCCTGAAGGCACCACGTGGTGGACCTGCATGGTGCCTTCAGGGTACCATGTAGTTGTAGTGCGTGGTGCCCTGAAGCAACCACGTAGTTGCTCTGTGTGGTGTATAAAAAAATTTGAAAAAAAAATAGAACATAAATTAAGACAAATATTTAAAGGGATTTTTTGTCCTTGATTTTTGTTGTAAAAACAGAGGAGCTACTCAGCATTTTTTGAGGGTTTGAATAGAATTTGCCATATATTTATTGATAGTTGCTCAAATAATAATTACATTTCCCTTTTGCCTCAATATTTCATTGTTGCGATTAATCATCCTTCACCCCTTTTTATAAGGTCGTTCAAAATTCATGCTCAATCCATGTCATTCACTTCATCCACCAAGAACATGGAGAATTGTACTTGAATAATTGACATACTTATGAGTTAGTTGCTTGCTTATGTGTCATTCTATGTATTTAAAATAAATGATGTTAGTACTCTCCATAGTTATTCTACAAATAAAGCTCTAATATTTTTATTGAATATGATGACTTTGTATCCCTACATGCTTTGTTATAAGTTAGAACGCAAACTAATGATATAGCCAGCGACACAACATATCTCAACCGTTACAGCACGTTGTTTTTCTTGTAATTCGTATATGTTTAAATCAATCAAAAAAATGATTTTTTTTAATTTTCAAGTGATATTAAGATTTGTATATTTGTAAAGAAGTATTTTGAATTTGTAAAAGAAGTTTAATTTTAGATCCTATTTTTTGAAGTGTTTTGAATTTGTAAAGCATGTTTAATTGTTAAATTCTACTTTTAGGAGCGTTTGAATTTGTAAAAAACGTTTAATATTAGATCGTGTTTTAAGTGATTAAGATTTGATAATATATAAAATGGTGTGTTTAGTAGTTCACATTGATACCAAAAAAGTGTGACATCAAAGTTATTACAACTATCAAGAAAGATTTAGGACTGGTTTCATCAAAGATGCTAAGAATCGTCACGTGCTCGCTCTTGTATTTGCAAACAAATCAAAATTGATAAATATATTCAAGGAGGAAAACACTGATCACATTTACCAAAAATTCAAATATATATTGATAATTTTAATTACAGAATTACAACTATAGGGACCTTCATGATAAATTGCAACACTCACTCTCCTATATAATAAAACAAATATAATGTTTACTTTGATATAGAAGCAAACCGTATAAATAAAATCATGAAAGATGAGATATTAAATACAAAAATGTGCAAATAATTTCTTCTGCAAGATAATACTACTCTGCTACAATATATATGGACGTTTTTCCTTCCAAAATGCAAATATGTACCATGCATCTCACTCACTCTTTTCTTCAGAATCACCAAATACAAACTCAGCGCATAAATTCTTCAAAGCAATGACAACGGTCATTATTAAAGGACCCATAATTGCTCCCTGTTATATAAAATTTACTACATTGTTAGATTAGGGTCAAGCAGAGATGAAATGAGCTATGTGAACTGCGTCTGTTCTTTTTTTCCCTCTCAATTTTAGATTGGACAAAAGAAATATATGCACGAAGTGAACATTAGACGTATCGATCTGTTATAGATGTTATAGATAAATTTCATAATAATAGCTAGTATGTTGTGGACATATTTAAGTTTAAATGTGCTTATGTTCATGAAGAAACAACCACCTAATGTTCTGGTGTACCAAAAAACATTACATAGAATAAATCACAGGATACATTTATACTCAACTGAAGTCGGATTCTAGATCCATAATAAAATACATAGATAAAGATGCAAGGGTATTATTGGTAATCCAAAAAGACACGATTGAAATTGGTTCATGGAATTCTCATTATTAGTAGTAAAGATTTGTTTGGGATTTTAGACCATTTGGGCTAGAAAATCTTTAGTTAGATGAGTAGCCTATATATAATCTCCTAGGGTTTTGGCTAGCCTCCACATCCAATCATTTGTGCCTCCATAGAAAAATGTAAGTCTTCTTCTCCTTCATCTTCCTTCTCCAAAACCCTAGACTTCTCCCTCTTCTTCCTCCACAATTTTCCTCCTCCTTCTCCACAAATTTCGGCCACAACATCTCCTCTTCCTCTAACCACAAAACCCTAGCCTAAAAACCCACTACTCCTCTCTCCTTCTCCCTAGATCTTCTTCTCCACCACTCCTCTTCCCCTAAAAATTTGCCATCACCTTCACCACCTCCTCTCACCTTCTTCTCTTCTCTCATATTCTCCTCCTCTTCCCAAAACCCTCGACCCTCCTCTACCAAAACCCTAACCCTAGGCCGAAAACCCCTTCACCAAAACCTAGTCTAACAAAACCCAAAACCCTATGGCCGAACCCCCTTTACCCAAAATCCCTGTGGCCGAACCCAAACACTAATAAACTAGCCTATAGCTAAGCGTATGCACCCCTAGTCAAGCCCTCTTCACATGTTTATATCTATTTTTTTATTTTTCTATTTTTTTTCTATGTAAAATTATTTGTTTACGTATGAAATTTATTTTTATTTTTCAAGCATCGGATTTCGATTCTCTTCTCACTCAAACTAGTCCGTAGTTTGTTGATTTTTGTGTTGCGCTTTGAATCACTTTTCCAACCAAAGAAAGGTGAGAAATCACACTTGACATACGTACTTATTTATTTGATGAATTGATGACAATTGAATTGTGAAGATATGTATATGCAAGTTTGACATTTCACCTATGATTTTATCATGTTATTTCATATGTTTATATCATATTACTTCATATGTTTATATCATGTATTACATATGTTTATGTTATGTCATTCATATGATTTTATTTTGTTGTTTCATATCATATTATACCTGTTTGATCATATGCCATGATATGCTGAATATTGTTATGTTTATTTCATATTCTGGAATCACGCTGCAAGTTCCTTCACTATGGGTTGAAATGATACATACCCAAACGATCTTTAGAGTAAAGAAAAATTGTTATGGACTGAAATGATAGGCTTGAGCAATTTTATTTGACTTGGGATTGCGGGTTTGAAATGATATAAAACCCGAAAAATTAATAAATTGAGGATTGAAATGATATATGTCCTTATTTACTTGACCCTAGGGTAGAGAATTTTATATAGACTCTGTGGTTGATTTAAAAATGATTTTCTAAACATTAGTAAGTATTTTGGATTTCTATATATGAATCTAAACTAAATTTAATGTAAGGATTTCTGTAAATTGTTTACATGTGTTAAATTTTTTATAAGAAATAAATAGCTGGAAATGTAAAGTTTTGGAATCTAATTTATAGTATGAAGGTTAATAAAAAATTTAATAATCCGATTTGACCTAATAATGGAATTTTATTCTGACCTATAAATTGCAAGTTTTAATTTATGTAATAGTAATTAAAATGATAAATGTTTTGTGGAAAAAAAATGTAAGTTTTAACTAATGTAAATGGTATCATTTGGGAAATAAAAATGATAAAATGTTATTTACTGAAAGAAAATAAAGGGTAAGTTAAAATACTTTTAACTTGGCATAAGGATTTCTGCTTTAAAATTTGATATTTTAGTAACAAAGTTATTTTATCAAAGGTGTGATTTCTTTAAATGACTAAATAGCTTAAATTTGAGTAATATAATAGGAAATAGAATGACTTTGATAAAAACTGTAAATATATATATATATATATATATGTATGTATGTATACACACTATTTGATTTTATAGACTATTGTAGTAGGAAGTATTACAGTAACAATTCGAAACTGCTGTGATTTCTTACGGTAGTAATTCAAAACTGCTGCAGTTTCTTACTGTAACAATTCTGCACTGCTGCGGATACTTACTGTGACACTTCTGCATTGCTGCAAATTCTTACCGTAATAGTTCTGCACTGCTGCGAATTCTTACAGTAGCACTTCTGTACTGCTGTGTTTTCTTAAAGGTGACATTTTCTGAATGCTACAATTTTCTTAAAGGTTACATGTATGGTTCTAAAAGTTACATTCTTAAAGTGCAATGATCTCTAAACTTTTATGTTTAAAAAGGGGTTATAATTAAATAAATTTAGAAGTGTTACTACCTTGGAAAAATGAATATATTTTAAAGAATAATGATATGGAATTTATATGGTTTCGAAATGAATATGTTTGATATGAAATATAAACCATTTGAAAATTATATAACCACGGGTTATAATAACGATTGGTTGTTAAAGAGACCGGGATCAGATATGGACATACTTTCTGTCGATACCGAAAACCACTTTGAAAATTGTGTACGCGGTGGAGATTCCCGAATGAAGTAGGATGGTGGCGACGATCCTAAAGGTATATTTACATGGACCTAACTCCATGGACCTAACTCCCGTGAGTTAGCATAAGGTGGCTAAAACAGGAGCAATTGACGGGCCAAGGAGGTAGCTCCTCTAATCGGACACACTTCATCGGTAGCCATCCTATTACTTTGTGATTGATTTGGTGCGCACCTTTGATTCAGGAGTGTGGATCGAGTTGGGCGGTAGTTGTGGCTATGCGTTACCAATAGTCCGGAAGTGTAATTGGTATATCTACCCTGCCATTTCCTAGTTGTGCCGTGTCACCTACCCTAGCGCGCCTTCTACGAGTTTGTTTTATGTTGTACCTATGTGGTATCTCTGGCGGCTCCAGTTTACAGTGAGCTACGGTACTATATAGACTATTGGCATACCTAAAAATGTGTTAAGGTGGAAAATGTAAAGCCTTAACGCTATTTTTAAATAGTATACTTTACTTTAGACCCTATTATAATAGCGTATACTACTACATAGTAGATAGTTTAACGGATCCTTAGAGGATGGGCGATCCCAAGCATCCTTTAAGTTACTGACGCATTTCTTTACAGTTCACATGAGTTAATTTTCATTTTATAAGTATGTATGTCCTGACTCGAGTGTTTTGTGTTTTGCTTCACGCTTGGGTCAGCCTGAGTTCCACAGCTTTGGTTTCATCCTCTTTCGAAGCTAGAGATCCGTTGAAGATTCAGTCGTCTACTTGATATTTTATTCCAGTTATTTCCATGCCACTTTTTCTTTTGTAGTGGCAACTTATGTATCTAACTTTACAAGTATATTTGTTTCCAGACTTGGTATTATGTATTAGTTTTGAAACTTTGTATCTAGTAGCTTCATGAACTACTATAGTTATTTATTCCGCTGCAAGTTATTCTGATATTCTGTGTCTGTGATTCTGTGATTGATTTTATTTGCCCTAAATTTTAGTAACAATCTGTCGTTTTGAATTATTCAAGTCTAACATGTGTGGTTTTATTGTCGATTTGAATGGTCCAAAATGGCGGGATGTTACCGATCTACTTTTGGTCATCAATCTATCATTGTATTTAGAGCTAATATCTTTTTTCTTGTAGAATTCATGTTCATTGTAGTGGTTAACACATACTCTGAATATAATTCTTGCAGGGAAGAAATAATATATTTAATGTTTTGGCCTGATTCAACGTTTGGGTAGATCTTTGGAAAGCAAGACTCAATTAATTTCGTTTTATATCTAGGATCTAGGATGGCAGCAATTGACATTAATAGATTACATTCACCCCAATATTCATCAAATTTGATCTTCATTTTGTTCACCATTTCACTCATATAAGAACAACCTTCGAATTCAACCACTTTATCATTCAAGGTTTGCTTAATTTTCCAAAGTTCGGGAAGAAATAGGTTTGAAGTGGGATAAGAAGTGCCAGAAAAAATATTGGAAGCTTCATTAAAAATTTCTAAAATTTTACATACCGACTCGGCTTTCTCCCAATCTAATTTCGAAGGAAGCCAAGTATAAGACGGATCTCTTTCTTGATACATAGAGAACACCTTTTTAAATTGAATAGCACATTCTAGCATTTCATATGTTGAGTTCCAACGGGTAGGAACATCGAGGACTAAGCGTATAGAGATCGGAGGTTGTAGCTGTTTAAAAATATCCATAAACTTGTTTAGTCGTTGAGGGGACATTTTAAAATACTTCACACTTTCTCGAATATTTTGAAACACACACTTTATTTCACTTAATCCATCCTACACCATTAGGTTCAAAATATGTGCACAATATCTAACATGAAAAATCTTTCCCTTGAAATAGAGTCTATCCTTTAATGAAAAATTCTCTTTAAGTGTTCTCACGGCTAAATCATTAGATGATGCATTATCAAGTGTTATGGAAGATACTTTATTTTCTATCTCCCAATCTAAAAGGTATGCAAAAATAGCATCAGCGATTGCAAGACCAGTATGCGGTGGAGGTAAACTAAGGTAAACTACCAAAGTTTTACACGCTTTTGTAACTTCCAATTCGAGTCTAAAAAATGACATGTAAGACACATATATCCTATAGTTTGATTTGATGTCCATAAGTTGGTTGTCAAACTAACCCTACCCGTACCCCTTAGCAATTCTTTCAAAATCTTCTTCTCATTTTCATATACTTTCATGCATGCACCTTTTATGGTTACTCTCGATTTTTTCTCAAATTCAAGGTTCAACATTTGAGAATACAAGATAAAAAATTCGTGTTCAACCATTCTAAATGGATATTCATGCACAATAATCATTGTAGCCATTATTTCCTTAATCTTTGTCTTGTCATATTTATAAAGAGCCAATTTTCCAATCAAACCACTATCATTAGATGGTTTCTCTTTGAATATATCTTTACCTAAAATTTTCTGCTGTTTTTGTTTCACAATGTGAACACGACACTTGTTTAAATGTCTTTTAAATGTAGTTGTACTTCCATCCTTAGTAATTGTTATTTTTGTTCACAATGGATACGCATACCATATTTTCTTATCGTGCCATCTTTAGCTTCTTTTGTATGTCGTTCAAACTCAAGCCAAACTTCTGATTTTCTTTTTCGTGCTTTTTCTTCAATCTCTTTAACATCTCTCTCATCTTTAAAATTTGCTTGTTATCCATCTCCTTCTTTCATAGGTTGTCCATCATCATCACCGATGAATATTTCTTATGGTTGTTTGTCATTCATGTCATCATTATCACCTAAAAATAATGCAAAATTAAGGATGAAACGATACTAAAGTAATTCGTGATAGCTAAATTATGAAACTGTAGTTAAATGGAAAGTTAGTAATCACTATGTTGAATAGATGAAGATTATCATGCTTTGTTTTGATGTTTAATTTTTTAGTTTAATAGATCTACTACATACCCCTATATTAAATATAATAGTATCTAATATTAAGGAATGAGTATCAAAACTATCAAAACCTGGAATAAAGATAAAAAACAATGAAATTTTATTGCTAAACTATTATCTTATCATATCTGTAATTAACGATCAGAGAATAAACATGTTCATAGTTACAAGCTATTAATTAGAAAATGGTAAAATTTTGTTACCAAACACGTTCATATGTAAGAATGATTACCAAATTTATACAAACCTCAAAGAAAGATGACTGAATTTTTTTTACCAAACTACAGTTTCTTCATATCCACTATTAACAGATATAAAATATGCATGTTCATATTTATCTTTTAGCAGAAAATGACTATCAACTTCAATGGGAAAAAGCAGTAGGAAAATTAGCATTATTGGCAACTAAAATAAGAAATGAAACAACTATGAATAAGTGAAAAAATTCTGCGCATAAAAACTACTAACATCAACAATTGGCAAAACTTTACATGTATGATTTATTTTTAGTGTACTACTGTAATCCAATACCACATGGATACTCATTATTATACTATATGACAAAACAAAAAGCAAATAAAAGAATCATTTTTTGTTTAAATTTCGAAATAAAAAATGAAATATTATGCTTACTAGTAGGTTGTAATGAAGAAGCCCTGAAATCACGGTTAGAATTAAGAGAGAATATACTTTTAACTTGATTATCTGATGGATTCTCTAGTTGAGAAATATTTATAATGCTAAACTGAATTAGGGTTGAGAATCAGGACTGATTTGAAACAGTAGATGGAGTTAATAAAATTGACGATTCGTATAGAGAAGATCATGCGTTTTTTATTGGGAAAGATGGAATTAGATTAATTATGTGTGGGAATTGAAAGATAATCATTCTAATGGATTTTCTCATATCTTTCTATGGGAAGAAGAAAGGTCAAAAGTCTACTGCATTTAGATATGTGATGTGAGCTAACAGTTTGACTTTTCAGATTATATATTTGTATCTGTTCACGGACTATTCCGGTTTGGACATGCCTTGTTCGAGCTCGGATCGAAATTTTTGAGCGGACAGTGAAATATGTTTGAATCCAGCTCGTCATATATACAGACAGTCTAACGATCGAACCAATTTTCAGGACGAACACGGACGGGCGTCGGGCTATTTGGGAAAAAGAACAATGCAGACCCGTTGGTTGAAGGGGTTCAAAATAAGAGCAATATTGATGCCCTAGATGAGGACTCGGATTCGAGGAGACGACCTAGGATCTCAAAATTCGAGGCATGCACTCCATTGAATGATTCGAGCAAAAACATCCACTTGGAGACTCGTGACTTAGACTAATGCAGGAAGCCGGCCCCAAGAGAATCCACCGAAACCTAGAAGAAATCCGAGAAATATTTCATATCTCATGAGACATAAGACCATAACACTGGCGATTGCAGACACCTCCGAGATGTGATCGAAGATCTGATCTGAAAAGGAAAGCTTTAACAGTATGTGCAAGCCCCGTAGGATGGCGGGTAGGAAACGTCCGACCCTTACCAATAAAGACCTTTAGTTATTAACTAGGCGGTCGACGGTCGACTTCCAACTGAGAAGGGCTAGAGCAAAGTGGAATAGCGAACGCACGATGTTGCTTCACTTATCAATAAGATTTATTTCGATTTTCATTAAACTACTTCATTAAATAGACTTTGTTTTTTCTATTTTCGAATAAAATGGCCCTTCGGTCGTGTACTTCTATCTTTATGTAATTATGTTGCGAACTACGACCAACCTGAATTAAACTACATGCAAACGATGCGGATGATCAAGTACCTAGAGTTAGGTGCCAAACAACCTCCATAGACCATGATTGGACCTTTGGAGTTTCGTTAAGATGAGCGTGAGTCGACCGCTCATCAGCTATCATACGCCCCTGACTTTGGGGCAAGATCTCGAAATGGAAAGTGGATGTGACCCGATCATCCACTCACCAACTCGTACTTGAAGTTTGCCAAGATACTTATGCCTCTCCCAAAGCTCAGCGTAACCGGGATTCAACTAGAAGTGGACGTGACTTGGCTGTCCACACTTCGACTCCTGCCCTGGACACATGGGAAGTTTGGGAGCTCAACCTAAAGTAGGCGTGACTGACCATCTACTCATCAACCACTGCCCTTGACACGGGGGCACGACTGCAGCTTGAGGTGGACATGACCCGACTATCCACCTAGCAACTCTCTCCCTCGACTTGCCGAGAGAAGTATGAAGCAAATTGTACGTGACCTAATCGTCCAACCCAAACATGGATGTGATCTAGCCATCCATCGCTTACTCCCTTCCTTAACTTGACAGGAGGAGTTACAATCACCAAGTGGACGTGAATCGACCATCTACTCGCCAACTTCTGTCCTCGGCGTTGGGAGTAGAATTCCATTCCACGAATGAACGTGACTCGACCATCCATTCAACAGCTCCTGCCTTGTTTCAACAGGTGGAATATAAACTCATAAAAACGGGTATGACTGGTTACCCATCGTATAACTCTAGTTCCCAGATTGCGAACTGGAGTATAAACACAAGAAAATAGATGCGTATCTACCGTCCATCGATCAACTCAGGTCTCTAGCGAGTAGATAAGAGTATAAACTAAAGACGGGTGTGAACGACCACCCGTCGAATGACTCTGGTCCCCAGTGCGTGGATAAGAGTATAAAATAGAGATGGATACGACCCGACCGTCCATTGGATAACTTCGGTTCCCAGAGCGTGGATAGGAGAAAAAACCATGAAGGAGTGTGACTTGACCATTCATTCTCCAGCGCCCTCCTTCGATCCGTCAGGAAGAGTATGAAACCAGATGAGCATGACTCGACTGCTCCTGAGCTAACTCTATCCCTTGATCCGATGGGAGAATAGAAATCAAAATGGACGTGACTACCGTCCAGCTACGAATGAATGTGACACGACGGTTCATTAGCTAACTCTGACCATGATCTAACTAGAAGAGTAATTCGAAACGGACGTGATTCGACCATCCGCTCTCAACTCTTTTCCCTGACTTGGGGGGCAAAAACACGATTCAAAGTGGATGTGGTCCGACCATCCGCTCCCTTGCTCGAGCTCGAAGTTCGCCAGAACACTCATCTTACTTCCAAGGCTCGGTAGAAACAAAATCCAAATGAAAGTGGACGTGGTACGACCGTCCATGCATCGACTCCTGCCCTGGATGCAAGGGGCAGTTTGAGAGCCCAAGCTTAGAATGGACGTGATTCGACCATCCAATTCAAAGAGGATGTGATCCGTCCATCCGCGACCCTGCTCGCGTCTGAAGTACGGCAAAGTATTCAAGCCTTGCCCAAACATCGGCAAGCCCAAAATACAAACAAAAAATCGAACGTGGTTCGACCGTCCATTACCAACTCTGGTCCCCAGTGCATATTGGAGTATAAAAAACGTGGACATGGTTCGACCGTCCATTGACTAACTCAGGTTCCCAGAGTGCGGATTTGAGAATAAACACCAAATGGGTATGACTGACTGTCCGTCAACAGACTTTGTTCCCCAAGCGCGGACTATAGTATAAACACAAAAAAATGGACGCAGTTCGACCGCCCATCGATAAACTCTGGTCCCCAGAGCTTGAATAGGAGTATAAACAACAAATGGATGCGACTCGACCATTCATTCATCAACTCCGACCTGAACCTGATAAGAGGAGTATAAACTAAAAAGAACGTGACTCGACCGTCCACGAACTAACTCCGCTAACCAAAACTGGAGGCAGATGTACAAACTACTAAAAGCTGAATTCGACAGCTGACGATAGCTCTGGCTTGGTGTTCTTTACGACTTAAGGCAACGACCGCAAGGAGGCCTTAATACAAAACCAATCGGAATGACGTCCAAAGTTACGGGTGGCCGACTATATCGTACCATCGGATCGACGATCAATATCGATCCAAACCTTCTATATCGTGTCGCCGGATCAATGGTCAATGTAGATCCACACCAACCACAAATGGATGTGATTAGACCATCCATCTCTCGGTTTTTTTCCTTGATTCGACAGGGGAAGTTGAATCACAAAATGGATGTGACCTGACCAACCATTCTTCAATTCCTGCCTAGAATATGGCGAAATTTGCACCAAAAGTGGACGTGATTGACCGTTTGGTACTCAAATCATGCCCGAAATTCGATGAAGCATCTAAGTCTATTCCCGGGAAGGAGAAATCAGGATACAATCCAGAATAAGCGCGACTCAGCCTTCCATCAACTAACTCTGATCTTAGATACGGCATAAAAAATATAGAACTAAAGCGGATGTGACTTGCCCGTCCACTTATCGACATTTGACCCTGACTTGGGGGCACGAACGAGAATCAAGATGGATGTGACCCGACCATTCATCAATCAACTCTAATTCTTTGGAGCTTAGATGGAAGTGTAAACACAACTAGGATGAGACTCGATCGTCCATGCAGTACATCTATCAACCCAAGACTAGAGGCAGAAGTGTAATCAGCCAAAAGATGACTGCGACACTCAATACCATGACTCATGTCCAGTGTTTGAAATGTCTTGAGGCTATGACTGAAAGGATGCCTTGAGATATAATCATAGGATTGACGTCCAGATTCCAACCCGAACGACGAGTAACAGATCACGAGTACATTGAATGGAAAACGCATTACTCAAATACACAAGCAGATTCAAATTTAAAGTAAGAGCCAATCATTGCAGACAATCGCTCGCAGTGTCTAGAACCCATAACCATTAAATTTAACGAATAATCATTGTTATATGGATCAACCTGTTCCCCCGTGTTAAGTGTAATATAGTACGGTGTTGTGTTGTGCAGTGTTGTACAGTTCACTATTATACGACAGTTATGGCAAAACTCAGGAGTTCGACCGGAGTGACCGTCATCGCTGACTGTCCCAATTGGATTTCACGTCAATGGGTATACGTGAGAGTTACGTTCAAGTTTAGGGATCGACTATCGGCACAAAACATTCAGGGAATATGCATACATCTAAATTCCCGTTCAAACAAACAAGTGTGTTCATACATTTAAGTTCAAGTCTATACGGGCATACATGTGGATGCATTCGAGTCCAAGGTCACAAAGAAAGTATCCTTATAGGTAAAATCTATTCATACATGACCCAGGAGTACAAGACAAAGATATAAAAAAAATTCACCCAAGTATGAGATTGTAACCGATCCCATACCAAGGAGACATTCACTTGTGAGCGTGTGCACGCTGGGAAATATGGAATACTGACCCCTGAATATGTACATGTGAATATTTACGTGATAGAAGAAGATTAATATGGACTACTGATCCCTAAATATGACTCACGATGATAGAAGAAGATCAATTATATAGGTATCAGTTTCGATGAAGTATCACAGAGGATTTTTCTCTTCATGAACACAAAAGCTCCATATCATTGAGTAGACATTGGCAATCAAAATGAACCAACAACAACAATAAAATATCAATCCGTTCATCAAATTAACCAAACTCCAACAGTTTTTCATTTAATCAACAACATCAAACAACCTTGAATCATCAATGATACTATAGTGCAATCTTCATAAAAACATGGCACCATCTTAATCTCAACACCAAGACCGCATATGCATTCGATCAGATCAAATAATCAGACTCATCGTCGTCTCCAACATGCCTACAACTGATCCCTTATGCTTTTAACCCACGACTGATCCCAATGCTTGCTACCACTCCACTTCATCTCCTTCACAACAATACCAATCCCACATTTATCTGCAACTCCATCTCATCCATCCCATATCCATACCGAACGCCCCACGCCAACCAACATCCGATACCACACCCCACTTCATCTCTAAAACATTAGCACCGATCCCATGCCTACAATCAATCCCTATACTCACTCCAACCCAACACCTATTTACGCACGCAGTGATGAATTTCAAATCGAAATCAAGTGACACCCAGGCGGATTGGGTCTAGGGCTTCAAAAGGGATTCGACCTTGAGAATTAATCAATTAGAAGTGATGATTGGTGAATTTGGAGCACGAATAGGTGGAGGTACCGTGGATATAGGGTTCGACCTAGTCGATTCGAGATTTGACATTGTTGGAGGTTGGGAACTCGAGCTCTTTAATGGCGGCTGAAGGAATGGAATGGGTTCGGTTGCAAATAGGTTGGAAATGACCGAACGAATGAAAAAGAGGGGACCGGTGTAAGAAAGTGAAGAAGGATAAGGGATCAGGTCAGTTGCAAGGAGGAATGAATATAAGCAAATGATAGAAAATGGAAACAAAGGATTGATTAAGCGGGTCATACCATACGTAGTCCAATAATCCAAAATGAAAAGCATGTGTTTTCACTCAATACGCTACTTAATCCATTGCAAATGGGTCCAAGCGTTAAACGTGTGCTTACGGGATCGATATCGATCCCCTTATAGGGGTTGGTACCAAATCCTACCCGTATTAAAAAAAGGAAAAAAATAATAGATGAAATTATGAGCACAATTGGGTGGAAATTGGCAGCGGCCTATCGTCATCCGAACGTGATTTGTAGCCAGCGACAACAGAGAATACACGAATGAGCGTGTGTGCACACTCGACATTTGATTTTTTGACTCGATGGAAATTGAATTATTACCTAAGAACTCATGGGAGAGAGAACCAGTTCAAATAACCGAGGCCTATTAACTCGACCGATAAGCTCAATGGAACCGAGCACAAACAACAATTGAGAGATTGCACTCCAGTTTTGTACCGATGAATATCGATCAAGCGTCACAGCAAACAGAAAGAGATACGACTCTGTGAAGAGATAACTCAAAGGAGGGATAACGACTGTTTAAAAAATTGAATGGAATCCTTTCCGGCAACTCTAAATTGCTTCGATTCAAAGCACGTCACGTGTGAAACAAGACATACTTTGGGGGGCAAGTGTTATTTGGCATTTTGGGCCAGCTATATCCAGGACAGTTCGATAAATTAGACTCGACGGTAGATGAGGGAAGTAGCTCAGAGGGATAATCATGGAGTCCAGAGATTAAGCATAGATAATGATACAAAGCAGCGATCAAGCAAGACCAAGTGATAGACTCTCCAGAATATTCTAAGTATGGATTAGTATTTCTCTTAAGCAAGGGATCAGATCGTATCACTACTCCTAGGCAGGAGATCGGATCATATCAGCCCAGTAGTTCAACTCAATGGAAATCGATCGATATCCGCAAATAACATGTGGGGGACTATTCAAACTAGCTTTGGAAACACAAAGCCAACATCAAGGTGGACTTACTGGAGTGATCACATTACGCCATATGACCATTTGGACCGATTGGGGCCGATCCTGTATCCTTGGGAGTTAGGCCACGAAACTTTTGAGGTGACCTCGTCTACTCCATGAGATTCGGCCTGCGAAATTTTAGGAAGATATTCAGTCGTCTTTCCCTATAAATACATTGATCATTCTTCATAATGGGAATTTTTTTTCTGCAGGCTCTGCCATTACTATTCTTTATTCTTTTATTATTTGATCTCAGCTGATCCAAATCTATTGTATTTAAACAACTGGTGCAAGATCAATAAAAGAACCAAGGACGTAGGCTAAAATTGCCGAACCAGTATAAAAATTTGTGCCTGATTTACTTTTTCTGCTCTGTTTTAATTTTACTCTTCATTTGATCTCTACTAGAACTCTATTGGGTGTTTGTGACCAATTTTGATGCACACTTCAAAACATCTTTGATGGTATTATCACTCTCAACACTTGTAGAAGACACTATAATTTTTTGATGGTTCTAGCCATTATTAGAATCCCGATAGAATTTCGCTTATTCAAGATACAATTTTTTTAGTTTACCTAATATGTGTATTACCTTAATTTTTTTTGTATTCTATGAATGTAAACTCATTGACAGTAATGCATGAAACTTATTAATGAACTCAAAACAAAACAAAATCAATGGTTTTATTCTAATGATTTTTTAGTGTTAAACTTTTTCCTTTTTTTAATTTATGTCTCCTTTATCGCGATTGTTGTTGATAACACCATGCGCCATGAAAGGGGGACAACCAACAAGTGGAAAAAGCAATTTAACTTCACTAACTTTTGAGCTATAAGGTTGTTAGCCTTTATTTTGGGTTAACGCCACTAATCGATAGAAAAAGTAAAAATAATTGAAAGAATGCGAAGACATAAGTTAAAAAACACGAGATTTTTATAATGGTACAGATAATCGATGGCCTACGTCCACTTTGTTGTTTTTATTACTTTGTACTAGAACTATCAAGTTTACAATAAGTCTCGAAATTCAATATCTAGGTACAAAAAGACAGTCTATCCCCTAGCAAAAGTTAATAAAAGTTCCAAAGTCCTCTCTTTGTTGAATATGATGGCTAGTTATAGTTGAATCGAGCCTTCAAATTCATCAAATATTGTTTTAGATCACAAGTCAGTCAAATCTGGAATAATAGAAAAAAATCATGTCAAATTTGGATCAAATCTCATGGCTTGATGGATCGGTACCAATCCATTCATGGATCAACTTCGATCCATGTTCTTGGTCTAGTATTTGTACTTTTCTTCAATATGCCTTAGTCTTTATTCTTTTTCTCTGTGGCAAAATGGTTTTTTTAATGGATCATGTCAAATTTGGACTAAATTTCATGCCTTGACGGATCGGTACCGATCCATCCATGGATTGACTTCGATCTATGTTCTTGGTTCAGTATTTGTACTTTTCTTCAAAAATGCCCTAGTCTCTATTCTTTTTTCCTATGGCAAAATGGTCTTTTTGATGGATCACCACCAATCCATTCCCCATGCTCAAAATTTGTCTTTTTCTTCAACTTAGCTTAGAGATCCATAGTGCAAGATATTAAGGGAAAATTGTATTTTAGATGGATCGGTACCAATCCATGCACTTAGCCAAATTTTCCTTATTTCTTCTATCCTGTGTAGTTGATCGTCCTTAAATCCAGAGTCCATTCTTTTATCATTTCGTAATTCAGTTCCATCGAAATGTTGCATGAGTAAATTGTCGGATAACAACGGTCTTAATGGTTTTATTGTTTATCTTTAGTATGCACATAAGTTTCTTATTTATTCCATAATTTTTATGGATTTTATAATTACTACATTATGAAAATAGATATTTTCAAGAATAATGGAAGTTAATAAAGTTCAAATCTTCTCAATTTTTCCTTTCTTCAAAACCTTCTTTCCATAGCAAAACCTTTTTTGCATCATCTCTAGTCTATTTTTGAACCCATTGACTAAATAATAACAAAGGATGAAAAAAGTTTTCTAAAAGGAATGGGTTACCTATCTTAGTTTAAATGGGAGTCGTTCTTAATTAATTAAATGAGTCCATTTATTACAATTAATCAATATTTCTAATAAATGATCAATATTGCATTATAAAAGTCATACGAGCAATATTTGCAATTATATAATAGCTCATTTGAAAGGTGTTTTCGAACATAAATTAGCAAACTTACCCAACTTATTCTATGCTTTTTATTTTCATTTAATAAAAAAAAACCGGCAATAAATTTGTTAAGATGCAACTGCATGAAACCTAACATATGGATAAAAGATTGAAACCTAACAAGATACATTTGTAGTCTTCCCAGATATATTTTTTAATCAAAATAATAGGCAAACACTAATATAAGTGATGATATCAATATCAAAAGTACAAAACCTAACAAGATATCAACAACACAAACAATATTATCATCCAACCACCTCCTTTGTCGATTCCTAAGTGTTGTTTACAATGGGTTTAACAAATAAAATAAACACAAAATATATCAATATCCTAGATCCAAGGTAGTTAAGGCACTGAGGTGCGAAAATATAAAAAGTTTGTGCCTTGAGTTTTCTGCGCCTTAAACCTTTTTGTGCGCCTTTTTATATCACTGTTCGTTTTTTACTTTAAAAAACTGCACTATGAATTAACATTAAAATCGATAATTTTAGTATTAACACATGTTTATAATCATTTTTTCGCTAATAAGAAAGCACTAGCAAGTAGATACGAAGTCACGAATGATAATCTTGACTGACTAAATGATGTCAAGTTAAAGTTTACAACATTGAAAATATAGAAATTACAGTAATAAAAAGATCAAAATCATAAAGTGTTCTAGCACAACTTAAGGCACACTTTTAGGTAATTAGGAGCTCCAGCAAAAGGCATGCTTTTTGGGCGCCTTAAGTAGATCACACACCTTAATAACACAGCCTAGATCGAGAAGAGATGTTATGGAAATGACTTTCTTGTATTTTAAGAATATAACTTGAATAAAAAATAGTTGCACAAAACCATTTTCAAACATTAAAAATAATCATGATCCAAAGATTTTTCATGCACCTATCAACCCATGTTCTTCATTGCAATTGAATGATAAGATGACTACAACTTTTTTATATTCTGAATGCTTCATCATGGTTAATAGAGCATAACCATTGAGTTGGGCCTAACTCATTTATAATCCTTATATCTTGAATTTTTTTCATCCTATAAATATTAGTATCACATATTTTAAATTTAAACGCTTGACGTAGGTACTATGATTTATGCACACACACATATTCAGTCTTCACATTCAATTAAATTGCATCAACAAAGCGAATATGTGAAAATTACTTTATGTAATACAAAACAAATACACAAGCCTATATCATCTCTAAGTCGATCATTTTCTCTTTCTCAAACACAAACCAAATGTTACCATTGTCTACAAATAATGCATCTTCTATCATAACATATATCACACCATCAGTTTCAAAAGCATTTGTGATACCACAATGATTTCTACATGAATCATTGTAGATTTCTACTTCTATACCCATCAATTATTTGACTTGAGTTTATCATACAATAAATACTGGTACCTTAAATACAATCAACATTGATACCTTAAGCACATATGTACGAAGACATTCGATAAAAAACATGATCATCAGCACAATTATTAAATAGTGCAAGCATTAAACATTAACCTAATTTGGACTTGGACTCTCCAACTATCACTATTATATATATATATATATATATATATATTGTTGGAATAGAAACGCAATTTTTTGGTCCAACTGTGAAGTTCAAAAAATACCCTTACATGCAAACAAGAAGTCAATAGTTCGAATCCCACAAAAAACAAATCCTAATAACTATTTTCAAATGAAAACTTTAGAACGTACATAAGGTTACAAGTTCGACACTATGTTTAAACAAAAAAAATACAATTTTTTATGTTTTTCATTTTATTTTATGAAAACTACGTAGAAAAATTAAATTTTATAATAATTATTCATATGCACGGGCATTGCACATACCATAAAATCTCATATATATGTGCGTGTGCGTGTATGTATGTAATATACGATGTACCAAACTAAAAATGTTTACTGTTGGTCGCTATGCACGAGATTAAAGATGATCAATAGTAATAAATAATGTAAATGAAGCAGAAGTAGTAAAATAGATCACGCAGGCAATTTTATACTGGTTTGGAGCACCTCTCCTACATTCGGTCTCTAAGCACCTCTTAGGAATTTCACTATCAATACCCTCACTTCACCAGAAGGAACATGTTTACATACGCCGTCTGAACAACCGAACATGATTTCAATCTTACCGACTTCTCGGACTTAAACAAAACATAAATTGAACTTGACTTGACTTATGTCAACAAAACACGGATTTATCACACTTTCAGTACAAACCACGTATAACCACCACAAAAAATATGGAGATGAATAAACAAGGTGTATAAAAAGTGATACGACCTTTATTGGATAAAGTGGAGTGACAATGTAAGGCCCATAGTGTCTTAATTTGCCATTTTAAATGATTTAGTACTGAATCCACAGTAATCAACTATTGAAGTTTTTTATTTGAGAATATAAAAATCAATTTCAATCAAGAGAAAGATAGTTTGAGTGCATATGATTGATTAATTGGTTTTAGGGATGATCAGAGGCTTATATAAGAGTGAAAGGAAGCCATTAAATAGGTGCAACCCTGTAGAAATTTGTTTGGCGAAGAGAAGTTATTGAATAAACATCGAACACCTTTTCAAAAATATAGTTACTATATGAATTTTAAACACAGGATTTTAGATAGCACTATACAACGACAGTTTGCTTCAGGAAACGTTATCAAAAGTCTACTCAGAATGTTGACGTTTGGAGCTTTTGGTAGCATTTTTGGCAAAATGATGCATTTTGCCGTTGTAAAAAAACGGCTGTATATATTTGCAGTTTTGGCACTTTTTATCATTTTTCTTGCATTTAAAAATTCCAGAAAAGTCTAGAAAAAATCTTAAATATATTTTAGGATAATATTTATAGTTTTGATAGAAATTTGAATGGTTTGGAGTTTGTGTGGTTTTAACAATTTTAGACTATAATGATTCTATATAGACTCAACTTATGACATGCTTTCTTTTGGAGCTCCCGAGTCTATCTCTTCTTGTTGTCTTGACGCGTCTAAGTTCAAAAAGCTTTGTAAACACTACTATTGATCTTAGAACGCTCGAACACTCCATGATTGTTTTGTATTCTTCACATCTTGTACTGGTGCATATGTATGTTATCGTGTTCGATTGTGCGTATGTATTTGCTTCTTGAATGATCTGGATACTTGATAAAATCATTAGTAGAAATATTATAGCATTGTTATCATTAAAATACTGCACCATTCTTTTTTTTAATGATGACAACCTTACAACTAGTTATATATATATATATACATATATATATACAGACATATATATATATATTAAATAACTTACCATGGATATATAAAAGGTAAAACCCAGTGCACGAGGCTCCCGCATGATAGCGGGCTCTGAGGAGGTCGACAATGTATGCAGCATTTCCCACGTATTGCGAAGAGGCTGTTTTCGGACTCGAACCTGAGCGTCTAGATTATCATGCCGATGACCTAACCGTTAGGTCAAGGCTCCACCTCAACTTCCCGTGAATACATACTATATAAAAATATATAAGACCAATAATTTTTACACACACCTTTCTTAGGATAAGAATAACCATATTTATAATCTCCAACATACATCTCTAGATAATTACTAGCTAGCACAGATTAGGTTCTTTTAGGTAAGCCTTGCTGTAAAATAACCTTTGTCCTTTTCTCTAGCTAGCACGGATTAGTCCTTTTAGGTAAGCCTTGCTGTAAAATTGCCTTTGTCCTTTTTTCTAAAGATAAGCATAACATAGACATAGTTGTAAAGTTATCTTCTACGTGTACAATAAGCTGATAGATAGTGATGTAACATTATCTTTATCTTATTTATGATGATGTGGCAATATTCTTAGTGGCGGCAATGATACTAAATTAAATTCTTCTCGAAGAAATTCTTCTAAGCCAAAGAAGTGTTTTTCGGAAACTAGTGTCTTCAGAATAAGTTCTCTCCTATTTCTGCGTTTACCGATATAAACAATATTGGTATGGCTAATTTTAGTGTATATTTTTCTTTTCAAGTACTTCTCTTCATAAGCTTTATTTTGGATATAGGTTGTATCTACTTTGCATATCATCACCTGTGTTCGAATTAACACTCATCAAATCTTCTTCTTCATCTTCCGAATCTGTTCCTAGAATAGCTAAAATTTGATTTTTTAGATCCTTTTTAGATGAACTGGCTAATATTTTTTAAAACATCCGTAGCATCCCTTTTAGGAGGTGGTATTGTCTGAATTTTAGGTGATTCTAAATTGATTAATCCTTTAATTTCAAAGATTGAGTCTTTAAAAAAGTCATATTTATCTCACCATTTGATTAATATTCGTCTTCCTAGATAAGGGACATTTTTAAATATTAAGCCTAACTTTTGTAATGTTCTGGGGACAATGATAACATCTCATTTTACAATCCACGGTACTTGATAAAGAGTAGCAAATACTAATCCATGATTTTTATGGATGGATTTTTTTCGAGCAAATTCTTCAAAAAATGTTTTAATTTTTTCTGGCAAAATAATAAGATATAATCCAAAGTTTGAAAACCAAACTAAAAATCAACTTGGATAGACCAAGGATTTTTGCCTTGTAAATTGTATAAACCAGCTATGCCTTTTCTGTCTATTATCGTAACGGAAAGCGATTTCCCAAGCTTTGATATAATCATAATAATTGAAATTTATTTTATTTCTATATATATGTATAAGAATTTTTGAATTAGTTAATGATTATTTTGATTTGTATAAATCACCTTCCCACTGTTCATGTTTAATTAAATTATATTAACAATTGAAGCTTTTAAAAAAGCCCAATCACCACCCGATCTTAGGGTCGAATCAAATTGTATTGAATCAGTATATGTTAAAATATCTTAATAAAATTGAAAAACTTTTGGATAAATATATGGATCAGTAAAAATTTTAAAGTAGAAAGTTATAACCTCTTCTACTGATAAATGATTATATTTCTTTTCGATTGGAGATAACCAAATATTAGAGATAGGAATATAAGGGTATATGTATTCTTTTGTTGATACAGATTTTACCGCCGAATCATAAGCATCTTTTCTGAGCCTAGCCTCTTCAGGTATAGTTTTTAAGGCTTATTCTCTTAGTGTTTTTCGACCTTTTGGAAAATAGACTTATAACTCTGTTGTTGCTGAATTATTTCAGCATTACTACTTTTACCTATTTTGTCTTTCCCTTTATTCATACGAGTGTATATGCACGTCCAATTGGACCTGCATTTAATCACATTGTGCATGCAGTGATTCATGCATTACCCAGAATATTATTTCACTACTTCGTTATTTCGTTTAAAATGCACTGAATTTTTTTGCTTTATCCACTAATCTAGTACGTTATTGCTTTATTTGATGCATCAAATTAGTTATTATCTTGAAAATGGGTAACCATTATGACATATATAACTCACTCAAAGTTTATCTCCTCTATGTGAACAGCAAAAAAACATTTTGCCAACTTATAGACATAAAATTTATAAAATTGTACAATACAGAGCGAACCATGTCTGACTTGTACTTTGCACACAAAAAATATATTTGGATACCTGCTTGTGTATTCAAATTAGCTAATATTCCCAATTATGTCCTCCCTAATTATCTTGCTATATTCTTATTTTAATCCTTTGAACATTCACGTTTTTCAAAAAGTTTCATGTAATCACCCTTTAATAATTTATTCCTCCATATTTTCCAAATTAACTCTACTCAAAATTATTATAAATACGCCAATAACCACAAATACAGGGGTAATACCTTTGATATTGCAATCAAAAGTCTTGGATTAGATTTGCTTAAATACAAAAATTTCAATTAAATCCTTTAGTTTTTCAAAGTTATCATCACTCAATTCACACTTTTCAATTTAAGATCCAACGATTATTATTATTTAATAAGGCAAAGTATTTATCTATTCAGTAAATTCAAAATTTACCTTAAGCAAATATTTTATAAACAAACATTAATTTTTTATTTTTATATTAGTTATAAATAAACACAAAAAATACTCATTAATTCACATAATAAATGCTGAACCTAAAAATACTGCAATTTCAATCCGCAACTCATTTATCTTGACTGAAGTAACGAATGTCATTCACGCTGAAAAAAATAAAAATACAAACACCATAGCCTCCTCAAATCCTATAAAATATATTCAAATATTTTACCACATCAATTGTCACTACCATCATATAACCAAGCAAGCTATATCTCTCAATAAAACCACAAAGTTCCATTTCAACCTCATAGCAACTGAGCTGGGTCAGTCCAGTATAAAAACTAATTTACATGCCCATCTATTTTTGGCTACAAATATGTGCATCTGCATACTTTTGCTTTACATCCATAATGAATAACACATAATTGTATCGTTCGGAATACTTGCAGAATATTGGTATTGTATAATGACAAAAGATACTGGCTGGGAGTTCATCTGCATCAATCTTGATAATAGCAGTGTAAATTGCTCATTTATAGTTGTTGATATTGGGTATTGAATTCATTAGTTTGAAGTATATTTGATAGAGGAAACTGTCACTAATAGACAAAATTTCATATCATGGTAGTTATGTATTTTTTGTGTCCTTTTAGTATCGTATTGTATTCTACTCATGTTTTTTTGGGTTTAATTGATGATTGAGTAGCATATTGCTAGAAAAACCCTTTTACTGCATGTGTCCATTATATAAAGTCATTGATTTTATTATGTGGTAGACGAAAAGTTCTTTATCATTTCCTGTTTGAAGGTTTGTATAAATGAAATTAGTGCATTATGAATGTTCATGAAATTATCACTCTTATTATCTGCAGTTGAGGGACATTCATGTGCTGCTATTTGGAATTTGATCCTTTCTTTTGATAGGAAAGCAGGCCAAGGGTTCATTTGATATTTTGAGTTGTTGGATGTAAAACTTAACGGTTGAATTCAAATTAGCAAGAACATAACATTCCAATGTAAGGCAAAGCTTTAAACTACAAAGCAACGATGAACATTTGGAAGAATTAGATGTTTTAGCAGCTTCTGTTTTTAAACCAAAATATCTATCAAGGGTGTCTCCCAAACACCCATTCCATCTTCTAAGTTTCTAGTCATTTGCATAAGACAACCAAAGGTTAAAAAAAAAATTAGAATTGCAATTAGATAATTGAAAATATAATTAATGGCTACTTTCTAGTTTTAGATAGCCAAAATCTAAAAATTGCTTTTCTATGGAAGGATTACGAAATTTCACATAGATCATACTGCGCAAAGATAGCCTTCATTTCCCTCCGCCCTTGACTATGTTTGTTAATAAACTTGATGGCCAACATTGCATGACCAACCTAGCAAACTTATTGCTGTCCATTGTTACATCTATGTTCACTTGAGGACACTTCGATGTCAGCTGCAATAAAAATATGAAATCAGAATGATCAGTGCTTTAAAAAGATTGAATGCTCAAAACTTAGTAGATGAAACGTTGAATAAAATTCAAACCTCAGTTGAATGGAACCTATAATATATTACTTTGTTAAATGAAATTATACAGATTAAAGAATTACAATATTTAAACAGAAAAAATTCAAAGCTTGAAATCAATATTGCTTGACTTTGAAAGATTTAATGTGATAAAAAATTAAACTTGCAAGCATTTAAAATAAGGTCCGTGCTTCGCACGCGGGAAGATGATACTTCTTTGATGACATAATTTGCAATAATTACACATAACACATATATAATCTCAAATGGTTGCAACAATTACATCAATAACTCTTTGTACAACCGGGAATTGCTTTAGCAATTGACTCAATGGTGCAATTATTTTAATACATGTCTAATGCAGTAGTACCATTTCCGTCATCGGTATATAGACATGGATTGAAGGTCGACTGCCATTTTAGCATCCTTTATGGGATCCACAAAGGTTGTGGTAAAGAAGTCGAAGAGGCAGTTGCTGGACAGTGATTAGTTTGTTTTCATCTAGATGTAGAGGTAGATTTGTTCAATTCAAGTGGATAGAAAAAACGGATTGGTATAAATTCTAAAATTCTAAAGTATATCATTCTTATCCATGTTACAACTTACACACGATGATTAATCAAGTGTAAATAAAAATGAGCTGCGCAACAATGATATTTATGTATTAGAAGATACTGCACCCAAAGCAAGTCACTTATGTATGTAGACATAATAAGCATTTGATCTAATATAACGGAATCCTCTTTCTTGCAAGTAAAATATGGTTTTACGCTTTTGTAACTTGATTTTATCATTATAACTGCAACAACACCACACATTAAAGATCAGTGCAATATACTAAACATAAACTGATAAACACAGATGTATATAAAATCATAACATACCAATGGCAGCACTGCTGTTATTTTGTTTCCAACTCCTAGTCCTTGGTATTAAGAAAACGCACAAAGGATACTACATGACAACAATAAACTCTGGTTTCTCATAAAATCTAGTTCATCTCTTTCCACGCATTCCCACTCAAATTCTCTAACTCGGTTGGCAACAAAGAATTCAAGGTGCAACATAGCAAGTCCAGCCATTTAGCTCCCTGCTTCCTGTTATATCCCTGCTTCCTGTCATATCAATCATTTATCCTTCTCCACCCTTCATAAATCTTTCTATTTTGAACTCCATTGGATTTTCCCATGTCTTCTCATCCCACCCCATTTCTGCTACTGTGAAATTAGTACTTGCATTATTGCTTATCTTTCTAAATAAAGCATTATTTATGCGTAATGAGTACCTCAAATTTCAAAAATGGCATGTATTCGATCTTGGGTAAAGCAGGAATAAATAAATTACATGCGTGTAGAAAAAGTTATTATCAAGATATATTATCATTCCCTAACCTAGTTATTTTAATGTAAAAACAGTGGGTGCTTTTTCCTAATCATAAATAAGAAACCACAAAATCCAAAATATTAAATATCACCCATATTGGCATTCTAGTATGCCCACCTGACTTTGAATTGTTTCCATGATGTTGTACAAACAACGGCCAAATTACCAAAGAAAGTTAGTGAAAAAACAGTACTTAATGAACATATTACTACTTGAAACATGGGATATGCTAATTTCATCTCAACACAGCATATGTTAAGTTCATCTCTATCTAATTGCTAGCAATCAAGTCAAATCATATTTAGCAAGTTAAGGACAATGCTCACCTCCTCATATTCACCCCTTCATTCAACAATTTAGTAATCTTTTTTCAGTTGAATCGGATTTAAGATTGCAAAAGTTAATTCAAACACGAAAGCGTGACATAAATCAAGATGCACTCGATGAAGCGAGATGACTATTTTGATTCTCATCAAAGAAAATGTAATTGATTCTTCTAATACCATTTAAGTCATGAAATAAAGTTTCAAGACTACACAATTCTGAAGCTCACACTATAGCACTAACATCTGATGCTTACCGTCTCCATATCATTCTGCTCAGCCAATTCTCGGACATGTTATGTAGGTATTCAACTCCGGTCTGCATATCAGTGTTTCAGTCCACTTCCACATGCCTACATTTCGTGATGCGCTTCAGAAATTGTGTCTGGTTTTTTTGCTTTGCTTTTGTACATCTTAGTTTTATAAGGAACTTTATATTGAATCTGTGTGTTTAGATAATGGCATCTAATTCCAATGTCTCACCACATGAGTTTTTTCCAACATTGTTTAATTGATTTGAATAGGAACAGTCTAAAATATATCACTTGGATCCACATCTAGACACTTACCTCCTCAAGTAATATAACTTTTGGCTAGTTCAAAAACAACATTATAGTAATATTACTTTTGTTTGTTACCATAAAAATGAACAGCTTATTACTTTCCTGTGTCTATAAAAAGTGATTTGTTAGCCCACGTTAAGTTGCGTGTGTTGCGACGTGATCGAATGCATACCTTTAAAAAGTTTACAAAGGGTATTTATTTGATTATTAAAAATTATTTAAAAGCTCCATTACTTAAGCAGGATAATTGATCAACATTATTATAACCCGTTATTAGTGGCCACCAAAAATATACATTGTACAATAACAAAGCAAAACCCTATCTCATGTTTGATATACTTCTGTTTGTATTGGGCTGCAACCGCTTGTTCTATACCGCACCAGCCTTTCTTCTTGTTTCTGTAT
Organism: Allium fistulosum; assembly: GCA_030737815.1. NCBI lineage: Eukaryota > Viridiplantae > Streptophyta > Magnoliopsida > Asparagales > Amaryllidaceae > Allium > Allium fistulosum. The sequence continues at coordinate 331,589,328 of CM060906.1, forward strand.
TTGGGCCTTTAGCCCATTGTCTTATTCCTGTATTATAAATACAGTGATATTGTAAAGAGTATTGTAATGAGAAAAGCATAATAAAAATATATTCTCAACTTATCTTTTATGGTATCAGAGCCTTCTTTGCCTAACGGCAGATCTTTCTCCTCCAAATATTGATTTGCTATAGGGATCCCCTCAGAGCATTATCATCATAGGGGAGTATACCTTTCTCTAGATCACTGTTGCACACATTCTCCAGTTTCCCGTCTCTCAGTGCCTTCCTAGAGGCAGATCAGAATCAAGATCATCATCTCCACCTCTGGTTGCACTTTTCTGATCAGTTCTTTGAAAGGTAACATCGGTTCCTGTACATATATTACTGTTCTTCAATAGAACAATAATACATATAGCAGTGTACCTCTCTACACCTCTCTATTTGTCACTTCTTGAATCCTCTTGGACACCAAAATCAGTTTCTTGATCAAGAAATCAGAATTCTTGATTCTCTGATACATCATGGCCTTTGAAGAAGAGGATGTTACCTCTGCTAGCAACAGCAACAGACCTAAGGAGAATCAAAAATCAGAATCCATTTTGATCAGACCCAAAAATCAGTCAATAAGCACACCATTAGATGAAGACAATTACATCACATGGAAATATCAAGTTGAAATTGCCTTAAGAGGATATGACTTGCAAGAATATGTTAAAGGAACCAAAGTGATTCCCCCAGTGAACATCATAGATGATAAAGGTGAGGCAACAAGCAATCCAGATTACATTTTATACCAAAAACAAGACAACCTGCTGGCCTCTTGGCTCCTATCCTCAGTCAGTCAGAGTTTATTATCTCAATTAGTTGGATGTTACACATCATTTGAAATATGGTCATCCATTGAAAGAATTTTTAATTCTCAGTCAGCTGCAAGGATTATGCACTACAGAAGAGAACTACAAAATACAAGAAAGACTGATATGAGCATGAGAGAGTACCTTGCCAAAATCAAGAACCTGTGTGACAGGTTAAAGGCTGTTGGCCACAATATTTCAAATAGTGAGCAAATTCTGATTATCACCAATGGCCTTGACCAAGAATATGAATCTCTAGTAACATTTATTGCCACACAACCAACTCTACCTGATCTCGACTACGTCTACTCTGCTCTCCTTGCACATGAAGGTAGAGTAGAACAAAGAAAACTTATACAAGAAGATTACTCAGCAAACTATGTTTCAACCACAAAGAACAAAGGTCAGAGAAATGCCCAGAGTAATCAGAACACAAGAGGAGGTTACAATCAAAGGGGCAGAGGTAGAGGAAGATTTCCAAATAACAACAGAGTTAAATGCCAAATTTGCGAAAAATTTGGTCACATGGCAAATAAATGCTACTTCAGATTCAGAGAGGATGTTAACCCATCACAACAGGCACAGACAAACAGGCAACCAACAGTGAATATGGCACAGACCAACCAGCAATCAAGAAACAATCCAGACAATTCAACCGATGACACAACCAAGACTGATGACATCAACACAGAGGATTGGTTCCCAGATTCAGGGGCTACGAATCACATCACCAACAATCTACAAAATCTCAACTTGGGAAACAAAAGCTACACTGGTAAGAGTTTAGTTTCTATGGGTAATGGTGAAACTGAAAACATATCACATGTGGGGACAGGCACTATACAAGGTACTAGAGTACTTTATCTTAATAATCTATTAAGAGTGCCAAGTATCAAAAAGAATCTAATTAGTGTCTCACAATTTGCAAAGGAAAATCATGTATATTTTGAGTTTCACCCCAAATTTTGTCTTGTTAAAGATATGCTGAGTAAAGACATATTATTACAGGGTAAACTGGAACAGGGTCTGTACAAGTTCAGCAACATGAGAACTAAGAGTATTAGTGATAATCATACTTGGTGTAATAATACTAGCATGAGTGATGATAAGTATAATAGTGTTTTTCATACATGGCATTGTAAACTGGGACATCCCAGCTTTGACATTGTAAAACAAGTGTTGAATGAAAATAAAATTTCTTTTTTACCCTTACAAAATTCCCCAATATGCACACACTGTCAAATTGGTAAGAGTCATAAACTACCTTTTCAATACTCTGAAACTGTTTATGAAAGACCACTTGAGCTTGTGGCAGCCGACTTATGGGGACCATCTCCACACAACTCGACAAAGGGGGACAGGTATTATCTTTCCCTTGTTGATGCTTATAGCAGGTATACATGGATATATTTTCTCAAGGCTAAATCTGATACATGTAGTGCCATGAAACACTTTATCACTTGTGCTGAAAAACAACATAACTGCAATGTGAAAATTGTACAAACTGATGGTGGGGGAGAGTTTCAACCCTTAAAGGAGTTTTTCAGCACAAAAGGGATAGTGCATAGGTCTACATGTCCCCATACATCAGAACAGAATGGGTTGGTTGAGAGAAAACATAGGCACATTATGGAGACTGGGCTAACACTTCTATCTCAGGCAAATCTACCAATGAGATACTGGAGAGAGGCTTTTGCCACAGCAGTGTATCTCATTAATAGAATGCCAACCAAAGTGTTGAACCATACAAGTCCTTTTGAAAAATTATTTGGCATTAAACCAGACTATAAATACTTGAGGACTTTTGGCTGCCTGTGTTTTCCCTGCCTTAGACCATACAATAAACATAAATTAAGCCTAAGGTCTAGTCAATGTACCTTTTTAGGATATGCACACAATCAGAAGGGGTACATGTGTCTAGACCATAAGGGGAGAGTTTATATCTCGAGACATGTTGTTTTCAATGAAAATGTTTTCCCTTTTGCAGAAAAGGAAAAACATATGCAGCAAGCTAATGTTGATAAAGCAAGCACTAGTCAAATATCAGACCTATCAGAATGGCTAAGCACAGATATTCAATTAAATGGAGAGCTAGCAAGAAATGAAGCTAAAGACCACTCAGAGCAAACAACAACAAGCAGTTCTCAACATGATGAACAACCAGAATCCAACACACAGCAAGACCATATCAATAGAGATTTAACAACTGAAATTTCTGTTGAAAATGATAGGAATCACAGTATACCACAGCCAACTATTATCCAGCATCCCATGGTTACCAGATCAAAAAGTGGCATTTTTAAACCCAAAATATTAAACATTCAACTCAGTGAGGTGGAACCAACATCATATGAATATGCCATTAAAGACAGAAAATGGAAAAATGCCATGGATGAGGAGTACAATGCCCTAATCAAGAATAAAACATGGACACTTGTTGATCCACCAAAGCACAAAAATATTGTAGGAAGCAAATGGACATACAAAATAAAAAGAGATGCTGATGGCAAGGTCACTAAGTACAAGGCTAGACTTGTGGCAAAAGGGTACACACAACAGTTTGGATTTGATTTCAATGAGACCTTCTCTCCAGTCATCAAGCCAGCAACAGTTAGAATTATTCTAACTGTTGCTTTACATAAAAACTGGGAGATAAGGCAATTAGATGTGCACAATGCCTTTCTAAATGGTGACTTAGTGGAGGAAGTATATATGCAGCAGCCAGAGGGTTACAACTCAGAATCAAGTACAAATCAAGTATGCAAGTTACATAAAGCAATTTATGGTTTAAAACAAGCTTCAAGGGCCTGGTATGATAAGTTAAAAGGCACCTTGGTCAAAATGGGTTTCACTGCCACTAAATCTGACAGCTCTTTTTATACGAGAAATAAAAATGAGAGCAGCATCTACATCTTGGTTTATGTTGATGATATACTCATCACAGGTGACAGTCAGGATGAGATCAAACTAGTCATTAAACACTTGGATAAAGAGTTTGCTATAAAAGACATGGGTGAAGCAAGTTACTTTCTAGGCATACACATTCAAAGGAATACAGATTCCAGCATCACATTATCACAGAAACAATACATAACAAACATACTGGTCAGATCAAAGATGGATAAAGCTAAGCCACTTCCTACTCCTATGACAAGTAACCTCAAATTATCTAAGGATAAGGGTGAATATATTGAAAACATCAAACAGTACAGGAGCATTGTAGGAGCACTACAATATGCAACAATCACAAGACCAGACATCTGTTTCAGTGTTAATAAAGTATGCCAATATATGCAAACACCAACTATCGAGCACTGGCGCGCTGTCAAGCGTATTTTACGGTACTTGAAAGGGACTGTCAACCATGGACTAAAGCTCATATCTAACAAAAACTTAAATTTGCAAGCTTACAGTGATTCTGATTGGGCCAACGATCTCGATGACAGAAGATCCATCACCGGATACTGTGTTTACCTCGGCAGCAATCCCATCTCGTGGTGCACGAAGAAGCAAGCCACCATCTCTAGATCAAGCACTGAGGCTGAATACAGGGCCATCGCCAGCACCACGGCAGAGATCATCTGGACCGAGACTTTACTTCAGGAGTTAGGATTCAGACTAACTCGAAAGCCAACCATTTGGGTCGACAACTTGAGTGCTATTTCACTGTCTATTAACCCTACTCAGCACTCGAGAACGAAGCATCTGGAAGTTGATCTTCACTTCGTTCGCGAACAGACTGGTAACGGGAAACTACAGATTCTACATGTTCCATCATTTTATCAACGAGCCGATGTATTGACAAAAGCAATTTCGTCGAAAAACTTCGATAGATTCAGAGAGGATCTCAGGGTTTTTCCAGCCGCCATGAGAGACGAAAGGAAGATGGAACCCTAGTTTTATTTGAGGGGGCGTAACAAAGCAAAACCCTATCTCATGTTTGATATACTTCTGTTTGTATTGGGCTGCAACCGCTTGTTCTATACCGCACCAGCCTTTCTTCTTGTTTCTGTATTTGGGCCTTTAGCCCATTGTCTTATTCCTGTATTATAAATACAGTGATATTGTAAAGAGTATTGTAATGAGAAAAGCATAATAAAAATATATTCTCAACTTATCTTTTATACAAAAGTATACTTTGGAGAGAAAACAGAAGGTAAGAGAAATCACATGCTGCCTGAGCTGTCGGATCGGTGAGCAGTGAGTCATCTCATTCGTTCATCCATTCGCCTACGGTGGATGGCACGTTGCTGTGGAGGTCGAGTCTGGGATGAATGGAATCAGGGATGAATAGAGAGGCCGATAATTAACCTATAATTAATATGAATTAATTTCAGAACCCTTTTAGCTTCAATCCAAACATCGGATGGGAACCATCATTAACCTGTAATTAATTTCAGAATTTCATATAACCACATGAAAGTAAAATAGATTAGTTTTGAAGTTTGTATGCTATGTGTAACATAAGAAAATGATAATATCCATATGTTAAACCGTTTGTGAAATAAGAAAAAGAAAAATAAATTGATGCATGAAGATCGTAATAACCAAATATGTTGAAGGTTCTATTCTAAAGATCTCTATTTGAAATAGAAATGTATGGCTTGCAAAATTCATTGTATAGTAGTCTCGATAAAGATGAAAAGCTTGTGATATTGTGTATTAGAAGTTTGTAGCAGTCTAAAGTTCAACACAACAAATCACTTTTAAAAATTACATTACAGTATATTTTTAGGAACAATAAAAACATATAAATATAGTATTTAAAGTGTGTTATGCAAATTCTGAAAAGATGAACAGAAGGTAACATCGTACCTCTTTTAAGTATCCTGACAGTTTGATGAGTTGAGAGCCCCTTACTGCTATGTAGAAATCTGTTGGAATAATTGGTTTATATGCATGAAAAAGTGACACTACTAGCTTGTTCAAAAGTAACAAAACAATGAACTATGGTTGATACTCGTATATCATTATATCATCAGTACCATCATTCATGTAGTATATAACTTAACCAAACTATGAACGATCATGAATATATGCCAATCATATTAATGATTCATAGCTCAGAACTAAAATATCAACAATTTTAGAAACTTTCATAGTAAAGAAACAAAATCAGACCCACTGAAGATAACAGCCAAAAAAATCTTATAAAAATTCATATCAAAAATTAGATTCAGATGTCATCAGTACCATCATTCATGTAGTATATAACTTAACCAAACTATGAATGATCATGAATATATGCCAATCATATTAATGATTCATAGCTCAGAACTAAAATATCAACAATTTTAGAAACTTTCATAGTAAAGAAACAAAATCAGACCCACCGAAGATAACAGCCAAAAAAATCTTATAAAAATTCATATCAAAAATTAGAATCAGATGCTAAAGAATCAAAGAAGAAAAAACTGGCTTACGAAAGTTTCATGGTAAAAAGTAAAAGGTAAAAAGTAGAACCACCAACAATTAAAAGCAGGACAATCATTCGAGAAATCATACCTAAATCGAAATTAAAGATTAAGATCAAAAGCATCAAAATAGAAAATTCTGCATTTGTGTGATAAATGCAGATATTCAAAGCTAAATAAAAGCTGCAGTAGATTTACCGAATTATTCAACTGAGAATGGTGAATGTACTAAATTTCAAAGATATACCTTTAGTGCCAAATAACTAATATGAAAAAGAGTGGTTAACAAATATAGCTTGAATTTTGGCCTATAGAGCTTGAATTGTAGAAATTGGTAAAGACGTCATCAATCCCGCCTCTCTCTTTTGAGTATTAGAGTGGAAGAGGAACAGTATCCTGTTGAATGGGGGTCAAAAGGCTTGATTAATTGTCAAAGTCTGAGAAGACTTAGGTCGGGAGTCGCAGTTTGATAAACAAACCCTTGTTAGGATTTTCGAAAGTGGGATGGAAGGAAATGGATTTAGGGTTTTCTAGAGTTTTTTTGAGTTTGGGAAGAGAGGAAGAAGTGAAAAGCGGAGAATCCACGGAGGGTATTTTAGGTACTTCCAAAAGACACAGTTGATTTTCTATTGGGTGAATTCTCATTATTAGTAGTAGAGATTTGCCCTACAAAAATTCTCGGGTCAAAAAATCCAGTAAAGAAGTACTGGAGCTTTTTATAAATTCAATATGCTGATAATATAGCTTGTCATCGTGCAAATATTTGTTTTGAAATGATATTTTGAACATTTTTTGTAGGATTTCATTGGCAGATTTGCACTACTCTAAACAGAAAATTTGGTTTAATAAATCACTCTCAAATTTTTGAATACATAATACAATTGATAATATATATTTTTTACTGTAAAATAATTAATTCTTGGCCCTTGTCAAATACGAGAGGCAAATCTTACTAAAGATTCTTTATTATTAATTTTCTGTTTAAGAATTCCTCCATAACCAATATCGGATGCATCGGTTTTGACAATTTTAAATGCATTAGATTTCTTTTACCCTAGCTTTTATTCTTTTTACTGCATTTGTATGCATGTCTGACCATACTGGTGGGTTTTTCTTTAACCTTTCAAATAACATCATAAGCTAATTCTTTATCAAAATCAACTACATAATTTAAACTGCCTAAGAATCTTTGCAAGTGATTTTTATCTTTAATTTCGTTTGGAAATTTATCAGCAAATGCAACCGCTCTATCAATTGGAAAAATAGTTCTTTATTTTATAATATTACCAAGAAATCTTATTTCACTTTGAAAGAGTTTTATCTTTTTAGCTTATAGTTAAGTAATAATTTTCTGTCATCTACTGCATTTAATATTTCTATTATTTTACAAAAGTACTCTGAAGGTACTAATCCTTCATTGATGTAGTTTAAATCTGCACCAGAATCTATCATTGCTATTGTAGTAAAATAATATTTTTTATGTGCTATAACAGTAACTTCAGTATGCCATTTATGGGTAATTACCTTATCTATCGAATGAATAAATGTTAAAGGATATAATTCTCCTTCTCCTAAAATTTTATTATTATCTTGATTATGGCTACTGTTATCTTGGGGTTTTATTTCAATTAAGGACATTATTTCTTTTAATTCTTTTATTTATTGTTTAAGCATACTAACTTTATGTTGTAATTTTGCTATTGTAGTTTCAATATTTACTGGGTTAATATTACTTGAGGTTTTCACTCTGTTTAAAATATGTTTTAAATTGTAAGTCTTTGACATTTTAATTTTAACTTCTTTTTATTTTTTTTATTTTTATGGGTTTCTAAATATTTTTTTAACATACTTTTCCTTTCTTCTAGATCTGAAATTTTATCTATAATATCCAGAATGGAAATTTCTTCTTTTGTTAACATAAATAATCCAATAGCTTTACTTAAAGCTTTATAATAGTCACAGTTGCCATCACAATTGTTAGATTTTAAATTATTGTCTGAATCATTTTCTGATTTTTTTAGTTTCTGAATTAGTTTATGTAACAACAGATAATTTGAAAATTTATTTTTCTGAATTAGAACTTGATATAAATAATTTTTTAAGTGAAATTTTCAATTCTTCATCTATATCAAGATTATTTATTTTATTTTTCATTTTGCATTTATTAGCATAATGACCTGGTGTTTTACATTTCCAACATATTGGAACTTTTATTTGGTTAGACTTATTTTATTCTTTTTTCTTATAAAATTTATATGTTTTTCTTTTAGAGTTTTATTATTTTCTACATAATTTTCTTTTCCAAAAATTTTATTTTTATAAAATATTTCTTAGATGGCTTTTTAAACCTTTTATTTTCATTTATTGGTAATACACCAAATTGATCACAAAAATCTCCTAAAATTATTTTTTTATAAATTTTCTCCTTTTGGATTGTTTATGGAATTTTATTTCATTACATAGATGAATTCCTTCTATAACTATTTTAGTTGCTAATTCTCCATAAGTATATTGGCTATAAGTAATATTTCAATTTTTTGTTTTATACGATTTTTAACCCTTTCTGCAAGGAAATGAGGTAGTCCTGATAAGAACTTTTCTTTACAAAAATCATGATTACTGTCACTTGTAGTAAATAGTTTAGAAAAATATACATCTTTATACCATTTGAATTGTGATAAATTTTGGCATTTCAAATTTATTAATTGCTCTTGAGTTTTATCAGTTTGAAGTGCTGTAGCTCCAATAAAATGTTTAGCTATTGTGTATATTAGCGTATTTACGCAATCAGTTTTTGTCATTCCATCTTCTAGCTTTGTCAGACACACACACACACACACATATATATATATATATATATATATATATATATGTGTGTGTGTGTGTGTGTATGCGCGCGCGTGTGTGCGTGCGCGCGTGCGCGTGCGCGCGTGCTTTTGCTTCATTTGATAAATGAAAATCCCACCAACCTTTTAGTTGGTCAGTAAAACCTTGTACTATAGCTTTCGCTATTCTATCATCTGAATTACCTTTAATCTGACATGAAGTAGCATACATTGTCATATACTGCAAATTAGTTTCTATTTGATATTCAGTATGACCGTCAATATTCCATTCTACAATGGAGGTACCGTCAAAAGATATTGCTCCATAGTTATTTTGTTCCTCAAATAAGAGGTCAACTGGTGTCGGTCTTGTATAATATGGTTTACTATAGGAGGTATTTTCATAATTAATTTTATTAATTTAAAGATTATTTTCCTTCTTTTCTTGTCCTATGTTTAGGACATTTCTTTTAAGTTGTTTACTTCTTTGTCTGAATCATTATCAGATTCTGGTTCAGAGATTTCTCTAGTTATCCTATCTTCTATTATAGGTGCAAATTCATTTTCTTTAATTTTTAAAACATATAATCTTTTCATTATTTCTTTTAACATTTCTGAGTTTTATCTTGGTTTGTCTATGTTCATTTCTAAATTTTGCGCTGACCGTGGTTTAAATAAAACTTCATCCATATTGCAATTTTTTGTGATATTTATTTGGTCTTTATTAGACCCTTGTTCAATTCCTGTAAGCTGATTACCTATTGATTATAGTGTTAAATTTTTAAAATTAGTATTCTCTATTATTGCTTCTAATTTATTATCTTTCCTATAAGGAGTAGCAATAATTTCTTCTTTGTCTATTTTAACTGGTATTTTGCTTCCGGGGTGAATACTTCTAATTGTTTTACCTGTTTTGTAGTGTATTCCCTATAAGTAGAATTTATATTTGCAACTGTTAAGAAGTCATCAAAGTCTGGAAAAGAATCCTTTTATTTTTCTATTTTATACATTTTTCTATCATTGTGAAGATATCATAATCTTCTAATAGATCTTTTCCCATCTTTCTTAAAAATATTTTATATCTTTTGATCCTGTAACGACCCGTAATTTTCGATAATTAAAAATTGTAAATTTAATAAGGTTTTGTGACTTAATGTTGGAATAAATAAAAATTTGTAATTTAGTAATAAGAATATAACTGGAATAAAATTAGATAGTATTAATTTAAGGTAACTGATAACTGCTTTAAATGTAATTCCAATTAATTAAAAGTATTAAAGAGTTATAATTGATATAGATTGTAAATAAATTATTGTAATGTATGTATTAATGGATAATTGGATTAAAAGAGCAACTAATAATTTAAAAGTTGATTGATTAATGAAATAATGTGTAATGAATTGTAACTGAATAAATTAGTGTTGTAGTAGTAATTATAACACTTGTAGTGGACAATAAACTTATAAGATGTGACTAACAGTAATGGTGATAATTATTATATGTTACCTATTGATTTAGCATGTTTAATTAAATTGGAAATCAATTGCAATTATTTCACTTGATTAGTGCAGTTAATGTAGATTAAATTGATAATTGTAAAATAGAAATTCAATAAGATGTAACCAATGTAAATTTTATTCATAATATGATAATTTATTTAATAAAAAGAATTGAAATCAAGTTTGATCAATTTATTGGAATTTAAGCTATAATAAATGGATTTATTGTAATTTAATGTAATTAAATACTACGTTAACGAAAACTAAGATGATAATTGTAGAATGTTAGTGTGACAAGATATAAACAAATGTTAACTATGTCTGTAGAGTAATAATTGATTGGAAAAAAAAGACTGAAATCAAATAAAAACAATTTATTGGAATTTAATTTTAATTTATTGGATTTAATTACAGTTGAAATTGAACACTGTAATTAGTGAAATACTTAACATTGAATTTGACATGTAAATTTGTTTTAAATTATTGTAAATGTCTAAGTAATCTGATGAAAATTTGTTAGTTTATAAATATTGAATTAAAATAAGTGATTAATTAATTTAATATTAATTTATTTAATTAACGTGAAAATAGCCATTTTGGCCACTGTCTTGGATTTCGACTAAACCAGTTTCATCGGATCTGTAACAGTGAATTATTGTAGGATTTCAAGTTTTGTAGCGATCGGACTTGTCGTTTGATCGTACGGGCTCGAAACGCCTAGAAATCAGTTTAATTGAAATCAATTTGAAATAAGCTGATTTTAAAGAAACTTCTTCATACGATGGAATTAGAACTTGAAACCTATTCCATTGAGTTTAAAAATATCGAAAACATCTATTTTGATATATGGGATTACCCTTTTTTGTTTCAAGAACGAAACGGTCTTTTCGGGTCGTTTATCGTTCAACTTTCAAATCGATCTAGCCCATTCATTTCTATTTCTGATCTGCCTATATATAGCCTATTATAAATCCTAGCTATTTCTTATTTCATTTGTCTGTACGTACAATTCTACCTGCTTCTCTCTTTCCAATGGCAGACAAACCAAAACCAATTCCAAATTCAATTGCAAACTAAAATCAAATTGAAAAATCAAACTCCTCCAAACCATATCAAATTATATATCTTTTTGAAGGTCTCGACGAGCGCAATCCACTGTAGTGATTTGTTTTTCGATTCGGTTCACCGTTTGGCCAGAAATTGGCGATCAATTCTCGACCGTTTATTGGGGTTTGATGATCGTCGACGGATCGTCGAATTGGAGTTACCATCGCGTGGAGAGGGTCATGCGTTATTCATCGGTGGTATTCGCTTGGTGGTTTGATGGCGGGATCGGCTGATTTAATTTAATTAGTGTTGATGGAGGTGGCAGTGGTTGCTCCTTTCTCGGCCGTGGATGGACGTCGATCGCCGGGGTAGGGGGCCGCGTAGGTTGGGACGTGGTCGGCATGGCTGGGTAGTGGCTCCTAGCGACGCACGATGGTGCTTAGCTGGCGGTGTTCATGCATGCTCGGGGTGTGGGTAGGGTTACGGTCGCGTGAATTAGTGGGGGTGACGTGGCGGTGAGGTATGGTATGGCTGGTTATTTGTGTATTAAATTTAAATATAATTTTTTTTCTTAATCAATCGTTCTAATTGATATAACTTTTACATACGAGGCCTGATTTATGCGCGGTTCATTTTGTTGAGATTGTATCAAAATTCCAGACATTTTGACGCTAGTTTGGATGAATTTTGAGACTGTTGAAATTTGGACCTTTATTTGAATTCCAAATCGATTTGAATTCAAAGGTGAGTATTTTAACCCACTCACAATTATTAAACTATCTTATGTTAGTTAAATTAAATTTATGATGTGATTTCAAATTTATTGATTGATGTTTGGTATGTTTAAATTGTCATTCTAGTTAAATTTGACTTTTATTGCATTTAATCATCGTTTAATTTAATATTGAATTTACTTGTCAATTTAATGCCTGTTAATGATAATCAGTTATTTGTTGATGTTTATTGGTTGATTTGGATGATGATTGTGAAGTATGTTTGATTGTTAATATTGGATGACTGGATGTTGTATTTTATATGTTATAACACTGCAAGTTCCCTATGGGTTGAAATGATACATACCCGAATGATTTATAGATTAGTAAAAAATTGTTATGGGTCGAAACGATAGACTCGAGCGATTTTATGGATTTTTATTTAATTCGGGATTGCGGTTTGAAATGATATATAACCGTAAAATTTTAAATTGCGATTTGAAATGATATATAACCGTTAAATTTTAAATTGCGGATTGAAATGAAAAATATCTGTATCACTTGATCCTAGGGTAGAAAATTATATAAGGACACCGGATCGGTTAAATCAAATGATTTTTAAATCTTTAAATTTTGAATTCAGTTAACTGGTATTTTGAAATAGAAATTGATTCATATAAACTGAATTATTTTCGAAAGTCCAAGCATAAATGTTGAAATTGGAATTGATTTAATGGGTTGTTCAAAGGATTTAATTTGGAATTTCAAAGTTGAAGTGTCAAATATAAATGAATTTATCAGAATTGAGTTATTGAAATGTTTGGGTATGACTTTGAAATCTATTTTAAACTAATTCAAACTATTTTAGTTTATTTAACTATTTTAATCAATTTAAACTATTTTGATTTATTTTAATCTACTATAACCTATTTAATCCAATTTAATCTATTTTACCTATTTTAAACTGATTAAATTTATTTAATCTATTTTAAATGTATTTAATATAATTTAATTTATTTAATCTATTTTAAGTTTATTTAACCTATTTAAATCTATTTAAGATAATTTAAATTTATTTAATCTATTTTAAATCCATTTAAATCATTTTTAAAAATCTAATTAAATCAAATTTAAGTCTATATTAAGCTATTTTACTATTTTAAAACTATTTTTATCTATTTTAAATTATTTTCAAATTATTAAAAACTATTCATGACTATCTAAACTATTTCTAAAATTTCATATTGTTAAATTAGAAGTATTTATATTTAAAATCCTTGATGATGATTTACAACCTAAGTTGAAATTTGGAATTGATACCTTTTGTGAACGGACAAATTGAGTAAATATGATGATTTTGGAACGAGGATATAATTAACCATATGATTTCAAAAGTGAATATGATTTGAAAGTGAATATAGTTTTGAAAGTGAATATAATTTTGAAAGAGGTATGATTTGAAATCGAATATGATATTTTGATATAAATTGTGAATTGACTTTTTGAAATGTAAAAGAACCATCCGGTGTGAAATAAGCATTTGGTTGTTAAAGAGACCGGGATCGGATATTGTCATACTCTCTGCCAATACCGAAAACCACTTTAACAACTGTATACGTGGTGGAGATTCCAGTAATGAAGTAGGATGGTTTGGCGAACGATTCTGTATGAGGTATTTACGTGACCCTAACTCCCGTGAGTCAGCTTGATGTGGCTAAAACAGGAGCTACGCCGAGCCAAGTGAGGTCATTCCTCCTATCGGGCACATTTCTTCGATACCATTCTATTACTTTGTGATTGATTTGGTGGCCACCCCTTGATTTTGATTTGGGAGTGTGTTCCGAGGTGGGCGGTAGTAGCTGCTATGCGTTACCACCAGTCCGGATCCACAATTGGTATATCTACCCTGGGCATTGCCTCGAGTGCCTTATCGCATGCCTTATTGTGCCTTCTACGAGTTTGTTTTGTGTCGTACCTATGGAGTGCTCCTTGATAGCCCACCTGCGGGTGGAGTTTACAGTATCTGTATAGACTACGGCATTATATAAAATGTGTTAAGGGGGATATGGGTAACGCCTTAACGCTATTTTAATACTTTACTTTACTGTAGACATATTATAATAGCATATTGTACTACATAGTAGATAGTTTAACGGATCCTTAGGAGATGTAAATCCTGAACATCTCTTAAGTTATTGCAGTTACGTTAGACACTTGATAGGAGATGTCAAACCCCGTAAACATATCTGATGCCATTACACTCATATTTATTTACTGTTGATTTAACTTGCATAAGATCTTTTAGTTCTGACTCGAGTGTTTTGTCTTTTCAGTTCGCTCGGGTCAGTCTGAGCTTTTCAGTTTATCGAAGACTGCTTTCTGGAGGATGAAGATGAAGAATTTGTACTATTATTTATTCGTTATTCCGCTGCAATTATTTATTATTTATTCTTATTGTAAGTAACTTTGATCTGTATTATAAAAGTTTAATCAATGTTATTTGTAAACAGCTTCATGAACTGTTTATTTGATTATTATATTTTGTCATTCCGCTGCGAGATTCTGTATTTGTTTTTTTTCTTTCTCTCATTTTTCTTATTTTCCCCATAACAATCTGCCCTTCTAAATGGTTTGAGTTTGACGCATGTGTCTGCTTAAAACGTCCGAAAAAGCAGGTCATTGTAGTTGGTATCAACTTTGGTTTAGCAATAACCTTAGCTTTGTGGGGTCTGACTCTTTAGAAATATGGTAGTAATACCCTAGAATGAGTCGCTGAGTGTATATAAATGAGAGAGCGTATTTGTTAGTGTTATAAAAGGTTTTTGTATTGTGTTAATTTGTTCCGTTTTGTATTTATAAATTCTGGTCGGTACATAAGACGCTATGGCATCGATAGGAATTTCTAAACAGTTAATAGGACAGACCGACATAATATTGTTTGGAAATATAGGGAAATCAAATAATTTTGCCTATTATATATTTTGTATATAAAATAATAAATTTTATAACTGATATAGTTGGATGTGATATATTGTGTGTTATGTAGAGAAATTTTATAAATATTGATTGAAAACTAAAATTTATAAATAAAATGAATATAAACTAAAAAATTTAGAACTGAAGTTCCGGGATTTTTGAAAATTTCTTTCGAAAGATTTTGGAATATAATATTAGTAGTATTTAGAAGTATTTTATGATATGAATATTTCAATATGATTTGAAAGAAATGTTTTAAAGGAATTTTGGAATGAAATAAGTTTGTACTCCCCTCTTAGTCGTTGGAAATAATTTTGGTGATGAGAGCACGCATCATCGACGTTCATTTTCGAGTTTCGAAGTGGGAAGACTGCTGTGGTAGTTATACTGCACATCCGTTTTGATAAACCAATCTTAATTTTAAATTCTGAAGTTTGACTTTATATATATATATGTATATATATGTAAGTTATGAGTAGATATATATTATTTTAAATGATTGAAAATGGAACCGGTTGCTTAGTTCATTAGTTTTTGAAAATTAGAAATTGAAATTATTGTAATGAATGGAATCTTGACTATATTAATAATTGAAAGCTTCTAAAATGAAAAATAAGAAATTTTTGTTAAATTGATTAATGAAATAGATAAGAAACCAAAATTTTGAAAACTGCAACTAAAAAGGAAATGACAATAAGAAATGGTAACTATTAAACATTTTGTTGACTAAATATACAAGAGAAACTTGGGTAATATTCAATTGCATTCTAAAAGACACACACACACACACACACACACACATATATATATATATATACATATCTTACCAAATTATTAAAAGTTGAAATGTTAAATAAGATATGTAATAGAATATTGTGCAAGTAAACTTCAGTAAATGAAAGTGTTCAATGGACTTACTTTTATAAATAAGAATCCTAATGTTATAAATTGTTATGAACTTAAGTTGACATTTTAAGCTATTTAAATTTAGATTGAATAGTAAAAGGTGAACGTTGTAAGTAAATGATTATAAACTTAAATTAATGTTAAAGCCATTGATAATTAAAATGATTACTACATTAATTGAATGATTATAACTTCAGGAAACATTGAAATGATTTAGAAATGGTGTTAATATTCAATAATACTATATATGGAAGAATGAATGTGAAGAAAAATAAATAATCTGTAAATGGTGAATTGAATTGTAAAGAAACTTACCTAATAACGTATAATCCAATAATTGATATAAAAATAAGTTATTTGAGCAATGAATGTAGAGTAATAAAATGAAATAAAATGGCACTGTATGAATAAAGGAGAAATGAATTTTTGTAAGCAATAACGAATGTAAATAATGAAAATAAATATTATATGAATGAGAAAAGAAATGTAAATAATGAAAAAAAAGGAAAAGCAAACTAAATTGTAAATGTGAAGTAAACTGAAAAAAATGTATACAATACTTCAATAATGAATTCAATTATGATCCAAATAATTGAAATGAATATAACTTATGTAAGTAAAGAATGTAAATTAATGAAATAAGCCTTACATAAATGAATAAAAATTAAAAGTGTGTAAGTAATAAACGTGAATTAAAGAAAATCATTGTATGAAAAAAATGAACAATAAATGATGTGAAAAGATAAATAGAGTAAACTCAAAAATGTGTTGGATTCTTTGTTTATGGGCTTATGGATCGGTTGGGAAAGGATACTTTTATTTTGTATAGAAATATATAAATAATCTATAAAGTTATCTACGATTGTTGAGTGTATGGTTTATTTCATAGTTTATTTATCATTTTATATGATTAGAAGTTCTGAACCTGAACAAACCATTTGCTTTAGGTTGCTGTGGATGGATGATTTCTCTCTTTGTTGAAAATGATGTTTGTACTGTTTGATTTGCGAATGATTGTTGTTATGTTTTGATTGATTTGTTGTTATAGACTGAAACAACTTAAATATTTCTCTTTTATATAATTATTAACTTCTTTGGATTATATAAGTGTAATACAGGTTATGGAAGCAATTGCTACTGCTTTTGGTTTCATAAAATAAGCGTTATTTGCCCGACAAATAGGTACGTTCTCGGATTACGATTTTTAGCGATAATATATTGTTTTCTCGTGTTTGGGATATTTTATTTCGAAAAATATGATATATATTGTTATTATTGATATTACTATTTCTTCCAGACCTCTCCGTACAAAGGAGACTCTGCCGAAATTTTCCATGAATTTTGGACTTAGAAAAAATTTGTGAAATGTTTTCAAACTTTTATTTACTTGAATGAAAAGGATTTAATTGTTATAAATTGATACATTTTATATAAATTATTTAATTATGTAAATTAATTGTTTATAAATTTAATATTTTGAATAAGATATATTGATTTCTTTTCCCTTCTTTTCCCTTTTCGAGGACGAAAAGTTTTGAGTGGGAGAGAGTGTAACGACCCGTAATTTTCGATAATTAAAAATTTTAAATTTAATAAGGTTTTGTGACTTAATGTTGGAAGAAATTAAAATTTGTGATTTAATAATAAGAATATAATTGGAATAAAATGAAATAGTATTAATTTAAGGTAACTGATAACTACTTTAAATGTAATTCCAATTAATTAAAAGGATTAAAGAGTTATAATTGATATAGATTGTAAATAAATTATAGTAATGTATGTATTAATGGATAATTGGTTTAAAAGAGTAATTGATAATTTAAAAGTTGATTGATTAATGAAATAATGTGTAATGAATTGTAATTGAATAAATTAATGTTGTAGTAGTAATTATAACACTTGTAGTGGACAATAAACTTATAAGATGTGACTAAAAGTAATAGTGACAATTATTATATGTTACCTATTGATTTAGCCTGTTTAATTAAATTGGAAATCAACTGCAATTATTTCACTTGATTAGTGTAGTTAATGTAGATTAAATTGATAATTGTAGAATAGAAATTCAATAAGATGTAACCAATGTAAATTTTATTCATAATATGATAATTTATTTAATAAAAAGAATTGAAATCAAGTTTGATCAATTTATTGGAATTTAAGCTATAATAAATGGATTTATTGTAATTTAATGTAATTAAATACTACGTTAATGAAAACTAAGATGATAATTGTGGAATGTTAGTGTGACAAGATATAAACAAATGTTAACTATGTCTGTAGAATAATAATTGATTGAAAAAAAGACTGAAATCAAATTAAAGTAATTTATTGGAATTTAATTTTAATTTATTGGATTTAATTACAGTTGAAATTAAACACTGTAATTAGTGAAATACTTAACACTGAATTTGATATGTAAATTTTTTTAAAATTATTGTAAATGTCTAAGTAATCGAAAATGATGAAAATTTGTTAGTTTATAAATATTGAATTAAAATAAGTGATTAATTAATTTAATATTAATTTATTTAATTAACGTGAAAATAGCCATTTTGGCCACTGTCTCGGATTTTGACGAAACCAGTTTCATCGGATCCGTAACAGTGAATTATTATAGGATTTCAAGTTTCGTAGCGATCGGACTTGTCGTTTGACCGAACGGGCTCGAAATGCCTAGAAATCAAATTGAAATAAGCTGATTTTAAAGCAACTTCTTCATACGATGGAATTAGGACTTGAAACCTATTCCATTGAGTTTAAAAATATCAAAAACATCTATTTTGATATACGCGATTACCCATTTTTGTTTCAAGAATGAAACGGACTTTTCAGGCGTTTATCGTTCAACTTTCAAATCGATCTAGCCCATTCATTTCTATTTCTGATCTGCCTATATATAGCCTGTTATAAATCCTAGCTATTTCTTATTCCAGTTGTCTATAGGTACAATTCTACCTGCTACTCTCTTTCCAATGGCAGACAAACCAAAACAATTTCCAAATTCAATTGCAACCCAAAATCAAATCGAAAAATCAAACTCCTCCAAACCATATCAAATTATATATCGTTTTGAAGCTCTCGATAAGCGCAATCCACTGCAGTGATTTTTTTCGATTTGGTTCACCATTTGCCAAAAATTGGCAATCAATTCTCGGCCGTTCATTGGGGTTTGATGATCGTCGACGGATCGTCGAATTGGAGTTACCATCGCGTGGAGAGGGTCATGTGTTATTCATCGGTGGTATTCGCTTGGTGGTTTGATGGCGGGATCGGCCGATTTAATTTAATTAGGGTTGATGGAGGTGGCAGCGGCTGCTCCTTTCTCGACCGTGGATGGACGTCGATCGCCAGGAGGGGGTCGCATAGGTTGGGACGTGGTCGACGTGGCTGGGTGGTGGCTCTTAGCGTCGCGCGATGTTGCTTATCTGGCGGCGTTCGTGCATGCTCGGGGTCTGGGTAGGATTTCGATCGTGTGGATTAGAGGGGGGTAACGTGGCGGTGAGGTATAGCATGGCTGGTTATTTGTTTATTAAATTTAAATATAATTTTTTTTCTTTATCAATCGTTCTAATTGATATAACATTTACATACGAGGTCTGATTTACGCACGGTTTGTTTCGTTGGGATTATATCGAAATTCCGGACATTTTGACCGTAGTTTGGACGAATTCTGTGACGACCGCCCATGACCCCTACACTGAACCTAAAGAAAGTGCGCTGTAAAGTGTGCCAGGCGACCAAGGACGATTGTCAGGGTAAATTAAAAACCACAGAATCTATCGTATACGAATTTATTCCAACTATAAAAAAATTCCTAAGATTTTAGGTGGAATGGGAATTGTAATTCTTTCCACTTCTCAAGGCATAATGACAGATCGAGAAGCTTCATATTGAACTTCGATGGGAACCTCTTTTGAGCCAATGACACGTTGATCTAGTCGCCACCGGAGCCAAAAGGGACTGTCAGTGAAAGATCCCACTGAATCGAATTTGATCCATGAATCTAAGAAATAGTGAGAATTCTTGATCTCACTCAATATCTCTCTCAATTCGAAGATCCAGGATTTGAATTGATATCGTTTCATTGATTCCTCCTAAAGATTTTCATTGATTCCTCCTAAAGATTTCATTTCAATTGGATTTGAAATTTTTATTCGATGTCGGCTTAGCAGTCCTAGAACCATCAATGATTGGTGAACCGGCAGATCCATTTGCAACTCATATCTTTTTTTTTCATTTTTTTATTGTTTTCTTCAAAAGCAATAAAAATTGGTGAATCGGAAACAATTATAAGAAAAAAACGAAAATTTACTCACAGCGCATGGACAAAATACAATAGAATATATATAGTGAAGCTTCACAGAAATAAAATCTCATCAATAAAACTTTATAATAGTTGGATACAAACATCTGAATAGTCAATACATCAAGCCTCACTACATAACACTCAGAGAATACAAAGCAGCGGAACATCCAATACATATAGTAAGAAGATAATATGCAACCCTCCAGCTCGTCTTCGATATCAGCATCGTGAAAAGCAAGAACAGCACCTGTCACCTGCTACCTAGTCTGCCCGTCCCAAAATGGACGAACAGCCCAAGGCAATAAGAGTTAAAACATAAAGCCTTGAGTCAGACAACAGTCTTAGTGAGCAGTAAATTAACTAACAACATACTAAAAGAGCATAAAGGAAAAGGAATAGGAATACAACCCTCCCACTCCACCTCTTACTACAGTGATAGCCCCCAGACACACACTAAGTAAAAGCAACATAGCAAAGCATACAATTTAAAGTAAAGCAATAATCACTCGAGTCAAGGGCGATGTTTTCCAAGTACAAACCCCCAAGGCCTAAACCAAGATCAGATAAGCACCCAGAAAATACCGCTCTTGAGACCGAATGACGATACAACCAAACATCCATGACTCTGGTTATCACTGTTATCATTGCTTCGATATCACCGTTAATTGAATGACCGGCACATTCTTTCAGCCGTCCGTCAAGGGCTAATGGAAAACCCCGGTTCTTAACATAACTCTGCACGTCATCGTGACCCGTGCCTAGGACTATCGAATCTGCCCAGAGTACTTGACTATCAATCATTAGCCTTCAGGGACTATCGAATCTGCCCAATGTACTCTTGCTTTGAGCATGCTAGAACCTTCAACAACGATGAGATCTCAGCCTTCTAGTCATCCTCCTCGACGACTATTTCCATACTAGCTCAAGCGCCTCTCGAGCAAACCATTATCCTCAACTCGAACCATTTCACCAAGTTATCAACATGCTTGGAATGATCCCGTCTGGATTAGACCAAGGCTATCTCATATCATACTTCGCATCATCATCATCATAGAAAAGTCTCATCTCAACATCATCATCAAATCTATCCATATGAGCTTCATCATCCGCTACATATGCCACGTGCAGCTTTTCCAATTCAAGAGCCTTTCCCTTAGCTTTTGAATCATCTTCGATCATATTGTCTAAATCAAATCATCAATCATCTAATTCATAGCAATCAATCAAATCAAACATTAATCCAAGTAAACAAGCATTCAAATATGATCTAATGAACAATATTAACAATAATGGCAATTTCGTAATTAAAGAGTAGAAAGTCTAACAAGCATGAAAACATGAAGAATATCTCTACAACTTGATGAATGAACTTGCATAGGTTAATCATGTAGTAAAATGGTTGCCAAATCATCATGAACAATGGATCTACATGGATCTACACATAGGATTAGGAAAATGCATAGAAATCACTATTTTAACACCAAATCAAGCCAACGATCCGATATACTCCTTTGGATCCGTGTGAGAGATAATCACCACTCACCAAATCACCAAAACAACTCAAAAGCAACAAACTTCAGATCTGGACAGCGAAGGATCTAACTTGATCTATCACCAATCCGCTTCAAATGATGAAATCTCACTTCGAAGAATGTAGATCTTCAATCTAAGCTCTTCGATCTTCGATTTGATCTTCAATATGAATGGATGGAATCACTAGATTAGAGTGGAGAAAAGAAGTGAAGAAGTGTAAAAGTCGATCTCTCAAAATGGCAGCACTTCGTCGCTTCGAAATCCAGATCCCAAAAAGTGAGAACAACCTTCCTATTTATAGTTGAAATCTCCTTAAGTCTTCCGCCTCCATAAGTCATTGCCGACTTAGCTGCCTCCGACTCAACACTCCAGACGACCTACGACTTAGCAACACAATCACCTTCTACGACTTATGACTTAGCAGAGGCCACGACCTAACTCTCAGCGACATAACATCCTCCGACTCAACGACTTAGCATAAGCACGCGACATAGCTACTACACGACCTAACAGAGCCTCCGACTTAACAGGGTAACCGACCTAACAACTCAACCGAGTTACGCCTTAACGATTTAGCAACTCTACGACTTAGCACATAGCATATGGGCGCGACCTAACAATGCCACGACCTAACTGCTATGCCGACCTACGACTTAACTAATATGCACGACCTAATAGGAGAGACGACTTACGACTTAGCGGCTTAACCCCTAAGTCGCTCACGACTTAATAACTTAGCAACTCTACGACACAACTAGGCTACGACCTAACTTCGCTAACCACTAGGTCACTAACCTGCTAACTTCTATAAGTCATCAACACTTAGGTCGCTCGACCGACCTATCCTACCATACGACCTAACATCCTTAAGTCGCTAACTCACTTAAGTCGCTCTATTACTTAACTCGCTAACTCGTCCAACCGACCTAACTCTTAACTCGCCGATTTCTTAACTCGGTCAGTTTTCTTAGGTCGCCCCTATTCCTTAAGTCGGTCACGACTTATGACTTTAACAAAAATTCTGCCCAACACTATCAAATGACCTAAACCACTACCCCTTAAGTCGTCCACTACCTTAGGTCGCTCCAACACCCTACGACCTAAGCTACCACGACTTAATTCCTATATGACTTAACTGTCTTAACTCGTATCTTCCTTAAGTCGCTCCAAAACTCCCATACGACCTAGGACTTAAACTCAGGACGACTTATCACAAATGCGACCAAATGTCAACTGTTTTACGATGTTTCGATCCGTGAAAATACGGGTCGTTACATTCTCTCCCCCTTAGGAATTTCGCCCCCGAAATTCCAAACAAACAAAGCAATCAAAGACTATTCTGCACGCCTAACATCCATAGCAATCAACAAACCATGCATCCAATTCTAGCTTAGCATGCAGAATTCTAAAGCTAGAACAAGTTACAATATCGTGAGATGACACGACACCTTAGGGCCATACCTTGAAGAGTTCAGGATGAGCTGCCTTCATCCTCTCTTCCACCTCCCACGTACAGTCATTATCATCATCACTCCATTGTATCTTGAGCAGCTTAACTACCTTCCTCCTAAGTTGTTTCGTGTCGGTTTCCACAACACGAACCGGCTTATGAGGTCTCTTATCGACTGGTTCAACTTCGAAGTCTTCATAGCTATCTGTAGAAACTACTGTATTCGAGTCGTGCACATACTTTCGTAGATACGATACATGAAAAACATTGTGCACACTCGACATCTTCTCCGGTAACTCCAATCTATAGGCGAGCTTTCCAATTCGCTCGATGATCGGGAATGGTCCAACAAATATCGGAGTCAATTTCCCTTTCTTCCCGAATCGAATAACATTCTTCAATGGAGAAATCTTCACAAAAACCATATCGCCTACGTCGAATTCCAAATCCTTACGACGCTTATCGGCATAACTCTTCTGACGGTCTTGGGCTGCCTTCATTCGTTGCCGAATGATCTCTATGCAATCTGAAGTCTGTCAAATCATCTCTGGCCCAAGCATCAGTTTTTCTCCTGTCTCTATCCAACATGTCGGAGAGTTACACGGCCTTCCATACAATGCCTCATACGGTGCCATACCAATGCTTGACTGGTAACTGTTGTTATACGAAAATTCCACCAAATGAAGGTGATCTTCCCATGATCCTCCGAAATCCAAAACACAAGCTCTAAGAAGATCTTCCAAAACTCGGTTGACTCTCTCGGTCTGACCATCTGTTTGAGGATGATAAGCTGTACTCAAACACAACTCGGTTCCCAAAACTTCCTGAAAGCTCTTCCAAAATCCACTAGTGAACAATGGGTCTCGATCGCTCACTATACTCTTCGGAATACCATGGAATCGAACTATCTACTTAACATACAACTCAGCCAACTTTGATGCAGTCCTAGTCGATCGAACAGGAATGAACCTTGCACTCTTAGTCAGACGATCTACAATGACCCAAATCCCTTCATTTCCCGTTCTGGTTCTAGGTAGTCCATCAATAAAATCCATCGACACTTGCTCCCACTTCCATGTAGGAACTTCTAATGGCTGAAGCAATCCACTTGGCTTCTTCTGTTCGGCTTTTACCAACTGGCAGTTCATACACTTGGAAATAAAATTTCCATCATCCTTCTTCATACCTTCCCAATAATAGGTTCTCTTCATATCCCGATACATCTTGTTTCCACCTGGATGAATTGTCAACTTCGAGTGATGACTTTCCTTCAGAACTTCACTTCTCAATTCATCTATATCGGGAACAACTAGTCGTCCTTGCTTCCGAAGCCAACCCTCTCGATCGACCTCGAATCCTTTATCCTTCTCTGGGTCCAATCCAGATTCCAAATCACGGATAATCTTGACAAGCTTATCATCTCGCTTTTGGCTCTTGCCAATCCTTTCCACCAGAGTCGGTCTTACCGATAAGTTTGCCAACATCTCAGGTTCCAATTCACATCTGGGCCTGAAGTCAAATCCAGCTAAATACTCGAGATGCTTCCATTCTGAAAACATGGCTCCCAATCCTGCATGTCTTCGACTTAACGCATCTGTCACTGCGTTACCTTTTCCCGGAGTATAAGCTATACCAAAATCATATGATGCCAAAAACTCTAGCCAACGTTGCTACCGAAGATTCAAATCCTTTTAGGAGAAAAGATACTTCAACGACTTATGATCTGTAAACAACTCGAATCGAACTCCCAATAGATAATGTCTCCACATCTTTAGAGCAAAAACAATCGCCGCTAACTCCAAATCATGAGTCGGGTAATTCCTTTCATGCGGCTTCAGTTGTCGACTTGCATACGCAACAACTTTATCCCTCTGCATTAGCACTGCTCCAAGTCCAGTACCACATGCGTCGGTGTAAACCACCATCTCATCATTCCCACTTGGAATAGTCAAAACAGGAGCACTTGTCAATCGCTCTTTTAGGATTCTGAAAGCTTGCTCACACTTATCTTTCCATTTGAATACCTGATTCTTTTTCGTCAATCCTGTTAATGGTGCAGCCACCTTAGAGAAGTCTTTGATAAACCGTCGATAATATCCTGCTAATCCAAGGAAACTTCTCACATCAGATGCATTCTTAGGTCTAACCCAATCCTGGATTGCTTCCACCTTAGCGGGATCAACCGCTATTCCATTTCCAGAGATAACATGGCCTAAGAACCTCACTTCACTCTTCCAGAAGCGACACTTCGAAAACTTAGCCTTCAGCTGATGTTTCCACAAGATTTCCAAAACAATATGCAAGTGCGTCTTGTGCTCTTCTTCAGTTTTGGAATAAATCAGAATATCATCCACGAACACAAGCACGAACTTGTTCAACTGATCTCTGAACACTCTATTCATAAGATCCACAAAATACACTGGCGCGTTAGTCAATCCAAACGGCATTACCAGCCACTCAAAGAAACCGGATGGTGTCCTGAAAGCAGTCTTCGGTACACTATCCTTAGCCACTCTTAACTGGTGAAATCCCGTTGCCAAGTCCATCTGAGAAAACACCTTAGCTTCGTGAAGCTGATCAAACAAGTCATATATTCTCGGCAATGGATACTTGTTCTTCTTAGTCACCTTATTCAGCTCACGATAATCCACACACAACCTCAGCGATCCATCTGCTTTGGTTACAAACACAACTGGTGCACCCCATTCAGACACACTATGCCGAATGAATCCTTTCTGTAAAAGATCATCAACCTGCACCCTCAACTCTTGCTGTTCCCTAGGCGCCATCCGCCTAAGAGGCATCACAACAGGTCTGGCTCCTTCAACTAGATCTATACGAAACTCGATCTCTCTATGCGGCGGTAATCCTTTGACCTCGTCAAAGACATCCACAAATCCATTAACGATTGGCAACGATGACAATCCATCCCGTGGAACAACCAGCGAATACATGAAGCTCATGAAGACGCCTTCTTCATGCTTACATCGTATCACAATCTTTCGCCCCTCCACATTCTCGACTGTCACCTCCAACCTCTCACAATCAACCTTTGCCGCATACTTCCTAAGCCAGTCCATACCCAAAATAATTCTGAACCCCGCAAAGTTCAGAACAAAACAATCACAAACAAAAGAGCAATCATGACTCGATACAATCAGACCACGGCATAACATACACAAACAAGACGAACCCCCAACTGGATTAGTCACAACCAATGGCCTATCAACAATATCCGGTTCTAAACCCAACCGGCTTACAAGTTCATTACAAACAAAAGAATGCGATGCCCCAGTATCAAACAGAACTCTAACTGGAACACCACAAATGGAGAGAGTACCTTGAACCACCACACTCTTTCCTTTCTCTTCAGCGGTAGGAGCTTTCGAAGACGATGGAACAACTCCCAAAGCATAAGCTTGCACAATCTGCTTGTCCTTCCTCGGTTCTGGACAATCCTTCCTGATATGCCCCGGCTTGTCACAGTTGTGACACTTCATCGGTACCTTCGGATTCTTACAATCCCTAGAGAAATGGCCCTTCTGCTGACAATTGTAGCAAGTCACTTCGCCCTTCGGCTTCTTCTGGCCATCCTTACCCTTCTGCTGCTGCTGCTTCCTCTTCTTGTTTCCACCCTGCTGTGGTTTAGACTCTCCCCTGGTCACAGCAACAACAGATCCTTCCTTAGGAAACAGACTCTCATGCCTGAGAGCTTTCTCCACAAGCTTCTCGAATGAATCGTCCAAATGATCCACCAACTGCCTCCCAAGATAACTGTCCAAGCCTGTCACAAACTTCTCATTCTTCTGATAAGGAGATTCAATATACGACCGGGCATACTTGGAAAAAGCTTCAAACTCAGAAACATACTCAAGAACTGGTCTTCCACCTTGCTTGAGCTCCACAAACTTCTTGAACAGAACAGACTTCTGAGCTGTAGAAATGAACTTAGCTTCAAATCTGACTTGGAATTGCTCCCAAGTAATCTCTTCCTCCGGAGTATCAATAGTGATAGAGTTCCACCAATCAGAAGCTCTCCCTTGAAGCTGTCTTGATGCCAACTTCCTCTTAGTTGCATCCTCAATTCCCAAGTCACCAAAGATCCTTCTACAAGCATCTATCCACCTCTGGACTTCAATGGTTGATTCTGTTCCCAAGAAAACCTTTCCTCCAAGAGCAGTATAGTCCTTACACAGCTTAGCGAAATCCACCGGTTTTGGAGTTTGAACTTGAACTCCAACATCCACCGATGGCCCCGGAGCTGGCATCCTTCTCATGATCGAAGTCATCATAGCTTCGAACATAGCAACATAATCAGCAGCCCCTTCAGTAGCACGGCCTTCCCTAGCAGCTGGTCTCCCTCTTCGACTCATTCTCAATATCTATAAAAAGGAATGATTAGCATACCTTGAGAAACAACTGCATAAAGGACTCAAACTCTACTAAGCTACTATATTATATATAGTAATCATCCATCAAAATACAATTACGTCTCTCATACGTAGTTATGTCAGCGAGCGTTGGGTAAAATCGATTAACCAAAGCTCTGATACCAAATGTGACGACCGCCCATGACCCCTGCACTGAACCTAAAGAAAGTGCGCTGTAAAGTGTGCCAGGCGACCATGGACGATTGTCAGGGTAAATTAAAACCACAGAATCTATCGTATTACTCACAGCGCATGGACAAAATACAATAGAATATATATAGTGAAGCTTCACAGAAATAAAATCTCATCAATAAAACTTCATATAAGTTGGATACAAACATCTGAATAGTCAATACATCAAGCCTCACTACATAACACTCAGAGAATACAAAGCAGCGGAACATCCAGTACATATAGTAAGAAGATAATATGCAACCCTCCAGCTCGTCTTCGATATCATCATCGTGAAAAGCAAGAACAGCACCTGTCACCCGCTACCTAGTCTGCCCGTCCCAAAATGGACGAACAGCCCAAGGCAATAAGAGTTAAAACATAAAGCCTTGAGTCAGACAACAGTCTTAGTGAGCAGTAAATTAACTAACAACATACCAAAAGAGCATAAAGGAAAAGGAATAGGAATACAACCCTCCCACTCCACCTCTTACTACAGTGATAGCCCCTAGACACACACTAAGTAGAAGCAACATAGCAAAGCATACAATTTAAAGTAAAGCAATAATCACTCGAGTCAAGGGCGATGTTTTCCAAGTACAAACCCCCAAGGCCTAAACCAAGATCAGATAAGCACCCAGATAATACCGCTCTTGAGACCGAATGACGATACAACCAAACATCCATGACTTTGGCTATCACTATTATCATTGCCTCGATATCACCGTTAATTGAATGACCGGCACATTCTTTCAGCCATCCGTCAAGGGCTAATGGAAAACCCCGGTTCTTGACATAACTCTACACGTCATCGTGACTCGTGCCTAGGACTATCGAATCTGCCCAGAGTACTTGACTATCAATCATTAGCCTTCAGGGACTATCGAATCTGCCCAACGTACTCTTGCTTTGAGCATGCTAGAACCTTCAACAACGATGAGATCTCAGCCTTCTAGTCATCCTCCTCGACGACTATTTCCATACTAGCTCAAGCGCCTCTCGAGCAAACCATTATCCTCAACTCGAACCATTTCACCGAGTTATCAACATGCTTGGAATGATCCCGTCTGGATTAGACCAAGGCTATCTCATATCATACTTCGCATGTAACGACCCCGAAATTTAATTTTATTTACATTGATAATTAAGGGAATTTTTTGAATAAAAATTGTAAAATTTATTATAAATGGAAGCGAGTTTCCCCGATTCTCTTAGAATCTATATTAAGTCATATGAATTTAAACGATTTGTATATATATGATTTGGATTTAAAATTCAAGTAAATGGTTTAATAATAATGTGAATATATATGTATATATGCATATATGGGAAAATTTGAATTTATATATATATATTGAGTTTAAATTTTAAGTTGAAATAGAAATAAATAAATAAGAGATGAACTATAAAATAAAAGTAACACATAAATAAAATCTAACAATAAAATAAAATAAATATTTAAGCTAGAAATAAATTAGTTAAAATTCAAACAACATAAATTCATTTATGTTTCAAAGTAACAAGACAAACAAATAAAATACAAAGGACTAAAACAAAAATTATGTTTTCATGAATAAGTCAAACAAAGGATAGGTAAGTATGAAAACCTGTTCGAATATGCCTGCAAAACTTAAGAGCAACAATAAGATTAAAAGCAAAGTAAAAATATAAAATAGGCTTGTGGCTTGTAAAGTAAGACTCAGGCAAGAAAAAAATATATAGGATAAGTATAAGATAAAAACATCAAGGACAATGCCATTTAATGCTTGCTAAGATAATATCTCCTCTAGTACAATAGTATACAATCTCGGCCACCAAAATGTAAAATTTTCTTTGATAATTTGTACAAATGTGTACACTGTTTGTATAAGATATTATTACCTGTAGCTTGTATAAACATCACTCTGTAAACTATTTCCCATATCACCTTTTCATTCCATTCGAGCTAAATACAAAACTAAGTTGAAACTCCATTAAAACCAAAAACCACATTCTACAATCATCAAGCAACTCAAGAAGGCAGAGAGCAAGATGATTTGGCAGAATGATCATAGTGGAAACATGTTTCCAGTTTTTCAAGTTCAAAACAGATTTCAAAAACAAGTCTCTGTTCTTCCTTCTGAAGCAAGGTGAGCAACTCCTATATTTTAAAAAGCCTAATCTGTTTTGATTTTCCTTGATGCTAGTGAGTAAACTTTTTAAAACAAAACTTAAGTAATCTATGAATTCCTGTGATTATGTTTGTTTATATGTATGTGTATGTGTAATGCCTTGAGAACTTATGTATGTGTGCATATCTGTTGATACTAAAACATCTCTGATCCTAGATAAGTCTCTGCCTTTAAACTGTTAACATGAGACATCTTTTTGTTTTGATATATATGACTTATGTTTTAAGTAAACCTGTGATGTATGTTTGAAATGTGTTGGTAGAATGGTTTTTAAAACCCTGGAACATGTGAGAAGGTCTAAATATTTACAGTGTTCATCTCTGTTTTAAAGACCCAGAAAATTTAAACTTAGTTTCAACTTTAAATCCTTCTCACTCAAATTTCTTTTAGACCTAAGTATCTAAAACAAAGTTGTTGTTTAAAACTTAACTAAGCTTTTAAAAATAGTTGCAAGAATTATAGCTTGAAACATTGTCTGGAAAATTTAAAAACACAGAGAACTTGAGAAAATGTTAAAAAACCAAACATTGAAATTTGTTGATACAATTATATATTTGGAATAGTAGATGGAAGATAGGATTTTTAAGATCAAGTTTACAATTTTTAATGAAGTAGTGAATGTGACATTTAGTGATGTCTGGAAAATGGGTTTTCGAGATTTTCTGGTGATCTGGTTGGTCTGGGGAGTTGTCGTGCTTTCTGGAGATGGTAGAACGAGCGGGGACTTCGATAAAATTTTCCGATGGTGATATATGTCAGAGGGGAGGTGGCGAGTGTTATTCGAAGTTTAGAACCCTAGTTATACTGAGTTAGGAAAAATCGATCACCGCGTTTCACATGGTTGATCGAGTTCAACCGGGATCTGGGTATGGGTAGTAGACGTGTAGAGGAAGTCAACGCCGGAGTTTCAGAACCCACGGTGGTCGGAAAATCGTGGACGAGGTGATGACAGGGATTGCGTGATGGTGGTCCTGTGTTTCCAGGTATGGGGAGAAGCTCGATTTTGAGAAGAGGACGCTGCTATCATTTCGATGGCCAGAAGTTTATCGGAGGGTGGTCGCCGACTTGGGAAGGTAGTTGCGAGTGGCCAGAGTTGATCGCCGTGGTGGGATACGTGCACCGTGCACGATTGGATACAGGCGATATTTTTGGGGAAGACGAGTATTCGCGTGTGTTGCTCGAGTGTCTGGGAGGACGACTCGAAGTAATGATCGAGAGTTTGAGTAGAAAACTCAGGTTTGTACTCGTGAAGGTTGTGGGTGATAGGCTACTGTTTTTTTTTAACTGTAGAAATTTATATAAGTTTTATAACAGGGGAAATGGAATGGAAGAAGACTCGGGAATGGTTCCGAGTAGTATGCGGGTAGGACCGAAGTGGGAAGAAAGCCAGTTTTATAAAAGGTTTTAAAAATAGAATTTATTTAATCTAAAATTTGTTTAAGTTAATTTTAAAGATTTAAAGGGGTTTTAAATGTAAATGGTAATTAGTGTATTTACAAGATAATGTATCTTAAGTTAAAAGGTGTTTTATTATCTTGGAAATTAATTAAGTTAATTAGGAAATTAAATATAATTAATTAATTTAATTAATTAAAGATAAAGGTTAATTAAGTGATTAATGTAAGGATAATTAAGTAATTTAATTAATTAATGGTTATAATTGGTTAACTAATAAATTAGAAATAAATGAAATGGGAAATTTATTAATTAAGAAATTAAAGGATTAATTAATAATGGCAATTAATTGAGATTAATGTAATAATTAAAGATTAATTGATTCATTGATTTAAGAACTGATTAGTTAATAATTAAGAGTTAACTAATAAATTTGAAAGAAGATTTATTTCAAATAATTTGTAATTAACTTATGATAATTAACCCGGATTAATAATCGATACATCCGATTTAAATGAGTCAGTTGATTAATAAATTCACTTATGGATGTTTGGATTCTGTTGAATGATAGGAATTGTTTGATATCCCTGATATATGATGCTTTGTGATACATCCTGATTTATGTTGTGATCTGTAGTTTACTTATCTGTGACCTTTATATATCTATGATCTGTGAATGAACGATAAGCGTTGTTCTTATACCGCTTATCGAATTATATTTCTGTATTCTGATATGTGATGATTCATTGTGTTGCACTATTGTGTGAAACCCTTGGACTACACTTATACACACACAAATATGGATTTCACGTGGAAATCGGTTAAGTCACAGATAATTTAAATTCGATGTTTTTGAAATTTAAATTTCAATTTCAATTGATTTTGAAATTGGAATTTGGGATTTAAAGTGAAAAGCTTTTGAAATGGAATTTCAAAGATAAAAGTTATTTTGAATAACTTGATAAAGTTTTGAAGTTTAAATAATTTGATTTAAACTTAAATTCAAGATTCGAAATTAAATTCTATGATTCAAAACTAGGGATTTAAGATGTTGTACAAGTTATATGAATTTAAACCATTTTAAAGATATTGGTTTGAGAATTTGAACTTAACCCAAGGATTTCAACTCGTATGGATGAATCAGATTTTTCGAAATAAAAACTGTTTGTTTTAAAAGAATAAAAGCTTTCATATAAGAAATGAAATTCCAATTTAGTTAAAGGAATTTCAATATTGAATTGAAAATGGTTTTCCAAGTTATGAATGAATTGTTTTGAAAAGCTATGATTTGAATCTGTTATCTTTAACAGATTTAAAATAATGATTTGTTTAAACCATTCGAAATGGGATTGTTTTGAAAGCTATAAGTTAAATCTTGATTTAAAGGTTTAACGAGTTAATCAAATTGAAATGGGAATAAATTTGGAAAATCTGTGAATGAATCTTTTGTTTAAAAGATTAAAGTGTGAAAATTGTTTAAACCGTTGAGGGTTGTTAAAATGAATCTTTTTGTTTAAAAAGATGTAAATGGTAATTTGTTTTAACCATTTGAAAAGAAAGATTTTGGGTAATAAGTTGTGACTTAATTGAAATCCCATATCCATATGTTTCTAAATATTACGCTCACTATTCGGTTTAACCGGGAGAGGACCTTTGGGTCGTATAACCCATTCCGAATATGTGATACGTCGTATATGGATAGCATTTGAAGACCGGTGTTGAAGACCGGATATTTTTGAAAACGGAAGGATTACCGTCGAGTTACTCTGCATCGGCTGATCCCCGATATAGAGGTTTTATCACCCTTAGTGACGGGAAGTCCGGACGTGATTGGAAATTATCCGGATTTGCAAGGGCTTCGTGAGAAGTGCCTTCGGTTCTGTTCGATCCCGGAACAGACTTGTATGGATTGTATGTCTGACATTACACTTTGAGATATAAAGCTGATTTCTTTCAAATACATTTATGTTGGTGGCGGAGAATTTATTCTCTTAGCTTAACACCCTTCTCTGAGACGTACGAGCTCAGAGGTTATGTAATTGAAATTTATCAGCGATATATTCCCAATTTGGTAATGTGGCATGCTGAGTGTAGCTGTGTGATGATCATCGTTTGATCATTTGTGATATGATCATTTGTTTGATCATTTATCTTTGTGATCATAGGTTGATCATCTGTTGACCCAAAGCGTGGCTTTTTGAAAAAGCGTAGCTTTGTGGACGAGACTTCGTCAGGGCCTCACAACCCGGAAATGGTCGAAACAGGAATGTTGCAGCAAGGTTATGAGGGTCGCGCCCTTTAGGGTATGTCATTTCCTTCTGGAAAGGGGTGGTATCATGGTATGGAGCCCAGATACTTACTCATGTGGATACACTTTATTATGTGTGATGTTGGTTTAGAGGCGCCTCGGATAAAGGTCCCAAAGGACCGGGGGGTGGCATATTCGTGAGTTACCTGTTACAGGGGTAACCCGGCCTTGTTTGGCAGAGAGCAGTTTGTCTCTCGGGACGTCCCGCCAGAGGCGATCCCATGCGGCGGAAGGAAGTTCCTTAGCCTGACCATTTGTTGGAAATCCAAAGAAACAATACGAGCCTTGTACGGTTTTAGTTGTATTACCTGCTATGGAATGTGGCGGTAACCTGCTATTGAACATAGTAGCTATAGTAGGCATACAATAATGGTTGTATGTTGGCTAAGATTTATATTCTACTTTCGAAATGTTTTCTGCACTATGCACTAATAATAATATCAAAAATGATTTGATTTTGCGTAGTAAGCATCTTTGACTAACATAAGAAGAAATCTCCTCCAAGTCTGCGTTTGCATTGTGTGTGTGGCGGGAGGTCTTATGGTAGTTTCATTTTCCAAAAGCATTGCGGATTTCAATGTTTAAAATCCTTTGTTGTTGTTTAAAGATAAACTGTTTTTGTTGCTCACACCAGTCCCATGACTGATCCGGAGTTTATTGTTCCCTTCCTAAACTCTGGGTGCCCACCATTTTCCACACGGGCAGTCTAGAGTTGGGTTTTTCAGATAGTCAGGTTCAGTAGATTTTCTGGAGCTAGTTCAGTCTTTGGATCAGACTGCACTTGCTTATCTTTGTGCATCGTTATTGGGAGTTCGAGCTACTGCTGGAGTTCTCTCTTGAAGACTATCTTAGAGTTATTTGTTCCGCTGCTGATGTTAGTTATCTATTTTTTCTTTTCCGCTGCTATTTGTTGTATCATCTCTGATGTATATTGATATTCATTGTATCACTCTGTTGTATCAGATATTATATATATCAATGTATTATTCTTTTCTTCCGCTGTGTTATTTACTTAATTGTGTTATAGCTCCGGCGAATCGGATTTGAACGGTCGAATCTGCGGCATTCTAGTACAATGTGAAGTACGGATGTTGATTTTCGAACGGGCAAAACCCGATACGTTACATGGCATCATCATAATCATAGCAAAGTCTCATCTCAACATCATCATCAAATCTATCCATATGAGCTTCATCATCCGCTACATATGCCACGTGCAGCTTTTCCAATTCAAGAGCCTTTCCCTTAGCTTTTGAATCATCTTCGATCATCTTGTCTAAATCAAACCATCAATCATCTAATTCATAGCAATCAATCAAATCAAACATTAATCCAAGTAAACAAGCATTCAAATATGATCTAATGAACAATATTAACAATAATGGCAATTTCGTAATTAAAGAGTAGAAAGTCTAACAAGCATGAAAACATGAAGAATATCTCTACAACTTGATGAATGAACTTGCATAGGTTAATCATGTAGTAAAATGATTGCCAAATCATCATGAACAATGAATCTACATGGATCTACACATAGGATTAGGAAAATGCATAGAAATCACTATTTTAACACCAAATCAAGCCAACGATCCGATATACTCCTTTGGATCCGTGTGAGAGATAATCACCACTCACCAAATCACCAAAACAACTCAAAAGCAACACACTTCAGATCTGGACAGCGAAGGATCTAACTTGATCTATCACCAATCCGCTTCAAACGATGAAATCTCACTTCGAAAAATGTAGATCTTCAATCTAAGCTCTTCGATCTTCGATTTGATCTTCAATATGGATGGATGGAATCACTAGATTAGAGTGGAGAAAAGAAGTGAAGAAGTGTAGAATTCGAGCTCTCAAAATGGAAGCACTTCGTCGCTTCGAAATCCGGATCCCAAAAAGTGAGAACAACCTTCCTATTTATAGCTGAAATCTCCTTAAGTCGTCCGCCTCCATAAGTCGTTGCCGACTTAGCTGCCTCCGACTCAACACTCCAGACGACCTACGACTTAGCAACACAATCACCTTCTATGACTTATGACTTAGCAGAGGCCATGACCTAACTCTCAGCGATATAACTTCCTCCGACTCAACGACTTAGCATAAGCATGCAACATAGCTACTACACGACCTAACAGAGCCTCCGACTTAACAGGGTAACCGACCTAACAACTCAACCGAGTTACGCCTTAACGATTTAGCAACTCTACGACTTAGCACATAGCATATGGGCGTGACCTAACAATGCCACGACCTAACTGCTATGCCGACCTACGACTTAACTAATATGCGCGACCTAACAGGAGATACGACTTACGACTTAGCGGCTTAACCCCTAAGTCGCTCACGACTTAATAACTTAGCAACTCTACGACACAACTAGGCTACGACCTAACTTCGCTAACCACTAGGTCGCTAACCTGCTAACTTCTATAAGTCGTCAACACTTAGGTCGCTCGACCGACCTATCCTACCATACGACCTAAAATCCTTAAGTCGCTAACTCACTTAAGTCGCTCTATTACTTAACTCGCTAACTCGTCCAACCGACCTAACTCTTAACTCGCCGATTTCTTAACTCGGTCAGTTTTCTTAGGTCTCCCCTATTCCTTAAGTCGGTCACGACTTATGACTTTAACAAAAATTC
This sequence comes from Allium fistulosum, assembly GCA_030737815.1. NCBI lineage: Eukaryota > Viridiplantae > Streptophyta > Magnoliopsida > Asparagales > Amaryllidaceae > Allium > Allium fistulosum. Next base: position 331,625,956 of record CM060906.1, read on the forward strand.
TGCCCAACACTATCAAACGACCTAAACCACTACCCCTTAAGTCGTCCACTACCTTAGGTCGCTCCAACACCCTACGACCTAAGCTACCACGACTTAATTCCTATACGACTTAACTGTCTTAACTCGTATCTTCCTTAAGTCGCTCCAAAACTCCCATACGACCTAGGACTTAAACTCAGGACGACTTATCACAAATGCGACCAAATGTCAACTGTTTTACGTTGTTTCGATCCGTGAAAATACGGGTCGTTACAAATTCTAAGACTGTTGAAATTTGTGCCTTTATTTGAATTCCAAATCGATTTGAATTCAAAGGTGAGTGTTTTAACCCACTCACAATTACTAAACTATCTTATGTTAGTTAAATTAAATTTATGATGTGATTTGAAATTTATTGATTGATGTTTGGTATGTTTAAATTGTCATTCTAGTTAAATTTGTCTTTTATTGCATTTAATCATCGTTTAATTTAATATTGAATTTAATTGTCAATTTAATGCCTGTTAATGATAACCAGTTATTTATTGATGTTTATTGGTTGATTTAGATGATGATTGTGATGTATGTTTGATTATTAATATTGGATGACTGGATGTTGTATTTTATATGTCCTAACACTGCAAGTTCCTTATGGGTTGAAATGATACATACCCGAATGATCTATAGATTAGGGAAAAATCGTTATGGGTCGAAATGATAGACTCGAGCAATTTTATGGATTTTTATTTAATTCGGGATTGCGGTTTGAAATGAAATATAACCATAAAATTTTAAATTGCGGATTGAAATGATAAATATCTGTATCACTTGACCCAAGGGTAGAAAATTATATACGGACACCGGATTGGTTAAATCAAATGATTTTTAATTCTTTAATTTTTGAATTTAGTTAACTGGTATTTTGAAATAGAAATTGATTTATATAAACTGAAATATTTTCGAAAGTCCAAGCGTAAATGTTGAAATTGGAATTGATTTAATGAGTTGTTCAAAGTATTTAATTTGGAATTTCAAAGTTGAAGTGTCAAATATAAATGAATTTATTGGAATTGAGTTATTGAAATGTTTGGGTATGACTTTGAAATCTATTTTAAACTAATTTAAACTATTTTAGTTTATTTAACTATTTTAATCAATTTAAACTTTTTTGATTTATTTTAATCTACTATAACCTATTTAATCCAATTTAATCTATTTTACCTATTTTAAACTGATTAAATTTATTAAATCTATTTTAAATTTAATATAATTTAATTTATTTAACCTATTTTAAGTTTATGTAACCTATTTAAATCTATTTAAGATAATTTAAATCTATTTAATCTATTTTAAATCCATTTAAATCATTTTTAAAAATCAAATTAAATCAAATTTAAGTCTATATTAAGCTATTTTACTATTTTAAAACTATTTTTATCTATTTTAAATTATTTTCAAACTATTAACAACTGTTCATGACTATCTAAACTATTTCTAAAATTTCATACTGTTAAAGTTGAAGTATTTATATTTAAAATCCTTGATGATGATTTACAACCTAAGTTGAAATTTGGAATTGATACCTTTTGTGAATGGACATAATTGAGTAAATATGATGATTTTGGAACGAGGATTTAATTAACCATATGATTTCAAAAGTGAATATGATTTGAAAGTGAATATAGTTTTGAAAGTGAATATGATTTCGAAAGAGGTATGATTTGAAATCGAATATGATATTTTGATATAAATTGTGAATTGACCTTTTGAAATGTAAAAGAACCATCCGGTGTGAAATAAGCGTTTGGTTGTTAAAGAGACCGAGATCAGATATTGTCATACTCTCTGCCAATACCGAAAACCACTTTAACAACTGTGTATGTGGTGGAGATTCCAAAAATAAAGTATGATGGTTTGGCGAACGATTCTGTATGAGCTATTACATGACCCTGACTCCCGTGAGTCTGCTTGATGTAGCTAAAACAGGAGCTACGCCAAGCCAAGTGAGGTCATTCCTTCTATCAGGCACATTTCTTTGATACCATTATATTACTTTGTGATTGATTTGGTGGCCACCCCTTGATTTGGGAGTGTGTTCCGAGGTGGGCAGTAGTAGTTGTTATGCGTTACCACCAGTCTGGATCCGCAATTGGTATATCTACCCCGGGCATTGCCTTGAGTGCCTTGTCCCATGCCTTATCGCGCCTTTTACGAGTTTGTTTTGTGTATTACCTATGGAGTGCTCCCTGATAGCCCACCTGCGGGTGGAGTTACAGTATCTGTATAGACTACGACATTATATAAAATGTGTTAAGGGGGGTATGGGTAAAGCCTTAACGCTCTTTTAATACTTTACTTTACTGTAGAAAAATTATAATAGCGTATTGTACTACATAGTAGATAGTTTAAAGGATCCTTAGGAGATGTAAATCCCAAACATCTCTTAAGTTATTGCACTCACGTTAGACACTGGATAGGAGATGTCAAATCCCGTAAACATCTCTGACGCCGTTACACTCATATTTATTTACTGTTGATTTAACTTGCATAAGATCTTTTAGTTCTGACTCAAGTGTTTTGTCTTTTCAATTCGCTCGAGTCAGTTTGAGCTTTTCTGTTTATCGAAGACTACTTTTTGGAGGATGAAGACGAAGAATTTGTACTATTATTTATTCGTTATTCCACTGCATCATGTTTTTCCGCTGCAATTATTTATTCTTGTTGTATGTAACTCTGATCTGTATTATAAAAGTTTAATCAATGTTATTTGTAAACAGCTTCATGAACTGTTTATTTGATTATTATATTTTGTCATTCCGCTGCGAGATTCTGTATTTGTTTTTTTTCTTTCTCTGCTTTTTCTTATTTACCCCATCACAATCTACCCTTCTGAATGGTTTGAGTTTGACGCGTGTATCTGCTTAAAACGTCCAAAAAGGCAGGTCGTTACAGATCCATTCTTCTTGTTCTTTAAGATCTTTCATGGAAAATCATTTTCTTTTATATTTGTTTTCTTCTGAATAATTTTTTTTTTCTTCAGATTTTGAAAAAGGAAATTCAAATTCTTTATTAAGAGACTGTTGTAACAACCCAAATTTTTTGATCATTTGGTTTTAAATGTTTAATTAAGTTTAAATATTTAACTAATTGGATTTTGGAATTTAATAACTTATAATTCAAATATAGGGAATGTTTAAATTGAGAATTGAATGTCAATTAAATGAATTTAAAAATTTTATTTAACTCCTTTTAATTAATAAATAATATTAATGAATTCAATTTGTAAATTTATTTACAAATATAAATAGATCGGATAAATATTAATAATTGGATCAAAAATTTAAAACGATATTTAAATTTGTGAAATTATCATTTCAGGGCACTGTCTCGGATTTCGACGAAACCAGTTTGATTGGATCTGTAATAATGAGTAATAATATGTCGTCGAATTTCATGACGATCAGACGTATCGTTTGGTCGTGCAAGTTTGAAACGCGTAAAAATGAATTTTGGAAATTTATAATATAATTGGGTTTGAAAAGCTATCTTCTGGATATGATCGAATTAGGCCTCGAGGCTAGTTCCATTGTGTTCGGAATAGGGGTATAGCATATAGAATGTCAGGCTGCACGTCTCGTTTGGAGTTTGAGATTTTTAGGTATGTTATGTTGAATATTTTAGAATAAAATAAAAATAATATATATAATTCCTATTGTTTATGGCCATACCCTGTCATCTCAAACCCATACCCACGTTTTTGGCCCATACCATGTGTGTGCGACCCATTCCCTCCTCCCCATTTAAACATTGCCTGTAAACTAAAAAGAGGCTCTTTCAAAATTTCTAATTTCAAAATCAAATAAAATAAGCAACTAAAGATTATGAAAAAATATGGTTGAGCTCGTATCGAGTTGTGTTTCGAGCCTATGTTGTTGTTGGGATGGTTTGTAGTAGGTGGGCGTGTTTCAATTTGGGGCAGTAATCCAGGTGATTTTGTTTGAATTGGTGATGGAGTTTGGGTATTTGGATGTTGTATTTGGGTTCGACATGTTGGAGAACAGCATCTAGCCGAGTTTTGGGGTGTGCGACGGTGAAATGGGGATCGTGTCCATGTACGGACGAGGGCAGGGAGACCTTTAGGTCGTGATTTTGGGATGGGGGAGTGCGGCTTCGTTTTCGAGGTGATGGGCAAGTTTGGTTCAAGGAGAGAGTGCCATCGGTGAAGTCGGATCGTCAAACGGAGCACGTAGCTACATGTCAATGTATATATGTATACGACCATAGTGGTTTAAGTGTCGATGTGCATGTTTGAGGAAGGAGGGAAGAAGATGGAGTTAGTTTGGGTTAGGTAATTAGGAAATGTAATTAGTAAACTAATTATATTATTTAATTTCCAAAAACTTATAATTTTAATAACTTTTGCGTACGAGGTCGGACTCGGATGTTGTTCATTGCATTGCACTCGTATGGACGTTCTTCGCAGGAGTTGGTTTGATTGGAATTGGAGCTAGTGTAATTTTTGGCTAAAATCGAACGCCCGTTCGGTTTTAGTTCAAAACGGAACGTTTCAGGGAAAATCGAAAATTAATGTGAGTTTAACTCACATTCAATTTTACTATATCATATCTATGATGTTATAAACTATTATTGATTGCTTGGATGTTAGTTAGATTGTTTGATTGATTGTTTGGTTAAATTTTCATTTGGAAAATTGAAGACATATTTATTTGATCGTTATGTACCCATATGATTATATATATTATCCATAACCATTGTTTTGCAGAGAAAATCTGTAGAGAGACCCTATGGGGCTTCTCGCCAATAATTATTTATTTACATCCTTATGTTGTTATATTGATGGTTAATTGAAATAAATCTTAATATTCCATTTAATTTATTAAGTGTCGTTATAGCGATTTTGCTATATCGTCATTTATTAATTTTCATCCCCGAAACCCTGTCGTATATTTTTGAACTTGAGCTACCAATTTAATTAATGATAGGTTTATCTTTGATTTAAATGAGATTGGATTTAATTAATTATTTTAACTAATGAATATTTTGAGTTTAACCAATTATCTTAAATTGATAATGGAGTTTAATTATTCATTTTAATTAATGATAATTGAAACTAATAAACAGTTTAATTAATGATGTTTGAAATTTATTAATCTATTTGATTAATGAGACTGGAATTTAATTAAGTCATTTTAATTAATGATTCTGAACTTTAATTAATCATTTTAATTAATGATTGTTTTAAATTTAATTTATTGTTTTAACTAATGATTTTTCGAAATTTAGTTAATTATTTTAATTAGTGATGTTTTATAGTTAATTAGTCATTTTAACAAATGATGTTTTAATTAATCATTTTAACTAATGATGTTTGAATTTAATTAATCCAATTAATTAACGATTATTTGAACTTAATTAATTGTTTTAATTTATGACATTTAATAATTATTTAATCATTTTAATTAATGGTGTTTAAGATTAATCATTTATTTTAATTAATGATTATTTAAATTTAATAAATATTTTTAATTAGTGATATCTAAAGTAAATTAATCTAATAAAAGTGATTAAAATAAATTAACTAATTTGATGAAAATGTTTTAAAGTTAATTTACAAATGGTATAAAAGTGTTTGAAAATAATTAACTATTTAAAATAATTGATTTGTTTGTTTAAACAGATTATAAATGTGATTAATTATCTTTGAGGATAATAATATTGTGTTTAATTGTAGGTTTTGTCCATTCTATCAAGTTTGGACCGTTATCTTGTTTTATCCATTCTGTCTAGTTTGAACTTTGCTCGGATTATTTCCATTCTTTCAAGTTTGGATTTTTAATACTATTTATGCCCACTCTTATTTGGATTTGTTTCCTATTGGTTATCTCTACTCTTGCCTGTATGGATGTTATTCTTGTGAGGTAAAAATCCGTTCCGTGTTAACGATGTGATCTCACAGAACTTTTATATGTTTTCCATTATTTGAGTTATCTCACGCTGGTATTTCCATATTTTTCCAAGTTGTCTTTGGTGTTATAGAGATCTTGGAGAGGAGTTGGAGGTTTGTAACATCTCCCACTTAAAGGCCCAAAACTAACAGCTACGGATGTTACGGTTCCATGTGACCAAATGCAGTAATGTTAGGTACATTGATATAACAAAAGCACATGGATATGATTTTTTTTTAAACCATTAAACAAATTTCTCATTCCATTTCAATCATATTTCACATTCATTACATAATCTCAAATTCGAGAACCACATTTAAAGAAAATATAATTATTATAAATTACGCCAAGAGCGAAATATGAAGATGCCCCCTTGGATGATCAAAGTCTAAACATAGGCAATTAAACAGCTTTGCCTTTACAACCAAAACACAATGGAATCAAATAGAAAAGAACTCCTAATAGCTAGCTTGTCTCCTGCACGTCTCCAAAAACTTATTTGTCTAAAGGAGAACCCGAAAACCTCAACTCTCAAACTACTCAAAAGAAATTGAGCATCCGAGAGTTTAAGGGGAAGACATAAACTTCGAGCCAGACAAAAAACCTGGTATGAATAATAACCTATCATCTTGAACCATTTAGATATCTAGTAAGATCACGCCGCTTAGCAGAACGGGTTTTCCCCTCACTAGTATCTTGCCCAAATTTTTTTAATAACCATATACTGTGCCCATGCATCCACAATGATTAAAAATATTACAGTTTAAAATATCATGATGATATGCAAACAAGCAAAATATCCTGGATTTCACATCCCCATTCATTTGACTATCTGTCTCAGTTATAGTTTCTAGGGTCACTATTAACCTATTAGTTTTCATGGGTTGACTAATAACCTGTTCAAAGCTTATGGACTATCTGTCTGGTTTCATAGTTTTCATGGGATCACTAAGAACCTATTGGACCCTGCCAATAACTTTAGTATTTTATGGGTTCTCTCTGAACCTATTGGTATCTCCCATAACTTCCCTTATATCATAGTTTTCATGGGTTGAATATGAACCTATTGACTTATGTCAATAACTTTATCTAGATATAGTTTTCATGGGATCACTACGAACCTAATGGTCCATGCCAATAACTCTTTCCAAACATAGTTTTCATGGGTTTACTATGAACCTGTCTAATCTGACAACTTTGATCAGTATTTGGGTATCCTATGTTCTGCTCTACTTGACCTCCTAGATGCAATTCTACTCATGCAGGAGTTAACTCAATTTATATTCACTACTGGGTCAACCGGGCTGGTTATTCTGCTCTTTCTCCCCAAAATACAATTATGGATCCATTATACAGTGAATATGTTTATAGAAGAAGCATATAGAGTAACTGATCATAACATAATAATACCAACATTTAGGGTTTAATATCCTCGAAATCATTTTCACATGAAACATGGTTAATCCCTTTAACCCATTATTTTTATCAAGGAAAGTTTCTTCAAAAACTCCAAAATTATAAGCCATTTCAAAGCTCTCTTATATTACCATGGGTTTTCCTTTTAAAATGAGATTGGGTTCTTTGTTTTGAAAACTAAGGGTTTCGAAATCTTAAACCTTTACTTTCGAAACCATTAGAATATCTCTTTCGAAAGCATTCAAATCCTCTTTTCAAAACACTAAGCATATGCCTTTCAAAACACTTTAAAACATCTCTTTCAAAAGCATAAAAAGATTCCTTTCGAAACCATCAAAACATTCATTTCGAAAGTATTAAAGCATCACTTTCCAACTAATAGAAGCATAGCTTCAAAACCATTTGAAAGTATCTCTTTCAAAACCATTGGGTTTAAGCTTAAATATAACTTTTGGGTCAAAACGAATATAAGCAAAAGTAACCTTTTCGAAGCCATTAACCTTCAAACAAAAGAATTTAGAGAAAACAAATGGTTTCGGAATCATCCATTCGAAAGCTTTAATCTTTTAAGTAAAACAATTGGAAGGATAGCTTTGAAACACCTTTTGAAGCCATCGCCTTCGAAACCTTTAGTTTAAATGGCTATTGGAGCCCTTTCGAAAGCATTGGGAAGCAGCTTGTTATATTTATAAAACAAAAGCTTGCCTTTCGAACTCATTGAAAACTTTAGACCTATTCGAAAGGTATGAAGACAACATCAATGTTTCGACTTGGTTCAAAACTACCATTTCAAAAGCTTCTCTTTAAAACATAATATACGGCAACTCATTCAAAAGCTTCCCTTTAAACAAAAAGGAGGCAACCCCTTCGAAAGCTATATAAAAGTAAGTTAACCTTTCGAAAGCATCCATTAAAAGCTAGGCAAGCTGCATCTCTTTTGAAAGTAAAACAAAGGCCTTCAAAAGCTATTTAAAATGGCCTCGGTCCCTTCGAAAGCATGGTTTCGACTTTATACCTTCCGCCTTTCTCCAATCCACTATGTATCAAAGCATTGATAACATGTGTATTGGTTTCGACTTGGTTAGGGGCGGAAGTATAGGGTCGAAATGTAGCAAACGAAAGTGGCCTATTTGTAAAAATATAACTGGTTGCCATAAACTTTACCAAAATCTTTTCTAACAGACTGCCAAATTCATCCAAAATTAATTTAAAATAATTAACAAAGAAGCCCTTCCCTTTAGCAAAACAATTATGACATTTAGGTCCTCCAACTTAATTAATTTAATTTCCATAATAAATCACTTAGGAAGAATCCCAAAATCATCATAATTCACTTTTAACATGTTATCTAACATACAAAAATTCCAAACCCAAAATCTTTTATATAATTGCAGAAATAAATTTTAAACTCAATTATTTATTTCTTCCTTCAAAAATTCATAATAAATTATCCATAGCTTGAACAATTATGAAAATTTAAACCAATCTCCAAAATAATGTTTTACATAACATGTTAAATCTTCATAGCATTCGAAATCCAATATATACGATTTTAGTCGTAAAATCGAATAAAACATTTATCAAACGTACTTGTGTGAACCAAACATATCATGTAATCCAAGCATACATCATTAAAATCATCATAAAGGTTTTACACTTAAAATCCAAAATCAAATGCTCTTTAAAAACAAAAATGAGATGGTTTAGATTATTATTCACCTTGCTTTGGATACAAAATTTGAGATTTGATCTTGCTTAATTCTCCTTGCTTGATTCCTTAGCTTTTAATTGATTTTTCTTCTCTTGTTCACTTAGGTTATGGCCGGCTTGAGCTCTTTGGTTTATGTTTTAGAAATATGAACTTGTGAAATGAAAATGGGAATAAGGGTTTAGGGGTTAAGGGTTATGGTGGATGGCTATTCCCCATAACACCCTTGCCTTATTCTCTTATTTGTTAACTTATAAAACCATTTCCATAAATTCATTCTTTTAAATTTGTATGTAGTTAAGCACGATCTCTAATAAATTTTCAAATCTCAATCCCCTTATCACTATAATCTTTACATTATTCTATTTAATTTATTTAATTAAATCTCCTAAATAATATTATTTAAAATTAGGAGTGTTACAGGCTCCCCTCCTTAAAGAATTTTGTCCTCGAAATTCAGTAAGGACTAAAGACTAAGCATAGTAATCATCTGTAACAACTCCTAACTACCATACTAGCCTACCTGACTAGAAACAGACTATATAAAACAAATATAGAACATACCCTCATAATAAATCAGGATAAGTATCTCTAATCTTGTCTTTTGTCTCTCAAGTACAGTCCTTCTCGTTGTTGCTCCACCGAACTTTCACCTACTTGTCTGTTTAACCTCTTCTCATCTCTCGCTACCATCCGAACTGGTTGTCTAACAAAAGGAAAATCTGGTTCTACTATCAAATCTTCCAACCCATTTCGGAGGGATAGTAGTCACTGGACCATGCACATACTTACAAAGATGAGACACATGAAACACATTATGAACACCTGTCATACTGCTCGACAACTCTACTCTGTATGCGAGCTTTCTGATTCTCTCTATAATTAGGAACAAACCAACATATCACAGTGCCAGTTTCCCTGAATTTCCGAATCGTATCACACCCATCATCGGTGATACCTTAATGAAGACTCTATCTCCAACCGAGAATTCTACATCTTTACGCCTCTTTTCTGCGTAAATCTTCTGTCTAGACTAAGCTTCCTTCATCCTTTCTCGGATCAACGCAATCTTTTCAGTCCCTTTCTAACCAGATCAGAATCCAAAACTAATCTGTCTCCAGTCTCCAACCAATATGCTGGTGATTTGCATGGCCTTCTATACAAAGCTTCAAAAGACGTCATTTCTATATTAGTCTGATAACTATTATTACAGGAAAACTCAACAAATGTAGGAGATCTTCCCATGATCCATCAAAGTCCAATACACATGCTCTTAACAAATCCTCAAGTACCTTATTGACTCTCTCTGTCTGCCCATCCATCTGAGGGTGATATGCAGTACTCATCTTGAGCTTGGTACCTAACACCTCTTGTAGACTCTTTCAGAATTCACTAGTAAAAAAAAATCTCTATCACTGACTATACTACTAGAAATTTCATGTAGTCTAACTATGTTTTTCATGAACAACTTATCTAAAACAGGTGTCGTCCTGGTTAACTTAACTAGAATGAAATGGGCACTCTTACTGAAACACCCCACACCCTTTAATATACCCAAAAGGACACATTAAAACACGTGGTGCATTGTAGGTATAAATAAAACTAAAGAGACTAAGATCCACAAGACAAATATAGGTAAAAAAAGCGGAAACTAAATAAGTATTAAGTAAAACAAAGCCTCGGAATTAATTCATAAATAAGCCAAATACAAAATTCAAAACCCATAGTGTCTTATGAAATAAAACTTCATAGTCTCAAAATCAGATTATGTAATATCCCTCATAAATAAACCATTGCATATAAGAACAACAACTGAAAATAAAAGAAGTACGTTGAAGAAATCTCCTTCAAGAAGAACTTCAAGCTGCAGCAATCTACTAGCTTCTTCCTTGATTTCCTAAGGGGGAAAAGGGGGAAATAGGGGAGTGGATCAGACTAAAAGTCTGGTGAATGATAGTAATTACTAGAGTCTTTAAGCAAGATAAAAGTAATAGACTCTACAACAATTCTAGTATAAATAAGGATAACAAAGGAAATAGGAAAGAGATAAACTAGAAATAAATACGATTAAATACTGCTCAAGATAGGTTAACTTTGATTGCTTGCACTTGTTCTGGTTTAATTAGGATGAATTCCTAATCATGTATTTAGGATGTGACCCTAATTCTACCATTTTTGATCGGCTTGCTACTCCATAGACCTTTCTGTGGACCAGCCCCTATATAACTCCCTGCACGATAGCCAATGGTATCTACGGAAGATGCACAGAGCAACTACTGCGGATTCAGACGACATATATAGCTCCCTAAGCAGAAGGCAATGGTATCTACTAAGACACCATACTAAGCGCTTGGAACTCTAGCTATTACTGAGCACCCGAATGGAAGTCACACGCGTAACTGCCACCATGCTCATGCTACCTTTTGCTCCACCTATTGGGTCTTCTTATTACCTCCAACGTATAGCATAGCGTGCCCCTCATCTCACTTCAGGCTAATGCGAGATCACCGTGTGTCCATAGGAAAATAGCGGAAATGCTGTTGGTACCGGCCCTTCATCCAAACAATATCTAGTTGCGCCCCTTATCCAAATCCCCATGATTTGGACTTCTATTTGACCAATTACTACCATTCTTAGCATAAGTGTGCCCTTGGGAATGCTATTTGGTATAGGTCCTACTTTCATCTTTGCTTATTAACTTAGATAAATTATTTAAATAAGCCTTTATTATCATTTTTACTTTCTACGCTTATTAATTTATCCCAAGCCTTAAAATAAGCCCATTCTGTTCTTTTTCTTATTATAACCTACGTTATAATCATGCTTATTACTTAACCCAAGGTCTAAGTGTGAAAATAAGCTTCTTTCGTCTTTTACTTCATTTAGTTATAATCTTAAGTTATAACTATGCCAATTATCTTTAATTAGTCCAATTCTAATTATAATTAGGCATAAATTCAGTCCAATTCCATTATTTATTACAGTCTCAACAATTTACATCTTATTTTCTTCATTTAATATTCTTACTTATAAAATCCATATCCACGTTTAATTTAATCTAATCCATACGCGCAGAAAGGGGAATGAAGAGAATAGATGCTTGCATAAAATCCAAAACGTCGAAAAGATGTAACTAAGAAATAAATAACAGTAATTAAACTTAAATAATGTAAATAGACTGTAAATTAATAAAAAAACTATGCTTAACAGTAATAATTTATAATTAGCAGAAATGAGATCAAAATTACTGAAAGGAATAGCTGAATAGACTGAAAATAATTAAAAACTGTAAATAATTACTAAAAAAGGCTATTCCAAAAAATCGTAGTAAAACTACAACTATTGAAAACCCTATTATTTTAAATTACTTAAATAAATCTTAAAATAATTACAATCACTTACCTCCGGTCCTAAGCTCTTCCTTTGGTCTTCCCGTATCCACTTGGAGTTGTAAAATAATTTTTATTAAAAAGATTCTCTCCTTGGAAAATTATTCCTTTTAGGGTCCTTCTTGAAAAGGTGAACCCAAGCGGAGAAAATCTAGAATGAGACTCCAGGGTTTCGATCAGGAGCTGCTCCTGTCTTTGCCCTCCCTCCGCCAATTAATATACTGGGCTCCAGCAAGGGAGAAGCTCACTAGAGGTCGCCTCGTCCCGGTTGTCCCCTGCCTAGAAAAAGTGTTAGGTCTAGGGGTCTATTTATATGTGTAGAAGTGGATCTCGGACCGTTGGATTTGGAGATTGAATAGGATGCAACCACGTCATAGGCTGAATAGAAGCCATTAGATGCAGAAACGGAGGGACTGGATTAAATAAAACGGTGCAAATGACGTGTTCCGACATCTCTAATTCGTTCAAACGAATTCTCGTTCGTTCGCCTGCCAAATAACAGGGCGGGTTGACCTGACCGTGTATATTTTTTTTCGTTATATTTTTGCTTATTTTGTTTCTTTTATAACTTGGTCATATTAGCTCGGTTTCTGACGTTCTATATATGGAAATTGACTAGAAAATTACCATGGGCACAATGGTGCAACCCCCGTGGCTGAATTCTGATAATTTCACAGAGTTATTTTATCATTTCGTTTATTCGTTATTTAATTATTATAGTTTAATTTTCTGGGTTGTTACATTCTCTCCTCCTTAAGGGATTTCGTCCCTGAAATCTCTAAGGATAAAAGAATGTACTAAATGTTTTCATCCAATTCTATAACTAACTACTCAATCATCAACCATTCATCCATTGTCCTTAAGCTTTTCTAATGCAATTTATGATACTTATGCAATTAGTGTAGTGTAAATGTCCCTAGCTAATGCAAAAGATTAGGCGGTCCACCGATTCAGTTGACCTCCTTTTATGCAATCATGTCTGTGCCATGTATCCAAATGAATGCAAAAATTTCCTAATGATACTGATAACTCTACATGCGTGCTACAAACATCATCCAAATGCAACAATCATATGATAAACATCTATTTATAGCAATCATGGAAATAAAATAAAAATGCGCACACATCCATATGCATATGCTCTACTGTCCTAATTAGGCCGATCCCTAAAGAATAATAGTGCCTAGCATTCCTATATGTGTCCATAGCATCCACTAGCAAACACTTGCAACCACTAGCATACATCATTCATAACATGTTCTATTAACATGTTTACATCAAATCCTACTATCCATTGGTTAAATCCTATGTTCTACCCTCCCAAAGGATAATAAAGGAAAGAATCTATTCAAATCTAAAGATGGAAAAAGGACTTCTAAAACTTACCATCAAAAAGATGAGGATAGGAAGTACGAATCTTCTCCTCCGTTTCCCAAGTGGCGTTTGCGACATCATCTCTCCATTGCACCTTTACCAGTGGAACCTCCTTATTCCTTAGTTGCTTGATATCTTTTCCAACAATCTTTGTAGGGATACGCCGAATAGAAGCTTCTCTTTCTACCTCCACCTCCTCTAATTGACTAGGCTCTACTACCTCCGTCGAGTCATGTACGCACTTTCGCAAATGCGAAACATGGAAAACGTCATGTACTCCTACGAGCCTCTCAGGTAGCTTCACTCGGTAAGCCATCTTCCCAACTCTCTCTGTAATCTTCCCAACTCTCTCCGTAATAGGAAATGGTCCAACAAATCTAGGGGCTAACTTTCCATTTGATCCGAATCTTACCAACTTCCTAAGCGGGCATACTTTGATAAAAAATAAGTCTCCAACCTCAAACTCTAAGTCTCTCCTCCGCCTATCTGCATACGACTTCTGTCTTTCTTGAGCCGTCTTCATCCTTCGCCGAATCAAATCCACCCTCTCAGAGGTCTCCCTAACCATATTGGGTCCAAGTAATAACTTCTCCGTAGACTCTACCCAACATGATGGGGACTTGCAAGGTCTCCCATATAAAGCTTCAAAGGGTGCCATTTCTATACTTGCTTGGTAACTATTATTGTACGCAAACTCAACCAATGGAAGATGCTCCTCCCAAGTTCCTCCAAAGTCCAAAATGCACATCCACAGCAAATCCTCAAGCACTCTATTTACCCTCTCCGTTTGGCCATCCGTCTGGGGGTGATAGGCCGTACTCAGCCTAAGTTGCATCCCTAGCACCTCTTGTAAGCTTCTCCAAAACTCACTAGTGAAAATGGGATCTCTATCACTAACAACACTAGAAGGAACTCCGTGTAGACGGACTATTTCTCGAATATACAAGGATGCCAAATATGAAGCCGTACGCTTACTCTTAATTGGTATGAAATGAGCACTCTTGGTCAATCTATCGACAATCACCCAAACACTTGTGTTCCCTTTCCTAGAACGGGGTAAACCATCAATGAAATCCATAGAAATACTGTCCCACTTCCACTCCGGTACATCTAAGGGCTGGAGTAATCCATCGGGCTTCTGCTGCTCTGCTTTTACCCTTTGGCATATGAGACACTTAGCTACGAATTCTGCCACGTCCTTCTTCATACCACCCCAATAGAACATCATGTTCAAAGACTTATGGTCGGTAAAAAGCTCAAACCTCTCACCAAGCAAATAGTGCCTCCAAGTCTTAAGTGCAAAACTATAGCAGCCAAGTCCAAATCATGGGTAGGATAGTTCTTCTCATGCATCCTCAACTGCCTACTACCATAACACTACCCTCCCTTCTTGCACCAACACTGCTCCTAGACCCGTTTTGCATGCATCAGTGTATACAGTGAAAGGCTTAGCTCTGTCGGATAAAACTAACATTGGTGCACCAGTAAGGGCTCTCTTAAGCTTTGTGAAGGAATCCTCACAATCCACGTCCCATATGAAAGCTTTATTCTTCTTAGTAAGGCGTGTGAGTGGTGCCGAAATCTTGGCAAAGTCTCAAATGAACTTCATATAGTAGCCTGCCAATCCTAGGAAGCTCCTAATCTCGGTAACGTTCTTGGGGGCCTTCCAATCTTGTACTGCAATAACCTTGGCGGGGTCAACAGCCAACCTTCCTTCGAGGCTACGTGCCCCAAGAAATAAACTTCCTCTCTCCAAAAATGACACTTCGAAAACTTAGCTCTCAAATGATGGCTACGAAGTGTGCGAAGAACTTCTTCCAAATGAACCACATGCTCCTCTATACTCTTGGAAAATACCAAGATATCATCCACGAACACCACCACAAACTTATTTAGGACATCCCTAAAGACGCGGCTCATCAAATCAACAAAATAGGCTGGAGCATTGGTTAGCCCAAAAGGCATAACAACCACTCGAAGAATCCATCCGATGTCCTAAAGGCAGTCTTATCTACGCTGTCATCAACGACTCTAAGCTGATGGAATCCCATGGCTAAATCAAGATGAAAGAAAACCGAAGAACCTACTAACTAGTCAAAAAGATCATCAATCCTAAGAAGTGGATATCGGTTCTTCTTGGTGAGCTTATTCAATTCCCTATAGTCCATGCAAAGTCGAAGAGAACCATCCGCCTTAGTGGCGAAGATGACTGGCGCTCCCCACTCCGATATGCTCCTTCTTATGAATCCCTTCTCCAAGAGCTCACGAATCTGCTTTCTCAATTCTTTCCTCTCCCTAGGTGTCATGTTTCTCACAGGTAATGCTACTGGCTTGGCATTCTCGATCAAATAAATCTTGAAGTCAATCTCTCTCTTAGGGGGTAGTTCCCTAACCTCCTCAAAGACGTCTGCGAACTCTCTGACGACATGAACCGAATGCAACTCTAATGAAGATGAATTGAGGGAATAGAGAAAACACAACATGACTGACCCTTATGGGTCGCAAGATACCTCTAGAGTCCTACCACTGCAAGTCTCAAGTCTAACGACTCTCCTCTCGTAGTCTAAGATAGCTCCATATGTGGATAGTCAATCCATCCCTAAGATCATCCCATACCCTGAGAATCTCAAAACATAGGATATAGATTTTCAAACCCCTACAAATCATAGATAAGTGTGCCGATCCTCCTATGGGGTTTGAAACAATAATGGGGTCTACTACTAATGATATGTCCAAGTGCAAACAATCTACCAAAGAGTTAGAGATAAAAGAGTGTGATGCTCCAGAATCAAATAAAGTCCGAAAAGGAAAATCAGATATAGAAATAATATCTTCAACTGTGACTTTCCTACCTCTATCGGGAATGCTACTGGAAGGTATTGTTTCTAATGCATGAATCTGCGCAACTGGTTCACTCGCTCCCTGAGGACAACTCCTACTCATATGACCGGGCTGCTCGCAAGTATAGCACTAACCTTCATCTTCTCCTTCCAGCAATTCTTGGCCACATGTCCAGCCTTCCCACAAACATGGAATTTTATTCCTTTCTTAATCTGCTTCTGACGACCATCACCTTTCTTCTTCTTCTTATTCTTTTCCCACCACTTCTTCTTTGGACCTTCTGACTTAACCTCCTCTTTAGACTCTCCTTCCTTGACCGTATCCGACATAAGTGTTACCTCAACCAAAGACTCATAAGTAGCTCCCATCGGTACATGAGTCAGCAATAATCCCTGAAGGGGTTGATTCAATCCCTTCGCAAACTTTATAGCTTTCTTATGCGCCGTGTTCACCAAGTCTATACCAAACCACGCCATCTCATTGAATTGATTGATGTACTCCTTGATAGACAAACTCCCTTGCTTTAAATTGATAAACTTCTCCAGCTGAACGGTCTCTTCTGCCTGAGATAGAAACTTCCTATCGAATCGCTCTCGGAATCCATCCCAAGTAATATTCCTTCCCTCCAACTCGATCACCTCCCACCACTAAGATGCCTCCTCCTTCTGCTGCCAAGTGGCTAGTTGAACTCACTACTGACCATCCAATCCCAAAAGACCAAAAATCCTCTCTGTGTCCCTAAGCCATGCTCTCGCCTCCACGAAAGTCTCCTTGCCGGAAAAAGCCTTCCCGCCCAAACTCGCAAAATCTTTACAAAGCTTAGAGAAATTGATGGCAGCAGGTGGGTTGATGGGATTCCCACCCGCTGGTGCAGGATTGGGCGCAGGCCCGTGCACCTCTGGAGTCATGGCTTGTAAGTACCTACGAAACTAGGCTGGGACTGGAATGCCCTCGGGAAGGTTCGGGGCATCGGCCATACTACGAAAAGAAAACGATAGTTTAGGAAAGAGTCAAAGTGATATTGAACTGGACTTATGAGGGGATCTTTATAAAAATTCTTTTATACTTAAAATCATTTCCAAAAGTTCTTTTCTGAAAAATACTTTTAAAACAAGTTATTTTGAAAAATACTTTACTTTCAAAAATATTTTTTTTAGAATCCTGTAACCTTAGGCTCTGATACCAAGTGAAACACTCCACACCCCTTAATATACCCAAAAGGACACATTAAAAGACGTGGTGCGTTGTAGGTATAAATAAAACTAACAGAGACTAGGATCCACAAGACAAAAATAGGTAAAAACAGCGGAAACTAAATAAGTATTAAGTAAAACAAAGCCTTAGAATTAATTCATAAATAAGCCAAATACAACATTCAAAACCCATAGTGTCTTATGAAATAAAACTTCATAGTCTCACAATCAGAGTATGTAATATCCCTCGTAAATAAACCAGTGCATACAAGAACAACAACTGAAAATAAAAGAAGTACATTGAAGAAATCTCCTTTAAGAAGAACTCCAAGCTGCAGTAATCTACTAGCTTCTTCCTTGATTGCTTAAGGGGGAAAAGGGGGAAATAGAGGAGAGGGTCAGACTAAAGTCTTGTGAATGATAGTAATTACTAGAGTCTTTAAGCAAGATAAAAGTAGTAGACTCTAAAATAGTTCTAGCATAAATAAAGATAACAAAGAAAATAGGAAAGAGATAAACTGGAAATAAATACGATTAAATATTGCTCAAGATAGGTTAACTTTGATTGCTTGCACTTGTTCTGATTTAATTAGGCTAAATTCCTAATCCTGTAGTTAGGATGTGACCCTAATTCTACCCTTTTTGATCGGCCCGCTACTCCATAGACCTTTCTGTGGACCAGCCGCTATATAACTCCCTGCATGGCAGCTAATGGTATCTACGGAAGATGCACAGAGAAACTACTGCGGATCCGGACGAAATATATAGCTCCCTACACATAAGGCAATGGTGTCTACTAAGACATCATACTAAACGCTTGGAACTCATAGCTATTACTGAGCACCCGAATGGAAGTCACACGCGTAACTGCCACCATACCCATGCTACCTTTTGCTCCACCTATTGGGTCTTCTTATTACCTCCAGTGTATAGTATAGCGTGCCCCTCATCTCACTTCAGGCTAATGCGAGATCACCGCACGTCCATAGAAAAATAGGGGAAATGTTGTTGGTACTGGCCCTTCATCCAAACAATATCTGGTTGCGCCCCTTATCCAAATCCTCGTGATTTGGACTTCTATTTGACCAATTACTACCATTCTTAGCATAAGCATGCCCTAGGGAATGCTATTTGGTATAGGTCCTACTTTCATCTTTACTTATTAACTTAGATAAATTATTTAAATAAGCCTTTATTACCATTTTTACTTCCTACGCTTATTAATTTATCCCAAGCCTTAAAATAAGCCAATTCTGTTCTTTTTCTTATTATAACCTACGTTATAATCATGCTTATTATGTAACCCAAGGTCTAAGTGTGAAAATAAGCTTCTTTCATCTTTTACTTCATTTATTTATAATCCTAAGTTATAACTATGCCAATTATCTTTAATTAGTCCAATTCTAATTATAGTTAGGCGTAAATTCAGTCCAATTCCATTATTTATTACAGTCTCAACAGTTTACATCTTATTTTCTTCATTTAATATTCTTACTTATAAAATCCATATCCACGTTTAATTTAATCTAATCCATAAACACAGAAAGGGGAATGAAGAGAATAGACGCTTGCATAAAATCCAAAACGTCGAAAAGATGTAACTAAGAAATAAATAACGGTAATTAAACTTAAATACTATAAATAGACTATAAATTAATAAAAAAATATGCTTAACGGTAATAATTTATAATTAGCAGAAATGATATCAAAATTACTGAAAGGAATAGCTGAATAGGCTGAAAATAATTAAAAACTATAAATAATTACTAAAAAATGATCCTCTTTCTGCTTAGAATAGACTGAATAGACTAAAGTCCTTTAGATCATCAATCTCCGACCTAATCTCAATCCTTCTAATCTTCTCGGCTAATAATGGATCTTCTTTCTGCTTGGAAGCAATCATTTCGATCAACACTGGTTGAACTTCCAAACAAGACAAAATGGCGGGGCTCCGACTAGAACTAGCAGCCGATCTTAACTGCATAGTACAAGTAGTCAAAGCTTTTAAATCTTTCCATTCTGCCAACATGGCTAACACCACATTCTGATTTTTTCTGCTAAGAGCATCCGCAATTTTATTTCCTTTCCTAGGGGTATACTCTATACCAAAATCATAAGCTGCTAAAAACTCCATCCACCGTTGTTGTCTCATATTCCACTACTTTTGAGAGAATAAATATCTTAAGGACTTATGATCTGTGTTTAGCTCAAATCTCTCCACTAAGAGATAATGTCTCCATATCTTCAATGCGAAGATCACCTCAGCCCACCCCAAATCATGAGTAGGATATCTTACTTCATGCGGTCTAAGCTGTCGTGAAGCGTAGGCAATGACTTTACCATTCTGCATCAACACGGCTCCTAATCCGGTTCCACATGCATCTTTATACACCACCAACCCTTGGTTTCCATCTGGAACCACGAACATAGGCGCATTGGTCAATAAATGCTTTAACTTAAGAAATGTTTTCTCACATTTGTCAGACCAAGTAAACTTCGCGTCCTTCCTGGTTAACTTAGTCAAATGCGCTGCTATCCACGAGAAACCCTTAATGAATCTCCGATAATAGCCAGCAAGTCCAAGAAAACTTCTAATCTCAGTCACCGTCTCTGGTCTCCTCCAGTTATTAATAGCTTCGATCTTATCTGGATTGACTGACAAACCCTTCTCTGAAACCACTTAACCAAGAAACTTAACCTCTTTCTTCCACAAAATAACACTAGGAAAACTTCGCTTTCAGCTGATGCTGCCTCAGTGTTTCGAGCACTACTCTAAGATGACCTTCATGCTCCTTTTCATTCTTAGAGTACACTAAAATTTCATCTATAAATACCAATAGGAACCTATCCAAGTACTCTCGAAAAATTTGGTTTATCAAATCCATGAAGAAAGCGGGTGCATTCGTTAACCCGAATGGCATTACTAACCACTCGTACGAACCATACCTAGTCCGAAATGCTGTCAACGAAATACTTTCCTCTACCACTCTTAACTAATGGAAACTCATCGTCAAATCCAACTAGGAAAATATTCTGGCTCCACACAACTGATCAAATAGATCATCGATTCTCGGCAAAGGATACTTATTTTTGACCGTCTTCTCATTCAACTTACAATAGTCGATACACATCCTTAACGACCCATCGGGTTTCTTCACGAACACCACGGCCGCACCCCAAGGTGAACTGCTTGATCTAATAAAATTTCTCCCTTCTAGATCCACTAGCCGCACCTTCAATTCCTTCGTCTCGGTCGGTGTCATCCTACTAGGTGGTCTACTTATAGGTTCTGCTCCTGGCACAAGATCAATCCAAAACTCAACGGCTCGTCTCGGTGGTAATCCTGTAACAAGTTCAAAAACATATGTAATTCTCTTACTACCCGAGTCTGACTTAACTCTTCTTCTACTTCCATAGCACTCAACAGAGTACACGCACTCCGGTCAGAATCCTCCATTGAGAATATAAGTCGGTTATGACTATCAGGTGTCTCGGCGATATTTCCCTATCATGGCAAAACATCCTAGCCTCATATTTACCCAACCAATCCATACCCAAAATGATTCCAAAGTCTACGAAATCGAAAACATACAAACTACATGCAAACTTTTGAGCTAACAAATCAAGTTCTAACTGGTCACATCTCATTCCTAGAGTTGCATACCCCCTATCGAATTCGCAACCCTTAAGGAAATAATAAGGTATGTGGGTTCTAAACATAACCTATCAACCAAACACTAAGATATAAATGAATGCGATGCACCGGTATCAAATAGTACCTTAACCAGTGTACTTCGAATCAAAAGCATACCTTCCATCACAGTCTTTTCTTTCTCAGCAGCAATTGGCCTAGCAGACGATGGTCCAAAAACAAATACTTTTCCCTTGTCCGCCTTGACTGGTTTTGGACACTGATTCTTATAATGCCCAACCTGGTCGTAGTTAAAGCACTTCACACCCTTCTTGTCTGCGGCCTTCTTCCCCTTGCCAGTTCGGCACATTCATGAGCATAATGATCCTTCTTATCGCACTTAAAGCAAACCAGAATAGCATTTGCCTTCTTGGCAGCTTCTCCCTTCTGGGTTTCCTTCTTCTTAAAGAACTTCCTCTTCTTTCCAAGAGAACTCTGGGTTTCAACCTGTTTTTCCTTCCCATAAGTAGCAAACATCTCCTCATATCAGATTGCCATTTCCACAACAACATTACAAGGATCACGAAGATGTGGTATGGTCGTCCTAGCAATCTCGGGTCTCAATCTTCGAATAAACTTCTCATTCGTCTTGATGACGGTGTCAATGATAGCATGTCCATATCTGGATAACTCATAAAACTTCGTGGCATACTCAATCACCGACATCTCGCCTTGTACCAAGTCTATGAACTTCCTCAACAATGCTGACTTGGCAACTTCAGACAAAAACTTAACACTATTCCACCAATGAAGCGCTGATCTCTGCAACTGCCTAGAAGCAAGCCTCCTTTTCTGCTCATCGTTTAATCCCAAGTCAGCGAAGATTCTCTCACAATGCAACAGCCAATTCTCAACTTATATAGCACCCTCCGTTTCCAAAAACGACTTCCCACCAAGACTAGTATAATCCCTGTTCAGCTTGGCATAGTTGTTGCCAACTGGGGCCACTGGATTTGCTCCTCCAACGTTCCCAGCATTATGTCCAGCTACTCCTGCGGTAACTCCTGCTTGCACCAGGTTGACAAAGAACCGATACATCATCCCCATATCTACTGGCGGGCTTCCAGCTCCTACATTGGCATTTGCATTTGGTTTAGCATTTGCTTATCGATCCTAGTTTCTCCTATTAGATCGAGCATTTCCATTTGTTGTGGTGCTTCCTTCACCGATATTTCCTCTTCGTTTCCTGCCTCCACATCTTCCTTTCTCGTAAATTTGCATACGAGCCATAGTAAGATACAGAAGAACGGTCTAAGATATAGGGGAATACGTACTTATATATACATCAAATACAAGTATGTTATTATAGCGTTAACCCAAACCTCGATCTTATTTCTTGATTATTTGGATTATGTTTCGAAACATGATTTTAAGTTTGAAATTTCTTTTAAGTTTTCATTAAACTATGCTCCGATACCAACTTGTAACATCTCCCGCTTGGAGATCCAAAACTAACGGCTATGAATGCTGCATCCATCCATAGTTATTAATTCTCGGTGACCAAATGCGGTAATGTTAGGTACATTGGTATAACAGAAGCACATGGATATGAATTTTTTTTAAAACCATTAAACATATTTATCATTCCATTTCAATTACATTTCAAATTCATTACATAATCCCAAATTCGAGAACCACGTTTAAGAAAATATAATCATTACAAAATACGCCAAGAGCGACATATGAAGATGCCCCTTTGGATGATCAGAATCTAAACATAGGCAATTAAACAGCTTTGCCTTTACAACCAAAACACAATGGAATCAAATAGAAAAGAACTCCTAATGGCTAGCTTGTCTCCTGCACGTCTCTGGAAGCTTATTCGTCTAAAGGAGAATCTGAAAACCTCAACTCTCAAACTACTCAAAATCAATTGAGCACCTGAGAGTTAAGGGGAAAACATAGACTTCGAGTCAAACAAAAAGCTGGTATGAATAATAACCTACCATCTTGAACCATTTAGATATCTAGTGAGACCACGCCGCTTAGCGGAATGGGTTTTCCCCTCACTTATATCTTGCCCAAAATTTATAATAACCATATATTGTGCTCCTGCATCCACAACGGTTAAAAACATTGCAGTTTAAAATATCATGATGATATGCAAACAAGCAAAATATCCTGAATTTCACATCCCCATTCATTTGACTATCTGTCTCAATTATAGTTTCTAGGGTCACTATTAACCTATTAATTTTCATGGGCGGACTAATAACCTGCTCAAATCTTATGGACTATCTGTCCGGTTTCATACTTTTCATGGGATCACTAAGAACC
This sequence comes from Allium fistulosum, assembly GCA_030737815.1. Classification (NCBI taxonomy): domain Eukaryota; kingdom Viridiplantae; phylum Streptophyta; class Magnoliopsida; order Asparagales; family Amaryllidaceae; genus Allium; species Allium fistulosum. The sequence continues at coordinate 331,649,790 of CM060906.1, forward strand.
TATTGGCCCCTGCCAATAACTTCGGTATTTCATGAGTTCTCTCTGAACCTATTGGTATCTCTAATGACTTCTCTTGTATCATAGTTTTCATGGGTTGACTATGAACCTATTGACTTCTGTCAATAACTTTATCCGGATATAGTTTTCATTGGATCACTATGAACCTAATGGCCCTTGCCTAACTCTTTCTAAACATAGTTTTCGTGGGTTTACTATGAACATGTCTAATCTGACAACTTTTTTGATCAGCCTTTGGGCATCCTATGTTTTGGTCTACCTGACCTCCTGGATGCAATTCTACTCATGCAGGAGTTAACTCAATTTATATTCACTATCGGGTCAACTTAGCTTGTTATTCTACTCTTTCTCCCCAAAATACAGTTATGTGTCCATTATATAGTGAATGTGTTTATAGAAGAAGCATATAGAATAACTGATCATAACATAATATTACCAACATTTAGGGTTTAATATCCTTGAAATCATTTTCACATGAAACATGGTTAATCCCTTTAACCCATTATTTCTATCAAGAAAAGCTTCTTAAAAAACTCCAAAATTATAAGCTATTTCAAAGCTCTTTTATATTGTCATGAGTTTTCCTTTAAAAATAAGATTGGGTTCTTTGTTTTGAAATCTAAGGCTTTCGAAACCTTAGACCTTTACTTTCGAAACCATTAGAATATCTCTTTCGAAAGCATTTAAATCTTCTTTTAAAAACATTAAGCATATGCCTTTCAAAACGCTTTAAAATATCTCTTTCGAAAGCATCAATACCTTCCTTTTGAAACTATCAAAACATTCATTTCGAAAGTATTAAAGCATCACTTTCCAACTTATAGAAGCATAGCTCCGAAACCATTTGAAATTACCTATTTCGAAACCATTGGATTTAATCTTAAATATAACTTTTGGGTCAAAGCGAATATAAGTGAAAGTAACTTTCTCGAATCCATTAACCTTCAAACAAAAGGATAGCTTTGACACACCTTTCAAAGCCATTGCCTTCGAAATCTTTAGTTTAAATGGCTACTGGAGCCCTTTCAAAAGCATTGGGAAGCGCCTTATTATATTTATAAAACAGAAGCTTGCCTTTCGAACTCGTTGAAAACTTTCAACCTATTCGAAAGGTATGAAGATGCAGCAAGGTTTCAACTTGGTTCAAAACAACCCTTTCAAAAGCTTCTCTTTAAAACATAATATACAGCAACTCATTCGAAAGCTACCTTTAAACAAAAAGGAAGCAACCACTTCGAAAGCTATATAAAAGTAACTCAACCCTTTTGAAAGCATCCATTAAAAGCTAGGCAGGCGGCATCTCTTTTGAAAGCAAAACAAAGGCCTTCGAAAGCTATTTAAAATGGCTTCAACCCCTTCGAAAGCATGATTTCGACTCTATACCTTCCGCCTTTCTCCAATCTGCTACGTACTAAAGCATTAATACAATTTGTATTGGTTTCGACTTGGTTAGGGGCGGAAGTATGGGGTCGAAAGGTGGCAGACGAAAGTGGCGAAGCATTAAATCTATACAAAACTGTTTTGTTGCCTTTTTAAGTAAATGCTTTTCAACTAATTTGCCTACTTGGAAAAATATAATTGGTTGCAATAAACTTTACCAAAATCTTTTCTAAAAGACTATTGAATTCATCCGAAATTAATTTAAAACAATTAACAAAGAAGACATTCCCATTAGCAAAACAATTAAGATATTTAAGTCCTCCAACTTAATTAATTTAATTTCCGTAATAAATCACTTAGGAAAAATCCTCAAAATCATCATAATTCACTTTTAATATGCTATCTAACATATAAAATTTCAGACCCAAATCCTTTATATAATTGATGAAATAAATTTTTAAACCCAATTATTTATTTCTTCCTTCAAAAATTCATAATAAATTATCCATAGCTTGCATAATTATCAGAATTTAAACCCATCTCCAAAATAATCTTTTACATAACATGTTACATCCTCATAGCATTCGAACCCAATATATATGATTTTAACCTTAAAATCGAATAAAACATTTATCAAACATACTTGTTTGAACCAAACATATTATGTAATCCAAGCACATCATCATTAAAATCATCATAAAGGTTTTATATTTAAAACCTGAAATCAAATGCTCTTTAAAAACGAAAACGATATGGTTTTGATTATTATTCACCTTGCTTTGGATAAGGAACTTGAGATTTGATCATGCTTAATTCTCTTTGCTTGATTCCTTAGCTTTCAATTGATTTTTCTCCTCTTTTTCACCTAGGTTATGGCCAGCTTGAGCTCTTTGGTTTATGTTTTAAAATTATGAACTTGTGAAATGAAAATGGGAATAAGGGTTTAGGGGTTAAGGGTTATGGTGGACGGCTATTCCCCATAATACCCTTGCCTTATCATCTTATTAGTTAACTTATAAAACCATTTCCATAAATTCATTCTTTTAAATTTGTATTTAGTTAAGCACGGCCTCTAATAAATTTTCAAATCTCAATCCCCTTATCACTCTAATTTTTACATTATTCTATTTAATTTATCTAATTAAATCTTTTGAATAATGTTATTTAAAATTAAGGGTGTTACAATGTTCATCTATCGTAGTGTTTATTTTCTGCTATATTATATAGTATCCATACCAGCAATTGTAAGATCAAGATTTTATAACTATCAGCTGATAAGGTTTGTTTTTAACTCTAGTATACTATGTATTTTTAGATTGACAGTTTTCACAGTCCTTATTATATTATATGTTGTCGATTCTGCTGTAAGATTCTGATTTTCTCTGTTCTCTGTTCTTTTTTTATTTACCCTAACAATCTACCCTTTTGTCGATTGGATGCGCGACATTTGAACACACTGGTAGTGTTCGTTGTCAACGTTCGATGGTCAAAAAGGTAGGTCGTTACAAGTGTTTAAACCAAACACCGATTTGCCTTCATCTTAACCTATATCCAAAGGGATCGGAGATCTTGGATTGGACGAAGGTATCTCAACCCTATATTCAGGTTGACTAACTCTGTCCATGGTGTTTCTAACTATTACGTTTTCCTTTTTAGTTTTAAAGGAATAGTTTAAGCATTGCTGACTCTTGGTTCCTCTAATGTAGAGTTGGAACCTAGTTTTAGGTGTGCAATTTTGTCTTTAGAAAATATAATTTCAATGTCACAATCTGGATATTCAATAGTTTCTTTTAATTTTTTATTTTTTATTTTAGTAGGTTCATTTGCTTCTTCTAGAAGCCACTTGTCAGGTAAATAATTTCATTCCAACTATCTGTTATAAACAATGTGGTTGTACCTTAATTTTTAATCAGTAATTTTTTGTATCTGTAACAATTGTATTCATAACTTTATAACATACTCTATAAATAAGAATTACATTCTGTGTTTATGGTTTCATATTCAAACCTTCTATTTTTATGTCTAAATAGATTGATTGAAGTAAATTTGAATCTGTTAAAGACATAGCAAAATTAAGGAAACACGAAATATATATTGGACCATCACATAGGGTTGATTCTACTATTTCTATTAAGGAATCATAGAATTTATTATGTCTTTTATCTCTTGCCGCAATTATAGCATATGTATTTAGTCCTAATCTTGTTGCCGGTCTTAAAGCAACTTGACTTAATCCAATATGAACAAATTTAAACTTTTCTTTATGCAGATTTAAAAGCTTTTCAAAAATAAATCAAATGAACTATATCCTTTTGTTAAAAGAATGGCTTGTTCTACAGTTTTGATTACATAATCAGATTTTTTAATAAAAAAATCTTCTAGATTTTTTATACAATTTTGATTGCGAATAGGCAGGCAAATTTCAGTTATTTAAATTTTTATCAAAATCTTCATTTACAATAATTTCTTTATTTTTATGCGTAATTTCCGCTTCTAAACCATCAAGACTATCATTGTTGTTGTGTTTAATTGATAAAAATCTAGTTAATTTATCCATTTATACCTTATCACTATCAACGGTTTACGCTACAATTCTCTATGAATGCCTAAACTCAATGGCTAGTCGAGAACTAAAAAGCAACGCGACTTAAAGACGAATCCCGAGTTTCAAAGGTATAATAAGGTTCGGTATAACAAATTTATCAAATAGATGTAGCAACTCAACAGCACAGTGGATGATAAGTAATTTATGATATTAACGAGGAAAAAAGTAAATTGCTACAGTGTAAACACATTGCCATTTAAATAAAAGTTTATTTCATAAAAGTTTCCATAATAATATTTTTCAAAGTATAAACACATTGCCATTTAAATATGAATGTTAAAGACTTATAAAACATTTATTTATATATTTATCATCAAAACATTTATTAGGTATACATAAAAATAATCTCTTTAAAGTACGTATACCCATAAACATAATTCTTTTATAAACTAAATCTTTTATTTTTGACAAGTGCTTATGCGTGTAAAATAATCTAAAATATCTTAATTTTTGTCAAACCCAAATAATAATTTACATGTTTTCCAAATCATTGTCAAAAACAAGTAATAACTTGTTCAAAATAATGTTTTTGTCATAAAACCATATTACAAACTCAAATGATAAGGTTATCAAATTTCATTGATTTTTCTATTTGTAGCATCATTTTCACATGCATCGGTAAATTTAGAATCCACCTCCCCCTTAATAAGTAGCGTGTCTGAAAAAAATAAAAATTTATTTTGATATCCAGTTCCTTCGTTAGGGTCAATGGATTAGGTCGATGGTAACCATACCCAAGAGGGTTTGGTAGAACATTTGAAAATAAATTTTGATTATTAATCACTGCAATGTATTTTTCTTTGTTTCTCCAATTAACAAGAACCCAAATACTTAGATTACATTTATTTATATTTCCTATTAATGGTTTTGTACTTCTAGTGATATTAGGAACATTATAGGTTACTTGAATTTCTATAAATAATAGGGTTTAGATTTTACTTGAACTCTGGTACTAGTATTAATACTTTTATTGTACATGAAAGCATATCTAGTACTATTTCTATAATTAGTTTTATTATATCATAAACCAGTTATTTATTCAAAGGTCTAAAATTTGATAAAATTAAACAATATTGACCTTTGTTAAATTTTGTGACTTTTTCATTAAGCCCATCAAATTTAATTTTGTAGTTAAATTTTCTTTTAATAGATTTGCGGCTATTTCTTAAAGTATCGATTTCCATAACTAATTCAGAATTTCGATCTTTTGAAGCATAATTCTCCTTTTTAAGAGACAAAATTTGATTATTTGAATTATTTATAGAAATTTTGATTCCTCGTTTTGATTAAGCTAGCAACTTCAAAATCTTTTTCATCTAAAGTCATTAAGTATAAAACATTATTTTTCAAATTAGAATTTTCATTTTCTAAACTCAGCTTTTCCTTTTCTAGTTTTGCAATCTTAATTTCAAAAGCTTTTATTTTTTTTCTAACATAATAAAAACTAGTTTTGATACTTTTTCAAATTACCTGATAATTTATCATAATTACTAGATAACTGATCATATGTATCACAGAGTACCTTATTGTAGTTTGCAGTTGCTTTAGCAATAGCGCTGCTCGTTTTTTTCTGACAGTATCTCGATTAGATCATGTTTTGGCTATTGTTTTAAGATGTTACAGTCAAGAGAACACCAGGCTCTGATAACAAATGTTAGTCGCTATGTATGAGATCGAAGATGACCAATAATAATAAATAATATCAATGCATCAGAAATAGTAAAGTAGATCACACGGTCGATTTTATACTAATTTGCACTTCTCCTATGTCCAGTCCCTAAGCATCTCTTAGGAATTAAACTAGCAATACTCTTACTTCACCCGAAGGAGCAGGATTACACACATCGCCTAAACAATCATTACAAGAAAAGTCGATGTTTATAACACAAATAGATAACGCTTTATTTGATAGTGTTATTGTTTTATTTTGTTTAGAACAGGAATTGAATACATAACACATTGAAAAGTGATTTCTCCTAATTATTTTGTGGCCGCCTTTTCTTAAATTATTTCTGCTCTTTCCTCTTTCTTTTCATTCCTTTTTCCACCGCTCATTCTACAGAAAGACTTAATTCTTTCTCCTCTCTTACAAAACCCCAAATCACTGCTTCAGATCCATATCCTCCTTCATAAACCGTAGATATCGGATCAAGTTCAAAGCAGTCGTTCGAAAATGCAATCTTTTATCTGCGAGTGGCTTTGAATGGAGTTCCCTTCTAAGATACGAAGCCACGTGGGGGCTTACGGAGCATACTCCTCTTCCATCTCGTCATCACTGGCACCGCTCAAACACTATAGGGTTCATGTACTCAATTTTTCTTTAGGAAACGAGGGGTTTTTCGGTAGTGATTATGTTATGTTATTTTTTCAGTTTTGGTTAATGGCTTAGCCCATAATTTATTATGTACATATAGTTAATATGATACATACGATTAATTTGAAATGAAACGTTATTTTCCTCATTTTTAGTTAGGATACCATGGAGTGATTTGTGGTTAGGCTTTCTAGGTTAAAGTTAATAAAAATTAATATTTTAACGATACTAACTTCAAGTTTATGCTGCAGCCTGCAATATAGGGTTATGTCAAGTAAATTGAAATCTGGACCAACTTTCGTTTCTTTTTTGAAACCAGTAATGAATTAATAGTGAACATGCTATTTCCTTTTGTTTCAGTTGTTTATTTTCTTATAATATTACTACAAAAAATGTTGGTGAAAACTGAATATACTATGTGCTAGACTTAGAAGAAAGACATCCACAGTGAAACAACATAATCAGTGAAAAAGAGGTTTATTTATCTAACCTCCTCAAATTAGGTAAATACAACACGCTTATAGTTTTTTATAGTAAGTGCATTTGTCCCATTGCTTTAGGTACAATACCATATTCATGACCAGTATAAAGTGTAGTGCTTTACCAAAGGTATTTAACAGTGGTTATGATGTATGTCTACAAATGCTTTGAAACATGAGCTTTGTGAAGAGTTTTGATGGTTGTCAAGGAGTTGTACCATGCGTAAATACAGATATTTAATAAATGAAAGTTAAAACTACATCAACCGAGTAGTTTCTTTCTGCACAAATGCACACTCAAGTGTCGGTGGATAACCATTTTACCTCTAATATTCCAAAAAAAGTCCTTTCACTACAACAAACAGGACCTTTAAAAGCGTTTCAAAAACGCTATAAAAGCTATTAACAGCGTTTTTACATACGTTGTATATCGACATGCAGTTATATGTCAGAGATATACAATGACAAGGAATAAACGCTGTTAAATGTCCTTTTTTACAGCGTTTCCCTGGTGTCATGAAATCATTTAACAGCGTTTGGTCTAATTAACGGCATTTTTAAAAAATGTTGTTAAAACAATTCAACGACATTTTTAAAACATCGTTAAAACATTCAATGACGTTTAAGAAACACCGTGGAATATTTTAACAGCGTTTTAAAAAATCCGTTAAATTGTATTTGGTTATGTTTTTAGATACAATTCAACGGCATTTTTAAAACGTTGTTAAAACATTCAACGACGTTTAAAAAACGCCGTGGAATGTTTTAACAGCCTTTTAAAAACGTTGTTAAATTGTATACAAAGCTAAGTCAATTAGGCTTTTTCTACTTTTCTGTAAATTCCATTTCAGTAAACATCAGTCATAATGTGTGTATATACCACATTTCAAAATTAGCATATTATATCAATACCACATTTCAAAATCAACATATTATATCAATACCACATTTTGGACACATATTTGACAACCAACGTATGAAATTTCATAATCAAAATACACAATATTCTTACACCAAACATAAATAGTTCGTCATCAATAGTTCATAAACAAAATATAGAACAAGTAGCAATACCAAAACAAAAGCAAGTAGTACATACGTTAAAACCAAAAGGTACTTCTAGCAGCAAAAATAACTTTGATCCATAACTCTTTGCAACCTTTCTTTGCATCACAGTCATCTATCTACTTGTAAAGCAAAAGTAATGCTTGAGAATCAATTCATCAAAAAAGTGTACACAAAGTTAAATCGGATTCATAATGCAAACACTAAATATTCATCACACTATTTCATTAGGCGATTGACTAATACAAAGTATACAACATGCCATAAAATCAAGTAGCATTTACAAGTGAAGTAGAGTAAAAAATAATAAACGAACTCGGTAATTTATTTGGAGTAAAATCAAGCTGCATATTATCGACGTATGAAGTGGTCTGTTTACAAATCACGTAAACTAGTCGTCGACGTTGTTAACTAAGTGGTCCTCTCAGTATACCAATATAGGTGTAGTCAGTTTTCAAAAATTAGACTTGGTTTTTAAGTTGGACTCGATTCTTGAAATTGAGACTCGGTTAAATTGAGTCTCAGTTGAAACTGAGACTCGGCTAAACAAAGTCTTAGTTTAACTGATACTCAGTTAACTGAGTCTCCATTGAAATTGAGTTCAGCTAAACTATGTCTCAGTTTAACTGAGGCCCAACTAAGTTTGAGACACAGTTAGCAGATACTCAGTTAACCGAGTCTTAGTTAAACTGTCACTTAACTGAGTCTGAGACTAGATTAACCAAGTCCGCTTCTTTGAAAAAAATTTGGTACCCAGATCAACTAATTCCCAAACACATCAGCAAGACTGTGGTCCAAGCGTTTAGTAACAACCCTTGAATCCAGTGCAACCACATATTGTATCGCATGATAACATGACTAGCAAGTGAAGTACAGATGTTCAACTTCATGCATCTAATTCTAACCATATGCACTTAGTTACTCAAGCCAATTTATCATGCGAAAATTCAAACAAAACAATGGCTCAGTCTTGCATTCTGGTGTTGCTAAAAAAATAAGTAATTCAATATTGAATCAATAAACTAAAGGGTTTCCTCATTAATATTCAACAGCAATAAATGGTAGCAAAGGAAAGCACAGTTCCCTTGCTACAATATAGCAGAATCCAAAACTGATGGATTTATATCATAAGCTTGTTATGAGTACGTATGTTAACAAAGAGTAACAACATACTTTAAAATCAAGAGTGAATAATAAAATATAATATAATAAAACCTTATCTTCTTTGAAATGCAGATCCAACCAATTTCCTTTTGAAGCTTTGTAAACTGTAATGACTACTCTTGAAGGTTAACCAAAACTTTACACTTCTCAGGAACAATCTCTTTGTTCGGTTTTGTTATGTCGCATCGATAATTCTTCCCTTGCACGTCATGAAATTTTATATCAACAGACATTTGCTTGAAAGCTGTTTCCACTTTTTCTTTCTTAATGCCCTCAAGGAATACATAAATCTGGTATAAAATATGGAGTAAATGAATGTCAGATATATGTCAAATGAAATTTACTGATGGAATGTGAAATAAATCAAAATATTTGGCGCATGAATATTATATGAGACATTGATTATCAGTATTATTAGCACTACACAATAACGAAAAAAGGACAATATTATAACATCAACCTGAAGGCAAAGGAAATAATATACATGCGTGTATATGCATCAGGTTAAAAAACATTTGCAGCTATGTGACTGAGCTATCTAAATGCCACAGATCATTTTTTTAATTCCTCTAACCTTGGGTTCCATGCTGGATCAACCACAATAACATGACCTGCTTTTGTTAGAGTAAGACTAAGTCCACCAACTTGTGAGGTCAACAAAAATATAGGAGCTCCACAACCCTCTTGAAAATCCTGAAAAGAAAATATAATTGGTACAATATTGATTAAACCGTCTTAATTGATTGAAATATAAGATTGCAAATGATATGGACCTTCACTATGATTTCTCTATCTACAATTTTTGTTGAGCCATCAATCCGTAAAAACCTATATCCTACAGCAATGATCGCTTCCTACGGAACAGATGCAAAAACAAATAGAATATAACAAAATGAAGATCCAGTAATCCAAGGACATGAGAAGGCTTTTGGTTCTGTTGAATAATAATAATATAAGGAATCGATGGTGTTTATTTGGGTTAATCAAATATGTTTATTTGTCCTAGACACAACTAGAATCCATACTAGTGAGCTTGGCTTTTGAAGAGCATGTACAGAGATTGTAGAAATGTACATATTTTAGTCGAGGAGGCTATTTCAGAAATTTTGTATGTGTGTGAATGCGGCAGTTATTTTATACAGTTGTGTACACGTGTGGGAACCAGTATTCAGCTCTAAGACAAGACAGACCTTTCAGGTATGTACAAAATGACACATCAACCTATAAGTATGAAAAAAAAATTCCTCCACGTAAGAGAGTGAACAACCAACAGCAAAGTAATCTACTGTTTTGATGTGGTAAGCCATGGAGATAAACTTGATTTATTCATGCTAGTGCCCATTCAACCAGAAATAAAATGTGTATACCAATAGTAAATTAACAGAAATTACAAAACCCAAAATGAAATGCATAAAGAAAGGTCCATCAAACTTCGAATTTCTAACATAACAAAAATAGCCATAACCTTTGTCAAATTGTTGACCTGATGCACAACAACGAAAAATTCCATACCCCTATAGTACACTCAACCAAGTTCAAGCTTGTCTAGTTTAGCTATCCATTGTATTGTTAATTCATGATTTAATATGCAAGTACCCTAATGCAGAGGCGCGTCAATGGATCGGATTTTGATCTGTATCCAGTCTTGTAGTTAGATAAAAGGAGTTCTTGGTTCATTTATGGCTAGGATAAAAAAGTTATCCTGCTAGAACAGTGCCTAACCAATTAGTTAATAACTGAAATTTTTTTCTTTACATGAATATGTAATAAGCATGCATATTGAGGCAGAATAATACCTGGATAAGATTCAACATTTTCTGTGTTTGAGAGAAGATTAATACAGTGTGCCCCTCGACGATCAAATTATCATGTTTATAGAAAAAGGTTAGCATCTGAATTTTAGACTTTCATGCTACTTATGGAAAATAAGTATAGTAATCTGACAAGCAAAGTCATTATGAAGCATATTTTGCAAGACTCGTTGTGATCCAATTGTTGAAGCTCGTTTCTATTATTTCTTTTTTGCCATTTCTTCAACCAAACCAAGTTCCTCACGATTTAACATTGAATCCATTCCTTCCAGCACATCTTCAGCAGCTTTTTTGGTTAGAAGAAGCGAATGGTCGCAAATTTTCTTCAATATCTAAAAGATTAGTATGAAGTAATAAGTATATCCCTCAGGGAGTAAACCATATTTACTATGGTGAACATGCACTTCACAGCTATAATACAACACAAATTCACGGTTGCAATAAAGTATAAATGTGAGCAAGGATAAAAGTTTTAAAAAAGGGTCTAGAATACCATTTACGTTTGAATAGGAAAACTCTAAAATAACAGTCGAGAATACCTTCAGGAATGGAGAATGTTTGGTAAATTTAATCTTATAACAAAACAAATGACAAACAGAATATTTAATGATCAAATTGCACTAATTCCAAAGAAAAATAATGATGTGGCTAGAAAACAACAAATTAGTAATATAAACCTTAAAGGAAAGAAGTCAAGTTTTCATGCCATATTACTAACAGTAAATTCAATAAGTTATGGATAAAAATACCGATTAGGCTATCAGCCTATATATTTTAACATTTGAACTTTGAACGAAACATATTGTTAATGCAGCTAATGGCGAGCCACCATCTAGAGAAGAATGGACTTAATCACTTTTCAAAAAAGCTTCATAAAGTTGTTTCTGTATCCAAAGCCAAAAAAAGTTTCCTTTTTCAAATTCAATTTAGAATAATAACTGCGCAAATGCAATATCACAATAAATGACAATCAAGACAAGAAATACCTAAGACTTGGTCAACCTCAGCCAGATAATCAACTCATTCTTTTTTGACAGTTTAACGTTATGTGAATCATCTTCACCAAATACCTCACTCTTTAAACGTCGCAAGAAATATGGCTTTATGCGCTCTCGTAACTCCTACAATTAAAACAAAGTCATCGCATTGTCTACCAATGGAGCTATAGGTGTAATTTATTTATGATAACATTGAAAGAGCAATAGGTGTAAATTATCACTGATGCAAAAGACTAAAAAGATTATCTATATCAAAGACAATGGACTATTGGTTAAACAGAGCAATTTTATTGGTGTTGCTTTAGTTTTTGTTATTATTCTAGATGACACTTAAGTAGTTATGACTAACAAAGTGAATCTGAAGCATCTAATGTTCCTTTGCAAACTCCAAAATGAAAAATACTAAATGAAACAGTTTAGACAAAAAATTACAATCTTCTTCCACCAAAAATAACCGTCTGAAAGAAAGGATTGTAAATTCCTCGGTAATACCATAGCATCTTATTATCTAACTAAATCTCACTGCTACCAACCTAGCATGAAAATTTTGGAGAATATTTTTTTGCAGTAACACAAACTAAGCAAAAAATAAATGTAAAAGATTTCCATTAATATGCAAACTCTGCTATATCGAGTTACAAATTCTATGCTCTAGTTTCAATAAAAAATGTGACCTTAATGAATATTTGAGTGAAATCTAGCATAATAATGCCTAGCGTGTTTTGAGACTTTCTACGAAATAGAACTCTAAATACTGTAATACAACTAAACTTCGATTGGAACTAACCTAGCACAAAGGTTAGCTAGGCTACATATATAATTCACCATGAAATTCAAGTTTAAGTGAAAACCTTTGCAAGCGTTGATCCAACATATTTTTCCCGATTAGTAGCATGCTTATCATTCCCACGGAGGATCTTACTTTCATATTTGTATTTGAACCTGAAAAAAAACAGTTTACTGGTTGTAAAAAAATTACTCGATAAATAAAAGAAAAAAGAGAAATAGTTTTTTTTCCTTTTTGAGTAATTTTTTACTAATAACACAATTGATCTTATTTTGTTATGACTGAATTAACTTTTTTATTGCACAGATATTGACAATCACAACTCACGCCACCTTGGTTTTACCGAACATTTGAAGCTCACTGGATTAGAGATTTAGGTCAAATAAAGATGAAATCAATGAATAATTATCTAGGACATAATAATCGAGCCAATATACCTTGAAGCTCACTGGATTATCTTAAAATCACAAAGTTTGTGATAATACCTTGAAACCACATAGCATTCTCAAGTAAGATAAAATAAACATTCATCTTAAGCAACAAAACCAGTATATGGCTTTAAAAATTAAAATAAATCGAACTAACTAACATAGCATCAAATTAAATAATAATAAAATGTCCAAATCCAACTCAGTAACTAAGTCAAACATGAAAAATAATTTTAATGCTAATTTTATACAATCTAATGAAACCTTAATCAAGCATGTATAATATCACGTTAACGTGCTTAAGCATAGCAGGAACATGTAGCTAATTATAATCAATGAAGAAAAATATTTATAAGCTAAATATAAATAATTCAAACACAGTGCAAAAATATCGAATTTACCTGTCGGTACCTATAATTTTGTATGCTCTAACCTGTTGGTGCTGAATTGACAGCTGGCATCTAAGGGTGCCACTACTGCTTACTCGTGGAATGCTTATTATGTGCATCTAAACTTTAAGCACATACCTTTTAAGTTCTAATTCGACCGACCTTAGAGAGTAGCTCTATGGTCGCACCATCTTGCTCTAAAATCCCATCCTAATTCAGCAAATGCAGTCATTTTCTCTATTAGCAAACGTAGTCATCTTGCTCTATGGATCAAGGCAATAATTTATAATAAGAAACTTGAGACAAACAAAGAAAAGTAGACAAAATATGAGTAATTTAATTACCTAATATTGTAAATGAATTGTGAATTTAGGGTTCAACACACGTGGTAACTTGGTCAGAATTAGGATTTAGGCTTATTGGGATAAGGACTGCTCAAGATGCGATGGAAAATATTTTAAATCCGGTGGAGATTTTGTGAAGTGGCCAGGCTATTTTGTTGTTGAAAGGAAAGGGGGAAACGAAGATAAGAGGGGAAATGAGAAGTGGGGAAACGAGTGGGGAGCACGTGGTTTTCACCGCCTAAGAAGTGGGAAAATTTGGAATAACCCGCCAATACGTTACACAGCGTTTGATATTATATTAATATTATTTCATCCACCTTTATCAGCATTTACTTCAAAAACGCTGTAAATTGGTGCTGTAAATGATATGTTTTCTTGTAGTGTTTATAATTTCTTTGTTAGTAAAATGTTCACTTAAAGGCTGATAAAACGACTGGATGTACACATGATTGTTAATTTTGCAGTTTTTTTGCAGATAATAGTTGAAACTAACCTAGCAGATCAAACAGAACTGAGATTAACAATAGCATATATTTTCTATGCCAATAGTATTATTTTTCAACTTCATCTGGTCTTATAAGAATATACGTGCAAGATTTTATTTCTAAAGCTTTACTAATATTTGCTTAGTAATTACTGCAAAATTATTGGCTAGATTAAAATCTAGTCTATCTAAATGCACTGGATAAAGTTGATTAATTATTTGAGTAATATTAATTAGCAGGTTGTTTTGACATATCAGTAAACAACATTGCATCATGTAACAAACTCCACTTAGTTCATAATATAAAGATAAAAACCTCAAATATATTTATTTCTTCACTAGCCAACTCACAGTTACTTTGGTTTTCTGACTATAACCATACACTATCATGGATAATGAAGACATCAAGCCCCATCACTCCTTCCTCGATGTCTATTCTTAAGCGAGTGTTCCTTTAAGGCTATTATCTACACTATCTGTTTACTAGTGTTATCTTAGCTACTTGTTAGTGATGCTTTAGATGTAATTTTATCCATGGCTATGGCATTTGCAGGAAAGCATGGCTTTATAACTCAAAATTTGTTTAGATGGGCATTGCGATATAGAAAGTTTGAAGATTTGGCTAAGCAAGGATATCTTCTTTTTGCTAAAAGGTTAAGAGATGAGTAGGAGAAGAGTGTAGTTCAGGGGACTTTGAAGCGTGGACTTCATGTGAACTTAACGATCGATGAATTGTACAATGATGTGAGTTTTAACTTTTCCTACATGCATATTTTATATTCAGTTTCATTTTATGTTCGCTTCGTAGTTGTATGCAAGTAATAAAAGACATTTTCATATGAATAACCTAGTAATTTCATTATAACACGGAAAAATGAAAATGCATATAGTTTTTGAAATAAACATTCATGTCCCTTGATTATTGATGATTTAATCATATACTGTATCCTGAATAATTAATTATGACAAATTATCTGTTAATGACCGATGTGCATGCGTGTCTCGTTGATATATGAGATATTTATGTATTTCTCTTTAAATGGTAATATTTGTCTATTTTAGTCAATATTTGAAGTTCGGTTCTGTTTGGTTTAACTACGTTATAGAAATTGTCTACAGGAAAAAGTGTTTATACTAAGTCTGGTTACATTTAACTGTGAAATTTAAACTGTGTATTAGCAATAGGACAATGTTTCTTTCATATGAAGTTCTCATATGTGGCCTAAAGTCCCACCACCACTTTTAGATGATATATGCTTTTATCTTCAAAGATTTATTGTCTGAATATGGTGTATAAATGGCTATACTTTTGTTTGCATTAGAAAACTGGGTAACATGGCAAATAACGTTCTCAAATATGTTTGTTCTAAGCTTGTCCTTGTTACCAATATTATCACACACCAAATGTCAGATATTTACGTAGCCTATTCCTACCACCTACCTCATCACCCACTAATGTTGGTTGTTCCCATATCTCATTCAAATTACTTGCATTATCATACACACCGAAGCCAATTGCTCCCATACAATATCTATGCTACTTGCATCATCATCCATCAATGCTAACTGTTCTACATATTGAATTGTACTACGGAATATATTATCATGAACAACAATACACAGTTCACTTGCACTCTCTTGCATCAATGTTTCATGCATTTTTTTATCTGAAATAATGTAAAATGTACCGCTATTCCAAGAAAACTATTTTGCACTTCATTTATAAGTATTTATATATGGAATCAAAAAAAGGATAGACTTATAGCCATACATATGAACGGTTCTCAAATATGGCTTAAAGACTAAAGCGGTTGAGAAAATTAATTATCAAATCATACTAACAATAATAATAATTATCAAATCATACTGACAAAATCATCCCCACTTAGGATATTTCCTCCACGGTACACTTACAAAGAAATGAGCTTCCATGACCATTAACACAGGTGCAACACTCTGTTTACACTAAAACTAAAATAACACAAGTATGCTAATGTTAAACTAAAATAGTTATTGGGGTGTATATAGCACGACTGTATTTATATTCCGATGGTTTAAATTGTAAGAAGAATTCATGCTTTGGAAAATTAGCAAAGTAATAAACATACGCTGGTGAAATTTTAGACCTTAATGTCAAACAAATGGAACTAAAGTCGTATATAATAATAACATAGAAACCTACATCATATCAAAAAGTAATAATTATAGGTCAGATATTCTTAACTTGTATCATATATATACTTACCAAATTCTTATATATGTTGTGCAAACATATAAACAATTGAATACATCGTGTTTTTGGACCAAGCAGACAATAATACATATAAAGCAATGGATGGGAAATCTTTAAAGTTCACCGTTCAGTATGTTTCAGAGGATGAAGTTAGAATAAGAAATTGGTAGAGAACTCAAGTCGTAAATATCCTAAAAAAGGTAATTGATGGCTAGTTATACGACATGCGCTTAAAAGATAGAAACCTAGCATTTTATGCCAATTTCTGTATTTTTATGTTGTTGGAATAAATAATGAATCGGGACTTTTGATGGCATTTAAAAAACAAGTCACATTAACTTGGAAAGGTGACAATTGCACATCTGTTGAAATTTCTGGACTTAATATTGACCGGGGGCAGGTAAATGTTTTACATATAGCTGCTCGTTGCATATAATTTTATGTTGAGTTAGGCTCATTTATATTATACTTAAATCAAGATATGGATAACATATATCATTATTCAATGATGATACAAGTTACATATGTGAAACTACAACAGTTATCTGTCAGCAGTAGTTCTCTTCTTCTTCCACATTTAGATCTTTCACCTGCCAATCTGCAATTTGCACCTTCATGTTGCACTGTTTAAATAATGGCTTCAAAGTATTTTATGCACTACCATAAGAGAAATGCTATGTAGTTCACCTAATACACAAGATTGTAACTAGTTTGTAAGTACACACACTTATGCACGTGCACATGGATAAAAAAATAAAATGGAAACAACATTAGTAACAACACTAGTTTATCATTTATGTGTATATTTTTTTCTTTTTTCTTTTACACTGACTATATAAATAATTTTGTAGAGAGTCCCACTCAAATTCAATAGTGAGACAAGGTCATGGACTCTTGATAGTGTTAAATTTTGGTGATACAAAATCACACATAGAGGGAAAGAAATATGCAAAAAAAAGAAAGAGAAGATTTTGTTTCCTCTGATTAAATAGGCATATTTAAGTATGTTTATTTCTTTCTCTAATTTGCTAATCAAATTATTTTTTGCCTCTAATGTTAACTTGGGCATTAAGTAAATTGATTATATAAATAGAGACTAGAGGAGAGGATAAACATATGGTGGAAAATCTATTTGATAATTTTCTCTTCTTCATTTTTGTTCTTCTTCTCCAACAATTTAGCCATATAGATATTTGCTCCCTTTCTCAATCTGGTTATTGATTCAATGGTATTTTGTTTATTTTAGCTTTGTTCTATTAATTGTAAACAAAATTTTTTTTGGTGAATCAATAAAGTGGGTGGTTGGGTGGAATATCTTGTCTTATTGCTTTTAATTTCAATTTCGTCTTATTTTTAATCCAAGTTATCTCTTTGTGATTTGGGTGACAAAGATCCATTGATATAAGCTTCCGCAAAGCGCTACCATTTTTGCACAACAGTTTGGTATCAGAGCCAGATCATCGCAAAGCTTAGAGTAATTTTGGATTGAAAAATTATTGATGTCGGATATGATTTCATTTTCGAAGATGGCTATTTTGGATGGGAAAAATTGGGGTATTTGGAAGCCTAAGATGGAGGATGTTCTGTACCTCAATGATCTTCATGATCCAATTGATGGAGATGGAAAGAAGCTCTCTGATGTAGATGAGGGAAAATGGAAGAAGATGGATAAGAAGGCGATTGCTTTGATTCGCCAGTATCTTGATGATTCAGTTTTCCATCATGTGTCTAGTTGTGAATCCGCGAAGGCTTTGTGGGATAAGTTGGTATCTTTGTATGAGTCAAAGAGTGCTACTAGTAAGGCTTTTCTGGTTCGAAAGTTGGTACAACTGAGATTAGATGAAGAGAAGTCTGTTGCAGAGCATTTGAATGAATTTCAGGATGTAATAAATCAATTGGCAAATATGAAGGTCAATTTTGATGATGAGTTACAAGCTCTTTTATTGATGAGTTCGCTTTCAGAAAGTTGGGAAACTTTGGTTGTTTCATTGAGTAATTCCAATGCTAATGGAACTATCTCTTTGGAAACTGTTCGAAGTAGTCTTTTGAATGAGGAGCTTAGAAGAAAAGGGTCAGGTATGAAATCAATTCAAAGTGAGGCTATGGTGGCAAGGGACTCGAAGAAAGATACAATTTGGAAGAAGAAGGATGCTAATGGTAAATGTGTTATCACTTGTCATTATTGTAATAAGAAAGGTCACATACGTAGCAAGTGTTATGCTTATAAAAGAGATCAGAAAAAGGCTGTGCATGGTGATACTAGTAGTGATGCACATGCAGGTTTTGCTGAAGGTACCGATAGTGATGCTTCTTATGATGTCCTCTTTAGTGAAAATAAGCCTTGGAAGATGGATTCGGGAGCTAGTTTTCACATATGTAGAGATGTGAATTATTTTTCTTCTTATGAGAAGAGTGTCGGCATGATTAGGACAGCCAATGGAGAAGAGCTACCGATTTGTGGTATTGGATCTATCCGGTTTCGTATGCATGATGGTGTGGTTAGAGAAGTCTCTGGAGTCAGACATGTACCCACTTCTTCGCATAATCTTATTTCTCTCGGTCAGTTGGATCGCCGTGGTTGCACTTATGAGACTCAAGGTGGAGTTTTGAGAGTGAAGAAAGGTGGTCGTGTAAGGATGAGAGGAGTATTGGAAGAAGGAAACCTTTATAGCTTGGTTGGTTCTGTAGTCGACTATGGAAAGCGAGTGACGGTTGAAGAACCTAGTCCACAGCAAGGTGGAGAGGTTAATGTGGTCACTGCTTATGATTCTAGCATTGAGGATCATATTTTAGACAGGGGTCTTCATGTTGATGATGCTCGGGGGATCGATAGTGATCAGGTAATGAGCTCAGATCGAGTGATAGACGGGTGTCGAGTTGCAAAATCCACAAAGACAAGACGGAGATCTTTGTGGTATTACAAACGTTTTTGAGACCGGATTTGTGTGGTGCACCTCATGTGGGAGATGCATCACTTGCGGACGGTGGTAGAGGTTTGTAATTTGGTATGATTGAGATATAGGGAGTTGTGATAGATCTAGATATGGCATGTTTGATATGTTGGAGATATGTGATTTTGCATCAAGGTGGAGTGTTAAATTTTGGTGATACAAAATCACACATAGAGGGAAAGAAATATGCAAAAGAAAGAAAGAGAAGATTTTGTTTCCTCTGATTAAATAGGCATATTTAAGTATGTTTATTTCTTTCTCTAATTTGCTAATCAAATTATTTTTTGCCTCTAATGTTAACTTGGGCATTAAGTAAATTGATTATATAAATAGAGACTAGAGGAGAGGATAAACATATGGTGGAAAATCTATTTGATAATTTTCTCTTCTTCATTTTTGTTCTTCTTCTCCAACAATTTAGCCATATAGATATTTGCTCCCTTTCTCAATCTGGTTATTGATTCAATGGTATTTTGTTTATTTTAGCTTTGTTCTATTAATTGTAAACAAAAATTTTTTTGGTGAATCAATAAAGTGGGTGGTTGGGTGGAATATCTTGTCTTATTGCTTTTAATTTCAATTCCGTCTTGTTTTCAATCCAAGTTATCTCTTTGTGATTTGGGTGATAAAGATCCGTTGATATAAGCTTCCGCAAAGCGCTACCATTTTTGCACAACAGATAGAGACTTTCCAGTAAGTTCAAACAAACATTGGCATCCTGTCAGTTGTCATATAAGCATTCCAAGTTTTTCATCTTTCTTTCTTTATAGAAGCTATTAACTCAACTGTTTAAATCATTAATAGTTTGCACGTCGATCCCACAGGTAGGTCGCTATGAGTACAAGTATATAGTAAATGGCAAATGGACATGTAATAAATCAGAGCCAATTATAGGGCAAAATGGAGATGGTCATATAAATAATTATATTCAGGTAAATTTTTTGATGGAACCTTATACTTGTGTGTGCCTATTCTCCTTCTCATCAAGGATCAATTGAATTTCCACCCGACATTCCACGTTTTATTTTATTTTAATTGATTAAAATATCATAAACATACGGTGGAAATTTAATTGGTCCACGAAACATGGGAGAATAGCGTTGGTGATTATTTTCCATATGATTTATTCCAATGCGTGATTGTTAAAAGCTACAGATTTTGTGATTTGACTGGTTTTGCTATATGTATCTGGCTGAAGGATCGATGATAATTTTTTTGTTATATTTTTCTGGTTATTTTGTTATATGAATGGGTGTTGTCTTGTTTCATGACCGTACAAGAACGTAAGCAACTTCTTCCACATCTTTTTGCTAACATGTATGCATTTCTGAATATCCAAAGCTTATCAGTTCTTCACTTTCAGCCTTTTTTTGAAGGTTCAATGATTTCATTCTAGTTGTATATGCCATACTACTGTCATACAGGCTATCTTCTACAGTTCATCTGTTAGGTAGTTCTTTTGGATAGTAGAGTTCAGGTATAAGATCTCTTCATTTAGTTCGTACTCTCCATTATTACAATCTTTGCAACCCTGTCTGATTTCTTTCCATATGTGTTTGCTCACCGAACTGTTAAAAATAGATGTTGGTGTTCTTCATCATGCTGGTTGCATGAAACACATTACAAATCATGTTAAAAGTCATTCTATTTATGACTTTTGATAAACTCATATATATTTCAGGATTATTGCTTTTAGACGAAATAAACTCAGCCCATTCTGTCTTGTTGTATGTTTCTCTGTTTGCTTCTTAAGTAGTTTAAGTGTGAAATCGACATTTTTGCTTGGTTCCATGTCTAAATATCTGATTCAGCATTAGTATAAGTGGGAATATACTCAATTTACTTTTTAGATTTCTGATCACTATCAGATTATCTGTATCCCAACATCCATTATTATTTTTATACGAATCACTTTATTATCTCTATCTCCATTTGCCATAAAATTGTTTAAGCCCAGGTCAGTAACTAGGTTTGCATCACCTAACCATTGGTCTAACCTGACAAAAAAAGACCCATTGGGAGTCTTTATATCAACAAGTTGAGCCATATCTCAGATAATCATACTAACAACAACAATAATTATAAATAATAATAATAATAATATAAAGATTTGAATACAAAAAGAGAATTTTATTATCACTTGATTATTTGATACTTTGATACAATGTATTCTATGTTACAAGCTATTTAAATAAGAGAAGTAAAGGACTAAGATGGGCTTTTAGTATAGCAGCCCAAGTCCTCTTAAGACAAGAGAGAAGAGTAGCCACTTGATGATAAATGAACGGTAGATAAAGCAGTCACTTGTAATACATATGAAACCGAAGCCAGATATATTTCATTCTCTTATATTCCCCCTCAAACCCAATGTCGGCTAGGGTTTGCTTGAGAGAAATGAAATCAATTTTTCTTCTGAGGGAAATCATGAGAAAAGTAGATCGTTTTGAGTCGATTGCAGATATAAACGCTCTCTTCATCTTTCCAGTATCAGTTGAAGTTTTTTAGGTGATGATTTGAGTTGAGAGTAACGAGAAGCTGGCGAAGATGCTTCTTTGAGATGCTCGTCTTCGTCAGGTACTCGAGTAGCCTCTGGAATGTATACTGGAGCCTGGGATCTTTGACTTAAATCAGCAACGTCAACATTCAGCTCTCATCTGAATTTAACGAAGCTCTGTCTTGAGAGAGGCTTGGTGAGAACATCAGCCTTTTGGTGAGTTGAAGGTATATATCTTACTCTAATGTTGTCTTTCATGACTTGTTCTCTGATAAAGTAGATGTCAAGCTCCATGTGTTTGGTTCGAGAGTGTAAGACAGGGTTGGCTGTAAGAGATATTGCACTGATATTGTCACACCAAATTGTTGCCTTGCTGTTAGTGTTAACTTGTAATTCACTTAGTAGTGATTGTATCCACATAACTTCTGATGTCGTACTAGCAAGGCTTCTGAACTCAGCTTCAGTACTTGATCTAGATACTGTTGATTGCTTTTTTGCACACCAAGATATTGGATTCATTCCTAGATAAATACAGTAACCAGTAGTGGATTTTCTATCGTCATAGTCAGAGGCCCAGTCTGAGTCAGCATATGCATTGATATTTAGTGATTTGCTTGATTTCATGATTATACCTTGGTCTAATGTACCCTTGAGATATCTTAGAATGCGTTTCACTGCCTTCCAGTGTTCATCTGATGGTCTTTGCATAAACTGGCTAACTTTATTCACACTAAAAGAGATGTCTGGTCTAGTTATCGTAGCATACTGTAGTGCACCGACTATGCTTCTGTATTGCTTGTCATTGGATATGAATTCACCTTTGTGTTTTGATAGATGCAGATTGCTTGTCATAGGTGTAGGTAGGGGATTTGCTTTATCCATGTTGGCTTTTACCAGGATTTCTGTGATATATTTCTTTTGATTCAGTTGTATTTCATTGTTTGGCAGTCTTTTGACTTCAATCCCAAGGAAGTAGTTCAGGTTTCCCAGATCTTTAATTGTAAATTCCCTGTGTAGGTACTGCACAGTCTTTTCAATTTCTGAATTGTTGTTGCCTGTTATAATAAAATCATCAACATAAATCAACACATATAAAATAGTGTCATTTGAGAATTTAAGAAACAAAGAGTTGTCTGATTTAGCTGGATTGTATCCAAGTTTGGCAAGTGTTGATTTTAGCTTGTCGAACCACACTCTTGGTGCTTGCTTGAGTCCATAAATAGCTTTGTTTAGTTTGCATACAAGGCTTTCTTTGCCTTTTCAGTAAAGCCTTGTGGTTGTTCCATATACACCTCCTCCTGCAAGACACCATTGAGAAAAGCATTATTGACATCTAGTTGTCTGATAGTCCAGTTCTTGTGCAAAGCAATAGTTAAAATAGTTCTAATGGTTGAGGGTTTCACAACAGGAGAAAAAGTCTCATTAAAGTCAAAACCATTTTGTTGTGAAAATCCTTTTGCCACTAGTCGTGCTTTGTACTTAAGAACTGAACCATCTGAATTTCTTTTAATTCTATAAGTCCACTTGCATCCAATTATGTTTTTGTGTATTGGTAAGGATACAAGCTTCCAGGTGTTGTTCTTTATTAGTGCATTGTATTCCTCTCTCATGGCTGATCTCCAGTTGATATCATGTAAAGCCTGTTGATATGTACTGGGCTAAGTGCAGTCTGATACAATATTGTAGAGCTTTGGTTTAAATATGCCACTCTTGGCTCTTGTAATCATGTGATGTCCAGTGTTTTCAGGTTGAGCAGGTTGACTGCTTGTGACTTCAGTGACACCTTGTTGAGTATTGAGTGACACTGAGTCATTCAATACTTGACATGTGTCAGGATGTTGGCTAGTGCTGAATGTGGAAGGATCATTTGATTCTTCAGAGTTGTTACCTTGTTCTGTTCATGTTTTGCTTGTAGATTGAACAGGACTAGTACAGGGATTATTTATTTCCTCACTGTCAATGATGCAATCAGAGGCTAACTCTTCAGAGAAGAGTGTTATTGGAGGTAATGAGTATCTAGCATTATATACCTTATTAGATGTTTTCATTCCTACATCACTGAAAGGAAATTTTTGCTCATTGAAGATTACATGTCTGGATATGTATATTCTTCCTTTACTATCAAGACACTTAAATCCTTTTTTATTTGATGCATAGCCTAAGAATGTACATGGTTGAGATCTAAATTCTAGCTTGTGGTTATTGTAAGGTCTTAAGTAGGGAAAGCATAGACATCCAAATACTTTTAAGTTTTGATAGTCTGGCTTGACTTTAGTTAGTACTTCTAGTGGACTTTCATAGCTCAAGACTTTTGTGGATAGTCTATTAATTAGATAGACTGCTGTAAAGAATGCATCAGGCCAAAATTTTAGTGGTAATGATGCCTGAGCCAATAAAGTCAAGCCAGTCTCTACAATGTGTCTATGTTTCCTTTCTATAAGACCATTTTGTTCAGATGTGTAAGGACATGTAGTCCTATGTGTGATTCCCTTTTTCTGAAGATAATCTTTCAGTGGTAGGAATTCTTTTCCACCATCTGTTTGAATAATTTTTACCTGGCAGCCAGTCTGTCTTTCTGCATTGACTATAAACTGTGTCACTGCATTGCTAGTTTCAGATTTTGCCTTTAGAAAATATATCCAAACATGTCTAGAGTAAGCATCAATGAAAGAGATATAGTATTTGTAGCCATAGTCACTACATATTGGGGCAGGACCCCATAGATCAGTAGCAATTAGTTCTAATGGATTATTATAAACAGTCTCAGAATCTGGAAATGCAAGCTTATGACTTTTACCCATTTGACAAAAAGTGCAATTATAGGAAATTGGAATTTTATCAACAGAAATGTCATTGCATTTAGTTACAATATGTTTTAAGATTTTTATACTGGGATGTCCCAGTTTACAGTGCCAAGTATCAATACTTTTGCTACTCTCATCAGTTTTTAATTCAGAAATATGGCACCAATTTTCCTTATGATCATCATGTCTTGCATTTGTAACATCAAATTTGTATAATCCCTTATGTTGTTTACCCTGCAATAGAGTTTCCTTTGTTAGTATATCTTTGACAAAACAATGATTTGGGTAGAACTCAAAGTAAACATTATTATCCCTGGCAAACTGTGACACACTCATTAAATTCTTTTTAATAAGTGGCACTCTTAATAGGTTATTAAGGTAAAGTTGTCTTTTACCTCTTAAGCTTGCATTACCAGTATGAGAAATGTGAATAGGTTTACCATTTCCTAAATACAGTAATTGTGTACCTTTGTATTCTCTGTTGCCAAGATTTAAGTTGCTTAGATTGTTGGTTACATGATTGGTAGCTCCTGAGTCAGGATACCAGCTATCATCATGTATGTCTTCAATCTTGGCTCTGTCATCACTTCCTTTTTCGGTTTTAGCCTCTGATTGAGTGTTGATTAAGTTTGCACTGGGATTTGATGCTTTTGTACTGTTATTGCCTTGTTGAGATGGTATGAAATTGGCATCAAATCTGAAGTAGCATTTGTTTGCTGTGTGACCATATCTTTCACATATCTGACATCTTGGTTTGCTGTTGAAATTCTGTCTGCCTCCTCTACCTCTGGATCTATTGTACTGACCACCCCTTTGGATATTGTTATTGTGATTTCTTGCTGTACTGTTGCTTTCTTGATTTCTGTTTTTGTTATTAGCTATGTAGTTGATGGAGTGATCTGAATTGGTTGCTTTCTTTTGCTCGAGTCTTCCTTCATGGGAGAGGAGTATAGAGTGAACATATTGTAGTGATGGTAATACCTCATTAGAGGATATTACTGCCACTACTGATTCATACTCTTCTTCAAGACCATTTAGTATGGATAGAACTTGTTCAGTATCATAAATCTTATGTCCAGCGGAAGCAAGTTGATCACATATTGTTTTGGCTTTTGAGAGATATTCCCTCATGTTTAGATTATCCTTCTTTAGGTGATGCAGTTGTCTTTTGTACTGCATGACTCTTGCAGCAGACTGAGAGCTGAACACTTGTTCAATAGTGTGCCATATCTCATGTGTTGTTTTGCACCCAACAATTTGTGGTAGTAAATTTGCACTGATAGATGATATCAGCCAAGAACTAATCAGGCTATCTTGTCTCTGATGAGTTATATAGTCTTTGTTACTTATGAGTTTTCCATCTTTGTCTGCAGTGAACTTGGGTGGCACACATATGGTTCCAAAAACGTAGTCTTCAATTCCATATCCTCTGACTGCGGTTTCCATTTGAAATTTCCACAACAGATAGTTTGATTCTTCCAATTGAACAGTGAAAGCTTGACTTTGTGGCTTGATGATGGAGCTCATGAATTCTTGGGGAATATTGGATTGGGTCTGAGTGGTTCTTGGACCAGAGGTTGATGATGCAGCTGCATCTTCTTCAGCCATGATGCAAAGATATTTTCTTGAATAAGAGGGATAAAAGAAGGATTACAGGACAGATTCTTGAAATGATTGACAAGGGTTGGATATGAACAGGTATGATGTAGCCAGATTCAGATGATGATGATTTTCTGATGGATCTTGGGACTGCACGATCCTGTTTTCAAATTTGAGAGAAAGATTTTCTGGTTTCTTGAATCTGTTTTCTGTGTTTTTCCTTTTTTCTTGCAACAACTTGTAAGCGGAGATATCTAGTGCAGCCAGTTGGGTGGTGAGTGATGAATGATGACACCTCCTGACTAGGCACGGCACTGTGATGATCAAGCGAACGATTCTGGTGATCGAATCTTGAATCTCTGATGATGATCTTTAGATCTGAAGAGATTCAGACGTGCAGCCTATTCTCAGATGATGAGATAGTTGCTGATGAGAGTATGGCAGGGCACGATGCTGTTAAGCAAATAGGATCTGATACCATATAAAGATTTGAATACAAAAAGAGAATTTTATTATCACTTGATTATTTGATACTTTGATACAATGTATTCTCTGTTACAAGCTATTTAAATAAGAGAAGTAAAGGACTAAGATGGACTTTCAGTATAGCAGCCCAAGTCCTCTTAAGACAAGAGAGAAGAGTAGCCACTTGATGATAAATGAACGGTAGATAAAGCAGTCACTTGTAATACATATGAAACCGAAGCCAGATATATTTCATTCTCTTATAAATAACAAGTTAATTATATAATTATAAGTTCTATAAAAATTAACTAAGTTTATAATAATAAATTATAAATATTAACCAAGTTGACTATGTTTTTTTAAAAATAACTAAATTTACATAATAATAAGAATAATGATAAATTAATTAAGATTATAAAAATTAACTTTGTTTATTAAGTTATATAAAAATTAAATAAGCTTATAAAAATTAACAAAATTAATAATAATAATTTAACTAATGTTTATGAAAATAACTAAGTTTATAATAATAACTAACAATAACAACAATCATAATAGTGATAATAATAATAAATAAACTAAGTTTGTAATAATAATAAAGTGATGAATTATAAAACATTAACCAAGTTAACCAAATAATTATAAAAAATAAATAAGTCTATACAATAATAATAATCAATAGTAATAATACTAATAATAATAAATTAAACAAGTATAAAAGTTAATTAAGTTTATAATAACAATACCAATAACAGTAACAACAATGGTCATAATAGCAATAATAATAATAAACAAATTATGTTTATAAAAATTAACCAAGTTTCATAGTAATTAGCTAAATTTAGAATAATAATAAAGTATAAAGAGAAGAATTATTTAACGTTAAGAAATATAAAAAATTCTTTCTGTTACATTTCCCTTTGATTTTCATAACAATTATTCACTTCCAAGGACAAATTCAACATAAGAACACACCAAGAAGGTTAGAACTTTCTATAAAATAGTACTAAGTTCAAGAAACTGAAGTATAATAATTTATAATCAAAACGGAAAATCTGAACATTTAAAAGAACGTAATATGTTAGTGTCTCTATCATTATTGACCTCTAAATGTATCCAGAAGCATCCTGCTTTTTAAACATTATTCTTCGGTACCTATGACTACAAGAAATTTGAATATGAAAGCTAACAAGAAGAAAAAAATAGACCAAACAATATGGATCAGTGCAATTGACTTGGAATCCCCTTATTGGTGAACATTGTTTCTCTAGCCTACATCTAGAAACTCATCATCAGGCAATAAGCATGTGTTTTATTCATATTAGGTTTGAGCTTCAGATTTCATGTGTTTTATTCATATTCATTCATAATGTGGACATTTACCTCATTTGCAGGTGTGTGAAAGGAGGAAGATCTAAAAGTTGTGGATATTTCTTCATTTTAATGCAAAACAACCAAATATGTACTTGTTCATTGTGATACTTTACTACTGCTTTTTAGGGTTTGCTTAAACATTTGCTACTACATTTTGGTTTATGTGTTTTAAACTATGAGATATTATATGTATGAATATTCAGTATGTTTAATATAATGTGTTATATCTTTATGTTTATTATCTTGTACTATTCTTGCATTATTTAAAAGATTTTATGTTAAAAAAGATTATTATTGCACATTTTGATATGGTACTGAATATTGTTATTTATAAATAGGATGCAGCTAAAACTATAAAAAGAAACCATAACGCTTAGAAAATGTTATAGTTATTTAACAGCGTTGAATATCCGCTATTAAATCTATCAATATTACAGGTACATGACATAAAAAGTGCTATAAAAAAATGTTAACAGGTCCATAAACGCTATAACCAAATTTATCATAACAGAGTATAATCGCTATCGTTGTTAAATGTTTTATAGCGGTTTATCAGTGCCGTGTAAGGTCCAGCATCTACATTAACATGTCAATGTACAACGATTATAATCCGCTATTAACATGTTTTATAGCGGATTATTTGTGCTATCTAAGAGAAATGGATAGCGGATGATTTGCGCCATAATATGTAAACTTTTTTTAGCGGTTGTTTTTGTGCTATGAATTGTACACTATTTTTATAACATGTCGTTATATAGCGTTTATCAAACCACTATTATAGGATTTAATAGCGTTTTTCCTGCGCTATCGTAGGGTCTTTTTGTTGTAGTGAATTGAACATGATTTCAACCTTGTCGACTTTTCAGACTTATACAAAAGATAAATTCAACTTGACTTGTGTCAACAATACACGGATTAATCACACTTTCAGTACAATCGCCTATAACCACCACAAATAATATGGAGATGAATGAACAAGGTGTATAAAAAATGATAGGGTCTTTATTGGATAAAGTAAAGTGACAATGCAAGGCTTAGTGTCTTAATTTGCTGTTCTAAATGATTTAGAACTGAATACATAATAAATATCAATTGGGGTATTTGATTTGAAAACATAAAAAATGATTTAATATAGGGAAAAAGAGTTTGAGTGCATATGATGGAGTATTTATTTTAGGGATGATTGAAGACTTATAGAAGAATGAAAGGAAGCCATCAAATATGTGCAACCCTTCATAAATTTGTTTGGCAAAGAGAGGTTATTGAATAAGCACGAGCACCTTTCTAAATATAGCTGTTGTAGGAATTTCAAACACATGATTTTAAACAACACCGTACAACAACAGGAAATGTTACCAAAAGTATACTTGGAACATTGACGTCTGAAGCCTTTGGTAGCATTTTTGGTCAAAATGTCGCGCTTTGCTGTTGTAAAATAACTGTCGTATACATTGCAATTTTAACATTTCTTCATTGTTTTTCTTGTATTTAAAAATTCTAGAAAAATTTAGAAAAAAATCTTAAATATATTTTAGAATATATTAGAGGTTTGATCAAAATTTAAAATGGTTTGGAGTTTGTTTGTGGAGTTTTAACAATTCTAGGTTATAATGACTAGATTTAGACTCAACTTATGGCATATATTCTTTTGAAGCTCTTGAGTCTGTCTCTTCTTGTCGTCTTGATGCATCTAAGTTCAAATAGCTTTGTAAACTCCACGATTGATCTTAGAATGCTCGAACACTCCATAATTGATTTGTATCCTTCATATCTTATACTTGTGCATATGTGTGTTATCGTGTTGGATTGTGCACATGTATTTGCTTCTTGAATGATCTGTATACTTGATAGAATCATCAGTAGAATTATTGTAACGTTGTTATCATCAAAATACTAAAACTATTTTCCTAACATTTACATTCTCTGTTTTTTTAATTATTTTCACTTCCACCTTAAGTCGCTTGAGAGAAATAAGATTATATGAACAAGTAAATACATACTCATGCTTAAGACTTTTCTAATTATACCATCATGCTTGCCCCGCCAACTCCAATATCATAAATAGGCAACTCTACTTCATTAGCAGTCATAATCATGTTGCTGCACTTGCCATATAAAGAAAAACAACTCAAATCGCTATAGAGTTATCTCTAGTGATGGCATTAGAGGGAACATCTCTATCTTCATATATTTTGGTTCGAAAATCGCTATCATTGCTACTGTTTCGCATTTTGTTTCGATCTTTTTCGTAAGCACACGTTTGTTGATTATGGGACCTTTCTTTCCGTGATAAAATTATATGATCATTTTTCAACATATTTCTATCTGTAGAAACCTTATTTCCCTTCTATCTACTATCTTTTCTCGAGTTCTTTGTTATCATAATTGTGCATTGATCTAACTTTTCGACTTGCATCTTTCTTTTAGAGTGGTGTTAAATGCAACCCAATTTCTTTTTCATTTTATGAGATCTTCCTTTTATTCATATCTATTCAATTACCAACTTTGTTTTACCCATTATGATTAAATCACGTTGCCTAAACAAATCAATGAAATTTTGTGGTTCGACGTTACTTCGCCAATCGTATATATTTCATATCCGCATTATAGGATCTTTGTTCTATTTATTCAATCAACAATTCATTTTCAGTCAGCTGTATGTTGTTGATCAGTAGTGCATTGCCAACGAGCATGAGTGGTATGAATTTCCGAATTCAAAATTTTATTCTTGAATGTGGATAAGGTGGAAGTAAGCTTTGAGGTGTTTTTTTGCGCAACTCTTCTTTTAGTCTCTTTATTCAAAAGACTATTTTGAGTACTAAGTAACGAGACAAATCCATTAAAATTAGATTTGTTCAATGACACAATCGAAGTTTTCCAATGCTTTGAAAGCAAACTCGTTAGCCGAGAAGTCTAGAATTCATTCTGAAGTTTTCCAACGCTTTGAAATTCGATACTCATGTTTGTTTACTGATTATTACATTCTGAAGTTCATTCAAATGCTACTCAACCACATTTTCCCTTTTTAATTTTTTTTTTCCCACATATAGTTGTACGGTCTTAATATCATGACCTACATGGTTCTTGAAGGTAAACAATTTTTGAAAGTAAGAACTTTAGACAATCTATGCACCAACCGAGACTCAAACCTCTAACCTTCAATCCTTGAATCCTGTGCTTTACCACCATGATACACAAGCTTGAGTATCCATTTTTCTCTTTATTCAGTCTCAGTTGAATCATTTCTTCCACTGAGAAGCTTTACTAATAGCATTCTTCAACTCACACAAGAAATACCACTTTGTTCCTGAGTGCATTTATGGATTCACAACGTTCATCTCGTTTACATTTGAGGATTTCTTAACATTCAAGTAACTTGTACAATCATTATGATATATATGAAATCCTATATCTTACGTTTTCAGATGTAGTTTGCTCGATCTGAAACAATTTTCTTTACAGTCAAAATTGTGTTTGACATGTCAAAATTTTATGATTAAAATATTTCTCAAGTCTTGTAATGATCTGAATCTAACGCAAGTTGTTATGATTTAACTCTGTAAATTTTCGCACCTGAAAATTGTTGTGAAAGTATTTTCTAAGATCACCCAAGGTACAATGAAACAATTGAGTGAAAACAATGGACAGACACTCCAATGTAAAAGGTAATATGGATATCCAACGCAAATGAATAATAATTAAGAAATCAGTATTTTCACCTGATGATCACATCTATTAATTTCCAAACGTTTACAATTAATTAAACAAATAAAAAATGACAGACAAATGAATCTATACCTATATTGACTAGTGATGTTGGTTTTGGTGATACTATATTTTCGTTGTGTTTTAAGGGGAAATCAAATAAGGACATTTTTTCACATCCTTCGTAAGTTTCAAAATTCACTTTTGTATTCTATTAAAAACATGTTCCACTAAAAACTAAGATAGTGTTTGGTTTGTTATTTTTAGTTTTGGGTTTTCGTTCGTATAAAAATGCACACGACGCATTTGTATTGCCAAAAACAACCGATTTAGAAAACGAAGTTAACATAGAAATTAGAAAACAACTTTTTTTTTATTTTCCGCGTTTTGGAAAATAACACAAGCACGAAACAATCCATTCTTCCGTCGTCTTTCTATCCCCTTCGTTCTCTCATCCGTCTTCTTTTCATCCGTTCTATCACCACTCCATTCTTTTCATATTTGACATACATGTTGAAAACCAAAAACACAAAATTCATTTTTAAACCAAACACTATCTAATGTTAATGTTTTCAACGAAAATATACAGCTTACACGGCATATATTTACAGTTCTCACTGCACATTTTTGTAAAATAAAAATTTACCGTTTACACCGTAAATATTTGCATTACACTACATATATTTATAGATTGCACTGCAAATATTTATTTTACAAATATTTGAAATTAGAACTGTAAATATTTATTTTACATATATATGCAGGTAGAACTACAAATATTTGCATTATACGTTGCAAAAATTTGCAGTCTACCGTGCACATTTTCGTTGAAAACATTGATAGGGGTGTTCCGTGAAACTTGTTTTTGAGAAAGGATATTTTGGGCATTAAGTTTGAAACCAAGGGGCGGATATAATTTCCACAACCAAATATTTGAATCGAAACAAATTTAGTTGACTAACCTAATTTCACACGTCAAAGGAATTGTGGCTTCTTAGGTTTTCACATGTCAATAACCCTTTTTTTACATTGCAATGAAATCACAAGGCAGCTGCTACTACTTCATTCCATGCGCAACATGGTTTATAAAACCTAATCATGAAATTGGATCATTCCCATTTATGGTTCTCATATATTTAGTTTTTTTCCTTTGAGTACTGTTAGTTTCATATATTTGAATTTTAATACAATTAATCATTCAAAATACTTTTGATCTTCTGTGAGAAAAACTTTTTTATGTTTGAAGCAAGGGGGCTTCAATCAGAAATTCGATCATTTTAATTTCAGTCAGAACCAAGACAATACTGGTAGAAATTTCCACTCTTTTTAATAGAACATTAAAAAACAACATATTTTAAGTTTTAGTAAAAGAATATATCTTACTAGCTGTAATTGAGTTAAATAATTTAAAAAAATGCAAAAGCAAACCATAAAGGTGGAAAAAAAGATGAAAATCTGGCGATAAACTAATTTGAACATTAGTCAATTCGTATTAAACAAAATTATAACATACATTCGAATCTACATTTTAGATGTTCGATTAAATTTCCAACACCTATTGATGTATTTTATCAAAATAAATAAATAGATAAAGAAAAAAAGTAATGAAATCCGAAGTCAAATCGGAAATTGGAAATCTGGAAACTTTCGAGCATGACCAAAATTTCAGGTACGGTGAAACAGAAATGGAAACTGAAACCAAAACCTTAAACATTGGTTTGAAGACCACTAACTTCTTCCTGAAGTTGCTTCTATATTTCAACATGGCAATTTTGCCAAAAATATATATTAATAGTTCCTGCTGAATATATTAATATGCCGAATATATTAATATTGATGATATGCAATAGTACTGCAAGTTTTAATGGATAGAGAACGACTATTCATTACTAATGTAAATAAAAGTTCATTATTTTACGATTTTAAATATACGTATGAATTTGCAATGAACTGTCGATTACATTCGCAAAGTTTCCTCAACTATGTATTGCTGGAATCCATATACATGTATATGTTTCATCCCAAACAGTTATATAACTCGATATCGGTAATATTAATATATTAATAAAAACGATAAAAAAAAATCTAAATTCTGCACAGTAAACAGTCAAATATGCAACATAGTAATACACAACAATTATACGTCAAAACTATTATAGAACAATTCAATGTATATCAAAGTCTGCAGGACAAACATGTATCATATAAACCAGAAACATGCAACTCGCACACAAACTGAAAAAAAAAACACTTGAGGATTAGATGAACCATAAGACTGTCTATAATGGTATGTTTGAATCATGACTTCCGGTAAATATCATTTTAGCCTCTTTTAAGTAAACTACATTGTAGCTCTAGTTCTCTTTCAGGCAAAATCTATTGGCACTGCAAGGATAACATTTGATGATTTTCAACCCATCAATTTTCTTCTAGTAGTGTAATATCACTATGGAAGCATAATGTTGCAAGAGTCTATACGATACATTGATAATGCAGATGAGATATGTTCTATAATTTTTCTGAAAATCCTCCCAACTCTTTCAGTTTATTGATATTGCCCATCAACCGTTTGATCTTTCCCCATCCGTGGATAAGTTTATTAATAAATTTCGATGTTGGATGGAGAGTTCAACTTCTGAAATACCTTTCTCGGTTATTATATTTTTGTAGTGTTACCTTATTAATTCAATCATACATAAATACACTACTGTCAACACATAACCGTGCAAGCTAACAAAATTCATATCAAATACATCGATGTCCTGGTCTACGAAACAAAGTCGAGTAATAATTTGTTTTTTTTAAATACTCGCTGAACAAGTTAGTAATGCTGCAACTATCGACTAGTATCCATTAACATTACCTGTTCTGGCAGCATCTTTTCACTTCCAAATGTTTTCCAACCCTACGTTTTCTTCCAACATTATAGGAGCACAAACTTCTCTTTTGTTCCCCAAAAAAAGTAAATGCATCAAAATTTCATCTCAAATCATTCAAAATTATTCTAAATTTAGGCAACAACCCCAAAATTCCCTCACAACTGTAAAATCTAACGAACTCACAAACTCTATAAGAAGGAGCAGTATGGTTTCATTCATCGCAGGCAGGCCAACATATCTCTCAGGAGGAGCGCCAGCTCCTAGCAATAAAATTGCTAATTGTATTATTATATAAAAATATAATAAACTCCTTCCTCATGGGTAAAAAGGTCCTTTTCGGCGGCATCGCCGGCATCCTACTGGTCGCAGCCGTAGTTGGCACGGTCATTGCTATAGTAAAAACCAACCACAAAAACGATCCCTCAACCGTCGATCTCCAATCCACCACCAAATCAGTCGACGCTCTCTGCGCAAACACAGACCACAAAGACTTGTGCGTACAAACATTGAAATCCGCTTCCATTTCCAACACAACCGACCTCATCCGCACTGCTGTCCAGGCAACACTAGAAGCAGTGAAATCCGGATACAACCACACCAATGACATGATCAACTCAGTCAATGATCCCAACAATAAGCTAGCATTGGACAGTTGCAAGACCATGCTCGCAATCTCGACCAATCAGCTTAAAGCCGTCTTCCAAGTAGCCGACGACATCAAGAAACGCAACGAAGACATGCGTACGTGGATAAGTATGGTCATGGCCTTCCAAGAATCATGCATTGATGAACTAACCATTCCAGAAGTGAAACAGCAACTTCAGGAGAAACTGCAGAACTCTCAAGATCTTACCAGCAATGCACTTACCATCGTTACTGTTTTAGCTGCTGTGGCGAATAGCCTCAGCCCTGATGCAGTGAAGCAAGCAGCTAGCAGCATCGGTGTTAACAGAAGGTTGCTCGCTGAAGAGGCTTATCCTTCCTGGATGTCCGCTGCTGAAAGGAAACTCATGGCAGCTGGAAATAATGCTGCTGTTAGACCTGATATTGTTGTTGCTCAGGACGGAAGCGGTCAGTTCAGAACTATCCAAGAAGCTGTGGACTCCATTCCTGTTAAGAATACAAGGAGGGTTACTGTTTACGTGAAGGCTGGCGTCTACAATGAATATGTTACTGTTATGGCACCCAATGTGTTCATGTACGGTGATGGAGCAAGACAAACAAGAGTGGTTGGTAACAAACATTTTCCAGTTCCCACTTCCAAGACTGCTACCTTCAGTAAGTACATATTGGTATAATTTACTCTACACATATGATGATGATGTTGTACTACTACTAGTGCTACTACTAATGTTATAAAATGTATGTATGTACAGCTGTGCTTGCTCCAGGATTTCTGTGCAAGAACATGGGATTCTTCAACACAGCAGGGCCTCAAGGACACCAGGCAGTTGCACTTTTGGTGGCATCTGATATGTCAGCATTCTTCAATTGCCGCCTGGATGGTTACCAGGATACCCTGTATTCGAAGGCTGGAAGACAGTTCTATAGAAACTGCGTTGTGTCTGGAACCGTTGATTTCATCTTTGGTGATGCTGCCACTATTCTTCAGAACTGCCTCATCATTGTACGTCGCCCAATGGAGAGTCAGATGAACACTATCACGGCCCATGGAAGGTTGCAGCCCAATGAACCTACCGGCATTGTTATTCAGAACAGCAGGATCCTGCCTGAAGTTGCCTTGCAACCTGACAGGTAAATACCTCCATTATTCATAATTTGTCAGTCAAGTCCATTTCTAAAAACATATAACAAATTTCGACATGCTTCAAAACATATTACATATATGTTTTTTCCTGCCACATGGATGCATGCCGACTTAGCAGTCTCCTGTTTCACTTTGAAAATGCACCAGGAGAAGCTCTTCTAAATAAAATTTACATTGGCACATTCTCGTAATGCGGCAAGTTTATATCCGTAATATATTTTGAAACAGACCCAAGCTTGTTATAAGTTTTGAAAAGTTGGCTAAATTGTTAAGAAAATAGTTTTTTTATTTGTTTGTAGCAGTTCTATTCAATACTACGATTTTGTGATGACAGGCTGGTAATACCAACATTCTATGGAAGGCCATGGAAGGCGTATTCAAGGACCGTCGTCATGGAGTCAAGGGTTGGAGATTTGGTGAGGCCAGAAGGATGGTTGATATGGGCTGGAGCCAACTTCCACGAAACTTGCTATTACGCTGAATTTGCAAACACAGGACCTGGATCTAATGTAAATGGCAGAGTTCTATGGGCTCATAAGCAAATTTCACCGGCTGAGGCAATGGGGTACACCGTAGGTCCTTTTATTCAAGGAAATACATGGTTGGCTGCCACAGGAGGAAGATTTACAATGGGGCTGACGCATTAACTGAGAGTTATATTCTGAATCAGTTTGCAAATGTGCATGTATAGTTTGGTCTCCCGTTCATTTGTTGTATAATAAATTGAATGAAAATACAAGCGTGTAGGCAAATTCTATATGTTGGTTACTCTGATTGATCGTACATTTACAACAGGTCTGAAACACTTTTCACTTCTGTTATAATGAGTTGGAGGGAATAGACCTGTCAAAATATGACCCAACTCATTTACCCTACTTGTCAAAATAGGTTGGGTCAGCTCATTTATGAATTTTATTAAATGGGTTATGGGTTGAGTTGATACATTTTTAAAAGGGTTATAAATGGGTAACCCATTAACTCATTTATTAAAAACTCAAAATTTGAAAATATAAATTTTGAACACACAATGTAGTTTTCCATTAAGACTGACAGTTGTACTTAGAAAATAATAGACTACCCCATTCTCATATTTGAACTTCACCTAGTACAGAAGCCGTTATTTTTTTTTTCAGACTACAATAACTTCTTCATACTAACTCAAAATCAGACGAGACTTCAACCAATGAACTCCCACCTAAATTACGAACAATATAGAATACTCGAATACCTCATCTTGTGAACGCACACTGTAATTCTTCATGGAGACCGACGGTTGTACTTAGAAAATAACATGCTATCACATTTCCATATTTGAACTCCGTCTGGTGTAGAAGCCGCTATTTTTTTTCAGACTGCAATAACTTCTTCATACTAACTCAGAATCAGACGAGACTTCGATCGATTAACTCCCACCTGAATTACGGACAATATGGAACACTCGGATGCTTCATCTTGTGAACGCATATTGTAGTTCTCAATGGGGACTAACATTTATACTTAGAAAATAATAGGCTGCCACATCCTCATATTTGAACTCCATATAGTGCAGAAGCCGCTATTTTTTTTGTTCAGACTATAATAACTACTTCATACTAACTCAGAATCAGGCGAGACTTCGACCGATTAACTTCCATCTAAATTACAGATAATATGGAACACTCGGATACTTTATATTGTTAACGCACACTGTAGTTCTCCATGGGGGCTGGCGGTTGTACTTAGAAAATAATATGCTACAACATTTTCATATTTGAACTCCGTTTAGTGTAGAAGCCGCTATTTTTTTTGTTCAGACTGCAATAACTTCTTCATACTAACTCAGAATCAAGCAAGATTTCAATCGATTAACTCTCACCTAAATTACGGACAATATGGAACACTCGGATACTTCATATTACTAACGCACACTGTAGTTCTCCATGAAGACTGACAGTTGTACTTAGAAAATAACAGGCTACCACACCTTCATATTTGAACTCCGCCTAGTATAGAAACCGCTATTTTTTTGTTCGGACCGCAATAACTACTTTATACTAAATCGGAATCAAGCGAGACTTCGACCGATTAACTCTCACATAAATTACGGACAATATGAAACACTCGGATATTTCATATTATTAATGTACACTGTAGTTCTCCATGGAGACTGACAGTTGTACTTAGAAAATAACATGCAACCACATCACCATATTTGAACTCCGCCTAGTGTAGAAGCCGCTATTTTTTTGTCCAGACTGCAATAACTTATTCATACTAACTCAGAATCAGGCAAGACTTCGAACGATAACTTCCACCTAAATTACGGAAAATACGAAACACCCGGATACTTTATATTGTTAACGCACATTGTAGTTCTCCATGGAGACCGACAGTTGTACTTAGAAAATAACAGGCTACCACATCCTCATATTTGAATTTTGATGAAAATTAAAATTAAAATTTAAAATTTTTAAATTTTGATTTTTATCGAAATTCAAAACGTAAAAATTAAAATTACTTTATTTTATATTTATTTGTTTTTTATTAGTCAAATCAAATTTAAATCTTTAAATGGGTTAAATGGACAACCCGCTTATTAAATGGGTTGGGTTAAACTCAACCCAACCCATTTTGACCCAATTCAACCCGTTTGACAGGTCCAGGAGGGAACATAATGCCCAGTGTGATAATAAGATGCTAATGGGACATGCAAATACTTGAGTGCGATTGATATATACAGTATGCAGACTCATATAAATTTTGGCTCCTGCCATTTTAGATTATCAGAGAACAGTAAAAGAAACCGAGTTTACCCAAATATAATAACATTCGTTGGGGAAGTTTGTATTCACAGCAGAGAATTTTTCAGATTTACCCTGTAATGGTATTCATAACAGAGATATATTTACTCACTTTGTTAAACCCAGCCTATGTATGCTATATTCAAGTTAACTTAGAATAATAGTAAGGATGCATTCTTGGCCAAGAAAGCAAGTTTAAGCTAGATTCAAGAACGTTGACTAAGCATTAAAGGTTAACAGTCTTTAGAAGTTGCGCATTTTGATGTCTCATGAATTTGAATCTTTAACCTTCAGAATCCGTGGTTTTTGACGACCTCTTGATGTTGTTGGATGAGACTTAAGAGTTTATTAAAGGTTGTGGTGAATGTAACAGTCGAATGTAAGATTTTGCACTAAAAATAAAAATTACATAAACAAAAACGAGATCAATCCAATTCAATAAAGTGTGCTGCTATTGATATTCGTGTTTTCTTTTTCATTCACCTTTATAATTTTAATAGATATGATTAAATTTGGTGTGCTTCTAACCATCAAATTTATGTTACTTCACTCAGCCATACACAATCGTAACTTCTCTTATTAGAATTGTACGTATTCCTCTAAAATTTCAAACTCTAAAACACCGTGCCATTTTCCAGTTAATTGCTTTTTTCTTAAGAAAAACACACACAAAAGGTTGGTTGTAATTAGCCGTAGATTAAAACAAGGTGTTGTTCGTTGTAAACAGTACGGTGGGAAAAATAACTGATCAGTAAATGCGGTGAAAACATGGTACCAGTTCACGGTGTTTTCCCACCGAATTAATCACAACTTCTTCAACATTACACCACCGTAGGAAATCATTCATACTGCTAATTTATTTGACAGTGCGTTCGGTTGATAATAGCCGTAGTGTTTTAGAGTTCAACGGTTGGAAATAACCGAACAGCAAATGTTTGTTGTTTCCAATTGAATTTGTGCGGTCATGCATAGCCGAATACACTAAATCTCTCCGGTCATTCATAACCGAAAAGTGATGATGAAATAGAAATACACTGCTACATTGAACCATCAGCAAGCACAGAAATACACTGAAATACAGTTCACCAAATACAATTCACAAAATACACCGAAGCACAGAAAATAAACAGCTACATCTCTCCGGCCATTCATAGCCACACATGCACAGAAATACAGTTCACAAAATCACCATTAGCAAGCACATTTGCATAGAAATACAGTGGAAAAAACATGCACTGAAATACAATGTCAAAAACATGCACGAATGCTTACTCGACGTTGAAGTTATTGGTTTTTGAGAGGCGGTGAGTGACTTCTTCATCTTTTGCTCCGACGACGGGTGGCGTGCGGTCAGAATGAAAGAGGGAAGTTTGGGTTTTGAAATTGGGTGCCTGTTCATGTTAAAAGTTATGTTGTTTAGTGTTAAGAAGAGGGAAGACATTTTATTTAAGGTGGCCTTTACTTTTGGTGGTGTAGAGAGAAAACCGGATGTAAATTAAACAACTAATATATCGAATCTTTTTCCCTCTGTTTATGCACTTCTTTTTCACTTATTGCAATGCTTGATCCCAATTGAACTTAAAAATTGCAGCAGGTCGAGAAATATCTGCAAAATGATTCAGATTCAACCCCATTGACGCAAGTTGAATCTCTGCGTTATTATTGTGGTATTCACTAGAATTTTGATTTGAATTGGGTTTTGGATTTCGATAGTGTTTTGAGAAAACTCTCCATGTTTGAACGTTTAAATGCCTCTTTTTGAAACGTTGACGTAGATGATACATCCGACATGATTCGAATTACATCGAACATATAAATTGAGTCGCTACTCCAAGAGCATTTCTGGTATTCGAGAACACACCTTAAACTTTAGCTCAATATTAGCCACAATCAGGGCCGGTCCTATGAGTTTTGGTACTTAAAGCCAAAAGTGAAAACAAAGCCCCTATAAAAAAACTGATATTATGACCATTAATTAAATCATTAAAAATTTATATTGTTCATAAATAATGAGCAGAGAAAAAAAGAAAATAACTTTATCCGTGATAATAATTCAAGTTGTACACCAAAATTAATACCAACTATCGATGAACATTTTTCTAGCCTTCTGACTTGCAAAATTACTTATAATATTATCATATTCAAGTTATTGACCATATCTTGTTCAATCGACAAAAGTGCCAAACCGTTTAATCTTTCTTGTGACATAGTGGAGCGAAGATAAGACTTTATCAACTTTAACTTTGAATAACTTCTTTCGGCTGAGGCAATTGTAACTGGTATAGTCAAAATTATTCTATATGCTATCCAAGCCTTAGAATCATACTGTAAGTATAAATTTCTCATCATTTCAGCCTTCAAGACCATACTGTAAATTCAATTAATAAATTAAATTGAATTGAATTTGAGTATAAATTATTAAATTGAATTATCAAATTATCAAACAATTATCAAATTAAATTGAATTATCAAATTATCAAATTGAATTATGGTACTGTAAATTAAATTGAATTTGTATTTTAAATTATAAAATTGAATTATCAAATTATCAAACAATTATCAAATTGAATTATGGTATTGTAAATTGAATTGAATTTGTAGTGTAAATTATTAAATTGAATTATCAAATAATCAAAACCTACTGTGATACTATAGTCTATCATACTATTACTGATTAGTGCATAACAAAAACAATTATCAAATTAAGTTAACTAACATTACTAAATTGAATTTGTATATACTGTAAGTCTGTAAAGTGTAATACTGTGAATTTCAAAATTGTAAAATGGCACCTTTTCTTTCTGAAGCTTCAAAATTGTAAATCCAATTATCCACACAGCAGTGAAAGCACAGAGTTAGAGACTAGAGCCGCCGTGCCGTGCCGCTGGAGCTGCCGTGCCGCTGGAGGCTGGAGCCGCCCCTTCCCTAACTCGAGATCGACGACGACGAGATGTCAAATCGAGAAGCCATAATTCTTTAACTTTGAATCGCCGCGCCGACTGTTGGAGCTTGGAGAAGCCGATCTGCTTGGACGAATCGCGATGTCAAGTCGACGACGAGATGAACGGGAATGCTTGGACGAATCGCGATTGAGAATTGAGATCCGCGTTTTTTTTCTGTATGCTACTCGGTAAAATTTTGTGTCCTAGATGAAATGGTGCCCTAAGCGGTTGCTTCCCCCGCTTTAGGGAAGGGTCGGGCCTGGCCACAATCAAATGACGTGACAACTAAAAAAGCGATGGATGTTTGTGGATGTAATCACAAGTAATTAATCAGTGGGATTACGTTTAGCCATATTCCACAACGCAAATGCTAGTAATAGTTGCGTGAAAACGTCTACAACGTATACGCATTGTTTTACTGGTTGCTACAATTATAATGGATTCACTTGCAATTTAAAAAAAATGAAAAAATGTATATCTAAGTTAGTCATGTTTGTTTGTCCGCGGATGCGACGCAGTGGAAAGAAGACTTGGGTTCTGATAAAAAGACCCAGATTCGATTCCAACCATGCGCTTCCCTATCCTATAAAAATTTGTCGGGAGTATGGAGGCTTGGATCAGCGGACGACTTTATTATGCCCTCCTTAGGAGTTTACCGGTCCGCCGGGTTC
This sequence comes from Allium fistulosum, assembly GCA_030737815.1. NCBI lineage: Eukaryota > Viridiplantae > Streptophyta > Magnoliopsida > Asparagales > Amaryllidaceae > Allium > Allium fistulosum. The sequence continues at coordinate 331,692,721 of CM060906.1, forward strand.
TTTTGGGTTTTCAAAAAAGAAAATAAGTTAGTCATGTTTGAACCGACCAATCATCAATATAAAAAATAGCCATCTATACGCAACTGTTCGTAGCAAAACTCTTAACCATAGGCTGATGAATAACCATATCGCACAATATGGTTGAAATATCATATAAAAGTAAATTGTCGTGACACTAGAATAATAAATGTAAGTTGAACAATGATGTTTTTAATTTGTAATTTACATCTGTTTTTGCTCAAATTTGTAGACTGATTCCATTTCGTATCAAGATCATTTCCATAATTTTTTATCATTCCAAAACTTTTAACTCTTTCAAAATTACATTTAACGTAACGACATGAAATTTTGAATAATTTATATTTAAATATGTAAATTATTTAAATGTTTGAATCTTAGTTAAATGTGATTAAAATGATTTTACAACTTTGTTAATCCATTTTTTATTAATAACCAATGATGAGAAACTTGTTTTTGAAATGTGTTTATAAAAATAAATTGTTTGAAGAAATATCGATAGTGTGGGCAAAATCGTTTGATCAATAAACGAACTTTTACTCAATAAAAGTTGTTTAAACTTTTTAGTCTTGCTTAGAATATTAATGTGCAATTAATTAGCAACTAAAAATATTTTGGCGTTTATGGCTAATTCTTGGCATGTTTGATGATGGTAGGAAGTTTTTCTAGTGTTCTAATGCTTATGCTTGGATGTGAGCAAGGGTTTGGGTGAGTTAACTCACCATTGAAAAGTATATAATGTGTTTATATATGTTGTGTGTAAATATAAAGTTCATTAACTAAGTAAAGTTATAACTTTGGACACAGCAAATGGCAACTATATATAAAGTATAATCACTTCTATTACCATCTAAAACATGTAAGGAGGCATTGACTTTGTGTTTACATGTTTGGTTTGGTTGTGTTGGAGTTGAAGTGTGTTTGAAAATGTCTGAAGCAAGAAAAGTTGCTATAAGCGCACTTTAAAATCCCTTTGTGTTTAACTTGTTTAAAATGGTTATTTGTAAATATATTATGATATAATATATTTTGGTTATGCTCTACACTTATAGTAGTGTATGTGACAGCAAAGAATTGGTTTAGAAAATTGTAGAACTTGTTGAATGAAGTTTGTAAAAGTTAGTAGGCGAAAAGGTCGCTAAAGATGCACTTTGAAATGCCTAGTTTTTGGTGATTTTTAATATGATTATGGAAGACATCCTTAAGAGTTTCTTTGCATGGTTTTTAAGTAGTTTAAATATACTACTTACTGTAAAAAAATTAGATCTTTAATCATTTATTTGGATAGAAAAAACTGATCACAAACTTTCATGCTTTTTGAACATGCTCTCTGTCCAGTATATTTTACAACAATTATAAACCTATCTTTGACGTGCAACAACATTTATGGCCTGCTAGAACACTGTTTTGGTGTTGTATTGTTTTAAACAAGTTTTGTGATTTTAAATGAGTTTAAAATGATATTTAGATAAAGTATTTTTTGAAATCATTTACAAGTTGTTTAATAACGTGTATGAAAGTATTTTAAAAGTGGTTTCAAGTTTAAATATATTTTTAACAATTATTTATGAATTTTTAAAGTAAAGGGTTTTCTTTGAAACATGCTTTTTTTATGATTTTTTTAGATTCTAAATTAGTTATTTTTAAGTAATATTTTATATGGATATTTAAAATTTATTTATAAGTATTTTAAAAGTATTTATATATATAAGTTTTGAAAAGTAAGTTAAGTATTTTATAAAAGGGTAAAAGTGGGTTTTGGTTATAACACTTAGTTATAATGAATGATTTTGAGAAGTTATTAAAACGTATATTACCGTGTTAAATAAGCGTAAATATACTTAGGTCTTTAAAAATAATATTTTAAAGATAATGTTATAAAATGGCTTTGGGTTTATAGTAAACAATATTTTAGTAACGTTTGTTTTAAACCCGTTTGAATATACTTTTGAATATAAGTGGATCCTTAAATAGCATTTTTTTAAGATAATGATAGGTGTAAATAGTTTTGGGTTTGTAGTGACAATGTTTAAGTAACATTTGCCTTAACCCTCTTGATTATACTTTGAATGTAAATAGATCTTTAAAAGAACGTTTTAAAGATAATGGCAGGTATAAAGTGTTTTGAGTTTATAGTAAACAATGTTTTAGTAATATTTGTCTTTATACCTTTTGATTATATTTAAAGTGGAAAATCTTGTTAAATGATTTGTGAATATTCTTATACCTTTACGATAGGTATATGAATATATTTTGAAGATTTAAAAGAGTGAAAATGAATAGTGAAGTGATAATGTACATGTATATATCTTTTATTATGGTATTTTAATTATATATACAAGTATTTGCAAAGAATTATTATTTAAAAATACGGGGGTAGAAGTCGCTTGTGTGACTTATTCGTGTTTGTGTGTTTACTCATTTATTGAAAGTATTTAATCATATACTCAGCACTAAAAGCCGACAAAGTAGACTTGTCAATATGTGAGAGTTAAGAGTGAGGTGTCAAGGTAGGGCTTGGATGCAACTAGTGCTCTAACCTACCTGGCTTCACTCTTGAGCGAGAGAGCGTAAGTTAAGAAAGTCGGAAATGGTGATAAGTATACGAGACTTAATTTTCATATGCAATCATTTTATTGCTATCGAACTTGACCAAGTTAACTTAGGAAGTTTTTAAAACCTTCACGGCTTTATACAGTTTGAGATCCTCCAAGGAGGACTTATTAGTATAAAACATCTCTTGCTTTAAGAATGTATATATACGAGATCCCCTGGGGATGACTCCTTTATATCATTCGCTTCTAAAAGAACCGAAATTGAGTTAATTATAAATTTACCAATTTACTTTTGGAGAATCCGGGATCGGATAAGTATACTTATGTATTACTTACCAAAAACCACTTCAAAACCGATATACGAGTCCTATGTTTTGGAAACGGTTATGGAGCGAAATGTTATAGAGTTGAACTGTCTATCTTAAGGTTAAGTCCAAGGGATAGGCCAGCGTTAACTTTTCAAGCAACGCTATCGAGTTGAACTGTCTATCCTGAGGGTAACTCCAAGGGAGAGGTCGGTGTTATCATTCGTTGCGACTTGTGTTGGAATCCATGGAGAGATTCATGAACTATTTGAGTGATGGTGGCTCATGTGTTGAGATGCTATAATCTATGGAGATATTTGAGATCGGTTCGAGTGATGAAGACTCGTGGGTTAAGGTGTTGAACGTGACTTCACGATCAAAAATGACAGAAAATGGAGTAGGGGCATAGCCAGTGGATTTAGCTAACCCAAGGGTATATCAACTTCATATCCATAGATGCTTATCGATGTTGCTAGCGGGAGTTGATGATATCCAGTATCACATGTTCGGGCATGGACCAGTTATGTTTTCCTTTATGGTATATTTTATCTAGAGATATACGATGCTCGGAAGGTAGTTTCTAACCCTTATCAGGAGGCCGACCTCGATGTACTGAGAAGACCTTTATGGAAATCCTTATGCGAACGCACCTTAGAGGTTTTATTGTACTTCTAATATTATTGCATTGTGAGATGCAAGTAGCACAACTAATTTTCAATTTATATTCTATACCCTAAACACTGTAACGACCCGCATTTTTACGGATCGAAAAGTTTGTCAAAATCTGGAATTTTAGCATTTTTGAGCCATTTCAGATTTTAGGCAGAATTTGCTAAGTCCTGAGTCGTGAACGACTTAGTGTAAGTCGTAAGTCGTATACGACTTAGGGGATAGGAGTGTCTCTGGGATTTGGTGAGTTAAGTGTTAGGTCGGCAGGGCGAGTTAGCGACCTAAGAACTGACCGACTTAGAAGAGTTAGCGACCTAGCGGTTACCGGGTTAGCATAGTTAGGTCGGTTAGACGACTTAAGAGGTTGAACGACTTATAGGGTAGGCGACCTAGTAGAGTGAGCGACTTATGGGATTGACCGACCTAAGAGATAAGCTAGTTAACGACTTAGTAGTTAAGTCGTTAGACGACCTAAGGGGTTGTATTAGGTCGTGTGGACTGAGTCGGAGTGGTTGGCTAAGTCTTAGGTCGCGTGTTGGCTTAAGTGTTAGGTCGCGTGATTCTTAAGTCATAAGTCGTGTCTAGTTGTGAGCTGTTAAGTCGCGTGGACCTATAGGTCGTATGTATACGGTTCTGCTAAGTGTTAAGTCGTAGGTCACGCGCATTCTTAAGTCGTAGGTCGTTGAGTCGTAGGATGGCATAGCAGTTGAGTCGTTAAGTCGTATAGGAGCAGGTGTTAAGTCGCAACCGACTTAAGGGTTAGCTGCTAAGTCTTATGTCGAAAGTTCACTAAGTCGTAGTCTGTTAAGTTGGAGGCTTTGTTAAGTCGGAGGTGTCTTAGGTCGTAAGTCGTAGACGACTTAGGAGTTGAGTCTTATCCTGATAGATCGGCAAAGCTGCTATGTTATAAGTCGTAAGTCGTAGCATGTTTTAAGTCGCGTGAAGACTTAAGGCGTTAGGTCGTATGCGCATGTGTAAGCGGAGCTGCTGTTAAGTCGTATGACGTCTTGAGTGTTAGGTTGGTAGGTCATAAGTCGGCTATAGTTAAGTCGGAGACGACTTATGGAGACGGCCGACTTAGTGAATTTTCAGCTATAAATAGAAGGGGGTTGGCTTCATTTTTTGGGATCCGGATTTTGAAGCGACGAAGTGCTGCCATTTTGAGAGCTCGACTTCTACACTTCTTCACTTCTTTTCTCTACTCTAATCTAGTGATTCCTTCCATCCATATCGAAGATCAAATTGAAGATTCAAGAGCTTAGATTGAAGATCTTCATCCATTAAAGTGAGATTTCATCATTTGAAGCGGATTCGTGATAGATCAAGCTTGATCCTTCGCTGTCCAGATCTGAAGCGTGTTGATTATAGATTGTTTAGGTGATTTGGTGAGTGGTGATTATCTCTCACACGGATCCAAAGGAGTAGATCGGATTGTTGACTTGATTTGGTGTTAAAATAGTAATTTCTATGCATTTTTGTAAACCTAAGTGTAGATCCATGTAGATCCATTGTTCATGATGATTTGACAACCATTTTTGTACATGATTAACCTATGCAAGTTCATTCATCAAGTTGTAGAGATAATTCTCATGTTTTCATGCTTGTTAGACTTTCAACTCTTTAATTACGAAATTGCCATTATTGTTATAATTGTCCATTTTGCTTATATTTGAATGCTTGATTACTTGGATTGATGTTTGACATGATTGATTGCTGTGAATTAGATGATTGTTGATTGGTTTTAGACAAGATGGTCGAAGATGATTCAAAATCTACGGGAAAGGCTCTTGAATTGGAAAAGCTGCACGTGGCATATGTGGCAGATGATGAAGCTCATATGGATAGATTCGATGATGATGTTGAGTTGAGACTTTGCTATGATGATGATGAGGGGAAGTATGATATGGGATAGCCTTGGTCTAATCCAGACGGGATCATTCCAAGCATGTTGATAACTCGGTGAAATGATTCGAGTAGAGGATAATGGTTTGCTCGAGAGGCGCTTGAGCTAGTATGGAAATAGTCGTCGAGGAGGATGACTAGGAGGCTGAGATCTCACCGTTGTTGAAGGTTCTAGCATGCTCCAAGCAAGAGTACATGGGGACGCCCAAAAGACTAACCGTTGATGGTCGAGTACTCTGGGCAGATTCGATAATCCTAGGCACGGGTCACGATGACGTGCGGGAGTTATGTCTAGAACCGGGGTTTACATTAGCCCTTGACGGACGGCTGAAAGAAGGTGCCGGTCATTCAATTAACGGTGGTATCGAAGCAAGGATAACAGTGATAGCCAGAGTCATGGATGTTTGGTTGTATCGTCATTCGGTCTTAAGAGTGGTATTTCCTGGGTGCTTATCTGACCTTGGTATAGACCTTGGGATTTGTACTTGGAAAACATCGCCCTTGACTCGAGTGATGATTGCTTTACTTTAAATTGTATGCTTTGCTATGCTTGCTTCTGCTTAGTGTGTGTCTGGGGGCTATCACTGTAGAAAGAGGTGGAGTGGGAGGGTTGTATTCCTATTCCTTTTCCTTTATGCTCTTTTGGTATGTTGCTAGTTAATTTACCACTCACTAAGACTGTTGTCTGACTCAAGGCTTTATGTTTTAATTCTTATTGCCTTGGGCTGTTCGTCCATTTTGGGACGGGCAGACTAGGTAGCAGGTGACAGGTGTTGTTCTTGCTTCCCGCGTTGCTGATATCGAAGACGAGCTGGAGGGTTGCATATTATCTTCTTATTATATGTACTAGATGTTCCGCTGTTTGTATTCTCTGAGTGTTATGTAGTGAGGCTTGTTGTATTGACTATTCAGATGCTTGTATTCAACTATTATGAAGTTTTATTGATGGGATTTTATTCTGTAAAGCTTCACTGCATATATGTTCTATTGTATTTTGTCCATGCGTTGTGAGTAATACGATAGATTCTGTTGTGTTAATTTACCTTGACAATCGTCCATGGTCGCCTGGCACACTTTACAGCGCACTATCTCTAGATTCCATGCGGGGGTCATGGGCGGTCGTCACATTTGGTATCAGAGCTTTGGTTAATCGATTTTACCCAACGCTCGCTGACATAACTACGTATGAGAGACGTAATTGTATTTTGATGGATGATTACTATATATATAATATAGTAGCTTAGTAAAATTTACGTCCTTTATGCGGTTGTTTCTCTAGATATGCTAATCATTCCTTTTTGTAGATATTGAGAATGAGTCGAAGAGGGAGACCAGCTGCTAGGGAAGGCCGTGCTACTGAAGGGGCTGCTGATTATGCTGCTTTGTTCGAAACCATGATGACTTCGATCCTGAGAAGGATGTCAGCCCCGGGGACATCAGTAGATGTTGGAGATCAAGTTCAGGCTCCAAGACTGATGGACCATTTGGACGATTCATTTAAGAAGCTTGTGGAGGAAGCTCTCAGACATGAGAATCTGTTTCCTAAGGAAGGATCTGTTGTTGCTGCGACCAGGGAAGAGTCTAAACCCCGGCAGAGTGGAAACAAGAAAAGGAAGCAGCAGCAGAAAAAAGGGAAGGGTGGCCAAAAGAAGCCGAAGGGCGAAGTGACCTGCTACAACTGTCAACAGAAGGGCCATCTCTCCAGGGATTGCAAGAATCCGAAAGCGCCGGCGAAGTGCCACAACTGTGACAAGCCGGGGCATTTCAGGAAGAATTGTCCAGAACCGAGGAGGGACAAGCAGATTGTGCAAGCTTATGCTTTGGGAGCTGTTCCGTCGTCTTCAAAAGCTCCTACCGCTAAAGAGAAAGGAAAGAGTGTAGTGGTTCAAGGTACTCTTTTTCTATGTGGTGTTCCAGTTAGAGTTCTGTTTGATACTGGAGCGTCGCATTCGTTTGTTTGTAGTGAACTCGTAGGCCGGTTAGGTTTGGAACCGGATATTGTTGATAGGCCATTGGTTGTGACTAATCCAGTTGGGGGTTCGTCTTGTTTGTGTATGTTATGCCGTGGTCTGATTGTATCGAGTCATGGTTGCTCTTTTGCTTGTGATTGTTTTGTTCTGAACTTTGCGGGGTTCAGAATTATTTTGGGTATGGACTGGCTTAGGAAGTATGCGGCTAAGGTTGATTGCGAAAGGTTGGAAGTGACGGTCGAGAATGTGGAGGGGCGAAAGGTTGTGATACGATGTAAGCATGAAGAAGGCGTCTTCATGAGCTTCATGTATTCGCTAGTTGCTCCACGGGATGGACTGTCATTAGTGCCAATCGCGAATGGATTTGAGGATGTCTTTGACGAAGTCAAAGGGTTGCCGCCGCATAGAGAGATCGAGTTTCGTATAGATCTAGTTGAAGGAGCCAGACCTGTTGTGATGCCTCTTAGGCGGATGGCGCCTAGGGAACAGCAAGAGTTGAGGGTGCAAGTTGATGATCTTTTACAGAAAGGATTCATTCGGCGTAGTGTGTCCGAATGGGGTGCACCAGTTGTGTTTGTGACCAAAGCAGATGGATCGCTGAGGTTGTGTGTGGATTACCGTGAGCTGAATAAGGTGACTAAGAAGAACAAGTATCTATTGCCGAGAATAGATGACTTGTTTGATCAGCTTCACGAAGCTAAGGTGTTTTCTCAGATGGATTTGGCAACGGGATTTCACCAGTTGAGAGTGGCAAAGGATAGTGTGCCGAAGACTGCTTTTCGAACACCATCCGGTTTCTTTGAGTGGCTGGTAATGCCGTTTGGATTGACTAATGCACCAGCATATTTTGTGGATCTTATGAATAGAGTGTTCAGAGATCAGTTGAACAAGTTCGTACTTGTGTTCGTGGATGATATTCTGATTTATTCCAGAACTGAAGAAGAGCACAAGGCGCACTTGCGTATTGTTTTGGAGATCTTGCGGAAACATCAGCTGAAGGCTAAGTTTTCAAAGTGTCACTTCTGGAAGAGTGAAGTGAGGTTCTTAGGCCATGTGATTTCTGGAAGTGGAATAGCGGTTGATCCTGCTAAGGTGGCAGCAATCTAGGATTGGGTTAGACCTAAGAATGCATCTGATGTGAGAAGTTTTCTTGGATTAGCAGGATATTATCGACGGTTTATCAAAGACTTCTCCAAGATAGCTGCACCGTTAACAGGATTGACGAAGAAGAACCAAGTGTTCAGTTGGGATGCTAAGTGTGAGCAAGCTTTCGGAATCCTGAAAGAGAGATTGACAAGTGCTCCTGTTTTGACTATTCCTAGTGGGAATGATGAGATGGTGGTTTACACCGACGCATGTGGTACTGGACTTGGAGCAGTGCTGATGCAAAGAGATAAAGTTGTTGCGTATGCCAGTCGACAACTGAAGCCGCATGAAAGGAATTACCCGACTCATGATTTGGAGTTAGCGGCGATTGTATTTGCTCTGAAGATGTGGAGACATTATCTATTGGGAGTTCGATTCGAGTTGTTTACGGATCATAAGTCGTTGAAGTATCTTTTCTCCCAAAAGGATTTGAATCTTCGGCAGCAACGTTGGCTAGAGTTTTTGGCATCATATGATTTTGATATAGCTTATACTCCGGGAAAAGGGTAACGCGGTGGCAGATGCGTTAAGTCGAAGACATGTAGGATTGGGAGCCATGTTTTCAGAATGGAAGAATCTCGAGTATTTAGCTGGATTTGACTTCAGGCCTAGATGCGAATTGGAACCTGAGATGTTGGCAAACTTATCGATAAGACCGACTCTTGTGGAGAGAATTGGCGAGAGTCAGAAGCAAGATGATAAGCTTGTCAAGATTATCCGTGATTTGGAATCTGGATTAGAACCAGAAAAGGATAAAGGATTCGAAGTCGATCGAGAGGGTTGGCTTCGGAAGCAAGGGCGACTAGTTGTTCCCGATATAGATGAATTGAGGAGTGAAGTTCTGAAGGAAAGTCATCACTCAAAGTTGACAATTCATCCAGGTGGAAATAAGATGTATCGGGATATGAGGAGAACCTACTACTGGGAAGGCATGAAGAAGGATGTTGGAAATTTTATTTCCAAATGTATGAACTGCCAGTTGGTAAAAGCCGAACAGAAGAAGCCAAGTGGATTGCTTCAGCCATTAGAAGTTCCTACATGGAAGTGGGAGCAGGTATCGATGGATTTTATCGATGGATTGCCTAGAACTAGAACGGGAAATGAAGGGATTTGGGTCATTGTAGATCGTCTGACTAAGAGTGCACGATTTATTCCTGTTCGATCGACTAGGACTGCATCAAAGTTGGCTGAATTGTATGTTAAGTGGATAGTTCGATTCCATGGTATTCCGAAGAGTATAGTGAGAGATCGAGATCCATTGTTCACTAGTGGATTTTGGAAGAGCTTCCAGGAAGTTTTGGGAACCGAGTTGTGTTTGAGTACAGCTTATCACCCTCAAACAGATGGTCAGACCAAGAGAGTCAACCGAGTTTTGGAAGATCTTCTTAGAGCTTGTGTTTTGGACTTCGGAGGATCATGGGAAGATCGCCTTCATTTGGTGGAGTATGCGTACAACAACAGTTACCAGTCAAGCATTGGTATGGCACCGTATGAGGCATTGTATGGAAGACCGTGTAACTCTCCGACGTGTTGGATAAAAACTGGAGAAAAGTTGATACTTGGGCCAGAGATGATTCGACAGACTTCAGATTGCATAGAGATCATTCGACAACGAATGAAGGCAGCCCAAGACCGTCAGAAGAGTTATGCCGATAAGCGTCGAAAGGATTTGGAATTCGACATAGGAGATATGGTTTTTGTGAAGATTTCTCCACTGAAGAATGTTATTCGATTCGGGAAGAAAGGGAAATTGACTCCGAGATTTGTTGGACCATTCCCGATCATCGAGCGAATTGGAAAGCTCGCCTATAGACTGGAGTTACCGAAGAAGATGTCGGGTGTGCACAATGTTTTTCACGTATCGTATCTACGGAAGTACGTGCACAACTCGAATATGGTGGTTTATGCTGATAGCTGTGAAGATTTTGAAGTTGATCCAGTTGATAGAAGGCCTCGTAAGCCGCTTCGTGTTGTTGAAACCGATACGAAACAGCTTAGGAGGAAGGTAGTTAAGTTGCTCAAGATACAATGGAGTGATGATGATAACGACTGTACGTGGGAGGTGGAAGAGAGGATGAAGGCAGCTCATCCTGAACTCTTCAAGGTATGACCCTAAGGTGTCGTGTCATCTCATGATATTGTAACTTGTTCTAGTGTTAGAATTCTGTACGCTAAGCTAGAATTGGATGCATGGTTTGTTGATTGTTATGGATGATAGGCGTACAGAATAGTCTTTGATTGTTTTGTTTGTTTGGAATTTCGGGGGCGAAATTCCTAAGGGGGAGAGAATGTAACGACCCGCATTTTTACGGATCGAAAAGTTTGTCAAAATCTGGAATTTTAGCATTTTTGAGCCATTTCAGATTTTAGGCAGAATTTGCTAAGTCCTGAGTCGTGAACGACTTAGTGTAAGTCGTAAGTCGTATACGACTTAGGGGATAGGAGTGTCTCTAGGATTTGGTGAGTTAAGTGTTAGGTCGGCAGGGCGAGTTAGCGACCTAAGAACTGACCGACTTAGAAGAGTTAGCGACCTAGCGGTTACCGGGTTAGCATAGTTAGGTCGGTTAGACGACTTAAGAGGTTGAACGACTTATAGGGTAGGCGACCTAGTAGAGTGAGCGACTTATGGGATTGACCGACCTAAGAGATAAGCTAGTTAACGACTTAGTAGTTAAGTCGTTAGACGACCTAAGGGGTTGTATTAGGTCGTGTGGACTGAGTCGGAGTGGTTGGCTAAGTCTTAGGTCGCGTGTTGGCTTAAGTGTTAGGTCGCGTGATTCTTAAGTCATAAGTCGTGTCTAGTTGTGAGCTGTTAAGTCGCGTGGACCTATAGGTCGTATGTATACGGTTCTGCTAAGTGTTAAGTCGTAGGTCACACGCATTCTTAAGTCGTAGGTCGTTGAGTCGTAGGATGGCATAGCAGTTGAGTCGTTAAGTCGTATAGGAGCAGGTGTTAAGTCGCAACCGACTTAAGGGTTAGCTGCTAAGTCTTATGTCGAAAGTTCACTAAGTCGTAGTCTGTTAAGTTGGAGGCTTTGTTAAGTCGGAGGTGTCTTAGGTCGTAAGTCGTAGACGACTTAGGAGTTGAGTCTTATCCTGATAGATCGACAAAGCTGCTATGTTATAAGTCGTAAGTCGTAGCATGTTTTAAGTCGCGTGAAGACTTAAGGCGTTAGGTCGTATGCGCATGTGTAAGCAGAGCTGCTGTTAAGTCGTATGACGTCTTGAGTGTTAGGTTGGTAGGTCGTAAGTCGGCTATAGTTAAGTCGGAGACGACTTATGGAGACGGCCGACTTAGTGAATTTTCAGCTATAAATAGAAGGGGGTTGGCTTCATTTTTTGGGATCCGGATTTTGAAGCGACGAAGTGCTGCCATTTTGAGAGCTCGACTTCTACACTTCTTCACTTCTTTTATCTACTCTAATCTAGTGATTCCTTCCATCCATATCGAAGATCAAATTGAAGATTCAAGAGCTTAGATTGAAGATCTTCATCCATTAAAGTGAGATTTCATCATTTGAAGCGGATTCGTGATAGATCAAGCTTGATCCTTCGCTGTCCAGATCTGAAGCGTGTTGATTTGAGATTGTTTAGGTGATTTGGTGAGTGGTGATTATCTCTCACACGGATCCAAAGGAGTAGATCGGATTGTTGACTTGATTTGGTGTTAAAATAGTGATTTCTATGCATTTTTGTAAACCTAAGTGTAGATCCATGTAGATCCATTGTTCATGATGATTTGACAACCATTTTTGTACATGATTAACCTATGCAAGTTCATTCATCAAGTTGTAGAGATAATTCTCATGTTTTCATGCTTGTTAAACTTTCAACTCTTTAATTACGAAATTGCCATTATTGTTATAATTGTCCATTTTGCTTATATTTGAATGCTTGATTACTTGGATTGATGTTTGACATGATTGATTGCTGTGAATTAGATGATTGTTGATTGGTTTTAGACATGATGGTCGAAGATGATTCAAAAGCTACGGGAAAGGCTCTTGAATTGGAAAAGTTGCACGTGGCATATGTGGCAGATGATGAAGCTCATATGGATAGATTCGATGATGATGTTGAGTTGAGACTTTGCTATGATGATGATGAGGCGAAGTATGATATGGGATAGCCTTGGTCTAATCCAGACGGGATCATTCCAAGCATGTTGATAACTCGGTGAAATGATTCGAGTAGAGGATAATGGTTTGCTCGAGAGGCGCTTGAGCTAGTATGGAAATAGTCGTCGAGGAGGATGACTAGGAGGCTGAGATCTCACCGTTGTTGAAGGTTCTAGCATGCTCCAAGCAAGAGTACATGGGGACGCCCAAAAGACTAATCGTTGATGGTCGAGTACTTTGGGCAGATTCGATAATCCTAGGCACGGGTCACGATGACGTGCGGGAGTTATGTCTAGAACCGGGGTTTCCATTAGCCCTTGACGGACGGCTGAAAGAAGGTGCCGGTCATTCAATTAATGGTGGTATCGAAGCAAGGATAACAGTGATAGCCAGAGTCATGGATGTTTGGTTGTATCGTCATTCGGTCTTAAGAGCGGTATTTCCTGGGTGCTTATCTGACCTTGGTATAGACCTTGGGATTTGTACTTGGAAAACATCGCCCTTGACTCGAGTGATGATTGCTTTACTTTAAATTGTATGCTTTGCTATGCTTGCTTCTGCTTAGTGTGTGTCTGGGGGCTATCACTGTAGAAAGATGTGGAGTGGGAGGGTTGTATTCCTATTCCTTTTCCTTTATGCTCTTTTGGTATGTTGCTAGTTAATTTACCGCTCACTAAGACTGTTGTCTGACTCAAGGCTTTATGTTTTAATTCTTATTGCCTTGGGCTGTTCGTCCATTTTGGGACGGGCAGACTAGGTAGCAGGTGACAGGTGCTGTTCTTGCTTCCCGCGTTGCTGATATCGAAGACGAGCTGGAGGGTTGCATATTATCTTCTTATTATATGTACTGGATGTTCCGCTGTTTGTATTCTCTGAGTGTTATGTAGTGAGGCTTGTTGTATTGACTATTCAGATGCTTGTATTCAACTATTATGAAGTTTTATTGATGGGATTTTATTCTGTGAAGCTTCACTATATATATGTTCTATTGTATTTTGTCCATGCGCTGTGAGTAATACGATAGATTCTGTTGTGTTAATTTACCTTGACAATCGTCCATGGTCGCCTGGCACACTTTACAGCGCACTATCTCTAGATTCCATGCGGGGGTCATGGGCGGTCGTCACAAACACTATCTATTATATCGCCTTATTTACTTACTAGATGAATTGATTCTTTTGAGGGGAAAACCATTGTGGTGATTGAACAGTCTCAAAAGTTACAGTTATATGGTGCACATATTTCTTGAGTTTCTCATACCAGAATTGCATTTGACTCGTGATTTTATCTTTCCATTAATTCCTCGGGTGCTTTTTCGCACTATTTGAGAAAGATTTTTGTTGGATATATCTTTGGAGCTTTAGGAGACGAACTGGATGATTCCATTTGCCTACAGTTGTATTTTATTTCCATTGCACTACTAGTATGTATATATCAACATTTGTGATAACAAGCTGTTATAACTGTCCAAGCTGATGATAGTACTTATGATAGTAACTCTGAAATGCTATATATCTTAGAGTAACTCTTTATACTGTCGTTATATGTTATCGCTTTGTTGTGAGATTCTGACGTCTTGTTCTCTTCTTTCTTGTTTTATTCTTTTTATCTTTTCTTTTTACCATAACAATCTGTGCTTCCGGCACTTGGGTGTTCAACTTGTGAATACCATGGATGTATTATTATCGATGTTTGTGACTCGAAAAGGCGGGTGGTTACAGCTGGTATCAAAGCTGAAGGTTAAGCGAGAACCTTGGCTTTATATAACTTATTAGAGATAGGGTAAGCGATACCCCAGAATGAGTTGAGTGTAATGTGTATATATATAAGAGCATATTTGTATTTGTTATAAACATACGCCTTAAAGGTATTTTAACTTTGAAAATCAAAATACCTTATATGTTGGTAATTTATATAAGTATGATTTGTAAGTGTAGTTTAATTAATGTAGGGATTAATGATATTCATTTATCATCCCTCATTGATTGATTTATCATGCTCAGCCGGTTTATGAGTATTGTTATCATTTGTAGATTGATTAGTCATACTCGACCCTTGTTTATGAGCATTACTATCCTTTGTAGATTGATTTGTCATGCTCGGCTAGTTTATGAGCATTTATTATCATCTATTGATTATTGATTTGTGCTCGATTAGTCTATGATTAATTTATCTTTTTACTGCATGGATTGGATAGACAGTTGGGTGAATTAAAACGAACACCTTGTGGATTGAATTTCACAGTTTGCCTATAAGGCATTCGATAATGTTAAATTAAAAGTTTATTCTAATAAAAGAAGTTTAGTGTAAAGATTCTAAGTATGGTTTATAAAATATAGTTTACAAACAAAGATCTTTAAACTGATATTTGATCATTTAAATCCTGGTGCCTTTGAAAATGGTTTTCATGATTTTGGAGAAAATAACAATAGTATTATTTGAAAGTATTTATGAATACTAATATCTTTAAAAGAGTTTTGAGATTCGTTCGAGATCGAGGTTTCCCTCGGAATTAGCAAGTCAATTCTGGAATAAAGTATTTTTATGTTAATTAGTTCGAGTGCCTCGAAGTGAAAAAAAATAGGAGAGAGATGTGCTCCTTTGGTAAGCACTTCTCGTGAGTATTATCGTTTTTAGTAAGGGGATGTATTATATGACTTGGTAGGACCCGTTTCCTTGGTATCATTTTTGTGTTACTCGATATATATATATATATATATATTCAATGGATTGTAAAGTAAATATATAGGAAATTGGTTTATAAATTGAGATCATGATACTTAGTACTATTATACGAAGTATTTGATATTGTTTTGAAAATGATTTTGGTTTAATCCCAAAAGTATGGTTTGATATACAAAAGGTATATATATGTATTATTATTTCAAATGATTTGAAATAAAACCCGATATTTAGTTCTTAATTTTTTATTTAAAAGAATTTGATGTAAAATGCAAAAATGTTTAATACATAGTAGTTTTGGTAGTACAGATTCTGACATGAGCTTTTTATAGAAAAGATTTGTAGGTATGCTAGGTAGGGAGCCCGAATGGTAGAGGCATAGCCTAGATTATTATGAAACTTTTTTCTATTTTCTCTTTGTAGCAAAATGTGTCTAATAAATAAGTAAAACTCGAGCAAATAATTTTATTAATGCATATGTCCTATACATTTAGGACAGTGTGGTATGTTCATCATGTTATGATGTAACAACCCGTATATTTGGACCATTTAAATTGACAATAATCCACACATGTCAACTTAAATAATACAAAACACGAATCATTATGGGATTATAAATACATAAATGTAAATGAGAATCAATACAACATCACAGAACAGTCACAGAATAATGCAGCGGAAAATACATCGTCATAATAGCAGTTCATGAAGCCACTATATAATATACAACAATGTCTCAACATCAAGTGACTAGTACCAAAATGTCCAACAGACTAGGACATCAATACAGGAATATAAATAGACTGATAAAGATAAATGCTAAGCCTTCAGCATCTTCAACCAACCTTGATCAACAACTGGATAGCTTCAGACTGACCCGAGCATATGCAAAAGAAACACTCGAGTCAGGACTCAAAATCTTATACAATTAAATCATGTGCAAGGTAATAGTTCATAACTTAAAGATGGGTGAAATAACATCTCTAAGGATCCGATAAACTATCTATATATACAATAGAATACGATAGGTAGATAATGTCTAATCAGTAAAGTACGATATTAAAATAGTGTTAAGTCATGGCCCATACCACCCTTAACACATTTTTATTCCCAAGAGCATATACAAGACCGTAGTTTCCCCAAAACCGGAAGTCACCAGAGGGCAATCCATATACTAAGGTACAAATCAAAACGTAGTGGTCTCGAATAGGATAATCAGTATGACAAGGTACATTAGGCAATACCAACTAGGATACTAGTAGTTGCCTGATCCGGACTGATGTTGAGCATAGCAGCTACTATCTCAACACCGCGAAACAACACTCCCAAATCAAGGGGTGCACCCAAATCGAATCACAAAAGTAATAGATATGGTATCGAAGAAGTGTGTCCGCTAGAGATGGCGATCCTCAATGGCCCGGTGCGGCTCCTGTTTTAGTCATATCAGGGGTCATCCGAAATCGTTCTCTTTCTTCAGTCAACGCGTTCATCAAAACCATCCACTTCATTCTGGATCAACACTTCGCGTGTAATAGTTATTAAAGTGGTTTCGGTATCGACAGAGAGTATGTCCATATCCGATCCCGGTCTCTTTAATAACTACGTATTTATTACCCGATGGTCTTTTAAGTTAAAGTTTAAACAAATCAAAGTCCAAAAGTCAAGGTGCAATTTTGACTTCCAAATTTTGACATTTCACGATTCAATTTATTTCGGATATTTAAAATCATACTTCCAAATGAAATCTATAGTTCAAATATTTGAATTACCAATATAATTAAGTATTCAAGTCAAATTTAATAACTCACTTATTAAATTTAGTTCGAAATCAATTAATTCGAATTTTTTTTTCTTCGGTAAATTAAGTTCGAATCGTTAAATCAAATTCTATTTATTTCAATTCATATTTACATTCATCGTTACATTAAATATAATCATAAATTTGATTAAATCAATTTCCTTAAATTTACAATCATTTTACATTTAAATTATTGCTAAATTAAATCCATAAGACTTCAGTTAATTTCATATTCCATTTTAAGTCAAAATTCCCTAAATCTAAATTATTATTTATGACAAGTTCAAATCTATTAAATTTAAAACCCAGTTTAAATCTAGATCTACCAATCTAATAAATTAAATTATTAAATTTTAAAACTCACTTGTTTTAAATCTTATTCCAATCAAATTCACCAATTCATTTTTCTTCAATTAAATAGATTTATTAATCCGTTTCAATTAAATCCATTAATTTATTTCAATTAAATCCATTAATTTATTTCAATTAAATCCATTAAGTCGTTACTTGATTTCCAAACAAATTATTAAGTTCATTCCTTAATTTCAAATAGATTTCAATTTCAAAATAATTTTGTTGACCAATCGGGTTTCTTATTTTTAATTGTCTATCCTAGGCCAAGTTGTTTAAGTGGGTATTTATCATTTCAACCCGATATCATTCAATATAAAGCATAGCAAAGGGAACTTGCAGTGTGATAACTGGGATGGTGTCAAAGTAAATAAACAAGCAATAGCAACCATACATAGCAAATTAACAATTTATTCAAATAATCCCGAAATAATCATATTAACTTACATTCGTTATTTATGCAAATTAATATAATTATTCCTAGAATCCTACGGATTAAAGATTATTACATTATGATTTTTACTTGGTGTCCGTTATCAAATTTCTACATCAATCGTACACATCAAATTTTTATGTCGCTATTATTTACCCTAATTAACATCATATTACAGTTCAACATGTTAAATCAACTTAAACAATACATGGCGTCAAATTTTTAGAACTTAACAGTTTATTTCAACCAAATTTTAACAATCAACAATTTAATATCCAAATTTAATATTTAACAACAATTATCACTTGATTATCATAGCATAATAGATTGAGTCGTGAATAAAATATTCACCTTTTGTGGTTGGAGAAGATGGCGCGACACGAAGATGAATAGATAAAATAGACCCTAATAGGCACGACGCAAAATGAACACAACTGCAATCGACAAATAATTAATCAATAATTTGTTTATTGCAATATATATTTATTGAATATACCTAAAATCATACCAATCGACGAGCAAGATAGATTCGACAAGCGGGATGGAAATACTTATACTTCCGGATCAATAGCAGAAGCTGAAACAACAATGCAACAGACTGTATGTGAGCAACCCAACATATCAAAGATATATTGTTATATAATAACAGTTATATATATCTATTGATATATATAAAACAAATGCACAGAGCAGGATTTCGGCCACTGCGAGGCACAATGGGCGGAGCGGGGTTTCGACAGCGGAGGGCAGGCGACTGGTGTTGGCGGGTGCTGGACTGGTTGGGTGCGGAGGCGCGGCTGCATGGGGCGGAGCGGGGTGGACGTGGGTGGACTGGTGGGCAGGCGAGGTGGCGGAGGGGACTGGCGGCGTTGGGACGGAGGGAGGTGCGTGCAGTCGGAGGCTGGGTGGCTGGGAAGTGGGGAGCGGGTTGCCGGGCAGGTAGCTGGGCGGAGGGTGGGCTGGCGTGGGGCGCGGGGACGGGCTGGTGGAGGGCTGGGCGTGCGGGCGGATCTGGGGACGTGGGTGGCTGGTCGTGGCGGGTGCTGGGTACGGTGGTGGGCTGGGGTGCTGGGGACGGTGGTTGCATGGGCGGGGCGAGTGGGATGGGGCAGGCGGAGGTAGTCGGGGCGAGGCTGCTGGTGGGGCGTGTCGGAGGAGGCGGAGCTGGGGAGTGGCCGGGTGGAGCTGACTGGGGCGGAAGCGAAGGGCGGGACATGGTGGCGGTAGGCGGGGTGGCAAGCGGGGAGGTGGGCTGTAGGCACGCATGGGGAGGGAGAGTTTTCATAAGTTCTCTTCATAACAAAATAAAATAAATAAAGGAGAAGGAGGAGGAAAGGAATGAAGGAAATATGCAGAAGAGAATAGGAAGGAATGCAGACGTACCAGAGAAGATTAATTTTAGAAGTGAGTTGGTATGCAACTGTGTACAGAGTAATAAATGAAGAGGGTTGCAGAGATTTATACAGAGAATTTAGAGTCCCCGTGTAAATGAAATGATTATTTGTCACAGTGGCTATTGGGTTTCTGAAGGGTCATTTGAATTCTGAGCGGGAAAAGTAGGGTACCGGTTTGTGTGGCGTAACGGACCAGTTTGTACTCCGTTAACCAATTAATAGCTTGCAACGCCAAACTCCGATTGACACAAACAAATATACCGCTTTGATCAGCGCGACGAGGCGGACACAATAGTATGAAGATATTGATGGTTTGACGTTGTTTGCGAAGTGGTAAATCTTATTGAACCATTTGCACAAGTGAACATTTTAACTAGAAATTAAAAGCGAAATTTGACGAAACGAAATGCGCCGTCATGATCAGAATATTTTTCTTATGCAACATTGTGAAAAATATTTGAGTTCGGACGATAGAAAATTTACACATAAAATTAAAACTAATATGTAAAATTTGACGAGCGAAATTTTCTACAATATTTTTCGACGAAATTTGGCGTACGCCTATGTCTATCTAGGCGCATTCCAAATGTGAAGTTTGAATGGTAATGGAAATCGTTTGTGAATATTTGAAATTCCTATTCTGGGGAATGCAGCAAAACACCAAAGAATAAGATCGACGGAGCTAAAGATATCCGAATTTTGAAAAACGAAAAATGGCGCCTTTGTCAGAAAATGATTTAGAATTTTTCTATGTAAAAATATTTAGGTTCGGAAGATGAAATTTTCACGGTTTTTAAAATGAACCGATGTGCAGTAAAACACGCACGAAGTTTACTGCGGTATTTTCTAACGAAACTTTACCCATATCTACAATCATCTAGGCGCAATTTAGAAACAAAGTTTGGACGCTGATTGAAATCGTATGTAAGTTTCACATTTTTAATTAAAATAACGGTTCTAAAAATTTTAAATTGGGTCGGAATTTCAGGGTCGTTACATTCTCCCCTACTCAAGACTTTTCGTCCTCGAAAAGGAACAAAGTAAAGAGTGGAAGAACAGATAACAAAGATACAATGGATTCAGAATAGATCATGGAATATAGTAAAGAGTATAGAATAGAATTTACCTTCAACAAACAATTCTGGATTAGAATCCCGAATACTCTCCTCGGTTTCCCAAGTGCAATCACGATCGTCGGGGCTCCATTGGACTTTGAATAGGCTAACCGACTTCCTTCTAAGTTGCTTTGTATCCCTATCAACAATACGAAGTGGTCTCCTCTCTATAGTCAAATCCGGCTCAATATCAACCTCATCTAACTGAGCAATAGGAATGGTCATGGATGGATCGTGTACAACTTTCCGAAGATGTGAAACATGGAAGACGTTGTGCACACCCTCAAATTTCTCCGGCAATGCAACTCTGTAGGCTAGTGTACCAATTCTCTCAGTGATAGCGAATGGTCCAACAAATCTAGGAGCGAGATTCCCTCTACGACCAAATCGAATAACATTCTTTAAAGGTGATACCTTAAGGAATACCTTATCCCCAATCAGGAATTCTAAATCTCTTCTACGCCTATCAGCATAGCTCTTCTGTCTATCCTGTGCGGTCATCATCTTTCTTCTGATTTCATTTACCTTCTCGGATGCTTCTATAATCATATCTAGGCCAAGAATTAATCGATCACCAGGCTCAATCCAACAAGCTGGCGATTTGCACGGCCGTCCATATAAAGCTTCGAACGGTGCCATATCGATACTTGCCTGAATATAAAGGTGGTTAAATTTCAATTCAAATTTACTTATTCAATTTGAAATTTTGATTTACCTGATAGCTGTTATTATAAGTGAATTCAACCAAATGGAGATGGTCTTCCCAAGATCCACCGAAATCAATAATGCAGGCTCGGAGCAGATCTTCTAAAATCTGATTCACCCTTTCAGTTTGGCCATCTGTTTGAGGATGATAAGCTGTGCTCAGATTCAGTTTAGTGCCCAAGACGTCCTGAAATGCCTTCCAGAATTTACTAGTGAATAAAGGGTCTCTATCGCACACAATACTAGATGGAACTCCATGAAGTCTAACAATCTCTCTCATATATATCTCGGCCAAACTCAAAGCAATCCGAGTGGTCTTAACAGGAATAAAGTGAGCAGATTTTGTCAACCTATCAACAATCACCCATATACTTTCGTTACCTTTTCTGGTCCTCGGTAATCCATCAATGAAGTCCATAGAAATCTGATCCCATTTCCAACATGGAATCTCTAGGGGTTGAAGTAATCCTGCAGTCTTTTGGTGATCGGCCTTAACTTGTTGGCAAGTGGTGCATCTACTGACATATATAGAAATATCTCTCTTCATCCCACTCCACCAATATAAACGCTTCATATTTCGGTACATCTTAGTGACACCAGGATGAAATGAAAGTGATGACTGATGGTTTTCTCTAAGCACTTCTTGTCTCAATCCATTGACATTAGGGACGCAAATACGGTTGTCAATCCTCAGAACTCCATTACTATCTATCTGTGCTCCCACTTTACTGTCGGTATTTCCAACTCTACCAAGAACTAACTCCTTCATGCGATAGAGCAAGGTGTCCTCATATTGTTTGTCCTTGATGCGATCCACAAGAGATGGGGAGATAACAAGTTGAAATAGCATGCCTTCTACAAGATTGCAGCATGACAATGCTTTGCTACGGCTCAAAGCATCAGCTACAACATTTGCTTTCCCAGGAGTATAATTGATATCGAGATCATATGCAGCTAAGAATTCGAGCCATCGGACTTGTCTCTGGTTCAAATCCTTCTGAGAAAAGATATATCTCAAGGACTTATGATCGGTGAATAATTCAAATTTTATTCCCAAAAGATGATGCCTCCACAGTTTCAAAGCAAATACAACTGCAAGAAGCTCTAGATCATGAGTTGCATAGTTTACTTCATGGATCTTCAACTGGCGGCCAGCATAAGCAATAACCTTTCCGCTTTGCATAAGAACAGCGCCTAAACCTTCTCGGCAGGCATCTGTATAGACAGTTAATCCTTCACTTCCATCGATTACCGCAAGAACTGGGGCTGAAGTTAACTTACGCTTCAATTCATTAAAAGCTGATTCGCACTTCTCACTCCAAATAAACTTGACATCCTTTCGGGTTAAAGCAGTGAGTGGGGCAGAAATCCGGGCAAAGTGCTCAATAAATCTACGATAATAGCCGGCCAAGCCCAAGAAGCTACGGATATCAGTAGGAGTTTTGGGAGTCTCCCAATCCTGTAGATAAATTTCAAATTAGAAAGGGATAAGAGGAATTGAATAGAAATAGCGAATAGGATAGAACTTACATTGATTACGGCGATCTTAGCTGGATCGACCGAAATCCCATTTTCAGAAACTATGTGGCCCAGGAATCTCACTTCGTCTCGCCAGAAATGGCATTTAGAGAATTTGGCCTTAAGTTGATGATTTCGGAGAGTTTCCAGGACATACGCAAGGTGTGTCTCGTGCTCCTTCTCGTCTTTGGAGAAAACGAGAATATCATCAATGAAAATAAGAACAAACTTGTTAAGCACATCACGGAAGACTCGATTCATCAAATCGACGAAATAAGCAGGTGCATTGGTCAAACCGAATGGCATAACCAACCATTCATAGAATCCGTTCTCGGTACGGAAAGCTGTCTTATGAATACTATCTTCTGCTACTCTGAGTTGGTGGAACCTAGTGGCAAGATCAAGTTGGGAGAAAACTTTAGCTCCATGGAGCTGATCGAATAAATCATTGATGCGAGGCATCGGATAGCGGTTCTTGAGAGTGCGTTTGTTCAGTTCCCTATGATCAACACACATGCGAAGAGATCCATCTGATTTGGTGACAAATACAACCACGACGCCCCATTCAGAACAACTTCTCCTAAGCAAACCTCTAGCAAATAGATCATCAATTTGAGTTTTAAGTTCAGCTTTTTCTTTAGTAGCCATCCTTCTATGAGGGAGAACTATGGGAGTAGCTCCTGGAATATGATCAATACGGAAATCGATTTCTCGTTTAGGCGGTAGAGAGTTGACTTCTCCAAATACATCGGGAAATTTCTGAACAATAGGGGTAGTATTAAGATCATCCGGATGAACATCAAGAGAAAATATGAAGCTTCCGGCATATTTCTGAGGTGATTTGCATTCAATGACAAGTGGCTGATCCATGTCGCTTACCAAAGAAACTGAACGAGTTTTGCAAGAAATAACAGCATCGAATTTGCTTAACCAATCAGCTCCTAAAAGAAAGTCGAATGCTTGGAATCCAAGTACATAGAAATCCCAAGTGAATCGAGAAAAATCATACATAAGTGCAACTCCCTTGCAAACACTTCGGAGGTTAGCGGGTCCTCCGATAGGATTTGAGACACATAAGGAGGTAGTAGCGAGAGTAGGTTCTAATTTGAGTTTATCACAAAGGTCAACTGATATAAAGCTATGTGAACCACCAGTATCGAATAATACCCTAACAGGTGTAGCATGTAAATGAAAAATACTTCGTAAGGTACCTTGGTCATCCTGGGTGGGTGGTGCAGAGGGTGCAGGTGTGGTGATAGCAAATACTCCAGACGGTGTGCCACGCTTATGTAGTGGGCAGTCTTTCTTGAAATGACCCGGTTGGAGGCAGACATATCATAAGTCTTTCCTAGTCATAGAAGGTGGTGGAACAGCAGCTCCGGTAGATGGACAACTATTAGCATAATGGCCCTTCTTATCGCATTTGAAGCAAGTGATATTAGCAAGGTCGATTGGGCTTTTCTGAGCATATCCCAATCCTGTAGTCTTCTGCCAAGCTTTCTTTTGTTGATCAAAGTTCATCTTCCTCTTCCCGAGTTGGCTAGAGGAGGGCTGAGTAGGAGCAGCCTTGGCAGTAGGTCCCCTAGGCTTTGCCTCATATCTAAGAGCATAGTCAACAAGCTCTGTGAAGGTGCAGTGAGTATGGCCAGTAAGCAAGTCATAATACTCTGGTCTAGCTCCCAAAATGAACTTCTCGTTCTTTAGAAGCGGTGTATCAATCAATCCCGGGCCGAACTTGGAGAGTTCGTTGAATTTCCTCTCGTACTCCGAAAAGGTCATACTGCCTTTCTTAAGGTCCATGAAAGCTCTATAAAGTTGGGTTTTCCCAGCAGCGGGCATCCATTGTGCCGAGAAAGTATCCCTAATCAAAAGATAGACGAGATGAATAACATTCTAAAGATTAAAAGAAGAATTTAGACTACGAAATCCAAATAATTTTATACCTAAACTGGGCCCAAGTGATGGTGTTCTCCTCGATACGAGAAGTAACTGATTCCCACCAATCTTGCGCGGCATCCTGAAGTTGCCAGGCAGCAAGCTGACGCTTCTGAGCATCAGTGATCTCTAGACCAGAAAATATCTTCTCTAAGCCTTTAAGCCATTGCTGAGCCTCAATAATGTTCTCGGATCCAGAAAACTTAATACCTCCCAACTGTGTATACTCCTTACACAGAATGGTGAATTTGACAGGAGCTGGAGCGACAGGTGCAGCCTGAGCAGGACCATGGCCCCTTCCTCCTCTATGGTTTCCTCTGGTACCCATCCTGAAATACCAAAGGGATTGTTAAAACCAAAGGATAGAAAATCATAGAATTTTTAAGGAAAGTCTAATCAATGAATCAAAGAAGTTTGACATGGAAGGATTTGGATATTGAATCGATTCTCCTCATTCTAGGGTATTGCTACCCTATCTCTAATGAGTTTATATATAATCCCAAACTAAGGTTTTTAGGGAAACCGAAGCTCTGATACCAACTGTAAAACCCGTATATTTGGACCATTTAAATTGACAATAATCCACACATGTCAACTTAAATAATACAAAACACGAATCATTATGGGATTATAAATACATAAATGTAAATGAGAATCAATACAACATCACAGAACAGTCACAGAATAATGCAGCGGAAAATACATCGTCATAATAGCAGTTCATGAAGCCACTATATAATATACAACAATGTCTCAACATCAAGTGACTAGTACCAAAATGTCCAACAGACTAGGACATCAATACAGGAATATAAATAGACTGATAAAGATAAATGCTAAGCCTTCAGCATCTTCAACCAACCTTGATCAACAACTGGATAGCTTCAGACTGACCCGAGCATATGCAAAAGAAACACTCGAGTCAGGACTCAAAATCTTATACAATTAAATCATGTGCAAGGTAATAGTTCATAACTTAAAGATGGGTGAAATAACATCTCTAAGGATCCGATAAACTATCTATATATACAATAGAATACGATAGGTAGATAATGTCTAATCAGTAAAGTACGATATTAAAATAGTGTTAAGTCATGGCCCATACCACCCTTAACACATTTTTATTCCCAAGAGCATATACAAGACCGTAGTTTCCCCAAAACCGGAAGTCACCAGAGGGCAATCCATATACTAAGGTACAAATCAAAACGTAGTGGTCTCGAATAGGATAATCAGTATGACAAGGTACATTAGGCAATACCAACTAGGATACTAGTAGTTGCCTGATCCGGACTGATGTTGAGCATAGCAGCTACTATCTCAACACCGCGAAACAACACTCCCAAATCAAGGGGTGCACCCAAATCGAATCACAAAAGTAATAGATATGGTATCGAAGAAGTGTGTCCGCTAGAGATGGCGATCCTCAATGGCCCGGTGCGGCTCCTGTTTTAGTCATATCAGGGGTCATCCGAAATCGTTCTCTTTCTTCAGTCAACGCGTTCATCAAAACCATCCACTTCATTCTGGATCAACACTTCGCGTGTAATAGTTATTAAAGTGGTTTCGGTATCGACAGAGAGTATGTCCATATCCGATCCCGGTCTCTTTAATAACTACGTATTTATTACCCGATGGTCTTTTAAGTTAAAGTTTAAACAAATCAAAGTCCAAAAGTCAAGGTGCAATTTTGACTTCCAAATTTTGACATTTCACGATTCAATTTATTTCGGATATTTAAAATCATACTTCCAAATGAAATCTATAGTTCAAATATTTGAATTACCAATATAATTAAGTATTCAAGTCAAATTTAATAACTCACTTATTAAATTTAGTTCGAAATCAATTAATTCGAATTTTTTTTTCTTCGGTAAATTAAGTTCGAATCGTTAAATCAAATTCTATTTATTTCAATTCATATTTACATTCATCGTTACATTAAATATAATCATAAATTTGATTAAATCAATTTCCTTAAATTTACAATCATTTTACATTTAAATTATTGCTAAATTAAATCCATAAGACTTCAGTTAATTTCATATTCCATTTTAAGTCAAAATTCCCTAAATCTAAATTATTATTTATGACAAGTTCAAATCTATTAAATTTAAAACCCAGTTTAAATCTAGATCTACCAATCTAATAAATTAAATTATTAAATTTTAAAACTCACTTGTTTTAAATCTTATTCCAATCAAATTCACCAATTCATTTTTCTTCAATTAAATAGATTTATTAATCCGTTTCAATTAAATCCATTAATTTATTTCAATTAAATCCATTAATTTATTTCAATTAAATCCATTAAGTCGTTACTTGATTTCCAAACAAATTATTAAGTTCATTCCTTAATTTCAAATAGATTTCAATTTCAAAATAATTTTGTTGACCAATCGGGTTTCTTATTTTTAATTGTCTATCCTAGGCCAAGTTGTTTAAGTGGGTATTTATCATTTCAACCCGATATCATTCAATATAAAGCATAGCAAAGGGAACTTGCAGTGTGATAACTGGGATGGTGTCAAAGTAAATAAACAAGCAATAGCAACCATACATAGCAAATTAACAATTTATTCAAATAATCCCGAAATAATCATATTAACTTACATTCGTTATTTATGCAAATTAATATAATTATTCCTAGAATCCTACGGATTAAAGATTATTACATTATGATTTTTACTTGGTGTCCGTTATCAAATTTCTACATCAATCGTACACATCAAATTTTTATGTCGCTATTATTTACCCTAATTAACATCATATTACAGTTCAACATGTTAAATCAACTTAAACAATACATGGCGTCAAATTTTTAGAACTTAACAGTTTATTTCAACCAAATTTTAACAATCAACAATTTAATATCCAAATTTAATATTTAACAACAATTATCACTTGATTATCATAGCATAATAGATTGAGTCGTGAATAAAATATTCACCTTTTGTGGTTGGAGAAGATGGCGCGACACGAAGATGAATAGATAAAATAGACCCTAATAGGCACGACGCAAAATGAACACAACTGCAATCGACAAATAATTAATCAATAATTTGTTTATTGCAATATATATTTATTGAATATACCTAAAATCATACCAATCGACGAGCAAGATAGATTCGACAAGCGGGATGGAAATACTTATACTTCCGGATCAATAGCAGAAGCTGAAACAACAATGCAACAGACTGTATGTGAGCAACCCAACATATCAAAGATATACTGTTATATAATAACAGTTATATATATCTATTGATATATATAAAACAAATGCACAGAGCAGGATTTCGGCCACTGCGAGGCACAATGGGCGGAGCGGGGTTTCGACAGCGGAGGGCAGGCGACTGGTGTTGGCGGGTGCTGGACTGGTTGGGTGCGGAGGCGTGGCTGCATGGGGCGGAGCGGGGTGGACGTGGGTGCGGGGTGGACTGGTGGGCAGGCGAGGTGGCGGAGGGGACTGGCGGCGTTGGGACGGAGGGAGGTGCGTGCAGTCGGAGGCTGGGTGGCTGGGAAGTGGGGAGCGGGTTGCCGGGCAGGTAGCTGGGCGGAGGGTGGGCTGGCGTGGGGCGCGGGGACGGGCTGGTGGAGGGCTGGGCGTGCGGGCGGATCTGGGGACGTGGGTGGCTGGTCGTGGCGGGTGCTGGGTACGGTGGTGGGCTGGGGTGCTGGAGGGCGCTGGGGACGGTGGTTGCATGGGCGGGGCGAGTGGGATGGGGCAGGCGGAGGTAGTCGGGGCGAGGCTGCTGGTGGGGCGTGTCGGAGGAGGCGGAGCTGGGGAGTGGCCGGGTGGAGCTGACTGGGGCGGAAGCGAAGGGCGGGACATGGTGGCTGTAGGCGGGGTGGCAAGCGGGGAGGTGGCCTGTAGGCACGCATGGGGAGGGAGAGTTTTCATAAGTTCTCTTCATAACAAAATAAAATAAATAAAGGAGAAGGAGGAGGAAAGGAATGAAGGAAATATGCAGAAGAGAACAGGAAGGAATGCAGACGTACCAGAGAAGATTAATTTTAGAAGTGAGTTGGTATGCAACTGTGTACAGAGTAATAAATGAAGAGGGTTGCAGAGATTTATACAGAGAATTTAGAGTCCCCGTGTAAATGAAATGATTATTTGTCACAGTGGCTATTGGGTTTCTGAAGGGTCATTTGAATTCTGAGCGGGAAAAGTAGGGTACCGGTTTGTGTGGCGTAACGGACCAGTTTGTACTCCGTTAACCAATTAATAGCTTGCAACGCCGAACTCCGATTGACACAAACAAATATACCGTTTTGATCAGCGCGACGAGGCGGACACAATAGTATGAAGATATTGATGGTTTGACGTTGTTTGCGAAGTGGTAAATCTTATTGAACCATTTGCACGAGTGAACATTTTAACTAGAAATTAAAAGCGAAATGCGCCGTCATGATCAGAATATTTTTCTTATGCAACATTGTGAAAAATATTTGAGTTCGGACGATAGAAAATTTACACATAAAATTAAAACTAATATGTAAAATTTGACGAGCGAAATTTTCTACAATATTTTTCGACGAAATTTGGCGTACGCCTATGTCTATCTAGGCGCATTCCAAATGTGAAGTTTGAATGGTAACGGAAATCGTTTGTGAATATTTGAAATTCCTATTCTGGGGAATGCAGCAAAACACCAAAGAATAAGATCGACGGAGCTAAAGATATCCGAATTTTGAAAAACGAAAAATGGCGCCTTTGTCAGAAAATGATTTAGAATTTTTCTATGTAAAAATATTTAGGTTCGGAAGATGAAATTTTCACGGTTTTTAAAATGAACCGATGTGCAGTAAAACGCGCACGAAGTTTACTGCGGTATTTTCTGACGAAACTTTACCCATATCTACAATCATCTAGGCGCAATTTAGAAACAAAGTTTGGACGCTGATTGAAATCGTATGTAAGTTTCACATTTTTAATTAAAATAACGGTTCTAAAAATTTTAAATTGGGTCGGAATTTCAGGGTCGTTACATTCTCCCCTACTCAAGACTTTTCGTCCTCGAAAAGGAACAAAGTAAAGAGTGGAAGAACAGATAACAAAGATACAATGGATTCAGAATAGATCATGGAATATAGTAAAAAGTATAGAATGGAATTTACCTTCAACAAACAATTCTGGATTAGAATCCCGAATACTCTCCTCGGTTTCCCAAGTGCAATCACGATCGTCGGGGCTCCATTGGACTTTGAATAGGCTAACCGACTTCCTTCTAAGTTGCTTTGTATCCCTATCAACAATACGAAGTGGTCTCCTCTCTATAGTCAAATCCGGCTCAATATCAACCTCATCTAACTGAGCAATAGGAATGGTCATGGATGGATCGTGTACAACTTTCCGAAGATGTGAAACATGGAAGACGTTGTGCACACCCTCAAATTTCTCCGGCAATGCAACTCTGTAGGCTAGTGTACCAATTCTCTCAGTGATAGCGAATGGTCCAACAAATCTAGGAGCGAGATTCCCTCTACGACCAAATCGAATAACATTCTTTAAAGGTGATACCTTAAGGAATACCTTATCCCCAATCAGGAATTCTAAATCTCTTCTACGCCTATCAGCATAGCTCTTCTGTCTATCCTGTGCGGTCATCATCTTTCTTCTGATTTCATTTACCTTCTCGGATGCTTCTATAATCATATCTAGGCCAAGAATTAATCGATCACCAGGCTCAATCCAACAAGCTGGCGATTTGCACGGCCGTCCATATAAAGCTTCGAACGGTGCCATATCGATACTTGCATGAATATAAAGGTGGTTAAATTTCAATTCAAATTTACTTATTCAATTTGAAATTTTGATTTACCTGATAGCTGTTATTATAAGTGAATTCAACCAAATGGAGATGGTCTTCCCAAGATCCACCGAAATCAATAATGCAGGCTCGGAGCAGATCTTCTAAAATCTGATTCACCCTTTCAGTTTGGCCATCTTTTTGAGGATGATAAGCTGTGCTCAGATTCAGTTTAGTGCCCAAGACGTCCTGAAATGCCTTCCAGAATTTACTAGTGAATAAAGGGTCTCTATCGCACACAATACTAGATGGAACTCCATGAAGTCTAACAATCTCTCTCATATATATCTCGGCCAAACTCAAAGCAATCCGAGTGGTCTTAACAGGAATAAAGTGAGCAGATTTTGTCAACCTATCAACAATCACCCATATACTTTCGTTACCTTTTCTGGTCCTCGGTAATCCATCAACGAAGTCCATAGAAATCTGATCCCATTTCCAACACGGAATCTCTAGGGGTTGAAGTAATCCTGCAGTCTTCTGGTGATCGGCCTTAACTTGTTGGCAAGTGGTGCATCTACTGACATATATAGAAATATCTCTCTTCATCCCACTCCACCAATATAAACGCTTCATATTTCGGTACATCTTAGTGACACCAGGATGAAATGAAATTGATGACTGATGGTTTTCTCTAAGCACTTCTTGTTTCAATCCATTGACATTAGGGACGCAAATACGGTTGTCAATCCTCAGAACTCCATTACTATCTATCTGTGCTCCCACTTTACTGTCGGTATTTCCAACTCTACCAAGAACTAACTCCTTCATGCGATAGAGCAAGGTGTCCTCATATTGTTTGTCCTTGATGCGATCCACAAGAGATGGGGAGATAACAAGTTGAAATAGCATGCCTTCTACAAGATTGCAGCATGACAATGCTTTGCTACGGCTCAAAGCATCAGCTACAACATTTGCTTTCCCAGGAGTATAATTGATATCGAGATCATATGCAGCTAAGAATTCGAGCCATCGGACTTGTATCTGGTTCAAATCCTTCTGAGAAAAGATATATCTCAAGGACTTATGATCGGTGAATAATTCAAATTTAATTCCCAAAAGATGATGCCTCCACAGTTTCAAAGCAAATACAACTGCAAGAAGCTCTAGATCATGAGTTGCATAGTTTACTTCATGGATCTTCAACTGGCGGCCAGCATAAGAAATAACCTTTCCGCTTTGCATAAGAACAGCGCCTAAACCTTCTCGGCAGGCATCTGTATAGACAGTTAATCCTTCACTTCCATCGATTACCGCAAGAACTGGGGCTGAAGTTAACTTACGCTTCAATTCATTAAAAGCTGATTCGCACTTCTCACTCCAAATAAACTTGACATCCTTTCGGGTTAAAGCAGTGAGTGGGGCAGAAATCCGGGCAAAGTGCTCAATAAATCTACGATAATAGCCGGCCAAGCCCAAGAAGCTACGGATATCAGTAGGAGTTTTGGGAGTCTCCCAATCCTGTAGATAAATTTCAAATTAGAAAGGGATAAGAGGAATTGAATAGAAATAGCGAATAGGATAGAACTTACATTGATTACGGCGATCTTAGCTGGATCGACCGAAATCCCATTTTCAGAAACTATGTGGCCCAGGAATCTCACTTCGTCTCGCCAGAAATGGCATTTAGAGAATTTGGCCTTAAGTTGATGATTTCGGAGAGTTTCCAGGACATACGCAAGGTGTGTCTCGTGCTCCTTCTTGTCTTTGGAGAAAACGAGAATATCATCAATGAAAATAAGAACAAACTTGTTAAGCACATCACGGAAGACTCGATTCATCAAATCGACGAAATAAGCAGGTGCATTGGTCAAACCGAATGGCATAACCAACCATTCATAGAATCCGTTCTCGGTACGGAAAGCTGTCTTATGAATACTATCTTCTGCTACTCTGAGTTGGTGGAACCTAGTGGCAAGATCAAGTTGGGAGAAAACTTTAGCTCCATGGAGCTGATCGAATAAATCATTGATGCGAGGCATCGGATAGCGGTTCTTGAGAGTGCGTTTGTTCAGTTCCCTATAATCAACACACATGCGAAGAGATCCATCTGATTTGGTGACAAATACAACCACGGCGCCCCATTCAGAACAACTTCTCCTAAGCAAACCTCTAGCAAATAGATCATCAATTTGAGTTTTAAGTTCAGCTTTTTCTTTAGTAGCCATCCTTCTATGAGGGAGAACTATGGGAGTAGCTCCTGGAATATGATCAATACGGAAATCGATTTCTCGTTTAGGCGGTAGAGAGTTGACTTCTCCAAATACATCAGGAAATTTCTGAACAATAGGGGTAGTATTAAGATCATCCGGATGAACATCAAGAGAAAATATGAAGCTTCCGGCATATTTCTGAGGTGATTTGCATTCAATGACAAGTGGCTGATCCATGTCGCTTACCAAAGAAACTGAACGAGTTTTGCAAGAAATAACAGCATCGAATTTGCTTAACCAATCAGCTCCTAAAAGAAAGTCGAATGCTTGGAATCCAAGTACATAGAAATCCCAAGTGAATCGAGAAAAATCATACATAAGTGCAACTCCCTTGCAAACACTTCGGAGGTTAGCGGGTCCTCCGATAGGATTTGAGACACATAAGGAGGTAGTAGCGAGAGTAGGTTCTAATTTGAGTTTATCACAAAGGTCAACTGATATAAAGCTATGTGAACCACCAGTATCGAATAATACCCTAACAGGTGTAGCATGTAAATGAAAAATACTTCGTAAGGTACCTTGGTCATCCTGGGTGGGTGGTGCAGAGGGTGCAGGTGTGGTGATAGCAAATACTCCAGACGGTGTGCCACGCTTATGTAGTGGGCAGTCTTTCTTGAAATGACCCGGTTGGAGGCAGACATATCATAAGTCTTTCCTAGTCATAGAAGGTGGTGGAACAGCAGCTCCGGTAGATGGACAACTATTAGCATAATGGCCCTTCTTATCGCATTTGAAGCAAGTGATATTAGCAAGGTCGATTGGGCTTTTCTGAGCATATCCCAATCCTGTAGTCTTCTGCCAAGCTTTCTTTTGTTGATCAAAGTTCATCTTCCTCTTCCCGAGTTGGCTAGAGGAGGGCTGAGTAGGAGCAGCCTTGGCAGTAGGTCCCCTAGGCTTTGCCTCATATCTAAGAGCATAGTCAACAAGCTCTGTGAAGGTGCAGTGAGTATGGCCAGTAAGCAAGTCATAATACTCTGGTCTAGCTCCCAAAATGAACTTCTCGTTCTTTAGAAGCGGTGTATCAATCAATCCCGGGCCGAACTTGGAGAGTTCGTTGAATTTCCTCTCGTACTCCGAAAAGGTCATACTGCCTTTCTTAAGGT
Source organism: Allium fistulosum (assembly GCA_030737815.1). Lineage (NCBI taxonomy): Eukaryota > Viridiplantae > Streptophyta > Magnoliopsida > Asparagales > Amaryllidaceae > Allium > Allium fistulosum. Next base: position 331,726,464 of record CM060906.1, read on the forward strand.
CCATGAAAGCTCTATAAAGTTGGGTTTTCCCAGCAGCGGGCATCCATTGTGCCGAGAAAGTATCCCTAATCAAAAGATAGACGAGATGAATAACATTCTAAAGATTAAAAGAAGAATTTAGACTACGAAATCCAAATAATTTTATACCTAAACTGGGCCCAAGTGATGGTGTTCTCCTCGATACGAGAAGTAACTGATTCCCACCAATCTTGCGCGGCATCCTGAAGTTGCCAGGCAGCAAGCTGACGCTTCTGAGCATCAGTGATCTCTAGACCAGAAAATATCTTCTCTAAGCCTTTAAGCCATTGCTGAGCCTCAATAATGTTCTCGGATCCAGAAAACTTAATACCTCCCAACTGTGTATACTCCTTACACAGAATGGTGAATTTGACAGGAGCTGGAGCGACAGGTGCAGCCTGAGAAGGACCATGGCCCCTTCCTCCTCTATGGTTTCCTCTGGTACCCATCCTGAAATACCAAAGGGATTGTTAAAACCAAAGGATAGAAAATCATAGAATTTTTAAGGAAAGTCTAATCAATGAATCAAAGAAGTTTGACATGGAAGGATTTGGATATTGAATCGATTCTCCTCATTCTAGGGTATTGCTACCCTATCTCTAATGAGTTTATATATAATCCCAAACTAAGGTTTTTAGGGAAACCGAAGCTCTGATACCAACTGTAAAACCCGTATATTTGGACCATTTAAATTGACAATAATCCACACATGTCAACTTAAATAATACAAAACACGAATCATTATGGGATTATAAATACATAAATGTAAATGAGAATCAATACAACATCACAGAACAGTCACAGAATAATGCAGCGGAAAATACATCGTCATAATAGCAGTTCATGAAGCCACTATATAATATACAACAATGTCTCAACATCAAGTGACTAGTACCAAAATGTCCAACAGACTAGGACATCAATACAGGAATATAAATAGACTGATAAAGATAAATGCTAAGCCTTCAGCATCTTCAACCAACCTTGATCAGCAACTGGATAGCTTCAGACTGACCCGAGCATATGCAAAAGAAACACTCGAGTCAGGACTCAAAATCTTATACAATTAAATCAAGTGCAAGGTAATAGTTCATAACTTAAAGATGGGTGAAATAACATCTCTAAGGATCCGATAAACTATCTATATATACAATAGAATACGATAGGTAGATAATGTCTAATCAGTAAAGTACGATATTAAAATAGTGTTAAGTCATGGCCCATACCACCCTTAACACATTTTTATTCCCAAGAGCATATACAAGACCGTAGTTTCCCCAAAACCGGAAGTCACCAGAGGGCAATCCATATACTAAGGTACAAATCAAAACGTAGTGGTCGCGAATAGGATAATCAGTATGACAAGGTACATGAGGCGATACCAACTAGGATACTAGTAGTTGCCTGATCCGGACTGATGTTGAGCATAGCAGCTACTATCTCAACACCGCGAAACAACACTCCCAAATCAAGGGGTGCACCCAAATCGAATCACAAAAGTAATAGATATGGTATCGAAGAAGTGTGTCCGCTAGAGATGGCGATCCTCAATGGCCCGGCGCGGCTCCTGTTTTAGTCATATCAGGGGTCATCCGAAATCGTTCTCTTTCTTCAGTCAACGCGTTCATCAAAACCATCCACTTCATTCTGGATCAACACTTCGCGTGTAATAGTTATTAAAGTGGTTTCGGTATCGACAGAGAGTATGTCCATATCCGATCCCGGTCTCTTTAATAACTACGTATTTATTACCCGATGGTCTTTTAAGTTAAAGTTTAAACAAATCAAAGTCCAAAAGTCAAGGTGCAATTTTGACTTCCAAATTTTGACATTTCACGATTCAATTTATTTCGGATATTTAAAATCATACTTCCAAATGAAATCTATAGTTCAAACATTTGAATTACCAATATAATTAAGTATTCAAGTCAAATTTAATAACTCACTTATTAAATTTAGTTCGAAATCAATTAATTCGAATTTTTTTTTCTTCGGTAAATTATGTTCGAATCGTTAAATCAAATTCTATTTATCTCAATTCATATTTACATTCATCGTTACATTAAATATAATCATAAATTTGATTAAATCAATTTCCTTAAATTTACAATCATTTTACATTTAAATTATTGCTAAATTAAATCCATAAGACTTCAGTTAATTTCGTATTCCATTTTAAGTCAAAATTCCCTAAATCTAAATTATTATTTATGACAAGTTCAAATCTATTAAATTTAAAACCCAGTTTAAATCTAAATCTACCAATCTAATAAATTAAATTATTAAATTTTAAAACTCACTTGTTTTAAATCTTATTCCAATCAAATTCGCCAATTCATTTTTCTTCAATTAAATAGATTTATTAATCCGTTTCAATTAAATCCATTAATTTATTTCAATTAAATCCATTAATTTATTTCAATTAAACCCATTAAGTCGTTACTTGATTTCCAAACAAATTATTAAGTTCATTCCTTAATTTCAAATAGATTTCAATTTCAAAATAATTTTGTTGACCAATCGGGTTTCTTATTTTTAATTGTCTATCCTAGGCCAAGTTGTTTAAGTGGGTATTTATCATTTCAACCCGATATCATTCAATATAAAGCATAGCAAAGGGAACTTGCAGTGTGATAACTGGGATGGTGTCAAAGTAAATAAACAAGCAATAGCAACCATACATAGCAAATTAACAATTTATTCAAATAATCCCGAAATAATCATATTAACTTACATTCATTATTTATGCCAATTAATATAATTATTCCTAGAATCCTACGGATTAAAGATTATTACATTATGATTTTTACTTGGTGTCCGTTATCAAATTTCTACATCAATCGTACACATTAAATTTTTATGTCGCTATTATTTACCCTAATTAACATCATATTACAGTTCAACATGTTAAATCAACTTAAACAATACATGGCGTCAAATTTTTAGAACTTAACAGTTTATTTCAACCAAATTTTAACAATCAACAATTTAATATCCAAATTTAATATTTAATAACAATTATCACTTGATTATCATAGCATAATAGATTGAGTCGTGAATAAAATATTCACCTTTCGTGGTTGGAGAAGATGGCGCGACACGAAGATGAATAGATAAAATAGACCCTAATAGGCACGACGCAAAATGAACACAACTGCAATCGACAAATAATTAATCAATAATTTGTTTATTGCAATATATATTTATTGAATATACCTAAAATCGTACCAATCGACGAGCAAGATAGATTCGACAAGCGGGATGGAAATACTTATACTTCCGGATCAATAGCAGAACCTGAAACAACAATGCAACAGACTGTATGTGAGAAACCCAACATATCAAAGATATACTGTTATATAATAACAGTTATATATATCTACTGATATATATAAAACAAATGCACAGAGCAGGATTTCGGCCACTGTGAGGCACAATGGGCGGAGCGGGGTTTCGACAGCGGAGGGCAGGCGACTGGTGTTGGCGGGTGCTGGACTGGTTGGGTGCGGAGGCGCGGCTGCATGGGGCGGAGCGGGGTGGATGTGGGTGCGGGGTGGACTGGTGGGTGGGCGAGGTGGCGGAGGGGACTGGCGGCGTTGGGACGGAGGGAGGTGCGTGCAGTCGGAGGCTGGGTGGCTGGAAAGTGGGGAGCGGGTTGCCGGGCAGGTGGCTGGGCGGAGGGTGGGCTGGCGTGGGGCGCGGGGACGGGCTGGTGGAGGGCTGGGCATGCGGGCGGATCTGGGGACGTGGGTGGCTGGTCGTGGTGGGTGTTGGGTACGGTGGTGGGCTGGGGTGCTGGAGGGCGCTGGGGACGGTGGTTGCATGGGCGGGGCGAGTGGGATGGGGCAGGCGGAGGTAGTCGGGGCGAGGCTGCTGGTGGGGCGTGTCGGAGGAGGCGGAGCTGGGGAGTGGCCGGGCGGAGCTGACTGGGGCGGAGGCGAAGGGCGGGACATGGTGGCTGTAGGCGGGGTGGCAAGCGGGGAGGTGGGCTGTAGGCACGCATGGGGAGGGAGAGTTTTCATAAGTTCTCTTCATAACAAAATAAAATAAATAAAGGAGAAGGAGGAGGAAAGGAATGAAGGAAATATGCAGAAGAGAATAGGAAGGAATGCAGACGTACCAGAGAAGATTAATTTTAGAAGTGAGTTGGTATGCAACTGTGTACAGAGTAATAAATGAAGAGGGTTGCAGAGATTTATACAGAGAATTTAGAGTCCCCGTGTAAATGAAATGATTATTTGTCACAGTGGCTATTGGGCTTCTGAAGGGTCATTTGAATTCTGAGCGGGAAAAGTAGGGTACCGGTTTGTGTGGCGTAACGGACCAGTTTGTACTCCGTTAACCAATTAATAGCTTGCAACGCCGAACTCCGATTGACACAAACAAATATACCGTTTTGATCAGCGCGACGAGGCGGACACAATAGTATGAAGATATTGATGGTTTGACGTTGTTTGCGAAGTGGTAAATCTTATTGAACCATTTGCACGAGTGAACATTTTAACTAGCAATTAAAAGCGAAATTTGACGAAACGAAATGCGCCTTCATGATCAGAATATTTTTCTTATGCAACATTGTGAAAAATATTTGAGTTCGGACGATAGAAAATTTACACATAAAATTAAAACTAATATGTAAAATTTGACGAGCGAAATTTTCTACAATATTTTTCGACGAAATTTGGCGTACGCCTATGTCTATCTAGGCGCATTCCAAATGTGAAGTTTGAATGGTAACGGAAATCGTTTGTGAATATTTGAAATTCCTATTCTGGGGAATGCAGCAAAACACCAAAGAATAAGATCGACGGAGCTAAAGATATCCGAATTTTGAAAAACGAAAAATGGCGCCTTTGTCAGAAAATGATTTAGAATTTTTCTATGTAAAAATATTTAGGTTCGGAAGATGAAATTTTCACGGTTTTTAAAATGAACTGATGTGCAGTAAAACGCGCACGAAGTTTACTGCGGTATTTTCTGACGAAACTTTACCCATATCTACAATCATCTAGGCGCAATTTAGAAACAAAGTTTGGACGCTGATTGAAATCGTATGTAAGTTTCACATTTTTAATTAAAATAACGATTCTAAAAATTTTAAATTGGGTCGGAATTTCAGGGTCGTTACATATGATGTGTTTAATTAGTAGTTTTCATTTGTTAGAATGAAAAGGATTTTTTGACAATTTTGACAGTTTGTAACTTCCAGATCATTATAGAATTAAAGCTACGTGTTACTGAAAATATAAAGATAAATTTATATAACTCTCGAATTGAGACGGTAGTAAGTTAACATAGCTTTTAAATTGCTTTGAACATCCTTATTATGTAAATCATTTGATGTTATTGGGTCAACTAATAAACGTCTTTATCTTAGGGGTGTATAAGGAAAGTAGACTCAGACCCCAGTGTCCTGCTCTTCTTAGCTACTTGCATAATCCGACGGTTAAAGAAGTCGAAAAGGTTGACTCAGTTATACGACCAATTTTTATTTTGGGCCTTCTTCTAAATTTTGGAATGTAAAATAAATTTAACGTTTTATATATACTCTTAGGATATGGTAGAGTATTATACCAGTATAAATTTGAAGTTATGCCTTGTGAAATGTTTTATAAACAAAAGTTACATCTTTATAAAATGTTACAAACTCGAGTTATGTTTTTATGAAATAGTTCATAAATGGTTTTAGTATTTCATGAGATACTACTTGGGGAAATGGATGATATAAAAATAAATTGCTATAGTCAAAGAAACCAAGAGGATAAATACATAATTTGTACGTAGATCATTTTATTCGCACGACAGTCCTTGATCTAAAGTTTTAGTACATGGTTTTTAGGTGATTTACATTGATCCGAACAAGGATTTTTCACTCAATTCTTGACGGTAAACTTTTAAAAGGGATTCTTAATATGATCCCAATGTTTTCTATCAAAGTATATGGCTATGTAAAGGAAACAAAGGTTTCTAATCAAGGAACCTGATCGGAGTCTACACTAAAGAGGTCAAGTAATCCATACTAGTTTGAAAGTAAAATTTATGTGATCAAGCAAGCTATTCTGTTAAAGCCCCGCAAAATCTCCGCCATAGCGCATAGCACTTTTCGACTCGTATGCTTTTCAGTATAGCGCTGTTAAATAATAGATTCGCTTTAAGCCCCGCTATTTTCTGCTACATCCGCTAAATCTAGGTTTTTTAGCATCTGTTTTAGCAACATTAATACAAAAATGTTAATTTGACTAGTTCTCTTTTGAACCAAATCAATAAAGTTTGGGTAAAGTTCTAATTTAAAGAGTAGGTGCTCAATATAAGTTAGAAATCTATTATGGTAGCCAAAATCTAGACTGCATAAATCCTTATATTCTTTCGTTTTATTAAATAGGATTAAACAATATTTCTTTTTCCTACACAAATGATGAAAGAATGAGAATAAATTAACTTTAAATGTTTGGTTTTATGTCAAATGAAGTTTTTTGCACCTTCACTATTTTTTTTCTATATTCCCGCTTTATCCCCGTAATAACTTTTTGCGCCTCCACTGCTACGGAACCGCTAAGCGCTTTAACTACACATCAAGCAAGTGATCAGATCAAATATTATGTATGGATGATCCATGCATATCAATCTGGCTTAAGTATATGTATACTATGTTTTGTTAGCTTTTGGAGAGTTCAAGGAATGACTCTTTGATTTGTTATAGGGTAGCGTAAATATTCATCTAAGTAATAACCTAAGACTGTTGAGCTAGGATACGCATAGTGAATTATTTATCATCCTTGTTCAATGAGAGAGTTTTTGTAACCTAAGCAATCCATGAGCTTTTTTTGCTAGTAAAATTTAAATATTATTTAGTATTGTTGTGCGCTTGTTTCTTTTGTTAATTGAACATGTTGGAATTTCGAGGATGAAATGTTTTAAGTGGAGGAGAATGTAATGACCCGAATTTTGAACATTTCGTATTTAAATATCTGAACTATTTAAATGTTTGAATCTTGGTTAAATGTGATTAAATGGAGTTTACAACTTTGTTAACCCCCTATTTTTTTTAAAAACTAATGATGAAAAACCTGTTTTTGAAATGTGTTTACAAAATAAATAGTTTGAAGAAATATCGATAGTGTGGTTGAAAATTGTTTTATCGATAAACGGCCTTTTACTCGATAAAAGTTGTTCGAACTTTTAGGGCTTGCTTAGAATATTAATGTGTATTTAATTAGCAATTAAAAATATTTTTGGGTTTATGGCTAACTAATTTAAAGATGATGTTATAGGTGATGTCGTTGAAGATATTTTGGAGGGGGGCATTTTGGGAAGACTTAAGGGAGAAGTAAAGAATGATGTGTAAAGTAGAAGAATGAGGGGGAGCATCCTTTGGGTGGCTGGCCAAGAAGGTTAGGAGGTTGTTTTGACCTTATAGATAACCCTATTAATACCCTTCATAAGTTCACAAAGTGATGTTGCTAAGATATGAATAAAAAATGGTGTCTTCTTCATCTTCTTCTTCCTCTCTTTAAATTTTAGAAACCATAGGAAATCAACACCAGTCTCTTCCAAACTTTGGCCAAGGGCCTAAGGCAACATAGAAAACAAGGAAAAGCAACTTGAATGATGAAAGAAAGAAGTAGAAGGGTGGGAGCCAATCATGGCCGTGAGCAATAAATGGAGATGGGGTATGGCCGAAAGCATTTTGAGAGAAAATGTCGAATCTTTGGCTTGTTTTATGATGGTAGGAAGTTGTTCTAGTGTTATAATGCTTCTGTTGGGATGTTAGCAAGGGTTTGAGCGAGTTAACTCACCATTGAAAAGTATATAATATGTTTATATATGTTATGTATAAATATAACGTTCATTAACCAAGTAAAGTTATAACGTTAGACAAATAAAATAGTAACTATATATTATGTATAATCACTTCTATTACCCTCTAAAACATGTAACATGGGATTGACTTTGTGTTTATATGTTTGGTTTGGTTGTGTGTGAAGTTGAAGTGTGTTTGAAAGATTCTGAAGTGAGAAAGATCGCTATAAGAGCACTTTGAAATTTCCTTGTGTTTGACTTGTTTAAAATGGGTATTTATACATATATTATGATATAAATATTTTGGTTGTGCTCTATACTCATAGTAGTGTATGTGACATCAAAGAATTGGTTAAGAAAATTGTAGAACTTGTTGGACGAAGTTTGCAAAAGTTAGTAAGTGAAAATATTACTACAGATGCACTTTGAAATGCCCACTTTTTGGTGATTTTTAATATAATTTTGAAAAATATCCTTATGAGTTTCTTTACATGGTTTTTAAGAAGTCTAAGTATACTACTTACTATAAAAATTTTAGATCTTAAATCATTTATTTGGATAGAGAACTCTGGTCACAAACTTTCATGTTTTTTGAACACGCTCTCTGTCTAGTATCTTTTACAACACTTATATATGCTATCTTTAACTTACACCAGCATTTGTGGACTGCTACAACACTGTTTTGGTGCTATGTTGTTTTAAGCAAATTTTGTAATTTTAAATGAGTTTAAAATAATATTTAAATAAAGTATTTTTCTGAAATCCTTTTATAAGCATTTAATAACATGCATTAAAGTATTTTAAAACTCGTTTCAGGTTTAAATATATTTTTAATAATTGTTTATGAATTTTTAAAGTAAACGGTTTTGTTTGTAACATGCTTTTTTAATGATTTTTGTTAAATTCTAAATTAGTTATTTTTAAGTAATATTTTATACGAATATTTAAAATGTATTTATAGATATTTTAAAAGTATATATAAGTTTGGAAAAGTGGGTTAAGTGTTTTATAAAGGATAACTATGCGTTTTGGTTATAACACTAAGTTATACTGAATGGTTTTGAGAAATATAAAAAAGTATATTACTTTGTTAAATATGTATAGTATATTTAGGTCTTTAAAAAGAATATTTTAAAGATAATGTTGAGTATAAATTGGCTTTGGGTTTATAGTAAACAATGTTTTAGTATTTGTTTTTAAACCCATTTTGAATATAATTTTGAACATAAGTGGATCCTTAAAAAGTGTATTTTTCAGGATAATGATAAGTATAAATGGTTTTGTGTTTGTAGTGACAATGTTTAAGTAACATTTGTCTTTAACCCTTTTGATTATACTTTTGAATGTAAGTAGGCCTTTAAAATAATGTTTTAATGGTAATGACAAGTATAAAGTGTTTTGGGTTTAAAATAAACAATGTTTTAGTAATATTAATTTTCAAACCCTTTGATTATATTTAAAGCGGAAAACCTTGTTAAATGATCTGTGAATATTTTTATACCTTTATGATAAGTATATTAATATATTTGAAGATTTAAAAGAGCTGAAATGAATAGTAAAGTGGTAGCGTACATGTATATATCGTTCATAAAGGTATTTTAATTATACATACAAGTATTTACAAAGAAGTATTATTTAAAGATACGGGGATTAGAAATCCCTTGTGCGACTTAATCGTCTTTGTTTGTTTACTTGTTTATGGAAAGTATTTAATCATATACTTAGCACTAAAAGCCGACAAAGAAGACCTGTTCAATCGGTGAGAGTTATGAATGAGGTGCCAAGATTGGGCTTGGATGCATCTTATGCTTTAACCTACCCGGCTTCACACTTAACCGAGGGATAGTGTAAGTTGAGAAAGTTGGAAACGATGATAAGTATACTAGACTTGATTTTCATATGCGATCGTTATATTGCTATCGAACTTGACCAAATTAATTTAGGAAGTATATAAAAGCTTCACGACTTCATACGGTTTGTGATCCCTCGAGGAAGACTCATTATTATGAAACGTCTCTTGCTTTAAGAATGTATATATACGAGATCCCCTAGGGAGGAGTCCTTTATATTGTTTGCTTACTTCTAAAAGAACCAAAATTGAGTTAACCAGAAATTCACCTATTTAGTTTTGGCGTGTCCAGGATCGGATAAGTATACTTATGTATTACTTACCGAAAACCACTTCAAAACTGATATACAAGTCCTATGTTTTGGAAGCGATTGTAGAGCAAAATGTTATAGAGTTGAACTGTCTATCCTAAAATTAAGTCCAAGGGAGAGGTCAGTGTTACCACTTTAGACAGTGCTATAGAGTTGAACTGTCTATCCTGAGGGTAACTCCGAGGAGGAGGCCAACATTGGCATTCGTCAGATGACTTATGCTTGAATTCATGGAGAAATCCATGAACTATTCGAGTGATGGTGGCTTGTGTTTAGATGTTGGAATCTACGAAGAGATTCGAGATTGGTTCGATTGATGAAGACTCATGTGTTAAGATTCTGAACGCGATTTTACCATCGGAAATGACAAAAAATAGAGTAGGGTATAACCAGTGGGTTTAGCTAACCCAAGGGTATATCAACTCCATATCTAGAGATGCTTATCAATGTTGCTAGTGGGAGTTGATGATATTCGATATCATGTGTTCGGGCATGGACCACTTACGTTTTTTTGGGTATATTTTGTCTGGAATTATACATCGCTCGGAAGGTAGTTTCCGATCCCTATCAGGTGGCTGGCCTTGATGTACCGAGGAGACCTCCATGGAAATCCATGCGGAAATGCACCTTAGCATTTTTAGTTGTACTTCTAATATTGTTGTGTTGTGAGATGCAAGCAACACATCTATTTTATGATTTTTATTCTACACCTATCTATTATTTCACCTTATTTACTTACTACATGGTTTGGTTCTTTTGAAGGGAAATCCGCTACGGTGATTCGAACGGTCACAAAAGTTACTGTTATATGGTGCATGTATTTCTTGAATTTCTCACACCAGACTTATGTCTGACTCATGGTTTTATCTTTCCCTTAATTCCTTGGATGTTCTTTTGGACAGTCTAAGAAAGGTATGTTTTTGTCAAATATTCTTTGGAACTTCATGAGTGGAGCTGGATGTTTCCATTCGCCTACGGTTGTATTTTATTTTCGCTGCGCTACTAGTATGTATATATCAGCGTTTGTGAGGGCAAGCTGTTATAAGTGTCAAGGCTGATGATAATACTTAGGATAGCAACTCTGAAATTCTATGTATCTTAAAGTAACTCCTTGTACTGTATTTTTGATATTATATGTTGTCGTTCTATTGTGAGATTCTGATGTCTTGTTCTCTTATTTCTTGTTCTTTTTCTTTTCTTTTTACCTCAACAATCTGCCTTTCTAGCACTTGGGTGTTCAGCACGTGAATACCATGGATGTATTAGTATCGATATTTGTGGGTCAAAAAAGTGAGTAGTTACATTTAATATCAACAATTAAAATAAGTAATCTTAATGATTCATATTGTTGTATTTTTGAGTGAAATAAAAGCTTTAGAATGAAGATTAATTCATTATCATATACATAATTAAGAAAATTTGAATCCCCTGTGTACTCTATTCAATTTTACCACAAGAATTGCATAAAAAATTTGTATCAAAGCAAGCATTTATTTTGTTGTTAATGTTTTCCTTTCCATTCCTCAATATGGAGAACTTTCAAATTACAATTGATTTCTTTATATCACTTAGCGCTAATAAGGCCATAGAAAAATACAAGGAATATCATCAACCTTTGTAAATGAATAATTCCAACTTACAGTTAATTTCTTTTTATCTCTTTGAACTAATTAATGATCATAAAAAATAGTAAATACAGACTATCTTCAACCTTTCCAAATAAATATATAATGCACGGTTAATAAAGGATGAATAAAGCTGTTTTATTACCATGTCTTATTCAAAATTTCTTTTACCGTCCACTCCCATAAAACAAAGTCTCATATTCATTCAATATGAAAGATTCTAGTAATTTACAGTAAGAAAATCTGATCATTAATAGTTTCTTAGATTGCTCACAAACATTACCGATTTCTTATTAACAATTTCTTAAAAATCTAAATCAATCTTCAAACTCCTATTAAACAATTACGGATCTTAGTTCATCATTCCATTTAAGGCAAAAAGATTGCAATCTCTAGTGTAAGGCAAGCAAACTCAGACACAAACTTTTGTCATCAATAATAAAGATTAGACACTACCAAAAAAGCTTCTACAACAACTCAAAATTGGATTCATTAAGTTTGTACCGTCATTATCCTTCCAGTCATCTAGGTTGTAATGATACTTTTACAAATCCCATACTTACATCTTTATTTTTAAATACCTCCACTAACTCAATTTTCACTGAGCCTTGAATTTGGATAGTAGTGCAACAAACCATATTACTACTGTCTAGCATGATAAAGTTAGGGGTATGTCCTAGGAGCAATTCTGTAATTTATTGTAAATTAATTAGCTCTGTAATCAATTCTCATTCGTAATAAAAATGTTTTTCTTACAATAATATATTTATTGTAATATGTTACAAATAATTAAATGCTTAATTAAAATATATTTAACAAAAAAAATCTACAAATGATGTGTTTGTGATAGTAATTACAAATAGTTGTATTCATGAGTATTGTATCACGATATTATAAAACACGTCATTTTAAATGTTCATAGTCAAAATGCATCGAGATTGGATATTGATGCATCCGCTGAGACTAGAGTATGTAACGCTCTCCAAATGTTGGGCAGTGTATTACTCATGACTGCTGGGGCCACCTAGGGGTTATGTGCTGATAGTTATTGGATAACCATGGAACGGCTCACTCGATAATTTTCTATTCGTTAATATAACTAAGGTCAAACAGAAAATATCGATGTTACTGATTTACATAATTCTCTGGACTTGAGAATACTGTCGATCTTCAATATGAAAGCTCCGCTTTGATTATAGTCAAATCATGGCATGATGTCCATTGAGTGACTATAGTTGGGTCGAGTAGAAGTATTGGGAGTGAAGCACTATTCAAGAGAGGATTCATCTCCTCGATTATATGGGGTCAGTATCGCGGCCAACTCAAGTCAACTCAAAGTCAAAATCTTTGGCCAAAGTTGTTCGGTTAATAATAATTGTTATCATTGAACCAAGGATTTTGTGTTTGAACTATAGAGTTGAATATGGATGGTATTGGAATTTTGACCATTACCAAATTCCATAAGTCCAAAGTGATATAGTTTCAACAAAAAAATTGGTGTAAACAACAGCCACAACTGGGTAACGCCTAAAAATGTAAACTTAGATTGTATCGAAACCAAGTAAGCAATACATTTTGCCAAAATGTCACACCATATGCTAAGTGATGTGTGAACGTTAATATTCGAATAGTTCGGTATCAATCGCTGACCAAATTTACATCCGACGAGCAACATTATCGAAAACGATGAATTTTCCTTTGACCAAATAATTTAATTAATTTATAGTTGTTATAAATTGATTAAATAAAATATTATTTATGAAATTTGATTATGATTTAATGAATAAACATTATTAATTATATTTATAATAGTTATAAATACATCAATTGATATACGATATCGATAAGAAATAAATTGGATTTAATTGCATAATAAATATTATTTTGGACTTAAATGGGTTTAAGGCCCATCATAGGGGCTGGTAATTTCGGCAATAACATAAGCTAGAGGCAGCTGAAACTTGGATAGGAGGGGCTTGATTTTAGATGGCTGAGATTGAAGGGGAATGAGTAAGAGATGAGATCCATGCTTCCCTCCTTTCTATCCACTATATAAGCATCTTTACCCTCATATGATTAGGATCTTTCGAAGTCTCCATCTCATTCCTTTACCGGCAGACATTCATACTTTATCTCTCTAGTCTCCCAAGTTCAAATCAAATAGATCTAGCTGCTATCTAATAGCCGGTGGTCGACGGTTCAAGGACTAACACTCTGTTGGGTCGGAAATCATTTCTAGGAACATATAACATCGTTTCATGGTGTATTTAATGGCTTGGCTAGTTAGCTGCAAGGTACATTTCTAATTTAACAAACATTAATATATAGTTATATTGTTCATTTATCTGTATATAATATTGTTAGTTAGGCGACGATTCGAATATGAATATATATTATCACAAATTTGTTTGGTTGTATGTATATGTATATAAAATAAGTAAAACTTTGTGATTATTCATGTACATATAGCATGACTCAGGATTTAAAAAAACATTTTATTATTATTTAGTTTATTTAATATACAATATATACATATATTTGTATAGTTTATAATTTAAATACTATATTATACATGTGTAAAATATGAAAATAAAATTTCATATATGAGGTTTAATAAATATAATATATTAGAAAGAAAGAATTTATTTATTTATTTATATATTATTTTTAAATAATATTTAAAGTAATTAATTATATAAATAATTATATAAATTCATATGTCTATTATAAAATATATTTTATAATTTATAATAATTTATTGATACATATTAGCTCGTGACAGAAAGTAAAAAAAACATTTTTTTTATTTTTAAATATTTAGTTTAACAAACGATAATTTAAAATTGAATTTTAGAATCCTTTTTAATTATAAAATTGTATATTAAATTTTCAGATTATAAAATTTCATATAAAATTTGCTAGAAATTTTAAATTGGTAACAAAATAATAATTTTTTATTTTAAATAATTTTATACAATTTTATTAATATATATATATATATATATTTAAGTTTAAAAAACCCGGTCTATGCACAAGGCCAATTCAATAAATATATTTAGATAATTTGTTTATAATTTTATTTAATATAATATATATTTATATATTATTATATATTTATGTATTATTATATATATAAAAGTATCTAACATATTTATTATATATGTATATAAATATATATAATTTTTTTTACATATTTGTATAAGTATTATTTTTGACATTACAACAAAAATTTATTTATTTATTATATTTTAAATAATATAAAAATATTTATATAGTTATTAATATATCTGAATTTTGTTAGTATTATATATTTATATTCATATATAGATATTTATATGATTATAAAAAATTATAAATAAATAAGTGTTAACATATATATATATATATATATATATATATATCTTATTATAAAAGCAAAAATGTATATATACATCCATTTGGATAATACATTTACATATTGAATGAGCTAACGTGGCCGTTGCGATGTAAATCCTAGCATCTATATGCGGACGTGTTATACCTTACACGGATTGATATGTTACACATGCACACACTTATATACGTGTATATGATACACATATTTATTTAATATAACATAAAATTAAATGATACAATATCATTTTATAAATTTAAAATAAAATAAAATATTTTATTTAAATAAAATTTAGAAATGTTCTAAATAAATTAGACTTCATAGGCCAAAATAAAGATCCACTAAGGGAATTTTTTTTGAAATTCATCCATAACTTCCACTAAAGGCTGACGCAGTTCCAACACAACACCACTAGCCCGGTTGTTAAGCGCCCAAATTTTGGTTCGAGAGGTCACAAATTCGAAACTTACGTATTGTTATTCAAACCATTAGATATATATTAACATGTAATATGTTATACACTACCTAAAACTTATATTACTATTATTTACTACCACTTAGGAACCCAATTTCAAAAAAAGAACACATCATTCTTGATCTTAATTTATTATCAATAACAAAATCACCCTCTATATCAAGTTTCAACTTCCCTATAGGTTCTATAGCTTATATTACTTCCACTAGAAATGTCTTTTTAAATCCTAATATCACTTTCAAAGATGTTTTATGTGTCTATTTATTTCATTTAAATTAACGTCTGTTAGTAAAATTACTACAACCATAAATTTTGTGTCGTATTTCGTATCTTATAGGATCTAGCTTCAGGAAGGATGATTAATTATTGGCAAATAACATAGTGGTCTCGATTATACATCTCTCATACAACAAGCACCAGCTTTCCATCAAGTATCTGAACCTCAAAATTTATGGTACATGCACCTTGGACATATTTCTCTAAATCATTTGAAATTAGTTTCCTTTAATATATTCAAAAAAAGTTCTTACATAATAGCTGTACTGCTTGTCCTATGGTCAAACAAGTTAGAATACCCTACAATTCGAGTTTAACAACGATAAAGTTTGTAATTGATTTGTTACACTATAGAATTCGAGGTCCTCAATTAATCTAAACTCATTTTGATGTACATTTTTTGTTACAGTTGTTGGCAATTTTAGTAAATGCGCATGTGTTTATTTGTGCAACATAAATAAGAAGCTCAAAATATTATTTAATATATCATACGTTTATAAAAGCTCAGTTTGATGTATCCGTTAAAGCTATTCGAGCCGATAGTGGTCGAATTTTTTCAATGAAAAAACTTTCTCGATCTTATGGAATTCGTTATACCATAACGTAATAATAATGGAAAAATAAAAAACACGATAACAAAAGCATAGAAGTGTGTATAATAATGAAAACAAAGAAGAGTACATGTTAATGGAAACATAAAAGTGTATATGTTAACGGAAACATAGAATATGTATGTTAACGGAGTCATAAAGCATAAGTTAACGGTAACATAAGAAATACGATAGCAGAAACATAAAGCAATCAATACCTAATTAATAAAAACATTGGATATACTAGAGCATTGCTATAGAGACATAAGAGACTATAAAATAATGATAACATGTTGATGGATCTACTAATGAAGATGTGGTGTTGGATCTCTTAACATAAATATGGATGTGGTTAATAGAAGTGTGGAGTTAGTGTTAGCGGAGATATTCTTTGACGGTTAGGAGAGATATGGAACGCTGATGTTAATGGAAGTGTGTGTTAGAATTGGGTCAGCCAGCAGTAGAATTTATCGGTGAATTTCAAAAATTTTACCATATTGGATATTTATTGGGCCTATGAAGTCTAATTTATTTAGAACATTTCTAAATTTTATTTAAATAAAATCATTTATTTTTGTAAACTTATAAGATGATAGTGTACTATTTAATTTATATCTTATTAAATATATAATACATGTATTATATACACAAATATAAGTGTGTGCATTTGTAACATATCAATCCATGTATGGTATAACATGCCCGTGTATAGATGTTGAGATTTACATCGCAATAGACACGTTAGCTCATCCAATATGCAAATATATTGTCTAAATGCATGTTTATATATATACACACTTTTGCTTTTATAAAAAATATATTAATATATATATATATATATCTATGTGTGTATGTATGATGTTTGTATAAACTAAAATTTTATTTATATATATAATTTTTTATAAATATGCGTATATATACACACACATAAACATAAAATATTAACAATGTGTATATACTTATAACTATATAAGTATGTTTAAAACATTTATAAAATATATTAAATAATTTTTTTTGTAATGCCGAAAACAATACATGTATAAATATAATTTATATATATATATATAAGTATATATATATTAAATACTTACATATTTGTATAATAAGTGTATATATATTAATATAAATAAAAATCAAAATAATAATACATATATAAATATATAACCACTTGGTGCGCATGGCTCAAGATATATTTTTTAATCTTAAACTAAAAAAACTATTAATAAAATCGTACAAAAAATTATTCAAAAATTAATAAAATATTTTTATTTGAAATCAAATTTTAACACTAAATTTCTAGAAAGATTTGGATGAAAATTTTATAATTTGAAAATTTATTATAAAATTTTAGAATTTAAAAAAATCTATTTTCTAATTTTCGGTTTATATTTAAAAATGTAAAAAATGTTTTCTTAGTTTCAACCGAGAGTATAATATGTAATAATATAATTTTATAAACTGTAAAACATGTTTTATAATATATATATATCAATTTATATAATTATTTATATAATTAGTTGATTTAAATATTATTTAAAATAATATATAAATATATAAAATTATTTTCTTCTTGCCAAAAATATTATGCTTACTAAACATTATGTGTTAAATTATATTTTTATATTATACATAAGCATAATGTAGTATTTAAATTATAAACTATATATATATGTATATGTATATGTACATATGTATATACGTATATATTATATATCATATTATTTAAATAAAAAAAGGTTTTTCAATATATTGAACCATTTTGCACATAGATGTATTATCATAAAAAATTTATTTTTTGAAACATATATACATATACATACAATCAATTAAAAATTGTGATAATATATTTACATGTTGGAATCATCACCTAACTAATAATATAATATGAAATAACCATTATATAAGTAGACTAATATTTATTAACATATTAGTAATATACCTTATAGCCAAAGCTTGTAAGCACACCTTGAAACGATGAGATCTGATCCTCGAACTAATTCCATTTCAGCAGATTGCTAGCCTCTGAACCGTTAACTACCAACTATCGATTAACAATGAATCTGATTTGATTTGAACTTGGTATCAAAGGAGGATGAAGGAGAGAAGTTGGTCAGAAATGTAGAGGATATGGAGGCTTCCATAAAGTCCTCCTAAAGATGAGGGTAGAGATCTTTATATAGAGGAAGAGAAGGAGAAAAGTTTGGATCTAATCTTTTTACTCATTCTCCTTCCATCTTAGCCATCCATTTCAAAGCTCCCTAGCCCTCATTAGGCTGCACCTATTACTAGGCCTGTTAATGGGTCAGGTTGGGTCGGGTTCGGGTCGGGTTCGGGTCGGGTCAACTCGGGTGCGGGTTGATTTTTAAACGGGTCTGGTCAACCGTTTATTAAACGGGAGGGTTTCGGGTTGACCCGATTATATATCGGGTGGGTTTCGGGTTGATTCGTGTAACCCATTAAGAAAAATATATGTATAAAGAAATGGAAATGGGCATGAAAATGTGGGAAGTTGTTAAATGCGAATGTGTAGGAATAAGTGAATGACAACAATACCCTTCTTTTGCGAGGTAAGATGATAATTTTAGAGCAAAAGAAGGGTATTGTTGTCATTCTTTTATTGCAAACTAAGATGGGTATGAAAATTTGGGAAGTTGTTACGTGAGAATGGGCATGAAAACATGGGAACGGGCATGAAAATGTAGGAAGTTGTTAACTGTGAATGTGCAGGAATAAGTGAATAACAAAAATACCATTCTTGTGCAAACTAAAATGAGAATTATACAACAATACCAAGCCCATAAATGGGTTAGTCGGGTCAAATACGGGTTCACGGGTCAACCCTAAACCCACCCGTTTATTAAACGGGTTCTAACGGGTTGACCCAAAAATGACCCGCCTTTTAAACGTGTCGGGTTAACCCGCTAATTTCCGTGCGGGTTTCGGGTCGTGTTGGAAATTGACAGCCCTACCTATTACCTCATATTTGAGCTAATCCTGTTAGCCCCTTTCATGGGCTTTAAACCTATTTGTGCCCAAACAAAATATTATGCAATCAAATCCAATTTAATGCTTATCGATATCACATATCGATTAATGTATTTATAATTATTATAAATATATTTAATAATATTTGTTCATCAAATCAAAATAAATTTTTCATAACTAATATTTCACAAACATTAATTGATTTAATTAATTTATAACAACTGCAAATTAATTAAATTGTTTGGTTAAAGGAATATTCATTATTTCGATTGTGTGACTCATTAGGTGTAAATTTGGTCAGCGATTAATATCGAACTATTCGAATATTAACATTCACACGTCATTTAGAAGGTGGTGTGACATTTTGGCCAAATTTATCGCTTATTTGGTTTCGGTAAAATCCAATTTTACTTTGTTAAGCGTTACCCGGTTGTGACTTTAATTTACACCAATTCTCTTCGTCAAAACTATATCACTTTGAACTTATGGAATTTGGTAATGGTCAAAATTCCAATATCATTCATATTCAACTTTATAGTCCAAACACAAAGTCCTTGGTTCAATAATAACCAATATTATGCTCCGACTAGATACTTTGACTTTGAGTTTGACTTAAGTTGACCAGGATACTAAACCTATATAGCCGAAGAGACGAATCCTCTCTTGAATAGTGTTTCACTTCCAATACTTCCACTTGACCTAACTATAGTCACTTGATGGACCCCGTGCCTTGATTTGAATCTAACCAAAGCAAAGATTACATACTAAATATTAACAGTATTCTCAAGTCGAGAGAACTGTGTAAATCAGTCACATTGGTATTTTCTGTTTGACCTTAGTTATATTAACCAACAGAAAATCATCGAGTGAGTCATTTCATAGTTATCCAATAATTATTAGTACATAACCCCTTGGTGCCCCAGCAGCCATGAGTAATACACTACCCATCATTGGAGAGTCTACGTACTCTAATTTAAATGGATGTATCGATATTCAGTCTCGATACATCTTGACTAGGAATATATATAAAGTGGTATATATATTTTCATTATGATAAATTACACAGGATTACAACACGTTGTAACTACTATTACAAAATATACCATTTACGGATTTTCTATTAGATATACTTTTAATTAAATTAATTAATTAATTTAATACATTGTATCAAGTATACAACAAAAAGAAAACACCTTTTATTTTGAACAAGTTTGATTTTCGAGTTAGATACCTATAACAAATTACATAATTGCCCCTAGGGAATACACCTAACTCTATCAATCTACACTTGCACTTAGGGTCAATTATGGAATCTTATTCCAACTTTTCCAATTGGATTCCTCAAAACCAATTGGGTCAGTCCCTCAACGAATGGGTGTGCTATTATGTTTTAATTATCTACTCTTTCAATCAACTCACTTCGATGCTGATAAGCTATCTTTATCATATGGAACAATTCAAAGTATGTCTCTCGACATTCAGTGAGCTCTAAGTTCTGTTATGAACATATTGTGACATTGTTATTTTATGAAAATGTTATGAGATTTTCAACATTTGGAGTCATCCTTAGCTCGGTTATAAATTTATGCAATTATATTTCTATACATTGATTTTATTGTGGCACTATTCAAAGTGGTGTACTTAGTATCTTTTTATTGAATCAGCCACAATCTTCCTTTAGAACATTTCCAACCTAAAGATTCTTAGCTTGAATTTATTATTGACACATTATACTCAATATCATTTATGAAAGTTTGAGTTTGAACACTCCTTCATAAGGGTTTGTTGTTTCTGTAAACAATTCTCTAATATTTTATAAATACATGAAAACACCTCAAACAACCATTTAGTGACATCAATTTGAATTTGATATTTGCTTCATGTATCGAATACATAAACAAATCACGATATCATCGACAACATAACATGCATGATAATTCCTATTGTCAATGCATAAGGAATCCATCTTACATGTTATGTGTTAAACATTTTAATAGGGTGTCCTTGCATATCGATTGGGATATAATATCATTTATACTTACTATAAAAGACATCATTCACAAATCCAACATTGAGTATAAAAAACAACTAAAGCCGATTCTGACACAAGTACATTGTTAACAATCAACATTGTGTTGTTTACTGATGGTTTAGAAATATTTATGTACCCTTTAACTTTCTTTCTATGAGCATATGCTTCCTCTGCATTTTGATTGACAATCAAACTATTTGAGATTTCTATCAAAACATTTGTTCAATTTTGATTATTGTCAAATGACACTTTCATATTTGTTCTGAATCATATCCAAAAACTCACAAAATCAATATTGCTCCCACTGACTTTGAGACACTTTAGTTATTATGTGTAAAAAATTTACTCTAAATCATTATTTATATTTTTCTGTTTCAACGCATACGTACCAAAAGATAAAGTCATGCCATTGTGGTGACCCTCACACTATAACACATAGATTTTTTTTACATTCAAGAGGAATTCACCACTAAATCTCATTACTTTTATATTTGAATATTTATATAATTTCCAAATATTTTTCCCAAGACCCAGGTTTACCAATATAATCATATCAGTATACAAACAAATTAAGTCAATTATATATATGATGATAAACAATTGTTTCTTTATTATTTTTTTTATCAGAGGGAATTTAAATCAAATAGAAATCAAAATACCATACAAGCTATTGACATAGCCACTTATTTCTTTTCTAAGTCTTGTTCTACTGCCAGAGGTACATTTTGGCAAATTATAACACTTATATATATATTTATTTGACCTATATATATTTATCTGCCTAAATAATTCTATTAACACTAAAATAGCATTTATTTGATCTCATGATAGATTATCAAGTATTTACATGATATTACTTACAAATTATGCTTGCAGGCATGGGTAATGGATCTAATTCCCATTTATCATTTCAGGTTGAATGGATGAGGACTTTTAGCATTTTTAAGTTTAATATGATGCAGACTTATATACTTGGTGTTTTTATTGGATCTGCTTGGTGTTATTTAAGGGCTGCTTGGTGTTTTCTCTGATTTGTTCCAGAAGCACTTACACTTCATTAATTGAAATAAAGTGGTTCCAGGCTCCAAGGGTTTGACTCATGGCCATCTAGGCCGGCCATAGTCCCTCTTTTACCACTTGCAAACCCATATCCCTTATATTAACAAACTTCTACAAAGTCCTACTCCTAATCCCAAGCATGTTTATGCCTAGTTTAAGTTTTCTGGAGATGCATTCTTATATGTGTTCAATCAATTGTTCAAAATTCAGTATCTTTCAGGTCTACCGCTCTCATAGTTCTTTTTGAAATTTAAATGCTCAATTTACATACAAATTTCCAGAATTCATGCACATGCCAGTATCACTTACCTTGCCATGCACAAATTCATTTCACTTGAATATCCTACTAAAATTTTGAGAGTTCATTTCAAAAATCCACCACCTTAGCTCTTTAGTTTCCATCAAATCAAAGATATAAATTCAAACATTAAAAATCAGAGATCAAATATATGTCTATCCCCTTATTTCTCTAAATCAGACATCCATAAAAATTGGTAGTTAACCAAACATCATCAATAATCACTCACAACAGGTTTACTTAAGTACATATTTTCAATCCAAATACTTAGAAATTTTCCTACAAGTAACTTCAATTACAAAATGAAACTTGAATAATAAACTCATTACAATGCAACTGCAAAATCAAGACTGGTTCCTTTTTATTAATACTAGGCTACTAGCAGCTAATTGCCTTCTTCATTCCTTAATCCAACTTCAATTCCCTGCAAGCAATTCACTGAGCTGCACCAATTTTAATGAGACACCCAGATGATTGCAAGGGCAACCAAAATGGTCAGTTTTCACTGGTATGAGTATTTATCAAATTTGTATACATATTCATAATTTTTTGATAATCTTGCAGTGCCTTCCTAGTTTAACAGACTTTTATACTTAGCATGTTTTGGTTCATACAAAGTGGTGCAAAAACACATTCATCTATTTAAACAATACACAGCAACCAGTTAAAATAAACATATGTACAATTCTTGATTCATTCTCTCCAAATTTAGATAAGCAAACTCAGGTTTTATACCCTAAATTTTCACCCAGCAACTAACCAGAACATCACATTATTCCTGATTAGTTTAACTCCCTGTCTAGATATTCATAACCCAAATTTATAAATCCCATTCCTTATTTATTTTATGGTCTACATCTCCCTATCAAATGAACACTATGTATGCATTATGAAGGAAACTCCCAGGTTGTTTAAATTATTCCAACACACAAAGGCCTCAGGGTGCAGTTGCACCATGCATATACTTGCTCCCACCTGAAGTAAGCAGATCATTGACTAACTCCCAAGTGACCAATTTAGTTTTTCTTTCATTCATATTTTAGAAAGATATTACTGCTTGTATATTTTCTGGTTCAACCCCATGTTCCCCTATTTAATCTATATCCATGTTTAATGATGATAAGATAGAACAAGAATGCTCAAACCATTTTTAACTCTAAAAGCCCACTTACAGATTAATGCTCCAAACAAAAATGCACAAACAAACATCCATATCACCCATAACAAATCATTTCAGAGATTTAAATGACTCATATTATTTTAGGCTGCCTACAATAGGACTTAATGCCAATGCATACAAAGGATAAATACTCACTTAATGTTTTCCTTTCACTGCCTTAATCCTTTGAACATCAAATCCCCCAAAGCCTCAAGCTAGTGTTTCTCCTAGTTTATTTTATTTTTGTTTTGATCCCGAGAGAATGATGGATTTGGTTATGTGCAGTTATTTATAAATCCATTCTAGGGTTTAAGAAAATGGGTAATTCCCCTGATACCCTTAGATGTTCATGTACATATCATATTCCTGTGTGGTCATAAATTGGAAATGCACACATTAGGTTACTTTAATTAGTTATTTCGGGGATCATGCATTTTTAAACACTCAATACTATTTTCATGACTCTTTTCTACTCATGCCATATGCATGTGACCCTTGGTTTATTATTTCTTTTTATAAGTTTAAGGAATCTGAAAATCTCCTTTGTATTTTCTACCTATCTATTATCTCCATTCAATCATGCATACTATCATACCTTATTATGTAATGTAAAAATCATTCACCCATTTTATTTTCTTGAAATAAATATAAGATATGGTAATTCTTATTTGATTCTGTATGTCTATATATATATATATATATTTCTGCCTCTTTGTCAAATCAGTAACTCCTTCTATGTTTAAATAAAAAATCACATATATTATGCTAATTATTTTTAGCACAATTATAAGACATTTAAACCTTTTTATTAAACTTCATTTTCATTCTATCTTTAAATAAAACAGAAAACACCCCATATATTAAATGTTTGTATTTATATTATTCTTTGGACATAGAACTATATTTATTTTGAATTCCAATTTTCTTTTAATCACCTTACTCCTTGCATTTTATCAAACAGAAGCTCCCATGCAATTTTATTTATTGCCAATTTTTTTTCTTTTCTGTTTTAATCCATTATATGTATATATATATTTTATAATTTCAGAATTTAATATAAATGTAACTTTCATTTTATTTTATTTTAGGGTCATTACATACCCTCCCCCTTAAAGGAATTATGTCCCCATAATTTCTTTCTAATTCTTCAATTAAAAGCACTAATCTATAGCCTGTTTTAACTTCATAACCCCATACTCACAGTCTATGAAAGCAAACAATATGTAAGAATATTTAGAAAAATCATCATAAGCTGCTTAAACATACCTCTCCATCAGTAAACAAATTGGGGTACTTAGTCCTCATTTTATCTTCAACCTCCCATGTACAATCATTAGTATCCAAGCTCCATTGAATTTTTACCAATTTGATCACCTTGTTTCTTAGCTTTTTCTCTTCCTTGGCAACTATCCCTACTGGTTCATTTGTATAGACCAAATCCTTTTGGACTTGAATTTGAGTAGGTGACTCCAGAATTGCTCCTTCATCATGCACCCATTTTCTCAATTGAGAAACATGAAACACTGGATGCACACCACTTAACTCCTCAGGTAACTTAAGTCTGTAGGCCATAGCACCAATTCTTTGCATAATTTCATATGGTCCTACAAATCTTGGTGATAGCTTACCAGATTTCCCAAACCTGAACACCTTCTTCATTGGTGATACCTTCAGAAAAACATGCTCTCCTACTTCAAACTCCATTGGCTTCCTCTTTCTATCTGCATAAGACTTTTGTCTTGATTGTGCTGCCTTCATTCTATGCCTAATTAATTCAATCATGTTGGAAGTTTCTTTAACATGATCTGGCCCCAATATTACACCCTCTCCTGCTTCCAACCAACAGGCAGGAGACATGCAGGATCTTCCATACAAGGCTTCAAAGGGAGCCATTCCTATTGTTGATTGATAGATATTGTTGTAAGTGAATTCTGCCAAGTGAATATGATCCTCCCAATTACCCCCAAAATCAAGCACACATGCTCTAAGTAAATCTTCCAATATTTTATTCACTATCTCTGTTTGCCCATCACTTTGAGGATGGTAGGCAGTGCTTAAACAAAGTTGTGTTCCCATTGCTTCTTGGAAGCTTTCCCAAAATCTTGAGGTGAACAAAGTATCTCTATCACTTACAATAGTCTTGGGTATACCATGTAGCCTCACCACTTCCTTAATAAATAATTGTGCAAGCTATGTGCATTTCTATCTGACCTGACAGGGACAAAGTGAGCTGATTTGGTTAGTCTATCGACAATTACCCATATACTATCATTGCCTTTCTTAGTTCTAGGCAAACCATCCACAAAATCCATGGAAATGCTTTCCCATTTCCACTGAGGTACCTCCAAAGGTTGCAACATGCCAGAAGGCTTTTGGTGGTCTGCTTTAATTTGTTGACATGTGAAACACTTTGCCACATATCTTGCCACTGCTTGCTTCATTCCTGGCCACCAGTAGCTTCTTTTTAAATCATGATACATTTTAGTACCACCAGGGTGTATGGTGTACTTGGTCTTGTGATGCTCATTCATGATTTCTTCCTTCAACTCTGCAAGGTTTGGTACACAAAGCTTATCATTTTTCCTCAAATAACCCTTGGAATCTATTTTAAAATTTTCCAACTCAAGGTTGCTAAGTAACATTTCCTTCTTTTCCTTTAAATTTTTATCTTGGTCTTGCATGCCACCAATTTTCTCCACCAGATTAGACCTCACTATGATTATTCCCAGTGTACCATACTCCACCATATCACCATGTTCTTTAAAATTCACTTCATCCTTGCTGTATATATCTGCCTCCCCAAGCACTGCAAGGTTTTTAAATTCATCAATCATCAAACTGGCTAATCTGACATGATTTCTGCTCAAAGCATCTGCCACTCTATTAGCTTTTCCAGGAGTGTACAAAATATCTAAATCATATGCAGCTAGAAACTCCAACCACCTTGCTTGCCTCATATTTAAATCTTTTTGAGAAAATAAATATTTTAATGCTTGATGATCTGTGAATAATTCAAATTTTGCTCCAAGCAAATAATGCCTCCAAAGTTTTAATGCAAACACTATTGCAGCTAATTCTAGATCATGAGTTGCATATTTGGTTTCATTG
Organism: Allium fistulosum; assembly: GCA_030737815.1. Lineage (NCBI taxonomy): Eukaryota > Viridiplantae > Streptophyta > Magnoliopsida > Asparagales > Amaryllidaceae > Allium > Allium fistulosum. Next base: position 331,753,422 of record CM060906.1, read on the forward strand.
GGTTTAAGCTGTCTTGATGCATATGCCACTACCTTGCCATGTTGCATAAGCACTGCACCTAACCCAGATCCACTAGCATCAGTGTATACAACCATTCCTTCATTTACCTCTGGGATTTGCAAGACAGGAGCCTCCACCAATGCTTGTTTTAATTTTTCAAAAGCTTGTTCAAACTGCTCAGTCCACACATATGGTTGGTTCTTCTTGGTTAGTTTGGTCATTGGTGCTGCTATTCTTGAAAAATCCTTGATGAACCTCCTATAGTACCCTGCCAAACCTAAGAATGACCTCACCTCAGTCACTGTCTTGGGTCTACTCCATGTTTGAACTGCAATGACCTTGCTTGGATCTACACTTACTCCCTGCTGTGACACTATGTGTCCTAAGAATTTCACTTCATGTTGCCAAAATGTACACTTTGAATACTTGGCTTTTAATTCATGTTCTCAAAGTCTGGATAATACTAAATGTAGGTGCATGGCATGATCATTTTCTGTCTTTGAATAAATTAATATGTCATCTATAAATACCAAAACAAATTTATCCAAAAAGTCTCTAAAAAATTCTGTTCATCAAGTCTACAAAATAGGAGGGAGCATTGGTCAAACCAAATGGCATTACTAGAAATTCATAAAGGCCATATCTTGTGTTAAAGGCTGTGTACTCAATGCTTTCCTCTGCAACTTTCATTTGGTGAAATCCAGAGGCTAAGTCTAACCTTGAAAATATTTTAGCTTCATGCAATTGGTCAAATAGATCATCTATTCTAGGCAGTGGGTACTTATTCTTGATGGTCACCTTATTTAAATCCCTGTAATCCACACACATCCTCATTGTTCCATCATGCTTCTTAACAAAAAGCACTGGGGAACCCCAACTGGAACTACTTGATCTTATGAATCCTTTCTCTTCTAATTCTTCTAGTTGATGTTTTAATTCTACCAACTCTTTTGGACCCATTCTATAAGGCTTCTTAATGATTGGATTTGTTCCTGGCATTAATTTTATTTTAAATTCAACTGGTCTATTTTGAGGAATTCCCTTCACTTCTCCAAACACATCTATATATCCATTTACTATTGGGATTTCCTCTATTTTTAATTCCTTTTGAACTTCATTAATACTCCAGATTTTATTAAAACATGTATTCTTTGCTATTTCACTTAAGATGGTAATTCTTTTGCCTTCATTTGTCTCCAAAGAAATAGTAAGATTTTCTAAATTTAAAATTGCTTTATTTTTCATTAACCAATCCACCCCCAAAATTACCCCAATGCCAGGGTAATTTAAAGTATACAGATCTGAATTAAATTTATAACCCCCTATAATTAATTTCAGACCCATACACTTCATCCCTAACATACAATGACTCCCTATGGGACTGTGTACAATTAAGGCCTGATTAATAGAAACACATGCAAGTGCTAATTTCTTTGTAATTTCCAGAGATATTAGTGAATGTGAGGCACCAGTGTCATATATTACTGATATTGGTTGGGTATGAATAAAAATTATACCTTCAAGTTGCCCAACATTCCCAGTGTTACTTGCTGCCAAATCTCCTACCCTTGCTGTTCCCCTATTGGTTTCTGGGCAATCCTTCTTGAGATGACCCATCTTTCCACAATTATAGCAGCCTCCTCTAGGTATTTTAGGGTCAGGGCATTGGTTACTATAATGTCCAGCTTTTCCACAATTAAAACAATGAGTGAATTTCTTGCTTTCAGGTGCTATTGCTCCTTCCCCTTTCTTTACTCCTTTACTTGCATTTCTCTTGTCATAAGGTTGCACTTTGTTCTGACCACCCTTCTTCTTATTGAGCTTCATATTCCTGAATTTCTCCCTTGCAGTGTCATGTTGCTCAAATGAGAGAGTTAGATCAATTACCTGATCAAAGGTCTTGTCCTTGTATGGCAACATTGCCCTTGACAGACTAGGGTTCAAGCCTTGAATGTACCTTGCATTCTTTGCTTCTGCATTCCCTATTAACACCATACCATACTTGGATAATACTTCAAACTTCTGAGTGTATTCATTCACACTCATGCTTCCTTGCCTTAACCTAATAAAGTCTTCTAGCAGTGTGGCCTTGGCAGATGCTGGGACAAATCTGGCCTCAAGCATGTCCTTGAAATTATTCCAAGTGATAGTATCCTCTTGTCTTCCTGCTGTCACAACTTCCCACCAATCCAGTGCAACCCCCTTCAATTTCCTTGAAGCTATCTGTCTCTTCCTTTGGTCATTGATTTGCATATCTGTGAAGACCCTCTCCATAGTTCTTATCCAAGTTTGAACACCTATAGCTCCTTCAGTACCTTCAAAATCCTTTCCTCCCAAAGTGGTACATGTCTTAAGCAGTTTGGAGAGTTCCTCATGAGGATTGTCTTGCCTTGGTGCCATTCCATCCCTTAAAGCTCTCACAAAATCCTCCATGCTCATCACAGGTGGCTCACATGATGATCCTGCACCTGTGTGATGCCTTGGTCCTACCATAATGCTATAAATATGATTTTTATGTTAGTTTATTTACCCCTATCATTTTGGGTGTCTTTACTTTGTTCATTTTTTATTTCTGTGCACACTGTGCATGTATCACATGTACACACATATATATTTTTGACATAAAACAAAAGCATTCAACACCAATAATTCAAACAGTGCATTCAAACATCCATATGCATACAACAACATTTACTATGTTATTTATAACATAGCTCTGATACCAACTGTGGTGACCCTCACACTATAACACATAGATTTTTTTTTACATTCAAGAGGAATTCACCACTAAATCTCATTACTTTTATATTTGAATATTTATATAATTTCCAAATATTTTTCCCAAGACCTTGGTTTACCAATATAATCATATCAGTATACAAACAAATTAAGTCAATTATATATTTGATGATATACAATTGTTTCTTTATTATTTTTTTTTATCAGAGGAAATTTAAATCAAATAGAAATCAAAATACCATACAAGCTATTGACATAGCCACTTATTTCTTTTCTAAGTCTTGTTCTACTGCCAGAGGTACATTTTGGCAAATTATAACACTTATATATATATTTATTTGACTTATATATATTTATCTGCCTAAATAATTCTATTAACACTAAAATAGCATTTATTAGATCTCATGATAGATTATCAAGTATTTACATGATATTACTTACAAATTATGCTTGCAGGCATGGGTAATGGATCTAATTCCCATTTATCATTTCAGGTTGAATGGATGAGGACTTTTAGCATTTTTAAGTTTAATATGATGCATACTTATATACTTGGTGTTTTTATTGGATCTGCTTGGTGTTATTTAAGGGCTGCTTGGTGTTTTCTCTGATTTGTTCCAGAAGCACTTACACTTCATTAATTGAAATGAAGTGGTTCCAGGCTCCAAGGGTTTGACTCATGGCCATCTAGGCCGGCCATAGTCCCTCTTTTACCACTTGCAAACCCATATCCCTTATATTAACAAACTTCTACAAAGTCCTACTCCTAATCCCAAGCATGTTTATGCCTAGTTTAAGTTTTCTGGAGATGCATTCTTATATGTGTTCAATCAATTGTTCAAAATTCAGTATCTTTCAGGTCTACTGCTCTCATAGTTCTTTTTGAAATTTAAATGCTCAATTTACATACAAATTTCCAGAATTCATGCACATGCCAGTATCACTTACCTTGCCATGCACAAATTCATTTCACTTGAATATCCTACTAAAATTTTGAGAGTTCATTTCAAAAATCCACCACCTTAGCTCTTTAGTTTCCATCAAATCAAAGATATAAATTCAAACATTAAAAATCAGAGATCAAATATATGTTTATCCCCTTATTTCTCTAAATCAGACATCCATAAAAATTGGTAGTTAACCAAACATCATCAATAATCACTCACAACAGGTTTACTTAAGTACATATTTTCAATCCAAATACTTAGAAATTTTCCTACAAGTAACTTCAATTACAAAATGAAACTTGAATAATAAACTCATTACAATGCAACTGCAAAATCAAGACTGGTTCCTTTTTATTAATACTAGGCTACTAGCAGCTAATTGCCTTCTTCATTCCTTAATCCAACTTCAATTCCCTGCAAGCAATTCACTGAGCTGCACCAATTTTAATGAGACACCCAGATGATTGCAAGGGCAACCAAAAGGGTCAGTTTTCACTGGTATGAGTATTTATCAAATTTGTATACATATTCATAATTTTTTGATAATCTTGCAGTGCCTTCCTAGTTTAACAGACTTTTATACTTAGCATGTTTTGGTTCATACAAAGTGATGCAAAAACACATTCATCTATTTAAACAATACACAGCAACCAGTTAAAATAAACATATGTACAATTCTTTATTCATTCTCTCCAAATTTAGATAAGCAAACTCAGGTTTTATACCCCAAATTTTCACCCAGCAACTAACCAGAACATCACATTATTCCTGATTAGTTTAACTCCCTGTCTAGATATTCATAACCCAAATTTATAAATCCCATTCCTTATTTATTTTATGGTCTACATCTCCCTGTCAAATGAACACTATGTATGCATTGTGAAGGAAACTCCCAGGTTGTTTAAATTATTCCAACACACAAAGGCCTCAGGGTGCAGTTGCACCATGCATATACTTGCTCCCACCTGAAGTAAGCAGATCATTGACTAACTCCCAAGTGACCAATTTAGTTTTTCTTTCATTCATATTTCAGAAAGATATTACTGCTTGTATATTTTCTGGTTCAACCCCATGTTCCCCTATTTAATCTATATCCATGTTTAATGATGATAAGATAGAACAAGAATGCTCAAACCATTTTTAACTCTAAAAGCCCACTTACAGATTAATGCTCCAAACAAAAATGCACAAACAAACATCCATATCACCCATAACAAATCATTTCAGAGATTTAAATGACTCATATTATTTTAGGCTGCCTGCAATAGGACTTAATGCCAATGCATACAAAGGATAAATACTCACTTAATGTTTTCCTTTCACTGCCTTAATCCTTTGAACAGCAAATCCCCCAAAGCCTCAAGCTAGTGTTTCTCCTAGTTTATTTTATTTTTGTTTTGATCCCGAGAGAATGATGGATTTGGTTATGTGCAGTTATTTATAAATCCATTCTAGGGTTTAAGAAAATGGGTAATTCCCCTGATACCCTTAGATGTTCATGTACATATCATATTCCTGTGTGGTCATAAATTGGAAATGCACACATTAGGTTACTTTAATTAGTTATTTCGGGGATCATGCATTTTTAAACACTCAATACTATTTTCATGACTCTTTTCTACTCATGCCATATGCATGTGACCCTTGGTTTATTATTTCTTTTTATAAGTTTAAGGAATCTGAAAATCTCCTTTGTATTTTCTACCTATCTATTATCTCCATTCAATCATGCATACTATCATACCTTATTATGTAATGTAAAAATCATTCACCCATTTTATTTGCTTGAAATAAATATAAGATATGGTAATTCTTATTTGATTCTGTATGTCTATATATATATATATATTTCTACCTCTTTGTCAAATCAGTAACTCCTTCTATGTTTAAATAAAAAATCACATATATTATGCTAATTATTTTTAGCACAATTATAAGACATTTAAACCTTTTTATTAAACTTCATTTTCATTCTATCTTTAAATAAAACAGAAAACACCCCATATATTAAATGTTTGTATTTATATTATTCTTTGGACATAGAACTATATTTATTTTGAATTCCAATTTTCTTTTAATCACCTTACTCCTTGCATTTTATCAAACAGAAGTTCCCATGCAATTTTATTTATTGCCAATTTTTTTTCTTTTCTGTTTTAATGCATTATATGTATATATATTTTATAATTTCAGAATTTAATATAAATGTAACTTTCATTTTATTTTTATTTTATTTTATTTTAGGGTCATTACAGCCATGCTATAATTTTGTGAGTAAGATCCAAAACAACTTGAGCATGTAACGACCCGTAAATTTATCACTTTGATAAATTATATTTATATTTGGAATATTCAAATACGAGATTTTATAAAATAAATTATAATGTTTCGAACCATAAATAATGATGGTAAACTTGTTTTAGAAGTATATTAACAAATATAGATATTTGAGATTTTCATCAGAAAAATGACGAAAATCAGTTTTTGGGAGAATTGAGATTTTCTCAATATTAGCGTGCACGCAAAAAAATACATATACTTATTTTTCCATGTAAAAAAGAATATGCAATAAAAATTATTTAATTTATATTTGAAATAAAAAGTATTTATGACATCACTAGGGATGTCATCACGTTTATATATATTCTGATATATTTAAATTAAGGTTAAATATTCAAATAATTGTTTTAAAATGATGATAATTCATTTAATTAGTTACATAGTGATAATAAATCAGTTATAATAGTTTTATAAAGATATATGTTTGACTTGAAATTATAAGAAAAATTGATATTGCTTAATCGATATAATAGCATTTTTTGTAAACAATTGTTTAATATTGATTTATATGGCTTTATAATTCAAATGTGATCATTTTAATTTATTAATAATAATGAGATATTATTTTTCAAATTTTTTTTACATTTATATGTAATTTAGTTAATAAGTGAAAAAGTGATCGAGAATCAGCTTTTCGATTTTCAACGGTTTAACGAACGGAAGTTGTTCAAAGTTGTTGCAACTTTGTTTATATGTCTTGTGCACATATATAACATACACATGCACACCCTAATATATACATGAACATATATTTATATACAAATATACATATACACTTATATATATATATATATATATATTACAAAAATATCTAAGATATTTTCATTTTCTTACTACTTAAGCATCCTTAAAGTCAATGCACATGTGGGGGTGATGCATGCGTGTGTAATGGTGATGATGTGGGGGGAGTGGCATGTGAAATGTGGGAAGGAGGTGGTAGAAAGTTGAGATGTGATGGTAGGAAAATATCATGATTTTTTTGTCCAAACTTTTGCCTATAAATACCAAGCACCCATTGTAACACCCCCTATCTTGAGGCCCAAAGCTAAGTGCTACAGATGCTGCAGTCATCTATAGTATTAACTTTCGATGATAAAATACGGTAGTGTTGATGGTAACCATAATATCAGAAGCACATGAATATAAAATAAAATCACAAATTAAAGAAAAAGAACTTTTCCAATTACATTTCAAATCAATATTTCATATTCAGTTACATAATTCCAAAAACGATTCCTAAGTTTTGATCAAATATAATTATTACAAGTTATGCCAAGGGCAACTTATGAGAATGCCCCCTTTGGATGATCAAAGTACTAAATAGATAAAAATATAAGTCATAAATACATCACGGCGGAAATACTACTAAACAACTCCTACGTACCTATCTTTGTCTTCTACACGTCTTCGGAAGCTTATTCGTCCAACCTATTAAACCTGAAAAGACCTTAACTCTCAATCTAGTCAAATTAATTTTGAGCATCCGAGAGTTTAAGGGGAAAAACATAAACTTCAAGTTAGACATATAGCCTGGTGTGAACAATTTTATTACGTCCCAGTTTATTGCTATTAAATGAGACCATGCCGCTTAGCGGAATGGGTTTCTCCTCACTAATATCCTTTTAAAAGCATATCTTTTACAAATCAAAATCCTGCAATCAAATTATTATAATAGCAAGAGCAATAACATATATGCAGATAAATTAGGAAATCAATGGACTATCTTTCCACACTATAGTTTTATTTCGATAATTATCAACCTTTGGCTGACTCGGGCCTACCAGACATAATCAATAATCTAATACTGGGTCATCTGCCCTTAACCATCTTCTTCTTGGGTCAACTGATCCTAATGGTTTTGTTGGCTCACTACATTCCCTTCCATGTGCATCATTTTAGTCCCATCTGTGACAAAGCCCTACATACTGAAATTTTGGACTTGTTTTAGCTAGGGGCTAATAGCTAAAGTATAGGGCGCGATCCTACACCAGTCTCATCTGGTTTTCTAATATCTGAGTCATAAACTTAGGGTTAACTACCCCATCCAATTTTCCTTGAAAGCATTTCTTTCAAAATGATCTAATCCTTTTTAAATCATACTTAAACAAGGAAAATATGCTCTTTGCTTTACTCAAAATTCTTATGCCATGATATATGCTTTACATAAAACAATGTTGATGAAACCTAAATCAATGGGATTTTCTATCCCTTCAAAATAAGTTAAAACCCTTTTTAACTTAGAAAACTTTAGGCCATGAAGCCAAAGAAATTGTGATATCCCAGAATTTTGGGCAATATAAATTTAATAATCTGCATTAAAAATTAAATTGATTTGATAATATTTGTTAATAAGATTTGAATTGATTTAATAATCTTCTTTTAAATAATAATTTATCTATTAAAAGCTAATAAATTGTTCTCTATTTATAATGTATATATATTTGTATATATTGTAAATAGATAAGCTTTGTTTTAAATTTAATAAATAAAGGCATGTTTTCTAATTTTAATATTTTTGGTAATTTGGAAATTTGATTTAATTTAATATTAACTAAATAACCATATGATTTTAAAATACTCAAGATAAAAGTTTATTTGTTTAAATGATTTTAGCCTGAGTTTAAATTTAAACAAGAAAGTTTGTTTTGTTCTTTTTAAATATAGTTTTATTAAATAAGTCATTTATTAATAAAGAGATAATTTCTTTTATAAATTATTTCAATTTAACAATGAGTTATATTTTAAACAATATTAGTAATGTAATATCTTTACAAATGGTTTTTTTATAGAAATTGTTATTTTAAATTTATTTATAAAGGGAAGCTATGATTTGAAAATTTTAAAATTTAGTCTTTCAAAAATATTTAAAATAAAATAAACCTTATTAATATTAAACATAAGTATAAAAATAAATAATAGTAGACTAAGTATTTAATAGTTTAAGTTTAAAAATAAAAGAGAAATAAAAATAAACACATATGTTAGAAATAGAACTTATCCATAAGTTAAAATTTATAACAATAACCATAACAACTTTATATTTGTATATAGGGTATAAAAGCAAATTAGGCAAAGTAAAATATGTAGCCTGTAAGTAGTAATGCAAGGCAAGAAGTAAGATAATAGGCAAAGTAAAAATATAAAATATCTATGAACACTTACACAAAAAAAAGAGGATAAGTATTGAAACATAAAGTACCTTTGCATTTAATGCTAGCTCAAACAAAGTCAATTCGAAATCTTATAAAAGCAATTCAGCCTCCTTATGCAAGGAAAAATCTCTGACAAAGTAAATAAAAAAAAGAGTAAAGCTTTAAATAAAAATAGAGATTTAAACCTAATTTTAAATCTGGATTCAAATCTAAATTTGAATCTTAATTTTGAAATAAAAGAAGTTTTTGAATTTAAATTGTTTTAAATAATTTGAATGATTTAGTGTATTTTTAATTGATTTGAATTTAAAATGAAATTGGATTTTGAATTCTCTTAACTTCAATTTTAAGATAAATAATTCTTAAACTTGTGAATTAAGAAGGGATTTGAAATTGTTTTAAACTTTGTTAAAGTTAATTTGTTTTCATTTTAAATCTTAAATTTAAAATGAAATTTAAAAGTAAAATTTAAAAGTAAATTGTTTTAAGTACCTTGTTAATGATAATTTGATCATTAATAAGAAAAATGTTTTATCCTTAAATAAATGAAGATTTAAGGATTTGTAATTATTAAGTTAATTAAAATGAATAATTAACTAATTTAATTAATTAATGATTTGGATTAATTAATTTAGTAATTAAGAGTTTAAATTAGTTAATTAAGCTTTAAGATAATTAATTTAGGATAAATAAATTGGTAATTAAGGATCATTAATTAAATAAGATTTGAATTTTAATTAATGATTAGTAATTAATTAATCAAGTAATTAAGAATTAATTAAGTTATATTTAACACTTAATTAATTAAATAATTAAGGATTAATTAATGAGTTATTAAAGATAAAATTAAATTGTAATTAATAATAAATCTTAATTAATTACTTTAGAAAAGTAATTAAAGAATTGTTAATAGTTAATGAAGGTCATTAACTAGGATTATTTAATAATGGATTAATATGATTAATTTTGATAATTAATTAGATTAATTAATTTAAGATAATCAATTGTGAATTATTTAAGTATAATTACTTATGAAAGTAATTAAGAAATTAATTACTCATTGTAATTAATTAAGTTTAATATGAATTGTTTAAGTTAATTAATTAAGTTTAATTAATTTAAATAACCATTTGATGATGTGATAAGGGAAGTAATTAATTGAGGATGATTTAATAATAAAAGTAATTTGAGTATAATTACTTTGTATAATTAATCAAGGGATTAATTAGAGATAATTAATTATGGAGTAATTAAATTATTTAATGAAGTAATTAAGGGTAGTTAATTACTGAATGGAGTTAATCAAGGGTGATTAACAATTTGGTTTAATTGAAGATTAATTACTTAATGTAATAGATGTAATTAGAGATCATTAATTATTATAATTAATGATGTAATTTAGAATGGATTTATTTGGAAATAATTAATAAATGAAGGGATTCATTAATGTAATTAATTAAGTAGTAATATAATTAATTTTAGTAATTTAAAGGTTAATTTCTATATTTGGTATAATATAATTAATTTGTGAAAATAATTAAAGGATAATTACTTAAATGTAATTAAAGATAATTAATCAGGGATGATTAATTAAAATGAATAATTGGATGATGATTAATTAATTGATTGATAATTAATTAATAGTAATATAAGCAAGTTTAATAATGGTGAAGTAATTAATTTAATTCACTTTAAATTAGTTAGAGGTGAAATAATTAATTTAATTCATTTTAAATTAATTATAGCTAATGTGATTGCTTATGTATGGATGATATTGATTTACCTTGAATGGTTTGATCTCAAATATGAGATAAATGATGCTGTGTAAAATGGATGCTTTGATTAAAGTATGATGATAATATGGATTATCAGTTTGTGATGATAATATGGATTATCTGTTTGTGATGATAATATGGATTATCTGTTATGATGATAATGTTGATTATCTATTGTGATATTGTGAATTGTCTATCGGTGTGTATATAGATAATATTGAATTGAATTGCTTTAACTTTAAAACAACTTGACCTTAAAAGATACATTTTGGATTTCGGTGAGACCGGGATCGGGTTTCCATATTTGGACATCCGAAAACCACATCGATCCAAATTAACGATAGGTCGTGAATCTGAAGTGAAGATGAAGATTCAGAGTGCAAGGGTTATTGTCGTTAACTCTGAGGGTGATTCCAAAATGAGTGTAACGAGATAATGCCTTCGGTTTCGTTCGAACCCGGAACTAACTTGTATGGATTGAATGCTTTCAAAACATCGTCAGGTGGATGATGAGCATTCTATGTGATGTGTTCTGATGAGGTAATTGTAGCCTCAAGCCTCATCAACCGGGAATGGCTAAAATAGGGGAGGTGCAGCAAGGCTTCGTGGGTAGCACCCACTTGAGAGCGAGATATACCCCTATCTAGATGTCCCTCTTTATTCGGATGTGTGGGCGGTTGAATAGCTACAACCGCTGGGGTTATCTTGTTCGGGACTGTCCAGTAAGGGATGTTGTCGGCCTTATGAGCAGGGGATTGGGAGTGATCCCCGGTACGTTGATCTAGGCCACGTACGGTGATGGGCGGTACCTCGGTAGCCCTGCCGTTGTATGGAATCCATTTTCCAATAAGTGCCATCGGATTTGATTGTATTACCCACTTGTTGGCTAGTATGCTGGAATTTAATCATGTAACAATTTCAGCTATTTCTTATTTATATTGAAACCCTAGACCCTATTATAATATCATTGAATTTCCTATCAAATGTTTGGTTAGCGTAAGGTAAAAACTTACCCATGTTTATTTGTGGGAAGTCTTACGTGATACCTTTTGTTTTCAAAGGTTTTCAAAGTTAAGCAACTTTAACCTGTTACTCACACCAGACCCATGTCTGACCCGGAGTTTATTTCTGTTTTTCCTAAACTCTTGGGTACTCAAATTTTTACGAGTAGCCAAGGAATTCAGGTTTTGCTTTGACGAATTTTGGAGGAGCAATGGAGCAGGAGGCTTCGGCGTTGTAGATATATATAGTGTTCCGCTCTGTTGTATCTGTTTTTCTGTATTGTATTGAGTTGTAATAACTAGACAGGTGTTTATAACTATCTAGCATGTGATGTATTATCTGTGTAACTCTAATTGATGTTGTATATTATGTAATACTTATGTGATTAATATAATTTATTCGTTCCGCTGTTGAGATTATGATGTTGTTTCTTCTTTCTTCTCTATCTTTTTCTCTTTTCTATCCCTTTCTTTCTTCAAGATGATACGACTTTCTAGTAATAGAAAGTTGGGTCGTCACAGTTGGTATCAGAGCGCTAGGTTGAGCGAATACCTAGGCTTTTGAGTGATTTCTTTCTTGAGAGAGCGTATTTGTAATTTTGATATATTTATTTCTACCTATTTGTTGGGTTACCTGTTTTGGTTTTCCAATATAATTTATAAAGGTAGATAGGGTAGTGGTGTGTGTAACATGACTACCAATGGTTGGAGTTTGAATGTTTGAGGTTGGAAGTGTATCTGTCGAAACTGTAGACCTAATACCGTCTCGAGTGAGCTTTGCAGTGATGGGGGATTTCATTGATCTCTGAAGGAAACCTGTTAAGGTTCGGAGTCCAGCATTTAAGTGTAAGATGATCGCGCTCGTGTGAGCGGATTTTCGAGAGTTTGGATGAGCTAGAGTTTGGATCTGTCGGTTGGGCAGATGCAAGTCATGATATCTTGATACCTCAGGAATTAGTAGCTGTGTGATGAAACACAGTGACTATGGATGTCTCTGAAGATGTTTCTTTGGAACAAGTTTAAGGAAGTGTGTCTGCTTCGTTGTTGTGGCTGTTTCAGCAGGGTGTTTGTGTTTAGTTGTGGTTTGAGTTTCTCGAAGAGCTTTGGATTAGGAATTCCTTGGCATTGGTGTCAGCAGTGCAGCTCGGAGTGTTCTATGTGTTGGCAAGGAAGCTTTCTAGCTTAGTAGTGTAATTCAGGAGCAGCAGAGTGGTTCCATTTCTTCGATGGATTGGCTAGTTAAGCATAGGCTGTTCTGTTTGGTAAAGAGAGAATAGTTTTCCTTTGGAATTAGGCTGGATTGATCGCAAAAGCGACTTGCGATAGTTTGAGTGTTCTCTTGTGTTTTCTAAGATTTTTCCAGATGTCTTCAGGAAGTCGGAGTTTTGTCCGCATCTGGAGATTGAGTTTGGTATCGACTGGATTCTAGAAGTGGTACCGATGGTTCAGCTTAGTAGTAGGATGGTTTCTGGAGAGAGAGTTTGGTGAAGCAGCTCAGGTTTTGGAGGAACTTCTGACTTTTATTTTTGGATCTGTTGAACCATATTTTTGGAATATGTTGTCCGGTCTGTGCTTGTGTTCGGCACCAGCATTTTCATCTGCTCAGTCAGAGTTGCACAGTGGAAGCATGGTGGCAGCTGTTTTAGAGTGGAAGCAACTGGAAGTTGCAGTGTTTGGATTGGAAGGTTTCTTCAGTAAATTTTTCAGGATCAGAGGCCAGATTGGAGTGCACCTATTTTATCTTTTCCAGATGAGAGAAGTGAGATATGTCTTCTGATTTTGGGATAAAGTTTGTGTTTTTAGTTTTGGTTGATGTTGGAAAGATCATTTTGTTGGATTGTTTTTGGTCCAGTTTGTTTCTAGGGGTATCAGCGAGGGTTGAGCTGATCAGGAAGGATGTAGGCGGCCCAGGATCATCCGAAGAGTTTTGTGGATAAGAGTCGGAGATTTGATTTTGGACAAGTGTTTGGTCTTCAGGATTGAATTGTTAGTTTGGATAACTGGGATTCGTTGTGTTTCACGTATCTCTGAGGGAGTACGTGTAAGATTCTATCTCTGGTTATAGAACCAGCAGTTCAGGGAATTTTGATTGTTCAGTCAGACTTGTCTGTAGTCTGATATCCTGTCTTGTTTTGTAGATCTAGATGAGTCGAAGCTCTGTAGCTTAGAAGTATTGATTGTTTGAATTCTGTAGAACGAGTATCCTGGTACTTATACTTGGGAAACTCGAGAAAATTCTATCCAGAATTTTGTCTGGATAGTTAGATTTGTTTGTTTAGAGATGGGATGCTATGGTGTTAGTATATGATTGATAATATATGCTTGTGTTTTAGAATTAAATCTTTAATTAGATTATTAAATTATCTTTGTTTTAAATTTCGGGGACAAAATTCTTTTAAGGGGGGAGGAATGTGATATCCCGGAATTTTGGGCAATATCAATTTAATAATCTGCATTAAAAATTAAATTGATTTGATAATATTTGTTAATAAGATTTGAATTGATTTAATAATCTTCTTTTAAATAAATATTTAACTGATAATTTATCTTTTAAAAGCTAATAAATTGTTTTCTATTTATAATGTATATATATTTGTATATATTGTAAATAGATAAGCTTTGTTTTAAATTGAATAAATAAAGGAATGTTTTCTAATTTTAATATTTTTGGTAATTTGGAAATTTGATTTAATTTAATATTAAATAAATAACCATATGATTTTAAAATACTCAAGATAAAAGTTTATTTGTTTAAAATGATTTTTGCCTAAGTTTAAATTTAAACAAGAAAGGTTGTTTTGTTCTTTTTAAATATAGTTTTATTAAATAAGTCATTTATTAATAAAGAGATAATTTCTTTTATAAATTATTTCAATTTAACAATGAGTTATATTTTAAACAATATTAGTAATGTAATATCTTTACAAATGGTTTTTTTTTATAGAAATTGTTATTTTAAATTTATTTATAAAGGGAAGCTATGATTTGAAAATTTTAAAATTTAGTCTTTCAAAAATATTTAAAATAAAATAAACCTTATTAATATTAAACATAAGTATAAAAATAAATAATAGTAGACTAAGTATTTAATAGTTTAAGTTTAAAAATAAAAGAGAAATAAAAATAAACACATATGTTAGAACTAGAACTTATCCATAAGTTAAAATTTATAACAACAACCATAACAACTTTATATTTGTATATAGGGTATAAAAGCAAATCAGGAAAAGTAAAATATGTAGCCTGTAAGTAGTAATGCAAGGCAAGAAGTAAGATAATAGGCAAAGTAAAAAATATAAAATATCTATGAACACTTACACAAAAAAAATAAAAGAGGATAAGTATTGAAACATAAAGTACCTTTGCATTTAATGCTAGCTCAAACAAAGTCAATTTGAAATCTTATAAAAGCAATTCAGCCTCCTTATGCAAGAAAAAATCTCTGACTAAGTAAATAAAAAAAAGTAAGGTGTACCAGCAAAGTATACCCAGTAAACACTTACCTCTGTAAAACTCCTTTCTATATATATATATAGCTCTACTTATTTTAGTTCGTTCTCAAGACATAGCAAACCAGAGAATAATAAGTTAACATTTCCATTTTTACAACTTAAGCATCATACAACAACAAAGGAAAGAAGATTAGAAGGAAGATCAAAGCAAAAAAATTCTCAGTTTTAAAAGTTCAAAGCTACTTTCAAATAGAAATGATCTGTCCATCTTCTCAGATCAACTGTGAGTAACTTTTAAAAATCTAAAATTTTATCTGGTTGCATGCTATTTCTGTGATAAATATTGTAGTGTGTATATATGTAAATGTAATCTGCTGTATGCATGTTTATAAGAATGTCCTCTGTTTATAGTTTCCACTTTTCCTGTTGTTTAAAATTCATATTCTTTTTGACTCAATTTCTGTTAGGATTTAGTTTACAAACAAAATTGTTTGTTTAGTTATAGAGTAAGTTTTAAAATTGAATTAAGTTAATATAAACTTGAATTGGCTTTGGAAAATCAAAGCAACTGTACAACCTCAAATTTAAATGAAAATTTAATCATCCTGTTTTCTGGATTCATGAATATAAATTGAATACTAAAATCAGAACATGATTTTTAAAACAAAAATTATGATTTTTAGTAAAGAGGTGAAGGTGCAGTTATGGGTTCATCAAATATGGGTTTTTGATGATCTTTGTATGCTGGAGGTCGGTGATGCAGGCCAAGTACTAGGTCGTGACCGACCTAGCAAACTCGTAAGTCGTTTGGGAACGATAGGTCATATACGACCTAAGAATTTTGAAGCTAACGAAAGAAGGATACAAAATGAAGCACTAGGTTGTGACCGACCTAACGAAACTCTAAGTCGTGACCGACTCAACTGGGGTGAAGGCATAAGTCGTGACCGACTTAAGGAAGGAGCTATGAGTCATCAATGACTTAAGGGAAGTTCTGGGTTACGACCTAAAACTAAAGGAAGAGCAACACAAGTGGAAAAATGCGAAGGCTTAAGTCGGCAACGACTTAAGAGAAGTGTTTTGGTTAGTGTACGACTTAACGGAGCAGGTGATAAGTCATTACCGAGTTACGACTTACTTAAGTCGCCTGAACGACCTATCGAGTCATGCAGTGAAAATGCAGAGCGAATTGGAGAAGTGTTAGGTCGTGAACGACCTAACGAGTCGAGAGTTAAGTCGCTGAAGACTGGAGCCGTGGATTCCAAAGCCGCTTTAATCAGAGCCGTAGATTTCTTAAGCCGCTGATGGATGAAGAGTATAAGTTGTAGGACGTTTGTTTTAGGTCGCGTACGACCTAAGTTGAGTCGTGAGAAGTTGTAAGTCGGCAACGACCTAAGTGATGTAATCTGTTTGTATTTTCTGCTTGTTAACTCCTAGTTCGCACTTGTTTTTAAGTCGTATGTTTGTAGGTCGTGTGTCTTACTTAAGTCGTAAGTCGGAGGGTGTTTTTAAGTCGGAACCGACTTATGAGATGTACAAATTTGTGGCGTCTGTTGTAAAATGCTATAAATAGGCGTGCGTTGTACATTTTGAAGGTTGTTGATTTTTGAATAAAATTCTTGTTTGATTGCTTTGTGCTTTCATTTAAATTGGTAGTTGAGTGTCATCTCCTATCTCCTCTTTCGGTTAATCGAGTGCGCTCGATTCAACGATTGTAGAAGCCGATTCGCGGAATCAAGTGCGCTTGATCAACGCTCGAAGAATTGAAGATCTTTAAACCCGGTATCGTGCGCGATCAACGAGTTCGGGATAGCTAGAATTCGGTATCTTCGGATCAACGAATTCAGGCATTTCAGTATCTTCCAATCCATCGATTGTTACTTTCATCGATCTACATTGTTTTCGTATAATCCGTTGCGTCAGTTTTGGTATCAGAGCTTGTTTTAGCCAATCATAGCTAAATCGAGTCTTGGAGCCAATCATCTTGAAGAAGTTTGAATCGAAGTGAAGATTTGAGGTTATTAATCACGGCCGAGAGCAAGAGGGGAAGTTGTTCGACTTTGTATTGAAGTTTGGAGGACGGATCTATCTTGTTGGAAGTTGTTGTTCATCGTGTTCATCGCGAATTGCAACAA
This sequence comes from Allium fistulosum, assembly GCA_030737815.1. Taxonomy (NCBI): domain Eukaryota; kingdom Viridiplantae; phylum Streptophyta; class Magnoliopsida; order Asparagales; family Amaryllidaceae; genus Allium; species Allium fistulosum. The sequence goes on from CM060906.1 coordinate 331,770,963, forward strand.
AGTGGGAGTTTTCGATCCATTTCGATTTGGATCTAAAGTCGAAAGGTGTTCGAAATTTTGAAGTGGGCAAGTAGAACTTCGGCCGAGCTAAGCAAGGAAGGTCGTGTACATCATTTGGTCGAGAATTGAAGAGTTTGTGAAGTAGTCAATCATGCCGCCACGAAGAGCTAACCGTCATCAAAATGTTGAAGATTTGTATAAGCGGGAAGATGCCGAGCAAATGGAACAACGTATAAGTGACAAATTCAATGAGAAGTTGGATGAAGGCATTGGGAGATTAGAGAAGCTTATGACGGAGATGAATCAAAACCGGAGAAGGGTTTCACCTGAATCTAATCACGAGAGAAGTAGAGTTTCACCACATTCCAACCAAGGGAGAAGTAATGATAATGATCATAGAAGTGTGAGCCGAGACAGTTATAGAAATGTTGATGACCGAGATCGTGTTCGGAGGAATGCAGATCGAAGGGATGGTGGTAGACGTGAAGGGAGTAGAGATGTTGGTGGTCTGAATCGACATCGATATGCATCTGATTTTGAAGAGGAGTATGATGGTGGTAGTATTCAAGGAAGAGGTCAAGGGAGAAATTATTCAGAGTATGATCACAAGTGGGAATCTGGGATGAAGACGGAAATACCAGAATTCAAAGGGGGTATGCAAGCTGAAGAGTTTCTAGATTGGGTGGCTAACGTTGAAGAAATTTTTGATTTCAAAGAAGTTTTAGAACATCGTAGAGTGAAGTTGGTTGCTACAAGGTTGAGAGGTAGAGCTTTGGCATGGTGGCAGCAAACCAAACTTACACGTGAGCGAATGGGGAAGTCAAAAGTTGAATCTTGGGAGAAGATGAAGAAATTGATGAAAGCAACGTTCTTACCTTACAATTATCAATCTTTGATGTATCAACGTTTGCATAATTTGAGGCAGGGCACAAAGACTGTTAATGATTATGCGGATGAGTTTTACCAACTGATTGCAAGGAATGATATTATGGAAACAGAAGAGCAGCTGACATCTAGATTCGTTGGGGGATTGAGAATGCAGATTCAGGATATGGTTAATATGTTCGATCCAAGATCTGTGGCAGAAGCACATCAAAAGGCGTTGGCTTGGGAGAAACAGGGACGACGAGGAGGTGGTGTATTTACTAATTCCAACAATCAAGTGAAGGGTGTTAGTGGGAGTTCTAATGTTTCTAAACCTATCAGTAGACGAGTGGTGAAGGAGGCTGAGAAGGCGAAGGTTAACAATGGTTTCAAATGTTACAATTGTCAGGAATTGGGTCATAAAAGCAACGAGTGTCCAAAGCCAAAGAAGAGAACCATGATTGCGGAAGTTGAAGATGAGGATGTTGATGGAGGTTATTCTAGTCCAGTTGAGGAAGATGAACAGGATATTGCGTCAGGAGATGAAGGTTGTAATCTAATGCTGAGGGGATCGTGTTTGACACCGAAGCAGGAAGAAGCTAGTTGGTTGAGGAGTAATATCTTTCAGTCGACATGCACTATATTGGGGAAGGTGTGTAAATTTGTGATCGATGTAGGAAGCTGTGACAATATCGTTTCAACCGAGGCTGTGACAAAGTTGAAGTTGAAGACAGAGAAACATCCAAATCCATACAGGTTAGCATGGTTGAGAAAAGGAGGAGAAGTGAAAGTGGATAGACGAGTTCGTGTTCCATTCTCTATTGGGAAGAAATACAAAGATGAGATCTGGTGTGATGTAGTAGAGATGGATGTTTGCCACTTATTATTGGGAAGACCATGGCAGTATGATCGAGCAGTAAAGCATGACGGTCGGACCAATAGCTACAGTTTTATGTTTAAAGGTACGAAGATTATCTTAGTTCCAAAGAAGAGACATCAAGGAGAGAATAAGTCAGAAGAGATTGAAGAACTGAAAACTTTATTATCTCTGAAGGAGTTTGTCAAAGAGGTTGAGGAAGAGCCAGAAGTATTTTTGTTGATTGGGCGAGAGTGCAGAGAAGAAGTGGAAATACCAGAAGAAGTAAAACCAGTACTGGAAGAGTTTGACGATGTATTTCCAGAGGAATTGCCAACGGAGTTACTGCCGTTGAGAGACATTCAACATCAAATTGATCTTATTCCAGGAGCTGTGTTACCTCATAGACCACACTACAGAATGAGTCCCAAAGAGCATGAAGAGTTGCGAAGGCAGGTGGAAGAATTGCTTGAACAGGGGCGTGTGCAGGAGAGTTTAAGTCCTTGTGCTGTACCAGCTTTATTGGTACCCAAAAAGGATGGAACGTGGAGGATGTGCACAGATAGTAGAGCATTGAATAAGATCACAGTCAGATACAGATTTCCGATGCCGAGGCTTGATGATTTGTTGGATCAGTTGAGCGGGGCTACTATCTTTTCGAAGATTGATTTGAAGAGCGGATATCATCAAATTCGTATCAGGCCAGGTGATGAGTGGAAGACTGCTTTTAAAACCAGGGAGGGTCTATACGAATGGTTGGTAATGCCATTTGACTTATCAAATGCGCCGAGTACATTCATGCGGGTGATGAATCAGATTTTTAGACCATTCATTGGGAAGTTTATGGTGGTGTATTTTGATGATATTTTGATATACAGTGGAAGCGCAGAGGAACACTTGCAACATCTGAGAGAAGTATTGTTGGTATTGCGACAGGAACAGTTTTATGCTGCAACAAAGAAATGCGTGTTCATGACGCGGAGTGTTTTATTTCTGGGGTATGTTGTGTCGAAAGAAGGAATACAGGCTGACCAAAGTAAAGTCGAAGCTATCAGAAATTGGCCGTAGCCCAAGACGATAACGGAAGTTCGTAGTTTTCACGGGTTGGCTTCATTTTATCGAAGGTTCATACACTTTAGTAGTGTGATGGCACCAGTTACTGATTGTATGAAAGGGAAGCAATTTTTATGGTCGAAGGAAGCAGGATTTGCTTTTGAAAGAATCAAGGAACTTTTGATGACAGCACCAATTCTAGTTTTACCAGATTTTCAGTTGTTGTTTGAGCTACACACTGATGCGTCAAAGGTTGGGATTGGAGGGGTGTTGAGTCAGAAGGGGCGTCCGATTGCATATTTCAGTGAGAAGTTATCAGGAGCGAAGATGAGATACAGTACATATGATGTGGAGTTTTATGCTGTTGTGCAAGCTATTAAACACTGGAGACATTATCTATTTCAGAAGGAGTTTGTTCTTTACATTGATCATGAGGCATTGAAACATTTACAAGGACAAGACAAGATTTCAGCGAGACATGCATCATGGATTGCGTATCTGCAACAGTTTACTTTTGTTGTTAAACACAAGTCTGGAGTTACGAACCGTGTAGCGGATGCGTTGAGCAGAAGGAATCATTTGTTGACTACAATGAAAGTTGAAGTGACAGGGTTTGATATGTTGCCAGAATTATTTGTCGATGATCCTTACTTTGCAAAGTTTGTCAATAAAGTCAAGGAGGGAGAGACGGATGAGTTTATGATGATAGATGGTTTTCTGTTCAAAGGAAGTCGATTGTGCATACCTGATTGTAGTTTGAGAATGAAGATTGTAAAGGAGCTACATGAAGAAGGACATGTTGGGAGAGACCGTACATTACAGTTGATTTCACAGTCTTACTTTTGGCCATCGATGAGGAAAGAGGTGGAGAGGTTTGTTGAGCGATGTCATATCTGTCAGGTTTCGAAAGGAACTGCGACTAATGCGGGTTTATATATGCCATTACCTGTACCAACTAAACCATGGGTTGATGTGAGTATGGACTTTGTGTTGGGGTTGCCAAGAACACAGCGTGGGAACGATTCCATTTATGTGGTGGTTGATCGATTTTCGAAAATGGCACATTTTATTGCTTGTAAGAAGACGGCGGATGCGGTTCATGTTGCTCAGTTGTTTTTCAAAGAGATATACCGACTTCATGGATTGCCAGAATCTATTGTGTCGGATAGGGATACTCGTTTTCTGAGTCATTTTTGGCTAAGTTTGTGGAAGATGGTGGGAACGAAGTTGAATTTTAGCAGCGCTTATCATCCGCAAACGGATGGACAGACCGAGGTCGTGAACAGATCGTTGGGAAATTTGTTGAGGTGTCTTGTGCAAGACAATCTGAAAAGTTGGGACATGAAGTTATGCCAGGCAGAGTTTGCTCATAATCATGCGGTAAATCGAAGCACAGGGTTCAGTCCATTTCAGATAGAGTATTCAAGATTACCGAAGGGACCGTTGGATTTAATGGTAATACCACACTCAAAGGGGACAATTAAGAAAGCTGCTGATTTTGTTAAGGGGTTGACGGAATGTCATAAAATCGTTCAGGAACGATTGGAGAAAGCGAATGAGAAGTATAAACGTTCTGCAGATTTGAAGCGAAGAAATGTTGAGTTTAATGAAGGAGATATGGTATATGCTGTATTGACAAGAGATCGTTTTCCAGTAGGCGCTTATAACAAATTGAAAGCCAGGAAAATTGGTCCTGTAGAAGTCGTGAAACGAATTAATGAAAATGCTTATAAGTTGAAGCTGCCAGAGGATATGTACACTTCTGATGTGTTCAATGTTAAACATCTCGTTCCATATCATGGAGATGAACGAGCTGATGTGGAAGAATTTACAAATTCGAGGACGAATTTCTCTCAACCAGGGGAGGATGATGCAGGTCAAGTACTAGGTCGTGACCGACCTAGCAAACTCGTAAGTCGTTTGGGAACGATAGGTCGTATACGACCTAAGAATTTTGAAGCTAACGAAAGAAGGATACAAAATGAAGCACTAGGTCGTGACCGACCTAACGAAACTCTAAGTCATGACCGACTCAACTGGGGTAAAGGCATAAGTCGTGACCGACTTAAGGAAGGAGCTATGAGTCGTCAACGACTTAAGGGAAGTTCTGGGTTACGACCTAAAACTAAAAGAAGAGCAACACAAGTGGAAAAATGCGAAGGCTTAAGTCGGCAACGACTTAAGAGAAGTGTTTTGGTTAGTGTACGACTTAACGGAGCAGGTGATAAGTCGTTACCGAGTTACGACTTACTTAAGTCGCCTGAACGACCTATCGAGTCACGCAGTGAAAATGCAGAGCGAATTGGTGAAGTGTTAGGTCGTGAACGACCTAACGAGTCGAGAGTTAAGTCGCTGAAGACTGGAGCCGTGGATTCCAAAGCCGCTTTAATCAGAGCCGTAGATTTCTTAAGCCGCTGATGGATGAAGAGTATAAGTCGTAGGACGTTTGTTTTAGGTCGCGTACGACCTAAGTTGAGTCGTGAGAAGTTGTAAGTCGGCAACGACCTAAGTGATGTAATCTGTTTGTATTTTCTGCTTGTTAACTCGTAGTTCGCACTTGTTTTTAAGTCGTATGTTTGTAGGTCGTGTGTCTTACTTAAGTCGTAAGTCGGAGGGTGTTTTTAAGTCGGAACCGACTTATGAGATGTACAAATTTGTGGCGTGTGTTGTAAAATGCTATAAATAGGCGTGCATTGTACATTTTGAAGGTTGTTGATTTTTGAATAAAATTCTTGTTTGATTGCTTTGTGCTTTCATTTAAATTGGTAGTTGAGTGTCATCTCCTATCTCCTCTTTCGGTTACTCGAGTGCGCTCGATTCAACGATTGTAGAAGCCGATTCGCGGAATCAAGTGCGCTTGATCAACGCTCGAAGAATTGAAGATCTTTGAACCCGGTATCGTGCGCGATCAACGAGTTTGGGATAGCTAGAATTCGGTATCTTCGGATCAACGAATTCAGGCATTTCAGTATCTTCCAATCCATCGATTGTTACTTTCATCGATCTACATTGTTTTCGTATAATCCGCTGCGTCAGTTTTGGTATCAGAGCTTGTTTTAGCCAATCATAGCTAAATCGAGTCTTGGAGCCAATCATCTTGAAGAAGTTTGAATCGAAGTGAAGATTTGAGGTTATTAATCACGGCCGAGAGCAAGAGGGGAAGTTGTTCGACTTTGTATTGAAGTTTGGAGGATGGATCTATCTTGTTGGAAGTTGTTGTTCATCGCGAATTACAACAAAGTGGGAGTTTTCGATCCATTTCGATTTGGATCTAAAGTCGAAAGGTGTTCGAAATTTTGAAGTGGGCAAGTAGAACTTCGGCCGAGCTAAGCAAGGAAGGTCGTGTACATCATTTGGTCGAGAATTGAAGAGTTTGTGAAGTAGTCAATCATGCCGCCACGAAGAGCTAACCGTCATCAAAATGTTGAAGATTTGTATAAGCGGGAAGATGCCGAGCAAATGGAACAACGTATAAGTGACAAATTCAATGAGAAGTTGGATGAAGGCATTGGGAGATTAGAGAAGCTTATGACGGAGACGAATCAAAACCGGAGAAGGGTTTCACCTGAATCTAATCACGAGAGAAGTAGAGTTTCACCAAATTCCAACCAAGGGAGAAGTAATGATAATGATCATAGAAGTGTGAGCCGAGACAGTTATAGAAATGTTGATGACCGAGATCGTGTTCGGAGGAATGCAGATCGAGAATGGAAGGGTTTAGGGTATTAGAATAAAGTATGTTCCCATTTTACCCTTATCATATTCCTTCTACTTACTTATTTTCAATTCTCTTTGGCTTATATATTCATTAAGGCACAACCCCTTATCAACTAACAAATCTCAATACCTTAACTATTAACATTATTTTATTTAACTTATCCAATTAAATATTCTAAATAATGTTACTCAATAATCATTGTCGTTACAAACTCCCCTCCTTAAAGAAGTTCGTCCTCGAAATTACGATAAGGTACTCACAACAGTCAAACATAAAGGTAAAACATACCATGAAACAATTCAGGATAAGTATCTCAAATCCTGCTCTCGGTTTCCCAAGTATAGTCTCTCTCGTCGTCATTCCACTGGACTTTGACTAATCTAATTGCCTTGTTCCTTAGTCTCTTCCCATCTCTCGCAACTATACGAACTGGTTTTCTAACTATAGTCATATTTGGTTCCACTACTAGATCCTCTAACACGATCGGTGTAATAGTAGTTTCTGAATCTCGAATACACTTCCTTAGATGAGAAATAAGAAAAACATTGTGGACTCTTGCCAAACTATTCGGTAACTCCAATCTATACGCGAGTTTCCCGATCCTTTCTATAATAGGAAATGGTCCAAAGAATCTTGCTGCCAATTTTCCTGATTTTCCAAATCTGATTACACCTTTCATCGGTGATACTTTGACGAAAACATGATCTCCAACTAAGAACTCTAAGTCTTTCCGTCTCTTATCAGCATAACTCTTCTGCCTAGACTGAGCTTCTTTTATTCTAGCCCGAATTTACTCAATCTTTTCTGCAGGTTCTTTAACCAAATCTGGACCTAAGACTAATCTATCTCTAGTTTCCAACCAACATACTGGCGACTTACATGGCCTTCCATACAAAGCTTCGAAAGGCGTCATTCCTATACTAGTTTGATAACTGTTATTATAGGAAAACTCAACTAAGTGTAAGTGGTCTTCCCATGATCCTCCAAAATCTAGCACACAAGCTCTTAACAAATCCTCTAAGAGTTTGTTAACCCTCTCTGTTTGCCCATCTATCTGTGGATGTTAAGCAATACTCATTTTGAGCTTGGTACCTAAAGTCTCCTATAGACTTTTCAAGAGCTCATTAGTAAATAAGGAATCTCTGTCACTTACTATACTACTAGGAATTCCATGTAGTCTAACTATATTCTTCATGAATAACTTAGCTAAATCTGGTGCTGTCCTGGTCGACTTAACAGGTATAAAGTGTGCATTCTTTGTCAATATGTCCACTATAACCCATATACTCTCATTTCCTCTATTTGACCTTAGCAGCCCATCTATGAAATCCATTGAGATAGAATGCCATTTCTAAATTGGAATATCTAAAGGCTGAAGTAACCAACTCGGTTTTTGATGTTTGGCTTTTACCTGTTGATAGTTTAAATACTGCTTCACCCATAAGCCTACATCTCCCTTCATACCTTCCCAGAAGAAACTCCTTTTCATATCCTGATATTTAGTTCCTCCTGGATGAATACTGAACTTCGAACGATGGCATTCTCTAAGAATTTCCTTCATAATGTTTTCCACATTCAGAACATATAGCCTTCTGTTCTTCCTCAACCACCCATTCTAGTCAAGACTGAGATCTTTCAAGTCATTGCTCTCTGTTTCATTCCTTAAATTTCTTATCCATTCAGCTAATAATGGATCCTTTTCTCATTTAGAAGCAACCCTTTCGATCATCACTAGTCGAACTTCTAAACACGACAACTTGGTGGTTTCTCGACTAGAACTAGCCTTAGATCTCCAATGTATTCCACATGTAGTCAATGCTTCTAAATCTTTCCACTCGACTATAATTGCCAATACTGCATTCTAATATTTTCTACTAAGTGCATCTGCAACCTTTTTGCCTTTTCCCGGTGTGTATTCAATACCAAAGTCATAAGCTAAAAACTCCAGCCACCTCTGCTATCTCATATTCAACTCTTTCTGAGAGAATAAATACCTTAAGGACTTATTATTTGTGTATAACTCAAATCTCTCCCCTAAGAGATAATGTCTCCATACTTTCAACGTGAAAATCACCACAGCTAATTCCAAATCATGTGTTGGGTACCTAACTTCATGCGGTCTTAACTATCGAGAGTCATAGGCAATTACTTTACCTCTTTGTATTAACATAGTTCCTAACCCTGTTCCACATGCATCCATATACACCACTACGTCCGAATTCCCCTCTAGAACAACTAACACAGGTGCATTAGTTAATAAATGTTTCAGTTTCTACAATGCCTCCTCACACTTATCAGTGCAGACAAACTTCACATCTTTTCAAGTTAGCTTAGTCATCGATGCGGCTATCCACGAGAAATCCTTAATGAATCTCCGATAATAATCAGCTTATCCGAGAAAACTCTTTATCTCAGTCACTATTTCGGTCTCTTCCAATTATGAACTGCCTCGATCTTAGCCGGATCTACTGACAACCCTTTTCTGAGATTACATGACCAAGAAACTTCACTTCCTTCTTCCAGCAATGACACTTCGAAAATTTCTCTTTTAGTTGATGCTGCCTCAACGTCTCAAGCACCACTCTAAGATGATCTTCATGCTCTCTTTCATCCTTAGAGTATATTAAAATGTCGTCTATGAATACTAACATGAATCTATCTAAATGTTCTCGAAAGATTCTGTTCATCAAGTCCATGAAAAATGCTAGTGTATTAGTTAGTCCAAACGACATCACTGACCATTCGTACGATCCATATCTTGTCCTAAATGACGTCAAAGGAATACTATCCTCTACTACTCTAAGCTGATGGAACCCTTTTGCCAAATCCAACTGAGAAAATACTCTAGCTCCACTCATGGTTGAACAAATCGTTAATTCTAGGTAACAGATATCGATTCTTTATCGTCTTCTCATTCAACTTACGATAATCGATACACAACCTTAACGATCCATCCGGTTTTCTCGCAAACACTATAGCTGCTCCCCAAGGAGAACTACTTGGTCTGAAAAATTCTTACCTTCTAAATCCACCAACTGCATCTTTAACTCCTTCATCTCGGTAGGTGTCATTCTACTTGGCGGTATACTCACAAGCTTGCTCCTGACACTTAATCTATCCAAAACTCAATGGTTCATTTCGGCGGTAGTCCTATCATGGTCTAAAAGATATCTGTGAATTCTTTAACAATGAAAACTCGGTTCAACTCGTCTTTTGTCTCTATAACACCCAACAAAGCATTAGCCTCAAAACTAGGGTTTTCTACGGAGTATATAATCCGATCACTACAACTAGGGTGTCTAACTGATATTTTTCTATCATGTAAAAATATCCTAGCATCATACTTACTTAACCAATCCATACCCAAATATTTCTGAACCTTACAAAATCAAATACATGCAAAAATATATGACCTAACAATTCAAACTCTAACTGGTCACATCTCATCCCAAGTGTCACATATCCTTTTATCGAATTCGCAACCCTTATGGATGTAACTAGTTGTGAAGGTTCTAGGTTAAGCTTAGCTACCAAACAATGAGATATAAAAGAATGTGACGCAACAGTATCAAATAGAACTATAACTGATACACTATGAATCAAAAGCGTACCTCCCAACACAGCTTTTCCTTTCTCCTCAGCCGTTGGTCTTGAGGTAGCTGGTTCTAATGTAAACATTTTGTCTTTTCCATCATTGGCTGGTTCCTTGCACTGGTTCTTATAATATCCAATCTGATTACAGTTGAAGCATCTCACTCCTCTCTTGTCAGCAACCTTCTTCCGTTTACCTGTCCGACACTCATGAGCGATGTTGCAATTATAGCAAATTACTTCGGCCTTCCCTTTCTTGGCTGCCCTCCTTTCTAAGTTTCTTTCTTATGGAAAAATTTCCTCTTCTAGTTCTGCCCACTTTGAGTTTCCCTTTTTGTTACTATCATGGAAGGTGAGCATCTCCTTATGCCTCAAAGCCATCTCAAAAACTACATCACACGGATCCCTAATATGTAGCAAAGTTGCTTTAGCAAGCTCGGGTTCGTTTGGAATTTACATTAGTTGTGGTGCTTCCTTCACCAAGGTTAACTCTTCCATTCCTAGCATCCATATCTTACTTCCTTATAATATGCATTCGAGCCTTCGTAAGATACAAAATAATAGCCTAAGAAAGTTGGGAGACAGAGATAATTTTATATAGCAAATACAAGTACGTTACTACAACGTTATCCCATACCCCAATATTTTCTCTAATTCCTTAGGATTATGTTTCAAAAATCATTTTAAGTTAATATTTTTTCCATAAACCTATGCTATGGTACCAAGTTGTAACACCCCCTATCTTGAGGCCTAAAACAAAGTGCTACAGATGTTGCAGTCATCTATAGTATTTAACTTTCGGTGATAAAATACGGTAGTGTTAATGGTATCCATAATATCAGAAGCACATGAATATGAAATAAAATCATAGATTAAAGAAAAACAGCTTTTCTGATTACATTTCAAATCAATATTTCATATTCCGTTACATAATCCCAAAAACGATTCCCAGGTTTCGATCAAATACAATTATTACAAGTTACGCCAAGGGCAACATATGAGGATGCCCCCCATGGATGATCAGAGTACTAAATAGATAGACATATCAGTCATAAATACATCACAGCAGAAATACTATTAAACAAATCCTACATAGCTATCTTTGCCTCCTTCACGTGTTTGGAAGTTTATTCGTTCAACATACTAAACCTGAAAAGACCTTAACTCTCAATCTAGTCAAATTGATTTTGAGCACCGGAGAGTTTAAGGAGAAAAACATAAACTTCGAGCCAGACATAAAGCCTGGTGTGAATAATTCTATTACATCCTAGTTTACTGATATTAAATGGGACCACGCCGCTTAGCGGAATGGGTTTCCCCTCACTAATTTCCATTTAAAAGCATATCTTTTACAAATCAAAATCTTGCAATCAAACTGATTATAACAGCAAGAGCAATAACATATATACATATAAATCAAGAAATCAATGGGCTATCTGTCCATACTATAGCTTTATCTGGATAATTGTTAACCTTTGGCTGACTCGGGCCAACCAGACATAATCAATAATCAAGCTTCTATTAGACACAATACTAGGCCATCTGCCCTTAACTATCTTCTTCTAAGTTCAACTAACCCTAATTATTTTGTGGGCTCACCAATAACCCATCTTTACTCTGTACATTCCCTTCTGTGTGTAACATCATTTTAGTCCCATCTATGACAAAGCCCTACACACTGGAATTTTGGACTTATTTTAGCTAGGGGCTAATAGCTAAAGTATAGGGCGTGACCCTTCACCAGTCCCATCTGGTTTCTAATATCCAACTCATAAACTTAGGGTTAACTACCTCATCCAATTTTCCTTGGAAACATTTCTTTCAAAATGATCTAACCTTTTTAAATCATACTTAAACAAGGAAAATATGCTCTTTGCTTTACTCAAAATTCTTATGCCATGATATATGCATTACACAAAACAATGTTGATGAAATCTAAATCAATGGATATTCAATCCCTTCAAAATAAGTTAAAACCCATTTTAACGTAGAAAACTTTAGGCCATAAAACCAAAGCAATACATTCGAAACCCTTGTTTAAAACCTTAAATAATACCTTTCGAAATCATTGAAAACAACTCTTTCGAAAGCATTACTTAAAACCTTAGACATCCTCTTTCAAAATCATTTAAATTTATCTTTCGAAAGCATTAAAGTCTTCCTTTTGAAATAATTAAAAAATCTTTCGAAAACATTCACAATATACCTTTCAGAAGCATTGGGCTCAAGTAAAGGATTGTGGAAATATTGCTTTGAAACCATTTAAAATTATTCCTTTTGAACCATTGGGTTTAACATTTAATATAACCATTAAGTCAAAGAAAATAGAAGTGAAAGTATCCCTTTCAAAAGCTTTAATCCAAGTAAAAGAGCTGGAGAAGAGGATGGCTTCGAAACCCACCCTTTCGAGACCGTTGCCTCCGAAACCATTTAAAAGTGGCTACATGACCCTGTCGAAAGCATTGAGAAGGCAGCTTTAAAGTAAAAAGCGAAAGCACCCCTTTCGAATACATCATGATTCGAAAGGTATGACTATGGCAGCTAGGTATCGAATATGTTCAAATGCGGCTATCCTTTCGAAAGCTTCTTTTAAAACAAAAGCAAGCGGCAACTCTTTCTAAAAATAAGGGCAAGTGGCAACTTGTTTGAAAGTTTCTTTTTAAACAAAGTTATGTTGATTGATTCGAAAGCGAGTTAAAGTGGCTTCAACCCCTTCGAATGCATGTCTTCGACATAGTCCTTTTCGCCTTTCTCCAATGCATTATGTACTAGTTGCTTGATACCATGTGCATTGATTTCAAATGGGTTTGAAATGCCTACTGGGCATGGTGACGAAAGTAAGCAAAGGAAGTGGTAAAGTTGTAATTCGAAACGAAACTGATTTTATGCCTTCAAAGTAATTTCTTTTCACCTAACATGCCAATTTGTCAAAATATGATTAGTTTCCATTTCTTTATCAAAATCCTTTTCTAAAAAGGCTGCTGAATTCAGATTTATAATTTAAAACGTTTTAATCAAATAAGCCCTTCACCTTGATATAACATATAAAACATTTAGGTCCCTTAACTTAAATAATTTTATAACCATAGTAAAATACTTAGAAAAATTCCCCAAAAATAACAAAAATTTACTTTTAATATGTTTTCTAACATATATAAATTTCAGACCCAATATTATTCTATAATTGCCTCAAATAATTTAAACCCAAATTTTAACTGTTTTCTCTCATAGAAAATCCATAATAAATCCACAATTACTTAGAAAATTTTGAAACTTGAAACCCACTTCTAAAATACTATTTTTGGTCATATATCAAAAACGAAACTCATTTGAATGTCATTTAATTGGTTTTCTAATCTAAATGTATCATAAAAATCGTATAAATCATCAACAAGCATATATATATATATATATATTTTTAAACAATCATAACATGGTATATTACTTGCAAAATAATTCGGACATAATCAAGAAACTGAAATTATATTATCAAAAATGAGATGTAAATCAATTATTCACCTTAGCTTAGTGTTAAAAAGGTTGAGATTTTCCCTTTGATTAATTTCTTCAAGCTTTCTACTTGATTTCTAGCTTATCTTCTTTTTGATTCCTCTTAATGGTGGTCGGCCAAGCTCTTAGGGTTTTAATTTTGTTTGTGAATGTTAGAATGAATATGGAATGGAGAATGGAAGGGTTTAGGGTATTAGAATGATGGATGTTCCCATTTTACCCTTAACATATTCCTTCTACTTACTTATTTTCAATTCTCTTTTGCTTATATATTCATTAAGGCATGGCCCATTATTAATTAACAAATCTCAATCCCTTAACTATTAACATTATTTTATTTTATTTATCCAATTAAATGTTCTAAATAATGTTACTCAAAAATTAGGGTCATTACACTCATTCACACAATTCTCTTCTTCTTCCTCTTCTTAAAGTTTGTTAATGGATTCTAGTTCATAGAAAAAATGTAGCAAAACTATGGCAAAATATTCCAAAATAAAGAAAAATATATACACATGTATATACCATGTCAATCTACCTCCAAAACCAAGTCAACACCTCCTTTGCACTTCCACAACTCACAACCACCACATCTTCCACCATTGGCCGATAGCTCCACCTCTTCTAGCTTGGACCGTGCCCTTCCTAAGGTCTAAGGGGCGATTCCATAGGCTCCAACGCGATCGTAGCGACGCTATAGCGAATTTTCGTAAAGTTAGAAACCAATAAAGGTGAGAAACTCTACATATTTATATATGATATATTAGATGATATAATACATTATTCTATGCTTGTTTATGATGGTTGTTTTTCATGTTTGAATATGATAATATGGATGTTTGATTGTTGAAATGGCTCACGTTAAATACACGTCGAATTTCATAAAGGAAACCACTTTCTTTTAATAAATGAAATGGTGTATGTGGCATTGATAAACCTCTTTAAAATGATTTAGTAATGTTTTATAAACATTTAAAAGTGTTCGATAAAGTTTGGAAAAGAATATGAAAATTGAATTAAAATAGTCGCATCGCGTAACGGTAGTTCGCGATTTCGCGCCGTAAAAGTTTAAATCCATCTATATGATAGAATCAGAGTCGGAATTCTTTGGAATAAGAATTTTCCAAACTCTCATAATCATAGTTTTCAAACAAAAGAAAAGGATTGAACTTTCATTTAGTGGATATTGAAATATGAGCAAACCAAGTTTTCAAAATAATCGCGCTTTGGCAGTTTGGAAACCAGAGCAACAAATTATTTAACATGATATTTTTAATTCTTTCAAAATACGAAATATATTATATAAATATATTAAATGTTTTAAAAGAGTTTTGGGTTATAAAAATGGATTTCTAAATGATAGAAAAGTTGTTTTGATCAAATAAGCCTTAAAAGCACTATTCGTAGTACTTTTTCACAGCGGTTTTTAATAACTTTTGAAATATAGATTTAAACATAATTATTCTTTCCCAAACCTTTTAGAAATATTTTCAAATAAATAATCAAGTATTTTGAAGATGATTAGGAGGTTTTTTAAAGGATTTTAAATAAATGGTTAAAAGAGAAGCTATTATAAATAAATGATTTAGTCTTGGATCTAAAAGCCGATAACAGACTGGATTTTTCTATTCGTGAGATCCGAATGTGGGGTGCTTATACTAAGGAGATGTTCAAGAGCAACCAATACCCTGGCTCACTAGGCATCTTTCGTGGGCGAGGAATAGATAAGGTCGAAATGTCAGAAATGAGGCAAGTGTAAAAGATTCAAATTTACAAATTTAATACAACTTGGATTGTGTAGAAATAATCTTCTTATACTTAGTTTTAAATTCCAAGGAGGGAACCCATACTATCCATGTGAATTTAAAAGGTGATTCCACCATTATTCGATGGATAGTAAAGGTTGAATACAGAAATTGATATTGAGTAGAATTAGTATAATTTCTATTGATCCTTTTTACTCAATAAGGTTTTGCAATGTATTTATGAGAGATGATTTTGATTTGGTATTTCCAAAGTTAAAGAGAGGTTTAATGATTTCGTATATATTGGGAAAGAATAAGATTTAAAGATTCAAATCTCTGAAAGATATATTTTATTTGATAAAAGATATTGATAAATGAAATGATAATCACCCTCAAACTTAACATCTTTTATCGATGATTTGTTCGAAGTAACTGGGATTGGATTTGGGCGATTCCTATCCAAAAACCACTTCCAACCAATATACGCATTTGAAGTGAGGACATGGAATGATAATAAATTAAAAGATGGAATGCAAGGCTGCTTGTCACTGACCTTTAGGGGAAATTTCCCATATCATATATATGTGACATTAGTATCTTCATTTGGTCTTCGATGCAAGGGCTGCTCGCTACTAATCCTAGAGGTGGTTCCCGATAGGATGTAGTAGGAGATTGGTTTGTCCAGTTTCTGGACAACTTGTATGGACAAATGTCTGACATTGCATTTCTAAAATGCATGTACATTGATTTTTAAAAACGTACATCTGTTTGGTGGAGTAGGAAGTAACTTTACAATACTTAACACTCTTCTCTGAGACGTACGAGCTCAGAGTTTTTACATTTGTGGAAATCAATAGTGTGTGATGGAATTGGCAATGTGGCATTCAAGTGAAATGTGTTCTATGAGAAAGATAATCATTATCTCGAGCCTCATCACTCGGAAACAACTTAAACAGAGCATGCCGTAAGGCTATGCGGTTTGCAACCAATAGGGTATGGTCATCACCTTTCTAGATTACTCTCTATATGTCGAGTATGTTGTGTATGCTATGGGATCCCAGATAGGTTGGTTACGACCCGGGTGATGTCATATTCGGTTCTATTTCCAACACCAGATGGGTCTTCAGGTAGGTCGGTCTTGCTAGGTGCAGAGCATTCAAAGGTTAATCCTCGGTACAACCCTCTGGAGATGTACTGTATGGAAGGTAGTCCCTTACCTGCCATTGTATGGAAATCCATTCTCCAATAAGTGCCTTCAGACTTGATTGTAAACCTATTATGCTGGAATTTAATTAATGTAACAATTTCAGCTAAGATTATATAAGTTTACTTGAAAAGTGTTTTCAAAAAAATGTCATTAAAAACAATATTCTTGGATTTTGCATAGGAAATGTTTTAGTTATCATAAGGTAAAGTCCTGTTCCATGTTAATGTGTGGCGAGGTCTTATGAGATACACTTTGTTTCAAAATATATGTATTTGAGTTTCTCACACCAGTCCTATGATTGACTTGGAGTTTAATTTTCTTTTCCCTTAAACTCTGGGTCCCCATTTTTCGGGCCGCCATGTTGTAGGTAGTATGGAGCATTTTGGAAAAGAGCAAGGAGCATGGAGCATGGAGCATTTTGGGTTCTTTGTAGAAGTTATCTATTAATTTCGCTGTATTATGTATTCTCTGTCTACCAAAACTTGAAAGGATAGGTAGTTATAACTATCCTGGCTGGATTAGTACTTACTAGAACTCTGATGGAGAAACTTAGAGTAATTGCAAATACTGTTCATATGTATAATTAAATGTTGAATGCGATGTAAGATTTTATTTTGTTTTGTCTTCTATCTTTATTTTCTTTACCCCATGATAATCCACCTCTTCGGCACTTAGATTTGTAGCACATGAATACCGGGGATGTATTAGTGTCGATTTCTAAGGGTGAGGAGGTGGGTCGTCACATTTGGTATCAAAGCTTAGGTCGAGCCAACACCTGAGCCTGAAAAGGGTAAAGTCTCATCAGAGATAGGGTTAGTAATACCCTAGGATGAGTAACTCATTAGAGATAGGGTAACTGACACCCTAGAATGAGTTGAGACAATTATATCAGAGCGTGTATTTGTCAATGCTATTTTCTTTTGGAAAATTGGTAAATGAAATAATTTTACCTAGGATTATATTTTGAATATAAAGGAATATCTTTCAAAATATATAGTTATTTATGTAGTGTTTGATTGTTAAGAGAATGATAATATTCCATTATTATCTTTAATTGATTGGTTATTTGATTTAAAGTTTAAATACAAACACCTCGTGAAATTAGTTTCACAAATTGACTAAGTGGTGTTCGATAAATAATAATGCTAGTTTAAGATTAAAGGAATTTATTTAAGATAAACAAATTTTATGAATGCGTTTAATAAGTGATATTTTGAAATAATAAAACTGATATTTGAATTCTTAGGAAAGTAGATTCAAAATAAAAGTTATTTTGAAAAGAAAAAAGGAGTGTTTTGACAAATAAGTCCATCTTTTATTACAAAGGAAATACAGTTTTAAAGAAGATAGAAATAGTTTGAAGCAAGTATTTTCGAAATAGTTTATATAAGCGATTTATAAAAGTAATATTTTATAAACAGAAGTAATAGACTTATAAACGGTGTTTTATAAATATTAAAGATGGATTTGTAATTGATATTTTTTAATAGATTTATAAATGGGATTTTGTAAATAAAGGAGATCTGGAAAGGAATAGATTTATAAATGGAATTTTATAAATAAAGAGTTTTATAAAAAGGAAGGAGATTATAAAACATGGTTTTATAAATATAAAAGGGTTCGTCTTGATAAGTAGAGGATGGTTTTTATAAAGGGAGATACATTTTGTTTTAAAAGTACAATAATCTATTAAAGGAATGTTTTGAAAGTGATATTTACAATGGATTTAATGGTTTTGAAAGTGATTTAAAATGTGTTAAGTGGTAGGAAGACATGAATTTCAACATTTTTTTGTAATAAATATTTTCGAGAAAACGAGGAAGGCGTAGACTATAACGCTGTTGTTATAGTAAGTGATTTTCGAAAGAAGATGTTTTATATAGTATATGGGATTTACACATATCCTATATTTGATGTAAAGATTCGGGGTGGGTAACTTATATCTATTTTGAAGTTAAAGATGACGTCCATTCAAGGTCTGAGAGGTAATGATACCCCAACTTGATCGGCTTAATTGTTAACTAATAATTTAAGTTTGACATCAAAAATTAATACTAGGTATAATTAATCAGATCCCTATACTAGTCTATTTTGGTTGTCATAACGATGTTTTATGCAACATTCGTTTTGACCTAATAAAACGTGTTTTGGAAAATATAAAGCTTTCCTCAAATTTTTTTTAAGTATATAGCGATATTTTCTAAGTGATAAAATTGAAATAGTTTCTTCGGAAAGAAGATAAAAAAATTTTGGTGAATAATTTTTTTAAGGTAATTATATATAAAGAAGCATCTTTATAAAAATGTTTGAGATAAAAGTATTATGAAATGTTTTCATAAACATTTTGGGAAGGTTAATAAGTACGTATGAGGTACATAGGTCATTTCGTTGCAACGATTTTGATTAAAGATTCAAGTACGGAACTTTGAGATGTTTACACCGGTCGGAAAAGGATTTAAGACTCAATTTTTGACAATGAACATTGATGAGGATTTTTGGTTAGGACTTGCGTTTTCTATCATAGTCAAGAGCTATGTAAGGAAAAGAAGGTTTTTGATCAAGAAACCTTATTAGAGTCCACACTAGAGGATCAAAGGATCGATACTAGTTCGGAAGTAAAGTTGTGTGTTCGAATAGAAAATTGAATCAGATATTGCGTACGGATTATCTCTATACATCACATGGGTTTATATTTTAAATTTAAAATAATGTTTTTACCGAGTTTTGGTTAGATGTAATTTCAAAGATGAAATTCTTTTAAAGAGGGAAGCCTGTAATGACCCATAAATTTATCACTTTGATAAATTACATTTATATTTGAAATATTCAAATACAAGATTTTATAACACAAATTATAATGTTTTGAACCATAAATAATGATGGTAAACTTGTTTTAGAAATATATTAACCAATATAGATATTTGGGATTTTCATCAGAAAAACGACGAAAATCAGTTTTCGTGAGAATTGAGATTTTCTCAATATTAGTGTGCACGGAACTGGATACATATATTTATTTATCTATATAAACAAGAATATGAAATAAAAATTATTTATTTTATTTTTGAAATAAAATGTATTTATAACATCATCAGGGATGTCATCACTTTTATAGATTTTCTAATATGTTTAAATTAAGGTTAAATACTCAAATAATTGTTTTAAAACAATGATAATTCATGTTAATAAGTTATATATCGATAATAAATCATTTATAAAAGTTTTATAAAGTTATATATTTGATTTGAAATTATAAGGAAAATTGATATCGTTTTATCGATATAATACCACTTTTTGTTAACAATTGTTTAGTATTGATTTATATGGCTTTATAATCAAATATGATCATTTTAATTTATTAATAATAATGATAAATTAGTTTTCAATTTTTTTACATTTATATGTAATTTAACTAATAAGTGAAAATGTGACCGGGAATCGGCTTTTCGATTTTCAACAGTTTAACGAACGGAAGTTGTTCGAAGCTGTTGCAACCTTGTTTATATGTCTTGTGCACATATATAACATACATATGTACACCCTAATATACACATGAACATATACATACATACAAATATACATATACACTTATATATATATATATTACAAAAATATCTAAGATATTTTCATTTTCTTACTATGTAAGCATCCTTAAAGTCAATGCACATGGTGGGTGATGCATGCGTGTGTAATGGTGATAATGTAGGGAGCATGGCAAGTGAAATGATGGGGAGGAGGTGGTAGAAAGTTGAGATGTGATGGTAGGAAAATATCATGATATTTTTGTGCAAACTTTTGCCTATAAATACCAAGCACCCATTCACACATTCATTCACAAAATTCTCTTCTTCTTATTCCTCTTGTCAAAGCTAATTATGGCTTCTAATTCATAGAAAAAATATAGCAAAGCTATTCCAAAATAATCCAAAATATATACACATGTATATACCCTGTCAATCCACCTCCAAAACCAAGTCAATCACCTCCTTTGCACTTCCACAACTCATGGCCACCACATCTTCCACCATTGGCCGAAATCTCCACCTCTTCTAACTTGGGTTGTGCCCTTCCTAAGGTCTAGGGGTCGATTCCATACGCTCCAATGCAAACGTAGCGAAGCTATACCGAATTTTCATAAAGTTAGAAACCAATAAAGTTGAGAAACTCTACATATATATGATATATTGTATGATATAATACGTTTTTCTATGCTTGTTTATGATGGTTGTTTATCATGTTTGAATATGATAATATGGATGTTTGATTGTTGAAATTGTTCACGTTAAATACCCGTCGAATTTCACAAAGAAAACCACTTTCCTTTAATAAATGAAATGGTGTATATGGCAATGATAAACCTCTTTAAAACTTTTAAAATGATTTAGAAATGTTTTATGAACATTAAAAGTGTTCGACAAAGTTTGGAAAAGAATATGAAAATTGAATTAAAATAGGCGCATCGCGTAATGGCAGTTCGCGATTTCACGCCGTAAAAGTTTAATTCTTTAAAATAACTGCGATCAAGATTTCATTTAGTAGATTTTTAAATATGAGCAAATCAAGTTTTCAAAATAATCGCGTTTTGGCAATCCGGAAACCGAAGCAATAAATTCTTTAAAATGGATATGTTTAATTCTTTAAAAATGTGGAATAAATTCTATAAACATATTAAAACCTTTTAAAAGAGATTTGAGTTATAAAAATGGATTTTTAAATGATAGAAAAGTTGTTTTGATCAAATAAGCCTTAAAAGCACTATTCACAGCACATTTTGCAGCGGTTTTTAATAACTTTTGTAACATAGATTTAAACTTAATTATTCTTTCCCAAATATTTTATAAAAGTTTTCAAATAAATAATTAAGTATTTTAAAGATGATTTGGAGGATTTTTAAAGGAGTTCAAATAAATGGTTAAAAGAAAAGATGTTATAAATAAATGATTTAGTCTTGGCTCTAAAAGCAGATGAGTACACTAGATTATTCTATTCGTGAGATCCGGATGTAGGGTGCTTAAACTAAGGAGATGTTTAGGAGCAACCAGTTCCTGGTTAACCTGGCCTCTTTCCTGGACGAGGAATAGATAAGGTCGAAATATAGGAAACGAGGCAAGTATAAGAGATTCAAATTTAAAAATTTAATACAACTTGGATTGTACAGAAATAATCTTCTAATACTTAGTATTAAATTCCGAGGAGGGAACCCATACTATCCAGGTGAATTTAAAAGGTGATTCCACTGTTATTTGATGAATAGTAAAGGTTGAATATGGAAAATGATATTGAGTAGAATTAGTATAATTTCTATCGACCTTTTTTTTACTTAATAAGGTTTTGTAATGTGATTTATGAGAGATGATTTTGATTTGGTATTTCCAAAGTTAAAGAGAGGCTTAATGATTCCGTATATACTGGGAAAAAAATATGATTTAAAGATTCAATCTCTAAAAGAGATATTTTATTTGATAAAAGATATTGATAAATGAAATGATAATCACCCTTAAACTTAACATCTTTTATCGATGATTGGTTCAAAGGAACCGAGATCGGATTTGGGTGATTCCTATCCGAAAACAAAATACATGGAATGATAATAAATTAGAAGATGGAATTTGGGGCTACTTGTCACTGACCTTTAGGGGAAATTTTCCATATCATATATATGTAGCAGTAGTATCTTTATTTGATCTTCGATGCAAGGGCTGCTCGCTATTAATCCTAGAGGTGATTCCCGATAGGATGTAGTAGGAGAGTTCCTTCGGTTTGTCCTATTCCTGGACAACTTATATGGACAAATGCTTGACATTGCATTTCTAAAATGCACGTACATTGATTTTTACAAACATACATCTGTCTGGTGTTGTAGGAGGTAACTCTACTATACTTAACACCCTTCTCTGAGAAGTACGAGCTCAGAGTTTGTACATTTGTGGAAATCAATTATGTGTGATGGAATTGGCAATGTGGCATTCAAGTGAAATGTGTGCTATGAGAAAGGTAATCGTTATCTCGAGCCTCGTCACTTGGAAATGGCTTAAATAGAGCATGCCGCAAGGCTATGCGGTTCGCAACCGTTAGGGTATGGTCATCACCTTTCTAGATTACTTTATATTTTTCGAGTATGTTGTGTATGCTATGGGATCTCATATAGGTCAGTTATGATCGGGTGATGTCATATTCGGTTCTATTTCTGACCCCAGATGGGTATTCGGGCAGGCCGGTCTTGCCAGGTGCAGAGCTTTCAAATGTGTGGATCCTCGGTACATCCCTCTAGTGATGTATTATATAGAAGGTAGTCCCTTACCTGCCATTGTATGGAAATCCATTCTCCAATAAGTGCCTTCGGACTTGATTGTAGAACCTTTTATGTTGGAACTTAATCGATGTAACAATTTCGGCTAAGATTATATAAGTTCACCTGAAAAGTGTTTTCAAAAGAATGTCATTAAAAATAATATTCCCCAATTTTGCATAGAAAATATTTTGGTTATCATAAGGTAAAAACTTGTTCCATGTTTATGCGCGGTATGGTCTTATGAGATACCCTTTGTTTCAAAATATTCGTATTTGAGTTTCTCAAACCAGTCCCATGAATAACCCATAGTTTATTTTTCTTCTCCCTTTAACACTGGGTGCCTCATTTTTTGGGTAGTCAAGTAGTAGGTAGTGTGAAGCATTTTGTAAAGGAGTAAGGAGCATGGAGCATTTTGGGTTCTTTGTAGAAATTATCTATTAACTCCGTCGTATTATGTATTCTATATCTACTAGTACTTGAGAGGATAGGTAGTTATAACTATCCTAGTTGGATTAGTACTTACTAGAACTCTGATGGAGCAATTTGGAGTAATTGCATGTACTACCAATATGTATAATTAAATGTTGAATATGATGTGAGATTCTATTTTGTTTTGTCTTTTATCTTCATTTTCTTTACCGCGGGGTAATCCACCTCTCCGGCACTTGGATTTACGACACGTGAATACGGGAGATGTACTAATGTCAATTTCTAAGGGTCAAGGAGGTGGGTCATCACAGAGCACATCGAATGGTGAATCTGCTACGTTAATTTCAACAATTCAAATTCATGGAATTATTCTTATCAATGTAATAACCCGCCTTTATGACCATCAAAAGTCGTCACCGAATACTACCACTGTGTTCAATTGTCGTGCATCTAATCATCAAAATGGCAGATTGTTAGGGTAAATAAAAAGAAAAAAATAGAGAATAGAGGAAAAACAGAATCTCACAGTGGAATCGACAACATATAATATAACAAGGGCAGTAGAAACTGTCACTCCAAAAATAAAGAGTATACTGGAGTTAAAAACAAACCTTATCAGCTGGACAGTTATAAAATCCCGATTTTACAAATGCTGATGGGAATACTATATAATACAGCGAAAAACAAAACACTACGATAGGTGAATCACCAGCTCCCCTCCAAGATCTCCATATTACCAAAGTCAACCTGGGAAAATACTCGGTCTGACCAGAGCATTATAATAACATAACACCCGAATCTGTCTAGAAATACCAGTGTGAGATAACTTAAATAATGGGGAACATAGAAAATTTCTGTCAGACAACGCCACTAACATGGAACAAGTTTTTACCTCATAAGAATAACATTTATATAGGCAAGAGCAGAAATAATCATCAGGAAACAAATCCAAATATGAATGAAAGTAAATAATATTAAAAATAGACTTGAAAGAATGAAAATAACCGGAGTAAAATCCAAATTGGATAGATGGATAAAAACAAGGAAACTGTCCAAATTTAATTGAATGGACAAAACAAGGTGATAGTCCAAACTTGGTAGAATGGAAAAAATCAATACTTAAACACCGTGAAGAGTGGTTGACTCCTATCATGGAAATACAAAGATAAACAAATTCAAGGTTTCGAATCAAATAATGAAAAGAAAATTTCCAACAAATGATGAGGGTGCATCCCCCTTAAAAAAGTATACCTCTAGAAATATACTTGAAAACCCCGGGAATTCCAATCCGGACCCCGCCAATCCTTATCGAGAATCCGAGCATTTCATATCTAAATGCGTAAAACCGAATCCAACCTAGAGTGGATATGAAAATACCCTAATGGGAGCAACCCCACATAACATTGGCCCCAAAAACATGTGCTTTGATTTAGTCATTTCCGACAAAGGATAACAAAGCTCAAAGAGCAGCAAATCATTTTTAAGGTGACGATACGCCATGAAGAAAGCCGAAATCGATAATTAATAAATCAACCATTGAGGATAATTAAAATGATCGTATATTGAAATTAAATGTAATATCCCGGAAATTTGGGGCAATATCAATTTAATAATCTGTTTAAATAATTAAATTGATTTGATAATATTTGATAAAAAAAAATTTGAATTGGTTAATAATCTAATTAAATAAATATTTAATTAGTGAATTTTATCTTTTATAAGTTAATAAAATGATTTCTATCTATAATATATATATGAGTATATATATTGTAAATAGATTGCCTTTGATTTGAAAGTTAATAAATAAATGAAATCTTGTTTTAAATTTCTAATATATATATTGATAATTTTGAGATTTTGATTTATTTAATATTTGCTTTTCAAAGCTATTTAAACAAAATATCTATATAGTTTTAAATAAGATTTATAATAAGGATTATTTTATTTTCTTATTAAATATGATTTAAAAGTGAATATATATATATATAAGTTTAAAATACAATTTACATATGATATGTTAATTCATTTAATAATAGTAGTAATTTATAATCTCTTTATAAATTATTTAAAATTGATAAATGAGTTATTTCCAAACAATATTAATAGTATATTGTTTTTATAAAATAGATTTTTATATAAAATAAGATTTTAAAGAATTTGAATGTGTTCTTTTAAATTGACTTTAAATTGGATTTTAAATATAATTTGAATTTGGATTTTGATTTAATTTTTGAATTCAAAAAGAGGTAATATTTAAATAGTTTGGATCTCAAAGTATATGTAAACTTTTATTTATAATAATTAGTTTTGTTTCTTTATAAGTAATATATATAAATAGATAAGTAATTGTATTTAATAAATAAAGAAAAGCTTTTATTTACATTTAAATAAATAAGTGTTACTTAAATGACATGTGTAAATCTATAAAAGCTTGTTTAAACAAATGTAAACTAATTAACCACTCTAAGTGACAAATGTCAAGTTTTTAAAATTTTGTTTTCTTTTATTTTTAAGAAACTACAAATTAACTTATATATGCATACCTCTTCCTTCATTTTATTTTTCTATCTTCTTGAATTCAAAGAGATAAACTTTCAGCCTGAAAATTCAAAACAAATCTGATAATCAACTTCCCAAAATCATAACAAAACCTGTAACCTCTCCAAAGAGAATCTGTAATCAACTCCTCAAACAATAATCAACATTTCTTCAATCTCAAAACAAAGCCTGCAAGTGTAAACCTGTAATTCATTATTCCAAAAAAATCAAAAGGCAAAGCCTGTTTTCTCTTCAAATCTGAAAGCCTGCATATTTTCTTTAATCTGGAATCAAATTCCAGTCTGCATGCAAGATTCTGTAAACAAGCAACTCAAGTTTTAAATCAAAGAAGCAAGGCATCTCTGCATACAAATTTCTATAGCTAGCATTCCAATTTTCAAAGAAATTCAAGCATTCAGTTTTAAAGGTTTCAAAATCAAGGCTATTTCAAAGAATAAAGCTCTGTTCTCTGCTTTTAAAAATAGGTGAGTAACACTTTCTAAAAACTTAAGTATTCTATATAATCTGGTTGCATGCTTATCTCTGAAATAAGTTGTCTGTGAATATATTCTAAGTATATCTCTGTGCATGTATGTATATATAGGTTGGTGTGCATTGTTTGTTAACTATGATATCTCTGTTTCCAGTTTCAAGCTCAGATTTGATTTAAATTTTGTATCTATTGACCTAGTCATTATCATGATTTAAATTATAAACAATAATTGATTGTTTTATCATATATTAGAGTTTAAATTTTTATTTAAGTTAAAATAAAATGAGGACTTCTCTGGAAAATAGAATAGAGCAGGAAAACTTAAGTTTTGTTAAAATTCGAACCTCTTAATTCATTGATTCAGGTATACGATCTGAATCCCTGATTGAAACCATGATTTTTAAGATTCGAATCATGATTTTTAGAAGTAGGTTGAAGGAGCAGTTCGAGGTTGATCAAAATGAGTGTTTTGAGTTACCTCTGATGATCTAGTTGGTCGGAGTAGTCGAAATTTTCTCTGGTGATAGAGGAGTAATAAGGGATTGTGGGAAAAATGTCAGATGAATGTTCTAATCATTGGGGAGGCGACGGTGATCATTTTATGTCTGGAAACCTAGTTTTGCAGTGCTGGGATGTTTGATTTTTCGCGAGGCCTCTAAGTGATCGAGTGCCTTGTTATTCGAAGACGCCATAGCTTGGATGTTGAAGAATGAGTGGACGAAGTTTCAAAGCTTCGGATGGTCGGAGTTGCTGGGTCGTGGCGATGTCAGGTTTGAAGATGGTTCCAGTTTATTGTTCCAGGTGAGGATCATAATGCTCGATTTCGATTTTCGTGTTTGATCGAGGCTCTGGTGATCGAGTTAGGGTATGGGGTTGATTGTCGACTTGTAGAGTTCGTCGTGGGTGGCCGGAGCTCAGGCGAATAGCGGTGCACGTGCACATGATTGATTCGAATATCTGGAAGAATTTGAGTTAGAGGAAGAAGATAAGGCATACTCGAGTAAGTTGATGAGTGACTCGAAGTCGTACTCGTGGAAGTGTAGAAATGGCTCGGGTTCGTACAGGGGAGATTCGAGTGAGTTTAAAATGTTTTTAAAATTTCTAAACATAACAGAGTTTAAAATAAGAAGGGGAGGAAAACTCGAAGTAGGTCTCGGGGTTTCCAGTTTTTACTCGGGTAATTTGAAGTTTTGGCTCGGGTAAGTTGTGGCGTTATAGTTTAAAAACTGGACAGTGTTTTTAATTTTAAACTTAATTTTAAAATGTTTAGCAAGATTTAAAAAAAAAATCCAGTTTTAATAAAATTTGAAGGCATGGATTCAAGGTTAAATTATATTCTAGATTTGAAATGAATAAAGCTTATAAAATTTTAATGTTTTAACAAATGTAAATATTTAAAGTATATTTAAAAAAAAGGGTTTGAATTTTAATAAATTGGTTTAAAAATCTTTTAAATATTAAGTGCTTTCTTAACATTTGGTTTTAAAAAGAATTTGGTAAATTGATTTAAAAATTGTTAATAATTAATGAGGGTTCATTAATTAGGAATTATTAAATAATTAATTAATGGGATTAATTTTGAAAATCAATTAGATTAATTAACTAATGATAATCATTTATAAATTGGTTAAGTATAATTTACTTAATGGAAATAATTAAATGAATTAATTACTTAAGGTAATTAATTAAATAAATTTGATAAGTTTAAATTAATTTGTTTAATTAAATTAAGAAATCACTTGGTGATTTGATAAGTACTTAGATGTAATTAGTGAAAGTATAAATTACTTAGGAAAGTAATTAAAGTTAATTAGTGGATGTAATTAACTAAGGATGATTTAATAAAAGTAATTTGAGTTTAATTACTTTGAATAATTAATCAAAGGATTAATTAAAGGATAATTAATTAAGAAGTAATTAATTAAGGGAAGAGTAATTAAGGGTAGTTAATTACTAAATGTGATTTATCAAAGGTGATTAATAATTAAAGATTAATTATTAAATGTAAATAATTTAAATGGAGTAATAAATTAAAGGAGTAATTAAAGATTATTATTAATTAATATAATTAATATTGTAATTAAGGATTGATTAATTAAGATTAATTAATCAATAATAAGTGATTAAAAAGTAATTAATTAATTGTAATTAATTAAGGATTAATGTAATTAAATATAGTTAATTAATTAATGAAGTAATTAAAGATTAATTACTGTAATGGTTTAAGATAATTAATTTGTGAAATTAATTAAGTATTAATTACTTAAAGTAATTAAAGGGTAATTAATCAGGAATGATTAATTTAGATGGATACTTAGAGTGATGATTAATTAATTGGTTTAATTAATAATTAAGTAAGCAGGATTTATAGAATGAAGTAATTAGTTTAATTCACTTTAAATTAATTAGATGATATAAATCATTGCTTAAGGATGGATGAATGAGATTGAATGTATTTCATTGTTTGATATCTCTGATGAGATATGTGTTGATATATGATATGGATGTTTGGTTGAATTATAATGATAATGTGAATTATCTGTTTGGATGATAATGTAGATTATCTATTGAATTATCTATCTTTGTGTATATAGATAAGAATTGAATTGTTTTAACCTTTAAAACAACTTGGCCCTTAAAAGATACGTTTTGGATTTCGATGAGACCGGGATCGGGTTTCCGTATACCGGATTTCCAGGTCTGGAGACCCGAATACCACATCGATCCAAATTAACGATAGGTCGTGAATCAAGTGAAGATGAAGATTCAGAGTGCAAGGGTTATTGTCGTTAACTCTGAGGGTGATTCCAAAACGAGTGTAACGAGATAATGCCTTCGGTTTCGTTCGAACCCGGAACGAACTTGTATGGATTGAATGCTTTCAGAACATCGTCAGGTGGACGATGAGCATTCCAAGTGATGTGTTCTTTTCTAAGGTAATCGTGACCTCAAGCCTCACAAACCGGGAATGGCTAAAACAGGGGAGGTGCAGCAAGGTTAGTGGGTAGCACCCAAGTAGGACAAGGTTACCTCTGTCTAGATGTCCCTTTCTATTTTCGACTTAGTGGTGCGGTTGCTGATCCCAACCGTGAGGTATCTTGTGCGGGAATTATCCAGTAAGGGATGTTCCGACCTTGTGTTGCAGGGGATTGGGAGTGATCCTCGGTACGGTGATCTAGGCCACGTACTGTGACGGGCGGTACCCCAGTAGCCCTGCCATTGTATGGAATCCAAAATCCAATAAGTGCCAACGGACTTGATTGTATAACCCACTTTGTGGCTAGTATGCTGGAATTTAATAATGTAACAATTTCAGCTATTTCATATTTATTTGAAAACCCTAGACCCTATTATAATACAATCGAATTTCCTATCAAATGTTTTGGTTAGCGTAAGGTAAAAACTTACCCATGTTTATGTGTGGGAAGTCTTACGTGATACTTTTTCTTTCAAAAGGTTTTGAAGTTAAACAAGTTTAACCTGTTACTCACACCAGACCCATGTCTGACCCAAGTTGTTTATTTCTGTTTTATAAACTCTTGGGTACTCAAATTTTTACGAGTAGCCAAGGGATTCAGGTTAGCCTTGACGAATTGTGGAGGAGCAATGGAGCAGGAGGCTTCGGCGTTGTAGATAGATAGTAGTTTCCGCTGTGTTGATCTTTGTTTAGATCTTTGTTTTGTATTGAGATGTAATAACTAGACAGATGTTATAACTGTCTAGTATATGATGTGAATCTGTGTAACTCTGATAAGTGTTGTATATGATACTATGTAATATTTATGTGATATAATATATTTTGTTCGTTTCCGCTGTGAGTATTTGTGTTTGTTTCTTTTCTCTTCTTTTCTTTTCTACTTCTCACCCCTTTCTTTCTTATTAGCGATACGACTTTCTATGGAGAGAAAGTCGTGGTCGTTACATTAAATATCATATATTTACCATTACTCGTTGATTCCAAACAAGTGCTATCTCTCGGTTGAAAATGAAGCTAGACAAGTTGAGGTAGTTTTACCTCTAGGCATCGCCTTGACGTCCTTTTTAACCTTTGAGATAGAAACAAGTCCAAGCCTCAACGTTTAGCGTTAAAAGTGTGACTAGATCCTTTACATATAAGTGATATCGATTACAGAACTAATTTTCCATAACAAAAATCGAACTTTAACTTTTAAAACCTAAACTTGTGCTTGATTTCCATATTTCGATATTGGTAACAACACTTTGGAAATATTCCTTTAAAAATGTTATTTTAAAAGACAAACTTGTAATACTAAGTGTATTTAAACAAGGGTCAAAAACAAATGTCATTAAAACATGGTTTTCTATAAACCCAAAACAATTTACACTTAGCTTTATTTATAAATAATTCCTTTTTAAAGGACTTTCACATTTATAAACCATTATTTATAGTTTTAAAACAATTTTTATTATCCCAAAAGATAATAAAGCAATTTAAATATTTTTATAAATTTAAAAACAATATTAATTATCATGAAAGATAACTAATCAAATTTATAATCTCTTTTAAGTAAACAATTCCATAATTTTTAATAAAATAGTTAATTATTTCCTAACACTTTTATATCATTAGTAAATTAACTATGAAATCTTTATTAAATTGGTTTATTAACTTTAAAAACACTAAATTTGTTATTTAACTTAAAACGCTTTTTATTGTATTAGTTAATTTACTTTAAGCACTTCTACTAAATCAACTAATTTACTTTAAATATCATCAATTACCAAGATTAATTAAAATAAAATAATCATTAATTTAAATAAATGACTAATCTCAAACACCATTAATTAAAATGATTAAATAATTTTAAATGCCATTAATTAAAATAATTTATTAAGTTCAATAAATTAATTGGATTAATTAAATTCAAACCTCATTAGTTAAAACGATTAATTAAAACATCATTTATGAAAATGATTTATTTAACTATAAACCATCATTAATTAAAATGATTTAACTAAATTACAAATATCAATAGTTAAAACAATTAGTTAAAATTAAAAAAAATCATTAATTAAATGATTAATTAAATTCAAATATCATTATTTAAAATGATTCATTACTTTTAAATATCATTAATTAAAATGATTACTAGTTCTAAATACCATTAATTAAAACGATAATTTGAACTTCATTTCCAAAAATAAAATAATGGATTAGACTTAAATAATCATTAATTGAATGATTAATTAACTCCAATCTCATTTAAATCAAAAGATAAACTAATTTCAAGACACCATTAATTAAATTGGTTAATTAATTCCAAAATCATTAGTTATAATGATTAGTTATTTTGAATTATCATTAATCAAAATGATTAATTAATTCTAACATTCTGTTTAGCGGAAAAACAAGCTCAAGTTCAAAAATATATGACAGGGTTTTGGAGGTGAAATTTAATAAATGACGATATAGCAAAATCGCTATAACAACAATTAACAATTTAAATGGAATATCCGGATTTATTTCAATAAGCCATTAATAAAACAACATACAGAAGTAAATAAATAATGATGGGCGAGAAACCCCTCAAGGTCTCTGTAAAGATTTCCCTGTAAAACAATGGTTATGGATAATTTATATATAATCATAGGGGTACATAACGATCAAATTAATATGCCATCCATTTTCCAAATGGAAATTCAACCAAACAATCAATCAAACAATTTAACTAACATCCAAGTAATCAATAACCGTTTATAACATCATAGATATGATATAGTAAAATTGAATGTGAGTTAAACTCACATTGATTTTCGTTCTTCTCGAAATGTTCCGATTTTGGATTAAAACCGAACGGTCGTTCGAATTTAGCATAAATTCCAACTACTACCAAATCCAACCAAACCATTTCCAATGCGTAGATAATGTGCATACGAGCGCAACGCAATGAACGACGTCCAAATCCAACCTCGTACGCAAAAGTTATTCGATTTATAAGTTTTTGGATTTTTAAATTATAATTAAACATTAATTACAGTATAAAATCTAATTACCCATTACAAACTCTTTCTTCCCCAATTAAATGAATGTGCATAGCTGAAACATTAACCCATCATGGCCGTGCACAATTTCTCACTAATACGGAGCATTGGACCTCCGTTTGACTAACCGTCTTCACCGCTGGCTTTCTGTCCTCGAACCACACAAGACTATCCCTATGATTTCACGACTGCACCCCCCAAAAACAAATGACTTGGTCTCATTCTCATGTATGTACATGGACGGAAACCACCCTAAGGCGCCAGGCTACCTCAAAACATGCCTATGCATGCTCCGCGGCAAGGCAAACACGATGCCATCCTTCGAACGAGCTAATTCCGCCTAAATCGAATCCTAGACCGAGCCCTGGTTCCAATATCATAATCGTCAATCCACCAAACAAGAACGCATGCGAATTCGAGGCCATGGACGAGAAGCACAACTCAATACGAGTTCAAAGAATCCAAGATCATGATTTTTAGATGAGTGTATATTAATTTTTAATTTTTAAACTTTGATTTTCAAAGAGGAAAACACATTCTTGTTCACAGAAAATGATTAAATAGTGGAGAAGAGTATGGTTGAGTAGTGGAGGTATGGGCATGGTAGCAATGGGTATGGCCTGATTATGGTGAATATATATATATATACATATATATATGTTATTTTTGTAGAATATGCTAGTATATGATTGTTTGATGATAATAAACATATATATATATATTGGTTTAAATGTACTTGTTATTGTACTATTTCATTTTTCATATAATTAAATAAATATTTGTTGAATAAAATAAATAACACAAAATTTATATTCAAACAAATATTTTATTACAAATTCAAATAGTACAAATTTGAGCTTTCACTATACATTTAAACATTTTTCAATTACAGTACAACTACGATTTACAACACAATTTTCACTATACAATTTTTACATATATTTTCACCTCACTACATTCACTCATCACTCGTATTTGATCTTCAACTCTATTCCAGTTCGTATCCAGCATCTGAATTATCTGCAAAATAAACACTGACGCAGTAAAATTGAAAAAGAAATATTTTGCAGTGTACAATAAAATGTGTGTTTTGAAAATATTATTTGCCTCAGTTATTTGGGTTGTTCATCGTCATTTCACTTTTGAATTCATTTTACATGAACAGCATGTAACATGCACAGTGTATCACTGTACATGTCACAAGGACGTACACACCAATATACACTTGCTTGTTAAAACTGCAGAGACAGGTGAGCACAAGGTCAAACCTAAGCAAAAGCTGGATTCAACTCAAGTGCATTTGAGTCTCGATCAAATTACCATAACCATATTCAAGTTCAATGGTTCGACAAACATGATCTCCAATGAAACCAGACTCAAGTGGCTGCAACATCCCACACATGTACACATGAAATGACTCAACCAAATCAGACCTTCCAATCATAATACAACATGCATTCAGGCACAAGAGAAAAATGTACACTGAAATGAAACCAGTTCAGACCACAACAACCAGAACAATACACACTTGAATCAGAAACATGTACACAAATAAGCACACTGGAACCAGATTTTCAGTGAACCAAGCAAGCCAGAGAATGCAAGACACAATGCAACAGAGCATAGCCTCAACACCAAAATGCAACAAGACTTCACAATGTTGCTAGTAAGTACTAGATCAATCAGTTCGACCAGATCAGACAAATATGCAGTAGCATTCACTACACATATATACATGCATATGTATGCATGTATATACATGAATATGTGCATGTTTTCCAAAATCAATGAGCTACAGTTTAAGTCCTTCAGAGGCAATAAGATAGAATAAAGTGGAAAGCAATGCTACAAGAAAATACAGCAAAACAACAACTCCAAATAGGAACAATCAGACTTAGAATGAACCAATACTAGACTCATGCAACTAGGTCCACCAAACTTCATAACAAGACCAGGCTACAATGCAGAAACACACCAGCCTTACAGCATGAAACATGAAGATTCAAATGCACGAACACATATATCAGTTCAGAGGCATGAACAACCAAAGTGCAGAGAAGGCCAACCAATCAACCCAGCAATATATATATATATATATGTATAACATGACAAAATATATACATATGCCTGAATGCAAGCACTGAAGTGGACAGAGCAACCATAGTAATCTAGACTCAACCAACTTTCATTCAAATGTACAAAGACATCAAGGCAGTTCTCAAATCACTGAAGTGAACACACACAAGGGCATATGACCAGTCATCAAATCAGACATGCTCTGTTTCAAACAAAAGACTTGAATGAACATGTATCAGTGCAGACTCTACATGATTCAAAGGCAACCAGGATCAAAACAACACAAGAATGAAATGCCACACCACTCAATGCAGAACAGATCAGTGCATAATGGATATGCAATCACATATACACAAAATAAAATTCAAATGAAGAATATCATGGTGAAAATTATCAGTTCGAACAAGTCAATGAATTGAAAGTCAAAGCCAGCAAAAATAATTTTTGGAACTCGCAGGTGATAAACACGAATTTAAAAGTCAAAATATTAGCACAATTTTAAATGCCGAAGTTATAGGAACCGACCCAAAGAAACTTCGATCATGTGAACAAATTTAGGCAAAAAAGAACGCAAAGCAATTCAAATATACCAGAGATGGAACAAGTCAAAATCATCACATCGTTCAATCGAAAATCAATGGCCGAGCATAGCAACATGACAAATTCAAAAAGAAATATACGAACGTAATTTTATCCCTATAAAGTACTCCATATCATCATCGGCACAAGCATTCGAGTTCAAGCAAAATACGAGAGCAATTCATTGAAGAAAATCAAAAATCGATAACTCAAATTGAAATCCAGTTCGAAAGCAAATTG
This sequence comes from Allium fistulosum, assembly GCA_030737815.1. NCBI lineage: Eukaryota > Viridiplantae > Streptophyta > Magnoliopsida > Asparagales > Amaryllidaceae > Allium > Allium fistulosum. Next base: position 331,806,157 of record CM060906.1, read on the forward strand.
AGTCAAGTATAATCTCAAATCAATAAGGGAAAATTGCATACCAATTTTTGAACTCAGCGACCGTGAGCAATCATCGGCCAAGGAGACGTGACTAAGCTAATCGAAGCATAAAATCACTTCAATCGATCAATAAATCAAGCGGCGCCAAAATTTAGAAGGAAACCCTAATTACAGAAGAAAGAAAGAAGGATCGGACGAACATAAGCAAAAAGGAGAAGACGTCTCTTTAGTTTAATTTGTAATTGGGTCGGTATACTTTATTGTATTTGGGCTTTAGTGATTATATAGGGTTTTGTTATTTAGTTTTTATTTTATTTTTTAATTTTCTTTTAAAATTGTGTAACTCTCTAGCCGTGTGACTAGGTTAAGAACCACGGTGGTGTAGTTCGAGAATTCACAACTTAGTGGCTGAGTTGTGGTAGGGTTTTGAGCATAGAGTTAGGTTAGTCATTAGCGGATGTCGCAAATTTACGTGTGTAAGTGTCCGATAACTTAATTTCTAGTAGAAACCTTAGGGGCATCATGTAGGCAGGGTTTTGCCGAGGCTGGGTAAATTTGTGTGTGATCTCTGTTGCTTTATTCTCTATTATTGTTTTTAATTCTGCATTAATTTTATTATTATTATTAGTATCACCGTATTCACTCCCCTCCCCTTCTAGGGTGAGAACGATCTTACAAGTGGTATCAGAGCTAGGAACAAAAACCAGCTTTTGTTTTAAAAAATTTGATTTTTTAGCGGCTTCTTTTAATAATGCTTTTGCTGAGGGCCAGTCCATAGTTAAACCACCCATATTCAATGGTGAATATGCTTATTAGAAAAATAGAATGAAATTTTTTCTAAAAACCATAGATGCATGGAATATTGTTGATACAGGATATAGCACACCAACAATAATGGTAGATAATCAAGAAGTTGAAAAACCTACGGATGAATGGACAAATCTTGAAAATAAACTACAAAATGCTAATGCTAAAGCTATGAATTCTATCATTTGTTCATTAGATCAAATTGAATTTAATCGTGTCTCACATTGTCTAACTGCGCAGGAAATTTGTAACACACTTGAAGTAACCCATGAAGGAACTTCCCAAGTCAAAGAATCATGCCTTGCCATGCTTAGTACCGAGTACGAGAACTTCACAATGGAAAAGGATGAAAGTGTCAAAGAAATGTATGGTCGACTTTCTAATCTAGTATACAAATCAAAAGCTCTCAGAAAACCATACATAGAATTGAAAATAGTCCGAAAAATCCTCAGAATTCTACCATGAAATTTTGAAGCGAAAGTGACTGCCATTCAGGAATCAAAAGATTTGAAACAAATTAAAATTGAAGAACTCATTGGAAATCTCACCACTTATGAGCTAGAATCAAATTCAAGGAAGAATGTGAAGGAGTAGATACTCGAAAGAAATCAATAGCTCTCAAAGGAACAACGAAAAGTGAAGATGATGTTGATGATGGTGGAGCAGCAGACCTGCACTGATAATAAAGAAATTCAAAAGGTGGAATCATAAGTATGGAAATCCAGCTCTAAATCAACAACTACAAAGCAGAATAGTCAAAGTTCTAGACGACTCAGAAGAGCAGGAGATCATTTGTCATAACTACAATAAACCCGATCATATCAAACCAAATTGTCCTCAAAATCAACTCAGCCAAGGAAAGAAATCGAAGAGGAGAAGTTTTGATGCTACCTTGGATGAAACTATGAAGCTGATAAAAGCATTGGCAGTGAGAGTGAAAAAGGAAATCTATGTCTTCAAGGAGAAACAACTGATAGTGATGATTACGACCCAAACGAGGTATCAAAACTTACTCATTCGGAATTACTTATATATTTTCATGATGTAAATGGCTGTTTAGAAAGACTTAGGAGAAATACGCTAAAATTGAATCACAAAGAGATAGTTTGATAGAACTAAATAAGCAGCTTGATCAATGGGTTAAAAACTATAAAATAAGTGCCCTAAGTGTGATAAGTGTCCATCGATTGAAGAAGAAATTAAAAAATTAGAAATTAAATTAAATCTCTCGAAAATGAAATTCTGATTTGAAAGAAAGTGAAAATACTAGGAGAGAAAATTCTATTAAAAAGTGCACCATGTTATTGAATGAAAATGAATCACTTAAGTCACAAGTCCAACAATTGTCTACAACTTTAGGAAAATTTTCCAAAGGAGAAAGTTCGCTATATATGTTATTAGGGAAACAAACTATTAATACAGTTAGACAAGGACTTGGGTACACCCTATCTGAAAGGGTTAGAAGTAAAACTAATTGTGTCAAATCCGAGTGCACAATTTGTAGAAAAATTGGACACAATCAAAACAATTGTTGGTATAGGCCCAAACACGTGAAAACCATACCAATCTGGGTTCCTAAAGGCACAAATATAAAATCCCTTAAAGTCAAACAAATCTGGGTGCCAAATGAACAAACATAAACTGTCTTGGTTCTACACAGACTTATTATTCAAAATTTCTTGTCACTAACAATCATGGACCTGTAAAAACAAATAGGTCACAAAACCCTTTTCATGTATAGGTGTGTTGGCGGGCTAAGGAACAACAAGAGTGGTACCTGGATTCTAGCTGTTCCAGGCACATGATGGACAACAAATCAAAGTTCCTTAACCTAGTACAATGGTGGTAGAATCACTATGGGAAAAATTAGCGGTAAAGGTAAAATAGGTAACAGTACATTTATCTTGAATGATATATTATATGTTGAAAATCTGCACCATAATTTGATTTAAATCAGCTAGTTATGTGATAAGGAAATGAATGTTGATTTTGATTCTGATTTATGCAAAAATATTGACCAATCACCTTTTCATGACACTGTGAGTACCTCTAGAGTCTTTGAACTAGTTCATATAAATTTGTTTGGACTAACGATATTACAAGTTTAGGTGGTAAGAAATGTTGTTTTGTATTGGTTGATGATTACTCAAGATACACGTGGATATATTTGTTTATTTTACTGATTATAGACTTGACATTATGTTCACTGTATTTTTATGTGCACGGTTTTAATTCAAATCCAAAAGAATTTTATTTAAAAGCTGTAAATAGGATTATAAGGTATTTGTTGCACACTCCACGGTTTCATCTATGGTATCCAACTAACGATAACTTTGAGTTCAAATGCAGATCATGTTGGTAGCCTAGTTGATAAAAAAGTACTTGTGGAACGTATTTTCTGTTGGAACATTCGTTAGTTACATCTCATTTTCAAAGAAAACATCTGCATAAATTTCATTTCAACTGATTTTCAATTGGTAGACATTTTTTTACAAAACCACTTCGTGAAAATAGTTTTTGTTGATTTCGTCTCAGATTAGGCATTTTAGAAATTTGATTTCATATTTTTGGATTTGATCTTAAATGACTACATTAACTAATCTGACTCCCTACTGATTATCAAAAAGAAAAATAGTTACTGAAAAATGTGATGAGTGTTGATGTTAATCATACATTATGACTTGAGAAAGTATATTTAATAAATTTCTTTAATAATTTAAACAAGATTTATAATAACTTTTGTTGGTAAAAATTTCATGACCATCTCTATTTCTATCATATTTCTAACGAACATCACTCATCAAAATCCAATATAGTATGTCAAAATGTGGTATTTTAAATGGGAAATTATTCATTTTTATTGAATTAATTAGCAATAAAAACATCAAAGTATTAACTCTCATTTAAAAGTCCTCATGGTTATGCATGGGTGAATTACTTGGAATATTTGATTATGTACTTTCATGCTCATTTAAAAGTCCTCACGGTTATGCATGTATGGGACACATATCAAAATTGATTATTAAATAGGCAAGTTGATTATAATCCCATTTAAAAGTCCCCACGGTTATGCGTGGTTAGAAGATACTTGAAATTCATTTTTTTTAAATTTGGAATACCACTAATCTCATTTAAAAGTCCTAACGGTTATGCATGGTTAGTAAGTGTTCAAATTCTTGTCATAAATATACCACAAATAGATACAACTATATGGTTTTATATACCGACATCACCTCTATCACTCTAAAGTGGAATATGCGCCTAATAGAGTATTTATGATTTTTGTTTGATTTTTTTATTGAAATTTAATATTTATACCTGATTAGGTATTAATGTTGTATTAATGTCTATCACTTTATCTTTATTTTTCTAACACTATTACTCTTTTGCTGATAACAAAAGGGGGAGAAAGAAATTAAGATTTTGGCAAATAAGTTCAAATATTTTAGTTGTTAATTGCATATTCTCATTTAGGTTCATTGCATGGTTTTATTTGCATAGTTTTATTTATTTTCATGCATAGATGAAGGGGAAGCTTTGTTGTAGGGTGAGAATTCAAATAGGGGGAGCCAGCTAATAGAATTCATCAAGACCAAATACATTTAATAAAGTCAAAATCTTAATATATGTCTGTTATCATCAAAAGGGAGAGATTGTAGAATATGCTAGTATATGATTTTAGTTTGATGATAATAAACACATATATATTGGTTTAAATGTACTTGTTATTGTACTATTTTATTTTTCACAAAATTTAATAAATATTTGTTGAATAAAATAAATAACATAGAATTTATATTCAAACAAATATTTTATTACAAATTCAAATAGTACAAATTTGAGCTTTCGCTATACATTTACACATTTTTCAATTACAATACAACTTCGATCTACAACACAAATTTCACTGTACAATTTTTACATACATTTTCACCTCACTACATTCACTCATCATTCGTATTTGATCTTTAACTCTATTCCAGTTTGTATCCAGCATCTGAATTAACTGCAAAATAAACACTGACGTAGTAAAATTGAAAAAGAAATATTTTACAGTGTACAATAAAATGTGTGTTTTGAAAATATTATTTGCCTCAGTTATTTGGGTTGTTCGTCGTCATTTTACTTTTGAATTCATTTTACATGAACAGCTTGTAACATGCACAGTGTATCACTGTACATGTCACAAGGCCGTGCACACCGATATACACTTGCTTATTAAAACTGCAGAGACAGGTGAGCACAAGGTCAAACCCAAGCAAAAGTTGGATTCAACTCAAGTGCATATGAGTCTCGATCATATCAACATAACCATACTCAAGTTCAATGATTCGACAAACATGATCCCTAATGAAACCAGACTCAAGTAACTGCAACAACCCACAGATGTACACATGAAATGACTTAACCAAATCAGACCTTCCAGTGACAATACAACATGCATTCAGGCACAAGAGAAAATGTACACTGAAATGAAACCAGTTCAGACTGCAACAACAAGAACAACACACACTTGAATCAGAAACACGTACACAAGTAAGCACACTAGAACCAGATTTGCAGTGAACCAATGTAACAACCCTGTATTTTGTAAAAAAAATTTAAATTGAATTTCCTGATTTAAAAACTTTATTTTATTTAATTTTTGTTACTTTAAATAATTTTGATTTGTAGGTGAATTATAATTCCAAACATGAATAAATAGAATATTTTCCAAAAATGTGAATTTTGTCAATGTGGTCAAACTTTGACTTTTAATTTTAAATATTTAAATTTTGAACTTTTAAAATTTATCTTTATTTTATGAAAGTAAATAAATTTTTAAGAATACTACTATTCGTTTCGTTGGAATCTGATTTATATTGTGAAAGTTATGCTTTTTACACTATTGTATGCAAATTGGTTATTTAACAAAATTATTTATTTTAATTTACATAAATGATATTTTGTTTGTCATGTCATGTTCTAATTTATATTTACATGTGTAATATGACATGTTATGTATTTATATATATTTTATTTTGAAACATTTTTAAAAGTGTAATTGAAATTTTCCTTTACTAGTTGTATTTTTGTTTACAATTTAATACTAGTTTCAATAAAATAAACTATTTCTTTATTTATTTTCCTATTTTTCCTAAGACTAATTATTTATTTTCTTTTTCACTTTATTTTTGTTGTCTTTTATCTTTATTTATTGATTTTTATTTTGTATATAAAAGAAAGTGGAAATTCTAAGAGACTAAAGGCTTTTAAACTATGACTTTTCAATTGCTTGACTCTTCATTTTCTTTGGCCGTTCAAAACTTAAATGTTTGGCCATGAGTTTTATCTCATTTTCACGTGAGAATTTTCTCATTTCAGCAAATTTTCAGCCACATCATTTTTGAAAAAAATTGGTAATGGCTTCTTCCATTTCTTCTTCACTTTTTCCCTTGTTTTCCATTGTTTTTCACTTGATTTTTTCCCTGATCTTCACCTATGTTGCTCGGCCCATAGCCTCACCATCTCCTCCACTGACCACCACCACCTCTTTCCCACATAATCCACAGCCTAACCATCATTCTCCTCTGACCTGAAAGTGCCATGACCTCCCCTTGAACAAAACTTCACAAAACAATGCAAAAATTCCAAAACAACTACATAGCCGAGCCTTGTAGTACACATTCCCTTCATCTTTGACTTCGGCCACCCCCTTAGCCGCCACCACCAGCTTGTTTACCACCTCTGAACATCCCCCTCTCCTCTGACCAGACCTGTAGCAGCCCTGGCCGAGCCCAAAAATGCCAAGGCCGAGCCCAAAATGATGAACAAACCACCTCCTTTTGCTTGCCTTTTGACCTTCCTCATGTTGTAACCTCCAAACCCTTTGCCTTCTTGACCAAGCCTTGTTATTTTCATATCCAAACCTGACCTTTACTCACCTGAAACATGTCATGGCTGAACCAATTTAGCCTTAAGGCTGAGCACATGTTGTGTCAAGAGCAAGCAAAACTTGTTTGAAACTTGGTGATGTCTTTGTTTATCTCTATTTCAATTTGTTTCAAAATAAATTTTGGTATTGTAAAAGTATTTATATATGGTTTGTTTTATTGTTATATACAAGATATACATCTTGGCTCTCTTCCCACTTGAATCAAATCGTGCTATCGTGCTTTTCGGATTCTCTTTTGTGTGTGTTGTTTGCGAACTCCAGCTTTAAAGAGGTGAGTAATTCACACATGACATATATGCCTATATAATTGTGAAGTGACACCAAGTGAACGTGTAGAAAATTTTATATTATGTTATACATGCTTGTGATATCATTTATATGATGTTAAACCCTGTTATTAACTTGTCACATCATCTGTTATATTCTATTTTGTTATATTATTTATTTATTTCTGTTTCTCACATTGCAAGTTCCCTGTAGAATAGAATCACTATGGGTTGAAATGATACATACCCGAACGGACTTTAGAATAGGAAAAATTATTATGGGCTGAAATGATTGGCTCGAGTGATTTTTTTTTATTAACTTGGGATTGCGGGTTTGAAATGATAGAACCCAGATTTTTCTTTGTAAATTACGGATTGAAATGATGTATTATCCGTATCACTTGACAGGTTAGAAAATAGCATACAAACCCATGGTTATTTTATATATTTCTCTAGATATTCTTAAGTATTTCAAAAATGTAAATTATGACATTTTGATTAAATTAGAATTTAAAATGATTTATTAAAATGTTATTTATTTTTTTCTGAATATAAAATGTTAAACAAATGGATGCTTAAAATGGTAATTTGGAATTTTAACTTGACTTGGAATTATGAGATTTGGTTTTAAAAATGGAAGTTTAAGTAAAAGAAAATAAAATGGAAATTAAGTTTTATTTGTGAAATGATAAATTAAATTAAAGTGTTAAGTAAATGTAAAGAATAGAAAAATTGTAGACTTGAATTTAATAAGTGAAGTAAGGAAAAATTTGATATTTATTTGTGGAATTTACTTTATAAAAATCATAAGTAAAAGGGTATTTAAATGACCATTTTAAAATGGAAAAATACGATTTTTATACAATTAAAATGGTTTAAATTGAAGTTTATTTGTGGCTGGAATTTTATTTAAAATCTAGAAATGTCTTTAGAAGCACTTCAGAAATGCTATCGTTTCTGAAAATGAACTAAAAACTGAACTTTTGGAATCTGCAGCACTTTGTAAGTGTTGTAGTTGCAGAAGTGAACTAAAAGGCATAAATCTAACTAAGGGCTATCACAGCACTTTGCAAGTGCTGTCTTTGCTGAATTGAACTAAAATCTTTAAATTGAACTCTGAACTATTACAGTAGTTTTGCAAGTGCTGTCTTTTCTGAATTGAACTATTTTTCCCCTAAAACTGAATTATTACAACAAATTAAAAATGTTGTCTTTGCTGAATTGAATTGTTTTCAAATATAACTTACCGTAGCACTTTCTAAATGCTGTGAAAACTGGAATTTTAATGTTTTAATGTATTTAAGTGAATAAATGAGTTCAAAAAAAGGTTAAAATTTTGGGAATTTAATATTTGATTTGAAGGTATAATGACTTCATATTTTAATGGTTTAAATGAATGATTTTAATTCGGAATTATAAACCATTTTGAAATGTTAACCACTGGGACACTTCTTTGTATGCTATTTTATTTCCTTGTGATTTATTTGGATGCACACTTTGATTTGAAAGTGTGGCTAGAGGTGAGCGATTACTGCAGCTCTGTGCTACCCTAGTCACATTAGCACTGTTATTTGCATTGTTTACTTTAATATGAACATTTCTCTGATAGCGTTTATTTCTGCTTAATTGTTTAACGGATTCTTAAAGGATGGGCGATCCTAAGAATCCTTTGAGTTATTGTGCATTGCTTTTACAGTTCACTTGAGTTGGTTTACATTATATAAGTATGTATGCCCTGACTCGAGTGTTTTGTGTTTTACTTTACGCTCGGGTCAGCCTGAGAATCACAGCTTTGGATTCACCTTCTGGAGCTAGAGATTGTTGGAGCTTATTTGTCTATCGGTTCATTGACTTCTATTCCAGTTATTTCCTATTCAATATTGTCTCTGTATTATTGATTTATGTCCTAACTTCTATTGTATCTATTTTGACTATGAGATTTTGTATATGTTTGAGAGTTTGTATATAGTAGCTTCATGAACTACTATTTCCGCTGCGAGTTATTCTGATATTCTGTGTCTGTGATTCTGTATTTGATTTTATTTGCTCCAAATTTTCTTGACAATCCATTGTTTTGAAGTATTCAAGTCCGACATGTGTGGATTTATTGTCGATTTGAATGGTCCAAAATAGTGGGATGTTACATTTGGTATCAAAGCTTTGGTTTTAGGCAAAATTAGCCTGCGGAGCAAAAACTCATTAGAGATAGGGTAGAAATACCCTAGAATGTGTGAAATCAATCTCAGAATCATTTCTTAGTGAGAGAACGTATTTTCGAAGTATAAAATGATTTTCAAATGATTTTAAAAGAATTTCCAAAGATTATTTCGATATAAATTTTCTTGCTTTGAAAGTAAAATTTCGTAAACTTCATTCCTCTCGTATCCACCTTGGTAGTAATATCTTTGATTAGGACCCTCTTAAAATTTTGAACTTCTAGCTTGTTTGATCTAGATTCATTGTTGATAGGAATCTATTTTGGGTATGGCAAAATCAGTAGTTTGTTAGGTTGCTCTAAGTGAACTCTGTTGTATCTTTTGCTTTGTTAAAGTTGTCAAACTAAAGATATTTATTCTCCTGTATTTGTATGATATGAATTCGAGTCTTTTCCAAATTTTGATGGGAATCCTTTTGTATTAATATAGGTTGTATATCTATAATCTTGGTTGGGATTCCGATCGATTAGGATTCCTTTGAACTTTGGAATGCTCCCACTTGTTCTGAAATCTATTCTTGTCTCTCCTATCTGTAATCTTTTGATTTTGGAGCATTGCATAACCCCACTTTGAATGACCTTTATAAGGTGGCGATTCCTTCAATCTTTGAGTGATTGTAAAAGGGTGCAACTCCTTTACAATTGGCATTGATTCAACGGAGATTTCTGTATCCTCGGTTTACGATGCTATTTATCATCTGCTAGATTAGATGCTATCTCTGGCGATCGAATGTCGATTTGCCCCGCATCAATTATATTCCTGAAGTCACGGTTGACCCTGTTAAGGTCACCCGCAATTTATATGGGCATATCCATCTTCTATTTGGTAATTTAAGTATCTTATCTTCGTTGAGCTTATCTTTGAATCAGAATTCTGTTTTATTAGAGTTCCTCTAAATTTGAATCTCTGTTTTGTTTTGAAATCCATCCTTGAATCATCCCTTGGAAAGTTTGTGGTTGTTTGTCTTTTGAAAATTGTGTATTCATCGAAGTTGTTGTTTTGATAAAGATGACCATATTTTATACAAAAGTGAAATGTTTTCGATAAGGATTATATACCCTTTTAAAAATGATAATTTGAAGTTTCTAAAGGATTTGAAATTTTGAAAATTATATAAGGAATGGTTTCATATAAAATGATTTATGACTGAAGGTTTTGAATCTAAATTTGAGTGATTTAACTCTGGCATTTTTTTGAAACTGGTTTTAAGATTTGAAAATAAAAATAATACGATTTGAAAGTATTTTCCGAATAAGAAATGTTTCAATTGATTTTAATGGGTTTCAATGATTTTGAAGAAATTCCAAAAGAAGTTTTCGAGAAAATAGAAGTCCAGAACCGACTTATGTCGCTGGATAATAATTTCGGTGATGAATGCATGCATCATCGACATTGATTTTCTAGTTTCAAAGAGGGGAAGAGGCCACTTCGGTAGCTTTGCTATGCGATTGATTTGTGAAACCAATTTTGATTTCAAATTCCGAAGTATGATTTGATATTCGAAAGATATATGTATATATTTGAACAATTTGAAATGAGCCGATGTTCAGTCCTTGAGTTTTGGATTTGATTTGATATAACCCTATCTTTTGGAATTGATTTACTGATTTGTTGATGATTTCCAACTCTTGGATTGAAATATGATTTCTTCGACTATTTTGAAGGTTCGAGCGCTTCTAAATCAAGGTTAACTTTTCAAAGCTAAGTAATTTTGAAAAGTATAAAGTATATAAGTTTGGTATGTATGTTTAAAGTATGTAGTAATATGATTTAAATAAGTTGAAATTGTTTTGTTAAGTAAATGAATAAGACTATTTTGAATTGTACTAATATGAAATTTAGTTTTAAAAAAAATATTTTGGATAAAATTTAGTTTAAATGTTTTAACTTAGTAACATCTTTATACAACTATATATTTAACAAGTTGGAATAGATACATAAGTTTTATGTATGCTATTTTATTCGCATAATTAATTTGATTCAGGTTTGAGTACACAAGTTCGAGGTGAGTTACACCATTTTGTGTTAGGATTTTTCATTTGATTCTTGATGGCAAATATTTGATATGGATTTTGGGCTTGATTCTAGATTTTTCCATCATAGTATATGGCTATGCAAGGAGACTGATGGCTTCTAGTCGAGAAACCATATCGAAGTCCGCATTGGGGAAGTCGAATGGAAAATACTAGTTTGAAAGCGAACTTGTGTGATCGAGCGAGCGATCGAATGTAATGTTGTGAAATGATGACATATGTACATCTTATATTCTAATATCATTGATACACTTGACGCTGAAATTGGAAGTTGTTGGGTTGGATATCTTTATAATTTAATTGGAATTTTTCTTTTATGAAAAACTACTATCAATTTAAAACCATTTTTCAAAACTATTTTTCTTTTATTCTTCTTAAACAAACTGTTTTATTCTATTTTACATACAAACAATTTTACAAACTATTTTATATACAAAACTATTCTAAATTAAAAAAAATTTATAAAGCAAAGATGTTCAATCCCATATGGCTCTTCATGTAGCGAAATTTATTTTTAACATTTTGATTTTGATATAAGATGGACCTCATGTAAATATAAGATGATTTTGAAAACCATTGATTTTGGAAATGAATTGGTTGACTTAAATTTTGTTGATTTAGAAATTTGGATTATTTTCTAAACTTATGATTTTGGAAACTTTGAAGCTGAAGATATTTGATTTGGAAGAATGATTTGGTGAAATTGTATATGATTTTGAAAACTGTATTGATATTGAAACAAATTGAAATTTGAGAACCTTGTGTTACTAAATACTTGATTTGGGAGTTGTCGAACTTATATAAAATTTGTTTGTATAAGTATGAAATTGATTTGAAAACTATGGATTTGAAAAGGTACTCAATTTGAAAGGTGAAATCTTATATAATCGAAGTCTATATAAGTGTGATTTGATATACTTTTGATTTGGAAAGTATTCGATTTGAAAATGAAATCTTATATATAACGGACCTTATATAAGTACAATATTTGAAAGTGATTTGAAAAGGTACTATATGATACATATTTTCGAAGTAAAGATATGGAAAGTGCCTTCTGCTTGATATCTGCTTTGTGGCCACATTGTGGATTCATTCTATCGATATTTCTCTGATTTTGGTTTTCCGGATATGATACTCGAGTTTCCATCGAATTCCATAGCGTTACCCATGGTCTTATGAGCACGACTGCATAGCGTAATTCACCTAGCTGGATGGCCTAGGGGTACAGATTGTTTCCTGGGGGATCCAGGCGTAATCATTGTGTATCCTGTGATCTATGTAGGTCGCATTAGTAGAGAAATCCGCCTGGCTGAGATGGCCTAGGGGTACGGATTGTTTCCTGGGGGATCCAGGCGTAATCATTGTGTATCCTGTGATCTATGTAGGTCGCATTAGTAGAGAAATCCGCCTGGCTGAGATGGCCTAAGGGTACGGATTGTTTCTTGGGGGATCCAGGCGTAACCATTGTGTATCCTGTGGTCTACTAGTCATCACGGCGTAATTCCCAGGGCTGAGAAAGCTTACGGATATGGATTGTTTTCTGGAGGATCCAGGCATAACCATTGTGTATCTGCGATCCATGGTTAGACAAAGGTTTTGGTTGTTTTGTTTGGATTGTACTTTACATATCTGTTTTTAAAAGTTTTCTAGTATCCTCACTGGGTGTTGAAACAAGTCTACTAAGTACCTGGAGAATTCTAACTTTGCGTCTGATCAACGCACTGCCAGATTCTGCAAGAACGAGGATAAACTTGTTAAGACATCGAGTTATAAAAGTATTTTGATAAAGTATTATATAAATGATATTTTGATCAGTTATTTTCCTTCCTAAAGGATTTTAAAGTGTTTTAAATATTGTTTACCTCTTTAACTAACAATTTGAATTAAATGACTTTTATGGATATAATAAAATGGATTTAACCAAATTATTAAATATTAAAGAATTCTAATTGAAATTTATATGGTTTTAAATTAATGGCTCATCCTTGTCTTTCGACCTATTTTCCCTCCTAGCTATCCCGATACACTATTTTTCCTCCCTAGCTATTCCTATCCTCCTATTTTCCCTTCTAGCTATTCCTATTCTCCTGTCTTCTTCCTTTTCGAGGACGAAAAGTTTTTAGTGGGGGAGAGTATAACAACCCTATATTTTGTAATTATTTTTTTTAAATTGAATTTCCTGATTTAAAAACTTTATTTTATTTAATTTTTGTTACTTTAAATAAATTTTGATTCGTAAGTGAATTATAATTCCAAACATGAATAAATAGAATATTTTCTAGAAATGTGAATTTTGTCAATGTGGTCAAACTTTGACTTTTAATTTTAAAATTTTAAATTTTAAATTTTGAACTTTTGAAATTTATCTTTATTTTATGAAAGTAAATAAATTTTTAAGAATACTTCTTTTCGTTTCGTTGGAATCTGATTTATATTGTGAAAGTTATGATTTTTACACTATTGTATGTAAATTGGTTATTTAACAAAATTGTTTATTTTAATTTACATAAATGATATTTTTTTTTCATATCATGTTCTAATTTATGTTTACATGTGTAACATGACATGTTATGTATTTATATATATTTTATTTTGAAACATTTTTAAAAGTGTAGTTGAAATTTTCCTTTACTAGTTGTATTTTTGTTTACAATTTTAATACTAGTTTCAATAAAATAAACTATTTTCTTTATTTATTTTCCTATTTTTCCTAAGACTAATTATTTATTTTCTTTTTCACTTTATTTTTGTTGTCTTTTATCTTTATTTATTGATTTTTATTTTGTTTCTTTTGTATATAAAAGAAGGTGGAAATTCTAAGAGACTAAAGGCTTTAAAACTATGACTTTTCAATTGCTTGACTCTTCATTTTCTTTGGCCGTTAAAAACTTAAATGTTTGGCCGTGAGTTTTATCACATTTTCACATGAGAAGTTTCTCATTTCAGAAAATTTTCAGTCACATCATTTCTGAAAAAAATTGGTAATGGCTTCTTCCATTTCTTTTTCACTTTTTCCCTTGTTTTCCATTGTTTTTCACTTGATTTTTGCCCTGATCTTCACCTGTGTTGCTCGGCCCATAGCCTCACCATCTCCTCCACCAACCACCACCACCTCTTTCCCACATAATCCATGGCCTAACCATTATTCTCCTCTGACTTGAAAGTGCCATGACCTCCCCTTGAACAAAACTTCACAAAACAATGCAAAAATTCCAAAACAACTACATAGCCGAGCCTTGTAGTTCACATACCCTTCATCTTTGACTTCGTCCACCCCCTTAGCCACCACCACCAGCTTGTTTACCACCTCTGAACATCCCCCTCTCCTCTGACTAGACCTGTAGCAGCCCTGGCCGAGCCCAAATGTGCCAAGACCGAGCCCAAAATGATGAAAAAACCACCTCCTTTTGCTTGCCTTTTGACCTTCCTCATGTTGTAACCTCCAAACCCTTTTCCTTCTTGACCAAGCCTTGTTATTTTCAGATCCAAACCTGACCTTTACCCACCTGAAACATGTCATGGCTGAACCAATTTAGCCTTAAGGCCGAGCGCATGTTGAGTCAAGAGCAAGCAAAACTTGTTTGAAACTTGGTGATGTCTTTGTTTATCTCTATTTCAATTTGTTTCAAAATAAATTTTGGTATTGTAAAAGTATTTATATTTGGTTTGTTTTATTGTTATATACAAGATATACATCTTGGCTCTCTTCCCAATTGAATCAAATCGTGCTATCATGCTTTTCGGATTCTCTTTTGTGTGTGTTGTTTGCGAACTCCAGCTTTAAAGACGTAAGTAATTCACACATAACATATATGCCTATATAATTGTGAAGTGACACCAAGTGAATGTGTAGAAACTTTTATATTATGTTATACCTACCTGTGATATCATTTATATGATGTTAAACCCTGTTATTAACTTGTCACATCATCTGTTATATTCTATTCTGTTATATTGTTTATTTATTTCTGTTTCTCACACTACAAGTTCCCTATAGAATCACTATGGGTTGAAATGATACATACCCGAACGGACTTTAGAATAGGAAAAATCATTATGGGCTGAACTGATAGGCTCGAGTGATATTTATTTATTTTTTATTAACTTGGGATTGCGGGTTTGAAATGATAAAACCCGGATTTTTCATTGTAAATTACAGATTGAAATGATATATTATCCGTATCATTTGACAGGTTAGAAAATAGTATACAGACCTGTGGTTATTTTATATATTTCTCTGGATATTCTTAAGTATTTCAAAAATGTAAATTATGACATTTTGATTAAATTAGAATTTAAAATGATTTATTAAAGTGTTATTGATTTTTCTCTGAATATAAATTGTTAAACAAATGGATGCTTAAAATGGTAATTTGGAATTTTAACTTGACTTGGAATTGTGAGATTTGGTTTTAAAAATGGAAGTTTAAGTAAAAGAAAATAAAATGGAAATTAATTTTTATTTGTGAAATGATAAATTAAATTAAAGTGTTAAGTGAATGTAAAGAATAGGAAAATTGTACGCTTGAATTTAATAAGTGAAGTAAGGAAAAATTTGATATTTATTTGTGGAATTTACTTTATAAAAATCATAAGTTAAAGGGTATTTAAATGACCATTTTAAAGTGGAAAAATACGATTTTTATACAATTAAAATGGTTTAAATTGAAGTTTATTTGTGGTTGGAATTCTATTTAAAATCTGGAAATGTCTTTAGTAGCACTTCAGAAATGACATCGTTTCTGAAAATGAACTAAAAACTGAACTTATAGAATCTGCAGCACTTTGTAAGTGCTGTAGTTGCAGAAGTGAACTAAAAGGCTAAAATCTAACTAAGGGCTATCACAGCACTTTGCAATTGCTGTCTTGGCTGAATTTAACTAAAATCTTTAAATTGTACTCTGAACTATTACAACAGTTTTGCAAGTGCTATCTTTTCTGAATTGAACTATTTTTACACTAAAACTAAACTATTAGAACAGTTTATAAATGCTGTCTTTGCTGAATTTAATTGTTTTCAACTATAACTTACCACAACACTTTCTAAATGCTGTGAAAACTGGAATTTTAATGTTTTAATGTATTTAAGTGAATAAATGAGTTCAAAAAAAGGTTAAAATTTTGGGAATTTAATATTTGATTTGAAGGTATAATGACTTCATCTTTTAATGGATTAAATGAATGATTTTAATTCGGAATTATAAACCATTTTGAAATGTTAACCACCGGGACACTTCTCTATATGTTATTTTATTTCCTTGTGATTTATTTGGATGCACACTTTGATTTGAGAGTATTGCTAGAGGTGAGCGATTACTGCAGCTCTGTGCTACCCTAGTCACATTAGCACTGTTATTTGCATTGTTTACTTTAATATGAACATTTCTATGATAGCGTTTATTTCTGCTTAATTGTTTAACGGATTCTTAAAGGATTGGCGATCCCAAGCATCCTTTGAGTTATTGTGCATTGCTTTTACAGTTCAGTTGAGTTGGTTTACATTATATAAGTATGTATGTCCTGACTCGAGTGTTTTGTGTTTTACTTTACGCTCGGGTCAGCCTGAGAATCACAACTTTGGATTCACCTTCTGGAGCTAGAGATTGTTAGAGCTTATTTGTCTATCGGTTCATCGACTTCTATTCCAGTTATTTCCTATTCAGTATTGTCTCTGTATTATTGATTTATGTATCCTAACTTCTATTGTATCTATTTTGACTATGAGATTTTGTATATGTTTGAGAGTTTGTATATAGTAGCTTCATGAACTACTATGGTATTTTATTTCCGCTGTGAGTTATTCTGATATTTTATGTCTGTGATTCTGTATTTGATTTTATTTGCTCCAAATTTTCTTGACAATCCACTGTTTAGAAGTATTCAAGTCCGACATGTGTGGATTTATTGTCGATTTGAATGGTCCAAAATAGTAGGATGTTACAACCAAGCAAGCCGGAGAATGCAAGACACAACGCAACAAAGCAAAGCCTCAACACCAAATTGCAACAAGACTTCACAATGTTGCCAGTAAAAACCAGATCAATGAGTTCGACCAGATCAGACAAATATGCAATAACATTCACTACACATATATACATGCATATGTATGCATGTATATACATGAATATGTGCATGTTTTCCAAAATCAATGAGCTACAGTTTAAGTCCTTCAGAGGCAACAAGACAGAATAAATTGGAAAGCAATGCTACAAGAAAATACAGCAAAACAACAACTCCAAACAAGAACAATCAGACTTAGAATGAACCAATACCAGACTCATGCAACCAGGTCCACCAGACTTCAAAACAAGACCATGCTACAATGCAGACACACACCAGCCTTACAACATGAAACATGAAGATTCAAATGCATGAACACATATATCAGTTCAGAGGCATGAACAACCAAAGTGCAGAGAAGGCCAACCAATCAACCCAGCAATATATATATATATATATATGTATGTACGTATGTATAACATGAAAAAATATATACATATGCCTGAATGCAAGCACTGAAGTGGATAGAGCAACCATAGTAATCCAGACTCAACCAACTTTCATTCAAATGTACAAAGACATCAAGGTAGTTCTCAAATCACTGAAGTAAACACACACAAAGGCATATGACAAGTCATCAAATCAAACATGCTCTGTTTCAAACAAAAGACTTGAATGAACATGTATCAGTGCAGACTCTACATGATTCAAAGGCAACCAGGATAAAAAAATACAAAAGAATGGAATGCCACACCACTCAATGCAGAACATATTAGTGCACAATGGATATGCAATCACATGTACATAGGGTAAAATTCAAATGAAGAATATCATGGTGAAAATTATCAGTTCGAACAAGTCAGTGAGCTGAAAGTCAAAGCCAGCAAAAAAATTTTGGAACTCGCAGGTGATAAACACGAATTTAAAAGTCAAAATATTATCATAATTTCAAATGCCGAAGTTATAGTAACCGACCCAAAGCAACTTCGATCACGTGAACAAATCAAGGTAGAAAAGAACGCAAAGCAATTCAAATATATCAAAGATGGAACAAGTCAAAATCATCACATCGTTCAATCGAAAATCAATGGCCGCGCATAGCAACGTGACAAATTCAAAAAGAAATATACGAACGTAATTTTAGGGATTCTATCCCTATAAATTACCCCATATCATCATCTGCATAAGCATTCGAGTTCAAGCAAAATACGAGAGCAATTCATTGAAGAAAATCAAAAATCAATAACTCGAATCGAAATCGAGTTCGAAAGTAAATTGAGTCAAGTATAATCTCAAATCAATAAGGGAAAATCGCATACCAATTTTCGAACTCCAGCGATCGTGAGCAATCATCAGCCAAGGAGACGATTGACGAAGCCAATTGAAGCATAAAATCACTTCAATCGATCAATAAATCAAGCGGTGCCAAAATTTAGAAGGAAACCCTAATTACAGAAGAAAGGAAGAAGGATCGACCGAACATAAGCAAAAAGGAGAAGGCGTCTCTTTAGTTTAATTCGTTATTGGGCCGGTCTACTTTATTGTATTTGTGCTTTAGTGATTATATTGGGTTTTGTTATTTAGTTTTTATTTTATTTTGTAATTTTCTTTTAAAATTGTGTAACTCTCTAGTCGTGTGACTAGGTTACGAACTACGGTGTAGTTCGAGAATTCGCAACTCAGTGGCCAAGTTGTGGCAAGGTTTTGAGCGTAGAGTTAGATTAGTCATTAGCAGGTGTCGTAAGTTTATGAGTGTAAGCGTCTGACTACTTAATTTCTAGTAGAAACCTTGGGGGCAGCACCTAGGCAGGGTTTTGCTGAAGTTGGTTAAATTTGTGTGTGATCTCTACTGCTTTATTCTCTATTATTGTTTTTAATTGCACATTAATTTTTATTATTATTAGTATCACCTATTCACCCCCCCTCTATGGTGAAAACGATCCTACAATTTTTATTTTATTTAATAAAATATTCCACTTAACATACCCAAAAATCTCAAGCTCAAAATGAGGCATGCCGCTTGGCGTTATATATGTTATACCCTATTCCCGAATGCGAACCTTAATTCAATCATATGCAGAAGATAGCTTTTCAACCCAATTATTATATTAAATTACCGAAATTAATTTCTACATGTTTTGATCTCGGACGACCAAATGATACGTCTAATCGCCATGAAATTCGACGGCATAATACAATTTATTATTATGGATCCAATGAAACTAGTTTCGTCGAAATCCGAGATAGTGTCTCGGAATGACAATTTCATAGATTTAATTATCGTTTTATGTTTTCGATCCAATTATTGATATTTATCTGATCTATTTTGTAAATAAGTTTGCAAACTGAATTCATCAATATTGTTTATTAATTAAAAGGAGTTAAATGAAATTATTAAATTCATTAATTAACATTTAGTTCACAATTCAAATATTTAATCATTCCTTATATTTGAATCATAAGTTATTAAATTCCAAAATCAAATTATTTAAATATTTAAAATCAGTTAAACATTTAAAATCAAATGTCTAGAATTTTGGATTGTTACATTCTCCTCCCCTTAAATGAATTTCGTCCCCAAAATTCCTAAGGAAGAAAATGTTTCCAAACCCTTAAGTTTAAAACTATTAATTAAAATGAGTTATTAAACTTATTAACTTTTCAAAACCAATTGGCTAGAATATATTACAAAATTTCCAAGTCTTTTAAATTCACCAACCTATACCAACCCATTCCCTTCCGTTCATTAATCTAAATTATAATATTACTCAAATATCAAATTTTAGTTATCAAAAATTTTCCAAAATTCTCAAAAAATTTCTAACTCTTAAAATTTTTGGAAAATTTCATCAGCATCTCCTTTGCGCTGCTCAATCGGAACAATTACAAATTGCCACTTCGGGCTTTAAACCAACCAAAGAAAACAAAAGCCAAGTGGGCTCCCTTATCTGGAGCATAAAATCATCAACCAATTTAAATTTCCTAAATTTGTTACGTACCTCTTTGCATTTGATTTATATTCTTGGAAAGTAATTTATTATCTTCTATGAAAATGCCGGTGAACAAGAATCAAATAGAAATCTCTTGCATGCTTAGACTTATAAAATCTAAAGAAAAATCAGGCTGGCAAAAGCAATGTGATGTAACTCTATATGAAAAAACTAGTCTGATATAAATCTACATGCAACCAACAACCATATCTCAACCATATTCGACAAAATACAGAAAATATTCCATAATATATGCTATGCATCCAATTATTTAAAATGATAATTTTTTAGATCTAAATATCCGAGTTTTTCTATTCGAAAATTTATTTTCAAATTTCTCAGGCAAGAAAAATCAAAGATCAACAATCAAAATGACAAGGAGGGGATTCCTCCTAAAAGTATAATGAAACTCTAGAATCAAAACAACATTGAGCATCCAAAGGTACTCCGGTTCCTCTAAAAACATCAACTAGAGTGAATAAGTATCATTCCTTTCCCAAAATCTTCAAAAATCTCCTTTTCAAAATCACAGGATTTAGGTCCTAATAACAAAAATTCAAAATCCTTTGTCTATAAATTTAAACTTCATAGATCACACAATCAATCAATTTAATTCAATAAAATCAATCAAATTCCATGAGGGAATATACTAACACTAGCAGTCAATCAAATTCCATAAGGAAAAACTTATCACTTAACATTGTTTCAAAATGTCAAATGACTAACAAACAAATCTTAACTTAGGTTCAAAACTTTCTTAATTTTCCAAAAATATTGATAATCATCTAAGCGTACCGTTTTGCTCATTAGCCTTTGGTTATTGCTCAGAAGATTATCCAAACTCACTCGGACGAAATGGAAAGTTATACTCTAAATTTTATTAGTTTCTTAACTGCATTAAATTTTTTTTCTAAATTGCTTATATTTTCACTTAGTATCTTATTCAATACTAAAATTATTTATGAATTATTCCATAAACTCTCTCCCAAGTTTAAAAATATTTTATAAAGTTATTTCTTTATAAAACTTCAAATCATAACTTATTCCACTTTATTTACTTGTATAATACTCTTCTACATCCTAAGAGTACATACAAATTTTATTTTACTTTTTCAAAGATCTAGATGGGGATCAAATCAAATTATGGTTTCTAAAAACCAAGTCAACCTATTAACCTCTCTAACTTAGAGTGTTAAAATGAATAATGTTTCACGGGTTGACGCAATCAACAAAGAGTTTACACCACTTAGATGTTTTAAACAACTATATGGTTTTAATAAAAATAATGTTTATCAAGACCTTCTTATTAAATTTAACCCCATTTACCTGTGTTAAATTATCCCCTATCTTATCTAAGGGAAAAACCTCATTTATCAAAACAATCTCTTATTAGAAATACATTTTATTGTTAAATCGATTCCCTTTTAGTGAACCTAAAAGTTGGATACTCGGTTTTAATTTCAAAAACCCATTCTTTTGAAAGCACAATGCATATATTTTGATATATAATAACTTCAAATGATTTATTTTTTAAAACTTACTTTGGATTCATTCGGATTTAAACTCATTTTCGATCGCACAATGATAAAAAGAATAATTTACTAAGTACTCCACAACGTCTGTCTAACAAACATCCGATCGTCACTTAGAAGATTATTCAGATTACCACAAAACTAATCGAAACAATTTCTTCCTAATTATCCCAAAGAAAATGCATTTCATTTAAAATTCCACTTCCCGACATATTTTCTACTTTTAAATACTTTCAAAAGTACTGTTATTTCATTTCTCAAAAACCCTTCGAAATTATTTTCAAAAATTCCAGGATTTAGGTTCAAAAATCCTTTTTAAGCACATTTTATAAACTAAAGTTATATAAAATTTCCTTTATATAAAAGTCATTTCATATTATAATAATCTTTCTTTATTAGAATAGAATTATCTTAAATATTTATTCTTAAAATATCTTATCCCACTATTTAGATTATATTAACAACTTTTTATTAATGTTTAATCCTTAACCCATCATTATTAAATGGTGAATTTTTAAGTTAACATTTTCTCCAAACTTCTTTATAGTTAAAGTGTGAAAATTAATTCACAAGGGGTTCATTTAAATTCAAAGCGATAAATGCTCCTAAAGAAACCAAGCACAATTTAACAACTAAAAAACAACAATCAATGCTTCTTATTTAAATTAAGCATAACCGAACAATGGTAGTGTAAATATTATCACATTTAAACAAACACACTTTATAACTATATAAAGTTTTGAAATTATTCCTTTGTTTATATAAAATATAATCTTAGGCAAAATAATGTAATTTGCCAAAATTTCAAAATTTTCAATACCATATCCATTGGCCTTGGTCGAATGTTTCGAAACCCTATCGATACCGTGGCTTCCCACATCTCGAACCAAAATTCATAAAAACTCAGTAGACCAATTAACATAATACATTTTTATAATATTAAAAAATATGCTCTCGAATATATAACACTCTCAAACTAATTCTACGGTGTCACTTACCCTATCTCCAATGAGCCAAACCCTACCAAAGCCAAGGTTCTCGCTTAATCTTGTGCTCTGATACCAAATGTAACGAACTGCCTTTTTGACCATCGAAAGTCGACACTAAACACTACCATTGTGTTCAAATGTCGTGCATCCAATCGTCAAAAGGGAAGATTGTTAAGATAAATAAAAAGAAAAAAAACAAAGAACAGAGGAAAAACAGAATCTCACAACGGAATCGACAATATAATATAACAAGGACAGTAGAAATCATCACTCCAAAAATACAGAGTATATCAGAGTTAAAAACAAACCTTATTAGCTGGACAGTTATAAAATCCAAGCTTACAAATGCTAATAGGGA
Organism: Allium fistulosum; assembly: GCA_030737815.1. Classification (NCBI taxonomy): domain Eukaryota; kingdom Viridiplantae; phylum Streptophyta; class Magnoliopsida; order Asparagales; family Amaryllidaceae; genus Allium; species Allium fistulosum. Next base: position 331,829,283 of record CM060906.1, read on the forward strand.
TACTATATAATACATCGAAAAATAAAACACTTTGATAGGTAAATCTCCAGCTCCCCTCCAAGATCTCCATATTACCAAAGCCAACATGGGAAAATACTCGGTCTGACTCGAGCATTATAATAAAATAACACTCGGATCAGTCTGGAAATACCAGTGTGAGATAACTCAAATAATGGGGAACATATAAAAGTTCTGTGAGACCACGCCCCTAACGCGGAATAGGTTTTTACCTTACAAGAATAACATCCATACAGGCAAGAGCAGAAATAATCATCAGGAAACAAATCCAAATATGAATGAGCGTAAATAATATTAAAATCAGACTTGAAAGAATGAAAATAACCCGCGCAAAGCTGAATCCAACCTAGATGGATATGAAAATACCCTAATGGGAGCAACCCCACATAACTTGGCCCCCAAAATCACACGCTTTGATTTAGTCATTTCCGACAAAGGATAACAAAGATCAAAGAGCAACAAATCATTTTTAAGGCGACGATACACCATGAAGAAAGCTGAATCCGATAATTAATAAATCAACTATCGGGGATAATTAAAATGATCGTACATGGAAATTAAATATCATATATTTACCATTACTCATTGATTCCAAACAAGTGTTATCTCTCATTTGAAATGAAGCCGAACAAGTTGAGGTAGTATTACCTCTAGGCATCGCCTTGACGGCATTTTTAACCTTCGAGATAGAAACGAGTCCAAAACTCAATGTTTAGCATTAAAAAGTATGACTAGATCCTTTCCATATAAGCGATATCGATTATGGAACTGATTTTCCATAACTGAAATCGAACTTTAACTTTTAAAAACTGAACTTGTGCTTCATTTCCATATTTCAATATTGGCAACAACACTTTGGAAATATTCTTTTAAAAGTTAGACTTGTAATACTAAGTTTATTAAAACAAGGGCCAAAAACAAATGTCATTAATACATGGTTTACTATAAACCCAAAACAATTTACACTTAGCTTTATTTATAAATATTCTGTTTTAAAGTACTTTCTCATTTATAAACCATTATTTATAGTTTTAAAACAATGTTTATTATCCCAAAAGATAATAAAGCAATTCAAATATCTCTATAAATTTAAAAACAATATTAATTATCCTGAAAGATAACTAATCACATTTATAATCTCTTTTAGGTAAACAATTCCATTATCTTTAGTAAAATAGTTAATTATTTCCAAACATTTTTATATCATTAGTAATTAACTTTAAAATCTTCATTAAATCAGTTTATTAACTTTAAAAACACTAGATCAGTTAATTAACTTAAAACGCTTTTATTGTATTTGTTAATTTACTTTAATCACTTCTATTAAATCAATTAATTTACTTTAAATATCATTAATTACCAAGATTAATTAAGTTAAAAATAATCATTAATTAAAATAAATGATTTATCTCAAACATCATTAATTAAAATGATTAAATAATTTTAAATGCCACTAATTAAAACAATTAATTAAGTTCAATAAATTAACTGGATTAATTAAATTCAAACCTCATAGATATAACGATTAATTAAAACATCATTTGTGAAAATGATTTATTTAACTATAAACGACCATTAATTAAAATGATTTAACTAAATTCCAAATGTCAATGGTTAAAATTAAAAAAATCATTAATTAAATGATTCATTACTTTTAAATATCATTAATTAAAATGATTACTAGTTCCAAATATCATTAATTAAAATGATTATTTAAACTTCATTTCCAAAAACTAAAATAATTGATTAGACTTAAATAATCATTAATTGAATGATTAATTAACTCCAATCTCATTTAAATCAAAAGATAAACTAATTTCAAAACACCATTAATTAAATTGGTTAATTAATTCCAAAATCATTAGTTAAAATGATTAGTTATTTTGAATTATCATTAATCGAAATGATTAATTAATTCTAACATTCTGTTTAGCGGAAAAACAAGCTCAAGTTCAAAAATATATGACATGGTTTTGGAGATGAAATTTAATAAATGACGATATAGCAGAATTGCTATAATGACAATTAACAAGTTAAATGGAATATCGGGATTTATTTCAATTAGCCATTAATATAACAGCATACAGATGTAAATAAATAATAATGGGCGAGAAACCCTTAGGGTCTCTCTATAGATTTCCCTGCAAAACAATGGTTATGGATAATTTATATATAATCATAGAGGTACATAATGATCAAATTAATATGTCATCCATTTTCCAAACGGGAATTCAACCAAACAACCAATCAAACAATTTAACTAACATCCAAGCAATCAATAAACGTTTATAACATCATAGATATGCTATAGTAAAATTGAATGTGAGTTAAACTCACATTGATTTTCGTTCTCCCCGAAATGTTCCGATTTTGGACTAAAACCGAACGGTTGTTCGATTTTAGCATAAATTCCAACAAGCTCCAAATCCAACCAAACCATTTCTAATATGTAGATAATGTCCATATGAGTGCAGTGCAATGAACGGCGTCCGAATCCGACCTAGTACACAAAAGTTATTCGAGTTATAATTTTTTGGATTTTTAAATTATAACTAAACGTTAATTACATTATAAAATCTAATTACCCATTACAAACTCTTTCTTCTCTAATCAAATGAATGTGCCAAGCTGAAACGTCAACCCATCATGGCCGTGCACAATTTCCTACCCATACGGAGCATCGGACCTACGTTTGACGAACCGTCTTCACCGTTGGCTTCCTCTCCTCGAACCACACACGCCTATCGCTACGATTTCGCGACCGCACCCCCAAAAACAAACGACCTGGTCTCATTCTCACGTCTGTACATGGATGGAAACCGCCCTAAGGCGATGGGCTACGTCAAAACGTGCCCATGCATGCTCCACAGCAAGTCAAACATGATGCCATCCTCCAAAAAAGCTAATTCTGCCTAAATCGAAGCCTAGACCGAGCCCTAGTTCCCATGTCATAATCGTCAATCCACCAAACAAGGACGCATGCGAATTCGAGGCCATGGACGAGAAGCACAACTCAATACGAGTTCAAAGAATCCAAGTTCATGATTTTTAGACGAGTGTATATTTAGTTTTTAATTTTTAAACTTTGATTTTCAAAGAGGAAAACACATTCTTGTTCACGGAAAATGCTTAAATAGAGGAGAAGAGTATGGTTGAGTACGTGGGGGGTTATAGGCAAGGTAGCAGTGGGTATGGCCTGATTATGGTGAATATATATATATATATATATATATATATATATATATATGTTATTTTTATTTTATTTAATAAAATATTCAACAAAACATACCCAAAAATCTCGAACTCCAAACGAGGCGTGCCGTTTGGCGATTTATATGTTATACCATATTCTGAATGCAATGGAACTAGTCCCGAACCCTAATTCGATCATATGCAGAAGATAGTTTTTCAACCCAATTGTTATATTAAATTACCAAAATTAATTTCTACATGTTTCGATCTCGCACGACCAAACGATACGTCCGATCGCCATGAAATTCGACGGCATAATACAATTCATTATTACGGATCCAATGAAACTGGTTTTTCGAAATCTGAGACAATGCCTCGGAATGACAATTTCACAGATATAATTATAGTTTTATGTTTCCGATCCAATTATCGATATTTATCTGATCTGTTTTGTAAATAAATTTGCAAACTGAATTCATCGATATTGTTTATTAATTAAAAGGAGTTAAATGAAATTATTAAATTCATTTAATTACATTTAATTCACAATTCAAATATTTATGCATTCCTTATATTTGAATTATAAGTTATTAAATTCTAAAATCCAATTATTTAAATATTTAAAACTAATAACATTTAAAATAAAAGTCTAGAATTTTGGGTTGTTACAATCAATGTGGCTCACTATATTCCAACTGCATTTGTCTTTCTCTTAAAAGCACATTTGCGGCCAACAGATCATATCCTTTTAGATATATCTATCAAAATTATATTTTGATAATGTACTTGGAATCTATTTCAGATTTGCACATCTTACCATATCATAGAGTCAATACTCTTAATGGTTTAATTTGACAACCAAGGATTATTTAATTTTGACATTGACAAGAAACTCACAGTTTCTCTTAAATGTGCAAGAATACTTATTAGACATTCTAATGTATTTGAGTTCAATTAGGTTTAGTTAATTTCATTTTATCACATATACTCAGTTTTATCATTGGATCGTGTCCAAATTCATTTCAGACCAATTTTCTTAAAGAAATTCATTTGCTATGAAGTTGGTATTTCTTGAAATAACGGTTGTTTCTTAGTGCAACAGAATGTGCATTCATAAGCATTTAATGAATTGTCTTATATAAAACTGATTTTGCATTAGTTCACAATATATTTATGTTCATAACATAAATTAGTCATATAATGACTATCGGTTCCAAAATTCTCTTGGAACGATTCATACAAGATCCACTATGTATAATTATTACGTGTAGTCTTTCGACTTGCACAACCTGCCAACTCCTTTATCCCGGATATATAGGGTTTTCTTAGAAACATTCATCTCGTATGGTTTTGTAAACTATTCTTTAGATGATATTAATTTTAATCGTGTGTATTACTCATGTGTACACACCTTATAGAAAGAATTTAATTCAAATTCATTCATCACTAATCATGCTTTTTCCAACAAAGTTCAATTATTCATTACCAATACATCATTATGTATTATAAGGAGGAGTGACCATTGAGACTGAATCTTTATTCATATTAGTACATATAGAACTCTTTCCAATGTACTCACCCATTCGATCAAATCGAATCATTTTTGTCGCATGTTATGTTATTTACTTCCGTTTTATATTCTATGAGCTTATCATAGATTTATACATGCGTATCAATTATATATGTCCATGTCTGTGGTAGCTCATCAGTGAATACAATAAAATACGTGGAACCATTTTGATATTAATAGACTTATGATTGCATACATCTATGTGTATCAATCTGAAGAGTTCATCAACTCTTATGATGCTCTCACTAAATTGGTGCATAACTGTTAATTGTTTGAGATATATTAACCGGCACCATATGATTCATAATTATATAATAAAAATTATTTCTCAAAACTTTGGCTTAGTCTATAACTCCAAAAAAATGTAAATAGTTTTAGATAGTTCAGTATTTTCTGATGCATCACTTTAGTTATGAAAGCGAATACCATATTATAGTTTTATTTCATAATGAATATTCATAATATTCGCAATAAATTATAATGTCTATTTTTTAGCCAACATTAAAAAATAGTCAGTATTTCATAAACAATGTTCAATATGTTTTACGAAATCAATTTTCATAATTTGATGCAATTAATAGGTGTTATATGACATGCTCCCATAATTTATGCTATTACTATAATAGCGTACTAAATTCGGAGGTCAATCACTCACTTAATATAGATTACTTATTTCATATATTGCAACTAGTTTATAGCGGAGAGTTCTTTAATCAAATATCTTGGACTCAAAGAAATAAATCTCATAGAAAATAATTTTCCATATGAAAATAAATTTTGGAATATAAATCGTATTCATTATTCCAACGTTAAGTATTAATTATTATTATTACAATTTTCGTTTTCGATGTTTCTTTATAAAGCGGAAGTGACTTTTCCCACTCTTCATCCCAATTGTACCTTAAATTACATCTACTCTTGTATATTCATTATTCTTTCTAAATGGTCAAATCATTTAAAAGAAACCCTTGACTATAATATCATAATGATCTCTTTACAAAAATGGACTTGATCATCCTTAACATTTAAGGACATCAAATATGATGCACCTTACGTAAACTGATTAAACTGGCATTTCAACGATCGAGTTCTTAGGTCTATATTATAGATTTGGTCTTGTATTACATTTAACACAATATTATCTTTTATTGTAATCAACCAAATTGAATACTCGATCTCACACCATGATTTCTATGCTTATTTCGGATGAACTAATTTCATCAAAATATTGTACATTACAAAGTGTGATCGTTCACCATATAACATTTATATGCGATTGTATATGGATCAAATATCCAAAGTATAGTATTGCTTTTGAGGTCAGAACTCATAGAATGCAATACTCGGTCTCGAGACTCTCGACAAAATAAATACGTAAGCAACAAAATTATGAACGTATTTAGTAGTTGTAGAACCCGGCGCTTGCTTGGGTGTTGAAACGTTAACATATAATAAGAATTTTGAAATATATGTTATATTTCTATTTGTCAATCTTCAATCCAGTTCTTTTGTATATCTTAATTGATAAACGCTTTTATCAATCATATTAAATGCACAAATTTATCAATATAGGTTATTATAACATTATAAAGCGTATGTTCTTACAATATTAGAAAGGTTAGATGTTATAATTTCATTTTTCTAATAAGGCTCCCACTAGTCTTTTATGTTTTACCAAACCCTAAGTCAAAACATAAAAGTCTTTCGACTTCACTAGTGGGTTTTATGATTCCTTCGTCTTGGAATTCCGACGTTGAGTTTGCTCAACAAGTCATAGCTCCACGGATGATGGATAACTCCTTATCGTTGTATCGTATCAACTCCTAGCCTTTGGTACCTTGTCCAAATTTCACATCGATCTTGAGTTTTCTCAACAAATACATATACTTGTCTTACCTCATCTATTCAATATATTAACAATACTACACATAACATCTCTAACTTGAGTTCGTTCAATAACCAAGAAGTATGCAAGTAATTTATTAATATATATATATATATATATATATGGTAGATGACAAAATTGTACTAAAGATTCATAATCTTCAATATATTATATTGAGTGATATCGACTTATGAAATGATGTATTTCGTTTGAAATACCCTCGTGATTCAAGTGTCGGATACATCGGAAATCACGATATACGAATATTTACGTATGTATTTATTTCGTAAGTATATTTAGGGTTTCTGAATGTTCCACATTTAATTTATACATTCATATTACATAAATTTAATTATTATATAACTTTTATATTTCATATTACTTATATAATAGTCTTATGTACTATATTATATTAATTAAATCTTATTTAATTAATTTTATATTAATTTAATACAACATTTATATTGATTATTTATAATATACTATAACATTTATAATGTAACATATATATCTCATATATGTGTATAGTGTTTAATTATTTAACCTTTTAATTAATTTATTCAATTAAATAATTTTATTTAAAATATATTAATTTCGAAGAATTATTTTATATACATACATGTATACTTATGATATTTTAAACATTTTCAAATATCATAACATATATCAAAATATATAACACATGTATATATTTTTCATTAATTAACTTAATTAATTTATATATTTTATTAATCTTATTAATAAATTTATATTTTTGAAATTAATTTATATTCTTTTCAAACATTTTGAATTTTTTTTTATATTATAACTTTTGTAATATATGTATATCTTATTTTAAATTTAAATCTTATGTTTTTAATTTTCAAACAATTTAGAAAATTAGCCCAATGCTCAATTTAAATTGGGCATTTTCTACTAGAGGCAACCTTTGGGCTCACATATCTATTCAGGCCAGGCTGGTACCCAGGTAGGGCGGAGCACTTGATTACCCAAACCCAATTCTTCGATACTACCTTTCTAGACACCTTACTATGTGGCTGTGAGTTTAATAGGTACCTAACATGACTAATTTAGACCGCATAGGCTATTGGGCTCTGATACCACTGTAGGAATGGGTCAGCCCGCAGCGGAAGTTATGGGTGAATTTCAAATTTTTTACCATATTGGATCTTTATTGGGCCTATGAAGTTTAATTTATTTAGAACATTTCTAAATTTTATTTAAATAAAATAGTTTATTTTATTTAAACTTATAAAATGGTATTGATTATTTAATTTATATTATATTAAATATATACATGTATCATATATACATGTATAAGTGAGTGCACGCATAACATTTCAATCTATGCAAGGTATAACATGCCTGTGTAAAATGCTGGGAATTATATCGCAATGGACACCTTAGCTCATCTAATATACAAATATATTGTCCAAATGTATGTTTATATATATACCTTTTCTTTTATAAATAAAATATTATATAGATATATGTATGTATGTATAAACTAAAAGTTTATATAATTTTGTATAAATATACAAATACACACACATATATATAAACATAAATATAAATATTAACAATGTGTATATATCTTATTTTTAGCGAAGCTAGCCGGCTTTATTATGGGACGTCCACATATATAAAAGAAAAAGAAACAGGTGTTTGGCACATGCACTAGAACAACTATAATGAAAATAAGGCACATGAAGTTGGCTAAAATGCCAACCTACTAGAGACAAAATCCTAGTCCTTCGTAGAGGAAGATTCACTCCCATCACTACTATCATATGTAGAATCAGGCCTGATAACATGAAGAAATCCTGAAAAAAGTGACGCTAAGTTAGGAAAGAAGTCCACAGATTCCCCACAGCAAAGAAATTTCTATTCCACGAATCATCCGATAACAAAATGCGATTCTTATCACCAACTTGCCCAAGAACAGTGAGAGCTAATCCTTTTTCCTCCACATGGTATAATAGCCGCATATCTTGCTTATCTCCACCCACATAATTGTAAAACCAACCACCCTTTGGATCATACCTCATATCAGAAGGCTGATGAATCCAAACCTGCTCAGATCCACCCTAAAAAATAACTTCTGAGGAAGAATGATCTAGAATAGCCTTTTCCTACAATAAAACTTCAATTTCATAAGCTTGGGAAACTGAAGAATCCTTAGATACTATCTTAGTGGGGGCAACAACAATAGCGCGGCGAGGCTTAGGAACCTACTTTGTAATTGGACGAGGAAGAGGAATCCTATCAGAAAGCAGAATAGGGGAATCAATAGACAGGTGTTTGCAATTTTCCAATAGTTCACCGAAGGAGTGACATGACAAGTATTTTTCAGGTTCCAACTGTAATGTACATCGACAATCGCAACATGCTCCTCGGCTTTACGAACAGTTATCTGGGATGGCAAAAACTTATCCATGGTAATTCAATGAGAGCCTTGGCATAAACCAACTTATTTCGAGCAATAGTATTTGCATCAAAACGTTTGAGAGATTACTAACACTGGCTAGCCATTTTAGCCCTATCATAGGCTGCAACACAGATGGTATGTGACTAAATATGCCCAAACCAGAATAAATAGAATTTTCTCTTTAGCCTTATCCACTGAGGGGCTCCATGAAGTAATAATGAAAGGTTGACCTACGACGATGGAAGGATTTTCCTCTAGAACACAAAACATTTCATCTTTTATAGTTAACTTGAAAAAGAACATAGAACTATCAAAGTGAACTTGGAGACATCCCCTTAGTTTCCAAAACCAACAACAGTGATCTTGAACAACCCGATACTGGGGGTTAGAATCAAGGAAGAAACCAACTAAATATTGACCAAAATTGAGCCCTTGCTTTCAACATTTCGATCGGAGGAACCATAGCATTATCTATCTCCACAATTTTAAAATCACGAGGAATAAAAACACCAGCAGTTCTGGGTAAAGCATTAAATAGTGAAGTCCATTTACTACTAGGAATAGCAAGAGCAAAACGTTGAAGGGAATCTAAACATTTCTGGGCAACAGGTAAGGAAGGAAATGATAACTCCTTATTGGCATTGACACAAACATCATCAGGGCACACAGAATTACCCACAAAAGCATGCTCTCTTTCATCTTGCTCACCATCTAACAATTCCCTTGCACTCATATTTACATCTACAACATAGCTTGATGTCTACTGCCATTAGCCTCCCATGGCACAAGCAACCAATAAGGGAGATAGAGGAGTGACCATACCTTCGAAGGCTGCATTTCCTATCATACCTGATAAAGGAGCACTAACGAGTTCGAAGTTGAGCAATGTATTTTCAAGCACAAGGAAAGGTTTTGTAGTCAAAATGGAGGGCACGAAAGTCAATGTCTTGGATGGAGGAGACAAGCGAGAAGCAGGCAAAGATCACAGCGAAGGAAAACTACTTTCTGGAACCACTAATGCAGGCGGAGGCTTGGGGAGATCGACCAAAAGAGGAGAGGCATTGAAAGGACGACCGGATTTGGTGAGAGAAGGATTCTCGGTTTTCGATCGTGACAGCGATAGGTTGCTGTATGAAATCGACATGAGGGATAGAAGGTAGAGAGGAGTGAGGCGAAGGACATTAAGAGGATAGGCGGATTGGAATCGCAGAGAAATTTTGTACAGGAATTGCAGCCATTAATGATGAATGATATTATGTATCGGTATGAAAAAGCAGAGAAAATTCTTACAGGAATTACAACCATTGATGATGAATGATATTATACATTGATATGACAAAAAGCAGTACATGTATAATTCGTACAAGAATTGGGTATGTATTTTTAACTATATAAATAAGTTTAAAACATTTATAAAAGATATTAAATAATTTTTTGGTAATGTCGAAATCATTACATGTATAAATATAATTCCTTTTAAATATATATATATATATATATATTATGTATGTATGCATTAAATACTTATATATATATATATATAATAATAATAATAAATATATATTAATACAAATAAAAATCAAAAAATAAATTTATATTTAAATATATAACCACCTGGTCTTGTGCATGGTTCAAGGTAAAAAAATTTAATTTTTAATCTTAATATATATATATACTTCAAAACAGATATATATATATATATAAATAAATAGAACCGTACAAAAAATTATTTAAAATTGTTAAAATCTTTTTTTTGAAATTAAATTTTAATTCTGAATTTCCAGTATAGTTTTAGACGAAAATTTTATTATATAATTTAATAATTTAAAAACAATTTAAAATATATTTTCTAATTTTCATTTTATATTCAAATATTAAAAAATAAAAAAATGTTTTTTATTTCATACGAGAGGATAATTCGCAATAATATACATTTATAAAATATAAAACATATTTTATAATATATATATATGAATTTATATAATTATTCATATTATTAATTGATTTAAATATTATTTAAAATAATATTTAAATACATAAAATTATTTTCTTCCTACAGAAATATTATGCTTATTAAACATTATGTATAAAATTCTATTTTCATATTTTATATAAGTATAATGTAGTATTTAAATTATAAACTATATATACATATATATAACAAATTATATTATTTAAATAAAAAATGGTTTTTTAAAATATTAAGCCATGTTGCACATAGATGTATTGCCATAAAAAAAATTCTTAAACATATATAGATATACATACAACCAATCAAAAATTGTAAGAATATATTACATGTTGGAATCATCACCTAACTAACAATATAATATAAAATAAACATTATAAAAGTAGATTAATGTTTAATAACATGTTTGGAATATACCTTATAACCAAAGCACATAAGTGCACCTTGAAACAATAAGATCTGATCCTCGAACTAATTCTAATTCAGCAGATTACTAGTCTCTGAATTGTTTACCACCAGCTATCGATTAGCATTAAAACTAAACTTGATATCAAAGTAGGATGAAGGAGAGAAGTCGGCCAGAAATGAAGAGGATATGGAGGCTTCCAAAAAGTCCTCCAAAAGATGAGCGTAGAGATCTTTATATAGAGGAAAAGACGAAGAAAAGTTCGGATCTCATCTTTTTACTCATTCTCCTTCCATCTTATCCATACATTTCAAAGCTCTCTAACCCTTATTAGGTTACACCTATTACCTTATATATGAGCTAATCCTACCAGACCCTATCATGGGCTTTAAATCTGTAACATCCTGCCTTTTTGTACGCTTTAAGCAGACACGCATGCCGACTCAAACCATATAGAAGGGTGAATTGTTATTGGGGTGAATAAGAAAAAGAGAAAGAAAAAAAAACAAAACAGAATCTCGCAACGAAATGACAAAATATAATAATCAAATAACAGTTCATGAAGTTGTTTATAAAACATTTGATTATACTTATACAATACAGAATCAGAGTTACACTTATCAAAGATAAACAAATAATAATGCAGCAGAACAATATGAAGTAGTGGAATAATATAGTAAATAATAGTAGTACAAATCTTCGTCTTCGTCCTCCAGAAATAAGGCCTTCAAATCCTGAAATGCTCAGGCTGACCCGAGCGAATTGAAAAGACAAAACACTCGAGTCAGAAATAAAAGATATTATGTGAGTTAAATCAACGGTAAATAAATATGAGTGTAAACGGCATCGGAGAAGTTTATGGGTTTTGACATCTCTTATCCAGTGTCTAACGTGAGTGCAGTAACTTAAAAGATGTTTGGGATTCACATCTCCTAAGGATCCGTTAAACTATCTACTATGTAGTACAATACGCTATTATAATATGTCTACAGTAAAGTAAAAGTATTAAAATAGCATTAAGGCGTTACCCATATCCCCCTTAACACATTTTTATTTATTCCCATAGTCTATACAGTACCGTAATCCCACCCGTAAATTGGAAGACGTCAGAGGGCACTCCATAGGTATGGTACAAACCAAACTCGTAAAAGGCGCGCTACGGTAGATGGCACGGCACAACTAGGCAATGCCAGGGTAGATATACCAATTACACTTCCGGACTAGTGGTAATGCATAGCAGCCACTACCGCCCACCTCGAAACGCACTCCCGAGTAAAATCGAAGGGTGGCCACCAAATAAATCGCAAATTCGGAATATAGATCGATGGAGTGTGCCCGATCGGTGGAATGACCTCACTTAGCCCATCGATTGCTCCTGTTTTAGCCACCTTAAGCCAACTCACGGGAGTCGGGTCCATGTATATACCTCATATAGGATCATCGCCACCATCCTACTTCATTCTGGACTCTCCACCGCGTACACAGTTGTCAAAGTGGTTTTTGGTATTGGCAGAGAGTATGACAACATCCGATCCCGGTCTCTTTGACAACCAATCGCTTATTACACACTGGATGGTTCTTTTACAATTCCAAAGTCGTTTCATAATTGATACTAAAATATCATATTCAATTCAAACCATCACTTTCGAAATTATTCTTTACTTTCGAAATCATATTTGCCTTTGAAATCATATCACATTTGAAATCATAGTTCGATAATTATATTTCCTTTCAAAGTCAAATTCATAGTTTATATCGAAATACCGTATTCTAGAAATTATATCGCTTTCAAATCACATCGTTTCAAAAATCATAATTTCTTCCAAAATCATATTTCCCAAAACAGGTTAAGTCCTTACTTCAAAATCATCATTTCAATTTATTATAACATTCAAAATTCCAAATTAAGCTATAACATCATTTAGCCTTATTCTCTTTTTAAACCAAATTGAAATGAATATAAACTCTTCCACGTACTTGGTTTGGAAATTCAGAAATTTGTTTAAATAGTTATAAATAGTTAAAATGCTCTAGAATAGTTTAATTATAGGTAAAAATATTTTAAATTGATTTAGATAGTTAAATAGATAAAATTTAGATTAAATATAATATAAAATAGATTAAATAACTTTAAAATAGATTAATAATATTTAAATTAAATTAAAATGGTTTAATTTGTTTAAAATAAATTGGATTGGTTTAAAATAGATTAAAATAATTTATATAGTTAATATTGGTTAAATAGTTTAGTAAATTTGAAAATCTTAATAATTAGAAATTTTAAATAATATATCTTAGTTTATATTAAACTATGAGTTTGAAACTAATATCAAATTAAACTATTCATTTAATTTCAATATATTTGGACCATTTCAAATTTCCAAATCGACAAACCAAATTTCAATAAACTATCGAATTTCATATCGTTTCAATCCATGTTCAAAATATCAATACGGATTACTCCGGTTTCAAAAATATTTCTAAGTTATTTTCAAACAAATTCAATAACTTAGTTTCGATAGAATTTCATTTATACTTAAAAGTTTAACTTCAAACTTCCAATTTAATTTCTTAAAGAAATTCCTTTTTAAACCAATTCACAAATCAACACAAAATTTGATTTTTCAACAATACTTAAATTTATATAAATCAAATTTCCAATTTAAAATATCATTTAATTATATTCAAAAATCGAGGATTTTAAAATCATTTAATTTAACCAATCCGGTGTCCGTATATAATTCTCTACCCTAGGGTCAAGTGATACGGATATTTATCATTTCAATCCACAATTTAAATTTTACGGTTATATATCATTTCAAACCGCAATCCCGAATTAAATAAAAATCCACAAAATCACTCGAGTCTATCATTTTAACCCATAACAGTTTTTCCTTAATCTATAGATCGTTCGGGTATATATCATTTCAACCCATAGGGAACTTGCAGAATGATAACAGTATATAAATCAATTATAGCATCCAATCATCCAATAATACATTCAAACATTCATCACAATCATCATCCAATTCAACTAAACAATATTCAACAATTAATAGATTATTATATACAGGTGATTACTGGCAATTTAAATTCAATAATAAATGAAATGGCAATTTAATTCAAATAAATTCAAATTAACAGGAATAGCAATTTAAATATACCAAACATCAATAAATAAATTCCAAATCACATCACAAATTTAATTTAACTAACATAATAAATTTTAGAAGTTATGAGTGGGTTAAAACACTCACTTTTGAATTTAGATTGGATTTAAATCCAATTTAAGGCCCAAATTACAACAGTCTTAGAATCTGTCCAAACCAGCGCCAAAATGTCTGGAATTTCGATACGATCCTAGCGGAGAAAACCGCGTGTAAAACAGACCTCGAATGCAACAGTTATGATTATTAGAAATTATACGATAAAAATTGAACTCAGTTACAAAAATTTTAAATAATAATATACTAATTTACGTTACCCTTGCTATCTCCTCTCATACCCAGACACATGCCTATGCATGCAACCTAGGGTCAATGATTTGTAGAAGCTAGTCACCATGTGGGCCCATCGCGCCTTGCCAGGACGTCGCCTAGGCCAGCCTCCCTCCCCCAGTGCCAGCGCTGGCCACGACATCACCGCTAACGAGCGCCAGATCGCCCAAAACTGCGGCTGTTCGATCGTGAATTCCCGCCACTTCAAGCACCCGATCGTCGATAAAGCGGTATGGATGGAATCCTGCGGAGGAGGGCTACGTTTTTCATGTTGGAGGCTTTAGATGAAGAGGCCTCGATTGTCGCGAGCAATATTGGCCGTTCAATCAAGGGTTTATGGCGGCCGCAGTGCTCAGGGTTTGGGAATAAATAAATAATATATTTCGTTTAGTGTTTGCGCCAAAAATGGTCACAAAACCCGAATGTAGTGAAAGCACCAGTGTATGAACACAGATCAATAATATTGTAACACAAATCTCAGATCCAGGCAAAGTAGAGAACAACAATTGGAAAATAATAAACAGAAACACAAGATTTATAGTGGTTCAGCCTACGTGCACTTCGAATGATAATCTTTTATTGATGTTCTTCGCTGATTACAGCAGATTACAGCAGTAATTTTCAAGTACAAACAGTAAAGTTGAGTTCAATCTTGATTTTGGCAGAGTCCGGACGTTGCTGGATCCAAAAAGTTCCTTTTCTATAGGCCCTAGGGTGCTATTTATAGGCGCTCCATGCAAATATCTCGCTCAAACTTTGGGAGACTTTTTCTGGCACGTGAGTGGGCCCACGTGATCGATCCCATGAAGTTTCGGCTCGATCCGTGATCGATACGAATGTAATTCGTATCGATCAAGATTTTTTTCAATGGAGTCGAAACTTGGCATGAACCTTCTTTGGCTTGTACGTAAGCTCCTGTGAAAATTTTATAGCATTTGGACTTGTGGTTTGCGAGTTATGATCGATACAAGTTGTAGTGCTCGTGTTCATTGGTTGGCTGTTGCGTTCGTATCCATCACTTCGTCTCCATACTCCCCTCTCTTCGAATCGATCAAATTGGCATCGATGACGTGTCTCAAAAATCCAGGAAAGATCCACCTTTCGTGCCGCGTTGATTGCTTCCTTCGTATCGATCGATACGAACATGGCTCCTTCGTATCCATATGTCACCATCCATCAGCTAACATTTCCGGTCTTCTTCGTATCCTTCGGCCGCTCCTCTATTCGTATCCATCGACCAACCTTCCTTCATATCGACTCGAAGTATCCAATATCGATCGATACGAACAATATCGATTCGAAGTAGTCCATGTCGATCGATACGAACAGTATCGATTCGAAGTACACTGCTATGTTCCATCCTGATCGATACAAAATCATCAAGTCGAACAAATCACCATGCGCCTATTTATTCAATCCAAGTCCATAGCCATCGAGTCGAAACCCATCTAGCCTTCCTACTTGATCGATACGAACGTCTTATTCATATCCATGTTGATCGATACGAACGCGTCGATTCAAAGTGCTGCACACTAATCGATACGAACAGTATCGATATGAAATGTTGCATGTTGATCGATACGTACAGTATCGATATGAACCATTTTCGACGAACCTTAACATATCCATATTTCGAGCATACGAACTCTGATTGACCTGAAATTTGAAACGCAGCCTCTCCTAACCTTGATCATCATTCCTAATCGATCCCGCCTTGATCGGAGCTCGGCCAACTTTTGAAGACATCGATCGAAGCCTTGTTTCCAATCGATTTCCAATCCCGATATCCATCCTTTATAGCCAATTTGTTGATATCCCGGCCTTGACCAAAAGGTGGGGTAACATTTAGCGTGACGTATATATAGCTAGGTCTGAAAACAGTCCGAACTCCGATTTAAGCATGCTGACAGGCTATCCTGACATAAAAAGGCTTCTGAATGCAATGGAATTGATTTCGAAGCCCAATTCCATCAATTTCACAGGTTACTGTTAAAATCGCATTGGTTTGAAATGACAATAACGCTCTGTAAAGCCTATTTCATTTCCGAAACAAAAATCGGTCATCCCATATATCAAAATGGACGTTTTTGATGATTTTAAACTCAATGGATCAGGTTTCAAGTCCAAATTCCATCGTATGAAGAAGTTATGTTAAAATCAGCTTATTTCAAATTGATTTCAATTAAATTGATTGTAGTCGTTTCGAGTCCGTACGATCAAACGACAAGTCCGATCGTTACGAAACTTGAAATCCTACAATAATTCACTGTTACGGATCCGATGAAACTGGTTTCGTCGAAATCCGAGTCAGTGGCCAAAATGGCTATTTCTCAGGTTAATTAAATAAATTAATATTAATTTAATAAAATCACATTTTCATTTTCAATTTAATAACTAACAATTTCCATCATTTTCAATTACTGGTGTAATTACAATAGTTTAAACAAATTTACACATCAATTTAAAGTTAATTATTTTACCAATTTCAGTGTTTGATTTCAATCCCTATAAATTCAAAGGTTATAAATCCGATTTCCCGTAATTCCATTTAATTGACTTAAACCTTATTATTCAATCAACTGTTTCCTTATTAGGTATAATTATCATTGGTTTATATTTATTACATAAATATTTTCCAATTTCATCTTAATTTCAATAACGTAGTATTTAATTTCATTTACTTACAATAAATCAATTTATTATAAATTGAATTCCAATTAATTATAATTATTTCCAGTAAATTGATTTGATTAAATTCCAATCTTTTTATTAAGTCCATTATTACTCTGTAACCACTTGTTTCACATTTCGTTACATAAATATATTCCCATTCCCATCTTTTATTTCTATTAATGACCATATTTCAAAACTTGTAATTTTGTCAATTACACACATTAATTAAGATTTTAAAACCAATTAATTATTTAATCTTAGTTCCATTCTTTTATTACATCAATTATTACTTTGTGAATAAATTTAAATTTCTATTTATTTTATTACATTCACACTTTCAGTTATTGTATTGATTCTCATTAATAATTCAATGTTTACATTTGTCTTCTTATATCAAATTATATCCAAGTATAACATTTACATTATTTCTTTCATTGGAATTTCATTCGGGTTATTAACAATTAACTTACATTTATATTGTTACAATTCATTCTAGTTATTATTTCCATTAACAATTCACTAATTTTTTATTTTCTTCAATATTAAATTACCAAAATCTTTTTAAATTAACAAATTTAATTATCGAAAATTTACGGGTCGTTACACTCTCCCCCACTCAAAGCTTTTCGTCCCCGAAAAGGAAAAAGAAGGGAAAAGAAAGAATTAAGTAATCAATATACCTTATTCAAAATATTAACTTTATAATAATTAATTTATAAAATTAAATAATTTAAATAAAATATACCTATTTATAACCATTAAATATTTTATACTCAAGTTATCAAAAGTTTGGAAAACCTTTCACAAAATTTTCTAAGTCCAAAATTTATGAAAAATTTCGGCAAAGTCTCCTTTGTACGGAGAGGCTCGGAAGAAATCATAACACCAATAAAACAATATATAACATATATTTTCCAAAATAATATACCCCAACACGGGAAAAATAATATAATATTGCCATAAAATCGTAATCCGAGAACGTACCTATTTGTCGGGCAAACAACGCTTAAATTATGAAACCAAAAGCAGTAGCAATTGCTTCCATAACCTGTATTTCACTTATATAATCTAAAAGAGTTAATAATTATATAAAATGAAATATTTAACGTTGTTTCAACCACTAACAAACAAATCAATATAAAACAACAATCACTTGTAACCACAGCTTACAATCATCATATGAAATCAATACAAATCAATTATCCATCCACAGCAAAAAAAAAACAAATAGTTCATTCGGGTTAAGACACTTTTAATCACATAGAATGACAAATAAACTACTGAGTGTACCATTTACTCAACAGTCTTAGATGAACTTAGTTGATTATTCATACATCTTAAACAATTAGAAGTATCCTATCCCAAACAACCCATAAACCAAAACAAATAATAATTTAGAATGTACTTGAGTTATTCTTATTAAATTTCTCTCACAACATTTACAGTTTTTATTTTCCTTTTCATTTATACAAGGATTATTTCTTTAACTTACATTTATCTCTTAAAAAATTTTATTCTCATTCATTCACTCAGTGTTTATTTCATTTATTTTCCTTTATTACTTACAAAAAAATCCATTTTCATTCATATCATGTCAATTTCTTTTATTGCATTACATTCATTCATTATTTACTTTAATTATAAATAGTTTCAATATTAACTTAAGTTCAAAATCCATTACTTACAGTACTCATTTTCTATTTCATTTAATTAGTAGTATTACAAATTTTAACTCAAGTTTATAACTATTTCCATATCAAATTTCTTATTTATAAGAGTAAATTTCATTGAACACTTCCATTACATAAGTTTTACTTGTAAAAATTTCCATTACATATTCTTTTAACATTTCAACTTTTTATAATTAGTAAGTTATATATATATATATATGTCTTTAAGAATGCAATTGAAAGTTACACAAGTTTGAGTAACTTATTTTAATTAACTTAAGGTTCAATAGTTATCATTTCTTTATTTTCATATTCTTTTCGTTTACAAGTTACAAATTTCAAATTCCTTGTATATTTCAGTCATAACTTAGCATATCATTTCTTATTTTCATTTAGAAGTTTCAATTATTAAATAGTTACAATTTTTATTCCATTTCAATAATTGAAATCTCTAATTCATAGAAATTTAAGAACTAAATGCCGGGTTCCATTACAAATCATTTAAAATAATATATAGATATATACACTTACAATTTATATATCCAATTATATTTAAAACAATTTGAAATTTATATTTGTTTATCAAAATAAATCTGCAGTAAAACTACTACAGTGGCCTTCCCACTTCGGAACTCGAAAATGAACGTCGATGATGCGTGCACTCATCACCGAAATTATTTTCCAGCGATAGAGAAGGGAGTACAGAACTTATTTTTTTCCAAAATTTCATTAAAACAATTCTTTCAAATTATATTGAAATATTTATATCAGAAAATACTTCTAATAATATTATTATTATCACAAAATCATTCAAAAAAAAATCCCGGAACTTAAGTTCTAAATTTCCAAATTTCATTTATTTTATTTTCAAATATTATTTCCAACCTATATTTATAAATTTCACTACTTAACAACCAACATATTACAACCAAATACATATATGATTATAAATCATTATTTTATATATGTAAAATATACAATAGGTAAAATTATTTCATTTACCTACATTTCAAAACAAATATTGTGTCGGTCTGTCCTATTAAGTGTTTAGAAATTCCTATCGATGTCATAGCGTCCTATGCACCAACCAGAATTTATAAATACAAAACGGATCAAATTAACACAATATAAAACCTTTTATAACACTAACAAATATGCTCTCTCATATATATATACACTCAGCGACTCATCATAGGGTATTACTACCCTATTAATAAAGAGTTAGACCCCACAAAGCTAAGGTTATCGCTAAACCAAAGCTCTGATACCAACTATAACATCCCGCCTTTTTGTACGCTTTAAGCAGACACGCATGCCGACTCAAACCATACAGAAGGGCGAATTGTTATTGGGGTGAATAAGAAAATGAGAAAGAAAAAAACATAACAGAATCTCGCAGCGGAATGGCAAAATATAATAATCAAATAACAGTTCATGAAGCTCTTTACAAAACATTTGATTAAACTTATACAATATAGAATCAGAGTTACACTTATTAGAGATAAACAAATAATAATGCAGCAGAACAGTATGATGTAGTGGAATAATATAGTAAATAATAGTAGTACAATCTTCGTCTTCGTCCTCCAGAAATAATGTCTTCAAATCCTGAAATGCTCAGGCTGACCCTAGCGAATTGAAAAGACAAAACACTCGAGTCAGAACTAAACGATCTTATGTCAATTAAATCAACGGTAAATAAATATGAGTGTAAACGGCGTTGGAGATGTTTAAGGGTTTTGACATCTCCAATCCAGTGTCTAACGTGAGTGTAGTAACTTAAAAGATGTTCGGGATTCACATCTCCTAAGGATCCGTTAAACTATATACTATGTAGTACATTACGCTATTATAATATGTCTACAGTAAAGTAAAAGTATTAAAATAGCGTTAAGGCGTTACCCATATCCCCCTTAACATATTTTTATATATTCCCATAGTCTATACAGTACCGTAATCCCACACATAAACTGGGTGACGTCAGAGGGCACTCCATAGGTATGGTACAAACCAAACTCGTAAAAGGCACGCTAGGGTAGATGACACGGCACAACTGGGCAATGCCAGTGTAGATATACCAATTACACTTCCGGACCGGTGGTAACGCATAGCAGCCACTACCGCCCACCTCGAAACACACTCCCGAGTAAAATCGAAGGGTGGCCACCAAATAAATCGCAAAGTCGGAATATAGATCGATGGAGTGTGCCCGATCGGAGGAATGACCTCACTTAGCCCGTCGATTGTTCCTGTTTTAGCCACCTTAAGCCAACTCACGGGAGTTGGGTCCACGTATATACCTCATATAGGATCGTCGCCACCATTCTACTTCATTCTGGAATCTCCACCGCATACACAATTGTCAAAGTGGTTTTCGGTATTGGCAGAGAGTATAACAACATCCGATCCCGGTCTTTATGACAACCAATCGCTTATTACACACCGGATGGTTCTTTTACGTTTCCAAAGTCGTTTCATAATTGATATCAAAATATCATATTCAATTCAAACCATATCACTTTTCGAAATCATTACTTACTTTCGAAATCATATTTTCCTTTGAAATCATATCACATTTGAAATCATAGTTCGATAATTATATTTCCTTTCAAAGTCAAATTCACGGTTTATATCGAAATATCGTATTCTCAAAATTATATCACTTTCAAATCATATCATTTCAAAAATCATAATTTCTTCCAAAATCATATTTCCCAAAATAGGTTAAGTCCTTACTTCAAAATCATCATTTCAATTTATTATAACATTCAAAATTCCAACTTAAGTTATAACATCATTTAGCCTTATTCTCTTTTTAAACCAAATTGAAATGATTATAAACTCTTCCACGTACTTAGTTTGGAAATTCAGAAATTTGTTTAAATAGTTATAAATAGTTAAAATTCTCTAGAATAGTTTAATTATAGGTAAAAATATTTTAAATTGATTTATGTAGTTAAATAAAAATTTAGATTAAATATAATTTAAAATAGATTAATTAACTTTAAAATTGATTAATCATATTTAAATTAAATTAAAATCGTTTAATTTGTTTAAAATAAATTGGATTGGTTTAAAATAGATTAAAATAATTTATGTAGTTAATATTGGTTAAATAGTTTAATAAATTTGAAAATCTCAATAATTAGAAATTTTAAATAATATATCTTTAAAACAGTTTATATTAAAATATGAGTTTGAAATTAATATCAAAATAAACTATTCATTTCATTTCAACATATTTGGACCATTTTAAATTTCCAAATCGACAAACCAAATTTCAATAAACTATCGAATTTCATATCATTTCAATCCATGTTCAAAATATTAATACGGATTACTCCAGTTTCAAAAATATTTCAAAGTTATTTTCAAACAAATTCAATAACTCAATTTTGATAGAATTTCATTTATACTTAAAAGTTTAACTTCAAACTTCCAATTTAATTTCTTAAAGAAATTCCTTTTTAAACCAATTCACAAATCAACGCAAAACTTGATTTTTCAACAATGCTTAAATTTATATTAATCAAATTTCCATTTCAAAATATCATTTAATTATATTCAAAAATCAAGGATTTTAAAATCATTTAATTTAACCAATCCGGTGTATGTATATAATTCTCTACCCTAGGGTCAAGTGATATGGATATTTATCATTTCAATCCGCAATTTAAATTTTACGGTTATATATCATTTCAAACCGCAATCCCGAATTAAATAAAAATCCATAGAATCGCTCTAGTCTATCATTTCAACCCATAACGATTTTTCCCTAATATAAAGATCGTTCGGGTATATATCATTTCAACCCATAGGGAACTTGCAGAATGATAACAGTATATAAATCAATTATAGCATCCAATCATCCAATAATACATTCAAACATCCATCACAATCATCATCCAATTCAACCAAACAATATTTAATAATTAACATATTATTATATACAGGTGATTACTGGCAATTTAAGTTCAATAATAAATGAAATGACAATTTAATTCAAATAAATTCAAATTAACAGGAATAGCAATTCAAATATACCAAACAGCAATAAATAAATTCCAAATCACATCACAATTTTAATTTAACTAACATAAGAAATTTTAGAAGTTGTGAGTGGGTTAAAACACTCACTTTTGAATTTAGATTGGATTTAAATCCAATTTAAGGCCCAAATTTCAACAGTCTCAGAATCCGTGTGCCAAAATGTTTGGAATTTCGATACGATCCTAACGGAGAAAACCATGTGTAAAAGGAATCTCGTATGCAACAGTTATGATTATTAGAAATTATACGACAAAAATTGAACTCAGTTAAAAAATTTTAAATAATAATATACTAATTTATGTTACCCCTGCTATCTCCTCTCGTACCCAGATACATGCCTACGCACGCAACCTTGGGTCAACGATTTGTCGCAGCTAGTCATCACGTGGGCCCGTCACGCCTTGCCAAGATGTTGCCTCGGCCAGCTTCCCTCCCCCAGTGCCAGCGCTGGCCACAACATCGTCGCCGACGAGCGCCAGATCGCCCAAAACTGCGGATGTTCGATCGTGAATTCACGCCACTTCAAGCACCCGATCGTCGACAAAGCGATATGGATGGAATCATGCGGTGGAGGGCTACGTTTCTCATGTTGTAGGCTTTAGATGAAGAGGCCCCGATTGTCGCGAGCAATATTGGTCGTTCGATCAAGGGTTTATGGCGGCTGCAGTGCTTAGGGTTTGGGAATAAATAAATAATATATTTCGTTTAGCGTGACGTATATATAGCTAGGTCTGAAAACAGTCTGAACTCCGATTTAAGCATGCTGACACGCTATCCTAACATAAAAAGGCCTTCTGAATGCAATGGAACTGATCTCGAAGCCCAATTCCATCAATTTCATAGGTTACTGTTAAAATCGCATTGGTTTGAAATGACAATAACGCTCCATAAAACCTATTTCGTTTCCGAAACGAAAATCGGTCATCCCATATATCAAAATGGACGTTTTTGATGATTTTAAACTCAATGGAACAGGTTTCAAGTCCAAATTCCATCGTATGAAGAAGTTATGTTAAAATCAGCTTATTTCAAATTGATTTCAATTAAATTGATTCTAGGCGTTTCGAGTTTGTACGATCAAACAACAAGTCTGATCGTTAGGAAACTTGAAATCCTACAATAATTCACTGCTACGGATCCGATGAAACTAGTTTCGTCGAAATCCGAGTCAGTGGCCAAAATGGCTATTTCTCAGGTTAATTAAATAAATTAATATTAATTTAATAAATTCACATTTTTATTTTCAATTTGATAACTAACAATTTCCATCATTTTCAATTACTGGTGTAATTACAATAGTTTTAAAAAAATTTACACATCAATTTAAAGTAAATTATTTTACCAATTTCAATGTTTGATTTCAATACCTATAAATTCAAAGGTTATAAATCCTATTTCCCGTAACTCCATTTAATTGATTTAAATCTTGTTATTCAATCAATTGTTTCCTTATTGGGTATAATTAGCATTGGTTTATATTTATTACATAAATATTTTCCAATTTCATCTTAATTTCAATAACGTAGTATTTAATTTCATTTACTTACAATAAATCAATTTATTATAAATTAAATTCCAATTAACTATAATTAATTCCAATAAATTGATTTGATTCAATTCCAATCTTTTTATTAAGTCCATTATTACTCTATAACCACTTGTTTCACATTTCGTTACATAAATATATTCTCATTCCCATCTTTTATTTGTATTAATGACTATATTTCAAAATTTGTAATTTTGTCAATTACACACATTAATTAAGATTTTAAAACCAATTAATTATTTCATCTTAGTCCCATTCTTTTATTACATCAATTATTACTTTATGAATAAATTTACATTCTATTTATTTTATTACATTCGCACTTTTAGTATTGTATTGATTCTCATTATTAATTCAATGTTTACATTTGTCTTCTTATATCAAATTATATCCAAGTATAAAATTTACATTATTACATTCATTGGAATTTCATTCAGGTTATTAACAATTAAGTTACATTTTTATTGTTACAATTCATTCTAGTTATTATTTCCATTAACAATTCACTAATTTTTATTATCTTCAACATTAAATTACCAAAATCTTCTTAAATTAACAAATTTAATTATTAAAAATTTACGGGTCGTTACAAAATCTATTTAGAGCCCGAACAAAAAAATTATGCAGTTAAATCCAATTTAGCGCTTATCGATATCACATATCGATCAATATATTTATAACTATTATAAATATATTTAATAATATTGTTCATTAAATCAAGATCAAATTTTTATAACAAATATTAATTAATTTATAACAAGTGCAAATTAACTAAATAGTTTGGTTAAAGGAATATTCACCGTTTCGGTTGTGTGACTCGTTAGGTGTAAATTTGATGAGCGATTAATATCGAGATACTCGAATATTAACGTTCACATGTCACGTAGGAGGTGGTGTGACATTTTGGATATCACTTGGCTTTATTAAAATCCAATTTTTCTTTGTTAAGTGTTACCCGGTTGTGACTTTTATTTACACCAATTCT
This sequence comes from Allium fistulosum, assembly GCA_030737815.1. Classification (NCBI taxonomy): domain Eukaryota; kingdom Viridiplantae; phylum Streptophyta; class Magnoliopsida; order Asparagales; family Amaryllidaceae; genus Allium; species Allium fistulosum. The sequence goes on from CM060906.1 coordinate 331,855,172, forward strand.
CTTCATCAAAACTTTATCACTTTGGACTTATGGAATTTGGTAATGGTCAAAATTCCAATACCATCCATATTAGACTTTATAGTCAAAAGACAAAGTCCTTGGTTCATTAATAAGAATTATTATTAACCGAAGTGCTCCAGCCAGAGACTTTGACTTTGAGTTGACTTCAGTTGATCGTGATACTAACCCCATATAAATAAGAAGACGAGTCCTCTCTTTAACAGTGTTTTACTTCCAATACTTCCTTTTCGACCCAATTTTAATCACTCGATGGACGTCGTGCCATGATACTGTATTCAAAGCGGAGATTTCATACTGAAGATTAACAGTATTTTCAAGTCGAAAGAATTGTGTGAATCAGTCACATCGATATTTTCTATTTGATCTTAGTTATATTTAATAGAGTTAGAGGTATGCCCTAGGGGAAATTATGTAATTTGTTACATATATCTAACTTGATAACTAATCTTGTTCGAATCAAAAGGAGTTTTCTTTCTATTATATACTTTATATAATGTGTTATATTAATTAATCAATTTAATTAAAAGTATATTTAATAACTAATCCATAAATGGTATGTTTTATGATAGTATTACAAAGTGTTGTAACCATGAGTAATTTATCACAATGAAAAAAAATATAAATGTTTCTAGTTAAGATGCATCGAGATTGGATATCGATGTATCCGTTGATACTAGAGTATGTAACGCTCTCCAAATGTCGGACAGTGTATTACTCATGATTGCTAGGGGAAACTAGGGATTTTGTACTGATAGTTATTGGGTAACTATGGAATGACCCACTCGATAGTTTTCTATCGGTTAATATAACTAAGATCAAACAGAAAATATCGATATGACTGATTTACACTGTTCTCTCAACTTGAGAATACGGTGGATCTTCAATATGAAAGCTCCACTTTGATTAAAGTCAAGTCATGGCATAGCGTCCATCGAGTGACTATAGTTGGATCGAGTGAACTATCGAAAGTGAAGCATTATTCAAGTGAGGATTCGTCTCCTCGGTTATATGAGGTTAGTATCACGATCAACTCAAAGTCAAAGTCTCTGGCCAGAGCATTTAGGTTAATAATAATTGTTATTATTGAACCAAGAACTTTGTGTTTGGACTATATAGTTGAATATGAACGATGTTGGAATTTTGACCATTATTAAATTCCATAAGTCCAAAGTGATATAGTTTTGACGAAGAAAATCGGTGTAAATAAATGTCGCAACTTGGTAACATTTAATAAAGTAAAATTGGATTTTACCAAAACTAAGTAAGTGATATATTTGGTCAAAATGTCACACCACCTGCTAAGTGACGTGTGAACGTTAACATTTGAATAGTTCGATGTTAATCGCTGACCAAATTTACACCTAACAAGTCACACAATAGAAGTGATGGATTCTCTTTAGATCAAACGATTTAATTAGTTTATAATTATTATAAATTAATTAAATTTATTAATATTTATGAAATATTAATTATTAATTTTGAATATGATTTGATGAATAAATATTATCGTATATATTTATAATTGTTATAAATATATCGATCGATACGCGATATCGACAAGCAATTAAATCAGATTTAATTAAAAATACTTATTTGGGCTTAAATAGGCTATTAGCCCATGATATTATGGTGTTAATTCGGCAGCAACATAGACTATAGAGGTGGCTAAAAGGCTAGAGGCATATTTGAGATGGATGGCTTAGATCTAATGAGACTTAGTATGAGATGTGATCCTTATTTGTCTCTATTTCATCAACTATATAAAGGCCTCTAACCCATTGTTTTAGGATTTTTTTGGCTGCCTCTCTTCTTCCATTGCTGGCTGAATTCTCCATATAGTAGCTCTAACAAATTCAACTAAAATAAATTCAAAAGGCGATAGCTATTGGATAGATAAAGGTCTACATTTAAAGGATTAGCAATATGCCGAATCAAGAAGATTCTAAAGGAGCGAGAATTCATCATTACAAGGTGTGCTCTAAGGCAATACTATTAGGTACATATTTACCATACTATACGATTTATAAATAACATTATATTATTCATATATATATATATATATATTGTTATTATATTGCTGGTTAGGTGAGATTCCTATATGTATCATCAATGTTGTCAAATATTAGATGGTTATATGTATGTTTTATTTATTAAAAACACATTTTTTATATAAGGATCTAAAGTGCACAACCAAATAAATTTTATTTTAATTATTATAATTTTATTAGCTAATATATATGTGTATGTGTATTAATATACTACCAAATTTTAATTATATGACTTGTAGTTAATTATATCATCATATCATGTTAATAGTTGAACCTATATTTTATAAAAGCATATCCACATAGATTATATTTTTCGGTGGATGCAAATTAATTTAGTATTTATTTACTATTATTTAAATCAAGATGCTAATTAAATAAATTATATAAAAAATATGTTTTGAAAATTAAATTTTAAATTTTTTAAATGTTTTTATCATTATATAAACTCTTGGTCAAAATATCAGAATTTAAAAGTCATGTTTTATATTTTTTTAAAAATCAATTTAATAAACGGCCAAAATCAATTAATTAATTAAAATTTTTATTTTGACTTGGAAAATTCTAGAAAAAATTTCGTAACTTTAAAATATCATGCTTGATTTTCTAAAAATTTAAAATTCAAATAATATAGCATGAAAATATTTTTATTATATTTTATTGTATTTTTAATAATTAATATATATATATATAATGCAATAAAATATGAATAAATTATTTAGTGCTATGCATTCGATCTGGAAAGGTTTAAAAAAAATATTTTTTAAATATATAATTAATATATACATATACATATACATATTTAGATATTATACATATACTTATATATATAAAAATATAATAATAATAATTTTGTTACTATAATTCATACATTATATATGTATTTGTGTAAAATGATTTAATTTTTTTATATTATGTTTATACATATAGATATATATATATATGTGTGTGTGTGTGTGTGTATAATATTTAATGCAATGGTGTGTATGTATATAAATCATTAATATTTTGTACATATTTATATACATACATACATACATACATACATACATACATACATATATATATATATTTACATAGTTTTAAATGTTTATATAAATAACAAGTTTACATACATACGTATATTAGGACAATATTTAATATATAAAGAATGAGCTAACATGTCCATTGCGATGTAAATCCCAACATTTAGATATGGATTTATTTTACCTTGTACGGATTATTATGTTATACATTCACACACATGCATATATGTATATGATACACGTATGTACTATTATATTTAACTGAATATAAATTAAACAAAATTCTACCTATAATTTATAAATTTAAATGAAATAAGAGATTTTATTTACATTAAATTTAGAAATGTTCTAAATAAATTAGACTTCGTAGGCACAATAAAGATTCAATAGGGTAAATTTTTTGAAATTCACCCATAACTTTCGCTACGTGCAGGCCCAGTTCCAACAATGGTATTAGAGCCTAATAGCATACTGTAACAACCCGCGCCGTAATGGGCCTAAATTTCGACAAAAATCGAAACCCAAGTACATAGAGCACAAATCGTTGGATTTGGTACATGTAAATCAGCATGAGCATCATTGAAGATTGATAGAAATCAAAACTCGTAGCGAAAACAATATAGGATAAGAATACTGATTATGACTACTACCTTGGAATTAATGGTATTCCTTAGGGAGCAGATTGTCACATCAACATCGAACAAGAGAGAAAAGAATACTCTTCAACAACAAAGCACATCCAGCTTCAGCGACCCGTTTCTCTAAATTCTATCATATGGGTTGTAACGAGGAGAGGTTCAGAACAATGTTCTGGTGACTGGAAAAATATATAAACTGTCCATAATATAAATCTATTCCTATTGGTTTCTATTTAATTGTTATGTCCATTAAGTTAGCAATTCTAATCTAACCATACATTGCACACACGATTACTTACCTACCCCTTCCCAAGGTATGAAATACTAATGAAGCCTTATCAACCGCCCAATCTTTCCAAACCCATTAGCCACTCGGTACTTCCAAATATGAAGTGGGCTTCTATAATACTTTTAAAAAGTGAAATAGGAAGACTTTGCCATTAACGACCTTAATTAAGGTAGACCTCGTCATTTAAGACCTACTCCTAAGGTGGTTTCCTAACAATATTGTCAATGGTCGGGCATTTCCTAAGATTCTAAATCCCCTTTTTAATGTTGTCAATGTTTACTAACAATCTACCCATAAATCCCTGTTTTAATGCTCATAAATGTCAATTTGTCCATAAAAATCTAACGGACATTTCCAAAGACATTTATGTATGATTAGTAATTTCAAATTAGTAACCTTTTATATCTATTCAATTTTTATGAGTTCCATTAATCCATTTACCCTATCAAATTATTGCAACTCTCATATTTATTACAATTTGTTGGAGTTACAATCTTTTAAATTCCTTTTCCATTAGCTAATTATTCTAAACGCGAATATTACATACAAGCGTCATTATTAGTTTTTTATTTAATTATTACAAGCATGGTAAATTACGTACAAATATTTACTTTTATCAAATAGGTTCTAGTTATATATCTTCACTAGAATATTCTTTTCCATGTTAAATTGTTGGAACCATATCTAAAAGGATTATCCGCTATAATTTCCATAAATTAGTCCAAAATAAAAGATTTGACTTTAAAAGATTACATTGTTTGAAATTTCAACATTTCTTTTTATTACTGAAATAGACAGTGTAAACTACAATAAATTCATACTTTACACATCTCTTTCTCTTTCTATTTGCATCTATTCCTTATTAGATCAAATGCTGTATTTTTCTAAAACGGAAAGAAATCAAACTAATTTACAAAGATTAAATGGATCTAAATTCCAACAATTCCAAACATAAAAAAGTTTACATTCCAACAAGATTAAGGTAATAATCCAAATTTATAAAATTATTATACAACCTATTTCAGATCTGGAATAAATTTTATTCAAATCAATATTCTAAATTCATATTTTTGGGACTGATTTCCAGATTAGTTTTAAACAATGCTAAGTCAATTCATAAACAAGAATATGTAGACAATAGTTATTATATTCAGATCATATTCAATACTTTGCCTACAACTCATATACAATTATCCAATTAGACATAAAGATCAAATAAACATGAACAAGATAAGTTTCATATTATAACAATCTTTAAAATTTCCCACTCATCTTTTAAAAGCGATCCAAATATCCAGATCTGAAGTAGAACCTATGATTCATCTCCAAATCCTTTTTAATCCAAGAGATATGTATAAAAGGGTATATGGATACATTAGGATTACAGAACTGAGAAGAGATTTAGGATTGGAAGAGAAAATAGATACAAATATATGTGAATATATAAATTACCTCAAATAGGCATATGGTTGATTCTCTTCTCTTCTCCTTTTTATTAGATTTCTACTTTTCTCTGATTTGTATAAATATAGATACAAATATCTTATCTTTATAATTTAGAAAGAAAGTGGAGAAGAAGAAATGGCAGAGCTTCGCTACTGCCTCCATAAAAATATGAGAAGAGAAAGGAGGGCTAGGCCTGAATTCATAGACGCTAGAATCAACCAGAAATGTAAGATTTAAAATATTAAATCCGGGCTGTTGCGGCCTAGGTTTATTGTAGTAGCCAGGTTGCCACCGGTCGACCGCCTATGGGTCACCTATCGATCGTTGGGGGTCGACCGCCCCCAATAACGGGTCGGACTATGGGCCCGAGCAATTAATATAAAAACATTAATTTTTCTTATTTAATTATTTTGTTCCGAATTCGTTTGTCGTCCATAACTTTTTCATTTGGACTCCGATCGTAAAACCCCAAATATGAATGTTACTCTGAATTTCGCCACGAACAAAATGGTATAAGTTTCATAATCAAATTCCATCATTTGCAAAAATTCTATTTTTGGAGCCTAATTAATTAACTAACTAATTAAATAACTAACATCAAATTATGGAGTGTTACATTCTTCCCCCTTTAAAAAGAATTTCGTCCCCGAAATTTCACCAATGACTAAGTCAAGGTTTTGGCTTCTAATTATGCTAAACTACACAACCAATGAGTATAGAATAATTTTTGCAACCAAACGTGCATAAGTGCCTGTGCAGTTAATGCCCCGCTACTGCCCCGCTATAACCCCGCTATATCTCGTAGCGGGTTTCTGCCGCTACGATTTTTCCATATAGCCCCACAATATAGCCTTTCCGCTTTAATCCCCGCTATTTCCGCTATATCCCGTTATTTCCGCCATATTCCGCTATTCCCGCTATATCTTCTTTAATAAAATGAATTGAAAAATTCAATTTATACATTATAAAAATTATGAAACTAATTTATTTGATTTAATTTTTAATATATTTTCAGAAATGAAAATACTCTAATATTCTACTAAATTCCATTATGTTATATAACAGTTTTACGTTTATTTAAAGTATATTCGCACATGTTTTTATTTAAAAATTATTTATGTATTAGTTACAATTCAATTGAATGATAATTTTTCATTTAATTACCATTTATATATTCGTAAAAACATTAAGTACGAGTTTTATATGCTATTTTAAAGCCATCCGCTATATCCTGCTGTATCCTCACTGTATCCCCGCTATGACTTTTTGCACCTCCACCGCTTTGAATCTACCGAGCGCTTTAACTGCACAGATAAGTGCATAGTGTATTACTGTATCAACATATAGAAAATATATATACAAAATGATTCTACAGGTAAATAGGCACAAGGAAGAAGTTGCAAAAAAATTTAGTCTCAAGGACAACAAGTTTGCTTTTTAGTTTGAAGGACACTTTTTAGTGTAAACTGAAAATGATATTTACAACTATCATTCTGTGATTTACACTAAAAAGTGTCCAGACTAAAAAACAAACTTCTTATCCCTGAAACTAAATTTTTCTCTAACTTTTTCCTTGAGCCTAAAAACCCATGATTCTAAATCAGATCCTCCTATATGAATGCATTTCTTTTGAAAACATTTTGGAAAAGATGATGCAAACAACCTACATATATACTGGCAGTTCTTTATGTATGTAGCTTTTTGATCCTTTCAACCATAACCCCCATACTTATGCAAATAGAAGTATGAAGCAACCAATTTTGCATCCACTACCTACCATCCAATAATCTAACGCATCGAAAAATCGCTTCCTAAACTTTAATCCTATGCTGGAAAAGGAATTTAGGCGGAGAATTTAACATCCTTACCATACTATAATTTTCTTATTCCCATAGTATAGTGGAAATTTCTTTGCTGCCGTGGATTTACTCCAAATTTTCCACGTACAAAGCGCATAATGAAGCTTATTTTCAAGATCTAAAACGGGATTAAGTCTAAAAATAGACTTGTGCGCGTCGTCAACAAGGTATGGAAATAGAAATTCCAAAACTAAAACAGCTTTTTCCTTGTTATTGCTTGCTTTTATCGCATCGTCGACCCTAATGCAATGCTAAATTCGCAAATTCTAACTCTATTTGTCTTCCCTACGCCTAACATGCGACCTTCAAAATCAAAGATTTCACAAAAATCTTTCCTACTTTTCAAATTTGTACGTTATTTGAAAACTAAAATTCTAAAATATTTATATGCACATTTTCCTTTGAAATCAAATTTTTAATAGAAACTCTAAAAGTAATTTAAGAGTCAAAAATAACTAAAACACAAAACTTTTTCTTACCTTTTCTCTTTTTTTCAAATGGGAACATTTCAAATCAAGGTGAAAATTTTCAAAATATTTTCCTTCTCAAAATTTTTGATAAATCAAGCCACAATTTTAGCGTAGTTGGAAGTCGGTTATGTGGTAAATGCACAAACCCATTTTCAAAATTCTACAACTAACCTTTACCCAAAAATTTGGTATTTTATTTAAAATGTCAATACATCTATTATTAAAATATATTTGGTAGTGTTTGGTTTGTTATTTTTAGTTTTGGATTTTCGTCCATACAAAAATACACATGACGCATGTATATTGCCAAAAACGACCAATTAGAAAACGAAGATAACATAGAAAATAGAAAACAACTTTTTTTTATTTTCGTGTTTTGAGAAATAACACAAGCATGTGAAACAATCAATTCTTCCGTCGTCCCTATATCCCCTTTGTCCTCCCATTCGTCTTTCTTTCATCCACTCCATCGTCTCTACATTCTTCTCATATTTGACATACATATTGAAAACCGAAAACACAAAATTCATTTATAAACCAAACACTACCTTAGCTTTTAAGAAACATCAGCAATGACATGTGATATCGAAACAACTTTATCATATCCTTCGCTAAAATTTCCAACTATTCTAAACTTCTGGTCTTATATTGCATTTACTTTTAGTCAAGTGTCTTTATGAGATTCCTATATTTATACTGCTTCATTACTATACATATATATGAGTGGTTCGCATATTCAGAAACAATAACACAGTGAATAGATAGGAACTCATAATATCGTGCGTGCTTTTTTACAAAAGACAACTAACATTTACAACCCAAAAACTTAAAAGAAAAGAAAAAATGCTGGATGGAAAAAGACAACAATACCATAACTCCTAAAACAATGCCTACAGACTACGAGATGCCTTTCTCCACGGCTGGAGCTTGATCCATTGTTGCGACCCTTGAATGGTCGTAGTTTGATGACTATACACCTAAATCTTGTACCGCTTGCGCTACTGGTGTTGCTGACGGCTTCAGAATTGCCATCATCCTAAGGAAGGATCTAATGATTGTAGAAGGAACCTTCTACTGAACTGCATATCCATGGAGGTTCACCCATAAGACCTAAAGATGAGAGTGAATAGGTGAAAATACGAAAAGTGACTGTGTGGAGTGCTAGTAACAAATCGAATTAGAAGGGTGCGGGTCCAATTGGCGGCGATGCCACCAATACTAGCATAGGTGTCTTCCACACTAAGGGATAAATTCGGTCATAACTTCCCGTCTTTGGGATGACGCTATGCGTATGATGCACATAATCAGACAGAGAGTCGAACGTAGATTATCCATCTTCCAAACATCGTCATCCTGAGAAAAGATCTGCTGCAAAATCTTTTAGTCGGTCACTTCAAAATCATCCAAGTCTGCGTCCTTTGCCGAGGCTCCAAAATCTCAGCGAGATCATCATTAGTCGGCTCAATCGAGATACCCTTCACCTCCGAACGAATCAAACTGTTGCCCCCATCGAAATTCTTTGCCAATAGAATATCGAAAAGGAAGATGCAGCACAGGTAACATTCCTGCTCAAAGGTCTCAAAGCAGAGGATCGATGCAAATCCTACCATGACAAATAGTTCTTCTAGCCCGAAATCGACGAAACCTTCTGCTCATTCCGGTCCAGCCAAGTGGCCTCTTGAGGGTTGAGACCATAATGGTGCAAGAAAAAACCGGTAGTGCAAAAAGACGTCTTGGGCTAAGAAGTGGTCAGAGGGAAAAAATAGGGTTTAGATCTGGAGTAAAGATGAGGCGATATCTAACGTGCAAAACCAGCACGAGGGGGAGGTGAGGCTACTGCTCCTAGGGATAAACGGCGTCGCCTATGGGAGGAACGAAAAAAAGGTTGATACTTGGATGAGAAGGAGGATGGAGATTAGGTTCGGTTTGTTGAGGAAGGAGGAACGGAAGAAGTCAATTTGGGAAATTCGGACGCGACTTTTATAATCCCGTTCCAGGTTCAATTTGTGTCAAAGCTCGTTAACTGGTAGACCTCTCTAGGTTTACCGCTAGGTGGTCAACCGTTAGACGGGCTTTAGGCGTTAATTGAACCAAGACCAAATTAGGGTCAGATATAATAATAATAATCGTTTCGCGCCGTCTCCATCGATTCGACACGGTCCAAAAGATTCCTGACCTCATCACGGTGGTGGCAAAGCCTACCGCCTAGTCCCGAATCATGCTTCTACAATTCACAGTAATCCTAACAAAATTGCTGCGACCAAAATCAATACCAAAAACCCAAAAATATTCCAACTGCTATTTCCTTCCTAGTTTGCACAGAAATATTTCTTCCAATAGCTAGTGGGTACAACACTTCAAACTACATACCCCAATAAAAATTGAATGTCATTCTCATTTTATTCATACCTTAAAGAGAGAAAGTATAAAAACCTTAATTTTATAAACCAAAAAATCACTGAGCTAAATATATGATTATTTATACTTGTTTCTAAATAATAGAAACTATTTCATACCCAAGCTTCCCCTTTAAAAATCAAGCTTATATATATAAATATTTCAGGGTTTCCAAAAACCTTTTTAAAACACAAATTTCCCAAATTGGAGAACTATTTCCTTACCAAAAATCAAATCAAGCCTTTATTGATATATATAAATATTAAAGGATTTAAAGAATTAATCTTTTTTAAACCAAAAATTTCTTAACATGACCAACTTAGTAGTATACGTGTTTCTTTAAAAATTAAAATTTTAAAACTTTCTGGAAAAAAAATTTCCAAAATAAATCTTTGGAAAAAGAAATCCTTTGAAAACCCTTTTTCCAAAATCGAAGGCGTTTCCAAAATTCCCTCAAAGATTTTAGACTAAGGATTTGACATTAACTATTCAAATAAGAATAGGTTTGCCATCCGAGAGGTATCAATGAATGCACCATAGCAAAAACTTGCTTCCGGACAATTGCGACATACGGACTCTAATTTCCCATCCATCTGGAATAAATGTGTGTCTCCAACTGGAACTCAAAATCCAAAATCACAAGGTAGCTAGAATCTCAACCATCAAGTCGAACACCTCTAATCTCTAGGATTCTACCATATGTCGTACTCATGCTCTTTATCAACAGCGCTTTACGCATCGCCAATACTCTGTGGGGTACTTCAAAGTCGGGGTGAAAATCATAACTCTAAGATGTTTCCAACCCATATTGCTTTGCTTATTCCTTCAGAGTGGAACTGCAACTACTTTTATAGTCGGAACTCTTAGACTGTAGCGTAAAAACATAGTATTACAAGATAGGAAAGTACGAATACATTCTCTCAACCTAATTCCTCTAATCTACTAACCTAGGCTCTGATACCAAATGTAACAACCTGCACCTTAATGGGCCTAGGTTTCGACAAAAATTGAAATCCAAGTCCATCAGAGCACAAATCGTTGGATTTGGTACCTACAAATAAGCATGAGCGTTATCAGAGATTGATAGAAATATAAACTCACAACGGAAACAATAATAGGATAAGAATAATGATTATGACTACTACCTTGGAATTAATGGTATTCCTTGGATAGCAAATTGTCACATCAGCATCGATTATGAGAGAAAAAAGACTCTCCAACAACAAAGCACATCCAACTCCAGTGACCTATTCCTCTATCCCGTGGGTTTTAATGAGGAGGGGGTTAGAACAATGTTGTGGTGACTGGAAAAATATATAAACTATCCATAACAAAAATTTATACCGATTGGTTTCCATTTAATTGTTATGTCCATTAAGGTTAGCAATTCTAATCTAACCTACATTGCACACACGATTACTTATTTACCCCTTACCAAGGTACAAAATACTAATGAAGCCTTATCAACCACCCAATACTTCCAAACCCATTAGCTACTTAGTACTTCTAAATATGAAGTGGGGTTCTATAATACTTTTAAAAAGAGAAATAGGCAGACTCTTCCATTTAAGACCTTAATCAAGGTAGACCCCATCATTTAAGACATATTCCCAAGGTGGTTTCCTATCAAGGTTGTCAATGGTTGGTGGGTCCTAGTTACAAGACCTCTAACCACTATTTAAGGCTTCTGACACTTAGTGTCCAACTAAGTACCTCATCTGTCGCCGATCAAATCATAGCCATGTAATAAACAATACTCAAGCCACTTAGTACCTTTTATTGGAAAATAGACAGACTCTGTTCATTTAAGACCTTAACTAAAGCAAATCCCATCATTTAAGACCTATCCCCAAGGCGTGCTCCTAAATGGTACTATTTTTATTACGGCCTTAGCAATATGAGAGACTGTACCCAAGCCACTTAATACTTCCAAGTGGAAAATAGGCAGACTCTGATTGTTTAAGACCTTAATTAAGGCAGACCCCATCATTTAAGACCTATTTCCAGAATTGTACTCCATAAGGGTACTATCTAGTTGTCATTGCTTGGAAATCTCATTGGGCTACTTAATACATCTTTTATAGGAAAGTGGAGGACCCTACAGTCACTTAAGACCCCAAATCTGAAGCGAACCCTTCCAAGATATCCACTATCACTCTTTAATTATAAATATGGCATCTTATTAGGTTACTCTTTTTGGTAGGGAGGCGGACCCTTTAGCCGCTTAAGACCTCAACACTAAAGTAAACCCTTTTTAGAGACATCCTTATTTATTTATTTGGAATCTCACTAGGTTACTTAATACTTCCATTTAGGAGAGTGGTAGACCCTTCAGCCACATAAGACCTCAAACCAGAAGCGAACCGCTATGGAGACATACCTCATCGTTCCTAATTCCAAATTTGACCATTTAACACTTTCCAATTAATAAAGCAGGCCCAAATCTCTCATATTGTCACGGGTCCTAGGATTAGTGATACTCACATCAGTAATAAGTACACCGGACTGTTGGTAGCCTCAAAGTAAAGGGCAATCTTCCATCGAGTGAATCTACAGACCTCGCGTCACTAACTACTAAGTCCAATCAACCATCCTAAGTCTTTACTTATATTAACTTAGGTAGACATTGGACTTAGCTTACTAATTCCCTTTTTATTCAAGACAACAAGATTTACCATAAATATTTATCTACCTATAAATCTCTGTTTTACTGCTCATAAATGTGAATTTGTTCATAAAATTCTAACGGATATTTCCTAAGACATTTATGTATGATTAATAATTTCAAATTAGTAACCTTTTATATCTATTCCATTTTTATCAGTCTCATTAATCCATTTATTCTATCAAATTATTTTAACTTTCATATTTATTACCATTTATTGGAGTTACAACTGTTACCCTGCCTTTTGGACAAAGTCGGGATATCAACAAACTGGCTAAAAAAATGGATAGATATTCGGATTGGAGATCGATTGGAAACACGGCCGTTAAAATTGGACCAAGCTCCAATCAATGTGGAATCGATTGGGAATGATGAACAAGGCTTGGAGAAGGTACGTTTCAAATTTCAGGTCAAATGGAGTTCATATGCTCGAGTTATGGATGGATCAAGGTTCATGGAAAACTGGTTCGTATCGATAATTTCGTATCGATCAAGATGGGCATGGTAACATACTTTGGATCGATGGCTTTCAAATCGATGCAATGCGCATCGATTGGGTGGACACGGTAGAGACGTAGCGGCACACTTCGTACTGATCAAGGTAGGGATCGATACGAAGAATGAAGCAGTGATCACTGGACGAGCATTTCATATCGATCAATTGTTGATCGATACGAAGGATGCACTAAAGGATGGATACAGAGAAGGGATGCAGAGGATGGATACGAAAGGTAGCAGCACTGGATGGATACAATGACATGCTTCGTGTTGATTGTGTTCGTATCGGTCAAAACAAAGCGGTCAAGGTGGAATGCGAGACTTAGATCGATATGAACAGCATGGATATTGGTCGATATGAAGGCAATGGATATGAATGAATGGAGCCAAAATGATGGATATGCACTGTTTCATGGATACGAAGCTGCCAGCATACATTGAAAAACACAAACTTGGATCGACCATAACTCTCAAACCATGGATCGAAATGTTATGGAATTTTCACAGAAGCTTCCTTATGCACTCAAGAATGTTCATGATCGATCTCAACTTGATCGGAACATTTTTGGATCGATACGAATTGTACTTGAATCGATCGGGATCGATCCCAAACGACCCCGGATCGATCTGGTGGGCCCACCTGCACATGAGAAGAGGTATTTCAGGTTTTGGGGCAGATATTTTCAGATCTATGGCAACTAAAAAGGGGTCTTCTTATGCTTTCCTAGGCGAAACTCTGCCATTTTGTTTATTGATTTCAAAGGCTTGTAACTGTAATTACAGTATAAAAGGAATAAAAGGATTGATTCAAAGTGGACGTAGGCCGAAGATAGCTGAACCACTATAAACCTTGTGTTCTTTGCTTTCTTACTCATTTTAATTTTGTTGTTTCTTCATTTTTATTCTCTACTTTATCTAGATATGAGATCTGTGTTTGAATATTGTGGATCTGTGTGCAAACCTGGTGCTTTCACGACTTTCAGGGTTTGTGACCAATTTTGGTACAAACACTTTGGTGCTTTCACCGAGAAGGACTAGCACCCGCTACACTAGACTTGGAGTTTAGATTGGGAAAGCTAAAGGATCAGATCTAGAAGGAACCATGGCCAAGAAATCAATAAGGAGATAAAGAATGGAGAGGAGTCAGCATGAAGGAAGTTAGGAGGCTTCCTTAGGAGCTAATCAGGCCTCAATCTTCATCACTAGAGACGAGATGGAAGCGATGCTGAAAAGGCAAGAGGACATGATACAAAACCTACTCCGATAGGTTTGATAAGCTGTAGTGCAAAGTCAAGGGAATGGAGTCGCAGGGAATGCTGGAAATGAGGATCATGACGCTAGAGCGACAGGAACAGAGGCAATCCAGAATCAGGACCAAGGAAACGAAGCAAACATGATGCGGGACAGAGCGGAACCATCAGGAGCAGCTCCTACATTTGAGGGCATACCCCCGGATCATGTTGGCTCAATTCCAGGAAGGATACCAGATGACGCTGTGTAGTTTGGCGTTGATCGAGATTTGGATGCTCGTCCAGAGGGACAGGTTTCAGGATTCCCTCGCGGACTCGGGGGGCAAGTTGGAGATAGCATATAGAGGCTACTACTTAATGACAACGACAGGTTAGCGGACATGATCAGACGGGCTATGAGGGGAGGGATTGGTGAATAGAGATTTGGAGGATGTGAACAAGAGTCCCTTTACTCTTATGATCAGGCAAGCTAGAAATCCGCCAGATTTCAAACTACCAACGCTGGAGATGTATGATGGGAGAATGGATCCCGCTGTTCACTTGACAAGATACATGAGGCACATGGAAGTACTGGGGGCATCAGAGGAAGTCATGGCGCGGTGCTTCCCTTTGTATTTGATGGATATAGCAGCACTATGGTTTAAACAATTGGAAAGCGGCCGTATTGGCACATGGACGGAGTTGATTGAGAGGTTTATGAGGCAATTTCGGGTCCACATAGTCAGACCCAAGAATGTGATGACTTTGACGTCGATGAAACAGTGGAAGGGAGAGCCATTCAGGGATTTCTTAACCAGATTCAATGCGGCGGTAGCCATGGTGGATCGACCTGATCTGTTGATGGTTTTGATGGCAGTAGTCTCAGGAATTGCGGATGATTCATATTTTAAGATATTGTTGGAACGAGATCCACCGATGGATCTCGGGGAGTTTTATCATGAAGTAGAAAGGTTTTTAAGACAGGAAGATGCAAAAGCTGAGAGAGATGGGAGAGAGGCTAAAGCTTATGCGGTAAAAGGTGGAGGTCCACCCAAGGAGGATTCAAACAAGGACGATAGAGGCAAAAGTAAAATGAATGATAACGGCAACATTTCGGAAAGTCAACGGAGGGAATCAAAATTTTCTTCTTACACGACTGAAACTCTGGAAAGGATTTACTTGGATACTCGAGGGCGCCTCCAATATCGAAGGCCGACAAAAAGGGAACCCTCTGAATACGAGCGGGCATTAGAAAAGCATTGTCTATTCCATGAGCTGGACGGGCACAACATGAATGACTGCATGCATTTGAAGGATATCGTTGAGAAGCATATGAGGAATGGTCATTTGCAGTAATACATAAGGAGTCGAGCTGTGGCAGTGGAACAGGAGCGGCCACTACCCACCTCAAACGAAGATGGCGCTGGATCTAGGCATCATCATCAGCTTATTATCAACTGATTGGATTTGTGGCATGGAATAAGTAATAGACCTCGAAGTAATACGGCTAAGTCACTTACACATGTACGGGATCGAGGATGGTCCCTAGGCATGCTTTGAGATGACGATAAACCGTGATGCTCGGGTCTATGAAATCTTGTTTTCTTTCTGTTTTTCTCCAAATTTTGGTTTCTTCCTTGGTTGTACGGACTTTTATTTAGTTTATCCTAGTTGTACGGACTTTTATTTTGTTAATTAGACTTTGTGATGATTGGATTTGGGTTAATGTAATAAATAATACAGGTCACGCGATTACGGTCCCGACCGGAGAGACGGGGTAGTAATCGCAAGTTATGAGTCCCTTCGCCGGAGAGCGATGGAATGGACTCGAACACAATATAAAAGTCCTCGACCGAAGAGCAGAGGCTGGAGAATATAAAAGTCCTCGACTGAAGAGCAGAGGCTGGAGAATATAAAAGTCCTCGACCGGAGAGTCGAGGCTGGAGAATATAAAAGTCCTTGATCGGAGAGTCGAGGCCAGAGAATATAAAAGTCCTCGACCAAAGAGTCGAGGCCGGAGAATATAAAAGTCCTTGACCGGAGAGTCAAGGCCGGAGAATATAAAAGTCCTCGACCGGAGAGTCGAGGCCGGAGAATATAAAAGTCCTCGACCAGAGAGTCGAGGCTGGAGAATATAAGTCCTTGACCAGAGAGTCGAGGCCGGAGTAGGATAATACGACCCGGCGAGGCTATGGATTTGAATTTAGACCCAAAGAGGTCATGGATTCGGATTTCGACTTTGAATGGCCAAGGATTGGCTGTGGACCCAGAGTGGTCCCGGATTTAGATAAGGGCCCGGTGCGGTCCCAGATTTGGATATCGACCCGTAGAGGTCATGGATTTGGTAGTTATTGGATATGGATGGATTAAAACTCGATTGACGGGTTCGGATGGCTATGGAATTGGCTAAGGATTTGGTTACTGGATTCAGAATCGGATATCGACTCGGAGCAGTCGTGGATTCGGATAAGGATATGGCTATGGCACTTGGATAGAATGGCTTGGTAGTGGATTGGATTATGGATCGGATGGAATATTGACTTTGGATGTCGGATTTAAAGCTATTCAAAATATGCCTTCCTATCGCAAGGCATGTTTTGGGGGGAAAATGTTACCCTGCCTTTTGGACATAGCCAGGATATCAACAAACTGGCTAAAAAGATGGATGGATATCCGGATTGGAGATCGATTGGAAACACGGCTATGATCGATACCGTCAAAATTGGACTAAGCTCCAATCAAGGTGGGATCGATTGGGAATGATGAACAAGGCTTGAAGAAGGTACTTTTCAAATTTCAGGTCAAATGGAGTTCATATACTTGAGTTATGGATGGATCAAGGTTCATGGAAAATTGGTTCGTATCGATCAAGATGGGCATGGTAACATACTTCGGATCGATGGTTTTGTATCGATGCAATGCGCATCGATTAGGTGGACACGGCAGAGACGTAGCGGCACACTTCATATCGATCAAGGCAGGGATCGATACGAAGAATGAAGTGGTGATAACTAGACGAGCATTTCGTATCGATCAATTTTTGATCGATACGAAGGATGCACTAAAGGATGGATACGAAGAAGGGATGCAGAGGATGGATATGAAAGGCGGCAGCACTGGATGGATACGAAGACATGCTTCGTGTTGATCGTGTTCGTATCGGTCAAAACAAAGCGGTCAAGGTGGAATGCGGGACTTAGATCGATACGAACAACACGGATATTGGTCGATACAAAGGCAATGGATATGAATGGATGGAGCCAAAATGATGGATATGCACTGTTTCATGGATACGAAGCTGCCAGCATACATTGAAAAACACAAACCTGGATCGATCATAACTCTCAAACCATGGATCCAAATGTTATGAAATTTTCACAGAAGCTTCCTTATGCACTCAAGAATGTTCATGATCGATCTCAGCTTGATTGGACCATTTTTAGATGAATAGGAATTGTACTTGAATTGATCGGGATCGATCCCAAACGACCCTGGATCGATCTGGTAAGCCGACCTATGCATGAGAAGAGGTATTCCAGGTTTGGGGGTGGATATTTTCAGATCTACACTTATAAATAGTAGATCTATGGCAACTAAAAAGGGGTCTTCTTCTGCTTTCCTAGACAAAACTCTACCATTTTTTTTTACTGATTTCAAAGGCTTGTAACTGTAATTACAGTATAAAAGGAATAAAAGGATTGATTCAAAGTGGACGTAGGCCGGAAATAGCCGAACCACTATAAACCTTATGTTCTTTGCTTTCTTACTCATTTTAATTTTGCTATTTCTCCATTTTTATTCTCTACTTTATCTAGATTGAGATCTTTGTTTGAATATTGTGGTTCTGTGTGCAAACACTGTTGCTTTCACGACTTTCGAGGTTTGTGACCAATTTTGGCACAAACAACTAGCATTTAAATTCCTTTTCTATTAGTTAATTTTTCTAAACGCGAATATTACGTGCAAGCATCATTATTAGCTTTTGATTTAATTATTAAAAGTGCAGTAAATTACGTGCACCCCCTTCTTATTCAGTAAAGCCGACCTCTTTAGTGCTGATGCAGTGCACGCGTAGATAATAAAAGCAAAATCCCAGTGGGGGCAGTTCCTTTTTTTACGATCTAAACTCCTCCGTTAGTCGTGGGGACTACTGCCTCTAAGGCAGGGGAGGCGACCTCTAGTGATCTTCAGGCCAGTATATTAATTGGGGCCGGTTCACACCCAATATATTAATTATCGTCGGTATATTAATTACGGCGACAACTAACCCTATATTAATTGGGCCGGCTGTATATTCAATCGGGAACTTAGACCGATCCAGTATACTTCGAGGGCATACCTATCCCGATAGGACCCTGAGAGCAGTTGATAGGTTCCAGGGTAGAACTTCTGTACGTGATCGTAGTATGTCACGCCGTCTCGTCCTCGCAGCATCGAAGAGTACCTATGCACTATGTTCTGGTTCACTGATCTGGAAGATAGAGTTGGAATGGGGTCTACAATGTTGTTTGTACCAAAATTGGGCACAACACTCTTCGGAAGTCTTTGAAGAGATAAAGTGAAGAAATTAAATGTAAAAAGAGGATTTATCTAACAAAAACTCCAAATATCATAAATGATAATAATTAAAGTGCAAGAAGACACAAGAATTTAGAGTGGTTCGGCATATTGCCTACGTCCACTATGAAGTAGTTTGCTTTATTGATCTTTCTTTGATGTTTACAATTGATTTCAGCAAATTACAATGAATAACAACGATTTGCAGCAATGAAATTCGTTGATAGCAGCAGCCATGGAGTTTAGATCCGTGTTTGGCAGAGTCTAGGCGTTGGAGATCTCAAAGAAGAAGAAGGACCCCCTTTTTTGTTGGCATTGGGGATCTATTTATAGGTGTAGGAGGCTGGTATTTCGCTCAGATCTCGGGAGACCCTCTCTGGCACGTGATCAGGCCCGCACGCCCAAGCCCGTGAAGTTTCGGTCCGATCCGTGATCGATACGAGCAGATTTCATATCGATCAAGATTTCATCCAATGGAGTCGAAATTTGGCGTGGACATTCTTTAGCATGCGCGTAGTCTTCTGTGAAAATTTCATAGCATTTGGACTTGTAGATTGGGAGATATGATCGATGCAAATTGGGATTCTCGGTAGGCTGTTTGGTTCAACTCGCTTCTATTTCGACTCACTTTTCATTCGACTCGGTTCTGTTTGACTCGGTGATGTGGCGCTAACTTGCATTGACTGTTGTCTCGAGCGAGTCGAAATGTTCATCGACTGAGCGAGTCGAAGTATGCCCAGATTGAGCGAGTCGAAGCACGCACTTCTAAGGGATGCGAAGTGAGTCGAAGGAGTCACTTCTGAGGGATGCGAAGCGAGTCGAAGGAGTCACTACGAAGCGAGTCGAAGGAGTCACTTCTGAGGGATACGAAGCGAGTCGAATCTGAGCAATTCGAAATTGGCTTCAAGTTGGCTTCTGACAGTTGCGAAGCGAGTCGAAGGAGCGAGTCGACCGGTGATTGGTTTTCATCCAATTTTGTATCGTTCATAACTTGAGCATACGAACTCGGATCGACTTGAGATTTGGAACGTTGGCTCTCATAGCTTAGCTTGTCATGTCCTACAAATTTTGGCTCGATTCGGACTTGGACAAAATTCGTCGATATCCACAATGAGCCTGTGTATAACTGATCTCCGGGACGGACCGTCATTGGTTGCTAGTCAATTACTTGATGTTACGGCCTTTCCAAAAGGCGAGATAACAAATGTGATACAATAATCCGGGGAGAAAGATGCGCAACTCAAAACGGAAGCAGGAACCATGTTGTAAAAAATGTCGGGGGGCTAGAGCTGGTATTTCTTTATATCTGTTCAACTAAAAAATAGAAAGTAGGGACCTAACCACATCCGTCCTTTTTCATCTCCTGTGAACAGACGCACAAGAGTTCCTTTGGTATGCGCCACTAGCTTTTTAACCACTTAACCGAGAATAGTCAGATCATACAATTCATAGGCTTCTCCTCTAAGGTAGTCAAAACCACATGCTCTTTCCCGTATCACCTATATGAATCCTAAGCTATGATAGGGGCTCTTCACGCTTCCTTTTCCTTAGTCCTAATAAAATAAGGGTTCTAGTTATATATCTTCATTATAATATTCTTTTCCATGTTAAATTGTTGGAATCATGTCTAAAAAGATTATCCACTATAATTTCCATAAATTAGTCCAAAATAAAAGATTTAACTTTAAAAGATTACATTGTTTGAAATTACAAGGAATAATCATTTCTTTTTATTACTGAAATAGACAGTGTAAACTACAATGAATTCATACATTACACATCTCTTTCTATTTGCATCTATTCCTTGTTAGCAAACACTGTATTTTTCTAAAAGGAAAGAAATCAAACTAATTTATAAATATTAAACGGATCTAAATTCTAACAATTCCAAACATAGTAAAGTTTACATTCCAACAAGATTAGGGTAATAATCCAAATTTATAACATTATTATACAATCTATTTCAGATCTGGAAGAAATTTCATTCAAATCAATATTCTTAATTCATAATTTTGGGAGTAATTTCCATATTAGGTTGTAAACAATGCTAAATCAATTTATGAACAAGAATACGTAGCAATATTTATTATATTTAGATCATATTCAATACATTGCTTATGACTCATATACAGTTATCCAATTAGGCATAAAGATCAAATAAACACCAACGAGATAATTTTCGTATTATAACAATCTATATAATTTCTCACTCACCTTTTAAAAGCGATCCAAATTTCCAGATCTAAAGTAGAACCTTTGATTCATCTCCAAATCTTTTTTAATCCAAGAAATATGTATAAAATGGTATATACATACATTAGAATTACGGATCTAAGAAGAGATTTGGGATTGGAAGAGAAAATAGATACAAATATATATAAATATATAAATTACCTCAAATACGTAAATGGTTGATTCTCTTCTTTTCTCCTTTTTATTAGATTTCTACTCTTCTCCGATCTGTATGAATAGAGATACAAATATCTTATCTTTATAATTTAGAAAGAAAGTGGAGAAGAAGAAATGGCAGAGTTTCGCTACTGCCTCACTAAAAATATGAGAAGAGGATGGAGGGCTAGACCTTAATTTATAAGCGCTAGAAACAACCTGACCCGTACGATTTAAAATATTAAATTCACGCCGTTGCGGCTTAGGTTTATTGTAGCCGCTAGGTCACCACTTGTCGACCGCCTATGGGTCACCGATCGACCATTGGGGGTCGACCATCTCCAATAACAGGTCGATCTGTGGGCTAGGGTAATTAATATAAAAACGTTATATCTTCTTATTTAATTATTTTCGTTTCAAATTCATTTTTCGTCCGCAACTTCTTCGTTTGGACTTCGATCGCAAAACTCCAAATATGAAAGTTGCTCATAATTTCACCACGAACGCAATAGTGCAAGTTTCATGGTTAAATTCCATTATTTGCACAAATTTCATTTTCGAAGCTTAATTAATTAACTAACTAACTAATTAGATAACTAATGTCAAATTACGGGGTGTTACACATATGTGGTCTAAAT
Organism: Allium fistulosum; assembly: GCA_030737815.1. Classification (NCBI taxonomy): domain Eukaryota; kingdom Viridiplantae; phylum Streptophyta; class Magnoliopsida; order Asparagales; family Amaryllidaceae; genus Allium; species Allium fistulosum. The sequence continues at coordinate 331,877,337 of CM060906.1, forward strand.
TAACCATATTAAGGTTAACTATTAAGCTCACAACCCAAAGATTGTCCCTAATAAAAAAAGGTCCAAATTTGAATTGGACCTTGGGTTAATTTTCAATATTGTTTGAAAATTAAAAATACAAGATTTTAAATTTAAAAATTAAATTTAAAATACGATATGAATATATTATAAAATTTATAATATAACAAAATTTTCAAAATGTTAGAAAAAATATATTTTTGAAAATTTTAAAATTTATTAATTAGATTAATAGAATAAATTAATTAAATAAGTTAATTAATAAAAATATATATGCATGTATTATATATTATGATAGTTTAAAATTTAAAATAACATAAGTATACATGCATGTATATGAATTGAATTTGGAATTAATATAATTTAATTAAAATTGTTTAATTAAATAAATTAATTAAAGGTTAATTAATTCAATTAATCATTTAAAAGTTAATTAATTAAATAATACACACATATATGTGGTATATGCGTTATACTATAAAGGTTATAGTATACAATAAATATTTAAAATTTTATAGTAAAATAATATAAAATTAATCAAAACATTAATTAATTAAAATTTATTAAATAAGAATTAATTAATTAAATAAGATTTAATTAATATAATATTATACACAAGATTATTATGTAAGTAATATGAAATATAAAAGTTATATATTAATAAAACTTATATAATATAAATGTATAATAAAAGGTGGAACATTAAGAAACCCTAAATAGACTTATGGGATAAATACATACGTAAATGTACATATATCGTATGTGTATGACACTTGCATCACAAGAGTAATTCATAAGAATTATAATATTCCATAAGTCGATATCATTCAATATTAAATATTAAAGATTATGGATCTTCAATATAGTATTGTCCTCTACCATATATATATATATATAATAATAATAAATTATTTGCATACTCCATAGTTGTTGAGCAGACTCAAGTTGGGGATGCTATGTGTAGTATTATTAATATATTGAATAGATAAGGTAAGATAACTATATGTATTTATTGTGTAGACTCAAGGTATATATACTATACTTAGGCCGTCGCAATATGGTTGTACGAATGAATAATTTCATTTCGATTTATTGAGCAGAATCAAGGTTGAAGCGGAATTAGAATAAGGTACCAAAGGGTAATTAGAATAAGGAACCAAAGGGTTAGGAGTTGTATATGATACAATTGATAAGGAGTTATCCATCGTTCATGGAGTTATGACTTGTTGAGTAGACTCAAGGTCAGAATTCCAAGACGGACGAATCCTAACACCCATTAGTGAAGTCGAAAGACTTCTATGTTTATCTTAGGGTTTAGTGAAACATAAACTACTAGTGGGAACCTTATTAGAAAAATGAAATGATAACATTTAACCTTTCTAATATTGTAAGAACATATGTTATATACTGTTATAATAATCTACATTGATAAATTTGTGCATTTAATACGATTGATAAAACGTTTATCAATTAAGGTATATATAAATGAACTAAATTAAAGATAGACAAATAGAAATATAACATATACTTACTAATAAATGCTTCTTACATGTTAATGTTTCAATACCCATGCAAGTGCCTGATTTTACAACTACTGAATATATTCGTAATTTGGTCGCTTACGCATTTATTTGGTCGAGACCATGTATTGCATTCTATGAGTTACGAACTCTAAAAGCAATACAAGACTATGGATATTTGATCCATCTACTATCACATATAAGTGTTATTTAGGGAACAGTCACATTTCATAATGTACGGTACTTCGATGAAGTTAGTTCGTTCGAAATGAGCCAATAAACAGCAGTATAAGGTCGAGTATTCAATTTGATTGATTACAGAAGGATTTTATTGTGTTAAATGTAATACAAGACCAAAACTACAGTATAGATCGTTAAAATATCAGTTTGACCAATTTACGTAAAGTGCAACATATTTGATGTTTTAAGGACGATCGAGTGCACTTTTCAAAAGAGTTCATTACGATGTTGTAGTAAGAGTTCAAAACGAATGAACAAGAGTAGATATGATTTAAGGTATAGTTAGGATGAGAAGAAAGAATAGTCACTTCTATTCCATAAAGAGGCATCAGAAATAGGAATTGTAATAATTATAATTGATACTTAATATTGGAATAAGAAATACTATTTCTCTTCCAAAATGTATTTTCGCATAGAAAATTATTTTCTATGAGTTTTATTTCTTTGAGTTCGAGTTATTTGATTAAAGAACTCACCTCTATAAACTAGTTACAGTATATGAAATAAATAATTTATATTAAGTAAATGATGGACCTCCGAAATCAGTATGTTATGATAGTAATTTCGGAAATAGCGGGAGCATGCCATATAACACTTATTGATTGCATCAAGTTACAAAAAATGTTTTCGTAAAACATACCAAATATTATTTATGAAACAATGACTATTTTTCAATGCCGATTGAAAAACAGACATAGTTATATTTCAATATGAATTTTATGGATATTCATAATAAAATACAACTACAATATGGTATTTGTTTTTATAACAAATGTGACATACTAGAAAATACAAAAGTATCTAATTTACAATATTTTGCAATTATAGACTAAGTCGTAGTTTTGAAACATAATATTTACTATATGATCATGAATCGTATGGTACTAGTTAATTATATCTCAAACATTCAAGGGCAATGCACCCATTTAGTGGGAGCATCATAGGAGTTGATGACTCTTTGGATTTATACATATAAATGTATGCAATCGTAGGTCTATAATACTAAAACGGTTCCACGTACTTTATTATATTCATCGATGAGTCATCATAGACATGGATATGTGTATTTGATACACATGTATAAGTGTATGATAAGCTCATAGAATATAGAATAGAAGTAAATAAAATAACATGCAACCAAAATGATTTGATTTGATTGAATGTGTGAGTACATTGGAAAGAGTTCTGAATGTACCCTAAAATGAATAAAGATTCAACCTCAAAAGTCACTACCTTAAAATTCACTCCTCCCCATGATACATAATGATGTATCGATAAGAAGTAATCAAACTTTGTTGGACAAAGCATGATTAATTATGAGTGAAGTTGAGTTAACTTATTTCAATAAGGATGTGTACTTAAGAGTAGTACACAATGTTAATATTATTTCATCTAAATAATAGTTTACAAAATCATACAAGATAAGGGTTTATAAGAGACACCAACATATTCTAGGCCAAGGAGTTGGCAGATTATGCAACTCGAAAGCTTGCACGTAATAATTTTTCTTTGGGGATCTTGTATGAATCTCCCCAAAAGGAGTTTGGGAAGGACTGTCACTGAATGACATATTTATGTTTTGAACATAAGTTTTGTAAACTAAATCCAAATCGGTTTCATATATAAGGAAATTCATAAAATGTTTATGAACACCTATTCCATTGCACCAAGAAATAATTATTGTTTCAAGAAATACCAATTTCATAGTGAATGAATTTCTTTGAGAAATTATTGATAGTAAAATTAAATTGGAGACAATGCAAAGATAAAACTGATTACATAGGTGAAATGAATTTAACTAACCTAAACGAACACATCGCAATAGAGAGTATTCCTGCATGTTTAGGTTTCTTATCAATGTCAAAATATATAATTCTCGGTTGTTTAATTAAACCATTAAGAGTAACGATTTTATGATATGGTATGGCGCACAAATCCATAAGAATTCCAAGTACATTATCAAAATATGATTTTGGTAGTTGTAACCGAAGGGATGTGATCCGTCGGTCGTGATTGTGTCTTTTATGAGAAAGACAAATGTAATTGGAATATAGTGAGCTATATTGATAAGAATAATACCAATTGTTGAAATTAACATAATAAATTCACCATTCGATATGCTCAAGTAGGTTCAGATTTTACTCATATAATTATCGCATAGTATGATTTTATGTTTTGGTATGTATGTGTTGAAACAGAAAATTCTAAATAATGATTTAGGGTAAACTGTTTACGCATAATGACCAAAGTGTCTCGAAGTCAGTGAGAGCGATATAAAGGTTGTGAGATTTTGGATATGATCCAAGAAATGATACGACAACATCATTATAAGTATCAAAATTGAATTGGTATTTTGATAGAAATATTAAGTAGTTTAATTTCAGTCAAAATACAGAGGAAGCAGATGTTCATAAGAAAGAATGTTAAAGGGTACATTGATATTTCTAAACAGTAAATAAACAACACATTGCTGATTTTTAACAATGTACTTGTGTTAAAACCAGCCTTAGTTGTGTTAATGCTCAATGTTGGATTTGTAAATGATGCATTTTAAGTAAGTATAAAGGATATTTGTAATGTCCCAAATCGATATGAAAGGACACCTTATTAAAATGTTTAATGCAGAACGTGTAAGTGGGATTCCTTATGCATTGGCAATAGAAATTATTATATATTAATTAAATTAATTAATATTTCTAAAATATTAATTATAAAATTTTGAATATGATTTGAGGAATAAATATTATTTTATATATTTATAATAGTTATAAATATATCGATCGATACGCGATATCGACAAGCAATTAAATCAGATTTAATTAAAAATACTTATTTGGGCTCAAATAGGCTATTAGCCCATGATATTATGGTGTTAATTCGGCAGCAACATAGACTATAGGGGGTGGCTAAAAGGCTAGAGGCATATTTGAGATGGATGGCTTAGATCTAGTGAGACTTAGTATGAGATGTGATCCATATTTGTATCTATTTCATCCACTATATAAATGCCTCTAACCCTAATTATTTTAGGATATTTTAGCTTCCTCTCTTCTCCCATTACTGGCCGAATTCTCCATCTAGAATCTCCAACAAATTCAGCTAAAATCAATTCAAAAAGCAATAGCTATTGGATAGCTAAAGGTTTACGGTTCAAGGATTTGCAATTTGTCGAATCGAGAAGATTTCAAAGGAGGGAGAATTCATCATTACAAGGTGTGCTCTAAGGAATTAGTATTAGGTATGTATTTACTATACTATATGATTTATAAATAACATTATATTATTCATATATATATATATATATTGTTATTAAATTACTAGTTAGGTGACATTCTTATATCTGTCATCAATGTTTTCACATATCAGATTGGTTATATGTATGTTTTAATTTATTTAAAAACATGTTTTTTATATATAGATCTGAAGTGCACAGCCAAATAAATTTTATTTTAATTATTATCAATTTATTAATACATATATGTATGTGTGTGTATGTACTATTATACTACCTAATTTAATTATTTGACTTGTATTTAATTATATCATCATATTATGTTAATAGTAGAATCTATATTTTATCAATGCATATCCATATAGATTATATTTTTCGGTGGCTGCAAATAAATTTTTAATATTTATTTACTATTATTTAATATTATTTAAATCAGTATACTAATTAAATACATCATATAAAATAAAATATGTTTCAAAAATTAAATGCTAAATTTTTAAATAAATTTATCATCATTTAAACTCTCGGCTAAAAAATCAGAAATTAAAAACCATTTTTATATTTTTTTAAAATAAATTTGATAAACGATCGAAATCAATTACTTAATTAGTAAATATTATTTTGACTCGGAAAATTCTGAAATTTTTTTATTAACTTTAAAATATCATGCTTGATTTCAAAAATAATTATAATTCAAATAATATAACATGAAAATATTTTTGATTATTATTTTATTGTATTTTGAATAATTAAATTATATATATGTACACACTTAATGCAATAAAAACAAATAAATATTTTTGTGCTATGCATTCGATTTGGAAAGATTTATATATATATATATATTAGATATATATTAAATATACATACACACACATATACGTATTTAGATATTATATATATAAATATAATAATAATAATTTTGTTACTACAATTCATATATATATATTTATATATGTATGTATACGTGTAAAATGATTTTAATTTCTTTTATATTATGTATATACATATATACATATACATGTATATGTATATATATAAGTATTTATTTAAATGCATTGGTGTATGCGTATATATATATAAATCATTAATATTTTTTACATGTAAGCTATATATACACATATATACATAAATACATACACATAGTTTTTAATATTTGTATAAATATCAAGTTCACATACATACATATATTTGGACAACATTTAATACATATAAGATGAGCTAACATGTCTGTTGCGATGTAAATCCTAACATTTATATACAAGCATGTTATACCTTGCAAGGATTATTATGTTACACATTCACACATATACATATATGTGTGATACTTATATATACTATTATATTTAACTGAATATAAATTAAACAAAATTCTACCTATAATTTGTAAATTTAAATGAAATAAGAGTTTTTATTTAACATAAATTTAGAAATGTTCTAAATAAATTAGACTTCATAGGCCCAATAAAGATCCAATAGAGTAAAAAAATTTAAAATTCAACCATAACTTCCGCTGCGGGCTAGTCCAGTTCCAATAATATTAACCAACAGAAAACTATAGAGTGAGTCATTCCATAATTATCCAATAACTATCAGTGCACAACTCATTGGTGCCTCTAGTGGCCAGGAGTAATACAATGCCCAACATTTGAAGAGCGTTATGTACTCCAGTCACAATGGATGTATTGATATCCAATCTCGATACATCTTGACTAGGAGTATTGAAAATGTTATATTTATTTTCATTATGATAAATTACTCTCGGTTATAACACTTTGTAACTAGTATCACAAAACATATCATTATGGATTTTCTATTTAATATACTTTTAATTAAATTAATTAATTAATATAACACGTTATATCAAGTATATAATAGAAAGAAAACACCTTTTATTTCGAAGAAGATTTATTATCGAGTTAGATATATGTAATAAATTACATAATTGCCCCTAGGGCATATCCCTAACTCTACCGGTGTGGAGGTAAGCTAACAAAAACATGGTTGTGAAGTTAATGAAAGTGTGATTTTGGCTAACGAAAAATGATTTTTCCACATGTATTACCTATCGATCCACTTGTCACATCAGCAAAAAGTGTGAAGATCTTATAGATTTTTGGAGGAGTCATCCAAAGGTGACACATAACTCCTCCAGAGAGTGCCACATCATCACTCTACCCTAGAATATGAACCATCCAAATGATGACATAATGAAGATGTAAGAAGAATCAACCAGAGTTATTAGATTCATGACACAAGTTTAACATGCAGCGATCTAGAACTATTATAAATAGTGGTTGATCCATAAAGTAGAGATGTTTTTTGGATCTTCTTCCTCCTCATACTCGTTTGTAAACTCAAGAGATTATAAAAGGCTAAATTTGGGCATTTATGGCCCATTAAGTCTAATCAATATTGAAATATTATAGTCAAAGATAAAATAATAGACTATTTGCATATGTGATATGATGACTACTTCATTTGTATATGTTTTTAAATTCTCCATTCCATACTCAAGAAAGTTAACCCCTAGTTTAACATTTTGGTGTTTTCACTAAGAATTGAATGTAGGGAAAGTGAAACCATCTTCTTCCACTATCATTTACTTCTAGCTTCAGACATTACATTCTCACAAAATCGATAATTAGAACCACACGTTATAGATAGAAACACATTTCATCAAGCTTATTTTATAGATTTAACCTAAAAAAGAAAGAAAAAATGTTTTTAATATAATGAAAGACAAACAAGGAATCTTAGAAACTTGACTCTTCAAACTATAAGGAGAAGGGAGCAATCCCTCCGTATTATCTAAGATAATGGAGCATGAGTCCTTTCCATGTTGGAGACAAGCCGATCTTTGCTATTGATCAGGATTAGAAGAATTAGAATAGCTAAATCAAAGAATGAGAAAAGTATGGTAAAGAATAAACCCTTCGAACAAATGCACATGGTCATTCAATCTCAAGCTAAAGGGGCAATTTTTGACACTAATCTTCATCAACCGATTCAAGAAGAGAAGAGGGCACAAGAAGATAATGCTCAGAAAAAGAACTTTAGTCTACTTCCAGAAGAAATAAGGTCAAGTAATGCTCTATGGAAGAGATAAAGGTTAGCAAAAGGATAAGAGTCGCATCGAAAGCAACCTTCTATTTGTAAACCCATGAAGATTCCAAAATATAAGAAATATACCCCTCTTCAAGTATCATAAGAGATTATATACGTTTCAAGTAGAATAAAAATGGACTATCGGGCATCAAAGAAGAAAACAAAGTAGATGGAGGAAGACAAGGGAGAAGATTACTGCAAATACCATGAAGTGGACATGAGACTAATGATTGCAGAACACTTTCTAGATTCATTGAAAGAAACATATGGGAAAACTTGTAGTGTTCGTCAAGCACAACTAGTAATGGGAAAAGCCAAGAATTATTGTTTTCTTTAAGATAGATACCCTAAGGCCAAAGGGGTTGGTTGAACAGTGGATCTTTTAAGGTGTCAATTTCAAATTCTCATTTAAAAGAAGAAAGAGTTTCCATAAATTTTAGTTTTCAAAATACCTTTCTTGATTTATCATCTAAGAACCATGTCAAGAAAGAGTTTTCACTAATTTCCGTTTCAAAATACTTTTCTTGATTTATTGACTAAAAATCATGCCAAGAAATAGGGATAAATTATGGTTCCAAAGCACCTTTCTTGGTCATCGGCCAAGAATCCTTCCAAGAAATTTTTTTCACAAATTCTGGTTTTCAAGGCACTTTTTGTGGTTCGTCGGCTAAGAATAGTGTCAAAAAAGATTTTTCTCAGATTCTGGTTTTCAAAGCACTTTTCTTAGTCCATCAGCTAAGAACAATGTCAGAAAAGAGTTTTCACAAATTCTGGTTTTTAGGATACCTTTCTATCATCGTTTTCAAAATATTCTTCTTTCTTCATCGGTTAAAAACCGTTCTAAGAAAGTGTTTTCACAAATTCTGGTTTTCAAAACACTTTTCTTGGTTTATCAGCTAAGAACTGTGCTAAGAAAGATTTTTCACAAATGTTGGTTTTCAAAATACCTTTCTTAGTTTATCAGCTAAGAACCTATGAAGAAATAATTTTTGCCAATTTTGGATTTTACAAAAACTTTCTTGGTTAATCGATTGATAATCATGTAAGAAAGAGTTTTCGTAAATTCTGGTTTTCAAAACATGTTTCATTGTTTATTGGTTAAGAATCCGCCAAAAAGAGTTTTCACAGATCCTTGTTTTCAAAATACGTTTCTTGGTTTATTGGCAAAGAACCATGCCAAGAATGAAATTTCATGTAACATCCTGAAATTTTCAACCATTCGCATCCATACATGTCGGATTTGAATTGCTTAAAATATCAGATTGTTAATTTAAATTTGGCAAAACTCACATATACAGTAAATAAAATAATCACAGATCATAGACATAGAGTAATATAACAATAATGCAGCAGAAACAAAAGAATAGTAGTTCATGAAGTTACTATATATATATAATAGAGTTAAACAAGATACAACAGAAGTCACGAATACATAGATGTCTCAATACAATAATCAAATACAAGATCTGAATACATCATTGGAATCAATTGAACAATTGAAAGCAGGATAGATAGCTGGATCTCCAAGCGAAGCTCCAACTCCAGTGGTGAGTCTCAAATACTGTATCACTCAGTGTAACCCGAGCGTAAAGCAAAACACAAAACACTCGAGTCAGGATTAACATTCTTATATCAATAAATCTAACTCAAGTGAAATATTAATTGAAATACAAGTAACTCAAAGGATGTTTGGGATAACCATCCTCTAAGGATCCGTTAAACTATCTACTATGTAGTAATATATGCTATTATAATAATGTCTATAATAAAATAAACATACTTTTTAATAGCGTCAAGGGGTTATCCATATAGCCCTTAACACGTAATAGTCCCAGTAGTCTATCCAGTTATAGCATACTCCCAGATCGGGGGCTACCCTCAATACTCCACAGGCTATGGCACAAATCCAAACTCGTAGTAAAGCTCGATATGGTAGGTGACATGGCACAACTAGGCAATGCCATGGTAGATATACCAATTACGCATCCGGGCTGGTGGAAACGCATAGCAGCCACTACCGCCCACCTCGGAACACACTCCTAATCAAACTCGAAGGGTGGCCCCCAAATCAATCACAAAGTAATAGAATGGTATCGAAGAAATGCATCCGATCAGAGGTGCTACCTCATTGGCCCGTCAACCGCTCCTGTTTTAGCCACCTTATGCCAACTCACGGGAGTTGGGTCCACGTATATACCTCAATAGGAATCGTCGCCACCATCCTACTTCATTATGGAATCTCCACCGTGTACACAGTTGTTAAAGTGGTTTTCGGTATTGACAGAGAGTATGCCCATATCCGATCCCGGTCTCTTTAACAACCAAACGTTATTATAACACCGCAGTCATTTCAAAATAGTTTATACTTCAAAACCAAAATATCATTTCATTTCAAAACCAAATCAATACGATATCATTTCCATTTCAAATATATCCATTTCCAAAAATCATATCACTTTCCAAAGTTATAACGTTTCGAAATCATAGTCTTTTAAAATCAAAATACTTTGGAAATCAGAGCTTTGAAATCATAGCATTTTGGAAATCATAACACTTTGAAATTATAGCATTTTGGAAATCATAACACTTTCCTCTTAAACAGTTTAGATATTAAAATTAGTATATATACTAAAATAGTTTATAAATAAAATAGTTTATAAATAAAATAGTTTATATAAATAGTTATAAGTTAAGATAGTTTATAAATAAAAATAGTTTATATAAATAGTTATAAGTTAAAATAGTTTATAATAAAATAATTTATATTAAAAATGATTTATATTAAATAGTTTATATTAAAATAATTTATAAAGTAAAATATCCATAGTTTTAAATATAACTTAAAATTACTTTATAAAATAAAATAGTTTCCTCGACTTTCACAAATCGATTCAAATCAATTCGAATTCCAAATTCAAATTTAATCAAATCTAAATCATCAATTTCAATTCCCATTTCAATTAAACATTTTCAAGTTATATCGATTTCAAATACCGATTTGAACCACAATAAACCATTTCAATTTCAAAATATTTCAAAGCTTAAAATATTCCACATTTCAAAACTAAATTCGATAATTTTATATATATATCAATTCACTTTTCTATTATTTAGTTTTGAAATATTTACTTAATTATTTCAATATCATTTGAATACAACTTCAATTTACAAAATATCCCATTTAAATTTATATAAGTTTGAAATATCCATTTAAGTCACCTTTAATCAAATTTCAAGTTGTAAACACTTCTTTAAAATTTCAAATTCAATAAATTTCAAATCAAACTTATTTAAGTATAATTCTTAAATAAATATAATTTCAAATCAATTTCAAATTTTTCTTTACAACCCGAATCATTACAAACTCTATATTCGAAAATATAATTTTTAAATAAATACTTAAACATATTATATATCAACTTTATTAAATCAACTTTAATAAATCTTAAAAATCAATATTTATCAAAACCATATATTTCTTTTCAAAACCATAGAAATCATTTTCAAAATATTTATATATAGACCAACGGTGTCTGTATATAATTTTCTACCCTATGGTCAAGTGATACAGATATTTATCATTTCAATCCGCAATTTAAATATATACGAGTATATATCTTTTCAACCCGCAATCCCAAATTGAATTCAATGAAAATCGCTTGGGTTTATCATTTCAACCCATAACGATTTTCTACTACTCTACAGATCGTTCGGGTATGTATCATTTCAACCCATAGTGAATTCTATACTAACAAGGAACTCGTAGAGTGATAACAGATATGATAATAATATAACAATAGTAATAGGCATATATCATCAGTATAAATAACAGATAATGGTGTTAGATGTCACAGGTGAACAGATACAGATAATGGCATATATATAACAATGTAAATAACTAACAGCAGCCTATTTCAGTTGACATTTCAATTGAAATTAAATTTAATAAATATAAGAACGTTAATCGTGAGTGATTGCTCACCTTTCGAGGCTAGAGGATAGACAATGAGCTACGAATTCCAAAGCAACGCTAGATGGACATGATTCGATGAAGAAAACAGACACGATGGACAAAGCTGATAATGGGAAATCGATGAGAACTAATCAGAGTCAATTTTGATAGAAACAACAAATATATTTATTATTATTATTTCCATGAAATCAATATTAAATTTAAAACAAATATTAAAACAACATATATATTTATACCCCAAATCAAACTCAAATATATGCAGACTTAATATATTACTTTAAGATCCACCCTTATTATAAAACTAATATTAAATTTAAAACACAAACATATTAAAATCGAAATCTATTTATATATATGTGTGTGTGTATCTCAAAAACCACATTTACTTATTTTATTGTATATACATTTTATAACAGACAGCACCCCAACTATGATATATATAACAGATTGAATACTATAACAAATTCTTGTTATATAAACAAACATAAACAATTAATATATATATATATATATACTTACATAACCATATTTTTAAACACCTAATCTATACTGTAAAACAAACTGTAAAATATAAAGCAAAGAAACACAACAGCTTTTAGACAAAAAGATTCGACTACAAAGTATATACTTTTATATAACAAATCTTATATAGACTATATATGTATATACTCTAATATCTAAACAAAATATAACTATATACTACTTATACATTATATGCATACAGTAACAGCATGTAAACAGGAAGTATAAGTTATATGTAAAATTCACGTATTATAACAACTTTATAACCACAGATATGGAACTGACATGTAAATATATATAAATATTGTATTCAAACCTTGTATACTAATATATATAAAACTGTTTCAAACAATATACATACTAACTGTATAATTGATTATAACTAACATGGATATACTTTAATATATATTAACAGTAAACAAAAATAAGAACTAATAAAATTTATATACGCATATATGTACAGTGTATAAACAGAACTCATATTAAACATATAAAAACTAACAAATTGGAAACATATATTGTAACATATATATACACGAGCCAACACATGCTTGTATAAAGTTTGAGGTTTGTACTGTATATAGAAGATAGATCTACTCAAAACCGAACATACATATTATAATATATACATACCGAAACTAACTCATATATAACTGAATATATACAAATATATTTATATATAGGTTGCAGCCATTATGAAGAACCAAAGAAAACGTAATATATATCTTTCCTTGAATATGGAGCACACACCTTGATTTATACTTATTAACAGAAGTGGCTAATGTGGTAGTAAGCAACAGAAGTGAGGTCGAGTGCTCGGCATGGTGATGTGGTAGTTACGAGGAAAAGGTGCGGAAGGAGAGGGAGGAGCACGTGGTTTCGGCAGAGGGATGGCCATAGGCGGAGGTTGGAGTTGCTAAGGTCCTAAGGAGGAGAGGAAATGGCGGTTGACACGGTGGAGATGAAGAGCATACGGGAAGTGCGATCGGATGCTAGCCGATGGAGAGGATGCGGCCAAGCAAAACAAAGAAGTGGAAGAAAAGAAAAAAAAAAGAATGAGAGAGAGAACATAGAAGGAAGGTTAGCAAAAATGAAGAGGCGATTGAAATAAACATACCCAAAAGAAAATGAAACGATAATATTAGTAACTAATAGTTGAACATTTCTTTTGGAATATGAAAAGCAGCGACTATTGGATTACGGTAGATGAATAGTTGGTAGGAAAATCAATGGACGCAACTGAACAGGTACCGATACTATTATCCGTTACGCGAATTTCTCCGCATTTCGGACACCAAAACACTAAAGTGAATATACCGAAGAGATCAGCACGACGAGACGATCAAAACGGTATACAGAGACGGTACGATCATCTAATCAAAAGTCGATAATCGGTACCGAAAAATATTGCTAATTTCGTACGGAAAAATCCAAACGGAGCTAGAAACGTCCGAATTTCGCGAAACGAATTTCTTAGTCTGATTCAGAGTGTTTTAAATAAATTTTCTCATGTTGACATATTTAGGTTTCGAAACACTTTTATTATCATCAATTTTAACTGATATAAATTGAAATAAAATTACACTAGAAAATAAACTTCCAAATTATCTGATGAGAATTTACCAGTTGCTATGTTAAAACAGACGCATTTTAAATATTAAATTTAAATTTCAAAATTTTATTGTTTAAAGTTTCACAAAATTCCAGTTAAATATATTATTAAAACCAGTTAAAATTTTCGGCTCGTCACATTTCATAAATTTCGATTTTCAAAATACCTTTCTTGGTTCATTAGTTGTGAACCATGCTAAGAAGGAGCATTCATAAATTCTTGTTTTCAGAACATTTTCATGATTTATTTTCTAATAACCGTTCTAGGAAATCTTTTTCACAAATCCTAGTTTCCAGTATACCTTTCCTGGTTTATCGAAAAGAACCATGCCAGAAAAGACTTTCATAAATTCTGGTTTTCAAAATACCTTTCTTCATTTATCAACTAAGAACCACGCCAAGAAAGATTTTTCCACAAATTCTGGTTTTCAAAACACCTTTCTTTGTTTACCTGTTGAGAACCATGCTAAGGAAAGCCTATTTTGAGGATTGGTTTTATCTCCTTGGCCTATGGTTAACTTCATAATAAGGGTAAATCTTGGTTTAAGATACACTTGCTATAACAAATCTCTCGGTGTGACGAGACCAGTGAGTCAATTGGCAAAGGTAACCATTGCATCCAGTAGTGTAAAGCCCCCAGAATCTTTACACTACTCAGTGAGTCAATTGGTCCAAGCAATCCTTTGATCACACCGCTCAGGCCATGACTAAAGAAAATATCTAGAAAAGAGAGCATGGACGACAGATATAATCATAGATAGACTATCAAGTATTTGGGATTTACCAATTAAAAGATGAACAAATAGCCATTTTTAGGAAAATGGTCCAAAAATCAATCACATATATATGGGTTTGTTATCAATTATCGAAAGCAATATTTCAAACCCTGTGGTTGCTAGTATGGTTTAGAATAAGTGATCCTAGCCATCATAAGTCATTTTCTAGACATTTAGTCATTAAAATTAAAATTGTATATCATTATGTATACTAGTTGATGCATTGAAGGATTATAAATTCTACACTTTATTTCTAAAGTGGAATGTTACAATCTATTATAATATAGGGAAATCTCCAAAATTATTATAAAGTTGGGTGTGCTGAAATACGAGTTCTTATTCCTTACCAACATCAAGTGTGCAAGGATGAGTGTCGCTTGAAAATACACCCTCTTGATATAGTTATAGGAGGGCCGCTCATGTCCTTGAATTCATCTGGGAGGCCATAACGGGAGAAGCGCTTCATTATATTAGTAACCTTGAAGAGCATTCACTAGTTATGTTGAAGCAGTTTAATTTATCATTACCATATATTTTATTCTTCATACGGAACCGAGTACATGTTGCATGCTTCAAGTCAAAAGGGTTGCATTTATAATTACTTTAAACAGATCAGTTCAATTTTTACCCAATTCATTTATGATTCGATCCGACCCATTTGATCGAGCAACGTCAAAGATTAGAATCTTAATGCATCATGTAAATCCATGGGCTAATGATGTTAAAAAAAATGGGCTGAAGTGACTGGATGTGACGTTCCTAAGGCTGGAATGTAAATAATTAGTTAGACCCTCTTCTTTATTCCTGCAACAAATCATTTCAAGCTGAACTTGATTTGACCAACACAAATTAACATTTGAACAGCTATTTAAAATTCCAAGTTTTGAAGCTAGATAGAGCACGCACTTGGAAATATAGCATTTAAAATGTAGAGTATTCTCTCTGCTGAATCCAATTTAACTCGATCCGATCTGAAATTTAAAATTTGTTGGACTAGGTTGAATACGTTTTAGCTTGACGAATATTAAAAAGAGGGAATTAGAAAAAAGATCAAACTTTGAAAAAAATTAGATCGAAGAACACCAAGTTTCATTTTTAGGTTGAAAGACAAATGCTGGTTATAATTAGCATTATATTTAACTTTTACACTATACAAAATGCTAGTTATATTTAGCATTATTTTCAGTTTTACACTATACAAAATGCTAGATATAACTAGCATTGTCCTTCGGTCTAAATTTTGTTTTAAAATTGTCCTTATGCCTGTTTTCTTGTATTAAAAACACAAAAACACAGAAAACTTTTCAAAATAGTCAAATAACCAAGCAACTAGCGCAATAAAAAAAATCCATCGAATGGGCTAGAGTAAAAAAAAAAAAAAAGATTAGGTGGAAGCACTTTGATAATTGATATTAGATAATTAAGTAAATGCGACAGTTTATATGGTTTACATGTACGCTTAGTGGTGGCGACATGCTAATTAAATAGTATAAGCATTTTTCATACCGACTCATCGGCATAATAAACTAATCTTAGTGACCATTAACAAACAAAAGTGAGTAGCAGATAAGATATGAAAAGGGTGTGGCTTTTGGATTTATTTATCGCATAGGTTAATGTAATTATTTGCCTAGGTTGGTTTGATCTTATCCCCAAGACGGTAGAATTTTATATTATCCGTTCTTTATTTTTCTAGTTATTCTATTTTATTTTTTTCTGAATTACGGACAAAAATCTACTGGATGATTGGATGAGACGTTGCACTCTTACAATAGTTTAACCACCAAGATTTCAAATGTTGCTCCTGTTACATGATAATCAGTTTTTAGGAGAAACTATCAATTTTTTTGAAGTGCTGCAGAGAATGATAAACGAATGATGAATGATGAACAATAACCACATGATTTCATCATTTAAATCAATGAATCAGATATATTAGGCACGCGGGTATGTATTAAGTTGAGAAATGTGATCTGATTTGTCGATAAGATTTATTTTTATGTGATGAAAACATCAAAATAACATCATCCCTTGTATTATCAAATGACAGGGTTAACCAGCCACATGAATCCACTTAACGATAATTTACTATCTTGAATCATTTTTTTACTTAAATTTTAATTCTTTTTGCATTATTTTTGATACTTTGGTTTTTAACATTTTCTCCTTTTTCTTCTTTCTCAGTACTATCATTTTTTTACTAACGGGTCACTTGGCCTTCTCATTGGTAGGTGCCGGTTATAATTTCTATCTTGCTTTTCCATTTTTAACTCTGTTTTTCCTCGTAATTCCAAGCTTTCTCCTAAAAATTGTTATATCTTCAATGTTTATCTTATTTTTCTTCTTTAACGTCTCTATTCTATTATATAATATAACAGATCTAATTGCTGCTCGATGGAGATTTCTTTTCAGTTTGTGTGTTATTTTTTCATCGGATAAAATGGAACTAGCATTTCTTCATTTTATTCAACCCGTGTTAATTCTATATATTATGCTTTTTCTTATTCCTCCAAATTCTTGAATTATTGAGTCGAGATATTTAAAAACCTTTATTTGTTAATCATTTGATTTTGCATGTTTATCATATTATTTTGCATATTTTCTTTACCGAAGCTATATACTGTATACTTGGTTTTGGTTCTAATCTTTTCATTCTAGTGCACTTTTCTATTACCATGACTTTTATTCTACTTTTTTATGTATTACAATTTAGAACAATGTCGTTTGCAACATCACTGTAACAACCCATATTTTTGTGTATCGACGGATTGTAAAAATATCATTTGCATAACCAAATTGGGTCGGATTAGGCTATAACTTTGAGGCATGATGAGTATTGACATTTTTGACCCTTAGAATTTAGGTTGGACGGTTTTGACCCTGAAAACCTATAAGAAGATGAATTAAATGGCCTTATAGTTTAGGAGATATGAACATTTAAAGTTAGGTAGTTTTTGGACAAATTAGCAAGTAATTAAACTAAGCCCATAATTAGCCCATCAACCCATTTCATGATTTGATATAACTGCACCGATAGGACATCCCCTAATCATTTTCCCACTTCCCAAAAACTACATAAAACCTTCATTAATCATCTTCTTAGCCAAAATCATCTTAAATCCTTGCTATTTAGAGTCAAATCCACCAATTAAAGACAGTTTAGCAATGTGATTGCTAAATATTGTTTGGGTGCTTTGAAATTTGAGTCATTTATTGTTCATCTCGGATCTGCCTCGATTTTTGTGCTATTTGGCATCTAGGTGAGTGGTTTATGTCTCTCACTATATTATGATTGCTAATTAATATTAAACAATGTTTTTGAAATGATTTTAAAGTTAAAAATGTAATTTTTACTAAATCTAAACTTACCTACGTTTTGAAAACGAATTTAAATGATCAGAAGTGGATTTGGATCTGAAGATTTTATATGTGTTCTTGTGAATGTGTTATTTTGTGTTTTGACCTGATTCTAATGATATGATTGAAGGGACTTGATCTTTTTTGCAACGGATGAAATAGGTAGATTTTAAAAAGTTTCATCGATGGATCTTAGTAGGCCTATAAAGTCTAATGAGTTTCACTATATCCAATCAAATCTTGTTGGTTTAGTAAAATCATATTTTATTTGAATTGTTTCACTCTTAATTAATTAATCTATATTGATTAAATGCAATATGTGAATAAATATGAATATATCCAATATATCCATATATATATAATATGGCGTATACATGGAACATGTAGTAAGGGTAAGAGCTTGATGTTCAAAAGAGGATATAAATAAAATTATATAATTGATTTGGATTTAAATACATCAAGTTGTAAATAAGGAAAGAGATAAGAGGTGACATTGTTGATTGATCTCACCTTCCTCTTTTGCAAACATCCAATTTATACTATATCCAATGTAACGACCCATCTCCTTGACCCTCAAAGATCGACATTAATACATCTTCGGTATTCACGTGATGTAAATCCAAGTGCCGGAGAGGTAGATTATCATGAGGTAAAGAAAATAAAGACTAAAGACAAGGCAATAATAGAATCTCACATCGTATTCAACACATAATTATACATATAAGTAGCACATGCAATTACTCCAAATTGCTCCATTGAAGTTCTAGTAAGTACTAATCCAGCCAAGTAGTTAGGTAATCTTGGAGCATTTTGGAAGGAAGCAAGGAGCATTTACCAAGGTGATGACATATTCGGTACTATCAAGGAAGTGGTAGGCCGGTCCTGTGTTGGTTTAGGCACCCAGTGTTTGGACCCTAGGTACATCCCTCTAGAGGTGTACTGTACGGAGGTAGTCTCTTACCTTGTCATTGTATGGAATCCATTCTCCAATAAGTGCCTTTGGACTTAGTTGTAAACCTATTATGCTGACAAATTTAACCAATGAAACAATTTCAGCTATTTTAATATGTTTATTTGAAAAACGTTTTTCAAAGAAAGTCATTAAAAATAATATTACCAAATTTCCATGTAAAAAAATGTTTTGGTTATCATAAGGTAAAAACTCGTTCCGTGTTTATATGCGGCGTGGAGATACCTATTGTTTTCAAGCACTCGTATTTTGAGTTTCTCACACCAGTCCTATAACTGATCCGTAGTTTATTTCTCTTTCCTTAAATTCTGGGTGCCCTATTTTTTTCGGACAGCCCAGGTTTAGTTAGAAACTGGAAGAGATGGGAGCATGAAGTTAGAAGATTCTTTAGTAGACTATTACCTCTTTTTCCACCACACTTGTGTACTATTGTATTCTGCTTTTATGCGAACAGAGATTTATAACTGTCCATGTTTAACTCTGATAAATGTATTTAAATTTTCCACTGTAAAATTATATATATTGAAATAATATATGTTATTCCATTCATGTAATATTCTATTATATGTCTATTTTTCCTTCACCCTTAAGGAACCCCCCTCCGATGCTTGGATTTGTGGCACGTGAATACCATGGGTGTATTAGTGTTGATTTCCTAGGTCGAAGAAACGAGTCCTCACATTACGATATGGTGATGTCATATTTCATTTTATCCGCCACCAAGTTGGGTATGAGGTAGGCTGATCTTGCCAGGTGTAGAGGTTTCAAAGTTGTTGATCCTCGGTACATCCGTCTAGAGATGTACTGTACAAAAGCTAGTTCCTTACCTACCATTGTATGGAAATGCATTCTCCAATAAGTGCTTTCGGACTTGATTGTAGAACCTAGTATGTTGGAATTTAATAATGTAACAATTTCGGCTAAGATTATATAAGTTTACTTGAAAAATGTTTTTAAAAGAATTATGTAACAACCCGCAAATTCATCACTTCAGGAAAATATTGGAATATTCAAATATAAGGTACTTTAACATAAACGATAATGTTTTAGACAATAAATAATATTGGTAATCTTATTTTGAATAAATATTAGAAAAATATATACTTTGGAAGATATATAGATAAAATGACCGAAAACCATTTTATCAACAGACAGCTCTTAGACCATCCGACATTGTGCACGGTGCTGGATACGTACATTCATTTATATATATACGAGTAAGAATATGTAATAAAATTATTTATTTTATTTTTGAAAATTAAATCTCTTTATGACATCATCAATGATATCACTATTTTGGAATAAATGATTTTTGAATTTAAACTGAAGTTAAGTGATTTAATAATTATTTTAATGATTAAATGAGCCCTTTTAATTATAATATAATAATAGGAATATTATTATTAAACTTGGTTTACAAATAAATGTATATTAACTATGAAGTGAAAATATGACCGAAATCAAAAATCGGAATCTGTAGCGATTCAATATGTAGAAGTTATATAACATTGTGGATTAATGTGATATGCATATGCACATATACATGTACACATACATGATGACATTCACAAGCACATAAAATACACATATGCATATATACATTTAAATATATATTACCTAAAATATCTAAGATATTTTCTAAAACTCCTTAACACATGGCTCAGACTTTTGGGCCATATGAGGACTATTTGGGTTCGGCCATGGGCTATTATGGCTCGGCCTTGGCTCAAAATGAGGAGTTATGGGTCTTGTTTGAGTGCAGAGTGAAGTACAAAGGAATAAGCTAGTTGTAAGTGGATGGAAGTGGAAGAACAAGTGTTTTATGCCATGAACTTCAATATGGAAGCCATTGAAATGTAAATGAAGAAAATGAAGAGAGAAGTAGGAAATGAAGAAGGAGGATTTGTAAAGTGGAAATTATGAAGAGGTAGTGGTATTTATTGAAAGAGTGTTATGGATCGTGTAATATAGGTATATGATAATACAGAGTATAGTGAAGATAGTTATATAGTAAATAGTGCGGAATATAAGAGCAGTATAATAAAAATAACACCAGAGATTTTTATACTGATTCGAAGCACCGTCCTACGTCCAGTCCCAGACTCCTTCTGGAATTTAACTAAAACAACAACCCTCACTTAACCTGGAGGAACAGGTCTATACAACCCTTGAGCAGTAGAACAGGGACCTGAGCAGCGGAATAGGATTTCGCCTGAGCAGCCGAGGAGAACTTCACATGCCTGAGCAGCAGAACAGGACTTTAACAAATACAAAAGATTGTTTGACTTTTTGTGTTCTGGTAACACTGATAAGTCTGTTTATAGTACACCCTTCCTATGATCTTCTCCTCGAGTATAAATATATATATTTGAAGTTTATGAAGATTAGAAAGGAATAGTATCACTTAAGAATGCTGAATATTTGAGAGTATAGTTGCAAGAATATTCAAGAGAATTAGATAAGAGAAATAAGCAGATTAGACAATTTTGGAATGAAGTTAGGATATGTATTTATAGTTGTTAAATAGCAGCGACCATTGGCGAAGAGTTCTGGTTGAAGCGTTGCGTCCAAATCTCTTCGTAGAGATTCGTAACTCTTCACGAATGATCGTGTCTTTTTAGAAAATATAGCCGTTATAGAAATTCAGTCAATTGAGCCTTTGGGTCAGTCGACTAAATATTCAAACGATTTTTATTATATAATAAAGTACTTTGGCACGTGCGATGCACGTGCGCAGGAGGAATGGGTATTAATTAACGCTATTTGTATGGTTTTTTTGGATTTTACAAAATGATTTTGACATGTACGTAACGTTGCATTTTTTATGCGTGTGCATGCACATATCAATCATTTATCAAAATGTAAATGCGACTGAGTTATTTTAGAAAATAATCAAACAGGTAAAGAAAGTAATCAACTATTGCATAAGTATATGTATAGAAATCTAATAAATATTAAAGTTAGCGCTTCTAGTAGTTTGAAACGTAGAAAACTTGCACCATCTCTCTTTTAAAAAGTATTAAACCACCATATTAATATACAAAGAATTTTTCTGGTTGACCCTATGATACTACCTTCCTCATAAACCCACAGTACTTGTTAAAGGATAAAACTACTTGATGCTAGTGTATAGATTTTGAATTTTTCGTTACATTAATATCGTAATAAAATTTATAAGACTTAAATTGATGTAATATTTTTTCTCTATGTTTTTTTAGGGTTGATGTCAATGGCATTAGCTTGTAATAAATTTGTAAGAACTAAAATACAGTTGTAGTAATCATTTTCTCTCCTCCTTGTCCTAGGCTTGAGACCGCCATCAGTAAAATATAAATGGCAGAGTTAAAAATGTTGTATATGAGATTATTTACGTAAATTACAATTTTATTTTAGTAATAAAAATGGAAATTTATTTTCATATCTATATAATATAATTAGCGCAATGGTGTAATTTCTAAGAGCACTGGTTGAAAATATGAAAAAATAAAATGAATAAAACGGTGTTAACTACAATTCTACACATTTATGGTTATATAAAAAATCGCTTATGTAAATGGAGTAATATAATAGATATGGAATACATATGAGTATGGATGCGAGGTATAATATTTACTGTAAAAATAAGACGAATGAAGTGGAGATCATGAAGTATTTAGTAAATGTGAAAGGGAATTGCAATAGACCATTATTGTTATATACAAATATGTTTAAACCAAAATTTTGTAATTTCAAACATTTATAAATAGAAAATATATATATTAATGATCAACATGGCATTATGGAATAAGCTTGGAAAAAAAGGAAACAGTAGACATCAAAGTCAATGTATAACTTTTTTAACTTCTTTGGAATCAATTTAACTAATTTTAAACTTGGTCGAAAGGTACATACACCACCTAAATCCAAAATACATATGTCGATTGTATTACACGATAAATTAAACACTACTCGTTTGTTAAATCTAAAAGTACCAAACAACAATGATGCTAATAGGAGCCACTTTTGTAAATTAACATATGAAACTACTAAAAATTTAAAATGAGCACCTCTACGCACAATGTATTATCTTATACATAAAGCAATTGTAAATTAATTAGTGTTTTCGAACTTCACCTAAATACTACCATCCAATCCCCATATAAATTCTGGACTAACTTAGATTTAACTATAATGTTTCGCACAGTAATCTCTTGGATATAATTTACTCTGTCAGTTATTAGCGTTTATGAATGCAAGGAACAAACGCATATTTATTAACATCTATAGTACTACATCATCTCTTCTTGTTTACATTAAATGACATTCTTCTCTTTGGATAGTAGAAAAATTGAATGGAAGACCTGGCATAAGGAGATATTATGCAACATATATTCACATTCTATGATCACCACTATCTGTCGTCCTTTATTGATTTGGAGCACCCATCCCTTCTATGACTGAATTAACACCACTCGTTGTTACCCCAATGTCATGAACCAATGTAATGTGAAGAATAGAAGGTACTTGACCCTACTGTCATGCTGCTTGAATTGAAGTGCCTACACTTCATCTATTTGCACATGCACTTCATAAATTATGAATCAGAAGTGCAGCAACACATGTATTCAAAGCTCAACATCAAAATTAAATTATACTACTCGTCTTCATTGTTATTCAACTGTCATGCTACCATTCTACTATCATGCTTTAGTTCTACTGTCATGCTACCATCAGCTTTGAACAAACCTGTCGACAACTCATTTATCTGCACTTATACTTTAATTTTGCATCAGAAATTCAGAATTATATAACACACCTGATCAAATATCACCATCAAAACTTCTACAACTCATCTTCACTGATGCGCATCTTTTACTGAACTGCCCTTTTGCTATGTTCTACAATTCATCTCGGCACCATAATCATATCCGTCTTTTATTGCTTATCTCAACATCAGAATTGAACCTTTGCTTACTGTTATTTCTTTGCCTTCTACTTTAAAATCATTACTTTTAGCTCAAGCTCACTGTCTGCTCCCGTTGTAAAATGCATGTACATCATAGTAACAACACCTGCACATCATCACTTGCTACTGACACGAAAAGAATTGGAAAGGTCATTTTGGAACACGTAAAAAAAGGCTTCACTTTGACCGGTTGATCAAAGTATTTGCTTTATATATAAGACATATAATGTGCGCATGGAAAAATATGTGCTAACTTTCTATTAGCTGAAACACGTAAAACACACAAATATTAATTTCGTTAACATTTATGTAGTACTCAAAACTTGCTTATACAAATTTGAATATTATACAACATAAATAACTTAGAATATACGTGTATGCTGACAACTTTGATTCATTTAGAAAATGTAAATGTTGGATGAGCCAAGAATTTTGTTTTCTCACTTATACAACTTCAAAGGTTCATATATCGAAAAGCATAGTGTCATAATACATGTATTACACAATATTTTGATAGTCCATAAAAATGTGGAATATAATTATACTTCGTTGTACTTGACAATTGTTCAAAATGTAAAACTAAAACAAAATGTGAACAAACATAATCATCTTAAATCAAACTATATTAACATCTTAAAGAATTGTATTAACATGCCACAGTAAAAAAACAAATTCAAAATCATGTTAACATTAAATTTCCCCTTATGAACTTGAAGATTTCCTTTTATGGAATCATAACCTTAACAGCCAAAGATGAACATGAACTTTCTTTGTGTTTTTGTACCTTTGCCAGCTTGAGCATCTTTCTCACTAAACACGGGCCAAATTAGTCAATTTCTTATGCGTGAATCTTTTCTATAAAATCCACTAAAAACAATTTTATATTTATTGTAATAAAACACGTGAACAAATTTTGTTATATTTGTAACATGGCATGTACCCATAATTGAATTGCATTGTTAAGTTATACATACATAAATATATCCCAAAATTCATTGATGACTTCAATTATGTGATTATATGCATTTAGGTTTCACTTGAACTTGAATTTTGTTATTTGTCTTAATTTTAAACCTAATTTTGGATACAACAGCCACATTTGGTTGTAAAGCCCAAAATATAAATTATTTAGATGAAAAAGCAACCTGATTGATACAACACAAATTCTTTTTCTTTATTACTTCTAGCTTCATATCCAAAATTGAACTGTGTTTTCAACTAAGTAATTTTATGCATCCATGTTTCACTTGAATTTTGTCACTTCTCTTAATTGTAAACTAATCTTGGATGTGTGTATGTGTGTGCACACGCGTCCGCGTGTGTATAGAGGATTATGTCATGATTTCCGCCCTTTAACTTTTGTTTCATAAATAGCCAACTAAATGGAAATGAGAAAGGATGTAACATATGTATCTCATATTCAAATCATCTGGGTTACTTAGGAAGTAAGGAATTCTAGAATCCAAATCATCTGAGCTCTACTGGTCAATTACAATCTAGGAAAAGCTAAACAAATATACATTAACTCAGAAGCATGTTGAAACTTCTAGCGGTCCAAAGATCCAGCCTTTTCTATTGAAACCACCAATATGGCGAATGTCATACCCAAATTATCATCTCTAAAATTGCTTTAACTTTGAAGAATTATACTAAAGAAGTAGTTACATATATGTCAATCATTTGAAAATTTTGAAACTAATATGGATAAGCCTGACAATGGATACCTGAATAATTCAAAATCTATCTACATCCGTATTCGAAAAGCGGATAAATATATGATATATAAAAAGTGTACGTAGATGTGGATATGAAGACACCCTTATCCAAAAATTATCAGTACGGTTTTGTTAAAATTATGGAATATATTATGTTTATTTTAGTCAAATGAAATATATGTATTTATTGTTTTATTAAGTTAATAGTTTGTATTATATGCATTTAATTTAATGAATATTAACTGCTCAGAACTATTTATTATCATCGTATTTGTTTTTCATACTTTTATAATCGATGAGATTGAAATTTTTTATGTGAAACCAAATTTTTTTGTTTATATTTATTGACTTATCGATTGTTATTAGATTTGATAATTACTCGATATCCGTCCTTATCTGTAGATATACATATCTGATATCAAAAAATGATTTCAGATGCGTATGCGGATATGACACTATTCGCATTCGGAAGTATCAGTTGATAGGCCTAAAGTGGAATGAAATATAATAAAAAAATTTAAAACATTTTAAATTTGATCTCAGTTTTCTCAAAGGATCTCCTATCCTATATATAAAACCATATAAGTTATAGTAGTCGTTAACATAAGGGTTAGATAAATAAATTAGAATAGAGAATACCAAATCACTAATATTCAAAATATGATCGTTAAAAGAAGGGTTAGATGCATAGCTTTAAAAAGCAAATTTGACATAGCCTCCAGTGATGGATTTCAGTCCTATAAAAAAAACGAACAATTGTGAATAGAAGTTCCATTTTATAAGTTGGTTGTTACATTTAGAAAGACAGTTAAACCAATATAAAATAAACAGAAGTATTTTCATTATTTTTTAAATAATCTTGATAAATTTAGAACATCTCATCTTTACAACATGACTGTTGGAACCTGCCTTCTTCGATTTTAATGCGACAACTATATATTTCAATCTATATACTATAATGTCAAATATTCTTGCAGGAATCTACAAAAGAAGCTATTGTCATATCATCAACAAGATTAAAGTTCTCAAAAATCTATTTAGATATCTATGTACAATCTCTGATATGGTGATGAAACACACACACACACAAATATACTTTTTGAAAATCATATTTTAAAATAAATATCTTTTATTATTTAAAAGATATAAAAAGGTATTTTCAAAATTATATATTATCTCAAGTTCAAAAGTGCTAAAATAAAGGAAGGAACAAAACAGTACAGAATTAGACGTCTGTATATTAATTCAGACGCCTGACATCAATATCAGACGTCTAAAAGTAATATAACAGACGTCTGAACTCTATGTTTTAGTGCCTCTATTTCTATATGAAATAGACGTCTGTCAATTTAATAACAGACGTCTGCCATCCTAGACAGACGTCTGAATTAAAAGACAGACGTCTAAATTGACTGTTTTTGTCTTTCTTTTATTTTTTGAATTTCAAAATTTATTCAGACATCTGTCACTTTTATCTCAGACATATGAACTTGACGAACTGAAGCATCTCTTCATGAAATATCAAAATCTGAAGAGTTGTCTTCTTCACCAAGAGTTGCACTTCTTCAAATAGTTACAACTATTGAATTAAAACTATTCAATACTATAAATAGAGATGTAAATCCACTATTTCAAAAACCAATTCTTTCTATCTATACTTGCTTTGTATTATCATAATCACAAGTGATTTTCAATCTATACTTCCTATCTTTGCACATTCAAATCATCATATCAAGAAGATTATAGGAAGGGTGTACTACATTGACTATATTCGTGTTATTCAAAGAACACACAAGTCAAGAAACAATTTATCAAATTGTATTTGAAGTCCTATTCGGTTGCTTAGGCGGAAAAGTCCTGTTCGGTTGCTCAGGCGGTGTAATACCTGTTCCTCCGGGTTAAGTGAGGATTGTTAGAGAAATTCCAGAAGGAGTCTGGGACTGGACGTAGAACGAGAAGTTCGAACCAGTATAAAAATCCCTGGTGTCATTTTTATTACTGCCATTTACTATTATTTATAATTCCGCACTTGCTAGTCGTAGTTTAACTATATTATCGATCCATATATACTTTCATTTGGTATCAGAGCAAGGTCATCACATAACTATAACATAGTTATCTGATATTGTTTTTATAATATGGACAATAACACTAGCAACAGTTTTACTGAGGGACAAGCCACTACTCGACCACCATTATTTAACGGATTAAATTATAGTTATTGGTCAACTAGAATGAGAATTTTTATGCAAGCAAGTGGATTTGAAACCTGGAATATCATTCAAACTGAATATCATATTCCTACTACAGAGTATGCTACATGGTCTAATACCCAAAATCTAGATGCTACTGCAAATGCAAAAGCAATGAACATGTTATTTTGTGCTTTAGACAAAAATGAATTCAATCGAGTCAGTATCTGTAAAACTGGATATGAAATTTGGAATACTCTTAAGGTTACACACGAAGGAACAAATAAAGTAAAACAAAGCAAGATCTCTATGCTTAAAAACCAATTTCAAAACTTTAGGATGAAACAAGGAGAAAGTATTAGTGAAATGTACTCTAGATTTCAGGATATTTATCACTCACTTTTAGCTTTAGAAGTCACTTTTACTGAATCTGATGTTGTATCAAAAATCCTTAACTCTTTAACTGATGAATGGGAACGAAAAGTCTTAGCTATCGAGGAAGCTAATGATAATTCAACCATAAAAACAGAAGAGTTAATAGGAAATCTAATGTCCTATGAAGTAAATTTGCAGGCAAGACGAGCACAAGCACAGGACAAGAAAACTATCGCTTTTCAAGCAGAAAAAGAAGACTCTGAATCAGAAGACGATATGGCATTTTTAGCTAAGAATTTCAAGAAGTTTTTAAAATTCAAAAAGGGAAATAAATTTGGAAATAACAAGGGTTTTAATAAGCCATCAAGCTCATCTCTTGAATGCTACGAATGTCACAAGAAGGGCCACATAAAGAAAGATTGTCCTGATCGAAAGAAAGAAAATAATCTTAAAAAGGACAAATATAAAAAGAAACAAGCCTTCTCAGTTACATGGGATGATACAGAATCTTCTTCATCAGACAGTGATAATGACAGTGATTCAGAACAAGCCAACGTTTGTTTTATGGCAACAAATGATGATGTAAGTGATCTAACTTTTGACGATTTAATAGAAATAAACTCTGAATTGTTAGATAAACTTAGAATCCTAAAGAGTAAATATAAAGATGCTTTAGGAAAATTAAATAGAACTGAAATAGAAACTGATATGTTAAAAGATGAAAAGAAAATATTAGAGGAAGAGTTAGTAAAATCTCAAGAATCTTATGTTAATATAACATCTCAATTCACTGATTTAAGCAGTGAAATGGAAAGACAGAAATATGAGAATGTTAAATTAGCAAAAGAGAATTATGATTTAAACTCTAATATTAAAACACTTGATATAGAAGTATCAAATCTTAAAACAAAACTGGAAAATATTTCTAAAAATGTTTTTAAATTTAACAGTGGAAGAGAGAGTCTCTCTAAAATAATTGAGAATTCTCAAACTTGTTCAAATAAAAAGGGGTTAGGATATAAAAAACCAATACAAAAGCATTCTAAAAATAATGGTTCTTTATATACAAATTTTAAGAAAAAGGAATCTATATCTGCTCAAAAATCTTCTTCAAAAATTATTCATCCAAAATCAATTATGATTTGGGTTCCAAAAACTAATGATAATTTGATTAGGAAAAACTACATTAATTCTTTTATTATGTTTGTACATAAGAATGAAAATTTTATTTTTAAAGGGAACTCTAAACCCAACTGGGTTTGGCTTCCTAAGATTTAACCCTTAGGACCCTATAGAGAAATTGGGTACCAATAGAATTTCAATATTTTTTGCAGGTACCGATTAAGAAAAGAGGAAAATGGATTCTAGACAGTGGTTGCTCAAAACACATGACAGGCGACAAAAATATGTTAACTAACATTATCTACTCAGATGGAGGATCTGTCACTTTTGGAGATAATTCCAAAGGTTACATCGTCGGCAAAGACGATGTGAGCAATGACGGTACATCTAATTTACCTCTTATTACAAATGTCTTATTAGTTAAAAATTTAAAACATAACTTACTAAGTATTAGTCAATTATATGATAAAGGTTTTAACATAGTATTTTCTGAAAATAAATGTAATATTTTTTATCATAACAAAAATATTATTTTCGAAGGAATAAGAGATCGTAATATTTATATTTTGAATATGAAAATAAATCATAATACAAATATGTGCTTATTAGTCAAAGAAAATGATCCTTGGCTATGGCATAAAAGATTTTGTCATATAAATTTCAAAGCTATTAATAAATTATCCAAAAACAATTTAGTAAAAGGATTACCTAAAATGAATTTTAAGGTAAATAGCATTTGTGATGCTTGTCAACTAGGAAAGCTAACTAAATCTTCTTTTAAATCTAAGAAGATCATCTCAACATTACAACCTCTTGAGTTGTTACATCTAGACTTATTTGGACCAACTCAGACTCAATCTATTAATCACAATAGATATGTTTTTGTAATAGTTGATGACTTCTCTAGATATACTTGGACTTTATTTATGAAAAACAAAAGTGATACATTTGAAAATTTCAAAATCTTTGCTAAACGGATTCAAAATATTAAAAATTTAAAAATTAAAAACATTAGAAGTGATCATGGAGGTGAATTTGAAAATGAAATGTTTGAGAAGTTTTGTAATAAGAAAGGAATATTTCATAACTTTTCATTGTAACGACCCGACTTCCTATGCCCAGAAAGTCGCATCATTATGAAGAAAGAAAGGGGTAGAAAATAGAAAAAGAAGAGAAGAAAGAAAGAAACAACAACAACGATCTCACAGCGGAACGAATAAATTATATTAATAACATAAACTATTACATAGTATACAACACTTATCAGAGTTTACACAACTATACAACACATACTAGACAGTTATAAACATCTGTCTAGATATTACAACTCAAATACAATACAAGACTCTAACACAGATATCAACACAGCGGAATACTATATCTATGAACGCCGAAGCCTCCTGCTCCATTGCTCCTCCACAATTCGTCAAAGCTAAACCTGAATCCCTTGGCTACTCGTAAAAATTGAGTACCCAAGGTTTAATAAAACAGAAAATAAACACTTGGGTCAGACATGGGTCTGGTGTGAGTAAACGGGTTAAAATTGTTTAACTTCAAAACCTTTTGAAAACAAAGGTATCACGTAAGACTTCCCACACATAAACATGGAAAAGTTTTTACCTTACGCTAACCAAAACATTTGATAGGAAATCCCGTTATATTATAATAGGGTCTAGGGTTTTCAAGTAAAATACAGAAATAGCTGAAATGCTTACATCTCACATTCCAACATAGTTGGGCACAACTAATACGTACGGCACTTATTGGAGTTTGGATTCCATACAATGGCAGGGCTACTGGGGTACCGCCCGTCACAGTACGTGGCCTAGATCACCGTACCGAGGAGTACGCCCGCTCCTCTGCAACACAAAGCCGGAACCATCCCTTACTGGATAATCCCGAACAAGACAATCCCGTAGTTGGCGCGACCAACCACACACTAAGCCGAATAAAAGAAAAGGGACCTCTAGACAGGGATCTATCTTGCTCTCAGTGGGTGCTACCCACGAAGCCTTGCTGCACCTCCCCTGTTTTAGCCATTCCCGGTTGATGAGGCTTGAGGTTACGATTACCTTTAATCAGAACATATCACTTAGAATGCTCATCGTCCGCCTGACGATGTGCTGAAAGCATTCAATCCATATAAGTTCGTTCCGGGTTCGAACGAAACCGAAGGCATTATCTCGTTACACTCGTTTTGGAATCACCCTCAGAGTTAACGACAATAACCCTTGCACTCTGAATCTTCATCTTCACTTGAGATTCACGACCTATCGTTAATTTGGATCGATGTGGTATTCGGGTCTCCAGACCTGGAATTCCGGTATACGGAAACCCGATCCCGGTCTCATCGAAATCCAAAACGTATCTTTTAAGGCCAAGTTGTTTTAAAGTTAAAACAATTCAATTCCATTTATCTATATACACAAAGATAGATAATTCGATAGATAATCTACATTATCATCCCAAACAGATAATTCACATTATCATTATAATTCAACCAAACATCCATATCATATATCAATCATATCTCATCAGAGATATCAAACAATGAAATACATTCAATCTCATTTCTGAGATTACATCCATTCAAGACAATTAATGTCATCCATTCTTATATAAGCAATGATTTACTTAATCACAACATAATTAATTTAAAATGAATTAAATTAACTATCTCTATCTTTAATTAATTTAAAGTGAATTAAATTAATTACTTCATTCAAATAAATTAAATTAATTACTTCATCATAAATCTTACTTATATAATCATTAATTAATTACCAATAAATTAATTAATCTTTCTCTAATTATCCACTTTAATTAATCACCTTGATTAATCATTCTTTAATTACATTTAAGTAATTATCTTTAATTAATTTCACAAATTAATTATCCTTAATCAAATACAGTAATTAACCTTTAATTACTTCATTAATTAATTAATTATAATCAATTACTTTAAGCCTTAATTAATTACAATTAATCACTTATCATTTTATTAATTAATCTTAATTAATCAACTCTTAATCATTAATTAATTATAACTAATGATCCCTAATTACACTTTTAATTATTTATTAATTACATTAAGTAATTATTCTTAATTAATCCATAATTATTAATCATCTTTGATTAATCTAATCCAGAAATTAACTTCCCTTAATTACTTTCATTAATTAATTACTTTAATTAATTACCTTCATAAATAATTAATTTCATTATTAATTAACCTTAATTAAACCACAATTATTATCATCTTTGATTAATCTAATCCTTTAATTAATTTAATTTAATAAATTATTAAATTAATAACAAGTGATTAACTCTTAATCATTTTCATTTAATAAAATAATTATCCTTTAATTACTTTATTAAATAATTCCCCTTTTACTTAATTACATTCAGTAATTATTCCTTAATTACTTCATCAAGTAATTATACTAAATTAATTTATAATGATTATCTTTAAATAATCATTAATTAATTACTTGGTTAATTATTTAACTAAATTAAATAATTTCTTAACTATAAAAGATCTTGATTAAGAAAACCATTATCTTAATTAAATTATTATCTATTCTTAAATCATTTTATATAAATGAATTATCCTTATTAATTTCACATATTAATTTCCTTTAATAAACCAAAACTCTTAATTACTTAAGATAACTCCTTATTTAAAATTTAACAATTACAACATTTAAATTTTAACCTTTAAAATCTTTAAAACCTTTCAAAGGTATTAAATAAATTTTAATACAAAGATTATTTTCAAATCCACTTCCTTAATCTTTTAAAACTTATATATTTAAAATTATTTAAAACTTGTTTAAATGATTTTTCTAGAAATCAACTTAGATTGAATAGTTACAATTTTGTTTGCCTTTGTTTTTAAAGCTCAGAACATCACAAAGCAAAACTTCTTTTGTTTAAAACTTTAAAAACATTCCCTTTAAAATCTTTATACCTGCTCTCACCAGAACCCGAGTAAAACGATCCAAAACTCGAAGTAACTCTCGAGACAACCCACAACACTTCTGCTTCGAGTCACGCGAACAAAATCCCGAGAAAGACCCTGATCTCAACCTTCTTCCCCAAACCACCAATCCACCCAGATGCACAAAAACGTGCTCGTGCACGTACACACCTTCACCGATCGACGACGATCTACGACCTGGCCTCCGACAAGTCGCCTCCAACCACGACATCACGATCGACCATCCAAACTTCCACGATTTGAACGAAATTCGAATCGAGCTATCCAACCCATCACCTGGAAAACGTATATCACCAGAATTCACTCGTCTCCGACGATCTATGCCACGAGAAACTTCGCCATCTTCGCCGTAGCTACGCCACGCCTTCCAGCTCCTATCGCAAGCCTCGCGATCCCCTTCGATCGTCTCTCGACATCTCGAAACCCATTTGTACATCAACGTCAAAACCAGGGTATTAAACCCTAGTTCGACAATCTCTGGTCATCACGACCCTTGATAAATCACCGGAGTATTTTTCCGGTGATCATCGTCTTCCCTTTTACCCTCAGAATGAAACACGTCAACCAGTTCGTCATTGATCGATTTAAATCGATCAAAACATCACAAACAATCTACACGAGAATACCCATCAATCTCCAAACTAAAAATCATGATATATCCATTAAAATTCATGGTTTCCTATGTTGAGTTCAACTATATAATCAAAACTAAATATTTAATCTAACAATTTTTGACCCAATATACATATATTACTGTTATTTATAAATTTCCAGACAAATAATGTATATAAATTCCAGAACTTATTTTTAATAATGATATCATACGTTTTCAAACATCTTTCATTTACAAATCCTAAGCTATTAGAGATTAAGTGATGAGATATAGATTTTAAAAGGAAAACAAAAACTGTCATCACTTTACAGAGACTAAGTTATCTCCATACAGACATTCAAACAGACATTTCAAACAGGCATTTCAAACACTCATATACAAACATTCATATATTACAATCATTTCAGATAAATCATCATATGTCAAAGGTTTAAATCTGTTTTTAAAATAATATTTACTCACCTGTCATTTTGAAACAGAGAACAGATAACATGATCTGTTTCCAGGTTTGCATGTTGATTTTTTTTGAACTGGCTTTTCTTTTGCTTAGTTGAAGATAAACTTGCTGTTGATTTCCTTATTTGATTGCATGTCTTCAAATTGCAATTGAAGATTTGAAACTGCTGTTTTAATTTGCCTTTGATCTTCTTATTTCAGATCTTAGATTCCCAGCTTGCATTTGATTTACAGAGTTGTTTGCTTCCAGATTTTTGCTTTGCTTTCAATTTAAATTTCCAGGTTTTCATTCTCTTTTGATTTTAGATTCGAATTGTATTTTTGAGAAAGAAGTGAAGGATGGATAATCTTAAACTGCAAAGTGAAAACATATTTTTCTTCTTTCATATTAATTTATTATTTACTTTAATTTAAAGAGAAAAATAGCCACTTGTCTTCTTAAGTTGTTACTTAGCTTACACATATGAAATCCAAGCCTCCATATGTTTACAAGTGTAAATCTTGTCTTTTATTAATTTATTTAAGTTATACATGTGTATTTATACAATATTTATATGTATATAAAAATGTATTTATCTTTTTATAAATAAGCTTTTAGATTTTAATAAATATACAAATGTGAAAAACAATTATTTAAAATAACTTATGCTTATATCAATTAAATATAACATACTTATATATGCTTGAGAAATTGAGCTTAACTATATATATATTTTTACAAACCATTTTGAATTTTAAAAGAGAAAAGATTATAAAAATAAATGAACTTCTTATTTAAATCTTATTTAAACTTAAGCTTACATATATATTTTTAAATAAGAAATTATTCTTGTTATTTAAATCATAAATATCATTTTCAAAAGTATTAAGTTAAATTACAAATTTCCAAATTACAAATTATATAATTATTAAAGTTTGAAAATACTTTATAAAATTCAAATCCAATATTCTTTCCATTCCAATATATACAAATATATATATTGTAAATGGAAAATATTTTTAACATTAGCTTTTAAAATTACTATATTGAATTTTATAACATAATTCCAAATAACAATATATATACATATATATTATAAATTTGAAAACTTATCCCTTTTTTTTTTTAAATTAAAGATTCCCTATTTATAATATATATACCTATATATATACATTATAAATATAAACACTTATATTAGTTTTAGAAAGATAAATCTTCCCAATTTAAAATTGTTAGAAAAGATATTCCCAAATTAAAATGTTATTAGTTTTTAAAGAAATAAACTTGCCAATTAAAATGTTATTAACCTTTTAAAATGAATAAACTTGTCAATTTATAAAATAAATCAACTAATCAATTTAATTATTAATAAAGATTATTAAATTGATATTGCCAAATTTCCGGGATATCACATTCCTCCCCCCTTAAAATAATTTCGTCCCCGAAATTTAAAAGCAAAGATAATTTAATAACCCAGCAAAATTTTAATTTTAATTTCAAACAGCAACCATACATATCAATCATATTTTAACAATCATAGCAAACAATTTAATCAAACAGATTTAATTATCCAGACAAATTCTGGATAGAATTTCCTCGAGTTTCCCCAAGTATATATATATACCGGGATACTCGTTCTACAGGATCTTAACTAACTATCTACAATAATCTAGAACTCCTTCCCATCTAGATTATAAATCTGAACAAAATATCAGACTAAACTCAAAACCATCTCAACTACCAAATCCTTCTGAACTGCTGATTCCATCCCTCGATGAATCATACACATATTCCTCAGAGATATGTGAAATAAAATGAATTCCAGTTATCCGAACTGGCAATTCAATCCTATAGATCAAAGAACTAATCCTTTTGAGAACACAGAAAAATCTCATAGTACTTCCGGAGCTTACTCTCCAATTTTTCCAAATCTTTTATCTCCTTTGATCGGAGAAAACTTAAATAATATCCAAATTTCAACTTCAAATTCCAAATTCCATCCATTCTTAACTGCATAACTCCTTTGATGATCCTGAGTCACTTCATTCTTCCTGATCAGCTTAACCCTTGCTGATGCTTCTTGAAACAGATTAGACCAACATCAAACCAATTTCCGGATCCTACTCAACAAAATGGTTTCTCAAAAATCACCGAAATCCAGAACACAATTCTACTCCACAAACATTAGAGCACTTCGAACTACTTCTCCTTTCTGGAATAGCCAAACAGTTGCACTTGACAACCTTACCTCCAAATTCTTAAAATTCCTTCACACTTAGAGGTACACTTGAATTTCCTATAGAAATCCTCTACTCCAAGAAAATTACAACTCCCGTTTGCTCCCACTCTAGAATAGCTGCTATCTTGCTTTCGCTGCACAATTCTGATCTTGAACAGATGAGAATGCCGTCGGAAAAACTCGAGCACAAACTTGATCATCCACAGTTCATCAGACCATAAAATCTTAGCGACTCCATTCCATTTGGTCAGAAACATCTCGCAGAAACTTCTCCAGAAAAACTCGGTGTGATCAATCCCTCTCCAAAGAATTCTGAGCTGCTTCACCAAATTCTTCTCTCGGAGACATCCTTCTACTAAGCTGAACTTCCGGTAACTCCACGAATCAAGTCGATACAGAATCTCAATCTCCAATAACCCAAGAGAATACTTAAACAATCGCAAGTCACTTTTGCGATCAGCCCGGCTTAATTTCCAAAGATAACTGTTCTCTCTTCACTAATCAGAACAGCTTACACTTATCTATCCAATTCATCGAAGAAATGGATTCACTCAGTTGCTTCTGAACTTTACCTTCAGAAAAACTGCTCAGCCATAAACTTTCTGCCTACACAGAATACTCCGAGCTGCACTACTGCCACAGATGCCAAAGACTTCTCAATCCAAAGTTCTTCGAGAAACTCGAAACCCAAACCAAACAGAAACACCCTGCTGAACTCAGCCACAACACCGAAACAGACACACTTCATTAACTTGTTCCAAAGAAAACATCTTTGGGAACATCCATAGTCACTGCATCTCATCATACAGCTACTATTACCTGAGGTATCAAGGTACCATCACTCGCTTCTGCCTCATCGACAGATCCAACTCTACTCATCCAAACTTCAGAGATAAACTCCGAACCATTACAGTTTCCTTCGGAGATCGATGAAATCATTCACCGCAGCAAAGCTTACTCGAGACAGTATTAGGTCTACAGTCTCGACAGATACACTTTCAACCTCAATACTTAGACTCCAACCATTTGTAGTCGTGTTTCACACACCACTACCCCATCTACCTTTATATCCTATATTGGAAAACCCGAACAGGTAACCCAATAAATAGGTAGAAATACATAAATATATATATATTTAAAATGATATATTTTATATAGAAATTATTTCTGGGTAAAATTATTTCATTTACCCCTTTTTTTTTTAAAACAATATTGTGTCCGTTGGCCTGGTTCAAGTGTTTAGAGATCCCTATCAATAACGTTAGCTACTCGTATTGACCAGAATCCATATACCACTCAACCGATCAATTAACACAATATAAAATCATTTTATATAACTAACAAATACGCGCTCTCGTATATATATATATATATACACTCAAACTTAGACAGGTTGCTACAGATCCTATCTCTAATGATCAATCCTTCCGAACCTAGGTATTCACTCAACCTAGTGTTCTGATATTCACTTAACCAAAGCTTAGGCATTCGCTCAACCTATGCTCTGATACCATAATGTAACGACCCGACTTCCTATGCCCAGAAAGTCGCATCATTATGAAGAAAGAAAGGGGTAGAAAATAGAAAAAGAAGAGAAGAAAGAAAGAAACAACAACAACGATCTCACAGCGGAACGAATAAATTATATTAATAACATAAACTATTACATAGTATACAACACTTATCAGAGTTTACACAACTATACAACACATACTAGACAGTTATAAACATCTGTCTAGATATTACAACTCAAATACAATACAAGACTCTAACACAGATATCAACACAGCGGAATACTATATCTATGAACGCCGAAGCCTCCTGCTCCATTGCTCCTCCACAATTCGTCAAAGCTAAACCTGAATCCCTTGGCTACTCGTAAAAATTGAGTACCCAAGGTTTAATAAAACAGAAAATAAACACTTGGGTCAGACATGGGTCTGGTGTGAGTAAACGGGTTAAAATTGTTTAACTT
Source organism: Allium fistulosum (assembly GCA_030737815.1). Taxonomy (NCBI): domain Eukaryota; kingdom Viridiplantae; phylum Streptophyta; class Magnoliopsida; order Asparagales; family Amaryllidaceae; genus Allium; species Allium fistulosum. The sequence continues at coordinate 331,916,276 of CM060906.1, forward strand.
CAAAACCTTTTGAAAACAAAGGTATCACGTAAGACTTCCCACACATAAACATGGAAAAGTTTTTACCTTACGCTAACCAAAACATTTGATAGGAAATCCCGTTATATTATAATAGGGTCTAGGGTTTTCAAGTAAAATACAGAAATAGCTGAAATGCTTACATCTCACATTCCAACATAGTTGGGCACAACTAATACGTACGGCACTTATTGGAGTTTGGATTCCATACAATGGCAGGGCTACTGGGGTACCGCCCGTCACAGTACGTGGCCTAGATCACCGTACCGAGGAGTACGCCCGCTCCTCTGCAACACAAAGCCGGAACCATCCCTTACTGGATAATCCCGAACAAGACAATCCCGTAGTTGGCGCGACCAACCACACACTAAGCCGAATAAAAGAAAAGGGACCTCTAGACAGGGATCTATCTTGCTCTCAGTGGGTGCTACCCACGAAGCCTTGCTGCACCTCCCCTGTTTTAGCCATTCCCGGTTGATGAGGCTTGAGGTTACGATTACCTTTAATCAGAACATATCACTTAGAATGCTCATCGTCCGCCTGACGATGTGCTGAAAGCATTCAATCCATATAAGTTCGTTCCGGGTTCGAACGAAACCGAAGGCATTATCTCGTTACACTCGTTTTGGAATCACCCTCAGAGTTAACGACAATAACCCTTGCACTCTGAATCTTCATCTTCACTTGAGATTCACGACCTATCGTTAATTTGGATCGATGTGGTATTCGGGTCTCCAGACCTGGAATTCCGGTATACGGAAACCCGATCCCGGTCTCATCGAAATCCAAAACGTATCTTTTAAGGCCAAGTTGTTTTAAAGTTAAAACAATTCAATTCCATTTATCTATATACACAAAGATAGATAATTCGATAGATAATCTACATTATCATCCCAAACAGATAATTCACATTATCATTATAATTCAACCAAACATCCATATCATATATCAATCATATCTCATCAGAGATATCAAACAATGAAATACATTCAATCTCATTTCTGAGATTACATCCATTCAAGACAATTAATGTCATCCATTCTTATATAAGCAATGATTTACTTAATCACAACATAATTAATTTAAAATGAATTAAATTAACTATCTCTATCTTTAATTAATTTAAAGTGAATTAAATTAATTACTTCATTCAAATAAATTAAATTAATTACTTCATCATAAATCTTACTTATATAATCATTAATTAATTACCAATAAATTAATTAATCTTTCTCTAATTATCCACTTTAATTAATCACCTTGATTAATCATTCTTTAATTACATTTAAGTAATTATCTTTAATTAATTTCACAAATTAATTATCCTTAATCAAATACAGTAATTAACCTTTAATTACTTCATTAATTAATTAATTATAATCAATTACTTTAAGCCTTAATTAATTACAATTAATCACTTATCATTTTATTAATTAATCTTAATTAATCAACTCTTAATCATTAATTAATTATAACTAATGATCCCTAATTACACTTTTAATTATTTATTAATTACATTAAGTAATTATTCTTAATTAATCCATAATTATTAATCATCTTTGATTAATCTAATCCAGAAATTAACTTCCCTTAATTACTTTCATTAATTAATTACTTTAATTAATTACCTTCATAAATAATTAATTTCATTATTAATTAACCTTAATTAAACCACAATTATTATCATCTTTGATTAATCTAATCCTTTAATTAATTTAATTTAATAAATTATTAAATTAATAACAAGTGATTAACTCTTAATCATTTTCATTTAATAAAATAATTATCCTTTAATTACTTTATTAAATAATTCCCCTTTTACTTAATTACATTCAGTAATTATTCCTTAATTACTTCATCAAGTAATTATACTAAATTAATTTATAATGATTATCTTTAAATAATCATTAATTAATTACTTGGTTAATTATTTAACTAAATTAAATAATTTCTTAACTATAAAAGATCTTGATTAAGAAAACCATTATCTTAATTAAATTATTATCTATTCTTAAATCATTTTATATAAATGAATTATCCTTATTAATTTCACATATTAATTTCCTTTAATAAACCAAAACTCTTAATTACTTAAGATAACTCCTTATTTAAAATTTAACAATTACAACATTTAAATTTTAACCTTTAAAATCTTTAAAACCTTTCAAAGGTATTAAATAAATTTTAATACAAAGATTATTTTCAAATCCACTTCCTTAATCTTTTAAAACTTATATATTTAAAATTATTTAAAACTTGTTTAAATGATTTTTCTAGAAATCAACTTAGATTGAATAGTTACAATTTTGTTTGCCTTTGTTTTTAAAGCTCAGAACATCACAAAGCAAAACTTCTTTTGTTTAAAACTTTAAAAACATTCCCTTTAAAATCTTTATACCTGCTCTCACCAGAACCCGAGTAAAACGATCCAAAACTCGAAGTAACTCTCGAGACAACCCACAACACTTCTGCTTCGAGTCACGCGAACAAAATCCCGAGAAAGACCCTGATCTCAACCTTCTTCCCCAAACCACCAATCCACCCAGATGCACAAAAACGTGCTCGTGCACGTACACACCTTCACCGATCGACGACGATCTACGACCTGGCCTCCGACAAGTCGCCTCCAACCACGACATCACGATCGACCATCCAAACTTCCACGATTTGAACGAAATTCGAATCGAGCTATCCAACCCATCACCTGGAAAACGTATATCACCAGAATTCACTCGTCTCCGACGATCTATGCCACGAGAAACTTCGCCATCTTCGCCGTAGCTACGCCACGCCTTCCAGCTCCTATCGCAAGCCTCGCGATCCCCTTCGATCGTCTCTCGACATCTCGAAACCCATTTGTACATCAACGTCAAAACCAGGGTATTAAACCCTAGTTCGACAATCTCTGGTCATCACGACCCTTGATAAATCACCGGAGTATTTTTCCGGTGATCATCGTCTTCCCTTTTACCCTCAGAATGAAACACGTCAACCAGTTCGTCATTGATCGATTTAAATCGATCAAAACATCACAAACAATCTACACGAGAATACCCATCAATCTCCAAACTAAAAATCATGATATATCCATTAAAATTCATGGTTTCCTATGTTGAGTTCAACTATATAATCAAAACTAAATATTTAATCTAACAATTTTTGACCCAATATACATATATTACTGTTATTTATAAATTTCCAGACAAATAATGTATATAAATTCCAGAACTTATTTTTAATAATGATATCATACGTTTTCAAACATCTTTCATTTACAAATCCTAAGCTATTAGAGATTAAGTGATGAGATATAGATTTTAAAAGGAAAACAAAAACTGTCATCACTTTACAGAGACTAAGTTATCTCCATACAGACATTCAAACAGACATTTCAAACAGGCATTTCAAACACTCATATACAAACATTCATATATTACAATCATTTCAGATAAATCATCATATGTCAAAGGTTTAAATCTGTTTTTAAAATAATATTTACTCACCTGTCATTTTGAAACAGAGAACAGATAACATGATCTGTTTCCAGGTTTGCATGTTGATTTTTTTTGAACTGGCTTTTCTTTTGCTTAGTTGAAGATAAACTTGCTGTTGATTTCCTTATTTGATTGCATGTCTTCAAATTGCAATTGAAGATTTGAAACTGCTGTTTTAATTTGCCTTTGATCTTCTTATTTCAGATCTTAGATTCCCAGCTTGCATTTGATTTACAGAGTTGTTTGCTTCCAGATTTTTGCTTTGCTTTCAATTTAAATTTCCAGGTTTTCATTCTCTTTTGATTTTAGATTCGAATTGTATTTTTGAGAAAGAAGTGAAGGATGGATAATCTTAAACTGCAAAGTGAAAACATATTTTTCTTCTTTCATATTAATTTATTATTTACTTTAATTTAAAGAGAAAAATAGCCACTTGTCTTCTTAAGTTGTTACTTAGCTTACACATATGAAATCCAAGCCTCCATATGTTTACAAGTGTAAATCTTGTCTTTTATTAATTTATTTAAGTTATACATGTGTATTTATACAATATTTATATGTATATAAAAATGTATTTATCTTTTTATAAATAAGCTTTTAGATTTTAATAAATATACAAATGTGAAAAACAATTATTTAAAATAACTTATGCTTATATCAATTAAATATAACATACTTATATATGCTTGAGAAATTGAGCTTAACTATATATATATTTTTACAAACCATTTTGAATTTTAAAAGAGAAAAGATTATAAAAATAAATGAACTTCTTATTTAAATCTTATTTAAACTTAAGCTTACATATATATTTTTAAATAAGAAATTATTCTTGTTATTTAAATCATAAATATCATTTTCAAAAGTATTAAGTTAAATTACAAATTTCCAAATTACAAATTATATAATTATTAAAGTTTGAAAATACTTTATAAAATTCAAATCCAATATTCTTTCCATTCCAATATATACAAATATATATATTGTAAATGGAAAATATTTTTAACATTAGCTTTTAAAATTACTATATTGAATTTTATAACATAATTCCAAATAACAATATATATACATATATATTATAAATTTGAAAACTTATCCCTTTTTTTTTTTAAATTAAAGATTCCCTATTTATAATATATATACCTATATATATACATTATAAATATAAACACTTATATTAGTTTTAGAAAGATAAATCTTCCCAATTTAAAATTGTTAGAAAAGATATTCCCAAATTAAAATGTTATTAGTTTTTAAAGAAATAAACTTGCCAATTAAAATGTTATTAACCTTTTAAAATGAATAAACTTGTCAATTTATAAAATAAATCAACTAATCAATTTAATTATTAATAAAGATTATTAAATTGATATTGCCAAATTTCCGGGATATCACATTCATTTCCAAGAACGCCTCAACAAAATGGAGTTGTTGAACGTAAAAATAGAACACTTCAAGAATGTGCTAGGACTTTATTGAATGGAACCACTCTTCCAAAACAATTTTGGGCAGAAGCCGTAGCTACTGCTTGTTATGTCCTAAATCGTGTATCTATTCGACCTCTAACTAAACATACTCCATATGAACTCTTCATCGGTAGAAAACCTAATATATCTTACTTTAAAATTTTTGGTTCTAAATGTTTTGCTTTAAATACAAAAGATCAATTAGGTAAGTTTGATCCAAAATCGGATGAATGTATATTCATCGGATATTCAGAACGAAGCAAAGCATATAGAATCTATAATATAAGAACTAAATCTATTGAAGAAACACTTCATGTATCATTTGATGAAAATTTCAAAATTAAAACAAATGATGATGAAGACATTGTAATAAATTCAAATTCTACTTTTGACAACAATACACCTGACAATATCACTTTTATAAATCAAATTGAAACTGAATTAAAATCTCTTCCAAGAATTTTAAAAGATCATCCAATTCAAAATATAATAGGAGAAATTGATGAAAAAGTTAAAACAAGAAATCAACTAAATCAAATGGGTCATATAGCGTTTCTTTCTAATATAGAACCTAAAAATATTAAGGAAGCCTCAACTGATGACTATTGGATTATTGCGATGCAAGAAGAACTAAACCAATTCAAAAGAAATGACGTTTGGGATTTAGTTCCACGACCAAATGATCAAACAGTTATTGGCACTAAATGGGTTTTTAAAAATAAAGCTGATGAAAATGGTAATATCACTAGAAATAAAGCTAGATTAGTTGCTCAAGGATATAATCAGGAAGAAGGAATTGACTATGAAGAAACATTTGCTCCTGTCGCAAGATTAGAAGCAATACGAATTCCATTAGCCTATGCTTGCTTTCATGATTTCAAATTATATCAAATGGATGTTAAAAGTGCTTTTTTAAATGGATTTATTAAAGAAAATGTTTATGTTGAACAACCTCTCTTGTTTATACACGAACAATTTCCAGAACATGTTTATAAACTTAAAAAAGCTTTATACGGTTTGAAACAAGCACCTTGTGCTTGGTATGATCGTTTAAAAAGTTATTTAATCAATTCTGGTTTTGAAATTGGAAAGATTGATCAAACTCTTTTTATTAAGAAAAAGAAACATGATATCTTAATTGTTCAAATTTATGTAGATGATATTATTTTTGGATCAACTAATGTTAAATTATGTCAAGAATTCTCTAAAATAATGACAAATGAATTTGAAATGTCTCATATGGGAGAATTAACATATTTTCTTGGACTCCAAATTAAACAAGTTAATAATGGTATTTTTATAAATCAAGAAAAATATTGTAATAATTTAATCAAACGCTTTGGTATGGAAAATACTTCTGCCAAACCAACTCCTATGAGTACAACCATACATCTTGAAAAAGATGAAAATGGCAAGAGTGTAGACCAAAATTATATCGAAGTATGATTGGATCTTTATTATATTTAACCGCTAGTAGACCCGATATAATGATGAGTGTTTGTTTGTGTGCACGATTTCAAGCCGATCCTAAAGAATCACATATTAGAGCAGTGAAACGTATTTTACGTTATCTCAACAAAACCAAAGATTTTGGACTATTTTATCCGAAAGAATGTCCTTTTGAATTATTATCATATAGTGATGCTGATTTTGGAGGAAGTCGGACGGATAGAAAAAGTACAAGTGGGACTTGTCACTTCATTGGACGATCTCTAGTATCTTGGTTCAGTAAGAAACAAAATTGCGTATCACTTTCTAATTGTGAAGCAGAATATATATCTGCAGCTTTGGCATGTGCTCAAGTAATTTATATGCAACAAACTCTTCAAGATTTTGGTTTTAACTTATCCAAATCTACAATCTTCTGTGATAACTCTAGTGCTATTAATTTATCTAAAAATCCAGTAAATCATTCACGGACAAAACATATTGATATTCGTCATCATTTTCTTCGTGATAATATTGAAAAAGATATAATCAATCTAGATTTCGTATCTTCGGAAAATCAATTAGCAGATATTTTTACCAAACCATTAAATGAAAACACTTTTGTAAAATTGAGACGAGAACTTGGAATTATCTCTCTCAAAAATTTATGAAGTTTACTTCAACTATTCTGTTTTTATTTAACTTGTTTCTATCCACACATATTGTTTCTGGTTAACATTAAATTTTTTCTTCTTTTAATCTTAACCATTTATTTTTTAGTCTTTAGTTTTCTATAAAATCCTTCTTTCTGAAGAAAATTGTCATTCAGCTTATCTATTTTATTTTTTAAGGTGAAAGCAAAAATTCAAATATGCTTTTTAACTTTGCATTATTCATATATACCATGGCTGGTTCATCCTCAGATGAGCCTTCCTATTCATCTGAATATTCATCAATTAATTTTGAAACACCTAGTTCTGGGTCTTCCGAACTTCCGACTCCAACTCCAGCTTATATTCCGATATGTCCACCACAAAGTCATCATACGGGGTATACGCCGGAAAATAAACGCACGTGAAGAAATTTATTTCCATCTCCAACTATTAAGGAAAAGATAGATGACTTACATCACTATCAGAGGGAAACACTTAATCTTCAGCGAGAAATGTATTTTGAGCAAAAGAGTCATGGAAGACGACTCAGTTTTCTTGAACGGTGTGCTGCAAAAATATGTGGTTCATCTCCGATCAACACAAATGCACATATTCTTTCACCTCAACGTCCTCATGTTTCCCTAAATTCATGGGATCGACAGCCTCAATGGTCTCCCATTAAACAGTCTGATGAACAAAATCAACACGAATCATCCAAAGGGAAGTCTCCGAAGTCTCCAAAAACTCCAAAGACTCCTAAGTAGAAAATATATATATGATTGTATGTTGATTTGGTTATTCATATTTGCTTTGTTTTTATCAAAATAAATAAATAATTAAATATTTTTTCTTTTCTTTAAACTTAGCAAAATCATTTATCATCAGACATACAGACGTCTACATCTTTCAACAGACGTCTGTAAAACACCTACTTTTACTGTTTTCAGCCACACAGACGTCTGAATCATTTATCACAGACGTCTAAATTAAGTTTAAATTTTTTCAATTTTTCTGGTATAAAATTAGCCGTCTGTTTAAAAATAACAGACGTCTGTTCTCCAATATAGACGTCTAAACATAAAATTTTCAGACGTCTGAATTTAGTTCAAAATGTTTTTTACTCTCTGTTTCATTTTTAACCTTCTGAGCCGTCTGTAAATTTTTTTTAGACGTCTGTCATACCTCTTAGCCGTCTGTTTTAAATTTTTAGACGTCTAATCTTCTCGTCTTTGATTCTAATCTACAGAACCTCAGACGTCTGTATATTTTTAGACGTCTGAAACCCTGTTAAGAAGAAAACTATATAAATCATACCAACGGTTTATTTTCTTCTTCACGTCTATTTTCTCTCAAACTCAAAACCCTAGCTTTCTTCAAATTAAATAAATGGCGCCCAAATCAAAGAAACAAAAAGGAGATTCTTCTCAACAACCTCCTCATATTCTCCCTTCGGAAGATCAAATTGCAGCTTGGTTATACCACGAACCCGAAGTATGGCTCGTTACAAGCATTTATCTTCTCTACCATCATTTCATGGTATTTTTCATAATCTTGATCATTTTCCTACGTACAAACTTCGGCTCTATACTGATAGATCTCAGATTACTAGTCTCATTGATTTCAAAGACAATCAAGTCAACATTTGTAGACTTAGTATCCTACTATTTCTTGCAAATGTTAACAATCCAAAAATTAGACTTCATCGAGATAAAGGAACGCTTTGGACAAGCGTATTTGGCAACATTCTACAAATAACTCCTGCTGACATTGGACGAATTTTAAAATGTAGCTCGGATGGGGTCGATATAGATGATTTTAAGTTAGAAGGAGAAGAAATTAAACAATTAGAATATTATCTTTTTGAACCAGAAAAGTCCACAGATAGATCAAATCATCTTCGTCCTCGACCTCGATTATTGCTTAGAATGCTAATAAAAACAATTTTTCCGCAGCAAGGAAGCCATGAGGTAATCTATGATGATGAAGATAAGGCGCTTCAATCAATATTTTCTAATACTCAAATCAATTGGGCACAATATTTTTATGATGCATTTCGTACTTATCATGACTCGAAGAAGCGTTCTATTATCTATGCTCCTTATATTACTCGAATTCTATCTAACTTGTCTATTCAAAGTTCGTCAATTGAATTTGAAAAGATCAAGGTATCCAACATTCGCTTCTTTAGTTTGATGGGATTACTGGAATCTCCTCTGACATTTCCAACATATAATGATTACAAAGCGGAACAACTAGCCTTACAAAAAGAAAAGGAAAAATCAAAAGTAGGCAGTTCCGGACATGATGGAGATAAAGGAGATACTGAACAAGAAAGGGATGATGAAGATGAAAGGGAAGATGATGAAGGAGAAGACGAAGCTTTTGAGCAAGCTTTTATCCAAAGTTCAATCCCGGAATCTTACGAGATTGAACTAATTTCTGGTTCTTCACGCACTTATACTAAAAGTGAAAAACTCAAATCCGACATCACTATCTCTAAAAATCAAAAGAAAATTTCTCAACAAATAGCACAAGGCTTTTCTTCCATCAATTCTATATTCGATGATTTAGATGCCAAAGTCGAAGAGAATGCACAAGAATTGAAAACTATCAAGACAATTCTTCGTCAATTATGGAAAAAGTCTCATGGATCTTCTCCTCCTTCTTCTCCAACTTGGGGAGAATGGTGAATGAAGATGGTTTTCTTTTGGTTTGTCTTTTGGTTCAAACAAATTTTCTTTCATAAATTTTTTTTTGTTATGTTTAAAACTACTAAGTTGATTGTATAATTTTATCTTTCTTTCTTAGTCAACTGTGTTGGGTAAACAAATGTTGTGTCTTAAACATTGATTTGTTATTATCATGCTTGGTTTGTTTACATCTCTTAATTATTGTGTTTTTCACAGCTTTGTTACTTCTTTTTTAAACACCCCCAACAAATTTTTTTTGTTAATGACAAAGGGGGAGAAATAATAACATTTCTGCTATATAATATGGTCATATTGACAGGGGGAGCAAAAAGGTATGATTATACTAACCGTTGAATTATATAGTTGTCATCATCAAAAAGGGGGAGAATGTTGGAACCTGCCTTCTTCGATTTTAATGCGACAACTATATATTTCAATCTATATACTATAATGTCAAATATTCTTGCAGGAATCTACAAAAGAAGCTATTATCATATCATCAACAAGATTAAAGTTCTCAAAAATCTATTTAGATATCTATGTACAATCTCTGATATGGTGATGAAACACACACACACACACACAAATATACTTTTTGAAAATCATATTTTAAAATAAATATCTTTTATTATTTAAAAGATATAAAAAGGTATTTTCAAAATTATATATTATCTCAAGTTCAAAAGTGCTAAAATAAAGGAAGGAACAAAACAGTACAGAATTAGACGTCTGTATATTAATTCAGACGTCTGACATCAATATCAGACGTCTAAAAGTAATATAACAGACGTCTGAACTCTATGTTTTAGTGCCTCTATTTCTATATGAAATAGACGTCTGTCAATTTAATAACAGACGTCTGTCATCCTAGACAGACGTCTGAATTAAAAGACAGACGTCTAAATTGACTGTTTTTGTCTTTCTTTTATTTTTTGAATTTCAAAATTTATTCAGACATCTGTCACTTTTATCTCAGACATCTGAACTTGACGAACTGAAGCATCTCTTCATGAAATATCAAAATCTGAAGAGTTGTCTTCTTCACCAAGAGTTGCACTTCTTCAAATAGTTACAACTATTGAATTAAAACTATTCAATACTGTAAATAGAGATGAAAATCCACTATTTCAAAAACCAATTCTTTCTATCTATACTTTCTTTGTATTATCATAATCACAAGTGATTTTCAATCTATACTTCCTATCTTTGCACATTCAAATCATCATATCAAGAAGATTATAGGAAGGGTGTACTACATTGACTATATTCGTGTTATTCAAAGAACACACAAGTCAAGAAACAATTTATCAAATTGTATTTGAAGTCCTATTCGGTTGCTTAGGCGGAAAAGTCCTGTTCGGTTGCTCAGGCGGTGTAATACCTGTTCCTCCGGGTTAAGTGAGGATTGTTAGAGAAATTCCAGAAGGAGTCTGGGACTGGACGTAGAACGAGAAGTTCGAACCAGTATAAAAATCCCTGGTGTCATTTTTATTACTGCCATTTACTATTATTTATAATTCCGCACTTGCTAGTCGTAGTTTAACTATATTATCGATCCATATATACTTTCAATGACAATGCAACATCAATGAGGATAGAGATTTGAGTAACGGCGGTAAGGAGGAGGTGTAGTTGAGGAGTTTGTCATAGAAGGGTCATAAGCGATCGGTGGTGGTGCCAGTAGTTGGTAGTTCTTCAGCATGTTGGTTTCAGATCGATCACATAAGAAGAAATACAGTAAAATAGTTTATGCATCTGACTGGTTTGGGTGTATATAGAGAAAGGCAGAAGATGGGAGTAGTAAAGGATAGACAGACGTGGGTAAGTGTGCAAACAAAATGACAAATATAGCCCTTAAAAGTCTATATCCAATTTTAAGAACAGGGTTAGTTTAGGGATTCCTAAAAAGGCTTTACGTCGACCTTTTTGAAAAATATTTCATGTATAGTCCAATGGATATGCACATAAAAAAGCGATCAAATTTTAAAATACGTTTTAAGCTGAACAGTCACTCCTATTCTTTGATGCATTGCTTCAATGGTGAAGAATTTTATAAATAATAGTCGAATGTACTTCAAATGACTTAACAGTTACATGAATACTCGACGATTTATTTCATTTACTTTTAGTATTGCAATGCTAATAAACTACTGCAATGTGTGTATCTTAAGCAAAACCCAATGTGTGCATCTATTCAGACTACCCCTAAATTATCACTCAAACAAAGAATTTTGTATGTGTGTGAAAGAGAGAACTGAAATTGAACATCTGAACGATGGTTATAATTAACATCTATATAAATTGTATAACACAAAATCATGTCACACCATAAAATGTAATTTCTTGTCCTTACCTAAGACTAAAAGCTTCACCATCAGTTTTAATATGTAGGAAGCACGTCATGATGATTGTCTAGTTCAATAATCAAGCAGATACTCCAAGCCTTTGCCTTCTTGCTACCCAATGATTTGTTGGATCTTAACAACCTATATCCAAATGTTGTTTTGTATAATTTCATCTTTGCAACAACAATAACATAAGTTTGAGTATCTAAATTTTGAATATGCATAATAAAAATAATAATCGTATGGTATGCAATTAGCTCATTGCATGTGTATATATGTAACAAATTGGACCATAAGACGACTTAACTGCTTGAATAGAGCATTGAGAGCACCAAAAATAAGGAATTATTCCATTTGAAGTTGAAATAGAGTTGAGAAGTAGGCTTATAAAACTAACATATCAGCTAAATCAAAAATAACTTCTCGTTAAGCCATTGTCTTCTTTTCTTCTACTGCAAAATAGTAAACGTACATAAAGAAAATGAAGCATTCATTTATTGGATTTTGAGGGAAAAGAAAGCTGACACAATGGTTAATATCAACATTAAATTATTGTGACATATGCACAAAAGCTTGCAAAAAATTGGATGTACATTAGTGTTAACTCCTCTTCGTTAGCGACCTAAGGAATAAAGCGACCTAGTAGCCAAATGAAGACAGAGAGACTCAACGACTTAAGAAGATAGCGACCTAACGGCTCAAGTACTTCGCGACCTAACTGCCTAGAGGTTCAAGCGACTTAACGACCTAAAATCTTAAGGGAGTTAGCGACCTAGTGGCTTAAGCACTCAATGAACTAACAACTTAAGCGACTTAGTGACTTCTTTCTTCAGCGACCTAAAAGCTCAAGCGACTTAAAAGATGGAACACTGTTAAGCGACCTAACAGGAAGCGACCTACCGACCTAAGAGAATCTATGGCTTAACGACCTAGTGAGTTAAGCGACGTAGCAAGTTAACAACCTAGCCTAGGTCGCCACATTGGATGTCTCATTGAAGCTGCTCGCGATATACGACCTATGATAGGTCGCTCGCGACCTAAGCAAACAAAGGCAAATCTCTATGCCGCAACTGCTTAAGCCGTTTCATCCTAGATCGTTTACGACCTATGACTTGCCAGTATATCCAAACGAACAAGCGCGCCCCTTCTAAGCCATTAGCCATGTCAGATAGGTCGGCCACGACCTACGACCTACCCTAGGTCGGTCACGACCTACGACTCAGCTCAAGATTTCCCTATAAATACAGCCTTAACTCCAGCGAAGGAGGGACTTTTGGATTTTTTCTGAAGCGCCTATATTCTGTTGTTCTCTCGACTCGACCTACACTTCAAACACTCCAAACACCGAAGAAGCTTCAAAGGACTTCAAAAGAAGATCAAACACATTCACCACGAATTGGAAAGAGCCTTCTACATCGAAGTTCTAGCTACTCGTTTAAAGTGTTGTAATCAAAGCGTATTGTAAAGAAGTTGTAACCGAATCATCAATAAAGAAGATAAAGTGGACGTAGGCTTAATTTTGAGCCGAACCATTATAAAATTTCCGTCTCTTTACTTTCCTGCTATTTTCTGCCTATATTCTGTTCCCGTACCAACGGGTGGTGCTTTCACTTTTTCTTTACACACACCGGGGTGTTAGCGTTCAATTTTCAGCGTTAACATTTTGGTGCTTTCACTGAGAAACCAACTCAGGAATCTTCTCACCATTGCTTCACAAAGACTTGTTGAAAGATTTTCCTTAAAAACCAGAAGTTTATCGGAAATCATGGCTCTTGGAAGAAAGGGTAGATCTGCTAGGTCCGGAGATGTTAACGACAGGGCTGCCTCCTCTCCAGCGCCAAATCAGGCAACTCCTGCTGTGGGAGTTACAAGGGCTGAACTCGATGATATTGTGTCGGGGTTATACGAACAAATGGAAACTCAAAATGCTTTGATGATGGAAAGGTTAAACGCTCTGCTAGGAATGAACCGACCACCAGAAAACAATGAACCAGCCTTTGCTGAAGAAACTCATGATTCCCAAGATAAAGATGTTCCTCAAAGAGCAGCTGGCTTCGCCGAAGGGGCACCTCCCCAAGCTGGAGGATCAAGGCCACAGCCGCCTCTTCACGAACGTTTGTTCACACAAACTTCTGAAAAGGTGGCTGACGTCTGCCCGACAAGGCCTCTGAATGATGAGGAATATCTATCGGGGATGGTACGCCAGATTATGAAAGAAAGCATGCAAAGAAATGAAGATGAAAACGACTGGGGGTTTGCTCCAAGCAAGACTCCGTTCACTGAAAGAATCCTAAAAGCTGAATTTCCAAGGAAGTTCGTTCCTCCTACTATCCCAGCCTATCGAGGAACAAGTGACCCTAATCGGTTCTTGTATAAATATGACTGGCATATGACAGGTGCCAGGGCAACAGATGAAATTAAATGCAGATATTTTCCTGTCTATCTAGAAGGAGTGGCTCTACTCTGGTTTACAAAACTACCGGTCCTATCTGTGGATCAATTCTCTAATTTGACCCGTAAATTCAAGGATCAGTTCAGGTTGTATGCTACAAAGGCCAAGGACATAATGTCATTGTCCAGCCTGGAACAAGCTTCTAGCGAATCTATCAAATCCTTCTTGAACCGCTTTAACATAGCCTTGGCCGAGGTAGATAATGCTGAACCCCGTATGATCCTAACTTACTTGATGCGTGCCATCGATAAAACAAGCGAGTTTGGAAAGTGGTTGAAGATGAAAGAACCGAATTCACTGGAAAAGTTTTATAAAAAGGCTGATGAATTTATGTGTTTAGAGAATCTCCCTGCACAATCAAAGGTGGTTGTGGCTGAAATTCAAAACAACAATGTGGCTGGAACTCCTAACAAGAAAGAATCTGGTAGTCATAAAAGGGAGAATAACGGTGGGAGAAAATAGAAGGATATGAAGAAACCACGCCATTTTTCAGATTTTATCCCTTTGACCGAGACTCTAGAAAAGATCTTCTTTACAACAAAGAATACCGTCAACTACCCTGAACCACCTAAGATGAAGCTTGGGAAGAATTTCGTGCCTAACGGAAGATTCTGCCGGTTTCATAATTAACCTGGCCATGACACTAACGAATGTCGCCATCTGAAGAACTTGATTGAAGAACTTGCTGAAAGAGAATAAACTACAGCAGTATGTCAAGAGAAATAGAAATGATCCTGCCTCATCTACTCAGGGGCAACAATTTCCTTCTCGTCAATCTGGCCCGGGTGAAAAGGCCGCGGTGCAAGAATCTGAAAGACCTGTAATTAATGTAATTACAGGGGGCCCGCACCCAGCAGGCAGAAGTTGGGGAGAAATGGAAAGATATGCTCATGCCCTAAGACATGCCCCAAAGGAGGAAACTGTCTTTGTTTTGGAAGATGCTGCGCCTTCGAAACAACAAAAAACTTGTCACGATGATATTATATTCAAAGCTAAAGATTCCATGGGAGTTGAGGCTCCTACCATGGATCCGTTGGTGATAACCGCTGGAATCGGACCAGCTATTGTAAGAAGAGTGCTTATCGATTGCGGCCCGTCTTGCAATATCCTCTTCAAGAAGACCTTTGGCCAAATGAAGATTCCGATGGTTGATGTTCAAGCTTCTTTACACAAGATTGTTGGGTTCACTGGGGAACCGAAGCAACCCATCGGAACCGTCGACTTATTTGTAGAACTTGGTGAAGGGGAGAGAAAGGTGGTCCGTAAGCAAACCTTTGTTATTGTTGATGAATTCTCTACTTATAACGCCTTCCTGGGACGACCAACTCTCGCTGCATTCAAAGCTATTCTCGCCCCATGGTGCCTAACTATGAAATTCCCCACCGATAACGGTGTTGGTGTCTTGAAAGGAGATCAGGGTGCTGGGCGGGAATGTTATCTTACAGAACTGTGGGAAGCGAAGAAGAGAGAAATGGGGAAGGGTGCGGCAGCTCCGCTCCGCATCAAAGAACCCACCTTGTAGCAAGTACGGGGTGGACCCTGCACTGGTGAGCATAGTGGTGTGCGAAAGGAAATTGATCCCAGAAAAACCAGTGCAGGGGAGAATAGAGTGGTGTCGGTAGAAGTAACGGTACCAATATCTGTTGACCAGAAGGACCCAAACAAAGTGTTAAATGTAGGTTCACAACTCAGTGTGACAGTTCAAAATATGCTGATATCATTCTTGAAAGCAAATCTGGATGTATTCGCTTGGAGTCATGCTGATATGTGTGGAATATCTCCAGAAATTGCAGTGCATGCCTTAAACATTGATCCGAAGTTCACACCCGTGAAACAGAAGAGAAGAACCCAAGGTCCTGAGAGGTCAATATCATTGAAAGTAGAAGTAGATCGGCTCATGGAGAACGGCTTCATCAGAGAATCCACTTATCCAAATTGGGTTTCTAATCCGGTGTTAGTTAAAAAGGCAAATGGAAAGTGGAGAGTATGCATCGATTTTTCAGACTTGAACAAAGCCTGTCCTAAAGATTGGTTTCCATTGCCCAGAATCGATCAGTTGGTGGATGGAACAGCCAGGCATGAATTATTGTCTTTTATGGATGCTTACTCAGGATACAATCAAATCATGATGCATGAGCCAGATCAGGAGGACACGAGCTTCGTCACCGATGTGGGTCTTTACTGCTACAAAGTTATGCCTTTCGAATTAAAGAATGTAGGGGCAACTTATCAGAGACTCGTGAATGCCATGTTCAAACCTCAACTCGGCAAGACTATGGAAGTATACGTTGATGATATGCTAGTAAAGTCAAAGAAGGCAGTAGACCACATGGACCATCTCGAAGAAATGTTCACGATCCTCCGAAAGTATGGAATGAAATTGAATCCCCTAAAATGTTCATTTGGGGTTGAGTCCGGAAAGTTCTTAGGTTTCATTATGAGCGCTAGGGGCATCAAAGCTAATCCTGCTCAGATGACTGCCTTAAGAGAAGTCAAACCCCCTAGAACAAAGAAAGAATTGCAAGGCCTCAACGGAAAAGTCGCTGCTCTGAGTCGATTTATTTCCAAGGCCACAGATAAATGCATTCCCTTCTTTGATGCTCTGAAGAAAGGAAAGAAGAATTTCGAATGGACTCCCGAGTGTCAAAAAGCTTTTGATGAGCTGATTCATCATATGGAAACACCTCCAGTACTTTCTAAGCCTGACAATGGTGAAGATCTATTCATATACTTAGCAGTTTCATCTCACGCTCTCAGTGCAGCATTGGTCCGAGAAGACGCAAAAGTTCAGCGTCCAGTTTACTACATCAGCAAAAGATTCACTGGGGCAGAGATGAATTATTCAAAGTTAGAAAAGCTTGCCTATTGTTTATTGATCGCTTCCAAAAAGTTGAAGCCATACTTCCAGGCTCATCGTATTAAAGTCCTCACTGATCAACCTCTAAAGCAAGTCCTATTTCGCCCTGAAACTTTGGGTCGTCTTCTGAAATGGAATATTGAACTCAGTCAGTATGATATCACCTATCATCCCCGAAAAGCAATTAATGGACAAGCTTTAGCAGACTTCATTGTAGAATGCACAGATAAAGGTGGCAGTGAGGAGGAAGTGACTACTGATATTCCGATCAAATGGAAATTATATGTCGATGGTGCAAGAAATGATTACTGTTCTGGAGCTGGGGTTGTGCTTGAAACCCCTGAAGGACGATCGTTATGTTATGCATTGAGATTAGAATTTCCTTCGACAAATAACGAAGCCGAATACGAAGCTCTTATTGCCGGTCTGAGGATTGCTAAAGAACTAAGCATCAAAGTGTTGTAGATCTTCAGTGATTCCCAACTAATTGTATGCCAAGTCAAGAAAGAGTTTCAGACTAAAGGAGGAAATCTGCCCGCTTACCTGTCAAAAACCTGTGAACTTCTCGATGATTTTGATCATTATACAATCAATCATATCCCCCGGGAAGAAAACATAAAGGCAGATTCTCTCGCGAAATACTCGAGCTCTGGCGAAGCACAGTTATTGGGGTTGGTCCCTGTGGAAGTCTTGACAGCTCCGAGTATTGATGAGATGGATATTGATTGGATCATGGCTGTATCTCAAGAGCAGGAATCATGGATGACCCCAATCAAGGAATATCTACTCAACGTCTCCTTGCCAGAAAACTCAAAAGAATGTCAAAAGCTCCTAAGAAAAGCTCCAAGATATGTGATTCAAGGCGACCATCTGTACAGACGAGGATTCTCGATGCCGCTACTCCGATGTGTAACTAAAGAAGAGGCTAAAACAATCTTGACTGAGGTGCATGGAGGAGAATGTGGAGATCATTCAGGTGGTCAAACTCTTGCAAAGAAAATTCTTCGCTATGGTTATTTCTGGCCGGATATTAATCGAGATGCTGCTTGCTATTCCCGAAAGTGTGACAGATGCCAGAGATTTGCAAAAATCCCAAGAGCACCTTCTACCATGCTAACACAGATGGTCAGTCCTTGGCCGTTCGCAATTTGGGGAATAGATCTTATTGGGCCTATGCCGATTGCCAGATCCGGAATCAAATATGCCATCGTTGCTGTTGATTATTTCACTAAATGGGCTGAAGCAGAACCATTAGCTACTATTACCTCTAAAAAGATGATAAATTTTGTAACGAAAAATATCATTTGCAGGTATGGTGTGCCTCAGAAGATAATAACAGACAATGGTACTCAATTCGAAAGCGAAGAATTCCAGGAATTTTGCAGACGATTTAAAATCCAAAAAAGCTTCTCAGCAGTGGCTCATCCGCAGGCAAACAGGCAAGTGGAAGCAGTGAACAAAATCATCAAATCAACCATCAAAAATCAACTTGAAAAGGCAAAAGGTGGTTGGGTTGATAAGCTACCACTAGCACTGTGGGCATATAGAACTACCCACAAAACTGTGACTGGGCACACTCCATTCTCATTAGCATACAGATCTGAAGCAATGATTCTAGTAGAAATAGAAGTCCCCTCACACAGGAGAGTTCATTTCAACCAAACTGAAAATGAAAAGCTGCAACTTGAAGCACTTGACTTACTTGATGAAAGGAGAAAGGAAGCCGAACTCAGAGTTGCAGCTCAACAGCAAAGAATAGCTAGGCACTTCAATTCTAAAGTTCGCCAACGCAGCTTTGAAATTGGAGATTTAGTCTTGAAAAGGATCATGACAGCAACCGAAGTGTTTGGGCCAAACTGGGAAGGGCCGTATGTCATAGGCGAAAAACTTCTTGATGGCACTTTCAAACTCACAACTGTTGAAGGAGATCCAATCCCAAGAGCCTGGAACAGCAATCACTTGCGTCCATATTTTACTTAGAAGCAATGATTAAATTTGTAAAATGATTATGAATGTATTGTACTTGTATTTTAAGCCATTGTAAAAGCAGTACAAAGTGATAATAAAAACTATAAAGTGGATGTAGTCCCAATTCTTGGCCGAACCACTATAAATCTTATGTCTCTTACTATTTTAAATTGCCTATCTTATTTCGATGTGCAAATATTTTAAATATGTTGCTAAAATATCAATTTAATATTGCAGGCAATCAAAGCAAAAACTACCTATCCAACACGTCACAAGCTCAAGCGATTCCCATAAATCACTCAACAAACCAATGTCATGCCATGAAAAATTCCAGATTTAATTCCTACAAACGGTTAGTGATTCCACCAAAGGGGCACCTTCCCAAAAGGAAGGCACCAGGCCCTTGCTAACTGACTGTGATCGTTTGTACAAACAGACATCCGGTTAAGAGGCTTGCGCCTGCCCGTGGATTCACTCGACCACAAAATACACTTTTCCGGAAAAATCAAACAGCTTGTCAAAGAAAAGAATATAAACTTGAGAATGATAACGAGGAATCGCTCGGCGATAGTGGATGCAAAGGCACGGATAAGCAGACAAAAAACAGTAAAAATGGAATCTTGTTTCTCACCCAAGAATGTTGGTGAGACCACCCAAGGGGGCACCCTCTCAAGATAGAAGATTCCAGGCCCTCGATTACTTGATTGCGATCGTTTGTGCAAACGAACGTCCAGTCGAGTAACTTGCGTCTGCCCCATGGTCCTACTTAACTGTGAGATGCGAACTTCCTAGCAAATCAAACGAAGACCTTTTTATAGGCAAAAATTGCTTCGGAGGCACACGACCTCTTCGTAGGCATAAATTGCTTTGGAGGCACAAGACCTTTTCGTAGGCGAAAATTGCCTCGGAGGCACAAGACCTTTTCATAGGCGAAAATTGCCTCGGAGGCACAATACCTTTTCGTAGGCGAAAATTGCCTCGGAGGCACAAGACCTCTTCGTAGGCATAAATCGCCTCGGAGGCACAAGACCTTTTCGTAGGCAAAAATTGCCTCGGAGGCACAAGACCTCTTCGTAGGCATAAATTGCTTCGGAGGCACAAAGACCTTTTCGGAGACACATTTCATCGGAGTTGAAGTGCAAAATGCTCCTCTTCGGAGGCCCACTTCACCAGAGTTGAAATGCTAAAATTCTTCTCTTTGGAGACCAAAAAATGCTTCTCTTCGGAGACCAAAAAATGCTTCTCTTCGGAGACCAAATGATGCTCCTCTTCGGAAGCAAAAAGCCTTCTTCGGAAGCACTAAACAAATAAAGCCCTCTAACGATGCACATCCACAAAACTTCGTTAATGGAACCACTAAAGGGGCACCTTCTCAAGAAAGAAGGTTCCAGGCCACAGCTGAGTACTTACGATTATTTGTACAAACAAATATCCAGTAAAACGACTAACGCCAGTCCCGTGGACCCATTCAACGATAAGATACAACTTTCTGACAAACAGATCAAAATATTCTTCAAAATCCCTCTTCACTGCGTAAGGGAATCCACTTTTCAACAAGCAAAAGTGATCATCCCCTAAAGTTGAAGTGTTCTTAAGAAAGAGAGAGAAAGAAAAAATTTCTCCAATACAAAGCGTATTCTATTAAATGCAGAATAATATTTCCTCAAAACGGAAGAATTGTTCTCTAGAATAAGAGTACAAGTCTTTTCAGAATATTGTAGTAAGTCGTGGTACGGGGCATATAGCTATATTAATAAAAACAACGCTCAAACATCATACCACGAGCTCACTGCAGTATCATATAAAGTAAATAAAGAAACTTGTGCAAAAACAAGGAATAAATGCATTCACACATATACTAACAAGAAATTGTACAAGTAAAAAGAGCCATTTTATTCCATACTATAAAGTTTTTGTACATATGCAGGTTTCAACACGCAGAGGCCGGTATCCGCACAATCTCCGGTCGATACAAGCAAAAAGCAAAATAAGAAAAGTAAAGTCCAGCTTATCACTCCTTCTTCCCGCCACCTTTAGAACCCTTGCCCGGTTTGATGACTAGTTTCGGAATCCGGCGTGGACGGGTCGGGGAAGAAGGAGAAGAAGGTGTAGCCGGATCTTCTTCTACTTTATCTTCTCCAGCTGGAGTGCTTTTCTTCTTCTTCCTCATTACACGCTTCCCCTTCTTCTTCGAAGAAGACTCACTGCCCGGAGTAATTAGCTCAGAGAGCTTCGTGTCATCATCACAAGGCTCCGGAGTCTTCTCATCTTCTTCAAGTTCCCCAGCCTTCTGCTCTTGCAAAGCAGATGGATCATCCAAGCCTCGAAGGGCTTCTATTTGCTCTTCTTGCGACCCTGGCTGAGAAGCAGGAGTGACTTGAAGAGATGGAGGAGGAACAGCTGGAAGGGGAGAAGTTTGCGCAGCGCTCGGTGCTTCCGCTACAGAAGAAAAGAAGTTAAAATCAGTATTCTTCAAAAAAAGAGAAGATATTGGCTCATCAGGACTTAAGTAATAAGCGAGAAATTCATCAAACTTAGATGAAGCAAACGAGTAATCCGCTTGACTCAGTTCAACGTTGAAGTTACCTGAAGAAGTTGGCTTTATAATGTCAATTTCATAGGCTTGTGCTTCGGTGCTTTCTTCACCTTTGTCTCTGCCCTGTGCAGTTGTAATCTCGATTTCAGCTTTAGCAGGAGACAGAGAACGGGGACTGGAGCCTATGATATCAATGTCGGCCGAAGTCGAAGTATGGGCAGGGGCAGTTGGAGATACTTTCTTTCTCGGATGTTCCCCTGCCGCTGCTTCAGCTCTCGCTCCAGCAAGTTGCTCCTTTCCTCTGGCAAGAGCGGCACGAGTTTCATCATCAAAATAATGTGCCTCAAGCTCTGCCTCATCATAGCCGGCACCTCCGAGCATATCAATTGCGGCCTCCCATACTTCAGCCAAAGTAATTTCATATTTCGGTCCCAGAAATTAGAGGCTTCCACGCCCCAAGACGCTGTGGACATAGAAGTCGAACAAAGTAGAGCTGATAGTGGCTTTGGTTGCCTCATGAGATTCTTCAGCTGCAACTTGACCAACAACAGCCTCATCACGCTCTTTTTCAACTTTGGAAAGTCGAGCTTTTAATGCTGCAATCTCCAGATCTTGCGAGCTAACTCTTTCTCGCAGCTGAGCGGTATCTTTGCGGTATTTTTCAGTTACATGTTGCTCAGCCTCAAGTTTCATCTCAGCATCTCTTTGAGCCGCATGTGCATCCCGCACTTGTTTTTGAAAGATTTCTTCTTTTTAGGAATGCGAAGCGGAAGAAGTGGAAAGATCTTCCTTGAGTTTCTTAACTTCAGACTCAAGTCTTGCATTGTCGTCAGCGATGCTTGCCATTTCTGCATCATGTTTCTTACAAATTTTATCCCACTCCGACTTGTCATTCTCCATAGTTAGCATGGCTTCGAGATTCATATGATTAACTCTTTGAAGTTCGTCAACAAGTTTCTGCCAGCCGGACATCCTCTCAATATCGAGTTTGATAGCATCAAGGTTTCTTAACATAGCTTGCTTATCAATCGGCATCAAGTCTAAGTCGAAACGCACTCCCTTTAAACACCAATTTGGGAATCGGCTTTGAAGTGTAGGAGGACCATCCCCGACCTGATACTGAGGCCTGTTGATAATTGTCTGGATGTCAGATTTCTTAAGAGCAGGAGAACCGGAGGAGATGTCAAGAGGGTTAGGAGCATCGGTCTTTTCAGAAATTGCAGATGCAGATTGATCACTAAGTTTGACCCGTTTGCTCGGATCGTCAGCAATGTGACTCTTCCCTTTATCATCATGGGATTTCCTTTTATGAGAGTCATCTCTTCTGTGAGAAGAGTCGTATCGTTCATCCCTTCTCCCGAATTGTTGCTCGTGAGCTCTTCTTTCTTGAGCCTTCCTAACGGCTCTTTCTTCATCGGTTTCCCTACGGACAGGGAGATAGCGTCTATGGTCATAGGTGTCACGCCCTCCATAGCACCGAAAGTCATCATAATACGAACCACTTCGCTCCATTGGAGAATCTAAAAATAAAAAAAATAGAATTTAGAAATTTCCAGGAAAAGAAAAGTTAAGTGAATGAAAGTGCTAAGCATCCTAAGTGTGTGTGGCGTACAAACTACGCGCGTCAGACTACAAACCACTCTTTGGTGTAGGAATGGTGACGACTTGTATAGCAGGTGTTGTAATTTGTTGTAAAGAGGAAGTCGCCTCGACAGCAGAAGAGATAGCTTTTGAAGTGTCATCTTTGAATAGCTCCTGTGAGGTTATCATCAAATCACTCAACCCTTCAAAGATATCATCGCCATTGTGCCCGGCGGAACCTTTCTTTTCAATTTCCACATCAGCCGCCTTTCCGGAATGCTGAGAAGGCTCCTCTTCCTCGATGACTGGGGAAAGTGTTAGCTTGCTTGACGACCCCGCAACGTTAGTGGATGTGGAGCATTTTACCAAAGAAGCTTCCACAACAGGTTCTTTAGGGGTGATCTCTTCGGTTGAAACCAGGGCATCTGACGGTCCGGCCTGAGAATTAGCAGCGTCGTGAGATTGAATTGACCAGGAGGGGTGTAGAAGTCCAAATTGATGTAAAACTCGTCTTTCAACAGATATTGGATACTCCTCTCCTCAACCGGCACGGCCATGAGCCTCTCAAAAGTTGGTTTGTGACCAGGATCCCTGGAAGGAGGAGGAAGCGCTGAAAAGTAAAGAGCGAAGTTAACACTTGACAACTCGGGCTTCGAAAAGTTCAGAAAACATAAGGAACGAAGATAAATGATCTTACTTCCTACTCTCCAGATAGCGTAGAATCCCGGAGGACAGCGAGCGAAGAAAAACTGACTCAGAAACCCGTGAGCACTCTCGGGAAGACCAATGATCAGTTTGCAGTTCCTAGCACTTCTCACAAGCGTGATGGAGGGATGGTCTTTATTTTTGGCAAATGTGCACAAGTAACAAACTTCATCAAAACTCGGAAGACGATCCAGCGTCCTCCTAAATAGCACACACAGCCCCATCAGGATGGCATAGCCATTGGGATGTAACTGAAAGGGAGAGATAGCCAGTCGAAGAAGAAGCCGTTGAAGGAAATCGTTAAAAGGAGGAATGGCTCCGCTCATGCACACTTAGCGATTAACGGCGACGAAACCAGAAGGTGGTATGTCAGCAGTGTCGTTTTTCCCAGGTAGTATGGCTTCTGCTTCAGCAATACCAAATTGAACACATAATTGGCTGAAAGCTCTGTAATGTAAAGTGGTCGAGATTCTTTCTGGAGGATTAGTTAACGAGGCAGGAATAGGAATGGCCTCTCCAGCTTGAACTATTACCTTTTCTTGTTGAGAAGTCATTCTACACAATCAACTGGATATTCAAATGTGAAGGTGCACGTTTCCTAAAAAGTGTGAAGTGTTGTGCAGAACTAATAAAAATAGAAAGCAAACATAACTGGAATTAAACTAGTTGACAATTGGTCGATTACAAGATTTCAGGACTTGTTAATTTAAAATTCAAGTGCAGTGTTAATGCAAACAAATCAGCTTTAGTTAACTATTTTAGTTTTGCTTTAATACTTCACTTGAATTGGTTGGTTTACAACATTTCGTTCACACAGTTCATTTAAGTTGATTATTCTTTATCGACTAATCTGTCATTTGATGTGGGTAGTCAATGGCAGTATATTCGTCCCAGTTTTTTGCAAATATTGTGTTTAACAGGTTATTAGCATTAGAGATAATCTGTAAAGCAATTCAAAATTCAAGCAGCAAAGCGTTAGCTCGTCCACGACCTAAAGGGTATGCTGCGAGTTAAGTTAAGTCGTTGACTTTTTAAGTCGTAATGCACATGAAGGAAATGGCCTCAAGTCAAAGCAATGCAAATCATCCAAGTCCTACCTCGGTTGCGACCTAAACCCTATGCCGCAAGAGATTAAGCCACTAATTCGATAGGTCGCAACCTAATCCAACAGTTCAAGGCAGTATGCATTCGTTTAAGTCCTAGGTCGCGAAGGTTCATGGGTCGCTAAGGTTCATTAGGTCGTCTCTAATGGAATCTCGAGCTATCTCCTGCTCAAGCCAAAGCCTCGTTTCCCTTCACCAATTGCCTTCCTCTCCACTGAGAAGCTCATTAACACATCAACTTGAAACCCGTTAACCCGTAAAAGACCTTATCATCTCCTCTAAACTCGCAGACCAGATGACTCGAAATATTGTAACCCATCGTCTTCTCCTCGCGAGTTATCCAAAACCTAATCAAACCACTCCAAGATCATCAGCAATCGATCGTAGCAAGACTCGTGATGAAGCGTGATATAAAGAATTGGATTGGAGTTAAAAAATGGGGAGTCCAGGTTCGTAAGTTAATGGCAATCGTGAATTGAGCGGACGGCGAATTTACTTACGCAGTGCGATGGTGAGGATTGTAGGAACTGAATCGATGACAAGATGAACTGATTGGATTCGTCTTTGAGTGCTCCGAAGATCGTTAATGGCGGAAGTAATCACTGAAACAATTAGGTGAAGTAGAAGAAGCGATCTAAGCTATTTGTACACCGGGGCAATGAAATGCGAATCGGCACCACACAACCTAGTTTCCTCGCTAAGTCGTTCGCGACCTAACAACTCATCAAAGCACGCGTTAAGGAAATCGAAGCACACGACCTACGACCTAGGCGTGTACTTCGAGGGGCAAATGTTAACTCCTCTTCGTTAGCGACCTAACGACCTAAGGAATAAAGCGACCTAGTAGCCAAATGAAGACAGAGCGACTCAACGACTTAAGAAGATAGCGACCTAACGGCTCAAGTACTTCGCGACCTAATGGCTCAAGTACTTCGCGACCTAACTGCCTAGAGGTTCAAGCGACTTAACGACCTAAAATCTTAAGGGAGTTAGCGACCTAGTGGCTTAAGCACTCAAAGACCTAACAACTTAATCGACTTAGTGACTTCTGTCTTCAGCGACCTAAAAGCTCAAGCGACTTAAAAGATGGAACACTGTTAAGCGACCTAACAGGAAGCGACCTACCGACCTAAGAGAATATATGGCTTAACGACCTAGTGAGTTAAGCGACGTAACAAGTTAACAACCTAGACTAGGTCGCCACATTGGATGTCTCATTGAAGCTGCTCGCGACCTACGACCTATGATAGGTCGCTCGCGACCTAAGCAAACAAAGGCAAATCTCTATGCCGCTACTGCTTAAGCCGTTTCCTCCTAGATCGTCTACGACCTATGACTTGCCAGTATATCCAAACGAACAAGCGCGCCCCTGCTAAGCCGTTAGCCATGTCAGATAGGTCGGCCACGACCTACGACCTACCCTAGGTCGGTCATGACCTACGACTCAGCTCAAGATTTCCCTATAAATACAGCCTTAACTCCAGCGAAGGAGGGACTTTTGGATTTTTTCTGAAGCACCTATATTCTGCTGTTCTCTCGACTCGACCTACACTTCAAACACTCCAAACACCGAAGAAGCTTCAAAGGACTTCAAAAGAAGATCAAACACATTCACCACGAATTGGAAAGAGCCTTCTACATAGAAGTTCTAGCTACTCGTTTAAAGTGTTGTAATCAAAGCGTATTGTAAAGAAGTTGTAACCGAATCATCAATAAAGAAGATAAAGTGGACGTAGGCTTAATTTTGAGCCGAACCACTATAAAATTGTTGTCTCTTTACTTTCCTGCTATTTTCTGCCTATATTCTGTTCCCGTACCAACGGGTGGTGCTTTCACTTTTTCTTTACACACACCGGGGTGTTAGCGTTCAATTTTCAACGTTAACAATTAGTTAGCATGCTATTTTTTTGGAAATATATTCAACTTCCATAATTACTTCTAGGAAAAAATGTAATTTAAAAGAGCATGGTATAGAATACTTAGGGTATTTCACAAAATAATTTTGATCTTCATGCCTCTTTTGGCTGCTACTACAGTTATACAACATATGAAAACTCCTGATGATACTCAGGCATAAATCAAGCTACAACTAAGCAAAGACAACTTGCAAAACTAATAAATTGCAACTCAAAGCATAATATATTTATTTTTTACTTGTTAAATGGTAATAAAACAACATCCAGAGTCATACCTCAAAGAAAAGCAACGAAGTAGTGAATATATTAAAATTTGAGCTTGAGCTCCTCTTTCTGTTGAGAGAGATAGTGAAGAAAGTAAGGCATGATATGGATGACGGCGATCCAAGCTCCCATTATTGCCAATCCATTTCCAATTCTCTCAGTTTAACCTAAAACATAAAAAAATGGTTTAAAATAATCTACCAAAGATGTGAACAATTTGGTATGTATGTCAAAATATCACTTACGTGTAGCAAATTAAGAGCATGGACCAGCCGTTTGTGCTTCTGGATGCTCCTCCTCCCCTCGATAGAAGAGCGAACAGGAAAATATTAGAAAAGTGATTTTTCTCAGCAATCGAAGATCCAATACTAAAATTTTAGAAGTATGATTAGGAAGTGAACTGAATTGGATTCGTTGAGTGAACGAAAAAGTTGAGGAGAAGGGTTTTTGTGAACAGACAAAAAAGTAGAGGGAAGAAGTAACTACAATGTGTCAGATCGTGCGCATTATCATTTGTTAGTGAAACGTGTTAAATAAATGACGAAAATACCTTCCTATATAGTTTGTTGTTTCATTTGTTTTGAGTTGTACGATATGGGGTAATTTTGGAAATCCGAAAAAGACTTCACTTTGACCACTTTGACTAGGGTTTTTGTTTTATAGTATAAGATATATACTTGTGCACCTGTGCATACTGCACAGAAACTAGCAGGTCAGTCGACTGACCTACCAGGTCAGTCGATTGACTTGGTATTTTCTATGCAATTTGCACAGTTTACACAGTTATATATAATATATATTATATATGATTCTAACTTTAAAAACTTGATAATATATATATATATATTATATGCTTATATTTGTACAAATCATTTAAAAATAAGAAGAATATATATATCAGCTAATATATACGTAAACGAGGAGGGATCTTTACAATATTGACTTAAGACTCAAAACAAAATAATATAAAAGTTGATGCACCGATTTTGATGTCTTGTCTCCATGTAGTATATATTCTCTTTTTGTCGTAACAGTCGTCGAATCGGTATGTTGTAGTGATAGCATCGAGTCACGAACCAAAACCAAGTCTCAACATTCTCCCCCTTTTTGATTGATGACAACCTGTAAATAGATATAGATTTTGACTGTATATAATATAAATACTTACTCCCCCTGAATCTTTGACGATCTATATCCTGCATTCTTAATGTTAGTGATAATTTTTCTCCCATTTTGTCATCGACAAAAAGGAATAAAGAGCATGAACAATAGTATGATGTATTCATAGATATTAAAAAAGAAACGAACATTCATACATTACAATATCACAAAAAAGAGTTTTGAAATAATACGAAAACATTGGCTATTTAGTACAAGCCAAAATGTTTTGAAATAAAAGACTAATGTTTTTAAAACATAAGAGAAGCAACAACTTACTCTATTATACGCTTACCCCTTAACCTGTGCTTGCATCGTTTATTCTTACAAATAGTGTTAGAGCAATATCTTTCTCCCCCTTTGTCATCGACAAAAAGGAGAGTTTATATGATGAAATAAATTATATTCTACATAAGTGTTAACATAGAACAACAAAATAACTACTACTTATAATGTAAGGTATCAAAAAATTTAACATTTAAAGCATATGATACCCAAGGTTCTTATAATTTCCTAATTTTTAGGAAACCATACACATTTGGGTGTGGTTGAACCTTTAAAAATATAATTTTCATTATTAACTACCATATCAAAATAATCATCAATGTATTTTTCTCTATTTTTCCAATTAACGGAAACCCAAATACTTAGGTAATTTTTATTCATATTTCCCGTCAATGATTATGTACTTCTAGAGAAATTATAAACATTATTGGTCATAATAGTATTTGAATTTCTATAAAAATTGGATTTACGCTTTACTCGAAATTTAGTGCTAGCACTAACATTTTTACTATACATGAAAGCGTATCTAGTGCTATTTCTACGATTAGTTTTATTATATCCTAAACCACTTTTATCATGTAAAGGTCTAGAACTAGATAAATTCATGTTTAAATCATTTTGACCTTTATTAAATTTTGTGACTTCAGTGTTAAGTTTATCAAATTTAGCTTTAAAGTCATAACTATTATTTTCAAAAGAAATATTACTGTATTTCAAAATATCAATTTGCTTGTTTAATTCTGAATTCTCATTTTTTAACGTACAGTTCTCATTTTCGAGAAGAAAAATTCGAGATTCTGAATTATCTAAAGATGATTGTAATAAATCATTTTGTCTTTTCATATCTGTAATTTCTTTTGAAAAAATTTCTTTTTATTTTCCAAACATAGTATTTTGTTCATTTAGAAAATCTTTAAAAGTTATAAAATAATTCTTTAAATCACCAAGTTGATTTTCTAAATTTAACTTCTCGATTTTTCAATTTCTCATTTTCAAGTTCAACAGATTTCATCTTTTCTAAAATAATAAAATTAAGCTTTGAAATCTTACTGCTTATACTAACTAATTCATTATTATCTTTTACTAAAATTTGTAAATCAGAAAGTACCTTTTTGTAGTCCTCACTAGTGGCTTTGATAGGGATTTTGCCTGTTGTATTTCGATTGGATTGTTTTCAGGCCATTATTCTATGATGTAGTGACGATCGATAGAATTTCAGGCTCTGATACCAAATAAAAGAGTGCTATGGATCGTGTAATATGGGTATATGATAATACAGATTATAGTGATGATAGTTATATAGTAAATAGTGCGTAATATAAGAGCGGTATAATAAAAATAACACCAGAGATTTTTATACTGGTTCGGAGCACCGTTCTATGTCCAGTCCCGGACTCCTTTTGGAATTTCACTAAAACAACAACCCTCACTTAACCCGGAGGAACATGTCTATACAACCCTTGAGCAGCAGAACAGGGACCTGAGCAGCGAAACATGAATTCGCCTCAACAGCCGAAGAGGACTTCATACGCCTGAGCAGTAGAACAGGACTTTAACAAATACAAAAGATTGTTTGACACTGATAAGTCTGTTAATAGTACACCCTTCCTATGATCTTCTCCTCGAGTATAAATATATATATTTGAAGTTTATGAAGATTAGAAAGGAATAGTATCGCTTATGAATGCTGAATATTTGAGAGTATAGTTGCAAGAATATTCAAGAGAATTAGATAAGAGAAATAAGCAGATTAGACAATTTTGGAATGAAGTTAGGATATGTATTTATAGTTGTTAAATAGCAGCGACCATTGGCGAAGAGTTCTGGTTGAAGCGTTGCATCCAAATCTCTTCGTAGAGATTCGTAATTCTTCACGAATGATCGTGTCTTTTCAAAAAATATAGCCGTTATAGAAATTCAGTCAACTGAGCCTCTGGGTCAGTCGACTAAATATTCAAACGACTTTTATTATATAATATATATACT
Source organism: Allium fistulosum (assembly GCA_030737815.1). Taxonomy (NCBI): domain Eukaryota; kingdom Viridiplantae; phylum Streptophyta; class Magnoliopsida; order Asparagales; family Amaryllidaceae; genus Allium; species Allium fistulosum. Next base: position 331,947,181 of record CM060906.1, read on the forward strand.
TGTGCACCTGTGCATACTGCACAGAAACTAGCAGGTCAGTCGACTGACCTACCAGGTCAGTCGATTGACCTGGTATTTTATGTGCAATTTTCACAGTTTACACAGCTATATATAATATATATTATATATGATTCTAACTTTAAAAAATTGATTATATATATATTATATGCTTATATATGTACAAATCATTTAAAAATAAGAAGAATATATATATAAGCTAATATATACGTAAACGAGGAGAGATCTTAACAATATTGACTTAAGACTCAAAACAAAATAATATAAAAGTTGATGCACCGATTTTGATGTCTTGTCTCCATGTAGTATATATTCTCCTTTTGTCGTAACAGTCGTCGAATCTGTATGTTGTAGTGATAGCATCGAGTCATGAATCAAAACCAAGTCTCAATATTTATAAGCATCGAAAACTAGAATTTACCAAAATACTCTTAGCATAAAATAATATAATTTCTTGCATGCTATACCATGTCTCTCCCACAATGTTTATATGTATATATATGGCTTTTATAACGTAATATGTCACATCCATGCTTAAGAATTAATATGTATATGTTAATATATTTAAGTGTGCTTTATTATTACTAATCCTAACATATATAAATGTGTGCGTCTTGATACAAATGTGCATGACGTTTTCGATGACTTTTACGATTCCGAAAAATCATAATTTCGAAAAATGTTTTTCGGTCATATTTTCTATTTGTATTTAAACCAACTATATTGGTAAACAAAATTTGAAAATTATTTTGACATCATTAATTATTATTTAAAAGATGTTTATTCAGTTATTAAAATATATTATTAAAATATTAAATAAATGATTTAAATATTCAAATACAAAGTGATTAATTTTACGGGTTGTTACACTCTCCCCCTTTAAAAGAGCTTCGTCCCCAAAATTATTATGGAGTGGAAGAAGTAATAACTAACCTAAGAAAATCGATTTACTTACTTGGTTTTCAGTAAACCTGATTAATTATATTTTTCCTACCATAAAAATATGCAATATAAACACTACAACAACCATATGCAATCAGGTAACATGATGCAATATAAAAGTAATGTAACAAACATATGCAGTAAAAATACAGAGAATATTCTATAATAAATGATATGCATCCAATATTTACAGAAGATAAATTTAGAACTAAACGTCTGAGTTTTAAATTCAAAAATTTATTTTCAAATTTCTCAAAAGAGAAGTAAATTAAAAACCAAGATCAAAATGTCAAGGAGAGGGTCCTCCTAATAAAACATGTTAAACTCTAGAATCAAAACAATATGGAGCTTCCAGAGGTATTCTGGTTTCTCCTAAAATAACAAATATAACAAACAATCTATTTATTTCTCAAATTTTCCCAAAAATTACTTTCCAAAATCTCTGGGATATAGGTTCTAATAATAACAATTCAAAAACCTTGGTTTATAAATTTTAACTTTATAAACTATGGTATATAAGATCATCCAATCAATCAATTCAATCAAACTAATCATAATCCGTAAAGGAAAAATCTAACACCTGACATTACTTAAAATGTCAAATAATTAACAAACAAATCTTAACTTGGGTTTAAAACTTTCTTGATTGCCTAAGAATATAAATAATTTCCTAAGCATACCATTTTGCTCATCAGCCTTTGGTTATTGCTTAGAGGATTACCTATGCTCTTTCAGACAAAATTGAAAGTGTAACGACCCGAAATTCTGACTACGAAAATTTCGGATTGTTAGAGAAAAAAAGAAGAAAAGAGTTAGAAGAAGAAGAAACAGAAACACAACACTGATTCTCACAAATCGCAGCGGATCAAAATATAATATCAAATAATAACAGTTTACAAAGAATACATGTATCTGTCAATTATATTTTTACATCAGAGTTACACTCATACACAAACACTGGACATATACAAACGCATGTCTCAGATTAACAGAAATAATATCACAACGGAAATACTCCATATGTTCCTGCCATCCAGCTCGTCTCCTGGGCTCCAGAACGTCCTTACCTGAAAATCTGTAATACTCGGTCTGACCCGAGCATTACATCAAAGTAACACCCGGGTCAGGCTGGAAACCAGCGTGATTAAACCCATCTAACATGAAATATTCAATATGAAACTTATTTAAAACCCGGGTAACATGTTCATCACTACAAGTTCACAACTTGCTATAGTCAACATTTATTTTTTCAATTCCTAAGTACCTTTACTTAGTTTTAAGTGGTCCAGTCATTTAAATTATTCCATTTCTGCCTATTGATTTCACAAATCAATCTATAAAGAATCAATGTAGGTTACAAATCGAAGTGGGTTCAGGTATTTACTGATACCCGACCCCGGTCTCTTCGAATCCAATATCATCTTAAAAACAAAGCAGTTTAAGTTTTAAACAATCCCATATATATATCTAGAATTACATATTTACATAGCCGCTCATCGTAGATAGAAAAACCATATTATCTCAGTTCAGTCCAATCATACCATATCACATAGCATCCTTATCCAAGATATCAAGTAATCCAAGGCATATAATATCATCCAATTATTCATAAGCAAGATTAATTAGCCACACCATTCCAATTAATTTAAATAAATTAAATTAATTCCTTTAATCACCTTTAATCCTGCTTACTTAACGTTAATTAATTACAGCAAATTAATTAATTATTCTCTAATTATCCATCTTAATTAATCACCCTTGATTAATTATTCTTTAATTACATTAAGTAATTAACCCTTAATTAACTACACAAATTAATTATCTTCAACCATTTACAGTAATTAACCCTTTTAATTACTCTCATAAATTAATTATTCATCTCTTATATTAAGTAACCACTTAATTATGTAATTAATACTTAATCCACATCATAAGAGATTATTCTTAATTAATTTAACAATTAGTTTATCTTAAATTTAATTCCCTAATTAATTATTCTTAATTGATTAATTAATTAATAATTTCCAAATCAATTATGATTAATCAACTTGATTAATAACATTAATCAAATAATCTTATAAATTCCATTTAATGATTAACCTTTAAATTAATTTCCCAAATTATTAAACTTTAATCATTCATAATTCTAATTAATTAAAATGAATTCTTCAATTAACTTTAACTTAATTACCTCATTTAACATCATTAGAAACATTTAGAAATCTATTCTTAAAATTTAAGATATATGATTTATTTAAGTCAAAACCTATTAAACCTTTAAATTTTTAACTTTTAAATCTTGGAAAAACTTTAATTAGCTAATTTAAATAAAATTAAACAAAACTCACCATTTTGAAAACTTAATTATTCCAACATCGCATTACAATTTAGTATCCAAATTGTTTTATATGTTTAAATATGATAAAATTCATAATTAAAATCTTAACTAAGGTTATTACTTTAATTTTATTAAATTAAAACTTATCACTAAATTGCTTAATCCTTCTTTACATAATAAAAATCCTGGTCACCATTGTATTTTAAATTTACAATTTCATTTAAGTACTAGCAAATTTAAAATCTGGAAACCTCATCAACATCAAACCCGAGAAAAACACTGGTAAAACCCGAGCCACATTCACCAGATGCTCGAGTCACCCCTGACTTCAAGACGAACAGCCAAAAACACGAGAACCAACCCGAGCCCCAAACTCCTTCTTCTCCACCTTCACATTCCAGATACGCTTATCATCTCCGTGCACGTGCACGACCGGAAATCCCAACGCCGACCATCTCTCCAGTCCTTACCAAGTTGCCGACGACCTCGACAAACACCCCGACCCTTCAGAACAACGAAAACGATGGTCAGTCAAAATCGAGTTACTCGATCAAAACTGGAACGCATTCCCAATTGGAAAACCACCGCTGGCCGTCACCTTCGACCTCCAGGATTCTCACCGTTCAACCTAAAGTCGCGCCATGACATCCAGCACCAATTTCCCCCCTATGCGATCCATCCCGGTGCGCCACCGTCGCCGTACTAGCCTCGTCAACTACGACCACCAAAACTTATCCCAAAACCCTACTTCCTCCATTCGCCGTCGCGTCGACGATTGAAAAATCCAACGAGCATTTTTCCCATGCTCCCCTACTTCCTCGCCACCTTCGGTAGCAAACCCGACCCCTCCAAACTCACCGATCATCAAGAAAGACTCAAAACCCCTTTTTTGAACAACCCCAAATATCTCATTCGATACTAACTTAAAAATTGTGATTTAGCTTTTAAAATTCCTAGTTTTCGAAGGCAATTCGGACTATATAAGTAAATTCGAAAATCATCATGTTTGAAATTTACCCATTTTCTGATTTCCACTGTATTCTTAAATTTTACAGAGTATTGACTAAATAAATTCACTTGAAATTATTTTTAAAAACAAGAATACAATGTTATTAACATTTTCTTTTCAGTAATCAAAGTCTAATTTTGATTATACAGGGAGATAGAAATTAGTTTTGTGATTGAAGCTTAGCCTGTTACTAATAACAGAGCACAATATAAATATATATACATATATACACACTGGTAAACAAGCAATTTCATACATTGTCAAGATGAAATAAATCATGCAAGCCATATCACAACTTTATCACATAAGATCATCACTTGCAATACTTAAAAACTGTTCTTAAATAAAAGATTTACTCACTTGATAAATAAGTTGAACAGAGAGCACTTCTGTTTTGAAAAAAAACTATATGCCTGATCCTCTTCAATCTCCTTGCTTGTTAAAGTTGAATTGTAAACTTGAGTTGAGTTGTTTAGTTGTTGTTTTAAGTTTGTAAAATACTTCTGCTTTGCTCAGTTTGGATTCACGAAAATAGAATAAGAAGATTGGTACGTATATAGAAAAAGTATATAGAGTGATAATTTTTACTGGTACAAGATTTTTCTTAGTTTGGTCAGAGATTTTTTTCATATGGAGGCTGATATGATGCTTGGATGTGCTTGCATTAATTAACTTTGCTTGTTATATAAGTTTTATAAGCTTAGGATTATCTCTTCTCTTTTTTTTATGTTATGTTCAGCTTATATACATTTGTTTTCTTCAGTCTTATCCCTTCCCAGCTTCATGTATTCCAAGTATATATATATTTCTAGAATTTACTTATGTGTTCATTGTATATGACCATAAATTTATTTGAGATATTATTTAACATCAATACTATTTATTTCATTGTTAAAGTTTAACTATCAAAATTTAAGTTACCTATTTATTATTATTTATACTTGTGTTAATTTCATACATATATTTATATTTATTTTATAACCATATTTTGTTTTATTTCAGTTTTAAATTAATAAGCTTTATTTTACCCAAACCATATAATTGTTTATATATTGATTAAGATATGTACTTTAAAACATTATTGTGAATAAGCTAGATTAAATCTTGAATACTTTAAAACTCTTAATTTTTATATTTCCAGATCATAGTTATTTCCCAAAAATACATACATATATATACATACATCTATTTTAATTTTATATTTTAATTATCTGGACTGAATTCTCATTAAAATAATATTGCTAAATTTCCGGGTCGTCACATTCCTCCCCCCTATGAATCTTTTCGTCCTCGAAAAGGAACGAAGCCAAAATTATTAAAATGCCTAAAATCAGATAAATTTCCTTTGATCATTTTTAAAACACTTTTTAATATCTATATAATATTACTAACATAGTTTTTATAAAATACTTTTATAACTCGATGTTTCAACAAGTCCATCCTTGTTCTCATAGAAATTCGGTCATACGTTGATCAGGCATAGGACTGAAAATCTATAAGTACTTGGTAAACCCGTTTCCAACTCCCAGTGACATATTTGAAAAATAATTTTATTGAAAATATAGGAAACAATTTCGAAAATAGAGAAAATATCCTTGGTGAGTATGCTCTGGAAATCATCACCCCCATCCATGGTCGCAGTTAACCCGATGGTTACGTTGCCATCCCGGCAAAATCCATAGATAACTGTAGGCCTCCGCGCCCCACGATTACACCATGGAACCCACTACAGATCGCAGTTATACCCGGGCTATACGTTGATATCATAGCAAAAAACCATATAACTGTAGGCATCAGCGCCACCGAATTTTGCTGCCAAAAGAATGAAACTCCTCCACTTGACCATAGATCGCAGTCTACCGATGTTACGTTGCCATCCCGGCAAAATCAAGTGTAGACTGTTGGCACTCATCCTCCACACGATTTTCGCTATGGTCCACACAGTAGATCGCAGCGACATCGAGTCACACTGTCGTCACAGCATAACCCATGTAACAACCCGTATTTTTACGGATCGAAAAGTTTGTCAAAATCTGGGATTTTCAGCATTTTCTAGTTGTTTCAGATTTTGGTTGAAATTTTCCTAAGTCCTAGGTCGTACGCGACCTAGAGGTTAGTTAAATGTTGTTGGCGACTTAGGAGATAAGTCGTGAGCGACTTAGAGAAGGTCTGCGACCTAAGGGGATAGGCGAGTTAATAGTTAGGTCGTAGCCAGATTAAGTGGTAGGTCGCACTGTCTTGAGTCGCACCTAAGTGTTAAGTCGTTCAGGTGATAAGTCGCGAGGTGGTTTAGGTCGTGGACAGTTTGGAGCGACCTATGGGAGTAGCAAGTTAAACCCAGTAGTTAATGACCTAGGGATGGGCGACCTAGTGGTTCCGAGTTAGCATTGTTAGGTCGGCAACGACCTAAGAAGTTTGGAGATAGCTGTGTTGCGACCTAGTATCTTGGTATGACCTATAGGTTAGCGACTTAAGGAGTATACGACTTAGGGAATTTAAGTGGTAAGTCGTAGACGACTTATAGGGGCAGTGACCTAAGGAAGCTAGGGGATAAGCAAGGAGCGACCTAAGGGTTAGCGAGTTAACAACCCAGTATGTTGCAACCTAGTGGATAGCTTGTTAGCATAGTTAGGTCGTTAGGCGACCTAAGGAGTTAGGTCGCATAAGTTGTTAGGTCGCTAGGATAGTTTAAGTGTTAGGTTGCGTGGGTCTAAGTGTTAGGTCGTAACACTGGTAAGTCCCTGGGTTGGTAGGTCGTGTGAGTTGTTAGGTCGCTGGGTTTTGTTAAGTGTTAGGTCATAACCTCGTTAGGTCGTAGGATGGAGAGCTCTGTTAGGTCGCTAAGCGCGTAAGTTGTTAGGTCGCGCGTGCGATAAGTCGCTGGGTTTGGCCATGTGTTAAGTCGTAAGGTTTGGGCAAGTCTTTAGGTCGGTTGGTTTTAGGTCGTAGGTCGTGGACGACCTAACTCCGAGCGACCTAGGGAAGATTTCTGCTATAAATAGAGGGGGTTGTTCTCACTTTTTGGGATCCGGATTTTGAAGCGACGAAGTGCTGCCATTTTGAGAACTCGACTTCTACACTTCTTCACTTCTTTTATCCACTCTAATCTAGTGCTTCCTTTCATCCAAATCGAAGATCAAGATTGAAGATTCAAGAGCTTAGATTGAAGATCTTCATCTTTTCAAGAGAGATTTCTTCGTTTGAAGTGGATTCATGATAGATCAAGCTTGATCCTTCGCTGTCCAAATCTGAAGCATGTTGATTTGAGTTTGTTTTGGTGATTTGGTGAGTGGTGATTATCTCTCACACGGATCCAAAGGAGTATATCGGATTGTTGGCTCGATTTGGTGTTAAAATAGTGATTTCCATGCATTTTCTTCATCCTAAGTGTAGATCCATATAGATCCATTGTTCATGATGATGTTACATCCATTTTATCATATGTTAACCTATGCAAGTTCATTCATCAAGTTTTTAGAGATATAATTCATGTTTTCATGCTTATTGGACTTTCAACTCTTTAATTATGAAAATGCCATTATTGTGATAATTGTCTATTTAGATCTTGTTTGAATGCTTGATTGTTTGGATTAATGTTTGATTTGATTGATTGTTATGAATTAGATGATTGATGGTTTGATTTAGACCGAAGACGATTCAAAAGCTAAGGGAAAGGCTCTTGAATTGGGAAAGCTGCTCGTGGCATATGTAGCGGGATGATGAAGCTCTTATGCATAGATTTGATGATGTGATGTTAAGATGAGGCTTTGCGAGGATGTGATGAAGTGAGGCAATCATGTGATGAAGACTTGGTCTAATCCAGACGGGATCATTCCAAGCATGTTGATAACTCGGTGATATGACTCGAGTTGAGGATAATGAATGGATATGAGAATAGTCGTCGAGGAGGATGACTAGGAGGCTTGGATAGCATCGTTGTTGAAGGTTCTAGCATGCTCTAAGCAAGAGTACGTTTGGGCAGATTCGATAGTCCCAACGGCCAACTGTTGATGGTCGAGTACTCTGGGTAGATTCGATAGTCCTAGGCACGGGCTGCGACGACGTGCGGGAGTTATGTCTAGAACCGGGGTTTCCATTAGCCCTTGACGGACGACTGAAAGAATGTGCCGGTCATTCAATTAACGGTGATATCGAAGCATTGATAACAGTGATAGCCAGAGTCATGGATGTTTGGTTGTATCATCATTCGGACTCAAGAGCGGTATTTTCTAGGTGCTTATCTGATTTAGGCCTTGGTACTTGGAAAACATCGCCCTTGACTCGAGTGATATTAGTTTTACTTTAAATTGTATGCTCTGCTATGTTTGCTTCTGCTTAGTGTGTGTCTGGGGGCTATCACTGTAGAATGAGGTTGGAGTGGGAGGGTTGTATTCCTATTCCTTTTCCTTTATGCTCTTTTGGTATGTTGTTAGTTAATTTACTGCTCACTAAGACTGTTGTCTGACTCAAGGCTTTATGTTTTTAATTCTTATTGCCTTGGGCTGTTCGTCCATTTTTGGGACGGGCAGACTAGGTAGCAGGTGACAGGTGCTGTTCTCTTCTCTCGATGCTGATATCGAAGACGTGCTGGAGGGTTGCATATTATCTTCTTATTATATGTACTGGATGTTCCGCTGTTTTTGTATTCTCCGAGTGTTATGTAGTGAGGCTTGATGTATTGGCTAATTGGATGCTGGTATTCAACTATTATGGAGTTTTATATGATGTCATTTTGTTCTGTAAAGCTTCACTATACATATGTTCTATTGTATTTTGTCCATGCGCTGTGAGTAATACGATAGATTCTGTTGTTTTAATCTACCCTGACAATCGTCCATGGTCGCCTGGCACACTTTACAGTGCACTATCTCTAGATTTGGTGCAGGGGTCATGGGCGGTCGTCACATTTGGTATCAGAGCATTGGTTAATCGATTTTACCCAACGCTCGCTGACGTAACTACGTATGAGAGACGTAATTGTATTTTGATGGATGATTACTATATATAATATAGTAGTTTAGCAGTAAGTTAGTCCTTTATGCAGTTGCTTCTCTAGATGTTCTAATCATTCCTTTTTATAGATATTGAGAATGAGTCGAAGAGGGAGACCAGCTGCTAGGGAAGGCCGTGCTACTGAGGGGACTGCTGATTACGCAGCCATGTTCGAAGCTATGATGACTTCGATCATGAGAAGGATACCAGTTCCGGGGCAGCAGTAGATGTTGGAGTTCAGGTTCAGACTCCGAAACCAGTGGATTTTGCTAAGTTGTGCAAGGACTATACGGCTCTTGGAGGGAAGGTTTTCTTGGGAACAGAATCAACTATTGAGGTCCAGAGGTGGATGGATGCTTGTAGAAGGATCTTTGGTGATTTGGGAATTGAGGATGCAACTAAGAGGAAGTTGGCATCAAGGCAGCTTCAAGGGAGAGCTTCTGATTGGTGGAATTCTATTACCATCACTACTCCGGAGGAAGAGATTACTTGGGAGCAATTCCAGGTTAGGTTTGAAGCTAAGTTCATTTCTACAGCTCAGAAGTCCGTTCTGTTCAAGAAGTTTGTGGAGCTCAAGCAAGGAGGGAGATCAGTTCTTGAGTATGTTTCTGAGTTCGAAGCTTTGTCCAAGTATGCCCGGTCGTATATTGAATCTGCTTATCAGAAGAATGAGAAGTTTGTGACAGGCTTGGACAGTTATCTTGGGAGACAGTTGGTGGATCACTTGGACGATTCATTTGAGAAGCTTGTGGAGAAAGCTCTTAGGCATGAGAGTCTGTTTCCTAAGGAAGGATCTGTTGTTGCTGTGACTAGGGAAGAGACTAAACCCCAGCAGGGTGGAAACAAGAAGAGGAAGCAGCAGCAGCAGAAGGGTAAGGATGGCCAGAAGAAGCCGAAAGGCGAAGTGACTTGCTACAATTGTCAATAGAAGGGCCATTTGTCGAAGGATTGTAAGAATCCGAAAGTGCCGATGAAGTGTCACAACTGTGACAAGCCGGGGCATTTCCGGAAGAATTGTCCAGAACCGAAGAGGGACAAGCAGATTGTGCAAGCTTATGCTTTGGGAGCTGTTCCGTCGTCTTCGAAAGCTCCTACTGCTGAAGAGAAAGGGAAGAGTGTGGTTGTTCAAGGTACTCTTTTCCTATGTGGTGTTCCAGTTAGAGTTTTGTTTGATACTGGAGCGTCGCATTCGTTTGTTTGTAATGAACTCGTAGGCCGGTTAGACTTGAAGCCGGATATTGTTGATAGGCCATTGGTTGTGACTAATCCAGTCGAGGGTTCGTCTTGTTTGTGTATGTTATGCCGTGGTCTAGTTGTATCGAGTCATGGTTGCTCTTTTGTTTGTGATTGCTTTGTTCTAAACTTTGCGGGGTTCGGAATTATTTTGGGTATGGACTGGCTTAGGAGGTATGCGGCAAAGGTTGATTGCGAAAGGTTGGAAGTGACAGTCGAGAATATGGAGGGGCGAAAGGTGGTGATACGATGTAAGCATGAGGAAGGCGTCTTCATGAGCTTCATGTATTCGCTGGTTGTTCCACGGGATGGACTGTCATCAGTGCCGATCGCTAATGGATTCGAGGATGTCTTTGACGAAGTCAAAGGGTTGCCGCCGCATAGAGAGATCGAGTTTCGTATAGATCTAGTTGAAGGAGCCAGACCTGTTGTGATGCCTCTTAGGCAGATGGCGCCTAGGGAACAGCAGGAGTTGAGGGTGCAAGTTGATGATCTTTTGCAGAAAGGATTCATTCGGCGTAGTGTGTCCGAGTGGGGTGCACCAGTTGTGTTTGCAACCAAGGCAGATGGGTCGTTGAGATTGTGTGTGGATTATCGTGAGCTGAATAAGGTGACTAAGAAGAACAAGTATCCATTGCCGAGAATAGATGACTTGTTTGATCAGCTTCATGAAGCTAAGGTGTTTTCTCAGATGGATTTGGCAACGGGATTTCACCAGTTGAGAGTAGCTAAGGATAGTGTGCCGAAGACTGCTTTTCGAACACCATCCGGTTTCTTTGAGTGGCTGGTAATGCCGTTTGGATTGACTAACGCGCCAGCATATTTTGTGGATCTTATGAATAGAGTGTTCAGAGATCAGTTGAACAAGTTCGTACTTGTGTTCGTGGATGATATTCTGATTTATTCCAGAACGGAAGAGGAGCACAAGACGCACTTGCGTATTGTTTTGGAGATCTTGCGGAAACATCAGCTGAAGGCTAAGTTTTCGAAGTGTCACTTCTGGAAGAGTGAAGTGAGGTTCTTAGGCCATGTGATTTCTGGAAATGGGATAGCGGTTGATCCCACTAAGGTGGCAGCAATCCAGGATTGGGTTAGACCTAAGAATGCATCTGATGTGAGAAGTTTTCTTGGATTAGCAGGATATTATCGACGGTTTATCAAAGACTTCTCCAAGATAGCTGCACCGTTAACAGGATTGACGAAGAAGAACCAAGTGTTCAGTTGGGATGCTAAGTGTGAGCAAGCTTTCGGAATCCTGAAAGAGAGATTGACAAGTGCTCCTGTTTTGACTATTCCAAGTGGGAATGATGAGATGGTGGTTTACACCGATGCATGTGGTACTGGACTTGGAGCAGTGCTGATGCAGAGGGATAAAGTTGTTGCGTATGCAAGTCGACAACTGAAGCCGCATGAAAGGAATTACCCGACTCATGATTTGGAGTTAGCGGCGATTGTATTTGCTCTGAAGATGTGGAGGCATTATCTGTTGGGAGTTCGATTCGAGTTGTTTACGGATCATAAGTCGTTGAAGTATCTTTTCTCCCAAAAGGATTTGAATCTTCGGCAGCAACGTTGGCTAGAGTTTTTAGCATCATATGATTTTGGTATAGCTTATACTCCGGGAAAAGGTAACGCAGTGGCAGATGCATTAAGTCGAAGACATGCAGGATTGGGAGCCATGTTTTCAGAATGGAAGAGTCTCGAGTATTTAGCTGGATTTGACTTCAGACCTAGATGTGAATTGGAACCTGAGATGTTGGCAAACTTATCGATAAGACCTTCTCTTGTAGAAAGGATTGGCGAGAGCCAAAAGCAAGACGATAAGCTTGTCAAGATTATCCGTGAATTGGAATCTGGATTGGATCCAGAAAAGGATAAAGGATTCGAGGTCGATCGAGAGGGTTGGCTTCGGAAGCAAGGACGACTAGTTGTTCTCGATATAAATGAATTGAGGAGTGAAGTTCTGAAGGAAAGTCATCACTCGAAGCTGACAATTCATCCAAGTGGAAATAAGATGTATCGGGATATGAAGAGAACCTACTACTGGGAAGGCATGAAGAAGGATGTTGGAAATTTTATTTCCAAGTGTATGAACTGCCAGTTGGTAAAAGCCGAACAGAAGAAGCCAAGTGGATTGCTTCAGCCATTAGAAGTTCCTACATGGAAGTGGGAGCAGATATCGATGGATTTTGTTGATGGACTACCTAGAACAAGAACGGGAAATGAAGGGATATGGGTCATTGTAGATTGTCTGACCAAGAGTGCGAGGTTCATTCCTGTTCGATCGACTAGGACTGCATCAAAGTTGGCTGAGTTGTATGTGAAGTAGATAGTTCGATTCCATGGTATTCCGAAGAGTATAGTGAGCGATCGAGATCCATTGTTCACTAGTGGATTTTGGAAGAGCTTCCAGGAAGTTTTGGGAACCGAGTTGTGTTTGAGTACAGCTTATCACCCTCAAACAGATGGTCAGACCGAGAGAGTCAACCGAGTTTTGGAAGATCTTCTTAGAGCATGTGTTTTGGACTTCGGAGGATCATGGGAAGATCACCTTCATTTGGTGGAGTTTGCATACAACAACAGTTACCAGTCAAGTATTGGTATGGCACCGTATGAGGCATTGTATGGAAGACCGTGTAACTCTCCGACATGTTGGATAGAAACTGGAGAAAAGTTGATACTTGGGCCAGAGATGATCCGACAGGCTTCAGATGTATTGAGATCATTCGGCAACGAATGAAGGCAGCCCAAGACCGTCAGAAGAGTTATGCCGATAAACGTCGTAAGGATTTGGAATTCGACGTTGGTAATATGGTTTTTGTGAAGATTTCTCCACTGAAGAATGTTATCCGATTCGGGAAGAAAGGAAAATTGACTCCGAGATTTGTTGGACCATTCCCGATTATCGAGCGAATTGGAAAGCTCGCTTATAGATTGAAATTACCGGAAAAGATGTCGAGTGTGCACAATGTTTTTCATGTATCATATCTACGGAAGTACGTGCACGACTCGAATACGGTGGTGTCTGCTGATAGCTGTGAAGATTTCGAAGTTGATCCAGTCGATAGAAGACCTCGTAAGCCGCTTCGTGTTGTGGAAACCGACACGAAACAGCTTAGGAGGAAGGTAGTTAAGTTGCTCAAGATACAATGGAGTGATGATGATAACGACTGTACGTGGGAGGTGGAAGAGAGGATGAAAGCAGCGCATCTTGAACTCTTCAAGGTATGGCCCTAAGGTGTCGTCTCATCTCGCGATATTGTAACTTGTTCTAGTTTTAGAATTCTGTACGCTAAGCTAGAATTGGATGCATGGTTTGTTGATTGCTATGGATGGTAGGCGTACAGAATAGTTTTTGATTGCTATGATTGTTTGGAATTTCGGGGGCGAAATTCCTAAGGGGGAGAGAATGTAACGACCCGTATTTTTACGGATCGAAAAGTTTGTCAAAATCTGGGATTTTCAGCATTTTCTAGTTGTTTCAGATTTTGGTTGAAATTTGCCTAAGTCCTAGGTCGTACGCGACCTAGAGGTTAGTTAAATGTTGTTGGCGACTTAGGAGATAAGTCGTGAGCGACTTAGAGAAGGTCTGCGACCTAAGGGGATAGGCGAGTTAATAGTTAGGTCGTAGCCAGATTAAGTGGTAGGTCGCACTGTCTTGAGTCGCACCTAAGTGTTAAGTCGTTCAGGTGATAAGTCGCGAGGTGGTTTAGGTCGTGGATAGTTTGGAGCGACCTATGGGAGTAGCAAGTTAAACCCAGTAGTTAATGACCTAGGGATGGGCGACCTAGTGGTTCCGAGTTAGCATTGTTAGGTCGGCAACGACCTAAGAAGTTTGGAGATAGCTGTGTTGCGACCTAGTATCTTGGTATGACCTATAGGTTAGCGACTTAAGGAGTATACGACTTAGGGAAGTTAAGTGGTAAGTCGTAGACGACTTATAGGGGCAGCGACCTAAGGAAGCTAGGGGATAAGCAAGGAGCGACCTATAGTAGTACGCGACCTAAGGGTTAGCGAGTTAACAACCCAGTATGTTGCGACCTAGTGGATAGCTTGTTAGCATAGTTAGGTCGTTAGGCGACCTAAGGAGTTAGGTCGCATAAGTTGTTAGGTCGCTAGGATAGTTTAAGTGTTAGGTCGCGTGGGTCTAAGTGTTAGGTCGTAACACTGGTAAGTCCCTGGGTTGGTAGGTCGTGTGAGTTGTTAGGTCGCTGGGTTTTGTTAAGTGTTAGGTCGTAACCTCGTTAGGTTGTAGGATGGAGAGCTCTGTTAGGTCGCTAAGCGCGTAAGTTGTTAGGTCGCGCGTGCGATAAGTCGCTGGGTTTGGCCATGTGTTAAGTCGTAAGGTTTGGGCAAGTCTTTAGGTCGGTTGATTTTAGGTCGTAGGTCGTGGACGACCTAACTCCGAGCGACCTAGGGAAGATTTCTGCTATAAATAGAGGGGGTTGTTCTCACTTTTTGGGATCCGGATTTTGAAGCGACGAAGTGCTGCCATTTTGAGAACTCGACTTCTACACTTCTTCACTTCTTTTCTCCACTCTAATCTAGTGCTTCCTTTCATCCAAATCGAAGATCAAGATTGAAGATTCAAGAGCTTAGATTAAACATCTTCATCTTTTCAAGAGAGATTTCTTCGTTTGAAGTGGATTCGTGATAGATCAAGCTTGATCCTTCGCTGTCCAGATCTGAAGCATGTTGATTTGAGTTTGTTTTGGTGATTTGGTGAGTGGTGATTATCTCTCACACGGATCCAAAGGAGTATATCGGATTGTTGGCTCGATTTGGTGTTAAAATAGTGATTTCCATGCATTTTCTTCATCCTAAGTGTAGATCCATATAGATCCATTGTTCATGATGATGTTACATCCATTTTATCATATGTTAACCTATGCAAGTTCATTCATCAAGTTTGTAGAGATATAATTCATGTTTTCATGCTTATTGGACTTTCAACTCTTTAATTACGAAAATGCCATTATTGTGATAATTGTCTATTTAGATCTTGTTTGAATGCTTGATTGTTTGGATTAATGTTTGATTTGATTGATTGTTATGAATTAGATGATTGATGGTTTGATTTAGACCGAAGACGATTCAAAAGCTAAGGGAAAGGCTCTTGAATTAGGAAAGCTGCTCGTGGCATATGTAGCGGGATGATGAAGCTCTTATGCATAGATTTGATGATGTGATGTTAAGATGAGGCTTTGCGAGGATGTGATGAAGTGAGGCAATCATGTGATGAAGACTTGGTCTAATCCAGACGGGATCATTCCAAGCATGTTGATAACTCGGTGATATGACTCGAGTTGAGGATAATGAATGGATATGAGAATAGTCGTCGAGGAGGATGACTAGGAGGCTTGGATAGCATCGTTGTTGAAGGTTCTAGCATGCTCTAAGCAAGAGTACGTTTGGGCAGATTCGATAGTCCCAACGGCCAACTGTTGATGGTCGAGTACTCTGGGCAGATTCGATAGTCCTAGGCACGGGCTGCGACGACGTGCGGGAGTTATGTCTAGAACCGGGGTTTCCATTAGCCCTTGACGGACGGCTGAAAGAATGTGCCGGTCATTCAATTAACGGTGATATCGAAGCATTGATAACAGTGATAGCCAGAGTCATGGATGTTTGGTTGTATCATCATTCGGACTCAAGAGCGGTATTTTCTAGGTGCTTATCTGATTTAGGCCTTGGTACTTGGAAAACATCGCCCTTGACTCGAGTGATATTAGTTTTACTTTAAATTGTATGCTCTGCTATGTTTGCTTCTGCTTAGTGTGTGTCTGGGGGCTATCACTGTAGAATGAGGTTGGAGTGGGAGGGTTGTATTCCTATTCCTTTTCCTTTATGCTCTTTTGGTATGTTGTTAGTTAATTTACTGCTCACTAAGACCGTTGTCTGACTCAAGGCTTTATGTTTTTAATTCTTATTGCCTTGGGCTGTTCGTCCATTTTTGGGATGGGCAGACTAGGTAGCAGGTGACAGGTGCTGTTCTCTTCTCTCGATGCTGATATCGAAGACGTGCTGGAGGGTTGCATATTATCTTCTTATTATATGTACTGGATGTTCCGCTGTTTTTGTATTCTCCGAGTGTTATGTAGTGAGGCTTGATGTATTGGCTAATTGGATGCTGGTATTCAACTATTATGGAGTTTTATATGATGTCATTTTGTTCTGTAAAGCTTCACTATACATATGTTCTATTGTATTTTGTCCATGCGCTGTGAGTAATACGATAAATTCTGTTGTTTTAATCTACCCTGACAATCGTCCATGGTCGCCTGGCACACTTTACAGCGCACTATCTCTAGATTCGGTGCAGGGGTCATGGGCGGTCGTCACAACCCAAATGCCCCTGTAGGCATCAGCGCCCTCGACTTTCGCTACCAAATAATCCTCAGGAACTAGTTTTGTCCGGACTCCTCACAGGATCAACTTTAGAACCTCCCCCTTAGAGGCTCAAGGAAGTACCACCCTGTGGCACTCCTGAGAAGTTCATTCAAGGGAGTGCCTTTTTCCCCAGAGCCACTTTCAAAACACTTTATGCTATACACACATAGTACATACACCTAGTATGAATTCTATATAAATCTCCTTTACAAAATCGATTCCCAAAATCGATAATTCTCATATTAGGCTTTTCCAAATTTCAATATTGATTTTACCCAAAAATCAAAAGCCTTTCCAAATGTCATAGGTTCCCAAAACCTTTCCTCAAAATCATTTTCACAAATCCTTTTTATATATACATATATATAATAATCTTGGAAAATCTTTGGTTCAATTCATACTTGTATAAATTTCCTTTTTATACTTTAAATATTTTCAAAACTCTTCTCTTTTGGCAATAGATTCAACTAGGGGAGTTTTCCATATATAACAAAGACATATAACTTTGTTTAGTCCAAATCAAATATTCAAATTCTTTTATAAAGTTATTAACCACATTACTTTTCTTCATAAAGTGATTCTTTAATCATAGAAATTTCCAATTTCCATTTTACCCCATCATGTATTTCACAAAATATACTCTTCATTTCAAAGATCATTTTACAATTCTTATCCATAAATTTAAATATCAATTTCACTCAAACCCGTACGATGTACACATATCATTCGTACACCACATAAATCTGATCGTTCTTCGATCACACAATTTCACTTCCGAACTAGTATTGTCCACCCGACTTCCTAGTGCGGACTCAGATTTGGTTTCCTGATTAGAAACTATCATCCTCCTTGCATAGTTACAACTATGATAGAGAATATCCAGAACCAATCAAAAATCCATATCCGGGTTCGCCGTCGAAAATCGAGCGAAAAATCCCAACTCGGATCGATAATATTATCTCGAAATTCTATGCTCGAATCTGGATCAAATCACTATGCGAATAGAATAATATACATACATCCTACATATTTATCTTCATTGATTATCAGTTAAATCAATTCCCTTTCTATTCATCCTCACTTTGATTTTATTCACTTATTCACATCTGCCTTAATCCCCAATTGGATTATCACTTCAATTCTTATCTCAGTTGGGTATTTAATCAATAACAGTTTGAACTCTGACCAGTTTATATTTAGAAAATAGCTTGAATTTTTTAAAAAAATAGATAAGTAGTTGAAAAATAATTATTATTTTGTAAAATAGCTGTAAAATAGTTATGTACCGATAAAATAGTTATAAAATAGTTAAATAGTTATAGAAATTTTAAATAATTGCAAAATAGTCGTAAAACAATAATTAGTTATAAAGTAGTATAAAAATAGTCATTAGTTTATAAAACAGTTGTAAAATAGTTAAATAGTTCCAAAAGTAGTTATAAAATAAGCTTAAGATAGTTTTAGGTTTAAAAAGAAAAGTTGTATAGTAAATAGTTTGGAAAAATAGCTTTATATTAAAACAATTTATTTTAAAAATAGTCCAGAGTCAACTGTTCAATTCCCAATCTCCATTTCCATCAATTCAATTTAAATTTCCACTTCCATTTAAATTGACTCAATTCCAATTTGAATAACTTCAATTTCCCTTGAACTTGGTTTATCCCAAATTCAAATTGAATTAACCTCAATTTCTTTCCAAATTCAGATCAAATTCCATTTGATTTTAAACATATTTACTTTAATTACAATTTCAAATTATTCAAATTAATTTAAACTAATTTCAAATTGAATCCACTTCAATTTCAAATCATTTCAATTTCTATATGAATTAATCCCAATTCAAATTTCCACTTTTAAAATCATCTCGAATTAAATAAATTCGAGTTAAATTTTCAAATGTTGATTTAATTCCTTTAAATCGAATTAACCTTTACTTTCAAAGGTTTCAAATACTTAATTCTGAGTCCAAACTTCATATATTCCAATTTAAAATATCTTTACTTAACTTATTTTCAAAGTTCAAATAAGAGTTCAAAACAATTTTAATTTACAAATTCAATTATTCAAATTTTTCAGTTCAAAGTAATTCCATATCCTTAATTTCAAGTTAAAGTTTAATTTCCCTTTTATCTCAATAATGGATATATTACCACACTTCATTCCTCATTCATTTAAACAAACCCAATTCACAATTTAAAGATTATTAATAACAATAGGATGATATCATCCAATTTATTTTAAAAACATCCACCCATTTCCAATTTCCAAATCTCTAACCCATTTTGAGATCACACAAACTTCCAATTCAAATTAACCATTTGACTCCCCAAGTTAAATTTCAATTTCATCTTGAAATTTCCAATTCATGTTGCTTGTTAACTTATTTAACTTTCCCAAAGTTAAATTCAATTTAATTAATCCAACCAACCTTACCCAATTTGAATTCCTGCTTCAAACTTTAAACTTCACATTAATAATCTTATTGGTTCAAAAACTTATCACCTTGGGTATCACATCTCATTCCAAATTTAAAACTCAACATTTAGAGTTTATTTCAAACCATCTTTGATATTATGTATATTCCTCATATATACATTTTCTTTACACACCAAGTTATCCTTAAATTTTAAACCACCTTTGGTTCAAAAAAAAATTTCAAACAACACTTGTTTGAAATATGACCCTTTTATTTAAATACATTAAATAATATTATTTATCATTTCTTCATCACTTTGAAACAATTTTCAAATTCTGGACCCAAATTTAAAACTTCACAATTTATATCATCTTCAGTTCCAGTTTATAAGTCATACTTGCCTAAATGTTTTACTTTCCTAAAACATTTCATTTTGCTTACTCATTAATACACATTTATTATTAACCAATAAAAGTACTTTCTTGTGATAAAAATAGTAATGTTGTTCTTTAAAAAAACAAAGGTTAAGAAAAGAACAAAGTAAACTTTTTGTGGAAACTATGTTTACACCTTTTTTATTGTTTATTCTCAAATCATCCTCTCTCAAATTAGATTTTAAATTGAGAAACAATGTTGTAAAGCAGTCCACCATTCTTTATTTACAAAATAAAATTTATTATTATGTACTTTTACAATCCAACGTGCCTAAAACTTTTTTTCATATGACAATATTATTATGAAATGATATATGATAATAAATTACATAAAGTATCAAATCTTAAAAGTCATGTAAATTTTTGCAAATTTTGTGGTTCCAGTGTATACTGTAATTTTACAATACAGGCTACTTAAATTTTCCAAATGCATTTATTTTTGCGCAAACGTCTTGCATTACATAATTCGGATGATATATTGTGTTTATGCAAATGCTATAAACTAGTAATTCAAATCTTATGATGCACTTTTACAAAGCAATTCAAATTTTAGTGATTTATTACTTGCATTATTATTATGTAAGTTAAAAAAAGATTCTAAATGTTTTTAGTAAAATAACTTTATAGAAGATTATATATTATAATAATCTAAATAATGTAAAAATACTATATGTGTAAATTTTATGTACTGAGTGCATTTTTATTTGCTTTATTGTACATTGCATATTACTTCTTAGAATAAAAGTGATACTTCATTTAAGAAGAACACCCATTTTTATGTCTTGGTGATTCAAAACCAAGACTTCTACAATCTCAGTTTAGAACGCTTTACCACTTGAGCTAGTAAAACTTTACATTGAACATTGCATTTTAAACAGTGTAACCCAAATCCTTGTCATTGCACCAAATTTGAAGAATTTAGTTCAGATTTACGAGTTTAAATAACTAATTTTCTAGTGTGAAAGTCGGGATTATATTACCGGTGATTTGCAGACTAAATTCATGATATGAAAAGCAATATAGAGATTTTACTAAATAATTCATAGTGAATAAAAACATAAATCTGTTTGAGGGAATTCTTTAGAAAGAATTTTGAATTTTTTTAGATCTAAACCACAAGTTTCAAGATTTAGGAATAATTCCCCAAATTCAATTTATTTCTCCCACCCTCAAATCTCAACTAATACCTCTAATTTGCAACATGTTGCTTCCACAACACCACCCTTCGTTATCGCCCGACTTCACCGTCCACCCTACCTCAGTCATCGCTACACTCCTCCAACTTTACCAACACCTCTATAGCTGATATCTCGAACACACAACCCTAAAATGATACAAATCTTAATCGCCACCAGATTTGGTCGCTGCACCGGAAAAGTGCTAAATTTAACTAACATCATACATATATACTACTAAATTCATCTCTATAGTTTAAAATATGCAAAATTAGACAAGTGTTATGTTTATAATACTATTTCATTTTTATTGTTCAAAAATTGCTAAATTAAACCAGCAGTATAAGTATATAACAATATATTTGTTCGATAACTAAAATTAAACTTTAGTCCCTTGTCTTTTGATATTTTGTTGCTCTCCTCTTTGTATATCGTTATTTCTACTACTTATTGATTAGGCGTATGTAGAATGGATTATCAAGCAATCTCGCACATGCACACGCATGCACGTGTGGGCGAATGGGTGCATGTCGCACTTTGATGGTGCACTTGCCGCTTAGCATCATGCACTGCACTACAATGAAATAAGCTTGGTTCTTCAATACTCTTCCTTCTCTCTTTTCCTTTTTCTTTTAATTTCGGCTCTCAAAACTGAGAAGACAAATCTTTTTATCAGCTTATCAGTTACAATTGTGATTAGTAAAATTCATGAATGTATTAAAAGAATTGTTACTTCATTACTTCCATTATTCATATTTCTCACCTTTCGAGTTCTAAGCTACAATTTCTACACGCACGCCTATTTATTGCTATTCTTTTGATGAAAAGAATACACAGAAAAGAATCTAATTCGTCTTCTCAAAAAAAATTAAAACTCCTGAGCAATTGCCTTTATACACTCTTCCAAAATTTTCAACCTTGAGTGCACAAGTTTGAAATCTGTTATATGAACCTTAAGGAGTGAACGATAGTTAACTATTGCACCTTAATTATGCAGGAATTTGCTTTTAAGGCAGTGGTCTGTCCACGACAGAACCTTTCTTTCCTACTCTTTACTAACTATTTTTTCTTACAATCTGAAGGCAGATTCTCACAATAAAGAGTAACGGCCCTTCTAGACAACTGCATTCTTCCCGATCCTTCTAGATTTGAAGCACTGGAAGGAACTAAATACAAACGTTGGTCCTAAAAACTACTCATCATATTCCAGCAATTGGAAGTCAATTATGTCCTATATACTGAACCCCCTAC
The DNA here is from genome assembly GCA_030737815.1 of Allium fistulosum. Taxonomy (NCBI): domain Eukaryota; kingdom Viridiplantae; phylum Streptophyta; class Magnoliopsida; order Asparagales; family Amaryllidaceae; genus Allium; species Allium fistulosum. Next base: position 331,969,379 of record CM060906.1, read on the forward strand.
CGAGGTTTCAGGTGCTATTGCTCTAACCACAACCGAAACTGCACAACAAAGCATTGTACCAAAGGAGAACGATGATGAAGTCAAAAAGAAATTTGAAAATGACAATAAGTTAGTCAGGGAACACATGTTGATATACATATCAAACAAACTGTTTGATCTATTTGTTAATCAAAAATCAGCAAAGATCATTTAGGAAATGTTGAAAAAGAAGTATGGAGCAGATAACACTAGAAGAAAAGTTATATGGGAAGTAAATAGTTGTAATTTTAGATAGTAGAAAACAAATTATGGAGCAAATTCATAAATATGAAACTTAGTCTCTGACATACTCAATGAAGGAACGAAGATGTGTGAGATCCTATTGGCCAATATATTGCTAGAAAATTCCCACCATCTTGGTGCAGTTATAGAAATTATCTCAAGCATAAAAGAAGGGATATTTCTCTTCAAGAACTAATCAATCACATGCAGACCGAGGAAGAAAAGCATCTGAATGTTAAATTTAATGCTATGACCATTGACTCGATACTGCTAACATTGTGGAAAGTAGACATCAATATAATGTGGATAGATTCAAAAAAAAAGAGAAAGTGACTTAGGATTTTGCTAATTAGAAAATTCAGAAGAAAAGGATCATATGTTATGTTTGTGGAAAACTAAGTCACAAGGCGCATCAATGCTTCCAAAAGAAAAGGATAGCACAATCAGAAGCAATCTACCAATGCCGAAGTACAAGAAAAACTTGTCGAGGATGAAGATATCATAGCTGCAGCCATTTTCTTGGCTAACTTGATGGAAAACAAGACCGATTGGATAGACAAAGGAGCTTCTAGATATCTCCATGCAAATCGAGAGCTTTTCCATCAATTCTAGGATGTAGAAGAAGGTGAGTGTCTTCATGGAAAGTCTGCTACTGCTGGAGTACTTGGTAACGGGAAGGTTTTGTTTAAACTTACTTCTGGAAATACGTTGGCTTTGAACGATGTATTGTATGTCCCTTCCCTTCGTAGGAATTTAGTATCTGGTAGATTAGTGAACAAAATTGGGATGAAGCTTGTTCTTGAATATGATAAAGCTGTAATAACTAGGAATAAGGTATTTGTGGGAAAAGGATATCTAGTTGATGGTATGTTTGTATTAAACTCTACTGTTTCTAGTAATGGAAGTGCTTTTGCTTTTGTTTATGTGAAAGAATTCTTTGACTTATGGCATAATAGATTGGGATACATCAATGTATACTCAATAAATAGACTAAGAAAACTGAATATGATAAATATAAAAAATAACACTTTGTCTTCTAAATGTCTTATATGTGTTGATCCCAAACATGCTAAAAAAACCTTTCAAATCATTCGCTAAGAGAAGTACGGAATTACTATAATTAATACACTCGAACTTAGCAGATTTTAAGAACACAATCAATAAAGGAGGTAAACACTATTATATAATCTTCATTGATGACTTTTCTAATACACCAAAATCTATCTACTTAGATCTAAAGATGAGACTGTAGAAATGTTCTTAAAATTTAAGGCTAAATTTGAAAACCAATTAGACCGATCAAACGGCTTAACTCTGTTATGGGTGGAGAGTATTCTACTGATTTATAAAATGTTTCTGTGAGAAAAATGAAATTATCCATGAAACTATTTCACCTTACAGCCCCAAACAAATTGGTGCAGCTGAAAGGAAAAATAGAACTCTTAATAATATGATGAATGCAATGCTTTTAAGTTCTGGTATGACTAACAATATGTGAGGGGAAGCTGTATTATCTGCATGTTATATACTTAATAGAGTGCCTCATAAAAAGTTGGATAAAACCCCATACGAATTGTGGAGAGGTTTTCCTCCAAACCTAAATTTTTTTAAAGTGTGGGGGTGTCTAGCTAAGGTGGGTTTAATAGACAGGAAAAACTAATATAGGACTTAAAACATTTGATTGTGTTTTTATGCTTCTAATAGTGTTGCATATCATGTCTTTAAATGATTAAACTATTCACTGATGTGTTGCATATCATGTCTTTAAATGTGTTTTCTTTAAGGAATTGTAATAATGAGATTTCTTTTGGCTCTTCTATGTTCATCGATGTGTCATTGTCTTTGCCTACTCTACCACATGCTGCCAATGAATCTAAAAATGAACTCAGAAGGAGTAAAAGAAACGTACAAAGACTAACTTTGAAGAATACTTCATTACCGTTTTTTGGTAGAAAACACCAATTTTGAAAGGGTTGATGATACTATTGTTTTTGTACTTTTAATTGAGAAAGATTCTAAAACATACGAAGAGGCAATTAACTCTAGGGATGGTAACTCTTGAGAAGATGCTATTAAAAGTGAACTTAATTTTATAACATCTAACCATATGTGAGACTTAGTTGACCTACACAAGGGATGCAAATCAATTAGGACTAAGTGGATCTTAGAAAGAAATTGAAAACTCGCGGTTCTGTAGATAAATTCAACGCTAGACTAGTACCCATTGGATTCACTCAAAATAAAAGCATTGATTATTTTGACACTTATTCACTTGTCACCAAGATGGGTACTATCATAACTTTAGTTTCTTGGCGGTTATACATAATCTAGTGGTGCACCAAATGGATGTGAAAACTACTTTTAATAATGGTGACTTAGAAGAATAAATTTATAGAGAATAAGGTTTGCAAATTAAGGAAGTTTCTTTATGGCCTAAAATAGGTTCCTAAACAATGGTATGAAATAATTGATAGTACCCTAGTAAATAATGGTTATATAGCGAATGCTTCTGACTTCTATGTATATTCAAAAGTATTTGGTCCTCAATGTGTGATTATTTATCTTTATGTTGATGAAATGTTAATATTTGATACAAATATGGTCGTGGTAAATGAAGCAAAAAGTTTCATTTCCTCCAAATTTGAGGTGAAAGGTTTGGGAGAGGCTAATGTGATACTAGGAATTAAAATGAGAAAAATCACATCCGGTTTCTCACTAAATCAGCCTCACTACATAGAGAACTTTTTAAAAAGGTTTAGTTATTTTGATATAAATCCTGTTCGATCTCCGTACGATCCTAGTAAGCATCTTAAAAATAACAAAGGGCCTAGTGTGTCATAAGATGAATATGCCAAAGTCATTGGAAGAATAAATATTTCTTATGAATTATACCAAACCAAATAAAGCTTACATCATTAGTCATTTGAGTAGGAACACTCATAACCCTAACAACGAACATTAAGAAGCTCTTCATCATCTTTTGAGGTACCTTAAGGGTACAATTGATTGATGCTTGCATTTTAATAAATATCCTTTTGTTTTTGAGGGATTTAGTGATGCAAACTGGGTTACTTATAACGATGAAGTTAGCTCCATTAGTGGCTATGTATTCACTTTGGGAGGAGGTGCTATATTATGGAAGTATTCTAAACGTGTAATGACCCAATCCAATTTCTATAACCCTAGCTCCTTCTCCCTCTCTCTCCTCTCTCTTCCCCTTACCTTTGCAGCTGCTACCCTCTTCCTACCCACCCTCCTCTTCGGCCGTGCATGCACCCACCTCCGACCGAGCACAACCCACCTACCCACGACCACAACCCCTCCTATCCTCTCGGCCGTACACCCACCCGCCACCTAAGCCTCCAGCGAGCCACGTACCCACCCATCCACCCAAGCCTACCCCTTCATCCACCCCTACCCACTCGGCCTACACGCCTACACACCCCACCCTCCATCTCCTTTCGGCCACCACACCCACACGTCGTACCCACCTACACCCTCCACCCCTTATCCTCATGCACCCACACACCCCACTTCGGCCACCCAAGCCCTAGGCCATGTGCACTAAGCTAGGCTAAAACCCTTTGCCTCCTTTTCCCCTCTTCATTTAAAAAAAATTAATTTTCAAAGTTATTGGATCGTGTTCGTGTTCGTGCCTTTTGGATCATTGTTGTTTGATTTGTGGTCTCCATCTCCATTCCGCTTCGTGTCCGTTCGTGTAGTTCTCACCGTCGTTAGCCACGAAAGGTGAAAAATCACTCACGGGTAACTTCTTATGATTAAGTGAATAGACACCAATTGAAATGTAAATTGAAATGTTGTAGTTAGATTTGTTTAGCTTATACTATATGATTCTGATATGATATGATGCTCACCTGTGACACGATATGATATGTTATATGATATACTCCGATATGTTATGTTGTTTATTTATTTATACCACATTGCAAGTTCCCTAACTATGGGTAGAAATGATACATACCCGAACGATCTTTTAGATTAGGAAAAATCATTATGGGTTAAAATGATAGACCTAAGCGATTTTATTGATTTGAAACTATTAATTTGGGATACGGGTTGAAATAATATATACCTGGAAATTTAATTATAATTTGGGTTGAAATGATATATACCCAACCACTTGGCCATAGGATAGAAATTATATACAGACATCGTTGGTCAGTTTTAAATTATTTTCTAAATTATAAAGTATGTTTTGATTTAATAAATTTGAGTTTTAAAATTTAATTTAATGATTTTATTTAAAATTTATATTTGGAAATAATAATACTTTTATATGTTTTAAAATTTTAAATTATAAGCTAAATATAGTTTAAATGTAATTTTAAGATTTTAACTTATAATTTTATTTAGATTTAAAAATATATAATTTAAATAAATTTAAAAGTTAATTTAATAAAATATTTAATATAGTTTTAATTTAATATAATAAACATAGTTTTAATTTAATATAATAAACATAGTTTTGATTTAATATAATTAATATAGTTTTAATTTAATAATAAATATAGAATTTTATATAATAATTTTCATAAATAAAATTCAAGAAGTTAAGTGGAGAATAATTTGTAATTAAATTTTTATTTAAAGGATTTAAAATTTAAATAAGATTTTATTTAAGTTTTAAAGATATGATTTTTGGAATGTAATAATTTGATTTAATATGAATTGTAAGATAAATGCTTTAAATCTAAAATATAATTGAAGTTAAATATTTTAGTATTGATTTAAATTATTATTTAAGATTTATTATTTAAGTGTTTTATAAAAAGGGGGAATTAATTTTAAGAACAAAAACTTGTATATTTTTAGCCGCAAGGACACGACCTTAATATTTTAACCACAAGGACAAACATTCTCCTAAAAAGTAATCATAAGGACAACCATTCTTCCAAAATTATTCATAAGGACAAACATTCTTGCAAAACTGCTACCGAACTAAAAACTGATACCTAACAACTGCTACCGATAACTACAAACTGATACCTAAAAACTGCTATCAATAACTAAAAACAGATACCTAAAGGAAGTTGTCCTTCAGGCTAAAATACCGAAGGTCTGTCCTTGAGGTTAAAACGCTGAGAAATTTTGTCCTTGACAATAATTTCCTGTTATAAAAATGTCCACGGTGTGAAAAATGTAAGTGTTTGGTTGTTAAAGAGACCAGGGTCGGATATTTTCATACTCTTTGCCAATTCCGAAACCACTTTAACAACTGCACACGTGGTGGAGAATCCAGAACGAAGTAGGATGGTTTGGCAGAAGCTGTTGGTTTGAGGTAAGAAACGCAGCCCTGACCATCTGGTCAGCTTGATATGAATAAAAGAGGAGCTATACTGGGCCAAGTGAGGTCGCTCCTCCGATCGAGCACGCTTCTTCGAAACCACCTTTATTACTGTGTGATGTGATTTGGTGCATACCTTTGATTATGGGAGTGTGTCTCGAGGTGGACGGTAGTAGCTGCTACGTGTTACCACCAGTCCAAGAGTGCAAAATGGTAGAATCCTACCCTGGGCATAGCATCGTGTGCTTTGTCATATGCCTTATCGAGCCCACTACGATTTTGGTTTGTGTCGTACCAATGGAGTGCTCCCTGATAGCCCACCAGGTAGTGGAGTTTACAGTACTGTATAGACTACGACACTTATAAAAATGTGTTAAGGGAGATATGGATAACGCCTTAACGCTATTTTTAATGTATTATACTTTACTACTAGACATTACATATATAGCGTATATTACTACATATGTAAATAGTTTAACGGATCCTTAAAGGATGGCAATCCCAAACATCCTTTGAGTTATTGTTGCATTTCATTTGTTACATTTCACTTGAGTTGATTTACTTACATGAGAATGTTAGTCCTGACTCGAGTGTTTTGTTTTTACTTTATGCTTGGGTCAGTTTGAGTTTCACAGCATTCAGGACTCACCTTTTGGAATTAGAGACTTTGTTGGAGATCTATCCATCTATCTGCTTAGCTATTTCAGTTCAGACATTTGTCATTTGCTTATGTATTAGTGAACTTCTATGTATTTGGATTTCTGTTGTAATTGCTTCTGACTCTGTTATTTCTATAGTAGCTTCATGAACTAATATGTTTTATTTATTATGTTGCATATTCTATGTCTATGATTCTATGATTGATTCTATTTACCCCAGAAATAATTAACAATCTATTGCTTTGAATGATTCAAGTCTGATATATGTGTTATTGTCGATTTGAATGGTTCAAAATAACGGGTCATTACAGTTGGTATCAGAGCTTTGGTTTAGGCAAACCTTAGCCTATTGGGTAAAAACTCATTAGAGATAGGGTAGTAATACCATAGAATGAGTAGAATTAATTACGAAATCACTCTAGTTTCAGCTTGATTCTTAGTTAGGATTCTCTTTGATTTGGATTCCTTTGGATATAAATCTCTTCCTTTGTTTTAAAATCAATTCTTGAATTTTTGGGATGAATCGTTGGAATGCCAGAGGTAGGGATCGAGAATCCTCACAGTTACCTCTTCCGCTCCTCCTAATCCTAGTGATACCCAATGTACTCTCCAAGGCACCTTTTCTTTGCTTGATTTTCCTGTTCGTGTTCTATTTGACACTGGAGCATCTCATAGTTTCATTTCTATTGATCTTTGTAATATATTTGAACACATCTTGCAACCTATGTTGGCAACTGTATCCTTATGTGTATCTAATCCCATCGGAGGTCCCGCCAACCTCAGTATGATTTGTAAAGGGTGAAACTCTTTAAAATAAGCATCGATTCACAGGGAATTTCTATGTTATTGGTTTCGATTCATTTGATATCTTGCTCGGAGGTGATTGGTTAAAGAGATTTGATGCAGTTATCTCTTGCAAAGCCCGAACCATTTCCTTAGTAGATGACCAGGGTAATTCTTTGGTAATTGCATGTCGTATGCCTTAGGATTATTCCGGTAGCTTTATCTTTTCTCTTGATTCTCATCCTAGTGACCTTGACTCTACTCCTATTGTCAAACTCTTTCCTGATGGTTTTGGTGAAGTCTCTTCTCTTCCTTCTAAGCGAGAAATCGAATTCCGCATCGATCTTATTCCTGGAGCCTGACCAGTAGCTCTTCCTCCCAAAAGGATGGCACCTAGGGAGAAAGTCGAGTTGAGGAAGCAGATAGGAGACTTATTTTCCAAGGGTTTGATTAGGCCGAGTCATTCGGAATGGGGAGCAGCTATGGTATTCGTCACTAAATCTGATGGTTCCTTGAGGATGTGTGTTGATTATAGGGAGCTGAATAAGCTTACTATGAAAAAACAGATATCCTATGCCTCGTATCAACGACATGTTCGATCAGCTCTATGGAGCTAAAGTCTTCTCTCAGCTTGATCTTGCCACAGGTTTTCAGCAGCTTAGAGTTGCCGAGGAGAGCATTCCCAAAATGGCTTTCCATACTGAGAATGGTTTCTATGAATGGTTAGTTATGCCTTTTGGTTTGATTAATGCACCGGCCTTCTTCGTTGATCTTATGAATCGTGTTTCCGTGATGTTCTCAACAAGTTCGTTCTTGTCTTTGTCGATGATATTTTTGTCTTTTCTAAGTCAGAGATGGAGCATGAAACGCACTTGAGTTTTATTCTTGAAACCCTTAGGAGTCATCAGTTGAAAGCTAAATTCTTGAAATGCCATTTCTGGAAGGATGAAGTCTAATTCCTTGGGCATATTGTTTCTGAAAATGGGGTTTCGGTCGATCCTGTTAAGGTCACCGCAATCAATGTAAGTCTATCCACCATTCTTCCTTTGTAATTTGATTATCTTATCTTTCTTTGAATTCAAATTCCCTATTCTATTTTCAGGATTGGGAAAGACCTAAAACTCCTTTTGATATCCGTAGCTTTTTGGGCCTAGCTGGTTATTATCGAAGGTTTATAGAGAATTTTGCTCGGATTGCTACACCTCTCACTGCTTTGACTCATAAGAATGCTAAGTTTGTTTGGAGTGATAAGTGTAAAGCTACATTTAATGAGTTAAAGCGCAAGCTTACTTCCATACCAGTTCTTACTGTTCCAAATGGAAGTGAAGGATTAACGATATACACTGATGCTTGTCGAGAAGGTTTGGGCGTTGTCTTGATGCAGAACGGGAAGGTTATTGCTTATGCCAGTTGTCAATTGAAGACCCATGAAGCCAATTATGTAACTCATGATTTGGACTTGCTTTCTGTAATGTTTACTTTGAAGTTATGGAGGCATCATCTTTTGGGAAATAAGTTTGAGCTCTTTACGGATCACCAGTCGCCGAAGTATATTTTCACCCAGAAGGATTTGAACCAGAGGCAAGTTAGATGGCTCAAGTTTCTAGCTGCTTATGACCTTGACATCAACTACACTCTAAGGAAGGCTAATGTGGTAGCCGATGCCTTAAGTCGGAAAAGGGCAATGTTATGTCAGATTGTGGTTTCTTCGTCCCTTTTGGATTGTATCGCAGCCAAGCAAGATGAAGACATGATTCTTAAGCTCATGAAGGAGAATGTTCATAGTAGGGAAGGCGGTAGCTAAGGTGATTTGGGAGCACAAATCGAGCAAAATGGAGTTTTAAGAATTAATAATCGAATTTGTGTTCCGAATATCGATGGATTAAGGCAGGAAGTGCTTAAGGAGAATCATCATTCCAGACTCTCTATTCATCCAGGAGTTACGAAGATGTACCAGAATATGAAGAAGCTGTATTGGTGGAGTGGTATGAAGCGTGATATCTCCCTTTATGTTAGCAGATGTATCACTTGCCGGCAGGTTAAGGCTGATCATTAGAAGACCGCTGGATTGTTGCAACCCCTTGAGTTCTCAATTGGAAGTAGGAACAGGTTTCTATGGATTTTATTGATGGATTACCGAGGATGAGAAGGGGTAATGAGAGTGTATGGGTAGTTGTTGATAGGCTGACCAAGTTAGCTCATTCATTCCGGTCAGGTCAAATCGCACTGCTTCGAGTTTTGCTGAGATTTATATAAGAGAGAATGTCAGGCTTCATAATGTTCCATCCAGCATTGTTTGGGATCGAGATCCTACCTTTACCAGCCAGTTTTGGAAAGCATTTCAGGAAGCTCTGGGTACTCGTTTGAATCTGAGCACAACTTATCATCCGCAGACCCATGGTCAGACGGAGAGTGTTAATCAGATTCTGGAAGACCTTCTTCGTGCCTGTGTTCTTGATTATGGAGGATCCTGGGAAGATTATCTCCATCTCGTTGAATTCACTTATAATAATAGCTATCAGGTATAATCTTAATTTTTAAATTAAGGTTACTGAAAGCCTTCATTTGTTTAATCTCATCCTTCGAATTCAGGCTAGTATCGCAATGTCTTTGTTTGCCGCTCTTTATGGACGACCTTGCAAATCTCCATCTTGCTGGATTGAATCCGGTGATCGTTTGGTTCTTGGACCCGATATGATTCTAGAAGCATCTGAGATGGTTGAGGAGATCAAGAGGATGATGAGGATTGCTTAGGATAGGCAGAAGAAGTATGCAGATAGGCGAAGGAGGAGTTTGGAATTTACAGTGGGTGATCAGGTTTTTCTTAAGATATCGCCACTAAAGAATGTGATTCGTTTTGGACGGAAAGGGAAGCTTGCTCCTAGATTCATTGGTCCTTTCCGCATCTTAAGAGAGTTGGTCCTTCAGCTTATCGAGTGGATTTTCCTAAGAGGCTATTTGGAGTGTATAATGTCTTCCATGTTTCGCATCTTCGCAAGTGTCTCCATGATCCATCTTTGATTGTTCAGCCTGCTTTACTCGAGAATTTGGATGTTGAGCGAAATCTCACTGTCAAGAGGAAGCCACTTCGTATTTTCAATAGAGGTACGAAGCAGCTGAGGTGAAAATCTGTCAACCTGGTCAAAGTACAATGGAGTACAAACGATCGGGATTGTACCTGGGATACGGAGGAGAGCATGCGTGCTTCGAATCCTGAACTGTTTGTATCAGGTACTATTCGTTTCGAATCTATCTTATCTTTTCTGCTTATTTTATTCTCCTTTTTCATTCATTTTCTAGGACAAAAAGTTTTAAGTGGAGGAAAGTGTAACAACCCGAAAATTTCAATCAAATTTTAAAAGAAAATTTATTTGAATTTTTAAGCTAAATATTTTAAAATTTAAATAAATTTGAATTTGAATAACGATTTTGGGATATTGAGTAATATATTTTTTCAAATTCAATAAAATAAAAAAAATTTTGAAATTTCAAATTTTGGTCCAATTTGGTCAAAGTTTGAATTTTGGTTGAAAATCTATATTTTGAAATTTATTCTTTTTTTATGATACTAGACTAAATTCTAACCTCCACTCCACTTTTCATTTCGTTAAAATCTGATTACTACATCTTCAAATCTGCAATTTTCTACATAAAAATGCGCGTTTATTTGTATGTATTTTGCATATTTTCATATTTTTGGGTTTTGGGCTTGATTTATTGGGCTTGGTTGTTGGGCTGGGATACTAGGGGTCATTTGAATAGATTCATACCTATTCCTGAATAGACATGTCTGTTGAGAAAGACATGTACGTACTTTTATCTGGCTTTCCTTCCTCTTCCTCATTCTTTCAGCCTGAAGAAAACTTACAGTAAACTTCTTCATCTCCTTCCTCCTCCATTTCCCCAATCCAATTCCTATAACCCTAGCTCCTTCTCCCTAGCATCTCCCTCTCTCTCTCTCCCCTACCTTTGTCGACGCCACCCTCCTCCTACCAACCATCCTCTTCGGCCGTGCATGCACCCACCTCCGGCCGAACACAACCCACCTAACCATGGCCACACACCCCTCTACCCTCTCGGTCGTACACCCACCCACCACCTAAGCCTCCACCGAGCCATGTACCTACCCATCCACCCAAGCCTACCCCTTCATCCACCCCTACCCACTCATCCTACAGGCCTACACACCCCACCCTTCACCTCCTTTCGACCACACCATCCCACCCACACGCCGTACCCACCTACACCCTCCATCCCTTAGCCTCACGCACCCACACACCCCACTTCGACCACCCAAGCCCTAGGCCGTGTGCACCTAGCTAGGCCGAAACCCTTTGCCTCCTTTTCCCCTCTTCATTTAAATTTTTTTTCGAAGTTATTGGATCGTGTTCGTGTCTTTTGGATCATTGTTGTTTGGTTTGTAGTCTCCATCTCCGTGTCCGCTTCGTGTCCGTTCATGTAGTTCTCACCGTCGTTAGCCACGAAAGGTAAGAAATCAATCATGACTAATTCTTATGATTAAGTGAATGGACACCAATTGAAATGTGAATTGAAATGTTGTTGTAGTTAGATTTGTTTAGCTTATACTATATGATTTTGGTATGATATGATGCTCACCTGTGACACGATATGATATGTTATATGATCTACTCTGATATGTTATGTTGTTTATTTATTTATACCACATTGCAAGTTCCCTAACTATGGGTAGAAATGATACATACCCGAACGATCTTTTAGATTAGGAAAAATCATTATGGGTTAAAATGATAGACCTAAGCAATTTTATTGATTTGAAACTATTAATTTAGGATACGGGTTGAAATGATATATACCCGGAAATTTAATTATAATTTAGGTTGAAATGATATATACCCAATCACTTGGCCATAGGATAGAAAATTATATACAGACACCGTTGGTCAGTTTTAAATTATTTTCTAAATTATAAAGTATGTTTTGATTTAATAAATTTGATTTTCAAAATTTAATTTAATTTAACGATTTTATTTAAAATTTATATCTGGAATATGATAATATTTTTATATGTTTTAAAGTTTTAAATTATAAGCTAAATATAGTTTAAATGTAATTTTAAGATTTTAACTTATAATTTTATATAGTTTTAAATATATAATTTCAATAAATTTAAAGTTAATACAATAAAATGTTTAATATAGTTTTAATTTAATATAATAAATATAGTTTTAATTTAATATAATAAATATAGTTTTGATTCAATATAATTAATATAGTTTTTATCTAATAATAAATATAGAATTCTATATAATAATTTTCATAAATAAAATTCAAGAAGTTAAGTGGAGAATAATTTGTAATTAAATTTTTATTTAAAGGATTTAAAATCTAAATAAGATTTTATTTAAGTTTTAAAGATATGATTTTTGGAATGTAATAATTTGATTTAATATGAATTGTAAGATAAATGTTTTAAATCTAAAATTTAATTGAAGTTAAATATTTTAGTATCGATTTAAATTATAATTTAAGATTTATTATCTAAATGTTTTCTAAAAATGACCATGGTGTGAAAAATGTAAGCGTTTGGTTGTTAAAGAGACCAAGGTCGAATATTGTCATACTCTCTGCCAATTCCGAAACCACTTTAACAACTGTACATGTGGTGGAGAATCCAGAATGAAGTAGGATGGTTTGGCGGACGCTATTGGTATGAGGTAAGAAACGTAGCCATGACCTTCTGGTCAACTTGATATGACTAAAACAGGACCTATACCGGGCCAAGTGAGGTCGCTCCTTCGATCGAGCACGCTTCTTCGAAACCACCTCTATGTAATGTAATTTGGTGCGCACCTTTGATTATGGGAGTGTGTCTCGAGGTGGGCGGTAGTAGCTGCTATGCATTACCACCAGTCCGGGAGTGCAAAACGGTAGAATTCTACCCATGGCATAGCCTCGCGTGCCTTATCATATGCCTTATCATATGCCTTATCAAGCCTACTACGATTTTGGTTTGTGTCGTACCTATGGAGTGCTCCTTGATAGCCCACCGGGTGGTGGAGTTTATAGTACAGTATAGGCTATGGCACTTATAAAAATATGTTAAGGGGGATATGGGTAATGCCTTAATGCTATTTTCAATATATTATACTTTACTGCTAGACATTACATATATAGCGTATATTACTACATATGTAAATAGTTTAACGGATCCTTAAAGGATGGCAATCCCAAACATCCTTTAAGTTATTGTTGCATTTCATTTGTTACATTTCACTTGAGTTGATTTACTTACATGAGAATGTTAGTCCTAACCCGAGTGTTTTGTTTTTACTTTATGCTCGGGTCAGTCTGAGTTTCACAGCATTCAAAACTCAACTTTTGGAGTTGGAGACTTTGTTGGAGATCTATCTATCTATCTATCTGCTTAGCTATTTCAGTTATTTCTATTCAAACATTTGTCATTTGCTTATGTTTTAGCGAACTTCTATGTATTTGGATTTCTGTTGTATTTGCTTCTGACTCTGTTGTTTCTGTAGTAGCTTCATGAACTACTATGTTTTATTTATTCCGCTGCATATTCTGTGTCTATGATTTTGTGATTGATTCTATTTACCCCAAAAATAATTAACAATCTGTTGTTTTGAATGATTCAAGTCTGACAACTGTGGTTTTATTGTTGATTTGAATGGTTCAAAATAGCAGGTCGTTACAAAACGGATATGTATAGCATGATCTACTGTGGAATCTAAGTTTATTGCTCTTGAGTCGGCAGGTCAAGAAGCATAATGGTTGAAAGACTTGTTGGTAGAAATTCAACTAGGAAAAAAAAACTGATGTTCCAGTTTCTTTGCCCTATGATTCATAGGCCACTATTGGAATTGTAAAGAATAGTGTGTACAATGGAAAAAGAAGGCACATACATGTCAGACACAAAGCGGTCAAGAAACTTTTGAAACAAGGGGTAACTTCATTAGGATATGTATGATCAGAAAGGAACTTGGCAGATTCACTTACGAAAGGATTACCAAGAAATGTGGTCCTTGAATATTCAAGTGGAATGGGCCTCAGGCCTAGAGTCGAGAAAAATTTAATGAATACCCATTGGCAATCACATATGACTACATGATTACTCTTTCTCTTCCTATTTTGTGTTTTAGAGATTGATTTCCTTTTGAATCCATATCCAATTTTGGTAGTGCTCTTGTGATGCACTTAGTGAGTTCATTCGTGAAAATATTGATTTTGAACTATATTTTCATCATTAATCCATAGTCAGATTTGGTGGTGCTTATGTTATGTACTTGGTGGATTTTTTCTTATTTATCTATGATTGAGTCTATTACTCTTACCGAATCCATAAATATTTTTGATGGTGCTTTTGAGATGTACTTCATGGTTTCTATAAACTGTTCCCTATTAAAACCATAAGCAGTTTTGGTGGTATTTTTGAGACGCACTTGATGGAATATATAAACCTATTTTCTATTAATTCCATAACCAACATTAGTGGTACTTTTGAAACGCACTTTGATGGATTTTACCAATATTTTCCTATTAATTCAATAACCTGTCTTGGTGATGCTTTTGAGAGGTACTTGACAAACATTACTTATTTTTCTCTTATCTTGACTAATAAAATCCATAGCCGGATTTGGTGGTGCATTTGAAATGCAATGGATGGATTCTATTGTTTGACTTGAGGTTGAGTTTCATGCTCTTAATGAGTCCATAACAAGGTCTGGTTATGCTAGGGAGGCGCACTTGATGGACTTACCTACTTGAGTGTGAAGGTGAGGCCGCCTTCTATGGGAGATTTTAGTTGATTTCTCTAGAGTACGCATGAGTTTTCAAGGTAAGTGCATGACTATAAAAAACACATGTATATGGCCGAGAAGTGTAGATATCAAAAGAATAATACAATTTGTGAAGTTTCAATCAAATCTTGTAGTTTAAGAGAAATTCACTACATATGCAAAGTTGTAGCTTCGCTTCTTGTGCATCAATTCAAATCGAAAGATATTGGTGCATATGTGCGAAAAAATTCTTTTGCTCGGGTTGTTTATCTTTCATCTGTTTGGAGTTTTCTTGTATTTAATTGGGGATTATTGGATAACTAGAATAAAACTTTAATCCCACATCGTCTGATATCTTGTTATTCTCCTCTTTATATATCCTTATTTCTACTACTTATCGATTAGGCGTAGGTAGCATGGATTAACAGGCAAGCTCACACACGCACGCTTGTATGGACAAATGGTGAATGTGGCACTTTGATGGTGCACTTGGCAGTTAGCACTGTGCACTACACTGTAATGAAATAAGCTTGGTTATCTATTACTCTTCCTTCTTCTTTTTTAAATTTTCGCCCCTCAAAACTGAAAAGACAAATCTTATTATCTGCGTATCAGTTAATTGTAATTAATAGAGTTTATGAATATATTAGAAGAATTGGCTCTTCATTGCCCCCGACTGTTCGAATTTCTTAAATTTTGAGGTCTGAGCTGTAGTTTCTACACCCACACCTATTTATTCCCATTCGTTTGATAGAGAGAATGCACAGTGTTATCCTGTCTTTTGGCAAGGCCGTGACACCAAGAACTTAACTAGAAACCAATGACGGTTCGTCTTAGAGATCGGTTATACCCAGGCTCACTATGGATATCGGTGAATTTTGTCAGAGTCCGGATCAAGCTACGATCGATAAGACACAACGAGCGAAGCCATGGAAGCCAGCGTTCCAAATCTCAAGTCAATCCGAGTTCGTATGCTCAAGTTATGATCGATGCAAGATTAAGGAAATAATCCCATTTTCGTATCCATCATCGAACCCCGGTTCGAATCCATCACTTTCGTATCGATCAGAAAGGCAGTGACCTCACATCCATCCTAGAGCCTCAGTTCGACTCGATCGACTTCCCATCCATCGACAAGCCACAGTTCGACTCGATCGACTTCGCATCCATCGACAAGCCACAGTTCGACTCGATCGACTTCGCATCCATCGACAAGCCACAGTTCGACTCGATCGACTTCGCATCCATCGACAAGCCACAGTTCGACTCGATCATCCAATGTCCACTTCATATCCATCAAAGAGCCTTTGTTCGAATCCATCAGGCGTCTGTAGTTCGTATCCATCAGTTGACCCTAGTTCGTATCCATCAAATAATCATTACTTCGTATCCATCAAGGAACCACTGTTCGTATCCATCAAGCCAAGCAGAGTCGCCATCTGTTTGTATCCACCACAATATCATTTGTTCGTCTCCATCAAGCCGAGCAACTTGGATCGATACGAACAGAGCCACTTCCATCGATACGAACAGAGCTACTTCTATCGATACGAATTGGACCACCTCTATCGATATGACCAGAGCAAGACTATCGATACGAACAACATAGTTCTGATCGATACGAACCAAACCGCCTATGTAAAAACCCGAACTTGCATCGATCATAACTCACAATCTACAAGTCCAAATGCTATGAAATTTTCACAGAAGCTTACGCGCATGCTAAAGAACGTTCACACCAAATTTCGACTCCATTGGACGCAATCTTGATCGATACGAAATTCATTCGTATCGATCACGGATCGGGCGAAAACTTCACGGGCTTGGTCGCGTGGGCCCACTCACGTGCCAGAAGAAGTCTCCCGAGATCTGAGTGAAATATCAGCCTCCTACACCTATAAATAGACCCCTAGAGCCTACAGAAAAGGGATCTTTGAATTCTCCAACGCCCAGACTCTGCCGGATTCAATTCCATACTCCATTGCTGCTGCTGTTAACGAATTGGACTGCTGTAATTCATTGTTATCTGATGTAACCTGCTGCAATCAATTGTAATCATCAAAGAAACATCAATAAAGCGAACAATTTCATAGTGGACGTAGGAAATACACCGAACCACTCTAAATCTTTGTGTTTCTGTGCATTTTTATTATTTTCCTATCTGTTTTTTGGAGTTTTTGTAAGATAATCCACTTTTTCCATTTGATTTCTTCATTTTATCTCTTCAAAAACTTCCGAAGAGTGTTGTGCCCATTTTTAGTACAAACACTTTGGTGCTTTCATTGAGAGTTGAACTCAGTTTTTTTCCTGCTCCTTGGATCTCCTATCGATACCGGATTGCATAAATCCAAGAAGAAGATCCAGATCTCAGACCTTGAAGCCCTTCCATTCTATTCAAATTTGCATCAGATCTAGGAAAGGACTTCATCAATTCATCATGGTAAGCACACGAACTGCTTCTACAGCTGCTGAACAAGAAGGACGGGACAGACAGAACCCCGTGCAATTGCCTCCATCCAACCAAGAAGCTGCCGAACCTTTAGATCCATCAGGCCCGGTTACCAGACAAGAATTCCAGATGCTGCTTCAAGAGTTGACCCAGAGTCGGCAACAACTTACTGAACAACTGCGTGCCAACACGGAGTTGACCAACTAGCTAAATCGCCAAAGGCACAGAAGATCCAGAAGAGATCAAGGTTCTTATTCTTCCACGAAGAGTTCAGCCTCATCTGATGATCATCACCGATCCACACGCCCACGGCTGGATGTAAGCTACACCCAAGCCACAGGACACCAACCTGCCTTAAGTCTTGGACAACCCAGAACTGGACCATCCACCAGTCATCATACCGGACCTTCATCTCGAGGGGGTGCCGCTCCTTACCATGTCACAGGCAACCTTGCTGCCACCACCACTACCGAACAAGGAGTTAATGCTAGAAATCAAGCCGATCCGCATCGTCACCAACGAGATCATACTCCCGAACCTTACGTCCCTAAAAACGTTGAACCAAGGAGGCGAGGCACGGACCGTCGACCGCGTCCGGTCCAGACTCACGCTGTGGAACCCGACCACACCTTGGCACAACATCCTCCAAATATCCGGATACCGGATATACCAACGATGATTCGTCAGATGATCCATGAAAGTCAGGGTCTCACTAACGGCGACTGGGGAATCTCCCGGAGTCATACCCCTTTCATTGATGATATATTATATCTGAACCACCTCGGCGCTTCAGGATGCCAACTTTGCCAGTCTATGAAGGAAATTCTGATCCAAATCAACACATCCTGAAGTATGAATGGCTAATGAATGCTGCGAGAGCTGATGATGCTGTCAAATGCCGTAGTTTCCCTATTTCCCTAGGGGGCATTGCAACTATGTGGTTTACTCGTTTGCCACCACGATCCATTTCTAATTTCGACCAAATGGCCACCAAGTTTGTTGAACAATTCTGTATGCATGTAGCGAGACCTAAAGATGTTAATACAGTGTCTAGTGTCACTCAAGCTCCCGGAGAAACACTCAGACGTTAATTGGAGCGATTTCATGTTGCATGTGCAGAAGTAAGCAATCCCAATGACAACTCTATCTTGATGGCATTGACTAAGGGGATTGACCCCGATTCCAAGTTCGGAAGTTGGTTAGCTGGGAAGCCACCTGCGTCATTGGACCATTTCTATTCCAAGGCAGCCCAATTCTTGAGAAGGGAGGATGCGAAACAGTCTAGGAAGCAGGATGACGCAGGGCCCAACATTGAAGGAATTCAAAGTAACATCGCAGTTAAACAATCCGGGGAGAGTTCCGGGAAAGTTCAGTTAAATATTCAAAATAAACAGAATCAGCAGAGGGACAGTGGAAATCAAGGTAAAAAACGAGATTAAAGTCGTGGTCCACGACGTAGAGCCCCCATGTTCAACAATTATACTCCGTTGAATACGTCTTTGGAAAATGTGTATTTACAGACCTGTAATATCATTCAATACAAGAAACCTACCCCGAAGCCGTCAACAGAAAGACAAGTCCAAACAGGGAAGTTTTTTATATTCCATGAGAGTTATGGCCATAATACAAATGAATTTCGTCACTTACAAGACCTCATTGAAAAGTTGATACGTGAACGGAAGTTGGATCGGTATGTTCGGGCGCCTCAGTCAGGAGGTGCGGGCCCATCAAATCAGAATCGTGCACCAAATCAAGAAAGGCAAGAGGAACCCGCTCGTACTGGCGAGAGGTTGGTTATTAATACAATAAGTGGTGGTCCTCATCCAGCAAACCGAAGCTGGAAGGAAATGGAGTCGTATGCCAGCTCTATTAGGCATGCAAACTTCGAGTGTTATAGTAGTTTTGATGAAGGGGCTCCGGCCAAACAACAGAAGACGATGATTGCTGACATCGTATTCAGGGATAGAGATGCTGATAAAGTCGAAGCTCCCACTATCGATCCACTGGTCATCTTAGCTCAAGTAGGTCCTGCTTGGATGAAGAGGATCTTAGTTGACAGTGGAAGCTCTGTGAATATTTTGTTTAAACAAGCTTACGACCAAATGAAAATGGAAGCCAAAAATTTGAAACCTTGTTAGTCCCGAATCCACATTTTCAATGGAAGCGCTACTATACCCACTAGAGTAGTGGAACTACCAGTGGAGTTGGGAGTTAGAGAACGCCGGAGAGTGCGGATATTACAGTTCGTTGTGTTAGACATAGACTCCCCTTATAATGCTTTTCTGGGCCCACCGGCCCTCGCTGAGTTTAGGGCAGCTATTGCCCCATGGTGTTTAACCCTAAAGTTTCCCACTGATCGTGGAGTGGGAGTCATCCAAGGAGATCAGGATGCAGCGAGAGCCTGTTATGTTGCCGAGCTGCGGGAGGCGCAACAAAAGGAGAAAGGAAAGGGCGTAGAGGAATCTCTCTGCGTCCGTTTTGCTGATAATTGACAATTGACGCCTGGGCCTAGGCTCGAGCACCCCAACCAGTTCCAAAGGGATCTTGACCCAAGAGAGACTGAAGATGAAGGAGAATCTAAAGAAAGTCAAGCATCCCCGGTCGAACTGACGATCGATGTCCCGATTGATAATGATGATGATTCAAAGATAATAAAGATCGGCTCTTAGCTAAGCCAGCAAACCCAAGAGGAATTGGTTGAATTTCTACGGATGAATCTTGACGTATTCGCCTGGACGCATTCTGATATGTGTGGGATCTCGCCAGACATCGCGAGCCACACTTTGAATATTGACCCGCGGCATGTCCTGGTCAAACAAAAAAGGCGTGGTATGGATCTAGAGAGATCTTCCGCCCTTAAAGAAGAGGTAGAAAAGCTTAAAGCAAACGGGTTCATTCGAGATGCGCTATACCCCGAATGGGTGTCGAATCCCGTGCTCGTCCGAAAGTCGAACGGAAAATGGAGAACATGTGTCGATTACTCCGATCTGAATAAAGCTTGTCCTAAAGACAGTTTCCCGCTTCCCAGAATTGATCAGCTCGTAGACTCAACAGCTGGACATGAACTCTTATCCTTCATGGATGCGTATTCTGGCTACAATCAGATACCAATGTATTTACCTGATTAAGAACATACCAGCTTCATAACCAATCTGGGACTTTATTGCTACAAAGTTATGCCATTCGGACTCAAGAATGCCGGGTCTACTTATCAACGATTGTTCAATCGAATGTTTGCCAATCAAATCGGGAAAACCATGGAAGTATATGTAGACGACATGCTTGTAAAGTCACGATTTTCCACTGACCATATTAAAGACCTGGAAACTATGTTCAACATACTTCGAGAATACAGAATGAAGCTCAACCCACTGAAATGTCATTTTGGGGTTGCATCTGGAAAATTCCTTGGGTTTATCGTCAATGCTAGAGGGATCGAAGCAAATCCTGAAAAGATCTGGGCAATCAGAAATCTTGAAACTCCGAAAACTATAAAGCAAGTCCATAGTCTCAATGGGAAAGTAGCAGCACTAAGTAGGTTCATCTCAAAGTCCACTGACAAATTCATTCCCTTCTTCGATCTGATCCGAAAAGGAAAACGAAACTTTGAATGGACCACAGAGTGTGAGGGCGCTTTCCAAGCACTAATTCAGCATCTATCCACACCACCTATCCTATCAAAGCCTATTCATCATGAGAAGTTGTATGTATACTTGGCGATATCAGATAACGCTATCAGCGTTGCCTTGATTCGAGAAGAAGACAGGATATAGAAGCTAGTATACTACATCAGCAAACGATTGACTGGAGCTGAGAGGAATTATCCGAAGCTGGAAAAATTGGCTTATTGCCTTGTTATTGCATCAAGGAAGCTCCGACCATATTTCCAGGCACATCCTATTATTATTTATACCGACCAGCCGTTACGACAGGTCCTTACGCGGCCTGAGACGTCTGGTAGGTTGCTCAAGTAGAACATCGAATTGAGTCGGTTTGACATTACTTATACTCCAAGGCGAGCCATTCAAGGACAAGTCCTAGCTGATTTCATAGTTGAGTTTACCATTCCAGAGGACTTGCCTGAAACTAGTGAATCTCCCGAATACATCTGGAAGCTGTACACTGATGGTGCATCAAACGACCGGTGTTCGGGCGTTGGAGTTGTACTTAAAACCCCCGAAGGCCGATCTATATGTTATGCTTTAAAGTTCAATTTTCATGCAACCAATAATGAAGTTGAATATGAAGCCCTCTTAGCTGGGCTAAAACTTGCCAGAGATTTGAGAATTATCGCTGTGGAAATTTATTGTGATTCGCAATTAGTTGTGTGTCAGGTTCATGGAGAATATCAAGCAAGAGACCGAAGGCTGGTTGCTTACTTAGCTCGAGTTCAAGAAGTGCTGGATCAGTTTGATTATTATGTCATTTATTGCATACCTCGAGAACGTAATCAGAAAGCCGATTCATTGGCAAAGTTGGCCAGCACAGGCGAAGCTCAGCAAATGGGACTCGTTCCCGTAGAAACGTTAACTTCCCCAAGTATTGACCGGGCAGAAGCAGATTGGGTATGTGAAACTATTCCAGATAAGGAGTCATGGATGACTCCATTCAGAAATTACCTTGAGCACGGAACCCTGCCGGAGCGCAGAAGTGAAAAGAGACAGGTCCTTCGGAAGGCCTCACGATTCACCATCCAGAATGGAATCATGTACAGAAGAGGGTACTACGTTCCTTTACTCCGGTGTATCGCTCACGATAAAATTAAACAAGTATTACACGATGTACACGAGGGAGAATGTGGCGATCACACTGGGGGGCAAGCACTAGCCAAGAAAATACTTCGATATGGATATTATTGGCCGACTGTGAATCGCGATGCGTCGGATTATGCAACGAAATGTGATAAATGTCAAAAGCATGCTCGAATTCCTAGAGCCCCACCTACCGAGATAACACAAATGGTCAGCCCATAGCCGTTTGCAATATGGGGCATTGACATCATTGGTACTCTACCTCTGGCAAAAGGCGGTGTGAAATACGCCATCGTCGCAGTTGATTACTTTACAAAGTGGGCTGAAGCTGAACCTCTTGCTACCATAACGATGAAAAAAGTAATCAACTTTGTAGTCCGCAACATTATTTGTCGATTCGGTCTCCCACACACCATTATTACTGACAACGGAACCCAATTCGACAGTGCTGAATTTAAAAATTTTTGCAAACGATTTCACATTCAAAAGAAATTCTCTACAGTTGCGCACCCTTAAGCGAACGGACAGGTCGAAGCGGTTAATAAAGTTATAAAGTCCATTCTGAAAAAAACGACTGGAAAAGGTCGGGGGCAAGTGGGTCGATGAACTTCCTATGGCTTTATGGGCTTACCGAACAACCCACAAGTCCGGGACCGGTCACACTCCATTCTCTCTCTCTTATGGTTCAGAAGCTGTTATTCCAGTCGAGCTAGAAGTACCTTCCCATCGTGTGACATACTATGATCCGAAGATAAATGCTATATAACTTGCTGAATCTCTCGATTTTCTAGATGAGAAGTGTGAAGAGGCTGATTTGAGGGCAGCCGCATATCGAAGTCGAGTCGCCCGATTGTACAACGCCAAGGTCCGCCCGCGAACCTTTGAACTAGGTGATCTCGTCCCAAAAAGAATCTATCCGGTTCCTTCGCATATGAAGCCGATATGGGAAGGACCATATGTTATTGAACGAAGGCTCAGAGATGGCACATTCAAATTATCGACCGTTGACGGTCTTACTCTGCCAAGAGCCTAGAATAGCGAGAGTCTTCGTCGCTACTACACATGACATGCTATGTTTATTCATTTAGTTTATTTTCCATTTTGCAATTTGTTTCTGCATTTCGAAATTAGAATTTGTAATAAGGCAACTGACTTTGCCATATTTTCTTATTTCAGCAATAAAATGCAATCTCTTCGAGCCAGAGCTGTGATTTACTTGAAATACTTCATATGAACATCACCATGCATGGAGAGCTAAGTTTCACCATACAGTGGGATTTATTCAAATAGGGAGTGACTGTGATGCAACCGGTCACTCGCTAAGTGAAACCCGAGCTCGGGGACAAACCATCACACCAAAGTCAAAAAAGGATTGATACACGACAATCCTTCGCTTAACTCCAGATTCCCAGAGTGCGAACTGGAGTATAAACTTACGAATACGTCTACAAAGAGGGTGGATTCGTCCGCCTAACGACTTCGTCCGTATCTAAACCAAGTTTGAGGAGGGTGGACCCGTCCATCTAATGACCTCACTTGTTAACTCGGGGTGGATGCGATCCAAACATCCACGATCCTGATTCATTTTTCGTTCCCAGAGTGCGAGCGAAATCCAAAAACATACAGCAGATGTGACTGACCGTCTGTTTATCAACTCCGAACTCCTAAAGTGCGAGTCGGAGTATAAACATCAACTCTGAATTCCTAGAGTGCGAAACGGAGTGTAAACCTCAACTCCAAATTCCCAGAGCGCGAATCGGAGTATAAACATCAACTCCGAACTCCCAGAGTGTGAGTCGGAGTATAAACATTAACTCCGGATTCCCAGAGTGCGAACTGGAGTATAAACATTAACTCCAAATTCCCAGAGTGCGAAACGGGGTGTAAATGCCAACTCCGAACTCCCAGAATGCGAGTCGGAGTATAAATGTCGATTACGAGTCCCTAGAGCGCGGACGTATAATTAAAACTCAAGCCGGCGTGACCAACCGCTAATAAGCAAATGAGAGTCCCCAGAGTGCGGATATGATCACCGATGATCGAACAAGTATGGATGAACCACTCAATCTCCACTTGTCCCAAACATCCGTTCAACGGCACTAGACTCAATGTGTTGTAAGTAAAATGAAATCGTTGGCTGATGTTCAACAACTCAACCCCAAGTCTGGGGGGCAGGACTTAAGCATCGACCGCTGACTGAAGCGGTGCAACGTCAAAATTCGACTCACTTCCCGGTCATAAATCATGTCCACAGTTTCCAGGCCTGGCGAAAAAAGTCAAACTTGACTCGGAACCTGAAACTTCACAAGTGTACTTCTGATATTGAAACACTTAGGCAAATATACAATAACTGAGAAGAAGCCAAAAAAGAAAAGTTTCATTTCTACTTTCTGTGAAAGAATTTCATATACAAGTTTACTCCAAAAAATCCTACTAGTAGAGGCCGAACCCGCATCTATACAAGGCCAACAAAATGAAAGTCAAAATAAACTGAGTAAGCATGTCTAATCTTTCTTCTTCCTCGGCTTCCGTTTCGGTGTGGACCTGCTGGAGCCGCCGCTGCCTTTCCTCTTTGAGCCTTTACTTTTCAGTGGTCGGTCTCCAGGCGGGGGCATGATCTCAACATCCTCCTCCGAGATCGAATGAATAGAGATGCTTCCTGCGGGTGGAGTCGGAGGAACAGGATCAAGTGTAGAAGGAGGAATGGGCACACTGGTGTCAAAAACTATACCACCAGAAGATATCATTCTGAGCGGAGCTGGTCCAAGTGTCGCCATCCCACCTCCAAAACTTCCACCGCGACCCGCTGCTTCCATTTCAGCGTCGACTTCGGCCAATATCTCCTCTTTAGTAATTACTCGGGCCTCGCTGGGGGCATTAGTAGTCGGCATCGAACTTGTAGCAGAAGCGCCTCCACCCATAACAAATGGCAGGTCGACAAGAGGATCGCCATGACGGCGAAAGAGTTCTTCCATCAGCTGCTCATCGAAAACAAGTGAGCTTCCCTGCATTTCGTCAAGTGGCGCAGTGACAGTTATAGTGGTCGCTTCAGTCACGATAGCCTCCTGCGTCTGATATGATTCTTGAGTGACAGGAGGCACGACCGGTGCAGCATCAATCACTGGACAAAAATGAGAGAACTGTTAGAACTTAATTCGAGTGAAGATTCCGACTTAAGGCAGATATGTGGAATGTTCAGAATACCTTCCTCGGTTTGACTTGTAAGCGGCTGAATGGCTTCAACAACTTGCTCTGAAGCCGGAGACATCTGCAGCTGATCCGGATTGTAGGTAGGAAAAGCTTGAGGATCGACCGCAGGCAAGGATTCAGGCTGGGTTGACACTGGAAGTTCAAGACTTGCATCATGGTGTTCAACCCCAGAGCCTTCTCCTACTTCCAGGTGCTGGGTTCCAAGTCTCTCTTTCTCATAAGAAATCATTGAATCGTGGAGAATCTTCCTTTCGTCTTCATTCAGCAGACGATTCTCGAGCTCAAACTCATCTATAGACTCACCCAGATGCACCGCTTTCTCCTCCTCAACCAATCGGCCCCAGGCATTATATAAGTGTGCCGGGTAATCATCGAGCCAGGCTAGACCCCTGTGCCTCAACACGTTGGCGTTGTAAACAACAAGAAGATCTTCAATGTCGGCTTCTAGCCTGGACTCAGCCGATCTCACCTTCTCCTTGACTTCAGTCTCCACCTTGCGGACATTAACCATAGCCGCATCCCGTTCACCCCAAAGCAGAACAGCCTATTCGCACACCTCCTGGGCTGCGTTGTTTGCATCATCCCTTTCCTTGGCCATGTCGGAAAATTTTGCCTTAAGCTCGTTGAGTTCCTTGACCGCCGCATCCTGTTCGGCGGTGACTGTAGTATTTCGATGGCCCATCTCCTCCACCAAGGCAACATGTGTCTGCCTCAACCTCTCCATTGCCACAGTCGCTTCATCAGCTTTTTTGGTGGCCTCAACTTCAGATTTCCGAGAAGACTCGGCCTCAGTATTGAGCACTTGTATAATTCGGTCTTTTTGAGTGAGCTTGGATTCCATCTTCTTGATTACTTTGGCTCGCTCAAAAGCCACCTTGGAAGCTTTCTCTGCAGCCTTTACCCACTCTCTATACTGGGTGTAGACGTCATGAACATAATCATGCACCGTGTTTTCCACCCCTGATGGAATTCTTTTTAAGTGTGGTGGGAAGACGTAGCCGTCGAAGCATATGTTTGGGAACTCCTTCCTCCGCTGGGCAATTTTAATAGCCCCTTCCCTTGTGGGCTCAGTTGGGACCTGCTCTGCAATTATGGAGGTCGTGGTTTCGACTCTCTGGAGATGGGTTTCGGATCTAGAAGTGTGAGAAGATGGCCTGTGTCGTGGAGGCTCTGGTGGATGTGAAGTTTGAACAGGAGGTGGAGATGGGATTCTAGGAGGTGGAGAACGGGACCTAGATCGGTATCCTGTATTCTCTGTCCCTGTCCCGCTCGTACCTCTCTTGATTAGAGTACCCACGATCGCGGTCTCTATCAGAATCTCTCCTGCGGGAATCATAATAAGGAGAAGAAGACTTTCGAGCCGAGCGAAGGCTCCCAAGCATTGATCCTCTCCCGGACATCGTACCTGAAAATGAGAAACGAAGGAAAAGTTAGTGATCTCTTGGGTTGGACAATTTACAGTTATGAATCATGTAGTGCAGTGAAGTTTATGTATGTGCAACCCCCAACCAACCGGAAATGTCGGCCGCACTCATAGCAAGCGACCCACTCAGCTCAAGAGCATTGCCAAGCTCCTCCATCCCGGTGTCGTGTTGAAACGACACATAATCCAGAATCGGAATATCAGCAAGCCCTTCGAAAGGATTCTCTACTTGCGGGGGAGGAGCTTCCGAAATTATAATCCCCGGAACGGGCAAAGACATAACCATAGATTTCAATCTCATGGATTTAGAATGCTTATGAGCAACTGCCTTGCCTTTTCTCCTTCCCTGAATCTTGAAAACTGGAAGAAGGCCCAGCTTGGAGTTCGTTATCAGTGGGTGTTCTCTCCGGATCAACTTCTTCAGCTATTACGACTCCGGGCGCTTTGCGTTTCACCCGCTTCTTCGAGACCGCTCTAAGTGTCCCTTCCAGCTGTATGCTTTGCTTACGTTCAATCAGCCCAACAATTCTCAAGTTTCTATCGGTTAGAACCAAGTCAATGTGCCTCTCTTCACCCGGAACCGCTTAGAGGATCCGAACTAGCTCTCTGAAATATCCACCATCGGGTCGTGAGATTGCGGCTGTAAAGGAAGAGATGTATGTCAGTTTTGAGGTCGGTTATTATTATCTCGATAATTCATGAGAAAGATTGCAACGCTTACGTCTATCCAACCATCGCCTAGCGAATCCAGGGGGGCACCGAACATAGAACCATTCAGTTTTAAAGTAACTCAGCCTTCCCCAGGACCCAGTTACTATTTGACAGTTCCTAACCGCTTCCAAGAATGTGAAAGAAGGGCTGTCTCCATGACTCTTAATGTTAAATAGATATCTAATCTCAATCGGCTTTGGTGGTCGAAAGAGAATTTCCATAAACAGAATGAAAGTGCTATTCAACAAGGCGTATCCGTTGGGGTGTAGCTGGGATGGAGCGATTCCAAGAAATGACAGCATTTCCCTTATGTATTGATTAAATGGAGGAAGTGTTCCCACCGTACAAGCATGACGGTTGATAGAAGTAAACCCCTCCGGGGAAGCATGTGGTCTATCATTTGGCCCTGGAAGTAATACGTTGTCGAGCAACAAGCCGTATCTTAAACAAATCCGTCCCAGCATATCTTCGAAAATGCCAGACGACACAGAATCTTGTGGATTGCAGATGAACCTGGCACCTGGTTACTCGTCCGGGGCTGGGTCTATGACTTCGGCCTCGATGGCCGGTATCTCGATTATTGGAGGGATTGAACCTTGAACTTCCTGCTGTTGTGAACTTGAAGGTTCCATGACTAACTAGCTCATGAAAAATCATCGTTAAACAGATAATAAACCCGTGCATCCCGCAGTGTGAAGTGCGTGAATATGTAGTGCAGTGCTGTGAAGTACTTGAAAATATTCTACAGAGTATGAAAAACATGCAAGTGACAAGACTTCGAGATTCAACTGGAGTGACCGTCATCGCTGACCATCACAACTGTGCCATCCAGAGGCTAGCGATCGATCCAAGTTAAAAATTTGTTATCATTTTAAGTTGCCGTTCCATCGACGAGCTTCAAAAGGAAGTCAAGTATGATGTTCCACAGTTAAGTCCAGATACGTAGGAACGAAGCTCGTCGGAGTCGAGTGTTTAAATATGCATGGAGTTTCATGTTTATCAAAGTCCAAAACTTGGATCATTCCTCGCGAAGGCCGCAGTTTCGTATTGATCGAATCCTCTAACTTCGTATCGATCAAAACCTCAGCTTCGCATCGATCGAATCCATTGATTTCGTATCGATCGGGCCAAGTTGACTTTGCATCGACCAGGTTGCAACAGAGTTCGAATCCATCACAACCACGCTTCGAATCCATATCGATTCGAAGTGACAAAAACGAACACCAAGGGCCAGCAATCGATACGAAATCAAGGAGAGGTGGTCGATACGCAGTTCCTTGTTGGAGTTCGAGATGAAATCGAGTTTTCCTAACCCATCATCGATACGAAGTTAGGGCCGAGCGTTTATCAACGACCACTTCTTTCGTATCCCTCCTTACTCCTTCTTCCCCAAGCAATTGAAGCGCCATTACTCTTTCTCGACTCAACGTCGACCAAACTCCGGCATCGACAGTGACGGAATCAGCGACGACATTGAACAAGCTGGCACTAAGATTCGAGTCTCGTCATTTTTAGAATGGATCCATCATCTATTTACCTAAATTCAGATGATGTTGCGCTAGATTAAAGAATAAGTTGATTCGGAGACAAAGGCAATATTTATTTCTCAAGTTCTTTATCGATACGAAGGCGAAGCGGAAAAGTGAAAAGTAAAAAGTGAAAAACGACTAAGTCCATAGTATTTATATGGACTCGAAAGTGAAGGTAAAGAACGATTCGCCTCCCAGTGAATTCAACCGGTTATAAAGTGTCACCACAGAATCGATTCGAACAAGCTATTTGAATCCATCAACTCGAGCCTTTATCGAAGCGAAGTTCAAAACGAAGGCCTTTCTAAGCCACCCAAATCCATCGATACGAAGCCATTGTTCGTATCGATCATTTTCGACTCCATCCCTAGTGCAACGATATGAACTGTGCAGTTCGAATCCATCAAATCACAGCTCCCAGAAGCCAATACCCATCGATACGAATTGTCTATTCGTATCCAACAACACAAGGGCCATCGATTCGAAATGCACAACGAGGGCTATTCTGAAGGCATTGAACTCCAGGATATGAACGATCGTTTCGTATCCATCGAACCTCACATCCATCGATGCGAAATATTCATTTCGTATCCATCAACACGATTTATACCAATGCAAAGACAATATTTCAACCTTTTACATCGATTCAGGAGAGGATCGTTACAAAGGAACATTCAAAAACAACCATCGAGCGTTGTTATAATTCGAATTTCACATCGGTTCAGGAGAGGATCGATACGGAATTCGATACGAGATAAACCGATAACGACTCGTGAGCATGCAACGTCAACGAGAGTCAGATTAGCATATATGCATATATGTCGGACTAATATTCAATTTTTAACATTCACAGGAACTGGATATTTATCTGATAATGGTTACAACAACAAACAGCTAATCACAATCAAGCAGCAATCAGTTACAATGATACAGGGTACAGCAGTTGGCAATCAACGGTTCACATTACCGAAAAAAAAATCAGTCAAAGATTACAACCTTCAGCGAAAAAAAAACAATAATTGTTCAAAGTAAAGGTTGCAGCTTTTCAAAGCACGTCATGTTTCCACAAGACGTACTTTGGGGGGAAAATGTTATTCCGCCTTTTGGCAAGGCCGTGACACCAAGAACTTGACTAGAAACCAATGACGGTTCGTCTTAGAGATCGGTTATACCCATGCTCACTATGGATATCGGTGAATTTTTTTCGAGTCCGGATCAAGCTACGATCGATAAGACATGACAAGCGAAGCCATGGAAGCCAGCATTCCAAATCTCAAGTCAATCCGAGTTCGTATGCTCAAGTTATGATCGATGCAAGATTAAGGAAATAATCCCATTTTCGTATCCATCATCGAACCCCGGTTCGAATCCATCACTTTCGTATCGATCAGAAAGGCAACGACCTCGCATCCATCATAGAGCCTCAGTTCGACTCGATCAACTTCGCATCCATCGATAAGCCACGGTTCGACTCGATCGACTTCGCATCCATCGACAAGCCACAGTTCGACTCGATCGACTTTGCATCCATCGACAAGCCACAGTTCGACTCGATCGACTTCGCATCCATCGACAAGCCACAGTTCGACTCGATCATCCAATGTCCACTTCGTATCCATCAAAGAGCCTTTGTTCGAATCCATCAGGCGTCTGTAGTTCGTATCCATCAGTTGACCCTAGTTCGTATCCATCAAATAATCATTACTTCGTATCCATCAAGGAACCACTGTTCGTATCCATCAAGCCAAGCAGAGTCGCCATCTGTTTGTATCCACCACAATATCATTTGTTCGTCTCCATCAAGCCGAGCAACTTGGATCGATACGAACAGAGCCACTTCCATCGATACGAACAGAGCCACTTCCATCGATACGAACAGAGCTACTTCTGTCGATACAAATTGGACCACCTCTATCGATACAAACAGAGCAAGGCTATCGATACGAACAACATAGTTCCGATCGATACGAACCAAACAGCCTACGTAAAAACCCGAACTTGCATCGATCATAACTCACAATCTACAAGTCCAAATGCTATGAAATTTTCACAGAAGCTTACGCGAATGCTAAAGAACGTCGACATCAAATTTCGACTCCATTGGACGCAATCTTGATCGATACGAAATTCGTTCGTATCGATCACGGATCGGGCCGAAACTTCACGGGCTTGGTCGCGTGGGCCCACTCACGTGCCAGAAGAAGTCTCCCGAGATCTGAGTGAAATATCAGGCTCCTACACCTATAAATAGACCCCTAGAGCCTACAGAAAAGGGATATTTGAATTCTCCAACGCCCAGACTCTGTCGGATTCAATTCCATACTCCATTGCTGCTGCTGTTAACGAATTTGACTGCTGTAATTCATTGTTATCTGCTGTAACCTGCTGCAATCAATTGTAATCATCAAGGAAACATCAATAAAGCGAACAATTTCATAGGGGACGTAGGCAATACGTCGAACCACTCTAAATCTTTGTGTTTCTGTGCATTTTTATTATTTTCCTATCTGTTTTTTGGAGTTTTTGTTAGATAATCCTCCTTTTCTATTTGATTTCTTCATTTTATCTCTTCAAAAACTTCCGAAGAGTGTTGTGCCCATTTTTGGTACAAACACACAGAAAAGAATCCAATCCATCTTCTTAAAAAATTCTTCTAGAAACTCCTGAGTAATTGCTTTTCTACATTCTTTCAAATTCTTCAACCTTGAGTGTACAAGTTCGAAGTCTATTGTGTGAACCTTGGGAAGCGAACGACAGTCAATGATTGCACTTTAGCCCTGGCGGAGTTGGCTTTTAAGACAATGACATGTCCATTGTACAATATCTCTTTCCTACTTTTACTGACTATCTTTTCTTACAATATTCATTTTTACAATACAAAGAATGCTAGTTCGATATAGCATTTCAGCAATCAGTTTAAATAAAAAAATCCATCACCATTTCCACTATTGTTGTCACCGCCACTAACCCTATCGATATTGCAACTCCACAAAGGTAGCACCACAGCCAGTCACCTCTATAAATTCTCCATTCAAAATCATCCTCTCTTCTCAAGACCGAATCCTAGCCCTACAACGAAGACCACCACGTCGCCTCCCAACTTGACACTGCCGCATCAGCTCGCAAGCCACCTCATTCGGTCGTAACCGCCACCCACTCAACATTGTCGAATGAGAAATTTGTGTTGGAGGACGTTTTATCTACTACTAAATCATTGCAAATTTATTTTTCTCAAGACAAGAATGGAAGCCTCACGTCAAATCAAATAATGTCTAAAGTTTATTTTTAGCCTATTTTCTACAATCTGCTTTAAAAAAGTTTGCTAAGTATGCTACTGTTATTTAAACTAAACGGAACGAAAAATAAGTAAAACCTTAATCGTTAGGGGGTAGCAATATTTAAATAACTCAAATAAAGGGGTCTAATTTAGAAAAACTCTAATAGAAAACAACTACCTAGTGTATTTACACAAATCACAATTAATCTTCATTTAATATTTCTCGCTCTCTCAAACTCGAAAAGCTCCAGATATCTGAGAACTAAAATCGATTGGCCAAGAAAATAAGAGAGAGAAAATGAACTAGGAGAGAGAAACTTGTTATTTTCAGGATATAGATTTCCATAATTCAATACAAATTCTCGAAGATTCTGCCTGTAAGTACTTCGATTGCAAAAAATAAATATTTTTCCTTCTGTGATTTTTTGGTTTTCGATTCAGAGTATGCTATTTTTTTCCAAACTTGGTTCTATATACTTTTGACGATTTAATTACGTTTGTTAGGTTTAATTCGAAGAAAATGAAAAAAAAGAAAGATTAAACATATAACCTTGTTGCGTCAAATAGACCAATTAGTAGTTGGTTGTGTATTTTTGTGGCTGTATTAGCTATTGATTTCTTGATTGGATTTAATTTGGTCGGTGATTTATGAACACACTCTGATTTAAAGTTTTGCAGGTTAGTTAATTATTTTGTTGAATACTGTAGATTGCCAGATCTAGTTAAATCTAAATTCCTTTTGTATTTGATATTATCTGATGTTCTTAGTTGACTAATTCTATGTAAGCTCAAGTTTGCATCTTTTAGTTAGGCATGTACCATTTTGCATACCTCTGAATCTATTACATATTTATATCAAACCATATTTTCTGATTACATGACTCGGATTAGTAGATCTCTTATTATAGAGGTGATAGATTTGCTTATGAATTTATATATCATGTTTATCTATTTTGGTATGTTACTGGAATGGTTACCGTGTATCTGCCAACTCTACCAGTTTTATGACCAGAGACTCTTGAAATCTCCATTATGGCAGTTTATCATACACATACACTAGCGTGATAACCGTCTCATGCTTGGATGGTACAATTGAAACTCAATCATATGTCATATGAATTTCTTTAAGGCCGCATAACTTTATCCTCTAGATATTGTCAATATTTTTGCTCGCTTAGCATTCATAGAATTATGTACGATTGTAAGAGTTGTTTGACCTGCTAGAGATTAACTTTTTTTTCTTCCATCTATTTACGGATTAATTATCTTCCTAATAAACCCTGGAATAACAAAAGTTATTACTATCTTGTTGAAGTATTAGTTAATGCTAAAGTTAACCTGTGAAAGTTACACATATTTTATCAGTATCCATGTGTGTTGTCAATAAACAGTATCATTTACCAAGATCAAGCTGGGACAATCATTTTGGTTACTGCAGTGATATTAATAGCATAGAACATAGCTTTAATTGTTTTTATAAGGATAAATATACTTTCTTTTGCTTCTTACACTCTCCTTTTGCATCTTTTCAGTACTAAATGTATTTGTTAAAAGGGAGTGTAAGAAGTAGGAGAAGAGAGACTTCAGCTTTCAACTTGAATAAACCAGGCTATCTTAAAACTGGTGAATAGTGCTAGTTTTCCTATATTGAAGAGTTATCTCTGAATGTATTGTAGCACAACTGAGCTGGTCACATCAATTATTACTCTCTTAATGTATGCAGATCGTCAAACAATAACTGAAGAAGGCATAAAGAATTTGTTATCCATCAGATCGAGAAACTAACTTTGGGTAAAAGCTTATGTTGAAAAATCAGTCTTGCTTAATATCAAGAGCTTTGCCTAGCTCCCGCATTCAAGAACCTCACTGGATTTACATGACATATAACCTGCACGAAAGATGCACCAAGCCAAAACACTCTCACTCGCTAGATTCCGGTCTCCAAAATGGATTTGATCAAAATTTAGAGAAAAAGAGAAAAAGGGCTAACCCCAGCGACTCCATAACTCATCCAAACAACGAAAATGGAAGTTCAAACGATTCCTACTCCGATTCAAGTTCCCTCATCAGTTCAATAGGCCGGGACAACTCAATCAACTGCCTTATTCGATGTTCAAGATCCGATTTTGGATCCATAGCTTTACTGAACAGCGAGTTTCGTAACCTAGTTCGCACTGGTGAGCTGTACAGGCTTAGACGCATGATGGGAATAGCTGAGCATTGGGTGTATTTTTCTTGCAATGTTCTGGAATGGGAAGCTTATGATCCATACAGTAGCCGTTGGATGACTTTGCCTAGAATGCCTCACAACGAATGCTTCATGTGCTCAGACAAAGAGTCGCTAGCTGTAGGCACCGATTTACTGGTTTTTGGTAAAGAGGTGACTTCTCACGTTGTTTTGAAGTACAGCATTCTAGACAATTCTTGGTCGAACGGGGTCATAATGAACTTGCCTAGATGCCTTTTTGGTTCAGCTAGTTTAGGTGAAAAAGCTGTTATAGCAGGTGGAACTGATTCTAAAGGCAGAGTAGTAGATACTGCTGAACTGTACAACTCTGAAACTGAAACTTGGACTACACTCCCTAGAATGAACAAAGCGAGAAAAATGTGCTCGGGCGTTTTTATGGATAACAAATTCTATGTGATCGGTGGCATGGTGAAAGCCAATGAGTTGCTGACATGTGGCGAGGAGTTTGACTTTGAGAAGGGTAGGTGGAGGGTTATACCGAATATGTCCCTAGGACTCAGCGGTGCTACTGGCGCTCCTCCACTGGTAGGGGTTGTTAATAACGAGTTATACGCGGCTGATTACAGTCAGAAGGAGTTGAGGAAGTACATAAAGGAGAGTAATACTTGGGTTACTTTGGGTAATTTGCCTGAGAGGCCGGCTTCGATGAATGGATGGGGCCTGGCCTTTCGGGCCTGTGGGGAAAGGCTGATTGTGATTGGTGGGCCCCGGGTTATGGGCGGAGGGATTATAGAACTGCATTCGTGGGTCCCACGCGAAGGACCGCCTGAATGGACCATGATTTCCAGCAAGCCTTCCGGAAGCTTTGTTTATAATTGTGCTGTTATGGGATGCTGAAGGTTCGTTCTCTTGAAGCTTCCTTCCTCTTTCATCTCCTCTTCCTTTCTCCGCATTATCTGGTAATATTTGCTGATGTGGGGAGGATTTGTATCAGTTGAAATTTTAATTTTTAATGTAACAATCGGTCACTCATACTTTGTACCTTGTACCACCTCTTTGTTTTACTTTGATTTTTAGCGATGATCATCGCCATTCAAAAACTTAATATTTATGTATTTGATCATTTGGCAATTTGACATAAGAACGTTATGGAAGACCGGAGTTAAGTGGTTTTATATAATAAAACGTTTTTATTTGATCATCATGGATGCAGTATTATCTTCTTGATTTGCTTTGTAGCAATGGCAATGTCATTGGTTATATACAATCTGTATCTTATCTGTATATGTATATATTCTACATCGAATTGCTCTGTGGTTATGAAAAGCCAGAGGTCTATTTCTGTGGAGATTTCAATATCAGAATATGAATGAATTGAGCTTCTCTGTCCAACATAGAATATATTGTTTGTTTTCACTTTATGCAATTTTGAGTTGTCCTCACTCCTCAGATCTATCCTTCACTGTATTATTTGAAATTTATTTCATGATTTATATGTGTGTCTGAGATCTCTCACCATTTTTTCTTCTTCTAATTTTAGAATTAAAATGCTTCACTGGATTCATCTTATTCTCATATAGAGATCCAAGTTCATGTCCCAACAATTTCATTTTATCTAACATATCTCAGATCACTACACTCTCCTTAATTCAATCTTCTCCAGATCTAATTTCCAATCCAACTAACCTCATATATCTAACACAATTTAGTCACATATACAGTTCAACTAAAAAATTATGCTCCGGTTGGTGTGTTATTTTTAGTTTCTTGTTTTCGTTCAAAAAACGTACACACAATGCGTGTATTTTTTTGAAAACAACATATTTAAAAAACGAAGCTAACATATAAAATAAAAAACAAATATATTTTACTTTTCGTATTTGAGAAATAACAAAAGAATGAAAAACAATATAT
This sequence comes from Allium fistulosum, assembly GCA_030737815.1. Classification (NCBI taxonomy): domain Eukaryota; kingdom Viridiplantae; phylum Streptophyta; class Magnoliopsida; order Asparagales; family Amaryllidaceae; genus Allium; species Allium fistulosum. The sequence goes on from CM060906.1 coordinate 332,005,614, forward strand.
CCACTCCGCCGTTTCTCCATCCTTTTCGTCGTCCCTCCATAATCGTTGTAATGGTCTAAAATTTCAAATTTATCTTCTGTTATTTTCATATTTTGTTAGGAATGTTGAAAACGCAAAACACAAAATAAAACCAAACAGATTCTTACTTTTTTCTTTTTGTCTTAAAGTCGAGTTTGAATCTCATAATTATTATTTAGGTAAATAAACATGAGTTGTGTTCTAATTATATTCATGCTATCTTACAAATTATAAACTCTATGAATGAAAAGTAATATATTTTCATAAATGTATAAAAATATTAATGCTAGGGAAAAATAAAATGTAAATTATAATATAAATAATCATAAATATCGATAGCAAAACATAATGATAAGAAACCTAAGTATCTACTTGGATTGAGAGGTATAGTTTCCATTTAAGCTCTTTTGTCGTTAAATATTCAAATCCAATTACAAACCCATATTCTCGAATATTTAAGATATGAAGTAGACTCGCTAAATTTATCGACAAACAACTAATACAATTATATTTTTTGTATCTATTTTAAATAAGTATGCATGCTTCCCGTTCAAACTTACTATTTCCATGTTTTGAAATTTCTCAAAACTCATCGATAAAAAATAAGATATTATCACACACGTACAATAATATTAATAAAAATGAAAAAAAAGATATAAAGTAAATTATAACATAAATACTAGCAAATATTAACGCTGAAATATAATTGTTAGGAACTTTATATATCTGTTCGTTTTGAGAGCTACAGTTTTCATTTTTATTATTTTATTCATTCCGTTCTAGAATGGAGGTCCAAATTCAATCATTAATCACTTTTAACATATAATATATGACGTGCAGTCTATCATGATTCATGTGAGCTTTAGTTTTCGTTTTAGCCTCTCGAATAATTAAAATATAAAATTTAATAAACTAAGCTAACTTACACGCACAAATACACACATACACACATATACTCACACGCACTCTCACACACACACAGAGATACACACACATATTCATTTTTATTATTGATTACAAGTGAGCGAAATCTATCCTTTGATAAGTTGTATTTTATTATATCATGCTTAGTGTTAACCTAAGTGAATGTATACATCGGATTGCTCATCAAGCGTCTTATTCTTCATGCATTCGGATGATAAACTCCCTTTAATTGTAGGGGCATAGAGGCAACCGTCACAGGCATTTGGAACACCCTGTAAATTTGGATAATTGAATAACGATTAAATTAAAGGAAAAATATTAAGTTCAGTAAAAGGGGTAAAATTGAAATTTTCATAAATAAACAAATTCGACAGCGAAACTTGTGCCATCGCGAAGATCGATTTTTTCTTGTCAAGTTTCATTATAAGAACTCTTAAATCATGCTAAGGAGCTAGAAATAATAACCGAATTTATATTTAGGAGTGTTTGGACTAAGTTGGGTTCTAAGGCCTATTAGTACCAAATCAGGAATAAACCAAACTTCCTAACGCAGATGATAAGTATGTATATTAAATTCTCGTTCTCTTCTTCCTAAACGAATAAAACCATTAAACCTAACCTAGATCTAAAATTTATAAACCGATTCTATACCAAATTCAACAAATTCGAGGATTGAAGAGATTAAGGCGAAGAGAGAAATAAAAAGATACCAATATAAAATGATTGGCGGAATTTGAAGACCAGGGAAAGATCCAGGAAGATAAGGAAAAGAGGATTCTAATAGAATTTGGAGCTATCTCGAACAAATTGTTAGTGGGAGCTTATTTACCATGATATATAATATCATATATGCTCTTATTTCATTGTTTATAGTCTAAATTAGGTTAATGACCATATTCAATATAATTTAGATGTTGATACATGTTTAACTCGGAATATTGCGATTGGAATTGATATTAGACATAGGTAATAGGCCATTAATCTTGAGTTATGACCTTGGGTTAAGAAAAGGGGAGAAGGTGAATTAAGAAAGGTATATAAACACGACAGAGTTAATTAATTAACTCTACGTAATTGATTATAGATAGTATATGAACTCAAAAGTGATATGAACTTTATTAATATAGTGATAAAACTACGTTTGTATTGGTAAATACTACAATGACGACGAAGAAAGATGTAAGAAGAAGAAAATTATAAATATAATAAAGTCAAGATAACAACGATATGAAGATGGGTTAAGTAAGAGGGGAATAGATAAAATGACCGTATAAATGTTGTATCATACTTCAATAATGTATATAAAGATTCAAATATAATATAAATGAAGAATAATAAGATGTTGAGTGAAAAACTCAACAAAATAGTGAAAATTCAAAATTAAAGCAAAACATATGCCTGAATTTATAATTCAGACATCTGAATTTTACAATGTAAACCCCTAAATAAATAGTTCGTTTTTGTGAATTTTGGATGTGTGAAATTCTAGTTTAGACGTCTAAAATATCGAGTCAAGTAACTGAATCGATAAACCGTATATCTGAGAAGCTGAAGAAATTTCCCTTGGGGAATTCAGACATCCGGACAGTGTAATTAGATGTATGAAATGTATTTAGACGTTTGAAAATATGAGACAGACGTCTACATGTCTATGCGAGCCCAAATTGAATCTGGACCCTAAGAGGCATATATAAAGGGTTGAAGGCGCTTCAAACGGACTGGTTGACAATGTTAGGATGTCGTACGATATATGTAGGTATGTATAAAGTGATACTCAATGGTGATGAGTTTTGCAAACACGTATATCGATACAAGTAAGTTGATAAATAAATATTTGTTATAAGTTGAGTTTGTTACTATATATGGCTAGGTTTTCGCACTTACGGTTTAAGGACCAGAGTGGATGGAGATATCCACTTTGGTGATTGTAATTTGAATGTTAGGTTCAATAGGCCGGTTGTAGTAGGGACAAGGATTGGCATACGACCAACCTCATAAAAAGAACATGATGTACCAAAATAAAGTGAAAATAGGATACACCATCTGATAGTCAAAGCATATCAAAATTGAAATAAGGTAAAGTCAGGTATGCTATATGATAGTGAACACGTATCAGTAATAGAATGTTGTTACCTTATATGATATTAGTTTGTAATTGACAACTACTATGATGTTATAGAATTAGTCTATAATGACGTTTTATTAGCATGTTGGTATTATATACATACTTTTACACTCTCTAGGCATATTTGACACCTTTTGCATTTCCTCTTTGTATCTATCTTTGATAGTTAAATAAGGGTTTCAAGGAATTGTTGATGTGAGAAGATGACAATGGAGATAGGCTGGAGTTGCATTGATTCATTTTATTATTTTCTACCTATCTACTGTTTTTAGTACTTTTTATTTATTTTGGACCACTGTTATGAATGTTTTATCTTTAGATTGATGTATAACCTTATGATAATTATTTAGTTTGATTCAAATATTTTAGATTATATGGTATTATATATTATTTCTTCCATTGTGGGTTTTGATAGTTGTAGTTTAAGTAGATAGCTCTATTTACTATTTTATTCTATTTCACCCTAACAATCCGCGGCTTATAGATTTTGGGACTCGAGCATCGATTAGGACGTAGGATCAGAAGACCGTGAAAGACAGTTTGTTGCATTTGGTATCAAAACTTAGGTTACCTGATTTCTATAGGTTAAGGACATATTAGGAGAGCATGCTTTTATATTTTTATACATACATACATAGACAAGTAAAGTACATAATCATATACACCATTGTATTTCCAGATGTATTTATTATCTTGTGGAGTTGCCAATGAATCCGGTTTATAAATAGTTGAGATGGATAACAATATTGTAATTGGCACAAGAGATATAATAAAACATCTTCCATTCTTAGACCCTAGAAAATTAATGTCGATGAGGCTGCAGTCATCGGTAAAATTATTTTCAAGCGACAAGATGAGATCTCTTTTTTTCATAGAACATTGAAAAGAATAGAGCAACTGAAATAAATTTCTATTACAAAAATTGTCACTACATTTACTTTTACCAAAAACATAAATAATAGTGTTGTGCTTGACATATAATGATGCCGACATGAACACTTAACCAGTTATAGAATCTGGTTTTACAACAGCGGAACTTTAAAAGAAACCTCCATTATACTAGGCCTCCTGCTTCATTTTTGGAGTCCATTTAGTGAACCTGTCTAAACCGTAAATTCAGCCTACTCTAATGAATATCTTTGAGTGTGGGGAAAAAAATAAAAAAAACACGGGTCAGACATAAAGCTTGGTATGAGTGGTCTATACTCTGAACACAAAGCACAGTGAGACCATGCTGCTAAGTGGAATGTATTTTCCCCTCACAAATTCAACATCATCAACTTAATCATATCAAATGGATTGAACATCATAACATGAATCACCATCATAAAACATCATTTCAATTATAAGTGTACCCTACCCTTAATAACAAACCGTGATTAGGTTTTATGGTCATTTCATTTAAGTTGCCACTCAGGCCTTAAATCATAGCTCCTAACAATTATCAAGTTTTAACATTTAGGTTGCTACTTAGGCCTTATGTAATGACCCAAGATTTTAGGAATTTATTTTGAAAATATAAATAAGTTTAAAATAATTTTTTTTAAACCAATTTTAAAGGGGAATTGATATGGCTTGATATGGTGTAACTGTATGTGTGTACATGTGTGCACAGGAAATACACATGAATTGAAGCTTAATCCCTGAATGATATGAATGAAAATATGTTGATGGGTATAAATATATATATATATACAGATAAATAGAGTAAATCCTTAAAAGCTATATGAATATATATATATATATATGTATATATGCTACTGATTGTATTTGAGTGTACATGTGCATATGTGTTCAGTAAAAATAAATAGATATATATATATATATAGGTGTACTAATTATTTCTGTAAGACTTATATATATACATATATGTATGCTAATCAAATACCAGAGTTCAAATCAATAAAATAAAATACACAAATATATTTTAAATTATAGGCAGAAAGAAAGGAATGAAGATATAAAGGGAGTAATCCTTTTACAAATAAATAAAGGAAGTACATGCCATTTAAGTAAAAGCTAAAAATAGAAAATAAGATAAAATAGAGATATGTTTTGTATAGGCAGAATTAGGAAGAATACTTGATATATATATATATATATATATATATATATATATATATAATAACCAATGGAAATCAAGTCACACTTTTAGCATGATAGTAGACAAGAGGAAAAGTATTTTCTGGAAAAGCAAAATTTCTGAAAATAACCAAAAGGATATAACCACTTTTCTCTTCACAAACTTGAGCCGGGGAGGGTAAGATTTTGGGTTTAAACAAAATGCAAATGACATGATTTCTGATGGGCAAAAATGACTTTAGCTAGCACCTTAAACCCTAAGGAGAACCCTGCATAAATAAGCAGTGATATGAGGAACCTTCTCTCCTTCCCTAATAGCTCTTGAGAAAAATATATATCACATAAATATAAAACAAGTGAAGAAAAGGGTTTGAAGGCAGAAGCATAACAATCAACTGAGAAGTGAAAGAGAGCTAGGTGAGAAAACTCACTTAAAATTCTAAGGCACTAAGTCCTAATGAAGGCAGGCAGTTTACAAGTTGATTTTCTTAAAAATGTATTTTCATATGTGGTTGTCTTTCTTTGATTTCAGAGATGAAAATGCTTTGATCTTTAGTTGGTTGTTCTGTTTGTTTTCCTATATGAAAGTTTTAAGTATTATTAGTATACATGTTTCAAAAACCCAGATCTCTCTGATATGTTAATATTTAGGAAAATAAGTAGATACCCAGAGAATCAAATAATGGATATAGGAAAGTAGTGTTGGTTTTGGCACAACCCAGAAAATATAAATATGTTGAGCTGCAATATACTTGTGTATAGGTGCTGAGGCTTGAGGCAAAAAAAAGGAATTAGGGGTGCAATAGGGTTGCCTATGTGCTGATGCTCCTGATTCAATAAATAGTCATATACATAGCAAATAAACTTTGTGAATCAGTAAAAACTTGGTCATTCTGAGTTTAACTTAAGCACAAATATTTGCAAAAAGAAAAACTCTCTCAAAAAGCCATAAGCCAATGTTAGTTGTCTATACCTCTTTTAAAATGCAAGTATATATATATATATATATGCAGAATCTTATTTAATAGACACCTATGTGTAATTGCCTGTTTGTCTTTGTTTGGTTATGAATGATATGGAATGCCATGACCTGAATGCTTGTTTTAGTGAAATGATTCACTGAATGGTTTAGTCATGAAAAATCAAAAGAGTTATTATTAACTAAAAAAACTGATTAGGAAATAGGGTCAAGAGCACTACAGGAATGACTTGTGTTCTTGAGCATTACAAGTTGACACATGGCTTGTTTAAGTCCTGAGATCTTTGTGTAATGGAGTGAATTAGTCCATTACAATGTGTCCATTGATTCATATAATTGCAGATGAGACCAAGATAGATAAATATATCAATTTGATATAAGGAGGAACTAGAGTTTTCCTGGAATGAAATCTGAGTAGGGAATAAATGATTTGATTCCTTTTGGTGATTTCCCTGTTTTGTATGGATGCTTGTCTGATTTATGACTGAGTTGTATGAATGTATGTTTATTCCACATCTTTATGAGGTTTCTGGAAAGAAAGATTCAAGTGTGCACATGCACACTAACACAGAACATGCACACCATGATTTATTTGTTTTTCTAAAGGCAGAGTTATATATATATACATGTTTCAACTCTAATATGATTTACAAATTGTTTTAGTGGATTTTCTCATACCAGACATGTGTCTGACCCTAGTGTGCTAATGGCATATGGGGTGTCTCATTTAATATGGGGCAGCTTCAAATGCATTTTCAGGGACTGCAGCAACTAAGTAGGAGTAGGAGCAAGACTTTGAGAAGAAGATTATAGCATGCTAAAATTAGTTAGATAAGAGCTTAAAAGATGAAATCTGCATGTATTGATATTTTTAGATTGTCACTTGTATTAAGTACTGAATGTTGGATGGCTATTTTGCTAAGTGTTTTGATAAGGAATTGTCTTGTAATTGGAGTTTATAAGGTTAGTGATTATCTGAAAAGTTAAAGAAGCTAACCTATGATTTTGTAAGTAAATCAGAGCAAGAACTCCATGATAAAAAGGGTGGTTACATTTTATAAATGTATTAGTCAATCTTGAGTCTTTGAAAAGGGTTAAGTTTTGGGAAATCTGGATAGATGAGTCTCAGTAAACTATATGATTTATTCTTCCATCATAACACTTGCATACAAGAGTTGATAGGCATAGGGAAAATGTACTTATGTGTCTGCAATGTTTCCCTAATTCAATTTGTTCTACGAAAATGTTTTATACCTTGTTTTCGGAATAAAGGAAAAACCTGTAATATAGGAGTTAAAAACCATGTCCATAACAGTTGGATAAATATATGTACATTTAAATATGTTTTGTTCAGATATTAGCCCACCAGTTATCCTTGTATTTTAGCATGAGTCTGAATTCCTTTTCATTAAGGCTTTGATCAAAATGTATTTTTAAGACCCTATGAGTTATACCAGAACAAAGAGTCTGGTCGAACCATGTTTTTCTGGGTACCCATGGTCTTAGGAAACTCACTCATGTTTGCATTTCATTTAGCTTAGCACCATGGAATCAAAGAATCAAGCTTTTGAAATATGATGTCTCACTTAAAAATATTCCAGAAAAGAGATTGTACTCTAGGCAGATTTTATAAGAAAATCAAACATGGATAATGATATAAACTTCCATCATTTTTCAGAGCATAGGCACTACACCATCAATTTAAGGGTAATCAAAACACAAATATATTGTTGATAGGAATTACACTTCATTGAGAATCCAACAAGCAATCAAAGGTTAAAAATCATGTTGTTACCTATATGGATGAAATTTTATTGTATGAATTAAATTGAAATATGTGTGGATTGATTAAATTTAATCAATCAAATTATCCTCTTGTTTACCAGAACTCTGATTCAAACAAGAGAGGCACATGCATCTTCACATGTATGTGCATATCCTTATGAATACACTGATATATTTATATTGGTAAAGATTTTGATCCTGGATAAGATGTATAGATAAAAAGAAAAAAAAAATGACTCTAGGCTTTCAGAAATATATGTATGTACATATATATCTCTATGTAAAAAAAAATCCTTACAAATTAAGGTACAAAAGAGAGGGTCATTTCATTTGGTATCAGAGCTATGTTACTAAGACATAGTTAAAAATTGAAATCAAATCCTTCAAAAAAAAAACTGACCAGCTATGTAAATTATTATTAGCAAACTATGGTAGGAAGACCACCAAATCAGGGAGCAGGATCCTTCAATGCACCACCAATGGTCAATCTACAAGATTTAGTGAGAGAATTTAGGGATGGGGCATGACAAAGGCAAGAAAATCCCCATGAAGAGCTCTCAAAATTACTCAAGACTTATACTCATTTAGGAGGCAAAAGCTTTGAAGGGACAAAGAGTATTATGGAAATTCAAGCATGGTTGAGAACATTGGATAGGATTTTCAATGACATGCAACTTGATGATCAAAGGAAGAGGCAAGTGGCTTCAAGACAGCTGAAAGGAGTAGCTTTAAGCTGGTGGGAAGTAATCATTACAGGGAGAAATGAGAATGAAATCACTTGGAATCAATTCAAGGAGATGTTGGAAGCAAGATTTTTACCAGCATCAGCTAAGACCACTTTATTAGAAGAATTTATTAGAATCAGGCAAGGAACTCTGAATGTCACTGAGTACACTCAAAAGTTTGAGGGGTTATCCACATATGGAGCAATGCTAGTGGCAGATGAAGCATCCAAAAATGATAGGTACATAAAAGGTTTGAACCCAGGACTTAGCAGAGCCATGTTACCTTATGCTGACAGGACTTTTGATCAAGTAATAGACTTGGCTTTGAGATTAGAGCAGCATGACAAGGAAAGGGAGAAGTTCAGAAATTTTAAGAATAATAACACTAAGAAGGGTAAGGGGAGATATCACCCTTATGATAAGAAGAAAGAAGAGGCTAGTAACAAAGGCACTGGAGATATCAAAGCTAAGGAAACCAAGAAGAAAATTGTGTGTCATCAATGTGGAAAAGAAGGACACATCAAACCAAGATGTCCAGAATTGAAAGGAGGAGCTTTCAAGTGCTATCTATGTGGGAAAGAGGGGCATATGAAGAGAAATTGTCCTAAGTATAAACAGTAAGGAAAATTGGCAAACTTGGAAGGCAAAGGCAAATCCACAGTGGAGATTAATGCTGAAAATCACAGTCAAGTGGAAGGTACACTATTTATTTGTACCATACCCTTAGCAGTAGTATATGATACTGGGGCAACTCACTCTTTGATTTCTTATGAACTAGTTAAAATGCTAAAATTAAATTGCATATTGGTTGAAACCCCATTGCATATACAAAGTCCACTGGGGAGTTTAGTGTTTTAAATATGATTTGTGTGGATGTGGAATTAAACATAGGAGGAGATATTTTAATTTCCAATTTATATGTTTTAAACTACCCAAACATAGGTGTTATATTGGGGGTAGACTGGTTAAGGCAATTTAAAGCCATAATTAACTTGGATTCATCCACCATATCATTGCAAAACCTTAGAGGCCAGAGAATCACAATTTTGTGTGAAGTAACTAAGGAAAGAAAATTGTATCTTTTAATTAGCTTGGAAAAAGATTTCAGTGAACTTACTATTGAGGAAATTCCCATAGTCAATGAATACTTGGATGTGTTTGGGGAGGTTAAGGGTGTTCCAAACCATAGACCAGTGAAATTCCAAATTCATTTAGTTCCAGGAGCAAGCCCAGTGATTAAAAAGCCAACTAGAATAAGGCCAAATGAACTAAAAGAATTAAAGAAACAATTAGAGGAATTAGAGGAAAAGGGTTTTATAAGGCCAAGTAAATCTTGCTGGGGAGCACCAGTGGTATTTGTTAAGAAGCAAGATGGTTCCTTAAGACTTTGTATAGATTATAGAGAATTGAACAAAGTAACTATTAAAAATAAATATCCATTGCCAAGAATAGATGATCTTTTGATCAATTAGCTGGGGCAAGAGTGTTTTCTAGACTAGATCTAGCATTTGGTTTTCATCAAATGAAGGTGGAAGAGTCAAGTATCAAGTACACTGCCTTTAACACTAGGTATGGGTTGTATGAATTTCTAGTTATGCCATTTGGCTTGACTAATGCACCATCATACTTTGTAGATTTAATGAACAGAACCTTTAGAGATTATTTAGACAAATTTGTGCTTATTTTTATAGATGACATTTTAATTTATTCCAAAACAGTGGAAGAACATAAAAGTCATTTTCATCTGGTTTTGTCCAGATGAGAGAAAAAGATTTAAAGGCAAAATTTTCAAAATGTGCATTTTGGAAAGAGGAAGTACATTTCCTTGGCTATGTCATTTCTGCCAAAGGAATTTCTGTGAACCCCAATAAAGTAGTGGCTATTCAAGCATGGAAGAGGCCTAGCACTATGAGTGAAGTGAGATCATTTATGGGGATGGCAGGATATTATAGAAGATTTATAAAAGATTTTTCAAAAATTTCTACACCACTTACTAACCTAACCAGGAAAAACCAAGCTTTTGTTTGGTCAGAGAAGTGTGAAAGTCTTTTGAACAGTTGAAGGAGGCATTGGTGAATGCTCCAATCTTGAAAGTACCCCAGGGAAATGAAGAATTAGTTGTATACACTGATGCTAGTGGGTTTGGCTTGGGTGCAGTGTTGATGCAACAAGGCCAAGTCATTGCATATGCATCCAAACAACTAAAACCCCATGAAGTAAGGTATGCCACACATGATCTTGAATTAGCAGCTGTGATCTATGCTTTGAAACTTTGGAGACATTATTTGTTAGGAACTAAGTTTGAACTTTACACTGACCACAAGTATTTAAAGTATTTATTTTCACAAAAAGATTTAAACATGAGGCAACATAGATGGGTGGAGTTCTTAGCTGCTTATGACTTGGACATACTCTATACACCAGGTAAAGCAAATAAAGTTGCAGATGCCTTGAGTAGACAACATGCTAAGTTAGCTATGTTGATGATGGAAGAATTTAAAGATTTGTCCTTACTCACTGACTTGGAAATTGAAGCAAATAATAAGGTACAGATGGTACCAGTAGAAGGAGATAAGAGTAAAGGAAAGTTGAGTTTAATGTCTCTGCAATCAGATTTAATTTTGAAGGTAGGGAAAATGCAAGGACAAGACACAAACTTATTGGAGAAGAAAATTCTCATATCAAAAGGGGAGGAAGTGATAAACTACCATATTGATAAAAATGGTTATTTAAGGAACCAGAATAGAATATGTGTGTTAGAAAACATAGAGTTGAAGATATTGAATGAATATCATAGAAGTAAGTACTCCATACACCCAGGCAGTACAAAGATGTATCAAAATTTAAAAAGGGATTTTTGGTGGAAGAGAATGAAATCAGATGTAGCCAAATATATTGCAAAATGTATGACTTGCCAACAAGTCAAGGCTGAAACACAAAAGCAATCAGGGTTGTTACAACCTCTTAGCATACCACAGTGGAAATGAGAGGATATATCTATGGATTTCATAGATGGACTGCCTAGATATAAAAGAGGAAACACAAGCATATGGGTGATAGTAGATAGGCTAACTAAAGTGGCACATTTCATCCCAGTCAAATCAGAAAGGAATGCACCAAAGTTAGCACAAGTATTTATGAAAGAGGTAGTAAGATTGCATGGCATTCCCAAAACTATAGTGAGTGATAGGGATACCATCTTCACATCAAGGTTCTGGAAAAGTTTTCAAGAAGCCATGGGAAGTGAATTATGCTTGAGCACTGCCTACCATCCACAATCAGATGGGCAGACTGAGGTGGTGAACAAAGTTTTAGAGGACTTGCTAAGGGCATGTGCACTGGATTTTGGAGGTAACTGGGAAGACTATCTCCATTTAGCTGAATTTACATACAATAACAGCTATCAAAGCACCATAGGGATGGCTCCATTTGAAGCCTTATATGGAAAGCCATGTTTGTCACCTGTATGTTGGGTAGAAGCAGGGGAAAGAGCTATTTTAGGGCCTGAGTACATACAAGAAACTAAAGAGAAAATTGAGTTGGTAAGGAGAAGAATGGCAGCAACTCAAGATAGGCAAAAGAAATTTGCAGACATGAAAAGGAAGCAGGTGGAATATGAAGTAGGAAGTTTTGTTTTCATCAAAATCTCACCTATGAAAAATGTACTGAGATTTGGGAAACAAGGCAAGTTAACCCCAAGATATATTGGGCCATACAAAATTCTGGAAAGAATTGGTTCCTTAGCATACAAGTTGGAATTACCAGAAAACATGCAAGGGATGCATGATGTTTTTCATGTATCACAATTGAGAAGGTGGGTACATGACAAGACAGAAATTCTTGAGACCCCAACCCAAGTGCAAATAAATCCTAATTTGGTTTATGAAAAGGATCCAGTGGGAATTTTGGCAAAGGATGTGAAGAAGTTGAGGAATAAATCACTGAAACTTGTGAAGGTACAGTGGAGTCTTGATCCTAGTGATTGCACATGGGAATTAGAAGACAAAGTTATGATGAACTACTCTAAGCTATTTTCAGATTAAAGGTAATTTTGATTTTTAATTTGCTTTCCTTTTGGATGCATGTATTTTTAGTTATTGTGATAGAACTAAAAATCTATTTGGTTGAGAATGTATTTATTCTCTGAATTAAGTTTAAAATTGATTTAAGCTTAGGAAAATTGTGGGACACAATTTTTAAAAGGTGGGGTGTATGTAATGACCCAAGATTTTAGGAATTTATTTTGAAAATATAAATAAGTTTAAAATAATTTTTTTTAAACCAATTTTAAAGGGGAATTGATATGGTGTAACTGTATGTGTGTACATGTGTGCACAGGAAATACACATGAATTGAAGCTTAATCCCTGAATGATATGAATGAACATATGTTGATGGGTATATATATATATATAAATACATACATACAGATAAATATAGTAAATCCTTAAAAGCTATATGAATATATATATATATATATGTATATATGCTACTGATTGTATTTGAGTGTACATGTGCATATGTGTTCAGTAAAAATAAATAGATATATATATATATATAGGCGTACTAATTATTTCTGTAAGACTTATATATATACATATATGTATGCTAATCAAATACCAAAGTTCAAATCAGTAAAATAAAAATACACAAATATATTTTAAATTATAGGTAGAAAGAAAGGAATGAAGATATAAAGGGAGTAATCCTTTTATAAATAAATAAAGGAAGTACATGCCATTTAAGTGAAAGCTAAAAATAGAAAATAAGATAAAACAGAGATATGTTTTGTATAGGCAGAATTAGGAAGAATACTTGATATATATATATATATAATAACCAATGGAAATCAAGTCACACTTTTAGCATGATAGTAGACAAGAGGAAAAGTATTTTCTAGAAAAGCAAAATTTCTGAAAATAACCAAAAGGATATAACCACTTTTCTCTTCACAAACTTGAGCCGGGGAGGGTAAGATTTTGGGTTTAAACAAAATGCAAATGGCATGATTACTGATGGGCAAAAATGACTTTAGCTAGCACCTTAAACCCTAAGGAGAACCCTGAATAAATAAGCAGTGATATGAGGAACCTTCTCTCCTTCCCTGATAGATCTTGAGAAAAATATATATCACATAAATATAAAACAAGTGAAGAAAAGGGTTTGAAGACAGAAGCATAATAATCAACTGAGAAGTGAAAGAGAGCTAGGTGAGAAAACTCACTTAAAAATCTAAGGCAATAAGTCCTAATGAAGGCAGCCAGTTTACAAGTTGATTTTCTTAAAAATGTATTTTCATATGTGGTTGTCTTTCTTTGATTTCAGAGATGAAAATGCTTTGATCTTTAGTTGGTTGTTCTGTTTGTTTTCCTATATGAAAGTTTTAAGTATTATTAGTATACATGTTTTAGAAACCCAGATCTCTCTGATATGTTAATATTTAAGAAAATAAGTAGATACCCAGAGAATCAAATGATGGATATAGGCAAGTGGTGTTGGTTTTGGCACAACCCAGAAAATATAAATATGTTGAGCTACAATATACTTGTGTATAGGTGCTGAGGCTTGAGGCAAAAAAAGGAATTAGGGGTGCAATAGGGTTGCCTATGTGTTGATGCTCCTGATTCAATAAATAGTCATATACAAAGCAAATAAACTTTGTGAATCAGTAAAAACTTGGTCATTCTGAGTTTAACTTAAGCACAAATATTTGCAAAAAGAAAAACTCTCTCAAAAAGCCATAAGCCAATGTTAGTTGTCTATACCCCTTTTAAAATGCAAGTATATATATATATATATATATGCAGAATCTTATTTAATAGACACCTATGTGTAATTGCCTGTTTGTCTTTGTTTGGTTATGAATGATATGGAATGCCATGACCTGAATGCTTGTTTTAGTGAAATGATTCACTGAATGGTTTAGTCATGAAAAATCAAAAGAGTTATTATTAACTTAAAAAAACTGATTAGGAAATATGGTCAAGAGCACTGCAGGAATGACTTGTGTTCTTGTGCAATACAAGTTGACACATGGCTTGTTTAAGTCCTGAGATCTTTGTGTAATGGAGTGAATTAGTCCATTACAATGTGTCCATTGATTCATATAATTGCAGATGAGACCAAGAAAGATAAATATATCAATTTGATATAAGGAGGAACTAGAGTTTTCCTGGAATGAAATCCGAGTAAGGAACAAATGATTTGATTCATTTTGGTGATTTCCTTGTTTTGTATGGATGCTTGTCTGATTTATGACTGAGTTGTATGAATGTATGTTTATTCCACATCTTTATGAGGTTTCTGGAAAGAAAGATTTAAGTGTGCACATGCACACTGACACAGAACATGCACACCATGATTTATTTGTTTTTCTAAAGGCAGAGTTATATATATATATATATACATGTTTCAACTCTAATATGATTTACAAATTGTTTTAGTGGATTTTCTCATACCAGACATGTGTCTGACCCTAGTGTGCTAATGGCATAAGGGGTGTCTCATTTAATATGGGGCAGCTTCAAATGCATTTTCAGGGACTGCAGCAACTAAGTAGGAGTAGGAGCAAGGCTTTGAGAAGAAGATTATAGCATGCTAAAATTAGTTAGATAAGAGCTTAAAAGATGAAATCTGCATGTATTGATATTTTTAGATTGTCACTTGTATTAAGTACTGAATGTTGGATGGCTATTTTGCTAAGTGTTTTGATAAGGAATTGTCTTGTAATTGGAGTTTATAAGGTTAGTGATTATCTAAAAAGTTAAAGAAGCTAACCTATGATTTTGTAAGTAAATCAGAGCAAGAACTCCATGATAAAAAGGGTGGTTACATTTTATAAATGTATTAGTCAATCTTGAGTCTTTGAAAATGGTTAAGTTTTGGGAAATCTGGATAGATGAGTCTCAGTAAACTATATGATTTATTCTTCCATCATAACACTTGCATACAAGAGTTGATAGGCATAGGGAAAATGTACTTATGTGTCTGCAATGTTTCCCTAATTCAATTTGTTCTACGAAAATGTTTTATACCTTGTTTTTGGAATAAAGGAAAAACCTGTAATATAGGAGTTAAAAACCATGTCCATAACAGTTGGATAAATATATGTACATTTAAATATGTTTTGTTCAGATATTAGCCCACCAGTTATCCTTGTATTTTAGCATGAGTCTGAATTCCTTTTCATTAAGGCTTTGATCAAAATGTATTTTTAAGACCCTATGAGTTATACCAGAACAAAGAGTCTGGTCGAACCATGTTTTTCTGGGTACCCATGGTCTTAGGAAACTCACTCATGTTTGCATTTCATTTAGCTTAGCACCATGGCATCAAAGAATCAAGCTTTTGAAATATGATGTCTCACTTAAAAATATTCCAGAAAAGAGATTGTACTCTAGGCAGATTTTATAAGAAAATCAAACATGGATAATGATATAAGCTTCCATCATTTTTCAGAGCATAGGCACTACACCATCAATTTAAGGGTAATCAGAACACAAATATATTGTTTATAGGAATTACACTTCATTGAGAATCCAGCAAGCAATCAAAGGTTAAAAATCATGTTGTTACCTATATGGATGAAATTTTATTGTATGAATTAAATTGAACTATGTATGGATTGATTAAATTTAATCAATCAAATTATCCTCTTGTTTACTAGAACTCTGATTCAAACAAGAGAGGCACATGCATCTTCACATGTATGTTCATATCATTATGAATACACTGATATATTTATATTGGTAAAGATTTTGATCCTCGATAAGATGTATAGATAAAAAGAAAAAAAAATGACTCTAAGCTTCAGAAATATATATATGTATATATATATATATCTCTATGTAAAAATAAAATCCTTACAAATTAAGGTACAAAAAAGAGGGTCATTTCACCTTATATCATCACTTTCAAATAATGTCGTGAATGGATGTTTAGGTTGCCACTCGGGCCTTATAAAAACGCTAACGAATACAATTTCAGGTTTGACATTGGGTTTCTACTTTGGCCTTTCACCAATGCTTACAAATACAATGTCATGTTTAGATATTGAGTTGCCGCTTAGGTTTTACATCAAGGCTAATAAATATAGCGTCGTGTTTAGACATAGGATTTCCATTATGGCCTTACACCCATGCTTACGAATATAATGCCATGTTTAGACATTGGGCTACCACTTAGGCCTTACACTAACACCTACTAATATAATGCACATAGGGTTTCTACTTAAGTCTTGCACTTACGCTTGCAAATGCAAATGTCAAGTCTGGACATAGGGTTGCCACTTAGACCTTACACCTATGCTTACAAATACAATGTCATGTTTGGACATATGGTTTTCAGTTAGGCCTTCCACCACTATTCGACTACATAGCTATTGCATGTTTAGTTTATTAACTATTGCATGTCAACTTCATTAACTATCGCATGTTAACTTCAGTAGCTATCACATATTTAGCTTTGTTAGCTATCCAAAGTTCAACTTCACTAGCTATCACATGTTTAACTTCTTAGCTATCATAAGTTTAATTTCACTAGCTATCACAAGTATGGCCATCATAGGTATAAACTCAAGTGCTATCGCACTTCTAAGCTATCATAAGTATAAACTCAAGTGTTATCACACTTCTAACTCAAGGACTATCGCACTTCTAAGCCATCGCAAGTATAAATTTGAGTGTCATTGCACTTCTAGGCTATCGTAGGTATAAACTTATGTGTTAATGCACTTAAAGCTATTTCGCTTCTAGCTATCATAAGTTTAGGTATTGCAAGTATAAACTTAAGTGTTATCACACTTCAAAGCTATCACACTTCTAGGCTATCGCAAGTTTAGATGTCGCAAGTCTAAGTTCATAGTCATTTCAAGTTTAATTATAAAGCTTTTGCATGTATAGACTTAGAGCTAATGGATATCTCAAGTCAAAGCTATCATGTATCAATTTAAGGCTATTGCGTATACAAAATGGTGAATCTATAATTAACTAGAAAATTAATATTTTCCCTAATAAAAATAATTATTTTTTGACTAATTCTTTACACTTGTCATTTGTTCATTAATTACTTTTATTTTTTGCAAAAATCTTCTTAAGATAGCCGAATTGCATTCCCTTAAAGATGCCTTAATTAATATCATTCCTTAATTATTTTATTAATTAACTTATTTTCTTTCTTACTATTTAAATCATAACGGTAGGGTAAATAATGGGAAAATTTCCAAAATTTCATAAAAATTCAAAAACATCTTTCTTTTCTTTGAGTAAAATTTTTGGATCAAAATATTAAATTTAGTATTTTTAATATTCATTTACACCTGAAATTGTCCATTTTCAACTAAGAAAATTCAAAATGAATAATTTTATTATCCAAAAGATTTCAAAACTAAAACCCTTATTTATTTTTATATCATGTAAGACATACTAAAATTTCAAAGTATTTACAAACGAATAATTTATATTTTCCCTTGAACTCATCAAAACAACGGTATTTTACACCTAAACATGTATAGATTTATTCTATCATTCCCAAAACATGTTTATATCATTCTATTCCTAAAAGCACATCAAATCCAAACCCAAACGGGTTTGAATTGGAAAATATGGCAGTATTACTCACCTAAACTTGAAAATCTTGTTTGAAATCCTTTTTCTTTTTATGAAATGAAAGCTTGATTTGGTTTAATTTGTTTTCTCTTCCTTTCATCTGTTAATGGTGGACAGCCTTAGCTTTAATCTTTATTTTGATGAAGTGAGAAAAGTGAGTGAGGGAACGGTAGGTTAGGGGATGTAAGGGTTAATAATTTGGGCTTGGGATAAAATCCCTTTCTAGCTTAGTCTTATTAATCCCTTCATTATAACCATTTCCTTCCTATTCTTTTAATTAAATTAACTTGATTATTATATACCAAATTATTTTTATTAATTAATTTTCCATATTATGGAACTCCAAAATATGGGGTATTACATGCAGCCTCATGGGTCCTTAGCGTGAACATACCCCTTTGGTTATGTAGGTATCTTTAGGCTAAAGTGCATATCAATATCAACCCAGATGCACTTGTACAACCAACACAAGTAGTTCCTATGAATCTACCTTCCATAGACTTTCTGAAGCTATGTAGATATGTTTGGTGTAACAACTCAGGCATTTACGACCTTCTGATTATATGTCCTAATCAATGCTAAGATTTCGAACACCATAAACGATGGATCGTTAGAGTGAAATAAGATATAAATAGTGCACAAAGCTATATGCATTAATTATATTTTCTGAACTCATAGTGGAAGGAATAAAATACAATAGTACATATAACATAAATATCTGAAGCAAAACTAGAAATAAACATAGGTGTTTTACATCAGTCTAAAATAACACTATAGAATACATGGTTCAAACATAATATAACATAAGTACCGAAATAGTAGATATCTAATAAAGTGAAATAAACAATATAACTCCAAGAGATCTCCATTATCTCCATCTCACGTCCATCATTCTCTAACCCCTCTCACCCTATTATAGTAGATAAAATGGAAATAGGGAGGGTTCATACATATACCTAATGAATGTGAAAATATTTCTAACTCTACGATACTAACATGCAAACAAAACATCATTGTAGGCTAATAATACCTTTGTCATTTCAGAGTTACTTGTCTCATTAATTTAGCCTATCTTTCATAACAATTTAGGTTTAACCATTTCTATGGACGTATCACATATCTAGGACATATACTAAATAATTGAGGTAACTACATAATCAATAAGCATCCCCTTACCGGTCACTGAGGCGAGGACTAAAGATAAGCTATACCTCCTTGTTGATATGCTTTACAATTTAGTTAACGTACCCTAGAATTTTTCATCTTTTAATTTACTATGTGCTATATAAGAAGGACCGGCCGTATATCGTACCTTTTCCATACTACAACCAACTTACAAAAACTAAGATTCATGTACCATCACTGAGTTAAACTGAAAGACATCTCTATCTCCCCTGGTCTACATCATATGGGATAAGGCTTAGGCACGTTTAGTAACCAATCCATTTCATATCAAACATTGTTGTATTTTCAATTCATTTATCATTTACCAACAACGACATTCATCTATTGTTAGTTTACACACCAATACCAGTGCCCCTAATGGTCATCATCAAATCGTGTCATTCCATAATATACAAATATACATCTTCCAGTGTCTTAACATTATTATTTAAATAAGACAAGATAGTATCAATCATTCATGATAGGCCCAGGTTAAACTTATGTTGGCTACAAGTGTTCGATTTACTGACTAACCTCGGTCAATCAATCGATCATTCTCCTAATGCAATTTTTTTCTTTACTTTCGTTAATCAGTTAACTAATTTTAGAGTTAAGTCAACTATTCTTCCCAATTCAGTGGACTGATACCTTTATTCAGTTGACCATTCAACCCTAAATTCACACCATTTTCTTTTGTGTTTAGACTGTAAAAATTTAGTCGACCGTTTGATTTTAATCAGTTGACCTTTCATCTGCTATTGGCGAATTTTCACTATTTTGACATGTTTTATACTTGTTTTTGTGTTAAACTTCATTAAGGCTTTCAGATGCTTATTACAAGTTATCTAAACATCTTATATCGTTATTTATGTCATCTTTGTTGACCAAAAATGTATTTTCCCATTTTTACTATAATTTTATATTATTTATTCATTCTTCTTCTAAAGTTTAACACCATTGTTATATCGTATGTTTATATGTATATAAGGTTTCATCGAATTAATTATAAGATTTATTTTACTTGAAATATTTATATTCCCCAATTTCTTAACTAATAATATCAACTACCCAAAGGTTCATATATATACTAGATCTTGTCTATTCATCTTCTTCCCAATTCACAATTTAGGGTCTTACTCATATTTAATAGTCAATTATCTATCTTAATCTAATTTCTTTTTTTTGATGAAAATCTTAACCTAATTTCTAACATTAATCTAAGTTAAATATGTAAAAACGTATATTTAACATCAAATATGATCATTATCCTATCATAGACTATCAATAGTGGATCAAAAGCACAACTAGAATAATACAACAAAGTAAATAAACTACACTTACATAGTTATCCAAATTAGCCTCTAATTGATTAGATATATTCCTTCTCCTTGGTTGTTCGGATTTTCCTTAGCTCCCAAACTATATGAATCATTATAATCTTGTTATACATGAAAAGCCATCTTCATCCCATATCTTTAAACTTTTTGTAATGGCCCATCATTCTATTCCCTTTGAGTCGACAATAAACCCCACTTGTTCAACCCAAATTGTATGAAAGGGCGAATAACTAAGAGAAAGAAGAGATAGAGGAAGAAACATAAACAACAATATAGAATCTCACAATCGCAGCGGAACAAAATATAATATATAATAACATATTTTTATACACAAGAATCTATAGCTGTTAATATATTTACAATCATCAGAGTACAACAATCAACAATCAATCTGGATAGTTATAATAACTTGTCCTCACCAGTGCTGACTATACAGTGTATACACACAGCGGAATATAATCAAATACGTGATATACGCCTGAAATCCTCCAGCTCGTCTCCAGAGCTCCATAGCATCCTAACCTGAATCTATAATACTCGGTCTGACCCGAGCATTATAATAAAATAATACTCGAGTCAGTCTGGAAAACTAGCGTAAGAAAACACACTCAATTTGAATTATTACTGTTATCAAAATCCTTTGAAAACAAAGGGTATCTCGTAAGACCACGCCACACATAAATACGACGGGTTTTTACCTTACAATAACCAAAAAAATTTATATCAAAATAATTTGATATTATAATAGTGTCTATAGAAAGTAAATTAGAAAATAGCTGAAATGCTTGCATCTCATGTTTTAGCATATTTGGGTACAATCAAAACCGTACAGGCTCGTAGTGGATATTGGATTCCATACAATGACTGGGCTACTGGGGTACCGCCCGTCATAGTACACCTCTAGAAAAATGTACCGAGGACCTTGTCTGGATCCCCTGACCTGGATAGTACCGAATATGTTATCACCCCGGGTGTTCCCACCCTAATCGAGCGCTCTCTTTTCCATGCACAACCATATCCATAATTATAATATAATATATTCGAGGGTATCTATAAAGGTGATAACATACCCTACTTTGGTGCGACCCATTTAGCCCTGCTGCATCTCCCCTGTTTTAGTCATTCTCGGTTGATGAGGCTTGAGACTACGTTTTATCTTAAGAATAGCATTCATACTTGGAATGCTAACATTGCCTTCCAGGCAACGATGCAAATGATAGCATTCATCCATACAAGTTGTTATGGGTCTGAACAAACCGAAACTCCAAAATCACCGTCTTCACTATCTTTACGATATCACAATTTGTAACGTTCAAATCAGGTCGAAGTAGTTTTTGGATAATTAAATCCGATCCCGGTCTCTTTGAAACGATTAACGAATTTGGCCAGATTTGATAGTCGGTTATTTAGCTATCAAATAACACACATAAGCAGTCACTAGGCCAATATCATAAATCTTTTAGAACATTTATTTTAAAATACCTTTACAAAGATATATATTCAAAACTCTTTTAATATTTCAATATTTGAAACATTTCGAATACTTATTCCAATGACAGGGTAAGTCCAAATTATATCGTATTTCAACACTCAGTGAAATATTTCCAAATTTGATTTATAACCCACTACTTAGAAAAATATTTCTATATAAATCATTCTGTAGTTACAATATTTCCAAACTTTTTAAATCCAATACTTGGGAAAATAATTACAAGTATATTTTCCAAAAGCATTTCTAATGTCCATATTTAGAAAATACTCCCTAACTTACCTCGACGGATAAGTATATTCACAACATAGGAGATTTCCCTTTTTATTTTTCATCTGAAACATTTACCCATTTCATTGGTAAATTATCAACCCATTATAGCTCATTTCATAACTTTCTGGAACCAATTTCCAATTCTCTTTACAATTTTCAGAAGCCCGATTATACTTATTTATAATCCCATCTAACCCTTATAACTTCTTTTACGAATTCAAATTAATTTTTGAAGTTCTCTATATTCCAACATTTAGGAAATTTCTTAAGTTTCCAGAATTCAATTATAAGGTTGCACTTATAAAATCTCACCCATTAAATAAAACTCAGTTTACAAATCTAGAGAGAATTTTATAAACAAATTTCAATCATTTCCAAACTCTATATATATATAAATAAGCAATTTTAAAGAATAATAATTTATTTTTTGAAAACACATTTAAGTAATTATTTAAAATATTAAAACACTTTTAAATAAACGACGATAACTAATTCCTAAACCCTTTATTAGTAATAAAAATTGATTAACAAAGCTTATTATAAAAATTTAAAATTTCATTTTCAACCAATATTGAATATTTAAATAACCAACTTTTCGAAACATTTCAATACTATAATAGTTTTTAAACTCCATAGTTCAAGAAATTAAATCTCCTTTTAAAAACAAAATTTAACTTCCCGATAAAATTTATTTTAAAATTCAACATAACCATTTTATATTTATAAATCTCTCTCGATCCATGACAAATCGATTTTCATTTCCAATTTCATGACTATTTCCAAATTCCAAAATAAAATCCAGTAATTCTTTCTAAACCGATTTCCATATCCCATTATAAATTCCCACTATGAATTTATATTTTCAATTCATCAACTGATAATCATTTTCCCTTATTTATAAACATCGTTATAAATTTATAAACTCATTTGGGTTTTACTTGTTTACAAATATAATCTCATTTATAAAATTCCTGAAATGATCCTGACTCGGCCTTCGAAAATCGGCACCCGTACTTTACTTGTACTCGAATGCTGCAGATTCAAACGCCGAATCTGGCTCACCGGAGCTTATAACACAGTAAGTATAACAACACAGCGGAAGAAAGAAATGGATGATATCATATACAACTCCAATGAATACAATATCCAGAATGATATACAACAATGATATCAATATGATACAAGAATATCAGAGATAAATAATAATGTTACAGCGGAAATAACAGAACTGATAACTCCAAATGATCTGAAATGGAGAATGAATCCAACAACTCCAACATCAAGCTCGAACGCCCATCACATTCCACAAAGATAAGCAATATCGGTCATCCACTCCAAAACTGAACTAGTTCCAACTAATCTACTAAACCTGATTATCTGAAAAACCCAACTCTAGACTGCCCGTGTGGAAAATTGTGGGCACCCAGAGTTTAGGAAGAAACAATAAACTCCGGGTCAGTCATGGGACTGGTATGAGTAAACAAAAATAGTTTATCATTAAAACAAACAACAAAAGAATTTTAAACATTGAAACCCGTAATGCTTTCTGGAAAATGAAACTACCATAAGACCTCCCACCACACACACAATGCAATCGCAGACTTGGAGGAGATTTCTTCTTATGATAGTCAAATATGCTCAATACGAGAAAACTCTTTGATATTATCACTAGTGCATAGTGTGAAAGCATTTCGAAAATACGATATTAATCTTAGCCAGCATACAACCA
Organism: Allium fistulosum; assembly: GCA_030737815.1. NCBI lineage: Eukaryota > Viridiplantae > Streptophyta > Magnoliopsida > Asparagales > Amaryllidaceae > Allium > Allium fistulosum. The sequence goes on from CM060906.1 coordinate 332,029,848, forward strand.
TTATTGTATGCCTACTATAGCTACTATGTTCAATAGCAGGTTACCGCCACATTCCATAGCAGGTTATACAACTAAAATCGTACAAGGCTCGTATTGTTTCTTTGGATTTTTCCAACAAATGGTCAGGCTAAGGAACTTCCTATGCCACGTAGAACGCCTCTGGAGGGACGACCCGAGAGACAACTGCTCTCTGCCAACACAAGGCCGGTTACCCCCTTCCCGGGTAGTAAACCTGAGATATGCCACCCCCGGTCGTTTGCGACCTTTATCCGAGGCCTCGATCACAAAGCAACAATCACACAGTAAATGAGATTGGAGCAACCACACAGGTAAAATATCTGGGCTCCATACCATGATACCACCTTTTTCCAGAAGGAATGGACATACCCTAGGGTAGCTACCCCTGAAACCTTGCCGCATCTTTCCTGTTTCGACCATTTCCGGTTTTTGAGGTCCGATGAGGTCTCGTCCACAAAGCTACGCTTTTCACAAAAGCCATGCTTTGATCAAAAAATGATCAGCACACAGCAGCACTCAGCATGCCACACTACCAAATTGGGAGTATATCACTGATAACCTTCAACTACATAACCTCTGAGCTCGTACGTCTCAAAGAAGGGTGTTTGTAACGACCCCGGAATTTATATAAATTTAAACTGATAATTAATTTAATTTTTGAATTAAAATTGTTAAATTAAATGATAAAGTGATGCGAGTTTTCCCGAATCCAAATAAAAAATATATTAAATCATTTTAAATTTAGAAATTGTATATATATATATGTGAATCTATATATGTATATGTGCATATATGAGTAAATTTGAATTTGACTTTAGAATTTGAGTAAATGACTTAGAAAATGATTTGGGTTTAAAAATATTGTTTATATAAATTAATTTATTGGTAGTTAGTTTTAAAAAGCATAAAAATATATTAATATGAATTAAATATTTGATAGTTAAACTTTAAAACAAAGAAATAAAAGTAAGTAATTATACTAGAAATAGATATAAGTCTAAGAACAAACTCATTCCATATGTAGGCTAGGAATAGAAATAAAAACAAGTGTATGCAAGAAGATAATAAAACAAAATAAAATAAAAAAAGAGATCAAATGAAATGATTCATGTAAACAAGGGAGGAAGCATATGTACTTACTAATATCTTCTCAGCCGAAAAGAAAACAAAAGATATAAACATCTTTGAACTAGCTTGTAAAAGAAGGAATAAAGTAAAAATAGATTTGTACAAGCCTAATTGATATCTCTAGTACACTACCTTATATCCATCATTCGAAATGAAGGAAAGCAAATATATATATATTTGTTTGTACAACATCATTAAGGGAAGCCACCACCATTTCAAATATTTTGTACAGCTGAGAAGAAAGAAAAATAAAATGGTACAAGCCAATTAATGCATGCACGAAATGTTATCACTTCAGCCTCCAAAGAAAAAGATCTTTGATCTTATATTGTACAAACAAGAAAAATATTACCCTGTACAACATATTTTAATAAACTTGTACAAAAATAATACCTCAACCTGTAACCTTCTTTTCTTATATATCAATTTCTTCATTTCAAATTCGTTCATTTCAAAACTGAGATAGTATCACTTTGTAAACAAACAAACTTCAATCTAAAACAAAACAAACCAGATCAAAGTTAGCAGTAGTTTCCTAGATTTTCAAAAGACTTCAGCTTGTTTCAACTCGGTTTAAAAGCAAATCAAACATCAACAACTAAGCTTCAGTTTCCACTCAATTATATCAAGTAGCAGATCAAAATTCAGATCAAAAACAAATGCCAGCTTTCAAATTCAACTTTGCATTTCCAGGCTGTCTCTGTTCTTCTTCCAAAAAAACATCCAGGTGAGCAAACTCCTATTTTTTCGAAGCTTAACCTGTTTTGATATCTTGATGCTTGTGAGTAAACTTAATCTTTGAAAAGTTTAAATTTATTTAAAACAGTTCAAACTTCATCTATTAACTGCTTTGAATATGCTTCAGTTTGCATATGATTTTGTATGCTTTGTGTTCTCTGGAAATTTGATACAGATTTGCATTTTGGTTCAAGCACACAAACTATCCTTATTGAAATCAATTGTAAGCCTTGATTCTCAACAAAACAAATGGTTAAACTTAAAAAAATGAGATTTTTAAAGGTTGATTCAAATCATCTTTATCAAGCACATCACTGTAATATTGTTTTACAGGTTTCAGGTGATAATTTGATAAAAATAAATTGTTGTAAAATATTAATCCAGGAATATATATTGAATATATACTGCAACCCATGATTTTTAAAACAAAATTTAAGATTTTTTAGATTTATATTTTAAGGGCAGTTCGTATATAAACAAAGTTTGCATTTCTACCAATTTATGATGATTGAATCAATTATAAATGCTGAAACTTGATAGGTAGCAAGTTTGATCCTCCATGAATCCAAGAAAAATGCTAAAGAATTTTTCTATTGCATAGATTTTGGGGTCGATTCAAATTTAGGGTTTAAGCAACAGGTTTGCAGTGAGTGAGAAGTGAGGTGATTTCATCACCTAGGAGTGATTGAGTGGCACGCGACGATGGAGGAAGGTAGTATGGGGTGTTAACAAGACGTGGCCGAAGTTACGGCATCGCAGGTGATCTATGCGGCGTTGGCGAGGTGGATATGTTCGTTTTGGTTGAGCTTCAATTTCGACCAGAAGGCAAAAATTCGATTTGAAACTTTTGGAGGCGATGCGATTTTGGTTTTTGAGTTAGGGACGATTTGCAACTTGCCGGTGATCGTGGGGTTCGCCGGAGCTTGGTTGCGTTGTCGTGCACGTGCACGATGTGTTTTGGGTGTCAGGGAGCTTTGCTGTTGGCAACGCGAGTGGATTCTCGAGGAAGATGATGCATGGTCGGGTTCGTACTCGAGTGCGTGAGTTTTGCTACCTGCTGTTATAACTTAACTTAAATTTAAACTTACTAAAGAAAAAAAAATAGGAAGAAGAAGAGTAGGTGGGGAAAGGAGGTAGGCTCGGGGAAGGAACGAGAGAAACTTGAGTAACACTCGAGTGAGAACCTGGGTTTGCTCGGGTTTGTTTTAAAATGGGTTAAGCCAAACAAAATTTCCAGTTATAATGTTAAACAAGTTAGGTGTTAGCAGAATGACTAATGTTGATTTTGTTGAGTTAATAAAGTTTTTCAAATTAATACCTTAGCTAAATAACTTAATTTAAGTTAAGCATTAAAGCCAATCAACATTTAAGCTCTTTATAATTGTAATAATTTGATTTCAAAAGGTAAGGAAGATTTGAAATGTTAATTAAGGTAAATAGTTACTATTAATTAATCGTTTTGAAAAATAATTAAGAATGATTTATAATAGTAATTTCAAATTGGTTAATTAATAATTATGAGATTTAATTAATTTATCAAAATTTAATCATTGATTTAAAATAATCGATAAAAATAATTATGGGGTTAATTTATTAAATCACATTCACCTTGATTAGAAAATAATTAACTATTGTTGCGCACTAGATTGTTATTTCTGTTGTGTGATGTGAATTGCTTTGTACTGCACCGTGATGTGTGATTTATCTCTGTATTTATGTGAAACCCTTTTTGTCCGTAAAACAGCATTTAAACTTCGATGCGATAGGGAGTCGGATTCCAGTTGGTTATCCGAAACCCACATCGAATTGTAATAGTGAATCTTTGTGACTGATAAATTTATTTTATCTATGAATGTGTGAATGAAGATAAGCGTTATCGATTATACCACTTATCGATATATCTGTGATGATTGATGTTGTGCACTACTGTGTGAAACCCCTGGACCACACTTTTACACACACAAATATGGATTTCGCGTGGAAATCGGTTAAGTCACAGATGATTTAAATTTAATGTTTTAAAATTGAAATTTTAATTTCAATTGATTTTGAAATTGGGAATTGGGGTTTAATATGAAAAACTTTTGAAAGGAGTTTTAAAGATAATTTGGATATCTTGAAATTTAAATAATTTGATTTAAATTTGAATTCAAGTTTGAAATTGAATTCTATGATTTGAAACTAGGGATTAAAAATGCTGTACAAGTTATATATGGGTTAAACCATTTTAAAGGTATTGATTTGGAAATTTGAATTTAATTCAAGGGTTTTAACTCATGTAAATATAACTGGATTTTTCCAAAACAAAAACTACTTGTTTTCAAATAATAATAGCTTTCATTTTAAGAAAGGATTTCCAAATTGTGTTAAAAGGTTTCAAGTTGAAATGGAATTGAAATATTTTGAAAACTATGAAATGTGTCTTTAATTCAAAGACCGGATGAGTTAATCCAACTTGAAATAGAATTGTTTTGAAAGGCTATGAATGAATCTTTGGAAACTAGTTTTGAAAGCTATAAGTTAAATCTTGATTTAAAGATTTAACGAGTAAACCTATTCAATTAAAATGGAAATTGTTTTGAAATCCATAAATGGATCTTTGTGAACGGGGTGAACTTTGTGAATTGAATCTTTTTGTTTAAAAGATTAAAAGTGTGGAAATTGTTTAAACCATTGAAGGTTTTTGAAATGAATCTTTTTGTTTAAAAGATTGGAAATGGTAATTTGGTTTAACCATTCGAATGAAAAGTTTTGGGCTTTAAGCTGTGATTTAATTGAGACCCCAGTATCCATATGATTTTTAATTGCGCTCATTATTCGGGTTAGCCGAGAAAAGACCTTTGTGTCATATGACCCATTCCGAGTAGTGATACGACGATATGGATAGCATTTGAAGACCGGTGGTGAAGACCGGGTATTTGCGAGAGCGATAGGATGACCTATCGATTTTCTCTGCACTGAGTAGCTACGGTATAGAGATTCCCTAAGTGATGGGAAGTCCGATTGGGATTGTGAATACCCGGATTGCAAGGGCTTCTTCGGAAGTGCCTTCGATTCTGTTCGAACCCGGAACAGACTTGTATGGATGTGTGTCTGACGTTACACTTTGAGATGTAAAGCTGGTTTCTATCAAATACATTTCTGTTGGTGGTGGAGAATTTATTCTCTTAGCTTAACACCCTTCTCTGAGACGTACGAGCTCAGAGGTTATGTAGTTGATGGTTACTAGTGATACATTCCCAATTTGGTAATGTGGCATACGAAGTGTTGTTGATCATTGTTGATCAAAGCGTGGCTTTGTGAAAAAGCGTGGCTTTGTGAAAAAGAGTGGATTTGTGAAAAAGCGTAGCTTTGTGGACGAGACTTCGTCGAGCCTCACAACCCGGTAATGGTCGAAACAGGAATGTTGCGACAAAGGTTTGTAGAGGTAGCGCCCCTAGGGTATGTCATTTCCTTCTGGATAAAAGGTGATATCATGGTATGGAGCCCAGATATTTTACCTATGTTGATGCTGCACAGTTATTATACTTTGTGGTTGTTGCTTTGTGATCGATGGCCCTCAGATAAAGGTCGGTAACGACCGGGGGATGACATAGCTCGTGTGTTAGTTACCTAGTTACAGCTTGGTTAAAGCGTGAGGTAGCGTCGGCCTTGTGTTTGCAGAGATCCGGTTAGGTTCTCAGGGCGTCTTTCCAGAGGCGTTTCCATTTTGGTAAGGAACTTCCTTAGCCTGATCATTTGTTGGAAATCCAAAGAAACAATACGAACCTTGTACGATTTTAGTTGTATTACCTGCTATGGAATGTGGTGGTAACCTGCTATTGAATACAGTAGCTATAGTAGGCATACAATAATGGTTGTATGCTGGCAAAGATTTATATTGTATTTTCGAAAGGATTTTCACACTATGCACTAGTAATAATATCAAAAGAGTTAATTTTGCGTAGTAAGCATGTTTGACTATCATAAGAAGAAATCTCCTCCAATTCTGCGTTTGCATTGTGTGTGTGGCGGGAGGTCTTATGGTAGTTTCATTTTCCAAAAGCATTGCGGTTTCAATGTTTAAAATTCTTTTGTTTAAAGATAAACTGTTTTTGTTTGCTCATACCAGTCCCATGACTGATCCGGAGTTTATTGTTCCCTTCCTAAACTCTAGGTGCCCACCATTTTCCACACGGGCAGTCTAGAGTTGGGTTTCTCAGATATTCAGGTTTAGTAGATTATCTGGAGCTGGTTCAGTTCTTGGAGTTCAGGACTGCACTTGCTTCTCTTTGTGGTTCGAGCTTGACATTGGAGTGGTTGGAGTCAGTCTCTCTGACTGATCATTTGGAGTTATCATTTCTGCTTTCCGCTATATCAATATTTATCTATGATATTGTTGTATCTTATTGATATTATTGTTGTATATCATTCTGGATATTGTATTCGTTGGAGTTGTATATGATATCATTTATTTCTTTCTTCCGTTGTGTTGTTATACTTACTGTGTTATAAGCTCCGGTGAACCAGATTCGGCGTTTGAATCTGCGGCATTTTGAGTACAAGTGAAGTACGGGTGCCGATTTTTGAAGGTCGATTTCAGGGTCATTACATTTGGTATCAGAGCTGAAGGTTAAACTTTAGCTCAGGAGTATAACACATTAAGGAGCTCATTAGAGATAGGGTGAAGTATACCCTAGAATGAGTATTCCGCAGATATCCGTTCGAAAGCCTCAGTAAATTCTCTTGCTATCTACTGATAGTAGGTATGAGTGTAAGAATAGGATGAGATAGGGGACAGGGGAATACCACCACGAAATGGTCAATACCCTGTAACAACAAGGAAGCAAATCTTTTCTCTATCAATCTCTTCTGTTCGTCATTTTTTTCTCAATTCTTCGATGGTTCCTGGTAGATCCAGGAAGGAGATTCGATATATTAATATGTGACATAAACTCCAGATAGGCCAAAAATTGTTTGTATGGATGAATTGGTTGCTTTGTTTGTTATGGTTGATAGGTATAATTTGGTTTCTAAACTGAAAATTTTAAAATTTTATCCATATGTCTATCTATTCTTTGGGTCCGGATATGTTCTACGAATGGTTAGTTATTCTTTCGAACTAACCAATGCCACTGCATATTTCGTAGATCTGGATAACCCGAGTATATTGTGAAGTGTTAAACAGATTCGTTCTTGTATCTATTATTGATATTCTGATTTGGTAAGCCAAATGCAGAATAGATATTCAGTTTGAGTTGATGAATTATTCTTCATCTATCTTTGTGTCTTCCTTGGCAAATTTCGAGGACGAAATTCTTTTAAGGGGGGAAGTTTGTAACGACCCCGGAATTTATATAAATTTAAACTGAAAATTAATTTAATTTTTGAATTAAAATTGTTAAATTAAATGATGAAGTGATGCGAGTTTTCCCGAATCCAAATAAAAAATATATTAAATCATTTTAAATTTAGAAAATATATATATATGTGAATCTATATATGTATATGTGCATATATGAGTAAATTTGAATTTGACTTTAGAATTTGAGTAAATGACTTAGAAAATGATTTGGGTTTAAAAATATTATTTATATAAATTAATTTATTGGTAGTTAGATTTAAAACGCATAAAAATATATTAATATGAATTAAATATTTGATAGTTAAACTTTAAAACAAAGAAATAAAAGTAAGTAATTATACTAGAAATAGATATAAGCCTAAGAACAAACTCATTCCATATGTAGGCTAGGAATAGAAATAAAAACAAGTGTATGCAAGAAGATAATAAAACAAAACAAAATAAAAAAAGAGATCAAATGAAATGATTCATGTAAACAAGGGAGGAAGCATATGTACTTACTAATATCTTCTCAGCCGAAAAGAAAACAAAAGATATAAACATCTTTGAACTAGCTTGTAAAAGAAGGAATAAAGTAAAAATAGATTTGTACAAGCCTAATTGATATCTCTAGTACACTATCTTATATCCATCAGCCGAAATGAAGGAAAGCAAATATATATATATATATTTGTTTGTACAACATCATTAAGGGAAGCCACCACCATTTCAAATATTTTGTACAGCTGAGAAGAAAGAAAAATAAAATGGTACAAGCCAATTAATGCACGCACGAAATGTTATCACTTCAGCCTCCAAAGAAAAAGATCTTTGATCTTATATTGTACAAACAAGAAAAATATTACCCTGTACAACATATTTTAATCAACTTGTAAAAAAATAATACCTCAACCTGTAACCTTCTTTTCTTATATATCAATTTCTTCATTTCAAATTCGTTCATTTCAAAACTGAGATAGTATCACTTTGTAAACAAACAAACTTCAATCTAAAACAAAACAAACCAGATCAAAGTTAGCAGTAGCTTCCTAGATTTTCAAAAGACTTCAGCTTGTTTCAACTCGGTTTAAAAGCAAATCAAACATCAACAACTAAGCTTCAGTTTCCACTCAATTATATCAAGTAGCAGATCAAAATTCAGATAAAAAACAAATGCCAGCTTTCAAATTCAACTTTGCATTTCCAGGCTGTCTCTGTTCTTCTTCCCAAAAAAAACATCCAGGTGAGCAAACTCCTATTTTTTCGAAGCTTAACCTGTTTTGATATCTTGATGCTTGTGAGTAAACTTAATCTTTGAAAAGTTTAAATTTATTTAAAACAGTTCAAACTTCATCTATTAACTGCTTTGAATATGCTTAAGTTTGCATATGATTTTGTATGCTCTGTGTTCTCTGGAAATTTTATACAGATTTGCATTTTGGTTCAAGCACACAAACTATCCTTATTTAAATCAATTGTAAGCCTTGATTCTCAACAAAACAAATGGTTAAACTTAAAAAAATGAGATTTTTAAAGGTTGATTTTTATGAATGAATCAATTGTAAGATTTTTAAAGGCTATGAATGAATCTTTGGAAACTAGTTTTGAAAGCTATAAGTTAAATCTTGATTTAAAGATTTAACGAGTAAACCTATTCAATTAAAATGGAAATTGTTTTGAAATCCATAAATGGATCTTTGTGAACGGGGTGAACTTTGTGAGTTGAATCTTTTTGTTTAAAAGATTAAAAGTGTGGAAATTGTTTAAACCATTGAAGGTTTTTGAAATGAATCTTTTTGTTTAAAAGATTGGAAATGGTAATTTGGTTTAACCATTCGAATGAAAAGTTTTGGGCTTTAAGCTATGATTTAATTGAGACCCCAGTATCCATATGATTTTTAATTGCGCTCGTTATTCGGGTTAGCCGGGAAAAGACCTTTGTGTCATATAACCCATTCCGAGTAGTGGTACGACGATATGGATAGCATTTGAAGACCGGTGGTGAAGACCGGGTATTTGCGAGAGCGATAGGATGACCTATCGATTTTCTCTGCACTGAGTAGCTACGGTATAGAGATTCCCTAAGTGATGGGAAGTCCGATTGGGATTGTGAATACCCGGATTGCAAGGGCTTCTTCGGAAGTGCCTTCGATTCTGTTCGAACCCGGAACAGACTTGTATGGATGTGTGTCTGACGTTACACTTTGAGATGTAAAGCTGGTTTCTATCAAATACATTTTTGTTGGTGGTGGAGAATTTATTCTCTTAGCTTAACACCCTTCTCTGAGACGTACGAGCTCAGAGGTTATGTAGTTGATGGTTACTAGTGATACATTCCCAATTTGGTAATGTGGCATACGAAGTGTTGTTGATCATTGTTGATCAAAGCGTGGCTTTGTGAAAAAGCGTGGCTTTGTGAAAAAGAGTGGATTTGTGAAAAAGCGTAGCTTTGTGGACGAGACTTCGTCGAGCCTCACAACCCGGTAATGGTCGAAACAGGAATGTTGCGACAAAGGTTTGTAGAGGTAGCGCCCCTAGGGTATGTCATTTCCTTCTGGATAAAAGGTGATATCATGGTATGGAGCCCAGATATTTTACCTATGTTGATGCTGCACAGTTATTATACTTTGTGGTTGTTGCTTTGTGATCGATGGCCCTCAGATAAAGGTCGGTAACGACCGGGGGATGACATAGCTCATGTGTTAGTTACCTAGTTACAGCTTGGTTAAAGCGTGAGGTAGCGTCGGCCTTGTGTTTGTAGAGATCCGGTTAGGTTCTCTGTAACAACCCGAGCTTTTGTGAGAATTTAATATCGTCCTTAAACGATTAGAATGTTAGTTAATTGCTCGATTGAGTTTTTGATCGATTGGAATCCTATGATAAAACGATTAATAAAAATTACAAGTGGAATTTATAGAGTTAAATCACTTTTATAATTCATTAATTGTAGGTGGGCTTTAAAACTTAAAGTTGGACCACACTTTCATTTCTATAATTTTGCTGTGAAAAGTGTCCAAGACAATAAGGGTTCTCCAGCATTCATTTTATGGTCCCCAACCCTAAATCGAACGAATGAGAAAAATAATAAAAATAACCCATACCCTAACCCACGATCCCCTTACCCTTCTCTGTTAAACCCACGTCGCACCCCTCCCCCTCTCTCTTCATTATTCAGCAAACAAAAAAAAAACGAAAACGAAGGCGGAAATATAAATGGCGACGAGATAAAGAATGGCGGCCTCGATTCGATCATCTCCCTCTTCGCCAAATTTTAGGGTTTTTGCTTCTGGTTCGCTCGCTCGCGTGCTCCTCGATTCAAACTAAGGTGAGTACTTACTCACATCTAATTCATGCCTTCATTTCGAGATTTGGGTTTGAGCCCCTTTGTTTTGTTCGTATTCGATTGTTAGTTCGTGGTTGTTGAGCTTTGAATTTCTGAAGGCTTCGATTATTCTCTCGTGAATTTCTTGGTTGGCTTTACTGTCTACGTTCATATGTCCACATTTGTTTGTTTATCACGTTCCATCCAGTTGCACTGTGAAGTAGATTGTTGGTGTTGTTTCAGTACTTCATTGTTCACTGTGTTCATCCTGTAGTTGATGACACTTGAGTTGATCTGGTCTTTGATGTTGTGGCCATGTTGAATTTGTGCACGTTCATATATCTGGTCTAGCTTGCTTGCATATCCATCACTGTGCCTTTTTGAACTAGTGCTCTTGACTTGTTGCCCTGTTGCAGTGTTGTAGTTGATTTTTGAACTTCCTGTTTTGTTTTTCATCCATATACTTGAGTCCTTTTCTTGTTGACATTTGCTTAGCTTGTTCAAGTTTGCTTGTTATTGAACATCTAGATGCTATAACCAGGCTTCAACATTGTTTTGATGCTTTGTATATCATTACTTTGAAACTGTTAATGTGATGTACCTCTGTAAGCATTTGTTTCAACTGATTCATCACAGTTTGAACTATCATTTTGGTTCTTTGGAATTGAACTTGTTTGTTTTACATTGATGCACTATTTTTGATTTCCTTGTGCACCCAGTTCCCTCTGTTCACTGGTTGTACATGTCGCATTGATTATATTGCATATAGTAGGCTGGTCTTTGATCATCACTGTTTTGGTGGTTGAAGTTGTATTGTATCAAGTCTGATACACCTTGGTTACTACTGATCATTTCTATCTAGGTTGTTGTCATTTGCAGTTCCACTTTAACATCTGGACTTGAATTTATTCATATTGACCCTTGCCTTGTTGAGTCAGTGAAGAAAGTGTAGCTTTGAACTAGTTGGTCTGCATGTTGTAGTCTTGATGAACTGTAATTGTGCATTCGTACATCTGATCATTGCATCCAGACATGTGTTGTTTTGGTCATTTGAGTTCTTCATTCCAGTCTTCATATATGTACATTGATCTGATACCCGAGTCCTTTTCTTTCTGTATATAGTCTTGTTGACATGTTGATTTGCACTTCATGTTAGCATTGGTTAGTCTTGACTTCCTTCTGGTAGTCGCTGTATTGAGTGGCACCTGTCTTTGTATTTATTCTGGGCATCGTGTCAATTGGGTTGAGCATTGTCTAGAACAGTAGTTCTTTATTGAGACTATATTTGTGCCTCTTTGTGGTTCAGTCTGTTAGTCGAGTTTACCTTGATACACGATACTTGTATACATCTGGACTTTCTAGATTCTGGCCGTACTTTGGGTACTGTAATTGTTGGTTGCATTTTCTAGTTCATGTAGTTCGAACTATCCCATTGCACTGGGTTGAGTCTGGTGATCTTTGCCATCTTCACTTGCATATTGTTCATCATTTAGTTCACGTGCGCTTCATGTAGCCTCCACTCTTGCCTCTTGACTTCATGTAGCATTTTTGTTGTTGTTATGGGTCGCAGTCGTTTTACTGCATATATCGGGGACTGTATATTTGAGTTATTTCACTGATGCGTTACCAACATCATTTGGTTGAATTTGTGGTAGTTGCAGCTTCTTTTGTGCCGTGTGCCCGTGTGTACATGGGGTGGCTGTAGTTTATCCCAGTCTCTGTTTTCTGTCGTTTGACTTGATCTTAAGTTGAATCCAGCTGAAATGCTTGGGTTTGACTTTATGCCGTTTGTGAACATGTTCTTTTGCATAGTTAGTATGTTGTATTGGCGAGGCAGTGCACGCGTGCGTGCACTGCAGCCACCTAGAATTGACAGTTTTGAATTGATATTTCTTTTTCTTTGCGTCGTGATGCATTGATGTTTTATGCCGTATTGGCGAGGCCGTACACGCGTGCGTGTACGGCAGCCAATCGAATTTTGATGGTTTTAAAGTGGCAATTTCAATTGTTTTAAATTGATTTAGTCGATTTGATAAATTGTTTATTTATCTCTGTTGATGATTTAAATCTGCTGATTTTGTTAAACACTGTTAAGTGTTATATTGACCGTTATCCGGTTTCTTCGTTTAAAGAATCGGATAGACGGGAATCATTGTGACTGTCGTCTAATTAAATTATTACTGCCTATATGCACTAATAAACTGGTTTGAATTAGACTGACCTGGATATTATTTTCTTTTGAATGTAATACTCGGGTCAGACCCGAGTTATTTCAGGTTGTAGATTTCCTTCTTTGAGTTGCTGTTCGGGATTTGAAGACTTTTCACATCTTCTGAAGTTGTCAGTGTCATTTTGTAGTAGTCGCGTCATTGTATAGAACGATATGTATTCATGTATATTAGTCGATAATGTACTTGTATATATAACTTCTAGAGTCGACAGTTGTAGTTGTATCATGTGTATCGTGTCAACTATATTGTAACTGACATCGGTTATATATATATGAGATTATGGTTATTCTGTGTTCCGCATTTATATTATCTGTGTTATTGTTATATCTAATGTCCTAAACTATTATGAACTATCGTAGTTTGTTTTATACTGATAATTGGATATGTCGATGGGAGTAAATAAATAATAGATGAAAAATAAAAAGTATATACCACTCCTATCGAGATAATCAATATTAGTGTAAGGCCAATTACGGATGGTCGCTCCTATCCAGCCTTATTCTTCGTAATAATAGACGGTATTTCTTTTAATACTCTTTGTTATTATGAGCATAGAGGTGGGGCGTCACAGTTGGTATCAGAGCTTGGGGTTTATGGACATAATATAAAACTTAACTCGGATGGAACATATGTTACAACTATTAGTCGATGTTTTATCTGTGATTTGAGTCAAAACTAAAGCTTTGAAATTTTGATGAAATTTTTAAATATCTTTATTTAAAAATAAGAGTGGAATTGTGTTTTGTTGTTTTGATTAAATTGTGTTCGGATGATTTGATTGATTTGTGTTCTGTTTATCAGAGTGCGCAGCGGAAACAGTGAAACTGTCTTCGCTGAGTACAACTGATAATCTTTTTGATTTAAAAATCAAAATACGAAATTGATATGTGATTTTTGTTGAAGTTTTCGCTGGCTTTCTTTTGTACTAATCATCTATTGATTAGATTTTGCTGTTTTGAATTATCTCCATTGAAGATACATTCGAATGATTTCTTTGTTCATTTTGTAGTAAGTGCAAAAATTTGAATTGCACGTTATTGCATTTATTTTACGTTGAACCGATACTTGGTTATGAAACGTATTCTGTTGCCGTTATTTTTATAACGGGATTTTTACACCAATGCTGAATTTTTGAGTCACGGTGTTTTGTTGACAATTTTAATGAATGAAAATTCACTGATGTCACATTTTGATGTGAATTCTTTTGATGAGATATTTGATGTTTCAAAATTTCTGTCGCTTTGACTTCAGTAACAACCAAATTTTTAAAAGTGGATTTTCAAGCGGTTATTCCGCAATACTGATGTGTAACCGTTTTTACGGTATTTTGAGAAGTACAATTTCCTTATCGAAATTGTTACTGATTTGCTGTTTTAATCACGTGATTGGAAAATCGTTTTAAAAATGAAAATTGTTTTATAAATTTTTAACAGTTTGCGTTTTCAAAAGAATGAGAAAGTGACTTAAACGATTCAGCAAAATCGAGGATTATGACCCCTTTCTTTTACTGTTTCGCTTAACTCCGGACTTGTCCAGTTGAGAAGGTGAATTGTTATTTTTACAAAATAAATAAAATTGTTTTCAGAAATTTAACAGTTTACGCTTTCAAAAGAATGAGGAAGCGATTTAAACGTTTCAGCAAAATCGAGGACTATGACCCCTTTCTTTTACCGATTCGCTTAATTCCGGACTTGTCCGTTTGAGAATGTAAAGTGTATTTTTATAAAATACACAATTTTGCACTTTCAAGGAAACGATGAAGAGAATCAAACGATTTAGTAAAACACGTGGTATGGGACATGTGCGTTTGCTATTTCGGTTAATTCCGGACTCGTTAATTGAAACATTTTGATGCTTTCGTGTGCTTTCGAGCCACTATGAGGACCTTCGGGTCATTTGTTGGGCTTTCGGGCCACTCTGCGGACCTTCGGGTCAAATACCAGTACTAGACCTTCGGGTCACTCTGCGGACCTTCGGGTCAATCTGATGGGCGCCAAAATTATGTTGAGTACTTGGTAGGCTTCGGCCACTCTGAGATGCACGTGCGGCGAATTAAAAACTCGCCATCTGATGGGATCGATCCAAGCTTTTATGTTGTTTTTCTAGTCTTCTTAATTGATTTCTAGATATTTGTTGTTTCCAATTATCTGCAGGTAATTGGATATTTGTTGATATGAGTTCTGATTATCGTTTTTGATAATCGGATATTTGTTGTTTCTAATTATCGCTTGTGATAATTAGATATTTGTTGATATGAGTTCTGATTATCGTTTTTGATAATCGGATATTTGTTGTTTCTAATTATCGCTTGTGATAATTAGATATTTGTTGATATGAGTTCTGATTATCGTTTTTGATAATCGGATATTTTTTGTTTCTAATTATCGCTTGTGATAATTAGATATTTGTTGATATGAGTTCTGATTATCGTTTTTGATAATCGGATATTTGTTGTTTCTAATTATCGCTTGTGATAATTAGATATTTGTTGATATGAGTTCTGATTATCGTTTTTGATAATCGGATATTTGTTGTTTCTAATTATCGCTTGTGATAATTAGATATTTGTTGATATGGGTTCTGATTATCGTTTTCGATAATCGGATATTTGTTGCTTTTAATTATCGCTTTAGATAATTAAATATTTGCTGATTTGAGATTTAATTATCGTCTTTGATAATTAAATATTTGTTGATTTTAGATTTAATTATC
Organism: Allium fistulosum; assembly: GCA_030737815.1. Classification (NCBI taxonomy): domain Eukaryota; kingdom Viridiplantae; phylum Streptophyta; class Magnoliopsida; order Asparagales; family Amaryllidaceae; genus Allium; species Allium fistulosum. The sequence goes on from CM060906.1 coordinate 332,045,320, forward strand.
GCTGTTAGATAATTAAATATTTGTTGATTTGAGATTTAATTATCGTCTTTGATAATTAAATATTTGTTGATTTTAGATTTAATTATCGCTGTTAGACAATTAAATATTTGTTGATTTGAGAAATTTGGCTATCGTTAGATCATTGGATATTTGCTGATTTTGTTGATACGAGTTTTTCTAGTTTCTTATTGATTCTAGATTACGTTGATTATATTGTATTGCTGTTTTCTATCTATCTCTGTTGATAGTTAGAATTTGCTGATTTTGAAGTTCGTGTTTTCTATTTATCCGTTAGATAACTAAATAATTGCAGTCTGACGAATTGCGAATTTTGTTTTCTAATTATCCTTGGTGATAATTAAGTTTTGCTGTTTTCTAATTATCGTAGTGATAGTTAGATATTGTTGTTTTGTGATTTTCTGAATTTCAATTATCTGGTTGATAATTAAATATTGCTGATGTTTGCATTTATTCAGGTTGCTGTCTTCTGTTTATCTTTTGATAATTGGACTTTGTTGAGAAATTGTGAATTTCTTTTATGGAATTAAAAGATTACTTTGGTATTTGTGTTCTCGATCTTCATTTTTCTAACTTAACCAGCTTATGTTAGAAGAATAATCGTTATAGACAGCTTTCATTATGAAAATTGCGGGGACGCAATTTTTATAAGGAGGGGAGTCTGTAACAACCCGAGCTTTTGTGAGAATTTAATATCGTCCTTAAACGATTAGAATGTTAGTTAATTGCTCGATTGAGTTTTTGATCGATTGGAATCCTATGATAAAACGGTTAATAAAAATTACAAGTGGAATTTATAGAGTTAAATCACTTTTATAATTCATTAATTGTAGGTGGGCTTTAAAACTTAAAGTTGGACCACACTTTCATTTCTATAATTTTGCTGTGAAAAGTGTCCAAGACAATAAGGGTTCTCCAGCATTCATTTTATGGTCCCCAACCCTAAATCGAACGAATGAGAAAAATAATAAAAATAACCCATACCCTAACCCACGATCCCCTTACCCTTCTCTGTTAAACCCACGTCGCACCCCTCCCCCTCTCTCTTCATTATTCAGCAAACAAAAAAAAAAAAAACGAAAACGAAGGCGGATATAAAAATGGCGACGAGATAAAGAATGGCGGCCTCGATTCGATCATCTCCCTCTTCGCCAAATTTTAGGGTTTTTGCTTCTGGTTCGCTCGCTCGCGTGCTCCTCGATTCAAACTAAGGTGAGTACTTACTCACATCTAATTCATGCCTTCATTTCGAGATTTGGGTTTGAGCCCCTTTGTTTTGTTCGTATTCGATTGTTAGTTCGTGGTTGTTGAGCTTTGAATTTCTGAAGGCTTCGATTATTCTCTCGTGAATTTCTTGGTTGGCTTTACTGTCTACGTTCATATGTCCACATTTGTTTGTTTATCACGTTCCATCCAGTTTCACTGTGAAGTAGATTGTTGGTGTTGTTTCAATACTTCATTGTTCACTGTGTTCATCCTGTAGTTGATGACACTTGAGTTGATCTGGTCTTTGATGTTGTGGCCATGTTGAATTTGTGCACGTTCATATATCTGGTCTAGCTTGCTTGCATATCCATCACTGTGCCTTTTTGAACTAGTGCTCTTGACTTGTTGCCCTGTTGCAGTGTTGTAGTTGATTTTTGAACTTCCTGTTTTGTTTTTCATCCATATACTTGAGTCCTTTTCTTGTTGACATTTGCTTAGCTTGTTCAAGTTTGCTTGTTATTGAACATCTAGATGCTATAACCAGGCTTCAACATTGTTTTGATGCTTTGTATATCATTACTTTGAAACTGTTAATGTGATGTACCTCTGTAAGCATTTGTTTCAACTGATTCATCACAGTTTGAACTATCATTTTGGTTCTTTGGAATTGAACTTGTTTGTTTTACATTGATGCACTATTTTTGATTTCCTTGTGCACCCAGTTCCCTCTGTTCACTGGTTGTACATGTCGCATTGATTATATTGCATATAGTAGGCTGGTCTTTGATCATCACTGTTTTGGTGGTTGAAGTTGTATTGTATCAAGTCTGATACACCTTGGTTACTACTGATCATTTCTATCTAGGTTGTTGTCATTTGCAGTTCCACTTTAACATCTGGACTTGAATTTATTCATATTGACCCTTGCCTTGTTGAGTCAGTGAAGAAAGTGTAGCTTTGAACTAGTTGGTCTGCATGTTGTAGTCTTGATGAACTGTAATTGTGCATTCGTACATCTGATCATTGCATCCAGACATGTGTTGTTTTGGTCATTTGAGTTCTTCATTCCAGTCTTCATATATGTACATTGATCTGATACCCGAGTCCTTTTCTTTCTGTATATAGTCTTGTTGACATGTTGATTTGCACTTCATGTTAGCATTGGTTAGTCTTGACTTCCTTCTGGTAGTCGCTGTATTGAGTGGCACCTGTCTTTGTATTTATTCTGGGCATCGTGTCAATTGGGTTGAGCATTGTCTAGAACAGTAGTTCTTTATTGAGACTATATTTGTGCCTCTTTGTGGTTCAGTCTGTTAGTCGAGTTTACCTTGATACACGATACTTGTATACATCTGGACTTTCTAGATTCTGGCCGTACTTTGGGTACTGTAATTGTTGGTTGCATTTTCTAGTTCATGTAGTTCGAACTATCCCATTGCACTGGGTTGAGTCTGGTGATCTTTGCCATCTTCACTTGCATATTGTTCATCATTTAGTTCACGTGCGCTTCATGTAGCCTCCACTCTTGCCTCTTGACTTCATGTAGCATTTTTGTTGTTGTTATGGGTCGCAGTCGTTTTACTGCATATATCGGGGACTGTATATTTGAGTTATTTCACTGATGCGTTACCAACATCATTTGGTTGAATTTGTGGTAGTTGCAGCTTCTTTTGTGCCGTGTGCCCGTGTGTACATGGGGTGGCTGTAGTTTATCCCAGTCTCTGTTTTCTGTCGTTTGACTTGATCTTAAGTTGAATCCAGCTGAAATGCTTGGGTTTGACTTTATGCCGTTTGTGAACATGTTCTTTTGCATAGTTAGTATGTTGTATTGGCGAGGCAGTGCACGCGTGCGTGCACTGCAGCCACCTAGAATTGACAGTTTTGAATTGATATTTCTTTTTCTTTGCGTCGTGATGCATTGATGTTTTATGCCGTATTGGCGAGGCCGTACACGCGTGCGTGTACGGCAGCCAATCGAATTTTGATGGTTTTAAAGTGGCAATTTCAATTGTTTTAAATTGATTTAGTCGATTTGATAAATTGTTTATTTATCTCTGTTGATGATTTAAATCTGCTGATTTTGTTAAACACTGTTAAGTGTTATATTGACCGTTATCCGGTTTCTTCGTTTAAAGAATCGGATAGACGGGAATCATTGTGACTGTCGTCTAATTAAATTATTACTGCCTATATGCACTAATAAACTGGTTTGAATTAGACTGACCTGGGTATTATTTTCTTTTGAATGTAATACTCGGGTCAGACCCGAGTTATTTCAGGTTGTAGATTTCCTTCTTTGAGTTGCTGTTCGGGATTTGAAGACTTTTCACATCTTCTGAAGTTGTCAGTGTCATTTTGTAGTAGTCGCGTCATTGTATAGAACGATATGTATTCATGTATATTAGTCGATAATGTACTTGTATATATAACTTCTAGAGTCGACAGTTGTAGTTGTATCATGTGTATCGTGTCAACTATATTGTAACTGACATCGGTTATATATATATGAGATTATGGTTATTCTGTGTTCCGCATTTATATTATCTGTGTTATTGTTATATCTAATGTCCTAAACTATTATGAACTATCGTAGTTTGTTTTATACTGATAATTGGATATGTCGATGGGAGTAAATAAATAATAGATGAAAAATAAAAAGTATATACCACTCCTATCGAGATAATCAATATTAGTGTAAGGCCAATTACGGATGGTCGCTCCTATCCAGCCTTATTCTTCGTAATAATAGACGGTATTTCTTTTAATACTCTTTGTTATTATGAGCATAGAGGTGGGGCGTCACATTCTCGGGGCGTCTTTCCAGAGGCGTTTCCATTTCGGTAAGGAACTTCCTTAGCCTGATCATTTGTTGGAAATCCAAAGAAACAATACGAACCTTGTACGATTTTAGTTGTATTACCTGCTATGGAATGTGGCGGTAACCTGCTATTGAACACAGTAGCTATAGTAGGCATACAATAATGGTTGTATGCTGGCTAAGATTTATATTGTATTTTCGAAAGGATTTTCACACTATGCACTAGTAATAATATCAAAAGAGTTGATTTTGCGCAGTAAGCATGTTTGACTATCATAAGAAGAAATCTCCTCCAATTCTGCGTTTGCATTATGTGTATGGCGGGAGGTCTTATGGTAGTTTCATTTTCCAAAAGAATTGCGGTTTCAATGTTTAAAATTCTTTTGTTTAAAGATAAACTGTTTTTGTTTGCTCATACCAGTCCCATGACTGATCCGGAGTTTATTGTTCCCTTCCTAAACTCTGGGTGCCCACCATTTTCCACACGGGCAGTCTAGAGGTGGGTTTCTCAGATATTCAGGTTTAGTAGATTATCTGGAGCTGGTTCGGTTCTTGGAGTTCAGGACTGCACTTGCTTCTCTTTGTGGTTCAAGCTTGACATTGGAGTGGTTGGAGTCAGTCTCTCTGACTGATCATTTGGAGTTATCATTTCTGCTTTCCGCTATATCAATATTTATCTCTGATATTGTTGTATCTTATTGATATTATTGTTGTATATCATTCTGGATATTGTATTCGTTGGAGTTGTATATGATATCATTTATTTCTTTCTTCCGTTGTGTTGTTATACTTACTGTGTTATAAGCTCCGGTGAACCAGATTCGGTGTTTGAATCTGCGGCATTTTGAGTACAAGTGAAGTACGGGTGCCGATTTTCGAAGGCCGATTTCAGGGTCATTACGGTGTTAAGCTAAGAGAATAAATTCTCCGCCACCAAACAGAAATGTATTTGAAAGAAATCATCTTTATATCTCAAAGTGTAATGTCAGACATACAACCATACAACCATATAAGTCTGTTCCGGGTTCGAACAAAACCGAAGGCACTTCCAAAGAAGCCCTTGCAATCCGGGTATTCACAATCTCGATCGGACATCCCATCACTTAGGAAATCTCTATACCATAGCCACTCATTACAGAGACAAGCGATAGGTTATCCTATCGTTCTCGCAAACACCCGGTCTTCACCATCGGTCTTCAAATGCTATCCATTCACGTCGTATCACTATTCGGAATGGGTTATATGACACAAAGTCCTCTCCCGGCTAAACCGAATAGTGAGCGCAATATTTTAAAAACATATGGATATTGGGATTTCAGTTAAGTCACAACTTATTATCCAAAACTTCTCTTTCAAATGTTTTAAACACATTACCATTTTAATCTTTTACAAAAAGATTCATCTCACAAAGTTCACCCAGTTTCACAAAGATCTCTTCATAGATTTTCTAATCGATTTCCATTCCAATTTGGATTAACTCGTCCAATCTTTAAATCAAAGATTTAACTGATAGCTTTCAAAACAATTCCATTTCGACCTTTTATACAAAAGGTACACCTTTCCAATTTCAAAACAAAGTTCAACAATCTTTCACAAAGATTTATTCATAACTCGGAAAACCATTTTCATTTCAAACTTGAAATTCTTTTGACACAAATTGGAGATTCATTCCTTATATGAAAGCTTCTATTATTTGAAAAAAAATAGTTTTCATTTTAGAAGATCCGATTCATTTATACGAGTTAAACCCCTTGGGTTAAATTCAAATTCTCAAAACCATACTTTGGAAATGGTTTAAATCCATATAAACACATTTATAACATCTTTAACCATTATTTCCAAACATGGAATTCAATTCCAAATTTTTAATTCAAATTCAAATTAAATTATTTAAATTGGAAACTTTACCAAGTTATTCAAAATAACTTTTATCTTAAAAACTCCTTTCCCAAGCTTTAACATTTAACCCAAATCCATTTCCAAAATCAATTGAAATTAAAATTTCAATTTCAAAAACATTAAATTTAAATCATCTGTACTTAACCGATTTCCTCGTGGAATCCATATTTGTGTGTATATGGTGTGGTCCAAGGGTTTCACACACAATAGTGCAACATCATCCAATCATCACTGATTCAATCATATCAATATCGATAAGCAGTATAATTTAAAATGCTTATCTTCATTCACAGATTCACAGATAATATACAAATGTATCACAATTAAATGAATAAATTATACACAGCTCAATCCACAGAACAAAATATCACAGATCAGATAGAACAATCAATTCAAGGCATCTCATACAATACAATCATTCATAAGTAAGGTCAAGTATTCAATAATCATTTATAAGCAGGATTAATTAATTGTTTAATCCTAATTAATTCAATTTATTTCCAATTAAATTAATTACTTATGAATTAATTATCCAATCCTGATAAATTAATTACAAATCAGTTGATATAAATCAATTTATCAAACACCTTAATTAATTATTCTTAATTAATCACATTAATTAAATTAACCTCTAAACCAATTACATAATTAATTAACCCCTTAATTAATTATTTTAAGTAATTATCTTTCAATCATAAATTAATTAACATTTAATCAATTAATTAACCTTTAATTAATTAATCTTAGGTAATTACATTTATTAATTAATCACTTTAATTAATCACTTTAATTAATCACTTTTAAATTAATTAATTATCCTTTAATTCATTACATCAAGTAATAAATCCTTAATTAAGTAATTAACTACCCTTTAATTACTCATATTAATTTAACTTTAATTAATCACATTAATTAATCACATAAATTAATTAAAGATAAACCTTTATCTTGTAAAAAAAAACTGTTTATATTTAATACTATTAAAAATTAATACTGTTAAAAATTTAGCATTAAAATAAACCCAGGTTAAAACACGATTTACTCGAGTCAAACCCGAGTTACCTTGCCTATTTCCCCAGGTTCCATCCCTGTACTTCACTTCTTCTTCACTTTTATATATATATATATATATATATATATATATATATATATATTTCTATTAAGTATAAACTGTCTACCCATGTACAAACCCAGGTGCAACCCGAAGCAACGCCTTCTTTTACCCGAGTACCCACTCGAGGACTCAATCACCCAGAACACCAAGTTGTGCACGAGAACACCGTGCACTTACACATGCCGCCGGCGTACCTCCAACATCGAAGACAACCATCCATAAGTCGATCATCGATCGGTCTATCGAACGAACACCATAAATCCCTGGACGAACTCGCGAATAAGAATTCGACAATTTTGAACTTCCAGACCTTAAAACCCGACCATCAACCGCCTTGTTCAGGCGATGTCAATCTCTAGACGCCTCTATTCTCCGCCTGAAGCATCACCGACACCTCAGCCCTCGATCCCCCCACGACCGGTTCGCTCCTGTGGCTCCACGGTGGCGCAATCATCGATTTCCCGACCTCGACGAAAATAACATGTTAAACCCTAAGCTAACCTATCCCCATCGCCACGTCAAACTAGAACGCGGCCAACCATTTTCCTTCGACTTCCTGATCAATCATCTAGCCTCAGTCCCAACCCCGACCATCTAGGACTTCCGGCCGCCTGAAATTGGTCGAAACCCAATTTCCGTTCAAGAGCAAACTGCTCTTGAATTTCAAAATGAAAAATCATCATTTTAGTTTTAAAAATCCTATCTTTAAGTAAGAATTCACGTTATATAATTGGATTCGAGAATCGTTATACTCGAATTTGTTTAAAATTTGGGTTTCTTTGTAAAACAAGTTTTTTTTTCAAGTTATATATATATATACATTTCTCTTGAAATTATTTTTAACTAACAACTGACACTTAAACAAGCACGTTTTCTTTTGAAACCAAGGCCTAACAAAGATCAAGTAAGTAGATATTGATTTTTTTTAAACTAAATGCTCTGAAACTAAAGAACAGAGGAGTTTTTCACATAAACAGATATGTTCACTTCCAATATTTATACATAGAGAAGATATATACTTGTATATGCATAAATAAGCAATTCCAAATCTCAGACTTAACAAGCAACACTTAAGTGTACTTAAATTTCTTTTAAGTTGTTTACTCACAGTTGTTTTTGAGAGGATGAACAGAGTTGAAACAAGCTTGTTGAAACTGCAAGCTGAAGTCTTCTTTTTGCCTTTAATTCTCTTGTTGATATCTGAGTTTAGTTGAGGTATTTGTTGTTTAAAGTAAAGTTGTAGTTCACTTCAGATTTCCAGTTTAAATGAACGAAACGAAGATGAAGTTGATGTATATGAAAAATGAAGTTACAAGGTGGAGATGATATTTGTACTAGAGGATAATATGGGTTTGTACAATGTTTAGCAGGGATATTTTCTTCTCTTATGGCTGATAGATTTTCGTTTGGTGGCTGACATTAATTAGCATTGTACAATAAAATATTTTTTTCATGTCTTCCTTTGCAAGCTTTTAGATATTTATATCTTTCCTCTTTTGTTCATACTTATCCACTTTAGTTTGTACATAGATATTTATACTAGTATCTTCTTTTTTTGCAAGTTATTACATATATTTATTTACTTGTTTCATACTATCATTCTTATCTCATCCAATTTGATTTGTTTACATACTTGAATATATTTTATTTTCTTTTTATAAGCCTTCATATATATTAATTTCTACTTATATATTTATTATACTTATGTAAATTTCATAGTTTCTAGTGTTGAGATATATATATATATATATATATATATATATAATTTTGTAAGTATACTTTGTTTGTATTTTATTTTACTTCATATATTTATTCCCATTTTAACTTTAAAATTAAAACTCAATATATATAATTTCAAACTTACTCATTTATGCACATATACATATATATTCATATATATACAAGATTTAAATTCAAATGATTTATCACATATTTTACTTGAATTTGGAGAAACTCAAATCAATCTACCAATTAATTTCACGATTTTTATTCAAAAATTAAATAAATTATCAATTTAAATTTAGTTAAAATCCGGGATTGTTACAGGTTCCCCCCCTTAAGAAATTTCGTCCTCGAATTTTGCCAGGGAGAGACAAGGATAGATGAAGAATATTTCATCAAATCAAACTGAGCATCTATTCTGCATTTGGCTTACCAAATCAGAATATCAATAATAGATACAAGAACGAATCTATTCGACACTTCACAAGATACTCGGGTTATCCAGATCTACGAAATATGCAGTGGCATTGGTTAGTTCAAAGGATAACTAACCACTCGTAGAACATATCCGGACCCAAAGAATAGATAGATATATGGATACAATTTCAAAACTTTTAGTTTAGAAACTAAAGTATACCTATCAACCATAGCAACCAAAGCAACCAATTCATCCAAACAAACAATTCTGACCTATTTGGAGTTTATGTCCTATGCAAATATATCAAATCTTCTTCCTGGATCTATCAGGAACTATCGAAGAATTGAAAAGAGACGACGAACAAAAGAGATTGATAAAGAAAAGATTGTTTCCTTGTTGTTACAGGGTATTGACCATTTATAGTCGTATTCCACTGTCTCCTATCTCATCCTCTTCTTGCACTCATACTCACTATCAGTGGATAGTAAGAGAATTTACTAAGGCATACGGACAGATATCTTAGGGATTACTCATTCTAGGGTATACTTCACCCTATCTCTAATGAGCTACTTAATGTGTTATACTCCATAGCTAAAGTTTAACCTTAGCTCTGATACCAATTGAAATGATCCTGACTCGGCCTTCGAAAATCGGCACCCGTACTTTACTTGTACTCGAATGCCGCAGATTCAAACGTCGAATCTGGCTCGCCGGAGCTTATAACACAGTAAGTATAACAACACAGCGGAAGAAAGAAATGGATGATATCATATACAACTCCAATGAATACAATATCTAGAATGATATACAACAATGATATCAATATAATACAAGAATATCAGAGATAAATAAAAATGTTACAACGGAAACAACATAACTGATAACCCCAAATGATCTGAAAAGGAGAATGAATCCAACAACTCCAACATCAAGCTCGAACCCCCATCACATTCCACAAAGATAAGCAATGTCGGTCATCCACTCCAAAACTGAACTAGCTCCAACTAATCTACTAAACCTGATTATCTAAAAACCCAACACTAGACTGCCCGAGTGGAAAATTGTGGGCACCCAGAGTTTAGGAAGAGAACAATAAACTCCGGGTCAGTCATGGGACTGGTATGAGTAAACAAAAATAGTTTATCTTTAAAACAAACAACAAAAGAATTTTAAACATTGAAACCCGCAATGCTTTCTGGAAAATGAAACTACCATAAGACCTCTCACCACACACACAATGCAATCGCAGACTTGGAGGAGATTTCTTCTTATGATAGTCAAATATGCTCAATACGAGAAAACTCTTTGATATTATCACTAGTGCATAGTGTGAAAGCATTTCGAAAATACAATATTAATCTTAGCCAGCATACAACCATTATTGTATGCCTACTATAGCTACTATGTTCAATAGCAGGTTACCGCCACATTCCATAGCAGGTTATACAACTAAAACCGTACAAGGCTCGTATTGTTTCTTTGGATTTTTCCAACAAATGGTCAGGCTAACGAACTTCCTATGCCACGTAGGAATGCCTCTGGAGGGACGTCCCGAGAGACAACTGCTCTCTGCCAACACAAGGCCGGTTACCCCCTTCCCAGGTAGTAAACCTGAGATATGCCACCCCCGGTCGTTTGCGACCTTTATCCGAGGCCTCGATCACAAAGTAACAATCACACAGTAAAGGAGATTGGAGCAACCACACAGGTAAAATATCTGGGCTCCATACCATGATACCACCTTTTTCCAGAAGGAATGGACATACCCTAGGGGAGCTACCCTTGAAACCTTGCCGCATCTTTCCTGTTTCGACCATTTCCGGTTTGTGAGGTCCGATGAGGTCTCGTCCACAAAGCTACGCTTTTCACAAAAGCCATGCTTTGATCAAAAAATGATCAACAAATGATCAGCACACAGCAGCACTCAGCATGCCACACTACCAAATTGGGAGTATATCACTGATAACCTTCAACTACATAACCTCTGAGCTCATACGTCTAAGAGAAGGGTGTTAAGCTAAGAGAATAAATTCTCCGCCACCAAATAGAAATGTATTTGAAAGAAATCAGCTTTATATCTCAAAGTGTAATGTCAGACATACAACCATACAAGTCTGTTCCGGGTTCGAACAGAACCGAAGGCACTTCCAAAGAAGCCCTTGCAATCCGGGTATTCACAATCCCGATCGGACTTCCCATCACTTATGAAATCTCTATACCGGAGCCACTCAGTGCAGAGACAATCGATAGGTTATCCTATCGTTCTCGCAAATACCCGGTCTTCACCACCGGTCTTCAAATGCTATCCATTCACATCGTATCACTATTCGGAATGGGTTATATGACACAAAGTCCTCTCCCGGCTAAACCAAATAGTGAGCGCAATATTTTAAAAACATATGGATATTGGGATTTCAGTTAAGTCACAACTTATTATCCAAAACTTCTCCTTCAAATGGTTTAAACACATTACCATTTTAATCTTTTACAAAAAGATTCATCTCACAAAGTTCACCCAGTTTCACTAAGATCTATTCATAGATTTTCAAATCGATTTCCATTCCAATTTGAATTAACTCGTCCAATCTTTAAATCAAAGATTTAACTGATAGCTTTCAAAACAATTCCATTTCGACCTTTTATACAAAAGGTACACCTTTCCAATTTCAAAACAAAGTTCAACAATCTTTCACAAAGATTTATTCATAACTCGGAAAACCATTTTCATTTCAAACTTGAAATTCTTTTGACACAAATTGGAGATTCATTCCTTATATGAAAGCTTCTATTATTTGAAAAAAAATAGTTTTCATTTCAGAAGATCTGATTCATTTATATGAGTTAAACCCCTTGGGTTAAATTCAAATTCTCAAAACCATACTTTGGAAATGGTTTAAATCCATATAAACACATTTATAACATCTTTAACCATAATTTCCAAACATGGAATTCAATTCCAAATTTTGAATTCAAATTCAAATTAAATTATTTAAATTGGAAACTTTACCAAGTTATTCAAAATAACTTTTACCTTAAAAACTCCTTTCCAAAGCTTTAACATTTAACCCAAATCCATTTCCAAAATCAATTGAAATTAAAATTTCAATTTCAAAAACATTAAATTTAAATCATCTGTGACTTAACCGATTTCCTCGTGGAATCCATATTTGTGTGTGTATGGTGTGGTCCAGGGGTTTCACACACAATAGTGAAACATCATCCAATCATCACAGATTCGATCATATCAATATCGATAAGCGGTATGATTTAAAATGCTTATCTCCATTCACAGATTCACAGATAATATACAAATGTATCACAATTAAATGAATAAATTATACACAGCTCAATCCACAGAACAAAATATCACAGATCAGATAGGACAATCAATTCAAGACATCTCGTACAATACAATCATTCATAAGTAAGGTCAAGTATTCAATAATCATTTATAAGCAGGATTAATTAATTGTTTAATCCTGATTAATTCAATTTATTTCCAATTAAATTAATTACTTATGAATTAATTATCCAATCCTGATAAATTAATTACAAATCAGTTGATATAAATCAATTTATCAAACACCTTAATTAATTATTCTTAATTAATCACATTAATTAAATTAACCTCTAAACCAATTACATAATTAATTAACCCCTTAATTAATTATTTTAAGTAATTATCTTTTAATCATAAATTAATTAACCTTTAATCAATTAATTAACCTTTAATTAATTAATCTTAGGTAATTACATTTATTAATTAATCACTTTAATTAATTAACTTTTAAATCAATTAATTATCCTTTAATTCATTACATCAAGTAATAAATCCTTAATTAAGTAATTAACTACCCTTTAATTACTCATATTAATTTAACTTTAATTAATCACATTAATTAATCACATAAATTAATTAAAGATAAGCCTTTATCTTGTAAAAAAAACTGTTTATATTTAATACTGTTAAAAATTAATACTGTTAAAAATTTAGCATTAAAATGAACCCAGGTTAAAACACGATTTACTCGAGTCAAACCCGAGTTACCTTGCCTATTTCCCCGGGTTCCATCCATGTAATTCACTTCTTCTTCACTTTTATATATATATATATTTCTATTAAGTATAAACTGTCTACCCAAGTACAAAACCAGGTGCCAACCGAAGCAACGCCTTCTTTTACCCGAGTACCCACTCGAGGACTCAATCACCCAGAACCCCAAGTTGTGCACGAGAACACCGTGCACTTGCACATGCCGTCGGCGTACCTCCAACATCGAAGACAACCATCCATAAGTCGATCATCGATCGGTCTATCGAACGAACACCATAAATCGCTGGACGAACTCGCGAATAAGAATTCGACAATTTTGAACTTCCAGACCTTAAATCCCGACCATCAACCGCCTTGTTCAGGTGATGTCAATCTCTAGACCCCTCCATCCTCTACCTAAAGCATCACCGACACCTCAGCCCTCGATCCCCCCACGACCGGTTCGCTCCTGTGGCTCCACGGTGGCGCAATCATCGATTTCCCGACCGCGACGAAAATAGCATGTTAAACCCTAAGCCAACCTATCCCCATCGCCACGTCGAACTAGAACGTGGCCAACCATTTTCCCCCGACTCCCTGATCACTCATCTAGCCTCAGTCCCAACCTCGACTATCCTAGGACTTCCGACCGCCTGAAATTGGTCGAAACCCAATTTTCGTTCAAGAGCAAATTGCTCTTGAATTTCAAAATGAAAAATCATCATTTTAGTTTTAAAAATCCTATCTTTAAGTAAGGATTCACATTATATAATTGGATTCAAGAATCGTTATACTCGAATTTGTTTAAAATTTGGGTTTCTCTATAAAACAAGTTTTTCTTCTTCAAGTTATATATATATATTTCTCTTGAAATTATTTTTAACTAACAACTGACACTTAAACAAGCACGTTTGCTTTTGAAACCAAGGCCTAACAAAGATCAAGTAAGTAGATATTGATTTTTTTCAAACTAAATGCTCTGAAACTAAAGAACGGAGGAGTTTTTCACATAAACAGATATGTTCACTTCCAATATTTATAAACAGAGAAGATATATACTTGTATATGCATATATAAGCAATGCCAAATCTCAGACTTAACAAGCAACACTTAAGTGTACTTAAATTTCTTTTAAGTTGTTTACTCACAGTTGTTTTTGAGAGGATGAACAGAGTTGAAACAAGCTTGTTGAAACTGCAAGCTGAAGTCTTCTTGTTGCCTTTAATTCTCTTGTTGATCTCTGAGTTTAGTTGAGGTATTTTTTGTTTAAAGTAAAGTTGTAGTTCACTTCAGATTTCTAGTTTAAATGAACGAAACGAAGATGAAGTTGATGTATATGAAAAATGAAGTTACAAGGTGGAGATGATATTTGTACTAGAGGATAATATGGGTTTGTACAATGTTTAGCAGGGATATTTTCTTCTCTTGTGGCTGATAGATTTTCGTTTGGTGGCTGACATTAATTAGCATTTTACAAATAAATATTTTTTTCATGTCTTCCTTTGCAAGCTTTTAGATATTTATATCTTTCCTCTTTTGTTCATACTTATCCACTTTAGTTTGTACATATATATTTATACTAGTATCTTCTTTTTTTGCAAGCTATTACATATATTTATTTACTTGTTTCATACTATCATTCTTATCTCATCCAATTTGATTTGTTTACATACTTGAATATATTTTATTTTCTTTTTATAAGCCTTCATATATATTAATTTCTACTTATATATTTATTATACTTATGTAAATTTCATAGTTTCTAGTGTTGAGATATATATATTTTTATTATTTTGTAAGTATATTTTGGTTGTATTTTATTTTACTTCATATATTTATTCCAATTTTAACTTTAAAATTAAAACTCAATATATATAAATTCAAACTTACTCATTTATGCACATATACATATATATATTCATATATATACAAGACTTAAATTCAAATGATTTAACACATATTTTACTTGAATTTGGAGAAACTCAAATCAATCTACCAATTAATTTCACGATTTTTATTCAAAAATTAAATTAATTATCAATTTAAATTTAGTTAAAATCCGGGATCGTTACAATTCCATTTTATAAATCCATTTCTTTATAAATCCCACTTATTTTTCAAATCTATTTTAAATATTGATTTTAACTTCTTTCCATATTTTTTCCTAGAAAAATCACTTAAAATCCACTATTAAAAATCCTTTATATCATTTATTTTTAAATCTCTAGTTAAAACATTTTACGAATAGTTTAGTACAACTCCAAATCAAATTTATTGTTTTATCCAAATCAATTTCCTTTAAAAATAATCCAAATTTCGATATAAATATCTTTATATCCAAAATCTTCTTTTAGTTCCTTCAAATTCAAAAATAATATTTTATGCTATTTAAAATACCAAAATTAAGGCCGGTGCTACTATAGCATCCAATAAAACAAATCGCACAACAATTCATAACAAATTTATTCAATCACAATCATATATCGCTATATATGAAACAATCAATATATTTTGAGGAATCCAGTTGGATCCCTCCAACCTGTTTCCCTACACCCACGGATGTTATATAACATAAAATACCAATCCCACTTCGAGGGTGATATCGCGGTAATATAGGGTCATCCGCTATTATGTGGGGTGCATAGGGTCTCATCCGCTCCAATAGGCAGGAATATATCCAACTACCAATATATATACTAATATATATAATATAACATCCAAACCGATAAAAATTTATATCAATTCAACCAATCATCCAAAAATTTATTTTAATTGCTATAAATTAAACTAGTCAACCAAATCGGGTGAGATTTACTCACCTTGATTTTTATTTGCAATCTGTTCAAATTTTAAATCAAACTAAACAGCGTTCAATTAAATTTAAAATTCTAGCCGGCTTCAAAAATCTCCAAACCAAATTTATTTCGTAGGCTACGTCATCATGAATACGTAAAAATCCACACTTGAACTCGACCTCGTACGAGAGAGATATCGATTAATGAACACTTGAATTTTATAATTTAATTTAAATAAAAATATAATTTAAGATAATCACCTTCATTAACTTAAGCACGTGATTACCGATCCTAATCTTTCTTCAATGCCTAAATCCCCATTCCTATACCGGTATCACCGAAACACTCCTCTGTACACGCACACTTCCATCAACTTCACGTTCTTCAAAACCTGCACCCTCGCATACCACGAACCCACACCCGAAGTCCCCTCCTCCACACCCCTGCCTTGCCCAGACCTCGCCACTCCACTGCGTCACTGTAACCCACATGCACCTACCAAAATTCGCGAAATCCTTCCATCGGCCGCCCTCTACTTGCCCTCGACGAGCCCACCTTTCCATCATCTCGACCCACCTGCCTCCCGAGCCTCACCAATGCAACGTGTCCTTTAGCCCTTCGTGCGATAGAGCCCATGTCACAATCATCAAAACACGACCGGCCTCCACCATATTTCGACCACCAATGCTCCTTCATCCTACAATTACAAATCCAAGCTCAAACTTCAACATCGAAGCTTAATTTTTGAAACAATGACAACCCTAGTTCATACACATGCTTCGGCTATCACTGTCGAACACCTAGAAATGAAAACTGCAACTTCCCATCATGCCTAAAACCATATTTTTTATATGCGAATTTGGTTTGATCGATTTTTTTATTTGATGATCAATTTCGTTCTACTTGTTTTTTCTCTCTCGTGAAGTCGAACAACAGAGAAGAGAAAGGGAGAAACACGATTTAAAGTTGAAGGGGACGGTGCGATTCAAAGCTAGGGAGCGGCGCGTTCAGGGTTAGGTCGGCTTTGAACAGAGATAGGTTGGCTACGAGTTGAAGTTTTATATTTTTATATTCAAAAATATCTCGTTTGCGTACCTCGAAATCCTGAACCCCTATCGAGGCATGCCACCCGGTATTCCTAATGTTATACCACTATTTCAGACACAAAGGAACAAGTTTCGAGCCCCAATTCGATCGTATGGAGAAGATAGCTTTTTAAATCGACTATTTAAATTAAATTAAATTAAATTAAATTATTTCTAGGCGTTTTCAGATCATATGACCAAACGGTGAATCCAAACGCTATGAAATTTGAAATCCGATAATCATTCAATATTACAGATCCAATGGAACTAGTTTCGTCGAATTCCGAGACTATGCCATGGATCGCTATTTTAATGCGTCGATTAAATCGACGATTTCAAAAATTGACGAAATTACTTGAAATTCCAGTTTTAAAAACTTATTAAATCAATTATAATTCCAACAAAATTTATATCAACATTAGAGATTGTTTCAATTCAAATTCAACTCACATTTTAATTTATTCACCAAATTCCGTTATACGATAAATCACTATATTTGAAATTTAAATTCATTTAAAATTTCAACCAAAACCTTCATATTCAAAATAAGTTTATATTCCACATTCAATATTTAAAACCATTTAAATATTTAAAATCAATTGATGAAAAATCCGGGTCATTAAACTTTTATTTCGTTGAATTTGATGAAGATTTGGGTGAGTAATTTAGATCAAGAATTTAGGTTTAGGGTTGCTTTATTTTGAGGAAAGGAAGAAGATGAAGGAAGAAATGTAAGTATATTTCTTTCTAGATTAAGAAGGAATATTAGTGCCCAATTTGATATTAATGGGCTATTAGACCTAACAACCCAGCTCAAGTTATAAATTATTTCGTTTAATCTCTCTCTGCATTTGTCTAGTTTTAACGTTCTTATCGTGAAAACTAACAAAATAATATGCTCTACATAACGATGCATGCTGCATCGCTTAATTTTTTCATGTATCAAATCTTAATTTTGTCCTTTTTAGCACAATGTTATCCTTTAATAATATTTCTTTAATCATTTAAAGTTTACGAAGTATTACATTCTTCTCTCTTAATAGAATTTCATTCCGAAAATTCCGAAGGACTAGATAATGTAACTTGTCCCCTCTCATATCAATGTTTATTACGCAAACATACAAGCAATTCACATACATAAATCTATTCATTCACCGCACATGCATGTATACATATGTAATAGCCATTAAAAATCTAAACAAGTTCATATAAGGATCAAATCAATATATAGGAGTAAGTATGAATGATATGTATGCAATGATGCAATTATCAGCCTCCTACATGTATACAAGTATCATGCCTATAATCATGTATGCAAAACATCCTAATATAAATACAACATATAATTTTGATATTAATGCAAGAATATATCACATCACGTCACATTAAAATATCAACATAGCACAAGATTTCCAAGGGAATAAAGCCTAGGTTCTATCATGGTTTAGTCCAAGAAATTATGCATATATGATCTAATAATCATTCCAACCATCCAAAACAACCAAACAAAGCAATCAATCACCCAAAAGCAATATACCTAGCCTAGGTAATTAAACAATAAAATGGAAACATAATGATAAAGAATTTTGGATAAGAAGCACGAATCTTCTCTTTTGGCTCCCAAGTTCCCTCCACCGTATCATTTCCTACTATACTCAGACCAACTTCATTACCTTTTTTAAAGTCTCTTCACACCATGTTCTACTATACGAATAGGTCCAAGCAGTGCTATAGACTCTGATATGATTTCTACATCCTTTATCTGATTCGGCTCGACTATGACCGTTGAATCATGAATACACTTCCACATGTGTAACACATGAAAAACATTGCGAACATCCACCAACTTTTTAGGAAGAGCTACTCTACAAACCAACTTCTCTACCCTCTCTATATTAGAAAAGGCCTAATAAAACATGGCACTGCTTTTCCAAACCTCTAAATCTCATAACATGTTTCAATGGTGTAACTTTCACGAATACCATGTGACCTACTACAAATTCCAACTCTATATGCCTCCTATCAACATAAGAATTTTACTTATCTTGTGAAATCTTCATTCTTTTTTGTATCATCTCCACTTTCTTAATAGAGTCTCAAATCAATCAATCCTCCCATACCCTATTCATCCACGCGGTCCATCCATCTATCTACGGATGATATGTAGTGCTGTGATTCAACTCCATGCCTAAAGCATTCTGAAGACTCCATCAAAACCTAGTAGTGAAAAGCGGATATCTATCATTTACTCTGCTCAGCGATTCTACTATCCTCTTACTCTGTACTGGAATGAAATGAGTGCATTTGGTCAAATTATCAAATATAACCCAAATACTCTCATTTTATCTAGGACTCTTAGGTAAGCCATTAATAAAATCCAACGATATATGTCTCCACTTCCATTACAGAACATCTAAGAGAATTAATTGTTCGCTTAGCTTCTTTTGCTTAGAATTGACATGTTGGCAAGTCAAGCATCTAGCAACAAAATTTGCCACTTGCCTCTTCATCTTTGTCCAATGGAAAACCTTCTTCATATCTCTATACATCTTATCTCCACTGGGATGAATAGTCATCCTAGAATGGTGTGATTTTGATAAAACCACATCAATTAATAGCTTTATTTCCGCACGCATAATCTACCATCACATTCCAAGTAACCTCAGGAATCAATAAAATATCTGTCTTAGCAAGAAGTCTTCTCACCCTGTTGACCCAAAAAATGGACTAACACCCTAGTTTAAGTTTGAAAGCACCAGCCCTGTTCTGACAAATCAATATCACAGATAACAGATATAAAAAAAGAACAGTAAAAGAAAGCATACAGAGAATTTTTATAGTGGTTCGACTGTTAATGAAGCCTATGTCCACTTTATAGTTTTATTATAGACTAATTGCTGTTACAAGAGATATTCGATTGTAAGGCTTTGCTTATCTTAAAGTAAGATGAATCCCCAAAGTTGGAATCCACTAGAGCATCATAGTAAATTCCTTTGGAGAACGTTGTGAGGGAGGTAGAGAGTGAAGAATAGTTCCAGCAGAGCTTCAGCAACCGGTTTTCGGAAGATCCTCTTTATGTTGTAGGTATATTGGTATTTATATGGGTCGAAGAGCTTCTGGGCCAGGCCATGCCTTTCTCAGCTGGCAGTTAGGTAGGAAACGACCTTGGGGAAGTTTGGCATGCAAAATGATGCAAAGCCATGGGTTGCTGGCGACCCATAGACTTGGCTTGTTTTACGAGCCAAGGTCTTGGCCTCCTTTCATAGTATTCTTTGGTTGTCTTGTTGGAAGGTTTGTGGAGAGGTATGGGTTGCTAATGATCCAAGCACTTAGGATTTTTTTGGAGTTTGGAATTGGAGATGTTTTGATAGTCTTCTATCCTAGTTGCTTCGTTTTGATGGAAGTTCACTAGCTGCTTGCGCTCAACTGCTGATTGGACTGAAAGAATGCTGGTCTCTCGGTTTCGTCGATCCCAGTCATTGTTTTAGCCATATAGCTTGGCCCTTGTTGATCCCTTGTCTTAGCTTTTCTGGTTAAGTCCTGAACCATCCAGTTTACATGAGGTTGTTCTATTTTCAATTGGTTTCTGCTGAGTTAAAAATTCAGATAATATTTGCCCCTCAGAGTACGCCTTAGTTGTAAACAAGGCGTGCTTTGGAAGTTATCGCTCTCAACATCCATCCGTCGATCTCCAAGTGATTGCATTAGAGCTTTACAAATACGTTAACCCAATGTTGTTGGTCATCTTTCTTTGGTTCTGACTGCTACTACTTGTCACAACATATCACATTTCTGCTTGTATTTTCCCGGCATGCCTCAAAATGATGAACAGTCGTAAGAGATCGGGTTCGAGAAGAATATGTGAACTTTCTTTTCCTCTTTCTCTCTATATATTTTCATTTTTTTAGGGTCGCTAGCGATCCATGTGAGATGGGTTGCTAGCGACCTGATTTCTTTGTAAAATTGGGGTCAGGTCGCTTGCGATCCATGATGGGTCGCCCCTGACCCTAGTACTTAGCAAAAAAATTTACTACCTTTTGCTCGCTTATATACATTGCCAAAGCCGACCTAAACTCATTCGACCTGAATCAGTAGAACCTTCAAGCGATCCAATTTTCAAGCAATTCAGCAATATTCTTTCGCGTTGATCCATCAATCCTTAGGGATACCTCCCATCATGAATCGTGACTCCTTCCATCGTAATTCCAGTTCGTGGTTCCTGAACACTAGCTCGAATTTCCAGCTCGTTGCCCTCTTAAGTCGCCACCAATTTTCTAGCACGCCACCGATCCATTCAAAGCACATTGAATTCGATTCTTGATTCTTCTGGTGCCTTAAAATTATTTTGAGGTGGGTTTGCTTAGTTGATTTGCTAATTACTGCGTTCGTGTAATGACTTGATGACTAGTGTCCATTTGCAATGTTGATTACGAGAATTTCGAGTTGATTGCGGTTTAATGGAGGAAGATAGTAAATCGAGTCTCGAGTTGTTTCCTGGAACGACATTTGGGCTTCGGCCCAGTGCTTGACACGTTTTGCTATCTTCGTCCATTAGACCAGAATTGACTTGTGTCCAGTTCTGCAGCCGTTACTGTATGTCACATCACCAGTCGATCACGTTGACGTTACCATGCAAGTTTGGCTTTGACTATTCAGCCATCTGTTGAATTTTCATTGTGAATCATCGATGGCCACTTCAAGATGTTGTTTTCAATTGACTGACTTCTGATAGCCGTTTTGATTTCGATCTGAATTTCAATTCCTGGTATTGACGATGTAATCTATGCTCCATAGTTTTCACAAGGGTCTAGGTCGGTAAGTGGGTGCATGATGTAGGTTTGGAGTTGTCCTATATAGTTTTAATTCGACCTACGGTGAAGCTATGGTTTGTCTCGAATGATTGTACGCCGTTCTGGAGCGAAGTCTAGCTCTTGGTCTTTAACGTTTTCTTTTCAAGAATTTGGTTAAGTTCCCGTCGATGCTTTTGAATTCCAATGTGATGATTTATTCCAAAATCGGATATAGTGGATGATTCAATCGTGTCACTCTTTCTATTTTGGGGGGTTTTTAGGCTCAAGGAAAAAGTTAGAGAAAAATTTAGTTTTAGGGACAAGAAGTTTGTTTTTTATGCCAAAGGACATTTTTTAGTGTAAATCACAGAATGATAGTTGTAACTATCATTTTTAGTTTACACTAAAAAGTGTCCTTTAGACTAAAAAACAAACTTGTTGTCCTTGAAACTAATTTTTTTTTGCAACTTCTTCCTTGTGCCTATTTGCCTGTTCTGTATTCCATTGATCTTGAAAAGAAAAGCTGACCGCATCACTTCGGATAGCGGCTCTGTTATCCATCGTTGATTGATAACGGGTAAGTGTGGAAGAGATAATTTCAAAAGATGATATGGATTGTTTTTCAAATGCAAGCAAGCTATCTACACTAGATTTTTTGTTCGTAGTATTCAGGATACTGGACTCTTCTCATGTAGATAACACACTACTTCTGCCCCGGTCAACGCTCAGGACCCGATTGGCCAACATATGTCGACTTCCCTTGGATTCCGGGCGTTGGTTATACAAGGATTTATTTAAAGTAAAACATACCTGACAGGGTTGAATGCCAAGTTTTGTCATTTAAAATGACTTTTCGATCATCCAATCATTAGTCTGGCGGAGGTACCCCCACTCCTCCAGAAGTTGGGACCTTCGCAACTTAGGCTTCGCTTATTATCCCTATCATATTGGGATGATTAATTACAGTTAAATTACAAGGCACAGTTGCTCTTGTAGAGTTGTAGTTGGAGTTCGATCAGGCACAGTTTTAGCCTTCGGAAACTAGCGCGTGAGTTGTCCGAGTGCGATTGTCCTTCCTTTGCATTTTTCCGAATTCAATGCACACCAGTCTCTGTCTCCGGGGACTATTGGCTTAATTGCTCGATTCCGAGCATTGCTTTTTCTCGCTGTTGCACTCCTTGTGCTCATATGCAGCATACTCGTTTACTGTAATTCTATACATGTAAGTAATACTTCTTCGGTCATTTCGGCATATTCTATTTCATAGCTTTGTTCAGAACTATGAAGTAGCTTGGTCTAGCTAATCCCTACTTATGCTCAATTAAGTTCGTTTCAACAAAGTGTTGGTGTAAATGCCTTAGTCCGTAGGGCTGATTACTTTGACTACCGAACCAACATGTTTTGGGAGACTAGGTCTCCTAAGCAATAAGTTCAATTGCCCCAGTTTGATTGACACGATAGCTCCTACCTTCAAAAATTAGGTACTTTATTGCTTGATCCCAAGATCTGAGTTTTGTAATGATGTCGGTATGTATTAGAAAGATGCGTTTCTGGCATCTTTTGCTAAAGTAAATTCTTCTGAGTCCGACGTTGAGATCCTAATCATGTGTTGGTTTCTATCTTCGGAAACTCATACACGGGTGATTCAACTCTGTGGATTTTTCCTTGATGTTGTGAATCTTCAGATATCATGAGATGCTAGAAGGTAGGGCTGAAGATTCAATCGAACTCTTGCTTCTGTTTCTAAAAGCCGATGTATCAATAGTTTCATTTTGGGCTTTTTTCCTAGCATCACCAAACTTTGGGTAATGGCATATTCCTGCAAGTTGGAACCAAATGGTCTAGTTAGAACATAAGTAGGTCATCAATCCTTCTCATCATCGCCAGAATATGAGTGACTGTTGATTTCTGAACGTTAGATCCTTTCCTTTGTTAGCGATTTTGTTGCCAAAATGCTCTGTTTTGTGATACAGAACCGTTATCTAACCAATCTCGCGGTTATTTGTGTTTGAACTTTTAAAACACTTCTTTCGATCAAGTATCTGTGATTTTATCCCCTCTCGAGGGACTAGCTATTTCGTATGCCTATATTTGGGCGATTGTGAAAGATGGAAATCTATGGGGCGAATTGCTCAATTGCCCCAAGTGGCTCTCAATCCCATTCTGGAATTGAGGAAGTTCAGGGATTTTATTTCCGACCTTCCATGATTGCTCCCGCTTGTCCTTGTCTATGCATGCTCTTCTTGGTCGCTGGCGTTGTCATGGAAGTTTTGTTCATATGTCAACTCCTGTCTTTGAGAATTGATAGCCTAGCTGTTTGGTTCCAAGCAACATCTCCTCGAGGCTGCCAATCTTTTGGTTGTGTCTAAATTCTTTCTGAGTTGAATTTAGGAAATTCGGTTGTGCACTAGCTTTCATCCCTAGAAATCTGTACACGGGCAGTTCAATCCTGGGATTTCCTTTCGACGCTGCTTTATTCCTGTGCAGTGGCTGATTCCTATGATGAAAGGTTGAACCATTTGGCTGACCTATGAAAGGATATGTCTTCTAGTCATTGCCTATCATTGGGCAATAGTACTATTCTGAAGAGAAGGTAGAAACTCAGTTGAGGACCAACTTCTTTCTCCAGAAGCTAGTGCATTGGTGGTTCACTGCGATGAGCATTTCTCATCAGCCCTATAGATTAATGTTTTTCTGGCATTGCCGGGGCAATACCAGTACTTAGTGAGTAGAATGTTTCCCGGAGTTGTTAGGGCAACACCGGTACTTATGAGATAGAAAGTTTCAAAGCATTGCTGGGGCAACACTAGTACTTAGGAAGTAGAAAATTTTGCCGGCGTTTCCTGGGTAACACCGGTACTTAAAAGACAAAAGAAGGTCTTGGCGTTGGCGAGGCATCATCGACACTTTGATTTTCCCCTTCGATTCGGAGGTGCTCTTAATCCAGTTGGGTACTAGTTTCAGCCTTCGAAAACTAGCACTTCGATGGTTGGATTGTAGAAGTGTTTTCTTAGTGCTGCCTGTCTTCAGGCAGTGTTAAAGTCATGTTGGTGATGGTTAAATCATTCATCTGATCCTATAGAGTTGAGTAGATTCCTTTTAACCCAATGTGGTTGTTTTCTCAACGTTGCTTATATTTGAGAGATGCCATATTTTGGAATGGTGAGAGTCCCAAGCATTTCTGTTGCCATCTTTGTTTATAACCGTCAAGTATTACCCTTTGAGATGCAAGGCTATTGCTTAACCAATTCCATAGTCATTCTTCCTCCCACTGGTTTTTGTTATGATCTAACGACTATTAGCGGAATCCTTCATTTCTAGGTTTCAAACTCCTGGTTCTTATATAAAATTTGAAATTGTGGAGCAAGTCATCACATTGCCCTCGGTACAACCGCGTTCATTCCTATACTGATCATGGACCAGTAGAGTTCGGTAGTGTTTATCTTGAGTCCTTGACACCTAACATTGCTTGTTTTAGGCCATATGCATTATGCTGGACTAATAGCATTGTTGTGGATATCAACCTCATTCATTGGTTCCAATCTCCGGGAATCAGTGGTTTAGCTGCTCGATTTTGAGCATTCACTCGTTGCCATTGTCTATCTTCTGATAAAAGCTGGTTTTTTGCAAGTTAGGGTTTGAGACCTTATTCAAGCACCTGCCTCTGTCTTTGAAAGCCACGGGGTCGATGACTTGATTTTGGAAACGTCTTCCATCATTATCTTTCTCTGGCCATCGGTGAGTTCCTCCTTTTATCCCTATTTCCAAGCAATGGTGAACTTTAAGGAGTTCGATTTTATTGTTGATATGATGGTCTGGAGTTCTCGATGTTGCTGAGGCAATACCGATGTCTAACAGGTTAGAGCAGTTTCCTTCTTAATTCTGCATTCGTCCAACCTACTATACTGCTTAGTTTTGTTGCGTTTGAGGAAATTCTCTATTTGGCATAACATGACCTTGGAGTGATTTTTGGTCCCAACCAAGTGTTAGTGTGTTATGTGTTGCCGGTCCATGGGGCTGATTACTCTGAACACTTGATGCGAGACATGATCTTCTGGGCGGCTCTCTGGATGCCCCCGGTCATAGGTACTTCGCAGCTCCTATCTCTGGGAACTCATGACTTGGGTGCCTTGAATTTTGACATTTGTACATTAACTTTGGTCAAAGATCAGAATTCTTTGCCAACTTCTTGGTTTGTGAGCTTTGCGGCACTACCGAAGCAATGCCGGTTCTTTCGGGCAGTGGCACTCGATCCTTGTTTGATCCTGCAATAGAAAAGTTTCCCGGTGTTGTCGGGACAACACCGATACTTAGAAAATTTTAACGGTTCGTCGATGACGCCAGAGCAACATCAAGCAGTGTTTGCGTGGCTTATGAAAATGCGCAATTTATAAAGTGTGCCGCTTTTGAGAGTGCGCGGCTCATGGGACCGATACGACTCGTCGACTTGGAATGGTTTGGAACTTCTTGATGTTGCCATTGAGGAGTTTGTTAGTATTACCAGCAACGACACCACTCCTAAAATAAGGCAGAAACTACAAACAAAGAGTTGAAAGGGGAGTGGTGGAAGGAAGCGCTGATGAGCTTGTGTGGAGACTGATCTGATTTTGTTTCTTTTTGAGTCATTCCGTTTAAGTGCAGAGTCGACACTTTGCATCCTTACTATAGAGTCTGTATTTTCTTTTGTGTTGGCCGTTGTTGTGTGGGTACAGCCCCTACATTTTGATCCTATGTATAGAAAACTATAAGCAATACATTGATATTTCGACTGTACTTTTATCTATATGTTCATATATGTTCTATGTACTTGTGCTTGTTTCATTTCATACTTTTATAGTTCTGCGATTATAGTCAAAGCCCTTCATTTGAAGTGACATAACTTAGAGATTATCAGCACTTTGGAAGTTAATAGCACTTTAGAAATTAACAGAACTTAGAGAATTTTTCTTTTAGAAATTCATAAAACTTCTAAAAACTCTGAAACTTTGAAATTTTTATTTAGAATTTTAAAATAGATATAGACTTTTTGTTTGGAATTTCAAAAAAAATTGAGATAGAACTTGTGAACTTATTGTTGTTTGGAGTGACAGAACTTGTGAATTTATTGTGTTCACGTGTTTTATTCTCAATATTGGTGTATGCCCTCTAGTTCACAGGGTTGTTTACTCAAACAAATTTCAAGTATCCGGTAACTTAGGGTTTAGATAATCTCGATTGAAAATCTGGCTAAGTCATGACTTGATTTTCCTTTCTTTGGAAGTTTAGTGACCTTAGCATGTAGTCCTAGTTTGGATAACGGGTAAGTATGCAATCTATGCATGGGTATGTATTATCAATCATTGAGTGCCTTCCTTCTAGCACGAACTATTCTTGGCTATATGCGTGGTGTTTCTCACGGTCCTCATTGTTTCCCATCTTCGGGTCATGCGAGGGGCTATTATTTTAGGATTTAGCATGCTGCTTGTGTAGTACGCGACATTCGGTGCTCCTTGACGTCGCACATCTTTGAGTGACGTAGGGTGCAGAATTTGGATGCTTTTTGGCATTTCTTATCTTCGGGCAACGCAAGAGGTTTATTTTGAGCTTCGTCGGTGTTGCCTATCTCCGGGTAACGCGAGGAGTTGGTTTTCGATGCTTCTCGGCCTAGCCTATCTCCGGGCAACGCAAGAGGTTTATTTTGAGCTCCCTCGGCGTTGCCTACCTCCGGGTAACGCGAGGAGTTGGTTTTCGATGCTTCTTGGCCTAGCCTATCTCCGGGCAACGCAAGAGGTTTATTTTGAGCTTCCTCGGCGTTGCCTACCTCCGGGCAACACGAGGAGTTCGTTTCGATGTTCCTCGGCATTGCCTATCTCAGAGCAATGCAAGGAGTTTCTTTTGATGTTCCTCGACATTTCCTATCTTCGGGCAATGCGAGGAGTTTCAGCTTAAGTGCGCGGCTTATGATATGCGCGACTTTCGATGCTCCTTGGCGTTGCCTATCTCCGGGCAGCGCAAGGAGTTTAAATTGGGTGCACGACTTATGAGATGCATGGCTTTTGATGCTCCTCAGCGTTACCTATCTTCGGGCAACGTGAGGGTTTCAGTTTGAGTGCGTGGCTTATGAGATGCACGACTTTGGATCCTCGGCATCGCCTATCTCCGGGCAACGCGGGGAGTTTCAGTTTGAATGTGCAGCTTACAAGATGCATGGCTTTTGATGTTCCTCAGTGTTACCTATCTCCGGGAAATGCGAAGAGTTTTAAATTTGGATGTGCGGCTTATGAAATGCACGACTTTCGATGCTCCTCGGCGTTACCTATCTCCGGGCAATGCGAGGAGTTTAAATTCAGATGCTACTCGGCGTTGCCTATCTCCTGGCAATGTGAGGTGTTTAAATTTGGATGCTTTTCGGCATTGCCTATCTTCGGGCAATGCGAGGAATTAGTTTTTGATGCGCGGCTTAAGGGATGCGTGGCTTTTGGAAGTCCTCGATGTTGCCTATCTCCGGGGAATGCAAGGAGTTTAAATTCGGATGCTCCTCGGCGTTGCCTATCTCCGGGCAACATGAGGAGTTAATTTTTGATGTACGGCTTACGAGATGATCGGCTTTTGGTGCTCCTCAGCATTGCCTATCTCCGGGCAACGCAAGGAGTTTAAATTCAGATGCTCCTCGACGTTGCCTATCTCCGAGCAACGCGAGGAGTTAGTTTTTGATGCACGACTTACGAGATGCACGACTTTTGGTGCTCCTCGAAGTTACCTATCTCCGAACAGCACGAGGAGTTATTTTTTGATGCTCCTCGGTGTTACCTATCTCCGGGCAATGCGAGGAGTTTGTTTTTTGGTGCTTCCCGATGTTGCCGGGGCAACAACGGTTTTAAACGGCAAGGATCGGGTTCCGTCGATCCATCGGTTTGAGTCGATTTGACCCCATCGACTCAGCAAGTTGCTTACATTAACACGTCTTTATTGGTTCAAGAAGCGAGGCATGGCTTATGGGATGTGCACAGTGGTTTTGGCCTTTCTGGTGCTGGAGGAGTAATACTAGTTCATAGAAGGTAAGGATCGAGTTTTCCCATAAATCCGGCGGTTTGACTTTGCTGGAGCGCGATTTTGTCAATTCTAAGAGATAATTAGTTTTTAGATCGGGTAGTCGTGGCTTAGACGATCCTCCCATATTTGGGAAGATGTGCTTGGCCAAACAAATAAGATTACCATCGAGAAGAGATCTACAGCCGATCGCATGGAGATGGTTATAAAGAAAGAGCTTATGGGAGTTCAGGTCCTAACTCTTAGCTCTTGTTCCAAACTGCCTTCAGAGAATGGGTCTTTGACTGGCATACAGTCTAAGAGGAAGACGAATTGGTCGCAAAGAGTGGTAAAATAGTAGTTGGAAAGAAGTGGGCAAGTACTATGCTAGTATTTCGTTTGTTGTACTAGCTAGGTCATTAAGTCCGCGGTCCTCAGAATACCAGAATTTTTGATTGGGCATAACAGAACTATGGTATTATTAATCTCGGTGTTTCTTATGGCTATTCAAGTGTGTGCAGTGCCCCCCATGCCATAGGGCTATTGGCGTGCTTGAATTGTATCCATGGTCTCTCCGCAACTTGTTTCATTGCCCCCAGTCTAGTGGGAGCGGTTCTTTCGAGTTCAAATTCTTGGCTTGATTTGAGTCAGCCTTTGATTAACCACAAGGTCATGAAAGACCTTCACGTTTGCGAAGGGTTCTTTGGATCAGATGACCACTGATCTGCCGGTTTACCTTCATGACGCTTTAGTTCGTGAAAGACCTTCACGTTTGCGAAGGGTTATTTGTGGTCGGGTGTCCGACGACCAGACGGCCTTGGAATGATAATTTATCGATTCCGAGAGGAGTTTTGGGTCATGTGTCTGATAGCCCGGTGGTCATAAAGCAATGATTCATCAACTTCAAGAGGAATTTTTCTGATTCAGCTTAAGGAAACACAGTTTTATTGGTCCCTGTAGGCTAAGGTGTTAGATCTGTTTGTTCGAAGATCCTTTGGGCAAGACTTCTCGATGCCACCAGCAATGCCGGTTCTCAAAAGGGGGGGATTGACATGACTCGTCGAGGGTATAAATACATTTCTTTCATCGTTCTATCTGCAATGCCCCTAGTGTACCGTTACGACTCATTTGGAAAAGGAGAGTAGACAAGTACGGATGAGAGGGCATCACTTTAGGTTGCTGTCCCATTCCTTAGTTGCTAGCTAGCTAGAGTGTTATCAAATAACCTTATTTTCGTTTGATTTCATTAGTTAGCTGGGGCGCTTTTCAACTGGGTCTTAGTAGTCTTGCTTGAGCAAAAGGTCCTTGAGGTCCTGTGGCTCCTTCACCGTTTGGTATGTTCTTTGGCGCACTGTCGGGTTTGCCTTCTTCTAATTACACCACTTCTAGTCTTTAGAACTGGTATGCCTTCCCATAGAATTCTTCCAGGGTAGTAGGTTGTTTCATCTTTTAATGATTCTTAAAGGCCTTGTAGTAGACTGCATCCGTTGCCCTCGCTTCGTCCGTACGCTAGTCATACCTATAAAAAAGCAATTTTGAATTAGTTGTACAGTTGTACAAAAGGTATAGTTGGCATGATAAACTTCTTTGGATATTCTGCATGTTGAACGGCTTCGGTGAATGGGTTTCGATTGCTGAAGATGCTCTAATCGTTGTCAGAACGGTCCGTTTTCAAGTTCGGCTGTTTATAATGCTTGACAATGACATATGCATGATTGTCTATGCTTGAATGATTGGATCGACATTGATGGATCAGTGGTATTTTACTTGGAGTCCGACCCAAGAAAATTTTCCATTTGCTTGGAGTCGCAGTCTTTGAAGTGATGGGTTGGTGACAAACATTGCTTGGAGCCATTTGCAAGCCTACTTAGTGAAAATATTGATTTTACCCGAGTCTGATTTCAGGCCAGAATATCCTAGGTTTACTCTGGGTCAAATGTGTGATTACCCGATTTCTACTTCGAGTCAGCACTTCCAGAATCTGCTTCAGGTCAAATAGGCGATTACTCAAGTTCGACTTCGAGTCAACCCCAGAGCGAGTTTTTCAACAACCATTTTGATGATTTTTGATCATTTTCGACGATGACCATTCGTGATTCGACGATGTGAGCTCCAAGATGGGATTGGAAGCTGGTTAGTTGGGAGTGGTCACAATACCAGAGGAGCTTGGCATTGTAATTGATCTCGGTTTGTATCATATCTTCTTTATTCTCCAGCCTCTAGGTGTACCGTCTGAGTAGCAGTTCCTCGTTCATTCCTTGGCACTATGCTATGACACTGGTTTTAGAGCTTCTTCTAGCGTTTTGCACGTTGGCATTTTCATCCAATTTATCTTCTTCAAATTGTTTGTCATATTCAGAGCCGGAGAGAGCCATCGTTATATCCTTTTGTGGGGTATTCACTCCTAAGTTCGGGTTTGTCGCCAGTGCTTTGCAGTAGGTGGAGTGTTAACATTTTTCTCCATCATGATTCTTGGAGCTCCCCCATTGCTTCCTTTCGATTATATCCCCTTCGAATGACCCAGACGGTAGTCTCGTTGGCTAGTTAGAGAGTCAGGGTCCAGGGGCGAAGTGTGCTGGTTTGGGGGTTCGAGGGCACAACGTGGCCCACGATGAGGGTTCGGGCAACGCCCCTGAGGTTCACGGTATATGCAAAAATCATCACGAACCGAGCTAACTTTATGGATCGCTAGCGATCCATAGCATCTGGCTCGATAGCGACTTGACAAAATAGTATGGATCGGTGGCGATCCATAGTACATGGATCGCTAGCGATCCTTGTACTTAACTGATTTCAGTACTTTGTCTTTTGGAGTTTATGGCGGTCTGGTGATAGGTATGGATCGCTGGCGACCCATGTGCTTAAGTGATTTCTGAGATTTGCCTTTAGGATCGCATCTACTACCTCATGTTGATGTTCTCCATCACCTTGGCATGTGTTTGCTTACTTTTCTCCGATCCTTCTTGGTTGGTTCTTCTATTCTCAACAGCAAACCTTCTAAGCAGAGATTGAGGATCCAACTTTTGAACCTATCTGATCCAAAGTAGATATCTAGATCTAAGCCTGAGTTGGGCTCTCAATGAAAGCACCAAAATGTTGACCCAAAAAATGGACCAGCACCCTGGTTTGAGTTTGAAAGCACCATCCCTATTTTGACAGAGCAATATCACAGATAACAGATATTGAAAAAGAACAGTAAAAGAAAGCAGATAGAATTTTTATAGTGGTTCGGCTGTTAATGAAGCCTACGTCCACTTTATAGTTTTATTATAGACTGATTGCTGTTACAAGAGATATTTGATAACCAGGCTTTGATTATCTTGAAGTAAGTTGAATCCCCAAAGTTGGAATCCACTGGAGAATCATAGTGAATTCCTTGGGAGATTGTTGTGAGAAAGGTAGAGAGTGAAGAATAGTTATAGTAGTGCTTTAGCAACCAGTCTCCGGAATATCCTCTTTATGTTGCAGGTAGGTTGGTATTTATATGGGTCGAAGGGCTTCTGGGCCAGGCCCCTCCATTCTCAGCTCCCAGGTAGGTAGGAAAAGACCCTGAGGAAGTTTGGCATGCAAAACAAGGCAAAGCCATGGGTCACTGGCGACCCATAGACTTGGCTCGTTTTACAACCCAAGTACTTGGTATTTGGTGCTCCTCGGCGTTTTCCCATCAATCCGGTGGTTTGACTTTACTGGAGCGTGGTTTTGTTAGTTCTAAGAGATAACTAGTTTTTAGATCGGGTAGTCGTGGCTTGGACGATCCTCCCGTATTTCAGGAAGATATGCTCAGCTAAACAAATAAGATTGCCATCAAGGAGAGATCTACAGCCGATCGCATGGAGATGGTTATAAAGAAAGAGCTTATGGGAGTTCAGGGCCTGACTCTCAGCTCTTATTCCAAACTGCCTTCAGAGAATGGGTCTTTGACTGGCATACGGTCTAAGAGGAAGACGAATTGGTCACCAAGAGCGGTAAAATAGTAGTTGGAAAGAAGTGGACAAGTACTATGCTAGTATTACGTTTGTTGTACTAGCTAGGTCATTAATTCCATGGTCGTCAGTATGCTAGAATTTTTGATCGGGTATAACAAAACTGTGGTATGATTAGTATCGGCCTTTCTTATGGTTATTCAAGTGTGTGCGGTGCCCCCTATGCTACAGGGCTGTTGGCGTGCTAGAAATGTATCCATGGTCTCTCTACAACTCGTTTCGTTGCCCCCAGTCTAGTGGGAGCGGTTCTTCTGAGTTCCAAGTTTTTGCTTGATTCAAGTCAACCTCTGATTAACCACAAGGTCGTGAAAGACCTTCACGTTCGCGAAGGGTTTTTTGGATCAGATGACCACTGATCTACTGGTTTATCTTCGCGACGCTTTAGTTCGTGAAAGACCTTCATGTTTTCAAAGGGTTTTTTGTGGTCGGGTGTTCGGTGACCAGACGGCCTTGGAATGATAAATTTTCAAGTGGAATTTTTCGGATTCAGCTTAAGGGAACACAGTTTTACCGGTCCTTGTAGGCTAAGGTGTTAGATCCGTTTGTTCGACAATCCTTTGGGTAAGACTTCTCGACACCACCAGCAATGCCGGTTCTCAAAAGGGGGGATTGACATGACCCGTCGAGGGCATAAAAGCATTTCTTTCGTCATGCTGTTTGCAATGCCCCTAGTGTACCGTTACGGCTCATTTGGAAAAGGAGAGTAGACAAGTATGGATGAGAGGGCATCGCTTTAGGTTGCTGTCCCATTCCTTAGTTGCTAGCTAGCTATAGTGTTATCTGATAGTCATCTTTTCGTCCGATTTCATCAGTTAGCTGAGGTGCTTTTCTACTGGGTCTTAGTAGCCTTGCTTTGGCAGAAGGTCCCTAAGGTCCTATAGCTCCTTCATTGTTTGGTATGTTCTTTGGCGCACTATCGGGTTTGCCTTCTTCTAATTGCACCACTTCTAGTCTTTAGAACCGGTATGCCTTCCCATAGAATTCTTCCAGGGTAGTTGGTTGTTTCATCTTTAATGATCTTGAAAGCCTTGCAGTAGACTACATTCGTTGCCCTCGCTTCGTCTGTATGCTAGTCATACTTGTAAAAAAGTAATTTTGAATTAGTTGTATAGTTGTACAAAAGGTATAGTTGGCATGATAAACTTCTTTGGATATTCTGCATGTTGAACGGCTTCGGTGAATGGAGTTTGATTGGGGAAGATTCTCTAATCATTGTTAGACTGGTCCATTTTCAAGTTACAACTGTCTATAATGCTTGAGAATGATATATGCATGATTATCTATGCTTAAATGATTGGATCAGCATTGATGGATTAGTGGTATATTACTTAGAGTCCAACCCGAGAAAATTTGCCATTTGCTTGGAGTCGCAGGCTTTGAAGTGCTGGGTTGGTGACAAATGTTGCTTGGAGCCATTTGCATCCTACTTAGAGAAAATCGTGATTTTACCCGAGTCTGATTTCTGGCCAGAATTTCCTAGGTTTACTCCAGATCAAATGGGTGATTACCCGAGTTCTACTTCGAGTCATGACTTGCAGAATCTGCTTCAGATCAAATAGGCGATTACTCAAGCTCGACTTCGATTCAACCCTGGAGTGAGTTTTTCAACAACCATTTTGATGATTTTTGATGATTTTCGACGACGACCATTCGTGATTCGACGATGTGAGCTCCATGATGGGATTGGAAGCTGGTCATCTAGGAGTGGTCACAATACCAGAGGAGCTTGGAATTGTAATTGATCTTGGTTTGTATCAAATCTTCTTGGTCCTCCGGCCTCTAGGTATACCATCTGAGTAGCAGTTCCTCGTTCATTCCTTGGCATTGTGCTATGGCATGGGTTTTAAAGCTTCTTCTAGCGTTTTGCACGTTGGCATTTTCATCCAATTTATCTTCCTCAAATTGTTTGTCATCTTCAGAGCTGGAGAGAGCCATCGTTATATCCTTCTATGGGGTATTCACTCCTAAGTTCGGGTTTGTTTCCGATGCTTTTGCAGTAGGTGGAGTGTTAACGTTTTCTTCCATCATGATTCTTGGAGCTCCACCCATTGCTTCCTTTCGATTATATACCCTTCGAACGACCCAGACGGCGGTCTCGCTGGTCGGTCAGCGAGTCAGGTTCCAGTGGCGAAGTGCGCTGGTTTGGGGGTTCGAAGGTGCAACGTGGCCCCCGATGGGGGTTCGGAACAACGCCCTCGAGGTTCATGGTATATGCAAAAATCATCATGAACTGAGCTAACTTTATGGATCGCTAGCGATCCATAGGCTATGGATCGCTGACGATCCATAGCTTCTGGCTCGATAGCGACCCAGGAAAATAGTATGGATCGCTGGCGATCCATGTACTTAACAGATTTCAGTACTTTGTCTTTTGGAGTTTATGGCGGTCTGGTGAAAAGGCATGGATCACTGGCGACCCATGCGCTTAAGTGATTTCTGAGCTTTGCCTTTAGGATCGCGTCTACCATCTCATGTTGATGTTCTCCATCACCTTGGCATGTGTTTGCTTGCTTTTCCTTCGATCCTTCTTGGTTGGTTCTTCTGTTCTAAACAACAAACTTTCTAAGCAGAGATTGAGGATCTAACTTTTGAACCTATCTGATCCAAAGTAGATAGCTAGATCTAAGCTTGAGTTGGGCTCTCAATGAAAGCACCAAAATGTTGACCCAAAAATGGACCAACTCCCTGGTTTGAGTTTTAAAGCACCAGCCCTGTTTTGATAGAGAAATATCACAGATAACAGATATAGAAAAAGAACAGTAAAAAAAAGTCGACAGATAATTTTTATAGTGGTTCGGCTATTAATGAAGCCTACGTCCACTTTATAGTTTTATTATAGATTGATTGCTATTATAAGATATATTTGATTGCAAGGCTTTGATTATATTAAAGTAAGTTGAATCCCCAGAGTTGGAATCCACTGGAGAATCAAAGTGAATTCCTTTGGAGATCGTTGTGAGGGAGGTAGAGAGTGAAGAACAGTTCCAACAGAGCTTCAGCAACCAGTCTCCGGAAGATCCTCTTTATGTTGAAGTTAGATTGGATTTTATATGGGTCGAAGAGCTTCTGGGCCAGGCCACTCCATTTTCAGCTCGCAGGTAGGTAGGAAACGACCCTGGGGATGTTCAGCATGCAAAATGATGCAAAGCCATGGGTCATTGGCGACCCAAGACCTATGGGTCACTAACGACCCATAGTCTATGGGTCATTGACAACCCATAGACTTGGCTCGTTTTGTGAGCCAAGGTCTTGGCTTCCTTTCATAGTATTCTTTGGCTGTCTTGTTGGAAGGTTTGTGGAGAGGTATGGGTTGCTAATGATCCGAGCACTTATGATTTTTCTGGAGTTTGGAATTGGATATGTTTTGATAATTCTTCTATCCTAGTTTCTTCGTTTTGATGGTAGTTCACTAGCTACTTGCGCTCAGTTGCTGATTGGACTGAAAGAATGCTGGTCTCTCGGCTTTCTCGGTCTCAGTCGTTGTTTTAGCCATATAGCTTGGCCCTTGTCGATCCATTGTCTTAGATTTTCTGGTTAAGTCCTGAACCATCCTGTTTACACGAGGTTGTTCTGTTTTCTATTGGTTTCTTCTAGGTTAAAAACCTAGATAACACTCCCTTTTCTAACTATTCCAAAATACGCACCACTGCTACATCGCTCCTCTGACTCAACCCAATACAGTCTACAAGTGCTGGACTAACATCTAAAGTTGTCAACAATCTGAGTAATAATTATGTCGTTGGTTTGAAATCAAACTCAAAATAAACTCCAACTATTTGTACTAATCAAATCCAATAGAGTGTTGCATGCTTTCCACTCAAAGCATCTACTACTACATTCCCTTTACCTAGATTGTAGGACATACCAAATTCATATGAAGCTAGAAACTCCATTCATTTCTACTGCCATAAATTCAGGTCTTTTTAAGAAAATAGATACTCGAGAGATTTAGGATCTGTATCCAACTCAAATCTCTCCCTTAGTAGATAATGTCTCCAAGACTTAGATGCAAAAAGTTTGCTGTCAACTCAAGGTCATGAGTTGTCTAGTATTATATGTTATAAATCTACCTTCCCGCATCAATATAGCTCCGAGTCCTATACCACAAGCATTGGTATAAAAGGTAAAAGCCTTTATGCCATCTGGAATCATTAATACATGTGCACTAGTCAATAACTCCTTCACTCCAATGAATGCATTGTAACACCCCATATTCTAAGGAGCAATAATATGGAGAAGAAAATTAATAATATAATTACTAATGGTTATTTAAGAGAATTTAGCTAAAAGGATTATCAAATGAGATTTGAATGAATAATGGAGAATTTTTGTACTAAGGGGAAATAAAGAATTAGACTAGGTAATAAAGAATTAACCTAAGTAAAAGGAAAAGGCTCTTAACTATATCACCTTCCTTCCCTTCACTTGCATTCACACTAAACTAAACAAAGGACGAAACTGGCTCGGCTACCATTTCTCAAGGAGAATAAGAAGAAAATCAAAAATAAAGGAAGTGCTTTCATTCCTAAGAAGAAAAGGAGGGCAATCAAGTCTTAATCAAACCCAGGTGAGTAAAACTTTCTTTAATCTCTTTCAAACCCATTTCTAGTTAAGAGTATATGTGTTTATGATGCTAAAAATGACGTTGAACAAGTTTAAAAAAGAATGAATGATTTCATTCATGTTTAGTAATTAAATAGTAATAATTTTGACATGCTTTAAGTTAAACCATGGATCTAACCTTCACCAATCCATTTGAAATTTTTATATGATGATTATAATATTAATCGGGAGACGATATTTTAATTTCACAATTTTTTGAAATTATATGAATTTTCTAGGTTGATAAAATGCTTATTTTTGAATATTTAATTATTTTAAATATGAAAAATAAATATTTTGAACTAAACTTTTTATATAAGATAAAGGATAATCAAAATTATGAATTTTTAGGGATTTTCCCCATGAATTTTTGAATTGATATGAATTATTTAGTAAAAAGGAAAAGTTAATTATAAATGGTAAATTTACTAATTAACTAATAACGTAATTAATAATTATGGAGCAAACTGAAAAAGGAATTGCAAAGATCCACGAAACCAAATCAAAACTCGACTATATAAGAATTTAGTGGAAAACAACTACTTTTAATAAAATTAAAACAATTTTCAGGAAAATTACAACACTGCCACTTGGCATGCGATAGCTCCTGTTAATCAATATGCAATAACTTTTAATTGTCAACATACGATAGATTTTAATTAACAACATAAAATACCTTTAGTACTATCATATGATAGCTTGTAAAAACTTAACATGCGTTAGCTTTATGCGTTAGCTTGT
Source organism: Allium fistulosum (assembly GCA_030737815.1). Classification (NCBI taxonomy): domain Eukaryota; kingdom Viridiplantae; phylum Streptophyta; class Magnoliopsida; order Asparagales; family Amaryllidaceae; genus Allium; species Allium fistulosum. Next base: position 332,083,552 of record CM060906.1, read on the forward strand.
AAACTCAACCTTCTACAGTTGTGACATGCAATAGGCTTTAACATGCGATATGTTTTGACCTATGATAGCTTATAAAAAATGATATACAATAGCCTTCAAAGTTCGACCTTTGATAGCTTAGCAAACGATAGGTCAACATGCTATAGCTCAACCTTCGATAGCTTTAGTTGACGACCTTTAATAAGGCTCAACCATGATAGCTTTATATCCTGACCTATGATAATTTAGCATACGGTAGATTGGCATGCGATAGATCAACCTTCGATGACATTATTCTTTGGCATGCGGTAGCTTAAAATTTTGACACTCGATAGTGTAACGGGAAATGAGGCATGCGATAATGAAACTTCCTAAGTAGGAAATAGTAATTTAAAATGTAGTATCTTATTTAAAAGTGGAAAACTGAAACTAAGTTTAAGAAATATATGAGATGATAAGTAGAATCATTTGAGATAATAAAACATGGTGCAAGGCCTTAGTGGCAACCACATGTTTGTACACGACATTGTATTCGGTAACATTGGCGTAAAGCCTTAGTCGCAACCATATGCCTAACCACAACATTGAATTCGGTAACATTGGTGTAAGGCACTAGTGACAACCGTATGTCTAAACACGACATTGGGTTCGGTAATATCGGTGTAAGGCTTTAGTGGAAACCATATGTCTAAACACGACAATGGGTTCGGTAACATTGGTGTTAGGTATTAGTGGCAACCATATATTAAACAGGAGATTGGATTCAATAACATTAGTGTAAGACCATAGTGGTAACCATATGTCTAAACATGACATTGGATTCAATAACTTGATGTAAGGCCTTAATGGCAACTAGATAAAAATGAGAAATTAAGATAAAGGCTTAAGTGGCAACCCAAAATGTCCAATCTCGACATTAAAAGTAGAAGAATAAGGCATGTGTGGAAATTTAAATTAACCGACTATGAAACCTAGTCGGAATATATTATGAAGGGTAAATCTCACACTTACGATGGGATTGATGGTTTGAGTTTGATCATGATATGGTGTCTTATTACATAGTATATTATACTTGCTGTTAATTGTTAGTAAGGGAAAAACCCATTTTGTGCTTTGGCGGCGTGATCTCGCTATTGGTTTTTTAGGGTAAAGTATTACTCATTCTAGGCTTTATGTCTAGGCGTGCTTTTATTATTTTCCATAAACTCATGGGTATAGATTCAAGTATGCTAAGTATATGGTTAAACATTTAGCTTTTGGAAAAGATGAATAAAAGCTTAAAAGATGAAGAACGAGCATTATTTTCTAATAAAAGTTATTTTAAAATCCCATATTGTAAAACTAGATCGTATAATTAGTTAAGTGTTCATGTTGGCATCTTCATATGTCGGTTAAGACACTACTATTTATGTTTTATTATATTCATCACTGCGTGGGCATGTAGAAATATAACGACATTGATATGAAGACCATTTTATGTATAAAAATTGTTTAGTTTCAATGTTTACTAAACGTTATGAAAAATTTACTACTATCATCTTTTCATTAGAAAATAATTCTGCTGATGACCGCAGCATCATCGGCATTCATTTTGAGGTCTCAAAATGGGGAATGTTAGAACATTACGTCAAAACATAGGTTTGGGGACACATAAGTAAAACTAAGCTAAGTATAAGCTAAATAATTAGAAAATGGACACCTTGGGCTAGTTATTCGATACACACACATGTACACATATACATACACACACATGCATATATATATATACACATATATCGTACTTGCATTTTGACATAGATTTGTTGGTGGATATAGATATCCCTTAATATTATTCTTACTCTCTTTACTTCTGTTTCTCATGAATGCTTGCTCACATAGAAAGCAATAACAGAGATGTGAAGCAGACATTTGACGTTGGTAGGTGTAAGTGTAAATGCTAGTAGAGGAACTACTAGTATGAAAATGAATGGCCAAGGATGGGAGATGACTCTTAAAGTTCATGGTAAAGCCGGTACTAGGATGCCTGCCTAAGTGGTGGGAAATATGGACATGAATGTGCTTTTCCAACAATTCTTAGTGAACTTGGCGCAATAGCAAGTACCACCATCGGCCTTAAATATGCCTAGAGGCCGATGCTACCAGTTAGGAAAGATTTTGCAAAGATGAACAAAGATTTCAGGAGTATGAGAAGGGAGATGTTTGATGGGATAAAACAGAACACTGGAGGCAAGTCATCGGTTGGGGATGTGCGATCGTATTTATGGAGACTTGGAGCTTATAGATGCCCAAAAGGTGAAGCGGGTATTTAGAAAGTTTAAAGGATTACCCAGCATTTAGTGGGAAATAGTGTGGATAGAGATTCCTAAGTAGGGAGTTACTTGGGAAAGGTTTAGAGAAATTTTTGAAGAGCACATTCCTGGATCAGAGTTGTAAGTAGTATTCCAGGAGTTTGATGAACTACAACAGGGGAGCATGACTACACCAAAACATGTGCAGAAGTTTAATGCCTTGTATAAGTATGGGGTTGATCTAATTAGAACACTAGGGAAGAAGATTGAGAAATTTGTTTAGGGGTTAAGACTAGGGTAGGGTGATAAGACGATGACCCATCTAACACGTCCATTCAACAATGTGGTTGACATGGCAATAAGATATGAGCTCATGTATATCAAAAAAAAGAATGTAGGACAGAAAGCTTAAGGAGATAAGAAAAGGAGGGTTTTCTCGTATCAAAAGGCAAGAAGAGCCAACAATAAGAAGGATCTTGCTAAAGGACCTGCTATAATTGTGGGCAAAAGGGGCACTACGTAACAAAATGTTTGAAGCTGGCTAGAGTAGCTAAAGTCAAATGCTTCAATATCATTAGACTTGGACATAAGAAGATGGATTATCTAGAGTTAACACATGTAAAGGTCTTCTCATTAAAAGGACTGCCAGTTGGACCAACAACCGAGGAAAAGGGGAATACGATTGTAAATTAATCAACATTTAAGAATTTGATTAAATTTACTTGCTTTGTTTGAATGCCATTGGTATTTAATAAAGTTCATATATAAAAGTTATAAACACAAGTATCGATATACGATATCGGTAAAATATTTAAATTGGATTTAAATATTTTAATTGCTAAGTGGTTATGAGAAATTTTTGAGGCCCACATGCCTAATATTATGTCCGATCATGCATGTGAGGGGGAGGGGACTTGATGAGATTTAATAAGGAATTAAATATGGAACGTTTAAAATGAGGGAATCGAAAGGTTTCGATGTTTCCTTTGAAATTGAATATCTTTCATTCATTTCACAATTTCATTACTCTCTCCAAACAATTCACTTTTCTTTATTGTAACGACCCAGAATTTGACCACTTTAAAATATACTATTTAAAGTGATTTTAAATATAAAATAGGTAAGGTTTTATGATTCAAACAAAATTAGATAGGATTTGAAAGGAGAAGTATACACAAAAATAGTAACATTTGCCTATATCGACAAAAGTGACAAAATGCTAATTTTAGAAAAATAAGTTTCGATGGTCAAATAAATTATTTTAATTTATTTATGAGTGTTTATATTTTTAAATAACATTATACAAATTTATTTTTAAATTTGGTTTGCATAAATAAATAGTTTAACTAAAACGTAAAAATGTGAACGTAAAATATTTAGTCGAAAATCAACGCTTTGTCGATTAAAAATTGTCGCAACGTTGTCGCACCTTTATTTTCTTATGTAGGAACATATATTCAAATAGTATAAGTATTAATTAATTCACTAATCAAGTTTACTTTTAGTAAACAAGTTTAGAAAATTCTAGAATATAATTAAGAAAAAGTAAGCACAAAAAGACAAACATGTAATTTCAAAGCAAAAAGTAAACATCAAATCAAACCAAACATAATTATTATGTTCTTTACTTAATTCTTAAGTGAAAATGACATAAAGTAATGATTTGAAATGTGATGTTAAGTGTTAAAAAAATAAGATTACTTAATAAGTAAGTAAGGGTATTTTGGTCTTTACATAATATTATTTTAATCAAAACTTTTTCTATAAATAAACATCAACTTTCTCACTTTCCAATTCTTCTTCTTCCTTTTTAAGCTTTTCTCCTTTTCTCTAATGACTTCTTCTCTTCTCTTTTCCTTACTAACTTTTTCAAAACCATATCAAAAAAAGTCAAAACACCACCAAACTTTGCCAAAGACCTTAGAATACCATTAAAACATGGTTTAACATCTAAGAAGTGAAGAAATGATGGAGGAAGGGGAGGATAAAGGTGTGGCCGAACCTATGGAGGAGGAGGAGCAAGTTCAAGGAGCTCCGGAGCGAGAAAAAGAGAAGGAGGTGATGGCCGGGCACTAGAAAGTGAGGTGAAGTTGTTTACGTGATGGTTTGGTGTAGTTAAGAGGATTTAGTGAAGTATTGGATTAAATGAATGTTGGTAGGAAGTAAACAATTTGGCTAAAGGTGAGTACTCATATTTTAAAGTTACTAATTTCTAAACATATTTCAAGTTAATTACATGAAAAGTTTGGTATATGTTGGATGATTAAATGTTTGATAACTTGGTTGATATTATGGTTGATTATATGTTTGTGATATTGATGATAACTTGGTTTGATAAATGATAAGAGAAATGGTTAGTAAGCATAGTTAATTAAATGAGAATTAAATTCATAAAAATGTGTGTATGGAAATTATTTAGCCTCTTAATGATTTCAAAATATCTAAAAAGATTGAAAATGATATTATAATAATATGATATTATAACATGAAATGAAATGGAATATGAGTTTGAAATATAAAAATATTGTTTTAAATGAGTTAAAAATGATTTAGAAATATTTGATAAACAATTGAAAGTGTTTCCAAAAAGTTTGAAAAGAAATTGAAAAATAAGTCAAAACTAGGCGCGTCGCGTAACGGTAGTTCGCGATTTCGCGCCCTAAAAGTTAAATGAGTGTACAAAGTGGAATATTGCTCAGAATTCCTCGAGATAAGAATTTTCCGGTCTATTATATCCATGGTTTTCCAACAGAGAAAGAAAATCAAAATTTCATCAAGTAGATTTTGAAATATGTCCAAAACAATTTTCTAAAAACATCGCGGTTTTGCAGTTCGGAATCCAAAAAGGGATTCTTTATAAATGATATTTTTAAATGATTAAAAATATAAAATAAATTTGATAAACCTATTAAAATGGTTTAAAAGAGATTTGGAATGGAAAATATGAATTTTCAAATATTAAAAAGTTGTTTAAATCAAATAAGCTTATATAGCACTTTCCGTAGCACTTTTATGCTGCGAATTCTATAACCTTTTGAATATGAGTTTAAACTTAACAATTCTTTCCTATATATTTTGTGAATGATTTTAAAGGAATAATTAAGTAATGTAAATATGGTTTGGAAGTTTTAATAAGAGTTTGAATAAATGGTTAAGAGAAATTGTCTGTAACACTTAAGTAAAAAGTGAAGAATATTGAATGTAATAAGAAACTGAGTATGCAGAAACGACTAGTACATTTGTCCCGCCTGTGAGATCTGAGAAGATAAAACAAGGTGTTTAACTAAATTTAGGGATGGAGCAACCAGTGCCCTGAACTTACCTGGCCTGTGTTTTCTCTTTTTAGACGAGGGGTGGAACAGATCGAAAGGAAAGCCTGAATGCTCTAAAAGATCATATTTAAGTTTTTCCAAAATAAAAGAAAAGAAATAAATTCTTTGAATGTTAATTAACCACTTAACATATTTTTATTCAATGATTGGTACGAAGGAACCGGGATCAGATTTAGGTGATTCCTATCCGAAGGACCGGGATCGGATTTGAGTAATTCCTATCCAAAAACCCCTTCAAACTAATTTTCGGAATAAAACACATTGGAGACAAATATTATTGAAGACAAAGATTATTCAACACAAAGATCTTCATAATGTAGGATTACTTGCCATTAGTCCCCAGAGGTGAAATTTACCATATCTAAGGTGGCAGTAGTGCTCTGTTATGAAAATCTTCGATTTGCAAGAATATGATTTAAAGTTAAGAAAGAAATCTTTGATTAAGATTTAATGAATGATTTGGGAATATTTTCCCTAAACTAAAAAGTTATAACTTGAATATAAGAAATCTTTGACTAATATTTAATGAATGATTTGGGAATATTTTCCCTAAGTTAAAAGTTATAACTTGAATATATGAAATCTTTGATTAAGATTAAAAGAATGATTTGGAAAAGTTTTCCTAAGTAAAAGAGAAAATGATTTGGAATTATTCCAGGATTTAAGAAAGATTTAAAAGAATCAAATGATTTAATAAATAAGGCTTAATGATTCCATATACTCTTGAAAAGAAAATGGAATAAATTGAAAAGAATATATCTTGGAAATATATTTTTATAAAAGATGAAGCAATTGATTAATGATTGATATCCACTTATAAACTTAACATCTTTTTATCAATAATTGGCTTCGACGGAACCAGGGTCGGATTTGGGTGATCCCTATTTGAAAACCACTTCGAACCAATGTATACGTTCGAAGATGAAGACATGTTGAAGACGATGATTATTGAAGACCGAGGATCTTCATAGCATGAGGACTGCTTGTTGACATGCTCTAGGTCGCTCCCATTAAAGAGTTATTTATAGCAGTGGTCTCCTCATTGTGGAGATTTTTTTTGGATTGCAAGGGCTTCTCGCCTAGTAGTGGCCGAGGAAATTGCCTTCGGTTTCGTTCAGTCCTAGAATGAACTTATACGGACGAATGTCCAACATTGCATTTCTGAGACACAACATTTGAATTTTACAAATGTACATCTGCTTGGTGGTGGAGAAGGCAACTTCTATTAGCTTAACACCCTTCTCTGAGACATACGAGCTCAGAGGTTTTATGCTTGTGGGAGTCAAATAGTGACCAAAGGAATGGCAGTGTGGCATTCAAAGTGGAACCTGTTATGATCAAAGCGTGGTTTTGTATGAAAAGTGTGGCTTTGAAGAAATTGAGCGTAGCCTCACTAGCCTCACATCTCGGAAGATGATATGGGATACTATGTGGTCTGACAGACACAAATTTGGAATAATTGAGTATGTATGGTGGTGTCTAATACGTTGGGCCCTTTGGGGGATACGTCCCTCAAGGCATTTATTGCCCCATTTGGATAAAGTGGTTAGCTTGAGAAAAGTAGGGAACTACCGATTATCAGTAGTAGTGTAGCAAGTATAGTTCCAAGTGACTAGTTTGAGAAAAGCGATTAAGGCACCGTGGGAACTATGTTTGTTGTGCGTGGATCGAGAAAAAGGCCACTTGTTCCCTATCATGTAGGAAATCCAATCCCAATACGAGATTTACGGTTTTGATTGTATTCCCAAAATAGCTGTAATGACTTGCAAACATTTTAGCTACCCCTTCTAGTATCATATATTCCGTTCGGTATATTCCGTTGACCTAGTACAGATATATCACCTTAGACTTAGTCCAAATATTGATATCTTATTTGAATAAGTTTATTTGAGAAGTGTTTTCAAAGGAATGTCATTAAAGATAATATCAAGTGAATTTTGGTATAAAAGTGTTTTGGTTATCATAAGGTAAAAACCCGACCGTGTTTATGTGTGGGCGTGGTCTTATGAGATACCCTTCTTTTCAAAGGTTTTGATAGTATTGTCATGATCTATGCATTTTAAATTTCGAGTATCTCACGCTGGTTTATCAAGCCTGATCCTGGTATTTTTAATACTCGGGTCAGATCCGAATAGTTTCAGGTTTAGTTGAAGACGGTTGGAGTTTCCAAAGGAGAGCTGGAGATCTTCATCATCGTATGGGCATATTCTATTATCTGCTACATATTGCATTTATTTTGTTGTTGTTAGCATTTGTAAGGACAGAAGTTTATAACTATCCAGGCTGAATTTGGATTAGACTCTGATATTGTATTTTAAAATTTTCTGCTGTGAAGATTATTATTGAAATAATATAAATTATTCCATCCGTGTGAGATTTTGTTCTGTCTTTATTTTCTTTCTACCCTTAATGATCCGCTTATTCGTGCAATTTGAGTTGGACATGTGTTGTTTAATGTCGATTCAAAGGGTACGGAAAAATGGGTCATTACATTTATCTCCTCCCTTTCCCTCTCATGGTCTAAATTCCATGTCTTCATGGATGGAAAAATTCCCAAACAAATTAAAATTAAATCAAATAAACAAATACAAAGGTGGTTTTAGATCGTTGCAACTTCAGAAGGCTGATTTAATGAAATCTAGGAGTTCCATTCTTCATTCAAGGTGCGATTTTTGGCTACATCTACAAGGTAATTCTCTAATTTTATTTGATCATGAAATAGATGATATTTATATAGTTCAGATCTCATGCATGTTATATCTCCTTTAATTATTTGATTATCATGTATGCATAGTTTAGATCCCAATCCTCAAAGAATCTATATATGCCTAGGTTGTCTGATTTATTATATTTATTTATTTTAGAAATTAAAGTTTATAAAAAAACTTTTGATCGAAAACCAATTTTATTTATTTGTTGAAATTTTATAATTTATCACGTACACAAATATAATTAATGAAATCACTTTGAAAGTTGATCCAATGTCTTGCATGTTTGTGAATTTTCAATTGCAAATTATTTTGATTATTGTTTATAAGTGTTTAAGTTTGTTTTGATTCAAAATTCATAAGTGGACTTTTATGCGAAATCACAAACCTATTTTGTGCCATCCTTAATTTAAAGCTAGTTTTCAATTTGATGAATCCAAATTTTAAAATGTATTAAACTATAAACTTTATATATATGTATACACACACATATACATCATTTTAAATCTAAAATATAATTTGCAATTATTTGTATAGTTATATATATATAAGTTATTTCATCTTAAAGTTTGTATAAGAAGTTATATGTAAAATCTTAAATTTACTTTTAAATCTTTCCTAAATTAAAACTAGATTTAATTTTTTTTCCTTCTTTAGTTTTCAAAACATGTCAATTAGTCAAAATCAATCTTAATGCATATTTGCATGTGTGTATGGGTCTCGTTTTGTTTATAATTAAAAAAAAGGAAACATATTAGTTAAAATAAGATGTGAAAGAGTTTTCAAATTTGATTTGAAAAGGCTAGAGAGTATAAAAGGTAGGAGAAAGATCTCCTGCATTAATTCTCATTTATTACTTTCTCAGAAGAATTTTTTTTCATTATACATCTACCTCTTTCTCTCCTTATTAAGTGCCTACTTAAAGAAAATTGATGGCCATTTGAATATAAGCAAACTTTTGACTGGTTAAAATAACTTTGTAACACACACACATACACAAAGCATAAGCAGACTATATATATAATGACCGTTATTTTTATAAAATTTTCAAAAGTAACTTTTGGACTACAAAGGCATATATAAAGAGATAAATTGGTCCATTGTGGTGTAAATTCCAGCACCTATACACGATCACATTAGCCATATACATTACTTATATGCTGCACTCGCGCTATTCACATATGAGTGTATTTGATACACTCATTTCATTATACATTTAAATTTAAATTAACCTCAAACTCTTATAAATGAATGAAATAAAATAGAGATTTTATTTAAAATATTTTAGATTGGATCTAAAGTCTACTTTAGACTTCATAGGCCTAATAGATCCAAAATAGGAAGAAAAAATTAAAATCTACCAATTTCACCCGTTTCCGACTAGCTTGGTTCCTTTATAGACTAGGTAATAATGAATTTAGCATCTGTAAAAGGTAAAATCCTTTAACCATATCAACCTTCCTTCCCATTCATTTGCATTCACATAAAACTATACAAAGGAAGAAAACTAGGTCAGCCACCATTTTTCAAGGAGAAGAAGAAAAAAAATCAAAGCAAAAGGAAGAGCTTTCATTCCTAAGAAGAAAAGGAGGGTTTATTCAAGTCTTATCCAAATCTAGGTACGTAAAACTTTCTACAAACATTTTTAAACACATTTAAAGTTGGATTATATGTTTTTATGATGCTAAAAATGATGTTGAACAAGTATTAAGAATGATAAAATGGTTTCATTTATGTATGGAAATTAAATAGTAATAATTTTGACATGCTTTAAGTCAAAATGTGGACTTAACCTTCACCAATCCATTTGAAATTTTTACATGACGTCTTGAACATTAACTTAATGATAACTTTTTAATTTCATAATTTTTTGAGGATATATGGATTTTATATGAATTTTCTAAGTTGGAAAAATGCTTATATTCGAATTTTTAATTATTAAAAAAATTAGTAATTTTTTTAATCATTGTGGTTAATTCTTTCAACCATATAATGGCGTGCCTCCTAGAATTGTGGATCTCAGAAATTGCACGTCTCCATTTCACTCTCTTCTGAACCTTCGTTTGTCCGCCCTCTTCCCAACCGTCGCCTCGTCTTGTTCTCATGCCGAAGCCTCTCCCCCCTCGCCTGATATGGAGCGCTCTGTCACACGCTCTGTCCTACCGTTTAATGATTCTTCTCGCTTGGTTAGTGAGACAGCTATGCGTGACCAAGTTGCTAGTGAGAACGCCGTGCCTGTTGTCCCTGTGAACTCGTTGAGTATCGGCAACCCTATGGTGCGTCTGTTGTCGGAACTAGACCGTGCTGCTCCTGTTTCCCCTATCCGTCCATTGATAAATGGTGAGCATTCTTTATCGCCCCTATCGGCATCTATTGGAAATAAATCTTGGTCCCAGTCTAAAGTGGTTTTGAGTGATGACACAAATCATGGTGATGTAGTTACCGACGTATGCGAGTCTAATAAAGGGGCTGATGCTAGTCAGGGGAATGTATTGCCTAAAACTATGCATGTTGAAACTGGTTCCAAATGCCATATCTCAGATAAATCTTGAGTATGCACTCAATGTGCTTGTGGAAATGCTGTCACACATTCCACCCATGTCTGTTCTCCAATTAGTCGTCCTTCGCCAGCAGCTTATTCTACCATACCTGTGGTTCCCTCTCCATCCACGGCTGCCCCTTCGTGGATGTCATTATTCACCAAAAGGCCACTTAATGCGGGTGCGCATTCTCCTCATTCTTTTGACAATGTTGAGATTGACGGGGTTGTGATTCCTCCGTCGTAAGTGATTGAGGCTGGTGTTGTTTATTGGAATGATTTTTTGGTAGGATTTTTCCTCAACTCCAATCCTTCCTACCATCTTGTTAAGGCTAGACGAAACCAGGTATGGAAGCCTAGAGGAGGCTTGAGTGTCCATTTTGATAATGAAATGTTCTATTTTAAATTCACGCGTAATGAAGAAAGACATCAAATATTAGAAGCCGACCCAATTCTCATAGAAAGGAAACCTTTCATTATTACATCTTTGAGTCCATCGGTGGATAATGCACGTTTTTAGGTTTTATCTATTCCAGTTTGGACTCATTTTTCTCATATTCCCTCTGTTCTCCAGCCTCTCATCGAGATTGATTGGCTTGCAGGCCTTGTTGGTAAGGTGATATGTTATGATGCACACACAGTAGCCATAAATAAATTAGTTTATGCCAAAGCTCTGATTGAAATAACCCCTATCAAGCCTCCGCCTTCGGTGCTTAAAGTCAGAATTGATGTGGACCATTTTGCTGAGGTCAGAGTATGATACAGTTGGAAACCGGGTCTGCCAGCCTTTAGGCATTTTTCGGAGACGTGTTCCAGCTCGGCCATTGCTAGTATTTTACCTCTATCTGATCGGGTACCTTTGCCTCATCCACCTATCAAGCGATGGATCCTGAAGGTTGCTCCACCTTCCTCTGTTTCTCCACCTATTAAGGCTATTGCAGCTGTATCTCCTACTCTTGTTGCTCCAGATGTAGCTCTTATGGATATGTCTCCTTCCGTTGACGCTCCTTTTGTTGATTCTGCTGTTTTGAATCCTGATGTTGACGCTACTTTTATTGTTGATACTTCTGGTGGTGACCTTCCTATCGTTGCCTCTTCTATTCTAACTGATAACGTTATTTGGAATTCTGAGGAGCGTGCCTAGATACATGTCCCTTTAGAGATGTGTTACTCCCCAGTTACTGACACTTACCACGCCTTTATCAGTGATGTTGGGGTGAGAGTCGTAGTCTTTTGTATCATATCGAGGGTGAGGGCATTGCTCTTACTAGGACTGGTGAGATTGGTGAGGAGAATAAAAGTAAGTTCTATGACGTCACTTGGGATAGGAAATTCATTTACTCCCTTGCTTCAGATGGTTTTGATCCAACTCTCGCTACTCTTTTCTCTAGGTTTGTTCATGTTATTGGCCCAACGTCCGATGATTGTTCTGGTTGCTTCTCTTCGGAGGGCGAGTAGTCTAGGTGTTTAGTAGTCTAGGCTCTTTTGTCGAGCTCATGCTCTTTATTTTTTTTCCTTTCTTTGTGGTTGGGCTGCTCCCAATTAGCTTTTCTGTGCATGTGCAGAACACCTGTTTTTCCATTATACATACAATGGCACAACCCACTATAAAGCCGGCTAGCTTTGTTAAAAAAATTATGTAAAAATTGACTTGAAATTTTAATATGAGATGAAAGATAGAATATTTGATTTTTTTTCAATTTTAAGGTTTTCCCATGAATATTTGAGTTGATATTAATTATTTAGTAATGGGAATAGTTAATTACAAAGGATAAATTAACTATTGATAAAGTAGTTAATAATTATGGAGCAACCCGTAAAGGGAACTGCAAAAATCCATGAAAACCAATCAAAATTCGACATACATAAGGATTTGGTGGAAAGTAATTACTTTTAATGATTTTTTTTAGAAAATTAACACACTACTACTTGACGTGCGATAACGTCAATAGTTAACATGTAAAAGATTTTAATTGTCAACATGCGATAGCTTTAGAATTAGCATGCGGTAGCTTGTAAAACTCAACATGCGATAGCTTTAGAATTGGCATGCGGTAGCTTGTAAAAGTCAACTTTCGATAGCTTATAAACTGCACCTTCGATAGCTTATGACATGCGATAGGCTTTGAAATGCGATAGATTTTAACATGCGATAGCTTTTAAAATATAATACGCGATACCCCTAAAGTTCAACCTTCGATAGCTTGGCATGCGATAAGTCCGCACGCAGTAGCTCAACCTTCGATAGCTTTAGTTATGAACTTCAATAGCTCTTAGGGCTCAAACTCAATAGCCTTATATCTTGACCTAAGATAGCTTGGTATGCGATAGGTTGGCATGCGATAGATTAACCTTCGATGGCAATGATACTTTGGCATGCGATGGCTTAAAATTTTGACACATGATAACGTAAAGGGAAATAAGGCATGCGATAGCTGTGGGTGTTGAAATTTCCTAAGTATAAAATAGTAAAATTTAGTATATTATTTAAAAGTGGAAAACTATATTGAAGTCTGTGCAGTTTAAGTGCTCGGCAAATTCAATGCGACGGAGGTGCAAAAAGTCATAGTGGGGATACATCGAGGATATAGCGGGATATAGCGGATGACTCTAAAATAACATATAAAACTCGTACTTCATGTTTTTACAAATATATAAATGGTAATTAAATAAAAAACTAACATTTAATTGAACTATAATTAATACATAAATAATTTTAAATAAAAACATGTGCGAATATACTAGAAAATAAACATAAAACTGTTACATAACATAATTGAATTTAGTAGAATATTATAGTATTTTCATTTCTAAAAATATATTAAAAATTCAATTAAATAAACTAATTTCATAATTTTTATAATGTACAAATGTCATTTTTTAATCCATTTCTTTTAAAGAAGATATAGTAGAAATAACAGAATATAGCGGGAATAACGGGATATAGCGAAAATAGCGGGGCTTAAAGCGGAAAGGCTATATTTGAGGCTATATGGAAAAATCGTAGCGGTGGAGATCCGCTATGAGATATAGCAGGGTTATAGCAGGGTAATTGCACGGCATTAACTGCATAGGTTGAAGGAAGATAAGAGATGATAAGTAGAATCATTTGAGATAATAAAACATGGTGTAAGGCCCTGGTGACAACCATATATCTAACATTGTATTCGATAACATTGGTGTAAAGCCTTAGTGGAAACCATATGCCTAAACTTGACATTGTATTTAGTAACATTGGTGTAAGGCCTTAGTGGCAACCATATGTCTAAACATGACATTGAGTTTTGTAACACTGGTGTAAGGCATTAGTAGCGACCATATGTCTAAATATGACAATGAATTCGATAACATTGGTGTAAGGCCTTAATCTAAACCATATATCTAAATAATACATTGGATTTAGTAACATTGATGTAAGGCCTTAGTCAAAACCATATGTCTAACAGGACATCGGATTCATTGACACCGATGTAAGGCCTTAGTGGCAGCCTAGTTACTATTTATGATTAAAAAAATGAGAAATTAAGATAAAGGCCTTAGTGGCAACCTAAAATGTCCAAACCCGACATTAAAAGTAGAAGAATAAGGCATATGTGGCAATTTAAATCAATGACTATGAAATCTAGTTGGAATACATAGTGAAGGGTAAATCTCACGCTTATGATGGAACTGATGATTTGAATTTGATCATGATATGATGTCTTATTATGGAGTATGTTATAATTGTTGTTGATTTTTAGTGGAGGTATAACTCGTATTATGCTTCAGCGGTGTGGTCTCACTAAATAATTGGTTGTATAGGGTAAATTATTACTCATACTAGGCTTTTTGTCTGACCCATGTTTTAATTTATCTCATAAACTAACGTGTACCCATTCGAGTAGCCTGAGTTTATGGCTTAAACAAGTAGCTTTTGAAAAAGATGATTAAAAGCTATTAAGACGAAACATGAGGCTTATTTGCTAATAAAAGTTTTTTATTTTCGCTATTGTAAAACCAGATTGTATAACTGGTTCAGTTTTTATCTCGGTGTCTTCATACGTCAGGCATAATGCTACTATTTATGTTTATTATTTACCCATATGTGGGCATGAATTGGGTGAATGGAAATGTGACAACAATGTAAAGACCATTTTATGTAATAAAGATTATTTAGTTTCTCTATTTACTTAATGTTGTAAAAAATGATCTTATTTTGTAGCTTGAAAATAATTCTGGTGATGATTGCAACATCATCGATGATCATTTTTAGGTTTAGAAATGGAAGATGTTGTATGCATGCTCACACTATGCATTATGCGAGGGAACCCGATTCTTCTTAAAAGATGAGTCAACGGTGCTAAAACCTTAAGAAGTCCTTATTAAACTTCCTCTAATAACCACCCAAACCAAAAGAACTCCAGTCCTCCATAGCATTTTTTGGTACATGCCAATCCTGTATAACTGCCACTTCACTCAGATTAATTGAAAATCCCTTCTTAGACTATACATGTCCAAGAAAGTGAAATTCTTTTCTCTAGAAATGACACTTGAAGAACTTTTTCTTTAACTAATGTCTCTGCAACACAACAAGGAATGCTACTTATTGTCTTCTTAGCCTTTAGAATAAACTAGGATATCATAAAGAAAATGACATAAACTTATTCAACCGCTCCCTAAATATCTACTCATCAGGTTGATAAATTAAACTGGAGCATTTGATCGGTTCAAAAGGCATAACTGTCCACCGAATGATCCGTGTAACAACCTGTACTAAGCTTGTAATTGTTTTTATTAAAATTTATATAGATGGGAAATACCTAAATTTTGCATATGATGGAATCTGGCCTTGGGACCACTTCCAATGTGTTCAAAATGCAGTTTCATAATCTTTTAAGTATAAGATTCAATATATTTAGAGTTTTGGATTTTGAGCTGAAAGTTAGGACTCGACTCCTAAAAGGCCGAAAATCCTAACTTATGCATGCCATGGAATTTGGACTTAAGACACTTCCATTTTGTTTCCATTTCTAAGTCTTTTAAGTAGAATCTTCGATATATTTGGAGTTTAGGATTTTCAGATATGAGGTTAGAAGGTTATAGGAAATTAGAAATAAAGTGGGGCCTGACTTGTTCAATGAAGCCTTTCCTATTGAAAGCTCCCCATACCCTCTTCTCTCTTCATTCACTTTTCTTTATCTCTTTATTTTCTCTTCTACCACTCAAACCCTCTCTTTCAATCAACTCAAAATACCCACCTAGAAAAAATCAATATATTCTAAGGAAGTCACCATAATTCAAGTTGGAAGATTTAGAACAAACCCAATTCATCCCTAGTCGTTCGAAGGAGAAAGTGGTTACTAACTTTTTGGAAGAGGCTTGGTGGAGAGAGTGGAGAGCTTCTACTTTTTCTAGGGTTCGGTTTAGGTGAGTGGTGACGATACTTAGGCTTGTACTTATGTTGAAAATTGCATCTTTAATATGATATGGTAAGTATTTGAAAAGGTTTGGGTTTCATTGATTTAAAGCTTGATATAGTTCTAATGGATGTTGGTTAAGAAAGGGAAGAAGGTTCATATTGTTAAAAGTGAGAAAAAGTGATTTTTAATAAGTTATTAAGCTATGTTAGTTGTTTGGTTGATTTGCCTATTGTATTGTTCATGATTAGAGCTCGCTAATGATAGTAAGATGATAAATTCCATATTTGATGAAGTGTTGATTGAACTATATGGAGTTAGTAAGCTACGAAATGAGTTGACTTGCTAATGATGCTAACCATATTGAAATAATGGGCAAAAATGTCAATTTAGAATGATAACCAAGTTATAATGATTATTAAAAGCGTTTATTTGCAATGGTGATCAAGTATGATTATTAATAAAAAGTGTTCATTAACAATGTTAATCAAGTATCAATAATTAATGAAAAGTTAACTAGATAACTAATTAAAGTTTGTTTAGATAGATTAGGCGAAATCATCAAAATAAGAAAATAGGGAAATTTAGGAGTTTGAAAGCCAAAAAATAGTTTAGACCCCTTTAGGAGACCGGAGAAACCTTCTGTTCGAAGTTGTGCTCCGACATTGCTGTGCATGCATAGCAGTGCTAGTGGCACCACTATGCATGCATAACAATGTCGGTATGGCACTATGCCATGCGGCACTGCCTATTATAAGCAGTGCCATGCAGCACTTCCTGTAAAGGCAATGCATTGGCACTACCTTTAAAGGTAGTGCTCGGCGGAACTTTCGGTTACAGGCAGTGCAATGGCACTGCCCGTTAAGGCAATAGCAGGTGGAACTACACTGCCTTTTATAGGTAGTGCATGCGTACAGCCCTAGGGCAGTGTCAAGTAGCACTGCTTGCCTAATGGGTGGTGCCATGCAGATCCATGTTTTAGGGTTTGCTTCTTGAAGAAACTGTTTGGGCTCTAAAAGCTTCCGGATTTGTTCGGGCAAAGCTATGGGAATGTTCTATCTTGATGGGGGCTTCGAAGTTCGAATGAAGTTCAACGGCATGAGGTAGCTTGAATCCGAATTGTCTATTCATGGTTGTGCAGTTAAAGCGCTCGGTAGTTTAAATGCGGTAGATGTGCAAAATGTCATAGCGGGGATACAATGAGGATATAGCGGGATATAGCTGATGACTTTAAAATAGCATATGAAACTTGTACTTAATGTTTTTATAAATATATAAATGGTAATTAAATGAAAAATTAACATTCAATTGAATTATAATTAGTACATAAATAATTTTAAATAAAAACATGTGCGAATATACTGTAAATAAACAAAAAAACTGTGATATAACATAATTGAATTTAGTAGAATATTAGAGTATTTTCATTTCTAAAAATGTATTAAAAATTCAATTAAATAAATTAATTTCTTAATTTTTATAATGTATAAATGTCATTTTTCAATTAATTTCTTTTAATGAAGATATAGCGGAAATAGCGGAATATAGTTGGGATAACAGGATATAGCAGAAATAGCGGGGCTTAAAGCGGAAAGGCTATATTTGGGGTATATGGAAAAATCGTAGCGGTACAAATCCGCTATGAGATATAGCAGGGTTATAGCGGGGTGATAGTGGGGCATTAACTGCACAGATCCATGGACAAAATGATGATATCGGTTTTATAAAAGGAATTCATTGTAACACCGAGGCACATAACGTACAGACGTGGTTCTTAATTAAGGGCGAAGAGAGACTGTCACGTTAGTCTAGAGTAGGTCATATACTATACCATAGTATAATTGGGTGCTGTGACAGGACCTACATGCCAACTTCTTTTGTGGTGTTGGTTTTTAGGAGAGTCCACAGGTTAGTTGTGGCTCTGGATAAGTTTCTTTGGTAGCTAATGGCAATTCGGCACTGGTATCGGTTAGAGATATTCATATTTCATTATAGGGTATGTGATGCTTTGATTGGAAAGTATTGTAGTTGTTATACTTATCTTGTAATTCAGTTGGGCTAATAATTAAAAAGTATATAACACCTTTGACCATGGGATGAAGCATTACCTCTACATTTGTCTATTCATAATGTCAGTATTAAATAGTTATACTAGATGTTTCAATTAGTGGTACCTCTATTTAGACCCATTTCATGCAAGGATGTACATTCATACTTAACTATGATATCTCGAGGCTAGTTACCCTCACCAGACTTGTGTTTGAAACTCGTTTTCCTTTTTGTATATCATATTTGGGCTTGTGATTACTCTTAGCAGAGTAGTCAAAGTGATAGTATAACATCCCAGAATTTTATCGTTTTTGATTTTGAATATTGAATTAATTTTAAATACATAAATAACCGGCGTCTAAAAATATAAATAACTTATATTCAAATATAGGTATTATTTGAGTATTTGAAGTGAGAATTAAATATTTGAGTTGTAAACTAAATATTAATTAAACGGATTTAATGGCTTTATTTAGCCCTTTTTTAATTAATAAATAGTTCAAATAAATATTAAGAACATCAATTATCAATAAAAGGACTTGATTTTTATTTTAGTATTTTTAATTGAATTTATTGGATTTTTCCATAATTTTTAATCTGGAAAATATTTAAATTTGTCGTTTGATGATTTTTAGGCAAAGGATGATATTTTTAAAATTTCATAGAATTAACTAATCTGTGTATTTTATTATTGATTTGTGATTGTGTCACATTTTGATGAACAATCATATTATTATTTCCGTCATTCGTTGTTCGAACGCGAACGGTATATTGGATATTGGAGTACCGGAACACTTTATTTTTAAATCACTTTTTAAATCAAATCAAATTCAAAATTTTGCAATTGCATTTATGGTGATTTGATTAATGAAAGCATGGATACGACATTGACTTGTAAATCTTGTTTAACTTTTAAGGAAGGCATTTAACCATTGGTTATAAAATCAAAACTTTAAAAAATACTTAAGTTATTCCCATTTCCTTTTAAAAATCCACTCCTATCCTTCCTTTATTCTTCATTTCCAGTTATCAAATAATGGCCGCATAGTTTAAAAATTCGAAATCAATTATATACTTCTCTAAATATTATAAAATAAATATTTTTGGATTCCTTGTGAATAGATCTTCATTTTGGTATACATATTAGTGTGTGCGATGCTCGTTTGTGACGATGATAGTGGAAGTCATGAGTAGATAATAACCTGGGGTTTAGGTTTATGCAAGATCTAGGTGGAGTTTGGAAGAATCAAGGTTAGATTTAGTTTAGCGAGGTGAGGAGCATCGTTAGGCCAAGATCGTGAGGTGCGATCGAGGGGAGGGGTTCCGTTTTTTTCCTTAGTAGGTATGAGCTCGGGTCGGAAAACGATAGGGTGGCGCGGATGTGGTTAGGTGGTGATGATCGAGATAAGCATGCGAAGAGAGATTCATTGGTGAAGTTGGTTCGAAGAATCATCGATTGGAGGAGGCAGATTCGCGTGCGTGTACATGAGAGATGGGTTTTGTGTCATGTATAGGGAATAGAAGTGAGTTTGGAAAGAAAGATTTTTGTTTAATCAATGGGTATTAGTTTTATTAATTAAGTAATTAGGGAATTGATTTAATTATTTAAATCAATTAAGTTATAAATGCAATATCTTCTCCATACGAGGTCGGATTCAGACGAGGTTGGTTGCGTTAGACTCGTATCAATAGTAGCTATGTATTGGAGATGGAATCGTTGGATTTGGAGTTAGTAAAATTTCAAGCTATAATCGAACGCTGATCGAACCGGAATGCTTCGATGTCAATTGGAATTTCGATGAGTTAAACTCATATTTTTGGTTAATCAGTACATTATATAGTATATAAAAATTATTTATTGCCTGCTTGGATGTTAGTTTATATTATTTTTGATTTCTTGTTTGGTTGGATTCCCGTTTTGGAAAATGGATGACATATTATCTTATTTATAGGGAATTCATATAATTATATATTATTGTTTGTTCCTGCCTAGTAGCAGATGGCATAAATAACCATTTTATTGTAGGGGATAAAAAATGAGAAGTCAGATTGTTTTTGTAGCGAATAGGTCACTACAGAACACTTCAAAAAAACAGACATACATATGTGTGTTATATAGGGGACTTTTATAGGAAGACCAAAGGGGGTTTCTCTCCATTATTTATTTACTGTTATCTGCTTCTCGTTTATATTCTATTATTTGTTTATATTAATGTTTAGTTAAAATAATTGTGACAGTCTATTTGAATTGTTTAAGTGTCATTATAGAGATTTTTCACTATATCGCCACTTATTGAATATCATCTTCATATACCCTTGTGTGTTGATCTTGAGCTTGTATTTTCATAAAATAGATATTTATAATTCATTAATCAATTCGATTATTGATATTTGAATTTAATCAATCCTTTTAATAAATGATATTTGAGTTTAATTTATCATTTTAAGTAATGATGTTTTAAATTTAGTTAAACATTTTCATTAATGATGTTTAAATCTAATTAATCAATTAATGAATGAACTTGAATTTCATTAATCATTTTAGTTCATGATATTTGAATTTATTTAATTATGTTTTAAAAGTTAATTAATTGATTTAATAAAGAGTTTAAATTAACTTAACTGGTTAATAAAATTGCTTTAAAGTTAATTTATCGATTAAATAAAGATGTTTAAAGTTAATTAATTAATTAACAAAGGTGTTTAAAGATAATTAACTGGTTTATTAAAAGAAGATTATAGATTTTATAAATTATCTTTTGGGATGAATTAACATTATTTTAAATTTATAAAGGTATTTAAATTGATTTATTATCTTTTGGATAATAAATGTTGTTTTAAATTTATAAATGCTGGTTTATAAATGAGAAGAATCCTTTAAATAGAATTGTTTTTAAAATAAAGCTAAGTGTAAAATAGTTTTGGGTTTATAGTAAATGATGTTTAAAATTGTCATTTGTTTTTTACCCTTGTCTTAACACACTTAGTATAATTATTCGCCCTCTTTAAAAAGTGTATATCAGAGAGTGCTTTTAATGCAATTTACAAATATCTGAAAAGTGAAAACCAAGCATAGGTGTGAGTCAATGTATTAAAAGTTTGATTCAGTTATTGGTGGTAAATGTGTGCGATTTAATTCCCATACAGAAAACGCTTTGTTATTCCCGATAGTTGATTTATCAATTATTGATTTTGATTCTGCTATCTTCTTTGCATTTCGTCACTCTAAGATGATGTGTTTCTCCTTTTGATCTTTGATATTCTTTTTCGAAAATGACTAAAACCAAAGTGCGGGTAAGGAGGGTGCACCCTCCTAGTCATTGTTGTGATCCGTCATTCTAAGAAGATTTGTCACTCATTTTGAGCATTGGTATCCAACACCGAAAAAACTAAAACCTAAGCACGGGTGGAAGCCAAGCCTTGTAGGTCGCACCTATTAGGGTGTATTCACATTCATCTAGAGAAGTCGATAGAATACATGCATTGATATGAGTATATTCGAATGCCTGTGGATTTAGCAGGGTCCAGTTTGGAAGTTCCCGAGAGTGATGCGTGTGCTTTCAAGTATATTTTATCTAGAGGTATACTTATTCAAGAGGGGAGCACCCTCCTAGTTATGTTGGATAAATTCATTTTCCTTGTTTTTATCTCGAACCTTGGATTTGATCTTTTCATCTTTTGTGTTTCGCTAATCCAAGACAATTTGTTACTCATTTGAGTGTTGCTCTTTGTCAGAAATGTCTAAAACCAAAGCATGAGTGGAAGCCAAGCTTTATGGGATTATTCCCATTAGGGTATTTTCACAGCTACTCTAGATTGGATTCGGTGGTATGCGTTCGGAGATGTGAAATACTCGGATTCAATGTAATCGTTGGCGGCTTCGGTTTGGTATTGTCAGAGAACCATCGTACCTCTCAAATATATTTCTAGAGGTATCATTTCGGTAAGGGGGAGCACCCTCCGAGCAATTTGTTGAAAAATTTCTTTTTCCTTATTTAAATCAAATCTTTGAATTGTGTTTCGTAATTTGCATCGAGAAGTGTCTAAAGCTCTTCTCGATGTCTAATTATATTTGTCCATTCTATAAGTTTGAATTTTTTTATTATCTATGTACACCTTTCTTGTTTGGGTTTTTATTCTGATTGTTTCTCATTTCTCAATATATGAATATTGTTCTTGTGAGGTAAAAACCCGTTCGGCGTTTAGCGGTGTGGTCTCATAGAATCATTAAATGTTAGCCTTTTTACTTGAGTTTTCTCATGCTGGTTTCTGATCTAGGTGTTATTTTATTATAATGCTCGATCAGACCGAGTATTTTTCCAGGTTGCCGTTGGTGGGACATGGAGCTCATAGAGTAGAGCTGAATGTTCACCTATCGTATTATTTTATTTCCGGTGTGATATATATATCTATCAGCTATTGTAAGGTTAGAAATTTATAACTGTCTAGCTGATGAGATTTGTATTTAAAATCTACTTTGTATCTTAGAGTGACAGTTTATACTCTCTTTATTATATTACTTGTTATCATTTCCGCTGTGAGATTTTGTTTCCTCTTTTCTTTATTTCTTTTCGTTTTATTTTACCCAAACAATCTATCTTTCCGGGGATGGGATGTTCGACATTTGAATACCATGATGTATTTATTATTGACTTTCGATGGTTGAAAAGGCAGGTCTTATAGAAAGGTTATTTTGGCATGCTGGCTAGGGAGCTAGATTTTTGGGTTTTTAGGGATTTTCTTATGTTTACGAGTAGTCCGTGTATGACTATATATAGTAGATGCCTTATTCATGTATATGGCTATGTATTTGTTGTTGTATTATTTAGTGCTCCGTATTTATGAAGTTGATGTAGACTATTGTATCTATATATGATTCTATTAGTTTTATTTATTTTGTTGCCTCTTTATACATATATATTATTAGTAGGGATGGTGTGCATTATTTATGCCTTCGTGTGATTTTATATATACCAGTCATATTATATATTGTTGTTTGCCACTGTGGATTGCGTAATGGTCATGTCGAATATAGAGCTTAATTAAGATTAAATTTATATAACCTCTTTGTCTTTTATGGTATTTCAAATATATGTGTTGATCAACATATATTTAGGGCATTGTAAAAGGCAGGTAGTTACACTTCGTATCATAGCTTAAGGATAGCTGAACCGATAGTAAATATATAGTGATTAGAGTGCGCACTTGTTATTTGTTATATTTTACCATCTAAGCCTTTATTTAATTCTCGCTCTAATAAATTGCTCTTGTAAGGTTACTGAAGTGTATCTTCATTTTAGGTTTACTACTATAGGTGGCAGAGGTGGTCAAGGTACTAGGGCAGCGACAGCAAGAGGAGTGAGAGACGCGACTGATGAGGCGAAAATTTCCAACTAGTTTCGTTGGTATTTGGAGACCGTACCAAGAGATACTCCGCCTATTGTGGGTATCCCGAAGGTTGTGGTAGGAGTTAGGAATGGAGGGGATCCTATAGTGGTACATCACCAACTATTAATTTCCCGAAGTTATGGTAGGACTTTATCAGTTTAAGGGGTATCTTTTGATGGTACCGAGGTGTTCGCTGATACTCATGTTTGGATCCGTACTTGTGATAGGATCTTTGGTGATATGGAGCTGGTTGGTATGTCCTAAAGGAGGGTTGCTTCTCGACACCTTCTGGAAGAGGCGCTATCTTGGTGGGAGTTGGTTAATGAGGAGGTCCCAGAAGAGGAGTTCACATATGAGGACTTCAGGAGGTTTGGGGTCTAGTTTATTTCTAGGTTGGAGGAAGATGCATTGTTAGAGAAATTCATCCATCTAAAGGAGGGGAATTCATCGCTCTGAGCTTATGTGAGTCGGTACACCTCTTGGGGAAGTTTGCAGTTTATATCATAGATACTCTAGCCAAGAAGGTGGAAAGGTTTGTAGCACATTTGGGTCCGGCCTTGTGGGATCATGTTAGTAGTCACATTCTAATGGGTGCCTCATTCATGAACCTAATGGACATGGCATTCAAGTATGAGAGTGCGCATTATGTTACTCCAGCGGTATGGTCAAAAGATAGTAAGGAAGATAGAATTAAGGAAATTGGAACAATCAGAGTGGGAAGGTACCAAGGTCACCGATTACTTGTAGGAGGGATTGTAGGCAAAGCTTGGGCGGTTCGAACATTACAACCATGAATAGGTGGGCATCTGAAGAGGGACTGCAAGGAAGCGTGTAGGATTGGACTAATAGTGAACGCTTATGCCTTGGTGACAACTCCTAGTTCTAGAAGGATTCCTCCTCAGCTAAAAGGAATGGGTGTCTTGGAAGGTATGATTTGTATTTATGTTATGCCTATTCATATGTTGTTCGATATTGGGTCTTCATAGTCTTTTATTTCTAGTATCTTGGTTGATAGTTTGCATTTAGCTTCTAGCATTATTCATGACCTTCTTGTGGTGACTAACCCAATTGGGGGTTCGACAAGTCTTATCTCTATTTGTTGTGGTATTACTTTAGAGGCATATGGATTGTGATTCACTTGTGATGCATATGTCTTGGGTTTTTGGTTACGGGCTTATTCTGAGTATGGATTTTATGGGTTGTCAAAGTGTGGTCCTTTATTGTGAGGGGCAACAAGTTAGTCTGTGGGATAGTAATGGGATAAGTTTTGAGATATAGTGTGGACCGAGTGGTGCAGTAATGAGAAGCTATCTTTGTTCTCTTTCCATTTTACAGATGAGTTATCATCCATTCCTATTGTTTGTTAGTACCAGGATTTTTTGAGGAGGTGGTAGGATTACCTCCCAATCGATAGTAGAGTTTTGTATCGATTTGGAGAAGGATGCCAAATCAGAGGTTATGGCCAATAGGCATATGGTTCCCCAGGAGTGGCACGAGCTTGAGGTTCAGACTCTAGATTTGTTAATAAATGGCTTTATTTAGAAGAGTACATCTAAGCGAGGAATGGTGGTTTTCTTTGCTACTAATGCCGATGGGTCATTGAGGCTTTGCATTGACTCTTGGGAGTTGAACAAGCAGACTACAAAGAATAAGCATCCCTTACCCTGCGTAAATGATCTTTTTGATCAGTTGAGCAGTGAGAGGATATTTCTCAACTGGATCTGGCCATGTGTTTTCACTAAGTGAGGGTAACAGAGGGTGGTATTGCAAAGATAACCTTTAGAACTCTAGATGGGTTCTTTTAGTGGAGGGTCGTGTCATTTGGGCAAACCAATGTGCCAGCTTATTTTTTTAATCTTATGAGTAGGGTTTTTAGAGACCAACTCAATAAGAGTGTCCTTGTATTTGTGAATAATATATTCTAGGAGTGAGGAGGAGCATTGTGTGCATCTTAGGAGGGTATTAGAGACTTTGAGACATAAATCAGCTTAGGATAAAGTTCTCTAAGTGCCATTTCTAGTAAAAAAGGTAAGATTTTGGGGCATGTTATTTCGGAGTGGGGAACTTCTGTAGATCCTAGTAAGGTAGTAGTGGTGCAAGATTGGAAGATGACAGAGAATGCTACTAACTTTAGAAGTTTTCTTGGTCTTGTAAGGTATTACCAAAAGTTTATTAAGGACTTCTCAAAGGCATCCACACCCCTTACCTTTCTGACCAAGAAAAATCAGCTTTTCCTTTGGAGTGACAAAAGGGAATCTACTTTTGTTAGGATGAAGGAATTATTGACTTATGCACCAATTTTAGTTGTTATAAATAAGTTTGATGAGCTTACAATTTATACCGATGCATATAGCAGCGGATTAGGAGCAGTCTTGATGCAGAAGGGCAGTGTTGTTGCTAATGAAAGTAGGCAATTGAAATAGCATGAGAAGAATTACCTGACTCATGACTTGGAGATAGAAGATATTTTATCTGCTTTGAATTCATGGAAACATTATTTACTTAGGGAAAGATTTGAACTTTTTGCAGACCATAAGTCCTTTAAGTAAATTTTCTCTCAGAAGGATCTGAACCTTCGTCAATAGAGATGGTTAGAGGTTTTTGCTTCATATGATTTTGAAATTTATTATACACCAGGGAAGGGTAATGCTGTGGTGGACACCCTCAGGCGGAGACATGCAATGTTGGGGAGTTGAAGTAGTTGTTGTTTATTTCATACTTTGGCTTTAAACCTTCAGGTGGTCTTAAACCTGAGTTTTTAGCCACCTTAAATGTGATGCCCACCCTCGTGAACCACAACGGTTTTAGGTAGAGGGAGGATGTTAGATTGGCAGAGATTTTAGATCAGATGAGGCATGTTATATATTTTGGGGAGAAGGATCGGTATTTTACTGATCAGAACGGTTGAGTCCATAGGGACGGAAGGTTGTGTGTGCTAGATATTTCTAAGTTTAAGGAGGAGTTCCTTTGAGAGAGTCATCATTTTTGCATGACTATCCACCCAGGGGAAATACGATGTACAATGATGTTAGACGTGCATTTTATTGGAAGTGGATGAAGAGGGAGGTTGCCAGATTTATTCCTTAATGCATGCTATGTCAGAGGGTGAAAGTGGAGCGAGGGAAACCAAAGGGGCTATTTCTACCTTTAGAGATCCTAGAGTGGAAGTAGGGGATGATTTCTATGGACTTTGTGGATGGGTTATCTAGAAGTAGAATGGGAAATGAGAGCATTTGGGTTGTGCTGGATCGTTTGACAATGAGTGCTTTCTTTATCCCCATAAAGTCCACAAGGATGGCTATGTCCTTGGCGGCAAAGTATATTAATGATATTGTGAAGCTTCATGGTATTTTGAGGAGTATAGTTTGATATAGAGATCCGTTGTTCACTAATGGATTTTGATGTAGTTTGTTGTCTGCTTTGGGTACGGAGTTGAGTTTAAGTACAACATACCACCTGTAAACTGATGGCCAAACAAAATGGGTTAATCTAATATTGGAAGATCTCCATAGGGCTTGCATTCTTAATTTGGAAGGAGCATGCGTGGATCATTTATCTTTGGTAGAGTTTTCTTACAATAATAATTTTCAGGCGAGCACTGGTATGGAACCATACGAGGCTTTATATCGGACGTCATGTACGTCACCATCATGTTGGTGGGAGACAGCAGATGGGTTGTTATTGGGGTTGGAGATAATCATGAAGACTTCAGAGAAGATTGATCTCATTAGGAGGAGAATGAAGGCAACCTAGGATCAACAGAAGTCTTATGTCGATAGGACGCAAGGATTTGAGTTCTACGTTGGATATATGGTATTCATTAAGATTTCTCTATTGAAGAAGGTGATGAGATTTGGGGCTTTGGGTAGGCTTGCACCTAGATTTGTAGGATCCTTTCCTATTCTAGAAAGGATTGGTACTTTAGCATATATGGTCGATCTTCCTGCGAAGATGGCTAGGGTGCATTATGTGTTTTTAATTTCTCATCTACACAAGTGTGTGCATGATTCCGGTGTCATTGTCCCACCGAGTCAGTTGGAGAAGGTGGATATTGTGTGGAAAGTATCCAGGCTAGGTGGTATGATTTGCATTATTAAGCACATCACCAAACGACTTAGGAATAAAGTCGTCGAGCTAGTTAGGATCCAATGGAACGATATCGTAACAACCTATATTCTACGTATCAAAGGATCATAGAATATTAGTATTATTTTTATAATATGAGGTCGTACAATTCTATGATTTTGGAAAATGACCACTAGAGAATTTTGTCATCCTTAGAATTTTTATCGGTCGATTTTGACCCTAAAAACCTTGTATGACCTATAAATTTTGATAGAAGCCGAATTGGGTCTAAAACTACTTCCATTAGATTGAGATAATGGTTTCTCTTTCTGTAGAGTGGTCGTAATAGGAAAACGGATTTACCAATTGGGAGTTATGGTTGGTTGAAGTTTCACTTGGTTTTAAATAACTTAATGGGTAATTAGTGGGTTAGTGGGTAGGCCCAAAGCCCATTTCGGGATTAACATAAGGTTAGGGCTGATGGGACCTCTCTCCATCATTTCACACTTCCTTGAATAGAGAGAAATTCCCCGTTAACCATCTCCTTAGCCAAAAGTTACCTGAATCCCTACTTTAATTAGCCAAAACTTATCATCAGAGGAAGATTAGCGAGATTAGCACCTTGAATTGAAGATTTACTGCTAGAGATCATTTTAGAGCTGTTGTTCACCTTGGGATTCATGCATATTTGAGCTTGGATGGACTCTTTGGATTTAGTTTAATAGTTTAAGCCTCTACCCACTAATTAGCCAATATTAGACATTTAATGATGTTTTTAAATGATTTTCAAACTCTAAACATGTTTTAAACCTTCTTAAATAACATATATAAATTTCAAACGTATTGGAAGAGTTCTGTAAAGTTAGCATTCTTATGGATCACCTTTGTTCGTATGGATACTACCCTTAGATTTAGGATTCATATTGATGTGTATGGATGCGTGTTTGTTAGTGTATATTTTATGTAATGAATGCTTGAATGTGTGATGTTTGTTCGATTGAAAACGCCAATCAAATGGCAAATTAGTTATAAGAATGCTTTACAGATCAGTAGATATCGATCGGTAGGAATCCAAATTCCATGCGATCGATATGAGGTGACAAGGAAGGCCTTATAAGGCTTCGTTCTAGGTTTCAAGTCATTTGGAGTTCGTATGCTCGAGATATTGATGGATCGGTGGTGATTTTAAAGGCTATGATCGGTATTGGGTTGCCTCGAGGCATGCTTCGAGCCAAGGGATGGATCACTTTGAGTTTTTGGGCATTTCTTTGGATTGCTTGCATGGATGGATCGTTCACATGGATGGATCACTTACATAAATAGGTCGGTGGGGAAGCACTTCGTGTTTTGAAGATGTTTCTTTAAGTTTGTTGGGTATGTTTCGAGTAATGAGCATTTATTTGGGAGCATAGACCAATGGAGTAAAAGAAGTTAAAATTGGCTAAGGCATCAATCAATGATCGAGATCGGTACCGATCTATATGCATCAATGGGTATTGATGATGGGACAATGAGGAGACTTTCACATGATGGAACATGGCTTAATGGAGTGAAGTGTGGGATCAACAATGATGGGTCGATCACTATCGATCGATGGTGGGAGCATTTGAGTTGCTTTGAGTTCATCCTACGATTGCTTGGGATATGATGGCGTTTGCTTCGAGTTTTGGATGTGTTGACCCTAAACCCACGACAAGCCAAATACTTGGCTAAATATGGCTAAGTATAGGGGTTGGTACCGAACCATAGAGTTCAGTGGCAAATTTTGATGAGGACAACCCATGGATCGATGATGATGATTCCATGATGGGAAGTGACAGCTTTGATGATAGATAGTTATACTTGGAGATGTAGAGTAGAGGACTATAAATCGGATTGATCGAACCGTTGATGGAAGGCTATGGGTCATATGATAGTGTTCTAAGATTGATGATGACTGTACAGTATCATCCCTATTGCGGTGACTTTGTGATGGCAGTCTCGAGATTAATTCCAAGATGTACTATGCCATAGATGACATGTGCAAAGGGATAGTTGAGACTTGAGGGTTCATAGGGTACTCATGAGCTGGGGTATACATTGAGGATGTGATGGTTCCTGGAGCACATTTTTTTACCCTGGACTGACGTGATGTTTTGTTTAGTTCCTAGCCGACTGAGTGGCATGGATTTAAGTATCGAGGAACAAGGACGTAGGCAATCATGATGGATAGTATAGTCTTTGAACGTGATGGGAGGACGAGTGATCTTATATCCAATGCACTAAGTGAGTAAATGTGAGGATGGATGATGTATGCTATGTTTTCTTGATTGTTTATCACTTTAGGGATGTCATATGATGCCGATATTATTTATGTATATATCTAAGCACCCCTTAATACTTTGATGTATAGTACACCCATGATGACTATGATGTAGAGTAGCATATATCCTGTGTATGTGCTAACTCTGTGGATGCTGGGATAGATTAGGTATGATTCTTCATACCATTTATCCTATTACAGTGATTTATTAGTATTTAGAGATTTATTACCACTCAAATTAGACTGTTGTTTGACATGGAGTTTTATGCTTTACTTCATATTACTTCGGGTACTCTTAAATGAGTAGATTAGGGATATCAGGTCTGATGAGCATGTGGAGCTAGATAGAGGAAGGATAGGAGGTCATACTCTCATTTACTTATTTGTTATTCCTCTACATAACACTATGGAGCTTGCTAGTGCCTTACTACCTAGAGAAATTTATTTATGAGTTATTATTTGATATATAACTCTATTTCTTATGTTGTATACTGTATGGATATGTGCACTTTGATTCTGTGATTCACACGGTTATTTATTATCTAGCTTGTTTTAAATATGAGATGTTTACTATTATATTTTATTCAATGTGCAATGGGATATATGATAGGTTTCGTGTTTTATTTACTTACTTTACAACCTTGACTGCCGTCCTCCATAGACTGGGCACTGCTACAGCGCACTATAGAAGTATATCGAGTGCATGTGGTGTAGGACAGTCATCATATTTGGTATTAGAGCGAGGTTGCGTAATTTAACCTAAGGGATACCATGATCCAGTAGAGATAGGATATGAGTTCTCACCCTAGACTAGGGCGAGGGTGTATATATATACTAGAGCACGTACTTGTTAAATATCTTAGTTTTCAAAACTATATAGTAGTATATAGTATATATAAGTCGCACTATACATAAGGGTACTACTTAAGTGAATTCCTTATAGAGAGACTGATCGTCCTTATCATAGATTGAAGGATGAGTCGTTAAACAAGGAATGCCACTATAAACTCCATCTCTAGAGTCGAAAAGGGAGCTGGCTCGGGAGTAGCTAATTTTGATTTGCAAACCATGTTCAATACCATGATGCGGAACATGCTAAAAAATGCTCAAGTAACCACTCCAAATGCTATTATGGATGGTGGTGCTCCAATGAGGCGCCAGAGCCAATTTCATTAACCTGAACAAGGACTTTACTAGTCTTGGTGGCAAACCATTCCAAGGAATGGAGTCTGTGATGGAAGTGCAGGATTAGATCGATACTTACCAAAAAGGTCATCGATGACTTAGAGTTGAATGATGATACGAAGGGGCGATTAGCTTCTCGATAGCTTTAGGGGTAAGCCACGAACTGGTGGAATGTTGTAAAGGTCGCTATTCCTAAAGACCAATTCACATGGGACTAGTTCAAAGCTAGATTCGAAGAAAATTTTATACTGATAGCTAAAAAGTCGGTCTTGTTTCGTAAATTCGTGGATCTGAAGCAAGGTGATATGGCTATTTTCGAGTATGTTACCGAGTTCGACGCCCTGTCAAAATATAGGATGTCCTTCATCGACACTCCATTAAAGAAGAATGAGAAGTTTATCATTGGCTTGGGTAACTACTTAGGAAGAAGCTCATGAACCACATTGACAAGACTTTCAAGATGTTATTTGAAAAGTCCTTGAGGCATGAGAGTCTTTATCCAAAGCTAAGGATTATTGTTCCTAAAGAAGAGCTAAAGCCGCAATCGTGTGGGGGAGGAAAGAAGAATTGGAACAATAAGAGAAGCAGTTTCAGAATAAAGGCGGCCAGGAGAAGAGTAAGACCTCACTTAATTGCTACAATTGCAGTGACAAGGGTCACAATAGTAGAGACTTTAATACCGAGGGGAAGATATGCTATAATTGCAACAAGGTTGGGCATATTCGAAAGGGATATCCAGAGCCGTTGAAGCAAAATCAAGTGATGAAAGAATATGTTATCAATGATGTTCTGACTTCGTCGAATGCTCCATCGGTGAAAGAGAAGTGGAAGGGCATCGTTGTTCAAGGGATGCTTTCCATTTATGATGTTCCTGTACAAGTTTTATTTGATACCGGGGCTTCACATTCCTTTATATCTAGTTACTTGGTAGATGGATTAGGATTGAGACCCGAAATTGTTGACCGACCTTCAATTACGACGAACCTTGTTGGAGGCTCCATTAGCCTGTGTATAGTTTGTTATAGTTTGGTCTTATCGAGTTATGGATGTTTTTTTGATTGTGATTGCTTTTTTAGGATTTTGTTGGGTTTGTTATTATTCTGGGGATGGACTGGCTTAATAGATATTGAGTGATAATGGATTGTGAGAAGTTGTTGGTGACGATAGGGGTAGATAATAGGCAGACGGTAATGTTTAGAGGCCTACCGGACGATGACGTGATGATCAGTTTTCTATATTCGGTCGATATCCCACATGACGAGTTGTCATTAGTGCCTATTGCTAGGGAGTATCTGGACATATTTAAAGAGCCGATCGAACTTTCACCACTAGAGAAATCGAGTTCCATATTGATTTAGCTAAAGATGCTAGACCATTAGTGATGCCTTTGAAGAGGATGGAACCTAGAGATCAATGGGACTCGAGGTGCAAGTGAATGACCTATAAAGACGACGGTTCATTTGCTAGAATATATCTGAGTGGGGAGCACACGTAGTATTCACTACGAAGGCAGATGGTTCCCTTAGATTGTGTGCTGATTACCATGAGCTAATTAAAGTGATGAGGAAGAACAAGTATCCACTCTCAGTATTGATGACTTGTTCTTAGCTTCATAGTGTTAGAATATTTTCTCAGTTGAATCTTGAGATGGGATTCCACCAACTAGGAGTAGCGAAAGGGAGTGTGATGATTACAGTTTTTCACACGTCGTTAGGTTTCTATGAGTGGTTGGTTATGCCGTTCGAGCTAACCAATGTGCCGACATACTTTATTGATCTCATAAACCATGTTTTCAGGGGTCAGCTAAATAAGTTTATGCTTCTATTCGTTGACGATATTCTTGTCTACTAACGGATAGAGGAAGAACTCAAGACACATTTGAGGATCGTGATTGAGGTGTTGAGAGAGCACTGACTGAAAGCAAAGTTTTCGAAGTATCGCTTCTAAAGGAGGGAAGTGAGATTTTTGGGTCATGTTGTTTTTTAGCAAGGCATTGTCGTGGATCCTGCAAAAGTCGCAGCAGTCCAAGATTAGACTAGAACCAAAAATGCTACGGACATGAGGAGTTTCTTGGGACTAGTTGGATATTATAGAAGATTCATCTAGGACTTCTCAAAAGTAGTCACACCATTGCCTGACTTGATGAAAAACAATCAGGCTTTTATTTAGGATGTGAGATGTGAGCAGGCATTCGTGGGTCTGAAGGAAAAGTTGATGAGTGCACCAGTATTGACCATTCCAGGTGGGAATGAAGAGATGATAGTATACACTGATGCTTGTGGTATCATATTGGGCGTGGTATTGATGCAGAGAGGCAAATTTGTTGCATATGCTAGCCAACAACTGAAGCCACATGAGAAAGAATACCTAAACCTTGATTTAGAGTTAGGAGCGACCATGTATGCGTTGAAGATTTGGAGGCACTATCTTTTAGGAAAGAGTTTCAAGCTGTTCGTCGACCATAAATCATTGAAGTACCTCTTTTTACAGAAGGATCTCAACCTTCATCGGCAGCGATTATTAGAGTCCCTAGCTCCATGATTTTGATATTGCATATACCTCAGGGAAAGGGAATGCAATTGCTGATGCACTGAGTAAGAGAAATGACAGCTTGGAAGCTATTTTCCTAGAGTGGACGTAGTTAGAGTATATTGTTGGTTACGATTTCTGACTGAGATGTGAGCTAGAGCTAGAGATATTGGCTGACTTGACTATCAGACGTACTGTGGTTGAGAGGATAGGTACTAGTCAGAGGCGTAATGGTAGATTAGCTGAGATTATTTCTAAGATTGAGGCCGAGTAGGGTCTGAGGAGATGAGACAATACGGACTTAACGGAGATGGTTGGCTCCATAAGGACGGAAGATTGTTTGTTCCTAATGTCGATTGGTTGATTGATGAGGTGCTACGAGAGTGCCATCATTCGAGATTGACTATTTTTAATGATCTTCCTTTCTTACATCTAAAGATGACACTTATACATCCTTGGTATTCGTGTGCTGATCATTTAAGTGTCCGAAAGACAGGTCATTAGGGCTGAATAAAGAAGAAGATGGAAGCTTAGAGAAGTTTTTAGAAAGTAGAAATGAAAATGAGAAAATGAGGAAAATGGGAGGAAATGAGTTTATATACTAGTACAAAAGTAAAATTACTAAAATGCCCTTAGAGTACTTACCCTCCACAAACTCCTTGCCACCTCACCATGCTCCCTCCACCTCACGGTACTCACGCCCGCACTCTTGTCCCCTCCTTCTCCTTGCTCCAACATGCATTAATAGCATGTGTACTTGTTGTTTAAACATGTTTCATAAGGTATCTTTCCTTAACATCATTTTAAGCTTATTTTAAACTTTCATAAAAACTCCTTAATTATATGTATATATATAAATTATATATACTTTACTTTAACTTATTTATAAATGAATGTGTATATTTATATTAAAGTGGTAACAATGTTTTCGACAACTTTTAGTCGACGAAAAGTTGAAAATTCGGAAAACGAATTCCGATCACATTTTCGATTCTTCTTTGAACTAAATATTTTGTAAACAAATTTGGAAAACTATTTCACCATCACTATTTATTATTTAAAAGAGTTTTATTTTAATTATAAAACCTATTATTTGAATATTTAAAATTAATTAAATATTCGCAAATCAAAACTGTGAAATTCCGGTCATTACACTCTTCCCTCTAAAAGAATTTCATCCCCGAAATTTTACCACAGCCCAATCCCCAAAAAACAACCCAAACCACGAATACTTAATATTATTCATCAATTCATATGCTACATATAGATCATTTCTATGCAAAATATTATTTTGATCACTCATTTGAATACATAACTTTACTTCTGAACTAGTATCGCTCACTCAATTCCTTATTATGGACTCCGAATAGCTTCTCAATTAGAAACCTCTATTCTCCTTACATAGCCATATACTGTGATAGAAAACTTTTCGTTCCATATGAAGAACCCTCACCAAGTTTTCACCATCAAGATCGAATGATAAATCCTTCTTTGGAATGGTGTGAAACATCTCAAGTCATGTATTGGAATCTTGGATCGAGAATTATGAGAAAAAAAGGAAGGATCTACGTAAAACTTATGTACTGATCTAAAGATTCTTACTACCCAACTACTCTTTACACTCCCAAAATAAATTTGTGAAAACATTTCACAAAAATTTCAGCTTAGGTTCAAACATTTAAATGTTACAACTTATTTATAAAACCTTTCATAAAATCATCTTAATTTATTAGTTTTATTATACTCTCCTACATCCTAAGAGTATATATTCAAAACATTGGATTTTTTATTCTATTTACTTTTTAACTATTCAGATGTAGATCCAAAATAATTTTGGGTCTTAAAATTTTGAGTCGACAAATCTAACCTCTTTACCTATTCGGTTTGACAAGTAGCCAAGAAGAGTAGGATGCTGGTATCTCGACTCCATCCTAGAGTCTACTTTTTCTTAGACACTTCTAAGGTAAAGGTGTTTATTAACCAGCCTAATAACAGCCAATAATCCTTTTCATTTCCTAGAGGTTAAAATCAAAAGACACATTTTAATAAAACAAAGTTTATTAATCCTCCTTATCAAGTTAATTCAATTTCAAAACTTCATTTATTAACCTATTCTTTAATCAAAATACCTTATTATTTTGAAAACATAGGAGCCAAATACTCGAGTTTTATTTCAAAAATCTTTTTGAAATGATACTTTATTTTTAACCTTGAGAAATATATACATATAGTCCGAGTAATTCCAAAATGATATCAAGGAACTGGGTACTACCAAATAGTGTCATATAACTGGGTAATACTCAAGAGAAGTGTTTACCATCTGAACGCATCCCTTTACCATTTTTAGTCACTTTCGACTCAATCGAACTAGTTAATTATAAAAATATTTCTATTTTCAGATCCCCTTTTTAGAAGAATACTATATATATTTCCAGTTAAATAATTTCAACGAAATATCAAATTCAAATTTGTTTTGGATTCGCTCAGATTCGAACTCGTCTCGACGGTAAAATGATAAAGAGAATAATTTATGAAGTGCACTACAACGTTCGCCTAGGCAAACATCCGATCATCACTTAGAATATTATTCTGGTCATCACAAATCAAATTGGGACTTATCCCTGAACCAAACCAAAGAAAACACATCTTTCTATAAATTTTTCTTTTCAAACTATTTATACTTTAAAGTATTTTTAAGCAAAAAAAATTATTACTACTTTTCCAAAAATCATTTGAAAACTTTATCAAAGTCACCAGGATTTAAATTCTTCAAAAATCCATCTTATTTTCAAAAAATGTTTTATAATTCTGATTTATGAATCACTGTATATAAAATCTTTCCTCAAATATTCATTTTTATAATATGTTTCCTTTATTTTTAATAAAACCCTTTTATTAAAATCTAATTCTTTAGACCCAACATTATCACCGAACACCTTATAGTCAAATTGTGAAACTTAATTCACAAGGTGTTCGTTTCAGTGTTCCCAGAAATTCTATCTACCTAACCTATGATGGAAAAAGGAAATCTACTAATAAATTAGGCAGTAGTCAATGCTCAAAATTGGACGAGCATGACTAATCAACCCCTATATGATAATAATTAAATATTATCAACTCCTACAACAATCACATCATATATAACCAAACTTTATTTTTTTTTGAAAATTATTTCTTTATATAAAAAATATATTCCTAGGTAAAATTATTTTATTTACCAGACTTTAAAACAATACTATGTCGATTTGCCTAGTTTAAGTGTTTAGAAACCTCTAACGATAACGTGGTGCACCACATCTCGACCAGGATTCATAAAACACTCCATTAATAAATCAACAATATAAACATTTTTATAGTACTAACAAATACACACTCAATATATACGCTAAAACTAATTCTATGGTCTCACTTACCCTATCTCAAATGAGTCAACCCAACCAAAGCCTAGGTGTTCGCTCAACCTAAGCTCTAATACCAAATGTAACGATCTTCCTTTCTTACAGCTAAAGATGACACTTAATACATCCTCGGTATTCATGTGCCGATCATTTAAGTGTCTGAAAGACTGTTCATTAAAGGTGAATAAAGAAGAAGATGGAAGCTTGGAGGAGTTTTAGAAAGTAGAAATGAAAATGAGAAAATGAGGAAAATGGTAGGAAATGGGTTTATATACTGGTGCAAAAGTAAAATTACTAAAATGCCCTTAGGGTACTTACCCTCCACAAAACCTTTGCCACCTCACCATGCTCCCTCTACCTCATGGTACTCATGCCCATACTCTTGTCCTCCTTTCTTCTTTCTCTAACATGCATTAATTACATGTGTACTTGTTGTTTAAACATGTTTCATTAAGGTATCTTTCCTTAACATCTTTTTAAGCTTATTTTAAACTTTCATAAAAACTCCTTCGGTATATATATACATAAATTATATATACTTTACTCTAACTAATTTTTAAATGAATGTGTAAATTTATATTAAAGTTCTCACAATGTTTTCGACAACTTTTAGTCGATGAAAAGTTGAAAATTCGAAAAACGAATTCCGGTCCCATATTCGATTCTTCTTTGAACTAAATATTTTTGTAAACAACTTTGGAAAACTATTTCACCATCACTATTTATTATTTAAAAGAGTTTTTTTAATTTTAAAACCTATTATTTGAATATTTAAAATTAATTGAATATTTGCAAATCAAAGCGGTGAAATTCTAGATCGTTATACTATTCATCCCGACGGTAATAAGATATATTGTGATATGAGGAAGACCTTCTATTTGGAAGGGATGAAGAAATATGTTGGGGCATTCGTCTCAAAATGCATAAACTACTCATTTGTTAAGGAAGAGTAGAAGAACTCTAGTGGTTTGATGCAACCGCTAGAAGTTCCTGAGTGGAAATGGAAATGGAAACAAGTATTGATGGACTTCATTGATGTACTGCGGAGGACTAGAGCATGGTACGACAACATTGGGTCATAGTTGATTGATTGACCAAGAGTGCTAGATTTATACCCGCCAAGTCAATTAGAATGGCAGCCAAACTGGCCGAGTCGTATGTGAAGTGGGTAGTATGATTTCGTGGTGTCGAAGAGCATTGTGAATGGCCGAGATTTATTGTACATGATTGGGTTTTGAAGAGTTAAAAGGAGGCGTTAGGGACAGAGCCGCACCTCAGCACATCTTATCACCCTCAAACTGATGGCCAAACCGGGAGAGTGAATTGTATCTTAAAGGATCTCTTGCGTGCTTGTATACTCGACTTTGGAGGCTCATGGGATGATCACTTACATCTCATTGAATTCGCATACAATAACAGTTATCAGTCTAGCATTGGTATGGCACCATTTGAGGTGTTATATGGCCGAACATGCAATGCTCCTTTTATTTGGTGGGAAGCGGGTGAGAAGCTGTTACTTAGGCTAGGTATGATTAGAGAAATTTTGAAGAAGATCGAGATCATTCAACATCGAGGTACGTTAAAGCTACTCAAGACAGACAGAAGAGCTACGCTGATAGGAGACGCAGAGATATAGAATTCTCTGTCGATGATATGTTATTTGTCAAAATCTCTCCATTAAAGAATGTAATTCAGTTTGCTAGTAAAGGGAAGATGGCGCTGAGATTCGTAAGTCCTTTTTCGATACTAGAGAGGATTAGGAACCTCGCTTACAAAATTGACTTACCTTAAAGAATAGGGGGAGTGCACAATGTGTTCCACATTTCTCACTTGCGGAAATTTGTGCACGACTTAAGCGTAACTATCATAGGCCTATTCATATCATTGGATATGATACAAAACAGCTTAGGAGGAAGACGTTGAAGTTAGTGACAGTTCGGTGAAGTGAAAGCAAACGCGTGTCAAGCGCACTGCCTTGGGGCATTAGCACTACCTATTACAGGCAGTGCATTAGCGCTAGCAATTATAGGCAGTGCATGCGCACTACTTTGGGGCAGTGTCAAGTGGCACTGCCAGCCTTACTGGTGGTGCCATGCGGATTAGGATTTTGGGGTTCACTTCTTGGAGAAATTTATTGGGCTCAAAGAGCTTCCAAATTCGTTTGGGTAAAGCTGTAAGAATGTTCTATCTTCATGGGGGCTTAAGAGTTCTAATGATGTTCAATAGCATGGTGTATCTAAAATCCAGATTGCCTATCCGAAGACAATCAGATGATATTGGTTTTGTAAAAGAAATTCATTGTACTATTGATGCGCACGACCTACCGGTGGGGTTCTAGAGAGACCGGGATGCCGGTCTAGAGTAGGTCATATACTGTTCCATAGTTCGATTGGGTGTTGTGACATGACCTACAGTCCAACTTCTTTTGAGGTGTTGGTTTTCAAGGGAGTCCAAAAGTTAGTTGTGGCTCTCGATAGGTCTCTTTGGTAGCTAATAACAATTCAGCATAGGTATCGATTAGAGATATTCATATTTCGATATATGGTATATGATGCTTTGATTGGAAAATCTTATTGTTGTTACACTTATCTTGTAATTCAGTTGGGCTCAGGCTTAAGAAGTATATAACACCTTTGATCATGGGATGCAGTACTGCCCTTACATTAATCTATTCACGCTGTCAGAATTAAATAGTTATAACAGTCGTTTTAACTGGCAATATTTCGGTTAGATCTGTTGCTTGCTAGGATGTATATATATATATACTTAACTATGATACCTTGAGGATTGTTCTCGTCACCAGACTTGCTCTGACAATCATTTTCCTTCTGGCATTTCCTATTTGGGCTTGTAATTACTCTTATCGGAGTAGTTAGAGCGGCATGTTATTTTGGAATGTTTGCTATGGAGCTAGACTATTGGGTTTTGGAGATTTGCTTATGTTTAAGAGTAGTCCGCGTATGACTAGATGTAGTAGATGCCTCATTCATGCATATGGCTATGTATTATGATGTTGTATTCAATTGATAATCCGTATATATGGAGTCAACGTAGACTGATGTATTTGTATATGACTCTCAATTTTATGTATTATGTCGTCTCTTTATATATATGTATATATTATCAGTAGGACTGATATGTGTTGTTTGTGGCTTCATGTGATTTTATATATACTTGTTATATTATATACTATTGTTTTCTGCTTCAATTGCGCAATGGTCATGTCAAATTTAGATTTTAATCATGTTTAAATTTATACGACCTCTTTGTCTTTTACGGTATTTCTAATATATGCGCTAATAAATATACATTTGGGGCATTGTAAAAGGTGGGTCATTACAGTCTGTCTGGTGTACGAAGAAAAACCTTTGTTGTACAATCACTCGTCCCTCTTAACTGATGAAAGCTTGTTGCTAAGTCAAGTTGTGGATTATCCTCGCCCTTACCAATTTATATGACAAACCATCAATGCAATGCAATGGGTATCGATTCTTTTTTGTCGGTTTATTTAATTCTTGATAATCATTGCACAATCACAATGACCCATCCACCTTAATAGGGAAGACTATGCATGCTCCCCACTTTGAAATACTCCAACGAATAAGACCCTTCTACGATAATTCGAAAATATGCTTATCTATACTCTCCTTTCTTTAGGAGCCATATGCCTAACCGAACATAACAATCGGTCTAACATCATTTTCAGGATCAATATAAAATTTTATTTTTCTTTGGTTAGTAGACTAGAAACTTCAGTAAACACATCTCAGTATTCCTATACAATAGGAACAGAAGCTAACTCAACCTGTGATAAATCCAGTAAATACAAGTAACTCAACATCATAGAGATATCAAGCTTGAAATATAAATCTAAATTACACCCTCCACTGCCCCTTACCCCATCACTCTACTACCACAACCTAATAGTACCCTATAGTGTGATATCAAGTCCATCCCCAATTTTATTCCATACCCTAAAAATCCAGGTACATATACATTGCAAAGAAACTCCACACTACATATAAATGATTTCAAAGCTTGGCAAATCATAGGTAAGTGTGTCAATCCCCCAATGGGATTTAGCACTACTAAGGAATCATGCACAATGCCATTCTCTAACTGCGGGTCATTAACTAAACTACTAGATATAAAAGTATGAGATGCTCCAGTATCAAACAAAATATGAACGGTAAAGGTTAAAGTTAAGCAATATGCATTCCATAACAAACTTATTCCCTTCATCAGCCACCAGGGTTTGTCTTCTAGCACTCAAAACTGCCTCTAATGTATAAGGTTGCACTAGTTGTCCACTTTTACCTAAGGCTGAGCATTAGTGCTTCATTTGTCCAAAATGATTGCAGTTGAAACACTTTATCTTTTCCATATTTATCCAATAGTTCTTGGCGATGTGATCCTTCTTATGGCATTTCCTACATGACAACATTTTCTTTTTAAATTTTCCCTTGTTCTCGTTTACTCTCAGTTCCCTGCTCTTTTCCGATTGGTTCTCACTATCATGCTCCTTCTTTGGTTCCATCTTAGCAACATTCATAAAACAATATTCAGAAATTCTATCTCTACTAGAATCTCATATGTATCACCGATAAGAATTTGACCAAGGGCGAAACCATAAAGTGGTTGTCTTATCCCCTCTGTAAATTCAAAGCCTTATTTGTCGGGTTGTTCAGTAAATCAAAGCCAAATTTAGCAAGATTGTTGAACTTGTTAAAATACTTCTTCATAATCATTTCTCCTTGTTGCAAGTGGATAAACCTTTTGAGGTGAACTCCTTCTACAACTCATAAGAACTTAGCTTAAAATGCCTTTAGTAATCTCCTCATTTTATCTACTCTTTGTTGGTTTTAGCTACTACTATATCCCCCTATTCAAAACTTCCCCTTGCAAATGCCAAGAAGCATGTTGTATCTTACTAGCATCATCTAGACACATCATTCCAAAGGTCTTATCATATGTGTGTAGCCACGTCTTAGTGTCCATAAAAGATTCCGTTCCTACATATAGATTTTCACCCATGCTCATAAAATCTCCACGTAGCTACAAAAAGTCCATGACAGGTCGATTCACATGAACTACTCCCTGTGTCCATTGCACAAGCACGTCTAGGTTAGTATTGGTCTACGCTTTAGCCCATAGAAACCTATAGAGCTAAAGTGGAACGTTCACGCTAGGGACCTTTGAGGTTGCATCTCCTGTACCTGCTCTTATATTGTTATCCATCTCAATTGTCTCGAAATGGATTCCATTAGTAACCCCCAAGATAATAGATATAACTAGAAATAGAATGAGTATGTGTGCATATATACATTACTTGGATATGCGCATATGCATATATATATATATAACATACAAGTACGATATCTCTATGCCCCTTACCAATAGGAACTAGATAAACCGAAGCTATGATAATATATGTAACAACCCAAGCATTATGACCTTCTCAATCTACGTACCAATCGACACTCAAATTCTAGAGATCAACGGATTGGTAGAATGAAATTAGATATAAATATCATATGGATATTGGCCAAAAAGTTGGTCCATGGACCATAATCAACAAAAACGAAAATTAAAATGTAAGAACTCGAAAATAAAAGAGAAAGGACACAATTTTTAGGGTAGTTCAGTGAAAACTTATGCATATATCCACTATTCAGTATTATTGTTGATTTACTTTCACAACAAAATCAAGATACAATGATTATTAACTTGAAGTCAATGAGCTTCGAATTTAACGGAATGTCCTTGCAAATGAATCAAAAGATGTTCTAGTTATTGTAGGATGTCCATTTAAAGAAGAATTCAAGCATGAAAATAGCTGGATCTAGTTTGAATGAGCAAATATCTCCAGATTCGAATTTCCAACAAGACGAAATAGTCAAATGATTTTTAGTAGTCATTATTGTTCGATACCGATCGATATGGATGTGTACCAACCGATGCCATTGTATTTCTATTCGCCTTCTTCTTTATATTGTCTAAATCTTCAAGGCTAGAATGCTTGAAACTTAGAATCAAAAATCATGTGGTGTCGACTGATGTGGATCAGCATCGTTCGATGTCACATAGCACTTGTACTTTTTTCTTTAATTTTGAACTTTGAGTCAAGCAAAAGTAGAGTAGGTCCCAATTGGCATGAGATCGATCAGTACTAAACATGGTATCGTTCGCACCCGACCGATGTGAATTGCCTCATACTTAGCCAAATTCTTGAGTTCTCATCTCTTAATATTTTCTAAGCTTCCTCTTCGTCATTTTGTAGTCTAGCTCCATCAAAATGCCGCTTCTTTCAAATTCTTGAGTTCTCCTCTCTTAATATTTTCCAAGCTTCTTGATCCATCTCTTCATAAGCAATGATCTTGAGTTCTCCTCTTACTCGAGTCACATCTCTTGATTCAACCCTTGCTGCTAGCCCAACTTAAAGTACTTTGTTAGAAATACAATGCTCACATCCTGAACTTTGCTTTATTGGATGAATTTTAGCTGCAACTTGAAGAATATTCCCAAGGAAGTGGCAAACTAA
This sequence comes from Allium fistulosum, assembly GCA_030737815.1. NCBI lineage: Eukaryota > Viridiplantae > Streptophyta > Magnoliopsida > Asparagales > Amaryllidaceae > Allium > Allium fistulosum. Next base: position 332,127,251 of record CM060906.1, read on the forward strand.
GGCACTTAAATCTTCAGTGAACTGTAACATCAGAACTATGTATGGAAAAGGTTAGCTAAAGTTATGTTTAACACCAAGAAGGCCAACCAACTCATCATTTAACAGTACGTGTCTAAAAAGAAAGATCACGAAAGGATCTGCATATTCTACACCAAGGCGATCGAAAAGTTCAACGAGGTGGTAGCCAATAATGACAAGGTTATAAAGGATGCCAAAATGAATCACCAAAATGAAACAAAGGCCATGGTGGCCAATATTAAAATAATGGAAGAGCCGGTTTACAATGCCTGCATTAAGAACGATGCATTAGAAAAAGAGAAAACCACATTTCAGGCCACCATTGACACTTAGGCTCTTACTATCACAAACTTCTTGGACGAAGCGAACAAAGAGAAAAACAAGAAAGAAAAGCTCTCACCTTGGCCGAGAAAATATGTGGGAGATCATCCACATCAAGGATGGGATGTAAGTCCTCGAGGATAAAGTTATGGAACAAGAAGTTCGCACCCTCAAGTTTGAAAAGGAGAAAGAAGAGCTTCACGACAAAATCGAGGCCAACTTGGTGTGCTTCTATGTCAATGGGATCAAAACTGGCAATGCCACATGGCTATAAGAAGGATATCTCGAGGCGCTAGCTCTTGGTTAGGAAGATATATTAAGATAAGAGACGGGGAGCATAATGGTAGAGTTAAGGAAGAAGAATTAAAAGTTGCTCTTCTTGATGATGAAGATTTAGAGGACCTACCTAAGGGTCTAGCAGAACAAGCTACCTAAAATTCAATCTCTACACAGATGCCTGTAGAGGTTCTTGCCAAATCTAGCTCCAAAAATTTAGCAGAAAACATTTCTCCTATTCAAGTGGAGTCCCGGGTGCATAATCTGATTCCTATGGCGGCCTGCACAGAGGCCGTCATGATTCCTATGTTTGTGTCTTTTCCACTCGCTGCTGCCACCATAACAACAACAACCTCAACTTCATAAGGGAACGGCCTCGAATATCCTGGTTCTGTACTACCATAAATCGCCCCTATACTTCATGTTCTAGAAGGGCAGATTACGATGCCTATTCGCACTCCGACATCGACTCTCAGAGGTATATCTCTGACCTCACCTATGATCGAAAAGCTTCATATGTCTTCTAGAGAGGCTTTAACTTATATTTCTCTCTTTTTTCAACTTTTAGGTCAGCCGCCCTCAATTTTTCTATTTAAGCTTGTCCTTGCCTCGAGCCTTGGAGCCTCCACTACCACATTCATCATCATCTTATCTTCTTTTGCAATTCTAACCTCCTCGGTTGGGTTTAGCCCGGGCTCAACACTGAGAAGATAGATGATTTAACCGAGGAGACTCTAGATGAGCTCGATGCTTCCATTGGTGATGAAGATATTTCTACCACTGACGTGAAGCAGATCGAGCCTTCCATGGCAATGGGAAAGGCTACTGATGTCTGTAGGCTAAAGAATGTAAAAATCAAGCTCGACAAGGAGAAGATCCCTCATCCACTATCCATATTTTTGCCGACTTTTCCAGCTCGCATCCTACCTTCTTCCGTCCTTACTCCTAAGATAACCAACGAATCCCCTAAAACCCCTACTAGTTTTGATAACAACTATGACTGGGAACATGACCCAAAGAACCGACTTGGGCCTTCGAAGATAGTTGAGGAAGGGAAGAGGAAGCCTATGCCATCCAAAGGGTATAGAAGAAGGTAAAGATGGTGGAGGAGGTGATTTTCCCTTGCCACTTGATAGAGTCATTTTTTTCTTTTGCATTTTGTTATACATAGGTCGTTGATGTGTAGGTACGGCCCCTGCAATATTTGTACTTCAAAATATTTAGTAAATTATAGTTGTTTTTGTTCAACTTTGTAGAATTTCTTTTCTGCATCTCTTACTTTCTTGCATATGTACTTCCCTACATGTATAAATATATATTTATTTGTTATGGAATTACTTATATATCATACATGCTTATGGAATTACTTATATATCATACATACTCCCTAACAAGAGCATCAACATAACTTAGTGTTGTATATGCAAAATTCAATTATAAATTGATGCCTATCTTTGTGCACTGATGTCTGGGATGCCTACCTCCGAGCATCCACCTTTGACCTTGCCTATCTCCAGGCCATAGTCAAAGATAAGATGTGTAGGGATAAACTAACCCCTAGTCCGATAGTACTCCTATGGTTTTATCATGGTTTAAAGAAGATTATCGGTACCTATCTCCGAGTACCTAGACATCTAGTTTTCACAACACAGAGTGCCTGTTTTATGCTAATGATCTTATGGTACAAAGTCAAACTTTACGAATACAAATCCATTTACCCAAAAAGCTTAATTTATTTATGAAATTTATGGCAATTATCGTCTTACCACATCAAATCTTGACGAATAAGATGCCTAAATCCAAAAGGAAATCTTGTTAAATAGCAACGTTGATGCTCATTGTTCCATGCCAATGGATGGGGTCCAATCAATTATTTATAGCTTGGAAGTGATGTTTCCAAGCTGTTATCCTATCACATAGGATTATTTCCAATTTTAGACCAAGTTTCCCAACACCTAAAAAGACCCATTTCAAAACTAGGTCGCCTATATCGAAGGTATGATTTCGGACCCTAGCGTTGAACTGCCTTACCACTTTCTTCTGGTGAATTGCTACCCTTAGCTTATCCTCTTCTTGATTTTCCTTCACCAAGTCAAGGGGTGATAGCAACATCTCCTTATTTACCTTAGGGTCAATATGTATCCGTATATGAGAAAGGACTTTCTCTTCAATTAGAATCATGCCTTAGTTTCGTAGGCTAGTGCAAATGGAGTATATTCGGTTGCGGACTTTTGGGTTGTCCGATAAGCCCATAATGTAATGGTAACCATCTACCCAGTTAACCTTGACTCATTTTAGATGCCTCTTTATGATGGATTTGATGAATTTATTCACTACCTCCACCTATCCATTTGCTTGCAAATGTGCTACCGCTAAAAAGCTCTTCTCTATTCGATATCGAGCACATAATTCATAGAACTCTACACTTTCAAATTGAGTTCTATTATCTATTATAATCTTCTATGATACTTTAAACCTGCACAAAATACTCTTCACAAGAAAATTGATTGCTTTTGCCAAAGTGATTGTTGTGAGGGTTTTCGTCTCTACCTATTTTGCGAAGTTTTCCAAAATGACAATTTCATACTTTGATTCTCCATGAGACATTGTAGCATTCATATGATGTAAATTTCCCAAATCATAAATGGCCAAGGGGTAATCATCTACATAAACTCATTCAGCAAGGGTCTTGGAATCTTTGCAAACCTTTGGCACCTGTCATATTTCTCGAATATTCAGCTAAATTCGAATTGAATGGTGGCTATAAATAACCATTATAAAGAATCTTCTTTTCTAAAGTCGACCTCCCGATGTGGTCGTCATAGCCCCGTTCATAAACATCCGTTAGGATCTTCTTAGCTTCATCCTTGTCAACACACCTTAGCAAGGAGAAGAGAATCCTCTCATATACATCACTCTTCTTGCATAATGAACATGGTATCTTATGCAAGAGCTTCCTTCTTTCAGTTTAGTTCTTTGGAAGAGTTCCCTTTAGCAAATAGTCCTTGATTAGAGTCATCCTTGACTCATTTTCTAATATCTCCATTATATAATCAACATCTATCTTGCCAATGCTTGAAGACTTCAAACCCTATACTAGCACGATCCCTAACAACCATGCATCTCCAACGCTTGCCAACTAGGCTAATGAATCAACATCATCCAATAGCTCTAAAACATTTGACATGGATGGGACAAGTCGTGATCCCTTAGCTTGAAACTCTTTCTTAACTTCGAAAACAACCAATTAGGTCATTGTATATATGAAATGTCTCCACTCCCAATTTCTTAGCAATCTAGAGTCTCGCCATTAATGCTTCATACCCTGCTTCATTATTCATTGCATGAAACTCAAGCTAGTGCATGACAAATCCTCTAACCTTTCGAGGATATCAAAACTACTCTAGATCCACAAGCATGGTCATTGGACGCTCTATCACCATATAATTTCCATTGAGAAAGCTTGACCATTTATTCTTCTACTTCATCATCTCGGATGGTGAATTTGGCAATGAAACAACCGATGCCTATCCTTGAATCACCTTCCCAGGATGACAGGTTATTTCATAATGAACCATCTTGATGTTCCGCTTTAATAATCATCCCTAAGTGCCTGGGCGATGCAATACTTACCATAGGGGTTAATTCATCAATACTCTTATTGGATGAGCCTACAAATGTAATCTCAACTTCCTCGATGCTATCAATAAGATACATGTCGATTTCTTAAGCTTTGGATATCGTTTCTCCGCACCAATTAATCGCCTGTTGATATAATCAATCCGCCTTTAGATCTTACACTCCTCATGCACTAATGATGCACTCAATGCATGAGTTGACGTTACTAGGTAAATGTAAAATCTTCTTCTTCCAAAGGCTTTTATAAAATTGATCGTTTCCTTATATGTTCCAATAGAATCTTAAAAGCGGCTTCACACTCGCTCGTCCATTTGAACTTTCCTTTTCCTTTCTTGAGGGCATTAAAGAACGATATGCATTTATTGGTCACATATGAAATGAACTGACTAAAAGCGACGACTTTACCATTCAAGCTCTATATTTCCCTCCTTGTCCATGGGGCTGTAACCTCCTTTAAAACTTTAAGTTGATTCGAGTTAGCTTCAATGCCGTTTGAGGTCATGATGAACCTAAAATACTTTCCTAATCCAACTCCAAAGGAACATTTAAGTGGAATCAATCTCATTCCAAATTTCTACAATATATGAAACATTTCAAGGAGATTGACTATGTGTTTTATATTTTTCTACGACTTCATAAGCATATCATCCATATAGACCTCCATTGTCAATCCAATCTATTTTTTGAATATCTTGTTGATCAAACACTGGTAAGTAGTTTCAACATTCTTTGAATCGAATGACACGCTTGGTGGCAATATAGCCCCAGTTAGTAATAAAAATCATATGCTCTTGATTTGGGACATATATCACAATCTGATTATAGCCACAACATGCATATATAAGGGCGGTAGTTCTATTTTGTTTGATTCATCCACTAAATGGTTTATTTGTAGCAGAGTGAAGTAGACCTTTGGGCACACTTTATTCAAATCAGAATTATCAATGCATGTTGGACATTTCCCATCCGCCTTTTTGACCAGCACTGAATCAGATATCCATTTTGAGTACAATGCATCATAGATTAAGCCATTTTCCTTTAGCTTATCCATTTTTTCTTTCAACGCAATGGATCACTCTACGCTGTCTCTGCTTTACTGGAGGGTATTTAGGGTTCACATTTAGTGTGTGACATGCGACTTCAGGAAAAATCCCACACATACCAGAATGTGTCGAGCAAACATGTCCTTGTTTCCATAGAGAAACCATACTAGTTCTTTCCTCATCTTCAGGCTGAGTTAAGATCCGACTTTGAGAACCATCAAAGAATCATCGTCATCTATCAAGACATTAATCGTCTATCGGACCTTTGGCCTCCGGTAGATCCTAAGATGCGGGATTTACAATGCTGTGGATCCTTTATGCTTAATCGCATTTTATCGAAAGTCAACTCAAATAAAATATTTATTGAGCCCCTGAAGGAATCGGGACAGTCGTAAGTGGGATAATAGGGTAAATTCAAAAAAAATCATATTGGATCTTTATTGGTCTATGTTGTATAAATTCATTTAGAACCTTTCTATATTTTCCTTTTAATTTTTTCCAATTATTATAATTGTTTAAAATTATTTAATTTAATTTTGATTAATTGTATATTCTGATAAGTGCATCAATGCACCCATGTGTATAGTACAAGTGCAATATATGAAAAGTGTACATATTTAATGTGTTGTTTAGATGTTGGGATTTACACCGCAACGAACACATTTCTCCTCTATATATGTCTTTGTTATCTAAAACATGAAAGTTTTTTAAATAAGGATATCTATACATACACACACATTAACATGTGTGTGTACATATATAGACACACACATAAATATGCACAATAAATATTATGCATAGTCGTTTAAATTGAAATAGACTTTGTTCATATTACAGCGATAAATCAATGAATACAATGTCCAATTTAAGTTGTTTAAAAGTTTCCTGCTACATCTTAAATAAAACCCATTTTGAAACTTTGAGTTAAATACAAATATACACATACACATAACTATATAAACTCTTGTACACACACAAACCAAAACAAAATTTGAAATAAAATAAAATAATTTACATGTAGTTTGTGAAATAGAATTTCCTTTAAATGAAGATTTAGTACTAGATTTGACATAATTGTATAAAAGGAATAAGTTATTAATGTAATTCTTCTATTTTTGTTTAAATTAAAAAATTTGTTATAGAATGAATTAAAAGATCACACAATTAAGTCATCATATTATGCTGTCGATAAAGATTAATTAATCCAATTCTTTCAAGCTTTTATTCACATAGCAATTTGTGTATAAACATTCAAAACTACATCTTTTATTATGAAAATTGACTTATTAACAAGAATATTCCAAAATTAAAATTTTGTTTTTTTATAACAAAAAAACAAATAACATAGGCATATACAAATTCATGATAAGAATGTTTAGACTAGGTTACACAAACAAGATAAATAAACATACGGAACATAGATAAATGAAATTTTATTGTTCATAGCAAAATAGTAGTAAACATAGCAAGGTTTTTTTTAATATTCATGATAGGGATATTCAGCTGTTTTAAGAAGATGGTTTGAGACATTCAAATCAAAATCCAAATTCACACATATGAATAGAGGTGAGAGATAGAGAATTAAGGGGATTAAAAAAATTCAAAGATATGTAAATTTATAGAATTACCTTAGGATGAAGCCGAGAGAAACACCTTGAATGATAGAATAATTCCTAGATTTGATAGATTACTCTCTAGATCTGCAGCCATCAAGAGACAATCCCCCTTTTTCTATTTAATTTTTGTTGATTTTTTAAGCTTTTCCACCGTGAAAATTTTGGCCTAGATGCTCATGTATAGAAGAATAAAAAATGATAGAGAGAAATATAAATTAAAAAAGGAAATAAATGTGTAATGAAGATATGGTCTTTTTCTCTCCTTTAATTAAGATTGCCCCATCATTTTAATTTCAGAAAACCCCTCCCCTTCTCTACATCATAGCTGACCACCATATTGGGTTGTGGGTCTAAGAAGTTTCCAAAATCTGATTAGTATTATCTTCGTTTAATTCTAATTTAATTTTTTTATCGATATCGTATATCGATGCATGCGTTTATAACCTTTTATGTACGCCCATTATTAAATACCAATGGAAATCAAACAAATGAAATAAGAAATATTTTTAACAACTAATATTTCACAAATATTGATTAGTTTAATTTATTTAAAGCCCATTTCATTATTTATCTTTTTAAAATCGAATTTAAACATTCTACCGATATCGTATATCGATACATGCGTTTATAACTTCTATATACGCACTTTACTAAATTATAATAACATCCAATAAATTTAATAAAAAATTCAGAGCTAATATTTCTTAAATATTAATTAACTTAATTAATTTTCAATAATTAAAAAATTAATTAAATCGTGTGGTTGATTCAGAATATTCATCATTTCGGTTGTGTGGATCAAATGTATAAATTAAGTCAATGATTAATATTGAACAATTCAAATATTAACGTTCATACGTCACCTTAGCTAATGGTGTGATATTTTAGCTGAATTATCGCGTACGCATTGTCACATACCGAAATTTTCGACTTTCGAAAATTCGACATCGATACTCACTTTATCGACTGTCGAGCAATCGAGCGCCGGAAACTCCAATAGTGAGGGTTTTAGAAAGAAGAAAACAGAAGAAAAGATAGAAGAAGAAGAGAAGAAAGAAGAACAACATAACAACATTAGAACAGAAAACAATATCAGAATCTCACATATCGCAGCGGAACAATATATAATAGATAAATGAATAATCTTTAAACAAAGAACTATATCATTCTATACATACATCAATCATCAGAGTCAATATACAACTCAATACAACAATGGACAGTTATATAAACTTGTCCTCATACAGAATACACAGCGGAATAAATATATCAGATAAAAATACTACGTCTCGCCATCCAGCTTGCTTCCAAAGCTCCAGAATATCCAGAATATCCTGATAATATAACTCTAGGCTGCCCGTGTGGAAATTGGTGGGCACCCAGAGTTTAGAAGGGAAACAATAAACTCCGAGTCAGTCATGGTGACTGGTGTGAGATCGTAAAACAGTTATTCTTTAAAATAAACAACAGGATAATTTTAAAGTCAATTCGAAATGCTTTTGGAAAATGAAACTACCATAAGACCTCCCGCCACACACACAATGCAAACGCAGACTTGGAGGAGATTTCTTCTTATGATAGTCAAAGATGCTTACTACGCAAAAATCAAACTCTTTTTGATATTATTATTAGTGCATAGTGTAGAAAACATTTCGAAAGTAGAATATAAATCTTAGCCAGCATAGGTACCATTATATTATGCCTGCTATAGCTGCCTCCTGAGGAGACAGGTTATACAATTGAAATCGTAAAGGCTCGTATTGTTTCTTTGGATTTCCAACAAATGGTCAGGCTAAGGAACTTCCTATCCACGATGGGTACGTCTCTGGAATAGACGACCCGAGAACCTAACCGGATCTCTGCCAACACAAGGCCGGGTTACCTCTGCAAAAATAGGTAACTACTGACACGCGTATGCCATCCCCCGATCGTAACCGATCTTCCCGAGGATCCCCGATTTCCAACAAACCACATAGATAATAATGCAGCAACCACATAGGTTAAGTATCTGGGCTCCATACCATGATACCACCTCTATCCAGAAGGAATGACATACACTAAGGGGCGCTACTCCCTAGAACCTTGCTGCATCCTTCCTGTTTCGACCATTTCCGGGGTGTGAGGCTCGATAAAGTCTCGTCCACAAAGCTACGCTTTCTCAAAAAGCCCTGCTTCGGGTCAAACAAAATGATCAACCTATGATCACAAAGATATAAGATCAAACAAATGATCATATCACAAATGATCAAACACTGATCATTTCACAGCAACACTTAGTATGCCACGTTACCAAATTGGGAAATATCGCTGATAAATTTCAACTACATAACCTCTGAGCTCGTACGTCTCAGAGAAGGGTGTTAAGCTAAGAGAATAAATTCTCCGCCACCAACAGAAATGTATTTGAAAGAAATCAGCTTTACATCTCAAATTGTAACGTCAGACACACAATCCATACAAGTCTGTTCCGGGATCGAACAGAACCGAAGGCACTTCTCACGAAGCCCTTGCATATCCGGATAAATTTCTAATCACGTCCGGACTTCCCGTCACTAAGGGTGATAAAACCTCTAAATCGGAGATCAGCCGATGTAGAGTAACTCGACGGTAATCCTTCCATTTTCAAAAATATCCGGTCTTCAACACCGGTCTTCAAATGCAATTCATAACGACGTATCACATATTCGGAATGGGTTATACGACCCCATGGTCCTTTCCCGGTTAACCCGAATAGTGAGCGATTATTCAAAAAATAAGTGTGGCATTCAAATTCATCCAATTCACAACAAATACCTATTCAAGGTAATTATTGATAGTCGGTTATTTAACTATCAATAAAGATGCGCGACATCATCAGATTCCAAATAATTTTCCTAAATTATTTCATCTTCAAAAATATCTTTACTAGATATAAAATTTCCACACTTCAAAAATAAATCAACGTTTATTTTTCTAAACAGTTTCCCTTTTCTTTATAAACTCCATATTGAATTTATATTTCAAAATATCTACTGATATTCGATTTTCAAACCGTTTTCAATATTCAATTTCAATTTATCTGTAAGAAGATAAAATCTCAAAACGTTTCTTTTCACTTTGGAAAAGTGTTTCCATACTTATTCAAAAATAAGTATTTCGCAAATCTATTTATTTTCAACATTTGAAAATATTCAATATACTTAAATCAATATTAAGTATATATTCATTCTTTAAGGAAATCATTAATTTTAACATCTATTTGAGTCAAAACGAATGTTGCGTAAAACATCGTTACGACGACTCAAAATCACTAGTATAGGGATTCGGATTTAAAATAGATATATAAATCCCAATACTACATAAAACATTTTCTTTCGAAAATCATTTACTATAACAACAGTGTTATAGTCCATCATTTTCTTATTTCTCGAAAACGTCTATTTCAACAATAAATGTTGAAATCTATGATTTCGATATTTTAACACGTTTTAAAACATCTTTTAAAACAATTACTTCATTTCATAATATTAACTTCCCAAAACATAACCATTTTATTAAGTAATATATTCACTGTCCAAAATCGTGAATATAGTTCGTTATCCAAATTCAACATTTCTACACGTTTTGTTTAAAGGCTTATCCACTGTCCAAAATCGTGGATATAATTCCTTTAATTAACTTCTACAATTCACTTATCAAAATAAGTGATTTCGGATTTATAAACAACTTTTATAAATTTCAACTCTATTTATAAAAACTTCAATCCCAAATCAATTTCGATATTGATTTAAAATTTATTTATCACTACTAAGTAAATTCCTCATTTTTTCTCAAATTATTCAATATTCTGTTTTAAAATGGACTCTTCAAATTGAAATCATTTTACATTGATTTCCCAATTTATTTCAATTTACCAATTAAATTTCTAGTTGGATTTCCAGCTTATCTTCTTTTAATAATTTCCTTTTTAAGGAAATAAATTTCAATCGTTTCTTTCAATCTATTTAAAAATCCAATTTTAAATTAAATTCTTCAATTTCTAATCACTGTTTTATGAAATCCATTTATTTAGCATTTTCACTTTATTCTGGAATTTATTCAATACGATTATAAAAATTTACTTTTTATACTTAAAAAAAAAATTCCTTTCTTCAAAATTTCTTCAATTTCAAAAATTGATTCACTTAGAAATTTTCTACTTGAATTTCAAAAAAATCAATTTCGTTTATCTTTGGAACCCAATGATGTCAAACATCCATTCAGCTAAATTTTAGCTTTCAAACAATTTCCAGATATCAATATGATTAATAGCATCACTATAATCATTCACAGATTCATATCACAATAGAAATAAATTCAATCAATGTGAGGGGTCCAGTTGGATTCCTTTAACCTGTTTCCCTGCATCCAAAGATGTTAGCACAATACCAATTCCGCTCCAGTACGGAATTATCGCGGTATATGGGTTTTATAAAAATAATCCGCTTACTAACGGCGCAATAGGGTCTCATCCGCTATACGAGGCGGGAAATCAATCAATCCAATATATACATATGCCAATATGTATATATTGCTATATATATATAGATATATCCTACTATATCTAATATCACATCCAAACAGTCAACAAACAATAACTGTAAAATCCACTTTCAATTTGAGTGAGAAAAATCTCACCTTGATTTTAAATTCCGTTCCAGCGTTTATTTCGAATAAAATTAAACGCGCGTTTAATTTTACCCGAAATTCAAACTAGCTCCAAACGACTCCAATCCAGTTGCATCGCGTAGTGCTCATCAATACGATTCCAACGCAAAAAAATTTCGTCGTAATCTGATAAAGTATGACCAAGTTATAGCAGTTTAAACATTTACACAATTTTTATAAAATTAAATTTCACTTTTCTTTTAATTATTTACAACCTTCTTCATCTCAGCCGCCGATCTCGTTCATAGCAGATCTGGGCCCTTGCACGCGAAGCCTTCTTCCATGCGACACTACCAGGCAAACGAACGTAAGGAACAACCCAACGTTGCCTTTTAGGGTTTTGAACGCACCCTCCATTCGACGACGAAACCCCATCATCTCACCCCCGACGCGTGCGCCCAGCCTAGCACCACCACCGGCCCAAATTTCAATGAGCTCGGTCAGCCCCTTGTCTCATTTTTCGTGCCCAAAGCCGGTGCCTTTGAACGCAGATTGCCGCTGATTGGCCGCTCCAAATACGATCATATCCGTTGGATATCTTCAACTCACTGGCCTCTTCAATCTTCTAGTTGGAAGTTTTTCGATTCGATTAGCGGATTGGGAGATAAATGAGGATGAACGAGGACGTTTTCTGGCCTTTGAAATGAAAGTGGTGGCTATCACCTTCTGACCTAGGGTTTTAGTAATTTGTGAATTATGAAGTCCTTTTATAGATTTTCTACCGAACACTATTCATTCGTGATTTTTCCGAACTCCGATTTACGTGCGATGACTGGCGTTTCTGGGGTTTACCCCGCGTTCCGAACGCAATGGAACGGGTTTCGGAAGCAAATTCGATCGTATGTGTGAGATATGGCAATAAACGATCAATTTAAATTAAACCGATTTAAATCGATTTCGAGGCGTTTTAATTTGTACCGGACAAATGGTAAATCCAAAAATTACAAAATTTAAAATCTTACAATAATATCACATTACAGATCCGATGAAACTGGTTTCGTCGAAACCCGAGACCTTTTGAAAAATGACTAATTTAACTCGACGATTTAAAATTAAAACGATATCGATGCGTTTCGAGCTGCCACGGTCAAACGATAACTTCGATTGCTACGAAAATTGAAATCCGATAATAACTAACTATTACGGATCCAATGGAACTGGTTTCGTTCAATTCTGAGACTGTTCGAAAATTGGCTATTTTTACAGTCGATAATTAAATATTAAATATTCAATTTTCATAGATTAATTCCAATTTCAATTTTAAAAGTTCTACAACCTTTCTATAACTCCAGTATGATTAAATAAAATTTTCCTAATCAATTTCAATCATTTTAAACTCAATTTTTAATTATCTCTGGAATTTCACTATTTAATTTATCGATTTAATTATCAAATAAAACCCAATATTCAAAAAATACATCATTCGACTTCTAAATTCCATTTATTAATATTTAAAATCAATTAAATATTCGAATTTTAATTATCAAAAATTCTGGGTCGTTACAAACTTCCCCCCTTAAAAGAATTTCGTCCTCGAAATTACCAAGTAAGGAAAAATGGTCCTTAACTCGTCTACTATTTTTCACAATCTAATAGTTTTATCATTTTATCAAAACAAATCTTTCTATTAAAGATTCGTTATCATTCAACTCGTTTTCCAACTTCAATTATAAGTTTCAAACAATATTGTTTTCTTAACAATTCAATTTTTTAGTTTAAATTCAAATTTAAACTTCCAAATTTTCTCAAAAAATTTTTAACACTCGATGTTTTCAAAAAATTTCGCCAGCGTCTCCTTTGCACGGCTAATACGGTACAACTACAAAACGTCCCTACGGACTCTCAGATTTCAAAAAGAAAAAGAAAAAGCCAAGCGGCTAGAGAAATAAGTCATCAAATCTCATATTCGAATTTAAATACATACCTTTTTCGAGCAATTCAAATTATCTTCGAAATCAAAATCCCAATTCATTTACACCTGTATATCCTACTAGCCATAATATCTAGTTACATATATTCAAACCATTTTGCAAATTCTATTACAAAATTTTCAATATAAACTACTTATATCATCTTTTAATTTACTATTGAAGTTATCTACATTATCATTCAATTTTACATTTCAATTCATAATTATTGAATTTAATTCGTTCCAAACCTTATTAATTTGGTCAATATTTAATTAGCTTTACTTACTAATTTTCAGTTTAATACTTCACAAATCAAATTCAATCCATATTTTAATTTACAATTCCAATTTATAAAATCATTTATACATTCACATTTACAGTATCATTTCATTAATGAATTTTAATTTTCAATTATCTTCTTGGAATTCTATTTCAAATTATAAATTCATTTGCAATTTATACCTACAAATTTCCTTCATATATGAATTCATCTCTTTATATTTCAATTCACATTTATAAATTTCATTCGTTAAATGGATTTTTATTTAAACTTTAAACTTTACAAGTTATCAACTTCATAATATTTCATAAATATTTTTATATAGCATTCCAGAGTCTTACCAACATTTCAAAAATCATTTTGAAAACAATTCAAATTATCCTTTGAATTTCCAAAACAAAATCCAAATTTTCAAACAACTTTTATTTAAAACAATTTGGCAGCAATTTCTCTTTTGGAAACCCGAAAATGAATTCTAATGATGTGGCCATCATCATCAGGATTATTTTCCAGCGACCTAAAAGAGTTTAGAGCTTTCAACTCTCCAAAATACTTTTCAAAACCTTTGAAAATTACTTTCAAATCAAAAGGAATTAAACTTTCCAAATCTCCAAAATTTCCAGATTCTTTCAAAACATTTCCAAAAACTTCTCTGGAATTCCGTTTTAAATTACAAATCACATTTATAATTTATATTCTCAAATTTCATTCGTATGTGAATTAATTTCTTAACTTTGGAGTTTCGGTTTCAATTTCTTATTCAATTGCATATAATAAGGATAACATTTCAATATTATCACTTTCTAACAACCATGCAACCATATACTATGATAATTCATAGAAAACCATTTCTTTTCTATACAAAGATAGTTTTGGGTAAAATTATTTCATTCACCCTATTTTAAAACAATACTATGTCGTCTTGCCTCGTTTAAGTGTTTAGAAATTCCTATCGATAATATGGCGTCCCACATACCGACCAAAATTCATAAACATCTCAACGGATATGCAAACACAATATAAAACATTTTTATATTCACTAACAAATACGCGCTCATATCTATTATTACACTCAACTCATCCTAGAGTACTACTGACTCTATCTCTAATGAGTAACACCCAACAGAGCAGGGTTGTCGCTTAACCATATGCTCTGATACCACGCTGTCACATACCGAAATTTTCGACTTTCGAAAATTCGACATCGATACTCACTTTATCGACTGTCGAGCAATCGAGCGCCGGAAACTCCAATAGTGAGGGTTTTAGAAAGAAGAAAACAGAAGAAAAGATAGAAGAAGAAGAGAAGAAAGAAGAACAACAGAACAACATTAGAACATAAAACAATATCAGAATCTCACATATCGCAGCGGAACAATTATAATAGATAAATGAATAATCTTTAAACAAAGAACTATATCATTTTATACATACATCAATCATCAGAGTCAATATACAACTCAATACAACAATGGACAGTTATATAAACTTGTCCTCATACAGAATACACAGCGGAATAAATATATCAGATACAAATACTACGTCTCGCCATCCAGCTTGCTTCCAAAGCTCCAGAATATCCTGAATATCCTGATAATATAACTCTAGGCTGCCCGTGTGGAAATTGGTGGGCACCCAGAGTTTAGAAGGGATACAATAAACTCCGAGTCAGTCATGGTGACTGGTGTGAGATCGTAAAACAGTTATTCTTTAAAATAAACAACAGGATAATTTTAAAGTCAATTCGAAATGCTTTTGGAAAATGAAACTACCATAAGACCTCCCGCCACACACACAATGCAAACGCAGACTTGGAGGAGATTTCTTCTTATGATAGTCAAAGATGCTTACTACGCAAAAATCAAACTCTTTTTTATATTATTATTAGTGCATAGTGTAGAAAACATTTTGAAAGTAGAATATAAATCTTAGCCAGCATAGGTACCATTATATTATGCCTGCTATAGCTGCCTCCTGAGGAGACAGGTTATACAATTGAAATCGTAAAGGCTCGTATTGTTTCTTTGGATTTCCAACAAATGGTCAGGCTAAGGAACTTCCTATCCACGATGGGTACGTCTCTGGAATAGACGACCCGAGAACCTAACCGGATCTCTGCCAACACAAGGCCGGGTTACCTCTGCAAAAATAGGTAACTACTGACACGCGTATGCCATCCCCCGATCGTAACCGATCTTCCCGAGGATCCCCGATTTCCAACAAACCACATAGATAATAATGCAGCAACCACATAGGTTAAGTATCTGGGCTCCATACCATGATACCACCTCTATCCAGAAGGAATGACATACACTAAGGGGCGCTACTCCCTAGAACCTTGCTGCATCCTTCCTGTTTCGACCATTTCCGGGGTGTGAGGCTCGATAAAGTCTCGTCCACAAAGCTACGCTTTCTCAAAAAGCCCTGCTTCGGGTCAAACAAAATGATCAACCTATGATCACAAAGATATAAGATCAAACAAATGATCATATCACAAATGATCAAACACTGATCATTTCACAGCAACACTTAGTATGCCACGTTACCAAATTGGGAAATATCGCTGATAAATTTCAACTACATAACCTCTGAGCTCGTACGTCTCAGAGAAGGGTGTTAAGCTAAGAGAATAAATTCTCCGCCACCAACAGAAATGTATTTGAAAGAAATCAGCTTTACATCTCAAATTGTAACGTCAGATACACAATCCATACAAGTCTGTTCCGGGATCGAACAGAACCGAAGGCACTTCTCACGAAGCCCTTGCATATCCGGATAAATTTCTAATCACGTCCGGACTTCCCGTCACTAAGGGTGATAAAACCTATAAATCGGAGATCAGCCGATGTAGAGTAACTCGACGGTAATCCTTCCGTTTTCAAAAATATCCGGTCTTCAACACCGGTCTTCAAATGCAATTCATAACGACGTATCACATATTCGGAATGGGTTATACGACCCCATGGTCCTTTCCCGGTTAACCCGAATAGTGAGCGATTATTCAAAAAATAAGTGTGGCATTCAAATTCATCCAATTCACAACAAATACCTATTCAAGGTAATTATTGATAGTCGGTTATTTAACTATCAATAAAGATGCGCGACATCATCAGATTCCAAATAATTTTCCTAAATTATTTCATCTTCAAAAATATCTTTACTAGATATAAAATTTCCACACTTCAAAAATAAATCAACGTTTATTTTTCTAAACAGTTTCCCTTTTCTTTATAAACTCCATATTGAATTTATATTTCAAAATATCTACTGATATTCGATTTTCAAACCGTTTTCAATATTCAATTTCAATTTATCTGTAAGAAGATAAAATCTCAAAACGTTTCTTTTCATTTTGGAAAAGTGTTTCCATACTTATTCAAAAATAAGTATTTCGCAAATCTATTTATTTTCAACATTTGAAAATATTCAATATACTTAAATCAATATTAAGTATATATTCATTCTTTAAGGAAATCATTAATTTTAACATCTATTTGAGTCAAAACGAATGTTGCGTAAAACATCGTTACGACGACTCAAAATCACTAGTATAGGGATTCGGATTTAAAATAGATATATAAATCCTAATACTACATAAAACATTTTCTTTCGAAAATCATTTACTATAACAACAGTGTTATAGTCCATCATTTTCTTATTTCTCGAAAACGTCTATTTCAACAATAAATGTTGAAATCTATGATTTCGATATTTTAACACGTTTTAAAACATCTTTTAAAACAATTACTTCATTTCATAATATTAACTTCCCAAAACATAACCATTTTATTAAGTAATATATTCACTGTCCAAAATCGTGAATATAGTTCGTTATCCAAATTCAACATTTCTACACGTTTTGTTTAAAGGCTTATCCACTGTCCAAAATCGTGGATATAATTCCTTTAATTAACTTCTACAATTCACTTATCAAAATAAGTGATTTTGGATTTATAAACAACTTTTATAAATTTCAACTCTATTTATAAAAACTTCAATCCCAAATCAATTTCGATATTGATTTAAAATTTATTTATCACTACTAAGTAAATTCCTCATTTTTTCTCAAATTATTCAATATTCTATTTTAAAATGGACTCTTCAAATTGAAATCATTTTACATTGATTTCCCAATTTATTTCAATTTACCAATTAAATTTCTAGTTGGATTTCCAGCTTATCTTCTTTTAATAATTTCCTTTTTAAGGAAATAAATTTCAATCGTTTCTTTCAATCTATTTAAAAATCCAATTTTAAATTAAATTCTTCAATTTCTAATCACTGTTTTATGAAATCCATTTATTTAGCATTTTCACTTTATTCTGGAATTTATTCAATACGATTATAAAAATTTACTTTTTATACTTAAAAAAAATTCCTTTCTTCAAAATTTCTTCAATTTCAAAAATTGATTCACTTAGAAATTTTCTACTTGAATTTCAAAAAAATCAATTTCGTTTATCTTTGGAACCCAATGATGTCAAACATCCATTCAGCTAAATTTTAGCTTTCAAACAATTTCCAGATATCAATATGATTAATAGCATCACTATAATCATTCACAGATTCATATCACAATAGAAATAAATTCAATCAATGTGAGGGGTCCAGTTGGATCCCTCCAATCTGTTTCCCTGCATCCAAAGATGTTAGCACAATACCAATTCCGCTCCAGTACGGAATTATCGCGGTATATGGGTTTTATAAAAATAATCCGCTTACTAACGGCGCAATAGGGTCTCATCCGCTATACGAGGCGGGAAATCAATCAATCCAATATATACATATGCCAATATGTATATATTGCTATATATATATAGATATATCCTACTATATCTAATATCACATCCAAACAGTCAACAAACAATAACTGTAAAATCCACTTTCAATTTGAGTGAGAAAAATCTCACCTTGATTTTAAATTCCGTTCCAGCGTTTATTTCGAATAAAATTAAACGCGCGTTTAATTTTACCCGAAATTCAAACTAGCTCCAAACGACTCCAATCCAGTTGCATCGCGTAGTGCTCATCAATACGATTCCAACGCAAAAAAATTTCGTCGTAATCTGATAAAGTATGACCAAGTTATAGCAGTTTAAACATTTACACAATTTTTATAAAATTAAATTTCACTTTTCTTTTAATTATTTACAACCTTCTTCATCTCAGCCGCCGATCTCGTTCATAGCAGATCTGGGCCCTTGCACGCGAAGCCTTCTTCCACGCGACACTACCAGGCAAACGAACGTAAGGAACAACCCAACGTTGCCTTTTAGGGTTTTGAACGCACCCTCCATTCGACGACGAAACCCCATCATCTCACCCCCGACGCGTGCGCCCAGCCTAGCACCACCACCGGCCCAAATTTCAATGAGCTCGGTCAGCCCCTTGTCTCATTTTTCGTGCCCAAAGCCGGTGCCTTTGAACGCAGATTGCCGCTGATTGGCCGCTCCAAACACGATCATATCCGTTGGATATCTTGAACTCACTGGCCTCTTCAATCTTCTAGTTGGAAGTTTTTCGATTCGATTAGCGGATTGGGAGATAAATGAGGATGAACGAGGACGTTTTCTGGCCTTTGAAATGAAAGTGGCGGCTATCACCTTCTGACCTAGGGTTTTAGTAATTTGTGAATTATGAAGTCCTTTTATAGATTTTCTACCGAACACTATTCATTCGTGATTTTTCCGAACTCCGATTTACGCACGGTGACTGGCATTTCTAGGGTTTACCCCGCGTTCCGAACGCAATGGAACAGGTTTCGGAAGAAAATTCGATCGTATGTGTGAGATATGGCAATAAACGATCAATTTAAATTAAACCGATTTAAATCGATTTCGAGGCGTTTTAATTTGTACCGGACAAATGGTAAATCCAAAAATTACAAAATTTAAAATCTTACAATAATATCACATTACGGATCCGATGAAACTGGTTTCGTCGAAACCCGAGACCTTTTGAAAAATGACTAATTTAACTCGACGATTTAAAATTAAAACGATATCGATGCGTTTCGAGCTGCCACGGTCAAACGATAACTTCGATTGCTACGAAAATTGAAATCCGATAATAACTAACTATTACGGATCCAATGGAACTAGTTTCGTTCAATTCTGAGACTGTTCGAAAATTGGCTATTTTTACAGTCGATAATTAAATATTAAATATTCAATTTTCATAGATTAATTCCAATTTCAATTTTAAAAGTTCTACAACCTTTCTATAACTCCAGTATGATTAAATAAAATTTTCCTAATCAATTTCAATCATTTTAAACTCGATTTTTAATTATCTCTGGAATTTCACTATTTAATTTATCGATTTAATTATCAAATAAAACCCAATATTCGAAAAATACATCATTCGACTTCTAAATTCCATTTATTAATATTTAAAATCAATTAAATATTCGAATTTTAATTATCAAAAATTCTGGGTCGTTACACGCATCCTATGGTAAAATCTAATTTCACTTATTATAACAGTTGCCCATTAATGTCAACTATATGATTGAATTCTCTTTCTTAAAACTATATCACTTTAGATTTATGGAATTTGGTAGTGGTCAAAATTTCAAAATCATCCATATTCAACTTTATAGTCCAAACACAAAATCTTTGGTTCAGTAACAATAATTATTATTAACCGAATTACTCTGGATATAGATTTTGACTTTGAGTTGACTTTAATTGACCACGATACTAACCCCTATAACTGAGGAGAAAAATCCTCTTTTGAATAGTGTTTCACTTCCAATACTTGCACTCGACCCAACTATAGTCATTCGATGGACTCTATGCCATGATTTGAGTATAATCAAAGCGGATCTTTCATATTGAAGATCGACGGTATTCTCAAGTCAAGAGGACTATATAAATTAGTTACATTGATATTTTCTATTTGATCTTAGTTATATTAACTAAAAGAAAACAATCGAGTGAGTCATTCCATAGTTATCTAATAACTATCAGTATGTAACCCTAGGTTCCCTCAGTAGTCATGAGTAATACACTGCCCAATATTTGGAGAGAATTACGTACTGTAGTCTCAACGGATGCATCGATATCCAATCTCGATGTATCTTGACTAAGAATATTTAAAATGATGAGTTTATAATATTATGGTACAATACTCATGATTACAAATATTTTTAATAACTATCATAGGCACACCATTTATGGACTTTCTATTAAGTATATTTTAATCATACACTTAACTATTTATAACACATTATAACAAATATATAATGCAAAGAAAACACTTTATTGTGAATAAGGATTGGTTACAGAGTTAATAATTCTCAATAAATTATAATTTAATAATTCACAATAAATTATAAAATTGCCTCTAGGGCATACCCCTAACTTCATTAATCTCCCACTTTCACTTGGGGCCAATTATGGAATCTCAATCACATCCCTTCGATCAGCCTTACAAGTGCTGACCGAGCTAGTCCCTTAGTCAATGGATCTGCTATGTTGCCCTTGATATCTACCTTTTGTATCATGACCTCTTTTTTCTCAACGAATTTTCTAATAAGGTGGAACTTTTGAATAATATACTGTGACTTCTTGTGTACTTTGAACCCCTTGCGATTTGTATCACTGCATTGTTATCACAAAACAATGCCATTCCATTCTCGGTATCAGGGATCACTCCGATCTCACATAAAAACTTGCACATTCAGACTTCCTCTATGGATGCTTCATTGAGGGCGATGTACTCGGCCTCCATCGTCGAATCAACCGCTATTTCTTGTTTGGAACTTTTCCAACTAGTGGCTATGCTATTGAGCATAAAGACATAACCAGACATCGATTTACTATCATCAACGTCACTCTGAAAGCTCGAATCTGTATACCCCTTTGTAAGAGGTCCCCATAAGTCCCGAGTATTTCTCAGATACTTCAGTATACATTTTACGGCTTTCCAACGCTTTTCTCCAAGATTAGACTGGTATTGGCTTACACATATGCATATGCCACATCCAATCTAGTACATAGCATAGCATACATTATGGATCCTATGGCTGAAGCATAAGGGATCCTCTTCATATGCTCTTTCTCGTTATCAGTACAAAAAGTGTCCTTCTTAGAAAGGACGATTCCTAACTATTTTAGAATGTTTCCACGTTTGGAATTTTTTATACCAAACCTCTTCAATATGGTATCTATGTATAGGGATTGGAACAATCCCAAGAGCTTCTTCGATCTATCTCTATAGTTCTTTATATCTAGTATATTGGCCTCTCTCCCAAATCCTTCATGGAGAAGTTCTTAGAAAGCTAAGCCTTCCCCGATTGCAACAATAACATGTTATTGCCAATCAACAGAAGATCGTCGACATATAGAACTAAGAATACGATAGCGTTGCCCTATTCCTCTCTATATACGCATGCTTCCTCAATGTTCTGATAAAGACCAAACCGCTTGATTACCATACCAAAACACTTATTCCAACTTCTTGAAGCTTGTGCAAGTATATAAATGGACTTTAACAATTTGCAAGCCTTGTCCTCTCTCCTACTAACCACAAAACCCTCTGGCTACGACATATAGATGATTTCTTCTAAATTGCCATTTAGAAAAGTTGACTTTACATCCACTTGCCATATTTTCTAGTCATAGAATACATCAATGGCTAGCATAATCTGAATGGACTTAAGCACGGCTACGGGCGAAATGGTCTCATTATAATCAACTCCTTAAATTTGATGAAATCCTTTTGCAATTATCCTTTCCATATAAGTCTCTACTTCCCCATCTGCATTAGTTTTTTCTTAAAAATCCATTTACAGCTGATGGGTTTTCCCTTTGAGTACGTTCGACAAAGTCCATACTTTGTTTTCGTACATGGAGTCCATATCAAATTTCATTACTTCAAGCCAGAGCGTTGAGCCTTTACTCTGCAATACTTGTTGGAAAGACAAAGGAGTGTCATCATCTAAGGCAAAGTCTTCCTTCTCGCCATCCACGAGACAACTATAGTATCTCTCTAGTGTGTGAGTTTCTCTATTAGAGCTTCTAATAGGTTGCGTGTTTTCGAATATGGATGACTTGGTCCTCCCACTAGTTCGGCCTCAGTGTTAACTTCTTGGATCTTATCCAAGTCTACAACTTCGCTGTTATTTCCCTTTGGAAGAATTTATTTTTCTAAAATGATAGCACGTAGAGAGAAAAATAAAATTTTGTTCCTCGATAATGTAGAATATATATCCCATTAAGTTTTTAGGTTATCCTATAAATTTACACAACACCGATTTTGCCTTTAGTTTATTCGAACCAATATTTTTAATGTAGGCCGGACAACCCCACACCTTCAAATACTTGAGTTGGTGTTTCTTACCATGCAACATCTCATATGATGTACTAGGTATAGATTCAGTGGGTGAAAAACTGAACATATCCGCTGCAATTTCTAGTGCATATCCCCAATAAGATAGAGGTAAATCAACTTTACTCATCATGGAGTGAACCATATATAATAGGTTTTGGTTCCTTCGGTCCGACATACCATTATGTGGCAGAGTATAAGGTGGGGTAATCTGAGAGATAATCCCATCTTCTTCAAAGTATTTCTGGAATTTCTGTCCAATGTACTCACCTCCTCGATCAAATCGAAGAATCTTAATCTTACGCTCCGTTTGGTTTTCTACTACATTTTTATACTCAACAAATTTCACATAGACATCGGATTTGTTCTTCATAAATATACATATCCCAATCTAGAGAAATCATCAGTGAAGGTAACAAAATAAGAACTGTTATCCTTGGTGATTATAGGCATCGGGCTATGCACATCACTATGTAGCCCTAAGAGTTCATCAACTCTTTAATTGCTCCCACCGAAAGGGTGCTTGGTCGTTTTACCTTTAAGACATGACTAACACATCAAATGATTCATAATCAAGCAACGAGAGAAAACCTTCAATTTTCAATTTATGCAATTCTCACCAATATTACCTAGCATACAATGCCAAAGATAGGTTTCATTTACATCAACATTAGAAGAATTGCTCATAGCACAAACAAACTAGTATTAATCACATAAATGTCATTATCTAAAATTCCATCACAGACTTTATTACCATTCAGCATAATGTTCATAACATTACTAGCATAGTGAAATGCATAACCAGTCTCGGACAATCTAAACATAGAAATGATACTGCAAATAAAGTCTTGTACATAATAGCAATTATTTAATATTAAAACCAATCCATTTGGCAAAGTTAAATGATAATCTCAAATTCTCGTTGATTCTACAAGAATTTATCGATGACCTTTAGCCTCATATCTCCCTTTTCCACATGACATTTGCTCTTATGTCCCTATAACGAATTACAAATATGAGTTCCAGATCCAGTACCAAAAACCTAAGATAATTTATTGATTGCAAAACAATTTTAAATCATAAATGTACCTGATGGAGTAGTAGAACTTTTCTGTTTCTTCTCTTTAACAATTTTCATGTACTTTGGACAGTTTCGTTTCCAATGACCTTTCCTGTGACAATAATGATATTCACCCTTGTCAGCAACAGTAATCTTCTTACTCTTCTTGTTAAACCTCTTTTGCTTCTTTGAACATTTCAAAGATGATGCATTTTAATTGATAGAAAATACGACTCCTTGATCCTTGGACAAAGCCTCTACTGACCTCAACATATTGAGGAGTTCTACGAGGCTTACATTCAACTGGTTCATATTATAGTTTAATATGAACATCTCATACCGGGGCGTAAGAGATCCAAGGATTAAGTCTTCTGGCATTTTGTTGATTATCTCTATATCTACTTGTGCAAGTCTATCAATATAGTCTTTCATCATTAGAATGTATTCCTCCACTTTCTATCCCTTGGTCATTTTGGTGTTGAATAGTTTCTTCGAAAGGTCATACCTTGCAGAACATGACTGTTCACCAAACATGGCCTTAAGACTATCAAATATCTCATGGACAGATCTTTTTTCGTGCTGCGTCTGCAACGACTTGTCTACATCAGCAATGACTTGTCTAACATAGACATCATGAAAAATTGGGCGATCTCTAGGTTTGAAACCCATTTCCCATAAGCAAGTCCTATTTGGGGTCTACATCATCAGTGGGTGTTATTTAGGTTTGCATGTAATACCCGACCAAAGACGCTCATAAGCTAACACTATCTTAATCGCTCTTAGCCAAACGATATAGTTTGGCCCGGTAAGATTGTCACTTTCAAAAATAGCTTCGAAGTAGACATTTTCTACAAGTTTAATTGATAGATTATTAGGACAATATCATCGTAGATGTGTTCTTATAATATCAGTAAGGTTAAAGTTCATGTTTCATTTTACTACTAAGCTCCCACTAGTCTTTTATGTTTCGCCAAACCATAAGCCGAAACATAGAAGTTATTTGACTTAACTAGTGGGTGCTAGGACTCGTTCGTCTTGGAATTCTAACCTTGAGTTTGCTCAATAAGTCATAGCTCCATAGACATGGATAAATACTTATTGGTTGTATCATATACAACTCTTAACCCAAGGCACCTTGTCCTAATTTCACTTCAACCTTGTGTTTGCTCAATAATCAAAATGAAATTATTCACTCGTACCTACCATATCGCAATGATCTAAGTATAGTATACATACATTAAATTTGCTCAACAAATACATATAGTTATCTTACCTCATCTATTCAATATATTAACAATAATACACATACATCCCTAGCTTGAGTTAGCTCAACAACTAAGGAGTATGCAAGTAATTCATCAATATATATATATACACACACACATACACACACATGTTAAAGGACAACATTAAATTGAAGTTCATGATCTTCAATGTATAATATTGAGTGACATTGAATTATGTAATGATGTATTTCTAATGAAATACCTTCGTGATTCAAGCGTCGAATACATTAGAAATCATGGTATACGTACATTTACGTATGTATTAATTCCTTAGGCCTATTTAAGTTTTCTATGATGTTCCACCTTTAGTTTATACATTCATATTATATAAATTTTATTATTATATAACTTTTATATTTCATATTACTTATATAATAGTCTTATGTATAAAATTATATAAATTTAATCTTATTTAATTAAATTTTAGTTAATTAATAGTTTAATTAATTTTATATTAATATAATATAACTGAATATTATTACATAGTATAACCTTTATAGTGAAACACGCATATCATATGTATGTGTGTATTATTTAACTAATTAACCTTTTATTTAATTTATTTAATTAAACAAAATTTAATTAAATCATATTAGTTTCAAAAAAATTATTTTACATGCATGCTTGTATACTTATGTTGTCTTAAACATTTCAAGATGTCATAACATATATTATACATGCATATTAGAACATAAATTAATTAACTCATTTAATCAATTTATTTTATTAATCTTATTAATAAATTAGTCTTCTAAATTAATGTTTAAATTTTACATTTTCAAGCACTTTGAATTTTTTATTATCTTTTCAAACATTTCGTAACCTTATGTTATATTACAACTTTTATAATAAACATATTTTATTTTAAATTTAACTTTAACACTTAAAATATTTAACTTTAATTTTCAAAACAATTTTGAAAATTAGCCCAAGGCGCAATTCAATTTGGGCCTTTTTCTATTAGGGGCAACCTTTAGGCTCATTTCACCTTTTAGGCTGGGCTGGTAACCATATATGACATGGTACTTGATTACCCAATTTCAATCATAGACATTACCTTTCTAGACACCGTGTTTAGTAAGCAAGCTTAATTAGTTAGCCCTAATATGACTAATTTAGACTGCATAGACTATTTAGCTCTGACACCATTGAAGGAATCGGGTCAGTTGAAAGTGGTATAATAGGATAAAATCAAAAAAATTCCTATTGGATCTTTGTTGGGCCTATGTAGTCTAAATTGATTTAGAATTTTTCTAAATTTTTCTTTTAAAATTTTCATCATATTATTATAATATTTAAAATTGCTTAATTTATTTTTAATTAATTATATATTATGATGAGCGCATCAAATGCACCTATGTGTATACTGTAAGTGCAACAAATGAAAAGTGTACATAGTAAATGTGAACATTGTTTAGGTATTAGGATTTAACCCACAACGAACACATTTTCCCTTGATATATTCCTTTGTCGACTAAAACATGAAAGTTTTTTTAAAACAAGGATATCTATATGCATGCGGCACACGCATGCACACATACACATACACACACACACATGTTTACATGTGTGTGTTTATGTGTGTGTGTGTGTATATATGCATACATAATAAATATTCTGCATGGTAGTTTAAATTGAAATAAACTTTATTTTTATTACATGCAATAAAGTAACGAATACAATGTCCAGTATAATTAGTTTAAAATTTTCCTACATCTTACAAAAAAAACCCTTTTAACACTTTGAGTTAAATACAAATACACACACATACACAAATGATATTACATAAATGTATAAACTCTTTTACATACATAAACCTAAACAAAATTCAAAACAAAATAAAATAATATACATGTAGTTCGTGAAATAAAATGTTTCCTTAAACAAAGATTTAGTACTAGATTAGATACAATAGTAAGCAATGGTATAAATCATTAATTTAATGTTTCCCCATTTGGTTTCAATTAACAATTTTTTTATAAAATGAATTAAAACATAACTCAATTAAGTCATCATATTATGTTGTCAACAAAGATTAATTAATGTAATTCTTTCTAGGTTTTATTCATATAGCAATTTCTATGTAAACATTCAAAATTAAATCTTATAATATGAAAACTAAATTATTATCAAGAATATTTCAATATTTTATTTTATTTTTTTAATAATAATAAAAAGAGACGACATATGCATATATTGATACGTGATAAGAAGGTCTAGATCTAGGTTAAACAAACATAATAAATAAACATATAGAACAAAGACAAATGAAATTATTATTGTTCATAGCAAAATAGTAGTGCACATCGCCAGGGTTTTTTAATCATGACAGAGATATTCAGTTGTTTCAAGAAGGGGGTTTAAGATTTCAAATCAGAATCCAAATTCAGACATATGAATAGAGGGAAGAGATAGGGGATTAAGGGGATGAAAACGAATTAAAAGATATGTAAATATATAGAATTACCTTAGGATAAAGACAGGAGAAACACCTTGAATGATAAAACAATTCCTAGATCTGATAGATCACTCTCTAGATTTGCAGCAATCAAGATCCAACCATGCTTTTTCTGTTTAATTTTGCTTGATTAAATTTTATAGAATTTTCAAAGCTTTTCCACCATGAAAATTTTGGCCTAGATGTTTCTATAGAGAGGAAAGAAAATTGATAAAGAGAAATATAATTAAAGGAGGAAATAAATGTGTAATGAAGATATGGTCCTTTTCTCTCCTTTAGATAAGATTGCCACTTCATTTCAATTTTAAAAAGACCCTCCACTTCTCTACATCATAGCCGACCACCATATTGGGCTTTGGGTCCAAAAAAATTTCAGAATCTAATTAATATTATCCCCACTTAAATCTAATTTAAAGTTCCTATTGATATCGTATACCGATGCGCACGTTTATAAACTTTTATAAACGCACATTATTAAATACTAATGAAAATAAAACAAATTAAGCAAGATACATTTTTAACAATTAATATTTCACAAATATTAATTAGTTCATATATTTAAATCCCATTTCAGTATTTATCTTGTTTATATTAAATTTAAACATTCTACCGATATCGTATATCGATACACGCATTCATAATTAATATTTCTTAAATATTAGTAAATTTTTAATAATTAAAAAAAATATTGTAATTGATTCGGAATGTTCATCGTTACAGTTGTGTGACTCAAAGGTGTAAATTCAATTAGCTATTAGCATTGAATCTTCTAATATTAGCGTTCACACGTCACCTTAGCTAGTGGTGTGACATTTTGGCTGAATTTACCGCTTAAGATCCTTTGGTAAAATATAATTTTACTTATTATAAGCATTGCCCATTAGTGACAACTATTTGCATCAATTCTCTTTGTCAAAACTATATCACTTTGGACTTATGGAATTTGGCAGTGGTCAAAATTCCAATATCATCCATATTCAACTTTATCGTCCAAACACAAAGTCCTTGGTTCAATAACAACAATTATTATATACCGAACTACTCTGGCCAGAGATATTGACTTTGAGTTGACTTTAGTTAACCGCGATACTAACCCCATATTACCAAGGAGACAAATCCTCTCTTGCATAGTATTTCACTTCCAATACTTCCACTCGACCCAACTATAGTCATTCGATGGACTTATTGCCATAATTTGACTATAATCAAAGTGGAGCTTTCATATTGAAGATCGACGGTATTCTTAAGACAAGAGGACTATGTAAGTTAGTCATATTGATATTTTCTATTTGATCTTAGTTATATTAATCAACAGGAAACTATCGAGTGAGTCATTCCATAGTTATCCAATAATTATCAGTATGTCACCTGTAGGTGCCCCCAACAGTCATGAGTAATACATTTCCTAATATTTGGAGAACATTACCTACACTCATCGTAATGGATGCACCGATATCCAATCTTGATGTATCTTAACTAGGAATATTTAAAATGATGTGTTTATAATATGGTGATACACTACTTATGATTACAACTATTCGTAATTACTATCACAAATACACCATTTATGGATTTTTTATTAAATATATTTTAATCATACACTTAATTATTTATAACACATTATAAAAAATATATAACAAAAAGAAAACGCCTTTATTCTGAACAAGGGTTGATACATGGTTAATAATTCACAATAAATTACAGATTTGACCCTAGGGCATACCCTTATTCCCACTTTCAATAAGGACTCAGGCATGTTGCTGGTCCAATCATGGCCGTAATCACCATTTGGTCGAGCATTAGCACCTCAAGCCCATCAACATCTCTATAACGGAAGATAATATCGTCATCAATCTCCTTCATTATTATCTAGCTAGAGCTTCACCTTTTGTTGCTTAGCACATCACTTGAGGCATGTACCTCAAAGAACTTCTATACAGCTCCATTTCATTCCAACTTCTTTCTGTAGGATGTAGACATTTTGATATGATGTTAATCACAATTTGGTCCAGGTCCTTCATTACTGGGCCCAACTGTATTGCCTTAAGTCTGCTGCCTCTGAGGCTGATCACCTCCTTAGCAATCCACTTGCTGGTTCCTAACATATTGCTATAATTCATTTGGTAAATTAGATCTTCGATCACATCACGGAGATGTTTGCGCTCATTCATATTGTGCCCATTGTCTCATGGAAGTTACAATATTTGCCGAAGCGCTTCTCCTCCTCGGTGGCCATCCTCGGGGGCCATCCTCGGGGCAGGCTTCTTATATCATTTAGTACCTTGCGTAGCAAAGTAGATATTTTCAACGGAATAAGTCAATTCCGTGTAGTTTTCACCGTGAAGAAGCATCTAACACTTCTTGTTATTTTGCCTTTTTCCAGTAGAGTTGTTGGAGTTCCTTCGCTTGCTGCTATTCTCAGAATTATTGTTTTTATTGCTATCACCATCCTTCTTGAAAACCACATTACTTTGCACAAAACTGCTTAGTCCAACCTAACCATTAGCGCTCATTCCATCCACTAACTCTGCCTCTTCCAAGTGTAGGAATTTGTTTGCTTTACGATTGAAATCTTTCAATGGAGCGGGCTCCTTCAACTTAAGCCACTTCCAGAAATAAGTCTGGTTATGGACTCCTCCAACCAAATCCATGAAAACAATATCTCCTCTATGGTTCATAACCTAAGTTACTGCACCACTGAACCTTTTTAGAAAATTCTTCAGTCCCTCTTAGACCTCTAATGTAGATTAGCCAAGGATATCGCATCCTTCGCCTGCACACTATGGACCCTAAACTATTTCATTAACTTTTGAGTTAATTCATCAAATGATGATATGGATCCAAGCTCAAGCCGACGGAACCATATCATGAAAAGCCCCTCTAAAAACAGGGAGGAATATCAACATTAGACTCCATAATTTTCACATGCATTACCTATGTGTCATCCGTACTTCATGAGATACTACATAAGGTTAATAAATCTATTATAGCTCCACATCATCGACATAACACACTTTTTCAGACATAGAGCTACTCTATTGTCATCAGTGATGGGCTCTAACAAGCTGTGGACCCTCATCCATCATCATTCTGTTGCAGTTTCTACCACAATAATCTCTTTATAGTCTCCGTTAGTAAATCGTCGTTCCCAACATTTCATCCCTAGCGACAGTCATCATGTGCATCACCATGTTTCTACATAGGTGAATATTTAGGATCAGAATGACAAGATCTAGGTCATATCTCTAGGGAGTTCATTTGCCCGATTGTTCGGTGATGGCAGCATGGATTGTGTCCTCTTCTTACTGGTTAAATAGTATTTCCTTCAGCACCATCAACTTAAGGACCAGTAATTTTTCCATCACCACCATCATCAATATCATCTTGTAGATCGCCCTTGGAGTCACTACACTATTAGATTGGTCGGTACCGACCGATCTGAGTCTGTTGATATCGATTGACGCCGAAACTGGAGCAATTATTCCAGTAATAATACTTTACTTCTTTGACACTGCTCCAACATCTCCCTTTCGCATCTTCTTCTTTCATTCTATATGACTTTGATCTTACGAACTTCCTTTTTCTAAATTTGAAGAAGGAGCAGAATGCTTCTTTGCCTTGTGATGCGTTCGAGATCCTTTCTGTTGAAGGGTTGCACCAAATTAGCTAATTGTTTCTTCATTTCATCGATGATGGACATTTGACTTTCCATCATCTTCTTATTCATCTCTACCGTCATATGATCCAAGTCAGCCTTCGTCTACCTCTTGTGAGTTTGAAGTCTCTACTTGAGCTTATTGATCCATTTCTTCCTTGTGTTGAGGACTATCATGCACTTCTTTGATTATAACTCCCATTATGATCTTTTTGGAGCCCTTATCTTCTAGATTCGAGTAGAGACTTTCATTAAGTCCTAACAGTAATCAGATCTGACCATAAAGCCTTGTTCTTAGTTAAAGCACCAAAAATGTTGGCCAAAAAGTTGGTCAACACTTCCAAGTAAGTAAAAACAAAAATTAAAATGTAAGAATTCAAAAACAAGAGAGAAAAGACATGATTTTTAGAGTGGTTCGGCTAAATATTATGCCTATGTTCACCATTTAATATTATTAGCGATTTACTTCTGCGAACACAATCAAATTACAATGCTTATTAACTTCAAATTGATGAGTTTCGAATTTAACTATGTTTCCTTGCAAAAGAGTCAAAAGTTCTTTTCTAATTATTATAAGATGTCTATTTATATACAAATTCGAGGATGAAAATCACTGGATCTAGCTTGAACGAGCAAACATCTATAGATATGAATTTTCAGCAAGATGCACTAGTCAAAATGCACATTTTCGAGTAGCCATCATCAATTAGTACCGATCGATATAGATCAATACCGACCGATGTCATTGACTTTTCTACCTGCCCTCTTCTTGATATAGTCTAAGGTTTCAAGGCCAGAGAACCTTGGAATCATTATTGTTCGGTGCCAAATGAGACTGATCGATGTCACATTAAAAACTTGTACTTTTTTCTCCAATCTTGAACTTAAACTCATGTAAAGTTGAGTGAGTGCCACTTGCCTATGATAATCATTGGTACTGAACCATGTTTAATTTCATCGACCGATGTGAATCTCCTCATACTTAGCCAAATTCTTGAGTTCTCCCCTCTTGATCTTTTTTATTCTTCTTGATCCATCCCTTCCTCATTTTGTACTTAAGATCCATCGAAATATTGCTTTTTCAAATATAGTTAATAGTAAAGCTATCTACTTTAACTACACTTTCTAAAGTCATAATGAAAAAAATAACAACAGTGTAGAAATAAACATAGTTGTTATTACATCAGTCTAAAATAACACTCCAGAATACATGGTTCAACATAATATAACATAGAGTACTGAAATAGTAGATAACTAATAAAGTGAAATAAACTAGATAACCCCAATGGTTCTCTATCTCGTGTCCAACATTCCCCAACCCTTATTGGCCTATTATAGATAGATAAAATAGAAATACGGAGGGTATTAAACATATGCCTAGTGAGTAAGAAGATATTTCATGTATACAATTTAAACATGCAAATAAAATATCATTGTAGGGTAAAATTCTTTTCTCATTTCGGAGTTACATGTCCCATTAATTTGGCTTATATTTCAAAATATTTCAAGTTTAACCATTTTTACGACAATATCACATATCTATAACAAATTCTAAACAATTGGAGTAACTAAATAATCAATTAACATCCCTTTATCGATCACTGAGATGTTGATTAAAGGTCGACTACACCTCCCTGCTGATACGTTTTATAATTTATTTGATATACCCTAGCATCTTTCATCTTTTTGGTAACCATGTGCTCTATAAGAAGGATCGACCATATGTCATAACTTTTCTTACCACAGTCACTAAGTGAATTCAATTGATCTCTCTATCTCCCTTGCTCAGACACCATATGTGATCAGGCCTATCCATATTTAGTAACCAATCCATTTCATATAAATCATTATTTTATTTCAATTCATTTGTGTTTACTAACTGTATTGTCATTCATCTATTGTTAGCTTACACATATCAATACCAGTGCCCCTAACAATCATCATCCCATTATATCTTTCTGTATGCAAATATACATCTTCTAAAATATTAACGTTGTTATTTAAACAAGACAAGATAGTATCAATCATTCATATTAACTATAACGGTCCCATGTTCAAGTTATGCTAACTATAGGCATTTATTCAACCGAAGCTTATCAATAAATCATCTATTCGACCCTAGTCAACATTATTTTCTTCTGGGTTTTGATTGAAAAAAATTAGTTAATTGTTTGAGTTGAATCAGTAGGGCATTTATCTATTATTAGCAATTTTTCGCTGTTTTGATGAGTTTTCTGCTTATTTTATACAGTAAACTTCGTTAGCGCGTTACATATCGCTTATTATAGGCTATCTTAACATCTTATACCACTATTATGGCTATCTTTACCTATCTATCATGTTTTTGCCCATTTTTACTATAATTGTATATCACTGATTAATTTTTCTTCTTCTACCATTTAATACCATTGTTATATCATCTATCTACAATGGTTGCATCATATTAATTATCATATTCATATTACTTAAAATACATATATTCCCAATTTCGTGATTTATAATATAAACTGCCCTATAGTTTACATATATTCCTAGGTCCTGTCTAATCATCTTCTTCCCTAATTCATAGTTTAGGGTCTTACTCGTTTTTAGTGGTCAACTATTCTTATTAACCCAATTTCTAACATTTATATCCAAAGTTAAATATGTAACAATATATGTTTCATATCAAATCTGACCATTATCCTTTCATTGACTATCAGTAATGTATTAAAAGCATACACATAGTTATCTAAATTAGTCTCTAGCTAATTAGAAATCTCCCTTCTCTCTCACTATCTGAATTTTCCCTAGCCTTTAAACTCCATGAATAATTGTAACCCTGGGATACATGAATAGCCTTGTTCATTCTGATCTCTCTAGACTTTTATTTTATTGAATTTGATGAAGATGTAAGTAAGTAATTTTAGATCTAGAATTTAGGTTTTGGGTTCCTTTGTTTTGAGGAGAGGAGGAAGATGAAGAAAAAATGTACTTATGTTTCTTTATGTGTTGAAAAGTAATATTAGTACCTTATTTGGTACTAATGGGTTGTTAGACCTAATAGGCCCATCTCAAATTATAAATTATTCTTTGGTTATAATTATCATTCCATTTGTCTGATTCTAACGTTCTTATAATAAACCTGACCAGAAAAATATACTCTATGCAACGGTGCGAGATTCATTGCATAATTCAGTCATTAATCAAAATGCAAAATTTTCTTTTTTGTAAAATTACCATTTTACCCTTTAATGGTATATTTAATTGTATAAATTTTATGGGGTGTTGCATTAAGAGTATGGGTGAAAAGTCTTATATTGGATCATAATCTTTTGTGGATACAAAGGGATGACTATGTACATGTTAGTAAATCTTTGGACTGATGGGATTAGATTATGCTAGCTGGAGCTTCTTGGCACTTACGAGAAGAAGCTTTAAATTAGTGGGACATAGTTATTGCTGAAATAAATGAAGAGAAGATAACTTAGGATAGTTTTATAAGGTGTTTTGAGGCTAAATTTATGTTTGTAGCTAAAGAGTGATCCAACTTGAGAAGTTCATTCGCTTGCGACAAGAAGACATGTTAATGAATGAGTGTGTGAACCAGTTTAATAATCTTGCTAAGTTTGTATTTGATTTTGTAAACACCATAATAAAGAAAGCTTTGATCGCTAAGGGATTAAGACAACAGATTCAGGATTTAGCGCTTAGTCACATTGTATTTGGTGTTGCGCTTAAGAGCTTAATAACAATAGAATTGTTGAATACAATTTCTAGAAGTTTCTAAGAAGGATCCAAATAAAGAAGGTAACAATGGAAATCAATAAGGAAAGTGCAAAGAAGGAGGAGGCAAAGAGAGCAAGGCAAGTTTAGAAAGTAAGGTATCATACATAAAAAGTGCCATAGGAAAGGTCATATAATCGAAAACTATAGAAAAAACATGGGAAAGTTACATGCTACAACTGAAACTTGTTAGGACATAAAGTAGCAATGCCCAGCTTTAGGAATGTTTTGATAGTGTTGAAGTTTATGCACTTGATGTTGCCTCTAGAGCTAGTAGACCACCAGAAATGCAAATAAGGGAAAGAAAGTTGCTATAGAAGGTATATTACTTCTTTCTGATTTCCGTATTCATATTTTATTTGATACTGAAGCATCTCATATGTTTGTATCTAGTAGCTTGGTTGATAGTTTGCAGTTAGAAACTCGCATTGTGTATGACTCAATAGTAGTGTCGAGTCATGTTGCGGGATCGACACACCTATCTATGATACGCCATAGGTTGAGATTAATTATATATGGCGTTGGATTCTTATGTATTGTATATGTACTTGGTTTTTCCGTGTATGACTGATATTGAGAATGGATTGCATGTTACATTAAAAGGCGGTGTTGGATTGTGATCGAAGGGTGACTCAGATGAGGAGTAATGGAGGGTGCGATTTAGAAGTATATCATAAGCCAGATAGCTCCGGGATGTTGATTTACTTGTATTCCTTTGATCTATCACAAGACGAGTTAACTTCTATCCCTATTGTTTAGAAATTCCTAGCTATCTTAGTATAGGTCTCTTATTTACCACCCAAAAGAGAGACTGAATTGACCTCAAGATAGATGTTAAGCTTATTACTATGCCACTTATACATATAGCTCTAAACGAGAGAAGAGAAATAGATACGCAAGTTTCCAAGTTATTACAAAAGGGTTTATTTGTAGAATAATCTCGAAAGGGGAGTACTAGTAGTTTTTTCCAGTATGGTGGATGGCACTTTACAGTTGTGAGTCGATTATCGAGAATTGAATAAGTCAACAAAGAAGAATCGATACCTATTACCTTACATAGATGATTTTGTTGATCAACTAGTGGGAGCGAAGATGTTTTCTCAGCTTCACTTGGCCCACTTGTTTTCATCTGTTGAGATTGGAAAGTGGCAACATTTCTAAGACCTCTTTTCGTGCACCATACAAACTATTTGACTGATTAGTTATGTCATTCAAACTAACCAATGCTCTAGCATATTTATTGATATGATGCGTAGAGCATTTAGGGAGAAGTTGGATAAGTTCATGATATTTTTTTGTTGATGATATTCTAGTTTATTCAAGAAGTAAGGAAGAGCATAAGCCACATTTAAGGATAGTACTTGATGTATTAACAAGACACCAATTAAAGGCAAAGTTCTCCAAATGTCAATTTAGAGAAGAGAGGATCCTTTTTAGGCATGTTGTTTTTGAGCATGGACTGTGTATTGATCCGAGCAAAGTGGCAGTGGTATAGGATTGACATGTACTATAGAACACTATAGAGGTAAGAAGTTTTCTTTATTTGTTTGGCTATCATAGGAAGTTTTATGTTTTAAATTTTTTTAGATTCATATGCTCTTATATCATGAGATACAAATTCTAGAGAGTAAATATATGAAGAGAAATATATGAAGAACAAAATTAAAACAATCAGAAAGCAAGTAAAAAGAAACAAGATTTATAGTGGTTTGGCTAACTCCGGCCTACGTCCACTTCCAAATAACCCTTTTTATTATAATGAACTTTGTTTACAGTTACAATCCAAAATCCAAGAATAAAATTGGCAGAGTGTAGCCTAGTTTGAAGATAAAGAGAAGTAGAAAGAAGATCCTTTTTCTAACGTCATTCCAGCTATATTTATAAGGGAAGACGTGTACGGATCGGGTTAAAATTTTGACAGAAAGTTTGGAAGACCAAGACGAGGCCACCCAAAAATTTCCAGGCCCATAATATGGATTGATACCGATCCCTATTAGTATGTCCAAATGGGTTGCGATCTCTATGAGGGGTCCCCCATGATGTTAGCTAATTGCTCTCCAAATTTCGTGTAATTTCGATGTACGGTTTGTATGATATCGCATTTTCCATGAACTAGTGTTGCTTGAACTCTGATTTCTGCCGATCGCTCTAAAGGGATAGGTGTCGATCCCTCTAATCTCTTCCAAATGCCATGCGATCCCTAAGGGAGCTCCTCCATGTTGTATTATGCTTAGCCTCCAAGATTCACGTCAATTGGATTAGTAGAACTCGAGTTATTGATCAATCTTTGTTGCAATATGCTGTAAAGGCTGATTAT
Organism: Allium fistulosum; assembly: GCA_030737815.1. NCBI lineage: Eukaryota > Viridiplantae > Streptophyta > Magnoliopsida > Asparagales > Amaryllidaceae > Allium > Allium fistulosum. The sequence goes on from CM060906.1 coordinate 332,164,914, forward strand.
AACCGATCCCTATGGAGGATAGGCACCAATCCCTATGGGGTTTTCCACATGTTGTAATTAGCTTGTACTCTAAGTTTCAAATCAATTGATTTTGTAAATGTTGAAATATTGATCGATCTTTTCTATAATGTTAGGTTTAGCTGATCTCTAAAAGGGAAGAGGGTCGAACCCTTTTTCTTCATCTTTTTGATGTGCGATCCCTAGGGTAGACTCCCGAGGGTCCCCACATCTTGCTCACAAAATTTCATATATTTTGAACTTATGGATTTTGATATATTGATTGATTCCCATTGAATTGTACTTGCTTGGCTGAAATATGCCGATCCCTTTTAGACTGGTCCCTTTTTATACGATCCCTTTCTTAGGTGAAGTAATTTGGTCATAACTTGCGCATGCAAACTCCAAATGACTTGAGATTTAGCCTCGTGGGGCCTTCCTTGTCACTTTATTCCAGTCACACCCAGTTTGGGACAAAAATTGAGGACATGTACCAATCTGCTAGGGGAAGGGATAGGCATCGATCCCCTGCTTGGGTGAGGTACTAATCTGTACTTAGAATATTCGGGAGATTCTATCTTTTGGTATCGGTTGATCTTCGCTTCATATCATTGCCTGCACTCGATTTTTGGACATCACAATCCTCGCTCTTGACTAATGGCCTTGATAATCTTGGAGTCTGTTGGGTTAAATCCGGCTATCTACTACCTTGGCAAAAGGTGGGTTAACAAGGGTAGATGGAGACATCCATCTAATTCACCGTAGTGCTACAATTTGAACAGTGGGTTCAATAGGTTGGTAAGAGTAAAGATAAAGATTGGCATATGACCAACCTTCATAAAAAGCACATGGTATACCAAAATGAAGTGAAGAAAGAGGGCATGCCATTTGATTGTTAAAACATACTGCAATTAAAATAAGGTAAAGTAAGGCATGCCAAATGATACCGAATGTGTATCAGTTATAGAACATTGTTATCTTATATGATATTGATTTGTAATTGACAACTATCATAATGCTAATTGTAAGACTAAACTTGATAGACACAAATAACATAAAGTGATAGGAGAACAATTATTATGCAACCATGTTTTACTAGCATGTTGGTATAGTATACTTAGAGATACTTTCTCACTCATTAGGCATATGTATGACCTCCTTTATATATCCATGTTGTACCTATCTATGATAAATTGGTAGTGGTTTTAAGGGAATTCTTGATGTGAGAAGATGAAAATGGAGGTCTGATGGATTTGCAGTGATTCATTTCATATTTCTACATCTCTAATATTTTCATTACTATGTATAATTGGTGCAAAAATGTTATAAATTCTAAAAAAGTATGTATTGGAAGTTGAATCAGAACCTCTTCCAATTTCTTTACCTTGACATTTCAGCGAACATATATTATTATAACTAAAGAATGACAACTGTGGTAAATTTTTGGAGGAATGATATCTTCTAACTTGATTTTTCTAATCATGATTCTATAAAAATGACCACTTATTGGATATAAGAAATGTTATGTTTTATTTAGTAATTTCCCGAGAAGCCAACCCTATCTCCATTAAGCCTAACAAATATAGAACAAAAAAAACTATTACATACCTAAAATCGTGGTTCTTGATATGACAAAAAGGATGGAAGAAGAAATTCTACGACTATAACCAAAGCTAGAAGAAAACACAAAAAAGCAAAAAGAGTAAACTTTCCACTTGGATTTACATGTAAAGAAATCTAGGATAATTAACATTTAAGGATTAAAGATTTTATTGTAGACAAAGAAGATGAGAAAATAAAAATAAAAAGAGAAATGAATTAGAAAACAAATAAATAATATATATCCACAACATGATCGAATAGATACAAAAATGTAACAAATTAGAATTGATACAGAATTGATACAAAAGTGTTATAAATTCTAAAATAAATTAAAAGCATGTATATTGGATTTGCCGAGGAAGTTGAATTAAAATCCTTTTCAATTTCTTTACTTTGACATTTTAGTAAACAATTACCTATAACTAAAGAAAGGCAACTACAATAACTCATTGGAAGAATGATAGCTTATAACTTGATATATCCATATGATTCTATAACAATGACCACTTGTTAGAGAGTTAGGACTATTTTATTTTACATACTAATTTTCCTAAGAAGCCAACCCTAATTTGTATAAACCAAATTAATAAAAAAGAATACATATCCCAAAATATGGAGCATGCAATGAAAGGATGGAAGTGTGAATTTTATGACTACAACCAAATTTAGATCAAAACACAAATAACTAAAGGATCAAAATTTCCACTTAGACTTAAAGGAAAAAAAAATAGCAGATGATAGTATTTAAGGATTTATTTTGGATTTGATTTGCATCATGGTTGCCACCGTTACAATGATGTTTTAACTATTTTAATTTAAATAATTTTAACATGTAGTGTGCATACTAAGGGTTCAGACTGTTTGGTTAAATTACATTGCACTACTCTATTCTATCTATCTATCTATTGCATAAAAAGGAGAATATGGGACCATTGGTATTCTCCCTTCTTAGTCAATCTCAAATCATATACTCGCTTCTCATTAGTTTGAAAAAACTTTTATCATTAGCTTTTTCAGTTATCTTATGTAACAATCAATATTATCATAATTTACCAATTTTAGAAAATCAATTGTCACATTTTCCATTTACTTATATGGTTTGATTTACTACTATTCTTTGCATTAACTTTATTATTCCAATCAACCAGTTTCATTTTTTCCACATCCTCACTTCCATAGCTTTTACTACATCTTATCCATACTTGAACCATATTTTATGCTTCATAATCTCCTTACTCCTTTTGCTTCTACAGAAAATAAAAAAATAAAATTAGTTTCGATGCGTCTACTTCTCTATATTATGCATTAGAATCTCAAATTTTCTCAAGCAAAACCATTGCGCATTCTATTCCATCTTTCATCACGGAAGGTAATTTTTTCCTTAAATTCTCAATCTCCATCAAAATTGGACTTAGTGTAGATATTTAGTTATGATTCTAGGTTTCATTTGTTTGTTGAATTTTCTACTATTATTGTATAAATATCTTGATTACCACCTTACTTAATGTTTATTTTTTTAGGATGTATAATCATATTTTTTATTTGCATTTCTTAATGGAGTTCAATTTTATGGTGACATATTAGGTTCGTTAAATCATAGTATGAGCGAACTTTCTTAGTCAATCAGCTGGTACTAATTTGTTTTTATTAATTATATTAAACGTAAATTAATCATAGTACGAATTGATTCATTATATATTTACCATTATGAAAATGTAAGTTAATGCTTGTATTTTGATAATCAATAACAAAATATGATCCTGATGATGTTAATAATTTTGTGAAACACAATTGCATCTGCCTAAAATATGACATTGCAAGAGTGATTACACATGTCTTTTGAGTAAAACAACAAAGAACAATAAAGAGATGTTTATCATATATTTGAATAAAGTCATTCCATGATTTCAAATTCGGTCATTGAATCAAAACATGATTTTTAGGAAGATTCGTATGTGTGTGTGTGTATGTAAGTATGTCTTTGTGTGTGCGCGCGCACCTTTTGTTATCATATTAATGGTGATTATGTTTGACGTTATTTATCATATTATAATAATGGTAATTAATTGATTTAATTAGCTTCTTAAATTAGTTAATTTGAATTTAAATTCAAAATAGTAAATATCTTAAATTACTTTCAACATTATTGTAACAACCCATATTTTTAATCAATATTTTAAATTAAATTTATTTGAAAACTTTGATGTTTAAATCATTTTAAATTGAAATATTGGAATTTTCCCATGAAATTTTGGATTTTGTTTGTAATTTATTTTCCAAATATAATAAAATAATTATTTTCTGGAAATTTTATATTTTGGTCAACTTTGGTCAAACTTTGACTTACAGTTGAAATTTCTAAATTTAAATTTTAATTTTCTAATCTTTTTCTTTGAAGCAGTATTTGTTTCTAATATTTGTCCTGCTTTTCGTTTCGTCAAATTCTGTTTTATACTTTCTAAAATTTTAAGCTTTTCACTTACCCTAGCCATTCACTACCCTCCACTTCTTAGCCGTTCATTTTCCATAACCCTAGCCGTCACTTGCATTTCTAATTCACGTAGAAAATTCATTTCATCTCTTCTCTTTTCATTTCTCAAGATCTATTTCCATGGCTTCCTCCTTCCTTCTTCCTCTTTTTCTATTTTTGTTTTTCTTTTGGTTCTTCATGCTATGCTCGGCCTCCACCTCTTCTAGCCGACCACAATCTCCACTCCTCCATCACCATGACCGACCACCACCATCTCATAATCACCCCATGCCATAGCCGTGAACCCTAAGTCAAAACTCCATCACCAAAACAAGTTGCAAAGTCTAGCCGAGCTTATATTCCATCACCTCCTCCCCTATTAGCCTCGGCCACACCACACAAACACCACCTGCTTGCTTTGCTATGATCTACAACATCCCTAGCCGTGGCTATTGATATGCCCTGACCAAGATCCAACCCATGGCCGAGCCCACTTGATTTTTATGAGCTGAAATGATAGGCTCGAGTGATTTTTATTGTATTTTATTTGACTTGGGATTGCGGGTTTGAAATGATAGAACCCAGATTTTTCATTTTAAATTACGGATTAAAATGATACATATCCGTATCACTTGACCTAGGTTAGAAAATATTATACAGACCCATGGTTATATATTTAATAATATTTTCCTAAATATTTTTAAGTATTTTTAAGTTTTAAGATATATGAAAATTTTACTTAAAAATTTGATTAAATGATTTTAAATATATGGAATTTTTATAAGCCAATAAGTGGTTTGATTTTAAATTATAAAGTTATATTGGTTTTCTATAAGTTGGAATCTTTTTATATCAATAATTGGTTTTAAATTGCACTTTAAAGATCTTTATTGATGATAAATAACTTAATAATTAAATTTGATTTAATGTGGAACTTTTAAATCTAACCTAATGATGGTAATAGATTTTTATGAAATAGATATGTTTTGTAAAATAAATAATTATGATTTAAAATGGTAAAAATGTATCTTAAATTATGACTTAACTTTATAATGGAAATTTGGTTTTCAATTGGAAATGTGAAGTTTGACTTATGAAAAGAATATTTTGTTTATGAAATGGGTATTTCAAATAAAGTGTCAAGTTATTTGTTAAAATAAAAAGTTAAGTAAATAGTGTACTTTTGACTTAATAAATGAATTATAGTAAATTTGGATATTTTAATTATAAAAGTTATTTTATGTAAACTATAAGTAAATTGATACCCAAATGAATATTTCTGAAATGTGAGATATGTTTTATAAGTTAAAAATGGCTAAAATTGAAGTTTTTAATGTTTCTGAAATGTTATAATAAATCTGGAATTGTATTGGCAGCATTTCCAAAGTGCTGCTGTTTCTGAAATTTAACTATATTCTGAAATAACTAAAATACTACAGCACTTTATAAGTGCTGTTGTTTCTGAATTTGAACTATTTCTGAAAATACCAATATGTCTACTACAGCACTTTATAAGTGCTGCTGTTTCTGAAACTGAACTGTTTCGCAACACTAAAACACCTACTGTAGCACTTTATAAGTGCTGCTGTTTTGAATTTGACAATGTTTTCGAAATGTTAATATATTTACCGTAACACTTTATAAGTGCTGTTTTAGCTGAAATTACAATGAACTTGGGAAATGAATATTATTTTGGAATATTTGACATTGAATTTAAATGGTTTAAATGAATATGTTTGAGGTGAAATATAAACCATTTTTGAAATTTATAAGTTAATACAATGTTTTCGAAATTGGTATGATTGAACGAATGAACTTAAAAAAACGCCATAACTTTGGTAATGAATATTATTTTAAGGGTGTTATGATTTTTCTAAATATTATGATTTCCAAATGATAACATTTTAAACTGATATGGTTTCAAAGTGGTTGTTTTCAAAGGTGTTATAACTTTGAAAGTACTATGATTTTGGAAATGAATTTATTTGAAATAGTATTTGATTAAGAATTTTTTTTGAATATATTGATTTGCAATCGAAGATTTAGGAATATGACTTTATAAAGTGGTTTTGGTTTAAGATGATTTAAAAAGGAATATTTCAAGTTTAAATAAATTGAAGGAAATATTCAGTGATTGGAAATTTGGGTTTGTTCAAGTGATATTTTGGTTTTGGAGTATAAACTAGTTTTGAATATGATATTTTGGTTTTGAAGTATAAACTAGTTTCGAAATGGATATGATATTTTGTTTTGAGGTATAAATTATTTCGAAATAAATATCCATGGGTTATAATAACGATTGGCTGTTAAAGAGAACGGGATCAGATATGGACATACTCTGTCGATACCGAAAACCACTTTAACAACTATGTACGCGGTGGAGATTCCAGAATGAAGTAGGATGGTGGCGACGATCCTATTGAGGTATGAACGTGGACCCGACTTTCGTGAGTTGGCTTAAGGTGGCTAAAAAAGGAGCGATCTCGAGCCAATGAGGTAGCACCTCTGATCAGACACATTTCTTCGATACTATTCTATTACTTTGTGATTGATTTGGTGGCCACCCTTCGATTTTTGATTTGGGAGTGTGTTCCGAGGTGGGCGGTAGTGGCTGCTACGCGTTTCCACCAGCCCGTCTGCGTAATTGGTATATCTACTCTAGCATTGCCTCGTTGTGTCGTGTCACCTACCATAGCGAGCTTTACTACGAGTTTGGTTTTGTGCCGTAGCCTGTGGAGTATTTAGGGTAGCCTCCCGATCTGGAGGTATGCTGATACTGGATAGACTACTGGGACTATTATGTGTTAAGGTGGAAAATGTAAAGCCTTAACGCTATTTAAAAGTAAGTTTATTTTACTATTAGACACTATTATAATAGCGTATATTACTACATAGTAGATAGTTTAACGGATCCTTAAAGAATGGACGATCCCAAGCATTCTTTAAGTTACTTGGGCATTTATTACAGTTCACTTGAGTTGGTTTACATTGTATAAGTATGTATGTCCTGACTCGAGTGTTTTGTGGTTTGCTTTACACTCAGGTTAGACTGAGTTGTACCAGTGAAGTTTTACTTTTAAAAAATAAAATTTAAAGGTAAGACACAACAAAGCTAAAAAAACAATTAAAAGGATGGAACCAGATTGGAAACTTTTTTTTTACTCCAGTTGGGCTAGGCCCAACTAAAACAAACAATTAAAACCACCTTCCCCTTCTCAATTGAATATCACGAAATTAGACACAGAACAAATCAACACTTTTAATTTCCAACTCCCTTCAAACTGAATTTACTTTCTCAAATCAAAAGCGCCTAATTTTTTCAAAGTCGGTTCGAGGTTGCGGTAGTAAGTGATGGGTCTGGTGGCGATAGAGGGTTGCGGTGGTTTCGTCTTCGTTACGGTTGTGATTTTCGAAGTCAATGGCAGGTTGAGTGTCGATTGGAATTGTGGGTTTGCAGCGTGGGTTTTGGGCGATTGCAGAGGCGAATTGAAGGAGGTCGTAGTGACTTGGCAGGCGAGGCGGTGCCGTTTGTGTTTGCTGAAGGGTTGCAGGTTGTGAAGATGGACTTTGCGGTGGGAGGTTGTGAAGATTGACTTTGCAGTTTTCTGAGTTAGGCAGGCTTGTTTGATGTGTCAGTAATGTAGGTAGATGAATTTTATGATGGCAGCAATAGAAATGATAAGTGACAGTTTTTGTTTGGGTATGCAGTCAGTTGGTAGGGGTAGCAGACTGACTGGAATTGATCAAGAGATGGTATTATGTAATGCCGAAGAGGTGTGATTATCGGTTGATGTTGTTGAAATTGATGTTGCTTTGGAACAGAGAGTGGTCTGTTGGCAAGGATGTTGATGACTGTTTGAAGGAGAATTGCAGTGAAGTTGTGGATGTTTTGCAATGTTAAAGGCTGTGGTTTGAACTGTTATTTGCACTGTTATAGGCGGTGTTAACTTGAAGTGCACAGTTTGCTGGAGGAGGTGTAAGGGTGAAATGCAGGCTAGGCAGTTTGTAGAGGTGTTGCCAACCCACCTTAGAGTCGAACAGAGCGCACTGGTCTTGGAATGATGTAGGATAGTGTGACCAAGGAGATTGTTTAAGGGATGATGAATGGGGATGAATTCTGGTGGACAGTGGTTAAGGCAGATAGATGAAAGTGTTGTGAAGGGTGATGCAGTTTTGGTTTGTAGTGGTCGTTGTGGAGAAGTTGCACTATTGTTTTGTAGATGGTATCAATGCAGGGAAGTGGTTGGAAGAGGACAATGATTGAATGTAGCAAGCAGTATTATGACAGTGGCATGCACTGTTTGGTGAAGTATATGGATGTGCAGGCTATTTGTAGTGTTGTGGTGGTTGAACTATGAAGTGTAAGGGAGGCTAATCTGTAAGTTCGTTGATTTTGGTGAAGGGGTGGTAGTGGAGTTGATGAAAGTACAGAACGCAGCACTGATGGTTGGTTTGTTGATGAGTGTAGGGATATTTGTTGCACTGCTTGGCTGATGTAATGATTTTTGGATGAAGCAGTGAAGGTATGTGCAGTTTGATGTATATGGAGGATGGAAGTGAATGGTGACAGTGGTCAATTGAAAATGTAGTCTGGAATGTAGACAGTGAATATGTGCTCTGTGCAGAGAAGTGATGTAGAGGAGGTCTGTCACTGGTGATGGCAGTAGAGTATTGATGCTTGTAGTTAGATGATGTTGTGGGATTGAGGAGTGAAAGGGTAGTGCCAGCTTGGGTTAGACAGAGCAGAGGGGATTTGAATGGTAGAGGGGATTTGTTGCAGTGAATTGATGAGGAGGCAGTGAGATCTGATGGACAGATAAGTTTTGTATGTGAGGAGAGTTGTTCACTGTGCACAGTGCAATGTAAACAGAAGAAAGAAAGAAGCAAAAGAAAAAAATGTAAATATAAAAATATGTAAATGCAAATGTGGAATGGAAATTTTTTTTCTTTTTCAAATGAACTTGTGTATGTTTTATTTTTATTTTTTATTTATAAAAATGCAAATGCAAAGCAAACTAGAACACCAAATCAAATGCAAACACAAATCACACAAGCACACAATTTTTTTTAAAAATGTAAACACACACAAAAATCAAACGAAAATTAATTGGAAGAATAGAAAATTAAAATCAAAGCAAATCCCCGGCAACGGCGCCAAAAACTTGTTCGACGACGGATTTTCGATCGAGTTAGAAAACCGTCGAACGAATTTAAAAATAAAAACATAACCGCAAGCGCATGGCGTACACTTGTAGTACGTGGCGAATACGGATCGATCCGCAGGGAATTGATGATTTTAAAAATCTATTCAATCAAATTAAACCAAAGTCGAGTGAAAGTTAAGCTAGAGATTTAACTAACTAACTAAAAGAAAAGAGAAGCAAATATAAGAGTTAAGTGACAATTTAGAGAATAAATCCACACTCTAGATCATGTAGTTCAACACATATGAAATCATAATCTCTCTTTTATGTCATTAGTGCTTTAATTGATGTGTCTATCATAAGTATGGCATATTTGTGCTATTAGTTAGCCAACATAAGCCATCAAACTTTGACACACCCCTTAAATCACTTACTAACTTTCATGAAACTTGACAATGAAAATGAAATCTATTTTAAGTATGGCCTATTAACTATTGATTAGAAATATAGACCATCAAATTTTAATTTCAAATCAGTTTCTTATGCCATAATCATATTTTGATCAAGAGGCATTTGTGTTAGTGATTGTTTAAGCATAGCCTATTTGGTGTCAACAATATAGGCTATCAAATTCAAAGCAAGAACAACAAATAAAACACTTCATTGATCACCATTAAGCACAAAAAGAGAGCACGAATTAACAAATAGATGAAGCTACATAATTAGAGAGCTTCATTACCCCTAAATTGAAGGGGTTTAGCCTCTCATATTTGTCATTTGATTAACAAATGTAGCTAGCAACATGAAAGAAAGGAAAATGAAAGCTAATGGAAAAGAGAAGCTAATTAACAAGAATTAAACTAATCTACTTTGCATGAATGTAAATCTACACTACCAACATTAAAGTAAATGAACAAGGAAAGAAAATGAACAAGTAATTAAATTGCATAAGAAAAAGAAAGGAAGTTACATGAAAATAAAAATGGCTAAGTAGCCATGAAAAGAGAAAGAGAAGAGAGCTTGTCTTTTTATTTTGAACCTAAACTAAACTAAGAGAGACTAAGGGAGAAGAGAGTTACATGAAACATAAGGGGTCTTTATACATGTATGAAACCCTAATTCATATTTTGGGGAATGCCCAAATTGCCCTTGAGGTAGTGTGGTGGCCAAGTAATCATTAACATCCACTAATCCCCACTTAAATGTACATGAAGCTTTAATGTCCTTTTATCATGTGCTTAGCTCCTAATTGAAAATCAAGGTAAGTGGGTGGGGTCCTCCATGATCACCACTTTGAATTATTTCCATCTTCATTTGTTCTCTTCACTCTTGTGCATGCATATATTATCATGCATCCACTTGTAAAATTCACCAAATTTCCTACAAAACAACATAGAAAATTCCAAGTAAATTTTCACAATTTAATAAATGCACAAAAATGACCATTTTACCCCTATATGAAGATGAATATGTGGCAATTTTAAAATAATTTGAATTTTGGTTTAAACAAGTTAAAATACCCGATATGATCATTTATTTAATTTAAATAGATTAAATATGATGGTAAAAATATGCACATTTACGTGCACATCAACCAGTATTCGAGACTCGCCTTTGGAGCTGGAGTTCCGCTTGGATCCATCTATTGATTCTACTTTCAGTCATTCAGTTGATTCCAGTGATGTATTCAGATCTTGTATTTGACTATTGTATTGAGACATCTTTGTATCATAAATCCTGTTGTATCTTGTTTAACTCTATTATATACATAGTAGCTTCATGAACTACTATTCTCTTGTTTCCGCTGCATTATTGTTATATTACTCTGTGTCTGTGATTCTGTGATTATTTATTTACTGTATATATTGAGTTTTGCCAAATTTTATTTACAATCTATTATTTTGAATTATTCAAGTCCGACATGTGTGGATTTATTGTCGATTTGAATGGTCCAAAATAGTGGTCCGTTACATTTGGTATCAGAGCTTTGGCTTTAGGCAAACTTAGCACATATGGTAAATTTATTTACAGAATCACTTTCGTTCGAGCTTGAATCTCTTCCTTTTGACTCGATTTCTTTTGAATTTTGGAATGTTCCCTGCGGTTCCAAATCCATCCTTATTCTCCCTTATTCGCCTTCTTTGATTCCGGAATATCCATAACTCCACTTCGAATGATCTTTATAACAAATTGGCGGTCTCGCCAATCTCAAAATGACTTGTAAAGGGGTGACACTCCTTTACAATTAGCATTGATTCACCGAAGATTTCGGTTTACGATGTTATCTATCTCTTTTTATTCCGAATTCTATCTCTTGAGATCGGATGTAGGTTTGTCCTAGAACTCTATATCGATCTTATTCTTGAAGTCATGGTCGACCCGGTTAAGGTTGCCCGAGACTTATATAAGCTTATTCATTCCCTCATTCTGTTATTTAATCATTTTGTCTTTTGTTTCAACTTATCTTAAAATCATTCTTGAAGTGTATTTGTAAACTAATATTTAATTATTATTTTTGTATATGGTGTTGTTTGAGCTGTTGATGTTGATTTGGGTTTCCGATCGATTCTTTTGATCAACGCTATCGATAGGATCTCCAAAACACTTGAACAAAGCAAACTGACACCATATTGTTTTCAAACTTGGTAAATGGATAAAATTTGCATAATTATATTTTATATATGTAAAATATTTGAAATTTTATAGTTAATTGAATTGGATGGTAAGAAATAATATTTGACTTTATATATATAGCTTGAAAACCATTGGCTTTTGTCTCATATGTAAATAATTGAACTATAAAAATATGATTATAAATTTATTGGGAAATTTAAATGAATTTAAACCAAGAATTTGAGAATTTAATTTCCGATGATTTCGAACTTTGGTTTTAAAGTTTTAAAGGATATATTATTTGAAATATTTCCGAATAGAAATCGTTTCTAAGGAATTTTAAAGTTTGAAATCAGTGCTCTTCTCTTTGTCGCTGGAAAATAATTTCGGTGATGATTGCAGCATCATCGACATTCATTTTCGAGTTTCGAAGTGAAGAGACCATACTGTAGCTTTGCTACAGTTTTGCTTTAAAGAATTAAATTGATTTGAATTTCTAAAAATTGACTTGATTTATAATATATATATTGATATATGGTTTTAAAAAAAATTGAGTTGTTATATATATTGTATATATATTTATTTATCTCTAAAATAGCTTGAAGTTAACCAGAAATTTAATTCTTAAATTTTATCTTAAAGGATGATTTCAATTATAAAAAGAAGCCAAAATTTTGAGTAAATATTTAAGCTTGAATAATTGAATTGGGAAATTTTATTTGTATAATATTCTATTACATTCCAATATAACTTACCTAAATTAATAAGAAGTTGAATATGTAATTGGATAATATACAATATAAAAGGATTTTATAAATAGAATTTGAGTGGTTATAATAAATGTTATACACTTAAATTTTAGTTATAAAAAGATTAATAGAGGTAAATAGAATAAAAGGTTAATTGAATAATTACAATATAAAATGGTGTTAAAGGAATTTATAAATAAATTGGAGCAGTTATAAAAAGTGTAAATAAACTTAATAATATGATTAGATATATTAAGTGGAATAAATTTAATAACAAATTTTGGAATAAAGAAGAATAAATTTAGTGAATAAATTATGAGTATAATAAATGATTTTCAAATTCATGACTTCGGAAAATTGTTAATTTAAGATAATTGTATGATGAGATAATGAGATTAAAAATAGTTAAGATTTATTTAACTTAAGTGAAATCAAATGGATGAAATTAATTATTAATGTAAGTTGAAATTTTCATGGTTTTAAATTTATTATCTTATTCTGTTTTCCAGTATATTTTCTTTCTAGTTGTTTCCATTCTCCTACCTTATAAGTGGGAAATCGAATTTCGAATTAGTCAGCCCATGGAGCTACTGTTTTCTCTCAGCTTGATCGTGCCACTGATTTTCACCAGCTCAGTGTTGCTGTGGAAAGTATTCCCAAGACTGCTTTCTGTACTGAGAATGGTTTCTATAAATGGTTAGTCATGCCTTTTGGTTTGACTAATGCTCCTGCTTTCTTTTTGATCTTGTCTTTGTTTATGATATTCTTGTCTTCTCTAGTCCGAGGAAGAGCATGAATCTCATTTGAGCTTTGTTCTGGAGACTCTTAGGAGTCATTAGTTGAAAGCTAAATTCTCGAAATACCATTTCTGGAAGGATGAAGTTCGATTTCTTGGGCACATTGTTTCTGGTAATGGAGTTTATGTTGATCCAGTTTAGATCACTGTGATCAATGTAAGTCTTCTTTTCCTTCTCTTTTCTCTTTATCATTCAATCACTCTATCTTTTATGTTGTCTTGATATTTCTCCCTATTCTGTACAGAATTGGAAAATTCCTAGGACTTCATTTGATATTCGTAATTTCCTGGGCCTCGCCGATTATTATCGGGGATTCATTGAGAATTTTCGCTTGGATTGCTGCTCCTTTCCTTGCTTTGACTCGTAAGAATGTTAAGTTTTACGAGAGTGTCTGGGTTATTGTTAATAGACTGACCAAGTCCGCTCATTTCATTCCGGTCAAGTCTACTCGTTCTGTTCTATTCTGGCTGTGATCTATATGAGAGAGATTGTTCATCTTCATGGGGTTCCTATCAGTATTGTTTGTGATAGAGATCCCATATTCATCAGTCGGTTTTGGAGAGTCTTTCTGGAATCTTTGGATACTCACTTGAATCTGAACACTGCTTACCATCCACAGACCGACGGTCAAACGGAAAGAGTGAATCAGATTCTGGAGGATCTTCTTCGTGCTTGTGTTCTTGATTATGGAGTATCTTGGAAAGATCATCTCCATCTCGTCGAATTTACCTATAACAACAGTTATCATGTATAATTTCAATTTTCTGTTTTACCTTGTCTTTAATCCTCTATCTATCTTATTTTATCTTTTATACCCAAGCTAGTATTGCAATGTCTCAGTTTGCTGCCCTTACGGACGACCTTGCAGATTTCCATCTTGCTGGATTGAATCCGGCAATCGTTCGGTTCATTGGTCCTTTCTGCATCTTAGAGAGGGTTGGTCCTTTGGCTTATCGCCGGATTTTCCTGAGAAGTTTTTCTGGAGTGCATATGTATTCCATTGTTTCGTATCCTTGTCGGTATCTTCATGATCCATCTCTGATTGTCCAGACTTCTGCTCTCGAGAGTTTGGATATTGAATCAACACTTACTGTCGAGAGGAAGCTACTTCGTATTGTCGATAGAGGTACGAAGCAACTAAGAAGGAAATCTGTCATCCTGGTCACAGTGTAGTGTTGTACTGATGATCAGAACTGTACCTGAAGACGGAGGAAAGCATACGTACTTCAAATCCGGAAGTGTTGTTTTAGGTATTATTCTCCGTTCTATCTTACCTTTCTTTGTTCTTTCGTGTCTCATCCCTTTTCGAGGACGAAAAGTTTTGAGTGGGAGAGTGTAACAACCCATATTTTTAATCAATATTTTAAATTAAATTTATTTGAAAACTTTGATCTTTAAATCATTTTAAATTGAAATATTGGAATTTTCCCATGAAATTTTGGATTTTGTTTGTAATTTATTTTCCAAATATAATAAAACACATATTTTTTTGGAAATTTATATTTTGGTCAACTTTGGTCAAACTTTGACTTACAGTTGAAATTTAATTTAAATTTTAAATTTCTAATCTTTTTCTTTGAAGCAGTATTTGTTTCTAATATTTGTCCTACCTTTTGTTTCCTTAAATTCTATTTTATACTTTTTAAAATTTGATAAAATTCAGTGTTTTACATGCAGTTATTTTCTATAGTTTATTTTCTATTTTTCTACATTCATTTTTCTATTTTCCTATGTTCATTCCTCTATTTTATTTTCTATTTTATATTTTGTTTAGCTTTGATTTTTATTCATTTGGATTTGATTGGTTTATTTAGATAAATAGGTTTGGAAATTTCAAAAAGGGACTTAGGTTTCTTTTCTTGGAAATCAAGTAAGCTTTTCACTTACCCTAGCCATTCACTACCCTCCACTTCTTAGCCATTCATTTCCCATAACCCTAGCCGTCACTTGCATTTCTAATTCATGTACAAAATTCATTTCATCTCTTCTCTTTTCATTTCTCAAGATCTATTTCCATGGCTTCCTCCTTCCTTCTTCCTCTTTTTCTACTTTTGTTTTTCTTTTGGTTCTTCATGCTATGCTCGGCCTCCACCTCTTCTAGCCGACCATAATCTCCACTCCTCCATCACCATAACCGACCACCACCATCTCATCATCACCCCATGCCATAGCCGTGAACCCTAAGTAAAAACTCCATCACCAAAACAAGTTGCAAAGCCTAGCCGAGCTTATATTCCATCACCTCCTCCCCTATTAGCCTCGGCCACACCACACAAACACCACCTACTTGCTTTTCTATGATCTACAACATCCCTAGCCGTGCCTATTGATATGCCTTGACCAAGATCCAACCCATGGCCGAGCCCACTTGATGTTTAAAGCAAAGGTTATGTCATTTTCTTTCATATCTTTACATTGTTTTAATTTCTATTCTTTTGTATTGAATCATATAATTATGTTTGTTGTATTTGTTTGTGTACAAGATTTGGATCTTGAATATTCATCTACTCAAAAATCTAGTCGTGCCTTTTTCGTGCTTTGCTGAGTTTGGATTTGTGTTTGAATTTGATCTCTAGCTTTAAAAAGGTGAGTTTATCACTCTCGACATTCGTACTTATATAATTGTGAAACAATGACATGTGAATTGTAGAAATTAATATGCTATGTTCATATATGCCTGTGATATGATTATATGATGTTATATACTGCTTATATATTTGTTACATCACCTGATATGATATTATATGCTCTATTGTTTTTTTTTCTGTATCTCACACTACAAGTTCCCTTTCACTATGGGTTGAAATGATACATACCCGAACAGACTTTAGAATAAGGAAGAACCATTATGAGCTGAAATGATAGGCTCGAGTGATTTTTATTGTATTTTATTTGACTTGGGATTGCGGGTTTGAAATGATAGAACCCGGATTTTTCTTTTTAAATTACGGATTGAAATGATACATATCCGTATCTCTTGACCTAGGTTAGAAAATATTATACAGACCCATGGTTATATATTTAATAATATTTTCCTAAATATTTTTAAGTATTTTTAAGTTTTAAGATATATGAAAATTTTATTTAAAAATTTGATTCAATGATTTTAAATATATGGAATTTTTATAAGTCAATAACTGGTTTGATTTTAAATTATAAAGTTATATTGGTTTTCTATAAGTTGGAACCTTTTTATTTCAATAATTGGTTTTAAATTGCACTTTAAATATCTTTATTGATGATAAATAACTTAATAATTAAATTTGATTTAATGTGGAACTTTAAAATCTAACCTAGTGATGGTAATAGATTTTTATGAAATAGATATGTTTTGTAAAATAAATAATTATGATTTAAAATGGTAAAAATGTATCTTAAATTATGACTTAACTTTATAATGGAAATTTGGTTTTCTATTGGAAATGTGAAGTTTGACTTATGAAAAGAATAATTTTTTTATGAAATGGGTATTCAAATAAAGTGTCAAGTTATTTGTTAAAATAAAAAGTTAAGTAAATAGTGTACTTTTGACTTAATAAATGAATTATAGTAAATTTGGATATTTTAATTATAAAAGTTATTTTATGTAAACTATAAGTAAATTGATACCCAAATGAATATTTCTGAAATGTGAGATATGTTTTATAAGTTAAAATGGCTAAAATTGAAGTTTTTAATGTTTCTGAAATGTTATAATAAATCTGAAATTGTATTTGCAACATTTCCAAAGTGCTGCTGTTTCTGAAATTTAACTATGTTCTGAAATAACTAAAATACTACAGCACTTTATAAGTGCTGCTGTTTCTGAATTTGAACTATTTCTAAAAATACCAATATGTCTACTGCAGCACTTTATAAGTGCTGCTGTTTCTGAAACTGAACTGTTTCGCAACACTAAAATACCTACTATAGCACTTTATAAGTGCTGCTGTTTTGAATTTGACAATGTTTTTGAAATGCTAATATATTTACCGTAACACTTTATAAGTGCTATTGTTGCTGAAATTACAATGAACTTGGGAAATGAATATTATTTTGGAAGATTTTGACATTGAATTTAAATGGTTTAAATGAATATGTTTAAAGTGAAATATAAACCATTTTTGAAATTTATAAGTTAATACAATGTTTTTGAAATTGGTATGATTGAACGAATGAACTTAAAAATACGCCATAACTTTGGTAATGAATATTATTTTAAGGGTGTTATGATTTTTCTAAATATTATGATTTCCAAATGATAACATTTTAAATTGATATGGTTTCAAAGTGGTTGTTTTCAAAGGTGTTAAAACGTTGAAAGTACTATGATTTTGGAAATGAATTTATTTGAAATATTATTTAATTAAGAATTTTTTTAAATATATTGATTTACAATCGAAGATTTAAGAATATGACTTTATAAAGTGGTTTTGGTTTAATATGATTTAAAAAGGAATATTTCAAGTTTAAATAAATTGAAGGAAATATTCAGTGATTGGAAATTTGGGTTTGTTCAAGTGATATTTTGGTTTTGGAGTATAAACTAGTTTTGAATATGATATTTTGGTTTTGAAGTATAAACTAGTTTCCAAATGGATATGATATTTTGTTTTGAGGTACAAATTATTTCGAAATAAATATCCATGGGTTATAATAACGATTCGTTGTTAAAGAGACCGGGATCGGATATGGAAATACTCTCTGTCGATACCGAAAACCACTTTAACAATTGTGTATGCAGTGGAGATTCCAGAATGAAGTAGGATGGTGGCGACGATCCTATTGAGGTATGAACGTGGACCCGACTTCCGTGAGTTGGCTTAAGGTGGCTAAAACAGGAGCGATCTCGGGCCAATGAGGTAGCACCTCCGATCAGACACATTTCTTCAATACTATTCTATTACTTTGTGATTGATTAAGTGGCCACCCTTCGATTTTTAATTTGGGAGTGTGTTCCGAGGTGGGCGGTAGTGGCTGCTACGTGTTTCCACCAGCCCGTGTGCGTAATTGGTATATCTACCCTGGCATTGCCTCGTTGTGCCGTGTCACCTACCATAGCGAGCTTTACTACGAGTTTGGTTTTGTGCCGTAGCCTGTGGAGTATTTAGGGTAGCCTCCCGATCTGGAGGTATGCTGATACTGGATAGACTACTGGGACTATTATGTGTTAAGGTGGAAAATGTAAAGCCGTAACGCTATTTAAAAGTAAGTTTATTTTACTATTAGACACTATTATAATAGCATAACATAGTAGATAGTTTAACAGATCCTTAAAGGATGGGCGATCCCAAGCATTCTTTTAGTTACTTGGGCATTTATTACAGTTCACTTGAGTTGGTTTACATTGTATAAGTATGTATGTCCTGACTCGAGTGTTTTGTGTTTTCTTTACGCTCGGGTCAGACTGAGTTGTACCAGTATTCGAGACTCACCTTTGGAGCTGGAGTTCCACTTGGATCCATCTATTGATTCTGCTTTTAGTCATTTAGTTGATTCCAGTGATGTATTCAGAGCTTGTATTTGACTATTGTATTGAGACATCTTTGTATTCATAAATCCTGCCGTATCTTGTTTAACTCTGTTATATACATAGTAGCTTCATGAACTACTATTCTCTTGTTTCCGCTGCATTATTGTTATATTACTCTGTGTCTGTGATTCTTTGATTATTTATTTAGTGTATATGTTGAGTTTTGCCAAATTTTATTTACAATCTATTGTTTTGAATTATTCAAGTTTGACATGTGTGGATTTATTGTCGATTTGAATGGTCCAAAATAGTGGGTCATTACAATTATATATACTAATAAATATACATTTATTCTCAAATTAAACCTATTTTTTACACTTATTAGTATGAAATTTGTTAACATCAATAATGGTCTGTGAATTAAAGTGAATTTCATATTTTATTTTATTTTCCTTTGATTATCTTGATGCATAATGAATTTGCTACAAGATTTATAGACTTAAACTTTATATACCAGGTTCACAAGAAAGATGACAATTAGTGAAATTATAAATTATTTATACATTAGCTTCATAAGCAAGATTGACAATTGGTGAAGTTATGAATTACCCATACTTTTGGTTTTAATAATAATGTTATGCTTGGGTTTTTTTTGATGTATTAATTTTCCAAAACTCTTATTTTCCACTTTATACAATTTTGAAACTATAAAAAAACATTTGGTTTTTGAAAATAATCATACATTTATTAAATAATACATGTAATTTTTTTAAAGTAAACGAGATTGACTAGACCCATAGCAGATTCTACATATTTAACAAAGTTAATTATTAAATTTATAGCTATATGGCGTAAAGCTATTATAGGTTAGTTTGAAACTTTACATGTTTTTTTCTTAGCATAATGTTGATTTGATAAATAGGCTATGATTACAACGCAATGAATATTTTCTTATTCTTCCATCTTTGGTATTCAAATAATTAATTGTAATTGAATTCTCAAATTGATGCTAATTAATTATTTTAATAATGTTTTTGTAATAGGTGTTAGGAAAATGATTTCATTATTTTGATGATAACATCATTACAACAATGATATTGATGATTTTATCAAATATCCAGGTGATTAAAGAAGCAAATGCATATACACAATTCAACACGATAATATACATATGCACAAGTACAAGATATGATGGATACAAGTCAATTATGAAGTGTAAGTGTTCAGACTATCTAAAATCAATTGTGGTGTTTAGAAAGCTATTTAAACTCAGATGCATCAAGATGACAAGAAGAGACGGCCGCAAGAGATTCAAAAGAATGTATGTCATAAGTTGAGTCTATATCGAGTCATTACAGTCTAGAATTATTAAAACCCCATAAACAAACTCCAAACCACTTCAATTTATATACGACCTCTAATATATCCTAAATATGTGCTAGAATATTTCTAGGTTTTTATGGAATTTTTTAATGCACGAAAAGTGATAAAAAAAGGTCAAAAAGTGCAAATATATACAGTGGTTTTTTTTCCATAGAAGCAAAGCGTAGGATTTGGGCAGAAAATGCTACTAAAGGCTCCAATGGCTACATTTTGGATGGACTATTAGTAGCATTCTCTTAAAAAAACTGTTTTTGTATGGTGCTGTCATAAATAATGTGTTTATAATTCCTCCAACAGCTATATTTATTAAAAGGTGTTCCGTGTCTATTCAATATTTCTCTTTGCCAACCGAATTTCTGAAAGGTTACACCTATTTAATTGTTTCCTTTCACTGTTATAAAATCCTCCTACCATCCTCAAAACACTCACTCGATCATAGGCACTAAAATACTCTTTCTCTTGATTGAAATTGATTTTTATTCTCAAGTTGAATCCTCAATCCGTTTATTCTGCATTCATTTCTAAATCACTCAAAACAACAAATTACTCCACTTTACACAGTAAAGGCCATATCACTTCCTAAACACCTAGTTCATTCATCTCCATATTGTTTACCGTGGTTATAGGAGTTTATGTATTGAAAGAGAAATTTGTATACTAAAATAAAGTGTGTCGAAAAGTTTCTTTTATTACAAAGTTGAAAGTCGTGGCTTAGGAAAAAGTGTTGAAGTCCCATTAAACTGCTCGAGCAAGTGTATTGAAATCTTATTTTGTTATCAGGTGCCTATTCCCTCTGGAGGAGTGAGGGTGTTAAGTAGAAAAACTAGAAAGGATTTCTGGAACTAGATGTAGGATTGGAGATCTGAAGTAGTATAAAATCGATTGTTTGATTTATTTCTGCAGCTATTATATTTATATTGTTGTTATTGTGATAACTATACTTCCATTCTATAATTATATATTTGGCAACATCATTCTTACGCATTGCGATTTAACAAGTGGTATCAGAGCCTGAAATTCTATCGATCGTCACAACATGATAGATTAATGGCTAGAAAAAGATCCATTCGAAATACAACAAGAAAAAACTATGTATATCAAAGCAACCACTAACGAGGGCTACAAAAAGGTACTTTCTTATTTACAAATTTTAGTAGAAGTTAATAATGAATTAGTTAGTATATGCGATAAGACCTCAAAGCTTAATTTTGTTATTTTGGAAAAGATGAAATTTGTTGAACTTGAAAATGAGAAATTGAAAAATTAGATTAAGAATCAACATGGCGTTTTAAAAAAAATTTGTGGCTCTTAAAGATTTTCTAAATAAACAAAATACTATGTTTGAAAAAGAGAAAGAAAACTTTTCGAAATAAATTTATTACAATACTCTTTAGATAATTAAAAATCTCGAATTTTTCTTCTTGAAAATGAGAACCATATGTTAAAAAATGAGAATTCAAAATTAAATAAACAGATCCATATTTTGAAAAATAGTAATATTTCTTTTGAAAATAATAATTGTGGCTTTAAAAGTAAATATGAAAAACTTAAAAATGAAGTCGAAAATTTAATAAATGTCACAACGATTTAAACATGATTTTATCTAGTTCTAGACCTTTACTTGATAAAAGTGGAATAAGACATTATAAAACAAATGATAATAATAGTGCTAGATATGCTTTTATGTATAAGAATTATGCTAGTACTATACACTAATCCACATTTCATAGAAAAAAAGTATTTCTACATGTTATATGTTATATCTTAGTTCTAGAAGTATAATGAAAAATAGAAATTTCAAATATTTAAATATATGGGTTCCTGTAAATTGGATGAATAGAGATAAATATGTTCATGATTATTTCATTGATGTAGTAAATAATAAAAATTATATTTTCAAAGGTTCTACCACACCCTCTAGGTATGGTTACTTTTTGTCTAACCACTGGACCCTAACGTAGGAAGTAGGTACCATAATATATTTTCTAATTTTTGTAGATACGTCGCATATTTAGATGGAGATTTATTTTGAATTTAGTAATGCATGTGGAAATGATGCTATAAATAGAGAAAAATTAGTAAAATTTGGAAAGAGCGTCATACATTGCAAAATTAAAGGGGGGTTACAATTTACAAATACATATCCTAAGTTTTATCTCTTTTTAATGATGCTAAAGGGGGACAAAAAGAGTAGGAAACACGAGCATATCGATAGGGGGAGTATATTGATATAGGTGGGGCATGTATGTATCAAGGGGCATCATTTGTATATAAAATTTAAATAAGTTGTAACGTTGTCATCGTCAAAAAGATGGAGAATGTTAGGAAAATGATTTCATTATTTTGATTATAACAACATTACAACAATGATACTGATGATTTTATCAAGTACCAATGTGATTAAAGAAGCAAACACATGTGCATAATTCAACATGATAACATACATATGCACAAGTATAAGATATGAAGGATACAAATCAGTTATGAAGTGTTCAAACATTCTAAGATTCACTGTGGTGTTTATAAAGCTATCTAAACTCTGATGCATCAAGATGTCAAGAAGAGACAGACTTAAGGGCTTTAAAAGAATGTTTGTCGTTAGTTGAGTCTATATCGAGTCATTATAGTCCAGAACTATTAAAACCCCACAAACAAACTCTAAATCACTTGTCCGTAGGTATGGCGCAATGAAAAATAGGTTCCTAGGTCTGGTAACAGACCCAAGGTCGAACCGTATCTTGCATACATTCTCACAAAAAATTGTACTTGATGGTTATTGGTGCCATGAGTTGAAGCATACATGCACAACTTACTTCCTCTCAAAAGTTTACAGTTTCGTCGGGTTCTCCTGAGTATATTAAAAAAACTTTAAATTGCTTCAATTTCCATACAAGCACTAATATATCATATAATATGTTTCAAAAATTTTCAGATTTTTTTAGGATTTTTTAATGCAAGAAAAGTGAAATAAAGGTCAAAAAAGAAAATGCATACAGAATTTTTTTCACAGCATCAAAGCATAACATTGTCCAAAAAATGCTCGACGGCTACACTATGGATGAACTTTTGGTACGGTTTTCTTAAAAAAATTACTGCTATATGGTGTCGCCTTAAATCCTATGTTTAAAATCCCCCCACGACTATATTTTTGGAAATGTGTTTCGTGTCTATTTAGTATTTCTTTTTGCCAATCAAATTTCTGAAGGGTTGCACCTATTTAATGACTTCCTTTCACTCTTTTAAAAGCTTCATATCATCTCCAAAACAATCAATCAATCATATGCGCTCAAACTCTCTTTCGATTGAAATTGATTTTTATTCTAAAATCAAAAAACCAAATTGTTGTTTATTTTACATTCAGTTCTAGATCGCCCAAAACAACAAATTTAGACACTCTATGCCTCAAATTATCACTCCACTTTACCCAACAAAGGCCATATTACTTCCTATACACTTTGTGTATTCACCTACATATTGTTTACAGCGGTTATAGGAGTTTATGTACTAAAAGAAGCAAAATTTGTATATTAAGATACACTGTGTCAGAAAGTTGCTTTGTACAAAGTTGAAGTCCTATCCTACGGCTTAGGCAAAAGTGTTGAAGTCCCATTCGGTTGCTCAAGCAAGTGTATGGAAATATGTTTTATTGCTCAGGTGCCTATTCCTCCCGGTGGAGTAAGGATGTTAAGTAGAAAAACCAGAAAGGATTTCTGAGACTGAATGTAGGATTGGAAATATGAACTAGTATAGAATCGACTGTGTGATTTTATTTCTGCTGCTATTATATTTATATTGTTGTTGTTGTGACTAATGCGCTTGAATTCAATATTTATATATTTAGCCACCATTGATCTTGTGCATAACAGTTTAACAATAAGTTTGGAAAAAGGCATGTTTCTTTTATTACATTTTGAAAGTCGCTTACAAGCATGAATTTTCCAAAAGACTATCGTCTTTTGCCTTTTGGTGATCAATGTTTATGCACTACATTTTTATTTGATGTTGTAGGTAATATACGAAGAAGGTCGAAAGGGTGTTGAACTTTGAAACTACTTATGAATATAGTAGGTAGTGAAAGTTATTTTACACATTTTCTAAAATTATAAAATAATTATGGCAATTGCTGAACAGTCTAGTGGGAATTTGGTAAAAGTATGCATAAATGCATTTTTTATTTGTGTTTGCCTTCAGTTGCCATATTAATGGTAATTAATTAAATTAACTGGCTTCATAATTTAATCAATTTAAATTTTAAAATAATCAAAAGCCTTTTTCTTTCACCTTTGGTTGTATATACCAACAAATATATATTTTTCTCATGTTGGGCCTATATTTACACTTATTAGTATGTGAAATTTTTATATCAATAATAGTTTAGAAATTGAAAAAATTTTCATACCATTTATTTACTTCCTTCAATTATCTTATTGCATAATGATTTTGATATAAGATTTAATCTAAATTGTACTTCGCTTCGTAAGCAAAATTGACAATCGGTGATAATATAAATTATCTATATTTTCGGGTTTAAAGATAATGTTATGTTTGTTTTTTCTAATGCATTAATTTTTTGAAATTCTTACTTTCCACTTTATCCAATTTTAAAACTATCAAAAAACATGATAAAATTTTGAAAACGATTATACATTTGACAGAGAATATGGGTAATTTAGTTAAATTTTTTTCTGAAAATTAAATAAAGTTGACTGACTTCTACCAAATTCTATATATTTAACAACGTTAACAAGTAGGGTTATAGCTATAAGGCCCAAAGCTATTACCCGTTTGCTTGAAACTTTACATGTTTGTTTTTTACTTGAATATTAGTTTGAAAGATGATTTTAGGCGATGCTTCAAAGAGGAATGAGTATTCTTTTATTATTCCATCTTAATATTCAACTATTAACTATAATTGAATTCTCAAGTGGATGCTAATTAATTTTTTTAACTACCAATAAATAGGATTGATTCAAGAATCAATATGTAATCATTTATCTAATTTCATTTTTTATACATATAACATTAAATTCATATTGTTGATAATTGCTTGATTAGTTTGAATTCATGTTTAATTTAGTAATTATCTTTACCTTAATGTAACGACCCAGGATTTCGACCACTTCATATTTAAATATTTGTATATTGGATTTAATATGCATAAAAGTTATTTTATAACCTTATTAACCCCTCTTTATGTAATAACTAATGATAGAGAACTTATTTTTGAAATGTGTTTACAAAAATATATACTTTGAAGTAATATTGAAAATGTGACCGAAAAACGCTTTGTTGAAAATCAACTTTTTATTAATTAAAAGTTGTATAAATATTTTGGAATTTGTATGGTAACATATGAACACATTAACAAGACAAGGAATGGCTGTCAAGTCTCTGGAATTGAAAGATGATGTAAGAAAAGTCCCTCCCGAATAAGTTATGAAAATTAGGTCCCTATTTTTAGATTTTGGCTAATTTATACTACTTTTGCTCCTGAAAAGGATGCTAAGTCGATTTTATGGAAGAGGACAGTTTGGTAAAAAAATAAAAAAATAGGGACCTAGTTTACATGGGTTTATGAGCAGAGACTTTTTGTGCATGAGCTTTGAAAATAGGGACCTTTGATCCAAAACCGCAAGACAATAATTAAACACTTCTCCTTTAATTACAAAAGATTAATAAAACTAAGTATTGATTAATAAAAGTAACGGAGATAAACCCTTGATTTAAGGAGTAAAAAACACAAGTTAAGCCACGTAAGAAGGCTTGTCTCATGGCTTGAAAGTAAGAAAGGAAGGTTCCTTTGGAGGGTATGAATGGTCATTTTCCACATTTTATAACTCTATATAAACACCCCTTAGGTCTCTCATTTGAATCATTCATTTAGAAACTATGCACTTCTTTTTCATGTCTTTATCCTCTCTTATGTCCTCTTTAGTTCTTCAAATCTAATTCAAATCAACTACTTTCTCCTCCAAACTTTCACAAAGTTTTTATATCACTTAGATAATGTGGTTAATCCTCTACTAAGTCAAAGAAAGATGGAGAAATGGGTGGTTCTATCCCATACCATGAAGTATTGGGTGATGGAGGAGGCATGTGCATGTGATAGCAAAGGTGGTTGAATTGGGCTTTAGGCGATGGTAGGAAGAGTTGCTTTGGTTCTTGTACTTTGTGATGGATGTTAACTTGGTTTTAAAGGCGAATTTACTCACCATGGAATGGCTATATGTTGTGATATATTTGTTTGCTTGCTGAAATATAAATGCTATATAAAAAACAATGCAAGCTATAACTTTTGAACCCCTCTTACTTTTGAAAGAAAATGGAAACATATACATATACATATATATATATATATATATTATAACTTCTCTTATAAACCCTATAAAACTTGTAACATGGCTATGACTTGGTGTTTACAGGTTTGTAAATGTTTTGCATAAAGCTGAAGTATGTTGTGAATGTTTGAAGCAAAAAAATTCATTATAAACGCAATTTGAAATCCCTTGTATTTGACATATGTTAAATTGGTTAAAAATGTGAATGTATTGTGAATTTATATATTTGAATGTTCTCTACACATGTTTTCATGGAATTGGTCTTGAAAGTGGTAGAAATTGTAGATTAAAGTGGTAAAAATATAGCGAAATAGTCGTTGTATGAGCACTTTGTAAAAAACATTGTTTTTTTAACTTTTAAACAATATTTAGAAAGATATCCTTAGGGTATTACTTGTGGTTTTAATAAGTAAAATATAATTACTTAATAATGTAAAAATATAAAATTTTAAATAGGAATAAAACTAGTCGAACAAAGTAAAGAAAGTTTGAAGCAAAAAGGTTGCTATATGAGCAATTCGTCAAAATAGCTTGTTTCTTTAAAAGTTGATGTTTAAAATTAAGTATTTCTCCTAATTCTTTTTAGAAGTATTTTCTAACATACATAAGAGTATTTTAAAAGTAGTTTCAAGTTAAAATTCACATTTAATAATTAATTGCGAATTTTAAAGTAAGAGGCTTTTAAAATAAAACATGTTTATTTTAGTTTTTCTATTTATTTCAAAATTTGTTATTTTTACATTTATTCTATATAAATAATTATATTATATTTTTAAGTAGTTTAAAAGTGTTTTAACATATTAATAAGTATTTTAAAAGTATTTTTATATGTATATAAATTTTAAAGTGTAAGTTAAGTATTTTATAAATATAATAAAGGTAGTTTGGATTTTAGCACTTAAGTTAAAATAAATTGTTTTGTGAAATCAATTAAAAGTATATTATCTTGATTGATAAGTGTGGATATGCTTTGATCTTTAAAATAAATGTTTTAAAGTTTGTGATAAGTATAGCAATGGTTTTGGGTTGTAGTAAACAAAGTTTTAGTAACATTTATTATTAACCCTTATTATTAATTATACTTAGGAATATAATTAGATATTTAATAATTAATATTTTAAAGATAACTATGAGTAAAACTTTTGGGTTGTAGTAAAAATTATTTAAGCAACGATTGTCTTTAACCCTTAAATGTTATTATATCTTTAAAAAGCAAGTTTTAAAGAAAATGGTTAAGTGTGAAATGGTTTTGGGTTTGTTGTGACAAAAGTTTGAGTAACACTAGTCTTAAACCCTTATAACAGTAATTAGACCCTTAAAGAGAGTTTTAAAGATGATAATTACAAATGAAGTGATTTGGGTTTGTCGTAAACAATGTTTTAGTAATATTTGTTTTTAAACCCTTGATATATTTTAAAGTGCAAAAAATATTATAAATATGATTAGATCTTTAATTATGGATATTTTAAAGATAATAACAAATATGAAATGTTTTCATGTAAAGATAGAAAAGTGAAAGTTTAAGCTATTAAAGAGAAGAGGTTTATAGTAATGATGTTTGAGTAACATTCGTTTTTAATCTCTTTGATTATATTTTAAATAAGTAAGTCTTGTTAATGAGTTGTGAATATACTTATACCATTTGAGATAAGTATATGACTACTTTTGAAGTATAGAGAATAGTATAAATGAATAGTAAAATACATGAACAGTATGAATGAATAGTAAATACATGAATAGTAGAATACAAGTATATATCTTTTATAACGGAAAGTTAAATTTATATACAGGTTCAATAAGTTAAGTTTTGATTTAAATAAGTTTAATTAAATAAGTGAAGTTTAATTAAGAAATTTAAGTCTTAATTAATAAATGAGTTTAATTAATAAAGATGTTTAATTAAAAGAATTTTTTATTAAAGGAAGATGTTTTTAAATTAATAAGAAGTCTTAATTTAAAGAAAGAAGTTTTAAATCAAATGAAAGAACTTCTATTAGATAAAAAGAGTTTTACTAATAAAAGAAGTTTTAATTAATGAAATATTAATTAAATAAAAAAGGGATTAAAAGTCGTTCATATACCTTGATCGTGTTTTATGTACATTAATTTTGCTTGTGTGATTACTTGTGTATGGAAAACATTTAGTCATGTACTTAGCATTAAAAGCCAATGAAGTAGACCTGATTCTATCTGTGAGAGTCAAGATTACTGCTCAAGTAAGGGTGGAGCAATAATGCTCTAACTTATCGACTTTCCTCTTGACCGACGAATAGTTGAAGCTGAAAAGGTTGGAAACGTTACAACTATACGAGACTTGGTATCCATATATGATTGTTTCATTATTGTTTAATATAACCAAATTAACTTAAGAAATAATAAAAATCTTCACGGCTTCATATGCTTTGAGAACCCCGAAGAAGGAGCATTCATATGAAATGTCTCCAGCTTTCACTTACTTTTTAAAGAACCGAAATTGCATTGACCGAAAATTCGTCAATTCAGTCTTCAGGAGGCCGGAATCGATAAGTGTTCTACTTATCGAAAACTACTTCAAGACTAAGATACGTGTTCTATCTCTTGGAGGCGAATCTGTTCGAGATGTTAGAATTCATATAGGGATTCGTGATTTGTTCGAGTTGAAGACTCTTGCGAAAAGATGCCCAATGTAACCTCAACATCGGAAAATGACTAAAGAGAGAGTAGGATGCATGATCTCGGGTTTAACTAACCTAAGAGGGTATATCAACTCCATATCTAGAGTATGCTTATCGATATGTTGTGCATGGGAAGTTGTTGATACTTAGGCTCTACATGGTTCGGGTTCGCTCGTTTGGGCATGGACCAGTTGTGTTTATCTTATGGTATATTTTATCTAGAGATATACGATGCTTGGAAGGAAGTTTTTGATCCTTGTCATAGGAGATTGATCGCAGTTTTACTTACGAGTTTGACTAGGAAGGTCTCCATGGAAAATCCATTATGCGAACACACCTTAGCAGTTTTGTATATATACATATAAATATGCTGTTGAATGTACTTAATGTAACCATTCCGGCTATGTTATATATATATATATATATTCTTCATCCTAGACATTATCTATTATATCGTGATATGTACTTATTAAATGGTGGTTCTTTTGAGGGGATTTCCGTTATGACTTTCCATGCGGTCTCGAAAAATACTATTATATGTTAACTACATTTTTCTTGAGTTTCTCACATCAGAATTATGTTTGACCCTTAGTTTTATTTTTTTCATATTTCCATGGGTGCTATTTCGAGTTGCCTGAGAAAGGTAGGTTTTCGTTGATGTTCATTGAGCTCTTAGAGGAGCTAGATATTTTACCTATCGTAGTATTTATTTCCACTGCATTATTTTTGTGTATATATATATATATTAGCATTGTAAGGACAAGCTATTAGAACTGGCCAGGATGAAGATAGTACTCCGACTAGTAACTCTTAAATGCTATGTACATTAGAGTTGCTCAATGTATTATCTTTTGATATTACATGTTATCAATCCACTATGATATTTTGATGTTTTTGTTCTCCTCTTTCTTGTTCTTTTGCTTTTTTTTCTTTTCTTTACCCTAACGTTCTGTCTTATCAGCACTTGGATTCTCAGCACATGAATATCGTGGATGTATTACTGTCGATACTCGAAGGTCGAAAAGGAGATCATTGCACTTAATTTACTTCACTTTCTTATTCATATGATATTGAGTATAAACTAAATACTCATGGTCTCCGGCCTTATATTCTTTATAGATTAAATCATGTGGATTCTAGAAGATATTTAACAATTAAGTCATCATAGTTTTCAATAATTATTTAAAAAAAGCTTTTGTGCTAGATTTTTTTCTTTCTTAAAGTGTGCCAATGTTAAGTACAACGATCCTTAAAATATTAGAAAATATTTTTAGATTAAAAAAACTATAAACTTGTCAAAGAATATGCGTAACTTAGTTAATTTGGAATTTTAATATTTTTTTTTAGTTTTGTTAATAGTTGATAATATAACATGGTGACGTGCTTCAAATTTTACGTTACAAAAAATTTATATGTATCATTTTATAAATTTCACAAATGCTTTCTTACTATAGAGGAATAATAAAGTGGTAACTCACCACCCATTCTTAATGAATTTTCTTCACATTCATAATTTTAGTATAAAAATAAAATAAATGAGAGAAAATTATTTAAAGATAATTTTCATGTATAAATGAACAAAATACTATTAAAGTAATATTTATATATGCTTTTAAAGGCAATATCATATTTTATGTAAATTTTTATGCTTGAAATGAAACATTATATATGTTGTAAGGACATTTTATCAAACACCCAAACATGTTCAATATCCACATCTGGCCCCCTCCCAAAAAATAGTTCCACGAAACTCCCCTGTCAATTTTTGCAGTGAAAGTATATAGTTTAAACTGTATATATGTGGCTCAAACTACAAATAATTACAGCCAGAACTGCATATATTTGCAAAAAAACGTATATTTGCAGTTAAAACTGCAAATATTCGTTTTACAAAAATATGTAGTTAAAACTACATATATTTTCAGTCCTAGCTGCATGTATTTCCATTTTTAGCTACATATATTTACAGTTTAAACCACATATTTTCCTAGAAAGTTTGACGGAGTGTTTTGTGAAACTTGTTTTTGAGGAGGGTTTTCCACAAAATAAAACATGATTATAATTTTTTCTTACACGCAAAATGTAAAGATTGGGTTATAAATACTATATTACGCTAACGTCTAAACATACAAATAAAAAAATATTACGAGTAGACATGTTGATGTTGAATCGATGCTCCAAACGAAATTCATGTCTATTGTCCAAATGGTTCTTCGAAGAAAACTCATGGTCAATATTTGGAACCATAATATCATGTGAAGTTTAATTATGAATGAAGGCTAATTACATTAAAAACACAAGGTAAATGTGATGAATTAATAAATAAGAGTCAAATTAAAAATAAATATGTTTGAATGTGGAGTTAGGTATAAAATAATGTCAGTTTGTCAAGGGAAAAGGTATGATAAATATTTTCATTCAACTGATCATTTCAAAGAATTTGTAAGAAAATAATTATGATTTTTAATGGATATATTTGATATTGAAGTTTAACTTTTCATTTTATGATGGTTTTCTGAGTGCGCCATGACTTTCATAGATTTTGGTTTATAATAAAACAAACTAACTTTGGCTACATTTTGAATTTATTAAAATGATTATTCACTACACACCACTAACCTTCATTTTAATATTTGTTTCTTCTATGCATATGTAGATGCAAATGTTACAAAATACTATTCTTACTCTGTAATATAGCCATCTACAATAAATTTATTCTAATAATAATAGTATATTTCTATTAGTTTTCTTTGTTGATTATGTTTCTTTACATGTTTGATCTAAATTTATTTTTAATCAATTGTCATGTCAAGTTTTATTATGTGTATACACAAGTATTTTTTAATAGTGATACTAGTTAACTTTGACTTATGCTTATGTCGTATTATTTTCATTATTAGGGTTGCATGAATATTTGAAGTAATGAGTAAAAATTATTTTGTTATTCCAAAAATTTGACTACATAATGTTTTTCTATGTGCAATTCTCATGTCATATTATGTTATATGTATTAGGAAAAATAATGTTTCAAAATTGTTATAATACTTTTCTCAAATTTAATTGATATTGTGCAATGTCAAAAAATTAGTGCAAATGTTGAAATGTTAAATAATTGAACCAAACTTAAGACTTATTTCACTTTGAGCACAATTTTTCTATTCCTGTTTTATGAACACGATGGTTAAACTAAATTAGATGCACATTTAAATTTATATGTTAAACATACGATACATTGAACTTTATCGCTTACATTAAAAATTAGTATAAAGACACGCTTACAAATGTAATGCTTATCAAGTTACAAATTATCGATAGTTAATGTTATTTGTTATATAAAGCTGTTGTGTTATATAAATATCAATTATACTATATATGCTTCTTGATTATTTAATTAGATTTATCCACAAACATTTGTCAACAACATTCAAGAAATTTTTTATCTAAATATTACAATTCATAAATATATTCTTTTACCTTCATATAACTAAAATTTCCAAATAATAAGCTGCTAAGTAAATTAACTGGTGAACCACGTTTGTGTAGAATGGGGTCGTACTAATTTGGAAAACTACACAATCATTTACCATAATATGTAGTTCACCAGTCTCTCTTTATAGATTTATGGTAGATGATTTCAAGTAAGAGGATCCTTCTTAAGGGTGAGAAATATTTGGTTAAACAAACCAAACCAATTCATTTTGATCGATCTGGTTTAGTTTTGAAATTAGACTACTTTATAATCGATCCATAAAAAAATTAATTTTGTTATCGGTTTGGCAAAATTAACCGAACTTTTATTATATTTTAGAATTAATAGCGTTATAATAATTTTTTTTGGATTAGTTTAGTGATCTAAATAAATTTTATTTATCATGTATGTATCAAAATTACTATTAGATAGCATAACAATGCTAAATAAGAGTATTTTAATCATATATATTTAAGTTTTATTTCAAATTACAATGAATACTGTAAACATAAAATGTAAATCGCTTTTAGTTTAGTTAAATTGGATAACCAATCAAACCAACCAAATTTAATTTGGTTGGTTTGGTTTGGTTTTCATTTTTATTGGTTTTAGTTCAGTTTAAAAGTTTTCAACATCGGATAAACCAAAACAACCAAATGCTCTCCCTAATCCGTCTTGTTAGTCGCTGTAAATAGGATCGAAGATGGCCAACGATAATAACCAATGTAAATGCAGCGGAATAGTATAACAGTAGATCACGTAGTCGATTTTATACTGGTTCGGACCTACCGTCCTACATCTAGTCCCCAAGATGCCCTTCGGTATTTTGCTATCTATACCCTCACTTCAGTCGGAGGAACAGGTTCACAAACTCGGCCTGAACAACCGAATATGACTTCAACAACAATTACAAGCAGTGTAACAAATGTTACTTTCTAACACAACGTATATTGATATACAGAATCACTTTGATTACAATAACTCCTATAATCAAACCAAACTATATTGAGTGGAGATGTAGAAGCTAAGGATTTTATTCGACTAGAATATGGGATGTGGAGATGAAGCACACTAATCGAAATCTCTGAATCACATGAATTTCTTGGAATTCGGGGTATTGCTTAGGAATTGAGAGTTTGAGGCCTAAAATTCAAAGCATAAAGTTGTGTTTTGATTGAGGGATGGTTTGGAGTTTATATTGATGTTGTAAGGATGGTAAAGTAGGGGTGCAACTGTAATCAACCGGGCTTTTCGACCCTCGAAAATCGACACTAATACGTCCACTGTATCACATGTCGAGCAATCCAATGCCGGAAGACCCGATTGTTAGGGAAAGGAAAGAAGGAAGAAGATAAGAAGAAGACTAAACAACACAAAATCTCACAGCGAAACGAGTAATCTATAATATACCATAAATCTTTACACAAAAACAAAACTGCAATATATGTATATACGGACATCAATCAGACTATAGTAACCTATTTCAGCCAGGACAGTTATAACAACCTATCCTCACAATTGTTGATAAACACAACAATGACTACAGTGGAAAAAAACCATCTACGTGAATACGTCTCTGGGCCTCCAACTTGTCTCTTGAAGCCCCAAGCAACCAAACCAATCTGCAATATACTCGGTTTGACCCGAGCATTATAATAAAATAACACCCTAGTCGGTCTGGAAAATCAGCGTGAGAAAACACACCCAACTAGATTCTAAAGTTATATAAATCCTTGAAATCAAAAGTATCTCGTAAGATCACGCCGCACATAAACACGGACGGGTTTACCTTACGATAACCAAAACCGTTTCTATAGAAAATCCATTTATATTATAATAATGTCTAAAGGCGAAAATAATAATAATAATCAAGTAGCTGTGATGCTCGTGAGTGTACATCACAATAATACTAAGTATATAATCGAAAATCGATAAGGCGCGTTCGCTAATCATATAGGATTTCCATGGAGGTGCCCCCAGTACTTCGAGGAACGGTCCTCCTGCACAAGGATCATAGATATCCTTCTGAAGTAGCATACATCCCTAGTGATGTACCATAGGAAAAACATAGCTGGGCTCGCTAAGACTGAGTGCATCGCCCCATGCATGCATAACAACTATAAGTGACATCTAGGAGGATCCGACTGCACCCTATGGGTTTGCCAACCTTACTGGCCATGCCTCCTATCTCTAGTTCTAGTCATTTCCGTTGATGAGGCTACGTCCAGCATTCCAGCTTACGCACCGCCACCAAATAGATCACGGAATCCCACCTGGATTCCAATACCCCTACGGGTCGCGGAATCACACATAGATTCCCACATCTCAATTTGATCTTGGAATCACACCCGGATTCCCATACCCCAATGGGTCTCAGAATCACACATGGATCCCAACATTCCCATATATCACGAATCTCCTCCATAGAATCGTTTATGGTTTTCGGAGTAGTTACGGGTTCGAGTCATCTCTTACGAGTACACTCCTCCGCTTCCCGGGTGCTCCACAAAACCAAACGCCGATTTCTGGAATGCTCAGTACCGGTTCTTTTGGAAATAACCAGACAATACATAAGAGCGGGGATCACCCCCTAATCGTTTAAGTGGACGGATCTTCTTTCCATTTTCCCAGAAGAACGAAACGAGTTTATACGTACAGTATAGCTCCACTGATGGTAACTGTACCATATAATTCCTGTGTTTCCCCTACATATTTCCAGAGTTAAAATCCTTCGACGTTAAGTAGGGAATATTTCTGTACCGCCAAAATTAAGAAGGATTACATATTTAGGCCAAGATTTTTGATAGTCGGTTATTTAACTATAAAATAAACAAACATTCAAACAAAGATTATATTTCATAGGGAAAACCAACATTGGTTAAGCATATAAGCGACCACTAGCCTCATTTTATAAACCTTTTATGAATAAAAACCACTTGTAAATTTCTTGTATAGGAATACTTTTACAAGATATATCCACTAATTCCTATATTTTCAATATTTAGAAAATATCTATATACTTATCTCAACAGTATAAGTATATTTACAAAACTAAGAAAGATTCTCTTTTCATTTGACTCTAAATCATTTATAAATTTCCTTACAATTCTCCAAACCATTTATAAATCATTTTATATACCTTCCAAAAACCATTTATAATTCCTTTATAAAATTCAATCCCTTATAAGCTTCTTATACATTTCAAAAATCCCTTATGAACCCTTTATGAATCCATAAACCATTTATAAAAACTTCTTTTATAAATCTATAAACCTGTTTCTAAAATTCGTTTATAAATATCTAACTATTTATAAACTCTTTCTCCTTGCAAATAACCTTTCCTCAAGTCTTCAATCCATTTTATAAATCTCTTTATAAAATGCAAGTCTTTCAACTCTATTTATAGTCTCAGAAACATTTATAAATAATTAAAATCATTTACTTCAAAACATTATTAAATAAAAATAACTATTAACAATGAACATTATAAATAAATGGAAATCATTAACTTTAATTATCTTGAATAATAATTAATCATTCCAAAATATTGTTTAAGAAATAATAAAAATAATCAATCTTTACTATTTTATAAATAATAATAATTTATTTTAAAACCTTATTAATAATCCTTATTATTAATTTTAAAACCATAATTATTCTTAAATAATCAATCTTTCAATTTATTAACCTTTTTATAAATTCTTAAAAAAATTAATATAATTAAATAACTTTAAAATAACTTTTAAAAAATATTAAAATAATAAATAACTTTAAAATAATATTAATATGATTATATAACCTTAAAACAATTTTAATGTAATTAAATAACTTTAAAAGAATATTATTGTAATTAAATAACCTTAAATTAATATTTATAATTTAATAGCATAAAACAATATTAATATATTTAATTAACTTAAAAAAATATTAATGTATTTAATTAACTTAAATAATCTTTAAACAACATGTTTTCTGAAACCAAATTTCGGATTTAAAAATCGTTTCTTGTCTCAAAACTCAATTCTGACTTAAACGGCAATTCATAGTATTTTTAAAATACTAATTTGAGGCCAATAGCCACCCAACACTTAACCAATATCGATATTGGTTTTTCTTATCACTACTGGGTTTTATTTTCAAAAATATAATGACGTTATAATCGCAGTGTCCACAATCATATTTATTCTTCAATAAACCATATAAAAGAAATATCATTGAACAATTCAATAATAGCGAGGAATCCCGTTGGATCCCTCCAACCTGCTTCCCTGCATCACAAATGTTATATAATCATAAAATATAAATCAACCGCTTCGAGGCGGGATTCGTATACAAAGGGTCGTCCGCTCTTACATGGGAACGTAATAGGGTCTCATCCGCTCCAATAGGTGCGAATATATCCAAACCAACTAATAAATATAGTAATTCATCCAGAAAACCATACAATAATTTTTATCAACTATCTACCATATTGGTTATCCAAAAAGGTGAGATTAACTCACCGAAATTTTCTGTTGTCGCCGGGGCATTCTGGTTTGGAACTAAAATCAAACGACGTCCGATTTTAGCCTAATTTTCAACTATCTCCAAATCTAACCAAACCATTTCGACTATGAAGCTTTCGTCATCATGAGCGCAATGCAAAAATTTTCGTTCCAATTGGACCTCGTATGAAGGGGTTATAAATTTTATAAGTTATCGATATTTTTAAACCAAAAATTAAAATAAACCAATTCAAATAAATTACGATCGTGCCATCTTCCTCATTTCCACCGTGCATAGATAACACGCTCCCCTTCCCCATTATCGATCGTTCACGCACGCCTCCCTTCAGCCAATACTCGACGATATCCAATTCCGATCACACCGTTGAATTCGTCTACGCGACCTCCTCCCATTGGACCCCATGTATTCACGCTCAGCCTCCCCTCCACGAATGCGACCTGCTCTCCTCGATGCCACCTCACCAGGTTGCGTTTCACCTAAGGCTGCCATTCGACTCCAATCTTCGGCCCGAGGTGCCATTTTCTTCGGCGAACTTGAATACGAACTCCAAAACACGAATCAAGCACTCAATTAAGCAAAATCCCCAACCCTAGTTTGCCACCATCGTCAATCATCGAAACCAAATCATGCCGAATTCACATGAAAAATACTACTCATTGATACGAACTCAACGACGCTTATGGTGTCGAGTAATTCCAAGTGGATCACGAGAAATCATTTTTCAAAGTTTCCGACAATATTCTCCGCTTTACTGATTATCAACAATAATTCGAACGTTTCTCAACGAAATCTCGATCCATCAATTTTTTAAAATACTACAGAGGATTATCCACATGTTTCATGTTATCACTCGAACTAACTACGATCAGATTTGAAGTTGTTGATTTTTGAATGAGGGCAATTTAGTTTTCTCTAAGCTTGGAAGTTTACTGGAGATGAAAAAAATGAAGAAGCAGATCAGATATGTTCATATATATATATACATACATGGTTTAGGTAATGATGATGGGGTATGGGTTGAGGTGATGGGCATGGCTGATAGAGATAGGTCATGGTGGATGGTGATGGGTCATAGCTGCGTGTAGTCAAATCTTAAATATGTATGTGTGTGTATATATATATATATTATATTTAAATTCAAAATATCTAGCTATATAATTTCGGATCTCAATCGAGGCGTGCCGCCTAGCGTTCTATATGTTATATACCCCTATTCCGAATGTACTTAAACTTATTTTGAGACCTAATTTGATCGTATGTAGAAAATAGCTTTTTGAACCCAATTATTATATTAAATTTTCAATATTAATTTCAACGCGCTTCTATTCCGCACGACCATACGATACGTTTGATCGCTATGAAATTTGACGGCGTAATA
This sequence comes from Allium fistulosum, assembly GCA_030737815.1. Taxonomy (NCBI): domain Eukaryota; kingdom Viridiplantae; phylum Streptophyta; class Magnoliopsida; order Asparagales; family Amaryllidaceae; genus Allium; species Allium fistulosum. The sequence continues at coordinate 332,203,466 of CM060906.1, forward strand.
TAATTCATTATTAGGGACCCAATGACACTGATTTTGTCGAAATCCGAGACAGTGCCCCGGAAGGCTATTTTCACTCATTAATTAAAATGAGTTATTTTCAAAATAAGTTAAATCACTTTTAAATCAAAATTAAAAGTTTTATTATCGTTATTCTTATTAAATATAAATTTAATAAGCTTTTAAATCATTTTTATTCAAATAAAAATCCTAGATTCAATTATTTAAACGATTTTCAATTGTTAAATTTAACAATTTAATTATCCAATAAATCGCTATATTTGAAATTTAAGTTATTTAACCTATAAAATTAACTTTCCAATATTTAAAATTAATTAAATATTCTAAATTTAGTGAACTAAATTTTTGGGTCGTTACAGCAACCTTCTAACTTCACCATTGATGAAGAGAAGTGGCTGCAGTAGTGGAGATTTACAACTTCTGAAGCGAAGAGACATGAAGAAATCACTTCAAAATACTAGCAGTTTGATACTAGGCCAGTCGACTAAAAGAAGGCTTCACTCGACTCGCTTAGTGTAAAATTCCAGCCCAAGAGCCTAGCCAAAAACAGTAGACACGTTGTTCATATTCAGTCTACTGGGTTCAGTCGGTTGAACAAGGCTTTCAGCCCACTGAATCATTGTAATTTCCAAAAGCTTGTGTGGTTTGGTGGTAAAAGCATGTGCTCATATCTTAGCCCACTTGGGTTCGAATCTCAGCTTTTCATATTTTTGGCCATTTTATTTTCCAGCTTTTCCATTATCTTTTTGACCTGAAATAACTCAATAAACATGTTAGTAGCATTGTTGTATGGTTGTTATCATCAAAACACCATATATATGGTTCTTTCATTCTTTTCCTTTCTGATGATGACAACCACACAACTTTATAATATAAAACAATACCTACCCTTAGATATATGTTATATAATAAGTTTATTTTCCTCAACTTAGTATAAATGCCAATATAAAATTAGTAAAGTATACGTTCTTCTTCCCCTTTATCATCAACAAAACAGAATACGAGCATAGGCATAATATATTTTAAAAACCCCCCCTAAATTTAATGTTTCCCTTTAAGTTTCAACTACATACTACACTTATATATATGCTTATTATTTCTCTCCCTTTGTAACTAACAAAAAGCACGAGAAATTTTAAAAATAGGGAATAGCATAGATAAGCCAATAATAAATAATTTTAATTATGCAGTATTGACTATATATGAAAGTAAAGAGTATCTAATATACCGATCTGTTGCAGGCACAATGATACTCACTTTTTTTTGTAAAATCAAGAATTTACGTCTTAGGAAACCATACCTAAGTAAATGTGGTTTATCCGTTGAAAATATAATTTTCATTATTTATGACCGAATCAAAATAGTCGATAATATATAGTTATTTATCATTTTTGCATGAATTAGCAGGAACCCATATTTTAAAATCACATTATGGGGGTTAGGACTATCGTGGGTTTTAGCACTAGTATTAAAATGTGGATAGATTAAAGCATATCTAGTACTATGTATACATTTATCTTATTCATAGCCGAAATCAATTCTATCATTATGAGCTTCGGTATCCGTAACTAAGGAAGATAAATCATTTTTACCTTTGTTGAAATTTGTAACTTCTTCATTTAATTTGACAACATTTGTTTTAGAGACACAAATTTCTTTTTGCAAAATAATAATATCATCTTTTAAAAGTTCACATTCTTTAAATAATTCTATATTTCTAACATCAAAAGTGCTATTCTCTTTTTAAAGAGGCAAAAGTTTAGAATTAGAATCATTTAAAGAATTTTCCAAAATTATATTTCATTTTGAAAAGCATCGATTTCCTTTAAAAGATCGATATTTTTATAATTTAAACGTTCATTTTCATTTAATAGAAAATCTTTTTGTGAAACAAGTTCTTCAAAAGTAGTTTTAAGAATTCTAGTCTGTTTCATAAAGAAATCATTTTCTTCCTTTAATTTATCATATTTAAATTCACAATCCTTTAATTTTCGTAAAGCAACATTATTGACCTGTTCTAACAATTTAAATTTTTAAATAAATTATCATGTAATAATAAAAGATCATTATAAATAGAATCATTATGTATCGATTTAGATCTAAGTGTAGCCATATTGCACAAGTATCGAGATTCTATTTCCAGTTGCTTGCTTTCAGAAACTTGCTTTTTCTCGACTAGATCTTCTATTTTTAGCCATTATTCTAAGATGTTGTTACGATTAGTAGAACACCAGACTCTGGTACCACTTGTTAGTCGCTATAAACAAGATCAAGGATGGCCAACAGTAATAAATAATGTAAATGCAACGGAATAGTATAACAGTAGATCACACAGTCGATTTTATACTGGTTCGAACCTACCGTCCTACGTCCAGTCCCGAAACTCTCCTTCGGTATTTCGCTATCAACACCCTCACTTCACCTAGAGGAACAGATTTACAAACTCTGCCCGAACAACCGAATATGACTTCAACGACAATTACAAGTAATGTAACAAATGTTACTTTCTAACACAATGTATCCTGATATACAGAATGCCACTTTGATGTACAATAACTCTTATAACCAGACCAAGCTATATTGAGTGAAAGTGTAGAGGCTAAGGAGTTTATTCGATTAGAATATGGGATATGGAGATGAAGCACACTAGTAGAAATCTTTTAATCACATGAATTTCTTGAAATTCGGAGTATTGCTTAGGAATTGAAAGTTTGAGGCCTAGAATTGAAAGCATAGAGCTGTGTATTGATTCAAGGATGGTTAGGGGTTTAATTAAATGTTGTAAGAATGGTAAAGTAGGGGTGCAACCTTCCAATTTCACCATTGATTAAGAGAAGTGGCTGCAGGAGCGGAGAGATGCAACTTCTGAAGCGAAAAGACATAAAGATATCATTCAAAAAATTGATCGTTTTATACTAGGTCAGTCGACTAAAAGAAGTCTTCAGTAGACTGGCTTAGTGTAAAATTCGAGCCCGAGAGCATAACCAAAAATAGTTGACAAGTTGTTCATATTTAGTCGACTGAACAAGGATTTCAGTTGACTGAATCATTGTAATTTCCAAAAGTGTGTGTGGTTTAGTGGTAAAGGCATGTGCTCATCTCCTAGCTCACTTGGGTTCGAATATCAGCTTTGTATATTTTTGACCATTTTATTTTCCAGCTTTTACATCATCGTTTTGACCTGAAATAACTCAATAAATATATTAGTAGTATTATTGTATGGTTGTTATCATCAAAACACCATATATATGATTCTTTCACTTCTCTCCTTAAAAGGTAGGAAAGAGTCCATCCTGCTGTCGGGTGCCTGCCCTCTTTGTCAAACCTTTACATCTGTTGAAGTTTTAACAGTTTATGTCAAATTAAAATATAAATATGTAACAATTAATGTCAAAACAATGATTAATGATAAGTTTTTCATTTTATAACGGAATATACTAATTGTCAAGGTCGACCTTTGAAATCATTAATTCAATCCGATAACATTTATCGATTGATAATATACCTTGATCAAGATCTTCTTGATTTAACTATTAACTTCAAGTTACTATGACACTAAACTTTCGTATTGACGAAGATACATTTTATTTTAAGTAGTATTTCACTTCATGTGTCTTAAGACACCCAATTGTGGACATAACAAGTTTTTTTGTCTCGTTATCGTACATAATCAAATTATCTTAACATACATGGTGTACAGTATTCTTGAATCAGAAGACTACGACACATCGTTACATGGGTCTTATATTTAATTTTGATACAATAACTTATACAGGATTCTATATGCGTCTTTCTATATATTTTCATTAACGATCATAAGTACGCAACCAATTGTGGTCATGAGTAAATCATTGTTCATCTTATGAATAACACTCCGTACAACTAGTGCATCGATATCTCGTTCTTGAAACACCTTTGGCTTAGAAAATTTAAGTATAAGTGTTATTTGTACTATCCATTACATAGCTATGAATTCACTCATAACTATGATAGATTAAACACTTTATCATAGAGATTTCTACTTCTATTTGTATGAAGTGCTCTCAAAACATTCCACACGGTAGAAATAAAACCAGACCCATACTTTTATTTCAAACAAGATAAGAATTATGTATATAAGCATATTACATAATTGCTCTTAAGGGATATCCTTAACTTTAGTAGAACTTTAGATCCGATTAGATTGTACAATGTTGAAAATGACTAATATTTATATTAGTCCCAATGCCCTCTGCAGTATTACTTTTGTTTTGCATATTTACTTCATTATTCCATCGAGATGTCATTTGGAATATAGTCGGATTTGTGTTGAGAACCGAATCCTACTTGAATATTAAAGTTGTGCCTGGAATGATCTGCAAAATTTATAATTTTAAAGCATTTCCTTAATTAATTTTGAATTGCATTAGTATGACTGTATACAACTAGGTGATGCAAAATGTGATAAAAAAGATATTAACCATTAAATCTTCGATTTCTACTTCCATTATAAAAACAAGTATGTCGTTTCATACGAAGATAAGTATGCCGACCGTCAATCTTCATTGTATCAGACTTTGTGTTTTATTGTGTCTGAATTATATACATACACACATGCGTGTGTTTGTGTTTAGGACTATTTAAGCCATTACTATCTAAGGAGAAGGTGTACTAATACAAAACAATAGGATTTTTGGTTGAAAATACATATTTTATGCTAAAAATCATCTTGCTGGTCTTTATCTTGTATCCTATTTGCTTTTTTAATTGGGCCTTGTTCATCACGTATTGCAAATATATCTGTTCTGGTATGCATTTGGACCCTTGGCCATTTTTGTTGATCTTGGGAAATACATCAAACTACCATCTAACTCATAAACTTGATACCTCAAATTGGGCCTAAATATAGCCTTCTGAAGTCCATTTCATAATTTTATGCATTGTCAGGTCATAAAAGCGGGTAAAACGTAAAGTATAGAGACATATCAGCGAACTCAATTGGGTCTTTATAGATGACCTTTTAACCTTTTGCATATTCTATCAGATCTTCTTGTAACTGTTCAATAAACTCAACGTTCTACATCCAGACATAAAATGATCCAAGATGAACCTCGGTCCTCTTCAGCAAGATCTGCTGAAGGGATTGTTGTCGAACACACCACCTTACGAAAAATAGACCTCAGGTCAATACAACAGCACCATCACATTGGTAGTGGACCGTTCTAGCTAATAACCCTCCTTCAAGCTTCTTTGCATGAAATGGGTGTCACTGCCATATTGTAACGGTCCTACCCTTAACACTCATTCTTTATCACTTCCTACAACAAGTACTTCTTTGCAGAAATGAAATATACGAAGACCCCACACACTCATTTTTTGGTTATCCCTGGGTACTATAATATATCATATATTTCATTATTGCGCTATAATTTATTCTTACGTGCTTTATGCTCTGTAGGTACTTATTTAACTACCAAAAGAGAAACCATAATTTACATCTGTGGTTGAGATCCTTACCAATGTAGTAGTGGAAGATACAAACTCGTATAATCTTCTCACAAATGAACACTTAATTAGGCTTGGACTTATGAACAATTACAATGAATTATTTAAGGGTCAATACGAAAGTCAAAAATTTTTCTTTGGTTATCGTAGAAAGAGGACTTTCAATGTTATAATCACCAAGACTTACGGACAAACCATAGGCGACCTTTCTTATGATTTTGGTACTTGTTCCATTACCCAAACTTTATCAACTAAAAGTTTTATGAGGGATAAGATCGTTCAAGCGACTTGTGATGACCAGACATTTACGTTATCTAGAACTAGTGTCAAAACAATACATTTGACTCTTTAGTGGAGGACGTAGGTTAAATTAAAACAAAATTACCTAACATAAACTATGTGGTACAACTCACAGTGAAAGGAAATTATGAACCATAATAATATACATGCACATAAATAGATAAAATATCCTGAATCTGCATTCTTAATCCCCAATGAATCTAGATGTCAGCTGCTCTTCTGTTTCCATAATATCATTCCTTGCAATGAGTTGATAAAATTCGTCAGCATAGTCATTCACGGATTTCGTCCCTTGTCTCAAGTTTTGCAATCGTTGATACATCAAAGATTGATAATTGTAAGGTAAGAACGTTGCTTTCATCAATTTCTTCATCTTCTCCCAAGATTCAACTTTTGACTTTCCCATCCATTCACGTGTAAGTTTGGTTTGCTACCACCATGCCAAAGCTCTACCCCTCAACCTTGTAGCAACCAACTTCACCCTTCGATGTTCTGGAACTTCCTTGAAGTCAAAAATCTCCTCAACATTAGCCACCCAATCTAAAAACTCTTTCGCTTGCATACCACCTTTGAATTCAGGAATTTCAGTCTTCATCCCCGACTCCCACTTGTGATCATACTCAGAGTGATTTCTTCCTTGTCCTCGTCCTTGCCCTCGAACACTACCACCGTCATACTCCTCTTCAAAATCAGATGTATATCGTTGTCTATCTCTTCCACCCACATCTCTACTACCATCACGTCTTCCACCTTCATCCCTTCTATCTACATTCCTCCGTTCACGATCATCCACGTTCCTCCACGTTCCTCCTACGCCTTTGATCATTGTCAACACTTCTGTCTCGATTGGAATGTGGTGAGACTCTACTTCCCCCATGGTTAGATTCAGGTGATACCCTTCTCCGATTTTGATTCATCTCTAACATCATCTTCTCTAACCGTCCAATTCCTTCGTTAAGCTTTTCATTAAAGTTTTCATTGATTCTTTGTTCCATCTCATCAGCTTCTTCTCTTCGATACAAAGCTTCTACGTTTTGGTGACGATTAGCTCTTCTCGGCGGCATACTTCAAAATTTCTCAAACACTTCAAAAATTCAAACACAATTCGAACTTAGATCCAAAGGGAAATGGATCAAAAACTCCACACTTGTTGCAAATCGCGATGAACACGATGAACACAACTTCTCCAAATGATAAGATCCGATCTCTAAACTTCAATACAAAGTCGAACAACTTCAACTTGCTCTCGGCCGTGATAATCAAAAACTCAAATCTTCACTTCGATTCAAACTTCTTCAAGATGATTGGCTCCAAGACTCGATTTAGCTATGATTGGCTAAAACAAGCTCTGATACCAAAACTGGCGCAGCGGATATTACAAAAATTGATGATACGATGAAAGTAATAGTCGATGGATTGGAAGATACTGAAATGCCCAAATTCATTGATCCGAAGATACCGAATTCTAGCTATCCCGAACTCGTTGATCGCGCACGATACCGGGTTCAAAGATCTTCAATTCTTCAAGCGTTGATCAAGCGCACTTGATTCCGCGAATCGGCTTCTACAATCGTTGAATCGAGCGCACTCGATTAACCGAAAGAGGAGATAGGAGATTACACTCAACTACCAATTTAAATTGAAAGCACAAAGCTAACAAAAGAGAATTTTATTCAACAATCAACAACCACTTACAAATGGCACCACCGGCCTATTTATAGCATTTTACAACTCACACGAAAAAAAAACAACAAAATTACATCAACTCCTAAGTCGGTTCCGACTTATAACCCCTTTCCGACTTACGACTTAAGAACCACGACTCAACAAAAACGAATTACATGACATACAACACATCAGTAAAATATCAACGACACACGACTTAAAATCAAGCAACTCAAACAATTGCGACCTACGACTTACTATAAGTCAGTAACGACTTAACAGCTCCACCAGATCAGCCGACTTAGCATACATGCCGACTTAAAGAACAGACGACCTTAAAACATTCGAGTTACGACATAAGAACCAGACGACTTATCAATCAACGGCTCAGATTAAAGCGGCATAAAAATCCACGCTCCAGTCTTCAGCGACTTAACTCCAGACTCGTTAGGTCGTTCAGGCTACTTAACTAAGTCGTAACTTGGTAACGACTTATCACCCGCTCCGTTAAGTCGTGCACTAACCAAAACACTTCCCTTAAGTCGTTGCCGACTTAAGCCTTCGCATTTTTCAACTCGTGTTGCTCCAGTAGTTTTAGGTCGTAACCCAGCACTTCCCTTGAATCGTTGACGACTCATAGCTCCTTCCTTAAGTCGGTCACGACTTATGCCTTCACCTTCCTTAAGTTGGTCACGACTTATACCTTGATCTTCTATCATGTTAAGTCGGTCACGACTTATACCTTTGACAAATGTGGGCTGCGCTGCATCATCCTCCCCAGGTTGAGAAAAATTCGACCTCGAATTTGTAAATTCTTCCACATCAGCTCGTTCATCCCCATGATATGGTATGAGATGTTTAACATTGAACACATTAGAAGTGTACACATCTTCTGGCAGCTTCAACTTATAAGCATTTTCATTAATCCGTTTCACGACTTCTATAGGACCAATTTTTCTGGCTTTCAACTTGTTATAAGCGCCCACTGGAAAACGATCCTTTGTTAATACTACATAAACCCAATCACCTTCATTAAATTCAACATTTCTTCGCTTTAGATCTGCCGATCGTTTATACTTTTCATTTGCTTTCTCCAATCGTTCCTGAATGATTTTATGACATTCCGCCAATTCATCAACAAAATCAGCAGCTTTCTTAACTGTCTTCTTTGATTGTGGCACTATCGTTAATTCCAACGGTCCCTTCGGTAAGTTTGAATATACTATCTGAAATGGACTGAACCCAGTACTTCGATTTACAGCATGATTATGGGCAAACTCTGCCTGGCATAACTTCACATCCCAACTCTTCAAATTATCCTGTACAAGACATCTCAACAGATTTCCCAATGATCTATTCACAACTTCAGTTTGCCCATCCGTCTAAGGATGATATGCACTACTAAACTTCAGCTTCGTTCGCACCATTTTCCATAAACTCAACCAAAAGTGACTCAGAAATCGAGTATCTCGATCGGAAACAATAGATTCAGCTAATCCATGTAAACGATATATTTCTTTAAAGAATAACTGAGCGACTCGAACGGCATCCGCTGTCCTTTTACATGCGATAAAATGTGCCATTTTAGAAAATCGATCAACCACCACATAAATGGAATCATTACCACGCTGTGTTCTCGGCAACCCCAACACAAAGTCCATACTCACATCAACCCAAGGTTTAGTTGGTACAGGTAACGGCATATATAAACCAGCATTAGTCGCAGTTCCTTTCGAAACCTGACAGATATGACATCGTTCCACAAACCTCTCCACTTCTTTCCTCATCGATGGCCAAAAGTAAGATTGTGAAATCAACTGTAATGTACGGTCTCTCCCAACATGCCCTTCTTCATGTAGCTCTTTTACAATCTTCATTCTCAAACTACAATCAGGTATGCACAAACGATTCCCTTTGAACAGAAAACCATCTACCATCATAAACTCATCCGTCTTTCCCTCCTTGACTTTATCAATACACTTCGCAAAATAAGGATCATCGACAAATAATTCTGGCAACACATCAAACCCTGTCACCTCAACTTTCAGTGTAGTCAACAAATGACTCCTTCTACTCAAAGCGTCAGCCACTCGATTCGTCACCCCTGACTTGTGTTTAACAACAAAAGTAAACTGTTGTAGATATGCTATCCACGATGCATGTCTCGCTGAAATCTTGTCTTGCCCTTACAAATGCTTTAACGCCTCATGATCAGTGTAAAGAAAAAACTCCTTCTGAAATAGATAGTGTCTCCAGTGTTTAATAGATTGCACAACAGCATAGAATTCCACATCATATGTACCGTATCTCATCTTTGCTCCTGATAACTTCTCGCTAAAGTATGCAATCGGACGTCCCCTCTAACTCAACACCCCTCCAATCCCAACCTTGGATGCATCAGTATATAGTTCAAACACTAGCTGAAAATCTGGTAATATTAGAATTGGTGCAGACGTTAAGAGTTCTTTGATTCGATCAAAAGCAACTCCGGCTTCCTTCGTCCATGCAAACTGTTTACCCTTCATACAATCAGTCACAGACGCCATCACACTACTAAAGTGTGGAATAAACCTTCGATAAAATGAAGCCAACCCGTGGAAACTTCGAACTTCTGTTATCATCTTGGGTTGTGGCTGTAATACCCCAAAATTTTGTGAAAAATCATTTTTGTAAAATGATTTAATTTTTGAAATATTTAGATTTAAATATGGTGAAATTTCTGGAATAAATAGTGTGCAAGTATATGTGTGCACGTGCACACTAAAATGGCACAAGAAAGAACTCCAGATTTCTTGGATTTAAAACAAGAATTAAAAAGCAATACAAACATGATTTTGCAACATGGTTATTTGATTTCTGGAATTATATGGATCATCTTAGAAAATAAGAAAAGTAAGTTTTACTTTAAATCAGTAAACAAATTTTATTTAAAACCCAGAAAAGAAAAATTACATATATATATGTCATAAGGATTTGTAAACCTGTATACACATAGGTGCATATGTTTCTGAAATTAAAAGAGGAATTAAATAAGCCTAGATAAGATATGTATATATATATTTTTAAATACTGAAAAGTATATATATACATATATATAAGCAAGTGAAACCATAACATTAAAATGACATGAAATGTGATACAAGTCAATATGCTTGTGTAGGCAAAAATAGCAAAGGGGATTTTCAGAAATAATTAAAATATGAAATAGGATAGTCACACTTTTAACATGACTAGGTGAGTGGCCATTTTCTGAAAAGTAAAGAAAGAAGATGCAGCCTTTAAATTGGTTAATATGGCCGGGGTATTATGAATGAAAAATGCATGATGCTAGCCAGGACAGAAATGGAATTCTGTCTCAACAAAACCCTAGAGGAAAAATGCATATAAATAGGCAGTAGAATTGTCTTTACCCCGGGCTGCACAAAAATAAGAAAAGAAGAAAAATATTGGAAGGAAGGAGAAAACACTCAAACAAGAATTTTCTGGATTAATAAGAAGAAACATTTAGGTGAGTAATCTCACTGAGTTCATGGCATTAAGACCTGAGTTGAGGCAGCCACTTTTTATAGTGCCATTTATGTATTTCTGGTTTTGATGTATGTGATTTCATCAATGCTTTTTGGATGTCTTATTTTAAATCTGATATGATTTAATATGGATGATTTTGATGATCTTTGATTGGTTGAGACATTTGTCTTTGGATGTGTATCATACTGTTTTATTTTTACTCATAAATGTTAAAGTTTAGGATCTTAAAAATTATATAGAGAATACTCTCAGCTGTTATAGATCTATGGCATGGAAACTTTATAAAAATGATTGGAGCTGCATTATACTTGGTATAAGTGCTGAGGCTTGAAAAGAAAAAAAATGTTAAGGGTGCAATAGAAATTTTCTAAGTGCTGAGCCCTTAATCAAATCAAAAAAAAAAAAAGAAACCCACAAGCTAAAATTATGATTGAACCAGATCTTGAATCTGAATCAATCATAAAGGCTTGCAGATCAATATAACATGCCATGCCTCTTTTACAGTTGAAAATGTTCTTATATTTTACTAAGATCAAGACATATTGACCCCATTTAGGAAATAACTGTTTGCTTATTTCTGAGGAGAATTATGCTAGGAAAGATTATGGATGTTTCCATGTTTGCAGTGACATGATCACTTAGCATATTTGATGATAGGATTTAAGACAATACACTAGTAAATAAACTAGGGAAGGGAAGGCCAAGAAGGCTGCTGGAATGCTTGTCATATTTGAAGTATGCAAGTTGGCACATGGTTTGTTTAAGCCCTGAGATCTTTGTGCAATGATGTGAATTAGTTCATTGCAATGTGTCCCAGTGATTCCTTAATAGCAGATGAGGCAGGGATTTAAATTGAATAATACAACCTGTAAATGAAGAAATAGGAATATGGATATTTCTTAGGTTGAATGGTATGGAACCAAGATGGTTCCAGTGAATGCAATTGTTGCAAATAGATAACTATGTTTGCATGATTATGTATGCAAGTGTAAGAATGATAAATGAATATATCATACCTGAATCTACTTAATTATACCATATTAAAGTAATTGATTGCAGAAATTTGCTTAAATAACAAGTTAGTACTCTTATAATCTCTATTGCTTAATATCATGAATGAATTGATGTTACTCACACCAGATCATAGATCTGACCCTTGTTTGCTCATGGCATATGGGGTGTCTCATTTTAAAATGAGGCAGCCACTTATGCTCTTTCAGGTAACCCAGGCACTAAGTAAAAATGAAGTTATGGCCATTATGGAGGAGTGAATGAACATGCTAGCTAGTTTCAATAAGAGCTTAAATTGATTATATCTGCATGTATTCGGGAAAAATTTTATGTTTCTAAGATTTCCAGTCATATATTGAATATTTTATGGTCAGTGATCAAGTGGCCCTTATGATCTGTAAAGTGTCAGATTAAAATTTGTTGTTCTGTTGAAATGGTTGTGTGTTAAGGTCTGATTTGTTTTTGAAGTAGTGTCTGAAATATAAACAAGAAAAATATGCTCAAGTATCAGCTATAAATAAAAATCTGGTAAGAAATATACAATTATGTGATAGCATAATTTATATATGTATTAGCTAATCTTGTGACATAACAGAGCACTGAGTTTTAGAACAAAATCTGGGTTTAGCAAGAAGTAAACTTAAAAGGATTTTATTTTCTTTTACTGAAATGCTTTGTAAATAAGTTTGAATTCATTTCTGAATTGTATTGAGAAAAGTAAAATGTTTTTCTAAAAGCTTCAGACAGAATGCAATGAAAGGTATCTCCATTGCTTTGAACTAGTGTGGCAGATACAGGATTCATGAGTTAACCAGCTTCAAATAACTGAAGTATTGGTTGATCATGATAGATTGTATTCTGAAAATAAAAATGCATTTCAAAGCTTAGTACATTTAGCAATTGTTTCACCCAGTTTTCTGGAAAATGAGCAGAGGTATTGACATGTACATGTATATCTGTGTACATGTTGATATTTGAGCAAAAAATATAATTATAATTCCTAGAACAACTATAGGAATGGGATTCAAAAATAGTAAAGTAAGAAGAATTGTTTTGTATGTTAGGTTATAGGCAAACATTAAATATATATGTACAAAGATAGGTAGGTATCAGATTTCAAACCATACAGGAAAAAAAAAGAGAAGAAAAACAAAAATTGTGTTTGAACCGACCAGCATAGTACTCGAACTCGTGACCTCTTGTGTATAAGTTAGGCGCGTTTCCATTACGCCTAGATGTTGCTTGTGTTCACTTAGGATCCACTTTCTTTTATACTGAATTTGATACTATCCAGACTTTAACACAACCATCTAAATTAAAAGCTTGTTTACTGTTGATTATTACTTGATCATTTCCTAATTATAATGACAGACTAAAGTACATGTTTCCAGTGGATTTTATGGCCAAAAAATCAGGATACAATAATTAATCTGAATTGCTAAAAATCTAAATCAAACAGAATGTTCTTGTACAAAAATAAAGTATATACTCTGAATTTAAACAAGAAGATCACATACATCTTCATATGTATGTGTATGTTATTAGATATACACTGATATATTTATATTGGTAAGTTATTTTGGTCCTGGATACATTTTGTTTATTGGAAAAAAAATCCTTATGAAATTAGGGTGGAAATAGGAGGGTCATTTCAGTTTGGTATCAAAGCACTTGGTTGCATTGATTGTTAAGTATTATAGAAATGTATTATGTCTGTTTGTTTTGGATGAAATAATTTAGATAAGAAAATAGAAATTATAGAAGTACTCATAATAAACTAATACCATTTACCCAGAATTTAGTTAGCAGACCATGGTAGGAAGAGGATCTCATCACAATGCAGGACCCAGTGCACCTCAAATGCTTGATATGCAAGAATTTGTGAGGGTTTTAAGAGATGGAATTGGGCATAGGCCTGAGAACCCACATGAAGAGCTTTCAAAACTACTGAAGACTTATTCCAATTTGGGAGGCAGGAGTTTTGAAGGGACTGAGAGTGTGATGGAAATTCAAGCATGGTTGAGAACACTTGATAGGATTTTCAATGACATGCAGTTGGATGACCAAAGGAAGAGGCAAGTAGCTTCTAGACAACTGAAAGGGGTAGCTTTAAGCTGGTGGGAGGTGATCATAGCTGGAAGAAATGAAAATGAAATCACTTGGAATCAGTTCAAGGAGATGTTGGAGGCAAGATTTGTACCAGCATCAGCCAAGACCATTTTGCTTGAAGAATTTATCAAACTTAGGCAGGGAACTTTGAATGTCACTGAATACACTCAAAAGTTTGAGGGGCTATCCAACTATGGAGCAATGCTAGTGGCAGATGAAGCATCCAAGAATGATAGGTATATAAAAGGACTGAACCCAGGACTTAGCAGAGCTATGCTACCATATGCAGATAGAACATTTGATCAAGTAATTGATCTGGCTTTGAAATTGGAACAACATGACAAAGAAAGAGAGAAATATAGGAATTTTAAGAGCAACAACAAGAAGGATAAGGGAAGATATCACCCTTATGATAAAAAGAAGGAGGAGGCAGACAACAGGAAGGGTAAAGATACAAAAGCCAATGATACTAAGAAGAAATTGGTTTGCCATCATTGTGGAAAAGAAGGACACATCAAACCAAGGTGCCCAGAGTTAAAAGGAGGAGCCTTCAAATGCTACCTATGTGGGAAAGAGGGGCATATGAAGAGGAACTGTCCTGAGAATAAACAGCAAGGGAAATTGGCAACTTTGGAAGGAAAAGGCAAATCTGCAGTGAAAATTGATGCTGAAAATCATGGCCAAGTGGAAGGTACATTACTCATTTGTGCCATACCCATACCAGTAGTATATGATACTGGAGCAACACACTCTTTGATTTCCCATGAATTAGTTAAAGTGTTAAAATTAAACTGCATATTGGTTGAAACCCCATTGCTTGTACAAAGTCCCCTAGGGAGTTCTAGTGTTTTGAACATGAATTGTGTGGATGTGGAGTTAAACATAGGAGGAAATATTTTTATTTCCAATTTATATGTTTTAAATTACCCAAATATAGGAGTTATATTGGGGGTAGATTGGTTAAGGCAATTTAAAGCCATAATTAATTTAGACTCATCCACCATATCATTGCAAAATTCTAGAGGCCAGAGAATCACAGTTCTATGTGAAATAGCTAAGGAAGGGAAATTGTATCATTTAGTTGACTTAGAAAAAGATCTGAGTGAACTAACAATTGAAGAAATTCCCATAGTTAATGAATATTTGGATGTGTTTGGGGAAGTTAAGGGTGTTCCACATCACAGACCAGTTGAGTTCCAAATTAATCTCATTCCAGGAGCAAGTCCAATAATCAAGAAACCTTATAGGATGGGGCCAAGTGAACTGAAAGAATTGAAAAATCAGTTGGAAGAATTAGAAGGCAAGGGATTTATAAGGCCAAGCAATTCCTGCTGGGGTTCTCCAGTAGTGTTTGTAAGAAAACATGATGGTACCTTGAGAATGTGCATAGATTACAGGGAACTAAATAAAGTAACCATCAAGAATAAATACCCATTGCCTAGAATAGATGATCTCTTTGACCAACTCAGTGAAGCTAAAATATTTTCTAGATTAGACTTAGCATCAGGATTCCATCAAATGAAGGTTGAAGACTCAAGTGTTAAGTATACTGCATTTAACACAAGATATGGCTTATATGAATTTTTGGTTATGCCATTTGGTTTGACAAATGCTCCTTCATATTTTGTTGATTTAATGAATAGAATATTTAGAGATTATTTAGACAAGTTTGTACTGATTTTTATTGATGACATTTTGGTTTATTCTAAGACAGTGGAAGAGCATAAAAATCATTTGCATTTAGTTTTGTCAAGACTAAGGGAAAATGATTTAAAGGCAAAATTTTCAAAATGTGCATTTTGGAAAGAAGAAGTGCATTTTCTTGGGCATGTTATTTCTGCCAAAGGAATATCAGTAAACCCTAATAAGGTAGTGGCAATCCAAGCATGGAAAAGGCCTAGCACCATCAGTGAGATTAGATCATTTATGGGGATGGCAGGATATTATAGGAGATTTATAAAAGATTTCTCAAAAATATCATCACCACTTACCAATTTAACTAGAAAGAACCAAGCCTTTGTATGGACAGAAAAATGTGAGCAAGCTTTTATCAAAATAAAGGAAGCTCTGATTAATGCACCAGTATTGAGAGTGCCAGAAGGAAATGAAAATTTGGTTGTGTACACTGATGCAAGTGGCTCTGGGTTAGGGGCTGTGTTGATGCAGCAAGACCAGGTGGTAGCCTATGCATCTAGGCAATTAAAGCCACATGAAACCAGGTATGCAACCCATGATCTTGAACTAGCAGCAGTTGTGTATGCTTTGAAACTTTGGAGACATTATTTGTTAGGTGCCAAATTCATTTTGTACACTGATCATAAGGCACTGAAATATTTATTCTCACAAAAAGATTTGAACATGAGGCAACATAGATGGGTAGAGTTCCTAGCTGCCTATGATCTAGATATACTGTATACACCAGGCAAGGCAAATAAAGTTGCAGATGCCTTGAGTAGACAACATGCCAAAGTAGCCATGTTGATGATGGAAGAGTTTAAGGATTTGTCTATACTTACTGATTTGGAAATTGAGGAAAACAGTGGGGTACAAATGATGTCCATTGAAGAAGGTGAAGGTAAAGGGAAATTAAGTATGATATCTCTGCAATCAGATTTACTTCTTAAGATTGGGCAAATGCAGGAACAAGACCTAAACATGGTGGAAAAGAAAATGCTCATATCAAAAGGGGAGGAAGTAATAAATTATCAAGTTGATAAAAATGGTTACTTGAGGAATAAAAATAGGATATGTGTTCCAGAAAATATAGAATTGAAAGAGGAAATATTAAATGAGTACCATAGGAGTAAGTACTCCATACACCCAGGTAGCACCAAGATGTATCAAAATTTGAAAAGAATTCTTTGGTGGAAGGGGATGAAGTCAGATGTGGCCAGATATGTTGCAAGGTGCATGACTTGCCAACAAGTCAAGGCAGAGACACAAAGGCCATCAGGACTATTGCAACCCCTTAGTATACCACAGTGGAAGTGGGAGGATATATCTATGGATTTCATAGATGGTCTTCCTAGATCTAAGAAGGGAAACACAAGTATATGGGTGATAGTGGATAGGCTAACTAAGGTAGCACATTTTATCCCAGTTAAAACAGAAAGAAATGCTCCAAAATTGGCTCAAATATTCATGAAAGAGGTAGTAAGGTTGCATGGCATACCCAAAACCATTGTGAGTGATAGGGATACCATCTTCACCTCAAGGTTTTGGAAAAGTTTTCAAGAGGCTATGGGGAGTGAATTGTGCTTAAGTACTGCCTACCATCCACAATCAGATGGTCAAACTGAGGTGGTGAACAAAGTCTTAGAGGATTTGTTGAGAGCATGTACACTGGACTTTGGAGGCAACTGGGAAGACCACCTCCATCTAGCTGAATTCACATACAATAACAGTTACCAAAGCACCATAGGGATGGCACCATTTGAAGCCTTATATGGCAAGCCATGTTTATCACCTATATGCTGGGTAGAGGCTGGAGAAAGGGCTATTCTTGGACCTGAATATGTTAAAGAAACTACAGAGAAAATTGGGTTAATAAGAAAAAGAATAGCAGCAGCTCAAGATAGGCAAAAGAAATTTGCAGATAGGAAGAGAAAGCAAGTGGAATATGAAGTGGGAGACTTTGTTTTCATCAAGATTTCACCTATGAAGAAAGTCATGAGATTTGGCAAGCAAGGTAAGCTTACACCAAGGTATGTTGGACCCTATAAAATTCTGGAAAGAATTGGTTCATTGGCTTACAAATTAGAACTACCAGAGGAAATGAAAGCAATGCATAATGTTTTTCATGTGTCCCAACTTAGAAGATGGGTACATGATAAAGAAGACATTTTGGAAGAGCCTACCAAAATTCAAATAAACCCTGACTTGGTTTATGAAAAAGAACCAGTGGGGATTGTAGCCAAGGAAGAAAAGAAATTAAGGAGCAAAACCTTGAAACTAGTTAAGATCCAGTGGAGTAGTGATCCTAATGACTGCACATGGGAGTTAGAGGATAAGATTAGAATGGATTATCCTAAGCTTTTTGCAAATTAAAAGGTAATTTTTTTTTTCTGGAAAAAAAAAATTTATTTGTTATGCATGGTTGATATGGTTGAATTTCTTTGCTTATGCATATGTTTGATAAGTTTTCAGAAAAGAAAATAATGCTTGTTATAAATATTAGAAAATTGTGAGGACACAATTCCTAAAAGGAGGGGTGAATGTAATACCCCAAAATTTTGTGAAAAATCATTTTTGTAAAATGATTTAATTTTTGAAATATTTAGATTTAAATATGGTGAAATTTCTGGAATAAATAGTGTGCAAGTATATGTGTGCACGTGCACACTGAAATGGCACAAGAAAGAACTCCAGATTTCTTGGATTTAAAACAAGAATTAAAAAGCAATACAAACATGATTTTGCAACATGGTTATTTGATTTCTGGAATTATATGGATCATCTTAGAAAATAAGAAAAGTAAGTTTTACTTTAAATCAGTAAACAAATTTTATTTAAAACCCAGAAAAGAAAAATTACATATATATATGTCATAAGGATTTGTAAACCTGTATACACATAGGTGCATATGTTTCTGAAATTAAAAGAGGAATTAAATAAGCCTAGATAAGATATGTATATATATATTTTTAAATACTAAAAAGTATATATATACATATATATATAAGCAAGTGAAACCATAACATTAAAATGATATGAAATGTGATACAAGTCAATATGCTTGTGTAGGCAAAAATAGCAAAGGGGATTTTCAGAAATAATTAAAATATGAAATAGGATAGTCACACTTTTAACATGACTAGGTGAGTGGCCATTTTCTGAAAAGTAAAGAAAGAAGATGCAGCCTTTAAATTGGTTAATATGGCCGGGGTATTATGAATGAAAAATGCATGATGCTAGCCAGGATAGAAATGGAATTCTGTCTCAACAAAACCCTAGAGGAAAAATGCATATAAATAGGCAGTAGAATTGTCTTTACCCCGAGCTGCACAAAAATAAGAAAAGAAGAAAAATATTGGAAGGAAGGAGAAAACACTCAAACAAGAATTTTCTGGATTAATAAGAAGAAACATTTAGGTGAGTAATCTCACTGAGTTCATGGCATTAAGACCTGAGTTGAGGCAGCCACTTTTTATAGTGCCATTTATGTATTTCTGGTTTTGATGTATGTGATTTCATCAATGCTTTTTGGATGTCTTATTTTAAATCTGATATGATTTAATATGGATGATTTTGATGATCTTTGATTGGTTGAGACATTTGTCTTTGGATGTGTATCATACTGTTTTATTTTTACTCATAAATGTTAAAGTTTAGGATCTTAAAAATTATATAGAGAATACTCTCAGCTGTTATAGATCTATGGCATGGAAACTTTATAAAAATGATTGGAGCTGCATTATACTTGGTATAAGTGCTGAGGCTTGAAAAGAAAAAAAATGTTAAGGGTGCAATAGAAATTTTCTAAGTGCTGAGCCCTTAATCAAATCAAAAAAAAAAAAGAAACCCACAAGCTAAAATTATGATTGAACCAGATCTTGAATCTGAATCAATCATAAAGGCTTGCAGATCAATATAACATGCCATGCCTCTTTTACAGTTGAAAATGTTCTTATATTTTACTAAGATCAAGACATATTGACCCCATTTAGGAAATAACTGTTTGCTTATTTCTGAGGAGAATTATGCTAGGAAAGATTATGGATGTTTCCATGTTTGCAGTGACATGATCACTTAGCATATTTGATGATAGGATTTAAGACAATACACTAGTAAATAAACTAGGGAAGGGAAGGCCAAGAAGGCTGCTGGAATGCTTGTCATATTTGAAGTATGCAAGTTGGCACATGGTTTGTTTAAGCCCTGAGATCTTTGTGCAATGATGTGAATTAGTTCATTGCAATGTGTCCCAGTGATTCCTTAATAGCAGATGAGGCAGGGATTTAAATTGAATAATACAACCTGTAAATGAAGAAATAGGAATATGGATATTTCTTAGGTTGAATGGTATGGAACCAAGATGGTTCCAGTGAATGCAATTGTTGCAAATAGATAACTATGTTTGCATGATTATGTATGCAAGTGTAAGAATGATAAATGAATATATCATACCTGAATCTACTTAATTATACCATGTTAAAGTAATTGATTGCAGAAATTTGCTTAAATAACAAGTTAGTACTCTTATAATCTCTATTGCTTAATATCATGAATGAATTGATGTTACTCACACCAGATCATAGATCTGACCCTTGTTTGCTCATGGCATATGGGGTGTCTCATTTTAAAATGAGGCAGCCACTTATGCTCTTTCAGGTAACCCAGGCACTAAGTAAAAATGAAGTTATGGCCATTATGGAGGAGTGAATGAACATGCTAGCTAGTTTCAATAAGAGCTTAAATTGATTATATCTGCATGTATTCGGGAAAAATTTTATGTTTCTATGATTTCCAGTCATATATTGAATATTTTATGGTCAGTGATCAAGTGGCCCTTATGATCTGTAAAGTGTCAGATTAAAATTTGTTGTTCTGTTGAAATGGTTGTGTGTTAAGGTCTGATTTGTTTTTGAAGTAGTGTCTGAAATATAAACAAGAAAAATATGCTCAAGTATCAGCTATAAATAAAAATATGGTAAGAAATATACAATTATGTGATAGCATAATTTATATATGTATTAGCTAATCTTGTGACATAACAGAGCACTGAGTTTTAGAACAAAATCTGGATTTAGCAAGAAGTAAACTTAAAAGGATTTTATTTTCTTTTACTGAAATGCTTTGTAAATAAGTTTGAATTCATTTCTGAATTGTATTGAGAAAAGTAAAATGTTTTTCTAAAAGCTTCAGACAGAATGCAATGAAAGGTATCTCCATTGCTTTGAACTAGTGTGGCAGATACAGGATTCATGAGTTAACCAGCTTCAAATAACTGAAGTATTGGTTGATCATGATAGATTGTATTCTGAAAATAAAAATGCATTTCAAAGCTTAGTACATTTAGCAATTGTTTCACCCAGTTTTCTGGAAAATGAGCAGAGGTATTGACATGTACATGTATATCTGTGTACATGTTGATATTTGAGCAAAAAATATAATTATAATTCCTAGAACAGCTATAGGAATGGGATTCAAAAATAGTAAAGTAAGAAGAATTGTTTTGTATGTTAGGTTATAGGCAAACATTAAATATATATGTACAAAGATAGGTAGGTATCAGATTTCAAACCATACAGGAAAAAAAAAAGAGAAGAAAAACAAAAATTGTGTTTGAACCGACCAGCATAGTACTCGAACTCATGACCTCTTGTGTATAAGTTAGGCGCGTTTCCATTACGCCTAGATGTTGCTTGTGTTCACTTAGGATCCACTTTCTTTTATACTGAATTTGATACTATCCAGACTTTAACACAACCATCTAAATTAAAAGCTTGTTTACTGTTGATTATTACTTGATCATTTCCTAATTATAATGACAGACTAAAGTACATGTTTCCAGTGGATTTTATGGCCAAAAAATCAGGATACAATAATTAATCTGAATTGCTAAAAATCTAAATCAAACAGAATGTTCTTGTACAAAAATAAAGTATATACTCTGAATTTAAACAAGAAGATCACATACATCTTCATATGTATGTGTATGTTATTAGATATACACTGATATATTTATATTGGTAA
Organism: Allium fistulosum; assembly: GCA_030737815.1. Taxonomy (NCBI): domain Eukaryota; kingdom Viridiplantae; phylum Streptophyta; class Magnoliopsida; order Asparagales; family Amaryllidaceae; genus Allium; species Allium fistulosum. Next base: position 332,225,276 of record CM060906.1, read on the forward strand.
GTTATTTTGGTCCTGGATACATTTTGTTTATTGGAAAAAAAAAATCCTTATGAAATTAGGGTGGAAATAGGAGGGTCATTTCAGTTGTATTCCTCCACCCGATACAATATACCCCAAAAATAAAACACTATGCGTCATGAACACGTATTTCCTCATCGCAGCATAAAATTATTCTTGTCGCAGTACCATTAGTACTTCTCTCAGATGATTCAAATGTTCCTCTGGACTTCCACTATATATATCAGAATATCATCGAAATACACCACCACAAACTTCCCAATGAATGGTCTAAAAATTTGATTCATCACCCGCATAAAAGTACTCGGTGCATTTGACAAACCAAATGGCATAACCAACCATTCGTATAGACCCTCCCTGGTTTTAAAAGCAGTCTTCCACTCATCACCTGGTCTGATACGAATTTGATGATATCCGCTCTTCAAATCAATCTTCGAAAAGATAGTAGCTCCGCTTATTTGATCCAGCAAGTCATCCAACCTCGGCATCGGAAATCTGTATCTCACAATAATCTTATTCAATGCTCTACTATCGGTGCACATCCTCTACGTTCCATCCTTTTTGGGTACCAATAAAGCTGGTACAGCACAAGGACTTAAACTCTCCTGCACACGCCCCTGTTCAAGCAATTCTTCCACCTGCCTTCGCAACTCCTCATGCTCTTTTGGACTCATTCTGTAGTGTGGTCTGTGAGGTAACACAGCTCCTGGAACTAGATCAATTTGATGTTGAATGTCCCTCAACGGCGGTAACTCCGTTGGCAACTCCTCTGGAAATACATCCTCAAATTCTTTCAATACTGGTTTAACTTCTTCTGGAATTTCAACTTCTTCACTGCTCTCATGCCCAATTAACAAGAATACTTCCGGCTCCTCTTCGACTTCTTTAACAAACTCCTTCAAGGTTAATAAAGTTTTCAGCTCTTCAATCTCCTCCAGTTTTTTTCTTCTTGTTGACGCTTCTTGGGAACGAGAGTAATCTTCGTGCCTTCAAACATGAAACTGTAACTGTTGGTACGCCCATCATGTTGCACCGCCCTATCATATTGCCACGGTCTCCCCAACAACAAATGGCATACGTCCATGTCCACAACATCACACCAAATTTCGTCCTTGTATTTCTTCCCAATTGAAAAATTAACACAAGTCCTTCGACTAACTTTCACCTCCCCATCTTTCCTCAACCAAGCTAACTTATACGGTTTCGGGTGCTTCTCTGTCTTCAATGATAACTTCTTTACAGCTTCTGTAGAGATAATGTTATCACAGCTTCCAGCATCAATAACAAATTTGCAAACCCTTCCCAAGATAGTGCACGTCGATTGAAAGATGTTACTCCTCAACCAGCTAGTCTCTTCCTCCTGCTTCGGTGTTAAGCAATTCCTCCTCATCATTAATATATAACCATCATCTCCAGACAACAATTCTTCCTCCTCAACTGGTAATTGATTAGAATCTTCAGCCTCCTCATCCTCATCCTCAACCTCAGCAATCATTGCTCTCTTCTTTGGCTTTGGACACTCATTGCTTTTATGACCCAATTCCTGACAATTGTAACATTTGAAACCGTTGTTAACCTTTGCCTTCTCAGCCTCCTTCACTACTGGTCTACTGATAGGTTTAGAAACATTAGAACTCCCACCAACACCCTTCACTTGATTGTTAGAATTAGTAAACACACCACTTCCTCATCTACCCTGTTTTTCCCAGGCCAACGCCTTCTGATGTGCTTCTGCCACAGATCTTGGATCGAACATATTAACCATATCCTGAATCTGCATTCTTAATCCCCCAATGAATCTAGATGTCAGCTGCTCTTCTGTTTTCATAATATCATTCCTTGCAATGAGTTGATAAAATTCGCCAGCATAGTCATTCACGGATTTCGTCCCTTGTCTCAAGTTTTGCAATCGTTGATACATCAAAGATTGATAATTGTAAGGTAAGAACGTTGCTTTCATCAATTTCTTCATCTTCTCCCAAGATTCAACTTTTGACTTTCCCATCCGTTCACGTGTAAGTTTGGTTTGCTGCCACCATGCCAAAGCTCTACCCCTCAACCTTGTAGCAACCAACTTCACCCTTCGATGTTCTGGAACTTCCTTGAAGTCAAAAATCTCCTCAACATTAGCCACCCAATCTAAAAACTCTTCCGCTTGCATACCACCTTTGAATTCAGGAATTTCAGTCTTCATCCCCGACTCCCACTTGTGATCATACTCAGAGTGATTTCTTCCTTGTCCTCGTCCTTGTCCTCGAACACTACCACCGTCATACTCCTCTTCAAAATCAGATGTATATCGTTGTCTATCTCTTCCACCCACATCTCTACTACCATCACGTCTTCCACCTTCATCCCTTCTATCTACATTCCTCCGTTCACGATCATCCACGTTCCTCCTACGCTTTTGATCATTGTTAACACTTCTGTCTCGATTGGAATGTGGTGAGACTCTACTTCCCCCATGGTTAGATTCAAGTGATACCCTTCTCCGATTTTGATTCATCTCTAACATCATCTTCTCTAACCGTCCAATTCCTTCGTTAAGCTTTTCATTAAAGTTTTCATTGATTCTTTGCTCCATCTCATCAGCTTCTTCTCTTCGATACAAAGCTTCTACGTTTTGGTGACGATTAGCTCTTCTCGGCGGCATACTTCAAAATTTCTCAAACACTTCAAAAATTCAAACACAATTCGAACTTAGATCCAAAGGGAAATGGATCGAAAACTCCACACTTGTTGCAAATCGCGATGAACACGATGAACACAACTTCTCCAAATGATAAGATCCGATCTCTAAACTTCAATACAAAGTCGAACAACTTCAACTTGCTCTCGGCCGTGATAATCAAAAACTCAAATCTTCACTTCGATTCAAACTTCTTCAAGATGATTGGCTCCAAGACTCGATTTAGCTATGATTGGCTAAAACAAGCTCTGATACCAAAACTGGCGCAGCGGATATTACAAAAATTGATGATACGATGAAAGTAATAGTGGATGGATTGGAAGATACTGAAATGCCCAAATTCGTTGATCCGAAGATACCGAATTCTAGCTATCCCGAACTCGTTGATCGCGCACGATACCGGGTTCAAAGATCTTCAATTCTTCAAGCGTTGATCAAGCGCACTTGATTCCGCGAATCGGCTTCTGCAATCGTTGAATCGAGCGCACTCGATTAACCGAAAGAGAAGATAGGAGATTACACTCAACTACCAATTTAAATTGAAAGCACAAAGCTAACAAAAGAGAATTTTATTCAACAATCAACAACCACTTACAAATGGCACCACCGGCCTATTTATAGCATTTTACAACTCACACGAAAAAAAAACAACAAACTTACATCAACTCCTAAGTCGGTTCCGACTTATAACCCCTTTCCGACTTACGACTTAAGAACCACGACTCAACAAAAACGAATTACATGACATACAACACATCAGTAAAATATCAACGACACACGACTTAAAATCAAGCGACTCAAACAATTGCAACCTACGACTTACTATAAGTCAGTAACGACTTAACAGCTCCACCAGATCAGCCGACTTAGCATACATGCCGACTTAAAGAACAGACGACCTTAAAACATGCGAGTTACGACATAAGAACCAGACGACTTATCAATCAACGGCTCAGATTAAAGCGGCATAAAAATCCACGCTCCAGTCTTCAGCGACTTAACTCCAGACTCGTTAGGTCGTTCAGGCTACTTAACTAAGTCGTAACTCGGTAACGACTTATCACCCGCTCCGTTAAGTCGTGCACTAACCAAAACACTTCCCTTAAGTCGTTGCCGACTTAAGCCTTTGCATTTTTCAACTCGTGTTGCTCCAGTAGTTTTAGGTCGTAACCCAGCACTTCCCTTGAATCGTTGACGACTCATAGCTCCTTCCTTAAGTCGGTCACGACTTATGCCTTCACCTTTCTTAAGTTGGTCACGACTTATTCCTTGATCTTCTATCATGTTAAGTCGGTCACGACTTATACCTTTGACAAATGTGGGCTGCGCTGCATCAGGAAGTCAAAATGACTATGTCATAATTGCTAATAACCAGACGTATAATACATAATCGCATACATAGATAATAATGTCTACAATGAATAATAGCAAATATCTTATAAATAAAGCAACAAAACCCGTGCCTTCAAACTTCAAGCAATTTTGCTAGTTTATTCCCACGCATCTAATTCTCAGTTTACTTATGAGAGTAGCTAAAAGATGTCATAAATGATATTAAAAAAACACGGATTCAACATAAGTATGGTGTGAGGTAAGTTATCTCAAAGTATCGTATATATAAAGATTACATACACTTATAAAAAACGAGTAAGAACATTAGAGGGACTGTTAAGATTTCTGCAATATGATATGTGAATTTTGAAGAAGAAAGATATGAAATTTTATTGAGATATATTTGATACAGAGATCTTTTACAATTGATACAATACTCAGTAATCTTTTCTGTACAATATAGCACGGTATATAAACAAATGGAATTGGGCTTTAGGGTGAGGCCCAGACTGCTATGATATAACTTGTATATTCTCCACCGTTGGATATAGTATCAGTGGTAGATGATGATAGCCTCTTTTGATATAACCAGATAACTGCATTCGCTCATTTCTTATCTTCAATTGCCCCCCTCAAACCCGAGCAGCTTGGGTTAGGGTTTGATGGCGATTTGTTGAGATTCAGGCCAATGTTCAACTGGAGAGCAGAAAAATGTTGAGATATCCTTATCGCAGCTCTCTTCGACACTTTGTCTTCTTTGATTTGGATTTTGGTGCTGAGATTTTGAGTCTGGTTCTTTGTTGACAGTTTTGTCTTCGACGCTTTCAACTCGAAGGTCAGATCTGAACTTTGTGAAGTTCTTTGTGCTTAGGGCTTTAGTGAGCGTGTCTGCCCTCTGGTAAGTGGTAGGTATGTGATTGATTTGCAGATTCTCTTTTTGAACTTGCTCGCGAACGAAAAATATATCAATTTCGATATGTTTGGTTCTCGAGTGTAACACTGGGTTGGCAGTCATGAATACTGCACTTTGATTATCACACCATAGCACTGGTTTTGTTGTATTCTCTATTTTCAGTTCTTTTAGTATGGATTGTAACCACATGATTTCTGCTGTGGCATTAGCTATGCTTCTGTACTCTGCCTCCGTGCTAGATCTGGATATTGTAGTTTGTTTCTTTGAGCACCATGATATTATGTTGTTTCCGACATATATGCAGTATCCACTGACAGATTTTCTGTCATCTGGATCTGTTGCCCAGTCTGCATCTGAGTATTCTCTTGACTGCTTTCCAGTGTTCATCCAGTGGTTCCTGCATAAATTGAGACACCTTGTTAACACTAAGCAATGTCTGACCGTGTTATAGTAGCATACTGTAATGCTCCTACAACACTTTTATATTGTTTGATATTATGTATGGCTTCTCCCATGTTTTTAGATAGTTGATGGTTGCTGACCATAGGAGTTGGCTGTGGGTTTGCACCATCCATTTTTGTTTTAATGAGTAGTTCCTGAATATACTTTTTCTGACATAGCATTAGTTCAGAATTTCCTTTTCTCAATACTTCTATACCCAAGAAGTAGTTGATGTTCCCCAGATCTTTAATTGAGAATTACTTGTTCAGGCATTTGATGACATTGTTGATTTCTTCATTGCTGTTTCCTATAATGATTAAGTCATCAACATATGTTAGTATGTAAACAGTCACTAAATCATTAATCTTTACAAATAGAGAGTTGTCTGATTTGATAGACTGATACTTCATATCTGATAATACTCCCTTTAGTCTATCAAACGAGACCCTTGGAGATTGTTTGAGTCCATATATGGCTTTATTTAGTTTGCACACATAGTTTGCCTGCTTGATATATCCTGGTGGTTGTTGCATATATACATCTTCCTGTAAGATGTCATTCAAAAATGCATTATTGACATCTAATTGTCTTATATGCCACCTTTTGTGTAGAGCAATGGTAAGAATAAGCCTTATAGTGGCTGGTTTGATTACTTGAGAGAAAGTCTCCTTAAAATCAAACTCATATTGCTGAGTATATCCTTTTGCAACAAGTCTTGCCTTGTATCTACTAATTGTGCCATCATGATTTTTCTTTAACTTGTATGTCCACTTGCACCCAACTATGTTTTTGTTGTCTGGAGGATATACAAGATTCCATGTATTGTTATTTATAAGTGCTTTGTATTCTTCATCCATAGCTGTTGTCCAGTTCTTGTCTTTTGCAGCTTGCTCATATGTTTCTGGCTCATGCAAGATTATGCTTGTATTGTATATCTTCGGCTTGAAGATGCCACTTTTAGCCCTGGTAGTCATAGGGTGACTGGGCTTTGTATGAGTTTCAGTATGAGGTGAGCTTTCCTCATTTGCTTGACTTGATATGTCTCTTGTATTACTCTGATGTGCATCTTCTTCTGTCTGATTCTTTTCACTTTCTATTTGTACAGGAGAGTGAATGGGATGACTAGGATCACCTGTCCACTCAGAGTTATGTTGATTAGATACAGTGGATTGAGTGTGGTGATCTCTAGTAGACCTCACCTCTTCATTCTGAGACTCATATTCAGAATAAATTGGTAAGTCAGGTATTGAAACTTTTGGATTGTACACTTTATTGGTTGTTTTTATCTCTGAATTATTGTAAGGAAAGACATTTTCATTAAATACAACATGTCTACTAATAAAAACTCTTCCATTTTCATCCAAACACTTGTAACCCTTCTGATTAGTAGTATATCCAAGAAAAGTACAAGATTTAGATCTGAAGTTAAGTTTGTTAGCATTGTAGGGTCTTAAGTAAGGAAAGCATAAGCATCCAAAAGTTTTCAAGCTATGATAGTCAGGTTTAATCCCATATAATTTCTCTACTGGACTTATCCCACCTATTACCTTTGTTGGTAATCTATTAATGAGGTATACAGCAGTATTAAAGGCCTCAGGCCAAAACTTTAGTGGCAGTGATGCATGAGCTAATAAACTAAGCCCAGTTTCAACTATGTGTCTATGTTTCCTTTCAACTAACCCATTTTGTTCTGAAGTGTATGGGCAAGTAATTCTGTGTACTATTCCTTTCCCTCTAAAATAATCACTGGGAGTCTTAAATTCAGTTCCCCCATCTGATTGTATTACTTTAACTTGATTGCCAGTTTGCTTTTCAGCCATGACTATGAAATTTATAACAGCATTATAGGTTTCAGTCTTGGATTTTAAAAAATAAATCCATGTGTGTCTAGTGTGTGCATCAACAAAAGAAACATAGTACCTATATTTAAAGTCTGAACATATGGGTGCTGGTCCCCATAAGTCTATAGCAACCAAATCTAAGGGTTTTGAATAAACTGTTAAAGACTCATTAAATGCCAATTTATGACTTTTGCCCATTTGGCAGTATGTACAAACATAGGGTAATGAGACATTATCAAAAGATATTCCATTTTCATTAAGAACCTGCTTTACAACTTTCACACTTGGGTGACCAAGTTTGTAATGCCATGTATCAAATACACTTTTGGAGTCTTGCTCCACACACATGTTACAGTACTTCTGATTGACTGAGGACACATTGTTATTGACAGATTTGAATTTATAAAGTCCCTTTTCAGCATCACCCTGCAAAAAAATGTCTTTTGTCAGTATGTCTCTAACTAAACAATATGTAGGGTAGAATTCAAAATAGACTTTATTGTCATTGGCAAATTGGGATACACTAATGAGATTTTTCTTTATTCTGGGTACTCTTAATAAGTTATGTAAAAACAGTTGTTTCTTGCCTTTAATATAAGCATTACCAATATGAGTAATATTGATACACTTACCATTTCCCATGCAAATTGACTGTTTACCTCTATACTCCCTGTTGCCAAGATTTAAATTATCAAGATTATTTGTAATATGATTTGTTGCACCAGAGTCTGGGTACCAGCAGTCATCTTGAGTGCTTTCTGGTCTTGCTGTATCATTAGAGTTATGATTCTTTTCACCACTTGTATGGGTTTCTGAATTAGCTTGAGCCATGTTAGCACTTGGGTTATTATTTCTTTGACCACTGGTCTGGTTTGAATATCTAAAATAACATTTGACTGTTGTATGGCCCACTTTTTCGCAAATCTGGCATCTGGGTCTATTATTATTACTCCATCTGCCTCTTCCTCTAGATTTATTAGAATTTCCTCCTCTTTGTATATTCTGATCTAACCTGTTATTGCTTTGACCTTTGTTCTTAGAGTTAGTAGTGTAGTTGATGGAGAAGTCAGAGTCTTGTGATTTCTTGTTATCTATTCTAGCTTCATGGGCCAGTAATATGGAGTAAACATCATCAACAGATGGTAACTCCTTTTGAGATGCAATAACAGCGACTACTGACTCATAATCATCGCTTAATCCATTTAGAATGGTTAAAATTTGTTTTGAATCTGAAACCTTATGATTTGCAGCCTCCAAAAGATCACAAGTGGCTTTTACCTTAAAAATATAATCTCTCATAGTATTGCCATCTTTTTTCATGCTCTGTAGTTGTCTCTTGTGATACATCACTTTGGCTGCAAACTGTGTGTTGAACACCTTTTCTATTATTGACCATATATCATTTGCTGTCTTGCATCCAATGACATGAGACAATAATTTTGTATTTATTGATGACAATAGCCAAGAACAGATGAGTCTGTCTTGTCTATGATATTTTGTATACTCCTCATTAATAACAGTTTTTTTTTCTTCAACAGTTTTATATTTGGGAGGAATTGGAATGGTTCCAAGAATGTGACCTTCAAGTCCATATCCTTGGATTGCAGTTTCAATCTACAGTTTCCAGAGAAGATAATTATCTTCGCTCAAGTGTGCAGTTACAAGATTGGTTTGAGGACTAACTACAGTGTTAACAAGTTTTTCAACTGTAGTATGGGGTTGATGATTATCAGTCATATTGACAGATGTGGCAGAGGTTGAATCATCAGTCATGATGAATTCAAGTTATACTCAGACAGTCAAACAAAACTAGAGATAAAGCAAAGAAAATCAATCAAAGACAGAGATCAAGAATTAGAGAACAAGAATTGCTCACAACCAGGTTTGATGCTACTGCAAGATTTAGATGATGAGAACCTTCTTTTGTCTGAACTCTGATAAGTCTTACTGATGGGCACTTTCTTTAGTTTTGAGATGATTCTTGATTTCTTTTATCTGTTTTCTGAGATTTCTTTGATTGATTTCTTCAAGATTTGACGAGACAGGCTTGATGCAGTCTAGTTCTTTGAACTTAGGCGTGGCACTTGATTTTCTCAATCGAATCTGCCCACTCAGATGATGAGACTCTGTCTTCTGATGAGTGGTGATTACTCAGATGATGAATATTTTCTGATGAGTAAATTGGATCCTATGATTTGGCTGTTAAGCTTTGAGCGCTTTGATACCATGTTAAGATTTCTGCAATATGATATGTGAATTTTGAAGAAGAAAGATATGAAATTTTATTGAGATATATTTGATACAGAGATCTTTTACAATTGATACAATACTCAGTAATCTTTTCTGTACAATATAGCACGGTATATAAACAAATGGAATTGGGCTTTAGGGTGAGGACCAAACTGCTATGATATAACTTGTATATTCTGCACCGTTGGATATAGTATCAGTGGTAGATGATGATAGCCTCTTTTGATATAACCAGATAACTGCATTCGCTCATTTCTTATCTTCAATTGGGACTAACCATGTCCATAGCTCACTGGTTTCATCTCTTGAATCAGTGAATCATGACAATAGATAGGAGTGCTACAACTATTGTACACTATATGTTATGTTGAACTATACCACTTTTAGCAATGTACATGGTCGTAGCGGTAGAACTGGTGGTGTCAAAATATGTAAATTCTACCTAACAGTGATGCAATTCAAACAACATCAACTTCCACCAACTACGTGTATCATATTATATGTGGCATGACAAGTACTGTATGTATATCCCATTAAAATTACACAAACATAAATGACTACGACGAGTCCTCATCTCTTTCTTAGTGATGCAATAAGGAGTGCTAACTTTCAGACTCCACAAAATGCCCTATATAAAACATATGGACCACAAATAAGTTTATAAAGTGTGTTTTCATTAACCTGAAACTGGTTAATGCGAAGCGGTGCCTTCGGTAACCTAAAATACATACTCGTAAGTCGTACGTAAATGCATGAAACATACACATAAACATTTGGAAATCCAATTAAAACTACTTCACGTGTCTGTTTAAAAATCCAGGCCATGCGTTCCTACTTGTGAAGATACCAAGTCAAGTGGTTTTGAACCTTCTTGAGACTTCTTAGACATTCCTAACCCATAACCGGTCCTCCTTTCCTCGTCCTAGGCCAAATTTGGACTTTTACCGTCAGCTAACAGCTTGCATTAAGAATATACACACACTTCTTTAGAAACAAAAATATAGAGAGAAACTATATATACATTTAAACTTCCGTGGGAAGAAAAATATATAGAGAACTCACACATAAAACGACTTTGTTTTGAATTCAAGCTCAGATACCGATGCTGTGAAATTTCTGTAAGAAGAAGAAGGGAGAAGTAAGTGTTAATTTGCAAATGGAGATTGAAAGATAAATATTTAAAAAAAAAAGAAATAAGTTTTATTTTCTTTGCACTTTTCTTTTTGTTTGCATACAATTACATTTACTTGCTTGGATACATCAAATTAGAGAGCGCATCTCAATTTATATTGGAGTATGTTCTTTAGACTTTTCTTTTTCTAGACTTTTCTTCAATCTTTTATTCTCTAGATTTTTCTTGACAAAGCATTTTATAGAATTCTCCAAATTACATACTAGCTAGTTAACTCAATATTTTCTTCAATGCTTAATTTGTCATTTCCATATATACATAGATTAAATTTGTCAACATAATCAATGTTTCCTAAAAGCCAAGTTTATTTCAACATCCCATGTAAACTTGGTTCTGTAACTCCGAACAAAAGTTTCAATCTTTGTATTTTACGTATTTCGGTAGAAATAAGGATATTACTCAATCTTTTCTTATTGTATCGGCGTTCTTCCCCATTGTCGAGATCTTCAATGTCATTTCACGAATTGTTGTGGTGCTCCATTCATTTCGTCCTCCTTTATTACCATAAAATACTCCAAAAAGTATGCGCTCTAACTTCCATCTTGGTCTAGTGTAATAAGTTTTGAATGAGTAATATATGCTATCTTTCCATTCTTTCTTAATTTTACTCTTACAATTTTTGACCCATTCAATCTCTTTGCATGTTTCCCAAATTTGACTTTTGCTTGACATTTCAAAACACATTGGTTGAATAATAAAATTGTTTGAAATAGAAATGCTATAATTTTTGCTCATCACTTTGTTCTCACCTTTATGAAATTTATCGCCGGGCTCTTTGACTTCCTTTTTGACCATTTCTATTTTTACTTCCTTTGTATTCTCTATTTTCATTTCTTCAAATTTCTGCATATATTTTAAATCTTCTCCAAGCTCTTGAATATCTTCTCCTAGATCCACGTCTTCTTCGTATTCTTCCCTTTTTCTTTCATGCTCTTCATAATTTGCATCATCTTCATTGACTTTATCTTCTTCCTCTTCCTCTTCTTCATTCTCCTTCGTATTTAATTCATTAGCAGTCGCCTTTTTCACTTGATTAGTTTAATTTTGTATGCTCTTCTATTCCTATTCTTGTGACTTTCTCTTTGGTTACTTCTTCGATCATTGGTAGCTCATTTACTTTTATTTTCTCAATTTTCTCTTCCATTAATTCTTTGATCTTTGATATCGTTTTTCATTTTCTCTTTCATATCGTTTTTCATTTTCTCTTTCTCTTCCTTTGCAACATTCTCTCTCAGCTCATTATTTTTCTTTTCGTCCTTCTCATCGGCTGACATATTTTCTTCAACATATTGCATTTCCTTCTTGTTAGCTTTCATATTCAAGTACCATGCTTTTTCATCTTTAATTTCAACTACTTCGAGTGCGCATATCAGTAAACAATCATATTCGTCTTCTTCAACGAAGTTAGATCTTTTGTGAAGTTTAGTGATAGTTATCTACATTCAGAAGCAAAATGCCCAAATTTATTACAATTATAACATTTTATTTTTGATTTATCATATCTTTGTCTTCCATTGTAATTTGCGTTTCCTCCTCTTTCTCGACCTCTTGTAGTATATGTATTTTTCCTTTTCTCCTCTTTATGATAGTCACTTCTTCCGTAATTTTGACTACGAGTTCTTCCACTTTGGCTCCGACTTCTTTATTTTTAATTGTCTCATTTCCCCCAAGGTAAGTTTTATTTGAAGAGCTTGGTTTAATGGCTCTTCTTTAACCTTTTTCTTCATGGGCTTGAAGTAAACCCAAGAGTTGATCAACAGTCATGGATCCTAGATCTTTAGATTCTTCAATTGCTACAACTATTTAATCGAATTTTGAATCTAAAGATCGTGGAATTTTCTCAACAACTCTAGAGTCTTCCATTTTCTCTCCATATCTTTTCATTTGATTTATAGTTAAAACTCGAGAAAAATAATCATCAATTGATTCTGATAATTTCATATGTAAAGGTTCAAACTCACATCGCATAGTTTGTAGTCTAATTTTCTTCACTTTGTCAATTCCCTTAAAAGCGTTCTCTAAAATCTCCCATGCTTCCTTACTACTTTGTGCATTAGCTATCTTCTCGAACACAACATCATCCAAACTATGGTAAATTAGCGTAAGAGCCTTCTGATCCTTCTTCTTCAAATTCTTCAAATTATCCTTTTCAATCTGGGATAAAGTGGAAATATCGGCGGGTTCTTCATACCTATTTTCTACAACATCACATGCATCTTGCGATTCAAGCAACGCCTTCATGTGAATGCTCCAATTTTCATAATTCTCCTTCTTTACTAAAGGAACTTGAAAAAGATTCGTTCCATTTGTCATCTTCCTTGATTATCAATCTGGCTTTGATACCACTGTTGGAAATTTTAGGAGTATCTTCAAGCTCTGATACAAATGTTGTGAAATTTCTATAAGAAGAAGAAGGAGAAGTAACTGCTAATTTGCAAATGGAGATTAAGATATAAATATTTTGTAAAGGAGGAAATAAGCTTTATTTTCTTTGTCCTTTTCTTTTCGCTTGCATACAATTACATTTACTTGCTTGGATACATCAAATGAGAGAGCACATCTCAATTTATAATGGAGTATATTCTCTAGACTTTTCTTTTTCCAGACTTTACTTCAATCTTCTATTTTCTAGATTTTTCTTGACAAAGCATTTTCTAGAATTCTCTAAATTACATATTAGTTAACTCCATATTTTCCTCTATGCTTAATTTGGCATTTTCATAAATACAAAGATTAAAATTGTCAACATAATCAACGTTTTCTAAAAACCAAGTTTATTTCCAATAAAGGGAAGCATAATCTAATCTTTTTGAATTTTTGTTTTAAACTCGATTAGGTTACATTAGGGTGTGAACTTGAATTATGAATGAAAGAATCTCGATTGAGAAAATAAGCGACTTAGAGAATATTTATTACATGCCCATTAGGCTAATTATCCATTAAGAATTATATATAAACTATCTTATCCTCACTCGCTAAAGGAAAAACCCGACCCTCCATTTTACTTTCAAGGACTTCCCTTTTCACTTCCTCGTCCCTCTCAAAAGCTCCATTGGGGAAATATTAAATAAAAGAGTACTCAAATAAAAGAAATTTTGCTTGGAATTTTTAAGCGGTTAATTTGTGGGTAGCAACTGGTCTACATCAAGCTTTAACTTTGGCATATCAATTAGATTGAAGAAATTCCTAGGAACAGATAAAACAATAAGTGAATGTGACTAAATTCTATATTATTTGTTAATTGTGTACCTTTATTTTTGTTATTATTTAAAGGCAAACGAATGTATTGGAATGATAAATTAAATATAAAAATTGGTATGGGAGACTATGGTTTTAACTGAATAAATTGGATCACTAGTTGATTTGATTATATTCGAACAAGTATGGAAATTTTGTGAAAGATTACGAATTTTAGTCGGATAGAATTTATTTATAGTTGATTTAATTATGTTGGAATAAATATGGTAATTGGAATAAGAGATTGTGGATTGTAATTGAATAAATTAGATATATAGTTTGTTGTTTCTTTTTGAAAGAGGGTCCTTGGTAGCTTTTATTCACAAACAAAAGATATGTATAAAGTACAAGCTAGCCCAAAAAAGCCATAAATCCAACACCAGCTGATGCAAACACTTACAAATGCTATAATACAAAATAAAAGAAAAATCCTAGCCCATCAACGCATCCACTCCATAACTCAGAAAACAAGGTTCGAATAGCTTTAGAGATACTACCGACCCGCATTCAGTTCGTCTAAAATAAGGTGGCGTGCAAAGGAGGAAATACTTCAGTTGCATTAAACTTTGCCTATTCAAACTCAAAAAAATACCAAAAATCTAGTTCATGGCAGAATGAGCTGAAAATAAAATTTACTGAAAGCAAAACAGATGTAACAACCAAAGATTGGTTGCCATGATTTTGGAGAAGAAGGGCTGCTGGAGAAGGAGGGTTGCTGTTCACAGGCAGAAAAGGGAGAAAACAACTAAATTCTGGCAAAATTCTCCAGAGTTGGCCCTAGGATCATCGGAGGAGGTGCCGGAGGGTGTCAGTGGTGTGTTAGAGGCTTTAGCTGCTGGAAACATGGCCTGATGAGAGAGTTATATATGTGTATCAGTGTGTGCATGTGTGCATGTGCAAAACTGATACAAACTGATTTGAGGGTCTGTGTTGAATAGTGTGTATTTGCAGTGTATTGTGGAGTGAAGTGAGTTGGTTTTATGAGTTGAACTAGTCTGTATTGGGTTGTTTAAGTTGGGTTGAGTCAAGTTGTATGTGTGCATGGGTGTGTATTTATGGATGTACATGCACTGATCTTTTTATGGAGAAATCTGAATGCAATTATCTTCTTCTTTATTTTTAGTTTTATTACAATCTTTAGTTCAGTATCTTCTTCTTTAATTATTTGTTAATTAGTTAATCAGTTTGCTAGTTACCTCCTTAATTCAGTTCAAGTTTTTCTTCTTATTCCTTATTTACCATTCCATTTTCTGCTATTACAATTCTGCATTATTTCAATATTCGTTCTTGTTTCTAGTTATCATTTGTCCTTTAGTTCCAGTCCTTGTTGCCTGTAGCTTATGATTTTCCAATCCTTGTTAAATGTTGCAATTTCAGTTCTTGTTGTTATATTTCTGCCATTTATTTTTGTTGAATCTTGTATACCTTTGTTTGTTCAACTTCTTGCTATCTGTTCTTGTTAAATTCTTGCAAATTGTTATACGTTCTTTATAATTCTACCATTACAATTCTGTTATTCACTGCCTTCTTTTGTTTGATTCATTTTATTGCTACTAATAATAATCAGCACTTGTCCTTTGTTGAAAATTTGTTCATGTCACTGCCATTCACAATGCATTTGCTCCATCAATACAAGTTCCGATCATCTTTTCCTCATATACCTGCTTCAATACTATACTACTTATCATTATTCTTTGGGTACAAATCAATTCGGTTCAATCTTGATTCAATTCTATTGCTTGCACAACAAGCAACCACCATATCTTCATTTCTTGTGCATTTCTGATACCTACACATATACATTGCCTCCATATCAACACCACACTTCATCAAATTACCAGTTATCCTCACCAAAACTCGATTGATCCACCATGAACAAAGCATTAGAGCAACCCACCTCTTCCAATTTGGTATCAGAGCGGCTATTTGAGGCGATCCCAAACCCTCAAATCGATCCTCACTTCACCACTAGTAACCAAAATCTGATTCCTTCACAAATACAAAATCAAGAACTAGCATGACTTCGATAAGAGGAAATCAACAACTGAACAACCTCTTCCCTCAAAGATTTGGAGCAACCTAATCAAGATTTGAATGCAATGTTTGAAGGAGTGCACAATATACTCACCACCTTGGTCCAAAACATTCAACACCTTAAGAATCAACCACTTATAATAACCCAACAACCACCTATGCACCACGAGAAACCATCTATTTCTCAGCCACCTCCTGCACCACCTCAAGACCCCTATCCTATGCAAATGCCAACATTTCCATAACTAACACCTCAACATCCACCAAGAAACCCTGCAAATGCTCTAAGAAACCATTATAAACCTCTAAACTTCCATCAGGAACCACCACGACCCCCTTATCTACCCAGATCACCCTATCAATATAATTACTATCCTGATAACTGTGCTATATTCTCACCCTTATCATCCTTGAAACTTGACTTTCCTACCTTTTTCTAATGAAGAGAGAGTGACTAACTGGTTAAGGAAAGTGGAACAGTTCTATAGATTTCACCATATAGAGGAGAGAGGTTGAGTGGGCATATGTTCTTTTTCCCTCAAAATGGAAGCACTACAGTGGTACCACCGGTATACCAACAATGTCCATAATCATGGAGCTTAGCCAATGTTCAAAGAAAATATCATGGTTAGATTTAATCCAGAAGAGATGGAGAGGCCCTATGAAGCATTAGCAGGATTAAAATAAATAACAACTGTCTTGGCATATCTTAACAAATTTGATTAATTTCAAGAAGTTGCTGATTCCCTTCCTCCAAATTTCCTACTAGACAGATTTATTGATGGTTTAAAGGAAGAAATAAAATATGATGTGCTTACTTCAAGGCCTGTTGATTTCAGAGAACCAGTAACCCTAGTAAAGATGTTTGAAAGTAAGTATATCCATACAAAGAAAAGCACCAAGAATCCCAATTCCAACCCCATTACTCTAAGAAATGCCACGGTAAAACCCTAATATCCTCAAAATCCTTCCAACTCTAATCCTAACCCAATTACAAATCCCAGAGACACCTAATTAGAGGCCTTGGCTAGATGTAAAGGCTTAACTCCCAGTCAATTGATTGAAATGAGGAGGCAAAACCTTTGTTATGGATGCAAAGAAAGATGACATAGAGATCATAAATGCAAGCATACCCAAGTTTACCTGCTGGAAGGAATAATGCCCTTACAAGATGAAGATTGTCCAGAAAATAATGAAATCCATGATGTGCCAAAACCTGAAACCAATATTGAGGAAAGGCCATCCATTACCCTACAAACTATGTGTGGAATTCCTACTCATTCCACCATTAAAGTCAAAGGGAACATTCAGAGTAAGCCAGTCTGAATCCTTATTGATTCTGGGTCCATACATAGTTTCATTAATGAAAACTTGGCTACAAAATTGGGTTTAAAAATTGACTAGTCTAAGATTTTTGAAGTAGTAGTAGCTAATGGTGAGAAACTAACTGGGTCTGGAGTATGCAATGATGTTATACTCAAGTGTCAGGGGTGTACCATGCTAGTTGATTTGCTCTTGTTTCCTTTAGAAGGTTATCAGGTAGTACTGGGTGCTCAATGGATGAAAAGTTTGGGTGAAGTCACTCTTAATTTGGATCAATTATAGGTGAAATTTAAGTACAATAACAAGCCATATGTATGGCAAGGATTGAAGCAAGATGAAATGAAGGTTGTTAAGAAGAAGAAAATGACTAAAGAATGTGCAAAGGGACAACATGCTATGATGTTGTGCTTTCAAGTTGTTTCTGCAGAAAAACCTACCACACATATGCCACCAGAATTTGGTGAACTCCTAAAGCAATACCCAGAAATACATCCTCTACCCTAAGCCTTCCCCCCACTAAGAACACATGACCACACAATTCCACTACTAACCAATTCCAAACCAGTATGCTTGAAACACTATTGGCATTCTTACCACATAAAGAATGAATTAGAAAAGATCATCCATGAGATGTTGGAGACTGGAATTATCAGGCCTAGTAGTAGTCAAATATTCATCCCTAGTTGTGATGGTAAGGAAGAGAGATGGCGCATGGAGACTTTGTGTTGATTACAAGAGCTTGAATTCACAATTAGTGAAGGATAAATTCCCCATCCCCTTGATTGAAGACTTGTTTGGTGAGGAACATAGTTCACAATACTTCAATAAACTGGCCTTAAGGTCGGGCTACCATCAAATTAGGATGAATGAGTCAGGTTTACACAAAAGTGCCTTTAAGGCACATGATAGGCCTTTTGAATTTCTGGTGATGCCATTTGGATTAGTCAATGCTCCTTCCACCTTCCAATCTCTCATGAATGATGTTTTTAAACCATTTTTCAGAAAATTTATATTAGTATTTTTTGATCACATATTAAGAAATAGCCAGACTTGGTCTGAGCATTTGGAACATCTCAAAATTACCTTTAAGGTCTTAAACCATAATCAATTGAAGATCAAGCCATCTAAATGCAAATTTTCCAAAGAAATATCCAATACCCGGGCTATATAATCTCTAATCAAGGCATAGTAGTAGATCCAAGTAAGGTTAAAGCAGTGCTAGAGTGGAAATTACCCAAGAATCTAAAGTTATTGAGGGGGTTTCTTAGGTCTGACAAGCTACTATAGAACATCCAAAACTATAGGGTGATTGCAAAGCCTTTAACTAAAATGTTGAAGAAGAATGCATTTTAGTGGACTGAAGAAGCTATGTAGGCTTTTCAAAGACTTAAGAAATGTTTGATTAATCCTCTCATATTAGCAATGCCTGACTTTAACATGCCTTTTACTATAGAATGTGATACATGTGGATAAGGTGTAGGAGCTATGTTGACTATGTTAAATTTTGTGACACTATATGAAGGAGAATTGAAGGGGACGGATGTAGCTTGGTGTCGGAGAAGACGGATTGCGAAACGGAGTCCGGAGGAGCAAACTGGGGGGTGTTTGATGTGCTGGCTGCCTGCAGCCTGCTGCCAGACGTCTGCAGGCATGGGCCAGACGTCTGGCCCTACAGGGTCCAGTTTCCCGAAAGTTCGGTCAGACGTCTGGAGCCCTGTCCCAGACGTCTGAGCCGACGAATTGCTGTTTTCTGGACTGGGTTTAGTGTTATTTCGTTCAGGGGCAAGTTTGTCTTTTGCCAGGGTTTTCTCCACTAGTATATATGCTCTCTTCATTTGAAAGAGGCTGCAGGGGTTAATTCATCATCTCTAATCAAGGGTTTAGTCCTCCATTAATTAGGGTTTTAGGCAAAACTCTATTTCTTCAATTCTATTCTCCTCAAACATATATTCTTATTGAATAGATCATTGTAATCAATCTCTTGTACTCTTCTCATATGGTGATAATAAAAGATCTCTCTCAAAGTGGATGTACACTAACACGACGTTAGTGGAACCACTATAAATCGGTGTGTGATTTATTGTTTCGTTATTGTTTATTATTCTCTATTGCTTGTGGTGTTATTGTGATCTTGTTTGGATTTGGTTTTATTGAATTCTTCGAGTGTTTGGTTATTTTGCACTATCTATCACGATCAAGCTTTTCCACGTGCGTTTGGGGATTTTGGTTTGAGCGGTCTCGATTGAAATCCGCCATAACATTTGGTATCGGAGCTTTGGAGTTGGTAGGTGGTTGTTGAAATGCCGGAAACGGATAACTCTGGAAATTCAATGGCTAGTTCAAGTGGTATAGCACCGTATGTACGTGGGTCATATGTGGCGTCGGGATCGCAATTGGTTATCGACAAGTGGAATGGCGATAATGATTTTGAAAAATGGCAATGGAAGATGAAAGCGGTTCTAAGGAGGAATCGGGTACATCGAGTGGTGTTTGATACACATTTGTTGCCGGCGGACATCTCGGATGTCGAGAGAGAAGAAATGGAAGAGTGGGCATTTACTACACTTCAACTTGCTATGGGAGAGAATGTGATTTCTGAAATTAATGGTGAGACCACCGCTAAGGGAATTTGGGACAAGTTGGAAGAATTGTACATGAAGAAGTCTCTAACTAATTGTTTGATCTTGTTGCGAACGTTTTTCACCTATAAGATGAAAGAAGGAACTTCGCTAAAGACACATTTGAATGTGTTTGATGATTTTCTAATGAAGATGAAGGCAGTAGATTTGAAGATTGAGGAAGAGCAAAAGGCGATGATATTGTTATGTTCGTTGCCGGACCGTTATACGGGTTTCTCAAATAGTTTGATCTATAGCCGGGATACATTGACGTTAGATGATGTCAAGACCGGTCTTCTTAGTGAGGAATTGAGAGATCAAATGAAGGAGTTGAGTGTCGGTGGTAGTAGTAGTGCCGGTAATGGTCAAGGTTTGTTTGTGGAGAAGGAAAGATATGTGAAGAAGGACAACCGGGGGCGTTCTAAATCAAGGAATCCCAGTTGGAGAGGAAAATCAAAGGAAAGGAAAGGCAAGTGCTATATTTGTAAGAAACACGGTCATTGGAAGAATGAGTGTTCGGACAAGGAGAAGGGTAAAAGGGAAGTAGCATCTTCATCTGTAGCGGTGGAGAGAGGTATTGGTGAGGAAGACGTAGATGTGTTGACGGCGGTAGCATCGGATGTTTCCGGAAGTGAGTGGGTGCTCGACTCGGGGGCGTCGTATCATATGACGCCTAATAGGAATTGTTTTTCTTCTCTTGTTGCTAAAGATGAAAATTCAATTATTATGGAAAATGGTGTTATGTGTAGGTCTCAAGGCATTGGTTCCGTACAAATTCGAATGTTTGACGGAGTGGTTCGTACTCTCACTAATGTACGCTATGTTCCGGGACTTCGGAAGTCTCTTATCTCTTTGGGGCAATTGGATTCTCTTGGATGTAAGATCACTATTGAGAGTGATTGTTTACGGGTTTCGAAAGGGGCACTTGTGGTCATGAAAGGTGCTAGGGCTCATGGTGTTTATTTGCTTCGTGGAGAGACCGTAGAAGGTGAAACTTGTGTAGGTGTTGATAGTTCTTGTGGCTTGGATGCGACAAGGTTGTGGCATTTGAGGTTGGGTCATAGCTCGGAGAAGAGTTTGGAGATTCTTCGGAAGAGGGAGATGATCAATGGTGAGAGTTTCAACAAATTGGAGTTTTGCGAAGAGTGTGTCTTGGGGAAGCAAACAAAAGTATCATTCGGTGAAGGAAAACATGATTCTAGAAATGTTCTTGAGTATGTGCACACGGATGTATGGGGACCGACACTGGTAGCTTCTTTGGGAGGAGCAAGGTATTATATTTCCTTTATAGATGATTTTTCTCGTAAAGTTTGGGTGTATGTAATGAAGGAAAAGTCGGAGGCATTTGCAAAGTTCAAAACATGGAAGGCTCTCGTTGAGAATGAGAGTGGTAAGTCTTTGAAGGTTCTTAGGTCCGACAATGGCGGGGAGTATGTTTCCGGAGAATTCTTAGAGTTTTGCAAGCATCATGGGATTCGGAGATATTTTACTACACCGGGAGATCCGCAATTAAATGGAGTTGTGGTGTAACAACCCGAGTTTTTCTAACACGAAAAACCGGACCATTTGGGTAAAATGAAGAAGAGGTAGAAGAAGAAAATAAAAGAAAAACAACATCAGAATCTAACCATCGCAGCGGAATAAAATATAATATATCAACAGATCTTTACACAAATCAAAATTATATCTGTTTATACAATACATCATCAGAGTACATCAACATCCATAACATACAACTAAATACACAGCGGAAAAATAATAACAAGTACGGGAGTACGTATCGACATCCAGCTCGTCTCCTGAGCTCCACAGCATCATATCCTGAACCTGTTTATCTCGGTCTGACCCGAGCATCATATAAAACAATACCCGAGTCAGTCTGAAAAACCAGCGTGAGAAAATCACACTCAAATTGATTATTAAAGTTTCAAAATCCTTTGAAAACAAAAGCATCTCGTAAGACCACGCCACAAATAAACATGTCGGGTTTTTACCTTACGATAGCTAAAACACTTTATATCAAAATCCTCTGATATTATAATAGTGTCTACAGAAAGTAAAATATAATCTAGCTGAAATGCTTGCATCTCACATTTCAACAATAGTTGGGCACAATCAAAACCGTACAAGCACGTAGGGAGAATGGATTTCTAACGAATGACTAGGCACTGGGGTACCACCTGTCACAGTACGTGGCCTAGATCACAGTACCGAGGAGTACGCCCGCTCCCCTGCAACACAAGGCCGGAACCATCCCTTACTGGATGATCCCGAATAAAATCACCCCACGGTTGGGATCAGCAACCGCACCACTAAGCCGAAATAAAAAGGGACATCTAGACAGGGATGACCTTACCCTCCAGTGGGAGCTACCCACGAAGCCTTGCTGCATAACCCCTGATTTTCAGTCATTCCCGGTTGATGAGGTTCGAGGCTAAACGATACCTTTAGAGAACATATCCCTTAGAATGCCCATCGTCCGCTGACGATGTTTCGCAAGCATTCGTCCATACAAGTCCGTCCCGGGTTCGAACGGAACCGAAGGCACTACTCCTACTACATCCATTTTGGAAATATCCTCAAGATTAGTAGCGACTAGCCCTTGCACTTCACAGCTCCATCTTCGACTCCGAAATCGTTACACGAAACGTACAAACCGGATCGAAGTGGTATTCGAGTCTCCAGAGCTAGAATCCCGGTATACGGAAACCCGATCCCGGTCTCTTCGAAACGATCAGCGCATTGGCCAATATTGATAGTCGGTTATTTAACTATCAATTAACATCCACAAGCAACCATCACACAATTAAATAATTTCCCACATTATTTATTTGCCCAAATATCTTTCCAAGATATATTTCCGAATTTTCAAAACTCATTTGAAAACAATTTCAAAACAGTTTCCGCTTACGGAATACATTTCCAAATATTTATTTCCTCTGAAACACCAAGTACAAAACACTTAGATTTTAAAATAATCTTAAAACACTTTACTATAAATATACTTAATAATATTGAAATAAAAAAAAAACTACTTTAATACCTTAACAAAATATATACTTAAGAAATATTTAAAATGAAACCACTTTACAAATATAAACTAAATTTCTCTTTTTAAAATATAATACCAAATCACTTTTATATAATTACTACAATAATAGATCTTTGAAAAATACTTACTTTAAAGTTTAAATATTTAAAAAGAATAGGTTTCCTAAAACATACTTACTTAGGAAATTAACATTTAGAAATAATAAATTTTCTAAAATATGCTTTTAAAAATACAATTAGAACTTTTAACTTATATTAAAATTGCTTTGAAAACGTACTTGGCTATACAGAGAAATATCCTTCTCACTCCCATCTTTTAAAAATAAAATAACATTTATTTTTAAACCAAACCATATCCTTTTATAAATTCCCACTTTGAAATTATATTTTCAAATATCCTCTGATATTTTATTTTACTTTACAAACCCAGTTTATCTCTCCCAAATCTCATTTCTCTTTAAAATTCAAATTCCAAAGTATTTAAATCAATTTATAATTGATTTCCCAATTTATTTTACTTTGAAATAAATTTTCTTACTTAATCCATTTATTTCCAAATTCATTAACTTCTAGATTTTATTTCTCATTATGATTTAAAATCTTTAAACCGAAACACAAGTTTCAGATTTCCCAAATTCCTTCTCTTTTTAATTACATTTAAACATTGAATTAAAATAAATTTTTATCCCTTTAAATAACATCACATAAGTCTTCTTTAAATTCAACATTTCTCTATTTATTCAAAATTTCTCTTTTCCATATTTAATTTATTCGAATTCACTAGAATTACTTAACTTAATTTTACTCTTTTATATTTTTCCAAAAATCCAATTCAATTGCTTTTGATAACTCATTATACTGGGAAATTCAATCCAACCAGATTATCCAATATAAATTATCACAGGATAACAACATTCATATCACATAATATTTAAACAAAAATTAAATATTTTGAGGAATCCAGTTGGATCCCTCCAACCTATTTCCCTGCATCCACAGACGTTAGCACAATACCAATTCCACTTCAAGGTGGAATATCGCGGTATATGGGTTTTATAAAATCATCCGCTATTATGCGGCGCATAGGGTCTCATCCGCTATATAAATGCGGGAATATCAACTCCAATATATACATATGCCAATATGTATATATTGCTATATACTACTATATATACTATCATATCCAATCAATCCAATCATTCAACCAGACATTCAAATTTAACCAATTAAATTAAAATTATAATTTAACTGAGTGAGATTAACTCACCTTTTGCCCCTTCAATTTTGCAATTCAACCCAAATCAATAGTCCTCTTCACGATGCCAGACCTTACTGCCGATTTCCAATTCGAGATCGAGTCGTCAACGACCACCTGAGGTCAAACGCGCCGCCGCCATCGTGCAACTCCGCTTCACCGAGAGTCGAACGCAAACGACACAACCGGAGCTATCCTCCTCAACAACCCTAGCTCGCGAGAACTGGCCGCGCCCCTCCTCTCTACCTGACCTCGATCGAAACCCAACCAACTCCAACCGCTCCCCCTCACAAACATTGCCGCAGATCGACAGCCAAACCCCCAATCACGCAAAACCCTAGCCCACGTCCCTGCTCGCGCCGAGCATCTCCGCCTGCCCACACTGCACCGCCCCACATCGTCGAGCTCAAAACCTCACTGCTCCACTTGGCGACCAAGTCGCGAATCCAAACCACCCAAACATCGAGCGTCGATGCTTCCTCGAACACAGTGACCGATCCACGTTCCCCCCATTCGAACCCAGTACGCCTTGCGATCGAGACAACTTCCTCAAGACTAAACTCTAGCTGCTCCAAAACTTGCCGCCGTGATACAATAGATCCTCAGAACTTCGATCGTTCGAGAATAACAACTCGATTTCGCTGATGATTCTAACCAAAGCCGAAGAAATATATGGGGTTCGCGAATTAATTGAAGAAACGAAAACAAGATTTCGTTTTGTATTGAAGGGGAATAAAGGAAAGGATAGGCGGTTAAGAACTAGGATAGAATAGCGTTACAAAGAAGATAGGGCTTTTTAGAGGACGCGTGTTAACCCAGTTGAACACGTGTGGACAGACAGTGTGATCCAGAAGGCTCGTAGTCTAGATATGGAAAGAAATATTGACTAGTCAAACACCATAGCTTATTTTAAAATTCCAAATTTTAAATCGACCCGAAATCGTAGCCAAAAATTTTTAAAACTGAACAAAACATCTTTAAATTAGATTCTATCACTTTTATTATCTTTCATATTATCAATATAAATTTTACAAGCTTTCAAATTATTTTTAACAAGCTCAAAACTCCGGATTCTCTATTTTACCCTATATTCAATTGTCTAATTCAAAAATTAAATTATCCAATAAATACCGTATATTTGAAATTAAAGTTAAAATTTAACCTTCGAATATTTAAAATAAATTAAATATTCCCATTTCAAATATACAAAAATTCCGGGTCGTCACATGTGGAGAGGATGAATCGTACTCTACTAGAGAAAGCTCGATGCTTGAGATTGACATCGGGTTTGTCTAAGGGATTTTGGGCCGAAGCTTTGTCAACCGCGGTGCATATCATTAATCGAATTCCGTGCTCGGCTATTGATAACAAAATTCCGAAGGAAGTGTGGAAGGGAAAGAGTATTGACTTGAGCTGTCTTCGTGTCTTTGGAAGTCCGGTTTATGTGCATGATTCGGGTAATGATAAGCTTGAACCTAGAGCTTTCAAGGGGATTTTGCTTGGCTATACGGATGGTGTGAAAGGCTATCGGATTTGGAATCCGGAAACGAAGAAGGTGACAAACTCTTGTCATGTTACTTTTGATGAGTCGGCATTGTTTAAGGAGAATGAGAGCTCATCGGATATTCCGGTCTTGGTTCGTGATGAATCGAAGGAGAAGGAAATTATTCCACCATTTCGTCCCAGTGGTAGAGGAGGTAGAGTAGTTGAAGATGCTTGTGAAGAAAATGTGGTTGATGTTACATCACAAAGTCCACGTGGTGCCTCTAGTAGTGTTGGTGATGTACACGAGCCTGGAGAAGTTTCGGTTCAAGGTGGAGCCGAAAGGAGTTTGGGTGAAAATATTGCTACTCGGGTTGGGCGTCGTCCCATAAGACCACCCGAAAGATATGGTGATTGGAACTATCTTAGCTTTTGTGATAAGTTGGACTATGCGCTTCATGTAGTCCAAGATGAGCCAATGGACCTTGATGATGTCATGAATTCGAGTGATAGCTCGAAGTGGATTTGTGCCATGGAGGAAGAGATACAATCATTGTTGAAGAATCGAACTTGGAGTTTGGTTCCGCTTCCTAAAGGAAACGTGCTATAGGGTGCAAATGGATATACAAGATGAAGGACGATGGAAGATACAAAGCTAGGCTAGTGGCTAAGGGGTTTGCATAAAGAAAGGGGAAGGAGTATGATGAGATATTCGCACTGGTTGTGCGCCATACTTCTATCCGGGTATTACTTGCCATAGTTGCTATTCAGGACTTGGAGTTGGAGCAACTTGATGTGAAGACCGCCTTCTTGCATGGTGACTTGGATGAAGACATTTACATGAAGCAACCACAAGGTTTTGTGGTAAATGTTAAGTCAAATATGGTGTGCAAGTTGAAGAAATCGCTATATGGGTTGAAGCAATCACCTAGACAATGGTACAAGAGATTTGATCATTTTATGCTTGAAAACGGTTTTAATAGAAGCGTCAAGAATGCTTGTGTGTATTTCAAGAAGTTGGGAAATGATTGTTGGGTGTATTTACTCTTGTATGTGGATGACATGCTCATTGCTTCGAAGGACAAGAATGAAATCAACAAGTTGAAATTGCAATTAAAGTCGGAATTCGAAATGAAGGATCTTGGAGAAGCAAAGAGGATATTGGGCATGGAAATAGAAAGGGATCGAAAGCGTTTTGAGTTGAAATTGACTCAAAAGGAGTACATTAAGAAAGTGTTTTGCTGGTTTAGCATGGAGAATGCAAAGGCGTCAAATACACCTTTACCTTTGCATGTGAAGCTTTCGAGTAAAGGGTCACCTATCTTGGAGAAAGACAAGGCTTATATGGAAAAGGTGCCATATGCAAGTGCGGTTTGAAGTTTGATGTATGCTATGGTGTGTACAAGGCCCGATATAGAAAATGCCGTCGGGGTGGTTAGTCGTTTTATGTCTAATTCGGGAAAATCGCATTGGGAAGCTGTGAAGCTTATATTGAGATACCTTAGTTGTACGTCATCTCATGGTCTTGTTTTTGGCGGTAGTGGGAAAATGAATTGCAACTTGGTTGGTTATTGTGATTCAGACTACGCCGGTGATAGAGATAGGAGAAAGTCAACTTCCGGTTATGTCTTCACACTTGGTGGTACGGCCATAAGTTGGAGATCGAGATTGCAGACCGTAGTAGCTTTATCCACTACGGAGGCGGAGTTGATAGCCGCGGTAGAGGCGACGAAGGAAGCTCTCTATTTGAAGCGATTGTTGTGTGACTTGGGTATTGAACACGATAGCATCGATGTTCAATGTGATAGCCAAAGTGCTATTCACTTGGCGGAGAATTTGGCGTTTAGCTCACGGACGAAGCATATAGAAGTGAGGGAGTCATTCTTGGTAGCCATGGATGAGGATAAGCAAGTATATCTTCGAAAGGTGCACACAAAGGAAAACGCGGCGGATATGTTCACCAAGGCATTGCCGGTTGGGAAGTTCGAGCATTGCTCGGACTTGATTCGCTTGGAGAAGTGCTAGGTGCCACGGGGTGGCACGGTTTGAGAGAGATACTTGTGTAGATGAGGAAGAGTATTGGTATGAAATTGTCGTTCTATCTTCTTGGTGTAGTGCTAGTGTACACTCCTAGTGCTCTTGTCTTTGGTGAGACGGTGTTGGATGTTTTCCACATTTCATTGGTGGGTGGGGGCTTTGTGCCTGAACTCGTTGATGGAGTGCAATGGGGGGTGGCTATGCTGGAACCCGTTGGGAAAACATTCATGTTTGGTTGAAGGTAGAAGTGTTGGTAGTTGGAGCTGTCGGTTGTTGATGGTATGGTACCATTGGTGTTGGAGATGGATATAGTGTCAAGGTGGAGTGTTAAATTTTGTGACACTATATGAAGGAGAATTGAAGGGGATGGATGTAGCTTGGTGTCGGAGAAGACGGATTGCGAAACGGAGTCAGGAGGAGCAAACTGGGGGGTGTTTGATGTGCTGGCTGCCTACAGCCTGCTGCCAGACGTCTGGCCCTACAGAGTCCAGTTTCCCGAAAGTTCGATCAGACATCTGGAGCATTGTCGCAGACGTCTGAGCCGGCGAATTGCTGTTTTCTGGGCTGGGTTTAGTGTTATTTCGTTCAGGGGCAAGTTTTTCTTTTGCCAGGGTTTTCTCCACTAGTATATATGCTCTCTTCATTTGAAAGAGGCTGCAGGGGTTAATTCATCATCTCTAATCAAGGGTTTAGTCCTCCATTAATTAGGGTTTTAGGCAAAACTCTATTTCTTCAATTCTATTCTCCTCAAACATATATTCTTATTGAATAGATCATTGTAATCAATCTCTTGTACTCTTCTCATATGGTGATAATAAAAGATCTCTCTCAAAGTGGATGTACACTAACGCGACGTTAGTGGAACCACTATAAATCGGTGTGTGATTTATTGTTTCGTTATTGTTTATTATTCTCTATTGCTTGTGGTGTTATTGTGATCGTGTTTGGATTTGGTTTTATTGAATTCTTCGAGTGTTTGGTTGTTTTGCACTATCTATCACGATCTAGCTTTTCCGCGTGCGTTTGGGGATTTTGGTTTGAGTGGTCTCGATTGAAATCCGCCATAACAGACTCAAATTGGTATACCTTTGGCATTTTAAGCAAAGCCTTGCATGGAAATTTTTTGGCATTATCTACATATGATCAGGAACTCTTAGCAATTATTATTGCAACTAAAAGATGGGCACAATATTTGATGGGGAAACAATTCATTATCAAAACTGATCATCAAAGCTTAAAATACTTATTGACTTGAAAATTATCCACTGGACTTCAGCATAAATGGATGGCTAAACTACATGGCTTTGATTAAAGGGTGGAGTATAAGAGTGGGAAGGAGAATGTAACGACCCGTAAATTTTCGATAATTAAATTGTTAATTTAATAAGATTTTGGTAATATAATATTGAAAGAAAGAAAAAATTGGGATTTATTTATGAAATAGTAACCAAAATGAAATATAACAATGTTAATTAAAGGTTATCGTTAACAATTTGAATGAAATTCCAATGAATGAAATAATGTAAATGTTATACTTGGCTATAAATTAAATATAAGAAAACAAACGTAAACATTGAATTGATTAATGAATTTAAAATATAATATATGGTAATTGAATAAAATCAATGTTCTGTAAGTAATTATAATTTTTTTTTGAAAGTAATAAACTTAAATGTAATTAAAGGTTAATGGTGACAATTGTTATAAGTTACCTATTTGTTTAGTTCATAAAATTAAATTTGAAATCAATTGCAGTTAATTGACTTAATTCGTGCAGTTAGTGTAGATTAAATTAGTAATTGGATAATGTTAATTCAATAAGGAGTAACCAATGTAAATTCTATTCATAATATGACAATTGATTGAATAAAAATAATTAAAAATTCAAGTTGATTAATTTATTGGATTTTAAGCTGTAATAAATGGATTATTGAAATTAAATGAAATGAAATATTACGTTAATGGGAATTAATAAGAAATGGGAATATATTAATGTAATAAATATAAATCAATGTTAATTATACCCATAAGATGATAATTTATTGAATAACAAGATGGAAATAAGAATATATGGATTTATTGGGAATTTAAATTTATAATTACTAGATTAATTGAAATTGAAATTAAATACTGTAAATTGTGAAATATTCAATGATAAATTAATATAGAAATTTGTTTAAAGGATTCTAAATTTACCAAGTAATCCAAATTGATAAAATTTGTAAATAATTAAATTTGAATTGGAAAATTGATTTAATTAACTTAATATTAATTTATTTAATTAATGTGAAAATAGCCATTTTGGCAACTGACTCGGATTTCGACGAAACTAGTTTCATCGAGTCCGTAACGGTGAATTATTGTAGGATTTCAAGTTTCATAACGATCGAACTTGTCGTTTAATCATACGGGCTCGAAACGCATAGAAATTTATTTAATTAAAATCAATTGAAATCAATTTGAAATAAGCTGATTTTAACATAACTTCTTCATACGATGGAATTAGGACTTGAAACCTATTCCATTGGGTTTAAAAATATCGAAAACATCTATTTTGATATATGGGGTGACCCATTTTCGTTCCGCAGACAGAACGAGC
Source organism: Allium fistulosum (assembly GCA_030737815.1). NCBI lineage: Eukaryota > Viridiplantae > Streptophyta > Magnoliopsida > Asparagales > Amaryllidaceae > Allium > Allium fistulosum. Next base: position 332,255,588 of record CM060906.1, read on the forward strand.
TTTTCGGGTCGTTTATCGTTCAATTTCCAAATCAAATCTTGGCCATTCATTTTATTTTCAACCCTGCCTATAAATAACCTGTTATAAACCCTAGCAGTCTTTCTATTTCTTATTTCTGTACGTACAGAAATTTATGTTGCTCCTCTTTCTCAATGGATGAAAACCCTAAATTTTCCAATGCGATTTCAATTCAACTTCAAAAAATTCAAACTCCTCAAACACTATCAAACTATATACTAATTCGAAGCTCTCGATGAGCGTAGTTCACTGGTGGTATTTGTTTTTTGATTTTGATCATCGTTTTCCCAGAATTCGCAAATCAATTTTGGCCGTTCGTATTGGATTTTGGATGATCCAACGACGGATCTTCATCGTTTGCTCGATCGGAAGGCATGGGGGGGCATAGAGGGTGACTAGCAGGCTTGATCAATACGGCCACTTCGTGTCAGGGTTCACTGGAATCGCCGGGATTGGTTGTGGAAGGATGTATTTTGAGCTCGGCTAGGTCGGTTTGGGTGGCGTCGCGGCAGGCTCGGGGAGGTTCGGTCGGGGCGCCTCAACGAGGGCTTGGCGCTGGTGATCTTCGATCTTGGTGGCGTTGTCTGTAGCGGCGGCGGCGTACGCTTGTAGGCAGTGGCTGCAAATCGAGTCGATCTCGGTGATAGGGTTCGACCGCGTAATAGTTACTGACGTGTAAGTTTTAATAATTATTTTATTTAATTTAAAATTCAAACTACAAATCTCTTAACGCATATAACTTTCACATGTGAGGTCCAATTCGCGCGTGGTTTGATCCACTGGGATCGTATTGAAATTCCGGACATCTTGACGTTGTTTGGACGTATTCTGAGACTATTCAAATTTTGGGCTTATTTCGAATTTAAATTCAAAGGTGAGTGTTTTAACCCACTCACAACTTCTAAAATTTCTTATGTTTCTTAAATTAAATTTATGATGTGATTAGAAATTTATTTATGACTGTTTGGTATATTTTAAATCATCATCTCGGTTAATTTGAATTTATTTGAATTGAATCATTATTTAATTTATTATTGAATATAAATTACCAGTTAAATACCTTTTATTGATTATCAGTTCTATATTGATATCTATTGATTAATTTGGATGATGATTGTGATGAATGTTTGATTTGTTGTATTGGGTGAATGGATGTTTTTATTTTATATCGTTATTAACTGCAAGTTCACTATGGGTTGAAATGATACATACCCGAATGATAATTAGATTAAGGAAAAATCGTTATGGGTCGAAATGATAGACTTGAGCAATTTTATGGATTTTAAATATTTTCGGGATTTCCGATTGAAATGATATATATCCGTAAATATAAAACTTTAAATTGCGGATTGAAATGATAAATATCTGTATCACTTGACCCTAGGGTAGAGAATTATATACGGACACCGGATTGGTTAAATTTAAATGATTTTGATTCCTTAAATTTTACATTGAGTTAAAAGATATTTTGAAATAAAATTTGGGTTATATAAATCAAATTTTTATCGAACTTCGAGTTTTATATTAAAATCGAATTATTTTGAAAGATTTGTTGAAGGAATAAAATTGAAATTTTATAGTGAATTTGAAATATAAGTGAAGTTTATCGAAATTGAGTTATTAAAATCGTTGAAGTATAAACTTTGAAATATGTTGAAATTGGAGTAATTTAAAGTGATATTTCGAACATGGATTGAAACGATATGAAATTCAATAGTTTATTGAAATGTTAAATTAAAAGGTTTGGAATTAGGTTTGTTGACTTGGAAATTGAAAATGGTTCAAAATGCGTTGAAATGAAACGAATACTTTAAATTTTGATATTAGTTCCAAATTCATGTTTTAATATAAACTGTTTTAAAAATATATTATTCCAAAATTCGTAATTATTAAGATTTCAAAGTATTAAACTATTTTATCCTGTATTAATTATATTAAATCATTTTAACCTATTTTAAACCATATAATTTAATTTAAACTAATTAACCTGTTTTAACTTATTTTAAATCTAATTAATCTATTTTAAAGCTATTTAATCTATTTTAATTATATTTAATCTATTTTAAAAATCTATATTAACTATTTATATCTATTTAAAACTATTTTCTTCTAAATTCCAAACTAAGTAAAATGGATGGGTTTTTATTCAAATTCTCGATTTTAAAGTGAATATGGTTAAGCGACCTTATAACCTAAGTTGGGATCTAAATAACATATTTGGTTTAATATGATATTTTGAAATGAGAGTTTAACCTATTTTGGAAATATGACTTTTGAAAGGAAATATAATTTCGAACTATGGTTTCAATGTGATATAATTTCGGAAGTAAGTAATGATTTTGAAAATGATATGATTTGAATTGAATATGATATTTTGATATCAATTATGGAATGATTTTGGAAATGTAAAAGAACCATCCGCTGTGTAATAAGCGATTGGTTGTAAAAGAGACCGAGATCAGATATGGGCATACTCTCTGTCGATATCGAAAACCACTTTGACAACCGTGTACACGGTGGATATTCCAGAATGAAGTAGGATGGTGGCGATGATCCTATATGAGGTATATACAAGGACCCGACTCCTGTGATTTGGCATAAGGTGGCTAAAACAGGAGCAATCGACATGCCAATGAGGTAGCTCCTCTGATCGGACACACTCCATCAATCTATATTCTGACTTTGTGATTTATTCGGTGGCCACCCTTCGATTTTACTCGGGAGTGTGTTTTGAGTTGGGCGGTAGTTGCGGCTATGCGTTACCAACAGTCCGGAAGTGTAATTGGTATATCTACCCTGGCATTGCCTAGTTGTGCCATGTCACCTACCCTAGCGCGCCTTCTACGAGTTTGTTTTATGTCGTACCTATATGGTATCCTCTGGCGGCTCCAGTTTACGGGGAGTTATGGTATTGTATAGACTATTGGCATACCTAAAAATGTGTTAAGGTGGAAATTTAAAGCCTTAACACTATTTTTAAATAGTATACTTTACTTTAGACACAATTATAATAGCGTATTGTACTACATAGTAGATAGTTTAACAGATCCTTAGGAGATGCGAATCCCGAACATCTTTTAAGTTACTTCACCCATGTTAGACATTGGATAGTAGATGTCAAACCCCGTAAACATCTCCGAAGCCGTTTACACTCATATTTATTTACCGTTGATTTAACTCACATAAGATCTTTTAGTTTTGACTCAAGTGTTTTGTCTTTTCAATTCGCTCGGGTCAGCCTGAGCATTTCAGGATTTGAAGACCTTATTTCGGAGGATGAAGACGAAGATTGTATTATTATTATTTACCATATTATTCCTCTGCATCATACTGTTCCGCTGCAATGTTATGTATTTATCTCTGATATGTGTAACTCTGATTTCTGTATTGTATAAGTATAATCAAATGTTTTATAAACAGCTTCACGAACTGTTATTTGATTATTATATTTTTTCATTCCGCTGTGAGATTCTGTTTTGTTTTATTTCTTTCTCTTTTTCTTATTTACCCCAATAACAATCTGCCCTTTTGAATGGTTTAAGTTTGGCATGCGTGTCTGCTTAAAGCGTCCAAAAATGCGGGATGTTACAGAGAATGTAGTTGTTGATTCACTGTCTAGAAGAGAATGAGAAATTTTAGAAGAGGAGCACCTACAAGCAATATCAGTGGTACAAACCCCTTGGCTACAAGAACTTAACCACACATTACAATCTTCACCATGATACCAGCAGTAACTGTCAAAAATTCAAAGGCAGGAATTACCCTCAAAAGTATAAAGTGATGGATAATTTTATATTTTATAAGGGGAAGATTTTAATTGATCCCCATTTGGAGAATCTTTTGCAACTACTCATTAAAGAGCATCATTCATCACCATTAGGGGGACATTGAGGTATCAAAGTCACTCAGAAAATATTGAAACAAGTCCTTTATTGGAAGAAAATGAAAAAAAATATTTAAGCATTTGTCAAGGCTTGTGATATATGTTAGAGAAATAAAGCTGAAAACATCTTAATCCCTAGTTTATTACAACCATTAACTATAATTGAAAAAATATGGGTGGACATCTCAATGGATTTCATAACTTGCTTGTCCAAAAGTAAAAGTATACTGTTGTTTTTATGGTAGTTGATAGATTGATCAAACATGCTCATTTCTTCTCACTGAGTCACCTATATACAGTTAGAGAAGTAGCTACTGTTTTCTTCAATGGAGTCTTTAAATTGCATGGTATGCTAATGTCAACAATTAGTGATAGAGATGCCATCTTCACTAGTAAATTCTGGCAGGAGTTATTTAAGCTTCAGGGTTGTAGTTTGAAGCTTAGCACAACCTACTATCCTCAAAGTAATGGGAAAACCGAAGTTGTAAATAAGATTTTGGAAGGATATTTGAGGTGTCATGTGTGCCATAAACCCCAAGATTGGTCTCAGTGGCTATCATGGCTGAGTACTGGTATAATACAAGTTGGAAAGCATCCAAAATCACTACACTTGAAACGACCCGAAATTTTCGATCGTGAAAATTCCAGATAGTTAGGAAAAAAAGAAAGAGATAGAAGAAGAAGAAACAGAAACACAATACTGATTCTCACAAATCGCAGCGGATCAAAATATAATATCAAATAATAACAGTTTACAAAAGAATACCTGTATCTGTCAATTATATTTTTACATCAGAGTTACACTCAAACACAAACACTGGACATATACAAATCGCATGTCTCAGATAAACAGAAATAATATCACAGCGAAACACTCCATACATTCCTGCCATCCAACTCGTCTCCTGAGCTCCAGAACGTCCTTACCTGAAAAGCTGTAATACTCGGTCTGACCCGAGCATTACATCAAAGTAACACCCAGGTCAGGCTGGAAACCAGTGTGAGTAAACCCATCTAACATGAAATACTAAATTCAACATAAAAGGAAACCCAGGTAACTCGTACTTTACTACGAGTTTATTACTTGTTATACTCAATGCTTATTTTACAACTCAAATTCCAAGTATTTTAACCGGGTTCAAAGGTCCATAATATTCCATTTCAGTATTTTGATTTCCCATATAAATAATTATTGCAAATTTCTAATCGAAATGGTTTCGGGTATTTTCAAATACCCGACTCCGATCCCTTCGAATCCCATGTCACCTTAACCAAGTTATTAAAATAAATAAACAATTCAACTTTAAATACAGGATGTCACTGTTGTTCCCAACATATTTTATCACATAGCATCACACATCACTTCATAGATATCATCTAATATAAAACACACGATATCATTCAATCCTCCATAAACAAGACTAATCAACCATACCATCTTTAATTAATTTAACTAACCTCAATTTAATTAAATTAATTACTTTAATTACCTTTAAATCCTGCTTATTAATTATTTACAAATCAATTAATTTATCATCCAATAATCATTTATCTTAATTAATCCTCCTTGATTAATTTTAATTACATTAATTAATCTAACTTTAAGTGACCACATAGATCAATTATTCTTAACCGTTCCAACCCAAAACTATTTTCAATCTACAATTAATTACACCTGTAATTATCATCACTAATTACTTCACTAAGTAATTATACATTAAGTAATTATACTTAAACAATTTCCACAAATGATTATCTTTAATTAATTAATCTAATTAATTATTAAAATTAACCACATTAATTAATTATTTAATAATCCCAAGTTAATGATCTTCATTAACTATTAACAATTTTTTAATTACTCCTCTTAAGTAATTAAACTTAAACTTAAATTAATTATTATTAATCAACAAATTTATATAACTCTTCATTCAAATATTAAAGAAAACTTTTATATAAGAATTTATATAAATAAAGTTTTAAATCTTTTATTGGAAAACTAATTCTATTTAAAAATATACTTTAAACAATAAAACTTATTTAAACAATTAAATTTTATAAAACTTTATTTATTTCAAAACTAGGATACAAATTTGAATTTGAATCCATACTTAAATATTTGATTTAAAACTTTGTTTAAATCTTGCTTTACATTTTAAATTCATTTTCAAATTTAAAATCCTGACAGGTTAACAACTAATGACCCGAGCCACCCTAAAAACACTTCGAGCTAAAACTTAAATTTCCCGAGCCAACACACTAGAAACTCGCATCCACAAAACTTCGAGACAACTCCTACAGTTTTACGAGTCTGACCCGAGATCACTGCATCTTCCCCAAATCCATTTCAACATCCAGATACCCCGTGCACGCGTGCACATGCACCGGCAAACTGGCCACCACCGAACCTCGCTGAGGCCATCAGCAAGCCAACGATCATCCATAAGAATGCACCAACCCCTCAACTTCGACGAACTCGCATGGAAATAAAATCGAACAACCCAAAGAACCCACTGAAACCCATACCAAACCATAAACACCCCTCGTGCCACCGCCCACGACCATCGAAGACCCTGCCACCTTGACCATAGCTGCACCACATCATCATGCTACTAACCCCCCTCGTGGGATCACCTCCGGTGACATATCGACAACGCACGACGCTCGCAAACAACCTCAACCAAAACACCCCTTCGAACCCTAGATCGCCGTCCCTCGACCACCACAGCCACCAGAAAATTATCCCATAATTTTTCCTGTAACCGACCACACTTCGGCCACCTCCAACCTAAATCTCATCACAAACTTTGACGCCGTTCAATGGCAATTGACTAAAATACAATTTCTGATCAACTCAGAAATTCCCAAAACGTACAAACATATAAATCCCGATTTCTATATTAAAATTCATATTTTGCAAGATCGAAACAGGTTATAAAATCAAAACAATAAATTTCGAATATTGATTTTATTGACTTTGATTTATTTTACTGTAATTTCTATTTCCAGAAAATTTCCTTAAATATAATTCCTTGCAACAAATTTTAAAAATGATATTTCATTATTACAGATAATTTCCTTTTAGAGAACAAAGCTTGAATCGATTTAGATAGAATGATACGTATTTAAGATGTTGTTCTTTGATACTGTGAAACAACAGAGAGGTAACATCAGACATATACAAACCATATTATTCTTTCAAAAATTCATCACCATCATTTAAACATATTCATAGATTTTCAAAACTGTTTTTAAGTTAAATGTTTTCTCACCAAAGTTTAAACAGAGAGATGAACATCCATTTCCAGACATGCATCTAGATACATACAGCACATCATATATATGCATACATGCATTCATACACATAAACATAAGCAACCATATTTCCACACAATCCATTATAAGCATATGGTTATGATCATAGGTTTTAAACTGAAGTTCACTCACCTGTAAAAAGAATTTGAACAGAGAACAAAAATTCTGTTTTGAAAAGCTGCTAGCCTGATCCCCTTTTGATCTTCTTGTTTGGTTTGGATTTGATGATTTGATTTTAAGTTGAAAATGCAGAAATGTTTATCTTTGTTACTTAACAAATTTTCGAATCCAGGAAGAATGGAGAAGGCAAAGTAGAGGTATATAGGCTGCTCTTTGGTGTACACAGCAAGCTTCTTTTGATTTTATATATGTTTTTCTTTGGTTAGCACTTGCTTGACCTGATTTGATTTTTTGTGTGACTTTGATTAAAGGTTTTGTGTGCTAGGCTTTAAATGCTTGTCTCCTCTTTTGTTTACAAAAACTTCCATACAAATTGATATCTCATATATATTTTTATAACAGGTAAACAAACTTTCTACACGCATTCCTTCATATACGCACATATATCTACTTATTTACTAGTATATTTTTAATTATCATCAAGCTTATGTATTCATAGATATTTATTCTATCCTCCATCATGAAGCTCTTACCCTGCACTTACATAGATAAAGATCTTATATGCATAACCTATGTATTTGCTCACATGTTTTACCTTCTACTATATATATTTGGGTACACGTGCTTATATACATGTATAGATATTTTATTATTTCATAAGCATTGTTTCCAATTTCTTCATATACATTATATTCCTATGGTCTTATATGCTTATATATATTTATATATTATCAATAATTAAAGCTTGTATATATTTTCCTATGGGATTCAAAGATTTTATAATGCAATATTCAATATAGTTTTTAATTCAATTTATATATATTCAGATATTTTAATTATCATAATTTTATTTGTTCGACTTATAAAATCAACATTTCAATAATTAAAATCAGTTAATTACTCAATTACGGTCGTCAGGAAAACTCGGGTCGTCACATTCCTCCCTCCTTTAGAACTTTTCATCCTCGAAAAGGAACGAAGCCAGAATTATTAAAAATGCTTAAAATCAGATAAATTTTCTTTAATCATTTTTAAAACACTTTTTAATATCCATACAATATTATTCCAAAGTATTTTTTTATAAAAATACTTTTATAACTTGATGTTTCAACAAGTCCATCCTTGTTCTTATAGAAATTCGGTCATACGTTGATCGGACGTAGGACTGAAAGTCTATAAGTACTTGGTAAACCTGTTTCCAACACCCAGTGAAAATACTTTGAAAAATAATTTTATTGAAAATATAGAAAACGGTTTCGAAAATAGAGAAAATACCTTTGGTGACAATGCTCTGGAAATCATCACCCCCATCCATGGTCGCAGTTAACCCGATGGTTACGTTGCCATCCCGGCAAAATCCATAGATAACTGTAGGCCTCCGCGCCCCTCGATTACACCATGGAACCCGCTACATATTGCAGTTATACCCGGGCTTTACGTTGCTATCACAACAAAAACCCATATAACCGTAGGCATCAGCGCCCTCGAATTTCGCTGCCAAAAGAATGAAACTCCTCCACTCGACCATAGATTTCAGCCTACCGATGTTACGTTGCCGTCCCGGCAAAATCAAGTGTAGACTGTTGGCACTCATCCTCCACACGATTTTCGCTATGGTCCACACAGTAGACCGCAGCGACATTGAGTTACACTGTCATCACAACATAACCCAAATGCCCCTGTAAGCATCAGCGCCCTCGACTTTCGCTACCCAACAATCCTTAGGAACTAGTTTGTCCGGACTCCTCACAGGATCAACTTTAGAACCCCCCCCTTAGGGCTCAAGGCAGTACCACCCTACGGCACTCCTAAGAAGTTCATTCAAGGGAGCGCCTTTTTTCCCAGAGCCACTTCAAAACACTTTATACTATACACATATAGTATTTTTCAAATCATACACCTAGTATGAATTTCATATAAATCTCCTTTCTCAAAATCGATTATCCCAAAATCGATAATTCACAAACTAGGCTTTCCAAATTCCAAATTTGATTTTCCTCAAAAATCAAAGCCTTGCCAAATTCAAACGTTCCCAAAACTTTTCCTCAAAATCATTTTCACAAAATCCTTTATATATATATATATATAATAACCTTGGGAAATTTTTGAATCACTTCATACTTGTATAAATTCACTTTTATACTTCAAATACTTTCAAAACCCTTTTCTTTTGGCAATAGATTCATTAAGGGAAGTTTACCATATAATACATATATATGACTTACTTCATTCCAAATCAAATATTCAAATTTGATTATTCTTTTTAAAAAGTCATTTACCATATTACCTTTCTTCATAAAGTGAATCTTAAATCATAGAAATTTCCAATTTCCATTTTACCTCATCATATATTCCACAAAATATACTTTTCATTTCAAAGACCATTTACAGTTCTTATCCATAAATTTTCAATGCCAATTTCATTCAAACCCGTATGATGTACACATATCATCCGTACGCCATACCAATTTGATCGCTCCCTCGATCACATAATTCCACTTTCGAACTAGTATCGTCCACCCGACTTCCTAGTGCGGATTTGGATCTGGTTTATTGATCAGAAACCGTCATTCTCCTTGCATAGTCACAACTATGATAGAGAATATCCAGAACCAATCAAAAATCCATATCCAAGTTCGCCATCGAAAATCGAGCGAAAAATCCCAACTCGGATTGATAATACTATCTCGAAATTCTGTGCTCGAATCTGGATCAAATCACTATGAGAATAAAATAATATACGTACATCCTACGTATTTATCTTCATTGATTATGAGTTAAATCAATTTCCTTTCTATTCATCCTTACTTTGATTTTATTCACTTATTCACATTTGCCTTAATCCCCATTTGGATTATCACTTCAATTCTTATCTCAGTTGGGTATTTAATCAATAACAGTTTGAACTCCGACCAGTTTATATTTAGAAAATAGCTTGAAAAATTTAAAAATAAATAAATAGTTGAAAAATAATTATTAGTTTGTAAAATAGCTGTAAAATAGTTAAGTAATTGTAAAATAGTTGGAAAATAGTCAAATAGTTATAGAAATTTTAAATAATTGCAAAATAGTAGTAAAACAGTAATTAGTTATAACGTAGTAGAAAAATAGTCATTAGTTTATAAAACAGTTGTAAAATAGTTAAATAGTTCCAAAAGTAGTTATAAAATAAGTATAAGGTAGTTTGGGGTTTAGAAAGAAAGGTTGCATATAGTAAATAGCTTGGAAGATTATATTTAAGAAAGTTTATATTAAAATAATTTGTTTGAAAATAGTCCAGAGCTAAACTGTTCCACTACCCAATCTTTATTCCAACTAATTCAAATTTAAATTTCCACTTCCTCTTAACATTGATTCTATCTCAAATCCATTTAAACAACTTCAATTCCCACTCCAAATTTAACCTTATTCCACTTCGATTTCAATCTTAATTTATTCAAATAATTTTCAAATTGAACCAAATTTTCAATTTCAATTCATTTCAACTCCAGTTTGAATTAATCTCAATTCAAGTTGAATTAACCTCGATTCTTTCCAAATTCAAATCAAATTCCATTTGATTTTAAACATATTCACTTTAATTACAATTCCAAATTATTCCAATTAATTTAGACTAATTTCAAATTGAATCCACTTCAATTTCAAATCATTTTAATTTCTATATGAATTAATCCCAATTCCCATTTGAATTTGAACTCATTCAATCTTCATTTTTATTTCAAATTAATCCAATTCAAATTTCCCTTTTGAATTTTATACTTATCCATCTTCAATTCTAATTAATTCATATTAAATTCAATTTGAACTAATAAAATCTAAATCTCAACCTTAAACCATCTCGAATTATATAAATTCGAGTTAAATTTTAAAATGTTGATTTAACCCCTTAAATCAAATTAACCTTTATTTTGAAATCAATAATCCAAATCTTTAAACAATTTAATTCTAAGTCCAATTCTCTTAAAATTCCATTTTAAATTATCTTTGCTTAACTTATTTCAAAGTTCAAATAAGAGTTCAAAACAATTTTATCTTAAAATTTCAATTTATTACCCAATTTTATCTTCCAGTTTTGAAACCAGTTCTTAAACAAATTTTAATTTACAAATTCAATTATTCAAATATTCAGTTCAAAGTAATTCCATATCCTTAATTTCAAATTAAAGTTTAATTTCCCATTTATCTCAATAATGGATATATTACCACACTTCATTCCTCATTCATTTAAACAAATCCAATTCACACTTTAAAGATTATTAATAACAATAGGATGATATCATCCAATTTATTTTAAAAACATCCACCCATTTCCAATTTCCAGATCTCAAACCCATTTTGAGATCACACAAACTCCCAATTCAAATTAACCATTTAACTCCCCAAGTTAAATCTTAATTTCATCTTGAAATTTCCAATTCAGGTTGCTTGGTAACTTATTTAACTTTCCCAAAATTAAATTCAATTTAATTTCATTAATCTTACCCAATTTGAATTCCTGCTTCAAATTTTAAACTTCACATTAATAATCTTATAAGTTCAAAAACTTATCACCTTGGATATCACATCTCATTTCAAATTTAAAACTCAACATTTAGAGTTTATTTCAAACCATTTTTGATATTATGTATATTCCTCATATATACATATTATTTCCTTTACACACTAAGTTATCCTTAAATTTTAAATCACCTTTGGTTTTAGTTCAAAATAGTTTTCTTTAATGCTTTCAAACAACTCTTATTTTAAATTAAGATCACCTTCAGAATATTCTGAATAATACTCTTTATTATTTCTATTAACATTTGAAATAATTTCAAAACTTTTCGATGTACATCCTTTCTAATTTACAAGTTATTCACATCTAATGGTTACTTCTTTAAAACATTTATGTGTTTATTGGAAACCAATCATCCTATTTAAACTCAATAACCATTTATTTTCTGGTTTGAAACCATTTTAATTCATCTTATTTGTAGAGATCATTTTATCCAATCCTTATTTGGATATGTATATATATATATATTCCTTAATTTCTTATTTAATAACCAATTATTGCTATATATATAATATAAGCTTTTATAAAAACCTTTCATTAAAACCATTTTTAAAATCTTTATATAAGAAAATAACAAGTACGCTCTCATATATACATATACACTCAACTCATTCTAGGGTACCACTAACCCTATCCTTGATGAGTAAACCCACCAGAGCCAAGATTTTCGCTTAACCTTTGCTCTGATACCAAATGAAACGACCCAAAATTTTCGATCGCGAAAATTCCAGATAGTTAGGAAAAAAAGAAAGAGATAGAAGAAGAAGAAACAGAAACACAACACTGATTCTCACAAATCGCAGCGGATCAAAATATAATATCAAATAATAACAGTTTACAAAAGAATACCTGTATCTGTCAATTATATTTTTACATCAGAGTTACACTCATACACAAACACTGGACATATACAAATCGCATGTCTTAGATAAACAAAAATAATATCACAGCGGAAACACTCCATACGTTCCTGCCATCCACCTCGTCTCATGAGCTCCAGAACGTCCTTACCTGAAAAGCTATAATACGAGGTTTGACCCGAGCATTACATCAAAGTAACACCCAGGTCAGGTTGGAAACCAGCGTGAGTAAACCCATCTAACATGAAATACTAAATTCAACATAAAAGGAAACCCGGGTAACTCGTACTTTACTACGAGTTTATTACTTGTTATACTCAATGCTTATTTTACAACTCAAATTCCAAGAATTCTAACTGGGTTCAAAGGTCCATAATATCCATTTCAGTCTATTGATTTCCCATATAAAGAATTATTGCAAATTTCTAATCGAAATGGTTTCGGGTATTTTCAAATACCCGACTCCAGTCCCTTCGAATCCCATGTCATCTTAACCAAGTTATTAAAATAAATAAACAATTCAACTTTAAATACAGGATGTCACTGTTGTTCCCAACATATTTTATCACATAGCATCACACATCACTTCATAGATATCATCTAATATAAGACACACAATATCATGCAATCCTCCATAAGCAAGATTAATCAACCATACCATCTTTAATTAATTTAACTAACCTCAATTTAATTTAAATAATTACTTTAATTACCTTTAAATCGTGCTTATTAATTATTTACAAATCAATTAATTTATCATCCAATAATCATTTATCTTAATTAATCCTCCTTGATTAATTTTAATTACATTAATTAATCTAACTTTAATTGACCACATAGATCAATTATTCTTAACCATTCCAACCCAAAACTATTTTCAATCTACAATTAATTACACTTGTAATTATCATCACTAATTACTTCACTAAGTAATTATACATTAAGTAATTATACTTAAACAATTTCCACAAATGATTATCTTTAATTAATCTAATTAATTATTAAAATTAACCATATTAATTAATTATTTAATAATCCCAAGTTAATGATCTTCATTAACTATTAACAATTTTTTAGTTACTCCTCTTAAGTAATTAAACTTAAACTTAAATTAATTATTATTAATCAACAAATTTATATAACTCTTCATTCAAATATTAAAGAAAACTTTTATATAAGAATTTATATAAATAAAGTTTTAAACCTTTTATTGGAAAACTAATTCTATTTAAAAATATACTTTAAACAATAAAACTTATTTAAACAATTAAATTTTATAAAACTTTATTTATTTCAAAACTAGGATACAAATTTGAATTTGAATCCATACTTAAATATTTGATTTAAAACTTTGTTTAAATCTTGCTTTACATTTTAAATTCATTTTCAAATTTAAAATCCTGACAGGTTAACAACTAATGACCCGAGCCCACCCTAAAAACACTTCGAGCTAAAACTTAAATTTCCCGAGCCAACACACTAGAAAATCGCATCCACAGAACTTCGAGGCAACCCCTACAGTTTCTCGAGTCTGACCCAAGATCACTGCATCTTCCCAAAATCCATTTCAACATCCAGATACCCCGTGCACGCGTGCACATGCACCGGCAAACTGGCCACCATCATACCTCGTCGAGGCCATCAGCAAGCCAACGATCATCCATAAGAATGCACCAACCCCTCAGCTTCGACGAACTTGCATGGAAACAAAATCGAACAACCCAAAGAACCCACTGAAATCCATACCAATCCACAAACACCCCTCGTGCCACCGCCCACGACCATCGGAGACCCTGCCACCTCGACCATAGCTGCACCACATCATCACGCTACTAACCCCCCTCGTGCGATCACCTCCGGTGACCTATCGACAACGCACGACGCTCGCAAACAACCTTAACCAAAACACCCCTTCGAACCCTAGATCGCCGTCCCACGACCACCACAGCCACCAGAAAATTATCCCACTATTTTTCCTGTAACCGACCACACTTCGGCCACCTCCAACCCAAATCTCATCATAAACTTTGACGCCGTTCAATGGCAATCGACTAAAATACAATTTCTGATCAACTCAGAAATTCCCAAAATATACAAACATATAAATCCCGATTTCTATATTAAAATTCATATTTTGCAAGATCGAAACAGGTTATAAAATCAAAACAATAAATTTCGAATATTGATTTTATTGACTTTGATTTATTTTACTGTAATTTCTATTTCCAGAAAATTTCCTTAAATATAATTCCTTGCAACAAATTTTAAAAATGATATTTCATTATTACAGATAATTTCCTTTTAGAGAACAAAGCTTGAATCGATTTAGATAGAATGATACGTATTTAAGATGTTGTTCTTTGATACTGTGAAACAACAGAGAGGTAACATCAGACATATACAAACCATATTATTCTTTCAAAAATTCATCACCATCATTTAAACATATTCATAGATTTTCAAAACTGTTTTTAAGTTAAATGTTTTCTCACCAAAGTTTAAACAGAGAGATGAACATCCATTTCCAGACATGCATCTAGATACATACAGCACATCATATATATGCATACATGCATTCATACACATAAACATAAGCAACCATATTTCCACACAATCCATTATAAGCATCTGGTTATGATCATAGGTTTTAAACTGAAGTTCACTCACCTGTAAAAAGAATTTGAACAGAGAACAAAAATTCTGTTTTGAAAAGCTGCTAGCCTGATCCCCTTTTGATCTTCTTGTTTGGTTTGGATTTGATGATTTGATTTTAAGTTGAAAATGCAGAAATGTTTATCTTTGTTACTTAACAAATTTTCGAATCCAGGAAGAATGGAGAAGGCAAAGTAGAGGTATATAGGCTGCTCTTTGGTGTACACAGCAAGCTTCTTTTGATTTTATATATGTTTTTCTTTGGTTAGCACTTGCTTGACCTGATTTGATTTTTTGTGTGACTTTGATTAAAGGTTTTGTGTGCTAGGCTTTAAATGCTTGTCTCCTCTTTTGTTTACAAAAACTTCCATACAAATTGATATCTCATATATATTTTTATAACAGGTAAACAAACTTTCTACACGCATTCCTTCATATACGCACATATATCTACTTATTTACTAGTATATTTTTAATTATCATCAAGCTTATGTATTCATAGATATTTATTCTATCCTCCATCATGAAGCTCTTACCCTGCACTTACATAGATAAAGATCTTATATGCATAACCTATGTATTTGCTCACATGTTTTACCTTCTACTATATATATTTGGGTACACGTGCTTATATACATGTATAGATATTTTATTATTTCATAAGCATTGTTTCCAATTTCTTCATATACATTATATTCCTATGGTCTTATATGCTTATATATATTTATATATTATCAATAATTAAAGCTTGTATATATTTTCCTATGGGATTCAAAGATTTTATAATGCAATATTCAATATAGTTTTTAATTCAATTTATATATATTCAGATATTTTAATTATCAGAATTTTATTTGTTTGACTTATAAAATCAACATTTCAATAATTAAAATCAGTTAATTACTCAATTACGGTCGTCAGGAAAACCCGGGTCATCACAACACTATTCAAAGTTGTTTATGAAGTAGACCCCCTCTGATTTGCTCTCGTATGTCCCAAATACTGCTAGTTTGAGAAAGTTGAAGAACTCCTATATATTAGATATATTATGATTGAATTTTTGAGAGATGGTTTGGTGATGGCCCAACAACGAATTAAGAAGTACTTAGATTTGATGAGAATAGAAAGGGAGTTTGAAGTCGATGATTGGGTGTTTTTGAAGCTTCACCCATACAAGCAATTAACAGCCAGAAATCAAAAGACGCATAAGCTTTCACCGAAGTTTTATGGGTTATATAAAATTGAAAAGAAGATTGGAAAGGTTTCTTATAAGTTGCAGCTACAGTTCATGCCAAGATACACTAGGTCTACTATGTATCACAACTCAAAAGGAGGGTAGGTGATGATGTAATAATACAAGAAGACACCCCAAGTTTTGTGGAGGAAATAGTGGAACAACCAGAAAGAATTTTGGGTAGGATAATGATCCCTAGAAACAATGATGTCGTGGTGCAAATTTTAGTTAAGTGGAAGGATAGGCCGAAGGAAAAGGCTACGTGGGTGGATTATTGGCCTTTAATTAGAAGATTTCCCACTTTGGACCTTAGGACAAGGTCCATTCTTCAAGAGGAGTGGAGATGTAACAACCAAAGATTGGTTGCCATGATTTTGGAGAAGGAGAGCTGTTGTTCACAGGCAGAAAAGGAAGGAAAAAACAAATTCAGGTGATGTTCACCAGAATTGGCCTTGGGATCGTCGAATAAGGTGTGTGAGGATGTTAGTGTTGTGTCAGAGGCTTTGGTCATTGGAAACATGGCATGAGGAGAGAGTTATATGTGTGTATCATTGTGTGCATGTATGCATGTGCACACCTAATACAAACTGATTTGGGGGTCTGTGTTGAGTAGTATATATTTGCAGTGTATTATAGAATGAAGTGGGTTTGTTTTGCGAGTTGAACTGGTCTATATCAGGTTGCTTAAGTTGGGTTGAGCCAAGTTGTATGTGTGCATGGGTGTATATATATGGACGTACATGCACTGGTCATTTTTTTGTTGAGAAATTTGAATGCAACTATCTTCTTCTTTATTTTTAGTACTGTTACAATCTTTAGTTTGGTATCTTCTTCTTTAATTCTTTGTTAATTAGTTAATCAGTTTGCTAGTTACCTCCTTAATTCAGTTCATGTCTTCTTCTTCTTCCTTATTTGCCATTCAATTTTCTGTTATTACAATTCTGCATTATTTCAATATTAGTTCTTGTTTCCAGTTATCATTTGCTCTTTTAATTTCATTCCTATCATTATATTTCTGCCATTTATTTTTGTTAAATCTTGTTTACCTTTTTTGTTCAACTTCTTGCTATCCGTTCTTGTTAAATTCTAGCAAATTGTTATCTTTTCTTTACAATTCTACCATTACAATTTTGTTATTCACTGCCTTCTTTTGTTTGATTCTTTTTGTTGCTACTAACAATAACCAACACTTGTCCTTTGTTGAAAATGTTTTCATGTTCATGTCACTTCCATTCACAATGCATTTGCTCCATCAATACAAGTTATGATCATCTTTTCCTTATATACCTGCTTCAATACAATACTTCTTGTCATCATTCCTTGGGTACAATCAATTCGGTTCAATTGTGATTCAATTCTATTGCATGCGCAACAAGCAACCACCATATCTTTGTTCCTTCTGCATCTCTGATACCTGCAAATATACATTGTCTACATATCAACACAACACTTCATCAAATCACCACTTAGCTTTACCAAAACTCCATTGATCCACCATGAACAAAACATCAGAGCTTTGGTTGCATGATTAATCGGAAAATTTGATCCATTTCTTGTGCATTTTCGTATTCGATTCGGGTGACCAAGCTCCCCAGAGTAGGCCATGAGATCATTGGAGATGATGGTGGAAGGTGTCAGGGGTGTGTAAGAGGAGGAATTTGCTAGAACTAGGGCCCGAGGAGTCATATATTTGGATGTATCAATGTGTGTATGTTTGTGCATGTGTGTACGTGCACGACTGATACGAACTGAATTCATACTATCTGTTATAGTATGTTTTGAGAAATTATAGTGTGAGTAATGTATAAGAGTTTGGTCTTGTAATTGTGTGAGTATGGTATGTGTTTGGGTGCATGAACATGGTCTAGGTTAGCGAAATCTGGGCCTGGTTGAGTCTTGTAAGTGGATGCATGAAATGTATATATATAAGTGCTCATGTATTGGTCAGTCTTGTTGTTGAGAAATCTGAAGCAATTTACATTCTTTTTCATTTCAGTTCCTTTGCAATTTGTAGAGTAGTTCCTTTCTTCTTTGATTTTTGTTAATTAGATAATTCTTTTTAGTTAGATCTTATTTGAATTTCAGTTCATATCCTTGTTCAGTTTTAGCCAATACAATTCTTTGTTATTATTACTTCTCTGCCTTTATAAAATTTCAGTTCTTCTTGTCCCTTTTTAATTGTCATTACCGTTTCTTGTTTATTACCTTTTTGCATTTACACATTTCCATCTCTTATTTTCATTCTACTCGCTTTAATATTCCATTTCTTTTAATTCTTGCAATTCGATCTTGTACCTAGTTAATTCCTAACGACTCGACTTTTCGACGCTCGAAAGTCGACATTAATACATCCACTGTATCAAATTCCATGCAATCGAATGCCGAAAAACCGAACCATTAGGGTTAAAAAGAAGAGGTAGAAGAAGACAGAAGAAAAGAAAGAACAGATAAACAGAAACAGAAACAACAACAGAATCTCACATTCGCAGCGGAATAATATACAATAGATGAATCACTAATCTTTAAACCAAAGACTATATCAGTTTATACATACATCAATCAGAGTCAATATACAACTCAATACAACAATGGACAGTTATATAAACTTGTCCCATACAGAATACACAGCGGAATAAATAAACAAGTACGGGAGTACGTCTCGCCATCCAGCTCATCTCCAATGCTCCAGAATATCCTGATAACATAACTCTAGGCTGCCCGTGTGGAAAATTATGGGCACCCAGAGTTTAGAAAGGGAACAATAAACTCCGAGTCAGTCATGGTGACCGGTGTGAGATTGTAAAACAGTTATTTTCACAAAGAAAATAAAACAGATTCGCAATGCTTTTGGAAAGTGAAACTACCATAAGGCCTCCCGCCACACACACAATGCAAACGCAGAATTGGAGGAGATTTCTCCTTATGATAGTCAAAAATGCTTACTACGCAAAATCAGTTGATATTATTATTAATGTCTAGTGTGGAAAACATTTCGAAAGTATAATATCAATCTTAGCCAACATACAACCATTGTTGTATGCCTACTATAGCTACTACGTTCAATAGCAGGTTACCGCCACATTCCATAGCAGGTAATACAACTAAAAACCGTACAGGGTTCGTATTGTTTCTTTGTATTTCCAACCAATGGTCAGGCAAAGGAACTTCCTTACACCGAATAATGGAAACGCCTCTGGAAAGACGCCCCGAGAACCTAACTGGATCTATGCAAACACAAGGCCGACGCTACTTCACGCTTTAACCAAGCTGTAACTAGGTAGCTAACACACGAGCTATGCCATCCCCCGGTCGTTACCGACCTTTATCCGAGGATCCTCAATCACAAAGCAACAACCACAAGATATAATAAATGTGTGGCATCAACATAGGTAAAATATCTAGGCTCCATACCATGATATCACCTTTTAACCAGAAGGAAATGGCATTCCCTGGGGGCGCTACCCCTACAAACCTTTGCCGCAACATTCCAGTTTCGACCATTACCGGGTTGTGAGGCTCGATGAAGCCTCGTCACAAAGCTACGCTTTTTCATGAAGCAACGCTTTGACCAACAACTGATCAACAGCACTTCGTGTGCCACATTACCAAATTGGGAATGTATCACTAGTAACCATCAACTACATAACCTCTGAACTCGTACGTCTCAGAGAAGGGTGTTAAGCTAAGAGAATAAATTCTCCGCCACCAACATAAATGTATTTGATAGAAACCAGCTTTACATCTCAAAGTGTAATGTCAGACACACATCCATACAAGTCCGTTCCGAGATCGAACAGAACCGAAGGCACTTCCAAAGAAGCCCTTGAAATCCGGATAATTTCTAATCACGTCCGGACTTCCCATCACAAAAAGAGTGATATAAATCTCTATACCGGAGCAACTCGGTGAAGAGACATTCGACCAGTTGTCCTTTCATTTTCGAAAATATCCGGTCTTCACCACCGGTCTTCAATACGATCCATATCGTCGTATCACTAATTCAGAATGAGTTATATGACACAAAGGTCTTTTCCCGGCTAACCCGAATAATGAGCGTTTGTTTTTAAAAAACAAATCAAGTGCCATTTCAAAGGAAAATATTGATAGTCGGTTATTTAACTATCAACCATATTCACAACAATCAACCAATTTAAATAATTTTTCCTAAATTATTAAATTTCAGATCTCTTCGCGAGATACGGTTTAACACTTCAACCATTTGAAAACAAATTTCAAATCACATTTTCCACACTTCAACATTTGAAAACCAATTTCAAATCATATTCTCACACTTCACATTTGAAAACCAATTTCAAATCACAAAATGGTCCATTTAAACCAATTAAATAAATCCTTATCGATTTATTTCCAATTTACATTCCAAATCTGTAAATTTATTTCCACACTTCATCACTTTGAAAACAAATTTCAAATCATAATTTTCACACCTCTAAAAATAAATCAATGTTTATTTTTAAAACAAGTTTCCCTTTCCTTTATAAATTCCATTGTGAATTTAAATTTCCAAAATATCCACTTATATACGACTTTCAAAATCATTTTCCAAAGATTCACTTTCAAACACCAAATCAATTTCCAAATTGATTTCCAAATTTATTTTAACACCAAATCAATTACAAATTGATTTCTAAATTTATTTCCAAATGCCAAATCATTTTACAAATCGATTTCCAAATTTATTCTCAACACTTTATTTCAACACAAATCAATTTTCATTCAACATCAAATAATTTTTTTTTATATCGATTCCCCAAAGATTTAGTTTCCAATACCAAATCAATTATCAATTGGATTTCTAGAAATTTATCACTTTTGAAAATAAATTCCTTTATCTCTTCCAAACCATTTAAAATTCCATTTTTCAATAAATTTTCCAACTTTCGAATAATACTATTCAAAATCCATTTATACAAATCTTTTCCCTTATTTTGGAATTTATTCAATAAGATTTCAAAAATCTATTTTACGCTTTAAATTCCTTCTTTTAAATTCAACCAATTCTTTCAAAAGAGATTTACTTAAAATTTCCAATTTTAATTTTCAAAAATCCAATTTCATCTATTTCTGGTATCCAACGATACCAAAAATACATTCGGCTAAATTATAGCCTTCAACACATTCAATCACAGATATAATCATACACAGATTATAAATAATCAATCACACAACATATGAAACTAGTTCAAATGTTTTGAGGAATCCTGTTGGATCCCTCCAACCTGTTTCCCTGCATCCACAGATGTTAGCACAATACCAATTCCACTTCGAGGTGGAATATCGCGGTATATGGGATTTATAAAAATATCATCCGCTATTATGCGGCGCATAGGGTCTCATCCGCTATATAATGCGGGAAATCAACAACGCCAATATATACATATGCCAATATATATATATATATATATATATATATATATATTGCTATATACTACTATTTATAGTATCACATCCAAACAGCAATCAATCAACACAATCAATAATTTTAAATATAACTATTTAACATTAAACCAAACCCTTTGTTTGAGTGAGAAGATTTCACCTTAGCTTTTATTTTGCAATCCATTTTCCATTTTCGACTTGTTTCTCCATTTTAGACCTTGTATAAACATTTTATACAATTTATTAATATTTGAATTCACTAACCAATAAATCAATAAATTTTGATTTCCAACTAACGACTTAATTAAGTAATTATTTAATTAAAAGTCAAATTTCTTTTAATATCCAAAATTCCTTTTTAAACTTGTAACAGAGATATTTTTATACTTTATTGTAAAACTAAATTTCACTACTATATAAATCTCAAACATTATAAAGTTTCATAATTATCCGAATAAATCGAACTAATAAAATTTCATTTGATAAATTTAATTAACCAAAAATTTAATCTAAATTAATAATTCTATTTGAACAAATTTTCTTTTACAAATTTTCCTTTTTCTAATAACTTATATACATATTATTAAATTCTAGCAAATAAAATTACTTTTAACCTATATATCAAATTAATTACATTGGTGTTTTATATATACAGCTTACTGCAAAATAAATTTCCTAACTGCAGATAACAAAAAAATATATTTTCTTCCTTCTTTTCCTTTAATCCGTATATATATGTATATTAACATAATTCTGAGACTGAAATCGTATACCTTTCTGCCGATTAAAACCCTAGCCCATGGCCTCTTTCACGCCGCCACCAGGAAGCCACCACGACTGGCCCCATTGCTCTCCTATCGCGCCTAGAGACAAAGCCCTCAGCAAACTCGACCTCCCTTATGCGAGCGTGAACCAATGCAACCCCCAGCTTCAGGCAGTCGAAATCCAACCCCACAACGATACCTTAGTCGCGAGCTTCACGCGAGCGCGACTCTCGAGCATCCCCCATAGCTTGCCGCCTCATGCCATACTCTAATGAGGCCGAAATCAAATCTTCGATCGCCTTCAACTGATGAGGAAACACACGATTATCAGCTCGCGATTTGAAGATGATTTCTGGAACGAGGAATAGATTCGATTTCGTTTGGAAGGGAAGTTGCGATTTTCTTTTGAACGAGCTTTGATTTCGTTTTCGTTCGTTTGCTTGTGAATGAGAGGGGGTTCCGCCATGATTTCGTGGCCATAAATTTTGTTTTGAACGAAAGACTTCGTTTTTATTTTATTTTTTTCTCGTGAAGTTTTACTGAAGGAAGGGGAAAGTTGCGTGCTCGAACAAGAAAAAGGACAGGATTTGATTCCTTGCGTGAGCATCTAGTAAAGCTACAGTGCTACGAAGTGAATGAAAACACATCTGATGTGAAATAATATCAACTACAGTTGACTAATATAAAGATTCAATTTAAATTCAAATATAAACTGTCTCGAAAATGCAACTCAAAATCTTGACCTCTTATCGAGGCGTGCCGCCAAGCGTTTATAATGTTATATGCCTATTCCGAACGCAATGGAAAAGGTTTCGAGTCCAAATTCGATCGTATGGAGAAGATAGCTTTTTGGACCAATTATTAAATTAAATTTTCGATTTAATTTCAGCGCGTTTGCCTATCGTACGACCAAACGATCACTCCAAACATTTCGAAAATTGAAATCCGATAATAATACAATATTACAGATCCAATGGAACTGGTTTCGTCGAATTCCGAGACCGTGCCCCGGAACGCTATTTTTAAATTCAATTTAAACAATAAATTTCAAAACTGAACAGAACAGTTCCAAATTCAATTCTGAAGCTTCTATTATCATCAGAATTATCAATATGAATTTTTTAAGACTTTATATTATTTTTAACAGGCTTAAAATCGAAGATTCAAATTTTTTACCCAGTTTCAATAATTAAATTCAAAAATTTAATCGCCGAATTCATTCTGATATTCGAAATTCAAATTAAACTATCATTCGAATATTTAAACTCAATTAAATATTCACATTTCAAATGTCAAAAATTCAGGGTCATTACAATCTTCCCCCCTTAAAAGAATTTCGTCCCGAAATTACAAGTTAGAAAATATGCTCCAATTCCCATTAACTATTTTCCCAAAACCAAACAGTTTTATCAAATTATCAACCCAAATCTTTTTATCACAAAAGATTCATTATTACTTTAACTAATTTTCCAAAATCAACCATAAGTCCAAATAATATGATTTTCTTACCAATTCAAATTTAAATTCAAATTCAAAATTTTTTAATTCAAAATTTTCTCAAAAATTCTCTTGAAATTTTCGAAAAAATTCGCCAGCGTCTCCTTTGCGCGGCTAACACGGTACGACTACAAAACGTCCCTACGGACTCCCAAATCACAATAGAAAACAAAATGCCAAGTGGCAAAACCAAAACCTCATCAAATTTCATACTGAAATTTAAATACATACCTTTTGTTGAGAAATTCAAATTCATCTTCGAAGTCAAAATCCAATTCCATTTTCCTTTATACCCCCTGTATATTTTACTGAACAATAATGTCCAAATTTCTTATTGGATTCCAAATACCCATTTTACTTAAGAATTTTCTTCATTCATTTCTTAAATTCAATATAAGTATTTACATACTTTTTATATTTATTTTCACTTCACAACAAAGTTATATATTTATTTCCATTCAACTTTGCATTTTTAATTCCATTTAAATTCAATTTACAATTTCAATTCTATTTGGAATTTATTTCAAATCTCAATACTTTTATTTCCAAAAAAATTTCATTTAGATTTTCATTTCGAATTTTACTTGAATTCGATTCATCTTCTATTTCTGAATATTGAGTTTCATTTACCTTTATCTCAAATTCGATTTGAAATCACTTGTCGTTAAGTGAAAATTTTCAAAAATATTTCTAACTCCCAAAATTTTCGGAAAATTTTGGCAGAGTCTCCTTTGTACGGAGGAGCTTTTGTAATATGACAAAAGATATAAATATATATACATCGACCCACTCGGTCGAAAAAGCAAAAAAACATTTCATATTTCCTATTTTTATTGCGTAGGCGTATCTTTTAGCATTTTTAAGCAAAGCAGTTATTTTATTAAGCATTTGCACAACCCAAAATGCAGCCAAACGACTTCCAAAAACCTGTATTTACTCAGTTTAAACACGTAAGTGACAAATATAGGAAATCTATTAACATTTCATTTATTTTCAATAGCAAATACACAGATTTCATAAGCAATAGATTCAAAATAAATTCCATAAGCAATTTATAAAGTTTCAATACACATTTTAATTGCTTACAACCACAACACATCATTTCTATTCAATTCAATAGGTCACAACACACTTTCTTACATTTAAAATTCGAATCCATTCACTTACATTTCATTTTATTTCACTTTATCACTTTGGTTTATAACCACTTATATTTAAACTGGATTTCAAATTCCATATAATTCAATTTATCTTTCATATATAATTATTGAATTCAATTCATTATAAACCATATTAAATTTGTCATTCCTCAATTAGTTTCACTTGCCAATTTTTATTTCAATACTTAGTCCACTTGACTAATTTCATTTACTTACAAATTTAAAATGAATCCCAACATTTCAGTTTTCAATTTCATTTACTTGCAATTGTAAATTCCATTCATTCATTTGGAAATTTTTTTCTACTTACTTGAATTTTATCTGCAAATTCGAAGCATTTTAATTTTAGCTCACAACTAAATTTTAATTCAACTCATTCAACTTCCAATTCATTATTTCATGAATTAATAAATTTATCAAGTTAATTTACTTGGATTCAATCCATTTTATTATATTTTTCCAAGTTTGGATTCTTATTCAACTTTATTCAAATCAAATCTCACTTCATTATATAATTCCAATTCATTTATTTACAAATGTAGCTTCATTTGTTCATTCACAATTTCATTCCTTTTCTATTTGAATCTTATTCCAATCAAACTTCAAATATCTTATAAGTTATCAACTTATTTTACATTCCATTTGTGAATTTTATTTTCAAATATTTTCTTGGAATTCTATTTCAATTATAAATCACATTTACAATTTATATTTACAAATCCCATTCGTATATGAATTTTATTTCCTTATCTTTCAATTCACATTTATAAATTTCATTTGTTAAATGAATTTGTCTCCAAATCTTTGGTTATACCATTATTTTTTTATTCCATTTCCATATAACAATGATAATAATTCAATATTCTAACTTCATAACAACCAAACATCCATATACTATAATAATTTATAAAAAATCATTTCTTTTCTATACAAAAATAGTTTTGGGTAAAATTATTTCATTTACCCTATTTAAAACAATACTGTGTCAGTTTATCTTGTTTAAGAGTTTAGAAACCCCTATCGATTACAGTTGGCCACCCTGCACCGACCAGAATCTATAAACAATCAACCGATAAGTCAACACAATACAAAACAAATTTTTATTCACTAACAAATACGCGCTCATATCTATTATTACACTCACACTCATTCTAGAGTACTACTGACTCTATCTCTAATGAGTAACACCCAACAGAGCCAAGGTTATCACTTAACCGGCTGCTCTGATACCACTTGTAACGACTCGACTTTTCGACGCTCGAAAGTCGACATTAATACGTCCACTGTATCAAATGCCATGCTATCGAATGCCGGAAAACCGAACCATTAAGGTTAAAAAGAAGAGGTAGAAGAAGACAGAAGAAAAGAAAGAACAGATAAGCAGAAACAGAAACAACAACAGAATCTCACATTCGCAGCGGAATAATATACAATAGATGAATCACTAATCTTTAAACCAAAGACTATATCAGTTTATACATACATCAATCAGAGTCAATATACAACTCAATACAACAATGGACAGTTATATAAACTTGTCCCATACAGAATACACAGCGGAATAAATAAACAAGTACGGGAGTACGTCTCGCCATCCAGCTCATCTCCAATGCTCCAGAATATCCTGATAACATAACTCTAGGCTGCCCGTGTGGAAAATTATGGGCACCCAGAGTTTAGAAAGGGAACAATAAACTCCGAGTTTGTAACGACCCGCATTTTTGACCATTCAAGTCGACAAAACATACACACGTGCCGACTCAAACAATCCAAAATACAGATAGATATTGGGGTTAAATAAGAAAAGAAAGGAAAGAATAGAAACAAACACAGAATCTCGCAGCGGAAGGGACAAGATATAATAATAAAATAACAGTTCATGAAGTTGTTAAATAAATAAATTTGATTATTATTATACATCATAAATCAGAGTTACAGACATATCAGAGATAATACAACAATGCAGCGGAAAAATAATACAGTAGTAGAATACAAATGATATAATACCAAACTTCATCTTCGTCCTCCAGAATAGATCTTCAACCTTATCTGAAATGCTCAGGCTGACCCGAGCGTAATGAAAAGACAAAACACTCGAGTCAGGACTAAAATATCTCATGTAAGTTAAATCGAATAAGTAAATATGGGTGTGACGGCGTCGGAGATGTTTACGGGTTTTAGACACCTCCTATCCAGTATTTAACGTGCGTGCATTAACTTAAGAGATGTTCGGGATTTCCATCTCCTAAGGATCCGTTAAACTATCTACTATGTAATAGAATACGCTATATACAATAATGTCTATCATAAAGTAAAATATCAAACTAGCGTTAAGTCATGGCCCATTCCACCCTTAACACATTTTTATTCCCAAGAGTATATACAAGACCGTAGTTTCCCCAAAACCGGAAGTCACCAGAGGGCAATCCATATACTAAAGGTACAAACCAAAATCGTAGTGGTTGCGAATAGGATAATCAGTATGACAGGGTACATGAGGCAATACCAACTAGGATACTAGTAGTTGCGTGATCCGGACTGATGTTGGGCATAGCAGCTACTACCCCAACACCGCGAAACAACACTCCCAAAATCGAGGGGTGCACCCAAATCGAATCACAAAAGCAATAGATATGGTAACGAAGAAGTGTGTCCGCTAGAGGTGGCGAACCTCAATGGCCCGGCGCGGCTCCTGTTTTAGTCATGTCAGGGGTCATCCAAAATCGTTCTCTTTCTTCAGTCAACGCGTTCACCAAAACCATCCACTTCGTTCTGGATAAACACTCCGCGTATACTAGTTATTAAAGTGGTTTTCGGTATCGACAGAGAGTATGTCCATATCCGATCCCGGTCTCTTTAATAACTACGCATTATTACACCGATGGCTCTTTTACATTTCAAATCGATTCATAATTGATATCAAAATATCATATTCGCTTCAAAATCAAATCCATTTCAAATATCATCATATATATTCAAGATGTAAGATTCCGTTTCAAAATCATTTTTCGCCTCAATATCTCATTTCGATTTCAAAATCATTTTCGCCTCAATATCTCATTTCGATTCCAAAATCATTTTTCGCCTCAATATCTCATTTCGATTTCAAAATCATTAATTTCAACTCGATTTAGCTTCTCAATAAACCATTTCAAATTATCAATTTCAAATACATATTTGAACCACAAAATAAACAATTTCACTTTCAATATATTTCAAAACTTTAAATATTTCACATTTCAAAACAACTCATATATTTATATAAGAATATAAGATTCGCTTTAAAACCATTTCGTATTCAAATTAGAATATACTTCAAATTAAACATCCGTATTAAGTAGTTTACTTAATTTCTGGAACAATTCCAATTCAATAAACTTAGATTAACATTTGGATTTCAAGAATTCATTTAAGTATTATATTCCAAATCAATTTAAGTTCAAATCCTATTCAAATCAATTTTATCTTCAAATTTAATTCAATAGTTTCAATTTAGTCCAATTCACAAATTTCTTTGAATTTCAATTAAATTCCAAATTAATTAAATCTCAATTTCAAATTAATTTTCAATTCCAACTCAAACTTGAAATATCATTTCATATAAATTTTCTTAGAAATATTCAGAGTTCGATTAAAAGTCCAATCTTTTAAAACAAATCAACTTTCGAAAATTTACGTCGTATTTCAATCTTTTTCTTAAAAATCTAAACTTCGAATAATTAAACAATTTCATTTACCAAGTTTAAATTCCAACATCTCGAGCTTCAATTCAAAACAGTTCAATTTCCATAAATTGGATTTTATTCTTAAAATCAATTCATTTAAATAATTTCAAAACAACTTTTTAAAATCGTTTAATTTAACCAACCCGGTGTCCATATATAATTTTCTAACCTATGGCCAAGTGATTATTTATTTCAATTAAATGTCAGGGATGAATATATATCACATAAACCAATCACAGTGTCATATGTATGTATAACAGGATACATATAAGCAAATAAACATCCAAACATTTAAAAATCAACCAATAGCATCCATCGAAATAAATCATCCAATAGACAATACAATTCACGGCAATTTCATAGTTATCAATGTCAGGTAATTTAATCGCAATTCAATTTTAATTTCAATTTGACTGTCAATTTAATTTTCAACGGTGAATTCAAATGACAATCTATATGACAATTAAATTTTTATCAAACAACGACAAATAAAATTCATATCACTTCATAATATCAAATTTAACTAACAAAAATTATTTTAGTCAATTGTGAGCGTATAAACACTCACCTTGATTTTCTTTTGTCGCCGAGACGTTCCGGTTTGGAACTAAAACTAGACGACGCCCAACTTTAGCCAAAATTTCCACCGTCTCCAAATCCATCCAAACCAGTTTCATTTCGAAGCTCTCGTCATTACGATCGCAACGCAAAAAGTTTCATTCCAATTGGACCTCGTATGAAAAATTTATGCATTTTTAAAGTTTGTACAAATTTTAATATAACTAATTTACAAATTCTTTTTAATTCCAAACCCTGCTGAATCCTGGCCGTTCATCTTTTCTTCAGGAAATCTGGGTCGCTCCTGCCTCCTTCTCCATCATCGTTCAATTCACGTGAACCCTAACCCATAGCCGCCTATCTTCATCAAATTATCACGACTAACTCACTCGACTTCACAATGATCAGAGACCACCGTTAGAAGCGTCTTCGCAAGAGCTACCATCAGCCAGAGTAGGGTGGAGCTCGGCCATCTCTGCTGCACGCAAATCGAGGACAAACACGAAACTTTAAATGCAAATTCCCGTTGATCCGTTGCTCTGTTTTCGATCATCTCCGTATGGATTTGAAGCTCTCATCGTCCTCTACAACTTTGTAGTTGACAACTTTTGCTAATTCCTTACGGATTGAGAGAGATTAAGGAGGAAAGAAAACAAATTTTTGGCCATTGATGGAAAAGATGGCGGCTAGGGCTGAAACCCTAAGTTGTTTTTGGAAAATAGAGAAAGTGAGGGGCTTTTATAGAAAAAATACGCGACACTATTCATCCCGAATTTTCCGAACTCCAAACGAAGCGTGCCGGCTGACGTTTCTAAGGTTTACCCTACGTTCCGAACACAATGGAACAGGTTTCGGAAGCTAATTCGATCATCTGTGCGAGTTACGGCAATAAACGATCGATTTAAAATTAAATCGGTTAATCAAATTTCTGTGCGTTTGGGCTCGCCCCGGACAAACGGTAAATCTGATTGACACGAAATTTGAAACCTTACAAAAATATGACATTACGGATCCGATGAAACTGGTTTCGTCGAAATCCGAGACTTTTTGAAAAATGACTATTTTCTCTCGTCGAATTAATATTAAAAACAATTCGATGCGTTTCGAGCTGCCACGATCAAACGATAACTCCGATTGCTACGAAAATTGAAATCCGACAATAACAAACTATTATGGATCCAATGGAACAAGTTTCGTTCAATTCTGAGACTGTTCGAAAAATGGCTATTTTTTAGTCGATAATTAAATATTAAAATATTCAATTTTCACAAATTAACTTTAAATTCAATTTTAAAAGTTCTATAACATTACTATAACTCCAATATGATATGATAAAATTTTACAAATCATTTTCAATCATATTCAACTCGAATTTCAATTATTTCTGAAATTTAACTTATTAAATTATCGATTTAATTGTCTAATTAAATCCAATATTCGAAAAATAAATTATTCGACTGTTTAATTTCAATATAAAATTCCCAATTTTAAATTATTAACTTTTAAATCAAATTTCAATTGTTCACAAATTCCATTTTTAATTTCACAGTAATTAACAATCTTTTACAATGCAGTTTTCCATTATAAATCCAATATAAAAGATTATATTAGATTCAACGTTCAATTATATTGTAATTCAAATTCAAGTTATTTAATTCCAAATGAATTCTTTTATTTTGATTTACACTTTCATTATTGAATCAACCATTTACTTATACATTATTATCAATAGTTTATAATTCATTTACTTTCATTTTCTTCAGCTATCATCTTATTTAAATTCACAGTAATATTAAATTACATTCATTTACGTTGATTTCCATATTATAACTTCAATATTAAATGTAACATTTTATTTATTTCGTTGTTTACAATCAAATTCAATTCAATTCAATTACTTGTTACATTCAAATTTAAATCTTTACTTACGTTCAATTACAAGTTAACATCTTTATCGAATTACAGTTTCAGTTATTATCTGCTTTCAATCAACTGTAATATTAAGTTACATTTATTTATATTAGTTTCAATAACATAAACTTCCATTATTAAATCTACCATTTTATTTATTCTTTGTTTACAATCATAACCAATTTGGTTTACAATCAAATTCAATTCATTATTTACATTCACTACAAGTTAACATCTATATTTAATTTACAAATAAGTTATTTCAGAATTCAGTTTTGTATTTTAACTTGTAATTCGCATTTAACAACACAAAATTTTATTTCCTTCGGATTTTTATCCAAAATTTTCATTTTAATTCGTATTTTTAAAGTGTTAAAATACGGGTCGTTACATTCTCCCCCACTTACAACTTTTCGTCCACGAAAAGGAACGGAGAAGGGGAAACCATCATTTAGATATAATTCATTCAAAATATTCTACTTATTTACAAAATTTAGTTATAGGATTTTTTTTTTCACAAAATTTTCTAACTCCCGGATTTTTGAAAAATTTCGGCAGCACCTCCTTTGCGCGGCTAGGACCGAAAAATTTCACAGTGGTAATAATTGCATGATATACATCTCATTACAAGAATGAGGCATCCCAAAACATGGGGAACACAATAATATACCACAACATAAACTGTAATCCGAGAACATACATTTTATTTAGCATTTATTAGCATTTTAACTTACATTTTGCATTAAGCGCAGAAGCGAGCTCCACAAGCGAAGCGCAACCCCTTTGCTACCTACTAAAATGCTCAATAACCAAGTTAGAACTATGCATATAAAGATAGATCGATATACTTAGCATAAACAACATACATATAACATGTTTAGCTTCAAAACTGAAATTCCAATTCCAGGACAGCAAACGAATCTCAGTTTTTGGTCACCTAAACGATAAAATTTGATAATGGAATCTAAACAAAAGTTGTTGCATTCGTTTCAGGCTTTATGGAATATCCAAAATTATCAAATTCGGACCATCCGTTCAGAAGTTATGGCCATTTTACTAAATAGATACGCCTCAGCCTGGCAATGAATTACGCAGGTCAGCGACGTTTGGTTACGTTTTTTACCTTCTAAACGACAGCAAAACACCAAATGATTAAAACAAAAGTTTTAGCTTAAGTTCAAAGCTTTCCAGAAAGTGCAAGATCATCAAAATCCGATACACCAGTAAAAAGTTATGGCAAAAATACTAAGAGTATATGCTGCTGATTTTGCTTCCCTTTTACACAGACCAGCGAGAAGATTCAAAATTTTTAACTAAGTAAATGAAGGAATTTCTCAAGACAGTCTCAACAAAAGTCGTGCTACAGTTTCTAAGCTTTCCGAAATGTCTAATATCGTTGAATTTCGTCCAGCTGTTTAAAAGTTATAGTTGTTTTCGTTTCAGCATATATTGGACAATTTTGGATTTTTTCCCAAAATTTTGCTTTTATTATTTCAAAGTACAAACCATCAAACTTTAAATTTTCTAAAGAAACAATCATAAACAAAAAGTCGTTTATTTTCTTCTTTATCCATGAAATAAGTTTACATTCAATTTGTTTCCGATTTATTCAAGTTTGTTTCATTCACATTTTAAATTCAAGTCAATTTGCTTCAATTTAATTTGAATTCAATTATATTTAATTTCACTTTGCTTCAAATTTGAATTTAATTATTTAAATATTTATTCCGTTTATTCAATTCCATTAACACAAATGAATTCTACTAAACCGATTACCATCCATCTAACAACCAATGCATATCAAACATTACCATCCATCCAAAATCTACACTAAATCAATTATACATTTCCAAGTTTATTGACATTTAGTTATATTCAACTTTAATTAGTTTCTATTTACAAATTTTATGTTTCATTAATTTTAAATTTTATTCATTCACTTGTATATATCATTCATTTTACAGCTTAAATTTCTTTCATATTTACAACTATCAATAGATCTTCAAATTTTATTATTCGCTCTCACACTGGTATATTATTCCTCTACTTATCCTTATTAGCATTTTAAACTTTTTAAGTATTTGGTAAGTTATAGTTATGCAAATAGAATGTAGTTAAACAACATACAACCTCTTTTCATTCAAAGTTGAATTTTCAATTAATTAATTCTTAAGTCATTACTTAAATTTCACTATAATTTAATTTCACATTTACATTCACATATAGTATTTCCATTTTATATTAACATAATTGTGAATCACCTTTAAATGTTAATTTAAATTCCAATTATTTACTAACAATTTTATTTATATTTGCAAACCATTAATTAAATGCATATTTCATTATTCAAACTTATACTTGTATATTATCCAATTAACAATTCATATAACATTTTTGAACTTCTTAAATATTTTGGTAAGTTATATCTATGCTATAGAATGAAATTTAATACTATGCGAGTTTTACAGTTTCAATTTTATTTTAAATTTATAATTTCCTAATTCTCAGGATTTCCACTTCAATTGATATTTCACTTAGCTCTTAGGTTCATTTCTCATTTCGCAATTCAGAAGTTCCGTAATGATTCAAGTATTAATTCATTTCAACCATTAAAAGAAAAATCATTAATTATTAAAGAACTCAAGAATTCCAATCCCGGTTTCATTTCAAATCAAGTTTTGAAATAATATATACTTATATAATTTATATATCAAATCATACTATAGAGAATACAAAATAAAATTCAATTTTAAATCAAAACAGGGTTTAGAAAAAGCTATTAAGTGATCTCCCCCACTTAGACTCTCGAAAATAAATGTCGATGATGCGTGCACTCATCACCGAAATCATTCTCTAGTGTCAAGAGGGGAGTATAACACTTACTTCATTTGAAATCCTTTAAAACAATTTCTAATCAAATATACTATCATATAATACTTATATTATACATTTCAAATTTTTGTTAATAAATTTTCAAAACATCGGAATTTAAATTCTCCATCTTAATTTAAATTCATTTTTATTTTATTTACCATTTATATTCATTGTCAATCATATTCACAAGTTTCGTTTTGTTAAATCAGCCAATAGTCAATAGTTAGAAATATCGACTAATCAACAATAAACAATGATAATCTAATATTATCATCTCCTAACAACCAATACAATCAAAATTTATAAATTTTCAAGATAATTCTTTTATATATAATATAATCCAAAACAATATTATGTCAATCTGTCCTATTCGAGTGTTTAGAAATTCCTATCGATGCCTTGGCGTCCCAAGTACCAACCAGAATTCATAAATACTCAACGGAACAAATTAACACAATATAAAATCATTTTTATATCAAAATTACAAATACGCTCTCTCATATACACTCAACTCATTCATATAGTTTACCTCTATTTCAATGAGTTATTCCCCACTAGAGCCAAGGTTTATCGCTAAACCAAAGCTCTGATACCAACTGTAACGACCCGCAATTTTTGACCATTCAAGTCGACAAAACATACACACGTGCCGACTCAAACAATCCAAAATACAGATAGTTATTGGGGTTAAATAAGAAAAGAAAGGAAAGAATAGAAACAAACACAGAATCTCGCAGCGGAAGGGACAAGATATAATAATAAAATAACAGTTCATGAAGCTGTTAAATAAATAAATTTGATTATTATTATACATCATAAATCAGAGTTACAGACAAATCAGAGATAATACAACAATGCAGCGGAAAAATAATACAGTAGTAGAATACAAATGATATAATACCAAACTTCGTCTTCATCCTCCAGAATAGATCTTCAACCTTATCTGAAATGCTCAGGCTGACCCGAGCGTAATGAAAAGACAAAACACTCGAGTCAGGACTAAAATATCTCATGTAAGTTAAATCGAATAAGTAAATATGGGTGTGACAGCGTCGGAGATGTTTACGGGTTTTAGACACCTCCTATCCAGTATTTAACGTGCGTGCATTAACTTAAGAGATGTTCGAGATTTCCATCTCCTAAGGATCCGTTAAACTATCTACTATGTAATAGAATACGCTATATACAATAGTGTCTATCATAAAGTAAAATATCAAACTAGCGTTAAGTCATGGCCCATTCCACCCTTAACACATTTTTATTCCCAAGAGTATATACAAGACCGTAGTTTCCCCAAAACCGGAAGTCACCAAAGGGCAATTCATATACTAAAGGTACAAACCAAAATCGTAGTGGTCGCGAATAGGATAATCAGTATGACAAGGTACATCAGGCAATACCAACTAGGATACTAGTAGTTGCGTGATCCGGACTGATGTTGGGCATAGCAGCTACTACCCCAACACCGCGAAACAACACTCCCAAAATCGAGGGGTGCACCCAAATCGAATCACAAAAGCAATACACATGGTAACGAAGAAGTGTGTCCGCTAGAGGTGGCGAACCTCAATGACCCAGTGCGGCTCTTGTTTTAGTCATGTCAGGGGTCATCCAAAATCGTTCTCTTTCTTCAGTCAACGCGTTCACCAAAACCATCCACTTCGTTCTGGATAAACACTCCGCGTATACTAGTTATTAAAGTGGTTTTCGGTATCGACAGAGAGTATGTCCATATTCGATCCCGGTCTCTTTAATAACTACGCATTATTACACCGATGGCTCTTTTACATTTCAAATCGATTCATAATTGATATCAAAATATCATATTCGCTTCAAAATCAAATCCATTTCAAATATCATCATATATATTCAAGATGTAAGATTCCGTTTCAAAATCATTTTTCGCCTCAATATCTCATTTCGATTTCAAAATCATTTTCGCCTCAATATCTCATTTCGATTTCAAAATCATTTTTCGCCTCAATATCTCATTTCGATTTCAAAATCATTAATTTCAACTCGATTTAGCTTCTCAATAAACCATTTCAAATTATCAATTTCAAATACATATTTGAACCACAAAATAAACAATTTCACTTTCAATATATTTCGAAACTTTAAATATTTCACATTTCAAAACAACTCATATATTTATATAAGAATATAAGATTCGCTTTAAAACCATTTCGTATTCAAATTAGAATATACTTCAAATTAAACATCCGTATTAAGTAGTTTACTTAATTTCTGGAACAATTCCAATTCAATAAACTTAGATTAACATTCGGATTTCAAGAATTCATTTAAGTATTATATTCCAAATCAATTTCAGTTCAAATCCTACTCAAATCAATTTTATCTTCAAATTTAATTCAATAGTTTCAATTTAGTCCAATTCACAAATTTCTTTGAATTTCAATTAAATTCCAAATTAATTAAATCTCAATTTCAAATTAATTTTCAATTCCAACTCAAACTTGAAATATCATTTCATATAAATTTTCTTAGAAATATTCAGAGTTCGATTAAAAGTCCAATCTTTTAAAACAAATCAACTTTCGAAAATTTACGTCGTATTTCAATCTTTTTCTTAAAAATCTAAACTTCGAATAATTAAACAATTTCATTTACCAAGTTTAAATTCCAACATCTCGAGCTTCAATTCAAAACAGTTCAATTTCCATAAATTGGATTTTATTCTTAAAATCAATTCATTTAAATAATTTCAAAACAACTTTTTAAAATCGTTTAATTTACTTCCCTCCAGGCAACAACACAATACTAACATTCATCCATACAATATCTCTAAAAAGTACTTCAAGTAAAAGATAAAAATGGCTTCCCTCTCCAACCTATCACAAACCCCTCCAAACCCCTCCTCCAACCTATCCCAAACCCCTCCTAACCCCCCCCTCCCGCCCTCCAGTAACCGCTCCACCAGCTCCTGTATCGTCCGGCAATCCCCCTCCGATCTCATTCGTACCCAAAAGATACGCCTCCCATCTCTGCGCCAAGTCCACCTCTATTCAACCGACTTCGGGAAGGGACACTGCTAAAGCTAATTCAGCTAGCTCATCACAACCCCACCCAGTCAGTACCAAAATTATCCCAAAAAGATCTTACGCACAAGTGGCCGCTCTCCCACCACTCATTCTCGAACTCCCGAGACTGAAACGTCGACGTTCCCTGCCGTCTTTCGCTAATGTACGCTCCATGATTGATTTTTTAAAATCCAAGGGGCGATGTCTAAATTGCGCCGGGAGTGGACACCTGGCTCGAAGCTGTAGAGACTCAAAGATCTGTTACAAGTGCAATCTTTTCGGTCACTCGCAATCAACATGCCCCGAGGCAAACAAATCAGCCGCCTCGTATCCCGTGCGAGCCTCTGCCCCTCCCGCAAAAAACAAAACATCAGCTCATTCGTATCGGGACCCAGCGCCACATTATTACACTGCCAAGCCCAAAAGTACCACCAAACCAATTAAAATTCCGGAGTCTCCTCGTTCCCCGCTCCATCCTCATTCCAAAAAATATCCTGAACCCAGAACCTCTGCTCCCTCTTCACAACAATTTTCAATGGACAACTCCACACTCTACCTCACCGCAACAGTAATTAATGGAATCTGGACGTTGGAATCATTACACCAAACCCTCTCCACCGCTCTACAACACACTGAGTTGCCCATCTGGATCCTAAGCAATAACAGCTTCGTCTTTTGCTGTCCTACACACGAAACACTCGTCCGCGCCCTACAACTCCGAACCATAACCAAACCAGGCGGGGCCGTCCTCATCCAACCCTGGTCTGACCCTGAGCCCTCCTCTGTCAACCTAGAACCGGTCACCTGGGCCCGCGTCCAAGGCTTTCCAGAGCTCTTCCGAGACAAAACTGACGCGGTGCGCTCCGCCCTGAACCCATTGGGCCGCTTCGTTGAATTCGACTGCTGCAACTGGGCATTGATTGATCATCGATACCTATTCATCAAAATTCAATTTTTTTCAGGTGTTTCCACTCCCACTGCTATCGTTGCAAACTTAAACAACCATGACTACCTCCTCACCGTAGACAGATGGGAACATGAGCACCCAAACCGAAACCCAGAGTCACTACCAATAGGGACAGATTTGGAGGAGGCCTTCAGATGCTTTGATGAACACATCCCCCTACACGAACTCAACTCGGAAGACAAATTCGATGCTATGAACTTTGACCCAGATATCTTTGCCCCTCTATCTCCTCTTGACCCCATCCCTATGGTTGACCCAATTCATCAAAACGCACCAGAACTCGAGGCCCCTAACCCACCTGAAATTTCCTTCGAAGTAATGGGTCCCCTTGGCTGGGACAGCTGACCGACTGAAGACCAGAATTGGAACCCCTACGCAGACCTAGACCTGTCCAACCCATGGTTCCTCCAATTCCCCATCCACAGCCATCCTCCTGATCCCAACTCTAGTAATCAACTTACACTCATCCCCTCACCATCCCACCCGCCTCCATATAACTTTCACATTCCACGTAACCAATCCGAGAACATCGCCCCCTCTCCCATGATGACAGTGCAGTCCACCGCCATCCTCCTGTTCCCAACCCCTGTAATCAACTTGCACTCATCCCCCCACCATTCCACCCACCTCCAGTTAACTTTCACAATCCAGGTAACCAATCCGAGAACATCGCCCCCCCCCCCCACGGATGACAGAGCAGTTGCACCCTCTCCACCTCGGGCTGGACAAGAGTCTCCAAGGATCACTCCCACAGCAGTCAGACGAAGCGCCAGACTACATAAAGCTGC
Source organism: Allium fistulosum (assembly GCA_030737815.1). Taxonomy (NCBI): domain Eukaryota; kingdom Viridiplantae; phylum Streptophyta; class Magnoliopsida; order Asparagales; family Amaryllidaceae; genus Allium; species Allium fistulosum. The sequence goes on from CM060906.1 coordinate 332,294,910, forward strand.
ATCTCACCCTGGTAGTTTTTTCAAACCCGTAGTTTTTTCCTCTGCAAATAAAATTTTAAATAAAAAAATTGCACGTTGCATGGGGGTGAAACTGCGAGAGGAACATCTCGCTGCCATGCAATCACTAGAACTGGAGCGTTCATCCTCATCCCAATGAAGATTATCACCTGGAATGTCAGGGGCTTAGGGGACCCCAGTAAAAGAATCGCCCTAAATCTCACACTGTCCCCACACAAAAGCGATATTCTCCTCATCCAAGAAACTAAACTCGTGGACCCCTCTCCTACCCAAATTAGACAGCTAGGTGGGTCCCATCTTTCTGGGTGGGCCCACTCGAATGCCATAGGTTCCAGCGGTGGTTTAATCACCCTCTAGAATGAATCCACTTGGTCTCATTGTCAAACCATCCTTCATCCTTCTTCCCTTCATGTTTCACTTCGCCACATCCAAACCAACACCATTTACTTCTTTTCCAACATCTACGGCCCCCAAAACCCCACCGATAGAAATACCCTCTGGAACAACTGCCTCACCTTCGCCACACACTTCAATGGCCCCTGGTTACTCGGGGGAGATTTCAACACCACCAGAAACACCCTCGAAAGAAACTCCGGAAACGCCTCCCAAGATTCAGACTCATTCAATTCCTTCATCAACTCCGGCTCCTTAATTGACCCACCAATTAACAACAGACTTTATACCTGGTCAAACCGTAGATTGGACCCGTCACTAGCTAAGCTTGACAGATTCCTTTTCAATATCAATTGGGATGATCTGCACCCCCTTACTATTGTTTCCGGCCTAGCCTCGACCATTTCAGACCATTGTCCACTTATCTTGGACTCGGGCTCATCCTCCAACCCAAATCGCCCCTTCCGCTTCGAACGCCTATGGACCCTGGAACCCTCCTTCGACAATTTCATCCAGTTAACTTGGTCCCAACCTGTGATGTCCAATTCCGCAATCGCCAGAGTTGTCTCCAAACTCCGTTAAATTAGAAAGATCATCAAACCTTGGGCCAAAAATATTTGGGGCTCCCTCCGCTCGCGCATTTCCTCCGCTCAAGATGCTATCCTAGAACTCAACATCCTCGAAGAATCCCGACCCCTCACTCCAACCGAACATTCTCAACTGAAGACTTTAGAAACCGAGCTTGATAGACTAATCAAACAAGAGGAAATTGGATGGAAGCAAAGATCCAAAGCCAAATGGTTAGGGAGGGAGACAGGAACACCTCCTTCTTCCATCGTATGGCCAACGGCAGACGCAGATCTATTTACATCTCGAAACTAGTGCACAACAACTCTAGCTTCACCGAATCGTCGGACCACCTCCGCCTCTTCACCGAATACTACCGTAGCATTCTAGGCCAAGCTTCTCAGGCACTACCCCCCATTGAATGGAACCTCCTATACCCATCCTGTCCCCCAATTTCTGTCGACCACCCTTTCTCCGAAGAGGAAGTATGGGCCGCGCTTAAGGACTTACCCGACGATAAGGCCCCGGGCCCGGATGGTTTCGGCCCATTTTTTTTTAAACGATATTGGGAAACCATCAAAACCGACATACTTGATGTGTGCGAAGAATTCCAAGCCAACCCCTATTCAATTGCTCGCCTCAACTACGCCAACATCATCCTCCTCCCCAAATCCCCAGGCGCCAACACCCTACCCGCTTTCAGACCAATCAGTCTCATAAACACCACTTTCAAAATCATCACGAAGGTTCTTGCCAATAGACTCCAAGCAGTCATCGATCCTCTGATAGGGGCGGAACAGTTTGCCTTCATACAAGGCAGAAACATTTTAGATTGTGTCGCTGCCACCCAAGAAGTTGTCTCCTACTGCCATAGAACATCAACCTCTGGAACCCTTCTAAAATTAGATTTCTCCAAAGCCTTCGACACGGTACACTGGGACTTCATCTTGGACCTTATGAAGCATAGGGGTTTCCCGACAAAATGGTGTGGGTGGATTGAAGCGATACTCAACACAAGTATCTCATCCATCTCAATCAATGGCTCTACTGGTGGTCACATTAAATCAGCTAGGGGTCTGAGACAAAGGGACCCGCTCTCTCCCCTAATCTTTGTCCTGGTAGCGGATGTGCTTAACCAGATGATCAAGCTTGCCTCGAACAATGATCTTTTTAAAGGTATCCAGCTTCAAAACTCCGATTTAGCTGTGTCTAACCTTCAATTTGCAGATGACACGATCCTATTCGCCTCCACCGACATCAACCACATCCATTGCCTCAAGGTTGCGCTATATGTTTTCGAAACAATCTCCGGCCTTTCTATCAATTTCAACAAAAGCTCCGTCATCATGTTAGGCAACTCCGCTAACCTCGGACCTACAATCTCATCCCTGCTCAATTGCAACCTAGCCTTATTCCCCATTTCCTATCTAGGCATCCCTATCTGCCCATCCAATCTCCACCGCGCTGACTGGCTTCCCCTCATTTCCAGAATTGAATCCAGACTCTCAACCTGGAAGGCACACTCGTTATCCTCTGCAGGTCGTCTTGTCCTAGTCAAATCGGTCCTATCAGCTATCCCCTCATACTGGATGTCCTTCCTCAAGCTTCCATCCTGGGTTATCAAGAAAATTGACTCAATCAGACGCTCGTTCCTTTGGAACGGAGGCAACGCAAAATGCTTGGTCAACTGGAAGACGGTGTGTTTGCATCGCAATCATGGTGGGCTAGGGATTACTGACCTTCGCACATTCAATCAGGCGTTGCTGTCCAAATGGCTCTGGAGATTACTTACACCTGGAAATTTCATCTGGAAATCGTGGATCTTATGTCAGCATTATCATTCAAACCCTCACTTGGCACTCCACCTCACCACCCGGTCCCACCCATCCCCTTTCCGGTCGGGGGTCCTTCAAACCCTACCTAGAGTCAAAGCACTGTTCCAGGTTAAAGTCGAAAGCGGCAACAGGTGCCTATTCTGGTTAGATACCTGGTATGGACAATTGCCCCTCGCTAAACTACTACCCAACCTCTTCTCACACGCCGCCCTCCCCAATGCAACAGTTGAAGACTATCTCACCCTAGGTCCCGAACACCTTTGCCCACCTTCCATCTTCGATGCAGACCTAGTTCCTGAACTTCTCTCCGCCACAAATATCCTCCCGTCGATCCGTCCTTCCAACAGTCAAGACCTCTTTCTCTGGGCCCTTGCACCTTCCAAAGGATTCTCAGTCGCCTCCTGTTATCAATACCTAATCCACCCCGGTCGCCTTTTCTCCTTCCCCAGGGTTTGGCATTGCAACCTTCCACCTCGTATAGCCTTTTTCCAATGGTGCTTAATTTCTGGCAGAATCAATACCAAAGACAGACTCAACAGACTCAACATCCCCATTGATCCGCGCTGCATCTTTTGTTCAACTCAGAACGAATCAGTAACTCACCTTTTCTTCGAATGTGATTTCTCCTACTCAATTTGGGCAGCAACTAGTGCCTATCTTCTGGGGTTTATTCCCAGCGTGACCTCTCACTTCGAATATTGGCAGTTTAACCAGTAGAGTATGCTGATGGACACCTTCATATCAACCTTTAGCTGGTGCATTTGGAAAGAGAGGAATGCCCTTGTATTTGGGAAACCAACACGACATTTCGAGGGAACCTGTAGAATTATCACTCACATCTTCTCCTCTATAACATGTCAATGTCACTCTGCGCCTTTCCGCCTGAGTCTCCCACAGTGCAGCGTCCAGCCAGTAGAATCCCAGGGAAGCACCACTGCATCTCCGGAGAGATAGTCTTAGTCTACAGGGGGATATCACGTACTACAGTTAATATGTAATAGTCTATGATACTCTAGTATTTCTATTACAGTTTGTTGCTTCACACCTATTTTTTGGCCATCGATCGGGCTTGTCGATCGACCTCTTCAGTACTATATAATATAACTATTTAACCGGCTGTGTAGTTTCACGCTACACACCCGTCACTCTCAAAAAAAAAATCGTTTAATTTAACCAACCCGGTGTCCATATATAATTTTCTAACCTATGGCCAAGTGATTATTTATTTCAATTAAATGTCAGGGATGAATATATATCACATAAACCAATCACAGTGTCATATGTATGTATAACAGGATACATATAAGCAAATAAACATCCAAACATTTTAATATCAACCAATAGCATCCATCGAAATAAATCATCCAATAGACAATACAATTCACGGCAATTTCATAGTTATCAATGTCAGGTAATTTAATCGCAATTCAATTTTAATTTCAATTTGACTGTCAATTTAATTTTCAACGGTGAATTCAAATGACAATCTATATGACAATTAAATTTTTATCAAACAACGACAAATAAAATTCATATCACTTCATAATATCAAATTTAACTAACAAAAATTATTTTAGTCAATTGTGAGCGTATAAACACTCACCTTGATTTTCTGTTGTCGCCGAGACGTTCCGGTTTGGAACTAAAACTAGACGACGCCCAACTTTAGCCAAAATTTCCACCGTCTCCAAATCCATCCAAACCAGTTTCATTTCGAAGCTCTCGTCATTACGATCGCAACGTAAAAAGTTTCGTTCCAATCAGACCTCGTATGAAAAATTTATGCATTTTTAAAGTTTGTACAAATTTTAATATAACTAATTTACAAATTCTTTTTAATTCCAAACCCTGCTGAATCCTGGCCGTTCATCTTTGCTTCAGGAAATCTGGGCCGCACCTGCCTCCTTCTCCATCATCATTCAATTCACGTGAACCTTAACCCATAGCCGCCTATCTTCATCAAATTATCACGACCAACTCACTCGACTTCACAATGATCAGAGACCACCGTTAGAAGCGTCTTCGCAAGAGCTACCATCGGCCAGAGTAGGGTGGAGCTCGGCCATCTCTGCTGCATGCAAATTCAGGACAAACACGAAACTTTAAATGCAAATTCCCGTTGATCCGTTGCTCCGTTTTCGATCATCTCCATATGGATTTGAAGCTCTCATCGTCCTCTACAACTTTGTAGTTGACAACTTTTGCTAATTCCTTACGGATTGAGAGAGATTAAGGAGGAAAGAAAATGAATTTCTGGCCATTGATGGAAAAGATGGCGGCTAGGGCTGAAATACTAAGTTGTTTTTGGAAAATAGAGAAAGTGAGGGGCTTTTATAGAAAAAATACGCGACACTATTCATCCCGAATTTTCCGAACTCCAAACGAAGCGTGCCGGCTGACGTTTCTAAGGTTTACCCCACGTTCTGAACACAATGGAACAGGTTTCGGAAGCTAATTCAATCATCTGTGCGAGTTACGGCAATAAACGATCGATTTAAAATTAAATCGGTTAATCAAATTTCTGTGCGTTTGGGCTCGCCCCGGACAAACGGTAAATCTGATTGACACAAAATTTGAAACCTTACAAAAATATGACATTACGGATCCAATGAAACTGGTTTCGTCGAAATCCGAGACTTTTTGAAAAATGACTATTTTCTCTCGTCGAATTAATATTAAAAACAATTCGATGCGTTTCGAGCTGCCACGATCAAACGATAACTCCGATTGCTACGAAAATTGAAATCCAACAATAACAAACTATTACGGATCCAATGGAATAAGTTTCGTTCAATTCTGAGACTGTTCGAAAAATGGCTATTTTTCAGTCGATAATTAAATATTAAAATATTCAGTTTTCACAAATTAACTTTAAATTCAATTTTAAAAGTTCTATAACATTACTATAACTCCAATATGATAAGATAAAATTTTACAAATCATTTTCAATCATATTCAACTCGAATTTCAATTATTTCTGAAATTTAACTTATTAAATTATCGATTTAATTGTCTAATTAAATCCAATATTCGAAAAATAAATTATTCGACTGTTTAATTTCAATATAAAATTCCCAATTTTAAATTATTAACTTTTAAATCAAATTTCAATTGTTCACAAATTCCATTTTTAATTTCACAGTAATTAACAATCTTTTACAATGCAGTTTTCCATTATAAATCCAATATAAAAGATTATATTAGATTCTGCGTTCAATTATATTGTAATTCAAATTCAAGTTATTTAATTCCAAATGAATTTTTTTATTTTGATTTACACTTTCATTATTGAATCAACCATTTACTTATACATTATTATCAATAGTTCATAATTCATTTACTTTCATTTTCTTCAGCTATCATCTTATTTAAATTCACAGTAATATTAAATTACATTCATTTACATTGATTTCCATATTATAACTTCAATATTAAATGTAACATTTTATTTATTTCGTTGTTTACAATCAAATTCAATTCAATTCAATTACTTGTTACATTAAAATTTAAATCTTTACTTACGTTCAATTACAAGTTAACATCTTTATCGAATTACAGTTTCAGTTATTATCTACTTTCAATCAACTGTAATATTAAGTTACATTTATTTATATTAGTTTCAATAACATAAACTTCCATTATTAAATCTACCATTTTATTTATTCTTTGTTTACAATCATAACCAATTTGGTTTACAATCAAATTCAATTCATTATTTACATTCACTACAAGTTAACATCTATATTTAATTTACAAATAAGTTATTCAGAATTCAGTTTTGTATTTTAACTTGTAATTCGCATTTAACAACACAAAATTTTATTTCCTTCGGATTTTTATCCAAAATTTTCATTTTAATTCGTATTTTTAAAGTGTTAAAATACGGGTCGTTACAGAGTCAGTCGTGGTGACTGGTGTGAGATCGTAAAACAGTTATTTTCGCAAAGAAAATAAAACAAATTCGCAATGCTTTTGGAAAATGAAACTACCATAAGGCCTCCCGCCACACACACACAATGCAAACACAGAATTGGAGGAGATTTCTCCTTATGATAGTCAAAAATGCTTACTACGCAAAATCAGTTGATATTATTATTAATGTCTAGTGTGGAAAACATTTCGAAAGTATAATATCAATCTTAGCCAACATACAACCATTGTTGTATGCCTACTATAGCTACTACGTTCAATAGAAGGTTACCGCCACATTCCATAGTAGGTAATACAACTAAAAACCGTACAGGGTTCGTACTGTTTCTTTGGATTTCCAACCAATGGTCAGGCAAAGGAACTTCCTTACACCGAATAATGGAAACGCCTCTGGAAAGATGCCCCGAGAACCTAACCGGATCTCTGCAAACACAAGGCCGACGCTACCTCACACTTTAACCAAGCTATAACTAGGTAGCTAACACACGAGCTATGCCATCCCCCGGTCGTTACCGACCTTTATCCTAGGATCCTCAATCACAAAGCAACAACCACAAAATATAATAAATGTGTGGCATCAACATAGGTAAAATATCTGGGCTCCATACCATGATATCACCTTTTAACCAGAAGTAAATGGCATTCCCTAGGGGCGCTACCCCTACAAACCTTTGCCGCAACATTCCTGTTTCGACAATTACCGGGTTGTGAGGCTCGACGAAGTCTGATCCACAAAGATACGCTTTTTCACAAAGCCACTCTTTTTCACAAAGCAACGCTTTGACCAACAACTGATCAACAGCACTTCGTGTGCCACATTACCAAATTGGGAATGTATCACTAGTAACCATCAACTACATAACCTCTGAGCTCGTACGTCTCAGAGAAGGGTGTTAAGCTAAGAGAATAAATTCTCCGCCACCAACAGAAATGTATTTGATAGAAACCAGCTTTACATCTCAAAGTGTAATGTCAGACACACATCCATACAAGTCCGTTCCGAGATCGAACAGAACCGAAGGCACTTCCAAAGAAGCCCTTGAAATCCGGATAATTTCTAATCACGTCCGGACTTCCCATCACAAAAAGAGTGATATAAATCTCTATACCGGAGCAACTCGGTGAAGAGACATTCGACCAGTTGTCCTTTCATTTTCGAAAATATCCGGTCTTCACCACCGGTCTTCAATACGATCCATATCGTCGTATCACTAATTCGGAATGGGTTATATGACACAAAGGTCCTTTCCCGGCTAACCCGAATAATGAGCGTTTGTTTTTAAAAAACAAATCAAGTGCCATTTCAAAGGTAAATATTGATAGTCGGTTATTTAACTATCAACCATATTCACAACAATCAACCAATTTAAATAATTTTTCCCAAATTATTAAATTTCAGATCTCTTCGCGAGATACGGTTTAACACTTCAACCATTTGAAAACAAATTTCAAATCACATTTTCCACACTTCAACATTTGAAAACTAATTTCAAATCATATTTTCACACTTCACATTTGAAAACCAATTTCAAATCACAAAATGGTCCATTTAAACCAATTAAATAAATCCTTATCGATTTATTTCAAATTTACATTCCAAATCTGTAAATTTATTTCCACACTTTATCACTTTGAAAACCAATTTCAAATCATAATTTTCACACCTCTAAAAATAAATCAATGTTTATTTTTAAAATAAGTTTCCCTTTCCATTATAAATTCCATTGTGAATTTAAATTTCCAAAATATCCACTTATATACGATTTTCAAAATCGTTTTCCAAAGATTCACTTTCAAACACCAAATCAATTTCCAAATTGATTTCCAAATTTATTTTAACACCAAATCAATTACAAATTGATTTCTAAATTTATTTCCAAATGCCAAATCATTTTACAAATCGATTTCCAAATTTATTCTCAACACTTTATTTCAACACAAATCAATTTTCGTTCAACATCAAATAATTTTTTTTTATATCGATTCCCCAAAGATTTATTTTCCAATACCAAATAAATTATCAATTGGATTTCTAGAAATTTATCACTTTTGAAAATAAATTCCTTTATCTCTTCCAAACCATTTAAAATTCCATTTTTCAATAAATTTTCCAACTTTCGAATAATACTATTCAAAATCCATTTATACAAATCTTTTCCCATATTTTGGAATTTATTCAATAAGATTTCAAAAATCAACTTTACGCTTTAAATTCCTTCTTTTAAATTCAACCAATTCTTTCAAAAGAGATTTACTTAAAATTTCCAATTTTAATTTTCAAAAATCCAATTTCATCTATTTCTGGTATCCAACGATACCAAAAATACATTCGGCTAAATTATAGCCTTCAACACATTCAATCACAGATATAATCATACACAGATTATAAATAATCAATCACACAACATATGAAACCAATTCAAATGTTTTGAGGAATCCTGTTGGATCCCTCCAACCTGTTTCCCTGCATCCACAGATGTTAGCACAATACCAATTCCACTTCGAGGTGGAATATCGCGGTATATGAGATTTATAAAAATATCATTCGCTATTATATTGCGCATAGGGTCTCATCCGCTATATAATGCGGGAAATCAACAACGCCAATATATACATATGGCAATATATATATATATATATATATGTATATATATATATATATATATATATTGCTATATACTACTATATATAGTATCACATCCAAACAGCAATCAATCAACACAATCAATAATTTTAAATATAACTATTTAAAATTAAACCAAACCCTTTGTTTGAGTGAGAAGATCTCACCTTAGCTTTTATTTTGCAATCCATTTTCCATTTTCGACTTGTTTCTCCATTTTAGACCTTGTATAAACATTTTATACAATTTATTAATATTTGAATTCACTAACCAATAAATCAATAAATTTTGATTTCCAACTAACGACTTAATTAAGTAATTATTTAATTAAAAGTCAAATTTCTTTTAATATCCAAAATTCCTTTTTAAACTTGTAACAGAGATATTTTTATACTTTATTGTAAAACTAAATTTCACTACTATATAAATCTCAAACATTATAAAGTTTCATCATTATCCGAATAAATCGAACTAATAAAATTTCATTTGATAAATTTAATTAACCAAAAATTTAATCTAAACTAATAATTCTATTTGAACAAATTTTCTTTTACAAATTTTCCTTTTTCTAATAACTTATATACATATTATTAAATTCTAGCAAATAAAATTACTTTTAACCTATATATCAAATTAATTACATAGGTGTTTTATATATACAGCTTACTGCAAAATAAATTTCCTAACTGCAGATAACAAAAAAAAAAAATTTCTTCCTTCTTTTCCTTTAATCCATATATATATGTATATTAACATAATTCTGAGACTGAAATCGTATACCTTACTGCCGATTAAAACCCTAGCCCATGGCCTCCTTCACGCCGCCACCAGGAAGCTACCGCGACTGGCCCCATTGCTCTCCTATCACGCCTCCAGACAAAGCCCTCAATGAACTCGACCTCCCTTATGCGAGCGCAAACCAATGCAACCCCCAGCTTCAGGCAGTCGAACTCCAACCCCACAGCGATACCCTAGTCGCGAGCTTCATGCGAGCGCGACTCTCGAGCATCCCCCATAGCTTGCCACCCCTTGCCGTACTCTAACGAGGCCGAAATCAAATCTTCGATCGCCTTCAACTGATGAGGAAACACACGATTATCAGCTCGCGATTTGAAGATGATTTCTGGAACGAGGAATAGATACGATTTCGTTTGGAAGGGAAGTTGCGATTTTCTTTTGAATGAGCTTTGATTTCGTTTTTGTTCGTTTGCTTGTGAACGAGAGGGGGTTCGGCCATGATTTCGTGGCCATAAATTTTGTTTTGAACGAAAGACTTCGTTTTTATTTTATTTTTTTCTCGTGAAGTTTTACTGAAGGAAGGGGAAAGTTGCGTGCTCGAATAAGAAAAAGGACAGGATTTGATTCCTTGCGTGAGCATCTAGTAAAGCTACAGTGCTACGAAGTGAATGAAAACACATCTGATTTGAAATAATATCAACTACAGTTGACTAATATAAAGATTCAATTTAAATTCAAATTCAAACCGTCTCGAAAATGCAACTCAAAATCTTGACCTCCTATCGAGGCGTGCCGCCAGGCGTTTATAATGTTATATGCCTATTCCGAACGCAATGGAAAAGGTTTCGAGTCCAAATTCGATCGTATGGAGAAGATAGCTTTTTCGACCAATTATTAAATTAAATTTTCGATTTAATTTCAGCGCGTTTGCCTATCGTATGACCAAACGATCACTCCAAACAATTCGAAAATTGAAATCCGATAATAATACAATATTACGTATCCAATGGAACTGGTTTCGTCGAATTCCGAGATTGTGCCCCGGAACGCTATTTTTAAATTCAATTTAAACAATAAATGTCAAAACTGAACAAAACAGTTCCAAATTCAATTCTGAAGCTTCTATTATCTTCAGAATTATCAATATGAATTTTTTAAGACTTCATATTATTTTTAACAAGCTTAAAATCGAAGATTCAAATTTTTTTACCTAGTTTCAATAATTAAATTCAAAAATTTAATCGCCAAATTCATTCTGATATTCGAAATTCAAATTAAACTATCATTCGAATATTTAAACTCAATTAAATATTCACATTTCAAATGTCAAAATTCAGGGTCGTTACATTGTTAGTTTGATCTTATATCCATTTCCAGTTTAATTCTTGTCAATTCATAAGTTCTGATCTTCATTTCCTCAAATACTTGCTTGAATAAAAAACTTTGCACCATTCTTTCTTAAGTACAATTCATTTCTATCATTCTTACCTCATTCCATTTGCCTGCACCATCAAACAACCAACATATCATCACTTCCTTTTGCATTTCTAAGACCTGTACATATTCGTTGCCCCATTATCATCACCACACTTCATCCAATCTCCACATATCTACACCAGAAAATCGCCAAAACTCCATCATTCCACCGTGAACAAAGGCAAAGACCCACCAACATCTTAAAAAAGATCACTTCGAAACCAAATCACTTCGGTTCCAGATGAGGCAAGCTTCTCTAAATTGAAGCATCAAATTCAAAAGCTACCAAAAAGCGAGATTTAACTTTACTGCACAGATCTAAGGAGACCAAACAAAAATCGCAGCAAGGACCATCGGATGTAGAAGCTCCATGATAAGTATAGTTGACTCTAGAGGGCATGTAGTGAGAATATACTAAAATAATTGAATTTAATGTTGTAGGTAACTAACAAAGGTCCAAAAAACTTAGAAGGGAGAAAATTAGTGATGATTTGAAATAATGTAATTGATCTGTAAAAGTTCAATTTTGTAATTGTAAATTAAGACAGGGAGGAAAACAAAACCAGAGGCAAGTGGACGACGTTGGGAAGGTATCACTCATCCAGAGAAACTCCTACATGAATGAGAATTATGAAGTTATAGAATCCATTCGTTATATGTGAGCTACTCAGATTTCTTTGGATTGTGCATTGTTTAGATCGAAAAGCCCGAACCATTACCAAGTTTTTAAATAATTTGCAAGTTTGATGTTGTGAGTTATGAAGGCGAGCGAACACTTTGTTATTTTGCTCTTTCCATATATTCCATATTGTCATAGAAAACGCTAAGAGAGCAATGTCTCTTGTTACACTTTTTTTGTCAAATTTTTGATTTAAACTATCAGTTTCTGATGATAATTGCAGTAAAACAATGTTACCCATTGGCTAATTAAGTTTATTATGGCACCATGACCAAATTTATGTCGAACAATTGCACTTAAAGAAGAGATGGTCCACTATCTCTTCTTCTTCATTACACAAAGGTCGGATAGTATCAATGTTCATCTGTTTGGCTCTAAGTCTAGTTTTGTTTGGAAGGCGGTCTTTAATAGCTCTAAAAACACACATAGACATGTTTAGGGTGTGAATTTTGTCCTAGATGCCTTTAGCCCATGTAACCTAGTCGAAATTACCTTTGATAGTTTTCCAAATACATTTAAATTTGTAATTACTGTCTATAGATCAAGTCTAAGCCCAAAAATCCTCTGATAAGTCCATGTGAATTTTTGTTTGTTTAATTCTGGCTTAATAGAAGCAATATTTTTCAACATTCCATTTTTTATTTAACATAATATCCCCCAACTAGCAACTTTTTTGACCTGGATGTATAGATTAGATCCCTTCCTAAAGTGTTTCATAAATTGTTAACTAAACGACTACCTTGTAACTATGGAGCGAACCATAGAGAGGTTGAAATTTCATCAACAATTTTTTTGTTTACACATTTTAAAGACTCTGGCCTAAAAAGAAATTTCTATGTTCCTGATTGATCATTCCTACTATTAAGTTCCCAAAAGGAGTTATCTTGGATGAATTTCCTATTCATCCATTCAGCCCAAAATTGCTTGCTTGTTCACTGGTTTCCAAATTAGTTTTATCCCTGCCACCGTGTTCAAGTCTTCCAACATTCTCCAGCACTTGCCTCCTTCTGCTTTAGTTTTACAAATGGTGTCCTATGGAATCTTGCAATGGCGCCCCTTCCATAATAAAATTAAGCAGATATGTTTCAAATGATTAAAAGTAGCCGTAGGAATTTGGAAGCGATTCATCCAATATTGAATTACTGGATGAATAGTGGACCTAATGGGTTCGATTCTCCCTGCAATGCTCAAAAATCTAGCTTCCATACCTTCTATTTTATGCTTGACTTTGTCGATTAACGCTCCACGGTCTTTATCTTTGATATTCTTGGTAGTGAAAGGAATTACCAAATATATACAGTGGAAATTAGGAAGGCATCCCTATCATACTTTCATATATATTGTAAAGCGGGTCCCTATCAAAGTTTCATTGTAAAGCGGGTCCGTATTTTTTGAAAACGAAGAAAAATTATTGCTGAAATGTCAGCAACTTTTATAAATAAGTGCTGATATTTCAGCAACTATCTGTGTCAAAGTTTTATTGTAAAAACAAAGAAAAATTATTGCTGAAATGTGAGCGACTTTTATAAATAAGTGCTGATATTTCAGCAACTTTCATAAACTGTGTTCACAGTGTGCATAAATGTTGCTGAAATATCAGCAAATTTTATAAATAAATGTTGATATTTCAGCAACTTTCATACACTATGTTCACAGTGTACAGAAATGTTGCGGAAATGTCAACAACTTTTATGAAATGTTGCATCATGCTCTGCAATAATCGTGAATAAAAAACAGGGACCTAATTTACACTGAAATTTAATGGACTTTTCGTGAATTTTGAAACTTAATAAGGACCTGTGCCAAAAGTACCCATATATATAGGTAAATTCCCTATCCTTAAATTTAAGCAATCAGCAATTTCCTACTGATTGAAGACCCCTCCCCTGAAGAAAATGATAGATTTATCAATACTAAGTTGTATGGTAGTACAATTATACATTTTAGAAAAGATGTCTTTAATAGCCATTGCACTCCCTAAGTCTAATTTTGCAAAAATGATGATATCGTCGGCATAAATCAAATGAGATAACTTATTAGACTTGGCTTGGATCAGTTTAAGTTTTCCCTTCTTGACCTTTTCATCCATACAAAGGGTAAAAAACTCCATCATGATGGTTAAAAAAAGAGGTGATAAAGGACCACCTTGTCTCAGACCATTACCACTCCCCAAAATACCCTTAGGCCGACCTTGGAAAATGATAGAAAAGCTAGGGATTTGAATCATTTCTCTAACCATGTTAATCCATTTTTCTGGAAATTTCATGCTACACATCATATGAATAACAAAATCTCTATTAATTGAATCAAAACTTTCCTGATATTGATTTTACAGAAAATTATTATCAAGGACAAAATTTCTCAGCATTTTATCCTCAAGGACATACTTTCAGAATTTTAGCCTAAAGGACAACTTTATTTAGGTATCAGTTTTTTAGTTTTTAGGTATCAGTTTGTAGTTATCGGTAGCAGTTTTTAGGTATCAGTTTTTAGTTTGGTAGCAGTTTTGAAAAATATTTGTCCTTATGAATAATTTTGAAAGAATGTTTGTCCTTATGAATAATTTTTAGAAGAATGTTTGTCCTTGTGGTTAAAATATTGAGGTCGTGTCCTAGAGGCTAAAAATATACAAATTTTTGTCCTTTAAATTAATTCCCCCTTGATTTTAATGCACATATTTTGATTGTTCAATCTACCTAATCCTCTGACCAATTCATGAGCACATATAATACCATCGACAATGCTTCTATTACCAATGAAAACACATTGGTTATCAGAGATAAGAGGATCCAAAATAAGATTCAATCTATTGCAAAGGACTTTAGACAAGATTTTGTAAATCATGTTACAACAAGCTATGGGGTAGAAGTCTTTTATGCCCTTAACATTTCTAGCCTTAGGAATTGAGTGTAAGAAAGTGTGATTGATTCCTTTAATCAGTTTACCTGAATGAAACATGTCATTGGTGGCTTCACAAATTAAAAGTTTACAGCTTTCTCAATGAGTTTTATAAAATTTAGAGCCAAAGCAGTCAAGACCTGGTGCTGAGACGTCTCTTGCTAAAATTCGCCTCTTTGATGTGTTCAAGATCAAACTTTTCGTTCAAATCTACCATAATCTGTAATAATATTTTTGCAAACTACTTTAGGATAAAGAAAGTACTTATTTTGGTTGAAGAGATCCATGTAAAAAACAAGAGCTTGGTTAGCAAAAGCTTCAACATCATTACTGATTTTTCCATCTATAGAAACATGGGAATTCCAGTAGTTTTTGCTTTTAGGGTTAGACATCTTAGCGTAAAAGAAATCAGTGGCTTCATCACCAAGCTGGATCCAATCGCATTTGGACTTCTATTAAGCAGCGACAATTTCCTGTTGCATGGCTTGGTCAAGTCTTTTCTTTAGCTCCATAAATTTATACATTATACTATCACTTTGGGATGTCTCAAAAAGCTTTTGGTATTTCGAGCATTCAGCCCGCAGAAGTTCAATTGCTATTTGATGTTGACCTTATCTTTTCCCTATCTATATTAATTCCCTCTTAATAGCTTTTTTGAAGAGTTTGAAAAGAGGATTACCCTCGGTTGGTAGATTCCGGCCTCTAAAGAAGACCGCCTCATAATCTTCTGAAAGGTGCCAGTGATTTAGTTATTTGAATGAATGAGCTTTTTATGCACTATATCAGAGAAGTAGATAATAACAGGGATATGATCGCTAACTGTGAATGGGAGGTATTGTGCATATGTTCTATCAAATTTTTGTATCCAAGCCAAGTTAGTGAGAACTCTATCAATCTCGGTTAAGATATTTATATCCGAACCTGACCAAAAAGAAAAATTAAATCCTCTAATCATGATTTTCGAAATCCTAATACAAAGCAACCAGTTGCCAATTTCTAACATTTTAATAAAAAGGATTGAACTACCACCTTTTTTATCAGAATAAAATATAATACAGTTAAAGTCCCCCATAATGAGCCAAGGTCTATAAATAGATTTTGCATCCATCTCCAAGTTATACCAAAGCCTATTTCTTAAAAATTCAAAACTATGAGTTTAAACAATAGTGAAATTGCATGTTATTCTACCCATATTTAGATGGTCTAAAGTGATACATTGGTCACTTATACCGATAATGTTGTAATTCCCAATTTCCTTGTTGATGAAAATTACAATGTGACATTTGAAATAACAGGAAACATTACTAGCCAAATCTCATTTTAGGACCATCTTCATCTTAATAGTATCAAGTTCATGATAGTGCGGTTTATTCTCAATAATCCTGAAACAGCTAACTTTATCACAATTAATAATCCTCTTGACCTCCATAATTCTATTAGGTTTATGGAAACCTCTGACATTCCACATGGCTATAGACATTATTTGTTTTTGATGTGACATCTGAGAACTCTACCCTGTGAAGGATTAGGGATCTCCACCTTACTCCTCTCCTCTTTTGAAATTCATGATTTTTGGTAACTAATTTATCCACTTGTATTCCTTTTAGATTATTCGGGTCTTTAGTTGGGTTAGATGCCTGCCCATTCTGTTTGGACGTGTACGAAGAGATTGAAATACCCCCCTTATCAGTTGGTTTTCCTTGCATATCTGAGCTATGTTCCCTGACCTGCACAAAATCGATAATGTTCTCAAAACAAAAGGATTAACTGACTATTGATTAACATTATTATTATCACTATAATTAAAATGTCCCTCTGAGATGAAGATGTCCGATGGTGAGTTACTATGCTTTAAGAATTTGATGGGCGAAGATGGTGAACTGTTCTTTCTGGAAGGTTCGCTGGCTCTTTCTATAGGAAATTAAGAAACAGGTGCCTTCTTGAGAGATAATGGACTTCCCCCAATCAACGTTAGTAATTGAGGACACTTGCACAATATTTGAAGATCTTTTATTGAATGCTCTATCCATCATGTTGCATAAAGTATCTTGTTTGACTCTGCGATAGCTTATACTGTAGATTTTAGCACCGCTTTATCCTCCTTCAAAATTGTTTCTAAATCTTCCTCTAATACCTCAAGATGAGTTATGTCATCTTAAACCTCTTATTTTTTAGCTTTGGGAATTGAGACATTTTTAACAAGACCCATAGGAGGATTTTGAGCAAGGAACTCCTCCGTTACAACAGAATCAGCTGCTTCTTTAGGCACCCAAACTTTTGTCATAGGGCATTGGGTAGAGTGATGACCGAAACACATAGTGGGGGGGGTTTCATATATGACCTCTTGTGAGTAAATGCTGCCTTTACCATCTACCGCCTCTATGGAACTAGGAAAACTAAATTCCGCCTTTACTTCAACTAGCATTCTAGCAAATGAAATTATAGACCTATTTCTAGTAGCTTTAACCGTCTTTATTGGGATGTCAATGGTACTAATTACGGAACTAATCGCACTAGGTCCCTAAGGGTTAAAACTTAGTCTGGGAAGTCTTACCATATAGGCATAGTTGTTAAGCGATCTCTGTCAGTTTTCATTGCCGAAGTAAGCCTTTTCATGATTATTAAACGTTGATCAAAGAGCCAAGGACCCTCTTTAAGAATCTTTTCACAATCACTTCCTGGTGCAAAATGGTCAACAAAGAATCCATTTTCTCTAGTTTACACATCAAAATTCTTCTTCGTCTTCCACATTCTTTTGGCATAGGCTTCAGCTTTAAAGTAAGATCAATTGCTTACCACATATAGGAGCAGGCGGTCATTTAGCTTCTTTCAGCTTCATGAATGGCTTTTGATGAAATGCGCCCCTTTCTCTTACCATCTATCATGATAGGTTCCACAAAACTCAGATCAAGTGATAAGAAATTGCCAGCATTTTTAAAAGTGTCACAATAAGTCGATTTTTGGGCGTTATTTGCCACCTCAAACGATGTAAACCAGGAATTATCATTAGGGTTCCAAGATTGGAATCTAGGTCTCCACTTGTACAAACCCCTCTATTTAGCTTCCTTCAATGGAATGCTCTTGATGCCAGTCCCTGTAGACTTCAACTTGGGCTTTACAGTATTGTCATCCAACAGCTTCGGTTTACCCTTCCTCCACTTAACTTCTTCCCAACCTTCCTCATCACCCATCGAAGAAAAACTTAGAAGTAAGAATATAGAAAAGATGAAATGAAGAAAAAAAATTAAAGATGAAAAAAGGGGAGAGCGCCAGGAAAATCGCTTAGGGAATTAGGGTTTTTGCCTATTGCTTATTGTTTGACATATTATAATCATATATATATATATATATATATATATGTTTGAACGAACATGATAATTGTTATTAGAAATCATGAATTTTAATTTGATGATTTGGATCTATTATTAGTTTAATTATGTTGGAATAAACATGGAATGTTAAGAGAGATTATGGATTTTAACTGGATAAATTGACAAAAAGGCTTTGTGAGATAAATTTGGGCTTTTGAGAATTCTCATGTTGAAACATGTTTATGCGAATGAATGTAGGAATACTAGTTGTTCAGTTAATATTTGCAAATGGCTGGACCACCATAGATTTTTACATTACTAAATAATTATATTGATATATGATTAATCATAAAATTAGATAAACCCATATGTCAATATGCGTAATTATTGGATCAAAAATAAATATGTTCAAGAAAATTACTAGATTATTGACGACTTACTTTTGAATTGGCTTTGGTATTAGTTGTATAAGTGTTAGATGATATGCTTGGGTTACTAAGATTGTGTTTGCACAAAAAATGGACAAACACCTCAAAGTCGTATGATTTAATAGATTTTATGTTGTTCTTAGTGGTTTGGGTGATTTATGCAAATATATGAAAAGCAGGGGCTAAGCTGTAAAGACACGCAGATTTATAGTGGTTCAGCCAGAATGTGCCTACGTCCACTTTATATGTTATTTCTCTTTTCTTGTTTAGATTACAAGTACAAAGCTTTGATACAAGTAAAAGAAAGTTGTTTGAAAGTTCTCTCCGTGCTTGAGCTCTCAAACTTGTCCCCCGTTGTTGTACCCCTGCCCCTCTATTTATAGAGTGAGGCTGGGGGTAGGGGTCTTGAATGTGCATAGCTGCTGGTGGGCCTGGGCTGATGTGATCTGGCCTAGCATGTCTTGGTCCAGTAGCACTCTGATTCGGCTATGCATGGAAGTGGAGTTTGGACCGGTAGTGAGGTTGGTTCGGTAGGTGAGGTTGGTTCGGTAGGTGAGTTTGGTTCGGTGAGGTTGGTTCGGTGGTGAGGTTGGTTCGGTCGGTGAGGTTGGTTCGGTAGGTGAGGTTGGTTTGGTGATGAGGTTGGTTCGGTAGGTGAGGTTGGTTCGGTCGGTGAGGTTGGTTCGGTCGGTGAGGTTGGTTCGGTAGGTGAGGTTGGTTGGGTCGGTGAGGTTGGTTCGGTAGGTGAGGTTGGTTCGGTGATGGTAGAAACATACCCAACATTTGCCCCCCAAAGTAGGGCATATGTTCAACATATGTCGTGCTTTGTTTCGGTTTGACAGCCATATCCGGCCTGAGAATCCAATCGGCTGGTCTGGTTATCCAACCTTCCCCTATAAGTAGGAGACACAGGCCTTCGTCCTTTCTCACTGAACGAGATAGCCGAACCAACTTTTGAACTGCCGAATCAACACGTGTCGAGCCACTCTCAGCTGCCGGACCAGGTTAGTTTACTTCTGCCGAATGACTCCTTAATGTTCTTCATTTTACCGAACGAGTTTTACACCGGACGGTCTCGAGAATTTTTAATACCGAATGAGTTTGGAAGTACAAGGCCGAATGATATCTATGTTTTGAATCGCCGAATGAACCTTCATATTTGGAGTGCCGAATGAGCTCTTGGTTGGGCCTTACTGAATGAATTCGGGGATTCCGAGTGTTGAATGAACCTTTTACCGGATGGACTTTTATACCTGAATCACCAGTGAAACTCTAGATTACATAGTTTATGTGTCTTAACGATATGCTTTCTTGTGTCTGCAGATAAATGTCTCAAAGAGTGGAAACCCGATCAGAGAAAAAGAGATCTCAGGATAGAGAAGAGCCTTCCTCAGTGCCCCCAGCTCAGCCAGGATCTGCCCGTCATAGGCCCACCCCGAGATCATTGGTGGATGGATACGGTCCTCAGGAACTTCTTGACTTGCCTCCTGATTGCTTCCCTAGCTCACTCAAGGGCGAGCAACTTGATGTTATATCTCGCTCTTTCGGGATCAACCGAGCACGCATGTTATTGCCGGATGCGGGAGTGATGCCGCATGATCCTCCCGAAGGATATTTTGCCTACAGCAGATACCATTGCATGTGTGGTGCCATCCCGCCTCTCAACGCCTGGGTAGTCAGCTTTCTCACATATATAAAGGTAGCTCCATTCCAGCTTCAGCCCAACTCTAATGCCATTCTGGTGAGTCTCTTCGTCATCTTCCAAAGGAGATATGGGCGTCCTCCTTCCAACCGGGAGATCCGGTATTTGTACAACTTGAGAGGCTACAAGAAGGAGTCTCCCTACATCAGCTTGGAATCGGCCGTATCCTTTAAGCCGGTCCTGGATTTATACTCCAAGTACAGCATGTTAAAGAAGGAATGGTTTTTTGTCAGGGATGATTCCGTTTCTATTCGGCACTTCACCTTCGGATGTAAGTCAAAGCTTTATTTTTAATTCCCGTTCTGGTTGCAACACTCTTTCTTATGTGTTTTTATTTTTTGCGAGCTACAGGTGGTTTTGCGGTCGTGGAGAATGATCGCCTGGTTCAGACGGCAGTAGAAATAGAAGCTATTACTGGGAGAGATAGGTCGGCTGCCTACCTGATCAGGAACGCTACACTCTTGGAGTACAACTTGATCCTTCCACAACAGTCCGTGGTCAAGCAGAGGGAAACTGTTAAAGAGAAGGCTGCCCAAGCTAAAGAAGGGGCCGAGTCGAAGAGCAGTAAAAGGAGGCCCTTTCCGAAACACCCGGTTGCCGGGGGGAAGAAGCTCAGAAAGTCTGACGGTCCCTCTTCCAGCACATGTCCAGATATCCCGGAGGAGGGAGAGGTGGAGGAGGAGCAAGGCGAAGATGGAGGAGAAGGCGCTGGAGGTGGCGACGGTGTCGGGGCTTTGTCTTCTGGGCAAGTAGGCGAGATGCAAGAGTGGACGGATGACGCTTTCCGCCAAGCCTTCGAAGGTTTGGAGGGGACGGAGAAGTCCAAGAGAGCCGATAAAGTTGGGACCGGCGTTGATTTATCTTTCGGGAGCGCCTCTACTGAAGCAACTTCGGCGGTTCAAGGTGAACTTCTCTTTACTCTTTTAATTCTTGAATGATGACTTAATACATATTGGTGACACTTGGTTTTCATATCAGGAGCGGGTAAAACGGCAAAGACCTCAGATCTTCGCCACAGGCTTGAACAATACAAGCTCTCCAAAGTTTCCGCCAAGCCGAAGCCTTCTACTAACCGCCCGGGAGACATAGTCGGCTATCGTCCTCTTATCGGAGTTATCGAAGAAGATATATAGAAGAGGAAGAGGAGTCGATCTTCGTCTGAATCTCTTCTCGAACCCCCGGCCCCACTCCAGCCTATCTACGACATTACAGAGGAGGATTCCGAGCTTATGCCCTCTCCCCATCCATCTGAGAACCCAACCGTCATCCCGATAGATCATCCTGGCTTAGCACGCAATCCGTTTGCGGGTCATCCGGACCTGGACCCGGCATCTCATGACATCTCTTTTGATGAGGTTACTGGCGAGCACCTTCTTCCTCGTAATCCTATGGTAAGGGTGCTTGATGAGGCCAAGTCCCTGGACCTTGATTTGCTTACTACTCGGGTTGTCGCTATGGGGAACGAAGCTAAAGCAAATATCGACCGGGTTGCTGTGGAGACCAGGAAGTTGATGGGGCATCATGCCCGACTAGTCAAGGCCGGGGAGGAAATTAGGAGTGCCAACATAAGACTGCGGTTAGTGGTTTCCGACCAGGCCAAGCAACTCGCTGATCAGGCCATCCAGATCTCTCAGCACGAGGCCGCCTCCGGACGTCTAAAGAAAACTATGGAAGAGGCCAGCCGGGCCGAACTGCGGAAAAAGGAGGCTACTTGCAAGGAACGGATCGATATGGCCATTGCCACGGTGGACGAGGTTCGGAAAGCGAATCTTGAGCAGATAGAGGAGTTATCTGGGAAGCTTGAGGCTGCGGAGCTTGCTCAAGCCAAGTTGAGGGAGGAGATGGAGGCGATGCGGAAATCCCTTCAGGCTGACTGCTCGAGATACCAATTGGAGAGAGATGCTGCCATCGTAAGGTTGTCGGATTTCGAGGCCCGGACGAGGGAGTTTGAAGAGAACGAGGGGCTGATGGAGGGGATGCTCCAGGATATGTACTTCCGTACTTGGAGGCATGGTAACTTGTCCTGGATGGATGATTACCCCCGGGTTATGGCTAGGATCTATCTCAGGGCTCTAGAGGAGGCCCAGGTTGAGGCAGATAAGGAAGGTGGTGTGGCCTTTAGGATGGATGCTGTTACTGCCCAGTTTACTAAGGAGGAGAAGGTGGCGGTGAAGGAGGGCATGCGGTTGCTTGCAGCTGAGGAGGCAGGTGTGCAAGTGGAGGATGATGATCAAGCTGATCAAGGAGCAGATGCTGGTAAGTCTTCCTTTCTAGTCTTTCCGTTAACTTGGTTGCTTATCACTAATGAATTCTTTCTCTGACCGAACAGGTGGGCAACAGGACAAGGATAAGACTCCGACGCAGCCGGCTCCTTGATTCGACCTAGAAAGTTTTTTTTTGTGGACTTGACATGGTTGTATATGTTAGTCTTAAAACAGTAAAGTAACTCTTAGGTTGTAATTTTTGCTACTTGTAATAAATAGCTCTATTCTTGACGTGTAATTCTTTAACTTAAGCTGATTCTGTTGTCTTTTGAATGTTTTGGCTATTTTGACATGTGGTATGAGAAATATAGCTATGCATATTCTTGTAATTAAATTGTGTTTGATGTCAGATTCTTGTTTAAAACATAATTTCATGACTTGCAATGTTAGCGTGAGGTGTGAATAAATTACAGTCATGTGTTTACACATGAAAGAAGGAAATACCGCCCTTTATATTTTGCTTGTGGACGGCAGCTTTGAATATCCTGTGTGACCGAGTAAGGGGTGCGGTCCAGTATCTTGCTGTGAGTATCCGCTTCTATTAGTGAATGTCTCCTATTCTATGTCCTGTACTTCAGGGATTGTTACAGAGGATATGAGAAAATTTTCTTAAGTAAAATTGAAATATGTGAAAAAGTAAAACTTCCAATCACGGAAGGCCTTCGATGTGCTTAAGTTCGTGGCAAACGGGCTTTGTAGTCACTTTCCCTAGCTGTGGGTCTTGGAGACATTCGTCATCCATCTTACGCCTCCGCGGGGAGTTAATTCTTTTTTACCACAGCCGCACTTAAGACACATCGGAGCCAAGATCACGCACAGTAACTACCCGGGCCATTATGACCCATAACCGTGGGTATTATTCGATTTACTGTGGCCAGCTAGCGTGGGCGCCGATCGTCAACCGTGAACTGCCCCTGGCTGGCCACACCTTATGTTGGGGCTTATAGTCGGTTCACAGTTGCCGGCGAGCCGAACGCCGTAATGAGCTGCCTCGGCTATAGTCGGCCTTCTCGGGGGCGTATAATCGGCTCATTACAGTTGGCTTTAAGGGCCGTCGTGAGCAATGAGTTAACTCGCAGCAGAGGGATGCCGGAGCAAAAGTGTCTCATTGGCGAGGGCATAGATTCGCATAGTACCTGTTAGGTCTTGTCCAGGTGAAGTTGCGCTGTGGAGTGCTTTGAGTGGAAATGCTATAGGATTTTGTTCAACAGAAAAGGATAAAGTTAACAAGCAGCCAAGATATAAAGGAACAAGTTAAAAAAGAGACAAGGTTTTTTAAAGTGGTTCGGCACGAAAAGGCCTACGTCCACTGATTCTCTTTGTTAATTCACTTCATATGGGCAGTACAAGTTAAGAAAAGTATCGACGGAGGTGTTGGATGTTCCATGCCCTCTGGAACACCTCTCCGTCCACTGTTGACAAAATATAAGCTCCATTGTGGAGATCTTTATGAATTACATATGGTCCATCCCAGGTTGGATCTAGTGCTCTGGGACGAGGGAAAATTCGCTTGAGGACAAGATCCCCTTCTTGTATGGTACGATGCTTGACTTTGGAGTTGTATTGTGCTGCCACTTTTTGCTTGTGGGCCGCTGCTTTAAGGACTGCATCATTTCTTCTCTCCTCAACTAGATCCAAAGACATGTGAAGGAGTTCTTCGTTCTCTTCTGGGTTATAGTGGATCCTACGGTGGGAAGGCACAATGGTTTCATCCGGGAGCATAGCCTCCGATCCGTATGCCAAAGAGAAAGGAGTATGCCCCGTTGATGTTCTGAAGGATGTGCGATAGGCCCACAGTGCCGTAGGGAGTTCATCCACCCAAGCGCCCTTTGACTTTTCGAGTTTCTTTTTGATTAGAGTTTTCAGAATTTTGTTGACGGCTTCGACTTGTCCGTTTGCCTGGGGATACGCTACAGATGAGAAGCTTTTGTTAATTCCGTGCTCTCGGCACCAGTTGGCGAATTCCTCGCCGTCAAACTGAAGTCCATTGTCTGATATGATTTTGAGTGGGACTCCGTACCTGCACAGAACATTTTTGATCAAGAAGTTAATAACTTTTGCTGAAGATACTTTATTCAAAGGTTCCGCTTCCACCCATTTGGTGAAATAGTCGACTGCCACTATAGCATATTTGGCCCCGCCTCGGCCCATTGGTAGCTCGCCGATTAAGGCAATTCCCCATTTTGCGAAGGGCCAAGGGCTGGTCATTTGAGTAATCTCAGTTGTTGGTAGCCGCGGAATCTTAGCAAACTTCTGGCATCTGTCACACTTTTTGACGAAATCTAAGGCGTCCTTGCTTAAGGTGGGCCAGAAATATCCATATCGGAGTATCTTTTTTGCTAATGTTTGCCCTCCGGTGTGATCTCCGCAGCTTCCCTGATGAATGTTGGATAAGATTTCCTTGGCTTCCCTCCCAGCGACACACCTTAATAAAGGGTTTGAGAATCCGCGCCGATAGAGGATGTCTTCTTGTATTGTGTAGCGGGAAGCTTTCCTCAAGATTTTCTTGACTTCGTTACGCCCGTTGAGTAGTGTGTCGCTTTGTAGGTAGTCTCGGATGGGAGTCATCCAAGTTGCTTCTCCAGTTGCAGCTATCAGATTCACTTGCTCGAAACTTGGGGTCAGTTGCTTTGAGATGGTTACTGCTCCGAAGATGGCACTGTCTCTCACACTTGCTTGCTTTGCCAATTCGTCGGCCTCTTGGTTCTCTTCCCGAGGGATGTGTTTGACTAAGTAGTGGTCCAATCGGCTGAGAAGTAACTTGGTCTTCTTTAAATATGCTATGAGTCGTTCTTCTCGAGCTTGGAATTCTCCTAGTATTTGATTAACAATAAGTTGAGAATCGCTATGAAGACACAAAGAATTGGCTCCGTTTCTATGGCAAGTTCTAATCCAGCTATCACTGCTTCATATTCTGCATCGTTGTTGGTGGCAGCGAACTCCAACCTTATAGCATAGTGCAGCTTATTTCCCTTGGGAGTGATTATTACCACACCTGCCCCCGAGCCTTGTTTGTTTGATGCACCATCCACAAAGAGATTCCACTTGATGTCTTCTGCTATTTCCAATTGCTCCTTATCTTCGTTGGTAGTGAATTCTGCAATGAAATCAGCCATGGCTTGTCCCTTGATGGAGGTGCGAGGGTGATAGGTGATATCATACTGACTTAGTTCAATGCACCATTTAAGTAGTCGCCCAGAAGTGTCGGGACGATGGAGTACCTGCCTCAGTGGTTGATCGGTCAGAACTTTGATAGAATGGGACTGGAAGTAGTGACGCAGTTTCTGTGATGTGATTAGTAAACAGTATGCTAGCTTCTCAAGTTTAGGATATCTGACTTCTGCCCCCGTAAACCTCTTACTTATGAAGTAAACTGGCTGCTGCGTGCGGTTGTCTTCCCTTACCAAGGCAGCGCTTAGGGCGTGAGATGACACAGCAAGGTATAGGTATAACTCTTCGCCTTCGCTTGGAGTCGAGAGTACCGGTGGTTTCTGGAGGTGTTCGATTAAGTTAAGGAAAGCGGTTAAGCATTCGTCAGTCCATTCGAACTTTCCTTTGTCTTTCTTTAGAGCTTCGAAAAAGGGGACGCACTTGTCCGTTGCTTTGGAGATGAATCGGCTTAGGGCGGCCACTTTTCCATTCAGGCTTTGCATTTCCTTTCGAGTGGAAGGTATCTTGATATCCCTTAGCGCTCGGACTTGTTCAGGGTTTGCTTCAATCCCTCTGGCATGGACGATGAATCCTAAGAACTTTCTTGATGATACTCCGAAGGAGCATTTTAGAGGATTCAACTTCATTCCATACTGGCGAAGTACTTGAAACATCTCGCCTAGGTGGCTTACGTGATCGTCGGCTTTCCTTGACTTTACCAGCATGTCATCCACGTATACTTCCATAGTTTGCCCTATTAGCCCTGCAAACATCTTGTTGACGAGGCGCTGGTAGGTGGCTCCTGCATTTTTAAGTCCGAAAGGCATTACCTTATAGTAGTATAAACCCCGGTCAGTGATGAAACTAGTGTGGTCTTGATCGGGAGCATGCATAGGAATTTGGTTATATCCTGAGTATGCGTCCATAAAAGATAAGAGCTCGTGCCCGGCTGTGCTGTCTACAAGTTGGTCGATTCGGGGAAGTGGGAAGCAATCCTTTGGGCAGGCATCGTTTAAGTTGGAAAAGTCAATGCATGTTCGCCACTTCCCATTAGCCTTCTTTACCAGCACCGGGTTAGCGATCCATTCCGGGTAGATGGCTTCTTGTATGAAGTCATTGGCGAGTAGGTTCTTTACTTCTTCATCGAGGGCTGCTGATCGCTCTGCCCCCATACTTCTCTTTCTTTGTTTTACGGGCGCCTTGGTAGGATCAATGTTTAGTATGTGGCATGCTACGTCGGGGGAGATTCCGGTCATGTCAGCGTGTGATCATGCGAATACATCCAAGTTGTGGCGGAGAAAGTCAATGAGTTGCTCCTTCAACTCTGGTTTTAGTTGGGACCCAATTTTCAATAGTCTACACGAGTCATGCTTGTCTACAGATACAAACTCCATAGCCTCTGCAGGCTCGGCGGTGGCCTCCTCCTCTTTGTCCCTGGGGTCTAATTCATTGAAAGGGTCGCTGGTATATCGAAGAGGAGGGGCTTTCTTTAGTTGCTACGCTTCTAGGCTTTTCGTGTAGAGGGCAACCTCTGCACCCTTCCCTTTATCCTTCCTGAGGTTGTTGCAAAGTTCAGTCACATAGCAGTCTCGAGCAACGTCCTGGTCCCCTTCTACTTCCCCTACTCCATTGTCCGTTGGAAATTTCATCTTTAGGCACCATGGGGCTAGGTAAATTTGGAAGTCAGACATGGCTGGCCTTCCTAAGAAGGCGTTGTAGGCCGAGTGGTTTTCTATTAGCACAAACGTCTGTTTTCGTACAACAGAGCGGGGATGGCTTCCAATTTCAACAAAGAGGTCCAGTTGCCCGAGGGGCATCTTCGCATCTCCAGTGAAACCGTGTAGTGGTTTATTGCAGGGAGATACATCCTTCATTGATAGTTTCATTTTGTCGAATGCATGTTTGAACAGGATATTTACTGAGCTTCCGGTGTCTACTAGAATTCGGTAAACTTCGGCGGGACCGAGCCGGGCAGAGATAACCATAGGATCCATGTGAGGGTATCGCCTTCCTTCTAGGTCACACTTACCGAATGTGATGTCGTCACTTTCTTTCCGCTTCGGGTGGCGCTCTTCTATAACCGAATTGATACAGTCTTTATTGTCTCTAAGCGACTTTCCATATCTTTCCATCTCCTTCCAGCTTCTGTCTACGATGTGCGGTCCTCCTGAGATGGTATGGACCACTATTTTCTCTTGACTAGAGCCGCTAGTGTTGCGGTTTCCTCTGCCGATCTCCGGTGAGGGCAGCCTTGGGTTCTCATTGGCAGGAGCTGGAGTCCTGTCCTGACCTTTTACATACCGTTCCAGTTTCTTCCTTCTGATGTGTTCTTCAATCAAGTCCCGGAGATGATGGCACTCATTGGTATCATGCCCATGAGATTCGTGGAAGCGGCAGAACTTTCCGGACTTCTGCGCGTTATCTGATTCCTTCTTGTATGGTGGGCGTTTGTATCTAACTTCGCCTTGGGTGGCAAGGAAGATGTTTTCGATGGTTTCGTTCAAAGGAGTGTAAGTGTCGAATCTCGGTCCTGGCCGATATAGGCGCTTTTCTCCTTTCTTGCCCCCAGCATTGTCTCTGGAATCATTTTTTCGAACGTCCCTTGCCACAGCAGGCGCATTGCTGTGAGTTGCCTTATTTTGCTGTCCTGACTGCCCCTCAACGGCAGCATCCTCAAGCCTCATATATTTCCCGGCTTCATGGAAGAAATCGGGTAAAGTAGTTGGTTTTTCTTTTGTCAACCTTCTAGCAAATTTAGTGTCCGGATGCACACCACTACAGAGGGCCATTAGGATAAGCTTCTCATCGGCATCTTGAACTGCGGCCGCTGCGGCATTGAATCGGGTTAGGTATTGCTGCAGTTTCTCTCCAGGTTTCTGTTTGATGCTGGATAAGGAATAAGCGTCCTTAGGTTGTTCCACATAAATGCGGAACTGACTGATAAACTTTTCTTTCAACATTTCCCACGATCTGATGGAT
Source organism: Allium fistulosum (assembly GCA_030737815.1). NCBI lineage: Eukaryota > Viridiplantae > Streptophyta > Magnoliopsida > Asparagales > Amaryllidaceae > Allium > Allium fistulosum. The sequence goes on from CM060906.1 coordinate 332,323,901, forward strand.
CCCTGGGGTAGATGACAGAACCAGGAGGTAGCAAGATCTGCTAAGAATAGTGGAAAGCATTTGCACAGTACTCCCTCTGTCGCTCCACTCATGAGCATATATTGTGTGTATCTCTGTAAGTGTACAACGGGGTCGGAGGTTCCTTTGTAAGGTTCCATTGTTGGCATCTTCCATTCTCAGGGGGTGATAGCAACTTCGATATTGCGGGCGAATGGGCTGGTTACCCTAGCGCCTATCCCTCGATCTCTTTGCTCCCGTTGGACGCACTCTCTGAATAAGCGTGCCATCCTTTCATCAGAATTTGGAGCAGATAGAAACGAGTTTGGTTCTGTTCTGTGGGATTGATTCCGTCCAGATGACCTATAGGGATGGTATCATCTATCATTCCTCATATTTTCCAGTGACTGCCTTTGGTCTTCTGGGAGCATGCTAGGGTCAGCTATGGTTGGCCCTTGCCTTGATCTTCCCCTGCTGGGTTCTGATTTAAGCACTTCCTCGGGTCCAACTTCGGGCTGGACTCTAGCTCGGCCCCGTTCACTGGCGTTTCCGTGGTTAGGCAGTATGACAGGCTCAGCTACAGTTGACCTCCGCCCGGTACCTCCCCTGTTGGGTTCGGTTCCAAATGTTTCCTCAGGCCTAACTTCGGGCTGTGCTCGATCTCGGCTCCTACCATGGCTGCGTCTGCCGTTAGCTCCTTCGAAGGAAGATCTTTGTTGTCTCTGAGATCCTCCAGACTGGGACTCGCCCCATGATTCAGTGTTGCGGTTGGACTCTTCAGCATCCCTTAAGTATGACATGAGATGGTCCACCAAGGCTTCCTGCTGGGACGTGAAGCGATTAGTTACTTCAACCACAACCCTGTCTAAATCTGCCCTAGTAATTGCTGCGGGCTGTTCTGCAGCAGGAGTGGTCGGATTAGCCTGTCCTTCATTTGGTACTGCTGCTAGAGGAGGACGATTTACTTGATCCGTGACCGCTGGATCTGGAAGACTGCTGGATGCGATGTTTTTTCCTTTGTTAACATCTTTTTTCTGCTTGGGAGGCATGTTTTCCAAACGATGAATGATGCTGTTAGGAAAAAGGTTAAGTGGAAGAAGCTGAAGCTTCGAGCTTCTAGCTCTCAATGAAAGCACCAAAAATGTTTGCACAAAAAATGGACAAACACCTCAAAGTCGTATGATTTAATAGATTTTATGTTGTTCTTAGTGGTTTGGGTGATTTATGAAAATATATGAAAAGCAGGGGCTAAGCTGTAAAGACACGCAGATTTATAGTGGTTCAGCCAGAATGTGCCTACGTCCACTTTATATGTTATTTCTCTTTTCTTGTTTAGATTACAAGTACAAAGCTTTGATACAAGTAAAAGAAAGTTGTTTGAAAGTTCTCTCCGTGCTTGAGCTCTCAAACTTATCCCCCGTTGTTGTACCCCTGCCCCTCTATTTATAGAGTGAGGCTGGGAGTAGGGGTCTTGGATGTGCATAGCTGCTGGTGGGCCTGGGCTGATGTGATCTGGCCTGGCACATCTTGGTCCGGTAGCACTCTGATTCGGCTATGCATGGAAGTGGAGTTTGGACCGGTAGTGAGGTTGGTTCGGTGGTGAGGTTGGTTCGGTGGTGAGGTTGGTTCGATAGGTGAGGTTGGTTCGGTAGGTGAGGTTGGTTCGGTAGTGAGGTTGGTTCGGTCGGTGAGGTAGGTTCGGTAGGTGAGGTTGGTTCGGTGGTGAGGTTGGTTCGGTGGTGAGGTTGGTTCGGTCGGTGAGGTTGGTTCGGTAGGTGAGGTTGGTTCGGTGATGGTAGAAACATACCCAACAGATTGTTATAATAGGTTCATTTATAATGTTTTGAGTGATATTCAGGTTAATTTGGATATTTGAAATTAAGGTTAACGGTAACTATTGTTAATTAATAACGTTTATAATTAATCAGTAACATTTTAATTGTAATTAGTAAATTTTGAATAGTAAATAATGTTAATAACACTCAAATGGTAATTAATCAATAATATTCGAATGGTAATTAATGTTAATTTGAGTGGTAATTAATGTTAATTTGAATGGTAATTAATAACCCTGATATGAATGAAGACTAATTTGAGTGTTAATTCATAACACTTATTTAAATGTTGGTTTTAAGGATAATATCCATGTATATATTGTAAGTGTTTGCACAAAAATTGGGCAAACACCTCCAAGTCGTATGATTTAGTCGATTTTCTGTTGTTCTTAGTGATTTGGATACTTTATGCAAATATGTAAAAAGCAGGGACTAAATTGTAAAAGACACACAGGTTTATAGTGGTTCGGCCAGAATGTGCCTATGTCCACTTTATATTTTATTCTCCTTTAACGTTCAGATTCCAAGTACAAAGCTTTGATTACAAGTGCATGAAAGTTGTTTGAAAGTTCTGTTCATTCTTGAGCTCTCAAACTTGTCCCTCATTGTTGTATCCTTGCCCCTCTATTTATAGAGTGAGGTTGGGAGTAGGGGTCTTGGATGTATGTAGCTGCTGGTGGGCCTGGGCTGATGCAATCTGGCCTAGCAACGTTGGTTCGGTAGTGCTTTGGCTCGGCCATGGGTGGAGGCGTGGATTGATCCGGTAGTAGAGGATTGGTGTTGATTCGGCTAGGCTTTGGAAGCAAGCGAGGTAGTCCGGCGATGCCCTGGTCTGGTGGTAAGTGGAGATATGGGTTGGTCCGGTGGTGGGAGTAGGTGAGTGACTCGGTAGGGAGTGGTTCGGTAGGGCCTTGGCTCGGTAGTGAGTGGTCGGGTAGGGAGTGGTTCGGTAGGTGATTGGTCCGGTAGGGAGTGGAGAAATGGGTTTGTTCGGTAGGGAGTGGAGAAATGGGTTGGTCCGGTAGGGAGTGGTTCGGTGGTGAGAATACGCCCAACATTTGCCCCCCAAAGTGGGGCATGTGCCTGCATATGTTGTGCTTTGTTTTGATTCTCCCATTCGGCCCAAGCGCTGAACCAGCTGGTTCGGTCATCCTATGCTTGCCTATAAGTAAGGGATTTATGCTCTTGTTATTCCCTACTATCCGAGATAGCCGAACCAAATTCTTGCCTGCCGAATCAATCATTTCACCGAACCAGTTGGATTGTCGGACCAGGTGAACTTCTCTTCCTCCGAATGACCTTTATGCTTGAATTACCGAATGATCTCCTAAGGAGCTTAAGCGCCGGATGAACTTCACGTCTCGACTGTAATTTTTAACTTAAGCTGATTCTGTCATATTTGACTGTCTTAATTATTTTGATGTGTTGCATAAGAAATACAGCTGTGCATCTGCCTGTTATTTTATCTTGTCTGATGCCAGTTTCTTGCTTAAGATATAATTTCATACCTTGCAAAGTTAATGTGATGTGCGAATAAATTATAGCTATGTATTTATTTACAAGGGAAGAAAATACCGCCCTTCATGTCTTAGTTGTAGATGGTAGCTTTGAATGTCTTATATGACTGAGTATGGAATGTAGTTGATTGACCTGTCATGAGTTCTTATCCCAATCTGTGAGCCTCCTACTTTATGTCATGTACTTTAGGAATTGTTATAGAGGATAGGGGGAAAGTTTTTAAATAAGATAGAAATATAAGAAAAAGTAAAACTTCCAATCACGGAAGGCCTGCGACGTGCTTAAGTTCGAGGAAAACGGGTTTTGTAGTAACTTTCCCTAACCGTGGGTCTTGGAGATATTTGTCAACCATCTTACGCCTCCGCGGGGAGTTTATCTTTTTTACCACAGCCGTACTTAAGACACTCGGAGCCGAGATCGCGCACAGTAACTACCCGGGCCATTATGGCCCATAATCGTGGGTATTATTCGATTTACCGTAGCCGGCTAGCGTGGGTGCCGATCGTCAACCGTGAACTACCCCTGGCTGGCCACACCTTATGTTGGGGCTTAAAGTAGGTTCACGGTTGCCGGCGAGCCGAACGCCGTAATGAGCTGCCTAGGCTATGGTCGGCCTACTCGGTGGCTTATAATTGGCTCATTACAGTTGGCTTTAAGGGCCGATCGCGAGCAATGAGTTAACCCGCAACAGAGGGATGCTGGAGCAAATATGTCTCATTGACGAGGGCATAGATTCGCATAGTACCTGTTAGGTCTTGTCCAGGTGAAGTCGCGCCGTGATGTGTCTTGAGTGGAAATGCCATTACACAGGATTTCGTTCAACAGAAAAGGATAAGGTTAACAAGCAGCCAAGATACAAAGGAACAAGTTAAAAAGAGACAAGTTTTTAAAGTGGTTCGGCATGAAAATGCCTACGTCCACTGATTATCTTTGTTAATTCACTTCATATGGGTAGTACAAGTTAAGAAAAGTATCGACGAAGGTGTTGGATGTTCCATGCCCTTTGGAACACCTCTCCGTCCACTGTTGACAAAATATAAGCTCCATTGTGGAGATCTTTATGAATTACATAAGGTCCGTCCCAGATTGGATCTAGCGCTCCGGGGCGTGGGAAGATTCGCTTGAGGACAAGATCTCCTTTTTGTAAGCTACGATGCTTGACTTTGGAGTTGTATTGCATTGCCACTTTTTGCTTGTGAGCTGCTGCTTTGAGAGCTGCATCATTTATTCTTTCCTCAATTAGATCCAAAGACATGTGAAGGAGTTCTTCGTTCTCTTCTGGGTTATAGTGGATCCTACGATGGGAAGGCACTATAGTTTCAACTGGGAGCATAGCCTCCGATCCGTATGCCAAAGAGAAAGGAGTATGCCCCGTTGATGTTCTGAAAGATGTGCGATAGGCTCAAAGTGCCGTAGGAAGTTCATCCACCCAAGTGCCTTTTGACTTTTCAAGTTTCTTTTTGATTAGAGTTTTGAGAATTTTGTTGACAGTTTCGACTTGTCCGTTTGCCTGGGGATAAGCTACAGACGAGAAGCTTTTGTGAATTCTGTGCTCTTGGCACCAGTTGGCGAACTCCTCGCTGTCAAACTGAAGTCCATTGTCCGATATGATTTTAAGTGGGACTCCGTACCTGCATAGAACATTTTTGATCAAGAAGTTAATAACTTTTGCTGAAGATACTTTATTTAGGGGTTCTGCTTCCACCCATTTGGTGAAATAGTCGACTCCCACTATAGCATATTTGGCTCCGCCTCGGCCCATTTGCAGTTCGCCAATCAAGTCAATTCCCCATACTACAAAGGGCCAAGGGCTGGTCATTTGAGTAATCTCAGTTGTTGGTAGCCGCAGAATCTTAGCAAATTTCTGACATCTGTCACATTTTTTGACGAAATCTAAGGCGTCTTTGTTTAAGGTGGGCCAGAAGTATCCATATCGGAGTATTTTCTTTGCTAGAGCCTTCCCTCCAGTGTGATTTCCGCAGCTTCCTTGATTGATGTTGGATAAGATTTCCTTTGCTTCCCTTTCAGCGACACACCCTAATAAGGGGTTAGAGAAGCCGCGCCGATAAAGGGTGCCTTCTTGTATTGTGTAGCGGGAAGCTCTCCTCAAATTTTCTTGACTTCGTTATGCTTGTCGGGCAGTGTGCCATCTTGTAAGTATTTTTGGATGGGAGTCATCCAAGTTTCCTCTTTGATTGTAGCTATCAGATTCACCTGCTCGAAACTCGGGGTCAGTTGCTTTGAGATGGCCACTGCTCCAGAAATAGTGTCGTCTCTCATGCTAGCTTGCTTCGCCAATTCGTCGTCCTCTTGGTTCTCTTCCCGAGGGATGTGTTTGATTAAATAGTGATCCAATTGATCGAGAAGCAACTTGTTCTTCTTTAGATATGCTGTGAGTCGTTCTTCTCCTAGTATTTGATTTACAATAAGTTGAGAATCACTATGAAGACACGAAGAATTGGCTCCGATCAATAAGGCAAGTTCTAATCCAGCTATCACTGCTTCATACTCTGCATCGTTGTTGGTGGCAGCGAATTCCAACCTTAGAGCATAGTGTAGCTTATTTCCCCTGGGAGTGATTATTACCACACCTGCCCCCGAGCCTTGTTCGTTTAACGCACCATCCACAAAGAGATTCCACTTGATGTCTTCTGCTATTTCCGATTGCTCCTTAGCTTCGTTGGTAGTGAATTCGGCAATGAAATCAGCCATGGCTTGTCCCTTGATGGCGGTGCGAGGATGGTAGGTGATATCATATTGACTTAGTTCAATGCACCATTTAAGTAGTCGCCCAGAAGTGTCGGGACGATGGAGTACCTGCCTTAGTGGTTAATCGGTCAGAACTCTGATGGAATGAGATTGGAAATTGTGACGCAATTTTCGTGATGTGATTAGTAAATAGTACGCTAGTTTCTCAAGTTTAGGATATCTGGCTTCCGCCCCTGTAAACCTCTTACTCACAAAGTATACTGGCCGCTGCGTGCGTTTGTCTTCTCTCACCAAGGCGGCGCTTAGAGCATGAGATGACACAGCAAGGTATAGGTATAGCTCTTCACCTTTGTTCGGAGTTGAGAGTACTGGTGGTCTCTGGAGGTGTTCGATTAAGTTAAGGAAAGCTGTTAAGCATTCGTCAGTCCATTCAAACTTTCCTTTGTCTTTCTTTAGAGCTTCGAAGAAGGGGACGCATTTGTCAGTTGCTTTAGAGATGAATCTGCTCAGGGCGGCCACCTTCCCATTTAGGCTTTGCATTTCTTTTCGGGTAGAAGGTACCCTGATATCTTTCAGAGCTCGGACTTGTTCAAGGTTTGCTTCAATTCCTCTGGCATGGACGATGAATCCCAGGAACTTTCCTGATGATACTCCGAAGGAGCACTTTAGATGATTCAGCTTCATTCCATATTGGCGAAGTACTTGAAACATCTCACCCAGGTGGCTTACGTGATCGTCGGCTTTCCTTGACTTTACCAGCATGTCATCCACATAAACTTCCATAGTTTGTCCTATTAGCCCCACAAACATCTTGTTGACGAGGCGTTGATAGGTGGCTCCTGCCTTTTTAAGTCCAAAAGGCATTACTTTGTAGCAGTACAATCCTGAGTATGCATCCATAAAAGATAAGAGTTCGTGCCCGGCTGTGCTGTCCACAAGCTGATCGATTCGAGGAAGTGGGAAGCAATCCTTCGGGCAGGCGTCATTTAAGTTGGAGAAGTCAATGCATGTTCGCCACTTCCCATTGGCCTTCTTTACTAGTACCGGGTTAGCGATCCACTCTGGGTAAATGGCTTCTCGTATGAAGTCATTGGCAAGTAGGTTCTTTACTTCTTCATCGAGGGCTGCTGATCGTTCTGCCCCCATACTTCTCTTTTTATGTTTTACTGGCGCCTTGGTAGGATCGATGTTTAGTACGTGGCATGCTATGTCTGGGGAGACTCCAGTCATGTCAGCATGCGTCCATGCAAATACATCCAAGTTGTGGCGGAGAAAATCAATGAGTTGTTCCTTCAATTCTGTTTTTAGTTGGGACCTGACTTTCAATAGTCTACTCGAGTCATGTTTGTCTACAGATACAAATTCCATAGCCTCTGCAGGCTCGGCGGTGGCCTCCTCCACTTTGTCCCTGGGGTTTAATTCATTGAAAGGGTCACTGGTATATCGAAGAGGAGGGGCTCTCTTTAGTTGCTATGCTTCCAAATTTTTCGTGCAGAGGGTAGTCTCTGCACTCTTCCCTTTATCCTTCCTACGGTTATTACGAAGTTCAGTTACCTAGCAGTCTCGAGCGATGTCCTGGTCTCCCTCTACTTCCCCTATTCCATTGTCCGTTGGAAATTTCATCTTCAGGCACCATGGGTCCAGGACAATTTGGAAGTCAGACAAGGCTGGTCTTCCTAAGAAGGCGTTGTAGGCCGAGTGGTTTTCTATCAGCACAAATGTTTGTTTCCGCATAACGGAGCGGGGATGACTTCCAATTTCAACAAAGAGGTCCAGTCGCCCGAGGGGCATCTTCGCATTTCCAGTGAAACCGTGTAGTGGTTTATTGCAGGGAAAAACATCCTTTATTGACAGCTTCATTTTGTCGAATGCATGCTTGAATAGGATATTCACTGAGCTTCCAGTGTCTACTAGAATTCGGAAAACTTTGGCTGGACCGAGCCGGGCAGAGATAACCATGGGATCCGTGTGAAGGTACTGCCTTCCCTCCAAGTCACGCCTACTGAATGTGATGTCATCATTCTCTATCTGCTTCGGGTGGCGTTCTTCTATAATAGAATTAATGCATTCTTCATTGTTTTTAAGTGACTTTCCGTACCTTTCCATCTCTGCCCAGCTTCCGTCGGCGATGTGTGGCCCTCCCGAGATGGTATGGACCACTATCTTCTCTTGATTGGAGCCGCTGGTGTTGCGATTTCCTCTACCCATTTTTGGGGAGGGTAGCCTTGGGTTCTCATTGGTAGGAGTTGGAGTCCTGTCCTGACCTTTTAAATAGCGTTCTAGTCTCTTTCTTCTGATGTGTTCTTCAATCAAGTCCCGGAGATGATGGCATTCATTGGTATCATGCCCATGGGATTCGTGGAAGCGACAGAATTTTCCAGACTTAATTGCATTATCGGATTCCTTCTTGTACGGGGGACGTTTGTATTTAACTTCGTCTTGAGTGGCCAGGAAGATGTTTTCGATCGTTTCATTCAAAGGGGTGTAAGCATCAAATCTCGGTCCTGGCCGATATAGATGCTTTTCTCCCTTCTTGCCCCCAGCATTGTCCCTAGAGTCATTTCTTTGAACGTCCTTTGCTACAGCGGGCATGTTGCCGTGAGCTGCCTTATTTTGTTGCCCTGTGTGCCACTCAGTGGCAGCGTCTTCAAGTCTCATATATTTCCCAGCTTCATGGAAGAAATCGGGTAAAGTAGCTGGTTTTTCTTTGGTCAATCTTCTAGCAAATTTAGTATCCGGATGCACACCACTACAGAGGGCCATTAAGATAAGCTTATCATCGGCATCTTGGACTGCGGCCGCTGCGGCATTGAATCGGGTTAGATATTGCTGCACTTTCTCTCCAGGTTTCTGTTTGATACTGAATAAGGAATAAGCGTCCTTGGGTTGCTCTACATGAATGCGGAATTGGCTGATGAACTTTTCTTTCAACATCTCCCATGAGCTGATGGATCCTTGGGGTAGATGGCAGAACCAGGAGGTAGCTAGATCCGCTAAGAATAGCGGAAAGCATTTGCATAGTACTCCTTCTGTTGCTCCGCTCATGAGCATATGCTGTGTGTATCTCTGTAAGTGTACAACGGGGTCAGAGGTTCCCTTGTAAGGTTCCATTGTTGGCATTTTCCATTCTCGGGGGTGATGGCAATTTCGATATTGCGGGCGAAAGGGCTGGTTACCCTAGCGCCTATCCCTCGATCTCTTTGATCCCATTGGACGCACTCTCTGAACAAGCGTGTCATCCTTTCATCAGAATTTGGAGCAGATAGAAATGAGTTCGGTTCTTCTCTGTGGGATTGATTCCGTCCGGATGACCTGTAGGGATGGTATCGTCTATCATTCCTAATATTTTCTAGTGGATGTCTTTGGTCGTCTGGGAGAATGCTAGGGTCAGCTACAGTTGGCCCTTGCCTTGATCTTCCCCTGATGGGTTCTGTTCTAAGCACTTCCTCGGGTCCAACTTTGGGCTGGACTCTAGCTCGGCCCCGTTCATTGGTGTTTCCGTGGTTAGGCAGCATGACATGCTCAGCTACAGTTGACCTCCGCCTGGTACCTCCCCCATTGGGTTCGGTTCCAAGCTTTTCCTCGGGTCCAACTTCGGGCTGAGTTCGGTCTCGGCTCCTACCATGGCTGCTTCTGTCGTTAGCTTCTTCGAAGAAGGACGATCTTTGTCGCCTCCGAGATCCTCCAGACTGGGACTCACCCCATGATTCAGTGTTGCGGTTGGACTCTTCAGCATCCCTTAAGCGTGACATGAGTTGGTTCACCAAGGCTTCCTGTTGGGATGTGAAGCGGTTAGTCACTTCAGCCACAACCCTGTCTAGATCTGCCCTAGTAATTGCTGCCGGCTGTCCCGTGGCAGGGGTTGTCCGATTTGCCTGATCTCCATTTGGTACTGCTGTTGGAATGGGATGATTTACGTGATCTGTGACCATTGGATCTGGAATACTGCTGGTTGCGATGTTTTTTCCTTTGTTAACATCTTTCTTCTGCTTGGGAGGCATGTCTTCCAAGCAATGAGCGATGCTGTTAGGAAGAAGGTTAAGTGGGGGAAGCTGAAGTCCGGAGTTCAGTTCTCAGTGAAAGCACCAAAAATGTTTGCATAAAAATTGGGCAAACACCTCCAAGTCGTATGATTTAGTCGATTTTCTATTGTTCTTAGTGATTTGGATACTTTATGCAAATATGTAAAAAGCAGGGACTAAACTGTAAAAGACACACAGGTTTATAGTGGTTCGGCCAGAATGTGCCTACGTCATCTTTATATTTTATTCTCCTTTATCGTTCAGATTCCAAGTACAAAGCTTTGATTACAAGTGTATGAAAGTTGTTTGAAAGTTCTGTTCGTTCTTGAGCTCTCAAACTTGTCCCCCATTGTTGTACCCTTGCCCCTCTATTTATAGAGTGAGGTTGGGAGTAGGGGTCTTGGATGTATGTAGCTGCTGGTGGGCCTGGGCTGATGCAATCTGGCCTAGCAACGTTGGTTCGGTAGTGCTTTGGCTCGGCCATGGGTGGAGGCATGGATTGATCCGGTAGTAGAGGATTGGTGTTGATTCGGCTAGGCTTTGGAAGCAAGCGAGTTGGTCCGGCGATGCCCTGGTCCGGTGGTGAGTGGAGATATGGGTTGGTCCGGTGGTGGGAGTAGGCGAGTGACTCGGTAGGGAGTGGTTCGGTAGGGCCTTGGCTCGGCAGTGAGTGGTCCGGTAGGGAGTGGTTCGGTAGGTGATTGGTCCGGTAGGGAGTGGAGAAATGGGTTGGTTCGGTAGGGAATGGAGAAATGGGTTGTTCCGGTAGGGAGTGGTTCGGTGGTGAGAATACGCCCAACAGTAACGACCCACCTTTTTGGACGGTTTAAATCGATGATAAACCACACACATCAGACTCAAAACATTCAAAATAGCAGATTGTTATGGGGTAAATAAGAAAATGCAGAGAAAGAAAGAAAACAAATACATAATCTTGCAGCGGAATGACAAAATATAATAATCAAATAAATAGTTCATGAAGCTGTTTACAAATAACATTGATTATACTTTTATAATACAGATCAAAGTTACATACAACAAGAATAAATAATAAATAAATGCAGCGGAACAACATGATGCAGTGGAATAAATATAATAAATAATAATAGTATAAAACCTTCAGCTTCATCCTCCAGAAAACAGTCTTTGATAAACTGAAAAGCTCAGGCTGACCCTAACGAATTGAAAAGACAAAACACTCGAGTCAGAACTAAAAGGTCTTATGTAAGTTAAATCAACAATAAATATGAGTGTAACGGCATTTAAGATGTTTACGGGTTTTGACATCTCCTGTCCAGTGTCTAGCGTGAGTGCAATAACTTAAGAGATGTTCGAGATTACCATCTCCTAAGGATCCATTAAACTATCTACTATGTAGTACAATACGCTATTATAATAGTGTCTGCAGTAAAGTAAAGTATTAAAATAGCGTTAAGGCTTTACCCATATCCCCCTTAACACATTTTATATATTCCCATAGTCTATACAGTACCGTAAGCTCCTCCGTGAGGTTTACTTAGAGGGCACTCCATTGGTATGGTACAAACCAAACTCGTAGAAAGCGTGATAGGCATGTGAACACGTCACTCGAGGCAATGCCAGGGTAGATATACCGATTGCGGATCTAGACTTGTGGTAACGCATGGCAGCTACTACCACCCACCTCGGAACACACTCCTATAATCAAAATCGAGGGGTGGCCACCAAATCATCATAAAGTCATAATATGGTATCGAAGAAATGTTTCCGATCGGAGGAATGACCTCACTTGTCCTGGCATGGCTCCTGTTTTAGTCACATCTAAGTTGACTCACGGGAGTCAGGGTCACGTAAATACCTCATACAAAATCGTTCGCCAAACCATCCTACTTCATTTATGGAATCTCCACCACGTACACAGTTGTTAAAGTGGTTTTCGGTATTGGCAGAGAGTATGACAATATCCGATCCCGGTCTCTTTAACTACCAAATGCTTATTACACACCGGATGGTTCTTTTACATTTCCAAAACCATTTCATATTGATATCAAATATCATATTCAATTCAAATCATATCACTTTCGAGATCATAATTTCAAAATAGATTAAACCCTCATTTCAAAGTCATCATATTTACTCAAAATATGTTATTTAAATCCCAACTTAGGTTATTACATCATTTAATCATATTTGCTTTTAAATCAAGGATTTACACATAACCACTTCCAATTTACAATTTAGAAAATAGTATATATAGTTACAAATAGTTTAGTATAGTTTGAAAATATAATTTAAATGGTTTGAAATACTTTAAAATAGTTTAAAAAAGTGGATTAAAATAGTTTAAATAGATTTCATTTAGTTTTAGTAGAATAACAATAGATTATATAGATTTAAAATAGATTAGTTAGATTTAAAATAGATTTAAATAGATTAAATGGATTTAAAATAGTTTAAATAGATTTAAAATAGATTAAAATGGGTAAATTAGTTTAAAATAGGATAAAATAAGTTAAATTGGATTAAATAGATTAAAATTGATTAAAATGAATTAAAATAGTTTAAATTGATTAAATGGTTTAAAATATTTTTGTAACATCCTACCTTTTTGTACGCTTAAGTAGACACCCATGTCAACTTAAACCATACAGAAGGGCGGATTGTTATGGGGTAAATAAGAAAAAATGGAGAAATAAAAGAAACAAAATAGAATCTTGCAGCGGAACGATAAATATAATAATCAAATAACAGTTCATGAAGCTGTTTTACAAAACATTTGATTATACTTGTACAATACATATCAGAGTTACACATACCAGAGAATGATAATTAATGCAGCGGAATACAATGGTGTAGTGGAATATAATAAATAGTAGAAATAAAATCTTCGTCTTCGTTCTCCAGAAATAGAGCCTTCAAATCCTGAAATGCTCAGGCTGACCCGAGCGAATTGAAAAGACAAAATACTCGAGTCAGAACTAAAAGATCTTATGTAAATTAAATCAATGATAAATATATGAGTGGAACGGCATCAGAGATGTTTATGGATTTGACATCTCCTATCCAGTGTCTAATGTGAGTGCAGTAACTTAAGAGATGCTCGGGATTCACATCCCCTAAGGATCCGTTAAACTATTTACTATGTAGTAATATTCGCTATTATAATAATGCCTAATATAAAATAAACATACTTTTAAATAGCATTAAGGAGTGACCCAATATTCCCCTTAACACGTAATAGTGCCAGTAGTCTATACAGTACCTGCATACCCCGAGAGGCTACGAGAAAATACTCCATAGGTACGACACAAATAGAAACTCGTAGTAAAGCTCGATATGGTAGGTGACACGGCACACAAGGCAATGCCAGGGTAGATATACCAATTACGCACACGGACTGATAGAAACGCATAGCAGCCACTACCGCTCCACCTCGAACAACACTCCCAAATCGAAGGGTGGCCACCAAAAATCACAAAGTAATAGAATGGTATCGAAGAAGTGCGTCCGATAAGAGGTGCTACCTCACTGGTCCGAGATCACTCCTGTTTTAGCCACCTTATGCCAACTCACGGGAGTTGGGTCCACGTATATACCTTAGGATCGTCGCCACCATCCTACTTCATTCTGGAAACTCCACCGCGTACACAGTTGTCAAAGTGGTTTTCGGTATCAAAAGAGAGTATGTCCATATTCGATCCCGGTCTCTTTAACAACCAAACGTTATTATAACACCATGGTCATTTAAAAATATATACTTTTAAAAACACAACCATTGCCCTTTCAAAACATATCCTTTACTTCAAACTGGTATATACTTCAAAAACCAAAATATTATTTCCATTTCAAAACCATATTCTTTACTTCAAAATAGTATATACTTTAAAACAAAATAAAATATCCATTTCAAAACCATATTCTTTACTTCAAAATAGTATATACTTTAAAACAAAATAAAATATCCATTTCAAAACCATATAAATACGATATCATTTCCGTTTTATAACCAAATCAATACGACATCATTTTTAATTCATAGTATTTCAAAGTTATAGAATTTCGAAACTAATGATTTAAAACTATAACACTTCCAAAACGTAATACTTTAAAATTAATAACTTTGAAACATAACTTCCACCCCTTACATGGTTTAAATTAAAATATTTTATAAAATAAACTAGCTTCTTAAATTTCACAAATCAATTCCAAAACAACCCGAATTTCTAAATTTTAAATTTAACCAAATCCCCAAATCATAAATTTCAATTCAATTCGGTTTTCAAATAGACAATTCCAAATTTTATCGATTTTAAACAGATTTGATTTACAAAATAACCATTTCAAATTCAATATATTTCAAAGCTTAAATATTCAATATTTCAAACTAAACTTTATAATTCATTATACCAAATTCACTTTACTATTATTTAGTTTTGAAATATTTGCTTTATAAATCCAATATCCTTTAAATAAAACTTCAAATTTCAATAATTGAATATTCCTCAATTTATTTAGATTTGATATATTCACTTAAATCACCTTAAACCCGAATTAAGTTATAAAACCATATTCTTTTAAAATCTCAATTTCAATAAGTTCCAAATGGATTCTTATTAAATAAAATTCTTAATTAAATAAAATCTCAAATCAATTTCAAAACTATCTTCTCATCCTCGACTTAATAAAATCAATATAAACTCTATATTAAAATATAATTTGAGTAAATACTTATCCATATTATATTTTAAATAAAAAAAATCAAACTTTATTATTAAACTTATTTTATACTTTAAACAATTTTATTTATAGCTTGAAACCAAGAATTTAACTATATATAAAATAACATTTATAAAATATCCAAATCAATATCTCATAAAACCATATATTTCTTTACAAAACCATAGAAATCATTTCAAATATATATATATATATATATATATATATATATATATAGACCGCGGTGTCTGTATAAAATTTTCTATCCTATGGTCAAGTGATACGGATATTTATCATTTCAATCCGTAGTTTAAAATAAAAAAAATACGATTATATATCATTTCAAACCGCAATCCCAAATCAAATAAAACACATAACAACTTGCAGTTTATAACAATATAAAATACAGCATCCATTCATCCAATATCAACCATCAACCATTTATCATAATCATCATCCAATTCAATCAATAACATCAATATATAACGGATAATAAATAACAGGTATCAACTAGCAGTTTATATTCAATAATAAATTAAATAACTGTTTAACTGGTAGTTTATATGCAATAATAAATTAAATAACAATTTAATTCAATAATTTCAATTTAACTGAGATGATGATTAAAATATGCCAAACAGTCATGAATAAACTTCTAACCACATCATAGATCAATTTAACAAACATAAGAATTTTAAGAAGTTGTGAGTGGGTTAAAACACTCACCTTTGGATTTAAATTGAATTTAAATCCAATTTAAACCCAAAATTTGAACAGTCCCCAAATTTATCCAAACCAGCGTCAAAGTGTCCGGAATTTTGATACGATCCCAGCAAAACAAACCGCGCATGAATCCGAGCTCGTATGAAAAAGTTATGAAAATTTGAAGATTGAAAAATTCTGGTCCTAGGTCGACTTCGGGTTCAACTTCGGTCCGTCGCCTCAAATCCCCGATTCTTGCTCTGAGTTTTTGCCAAAACGACCCGGAGAACCGAGTCATTTTCATCCTGACCCGAAGTATCTCCAGGGTTTTTGCCTCTGAAACTCGAAGCGCGACTCGTGCTGTAGGTTTGCAATTTTTTTTTTGAAATTAGATTTTGAAATTTGGGAATTAGGTTTTGTCTGCCATTGAGGAGGAAAAGATGAATTGTACGTACATACAAATAAAGTTAGGGAGATTAGGGTTTATAATAGGATATATATAGGCATGGTTGACATTTGAATGGATGGATAAGATAGATTTACGCACTAACGCCAAAGTGGCCCAAAAAGCCCGTTCTGTCTCCGGAACGAAATTGAATAAACCCTTATATCAAAATAGGTGTTTCAAAATATTTTAAACGTAATGGAAAAGGTTTCAAGTCCAAATTCCATCGTATGAAGAAGTTATGCTAAAATCAAAAATTTCAAATTGATTTCAATTGCATTTATTTCAAGGCGTTTCGAGTCCGTACGATCAAATGACAAATCCGATCGTTACGAAACTTGAAACCCTACAATAATTCACCGTTTCGGATTCGATGAACCTTGTTTCGTCGAACTCCGAGTCAATGGCCAAAATGGCTATTTTTATAGAAATTAAACAAATTAATAATTGATTAATTAAATCAAATTTCCAATTTAAATTCTAAAATTGACCATTCTTATTATTCTCAATCATTTACGATGGTTTTAAACAAATTAAAAGTCAATTTAAAGTTAATTATCTTATCGATTTCAGTATTAACCTCAATTTATTGAATTCAGAATATGTAAATAAATTTTAAAAAATTTCCATTTAATTACATCAATCAAAAATTATATTCATTCATTATTGTCAAATAGATGGATTTATCATTTGATTCAAACTATTGCATTAATATTTTTCTTATTCCATCTTCATTTCAATTAACGAAAAATTCAACGTTTAATTCTACTTATTTCAATAAACTCAACCATTTAACCTTAATTTTAAATAAATAAATAAATCTTGATTTCCATTCATTTTCATAAATTGGTCTTTCATTAAATTTATTAATTATTGACTTTAATTAGCAAAGGCTATATCTAGGCACATTAATATTTCCCAAATAAATCCACTTTGTTACATTTAAATTAAATTCCTTTCATGTAATTCTAATTTATCCTATCATCTACAATTCATTACGTATTATTACATCAATGTATATAACCTTTAATCCATTTCCAATTCTACCAATTTCAATCAATTAGAATTTCACAATTGCTTACATAAATTTGGATTGTACTACATTTATTATATTTTTGCTAAATATATACATTAATTACAATTAAATATTCTCTGTAACTTTTTCTTGGGTTCATCCCTTTTTATTACCCAAATAACTATCTTGTATTAAGTTTACGTTTCTATTTAAATTTTATATTCAATTATAACCTAACAGTCGTTTCAAATCAATTGGATTGTATTCAATTTGGTTATTCATCAACTGCCATTTACACTACAACCTTAATTTATAGAGTTACTATAAATAAATATTATGGCATTGGTTAATCAAATGTTTGCTTTAAAATTACTTATTTTTAATTTTATGCTCAAGAGCAACAATTAACACTTTCCTTTATTATAACAATATTACTTCACAAATTTACATTCCCATCAGTTTCTTATATTTAACTTATAACCAAGTATGACAATTCACATTATTTCCATTAATTGCAATTTCATTTTAAATTGTTAATTTTAATTACACTGCTACATTTAGTTTCTAACATTGATTGTATTTGTTTTTATTATATTCCGTTTATAGCTAAGTCATAATATTCGAATTTCAATTAAATTGTAACGTTCATTCAAGTTAGTTAAATATTAACTTGCATTAACACGTTTCCTTAATTTACAATCAACTACCATTTTCAAGGTTTTATTACATTAAATAATTTAATACTTTCCTTTTACTTCGCATATACAATTACTTCCGGGAAAAATCCTTTCACTACTTTCATTCATTCAAATTTCAATTTCTTGCAATAACTCATTTATTGTAAATTTGCATACCAAAAATTTTAGGTTCCAATAAATAGGATTTATTCAATTCAACCTTTTTGAATTAGGTCTATTTTAATAAATAAAATATTTCATAGGTTAATTCTTAACATTTACTTCATTACAGATTATAACAATTATATTTCTTTGTAGATTTAATTCAAAAATCTTATTTTTATGACAAATTTAATTAACGAAATTCACGGGTCGTTACAAATTTAAAATAGATTAACTTAGTTTAATAGTTTGAAAACCTTACTAATTATAGTTTAAAATAATATTTTTAACAGTTTATATTAAAATAATAAATTTGAAATTAACATCAAATTTAACTATTTCTTCCATTTCAACAAATCTGGACCATATCCAGATTTCAAATCAAAACCCAATTTCAAATCTTAAAATATCAAATTTAAGCTATTCCAATTTCAATAGATTTCAAAGTTACAAATTTCAACATTTCAATGACTCAATTTTGATAAGTTTCGTTTATACTTCAAATTCAACTTTAGAATTCCAATTTAAACCCTCTAAGCAATTTACTTAATACAATTGCAAATTTTCAAATTTAATCTTTTAAACAGTTTATTTAAACAATTCAGTTTATATAAATCAAATTCTATTTCAAAATATCATTTAGCTGAATTCCAAATTTAAAGATTTAAAATCATTTAGTTTAACCAATCCGGTGTCCGTATATAATTTTCTACCCTATGGTCAAGTGATACAGATATTTATCATTTCAATCCGCAAATATTTAAATTTTACAGGCATATGTCATTTCAACCCGTAATCCTGAATTGAAATAAATCCATAAAATCGCTCGAGTCAATCATTTCAACTCGTAATGATTTTTCCCTAGTCTATAGGCCGTTCGAGTATGTATCATTTCAACCCATAGGGAACTTGCAGTGTTATAACAGTGTAAAATATAGCATATAACAGCCAGTCATCCAATGTCAACAATTAAACATACATTACAATCACCATACAATCAACCAATAAATAACATCAATCAACTGATTATCAGGAACAGGTATTTAATTGAAAATGAAATTCAATATTAAATTAAATGACGAATAATTGCAATAAAAGTCAAATTTAACTAGAATTGACAATCTAAATATACCGAACATCAACCAATCAATTCCAAAACATACCATAAATTTAATTTAACTAATATAAGATAATTTAGTAATTGTGAGTGTGTTAAAACACTCACCTTTGATTTCAAATCGATTTGAAATCCAAAATAAGGCCCAAAATTCAACAATTTCAGAATTCATCCAAACTAGTTTCAAAATATTCGGAATTTCGGTACGATCCCAGCAGAACAAATCGTGCGTGAATCCTTACTCGTATGGAAAATTTATGTAAATTAGAGGTCATATGATTTATATAATTCAATAAATAACATAAAATAAATGATACACGTGTACTTATTGATAAATCAGAAACCCTAATACGCCCAAACACGCCTCGACTTCGCGTACAACCATCACAGCCACCACCAAAGATCGAATTATCACCGCCGCTAGGTTGAGTTCCGAGCACATCAGGTGATGCCATGAGCTTGCATACGTCTAGGCGTCTCCACAGGTGTCGCGCGGCCATCCCTCAGGCCTCCGACCAACTCGCATTACCGCTGCCTTCATCGCCATGTTCTGGCGAATCTTGATTGAGATACAATGAGCGAAAACAACTCCATGACCTGCTTTTCCTCCTCTTTCCAATGGCGCCTCCCGATCATCAATCGGGCGACGATCCACCGTTGGATCGTCCAAAACTTAGAATGGACGGCTGCGGTTCATCCTTGATTTCTGGACAAATGATGATTCGATGGCAAAAATGAATTGCAGATCTGGGTTACGCTCGTTGAGAGCTTCGAAACAGTATATAATTTGATATGGTTTGGAGTAATTTGATTTTGAAATTGGTTTGGAGATTGAATTAGGGTTTGTATCTGCAGCCATTAGGAAGAAGGAGAAGCTGATAGATGAAATAGACATATACGTACATAAATGAGAAGTAAGAAGGCTGCTAGGGTTAGAACAAAATTTATTTATATGGACAAGGCCCGATAAAATGAATTACATATCGAATTTGTACGAACGACGAATAGCGACCCAACAGCCCATTCTGTCTCCAAAACGAAAGTAGGTCATCAAATATATCAAAATAGATGTTTTCGATAGTTTTAAACTCAATAGAACATGTTTCAAGTCCTAATTCCATCGTATGAAGGAGTTAGCTTTAAAATTAGCTTATTTCAAATTGATTTCAATTAAATTTAATTAAATTGATTTCTACGCGTTTCGAGTCCGTACGATCAAACATCAAGTCCGATTGCTACGAAACATGAAATCCTACAATAATTCACCGTTACGGATCCGGTGAAAGTGGTTTCGTCGAAATCCGAGACAGTGGCCAAAATGGCTATTTTCATGTTAATTAAATAAATTATAAATTAATTAATTAATCACTTTTTCCATATATTTTTTATAACTAACAAATTTTTTATCATTTTTGATTACTTAGACATTTACAATAAGTTAAAACAAATTTACATATCAATTCAGGGTTAAATATTACACTAATTACAGTGTTCAATTTTAATTGTAATTAGATCCATTTAATTATAATTTAATTCCAATAAATATATTTAATTTAATTTCAATCTTTTTATTCAATCAATCATCATTTTATGATCATAGTTAACATTAATTTACATCTTATTACACTAATATTCTACAATTATCTTCTTTTACCATATTAGTTGCAATATTCCAATTATATTGAATTTTTGTAAATTTTCACATTAATTACACTTTAAAGTCCCACTAATTTCATTTATCTTGGTTTAACTTTTATTATTAAATCAATTATTGCCTTATGAATAAAATTGACATTTCTGTACATTTTATTATATTCACATTTTACAGTTATCGTCTTAACTCATTTTAACGTAATATTTAATTTCATTTAATTGCAATTGATTTCAAATTTAATTCAATAGATTAAATAAATTGGTAACAAATTACAGTCGTTACTTTTTCTTAATTTAATAACATTTGTAAGTTTGTTATCTACACACAAATGTCATTACTACTACCACAATACTACTTTTACCAATTACAATTAATTTCATACTATTTCATTAATTAATACAACATTTAAATTATCAATTACTCTTTTAATCCAGTTATCAATTAATACACACATTATTACAAATAAATTTTAAATCTATAACCAATTATAACTTTTAAATCATTTGAATTAATTGGAATTTCATTTAAGTAGTTATCAATTACTAAATTAATATTATTACATTGTATTCTAGTTATATTTTCATTAATAAATCACAAATTTTCATTTCTTCCAATATTAAATCACAAAACCTTATTAAATTAACTATTTTTAATTCACAGAACATTTTGGCGGAGTCTCCTTTGTACGGAGAGGTCTGGGGAAAATAATAAATATCAATAATAACAATATATATCACATATTTCAAAATAATATATCCCAAACAACGTGAAAAACAATATAATATCGCTATAAAACCATAATCCGAAAACGTACCTATTTGTCGGGCAAACAACGCTTAATTTATGAAACCAAAATCAGTAGCTATTGCTTCCATAAACCTGTATTTCACTTATATAATCCAGAGGGATTAATAATTATGTAAAAGAGAAATATGAAGTTGTTTCAATTGGCAACAAGTCAAATTAACACAACATAAAATAGTCACTTGCAAACAAACAATACAACCATCACATGCAAATCAAAGAAATCAACCATCCATCCATAGCAATCAAAACTAATGGTTTGTTCGGGTTTAGAAACCTTTAATCGTATAGAATGATAAATAAACTACTAAGTGTACCATAAACTCAATAGTCTTAGATAACTTAATAGATTATTCATACATCCTTAACAATTTAAAGTATCACTTCCAAGTCATCCATAAGCCAAACAACCAATAAATTCAAATGACATGTAAGTTTTCCTTATAAATCTTATTTCACATTATTTATTGTTCAAATTTTTTCTTTCATACAATGGTTATTCTCTTAAATTTACATTCATTACCTACAAATTTTTCATTTCTCATTTATACATACAATGTTTTTTTTTCATTCATTTCTTTACATCCATTTACTTACATGATCACTTTTTCCATTCAATTCTTTAAAATAATCAATGAATTCATTATTTAAGTATTGCATACTTTTTTTATTTTATTTATTTCAGTTTACCTCACATTTATCATTTTCTTTTAACATCAATATTCATTTGTGAAACAACTCGTGCTTAGATATATTTTTTTTCACATTTTTTTTTCATATATAGCATACTTAAGTATTAAATATATTTCTAATTATTTCAACATTTTCTGAAGTTATAATCATCCAATTAATATAGTATTCACCTTTGCTACTCAATTTAATTATAAATGACTTCAAGCACTAACTTTAAGTTTATAATCATTTACTTACAGTATTCATTCTTTCTATAATTTTAATTAGTAACATTTCAAATTATTACTTAAGTTTATAACAGTTTATAATATCGGAATTCTTATTTATTGAAGTAATTCCATTGAACACCTTCATTTCCAAAAATTTACTTGTATAATATTCTATTACATATTTCTATTAACATTTTCAACTTTTAACATTTCTGGTAAGTTATATATATATGACTTTTAGAATATAATAGAATGTTACCCAAGTTTATCTTATTCATTTTAATTAACAAAATGTTCAATAATTACCACTTCTAAATTTCATTATTCTTTAATTTATAAGTGACAACCTTCAATTTCTTTACATTTCATTAATCACTTAACTCTTAATTTCTTATTTTTCATTTTAGACGTTTCCAATTATTAATGTAGTCATGGTTTCATTCCATTATAGTAACTGAAATTTCCAATTTGCATAAACTAAAGAACTTAATACCGGGTTCCTTTTCAGTTATTTTAAAATAATATATATATATATATATAATCATATCTTTTATATATATCAAATCATATTTGGAGATTAAAATTAAGATTTATTTATCAAAACAATTGTGTAGTAAACTATTACAACGGTCTTCCCACTTCGAAACTCGAAAATGAACGTCGATGATGCATGCACTCATCACCGAAATTATTTTCCAGCGACAAAGAGGGGAGTACAGAACTTATTTCCTTCCAAAATTCCTTTAAACGTTTCTTTCAAATCATATTGAAATATTTATATCTGAAAATAAATCCAAATAATACTAATATTATATTCCAAAATCTTTTGAAAGAAATTTCCAAAATCCTGGAACTTAATTTCTCAAATTTCAACTTATATTCATTTTATTTGTAAATCTTTTTTTCAATTAATATTTATAAAATTTCTCTACCTAACAAATAACATATTGCATCCAACTATATCATTTATAGAATTTATTACTTGACATACAAAAGATATAATAGGCAAAATTAATTCATTTACCTATATTTTAAAACAATATTGTGTCGGTCTGTTCTATTAAGTGTTTAGAAATTTCTATAGATGCCATAACATCCAATGTACCGACCAGAATTTATAAATACTAAATAGAACAAATCAACACAATACAAAACCCTTTATAACACTAACAAATATGCTCTCTCATATATACATAATCAGTGACTCATTCTAGGGGATTACTACCCTATTCTATATGAGCCAGACCCCACAAAGCTAAGGTTATCACTAAACCAAAGCTCTGATACCAAATGTAACGACCCATGTAACGGGACCTGCCTTTTTGGGCGTTTTAAGCAGACATACACGATTCAAAAGGGCATATTGTTATGGGGTAAATAAGAAAAAGAGAAAGAAATAAAACAAATACAGAATCTCGTAGCGGAATGACAAAATATAATAATCAAATAACAGTTCATGAAGCTGTTTACAAATAAATTTGATTATGCTTATACAATACACAATCAGAGTTACAGACAACAAGAATAAATAAATAAATGCAATGGAACAACATGATGCAGTGGAATACATATCATAAATAATAGTGGAAATTAGCCACAAGGGCCTCTTTAGTAAGTGAAATTAGTTTCTAGGACACACAACTGAAATAATTACTTTAAAGGACAAAACGTAAAATAATTAGTTTCTAGGGCCAAAAAACCTATGAAATTATGTCCTTGAAAGTAATTGGACCGCTGACTTTGTCCTTGAAAGTAATTATTCTGCTGACTTTGATCTTGAAAGTAATTTCTTTGAATGTGTGTCCTAGAAACTAATTGGACTGCAAAGTTTGTCCTTCTGGTGAAATGCCCCTAAATAATAATAGTACAAATCTTCGTCTTCGTCCTTTGGAAATAAGATCTTCAACCCTGAAATGCTCAGGCTGACCCGAGCGAATCGAAAAGACAAAACACTCGAGTCAGAACTAAAAGATCTTATGTAAGTTAAATCAACGGTAAATAAATATGAGTGGAACGGCGTCAGAGATGTTTACAAGGTTTGATATCTCCTATCCAGTGTCTAACGTGAGTGCAATAACTTAAGAGATGTTCGGGATTTCCATCTCCTAAGGATCCGTTAAACTATCTACTATGTAGTACAACACGCTATTATAATATGTCTATAGTAAAGTAAAAGTATTAAAATAGCATTAATGCGTTATCCATATCCCCCTTAACACATTTTTATATATTCCCATAGTCTATACAGTACCGTAACTCCTCCATAAACTGGAGGCTATCAGAGGGCACTCCATAGGTATGGTACAAACCAAACTCGTAGAAGGCGCTCTAGGGCATGTGAACACGACACTCGAGGCAATTACATGGTAGATATAACAACTGCCGATCCATACTGGTGGTAACGCATAGCAGCTACTACTGCCCACCTCGGAACACACACCCAAATCAAAATCAAGGGGTGGCCACCAAATCATCACAAAGTCATAATATGGTATCGAAGAAATGTGTCTGATAGGAGGAATGACCTCACTTGGCCCAGCGTGGCTCCAATTTAATCAGATCTAAGCTGACTCACGGGAGTCAGGGTCACGTTAATACCTCATACAGAAATCGTTCGCCAAACCATCCTACTTCATTTCTAGAATCTCCACCACGTACATAGTTGTTAAAGTGGTTTTCGGTATTGGCAAAGAGTATGACAATTTCCGATCCCGGTCTCTTTAACAACCAAACGCTAATTTCACACCGGATGGTTCTTTTAAATTCCAAAACGTCAATTCACAATTTATATCAAAATATCATATTCAAGTTCAAGTCATATCTCTTTCGAAATCATATTCACTTTCAAACTATATTCACTTCAAATCATATTCAATTTTGAAATTCACATTCACTTTGAAATTATCGATAAGTTATGTTAATTAATTCTTCATTTCAAATCATCTTATTCACTCAAATATATCATTTCACAAAAGGTAACAACTCCAAATTCCAACTTAGGTTGTATCATCATCAAGGATTTAAATATAAATACTTCACCTTTACACGGTCTGAAAATTTAGAAAATAGTTTAGGTAATTATAAATAGTTTATGTAGTTTAAAATAGTTTAAATAGATTTAAAATAGTTTAAATAGTAAAAATAGTTTAAATTGATTTAAATTTGATTTAATTAGATTTTAAAATGATCTATATAGATTTAAAATAGACTAAATAGATTTAAATGATATTAAATAGATTTTAAATAGATTAAATAGATTTAAATTATATTAAATAGATTTAAAATAGATTAAATAAATTTAATTTGTTTAAAATTGGTAAAATAGATTAATATAAATTAAAATAGTTAAATTGATTAAGATAGTTAATTTATTGAAAATATTTTAAATTAGTTTAAATAGATTTCAAAGTTATATCCAAACAATTTGATAACTCAATTCCGATAGATTCATTTACTTTTTCCACTTCAACTTTGAAATTCCAATTTAAATCCTTTGAACAAATCATTAAATCAATTCCAATTTCAACCTTTACGTTTGGATTATCTACAATAATTCAGTTTATATAAATCAATTTCTATTTCAAAATTCCAGTTAACTGGATTCAAAATTTCAAAGATTCAAAAATCATTTAATTTAACCAATCCGTTGTCCGTATATTATTTTCTACCCTAGGATCAAGTGATACAGATATCTATCATTTCAATCTGCAATTTAAATTTTTACAGTTATATATCATTTCAAACCGCAATCCCAAATTAAATAAAATCCATAAAATCACTCGAGTCTATCATTTCAACCCATAACGATTTTCCATAATCTACAGATCATTCGGGTATGTATCATTTCAACCCATAGGGAACTTGCAATGTTATAACAATATAAAATACAACATCTAGTCATCCAATATCAACAATCAAACATCCATCACAATCATCATCCAAATCAATCAGTAAACATCAATAGATAACTAATAATCAATAACATGTGTTAAATTGAAAATTTAATATTAAATTAACGATGATTAAATGCAGTAAAAGTCATATTTAACCAGAATAACCATTTAAGCATACCAAACATCAATCAATTGATTTCAAATCACATCATAAGTTTAATTTAACTAACATAAAATAGTTTAGTAATTGTGAGTGGGTTAAAACACTCAACTTCGATTTTAAATCAATTTAAAAATCCAATTTGGACCCAAAATTCAAACAGCCTCAGAATTCGACCAAACTAGTATCAAAATATCCAGAATTTTGATACGATCCCAGCGGAAGAAACCGCGCGTGAATTGGAGTTCGTATGCAAAAGATATGCGTGTTAGAAGTTATACGATTCAGATTAAAATTAAATAAAAATAAATGAACAAACCAGTGGGAATTCGCCACGTCACCCTTCTATCTCCTACCTGCCTACAGATCGAACAACCCATGCTAAAACCCTAGCACGTGAGCATGAACACGCAGCTATCACGATCGCCGCCTTCCCCTTGCCGCCGCTGGCCGACGCAGCACAGCTCCGACCCACCGCTGCCTCCCTAAGGCCCCACGACACCATACGACGCCGAACGCCGATCACAAATGAGCAGCCGCCGCCAAAAAGATGAAACCCTATTTGAATTTTCGCCGCCAATCTGGCCATTGAAACGATGAACACGCCATGCCGATGGACAGCGCGCGACACTCTCCACACGATGGTATCGTCGATCTGACGATCCGTCGCTGTTAATCGATGTGCGATGAATGGTCGAGAATTAATCATCAATTTCTGGCCACATAGAAATCCAAATCGAAAAATAAGCTCAGATTTGACTTGCATTCGTCGAGAGCTTCGAATCTATATAATTCGATATAGTTTGTAGAAGTTTGATTTTTGATTTGAATTTGATTTGCAATTGAATTTGAAATTGGTTTTGGTTTGTTTGCCATTGGAAAGAGAGGAGCAGATAGAATTGTATGTATAGACAAATGGAGTAAGAAACAATTAGGGCTTATAACAGGCTATAAATAGGCAAAGCTGAAAAATAGAATAAATGCACCAGATCGGTTGATTTGCAACTACTACGTGACCCAAAAAGCCCGTTCTGACTCCGAAACTAGTAATCCCATATATCAAAATAAATGTTTTTGATATTTTTAAATTCAACGGAACATGTTTCAAGTCCAAATCCCATCATATGAAGAAGTTAACTTAAAATCAGTTTATTTCAAATTGATTTCAATTGAATTGATTTCTAGGCGTTTCGAGTTCGTATGATCGAATGACAAGTCCGATCGCTGCGAAACTTGAAATCCTACAATAATTCACCGTTACGGATCCGATGAAACTGGTTTCATCAAAATCCGAGTCAGTGGCCAAAATGGCTATTTTCACGTTAATTAAATAAATTAATAATTAATTAATTAAATCACCTTTTCATTCAAATTTGATAGTTAACAAATTTCATCATTTTTAATCAGTTAGACATTTACAATGACTTAATACAAGTTTATATAACAATTCAGTGTTAGTTATTACACTGATTACAGTGTTCAATTTCCACTGTAACTAAATCTAATTAATTAAAATTAAATTACAATAATTTGTTTTAAT
The DNA here is from genome assembly GCA_030737815.1 of Allium fistulosum. Lineage (NCBI taxonomy): Eukaryota > Viridiplantae > Streptophyta > Magnoliopsida > Asparagales > Amaryllidaceae > Allium > Allium fistulosum. The sequence goes on from CM060906.1 coordinate 332,351,748, forward strand.
TTGATTTCAGACCTTTTATTCTAACAATTATTACGCTACAGACATAGTTAACATTGCTTTATATTTATTACATTAATATTCTCCAATTTCAACTTTTTATTTGTATTAATAACTATATTTCAATTATATTGATTTTTTTCAATTTTTCACATTAATTATAATTTAAAATCCCAATTAATTTGTTTATCTTGGTTTCATTCTTTTATTAAATCAATTATTACCTTATGAATAAAATTTACATTTCTATTCATTTTATTACATTCAGAATTTTCAGTTATTGTCTTCTCTCACATTAATGTAACATTTAATGACATTCAATTGTAATTGAATTAAATAAATTGGCAACAAATAACAATTGTCACCATTTCTATATTTAATAACATCCGTAAGTTTATTATCCACAACAAGTGTTACAATTACTACTACAACACTAAATTTTATTCAATTACAATTTATTACACATTATTTCATTAATTAATCAACATTTAAATTATCAATTTCTCCTTTAATCCAATTATCCATTTATACATACATTACTAAAATTTAATTACAATCTATTAGCACCAAAATTGGTCTCTAATACCCTTGAATAGAATTATGAAGAGAGATTAATGAAGAAAGTAAATTAAAACAGTGAAATAACGCAACTGAGTGCAAAAAGAACAACAGAAATGAGAACACCAGATTTATAGTGGTTCGGCGCAATTGCCTACGTCCACTTTGAATAGAATCTTTATTACTTTTTCAATCACTTGAATACAGATACAATCCGTAAACAAACAACTTGAATACAAGTTTGAATTAAAAAGAGGAGAGTATAAAAAATGACAGAGTTTCCCTGGAGTTCTCAGAAAAGAGGTCCCCTCAACTGGACCCCTGCCCCTCTATTTATACACGAGGATAGGCTGGATCCCCTGTCTAGGCCCATGACTAAGATAGCTTGGCCCATGGCTGGTAAGTGAAGTAGACCAAACCAGGCATCATGATCCTTCTTGACTGACCCACATATCGCGGAACCGGGGTTTCCTTATGAATGACTTGAAGCAAACTCTCAATCGACTCGGAGCAGCTAACGGTTTGGCTCGAAGTGAAGAAGTGCCGATCGCATCATCTTTTTTGTAGACTCGACAACCTGCTAACTCCCTGAGGTGTTTTGACCCCTGATCTTGCCGAACCACTATGACCGAGCCCAAATTGCCGACCCACATAAGCCGAACCACATGACCTAATATCTCCAAGCCCGAACCACTATCAGCCGAACCACTGTGACCGATCCCATCTACATCGAACCACTAGGGCTGATACCATCTACACTGAACCACTAGAGCCGATCCCATCTCGACCAGACCAGCCTGATTGATCCACGTATGACTCTGATCCAACAAGACCATCCTATCTCTGTCGATCCACATATGATCTTGTCCCAATACCGAGCAATGCAAACAGGCCGAACCATACATTTATGTCGAACCACTTAACTTATATTGATCCTTTATATTCCTAATCCTTTCTTGGCTTAAGTCCCATCTACGTCCAACCATAGCTTCTGCAACTGTCGCTTTGTAGCCGGGCCAAGTAGCCGGGTAACACAATCTATATCAATTATAACTCTTTAATTCTTTTAATTAGTTGGAATTTCATCTAAAGCAGTTATCAATTACCTTAAATCAATACTATTACATTTTAATTCCAGTTATATTCTTTTCATAAATCATAAATTTTTATTTCTTCCAACATTAAATCACAAAATTTTATCAAATTAACAATTTTTAATTATCGAAAATTATGGGTCGTTACAGCCCACCTTTTTGGATGGTTTAAATTGACGATAAACCACACACGTCAGACTCAAAACATTCAAAAGGGTAGATTGTTACAGGGTAAATAATAAAACGCAGAGAAAGAAAGAAAACAAATACAGAATCTCGCAGCGGAATGACAAAATATAATAATCAAATAAACAGTTCATGAAGCTGTTTACAAATAACATTGATTATAGTTTTATAATACATATCAGAGTTACATACAACAAGAATAAATAATAAATAAATGCAGTGGAACAACATGATGCAGTGGAATAAATATAATAAATAATAGTATAAAAGCTTCGTCTTCATCCTCAAGAAAGCAGTCTTGGATAAATTGAAAAGCCCAGGCTGGCCCGAGCGAATTGAAAAGACAAAACACTCGAGTCAGAACTAAAAGATCTTATGTAAGTTATATCAACAATAAATATGAGTGTAACGGCGTCAGAGATGTTTACGGGTTTTCACATCTCCTATCCAGTGTCTAACGTGAGTGAAAATAACTTAAGAGATGTTCGGGATTACCATCTCCTAAGGATCCGTTAAACTATATACTATGTAGTACAATACGCTATTATAATAGTGTCTATAGTAAAGTAAAGTATTAAAATAGCGTTAAGGCGTTACCCATATCCCCCTTAACACATTTTATATATTCCTATAATCTATACAGTACTGTAAGCTCCTCAATGAGGTTTACTCAGAGGGCAATCCATAGGTATGGTACAAACCAAACTCGTAGAAAGCGCGATTGGGCATGTAAACATGGCACTCGAGGCAATGCCAGGGTAGATATATCGATTGTAGATCCGGACTAGTGGCAACGCATATTATCTACTACCGCCCACCTCGGGACACACTCCCATAATCAAAATCGAGGGGTGGCCACCAAATCATCACAAAGTCATAATATGGTATCGAACAAATATGTCCGATCGGAGGAATGACCTCACTTGGCCTGGAATGGCTCCTGTTTTAGTCACATCTAAGCCGACTCACGGGAGTCAGGGTCACATAAATACCTCATACAGAATTATTCGCCAAACCATCCTACTTCATTTCTGGAATCTCCACCACGTACACAGTTGTTAAAGTGGTTTTCGGTATTGGCAAAGAGTATGACAATATCTGATCCCGGTCACAACCAAACGCTTATTACACACCGGATGGTTCTTTTACATTTTCAAAACCATTTCATATTGATATCAAATATCATATTCAATTCAAACCATATCACTTTCGAAATCATAATTTCAAAATAGGTTAAACCCTCATTTCAAAGTCATCATATTTACTCAAAATATGTTATTTAAATCCCAACTTAGGTTATTACATCATTTAATCATATTTTCTTTTAAATCAAGGATTTACACATAACCACTTCCACTTTACAATTTAGAAAATAGTATATATAGTTACAAATAGTTTATATAGTTTAGTATAGTTTGAAAGTATAATTTAAATGGTTTGAAATACTTTAAAATAGTTTTAAAAAGTGGATTAAAATAGTTTAAATAGATTTCATTTAGTTTTAGTAGAATAACAATAGATTATATAGATTTAAAATAGATTAGTTAGATTTAATTGAAATGGTTAATGAGTTATAATTGGTAATAGATTGTAAATTAATTGTAAAAAAATTGGTATTGGATTAAAAGAGCAATTGATAATTTGAATGGTGTATTAATTAAATAGTATGTAATAAATTGTAAATTAAAAAAAAAGAATGTTGTGTAAATAACTATAACATTTGTGTGTAGATAACAGACATACAAATGTGATTAAATATAGAAGTGGTGACAATTTTTATTTGTTACCGATTTATTTAAATCAACTGCAATTGAATGTCATTAAATGTTACGTAATGTGAGTAAGACGATAACTGTAAAAGGTGCAGTTGATAATTTGAATATGTATAAATTTATGAAATAGCATGTAATTAATTGCAATTGATAAAAATTAGTGTTGTGGTAGTAATTATAACACTTGTTGTGGATAATAACTTATAAGATGTGATTAAAAGTTAATGGTGACAATTATTATACGTTACCTATTTATTTAGTCTGTTACATTTAATTTGAAACCAATTGCAATTAATTCACTTAATTAGTGCAGTTAATGCAGATTAAATTGATAATTGTAGAATATAAATTTAATAAGATGCAACCCAATGTAAATTTTATTCATAATATGACGATTGATTGAATAAAAAGAATTGGAATCAAGTTTGATCAATTTATTGGAATTTAAGTTATAATAATGGATTTATTGCAATTAAATGTAATTAAATACCACGTTAATGAAAACTAAGATGATAATGGTAAAATATTAGTGTAATAGATATAAACAATGATAACTAAGTCTGTAGAGTAATAATTGTTAGTATAAAAAGTCTGAAATCAAATTAAAACAATTTATTGGAATTTAATTTTAATTAACTAGATTTGATTACAGCGAAATTGAACACTGTAATTGGTGAAATATTAAACACTGAATTTGATATGTAAATTTGCTTTAAGTTATTACAAATGTCTAAGTGATCAAAAATGATGAAAATTTTTAATTATTAAATATTGAATTAAAAAGTGATTAATTATTTTAATATTAATTTATTTAATTAACGTGAAATATAGCCATTTTGGCCACTGTCTCGGATTTCGACGAAACCAGTTTCATCGGATCCGTAACGGTGAATTATTGTAGGATTTCAAGTTTCGTAGCAATCGGACTTGCCGTTCGATCATACGGACTCGAAACACGTAGAAATCAATTTAACTGAAATCAATTTGAAATAATGTGATTTTAAAAACTAACTTCTGTATACAATGGAATTAGGACTTGAAACTTGTTCCATTGAGTTTAAAAATATCGAAAACCTATATTTTGATATATTTGATGAACCATTTTCATTTCGAGAACGAAACAGGCTTTTCGGGTCATTGTTATCGTTTCGATCCAACCCTGCATATATATAAGCTGTTATAAACCCTAGTTGTTTCTAATTTTATTATTTTCTGTATGTACATCTTCTTCCTCCTTCTCAAACGTCTGAACATCAAACCTAATTCCCAAATTTCAAAATCTAATTTCAAAAAAATAAAAAAAATAAAATTTATTCCGGGTTTACTTCGAGTCAGAAAGAGGTTCACTTCGAGTTTCAAAGGCGAAAACCCTGCAGCGACTTGGGGTCAGAGAGAGTTCCATGCCAAAAAAGGCAGATCTGGGCGCGCTTCGAGTTCCATAGGTGAAAACCCTGGAGCGACTTCGGGTCAGGAGCCAAATGACTCGAATCTCGGGTCATTTTGGCAAAAATTCAGAGCAAGCACCGGGTAATTGAAGCGGCGACTCGAAGTAAGATCCAAGTCGAAATTTTCCAATCTTCTAACGTTAATAAATTTTGCATACGAGCACGGATTCATGAGCGGTTTTCTCCGTTGGGATCGTATCGGAATTCCGGACATTATAGAGCTAGTTTGGTTGAATTCCGACACAGTTGAATTTTGAACCCTAGTTTGGATTTCAAATCGATTTGGAATCGAAGGTGGGTGTTTTAACCCACTCACAATTACTAAATTATCCTATGTTATTTAAATTTAATTTATGATGTGATTAGAAATTGATTGATTGATGTTTGGTATGTTTAAAATTGTCATTTTAGTTAAAATTGACTTTTATTGCAATTAATCATCGTTTAATTAAATATTGAATTTAGTTGTCTATTTAATACCTGTTAATGATAATCAGTTATCTATTAGAGTTTATTGGTTGATTTGGATGATGATTATGATGTATGTTTGATTGTTGATATTGGATGACTTGATGTTGTATTTTTATATTGTTATAACACTGCAAGTTCCCTATGGGTTGAAATGATACATACCCGAACAATCCATAGATTATGGAAAAATCGTTATGGGTTGAAACGATAGACTCGAGCGATTTTATGGATTTTTATTTAATTCGGGATTGTGGTTTGAAATGATATATAACCGTAAAATTTTAAATTGCGGATTGAAATGATAAATATCCGTATCACTTGACTCTAGGATAGAAAATTATATACGGACACCGGATTGGTTAAATTAAATGATTTTAATTCTTTAAATTTTGAATTCAGTTAACTGGCATTTTGAAATAGAGATGTATTTTTATAAACTAAATTATTTCGATAGTCTAAAATGTTAATGCTGAAAATTGGAATTGATTCAATGAATTATTCATATGATTTAAATTGGAATTTCGAAGTTGAAATGGAAAATAAACGAATTTATTGAAATTGAGTTATTGAAAATGTTAGGATATAACTTTGAAATCTATTTAAATTAATTTAAACTATTTTAATGAATTTAAACTACTTTAATCAATTTAAAACTATTTTTGATTTATTTTAATCTATTATAACCTATTTAATCCAATTTAATATATTTCACCGATTTTTAAACTAATTAAATTTATTTAATCTATTTTAAATCTATTTAATATAATTTAAATCTATTTAATTTATTTTAAATTTATTTAATCTATTAAAATATACTTAATATAATTTAAATCTGTTTAATCTATATTTAATCTATTTAAATCATTTTAAAATCTAATTAAATCTATTTAAACTATTTTACTATTTTAAAACTATTTTTAATCTATTTTAAATTATTTTCAAACTATTAAAACTATTTATGATTATCTAAACTATTTTCTAAAATTTCAGACTGTGTAAAGTTGAAGTATTTATATTTAAATCCTGTAAAATGGTACAACCTAAGTTGGAATTTGGAATTGATACCCTTTTGTGAAATGACACATTTGAGTAAATACGATGATTTTGGAACTAGAATTTAATTAACCTATCTCATCGATAAATTCAAAAGTGAATATGATTTTGGAAGTAAATACGGGTTTTAAAGTGAATATAGTTTTGAAAGTGAATATGATTTCGAAAGAGATATGATTTGAAATCGAATATGATATTTTGATATAAATTGTGAATTGACCTTCTTGAAATGTAAAAGAACCATCCGATGTGAAATAAGTGTTTGGTTGTTAAAGAGACCGGGATCAGATATTGTCATACTCTCTGCCAATATCGAAAACCACTTTAACAACTGTGTACATGGTGGAGATTCCAGAAAAGAAGTAGGATGGTTTGGCGAACGATTCTGTATGAGGTATTTACGTGACCCTGACTCCCTTGAGTCAACTTAGATGTGACTAAAACAGGAGCTATACCTGGGCCAAGTGAGGTCATTCCTCCGATCGGACATGCTTCTTTGATACCATATTATGACTTTGTGATGATTTGGTGGCCACCCCTTGATTTTGACTATAAGAGTGTGTTCCGAGGTGGGCGGTAGTAGCTGCTATGTGTTACCACCAGCCCGGTTCTGCAATTGGTAAATCTACCCTGGGATTGCCTCGAGTGCCGTGTTCACATGCCCTAGAGCGCCTTCTACGAGTTTGTTTTATACCATACCTATGGAGTGTCTCTGATAGCCCTCCAGTTTACGGAGGAATTACGGTACTATATAGACTATGAGAATATATAAAAATGTGTTAAGTGGGATATGGGTAACGCCTTAATGCTATTTTAATACTTTACTGTAGACACTATTATAATAGCGTATTGTACTACATAGTAGATAGTTTAACAAATCCTTAGGAGATGGTAATCCCGAACATCTCTTAAGTTATTGCACTCACATCAGACACTGGATAGGAGATGTCAAAACCCATAAACATCTCTAACACCATTCCACTCATATTTATTTACCGTTGATTTAACTTTCATAAGATCTTTTAGTTCTGACTCGAGTATTTTGTCTTTTCAGTTCGCTCGGGTCAGTCTGAGCTTTTCAGTTTATCGAAGACTGCTTTCTGGAGGATGAAGACGAAGATTTTGTACTATTGTTATATATTATATTTATTCCACTACATCATGTTGTTCCGCTCCATTTATTTATCATTATTCTTGTTGTATGTAACTCTGATCTGTATTATAAAGGTTTAATCAATGTTATTTGTAAACAGCTTCATGAACTGTTTAGTTGATTATTATATTTTTTCATTCTATTGCGAGATTCTGTATTTTTTTTCTTTCTACCTCTACTTTTTCTTATTTACCCCATAACAATCTGCCCTTTTGAATGGTTTGAGTCTAACGTGTGTGTTTGCTTAAAACGTCCAAAAGGCAGGTCGTTAGAAAATACTTTAAAATAGTTTAAACAAAGTGGATTAAAATATTTTAAATAGATTTAATTCAGTTTTAGTAGAATAACAATAGATTATATAGATTTAAAATAGATTAATTAGATTTAAAATAGATTAAATAGATTTAAAATAGATTTAATAGATTTAATAGATTAATATATTTAAATAGGTTAAATAGATTGAAAATAGATTAAATAGATTTAAAATAGATTAAAATGGTTACTTAGTTTAAAATAGGATAAAATAGGTTAAATTGGATTAAATAGATTAAAATTGATTAAAATGAATTAAAATAGTTTAAATTGATTAAATGGTTTAAAATATTTTAAAATAGATTAACTTAGTTTAATAGTTTGAAAATCTTACTAATTAGAGTTTAAAATAATATTTTTAACAGTTTATATTAAAATGCTAAATTTGAAATTAACATCAAATTTAACTATTTCTTCCATTTCAACAAATCTGGACCATATCCAGTGTAACAACCCATAATTTCAACAAATATTTTTAAATTTAATTTATTTGAAACTTTGATCTTTAAATTATCTTAAATTGAATTTTGGGATTTTCAATATAATTTTGGATTTTGTTTATATTTTATTTTCCAAATATAATAAAATAATGATTTTCTGGAAATATTATATTTTGTTCAATTTTGTCAAAACTTTGATTTTCAGTTGAAATTTGTAAATTTAAAATTTTACTCTAATCTTTTCTTTGAAACTGTATTTGATTCTGATATTCGTCCTGCTTTTCATTTCGTCAAATTCTGTTTTAAAATTTTAAAAATTTGGTAAAATTCAGCATTTAACATGCAATTTTTCTCTGTACTTTCATTGTTCATTTTTCTATTTCATTCTCCATCTTTTATTTTGTTTGGGCTTCGTTTATTTTGTTGTGTTGAACTTGTTTGATTTTGGGCTTGACAAATGGGCTTGGAAATTCAAGAGACATAGGTTTTCTTTTCTTGAATGTGATGTGTGTCTCTTCCTTTCCCTATCCTTAGCCGTGTACTTTCATGCCTATAGCCGTACATAGCCCATTTGTTTCTCATCTCCTTTTCATTTTCATTTCAAACAAAAATTGTAAAGTGAGTTTTCCATGGCTTCCTCTTCTCTCTTTTTCTCTTTTCATTTTCTTTTTGTTGCAAGCATAGTTCGACCATGCTCATTCCCTAGGCCTTGCCGACCAGCTCACCACCACCTCCATGACCGGCCTCCACCATTCCACCGTCACTCCATGTTGTTGCCGTGACCCATAGATCCAATCCATCACCATACCACACTATAAACCATAGCCGAACCCTATAGAACATCACCTTCCTTGTTTGCCTCGGCCATTCCCCTTGTTCACCACTTTCCCTTGCCTTTGGCCGTGACCAAACCCATCCCAAAGCCATACCATTTCGTGTGCCTTGATCCAAAGTGACCTGATCCAAACCATGAACCCAGGCCGAACCACTCTAGCCTAGGGCCAAACCCAAATGCACATGACTTTTCATCTTGCCTTGCCTCTTTACCTTCCATGACCTTTTGCCTTCATGTAACTCCTATCTCTTCACATTCTAGCCTTTGCCTTCTATTTGCTGACCATAGCCGAGCCTAGTTGCTTTAGATCAGATCATAGACCGAGCATTTTGATGGTGGTCTAGCCAATTTACAAAGTGGCCGAACCTACTTGCCTTGGTAAAGCCATCCTTGCTTCATTTTGATTTGTTTTGTGCATTTATTTTGATTCATTTTCTTTTGATAAATGTTATACTTATATATATGTTATATATTTGTTGTTTTCAAGATTGAATCTTAGCTCTCCATCCACTCAAATCTAGTTCGTGCTTTGTCGTGCTTTTCGGAGTTTAGTTGTGTATCTCGAATTTTTCATCTCTAGCTTTAGACGGTGAGTTTATCACTCTCGACAAATCGTATTATATAAATGTGAAACAATGTCACTTGAATTGTAGTAGTTGATATGCTATGTTATATGCTCACATATGCATGTTGTCTGACATTATATGATGATATTACCTGATTATATACCTGTTACATCACCTGACATCATATGATATGTTTTACTGCTTATTTATTTTCTATTTCTCACACTGCAAGTTCCCTGTTAGTATAGAATCACTATGGGTTGAAATGATACATACCCGAACGGACTTTAGAATAGGGAAAAGTGGTTACGAGCTTAAATGATAGGCTCGAGCGATTTTTATTTGACTTGGGATTGCGGGTTTGAAATGATAAAACCCGGAATGTTAACTGATTACGGATTGAAATAATATATTATCCGTATCACTTGACCTAGGCAGGCTTTTAAATCTCCCCGAGATGGCCGAGATGAAAAATCCGAGATATCAGCCAAAATCCGAGATTTGGCAGCCTATTTAGTTATAAGTGTTTTAAATATCGCCCGAGATAGCCGAAATATTTTCCCGAGATATTGGCCAAAATCCGAGATTTAAAACACTGGACCTAGGTTAGAAAATATTATACAGACCCGTGGTTAAATTTTAAAATGACTTTTCTAAAATTTTAAGTATTTTAAATTTTTTTAAAATATGGATTTTTAACTTAAATTGGATTTAAATGATTTAAATAGTGATTTTCTACAAGTTAAACTTTTATAAGTTGATAAATGGTTTAAATTGTAATTTAAAATTTGATTTAACTTAATAATTGAAATTTGAGTAAAAATGAAAATTTTAAGCTTAACTTAGTAATTAAAATATTTATTAATGAAATTGATACATTTTTAAAGTAAAGAAAATATCAAGTTATTTGTTAAAATAAAAGTTAGGCAACTTATAGTGAATTTTGACTTAATGTAAATGAATTATAATTTAATTGGATATTTATTTATTTATAAAATGTTATTTGATTAAATTTATAAGTTAAATTATATCCTGATAAATAATTTAGAAAGTGGAATAAGTTTGATAAGTTAAAAATGATAAAAGTGGAAGATATATTGTTTAAAAATGTCATAGTACAACTTATAACAGAAATTGTAGCATTCCAGAAATGCTGTGGTTTCAGTGTATTATTTTTCAAATCTACTACTGTCTCTACAACAGCAGTTTATAAGTGTTGTTGTTTCCAACAATGAACTGTTTTCAAATTACCACTATGTCTACAGCAGCAGTTTTTAAGTGCCACTGTTTCTGAATTGTGTTGTTTTTTTCAATTTTACCATTATACTTACAGCAGCATTTTCTAAGTGTTGCGAATGCTGAAAATACAATATTTTGAAATATTATAATTGAATAAACGAACTTAGAAAGTGCTAAAATTTTGGGAATTGAATATTTGATTTGAAAGGATAATGACTTCATATTTAAATGGTTTAAATGAATATGTTTTTGATTTGAAATATAAACCATTTTGAAATTTATAACCGCGGGTTATAATAACGGTTGGATGTTATAAAGTGTGGCTAGAGGTGGGCAATTGCTGCAGCTTTGCGCTACCCAAGTCACATTAGCACTATTATTTTGCATAGTTTACTTTACTTTGGACATGACTATGATAACGTATATTACTGTTTAGTAGATAGTTTAACGGATCCTTAAAGGATGGGCGATCCCAAGCATCCTTTAAGTTATTTGTGCATTCCTGTTACAGTTCACTAGAGTTGGTTTACATTGTATAAGTATGTATGTCCTGACTCGAGTGTTTTGTGTTTTGCTTTACGCTCGGGTCAGCCCGAGTATCACAGCTTTGGATTCATCTTCTGGAGCTAGAGATTTGCTGGAGCTTATTTATCTATCTCTCATCCATTTCCATTTTGGTTATTTCTTATTCAGCTGTGTTTATGTATTAGTGACTTATGTATTCCGACTTCTATTGTATCTGGTTTATCTGTTTTCAGACTATGGTATTTTATATCTCTTTTAGATTATTTATATAGTAGCTTCATGAACTACTATGGTATTTTATTTCTGCTGCGAGTTATTCTGATATTCTATGTCTATGATTCTGTGTTTGATTTTATTTGCTCCAATTTTCTTAACAATCCACTGTTTTGAAGTATTCGAGTCCGACATGTGTGGATTTATTGTCGATTTGAATGGTCCAAAATAGTGGGATGTTACATTTGGTATCAGAGCTTTGGTTTTAGGTAAACCTTAGCCTGCGGAGCAAAAACTCATTAGAGATAGGGTAGAAATACCCTAGATTGAGTGAAATCAATCTCAGAATCATTTCTTTGTGAGAGAACGTATTTTCAAAGTATTAAATGAGTTTCAAAGGATTTTCAAAGATTATTTTGATATAAATTTTCTTGTTTTGAAAGCAAAATTTTTCTTGACCTTATTCCTTTCCTTGTCCACCTTGTTGGTAATTTCTTGGTTAGGGTTCTCTTCGATTAAGATTCCTTTGAATTTTGGAACGCTCCCACTTGCTCTGAAATCCATTCTTGTCTTACCCTATTTGTATTCTTTTGATTCTGGAGCATTCCATAACTCCACTTCGAATGACCTCTATAAAAATCGGCGATCCCGCCAATCTTTGAATAATTTGTAAAGGGATGAAACTCCCATACAATTGGCATTGATTCACCGGAGGTTTCTATACCCTCGGTTTATATGCTTCTATCTTTTGCTATGTCGAATTCTACCTCTAGCGATCGAATGTCGATTTGCCTTAGAATTTAGCATCGATCATATTCCTGAAGTCACGGTTGACCCGGTTAAGGTCGCCCGCGATTTATATATGTTGTACATCTACTATTTTGTAATTAATTATCTCATCTTTGTTCGAGCCTATCTTCGAATCAGAATTCTATTTGATTAGGGTTCCCCTAATTTGAATCTCTATCTTTGTTTTGAAATCCATTCTTGAATCATACCTTGAGAAATTTGTGTTTGTTTGTATTTTAGAAATTGTTTTATATATCAAAATTATTATTTTGATAAGAATGATTATATTTTATATATAAAAGTGAAATGTTTCAGATAAGAATTATATACCTTTTTAAGACGAGAATTTGAAGTTTCGAAAGGGTTTGAAATTTTGGAAATTATAAAAGAAATTGATCTATATAAAAATGATTTATAACTGAAGGGTTTTGAATTTGAAATTTGAGAGATTGAACTCCAGCATTTTGGAAACTGGTTTTAAGATTTTGAAATATATAATAATATGATTTGAAAGTATTTTCCGAATAAGAAATGTTTCAAATGACTTTAAATGAGTTTCAATGATTTCGAAGAAATTTCAAAGAAGTTTTCAAGAAAATAGAAGTCCAGAACCCACTTATGTCGCTGGAGAATGATTTCGATAATAAGTGCACACATCATCGACATCGATTTTCGAGTTTTAGAGTGGGGGAGAGGCCACTTTAGTAGCTTTGCTATGCGATTGATTTTGTGAAACCAATTTTGACTACAAAATTTCGAAGTATGATTTGGTATTCGAAAGACATATATATATATATATATATATTTGAAACAATTTGAAGTAAACCAGTGTTCAGTCCTCGAGTTTCGGATTTGAATTGGTATAACCCTATCTTTTGAAGTTGATTTACTGATTGGATGCTGATTTCCAACTCTTGGATTAGAAATTTGATTTCTCCGACTATTTTGAATGTTCGAACACTTCCAAATCGAGGTCTAATTTTTAAACCTAAGAAATTTCAGAAGTATAAATTATTTGATAAAGTATAAGTCTAGTTTTGTATGTTTAAGTATGAAGTAATATGATTTAAATAAGGTTGAAACTGTTTTGTTAGGTAAATGAATACGAGTATTTTGAATTATACTAATATGAAATTTAGTTTTAAAATATTTTGAATAAAATTTAGTTTTAAATGTTTTAACTTAGTAACATCTTTTATAAAACTATATATATATATATAATAATTTTCAAAGGGTAAAGTGGATCTTCCAAATTAAAAAAAATAGTTTAAAGGATTTAAAAGGATGGTTATAAACTTGGTAATCATTTTTGAGTATAAGTGATTTTTAGGAAAAGATTTGATTTCGAAAATTGATTGGGATTTAAAACCCAGTATTTAATTTTGAAAATGATTTTTATGGTTTTGAAAAGAAAGATATGGTTTTAATAAATATTGATTTTAAAGATTTATTAAAGTTGATTTAATAAAGTTGATATATAATGTGTTTAAGTATTTAATTGATATCTTCAAATATAGAGTTTATAATGATTCAGGTTGAAAAGATAAATTTGAGATTGATTTGAAATTATATTTATTTAAGAATTATACTTAAATAAGTTTGATCTGAAATTTATTAAAAATTTGAAATTTCAAAGATATGATTTTATAACTTGGATTTGATTAAAAGTGACTTAAATGCATATTTCAAATTTATATAAATTTGAATGGTATATTTTGTTTATTTAAATTTGGAAATTGAGGTTGTATTTAGATGTTATTGAAATGATTAAGTAAATATTTCAAACTAAATAATAGTAAAGTGAATTTGAGATATAAATGAAATTATCAAATTTAGTTTTGAAATATTGAATATATAAAGCTTTGAAATATATTGAAATTGAAATGGTTTATTTTATGGTTCACATCTGTATTTGAAATCGATAAAATTTGAAATGGTTTATTGAGAAACTGAATTGAATTGAAATCTCAGGATTTGAGATTGGATTAAATTTGAATTTTGGAATCTGAGTTGAGTTGAATCGATTTGTGGAATTTGAACAAACTATATGTTTAATATAAATTGTTTTAACTTATTACTATTTTATTTAAATATTTTATTTTACAAATTATTTTATTTTATATACTATTATTAATATCTAAACTGTTTGAAGAAAGTGTTATGATTTCAAGTGTTATGATTTCCCAAGTTTGAATTTCAAAGTATTATTATTCCAAATTGTTTGGGTTCGAAAGTATTATATCCTTGGAAGTACTATGATTTGGGAAATTAATTTGTCTGACATAAATTATGTTGATTTGGAAACTAGGATTATTTTCTAACCCTATTATTTTGGAAACTTTGAAAATGAAGATATTTAGTTTGGAAGAAATAATTTGGTGAAATTGTATATGATTTTGAAACAGAACTGATATTGAAACGAATTGAAATTGAGAACCTTATTTTACTAAATACTTGATTTGGGAGTTATCGAACTTATATAAAATTGATTTGTATAAGTATGAAGTTGATTTGAAAACTATTGATTTGGAAAGGTACTCAATTTGAAAAGTGAAATCTTATATAATCAAAGTCTATATAAGTGTGATTTGATATACTATTGATTTGGAAAGTATTCAATTTGAAAATGAAAATCTTATATATAATGGACTTTATATAAGTATGATATTTGAAATTGATTTGAAAAGGTACTGTATGATACTTTTTTTCGAAGTAAAGATATGGAAAGTGCATTCTGCTTGATATCCTCTTTGTGGCCACATTGTGGATTCATTCTATCGATATTATTCTCTCTGATTTGGATTTTCCGGATATGATACTCGAGTGTCCATCGAATTCCATGGCATTACCCATGGTCTTATGAACTAGACTGCAAAGCGTAATTCGTAGAGGCTGTGACTGCCTATGGGTACTGATGTTTCCTGGGGGATCCAAGCGTAACCATTGTGTATCTACGATTCTATGGGTCGTTTTGTAGCGTAATCCGCAGGGGCTGTGATTGCCTACGGGTACAGATGTTTCCTGAAGCATCCAAGCGTAACCATTGTGTATCTACGGTCTACAGTTGTTATCATGGCGTAATTCGCAGGGCTGTGGTGGCCTACGGGTACGGATGTTTCCTGGGGGATCCAGGCATAACCATTGTGTATCTGCGATCCACGATTCGGTTTGATTCGTTGATTTGTTTGGATTGTAATTTCCATATCAGTTTTGAAAGTTTTTCCAGTATTTTCACTGGGCATTGAAACAAGTCTACTAAATACTTGGAGAAATCTATCTTTGCGCCTGATCAACGCATGGCCATAGTCTGCAAGAATGAGGATAAACTTGTTGAGACATCGAGTTATAAAAGTATTTTCAAAAGGAAAATTTGTTTCGATATAAAAGTATTTTATTATAAAAGTATTTTGATAAAGTATTATATAAAGGATATTTTGATCAATTCTCTTTCTAAATAATTTAAAATGTTTAAAATATTGTTTGTTTATATACTACATGGTTTAATAGTAAATTATTAGCGTTGTAAATATTTTAGAAGTTATTAATTAAATACAATATATTTAAAGAAAATGATTATTGAGTTACTAATAATGTGAAAAGTATCTTGAGCAAAATTAATAAATTTATGAATTATGGATTTAATGTTTCAATAGCTTCTTTATAAATGTAAGTAATGATATAAATAATTGTATTCAAATAAGTTTTCATATATTTATAAAGGTGTTATTTAAATATATAAATGGTATTTATAAAGGAAGCAAGAAATTTTACAAATGGGTTTAACCAAATTATTAAATATTAATTAATTTAAATTGAAATTTATACAGTTTTAAAGTAATGGTTCATCCTTGCCTTTCAACCTATTTTCTTTCTAGCTATTCCTATTCTCCTACCTTCTTCCTTTTCGAGGACGAAAAGTTTTGAGTGGGGGAGAGTGTAACAACCCATAATTTCAACAAATATTTTTAAATTTAATTTATTTGAAACTTTGATCTTTAAATTATCTTAAATTGAATTTTGGGATTTTTAATATAATTTTGGATTTTGTTTATATTTTATTTTCCAAATATAATAAAATAATGATTTTCTGGAAATATGAGGCCCCGTTTGGCTTGTCGTTTTTAGTTTTGTGTTTTCGTCTATACAAAAACGCGTCCGTTGTATGTATAGTTGAAAAACAAACAATTTTGAAAAATGAAATTAACATATAAAAAAAGAAACAAGTTTATTTTATTTTTCACGTTTCGAGAGATAATAAAAGCATGGAGAACAATCAAACTCTTTCGTTGTCCGTTGGTCGTCCCATCGGCTAAGAATTATAAATCTTCTCTCTTATTTCTTGCTATTTCTTAGTGCAAGTTGAAAACACAAAACTCAAAATACAAAATGAAACCAAATAGGCCCTTATATTTTGTTCAATTTTGTCAAAACTTTGATTTTCAGTTGAAATTTGTAAATTTAAAATTTTAATCTAATATTTTCTTTGAAACTGTATTTGATTCTGATATTCGTCCTGCTTTTCGTTTCGTCAGATTCTGTTTTAAAATTTTAAAAATTTGATAAAATTCAGCGTTTTACACGCAATTTTCCTCTGTACTTTCATTGTTCATTTTATTATTTCATTCTCCATCTTTTATTTTGTTTGGGCTTCGTTTATTTTGTTGTGTTGAACTTGTTTGATTTTGGGCTTGACAAATGGGCTTGGAAATTCAAGAGACATAGGTTTTCTTTTCTTGAATGTGATGTGTGTCTCTTCCTTTCCCTATCCTTAGCCGTGTACTTTCATGCCTATAGCCGTACATAGCCCATTTGTTTCTCATCTCCTTTTCATTTTCATTTCTAACAAAAATTATAAAGTGAGTTTTCCATGGCTTCCTCTTCTCTCTTTTTCTCTTTTCATTTTCTTTTTGTTGCAAGCATAGTTCGGCCATGCTCATTCCCTAGGCCTTGCCGACCAGCTCACCACCACCTCCATGACCGGCCTCCACCATTCCACCATCACTCCATGTTGTTGCCGTGACCCATAGATCCAATCCATCACCATACCACACTTGAAACCATAGCCGAACCCTATAGAACATCACCTTCCTTGTTTGCCTCAGCCATTCCCATTGTTCACCACTTTCCCTTGCCTTTGGCCATGACCAAACCCATCCCAAAGCCATACCATTTCGTGTGCCTTGACCCAAAGTGACCTGATCCAAACCATGAACGCATGCCGAACCACTCTAGCCTAGGGCCGAACCCAAATGCACATGACTTTTCATCTCGCCTTGCCTCTTTACCTTCCATGACCTTTTGCCTTCATGTAACTCCTATCTCTTCACATTCTAGCCTTTGCCTTCTATTTGCTGACCATAGCCGACCCTAGTTTCTTTAGATCATATCATAGGCCGAGCATTTTGATGGTAGTCTAGCCAATTTACAAAGTGGCCAAACCTACTTGCCTTGATAAAGCCATCCTTGCTTCATTTTGATTTGTTTTGTGCATTTATTTTGATTCATTTTACTTTGATAAATTTTATACTTATATATATATGTTATATATTTGTTGTTTTCAAGATTGAATCTTAGCTCTCCATCCACTCAAATCTAGTTCGTGCTTTGTCGTGCTTTTCGGAGTTTAGTTGTGTATTTCGAATTTGTCATCTCTAGCTTTAGAAGGTGAGTTTATCACTCTCGACAAATCGTACTTATATAAATGTGAAACAATGTCACTTGAATTGTAGTAGTTGATATGCTATGTTATATGCTCACATCTACGTGTTGTCTTATATTATATGATGATATTACCTGATTATATACCTGTTACATAACCTGACATCATATGATATGTTTTATTGTTTATTTATTTTCTGTTTCTCACACTTAAGTTACCTGTTAGTATAGAATCACTATGGGTTGAAACGATATTTACCCGAACAGACTTTAGAATAGGAAAAAGTCGTTACGAGCTGAAATGATAGGCTCGAGCGATTTTTATTTAACTTGGGATTGCGGGTTTGAAATGATAAAACCCGAAATGTTAATTGATTACGGATTGAAATGATATATTATCCGTATCACTTGACCTAGGTTAGAAAATATTATACAGACCCGTGGTTAAATTTTAAAATGATTTTTCAAAAATTTTAAGTATTTTAAATTATTTAAAAATATGGATTTTTAACTTAAATTGGATTTAAATGATTTAAATAGTGATTTTCTACGGTTAAAATTTTATAAGTTGATAAATGGTTTTAATTGTAATTTAAAATTTGATTTAACTTAATAATTGAAATTTGAGTAAAAATGAAAATTTTAAGCTTAACTTAGTAATTAAAATATTTATTTATGAAATGGATACCTTTTTAAAGTAAAGAAAATATCAAGTTATTTGTTAAAATAAAAGTTAAGCAACTTATAGTGGATTTTGACTTAATGTAAATGAATTATAATTTAATTGGATATTTATTTATTTATAAAATGTTATTTGATTAAATTTACAAGTTAAATGATATCCTGATAAATAATTTGGAAAGTGGAATAAGTTTGATAAGTTAAAAATGATAAAAGTGGAAGATATATTGTTTAAAAATGTCATAGTACAACTTATAACAGAAATATTAGCATTCCAGAAATGCTGTGGTTTCAGTGTATTGTTTTTCAAATCTACTACTGTCTCTACAGGAGCAGTTTATAAGTGCTGTTGTTTCCAACAATGAACTGTTTTAAAATTACCACTGTATCTACAACATCAGTTTTTAAGTGCCACTGTTCTGAATTGTGTTGTTTTTTTCAATTTTACCATTATACTTACAACAGCAATTTCTAAGAGCTGCGAATGCTGAAAATACAATGTTTTGAAATATTATAATTGAATAAACGAACTTAGAAAGTGATAAAATTTTGGGAATTGAATATTTGATTTGAAAGGATAATGACTTCATATTTAAATAGTTTAAATGAATATGTTTTAATTTGAAATATAAACCATTTTGAAATTTATAACCACGGGTTATAATAACGGTTGGATGTTATAAAGTGTGGCTATAAGTGGACAAGTGCTACAGCTTTGCACTACCCTAGTCACATTAGCACTATTATTTTGCATAGTTTACTTTACTTTGGACATTACTGTGATGACGTATATTACTGTTTAGTAGATAGTTTAACGGATCCTTAAAGGATGGGCGATCCCAAGCATCCTTTAAGTTATTTGTGCATTCCTGTTACAGTTCACTTGAGTTGGTTTACATTGTATAAGTATGTATGTCCCGACTCGAGTGTTTTGTGTTTTGCTTTACGCTCGGGTCAGCCTGAGTATCACAGCTTTGGATTCATCTTCTGGAGCTAGAGATTTGCTGGAGCTTATTTATCTATCTGTCATCCATTTCCATTTCGGTTATTTCCTATTCAGCTGTGTTTATGTATTAGTTACTTATGTATTCCGACTTTTGTTGTATATGTTTTCACACTATGGTATTTTGTATCTATTTGAGATTATTTATATAGTAGCTTCATGAACTACTATGGTATTTTATTTCCGCTGCGAGTTATTCTGATATTCTGTGTCTGTGATTCTCTGTTTGATTTTATTTGCTCCAAATTTCTTAACAATCCATTATTTTCAAGTATTCGAGTTCGACATGTGTGGATTTATTGTCAATTTGAATGGTCCAAAATAGTGGGATGTTACATCCAAATTTCCAATCAAAACCCAATTTCAAATCTTAAAATATCAAATTTATGTTATTCCAATTTCAATAGATTTTAAAGTTACAAATTTCAACATTTCAATGACTTAATTTCGATAAGTTTCGTTTATACTTCAAATTCAACTTTAGAATTCCAATTTAAACCCTCTAAGAAATTTACTTAATACAATTCTAAAATTTTAAATTTTAGTCTTTTAAACAATTCATTTAAACAATTCAGTTTATATAAATCAAATTCTATTTCAAAATATCATTTAGCTGAATTCAAAATTTAAAGATTTAAAATCATTTAATTTAACCAATCCGGTATCCGTATATAATTTTCCACCTTATGGTCAAGTGATATGGATATTTATCATTTCAATCCGCAAATATTTAAATTTTACAGGCATATGTCATTTCAACCCACAATCCCAAATTTATTTCTACGCGTTTCGAGTCCGTACGATCAAACGTCAAGTCCGATTGCTACGAAACATGAAATCCTACAATAATTCACCATTACAGATCTGGTGAAAGTGGTTTCGTCGAAATCCGAGACAGTGGCCAAAATGGCTATTTTCACATTAATTAAATAAATTATAAATAAATTAATTAATCACTATTTCCATTTTTTTATAACTAACAATTTTTTTATCATTTTTGATTACTTAGACATTTACAATAATTTAAAACAAATTTACGTATCAATTCAGTGTTAAATATTACGCTAATTACAGTGTTCAATTTTAATTGTAATTAAATCCATTTAATTATAATTTAATTTCAATAAATAGATTTAATTTAATTTCAATCTTTTTATTCAATCAATCATCATTTTATGATCACAGTTAACATTGATTTACATCTTATTACACTAATATTCTACAATTATCTTCTTTTACCATATTAGTTGCAATATTCCAATTATATTGAATTTTTGTAAATTTTCACATTAATTACACTTTAAAGTCCCACAATTTCATTTATCATGGTTTAACTTTTATTATTAAATCAATTATTGCCTTATGAATAAAATTGACATTTCTGTACATTTTATTACATTCACATTTTACAGTTATCGTCTTAACTCATTTTAACGTAATATTTAACTTCATTTAATTGCAATTGATTTCAAATTTAATTCAACATATTAAATAAATTTGTAACAAATGACAATCGTTACTTTTTCTTAATTTAATAACATTTTTAAGTTTGTTATCTACACACAAATGTCATAACTACTACCACAACACTACTTTTACCAATTACAATTAATTTCGTACTATTTCATTAATTAATACAACATTTAAATTATCAATTACTCCTTTAATCCAATTATCAATTAATACACACATTATTACAAATAAACTTTCAATCTATAACCAATTATAACTTTTAAATCATTTTAATTAATTGGAATTTCATTTAAGTAGTTATCAATTACCTGGAATTAATATTATTACGTTGTATTCTAGTTATATTTTCATTAATAAATCACAAATTTTCATTTCTTCCAATATTAAATCACAAAACCTTATTAAATTAACTATTTTTAATTATCAAAAATTACGGGTCGTTACATATATGATATCAATATTATTACGGTGTAAAGGGTAACTAAATGTTAAATGTTAAATTTGGAGTAACTAATATTAAATACTTACATTTATGGAATGTTTATCGGCAATAGCTTGTTTACTTATAATGGTAATCCACGAGTGTAAGCCAATAATCTCATGTGATTTGAACAAATAATAATATAATAATTAGATTTGTACAAACAATAAATTTCTTGGGTATTGAATTTTATGTGCGCGTATGTTTGCGACTTCATGCATTTACATAGAATGATACAGAGGATTGGCTAGTGGGGTGGGGAGGCTCATCTAGGTAGGCTCCCAATAGGGGATCTATAAGAGCCCTTTGATGATTCATTTTGAATCACAATTGCACTTGGTGAACGAAATGAAACAAATAGGAACATTTATGTTTATCGATTCATTGGTAACCCACTTCAAGATAGTGGGTATGGGAGGATACTTTATATGTAGCATCATGGAGTACTTATTTTCTACACATTATTGGGTTAACCTGGATTAAATTATTAGTGACACCATTAATCTTGGACTATAGTGTCTTCCCAAACTCAAAATGTAAGATTTATAATAGTGTGACTAACTATGATAATATACTATTATGCTATGGTGACACAATACTATATTATGTTGTGCTGACTTTTTTTTAGTGAGAGAAGAAACATGGTAAGATATGGGTTTATAGTACCTTAACTGTTGTTTCATATATGTATGTGTATCAGTTATATACAAACACACACACCCACATAATATTTTTAGTTTTACTCTCACATTAAGTATATGTTTCACTTGCATTTTGTCTCTATCTATATTTATGACATCTCTCGAGTACTCTCGTGAGTAAGCTGAGAACTAAGTATAAGGGGATACGTGGATAGAATGTAATACCCTATAAATTTTAATAATATCAAAGGTATTTTGGTAATTTTAATTAAAAAAGAAAAAAGGTAATTTTACAAATATTGGAATTAGGTGACGAGAATTATGCCATTGCACAAAGCTTATTTTTCTGGTTAGAATGATATATTGGTTTGTCCGGATTGGGTCCATATGAAGGAGTTACGTAGGTTTTAAGTTGCGAGTTTTGTAAACGGGCTTAACCCATTAAGATTTGAATTTGAATTTGAACAGACATTTAATTGACGCTTCACTCTCTTATTTAGTTTTTGAAAAAGTACATACTTCTCATTTTCTTCCCGACTCTGTTACTTTGTTCATCCTCTTCCTCTGTCTTCACACAACTCAACCAATTATAAATCAATTTCAATAAATAAATATACTAAATTGATCGGCACGAGAAGAGGAGTTTGAATATACACTTAGTTCGGCAATTTGAGAGATTTTTGTTGACTGTGTTTACAGTCCATCGGGGATTGAGAGGTTAATTCAAGGATTTTTAGGGCTAGATGACTTAAATTGGTAAGTGGGAATCATCTCCTTCGATTATAATGCCTATATGCAAGTATATCATTCTATAATCACTATTAGGGTTAATAATTGAACATATATATATATATATAATAAATTCATATGTATGTATATAAAATATGTAAATTGGATATTGATTATAATATGAAATTTAGGAATGCTAATTATACTAATTATTGCCTAACTAATGATATGAAAATGATTAAATTAATGTAATTATAGTTATATTTTGAAATAGTTGGATTTGGGTGAAAATAATGATATGGGATGATTCTATGAAGTTTTAGTGGGTAGGAATATATACCATAATGCCCTAAAGATGTACAAAACATTAGAAATATAAATTTCTAGATGATATTTGGCGAAAATTGGTAGAGAAATGGCTTCAGCCACGGGTAGAAATGTCTGCTTGAGACCTACACCGGTCCACCGGTGTATACCACATCGGTGCACTAGTGCAACTAGTGGTTGCACGTTGAACCTAGGCCCACTTAGGCCTGAATCGAGTAAGCGATTATTTATCCTTTTGGTTTCTATGCAATGTAAGGATCTCATGCAATGTTTATATGAGTGTATATCAGGCGTTGTGTAATATATTGGTATATGTGTTTGGATGCCTATTCGAGAGTTAGTTTTGTACTACGTGTTCAAAACCTAGTCTCTATTTAACTGGTTCTCTGTGTTCATGTTGTGTTAGACTATGTTTATCTAACATAATTTCCATTTATAATCAGTCTATGTTTAAGTGTTTATGGTTAGGGTACCTAATCACTGCTCATTTACGGTAAGTCTATATTTAACCAGATCATATGTTTTATGTCATGCTATGTTATGTTATGGTACAGTCACAAAATAGTTTAGGCCTATGTATTATATTTATTATGTCAAGATAACTTTGTGAATGCAGGTGAGACATTTCGATGTACGTCTTCATTTAGATGTAACCTTTATATAATGTTATGTTATCATATTTGCAGTATATCCTTAGTAGTGTTTTTCACTTGCCAGACCCATGTCTGTCCCCCTCCCCCTATGTGTTTTCTTTTGTTTATGGATCATTAGGTTATGATGGCGATCTTGAGTATTATGGACTATGCAGGTGACAATGACATTGCTTATGTATATAGTATGCTGTATTTTCACTTGACAGTATTAATGTGTGATGTATTAATGTGTGTAGATCAGGATTTGATCATGTATACTGGGATATGATTTGATATTTGATATACATATTATGTTGTTTCCTTCTGCTGTAAGATTCTGAAAGTTTTGTTTAGTTTATATAACTCTTTGTATATTGTATGTTAACCACGACGATCCATCATTTTCGGTTTCCGTTCGTTTACATACAAAGGTCGAAAATGGCTAGTTGTTACATAGAATTACTAGATTTATGTGGGCATGTAGATTAGTACTAAGCTAATTCAATCGTTTTATTCCATTTATGCTCATACCCTGTTGTAGGACAATATTCGAATATTTGGGGTTTGATATGTTGATGTATTAGGAGTTATATACTTCGATTCATCAGTTTGAATCTATTAATATTTTCTTATAGTATAACTATTATGATTCTTTAGAGCATGTAGAATTATATATTATACATTATCCTTCCACTGTAAGATATACTCTAAAGCTTTGAGATCAACGTATTTTAATATAACCTTAAATTTTCATGTTCATTATACTTTATGAATCATATGCCTCTATTAAGAGTTCGTTTAAGCTACTTTAAACAATGGGTCTTTACATCTTGTGTCAATACATCAAGTCTTGCAACAATCTAAAGCTCTGCCTGGGTCCATGTGTCGATAAACAAAACCCCATGTATTGACATATGGGCTTCTTATGTCGATACACAGAGATACTTTATAGAGTGAAGGATGTACGTTTGGGTGAATTATGTGATTTAATTATATATCTTAAATAATATAGAAATCTCGTTTGAAATAAAGTAAGCTTTTAGTTTTATTTTCTGTTGTAAATGCTGTTATATTGTGACAAAAGTAACATATTCAAATATATTAAATATATATGAGCATAAAATCCTTAGTAAAAGTATTTAGTCGATTTGTAATTGTGAATGTGTTCATGACCATGAGTATCGGATTATAAAAATGAATATTTTTCCTTACATGTTTCTAGTTAAGATGTTTGGATAATAAGGTATCAACACATCCCCGAGGCTAGTGTACATAATGTTATCCATACAATGGAAAGTGATATACTCAAGAATATTGGAGGAACCTATAGGTTGTATGCTTGTAATTATTTAGAACAGGAATAGGACAACTCATCATCGAAAGTCTTCGATGGGTTTTTATTCCTATGTTAAATAGTAGATCTCATGTAATGATGTGTAGTAGTCTTTTGACTTGAGTGTATTATGAATCTTATGTATGGAGTCCTTACTTCATCTTTGGTCAATCACGTGATGTTGGTTCATGTCACAACCATAATTGGGTATGCATCGGGACACATGAAGTGAAATACTACTCAAAAAATGATAAGTCTCCTTCGATAAAGAAGGTTAGTGTCACCGTAATTGGAAGGCAATCGAAGTCAATGTTTCTGGCTAGAGCAATTCGATTAATCGATAAATTTTATCGATCGAACCAAGTGACTTTTTAGATTAAACTTCACAGTTAATTACAAACATTATTACAGTGTAGACCTTTACTAGGCTCTGGATGTCATGGTAACATAGTGATGACAAAGAGACATAACATATATAATATCATTGCTTAAGAGTGTCGCCTCATAATAAATTAGAGATTAAATTTCACCTAAATGATCTGTAAGCATCTGAATTCGTGTCAAGTACTATGCTTCAACAAAGTTCGTACGGGCTATAATAGTTAAAATGTTTAATATTACTATGGGCTGAGTTCACACTTGAGTGTTTCACAAAGGAACTCCAATGCATTCTGAATTAATTTAGCAAGTAGTCGTTTATAAATGCTATAAATTATTTAATGGAGATGTATCGACATGGATGTTATATTAATATGATTTTATGGAACATAATATATATATATATATATATAATATGTAGTTAAATGGGCCTTACAATAAGTTAACATATACTGTATTTTTTTCAATAGGTTACATATGTTGCCAAAATTATACTATATGATATTATAATTAGGGTTGGTCCCTATATTGGTAATATATTGAGAAATATACATGATTTAATATGACCAGATTTGGATGGGAGATAATTCCATACTTCTTAAAGAGAGATTATGGATATTTTGTGAGTAAGATATTCTTATTACTCTATATAAATATAACTCGCCTCTTTCTCACATTTTTGATTCTATTCATCTCCAAACTCCATTGTTAAATTATACTTAAAAGGAATTTTCAACTTCTCTCCTTAGATTAAAGAAGAGTTATAAACAAAGGAAGCATTGACGGTTCACCATGGTAATCAAAGGCATCATATTCTAGAATAGAACATATGATGTCCTATTCTCATAAAATACACATATATTGATTAGATGATTAAATTTCACACAATTCACTTATATCAAATCTCAAACAAAAATTAAATATGATTTGATGTTATAAAAATTATCCATAATAACATATATTAAAGATATTTTGCGCATTTAATGTAGAAGGATTTTATTGAAATTTATCTTTTTACACTATTGCCTAATGCACCTGATCCAAAAATAGTATCAGAGCTTACATTGGGTTATTGTGAATATTTGACCAATAGATATGACGTTATTAGCCAAAAATTATGCTAACACCCCATAGAGGTCATGTAGAACCAACGGTTCAGAATGTAATCGCTTACTATGTTTGTTTGTGGATTTAGGGCCTCCAAATAATCATTTGAGTTCTTCCCAGATTGGATCTTACATCGCCAAACAAAAAATAGCAAAAAGATAAGAACGCACGAGATTTACAGTAGTTCAACTATGTGTATGTCCACTTTAGATGATTCTCGTTGATAAATTTTGGTTTTATTGAGGTAATATGACTGGTTTATCTCCAAAAGATTGAGAAATACGAGTTAGAAATCTAGCATAGTTTCCCTAGGTGAATAAGAATCGATTCCTTTCCCTAAGATGATAGTGTTGTATTTATAGGTGTATTTGAGGTCGATAACAACCCTAAATCAGACAAAATGTCTCTAGACATTAGATGGAGAAGAGCATTTCTAGACCCATAAAATCAAGCTAAAGAATAGCTATATTTTGACTCGGCTTGTATATCGGTGTTCATAACAGTTAGGACCAATCCATGCTTATCGATCAATACCGATTTGTCAACCTATTCATTATACTTCTTGCAGCTTTGATGATCGATCCACACTGCCTTAAAGAAATGTTCTCTAGTCCAAATTCGATATAACTTATGGATTAGTATTGATTGTTACATGGATCACCATTGATCGTTGACTTATCTTCAATATGCCTTGCTTTGTTAATTGAATGATCGAAGTTGCTTTAAGAGCATTCTTAATCCTTTAGTTCCAAACCCATTAACATCATCTATTTGCTAAATAACTAATACATATCGGTATTAATCGATGCCATAGTTTGGTATCGATCGATATCTATCGGTGCCATGGATAGGTATCGATCGATGGTGCACTTAACCATTTTTCACTCGTTCTTTTGTTAATGTGTTACACCCCTATTTTTATTACATATTATTATGGAAATTTAATTAATTGATAGTTAATTAATAATTTGAGGGAAATGGAATAAGTATAGAGATAAGTCATAATAATCAATTTCAATTTTTTAATCAATATTGGAGTAATGGGATTTTATATGGAGAAAGAAACAAATTTTTTAATTAATTTAAGATGGAATAAGGATGGGAGAAATAAAAGGGCAACCCACTTAATATATTCCCTAGCCCCTCTCTCCTCTCTCTTATGCTCATTCACTCTTTGTAGCAAAAGAAAGAAAGAAAAGAAAACCTCCATTAAATTTTCTATAACTAAAGAAAGAAGATGATTAAGCTTGAAGAAGGAAGCTTAGAGAAAATTCATTCTATACTCAAAACTAATCAAGGTGAATAATGTTATCATCCCAACATTTTTTTATATTTGATTTTTGGATTTGATGAAAACCTGAGTAATTTATGATGATAATGCATGTGTTTGGTTAAGTTATTCATTTAAATGATTTATGAATATTATATGTGAAATATTAAAGATAAATGTGGGGTTTTCGAATTTGAAACCAATATTGATGATCTCTAAATGCTATGAAATTTTGATATGTTGTGTATACCTTAGATTGAAGATGGATTTTTAAATTCATAATTTTCCAAATTAATATGAATATTCTATGGTTTTTCTAAGTTGAAAAAGGATATAATTTCATATTCTGATTATCTAATATATGAAAACTAATTAGTTTTCCTTGAAAATTTTATATATGGCAAAAGATATAAATTTAGATTTTTGAGAAATTTTCTAGATTTTTTCCTTGTAATTTCGAAGTAATATGAATTATTTGATGAACAAAAAATATGGATAAAATGGCATTTAATTAATTAATTAAGGAATTGATTACTATTTTAAGTATAGGAAAAACCTTTTCTGAAATTTTTCTAAAAGAAATATGAAAAGATAGCATTCAACTAGTGAAAATTTAACATAAAGATTGGTCAAAGCTAATTGCTTTAAGAGGAAATATATTAGTTTTAAAGTTAACTACCAAATTACCATTTTATACATCTGATAACTTGAGTTTTGGATACTTAATAGGTGTACATGTGATAGCTTGAGTTTAGATACTCAATAGATATATATGCAACAAGTTAAACCTGGAAGCTCAACTACTTAATTCTACATCTATAACAACGAGATCTTGGATGCTCGATAGCTACATCTTTGATAGAAAAATCTTAAATACTCGATAGTTATACCTTCGACAACATGATTTTAAATGCCTGATAGCTTACATCTTCAATAGCCAAGTTTTAAAAGCTCAATAGCTTTACATGCGATAACTTTAACTTAGAGATTTGATAGCTATATATGCGATAACTTCATCTTAGATACTTAATAGCCTTATTTTACATGCTCGATAGCTAGAGGCTCGATAGCTTAATCTTACATACTATATAGCAGATGATTAATTATTGGGTTGGGTGTTTCCTAGCATCAAAGTTGGGTTTAATGAATTTAAAATTTTGTTAAGGAGTTTTAAAGAGAAGGACAGTTGTTAAATAAGATTTTCAAAATGGTCAAAGGAAATATAGCCCAACATATCTTAGTTTATATGAATTTAGTTGTATGTTTACTCTTATGTGACATATGTGCAAATGGCTATTGTAAGAACATATTTACATTGTTATTGACAAATTTTTATCTTTGGATTTTTATTTTAGTTAGTTATGTTATTGACTGTGTAAATTTTTGATGTGTCCACTTAAATGAAGTACCCAAGTATTGATGCCTCGGGAATTGAGGGTTGATAACCATGTCGAGTTGTTCCATTAATGGGTACGGTTAGACTAAACTTCTGCATGAAAAGAATTCCATACAAGAGATCGGGAAGATCAAATTGTGTAACGGTACCATGAACTGATTGAAAGAAATGAATTTTCCAATTTTTTGAAAACCAGATTAAATTGTGTGGATGGATACGCGTTAGTGCCCCATAATGCAACCAATTTAGCCCCTCGATTTTCAAGACTACAGAATCTAATGCATAAGGCTTTGCTAACATTAAGGTTAAATTTTGTGTGTATGCTTCTAGGAATCTAGTGGGGATGCCCACTATTATTTTTCTTCTATCATGGGGGTATCTTGGTATCCTTATGGGAACAAAAGCTATTGGTTTTATTTGCATTTGGCCTGAGTTAACCTGATAGGTTTTTAGTCAGCCTATGAAAACTAATAGGTTCGTAGTGACCTTGTGAAAACTATCTCGAAGCGTTGACACCAAATGGGATGGGTAGTGTAAGGAATGTGTGACCTTTAAACCTTTTTTGAGTATTGACCTATTCAGTTATATCCCATTTTATATGATGTTGTTGTTATGTTCTAACTACTATGGTTGTAGGTGGATGTAGAGTGCATAGTGCATTAGGCATGTCTCGTCCTATCTAATGAATGTTATGTTTGACATTTGATGATAAGATACTAATGAGGGAAAACGCGTTCTACTCTATGGCGTGGTCTTACTATGTATCTATTTTGATTTGGGATGACTGATATTATATATACCATACTTTTTGTCTGACCTGAAGTATTTGATTTCCTGCTAAATTCTTCGGTCCTTATTTGAGTAGGTCAAGAGTAGGGAGTTTCAGGTTTTGAAAAATAAAGCATTTCGAAGGCGTGTAGGAGGCAAGCTAATACTAGTTTTAATTTATTCTACTATGCAGCATGATTGCTTATGTATGTAATAATGATGGAATTTATAACAATCCGTAGTTATAGCTCTAGTCACTAAAGAGGGTATCATCGTAGATTGCTCTTGAAATTATATTTTGTAACTATTATATTTCATACGAAATACATTGTTCTCTAAATCAATAATACTCAAAGAATTTATGTTAAAGATTATGAATCCTTGATATATTAGTTGTCTTTTACCATTAATGTATTAATCGATTGCTTGCATACTCTTTAGTTATTGATTTTCCTCAAGCTTTAGATGTTATGTGTAGTACTTAATATATTGTCTTGACAAGGTAAGATACATGCATATATTTGTTAAGTTTCTTCGAGGTCCATGCATCATAGTCTATCCATTGTGAAATTATAGGTATGTGTGAATAATCTCTTTCGATTTATTGATTTCCCTTAAGGTTGAGATGAGATTAGGACAAAGTCCATGTGTTATGAGTTGTATATGATATAATTGATAAGATGTTATCCATCACATGCAGGCCTAGGATTTGTTGAATCCCCACAAGGTTAGAATCTCA
This sequence comes from Allium fistulosum, assembly GCA_030737815.1. Classification (NCBI taxonomy): domain Eukaryota; kingdom Viridiplantae; phylum Streptophyta; class Magnoliopsida; order Asparagales; family Amaryllidaceae; genus Allium; species Allium fistulosum. The sequence continues at coordinate 332,383,012 of CM060906.1, forward strand.
AGGCAAGCGAGTCCTAATACCCACTAGAGAAACTGAAACAATTATATGTTTTTCTTAGGGTTTGAGAAACATAATCTAGTGGGAGCCTTATTAGGAAAATGACATGAATGCATTTAAACTTTCCAATATTGTAAGAATATATGTTACATACAAAATTATAATAATCTACTTAGATAAATTTATGCAACCATTATAATTGATAAAATGTTTATCAATTAAAATATGCAAATGAGCTAAATTAAGATTGACATAGAAATATAAAATATGCTTACCAATAATTTTTTTCCATATTGTCACTTCGAGATCTATGCAAGAGTCAAATAACACAACTACTAAAACATTCACACCTTAGTCACCTTGGCATTTATTTTATCGAGATTGTATTGTCTTTAATAAGTTTTAAACTCTAAAGGCAATAAAAGAATATGGATATTTGATCCATATTCGATCATATATAAATATTATATAGTTAACAGTTATTATTCATAATGTGTGAAACTTCGATGAAAAGTCCATTCAAAATAAGCAAGTAAACCATAATGCAAGATCATGTATTTAATACGATTGAATCTAACAAGGATCTTATTGTGATAGATGTAGCACTAGATCAAGAGCTACATGATGTACCTAGGTATTCGATCAATGAAATTTCATTTTGATCAGTTTATAGAAAATGCAAACTTATTTGATATCCTTAAATGTTAAGGATGACCGAATGCATTTTTATAAAGAGTTTGTTATAGTCTTATAATAAGGATTTCCTTGTAGATTGTTCAACCATTTGGAAAGGAAAGCAGGTTTATGAGAGTAAATGTAATTTAGGCATAGTTGGGATGAAGAGAGTGAATGGTCAACTCTGCTTCGTATAGAGACACTGGAAATGAATTGTGCAACATATTATAGAATACTCAATATGGAATGAGAAATGTGATTTTTGGTGTATTTTCTTATAGAAAATTGTCTTCTATGAAAGTTATTCCTTCGAGTTTAAGATTTTTGATTGAAATATCTCGATTGTAGACTAGTTACAATGTATGAATTAAATTTTGTAACAAGTTGTTGAATAGAGCTTCATATTTCATACGCTAGTATAATAATGAGCATACTATATAACACTACTTAGTGATTAATTAAGTTATGAAAAATCGTTTTTATAAATATACCAAATATTATTTATAAAATAATAGTTGTTCTTAGCATTGATTGAAAGTAGATATAGTTTTATTTTCTTTTGCATATTTTGAATATTTTTTATGAAATAAATCTATAATAAGGGTATTTGTTTTATAACATCAATGATGCATTAGCTATATAAAATATAAAAGAATCTGATGTTTAACAATTATCTTAGAGTTATGGGCTAAACTGTATCTTTGAGAAATAATTATTTAATCATATGATTAAGAATCATATGTTACTAGTGAATTATATCCCATACGTTTGAGGGCAAAGCACCTGTTAGTGGCAGAAACAAAAGAATTGACGAACTCTTTAGATTGATGCATATATGTTAATGAAAATTTTCTTCTCACAACACTGAATTAATTATGAAGCAATTACGATGTTGTATGCTTACCGCAATCGAGAATTAACAAATTTAAGTAGTGTTAAATTTACCTTAAGGTAGTAATTATGTTGCTTTATGCTGACACAATTATATAATTGCACTTTAATTTTTGTTGAAATGTCAAGTTCAACCTATATTTGATTTTTTTTGTAAGATATGAAGAGATTCTAATACTACAAAAATGAATCTAAAAGTGTAGATAAAGTAAATGACACGTAGATTTACGTGGTTCAAATTACGAGGAATCCTACGTTCATAGGCAAAGCTTTTCTTATATTCTTCTTGTTAGTACAACTTTAATAGTAGGGAGTATAAGTTTATTTAGTATAGAATTTAGAGAAAAGCATATAAAAGTCCTTTTCTCTGCTGTGGTACCAATCTATTCATGGTACTATGACATTACGTGGATAGCTAATTCCTTAATTCAACATTGCTCCTTCATGTATCATCAATCACATTGCTTATTGATTTGTGCATGGATTGCTAACGTGGATGAAGGCATGTGAAAATTCTTTAGGAGGGAAGATTTGGCTAGATGCAGGAATTTTAGATTTAAATTTAGGCAGGAAATTTGAACTTTGAGGCCTTAGAGATTGACTTTTGAATTTGTTCTAAAGACTGTGCATTGCTAGCTTGAGGTGTTGTGGCTTTTAAATTCGTTCTTTGTCAATGCAGTTCCTCTTAAACATAATGATGAGATCCTCTTCTAATGTTAGTATTGTTCCTTAATCGAGCGTGTACAAATTTCAGGAAGATGCCAGTGCAGATCCGAGGAAGTGTTGGGACTGGTTTCAAAAATGTGTAAATGCAGACATTTATGAGGTGGTAACGTGGAATTTTAGGAGATGGTGAAGCTGACTTTTAAAGGAAGGCAACGCAGTCTACAAAAGGGTGGTGAATTAGATTTTAAAGGGATGGCAGCACAGTCCTCAAGGAGATGTTGGCGTGGTCTTGGAGTAGACAATGATGTAGTCCGCTAGGAGAAGTCGGTGCAATCTTCAAGGAGATGATGAAGTAGTCTCTTAGTAGAGTCTGCACCCTTTACCTTTTGCTGGTAGATGGATTCTTTGGGTTTACTTTATCTCGAAGGCATCACTTATTTGGTTATTTTTTGACGGAGTGACCATATTTACTTCCCACTATATATTATTACAATAACAATGTAATTCATCTTTTAAGACTACACGATCTATCTTTTATTCGACTTTATTGTTGCAGTATCTTCCATCTTTGATTTCTTTATTACATCATGGATGGTATATGGGCTGCATGTTTGTCCAATTTTCTCTAAATGTAGTTTGTTGAGTTTGAAGGTATCCACCTTTATGCAGTTCCTTCCCTTTGGTGAAGTTGTGGCCACTTTTCTTTTTTTCTTTTAGGTTACATAGTACTCATGTTGTAACAACCCGCATATTTATCGATTTTATATTTAAATATTTTATTTAAATATTTTATCATTAATCGGATTTTTGTCTGAAAAGCTACTTTTTGCATACAGTCAAATTAGGACTCGAGACCACTTCCATTGAGTTCAAAATGACGTTTGCGATCTTTTTGAGTGTAAACTTCGATATGTTTGGAGATAGTGGAATTTTCGCTACCTTTTGTAACAACCCAGTGTTTTATAGCCGTTGAATATCGTCAAGTGGTGATTTAAATTATTTATCAATTGCAATTGAAATTTTTAAATCAAGTTAAAATTTCAATTGGATTGTTAGAGTTAAAACTCTTTTATAAATTGCTAATTGGGCTTCATTATCAAATTTTGATTTTTGTTTCCTTTGTTTTAATTTGGGCCGTGAAAATTATCAAGTGCCATTTCCTTTTCTCTACACTCAAAAACCCGTCCACCCCTTCCATTCCTCATTCGAGAAAACCCTAACAGAAGAAATCGAAAAGAAGAAAATGGTGGCGGCCTCGTATACTTCCTCGTTCGTCTCCAATTTAACTAGGCTTCTGAAATTCGATGGCGACCACGATTCTTCGCTCGTTCGTTTTTCACAGGAGGGTTTCCATCAACTTAGGGTTACCACGGCTTCGAATTGGGTGGCTCGATCAGATTTCGTTGCCTTCGTCGCCGTGAAAGGTGAGAAAATTCTCACATCTAATTTTTACTGAGTTTCGGCCATTCGATTTTGTTTTGTTGTGATGATCTCTTTGGTGTTTTCAATCCACATGGTGGTTTTGATTTGTGACTTTAGTTCGATTCCTTGTTACACTCATCCTGGTTTCGATTTTGATGGTTCAATCTTGGCACTGACTTGTTTAATGTCGGCTTCACATGTGTTGATATTGTTCGAAACTGCTACATACTCGAACCCCTGTCACTTGTTACTTTCGGCCGCTAGATGCCTTTATGAGATTCTCTGACTTTATCGAGTTAGTACAAATTGAGGGAATTCCGGTCAGTTGCTTTGAATAGTTCGTCATTGATTTTGATAACCTGAGTTTTGTGTTGACGATCTCACTGTGATTTTGTTACCCTGTTATTTTGTTCCTTTCGATTTGATTCGAGATTGCTTTGAGTTATATCTGCGACTTTGGTACAGTTGATTTACGTTGTTTTGGATTGATTCTGAACTTTTTGATCGTGGTTACACTTCTCTTCGTTCACTGTGACCTTGGGTGCACCTTGTCTCGGCCTTGGCTTTGATTACTAGATTCGAAACTGTGATTGCCACGGCTTCGATCCCGTTCATTTTCTGTTGAGCCTGATTTTTGTGGTATTGCTTGAAGTCTTCATACTAGTGGTCTTTTTGTAGCATTGAGTTTTAAACTCACAAGTTTTGATATATTCTCCATCTCAGGTTGTACAATTTTGCGTACAAGATGTGTCTATGCCAGGCCTAATTTATTTGCATGCATTTTTGTCAATCGTTAGTACTTCATATTGAAGTCAGTTGCACGCGTGACCATATTTAAGTACTTGGTACTTTGATTTATTGAACTAATATGACTTCGACATTTAACTATCTTTGTTCCAAACTGCTGCAGTGATTTTCAGTTGCACTTAGTATCACTGGTCGTACGTCTCCTTGCAGTTAAGTGTGTGTATCCCTATCATGTTTTCAACCTGACTTGATTTTCTAGTTGCCTTCCTTGTCCACTTAAATTCCCAGTGGCAGTCATTCGTACATTACTTTGATTCATCGATGTAGTTGATGCCAGTCTCCTTTGTTGAGCTCTAATTTGATACACTGTATTGATACAGTGTGTTCATTTGCATTTAGTCACTTGTATTTATTGGTGTGCGTGATGTGGTGCCATACTTTTGGTGCCCTCACCTTCATTCTACTGCCTGCATGCACTCAATCATTCGAGCCTGTGTGAATTGGAGTTGTATTACCATATTTTGTAATTGTAGATTAGCTTGCACACTTTGATCTACTTCGCACCAGTAGTATTCATGCTTCATTGTCATCCGGTAGTTCTTGAGTTTGTCGGCACTGGTTCGTGTATATGAGCAGTTTTACTTTGTTTTGATTCGAGGTTACACTTGTGCAGTCCTCTGGTCTTGCATCTGCTGATGTTGTTTCTTTTACTATTGCATTGCCTTCAGTTCACTGTCTTGGTTCATGTATATTTGATATATTGACTGCTGAAGCAGTAGCATTGATATTGAGACATGTATTTTGATGTTCTGGTTTTGGTTTCTTTGTGGAATTGCATTGTATTAATGCATTGGATTTGTTTTCGAATTCACTTGAGTTGAATCCATTATTTCGGGGTTTGACCTGGTGATCATTTGTGACTTTCACTGAGCTTTTGGGTATCTCATGCAATAGTGGCGAGGCAGTACACGCGTGCGTGTACTGCAGCCCTATCAGATTTGACAGTTTTAAATTGATTTAGTCGATTTGATAAATTGTTTATTTATCTCTGTTGATGATTTAAATCTGCTGATTTTTGTTAAACACTGTTAAGTGTTATATTGACCGTTATCCGGTTTCTTTGTTTAAAGAATCGGATAGACGGGAATTATTGTGACTGTCGTCTATTTAAATTATTACTGCCTATATGCACTAATAAACTGGTTTGAATTAGACTGACCTGGGTATTATTTTCTTTTGAATGTAATACTCGGGTCAGACCCGAGTTATTTCAGGTTGTAGATTTTCTTCTTTGAGTTGCTGTTCAGGATATGAAGACTTTTCACATCTTCTGAAGTTGTCAATGTCATTTTGTAGTAGTCGTGTCATTGTATAGAACGATATGTATTCATGTATATTAGTCGATAATGTACTTGTATATATAACTTCTAGAGTCGACAGTTGTAGTTGTATCATATGTATCGTGTCAACTATGTATTAACTGACATCAGTTATATATATATGAGACTTTCGTTTTTATCTGTGAACCGCATTTATATTATCTGTGTTATTGTTATATCTAATGTCCTAAACTATTATGAACCGTCGTAGTTCGTTTTATACTAAGTATTGGGTGTGTCGATGGGAGTAAATAAATAATAGAAGAAAAATAAAAAGTATGTACCACTCCTATCGAGATAACCAATATTAGTGTAAGGCCAATTACGGATGGTCGCTCCTATCCAGCCTTATTCTTCGTAATAATAGACAGTATTTCCTTTAATACTCTTTGTTATTATGAGCATAGAGGTGGGGCGTTACAGTTGGTATCAGAGCTTGGGGTTATGGACATAATATAAAACATAACTTGGATGGAACATATGTTACAACTATTGGTCGATGTTTTATCTGTGATTTGAGTCAAAACTAAAGTTTTGAAATTTTGATGAAATTTTTAAATATCTTTATTTAAAAATAAAAGTGGAATTGTGTTTTGTTGTTTAGATGAAATTGTGTTCCGATGATTTGATTGATTTGTGTTCTATTTATCAGAGTGCGCAGCGGAAACAGTGAAACTGTCTTCGCTGAGTGCAACTGATAATCTTTTTGATTTAAAAATCGAAACACGAAATTGATATGAATTTCATTTGTTGTTTACATAGCTGTAATTATTTTGTTTCTTTGAGAATTTTGAATCCGAATTGAGGATTCGAAGAAATTGCAGATATGTGATTTTTGTTGGAATTTCCACTGGCTTTCTTTTGTACTAATCATCTATTGATTAGATTTTTGCTGTTTTAAATTATCTTCATTGAAGATACATTCGAATGATTTCTTTGTTCATTTTGTAGTACGTGCAAAAATTTGAATTGCACGTTATTGCATTTATTTTACGTTGAACCGATGCTTGGTTATGGAACGTATTTTGTTGCCGTTATTTTTATAACGGGATTTTACACCAATGCTATATTTTGAAGCACGGTATTTTGTGGCATTTTGATGAATGAAAATTCTCTGATATTACATTTTGATGTAAATTGTTTTGATGTGATTTTGACGTTTTAAAATTACTATCGCTTTGGCTTCAGTAACCGTCAAATTTTAAAAGTGGATTTTCAAGCGGTTATTCCGCAATGCTGTTTTGTGACCGTTTTTACGGTATTTTGAGAAGTACAATTTCCTTATCGAAATTGTTACTGATTTGCTGCTATAATCACGTGATTGGAAAATCGTTTTTAAAATGAAAATTGTTTTAGAAATTTTAACAGTTTGCGTTTTCAAAAGAATGAGGAAGCGACTTAAACGATTCAGGAAAATCGAGGATTATGACCCCTTTCTTTTACTGTTTCGCTTAACTCCGGACTTGTCCAGTTGAGAATGTGAATTGTTATTTTTACAAAATAAATAAAATTGTTTTCAGAAATTTTAACAGTTTGCGCTTTCAAAAGAATGAGGAAGCGATTTAAATGTTTCAGCAAAATCGAGGACTATGACCCCTTTCTTTTACTGATTCGCTTAATTCCGGACTTGTCCGTTTGAGAATGTAAAGTGTATTTTTACAAAATACACAATTTTGCACTTTCAAGGAAACGATGAAGTGATTTAAACGATTCAGCAAAAGTGCGGAGTAAGGAACCACACTTTTACTGTTTCGGTTAATTCCGGACTCGTTAATTGAATATCTGTTGTTTTGATGAATTTGATGATTTCACACTTTCAAGGAAACGATGAAGAGAATCAAACGATTTAGTAAAACACGTGGTATGGGACATGTGCGTTTGCTATTTCGGTTAATTCCGGACTCGTTAATTGAAACATTTTGATGCTTTCGTGTGCTTTCGAGCCACTATGAGGACCTTCGGGTCATTTGTTGGACCTTCGGGTCATTTGTTGGGCTTTCGGGCCACTCTGCAGACCTTCGGGTCAAATACCAGTACTAGACCTTCGGGTCACTCTGCGGACCTTCGGGTCAATCTGATGGGCGCCAAAATTATGTTGAGTACTTGGTAGGCTTCGGCCACTCTGAGATGCACGTGCGGCGAATTAAAAACTCGCCATCTGATGGGATCGATCCAAGCTTTTATGTTGATTTTCTAGTCTTCTTAATTGATTTCTAGATATTTGTTGTTTCCAATTATCTGCAGGTAATTGGATATTTGTTGATATGAGTTCTGATTATCGTTTTTGATAATCAGATATTTGTTGTTTCTAATTATCGCTTGTGATAATTAGATATTTGTTGATATGAGTTCTGATTATCGTTTTTGATAATCAGATATTTGTTGTTTCTAATTATCGCTTGTGATAATTAGATATTTGTTGATATGAGTTCTGATTATCGTTTTTGATAATCAGATATTTGTTGTTTCTAATTATCGCTTGTGATAATTAGATATTTGTTGATATGAGTTCTGATTATCGTTTTTGATAATCAGATATTTGTTGTTTCTAATTATCGCTTGTGATAATTAGATATTTGTTGATATGAGTTCTGATTATCGTTTTTGATAATCAGATATTTGTTGTTTCTAATTATCGCTTGTGATAATTAGATATTTGTTGATATGAGTTCTGATTATCGTTTTTGATAATCAGATATTTGTTGTTTCTAATTATCGCTTGTGATAATTAGATATTTGTTGATATGAGTTCTGATTATCGTTTTTGATAATCAGATATTTGTTGTTTCTAATTATCGCTTTAGATAATTAAATATTTGCTGATTTCGAATTTAATTATCGCTTTAGATAATTAAATATTTGTTGATTTGAGATTTAATTATCGCTTTAGATAATTAAATATTTGTTGCTTTGAGATTTAATTATCGCTTTTGATAATTAAATATTTGTTGCTTTGAGATTTAATTATCGCTTTTGATAATTAAATATTTGCTGATTTGAGATTTAATTATCGCTTTTGATAATTAAATATTTGCTGATTTGAGATTTAATTATCGCTTTAGATAATTAAATATTTGCTGATTTGAGATTTAATTATCGCTTTAGATAATTAAATATTTGCTGATTTGAGATTTAATTATCGCTTTAGATAATTAAATATTTGCTGATTTGAGATTTAATTATCGCTTTAGATAATTAAATATTTGTTGCTTTGAGATTTAATTATCGCTTTTGATAATTAAATATTTGCTGATTTGAGATTTAATTATCGCTTTTGATAATTAAATATTTGCTGATTTGAGATTTAATTATCGCTTTTGATAATTAAATATTTGCTGATTTCGAATTTAATTATCGCTTTAGATAATTAAATATTTGTTGATTTGAGATTTAATTATCGCTTTAGATAATTAAATATTTGTTGTTTTGAGATTTAATTATCGCTTTTGATAATTAAATATTTGTTGCTTTGAGATTTAATTATCGCTTTTGATAATTAAATATTTGCTGATTTGAGATTTAATTATCGCTTTTGATAATTAAATATTTGCTGATTTGAGATTTAATTATCGCTTTAGATAATTAAATATTTGCTGATTTGAGATTTAATTATCGCTTTAGATAATTAAATATTTGCTGATTTGAGATTTAATTATCGCTTTTGATAATTAAATATTTGCTGATTTGAGATTTAATTATCGCTTTTGATAATTAAATATTTGCTGATTTGAGATTTAATTATCGCTTTAGATAATTAAATATTTGCTGATTTGAGATTTAATTATCGCTTTTGATAATTAAATATTTGCTGGTTTGAGATTTAATTATCGCTTTTAATAATTGAATATTCGTTGAATTTGAAATTTGATTATCAGATTTGAGAAATTTGACTATCGTTTGAGATAATCAGATATTTGAATTGTCTTCTGATTATCGTTTGAGATAAGTAAATATTTGCGATTTGAAAATTCAATTATCGTTTTGATGATTGAATATTTGCGATTTTTGAGATTTGAGCTTCGTCTTTTTCTCTGGCGATTCAGGTGAGTAATTTGATTTACTCACATTCAATTCATGCTCTGTATGGGATTTCTGCTCTGTTTTCCTTCTCTTTTAGTTGCTGGAACTCGACTGTTCTTGCTTTGGTTAGTCGTCTGATTTTGATCCCTGATTCCCACGAGGTTGATTCTTTTGATTTGAAGCAGTCGAACCTTTCGATTTCTTATCTAATACTTCCCCGCTGACACTTGCTTTGCTTATACATTCATCATTGCCATGCTCTTTTGGTTGTTACCTTTTATCCATTTATTCCCTAAGATTGCGTGGACACAATTTTTATAAGGAGGGGAGTCTGTAACAACCCAGTGTTTTATAGCCGTTGAATATCGTCAAGTGGTGATTTAAATTGTTTATCAATTGCAATTGAAATTTTTAAATCAAGTTAAAATTTCAATTGGATTGTTAGAGTTAAAACTCTTTTATAAATTGCTAATTGGGCTTCATTATCAAATTTTGATTTTTGTTTCCTTTGTTTTAATTTGGGCCGTGAAAATTATCAAGTGCCATTTCCTTTTCTCTACACTCAAAAACCCGTCCACCCCTTCCATTCCTCATTCGAGAAAACCCTAACAGAAGAAATCGAAAAGAAGAAAATGGTGGCGGCCTCGTATACTTCCTCGTTCGTCTCCAATTTAACTAGGCTTCTGAAATTCGATGGCGACCACGATTCTTCGCTCGTTCGTTTTTCACAGGAGGGTTTCCATAAACTTAGGGTTACCACGGCTTCGAATTGGGTGGCTCGATCAGATTTCGTTGCCTTCGTCGCCGTGAAAGGTGAGAAAATTCTCACATCTAATTTTTACTGAGTTTCGGCCATTCGATTTTGTTTTGTTGTGATGATCTCTTTGGTGTTTTCAATCCACATGGTGGTTTTGATTTGTGACTTTAGTTCGATTCCTTGTTACACTCATCCTGGTTTCGATTTTGATGGTTCAATCTTGGCACTGACTTGTTTAATGTCGGCTTCACATGTGTTGATATTGTTCGAAACTGCTACATACTCGAACCCCTGTCACTTGTTACTTTCGGCCGCTAGATGCCTTTATGAGATTCTCTGACTTTATCGAGTTAGTACAAATTGAGGGAATTCCGGTCAGTTGCTTTGAATAGTTCGTCATTGATTTTGATAACCTGAGTTTTGTGTTGACGATCTCACTGTGATTTTGTTACCCTGTTATTTTGTTCCTTTCGATTTGATTCGAGATTGCTTTGAGTTATATCTGCGACTTTGGTACAGTTGATTTACGTTGTTTTGGATTGATTCTAAACTTTTTGATCGTGGTTACACTTCTCTTCGTTCACTGTGACCTTGGGTGCACCTTATCTCGGCCTTGGCTTTGATTACTAGATTCGAAACTGTGATTGCCACGGCTTCGATCCCGTTCATTTTCTGTTGAGCCTGATTTTTGTGGTATTGCTTGAAGTCTTCATACTAGTGGTCTTTTTGTAGCATTGAGTTTTAAACTCACAAGTTTTGATATATTCTCCATCTCAGGTTGTACAATTTTGCGTACAAGATGTGTCTATGCCAGGCCTAATTTATTTGCATGCATTTTTGTCAATCGTTAGTACTTCATGTTGAAGTCAGTTGCACGCGTGACCATATTTAAGTACTCTGGTACTTTGATTTATTGAACTAATATGACTTCGACATTTAACTATCTTTGTTCCAAACTGCTGCAGTGATTTTCAGTTGCACTTAGTATCAATGGTCGTACGTCTCCTTGCAGTTAAGTGTGTGTATCCCTATCATGTTTTCAACCTGACTTGATTTTCTAGTTGCCTTCCTTGTCCACTTAAATTCCCAGTGGCAGTCATTCGTACATTACTCTGATTCATCGATGTAGTTGATGCCAGTCTCCTTTGTTGAGCTCTAATTTGATACAGTGTGTTCATTTGCATTTAGTCACTTATATTTATTGGTGTGCGTGCTGTGGTGCCATACTTTTGGCGCCCTCACCTTCATTCTACTGCCTGCATGCACTCAATCATTCGAGCCTGTGTGAATTGGAGTTGTATTACCATATTTTGTAATTGTAGATTAGCTTGCACACTTTGATCTACTTCGCACTAGTAGTATTCATGCTTCATTGTCATCCAGTAGTTCTTGAGTTTGTCGGCACTGGTTCGTGTATATGACCAGTTTTACTTTGTTTTGATTCGAGGTTACACTTGTGCAGTCCTCTGGTCTTGCATCTGCTGATGTTGTTTCTTTTACTATTGCATTGCCTTCAGTTCACTGTCTTGGTTCATGTATATTTGATATATTGACTGCTGAAGCAGTAGCATTGATATTGAGACATGTATTTTGATGTTCTGGTTTTGGTTTCTTTGTGGAATTGCATTGTATTAATGCATTGGATTTGTTTTCGAATTCACTTGAGTTGAATCCATTATTTCGGGGTTTGACCTGGTGATCATTTGTGACTTTCACTGAGCTTTTGGGTATCTCATGCAATAGTGGCGAGGCAGTACACGCGTGCGTGTACTGCAGCCCTATCAGATTTGACAGTTTTAAATTGATTTAGTCGATTTGATAAATTGTTTATTTATCTCTGTTGATGATTTAAATCTGCTGATTTTTGTTAAACACTGTTAAGTGTTATATTGACCGTTATCCGGTTTCTTTGTTTAAAGAATCGGATAGACGGGAATTATTGTGACTGTCGTCTATTTAAATTATTACTGCCTATATGCACTAATAAACTGGTTTGAATTAGACTGACCCGGGTATTATTTTCTTTTGAATGTAATACTCGGGTCAGACCCGAGTTATTTCAGGTTGTAGATTTTCTTCTTTGAGTTGCTGTTCAGGATATGAAGACTTTTCACATCTTCTGAAGTTGTCAATGTCATTTTGTAGTAGTCGTGTCATTGTATAGAACGATATGTATTCATGTATATTAGTCGATAATGTACTTTTATATATAACTTCTAGAGTCGACAGTTGTAGTTGTATCATATGTATCGTGTCAACTATGTATTAACTGACATCAATTATATATATATGAGACTTTCGTTTTTATCTGTGAACCGCATTTATATTATCTGTGTTATTGTTATATCTAATGTCCTAAACTATTATGAACCGTCGTAGTTCGTTTTATACTAAGTATTGGGTGTGTCGATGGGAGTAAATAAATAATAGAAGAAAAATAAAAAGTATGTACCACTCCTATCGAGATAACCAATATTAGTGTAAGGCCAATTACGGATGGTCGCTCCTATCCAGCCTTATTCTTCGTAATAATAGACAGTATTTCCTTTAATACTCTTTGTTATTATGAGCATAGAGGTGGGGCGTTACACCTTTTCACTTTGGCTTTGGTTTGGGCTGAACTTACTAACTCAGCCCAACCCCTTCCTTCTCTTCATACTTCATTTCTAATTTCTTAAACTTTGAAGCTTCATCAAAAATGGTGTAGGGAATGGGAAATTAAAACTCCAAAGTCTTCTTCTTCATTGCTAATCCAACATCTACTCCAAATTCAAGAAAAGAACATAGATTCAAGCTTGTTGTTGTTCTTGCTTAACTCTCAAGCTTCATCTCCATCAATTTCCGTGAAAAGGTGAGATTTTTATCTCACATTCTTGCCTATAACTATCTTGGACTGTTGGGGATGAATTCCTATCACTTTAGCATGTATATTTTCTTTTGGTTTGGATTGGATTGGTGAAAAACTCCAAATTTTAGTGTTTTGGTGAATTTCCTGGAGTTAGGTCGTTCTGCCTCGGAACTGGCCCGTTCGCATCTAGGTCGCTGGCCGTTAGGTCGTAGGTCGTTGGGCCTTAGGTCGCTCTGGCGTGGATAAGTCTCTGCCTTCAAATATAAGCTCGTTCTAGGCTTAGGTCGTACACTTCCTTAGGTCGTGAGTCTTTAGGTCGCGAGTCTCTTTTTCTTAGGTCGTTAGGCCTTGCTTCACTTAGGTCGTTGGACCTTATATCTCTTAGGTCGCTCGACCTCACAAACCCTTAGGTCGCTTGCAGTTAGGTCGATCTCGTTAAGTCGCGCCTTTCCTTAGCTCAGCCTGGAGTTAGGTTGCTCGACCGGTCTTCCACTTAGGTCGCGCCTTTCCTTTTCTTGACCGCGTTAGGTCGCTTACCCCGCTAGGTCGTGCCACAGTTAGGCTGTGCTCCTATAGGTTGCTTGCCTTTTTACACTTAGGTCATTTGACCTGTATTTCACTAGGTCGCTCGACCTGTTCTTCTGCTAGGTCGCACGGCATCCTACCCTTAGGTCGTTCGACCTATTTGACTTTAAGTCATTGCACTTTAATTTGACCACGTTAGGTCGCAAGTATATTTCTACTTTGATGGTTTTGGAACTGATTTCCTTGGGTTTTATTCACGTCATCGCATGTGAAGTTTAGTGGATTGATTTGTTTCTACAATCAATTTTGTGACTTGTCACTTTAAAATATGAAGGTTTCAATACTAGTAGTAAATATCAAAACTCTTTCTTCAAAACGATTTCAACACTATTTTATTACAAAACTCCTTTTCATCAAACCATTTTCCAATCTACTAGTATATACAAACCTTTACCTCACTCGTACGAGAAATCTAATTAAACGACTTAGTAAAACGAGTGGTATGAAACACTTGCGTTCACTTCGTCGGTTAATTTTTGGACTTGTTCGATTGAACCTCTTGTGACAACTTTCTAGTGAAGATTCACAGCTTGTTCGTAAATATTTAAGTTAAGCAAGTGGTTATGGGACATGAAGCTAAACTCATATATTTACTAGCTTGGTGTGATTGACACTTCTTGATGATCATGACGATCATTTTTGTGATTTGATTTAGACTAGCAATTGTGCGATGTCTCTTTGTCTACGAGGGAGACTAAACCCCGTTTGTGTGATGTTTCACCATCACATATGTGGGGTAGCGCCCCACGGTCTTCGGGCCATTCTTGTGGAGCTTCGGCTCAAAATTTAATGGTTAGCTACCATGAGATAGCGTCTCGTCTTGTGTTACACGTGTTGGTGAGTTTTCATACTCCCGTTTTGTGATAGGCCTCCCCCTTCTTGTGATTTCTGGATTTCTTGTGATGATTTCTGGAATTTTGTGCTTCACCAATTTTCGTGATTTCAATTGATAAGTATTATCAATTTTTGTGCATTGGTGAATTTGTGTGTCATTGACTTGTTATGAATACAAGTTTAGGGTATGATATCCTATTTTATCTTTGAGAAGATTCTTGTGATATTGATTAATCTCTTGTTGATTTTCAATTACATACTTATAGTAGTATGCCATTATGGTTGTTACATGTTCATGCCATGTCTTTTACTTTATACCATATCATCTGATATTTATAGCTAGACTGATCCGTTTATTATTTTCTTATAAATAATACTCGGGTCAGACCGAGATGTTACAAGTGCTTCTGCTTGACTTCTCTTCTTGGATTATTCCAACTTTTGGCTAACTACTTAGATTAGTAGTTTTTGGATGTACACCTTTGAGATATAGACTCTATGTTGTGTACTTATTCTTTTGTATAGCACGTGTTGCTATTCTTTTGTGTTATCATGGATCTTTCTGACCACTACTATGATGTACATTTTCATGTGTTATATATATATATATTCATATCTTTTTCCGCCTTTGTGATATGGATGTCTGTGACTGATTTATGTTATGTTTATTTCTATGTTTGTTTTCGAAGATTATATATAGCCACTGTGTGATAGCTTTGAGTTTGTATCGGTATGTCAGATTTCCTCCTTAAATGAAGTACATGCTATACTATCTGACATATCGGTGCTCGCACAAAGAAGTTACATGGATGGTCACTCCTCAACAGCCTTATTCTCCGTGCTAGTTGACAGCATTACACCGTAGTGTTCTTGGCTAGCGTGGGTATAGAGGTGGGGCGTCACAGTTTGGTATCAGAGCCAAACTTCGGAACAATGTAGAATAACTTAACAAGGATCATCGTCCTAAGTCCAACTTAGGAGTCGTGCCTTAGGATTTAATTCGAGTCTTCGTACCGATTCATCCTATTTCCTCTTATGTATCCTTGTTTTATCTATCAAGACTTGCTTGATAATTATTCGAAGAATAACTTTTCTTCTTTTCTCTTCCTTAAAGAAGAGAATGTCTAGACCAGGTCGTCCCAGAGCTGGACCATCTACTGTTACTCCCCAGGATGGAGTTTTTATGACCGCTCAACAGCTTCTTGATTTAGTAAAGAATGCTCAAGCAGCTGGTCCTAATCAGGAACCTACTCATCCTAAGTCTGGGTTTGCACGTTTGTGCAACGATTATACCAACTTGGGTGGAAAATCATTCAAAGGTTCCGAAACTATTATCGAGGTCCAGGCTTGGTTAAGAACATGCGATCGAATCTTTTCTCGCATGAATCTTATCGACCTTCATCGTGTTCAGGTGGCTTCCAGTATGCTCCAAGAGAGAGCATTGGATTGGTACGAACTTCTTATTTCTGAAATTAATGAAGCAGATCTCACCTGGGAGCAATTCCGGGAACGCTTCGAATTAAAATTCGTACCAGAAGCAGAGAAGGTGACATTGGCTCGTCGTTTTATAGACCTTGTTCAAGGTGAATCCTCTGTGACAGATTATGTCGCATCCTTCGAGTCACTGTCCAAATATGGGGTTGAATACATCAACACCCCATTGAAGAAGAACCAGAGATTCGTCTATGGCTTAAACAAGAATCTCAAGAAGCCATTACTTCTAAAGTTAGAAGTTTCTTTCGACCAACTCATTGATATCGCTCTTCGTCTCAAAGAGGCTGATAAGGACAGTGATGTTGAAGTGGTGGCTGCCAAACCAAACTTCAACAACAAGAAAAGGCCTAACAAGTTCAAAGGTCCATATCCCAACAAAAAGGGTAAGCAAGCAACTCCTGCTACAAAGACTTTTTCCTCTAGTGATGGGAAATGCTACAACTGTGGTGCTAGGGGCCATTTTGCGAACAAGTGTTCAAAGCCCCATTCTTGTCGCTACTGTAAAAGTCCGGATCATTTTATGCATCTATGCCCTAAGCTTCCAAGCAAGGAGGGAAAGTTAAACGTTGCTCAAGCCCCTGGCAACACATCTCGCGGCCAAGGTATGTCTCATTCTGTCCTTGATGGCATTATTATATTTCATGATCAACCTATTAGGGTTCTCTTTGATATGGGTGCATCCCATTCTTTTATATCAAAGAAACTTGTAGACACTCTTTCTTTAAGTGTTGTTGCTTTAATGACTTCTTTAAGAATTGCGAATCCGGTTGGTGGATCCGCAACTCTTAATTTGCTTTGTAAAGATGTGGAGATTATTTTGTGTGATTTTCCTTTCCTAGCCGATTTGCATGTCATGCGTTACTTAGGCTTTGGAATGATTTTGGGTATGGATTGGCTTAATCGTTATGAAGCTCATATCCTATGCCTTGAGCGGACTATTTATCTCCGACATCCGCAATCTGTTAATCAGATTTCTATTATTCTTAAAGATTCGGATTCCGCTTTGGTTGCATCTTTATATTCTTTAAATCCTTGTGATGATGACAATGATGATGAGGAGGATGTCATTTCTCTTATTTGCGTCGTTCGTGAATTTTCCGACATATTCGAGCCCGTCTTAGGATTACCACCTAAGCGAGCAATTGAGTTCAAAATTAATCTTATACCTGGAGCTCAACCTATTACCCGTCCTCCTTATCGCATGTCCAATAAGGAGAATTAAGAGATGCCCAAACAACTATCCGAGTTGGAGACGAAGCAACTTATTCGCTCTAGTTCCTCGCCTTGGGGAGCTTCAGCTATTTTTGTAAATAAGTCCGATGGAACACTTAGGCTTTGCGTCGACTACTGCAAGCTTAATGATCTAACTATTAAGAATAAATATCCTTTGCCTCGGATTGATGATCTATTCGATCAGCTTAGTGGTGCTAGAGTCTTTTCACAATTGGACTTGGCTACCGGTTTCCATCAGCTTCGTATTGCAGAGGATAGTATTCCTTTGACTTCGTTCCGTACACGTTATGGATCTTATGAATGGCTAGTTATGCCATTTGGTTTAACGAATGCTCCGGCTTATTTCGTTGACCTTATGAATCGAGTTTTCAAAGATTTCCTCGATCGGTTTGTTCTCATCTTTATTGATGATATTCTTGTGTATTCTAAAACCGAGGAGGAACATGAAAAGCATCTTTGGATTGTATTGGAAACCCTTAGGAGTAATCAATTGAAAGAAATTTTTTCTAAATGCCACTTTTGGCAATCTAGTGTGAAGTTTCTCGATCATATTATTTCCGAATCCGGAATATCAGTGGATCCTTCAAAGATCGAAGCGATTCAAAATTGGAAAAGACCGGAGAGCGTGACTGAAATCCGTAGCTTTCTCGGATTGGCAGGTTATTACCGCCGTTACATAAAAGACTTTTCTAAGATTGCCGTGCCTCTTACTGGCTTAACAAAGAAAGATGTTAAATACATTTGGTCGGACAAATGTGAAACTTCTTTTTAGAAATTAAAAGAACTCCTTTCTGATGCTCCTATTCTTGTTATTCCCGAAGGGAATCAAGATTTTGTTGTTTATACCGATGCTAGTCGCATTGGTTTGGGTGCCGTTCTTATGCAAAAAGAACGTGTTATTGCTTATGCTTCTAGGCAATTGAAGCCGGCTGAGACTAGATATGCCACACATGATTTAGAACTCGCGGCTATCGTTTTCGCCCTTCGAAGTTGGCGACATTATCTTTTGGGAGAGAAATTTATACTTTATACTGATTATAAGTCTTTGAAATATTTATTTTCTCAAAAGGAACTTAATTTGCGTCAACAGCGTTGGCTCGAGTTCCTTGCCTCTTATGACCTTGATATCCTTTACACTCCCGGAAAGGGAAATCGAGTTGCCGATGCACTTAGTCGCAAGCAACAAGCGGTTGTTTCTATGATGATATCCGAATGGCATGATCTCGAGGTTTTATCCACTTGTGAGATTAGAGATCGTGTTTCCGATTTATGTTCATCTCTTGGTTTATGTAGCCTTGAGGCTCATCCTTCTCTTTTAGACCGCATTCTTGAAGCTCAACAGCTGGATCCTGAATTGGCTTTGCTTGGCCAAAGTCTTAAGGATAAAACCGATATTGAAGGTTTGAAAGACTTCGATATTGATTTTCTTGGCGGCATTCGAAAATTTGGTAGACTTATCATACCAAATAGTCGAGATCTTCGTAAAAATATTTTAGAACATTCTCATCGTTCCAAATTTTCCATTCATCACGGTAGCAGTAAAATGTACGCAGATATGAAGCGACTTTATTACTGGGAGGGAATGAAATCTGATATTGCTAACTCTTTTAAGTGTTGCATGACTTGCCAACTTGTTAAGGCCGAACATCAAAGGCCTGGTGGGTTATTGCAACCATTGGAAATTCCAATTTGGAAGTGGGATCAAATTTCCATGGATTTTATCGATGGCCTTCCCCGTTCTCGTTCGGGTCATAATAGCTTATGGGTGATTGTTGATAGACTTACTAAATCTGCCCATTTTATTCCCGTTCGGTCGAACCGAACCGTTCCTCTTCTGGCCAAACTCTTTATTAAAGAAATTGTTAAACTGCATGGAGTTCCTACTTCTATTGTTAGTGATCGTGATCCATTGTTTACTAGTGGATTTTGGAAGAGTCATCAAAAAGCTTTGGGAACGAAGCTTAATTTTAGCACCGCTTATCACCCCCAGTCTAATGGACAAACTGAATGTGTGAATCAAACTCTTGAAGATCTTCTTCGTGCTTGTGTTCTTGACTTTGGTGGAAGTTGGGAAGATCATATTTCACTTGTTGAATTTTCCTATAATAATAGCTTCCAATCTAGTATTGGTATGGCACCTTTCGAGGCACTCTATGGGAGGCCATGCCGATCTCCTTCCTATTGGCTTGAGGCCGGTGAGAAGCTGGTTTTAGGTCCAGATTTTATTCGAGATTCCACAGAAAAGATTGACCTTATTCGACATAGGATGAAAGAAGCCCAGAGTAGACAAAAATCCTATGCCGATAATCGAAGAAGAAAATTAGAATTTTCTGTTGGAGATCTTGTATTTATTCGTGTTTCACCTATGAAGGGTGTTGTACGCTTCAGTCGATCGGGAAAGTTAGCGCCTCGATATATTGGGCCATTTCCTATCACTGAACGTATTGGTTCCATGGCGTATCGCCTTTCATTACCGGCTCAGTTTTCTGCCATGCATGACGTGTTTCACGTTTCTCAATTACGGAAGTGCCTTTGGGATTCCGATTCTATTCTTGAGCCCGGTGTTGTGGAAGAGATTGAAGTTTCGCCTAATTTAACTTATGAGCAGCATCCTATTCGAATCATTGCTTCAGAGGTCAAACGACTTCGAAATAAAGATGTTCCGCTTGTTAAAGTTCAATGGTCCTCAAATCCTAAGGATTGCTCTTGGGAATCTAGAGAATTCATCGAGCGTACACATCCGGACTTACTTTCTCATGCTCTTTGAGGTAAACTTCTTATTTCAAATTTCTTTTGTGTTAATATGCTTTTATGGTTGTTACTTTTTATTTCCATCTTATATATTGCGAGGATGCAATTTCTTTAAGGAGGGGAGTCTGTAACAACCCGCATATTTATCGATTTTATATTTAAATATTTTATTTAAATATTTTATCGTTAATCGGATTTTGGTCTGAAAAGCTACTTTTTGAATACGGTAAAATTAGGACTCGAGACCACTTCCATTGAGTTCAAAATGACGTTTGTGATCTTTTTGAGTGTAAACTTCGATATGTTTGGAGATAGTAGAATTTTCGCTACTTTTTCACTTTGGCTTTGGTTTGGGCTGAACTTACTAACTCAGCCCAACCCCTTCCTTCTCTTCATACTTCATTTCTAATTTCTTAAACTTTGAAGCTTCATCAAAAATGGTGGAGGGAATGGGAAATTAAAACTCCAAAGTCTTCTTCTTCATTGCTAATCCAACATCTACTCCAAATTCAAGAAAAGAACATAGATTCAAGCTTGTTGTTGTTCTTGCTTAACTCTCAAGCTTCATCTCCATCAATTTCCGTGAAAAGGTGAGATTTTTATCTCACATTCTTGCCTATAACTATCTTGGACTGTTGGGGATGAATTCCTATCACTTTAGCATGTATATTTTCTTTTGGATTGGATTGGCGAAAAACTCCAAATTTTAGTGTTTTGGTGAAATTCCTAGAGTTAGGTCGTTCTGCCTCGGAACTGGCCCGTTCGCATCTAGGTCGCTGGCCGTTAGGTCTTAGGTCGTTGGGCCTTAGGTCGCTCTGGCGTGGATAAGTCTCTGCCTTCAAATATAAGCTCGTTCTGGGCTTAGGTCGTACACTTCCTTAGGTCGCGAGTCTTTAGGTCGCGAGTCTCTTTTTCTTAGGTCGTTAGGCCTTGCTTCACTTAGGTCGTTGGACCTTATATCCCTTAGGTCGCTCGACCTCACAAACCCTTAGGTCGCTTGCACTTAGGTCGATCTCGTTAGGTCGCGCCTTTCCTTAGCTCAGCCTGGAGTTAGGTCGCTCGACCGGTCTTCCACTTAGGTCGCGCCTTTCCTTTTCTTGACCGCGTTAGGTCGCTTACCCCGCTAGGTCGCGCCACAGTTAGGTTGTGCTCCTATAGGTTGCTCGCCTTTTTACACTTAGGTCATTTGACCTGTATTTCACTAGGTCACTCGACCTGTTCTTCTGCTAGGTCGCACGACATCCTACCCTTAGGTCGTTCGACCTATTTGACTTTAAGTCGTTGCACTTTAATTCGACCATGTTAGGTCGCAAGTATATTTCTACTTTGATGGTTTTGGAACTGATTTCCTTGGGTTTTATTCACATCATCGCATGTGAAGTTTAGTGGATTGATTTGTTTCTACAATCAATTTTGTGACTTGTCACTTTAAAATATGAAGGTTTCAATACTAGTAGTAAATATCAAAACTCTTTCTTCAAAACGATTTCAACACTATTTTATTACAAAACTCCTTTTCATCAAACCATTTTCCAATCTACTAGTATATACAAACCTTTACCTCACTCGTACGAGAAATCTAATTAAACGACTTAGTAAAACGAGTGGTATGAAACGCTTGCGTTCACTTCGTCGGTTAATTTTTGGACTTGTTCGATTGAACCTCTTGTGACAACTTTCTAGTGAAGATTCACAGCTTGTTCGTAAATATTTAAGTTAAGCAAGTGGTTATGGGACATGAAGCTAAACTCATATATTTACTAGCTTGGTGTGATTGACACTTCTTAATGATCATGACGATCATTTTTGTGATTTGATTTAGACTAGCAATTGTGCGATGTCTCTGTCTACGAGGGAGACTAAACCGCGTTTGTGTGATGTTTCACCATCACATATGTGGGGTAGCGCCCCCACGGTCTTCGGGCCATTCTTATGGAGCTTCGGCTCAAAATTTAATGGTTAGCTACCATGAGATAGCGTCTCGTCTTGTGTTACACGTGTTGGTGAGTTTTCATACTCCCGTTTTGTGATACGCCTCCCCCTTCTTGTGATTTCTGGATTTCTTGTAATGATTTCTGGAATTTTGTGCTTCACCAATTTTCGTGATTTCGATTGATAAGTTTTATCAATTTTTGTGCATTGGTGAATTTGTGTGTCATTGACTTGTTATGAATACAAGTTTAGGGTATGATACCCTATTTTATCTTTGAGAAGATTCTTGTGATATTGATTAATCTCTTGTTGATTTTCAATTACATACTTATAGTAGTATGCCATTATGGTTGTTACATGTTCATTGTTTGCACCAAAATTGGTCACAAACACCCGGTAGTCGCTGAAAGCACCAGTATGCAATCACAATTCACAGATAACAAATGTGTAGAGAAATAAAAATGAAGAACACTCAAAAAATTGAAAAGAACAACAATAAACAACACAGATTTTATAGTGGTTCGGCGATCTTGCCTACGTCCACTCTGAAGCTTATGATTTTATTGATTCACTTGATGACTTCAATCTGTTACAGCCTATTACAATTGATGGTAGCTCTGAAATTCGAATACAACAGTTATCATGAGATGTTGAATTGAATCCGGCAAAGTCTGGACGTTGAATCGCCGAAAAGCCCCCTTCTCTGTAGGCTTCAAGGGGCTATTTATAGGCGTAGGAGGCTGAGATCGCGCTCAAACTTCGGGAGACTTCTTTTGGCACGTGAGTGGGCCCACGTGCCCGGTCCCACCAAGTTTCGACTCAATCTGTGATCGATTCGAAACAACTTCATATCGATCAAAAAACGCTCCAATCGAGCTGAAACTCGGCAGGAGGGTTCTTTACCTTATATGGAAGCTACTGCAAAAATTTCGTGGCATTTGGATCAGGGATTTGGGAGATATGATCGATACGAGTTCAAATTGCTCGATGGCTGTCTGGTTCGAATCCATTAGTTCGAATCGGTCCCAGTCGAATCGATTGCGCCTGTGACAATGCGGCGATGTGGCGTGCCCTTCTCGTGCCGATCCTCTTTTCTCTCCGAGTTGGCCGCGTCGTATCCATGAGTTTCGCCACGCTTTCCCGGGTTTTAATCAATCAACCACATGCGCCTCGTATTGATTTGCAGTATGCATGGGCGCAGATTTGATCGATTCGAAACAGTGGTTGAAGATGGATACGAAACTGATCGATACGAAGCAATACTTGGGGAACTGATCGGTACGAACGAGGGTATGTAGTGGGATACGAACTAGATGGATTCGAACTATACAAAACTAGGTTCGAATGGATTAAGGCGACGTTATTCCGATGGATACAAACCTGATGGTTTCGAATAATCCACCACCTCAATCCTTCGATGAATATCTCCACACTGACCGATACGAATCCGATGGATTCGAATAGCACGGCCAAGGTTCGACTTGAACCGGATCGATTTGAACAAATCGTCATCATGATGCTGATCAAGTCGAGCTAGATCGATTCAAAATCCAACCTTCCTCCATGGATACGAACAGTGTATTTTCTCTAACTTGTATCGATCATATCTCATTCATGCGAACTCCGATTAACCTGAAATTTAAAACGCTGGCTTTCATGGATTTGCTTGTCATGTCCTATCAAATGTAGCTTGATTCGGGCTCGGACAAAATTCATCGATATCCATGGTGAAACAGTGTATAACGAACTTTTACGACGAACTGTCTTTTGTTTTCCATTCAACTTTTTGGTGTCACGGCCTTGCCAAAAGGCGGGATAACATTTGCCCCCCAAAACATGCCTTGCGATAGGAAGGTGTGTTTTGTAGTTCCATAAGCTGGATGTTCATATCCTATCATTGACCTATAAAGAAGTGCGCGTGCCACACCACCAGAATTCAAGTTACCATCGGTGGAGATGTACGATGGGAGGACGGACCCTGCGGTCCATCTGATGAAGTATATGAGGCATATGGAGGTACTGGCGGCATCACAGGAAGTCATGGCCCGGTGCTTTCCATTGTATTTGAAAGATATCGCAGCATTATGGTTTAGGCAGTTGGAGAATGGCTCCATAAGAACATGGGCAGATTTAACTGAAAGATTCATGGAGCAATTTAGGGTCCACATTGCAAGACCCAAGAATGTGATGAGTTTGGCAACACTAAAGCAGAAAGCTGGAGAATCTTTAAGGAGTTTTCTGATGCGATTTAACGCGGCAGTAACATCAGTGGATCGACCAGATCCATCTATGGTCATGATGGCAGCTGTATCTGGAATATCTGATGGCACGGAGTTCAAGAATTCACTAACTAAGAATCCACCTACGGACCTGGGAGAGTTTTATCATGAAGCCGAAAATTTATTGCGATTAGAGGATTCTCGTACAGAGAGAGAAGAAGAAATCGATGTTTATGCAATTAGAGGCGGTAATTCACCTGGAAAAGGTGCAGAGACTGGTAAAGGGAAGTGAAAGGCTGAAGAGAATGATGACAGTTCAAAGCGGCAACGGAGGAAGCCGTGATTTACCACCTATTCAGAACTGAACGAGGGTTTGGAGCGAATCTACCAAGACACCCGAGAGCAAGTTGCCTATCGTAGACCAATGCGACGGGATCCGACTACCGACGAAAGAAAATCGGACAAATATTGCTTATTCCACGAGCTGAATGGACATAGCACAAATGACTGTAGACACCTGAAGGATGAGGTAGAAGGGCATATCAGAAACGGTAGGCTACTTCAGTATGTGAGAAGGCGAGCTCCAACGGTGGAACCAGAGCGACCACTATCTACATTAGCTAGGGGTGACCTCGAGCCGGGGCACCGTATGGTTATCAATTGATTTAAATAACGACGAACAAGTCGTAAACTTCTCACTAACACGGTTAAACCATTTACACATGTGGGAGATCGCGAACGATCCACAGGCATGCTTTGAATGATTATTGACCGTCTCGTAGTGAGAATTTACACTTTGACATCCTTGCTTTGCTTTTGTTTCATGTTGATTTGGACATTTAGACTTTGTTTGTTTAGACATTATGTTATGGAATTCATGTGAACGTCAATTTGATATTTGCAATTCTGTAGAAGAAGTTACTCGCGTATGCTTTGGATCACGAACGGTCCACAAGCACACCTGGTATGGCGACGAACCACCACGATCGCTGATTCAGAAATTCACCCGAATTTGAACCTGGTATTGATAATACTAAGTCCCCTCCGGGCACACTCATTCGCCTCGAACGGCACCCGACCTCGAACGGTCACCATTAGCCTCGAACGGCACCCGACCTCGAACGGTCACAATCTGCCTCGTACGGCACCCGACCGCGAACGGTCACACTCATCTAGTATAACATTCGATCGCGAACGATCACACTCTGCCTCGTGCGGCAACCGACCACGAACGATCACAATTCACCCAGTATGACAATCGATCGCGAACGATCACATTCTGCCTCGTGCGGCATCCGATCGCGAACGATCACATTTTAACTCGTGCACCATACGACCACAAAAGGTCACAATCCATCATAATGCGTCTAGAATGACACCCGATCGCGAACGGTCACAATTCGTCTAGAACGACATCCGACCGCGAATGGTGCCATTTCTTTATTTGCCGCGAACGTCATCCGACCGCGAACGGTCCCAATTCTTTATTTGCCGCGAACGGCATCCGACCGCGAACGGTCCCATTTTTTTTATTTGCCGCGAACGGCATCCGACCACGAACGGTCCCATTTCGTTATTTGCCACGAACGGCATCCGACCTCGAAAGGTCACATATCACCTCAAATGACATACGGTCGCGAACGATCGTCATTCATGGTCAGGAAAGACTATCAAGTTCTTTACAGATCGATGATAGGATATGAACATCCAGCTTATGGAACTACAAAACACACCTTCCTACCGCAAGGCATGTTTTGGGGGGAAAATGTTATCCCGTCTTTTGGCAAGGCCGTGACACCATAGGGTTAACTAAAAAACTAAAGACAGTTCGTCGTAAAAGTTCGATATACACTGTTTCACCATGGATATCGATGAATTTTTTCCGAACCCGGATCAGGCTACAATTGATAGGACACGGCAAGTAAAGTCATGAAAGCCATCACTCTAGATTTCAAGTCAATCTGAGTTCGTGTGCTCGAGTTATGATCGATGCAAAATGAAGGAGAATACCCTTATTCGAATCCATAGGCAACACCTCTGTTCGAATCCATCAGCGTCTCCCTATTCGAATCCATCAGCAGTTGGCCTCGATTCGCATCGATCAGCCATCATCAACTTCGCATCCTTCGGTAGGCATATGTTCGTATCCATCGTCACGCATGACCTCGTATCCATCAGTTGAAGGGACTTGACTGAATCCATCGAATTACCTCAACCCGTATCCATCAGTCAACCAGTCTTCATATCGATTAGACCATCATCATTCCTATCCATCAAGAGATGCTGCTTCGAATCCATTTTGCTATGACACTTTCGTATCGATCGACCGGAGTACATTACGATCGATACGAACGAGACCCAATGTTCGAATCCATGTATGTATATACTTTCGAGTCAAACGAGCTAGAGATGACGTGTTAAATCTTGGATGCGAACGCGGCAAAATATCCAGAGTGACTCAATCAACTCGGCGCAAAAGGAGGATCGAAGCGAGGAGTGCGCGCCGCGTCATCACAAAGCCACGTGAGAGGATCGATTCGAACAGATCGATTCGAAACCATGGATTCGAAGCAGACAACATTCCGAAGATCATTAGCCCAAATCGATCATATCTCCCAAAAAACAATTCCAAATGCCACGAAATTTTCACAGCAGCTTCCACACAAGGTAAAGAATGTTCCTGCCAAGTTTCAGCTCGATTGGATCAATTCTTGATGGATACGAAATCAATTCGTATCGATCACAGATCGAGTCGAAACTTGGTGGGACCGGTCGCATGGGCCCAGTCACATGCCAGAAGAAGTCTCCCGAAATTTGAGCGCAATCTCAGCCTCCTACGCCTATAAATAGCCCCTTGAAGCCTATAGAAAAGGGATCTTTGAGCCATTCAACGTCCAGACTCTGCCGGGTTCAATTCTACATCTTACCATCACTGTTGTATTCGAATTGGAGAGCTATCATCAATTGTAATCTACTGTAACAGATTGAAGTTATCAAGTGAATCAATAAAATCATAATCTTCAGAGTGGACGTAGGCAAGATCGCCGAACCACTATAAAATCTGTGTTGTTTATTGCTATTCTTTTCAATTTTCTGAGTGTTCTTCATTCTTATTCCTCTACATGTTTGTTAACTGTGAATTGTGATCTCGTACTGGTGCTTTCAACGACTATCGGGTGTTTATGACCAATTTTGGTGTTGTTTGAAAGTTCTATTCGTGCTTGAGCTCTCAAACTTGTCCCCCATTGTTGTACTTGTAATCTGAACAAGAAAGGAGAAATAATATATAAAGTGGACGTAGGCACATTCTGGCTGAACCACTATAAACCTGTGTGTCTTTTACAGTTTAGTCCTTGCTTTTTACATATTTGCATAAATCATCCAAATCACTAAAAACAACATAAAATCAACTAAATCATACGACTTGGAGGTGTTTTCCCATTTTTTGTGCAAACATTTTTGGTTCGAAGCAGTCTTTTGAATAAACTGTTGTGCAAAAATGGTAGCGCTTTGCGGAAGCTTATATCAACGGATCTTTGTCACCCAAATCACAAAGAGATAACTTGGATTGAAAATAAGACGGAATTGAAATCAAAACACAATAACACAGGATATTCCACCCAACCACCCACTTTATTGATTCACCAAAATTTTTTGTTTACAGTTAATAGAACAAAGCTAAAATAAACAAAATACCATTGAATCAATAACCAAATTGAGAAAGGGAGCAAAAATCTATATTCAAATTCGGGTGAATTTCTGAATCAGCGATCGTGGCGGTTCGTCGCCATACCAGGTGTGCTTGTGGACCGTTCGTGATCCAAAGCATACGCGAGTAACTTCTTCTACAGAATTGAAAATATCAAATTAACGTTCACATGAATTCCATAACAGAAATGTCCAAACAAACAAAGTCTAAATGTCCAAATCAACATGAAACAAAAGCAAAGCAATGATGTCAAAGTGTAAATTCTCACTACGAGACGGTCAATAATCATTCAAAGCATGCCTGTGGATCGTTCGCGATCTCCCACATG
Source organism: Allium fistulosum (assembly GCA_030737815.1). Lineage (NCBI taxonomy): Eukaryota > Viridiplantae > Streptophyta > Magnoliopsida > Asparagales > Amaryllidaceae > Allium > Allium fistulosum. The sequence goes on from CM060906.1 coordinate 332,411,499, forward strand.
TGTAAATGGTTTAACCGTGTTTGTGAGAAGTTTACGACTTGTTCGTCGTTATTTAAATCAATTGATAACCATACGGTGCCCCGGCTCGGGGTCACCCCTAGCTGATGTAGACGGTGGTCACTCTGTTTCCACCGTTGGAGCTCGCCTTCTCACATACTGAAGTAGCCTACCGTTCCTGATATGCCCTTCTACCTCATCCTTCAGGTGTCTACAGTCATTTGTGCTATGTCCATTCAGCTCGTGGAATAAGCAATATTTGTCCGATTTTCTTTCGTCGATAGTCGGATCTCGTCGCATTGGTCTACGATAGGCAACTTGCTCTCGGGTGTCTTGGTAGATTCGCTCCAAACCCTCGTTCAGTTCTGAATAGGTGGTAAATCGCGGCTCCCTCCTTTGTCGCTTTGACCTATCATCATTCTCTTCAGCCTTTCGCTTCCCTTTACCAGTCTCTGCACCTTTTCCAGGTGAATTACTGCCTCTAATTGCGTAAACATCGATTTCTTCTTCTCTCTCCGTACGAGCATCCTCTAATCGCAAAAACTTTTCGGCTTCATGATAAAACTCTCCCAGGTCCGTAGTGGATCCTTAGTTAGTGAATTCTTGAACTCCGTGCCATCAGATATTCCAGATACAGCTGCCATCATGACCATAGATGGATCTGGTCGATCCACTGATGCTGCTGCCGCGTTAAATCACGTCAGAAAACTCCTTAAAGATTCCCCGGCCTTTTGTTTTAGAGTCGCCAACTCATCACGTTCTTGGGTCTCGAAATATGAACCCTGAATTGTCTCATAAATCTTTCTGTCAAATCTGTCCAAGTCCCAATGGAGCCACTCTCCAGTTTTTCTAAACCATAGCGCTGCAATGTCCGTCAAATACAATGGAAAGCACCGGGCCATGACTTCCTGCGATGCCCCCAGCACTTCCATGTGCCTCATATACTTCGTTAGATGGACCGCTGGATCCGTTCGCCCATCATACATTTCCACCGACGGTAGCTTGAAGTCTGGTGGATTCCTGGCCTGCTTGATCGTAGGAGTAAAGGGACTCCTATGTACATCCTCCAAATCTCTATTGACTAGTCCGCCTCTCATGGCCCGTCTGACCATCTCTGCCAACTTGTCGTTGTCGTCAGTCTGTGATCTTTGAGTGTTACCTTTGTTCTGCCCCCTGCCTGAGCGTTCATCCCTCTATTGTCACCAGGTTGCTCGGATGTCCCTGAATCTCTTCCCGGGATTGGATCAAAATGCTCTAAGTGTGTGCCCCCCAGCTCTGGCGCTGCGCCAGATGGTCCTGCTCCGTTCTGGATTCTGGCTGTTCCTTGATTTTGATGGATGTTCCATGTCTTTTACTTTATACCATATCATCTGATATTTATAGCTAGACTGATCCGTTTATTATTTTCTTATAAATAATACTCGGGTCAGACCGAGATGTTACAGGTGCTTCTGCTTGACTTCTCTTCTGGGATTATTCCAACTTTTGGCTAACTACTTAGATTAGTAGTTTTTGGATGTACACCTTTGAGATATAGACTCTATGTTGTGTACTTATTCTTTTGTATAGCACGTGTTGCTATTCTTTTGTATTATCGTGGATCTTTTCGACCACTACTCTGATGTACGCTTTCATGTGTTATATATATATATATTCATATCTTTTTCCGCCTTTGTGATATGGATGTCTGTGACTGATTTATGTTATGTTTATTTCTATGTTTGTTTCCGAAGATTATATATAGCCACTGTGTGATAGCTTTGAGTTTGTATCGGTATGTCGGATTTCCTCCTTAAATGAAGTACATGCTATACTATCTGACATATCGGTGCTCGCACAAAGAAGTTACATGGATGGTCGCTCCTCAACAGCCTTATTCTCCGTGCTAGTTGACAGCATTACACCATAGTGTTCTTCGCTAGCGTGGGTATAGAGGTGGGGCGTCACACATGTGCTCATTTCGTTGATCTACGTTACACAGGTTTATAGGAGAAAAATGAGTGGAACAGTTCTACCCAAGTCTACATCAATGTGCATTAATGGGGACTTGTCATATCCATATCCAGCTTTCTCGATTGTCTGCTCAATCACATTGTATTCAATGCTATTTATACGTGTCTTATTCTGAATGGCTATCTTTCTTAACATTATATATAAGTCATTTTGAATTTCAGTAAATTCTCCTTATTCTTCATGTATTTAGGATTGTCATTATTAAAATCTAATGGTAATTGATTATCGTGCATTTAAATTTTTAGGGTTGAGATTCCTTTACCAAAAACTATATATATATATTCCTCTTCCCATTTTCATTTCTCTTTAATTACTCAAGAAATTCTAACTACAAATCATGGTGGCTCTTCTCTTTATTTCTTCACAACGCTCCTTACTCTGACTTGTGGATTGTTTAAAATCATCGGTTAGCCATTTTATTTTCCATTTATTTTCCTATACATCTTTCCTCTTCCTTTTGATTTATTATGCATATCCACATCTTAAATTTGTTTGGGGAAATGTCTATACAGGTTGTTTGATTGATTCGGTATTTAGATAAACTCATTTTTTATTCATTCTTAAGTTGGGTTGATTTGATTGATTGACTATGATTATGGTTGTAACAACCCGTAATTTTATCACTTTATATCAGAATACTTAATTAATTTTAAACATTCAAATATAGGATTGTTAAACATAAATAATCATGTTTTTTTTATAAATGATAATGGTGATCTTATTTTGAATAAGTATTTACAAAATTATATCCTCGGAAAAATATCGATAAAATGACCGAAAATCATTTTATCGATAAACAGCTTTTTAACCATCAGAAGTCACGAACAAAAATGGATACATACACTTATTTCTCCACTTAAGTAAGAATATGTAACAAAATTATTTATTTTATTTTTGGAAATAAAACATCTTTATGACATCATCAAGGATGTCATCACTTTTATATATTTTCTAGAATTTTAATATTAAGTTTAAATATTCGAATAATTGTTTTAAAATAATTATAATTAGTTTTAATTGGTTATATAAGGATAATAGGTGATTTAAAATGGTTCCGTAAATATATAGAATTGTTTTATAAAGATATACAAACTTCGTCGCATTTTGGTAAATCGACATTGTATTTTTACAAATGGATTTTAATATTATTTAATATGGTTTTATAGCTTAAATAATTTTATTTTAATTATTTATAAATGGTAAGAAATTTATTTTCAAATTTTGATTACATAAATAAATAGTTTAATTAACAACTGAAAATATGGCCGAAAATCAAATTCTGGATCAAACGAAAGTTGTTTAAAGTCATTGCAACCTTGTTTTTGTGTCTTGTGCACATGTATACATGTAACAACCCGTAAATTTGCGATAATTTAAATTGTTAATTTGATTAAATTTTGTGATATAATATTGAAAGAAATAATTTTTTTTGATTTATTAATGAAATTAATGACTAGAATGAATTGTAACAATATTTAATTTAGGCTAATTATTAACAATTGAAATGAAATTCCAAAAACAAAATAATGTAAAATGTTATACTAGGCTATAAATTAAATATAAGAAACAAACGTAAATATTGAATTAATTAATTAATTAATATATAATAAGTGGTAATTGAATAAAATCAATGTTCTATGAGTAATTATAATATTTGTTGGAAATGTTAAACTTATAAAAGTGTGATTAAGAGTGAATGGCAACAATTATTATAAGTTACATATATATTTAAGCCGTTAAATAGAATTTGAAATCAATTGGAATAAATCTAATGTAATATTATGTTAATGTAAATTAAGTTAATATTTGGAAATAATGTTAATTTTATTCATAATATAATAATTGGTTGAATAAAAAGAAAGGAAATCAAGGTTTATTAATTTATTGGAATTTAGATTTTAATAATTGGATTAATTACAAATAAATGAAATTAAATATTCAAATAGTACGTTAATGGAGACTGAGATGAAATTTGAGAAAATTAATGTAATAGATCATGAACTAATTTTAATTTCATCCGTTTGATAATAATGGATTGAATAATAGGATGAAAGGTCAATTAAATGGAATTATTGAAAATTTAATTTATAATTTCTGAATTTAATGAAATTGAAATTAAACACCGGAATTGATGAATTAATCAACTTTAAAATTGACATCTAAATTTGTTTAACTTATTGTAAGTGATTAAGAAATCAAAAATGATGAAGATTGTTAGTTATTAACTTTGAAATAAAAATGTGGTTTAATTAATTTAATTATTAATTAATTTAATTAACGTGAAAATAGCCATTTTGGCCACTGACTCGGATTTTGACGAAACTAGTTTCATCGGATCCATAACGGTGAATTATTATAGGATTTCAAGTTTCGTAACGATCGGACTTGTCGTTTGATCGTACGGGCTCGAAACGCCTTGAAATCGATTCAATTGAAATCAATTTGAAATATGCTGATTTTGGCATAACTTCTTCATACGATGGAATTAGGACCTGAAACCCGTTCCATTGAATTTAAAATATTTGAAAGCATCTATTTTTATATATGGGTTGACCCATTTTCGTTCCGGAGTCGAAACGGGCTTTTCGGGCCATTTATCATTCAACGTTATAATCAAATCTTATCCATTCATCTCGATTCTGACCTACCTATAAATAACCTATTATAAATCCTAGTGTTCCTCAACTCAGTTTGTTTGTACGTACAATTTCATTTGTTCCTCTCTTTCTAATGGCAGACAAACCCAAAATTATCCAATTCAATTTCAATTCAAAATTCAAATTCAAAATCAAATCTTCTTAAACTATATCGAATTATATATTGATTTGAAGCTCTCGACGAGCACATCTCAGATCTGTAATTTGTTTTCCAATTTAAACCACTGTTCGTCTAGAAATTGAAGAACAATTCTCGGTCGTTCAATTCGTCATGATCGACTGCAACCGATCGTCGAATAGATGATACTGGGATGTGGAGAGCGACGAGCGCAGTTCATCGGAGTTGTTCGTTCGCGGAGTTAACGGTCGGATTTGGCGAAATAATTCGATCTAGGGCATTTTTCCTGGCGGCGGCTGCTCGTGACTAGGGGCATCAGGCAGCGTACGGTGGTCGGGGAAAGGAACCATGGTAGGTGGCGACGACTCGGAGGCGTTCGGCGTGGTCGTGGCGCATCCGGATAGGCTCGCGTTCACCTGAGAAATTGGCTGCACTAGGGTTTTGTTCATTGCCGCGTTCGATTCCAGGGGGACAGTGAGGATGACGTGGCAAAGTATCACTGGTTCGTTCTCTTTATTTTATTTATTCCATATTTTTAAAATCGTTGAACTCTAACTTTCATAACTTTCACATACGAGGTCCGTTTTACGTGTGGTTTCTTCCGCTAGGATCGTATTGAAATTTCAGAGATTTTGAGGCTGGTTTGGACAAATTCTAAGACCGTTCAAATTTTGGGTGTAAATTGAATTTAAGTTCGATTTAAATTCAAAGGTGAGTGTTTCAACCCACTCACAACTTCTAAAATTTCTTATGTTTATTAAATTTAATTTATGATGTGATTAGAAATTTATTTATGACTGTTTGGTATATTTTAAATCATCATCTCAGTTAATTTGCATTTATTTGAATTAAATCATTAGTTAATTTATTGTTGAATATAAATTGCCAATTGAATACCCGTTATTGATTATTAGTTCTATATTGATATTTATTGATTGATTTGGATGATGATTGTGATGGATGTTGATTGTTGATGTTGGTTGAATGGATGTTGTATTTTATACCGTTATAAACTGCAAGTTCGTTATGGATTTTATTTATTTCGGGATTGCGGTTCGAAATGATATATAATCGTAAAATTTTAAATTGTGGATTGAAATGATAAATATCCGTATTACATGACCCTAGGGTAGAAAATTATATACGGACACCGGACTGGTTAAATTAAATGATTTTAAAATCCTTAAGTTTCGAATTTAATTAAATGATATTTTGAAATAAAAATTTGATTTATATAAATTGAAGTATTTTTGGGAAAATCAAGTTTTGCGATGAAATGTGAATTGGTTTAAAAAGGATTTTCTTTAAGAAATTAAATTGGAAGTTTGAAGTTAAACGTTTAAGTATAAATGAAATTCTATCGAAATTGAGTTATTAAATTTGTTTGAAAATAACTTTGAAATTTTTTGAAGTTGGAGTAATCCGTATTGATATTTTGAACATGGATTGAAACGATATGAAATTCGATAGTTTATTGAAATTTGGTTTGTCGATTTGGAAATTTGAAATGGTCCAAATATGTTGAAATGAAATGAATAGTTTAATTTGATATTAATTTCAAACTCATATTTTAATATAAACTGTTTTAAAGATATATTATTTAAAATTTCTAATTATTAAGATTTTCAAATTTATTAAACTATTTAACCAATATGAACTATATAAATTATTTTAATCTATTTTAAAACCAATTCAATTTATTTTAAACTAATTAAACCATTTTAATTTATTTTAAATATAATTAATCTAATTTAAAGTTATTTAATCTATTTTAATTTTATTTATCTAAATTTAATCTATTTAACCATCTTAAATCAATTTAAAAATATTTTACCTATAATTAAACTATTCTAGAGCATTTTAACCATTTATAACTATTTAAAACTAATTTCAAAATTTCCAAACTAAGTACGTGGAAGAGTTTATATTCATTTCAATTGGTTTAAAAAGAGAATAAGGTTAAATGATGTTATAACCTAAGTTGGAATTGAAATGTATAATGAATTGAAATGATGATTTTGAAGTAAGGACTTAACCTGAAAGGAAATATGATTTTGGAAGAAATTATGGTTTTCGAAACGAAATAATTTCAAAGTGAAATGATTTGAAAGAGATATGGTTTTTGAGAAATATGATATTTCGATATAAATTGTGAATATGACTTTTGAAAGGAAATAAATTTTTCGAACTATGATTTCAAATGCGATACGATTTCAAAGGTAATATGAGTAATGATTTCGAAAATGATATGATTTGAATTGAATGTGATATTTTGATATCAATTATGAAATGATTTTGCAAATGTAAAAGAACCATCCGGTGTGTAATAAGCGATTGGTTGTTAAAGAGACCGGGATCAGATATGGGTATACTCTTTGTCGATACTGAAAACCACTTTGACAACTGTGTACGCGGTGGAGAGTCCAGAATAAAGTAGGATGGTGGCGAAGATCCTATAATGTATATACGTGGACCCGACTCCCGTGAGTTGGCATAAGGTGGCTAAAACAGGAGCAATCGACGTGCCAATGAGGTAGATCCTCTGATCGGACACATTCCATCGATCTATATTCTGACTTTGAGATTTATTCGGTGGCCACCATTCGATTTTACTCGGGAGTGTGTTTCGAGTTGTGCGGTAGTTGCGGCTATGTGTTACCAATAGTCCGTAAGTGTAATTGGTATATCTACCCTGGCATTGCCTAGTTGTGCCGTGTCACCCACCCTAGCGCGCCTTCTACGAGTTTTTTTATGTCGTATCTATGTGGTATCCTTTGGCGGCTCCAGTTTACGGGGATAGCATAACGTATTGTACTACATAGTAGTATCCTTCTACGAGTTTTTTAACGCTATTTTTAAATAGTATACTTTACTGTAGACATATTATAATAGCGTATTGTACTGCATAGTAGATAGTTTAACGGATCCTTAGGAGATGTGAATCCCGAACATCTCTTAAGTTACTGCACTCACGTTAGACACTGGATAGGAGATGTCAAACCCCGTAAACATCTCCGACGCCGTTTACACTTATATTTATTTACCGTTGATTTAACTCACATAAGATCTTTTAGTTCTGACTCGAGTATTTTGTCTTTTTAATTCGCTCGGGTCAGCCTGAGCATTTCAAGATTTGAAGACCTTATTTCCGGAGGACGATGACAAAGATTGTATTATTATTATTTACTATATTATTCCACTGCATCATACTGTTCCACTACAATGTTATGTATTTATCTCTGATATGTGTAACTCTGATTTTTGTATTGGATAAGTATAATCAAATGTTTTGTATACAGCTTCATGAACTGTTATTCGATTATTATATTTTGTCATTCCGCTGCGAGATTCTGTTTTGTTTTTATTTCTTTCTCTTTTTCTTATTCACCCCAAATAACAATTCGCCCTTCTATATGGTTTGAGTCGGCATGTGTGTCTGCTTAAAGCATACAAAAAGGCGGGATGTTACAGTTGGTATCAGAGCTTTGGTTTAGCGATAACCTTAGCTTTGTGGGGTCTGTCTCTTTATTAATAGGGTAGTAATACCCTATGATGAGTCGCTCAGAGTATATATATGAGAGAGCGTACTTGTTAGTGTTATAAAAGGTTTTTATATTGTGTTTATTTGTTCCATTTTGTATTTATAAATTCTGGTTGGTGCATAGGACGCTATGACATCGATAGGGATTTCTAAACACTTAATAGGACAGACCGACATAATATTGTTTCGAAATATAGGTAAATGAAATTTTTTTGCCTATTATATTTTCTGTATATAAAATAATAAATTTTATAAATTATATATTTGGTTGTAATATATTGGTTGTTAGTTAGTGAAATTTATAAATAGTAGTTGGAAATAAGATTTGAAAATAAAATAAATGAAATTTGGAAATTTAGTTTCCGGGATTTTTTGAAAATTTCTTTCAAAGGATTTTGGAATATAGTAGTATTATTTGGAAGTATTTTTTGATATTAATATTTCAATATATTGAAAGAATTGTTTTAATGAAATTTTGGAAAGAAATAAGTTTTGTACTCCCCTCTCCGTCGCTGGAAAATAATTTCGGTGATGAGTGCACGCATCATCGACATTCATTTTCGAGTTTCGAAGTGGGAAGACCACTGTAGTAGTTTTACTGCAGATTTATTTTGATAAACAAATATAAATTTCAAATTGTTTTGAATATAATTGGATATATAAATTGTAAGTGTATACATCTATCTATTATTTTTAAATGGTTTGACACGTAACCTGGCATTTAGTTCTTAAATTTCTATGAATTAGAGATTTTAATTAATGAAATGGAATTTAAATAATTAATAATTGGAACCTCTAAATGAAATAAGAGATTAAATGCTAGGTTATAAATGAAATATACAAGAAATTTGAAGCTTGTAACCTGTAAAACAAAGGATATGATTATTGAACATTAAGTTAATTAAAAGAAATGAGATAAACTTGTGTAACTTTCAATTTCATTCTTAAAAGCATATATATATATAACTTACCAAATATGAAAAAGTTGAAATGTTTAATAAGAAAATGTAATAGGATATTATACAAGAAAAACTTAAAGTAATGAAAGTATTCAATGAAATTCTTTAATAAATAAGAATTTGATGTTGTAGTTGTTATAAACTTAAGTTATAATTAAAATATTACTATAATAAAATGAGATAGAAAAGTAAGTATTGTAAGTAAGTAATTAGAAACTTAAGTAAGTGAATTGATATGCTAGGTAATTGAATGGAACATGAATACTAAAAAAATGAATTATAAACTTAAGTAAATGTTTGAAGCCATTGATAAATAAAGGAAATGAATGTAAATCAAAAGCAAGAAACTTAAGAATGAATTTATGCACTACTAAGTATTAAGGTCTGATTGAAATCAAGTATATAAATTAATTAATGAAAACTAAATTTGTAATAAAATGTTTAAAATACTTGAATAATAAATTCAGTGATTAGTATAAACAATTGAATGGAATAACTTATGTGAGAAATGAATATAAAGTAATGCAAAGAAATTGACATTATTTGAACAAATGAAAATGAGATTTTGTAAGTAATGAATGAAAGTAAATGAAAATAAGTGCTGAATGAATAGATGGGAATAAAAATTTTGTAAGAAATAAATGTTAAATTAAAGGAAGTAATCACTGAATGAGTGAAAAAATGAATGAACAACAACTCTTGGGAAAGAAATTAATACGAATAAACTTAAATAATGTTAGAAATCTGTTGTTTGTTTGGTTTATGGATTGTTTGGGAAATGATACTTCTAATTGTTTGGATGTGTGAATAATCTATTGAGTTTTATCTAAGACTGTTGAGTAGATGATATACTTAGTAGTTTATTTGTCATTCTATGTGATTAAAGGAGTCAAAACCCGAACAAACCCTTTGTTTTACTTGCCATGGGTGAATGGTTGATTACTTTGATTCCTGGTAATGATTGTATGCTTGTTTGTAAGTGATTGTTGTTATGTTGCATTGATTTGTTTTTAAGTGGTTGAACCAACTTTAAATATTTCATTTTATATATTATTAACTCGTTTAGATTATATAATTGAAATACAGGTTATGGAAGCAATTGCTACTGCTTTGGGTTTCATAATTAAGCATTGTTTGCCTGACAAATAGGTACGTTCTCGGATTACGGTTTATAGCGATATTATATTGTTTTCCCGCTGTTGGGATATATTATTTTGAAATTTTTTATGATATATATTATTTTATTGATGTTATAACTTCTCCCGAGCCTCTCCGTACAAAGGAGACTCTGCCGAAATTTTTCGTGAATTTTGGACTTAGAAAATTTTGTGAAATATTTTCCAAACTTTTATTTACTTGAATATAAAAGGATTTAAGTGTTATAAATTGATATATTTTATTTAAATTATTTAATTTTGTAAATTAATTGTTTATAAATCTAATATTTTGAATAAGATATATTGATTACTTAATTCTCTTCTTTTCCCTCCCTTTTTCCTTTTCGGGGACGAAAAGTTTTGAGTGGGAGAGTGTAACAACCCGTAAATTTGCGATAATTTAAATAGTTCATTTGATTAAATTTTGTGATATAATATTGAAAGAAATAAAAATTTTGATTTATTAATGAAATTAGTGACTAGAATGAATTGTAACAATATTTAATTAAGGCTAATTATTAACAATTGAAATGAAATTCCAACAATAAAATAATGTAAAATGTTATACTAGGCTATAAATTGAATATAAGAAACAAACATAAATATTGAATTAATTAATGAATTAATATATAATAAGCGGTAATTGAATAAAATCAATGTTCTGTGAGTAATTATAATATTTGTTGGAAATGATAAGCTTATAAAAGTGTGATTAAGAGTGAATGACAACAATTATTATAAGTTACATATATATTTAACCCGTTAAATTGAATTTGAAATCAATTGCAATAAATCTAATGTAATATTATGTTAATGTAAATTAAGTTAATATTTGGAAATAATGTTAATTTTATTCAAAATATGATAATTGGTTGAATAAAAAGAATGGAAATCAAGATTTATTAATTTATTGGAATTCAGATTTTAATAATTGGATTAATTGCAAATAAATGAAATTAAATATTTAAATAGTACGTTAATGGAGATTGAGATGAAATTTGAGAATATTAATGTAATAGATCATGAACCAATGTTAATTTCATCCATTTGATAATAATGGATTGAATAATAAGATGAAAGGTCAATTAAATGGAATTATTGAAAATTTAATTTATAATTTCTGAATTTAATGAAATTGAAATTAAACACTGGAATTGATGGATTAATCAACTTTAAAATTGACATCTAAATTTGTTTAAATTATTATAAGTGCTTAAGAAATCAAAAATGATGAAGATTGTTATTTATTAACTTTGAAATAAAAATGTGGTTTAATTAATTTAATTATTAATTAATTTAATTAACGTGAAAATAGCCATTTTGTCCACTGACTCAGATTTCGACGAAACCAGTTTCATCGGATCCGTAATGGTGAATTATTATAGGATTTCAAGTTTTGTAACGATGTACTTGTCGTTTGACCGTACGGGCTCGAAATGCCTTGAAATCGATTTAATTGAAATCAATTTGAAATAAGCTGATTTTGGCATAACTTCTTCATACGATGGAATTAGGACCCGAAACCTATTCCATTGAATTTAAAATATTTGAAAGCATTTATTTTGATATATGGGTTGACCCATTTTCGTTCCGGAGTCGAAACGTGCTTTTCGGGCCATTTATCGTTCAACATTATAATCAAATCTTGTCCATTCATCTCAATTCTGACCTACATATAAATAACCTGTTATAAATCCTAGTGTTCCTCAACTCAGTTTGTCTATATGTACAATTTCATTTGTTCCTCTCTTTCTAATGGCAGACAAACCCTAAATTATCCAATTCAATTTTAATTCAAAATTCAACTTCAAAATCAAATCTCCTCAAACTATATCGAATTATATATCGATTTGAAGCTCTCGACGAGCGCATCTTAGATCTGTAATTCGTTTTCCAATTTGAACCACTGTTTGTCCAGAAATTGAAGAACAATTCTCGACCGTTTAATTCATCACGATCGACTACAACCGATCGTCGAATAGATGATACTGGGTCGAATAGATGATACTGAGATCGTCGAATAGATGATACCGTTAGTTAATTTATTATTGAATATAAATTTTCAGTTGAATACCCGTTATTGATTATCAGTTCTATATTGATATTTATTGATTGATTTGGATGATGATTGTGATGGATGTTGATTGTTGATGTTGGTTGAATGGATGTTGTATTTTATACCATTATAAACTACAAGTTCGTTATGGATTTTATTTATTTCGGGATTGCGGTTTGAAATGATATATAACCGTAAAATTTTAAATTGCGGATTGAAATGATAAATATCCGTATTACTTGACCCTAGGGTAGAGAATTATATATGGACACCGGATTGGTTAAATTAAATAATTTTAAAATACTTAATTTTCGAATTTAATTAAATGATATTTTGAAATAAAAAATTGATTTATATAAATTGAAGTATTTTTGGGAAAATCAAGTTTTGCGATGAAATGTGAATTGGTTTAAAAAGGAATTTCTTTAAGAAATTAAATTGGAAGTTTGAAGTTAAATGTTTAAGTATAAATGAAATTCTATCGAAATTGAGTTATTAAATTTGTTTGAAAATAACTTTGAAATATTTTGAAGTTGGAGTAATCCGTATTGATATTTTGAATATGGATTGAAACGATATGAAATTCGATAGTTTATTGAAATTTGGTTTGTCGATTTGGAAATTTGAAATGTTCCATATATGTTGAAATGAAATGAATAGTTTAATTTGATATTAATTTCAAACTCATATTTTAATATAAACTGTTTTAAAGATATATTATTTAAAATTTCTAATTATTAAGATTTTCAAATTTATTAAACTATTTCACCATTATTAACTATATAAATCATTTTAATCTATTTTAAAACCAATTCAATTTGTGTTAAACTAATTAAACCATTTTAATTTATTTTAAATATAATTAATCTATTTTAAAGTTATTTAATCTATTTTAATTTTATTTATCTAAATTTAATCTATTTAACCATCTTAAATCTATTTAAAAATATTTTACCTATAATTAAACTATTCTAGAGCATTTTAACCATTTATAACTATTTAAAACTAATTTCTAAATTTCCAAAACAGGTAAGTGGAAGAGTTTATATTCATTTCAATTGGTTTAAAAAGAGAATAAGGTTAAATGATGTTATAACCTAAGTTGGAATTTAAATGTATAATGAATTGAAATGATGATTTTGAAGTAAGGACTTGTTAGTGCCAAAATTGGTCACTAACCCCCAAATCCAGACGAAAGCACCAAATACCAATCACATCTCAGAGATAGAATATAGGTAGAGAGTAATAATGTGAAGAACAGTTAAAACTAAAATGAAAGCAGTAAAGAACAATAGATTTTATAGTGGTTCGGCTAACTCCGGCCTACGTCCACTCCAGAAGTTTGCTTTTTATTGCTGTAATAATCGATTACAGTTACAAAATGGCAGAGTTGCCTTAGCCTTAGAAAAGAGAAAGTAAGAGAGCAGAAAGAAGATCCCCTTTTACTGTGCCCCTACCTCTCTATTTATAGACAAAGATGGGTTGGACTTCCCTGGTGGGCCTGGCAGCCGAGTACCTCAGCCCAAATGGAGTGGTCTCCATATGTCGAACCATAGATGCCGAACGCTGAATGCCGAACAAGGTGTGAATGTCGAACGATCTCCTCATGCCGAATGTTGGGAGGTGCGAGGTACAGAGGTATCGAGGTGCGAGGTACCAAGATATGGAGGTGTGAGGTATGGAGGTGCGAGGTGCAATGCCGAGCGAGGTGAGGTATGTCGAACGACCCATCCAATGCCGAACGCTCCTTGATGCCGAACGATCCATCCAATGCCGAACGTCTCCAGATGCCGAACGAGATTTATACCGAGTGCTCCATCCAATGCCGAACAACGATCTCTCTATGCCGAACGCTCGTCCAGTGCCGAACATTCCTCTATGCCGAACGATCCTTCTAATGCCGAGCACTCGTTCAGTGCCGAACGCTCGTCCAGTGCCGAACATTCCTCTATGCCGAACGATCCTTCTAATGCCGAGCACTCGTTCAGTGCCAAACGATCCCTCTATGTCGAACGACGATCTCTCTATGCCGAACGCTCGTCCAGTGCCGAACATTCCTCTATGCCGAACGATCCCAATGCCGAACCTCCATCAAGCCGAACCATTGATCAACCTTTATCCAACCATATTTCCATCTTCCAAGCATGTTGCGTCATCCATCCATCCAATCAACTGAATCCATCGTACTCTAGCCTTGACGAACATGCAGTTGATTAGGTTAAACCCGTCTGTCCACGGCCTTGCCAAAAGGCGGGTTAACACTTGCCCCCCAAAACATGCCTTGCTGTGAAAGGTGTGTTTTGAATAGCCTCAAGTCCAATATCCCAAGTATGTATGTTATCCACATCCATATTTTCCGATTCATAATCCAATCCATTACCAAGCTATCTCATCCGAGTGCCACGTCCATATCCTGATCCATTTCCGCGACTGTTCCGAGTCGATGACTGATTCTTATCCTGTGACCAAGTCCTTATCCAATTCCACATCCATCGGAACCCGACTACCGAGTTCCAATCCATCCATATCCAATAACCTATAACCATATCCGTTACCTCTCCGGGTCGATATCCAAATCCGGGACCGCTCCGGGTCCTTGTCCGAATCCTTAGCTATTCATAGCCAATATCTAAATTCGTAACCTCTCCGGGTTCTTGCCAAGCGCAATCCACACTTGATGGCCTATGTTAAGTAATTCCATGGTGTTCATGGTTCAGTGTCCCTGAACGTCGAAGAATGCCGTGGCTTAAGTCCTAAGCCGAATCCTGGTCACTCCGGACCCTTGCCGAGCATAGTCCATACTCGACGATCTAAAATAGTAACCGATAATATATGGCCTAAGTCCTAGGCCGAATTCTGGTCTCTCCGGACCCTTGCCGAGCATAGTCCATACTCGACGACCTTTTAGCCAAAAATCCAGAGAAAACCCAATCAAAATCTAATCCGAAATCCAAATCCAAATAGAAAACCAGAAACCCATATCAAAAATCCATACCAAAAAGTAAACATCCAAACCAGAATCCAAACCAGAAAATGAGCAAAACAGGGAGTTCAAACCAAACCAGAAAAAGAAAATGTCCAAGTCAAAGGAAAAAACAGATTTCACAAACCCAGGCGTTTCGGTAAGCCATCATCTCAGAGCATGCCTGAGGGTTATCTTCGACCCCGTACATGAGTAAGTGATTTAACCGTTGGCCCGGAGTTTGTTACTTATTCCAAACCACCAAGATTAGTTGATGACCAATCGGCCACCATTCCTGGGCCTCATGCCCTCGTCGTTCAAGGTAGGCGGTGGCTGCTCCTGTTCCACCGCCGCATTCCGAGTTCCGACATACTGTCGCAACTGACCATTCCTTATATGCTCCTCGATTATGTCCTTCAAATGCCGGCAGCTGTTAGTGTCATGCTCGTCCAGGTCATGAAAAAAACAGTGCCTTCCTGACGCCCTTTCTCGTTCTGAGGGTTCCCTCCTTGCTGGCCTTCGATAAGAAAGGCGATCTCGAGTATCTAAGAAAATCCGCTCCAACGTTGCGTTCAATCCTGTGTAAGTGGAGAACTTTGGTTCTCCCCAGCGCTTCCTTTTCCCTTTATCCTTGCCCCTACCCGAGCTTTCGCCGGGTAGTTCTCCATCCTTAGTCGTGTTTACTTCCTTTGGCCTCATGTCCAAACATGCATCTTCTTGTCGAAGAAATCTTTCAGCTTTATGAAAGAACTCCCCAAGATCCAACGGTGGGTCCCGTATTAACGATACTTTGAAATCCGAATTATCTCTGACTCCTGATACCACAGCCATCAGAACCATTGATGGATCTGGCCGATCCACCGAAGCAACTGCTGCATTAAATCGAGTTAAGAATGTCCTGAGTGATTCATCTGCCCCCTGTTTGACTGACGTTAGCGTCATCACGTTCTTTGGCCTTTTTATGTGAACTCGAAACTGACTTAAGAACTTGTCCACCAGTTCTGTCCATGTTCCAATGGATCCATCCTCCAGCTGTCTAAACCACATAGCAGCAATTTCAGTCAAGTATAGGGGGAAACATCGGGCCATAACCTCCTCCGTTGCCCCCAGCACTTCCATATGCCTAGTGTACCTCATCAAGTGGTCGGTGGGATCCGTCTTCCCGTTGTATACTTCCAGAGTGGGTAGTTTGAAATCGGACGGATTCCTAGCTGTCCTGATGTTCTGGGTAAACGGACTTTTGTTAACTCCCTCTGAATCCCTGTTCGTCAGACCTCCGCGAATAGTCCGCCTGATAATGTCAGCCAATCCAGTGTTTCCAACCAATCCAGACTGCCCCCCAAGTCCCCGAGGAAATTCTGGCACATATTCTTCATCACGTACTCCTGTATTCCTATCGATGTCAGGCCGCGTAGCGTTATCCGGTATCCCTCCATGAACTGGTCCAGCATCACCAGGTGGTGTGCCCCCGAGTCTAGGTCCATCTAGATTGTTAACTGTTTGTTGATTGGGAGCTGCCCCCTGCTGATTCACTCCATCTGTCCGTTGGTTGAGTTCCTCTGGTCCAGCTCCACGATCTTGAGCAACTGCAGTTCCTGGTTGTCCAAATTGCTTAAGAAGAGCCTACATCATCTCCTCTTGTCGTTTCATCATCTGCTCTTGCATAGAATTCATCATCACTTGCATCTCGTCCCGAGTTATGTAGACGGATGCATGACCCTCTCCAGTTCCAGAAGATGCCGCTTGACTTCCTTCCTGATTGCTCCTTTCCACTGCTTGCTTCTTCGTTGGTGGTCTTGCCATTTCTTTCTAAGATCCAAGTTCCTAACTCCAAAATTCCTGAGTTCAATTCTCAGTGAAGAGCACCAAAGTGTTAGCGCCATAATTGGTCACTAACCCCCAAATCCAGACGAAGGCACCAAATACCAATCACAGCTCAGAGATAGAATATATGTAGAGAGTAATAATGTGAAGAACAGTTAAAACTAAAATGAAAGCAGTAAAGAACAACAGATTTTATAGTGGTTCGGCTAACTCCGGCCTACGTCCACTCCAGAAGTTTGCTTTTTATTGCTGTAATAATCGATTACAGTTACAAAATGGCAGAGTTGCCTTAGCCTTAGAAAAGAGAAAGTAAGAGAGCAAAAAGAAGATCCCCTTTTACTGTGCCCCTGCCTCTCTATTTATGGACAAAGATGGGTTGGACTTCCCTGGTGGGCCTGGCAGCCGAGTACCTCAGCCCAAATGGAGTGGTCTCCATATGCCGAACCATAGATGCCGAACGCTGAATGCCGAACAAGGTGTGAATGCCGAACGATCTCCTCATGCCGAACGTTGGGAGGTGCGAGGTACAGAGGTTTCGAGGTGCGAGGTACCAAGATATGGAGGTGTGAGGTATGGAGGTGCGAGGTGCAATGCCGAGCGAGGTGAGGTATGTCGAACGACCCATCCAATGCCGAACGCTCCTTGATGCCGAATGATCCATCCAATGCCGAACGTCTCCAGATGCCGAATGAGATTTATACCGAGCGCTCCATCCAATGCCGAACAACGATCTCTCTATGCCGAACGCTCGTCCAGTGCCGAACATTCCTCTATGCCGAACGATCCTTCTAATGCCGAGCACTCGTTCAGTGCCGAACGATCCCTCTATGCCGAACGATGATCTCTCTATGCCGAACGCTCGTCCAGTGCCGAACATTCCTCTATGCCGAACGATCCTTCTAATGCCGAGCACTCGTTCAGTGCCGAACGATCCCTCTATGTCGAACGACGATCTCTCTATGCCGAACGCTCGTCCAGTGCCGAACATTCCTCTATGCCGAACGATCCCAATGCCGAACCTCCATCAAGCCGAACCATTGATCAACCTTTATCCAACCATATTTTCATCTTCCAAGCATGTTGCGTCATCCATCCATCCAATCAACTGAATCCATCGTACTCTAGGCTTGACGAACATGCAGTTGATTAGGTTAAACCCGTCTGTCCGCGGCCTTGCCAGAAGGCGGGTTAACATGACTTAACTTGAAAGGAAATATGATTTTGGAAGAAATTATGATTTTTTAAACGATATAATTTCATAGTGAAATGATTTGAAAGAGATATGGTTTTTGAGAAATATGATATTTCGATATAAATTGTGAATATGACTTTTGAAAGGAAATAAAATTTTCGAACTATGATTTCAAATGCGATACGATTTCAAAGGTAAATATGAGTAATGATTTCGAAAATGATATGATTTGAATTGAATATTATATTTTGATATCAATTATGAAATGATTTTGGAAATGTAAAAGAACCATCCGGTGTGTAATAAGCGATTGGTTATTAAAGAGACCAGGATCAGATATGGGCATACTCTCTGTCGATACCGAAAACCACTTTGATAACTGGGTATGCGGTGGAGATTCCAGAATGAAGTAGGATGGTGGCGACGATCCTATAAGGTATATACGTGGACCCGACTCCCGTGGGTTGGCATAAGGTGGCTAAAACAGGAGCAATCGATGGGCCAATGAGGTAGCTCCTTTGATCGGACGCATTCCATCGATCTATATTCTGACTTTGCGATTTATTCGGTGGCCACCCTTCGATTTTACTTGGGAGTGTGTTTCAAGTTGGGCGGTAGTTACGGCTATGCGTTACCAACAGTCCGGAAGTGTAATTGGTATATCTACCATGGCATTGCCTAGTTGTGCCATGTCACCTACCCTAGCACACCTTCTACGAGTTTGTTTTATGTCGTACCTATGTGGTATCCTCTGGCGGCTCCAGGTTACGGGGAGTTACGGTACTGTATAGACTATTGGCATACCTAAAAATGTGTTAAGGTGGAAAATGTAAAGCCTTAACGCTATTTTTAAATAGTATACTTTACTGTAGACATATTATAATAACGTATTGTACTACATAGTAGATAGTTTAACGAATCCTTAGGAGATGTGAATCCCGAACATCTCCTAAGTTATTGCACTCACGTTAGACACTGGATAGGAGATGTCAAACACCGTAAACATCTCCGACGCCGTTTACACTTATATTTATTTACCGTTGATTTAACTCACATAAGATCTTTTAGTTCTGACTCGAGTGTTTTGTCTTTTCAATTCGCTCGGGTCAGCCTGAGCATTTCAGGATTTGAAGACCTTATTTCCAGAGGACGAAGATGAAGATTGTATTATTATTATTTACTATATTATTCCACTGCATCATACTGTTCAGCTGCAATGTTATGTATTTATCTCTGATATGTGTAACTCTGATTTTTGTATTGGATAAGTATAATCAAATGTTTTGTATACAACTTCATGAACTGTTATTTGATTATTATATTTTGTCATTCCATTGTGAGATTCTGTTTTGTTTTTATTTCTTTCTCTTTTTCTTATTCACCCCAAATATCAATTCGCCCTTCTGTATGGTTTGAGTCGGCATGTGTGTCTGCTTAAAGCGTACAAAAGGTGGGATGTTACAATACATGTCATGCATGCACATACACATACATACATGTATACATATAAGAGAAAATATCATGATATTTCCTATACTTAAACTTAAAAGTCAATAAAGCAAACATCCTTTCACCTTCCATCACATGGCAAGAGGAAAATGGCACATGGATGACATGGGGGTTGATGCATTCATGGTGACGAGGGAGGTAGATGAGGGGAAGGCTTCACATGATGGAAAATGCTATAAATAGGGAGGCATACCTCTTACTCATTCAACATTCCTCTCTAAGCTCTCTTCTTCTCCTTCCTAGCCTCTAATGGCTTCTCTTCATAAAGAAAAATATGAGAAGTTATGATAAAATAGTATCTAAATATATATACACACACATATATCATCCATTCATCTTCAAACTATTACAAAACTTACCCTCATCCTCCCTTCCATTCATGGCTACCACCATTACCACCCTTTGGCCAAACCCCACCCACATACAAGCTAGGGCTGAACCAACTAGGAGGCAAGGAGTAAGTTCGAGGAGCTCTGGGGAAAAGAAAAGGGAAGGAAGTGCCATTGGATTTATTTCAGGAAGCTTTGGAAAAAGTTTGGTGGAGTGGAAACCAATAGTGAGTGTTCGACATTCGTAATTATTAAATAACATCTATAATTATTTCAAGTATGATAATATGACCATTTAACATCTTTGATGATTTATACGAATGTTTGAAAATTGGTTGATTATATGGTTGACTATATGGTTGATAACTTGGTTGTGATAAATATAAAAAATAATGGAAAAATCATAATTATCCAAAATAGAAATGGTTAATTAATTGAGCATAGTTAATTCATGGAAAATGAAATCCCTATTAATATGTATTTGTGGGTCTGTAAGCCTCTTTATGGTTTTGAATACAAAAAGGTCGAAAAATAAATATTACAACAATATAATATTATAACATGAAATAAAGTGGAAAATGAGTTTTTGATGTAGTAAAAATAGTTTGAAATGATTTAAAATGGTTTATTATGGTGTTTTAAATATTTTAACAAGTTTCGATAAAGTTTAATGAAGTTTGAAAAATTGAGCCAAATTAAGCTCGTCGCGTAGCGGTAGTTTGTATTTTTCCGACCTGAAAGTTAAATCAACGTGTAGGATGCAACATAAGTCGGAATTCTTTGAAATAAGAATTTTCCAAACCCATTAGAATATATTTTTCAAACAAAAGAAGAAAATCAAGATTTAATTTAGTAGAGTTTGAAATATGTTCAAATTAAGTTTTCAAAAACACCGCGTTTTGGTAGTTCGGAAATCAAAGGAGTAAATTCTTCAAAATGAATATTTTTAAATGTTTAAAAATATAAAATAAATTCCATAAATATAATTAAATATTTTAAATGAGTTTTGAATAGAAAAATTGGATAAATATAAGGTGGAATATATATATAGAGCTGAGAAGCACTAAAAACACTATTCATGGCAGTTTTTGCGACGGTTTTTGGTAACTTTTGCAAACCATGGTTTTAACTTAATTATTCTTTCCCAATCTTTTTAGTAATCCTTTCAAATGAGTAATTAAGTATTTTGAAGATGATTTGGAAGTTTTATGAGTATTTTCAAGGAGTTTAAAATAAATGGTTAAAGGAAAATTGTTTAAAAAAATATTTAGAGTAGTGTTAAGTAAATGAAAATCATCTCTAAAAAAAGATCATATAAAGAATTTAGAGTTGAACAAATAACTTGACCGCCTTATGGGTAATAGAGAGATAGTTTCTAAACCCGAGCTTGGACAACCAGTGTTTTGGTTCCGCTCTAGCTATCTGAACTGGCCCGACGGAGGGGATAGTTAATTAGATCTACCCAGACCGCATTTTTTTAAGTTAAAAGAAAAGAGATTTGGAGTTTTTCAAAAGTTAAAAAAGATTTTAAAATATGATTTTGGTGGTATAGTGAATAGCCTAGTTAAATTCTATATTAAAATCCAGGGAGGGAACTCATACCATCCTTCTGAATTTAAAAGGTGATCTCACCATTATTCGACAAATAGTACAGGTTGAATACGGAAATTGTTATTGAGTATAATTAGTCTAATCTCTATGGATCCTTTTCTACTCAACACTGACTGATTTGGGTTTATAGTAAATGATGTCTTAAATAACATCATTTTTGACCTAATCAAAAGTTATGATTTGAAAATAAAAAAACTTTGTTAAGATTTAAATAAATGATTTGGAAATGTTTTCCTAAGTAAGAGGTGAAATGATTTGGAAATGTTTTCCTAAGTAAGAGGTGAAATGATTTGGAATTATTCCAAAAGTAAAGAGGTTTAATCAACTAGAGAATTTGATAAACAAGACTTAATGATTCCATATACTCTTAAAAGATAAAGGAATAGTTTAAAAGAAAATATCTCTGAAAGATATTTGATTTGATAAAAAGATAAATTGATTAGATGTTGTTTGATATTCACCATATACTTGACATCTTTTTATCGATGATTGGTTCTGAGAAACCGAGGTCGGATTTGGATAATTCCTATCCGAAAACCACTTCGAACAAATATATGTGTTTGAAAGTGATAAGATAATGATTTAAAGACGTAGATCTTCATGAAGTAGGGCTGCTTGCCACTAAACTCTGGGTTAATCCCCATATTATATAGGGTGCTTTTGGCATAGGTTCTTGATAGGTTTCAAAATTCACAAAAACCCCAATGGAAAAAAGTATGTAAATTAGGTCCTTATTTTCGAAAATTATCAAAAAACATATAAAAAACAAAAATAAACTTCTGAACTTGAAAACTTATTTCAATTAATATTTATCTTTGTATTCATGTTAAAAAAATCAAAAAATAAGGATGAACAGTGAAAAAAATGACACACAGTATGTTTCAGGAATACTTGCAGACATGGATGCAATTTTAGAGAATAATCGCAGACATGTCTGCATTTATTCTGGATAGCATGCCTTTGCAACTAAATTGTAGATATGTCTGTAATTTTAAGGAATAAGTGCAGATATTTATGTAAATATCCTGATTGTTAAATAAGGGTGTTATTATTCAGTGAATAGTTGCGTACATGTCTGCAAATATATAAAATAAATGCAAACATGTCTGCAATTATATAGATTTTTATTCAACGTAGTTATTCAGTGAATAAGTGCAGACATGTCTGCAATTATATGGAATATTTGCATACATATCTGCAATTATTCAGATGTTTATCGAATGCAATTATTCAGTGAATAATTGCAGACATATCTGCAGTTATATGGAATAATAGCAGACATGTCTGCATTTTTTTGGCAGAAATCTAGTTATAATATTTACAATTTTTTGAAATTTTTTTTAAGCACTGGAGCGAAAAAACACGAAAAATACATGCTGCTGTAGTGAAATAATTATAGGGACCCACTTTACAACTTTTTTTAGGGAGGATGTCGTTTGCATTAACTTTGGTTTTAGGGACACGTGACTAATATTCACTATTATATATATATATATAGTGGCAGTAGTGCCTTCATTTCGAAAGTCTTCAATTTGTAAGGACTACTCGTTACTAATCCTAGGGGTGGTTCCCAAACAGAAAGTAGTAGGAGGAGTGCATTCGGTTTGTCCTTCACCTGGACAACTTGTGTGGATGAGTGTTTGACATTGCATTTCTAAAAACACATAATTGATCTCTACAAACGTACATCTGTTTGGTGATGTAAGAGGTAACCCCTCCTATAATTAACACCCTTCTCTGAGACATACGAGCTCAGAGGTTGTACTTTTGCGAAAATCAATAATGTGTTGTTAGAAATGGCAATGTGGCATTTTAAGTGGAATTTGTTTTGCGTAAGCAAAGCATGGCTTTGTGGAAAGAAGAGCGTAGCTTTACGAGCCTCACGTCCTAAGAACGATGAGGGATACTATGTGATCTGTAGGACATATATTTCAGGCCATTGGTTTTATTGATGATAGAGGAGTCCAATAGTGTCTGGACCCTCAATGGTTTTTATGGGCAGGTATTGGAGGCTCGACTAAGAAAGAGCAAAGCTACCGAAATACGCTGTTCCATAGCAGTGTAACAATGTAGTACAGAGGCTTGCTTGGGAAAAGTGAATAGTTACCAGAGACTAGGATGTTATGCGTGGATTTTGCATCGAAGGAAATGACCACTAGTTCCCTGTCATGTTGGAAATCCAATTCCAATACGAGCTTTACATTTTGGTTGTATTCCCAAAATAACTATAATGCGTTGCAAATATTTCAGCTACTCCTTTGGTATTATATACACATTTGACAATGTTCGGGTATTGGTATCTTCTTTGTATATTTATTTGAAAAGTGTTTTCAAACCAATGCGTTAATGATAATATCAAATTTGTTTTGGTATAAAGTATTTTGGTCATCTTAAGGAAAAACCCATCTGTATTTATGTGCGGCGTGGTCATACGGGATACCCTTCTTTTCAAAGGTTTTGATTGGCATCAATCCGATCTATGACACTCTCATATACATTTGTAACTCAAGTTTTTTCGTGTTGGTTTATCAAGCCTGATCCATGTATTTTTAATACTCAGGTCAGATCCGAGTAGTTTTAGGTTTAGCTAAAGATGCTTGGAGTTTCCAGAGGAGAGCTAGAGATCTTCATCAACGTATGGACGTATTCTATTTTTCCACTGTATTTGTTTTATTGGTTTTCAGCATTTGTAAGGACAAAGGATTTATACCTGTCCACGCTGAATCTAGGTTAGACTCTGATACTGTATTCAAAATTTTCCACTGTAAAATATTTGTGGTTAATAATATATGATTATTTCATTCATGTGAGATTCTGTTTTACTCTGTTCTGTGTTATTTTCATTTTACCCTTGATCAATCTACCTTTCCGGCACTTGAATTTGCGGCATGTGAATACCGAAGATGTATTTGTGTCGATTTTCAAGAGTAAAAAAGGTGGGTCATCACATTTGGTATAAGAACTCAGGTTGAGCAAACTCCTAGGCTTTGGTGGGGTAAAACTCATTATAGATAAGGTTAGTAATACCCTAGAATAAGTGACTCATTAGAGATAGGGTTAGTAACACACTCGAATGAAATTGCGAGTATTATATATGAGCACGTATTTTTTATTGGATTTAGAAATGTTTTCTGTTGATTAATCTGTTGAGTGGTTTATAAATCTGGTCGGTGCATGAAAAGCTCCATGTAATCGATAGGGATTCCTAAATACTTAAAAATGCGGATCGACACATTGTTTTCAAAAGGATTATATTTTATATACAAAAAGATTATAGATATTTGTGTGATTTAGGAAATTTATAAGTTGTATTCCCTTTGGAAAGTTAAATGAATAAGGTCTTCATCTATTTGGTGGTGATTGGAATAATCTTCTAAGTATTGATCAGATGTTGGCTTGGGAGAATGTATCGTATGGTTAGTAAATTATTCTCTTTATCATTGAAGGATCAAGGCAAGTTCAAATCCGAACAAGTTTGAATCAAGTTATTTGGATAAAAAAAAATTTAAGTTAAGAAATAAATGGTATGAAACTTCTGATGATATTTTGGTATGTCACTTAGGGGTGGAATGGCTTTTTATATGCCGGGTGATGAGTTATGGCAGAATCCAAAACAAGCACGAAGAGTATGTGCAAAAAGGGAAGCGAAAGAAAATTTAAGACTAGGATCTTATGCTAACATCTACTGTTACAGATGGGGTAAGGAAGGGCATTATGCAGTTCAGTGTAAGAATAGGACAATAAAGGAAAATAAAAATATGAAAATAAAGGAAAAGAAGAAAGAAGAATCTTTTAAAGATGATATATTCTGTTTCAAGTGTGGAAGGTAAGGATATTTTCTGCGTTAGTGCCCTAAAACAAAGAAGAAACCCAGAATTCGATCAGGAAGGGCAAAGAGTTGCTACCATTGCAAAGGACTGGGACATATAGCCAAAGAGTGTCTCAAACGGACTTGTAGTTGGTGCTAAGGAAGACATTTAATGAAGGACTGTCCAAAGAAAAAGATAAGGTTGGATGACGTAGGTACCAAGGATAAAGCACCATCTACCTTATAACGGATCCAAGAATAGTGTGTATAGTAGTTCAAGTATCTATATATATGATGGTGGTGTATAATAGACTGTATTCCTTAAAGTTTATTCCTTAAAATATATGATATAGGCTAGGGTTAAGAGTAGGTGTATAAATATAATGCTAATTAATAAATCTTATTTTGGATTATTCTTTTTATGCATTTCTTCTATCTTATATTTGGTCAATTTAATAAGATATTTGGGAATAAAAGTTTTAAAGGAATGTTATAAAGAAATGGCTTTATAAAAGTTTTTAAACCGAAGTTAAAATTTTATGAAATATTTTCATAAAGATTTCTTTAAAGTTAGTAAGTACGGGTTTAAGTTTAAAAGATAATGTGAATCATTAATTAATAAATTAATTAGTAATCGTTAATTATCATGGTGTTTGCACTTAATATTGGTTAAAAGGGAATATATTATAATTTTAGAAATAAAAAAGTTACCTTTTAAAATTGAAATGGTTTCTTTAGAAAGAAAATAGAAATTTTCCAGGAATAAATATTTTCAGAAATAAAGGGTTTATAAAATTGTTTAAACCAAAAGATAAAAGTCTAATGAAATGTTTTCATAAAGATTTTGGGAAGCTATTAAGTACATATGTTCTACATATATCATTTCATCTCACAGTTTTGATCTAAGGTTCGAGTACGGAACTTTGAGGTGTTTACACCAATCCAAAAAAGGATTTATCACTCGATTCTTGACGACGAACAGTGATGATGGTTTGTGGTTAGGTACTTACATTTTCTATCATAGTTGAAAGCTATGCAAGGAAAACTAAAATTCTGATCGGAAAGCCTGATTAGAGTCCGCACTAGAGAATTGAGGGATCGATAGTAGTTTGGAAGTAAAGTTGTGTATTCGAATAGGAGACCGAATCAAATATTTTGTAGTGGTGATCAATGTATATCATAAGGAATTGAGTTTAAAATACATTTTTTTGGTTTGGGTTGTAATTTCAGGGACGAAATTCTTTTAAGGGGGAAGCCTGTAACAACCAGTAATTTTATCACTTTAAATTGTAATAGTTAATTAATTTTAAATATTCAAATATAGGATTGTTAAACATAAATAATCTTGTATTATGTGATAAATGATAACAGTGATCTTATTTTGAATAAGTATTTAATAAGTATTTACAAAAATATATTCTTCAGAAAAATATCGATAAAACGACCGAAAATCGTTTTATCAATAAACAGCTTTTTATCCATCAAAATTCGCGAACGAAACTGGATAGATACACTTATTTCTCCACTTAAGTAAGAATATATAATAAAATTGTATATTTTATTTTCGGAAATAAAACATCTTTATGGCATTATCAAGGATGTCATCACTTTTGTATATTTTCTGGAATTTAAAGTTAAGTTTAAATATTCAAATAATTGTTTTATAGTAATTATAATTCATTTTAATTGGTTATATAATGATAATAGGTGATTTAAAATGGTTTCATAAACATGTAAACTTGTTTTATAAAGATAAACAAACTTTGTCACTGTTAGCACAAAAATTGGTCACTAACCTCGTTGAGAAAGATTATGTAGAGAGATAAATGAGGAAAGTAAATTTAAACAAAGAACAATATGCTAAATTGAATGCAAATACGAGAACATCGGATTTATAGTGGTTCGGCGTAACTGCCTACGTCCACTTTGAGGTTAATCTTTTATTGCTTTACTTGATAATTGATTAGAGATATAATCCGTACACCAACTACTCGAATACAATTGCTAAGTAAAAAGAACGAGTCTTGAAAGTGGTAGTGTCTCCCCAGTGTTCTCGAAAAAAGGTCCATTTCACTGTGCCCCTGCCCCTCTATTTATAGACGAAGATGTGTTGGACTACCCTCTTGGGCCTACAAGTGAGATACCTCGGCCCATGGTGAGTGGCTTCTGTGTGCCAGGCTGTAAATGCCGAACAGCAAAGGCCGAGCCACATGTTCAAGCCGGTCGAGGCTCCTATGCCGAACAAAGTAGTGCGTTGCGCTAAGTGTGTAGTCCGAACAAGGCTGGAATGCCGAATGAGGCTGTAGTGCCGAACGAGGCATGAGTGCCGAGCGAGACTCCTGCCGAGCGAGGTTCATGCCGAACGTGGCTGAATGCCGGTCGAGGCTTCCGATGTCGATCGAGACTACTGCGGAGTGATAATGAATGCTGAGCGAAGTTCATGCCGAACGAGGACAGATGCCGAGCGACCACTGAATGCCGGACGAGTTCTGAAATGCCGATCGACCACTGAATGCCGGACGAGTTCTGAAATGCCGAACGACCACTGAATGCCGGATGAGTTCTGAGATGCCGATCGACCACTGAATGCCGGACGACTTCTGAAATGCCGAACGACTACTGAATGCCGGACGACTTCTGAAATGCCGAACGACCTAGTTGCCTGGTCAATCCTCCAGGTAACACTTGCCCCCCAAAGTGCATCATGTGGCCGATCGTGATGTGCTTTGAATCACGAGTTCTCCGTGCTTCGCTTCGAGCCATGGCTTAGTCTTCTCGATAGCTCTTTCTCTTGAATGCCGATCGAGGCAATGTATGCCGAACGACAAGCTGATGCCAAACGACATACAAATGCCATGTCGACAGAGCTGATCCCGAACGAGGCTTGTGCTTTGACCGGTTCTACCGATCATGGTCTCTTCGACTTCCCTTCTTTCCCCTATAAAGGTCGCATTACCTCTCTCCTTCTCTTTTCTTACTTTTACCTCCGCTATTCTGTATTTATGAACCTCGCCTTTTAACAGACTTCAAAGAATTTACCACCCTTCCTTCCCTGAACATCGAACATCGTCTCCCTCCTTTCCCCAAATAAATCGAAACTAATTAACCTCGCGCTCCTTACCCCAGAATTCCTCCAAGTCTTGGGCCAATTACTAGGTAATGATCCGCTCTTTTAAACAGTTTCCCCTGGTTAATTAACTTAGCACGAGATTCAAGTTCGCGAATCTCTGTACAATCGTGGCCAATAGGAGTCGCATGGATGAGGAAATCGAAGTGTTAAGGATACGTTCTAAGACTAGGCGGTGAGGAGGAAAGAAAAGGAGGGAGAGGTACGTGAAGGAGGGAGTTAGTGGAAATGTATTGATGTGGTTCGGCATGGTTCCTTTATGCCGAACGAGGTTGGAGGGAAGAGAATAGGTGAAATAGAAATTGGCTAGAATGCCGGACGAGGCATCCCGGTATGACTTGCCGAATGAGTCAACCAAGTCGTTCGGTATGGATGAAGGAGAGGGATGAAATTGTTGTAAAGTATGGGATGCCGAGCGTTACGGCTCGGCATGTTGGTGGTTCGGCATGTCTACCTTATGCCGAACAGTGGAGGAGTCAGATGGAGGTATGGAAGGCCGAGCGAGGCACCTCGGCATGTTGTGATTCGGCATGGTTCCCTTATGCCGAACGGTAGGAAAACAGTCGAAAGTGTGGAAGGCCGAGCGAGGCAGCTCGGCATGTTGTGGTTCGGCATGGTTTTCTTATGCCGAACGGTAATGGTGGGTGAGAGAGGAATTGTGCACAACAGGAATGTTAGTCGAATCCAATGCACAGTTGACCTAACACATCCCATGCCTGAACATACATTCATGAACAAGGACGAACTTAAACAACAAAGCATATCAAATAATCTGGATTGATACTTCTGTGTACTTGGACTTAATTCTACTTAATAGTTAATAACCATCCAAATGCAGTGATGATGTTGAGTTCAAAATATAAACCATCTTGCGACAAGCCTTCGTAGACGGTCAGCGATGACGGTCTTCGGAGACGATGATTTGAAGCTCAAACCTATTTCCTCAATCCAGTGTCTTTTTGTTCGCTTGGCACTTACACTTGAATAATCGCACTAGTTCACACACCACACGGGGGAATACTTACGTTGTTAAGTCTAATGTTAATTGTTTTTCAAGTATAGTTCAACTAGGTGCTTCGTTGGATTCGATCTTCATTAGAGATGTCTAGAAAATCTAGCTCTACTACTATCTCAGACAGACCTGGGTCCATCCTCTCGACGAGAAGTTGTAGATACTTCGTATCCATCAACTACCCCTGCCCAAAACTTATCGAGCGCCGCGATAGCATCCGTCGACTTAGCTCCCGACGCTCTGGAGGCAGCTATTTTCTTAGACGACCCAGCAGATTCACAGGCCTCAAGGATTAACGAGAATACACTCCGTCGGATATGCTCTATCCATGTAATCCCTTTCGACGATGTGTTAGTTCCTTCGGGGAATGATCGTCCGCATTTCCCCCCAGCCGGGTATACAACTTGCAATAAGTTTATGTGCTGGGTCGGCAGCGTTCCACCCTTTAACTCCTTCCTTCGCGACTTATTGCAATATATCGAGATCGCTCCTTCACAACTGCCTCCGAATAGTCATGCTTTCTTATATGGGACTTGCATCCTCTTTATGAGTGTCTTCTCCAGGCTTCCGACTCTAGGCGATATCCGTTATATTTATCGTTTCAAGAGACGGTCGGATAGCCCGTCCTTCATATTGCTGAAGCCATATAGCAAATGCCAAATCCTGACTGGGGCATGGAGCAAATTTGCCCAGTACAAGCAAGAGTGGTTCTATGTTCGTTGTCCCTCCGGTTTCGCTAGGAGATGGGTGGAAGGGAGTAAGTTCATTTTCTAGATCAACACTTGAATTTTGCGGAATCTACATCTTTTCTGACTCTTTATCCACTTTTTCAGGTATCACTCCACGTTCCGAAGGCTCCGGATACTCTGAAGCAGTGGCAACTATCTGAGCTCTCCCTGTAGAAGATCGGGACATCAAATCCCTCATTTCAAATGAGTCACGTACACAGTTCGGGCTGTTGGCAGAAGGTCGCCGGATAAGCCTCCCTCAAGGTGTTACCATACCCAGGCCTGCTGCTGGCAAAGGGAAAAGGCAGGTCGAGTCTTCAGCACAGAACTCCCCTGACACACTAGAGGAGGGGGAGATTAGAGAAGCAGAAACTCCCGAAGTACAGGGCGAGAATATTAGTCCGTCTCGGGAACCGATAGTTGAAGTTCATGACATTGAAACGTCGTCTTCCCCTTCAAAGAGGAAGAAGAAACTGACGTGCAAGCTGAGGAACAAAACTGTGGGCGGAACTTCCAAATTTACCCTTATTCCAACGGAAAAAGAAACTTCCTCGCAACACTTAGAAAGTTCTCTGAAGGGCATGTCGAACCTTACCATTCCTGATGATTTACTCAACTACGGTTTCGACGATCCAGAGGCCCTCAAGCTTCATTCGTCTGCTAGAGGCGATACGGGAGTTCAAGCCCAAGTCCAGGGAGATAAAACTCCAATTAGTAAAGAAACTGGTCCGTCGGGGGGAAACACTAGGACACACACGGACACGCGCACTTCACCCTGCACTTCAATCTTCGCCATCACCCCGATCTTTTCTAACTTGTCGTCATTTTCATTTTACGCAGGTGACATAGGACGCTCCCACAGATTTGATTGTCTTTACGGCTCATCCATCTTTCACCATTCTGGCCGGGATTCGGGCTCCGGCAAGCGCCGGGATAGAGACGACTCCGGATACCGAGACAACCGTCCTCGAGAGTCGACTTATCGAAAGAAATCTCACAGTTAGTCTTCATACTCTCGCGATCCTCCTCCTCAAACAGAGCAAGGCAGAGAAAAGTGTTCGCAGAAGGGGTCTTAACCCGATGTTTCCCGAGATCAACATTCTGGTTCATCAAGCACACGGCAATCTCGGGAACATCGTAAGAGAACAGAACTTTCAAAACCTCCTCCCCCTGTTCATGCGGTAGATCCAACGATATCGGAGAAGCTGGCCGAGCTTAAAGCTAAATTTCCCAAAATCTGCTTTGACGGTCTGAAGTTCCTTCCAGCAATTCATCATATTCCGAGGCATGTCAAGCAGAGTGCCACCGCTTGCAACAACGATGTCTATGTTTAACATGACGCGTTTGTTCATTTAGTCGAACAAGTCTCAGAAATCTCCGTTGAGCGTCAACAGGAAATCGACCGCTTGAAGCTCAAAGCTATCTTCGATAAAGACATCATCAAAAATCAGGATGAAGAGCTCGCTTCGTACAAGTCCAAGCTCGAGGCCGCCGAACAAAGTGCTAAAGACACTACCGAGGCCGTCACTCGTCTAGAGATGACTCATAAAAAGGAACTTGACGAAGAGGTCCAACGCAGTGGGGCCCTAGCTTTAGAAAAAGATTCTATTCAGAAAGAAAGGATGCACTCGCCCTATAAGTCAAAGAGTTGAAAGAGCTATTCTCTAAGGAGAAGGAAGAGAAGATAGCCACTCAAGAGGAGTATCAACGATATTGCAACGAGATTGTAGCTACGCAACTCTTGAAGGCGAAGCTCGACGATGAGCTTTCTAAGGTCGGGATGATGAAGGACGAAGCCCGTGAGGAGGGCAAGAGAATAGCTTCCACAGAGATCGACTCCCGTCTTGAAGCGGCTGTAGAGGCCGGCAGAGAAGAGGTCAAGTGTATGTTTGACCCGCTGATCGTCGAATACAACGCCCGTGTCCTCATG
This sequence comes from Allium fistulosum, assembly GCA_030737815.1. Classification (NCBI taxonomy): domain Eukaryota; kingdom Viridiplantae; phylum Streptophyta; class Magnoliopsida; order Asparagales; family Amaryllidaceae; genus Allium; species Allium fistulosum. Next base: position 332,444,029 of record CM060906.1, read on the forward strand.
CACCGGGACATGACTTTCTTAGGCGAGGGCTACCTTGAATCTTTAGCCGAGGCTTGGGAGACATTAATAAAGATTAGAAAGGTGGAGTCGGGCACCGAGGAGGTCGACGAGGATGCTTTAATGAAAGAGTTTCTCAGGGGGAACGAGCCATCGGACTTGTCTGCAGCTATGGCTCTCTTTAGTAAAGGCTCTCCTCTATCAAAGGAGAAAAATGACATAACTGGTTCGTCTGGAACTGGGCCTTCAGCTCCCCTTCCTACTCAATCGGTCAATCGGTCAGTACTTGACCCGTTCGAACAACACGTCGGCTATGATCCGGAAGACCCCGGTCTCGGCATTCACGTGTTATCCCCCATTCTAGAGGGTGAAACTCCTCGCACAGCTGAAAGCCAGCAAGAAACCGGTATAAAACTCTTTTTCTTGAAGTTCAAAGATCTGTTGCTTTCTGCGAGATGTTATTGATTCTAACTTTCGTTCTTTGTGTTTTTATGCAGGCCGCTCTGATCCTGAACCGACTCCAAGGAGCGATGACGCCAAGGAGGAGATGTACTCACGCGGGAGTAACTCCCGGTCCTGATGCTCAGGTGATTGGGGCGCTTGATGATGATAAGTCTGAAACTCCATCCCCCGTCGAAGGGAGTTATGAGATTGAAATTACAGGCGCCTCATGACACACTTCGAAGGTGAGTATGAAGGAGCAACTCGCAGAAGAGAAGAGGAAAAAGTTGAGATCAAGGTCGAGTCTCAAGTAATAGAGCTTAACGACCCACTGAACAGGCCTCTGAAAGTCATCCTTACTGGCAAATCCAAACCACTGGATGTTCCTCCTCCCACTCCTGATATTGTTTCTCTGGCGAGAAAAACGTCCAAGAGAAAGCGCGTGGGGGAGGAGTCGTCCGAACAAACGAAGGAAGACAAGAAGCTGAAGAAACCGAAGAAGTAGCTACTGCACTCATTCAACGAGGGTTAGCTTAGATCATGTAGCTACTTTTTACTTATTTATTTTTTTAGTCAACGTAGACAGACTCTTGTCTCCAAGTTTTGGAGGAGCAGCTGTATAACCCCATTTTGAATCAGTGAATAAAGTTTAGTTTCTTTGTCTTTCAAATGATTTCTGCTTTTAGCTTTTTGGATAACTGTGGACGAAACTCAAATTCTTGTGAGTTACATGAATTCCCAATCCATTTCCCCATTGCTCGGATATTCTTTGGAATTAGACATCTCTTGTTTCACATTTTTGGTACTTAGAATATCTTTTAATTTGCGTTCTGGGGACTTAGAGTAATCCGGTCCGTATTCAGGGGGTTCGGAGTTTCAAGTCGTTTATACTCTAGTCCGCGCTTCGGGGACTTAGAGTACTCCAGTCTGCATTCAGGGGACTCAGAGATTCAAGTCGTTTATACTCTAGTCCGCACTCCGGGGACTTAGAGTACTTTGGTCCACATTCAGGGGACTTGGAGATTCAAGTCGTTTATACTCTAGTCCGCACTCCAGGGACTTAGAGTACTCTGGTTTGCACTCAGGGGACTTGGAGATTTAAGTCGTTTATACTCTAGTCCGCACTCCGGGGACTTAGAGTACTCCAGTCCGCACTCAGGGGACTTGGAGATTTAAGTCGTTTATACTCTAGTCCGCACTACGGGGACTTAGAGTACTCCGGTCCGCATTCAGGGGACTCGGAGATTCAAGTCTTTTATACTCTAGTCCACACTCCGGGGACTTAGAGTACTCCAGTTCGCACTCAGGGGACTTGGAGTACTCCAGTCCGCACTCAGGAGACTTGGAGATTTAAGTCGTTTATACTCTAGTCCGCACTATAGGGACTTAAAGTACTCTAGCCCGCACTCAGGGGACTTGGAGATTTAAGTCGTTTATGAGAGTTCGTATGCCAGGTAGAATAATGCAACTCCAGTTGTTTGTCCCCAGACTATAAGGTTCAGAAACATCAATAATTCATAGAAAGGATGGCTTCAAGCCTTTATTAATAAACTAAATCATCTGATTACATGCTTAAAAGGAAACTAAGAATCAATGGAATAAAAACATACGGGAAACAATTGCACCTAAAACAGGAAAGAAACAGGCTAAATATAATAACGTCGCAAATGTTCACTGTTCCACGCTCGGGGGAGTGTCACGCCATCAACGGTCGCTAGCTTGAAAGTTCCCTCTCCAAGCTTCCGTTCAACGACATATGGACCTTCCCAGTTGGGATTCATACGTGATGGTACCGGGAAAACTCGTTTCAAAACAAAATCACCCACATCAAAGATTCTTGGGCGGACTTTCTCGTCGTAATATCGCTTGACTCGGTGCCTATATGCTGCCGCCCTTAATTCAGCTTCTTCACGTTTTTCATCAACGCAGTCCAGTTATTCCAACAAGAGATCTTGATTCGTCTTAGGATCATAATGTGTCACCCGATGTGATGTAACTTCAAGCTCCATGGGTATAACAGCTTCCGAGCCGTATGCCAATGCGAATGGAGTGTGGCCAGTCGCGGACTTATGGATAGTTCTATAAGCCCATAGCGTGGTTAGGAGTTCATCTACCCACTTGCCTCCGTCCTTTTCCAAACGCTTCTTCAATATGGACTTGATTATTTTGTTCATAGCTTCAACTTGTCCATTAGCCTTCGGATGAGCAATGGCGGCGAACTTTTTCTCAATGCCTTACTTTAAACAGAAATATTTGAATTCTCTACTTTCAAATTGAGTTTCGTTGTCTGTAATGATGGTTCGCGAGAGGCCAAAGCGGCATATAATGTTTCGTACAACGAAATTAATGACCTTCTTGGAGGTGATTGTGGCCAGAGGCTCTGCCTCGGCCTATTTCGTGAAGTAGTCGACCGCAACTATAGCGTATTTTGCACCACCTTTGGATATAGGCAAAGAACCGATTATGTCGATTCCCCAGATTGCAAACGGCCATGGACTAACCATTTGCGTGAGTTTCGTCGGTGGAGCTCTCGGGATTTTTGCGTATCTTTGACACTTGTCACATTTTCGTACATAGTATGCAGCATCCCGATTCACAGTTGACCAATAGTATCCGTAGCGAAGGATCTTTTTTGCTAGTGTCTGCCCCCAGTATGATCGCCACATTCTCCTTCGTGAACTTCATCCAAGACTCGCTTTGTTCCATCATGGGCGATGCACCGTAGTAAGGGAACCGAGAACCCCCTTCGATACATTACTTCTCCCTGCATCACATATCGCGCGGCTTTGCAAATGACCTGTCGCCTTTTGCTTCTCTTTTCGGGCAGAGTCCCGTTCAGCAGGTATTGTTTGAACGGAGTTATCCATGACTCCTTCTTGATTTCTGTTTCCAACGCGAAATCGACTTCCATCACATCTATGCTTGGAGAATGTAAGATTTCGACGGGAACTAATCCCATTTGCTGTGCACGCTAGTGCTTGCGAATTTGGCCAACGAGTCGGCTTCCTTGTTCTGTTCACGCGGGACATGCGAAATGTCATAATGTTCGAAGTTTGCCAATAGTTCCTGAACCAGAGCAAGGTATGGAGCAAGCTTTTGTCCCCTTGCTTGGTAGTCTCCTTGCACTTGGTACACCACCAGCTGCTAGCCACAAAAGATTTCAACTGATTTTACCCCGAGTTCTCCAACGAGCTTTAAACCAGCAATCAATGCTCTTCATTATTCGTAGCCGGGAAATTGAGCTTCAAAGCATAACAAATCGATCGATTTTCTGGAGTCACAAGGACTACACCAGCCCCGAAGCAACGGTCGTTTGATGCTCCATTGGTGTACAATTTCCATTGAATGGGAGGAATGACACTGTGACCATGTGGTTCGTCTGGCACAGTAAACTCAACGATGAAATCTGCTAATGCTTGCCCTTGTATGGCTCTTCGCGGCAGGTAGGTAATATCGAACTGACTCAAATTCCATTTTAACATCCTTCCAGAAGTTTCTGGTCGTTGGAGTACTTGTCGCAAGGGCTGATCGGTATAAATACTGACTGAGTGTGCTTGAAAGTACGGACGCAGCTTGCGTGATGCAATCACCAAGCAATAGGCCAATTTCTCAATTTTAGGATAATTTCTCTCTGCCCCTGTTAAACGTTTACTAACGTAATACACCGGATTTTGAACTCGGTTCTCCTTACGGACCAAAGCCGCACTTATAGCATGCGGGGATACGACCAAGTATACGTACAGCATCTCGTGGTCTACTGGTTTCGACAGCACTGGTGGACTCTCCAAATGCCTCACCAGATCTCGGAACGCTTCCTCACAGCTGAATGTCCATTCGAAATTCCTCTTTCCTTTCTTTATTATATCGAAGAAAGGAATGCACTTGTCTGTGGCTCTAGATATAAATCGAATCAGCGCAGCCACCTTTCCATTCAAGCTTTGTACCTGTTTTTATAGTTTTGGGCACTTGTATATCTCGAATAGCTTGGATCTTTTCCGGGTTAGCTTCAATTCCCCGGGCATTAACAATGAATCCCAAAAACTTCCCCGACGCAACGCCGAAGGAACACTTCAGAGGGTTGATCTTCATGCCACAATATCTGAGTATGCCTAACATCTCTGCTAAGTCTCGAATGTGGTCATTTGACTGTCGTGACTTCACGAGCATGTCATCCACATAGACTTCCATCGTTCTACCAATCTGATCTTTGAACATTCGATTCACCAAACGCTGATAGGTCGCTCCCACGTTTTTTAATCCAAAAGGCATTACTACATAGCAATATAGCCGAATGTCTATGACAAAACTAGTTTGTTCCTGTTCTGGAATGTGCATCGGGATCTGACTGTATCCCGAGTACGCATCCATGAACGACAACAACTCATGTCCTGCAGTGGGTTCGACCAACTGATCAATCCTAGGTAATGGGAAACTGTCCTTAGGGCATGCTTTGTTCAAATCGGAATAATCTACGCAAGTTCTCCATTTCTCGTTCGCCTTTTTCACCAGCATGGGGTTTGATACCCATTCAGGGTAGAGGGCGTCGCGGACCAACCCATTGGCTTTGAGCTTGTCCACCTCCTCTCTGAGAGCAGCGGACCTCTCCGGGTCCATTCCTCTCCTCTTTTGCTTAATTGGGACGTACTTCGGGTCTGTGTTCAACATATGACTCGTAATAGCGGGAGAAATCCCACACATGTCGGAATGTGTCCAAGCGAAAACATTGAGATTCGCTCGGAGGAAATCACTACGGTCTTCGGTCATCGAGGGTTGAGTTGTGATCCAATCTTCAGCACTCGTGATGGATCGTCTCGGATGACTGAAATGTCAATCGTCAGTTCAGCCGGTGCTGCTTTTTCTTCTCTAGGTTCCTCATCGTTGTCTCTCGGATCTATGTCTCTGAAGATCCGAGAATCATGCCCGAGCCAGGGCTCGGGCATTACTTGTCAATTGTCAGTATGCTGGGCGCGGACGGGATTGTCCGCAACCTTTCCTTTCTCCCTCCGCTGGGCCTCTCGGAGCTCAGCCACATAACATGCACGATCGGTCGCCTGGTCCCCATGAACAACACCTACTCCTTTGTCAGTCAGAAATTTTAAAGTCAAACACCACGGGGCCAATGCGGCCTTAAACTCAGCTAGGGCTGGTCGGCCCAAAAACACATTGTACGGAGAATCCACATCCAAAACTACGAAAGGTAGGATTTGCACCCTCCTACGCTCACCTTGTCCCAGTTCAACTGGTAACTCAACATATCCCACTACATCGGTCGCTGCGCCATTAAAGCCGTGTATATGAGCTTTAGATGGCTTCAAATCCTTCGTCTCCATCTTCATCTGGTCATAAGCCTTCTTGAAGATGATATTGACTGAACTTCCACAATCAATCAAAATTCTTTTCACAAAAGCCGGCCCGATTGTCACAGATATGACCATCGGGTCAATGGTAGGAGCCTCCACCTGGTCAGCATCTCTGCTCCTGAATACTATGTCGTCTGTCATCATGCGCAGTTGTTTAGCAGGGGTCCCATCCTCTACGTTGGAACAACACTCAAAATCTACAGGCCTTAGGGAATTAGCATACCGCTCCATTTCTTGCCAGTTCTTATCTGTAGGGTGAGGTCCGCCGATGATCGTGTTTATGACTAGTCTGCCCACGGTCCGAGCAGGCTCCTCGGGGTGACGTGGAGCTGGTGCACGACCGGGATTGGACGTTCCCTGTCCACCTTCTTGTGGATTCTTTACAAACTCCTGTAACTTTTTCTGCCTAATCAACTTCTCTATAGCATCGTGTAGGTGTCTGCACTCCTCAGTATTGTGCCCATAAGTCTCATGAAAGCGGCAATACTTCCCGGTCCGCTTTTGTTCTTCGGTTGATTCCTTTGGGCGTGGCTTTCTGTACTGAAAGGTATTGTCGGTTGATATGTAAATGTTCTCAAGAGATGCATTCAGCGGGGTATATTCGTTGTAGGTTGGAATTCTCCACTTCCATTTCCCTGCTTCTCTTTTCTTCCCCTAATTTCTTCCTCCGGATTCCTTAGATTGCCTGGGCTTGTTCTGGACATTGACCTGAACTTTCCCCGAGTTGTTTCCGGATTGCTTCACAGCAATGTTTCTTTTCATGGACTCCTGAACAGGCCCCGGTGCCTTATCTCGCCTTATCCACCTGGCTTCCTCTCTTCTTATGAACTGATGTGCCTTTGAGTAAAAACGCTCTAGCACAGTCGGAGGTTTTCCTGCCAGCCAATCTCCAAACTCTGAATCCGGATCCACACCTCGCATCACAACCACAAGAATTGCATGATCATTGGGATTACTGACTTCAATAGCCGCAACATGGAATCTCTGTAAATACTCCTTCAACGACTCCCTAGGAGCTTGGATTACACTTGATATTGACATCACGTCCTTGGGACGAGTAGTATGTATTCTGAATTGTTCTATAAATTTCTTCGCCAACTCCTCGAAATTGGATACGGACCGCGGACGAAGTCGGGTGAACCACATGGTAGCGATCCCAAATAGAGTTATTGGAAAGCACCTGCACTTGGTTGCATCATTTGCTTTAGCTGAATCCATCTTCCATTCGTACCTCATCATATGCTGCCTGAGATCAGTCTTTCCTTCGTAAGTCAGGATAGTTGGCATGCTAAACTTCCTAGGGTACTCAGCACGTAGGACAGTGTCTGTGAACGGAGTATGACTCCTGGATACCCTTAATCCTCATTCGACAAGCCTTGATTCTCTTTCATCAACTGTCTGATCATAGCTGTTAGGTCTGGGGTTTGTATGGAAGATGGAAGGTTGGAGTCTGTCCTACGGGATTGATCAGGTTGATGCCTCCTCTGCTGGCGATCTACCAAACGTGCATCTTGAGGTTCGGCATCATCGGCGTCTTGGTGAGCCCGGCGTCCAGCCTCCACCTGCACTCCAGCTCCTAAGTTTCCAGTTCCTGCTCGGTTACGGTCTCCGAGGTGTAAATGGTCCCCAGTTGTTCGAACAGTAGCACATGTCTACGTAGTTTCAGTCTTGCGGCATCTACGCCTGGGAGGTTCATCAGACGAAGTCGAGCTGTTAGATGAAGAGTAGGGAGCTGGACTGCCCCCAGCATTCTGATGCTGTTGTTGAGTGAGCTGTGCCATAAGGTTGGCGTTAGCTTGCATCTGCTCTCCAAGTTGTCTCCTGCTTTCCCTAAGCTCTCTCATCAAGTCATTGAACTCTATTCTGGTGATAACTTGCATTTGGTCTTGGGCGGTAGTCACTGCACCTAGATTTGGTTACTGATTGCTAGGCCCTGCTTGTTGTACCCTAGCAGTCTCATGGGCGTCCGCATTATGAGAGGCTGATCAGGTACGTGGTCTTCCCATTGTAGAGTTACTGGTAAGAACTCTGAGTAGAATCAACGGACGTCTTATGGATGACTCGGATCTCCTTCGGGAGATTTATTCAATCCAGTAGCTTCAAAGAAGATCCTTATGGCCTGAGAATTCGTTTCACAGTGAAAGCACCAAAGTGTTAGCACCAAAATTGGTCACTAACCTCGTTGAGAAAAATTATGTAGAGAGATAAATGAGGAAAGTAAATTTAAACAGAGAACAATATGCTAAATTGAATGCAAAGACGAGAACACCGGATTTATAGTGGTTCGGCGTAACTGCCTACGTCCACTTTGAGGTTAATCTTTTATTGCTTTACTTGATAATTGATTACAGATACAATCTATACACCAACTACTCGAATATAATTGCTAAGTAAAAAGAAGGAGACTTGAAAGCGGCAGAGTCTCCCCAGTGTTCTCGAAAGAAGGTCCATTTCACTGTGCCCCTGCCCCTCTATTTATAGACGAAGATGGGTTGGACTACCCTCTTGGGCCCACAAGTGAGATACCTCGGCCCATGGTGAGTGACTTCTATGTACCGGGCTATAAATGCCGAAAGGCAAAGGCCGAGCCACATGTTCAAGCCGGTCGAGGCTCCTATGCCGAACGAAGTAGTGCGTTGCGCTAAGTGTGTGGGCCGAACAAGGCTGGAATGCCGAACAAGGTTGTAGTGCCGAACGAGGCATGAGTGCCGAGCGAGACTCCTGCCGAGCGAGGTTCATGCCGAACGAGGCTGAATGCCGGTAGAGGCTTGCGATGCCGATCGAGACTACTGCCGAGCGATAATGAATGCTGAGCGAAGTTCATGCCGAACGAGGACAGATGCCGAGCGACCACTTGATGCCGAACGAGTTCTGAAATACCGATCGACCACTGAATGTCGGACGAGTTCTGAAATTCCAAACGACCACTGAATGCCGGACGAGTTCTGAGATGCCGATCGACCACTGAATGCCGGACGACTACTATGTGCCGGACGACCACTGAATGTCGGACGACTTCTAGAGTGCCGGACGACTTCTGAAATGCCGAACGACTACTGAATGTCGAACGACCACTGAATGCCGGACGACTTCTGAAATGCCGAATGACCTAGTTGCCTGGTCAATCCTCCAAGTAACAGTCACATTTTGGTAAATCGACGTCGTATTTCTATAGATGAATTTTAATATTATTTAATATGGTTTTATAGCTAAAATAATCTTGTTTTAATTATTTATAAATGGTAAGAAATTTATTTTGAAATTTTCATTACATAAATAAATAGTTTAATTAAAAACTGAAAATATGACCGAAAATCGAATTTCAAATTCACAACGGTTTAACGAATGAAAGTTGTTTAAAGTCGTTGCAACCATGTTTTGGTGTCTTGTACACATGTATACATGTCATACATGCACATACACATACATACATACATACATACATACATTTATACATATAAGAGAAAATATCATGATATTTCTTATAGTTAAGACATGAAATTCAATTAAGCAACCATTCTTCACCTTCCATCACATGGCAAGAGGACAATGGCACATGGATGAGATTGGGGGGATAGGGTGATGCGTGCATGATGAAAGCGGAGGTAGATGAGGGGAAGGCTTCACATGATGGAAAATGCTATAAATAGGAAGGAATACCTCTCATTCACTCACACATTCCTCTCCAAGCTCTCTTCTTCGCCTTCCTAGCCTCTAATGGCTTCTCTTTATAAAGAAAAATATGATAAAGTTATGATAAAATAGTATATAAATACACACACACACATATATCATCCATTCATCTTCAAACTATTACCAAATTCCCCTCATCCTCCCTTCCATTCATGGCCACCACCATTACCACCCTTTTGTCGAGCTCCACCCCCATACAAGTCAAGGCCGAACCTACTAGGAGGCAATGAGCAAGTTCGAGGAGCTCCGGGGCAAAGAAAAGGGAAGGAAGTGCAACTGGATTTATTTCAAGAAGCTTTAGAAAAAGTTTGGTGGAATGGAAACCGATAGTGAGTACTCGACATTTTTAATTATTAAATAACATCTATAATTATTTCAAGTATGATACTACCATTTAATATCTTAAATGATTTATATGGATATTTGAAAATTGGTTGATTATATGGTTGATAACCTAGTTGTGATGAATATAACCAATAACGGAAAAATCATAATTATCCAAAATAAAAATGGTTAATTAATTGATCATAGTTAATTCATTGAAAAATAAATCCCTATTAATATGTGTATGTAAGTGAGTAAGCCTCTTTATGGTTTTGAATATAAAATGGTTGAAAAATGAATATTATAATAATATAATATTATAATATGGAATAAAATGGAAAATTAGATTTTGATGTAGTAAAAATAGTTTGAAATGATTTAAAATTGTTTATTATGGTATTTTAAACATTTTAACAAGTTTTGACAAAGTTTAATGAAGTTTGAAAAATTGAGCCAAATCGGGCTCGTCGTGTAGCGGCAGTTCGTAATTTTCCGACCTGAAAGTTAAATCAACGTGTAGGATGCAGAATAAGTTGGAATTCTTTGAAATAATAATTTTCCAAACCCATTAGAATATATTTTTCAAAAAAAGAAGAAAATCAAGATTTCATTTAGTAGAGTTTGAAATATATCAAAATCAAGTTTTCAAAAACATCGTGTTTGGTAGTTCGAAAATCAAAGGGGTAAATTCTTCAAAATGAATATCTATAAATCTTTAAAAATATAAAATAAATTCCATTAATATGATTAAATATTTTAAAAGAGTTTTTAATAGAAAAATTGGACATATACGAGGTAGAATATATATTTAGAGCCGAGAAGCTCTAAAAACACTATTCACGGCAGTTTGTGCGGCGGTTTTCGGTAACTTTTGCAAATCATGGTTTTAACTTAATTATTCTTCCCCAATCTTTTTAGTAATATTTTAAAATGAATAATTAAGTATTTTGTATATGATTTGAAAGTTTTATGAGTATTTTAAAGGAGTTTAAAGTAATTGGTTAAAGGAAAATTGTTTTAAACAGTATTTGGAATAGTGTTAAGTAAATTAAAATCATCTCTAAAAAATGATCATATAAAGGATTTAAAGTTGATCAAATAACTTGACCGTCTTATGGGTAACAGAGAGATGGTCTCTAGAATCAAGCTTGAATAACTAGTGTCTGGGTTCCGCTCTAGCTATCTGGACTGGCACGATGGAGGGGATAGTTAATTTGGTCTACTCGGACTATATTTTCTTAAGTTAAAAGAAAAGGGATTTGGAGTTTTTCAAAAGTTAAACAAGATTTTAAAATATGATTTTGGTGATATAGAGAATACCTTAGTTAAAATCTGTATTGAAATCCGAGGAGGGAACTCGTACCATCCATTTGAATTTAAAAGGTGATTTCACTATTATTCGATGACTAGTACAAGTTGAATACGAAAATTGGTATTGGGTATAATTAGTCTAATGATTTAAATAAATGATTTGGAAATGTTTAATTTAGTAAAAGGTGAAATGATTTTGAATTATTCCAAAATTAAAGTGGTTTAGTAAACAAGAGAATTTGAGAAATGAGGCTTAATGATTCCATATACTCTTAAAAGATAAAGCAATAGTTTAATAATAATATCTCCGAAAGATACTTGATTTGATAAAAGGATAAATTGATTGGATGTTGTTTGATAATTATTTATATACTTGACATCTTTTTATCGATAATTAGTTCGGAGAAACCGAGCTCGTATTTGTGTAATTCCTATCCGAAAACCACTTTGAACCAATGTTTGTGTTCTAAAGTGAAGCCATGTTAAAGATAATGATTTGAAGACGGAGATCTTCATGATGTAGGGCTGCTTTCCATTGACCTCTACGTTAATCCCAATATCATATATATATATATATATGGTGGTAGCAGTGCCTTGGTTCTGAAAATCTTTGATTTTCAAGGACTACTCGCTGCTAATCCTAGGGGTGATTCCCAAATAGGAAGTAGTAGGAGGAATGCCTTCGGTTTGTCCTTCACTTGGACAACTTGTATGGTAGAGTATTTGATATTTTATTTCTAGAAACACATACATTGGTCTCTATAAACGTACATTTGTTTTGGTGGTGTAAGAGGTAACAAGTCCTATACTTAACACCCTTCTCTGAGACATACGAGCTAAGAGGTTGTACTTTTGTGGAAATCATTAACGTGTTGTTAGAATTGGAAACATGGCATTCTAAGTGGAATTTGCTTTGTGAAAAGAAAAGCATAACTTTGTGAAAAGAAGAGCATAGCTTTACGAGCCTCACATCCTTGGAATGATATGGGATTTCAAGCTATCGGTTTTATTGATGATAGAGGAGTCCAGTAGTACCTGGACCCTCAATTGTTTAAATGGAAGGTATTGGTGGCTTGACTGAGAAAGAGCAAAGCCATCAAAATATGATGTTCCATAGTAGTGTAACAATGTAGTACGAAGGCTAGCTTAAAAAAAGGGAATAGTCACCGGAGACTAGGATGTTATGCGTGGATTTCACATCAAAGGAAATGGCCACAAGTTCCTTATCATGTTGGAAATCTAATTCCAATACAAGCTTTACGGTTTTGGTTGTATTCCCAAAATAGCTGTAATGCTTTGCAAATATTTCAGCTACCCTTTTGGTATTATATACATCGTTTGACATTGTCCGGGTATTGGTACCTTCTTTATATATTTATTTGAAAAGTGTTTTCAAACCAATGTCATTGATGATAATATCAAATTTGTTTTGGTATAAAGTATTTTGGTTATCGTAGGTAAAAATCCGTCTGTATTTATGTGCGGCTTGGTATTACGAGATAACCTTCTTTCCAAAGGTTTTGTTATGCATCAATGTGATCTATGACGTTGTCATATACATTTATAATTCGAGTTTTCCCACAGTGATTTATCAAGCCTTATCCGGGTATTTTTGATACTCGGGCCAGATCTGAATAGTTTCAGGTTTAGCTAAAGACGCTTGGAGTTTGCAAAGGAGATCCGGAGATCTTCATCAACGAATAAGCGTATTCTATATTTTTGCTGCATTTTTTTGTTGTTTTTCAGCATTTGTAAGGACAAAGGATTTATAACTGTCTAGGCTGACTCTAGGTTATACTCTGATATTGTATTCAAAATTTTCCACTGTAAAAGATTTTTTGGTTAATAATATATGATTATTCCATTTGTGTGAGATTTTGTTTTCTACACCGTTCTGTGTTATTTTCTTTTCATCCTTGATCAATCTACCTTTCCAGCACTTGAATTTCTGACACGTGAATACCAAGGATGTATTAGTATTGATTTTCAAGAGTCGAAAGATGGGTCGTCACAATGGTCGACTAATTGAATGGTTTTTTTAAATTCAATGATGCACACATGTTTTCCTTTTATTTTGGTTAAAGACTCGAAAAACGTCCTTCCATTAAATTCCTTTTGTCTTTTAGTTACCCATGGCTCAGGACAATCTTCAAAGCATTTCGGGTTGGGGCTCAACTTCTTTCATATGAATAACTTCAGTTCTTTATAAAGAATGTCAAGCATAAGAAATCTTGGATCGTTTTGGGGTTAGGGACTATGTGCTTAGGGTTACTACCTATTTGGATCACATTCATATGCCCTTAGGAGGATTTGTTTCTATAACCTTAAAACACATCCGAAATGGGTTATATCTTTCACTCCATCCCATCATTAGGGAATAGCTAACTACTGTTAGTTTGTCCCTAGTCCAACTATCTCTTATTTCTTATTATCTTCTCACGTCTACTTTTATCTTGTATGTCGAGTGCCTGATTATACCTCTATATGCCATGAACTATTGTTCTTGTATTCAATTTGAGAGAATATGACTGCAGGCTGCAATGGATTCTATTATGTGAAAGCTTCGAAATCCATCTTCTTGGTTTCTCCCCTTAAGATTCAAAGATGGACGCACTAATATTTCTATGTTTCTAATCGAAAGGGCTTTATTCCATCTTTTAAATTTCCTGGTATCGTTATCACCCTACTATTATCTCATTTTTATTATTACTACTACCAGTTTAAACTACACTAACTTAAATATTCTTTCTCATTTTTCTTTCTCCTTCTTTCCCTCTTCTTTTTTGTAGCTATACACCCTAATTTTTCCAGCGATGAATGGGACTCATTTTTAGTACGTAGAACCAAAGTACTTGGCTTTGATAAAGATATTTGCAAAGGTTTTAACGTTCTTACTAAAGCTTTACAATGCAAGCATGGTTTACCGGAGTTACATCATCACTTTTGTCGTTTAGTGTTCATTTACAATTTTGTTACCTCTACACCATATGTATATTTGTTATTTGTATGAACATTTTAGTGTACACACATTAGAATATATTAATGTTTCTTTATGCACCCGAGTAATAGTTAATTTCCTTTTAGTTATCTCTTTTCTAACACTGTAACGACTCGTAAATTTTTATGATTTTATTGTTTTATTTACATAATTAATTGCATTTTTTTGAAATTTTAAATTTTAAAATTTGAAATAAGAATTTAATATTCAGAATACGTCTATTTAAAAATAGCAAAGGGTAAATTTTCAATTAAAAATTTGGAAGTCTATTTTATTATGTAATTCTATTTCAATTTAAATCGGTTAACAATAGTTGAATTTAAAAGTTTTCCGAAACCTAAATATGTCAACATGAGAAAATTTATTTAGAACACTCTAAATCTGACTGCGAAACTCGTTTCGCAAAATTCGGACGTTTCTAGCTCCGTTTGGATTTTTCCGTACGGAATAGCAGCATTTTTGGTACCGATTATCGTCTTTTGATAGGATGATCGTAACACTGATATTTGTTTACCGGTTTGATCATCTCGTCGTGCTTATTTCTATATTTTGAGGTCCGGTACGCGACGAAGAGAACAAACTGTTCATCGTAGCGGTACCACATTTTGACTTTACACTTTCCCTTGTTTTCAAATCTATAACGTGCAACCCAAACAAATAATTAATTGCTTCAGTAATTTGCACTAAATCAAGGGAATCGACTGTTACAAATAATTTTATTCTTCCCTGTCTATTCAAATCTTACATCAGTTACAAATCGATCAATTGCTTTGATTTTTCCTGAATCAACGTGCACGACATTTTGCCTTGCCACCGTTTCAATTTGTATTGATATATATTATTTTCGGTTCTTCTTCTTTATGTTTCGAGCATCAAGCATCACCCATAAATCAGGCTTTTCACCTCTCGGCCTCCTCCGATCTTCCTTCCTCATCCCCTATGCAACTATTATTTCCTGCAACCGAACACGTGTGCAATACTCTCACCGACCTTTTCCTTCACCTCTCACCATCAACCGAACCCACACAATCACCCCACCGGTCTCTCACATCCCCTCCTTCCTCCCCACTGGCCGAGACCAAATCCACCATAGCCGTGAACCCACCTCAGACCGCAAGTTCCATCGCCCTCCTCACCGACCGCATCGCCACCCAACCACTTATGCTCGCCTATCTCCTCCCCTCTAGCAGTCGACTCTTGCCCTTCTTTCCATAAGCAGGTATATATAAGTATATATATACAGCCGGTTAGTATATGCAGATACTAGCTGTTTTATTTGTTGTTTTGATTTCGGTTATATATATTAGTATATAGATAAATATTTATACAGTTATACAAAGAAGTTTGAGTTTTTAGGGGCAATAAAGTGTACAGATTTTTTTTGAAATTGTAAAAGTTTATATCGGTCTTGTCTTTGTATATAATGGTAGTAAAAGTTTTTTTGTGCAGTACGTATTAAGTATAATATTTATATAGTATGTTTCGAAAGTATATAATATATCTTGATTTTTCGAAATGTATAGGTATGTATGTTATATTTGCCAGCCTATATTTTGAGGCTACTGCTACTTCATAAAGTATATATGTTTAGTTAGTATTCTATATTTTATTATAAAGTTGTATATACAGTTCGTCCATTTATAGTTTATATATATTATATAGCAGGTTTTATCATACGTTATGTTTGTATTTTTAAACCAAAGTTATTTGTAATAATATATATTTTGTTAAAGGTATGGTATACGTTTAAATTTTGTTATTATATATAAATTTGTTTTGAAACAGTTTTTGCAAGTATAGATATAGAAATATATGTTCATATCTTATATTTACAAGCTGCTATATATACGTCAGTTCCCTTCCTTCTTTTGGGTATAAAGCAAGTGTGTTAAAAACTGTTGCGTGTATTTTAAGTAGCACTAAAGTTATTTTGTGTATGCTGTTTATATAGAAAAGTATATGTATATAAATATTTTTGCGTTTTAAAAGTATTGATATTTATTATAGATCTTGTTATAAGTTGATGTATATAGGGTATGCATTATAAGTTGATCTATTGTTAGATAGTATATATATAATTTATATAAATATATATATGTAAAATTGATAAATTCTAATGTACAAATACAAAATTTACTATATATATATATGCTTGACTTATATATTTGTGTTTTAGTATAATCGATGATTTTGAAACACATGTAAATATATTCTATTAATATGTGTTTGAAATTAGAACATGATTTTGTGTATATATATATATAAAATTTTATATCTATACACTTATACCATTTATCATCATCGATCCAGTTTTGATTTGATTTTTGTCAATATCAAAATTTATAGCTTCGCTTTGATCGTCGAACTCGTATCTATCGTGCTTTGCTTCGAAATTCGTGCTTGGATTAGTAGCTATGTTCATTTTCAAATTTCTCTAGCTTGGAAAGGTGATATCACTCACGATTAATGTTCTTATATTTATTAAATTTGATTTCAATTGAAACGACAATTGAAATATGATGCTATAGTTATTTAAATTGTTATATATGCTATTGTCTGTAACTGTTCACCTGTAGGATATGACACCATATCCTGTTGTTTATATTATTGTTGTTAATGATATATGTTGTTATATTATTATCATATCTTCTATCACTCGGCAAGTTCCCTGTTAGTAAAAAATTCACTATGGGTTGAAATGATACATACCTGAACGGACATTAGAATAGGAGAATTTAATTATGGGTTGAAATGATAAACCCAAGCGATTTTCATTTGAATTGAATTTAGGATTGCGGGTCGAAATGATATCTACCCGTATATATTTAAATTATGGATTGAAATGATAAATATCCATACCATTTGACCATAGGATAGGAAATTATATTACAGACACCGTTGGTCCATATATAAATATTTTGAAATTAAATTCTATGGGTTTGGAAAGAAATATATGGTCTTAATAAATACTGATTCTTAAGATATTATATATAAATGGTAATTTTATATATAGATTTAGTAATAATATTTAATTTAATTAAGATTGATTTAATACATATAAAATGTTAAGTATTTATGTAAATTTATATTTCAAATAGATTTTTTTTGCAATAATTTGAATAAGTTAAAGTTGGGAAGATAAATTTGGATTTATTTGAAATGGTATTAAATTAAGAATTTTATTTAGTTAAATTGTTTTGAAACTATTGAATGTGAAATTTAAAGATTAGATTTTATAACTGGATGTTTGATTTAAGTGGTTTAATAAATATTTCACGTTTAAATAAATTAAAGGAAATATTTGAGAAAATGTAATTTAAGGTCACTTAAGTGATATTTAATTTAATGAGAGAATATTTCAAGACTAAATAATGATGAAGTTAAATCAAGATCTATATGAAACTGTTAAAGTTAGCTTTGAAATTGTTGAATATTAAAGCTTTGAATTATATTGAGATTTAAATGGTTTATTTTGGGGTTCAAATCTGTATTCGAAATTGATAAAATTTGAATTTGTTTAATTAGAAACTGAATTGGATAGAAATTGATAAATTGAGATTGAATTTAATTTGAATGGGAAAGTTGAGTTGATTTTGAAGCGATTTGTGAAGTTTTGAGGAAATTACCAATACTTCACTTTATAAGTTATTTAATATATATATATACTAGTTTGAAAAATATATATATTTGAAATGAAAATGATATTTTGGTTTTGAAGTATAAATTTATTTGAAATGGCCACGGTGTTATAATGACGTTCAGTTCCATGGATCCTTAGAGGATGGTTATCCCAAACATCCTTTGAGTTACTTGTATTTCAGTTGATATTTCACTTGAGTTGGATTTATTGACATAAGAATGTTAATCCTGACTCGAGTGTTTTGTGTTTTGCTTACGCTCGGGTCAGACTGAGTGATACAACATTTGAGACTCGCTTTTGGAGTTTGGAGCTTCGTTTGGGAATCCAACTATCGATTCAGCTTTCAGCTTTTCCAGTTGATTCGTTCAGAGAGGTCATCTATTTGTACTGGAGACTTTACTGTATTTGAGATATTCTGTTGTATTTTATTTCTAACTCTGATGTTTATATAGTAGCTTCATGAACTACTATTTATCTATTCCGTTGCATTATTATATTACTCTGTGTCTGTGATTCTGTGATTGATTTATTTACTGTATTTGCTGAGTTTTGCCAAATTTAAATTAACAATCTGGTATTTTGAGCAATTCAAGTCCGACATGTGCGGGTGCGAATGGTTGAAAAAATCGGGTCGTTACAAACACTATATATGCCTTTAAATGCGTTGTTAATTGAATTACACAGGTGCATTGTATGAATTTCTAGATGTGTTCAAGGTCAAGTAGCCGAATAAAAGAAAGAGACTTAATCCTCACACAAATCATGATGGCGGTGGGTTATCCATAAGCGGTTCCACTCTTCCTCCTCCTATACCTCACGTTGAGATTTCTGCCATGGCACTGCCTCCCCTCAACATGCTCTTAGATTCTCAGCGCTTCTTGCCTCTTCCATATGGCAATGTTGTTTCTGCTTTAGCCAAGCAAATGGGTAGCTTATGATTGATGATGTTTCGACTCTTGGCTCTACCCCTTTTTTTAGTTGCTTCTCCCGGCCTTAGAGCCTCCTTCTATTGAGATTTTCCAAAATCTTCACAAAAGATTGTTCTATGTGATAGTTTGATCACTTCTAAAGATTTTTTATATTAGTTGACTTGTTACTTATTGGTTTATTCGTTTTGTGCAGGGATGCACTTTGGCTATGGAGTTGCATCGTTATGTTGAGTTCTTTGAACTACCATTGATAACTATATTAGCCGAGGTTCAAAAACTCAAGGGGGTCGTCGAGCTTGGGAATCAAAGGGAAGAGAAGTATAAGAAAGAACTGATGAGCTTAAGGAGATATACACGGAGATAAAGGCTCGCGCGATAAAAGACAAGGATGGCCTTGCTAAGGCCGTAGATGCCCTTACAAAAGCCGCGGTGATAGAGAAGATGAAGAAGAAGTTGACCCAACAATAATAGAGGTTGAAGGCTCTACCTATGACATTCTTTATCAAATATATGCACAGGTTAAGAGAATTATTTACGGAACATCTAGATGACCTTGAGGAGCAGGTATGCTTGAGTTTTTTACTAACCCTGCAATTGGCAAGTGTAAAGACCCAAAAGTTGGCCTTCGAAAATCAGCACCCGTACTCCACTTGTACTCAAAATGCCATAATTCAAATGCCAAATCTGGTTCTCCGAAGCTTATAACAACATTAAGTAAATAACACAGAGGAATAAAAAGAATATAGATATACAACATCTGATACAATATCCAGATACAATGATGATACAATGAATATCTATATACATCAGAGATATGATACAACAAATAGCAGCGGAAAAGAAAACGATAACACCAGCAGCGGAACAAATAACTCTAAGATAGTCTTCAAGAGAGAACTCCAGCAGTAGCTCGAACTCCCAATAACGATACACCAAGAATAAGCAAGTGCAGTCCGATCCAAAGACTAAACTAGCTCCAGGAAATCTACTGAACCTGACTATCTGAAAAACCCAACTCTAGACTGCTCGTGTGGAAAATTATGAGCACCCAGAGTTTAGGAAGGGAACAATAAACTCCGGATCAGTCATGGGACTGGTGTGAGCAACAAAAACAGTTTATCTTTAAAACAAACAACAACAGAATTTTAAAGTCAATTCGCAATGCTTTTGGAAAATGAAACTACCATAAGACCTCCCGCCACACACACAATGCAAACGCAGAATTGGAGGAGATTTCTTCTTATGATAGTCAAAGATGCTTACTACGTAAAATCATCTTGATATTATTATTAGTGCATAGTGCAGAAAACATTTCGAAAGTATAGTATCAATCTTAGCCAGCATAGACATTCCGAACTATGCCTACTATAGCTACCATCCAAACAGTGGGGCGCCACCATAAGTAGATGGCAGGTTCTACAACTAAAACCGTACAAGTTCCATATTGGAGAAATGGATTTCCAACAAATGGTCAGGCTAAGGAACTTCCTTCCGCCGCATGGGATCGCCTCTGGCGGGACGTCCCGAGAGACAAACTGCTCTCTGCCAAACAAGGCCGGGTTACCCCTGTAACAGGTAACTCACGAATATGCCATCACCCGGTCCTTTGGGACCTTTATCCGAGCTCGGTATCCAACATCACACATCATAAAGAAAGTGTATCCACATGAGTAAGTATCAGGGCTCCATACCATAATACCACCCCTTTCCAGAAGGAAATGACATACCCTAAAGGGCGCGACCCTCATAACCTTGCCGCAACATTCCTGTTTCGACCATTTCCGGGTTGTGAGGCCCTGACGAAGTCTCGTCCACAAAGCTACGCTTTTTCAAAAAGCCACGCTTTGGGTCAACAGATGATCAACCTATGATCACAAAGATAAATGATCAAACAAATGATCATATCACAAATGATCAAACACTGATCATCACACAGCAACACTCAGCATGTCACATTACCAAATTGGGATATATCGCTGATAACTTCAACTACATCACCTCTGAGCTCGTACGTCTCAGAGAAGGGTGTTAAGCTAAGAGAATAAATTCTCCGCCACCAACAGAAATGTATTTGAAAGAGATCGGCTTTATATCTCAAAGTGTAATGTCAGACATGTATCCATATAAGTCTGTTCCGGGTTCGAACAGAACCGAAGGCACTTCTCACGAAGCCCTTGCAATTCCGGATAATTTCCAATCACATCCGGACTTCCCGTCACAAAAGAGTGATATAAATCTCTATACCGGCGCGACTCAGTGCAGAGACGTTCGACAGGTTGTCCTTTCATTTTCGAAAAATATCCGGTCTTTAACACCGGTCTTCAAATGCTATCCATATCGTCGAATCACTTATTCGGAATGGGTTATGTGACACAAAGGTCCTCTCCCGGCTAAACCGAATAATGAGCGCAATATTTTAAAACATATGGATACTGGGATTTCAATTAAGTCACAACTTAAACCCAAACTTTTTTTCAAATGGTTTAACAATGTACCATTTCAAATCTTTTAAACAAAAAGATTCATTTTAACAACCTTTAACGGTTTAAACAATTTTCCACATTTTAATCTTTTAAACAAAAGATTCATTCACAGATTTTCCAAATCAATTTCCATTTCAATTTGATTAACTCGTTAAATCTTTAAATCAAGATTTAACTGATAGCTTTCAAAACAATTTCATTTCAAATGGTTTAAACAAATCATCACTTTAAATCTGTTAAAAAAAATAAACAGATTCAATTCATAGCTTTCTAAAAGAATTCATTCATAGTTTGGAAAATCTATTTTTCAATTCAATCTTGAAATTCCTCTAATTAAACTGAAATTTCATTTCTTATCTGAAAGCTTTTATCATTTGAAAACAAACAGTTTTCATTTTTGGAAATCTGATTCATTCATACGAGTTGAAATCCTTGGGTTAAATTCAAATTCCCAACTTATACTTTAAAAATGGTTTAATTCATACAAACACATTTATATCATCTTTTAATCCCTAGTTTCAAATCATATGATTCAATTTCAAACTTGAATTCAAATTAAATTATTTAAATTTCAAAACTCGATTAAGTTATTCAAAATAACCTTTATCTTTGAAATTCTATTTCAAAAGCTTTTCACTTTAAACCCAAACTTCCAATTTCAAAAACATCAAATTTAAATTATCTGTGACTTAACCGATTTCCACGTGAAATCCATATTTGTGTGTGTAAAAGTGTAGTCCAGGGGTTTCACACAGTAGTGCAACATCATGAATCATCATAGATAACAATACAGGATATAGTTGATAAACGATATAAACTATATCGCTTACCTTTTATTCACAGATCACAGATATATATCACAGATAAGTAAATTACAGATCACAGCATAAATCAGGATGTATCACAAAGCATCGTACATCAGGGATATCAAACAATTTAACATTCAATGGAATCTAAACGTTCACAAGTGAACTTATTAATCAACTGATTAATTTAAATTAGATGTATCAATTTAATAATCCGGGTTAAATTATCGTAATTTAATTACAAATTATTTGAAAATCTTTCTTTCAAATTTATTGGTTAACCCTTAATTATTAACTAAGCATTCTTAAATCAATGAATCAATGAATCTTTAATTATTAAATTAATCTTAATTAATTGCCATTATTAATTAATCCTTTGATTTATTAACAAATAATTAATTCACATTTTAAATTATCATTTAATTAATTACATTCAGTAATTATTTATTCATTACTTCTCTAAGTAATTTTTTTTATTTTCCAAATCGTCAAGTGATTATTAATTTAAACCTTAGTTAATCCATTTAAACTTATAATTACAAATTATCAATTAATTATTCTGAATAAATTAACTTAAGAAATTTAATTTGAACAATTCGATTAACTCCATAAATTTAATAAGTAATTCATATTACTTATAAATCTTGATTCTTTCTTAATTAATTACTTAACCAATAATTTATTCCATTATTAATAAATCTTTAATTCCATTAATTAATTAATTACTTAAAATCTTAAAACAATCAAATTAATCAATTCCAAATTATAACATTAAATGATTATTTATTTAAATTACTTCCACTAATTATCCTTAATAAGTAATTATTTCAAAGCATACTTCTTGATTAATTTCCCATCTATCCTAATATAAAGTTTAAAACAATTTCCCAAAACCCCTTAAAAACTTACACGTTAAAACACCTTTAAATACTTTACCATTTATTTACATTAACATAAATTTTAAACTTTATTCACAAATCAGTTTTAAATTTCACTCGAGTTCATTTTTAAACTTATTTCATAACTTAGTTCACATTGGTTATAAAACCATTCACATTCAAAAATAAAGGAACAGGTTTGTAAAAATAACAGTACAGGTTCACTAACAACACTAGAACGAAATACTCGAGCCTTCCCAGATTTACTTCGAGTCCATCCCCTATTCGCTTCGAGTAAAACTCGAGATAACCCTTAGCACTTCCCTGCTCTACCCCAAGCAAAATTCTGACCAACAAATCGTGCTCGTGCACGTGTACATGGTCGTTGGCCAACTCTGGTCGCCGCCAATACTTCGAGCAGGTCGAACGTCATCCCAGCTTCGCTTCCAGCCACCCAACTCCGGTCAGTTCGCCATCGATCTCGAATTCGAGAACTACAAGCCTGGAACAGAATATACATCGCCATGACCAAACCTATCAACGCCGACTGCTCGCCGCTCCGACCACCATTCGCTGTCAAACTCCGGCCTCAGCTTCGTCACTCTTCCCTCTACCTTCCCACAAAACCACGTCGAACTCGATGCACTGTCGACGTCGCGCGAATCAAAACTCCGGCCATCCAAAAAAATTAGGTCACCAGACTTCGATTGCCTTCTGCCGCCACCATGGTCAACGTTCGACCATCAATGCATTTTTCCCGTGACCACCCTAGGCTCCTCTATCTCCACGAGGAAACTCGACCTCCATAGATCACCACATCACCGGAAATCAGTCGAAAAACCCACTCCGTTCAACCTCGAACTGCTACCAAACCACCCCACTAAAAATCATAAAACCCACCTTAAAAATCATCGTTTTTACTATGGATTCCAACTAGATGCCTAAATCAATGATCGGTGCCATTCGAGATTTAGCTAATTATAAGTTTGATCAACCATTTGGGTTTCCAGAGAAGATTCTTGAGTGTTTAAATCTTAAATGAATTCCTATACCTAGTTTATAATGATGCAAACATCTTTTGTTTGAATCTCAAGCTCAACCATCAACTAGGAAGAGAGGAATTGATTTTTGAAATCACAGTTTTGTATTTATAAACTAATAACAGAGAAAGTTTTAAACAACAACATGAATAACCTACTTCCAGCTTCCATATGTATACAGATAACTATATATATGCACAACCACACACATATCCAGATATACTTGCACAGATTTAACATTTTGATTTTTAAAGAAAATTGTTACTCACCTATTTTCCAGAGGAAGACAGAGCTGATGATGAAACAGGTTGTTTGAAAGTTGCAAAACTGAAGTCTTCAATTTGATCTTTGCTAAGTTGTTGTTTGATTGAATTTTCTCTTTTCTTCTTCTTTTAGTTTTGAGCTGAAGCTTTGTTTTAAGTATAAAATGGTTTTACTTCATTCATTTTTCTTTTCCTTTCAGTTTTTAAATGGACGAAATGAAATGATGAAGGCTGATATATATAAAAGAGGAGTTGTACAGGGTATATAATTTATTGTACAAAAAAATAACAGGGATATTTTCTTCTTTTGCTTGCTGATACTTCCCTTTGGTGGCTGAAAGGAATTTGTATACAATCGTATAGATTTTGTTGGCTGCCAAGAATAAGAGCATTTAATGTTGTTTGTACTTGATGTTTCATCCTATACTTATCTATATTTTCTTATACTTGCCTAAGTCTTGTTTAACAAGCTTTGCATTTCGGCTGAGAGATTTGTTTTGGTGTGCTTCTTTTACAAACTTCATTTGCTTTGCCTTCAAAAACTTTAATTCTGTGATGCTTTTAAATTTCCAGATTGCACTTAAAAACAGGGCTTTGATTTTGATCTTCTTTTGTTTTATAAACATATTATAAAAGTTGTTCTAGTTATGTTATAAATTTTCGACTTATGTGATTATACTTATGTTTTAACCATACTATTATATTTGTATATATATTTATAAGTAATTTGGAATGACAATTTCTATTTAAAAATATCAATTCATTTGTAAAGACATTCTATTATTATTTAACTCTATATTTATTTTTAAAACCATTTACTTACACTTTAAATTCAAGTCAAAATATATATCTATATATTTACAATATTTTAAATTGAAATGATTCATACAGAATATACTTGAATCCGGGGAAACTCGCTCCATTTTATCAATTTAATTTTACAATTTTTATTCAAAAATACAATAAATTATTAATTTAAATATATAGAAAATTTGGGGTCATTACAGCAAGTACACTTGGGATCATTGTCGCAAATTGTGGACCAAGGAATGTTGTGAGGGCAAGTTCCCCCTCAACTATCGTTCAACTGTATCAGATGATTCAAACATTGAGAAAGCATGTAAGGCTGTTCTTGATGTTGATGTGGACTAAGTTAACAAGACCTCCCATTTCACTGAAGTAAACACCTGAACTCTTGTTTTGTTACTACATTGTTTTAGGATTTTAAGCAACTTGCAATAGTGTTTTTTCAATACAATAGTATTTCCAGTTGTCATTATGGTGATCTTTTCTTGAGATTTTGTAACTGATGAAAAGATTTAGATGTTTAAGCACTCAACTTGTGCTCTATCATCTGATGGCATAGTGATTGTTAATTTGATGCTTCGTGTTGGATATACTTATGTACTTGAAATAATATTCTTTTCTTTTTAGGTATGGATTGTTAACGTTGATAAATCTCTTTTAGCAAAGTCATTCAACGAGGATAGCATAATTCAATATTTGAAATGGTATGTTGAGAGTCTAGAAAAGCAAACAGCAGATTGTTTATCAAAAAGGGTAGCCTTTGCCTGTAAGAGAGAAATTGAAATGGGAAGATCTTTTACCCAACTGACGAAGGAATCTCAACAAATTTTGTTTAAGATTACAAAATTTATTCATGAAAGGGATGCACTTTAAGACCTAGTGACGCGCAAGTGGAGTTCCTCGTCAAAGGGCGAACTACTTCTTTTATTGCATCCCCACTTATTATGGTTTAGGAATATACTTAGTGATTGGTAGTCGTGATGTTGCATATGGCATGTATGGTATAATGTTGTTTATTTTTATAAAAGCACCTTTGGCTGTCTATGCTCATACACTTCATTACTTGATTATTTTATCTTTTATGTGGCGCGCAACCCTATCTTCTGTCAACATCTAACCCAATCCAAGCTAACGTCACCGGTGTATAGTCACTGTTGGTGGTTGTTTGGAGGCTGTTGACGATGATTTCCTTCATTTGGACATAGAGGGGAAGTAGATGGAAAAGGATCTCGAGGATTTGATGAATGGGGTGAGTGAAGTTAAAAAGGCTTTACTTAAGCAGCATGAATGTATTAATAAGTAACGCTCAGACCTGAAGAATAAGAATGAAAAGATAGAGAGCCTTAAGGCTAAATTAAAGTCTTCAAAGAAGGAAATTGCAGATTTGGGGGAGCTACTAAAAATGTTGAGGGGTTGTATAGGATTACTTGAGGATGATATTAAAAAACTTGAGAAGACCATTGAAGAGCCATCCAAGCAAGTAGATCATGGACTAGCCAAAGAGGATAAACTTTCTTTTGAGATTGGTGTTCCCAACACATCCCCTACAAGTACGGTTCCAAAAGCTCTTCCCAGCCTAGACAATGGGGTGGCCTTTTAGTAAAAAAATCTTAGCCTATTGTCAAAAGAAGGTTGATGGGCTGAAAATTTATTACAAAAAGAAGCTGGGAGGTTCTAGGAAAGAAGTAAAGATTGAGGGTCATTCAACTACTTATAAATTATTTGGCGCATTCACAAAAAAGATTAAAAAGACTAAAGCATAAATTTTAATGATTTTGAATGAGTACATTGTGTAGCTGTTGAACTAATTAATGAGTTGAAAGACTAGATATCTGGATTAGATCCCATGTGCATTCCCTTGTTATGTCTTCCTTGCGTTCGAATCCTTCAATGATTGGGGCTCATGTAGCTGCACAGTCGGAGTTGGTGGAAAAGCTCAAGTAGGAGAGGGTTAGATACGCTATGGTCAACATAGACGTGAAGAGTGCTATTGACGTATTTAATCACTTCATGCTAAAGTAAACTTAAGTTTTCTTTACAATCGATCTGATTACGTTTTTAGGGAGCAAGACCTAGGAAAACCTTAGGTCGGTGAAAACTATGACACAAGGCTTCCTATTGTAGGTGCGCTTCATCATTCTTTAGTTATCATAACGAAGATTCCTCTGACTCATACTGCTCAAGCTCCTAACAAGAAAAGAAGGCTCCTAGCGAGGGAGGATTATGAATCTGACTAGGGCAATCATTTATTCATCATATATATACATACACACACACACATACATATATATATATATATATATATAGTGACTTTTTTAAATCTTAGCTTTTGGGGTGTGTACCTTTTGTGCATGCTCTGCATTTTGTGATAGGTTGTATTGTAATTTGAGAAAGAAATTGTAAATTTTTTGTGTACCTTTTTTTAATTTTGGGCAGACTTTCTGTTGATTCTTTCTTACTTCATATTATATAAATTCCTTCTTCTTTTCATAGCAACTCCTAAATTTGATCATGATAAAAAAGGTTTCTTATTCGCTTGGCATGATTTGTTTGGCACTAGGGGTATAGAATTTGTGTTTCGACTGTGAGGTCGGGTTGTGTATTTACAACTTCTTATTTCATGCGCATGGGTTTTTGTACTAGTTCCAACAATCCAATATTCCTACGTCCAATGAAGTATTGGCTGAAAAGATGAGTTACACTATTATAACTCTTATGTAATTTGCAAACAAATAAATTTGATAAGCATGTTTTTATACTGGTTCGGGTCATCCAATATTCCTTCATCCAGTTGATTACTTTACAATCTTTTTCAGTTACTAATTAGTACATCATACTTTGTTACAAGAAATGAAATGTTAAATGAAGTAAGGTTGGAGATGCTTCGAATTCCATGTCCTTGGGATTACGTTCGCATCGGGTCTAGAAAGGCGATATGCACCATTTGAGAGTGTTTTAGCTACTACCAAGGGCTCTTTCTAACTCGGTCTAAGTACTCAATCTATTACGCCCTTTATGTTAGCCATTATTTTACTTATGACTAGATCCCCTTTGTGGAACTTCTTTTCTCTAAGTCATGAGTTATATGTTCTAGCCTTCCTTTGATTGTAAATTATGGACCTAATTGCTACCTTGTCTCTTCTCTCCTATATGAAGTCTAATGTTGCTTCTTTCAGATGTCAGTCCTATTCCATCACGTATGGTAAGCGTCGGTGTGAGGGTATATCTACTTCGACTGACAGCATGACTTCATAACCATATGCTAGAGAAAATAGGGTGTGTCCAGTAGTAGATCTAGTGGATGTTCTATACGCCAATAATGCTAAAAGCGGTTCCCCTTCCATTTTCCCTTAGCCTTCATGAGCCTTTTCTTCAGTAGTTCTTTATCGTTCTGGTTGCTACTTCGACCTTTCTATTAACTTGTGGGTAAGCTATAGAGGAGAAACTTTTGATGATATGATTTTTCTCAAATAGGTCAGAGAATTCCTTGATTTGAGTTATGTTACACTGTCAGATATTATCTTATGGGGATCCTAAATCTACTGATGATATTTCTAACCATGAAGGCGACTATGTTCTTAGAAATTATGGTTGTGAGGGGCTCAGTTTCCACCCATTTGGTAAAATAATCTACTACCACTACTGCGAACTTTGAGCCCCTTTAGACATGGGAGGGAACCTATTAGATCAGTTCTATATGCCATGGGTTGGTCATGGGGGTAAGTTCTTGTGATGGCAGCCTTGGGATACTAGCAAACCTTTAGCATCTATCACATCTCCAGATAAATTCCTATGCATCAACTAACGCAGTTAGCCCGAAATATCCTTGTCTTAATATATTTTTAGCCAACTCCGTCCTCCTAAATGATCTCTATAGTATCCCTCATGAACTTCTCTCATGATTCTAACTACTTTTTTATGCATCTTAAACAGGAAGTTGAATAGTCTCTCTTTTGTAAAGTTTCCATCAAAGAAAGTTAAGTAAGGAGCCTAATATCTAATTTTCCTTATTGCAATCCTATCTACTAGTAAAGTTCCTTCCAGCAAAAACTGTTTGATGGGTTTCATCCAAGATTCTGCATCTTCTTGATTTATTATTGGTGAGGCATAATGATCCTGAATCTCACCTACTTCAATTTGATCTGCGGTCTACTTACCTTTTTCTCGTTGAGCTCATGTCAACACTAGAATCCATTGCACTTTGGAAATACTTGGCTCAGTTAAATGTCCCATAAGGATGGCCCTCATTTCATGCATAACCTTAGTGCTTGCCAACATAGTAAAGAATCTGCTAAAGAGTATTCCTACTTAGGAAATTTCTCAATATCAAACTGTTTTGAGCTGACAATTCTTTTGACAGTCCTATGTATTTGACAAGAGTTGGTTCCTATGTTTTGATAGTTTCTTTGCACCTAATTTACGATGAGTTGCGAATCACTATGGACTTTAACATGGGTTACCTTCATTATCAGTGCCATTTTTTAATCCGGCAATGAGCATTTCATACTCTACAACATTATTTGTTGCTTTAAACTCTAGCCGAACTGCTCCATACAACTTCTATTTGTCTAGGGAAACAACAAGTACATACACAATTCCTACCCCTTGTTCAATGGATGTGTCGTTAACATAGAGTTTCCACTCCTATGCAGGCTTCTCCAATTCTCATTGGGTTACGTTGATAGGGCTGTGCATTCCATGATGAAATCGGTCAAAGCTTGACCTTGGATGGTATTTCAATGGCAGTAGGAAATAACATATTGGCCTAGCTCAATGTCCCCACTTTAAGAGACAACTAGACGTCTCAGACTTCTGAAGTATCCACTTAGTGCTTTCTCTATCGGTAACTTAATGTGGTGCACCTGGAAATATGTCTGTAGCTTTCGTGCTGTAAGCAGTAAACTATAAGTTAGGTTATCTATAATTGAATAGTTTAGTTTGGCTCTACTTAGGCGCTTGCTAGTGAAGTATTTTGCGCTTTGTATACCAACTACTTCTCATACTATTGTTGCACTCATAGCCTGATTAGTTATAACCAAGTATACAAATAGATCCTCGCTTGAGACCGGCTTTAGAATAATGGGCGGATTGGCTAAGTTGTCTTTCAATACTTCAAAAGCTACTTTACATTCCTCCATCCATTCAAAAAAAAATTCCCTTTCTGATTTGATTAGAGAAAGGAATGCATTTTTCTGTATCCTTAGAAATGAATGTGCTCAAAGCTGCTACTATCCAGTTCAAACTCATCATGTCTTTGGGCTTACTTGGGACTTTCATCTTTCTAACTTCTTCAATCTTTTCTGGATTGGCTTCTCTTCCTCTAGCGCTCAATATGTATCAAAGAAATTTCCTAGACTGGATTGCAAAATTACACTTTAATGATAGCCCTCGTGCCCACTAGTAGCATCAACTAATTGATCTATTCTTGAAATGGAAAGCTATCTTTAGGACAGACTTTGTTGAGTTATGTGAAGTTTATGTTGTTCCTCCATTTTCCATTAGATTTCTTTACCAAAACTACATTCGCTATCCACTTTCGGCAATACACTTCCCGAATGAACCCGTTTTCCTTCAGCTTCTTGATTTCTTCATGAAGGGAATTGTATATTTCCTAATCTAAGGCATTCCATTATTGTCTGACTAGGTGTGCTTTAGGATCTATAATTAAGGCATGGTAGTTTATTACGTGATTAATCCCTTTTATATCTAAATAGGTCCAACAGAAGACATCATGGGATATCTTTAGGAAATTGATCAACTCAGTGCGCAGTTTGCTACTTAGGTTTCTTTCGATCGTCATAATCTTGGTTGGATCTAAAAGATCTATTTGGATGTCTTCCAAGTCATCTACTAGTTCTAAGTCCTTGATTTTCATTCCTAAATGAGGATCCGCCTCATCTTCTACTTCTTGTGGTTTTGATGAGATTGCACTTTCTTAGAGTTGGGAAGCATTTGAAAAATACCACGCAAACACATAATCATTCGCATCTGTTCCAATCAAATGAAAATGATCCCTTTTCGCTTTTCTCATGTATATTGTGGTCGTAGTATGACCTGTTTCAGTATCTGCCTTGGAACTTAGTTCTGACACGGTTATTTGAACTGGTTTGTGATTTTCATTTTTATATAAATTAGATGACACAGTAGTAAATTTTGAACAATTTTATTGCTAGGATTCAAAGTTACATTGTATAGTTCCCTAGCTAATAATTGCTTTCCCTTACACTCTTAACTCCCATAGAGGTATGAAACTTCGTAAGCTAGTGTATATGAGAGATAACTACTCCCATCACTATCAATTTAGGTCTCCATAGGAAAGCATTGTATGAAGACTACTTTTTTATAATGAGGAAGCTTGAATAAAAAGATTTATGTAGTGGAAAAGCTCCTACAGTGATAGGAAGTCGAGCCATTCCTATTAAGGCAGTTGCTGTGTTATTGAAGCCATATATTGGTTTCAAACTTGGCATCTTGGTCTCAACCGGGAGCCCTACTTTGTCTATGCTGCTTTAAAGGTAACATTCATGAAACTTTTTGAATCCATAAAAAATTCTTCATTGTGCAATTTGAGATCTTCACAGTTACCACTAATGGGTCCTTATGTGGGAACATAACCCCAGCTAAGTCTACAGAGGTAAACGTGATATCTTGTATAGGCTTCTTCTTAATATGCAACATGATCCTATGCTCATGGCAGGCTACTTGGACTCGTATATCATGTGCCTTCTTACTCTGACTAGCAAGATGGGGTCCCACATGAATTGAAGCTACAAGAGTATTGAGATTTCCCACTAGATCCTTATGAGGGTCAGGTGAGTGGTTATGCATATGGGTGATTGGATTATCTTTCTGATACACACCTATTTATCCTTTCTGTATCGACCTGTCGATCTCATTTTTCAAATGGCGATAGTCATGGGTGTGATGACATTTACTCTATGGAATTTGTAGTATGCACCACCGTTGTTTGGCTCTGCCTTCTTCCCTTTATTTGGAACGTTATATTCCAATTCTATTCTGGTTAGTTCGTAGATCTTCCATGAGGTATGAGTGAGTGGAGTCTTGGTAATGAAGTTTAATTCTCTTATCCTCTTCTTTGGTGGGTGTTTGTCAGCTTCTGCCCCATGTTTCCATTCAATGTATTTTGGAGCAGTTCTTCCTATTCTAACTCCTCCAACTGCTCTTTCTTCTTCGATGCCTATATAGCCACTTGCCCTTTCATAAAAAGCCATCATACTATTATAGGGCTTCCTACTATTTTTATCCCACATGTTTGTATCTTCCTTTATTCCAATAGCTGCTATGAGCAATGCATCCTCACTCATAACCCATATCCTCATTGCTTCTTCCTTGAAGCATTTGATGTAGCTGCTTAAGCTTTCATCACCCATTTTCTTAATGTAGGATAGGGTATTTGAGTCTGGTGAAGTTTCTCTCCCCATGTGGAATTGTCTACGAATAATTGTTGATAGCTACATCTAAGAATGAATTTCTCCTTATGAATAGCTTCAGAACCATTTAAAGGATGCTCCTGCAAAGTACATAGGGAACAATTTGCAGTGAGCTAATCTTATTATTTCAGTATGTCCATGTAATATTCAAAGGTGGATAGTGATCATCCGAATTGGATGACCCATTGTACTTTTTGATGTTGTGGACCTTGAAGCTATCCGGGAAATCAGTTTCTATGATTGATTTACTATACGAGGAAGAGCACTCTTTCCTTCCTCTGTCCTTATTGTTTTGCACACACAGTTTAGCCCACTGTTCTACATAAGCTTTTAGCTCCCATATCTATTCGTCCTTCGCATAGTGTGAGCCACCTTTACAGACTTAGATAGCCTCATCCACTTCTTGGGCAGTTTGATTATTGCATTTTTCAAATAATATTGGTTTTATGTTGGCTAGTTTGGATTTAATGTTCGGGTTTATTTAGGCCCTACTCTTTGCCCTTGGTCCTAAGCTCAATTATCTTGCATCACTGTTCTCATTAATGAGATTTTCATGCTTGCCCCTTGCATGTGTTTGCAGCATGGCATGTGATCATTGGCGATCTACTGTGGAGCCATGGAAGTTAGATGACCTTGTGGGGTTTTGAAGACACTAATTTTTCAATTCCAGCCATCATTTCATTAGTCTGAGCAACAAATGTATTAAGAGTTTTAAGTATGGGATCAGTGTTATTTTCTATGGTGGATAGAGGGGTTTAGATGAGGAAGTGAAGGGTCTGTTATCTTGCTTTATAGCTACATGTTCAGGTTCTTGTGGAGGAGAAGTAGGGGAGTTTATAGGTTGCATGATTTAAATTTTCAAGTAACTTATGGGGATTGAGGATATAGGTAATTTTGTTTAGGTTTGTCAAAGGTTTGAGCTCTCCTTCTAGCACCAAAATGTTAATGATATTTTTTATCTCACAGCACCAAATTAATTACGAAGCAATTATGGCATTCTATGCTTACCATAATCCGGAGTTAATAAATTTAAGTAGTGTTAAATTTACCTTAAGGTTGTAATTATATTGTTGTATGATGACAAAATTATATAGTTACACTTTAACTGTTTGTTGAAATGTCAAGTTCAATTTATATTCGATTTTTGGTAAGATACAAAGAGAATCTAGTACTAAAAATAATGAATCTAAAAGTGTAGATAAAGTAAATGACACAGAGATATAAGTGGTTCGGATCACGAGGAATCCTACATCCACGGGCAAAGGTTTTCTTATATTCTTCTTATTGGTACAACTTTAATGGTAGAGAGTAAAAGTTTATTTAGTATAGAATTTAGAAAAAGTATCTAAAAGTCCTCTCTGCTACAATACTCTTCTATCTATAGAACCGTGCCATCGCTAATTCCCTAACTCGGCATTGCTCCTCCACTGTTGGATCCTAACACGTGTCATTAATTCCATTGCTTGTTGATTTGTGCACGGATTTCTAACATGGCTGAATGCATGGTAAAATTCTTTAGGTGGGAAGATTTCGCAAAAGGTAGGAATTTTGAATTTGAAGTTAGGTGGGAAATTTGAATCTTGCGGCCTTGGAGGTTAACTTTTGAATTCGTTTCGAAGACTGTGCTTTCTAGCTTGTGGTATCATGGCTTCTGAATTTGTCTTGAACATAATGACAAAGTCCTCTTCTAATATTAGTGTTGTTCTTTAATTGATGGTGTATATATTTTCAGAAGATATCGGTGTAGATCTAAGGAAGGTGTTGGCATTGGTTTCAGGAAGGTGTTGGCACCGATTTTAGGAAGTTGTTGATGCAGAGATTTATAAGGTGGTGATGTGGGCTTTGAAGAGATGGCGAAGCCGAGTTTTCAAAAAGGAAGCACAGTCATCAAAGGGGCTGTGAATTAGACTTTAGAGGGGTGGTGGTGCAGCCTTGGAGGAAAGGTGAGCACATTCTCGGAGGAGATGATGATGCGGTCTCTTAGGAGATGTTGGTGTAGTCTTCAAGGAGACGACGATGTAATATCTCAAAAGAGTCGGTGCAGTCTTTATCATTTACTGGAAGATGGATTCTTTGGGTTTACTTTTGTTTGTAGGAACACTTATTTGGTCATTTTTTTAAGGAGTGAGCTTTTTATTTGCTTCCCACTATAGGCTATTGTAGTATCAGTGTAATTCATCTATTAGGATTGCATGACCTATCTTTGATTCGATTTAATTGTTATAATGTCTTCCATCTTCAATCTCTTTATTACATTGTTGATTGTATATGGGCTGCATATTTGTCTATTTGTCTATAAATGTAGTTTGTTGAGTTTGAACGTGTCTAGCTTTTTGCAATTTCTCCCCTTTGGTGATGTTGTTGCCACTTTGCCTTTTCCTTTAGGTTATGCAGTTCTCATGTGCTCATTTCTTTGATCTACGTCACACATATGTGTAGGAGAAAAATGGGTGTAAAAATATAGATGTCTGCATCTTAAAGACATATGATACCAAAACGTATCCATTTACTTCAACAAATTCATTGATATATTACCATAGAAATGAACATGTGTATATGATATACAAGTAGTGTATTTATGGTATGTTCATTAAATATATAATGGAAGTAGAAAGCCTAATATGCAAAGGAAATAAAATAATTCTATTTGATCGAATAATCAAGTGTATTTGAAAAAGTTTTTAAAGTACCCAAATGAATAAGATTTAATCCTAAAAGTCAACCCTTACTATGATACATAATGATGTATCGGTAAGGAGTAATCATAATTTATAGGACAAAAGAACGATTGGTGATGTGGAAGTTGGGTCTGTGCAGTCAATACCCCGCTATTACCCCGCTATAACCCTGCTATATCTCATAGTGGATTTCTACCGCTATGATTTTTTCATATAGCCCCAAATATAGCATTTCCGCTTTAAGCCCCGCTATTTTTGCTATATCCCGTTATTCCCACCATATTCCACTATTTCCGCTATATCTTCTTTAAAAGATATGAATTGGAAAATGACATTTATACATTATAAAAATTATGAAATTAATTTATTTAATTGAATTTTTAATATATTTTCAAAAATGAAAATGCTCTAATATTTTACTAAATTCAATTATGTTATATAACAGTTTTACGTTTATTTACAGTATATTCTCACATGTTTTTATTTAAAGTTATTTATGTATTAATTATAATTTAATTGAATGTTAATTTTTCATTTAATTACCATTAATATATTTGTAAAAACATTAAGTACAAGTTTTATATGCTATTTTAGAGTTATCTGCTATATCCCGCTATATCCTCGCTGTATCCCCGCTATGACTTTTTGCACCTTCGTCGCATTGAACGTGTCGAGCGCTTTAACTACACAGAGTTGGGTTACTTCTTGTGTAAGGTCATGTATTTAAGAGTAAGTACATAGGTTAGATTTAACTTCATCCTAAACACGGTTTATAGGATCATACAAGGTAATAGTTGATAAGAAATCCCTACATGTTCTAGGTCGGGGAGTTGACAGGTTGTGTGAGTCGAGAGGCTACACATAATATTTTCTCGTAAGGGATCTTATGTAGGTCAACCCAAAGGAGCTTGGGACAAACCGATATTTATTTACCAATTTATGTTATGAATATAAGTTTCGTAAACTAAAACTAAATCAGTTTTATACATAAATAATGGTAGCCCATAAAATGTTGCTGAATGCCAATCCATCATAATGAGAAATAATTATTGTTTCTAGAAGCATCAACTTCATTACGGAGGAATTTCTTTTAGAAATTATTGGTAGTAAAATGGATTTCGATATGATCCAAAGATAAAGCTGATTACGAAGGATGAAATTAAATTGACCAAGTCTGAATGGACATGACTAGTTAGAATGTACAATAAGAACACTCCTACATTAAAGTGAAACTATGAGTTTCATATCAGTGTTGAGAAAACAATTTTCTAAATTTTCCATTAGCCATTAAAAGAATTGACTCTGCCATATGGCATGACATGCAAATCTGAAATGGATTCCACATACATTGTCAAAATATGATTTTGGTTGTTGTAC
The DNA here is from genome assembly GCA_030737815.1 of Allium fistulosum. NCBI lineage: Eukaryota > Viridiplantae > Streptophyta > Magnoliopsida > Asparagales > Amaryllidaceae > Allium > Allium fistulosum. The sequence continues at coordinate 332,480,505 of CM060906.1, forward strand.
CCAAAGGGATATTATCCATCGACCCCAAATGTGTCTTTGAGAAGAAGACCAATGCAGTTGGAATACAGTAAGCAAGGCTGGTTAGAATAACATCAAAAACTTCAACTGTTGAAATTAACATAATAGATTTTTCATTCAACGTGCTTAAGTTAATTCAGATTTTACTTGCAAAATTATCGCCAATATGAATATGAGCTTTGTGACATTTATGTTGAAACAAAATTCTAAATAATGATAGACTACTTGTATATAACAACCAAAGTATATCTATGTCAGCGGGAGCGATACTAAGTTTGTGGGATTCAGATACGATCCAAGTACTTAAGTATCATAAGACAAGCGTCAGAATTAAGCAAATATTTTGACAAAGAAATCAAACAATTTGATTTTCAATCAAAATACTAAGATAGCATGTGTCTGTAAGATAGAATATTTCTAAAACTATAAGTAAATGACAAACTTATGATTGCTAACAATATACCGATGATAAAACCATTTTAATTGGTTATTTGGTACTTGACATTGGAGTTGAAAATGACATCTTCTATGATTAGTATAAAAGGATGTTGGGGTTGCCCCAAATGATATTTAAGGACACCATATTAAAATATTCAATGTGCAGAGATGAATTCATTATGCGTTAGCAATAGGAATTATCACATATGACTTAGTACAATGAGAAAATATCTAATTCAAATTAAGATCGTTAAATGGTAATTAAGAGCATCTTGAGTATTTGCAAAATACCAGAGAATTGTTTATAGAAACTATAAACCCCTTAGGAAGGAGTATTCAGACTCAAACTTCATAAATGGTTTTCGACATAGTATACCAATCCTAAATTCATAGTCGATGTAGTCTAGGAACCTTAAGTTGGAAATGTTCCGTACAAAAGGTTGTGACTGACTCAACCAAAAGGCTAAGTACATTACCTTGAATGTCGTCATAACAGAACGACATATAAATAATGCAAAAATCTATAACCGAGCTAGGGTTGATTTCAAATGTTGAGAACCACACAACATTGTTATGTGAGAATAATGCCACAATATAAATCACGAAAGAACCTATATCTCACTAAAAGTCAAGAGACATACTTCGAAAAGTTTCTAATGATAAAGGCAATTTATCAATGTTGGAGACAGTTAATTGACAAACCGGATAACTTAGACTATATAGCATATCCGTTCTCTAAAGGACTAGCTCAATCATTTGGAGAAAATTGATCAAAGGAATGGGATAGAGATTCCACAATTGACTCTAAGTGCAAGTAGGAGACTGATAGAGTTAGGAATATGATCTAGGGGAAATTATGTAATTTGTTACATATATCCAAATCTATGACCCATCTTGTTCATAATAAAGGTGTTTGATTTCTATTAAATAAGATAATCCTTAAATGAAATGTTAAGTGGTTGTAGTTGAAAATAATTGCAATCGTAAGCAATTAGTCACGGTATAAAATAACATTTTATTTTAAATATTCCTAGTCAAGATGTTTCAAGAAAGGATGTCGATTCATCCATTGAAACTAGAGTACATAACGCTCTCCAAATGTTAGGTTGTGTATTACTCATGGCTGCTAGGAGAACAATGAGGTTACGTACTGATAATTATTAGATAATTATGGAATTACTCACTTGAGAGTTTCCTATTGGTTAATAATAACTAAGGTCAAATAGAAAATCGTGAAGTGACGATATTGCACACATCTATCAACTGGAGAATACCGTTGATCTTCAATTTGAACACTTAACTTTGATTATAGTTAAATCATAATATGACATCCAACGTGCTATAGTTGGGTCTTAGTTGAACCATTAGAAGTGAAATACTTTCAATAAAGAATTCATCTCCTTGGGTATATGAGGTTAGTATCACAGTCAAGTGTAGCCATTGAAAGTTAAAATCTCTATTCATAGTACTATGATTAATAATAAATACTATTACTAAACATAGGACTTTATTTATGAACTAATCAAGTTGAATGTGGATATTAAAATTTTGACAAAAACCAAATTTGTAATAACCCTATATTTTGTGATTATTTTAATTGTATATTTTGGTTATTTTAATTGATTTCCTGATTTAAAAACTTTATTTTATTTATTAAAATGAATAAATTTTGTTATTTTAAATATAAATTTTGATTTTGATGTGAATTAGAATTCCAAACATGACTAAAAAGAATATTTTCCAGAAAAGTGAATTTTGGTCAATATGGTCAAAATTTGACTTTTAATTCAGAAATTTGAAAGTTTGAAAATTTGAATTTTTTCTTTTATTATGAAATTAAATAAAATTTTAAGAATAATGCTTTTCGTTTCGTTAAAATCCGATTTATAATGTGAAAGTTATGCCTTTTTCAATATTGAGTGTAATTTGTTGTATTTAACAAAATTGTTTATTTTAAATTATATAAATAATATTTTTATTTGGTCATGTAATGTTTAAATTTTTGTTTATATGGGTAAGATAACATGTTATGTATATATTTTGGTTTTAAAACATTTTTCAAAATGTAATTGACATTTTCCAAAGTCAGTTGTATTCTGTTTATAATTTCTAATTTCCAGTTTCATTTAATTAAAGAATTTTTTTGTTTATTTTCTAATTTCTTAAGACTTTATTTTATTTTAATTTACACTTCATTTTATTCAGAATTTTTTTTTATTTTTTTTTCTTGACTTTTATTGGTTAGAAGTAAAGTTGTAATTTTTCTAAAACTAGTGATATTCTATTTGTAATTTTTAAGTCCTGTTTTGAAATTTTAAGCAATTTCTTTAATTCTTTTTCTATTTTATTTAAATTTAATTATTTATTTTCATTTTATTTTACTTTGTTTCAGTATTAAAACTCATTTTACTAAATTATCATTGGTTTTTATTTAATTAAAAAGAATGGAAATTTGAAGAGACAAAAGGTTTCAAAACAATGACTTTTGGGTTGCTAGACTTTTCAAATCATTGGTCGTTCCTTTCTAATTGATAGCCGTGAGTTCCTTAACTCATTTTCACGTGAAAACACCTCCTTTTCACTTCATTTTCACAGCACTTCAGATCTGAGAAAAATTAGTAATGTCTTCTTCTTCTTTTTCCACTTTTTCCCTTCATTTTATTTAATTTTCTATTAAAATTTGCCTTGCTTCTTCATAGTGTTGATCGGCCATAGCCTCTCCACCACCTCCACGACCAGCACCACCACCATCCACAGCCACATCACCCTCCTCTCCATTTGTCTTGACCAGGTTGTGACCATCACTTGAAGGTAGCACCACAAAAAAATCCACACAAACATTGCAAAACTCCTTAAACCAATGCCTAGCCACCTTAGCACCTTCACCACCACCATAGTTCACCTTGGCCACCCCTTAGCCGCCACCACCTGCTCCTCCACCACCTCTGGCCTCTGCTCCATCCACCACCAGACCTGCTCATGCCAAGGCCGAGCCCAATCCATGTAAGGCCAAGCCTTGTTGTTACACCCAAACACTCTTTTGTTGCCTTGACCATTTGCATTCCTACCTTGTAACTCCCCTCCATGTTCATGCTTGTAGCCTTACCTTTTCCAGACCCATACCTAATCCAAACCAAGTACAAACCTGACCTAATTGATCCCCTAGGCCATGCAAACAAATAGAGAAAGCATGGCAAAAGATTTGGCATTCGTATCTCTCTTTATTTAAAAGTTATTTCATTTCTAGTGTATTGAAATTTATGGTTCGCTTTGATTTTTGTTTGGGTTATAAAACAAGATCTATATCATTGGATTTTCTCTCCACACTCAAATTGTATTAGAGTTGTCGTGCCCTCGTAATCTTTGTGTTGTGAGCTTTGTTGGCAAATCTCCAGCTTAACAGGTGAGTTATTCTCACCAGACAATATGTACATATATAACTAGTGAATTGACCCCTTTTGAATCTGTAAAATGCATTATCATGTTACACTTGCTATGTTATGATTTTATGATGTTCACCCATGCTTAAACACCTATTATATTATATGTTACTGTTATATTTTGCTGTTCTATTATTTTTATCAGTTTATCACACTGCAAGTTCCCTTTAGATTAAAATCACTATGGGTTGAAATGATACATACCCGAACGGACTTTAGAATAGGAGAAAATCATTATGGGCTGAAATGATAGGCCTGAATGATTTTCAATTATTTTTTTCATCTCCTTGGGATTGCGGGTTTGAAATGATCAAACCCGGGTTTTCTTTGTAAATTACAGGTTTAAATGATATATTACCTGTATCACTTTACCTAGACTAGAAATGAAATACAGACCCGTAGTTAAAATATGTTTTATAAATTTTTTTAAAAATATTTTTAAAATGTAAATATTATGATATTTTGATTTAATCTAAATAAAAATGATTTTTGTAAAGCATTATTGATTTTCTGAAAATTTATAAGTGAAATAAATTAATGGTAAAATTAGAAAATTTGAAATGTAAGTTATTTTGGGAAATTTTAATTTGGTGATAATTGGAATTTAAATTAAATGTGAAATGTGATAAATTCATGATAATTTGGATTAAAGTGAATTTAAATGATTTTTATATTATATTAATGATTTTGAATAAAGTTAAAATGTGAAATGAATGAATATTTAAGTTGAAATTTTGAAATATAACTAAAATTGGAAATTTGTGAATTTGGCTTAAAAGTGAATTTTAAGTTAAGTAAATAAAAAATGGAATTAAGTTATATTTGAAAATTTAAACTTAAGTGTTAAGTTAATTTAATTTAATGAATTTATAATTTAATATTGGAATTTAATAAGTGAATTATTATCAAATTTTGATTTTTGAATGGAGGTTTAACTTTATAAAATCATGAATATAAGGGTATTTGAATGATTGTTTTAAAAGTGAAATTATATGATTTTTTTTAAGTTAAAAATGATTTATATAAAAATATAATTGTTTGTGAAATTATACTAAATATTTGAAGTTAATTAACTGCATTTCTGAAATGCTATTAATTCTAATGTAAATGATAATACAACATTTGTAAAGGCTGTAGTTGATAATAATGAACAAAATGGCTAAATTTAATTAAAGGCTATTATAGCATTTTTGTAAATGTTATAATGGTTGAATTTAACTAAGTTTATTTGAAACTAATGTAACCCTATTACAGCATTTTAAATGCTGTCTTTTGTTAAATTGAACTGTTTTAAATGTGACTTTCCGTAGCATTTTTTAAATGCTGCGAAAGTTGAATTTTCATTATTTTAATTAATTTAAGTGAACGAATGAACTTTGAAAGATTAAAATTTTGGAAATTTAATAATTTAATTATTAAATATAATAACTTCATTTTTATGATTTAAAATAAAGTAATTTGTTTCGAAATATAAACTATTTTGAAATATGATATTTTGATATTTTGAAATGGATATTTGAAGGATATTGAATTTTGAAATGATATTTGATTTCGAAGTATAAAATACCATTTTGAAATTTTAACCACGGGATGTATTTAATTTATAGTTTAACTGATCCTTAAAGGATGGGCGATCCTAAGCATCCTTTGAGTTATTATGCATTTCTACTACAGTTCACTTGAGTTGGTTTACATTATATAAGTATATATTGTCCTGACTCGAGTGTTTTGTATTTTACTTTACGCTCGGGCCAGCCTGAGTATTTACAGCTTAGCTTTGGATTTCTTTCTGGAGCTAGGAATCGCTGGAGATTCTGCTTGTCTAGTTATCTGTTCCTTTCAGTTCAGTTGTTCTATTTCAGTTCTGGTATTCATAAACTTCTATTTATTTGAGATTTCTATTGTATATGGTTTCAAACAAATATTATGTATTATGTTTTGAGAGTTTGTTATAGTAGCTTCATGAACTACTATGGTTTTTTATATTCCGCTGCGAGTTATTCTGATATGTTCTGTGTCTGTGATTCTGTGTATTTGATTTCATTTGCTCCAAATTTATTTACAATCTGTTATTTTGAATTATTCAAGCCAGACATGTGTGGATTATTGTCGATTTGAATGGTCCAAAATAGTGGGTCGTTACAGTTGGTATCAGAGCTTTGGTTTTAGGCAAACCTTAGCCTGCGGAGCAAAAACTCATTAGAGATAGGGTAGAAATACCCTGGAATGAGTGAAATCTATCTCAGAATCATTTCTTTGTGAGAGAACGTATTTTCGAAGTATAAAATGATTTTCAAATGATTTTTAAAGAATTTTCAAAGATTATTTTGATATAAAATTTTCTTGCTTTGAAAGTAAAATTTTCTAAACTTCATTCCTTTTGTATCCACCTTGTTAGTAATTTCTTTGATTAGGATCCTCTAAAATTTTGAACTTCTCTCTTGATTGATCTAGATCCATTGTTGATAGGAATCTATTTTGAGTATGGCAAAATCTGTAGTTTGTTAGGTTGTTTTGAGTAAACTCTGTTGTATCTTTTGCTTAGCTAAAGTTGTCCAACTAAAGATATTTATGCTTCTGTTTTCGTATGTTATGAATTCGAGTCATTCCAAATTTTGAATGGGAATTTTTCTGTATCGATATAGGTTATATATCTCTAATCTTCGTTTGGATTCTTATCGAATAGGATTCCTTTGAATTTTGGAACGCTCCCACTTGTTCTGAAATCCATTCTTGTCTCCCATAATTGTATTCTTTTGATTTTGGAGAATTGCATCACTCCACTTTGTATGACCTTTATAGGGTGGCGACCGCCAATCTTTGAATGATTATAATTGGCATTGATTCATCGGATATTTCTGTATCCTCGGTTTACAATGTTTTCTATCTTCTGCTATATTTAGATTCTATCTCTGGCAATCGAAGGTCGATTTGCCTTAGATTTTCGCATCGATTATATTCCTGAAGTCACGGTTGACCGGTTAAGGTCGCCCGCGATTCATATAGGCTTATCCATCTTCTATTTGGTAATTTAATTATCTTATCTTCATTTGAGCCTATCTTTGAATTAGAATTCTATTTGATTAGAGTCCTTCTAAATTTGAATCTCTGTTTTGCTTTGAAATCCATCCTTGAATCGTCCCTTGGAAAGTTTGTGGTTGATTGTCTTTTGAAAATTGTGTATTCATCGTAGTTTTTATTTTGATAAGGATGACCATATTTTTATATAAAGATGAAATGTTATTGATAAGGATTATATACCTTTTAAAAAAAATGAGAATTTGAAGTTTTGAAAGGATTTGAAATTGTCAAAATTTTATAAGAAATGGTTTCATATAAAATGATTTATAACTGAAGGTTTTGAATCTGAATTTAAGTGATTGAACTCCAGCATTTTGGAACTGGTTTTAGGATTTTGAAATAATAAATAATATGATTTGAAATTATTTTTCCGAATAAGTAATGTTTCAATGATTTTAATGGGTTTTAATGATTTCAAAGGAATTTCAAAGAAGTTTTCAAAGTAAATGGAAGTCCAGAACTCACTTGTGTCGCTGGAAAATAATTTCGGTGATGAGTGCACGCATCATCGACATTGATTTTCGAGTTTCTGAGTGAGGGAGAGGCCACTTTAATAGCTTTGCTATGCGAGTGATTTTGTGAAACCATTTTTGATTTCAAATTCCAAAGTATGATTTGATATTCGAAAGATATATGTAAATATATTTGAAACGATTTGAAATGAACCGGTGTTCAGTCCTCGAGTTTTGGATTTGATATAACCCTATCTATTAAAATTGATTTACTGATTTGTTGCTAATTTCCAACTCTTGAATTTGAAAATGATTTCTTCAACTATTTCGAAGTTCGAGTACTTCCAAATCAAGGTTAACTTTTCAAAGCTAAGAAATTTGAAAAGTATTTTGATAAAGTATATAAGTTTGTTTTGAATGTTTAAGTATGAAGTAATCTGATTTAAATAAGTTGAAACTGTTTTGTTAAGTAAATGAATAAGGCAATTTAAATTTTTTTCTAATATGAAATTTAAATTTGAAATGTTTTGAAAAAAAATTGTTCTTCAAAATATTTTGAATAAATTTTAAGTGTTTTAACTTAGTAACATCTTTATGAAACTATATAGGTAACAAGTTGGAATAAATATATAAGTTGTACGTATGCTGTTTTATTCGCATAATTAATTTGATCCAAGTTTGAGTACACAAGTTCGAGGTGAATTACACCATTTCGTGTTAGGATTTTTCATTCGATTCTTGATGACGAATATTTGATATGGATTTTGGGCTCGATTCTAGAATTCTCTATCATAGTATATGGCTATGCAAGGAGACTGATGGCTTCTAGTCGAGAAACCATATCGAAATCCGCATTAGGGAAGTGAATGGACAATACTAGTTCGAAAGCGAACTTGTGTGATCGAGCGAGCGATCGAATGTGACTTTGCGAAATGATGACATATGTACATCTTATATTCTAATATCTTTGATATATTTTGACGCTGAAATTGAAAGCCGTCGAGTTAGAATATCTTTGCTTACTAAAAGAAAATTTCCAATTTAAATTACAAAGATATATAACCCATAAAAGCAAAGATATTCAAATCCCATATGGCTCTTCATACAGCGAAATTTATTTTGGAAAATTTGATCCTTATGTAAGATAGACCTTACGTAAGTATAAGATGATTTTGAAAACTTTTGATTTTGGAAATGAATTGGTTGACTTAAATTATATTGATTTGGAAATTTGGATTTATTTTCAAAAATCTATTATTTTGGAAACTTTGAAACTAAAGATATTTAATTTGAGAAGAAAATAATTTGGTGAAATTGTATATGATTTTGAAATTGAACTGATATTGAAACAAATTGAAATTTGAGAACCTTATGTTACTAAACACTTGATTTGGGAGTTGTCGAACTTATATAAAATTGATTTGTATGAGTATGAAATTGATTCGAAAACTATAGATTTGAAAAGGTACTCAATTTGAAAGTGAAATCTTATATAATTGAAGTCTATATAAGTATGATTTGATATACTATTGATTTTGGAAAGTATTTGATTTGAAAATTAAATCTTATATATAATGGATTTTATATAAGTACGATATTTGAAAGTGATTTGAAAAGGTACTATATGATACATATTTTCGAAGTAAAGATATGGAAAGTGCCTTCTGCTTGATATCCGATTTGTGGCCACATCTTGGATTCATTCTATCGATATTATTCTCTCTGATTTTTGGTTTTCCGGATATGATACTCGAGTGTCCTTCGAATTCCATGGCGTTACCCATGGTCTTACGATCGTGACTGCATAGCGCAACTGCCTGGCTGAGTCTTGCCTAGGGGTACGAATTGTTTCCTGGGGGATCCAGGTGTAACCATTGTGTATCCTGCAATCTGTGTAGGTCGCGAATAGTAGCGCAAATGCTTGGCTGAGTCTTGCCTGGGGGTACGGATTGTTTCCTGGGGGATCCAGGTGTAACCATTGTGTATCCTGCATTCTACTAGTCATCATGGCGTAACTCGCAGGGCTGAGAAAGCTTACGGATATGGATTGTTTCCTGGGGGATCCAGGCGTAACCATTGTGTATCTGCGAACCATGGTTAGACAAAGGTTTTGTTTGTTTTTGTTTGGATTGTACTTTCCATATCTGTTTTTAAAAAGTTTTCCAGTATTTTCACTGGGTGTTGAAACAAGTCTACTAAGTACCTGGAGAATTCTAGCTTTGCGCCTGATCAACGCACTGCCAGAGTCTGCAGGAACGAGGATAAACTTGTTAAGACATCGAGTTAAAAAGTATTTTGATAAAATATTATAAAGGATATTTTGATCAGTTATTTCCTTTCTAAAAGATTTTAAAGTGTTTTAAATATTGTTTACCTCTTCAACCAACAATTTTAAAATAATGGTTCATCCTTGTCTTTCAACCTGTTTTCCCTTCTAGCTACTTTTTCCCTACCTTCTTTCCGGATGTCTTCCAACCTATTGTTCTTTCTAGTTGTCTCTCCGCTTCCTTTCTTTTCGGGGACGAAAAGATTTGAGTAGGGGAGAGTGTAATAACCCTATATTTTGTGATTATTTTAATTGTATATTTTGGTTATTTTAATTGATTTCCTGATTTAAAAACTTTATTTTATTTATTAAAATGAATAAATTTTGTTATTTTAAATATAAATTTTGATTTTGATGTGAATTAGAATTCCAAACATGACTAAAAAGAATATTTTCCAGAAAAGTGAATTTTGGTCAATATGGTCAAAATTTGACTTTTAATTCAGAAATTTGAAAGTTTGAAAATTTGAATTTTTTCTTTTATTATGAAATTAAATAAAATTTTAAGAATAATGCTTTTCGTTTCGTTAAAATCCGATTTATAATGTGAAAGTTATGCCTTTTTCAATATTGAGTGTAATTTGTTGTATTTAACAAAATTGTTTATTTTAAATTATATAAATAATATTTTTATTTGGTCATGTAATGTTTAAATTTTTGTTTATATGGGTAAGATAACATGTTATGTATATATTTTGGTTTTAAAACGTTTTTCAAAATGTAATTGACATTTTCCAAAGTCAGTTGTATTCTGTTTATAATTTCTAATTTCCAGTTTCATTTAATTAAAGAATTTTTTTGTTTATTTTCTAATTTCTTAAGACTTTATTTTATTTTAATTTACACTTCATTTTATTCAGAATTTATTTTTATTTTTTTTTCTTGACTTTTATTGGTTAGAAGTAAAGTTGTAATTTTTCTAAAACTAGTGATATTCTATTTGTAATTTTTAAGTCCTGTTTTGAAATTTTAAGCAATTTCTTTAATTCTTTTTCTATTTTATTTAAATTTAATTATTTATTTTCATTTTATTTTACTTTGTTTCAGTATTAAAACTCATTTTACTAAATTATCATTGGTTTTTATTTAATTAAAAAGAATGGAAATTTGAAGAGACAAAAGGTTTCAAAACAATGACTTTTGGGTTGCTAGACTTTTCAAATCATTGGCCGTTCCTTTCTAATTGATAGCCGTGAGTTCCTTAACTCATTTTCACGTGAAAACACCTCCTTTTCACTTCATTTTCACAGCACTTCAGATCTGAGAAAAATTAGTAATGTCTTCTTCTTCTTTTTCCACTTTTTCCCTTCATTTTATTGAATTTTCTATTAAAATTTGCCTTGCTTCTTCATAGTGTTGATCGGCCATAGCCTCTCCACCACCTCCACGACCAGCACCACCACCATCCACAGCCACATCACCCTCCTCTCCATTTGTCTTGACCAGGTTGTGACCATCACTTGAAGGTAGCACCACAAAAAAATCCACACAAACATTGCAAAACTCCTTAAACCAATGCCTAGCCACCTTAGCACCTTCACCACCACCATAGTTCACCTTGGCCACCCCTTAGCCGCCACCACCTGCTCCTCCACCACCTCTGGCCTCTGCTCCAGCCACCACCAGACCTGCTCATGCCAAGGCCGAGCCCAATCCATGTAAGGCCAAGCCTTGTTGTTACACCCAAACACTCTTTTGTTGCCTTGACCATTTGCATTCCTACCTTGTAACTCCCCTCCATGTTCATGCTTGTAGCCTTACCTTTTCCAGACCCATACCTAATCCAAACCAAGTACAAACCTGACCTAATTGATCCCCTAGGCCATGCAAACAAATAGAGAAAGCATGGCAAAAGATTTGGCATTCGTATCTCTCTTTATTTAAAAGTTATTTCATTTCTAGTGTATTGAAATTTATGGTTCGCTTTGATTTTTGTTTGGGTTATAACACAAGATCTATATCATTGGATTTTCTCTCCACACTCAAATTGTATTAGAGTTGTCGTGCCCTCGTAATCTTTGTGTTGTGAGCTTTGTTGGCAAATCTCCAGCTTAACAGGTGAGTTATTCTCACCAGACAATATGTACATATATAACTAGTGAATTGACCCCTTTTGAATCTGTAAAATGCATTATCATGTTACACTTGCTATGTTATGATTTTATGATGTTCACCCATGCTTAAACACCTATTATATTATATGTTACTGTTATATTATGCTGTTCTATTATTTTTATCAGTTTATCACACTGCAAGTTCCCTTTAGATTAAAATCACTATGGGTTGAAATGATACATACCCGAACGGACTTTAGAATAGGAGAAAATCATTATGGGCTGAAATGATAGGCCTGAATGATTTTCAATTATTTTTTTCATCTCCTTGGGATTGCGGGTTTGAAATGATCAAACCCGGGTTTTCTTTGTAAATTACAGGTTTAAATGATATATTACCTGTATCACTTTACCTAGACTAGAAATGAAATACAGACCCGTAGTTAAAATATGTTTTATAAATTTTTTTAAAAATATTTTTAAAATGTAAATATTATGATATTTTGATTTAAACTAAATAAAAATGATTTTTGTAAAGCATTATTGATTTTCTGAAAATTTATAAGTGAAATAAATTAATGGTAAAATTAGAAAATTTGAAATGTAAGTTATTTTGGGAAATTTTAATTTGGTGATAATTGGAATTTAAATTAAATGTGAAATGTGATAAATTCATGATAATTTGGATTATAGTGAATTTAAATGATTTTTATATTATATTAATGATTTTGAATAAAGTTAAAATGTGAAATGAATGAATATTTAAGTTGAAATTTTGAAATATAACTAAAATTGGAAATTTGTGAATTTGGCTTAAAAGTGAATTTTAAGTTAAGTAAATAAAAAATGGAATTAAGTTATATTTGAAAATTTAAACTTAAGTGTTAAGTTAATTTAATTTAATGAATTTATAATTTAATATTGGAATTTAATAAGTGAATTATTATCAAATTTTGATTTTTGAATGGAGGTTTAACTTTATAAAATCATGAATATAAGGGTATTTGAATGATTGTTTTAAAAGTGAAATTATATGATTTTTTTTAAGTTAAAAATGATTTATATAAAAATATAATTGTTTGTGAAATTATACTAAATATTTGAAGTTAATTAACTGCATTTCTGAAATGCTATTAATTCTAATGTAAATGATAATACAACATTTGTAAAGGCTGTAGTTGATAATAATGAACAAAATGGCTAAATTTAATTAAAGGCTATTATAGCATTTTTGTAAATGTTATAATGGTTGAATTTAACTAAGTTTATTTGAAACTAATGTAACCCTATTACAGCATTTTAAATGTTGTCTTTTGTTAAATTGAACTGTTTTAAATGTGACTTTCCGTAGCATTTTTTAAATGCTGCGAAAGTTGAATTTTCATTATTTTAATTAATTTAAGTGAACGAATGAACTTTGAAAGATTAAAATTTTGGAAATTTAATAATTTAATTATTAAATATAATAACTTCATTTTTATGATTTAAAATAAAGTAATTTGTTTCGAAATATAAACTATTTTGAAATATGATATTTTGATATTTTGAAATGGATATTTGAAGGATATTGAATTTTGAAATGATATTTGATTTCGAAGTATAAAATACCATTTTGAAATTTTAACCACGGGATGTATTTAATTTATAGTTTAACTGATCCTTAAAGGATGGGCGATCCTAAGCATCCTTTGAGTTATTATGCATTTCTACTACAGTTCACTTGAGTTGGTTTACATTATATAAGTATATATTGTCCTGACTCGAGTGTTTTGTATTTTACTTTACGCTCGGGTCAGCCTGAGTATTTACAGCTTAGCTTTGGATTTCTTTCTGGAGCTAGGAATCGTTGGAGATTCTGCTTGTCTAGTTATCTGTTCCTTTCAGTTCAGTTGTTCTATTTCAGTTCTGGTATTCATAAACTTCTATTTATTTGAGATTTCTATTATATATGGTTTCAAACAAATATTATGTATTATGTTTTGAGAGTTTGTTATAGTAGCTTCATGAACTACTATGGTTTTTTATATTCCGCTGCGAGTTATTCTGATATGTTCTGTGTCTGTGATTCTGTGTATTTGATTTCATTTGCTCCAAATTTATTTACAATCTGTTATTTTGAATTATTCAAGCCAGACATGTGTGGATTATTGTCGATTTGAATGGTCCAAAATAGTGGGTCGTTACAGTTGGCCAAGTTGAATGTGGATATTAAAATTTTGACAAAAACCAAATTCCATAAGTCCTAAAGTGTTATAGTATTGATGAAGAGAATTGGTGTAAATAATCGCTGCTAATTTGGGCCTCTTAAAAAAAATCATAAAATGTGATTTTATTGAAAAGGTCTACAATCAATGAACTTGGCCAAACTGTCACAGCTCTAGCTAAGGTGATGTTATGAACGCTAATATTTGAATTGTTCGATATTAATTGCTGACTAAATTCACACCTTCGAGTCACAAAACTATATTTGTGAATTCTCTAAAAAACCACCCGACTTAAATTAATTTGCAAAATGCTATAAATTAATTAATATTTGAGAAATATTGATTGGTATTTAATTTATTTGATGTTTTGGTGTTGTTAGTACATACTTGGATGTATATATAAAGATTATATATGCACGTATCGATATTGATATCAGTATATATTTAAATGGGTTTTAACTATAGTTAATTGCTTAACAGGCTTTTAGAAATAATTATCCTTGTAATGGAATAATGTGCTTGCCATGGTGAAGAGTGAGGAAGCAATATGAATGAAGATTTGATTGAAAATTAATTTAGAATTAAAAGTGGAAGTTTTAAAGATATAATAAAAAAGGTTTTTATTCGCTCATTTAAAACAAATCCTCTCATTCATTTTCTTCCCCAAATCTTTCATTTTCTTTTCTTTGCCCTCTTCCTAACCTTCCATGGTCAAAAATCAAATGAGACATTTTCAAAATTTTATCAACTCTAAATCAAATGCAAACATAAAATAAAATAAAATTAAGTGGTTCATCCTTCTCTTGCAAAGTTAGATGTGGATCTACATTAGACCTAAGAAGAAATCTCAAATCATGGTGTTACAAAGGTTAAGACTTTTTAGATTACCTCTTGGATGATCTACCATTTAAAGATTCGATCATGACAACATCTTCGAGGTATATTTTTTATTTACATTTTAATTCACATATATCATTTATTGGATAATATGTAAAAAATCCATGTTTACATATGTTGTCTTACCCAAATATCTTCGATTAAATTTATGGGTTTTAATCATTAAGTAATTCTGAATTATAAATCTTTGATTTTTTTTAAAATGATTATCTTATATTTGGACATCATATTACACACACACACACTGATACATACATACATATATATGTGTGTGTGTATAATTTTTATTTTAAAAGTTATTAAATTATATTTCAGTATCTTAAAATTATTATTTTAATTTGGTTTTAATTTGAATTTCAAATCTAAAACTCAATATGTTATTTTACAAAAAAAATTGATTCCATATACATCTATGTTTGGATAGAAACTTAACATATAAAAGTAAAGATTTCAAATAGCATAATAAATGGTAGTTATAATTTAGTTTTTTTGAATATAGTGTCTCAAAATCATCGATTATTCAAAATGTTATTTTACCAAATGTGTGTGTGTGTGAGTATAAAGTTGTAATTATAAGCATATGAATTTTACCTTGGATGTAACTATTTGTACCAAAATTGGACACAACACCCTTCGGGTGTGTTTGAAGAGAATAAAGTAAAGAATATAAATGGAAAATGAGGTAGATCTAACAAACACACCAAAAACAGACAAACAGAAGTATGAAAACACAGAGATTTAGAGTGGTTCGGCGTTGTGCCTACATCCACTATAGAAAGTTTGTTTTTTAGTAATAACTCTCACTGATTACAATTTTTTTCAACAGAACACTCAAGGTACAATGAAGATTTCGGCAGAGTATCAGCGTTCCGGAGTCAAAAGTCCATTTTCTGAAGGCCTAGGACTGCTATTTATAGGTGTAGGCAGAAAATATCTATCTCAAACTTCGGAAGACTCCTTCTCTCACGTGGGTGCGCCCACGTGATCGATCCCTGGCCATTAGGAATCGATCAATGACTGATACGTACGCAATTCGAATCTATTCAAAACATCTCCTTTTAGGCTGAGATCGATCATGAGCATTCTTGGGATGGTATGCAAGCTCCTGTGAAAATTTGTTGGCATTTGGACTTGTAGATTTTGAGTTATGATCGATGCAAGTTTGGATTTGCGGTATACTGCCGTGCTCGTATCGATACGATTCGTATCGCTCTTGTTCGTATCGATGGTTTGCACGTGTCGATCAGATGATGTGGTGCTATATTCTAGGATCGATCCTCTTTTTATGTCGAGTGACCGAGTCTTCCTCTTGAACGTGCTTCTCTTCGTATCAACCTAATATATTACCTTCGTGTCGATAATTCCCACTCATATTCCTATCGGTATCGGTGAAGACTTCGTATCGATGATTCCTACTCCTATTCGTATCGATACTTTCTTGAGCATTTCTTATCGATGGAAGAGTATTGTTTCATATCGTTGTGGGATGCATGCTTCGTATCGACCTTTGACCAATCGATATGAATTCTGGAGAGGATGAACGATATGTGTTGTGTGTTGGTGGAAACGATACGAAATGTCCCGAGGTGATGGATACGAATCGAAGTAGGCATGATGGATACGATCCAATGGATGCTCGATTGATACGAAGGAGGCTTTCTGAAGGGATGGATACGAGTTTGCATGGATACGAATGGTATTGATTCCCCTGACCTTGATCGATCAATATCTTGAGCATACAAACTTCGACTGACTTGAAATTTGGAACTTTGGCTTTCATAGCTTTGTTTGTTGTGTCATATCAATTGTAGCTCGATCCAGACTTTGGTCAAAATTGACCAGCATCCATAGTAGGCTTGTGTATAACTGATCTTCAGGACAGACCGTCCTTGGTTTCCAGTCAAGTTCTTGGTGTCACGGCCTTGCCAAAAGGCGGGATAACATTTGCTTCCCAAAGTACGTTCTGTGTGAACATGACGTGCTTTGAAAAGGTGCGGCCTTCTGTTTGAAAAGTTCTATCTGATTTGATGAGTAGTTGTCTTCTTGTCATGTAATCTTCAATTGATTCCCTGGTAAAATAAATATTGAATTATTGACTGCCAATGACTGTACAGTGCATTATTGTAACCGAGTACTGCATGTTAGAAATTTGTTGTTCATCGTTGTAATTGTCACCAAGTGGACATCCAATTCCTGTGAATTTTGAAAATTGAATGTTAATTCGTTACACATAAATGTATGTTAACCTGACTCCCGTTAACGTTCGTACGTTCACAAGTCGTGTCAGTTTTGTATATCGAATTCCGTATCGATTCTCTCCTGAATCGATGTGAAATTCGAGCTGCAACAATGCTTCATAGTCGTTTTAGTGTATCTCTTCGCATCGATCCTCTCCTGGATCGATGTGAAAAGTTGGAAAATCGTATTCGTATTGATGGCGATTGACACGAATTGGTTGGCTTCTCAAAACATTTTGTATCGATGGATACAAATCTCTGTGGGCTTTAGGTTGATGGATACGAATTAAATATTTTGTATTGATGCATTTCCAATGGTTTCGAACAGTTCAAATAAGCTTTGGCTTTATGCTTCATGTCGCTCGTTGGATGGATACAAATTGCCTCATATTGATGATTTTAAAACTGCCTCGATTAAACGTTGAATACGAACTGGTTTTCGTACCGATTACGACATTGACTGCTTCAACCGGTCATAACCACTGGGAGACGAACAGACACTTCCCAAGTATAAATACTCTGGTACTTAGACAAATTCCCCACTTGTTCATTTTTTCTCTAGCATTTGTATCGCTGCAGATATCAGAAAATTAAGAAATCACCTTTGCCTTCGAATCTAAATAGACTCCAATCCTTCAAACCAATTACTAAAACTAGGTAATGAAACCGTGAATTTGCATCGAAAACGATGAGACTTGAAATTCTTTGTCGTTCCACTTGTTTTTGTGACCGGTTCTGATGAAGTGGTGGCTGGATATGGTCGAAATGAGGTCGAGGAAGGAGGAGGTGGTCCCTGCAAAGCTTTGGAGAAGATGAAGTGTGGGGATATGAAGTAGCATTAGCATCGATGATGGGTAGAAGGATACATAGAGGTCATCTGTATCGATCGAAGAGTTGTGATTCGTATCGATCTGAAAGCAACCAAAGTGCGTAACGATGGTTATGGATATGGTTTCATATCAAGAGAGGGAGTGATTTCGTATCGATTGGAAATGGTTGGAGGTCATATCGATCCAGAACGATCGATACGAAGATCTAATTGCGCAATCGATACAAAGTATCGATCCTGCCGATCGCTACGAAGACATGGCCCACGATCGATACGAGGTGATGAGTTTGGATCGATACGAACTGGCCTTGAGGTGATCGATACGAAATTTTTTCTTCTACCGGCCGATACGAATGGGACTTCTATTGATCGATCCGAACTTGCATTTTGATGGATACGAAAATTTTGTATATTTGAATATTTGACTCCGACGAGCTTCTACCCTGCATTACCGGACTTAACCTTTTCACTGCATATTTGACTGCCTTTCGAAGCTCGTCGATTGAACTGTAACTTGACAAAATTTAACGAACTTTAACTCGGATCGGTCTCCAAAGTCTAGATGGCACGGTTGTGACGGTTAGCGATGACGGTCACTCCGGTTGAATTTTGAAGTCTTGTCGTTCAAACATCTTTCAAATTTCATAGAATCTCTTAAGTAGTTTGTAGCACTGCACTGCACAACACATTCACGCACTTCACACTGGGGAAAATACCAGTTTATTGTCGTCTAACGATGATTTTTGCTGAATTGAATAGCTATGGAACCTGGAAGTTCACAATCGCAGGAAGTTCAGAGTCCACCACTTCCTGTAATCGAGATGTCAGTCATCGCAGCCGAAGTTGTTAGTGCTGCTCTGGATGAGCTACCAGGAGCAGTTTTCATCGTGCATCCGCAAGATTCTGTCCCTTCTAATATTTCAGAAGACATGCTGGGCAAGATTTTCATAAGGCATGGACTGTCAATGGATGACGTCTTATTGCTAGGGGCAGAAGATAGAGCCCATACTCCCCTAGAAGGGTACATGGCCTGCAATAGATTTTCGTGCGTAGGTGGGACACTCCCTCTGTTTAATCAATACATCTAAGAAATGTTGTTCTATTTAAAGATCGCCCCTTAAAAGCTGCACCCGAATGGGTAAGCTTTGCTGAATAGCTTATTCATCGTCTTCATTGAGCATCTCTTCCGACCCCCAACTCCAGAAGAAGTCAGATACTTGTTTAATATAAAGAGCCAAGGAGATAACCCATCTTTCACTTTCTTAGAGGCAGTTAGGAACTGTCAAGTTGTGATCAGGGCCTGGACCAAGCTTAGCTATTTTAAGACCGAGTGGTTCTTTATTCGGTTCCCACCGGGGGTTCGCCAGACGGTGGCTAGCCAAACGTAAGTGCTTCAACTTCTATGCCGATTAACTGGATACGATCTCATTGATTGTTTTCTTTTCTATATATCTATATATAGTTAGTTTAGTTAGTGTCTATTTTTGTTTTATTCCCCTTCTCTTTCATGGACGAATTATTGCTATTTTCACATCTAGGGTTTACATATACAACACATATCACTGTCAAGGGGGAATTTTTCTTAGTATTTTAATAGTACTCGATTTTAGAGTTTAACACTTCTTTTCTTTCACAGCTTCAACTCTGCGACATGAAGGAGCTAAGTTTAAGGAGATTGTAAAATTTCTTCAAGAGGTGCCCACCGAGTGCAGAGAGATCGATGAGGTCCTGATGAACATCCGAGGGCCATTGGGCTAATCGATAGAGATCAAAGCATCGGACTTGAAGAATTTCTCAGGACGGCCCCAACGAGCCAAGTCAGAAGGAGAGTCCCTGGAATCGTGATCACCGAAAAAGGTGATGATGAGAATATGCCTACTGGAGATGAGCCCGCACCCGGGATTTCACAAAGTCATCAACATTCAGAGAGGATAAGGAAAGGCAAGACCGTTGCCCACAAAGCTCCAAGACGCAAGTCTGTTGTAATTTCTTTGCCAGCAGCAGCTGTTGTAATTTCAGAGGCTCCCTCTTCACAAATAGAGAGTCCTTTCGAGGGTCTTGCGAATATTCCCATTCCAGATGATGTGTCTCTTCACCAAGATACCTGATTAGAGGGGCATCAAAGTGACTTAGATTTAGGAGAGCCAACCCCTTCGAGTATGGCTGCTACATCCGTTTGGTTGGGGGGTTTACACATGCATGCACACACTTCACGGCACCACACAACTAATATTCACGAGCTGTTCAATCTCCAAAGATAACTAACTCTGTTTCTTTTTTTTCACTTTATAGATACAATGTCGAAGAAAGGATCCATGATCAGTAGTCTTCATGTTGCATGCTAATCTTCCAGTTCATACCAAGAGTCCCGCAGGCACGAGTTCGATTACGATCGCCGTTACTCTAGTCAAGATTGGGATTGCCATGATAGGAGAGAGACAGGGAGAGAGAGAGAGAAAGAGAGAGAGAGAGGGAAAGAGAGAGGCGAGATAGGCGCCGCTCCCGATCACGCTCTCCTCCACATAGAGTTCCATTGCCACCCTCCAATTTTGGAGCACATACTGCTGAGACTTCGCGCCAGCCAGTGCCTCCACAAACTTCAAGGCCTGGCGAGTAGCGCCATAGGACTGGGGCGAGTGCTCCTATTGTTACTACATCTACGGCTATGGAACCCACAGGGGAGGGAGCTGCCCGAATTGCTCGGCTAAAGAAGTAATTCCCTAACATTTGTTTTGACGGCTTCCACTTCCCTCCAAATTTGCAGTTGATTCCAGAAGGGGCAGAGAAAACTGTGCACGACTATGTCTACCATGCCTATAGCCAATATTAGGAATGGAAGAAAACTGCAAAGAAAGCCTCGGCTGTGGCATTTGATAGGGTAAAGACAATCGAACAGCTGAAAAAAGACCTCGCTCAAAAAGACCGCATAGTTCAAGTGCTCACTGGTGAAAATGATACCCTGAGGAACTCAGAGACGGAGGCCTTGAAAAAAGTCGATAAGGTCAACAAGAAAGTGGAGCAAATGAGGCAAGAGCACTTGAAACTGGTCGACGATATGGCCTCAGAAATTCCATTGTCACAGTTGAAAGAGACAATGCGCTCAAAGAGCTTAATGAGCTTAAGGCGAAGTACATCGAAGCCATCAAAGAAAAAGATGACACATATAAGGCTGCTCAGGAGGTGTGTGATCAGACGATGGAGCTTAAGGGAGAGCGGGGTGCAGCAGTTCGAAAGGTTCAGGAAGCTGAGCCAAGAATTAAAGCTGAAGTCATAGTAGCAAAGGCTAGGTTAGAAGGCGATATGGAAGACCTTTTGATCACTTATAATGCCAATGTCTTGAAATACCATGGCTTGAGCTAGCTCGTTGACTATCTGAATCATTTGCATGATGCCTGGCGTCGCTTGGGGGATGATGAGAAGGCTGAACACCACACTACATCTATTGATGATTTTGAACTGGAGAACCAGGTGTTGACCGAAGATGGGAGGAGGGTTCTCCATGAGGCCATTGTTACATTTGAATAAGATAAACTCGCCACTCAGCATCCAGAGGTCAGAGAGGGTTCTAGTGTTGAGCATCATGACACAAATTCTGAAATTCACATGCCAACCCAGCCTGAATCTACCCCTGCAGTCGATCCTCCACCTGTGCCTGCTTACGATCCCGATCAACAGTAATTGTCTCCGGCTTACGAGCACATTTCCGAAGGAGTCCCGGCTCTACCCGCGAGCCAAGCTGAGGAAAGTATTCTGAACACTTCTCGAATTTATTCAAAGTTTGGAGTGTTATCATAAGAAGTCACTAATATTTTTTCTTATCTCCGTTCAGCTATAGGAGATGCACCAGCCGTACCCCCTGCAACCCAAGAGCAGCATCAAGAGTAGGAGGCCATCATAATGGAGGCGACGACCAGTACAGCCGCCACTTCGACCGGGGAAGTTCATGAGAGTGCTTTTATCTTCAACGAACAAATGGTGGAAGAACTCCTCAATCCTCAGAGCGATCCACTTACTGACTTACCATTTGTCATGGGCAAAAGTGTGTTCACAGCTAGCTCTTTGGCTCTAACTGGCAGCATCCCAGCAGACACTCAAGCAGCTCATGATGAGGCGATAATGGTAGAGATCAGGGTCGAGATGGCAAGTGCCGCGCTGGGTAGCACTATCGGAGGTGGGATGGCAGGTCCTGGTCCGGCCCCTTTACATATAATCTCTCTGGGTGGTACAATCATCGTCACAGGTGTACCCCTTGTGCCTTCTCATATAGAAAGTGCCCCCATCCCTCTGACCATGCATTCCGAAAAAATTCCAATTTTTGTGAGTTCGGAGGAGGAGACTACAATTCTTCCCTCGATCGGGGATAAGCCGGGTAAAGGCAAGTGTTCGAAACGACACCACGGCGGTAGCTCTAGTGGATTGACGCCGAAGGGGAAGAAGAAGAAGAAACATAAGGAGTAGGCATGTCTCTTTCTTTCCCTTTTTGGTATATAAGTAGGAATTCCTCTTTTGCTTTTAGTAGGCCGTGTATAGATGCAGGTTCGACCCCTGATAGTAGGAATTGTTGGAATAAGCTTTTTTGTACTTACTTTGTCTCCAAAGAATAGTTAAAATAAAGTCTCCTTTTGTTTTTAGCATAACTCCGAGTTTATTTGCTTAAGTGTTTCAGCACTTGAATTTTTATTCAATACACTTATGAAGCTTTAATCTTTGGACTTGACTTGTGTTTGGTAGTTAAGTCCCGGAGTCATGGCTCCGAGCCATAACCAAACATTAAGTTGAGTCCTAATGTTGTACTATCTCAACCGGTAGTTGGTGCTCAAGTTATGCCCCCAGTCCTGGGGATGAGTTGAAATGGTCAGATGATTGTTACTTTTTTGTCCTCGACACTTTTAATTTTACTCAGTCGGAACTAAGTTGTTGTGAGATGAGTTCGAGTGGTCGGACCACACTCGCTTGTGTATTGACAATTACATCCACACTCTAGGGATCGAACTTGTGCACTGGCAATCGATCATGCCTGCTTGATGTTTAAAGTTACGTCCACGTTTCGGGGACTGGTGTTGTTTTATGGGCAATCAGTCACACCCGCTTTAATAGTCAGGATTGCGTCTGCACTCTTGGGACTTAGGTTGATTTGTGGGTGGTCAGTCACACCCAATTGATGTTTATACTCTAGTTCGCACTCTGGGAATCTAGAGTTAGTTGTGGGCGGTCAGTCACACCCAATTAATGTTTATACTACAGGTCGCACTCTAGGAATCCAGAGTTAGTTAATGTTTATACTCCAGTTCGCACTCCGGGAATCTGGAGTTGGTTAATGTTTATACTCCAGTTCGCACTCCGGGAATCTAGAGTTGGTTAATGGATAGTTAGTGACACCTATTTTTATGTTTATATTCCAGTTCGCACTCTTGGAATCTGGAGTTGATCGATAAACGGTCAGTCACATCTGCCTAAGTGTTGGAATCTCGTTCGTACTCCAGGAATGGTAAGTTGATCAGGGACGTGGATGGTCGGATCACATCCACCCTGAGTAGGAAAGAGAAGTCGTAGATGGACGGGTCCATCCTCTTGGAGATTGTAAAAATGGAGACGAGGTCATGGATGGACGGGTCCATCCTCCTCGAGTTTATGTTTTGTATTTGAAGTTTATACTCCAGCTCGCACTCTAGGAACCGGAGTTCATTGGAGGATTGTCGTGTATCAATCCTTTTTGGCTTCAGTGTAGTCGCTTGCCCCCGAGCTCGTGGTTTCACTTAGCGAGTGAACGATCGTATCACAGTCACTCCCTATTTGAATAAGTCCCTCCGTAGGAAGGAATTTAGCTCTTAATGCAGTGTGATGGTCGCATGGTTCTAGGATGCATAAAAAAATTTCAAATTTCGAAATGCATAAAATAATTTCAAATGAAAAGTAGGCTAAATGAATAAATAAAACCTGTCAACTCCGAAGGTTCTAGGATCAAGGTGTCTAAGGAACAGGTTGTGGCACCCGAGCCTAGGTCCAAGCGTTAATTGTCAATTCTATGAAAAACGGATGCAGAGAGATTCCTCCACGTCCATGCCTTTCTCCTTAGCATCCTGTAGTTCAGCAACATAACAGGCGCGTCCAGCCGCCTGTTCACCTTGAACAACTACGACCTCGTTGTCGGTGGGGAACTTCAGAGTTAAACACCATGGGGCGATAGTTGCCCTGAATTTGGCGAGGTCCGGTTGGCCCAAGAAAGCGTTATACGGAGAATTGATATCTAACACAAAAAATTGTAGCATCCGGACTCTCCAGTGATCTCCGATTCCCAACTCCACCAGTAATTCCACCATCCCATTGGGTATAGTTGCACTTCCAATGAAGCCGTGTATGCGAGACTGACATGGCTTCAAGTCCTTCGCTTCCATCTTCATCTGATCGTATGCTCGCTTGAAAAGAATATTCATGGAGCTTCCACTGTCCACTAAGATCCTCTTCATCCAAGTAGGACCTATTTGAGCTAATATGACTAGTGGATCAATAGGGGGCTTCGACTCTATCGGTATCCCTATCTCGGAAAATGATGTCGTTTGTCATTGTCTTTTGTTGTTTGGTTGGACCCCCATCGTCAAGATTATTGCAAAATTCAAAGCTTGCATGCCTAATCGAACTGGCATACGACTCCATTTCCCTCCAGCTCTGATCCGCTGGATGTGGACCACCACTAACTGTGTTAATAACCAACCTACCACCATTATGCATGGGTTCCTCCGGTCTAGCCTAATTTTGTACTTGATTCTGATTCATGGGCCCGCACCCCCAGCCTACGGCGCCCGGACGAATTGTTCCAATTTCCTCTCATGGATTAGCTTCTCAATAATGTCCTGTAAATGGCGACATTTATTGGTATTGTGGCCATAGCTATCATGGAATCTATAGAACTTTCCAGTTTGAATCTGCCTCTCAGATGACTGTTTCGGAGTAGGCTTCTTGTACTGTCCAGTATTACAGGTTTGTAGATAAACATTCTCCAGGGATGTATTTAGGGGAGTATATTGGTCAAATATGGGAGCTCTGTGCCTCAATCCACGATTTTGGTCTCGCTCCATACCCTGACCTCCATTGCCTTTCTGGTAGCTCTACTTATTCTATATATTTAACTACACTTTACCCGAACTCTCACTGGTTTGCTTCACAGCGATGTTATGTCAAATGCCTTCCACACTGGGCCCCGCATCATCCTTCTTCCTGGATTGTTTAGCATCCTCTTTTCTCAAGAACTGACCCACTTTAGAGTAGAAACGATCCAGCAATGCAGGGGGTTTTCCAACCAACCAGTTGCCAAATTCGGAATCAGGATTGATTCCTTTAGTCCATGCCATCAACATGAAATTATCATTAGTGTTACTAATCTCTGCACAAGCGGCATGGAATCTTTCCAGGTAACGTCTAAGCATCTCTTCCGGAGCCTGAGTGACGCTGGATAAGGTGTTAACATCCTTAGGTCTTGTGACGTGCATACGAAACCGTTCAACAAATTTCATAGCTAACTGATCAAAGCATGAAACGAATCGGGGCGGTAGGCGAGTAAACCACATGGTTGCGATACCCCTGAGGGAGATAGGAAAACTTCTACATTTGACCGCATCGTCGGCTCGTGCGGCATTCATAAGCCATTCATACTTCAAAATGTCTTGGTTAGGGTCTGAACTCCCTTCTTAAATAGGTAAAGTTGGCATTATGAATCGGCGAGGCAGTTCGGCATAAAGGATGTCATTAGTGAAGGGTGTATCACTCTGAGAGATTACCCAATCGTCATTAGAGAGGCCTTGATTTTCACGAATTATTTGACGAATCATGGTCGGGATGTCTGGCATCTGGACATTCTGAGCATGCTGGGCCAAGGTGTGGTTAGGTTCCACAATGCGAGGATGGGCTGGGCACGGTCGACGGTCCATACCTCGCCTCCTTGGCTCCAGGTCTTCGGGCACATAGGGTTTAGGAGTACGATCGCATTGACGAAGGTTCGGATCTGTTCGGTCTCGAATGTCAGCTTCCAGGTCGACGGCGGTGGTAGCAGCACGGTTATCAGTAATGTGATAAGGAATTGTCCCTCCTCGGGAGGAGGGTCCTGCCTGGTGGCTCGTAGATGAACCAGGTCCTTGTTGTCCAAGATTCAGAGTGCGCTGATGCCCGGGAGCTTGCGCGTAGCTTCCATCCAGTCTTGGACATGTGGATCTGTGATGGTAATCAGAGGAAGCCGAGCTCTCAATGGATCAGTAGGAAGCTTGATCCCTCCTGGATCTCCTTCATCTTTCCTGATTCAACTGGTTGGTTAACTCCATGTTGGCACGGATCTGATTGGTAAGTTGTTGGCAGCTTTGGGTCAGTTCTAGCATCAACATCTAGAACTCCTCCCTGATGACAGGGCCATGCGGATCTGAAGGTCCAGCTAAATTTTGACCTGTAGCTAGCAACTGCGTAGGGTTTTTTCTATCTCGTCCTTCCCGATCTGCAGAAGTTGAGGCGGTCCTAGTAGTAACCATGGTGAATGATGTAGCTCCTTCCTAGATTTGATGCAATCTGAATAGGATGGAAGAACGACTGGATATGAGATCTGGATCTTCTCCTTAGATTCTTGCAATCCAATGACGGTAGTAGATCCAAAGACCACGAGAAAAGCTGCGTTTTCTCAATGAAAGCACCAAAGTGTTTGTACCAAAATTGGGCACAACACTCTTTGGGCGTATTTGAAGAGATTAAAGTGAAGAATATAAATTGAAAATGAGGTAGATCTAACAAACACACAAAAAACAGACAAACAGAAGTATGAAAACACAGAGATTAAGAGTGGTTCGGCGTTGTAGCCTACGTCCAATATAGAAAGTTTATTGTTTATTAATAACTCTCGCTGATTACAATTGTTTGCAACAGAACACTCAAGGTACAATGAAGATTTCGGTAGAGTATCAATGTTCCAGAGTCAAAAGTCCATTTTCTGAAGGCCTATGACTGCTATTTATAGGTGTAGGCAGAGAATATCTGTCTCAAACTTTGGAAGACTCCTTCTGTCACGTGGGTGGGCCCACGTATCGATCCCTGGCCATTTGGAATCGATCCATGACCGATACGTACGCAATTCGTATCAATCCAAAACACCTCCTTTTGGGCTGAGATCGATCATGAGCATTCTTGGGATGGTATCTAAGCTCCTGTGAAATTTTGGTGGCATTTGGACTTGTAGATTTTGAGTTATGATCGATACAAGTTTGGATCTGCCGAGCTCGTATCGATATGATTCGTATCGCTCTTGTTCGTATCGATGGTTTGCACATGTCGATCAAATGACAAGGTGCTATATTATAGGATCGATCCTCTTTTCATGCCGAGTGACTGAGTCTTCCTCTTGAACGTGCTTCTCTTCATATCAACCTAATATATTCCCTTCGTGTCGATAATTCCCACTCCTATTCGTATCGGTATTGGGAATGACTTCGTATCGATGATTCCTACTCCTATTCGTATCGATATGTTCTCGAGCATTTCGCATCGATGGAAGATTATTGTTTCATATCGTTTGTGGGATGCATGCTTCATAGCGGCCTTTGACCGATCGATATGAATTCTGGAGAGGATGAACGATACATGTTGTATATTGGTGGAAATGATATGAAATGTCCCGAAGTGATGGATACGAATCAAAGTAGGCGTGATGGATACGATCCGATGGATGCTCGATGGATATGAAGAATGCTTTCTAAAGGGATGGATACGAGTTTGCATGGATACGAATGGTGTTGATTCCCCTGACCTTGATCGATCAATATCTTGAGCATACAAACTCCAATTGACTTGAAATTTGGAACGTTGGCTTTCATAGCTTTGCTTGTCGTGTCATATCAATTATTGCTCGATCCAGTGTGACGGCCAGGAATTTTTGAGCATTTGAAATTGGAATATTTAAATTGATTCTAAATATTTAATAGTTAATTTCTAACTCGAATTTCAAATGCCAATATTTGTTGAGTGATTAAGTTGTTTAATTAAATTATTGTATTTAATTATTGAAATTGAGTAAAATATTGAATTTTGATTTTTACAGCCGATTAAAATATTTTAAAGGTTTCGAAAAATCATATCGATAATACTGAAGATAATGGAAGCTTCAGAATTGAATTTGAAACTGATTTGTTCAATTTTGAATTTATATCGTTTAAATCGGTATTTAAAAATAGCCTACCAAGGCACAGTCTCGGAATTCGACGAAACCAGTTCCATTGGATCCGTAATATTGTATTATTATCGGATTTCAATTTTCGTAGAGTCTGGAGTTGTTGTGTAAGCGTACGATATATAAACGCGCTGAAATTATATTGAAAATTTCAATATTATAACTGGTCCAAAAAGCTATCTTCTCTATACGATTGAAATTGGACTCGAAACCTTTTCCATTGTGTTCGGAATAGGGGTATAACATTACGAACGCCTGGCGGCACGCCTCGATGGGAGGTCAAGATTTTGAGTTGCGTAATTCGAGACAAATTTGAATTTGAATTTAAATTGAATATATATCTATAAAGTCAACTCCAGCTGAATTCTATCCACATCAGTACTTTCCACATCACAGTTTTTTTTCGAAATCACTGTAGCTATTCCTTCTTTTGCACGCCACCTCCTTTTTCAAAACATCACGTCCTTTTCTTTTCTTACAACCGAGCATTTCAGATATTTTTAATAGGAAGAAAGAATGGCCGAACCACCTCTTAAAAATCAACGAAGCTTCCCAGTTCAAAATTCAATTATCCTCTTCTATTTTAAAACAAAATCCTAAGATCTACTTCAATTTTTCGAGCCGTGTTCCTTTGATTTGAATAAAGATGGCCGATCTCAATTTAAAAAAAAGAAGAAGATAGAAATCGAATCGCGCTCGAATTTGTTTGTTCCTCACGAATCGAATCTCCGCGAGGAGGGGGAATCTAGAATGGGAGTTAGGAATTCGAACTGGTGGATGAGTTCGGCGAGCAGAGTTCGCGAGGAGGGTGGGCGTAGGCTCGAAGTCGGGGTCGTGGGGCTGTGTGACATTGGCGGCGAGCTGGGGTTGGCCACGATGCCAAGCGAGCTGGGTCGCGATGGTCGAAGGGGAAACGAAGTCCTGGGCTCGATCGAACATTGTCGCATGGAAATCTGATCAAGGTATTTGTTGTAACAGTGATTAATTTTATAATTTGATAATAAAAAATTTATTTGATAATCAAGCTATATACGATTTATCATGTTTAAACTGAAATATATATATAAGATTTATGAAGGGCAGCAGTTTTAAATGTTTTAAACTGGAAAGTTATATAGAATATAGATTTTGGGATTTTATAGATTATTTTTTATAACACATGTGATAAAGAAAAAGAAAAAAAATTAGTTAAGTTTAAATTATAGAGTAGGAAATTTACTGTTTGACTGTTTCAGATGAGTAATGTTTATAAGTGTATCTTTCAATTTATATACAGTAAGCGGGAATAAAATATATATACAGTTAGGTTTGAATTTCAATTTCCGACTGTAATTGGATATAATATGTTTTTTTATTGATTGAAAATATATAAAGTTAGTTCTAGCTTTTGTTTTTCAAGTAAATTTAAAAATATGCTGAAACAAAGTATAAACATTTCCAATTTAGTTTAATACATAAAGGTTGAAAATGCAGGGATTTTAAAAGTTGAGCAGTTTATATTAAAAATCAGATTATATAGTTTCAAGGAAAATAGATATATACATTTTAAATCTACTAGTTTATTTTCAAATAAAGTAGCATGAAGATATATTAATTTAATAAACTTATTTAGATTTTATTTAGTTACTGAAAAATTGTAAAAAGGGAAATTAGTTTAAAATTAATTATTTACTTAGATTAAATTATTAGTTAAAACTAAAATAGATTTACTAAAATGGCAATTAATTGTTCAATTTGTTCGAATATTAATAAATCTTATAAATTGTTTATTCAAGGTCAATAATCGAGAACCAAGGCAATATTGAAGTGGATTGCAAATTAAAGCAAAGGTGAGTTAATCTCACTCATCTAGGTTTTATTTAAATTTAAATAGTTAAATTTAAATAATTGGTTGAATGTTTGGATTGATTGGATGTGCTATATTATATAGTAGTATATATATATATATATATATATATATATATATATTGGAGTTGTTGATATTCCCGCATTATATAGCGAATGAGACCCTATGCGCCGCATAATAGCGGATGATAATATTTAAACCAATATACCGCGATATTCCACCTCGAATTGGAATTGGTCTTGTGCTAACATCTATGGATGCAGGGAAACAGGTTGGAGGGATCCAACTGGATTCCTCAAAATTATTTAGATTGTTTTATATTCTGTGTTATGAATATTGGATATTCTGTGGTGAATTATATTGATAATTGGAATGTTGAATGTTATGGTTTGCTTGAATATTCGGTACCCTAAATTACCAAATATATAGAAGTGGATTTTGAAAGGAAAATAAGGAATGGATTTTCAAGTAGACTAATTTTAAAGAATTCGAATAAACTTAAGAACGAATTTGGAAAAGAATAAAAGTGATTTCAAATTTCTAATAAATATGGAAAATTGGGATTTTGAATAAGCAGAGAAATAATGAAAATTAAGCTTAAGCAATATTATTTAAAAGAATAAAGAATTTATTTTAATTCAAGGTTTGAATTTAATTAAAAAGAAAAGAGAAGGGATTTGGGAAATCTGAAATTGGTATTCTCAGTTTAAAGGGATTTTTCAATCATAATAAAGAAATGAAATTTAAAGTTAAATGATTTTGAAATAAACGGAATAAGTAAGGAAATTTATTTAAAAGTAAGTAAAATGGAAATCAATTTGGAAATTGATTTAAGTGTTAAAACGGGATTTTCAAAAGAGAAGTGAGATTTTGGAATTTATAAACTGGGTTTATAAAAGTGAAGAAATATATCAGTGGATATTTGGAAGAATAAATTCATGGTGGGAATTTATTATAGAAATGGGTAAATTTGTTTAAAAATAAATAGTGATTTATTTTGAAAGATGTGAAAGAAAAGTGTATTTCCCTGAATAGCCAAGTACGTTTCCAAAGTAAACTTTTAAGTTTAAGTTAAAGGTTTTAAAGTTGATTTAAAGTATGTTTTGGGAGATTCTATTATTTTTAAATGTTTAAACTTTAAAGTAAGTATTTTTCAAATCTATTTTAATGTCAATTATTTAAAGATGGTTTGGCATTATGTTCTAAATGATAAAAGAATTTAGTTTTATATTTTATTAAGTAGCTTTATTTTAAATATTCTTAAAGTATATATATTTTGAATAAAATATTAAAGTAGATTTAATTTAAATGTTTTTAAGTATATTTTATAATAAAGTGTTTCAAAATTTATTGTAAAAATCTAATGTTTTTGGTACTTGGTGATTTCAGTGGAAATAGGAATGTTTGGAAAATTTATTCCATGAGAGAAGGACAGTTTGAAATTGTTTTCAAAGGATTGGAAATGGAAATATATCTTGCGAAGATATTTTGAGGTTAATAAATAATTTGGGAAATTATTTATTGTTGATGGTTGTTGTGAATGTTAATTGATAGTTAAATAACCGACTATCAATATTGGCCAAATGCGGTGATCGTTTCGAAGAGACCGGGATCGGGATTAATTTTCCGAAAACCACTTCGATCCGGTTTGTACGTTTCGTGGAAACGATTTCGGAGTCGAAGATGGAGCAGTGAAGTGCAAGGGCTAGTCGCTACTAATCCTGAGGATATTTCCAAAATGGATGTAGTAGGAGTAGTGCCTTCGGTTCCGTTCGAACCCGGGACAGACTTGTATGGATGAATGCTTTCGGAACATCGTCAGCGGACGATGGGCATTCAAAGGGATATGTTCTATAAAGGTAACGCTTAGCCTCAAGCCTCATCAACCGGGAATGATTGAAAATCAGCAGTTATGCAACAAGGCTTCGTGGGTAGCCCCCACTTGAGAGTAAGGTCATCCCTGTCTAGATGTCCCTTTTTATTTCGGCTTAGTGGTGCGGTTGCTGATCACAACCGTGGGGTGATTTTATTCGGAATTATCCAGTAAGGGATAGTTCCGGCCTTGTGTTGTAGGGGATTGGGAGTAATCCTCGGTACTGTGATCTAGGCCACGTACTGTGACAGGTGGTACCCCACTGCCTAGTCATTGATGGAAATCCATTCTCCCTATGTGCCTGTATGGTTTTGATTGTGCCCAATTATTGCTGAAACGTGAGATGCAAGCATTTCAGCTAGATTCTATTTTACTTTCAATAGACACTATTATAATATCAGATGGATTTGATAAAAAGTGTTTTGGCTATCGTAAGGTAAAAACCCGACATGTTTATTTGTGGCGTGGTCTTACGAGATGCTTTTGTTTTCAAAGGATTTCGAAACTTTAATAATCAATTTGTGTGTGATTTTCTCACGCTAGTTTTCCAGACTGACTCGGGTGTTATTTTATTATAATGCTCAGGTCATACCGAGTATTATAGGTTACAGGATATGATGCTGTGGAGCTCAGGGATGAGCTAGATGGCGTGACGTATCTCTCGTACTTGTTTATATATATATTCCGCTGTGTTGATTGATATACTCTGTTATATTGAGGACATGATATGATTATTGTCTAGTTATATGTATGTGTACTCTGATGTATACTCTGATGATGTATTGTATAAACAGATATAGTTTTGATTTGTGTAAAGATCTGTTATTGTCTATCATATTATTCCGCTACGATGGTTAGATTCTGTTGTTGTTTTATTTTCTTCTTCTACCTCTTCTTCTTTAACCCTAATGGTTCGTATTTCCGTTCTTCTTGAATTCATTAATGGAAATTAATGTCAATTTAAGGGGTACGGATTTGCGGGCTGTTACAGTGGTATCAGAGCATGGCTAGCAATAACCTTGGCTCTGGTGGGATTTCTCATTGAAATAGAGTCCATAGTACTCTAAAATGAGTTTAAGTGTATTAATAGATATGAGCGCGTATTTGTTAGTGAATATAAAATTGTTTTATATTGTGTTGATTTGTTTATTGAGTAGTTTATGGATTCTGGTCAATGCGAGTAATTAATGTTATTGATAGGGATCTCTAAACACTTGAATAGAACAATTCGACACAATATTGTTTTAAAATGGGTAAATGAAATAATTTTACCCAAATTATTTTTGTATATGAAAGAAATAATTTTTATAAATTATTGTAGTTATATTTGGATGTTTGGTTGTTAGATGATGATAATAAATTATTATCATTAGGAGGAAATTGATTAAGAAATTGAAAACTTATAACCAAAGTTAAAGAATAAAATTTATATAACAAAATGGAATTTGAAAATATAGGTTATAAATGTAATTTATAGATTTAAATAAACTTCCATAGGAATATTTGGATAAGAATTGGAAGGTTGTGAAGTTTGAAAATTTAGGAATTTAAATTCCTTTGGGTTTAAATAGTTTTTTTTAAGCTTTGGAAAATAATAGTAGTAGTATTTGGGAAATACTTTGAATTGGAAATGTTTTAAAGAGATAAGCACTAAACTCTTTTGGTCGCTAGAAAATAACTTCGGTGATGACTGCAGCACCATCGATGTCTATTTTCGAGTTTCTGAGAGAGGAATTGCTACCCAATTGTTTTGAATTAAATTTGTTTGCGAATTGGGTTTGGTTTTGAAATTCAAAGGAATAATTAAATTGCCAAAGAATTTTGGATATAGTTGATTTCAAAGGAGATTTTGAATTTTTGGAATTGTTTAAAACTCTGGAATCTTATTTAAAATGTTTATGGAATGATGAGAAAAATAAAATGGATTGAACTCAAGTAAAATAGTTAAAGTGAGTGGTGAAATAAAATCAAATATTGAATAATAATTGGAAATAACTAATTTGGAATAAATTAGTAAGTTGAAGTTAGTTGATGAGATTTAAAGTGATCAAGTTAAAGGTTGAGTTGTGAGTTATTAATGGAATATGGAAATGGAACTCGAATTGGTCGATTAAAATTTGAAAGTGAAGCTTGAGTTATTAATGGAAATTCAACTTGAAATTGTAAGTGGATTAAATATGAATTGAAGTTGAATGGAATTGAATAAAAATAAAAATGATTTGTATTGCAAATAAGATCTAAGTGAATAAATAAAAGTTTGAATAGTTTTATTATCAATAAAATCGGTTCGGTAGAAAATTGAAGTGTGAGATAAGTTTAAAAAGGTTTGAATGGAACTAGTAGGTTAATAAAATGAATATGGAATGCAAACCGAATAGATTGCTTTTGAAATTAATTCAAATTGAAATGGGTTTGTTTGGACTTAAAAATGAATTGAAGTTAAGTAAGAAAGTTGTAAAATCACTTAAATTAAATGGGATGGTTTAAATATTGATGGAAAACATTTAAAATAAGTGTCGAAACATTTCATGTGTTTATGGAAGTATATAACATGCATTGTTACATAATCCATGTTTTAGCTATTTAAATATAAGTGAAATGCTATAAACTTCCTATATTTGTCACTTACACTTTTAAATTGAGATAGTACAGGTTCAGGGAAGCCGGTTGGTTGAATTTGATTGCACAAATTGCTAAAATAAATAGCCGCTTTGCTTGAAAATGCTAAATAAAGGTACGCCTACGCAATAAAAATAGGAAATATGAACTGTTTTTGTTTTTCCGACCGTGTGGGTCGATGTATATATATTTATCTCTTTTTTCAAATTGCAAAAGCTCCTCCGTACAAAGGACACTCTGCCAAAATTTTCCGAAATTTTTGGGAGTTAGAAATTTTTTGAAATTTTTGGAAATTTTCACTAACGTCAAATGAGTTGAAATTGGTAAGCAAATAGAATTGAAACTGAATATTGAAATCAGATTTAAAATTTTGTATGTAAAGTAAAGTGGATAAAAAATTCAATATTTAGAGTTTGAAGAGGAATTGAATTCAAAGGGAATTGTGAAGGCAAAGTGAATAGAATTGAAAATAAACTTCAACAGTGAAGTCAAAATAAATTTAAGAAGTATATAAAATATTTATATTTAACTTAAGAAATGAATGGAGAAATTTCTTAAGTAAATTTGGTATTGGAAGTATACTAAGTTAAAAAAAATGGATAAAAAAATTAAATTGGAATGCTGTGATTGGATATTATTGCACGATAGTATACAGGTAATTTAAAAACAGGAGAAATTTGGATTTTGATTGCAGAAGATAAATAAAATTTCTCAACAAACGGTATGTATTTAAAATTTCTGTATGAAATTTTATTGGGATTTTGATCTAGCCACTTGGCTTTTTGTTTTCTTTTGAGATTTGGGAGCCCGTAGAGGCAATTTTGTAGTAGAACCGAGCTAGCCGCGCAAAGGAGACGCTGGCAAAAATTTTCGAAAATTTAGGGAGTTAGAAAAAAATTGAGAAAATTTTGATAATTCAAAATTTGATTTCAAATTTAAATTTCAATTGATAAGTAAGTAATATTGTTTGAGACTTATGAATAAATTTGGAAAGTTAGAAGAGGATTAGTGTATATTTAATAAAAGATTTGTTTGGGGTATTGTTAAAACCGTTTAGGTTTGGGAGGAAGATTTATGGGTTATATGGATCATTCCTCTTAACTAGTAATTTCGGGGATGAAATTCTTTTAAGGGGGGAGGAATGTGACGACCCGGAATTTTTGAGCATTTGAAATTGGAATATTTAAATTGATTCTAAGTATTTAATAGTTAATTTCTAACTCGAATTTCAAATGCCACCATTTGTTGAGTGATTAAGTTGTTTAATTAAATTATTGTATTTAATTATTGAAATTGAGTAAAATATTGAATTTTGATTTTTAAAGCCGATTAAAATATTTTAAAGGTTTCGAAAAATCATATTGATAATATTGAAGATAATGGAAGCTTCAGAATGGAATTTGAAACTGATTTGTTCAATTTTGAATTTATATCGTTTAAATCGGTATTTAAAAATAGCCTTCCGAGGCACAGTCTCGGAATTCGACGAAACTAGTTCCATTGGATCCATAATATTGTATTATTATCGGATTTCAATTTTCGTAGAGTCTGGAGTTGTTGTGTGAGCGTACGATATATAAACACGCTGAAATTATATTGAAAATTTCAATATTATAACTGGTCCAAAAAGCTATCTTCTATATACGATTGAAATTGGACTCGAAACATTTTCCATTGTGTTCGGAATAGGGTTATAACATTACGAACGCCTGGCGGCACGCCTCGATAGGAGGTCAAGATTTTGAGTTGCGTAATTCGAGACAAATTTGAATTTGAATTTAAATTGAACATATATCTATAAAGTCAACTCCAGCTGAATTCTATCCACATCAGTACTTTCCACATCACATTTTTTTTGAAATCACTGTAGCTATTCCTTCTTTTGCACGCCACCTCCTTTTTCAAAACATCACGTCCCCTTCTTTTCTTACAGCCGAGCATTTCAGATATTTTTAACAGGAAGAAAGAATGGCCGAACCACCTCTTAAAAATCAACGAAGCTTCCCAGTTCAAAATTCAATTATCCTCTTCTGTTTTAAAACAAAATCCTAAGATCTACTTCAATTTTTCGAGCCGTGTTCCTTTGATTTGAATAAAGAT
The DNA here is from genome assembly GCA_030737815.1 of Allium fistulosum. Taxonomy (NCBI): domain Eukaryota; kingdom Viridiplantae; phylum Streptophyta; class Magnoliopsida; order Asparagales; family Amaryllidaceae; genus Allium; species Allium fistulosum. Next base: position 332,517,117 of record CM060906.1, read on the forward strand.
GGCCGATCTCAATTTAAAAAAAAGAAGAAAGAAGATAGAAATCGAATCGCGCTCGAATTTGTTCGTTCCTCACGAATCGAATCTCCGCGAGGAGGGGGAATCTAGAATAGGAGTTAGGCATTCGAACTGGTGGATGAGTTCGGCGAGCAAAGCTCGCGAGGAGGGTGGGCGTAGGCTCGAAGTCGGGGTCGTGGGGCTGTGTGACATCGGCGGCGAGCTGGGGTTGGCCACGATGCCAGGTGAGTTGGGTCGCGATGGTCGAAGGGGAACGAAGTCCTGGGCTCGATCGAACGGTGTCGCATGGAAATCTGATCAAGGTATTTGCTGTAACAGTGATTAATTTTATAATTTGATAATAAAAATTTTATTTGATAATCAAGCTATATACTATTTATCATGTTTAAACTGAAATATATATATAAGATTTATGAAGGGCAGTAGTTTTAAATGTTTTAAACTGGAAAGTTATATAGAATATAGATTTTGGGATTTTATAGATTATTTTATATAACACATGTGATAAAGAAAAAGAAAAAAAAATTAGTTAAGTTTAAATTATAGAGTAGGAAATTTACTGTTTGACTGTTTCAGATGAGTAATGTTTATAAGTGTATCTTTCAATTTATATACAGTAAGCGGGAATAAAATATATATACAGTTAGGTTTGAATTTCAATTTCCGACTGTAACTGGATATAATATGTTTTTTTATTGATTGAAAATATATAAAGTTAGTTCTAGCTTTTGTTTTTCAAGTAAATTTAAAAATATGTTAAAACAAAGTATAAACATTTCCAATTTAGTTTAATACATAAAGGTTGAAAATATAGGGATTTTAAAAGTTGAGCAGTTTATATTAAAAATAAGATTATATAGTTTCAAGGAAAATAGATATATACATTTTAAATCTACTAGTTTATTTTCAAATAAGGTAGCATGAAGATATATTAATTTAATAAACTTATTTAGATTTTATTTAGTTACTGAAAAATTGTAAAAAGGGAAATTAGTTTAAAATTAATTATTTACTTAGATTAAATTATTAGTTAAAACAAAAATAGATTTACTAAAATGGCAATTAATTGTTCGATTTGTTCGAATATTAATAAATCATATAAATTGTTTATTCAAGGTCAATAATCGAGAACCAAGGCAATATTGAAGTGGATTGCAAATTAAAGCAAAGGTGAGTTAATCTCACTCGGTTAAATTTAAATAATTGGTTGAATGTTTGGATTGATTGGATGTGCTATATTATATAGTAGTATATATATATTGGAGTTGTTGATATTCCCGCATTATATAGCGGATGAGACCCTATGCACCGCATAATAGCGGATGATAATATTTAAACCCATATACCGCGATATTCCACCTCGAAGTGGAATTGGTATTGTACTAACATCTGTGGATGCAGGGAAACAGGTTGGAGGGATCCAACTGGATTCCTCAAAATTATTTAGATTGTTTTATATTCTGTGTTATGAATATTGGATATTCTATGGTGAATTATATTGATAATTGGAATGTTGAATGTTATGGTTTGCTTGAATATTCGGTACCCTAAATTACCAAAATATATAGAAGTGGATTTTGAAAGGAAAATAAGGAATGGATTTTCAAGTAAACTAATTTTAAAGAATTTGAATAAACTTAAGAACGAATTTGGAAAAGAATAAAAGTGATTTCAAATTTCTAATAAATATGGAAAAATGGGATTTTGAATAAGCAGAGAAATAACGAATATTAAGCTTAAGCAATATTATTTAAAAGAATAAAGAATTTATTTTAATTCAAGGTTTGAATTTAATTAAAAAGAAAAGAGAAGGGATTTGGGAAATCTGAAATTGGTATTCTCAGTTTAAAGGGATTTTTCAATCATAATAAAGAAATGAAATTTAAAGTTAAAGGATTTTGAAATAAACGGAATAAGTAAGGAAATTTATTTAAAAGTAAGTAAAAAGGAAATCAATTTGGAAATTGATTTAAGTGTTAAAACGGGATTTTCAAAAGAGAAGTGAGATTTTGGAATTTATAAACTGGGTTTATAAAAGTGAAGAAATATATCAGTGGATATTTGGAAGAATAAATTCACGGTGGGAATTTATTATAGAAATGGGTAAATTTGTTTAAAAATAAATAGTGATTTATTTTGAAAGATGTGAAAGAAAAGTGTATTTCCCTGAATAGCCAAGTACGTTTCCAAAGTAAACTTTTAAGTTTAAGTTAAAGGTTTTAAAGTTGATTTAAAGTATGTTTTGGGAGAATCTATTATTTTTAAATGTTTAAACTTTAAAGTAATTGTTTTTCAAATCTATTTTAATGGTAATTATTTAAAGATGGTTTGGCATTATGTTCTAAATGATAAAAGAATTTAGTTTTATATTTTATTAAGTAGCTTTATTTTAAATATTCTTAAAGTATATATCTTTTGAATAAAGTATTAAAGTAGTTTTAATTTAAATATTTTTAAGTATATTTTATAATAAAGTGTTTCAAAATTTATTGTAAAAATCTAATGTTTTTGGTACTTGGTGATTTCAATGGAAATAGGAATGTTTGGAAAAATTATTCCATAAGAGAAGGACGGTTTGAAATTGTTTTCAAAGGATTGGAAATGGAAATATATCTTGCGAAGATATTTTGAGGTTAATAAATAATTTGGGAAATTATTTATTGTTGATGGTTGTTGTGAATGTTAATTGATAGTTAAATAACCGACTATCAATATTGGCCAAATGCGCTGGTCGTTTCGAAGAGATCGGGATCGGGATTAATTTTCCGAAAACCACTTCGATCCGGTTTGTACGTTTCGTGGAAATGATTTCGGAGTCGAAGATGGAGCAGTGAAGTGCAAGGGCTAGTCGCTACTAATCCTGAGGATATTTCCAAAATGGATGTAGTAGGAGTAGTGCCTTCGGTTCCGTTCGAACCCGGGACGGACTTGTATGGATGAATGCTTTCGGAACATCGTGAGCGGACGATGGGCATTCTAAGGGATATGTTCTATAAAGGTAACGCTTAGCCTCAAGCCTCATCAACCAGGAATGATTGAAAATCAGGGGTTATGCAGCAAGGCTTCATGGGTAGCCCCCACTTGAGAGTAAGGTCATCCCTGTCTAGATGTCCCTTTTTATTTCGGCTTAGTGGTGCGGTTGTTGATCACAACCGTGGGGTCATTTTATTCGGAATTATCCATTATGGGATAGTTCCGACCTTGTGTTGTAGGGGATTGGGAGTAATCCTCGGTACTGTGATCTAAGCCACGTACTGTGAAAGGTGGTACCCCAGTGCCTAGTCATTGATGGAAATCCATTCTCCCTACGTGCCTGTACGGTTTTAATTATGCCCAACTATTGCTGAAACGTGAGATGCAAGCATTTCAGCTAGATTGTATTTTACTTTCAATAGACACTATTATAATATCAGACGGATTTGATAAAAAGTTTTTTGGCTATCGTAAGGTAAAAACCCGACATGTTTATTTGTGGCGTGGTCTTACGAGATGCTTTTGTTTTCAAAGGATTTCGAAACTTTAATAATCAATTTGAGTGTGATTTTCTCACGCTGGTTTTCCAGACTGACTCGGGTGTTATTTTATTATAATGCTCGGGTCAGACCAAGTATTATAGGTTACATGATATGATGCTGTGGAGCTCAGGGATGAGCTGGATGGCGTGACGTATCTCCCGTACTTGTTTATATATATATTCCGCTGTGTTGATTGCTGTACTATGTTATATTGAGGACATGATATGATTATTGTCCAGTTGTATGTATGTGTACTCTGATGTATACTCTGATGATGTATTATATAAACAGATATAGTTTTGATTTGTGTAAAGATCTATTATTGTCTATTATATTGTTTCCTGGAGATTTGACCAGGCAACTGAGTGCTCGGCATTAGCCACAGCTCGGCATGAAGGACTGCTCGGCATCCAGGAGTACTCGGCATCAACAGGCACTCGGCATCAACAGGCACTCGGCGACAACCAATGTTCAGCGCTAGCGTTCGGCATCATTAGAACTCGGTGATAGGAGAACTCGGCAACAAGAGCGCTCGGCATCCCAAGGTACTCGGTGTACAGGGGTGCTCGGCATCAAGCAGCACTCGGCGTCAACTAGTGCTCGGCATACAAGAGTGCTCCGCATACAAGAGTGCTCGGCATCAAGGCTGCTCGGCATACAAAAGCGCTCGGCGTCAGAGAGTACTCGGCATCCAGTAGTGTTCGGCGAAGTACACAGCATCCAGAGAGTCCGACATCCAGTAGTGTTCGGCGAAGTACCCAGCAGGGTTTGGCATGCAGTGGAACTCAGCGTCAACCAATGCTCGGCAGCAAGAGCACGCGGCATGCAAGAGTGTTCGGCATCTAGAAGAGCGTTCGGCTTCGACTGACAAACGTCCTGCACTTCCCAGACACCAACCACATCGTTCGGCATATAAGGGACTGTTCGGCATCAGAGCGTTCGGCACACCTGGTTCGGCATACAGCGACCACTGTACTGGGGCTTGAGCGTTCAGCTATCCAGCCCACTTGGGAAGTCCAGCCCATATTTGCCTATAAATAGAGGGGCATGGTCACAGTGAAAGGGATCCTTTTTTGGAGAGAAAACACCGGGGAGACTCTGCCATTTTCAAGACTCATCTTCTCTACCTAACAACTTCACTCAAGCATTTGATTCACGAATTGTATTTGTAATCAACCATAAAGGAAATCAATAAAGTTGAACAAAGTGGACGTAGGCAATTACGCTGAACCACTATAAATATGGTGTTCTTACTTTCTGCATTTAAATTAGCATTGTCTTCTCTGTTCAATTTACTTTCATCACTTATATCTCTACATAATCTTTCTCTACGAGGTTAGTGACCAATTTTGGTGCTAACACTTTGGTACTTTCACTGAGAATTGAATTCTCAGACCTCAAGGATCTGCTTTGAAGCTACTGGATTGAACAAATCCCCCAAAGAAGATCTGACTCACTGATAGGACATCCGTTGATTCTACTCAGAGTTCATACCAATAACTCTACAATGGCAAGACCACGTACCAGGTCAGCTTCTCACAATGCGGATGCCTATGAAACTGCTAGCGTGCAACAAGCAGGGCCTAGCAATCAACCAGCAATTCCAAATACAGGAGTTGCCACTCAGGACCAAACTCCAGTTGTCACCAGAATAGAGTTCAACGACTTGATGAGAGAGCTCAGGGAAAGTAGGAGACAACTAGGAGAGAAGATGCAAGCCAATGCCAACCTGATGGCACAACTTACTCAACAGCAGCAACAGAATGCTAGGGGCAATCCCGCTGCTTACTCCTCATCTGACAGCTCTACTTCCTCTGATGAACCTCCCAGGCGCAGACGCCGTAAGACTGATGCTGCGCGAGCAGATGCTGCTGTTCGAACAGCTGGAGACCGCGACCAAGCAAGAGCTGGAAGCTTCAGGACCGGGATACAGATGGAAGATAGAGGCCCAGATCATCAAAATGCTAACGATGTCGAACCTCAAGACGCACGATTGGCAGATCGCCAGGAGAGGAGGCATCAGTATGGACAGGCGCGTAGAACAGACTCCAACCTTCCGCCTTCCATACAGACACCAGATCTGACAGCCATGATCAGGCAGTTGATGAAGGAAAATCAGGGGTTATCGAATGATGATTGGGGAGTGTCATGAAGTCATACTCCGTTCACGGATGTTGTGTTGCAGGCGGCGTACCCCAGGAAGTTTAGTATGCCTACTATTCCCGCATATGAAGGAAAGACTGACCCTAGACAACATGTCATGAGGTACGAATGGATGATGGATTCAGCCGGAGCGAATGATGCCACCAAGTGTAGGTGCTTTCCGATTACTCTATCTGGGATCGCTACTATGTGGTTCACCCGACTTCCTCCGCGATCCGTATCAAATTTCGAGGAGTTGGCAAAGAAGTTTATTGAGCAGTTCAAGATACACACTACGCGCCCAAAGGACGTGATGTCTCTGTCAAGTGTAATCCAAAATCCTGGGGAATCGTTGAAGGAATATTTGCAAAGATTCCACGTAGCAGCAACTGAAGTCAGTAATCCCAATGACCATGCAATTCTGATGGCTGTAATGAGAGGTGTGGATCCAGACTCTGAGTTTGGAGACTGGCTGGCAGGAAAACCTCCAGCTACGCTAGAGCGTTTCTACTCTAAGGCACACCAGTTCATAAGAAGAGAGGAAGCTAGGTGGGTACGACGAGATAAGGCGCCAGGACCTATCCAAGAGTCAATAAAGAGCAACATTGCTGTGAAGCAATCTGGAGACAGCTCGGGAAAGGTCCAAGTCAATGTCCAGAACAAGCCTGGGCAACCCAAGGAGTCCGGAGGAAGGAGTCAAGGGAAAAGAAAAGAAGCAGGAAAGTGGAAGTCGAGAATTCCAAGCTACAGCGAGTACACTCCGCTAAACGCCCCACTTGAAAACATTTACCTATCCACCTGCAATACTTTTCAATACCGAAAGCCACGTTCGAAAGAATCAACCGAGGAACAGAAGCGGACCGGGAAATATTGCCGCTTCCATGAAACTTATGGGCACAACACGGAAGAGTGCAGACACCTGCATGACGCTATCGAGAAGTTGATCAGACAGAAGAAGTTGCAAGAATTTGTAAAGGATCCACAGGAAGGAGGGCAGAGAACGTCTAACCCAGGTCGTGCACCAGCTCCGCGTCATCCTGAGGAGCCTGCCCGGACCGTTGGTAGACTGGTCATAAATACAATTATCGGCGGGCCTCACCCCACGGATAAGAATTGGCAGGAGATAGAGCGATATGCAAGTTCCTTGAAGCATGCAGATTTTGAGTGTTGTTCGAACGTGGAGGACGGAGCCCCTGCTAAGCAGCAGCGCGTAATGACAGACGATATTGTGTTCAGAAGCAGAGACGCTGATCAGGTAGAGGCTCCGACCATCGACCCTATGGTCATATCTGCAACGATCGGACCAGCATATGTAAAAAGAATTCTGATTGATTCTGGAAGTTCAGTCAACATCATCTTCAAGAAGGCCTACGATCAAATGAAGCTAGAAACAAAAGACTTGAAACCATCCAAAGCTCGTATTCACGGCTTTAACGGCGCTGCAACTGATGCAGTGGGATATGTCGAGTTACCAGTTGAACTGGGACAAGGCGAGCGTCGGAGAGTGTGAATTCTACCCTTTGTAGTTTTGGATGTGGACTCTCCGTATAACGTTTTCTTGGGTCGGCCGGCCCTGGCAGAGTTTAGGGCAGCGTTAGCCCCGTGGTGTTTAACTTTGAAGTTCCCGACTGACAAAGGAGTAGGCATTGTTCACGGCGACCAAGCAGCTGGTCGTTCCTGTTATGTGGCCGAGCTCCGAGAGGCCCACCGGAGGGAGAAGGGAAAGGTTGCGGACAATCCCGTCCGCATCCTCAATGCGGATAATTGACAAGTAGTGCCCGAGCCCTGGCTCGGGCATAGTTCTCGGATCTACGGAGATATAGATCCGAGAGACGACGATGAGAAACCCAGGGAAGAGAAGGCGGCACCGGCTGAATTAACAATTGACATTTCAGTTAGCCGTGACGACCCTTCGCGAATACTGAAGATCGGATCACAGCTAGGCCCCGCAATGACTGAAGACCTTAGCGACTTTCCTCCGGGCGAACCTTGATGTTTTCGCTTGGACGCATTCTGATATGTGTGGGATTTCTCCCGCCATCACGAGTCATATGTTGAACATAGACCCGAAATACATCCCAGTCAAGCAAAAAAGGAGAGGACTGGATCCGGAGAGATCCGCCGCTCTTGGAGAGGAGGTGGACAAACTCAAAGCAAATGGGTTCGTCCGCGACGCCCTCTACCCTGAATGGGTATCCAACCCCGTGCTAGTAAAGAAGGCGAATGGGAAATGGAGGACTTGCATAGATTATTCCGACTTGAACAAAGCATGCCCTAAGGACAGTTTCCCGTTGCCTAGGATCGATCAGTTGGTCGATTCCACCGCAGGACACGAGTTACTATCATTCATGGATGCGTACTTAGGATACAACCAAATCCCAATGCATATTCCAGACCAAGAACACACCAGCTTCGTTACAAATGTCGGACTGTATTGCTATGTAGTGATGCCCTTTGGATTGAAGAATGCTGGAGCAACTTACCAACGTCTGGTGAATCGAATGTTCAAGGACCAGCGGGGTAAAACCATAGAAGTCTATGTGGATGACATGCTCGTGAAGTCACGACGGTCAAACGACCACATTCAAGACTTGGCTGAAATGTTCGACATACTCAGGTTTTATGGCATGAAGATCAACCAGTTGAAGTGTTCTTTCGGCGTTGCATCAGGGAAGTTTTTGGGATTCATCGTCAACGCTAGGGGAATCGAAGCCAGCCAACCCAGAAAAGATCCAAGCTATCCGAGATGTACAAGCGCCCAGGACTATAAAGCAGGTGCAGAGCTTGAACGGAAAAGTAGCCGCGCTGAGTCGATTTATATCCAAGGCAACTGACAAGTGCATCCCGTTCTTTGACATAATAAAGAAAGGAAAGAGAAATTTTGAATGGACGTCTAGCTGTGAGGAAGCATTCCGGAATCTGGTGAGGCATCTGGAGAGCCCACCAATGCTATCAAAACCAGTTGACCATGAGATGTTGTACGTATACTTGGCTGTATCCCCACATGCGATAAGTGCGGCTTTGGTACGAGAGGAGGATCGAGTCCAAAAGCCGGTGTATTATGTTAGCAAACGTTTAACAGGGGCCGAGAGAAATTACCCTAAAATAGAGAAATTGGCTTATTGCTTGGTGATTGCATCACGAAAGCTTCGCCCGTACTTTCAAGCACATTCAATCGGTGTTTATTCCGATCAACCTCTGAGGAAGGTACTCCAACGGCCGGAAACTTCTAGAAGATTGCTAAGATGGAACATCGAGTTGAGCCAATTCGATATCGCGTACTTACCACGGAGAGCCATCCGAGGGCAAGCGTTAGCATACTTCATCGCAGAATTTACCATACCCATCAAACCGGACGATCACGACATCATTCCCCCCGTTCGATGGAAATTATACACTGACGGTGCATCAAACGACCGTTGCTCCGGCGCGGGAGTAGTTCTTGTAACTCCGGAAAACCGATCGATTTGTTATGCCCTAAAGCTCAATTTCCCGGCTACAAATAACGAAGCCGAATATGAAGCACTGATCGCTGGCTTGAAGCTCATCAGGGAACTCGGGATCGAATCAGTCAAAATCTTTTGTGACTCGCAGTTGGTGGTTTACCAAGTACGGGGAGACTACCAAGCAAAGGGACGAAAGCTTGCTCCGTACCTCATTCAGGTCCAAGAACTACTATCAAATCTTGAGCGTTATGACATCTCACATATCCCGTGCGAACAGAACAAAGAAGCCGACTTATTGGCTAAGTTCGCGAGTACCGACGATGCGCAACAAATGGGATTGTATCCCGTCGAAGTCTTGCATACCTCGAGCATAGACGAGATGAAAGTAGATCGTGTGTTGGAAACAGAAATCGAGAAGGACTCGTGGATAACCCCATTCAAACTGTACCTAACGACCGGGGCTTTACCAAAAGAAAGAAGCGAAAGACGCCAGGTTCTTCGAAAGGCCACGCGATACGTGATGCAGGACGGGTTAATGTATCGAAAGGGATTCTCAGTCCCGTTGTTACGATGTATCGCTCATGATGAGACAAAGCGGGTCTTAAGAGAAGTTCATGAAGGGGAATGTGGCGACCATACTGGGGGGCAAACGCTGGCAAAGAAGATCCTCCGCTATGGGTATTACTGGCCAACCATAAACCGGGACGCCGCAGACTACGCGAGAAAGTGTAACAAGTGTCAAAGATATGCAAAAATCCTGAGAGCTCCATCAACGGAACTCACAAAAATGGTTAGTCCTTGGCCGTTTGCAATCTGGGGGATCGACATAATCGGCTCTTTGCCTATATCCAAAGGTGGTGCGAAATACGCGATAGTTGCAGTCGACTATTTCACGAAATGGGCTGAGGTAGAGCCTTTGGCCACGATCACCTCAAAGAAGGTCATTAACTTCGTTGTACGAAACATTATATGCCGCTTTGGCCTTCCACGCACCATCATCACGGATAACGGGACGCAATTTGAAAGTAGAGAGTTCAAAGAGTTCTGTTTAAAGTACGGCATCGAGAAAAAGTTCGCCGCCGTTGCACACCCAAAAGCTAACGGACAAGTCGAGGCCGTTAACAAAATAATCAAGTCCATATTGAAGAAGCGTCTGGAGAAGGTTGGAGGCAAGTGGGTAGATGAACTCCCGACAGCATTATGGGCGTATAGAACTACCCACAAGTCCGCGACCGGCCACACTCCGTTCGCCTTGGCATACGGCTCTGAAGCCGTTATACCAGTGGAGCTTGAAGTTCCATCGCACCGAGTGACATACTATGATCCTAAGATGAACCAAAACCTCTTGCTGGAATCACTGGACTGCGTCGACGAAAAGCGTGAAGAAGTTGAATTAAGGGCGGCAACGCACAGACATCGAGTCAAGCGTTACTACGACGGCAAAGTCCACCCAAGAACCTTTGATGTGGGTGATCTCGTTCTGAAACGAGTCTTCCCGGTACCATCACGCATGAATCCCAGCTGGGATGGTCCGTACGCCATTGAACGGAAGCTTGGAGAAGGAACATTCAAGCTAGCGACCGTTGATGGCGCGACACTCCCCCGAGCATGGAACAGTGAACATTTGCGGCACAATTACAGTTAGCATGTTTTCCTTCTTGTTTTAGGCACTGTTATTTTCATTCAGTCATAACTTAGTTTCTTTTCAAAAGTTGTAATCGGGCAGTTTAGTTGATTTTCATTAATAAAGGCTTGAAGCCGTATTCTCTATGAAGTTTCTATATCTTATAGTTGGATGACAAATTACGTAATTCTGTACGACGCACAGACCCGTGCAAACAAATTTCAAATCTCCGAATCCCTAGAGTGCGGAGCGGAGTACTCTAAGTCCCTAGAGCGCGGACTAGAGTATAAACGACATACAGACTCGTACGAACGATTCCAAATCTCCGAATCCCCAGAGCGCGGATCGGAGTACTCTAAGTGCCCAGAGCGCGGACTAGAGTATAAACGATTCCAAATCTCCGAATCCCCAGAGCGCGGATCGGAGTACTCTAAGTCCCCAGAGCGCGGACTAGAGTATAAACGATTCCAAATCTCCGAATCCCCAGAGCGCGGATCGGAGTACTCTAAGTCCCCAGAGCGCGGACTAGAGTATAAACGATTCCAAATCTCCAAATCTCCAAAGCGCGGATCAGAGTACTCTAAGTCCCCAGAGCGCGGACTAGAGTATAAACGATTCCAAATCTCCGAATCCCCAGAGCGCGGATCGGAGTACTCTAAGTCCCCAGAGCGCGGACTAGAGTATAAACGATTCCAAATCTCCAAATCTCCAAATCCCCAGAGCGCGGATCGGAGTACTCTAAGTCCCCAGAGCGCGGACTAGAGTATAAACGATTCCAAATCTCTGAATCCCCAGAGCGCGAATCGGAGTACTCTAAGTCCCCAGAGCGCGGACTAGAGTATAAACGATTCCAAATCTCCGAATCCCCAGAGCGCGGATCAGAGTACTCTAAGTCCCCAGAGCGCGGACTAGAGTATAAACGATTCCAAATCTCCAAATCCCCGGAGCGCGGATCGGAGTACTCTAAGTCCCCAGAGCGCGTACTAGAGTATAAACGATTCCAAATCTCTGAATCCCTAGAGCATGGATCGGAGTACTCTAAGTCCCCAGAGCGCGGACTAGAGTATAAACGATTCCAAATCTCCAAATCCCCAGAGCGCGGATCGGAGTACTCTAAGTCCCCAGAGCGCGGACTAGAGTATAAACGATTCCAAATCTCCGAATCCCCAGAGCGTGGATCGGAGTACTCTAAGTCCCCAGAGCGCGGACTAGAGTATAAACGATTCCAAATCTCGGAATCCCCAGAGCGCGGATCGGAGTACTCTAAGTCCCCAGAGCGCGGACTGGAGTATAAACGATTCCAAATCTCTGAATCCCCAGAGCGCGGATCGTAGTACTCTAAGTCCCCAGAGCGCGGACTAGAGTATAAACGATTCCAAATCTCCGAATCCCCAGAGTGCGGATCGGAGTACTCTAAGTCCCCAGAGCGCGGACTAGAGTATAAACGATTCCAAATCTCCGAATCCCCAGAGTGCGGATCGGAGTACTCTAAGTCCCCAGAGCGCGGACTAGAGTATAAACGATTTCAAATCTCCGGATCCCCGAAGTGCGGAGCGGAGTACTCTAATTCCCCGGAGCGCGGACTAGAGTATAAACTGTTTCAAGCCTCCAAATCCCCGGAGCACAGAGTCAGCAAGAAGACCAAGTACTCGAAAGATGTGGGACGAGAGGTACGCCATGTCCAAAAATGGTTGAACAACACAAGAATGGACCGGGAGATAATGCAACTCATAAGAACTTGAGTTATGGCTACAATTAGTCAGCAAACTAAGGAAAGACAAGAGAATCACTCAAGCGAAAAAGAAGCTAAAAAACTTTATTCAATAAGTCCAAAATGGGGATACATGATCACTCCTACAAAATTCAGACCTCTCTATACAAACTACAAGTTGTGGAAGATAAAAGCAATTACAAGACTTAAGAAAAAAACTCGTTGAACGAGTGTATCGATTATTTCTTCGACTTCTTCTTCTTGTCTTCCTTCGTTGTTTCCGACGACTCCTCTCCCTCACGCTTTTTCTTGGACTTTTTGCTTGCTAGAGAAACGGAGTCGGGAGTAGGAGACGGAACATCTAGTGGTTTGGACCTGCCCGGGAGAATGATTTTCAAAGGTCTGTTCCGCGGGTCAGTGAGTTCCAGTATTTCAAACTCAACTTTGACTTTGACTTTTTTCTTCTCCTCGTCGGCGAGACGTTCCTTCATGCTCATCTCTGAAGTATGCTCAGAGGCGCCAGTGATTTCAATTCCATCGCTTCCTTCGGCAGGAGACGAAGTATCAAGCTTGTCATCATCTAGCGCCCCGATCACTTGAGTGTCTGGACCGGGAGTTACTCCCGCATGAGCAACATCACTTGTTTTCTCTGCTTCCTCCTTGGCGTCATCGCTCCTCGGAGTTGGCTCGGCGTCAGAACAAGCTACATGAAAATATAAAGAATGGGCGTTAGAACGAATAACCATTGCTGAAAAATGACGGGATCTTTCAACTTCTAGAGAAAGAAGAATTTCCTACCAGGTCCCGGTTGGCTATCGGTTGCGTGTGGGGTTTCACCCTCCAGGATAGGTGATAGCACATGAGCACTGAGCCCGGGGTCTTCGGGGTCATAACCAACATGCTGCTCAAATGGATCAAGTGTCGGCCGACTGGCCGATTGGGCAGCAGATTGAGCAGCAGTATGAAGAGCAGTAATATTAACCCCAGACGGGCCAGCTTCACCATCTTTCTCTTTTGGAAGGGGAGAGCCTTTGCTGTAAAGTGCCAATGCTGCGGATAAGTCCGATGGCTCATTTCCCCTAAGGAACTCCTTCACCAGGGCCTCCTCATCGACCTCTTCGGAGCCTGACTCGACCTTTCTAATCCTTATCAAAGTTTCCCAGGCCTCAACTAGGGATTCAAGGTAGCCTTCGCCCAAGAATGTTAAGTCGCGGTGCATAAGGACGCGGGCTCCATATTCAGCAATTAACGGGTCAAACATGTTTTTGACCTCTTCCCTGCCGGCTTCCACGGCCGCCTCGAGGCGAGAATCAATCTCCTCCGCAACCTCTCTTTTGCCCTCCTCACGGGCCTCATCCTTCATTTTCTCAACCCCAGCGAGTTCGTCATCGAGCTTTGTTTTCAGGAGTCGGGTAGCAATGATCTCGTCACAGTATCGTTGTGATTCTTCTTGAGCAGCTACCTTATCCTCCTTCTCCTTGGAGAGTAATTCTTTCAGCTCTTTGACTTGGGTGGCGAGTGCGTCCTTTTCCTTTTGGACAGAGTCTTTTTCTAGGACGAGGGCACCGCTGCGCTGGACTGCTTCGTCAAGCTCTTTTTTGTGAGCCGCCTCTAAACGAGTGACTGCCTCGGCAGTATTTTTTGCGCTTTGTTCAGCGGCTTCTAGCTTTGACTTATACGAAGCAAGCTCTTCGTCTTGGAGTTTGATGATTTTCTTATCGCTGTCAGCCTCCAGATTCAGACGGTCAATCTCGTGTTGACGCTCAACAGATACTTCCGAGACCTTCTCCACCAAGTGCACAAACGCGTCATGTTGAACATAGACGTCGTTATTGCAGGCAATGGCACTCTGCTTCACATGCCCAGGAATATGATGAATGGCCGGGAGGAACTTCAGACCATCGAAGCAAATTTTTGGAAACTTGGCCTTAAGATCGACCATCTTTTCCGCAATAGTTGGGTCCACCGCAGGAGTAGGAGGAGGAGGCTTTGAAAACTCCGCCCTTTTCCGTTGCTCTCGAACTTGCCGTGTACTCGATGAACTGGAATGTTGTTCTCGAGGAACATCAGAGTGATAACCCTTCTGTAAAGACTTCTCTCTATCCGGATCAGTTGGAGGAGGAAGATCACGGGATTGGGAAGATTGGGAATGTGCCTTCTTGCGGTGAGACGACTCTCGGGGACGATTATCCCTATCTTCATACTCGCCTCGGTCCCTGCGTCTGCCTGAACCGGAATCCCGTCCAGAGTGATGGAATATAGAAGACCCCTGAAGGCGATCAAGTCCGTGAGAGCGGCCCATATCACCTGCAAAGAATGGAGATAACAACGAGTTAAGGAGAATTCACGAGCTAAAAAGACTTGAAGTATATTATGGAATGCGCATGTGCGTGTGTGTCCTAGTGTTCCCCCCGATGGACCCGTTCGTTTATCTTTGCTAATCGGAGTGTTGTCTGCTTGAGCCGGGAGTTGAACTCCTACATTGCCTCTAGCGGGCGAAGAGAATTTGAGAGCTTCAGGATCATCGAACCCGTAATTAAGTAAATCATCGGGGATGGACAGGTTGGACAGACCCCTCAGAGAACTTTCCAGATGCTGTGAGGAAGCCTCTTTCTCAGGCGGAATAAGTGTGACTTTTGAAGTACCACCAACTTTCTCCTTCTGAACTTTATATTTTAACTTCTTCTTTCCCTTCGAAGGGGAGGACGACGTCTCAATGTCATGAACTTCGACTGTCGGATTCTGAGCGGGACCCGCATTCTCACCGTGAGTTTCAGGGGCATCATCCTCTTTGCGTTCGCCTTCTTCGTGCGTGTCGGGAGCGCGGCGCGACGACGATCCGGCAAGTTTTTTTCCTTTACCGGATGGAGGTTTGGGAATGGTAACACCTTCTGGAAGGCTGATCCGACAACCAGGAGCCAACAAGCCGAACCCCGACAGTGATTCATTTGAAATGATGACTCGGATGTCTCGATCCTCGGCAGGAAGAGCTGTAATGGCATCGACAACCTCAGAATATCCTCGGCCTTCGGGGCGCGGGTTGATACCTGAAAAGATGAAATGAAGAGTTAGGAAAAGCATGACTCCGATCAAATACGAATAGTGACTCGGCAGAGAGACTTACTGCCTTCAACCCATCTCCTAGCGAAACCAGAAGGGCAGCGCACATAGAACCATTCATGTTTGTACAGGGCGAATTTGCTACATGCCCCTGTCAAGATCTGGCATTTGTGGTATGGCTCGAGGAACATAAAGGAAGGACTGTCTTTCCGTCTCTTGAACATATAAATATATCTGATATCACCGGCGGTTGGAGGTCTGGAGAAGACAGCCATGAAAAGTAGGTAAGTCCCATATAGAAATGCATGGCCGTTCGGGTGCAGCTGCGACGGAGCTATGTCTATGTACTGAAGTACATCCCGGAGAAATAAGTTGAATGGAGGCACGCTGCCCATCCAACACATGAACTTGTTGCAGGTAGTGTACCCGACTGGGGGCAGATGAGGGCGATCGTGTCTTGAAGGAACTAACACGTCGGCAAAAGGAATCCCGTGAATGGAGCATATCCGTCGCAGAGCAGCTTCGTTGATCTTCGAGGCTTGAGAATCGATCGGATTGTCTAGTAAGATGGTTGCCTCTAGAGCCTCAGGCGCCAAGTTATGAGCAGGAGAAGTCGATGGGTTAGAAGTATCAGCGGCTCCTTGCCTTGATGACGGCCCAGGCCTGTCGGATATAGTGGCGGAGCTAGATTTTCTCGACATCCCAAATAAATAACGAACCTGGCTAAGTGCTTGAGATAACTATACTTAAAAAAACGTTGAACGTTTGAATTAGCAACACGAGTTTTCCCCCCACGTGGTGTGTGAACTAGTGCATGCAATTGTGTACAAGCAATAAGATTTCAAGGATATAAAAATGAGTTTCGAATCGTTGCCTTCGAAGACCGTCATCGCTAACCGTCTCGAAGAGCCCGCCTGGTGGTGATTACAGTTCCAGATTTAGAAAACACGTAATTTATGAAGTAACCGGCTTAAGTCTAATTTGACATTTATATCGTTCGGCATTTAAATGTTGTTCGGCAATTGCATTGTTCGTCCTGAGAAGAGTTCGGCATGTTTCTTGGTTCGGTTAAGTCATTGTCAAGTGTTCGGCTAAAGTCCTTGTTCGGCTAAAGGCCTCGTTCGGTTAAAGACATTGTCCAGTCAAAGGTTCTGTTCGGCATTGAAATTGTTCGGCATGTATATGTTTGTTCGGCATTTGAATGTTGTTCGGCATTTGAATGTTGTTCGGCATTGAGATTGTTCGGTCTAAGTTCTGTTCGGCATCTAAGAATGTTCGGCTTGAGTTTTTGTTCGGCTAAGTTATTGTTCGGCATTTTAGTAAGTGTTCGGCTTTAGTTCGTTCGGCTAAGTTGTTGTTCGGCGTTCTAGCGAGTGTTCGGCCTCATTCAGACGAAATACTACTCGGTAGCCTCTATCGTTCGGCGCATGACAACATACGCCGAACCATAACTATGCCATCCAACACCCTTACCACCTCCAACGTTTTCCTTTTCCTCCTTTTTTGACTTCGGTTCGGCGCGATGGAGCTAAAACCACGTGCGCAAACACCTCAAATCCTTCCTCCTCGCCTCACATTATCGTTCGGCAATGAGGGCAACCCACTCGAAAGCTTTTTACATGGCAGACCTAACCATCTCATTTGGAACCTATTCAAATTAATAGAGGAGCAGTACCTAGATTGTAGTTAAGAGCTTAGGAAGGAAGGTTCAAGTTGTAAATCTGTTCGGCTAAAGAAAGTTGTAAATCTTGGAAGAGTGACAGGAATGAAAGCATATAGGAGAAGGGACGGGAAGGACCTGGTTATATAGAGGGAGGTAGAAGTTGAAGAGGCTATACCCGGTAGAATCGGTCAACACCGGAGCGTTCGGCATCATAGCAGAGTGACGTTCGGCACACGAGGTACGTTCGGCTTCGAACGTATCGTTCGGCGTCCAAACCTTGCTCGTCTTGCACCTCCTTTGCTAACGTTCTCGAGAAGACATCATCAAAGGAAGTTGAACCAGATTCAAAGCGCATCACGTTCGGTCACATGATACACTTTGGGGGGCAAGTGTTTCCTGGAGATTTGACCAGGCAACTGAGTGCTCGGCATTGGCCACAGCTCGGCATGAAGGACTGCTCGGCATCCAGGAGTACTCGGCGTAGTACTCGGCATCAACAGGCACTCGGCGACAACCAATGTTCAGCGCTAGCGTTCGGCATCATTAGAAATCGGTGATAGGAGAACTCGGCAACAAGAGCGCTCGGCATCCCAAGGTACTCCGCGTACAGGGGTGCTCGGCATCAAGCAGCACTCGGCGTCAACTAGTGCTCGGCATACAAGAGTGCTCGGCATACAAGAGTGCTCGGCATCAAGGCTGCTTGGCATACAAAAGCGCTCGGCGTCAGAGAGTACTCGGCATCCAGTAGTGTTCGGCGAAGTACACAGCATCCAGAGAGTCCGACATCCAGTAGTGTTCGGCGAAGTACCCAGCAGGGTTCGGCATGCAGTGGAACTCAGCGTCAACCAATGCTCGGCAGCAAGAGCACGCGGCATGCAAGAGTGTTCGGCATCTAGAAGAGCGTTCGGCTTCGACTGACAAACGTCCTGCACTTCCCAGACACCAACCACATCGTTCGGCATATAAGGGACTGTTCGGCATCAGAGCGTTCGACACACATGGTTCCGCATACAGCGACCACTGTACTGGGGCTAGAGCGTTCGGCTATCCAGCCCACTTGGGAAGTCCAGCCCATATTTGCCTATAAATAGAGGGGCAGGGTCACAGTGAAAGGGATCCTTTTTTGGAGAGAAAACACCGGGGAGACTCTGCCATTTTCAAGACTCATCTTCTCTACTTAACAACTTCACTCAAGCATTTGATTCACGAATTGTATTTGTAATCAACCATAAAGGAAATCAATAAAGTTGAACAAAGTGGACGTAGGCAATTACGCTGAACCACTATAAATTTGGTGTTCTTACTTTCTGCATTTAAATTAGCATTGTCTTCTCTGTTTAATTTACTTTCATCACTTATATCTCTACATAATCTTTCTCTACGAGGTTAGTGACCAATTTTGGTGCTAACACTTTGGTACTTTCACTGAGAATTGAATTCTCAGACCTCAAGGATCTGCTTTGAAGCTACTGGATTGAACAAATCCCCCAAAGAAGATCCGACTCACTGATAGGACATCCGTTGATTCTACTCAGAGTTCATACCAATAACTCTACAATGGCAAGACCACGTACCAGGTCAGCTTCTCACAATGCGGATGCCCACGAGACTGCTAGCGTGCAACAAGCAGGGCCTAGCAATCAATTCCAAATACAGGAGTTGCCACTCAGGACCAAACTCCAGTTGTCACCAGAATAGAGTTCAACGACTTGATGAGAGAGCTCAGGGAAAGTAGGAGACAACTAGGAGAGCAGATGCAAGCCAATGCCAACCTGATGGCACAACTTACTCAACAGCAGCAACAGAATGCTAGGGCAGCAACAGACTCGGTTAAAATTTACCAGCATCCATAGTATGCCTGTGTATAACCGATCTTCGAGACATACTGTCCTTGGTTTCCAGTCACGTTCTTGGTGTCACGGCCTTGCCAAAAGGCGGGATAACAGTAACAAATGGTAATGAATGAATGAGTGAATTAAGAAAGTTTGTCTTCAAAATTATTTTCCAAATTAAAGTTAGATTCTTATTGATATTAAATTTCAAATCTAAAGTTTTGACTTTATCAACTAAACAAAATTAGCTGAAAACTTTATACACACACACACACATACATACACACACACACACATAAAATAATTGTTTTTATTTCAAATAGTCAATAAATCTGGATCTAGTGAATTGTAATAAAGAAAGGAGTAGATTATGAATAGTTTGTCTCTTGATATCCTTCTATTTAAAACCAACCTCCGGTTTCAATTTTGTATCTTAATAGATATAATTAAAGCATACATATTTAAATAATATTTTAAAGACAGCAGATGCGCATGGATAGCGGATGCGCCCGTTACAGATGTAAATCCCAACATCTATTTACCTACACATTAACTATGCAAGCTATTTATATGTTTCACATGCACTATATACACACATAAGTATATTCTGGTATAGTCATATTATCGGTGCTTGGGGTATATTCTAGGGGCAACTATTTAATTTGTTACATATATCTAACTCGATATCCAATCTTGTTTGAAATAAAAGGTGTTTTCTTTCTATTATATACTTCTTATGTTCTGATATAATTTATTAAATAATTAATTTTAAGTGTATTAAATATAAAATACTTTAATGATATGTTATGTGATAGTAAATATGTTGTAATCATGATAAATTTATCATATTAAAATAACATATTATTTTAAATATTCCTAGTCAAGATGTTTGGAGATAGGATATTGAAACATCCACTGAGACTAGAGTGTGTAACACTCTATAAATGTTGGGTGGTGTATTTCTCATGACTGTTGGGGGCGCCAAGGGGTTAAGTACTGATGGTTATTGGATAACTATGGAATGACTCACACGGAAATTTTATTTTGGTTTTTATAATTAAGGTCAAATAGAGTATATAAAAGTGAGGATATTACATAGTTCTCTCGACTTGAGAATACTGAAAAACTTCAATGTGGACACTTTACTTTGATTATAGTTAAATCATGGCATGGCTTCCATCGAACCATAATAATTGGGTTTGATTTTTAGCATAGGAAGTGAAACACTATTTAATATAGTACTCGTATCCTTAGTTATACGAGGTTAGTATCACAGTTAACTGTAGTTACCTCAAAGTCAGAGTCTCTAGCCACATCAATATGGTTAATAATAAATTTTGTTACCAACCAAAGATTTTGTTTTGGACTAATCAAGGTTAATGAGGACGATGTTGGAATTTTTGACCCAAACTAAATTTCACATGTCCTAATATGATATAGTGTTGATGAAGAGAATTGGTGTAAATAATCGTTGCTACTGGATACCGCTTATAAAAGTATATTTGGAATTTACCAAAAAGAAATGCAAGTAATAAATGCAGCCAAAATGTCATACCACTAGCTAAGTGACGTGCGAATGTTCATATTCAAATAGTTTGATATTAATAACTAATTATATTTACATATTTGAGTCGCACAACCATAATGACTAATACTTTGAGAAACCACACGATCTAATTAATTGATTAATATTTATGAAATAGTAGTTATTAAATTAAATTTGATTTGTTTGAATACGATTAGTATTTAATAAAGTGTGTATATAAAAGTTATACACATGCATATCGATATATGGTATCGACAGAATACTTAAATTGATTTAAAGAGATTACTTACTAAGTGGTTTTTGGAAACTTTTATGGGCCTATGTGGAACAATCTATGGCCGACCATGCATGCTAAAGGAGGAGAGGATTTGACGAGATTTAATGTTTTCTTTAAAATAAATTCTCTTTCATTCATTCCATAATTCTTCATGAATTTTCCCTCTCTCCTTTCTCGGTCCTTTCATGGTCGAAAATAGATGCCTTCATGACATAAAAATTCCCAAAAAAATAAAACCTAATTAAAAGCTGGTTATTGTCCCTTCATCCTTACAAGTTCCAAAGATTGATTCAATCAAATCTTGTTGATTGGTTCATCGTTCAAGGTGCAACTTTTGGCTTCATCTTAAGGTAACATTCAAAATTAATTTAACCATATGATTTCTTGTTTACAAATTTAAATCTATTCATGCCACATCTCATTTGTTATTTGTTTGTCTTTTAATATAGTTTAGATCTCTTTTATAGCACACCTCATTTTTATTGTATGTTAATTATGTTAATCTATCTTAGATCTTTCTCATTCTATACCTCTTTTCATTATTTATTCATACTATTTGTATAATTTAGATCTAAGTCTTTTATAATGAATTTATATATGTATAATTTGTTCTATCCCGTTACATTTTCTGAAATTATTGTTTGATAAAAAAAATCCAATTTTTATTAAAAACTAACTTTTAATTAATTGATATAAATTTGTTACTTGTTATATACATAGACACAAACAAGATTCATATGTTGATTATATAAAATTACTTTGAAAATTCAATTCATATGTTACATGTTTGTTGTTTTGAACATATTTCTTCTTGATTATTGTTTACATATAAATAAAGGTTATTTCCATTTAAAATACAAAAGTGGACCTTTGTGTAAAATCATAAACTTTTAAATCCTTCCTAATTTAATGTTAATTTTTCAATTTCTTAACTTTAAATCTTAAAATGTATATTAAACTACAAACTTTACATCTAAATATGGTATTTAAAAATTTAAAATATAGTTTGAATTTATTCAAATTTATTCATGTGTATGTGTGTGTGTTATTTCAACTCAAAATTTATAAAATGGACTTTTATGTAAAAACATAGATTTAATTTTAAAACCCTTCCTAAGTTAAAACTAGATTTAAAATTGTTAACTTTAGATTTCAAAACATAAATTAGTCAAACTTAATTTTAATACATATGTGTTTATACATGTCATTGTTAACAATATATATTAAAATAAAACTATGGACAATAAAGACATACATAAAGGGACAAATGGTTCCAGTGCAG
The DNA here is from genome assembly GCA_030737815.1 of Allium fistulosum. Lineage (NCBI taxonomy): Eukaryota > Viridiplantae > Streptophyta > Magnoliopsida > Asparagales > Amaryllidaceae > Allium > Allium fistulosum. The sequence goes on from CM060906.1 coordinate 332,539,230, forward strand.
TGTATATCCCAGCACCTACATGCGGTCATAATAGCCATGTACACAATATGATATATTTTACTTATGCATTATACACTAGAGTAAATTTGAATATACTCACAATATATGCAAAGTGCAAATTTGATCATTAAGGTTATTTAATAAATTAATCAATTTTATTAAAGAGAGAAACGAAAGGTTTATCACTCTAAATAAAATAGATACTTCACTCGATTAATTGATTAAAATTAAGAGAGGGAAACAAATGATTTTCTTCTCTAAATTAAATTAATTAAGTAACTATTACTCACATATACACAGAAGAATAATTGATATACTCTATTTTATATAAATCTCATTTTGATTAAAATATAAAAAATTAAACCTCTTTCAAAAAAAATTAAATAAAATAATATTTTATTTAAAACAAATTTTAGATTGGATCTAAAATCTATTTAGACTTCATAAGCCGAATATATCTAAAGTTGGAACTTTTTTGAAATCTACCTATTTCACTCCCTTCCGACTGGCCCAATTCATTTACATATAACATACAAAATTCCAAATATTGAATTCATTGACTAACCAATTAGAAAATTAAATAAAATTAGAATTTACTTAGAGTAATTAGATTAGATCTAATAAACCTATTTGGACTTCATTGGCCCAATAAAGATCTAAATAGGAAAAAAAATTAAAACCGCCAACTTTACCCACTGTGAACTAGCTAGGTTCCTTCATAATCAAATTTCCCTTAAGTCATTTTCTCAATTATATTATCTTGATTATCACTTGTTAAATTCTTATTAATTTAATTTCCCATATTATTGCACTTCAAAATATAGCATGTTACCGTCTATCCATCTTATAGTAATTTCATCCTTGAAAGTCGGATATGGAAGAATAAAAATAACACTAACATGCTGATAGTGTAAATACAAAATCACATAAGTACACACAAGTACAAAAGTTACACTAGGACCCTACTAATATAAATCATTAATCATTAACATAGTGCATAAGTTCAATTACTAACATTGTAACAACCAGGAGTTGAGAAGTAATTAATTAAATTAATAATAGTGATTTAATTAAATAAATGGATTTTAAAGAATAAATAATATTAATTTTGGATTCATTTGGGAATATTGGATTTGATGACAAAATATTTAGTGATGGGACCAAATTGTTTTAGTAGTACTTATTTGTTCAAAAGATTATGGGATAAATTATTTTGGAATTAAATAGTTTGAAAATTTAAATTATTAATATTGTTGAATTCAAATATTTTAGAGTAATATTAATAACTAGAGTTTTAAATGATTTTGGAATATATTAAATGTTATTTTATTTTATTAGTAAATGGGCTAGGAGAAGAATAGAAGGGGCTAGTTCAAACTCTGGTTTTGGGTAGTAAAATAAATTATTATGAATTCAAATTATTCAAATAAGTTTCATGGACTCACAACCCTATCTAGTATGAATATTTGGTGTTTATATGGTTGCAAATTTGATTGGTGAAGATATTTTTGATGTGCATGTGTGTTGAGGAATTATGTGATTTTAAACTATCTTCACTATAAAATTTGTATCTAATTCATACAAACTTTAAAAATTCTCTATTTTTAATATGTTGTTCAGGACATGTTTAAACACCTCTGGTCAAATTTCCAGGATTTTATTTGAATTTTGATGTGCTAAGTACGGTTTTTACAGCAAGCTTTTCATGGAAAATTTAACCAGAAAACGCCCGTTGGTTTGAAATTCGTAATAAATTGTAGAAAATTCCAAAAATTCTAAAATTCGGATATTTTATTCTCAACTCAATTTCAGATAATATATATAAAAATATATTTAAAAATCTTATGTTCTAAAACCCTAAATAGTGGATTTACAGAAGTGAAAATATTGTGTTTTGTGGAAGTTATTGTCATAAAGCCGAAACCCATATTGTAAGCCAACTCACCCTTTTTTTCTTTAGGTTTTTCTAAGTCTAGAGGCTTTTTTATTACTCATGAAACAAATGTATGTATCCACTTCCTCCATGAAAGATTATTTACGTAATCTATCTCCATCATTTATCACATTTTACTTCTCAAAAAAATTATGGAGACCACTTCTCCTTCTTCCTTCAAAAATAAAATAAAATAAAATCATATAAATTCCAAAATTAATATATGTGCATCTCTACACCACGCTACACCAACACTATTGAATAAGATTTCATTTTGATCAAGTTAGAGCTACAAAAAATTTATATTAGAGAAAAAAGGAAGAAGAGTAAATTAAAAGAAGAAGTAGAAGTTTCTTCATGCCGAGGTGAGTAAATATACTCACAAATCTATGTCTAAATTGTTTGATTGCATGCTTGGATTTTTTTTTTAAATGTTGATATGTTTAAATCTTGTGATGTACAATCCTCTTGAACCAAATTCATGCTTTGTTTCTTGAATGTAAGATGTTGATGTGCTTAGAATTGTGAAATTTGGAACTAAAGTTTTATAGTTAAACAACCACATCTTTTGATTTTTTAATCGGATTTAAGTGAGATTTCTTCACTTGAAAGGTATTTTCATAAGCAGCAACCTTTATATTGATCAATTTACGAAAATTAGAAGTTTTCTATTACTAAAATGTATTTGAAGATGAAGTAACAAATCTGGCCTTGCTAAGAATACAAGAGATGAAGCATGGTAGTGTTTTAGCCATAACGTTTGACTTCTTATCCATTTTCTGCGATTCAACTCTCCTTGGAAATCTATGATAATATGGAAGAACTTTTGTTATGACTGTATGTGAAAATTTGAGGGTTTCTAAGTGAAAATGGTGTTTTAAAGGAGTGATCCTGCATTTAATAATTCAATTCAGAATCTATATCATTTTGTAAAATTACCATAACCTTTGATATCCTCCATATTTTTATGATCTAAAATTTGTTTTGAAAAGATCTTTGATTATGCTACAATATTACTTTTGAAAGCATCAAATTATTTTATGATTTTGACCTTTTAAACTTGGCTGCAAAATGCCTGCATAAAGATTTAACTTTGTTCTCTTATTATATAGAATGTTACTGTGATTTAAAAATATTATAAAATTCTAGAAAATTAAGGAACATTTAACCTTTTAATTGTTTTAAAATATATTTCTTTATTTGTATAGATTTAAGTAAGAGATTATATATATATATATATATTCTATGTATATAAAATAAAAGAAATAAGTATTTAAAAATTATGAATTAATTAAAATTTCTATTTCATTCTAGAAATTTCGTGATACTTTCTAAATGTTATTAAGCCATTATATTATGAGTAATTGATAATTTGTATAAATAGTAAAGGTTTTACGTATTGCACTTTATATTTTTAAGTGAAAAGAAATTATTTAGAGGTCAATAAATTTATTCTAAAGTAGTATTTAAATATGAAATATTAAAGTAAGACTTATATAAGAATATATTGTGTATTGGGTTAGAATTATTTCCTTTGTATACTTAATTTATTTAGATCATAGTAAGAAGTTTTATCAAGTTATTTTTATGTCTTTTCTAAATTAAATTTGCACGTATGGATGATTTTATTTTTATGTAACAAGGAATTAGAATAAATGGAGTATAATATCGTCTGGTTTAAGGCTTTCGGTAATATTTCTTTGGTTATTCTTTAGACTCGTTATATAGAATAATACCGAGGAGATTATAAATTGTGAGGACTTTGAGTAAACGATTTAATAATACCATTTGGTATGAGACATTTGGTAATATTTTTCTGGTTACTCCTGACTCATGATAAAGAATATTATAATGAAGTGAGTGTGACTAGTGAGCACTGAAAAAATAGATTAGTAACACATGGTGGTATGAGATGTCATTGTGATATTTATTAAGTTACTCCTTGCTAATAAATGACACTCGTATGGGGGAAATGAGTTATAGTTACGAGGTATCTCTTTAGTTTGAGCTTAGTAGGAGCCTAATGCTTTATGCCTATATATATATATATATATAATCCTCTACCGATGACATACTCCTAGTTATTAGCATCGGAGTGAACTAGATTAGGCCAGTATCCATCCCAGCGACCTGATCTCGGGGTCGCGCCCCAGATTCGTGACACACTATAGTATTTGAAGAAGGTGGTTAACCTTAGCTCCTTGTGCCATCTAAGCTAGCAGTCGGTTATGATAGTGGTGGGAGCCGGATCATGACTGAGTCCTTGCGTTGAGTAGCACACCAATGGATATTGTCATGATTTCCGTGAAGGTAACCGAAGACTGTAGGAGCGGGTTTCATGTGGATAACTCATGGAGCTCTTAGAGTAGATGGATAACCATTTGTCTTCCATCTGGTTCTTGTGTGAGTGATAGACTGACATGTATTTATGCACCTTGTATATGATGATGAGATATGATCCTACCTGAGATTGATGTCTAGTTTATAATCATTCCCCGTATTCTTCATAGGCGTGGGTTTACCACTCATGTTTTCTTAGGCATGTGTCACCAATTATATTATTCATTGGTGGGTGTCGCCATTTATATGTTTCAGATACACAGATGGTTACTTATTACATATTATAAGATTGACAGACCCGGGAAAATACTTTTACATCTATTTGGGCATTGATGTTATATACCTATTTTGCTGGATATTTTCTCATACTTTGATGAGGATTTTATGTATGGATGATTCACCCATTTAATATTATTTTCATGATTTATTTTTTTACTTGGTTTATATGGGTAATGACATTTTTCATATGTATGGTTCATGATTGATGCTATTTTTGAGATATTTTGATATTCTTGATGATGTTATTACACCATGTATATTATCATTATGAGACGTTATTATATGTACATTTTTGACATAGTCCGACCCATGTGTTATTTATATAATCCTTGGGTCAATCCAAGATATTTCGGGTTCAGGGACAAGATAACCAGTCTATGGATGTTGGGCATAGATGGAGGATAAGGTATCATTGGCTATCATTGTATATTATGTCATTTTAGATATGTATGCCATTGGGATGTATACTGGATTCATGTATTGGATATTTTAGAGAGTGGATATTTGATATATACATTATATGCATGTATATTTTCTATTATATATTATCGCTGCGTTTAAGGACCATGAATTGTAATATCCTGGAAACACATGTGTCTGTTGCTTTATGTCGATGCTGAGCACATATTGGTGAGTTATTTTTTCTTATTTTTGAAGTATGCAACAGTGTTAGCCCAAGGTAATATTCATATGTGACAGCCCAATATCGCCACATTCTTCGTATTATCCAACAATATTACCTAGTAGTACTCCTAGATAATATGGGTGTAGAGGTGGGATGTTTCATTTGGTATCAAAGCAGATTCAGAACAATGCATTATATATATATATATATTTGAGACATGAGTCTTGACCTTAGACGAGACTTAGAGTCTCTGTCCCCTTACATGTGATGGGTAGTTACCGTATAATAATAAATAGAATATATATAAGACGATTACTGAGGTAATCATCCGGGGACATATTTATATATAATATTTTTTACTCTTAACTCTTCTGAAATAATTAGGAATTGCTATAGAGAAGTGAAAGAGTTGGCTGACTAGTTGTGTTGGTATTGGTATTGAATATTAGACCTTTGGTCGCTTAGCATTGAATTGTTGTACTTTAGTTCGTTATTAATCAGAGTGCCACTGGAAGCTAATGAATAATTTCAATTCGCTGAGTGCGTCGATTGTCATTTTTATGTATGTTTGTTTGGTTAATGGTTATTCGTATATATATATTAATTGAAATTATGAATTAAAATTTAATTTTGATGATTACTTATTATTATTTGAATGAGTATGGAGTTTATTTGAAATTGTATGATATTTGTTATTCAGTATGGGATGTTGAATTACCAAAAGTGATTTATTATTTTGATGAATATGTAGAAACCATTTATAATTTTTTTCAATAAGCTTATGGTTAGATAAATTACATGGAAAATCTTTTTGGTATAATATATTATAAAATATTTTTATAAAAATCAAGCAATGCTTCAAATTAAAAAAATCTTATGATATAATATAAGTGCATAGATATGATATATGATTAAGGTTAATGAAATAGCAAATAGTTTTTTATAGAAGTAAAATGGTTAAAAAGGTTATTTATAAAGCAATGTAAGAAATTTTGAAGTAATATTTGTGTTAATTTGTCTGTCGAGTGTGTAAGAATTCTGATTGATGCGTCTAGCCAGTGTTATCGATAGGGATCTAAATACTGGAACAAGACATTTGGATACATCGTTTTGAAAAGTTAAAATATTTTTTTGAGATTCTAATGATTTTAAAAGACTAAAATCCTTGAAGATTTAAATATTTAGAATAATAATATAATGGTTTTGGAAAGTGTTTTATCTATTTGGGAAGGAAATATGTGTTGCGAAGAAAGGTAATAGTATAGTTTTGAAAAGACAATTTGAAGATAAAGCGAAACTTTAAAAGAAATATTACGAGTTATACTTTGAAAACTATATAGTTTTGAATACTTTGATTTAAGTGAGTGAAATATTTTTGTAGTTTAATTTTTTTTGATTTGTGTGGAAATGAGAAATTTTTGTGAGTACGCTTTGGGATTAAGAAAATTGTTATAAACATAATGTGTGCTATTATACTAATAAGCATTAGCAAATGTTATATTAAAGTGATGGAAAGGCATGTTATATACTAAAATGGATTTGCAAAGTCAATCTAGAAAGAAATTTTAGAGATGTATTTAAAATCAAAGTTTGTTAAAATAAAATATTTTAAGGAAAAGAGAATTTATTTTATTTATGTACATTATTAAAGACAGAATTTTTTTGATTTTGAATTTAAAGGGAAAATTCAATTTGACAGGATAGTAGAAGTTAAATTGTGGTTGAGTTTTAATGAATTCTCTTTTGGATGAAAAGGTAACTTTTATGAAAAAGTTTTGTGATAAGTTATTTTGAAGATTTAATGTTAATACTATCTATTGAAGATATTAGTTAATAAATTATTTTTGGTTAGAATTATAGACACTGGGCAAGGGAGATAAATCTGAGTCTTGTGATAAGCCACTGATGAATGGTCTAGTCGTTCATTTCGTTTCACTCTATTTGATACTTGACGAGTCGATGTAGATCATTATACATGCTAATTCGAGATGGTGAAGATTGAGCATTGTGCTATTATGTTAATAATTGATATTTTTGTATCTAAATGTAATTGATGATGGTGTAGTTAAGCTAGAAGTTATCAGCTTAGTTATAGAGTTTCCTGAAGCAAAAATTATAAGGACACAATTTTCTTAAGAGAGGAAGCTTGTAACAATCCGGTGTTAAGAAGTAATTAATTAGAACTAATAATTGTGATTTAAGTAAATAAAATGGATTTTAAAGATTAAATAAGAATAATTTTGGATTTATTTGGGAATATTGAAATTTGATAATAAAATATTTAGTGATAAAATAAATTTCTTTGGGAGTAGTGGTTTGTTTAGAGTATTATAGGATGAATTATTTAACAATTAAACATTCTGAAATTTAAATTATTAATAAATGATGAATTTAAATATTTTAGAGTAATATTAATATTTAGAATTTTAAATGATTTTAAAATATATTAAAAGTGATTTTATTTGGTTAGTAAATGGGTAGGAAGAGAATAGAAGGAGTTAGTTGAAAGTGTGATTTCGAAAAGTAAAACAAATTAATATGACTTCAAATTACTCATATGAGTTTCATGGACTCATAAACATATCTAAAATGAATATTTAGTGTTTATATGTTTGCAAATTTAATTTTAATGATATTTATTGATGTGCATGTGTGTTGAGGAATTATGTGATTTTAAATCTCTTCATTATAAATTTCGTATTTAATTCAACCAATCTTTAAAAATTCTATATTTTTGGTATGTTGTTCAAGACATGTTTCAATACCTTTGGTAAAATTTCAAGGATTTTAACTGAGCTTTGATGTGCTATGTATGGTTTTTACAGTAAGCTTTTTGTGGAAATTTAGCAAAAAACGCATGTTGGTTTGAAATTCATAATAAATTGTAGGAAATTCCAAAGATTCTAAAATTTTGATATTTTATTCTAAACTCAAATTCGAATAATACGCAAAATTTTCATTTGAGAATATTATGTTCTGATCCCCTAAATAGTGGATTTAGAGAAATGAAAATGTTGTGTTTTATGGAAGTTGTTGTCTAATGTTGTAAGCCAAAACTTACTCTTTCCTTCTCTAGATATTTCTAAGTCTAGTGGACTCTTTATTACTCATGAAACAACGTATGTATCCAGTTCCTACATGAAAGATTATTTACGTAATCTCTCTCTCCACCATTTTTCACCTTTCACTTTTTAAAACAAAATTATGGAAACCACTGCTCCTTCTTCCTTCAAAAATCAAAATAAATTAAAATAAATTCTTATAAATTCCAAAATTAATACATGTGCATCTCTACACCATGATACAAAAACACACATGAAGACGGTTACATTTTGATCAAGTTAAGCAATGGAAATTTTCATGTTAGAGAGAAAGTGGAGAAAATGGAAGGAAAAGAAGAAGTAGAAGCTTCTTCAAGCCAAGGTGAGTAAATATGCTTACAAGTCTATGTCTAAATAGTTTTATTACAACTTGTATTTTTTGATAAATGTTGATATGTTTAAATAATGTGTTGCATTATCCTCTTGTACCAATTCTATCTTTGTTTCTTTATTAGATTATGTAAGATGTGGATGTGCTTTGAATTGTGAAATTTTGAATTAGAGTGCTGTAGTTAAACTGCCATATCTTTTGATTTTTGATCAGATTTAAGTGAGACTTCTTTCAGTTGAAAGCTATTTTCATAAGGAACAACTTTTATGTTGATAACTTTTCAAAAATCAGAAGATTTATATTGAATAATGTATTTGAAGATGAAGTAAAAAATCTGGCATGTGCTAAGAATTCCAGAGATGAAGCACAATAGTGTTTTGATTAGAAATTTTGACTCTCTTATCCCATTTCTATGATCTAGCTCTCGTTGGAAAGTTATAATAATATAGAACAACTTTTTTTTGAGTGTTATGTAAAAATTTGAGGTTTTCTTAGTGAAAATGGTGCCTTAAAGGAGTGGTCCTATGTTTAATACTTCAATTCAGAATTTGTATCATTTGGTCAAATTGCAATAACCTTTGATGTGCTACATATTTTTATGATCTAGAAAATGTTTCAAAAAACTCTTTGATCATGCTACAATATTTATGTTGGAAACATCAAATTATTTGGTGATTTTGATCCTTTAAACTTAGTTGCAAATTGCTTACGTGAAGATTTAACTCTGTTACCTTGTTATATAGAATATCATTGTGATTAAAAAATCTTATAAAAATCTAGAAAAATAAGGAAAGATTTTTAGTTAACTTTTTAAGTGTTTTAAAGGATATTTCATTATTTTTATATGTATAAGTAATAGTTTTAAATATATATTCTATGCATATAAAATAAAAGAAATATTTATTTAAAAATTATAAATTCATTTTAATATTCTATTTCATTGTAGAGGATTATGTAATACTTTCTAAGTGTTATTATGCTACTATATTATGAGTAATTGATGGTTTTATATAAATAGTAAAGATTTTATGCCACTTTGGTAAAAAGAAATTATTCAGATTTTTATAAATTTGTTCTAAAGTAGTATTTAAATATAAGATATTACAGTAAGACTTGCATAAGCAAATATTGTGTATTGAGTTAGAGTTATTTCTTCTGTACATTTACTTTACTTATCTCATATTAAGAAGTTTTATTAAGTTACTTTTATGTTTTTCTTAATTGAATTTGCACGTATGGATGTTTTTTTTCCTACGTAACGGGTAATGAGAATAAACGGAGTTATAATGTCGTTTGGTATGGGACTTTTGGTCATATTTCTTTGGTAATTCTTTAGACTCATTATTTAGAAATAATATCGAGGAGATTCTAAATTGTGAGCAATTTGAGTAAACAGATTAATAATACCATTTGGTATGAGACATTTGGTAATATTTTTTTGGTCTCCCATATGACTCATGATATAGAATATTATAATGAAGTGAGTGTGATTAGTGAGCACTAAATAAATGGACTAGTAACACATAGTGGTATGTGACGCTATTGTGATATTTATTCGGTTATTCCTTGCTCGTAAATGACACTCATACGGGGATAATGGGTTATAGTTATGAGATAGCTCATGGGTTGAGCTAAGTAGGTGCCAAGGCTTTATTCCTATATATATATATATATGTATATATATATATATTGTCCTCTACCAATGATATACTTGATGTGCACTTAAAAATGTATATTTTTACTCTCATACTTAATCTCATTTTATTTAAATAAATGGCATATTAGGGTATTTTTACATGTTTTAAACCAAAATACAAAAATATTTTCATGTCATCATTCACTCATCTACATATGGGCAAAATAATCATTTTGTGTATGTATTAATGTTTGAGAAAATTTACTTCCACATTCTAGTGTTGTTTTGTAGAAATTTGAATGCATATTGGAAGTGGCTTCATGGATGTATGCATGCACAAGTGTTCAAAACCAAAGAAAGAAGAAAAGAAAAGAATTCATGCTACATGAAGGAGCCCACCTACCCACTTACTAATGGACCACAATTAAAAGAAAATGCACATGTTAGTGGAGGTCAAAAGCAAAAACACATGATAATGGGGATTAATTAATTCCTTAATAATTACTTGTAGTTTACAAAAACTCAAGGGCATTTTTGGTAGTCCCCAAAAAAGTGGATTGGGGTTTTAGGCATGTATAAATACCCCATTATGTTTCAAGTAATGGATCTTGTTCTTGAATGCATAATTGTAGCCACCAAATAGAAATAAAAGTTCTCTTATATTTAATGGCTTCTTAGCCTTCTCTTTTATTTTATGCACTCTTATTTCATATTTTTTCTATGCTATTTTATTTCATGTCTCCTTTTATTTTATGTTAGTAGATTATATTTATCTTATGCAATTAGTATAGATTTATTTTTTATGCAATTAGTTAGCTCTCTACTTCTTTTCAATTAGCTCTCTTCCCTTTTTATTAGTTTTTCCTTTCATTTTCTTTTTAATTGTGAAATCAATTTATGTTATATGTATTCAAATATGAGAATCTAAACCCCTTCAATTTAGTGGTATTGAAGCTCTCATGAATCGTATAAAATTAACATAATGATTTCATTTATGATCTCTTGTTTTGTGCTTAATGGAAATTTTAATGTTAATGAAATTTTGTTGTTTATTAATGAATTTGATAGCTTATGTCGTTCATAACAAATAGGCTATGCTTAATCAAATATAAACACAAGTTACCCTTTCATCTAAATATGATTTTGGTGATGAAAATGAAACTAGAATCAAATTTGATGCTCTATGTTACTAATTCATAGTAAATAGATCATTCTTAAAATAGATTTTATTTTTAATTTCATAACCATCTTCATTAGATTGGTGTGACGACCCTGAATTTTTGACATTGGAAATCAGAATATTTAATTGATTTTAAATATTTGGAAGTTAGTTTAATTTGAAATTCAAATATTAGAATGAATTTGGCAATTTAATTATTGAATTTAATTTATTGCAGTTGGGTAAAAATATTGGATCTTCAATTTTTAAGCTGACTAAAAATGATTTCAAGGCTTAGAAAATCTATATTGATAATATTGAAGATAATAAAAGCTTCAGAATTGAATTTGAAACTGTTTTGTTCAGTTTGAAAATATATTGTTTAAATCGATATTTAAAAATAGCCTTTCGAGGCATAGTCTCGGAATTCGATGAAACCAGTTCCATTGGATCTGTAATATTGTATTATTATCGAATTTCAATTTTCGTAGTATTTGGAGTTGTTGTGTGAGTGTACGATATATAAACGCGTTGAAAAATATATCGAAATTTAATATAATAACTGGGTCCAAAAAGCTATCTTCTCCATACGATCGAGTTAGGACTTGAAACCTTTTCCATTGCGTTCGGAATAGGGGTATAACATTATAAACGCCTAGCGGCATGCCTCGATGGGGGTTCGTGATTTTGAGCTACGTTTATCGAGACAGTTTGAATTTGAATTTAATTAATATATATATATTTAAATATTTGTCAACAGTTAAGATTCCTTTCTTCTCAGCCATCCTATTCCTGAGCAAGCCGACCTACTCCTCTCTGCTTAATCACGTACCCTTTGCCTTATCTCAGAAGCTAAAATCAAATCGAAGCCACCTTCCTCCATATTAAATCGTGTGGATCTCCCTTCTCCAGATAAAAATAAAAATCAAATATTTATTAACGATAATGGCCGAACTTCGACTACAAGAGGAAAAAAATAATATAATAGAAATTGTCGCAGTCTTAAAATCGAGTGTTTCTCCCCTCAAGTAAATCGATCGCAAATTTCAGGCGGTGGAGGCATGGCGACGTCGAAGGGGGATGGATCACGGAGCTGCAGGCGAGTCGTGGCAACGTGAGCTCAAGCATGAGGCTGAGGCTGTTCGATTGAAATAGTGGTGGCTCGGAAATTGCCATCAATGGCGGCATTCATGAGCTCGAGTTCGGCAATTGAGGAGTATCGTGGGGCAACATCGAGGCGCGCGAAAAGGGGTAGTTCGCGATGTCGAGCAGCAGTCTGGATGGGCAGGCGAACCACGTGAGGGCGGAGCAAGTCAGAGCTCGACGATGGAATAGCGAGCGAGGTGGAGATCGCGGCAGGTGATGGATGATGGTGTTCGAATGTCAGGGCAAAGGTTAAGGTCACTGATGATGTGGGATTTACGGTGGGGCTAGGGTTCGAAGCCTGAGTTCATAGTGCGGTGAGGAATTTTTTTTCTTTATTTATTGAATTCGTATGTATATATTTATATACACGCTGAGAAAAATACATATACATAGTAAAAATATATATATTACAGTAAAGTTAACTACTGTTTTAATTTGCAGAAAAGAAAATAATAAATATACAGATTTGGTTTAAATTTAATTTAGCACATATATATGAATGCATGCATATAAGTTAGAAAAGAAAATAAATAAATTTAACCATTGGTTAATTAAAATTTTCAAATAGAAATTGAATTATTCGATTGATTCGAATATTAATGAAATTTTATATAATATTTATAGGAAGTTTAAAAATCGTGAAAACCAACTGGATTGGAAATGGATTGCATGCATAATAAAAGGTGAGATCTCCTCACTTACTTGGTTTGTTGTTGAATTTAAATAGTTGAATTTAAATTCTGGATGTGTTTGGATGAATTGGATGATTTATCGATTGATGATATTAGATATAGTAGGATATATATATATATATATATATTTGGAGTGATTGGTTTCCGGCATTATATAGCGGATGAGACCCTATGCGCCGCATAATAGCGGATGATATTTTATAAATCCCATATACCGTGATATTCCACCTCGAAGTGGAATTGGTATTTAATTGTTGTGCTCACATCTGTGGATGCAGGGAAACAGGTTGGAGGGATCCAACTGGATTCCTCAAATTGTATGAATTTGTTTCATATGATGTGTGATGATTTATTGATAATCTGTGAATGATTATATTGATGATTGAATTTTTTGAAGGTTATAATTTAGCCGAATGTATTTTTGGTATCGTTGGATACCAGAAATAAATAAAATTGGATTTTTTAAATTAAAGTAGGAAATTTTAAGTAAATCCCTTTTGAAAGAATTGGGTGGATTTAAAAGAAGGAATTTGAAAGCATAAAGTTGATTTTCGAAACCTTATCGAATTATTTCCAAAATATGGGGAAAGATATTAATAAATGGGTTTTGAATAATATTGTTTAAAAGTTGAAGAATTCATTGAAAATGGAATTTTAAATTTGGAAAGAATAAAGGGACTTATTTAAAAGGTGATAATTTTTTTTTTGAAATCCATTTGATAATTGATTTGGTATTGGAAAATAAATCTTTGGAGAATCAATATGAAAATTGATTTGGTGTTTGAATGAAAAATTGATTTTTGTGTTGAAAATTAATTTGGAAATCGATTTGCAAATGTTTGTTATTTGGATGAGTGATTTAAATTACTTTAAAGTATTCGGACTTGGAAGATTTCCAGTGGAAATAAATAATATCGGGAATTTTATTCCGCGAGTGAAAAGTGATTTGAAATTGGTTTTCAAAGTGATGAAGTGTGGAAAATATATATCTTGCAAAGATATTTTAAAATTTAATAATTTGGAAAAAATTATTTAGATTGGATGATTATTGTGAATATTGTTTGATAGTAAAATATCCAACTATCAGTATAAACAATTTGGGGAAATTATTGAGGCTTGATTGTTGTGAATGTTGTTTGATAGCTAAATAACCGACTATCAATATTTGCCTTAGAAATGGCACTTGAAATTTGTTTTCAAAACAAGTGCTCATTATTCGGTTAAGCCGGGAGAGGACTTTGTGTCATATAACCCATTCCGAATAATGGTACGATGTTATGGATTGCAATTGAAGACGGTGATGAAGACCGGGTGTCTTCGAAAACGATAGGATAACCTATCGAATGTCTCTGCACTGAGTTGCTCCGGTATAGAGAGCTCCACATGTGATGGGGAGTCCGATCGGGATTGTGGATACCCGGATTTGCAAGGGCTTCTTCCTTTATTGGACGAAGTGCCTTCGATTCTGTTCGAACCCGGAACAGACTTGTATGGTCGTATGGCTCACACTACACTTTGAGATATAAAGCAGATTTCTTTCAAATACATATCTATTGGTGGCGGAGAATTTATTCTCTTATATTAACACCCTTCTCTGAGACGTACGAGCTCAGAGGTTATGTAGTTGAAGGTTATCAGTGATATACTCCCAATTTGGTAGTGTGGCATGCTGAGTGCTACTGTATGTTGTTGATAATTTGTTGATCAAAGCATGGCTTTCATGTAAAGCGTAGCTTTGTGGATGAGACCTCATCGAACCTCACACCCCGGAAATGGTCGAAACAGGAAAGATACGGCAAGGTTATGAGGGTCGCACCCTTTAGGGTATGTCATTTACTTCTGGAAAAAGATGGTATCATGGTATGGAGCCCAGATACTTTACCTATGTGGTTGCTGCAATCTCATTTACTATGTAATTGTTGCTTTGTGATTGAGGGCCATTGGATAAAGGTCGCAAACGACCGGGGGATGGCATATTCGTGTAGTAGTTACCTAGTTACAGAGGTAACCCGGCCTTGTGTTGGCAGAGAGCTGGTTAAGTTCTCGGGACGTCCCTCCAGAGGCGTACCCATGTAGCATAGGAAGTTCCTTAGACTGACCATTTGTTGGAAAATCCAAAGAAACAATACAAACCTTGTACGGTTTAGTTGTATAACCTGCCATGCAGCATGGCGGTAACCTGCCACAAAACATGGTAGCTATAGTAGGCATACAATAATGGTTGTATGCTGGCTAAGGTTAATATTATACTTTCGAAATGTTTTCCACACTAGGTACTAATGATAATATTAAAAAGATTTGCGTATCAAGCATGTTTGACTATCATAAGGAGAAATCTCCTCCAATTCTACGTTTGCATTGTGTGTGTGGTGGGAGGCTTTATGGTAGTTTCATTTTCCAAAAGCATTGCGGATTTCTTTTTAATACCTGTAACTGTTTTAAGATCTCAAACCAGTCCCATGACTGACCTGGAGTTTATTGTTCCCTTTCTAAACTCTGGGTGCCCATAATTTTCCTCACGGGCAGCCTAGAATCAGGTTATCAATTGGTTCTGGATGGATTGCTGTGAAGATCTGGAGGCGAGCTGGATGGCGGGACGTATCAGTTATACTAGTATTATTCCGTTGTGTATTCTGTTATGTGGACAAGTTTATATAACTGTCCAGTGATGTGTGTTGTTGTTGTAAACTCTGGTGATGTATTGTATAAACTGATATAGTTCTTTGTTATAAAGATTATTCATTCATCTATTATATATTGTTCCGCTGCGAATGTGAGATTCTGATATTGTTTCTGTTTCTTGTTTCTATTTTCTTCTTCTACCTCTTCTTCTTTAACCCTAACAATTCGGTTTTCCGGCATTCGATAGTTCGGCAGTTGATACAGTGGTTGTATTGATGTCGACTTTCGGGCGTCGGAAAGTCGGGTCGTTACATTTTTAGTATCAGAGCAATTGGTTAAACGACAACCTTGGCTCTGTTGGGTGTTACTCATTAGAGATAGAGTCGGTAGTACTCTAGAATGAGTGTGAGTGTAATAATAGATATGATCGCGTATTTGTTAGTGAATACAAAAATTTGCTTTATATTATGTTGACTTATCGGTTGATTGTTTATAGATTTTGGTCGGTGCAGTTTGGTCAACTGTAATCGATAGGGGTTTCTAAACTCTTAAACAAGATAAACTGACACAGTATTGTTTTAATAGGGTAAATGAAATAATTTTACCCAAAACTATTTTTGTATAGAAAAGAAATCATTTTCCGTAAATTATTATAGTATATGGATGCTTGGTTGTTAGGAAGAGATAATATTGAATTATTATCATTGTTATATGGAAACGAAATAAGAAATAATGGTATAACCAAAGGTTTGGAGATAAATTCATTTAACAAGTGAAATTTATGAATATGAATTGATAGTATAAGGAAATGAGTTCATATACAAATGAGATTTGTAAATGTAAATTGTAAATATGATTTATAATTTCAAATAGAATTCCAGGAAGATATTTGAAATAAATTCATTAATGGAATGAAGTTTATAAATGAGTTCTATAAATTAAAATAAAGTGTCAGAGTAATTTTGAAATACAGATTAAAAGGATTCTGATTGAAAATTCAAAGATTGAATTCCTTTAATTTGAAAATGGTTTCCAAAAGTCTGGAAAATAATTATTTGAGAAGTATTTCTGAGTTGGATATGAAATATGATGGGGTTTGAAATTTGAAAATATTTGGGAAAATATTTTGAAGGGACATAATTAATTTCAAAGTTAGTTTTGAAATGTGTGTAATTGTTAAAAGGAAATGAATTTCTTTAAAATGTTATAAAATGTAAATAAGTTTGATGACTTATAAAATATTTGAAATTTGATTGGAATAAGATTCAAATTGAAAAGGAATGAATTTGTGAATGAACAAATGAGGTTACATTTGTAAATAAATGAATTGGAAATTGAATAATGAAATGAGATTTGATTTGAATTAAGTTGAATAAAAATCCAAACTTGGGAAAAAATAAAATAAAATGGATTGAATTTAAGTAAACAAATTTGATAATGTATTAATTCATGAAATAATGAATTGGAAGTTGAATTAGTTAAATTAAAGTTGAGTTGTGAGCTAAATTTAAAATGGTTTGAATTTGCATATAAATTCAAGAAAGTAGGAAAAAATAATTTGAAATTTCCTTGATAAAGATAAAGTAAATTCAGGATGAATTGAATATGGAAATTTGAAATTTAAAAAGAATAAGTGAATATACTAATTGAATTAGTAGATGGAATGGATTTGATAAATGGAAAAAAATCAAATCAAAGATTTAAATTAGAAAGTGTTTACAAGGAAAATGAACTTGAGTTTTAAGTTGAAATGACTCAAGAAATATTTGGACAAAAGCGTTGTTGTCGAGTTTTGTGAAATGGTTTTCAATGAAATTTGTTTGGATTAATGAAATAAACCGAATGTGAATATGGAATGCAAATTGAATTGAATGGAATTAAAATAAATTGAGTTGGTATCAATTTAAATTAGTTATAAACTAGAATGGATATTCTATTAAGTGAATATCATTGAATTTGCATATAAATGGTTGTCGTTTGATGCAAACGAGGTTATATAAAATTCTATGAGTTATTAAAAGAAAATAAAAATTGATTTTTGAATCAATTGAAATGGATATGAATTCGTTTCGCTTAAAAATGAATAGAATGTAAGAAACTGCATTGTAAATCACTTGAATTGAATAGAAATGGTATGTGAATTAGATGAAAGCGATTAAATTTGTATTGAAACTTGATAAATTGCTAATGGAAATAATTTTTAGTGTATTGTTTACGAAAACTACTTGTTTGTTATTGAAAATGAGTAAAATGTTAATAGATTTCCTATATATGTCACTTACGTGTTTAAATTGAGTAAGTACAGGTTTTTTTGGAAGCCGTTTGGCTGGATTTGTTGGCGCAAAATGCTTAAAAATAACCGCTCTGCTTAAAATGCTAATAAAGGTATGCCTACGCAATAAAAATTGGAAATATGAACAATTTTTGTTTTTCCGACCGAGTGGGTCGATGTATATATATTTATATCTCTTGTCAAATTGCAAAAGCTTCTCCGTACAAGGGAGACTCTGCAAAAAAATTCGAAAATTTTGGGAGTTAGAAATTTTTTTGAAAATTCGGAAAATTTTTGTTAACGGAAAATTGATTTTCAAATTGTAATGGAAACGTAGGAATTGAACTAGAAAAGGGAAAACTATTGTTTTGGTCGAAGTTAAAAGTTTTGGAAAAAGGTGAATATCGCGTTTTCACTAAGTGGATTTTTGGGTTTTGAAGATAATTTAAAATTTGAATTTAAATTTAAATTTGAATTGTGAAGTAAAATAAAGTTGCTTGAAACTATGAAAAAATGTTTGGAAAATTAATAAGGATGATAGTGTGGTTATGATAAGAAGATTGGTTTGAGAATTTGATAAAAACTGTTTGGTTTTGGGAAAATGATAAACGGGTTGAGGATCATTCTTCTTACCTTGTAATTTTGGGACGAAATTCTTTTAAGGGGGGAAGAATGCGACGACCCTGAATTTTTAACATTGGAAATTAGAATATTTAATTGATTTTAAATATATGGAAGTTAGTTTAATTTGAAATTCAAATATCAGAATGAATTTGGCAATTTAATTATTGAATTTAATTTATTGCAGTTGGGTAAAAATATTGAATCTTCAATTTTTAAGCTGATTAAAAATGACTTCAAGGCTTAGAAAATCTATATTGATAGTACTGAAGATAATAAAAGCTTCATAATTGAATTTGAAACTGTTTTGTTTAGTTTGAAAATATATTGTTTAAATCGATATTTAAAAATAGCCTTCCGAGGCATAGTCTCGGAATTCGACGAAACCAAGTCCATTGGATCCGTAATATTGTATTATTATCGGATTTCAATTTTCGTAGTATTTGGAGTTGTTGTGTGAGCGTACGATATATAAACGCGCTGAAAAATATATCAAAATTTAATATAATAACTGGGTCCAAAAAGCTATCTTCTCCATACGATAGAGTTAGGACTTGAAACCTTTTCCATTGCATTCGGAATAGGGGTATAACATTATAAACGCCTAGCGGCATGCCTCGATGGGGGTTCATGATTTTGAGCTACGTTTATCGAGACAGTTTGAATTTGAATTTAATTAATATATATATTTAAATATTTGTCAACAGTTGAGATTCCTTTCTTCTCAGCCATCCTATTCCTGAGCAAGCCGACCTACTCCTCTCTGCTTAATCACGTACCCTTTGCCTTATCTCAGAAGCTAAAATCAAATTGAAGCCACCTTCCTCCATATTAAATCGCGTGGATCTCCCTTCTCCAGATAAAAATAAAAATCGAATTTTTATTAACGATAATGGCCAAACTTCGACTACAAGAGGAAAAAAATATAATAGAAATTGCCGCAGTCTTAAAATCGAGTGTTTCTCCCCTCAAGTGAATCGATCGCAAATTTCAGGCAGTGGCGGCGTGGCACTCGCGACTAGGGCGGCGTCGAAGGGGGATGGATCGTGGAGCTGCAGGCGAGTCGTGGCGATGTGAGCTCAAGCATGAGGCTGAGGCTGTTCGATTGAAACAGTGGTGGCTCGGAAATTGCCATCGATGGCGGCATTCATGAACTCGAGTTCGGCAATTGAGGAGTATCGTGGGGTAGCATCGAGGCACGCGACAAGGGGTAGGTGGCGATGTCGAGCAGCAGTCTGGATGGGCAGGCGAACCACGTGAGGGCGGAGCAAGTCAGAGCTCGATGATGGAACGACGAGCGAGGCGGAGGTCGCAGCAGGTGTTGAATGATGGTGTTCGAATGTCAGGGCAAAGGTTAGGTTCACCGATGATGTGGGATTCACGGTGGGGCTTGGGTTCGAAGCCTGAGTTCATAGTGCGGTGAGGAATTTTTTTTCTTTATTTATTGAATTCGTATGTATATATTTATATACACGCTGAGAAAAATACATATACACAGTAAAAATATATATTACAGTAAAGTTAACTGCTGTTTTAATTTGCAGAAAAGAAAATAATAAATATACAGATTTGGTTTAAATTTAATTTAGCACGTATATATGAATGCATGCATATAAGTTAGAAAATAAAATAAAAAAATTTAATCATTGGTTAATTAAAATTTTCAAATAGAAATTGAATTATTCGATTGATTCGAATATTAATGAAATTTTATATAATTGTTATACGAGGTTTAAAAATCGTGAAAACCAGCTGGATTGGAAATTGATTGCATGCATAGTAAAAGGTGAGATCTCCTCACTCACTTGGTTTGTTGTTGAATTTAAATAGTTGAATTTAAATTCTGGATGTGTTTGGATGAATTGGATGATTTATCTATTGATGATATTAGATATAGTAGGATATATATATATATATATATATAACGATATAAAATTCTAAATGGCGGACGAAGAGACGATTGAAGCGAATGGAGCAAAAACTGCAGCTGAATCCTCAATTAATGAACCTATCTCCATGGTTAATGAAGCAGATGCCACGGGTTGGATAGAGGTTAGTCATAAGAAGAAAAGTGAAAACCAAATTAGGGTTCGGTAGCAGTCAACTAGGGATTCATCTCATGTGGGTCCAAGATCTAGGGTTCATGTTCATATGGGACCTTATCCCAAATCAAAATCTAGGGTACCACAGGTGGGATCCACTAACAAACCAGATTTCAAGGGAGGCATCAGAACGTGGGCTGAAGCTATATCTGGCAACACGTATATTGATGGTGGGGTCAAAAAATTTGACCTTTTGGAGGATGAGGAAGGTGAATATGCAGATCTGGATGAAGAAGTATTCAATAATGCGAAAAATCTGTGGGGTACATCTATATACATATATGTTGCTGGTAAGAAACCTTATTATATTCATCTTAATGCATATATTAAAAGAGAATGGAAACCCTCTGGTAAATGGGATGTATTCCCTCGTGAAAATGGATTTTATCTTATAAAATTCAGCAATGAAGCTGACTGCAAGAAGGTCTTAGAAGGGGGCCCCTGGTTTATAGACAGTAAACTTATCTTCACAAAAAGATGGGAACCTAATCTTAGACTTGAGAGGGACATGCTAGAATCCCATCCTGTATGGGTAAAACTGAAGAATTTGGATTTATCTCTATGTATTGTGCGGGGGATCAGTAAGATTGCAAGTTTAATTGGTAATCCTCTGGATATGGATGACTATACTAGACATGTTAAAAGATTAAAGTATGCAAGAGTTCTTGTTGAAATCAAAGCAAGTGATACAATCAAAAAACAAGTGAGAGCTAAAGACAGGAATGGTAACATATATATACAGGAAATAGAGTATGAGCATATTCCTCCCATATGCAATAGTTGCAAGTGTTTTGGTCATACCTTGGATCAATCCGAGACCGTGTCTCCCCCCATTAAACAAGTCTGGAGACAGAAGACAAATACTGAACAAAATATACAACAAAATACGTCTCAGAAAGGCCCAGGCATAGTTGATACTTATATACAATCGGAAACATCAGAAATTATAGAGCAGGTGGAAAATAAGGATGAATCTGTGGAGGCTGTCCAGGATACAGGTGACCCATTGAATTTAGAGGAGGAGAATACTGCATTGCTCCATAGTTTGGAAGAGGAAGTAATAAAGAACTCATCTGTAACACCAGAGGAAGAAGACAATATTAATAATGTTAACCTTGACAAAATAGACTCAGGTAATGAATTTGAGGGAGATAACAAACATGAGTATACTACTGTTAATTTAAACTATGAAAAGCAGTTTAAAAGTAGAGATTCTAAAGGAAAGGGCAAGGCGATTTCCAGTCGTGAAGTGTCTCCTATGAAGCTGAGGAGTCATCCTCCAGCATCTAAATGTCTATAATCAGCTGGAATGTAAGAGGTCTAAACAATGATACAAGACGTTTGGACCTCTTAAACATAAGGAGGAACTATTCTCCTTCGATTTTAAGTATTTTAGAAAACAAACTTACAGATGATAATCTTAAAAATTTTATGGATTCACTTGATTCTGATTGGGATCATTTTCACAATCATGATGTTGGGGGCAAAGGGCGCATATTATTTCTATGGAATAAAAAAATATGGGATGTTAATATGTTGAATAGAGATGATCAACAATTGACTGTAAGTGCTCAAAATCTGGGTGGGTTTAAATTGATTCTAAGTTGTGTCTATGCGAGTAATTTAGCTTCTCAACGTGCACACTTATGGAAAGTCATTACAGAGAATAGCAAAAAAATCACTGAACCGTGGATAGTCACAGGAGATTTCAATGCAATACTTAAAGCTGAGGAGAAAAAAGGTGGGCTCACCGTCAGAGTATCCCAATTGGAAGAATTTAACAAATGCATCATAGAAGCTGGATTATTAAAACCCATCCATGGAGGCCTGAAATATACATGGAGAAGTGGAGAGAATAAGAAAATATCCTGCAAGCTAGATAGAGCACTTATCAATGTTCCATGCATAAATAAACTGTCTAATATTAAAGTTAACATACTTCCTCCTTCTACCAGTGATCATTGTCCCATATTGATTAATTTAAAGGAGAGGAACTTGGCAGACAAAGGCAAACCTTTTAGATATTCCAATCATTGGAATGAATTAGAAGGATACAATGAAGTCATTAACTTTAATAATATGTCCAGGGAGGAGGGAACCCAATGTTTTAAACTTGTGCAGAAAATTAAGGCTGCTAAGGCACTCCTAAAAGAGTGGAACAAGAAAAGATTGAAAGATGGAGACCAGATTAGCTATTTACAGAAACAGTGTGAAGAACTTCTTTTACTAATTGACAGTGGAGCAGCTACAGATGATACATGGAAATTGTACTACCAATCCCAAAGTAAGTTAAAGGAGGCACTCAGAATTAAATTCATAGAATTAAAACAAAAGGCTAAAGAAAAATGGCTGACAAAAGGCGATGAGTGTACCAAATTTTTTTATACTAAAATGGCTGTCAGAAATAATTCTAATAGTTCGATCCAACTAATGGATCAGGATGGTAACTTGACCAGCAATTTATATGATATAGAACAACAAGCTATTAAATACTACTCTGAAATGTTTAATGGCAATATTAACAATAATTTACCAGAAATTCAGTGCAGGAGGCTGATCAACTCCAAAGGGAGAAGGATGCTGGACAAGAGCATTGCTATGGTTGAAGTCTGGGATGCTCTGAAATCCATACATATTGACTCCAGCCCAGGGCCAGATGGAATGGGGGCCAAATTCTTCCTCGTACACTGGGAAGTCCTGAAAGAAGACATTTTATCAGCTATGCAAGATATATTCAGGAATGGAAAATTTGTGAGAGAAATCAATCACACATTTATATGCTTAATTCCTAAAAAGGAAAATCCAGGAAAAATAGAAGACTATCGGCCTATTGCATGCTGTAATGTGGTGTACAAAATTCTAAGTAAGATTCTTTGCAACAGAATGAAACTCATCTTACCTGATCTAATTTCAGAATGTCAAAGTGCGTTCATCAAAAGCAGAGGCATTTCCGAAAACTCATTGATGGCACATGAATTGATAAGAAACTTCAACAAACCAGGTGCGGACAAATTCTGTCTAAAGGTGGATCTTCACAAAGCATACGATAAAATAAACAGGAATTTTATTATACATATGCTAAAAGCTATGGGATTTCCATCAAACTTTTGTGAACATAGTTAAAGAATGCATTTCCAGGCCGACTTTCTCGATTCTGATAAATGGCATACCAAAAGGTTTCATTGGGTCCAATAGAGGTATCAGACAGGGGGATCCTCTATCTCCTTATTTGTTTACAATTGCTATGGAAATTTTCTCACTACAGATGGAGCTGGCAGCATTTAACAGACTAATCCTTCCCATATACAATTTTCAACCTATTATGACACATCTACTCTACGCGGATGATCTTCTCATTTGCATTAAATCTGACCAAACATCAGCTAGAGCTGTAAAGGAGATTTTTAGCAGTCTAGAGAGATTTTCTGGACTCAGACTGAATGAACAAAAAACCAAATGTTACTTCAATAAAACTTGCATTAGAAGAAATGAAATTTTGGAGTACTTAAATGTGAAGGAAGGAAATATCCCTGTCAAGTACCTAGGGGTACGATTATCTTCCAACAAGATAACTGACAGAGAATGTGCAGCTTTAATCTCTTCCATAAGAGAAAGACTACAGGGATGGAGTTCAAGACTTCTATCGCTAGCTGGCAGAATAGAACTGGTACACACTGTTATACATTCTAAAGTTAATTTCTGGCTTCAAACATTCCAACTCCATGATGCCTCTATACAAAAGATAGAAAAAGTCTGTGCGGATTTTATTTGGAAAGGGGGGCTACACAAGATTAAATATGAGAATTTATGTCGACCTAAGGAGGAAGGAGGAGTTGGTCTCAGGAAACTAACAGACATGAGATTGGCTTATACTTTGAAGCAAGCTTGAAGAATTATTAAAGGCAAAGGTCTGTGGGGGAACTAGATGAGGAAAAGATATATCAGAGGCAATTTCTGGTGTATGCAATTGGACAACAATGCTTCATCGACATGGAAGCTATTATGAGAATAAGGGGAGTTCTTGCTTCATGCTGTACAAGGGAAATTGCTTCAGAGAAGGAAACTGACTTATGGAGGGATCCATGGGTCCAAGAAAATTCATTAATAGATATTCTGGGACTTAACACATTCTCAGACTATGGTTGCCCAGATAAAAAAGTAACAGAAATTATTAATAATAATGAGTGGAATTGCTCAATGATACCAGTAAGTCAGGAAATAAAAGGGAAAATTCAATATATGCCGATATTTAGTGGACGAGAAAATGATATTTGGGTTTGGAAACATACTGGAAATGATTTTAGTACGAAAACAGCATGGAATGAAGTCGGACATTTAGATAACAGGGTTGATTGGAGCAAGATTATCTGGAATCATGAGAATTGCCCCAAAATGGCTTTCACAGCATATAAAGCGATACTCAAGAGACTTCCTACTAAGGATAGACTCTTAAAATAGGGTATTATAACAGAAAAGATGTGTGTACTATGTAATCAAGCTGAGGAAACGCATGAACACCTTTTTTTTCCTGCAACTTTTCGGAAAAAGTGTGGAATATATGTAAAAATGTGATCAATTCAACAATACAGACTTACCTGCTAACTGATGCGATTAATTACCTGGCTCATAATAGGAGAGGCGAAAACATGGAAGCCAAATTGGGCGGAATTGCTATCACTGTCACGATTTGGAGTTTGTGGAAGGAGAGGAATCGCAGAGTATTTCAAAACAAACAAAGGAAACATGAAGAGGTCGGTAAACTTGCGATTACTGACATGCGAATGGTTCAGAGAAGAAGTAAAATTTGGGGTCTTACCTCACAGGAAAGAGACGAAGAGCATACTGGAGCAGGGGATCTGAGCTATTCATCGGCAGAAATCCCAAGTACGAGTTACCTTGTTCATGATCGGCCGCCATGACTGAAGAGGAAGAAGTGTTTCGTCTTTTAATTTCTGTCTTTTGGCTTTCTTTTGGAAAGTGTGTGAGTTATGTCGGAGACTTTGTCGTATAACTCTTGATTTGTAGATAATTTCTGGGCCTGTTTTTAGGCCTTAATATGGGCTTTCATGCCTTAATAAATTTCTTACCCATTTCCAAAAATATATATATATATATTTGGAGTGATTGATTTCCCGCATTATATAGCGAATGAGACCCTATGCGCCGCATAATAGCGGATGATATTTTATAAATCCCATATACCGCAATATTCCACCTCGAAGTTGAATTGGTATTTAATTGTTGTGCTAACATTTGTGGATGCAGGGAAACAGGTTGGAGGGATCCAACTGGATTCCTCAAATTGTATGAATTTGTTTCATATGTTGTGTGATGATTTATTGATAATCTATGAATGATTATATTGATGATTGAATTTGTTGAAGGTTATAATTTAGCCGAATGTATTTTTGGTATCGTTGGATACCAGAAATAAATAAAATTGGATTTTTTAAATTAAAGTAGGAAATTTTAAGTAAATCCCTTTTGAAAGAATTGGGTGAATTTAAAAGAAGGAATTTGAAAGCATAAAGTTGATTTTGAAATCCATTTGATAATTAATTTGGTATTGGAAAATCAATATGAAAATTGATTTGGTGTTTGAATGATAAATTGATTTTTGTGTTGAAAATTAATTTGGAAATCGATTTGCAAATGTTTGTTATTTGGATGAGTGATTTAAATTACTTTAAAGTATTCGGACTTGGCAGATTTCCAGTGGAAATAAATAATATCAGGAATTTTATTCCGCGAGTGAAAAGTGATTTGAAATTGGTTTTCAAAGTGATGAAGTGTGGAAAATATATATCTTGCAAAGATATTTTGAAATTTACTAATTTGGAAAAAATTATTTAGATTGGATGATTATTGTGAATATTGTTTGATAGTAAAATATCAACTATTAGTATAAACAATTTGGGGAAATTATTGAGGCTTGATTGTTGTGAATGTTGTTTGATAGTTAAATAATCGACTATCAATATTTGTCTTAGAAATGGCACTTGAAATTTGTTTTCAAAACAAGCGCTCATTATTCGGTTAAGCCGGGAGAGGACTTTGTGTCATATAACCCATTCCGAATAATGATACGACGTTATGGATTGCAATTGAAGACGGTGATGAAGACCGGGTGTCTTTGAAATCGATAGGATAACCTATCGAATGTCTCTGCACTGAGTTGCTCCGGTATAGAGAACTCCACATGTGATGGGGAGTCCGATCGGGATTGTGGATACCCGGATTTGCAAGGGCTTTTTCCTTTATTGGACGAAGTGCCTTTGATTCTTTTCGAACCCGGAACAGACTTGTATGGTCGTATGTCCGACACTACACTTTGAGATATAAAGTAGATTTCTTTCAAATACATATCTGTTGGTGGCGGAGAATTTATTCTCTTAGCTTAACACCCTTCTCTGAGACGTACGAGCTCAGAGGTTATGTAGTTGAAGGTTATCAGTGATATACTCCCAATTTGGTAGTGTGGCATGCTGAGTGCTGCTGTGTGTTGTTAATCATTTGTTGATCAAAGCATGGCTTTCGTGTAAAGCGTAGCTTTGTGGACGAGACCTCATCGAATCTCACACCCTGGAAATGGTCGAAACAGGAAAGATGCGGCAAGGTTATGAGGGTCGCACCCTATAGGGTATGTCATTTCCTTTTGGAAAAAGGTGGTATCATGGTATGGAGCCCAGATACTTTACCTATGTGGTTGCTGCAATCTCATTTACTGTGTGGTTGTTGCTTTGTGATTGAGGGCCCTCGGATAAAGTTCGCAAACGACCGGGGGATGGCATATTCATGTAATAGTTACCTAGTTACAGAGGTAACCCGACCTTGTGTTGGCAGAAAGCTGGTTAATTTCTCGGGACGTCCCTCCAGAGGCGTACCCATGTAGCATAGGAATTCCTTTGCCTGACCATTTATTGGAAAATCCAAAGAAACAATACGAACCTTGTACGGTTTAGTTGTATAACCTGCCATGCAGCGTGGCGGTAACCTGCCACATAACATGGTAGCTATAGTAGGCATACAATAATGGTTGTATGCTGGCTAAGATTAATATTATACTTTCGAAATGTTTTCCACACTAGGCACTAATGATAATATTAAAAAGATTTTGCATATCAAGCATGTTTGACTATCATAAGGAGAAATCTCCTCCAATTCTGCGTTTGCATTGTGTGTGTGGCGGGAGGCCTTATGGTAGTTTCATTTTCCAAAAGCATTGCGAATTTCTTTTTAATGCCAGTAACTGTTTTAAGATCTCACACCAGTCCCATGACTGACCTGGAGTTTATTGTTCTCTTTCTAAACTCTGGGTGCCCATAATTTTCCACACGGGCAGCCTAGAATCAGGTTATCAATTGGATCTGGATGGATTGCTGTGAAGATCTGGAGGCGAGCTGGATGGCGGGACGTATCACTTATACTAGTATTATTCCGCTGTTTATTCTGTTATGTGGACAAGTTTATATAACTGTCCAGTGATGTGTGTTGTTGTTGTAAACTCTGGTGATGTATTGTATAAACTGATATAGTTCTTTGTTATAAAGATTATTCATTCATCTATTATATATTGTTCCGCTGCGAATGTGAGATTCTGATATTGTTTCTGTTTCTTGTTTCTATTTTCTTCTTCTACCTCTTCTTCTTTAACCCTAACAATTCGGTTTTCCGGCATTCGATAGTTCGGCAGTTGATACAGTGGTTGTATCGATGTCGACTTTTGGGCGTCGAAAAGTCGGGTCGTTACAATTGGATAAGTGGATTTAGAGGGTGTATTAAAGTTTGATGGTTCAAGTTGTGTTTGTCAATATTACAAAGAGGCCATACTTATAATAAATACAAACTAATTCACAAGTTATTTAAAAACAGAGATCATAAATTCATTTTGTGTTGATTTGTATGATCATGAGAAGGGATTTGCCTCTAAATTGCCTTCTATTCTCATAGTTTTAAATTCCATTTTTCTCTTGTTTTTAACAATTTTTAGTAAACACAATTTCAAGCATTTGGGATAATTTGATTGAGTGATTTTGAAATTTTTCTTTCCTTGTGGTGTTGACCCGTACTCGCATACATACTACGATTGTACCCGTGCATTGCGGTTTTTATAACGATATAATTCAGTGGTTTTCTAATCAATAAAAAGCCTGTTCCGAACAATACTCTAGGTTATTGGTGTTGGAGTGAACCAAATTTGATCAGTATCCACCCCGGTGGCCTGATCTTGGGGTCGTGCCCCATTTCCATGATATATATTATAGTATTGATAGCAAGGAGGTTAACCCTTAGCACCTTGTGTCAGCTAGGCTATTATTCTATTACCATAGAGGCGAGTGTCGGGTCGTCAGCGAGTCCTCGCGTTGACGAGCACATTAGTGGACATTGTCAGGATTTCTATGAAGGTAGCAGAAGACTATAAGAGTAGGTTTAGGGTGGATAACTCATAGAGCTCCTAGAGTAGGCGGATAACCATCCATCTTCTATTAGGTTCTTCTGTGAATAGTAGATGGATTATGTCCTCGTATATGATGATGAGATATGATCCTACCTGAGATTGATGTCCATTGTATGGTCATTCCCTATATTCTTCATAGTTGTGGGTTCACCCCTAATATTTTCATAGGCATGGATTATCAATTGTATTATTCATCGGTGGGTGTCGCTATTTTTATGTTTTAAATTTATAGATGGTTACTGTCATGACCCACTTTTTCATACAATTTAAACTGACATTTAAACACACTTGTCCAGCCCAAATTGCATGGAAAGGCAGATAGTTAAGGAAAAGAAAGTAAAAGGAAGATAGAAAGAGAAAGAAGCATCATAGAATCTCACAGCGGAATGAATAATCTATAATATATAACAATCTTTACACAAAGAAGAAACTAGAATTTATATATATAAAGACATCAATCAAAGTATGCTAACATATTCAGCACAGACATTTATAACAACTTGTCCTTACAACTGCTGATAAACAAAAATAAAATGCAACGGAAATATAATCATCTATGTGAATACGTCTGTGGGCCGCCAGCTCCTCTCTTGAAGCTCCAATACCCATCTAACCTGGAAATACGCTCGGTCTGACCCAAGAATTTAGGAAAAAAACCACGTTCGGGTCAGTCTGGTAAAACCAACATGAGAATTTAAATCACAAGGAACTTTATTTATTATTAACTTGTAAATCCTTTAAAATCAAAGGCATCTCGTAAGACCATTCCGTACATAAACACAGACGAGTTTTTACCTTACGATAACCAAAACCTTTATATCAGAAAATCCAGTGACATTATAATAATGTCTTAGTGCAAAAATATTAATAATAGTCAAGTAGCTGCGATGCTCATGTTGTGCACATCACAACAATACTAAATATATAATCAAAAATCGATAAGGCTCGTTCGCCAATTGTGTAGGATTTCCATGGGGGTGCCCTCAGTACTTCGAGAATGGTCCCCCTGCACAAGGATCAGAGTTATCCTACCGAAGCATTATATCCATCTAGTCGGGGTATCATTGGAAAAACATAACTGGTCTTGCTAAGACTGAGTGCATCGCTTCGGCATGCCAAAACAACTGAAGGTATCTGTATTGCTAGAAAAGGAGCCGAGTACACCCTATGGGTTTGCCAACCCTACTGTCCATGCCTCATATCTCTGGTTTTAGTCATTTCTGTTGATGGGGCTATGTCCGGCGTTCTAGGTTACGCACTGCTCCAAAAATTGATCACGGATTCCCATATGGATTCCCACACCACAATGGCTTCAGAATCACGTATAGATTGCCACATGTCAACAAATCTTGGAATCTCATGCGGATTCCCACACTTCAACGAGTCACATAACCGCATATGGATTTCAACATCCTAAAATATAACACATCTCCTCCATTTAACCGTATATGGCTTCGGAGTAGGTCATGGGTTCCGAGTCAACTCTTACAAGTACACTCTCCATTTCCTGAGTGCTCCAAAAACCATTCGTTAATTTACAGAATGTTTAAGACCGGTTCTTTAGGAAATAATCAGACAATATATAAGATCGAGGATCACCCCCTAACCATTTAAGTGGACGGATCTCCTTATCATTTTTTCTAGAAGATCCATAAGTTTATACGTACAGTATAGCAACCCGAACGGTAACTATACCATATGATTCCTGTGTTTCCCTTAGATATTTCCAGAGTTAAAATCCTTCGGTGTAAAGTAGGAAATAA
Source organism: Allium fistulosum (assembly GCA_030737815.1). Classification (NCBI taxonomy): domain Eukaryota; kingdom Viridiplantae; phylum Streptophyta; class Magnoliopsida; order Asparagales; family Amaryllidaceae; genus Allium; species Allium fistulosum. The sequence continues at coordinate 332,570,310 of CM060906.1, forward strand.
TTCTGTACCACCAAAATTAAGAAGGATTACATATTTAGGTCAAGATTTGATAGTCGATTTTAACTATCAAATAAACAAACATTCAAGCAAAGATTTCATTTTCCACCGAAATTACCAAGCCTCGTTTAATTTAATTTCAATAAATAAAATCTCTTTATCAAAACCGTCATATACTTATCTCACTGGAATAAGTATATTCACATACCATTCCTTTCAAAAATATTTGAAAACTTTTTAAAATAAATATGGAAAGCACCATTCGGTATAGACCATGGATCGCAGCTTGATGATCACGTCTCTATCCCAGAGAAATCCAAATTTAACTTAGGCAATCTCTGCCTCTGGATTTCCGCCATGCAATCAATCATAGATCGCAGTTTACACAATGGTTACGACGCTATCCCAATGAAAACATCCCAAACTGCAGGCAATCTCTGCCCTCGAATTACACTATAAAGTTATACCATTACTTCCCAAAAACTTTTATTTCAATTGTTATCTTAAATAATACATATAAAGTTTCTATAATAATTTCAAAGTTAATTTAGGAAATAGTCTTTTATAACGGTTTACTATATAATATATTATTTTAAAAAACAATATTAATATTGAACAAATTATCTTTGAAATAATAATATTTTAATACTGATTAATTCTTGGATAATAACTAACTTTAAATCAAATCATTATAGGACAACTTTAACTAATAATTAAAATATACTTTAAACATTTTAAATAATTAAATAACTTTGAAAAACCATAATTAAATACTTTTAAATAACTTTTAAGAAACATAAAATAATTAACCTCAAAACAACCTTGATTCAAAATCAACTTCTAAATTTGGAAAAGAGGCTTATTAATTCCAATGGTACTTAATCAAGTCACCATTTATTTCATAACAACAGATTCAGATATTCACATCAATCCATTTTTAACAATCAATTCAACATCACATTGTCTAATATAATTATCGAGATAATAAATAGATGTTCATACAAATATGATAGCAGAACAGGGTTTTATTTCTGCTAGTCAATGTCCAAATCACACATATTCAGGTATAGCGGCAGAACGGTGATTTATTCTGCCAATAGGGGTCCAATTTAATACAATTAGCAGAATGGTGTTTTATTCTGCTAAACAGATGTCAAAACATCGTAATTAACATGAATTAACTCATCGTTATTTTTATATGGGCAAATAACATCAATAGATAGGTCATATAAATTTTAACGACCAAATTTGTTTAAATCAGATAATTAAATTTTTGTCCATTTTAAAATACCATAAATTATTACATGGTCAAATCTGACAACATGCTTCATGACAACGAAACACTCGGCGAAACGAATCCATCGCAAAAAGTGGCGCGTTAATCGGGATTCGTATGCACGAGTTATAGGCTTTCAAAATTTACTAAATATATTTATAAATTAACGTTTAAATATAATTATTGTCTCCACCCTTCATATGCTTTGGGCCGAAGCCCAACCCAATACCACCCAAACCCACTACGTCCCCACCCCCTTTCTTCCCAAATTCCCAGCCAAAACTTCGAAAATCCAAAACCAACGCCTCGCCACTTCGAACATCGTGCTACTTCCATCGACCACAAATCCAAACACCTCGCAAGCATCTACTGCTCTACATTTTCACCCAAAACTACCGCAACCCAAACCCATCATCCAAAGTACGACCATCTTTCCCAAACCTGGAACTCCTTGTGCACGCGTGCACATTAACATGCACAACCAAACCACACCACTTTCCGACCAACAGAAACCACGTGCGAGCGACCCCTCCCACTCTCGAACCATCTCCACCCCATAGCTCCGTCTCCACCCTCCTCTGTTGAAATTCGAACGAATCAACCCACTGTCGAACGCAACTCCCACTGAAAATCGAAGCCCCACGACCACCACACACCACTAGAACCTAAGCTGCCTATGCAAACGACAAGCTCGCCCACTCCGGTGCCTATGGTCAAAGACCGCAACTTCCTCGTCACCCCCATTTGTCGCGATTAAATCGCGTTCGTCCACCTCTTTCAGAACTCCCTTAAACCCTCAAAATTCCACTCGACCTCAAAAATCAAAAATTTTCCACGGTGAAACCCTTGGCCATGTCGCCACGCTTCTCCTCGGCTAAGCCGTCCCTTCTCTCGTCGACTATCTTGCCAGAAGTTAATTTTTCTTGTGAATATCGATCATCTCAAGATTTTTCCAGATCTAGGCTACTAAAAATTATGATATCTTCAATAAAAATCCTATTTTTGTATGTCAATCATGATTAAAAACTTGATTCGATGATTTAAAGATGTTGAAAAGCACTAAATATTTGATTGCTTACTGTAATCTTGCAATTTCTCACAACATATGAAAAAATCAAACTTCAAACTATTTTTAGTGCAATCTATACTCAATAACAATCATTTCATCAGTTAACATCATCAGCAATTTCAAAGCGAATTGAGAGAGAAGATTTTTAAACTATAACATATATATGTTTTGAACCCTGTAATATAACAGTGAATATTAAAGCAATTCCAGGTAATCAAATTTAAAGTTATCACCTTGATCATGCTTTGATTTCTTCAAAGTTTTCAATTTGAAAACTACAACTTGAATTCTTGATAAACTGCTCTCCTTTTGGTTTTATAAGAACTAAAGATTTCCTTCTTTTTTTCTTTTCTTTTTATAGTATTTTTAATTTACAGTGTTGAAGAAGCCTGAAGTATACACATATATCCCTCTCTATATATACACGTTTCTACAAAATATTATGATGCATTTTTACAGAATTTTTGGGCTCAAGAAGATTTTTGATCTGTATAAGGATTTTGGTGGATTGATGGGAAATTTTGGTGGCTGAGATGAAGTTGAATTGAAATCAAGTTTCAGCCTTCACATTCTTTTGTTTGTTTGACCAAGAAATGTTTTTAACTTGTACTTTTGTTTTACTTTTTCCTTGCAAAATTTTTGACCAGCTGTAAGGTTATATTTTGTTCTTTGACTTGGTATAAATTGTTATCCTCCTTAATTCCATTTGATTCATGTTGGTATGATCTCTACTTTCACTATATTTTGAGAATAAGTAGTATTGAAATAAAAATAATTTAAAGTCTTCATATTCATATATTTGTATAATACAAAGAAACAAAGTTTGCTATTCTATTTTTATGTATAAAAGTAACATTTTCGTTTAAAATATATTTTGCAAAAGATTTTCTTTATTAAAATGTTTTTAAATGACTTTATAAATTTTCTCATTTTCATCACCATTTACTTTTCTTATATATTTTCTTCTTTTACACTTACCCTTATATATATTATTTTTAATAGACTACATTTATTTAGTTCATATATATTTTACATTCTTCTTTCTTGAACTTATATGTATATATATAAGAAAATCCCAAATTTTAAACCTCTTTCTATTTATAATACATTATATTATTCATAAGCCATATTCATTTCTATTTATAATATATTCTTTTCTTTTCATCTATATTTATTTGAATTTGTTTTTAATTTACATATAAATTCTATTGTTATACATACATATATAAGAAATTCAAATTAAATCAATTTTCTATTTTATAAATAAAATCTGGAAATTCAAAATATTATATTGGTTTAAAACTATTTGTTATTATCAATTATCATTTAATAAGGATTTTATTTTGATTAAAATACCATATTATTTAATATTAAAAATTAATATTCTTAACTCAAGACGACAAAAATCCTGGGTCATTACATTCCTCCCCCTTAAAAGAATTTCATCCCCGAAATTTCCGTAACCAAGCTAGTAAATACAACTAACCGAATTTTAATTTACGAATTAATAAACAGCCATATCACACAAGTTCAGTCATATATATATTTATATTTAAAAATATCCATCATACAGAGTATCAACTAAGATACTTTTACAACTACAGTCACCACATACACGTACACATATCCAGGAGATATCTATTACCACTAGCCAGTTATACACACATACATAACACACAAAAGAATCTACTGGACACTTCATTTATCTACAATCCAAACAAACATGACGTCTATGGGCTACTAATAGGTCCAATAGGGTGTACATCCTAAGAGAACTACCCAAACCAAGCTAACTCGCACAATGGACTCTCTCCATCGGAGTTTTCCACTTCCGGTCCTTCCATTTCCCTTGTCTCGGCATCATTGTATGGAATCCATGCAATCTCCGGGCTTGGTTCCCTAGGCACCAGCATCTCTAAGAAGGGTATCCCAGTCTGCAAGTGGTTCGCTAATAATCTTTCCCATTTCCCGAATAATAGCATCATCGTTTTCGATTCGGGCTCTTCTTCTATTTCATATTCCTCTTTCTCTTCCTCGAATTCCTCCTCATACAGCGATGGCTTCTCAATAGGTTTCTTGATCTCTTTGGCCACATATTTGCTGAAATACAACCTAATCTTTATCCACTCTCCTCGGACGACACTAAGAGTCCTCTATAATCAATTTACAAGAACCTAAGAATGAGATCCTAAGGTTTCCAGGAGTCTACATATGCTAAAGAGTACATATAGGTACATACTTCAAATAACTCTTCTTTTAAATTACTACCATTTAAAACTTTACTTTAAGTAATACCAAAATCATTTTCCCTCAAAAAAAAATTTAAAACAATTTCCCGAAATCACTAGAGTTTTTAAATTCTTATATATCCCTTTTATAAATCAATTATTATAAAAATAGCTTTTATATATGAGAAATCTCCCTAAATATTCATCTTGAATATTTAAATCTCTTTTGGTAAACAGAATTTACTAAAAATCCAATTTTCCAAAGCTTCTATCTACAAGACTCGGGTCTCTAAGGAAGGTTCAAGTCAGATGGACATGCAATAGAGGATGCTCAGCACTAGATGGTTATAACCAATACCATCCTAGATGATAGTGATAGAATATTATCATCACTTATCAACAACACCTTAAAATACTATATATTTGAAAATCATTGCCTTTTATATATATAAAATATATCTTGGGTAAAATTATTTCATTCATCCACTTAAAACAATATTGTGTCTGTTGGCTTTGTTCAAGTGTTTAGAGATCCCTATCAATAATGTTAGCTACTCGTATTGACCATAATCCATATGCCACTCAACAGATCAATTAACACAACATAAAACATTTTTATATCACTAAAAAATACGCACTCTCGTATATATATGCACTTAAACTCATTCTAGGGTACTACTAACCCTATCTCTAACGAGTAATCCCACCAAAGCCTAGGTATTCGCTCAACCTAAGCTCTGATACCATAATGTCACGACCCACTTTTTCGTACAATTTAAACTGACATTTAAACACACTTGTCCAGCCCAAATTGCATTAAAAGGCGAATAGTTAAGAAAAAGAAAGTAGAAAGTAGATAGAAAGAAAAACAAACATCATAGAATCTCACAGCGGAACGAATAATCTATAATATATAACAATCTTTACACAAAGGAACAAACTATAATTTATATATATACAGACATCAATAAGAGTATGCTAACTTATTCAACACGGACAGTTATAACAACCTGTCCTTACAACTGTTGATAAACACAACTAAAATGCAATGGAAATTTAATCATCTACATGAATACGTCTCTGGGCCTCCATCTCCTCTCTTGAAGCTCCAATATCCATCTAACCTGGAAATATGCTCGGTTTGACCCAAGCATTTAGGAAAAAAACCATGCCTGGGTCAGTCTGGTAAAACTAGCATGAGAATTTAAATCACAAGGAACTTTATTTATTATTAACTTGCAAATCCTTTAAAATAAAAGGCATCTCGTAAGACCATTCTGCACATAAACACGGACGGGTTTTTACCTTACGATAACCAAAACCTTTATATCAGAAAATCCAGTAATATTATAATAATGTCTAAGGGCAAAAATAATAATAATAGTCAAGTAGCTGTGATGCTCGTGCTGTGTACATCACAACAATACTAAAAATATAATCAAAAATCGATAAGGCTCGTTTGCTAATTGTGTAGGATTTCCATGGGGGTGCCCTTAGTACTTCAAGAACGGTCCCCCTGCACAAGGATCAGAGTTATCCTTCCGAAGCATCATACCCATCTAGTCGGGGTATCATAGGAAAAACATAACTGTCTTACTAAGACCGAGTGCATCGCTCCGGCATGCCAAAACAACTTAAGGTATCTGTATTGCTAGAAAAGGAGCAGAGTACACCCTAAGGGTTTGCCAACCCTAATGGCCATGCCTCTTATCTCTAGTTTAGTCATTTCCGCTGATGAGGCTACGTCCGGTGTTCTAGCTTACGCATTGCTCCAAATTAGATCACAGAATACCATATGGATTCCCACACTACAATGGCTTCAGAATCACATACAGATTCCCACATCTCAACAGATCTTGGAATCTAACACATATTCCCACACTCCAACGAGTCACAGAACCACATATGGATTTCAATATCCCAAAATATAACGCATCTCCTCCATTTAACCGTATATGGCTTTGGAGTAAGTCATGGGTTCCGAGTCATCTCTTACGAGTACATTCTCCATTTCCTGGTTGCTCCATGTGACGCCCCACCTCTATACCCGCGCTAGCCAAGAACACTACGGTGTAATGCTGTCAACTAGCACGGAGAATAAGGCAGTTGAGGAGCGACCATCCGTGTAATTGCTTTGTGCGAGCACCGATATGTCAGATAGTAAAACATGCATTTCATTTTTAGAGGAAATCCGAAGTACCGATACAAACTCAAAGCTACTACACAGTGGCTATAATAGTTTAGGACAATAAATATAAAAATAACACAGATAACATAAATGCGGAATACAGATGGAACAAAAAGTCTCATATATATATAATAACTGATGTCAGTTATAATACATTTGACACAATACATATGATACAACTATAACTGTCGACTCTGGAAGTTATATACACAAACACATTATCAACTAATGTACATGAATACATGTCATCCTAATCAATACACTGATTACTACAAAAAGACAAAGACAACTTCAGAAGATGTGAAAAGTCTTCATAGCTCTAGCAGCAACCCAAAGCTAAAAATCTACAACCTGTAAATACTCGGTCTGACCCGAGTATTAAATTCAAAAGAAAATAATACACGGGTCAGTCTAATTCAAACTCAGTTATTAATGCACAGAAGCAATAATAATCCAATATCAAATAGACAACGGTCACTAAAATCTCGTATATCCAATTCTTTAATAAGAAATTGGATAATGGTAAATACAACACGTATCAGTGTTAAACAGCAAATCAGCAGATTCAAAATATCAACAAAGATAAGTAAAAAGATCATCAATGAAGATAATTTAGAAAACAACAGAATTATCAATTTCTAATTGGCTGCAGTACACGCTAATGTGTACTGCCTCGCCGATACGGCATACGAAATACGCAACAGATCAATGAATCAAGAACAAAAGAAATATCAATTAAAATCTGTCAATTCTGTGTGGCTGCAGTACACGCACGCGTGTACTGCCTCGCCACCACAGTACAAGATGTCATCATAACTCCAACAATTGACAGCAAATCAATAATACAGAGGTCAAGTCACGGCTACCCGGACACAACACAACTGCAGACATAAATGAATACAAGGGCAATCTACAACAAAACTGCAGTCACCACGAGATCATAAAGGAGAAACTATACCAATGAAAGCAGAAACAACTGCACAATAAAACTGCAGTTAAAACAAGCGATTAACCAGAAAACTAAACAGTCAAACAACGACAACTCAAGTGTCAAACTCAACTGAATAGCACAATCTGGCCAAAATATACAGATCAAATACAAAGCAATCACCACAATGAAACTGCAGTGGCAAATATGAAGTGCACCACAGAGGCACAAAGCAACTGTGCCCAAAACCAATGCCACAGTGAAAAGGAATACTCAGAGATGTTCAAGGACCAATAAAGCAACAAAAGGAAATCAACATATATGAATGTTATGGTTGCAACTCAACTGTAGCACCAGAATCAAATACACATTCAAGTGCAACAGTTCAAGTACAACAATCTACATAGAACTATCAGTGGAAAATGCATATACAAGTGAGCACATGAACACACCAGCCTCAATATACAAAGGCTACAGTAACCGAATGGCAAGTACATGCAACAACGACAACTATGCAACAATATAAGAATGAATAAACTCGAGTCCAGATGCTCAATGGCAACAGACTGAAGAAACTCCAGTTGATACGGTGAACAAATACAAGACTATGTTCGAGTGCAGACATCAATCTACAATGGTAACAACATGCAACATATTCAAGTTGATACAATGTTCACAAATAGGCACAAGGTAAAGGCTATGGAAACCAGACTGCAAAGACCGGTGATGCAGACTCAAGAAAAATCAACCCAATGCAACAATTCAACAAAAATTCAACAATATATGCATACAGACATACATATGAATCAAAGACCAGACTTATGAACATGTACGACTAAATGACAACGCATGTGAAGTTATAAGCAAGTATATATGAAGACAACTTGAAGTGAATGCAGAGACTAAGCACAAGAATACAACTATGCTGAAATGCATATGCACTGAAAGCCCAAACAACATCACATTGCAACTGTCAACTTGAATAGGAGACAGGTCAGGGAATGAAAAATACCAAATGTGACAGGTTCGTAAGTACAACATATACAATGAAGAAGGTCAAAACCTTCAATGCAGATGCCAACATGAAATTCATGAACACAATATAATCCATCAGTAACAACATGTCAAAAAGGTTAAACAATATAAAGTACACAAATGCAACAGGTCGAAACATGGATCAAGCTACGACATCAGTGAATTAAAGTATGGTTCAAATCAGGGTACGCTACAATGAATGCAGAGGTACGGACGACTAGTAGCCAACGTGATCTACAACATGCCACTGAAACTATCTCAAAAGCTTCAGATAAATATAAATGCAGACTATACATTAGTGAAGAATGCGAAGGTAGTGCACCAGACTCAATTGCCTCGAAGAGGCAGTCTAAAAACCAGGACACAGTGAAACCGAATTGAATATGACCAAACCCAACAGGCAATACAAGCACTGAAAATAGAAATGGCCGAAGGTAAATCAAAATTCACAAAGTCATAGCAAAGTCGGTGGTAAACAATAAATCTCAAAATTCAAAGCTACTGCAATCGGGTCAATAGGGAAATTCACGGAAATGGTCAAGCATCACGAACACAAAGCTGAGAATTACTAACCAAGTCAAAACCTTGACAACAGAAACAAATTAAGCAGACGAAGTCGAACTATTTCGAATTAGATGTGAGTGAAGCACTCACCTTCTTCGACGTGGCAACCGAGAGCAACGAGGAATCGAAAGCCCCAATTTCATCAGTTTGGAACAAGGAGAACGAAGCCCTAATCTACTAAAAGCCAAAGCCCTAGCGAATCTCCAAGAACCAAAAGCAAGGCCGAAGCCATATCAAATCATACAGGAACGAACGCAAGACCAAGCCCTAATTTAGTCGATCGGAGGAAGAAAGGATTTAGGCCGCCATTGTTTTCAAAAAGCAAAGAAGTGGATTCGGTCGTATAAAATAAAATAGGGCCGGCTAAAAAGGGGAAAGGGTTTGCAATCAAAATGAAGAATGAATCGAGAAGGGGGAAATCAGGTCGATCAAAATAAGAAAGGGAACGGGTCGAATGATTTTTCAAAAGAATTTTAACTTGATAAAATTCCAATAAAAATTGGCGAACGATTTAATCACCTAGTGACGATCATTAATTGCTATGAATATCCGGGTTGTTACAGACTCCCCTCCTTAAAGAAATTGCGTCCTCGCAATCATAAGGAATAAATGGACAAAAGGTAACAACCAAAAGAGCATGGCAATGTCGAATGCATAAGCAAAGCAAATGTCAGCAGGGGAAGTATTAGATATGAAATCAAAAGGTTCGACTGCTTCAAATCAAAAGAATCAACATTGTGGGGATCAAGGAATCAAAATCAGACGACTATATAAACAACCCCAAACATCATCATCGACTAACAAAAGCAAGAAAAATTGAGTTCCAGCAATTAAAAGAAAAGGAATCAGAGCAGAAATCACATATTGAGCACGAATTGAATGTGATTAAATCAAATTACTCACCTGAATCGTCAGAGAAAAAGACGAAGCTCAAATCTCAAATATCGAATTATCACAAGCGATAATCAGAAATCACAAATATCTGATTATCAAAAACGATAAATCAGAAATCACAAATATCCGATTATCAAAAATGATAATCAGAAATCACAAATATCTGATTATCAAAAACGATAATCAGAAATCACAAATATCTGATTATCAAAAACGATAATTAGAAATCACAAATATCTGATTATCAAAAACGATAATCAGAAATCACAAATATTTAATTATCACAAAAGATAATCAAATCTCACAAATATCTGATTATCAAAAACGATAATCAGAAACATAAATATTTAATTATCACAAAAGATAATTAAATCTCACAAATATCTGATTATCAAAAACGATAATCAGAAACACAAATATTTAATTATCATAAAAGATAATCAAATTTCACAAATATCTTATTATCAAAAACGATAATCATAAACACAAATATTTAATTATCACAAAAGATAATCAAATCTCACAAATATCTTATTATCAAAAACGATAATCAGAAAACACAAATATTTAATTATCACAAAAGATAATTAAATCTCACAAATATCTGATTATCAAAAACGATAATCAGAAACATAAATATTTAATTATCACAAAAGATAATCAAATCTCACAAATATCTGATTATCAAAAACGATAATCAAAAACACAAATATTTAATTATCACAAAAGATAATTAAATCTCACAAATATCTGATTATCAAAAACGATAATCAGAAACACAAATATTTAATTATCAAAAACGATAATCAGAAATCACAAATATCTGATTATCAAAAACGATAATCAGAAATCACAAATATTTAATTATCACAAAAGATAATCAAATCTCACAAATATCTGATTATCAAAAACGATAATCAGAAACACAAATATTTAATTATCACAAAAGATAATTAAATCTCACAAATATCTGATAATCAAAAACGATAATCAGAAACACAAACATCTGATTATCAAAAACGATAATCAGAGGTCATAAATATTCAATTAACGAGTCCGGAATTAACCGAAGTAGTAAAAGTATGGTTCCATACTCCGTACTTTTGCTACATCGTTTAAATCTCTTTATCGTTTCCTTGAAAGTGCAAAATTGTGTGTTTTTATAAATAACATTTCACATTCCCAAACGGACAAGTCCGGAATTAAGCGAATCAGCAAAAGAAAGGGGTCATAGTCCTCGATTTTGCTGAAACGTTTAAATCGCTTCCTCGTTCTTTTGAAAATGTAAACTGTAAATTTTTTGAAAACAATCTTTAATTTATATTTTTGAAACAACTTTTAAAAATAAAGAATTTTGAAAACACGTGACTAAATTAGCAATATCAGTAGTAACTTTGATAAGGCAGTTGCACTTCTCAAAATACCGTAAAAACGGACAACAAAATCAGCATTGCGGGAGAACCGCTTGTAAATCCATTTCTAAATTGACGGTTACTGAAGTTAACACGTCAAAAATCTCATCAAAATAACTGGTATCAAAATATAATACCAATGAATTTTCATTCATCAAAAATGTCACAAGAGTCTTCTCAAAGATAGAAAGGGATATCATACCCTAAACTTGTATTCATAACAAGTCAATAACACATGAATTCACCAATGCACAAAAACTGATATCATATCAATGAAAATCATGAAAATTGGTGAAGCACAAATTCCAGAAATCACACAAGAAATCCAGAAAACACATAAATAGGGGGGAGGCCTAACACATGAATGGGAGCATGAAAACTCACTTACGCGTATGACGAGAAGCTATCTCATGGAAGCTATCCATTAAATTTTCACACAGGAACGGCCCGAAGACCGTAGGGTGCTACCCTACATATGTGATGGTGAAACATCACACAAACGGGGTATAGTCTCCCTCGCAGACAAAGAGACATCGCACAATCGCTAGTCTAAATCATAAAAAAAAGGGTAAGGCCTAACACATGAATGGGAGCATGAAAACTCACCTACGCGTATAACACATGATGAGAAGCTATCTCATGGAAGCTATCCATTAAATTTTCATACAGGAATGGCCCGAAGACTGTGGGTCGCTATCCCACATATGTGATGGCGAAACATCACAAAAAAGCGGGGTCTAGTCTCCCTCGCAGACAAAGAGGCATCGCACAATTGCTAGCCTAAATCAAATCACAAAAATGATCGTCATGATCATCAAGAAGTGTCAATCACACCAAGCTAGTAAATATATGAGTTTAGCTTCATGTCCCATAACCACTAGCTTAACTTAAATATTTACGAACAAGTTGTAGGTCTTCACTAGAAAATTGTCACAAAAAGGTTTCAATCGAACAAGTCCAAGAGTTAACCGACGAAGTGAACGCAAGCGTTTCATACCACTTGTTTTACTAAGCCGTTTAATTCAATTTCTCATACAAGTGAAATAAAGGTTTGTATATACTAATAGATTGGAAAACGGTTTAAGAAAAAGAGCTTTGTAGTAAAATAGTTTTGAAATCGTTTGGAGAAAAAGGGTTTTAATATTTACTACTAGTATAGAAAACCTTTATATTTTTAAAGTGACAAATAACAAGAATGATTGTAGAAACAACCAATCACAAGAATTCACATACAAAGATGTGAATAGAATCCAAGGAAATCGATACTGAATCCATCGAAAGTATGTTCACAAAAATCCCGAAGAAAATGTCATCAAAGTTGCTAATAAATGATAGCAACAAATCGGGGAAATAATCAAGAATCGATTAAATTTGGAAACCAAGTCAATTCACTAAAATTTCACATTCGAAGACGTGAATAAAATCCAAAGAATTCGATTCCAAATTCACCAAAGTAGAAATACCCAAAAATTCCGAAAGTAGAAGTTATCAAAGTCGACAAAAGCGATAACAACTAATTGGAAAAGAAGAATCGATTACCAATTGGAAAAACAAAGAAAATCAAGCATAAATGCATAAATGTATAAATGACTTCAACGAAAATAAGAATCAAGTCACTGTCGGAGTCAACAATTAATGGTCACAGTCGAGTACAAAATGAATCAATCATTATCATCAAAGAATCCAACGGCAAGCAAAATTAGAGTCTTGGAAATCAAGAAATTAGCAATTTCACAAAAACAAAGTGACCGAAGTCGAATGGAAATCAAGCCGCGGAAAACACAAAATATCAAGTTCAAAATCGCTGAGATTCGAACAAAATCAACATTGGCTAAATCAATTCAAGCCGAAATCACAAGAACAAATTCCTCATCATAAAAAACCCAACTTGAGTTCGTAAAGCAAACGGAGGCAGAAGCCAAAAATACTTTCACGAAATCAAAATCAAACATAGGCAAAGATGAGAGATAAAACATCGACAAATAGTTGTAACATATACTCCATCTAAGTTATGTTTTATAATTGTCCTAAACCCCAGGTTCTGATACCAAGCTGTGACCCCCCACCTCTATACCCGCGCTAGCCAAGAACACTACGGTGTAATGCTGTCAACTAGCATGGAGAATAAGGCTATTGAGGAGCGACCATCCGTGTAATTGCTTTGTGCGAGCACCGATATGTCAGATAGTAAAACATGCGTTTCATTTTTAGAGGAAATCCGACGTACCGATACAAACTCAAAGCTACTACACAGTGGCTATAATAGTTTAGGACAATAAATATAAAAATAACACAGATAACATAAATGCGGAATACAGATGGAACAAAAAGTCTTATATATATAATAACTGATGTCAGTTACAATACATTTGACACAATACATATGATACAACTATAACTGTCGACTCTGGAAGTTATATACACAAATACATTATCAACTAATTTACATGAATACATGTCATCCTAATCAATACACTGATTACTACAAAAAGACAAAGACAACTTCAGAAGATGTGAAAAGTCTTCATAGCTCTAGCAGCAACCCAAAGCTAAAAATCTACAACCTGTAAATACTCGGTCTGACCCGAGTATTAAATTCAAAAGAAAATAATACACGGGTCAGTCTAATTCAAACTCAGTTATTAATGCACAGAAGCAATAATAATCCAATATCAAATAGACAACGGTCACTAAAATCTCGTATATCCAATTCTTTAATAAGAAATTGGATAATGGTAAATACAACACGTATCAGTGTTAAACAGCAAATCAGCAGATTCAAAATATCAACAAAGATATGTAAAAAGATCATCAATGAAGATAATTTAGAAAACAACAGAATTATCAATTTCTAATTGGCTGAAGTACACGCTAACGTGTACTGCCTCGCCGATACGGCATACGAAATACGCAACAGATCAATGAATCAAGAACAAAAGAAATATCAATTAAAATCTGTCAATTCTGTGTGGCTGCAGTACACGCACGCGTGTACTACCTCGCCACCACAGTACGAGATGTCATCATAACTCCAACAATTGACAGCAAATCAATAATACAGAGGTCAAGTCACAACTACCCGGACACAACACAACTGCAGACATAAATGAATACAAGGGCAATCTGCAACAAAACTGCAGTCACCACGAGATCATAAAGGAGAAACTGTACCAATAAAAGCAGAAACAACTGCACAATAAAACTGCAGTTGAAACAAGCGATTAACCAGAAAACTAAACAGTCAAACAACGACAACTCAAGTGTCAAACTCAACTGAATAGCACAACCTGGCCAAAATATACAGATCAAATACAAAGCAACCACCACAATGAAACTGCAGTGGAAAATATGAAGTGCACCACAGAGGCACAAAGCAACTGTGCCCAAAACCAATGCCACAGTGAAAAGGAATACTCAGAGATGTTCAAGGACCAATAAAGCAACAAAAGGAAATCAACATATATGAATGTTATGGTTGCAACTCAACTGTAGCACCAGAATCAAATACACATTCAAGTGCAACAGTTCAAGTACAACAATCTACATAGAACTATCAGTGGCAAATGCATGTACGAGTGAGCACATGAACACAGCAGCCTCAATATACAAAGGCTACAGTAACCGAATGGCAACTACATGCAACAACGACAACTATGCAACAATATAAGAATGAATAAACTCGAGTCCAGATGCTCAATGGCAACAGACTGAAGAAACTCCAGTTGATACGGTGAACAAATACAAGACTATGTTCGAGTGCAGACATCAATCTACAATGGTAACAACATGCAACATATTCAAGTTGATACAATGTTCACAAATAGGCACAAGGTAAAGGCTATGGAAACCAGACTGCAAAGACCAGTGATGCAGACTCAAGAAAAATCAACCCAGTGCAACAATTCAACAAAAATTCAACAATATATGCATACAGACATACATATGAATCAAAGACCGGACTTATGAACATGTACGACTAAATGACAACGCATGTGAAGTTATAAGCAAGTATATATGAAGACAACTTGAAGTGAATGCAGAGACTAAGCACAAGAATACAACTATGCTGAAATGCATATGCACTGAAAGCCCAGACAACGTCACATTGCAACTATCAACTTGAATAGGAGACAGGTCAGGGAATGAAAAATACCAAATGTGACAGGTTCGTAAGTACAACATATACAATGAAGAAGGTCAAAACCTTCAATGCAGATGCCAACATGAAATTCATGAACACAATATAATCCATTAGTAACAACATGTCAAAAAGGTTAAACAATATAAAGTACACAAATGCAACAGGTCGAAACATGGATCAAGCTACGGCATCAGTGAATTAAAGTATGGTTCAAATCAGGGTACGCTACAATGAATGCAGAGGTACAGACGACTAGTAGCCAACGTGATCTACAACATGCCACTGAAACTATCTCAAAAGCTTCGGATAAATATAAATGCAGACTATACATTAGTGAAGAATGCGAAGGTAGTGCACCAGACTCAATTGCCTCGAAGAGGCAGTCTAAAAAACAGGACACAGTGAAACCGAATTGAATATGACCAAACCCAACAGGCAATACAAGCACTGAAAACAGAAATGGACGAAGGTAAATCAAAATTCACAAAGTCATAGCAAAGTCGGTGGTAAACAATAAATCTCAAAATTCAAAGCTAGTGCAATCGGGTCAATAGGGAAATTCACGGAAATGGTCAAGCATCACGAATACAAAGCCGAGAATTACTAACCAAGTCAAAACCTTGACAACAGAAACAAATTAAGCAGACGAAGTTGAACTATTTCGAATTAGATGTGAGTGAAGCACTCACCTTCTTCGACGTGGCAACCGAGAGCAATGAGGAATCGAAAGCCCCAATTTCATCAGATTGGAACAAGGAGAACGAAGCCCTAATCTGCTAAAAGCCAAAGCCCTAGCAAATCTCCAAGAACCAAAAGCAAGGCCGAAGCCATAGCAAATCCCACAGGAACGAACGCGAGACCAAGCCCTAAATTAGTCGATCGGAGGAAGAAAGGATTTAGGCCGCCATTGTTTTCAAAAAGCAAAGAAGTGGATTCGGTCGTATAAAATAAAATAGGGCCGGCTAAAAAGGGGAAAGGGTTTGCAATCAAAATGAAGAATGAATCGAGAAGGTGGGAAATCAGGTCGAACAAAATAAGAAAGGGAACGGGTCGAACGATTTTTCAAAAGAATTTTAACTTGATAAAATTCCAATAAAAATTGGCGAACGATTTAATCACCTAGTGACGATCATTAATTGCTATGAATATCTGGGTTGTTACACTCCAAAACCATTCGTCGATTTTCGGAATGCTCAAGATTGGTTCTTTAGGAAATAATCAGACAATACATAAGATCGGGGATCACCTCCTAACCATTTTAGTGGACGGATCTCCTCATCATTTGTCCTAGAAGATCCACAAGTTTATACGTACAGTATAGCAACCCGAACGGTAACTGTACCATATAATTCCCGTGTTTCCCCTAGATATTTCCAGAGTTAAAATCCTTCGGTGTTAAGTAGGGAATAATTCCATACCACTAAAATTAAGAAGGATTACATATTAAGGTCAAGATTTGATAGTCGGTTATTTAACTATCAAATAAAAAAACATTCAACCAAAGATTTCATTTTCCACTAAAATCACTAAGCCTCATTTAATTTCAATAAATAAAATCACTTTATCAAAAAAAGTCATATACTTATCTCACTGGAATAAGTATATTCACTAACCATTCCTTTCAAAAATATTTGAAAACTTTTTAAAATAAATATGGAAAGCACCATTCGGTATCAACCATGGATCGTAGCTCGACGATTACGTCTCTATCCTAGAGAAATCCAAACTTAGGCAATCTCTGCCTCCCGATTTCCGCCATGCAATCAAATATAGATCGCAGTTTGCACAATGGTTACGTCGCTATCCCACCGAAAACATCCCAAACTGTAGGCAAATATCTACCCTCGAATTACACTATGAAGTTATACCATTACTTCCCAAAAACTTTTATTTCAATAGTTATCTCAAATAATACTTATAAAGTTTCTATAATAATTTCAAAGTTAATTTAGGAAATATTCTTTTATAACGGTTTACTATATAATATATTATTTAAAAAAACAATATTAATATTGAACAAAATATCTTTGAAATAATAATATTTTACTGCCGATGATTCTTAGATAATAATTAACTTTAAATCAAATCATTATAGGATAACTTTACCTAATAATTAAAATATACTTTAAACATTTTAAATAATTAAATAACTTTGAGAAACCATAATTAAATACTTTTAAATAACTTTAAGAATCATAAAATAATTAACCTCAAAACAACCTTGATTCCAAATCAACTTCCAAATTTGGAAAAGAGGCTTATTAATTCCAACGGTACTTTATCAAGTCACCATTTATTTCATAACAACAGATTCATATATTCACATCATTCCATTTTTAATAATCAATTCAACATCACACTGTCCAATATAATTATCAGGATAATAAATAGATGTTCATACAAATTGATAGTAGAACAGGGTTTTATTCTTGCTAGTCAATGTCCAAATCACACATATTCAAGTATAGCGGCAGAACAGTGATTTATTCTGCCAATAGGGGTCCAATTTAATACAATTAGCGGAATAGTGTTTTATTCTGCTAAACAGAAGTCAAAACGTCGTAATTAACATGAATTAACTCATCGTTATTTTTATCTGGGCAAATAACATCAATAGATAGGTCATATAAATTTTAACGACCAAATTTGTTTAAATCTGATAATTAAATTTCTATCAATTTTAAAATACCATGAATTATTACATGGTCAAATCTGACAACATGCTTTATGACAACTAACCACTCGGCGGTACGAACCCATCGCAAAAAGTCGCGCGTTAATCCGGATTCGTATGCACGAGTTACAGGCTTTCAAAATTTACTAAATATATTTATAAATTAACATTTAAATATAATTATTATCTCCACCCTTCATATGCTTTGGGTCGAAGCCCAACCCAATACCACCCAAATCCACTATGTCCCCACCCTCCTTTCTTCCTAAATTCCTAGCCGAAAATCCAAAACCAACGCCTCGCCATTTCGAACATCGTGCTACTTCCATCGACCACAAATCCAAACACCTCGCAAGCCTCTACTACTCTACATTTTCACCCAAAACTACCGCAACCCAAACCTATCATCCAAAGTACGACCATCTTTCCCAAACCTAGAACTCCCTGTGCACGCGTGCACGTTCACGTGCACAACCAAACCACACCACTTTCCGACCAACCGAAACCACGCGCGAGCGACTCCTCCTACTCTCGACCATCTCCACCCCATAGCTACACCTCCACCCTCCTCCGTTCAAATTCGAACAAATCAACCCACTATCGAACGCAACCCCCACTGAAAATTGAAGCCCCACGACCACCACACACCACTGGAACCTAAGCCGCCTACGCCAACGGCAAGCTCGCCCACTCTGGTGCCTACGGTCGAAGACCGCAACTTCCTCGTCACCCCCATTTGCGTCGATTAAATCGCGTTCGTCCACCTCTTTCAAAACTACCTTAAACCCTAAAAATTCCACTCGTCCTCCAATCAAAGAAAAAATCAAAATTTTGCCACGGTGAAACCCTCGGCTATGTCGCCACGCTTCTCCTCGGCTAAGCCGCCCCTTCTCTCGTCGACTATCTTGCCAGAAATTAATTTTTTTGTGAATTTCGATCATCTCAAAATTTCTCGATGTCTAGGCTATTAAAAATTATGATATCTTTACTAAAAATCCTATTTTTGTATGTCAATCACGATTATAAACTTGATTTGATGATTTAAAGATGTTGAAAATCACCAAATATTTGATTGCTTACTGTAATCTTTCAATTTCTCACAACATATAGAAAAATCAAACTTCAAACTAATTTTAGTGCAATCTATACTCAATAACGATCATTTCATCAGTTAACATCATCAGCAATTTCAAAGCGAATTGAGAGATAAAGATTTTTAAACTATAACATATATAAGTTTTGAACCCTATAATATAACAGTGAATATTAAAGCAATTCCAGGTAATCAAATTTAAAGTTCTCAACTTGATCATGCTTTGATTTCTTCAAAGTTTCCAATTTGAAAACTACAACTTGAATTCTTGATAAACTGCCCTCCTTTTGATTTTATAAAAACAATAGATTTCCTTCTTTTTTTCTTTTCTTTTTACACTGTTTTTAATTTACAGTGTTGAAGAAGCCCGAAGTATACACACATACCCCTCTCTATATATACACGTTTCTACAAAATGCAATGATGCATTTTTTATAGAATTCTAGGGCTCAAGAAGATTTTTGATCTGTACAAGGATTTTGATGGATTGATGGGAAATTTTGGTGGCTGAGTTGAAAACTTTGTGGCTGAGATGAAGTTGAATTGAAATCAAGTTTCAACCTTCACATTCTTTTGTTTGTTTGACCAGGAAATGTTTTTAACTTGTACTTTTGTTTTACTTTTTCCTTGCAAAATTTTTGACCAGCTGTAAGTTTTTATTTTGTTCTTTGACTTGGTACATATTGTTATCCTCCTTAATTCCATTTGATTCATGTTGGTTTGATTTCTACTTTCACTATATTTTGAGAATAAGTAGTATTGAAATAAAAATAATTTAAAGTCTTCATATTCATATATTTTTATAATACAAAGACAAAGTTTGTTATTCTATTTTTATGTATAAAACTAACATTTTCGTTTAAAATGTATTTTGCAAAAGATTTTCTTTATTAAACTGTTTTTAAATGACTTTATAAATTTTCTCATTTCCATCACCATATACTTTTCTTATATATTTTCTTCTTTTACACTTACCCTTATATATATTGTTTTTAGTAGACTATATTTATTTAGTTCATATATATTTTACATTCTTCTTTCTTGAACTTATATGTATATATATAAGGAAATCACAAATTTTGAAACTCTTTTATTTATAATACATTATATTGTTCATAAGCCATATTCATTTCTATTTATAATATATTCTTTCTTTTCATCTATATTTATTTGAATTTGTTTTTAATTTACATATAAATTCTGTTGTTATACATACATATATAAGAAATTCAAATTAAATCAATTTTCTATTTTATAAATAAAATCTGAAAATTCAAAATATTATCTTGGTTTAAAACTTTTTATTATTACCAATTATCATTTAATAAGGATTTTATTTTGATTAAAAGACCATATTATTGAATATGAAAAATTAATATTCATAACTCAAGACGATAAAAATCTCGGGTCGTTACAGTTACTTATTACATTTTATGAGATTGATAGTCGTGGGAATGTCTATTTATATCTATTTTGGGCATTGATATTATAGCCCTATTTTACTTGATAGTTTCTCAAAATTTGATGAGGATTTTATGTATGGATGATTCACCATTTGATATTATTTCCATGATTTATTGTTTGACTTGGTTTATATAGGTGATGACATTTTCCTACGCGTGGTTCGTGGTTGATGCTATTCTTAATATGTTTTGGTATTGTTAATGACGTTATTATTCCTTGCATATTATTATTATGATATATTATCACATCTACAATTTAGACATAGTCTGACCCATGTGTATTTATATTATACCCGAGTCAGTCCGAAACACTTCAGGTTCAGGGATAAGATGATCAGTTTGTGTGGATGTTTGACATAGATAGAGAATAGGGTATCATTGGATATCACCATATATTATGTCATTTTAGTTATGTATGCCATTGGGGTGTATAATAAATTCATGCATTGGATATTTTAGAGGTATTTGATGTATACATTGTATGTATGTGTATTTTCTATTATATATATCTCCGCATTTAATAACTCTATGTTTTCCATCATTCACTATATATCTTGTGTATTGTTATATCCTAGAATCAAACACGTTTATTGCTTTATGCTTATACTAAGTACATATAGGTGAGTTATTTTTTGTTTTTTGAAATATGTAATAGTGTTAGTCCATGGGAATATTCATATGTGACAGCCCAATATTGCTTCCTTCTCCGTATTATTCGATAGTATTATCTAGCAGTACTCTAGGATAGTATGGGTATAGAGGTGGGGTGTTTCAAACACATAATCAAATCGTAACATAAATACACTAGTGCCACTACTAGTACATAAAATAGACAAATAGAGCACATTGCTACAAATATGTATATCTAAAACAATTCAGGATAAATATTCCTAAGCATATCATTTACCTCCTAAGTACTATTATCCTTATCACAACTCCATTAGATGCAAACGAGTATAATAATTTTGTTCCTTAATTCCTTTTTGTCTCAACCTACTGTCCCTTTCGGTCGTCGAACATAAGTCAAATATGGTTCTACGGATAAGTCCTTAATCGCCCTAAGTTCCACTACAGTAATACGGTCATGCGCGTATAAACAAACTATAAATGTTGTGGTTGATTAAAAAACTTAAATAGTTTAAGATGTATAATATAAAATTTTAGAAACTTTTTGTAGAATAAGTTAAGTCAATTAAATATGGTTAAATTAATAAGAATTAAAATTAAGTAAATAAGATTTAATTTATAAGATACATGTATAAATCATTGGAAAATTCCAACATATGGGCCATATATGTAAAATAAAATGTGTTGTGCTATTTTGGTGTAAAGCCTAAATATAATGATCAAATTATGAATTAAAGTTAAAAAGCTTACAGGCATAATCCTGTCATGGTATTAATGTGTAGATACCGGGGCAATTCTAATTTGTTGAAGGGTCAAAAAATGCCAACATTATAAATAAGGAGTTATGGTCCCCAAATTACACAAGCTCTAGCTATTCTCCTAATCTCTTCTATGGAAATAATTCAGATCTTGGGTTTATGTCAATTTAGAAGATCAGATCCAACTCTTATCATTTAGATCTATCTCTTTTTCTTAATCAGTTTATGAAAGCAGCGACTATGAATTCAGATCTAATATAAGATCCAGGGTTTGTGGCAATATGGAAAACCAAACTAAATTTACTTTTCCAATAAGCAATTATGAATTCAGGTATGGCTTCCGCTAATCCATTTACTTTCCTCTATTTCTTCTCAATTAAATCAATATGGGTCACCTATTTAGATTTAGGGTTTTATGATTAATCAGTCTTAAGGAATATTGAAATCATAACAAGTGGTATCAGCGTCACCTATCATTGATTTCATTGGGAATTTTTTATGCATTTTTTATGAGTAAGTTTTGAATTGAACTACATTTATAAATCATTGAATTTATGTAATTTCTTACTCAAGTTTCAGATCTGCTTGATCAATGCATCAAAGATTTTTTGGTGATGATATTGGATTTGGTTTAGTACCAATTTTTATATTGTAAATTGAAAGACTGATTTATGAAACTATTTTGGTGTAGAAAGATTGATCTAAATGATCTGTATCTTATTTATGAAATAAGATAGAATTTTGAAATCAATAAATTTTTGGGAACTAATCTACTTTCGCTAAATTTCGAAAATAACTTATATTAGTTAAACATTCACATGTTTATTATTGTATATTTTATAAATAAGTTGTGAATTTTAATGTGAGGAATGTTTTGGATCTAATATGTACAGTCATTTTCTTTAATGTTTATAAACGATATAAACAGATATGTATAATTTAGAACCATTTATGGAAGTAATATGAATTCGATTCTATGATTGTTTTACATTAATCAACTACTGATTAAGTAATTTGAATATATATAAGGTAGTAAATATTAGGCTTAGGTCCCTAATAAGTTTCAAAATACACAAAACCCGAGTAAAAAAAAGTATGTAAATTAGGTCCCTAGAATTCAGTTACTAAGTAATTGCATATAGTTATGCAATTATTCATTGAATAATTGCAGACATTTATGCAATTATATCCAAAAGTTGCATAAATTTATGTAATTTTTTTGGTGAATAATTGCAGAATTTTCCGCAAATTTTTGAAAAAATTGCAGAAATTTCTGCAATTTTTCGGTGAATAATTGTAGAATTTTCCGCAATTTTTCATGAATAATTGTGGAAATGTCTACAATTTTTTGATATAATTGCATAAATGTCTGCAATTATTCACTGAATAATTGCATAAGTGTATTCCATTATTCGACAACTTAATTATAGAGACCTAATTTACAAACCTTTTTTTACTAGGGTGTTTGTGTATTTTGAAACTTATTAGGGACCTGTGCCAAATTGTCCCTATAAGGTATTTGGGATATTTCAAATTTTTTGGTTCATTAGAAATAAAGTATGCTCATTTAAAGTGTTTATGTTTATTTTATTATTCAAATAAATTTTAACATGAAACTATGTTAGATTTTGGACCACATAACGGTTAATTGCATTTATTTTTATCATAAATGCATTAAATGTAGTTGTTATGGTAATAAATTAATTAACTTATTATCATAAATGCATTAAATGCGTCAGTTGTAATAAATTTAATGCTGCGACATGTTTGTATGTGGAATAAGAAAAGGCATATTGTTTATTATTTGATGTATTTATGTCTAATAATTATAGATATTTTGTATTTTAACCCATGCTTGTTGAAAACATGTTTCACTTTCATGTTTTGGATCAAGTAGCAGTTAATAAGATATGGACTTTTTGAAGTCAGTATTTATTGCAAATATTCTATATTTATATATTTTAATTTAACATCAATTTTTCGGCTATGAAAATCATATTTTAGTATATGTTTTTTCTTTGTGTACATATGTTTGAATTTGACATTAATATTGGTGGAAAATATAAAAATGAATGAATTAAGATAATATACAAATAATAAACTAAAGATAAAGTGATATAGTAACAATATGTATAGCTATATTATGATTCAAAAATACATCATAGCTACTACATTCATTCATGTTATTTAGTACGACATTTACTATGTCATTTATGTATAATTTTATGTGGCATTTAATTCTGGCGTTCATCCATGACATTTGTTATATGATCTTTCCTTGTATCATATTTATTTTGGCAATGTCATGAATATAACCACATACTTGAAGTAAAGATTATAACAGCTATGATTAAAACATGTTGTGCCACAGTTATAATTTGGAGATTTTCAAGTGTCATATAGACTTAGAGTGCTTTTGGGAGTATTTTATAGCACTTGAAATATTGTACATACATTAAGAAATGAATTCAAATATATTTTTGGTGTCTCTTTGCAAACTAATAGTAAATATTTTACATTCCAAGTGAACTAATTGAAATAACATGTCACTAAAGTGACATCTCTTATTTTAGTTGTTAATGAAAATGTTTGATATTTGTGTGTATTTATTCATGCGGATGTTAGCAGGTCCAAAGGAAGACTAATATTTGGCTGAATAACTTACACATGTGTGACGATAAATATGTGACAATTATAAGGTTTTACAAGTGAATAACTAATCGGTCCGAAGGACAATTGTTATTTAACTTAAATTTATTGTCAATGTTTGATCATTACAACAAGAGTACCACTTGCAGTTAATATTATTGTCCAAAGACTTGATATGAATGTTATGCTAGGTATCTTAAAATGAGACTTACCGATTATTTGAATTTACTATGGTTGATATTGGATATGAGCATATACGATTAATCCTTAAATTTTTGTTCAATTTTCAAGTAATTTAATTAAAGTATCTGCCAATTTTAATTTTCTCATCTTGATTGGGACTAACTTTAAGGATTATTAAGAGAACATGTTGTTTTTTCTTAACTTCATGGATCTATCTCTTGCAATTAGGAGGGTTACACCCACCATATGATGATTGAATGCTCTTATAAAGTTATGAAGAACATTCAGATGTGGGATAATTGAAAAAAAAGAAAGAGTCAAAAGATCATAAAGTAAAATATTTTAGAAGCTTTCAAGGTGTGGTATCCACGGGGATAACCAATTTTAAAGGGTTCTTTACTGAGAATGAAAAGCGTTTTGTCAAAATGGTAAGGAGAAACACGCACACTTGATATTGCTTGATTCTATAAAGTCAAAATAAAATAATTATAAATGAGTACTATATGGAAAATATTGCTTCAAAAGTTAAAGGCACTCAAGTTATTGTTATTTTTTTGGTACTCACTTTATTCACAGTATAACCATTTTAAGATTATTGTTAATGATTATTTTTTAAGAATAAAATGACCTCTTATTGAGCTCGTAGCATTGTGTTAAGAAGAAGAGAGGTTGAAGCATGTAAAATTGAAAGTACTCATTTAACATAAATTGTAAATAAATGTATAAATAAGGATAAGGAAGTCGCTAAGGATCTAGAAGAAAAAAAATAACATATAAATATATTATACTTGTTTCTTTCATGAAATCTATGGATACATTAAGTAAGGTATACTAGATATTTTTAAGTTGTTATTGAGATTTCAGTTATATTGTTTGGATTTATTTGATATTTTTGTTATGCTGTCACTTAGACAGATTTCGGTTTCTAATTTTGATATGAACAAATTTGGTTGTTCTTTTAGATATAAAAGATTAATTTATGAATAAATTCAAGTATTGTTGGAATTAAAACTCCTAATGTTTAAAATATAGCTTATATCTACTTATGCTAAATACCTTCTATAATCAAGTCTCAAATTTTGATTAGGTTATTAATATGATTATTTGTTTAGCTTACTAAATAGTTCTAGATTGAGGTACTAAAGATAGCAAATACTTTATTTGTATTCTAAGCGACTTAAAAGATACAAGTTTTATAAACCCATACTAAGGAAAGAATTTAAGATGGGAAATGCTACAATTTTTGAGGATGTTGAGTTTGGGGGGAGAAACAAAGTACGGATCATTGTCTTTAAGGAGAATCATTATTTTTGATTCATTCATAGTTACTTCTTTGGATAATGTATAAGATTTGTTCCCTTTCATTAACAACCAAATTAAGAACCATAATAAGACAATGTTCAACCAAATTTTAAGGTATGTATCATTGTCTTTAATAAGAATCGTTATCTTTGATTCAACTATAGTTACTTCTTCGGATAATGTATATGACTTGTTTCTTTTCTGTAACGACCTCGGATTTTAATTAATTTTAAATTGATAATTAATTTCATTTTTGAATAAAATTGTGAAATAATGGGTAATCAATATAAAATATTAGTTGAATTTTGAATTACTTGAGAAATGTATTTGAATTGAATTTGAATTGGGTTTTGTAAATATAATGAATGAATGCAAATGTAACAAAAATAAATAAATAAATATGTAAAGAGAAATACAAGACGATAAATATTAAAGTTAGGAATGAGTATTTAAGTTAGAAATAGAAATATATATAATAGATAAATCCAAATAACATGTTAATAAACTTTGTAAAAATATAAAGTGAATACAAAAGATAAAAATATAGTCAAGTATGTACACTTGCAAAATGAAGACAATAAGATATATAAGTATGAAAACATAAATATCTTTGAACTTGCAAAAGAAGATAGGGTGAAACACAAGGTACATATGCATTAAAGGTTTACATCTCTAAGTACATACAAATATCCATCAGCCGAAATGAGGAAAAGCAAATAAATATAGTTTTGTACAAGCCCAATTAATGCTCTCATTTCAGCCAGCAAGCAAAGAAAATATCACCGATCAATTTGTACAAACAAAATAATATATCACCTGTACAACTCATTTTCTATATATCAAGCTTCTCCCCATTTCAGTCAAGCCGAGTAAAAATAGAGTAAACATCATCTTCCTTTTCATCAGTTCGTTCATTTCAAAACTGAGAAAAATCTGAAATTGAAAAATCATTCAAAACTTAAACAAACAACATAAATTAACTCAAGCCAGAGAATCAAGAAAAGATTTCAGCTTGCAGCTTTTCAAAGCATGTTTGAAGCATAAAAGGGAAACTCTGTTTCTTCTGAAAATCAGGTGAGCAAACCTCTTGAACCTGTTATTATATTTTGATGTTTGGATTGTCACTTAAAGTATGTTATGAAGATTGTTTGCATGGCTGTTAAAAATACATGTATGTCTGTATATATATACACACACAAATGAGTATATGCATGTCTGTGTTCCAGGCAACATGTCTCTGTTTAGTTTTACAGGCTCATCTCCCCTAAAGAAAAATTCAATTTATCTTTATTTAAGACAGTATAGGTTATGATGTCTTAAGAGAATATGTTTGTATGAATGTAATACAATTTTTAAAAATAATTTCAAATGAAATTACTAAGTTTTCCTCTGATAATATTGAATTATACAGCAAGAACAAATATATCAGAAAATTCGACCAACATAATTGAAAGTTTCATATATATATTCTAGTTCGTACTAAAAAATGATGATTTTTGGCGACCGAATTATAAATTTTAAGTTTGTAAATGATGAGTAATCGCAAGTAGAACGGGATTTACATCTGCGTCAATTTCTGGTGAACGGAGAATATTGAGTTCTCGAGATTATGGCTGAAGCTTGCCTGGAGGTGGGTGGTTTCAGGAAAAATGGTGATGAAATTTTTAATGTGGCGTGGTGGCGCATCGACGATAAAATAGGGTTTAACGCCCTGTTCGAGTCGACAAGGTTTGCAAGGTGATTGTGTAGGCATGGGTGCATCGGAGTTGACCGGACATGGGGGAATCGATGCGTGGTTGATCGTCGAAGCTTTGGTCAGAGTTGTGATGTTTCAGGTGGACGTGAATGACGAGGCGAGTCGATTTTGTTGATCGGAGTTTGGGTTCCAAGTTGTGTCGAGTAGCTCGATTTCGAGTTCGTCGTCGATTCAAGGTTCTGGGTGATCTGAGGGCTTGAGTAGATGGTCGTCGATGTGTTGAACATGGCGAGGTCGATCAAAGTTGATCGGAACTCTTGTGCATGTGCACGAGTATCGTGTGTATCTGGTGATTGGGGAAGAAGAAGTTCAACTCGAAAATGATCTCGGGAAAAAGAGGTTGTGGCTCGAGTAGACTATCGAGATGGTCTCGGGTTGTTTGTAGTGATAACAGGGTTTTAAGTTTTTAAAATAAAAACAAAGTGTAAAAGGAAAGGGAAGGGATTTACTCGGGGACGTGCTCGAGAAAAATATGGTTGGAGCTTGGGGAAATGAAGTGATTGCTCGGGTTGGTGATCAAAACAGTTTTTAAAGTAAAAACTTAATAAAGTTAATTTACTTTTAATGGTTAACTAATTTTTAAAGCTTAAAGTTAATTTACTTGTTAAATGAAATTAATTACTGGAAGTGAATTACTTAATAAAAGTAATTAAGCTAAATTTGTTAAAGATTTAAGTTTGATAAATCAAGTAATTAATGATTAGTTGATTTAAAGGATAATTAATTCCTTAAAACTAATTACTTAAATGAAGGTAATTAGGGATGGATAATTATTGATTAAAGATTGATTAATCAAGTATCTATAGGATAATTACTTAATGTGATAATTACTTAAAGGTTAATTACTTAATGTAATTATTTAAAGGTTAATTAAATGTAAGTAATTAAAGGATAGTTAATTACTCAATGGAAGTAATTAAAAGGTTGATTTGTTAATTAATTAATGGTTAATTAATTAATGATTAAAGGTGAATTAATTAATGATTAATTAACCAGGATTAGTAATTTATTCATAAGTAATTAATCTAATTTAAATTTATCAGATAATTAATTGATCTTACTTATGGATGTTTGGATTCTATTGGATGTAGAATTGTTGATATCCCTTGATCTGTGATGCTGTGTGATATATGCTGATTTGTGTGTGATCTGTTCTATAGTTCATTTATCTGGGATGAATGTAACATGTTATCTGTAATTTATATATCTATGATCTGTGAATAGAGATAAGCGTTATAATTTATACCGCTTATCAACTATATTTCTGTATTCTGATCTGTGATGATTGAATGATGTTGCACTACTGTGTGAAACCCCTGGACTACACCATACACACACAAATATGGATTTCACGTGGAAATCGGTTAAGTCACAGATGATTTAAATTTAATGTTTTTGAAATTGAAATTTTAATTTCAATTGATTTTGAATTGGAAATTGGGGTTTAATATGAAAAGCTTTTGAAAGGAGTTTTAAAGATATTTTGGATATCTTGAAATTTAAATAATTTGATTTAAAATTGAATTCAAGTTTGAAATTGAATTCTATGATTTGAAACTAGGGATTAAAGATGCTGTACAAGTTATATATGGGTTAAACCATTTTAAAGGTATTGATTTGAGAATTTGAATTTAATTCAAGGGTTTTAACTCGTGTAAATATAACTGGATTTTTCCAAAACGAAAACTACTTGTTTTCAAATAATAATAGCTTTGATTTTAAGAAAGGATTTCTAAATTGTGTTGAAAGGTTTCAAGTTTGAAATAGAATTGAAATGTTTTGAAAACTATGAAATGAGTCTTTAATTCAAAGACCGGACGAGTTAATCCAACTTGAAATGGAATTGTTTTGAAAGACTATGAATGAATCTTTGGAAACGAGTTTTGAAAGCTATAAGTTAAATCTTGATTTAAAGATTTAACGAGTAAACCTATTCAATTAAAATGGAAATTGTTTTGAAATCCATGAATGGATCTTTGTGAATGGGGTGAACTTTGTGAATTGGATCTTTTTGTTTAAAAGATTAAAAGTATGGAAATTTGTTTAAACCATTGAAGGTTGTTGAAATGAATCTTTTTGTTTAAAAGATTGGAAATGGTAATTTGTTTTAACCATTCGAATGAAAAGTTTTGGGCCTTAAGCTGTGATTTAACTGAGACCCCAGTATCCATATGATTTTTTAATTGCGCTCGTTATTCGGTTTAGCCGGGAGAGGACCTTTGTGTCATATAACCCATTCCGAATAGTGATATGACGATATGGATAGCATTTGAAGACCGGTGGTGAAGACTGGGTATTTTCGAGAGCAATAGGATGGCCTATCGATTGTCTCTGCACTGAGTCGCGCCGGTATAGAGATTCCCAAAGTGATGGGAAATCCGATCGGGATTGTGAATACCCGGATTACAAGGGCTTCTTCGGAAGTGCCTTCGGTTCTGTTCGAACCCGGAAAAGACTTGTATGGTTGTATGTCTGACATTACACTTTGAGATATAAAGCTAATTTCTTTCAGGTACATTTCTGTTGGTGGTGGCGAATTTATTCTCTTAGCTTAACACCCTTCTCTGAGACGTACGAGCTCAGAGGTTATGTAGTTGAAGGTTATCAGTGATATACTCCCAATTTGGTAGTGTGGCATGCTGAGTGTTGTTGTGTGTTTATGATCATTCGTTGATCATTTGTTGATCGAAGCATGGCTTTGTGAAAAAGCGTAGCTTTGTGGACGAGATTTCGTCGAGCCTCACAGACCGGTAATGGTTGAAACAAGAATGTTTCGGCAAGGTTTTTAGGGGTCGCGCCCCTAGGGTATGTCCATTTTCTTCTGGATAAAGGGTGGTATCATGGTATGGAGCCCAGATACTTAACTCGTGTGGACACTGTAAATTTATTACTGTGTGATGTTGCTTTGTGATCGAGACGTCTCGGATAAAGGTCGGTAACGATCGGGAATGGCATACTCGTGTGGTAGTTACCTAGTTACAGCTTGGTTAAAGCGTGAGGTAGCGTCGGCCTTGTGTGTGCAGAGATTCAGTTAGGTACTCGGGGCGTCTTTCCAGAGGCGTTTCCATTTCGGTGTAAGGAAGTTCCTTAGCCTTACCATTTGTTGGAAATCCAAAGAAACAATACGCGCTCTGTACGGTTTTAGCTGTAGAACCTGCCGTTTACTTATGGTGGTCACCACTGTTTAGATGGTAGCTATAGTAGGCATACAATAATGGTTGTATGCTGGCTAAGATTTATATTATATTTTCGAAATGGCTTTCTACACTATGCACTAATAATAATAATCCAATGATTTTGCGTAGTAAGCATGTTTGACTATCATAAGAAGAAATCTCCTCCAATTCTGCGTTTGCATTGTGTGTGTGGCAGGAGGTCTTATGGTAGTTTCATTTTCCAAAAGCATTGCGGGTTTCAATGTTTAAAATTCTTTTGTGGTTTGTTTAAAGATAAACTGTTTTTGTTGCTCACACCAGTCCCATGACTGACCTGGAGTTTATTGTTCCCTTCCTAAACTCTAGGTGCCCACAATTTTCCACACGGGCAGTCTAGAGTTGGGTTTTTCAGATAGTCAGGTTTAGTAGATTGAACTGAAGCTAGTTCAGTGTTTGGAGTTCACGGATGATTGACGTTGCTTATCTTGGTGCAACGTGATGGTGGTTCGAGCTGATGTTGGAGTTGTTGGATTCATTCTCTTTTGAAAATCATTTGGAGTTATCAGTTCTGTTGGTTTCCGCTATATCATCATTATTTATCTCTGATATTGTTGTATCATATTGATATCATTGTTGTATATCATTCTGGATATTGTATTCATTTGAGTTGTATATGATATCATCTATTTCTTTCTTCCGCTGTGTTGTTATACTTACTGTGTTATAAGCTCCGGGAAGCCAGATTCGGCGTTTGAATCTACGGCATTTGAGTACAGGTGAAGTACGGGTGCCGATTTTCGAAGGCCGAGTTTTTGGACTCTTACAAGTGGTATCAGAGCTGAGTGTTAAAACTTTAGCTCAGGAGTATAACACATTAAGTAGCTCATTAGAGATAGGGTGAAGTATACCCTAGAATGAGTAATTCTCAGATATCCGTCCGTATGCCTCGGTTAATTCTCTTACTATTCACTGATAGTAAGTATGAGTGCAAGAAGAGGATGAGATAGGGGATATGGGAATACGATTATAAATGGTCAATACCAGGTAACAACAAGGAAGCAATCTTTTCTCTATCAATCTCTTTGGTTCGTCATTTGCTCAATTCTTTGATGGTTTCTGGTCGATCCAGAAAAGAAATTCGATATATTTGTATGGGCCATAAACTCCAAATGGGTCAGAATTGTTTGTTTGGATGAATTGGTTGCTTTGGTTGCTATGGTTGATAGGTATACTTTAGTTCTAAACTAAAAGTTTTGAAATTATATCCATATATCTATCTATTCTTTGGGTCCCGATATGTTCTACGAATGGTTAGTTATCCCTTTGAACTAACCGATGCCATTGTATACTTCGTAGACCTGGATAACCCGAGTATCGTGTGAAAGAATTCAATAGATTCGTTCTTGTATCTATTCTTGGTATTCTGATTTGGTAAGCCAAATGTAGAATAAATACAATTTGATTTGATGAAACATTCTTCATCTATCTATGTGTCTCCTTGGAAAATTTCGAGGATGAAATTCTTTTAAGGGGGGAAGTCTGTAACGACCCCGGATTTTAATTAATTTTAAATTGATAATTAATTTCATTTTTGAATAAAATTATGAAATAATGGGTAATCAATATAAAATATTAGTTGAATTTTGAATTACTTAAGAAATGTATTTGAATTGAATTTGAATTGGGTTTTGTAAATATAATGAATGAATGCAAATGTAACAAAAAAATAAAACAAAATAAATATGTATAGAGAAATACAAGACGATAAATATTAAAGTTAGGAATGAGTATTTAAGTTATAAATAGAAATAGATATAATAGATAAATCCAAATAACATGTTCATAAACTTTGTAAAAATATAAAGTGAATACAAAAGATAAAAATATAGTCAAGTATGTACACTTGCAAAATGAAGACAATAAGATATATAAGTATGAAAACATAAATATCTTTGAACTTGTAAAAGAAGATAGGGTGAAACACAAGGTACATATGCATTAAAGGTTTGCATCTCTAAGTACATACAAATATCCATCGGCCGAAATGAGGAAAAGTAAATAAATATAGTTTTGTACAAGCCTAATTAATGCTCTCATTTCAGCCAGCAAGCAAAGAAAATATCACTGATCAATTTGTACAAACAAAATAATATATCACCTGTACAACTCATTTTCTATATATCAAGCTTCTCCCCATTTCAGTCAAGCTGAGTAAAACTAGAGTAAACATCATCTTCCTTTTCATCAGTTCGTTCATTTCAAAACTGAGAAAAATCTGAAATTGAAAAATCATTCAAAACTTAAACAAACAACAACATAAATCAACTCAAGCCAGAGAATCAAGAAAAGATTTCAGCTTGCAGCTTTTCAAAGCATGTTTGAAGCATAAAAGGGAAACTCTGTTTCTTCTGAAAATCAGGTGAGCAAACCTCTTGAACATGTTATTATATTTTGATGTTTGGATTGTCACTTAAAGTATGTTATGAAGATTGTTTGCATGGCTGTTAAAAATACATGTATGTCTGTATATATATATATATATATACACAAATGAGTATATGCATGTCTGTGTTCCAGGCAACATGTCTCTGTTTAGTTTTACAGGCTCATCTCCCCTAAAGAAAAATTCAATTTATCTTTATTTAAGACAGTATAGGTTATGATGTCTTAAGAGAATATGTTTGTATGAATGTAATACAATTTTTAAAAATAATTTCAAATGAAATTACTAAGTTTTCCTCTGATAATATTGAATTATACAGCAAGAACAAATATATCAGAAAATTCGACCAACATAATTGAAAGTTTCATATATATATTCTAGTTCGTACTAAAAAATGATGATTTTTGGCGACCGAATTATAAATTTTAAGTTTGTAAATGATGAGTAATCGCAAGTAGAACGGGATTTACATCTGCGTCAATTTCTGGTAAACCGAGAATATTGAGTTCTCGAGATTATGGCTGAAGCTTGCATGGAGGTGGGTGGTTTCAGGAAAAATGGTGATGAAATATTTAATGTGGTGTTGTGGCGCATCGACGAGAAAATAGGGTTTAACGCCCTGTTCGAGTCGACAAGGTTTGTAAGGTGATTGTGTAGGCATGGGTGCATCGGAGTTGACCGGACATGGGGGGAATCGATGCGTGGTTGATCGTCGAAGCTTTGGTCATAGTTGTGATGTTTCAGGTGGACGGGAACGACGAGGCAAGTCGATTTTGTTGATCGGAGTATGGGTTCCAAGTTGTGTCGAGTAGCTCGATTTCGAGTTCGTCGTCGATTCAAGGTTCTGGGTGATCTGAGAGCTTGAGTAGTTGGTCGTCGATGTGTTGAAGACGGCGAGGTCGATCAGAGTTGATCGGAACTCTTGTGCATGTGCACGAGTATCGTGTGTATCTGGTGATTGGGGAAGAAGAAGTTCAACTCGAAAATGATCTCGGGAAAAAGAGGTTGTGGCTCGAGTAGACTACCGGGATGGTCTCGGGTTGTTTGTAATGATAACAGGGTTTTAAGTTTTTAAAATAAAAACAAAGGGTAAAAGGAAAGGGAAGGGATTTACTCGGGGACGTGCTTAGGAAAAATATGGTTGGAGCTCGGGGAAATGAAGTGATTGCTCGGGTTGGTGATCAAAACAGTTTTTGAAGTAAAAACTTAATAAAGTTAATTTACTTTTAATGGTTAACTAATTTTTAAAGCTTAAAGTTAATTTACTTGTTAAATGAAATTAATTACTGGAAGTGAATTACTTAATAAAAGTAATTAAGCTAAATTTGTTAAAGATTTAAGCTTGATAAATCAAGTAATTAATGAATAGTTGATTTAAAGGATAATTAATTCCTCAAAAATAATTACTTAAATGAAGGTAATTAGGGATGGATAATTATTGATTAAAGATTGATTAATCAAGTATCTATTGGATAATTACTTAATGTGATAATTACTTAAAGGTTAATTACTTAATGTAATTAATTAAAGGTTAATTAAATGTAAGTAATTAAAGGATAGTTAATTACTCAATGGAAGTAATTAAAAGGTTGATTTGTTAATTAATTAATGGTTAATTAATTAATGATTAAAGGTGAATTAATTAATGATTAATTAACCAAGATTAGTAATTTATTCATAAGTAATTAATATGATTTAAATTTATCAGATAATTAATTGATCTTACTTATGGATGTTTGGATTCTATTGGATGTAGAATTGTTGATATCCCTTGATCTGTGATGCTGTGTGATATATGCTAATTTGTGTGTGATTTGTTCTATAGTTCATTTATCTGGGATGGATGTAACATGTTATCTGTAATTTATATATCTGTGATCTGTGAATAGAGATAAGCGTTATAGTTTATACCGCTTATCAACTATATTTCTGTATTCTGATCTGTGATGATTGAATGATGTTGCACTACTGTGTGAAACCCCTGGACTACACCATACACACACAAATATGGATTTCACGTGGAAATCGGTTAAGTCACAGATGAATTAAATTTAATGTTTTTGAAATTGAAATTTTAATTTCAATTGATTTTGAATTGGAAATTGAGGTTTAATATGAAAAGCTTTTGAAAGGAGTTTTAAAGATATTTTGAATATCTTGAAATTTAAATAATTTGATTTAAATTTGAATTCAAGTTTGAATTCAAGTTTGAAATTGAATTCTATGATTTGAAACTAGGGATTAAAGATGTTGTACAAGTTATATATGGGTTAAACCATTTTAAAGGTATTGATTTGGGAATTTGAATTTAATTCAAGGGTTTTAACTCGTGTAAATATAACTGGATTTTTCCGAAACAAAAACTACTTTTTTTCAAATAATAATAGCTTTCATTTTAAGAAAGGATTTCTAAATTGTGTTGAAAGGTTTCGAGTTTGAAATAGAATTTAAATGTTTTGAAAACTATGAAATGAGTCTTTAATTCAAAGACCGGACGAGTTAATCTAACTTGAAATGGAATTGTTTTGAAAGACTATGAATGAATCTTTGGAAACGAGTTTTGAAAGCTATAAGTTAAATCTTGATTTAAAGATTTAACGAGTAAACCTATTCAATTAAAATGGAAATTGTTTTGAAATCCATGAATGGATCTTTGTGAATGGGGTGAACTTTGTGAATTGGATCTTTTTGTTTAAAAGATTAAAAGTATAGAAATTTTTTAAACCATTGAAGGTTGTTGAACTGAATCTTTTTGTTTAAAAGATTGGAAATGGTAATTTTTTTTAACCATTCGAATGAAAAGTTTTGGGCCTTAAGCTGTGATTTAACTCAGACCTCAGTATCCATATGATTTTTTAATTGCGCTCGTTATTCGGTTTAGTCGGGAGAGAACCTTTGTGTCATATAACCCATTCTGAATAGTGATACGACGATATGGATAGCATTTGAAGACCAACGGTGAAGATCGGGTATTTTCGAGAGCGATAGGATGACCTATCGATTGTCTCTGCACTGAGTCGCGCCGGTATAGAGATTCCCTAAGTGATGGGAAATCCGATCGGGATTGTGAATACCCGGATTGCAAGGGCTTCTTCGGAAGTGCCTTCGGTTCTGTTCGAACCCGGAACAGACTTGTATGGTTGTATGTATGACATTACACTTTGAGATATAAAGCGGATTTCTTTCAAATACATTTCTGTTGGTGGCGGAGAATTTATTCTCTTAGCTTAACACCCTTCTTTGAGATGTACGAGCTCAGAGGTTATGTAGTTGAAGGTTATCAGTGATATACTCCCAATTTGGTAGTGTGGCTGCTGAGTGTTGCTGTGTGTTTATGATCATTCGTTGATCATTTGTTGATCGAAGCATGGCTTTGTGAAAAAGGGTAGCTTTGTGAACGAGACTTCGTCGAGCCTCACAGACCGGTAATGGTCGAAACAAGAATGTTGCAGCAAGGTTTTTAGGGGTCGCGCCCCTAGGGTATGTCCATTTTCTTCTGGATAAAGGGTGGTATCATGGTATGGAGCCCAGATACTTAACTCGTGTGGACACTGTAAATTTATTACTGTGTGATGTTGCTTTGTGATCGAGACGTCTCGGATAAAGGTCGGTAACGACCGGGAATGACATACTCGCGTGGTAGTTACCTAGTTACAGCTTGGTTAAAGCGTGAGGTAGCGTCGGCCTTGTGTTTGCAGAGATTCGGTTAGGTTCTCGGGGCGTCTTTCCGGAGGCATTTCCATTTCGGTGTAAGGAAGTTCCTTAGCCTGACCTTTTGTTGGAAATTCAAAGAAATAATACGCGCTCTGTACGGTTTTAGTTGTAGAACCTGCCATTTACTTATGGTGGTCACCACTGTTTAGATGGTAGCTATAATAGGCATACAATAATGGTTGTATGCTGTCTAAGATTTATATTATATTTTCGAAATGGCTTTCTACACTATGCACTAATAATAATAATCCAACGATTTTGCGTAGTAAGCATGTTTGACTATCATAAGAAGAAATCTCCTCCAATTCTTCGTTTGTATTGTGTGTGTGGCGGGAGGTCTTATGGTAGTTTCATTTTCCAAAAGCATTGCGGGTTTCAATGTTTAAAATTCTTTTGTGGTTTGTTTAAAGATAAACTGTTTTTGTTGCTCACACAAGTCCTATGACTGACCTGGAGTTTATTGTTCCCTTCCTAAACTCTAGGTGCCCACAATTTTCCACACGGGCAGTCTAGAGTTGGGTTTTTCAGATAGTCAGGTTTAGTGGATTGAACTGAAGCTAGTTCAGTGTTTGGAGTTCACGGATGACTGACATTGCTTATATTGGTGCAACGTGATGGTGGTTCGAGCTGATGTTGGAGTTGTTGGATTCATTCTCTTTTGAAGATCATTTGGAGTTATTAGTTATGTTGGTTTCCGCTGTATCATCATTATTTATCTCTGATATTGTTGTATCATATTGATATCATTGTTATATATCATTCTGGATATTGTATTCATTGGAGTTGTATATTATATCATCTATTTCTTTCTTCCGCTGTGTTGTTATACTTACTGTGTTATAAGCTCAGGGAAGCTAGATTCGGCGTTTGAATCTACGGCATTTGAGTACAAGTGAAGTACGGGTGCCGATTTTCGAAGGCCGAGTTTTTGGACTCTTACATTTTCATTAACAAGAAGTAAATTAAGAACCATAGTAAGACAATGTCAAACAAAATTTTCTTCAAATTTAGGTTATTTTTTCAAGAAAACAAACTCAACTACATCAAAGTGCAAGGTCACTAAGGAAATCCACTTGAAAAGGAAGAAATACTATTTAGGATGACTATGTAGTTTTTTTTTGTAAAGTTAAATATTGGATTGGTGAGGATGATTGGACTTACATCAATCCATATAAGTTAATGATTTGAAATGTGGATTTAAGGTATGAACATATAGTCTAAATCTATAAGGTCAATAAAGTTTGAGATCTTCCCCACCACCTTAAGGTAACAAGATCATTGATTATGGATAACAATTCAGAATAAAAATGGATCAAGTGAGTAATGTGGAAAAGTATAATAAGGCTCATTATAGAAAAGACTATACTCAAAAGGAAAACAATATTTTATAAAGAGGCTTTGATGAAACAACTCAAGGAACCCACTTATAGATTACTCTTTTGTGGGGATTCAAATACACCATTATTATTCATGGGGTGATATTTGGATTATCACAAAAGGGCTATGTAGATAAGGCTAAAAAAAGAGGTTTTAGTATGAAAAGTGCAAATCAATTGATTCTCTTTTGCTAAAATAGAATGTTGTCTTATATAGTACTATAATAACATCTTTAAAGCTAAAGAAATGCAAACGATTTCTCATGCATATGCGGTGTGGAGTCTAATGCATGCTACAACATATACACAGATGGATATTGTGTGTATTATTTAGTAGATATCTTACTGATATTAAATGTGGACCAATGGTTAGAAACCAAAATGGTTACATGATATCTTTAAGGAACAAAAAGATTACATGCTCATAGATAAAAGATTGGATTGGTTGGATATCATAAGGCATTATAATTTGAATATTTTAGATGCCAAGAGTACAAAAGATCCACATCAGATAATAATAATAATAATATTGTTGTTGTTAGTTTTTTGGATGAAGCTATATAAGGAAAGTTGGCATACAGACATGCCTTCTTTA
The DNA here is from genome assembly GCA_030737815.1 of Allium fistulosum. NCBI lineage: Eukaryota > Viridiplantae > Streptophyta > Magnoliopsida > Asparagales > Amaryllidaceae > Allium > Allium fistulosum. The sequence continues at coordinate 332,609,830 of CM060906.1, forward strand.
CTATTTTCTGTTATGGTGAATCCGACGATGGAATATAATTGTAAAATTTTATCACAAAGTTATGGGCTATTGAATAAAGAAATTGAAAGGCCATTAAATTAATATTGTGACAATAAACAACATATTATTTTCTAATAAGGGGAGAGTGCAAATAGATTGTAATTCATAAAGCATATTGTGACAAACTTAGTTGTGGCAGATCCGTTTACAAAAGGAATATCATCCAAGGTCTTCCATGAGCATCTTGCTCAATTGGTGTAACTTTTATGTAAAATATTTTGGTTCAGGGGAGTTTGTATTTGGTGCTGTCATATGACACATTGCTCTATACTTTGGTTACATATATATATATATATATCAAGTTTTTTTTCTGATCAGAAATAAAATAATAAAGTTTTGTTTGCAGTCTAGGTTGTTCAAATATTGAACGTTTTGAGCTCACTAAAGTAGTACCAGTTGGAAATAGATATGTATAGATCACATCTCATTTAATTTTCATGCTATGCATCCATGACTGATCTATGTCGTTTAATTGGGTTGGTATATGTGACCGTTGATATGTTTAGTTACACTAAAAGTAATGAAAGCCACTCTGACTCTTTGCCAGCATAGTTAATGGACGAGATTGTTTCGGAAACACCTTATGTTATAGATAGCAATTTTGGAGCTCATAAAGTTATACTCATTTATAAGGTTATTACATATATGGCCCGGTGGGAGATTGTTGGAAAATTCCAACATGTAGGTCATATATGTAAAATAAATGTGTTGGGCTATTTAGGCGTAAAGCTTAATTAAATTGATCAAATTATGAACTAAAGTTATAAGGATTATAGGCATAATCCTATCATGGTATTAATGTGTAGATACCAGGATAATTCTAATTTGTTGAAGGGCCAAATTAGAAAATGTCAAAATTATAAATAAGGGGTTATGGTCCCCAAATTACACAAGGTCTAGTTATTCTCCTGATCTCTTCTATGAAAATAATTCAGATCTAGGGTTTATGTAAATTTGAAATATCGGATCCAACTCTTATCTTTTATATCCATCTCTTTCTCTTAATCAGTTTATGAAAGCAGCAACTATGGATTTAGATCTAATATAAGATTTAGGGTTTGTGTCAATATAAAAAACCAAACCAAATTTACTTTTCCAATCAGTAACTATGAATTCAGGTATGGCTTTCGCTAATCCGTTTACTTTCCTCTATTTTTCCTCAATTAAATCAATATGTGTCACCTATTCAGATCTAGGGTTTTATGATTAATCAGTCTTAAAGTATGTTGAAATCCTAACATATATTATATAAGTGAATTAAACTATTAAAGTTATAAATAAACGAACTATGGCGAACCTGTGCTACACACGCGGTTTCATCCATAACATCACTTGTATGAGCTCTTTATTCTAATGTTTGATCCTTTAAATCGAAAATATTGTAACTAGTGCGAACCCATGCTACGCACACGGCTATTTGAAATGTTAGATGATAGACCAAGGTAGTAAACTGATTTTGTTTATGTTGTATATCTAGTATTGTGACAGTAAAGCATTTGTTGATTTGAACGTTTGTTTAAGACAATTAGATCAAAATTAGCCTGGAAGCTTATTTGTATATTCTCTGGTTGTTTTCTTCTATTTTTCAGTTGAAGGTAAAATAGTAAAAGAGATAAATTATTTTTGCATATCTTGTATGTAGGAATCGTGTCTAATTGGATAATCGAACAGTTGATAAATCAAACACTTATCTATAATTAAGTTGAAAACGTAGGAAGAAAACAGCATACAATAAACTCCATATACATCATTATGATAATTGATAATATTGACTAAATATTCATGGAAACTATTACCATATTGTATACCATTTTCTATTTATATTCTAAAAAACTGGGTAAAGGTCACAAAACTTCCATACATGTTCTTTCTCATTTAATTTGTGAGCATATCAACCAAAAAAACTATCTTCTAATATACTGTTACATTATATAACATTGTTTGTAAACAATTTGATGCAGCAGCGGATTTCTGAAATGGGTGAAATGGTGAAAGTAGCAATCAGGGAATTGAAGATACCAAATGGCCCAAATCCGTTGATCCAAATATACCGGATTCTAGCTATCCTAAACACGTTGATCGCGGACGATACCATGTTTAAAGATCTGCGATTCTTCGACGTTGATCAAGCGCACTTGATTCCGCGAATCGACTTCAACAATCGTTGATTCGAGCACACTCGAATGCCGAAGGTGGAGATAGGAGATCACACTCAACTACCAATTTGAGAAGTGGCACAAAGCACAAAAACAAGTTTTATTCAAAATCAACTAACTTTTTACAAATGACACCACCATCCCTATTTATAGGGTTACAACAATTCACTTACACGACTCAAAACAAACAACTCATAGGTCGTGACCGACCTAACACATACGACTTAAAAACAAAGCCATGCGCCCTAACAAATAACGACTTAACAGATACAAGTTACAACAAGAACACACGACTTACAATCTTTACATCACGCGACCTAAGTACAACACACGCGACCTAAACTCCACGCGATTTAAGTCAAAGCAGTATATGCGGTACTAAGTCGTTGGCTCCCTTGAGCGACCTAAAGAATAGCGGCATAAGGTCGAGCGACCTAAAAAGAAGCGGCCCTTGAGCGACCTAAAGAATAGCGGCATAAGGTCGAGTGACCTAAAAAGAAGCGGCTTCAGGAAATCTTCAAGCGACCTAAAGTTGAGCGACCTAAGTTCTTCAGCAACGGAATCTTCTTCACGCGACATATCTTCACGCGACCTATCTTCCAGCGACCTAACACCCCGCAACCTAACTTAGGTCGTAACTCGTATTTCTTCCCGCAACATAAGGTCGAGCGACCTAATAAAATGCGCGCTGGTTTGTTCATCTCCTTAGGTCGTTTGCATGCCTTAATGTTGAATCTAGTAACTCGCGAGCAACCTTCACTAGGTCGTGAGCGACCTTCACTAGGTCGTGAGCGACCTAAAATCTTTGAATGACTCAAATCTGAAAAGTTAGCAGATCGCGCTGCATCATCCTCCCCCTGTTGACAAGAATTCATCCTTGAATTTGCACCTTCCTCTTCCACAACAAACTCATCCCCATGATACGGAATCAAATATTTGACATTGAAAACATCAGAAGTATGAACATTATCTGGTAATCTCAACTGATATGCATTCTCATTGATTTTCTTCAAAATTTTCACTGGAACGATTTTTCGAGCTTTCAACTTATTGTACGTTCCTACTGAAAAACGATCTTTTGTCAACACGGCGTAAACCAAATCGCCTTCTCTGAAGTTCACACTCCTTCGCCTCTTATCCGCCAGTTGTTTATACTTTTCGTTTGATGCAAGCAATCGTTCATGAACAGTTCTGTGGCACTCCTGCAACTCGGTCACAAAATCACAAGCACGCTTAACCACTCCCTTCTGATATGGCACTGTCGTCAAATCCAATGGACCTTTCGGACTTGCTGAGTATACAACTTGAAACGGACTGAAACTCGTACTACGGTTAACAGCGTGATTATGTGCAAACTCTGCCTGACATAATTTCATATCCCAACTGTTCAAATTATCCTGTACCAGACATCGCAACAAGTTTCCCAATGATCTGTTGACCACTTCCGTCTGCCCATCTGTTTGCGGATGATAGGCACTACTAAAATTCAGTTTTGTTCCAACCATCTTCCACAAACTTAACCAAAAATGGCTTAGAAATCTAGTATCTCGATCAGAAACAATTGATTCAGGTAGCCCATGTAATCGATACACCTCTTTAAAGAATAATTGAGCAACACGGACGGCATCAGCTGTCTTCTTACAAGCGATAAAATGCGCCACCTTGGAAAATCTATCTACCACACATATATGGAATCATTCCCACGCTGAGTTCTTGGTAACCCCAAAACAAAATCCATGCTGATACCAACCCATGGTCTAATAGGCACAGGTAATGGCATATACAATCCTGCATTCGTCGATGTCCCTTTAGATACTTGACAAATATGACATCTCTCCACCAATCTTTCAACTTCTCTTCTTATAGTAGGCCAAAAATATGATTGCGAAATCAACTGTAATGTACGGTCTCTTCCCACATGACCTTCTTCATGCAACTCCTTCACAATCTTCATTCGTAAGCTGCACTAGGGTATACATAATCTGTTTCCCTTGAATAGAAAACCATCCACCAACACATACTCATCAGTCTTTTCCTCCTTGACTTCATCTACAAACTTCGCAAAGTAAGGATCATCAACCAATAATTCTGGCAACACATCAAACCCTGTCACTTCAACCTTCATTGTAGTCAACAAATGATTCCTTCGACTCAATGCATCTGCCACTCGATTCGTAACTCCCGATTTATGCTTTACCACAAATGTAAATTGTTGTAAGTATGCAATCCACGAAGCATGCCTAGCTGCAATCTTGTCCAGTCCCTGCATATGCTTCAACGCTTCATGATCAGTATATAAAACAAATTCTTTATGAAACAAATAATGTCTCCAATGCTTCACAGCTTGTACGATAGCATAAAACTCCACATCATAAGTATTATATCTCATCTTTGCTCCCGATAGCTTCTCACTAAAATATGCAATAGGTCGTCCCTTCTGACTTAACACCCCTCCAATCCCAACTTTAGATGCATCCGTATGTAATTCAAACAACAACAGAAAATCTGGTAATACTAGAATTGGTGCTATCGTCAAAAGTTCCTTGATTTTCTCAAAAGCAAATCCTGCTTCCTCTGACCATGAAAATTGCTTCCCCTTCATACAATCAGTAACTGGTGCCATTACGCTACTGAAGTGTGGAATAAATCTTCGGTAGAATGATGCTAAACCATGAAAACTTCTAACTTCTGTTATCGTACTAGGTTGTGGCCAATTTCTGATTGCTTCAACTTTATTCTGATCCACCTGTATACCTCCTTCTGAAATAACATATCCCAAAAATAAAACACTATGCGTCATGAACACGCATTTCTTCGTTGCAGCATAAAATTGTTCCTACCGCAGTATCATCAACACTTCTCTCAGATGACGCAGCAGTGGATTTCTGAAATGGATGAAACGGTGAAAGTAGCAATCGGGGAATTGAAGATACCAAATGGCCCAAATCCGTTGATCCAAAGATACCGGATTCTAGCTATCCCAAACACGTTGATCAAACACGATACCGTGTTTAAAGATCTGCGATTCTTCGATGTTGATCAAGCGCACTTGATTCTGCGAATCGGCTTCAATAATCGTTGATTCGAGCGCACTCGAATGCCAAAGGTGGAGATAGGAGATCACACTCAACTACCAGTTTGAGAAGTGGCACAAAGCACACAAACAAGTTTTATTCAAAATCAACTAACTTTTTACAAATGACACCACCACCAACTTCCCAATAAAAGGTCTAAAAATCTGATTCATCACCCGCATAAATGTACTAGGTGCATTCGAAAGACCAAACGGCATAACCAGCCATTCGTACAACCCCTCTCTTGTCTTGAATGTTGTCTTCCATTCGTCTCCTGGTCTAATTCGAATTTGATGATAACGACTCTTCAAATCAATTTTCGAAAAGATAGTAGCTCCACTAAGTTGATCCAACAAATCATCCAATCTAGGCATAGGGAATCTATATCTCACTGTAATCTTGTTTAGGGCTCGGCTATTAGTGCACATCCTCCACGTTCCATCCTTCTTCGGCACTAACAAAGCTGGCACCGCACAAGGACTTAAACTTTCCTGTACACGCCCATGTTCAAGCAACTCTTCCACTTGCCTTCTCAACTCCTTGTGTTCCTTTGGACTCATTCTGTAATGTGGTCTATGAGGTAACACAGCTCCTGGAACAAGATCAATTTGATGTTGAATGTCTCTCAACGGCGGTAACTCCGTTGGTAGCTCCTCAGGAAATACATCGTCAAATTCTCTCAGCACTGGCTTTACTTTTTCAGGAATCTCAACCACTTCATTACTCTCACGTCCAATCAACAAAAACACTTCAGGCTCCTCTTCTACTTCCTTAACAAACTCCTTCAATGATAACAAAGTTTTCAGCTCTTCAATCTCCTCCAACTTGCTTTCTTCTTGTTGTCGCTTCTTGGGAATTAAAGTGATTTTTGTGCCTTCAAACATGAAACTATAACTGTTAGTACAATCATCATGTTGCACAGCCCTATCATACTGCCACGGTCTCCCCAGCAATAGATGACATACGTCCATGTCCACAACATCACACCAAATTTCATCTTTGTATTTCTTCCCAATCGAAAAATTCACACAAGCTCTTCGTCCAACCTTCACCTCCCCACCTTTTCTCAACCAAGCTAACTTGTAAGGTTTCGGATGTTTCTCAGTCTTCAATGCTAACTTCTTCACAACTTCTGTAGAGATAATATTTTCACAACTTCCTGCATCAATAACAAACTTGCAAACCCTTCTCAAAATAGTGCACGTTGATTGAAAGATGTTACTCCTCAACCAACTTGAATCATCCTCTTGCTTTGGTGTCAAGCACGACCTCTTCATCATTAATGAATACCCTTTATCTCCCGACACATTTTCTTCCTCCTCATCATGTGGTGAATTAGAACATTCAGCTTCTACATCCTCATCTTTAACCTTAGCAATCATCGCTCGTTTCTTTGGCTTCGTACATTCATTGCTTTTGTGACCAAACTCCTGACAATTAAAACATTTGATACCACTATTGTTCCTGGTCTTAGCAACTTCATTAACAACCGGTTTTGCAACAGCCTTCGAAACATTCGCATTGCTACTAGCCCCTTTCATTGGATTGTTAGAATTTGTAAACACACCACCACCTCTCCTACCTTGCTTCTCCCAAGCTAGAGCTTTTTGATGTGCTTCACCAACAGATCTGGGATCAAACATTTTCACCATATCTTGAATCTATATTCTCAACCCTTTAACAAATCTAGCGGTCAACTGCTCCTCTGTCTCCATGATATCATTCCTCGCAATCAGCTGATAGAACTCATCCGCATAATCGTTCACAGACTTTGTTCCCTGTCTCAGATTCTGCAATCGTTGATACATAAGAGACTGATAATTATACGGCAAGAATGTAGCTTTCATCAACTTCTTCATCTTATCCCATGTAACAATCTTTGACTTCCCCATTATCTCCCATGTTAGTTTAGTTTGCTGCCACCATGCCATAGCTCTTCCTTTCAAACGCGTAGCAACCAACTTCACTCTTCGATGCTCGGGAACTTCTTTGAAGTCAAAAATTTCTTCCACATTAGACAACCAATCCAAAAATTCCTCCGCTACCATTCCACCCTTGAATTCTGGAATTTCAGTTTTCAACCCCGATTCCCATCGACGATCATCTTCAACATCCCGATATGCATTTCGTACTTGGTCTCGATCTCGAGAGTGAACACTACATCTACCACCATCTTCATAAAAAACAGATGTACTTCGAGAACGATCTCGACCACCCCCATCTCTATGATCTCGCATATCCCTTCTACTTTATCTGTCATCATCACGGTATGGTTCATGTTCAAACTCACATGGAGTTCTTCTCTCTTCATCTCTATACTCGTGATGTTCTCTTCTCAATGAAACTGAAGATTCTCTTCTTCCTCGATAAGCTTGTGGCGACACCCTCCTCGCTTCCGTAACCGATGGCGAAACTCTGTTTCCTCCATGGTTCGAGATTGGCGACCTTCTCCTTTGTCCTTGATTCATATCATTCACCAGTTTTTCTAACTTCCCAATGCCTTCATCAAACTTTTCATTGATGCGTTGTTCCATTTGCTCGGCTTCTTCTCTTCTATACAACGCTTCAACAATCTGATGGCGATTAGCTCTTCTCGGCGGCATTTTCAAACTTCAATTCTCGGCCTCAACTTCAAACTCTTCAATAAGAATTGGCTCCAAGACTCGGCTTAGCTATGATTGGCTAAGTCTAGCTCTGATACCAAATGATGCAGCAGCGGATTTCTGAAATGGATGAAACGGTGAAAGTAGCAATCGGGGAATTGAAGATACCAAATGGCCCAAATCCATTGATCCAAAGATACCGGATTCTAGCTATCCCAAACACGTTGATCGCGCACGATACCGTGTTTAAAGATCTGCGATTCTTCGACGTTGATCAAGCGCACTTGATTCTGCGAATCGACTTCAACAATCGTTGATTCGAGCGCACTCAAATGCCGAAGGTGGAGATAGGAGATCACACTCAACTACCAATTTGAGAAGTGGCACAAAGCACACAAACAAATTTTATTCAAAATCAACTAACTTTTTATAAATGACACCACCATCCCTATTTATAGGGTTACAACAATTCACTTACACGACTCAAAACAAACAACTAATAGGTCGTGACCGACCTAACACATACGACTTAAAAACAAAGCCATGTGACCTAACAAATAATGACTTAACAGATACAAGTTACAACAAGAACACACGACTTACAATCTTTACATCACGTGACCTAAGTACAACACACGCGACCTAAACTCCATGCGATTTAAGTCAAAGAAGCATATGTGGTACTAGGTCGTTGGCTCCCTTGAGCGACCTAAAGAATAGCGACATAAGGTCGAGCGACCTAAAAAGAAGCGGCCCTTGAGCAACCTAAAGAATAGCGGCATAAGGTCGAGCGACCTAAAAAGAAGCGGCTTCAGGAAATCTTCGAGCGACCTAAAGTTGAGCGACCTAAGTTCTTCAGCAACGGAATCTTCTTCACGCGACCTATCTTCACACGACCTATCTTCCATCGACCTAACACCCCGCGACCTAACTTAGGTCGTAACTCGTCTTTCTTCCCGCAACATAAGGTCGAGCGACCTAATAAAATGCGCGCTGGTTTGTTCATCTCCTTAGGTCGTTTGAATTCCTTAATGTTGAATCCAGTAACTCACGAGCAACCTTCACTAGGTCGTGAGCGACCTTCACTAGGTCGTGAGCGACCTTCACTAGGTCGTGAGCGACCTAAAATCTTTGAATGACTCAAATCTGAAAAGTTAGAAGATCGCGCTGCATCACAATTAGTTGGAGAATCCATTCGAAGTCTTTATTGCAACTGCTATCCAAATTTTGCTTGCTATCATATGGTACAGTTGCATTATTAATACTGACAAACAATGCTATATGTACGACTAAGCACGATGGACCCCTTCTATCCCATTAATCAACTATCTCCAGGTTAACAAATGTCAATATAAAATACGATCAACACTTAATTTCAATATTTCAAATTATAAGGCAAATTTCTTTATACCTGACAGTTCTGGAGAATACTGCATGAATTGCAGTCTTCGAGAGCATGACAAAAAGCTCTGGTAGACTATCAAAGAGCAAGGATTAGGATTCAATCTTTACAGAAGCAAAATTAACAATCAAATCTTTCACTTATCTAACTGGTGTTGAATATGCGTGTATATGATTTTCGTTTAATGATAATAAACATATATACATTCATTTAAATGTATTTGATATTGTACTATTTTATTTTTCACAGATAAAATGAATATTTGCTGAATAAAATAAATAACAAAGAATTGGAATTCAAACGAATATTTTATTCAAACAAATATTTATTACAATTTTGATAGTATAATTTCAAGCTCTCACTATAACTATACAATTTCAGTCACAGTACAATTACATCATAATTTCATAGTTACATCAGTTCCTCACTACATATCACTCACACTCGTATTTATCTTCAACTTCATTTCAATGTGAATCCAACATCTGAGCAATCTACAGAACTATACATTGACGCAGTAAAATTGAAAATAAAATATTTTTGCAGTATAAAACAAAATATGAATTTTGAAAATAATATTTGCCTCAGTTATTTGGGTTGTTCGCCATCATTTATATTCGAATTCATCATACACGAATAGCTTGTGACATGCACAGTGTATCACTGTACATGCCACAAGGCCGTGCACACCAATATATGTATATACACTTGGTATAGTAACAGGGACAGGTGAGCACAGGTCAAACCCAAATTATCGGATTCAACTCAGGTGCAATAAAACAATATCACAATTTTCAGCACAAGGTCAAACCCGAGTTGTGAAACTGGATTCAACACAGGTGCAAATTGTCAAAACTCAAGAAATCAAATCCAGACTGAAACAACATGCATAACTACAAAATCAACCAGACTGTATGCATGCTAGTGCACAATACATACTACAAAGAATTGGTTCACACTGCCTAGGCTCAAGTAAAAGTTCAAGTGCATCAATACCTCATACAGATACAACATGCACCAGTTCAAATACCAAGGTGAAAAACACAACCAACAAAGTATAAGAGAACACAAAACAGTGAAATTCACCAGGTCTAAGGCAACAATGTGCACAGACTTGAATAAACAGGTGACAGAGCAAGGCCAGAGTGATAACTCAACAAATAAAGCAGTTAAAACAAATGTACAAATACAAGCTATATGGTGTACATGTATATCTCAGTGCAACTCATCACGAATGTGTACCAGCTACATGTATGCAATGCAGACAGGTCGAAGTCAGAGACCAGAATCAAGCTACAGATATGTACAAGTAAAGCAACTCTACCACAACCACATTACAATCTAGTGCAGTGAAGTACAGCGGCAGACCAGAAGTGCAAAATGGACTCAAACCAAATGCAGTACAGACATATAGACTCAAGGCAACAAGTTCAAGGAATGCCAACTGTAGCTCAAAGCAAAGTGCACCACTAGACCAACAGCAACTAAACAAATGAATACAAGTAGAAATTCTCAGAACAAATGGAACGAACTAGTGAACAGCAAGATGAACACATGAATATGCAACAGAGAGGACATTATGCACAAGTGAAGAGGCCATGACCAGAAAACATGACCAGGCCAAAGACAAAGTAAACATGTATATAGAACAATAAGGAAATCAAGCAAGCATACAAGCTAATCAAGTTTCAAGTCAGGAGTATCGAAGTCACAGCGAAATCGTCAAAACAAAATCAAAGATGTTTCCTTTATCAAAGTTGAACAAGTCGATGTCAACAAAGAAATACAAATCAAAGTCAAAATCGTGATGGCCGAAGTAAATACGATCAGTGACAAGGCCAAAGTCATCAGAAAAATCGAAGTTGACCAAGTTAGAAATCAAGTGTGTGTACAATTTGAAAAAGTCAAACATCTAAGTTAAAAGAGGAAAGTTTCTGCCGTATCGATCAAGGAAAGATCGAACGCTTCGAAATCCAAGCCGTGATTATCAATTAATAGAAAAGCAAAATATACGCATAGGAAAATGTCATAAATCATCTCAAACGTTCAAGCATTATCAAGTGGCCGAGAAAAAGATTTGACAAGTTCAAATTAATTCCAGACGAACGAAATCAAGGGTTTCGAACCCTATATAATGGTTAACATCATCGGCAAATAATGGATTCGAGTACGAGCAAAAACAGTGAGCAAAAATAATAAAATCAATTCCAAAATCATCTTCATCTCGAATCAATTCGAACACAGGGAAATCAACAATCAAAATCAGAGAAGATTACTTACAAAATCAAGCGTTGTTCGAATCAGCCGCAAGGAAGCAAGCAAGCAAGCCAGCAAGCAATCAAAGTGAAAGCGGCGACTTCAGCCCAAATTTCACGAGGCCAAAGTCAAAATCAATCTCTCAAAAGCAAAGACGAGGCAGAAGCCCAAATTTCACAAGACCGAAGCTGTAGCTAAAGAACAAGACGAGGCCGAAGCCCTAATTTCAGAAAGAGGAACGAACGCACAAGGAAGCCAACATTTTTCACTAGAAAAGGAACGGGCCAACATAAATAAAAAGGAAGAAAGGGATTTTTCTTTATCACTTATTTGGGCCGTTTTTTTATTGTGTTATTTTGGCTTTAATTTACAAAGGGCTTAGAATATTTAAATTAGGGATTTTGTTTTGTTTTTATTTTCTGTACTTTTCAAATCAAATCTGGGTAAATCACCACCTAGGATATAGGTTGTGTCAGATTGTCTAGATAGGATTAGTTCAGTAAGCAGGGTTTGCGAGTTTGCAAAACTCTATAGGCGGTAGCAGGGTTTGCGAGTCTGTTAGAGTGTTTGTAAGCGGGAGACTGTTTAATTCTAATAGAAATCTGGGAATGCAGCAATAGGCAGGGGTTGCCGAAGCTGGGTAAATTTTGTGTGTGATTTACTTTTCAGCATATTTACTTCTTTGCAGTTTGTTTTTGTGTTTAATTCGAGAAAATTTGCTATAACCCTATTCACCCCCCCTCTAGGGTTAATCTAGATCCTACAAGTGGTATCAGAGCCCGGTATTTTTCTTTAACTCTAGAGTCATGAATCCACCAAATAATGCTTTTTCTGAGGGGCAATCTATTGCTAGGCCACCCATGTTTAATGGGAATGATTATGCTTATTGGAAAGTTAGGATGGGTATTTATCTTAGTTCTGTTGATTATGATGTTTGGGAAATTATTGAAACTGGCTATAAATCTCCCACTATAACTGTTGGTGATACTGAGATTCCTAAACCTAAGGATAGATGGGACGCTAACGATAAGAAATTAAAAACTACAAATGCTAAAACCATGAATGCTTTGATCTGTGCTCTTGATAAGAATGAATTTAATAGAATTTCTCATTGTAAAACTGCGTAGGAAATTTGGCATACCTTGGAGGTGACACATGAAGGAACTTCTCAAGGCAAGGAGTCTCGTCTAGCCCAATTCAGCAATGAATACGAGAACTTTGTGATGGATAAAGGCGAGAGCATAAAGGACATGTTTGGACGCTTTTCAACTTTGGTGTACAATGCTAGAGCGCTTGGGAAGGTATTCACTGAGGTAGAGCTTGTGAGGAAGGTGCTACGAGTCTTACCAATGAACTTTGAGGCAAAAGTCACAGCAATACAAGAATCGAAAGATCTGAGTAAACTAAGCATGGAGGAGTTGATCGGCAACTTGATGACATATGAGCTTGAGCTAAAAACAAAGGAGGAACGCAACAACTCTGAATCAAAGAAGAAGACGATTGCCTTAAAGAGCAAAGAAGAGAGCGATGAAGAAGAAGAAGATCTAATTGAAGAGCTTGCAATGGCTGTCAATAATCTTAGAAAATGGTCAAGATTCGGGCCACGCAAGAAGAAAACAAATGGTAATAGGTCAAAAGATTCTGACAATTCCGATAATAAATTGACTTGTTATAACTGCAAGAAGCCTGGCCACTTCAAACAAAAATGCCCACTTCTCAAAAACAACAAAGGAAAGAAAAAGAAGAAGAAGGCCTTTGTAGCGACTTGGGATGATAAAGAAGGAGAGGAAGTTTCAAATAATAGCTCAGAGGAGGCTAATTTGTGTCTTATGGCAAAATCAGATTCAGAAGCAAGCTCAGAGGAATCTAGTGAGGTAAGTGACTATTCTTATAAAGAACTTGTTTTGATGTGTTGTGATCTTACTAAAACAATTGATACTCTTGAATCTAAAATTGAAAAACTGAAATCTGATAGGAGAGAACTTGTCCATGAAAATTTTAGGTTAGAAACTGAACTTGAAAATATTCAAAACCTAGACTGTAAAAAATGTAAAATTTTAGATTCAGAATTATCAAAACTTAAGAATAGCTTTGAGAATCTTGAAAAAGAAAACTTGAGCCTTAAGGAAACTATTGACACTAGAAAAAAGGATTTCATAAATAGATGCACCTCACTTGTGACTGAAAACACAACACTAAAAACCAAATTCCAAAATCTTGAGAAAACTCTGAATAACTTTTCAAGAGGAGAAAATTCATTCAACATGTTATTGGGAAATCAACTTTTTGCTAACAATAGAAAAGGACTAGGTTTTGGGAAAACACAAGTTGATGATAATGCAAAAGGTAAGAGTGTCTTTGCTAGATGTGGAATAATTGAACATCGTGTTGAAAATTGTAGTCATAGGAACAAGAACACAAAATTTATACAATTTTGGGCTCCTACGAATTCTACAAACAAATTTCATGTCTATTGGAACAAGAATGAAAGGACAAAACAAGTTTGGGTGCCAAAAGGAACATATATTAATAGTTTTGGGTCTACTCAAACATATTCATCAAATTATTCTACCACTAACAACCATGGACCTATAAAAACAAATAGGTCACAAAAATATTTTACCGTGTAGGTGTGGTGGCAGGCTAAGGAACAACATTAGTGTTATCTGGATTTTGGCTGTTCCAGACACACAACGGGCGACAAATCAACGTTCCTTAGCCTAGTATAAAGGTGATAGATTCACAATGGGCAAACAACGAAAGATTATCGTACAGGTAAAACAGGTAATTGTATTTATTTTCAAACGATAGATAAAATGTGAAAATCTGCACCATAATCTAAATTAAATCAGCCAGTTATGTGAAATGATTGATGATGTTAATTCTGATTTTTTTATTAACCAATCATCTTTAAATAGAATTACTTGAAGTAATTATGATGGTTGATAGATTCTAACTTACTTGATATGATCTTACATGACTTGTTCTTATCTATGACTTTGATTTGTGCTTAAAAGTTGACCAACCATTATTTTTCATCATTGAACTTAATCTGCTTGGTCAAATTATGATGTTGATTGATTACTGATTACTCATGGTATAAAAAGGTTTCTAAGAAATTGTTGAAACTTTATGAAATTGGTGAAACTTCCAGAAATTGTTTTGAAATAATGATGATGTTTTAATGACTGTTGATCCTATGGTTTCTAAATCTGACACTATGATATTTGTTTGATGGTTAACACGACTTCAATTCAAAGTCAAGAAAATTTCGTTTAAAAATTGTTGAAAATAATTCTGAGATAGTTTGTTGAAATTTCACAATCTGGTCTATGACATCCAACGAGTGAATATTGAGTGAAATTTAAAGTCAGATGCAGATCACACTGGTAATATAGTTGATAGAAAAATTACTAGTGGAACGTGATTATATTTCGAGACATTCATTTGCTGCATCATTTTTCAAAGAAAATATCTGCATATTTTTCACTTGAAATAATTTCTATTTTAGCAGAAATTTTTCTTGAAAACCCCTTCTAGAAAATAATTTCTATTGACCTTGTATCAGATTAGTTATTTAAGAAAATTTGATTTTATAACTAATTTTGAAATTGATTTTAAATAACTATGTTAACTGATCTGACCCCCTAATAATTATCTAAAAGATAGATAGTGATTGAAAATAAGATGAGTGTTGATATTAATCATATATTATGACTTGAGAAAGTATAATTAGAAAATTTCTTTAGAAATTTAAACAAAAGTTATAAAAACTTTTTGTTAATAAATATTCCATGATCATTTCTATTTCTATCATTTTTCTATCGACCATCACTCATCAAAAGTTAATATAGTATGTCAATATGTGGTAGTTTAAACGGGAAATCATTTGTGCTTCAATTTTATTATATTTCTAACAATAAATAATAATATCCAAAATATTCACTCTCATTTAAAAGTCCTCACGGTTATGCATGAGTGAATTACTTGGATTTTTTATTATGTGTTTCCATGCTCATTTAAAAGTCCTCACGGTTATGCATGTATGGAACGCATATCAAAATTAATTGATTAAATAGACAAGTTGATTCTAATCCCATTTATAAGTCCTCACGGTTATGCGTGGTTAGAAGATACTTGAATTCATTTAAAATAAAAATAAAAATTTAGAATACTACTAATCTCATTTAAAAGACATAACGGTTATGCATGGTTAGTAGATATTCAAATTTCCTGAAATAAATATACCACAAATAGACACAACTATATTGTTTTATTTGATGATATCAACCTATCATTCTAAAGTGGAATATGCATCAATTAAAGTATTTATGATTTTTGTTTGATTTTCTTATTGAAATTAATATTTACACTCGATTGAGCTTTAATATTGTATTAATGTCTATCACTATATCTCTATTTTTCTATTACTATTACTCTTTTGCTGATAACAAAAGGGGAAGAGAAAAGTTAAGATTTTGAAAATAAAGGTCAAAGATTTTCTAATTGTACTAATTGTATCAAGGCTCATTTGAATTCCTTTTTTCTCATGCATATATGTAGGGGGAGTATTGTGTAGAAAGAGAGCATTTAAATAGGGGGAGCAAATTGAATAATCAAATACATTTAAAATAGTCAAAATCTTAAATATATGTTTGTTATCATCAAAAGGGGGAGATTGTTGAATATGCGTGTATATGATTTTTGTTTGATGATAATAAACATATATAGATTCATTTAAATGTATTTGATATTGTACTATTTTATTTTTCACAGATAAAATGAATATTTGCTGAATAAAATAAATAACACAGAATTGGAATTCAAACGAATATTTTATTCAAACAAATATTTATTACAATTTTGATAGTACAATTTCAAGCTCTCACTATAACTATACAATTTCAGTCACAGTACAATTACATCATAATTTCATAGTTACATCAGTTCCTCACTACATATCACTCACACTCGTATTTATCTTCAACTTCATTTCAATGTGAATCCAACATCTGAGCAATCTGCAGAAATATACATTGACGCAGTAAAATTGAAAATAAAATATTTTTGCAGTATAAAACAAAATATGAATTTTGAAAATAAAATTTGCCTCAGTTATTTGGATTGTTCGTCATCATTTATATTTGAATTCATCATACACGAATAGCTTGTGACATGCACAGTGTATCACTGTACATGCCACAAGGCCGTGCACACCAATATATGTATATACACTTGGTATAGTAACAGGGATAGGTGAGCACAGGTCAAACCCAAATTATCGGATTCAACTCAGGTGCAATAAAATAATATCACAATTTTCAGCACAAGGTCAAACCCGAGTTGTGAAACTGGATTCAACACAGGTGCAAATTGTCAAAACTCAAGAAATCAAATCCAGACTGAAACAACATGCACAACTACAAAATCAACTAGACCGTATGCATGCTAGTGCACAATACATACTACAAAGAATTGGTTCACACTGCCTAGGCTCAAATACAAGTTCAAGTGCATCAATACCTCATACAAATACAACATGCACCAGTTCAAATACCAAGGTGAAAAACACAACCAACAAAGTATAAGACAACACAAAACAGTGAAATGCACCAGGTCTAAGGCAACAATGTGCACAGACTTGAATAAACAGGTGACAGAGCAAGGCCAGAGTGATAACTCAACAAATAAAGCAGTTAAAACAAATGTACAAATACAAGCTATATGGTGTACATGTATATCTCAGTGCAACTCATCACGAATGTGTACCGGCTACATGTATGCAATGCAGACAGGTCAAAGTCAGAGACCAGAATCAAGCTACGGATATGTACAGGTAAAGCAACTCTACCATAACCACATCACAATCTAGTGTAGTGAAGTACAACAGCAGACCAGAAGTACAAAATGGACTCAAACCAAATGCAGTACAAACATATAGTCTCAAGGCAACAAGTTCAAGGAATGCCAACTGTAGCTCAAAGCAAAGTGCACCACTAGACCAACAGCAAGTAAACAAATGAATACAAGTAGAAATGCTCAGAACAAATGGAACGAACTAGTGAACAGCAAGATGAACACATGAATATGCAACAGAGAGGACATTATGCACAAGTGAAGAGGCCATGACCAGAAAACATGACCAGGCCAAAGACAAAGTAAACATGTATATAGAACAATAAGGAAATCAAGCAAGCATACAAGCTAATCAAGTTTCAAGTCAGGAGTATCGAAGTCACAGCGAAATCGTCAAAACAAAATCAAAGATGTTTCCTTTATCAAAGTTGAACAAGTCGATGTCAACAAAGAAATACAAATCAAAGTCAAAATCGTGATGGCCGAAGTAAACACGATCAGTGACAAGGCCAAAGTCATCAGAAAAATCGAAGTTGACCAAGTTAGAAATCAAGTGTGTGTACAATTTGAAAAAGTCAAACATCTAAGTTAAAAGAGGAAAGTTTCTACCGTATCGATCAAGGAAAGATCGAACGCTTCGAAATCCAAGCCGTGATTATCAAGTAATAGAAAAGCAAAATATATGCATAGGAAAAGGTCATAAATGATCTCAAACGTTCAAGCATTATCAAGTGGCCGAGAAAAAGATTTGACAAGTTCAAATTAATTCCAGACGAACGAAGGAAAATCAAGGGTTTCGAACCCTATATAATGGTTAACATCATCGGCAAATAATGGATTCGAGTACGAGCAAAAACAGTGAGCAAAAAGAATAAAATCAATTCCAAAATCATCTTCATCTCGAATCAATTCGAACACAGGGAAATCAACAATCAAAATCAGAGAAGATTACTTACAAAATCAAGCGTTGTTCGAATCAGCCGCAAGGAAGCAAGCAAGCAAGCCAGCAAGCAATCAAAGTGAAAGCGGCGACTTCAGCCCAAATTTCACGAGGCCAAAGTCAAAATCAATCTCTCAAAAGCAAAGACGAGGCAGAAGCCCAAATTTCACAAGACCGAAGCTGTAGCTAAAGAACAAGACGAGGCCGAAGCCCTAATTTCAGAAAGAGGAACGAACGCACGAGGAAGCCAACATTTTTCACTAGAAAAGGAACGGGCCAACATAAATAAAAAGGAAGAAAGGGATTTTTCTTTATCACTTATTTGGGCCGTTTTTTATTGTGTTATTTTGGCTTTAATTTACAAAGGGCTTAGAATATTTAAATTAGGGTTTTTGTTTTGTTTTTATTTTCTATACTTTTCGAATCAAATCTGGGTAAATCACCACCTAGGATATAGGTTGTGTCAAATTGTCTAGTTAGGATTAGTTCAGTAAGCAGGGTTTGCGAGTTTGCAAAACTCTGTAGGCGGCAGCAGGGTTTACGAGTCTGTTAGAGTGTTTGTAAGCGGAAGACTGTTTAATTCTAATAGAAATCTGAGAATGCAGCAGTAGGCAGGGGTTGCCGAAGCTGGGTAAATTTTGTGTGTGATTTAATTTTTAGCATATTTACTTCTCTGCAGTTTGTTTTTGTGTTTAATTCGAGAAAATTTGCTATAACCCTATTCACCCCCCCCCTCTAGGGTTAATCTAGATTCTACAACTGGAAAAGGGGAGAAAGCAACTGGATGACTGATTTTGAAATTCCAGCCTCTGTTGAATATAAAAGCAGCAAGTTTATCGCTCACTTGGTTGAGGATTCTGGAGAATTACATAATAGTACCGATCCCCTCTCAGAGCTAGGGTTTAACAAATCTCCTAGCATAAAGCAGACATCGCACGCTGAAGCTAAAGCAAAAACCAGTCATGAAAAGGATTTTTGCCTCTTATCAGATTATCGCGAGTTGCAAAAATCTACTAAGAAGAATTGGAAGCCTCCTTAGGCCATTGTTTTTATCTGAGTTCCCTCGTCAGATCGCCATTTTTATTCTATTATTTCGAGTTGAGATGGAGGCGCAATTTACCCTAAAGTTTTTTAGGTTTCGTGTGTTTGTAGAGAGTTAGCGGGTATTATTGTAGGGAGAAAGCGGGTGCTTTTTTACCCGATCTCATTTTTCATTTTGTATTACTTCTGGGCTTCGCCCATTTACCTTTGTTAAAAGGACCTGCATGCTAGTAGTGAAAAATCAGGTCAATGATTTTGCTAATTTTATCCAATAATTCAACTAAGAAACCACTGAAGTTTATCAACATTCAAATTCACCATAATGGACTTCATGCGTTTCCTTTTATTCGCAGATGGTAAATGCGATCAAAATTTAATTTCTAGCTAGTTCCTGCAGACATAATAAAGCTTGATCAAAATACGAGGGATTACAAGGTTTACCATGATTTTCAATAAGTTTAAGCTTTAAAGCAGCAAAAATTGTATATGAAAAGAGATACAACATATGGGTACATCAAGATGGCCATAAGCAGAGACCAGTTAATAAACAGGTGGTAAGCATGTATATTAAAGCCACGAAGAACAGTAGACAGCTTTGAAAAACTATATATTTTCAAATGCACTAAATGGAGATGTCAATCACAAAACAGGCTATGCACATAGAAGAGTGATTTTGTTCACACTCTTTTTCAAAGTGTGAACAAAACACCGGCTTCTATTGGAGGAATTCAGGGGGTTCCATATGTGACTCCCCAATTCCTCCAATAGGAGGAAAGTATTTTGGTCACGCTTTAAAAAAAGTGTGAACAAAATTGTATTCATGCACATAGAACGAAACAAAACATGTCAAAATCAACACAAGCATTTAGATACACGTAACCAATAAAATGTTTTTTTTTTTTTGAAAAAGAAAGGCAAAAGACTTACAGTCCTTTTCAGTCTTATATGTTTAACGTTCTAACCATTTTCTTTATCAGGGGCATAGATTTACAGTCACTGAAACTTGCACTAATCAGGGATGCAAATCACGATCAATAGTAATACTGCATCTAAATAGTGTGGCAACAGACTGTTGGAGAAAATAGGTATGAATAATATATGGAGACTGAATCTCTTCAACACCGAAATACGGTAATCGCTGAATGGATTTCATTAAATAGGAATAAAAATAAATGATCCTTCCGAAATAAAGAAACCTCAGAAGTTTAGAAATCGGTGAATGTAAATTTGACATTCCGTAAGGATAGAAAATTGTCCGCTTTTCAATTAACAAACATGTTGAAAGACCAAACAATAAAACATTCAAGGTATGTGTAGTATGATTTATCAACTGAGATATTTGCAAATTACATATACAAATTCCACTGGAGATACCATATTATTGAGCTAAGCAATTGGAATTGAGCCTTTAAAATTAGGGCATGGCTTATTAAGAAAAATTATCATGATATAGTATGAAAGTCATTTGAGGCCAAAGTTGCAGCTGATTCCTTAAAATAACAAAAGATATTTATCGATGTAGGGTTAAATGAATTTTCCAAACAAATAATGGAGTAAACTTGACAATCAAATACAATTTACTCTCAACACCACTTGTAGTTTTTGATAATGAAGAAATCTTTTGATTTCGAAAATGAAAAATTATGTTTAAGTTAAATTTGGTTTATAGAAAAAGGATTATAAAAAAATGATTATTTTCCTCTAAGCCAACGACACATTGTCAAGGTTTAGTTAATCAGAATTTAATATTTATAAGTATATAAGTTAAACTGAGGTTTTTTTATATTAATATTAATGTACATATGTTTTTGATTGTATAGTTAAAATAGGTGGTTAGTCCATCAGAAATAATGTAGAAAAGAAATGAGATTAGTCATTATCGTGCATATTGTTAAAGAAGGTGGCCTATTCACAATAAGCTATAATATTTGAAGAGAATGATAAATGAGTGAACTAACACATCATCTTTTTACAGTATCATACTTTAATTCTAAATGAACCAAGGGTGCGGAATTGATCAACTTCAATTTCATATGAGGTCTCACTTTCAGAGGTAGTCTCTTAATGACTTGTATTTTATGTTTTATTAGGACAGTGGTTGTTGAAACTAAGGAAATGTACCGAAGAATGCACACACGTACTCATATATGAACAAAGCTAAATTTTACTGTGCTTAGAATGAACTTTTATATCAAACCAAAGGTAATAGTAAAAATACTAAATAGTATAATCATGGAACCATAACTACGTGAGCCTACGAGTGGGCATAAATGGGGAAACAAGCATCGGGATTTGTTTTCAAAATTTCGTTGAAAAATATTGGTAAGTCAAATTATATAATTTATTTGAAGATAGTACTTTACGTTTTCTTTAGTGTGGATGTTTATAGAACACGAGGGATTCAAACAACACAGAAAATATTACCGAGCTTGCTTACTAGTCACAAAGTGCAAATGGACACAAAAGACTGCTTTCAAGCATAAGAAAATGTAGAGATGATTGAACTCAGTACTTATAGACAGTAAGTTACACTAAGGAGCAGAGTAAAGAAAGTTTAACAAAATCACATAAATCGGTCAAGACAGCAAAACCCAAATGGAAATTGGAGCAAAGAGTTGTTAAATTTTGACGACACTATATGGAGATTTGTAGAGGTCGGAAGTAGCTTCGTAATGAAGAAAACGGTTCGCAAATCAGAGTTCGGAGGTGAAAGTTATAAGGGAAAAGATGAAGTGAGCTGAATTGGTAGGGTCAGACGTCTGAGGAAAATGGTTAGGCGTCTGACCCTTCAGCAAATCTGCACCAGACCTGTTCCAGAGAATGAGGTCGGACGTCTGACCAAATGGTCAGACGTCTGAGCTGAAGCGAAACTTTTCAGTAACTAAAGTCAGACGTCTGACCACTTTGGTCAAACGTCTTAGGGCGACTTCCGCCTGTCTTTCACGTATAGGCTTGACGTGAAGATTTGTGATATCTGTAGGGGCAATTTCGGAACATTGCCTAGGGTTTCTATTCTTCTATATAAGCAACTGCAAGAGATTAGCCTCCACTAATTAGGGTTTATCAAAACCTAATTTTATTCAAATCTCCTCCACAAATCAATTTCTAAATAGAATTTTGATCATTGTATTCAATCTCTTGTACTCTTCTCATCAATATTAATAAAAGCTCTCTCTTAAAGTGGATGTACACTAACACAACGTTAGTGGAACCACTATAAATCGTTGTGTGATTTATTTTTATTATTGCTTTTGATTTCTGAATTGCTTGTTTGAGATTGTGATTGTTTTTGGATTGGTTGAGATTGGAATTGAGTTATTGATTGGTTGTTTTTACACTTCTTACCACGATCCCGTCTTCCGCTGTGCTTGTGGGGTTTCGATTTGAGTGGTCTCCAGTTAGAATCCCACCCCAACATTTGGTATCAGAGCATTGGTGTTGGTAGGTGGTTGTAGAAATGCCTGAATCAAGTAGTAACTCATGTAGTTCCTCAATGGGTACTCTAAGTAGTGTAGCTCCTTATGTACGTGGTTCGTACGCAGCTTCAGGATCATAATTGGTAATAGACAAGTGGAATGGCGATAATGATTTTGAAAAAGGACAATGGAAGATGAAAGCGGTTCTAAGGAGGAATCGGGTACATCGGGTAGTGTTTGACAAGCATTTATTGCAACGGACATCTCGGATGTTGAGAGAGAGGAGATGGAAGAGTGGGCATTCACTACACTTCAACTTTCTATGGGAGAGAATGTTATCTCTGAAATTAGTAGTGAGACAACCGCTAAGGGTATTTGGGACAAGTTGGAGGAGTTATATATGAAGAAGTCACTAACAAATCGTTTGATCTTATTGCGAAAGTTCTTCACCTATAAGATGAAGGAAGGTACTTTGCTAAAGGCGCACTTGAATATTTTTGATGATTTGCTAATGAAGATGAAGGCGGTGGATTTGAAGATTGAGGAAGAGCAAAAGGCGATGATATTGTTTTGTTCGTTGCCAGATCGCTATACCGGTTTCTCAAATAGTTTGATCTATAGCCGAGATACATTGACTCTTGATGATGTCAAGACGGGTCTTCTTAGCGAGAAGTTGCAGGATCAAATGAAGGAGTAAGGTGATGGAGGTAGTGGTGCTAGTAATGGTTATGGTTTGTTTGTGGAGAAGGAGAGGTATGTGAAGAAGGAGAACCGGGGGCGTTCTAAATCAAGGAACCCCGGTTGGAGAGGAAAGTCGAAGGAAAGAAAAGGCAAGTGCTATATTTGCAAGAAGCCCGGTCATTGGAAGAATGAGTGTTTGGACAAGGAGAAGGAAAAGAAGGAAGTAGCATCTTCATCAGTAGCGGTGGAGAGTGGAGTTGGTGAGGGAGATGTAGATGTTTTGTCGACGGTAGCATCGGATGTTTCGGGCAGCGAATGGGTGCTCGATTCGGGGGCGTCTTATCATATGACGCCAAATAGGAATTATTTTTCTTCTTACATCGACAAAGAAGGAAATTCAATTGTTATGGGAAATGATGCTATTTGCAAGTCGAAAGGCATTGGTTCCGTGCAAATTCGGATGTTTGACGGAGTGGTTCATACTCTCATTAATGTGTGCTATTTTCTGGGACTTGGGAAGTCTCTTACCTCTTTGGGGCAGCTAGATTCTTTAGGTTGTAAAATCACTATTAAGAGTGATAGCTTGCGGGTTTCGAAGGGTGCCCTTGTGGTGTTGAAGGGTGCTAGGACTCATGGTATCTATTTGCTTCAAGGAGTGACTATAGAAGGTGAAACTTGTATATGAGTTGATAGTTCTCATGGCTTGGATGCGACTAGGTTGTGGCATTTAAGGTTAGGTCATGTCTCGAAGAGGAGTTTGGACGTTCTTTGGAAGAGGGAGATGATCGATGGATAGAGTTTCAACAAGTTAGAGTTTTGTGAAGAATGCGTTATGGGGAAGCAAACTAAAGTTTCATTCGGTGAGGGAAAACATGATTCAAGAAGAGTTCTTGAGTATGTTCACACGGATGTTTGGGGACCGGCACCTGTAGCTTCTTTAGGTGGAGCTCGCTATTATATTTCTTTTGTGGATGACTTTTCTCGGAAAGTTTGGGTGTATGTACTGAAAGCCAAGTCGGAGGCATTTGCAAACTTCAAAACATGGAAGGCTCTTGTTGAGAATGAGAGTGGCAAGTCTTTGAAGGTTCTAAGGTCCGACAATGGCGGAGAGTATGTTTCTAGAGAATTTTTGGGGTTTTGCAAGCATCATGGTATTCGGAGGCATTTTACTACACCTGGAGATCTGCGGTCGAATGGTGTTGTGGAAAGGATGAATCGTACTCTACTTGAGAAAGCTCGATGCTTGAGATTGACATCGGGTTTGACTAAGGGATTTTGGACTAAAGCTTTGTCAACTGCGGTGCATATTATTAATCGAATTTTGTGCTAAGCTATTGGTAACAAAATTCCGGAGGAAGTGTGGGAGGGAAAAAGCATTGACTTGAATTATCTTCGTGTGTTTGGTAGTCTGGTTTATGTGCATGATCCGAGAAATGATAAGCTTGAACCCAGATCTTTCAAGGGGATTTTTCTTGGTTATATGGATGGAGTAAAAGGCTATCGGATTTGGAATCTGGAAACAAAGAAGGTAGTGAATTCTCGTCATGTTACTTTTGATGAGTCAGCATTGTTCAAGGAGAATAGAAGCTCATCGGATGTTCCGGATTTGGTTCATGGTGAATCAAAGGAGAAGGAAATTATTTCCACATTTTGTCCAAGGAGTAGAGAGAGTAGAGTAGTAGGAGATGCTTGCGAGAAAGTAGCGGTTGATGTTACATCACATAGTCCATAGGGTGTCTCTAGTAGTGTTGGTGATGTGCATGATTCTAGAGAAGATTCGGTTCAAGGTGGAGCCGAAGGAAGTTTGGGTGATGGTATTGCTACTCGGGTTGGTCGTCGTACTATAAGACCACCCGAAAGATATGGTGATTGGAACTATCTTAGCTTTTGTGATAATTTGGACTATGCTCTTCATGTAGTCCAAGATGAGCCGATGGACCTTGATGAGTCATGGAGTCGAGTGATAGCTCGAAATGGATTTGTGCCATGGAGGAAGAGATGCAATCATTGTTGAAGAATCAAACTTGGGATTTGGTTCCACTTTCTAAAGGAAACCGTGCTATTGGGTGCAAATGGATATACAAGGTGAAGGATGAAGGGAGATACAAAGCTAGGCTAGTGGCTAAGGGGTTTGCACAAAGGAAGGAAAAGAGCATGATGAGATATTCACACCGGTTGTGTGCCATACTTCTATCCGGATATTACTTGCTATAGTTGCTATTCATGACTTGGAGTTGGAGCAACTTGATTTGAAAACCGCCTTCTTGCAGGGGACTTGGATGAAGACATCTGCATGGAGCAACCAGAAGGTTTTGTTGTGGATGGTAAGTCAAATTTGGTTTGCAAGTTGAAGAAATCACTATATAGTTTAAAGCAATCACCTAGACAATGGTACAAGAGGTTTGATCATTTTATGCTTGAAAATGGTTTTGATAGAAGCATCAAGGATGCTTGTGTTTATTTCAAGAAGTTGAGAAATGATTGTTGGGTGTATTTACTCTTGTATGTGGACGACATGCTCATTGCTTCTAAGGATAAGAATGAAATCAACAAGCGAAAACTGAGTTTGAAATCAGAGTTCGAAATGAAGGATCTTGGAGAAGCAAGAAAGATATTGGGCATGGAAATTGTAAGTGATCGAAAGCATTTTGAGTTGAAACTAACTCAAAAGGAGTACATTGAGAAAGTGCTTTGCTGGTTTAGCATGGAGAATGCAAAGGCATCAAATACACCTTTACCTTTGCATATGAAGCTTTCGAGTAAAGGATCATCTATCTTGGAGGAAGACAAGGCTTATATGGCAAAAGTGCCATATGATAGTGCGGTTGGAAGTCTTATGTATGTTATGGTGTGAACAAGGCCTGATATTGCAAATGTTGTTGGGATGGTTAGTCGATACATGGCTAATCCGGGGAAAACGAATTCGGAAGCTATGAAGCTTATATTAAGATACCTTAAAGGCACATCATCTCATGGTCTTGTTTTTGGCGGTAGTAAGGCGATGGATTGCAAGTTGGTTGGTTATTGTGATTCGGACAACGCCGATGATAGGGATCGTAGAAAATCAACTTTCGAATATGTCTTCGCACTTGGGGGTACTGCCATAAGTTGGAGATCTAGATTGTAGACCGTAGTTGCTTTATCCACTACGGAGGCGGAGTTGATAGCCGCAGTGGAGGCGGCAAAGGAGGCACTCTATTTGAAGCGATTGTTGTGTGATTGGGATTCGGGCATGATAGTATTGATGTTTTATGTGATAGTCAAAGTGCTATTCACTTGGCAGAGAATTTGGTGTTTAGCTCACGGACTAAGCATACTGAGGCGAGAGAGTCATTTCTAGTAGCCATGGATGAGGATAAGCAAGTATATCTTTGGAAAGTGCACACAAAGGATAACGCGGCAGACATGTTCACTAAGGCAATGCAGGTTGGGAAGTTCGAGCATTGCTCGAACTTGATTCGCTTGGAGAAGTTCTAGGTGCCACGAGGTGGCACGGTTAAGGGAAGTGCTTGGTGGCAGATGAGGAAGAGTATCGGTGAGAGATTGAGGTTCTATCTTCTTGGTAAGTGCTAGTCTTTGGTGAGATAGCTTAGGATTTGGATGTTTTCAACATTTCATTAGCGAGCGGGGGCTTTGCCTGAGCTCGTTGGTGGAGTGCAATGGGTGGTGGCTTTGCCGGAGCTTATTGCGAAAGCATTCATGTTTGGTTGAAGGTAGAAGAAGTGATAGTTGGTGCTATCGGTTGTCATTGATGGTACGATACCATTGGAGTTGGAATGGATATAGTGTCGAGGTGTAGTGTTAAATTTTGGCGACACTATATGGAGAATTGTAGAGGTCGGAAGTAGCTTCGTAACGGAGAAAACGGTTCGCAAATCGAGAGTTCGGAGGTGGAAGTTATAAGGGAGAAGGTGAAGTGGGCTGAATTGGCAGGGTCAGACGTCTGAGGAAAATGGTCAGACGTCTGACCCTTCGGCAAATCTGCACCAGACCTGTTCCAGAGAATGAGGTCAGACTTCTGACCAAATGGGTCAGACGTCTGAGTCTGTGCAGAATTGATTCCAGAGACTTGAGTCAGACGTCTGACCAAATGGGCAGGCGTCTGAGCTGAAGCAAAACTTTTCAGTAACAAAAGTTAGACGTCTGACCACTTTGGTCAGACGTCTGGGGCGACTTCCGCCTGTCTTTCACGTATAGGCTTGGCGTGAAGATTTGTGATATCTGCAGGGGCAATTTCAGAACATTGTCTAGGGTTTCTATTCTCCTATATAAGCTAGCTTCAGGTCCCAGATCTGGGTGTACGAGCAAGCATCTGCAAGAGATTAGACTTCACTAATTAGGGTTTATCAAAACCTAATTTTCTTCAACTCTCTTCTCCACAAATCAATTTCTAATTAGAATTTTGATCATTGTATTCAATCTCTTGTACTCTTCTCATCAATATTAATAAAAGCTCTCTCTTAAAGTGGATGTACACTAACACAACGTTAGTGGAACCACTATAAATCGTTGTGTGATTTATTTTCATTATTGCTTTTGATTTCTGAATTGCTTGTTTGAGATTGTGATTGTTTTTGGATTGGTTGAGATTGGAATTGAGTTATTGATTGGTTGTTTTTACACTTCTTACCATGATCCCGTCTTCCGATGTGCTTGTGGGGTTTCGATTTGAGTGGTCTCTAGTTGGAATCCCGCCCCCATCAAGAGTCTTTCACACATAAGCATAATAATTGGTATGATTAACAATAATACATAAATATTAATTATCATTTCTGGAAGAAAAAAATATGTATATTATATCAGGTCGCAAAGAGTACATACCATAGGGTTAGGTGCATATTCAGTTTTGCACAACATTTGAGATGATTCATCATGACTATTGTAGTATATCTAAAGAAATGAAGTCACAGAGAAAAAAAATGCACACACACATGTGTGTCTGGGGGGATGGAGGGGCGCTATGTATTCAAAATGGCTACCATAAGGAACAATCATGAGTGTTTCTTCGATAAGCAACATAATATACTGGAAAGATGGTTCCTGCTATTTAACATCTCTTAGGTATCTAAAAGTATGGTAGCAAATGAGAATGCTTTAGAATGGAAAGTTAGATAACCCAATTCACCTATAGTTTAAATTTTTCTTTAATTACATAAGTTGAAGGTAATACATTGCTAGAAAAATACAGGTGTCAGCTGTAAAAAAAAGGATGAGAACGTTATTGTGAGCATTATGCAAAAGCCATTTGCCAAAACTTGAGTTTGCTAGATAACTGCAAAGATGAAAGATCTTCTCAACGTATATATTTCTTTGAGTAGTATCAAATATGTAGAGAAGAAAGATTATTATTTTGGTAACAAACCATGTTATTCTTAAAGTAATCACAAATTAACTTATTCAAACGTGGTCATCTTCATAAAATAAGTGATTCAAATAATGGATGGAAAATTTGAAATAATGGATGAAATCAAAATATGAAATAATGGATGAAATCGCATATCTCCACATAGTTGACTACCAAGTGTTGAATTAATGGGGATCATTTGTTTGATACAAATCATGCATCTCCATGGAATTGTCTCCAAAAATCAATCTCCCTATGGCTATCTCCATATGCATGTATTTGTTTGGTGTTTTGATTAAGTGGTCAAATTAATCACCATCAGTTTGACATGTTTGATATGCGTAAATATTTAAAAAATAGAGAATATATGTTGGTTGCAATCATACACTAACAGAATGTAAAAATAGGCTGAAAAACTTAACTTAGATGATGATAGTGAAAAGGATAAACTGTATTCTTATGGTAACTAACCTTCTTTGATGAAAAAAGTATAAATTGTGTATTAAAGATGAATTTTCTTAAAAAATGCTTCTACATACAAAACCATGTATCAATTTTTTGCTGTATTATGTGGAAAAAGTAATTTCGAGAATGTCACAACATATACTACAGGCAACATACAATGGAAATTCGAGATATTTAGAGCAATAATAAGCTCAGATAGAAAAATATTCATGATAAAATTTGAAATTCAAACAACTCCAATGCATAATCATAAATTAAATTATTCGGATAATGGATGAATAATCAAACATTCTATAAAATAGTTTTAAAGATCATACATATCGAGATAGCTTTATTCAGAATTCGTACTTCATGTTAATATTTAACATTTTCTAGATATAAGTAATCCATAAGTGATCTCATGGAAGGACAGATTTCATAATTGTAGCAAAGGCCAAAGATAATACCTATTCATCTTCGACCATATCCAAACATACTAATCCAGAACTTACTTTCAGCTACAAAATAGGAAAGGTTAGATGAGTTAATATCATTTATTTCTATGTAATATATAACCTACAGAACCAAAATGGATTATATACTTTCAAATCGTACTGAGTATTATAATCTACAGAGGCATATGTCAAACCCTGAAATTATTTTCTAGTGCCTTAGGATAATCAATTGCTTCTTCAACCACCATAATAACTGCAAGTAAAAACAAATTTACCTAAAATCATGAATATATGTAAATAAAATAAAGGATCAGTGGTAAAAACACAATAATTTAATGAATTAACATTAAGATTAAGATATATAAGATATTTTTTGGTGACCATGACACTATTCTTTGTATTTAAATGGAAGGGTACAATACTTTTACTATATAATTTGATCAAAATAAACGGTATATTTTTAGGAAATCTAATTATCTATTTTAGAAAAATCATCTATCATATGCATAGTAAAGTACCTGAATATTATCCTAACATAAACGATGCTTCAAAGAATGTACACTCAAACATACCCATTGTTGTAGATAGTAGTACGCTAGTGTAGAACCTATGTACAACATATAGTTATATATTATGGTATTAACAAAGTTATATAAGGAGAAGAAACAACAATCTATAGATATGCACCAGAAAAATTAATTATGTACCTAACGAAAAAGATGATGTGTGGGGTTGTGGCCTTCCGCTCAACACTGCTGATCAAAAAATGTACCTTGCATATAAGCACCAGAACTGAAAAATATGGAAATTATAAAATTGTAAGTTATTAAATAATAAGGTTGTACTCATCTAAACAATGATCGTAGAGATATCCATGGATAAAACCAGCGACTTCTCTTACGGCTTCAAAACATGAACACATTTTAAAATTTTAATCTGAAAGTCAAAAGAAACATATAAACTGATTAATATGGGATATAACAAAATAAGGCTTCGAAGTACACAAAAAGAATTAGATTGGCCTCTGTGCAAAGATCTTAGTGTTGACTACTACTTCCGATCCGACTATGTGGTCATCATTGTCGTCTATTTCGATGAATAGGTAGGGGAAGGGCATATGCAAGGAAGTATTTAATTTTTTTGGTGAATATACTGTCAAAACGAAAAGAGTTAAAAATTTATAAACAACCAATATTGTCATAGGCATAGAAGATTCAAAGTGCGCCTGTTAATGAATTTACCGAATACTAATTGCATGATTAGTACCTCTCATAATTGTTATTACCATATGTGCGAACAACGTATCATTATCAAAATTTTGCTGTACAACAATTGTTGCAACTTTAATTGAGGCTAAGAGGAGAAGAAAAGCACAACCATGTACAGTCACAAACACACACGTCCATACACGCACACATATTATATATATATATAATTTATGTCCTTTACTCCAGTAATCGAAAACTTAAACCACTTAATTATGGTTGCCATAATTAGTAAAAAGGAGTAATTATCTAAATAACATATATGTTTTTTCTTTAAAGTTCCAAAAAGTAATAATATTGTGAATTAACATGGATGTACATATCAAATGTAATCCAATAGAATCGACGTGCCATATTGTTAATGAACTTGAAGAAATAGGAAGAAGCATTAACATATATGTATGTGTGTGTGCACGCACGCAAATATTAAACTGCTTGAATACATCTTCATTAACATCTTGCTAGTGTTAATCCCTGTTGCGTTGGCATACAAAAAAACATTTGTTTCAGAATACAGGCAACTTGTAATACCATTTCAAGTTTAAACTTAATTGGTCAACAGGATCTAACTATCATATTACTCAATTCCTTTTAGGACTATGATACTTCTAAGAGAAATTGAAATAGTCTTAAAATAATATTTTTACACAGATTATTTTAATTAATGTTTTTACTTATTCTTGGCTGAATATGCAAGCAATCAACTGATATGCAAGTCTTAAAAGAAAGTTAGGTCAAAATTAAAGCAGCACGATAATGATTGTTAATAATAATCGCATATGCCATTGTTGTAGTTCTGTAAAATTACCAACTTGCATATTCCTATAGAATGAAACTATCATATTACTCAAATTATCATGTAAAATTAAGAAAACAAAAATGTAAACACGTTTTCACTATTTACATTAATCCCTAAAAATAACATAATACATCCTTGAAGTTCAATTCTGTAGGAACAAAACTGTTCATGGTATGTACATTTTTTTGTGGCCAAAAGATATTTTTAATTTTTGCATGTTCATTCATCACTCGCTTAGTATTCTTAAACATAAATTATATCACTCACAAATAACAATGGCATAACGTGAAGTAAATGTTGAGTAATGGAATAAAAAAGAATAAGATTTAAGGTACATTAATCATGTAAAATAGCAAAGCCAAATTTTCTAACATATACATTGTATTTATTTCACAAAATGAAAAACCAAATCCAAATTACAGGCTACCAAGATCCCAAACACCAAAAATCACACCCTTGATTGGCGACCAACAAAAACATTCCCTCAGCTTAAACATTACCTCAACTTAAAAGTCAGTAATCCTATTACAAACAGAAAATATTTTGTGCAAAGAAGTCGGTAATCCTATTACAAAGTAACAAAAATTATTTTATACAAGGATAATTGTCATCCAAAATCCAAAGTAAACGCATACCTAGCTAAAATCAATATTCTAAAATTAGTACAAAACGATTTGTTACCTAACAATAACAACCTTTTTCACTATTGAAGACAAAACAAACATTTCCATTTGCGTCTAAACTTATTTTTGGATAAATCAAACAATCAATTTCAATAAACATCTCACTAAGCATTAACAGATGGCAATGTATCTAATATTTATTTTATCCAAACAAAAGAAGCATCAGATGGAAATTTACAGATATTAAAAATAGCTATCCAAATAGGGTCTCATGGTTCTACCCTCTCTGTTGCTAACCTTTGAACTGGTACCACAATACAAAATTATACATATTAAGAATATGACAATTTTGTTCAGTGTATTACCTTTGAAAACCTATTCAATTCGATTGGAAAGAGGAGATTGATCAAAAAATATAACACAATAAGAACGAAATCAATACTATTTGCTACTTTTTATAAATCTACGAAGTCACTGACTAATCAGTGGGAAGATAAACATTTAATCAGCATGAAGAACAAAGAACTCAAATCGATGACGAAAGATTGTCTCACCTGACACCCAGTAGATATCTGAAATTAGCAAGCTAACATATGATTTCTTCCTACGACACGTGGGAAGCAGCGGATTCGATAAGCGTTGATGAGTCAATCAAAATCAAAGCTTCAAAGTTGGGAACCCTAACGCAGAAACTCATTAGAACGAACGAAGGAATATGAATGGATAAGGCACAAACAGAGGATATTTTATTGATTTCGACTGGACCAAAAGGGGGAAGAGGAGATTAAGAGAGGGGAAATTTTCTACTGGACGAAAAGGGAGGAATAGAAGACTATCGACAGTGCAGAAAGAAATTAATACGGAGACGGTTGAGTTTAAAATTCTAAGAGTGCTTCTGCGCTGCTGAACCAAACTCGGTAATAATGGTATAGTATAGATTCATCTTTAAAATGTTAAAGAACGATATGCTAATACATAAAATATTTGAGTAGCACAGTTGAATAATGAAATACTGCAACAAATATCTCATTTTTAAGTTCATCCACTAAATTTCATCAATCTCACATGAATGACTACATATTGCTCTAATGTCACAAACAACATATTGCTACAAATTTAGATGCAAATTCTGCACTATAACATGCTATAGACTGAGCTTAAATTTTCAATCAACTACGTGTCTCGACACTAATTACATTTAAAACATCTAAATATTTCTTCAATAGTGCACTTAATACAACTTCATGAACATATTACTACACCAATATTATGGCACTTCCGTCGGATGTATGCATAGAACTTTTATTTATAGAATAGTGCACAAAAATTCAAGTGATATATTCATAAAATTCACTATATAAATTAATTCTAGTTAACATTCAACCAAAGAAACTATTACTAATGACATCATATAGTATTTCTATTACCTTCTGGTTGCACAAGATGTGTACATGTATACTCCCTTATGAATCCAGTCTTTATGTCCACCTTTTCAAGCAACCTAATAGAAACTCCAAAAGTATTGTTTTTCTCCAACTTTCTTATATGATAAAGAAGCACCTACAATAGCAGTATGGTGTTCAAGATAGCCATGTAGGCCATTTGCCTAGTGTAGTCCCATAGGCATACGTCATGGCAATATTTTGGAACAACCAAAAATAATTTGACAATTGCGAACATTTTGAGATGTGCTGTAAATATTAAAACACAATATAGTCCCTCTATACTCATTAATTCAAATGTATATATCTATAATATTTCTCTATTATATTTAGAATCAAGGAAAAAACATAATTACTATGTAATCACAATATGTGTGTGTGTAAATCTTTAGCCTAGATAGCTTGTGGTTTTTCTGTCCAGTGGCATACATCAGTTCTAGCTTATCAAATATACATATAAATAACTATAGGCATTGTTTGAGTGCAAACGACATAGTTGAATTTTTCCTATTGAACTCCAAACAAACCTCACTTGCCAATCAATGAAATTATTACGTGTGTAATGGTTGTAGATGATCTCATATACAGTATATATTGCACATATGAAAACATTTATAAAAAGATTAAGTGACTAAGAAACTAACCATAAAATTGATTAAGGGAACCCAGAATAATTGAATTAACTTCTCTAATCTGGTCATCCTTCATTTTAATCAACAACAACAATTGTCATTTAACTTTTGTATCCTAACCCACTGACAGCCTCCCAATTTCTTGATTTTCTCAATCCGTCCATCACTATAATGTTATTACAAGTGAAACATTATATAAAAACCATATAACACACATGGTTTAATTTCAATCTAGTTGAAAATCATAGCATTCTTGAACAGATGTAGTAAACATGTCATTTCATATAGCATTGGGAAAGAATCATGAAAGATAAAGCAAAATTCAACATGCCCATAAATTATATAAACTCTTCATATTTCGCAAACTTGCCATATTCAAACAATCGATAATAGCCAATTACAGACAAATAAACCTTTACATTCAAATAATTGGAAAATACTTAAGGTTCACCATCGTACTTTTCAAGTTTTCTAAAATTTATATTATGCAAATGAAATGTCTAATGGGGAAAAGGTGAAGAAAATGAGAAATTAAAGTGGAAACGTGTGTAGTGGAGAAAGAGGTGGCTACATTGGTAATGTGATAATGGAAGTAAATGTTCCTTTTCTATTGACCAAATTGACAATGAAGCATTTTCTTAGTATCTAACTATTAGGATAAGCTGGGTATTTTGGATATTGAACAAAAGGCTTCACTTGCAATAACAATGGTCATCTTTATGAATTCTTTATTAGGTACTAAAGACAAACTAACGTAACAGTGTTGTATTTACTCTGTTATAGCTTAACCTCAAACTTTTGGCATGTAGTGAACAATTCTCCCTATAATTTCCCAAGTAAACGCAAGATTTGGATGCCTTTATATGATCACTATTTAAATATATGTGATTTTTGTTCAACATAACTTCACTTCATGAATGGACCTTGTAATTAAGTTACCCTATTGACAGAAAATTCAGCCTAAATTTGAGCCATAAAAATAAATAAAATAATTAATATGACTGCATTATTTTAGTAAAGACAGGTGATTTGTAGTTGATAAACCTATCACAACCTTATGGTGTATCAAAGTAATAATAGATTGGAAAAATTACAGTTTAAACCGACTATTGATTAATCAAGGGAAAATATATTCAAAATAAAATGCATTGAGGAGCAATTCATGTGCTTGATACATCTACAATGAAACGTTAGTCCAATATATAACAAAAGCAATAATGAAGAAGAATGTGATTGCTTTTCGTGACCCTTGCTACGCATATGGACATATGTATAATTAAAATTTGATGAATTTCTAACGTTACAAAAGATATATTAAATTATTTATTTTATACTCCTAATTTTCTTCGATTGTAGATTACCCCACACATTTCTAGAAACATTTCTACATATTGTTTGGCTCGTGTCTTTGAATCTACCACATCTGACTTGAATAGTGATCAAAACATTTGTGCATTCATGCCCGTGCGTATACATACATACAAACGCTCCCCTAGTGCAAGGATAGCAAATATTTTCCATGTTTTTTCCGTTTATTTTTTAAATCCACTATGTCATATTTGGATACTATAACTTACATCCTAAATAGTTTGTAGCTTAGATTCCAAATGTATAGAAAGCTAGATAGTGATTGCAAATATAAGACACTTGGGAATTAGTCGTCAATTTAAAATTTATCAATCAAGGTTTAAACATATCCAATTTCAAATTTGTTGAGGTTTTGGAGTTATGCAGCTTATGTTAGTACTCAAAACTCATAAACTATAATATAAATGGAGTATAAATTGTGCATATAATTCTGCATAAAGAATGGTGGAAAATATGGTTTAAACATGCCAGAATAAAACAAAGAAAAAATCTATTTTTTTTATCTGTTGAAATTCTAATTTTATTTTCTTTGAAAACTTATCACAATAACTCCTTAACTTCATCCAATACATGCAAAATAAAAATATAAATGTCCATGAAATTATTTATTTTTCTCAGGAAATCAAAAATCAAAAGAAATGATCAAAAAATAAAAGGATTTAAAAACCAACAGACGGATACTTCCTTTAATCAACTTCAACTAATAATAATCTGGTTTGATCTTCACTTACGGGTTATTTATAGAATTGTAGATCATTAACGTCATTTAGGAATTTTCTCCTATGACCTGAGAAGAATTTTTTTTTACTTCCATCGGTACTAATAAATTAGACCGAGAGCCTTAACAATGTACCAAGATTTAACATTCATTGAATACATATGAAAAATAGTAAAATACTGATAAAATAACATTCGTAAATAGTCATAATACATATTGGCATAATAAATATTTCTATCAATACATATAAACATAAAGTTAATGCGGCAAATTAATGCGAGTAAGTTATAGTTAAAGCATGCTAGTAAGGCTTGCCAATAAGGCCAACCATAATTTTTGTTAATTTTAGAAGCTTATATGGTACTTGTAAAAAAATTGGTCTTCCTAATAATAATTAATTAATAGAAATGGTACCTAAATTTTATATCATGTACTTATTATGTCCTTATAATACTTGACATAATTAGCATTATCGCTATTTTTAGCTAAAACTAAGTGGACTGGAAAGGTGATGGTGCAACTGTATTGCAATAGTCAATAAAAAAGACTAAAATAGGGTTACACACAAAATATATAGAAGACTCAAAGAATTGAGCTTTTACTCGTAAACATCGAGGAAGTATGCATCGTGCCCTCACACATACTCTAGGAAAATCACATGACTAATGTAGTCAGTGTGGATCGAACTCTCGATCTCGTAGGTGGAAGCTGACATTAAACAACTACACTATCCATGCGAGGATAACTTTACATACATACATACATACATACATATATATATATATATGATTAAGAATATATATATATATATATATTATATATAAAAAATAAGCTTGATGCTTTTTATTTCAAAGACCGTCTAATTTAAACCTCTTTAGCTTAACTATCAACTAACTACTTTGGACTAACCCAACAATAGATATATTACTTATTTATGTCATTAAATATTTTGATAATTTACCATTTTTTTAGTTAATGTTTCACTGTAGTAATAACTTACTAAAGAAAACTTATTCTAGCCAGGAAAAGAAACGTGTA
Organism: Allium fistulosum; assembly: GCA_030737815.1. Classification (NCBI taxonomy): domain Eukaryota; kingdom Viridiplantae; phylum Streptophyta; class Magnoliopsida; order Asparagales; family Amaryllidaceae; genus Allium; species Allium fistulosum. The sequence goes on from CM060906.1 coordinate 332,647,443, forward strand.
AATAAATTTCCATAATCTTTTAGGTAATTCGGTACTATAAGGGATATGGTCTCATCGAAAGAAGATCATTACGCATAAGTTATAACAATGAAAAAGATCCGTTTTGATGTCTGTATGCATAATGTGTAAGTACTAAATCAACGAAATTTATCGATTTACAAAATATTTATTTCTGCTAATTTCATAAAAGATAGCACTTTATCCATGTAATAAATACTTTTTAATATCAAATTAAATTAAGGAATGAACCTGATGGCCTCGATCCTTTCACCGTTATTTGGTTTCTCACAACAGAATTTCTTCCACTCCTTTAACAATATACTAAAATATTTGTTCATTATTTTTTCAATCGTTAACTTGTTTTAAATATCTATATGCACAAATTCAAGTTTATGTTCAGTAAATAACCAAGCAGTTGACTTTGATCGATTATACGTGAGCCAAGCATTTGCAACAATCACAATCAACAGGCCAGTGATCTGCAAATAAAAGAAAAATGATGGTAAATAAAATTAAAATAGGATCTCTATTTTTAAGCTTTGATTTTTAGTTCTTACATATACGGAGTTTATCTACGCAAGAATAGACTGACGTAAATTAAGGTTCCATTAAAAATTGATGGTCTCGCATTGTTGTTAAATTTGCATGGCACTATTTAATTTAGAAATTAGCAATTGCTAAAAGAATTTGCACATAATGCTACTGTAACGACCCGTAATTTGATCACTTTAATTAAAGATGTTTAAATTATTTTAAATATTCAAATATAATTATTTTTCATAAATAATCAAGTTTTAAGTGATAAGTAATAATAATGAACTTATTTTGGAAAAATGTTCACAAAATTATTTCCTTTGAAAATATATCAATAAAATGGTCAAAAACCGTTTTATCGATAAACAGCTCTATAATCGTAAAACGTCGCACACGAAGCTGTATACATACACTTATTTTTATAATTGAACAATAATATGTAAAATCAATTATTTTGTCTATGAAAATATAATGTGTTTATGACATCATCAGTGATGCCCTTATATTTAATATATAATTAATTAAATTTAATTAAGATTTAATGATTTAATAATTCTTATAATTATTCAAATAATTATTTTAAAATGATTAGAATTCATTTTAAATAGTTATAAACTAATAATAAATCATTTATAATAAGTTTTATAAAGATATTTATTTGATTTGAAAATATAAGGAAAAATCGATATCGCTTTATCGATATAATAGCAATTATTGTAAATAATTTTTAATATTAATTTATATGGTTTTATAATTCAAATATGATCAATTTTATTCACCTAAAATGATAAGAAATTAGTTTTCAAATTTTTTTACAAATACATGTACGTTAATTAATAAGTGAAAATATGACCGGAAATTAGAATTAAAATTCGCAACAGTTTGACATATATAAGTTATACAACGTTGTTTATGTGACTTGTACATCTTTGTGGCATGCACACATATATTAACATATACATATATATTTATATATATAAATACATACATACATATAATAATGGTAGAAAAGTATAAATGTATTTACATATGGTAAATATGGAAAAATATCTAAGTTTTAAAAAGCAAACATCTTCTCGCATCAAATCCACCTTACACCACCACCATCACCTCCACATCATCCATCACATGGGAGGAGGGATGTCGTGCATTTTAGGGTAGGCTAGGAGGGGATGGCAAGGGGTAGTTTCGTCCATCCATGTTATGATATTTTGGTTTTCTAAAATCCTATAAATATTGTACCCCTTCTTCATATTTTTCACACAATTTTCTTCACTTCCTTCTCCATATTATCAAGCTTATTAATGGCTTCTCGTGTTAACAAAGTTATGGAGAAAAATATCTCAAAAAGAAATTAGATAAGTATATTATATATATAGTAGTAAAATATCTCAAAACAACTTCAAAACTCCTCATATACCTCTTTAATACCCACGGCCACCACTCCCCAAAGCCAAGGCCGAGCCCACCACCAAGCAAATAAAAGGCTGTGGGCATCCAAGGCCAAGGCCAAGCCCATTCAAGGTCAAAGAGTTTGATTTCGTGAAGTTTTATTTAGTGATGGCAAAGCTATAGCCAATTTTAAATTAGCTCGAGGGAAAATGAATGTGAGAAACTCCTAATCTATAATTCTAAATGCAACAATTCTTTTCCAAATCTTTTAAAAATATTTTTAAATGGATAATAATGTAACAGCCCGCACCTCACTTAACGCAGATATTGTCCCTAACTTAGTCACCTCCGCCTCATAGGCCAAGCCAAGGTGTGGGGTTTTGTTCCTCAAAAGGCCTCGACGTTGTTATGAGGTGAAGGCTTTGGTATATAAGCACCCACTTCATAGTATTTTTCCGTGATGTGGAACTATTATTCCCATTTTGAAGGGGTGTTACAATCTCCCCCCTTTAGAGCCCAACGTCCTCGTTGGCTCAGGAACACAACACTACCCAGGCGTCGTGGCTGTAACACGTACAGACCACAATTCCGGCTGGGTATGGCTCTGATACCAATGTAACAGCCCACACCTCATTTAACGCAGATATTGTCCCCAACTTAGTCACCTCCACCTCATGGGCCAAGTGAAGGTGTGGGGTTTTGTTCCTCAAAAGACCTCGACGTTGTTATGATGTGAAGGCTTTGGTATATAAGCACCCACTTCATAGTATTTTTCCGTGATGTGGGACTATTATTCCCATTTTGAAGGGGTGTTACAAATAAGGTATTTTAAAGGTGATTTGAAGGATTTATAAATTATTTCAAAGTGGTTAAATAAATAATTAAAATTTAATTAAGTATGTTAAAAAATTTAGAGTCGATCAAATAACTTGACCGCCTTATGGGTTACAGAGAGATAGTGTATAGCTTTGAGTTTGGAAAATCAGTTTCCTACTCTCCCTGGTTATCTGGATTGGCCCAACGGAGGGAATAGTAAATTTGATTTACTCGGATCAAAATTTTCCAAAATATAAAAGATATAAATATTCAAGTATAAATAACTTGGATTTTATGAAAATAGTCTTCTTATACTTGGTGTTAAATTCCAAAGAGGGAACTCGTATTGTTCGTGGAATTTAAAAGGTGATTTCGCCGTTATTCCGCCTATAGTACTGGTTGAATATGGAAATTGATATTCAATAGAATTAGATGATTTCTATAGATTCCGCTTACTTAATATTGACTAGTTTTGGATTATCATCTTAGATAACAAGATTTCAACTCAATCAAAAATTTGATTTGGAATTAAGAAATCTTTGTTAAAATTTAAATAAATGATTTTTCAAAGAGAGGTTTAAGGATTCCGTATATACCGAAAATAAATGTTTTAAAGATATATATCTCTTGAAGATATTTCTGATAAAAAGGAAGTAATAAATCAAAAGAATAATTCCCTATTTACTTAACATTTCTTTTATCGATGATTGGTTCGAAGGAATCGGGGTCGGATTTGGGTGATTCCTATCCGAAGACCACTTTGAACCAATTAACGTATTCGAAGTGAAGCCATGGAAATTTTTTGGAAGATAGAATGTAGGGCTGCTTGTCATTGACCCTCGGGGAAAATTTCTCATTTCATATTATGTGGTAGTAGTTCTTCATTTGAGATCTTCGATGCAAGGGCTCCTCGCTACTAATCCTAGGGGTAATTCCCGACAGGATATGATAAGAGAGTTCCTTTAGTTTGTCCTGTTCCAGGACAACTTATATGGATGAATGTATGAATTTTCATTTCTAATTACATAAATTGATCTCTAGAACGTATCATCTGTTTGGTGATGGAGAATGCAACTTCTGTTAGCTCAGTAGTTATGTAACGACCCGGAATTTCACTGCGTTGATTTCAAATATTTAATTAATTTTAAATATTCAAATAAATGGTTTTATAATGAAAATGAAACACATTTTAATAATAAATAATAATGGTGAAATAGTTTTTAAAATTTGTTTACAAAAATATATAGTTCGATGAAAAATAGAAAATGTGACCGAAAACCGTTTTCCGAATTTTCGACGTTTCATCGTATAGAAGTTGTTTGAAATGATGTGTGCACGTTTGTATATATATATATATTCAAATATATGAAATGTTATAAACATAGATTAGTAATTTAATTAGGGTTAAGTGTAATTAATTAAGTCAAGAAAATGATGATGTGACAATTTGACAACTATAATAAAAAGTAAAAGTAAATGTCACATCGGGGAGCATGAATTGACATATTGGCAACTTGAGTACAAGTATTAAATGGCATGGTGGCTTGATGTGAAAGGGGAGAGGCTATGGTGGCACTGATATCATGGGAGGAGGAGGACATGGTGATGTGGCATTCATGGAATAGAGGGTAAAGGACGAGGGGTAGTTTGGTAATTCAACATGTTTACATAATATACAAACTAATTTTCCTAATTGTTATTTCACTTTCTCATTCTCTTTTCCATTTTCAAAACTTTTCTAAGCAGGGAAACAAAACTACCATGGCTTCTCTATATAGATTTTAGGTTTTATAGTTTTTTAAAATCAAATTCTTACTTTAAAAACTTGGTTTTAATTCACTTGTTTTCATCTCCACTTTCTCCATTTTTCCTCCTACTTCATTCAATCATTACTATCTCCACACTAAACCAAATCAAGATTTTCTTTTTTTCAAACCATGTATATTTCTAGTGGCTACAACTTTTTCTTGTTTCGAGCTTAGATGCTCCAAAAATTCATTTTATTGCAATAGTGTTTTTGAACCTAGATTTTGATGTCCGAAAATACCCCTCACTGTTTTGGCTATAACTTCCTCAAAATTTACCTTTTTTGAGTAATTATTTTATTTAAATGATAAAGAAAAGAATTATCTAAAACTTTCCTTTTGACCAATTGTAACGACCCGTATTTTTACGGATCGAAACATCGTAAAACAGTTATCATTTGGTCGCATTGTTGATTAGTTGTCCAGGGTCTAAGTCCTAGGTCGTATAGAAGTTAGGTCGTAGTGTGGTTAGGTCGTAGTAGACGACCTAAGGAAGTGGAGCGACCTATAGGAATTGGGCGACCTAAGAAGTGTAACGACCTAAGGAGTTAGGTCGTGTGGTAGTTAAGTCGTATAGGAGTTAAGTCGTATGGTGGCTTAGGTCGTGGGGTAGGATTAGGTCGTAGGAGCGACTTAAGAGGTTGGAGCGACCTAAGAGAGTTGGCGACTTATAGGGGTAGACGACTTATAGGATTGGCGACTTAAGAGTTAGCGACCTATAGTGGTTAGCGAGTTAGCGTAGTTAGGTCGTAGACGACCTAAGATGATAAGTCGTATCCTAGCTAAGAGTTAGGTCGTGAGTTCTGGGTTGGGTTAGATCGTAGGCGACCTAAGATAGTTAGGTCATGTGTGTGTTAGGTCGCAGGCTTGTTAGGTCGAAGGTCGCGTATGGATGCGCTTATCTGTTAAGTCGTAAGTCGCGTAAGTTGTTAGGTCGCGTGAGTTATTAAGTCGTGGCATTTTTAGGTCGTGGAAGCGCATATGTTGTTAAGTCGCTGGGTCGTTAAGGCACACATATGTTAGGTCGTAAGTCGCGCATAGTTAAGTCGCGCATTGTGTTAGGTCGGAAGGTTAGCTAAGTTGTAGGTCGTGATGTTGTTGAGTCGGAGGTTGTTAGGTCGTGGGGTTTTAGGTCGTGGACGACCTAAGAGCGAACGACCTAGGGGAAAATCAGCCTATAAATAGGAGGGTTTTTCTCACTTTTTGGGATCCGGATTTCGAAGCGACGAAGTGCTGCCATTTTGAGAGCTCGACTTCTACACTTCTTCACTTCTTTTCTCCACTCTAATCTAGTGATTCCTTCCATCCATATTGAAGATCAAATCGAAGATCCAAGAGCTTAGATTGAAGATCTTCATCCTTCGTAGAGAGATTTCATCGTTTGAAGCGGATTTGTGATAGATCGAGTTAGATCCTTCGCTGTCCAGATCTAAAGTGGGTTTCTTTTGAGGTGTTTAGGTGATTTGGTGAGTGGTGATTATCTCTCACACGGATCCAAAGGAGTATATCGGATCGTTGGCTTGATTTGATGTTAAAATAGTGATTTCCATGCATTTTCCTAATCCTAAGTATAGAACCATATAGATTCATTGTTCATAATGATTTGGCATCCATTTTACTACATGTTAACCTATGCAAGTTCATTCATCAAGATTATAGAGATATTACTCATGTTTTCATGCTTGTTAGACTTTTGACTCTTTAATTACAAAATTGCCATTATTGTTATAATTGTCTATTTAGATCATATTTGAATGCTTGATTACTTGGATTAATGTTTGACTTGATTGATTACTATTAATTAGATGATTGATGATTTGATTTAGACCGAAGGTGATTCAAAAGCTAAGGGAAAGGCTCTTGAATTGGAAAAACTACTTGTGACATATGTAGCGGATGATGAAGCTCATATGGATAGATTTGATGATGATGTTGAGATGAAGCTTTGCTATGATGATGATGAGGCGAAGCATGATATGAGATAGTCTTGGTCTAATCTAGACGGGATCATTCTAAGCAGATTGATAACTCGATGAAATGGTTCGAGTTTGAGGATAATGGTTTGCTCGAGAGGCGCTTGAGCTAGTATGGAAATAGTCGTCGAGGAGGATGACTAGAAGGCTGAGATCTCATCGTTGTTGAAGGTTCTAGCATGCTCAAAGCAAGAGTACGTTGGGCAGATTCGATAGTCCCTGAAGGCTACTGATTGGTAGTCAAGTACTTTGGGCAGATTCGATAGTCCTAGGCACGGGTCACGATGACGTGCGGGAGTAATGTCTAGAACCGGGGTTTCCATTAGCCCTTGACGGACGGATGAAAGAATGAGCCGGTCATTCAATTAACGATGATATCGAAGCAATGATAACAGTGATAGCCAGAGTCATGGATGTTTGGTTGTATCGTCATTCGGTCTCAAGAGCAGTGTTTTCTGGGTGCTTATCTGATCTTGGTTTAGGCCTTGGGGGTTTGTGCTTGGAAAACATCGCCCTTGACTCGAGTGATAATTGCTTTACTTTAAATTGTATGCTCTGCTATGTTTGCTTCTAGTTAGTGTGTGTCTGGGGGCTATCACTGTAGAAAGAGGTGGAGTGGGAGGGTTGTATTCCTATTCCTTTTTCCTTTATGCTCTTTTGGTATGTTGTTAGTTAATTTACCGTTCACTAAGACTGTTGTCTGACTCAAGGCTTTATGTTTTAACTCTTATTGCCTTGGGCTGTTCGTCCATTTTGGGACGGGCAGACTAGGTAGCAGGTGATAGGTGTTGTTCTTGTTTTCCACGATGCTGATGTCGAAGACGAGCTAGAGGGTTGCATATTATCTTCTTACTATATGTACTGGATGTTCCGCTGTTTGTATATTCTCTGAGTGTTATGTAGTGAGGCTTGATGTATTGACTATTCAGATGTTTGTATTCAACTATTATGGAGTTTTATTGATGAGATTCTATTCTGTGAAGCTTCACTATGTATATGTTCTATTGTATTTTGTCCATGCGCTGTGAGTAATACGATAGATTCTGTTGTTTTAATTTACCTTGGCAATCGTCCATGCTCGCCTGGCACACATTACAGCGCACTATCTCTAGGTTCGGTGCAGGGGTCATGGGCGGTCGTCACATTTGGTATCAAAGCATTGGTTAATCGATTTTACCCAACGCTTGCTGACGTAACTACGTATGAGAGACGTAATTGTATTTTGATGGATGATTACTATATATAATTTAGTAGCTTAGTAGAGTCTGAGTCCTTTATGCAGTTGTTTCTCGTGATGTGCTGACCATTCCTTTTTATAGATATTAACGATGAGTCGAAGAGGGAGACCAGCTGCTAGGGAAAGCCGTGCTGCTGAGGGGACTGCTAATTATGCAGATATGTTCGAAGCTATGATGACTTCGATCATGAGAAGGATACTAGTTCCGGGGACATCAGTTGATGTTGGAGTTCAGGTTCAGGCTCCAAGACCGGTGGATTTTGCTAAGTTGTGTAAAGACTATACTGCTCTTGGAGGGAAGGTTTTCTTGGGAACAGAATCAACTATTGTAGTCCAGAGGTGGATAAATGCTTGTAGAAGGATCTTTGGTGATTTGGGAATTGAGGATGCAACTAAGAGGAAGTTGGCATCAAGACAGCTTCAAGGAAGAGCTTCTGATTGGTGGAACTCTATCACCATTGATACTCCGGAGGAAGAGATTACTTGGGAGCAATTCCAAACCAGATTTGAAACTAAGTTCATTTCTACAGCTCAGAAGTCTGTTCTATTCAAGAAGTTTGTGGAGCTCAAGCAGGGAGGAAGACAAGTTCTTGAGTATGTTTCTGAGTTTGAAGCCTTGTCCAAGTTTGCCCGGTCGTATATTGAATCTTCGTATCAGAAGAATGAGAAGTTTGAGACAGGCTTGGACAGTTATCTTGGAAGACAGTTGGTGGATCATTTGGACGATTCATTTGAGAAGCTTGTGGAGAAAGCTCCCATGCATGAGAATTTGTTTCCTAAAGAGGGATCTGTTGTTGCTGTAACCAAGGAGGAGTCTAGACCACAGCAGGGTGGAAACAAGAAGAGGAAGCAACAGCAGCAAAAGGGTAGGGATGGCCAGAAGAAGCTAAAGGGCGAAGTGACCTGCTACAATTGTCAGCAGAAAGGCCATTTCTCTAGGGATTGCAAGAATCCGAAGGTGCCAGTGAAGTGCCACAACTGCGATAAGCTGGGACACTTTAAGAAGAATTGTCCAGAACCGCGAAGGGACAAGCAGATTGTGCAGGCTTATGCTTTAGGGGCTGTTCCATCATCTTCGAGAGCTCCTACCGCTGAAGAGAAAGGAAAGGGTGTAGTGGTTCAAGGTACTCTTTTCCTATGTGGTGTTCCAGTGAGAGTGCTATTTGATACTGGGGCGTCGCATTCGTTTGTTTGTAATGAACTTGTAGGCCGGTTGGGTTTAGAACCAGATATTGTTGATAGGCCATTGGTTGTGACTAATCATGTTGGGGGTTCGTCTTGTTTGTGTATGTTATGCCGTGATCTGATTGTGTCGAGTCATGGTTGCTCTTTTGTTTGTGATTGTTTTGTTCTGAACTTTGCGGGGTTCAGAATTATTTTGGGTATGGACTGGCTTAGGAAGTATGCGGCAAAGGTTGATTGTGAAAGGTTGGAGGTGACAGTCGAGAATGTGGAGTGGCGAAAGATTGTGATACGATGTAAGCATGAAGAAGGCGTCTTCATGAGCTTCATGTATTCGCTGGTTGTTCCACGGGATGGACTGTCATCAGTGCCGATCGCTAATGGATTCGAGGATGTCTTTGACGAGGTCAAAGGGTTACCGCCGCATAGAGAGATCGAGTTTCGTATAGATCTAGTTGAAGGAGCCAGACCTGTTGTGATGCCTCTTAGGCGGATGGCGCCTAGGGAGCAGCAAGAGTTGAGGGTGCAGGATGATGACCTTTTACAGAAAGGATTCATTCAGCGTAGTGTGTCTGAATGGGGTGCACCAGTGGTGTTCGCAACCAAAGAGGATGGATCGTTGAGGTTGTGTGTGGATTATCGTGAGCTGAATAAGGTGACTAAGAAGAACAAGTATCCATTGCCGAGAATAGATGACTTGTTTGATCAGCTTCACGAAGCAAAGGTGTTTTCTCAGATGGATTTGGCAACGAGATTTCACCAGTTGAGAGTGGCTAAGGATAGTGTGCCGAAAACTGCTTTTAGGACACCATCCGGTTTCTTTGAGTGGCTGGTAATGCCGTTTGGATTGACCAACACGCCAGCATATTTTGTGGATCTTATGAATAGAGTGTTCAGAGATCAGTTGAGTAAGTTCGTGTTAGTGTTCGTGGATGATATTCTGATTTATTCCAGAACTGAGGAAGAGCACGAGACGCACTTGCGTATTGTTTTGGAAATCTTGCGGAAACATCAGCTGAAGGCTAAGTTTTCGAAGTGTCACTTCTGGAAGAGTGAAGTGAGGTTCTTAGGCCATGTGATTTCTAGAAATGGAATAGCGGTTGATCCCGCTAAGGTCGCAGCAATCCAGGATTGGGTTAGACCTAAGAATGCATCAGATGTGAGAAGTTTTCTTGGATTAGCAGGATATTATCGACGGTTTATCAAATACTTCTCCAAGGTGGCTGCACCATTGACAGGATTGACGAAAAAGAACCAAGTATTCAGATGGGAAGATAAGTGTGAGCAAGCTTTCAGAATCCTGAAAGAGAGATTGACAAGTGCTCCTGTTTTGACTATTCCAAGTGGGAATGATGAGATGGTGGTTTACACCGACGCATGTGGTACTGGACTTGGAGCAGTGCTAATGCAGAAGGATAAAGTTGTTGCATATGCAAGTCGACAACTGAAGCCGCATGAAAGGAATTACCCGACTCATGATTTGGAGTTAGCGGCGATTGTTTTTGCTCTGAAGATGTGGAGACATTATCTATTGGGAGTTCGATTCGAGTTGTTTACAGATCATAAGTCGTTGAAGTATTTTTTCTCCCAAAAAGATTTGAATCTTCGGCAGCAACGGTGGCTAGAGTTTTTGGCATCATATGATTTTGGTATAGCCTATACTCCGGGAAAAGGTAACGCTGTAGCAGATGCGTTAAGTCGAAGACATGCAGGATTGGGAGCCATGTTTTCAGAATGGAAGAGTCTCGAGTATTTAGCTGGATTTGACTTCAGGCCCAGATGTGAATTGGAACCTGAGATGTTGGAAAACTTATCGATAAGACCGACTCTTATGGAAAGGATTAATGGAGAGAGCCAAAAGCGAGACGGTAAGCTTGTCAAGATTATCCGTGATTTGGAATCTGGATTGGAACCAGAAAAGGATAAAGGATTTGAAGTCGATCGAGAGGGTTGGCTTCGGAAGCAAGGACGACTAGTTGTTCCCGATATAGATGAATTGAGAAGTGAAGTTCTAAATGAAAGTCATCACTCGAAGCTGACAATTCATCCAGGTGGAAATAAGATGTACCGGGATATGAAGAGAACCTATTACTGGGAAGGTATGAAGAAGGATGTTGGAAATTTTATTTCCATGTGCATGAACTGCCAGTTGGTAAAAGCCGAGCAGAAGAAGCCAAGTGGATTGCTTCAGCCATTAGAAGTTCCTACATGGAAGTGGGAGCAGATATCGATGGATTTTATTGATGGTCTACCTAGAACAAGAACGGGAAATGAAGGGATTTGGGTCATTGTAGATCGTTTGACTAAGAGTGCAAGATTCATTCCTGTTCGATCAACTAGGACTGCATCAAAGTTGGCTGAGCTGTATGTTAAGTGGATAGTTCGATTCCATGGTATTCCGAAGAGTATAGTGAGCGATCGAGACCCATTGTTCACTAGTGGATTTTGGAAGAGCTTCCAGGAAGTTTTGGGAACCGAGTTGTGTTTGAGTACAGCTTATCACCCTCAAACAGATGGTCAGACCGAGAGAGTCAACCGAGTTTTGGAAGATCTCCTCAGAGCTTGTGTTTTGGATTTCGGAGGATCATGGGAAGATCACCTTCATTTGGTGGAGTTTTCGTAAAACAACAGTTACCAGTCAAGTATTGGTATGGCACCGTATGAGGCATTGTATGGAAGACCGTGTAACTCTCCGACATGTTGGTTAGAGACAGGAGAAAAGCTGATGCTTGGGCCAGAGATGATTCGACAGACTTCGGATTGCATAGAGATCATTCGGCAACGAATGAAGGCAGCCCAAGACCGTCAGAAAAGTTATGCCGATAAGCTTCGTAAGGATTTGGAATTCGACGTAGGTGATATGGTTTTTGTGAAGATTTTTCCACTGAAGAATGTTATTCGATTCGGGAAGAAAGGAAAATTGACTCCGAGATTTGTTGGACCATTCCCGATCATCGAGCGAATTGGAAAGCTCGCCTATAGATTGGAGTTACCGGAGAAGATGTCGAGTGTGCACAATTTTTTTCATGTATCGTATCTACGGAGGTATGTGCACGACTCGAATACAGTGTGTTCTGCTGATAGCTGTGAAGATTTCGAAGTTGATCCAGTCGATAGGAGACCTCGTAAGCCGCTTCGTGTTGTGGAAACCGACACGAAACAGCTTAGGAGGAAGGTAGTTAAGTTGCTCAAGATACAATGGAGTGATGATGATAACGACTGTACATGGGAGGTGGAAGAGAGGATGAAAGCAGCTCATCCTGAATTCTTCAAGGTATGGCCCTAAGGTGTCGTGTCATCTAACGACATTGTAACTTGTTCTAGTTTTAGAATTCTGCATGCTAAGCTAGAATTGGATGCATGGTTTGTTGATTGCTATGGATGGTAGGCATGTAGAATAGTCCTTGATTGCTCTGTTGATTGGAATTTCGGGGGCGAAATTCCTAAGGGGGAGAGAATGTAACGACCCGTATTTTTACGGATCGAAACATCGTAAAACAGTTATCATTTGGTCGCATTGTTGATTAGTTGTCCAGGGTCTAAGTCCTAGGTCGTATAGAAGTTAGGTCGTAGTGTGGTTAGGTCGTAGTAGACGACCTAAGGAAGTGGAGCGACCTATAGGAATTGGGCGACCTAAGAAGTGTAACGACCTAAGGAGTTAGGTCGTGTGGTAGTTAAGTCGTATAGGAGTTAAGTCGTATGGTGGCTTAGGTCGTGGGGTAGGATTAGGTCGTAGGAGCGACTTAAGAGGTTGGAGCGACCTAAGAGAGTTGGCGACTTATAGGGGTAGACGACTTATAGGATTGGCGACTTAAGAGTTAGCGACCTATAGTGGTTAGCGAGTTAGCGTAGTTAGGTCGTAGATGACCTAAGATGATAAGTCGTATCCTAGCTAAGAGTTAGGTCGTGAGTTCTGGGTTGGGTTAGATCGTAGGCGACCTAAGATAGTTAGGTCGTGTGTGTGTTAGGTCGCAGGCTTGTTAGGTCGAAGGTCGCATATGGATGCGCTTATCTGTTAAGTCGTAAGTCGCATAAGTTGTTAGGTCGCGTGAGTTATTAAGTCGTGGCATTTTTAGGTCATGGAAGCGCATATGTTGTTAAGTCGCTGGGTCGTTAAGGCGCACATATGTTAGGTCGTAAGTCGCGCATAGTTAAGTCGCGCATTGTGTTAGGTTGGAAGGTTGGCTAAGTCGTAGGTCGTGATGTTGTTGAGTCGGAGGTTGTTAGGTCGTGGGGTTTTAGGTCATGGACGACCTAAGAGCGAACGACCTAGGGGAAAATCAGCCTATAAATAGGAGGGTTTTTCTCACTTTTTGGGATCCGGATTTCGAAGCGACAAAGTGCTGCCATTTTAAGAGCTCGACTTCTACACTTCTTCACTTCTTTTCTCCACTCTAATCTAGTGATTCCTTCCATCCATATTGAAGATCAAATCGAAGATCCAAGAGCTTAGATTGAAGATCTTCATCCTTCGTAGAGAGATTTCATCGTTTGAAGCGGATTTGTGATAGATCGAGTTAGATCCTTCGCTGTCAAGATCTGAAGTGGGTTTCTTTTGAGGTGTTTAGGTGATTTGGTGAGTGGTGATTATCTCTCACACGGATCCAAAGGAGTATATCGGATCGTTGGCTTGATTTGATGTTAAAATAGTGATTTCCATGCATTTTCCTAATCCTAAGTATAGATCCATATAGATTCATTGTTCATAATGATTTGGCATCCATTTTACTACATGTTAACCTATGCAAGTTCATTATCAAGATTATAGAGATATTACTCATGTTTTCATGCTTGTTAGACTTTTGACTCTTTAATTACGAAATTGCCATTATTGTTATAATTGTCTATTTAGATCATATTTGAATGCTTGATTACTTGGATTAATGTTTGACTTGATTGATTGCTATGAATTAGATGATTGATGATTTGATTTAGACCGAAGGTGATTCAAAAGCTAAGGGAAAGGCTCTTGAATTGGAAAAGCTGCTTGTGACATATGTAGCGGATGATGAAGCTCATATGGATAGATTTGATGATGATGTTGAGATGAAGCTTTGATATGATGATGATGAGGCGAAGCATGATATGAGATAGTCTTGGTCTAATCCAGACGGGATCATTCCAAGCAGATTGATAACTCGGTGAAATGGTTCGAGTTTGAGGATAATGGTTTGCTCGAGAGGCGCTTGAGCTAGTATGGAAATAGTCGTCGAGGAGGATGACTAGAAGGCTGAGATCTCATCGTTGTTGAAGGTTCTAGCATGCTCAAAGAAAGAGTACGTTGGCAGATTCGATAGTCCCTGAAGGCTACTGATTGGTAGTCAAGTACTCTAGGCAGATTCCATAGTCCTAGGCACGGGTCACGACGACGTGCGGGAGTAATGTCTAGAACTGGGGTTTCCATTAGCCCTTGATGGACGGATGAAAGAATGAGCTGGTCATTCAATTAACGATGATATCGAAGCAATGATAACAGTGATAGCCAGAGTCATGGAAGTTTGGTTGTATCGTCATTCGGTCTCAAGAGCAGTGTTTTTTAGGTGCTTATCTGATCTTGGTTTAGGCCTTGGGGGTTTGTGCTTGGAAAACATCGCCCTTGACTCGAGTGATAATTGCTTTACTTTAAATTGTATGCTCTGCTATGTTTGCTTCTACTTAGTGTGTGTCTGGGGGCTATCACTGTAGAAAGAGGTGGAGTGGGAGGGTTGTATTCCTATTCCTTTTTCCTTTATGCTCTTTTGGTATGTTGTTAGTTAATTTACCGCTCACTAAGACTGTTGTCTGACTCAAGGCTTTATGTTTTAACTCTTATTGCCTTGTGCTGTTCGTCCATTTTGGGACGGGCAGACTAGGTAGCAGGTGACAGGTGCTGTTCTTGTTTTCCACGATGCTGATGTCGAAGACGAGCTGGAGGGTTGCATATTATCTTCTTACTATATGTACTGGATGTTCCGCTGTTTGTATATTCTCTGAGTGTTATGTAGTGAGGCTTGATGTATTGACTATTCAGATGTTTGTATTCAACTACTATGGAGTTTTATTGATGAGATTCTATTCTGTGAAGCTTCACTATGTATATGTTCTATTGTATTTTGTCCATGCGCTGTGAGTAATACGATAGATTCTGTTGTTTTAATTTACCTTGGCAATCGTCCATGGTCGCCTGGCACACATTACAGTGCACTATCTCTAGGTTCGGTGTAGGGGTCATGGGCGGTCGTCACACCAGTTTTACAAAATCCAAGAGAAAAGGGTCCAAAAGTCGAGTGCAAAATGACCCATTTTCGAGAAGAATTTGTGGTTTTCCAAGCTTCCCGAATTTCAATGTGTATCAAGTTTTCAAAGGATTTCCGGTGATTTTAACTCACATTTACTTTAATTATATCATATTAATGATGTTAAAATCGTTTATTGCTTATTTGGATGTTAGTTAAAATTGTTTGATTGCTTGTTTGGTTGAACTTCCGTTTGGAAAATGGATGACATATTAATTTGATCGTTTTAAACCCATATGATTATATATATATTATCGGTAACCATTGTTTTGCAGGGAAAATCCGTAGAGAGACCCAAAGGGGGTTTCTTCACCATAAATTATTTATTTACATCATTATGTTGTAATATTGATGGTTTATTGAAATTAATTACTGATATTCCCTTTTACAGTTTAAATGTCGTTATAGCGATTTTCACTATATCGTCATTTATTAAATTTCAACCCAAGAACTTTATCATATGAACTTGAGCTTGTATTTCCGCTAAAAAGAATATTAAAAATTTATTAATCATTTTGGTTAATGATAGTTTAAATTAATTAATCTTTCAAATTAATTAATTTGAGATTAATTAACCAATTTAATAAATGATGATTTAAAATTGGTTTATCTTTAGATTTTATTCATCATTCTTGCTAATAATGTTTTATACTTAATTAATCATTTTAACTAATGATTATTTGAGTTTAATTAATTCTTTTAATTAAGGATAATTGAATTTAATTAATTTGTAGAACTCAATTAATTATTTTAATTAATGATGATGAGATTAAACTAATTATTTCAATTAAGGATAATTTAAATTAATAATTATTTAATGATATTTAAAAGTAATTAATCATTTTAAATAATGATAATCGAATTTTATTAATCATTTTAATTAATGATTGTTTTAAATTTAATTAATTGTTTTAACTAATGATTTTTGGAATTTAGTTAAATCATTTTAATTAATGATGTTTTATAATTAAATAAATCATTTTAACAAATGATGTTTTAATTAATCGGTTTAACTAATGAAGTTTGGTTTTGATTAATCCAATTAATTTATGATTATTTTGAACTTAATTAATTGTATTAATTAGTGGAGTTTAGAATTACTTATCATTTTAATTAATGATGTTTTAGATTAATTATTCACTTAATTAATGACTATTTGAATTTAATAAATCTTTTTAATTAATTTATTTAATAAAGGATTAAAGTAAATTAACTAATATAAAAAAATTAATAAACTAATTTAAAGTTAATAAAATGATTTAATAAAGATTTTAAAGTTAATTTTCCGATGTTATAAAAGTGTTGGAAATAATTATCTATTTTTTTATAGATAATGAATTGTTTATTTAAAGGGATTTTAAATGTGATTAATTACTTTTTGGGATAATTAACATTGTTTTTAAAGTTATAAAAAGGAATTGGAACTCGATTATTAGGATGTTAAGTTGGATAACCTTCTGGGTGTTCGGTCTGATGTTGGTTTAGGCCTTCGGGGTCGTGCACTTGGAAAAATTATTCTCTTAACGTTTTAACAATCAGGAACTAATTCTAAATGTGTTTTACCAATACGGAAATCAAGCAAAAGTTCGGTTCATTTTTAAAAGTAAAAGTTTGATTCATTTATGAAAATAAATTATTTCCGTAAAGCAAATCACTTATATGGAAACGATTTATTTGTATAATTAGAACTAAACATCGAAGAAGTAAATTTGTTGCTATTTCAAAAGTCAAGAGTGATCGTTGGACATGACTTTGAGGTAACACGTCCTTGACTTGTCCGGTATTACTTTTAACCAAAAAAGTACAAGTTTGAATTCAATGAGTGGTGATAGGTATACAAGACTTAATTTCCATATACGATCGTTTTATATCCTCGATAGTTAGCATCTCAACTATCGATTATTTCGGCTTCTTTATTATCGTCACTCTAAGACGATGTATTGATTCATTGAGCTTTGTTATCCTTTGTTGGAAATTACTAAACCAAAAGCGCGAGAGGAATCCAAGTTATGTGGGGTTGCTCCCATTAGGGTATTTTCACATCTCATCTAGATTTTTGTGTACCGTCACGTGAAAAACGATTAAGATTTAGATGTGAAATATTCAGATACTCGATAAGGTTTGGTGAGGTCCGGCTTGGTATTGTCTGAGAAGTGTCACGGAGTATATGAGCTTCTCAGAAGTATATTATGAGAGGTATACTTCAAAGGCGGTGGACCTTCCTAGTCATTTGTTGGAAAATTTCCTTTTCTTATTTGATTCGAAAACCCTAAATCTGTTTTAGCTTTAAATTGCCACGAGTAGAGGCAACTCCTCATCACGACATTTTAGTATTTATTTAGTCCATTCTATCGAGTTTGGACTGTTACTTTATTTAGCCCATTCTATCGAGTTTGGACTGTCACTTTATTTAGCCTATTCTATCGAGTTTGGACTGTTACTTTATTTAGCCTATTCTATCGAATTTGGACTATTTTTCTTGTTCTATCCATTCTTGTTCAATCATATTTGGTTTGTTTCCTAATATTCATTTCTGCTCTTGCCTATATGGATGTTATTCTTGTGAGGTAAAAACCCCTTCCGCGTTAGCGACGTGGTCTCACAAATTTTTTATATATGTTTCCCCTTATTCGAGTTATCTGGTATTTCCAAACTGATCCGGATGTTATTTATTTATAATGCTCGGGTCAGACCGAGTATTTTCCCCAGGTTGTCTTTTGGAGATTTGGAGATCATGGAGGGGAGATGAAGATTCACCTGTCGTAGTATTTTATTTTCCACTTTATTATAGAGTATACATATCGACATTTGTAAGGTCAGGATTTTATAACTGTCCAGCCGATAAGGTTTGTTTTAACTCTGATATACTTTGTATTTTTTTGAAGAGATAGTTTCTACTGTCTTTGTTATATTATATATTGTCGATTCCGTTGTGAGATTCTGTGTTTCTCTGTTCTTTGTTCTTTTCTTTTTATTTACCCTAACAATCTGCCGTTTTGTCGATTGGATGCACGACATTGGTATATAGTGGTAGTGTTCGGTGTCGACTTTCGATGGTCAAAATGGAGGGTCGTTACAAGTTATACGTTTGTAGAAATCAGTTGTGTGACCATGGAATGGCAATATGGCATTCTAAGTGAAATGTGCTATGTGAAAGGTAACCGATACCTCAGGCCTCATCAGCCGGTAATGGTTTAAACAGGGTATGCCGTAAGGCTATGTGGTTCGCAACCATTAGGGTATGATCATCACCTTTCTAGACTACTCTCTATATGTCGAGTATGTGGTGTACGCTATGGGGCCTCCGATAGGTCGGTAACGACCAGGGTGATGTCATATTGGGTTTCTATCCAGATCATGTATGAGTGCCAAATAGGGATATACCGGTCTTGCCAGATGCGGAGGATTGCTTGTGTATCCTCGGTACATTCCCCTAGAGATGTATTATATGGAAGGTGGTACCTTACCTGCCATTGTATGGAAATCTATTCTCCAATAAGTGCCTATGGACTAGGTTGTAAACCTATTATGCCGTCAAATTTAACCAATGTAACAATTTCAGCTAAGATTTATAAGTTTATCTGAAAAGTATTTTCAAACAATGTTATTAAAAATAATATTTCCAGATTTGGCGTACCAAATGTTTTGGTTACCATAAGGTAAAAACTCATTCTGTATTTATGTGCGGTGTGGCCTTATGAGATAACTTTTTTTTTCAAAATGCGTAATTTGAGTTTCTCACACTAGTTGCATGACTGACCCGGAGTTTATTTTCATTTCCCTTAAACTCTAAGTGCCTGAATTTTCCCAGGCAGCCTAGTAGTTAGGTTTAGTTAGAAGAAATCTGAATGAAGCTCAAAGCATGGAGTTAGAAGATTCTTCTAAAGATTGTTATCCGCTCTCACCACTTATGTACTATTGTATTCCGCATTTGTAATGACGGATATTTATAACTGTCCATGTTTAACTCTAATAAATGTATTTAAAATTTCCACTATAAAGATTAAATGTTGAAATAATATATGTTTCCATGTAAGATTCAGTTCGGTCTTTATTTTTTGTTTCTTACCCTTAAGAATCCGCCCCTCCGGCACTTGGATTTGCGGCCCGTGAATACTGAGGATGTATTAGTATCGATTTCTAAGGGTCGAAGAAACAGGTCCTCACATTTGGTACCAGAGCTTAGGTTGAGCGAACACCTAAGCTTTGGTAAGGGTAAAAGTCTCATCAGAGATAAGATTAGTGATACCCTAGTATGAGTAACTCATTAGAGATTGGGCTAGTAACACCCTAGAATGAGTTTGGGAATATTATATATGAGCATGTATCTGTTAAATGATATATACAAATGATTTTGGGTTAAAATATATATCTTTTTGAGAAATGTAAATATTATTTTTTTGAGAAATTTTAGTCAGGTATAATGATTTAAAGTTTTATGAAAAGGATTCTTGAAAGTGATAGCACTAAAATTGGGTGAAATTTTCAAAGGATTTTTGAAAGGATAAACCATTTTGTCATACAAAGAATTTTAAGTAGGAACAACTATATTTAGAAGTGGATTGAACAAACACTCGGATTACTTTCTAAGTATTGGTCGAACAGTGGTTTGAGGAAAGTAATACCAAGTGATTAGCAAACCTCTCTACTTAAAATAAGATATGCCTAAGTAATGAGATATAAATAACTCAATATGAGAATAAGTTAATTAAGAAAACTGCCTATCACCTATATCTAAGGGAATGTTGTTTACATTGTAGAAACCATATGGAGGAAAGTACTCTAAAGGAGAGACATAAAGGGCAAATTAGGGCGAGAAGGACAACCTCTAACGATGAGGAAGAGCAACCAAAATATCCGCCTACCAATGATTGGCCCCCGATTGAGGAAGAGCAAGCCCTGTACACTGGAAGAAGTGAAGACAGGTATCCAATGGTAGGAATGCTCATACCACTCACGACTCCCAAGATGATTATAATTTCTAGTGATGACGAGCTCGGGAAGGTCTTGGGAAGAATATGGATTGCGGATCCTGCTAACTCCGCACTAGAAACCGTAGCTGAATCTGAACCTACGGAAGAATCAAAACCCATGAAAGAAGAATCAAACCCATTGAGGAAGAATCAGAACCTATGGAAGACCCAAATGTCGTAATATCTAGCGAATGCAGCAATGTGATATGGGACTTGGATGGGGAGCATATTATTTGGCAAGAAAAATCATCCAGTTCCTACATTAACCAGGATGAGATAGAGGGGGATGATGAGGAAGTATCAAAAGAGGAAAAAGAAGTTGAAGTGTTCGAGAAACCTTGGGAAGTTGGTGTGCAAGGCCTTGAAGAAATAGAAGATCATGAGGGAGAGATAATTCAAGGAGTACTAGTTGATATGGGACATGTTCCATGAAATCAACCATGGCTACCCTATGCGGAGGGTGAGAGCAACCGGATGAAGATGGCAATGAGGCCGATAATGAACTAGAAAGCGATGAAGAAGGAATTGGGGAAGTTATAATAGATCTTGGACACTGGAGCGCGCCATCGGCTTCAGATTCTGAGGAATGAAGGAGATATTGAGTATGGTGATTAAGGGTAGCTATATATATACAGAGTAGTGTGGTTGGGGTGAAATGTTGTTATGATCAGTATTTTATACCATAGGTATCAGTGTTAGGAGGTCTTAACCCAAGGCTAAGTTGGAATGTTGAACGTAAAATTATGGAGATATATAATATAACAATGATATTTTGTTTTAACTTCGTGTGTATATATATATATATATATCTTAATGAGAATTCTCGAGGAAAGAAGCAAGAAAATTTAAATGAAGGATTTCTTTTATAAGAGAAAATGGTATTATGAAATGTTTAAAAGACTTGAAAACAAAATCTCTCAATAAATATTCTAGAAAAAAAATCAAAGATAAGAGAAATTACAATATACGTATTAAAGAAATATTAAGTTTTGACTAACAAAGGAAGCTTTATCAATATGAAGGTATTAAAGAAAGTATATTATAATGGGGAAATTAAAAGATAAATTATCTTTAAAAGAAAATGATTTCTTTTAAAAAGGAGATCAAAGAATATTTTTATGAATGAATATTTTGAAGAAATAAATATTTATGAAAAATATTTAAACTAAAAATAAAGGTTTTATGAAATATTTTATGAGAATTTTTTTGACGGGTTAATAAGCACGTATGAAGTACGTGGATTATTTCATCGCATGATTCTGATCTAAGGTTCGAGTACGGAGCTTTGAGGTGTTTTACACTGATCCGAAAAAAGATTTATCACTTCATTCTTCACAACGAACATTGATGAGGGTTTGTGGTTGGATACTTGAGTTTCTATCATAGTTGAGATCTATGTAAGAAAAACTAAAAAGTCTGATAGGAAGGCTTGATCGGAGTCCGCACTTGAGGATCAGTGGATCAATACTAGTTCGGAAGTAAAGTTGTGAATTGGAATAGAAGATCGAATCAAATATTGTGTACGGATGATCAATGTACATCGTATGGGTGTAAGTTTAATAATAAATATTTTGGTTAAAAACTTTGGGTTTTTGTTTTGAGTAATTTCGGTAACGAAATTCTTTTAAGGAGGGAAGTATGTAACGACCCGTAATTTGATCACTTTAATTAAAGATATTTAAATTATTTAAAATATTCAAATATAGATTATTTTTCACAAATAATCAAGTTTTAAGTGATAAGTAATAATAATGAACTTATTTTGAAAAAATGTCCACAAAAATATTTCCTTTGAAAATATATCGATAAAATGGTCGAAAACCGTTTTATCGATAAACAGCTCTATAATCATAAAACGTCGTGCACGGAGTAGGATACATACACTTATTTTTATAATTGAACACGAATATGAGATAAAATCAATTATTTTATTTTTGAAAATATAATGTGTATGACATCATCAATGATGCCCTTATATTTAATATTTAATTCATTAAATTTTATTGAGATTTAATGATTTAATAATTCTTAAAATTATTCAAATGATTATTTTAAAATGATTAGAATTCATTTTAAATATTTATAAAGTAATAACAAATTATTTATAATAAATTTTATAAAGATATATATATTTGATTTGAAAATATAAAGAAAAATCGATATCGCTTTATCGGTAGAATATCAATTATTGTAAATAATTGTTAATATTAATTTTTATGGTTTTATAATTCAAATATGGTTGTTTTTATTCACCTAAAATGATTAGTTTTCAAAAACTTTTAAAAATATATGTACGTTAATTAATAAGTGAAAATATGACCGAAAATCGAAATTAAAATTCGTAACGGTTTGACATATACAAGTTATACAATGTTGTTTATGTACCTTGTACATCTTTGTGGCATGCACACACATATATTAACATATACATATACATATACCAATGGTAGAAAAGTAGAAATATATTTACATATGGTAAATATGGAAAAATATCTAAGTTTAAAAAAGCAAACATCTTCTCACATCAAATCCACCTTACACCACCACCATCTCCTCCACATCATCCATCACATGGGGAGGGCTGCCGTGCCTTTTAGGATAGGCTAGGAGGGGATGGCAAGGGGTAGTTTCGTCCATCCATGTTATGATATTTTGGTTTTCTAAAATCCTATAAATACCTTACCCCTTCTTCATATTTTTCACACAATTTTCTTCACTTCCTTCTCCACATTATCAAGCTTATTAATGGCTTCTCATGTTAACAAAGTTATGGAGAAAAATATCTCAAAAAGAAATCAAATATGTATATTATATATAGTGGTAAAATATGTCAAAACAACTTCAAAACTCCTCCTCTACCGCTTTAATACCCACGGCCACCACTCCACAAAGCCAAGGCCGAGCCCACCACCAAGCAAAACCAAGGCCGTGAGCATCCAAGGTCAAAGAGTTCGATTTCGTGGAGTTTTATTTAGTGATAGCAAAGCTATAGCCAATTTTAAATTAGCTCGAGGGAAAATGAATGTGAGAAACTCCTAAACTATAGTTATATATATATGTTATTGGATGATATATATATATATATATATGTATGGATATGATTGTTAATAATGATTGTTTAATATGATTGTTGAATATATATGCAAATCACGTTAATACACGTCGATATGCATAAAAGAAATCTCTTTCCTTTATTGAATGAAATGGTGTGTATGGAATGTTTAAACCTCTTAAAAATGGTTTAATATGATTTACAAATGTTTTATAAACATTTAAAATGTTTTGGCAAAGTTTAAATGAACATTGAAAATTGAATCAAAAATAGGCGCATCATGTAATGGTATTTCGCAATATTGCGGCGTAAAAGTCAAACGAATATATATGATGGAATATAGCTTGAAATTCTTCGAGATTAGAATTTTCCGAACTATTATATCCATAGTTTTCAAAGAAAGAAAGAAAATCGAGATTTCGACAAGAAGAATTTGAAATATGAACATAACAAGTTTTCGAAAAAATCGCGGTTTTGCAGTTCGAAATCCATAATAGGATTTATTTAAAAATGGTATTTTAAAATTGTTTAAAAAATATGAAATAAATTCTAAAAATCTTTAAAATGTTTTAAAATTGATTTGAGTAATAAAAATGAATTTCAAAATGATAGAAAAGTCGTTTTAATCAATATAGCCTAAAAAGCACCATTCGTAGCACTTTTTCGCAGCACTTTTCTATAACTTTTGAAATATAGTTCTAAACGCAACAACTCTTTTCCAAATATTTTAAAAATATTTTTAAATGAATAATAAAGTATTTTAATGGGATCTGAAGGATTTATAAATTATTTCATAGTGGTTAAATAAATAATTAAAATTTAATTAAGTATGTTAAAAGATTTAGAGTCGATCCAATAACTTGACCGCCTTATGGATGACAGAGAGATGGTGTCTAGGGTTGAGTTCGGAAAACCAATTTCCTGCTCTCCCTTGCTATTCAGACTGGCCCAACGGAGGGAATAGTAAATTTGATTTACTCGGATCAAAATTTCCCAAAGTATAAAGGAAATGATTTTTCAAATATAAATAACTTGGATTTTGTGGAAATAATCTTCTTATACTTGATGTTAAATTCCAAAGAGGGAACTCATACTACTCGTGAAATTCAAAAGGTGATTTCGTTGTTATTCCGCCTATAGTACTGGTTGAATACGAAAATTGATATTGAGTAGAATTAGATGATTTTTATAGATTCTGCTCACTTAATATTTATTGGTTTTGGATTAACATTCTAAATAACATGATTTCAACTCAATTAAAAATTTGATTTGGAATTAAGAAATCTTTTTTAAGATTTAAATAAATGATTTTCCGAAGAGAGGTTTAAAGATTCCGTATATACCGAAAAGAAATATGTTAAAGATATATATCTCTTGAAGATATTTTTGACAAAAAGGAAGTAATAAATCAAAAAATAATTTCCTATTTACTTAACATTTCTTTTATTAATGGTTGGTTCAAAGGAACCAGGGTCGGATTTGGGTGATTCCTATCCGAAGACCACTTCGAACCAATTTACGTATTCCAAGTGAAGGCATGGAAATGATTTGAAAGATAAAATATAGGGCTGCTTGTCACTGACCCTCGGGGGAATTTCCCGTTTCATATTATGCGGCAGTAGTTCTTCATTTGAGATCTTCGATGCAAGGGCTCCTCGCTACTAATTCTAAGGGTAATTCCCAACAGGATGTGGTAGGAGAGTTCCTTCGGTTTGTCTTGTTCCTGGACAACTTGTATGGACGAATGTCTGACGTTGCATTTCTAATTACCTAAATTGATCTCTATGAACGTATCATCTGTTTGGTGGTGGAGAAGGCAACTTCTTTTAGATTAACACCCTTTCCTGAGACGTACAAGCTCAATAGTTATACGTAAGTTTGTAGAAATCGGTTGTATGACCATGAAATGGTGATTTGGCATTCAAAGTG
Organism: Allium fistulosum; assembly: GCA_030737815.1. NCBI lineage: Eukaryota > Viridiplantae > Streptophyta > Magnoliopsida > Asparagales > Amaryllidaceae > Allium > Allium fistulosum. Next base: position 332,672,611 of record CM060906.1, read on the forward strand.
AAATGTGCTATGTAAAAGGTAATCGCTACCTCTGGCCTCATCACCCGGTAATGGCTTAAACAGGGTACGTCGTAAGGCTATTTGGTTCGCAACCATTAGGGTATGATCATCACCTTTCTAGATTACTCTCTATATGTCGAGTATGTGTTGTATGCTATGGGGCCCCGGATAGGTCAGTAACGACCGGGATGATGTCAAATTCCGTTTTTATCTAGGCCATGTATGAGTGCCAAATAGGGATAGACCGGCCTTACGAGATGCGGAGGATTGTTTGTGTATACTCGGTACATTCTTCTAGAGATGTACTGTACGGAAGGTAGTCCATTACCTGCCATTGTATGGAAATCCATTCTCCAACAAGTGTCTACGGACTTGGTTGTAAAACTATTATGCCGTAAACTTAACCAATGCAACAATTTCGGCTAAGATTCATAAGTTTATTTGAAAAGTATTTTCAAAGAGTGTCATTAAAATAATATTCCCAAATTTAGCGTAACAAATAGTTTTGTTATCATAAGGTAAAAAATCGTACTGTGTTTATGTGCGATGTGGTCTTATGAGATACCTTTGTTTTCAAAACGTGTACTTTGAGTTTTCTCACACCAGCCGCATGACTGGCCCGGAGTTTATTTTCCTTTCCCTTAAACTCTGGGTGTCCTAATTTTCCCAGGCATCCTAGTAGTCAAATTTAGTTAGAAGAAATCTGGACAGAGCTCGAAGCATGGAGTTAGAAGATTCTTCTAAAGATTGTTATCTGTTTCCACCACACTCATGTACTATTGTATTCCGCATTTGTAAAGACAGATATTTAAAACTGTCCATGTTTAACTCTGATAAATGTATTTAAAATTTCCACTATAAAGATTATATGTTGAAATAATATATGTTATTCCATCCATGTAAGATTCTATTCGGTGTTTAATTTTTTCTTTCTTACCCTTAAGAATCCTCCTCTCCAGCAGTTGGATTTGCGGCACATGAATACCGAGGATGTATTAGTGTCGACTTTCGAGGATCGAAGAAATGGGTCCCCATAGCTACAAACAAATTTCTATAAAACCTGAGCTGCTACCAAATAACCTCTTTAGTGAAAATACATCATCCTTGTACTACTTCAACAGATACATTGCGGTTAAAGTTTCTTTTAGTTTTCAAAGTATTTTTCAGTTAAAGTAAGCATTTTTGTTTTGAGCTGATACACCACCGTGAGCTGAATTTTCCAGTCCTGTGTAACCTAGGTTTTGCTTCCAATCCATAATGAATAAAATCCAAAAGTAAATTAATTTATGAGACAATTTAGATTTTCTGTTGGTTTTGTAGTATTTTTAGCTAAAGAACCATTTTTATTGTGAGTTGATCAACCATCATGAGCTAAACTTACTATTTCCGTGTAGCCTAGGTTGTGCTTCCATTCCATAATGACCAAAATCCAAAAGTGAATCAATTTATGAAACAATGGACACTATTTTAGAGCCTGACAATAGTTAAAGAGATGTTTTATTTATATACATTCTGTATATAACAGCCCTATTAGCTACTGGCTATTGCAGAGATAACAATGGGTAACTCATGCAATGAAAAAGGAATTGTGATACTTAAAATTATTCCTTATGTGGATAAATATTACAAATTCATCTAATGTTGGTAAAGGAAGAGTTTACTATATTACTAGAATAACACATACCTTATTTTAATCTATAAAAATGAATTAGTAAAAAGTCAAAATATATACATATATCATATTTGGAAATTATCATTTATCATACTGGATCATCCAATATGATTCACTTAGTGATTTAGTTAACTATAATGCAATGTTTACACTATATGATGTCAAGCATAATACCTTATGTGATATAATTGTAAGGGATTTTTTTTACCTTTAACAACACATTTACTGTATTTTCTTATAATAATTTTTGATTTGTTAAATCTTGCCCTACCAAGCTTTGGAAACTAGTAGGTAAAGATTAGGTTTTTCCATATCTGAATAAGCCACCATACCCACATACCTTATATAGTGATTTAATTTACTATAATACAGTTTTTACACCATCTAATTTTATCATATCTTATCTGATATGATTTCAATGTTTTATTAACCTTTTACAACATATTTAACATACTTTCTTTCCAATTAAATTTTGAAGTGTTAAATCTTGACATACTAATCATTTTTATTGCTAACCAATTTTGAAATATTAAAACTTATAGATGTGTTTGTTAAGGGCGGATTCAGTATATTACCATATTTGGATTTATATACATTGTTCAGTGAAAACCAAAATACATACAATTTTTATAGATGAAAATTAGCTCCTTCCATATCTGGAGCTACAAATGTGATTTCCGTAGCGATTTATTGACTATAATGAAAACTTTATACTATCATATATCATGTTATGTGATTTCAACATATATTTTTATACCATTAATAACATGTTTAATCAATTTTCTTGTTGATAAATTTAAAGTATTAAATCGTGTCTTTCCAAGATTTAGAAGCTTGGTAGAGGAAGGTTAACCCTTAAGTATAGCTAGCCACAATGGCTTTTCTAAAAATTTGATCAACTGTAATGCAAATTTTATACTATCTAATGTCTATTTATCATAACCAATGAGATAAGATATGATTTCACTTATCTATGTATATACACATAAACCCACCCACCTTTGTGTTATATTTTCTTACTAATAAATTCTGAAGTTTTAAACCTGCCCTACAAATCAATTTTCTTACCAATTAAATCTTGCAAATGTATCAAACGTTGGTTAAATTTTATCCCGTTCCTAAGCCATTTCATAATCTACTACAAATGCATTAATTTTTTTTATAGAAATGCATAATAGAAAAAACGTCTAATGTAACTAAATATAAAGAAAAGTAAAACTTAAAAGTAAAATAAAAAAATTTAATGCAATAAGGGCAACATATACAACACAACATTTCATTAGGAAATTGCTTCAAATAACCATAACAAAAATAAAGTAATCGGTACTTTGATCAAAAGATTAGGCAAATCACTGTAATATGATTCTCAGCATAGATCTAACATGAAATCTATAAGCTTGAATCTAGCAATTATTCTCTTATGAAACTAACATTCAAAATAAATCCACTTAACCATTTCAGTACACAAATGCTGACATAAGCCTCATGCTTTTGCTATTTGAACTGTCCCTTACAATAGGGGCAAACATTCCTAGATTGTAAAATAAACCAAATGGAAATAAAATGAAAATTCAAGTAGAATTCGAACAATCCAAATTCAGAACATTTTTAATATGCATCGATTATGAGAAAACTATATTGAGATAAGTACCCGAAAATCAAAGTTGTTTAAATTACCTGAACATAAAGCTGGAGGTGTAAAAAGTTAAGCGATAATAGTAGTCAACTCGGGCTTAGAGTAGGCATCGTAGTTCAGAAATGATAGAAGAGGTAGTTAGAGACAGTGCCGGCCCACAACTTTTTGTTGTCCTAGGCAAATTCCAATTTAATCTCTTACAAGTATGTCAAAGGACATCAATAGTACACATATTTTGAATAAATAACTGATAGTAATATTATAAGACGTAAGATCTAGAGCCTAGACTTTGCAGTACATTTTAAATATCCATATTTGTGCTATGCCAGACTAAAAATTCTTTTAAAATAAACTAAAAAATAGGTTTTCATCATGCTATATCACTTTATTGTTGCCCCTATTAGATGTGTTGCCCTAGGCATTAGCCTTTCTTGCCTTGCCCTGGGGTCGGCTCTGGTTAGAGAAGTAAGTTAAAAATTTCGATGATTGAAATAAAATGAAGGGAGAACATACCAGATTTAATTAAATCCAACGGTAGGGTGGAAAAGTGAAATCATGTAATCTTTATCCATGAATAGGGTTTTAACAGGCATTGAGAAAGTGGGTTGAGTAAGGAACGACAAACAATTAATCTTTCTCACATTAATGTTGAGATCTAGAATCTATACTAAGGATATTTGGTCATGGTTGTGGTTAGAAATTAAGGAACGACGATGATTTAGGTTTGAGAAAAACATGTAGGCCAATTGTTCAAAACGGGGAAAAATCAGAGAGAATATGTGTGGAATAGCCAAGATGATTCAGTTCCTAAATACACGTGTCGATATAGAATGCCTCATACGGAAAAAATTGGAGAGGACTTGAGAGCCAAGAAAACTATCCTCGTTGTTAATTAATAGTATGATATTAAAATCAAGTGGAATTAGAAAGAAACCTAAATGAGATTTAAGAAATAAGTACATAGATAGTACATATACCGTGCTTTTAGATGTGTCCAACACTTGAATCATGAGAATATCTCATAAAAGATACATTGTTCCTTAAATCAGTATCACTCAAAACATGTATATTAAATACTATGAATTTTTAATATAAGTTGCCATCTACCATTTATATATTAATAGACTACATGCATACTCTTTACTTGTTGAGCTTTCCTCAAGCTAGAGATGTTTTGCGTAGAACTATTAATGTATTGACTGGACGAGGTAAAATACATACACGTACTTATTGAGCTTTTCTCATGGTATGTTTATTATACTTAGGCCATCGTGAAATGGTCGATAGGAGTGAATAATCTCTCTTGATTTGTTGAGCTTTCCCTAAGGTTGAGATGAAATTAGGAAAAAGGCCACGGGTTAGGAGTTGTATATGATACAACCAATAGGGTGTTATCCATCGCATGCAGACCTATGATTTGTTTAGCTTTCCTTGAAATCAGATTTCTAAGGCATGCGAGTCCTAACACCAGCTAGAGAAATAGAAAGATTTCTAGGTTTCTTCTTAGGGTTTTGAAAACATAAAAATCTAGTGGGAGCCTTATTAGAAAATTGAAATGGTAACATTTAACATATCTAATATTGCAAGAACATATGCTATGTAAAGTTAAAATTAATCCACATCAATAAATTTGTGCAATTAATATAATTGATAAAATGTTCATTAGTTAAAATATACAAGTGAACTGAATTAAGATTGATAAAGAAAATATGCTTAACTTTAAATCTTTTGGCATGTTGTCACTTCAAGATCCATGCAAGAACCAATTTGTATAATCATTAAAATATTTGTGCCTCTGTCCGCTAATTGTTTATTTGTACAAGGCTATGTGTTGTCTTTTATGAGCATCGAACTCTAATAGCAATACAAGAATATAGGTATTTGATCTATGTTGAATCACATATAAATGTTGTATGGTGAACAGTTGTGGTTCGTAAGTATGAAATTTCAATGAAATTAGTTCATTGGAAATAGGCAAATAAACTATACTGCAAAATCATGTATTTGATACAACTTATTACAATAAGGATCTCCTTTGAATAGTTCGACATTTTGAAAAGGAAAGCGAATGTATGAAAGTGGATGGAACTTAGGCATTGTTGGGATGAAGAGAGTGAATGGTAACCTATGCTTCATAAAGGGACATCAGAAATGATAATTGTACAAAATATTAAAAATGCTTAATATAGAGTGAGAAATGTGACTTTTATTCCAATGTGTTATGATATAGAAAATCGTCTTCTATAAAGTTTATTTTTGTAAGTTTAAGATATTTGATCGAAACTCTCGATTATAGACTTGTTACAATAAAAGAAATAAATAGCACATAGTAAGTACTTAAATGGAGCTTCATATTTCATACACTATTATAATAATAATAGAAATAGTGGAAGTATGCCATATAATACTTATCAGTGGATGCATCAAGATAGGAAAAACTATTTTTGTAAGTATACCAAATATTTTTTATGAAACAATAATTATTTTTAGTATTAAATGAAAATAAATATAGTTTTATTTGTTATGAATATTTTAAATATTCATTATGAAATAAATATATTGGATAGTAATATTTGTTATATTAGCTATATAAGACAGATGTATCTAAAAATTTAACAATTATTTTTGGTATTATGGATCGAGCCATATCTTGTAGGAATAATTCTTTAAATCATATAATTATGACTCATAAGATACAAATGAGTTATATCTCAGAAGAATAAGGGCAAAATACCCATTTAGTGTAAGCGACCAAAGAGTTGGTGAACTCGTCAGATTGATATATAAAGATGTATGTAGTCAAAAGTCTAATGATACCAAAATGAATATGCCTACTTCTTTTAATTCATAAATGCATTATCATATAAATAAACATGTGTATTTGGTGCAAAAGCAATGTATATATGATAAGTTGATTGAATATAGAACCAAAGTATAAAACATAATATGCAAAGGAAATAAAATTATTCGATTTAATCGAATAAGTGAGTACACTGGAAAGAGCTCCCGATGTGCCTAAAATGAATAATATTCCATCTAAAATGTGAATCCTTCCTATAATGTATAATGATGTATCAGTAAGGAGTAACTGGACTTCGCTAGACAAAGTATGATTAATGATGAGTGCAGTTGAGTAAACTTCTTTTGTAAGGTCATGTACTTAAAAGTAATTGCATAAGGTTAAATTTAATTTCATCCAAAACATAGTGTACGAAATCATACAAGATAAGGGTTGAAAAGTTACCCATACATATCCTAGGTCAAGGAGTTGATATGGTTTGAGTCGAGAGACTGCACATAATATTTACTTGTATGGGATCTTGTTTGGACCACCTTAAATGAGTTTGGGACCGATCAATGTTGATTGATCGATTTATATTATGGACATAAGCTTTGTAAACTAAAAAACCAAATAAGTTTTATGCATATATAAAGGAATTCATAAAAAAATTATGAATATCTATTACGTTGCACTGAGAAACGGTTTTTGTTTCAAGGGACAACGACTTCACTATAAAGGAATTTATTTTAGAAATTATTAGTATAAAATGAATTGGATATGATCCAAAGATAAAATTGATTGCAAAGGATCAAATGAAATTAATCACACCCAAACAAACATAACTAATTAGATAGTCTAATAAGAACTCTCGCATATTAAAGAGAAACTATGCCTCTTCTATCAATGTCAAGAAAAGAATTTCCTCAACTATCAATAATCTGTTAAGAGTATTGACTCTTCCATATAACTTGACGTGCAAATCCAGAATGGATTGCAAGTACATTATCAAAATATTATTTTGATGGTTGCACCCAAAGGAATATCATTCATCGGCTGCAAAAGTATCTATAAGACTAATGTAGTTATAATATAGTAAGCTATGTTGATAGAATAACATCTTAAATTTCAATAGTTGTAATTAACGTAACATATTTGTCATTCAATGTACTTAAGTTAATTTATATTTTAGTCGCAAAATTATCACTCAATATGATTTTGAGTTTTTGTATATATATGTTGAAATAGAAAATCTAAATAATGATATAGAATATTTTGTTTGCACTTAATAACTAAAGTGTCTCAAAGTCAGTAGGAGATGTTCTGGTTTATGAGTTATTGGATATGATCCAAGAAATGATAAAAAAGTATTATTCGATAAGCATCTAAGTTAAGCAAGTATTCTGATAGAGAAATCAAATAATTTTATTTTTAATTAAAATGTAGAGGATTTGTCTATAAGAATGAATATTAATAGGTGCTACAATATTTCTTAAACCATGAGTAAACAACAAACTTGTGATTGTTAAAGATGTATTCATGTTAAAAACAATTTCAGTTTGGTTGTTTAATTCTTCATATAGGATTTGAAATGACAACTTTGATAATAAATAAAAAAGAATTTCGGGAATATCCTAATATATATAGACACTATATTAAATTGTTTAATATGGAGCACGTAAGATGGGTTCCTCATGCATTGGCAATAGGAATTATCATGCATGCTATATTGTCTACAGTATCACATTTTGGCTATGTATTTAATACATAGAGTAAGTAGCAAATCCGAATTAAGATTACAATAAGAAAATTAAGAGTAGTCTCGAGTATTTATGACATACTACAGAATTATTTATAGAAGGAGTGTGCGTACTTGAACTTCATAAGTGATATCCAGTATAATGTGCCAATCCTAATTTATGTTCAAACCTAGTTAAGGAAGCTTTAAGTTAAAAGTGTTCCAAATGAAGAGGTTGTGGCTGATTCAATCAAAAGACTAAGTAAATTGCATTGAATACCACTGCAATAAAAGCAATGTGTGCGCGTGTGTGTCTGAAGAAATTTATAACTAAGCAATGGGTGATTCCAAATGTTGAGAATCTCATGACATTGTTATACGACAACAATTTTACGATACACCGCAAAAGGAAATAGAGCCCACTAGAAGTCCAAAACCATACTTTGAAAGGTTCCACATGATATATGAAGCTTATCAACGTCGGAGAGAGTTGACCGAAAAAGTAGATAATTAAAACAATATAGCATACTTGTTCGCTAGTGGACTGACTTGATTGATTTAGATAAAGTCAATTAAAGCAGTTGGAATAAGATTTCATAATTGATCTCAAGTGCAGGTGGAAGACTAATAGAGTTGGAAGATTGATAGAGTTAGAAGTATGCGCTAGGGGTAATTATGTAATTTGTCATATATATCTAACTCGATGGTCAATCTTGTTCAGAATAAAAGGTGTTCTCTTTCTATTATGTACTTGTTATATTATGATATTATTAATTAAATAATATATTTAAAGTATGTTAAATAGAAAATACTTAAATGATATGTTATGTTATATCAATTATAATATGTTGCAATCATGAGAAATTTATCACTTTATAAATAATATATTATTTTAAATGTTCCTAGTCAAAATGTTTCAAGATAGGATACCGATACATTCGTGTAGACTAAAGTGCATATGCTCTCCAAATATTAGGTAGTGCATTACTCATGACTACCGAAGGAACCAATAGTTTATGTACTGATAGTTATTGGATAACTATGGAATGACTCACTTGAGAAGTTTTCCGTTGGTTAATATAACTAAGTTTAAATAGAGAATCTCGAAGTGATGATATTACATAGTTTTCTTGGCTTGAGAATAATAATAAACTTCAATGTGGACACTCCGCTTTGATTTTAGTTATATCATGGCATAACACCCATTGAACAACTACAATCGGGTCTAAATTGAAGCATTGAAAGTAAGAGACTATTTAATAGAGAGTTTGTTTCCTCAGTTATATGTGTTTAGTATTGTGGTCAACTATAGTCAACTCAAAGTCAAAGTCTCTGACCAAAGCAGTACAGTTTATAACAAATATTGTTATTGAACCAAGTTGAATGTGGACGATGTTGGAATTTTTACCAAAATTAAATTCCATAAGTCCTAATGCAATATAGTCTTGATGAAGAGATTTGGTGTAAATAGTTGTTACTACTGGGCACCGCTTATAATAGTAAAATTGGATTTTATCGAAAAGACATGTAAGTGATAAATTCGACCAAAATTTTGCACTAGTAGATTAGGTGACATGTGAATGCTAATATTCGAATAATTTGATATTAATCACTGATTGGATTTATTCATTTGATTTGCAGAACCATAGTGATGAATACTCCAAAAATCCACATGATTTAATCCATTGGTAATCATTGTAAATTAATAAAATCAATTAATATTTATGAAACATTAATTATTAAATTTTATTTGACTCGGTTGAATCTACTAGTATTTAATAAAGTGCATATATAAAAGTTATACACACGCATATTGATATATGATATCGGTGGAATATTGAAATCATATTTAAATAGATTAATCTGTAAGTGATTTTGAAAAAACATTAGGGCCCATGTGGCACCAGCTATGGCCTACCATGCATGCTAAAGGAGGAGAGGATTTGATGAGATTTAACAAAGAATTAAATATGGAAGGAGGAGGGAATTGAAAGGTTTCAACATTTCGTTTAAAACAAACTCTCTTTCATTCATTCCACAATTTTTTCTAACAATTTACTTTTTTTTCTCTCCTCTCTCAATCCTTTCATGGCCAAAAATAGATACCTCTATAGCATAAAAATTTCCTAAAGAAAATCAAATTTTAAACCAAATTAGAAGGTGGTTGTTGTCTCTTCACGTTGCAAAATCAAGAGATTGCTTCAATGGAATTTGGGAGATCCATTCACTGTTCAAGGTGCAACTTTTGGCTTTATCTTTAGGTAACATCCAAATTTAATTTAATCATATGAATTTTCTGTTTACAAAGTTTAGGTCTATTCATGCCACATCTCATCCGTTTATTTGTTTATCTTGTATTATAGTTTGGGTCCCTTTTATGGCACACCTCAATTTTATTATATGTTCAACATTTTCAGCTATCTTAGATCCTTCTCATACTTTATCTTTCTTGATTATTTATTCATATATTTCTATAATTTAGATCTAAACCTTTTACAGTGAATTTATATGTACCTAAGTTGTCCTATCCAATTTCATTATCTTAGAAATTATTGTTTAACAAAAAAAAACCAATTTTGATTGAAAACCAACTTTTAATTAATTGATATAACTTTGTTACGTGTTATATACATAGACATAAACAAGGTTCATATGTTGATTATTTGAAATTACTATAATAATTGAATATATATGTTACATGTTTGTTGTTTTGAACATACTTCCTTTTGGTTATTGTTTACATATGAATAAAGGTTATTTCCATTTGAAATTCAAAAGTGGAATTTTGTGAAAAATCTTTAACTTTTAAATCCTTCTAATTTAGAATCTTTTGTACAATAAATTACAATGAAAAATGGCGGAATATAAAAAAATTCAAAATAATCCTATTTTCGTAAGTCTTGATCAGAATGGAGCCTCATCTTTATCTCCATCCTCTCCTCCTCCATTGCCTATCAATCTTCCTCTTTCTCAGCAACCCAAGTCCATAGCTAACCCCCCAATTCTGAGCAATACTACAGTGAGCAATACTACAATGGATGATGATGGATTTCAGAAAGTTGTCTACAATAGAAAGGCGAATCGAAAGCATTCTGTACCTGATTTTCAGAGAAGATTTCTAAAAAAAACAGATAATGTTCAGAATCTACACAATTCAGGAAAATCAGATTCAAGAAAATACAATTCGCAACCAAGAAACGAGAGAAGGAATATCCTGTATCCAAGAAATATAATCCCGAAGGCTTCAGCCAATGTAGAAACTGCTTTGATGACGCAGAAAGCCTCTTCTTGGGCTGATATTATTAAGAAAGGGTGGTTAGATTCTGAATTCGACTTGAATTATGTTGCTCCTATTAATATAAACAATAGGAAATTTGTTACTGTGAAAGAAGATATAGATAAGCGCACGGAGAATAAGTGGAGATCTTCTGTTATTGCTTATGTTTATGGTCCTCGCCCTCCTTATCATCATTTCAAGACTTATATTACTCGAAACTGGAATCCTACAGGATGCTTTGAAATCTATACTAGGGATAATGGTTTCTTCATTATTAGATTTAGCAAAGTTGAAGATTGTGAAAAGATCCTAAATGGGGGGCCATATTTTATAAATGGCAAGTTGATTATTCTAAAAAAATGGAGCAAGAAATATAACTTTGACAGAGATCTTTTATCTACTATGCCAGTTTGGATTAGGCTACCTGAATTGAGCCTAAGATTATGGGATAAAGATGCTTTTAGTGCTATTGCTAGTGTGGTGGGTATTCCATTAAAATTAGATGAACCAACAGCTAAGGAGACAAGACTGAGTTATGCAAGAATTCTTGTTGAAATAAAAGCAGATGTAGAGTTACCATACGAAGCTAACATCACAATGCATGATGGTGACAATATAGTGCAAAAAATTGAATATGAGTGGATCCCATAAAGATGTAAAACTTGTAAATGCTTTGGGCATACAGATGAAAACTGCACAGTTAAAAAAGTTTGGAAAGAAAAATGCTGAGAGAATGATACTACAATTGAGACAAATGCAGTGTAAAACAGCAATGTAGAAATGAATGTAAATATGCAGAGTAAGAGTGATGGAATTACAAAAGAAGTGCCCCAACTAGAGTCAAGTGGTATTAATGGTTTAGAAGCACAGGATGTGATAATGGATACTTGTAATAATATATATGCAGTCAACAATGAAAATATGCAATGCAAAAAGAGTTACCCCCCTCAGAAAGCCTTAGTAGATAAGGTAGACATTACTACTGCCTTAGTGGAGTTATCTGAAAGTTTGAAAGCCTCTGTTCAGGCAAATGAGGAAGGGGATTTAATGACTGTTGAGCAAGAGCACATCTCTTCTAAATCCCTCCCAAACTTGACTAAACCTCCAAAAAACATTGCATTATCCTTCCTTTCAGATTCATTCACCCCACTAAAGAAAAAGCCAATATCTGGGAAAGCTATTCAGACAGTTGTTAATGTTGTTACTTCCTTATCACCTGCAAACAAAAGGAAAAAGAGACAGAAAGCTAGAACCAGAGTTAAAAGCTTAATTGACATTCCATCTACAGAGCAAGTAGAAGATGATAATGACAAGGAATTTAGAGAAAAATACATCTTCAAAAATGATAAATGGGACAAGCTTCTAAAGGTTAAAAATGACTCAGCATGCAAAAAAAAGGAAAGAAGCTAGCAGTGCAAGAGGATGAAGATAGTTACAGTGATTCACTGTGACTAACATATATCCTTTGAGTATCCTATTTAATTTTTTCATCATTTTTATTATTAATGTCTATAATTTCTTGGAATGTGAGAGGTCTTAACTCTACAATTAGAAAATTGGATGTTTCTAATCTAGTTATGACTGAAAAACCTAGTATAATAGGACTGTTGGAACACAAATTGGATAATAATAAAATTTCTGATTATCATCTCAGTCATTTCTCCAATTGGAGCAGTGTTAATAATAACCAAAATGGGGGTAATGGTAGAATTTTAGTCTTATGGGATCATAATCTTTGGAGATTGGACAGTCATATTTTAAACATTCAATTTATTCATTGCTTATTTTCTAATAAAGGTGGTCTTGTTTTAGAAGTTACTTTCATATATGCTTCAAATTTTGAAAATGATAGAATTGATTTATGGCATCATATTGAGAACTTGAATAAAAATATGTCACATCCTTGGATCATTATGGGTGACTTCAACACAATAATGCATTCATATGATAAAAGAGGTGGTATACCAGTTCCTTTCAGCAAATTAGAGTTCATTAATAAATTCTTCCTAAGGACAGGTATTATTGAAGCTAATATAGTAGGAAATAAATTTACCTGGAAATCTGGTAAATTTAGAAACATACATTGCAAACTGGATAGGATTTTAATCAATCAAAAGTTTGCCAATTTTTTTCCTCATTATAAATGCTGTACTCTACCCCAAGCTACTAGTGACCACACCCCTATTCAAATTCATCTAATAGAAAAAAATGATTGCAAAAAAAAATTTCCCTTTAGATTTATGAATAGGTGGGTCTATGATGATAATTATAAGAAAGTCTTCCTGAACTGCTTATCATTCAAAACTCAAGGCACTGCCCAATATAAATTCTTTAAATTCTTGCAAGTTGCCAAGGGGAATATTAAAAACTGGAACAAGAATAGAAATAAAAATGAGCTTAAACTGGCTATGGATGAATGTGAAAGCTTGCAAAATGTAATTGATAAAGATTGTTCAGACAGTAATGTTATCAGTAATTTTTTTCAGGCTCAAAATAATCTCATTAATTCTCTTCATATTCACTCAGTTAATATAAGGCAAAAGGCTAAAGTTGACTGGCTTACTAATGGAGATGAAGCTAGCAAATTTTTCTATGCTAAAATGACTAATAGGAAAAACAGGAATATTATTGGTAATCTTTTTGATTCAAAAGGTAATGCTTTTAAGAATCTAAATGAGATTGAAAGAGAAGCTATTAATTACTTCACAGAGTTATTTAATACTAATAATTATATAGCCTCCTTTCCTTTTTTAAATGTTAAATTCTCTTTAAAAGAAGTCAGTCAGGAAATTTTGTTAGCTCCTGTTAACTTATTGGATATAAAAAATATTATTTTCAATGCTAACAATGATAAAAGCCCTGGCCCTGATGGTTTTGGTGCAAAATTTTATAAAGCCCATTGGTCTGAGCTAAATTCTAATATTTTTGAAGTAATTTCTGAATTTTTTAAGACTGGCAAGCTTTTAAAATCCTTTAATCATACTTTCTTAACTTTAGTCCCAAAAATAAATAACCCTAAAGGAATGGAGGATTATAGACCAATCTCCTGTTGCAACTTTATCTATAAAATAATCTCTTCTATCCTTTGTAATAGAATGAAATTGTTTTTAAAATTTCTAATTTCAGATAACCAATGTGCTTTTATTCCTGGGAGACTTATTACTGACAACACTTTGCTTGCTCATGAGCTTATTAGAAACTTTAATATGAAAAACAAAAGTGTTATGTGCATCAAAATTGATTTACACAAAGCTTTCGATAAGATAAATAGAAATTTCATAATTCATATGATGAATATTATGGGTTTTAATAAAAAAAATTGTGATCTTATCAAAGAATGTATTAGCAATGTATCATACTCTGTGATGATTAATGGCTCCCCTACTGGCTATATTCATAGTAATAGAGGAATTAGACAAGGGGACCCCCTTTCTCCCTATCTATTTACTATTGTGATGGAATATTTCACAATACTAATTGATTCTGAACAAAATAAGAGGAATATTCAAACCATTAATAAAGTTAATCCTTCTATTACTCATCTTCTATATGCTGATGACTTACTTTTATTTATCAAAGATGATGAGAAAAATGCTAATTCCATTGCTAATATCTTTAAAAATCTTGAATTATTTGCTGGGCTTAAAGTTAATGAATGTAAAAGTAAAATTTATTTTAGCAAAGGATGCAATTGCAAAATGGATATTTTAAACATTCTCAATTTTAAAGAAGGAAATCTGCCAGTCAAATATTTAGGCCTGCCTCTAAGTATTAATCAACTGAATGATAGGGATTGCTCTAGACTTTTTGAGATTATTCAAAATAAACTTGAAGGGTGGTCTAGTAAATTACTATCACTAGCTGGTAGACTAGAGCTCACCCATACTGTCATCACTGCAATTATTCTATATTGGATTCAAGCTCACAATATTCCAGTTCAGGCTATTTGCAAAATTGAAAAAATGTGTGCTAACTTTATTTGGCAAGGTAAACAACACAAAATTGCTTGGGATAAAGTTTGCATGACTAAAAAAGCTGGGGGTTAGGAATTAGAAATATTAGAGATTTAAGAGAAGCAGCTAAATATAAATTATTTTGGAAATTTTTGGATGGTAAATCTCTCTGGGCTAAATGGATGAGAGATAAATACCTCAAAAACAATAACTTCTGGACCACTAAAGCAAAAAACTATCATTCTTATGCTTGGAAAAATATTTTAAATTACAGGGAGAATGGAAAAAAGCTAATAGAAAGGAAATTTAAAGATGGTTGCTCTACTAGCTTATGGTTTGATCCTTGGATTTATGGAAAATCACTTATTGAATTACTTGGCTGGAATAACTTGCTTATTATTGGGGGAGCTAATGATAAAGTACAGAGCATTATAAATAATCAGAACTGGAATGCTAACACACATCAAGCTGCTACTATATTCAGAACTGCCATTGAAAAAGTGGCAATTGACAGCAATATTCAAAGAGACACATGGATTTGGAAGTTGAGCTCAAAAAATGCTTCTTTCTCCTTTAAAAAAGTATGGAATTTTGTGAAAGGTGAAGAGACCAAAGTTTATTGGAATAAAGTAATTTGGTGCAAAGCAAACTGCCCAAAAATGGCTCATTGTTCATATTTTGCAATTCTCAATAGACTACCCACACTAGAAAGATGTGCAAAGTGGAACAAGAATGGTGATAAATACTATCTTTTATGCAAAAATGAAGTGGAAAATGCAGACCATCTCTTCTTTGACTGTGCATTTTCTAAACATATTTGGTTTATTGCTAAAAATGCTCTGGGGTTTAATAATCATCAATCTATTCAAAGCATAAGTGAATGCATTAATTACATTCTACACTGCTTCAAACCCAAGTCTACTGAATTTAAAAGAGCTTCAATTATGCTAACTACTACAATATATCATATTTGGAAGGAAAGAAACCAAAGACTTCATCACAAACAGGAGTCTGGTAGTATTCAAATATGGAACAATATTTCTTATGACTTTCAGATTCTTAGTAAAAAAGCCAAAATCCAGAATGATCACAGAGATAAAGATTTACTTTCTATAAATAATGATAAAGACTATGAGAATAGAGTTGAAGACTTTTTACTCAGAGGTAAATATGCTTCGCATATTCCTTGTAGAAGTCATCGAACTTGCCATTACCATCTTCATGCTACTGGCATGGGCATTATTTCGCATGGACAAGATATCATCCCTCTGGACCATCTTCCTGGAGGCGGCCATACTTCAGATGTCAAGGATATCACCTGCAAGGGAAGTAGACAGGAAAATGATTATTATAACCTTAATAATGCTAATATTACTTACAGTAATAGATGTTTATTAACTTGTGCAGCTCTGAAGAACTACCGCTCTTCCAGCAGTGTTTCCAAGGAATTGTTGATGATATCTATCGAAGATTACAATCAATCAAAAGTTAAAATTGGCAAGAAGGATGGCTATTTCTACAAGAGTTTACTAAATAATAAGGTCTATCACTTATCTTCCTGGAGCAAAGGAGAGAGCAGCAAGTCTTCTGCTGTCAACACGCAAACAGGGGGCAATTCTGTTACCAATTACTATTCACCAGAGGATCTGGAGAATAGTAATGGTGCGAGTAAAGGGGCGAAAGCTAGGGCGAAAGCTAAATCAACAATTAACAGCTTTCCTGAGGATGCCATCATCAATCTGAAGAACGATGTTGCCAATTTTGAAGAAGCTGTCACTAATTCAGCTTCGTTGAGTTACAGTGGGAAGGAGCTCAAGCCTTTGGGCAAGCGACGCATCGATAAAAGAGATCTTAAACCCCCGTGATTTTTTGTTTTTCATTTCTCCATTTTTTCTGATTTTTGTGAGTTTGTGAATTAGTCGCCATTTCTGTTTGTGGGAGATAATGAGGGAGATAGTGGAGGCGGGATTTGTTTCGTTAGGGTTAGGGTTTGGGGTATTGTAATGTGTTGGTTCGGGTATATTTTCTTGTACCCGGTATTTCTGCTGTAAACTTTGGGCCGGGCCCTATTTTTTTTTTAACTACTTTCAAAAAAAAAAAAATCCTTCTAATTTGTTCTGATAAAAAGATGTATAAGTCGAAGGGTTATACAATATATATATATAGCAATTACTAACATCGATCCTCCACCAAAGCCCCCTGATCCAACAACCTCCTCCACCACATCACATCGAACTTCCTCTAAACACAAAACCTGGGCTGATGCAGTGAAGAATTATGGTACTTTGCACAAATTGGATTCCTCATCCGACCTCCAATTTATCTCTCTCAAGGCAGAAAATAATCGGTCGTTAGTGTTTATGCTAGATGAAGTGATTTAGGAGAATTCGGGGAGGTGGGCTACAACATTGGTCGCATATATAATCAGGCGAAGACCACCATACAAACAGTTTAAGCAATTCGTGTAGAAAGTGTTGAACCCTTTGTCAGGCTTCGAAGTGTTTTACAGGCCTAATGGTTTCATTTTGATCAGGTTATCTTCTTCTGTGGACTTTGATGCTGTAATAAATGGTGGGCCATATACATATAATTTGAAGATCATTATTATGAAGAAATGGATAGAGGATCTGAAATTTACTAGGGAATATTTCACCACTATTCCTATGTGGGTTCGACCAGTTGATTTGAATCTTGCCTACTGGAGTAAGGAAGGGATAAGTAGAGTGGCTAGTGCGCTGGGTAAGCCAATTAGAATGGATAATACAATGTCCAATGAGATTAGGCTTAATTTTCCTCGAGTCCTTGTTGAAGCTGATTCAGATTTCAGTTTTCTTGATAACATTCAAGTTGCAAGATCAAATGACCAGAGAGAATTCATTCATGTTGATACAAACATAATCCAAAACCACGCATAATATGTAAGTTATATGGTCATAGTATGGATTACTGTTAGATGGAAGTTAAAGCAACTTGGAAACCAAAAGACAATTCTTCAAATATAGAACAAAGTGTAGTTAATAACAACATATAAAAAGGCCCCGACACTCTAGTAGATACACAATTACAAAGGAATTTGATTACAGACTCTGTTACAACTCAAGCAATAACTACTATGTAGAGTAAAGGTAAACAAAGGCAAGAGTTTAAGCCAGATTCTTCGTTTATCTCCACTGTTAATAAATCTGAATCTCTAGGAAATGGTCTTCCTTCTTCCTCCGCTGCTGCTAATGATCAAACTGTGGATGTACCTGAAGATACAACAAATGAAAATAGTTCAGAGAAAGATGCACAAAGTTACAAAGAAGAGGTGGTTGAGAGGACTGTGATAGTGATACCAGTTTTGAATATGATGATGCAGAGGACTTAATTTATGCAAAGAAATAATTTGTTGAAAATGTAGCCACACATATTCAAGAAAATACAAACCATAAGTGACAAAGAATGTATCCCACATGGTGACAACAAATCCTACTTATGTTTCGAAGTTTCATAAAGGCACTGCCAAAACTAAAGCACCCCCTAAGAGAATATCAGGGGGATGAATACGGATGCCAAAATGCATCATGTACTCAAACTCCTGAATGTCCACAAAACTCTCTATTCTGAGTTTGGTGGAGAACAAACTTGACACTATCGCTATTTATAGGTTTCATTCTTTGTTGCCACCATAATGGGAATGTTACCATAAAAGGAAGTAAAGGTCGAATTTTAATTCTTATTGATTCTACTATTTGGCGTACTGAGATTATATACAAAAGTGATCAACATATTGTAACACATTTGACCAACGAAGGAGGGTTTCAAATCATGGTCACTTTTGTCCATGTTAATAATTTCTACAATGATAGAGCTATATGCTTTGGGAGCACCTATCTATGAATGCATCTACTATAGAACCACCGTCGATTGTTCTAGAAGACTTTAGTGGTGCTTCTAATCTAAAGGATAAAAGGGGGTTTACTAATTCCTTTTTCCTATAGTCATGCTTTTAAAAATTGCATGTTAAAGTGTGGTCTTGTTGAAACTGCATTGCAGGGTTGCAAGTATACTTGTAGGAGCAGAGGGATGGAAACTAGTATTGACAAGGTGCTTGTCAATTATGAACTACTAACCAAATTTCTAGATTTGGCTACTATTGCATTGCTAAACAATTTCAGTGACCATACTCCAATATTTTTGCAACTCACTACTCAATAGAGATAACAAATGGGAAGACCCTTTAGATAGATATGTTAATGCATGGTACACATTGGATTAGTATGCAGACCGTATTACTGCTGGACTTAAAGCTACTACTTGGGGTACTAATATTCGTAAATTCATTAATATTTTACAAGTAATCAAGTCAAAGCTTAAAGTCTGGAATAAAAACAGACGAAAGTCCAACCCCATGCAACAACTTGAAGATGATTACAATAAAGCCTTTTATCAATTGGATGAAAATACTGAGGATTTAGATCAGTATACCAAGCTTCTCCATGTGTACATTCGACTTAAGGAAATATTAAAATTCAACATGAATTTAATAAACAACAGAGCAAGGTAGCCTGGCTGGAAAGTAGGGACACGAATTCGAAATTCTTTTATGCTAAAATGTCCATGAGAAAGCACAAAAACAAGATACACACTCTATTAAATTCAGAGGGGCAATCTATATATGATCAAAAGCGAATTACTGATCAGGCTATCAAATTTTATCATAACTTATTTAATGGTCAGACTGACAGTTTTTTCCCACTAGTTCAACCAAGAAAAGTAATTAATGATGATGGCAGAAAGTGCTTATCTTCTCTAATTTCTCTTTCCAAAGTGAAAGGGGTAGTTTTCTCTATTGAAGAATCTAAGAGTCCAGGCCTTGACGGCTTTACTTCCAAATTTTATAAACAGGAAATTATTGTCAAGGACAAAATTTCTCAGCGTTTTTGCTTTAAGGACAGACCTTCGATATTTTATTCAGAAGGACAACTTTCTTTAGGTATCAGTTTTTAGTCATCGATAGCAGTTTTTAGGTATCAGTTTGTAGTTATCGGTAGCAGTTTTTATGTATCAGTTTTTAGCTTGGTAGCAGTTTTGTTGTCCTTATGAATAATTTTGGAAAATGTTTGTCCTTATGAATAATTTTTAGAAGAATGCTTGTCCTTGTGGTAAAAATATTGAGATTGTATTCTTGAGTCAAAAAAAAATACAAATCTTTGTCCTTTGAATTAATTTTCCCTTTTATAAACTCCATTAGGATGACTTGCACGAGAAATTGTATGCTGCTGTTACAACAGTGTTTCCAGACTGAAAAGCTTGCTCTTGGCATGAATCGCAATTTTATAGACCTAATTCCAAAAAAAGATAAGCCACAGTCAATTGTTGATTGTCATCCTATTACATATGCAAATGTGCTATACAAGATTGTTCGTAAATTTAAATGCTCTAGAATTAAACATTTTCTGCCTTTTCTTATTGTAGAAAATCAGTTCGTTTTTGTGCCTAATAGAGCCATTAGGGAATATCAGAAATAACGATTAACACCGAGTTCTGTATTATATTTACAAAGCGATATAGAAAGAGCGGTATGGGCCAAATGTCTTCAGGTCCAATACTTTGCAACATTGTATTTATACTGCCTGTATCTTTTACTTTGTGATAATGAGAATTAATCACTTTTCTTGTATCATCTCTCTCTGTTTTCAATTCATCTAAAAATCAAATATGGTATCAAAGCCAAAAGCTTAACAGCAAGATCGCAACATCATTCCATCAGAAAATCGTCATCTGGTATTACTGATTTTAGAATCTCATCAGAAATACTCTCATCATCTGAGATCAAAAGAATTCAAAGCAATTCAAGAAGAAAGAAAGTGCCATGCCTAGCAAAGATACTGGCTGCATCAGTCCTTAAAATCGACAAGAAAAGCTTTGAATTCATCACAAGAAAATCATCAAAAAATCCATCAAACCATCAAGGAATTGTACCATACCAGAAAAACCCATCAAGAATCAATCATTTGGGTTAGTGGTTGCACTTACCTGAGATTTCGAAGATTTTCAGATTACTTCTTGTGTTTTTTCAGTCACAAGTAGCAGTTCTTGAATCAAGACTGCTTTATCCCTTCAGTCACAACCTCTTGTTTCTACATCATGGCCAACAGCTCAGCAACATCATGCACCTCCGGATTTGATCAAACTGCCACAGAGAATCTCATCAAAACCATAGTTAGCCCACAGAGCCAATTAGTCACAGTTCATCTGGAAGAAGATAATTATCTTCTGTGGAAAGTCCAGGTTGAGACTGCTGTCAGAGGATATGGACTAGAAGATTTCCTCAATGGGACTATCAAAATTCCACCAAGATTCATCACTGGTTCAGAAAACACAACAATTAATAACCCAGAATTTATAAAATATCAGAGACAAGATAGCTTAATCTGTTCTTGGCTACTTTCATCTATAAGTGTGAAATTGCTGCCTCAAGTAATTGGCAGTAAAACTGCAAATGGTGTCTGGTCAACAGTGGAAAGGATCTTTAACTCACAATCTGCTGCTAAAGTGATGCATCATAAAAGACAACTTCACAGTATTAGAAAAGAAAACATCATAATGGGTGAATATCTTGCTAAAATCAAAACTACATGTGACCTCCTTGAGGTAGCAGGTCATAAAGTTCCAGCATCTGAACAAGTATTAATCATATTAAGTGGTCTAAGTGAAGATTATGAATCTGTTGTTGCTGTCATATCGTCTCAGAGAGAAACACCAACTCTAGAGGATGTTCATGCTATAATTCTTGCCCATGAAGGAAGACTTGAATTCAAGAAACCCTTAGATACTGATATGACAGTCAATTATGCAGCTTGTCACAGAGGCAAGAACCAGTATAGCGACAATAATAAAAGTAATCCACCTATTAGAGGCAGAGGAAGAGGAAGATATAACAACAACAACAACAGACCAAAATGTCAGATATGTGAGAAAATTGGTCATACTGCGCCAAAGTGTTACTTCAGACTCAATATGAATTATACCCCAGGTCAGAACTCAAGCAATCAAAGAAATGGGAACTACAGTGCAAACATAGCCCAGATACAACAAGACACTAGTAATCAAACAAGCAACAATAGGGCAAGCAATCAAAATGACACTGACAGATCAGACCAAACATATGATGAAAGCTGGTATCCAGACTCAGGTGCAACCAATCACATCACCAATAATCTGGACAATCTAAATCTGGGAAACAAGGAGTACAAAGGTAATAAAACCATACACATGGGAAATGGTGAGGCAGTAAAGATCACACACACTAGTATTGCTTGCATTAAAGGTGAAAGAAAACTATATCTCAATAATCTTTTGATGGTTCCATAGATAAAGAAAAATCTCTTAAGTGTGTCACAGTTTGCAAGTGATAATAATGTATACTTTGAATTCTATCCTAAATACTGTTTAGTTAGAGATATTCTAACAAAAGAAATTTTACTGCAGGGTGAGGCTGTGAAGGGTCTATATAGGTTTAATCTTGTTGAGTCAAGAAAATCAAATGCAGACAAATGTGTTGAGAATTGTAATTTGTCTGAACTTGCTCAAAGTGAAAAGAAACTGAGCAACTTTGATATTTGGCATTATAATCTTGGTCATCCCAGTGCCAATATTGTAAAAAAGGTGTTATCAGAAAACAAAATTCCTTTTGATATTACACTTCCTTATATCTGTACATTTTGTCAAATGGGTAAGAGTCACAGATTACCCTTTTCAAACTCTGTGACTCAATATGATAAACCACTGTTGTTAATTGCTACTGATCTCTAGGGTCCTGCCCCAATCAGTTCTGACTATGGATATAAATATTACCTATCCTTTGTTGATGCATATTCAAGATACACTTGGGTGTATTTTTTGAAAACTAAGAATGAAACACATCAAGTCACTATACACTTCATTACACAAGTTGAAAAACAAACCAACTATCAAGTTAAAATTATACAAACTGATGGTGGTGGAGAGTTTAAAACTCTCAATGATTATTTTAGCAAAAAGGGAATAGTTCATAGAACAACATGCCCTTATACTTCTAAACAAAATGGTCTAGTGGAGAGAAAACACAGACATATAGTTGAGTCAGGTCTAACATTACTTGCTCAGGCAAGGTTACCTCTAAAATTCTGGCCTGAATCATTTAGTACTGTAGTGCACCTGATAAACAGGCTACCAACTAAAGTACTAAATGATAAAAGTCCAATGGAAGAGTTATTTGAAATAAAACCTGACTATCAAGCTTTAAAGACAATTAGTTGCTTGTGTTTTCCTTACACCAGACCATACAATAAACACAAATTAGATTTTAGGTCAACCCCATGCACATTTCTTGGATATGCACCAAACCAAAAAGGCTATAAATGTATTGATTGCAATGGCAAAATATTTGTAAGTAGGCATGTAGGTTTCAATGAACATGTATTTCCCTACTCTAACATTAGTATTAAGACAACAGGAAAAGTGTATAATCCAAATGCATCAATACCCTCCATACCTATACATCAATCAGAATGGACTCAGACATTGACTGAAGACAACTTAGTAAGCTCTGCACCACAACACACAGTGTCTGTTCGACCAGGTCAGGAAAAGACAACTGATTTACCTAAAGATGCATCAAATTCAACACAAAGTATGAGTCAATCTGAATCAACTCCTCAGGGCAGTGAATCAGAAAATAATTCAAATCAAGACAATGAACCATTACACAGTGAAGACAGAATCACAACTGGACATCATATGGTTACCAGATCAAAAAGTGGCATATTCAAACCAAAAGTATACACATCAATCATATCAGAGGAACCAGAAACATTTAATCAAGCATTCAAAGACAAAAACTGGAGGACTGCAATGAATGATGAATACAATGCACTCATTAGAAATAGAACATGGAATCTAGTTGCACCACCTAAAGACAAAAATGTTGTAGGATGCAAATGGACATATAAGTTAAAGAAGAATCCAGATGGCACAATTTCCAGACACAAGGCAAGATTAGTGGCAAAGGGATACACACAGGAACATGGATTCGACTTCAATGAAACCTTTTCACCAGTAATAAAGCCAACAACTATCAGAGTCATTCTCACTATAGCTCTGTATAAAGACTGGCAAATCAGACAACTAGATGTAAATAATGCCTTCCTCAATGGAGAGTTAAAAGAGGAAGTATATATGCAACAACCATCAGGGTATCAACAAGGAAGTAATCTTATATGCAGATTAAACAAGGCCATATATGGCCTGAAGCAAGCACCAAGAGTGTGGTTTGATAAGTTAAAAGACACTTTACATAACATGGGTTTTCAGTCCACAAAGTCAGACAACTCACTGTTCATAAGAATTGATGATACTGTTACAGTTTATATACTTATTTATGTTGATGATTTAATTGTTACAGGTAACACTGATGCATAAATCAATAAAATTACTCAGCATCTTGACAGGGAGTTCTCAATTAAAAATCAAGGAAATGTTAACTATTTTCTGGGCATAGAAGTCGAAAGGAAATCACACTCAGAAATCATGGTGTGTCAAACTAAATATATCAAGGAATTACTAAACAAATCAAAGATGGCAAATGCTAATCCTCAACCAACTCCAATGATAAGCAGTCAACACTTATCCAAAAATAGGGGAGAAGCCATACTTAATGATAAACAATATAGAAGTCAAGTTGGGGCATTACACTATGTCACTATAACTAGACCAGATGTATCGTATAGTGTTAACAAAGTTTGTCAATTCATGCAGAAACCACTGGATCAACACTGGAAGGTAGTCAAAAGAATACTACGATATCTAAAAGGAACATTGGACTGTGGAATCCTACTAAAGAAAAGCAAACACCTCAATATAACTGGCTATGCAGATGCTGACTGGGCTACAGATCCCGATGATAGGCGATCCACCACAGGCTACTGCATCTACATAGGTGATAATCCAGTTTGCTGGTGCTCAAAGAAACAGAATACCATCTCTAGATCTAGCACAGAGGCAGAGTATCGAAGTGTGGCCAGTGCAACAGCAGAAGTCATGTGGATACAGTCTCTAATGCAAGAATTAAAAATGAGTACAAACAGCAAACCAACAGTTTGGTGTGACAACTTAAGCACAGTCTATCTATCAGCAAATCCAGTACTTCACTCAAGAACGAAGCATATAGAAATCGATCTATACTTCGTAAGAGAACAAATTCTAAAAGGAAAGCTGCAAATTAATCATGTACCAGCTACGTACCAAGTTGCAGACATTTTAACTAATCCACTCACCTCAAGAAACTTTGTTCGATTTCGAGAAGAACTGAAGGTCAAAAGGAACATCACCAAACCTGAGAAAGTTCTGAACAATAACTTCAGAGATGAGACAGATCGATGCCTTCCTAATGTCAATCTAACCACAGAACAAAGCATCATCAAGTCTGAAGAATCCTTCGAACAGAAATGAATTTATCGAGTGGCGGCGGAGAGTATTTGGGAACCTAACCCTAATCGCTTTGAGGGGGAATATTAGAAATAACGAATAATACTGAGTTCTGTATTATATTTACAAAGCGATATAGAAAGAGCGGTATGGGCCAAATGTCTTCAGGCCCAATACTTTGCAACATTGTATTTATACTGCCTATATCTTTTACTTTGTGATAATGAGAATTAATCACTTTTCTTGTATCATCTCTCTCTGTTTTCAATTCATCTAAAAATCAAATAGGGAAAAAATATCACTAGCCCATGAGTTAGTTCGAGATTTTAATAAAAGAGGAGGAGATAAGATGTGCATTAAAATTGATATTCAAAAGGCTTACGATGTAGTGAATAGGGAGTTCGTGTGTTACATGTTATTTAATATGGGTTTTCCCTATTCCTTAGCGAATCTCATTTATGAATGCAATAGTACTCCTACTCTCTCCATTCTTGTTGACGGAGTCCCATAAGGGTTTATTACGTCTACTAGAGGATTACACCAAGGTGATCCTTTATTGCCTTATCTATTTTGTGTGGCCATGGAATTTTTTCCCTTATGATGGAGAATGCACTCTTAGGTGATCATCTCCAACCTATTACTTTGATTCAGCCAATAATTACCCATCTATTATATGCAGATGATGTGATGATTTTTCTAAAGGCTACTATTTCTAATGTTGTTGCTATGAATAATATATTTTGCCAACTAGCACATACAGTGGGATTACACATAAATCAAGTTAAATCTAAAATTTATTTTAGTAGAGATGTGTACCTTAAAATCAGATAGTCCATCATGGGAATGGAAGCAGATAATTTACCTGTTAGATATCTGGGTGTCCCCCGTCTAATGACTATATACATGCTTCATGACGTACATCTTTATTGACCAAGGTGCTTACTAGAATCGAGGGATAGGATAGTTATTTATTATATACAGTTGGAAGGGCTGAACTTATTCAGAGTACCATCGCTCCCAGTGTTCTTTACTGGCTACTTATATATTATTTACCTAGTTTAGTGTTAAATAAAATAGAGAAAATGTGGTCAGGTTTTTTTGGGCTATTCGAACACATAAAATATATAAACAATTGCATAATTTCACATATATAATAAAGATATACTAATATTATACTAATATAACATGATTATATATATTCGGCAGGGTATATACATAAGTCCATATAACCTGTACAATACTCAGCAAACCAAAGTTTATAAACTAATATGTATACCAAAAATATATTCAAAACCCTTTAAAACATATCACATATGCTAACATTCAGTACAACACCTATATGAATGTTAATATATATCTCTTTCTCATAGAATATGTACAGAGACATGCCTGACTTTAATTATGCACAGACCTATCTACCTTTAATATACAAGTTATAAAACAAATAAGATTCACTATGTATAAACTAATAGATTATAAACAACACTTGCATATATAGAGTACTAAAGTATTACAAACCAGACCAATTATAAAGTAGTCAATACTATATTTTTAAATATAAGTAGTCTAATATCATGCATATATAATCTATACTGGACATAAAAAGAGATCATGTAGACCGTAGCCATTATATAATATTATTACTTAATGTATCAGGATTACTCAATATAAAACACACCAGCCCCAAAACAAACTTTGGAAAAGCATATCAGTAGTATAAAAATAAATAATATAAAACTATATATATATATTCGAAATAAAAACACATATTAATATTTGAAACAAACTTGCAGTTATATAGCTGATATATAATAGCACAAGTACACAAATTATAGCTTATATAGATTTATAAACCAACAATTTCATAAAACAAATCAAAACTAATATATATATTTAAACAATATATATTACAAAGCTTTAGACATAATATGGATATATTATACTTACAGAAGGGAAGCTTGAAGAGGCTTGTCAAGGCACCGGAAGAGGAGGGCGGATGAAGGCTTGGTGGTCGTGGAAGGGAAGAGGCTGTTGTGAAGGGTGGTGGCCGGTCGAAATGTGGAGGAGTGGAGCTGTCGCTTTGGGTCGAGGTCGGCCATGGGAGGCAAGGGGGGATGGGCGGAGGTTGATGGAGACTCATACGGTGGAGGGAAGCGTAGACTGTTGGCATGATTAGGCAGGGAGTGGTCGATCTATATATAAAGAAGAAGGGAGAAAAGGAAAAGAGGAAGAAGGAAATTTTTATTTACTGTGAAATAATATATTGCAGAAGAGAATTGAAGCAGGTAAGAGAAGGAATATAACGTGAGAAAGAAATAGGAGATGGGAGTTTAGTAAACTGAATGGATGCAAACAGAACGTGTATTATAAATGAACGGTTTTAAAATAAAAGAAAAGGGATCAGTTCAAACGAAACGAAGGGTCAGAGAAACTGACCAGTTAATAAACATTGGAACTAGTGGAGAGTAAAAGTCAAATGCGTGAATTCAAGGGAAAAATGAATGTTAGTGGTTGCAAGAGTTGTACGTTCGAGATACGAAAGGTCACAAATAATAATTTCTGAAAAATATTGAGTGCAGTGACAATTGGGATCATCCGATGAATATAAATGGCCACAAAAAGCCAACAGGTAAAGATTTGGATACCGATACGGTCATCCGTTTCATGGATTCCGTTCTGAACCGGGCTTCAAAACACATGAACGAATATACTGCGGAGATCAGCACGACGAGATGATCAAAATGGTGTACAGATATTAGTGGTACGATCATCCGATCAAAAGTCGATAATTGGTACCGAAAAGGCTGCTAATTTGCCAGAAATAAGATAAACGGAGCAACAAAAATGAAAATTTTGAAAATCGAAAGATGACATCTCACTCAGAAGATGATTTACAAATTTTCTATAGAAAAATATTCAGGTTTGGAAAATATTTTATAACCATCAAATTTTTAACTGATTCAAATTTAAATAAATTTTATACAAGAAAATAAACTTCAATATTATAAAATGAAAATTTTCCAGTTGCTATGTTTTAAATAGACGTATTCCAAATATTAAATTTTCAATTCAAAATTTTATTATTTAAAATTTCACAAAAATTCAGTTAAATATGTTATTAAAACAATTAAAAATTTTGGGTCGTTACACTCTCCCCCACTCAAAACTTTTCGTCCCCGAAAAGGAAGAAGGTAGGAGAATAGAAACAACCAGAAAGAAAAATAGATTGAAAGTCAAGATTAAACAATTAATTTGAATCTATATATATAAATTTTACTTGAAATATTCATTTGAAAACTTCATTTGCAATTCACTTCTCTTTAATACTTTAAAACTTTTCAAAACCCATTTGTAAAATTTCTTGCTTCCTTTATAAATACCATTTATATGTTTAAATCACACCTTTATAATTATATGGAAATCTATTTGAAAACAATTATTTACATCATTTCTTATATTTACAAAGAAGCTATTGAAAAAATTAATTCCATAATTCATAATTTTATTAATTTATCTCAAAATACTTTTCAACATTATTAATAACCCAATAATCATTTTCTTTAATTGTGTTTTATTTAATTAATAACTTATAAAATATTAATATTTTTTTGTTAAACATGTAGTTTATAAATAAACAGTATTTAAAAGGATATAGTCAACAAGGAAAAGAAGGAGGATTTGGAAAAACAGAATATAGGTGAATAAATAAAGCTGAGCAGATAAGATAGATTCAAAAGAATAGTATCGGGCATGAATAATTAATTTCAAACCATAAGAATTTCAATTTCGAATATTAATACAGAATTTCTTTGTTGGAAATACTTTTATAATAAAATACCTTTATAAAAAAATACTTTTATTTCAAAACAAATTTTCCTTTCAAAAATACTTTTATAACTCGATGTCTTAACAAGTTTATCCTCGTTCCTACAGACTCTGGCACTGCGTTGATCAGGCGCAAAGCTAGACTTCTCCAAGTACTTAGTAGACTTGTTTCAACACCCAGTGAAAATACTAGAAAACTTTTTAAAAACAGATATGGAAAGTACAATCCAAACAAAAAAACAAACAAAACATTTGTCTAACCATGGATCGCAGATACACAAAGGTTACGCCTGGATCCCCCAGGAAACATCCGTATCCGTAAGCTTTCTCAGCCCTGCGAATTATGCCATAATGACTAGTAGACCGCAGATACACAAAGGTTACGCCTGGATCCCCCAGGAAACATCCGTATCCGTAAGCTTTCTCAGCCCTGTGGATTTCGCTACTAATACGACCTACATAGATCACATGATACACGATGGTTACGCCTCAATCCCTAAGAAAACATCCGTACCCCTGGGCCATCCAGCCAGGTAAATTACGCTATGCAGTCGCGCTCGTAAGACCATGGGTAACGCTATGGAATTCGATGGACACTCAAGTATCATATCCGGAAAACCAAAAATCAGAGAAATATCGATAGAATGAATCCACAATGTGGCCACAATGTGGCCACAAAGCGGATATCAAGCAGAAGGCACTTTCCATATCTTTACTTCGAAAATATGTATCATATAGTACCCTTTCAAATCACTTTCAAATATCATACTTATATAAAGTCCATTATATACAAGATTTCATTTTCAAATCAAATACTTTCCAAAATAAATAGTATATTAAATCACACTTATATGGACTTCGATTATATAAGATTTCACTTTTCAAATTGAGTACCTTTTCAAATCCATAGTTTTCGAATCAACATCATACTTATACAAACCAATTTTTATATATAAGTTCGATAACTCCCAAATCAAGTATTTAGTAACACAAGGTTCTCAAATTTCAATTTGTTTCAATATCAGTTCAGTTTCAAAATCATATACTATTCCACCAAATTATTTCTTCTCAAATTAAATATCTTCAGTTCCAAAGTTTCCAAAATAATAAATTTAGAAAATAAATCCAAATTTCCAAATCAATATAATTTCAGTCAAACAATTTATTTCCAACATCAATGGTTTTCAACATCATCTTATATTTACATAAAGTCCATCTTATATAAGGATCAAAATTTTTAAAAATAAATTTCGCTGCATGAAGAGCCATATGGGATTGAACATCTTTGCTTACTAATAGATTTTTTTTAGAATAGCTTTGTATATAAAATAGTTTGTATGTAATATAGAGTAAAACAGTTTGTTTGAGAAGAATAAAAGAAAAATAGTTTTGAAAAATGGTTTTAAATTGATAGTAGTTTTTCATAAAAGAAAGAATTCCAATTAAATTACAAAGATATCCAACCCAACAACTTCCAATTTCAGCGTCAAGTATATCAATGATATTAGAATATAAGATGTACATATGTCATCATTTCGAAAAATCACATTCGATCACTCGCTTGATCACACAAGTTCGCTTTCGAACTAGTATTGTCCATTCGACTTCCCTAATGCGGATTTCGATACAGTTTCTCGACTAGAAACCATCAGTCTCCTTGCATAGCCATATACTATGATAGAAAATTCTAGAATCAAGCCCAAAATCCATATCAAATATTCGCCGTCAAGAATCGAATGAAAAATCCTAACACGAAATGGTTTAGTTCACCTCGAACTTGTGTACTCAAACTTGGATCAATTTAATTATGAGAATAAAACAGCATACATACAACTTATGTATCTATTGCAACTTTTTAAATATATAGTTTTATAAAGATGTTACCCAGTTAAAACATTTAAACTAAATTTTATTCAAAATATTTTGAAGACCAAATTCTTTTCAAAACATTTCAAATCTAAATTTCATATTAGAAATTCAAAATAGCCTTATTTGTTTACTTAACAAAACAGTTTCAACTTATTTAAATCATATAACTACATATTTTAAACATAAATACCAAACTTATATACTTTATACTTTTCAAAATTACTTATCTTTGAAAACTTAACCTTGATTTGGAAGTGTTCGAACATTCAATAGTCGAAAAAATCATTTTCAAATTCAAGAGTTGGAAATCAATAACAAATTAGTAAATCAATTCCAAAAGATAGGTTTCAAATCTGAAACTCAAGGACTGAACACCAGCTCATTTCAAATTGTTCGAATATATAAACGTATACCTTTCGAATATCACATCATACTTCAGAATTTGAAATCAAAATTGGTTTTGCAAAAATCACTCGCGTAGCAATACTACTAAAGTAGCCTCTCCCCCACTCTGAAACTCGAAAATCAATGTTGATGATGCGTGCACTCATCACCGAAATTATTTTCCAGCGGCATAAGTGAGTTCTAGACTTCTATTTTCTTGAAAACTTCTTTGAAATTTCTTCGAAATCATTGGAACTCATTTGATGTCATTTGAAACGTTCTTATTCGGAAAATACTTTCAAATCGTATTATTATATAAAATTTCAAAATCTTAAAACCAATTTCAAAATACCGGAGTTCAATCTCTCAAATCTCAAATTCAAAACCCTTTCAGTTATAAATCATTTTTATATAAATCAATTTCTTATAAAATTTTCAAAATTTCAAATCCTTTCGAAACTTCAAATTCTTATTTTAAAAGGTATATAATCCTCATCGAAAACATTTTCACTTTTATATATAGAATATAATCATACTTATCAAAATAATAATTTTGATATATAAACAATTTCTAAAATACAAACAAACCCGATTTTCAAAGGATGATTCAAGAATGGATTTCAAAACAAAGATAGGCTCCATCGAAGATGAGATAATCAATTTCAAAATAGGAGATGGATATACTTATGAATCGTGGCAGACCTTACCCGGGTCAACCGTGACTTCAGGAACAAGATCGATGCAGAATTCCAAGAAAATCAACATTCGATCGCAAGAGATAGCGGCATCTAAACCAAAGATATAGAAATCTCCGGTGAATCAATGCCAATTGTAAAAGAGTTTCACACCTTTACAAATCATTCAAGATTGGCGGGATCGCCTATTTTTATAGAGATCATTCGAAGTGGGGTTATGGGATATTCCAGAATCAAGAAACACGAATAGGGAGAGAAGATAATGGATTTTGGAACCGCAGGGAACGGTCCAAAGTCCAAAGGATAACCGAATCAAAGAGGAAGAAATTCAAGCTCGAACGAACGTGATTCTGTAAATAAATTTACCATATATGCCAAGTTTTGCCTAGAGCCAAAGCTCTGTTACCAACTGTAACGACCCGCTATTTTCAACCATTCGCATCCGCACATGTCGGACTTGAATTACTCAAAATATCATATTGTTAATTTAAAACTTGGCAAAACTCAGCATATATAGTAAATAAATCAATCACAGAATCACAAACACAGAGTAATACAATAATACGCAGCGGAATAGATAAAACTAGTAGTTCATGAAGCTACTATATAAACACCAAAGTTAAAAATAAAATACAATAGA
Organism: Allium fistulosum; assembly: GCA_030737815.1. NCBI lineage: Eukaryota > Viridiplantae > Streptophyta > Magnoliopsida > Asparagales > Amaryllidaceae > Allium > Allium fistulosum. The sequence continues at coordinate 332,705,528 of CM060906.1, forward strand.
ATATCTCAAATACAGTGAAGTCTTCAGTACGAATAGATGACCTCTCTGAACAAATCAACTGGAAAAGCTGAAAGCGGAGTCGATAGTTGGATCTCCAAACGAAACTCCAAACTCCAATGGTGAGTCTCTAATGCTGTATCACTCGGTCTGACCCGAGCGTAAAGCAAAACAAAAAACACTCGAGTCAGGATTAACATTCTTATATCAATAAATCCAACTCAAGTGAAATATCAACTGAAATACAAGTAACTTAAAAGATGTTTGAGATAGCCATCCTATAAGGATCTGTGGAACTATCTACAAGGTAGAAATATACACTATAACACCATGGTCATTTCAAATTAATTTATTCTTCAAACCCAAATATCATTTCATTTCAAATATATCTATTTTCCTAAATAATATATATAGGTTAAATAATTTATAAGGTAAAGTATTTAATTTCCTCAAGTCTCACAAATCGATTCAAATCAACTCAAATTCCAAATTCAAATTTATTCAAAGCTCAATTCATCAATTCGATTCAGTTCTAAATAGACCATTTAAATTTTCAATATATTTCAAAGCTTTAATATTCAACATTTTCAAAGTTAAATTTAACAGTTTCATATAGATCTTGATTTAACTTCATTATTATTTAATCAGGGAATATTCACTTAATAAATTCAATATCATTTAACTAGCCTTAAATTACATTTTTACTAAATATTTCCTTAAATTTATTTAAACAAGAAATATTCATTAAATTACTTAAATCAAACCCAAGTTATAAATCATATCTTAAATCTCAATTTCAATAAGTTTCAAATCGGTTTAATTAAATAAAATTATCTTCCCAACCTTAACTTATTCAAATTTTTACCGAAATCTATTTTGAAACATAAATTTAAATACTTAACCATATTATATGTATTAAATCAATCTTAATTAAATAAAATATTATTATTAAATATATATATATATATATATATATCATTACCATTCATATATAATATTTTAAGAATCAACATTTATTAAAACCATATATTTCTTCCCAAATCCATAGAATTTGTTTTCAAAATATTTATATATATGGACCAACGGTGTCTGTATATATATCTATCATATGGTTAAGTGATACAGATATTTATCATTTCAATCCGTAATTTAAATATATACGGGTAGATATCATTTCGACCCGCAATCCCAAATTCAATTCAAATGAAAATCGCTTGGGTCTATCATTTCAACCCATAACGATTTCCTCCTATTCTAAAGTCCGTTCGGGTATATATCATTTCAACCCATAGTGAATTCTATACTAACAGGGAACTTGCAGAGTGATGACAAATACGATAATAATAATAACAGGCATATATCATAAATAACAATATAATATAAACAACAGGATATGGTGTCATATCTCACAGGTGAACAATTACAGATAATAACAATGTAAATAACTAGCAGTAGAAAATTTCAATTGTCGTTTCAATTGAAATCAAATTTAATAAATATAAGAGTGTTAATCGTGAGTGATTGCTCACCTTCGAGGTTAGAGAGAATAGACAATGAAATGGGTTATGGATCCAAGCAAGAGTCCTAAATCAAAGCAAGATTGTGCACGAATTGACGAACATAGCTGATCAATAGGAATAGACGAAATCAAATCAGAATTGGGTTGATGGAACTAAATGATATATGTTAACTTATCTATATAACGATATATGTAGCTATTTATATGAAAAATCATATTTTAAAAATTCTAACTCATATAAAATTAAATATATATGCAATTTAAAATCTTTGCTTCATGTAAACACATAAAATAAACAACATATTTGCATAAAATTTTAAAATAAATACATACATATCAACAGTAATCAAAACAATTTATATTTACATATACTTACATAAAATCATACTAAACTAAATATATGAAATCATAATTATAAACAATTTGTGTATATAATACCATATCCAAAATCTTATATAAATTACATATCGTTTCTTTTCTTTTCAAACTATATCTATATTATATATGTACGAAGACCTGATGTATGACATATGTATAAATCAACTATTTATAACCAAACTTACATATAAAATATATAAAAAATTGCATAATTTCACATATATCATATAGATGTACTAATATTATACTAACATAACATGATTATATATGCTCGGCAGGGTATATACATAAGTCCATATAACCTGTACAATACTCAGCAAACCAAAGTTTATAAACTAATATATATACCAAAAATATATTCAAAACCCTTTAAAACATATCACATATGCTAACATTCAGTACAACACCAATATGAATGTTAATATATATCTCTTTCTGATAGAATATGTACAGAGACATGCCTGACTTTAATTATGCACAGACCTATCTACCTTTAATATACAAGTTATATAACAAATAAGATTCACTATGTATAAACTAATAGATTATAAACAACACTTGCATATATAGAGTACTAAAGTATTACAAACCAGACCAATTATAAAGTAGTCAATACTATATTTTTAAATATAAGTAGTCTAATATCATGCATATATAATCTATACTGGACATAAAAAGAGATCATGTAGACCGTAGCCATTATATAATATTATTACTTAATGTATCAGGATTACTCAATATAAAACACACTAGCCCCAAAAAAAACTTTGGAAAAGCATATCAGTAGTATAAAAATAAATAATATAAAACTATATATATATATATTCAAAATAAAAACACATATTAATATTTGAAACAAACTCGCAGTTATATAGCTGATATATAATAGAACAAGTACACAAATTATAGCTTATATAGATTTATAAACCAACAATTTCATAAAACAAATCAAAACTAATATATATATTTAAACAATATATATTACAAAGCTTTAGACATAATATGGATATACTATACTTACAGAAGGGAAGCTTGAAGAGGCTCGTCAAGGCACCAGAAGAGGAGGGCGGATGAAGGCTTGGTGGTCGTGGAAGGGAAGAGGCTGTTGTGAAGGGTGGTGGCTGGTCGAAATGTGGAGGAGTGGAGCTGTCGCTTTGGGTCGAGGTCGGCCATGGGAGGCAAGGAGGATGGGCGGAGGTTGATGGAGACTCGGACGGTGGAGGGAAGCGTATACTGTTGGCATGATTAGGCAGGGAGTGGCCGACCTATATATAAAGAAGAAGGGAGAAAAGGAAAAGAGGAAGAAGGAAATTTTTATTTACTGTGAAATAATATATTGCAGAAGAGAATTGAAGTAGGTAAGAGAAGGAATATAACGTGAGAAAGAAATAGGAGATGGGAGGTTAGTAAACTGAATGGACGCAAAAAGAACGTGTATTATAAATGAATGATTTTAAAATAAAAGAAAAGGGTTCAGTTCAAACGAAACGAAGGGTTAGAGAAACTGACCAGTTAATAAACATTCGAACCAGTGGAGAGTAAAAGTCAAATGCGTGAATTCAAGGAAAAAATGAATGTTAGTGGTTGCAAGAGTTGTACGTTCGAGATACGAAAGGTCACAAATAATAATTTCTAAAAAATACTGAGTGCAGTGACCATTGGGATCATCCGATGAATATAAATGGCCGCAAAAAGCCAACAGGTAAAGATTTGGATACTGATACGGTCATCCGTTTCACGGATTCCGTTCTGAACCGGGCTTCAAAACACAGGAACGAATATACTACGGAGATCAGCACGACGAGATGATCAAAACGGTGTACATATATTAGTGGTACGATCATCCGATCAAAAGTCGATAATCGGTACCAAAAAGGCTGCTAATTTGCCAGAAATAAGATAAACGGAGCAACAGAAATCAAAATTTTGAAAAACGAAAGATGATGTGTCACTCAGAAGATGATTTACAAATTTTCTATAGAAAAATATTCAGGTTTGGAAAATATTTTATAACCCTCAAATTTTAACTGATTCAAGTTTAAATTTTATACAAGAAAATAAACTTCAATATTATAAAATGAAAATTTTCTAGTTGCTATGTTTTAAATAGACGTATTCCAAATATTAAATTTTCAATTCAAAATTTTATTATTTAAAATTTCACAAAAATTTAGTTAAATATGTTATTAAAACAATTAAAATATTTGGGTCGTTACATGGGAGGATATGGCGGCAGATGCAAGCTTACAACGTGAAGAAAGCTTGGGTTAGGGGAAGAAAAGAGCATAGAGGAGATGAGGAAGATAGAAGACATGGGATGAAGGAAAAGAGATGACAAGGGGGCGGCTGGATAAAGAACCCCAGTCCCCATAGTTGCAAGCTTTCTCCAAATCCTTCCTAATTTAATGTTAGTTTTTCAATTTCTTAACTTTAAATCTTAACACATATTTTAATTACAAACTTTATATATATGTTATTTTAAAATTTAAAACATAGTTTGAAATTATTTATATATGTATGTGCATCTGTATATTATTTTAACTCAAAGATTATAAAATGGACTTTTGTGTAAAATCATAAATTTAATTTATCATCCCTTCCTAAGTTAAAATTTGATTTAAAATTCTTAACTTTAGATTTCAGAATATAACTTAGTCAAACTTAATTTTAATACATATGTGTTTACGCATGTCATTTTTACCATTATATATTTTAAAATAAACTATGGACAACAAAGCCATATATCGAGAGACAAATGGGACTATTGCATTATAAATGTCGGCACATATATACTTTCACATTAGCCATGTACACAATATGATATATTTCACTAACAAAATATACACTAGGGTATATTTGGATCTACTCACAATATATGCCAAGTGTAAAGTTGGTCATTAATGTCAATTAATAAATCAATCAATTTAATTAAAGAGAGATAAATAAAAGGTTTCCCTCTCTAAATAAAACAGAATCTTCCCTCAATTAATTGCTTAAAATTAGGAAGAAAAATGAATGGTTTCCTTCTCCTTAAATAAGAAACCATTACTCACACATACACACAATAATATATTTGGTATAATTTATTTTATATAAATCTCATATTGATTAAAATATAAATAATTAAAACTTCTTTTATACAAAATTAAATAAAATAAGATTTTATTTGAAACAAATTTTAGATTGGATCTGAAATCTTTTCAGACTTCATTAGCCAAATATATCTAAAATAGGATTTTTTTTTAAATCTATTTATTTTACTTGCTTCTGAATGGCCTAGTTCCTTCATATATAATATATAAAATACTAAACAATTGAATTTATTGGTGGACTAATCAAAAAATTTAATAAAACCAGACTTTAGTTAAAGTAATTATATTAGATCTAATAGGCCCATTTAGACTTCATTGTCCCAATAAAGGTCTAAATAGGGAAAAAATTTTGAAACCCTCCTATTTTACCTACTCTCAACTGACCAGGTTCCTTTATAATCAAATTTCCCTTAAGTCATTTATCACTTAAATTATCTTAATTGTCACTTATTAAATTCTTATTAATTAATTTCTAATATTATTGCACTCCAGAATACAAAGTGTTACAGTCTCCCTTTCTATAGAAATTTCATCCTCGAAATTTAGATAAGGAAGAATAAAAGTAACATTAATGACCTAATAGTGTAAAGTCAAAATCACATAAGTACACATAAGTGAAAAAGTTATAGTAGTATCCTAATAATGTAAATCATCAATTGTTAACATAATGCGTTAATTCAATTACTAAAACATAATCACATCTTAACATAAATACACTAGTACCACCACTAGTACATAAAATAGACAAATAGAGCATGCTACAACAAATATGTTTGTCTAAAACTGTAATAACCCACACTTTAAAGAGCCTAAATTTTGACAAAATTCGAAACTCAAGTGCATCAAAGAACCGATCACCTACAAATAAGCATGAGCATTATCATAGATTTATAAAAATCTAAACTCGCGGCGGAAATAATAATAAGATAGAAACACTGGCTATGGCTACAACCTTTTAATTAATAGTATTCCTTGGATATAAAATTGCCACATCATTACCGAACATGAGAGATAAAAAGACTTCTCTAACGACCAATCATGTCCAACACTGGCGACATTTTCCTTTAAATCTATCATGTGGCTTATAATGAGGAGGGGAACAGAACAATGTTCTGGTGACTAGAAATCTATACAGTGTCCATGACATAAATTTATACCGATGGGTTTTCATTTTATTGTTATGTCTACTATTTTAAGGTTAATCAAATTAACCTAATATTGCACACACGATATTCCTACCTAGCATGATTCACCTACCTACCCTTCCCAAGGTATAAAATACCGACGTGAGTCTATCAGCTACTTAATACTTTCAAATATGAAACAAACTCCTAGCATCGTCATCGTGGTCTATTGGTCTTAGCTACAAAGACCTTTGACCACCATTTATGGCTTTATAATACATAATAGCCATACTACTAACGCCTCTATCATCATTAAAGTCTTAGCCATGTGAGAGACAGTACCCAAGCCACTTAATACCTTATTAATAAGGACCAGGCAGACCCTTGACCATTTAAGACTTATATTCTAGGTAGGCCTTTGTCATTTAATACCCAACCCAAGGCGAACTCCACACTAGTACTATCTAGCTGACATCACTTGAAATCTCACTAAGACACTTAATACTTCTTTAAGGGAGAGAGGCAAAACCTATATCAGCCACTTATGTAACACCCCATATTTTTAGTAACATTATTTAAGATTTTAATTAGTTAAATTATATAAAATAATGTAAGATGATTAATGGATTGAGATTTGTGATTAAATCAGGGGTAGCCGTGCCATGTTAAACAAGTGAACTAAAGAATAAAAGGTTAGGAAATATACAAGGGCAAAATAGGAACAAGGCACATCCTTATATCCTAAACCCTTAACCCTTCAACACTCACGTTCACTTCATATTTCACAAATCAAAAATACAAGCTAAGGCTAGCCACCATTAGCAAGCTCAAGAGAAGATAAAAGCTAGGATTTCAAGAGGGAGAATCAAATCACTTAATCAAGAACAAATCTCATATCTTTAATCAAAAAGCTAAGGTGAATAATGATTACATCTCAAGTTTTTGATGGTTTTTAGTTTTTGGTATGAAATCCGAATTATTTGCAAAGGTTTTGCCATGTTTTGGATGATAAAATGTATATCTATATGTTGTTGATGAGTTATGCTAATTCACATAGATTTTTTGTGATATGTTTTGATATGAAAACTCTATTATCTGACACAATTGCCTTGCAAATTTAAATTTAGACTAGAAACAATAATTTAGAAATGGGTTTTAATTTTCATAATTTTCATAATTTTCTGAATTAATGTGGATTTTATATGAATTTTATAGTGAAGAAAATGCTAATTTGGGTTTAAAATTAATTACGGCCAAATTATATTACCTTAGGGTCTGAAATTTTTATATGTTAGAAAACATATTAAAAATGATTTTCTGGAATTTTCGTAGAATTTTCCTAAGTGTTTTAATGGATATATAAAATTATTTAAGGTATGGGACATAATTGTTTTATATATTTATAAAAAGGAGAAGGGGTATTTTGTAAATAATCCAAATTGTTATTTCTGAAAATCGGCAATACTTTTAGAAAAGAAAATTTTACAACCAATCATAATTTGACAAATAAGGCAGGTTAGGTATAAAGAATTGATTTAAAAAGTCAAATCAACATGTTTTTTCCTATTTCAATGCTTTCGGCACCAGGCTTCCGACTCCATCGAAAGCAATGCACATGGTATCAAATACCTAGTACATAGTGAATTGGATATAAGCGGAAGGTACCGGGTTGAAACCAAAAGTTTCAAGGGGATTGAAGCATTCTTTGTTTTAAATTGAAAATGCACCTGCTTTTGCTTTCGAAGGAAGTGCTTTGGACTTGGTTGGCTTTCTGCTGAGTCAAATGTTTCAAAGGAAAGGTTTCGAATGGCTTGCGCCTTTTTTTAAAATAAATGCTTTCGAAGGGGTCGAAACCCCTAACTACCGCTTTCTACCTTTCGACCCAAATTGGTTTCGAAAGGGTTCCCCTGTTTTTTTAAAACCAAGCCGCTTCTCCAATGCTTTCGAAGGGATGGTTTTGACACCATCACTTCTTTACTTAGGAATGCTTTCGAAAGGGATGCTTTCGACTTAAATGTTTTAATAACCCTTTTGCTCTATAAAAGGTTGAACCCAAATGGTTTCGAAAGAGATAGTTTTAATGGTTTCGAAAGGTGTTTCCACATGTTATAAATTGAACCCAAATGCTTTCAAAAGGCTTGATGTTTAAATGCTTTCGAAAGGTTTTAAAGAAAGGTTTCTAAAGGGTGGTTCCTCAATGGTTTCGAAAGGTCTAAAAGGAAAGGTTTTCCAATGGTTTCGAAAGGCAATGTTTAAGTGTTTTAAAAATAGGATGTCTAATGTTTTAAAGCTTTCGAAGGAGATGTTTTCCAATGCTTTCGAAAGGATAAATATGAATGGTTTCAAAAGGTATGATTTCGAAAGGTATGTTTTGCCCTTCGGCCTAAGGTTTTACTTGTATTGAAAGTGATACTTTCAAAGGTTTTGAAAGGGGTACCTTCGAAAGTTTAAACATATTTATCAATAAGGTTTTGTGTAAAGAATAAGTAACATGACAAGGTGATTTGAGTAAAGCAAAGAGTATATATAAATAATTTCCTTGTTTAACGAATGATTTAAAGGTTTAAAGAATGATTTAAAGGTTTAAATCAATTTGAAAGAAAAAAATTTCAAGGAAAATTTTGTGGGTAGATAACCCTAAGTAAAACGACTCAGATATTAGAATACCAAATGAGACTGGTATGGGGTCGCGCCCTATACTTTAGCTAGTAGCGTCTAGCTAAAGTAGGTCTAAAATTCCAGTGTGTAGGACTTTGTCATAGGTGAGACTAAAATTATGTTACACACATAAAGGAATATAAAAAGGAAAGATGGGTTATTGTGAGCCTGCAAAACCATTAGGATCAGTTAGACCTGGAGAAGAAAGTAAGGACAGATCGTCCAGAAGAGGAGTATCTAACAGATGTTAGATTTTTATTTTTTTTTGGTAGGCCCGAGTCAGCCAAGGGTTAGTAGTTAGCCAAACAAAACTGCATTGTATGGACAGATAGTCCATTTGATAACTGATATGTACAAATACATGATATTGCTTTAAATGTTTAACCAGTTTTGGTTGCAGGATTATAATTTGCAAAAGATATGTTTTGAAAAGGATATTAGTGAGGGGAAACCCATTCCGCTAAGCGGCGACATCTCACTTAATATTAGATAACCGAGATGTATAGTATTATTCATACCAGGCTTTATGTCTAACTCGAAGTTTATGTTTTTCCTTTTAAACTCTCGAGTGCTCAAAATTGATTTGAGTAGGTTGAGGGTTGAGGTTTTGTAGGTTTTAGTAGGATTGCCATATAAAGCTTCCGGTGACAAGCAGGTGGCTAGTGGATAGCTAATTAGGAGTTGCTGCTATATTTTGGATTGATTCCGCTATATTGTATATAGTACTCTGGTCAACCAAAGGGGCATCATCATATGTTGCTCTTGGCATATTTAAGTAATAATTATATTTTATCTGAACCTGGGAAAGTGATTGGATTATGTAATTGAATATGGAACATGTTTTGGAAATGTAATAAAAAATTGAAATCTGTGATTTTGTTTCATATTCATGTGCTTCTGATATTACGGATACCATTAATGTTACCGTATTTGGTCACCGAAAGTCAATACTATGGAAGGTTGCAGCATCTGTAGCGCTTAGCTCGGGCCTCCAGATAGGGGATGTTACAACTTAATACCTTGAACCCGAAGCAGACCCTTCTCAAGATATCCTACCACTCCTAATCATTAATTCGGGCCATTTAACACCTTTTAATTTGGAAAGAGGAGGGCCATCAAACAACCACTTAATACCTCTAATATCTATGAAGATCTTATTATTCCCATAATCATTTCGTACGGGCCCTATGATTGGTGATGTCCCACATCAGTGGTACACAACTGCTGGTAGCCTTTGAGTGAAGAGTGGACTTCTGTTATGTCACTTTACTGACCTCGCATCTTAATCTTCTAAGCCCAATTAATTATTCTATAGGTCCTATAATTAAAGATGTTTCACATCAGTAGGAAGTGTACACAACAGTTGTAGCCTCAGAGTGAAGGGTAAACTTCTATTGTCAAACAATACTGTCCTCACATCCCAACCTACTAAGCCAATTAATTATTCTAAGCTTTACTAATTCAAGCCATATTATCCTAAGCTTTATTCTTACATAGCTTTATCATCCTAAGTTGGATATTGGACTTAGCTCACCAACCTCCTTATATTTATTTAAGGCTATGTAATTTACCTTAAATATTCAATTATCCATAAATCCCCTTTATTTGCTTCTTCCATAAATGTCAATTTGTCCATGATAAAGAATATCATCCTAACAGACATTTTCTAAGACGTTTATGTATATTTACTAATTTCCAATTAGTAATCTTTTTTAACTATTCCATATCTATTCTTTATTTATTAGTCTCATTAATCCATTTACCTTATTAACTACTTGTACCTTTCAAATTCATTTCACATTTATTACCTATTAATTGGAGATACAACCTTACCAAACTTTCTTTGTATTTCCTACCATTATTCAACCCTACTTCTACATATAACTAATATCCTAAGCAAACGTTACGCATAAATCGTTATTATTAGTTAAAAATATATAAGTGCGTATAAATACCTACTTTTACCAAATATATTCTAGTTACAAATCTTTATCTAGAATATTCTTTTTCATATTTAATTTGCTGAAATTATGTTTCTTAGGAAGATTCTCCATTGTGCTTTCCATAAATTAGTTTAAAACAAAAGATCAAGAATAAAAGGATAGATTCGCCTCGTTCGAAATTACAAGGAATGATTATTTTCCTTTTATTGGAATAGACAGTGTAAACCACGGAGAATAAATTTGTACTTTACATGTCTCTTCCTTTTCATTTGCATATATTTCTTGTTAAATCAAATGCTGCATTTTCTATGCAATTTGGAAACATAAACAAATTTATAAAAATCAAATGGATAATCTTTCTAGAAATTAAACTACGGAAAATCTTCAATTAACAATTAGGGTAATAATCAAAATCATACTAATAGTCAACAACCTAGTATCAGATCTAGAATAAATTTCATATCTAATCAATATTCATATCTATAACTTTTGGGACAGATTTCAAGATCATGGTGTAACAATAATTCCAATCATATCTCCTAAGAATATGCAGGCGATGTTTAATGCATTCAATTTTAGCCTACAACGTACTCACATATATTTATTACTCACATATATTTATTCATTTACGCATAAAAATCAAACATACGCTAATGAAATAGATTCAATATCATAAAAAATTTATAAATTCCCCACTCGCCTCCGAAAGCATTCCAAATCTCCAGATCTGAAGTAAAGCCTTGATTCAACTCTATTTCCTTCTTATTCTAAGAAATATGTATAAAAAGGGTATATACATATATTAGAATTACAGATTTGAGAAGGGATATGGGGTTAATGGGAAATATAAATATATAAATACAAGTGTGTGTGTATATATATATATCGCGTAGTGTTGATTCGCTTCTCTTCTTTGATTTCTATTCTTCTCTAATTTGTATATATAGAAATATAACTATTATATTTTATAACTAGAATATGGTGGAGAAGAGAAGACGACAGAGCTTTGCTGTTGTTTCTAGAAAAATATGACAACAGAAGAGAGGGTTAGACTTGTATTCGTAGACACTCAAATCAATTATAGTCGTTAGATTTAATTATATAAAAATCCAGGCTGTTCAGCCAAGGCAAACCCTAGCTTCTAATTCTAGGATAGGTTGACCAGTCCATCATTTGGGGTCGACCGCTACTGGTCGACCTGCCCAACAAAGAGGGTCGTCCGATGGGCCCCGGTTTTTATTATATAAATTTTAACATTTTCAAATTTAATTATTTACGTTTCGAATCCGTTTTTCTTCTGTAACTTCTTCGTTTGGACTCCGATCGCAAAAATAAAAATAGAAAGTTGCTCAGAATTTCGCCACGAATGCAATGACGCAAGTTTCATGGTCAAACTCCATCGTTTGCACAAATTCCATTTTTGGAGCCTAATTAACTAACTAATTAATTAAACAATGAATTGTAAAATTTATGGGATTTTACATTCTTCTCCCCTTAAAAGAATTTCATCCTCGAAATTATGCCAATGACTAAGTCATGGTTCTAGCTCACAATTTCCCTTAACTACAAGACCAATTAGTGTACATCCAATTTTGCAACCAACGTGCACAAGTGCTCTTACCACCAATGTTAATTCTGAAGGTGTGCGACATAACAATGTTACCGTAATCCTGCATTAATTTTTCATACAATGCCCCTCCACATCAATAAGCGGTAATAAACAATGTCGTAGGTCATCAACAAAGCTAGAAATACCAAATTCCATCAATGCCGCATAACGCTTATAAAGTTGAGTGAATGTTATCGTGCTAAAGAAATTGGAAACCATGCTGCATGCTAGTAAGAGGGTGACAACATTGAAAAGCTCTATGCCAAAAGCCATCAATGTTATAATGGCATGATATAACATTAATGCCGCATCATGTTGATGCTGCATTCCATCAATGAAGCAGTTCTTCCAGGTAACCAGAAGAATCAACGTCGCTTCAGATTAATATCGCATCTCTCAAATGCCATGTCACTCTTCAAAGTAATGTCGCATCCCATCAATGCTGTGCCACCATCGATGTCGTCTCCTATCAATGCCGCTCATCACCAATGCCATCTCCTATTAATGTTGCTTATCATCAATGTCGCCTATTGTCAATGCCGCATGTTATCAATACCGCTTATTATTAATATTGTTTGCTATCGATGCCGCTTGTTATTAATGTTGTATGTTATCAATGTTGTATGTTATCAATGCCGACCATTACCAATATCACCGCTTATCAATATCGCCACTTATTGATCTAAGCCATAGTAAAGCCGCACTTCATTAACCTTCAAAGGAGGTCATCAATGAAGGCTATCAAGGTGGGATGGATGCTAAGTGCCGACGTTCACCATTGTGCAAGTGGATGCTAAAGTATAGCGCCATGCGCCATCAATATGGTTAATGTCGGAGGTCAAGCATGCCACATGGAGACGTGGTAGACATGCCACATCCCTTAACCCCTATAAATATGGCCCTAGGGGCACACAGAAAGGGACGAATCATTCTTTTCTTGCCTCTTACATTTAAAATTTATAATCCTAAATTAATTTGGGGATTTTAGTGCCAATTGTAATTTTGCACTTAGGACCTTATACATTCAACAATTACATAACATACGAATAAAGTGGACTTGAATTATGACTTGTTTTCAAGTTCCAAAGCACTTGTGATTTTTTATCATACCTTGCTTCGAATTCTAAAAGCACTCATAATCTTGATTTGTGCTTGCATAAGATTGCTTTACATAGATTAAGATTTCTTCGACATGATCATGCTTATGATATCATTATGGACTTAAACAAGCCAAGCTTATTAACTTAAGCCCTCTCTCAACTAAGTGTCACTTTTTCCAGCATTCTTGAGGTTTACAAGGGACATCCGATCCTTCTTACAATCATATTCCTTGTACCTTATAGTTTTTAAGGTTGACGGAGAAATACGTTAACATATTGGCTTTAGAAGGAGGCTCGAACCTTTGATCTCCCTATTTCTCCTTCTTGATACTAAAAGAGAAATAGAAAAAACCAAGAAAGATAACATCCTAAATGAAGAAGTTACATAACTCATGACTTTGGAGGAAAATATCATTTCACGCTTCAATTTAGAGAATACAAAGGTTTGACAACCTTTGACCTTAACAAATCCCGCATGCCATGAAGCTAAAGTCCATGATTTTACACAACAACTGATAATTATGTAAGAGCTCCTTAAGAAGGCTCTATCTCAACAATCTTGTGAAACGACAAAGCTTATAGAAAAAGAAGATGAAGCGGAATCTCCAAAAAGAAACCTTAAAACCTCTATATACAAAAGTCAGGATGAAAGTGTTATAAACCCATTGGGAAAGAGGAAAACCCAAGGTAAGGAACCAAAATTCATTCTCCAAGGGTTAGGGTATACCATTTAAAGAATAATCTAGAAAATTTGATAAAAAGGTTCCCTGAGCAATCAGATAGCTCGATTCCATACAAAGAATATAAGTCCTACAAAAGGAATTACTATAACGATGAAACCTTCCAAAGGGACATACCCAACCAAATAATAACAAAGGATATACTTGCCCTTAAGGATGAAGGGACCCTTGACCTAGAAAATAATGGCTATTAGGATTCCGTCCCACATCAAGATTCCTTCTCTAAAGTATGATGGAACAACTGATCCAGACAATCACCTTTTAGCTTTCGAAAGTCAAATGGATTTACATAGTGCTTCCGGGGCTGTACACTGTAGGCTCTTTCCTGTAACTTTTCATGGAGCAATTGCCAAATGGTATAAGAATTACCGAGAAAATACCATCTACTCTTGGAACCAATTTCTTATGAATTCTCGGTACATTTTTACATGTGTAGAGACCATACTATAGATTCTAACGTGTTAGCTAATATCAAGCAAAAGCTAAAGGAATTGCTAGGTGAATACTTAAAGAAATTTAATACATAAGCACCAAGAACAAGAAATGTGACTGACAGGGAAAAACTAATGGTAGTATGTTTGGTGTTAATTGAGCAAACTGCATTCTGGAAAGATCTTTATATTTAAGGATGTAAAAATCCATAATACTTCTCTTTTCGGGCTGACAAGTTCGTCTGCATGGACAAGATGTACATGCCCAAAAGGGGTCTCAACAAAACAAAAAAGAGGAAAGATTTAGCTTCAATTATCCCAACAAAAGGCCAAGAAGGAATGAAAGATGAGAAGAAAGCTTGAGCGAGATTTCCAAATCCAATTATGTAGACTTAAACAAACCCCTCTCCCACATTTTCGCCGTGACAAAAATAGTGGAAACTTTCCCACTTTCTACAAGTCAAGGAGTCATCCTAAGCCTAAAAGGAAGGGAGATTATTGTGCTTACCATAAAGTGTATGGACATAAGACCGACGGATGCCATATTTTAGTATAAATAATTCAGAAAATGGTTAAGATGGGGTCACTAAAAGAATTTGTTAAAGAAACCCAGAGGACCCCCCGTTTAGAAGAAAATGATCTGAACGTCTAAAACTTTGTTCTTTCTACAATAGATGAATAAAAATTGGAATAAGAATTCCTACTGAAGGAAATGTAATCATACAATAAAGGGAACATCTTAAAGACTTGATAACATCTTAAGCCTTCGGCTTGTTCAGAGTACCTCCTAGAGGAAGGACGATATAACACCTTAAGCTTTCAGCTTGTCCAAAGCACCTCCTAGAGGGAGGATGCTATAACACCTTAAGCCTTCGGTCTTTCCGGAGCGCCTCCTAGAGGGAGGATGGTATAACACCTTAAGCCTTTGGCCTATCTAGAGCTCCTCCTAGAGGGAGAACAATATAACACCTTAAGCCTTCGGCCTGTCTAGAGCGCCTCCTAGAGGGGGGAATGTATAACACCTTAAGCCTTTGACCTATCCGAAACGCCTCTTGGAGGGAGGACGGTATAACACTGCCAAGAAATCTTCTAGAGGAAGAAAAATTCAAATATGAGCTATTACGCTTTTAAACAGGGATAAGGCGGTCTTTATGGGTCAAATAATTTTCTAGTCTTCTATTATTACCGGATAAATTTTTTGGTCAGCTATTATTACCAAACGAATTTTATGATCTTCTATTATTACAAGATGGATTTTCTGGTCATCTATTGCACTATCGCCAGATGGGTTTTCTGGTTTTCTAATCAAAATATTACCAGATTATATTTTAGACTCATACTATTTCCAGGCAGTTGGCTGGTTCCCTATTCAAATGACATTATAATTACTCAAGCACAATGTTACATTAAATCGACTCTGAATTCAAATTGGAATTCAAATTTCTTATTAAAATAGTGGGTAAATAAAGTTATTAATGAAAAGGCAGATTCTCACATCAGGATCAAAATCTATGGTTTACTGCAAGGTTCCTAGCTCTCTTAATAAGCAGGTTATTGATCTCTACATTAAAGGCTTAAAATACAAAAACCAAATTATGCTAAAAAAGCAACTACACAAACATCAGGCTGCAACTGGTAAATTAATTGCCAATCTTAGACAAATGCAAAAAGGAAAAAATATCAACCACTCAGGTATGAGTTTATTTACAATTTACATGTTAAATGCAAAAATCACAGGTACATGAATTGAACTATAAAAGGGTCTATTCAAAGATCTACAAGCAGTTCTCTGTTAAAGGGAAAATCTCTCTTCCATTCTTCTCAGATCTTCTGCAACCAATGAAGAGTCAGTAATGTAGCGAATGGCCACATCCAAAAGCCCTTTGAGTTTGTTCTCTTTTCTTCGAGTAGTGTCCACATCATCAATTGAATCAATTTGAGTCTTTAGTGCATGCTTGAGAGTCTTATTGGCTCGTTTTAAGGTTTGGAACAAGCTCTTTAATTCCCCAATCTATTGTTCGAGCATACGCCTTTCATGCTCAAGCTTTTCAACCTGGCTTTCATAATCATTGAAACGTTGAAAAACTTTTTCATTCCATTTCTTATTAAAGAATTGCATGCATTCAAATTTGACTTGCCCACCACACTTGGAGATCACTTTGTTACTAAGACCCGGAGGTGGGTTTAATAAAGTGGGAAATTCTTGGATAACTAAAGATTAAGATCTTGTATCCTCCCAGGAGTAGAAGTAGGAAGGTTAGAATCGCCTCCTCTCCCAATGAGTTCCAAAGATTTTTAGGATACTTGACTCTGTGTTAAATCCACTTCAGTTCATTTATTAGTTGATGTAATTTAGCCATTTCTATCAATATCGATTGAAGGTCTTGACCCTAGGACCATGTCAAACTTCTTTTTCAACTCTTGAATTTCTTTTTCCTTCTCTTTAATTTGAACCTCTATTCTAGAGGTCGTTCTTTATAGTTTCTAAATGTCGATCTTAATTGATAATATTTCCTGTGACACTCTTGCACTTCTGATTGTCTAAAAACCATAAAGCTAAAGCATCTTGAGAAGACCGTCTTCTTTCGATATCGACTATTAGTTTATCTTTGATAATGTTCAGTCGAGAAAGAGCATCTACAGGACCAGGTGCAAGCGTTAACCAGCTATCCTACTTAGAATAAGTAAAACAGAAATTAATATATGAAAAATAAGCTCTTCCATTGATAACAGCAAAGTTTACAAACAATAAGAATATTCAAATTACATCACAATTCCATTTTTGAACATTTAAATGACTCTTAAAGTTTTGAAACACCGAGTTTGGCCTATTTAAATGACCTGACCGACAAGGTAAGGGTAGAATCAAAAGGAGTTTTAATCTCTTTTGGGGTATTAACTAGGGGGGATTGATGATAATCCTATTTTCCGACTGAAGGGCTAGTGTGACCACACAACAATTTGGCATGATAATTTCGAATTTCACTAAGTAATTTGTCTTTCTCATCATACAAAAAATCAAAACGAAAGTGAGGGAATCATGTATATACTTTTTGTAGATATCTTAGAAAGCAGTATCTTGCCAACTGAGATGTTCTATTGGTTAAAGAATTCTCCTTAAAATCTCACTTTAACTTGGTAAACTTACTCAAAAGTTTCATACGAACCGGACTACTGGAAAGTTCTTTAATTTGTATGACATGTGAAAATTAGAGAAACAAAAATGATAAAGTTTATAAGATACTTGAATTACATACTACAATTATACAATCATCTGGGTTCATACAATATCGATCTCTTATAAAATGCAGAGGTAATTCTCTTCTTATTATACTTAATCTTTTCGAGAGGAAGAGTATCAAGAGTAAGAGGAATACTAGCACCCTTAGGTAAGTTCCAACAAACCTCAGGACAAGGATCGCTTCCATGATCGTTTAGATAACTTTTATGAAGGCGTCTAAGCAGACCCCCACTATTTTTACCCAAGTAAGAATAGTCCACAAATTGGCCCTTGGAATAGACTTTAAGAGGAACTTCAATAAAGCATTTCTATCATCAGTTAGCATCCAAAAGAGGGTCATTAGTTCAATATTCTCTCTCTCAATCCTTTCCCGGTATAAATGAGCTCTTTTCAGTCGAGAGGCAGCCCGTTTTTCCTTGAAAAACTACAATTGTGCAGTGGTACTAGAAAGACGTTTGTATTTATCAGACAAATCAATATACTCCTTAAATTGCCTTTCAAGTACCCTATTCAGTTGATTCTTCTTATTCACACCTTTTTCATAGAGAATCTCATAATGGTGTTTGTTCTTTTTCCTTAACTAAAATAATGAGCTTATCAATTAAGAGCTAAACAAGTAATCTTAAGCATTTAAATAAAGAACTCCGTACCTGGGTGGCCAGAACATGAGAGATAGAGGTCTGAGTTTTCTCCTTCGGTTGATGGTTAGGAGGAGCGCTATCTTTTGGAATAAAATATTTCCTTGAACTGTTTTGAGGATCAGGGAATTTGGAAAAGCCCACATCATGAGTAGACGAGTCTAAGTTAGGATCGCCTGATCCCTCTCCCCGATCGTGTGGTCCTACATGACCCTTTCTACCACCATCGCCAACATTATCATAGTCATGATCATCATCACTGCCATCATTATCTTCTTCCTCGTTAGACTCTATCCCCTCATCAATTGGAGGATCATCAAAGGTCAACAACTTTTTGGCGTTGACTTTTTCCTCAGTAGGAATTTCTTTGTGAAGAGACTCCTTATCCTTCCGCATCTTAAGACTAAACTTCCTTTTGAACTTTTGGTTCCAATCTGGAAGGAATGGGAAGTTTAAGTCTGGGAACCTACGAATGTTTTTAGCATAGGCCATGAACAAGGCATCTTTGTAGCACTTCTCAGTTATCTTAGGGGGAGCATCATTAAGGAAGGAGATAACTTTCTTCTTGGCATCACTGATAGTATTATTCGAGTCGGCCAAGATGTCGATTTTCCTTTGTAGCCCATGCTTTAAAGATTCATTTTCGTTAGCAAGCTCGACCTTTCCTTTATTTACCTTCTCAAGCTCTGCTTTGAGTTTGTTAGCCTTCTCAAGGTCAGCCTTCAAAATTTTCACTTTCTCTTCCAGTGATTGTCTGGCTTTCTTTTCATTAACAAGGGAGGAAGAAAGATTATCTCTTTCAAAAATGGCTTCATCCCTCGCTATAGCAACATCAATTATACTATTATTAAGTGAAGAGACTTTTCCTTTGAGTTCGGCTACTTTATTAGAAGGCCCTTTGAGAAGCCTCTTAATGGAGAAATATATGTTTTCCCACCTGGGATGCATAACAAGTCAAAGTCAAAAACGTGCCTATAAAGTGGAAAATTAACTAAACAAGAGGAATACATACCGATATGAGTTGTTTAAGAATAATGAAAAGATGATTCCTGGAATGAATTGAAGGCTGTGATGACCCGATAGAAGCAATATGAGTGGATTGGACAGCCAATCAAATAGGATTATCAAAACTTGCCACAGGAGGTTGGGCCTAGGCCTTTGAAGGAATGGGTTCAATCGGAGAAGGAAACATACCAAGCTCAGCACACAAAAGACCAATGGCTGTTGGAGAAGTAGGAAAGGTAATATTTAAAAGGGATTCGGAGGTATGTGCCTCCTTTGGTTGCTCATGGGCTTTATCTTGGTTCGCCGCCCTAGGACTTGAGTTGATCATCACATGTTCATTCTTGTCAATAATAGTAAGGTTGAAGTCACCTACAAGCTTGGGCCTTTTACTTGAGGAAGGAGATGGAATATCGACAGGAGCATCATCGTATATCTCCTTTTCTAATGCCTCAACTAATTTGGAAATAGAGACCTTAATAGAAGTAGGTTTTCTCCGTTGAGACGAGGCGGGAACTTCATCTTTATTTTTCTCTTCTTGGGAGCATTAACTTTAGCTTCTTTCTTTTTAGATGCAACGATAAGAGCTAAAGAGCCTGAAACAAGGATAGGAGTTTATAAGATAATAATATTGGGAATTCCATACCGGTTATAATGCAAGCTTAACCATGGGCTCATGTTGAACTAGGGAAGAAGTAGAAAAGGCATTTCAGTTATTGACAACCAAAGACCGTCTCCCTTGGGCGTTCCCTTTCATCAACGGAGTCTCCCCAAATATTTTATGGTTGTCTTGAATCAATGAGTATCTACGAAGATTCGCTTCTGTCAGAAGTGTGAGTCAATCACCTATACTATGGGATGCTACAGTCAGAGATTTGATAGTTTTGTTATCAGAGGAACTTAACTGCTTAGGAGCTAAGCCTAAAGGAAAACATCCATCGTAAGAGAGTGATAAATATAACGTAAACAATAAGAAATAAAAACTTACTTATAACGAAGAAGGTTCCCCTAATTCTAGAGTAGCATCTGATGTAAAAGAACAAAATTTCCCATTCCATCGTATTATTGATGCTGTTGGTAATTAAGTTTTTCGAAAGAGGACGAATGCGATATAATGGGTTACCCTATTGCTCACCTATCTTGGTAGGGCTAGCTATAATATGTAGAATTTCAGCACTTAGAGAGGGAATATTATCCTTTCTGGCAAGAATTTCCAAGCAAGTCAAATATGTATTTGAATTAGGGGACAATTAGATTGGGGTGACGTTAAGGTGAGCTAAGAACCGCAAAAGGAAGTCAGGAAAAGGAAGATATTCTAAGTGCGATATGTGGATTGGTATAAAGGCAAAATACCCTTCATGAGGGTTTTCTATCCTACCAGAAGTGCCAACAGGCTTGGCTTCTACACCTATGATGCCAAATTGTTTAAGAATAGAATCTACTTCGTCTTGAGTGATAATTTACGATGGATTGAGGAGATGATCTTCTTTCTTAGTAGCTGGAGAAGCTTTAGGGCCTTTATTGGGTTTCTTGCTCCCTTCCTGAACTTTCTTTTTGCCTTCCAATTGCCTGCCAGGTGATATTATACCAAATCAGAAAAGATATTAGATAATTTTCCCAGGATACTCATTATATAAAATAGCCTATTATATGCTAAAGCAGAGGGTAACATGTTGTTTAAAGCTTAAAGTCCACTATGATATTTACAATTGGAAAATAACCATAGAGTAATCTATGTCGACATTCCTAAAATGTTTAAATTTCTAACCAAGTAAAGGTATGTAAATAAATGCTAGAATCATGATGGGGAATAAATTGTTATTTAATAAGAACTTGAATGAAAAATTATCCTAAATATATCATGAATCACATATTTAAGTTAATAAGTAATGCTATATTAAGGGTGCTATTGAAAACTATAATGTAATGCCGCAACCAACGCCATGCCGAAATGATAAAATAACCGACATCGATGAGAAATGTCAACATAGTTCAAAAACATTTTTATTAAAAGACACTAAATGTATAAGTAGACTATACAATTACTACAACAACTATGTCGCAAAGTAACAATATCTTAAAGATATTGGAAATGATACCAAAGAGAAATAATAACGTACAAAATACAATAACGTTATCAATGTCGCACAATAACCCCCTTAAATCATATCGAATCTAAACGACAATGTTTTTAGTTAATATTGAATTCATGCCGCATCTATAGATGGTGACCGACATAAACCCTCTCATGACAACAACTACATCACGAGATCAGAATGTCGCATAGAGTTTGAATAATAAAAACCTATTGTTATAAAAAAATAATAGCACATCACAAGTTTGTTGAATTCATGCAATAACCCCCTGAGTTATTGTCGAATATATGCGACAACAATTTTAGCTAATATTGCACATCTATTCAATTGATGACAATACGAAGGTTTTGTGCTATAAAATATTTTAGGCTTTGGAATTGATTTTCAAAACAATGAACATGGAGAAAACCTAACCAATGCTGGATGTTACAACAATATCGTAAGGCATTAGTAGCATTAGTATCACAATGAAATATAGCGATATCATTTTCTAGGTCTAATAACCATCCACTTTGTCATTAAACTAAAAGCTCACGAGCATGTAAATCAATATTGCCTAATTCAAATTAGCTTATTAATATCTCCCAACGATATAATAGCCCAAAGTTAAACATAACCATTTACCGATTTAGCTAGAAGAATGAGGGTTAACAATCCAAATCTAATATCTAAACCTGAGTGACAATTCAAATCTAACATCTAAACCT
Organism: Allium fistulosum; assembly: GCA_030737815.1. Lineage (NCBI taxonomy): Eukaryota > Viridiplantae > Streptophyta > Magnoliopsida > Asparagales > Amaryllidaceae > Allium > Allium fistulosum. The sequence goes on from CM060906.1 coordinate 332,727,803, forward strand.
AAGACCCAAATAAACCCTAATGGTAGTTTCGATACAAAGCTCCTTAGTTCAAGATAATCAGTGCAATTAAAGTTGAAGAACGAACCTTAATATTAGCTCAAGTGAATGGGATTCGAGATTTTGAATGACTTTGAAAATTTTAGCTTTTTTTGCTTAGTTTTAATCGTAGGTGAAAGAGGAATCTCGACTACTAATAGAAAGAAGAAGGCACATAGAAGCCGTTGGATCAAATTTAAATGTACGAATAGATTCAAACAAGTTACCAATATGCGGAAAAGTGCCAATACCGAAGATATAGACTTGAAAAGTCAATGCTTCCTTCATATTAGAGGGGAAAATGTTACCGCTAATGATAATTCCAAAGGCGTGGGGTATAACAACATTACTCTAATCCTACATCAACAAGCAATGTCGAAAGTAAGAAGATAAATCAGAGACGAAAGCATACAATGCTGCTCCTCATCAATAAAGGATAACATGCAATGCGACAGATCATTAACAAAGATAGGAATACCGAATGCCATCAATGCTGCATACTGCTTATAAAGTTGAGTGAATGACATCGTGCCAAAGAAATTGGAAAAAATGGCGCATGTTAGTAAGGGAGTGATAACATTGGAAAGCTCTATGCCAAAAGGCATCAATGTTATAATGGCACGATATAACATTGATGACACATCGCGTTGATGCCACATTCCCTTAATGAACACTTATTCTAGGTAGCCTGAAGAATCAATGTCGCTTCAGATTAATATCACACCTCTCCAATGCCGCCTTATTATAATGTCACTCTTCAAAGTAATGTCGCATTTATTAATGCCGCTTCACCATCGATGTTGTCTCCTATCAATGCCTCTCATCACCAATGCCGTCTCTAATTAATATCGCTTATCATTAATGCCGCCTATTGTCAATGTCGTCTTTTATCAATGCCGCTTGTTGTCAATGTCGTTTGCTATTAATGTCGTCTGTTATCACTTATCAACGCCATATGTTATCAATGCGATCATTGCCAATATCACTGCTTATCAATGTTTCCACTTATTGATGTCGTGCCATAGAAATGTCGCACTTCATCAACCTTCAAAGGAGGTCGTCAATGAAGAATACCAAGGCGGGATAGATGCTAAACGCCGAAGTTTACCATTGTGCAAGTGGATGCTGAATTATAGCACCATGTGCCGTCAATATGGTTAATATCGGAGGTCAAGCATGTTACATGGACACATAGCAGCCATGCCGCATCCCTTAACCCTTATAAATATGGACCTAGGGGCATGAAGAAAGAGGCGAATCATTCTTTTCTTGTTTCTTACATTTAAAACTTTGTAACCCTAAATTGATTTGGGGATTTTAATACCGATTGTACTTTTGCACATAGGACCTTGTACATTCAACAATTACATAACATACGAATAAAGAGCACTTGAATTATGACTTGTTTTCGAGTTCCAAAGAGCTTATGGTTTTTAGTAATAACTTGCTTCGAATCCAAAAGCACGCATAATCTTGATTTATGCTTGCATAAAATTGCTCCACATAGATTGGCATTGCTTCGACATGATCATGCTTATGACGTCATCATGGACTTAAACAAGCCAAGCCTAATTCCTCAAGCCTTTTCTCAACCAAGTGTTGCTTTTGCCAACACTCGTTGAGGTTTACAAGGGGCGCACAATCCTTCTTACAACCACATTCCTCGTTCCTTACACTTTTTGAGGTTGACGAAGAAATACGTGAACAAGTGAAATCACAACAGAGGAAACATTTATGCAGAATGATTCTAAATCGGGCCTTCCTATATGAGTGCTTTTCTTTGAAATTTTATTAAGAAATATGGTGCAAGCACCCCGTATATATACTGGCAGTTCTATATGTATGCAGATTTTGAAATCCCCATACTCCCATGAATAGAAGTATGGTGCAACCAGTTTGCATCCAATTCCTACCACCAAAAATCTAATGCGTCGAAATCTTTCTTCCTAAACGTCACTCCTATGCCAAAAAAAGGGATTTAGGTGGAGAATTTTACATTCCTACCACTCTATAAGCTACTCATTTCCCATTGTATAATGGAAATTTCCTCGCTTCCTTGGATTTACTCCAAATTTTCCATGCACAAAACGCATAAGGTGTCTTTTTTCCAAGCTCTAAAACGAAATTGAGTCCAAAAATAGACTCGCGCGCATTGTCGATAATGTATGGTAATAGAAATTCCAAGCCTAAAACAACCTTTCCCTTGTTATTAATTGCATTTTATCATATCGTCGATCCTAACACACTACTAAATTCACATTTCTAATCTATTTTCCTTCCCTATGCTTAGCTATGGCCTTCAAATCAAAAACTTCATTAAAACCTTTTTCTCTTTTCAAATTTGTATGTCGCTTGAAAAATAAATTACCAAAATATTTAGATGCAAAATTTCCCTTGAAATAAAATTCGGGTAAAAATTCTAGAAACTATTTGAGCATCAAAAATAATTTTCAATTCTTTTTTCAAGTGAAACTTTTTAAATTAAGAGAAATTTTACAAAATATTTTCTTTCTAAATTTTTTTAACAATTCAAGCCACATTTTTAGCGTTAGTTGGAAGTCAGTTATGCACTAAAATATAAGTTCAATTCTAATGTTCTTTAACTAACCTTAACCCATAAAACTTGACATTTTATATAGAAATGTCATCATACTCATTTATTTAAAAAATTGAACTTTTAAGGAATATGAACAATGACCTGTGATTCCAAAATAATTTAACCTGTCTTTCGCTTGCTAAAAATTCTTATCTATTTAAACTTCTAGTCTCATATTGCATTTTACTGTTAGTTAAGTTTCTTTATAAGATTTTAATATTTATACTGTTTTTTCAAACATACATATTAGAGCGGTTCACATATATGGAAACAATAGCACGGTAAAATAGAAATATATCTCATAATATCGTGCATATCTTAAAAAGAGACAACTAACAGTTACAACCCAACAATCTAAAACAGAAAGAATAAATGTTGGAAGGGAAAGATACAACAAAACACTACAGAACCTAAAAACTACCTACAGATTATGGGATAGTCCTGATCCTTGATGGGAGCTTGAGCCGTTGTCGCGGCCTTGGAAAGGGCGAAGCATAGCAGCTGAGCACCCAATCTCACGACTCTGGTGCTGTAGCTCGGTCCTCATCTCTCGCTTGTCGGCATGAATCTTGTGGAGCACTGTTTGGACCTGCAAATGGCGACCAACTTGGGACTCTGATATCCCTCGACGCCCTGTCCCTGCTCCGCTTCCTACTACGGTTGCATGTTCTGGCTCCACTGCTGCGGTTGGTGGAAAAGGAATCCCCATCTTCCTAGGAGAGGCTCTGTTAATGGCATGCGAGACCTTCGCCTGGGCAGTCTTCCCACTATGATTCACCATGTATCGCCTAAAAATTAGAGTGAATAGGTGGCAATACAGAAAGTAACTCCGTCGAGGTGCCGACTTCCTAATTGACGAAATGAATCATAAGAGTGCGTGCTCAATTGACCAATTTACGACTATACACCAATAACTGTGTAGGTGGCCCTCCGCACCCAAGAGTAAATATGGTTATAAATACACGTCTTAGGGGTGACGTTGTGATAAATAATACACACAACAAGACGAGCAGTCAGACGCAGATTGTCTATCTTTCAAACACTGACATCTCGAGAAAAGATTCGTTACAAGATCTTCGGGTCGGTCATCTCAATATCATCCAAGTCCATGCCATCTGCAGAAATCACCAAAATATCGCCAAAGTCATCGTCGGACATCTTGATCCCGACTCCTTTCACCTCCGACTAGATGAAACTGTTGCCTTTATCAAAATTTGGCACTAAGTGAGCATCGAAAAGGCGAATGCAGCGCGGATAGCATTCCTGCTCTAAGGTCTCGAAGCGAAGGATCGGTGCAAGTCCTACCACCTCAATTAGCTCTTTGAGCCCAAAAGCGGTGAAATATCCAAACTTAATCGGTTGCCCTTGAAGGAATTTGAAGTTAGCGGAGCCGAGAAAGGTGGATATCTTCTGGTCATTTTGGTCCAGCCATCTGATCTTTTAAGAGGTAACACCAGGGTAGCACGAGGAGGAACCAATAGTGCAGGGAGGTTCGATAGGTTGAGAAGTGGAAAAATAGGGTTTAGATTTGGAGTGGAGGTAGGGTAAGATCTAACGTGTGAAAATCGGCACAAGGGGGAGGCGAGGCTACTGCTCGTTGGAGAGAGGGAGAAACGGCGTATCCTAGAGGTGGAATGGAGGGAGCGGGTGCTGATTTGAAGGAGGAGGAGGTGGAGCTTTTTTGGGTTCGACTGAGATGGAGAGAGGGAGCACAAATGTGGTTGGGAAAATTTGGGCACGGTTTTATAGTCGCGTTCCAGGTTCAGGTTGGGTAAAAACCCATTGACCGATCAGCTGCCCTAGGGTTATTGGTCGATCGCTACTGATCGACCGATTAGTGATCGATCACTATACGGGGATTTTGTGCAAGTTGAACCTGGACCCTTTTGGGCCTAGTTAATTTATAATGTTAACAACAACAATAGTAATAATGTTAATCGTTCCGCGTCGTCTCCTCCAACTCGACATGATCTGAAAAATCCATGCCATCTTACGATGGTGCCCAAGCTTACCATCTAGTTTTCCAAACCATTTCTTGCTATTCTACAGTACTTCTGACTTATACTGCTTCAACCATCAACAATTCCAAAAACCCGATATTATTCCAACTACTATTCTCTGATACTTCATATGGAAATATTTCTTCTAACAGCTAGTGGGTACAACAACACTTCTTACTATATATCTCAATAAAAATAAATGTCATTCCTATTTTGTCTGTCCCTTAGAAGAGAGAAAACTTTTAAAAAAATCATTAGGCTAAATATTCACCTTTGAAACTCATTTCCAAATCGAAAATCTATTTCCTTGCCAAAAATCAAAATCAAACCTTTAATGATCTATATACATATATAAATATTTAAGGATTTCAAAACCCTTTTCTTTTTAAACCAAAATTTCTTAACACGGCCAAAATTAGTGGTATATGTGTTTCTTGAAAATTAAAATTTAAAAACTTCCTAAACAAAATTTCTGAAATAAATCCTATGGAAAATAAACTCCATGTGAGAGAAGATACCCAAGCCACTTAATACCTTATTAATAAGGACTAGGCAGAACCCTAACCATTTGATACTTATATTCTAGGTAGGCCTTTGTCATTTAATACCCAACCCCAAGGTAGACTCCACACTAGTATTATCTAACTGACATCACTTGGAATCTCACTAGGACAATTAATACTTCTTTATGGGAAAGAGGCAGACCCTATATCGGCCACTTAATACCTCGAACCCAAAGCAGACCCTTCTGAAGATATCCACCACCACTCCTAATCGTTAATTCAGATCATTTAATATTTTTAATTAGGAAAGAGGGAAGTCCTCAAACAACCACTTAATACCTCTAATCCCTAAGAAGATCCTATTATTCCTATAATCGTTTCATACAGGTCTTATGATTGGTGATGTCCCACATCAATAATAAGTGTACGCAACTACTGGTAGCCTCTGAGTGAAGGGTGGAGTTCTGTTGTGTCAATTTACTGACCTCGCATCCTAATCTTCTAAGCCCAATTTATTATTCTATGGGTCATATGGTAAAAGACGTCTTACATCGATAAGAAGTGTACACAACTTCTGGCAGCCTCAAAGTGAAGGGCAGACATATGTTGTGTAACTCTACTGACCTCACATCCCAACCTACTAAGCTCGATTAATTACTCTAAGATTTACTAATTTAAGCCAGATTACGTAGGCTTTATTATTATTACTAAGCTTTATCATTCTAAGTTGGATATTAGATTTAGCTTACTAACCTCCTTTTATTTATTCAAGGTTATATAATTTACCTTGAACATTGAATTAACCATAAATCCCCTTTATTTGCTTCTTCTATAAATGTCAATTTGTCCAGGATAAAGAATATCATCCTAATGGACATTTATGTATATTTACTAATTTCTAATCAGTAATCTTTCCAAACTATTCCTTAGTTATTAACCTAACTTCTTTATTTATTAGTCCCATTAATCCATTTAACCTATTAATTACTTGTAACTCTCAAATTCATGTCACATTTAGTACCCATTAATTGGAGTTACAACTTTTCCAAACTTTCTTCCTATTTCCTATCCGTTATTCAACCCTCTTTCTACGTATAACTAATATCCTAAGCGAGCATTACACATAAATCGTCATTGTTAGTTAAGTATTTATTACGCATATAAATACCTACTTCTACCAAATATATTCTAGTTGCAAATTTTTAACTAGAATATTCTTTTTCATATTTAATTTACTGAAATTACATTTCTTAGGAAGATTCTCCGTTGTGATTCCATAAATTAGTTTAAAACAAAGATCAAGCATAAAAGGAAAGATTTGTCTCGTTTGAAATTACAAGGAATAATTATTTTCCTTTTATTGGAATAGACTGTGTAAACCATGGGGATTAATCTGTACTTTACACATCTCTTCTGTTTCATTTGCATATATTCCTTGTTAAATCAAATGCTGCATTTTATGTGCAATTTGGAAACATAAACAAATTTATAAAAATCAAATGGATATTCTTTCCACAAATTAAACTATGGAAAATCTCCAATTCAACACAATTAGGGTAATGATCAAAATCATACTAATAATCTGCAACCCAATTTCAGAACTAGAATGAATTTCGTATCTAATCAATATTCATATCTATAACTTTTGGGACTGATTTCCAAATAAGGGCGTAATAATAATTCCAATCAGATCTCCTAAGAATACGTAGGCGATGTTTAATACATTCAGCTTAAACCTATAATTCACATATATTTATTCATTTAGGCATAAAAATCAAACGTATGCCAACAGAATAGATTCAATATCATAAACTATTTATAAATTTCCCACTCACCTTCTAAAAGCATTCCAAATCTCCAAATCTGAAGTAACCCTTTGATTCAACTCCATTTCCTTCGTATTCTAAGAAATATGTATAAAAAGGGTATATACATACATTAGAATTACAGATTTGGGAAGATATTTGGGTTGAATATATATATATATATAACCTCGTTATCGCATAGTGTTGATTCGCTTCTATTATTATGTTATTTAGTTTCTATTCTTCTCCAATTTGTATATATACAAATATAAATATTATATTTTATAATTTAGAAAATAGTGGAGAAGAGAAGATGACAGACTTCGTTGTTGTTTCCAAAAAAATATGAGAAGAGTAGAGAGAGTTAGGCCTGAATTTATAGGCATGCGAATCAACCGTAGTCGTTAAATTTAATTATATAAAAATCCAGGCCGTTTGGCCAAGGCAAACCTTAGCTGCCAATACTAGGACCGATCGATCGCTCCATCATCAGGGGTCGACCGCTACTAGTCGACCTGCCCAATAAAGCGGTCGACCAGTGTGGTCCGATATTTATTATATAAACGTTAACTTTCCATATTTAATTATTTTCATTTCTATAACTTCTTCCTTTGAAATCCGATCGCAAAACTCCAAATATGAAAGTTGCTCATAATTTCAACATGAACGCAATAGTGTAAGTTTCATGGTCAAATTCCATCGTTTGCACAAATTCCATTTTTAGAGCCTAACTAACTAATTAATTAAACAACTAATCTTAAAATTTACGCGGTGTTACAAAAAAATTAGAGATAGATGTTCTTAATCATATCCTTTACCTCTCAAATACTCTCATCCTCTTTGTTACTCCACTGGACGTGAATAAGCCTGATAATTTTGTTCCTTAATTCCTTCGTGTCTCTACTTATTATCTTTTTTCATCGTCTAACATAAGTCAAATCTGGTTCTATAGATAAGTCCTCAATTGCTCTCGGTTCTACAACCGTATTAGGATCGTGCACACATTTCCTTAAATGTGATATGATAAAAATATGTCAAGAACCATTAGCTCAACTGGTTAGTGGTATGCCGCTATAGACTATGTTCTAGAGGTCATGAGTTCGAACCCCTATGACATCAAATGTGTGCTCTGCTTAAATAAAGTCTCACTCTTACTATCAAAAAAGAAAAACATTATGCACACCCGCCAAACTACTTGGTAACTCGAATCTATATGCGAGTTTACCAATCCTCTCAGTCACTGGAAATAGACCTACATATCTAGGAACCCATTTCCTTGCCTTCCCAAAGCATTAACACCTCACATCATTTAAACTTTCACAGCAACATGCTCCCACTGTGAACACTAGTTCCTTTCTTCTATTATCGGCATAGCTCCTCTGCCTTAATTGCGCAATTTTCATTCTGGCGTGAATCAATTCTATCTTCTCTATAGCATCTATTACCAATTCGGGTTCTAACACAAGCCTATCTCCCCAACAAGTAGGTAACTTGCACGGTCTATCATAAAGTGTCTCAAATGGTGCCATCCCAATAATCGAATGGTAACTATTATTGTAGGAACAATCTGCCAAATGCAAATGATCTTCTCAAGATCCTTCGAAATATTTAACGCATGTCCTTGACAAATCCTCTGGTACATGGTTCAACCTTTCCGTTTTGACATATGTTTGTAGGTGGTAAGCGATATTCTAATTCAAATCTATAAACTCCTCCAAAACTCACTAGTGAATAGTAGGTCACTATCAATAACTATGTTGCTTGGAATCCAATGAAGTCTCACAATATTCATCACATATAGCTTCCCCTAGCTAGCTTCTTTCTTGTCGACTGCACTGGGATAAAATGGGCACTCTCAATTAGTCTATCAACTATTACCCATATATTATCATTTCCCATTCTCTACCTTAGTAATCCATCTATAAAATCCATAGATAATGAATCCTACTTCTATGTCGGTGCTTTCAAGGTTACAGTAAACCACTTGGCTTTTGATGCTTGTCTTTCACTTGTGACATGTGATACACTTTTTTACACATCACTCTTCATTCCTCCAAAAAGAAGATGCACTTCGTGTTGTGATAAATCTTTGTTTCTCCAGGATGAATAGTAAACTTAGACTGGTGATTTTCCTCTAAGACCTCTTTCCGAAGACCTCCTACATTCAGAATACATAAGCTTCCTTTCTTTCGAAGCTATCCCTTTGAATCTATCTCAAATCCTTTCAAATCCTCCACATCCTCACCTATCTCTAATCACACAATTCTTTTGGAAAATAATAGGTTCTCTCTTTGCCTAACTACAACTCTATCAACGAGGATTAGATGTGCTCTTAAACTTGTTAATATGCGTATATCCTTACTTGAACCAGCATTTAGCCTAAGATGCACTCGACAAGATGCTGAGGCCTCTGATGCATTACATTCTTCAATTATGGCTAACACTCCATTCTTCCATTTTGCACTTAAAGCGTCTACAACCTTGTTCCCCTTTCCTATCGTATACTCAATACCAAAGTCACTGTAACGACCCGCTATTTTTGACTATTCGCATCCGCACATGTCGGACTTGAGTAATTCAAAGTACCGAATTGTTAATTTAAATTTGGCAAAACTCAACATATACAGTAAATAAAATAATCACAGATCACATACACAGAGTAATAAATGCAGCGGAAAAAAAAGATAGTAGTTCATGAAGCTACTATATACATATCAGAGTTAAATAAGGTACAACAGATGTCTCGAATACAATAGTCAAATACAAGAATCAGAATACAACCATTGGAATCAACTGGATATCTGAAAGCTGGATAGATAGCTGGATCTCCAAGCGAAGCTCCAACTCCAAAGGTGAGTCTCGAATACTGGTACACTCAGTCTGACCCGAGCGTAAAGCAAAATACAAAACACTCGAGTCAGGATTAACATTCTTATATCAATAAATCCAACTCAAGTGAAATAGCAACTGAAATACAAGTAACTCAAAGGATTTTGGAATAACCATCCTTTAAGGATCCGTTAAACTATCTACTATGTAGTAGTGTACGATAAGTAGATAATGCCTATCAGTAATATAAAGTATCAAAATAGTGTTAAGGCGTTACCATTATCCCCCTTAACACATTTTTATAAGCGTTATAGTCTATACAGCACTGTAAACTACACCGTAAACTAGTGGGATATCAGGGAGTACTCCATAGGTATAACACAAAACAAATCGTAGTGGTTGCGTATATAGGGATACAAGTATGACAAGGCACATGAGGCAATACCCAAGGTAGTGAAACTACCGTTTGCCTGATCCGGACTGGTGAGAACACATCGCCGCAGCGATCGCAACACCGCGAAACAACACTCCCAAAATCAAGGGTGCACCAATCGACAACAAGTAATGAGTAGTTTTCGAAGAAGTGTGTTCGCTCGAGGAAGCTAACCCCATTTGGCCCGGCACGGCTCCTGTTTTAGTCATTTCCAATTTGACACAAGTGTCAAGGCTATCCATTATCGTTCTCTTTCTTCAGTCATCACGTACATCATTCCAACCACTTCATTCTGGATCACACTCCTTGTATAGTTATTAAAGTGGTTTTCGGTTTAGACAGTGAGTATGTCCCTAACCGATTCCGGTCTCTTTAATAACTTTCGTAATTATTACACCGATTGGTCGGTTATATATTTCAAAAACCAAATCAGTTACAATTTCAATTAGAATTTGTAAACCAACATTTCATTTGTCTTTCTAAACAACTTCCATAATTTACGTTTCAAACTTCCAAATTTCCATTTCAAAATCTTATAATTCAATTTCAAATTTTATTTAAAACAATTCAAACATTGATTCAAGTTCGTATATAAGTTTCATTTCAAAAACATTTAAATTAATTTAATTTAACATTCAAATCAATTTAACTTTATTCATCGATTTCATTTAATATTCGTTAAGTAAATTTGTCATTCAAAACAATTTCTATTTGATTTCCAATTCATTAAATCAATTACTTAAGTTCAACTTCATTATATCAAAACTTCACATTTAATTGAATCAGATTCGTCAAATCAATTCTTTAAATTACAAGTCTTACATTAATTTCAATAAATCGAATTTCTATTTCTTGTTAAAGAAATCCAATTTCACTTATTTATTTACTCGGTTACAATTTTAAACTCAATTAATAAAGAACTTAATTTCACTAATTCAAGAGGTTCAATTTTATTTAACTATTAAATAATTCAATTTTATTTAATTATTAAATAATTTCAAAACTTAATTATTAAATAATTTCAACTTAATTACTAAATAATTTCAACTTAATTATTAAATAATTTCAACTTAATTATTAAATAATTTCAAACTTAATTATTAATAATTCCAGATTAAAACAACATTCTTTCATCAACTACTATGTTAATATTTTGTTTCGGATTATTACATATTAACATTTTTCCTTTCATAAAAATTCAAATTCCAACTTCATTTTAAAACCTTATTATTTATTCAAATAAAATCTTTATTTTATTTTTAAATCAAATTATTGACCAATCGGGTTTTATTTAATTCTCTATCCTAGGTCAAAGTTTATTTTGGGTATTTATCATTTCAACCTGATTCCAATTCAATTCAAAATCAAAGCGTAGCAAAGGGAACTTGCAGTGTGATAACTGGGATGGTGTCAAAGTAAATAAACAAGCAATAACAACAATCAATATCAATTCAATAATCAATTCAAATAATCCCGAAATAATCGTATTAATTTACATTTGTTGTTTATGCAAATTAATATAATTATTTCTAGAATCTACACTATCATTTCATGTAGATTAAAGATTATTACACTAATCTTTATACGGTTCTTCACTTGGTATCTATTATTCAATTTCATACAACACCAATTTAAGCAACAAACATTTAAATGGTTCAAGGTATACTTTACCAAATTGCTACGTGTCAATTAATTCGACATTTAAAGGGTCATATTATGCAAATGTCATCTAATCAAATTTAACATATATCAAATCTAACTATCCTACGACAATTACAATTTAAAATTATTTATCACTTACGACATTAAAAATTTAACGTCCAATGTCAACATCAAACAATCAATCATTTAACAACAAAATTGGATTATCATTGTATATATAACAGATAATGGTGTCAGATGTCACAGGTGAACTGATATAGGTAATAGCATATATAACAGTGTAATTAACTAATAGCAGCATATTTCAATTGTCGTTTCAATTGAAATCAAATTTAATAAATAAAAGAACATTAATCGTGAGTGGTTGCTCACCTTTCGAGGTTAGAGAGAAGCACGAAAATGAGATGGGTTACGAATCCAAGCACGAATTCCACAGAAAACTAGATGGATACAGATTTGACGGACAAGCTGATAGATAAAAGTTGATGAGAACGAATCAAAATCAGTTTCGATATAAACTAAGAATATATACATTATCATGTTATATATATATTATTTGTTATCTAAGATAAATTCCAAACATATATTTCAAATCCATATTTAGTTCGAGCGAAATAAATTTCAACATATTATACACAAAACCAATGCTAAATTCTATATTGCGCTAACATATATTAAACTATTTAGAGGTGCGAATAAATAAAGTATAAATAATGTATCCTGACATATAACAGCATATGCTTATAAAATATGAACATCTCCAAATATAACAGCTTAAGACAAGGCACCAACGAAAAGCTACTAACCTACCTTTATATAAGATCTTACTGCTCATAAGAAAATCAAGTACTAATACATATCATTTTCACAATCCAAATCATTATTTATTATAAAAATCAATATAAACAATTTTATCATAATATATATATTTTATAAATGACTAAACTGACAAGCTTGCCTTTTTATACTAACAGCGCCAACACTGCACAACCACATTATATTTTTAAATCAAAATATTTATATCCAAAGTAGCTATATTGCATATATTACTTAATATTATTATGTTAAGGCTATAACCTGTAAATCAAAATTTTATCAACAATAATATATACAGAAAAATCAATATGTAACCAACCTTTACCTTTCAGGGTTATATATACATATAGTCATATAGTTATTGTTTTTTTATAAATACTTTAAAATACAAGATACATATACATACCTTTTCAAACAGCAAAAGGCTACAGGTCACAAAACATATATGATATATATACACGGAGAGGAGGCTAGCGGCTGCCAAGGAAAGAAGAGGTCGGATTAGGGGATGCGGCAGATGTGGGTCAGTGTTGCTCGGCTGGAGGAGGAAGGAGGAAGAAGCCGAGCTCTGAAGGATCGAGCAAGTGGAAAGAGGGTGCATCAAAATGAGGGTGAGGGGTGGGTGGAAGATTACGCAGGTGACGATCTCGGTTGAAGGCGGACTTGGTGGAGTGGGAAGACAATCGGAGAGGGAGGTGTTGAGCCGTAGGGGCCGATGAGCAGGGAGGCCGAAGTGGTGAGATTCACTGGCAAGAGTGGGATAGTGACCGGTCAAAGCGAAGGAATTCGTGGCACGTTGGGTGGTCAGCGGTGAAAATTTTGAGGCCAGGTTGAGGTGGAGCAAGAAAAATGTGGAGAGGAGTTGCAGTGAGGTGTAGCAAATGTAAACGACCAAATGGGTTTACAGGCGAAATGATGAATGCTACAGCAAACAAAAGCATGCTTTATATATTTAAAATATTATTATATTTCATACTATATTATATTTCCAAAGTAACAGTAGAAGAGGATTGCAATACATATATTGAAAAGAGAAAGCAGGTCACGAGATCAAGGAAGGGATTCAATGCAGTCAATACTATTAAAATTTTATATTTGTTAATTGTTATGTTATAGGTGAAAAATTTATATTCCTAGAGCAATTCTATTCAATAACGATGAATCCAAGAATATTTATTGCTAGTGGCCTTTTGTCGTGTCGAAACGTAAAGGAAAAATAAAAGGTCAAAATTTCGGTACCGTTACAACGACTGTTAAATCATTTCGTCGTGCGTCGGATCCCAAATACAGAAATAAATATACCATGGATATCAGCACAACGAGACGATCAAAATAGCATCGGATATCAGTGGTCCGATTGAATTATAAAAATTCGAATTTTCTATTAGCGGAAAATGCAGCAAAAACGCAGAAAAATAAGATTGACGGAGCTAAAGAAGCCCGAATTTGGAAAAACGGAAAATGACGTTTCGATCAGAAGATGATTTAGAATTTTTATATATAAGAATATTTAGGTTTGGAAAACATTTTATTATCATCAATTTTAACTGATTAAATTGAAACAAAATTACACACGAAAATAAACTTTCATATTTTCGGATGAAAAGTTTCCAGTTGCTATGTTTAAGAAGACGTATTCCAAATATTAAATTTTTATTTCAAAATTTTATCGTTTAAAATTTCACAAAATTTCAACTAATTACGTTATTAAAACAGTTAAAATTTACGGGTCGTTATAGTCACATATGGCTACAAATCCGAACCACCTTTATTGTCTTATATTGAATTCCTTCTAAGAGAATAAATACTTAAGAGACTTATGGTTTGTACATAACTTGAAATGTCCCCCTAAAAGGTAATACCTCCAAATATTCAACTTGAAGATCACCGCTGCGAACTCCAAGTCATGGATTGGATATCGAACCTCATGGGCGTCAACTGGCTAGACACATAAGCTATTACTCTTTCTTGCTGTGACAAGCCACTATTTTTGACATCTGAAAATAATTATAACGTCGACAAAACATGCTTATAATTAATTTCAAATTTTAAAGATAGTGGACTGTGGGTATATAAAATTAAAAATTCTAAACCAAGATCAAAAAGGGAAACCTCGTAGCGAAATTTAAACATCAACATGTGTGTATATCTCATTTTATCAATTAAATATTACTCAAAGACTATACATCACATAATATACAAATCTCAATACATCAATTATCAAGCAATAACTATATAACCATGATGCAAGAGGTATACCGAACCATCCCATGTATATGAATTATTTTGGACCCTCTACTCCCTTCTTTGCTTCCACCCACAACTTAAAAACATACACACACACACGTATGTGTGTGTATGATAAAGAGAAAATGTGTCAACTTTGTTTGGACTGCACCGAACCCTATACACCCTAGCCCAACCTAAGGGTTGCAGTGGCTATTGCATAGGAAAATACTACATGCATATCCCTTTGGGGATCAAGTCAATGTAGTTCTATTCCTGCTCTTCTCATGCATTTAAATGCTTGATAGTACATAACAACAATGGCATACATGCAACCATTGCAATCAATGTAAGCAAAGAATGACACTCCTACTCATCCATCGCAACAAATCATCATATGGGGTAACAACAATAATAACACACAACTATTGTAACAACCATGCTTTCTACATTGTAATAATAAATAAATTTAATTTAATAAAAATATCAAATTTGAATTTTGATTTATTATTTTAAAATAATCTTTTCTTGGTTAAAATCTATTTAATAAAAGATATTTGTTTAATAAATTGAACTAATTAGTAAATTCTTTTTATATAATACTTAAAATCGAATAAAAGGTTTTAATAAATATAAAATAATTTTAAAGTAAAAATAATTGTTATGTGATTAAAATAGTGGAAAATAAATAAGCGGACATCGAATTGAATGAAATTATGTAGTTATCAAATTATATTTCATAGAATGATGTGTAAAATCAATTCATATTAGATTGGAATTTTATTTATAAATAAAATACAAGAGCTATTTTAAGAAAAAGAAAAAAAAGAGAAAAATAATTAAAATCAAGGACTAAACTAATTCAAATCCCAAGCCCACCTCTTTTTATTTCAAAACCCATTCCCTCTCTTTTATAAAATATAAGCCCATACCTCCCAATTCTCTAGTTTGCTCTAGTTCCCATTTTATGCTCTAACCTCATTTTCTCCAAGGCTAATCCCCCAAATCAATTTAACGAGAGAGAGAAAAATAGAGAGCCATGCATGTATAGGCAGAGTCGACGATCGACTCAGGGTGGAACATGCACGACCGAGACTGGAAGCGACGTAAAGGGAGGAGCAACTATAATTGGGGATGGTTGGTGTAGTGCAACATGGTCTGTCACGATGTTGTGATAGCGATTTGTGAAGAGAAAACATGAGCCTGGACTGGTGCGATGCTTGAGGGTGGTAGGTGGTTTTGTTAAGTGGCGAGGTCAAGGTCGAGGCAGGAGGTGTGTTCATGCTTTTTGCTAGGGTCTCGACGATGATGTATGCAGGTGATTGTAGGGCTGGTGGAGACGTGTGTTGCTGGAAGTGGAAATGCGGTGACGAAGAAGGTAATTGGTGCTAACGGCTGAAGGTATGTGAAGAGCAGCGATGTAACTCACTAGCAACAAATGGCTTAGCTTGGAATTTCAGTGAGTTTTCTACGCTCATACTATATCGCTATATCTATTCATATTAGATATATATTCCCTATATCGTTTGAATTGTTCGATTAAACTGATTGGTTCGATTGATTGTTTGGGACTGTTTGTTGCTTAGATTGTTGGGTATATTGATATTGGAATTGGTTGACGTTGTGTTGGTTGGAAGTGTCAATTTGCAAACGGAACTCTATCCGATTGCGAATTGAACTATTCATATTTATATGTCGACATGTGTGTATATTATTGATGACCGGAGTTTGATGGAACTCGACTCGAGTCACGTGATAAATTCATAGTGTTGATTGGTTGTTAACTATTCTTGGAGTAATTTTACTCCATAATTTATATATTTAGATATTTATCATTTTTTTCATTTTTAAAAAGATGTTTGAAAAGCTATGAAAAATTATTTAAGGGTTTAGAAATTTTATTGCAAGTATTTTATAAATAATTAACTAAATTTTATCTAATTAGTTATTTTATACTTATAAATATAATTTCTATTATAAATATAAATATACTTTTCTTTGTTTATAAAAATCTTTTTTAAAATCGATATTACAATATTCTATAAGTTTGGATTTGTTTTAACGGTGAAATATAATATATTGCTATTTTATAAAATATATTATGAAAATAGTAATATTATTTTAAGTGATTTTTATTATAAAGGTTATTTAAATATTATTGAAAGATTTTTCAAACCTTGGAAAAATATAGAATTTCGTTTATAAAATAATTATAAGGTTTTGGATATGTTTTGAATAAATAAAAATCCATTTTTATAGTATGAGAATTTCAAATATGGTATATGATAAAGGAAAATGTTTTAATTCTAATTAGTTTAGTATAAAGTGAAGATTTTGAATTATATTTTATGGAATGAAATAATTATAATTTATTATGGAAGTTTATAAATTAATTTTGAAATAGAATTTTACCATTGTAATCTCTATAAGTTGCGTTTAATTAGTAAAGAGATTATGAATTTTTCAAAGTTATACAATGAAGGATTTGAAGGTAGATTATAGAGTTAAATCCTTATTTTTGGTATATATAAATAGTGTGAAATTACTTAATATGTAAATGTTTGCTAGTTTTATTAGTTCTAGAATATAAAATAGATTGAAGAAAAGTTTAATTTAAAATTATTAATTTATTGAAAAGAAAGCTATAATTAGTTTTAAATAATCATTTAAAGATTATATAATTTATGAAAATAAGAAATATTTCTACTTAATATTTTAAGTATTTAGAAAAAGCTTTTTTATAATTAATAAGTATAATTAAGAGTATAAGATGTGTTCTCTACATACTTGTTTAAATGTAATTTTACTACACTTATATGGTTTCTTATTTCTTCCATATTGATTTTGTTATTATGAACGATTTACCGTACAATATTGATTTGAATAATTGCCTTTGAAGTGATTTTAAATGGTGATGACATCCTTCTGTGTGATTTTGTGAAATTTCATTTTGTATGATGAGGAATTTGAATAGACGAAGTTATAATACTATCTGGTATGAGACTTTTAGTAATATTTATTCGATTATTCTTTAGACTTGTTATATAGAATACTGTGGAGGAGCGAGTGTGATATATGAGTTTTGAATATATAGACTAGTAACACACGGTGGTATATGGCACTGTTGTATTATTTATTAGATTATTCTTTGCTCGTGAATTACACTCATATATGGATTAACATGGTGAGATTTTGTTATGGGGCTCGCTGCGATGAGTCATGTATTTAGCTATGTGTCGACAACAATATGGAGCCGTGTGTTGGTATATGTATTTAGTTACGTGTTAGCATATGTATAGTGTCATGTGTCGGTATGTGTATTTAGCTATATATATGTGTGTGTGTGTGTGTGTATTGTGTACGTTTGTTTATCACCGTCTAACTTCCTTGATGGTATGAGAGAGTGAAGTAGATTTGTTAGTATCCTTCTTAGCGGCCTAATTGCGATGGTCGCGCTTCGAATTAGTGGCACCTTATTCTTATAGTTGTGTGTCGGTAGTATTTAAAGCCACGTGTCAGTAATGTATCGCCCTTTGTGTCACCTAGGCCAATAGTCTGTTACCATTTAAGGGCATGTGTAAGGTAGTGATCGAGTCTTCGCATTGATGAGCACATTGATGGATATTAGTCACAATGGTCGTTGAGGTAACTAAGACTGTAGGACCGTGTTGGAAGAACACGTGTGTCATATTCGCCAAACACGTAGGTAGTCTCCTGGAGCAACTGTGTCTGTTAGTCTCCCGTCTAGTTCTTGTGTGTGTGATAGATAGACATATATTATTTAGACTCCTTAATTGAGAGTTGTGATTATACCTAAGACTGTGTCTAGTGTATGGTCAATCCCTATATCCTTCTTTGGCGTATGTTGTCTATTGCTTTTATTGGTGTATGTCACTAATTACCATTCGTTGGCATGTGTGACGCCCCACCTCTATACCCACGCTGGCCAAGAACACTACGGTGTAATGTTGTCAACTAGCACGGAGAATAAGGCTGTTGAGGAGCGACCCTCCATGTAACTTCTTTGTGCGAGCACCGATATGTCAGATAGTATAGCATGAACTTCATTTAAGGAGGAAATCCGACATACTAATACAAACTCAAAGCTATCACACGGTGGCTATATATAATCTTCGGAAACAAACATAGAAATAAACATAACATAAATCAGTCACAGACATCCATATCACAAAGGCGGAAAAAGATATGAATATGTATATAACACATGAAAGTGTACATCAGAGTAGTGGTCGGGAAGATCCACGGTAATACAAAAGAATAGCAACACGTGCTATACAAAAGAATAAGTACACAACATAGAGTCTATATCTCAAATGTGTACACCCAAAAACTACTAATCTATGTAGTTAGCCAAAAGTCAGAATAATCCTGAAGAGAAGTCAAGCAGAAGCACCTGTAACATCTCGGTCTGACCCGAGTATTATTTATAAGAAAATATTAAACGGATAAGTCTAGCTATAAATATCAGATGATAAGGTATAGGATAAATAATATGGCATGAACATGTAACAACCATAACAGCATACTACTATAAGTATGTAAATGATAATCAACAAAGATTAACCAATATCACAAGAATCTTCTCAAAGATAAAGTAGGGTATCATACCCTAAACTTGTATTCATAACAAGTCAATAACACATGAATTCACCAATGCACAAAAACTGATATCATATCAATGAAAATCATGAAAATTGGTGAAGCATAAATTCCAGAAATCAACACACGAAATCCAGAAAAACACATAAAAAAGGGAGAGGCCTAACACATGAACGGGAGCATGAAAACTCACCAACGCGTATAACAAATGAACGAGAAGCTATCTCATGGAAGCTATCCATTAAATTTTAACACATGAACGGCCCGAAGACCATGGGGTGCTACCCCATATATGTGATGGTGAAACATCACAAAAGCGAGGTCTAGTCTCCCTCGCAGACAAAGAGACATCGCTCAATCGCTAGTCTAAATCACAAAAATGATCGTCATGATCATAAGGAATTATCAATTACACTAAGTTAGTAAATATATGAGTTTAGATTCATGTCCCATAACCACTAGCTTAACTCAAATATTTACGAACAAACTGTAAATCTTCACTAGGAAATTGTCACAAAAGGGTTCAATCGAACAAGTCCAAGAGCTAACCGACGAAGTGAACTCAAGCGTTTCATACCACTCGTTTTACTAAGTCGTTTAATTCGATTCCTCATCCGAGTGAAGTAAAGGCTTGTATATACTAGTAGATTGGAAAACGGTTTGAGGAAAAGAGCTTTGTAGTTAAAACAGTGTTGAAATTACTTTGATGAAAGAGTTTTGATATTCACTACTAGTATTGAAGTCTTCACATTTTTAAAGTGACAAGACACAAACCGATTGTTGAAACAAATCTTATCACAAAATTTCACATTCGAAGATGAGAGTAAAATCCAAAGAAATCAATCCCAAAACCATCAAAGTAGGAACATGCTTGCGACCTAACGTGGTCGAATTAAAGTGCTAAGACTTTAAATAAACTAGGTTGAACGACCTAAAGGTAGACTGTCGTGCGACCTAGCAGGAGAACAGGGCAAGCGACCTAGTGAATTACAGGTCAAACGACCTAAGGAAAAGTAGGTCATACGACCTAACGGGTTGCTACTTAGGGGGTTGTGGTCGAGCGACCTAACAGAAGTAGGTCAAACGACCTAAAATCGGGGGCCAAGCGACCTAGTGGTTGCGACCTAACTGGAATGGCCGAGCGACCTAACTGGGCAAGTGAGGCCAAGCGACCTAAGGTCAGCGACCTAAAGGCGAGCGACCTAAGAGGTCCAGCGACCTAAGGGGATACGCGACCTTAAACTGGAATGGCCGAGCGACCTAACTGGGCAAGTGAGGCCAAGCGACCTAAAGTCAGCGACCTAAAGCCACGCGACCTAAAACTGGGGACCTAAAGATTTGCGACCTAGGTTCCAGCGACCTAACTTGGCAATGGGTCTAACGACCTAACAGATGCAGGCTAAGCGACCTAAAGGGGTTCGCGACCTAAAGGGGTCAAAGGTCCAACGACCTAGTGGCCTTGCGACCTAAGTATTAACACGCGAGCGACCTAGCGACCTAACTCCAGGCAAGCAACCTAGTGGTACGCGACCTAAAGGCTTACGACCTAAAGACTCGCGACCTAAATGAGACATGGGCCAACGACCTAGCGAGGTAAAGCAGAGCGACCTACGACCTAAGTGCAGAGTGACCTAACGAGGCCAGAGCGACCTAGCACGCCAGAACGACCTAAGCCCAGAATTTGCCAAAGACGCTGAAAATTTGAGTTTCTCACCAATCTAATCCAAATCCAATGCAATCATAGATGCTAAAGTGATGGGGAATCATTCCCAACAGTTCAATGACAGTTATAGGCAAGATGTGAGATTAAAAATCTCACCTTTTCACTAAAATGGATGAAGATGAAGCTTGAAATGCTATGCAAAGATCAACCACTAGCTTGAATCAAAATCTTCACTTGAATTTGAAGTTGAATGATGGATTTGCAATGAAGACTTGAGCTTGGAATTTTAACTTCCCATTCCCACCACCATTTTTGTAGAAGCTATGATGTTTTAGAAATGAAGGATGAAGTGGTAAAGAGGAGGAAAGGGTTGGGCTGAGATAACAAGTGGTTCAGCCCCAAACTAAAGACCCAAAGCAAAAAGTGACGAAAATTCTGCTATCTCCAAACATATCGATGTTTATACTTAAAAGATTGCAAATGACGTTTCGAACTCAATGGAAGTGGTCTCAAGTTCTAATTTGACCGTATGCAAAAAGTAGCTTTTTGGACTAACATCCGGCTAACGATAAAATATTTAAATATAAAATCGATAAATATGCGGGTTGTTACAGACTCCCCTCCTTAAAGAAATTGCGTCCTCGTAATATGTAAGATGGAAATAAAAAGTAACAACCATAAAAGCATATTAACATAAAAGAAATTTGAGATAAGAAGTTTACCTCAAAGAGCATGAGGAAGTAATTCCGGATGTGTACGCTCGATGAATTCTCTAGTCTCCCAAGAGCAATCCTTAGGATTTGAGGACCATTGAACTTTAACAAGCAGAACATCTTTATTTCGAAGACGTTTGACCTCCGAAGCAATAATTCGAATAGGATTCTGCTCATAAGTTAAATTAGGTGAAACTTCAATCTCTTCCACAACACCGGGCTCAAGAATAGAATGGAATCCCGAAGGAACTTCCGTAATTGAGAAACGTGAAACACGTCATGCATGGCAGAAAACTGAGCCGGTAATGAAAGGCGATAAGCCATGGAACCAATACATTCAGTGATAGGAAATGGCCCAATATATCGAGGCGCTAACTTTTCCGATCGACTGAAACGTACAACACCCTTCATAGGTGAAACTCAAATAAACATAAGATCTCCCACAGAAAATTCTAATTTTCTTCTTCGGTTATCGGCATAAAATTTTTGTCTACTCTAGGCTTCTTTCATCCTATGTCAAATAAGGTCAATCTTCTCTGTGGAATCCCGAATAAAATCTGGCCCTAAAACCAGCTTCTCACCGGCCTCAAGCCAACAAGAAGGAGATCGGCATGGTCTTCCGTAGAGTGCCTCGAAAGGAGCCATACCAATACTAGATTGGAAGCTGTTATTATAGGAAAATTCAACAAGTGAAATATGATCTTCCCAACTTCCACCAAAGTCAAGAACACAAGCACGAAGAAGATCTTCAAGAGTTTGATTCACACGCTCAGTTTGTCCATCGGACTGGGGGTGATAAGCGGTGCTAAAATTAAGCTTCATTCCCAAAGCTTTTTGAAGACTCTTCCAGAATCCACTAGTAAACAATGGATCTCGATCACTAACAATGGAAGAAGGAACACCATGCAGTTTAACAATATCTTTGATAAAAAGTTTGGCCAGAAGAGGAACGGTTCGGTTCGACCGAACGGGAATAAAATGGGCAGATTTAGTAAGTCTGTCAACGATCACCCATAAACTATTATGACCCGAACGAGAACGGGGAAGGCCATTAATAAAATCCATGGAAATTTGATCCCACTTCCAAACTGGAACTTCAAATGGTTGTAATAACCCACCAGGCCTTTGATGTTCAGCCTTAACAAGTTGGCAAGTCATGCAACACTTAACAAAGTTAGCGATATCAGATTTCATTCCCTCCCAGTAATAAAGTCGCTTCATATCTGCGTACATTTTACTGCTACCGGGATGAATAGAATACTTGGAACGATGAGAATCTTCTAGAATATCTCTACGAAGATCACTAATATTTGGTACGATAAGTCTACCAAATTTTCGAATGCCGCCACGGAAATCGATATCAAAGTCTTTCAAACCTTCAATATCGGTTTTATCCTTAAGATTTTGGCCAAGCAAAGCCAATTCAGGATCTAGCGATTGGGCCTCAAGAATGCGGTCTAAAAGAGAAGGACGAGCCTCAAGGCTACATAAAACAAGAGATGAACATAATTCGAAGACACGACCTCGAATTTCACAAGTAGATAAAACCTCGAGATTCTTCCATTCAGATATCATCATAGAAACAACCGCTTGTTGCTTGCGACTAAGTGCATTGGCAACTCGATTTCCCTTTCCGGGAGTATAAAGGATATCAAGATCATAAGAGGCAAGGAACTCGAGCCAACGATGTTGACCCAAATTAAGTTCCTTTTGAGAAAATAAATATTTTAGAGATTTATGATCAGTATAAAGCATAAATTTCTCTCCCAAAAGGTAGTGTCGCCAAATTCGAAGGGCACAATAGCCGCGAGTTCTAAATCATGTGTGGCATATCTAGTCTCAGCCGGCTTCAATTGCCTAGAAGCATAAGCAATAAGACGTTCTTTCTGCATAAGAACGGCACCCAAACCAACGCGACTAGCATCGGTATAAACGACAAAATCTTGATTCCCTTCAGGAATAATAAGAATAGGAGCATCAGAAAGGAGTTCTTTTAATTTCTGAAAAGAAGTTTCACATTTGTTCGACCAAATGTATTTAACACCTTTCTTTGTTAAGCCAGTGAGAGGCACGACAATCTTAGAAAAGTCTTTTATGTAACGGCGGTAATAACCAGCCAACTCGAGAAAGCTACGGATTTCAGTCACGCTCTCCGGTCTCTTCCAATTTTGAATCGCTTCAATCTTTGAAGGATCCACTGATATTCCGGATTCGGAAATAATATGACCGAGAAACTTCACACTAGATTGCCAAAAATGGCATTTAGAAAATTTTGCCTTTAATTGATTTCTCCTAAGAGTTTCCAATACAATCCGAAGATGCTTTTCATGTTCCTCTTCGGTTTTAGAATACACAAGAATATCATCAATAAAGATGAGAACAAACCGATCGAGGAAATCTTTAAAAACTCGATTCATAAGGTCAACGAAATAAGCCGGAGCATTCGTTAAACCAAATGGCATAACTAGCCATTCATAAGATCCATAACGTGTACGGAACGAAGTCAAAGGAATACTATCCTCTGCAATACGAAGCTGATGAAAACCGATAGCCAAGTCCAATTGTGAAAAGACTCTAGCACCACTAAGTTGATCAAACAGATCATCAATCCGAGGTAAAGGATATTTATTCTTAATAGTAAGGTCATTAAGCTTGCGGTAGTCGACGCAAAGCCTAAGTGTACCATCGGACTTATTTACGAAAATAGCTGAAGCTCCCCAAGGCGAGGAACTAGAGCGAATAAGTTGCTTCATCTCCAACTCGGATAGTTGTTTGCGCATCTCTTCATTCTCCTTATTAGACATGCGATAAGGAGGACGAGTAATAGGTTGAGCTCCAGGTATAAGATTAATTTTGAACTCAATTGCTCGCTTAGGTGGTAGTCCTAAAACGGGCTCAAAGATGTCGGGAAATTCACGAACGACGTGAATAAGAGAAATGACATCTTCCTCATCATCATTGTCATTATCACGAGGATTTAAAGAATATATAGATGCAACTAAAACGGAATCCGAATCTTTAAGAATAATAGAAATCTGATTAACAAATTGCGGATGACGGAGATAAATAGTCCGCTCAGGACATAGGATATGAGCTTCATAGCGATTAAGCCAATCCATTCCCAAAATCATTCCAAAGCCTAAGTAACGCATGACATGCAAATCAGCTAGGAAAGAAAAATCACACAAAATAATCTCCACGTCTTTACAAAGTAAACTAAGAGTTGCGGATTCACCAACTGGGTTCGCAATTCTTAAAGAAGTCATTAAAGCAACAACACTTAAAGAAAAATTATCGACAAGTTCCTTTGATAAAAAAGAATGGGATGCACCCGTATCAAAGAGAACTCTAATAGGTTGATCATGAAATATAATAATGCCATCAAGGACAGAATGAGACATACCTTGTCCACGAGATGTGTTGCCAGGGACTTGAGCAACGTTTAACTTTCCCTCCTTGTCTTGAAGCCTAGGGCATAAATGCATAAAATGATCTGGACTTTTACAATAGCGACAAGAGCGGGGCTTTGAACACTTGTTCGAAAAATGGCCCTTAGCACCACAGTTGAAGCATTTCCTATCACTGGGGGAAAATGACTTTGCAGCAGGAGTTGCTTGCTTACCCTTTTTGTTAGGATAAGGACCTTTGAATTTGTTTGGCCTCTTCTTGTTGTTGAAGTTTGGTTTGGAAGCCACCACTTCAACATCACTGTCCTTATCAGCCTCTTCAAGACGAAGAGCGATATCAATAAGTTGGTCGAAAGAAACTTCTAATTTTAGAAGTAATGGCTTCTTGAGATTCTAGTTTAAGCCATAGACGAACCTCTGGTTCTTCTTCAATGGGGTGTTGATGTATTCAACCCCATATTTAGACAGTGACTCAAAGGATGCGACATAATCTGTCACGGAAGCTTCACCTTGAACAAGGTCTATAAAACGACGAGCCAATGTCACCTTTTCTGCCTCTGGCACGAATTTTAATTCGAAGCGTTCCCGGAATTGCTCCCAGGTGAGATCCGCTTCATTAATCTCAGAAATAAGAAGTTCGTACCAATCCAATGCTCTCTCTTGGAGCATACTGGAGGCCACCTGAACACGGTGAAGGTCGACAAGATTCATGCGAGAAAAGATTCGATCGCATGCTCTTAACCAAGCCTGGACTTCAATAATAGTTTCGGAACCTTTGAATGGTTTCCCACCCAAGTTGGTATAATCATTGCACAAGCGTGCAAATCCAGACTTAGGATGAGTGGGTTCCTGATTAGGACCAGCTACTTGAGCATTCTTTACTAAATCAAGAAGCTGTTGAGCGGTCATAAAAACTCCATCCTGGGGAGTAACAGTAGATGGTCCGGCTCTAGGATGACCTGGTCTAGACATTTTCTTCCTTAAAGAAGAGAAAAGAAGAAAAAGATTATTCACCAATTGAATATCAAGCAGTCTTGATAGATGAAACAAAGAATCATAAAGAAAACAGGATGAATTGGTTCGAAGACTCGAACTAAATCCTGAAACACAACTCCTAAGGTGGACTTAGGACGATGATCCTTGTTAAGTTATTCTACATTGTTCCGAAGTTTGGCTCTTATACCAAGCTATGACGCCCCACCTCTATACCCACGCTAGCCAAGAACACTACGGTGTAATGTTGTCAACTAGCACGGAGAATAAGGCTGTTGAGGAGCGACCCTTCATGTAACTTCTTTGTGCGAGCACCGATATGTCAGATAGTATAGCATGAACTTCATTTAAGGAGGAAATCCGACATACCGATACAAACTCAAAGCTATCACACGGTGGCTATATATAATCTTCGGAAACAAACATAGAAATAAACAAAACATAAATCAGTCACAGACATCCATATCACAAAGACGGAAAAAGATATGAATATGTATATAACACATGAAAGTGTACATCAGAGTAGTGGTCGGGAAGATCCACGGTAATACAAAAGAATAGCAACACGTGCTATATAAAAGAATAAGTACAGAACATAGAGTCTATATCTCAAATGTGTACACCCAAAAACTAATAATCTATGTAGTTAGCCAAAAGTCAGAATAATCTGAAGAGAAGTCAAGCAGAAGCACCTGTAACATCTCGGTCTGACCCGAGTATTATTTATAAGAAAATATTAAACGGATCAGTCTAGCTATAAATATCAGATGATAAGGTATAGTATAAATAATATGGCATGAACATGTAACAACCATAACAGCATACTACTATAAGTATGTAAATGATAATCAACAAAGATTAACCAATATCACAAGAATCTTCTCAAAGATAAAGTAGGGTATCATACCCTAAACTTGTATTCATAACAAGTCAATAACACATGAATTCACCAATGCACAAAAACTGATATCATATCAATGAAAATCATGAAAATTGGTGAAGCATAAATTCCAGAAATCAACACACGAAATCCAGAAAAACACATAAAAAAGGGAGAGGCCTAACACATGAACGAGAGCATGAAAACTCACCAACGTGTATAACACATGAACGAGAAGCTATCTCATGGAAGCTATCCATTAAATTTTAACACATGAACGGCCCGAAGACCATGGGGTGCTACCCCATATATGTGATGGTGAAACATCACAAAAGCGGGGTCTAGTCTCCCTCGCAGACAAAGAGACATCGCTCAATCGCTAGTCTAAATCACAAAAATGATCGTCATGATCATAAGGAAGTGTCAATTACACTAAGTTAGTAAATATATGAGTTTAGCTTCATGTCCCATAACCACTAGCTTAACTTAAATATTTACGAACAAACTGTAAATCTTCACTAGGAAATTGTCACAAAAGGGTTCAATCGAACAAGTCCAAGAGCTAACCGACGAAGTGAACTCAAGTGTTTCATACCACTCGTTTTACTAAGTCGTTTAATTCGATTCCTCATCCGAGTGAAGTAAAGGCTTGTATATACTAGTAGATTGGAAAACGGTTTGAGGAAAAGAGCTTTGTAGTTAAAACAGTGTTGAAATTACTTTGATGAAAGAGTTTTGATATTCACTACTAGTATTGAAGTCTTCACATTTTTAAAGTGACAAGTCACAAATCGATTGTTGAAACAAATCGTATCACAAAATTTCACATTCGAAGACGAGAGTAAAATCCAAAGAAATCAATCCCAAAACCATCAAAGTAGGAACATGCTTGCGACCTAACGTGGTCGAATTAAAGTGCTAAGACTTTAAATCAACTAGGTTGAACGACCTAAAGGTAGACTGCCGTGCGACCTAGCAGGAGAACAGGGCGAGCGACCTAGTGAATTACAAGTCAAACGACCTAAGGAAAAGTAGGTCATACGTCCTAACGGGTTGCAACTTAGGGGGTTGTGGTCGAGCGACCTAACAGAAGTAGTTCAAACGACCTAAAATCGGGGGCCAAGCGACCTAGTGGTTGCGACCTAACTGGAATGGCCGAGCGACCTAACTGGGCAAGTGAGGCCAAGCGACCTAAGGTCAGCGACCTAAAGGCGAGCGACCTAAGAGGTCCAGCGACCTTAAACTGGAACGGCCGAGCGACCTAACTGGGCAAGTGAGGCCAAGCGACCTAAAGTCAGCGACCTAAAGCCACGCGACCTAAAACTGAAGACCTAAAGACTTGCGACCTAGGTGCCAGCGACCTAACTTGGCAATGGGTCTAACGACCTAACAGATGCAGGCCAAGAGACCTAAAGGGGTTCGCGACCTAAAGGGGTCAAAGGTCCAACGACCTAGTGGCCTTGCGACCTAAGTATTAACACGCGAGCGACCTAGCGACCTAACTCCAGGCGAGCGTTCTAGTGGTACGCGACCTAAAGACTCGCGACCTAAATGAGACATGGGCCAACGACCTAGCGAGGTAAAGCAGAGCGACCTACGACCTAAGTGCAGAGCGACCTAACGAGGCCAGAGCGACCTAGCACGCCAGAACGACCTAAGCCTAGAATTTGCCAAAGACGTTGAAAATTTGAGTTTCTCACCAATCCAATCCAAATCTAATGCAATCATAGATGCTAAAGTGATGGGAAATCATTCCCAACAGTTCAATGACAATTATAGGCAAGATGTGAGATTAAAAATCTCACCTTTTCACTAAAATGGATGAAGATGAGGCTTGAAATGCTATGCAAAGATCAACCACTAGCTTGAATCAAAATCTTCACTTGAATTTGAAGTTGAATGATGGATTTGCAATGAAGACTTGAGCTTGGAATTTTAATTTCCCATTCCCACCACCATTTTTGTAGAAGCTATGATGTTTTAGAAATGAAGGATGAAGTGGTGAAGAGGAGGAAGGGGTTGGGCTGAGATAACAAGTGGTTCAGCCCCAAACTAAAGACCCAAAGCAAAAGGTGATGAAAATTCCGCTATCTCCAAACATATCGATGTTTATACTTAAAAGATTGCAAACGACGTTTCGAACTCAATGGAAGTGGTCTCGAGTTCTAATTTGACCTATGCAAAAAGTAGCTTTTTGGACTAACATCCGGCTAACGATAAAATATTTAAATATAAAATCGATAAATATGCGGGTTGTTACAGCATGTGTTGCTGACTATTTTTCTTAAGTGTGCGTTGTCAATTATCCTTTATAGGCCTGTGTCGCCAACTATTTTTATAGGCATGTGTCACCAATTGTATGATAGATGCATAAATGCTTATTTATTTTTCTTATATGGTTATAACAGATCCAGGAATCTATTTATATCTATTTTGGGGTATAGTTGTGTTTACCCTATTTTACTTGATTTTTTGATATATATATATATATATTGATGATGATTTTATGTACGGATGATTCATCCATTTGAGATCATTTCCCCGATTTATTATTTCACATGATTTATATAAGTGATGACATTTTTCCTTCGCATGGCTTGAGGTTGATGATATTCTTGAGATTTTTGATGTTGTTTTTGATATTTATATCATACCATTTATATAATTATGAGATATTTTGTCACCTACATTTTAGATATAGTCTGACTCATGTGTTATTTATATAATACTCAAATCAGACAGAGACATTTTTGGTTTAGGGATGATGAGACCGGCTTGTATTTTTTGGGTATAGAGGAGACTATATATTCAGTATTGTAGTTATCATCTTGTTTTATATAGTCTTTTGTGTGTATACCACTATAATGTATATTGGATATATGCTGGATATTTTACCTTATACATATTGGATAGTATGGTTATAGAGGTGTGATGTTTCATTTGGTATCGATGTAGGTTCAGAACAATACATCTTATATAAGAGACATGAGTCAAGACCTTAGAGAGACTTAGAGTCGCTGTTCCCTTGGGAGTGTTGGGTAATTTCCTTCTATAAAAGGGATAGTAAGAGGATATGATGATTACTGGGTAATCATCTCAAGACATACTTGTTATTTTTCCTACTATATATGTGTGTGCATGTGTATTCCTTTTCTCTATCCCATCTATATGTATTTGTTTCTGAGTGAAGTAGAAATTGTTGGGGGAGGTAGTAAAGTAGGTAATGGTTAGTTTGACAAGTAGTGTCAGCATTGGTGATGGTGAATAAACCTCTATGTGACTTTAAATAGAGTAGTTTGATCTAGTGGAGATCGGAATGCACAGCGAATGCCGATAGATAGCTTTCCACTGAAGGCGTTTGTTTATTTGTTTGATTAATGTGTTTATTGGTGTATAAATAGTTTATTTATTTTATTTATTTATTTGAGATTAGTCTAGAATGTGAGAATTGAGTAGGAGGTATCACTCGAAACTTTACAAAACCATTCGGACTGGATAGAGCCAAATATTAAAAGAAGCCGGCTGTTTCTTCCATAAATGGAAACTACAAGGGAATATCTATTTTATAAAAGCGAAATAATATATATATATATATATTGAAAATGGGTTCCTTTTATTGCTATAACTTAACATAAAATTACAGAATACAATAGAACACAGTAGCCAAGCAATTACAAGGCTACAAATCTACTTAGTACCAAAAATAAACACAACCCGCATTACAAATTACACCCGAACAAGCCCAATAACAATACACAAGTTCCAGTTTTACCAACTGCAGCAAACGTGATCCAGCATTAGGATCAAACATGTTAAGTCCAAAGTCTGCCCAAAACTCCATAGCCAAGGACAATAACCAAATGATAATATCATTATATCAAGTTTTCTTTAAAAAATCCAATGTCCAAATACCACCTTGGACAGAAAAGCAACTGAAACACAATAGATATACTTCCAGAAGCCAAAGCAAAGTTGTATCCCATAAATTGACCTTGAAATCATAGCATAAATAACAAGACACACATAGTATGTGTGTGTGTGTGTCTATATGTATGAATACAACAAAAATGTAGAATGGAAACTTAAATTAAAGTAAAAGAATGTTTGTTTGATATTATGGATTTGTAATGATTTGTATTGTTGTTAGTGGTTGTTAAATCGAATGTATATATGAATTTTAGAATTTCAAATTTTTATTTTATTTCAAATAAGCATATTATTTAATAAATGTGAATTTGATTTTTGCAAAGTGATTTAAAATGTTTACATATTTTATTTTGGTGTTAATTTGTCCGTTGAGTGCTTTAAGAATTCTAGTCAATGCGTCTGGCTATTGTTATCGATCGGGATTCATAAAAACTAGGACAAGGCATTTCGACACAATGTTTTACAAATGAATACAGAGTACTAAAAGAATACCGTATATATAAATACATAATTTGAAATTATATTTGTGGAAAAAATTTCTAAAAACATATTTATGGAAACTGGGGTAAAATAAAAATAATTGGAAAGTATGATTATATTGTATAAAATATAACGCAGAAAATTAAATATTATATTTGATGCATCCTAAATTAAAATAAAGTCATAAGTCATGATTGTTAAGTGTGGTTTTAGAAAAGCTAAAACAAAAGGATAAGAAATGAAATATCACTTTTAAAAATCACGAATTGTAAATGTATTGAAAGAAAATATATAAATGAGGGAAAGTAAATAATATGAACAAGATGTTGAGGAACAAAATGATTTTTGAAGTGATTGTTGTAAAGAATTTTTAAGGATTTTATGAAATATATTTAAAAGAAGAGGATGTTATATTATTTTGGAAAGAAATATATTTGATGGAGTTATTTTGAAATTGCAAAGGAATTGAACCTATTGTAACCAAAAACATATGTTATAATTAGTTTACAATAAACAAGCTAAGGTTTGAAAAAAAAATCATTTGAAATCTCAGATTTTGGAATTTCGTATATATGATATTTAAAAAAAATTGAAAATCTTCAAAGCATTTTTTTTGTTATTTTAATCCAAATCCAAAGGTAAGTTTTTAAGTTGTTGGATATGTTTCAACCATCATCGAGCCAACACGAGGAAGCAAGAGACGAGCCACCAGAATAACCGAACCAACTATACGGCATTCCCTAACCAACCTCACCTACCGGTCCAACCTCGCCTACCGGTCCAACCTCACCTACCGGTCCAACCTCGCCTACCGGTCCAACCTCACCTACCGGTCCAACCTCGCCTACCTGTCCAACCTCACCTACCGGTCCAACCTCACCACCGAACCAACCTCACCACCGAGCCAACATCACTACCGGTCCAAACCCCACTTCCATGCATAGCCGAACTAGAGTGCTTCCGGACCAAGACGTGCCAGGCCAGATCACATCAGCCCAGGCCCACCAGCAGCTATGCACATCCAAGACCCCTACCCCCAGCCTCACTCTATAAATAGAGGGGTAGGGGTACAACAGAAAGGGACAAGTTTGGGAGCTCAAGCATGGAGAGAACTTTCAAACAACTTTCTTTTACTCGTATCAAAGCTTTGTACTTGTAATCTAAAGAAGAGAAGAGAAATAATATATAAAGTGGACGTAGGCACATTTTGGCTGAACCACTATAAATCTGCGTGTCTTTTTACAGTTTAGCCCCTGCTTTTCATATATTTGCATAAATCACCCAAACCACTAAGAACAACATAAGATCTACTATATCATACGACTTTGAGGTGTTTGTCCATTTTTTGTGCAAACATTTTTGGTGCTTTCACTGAGAGCTAGAAGCTCGAAGCTTCAGCTTCATCCACTTAACATTTTTCCTAACAACATCGTTCGCCGCTTGGAAAACATGCCTCCTAAGCAGAAAAAAGATGTTAACAAAGGAAAAAACATCGCATCCAGCAGTCTTCCATATCCAGCTGTCACGGATCAAGTAAATCGTCCTCCTCTAGCAGCAGTACCAAATGAAGGACAGGCTAATCCGACCACTCCTGCCACAGAACAGCCCGCAGCAATTACTAGGGCAGATTTAGACAGGGTTGTGGTTGAAGTAACTAACCGCTTCACGTCCCAGCAAGAAGCCTTGGTGGATCATCTCATGTCACGCTTAAGGGATGCTGAAGAGTCCAACCGCAACACTGAATCATGGGGCGAGTCCCAGTCTGGAGGATCTCAGAGACAACAAAGATCTTCCTTCTTCGAAGGAGCTAACGGCAGAAGTAGCCATGGTATGAGCCGAGATCGAGCACAGCCCGAAGTTAGGCCTGAGGAAATGTTTGGAGCTGAACCCAACGGGGGAGGTACCGGGCGAAGGTCAACTGTAGCTGAGCCCGTCATACTGCCTAACCACGGAAATGCCAGTGAACGGGGCCGAGCTAGAGTCCAGCCCGAAGTTGGACCCGAGGAAGTGCTTAGATCAGAACCCAGTAGGGGAAGATCAAGGCAAGGGCCAACTGTAGCTGACCCTAGCATGCTCCCAGAATATCAAAGGCAGCCACTGGAAAATATGAGGAATGATAGACGATACCATCCCTACATGTCATCTGGACGAAATCAATCCCACAGAATAGAACCAAACTCGTTTCTATCTGCTCCAAATTCTGATGAAAGGATGGCACGCTTATTCAGAGAGTGCGTCCAATGGGAGCAAAGAGATCGAGGGATAGGCGCTAGGGTAACCAGCCCTTTCGCCCGCAATATCGAAATTGCTATCACCCCCCGAGAATTGAAGATGCCAACAATGGAACCTTACAAAGGAACCTCCGACCCCGTTGTACACTTACAGAGATATACACAACATATGCTCATGAGTGGAGCGACAGAGGGAGTACTGTGCAAATTCTTTCCACTCTTCTTAGCAGATCTCGCTACCTCCTGGTTCTGTCATCTACCCCAGGGATCCATCAGCTCGCGGGAAATGTTGAAAGAAAAGTTTATCAGTCAGTTCCGCATTCATGTGGAACAACCTAAGGACGCTTATTCCTTATCCAACGTCAAACAAAAACCTAGAGAGAAACTGCAGCAATACCTAACCCGATTCAATGCCGCAGCAGCCACAGTCCAAGATGCCGATGAAAAGCTTATCCTAATGGCCCTCTGTAGTGGTGTGCATCCGGACACTAAATTTGCTAGAAGGTTGACAAAAGAAAAACCAGCTACTTTACCCGATTTCTTCCACGAAGCCGGGAAATATATGAGGCTTGAGAATGCTGCCGTTGAGGGGCAGTCAGGACAGCAAAATAAGGCAACTCATAGCAACGCCCCTGCTGTGGCAGGGACGTTCGAAGAAATGATTCCAGAGACAATGCTGGGGGCAAGAAGGGAGAAAAGCGCCTATATCGGCCAGGACCGAGATTCGACACTTACACTCCTTTGAACGAGACCGTCGAAAATATCTTCCTTGCCACCCAAGGCGAAGTTAGATACAAACGCCCACCATACAAGAAGGAATCAGATAACGCGCAGAAGTCTGGGAAGTTCTGCCATTTCCACGAATCTCATGGGCACGATACCAATGAATGCCATCATCTCCGGGACTTGATTGAGGAACACATCAGGAGGAAGAAACTGGAACGCTATGTAAAAGGTCAGGACAGGACTCCAGCTCCTGCCAATGAGAACCCAAGGCTACCCTCACCGGAGATCGGCAGAGGAAACCGCAACACTAGCGGCTCTAGTCAAGAGAAGATAGTGGTCCATACCATCTCGGGAGGACCGCACATCACAGACAGGAGCTGGAAAGAGATGGAAAGATATGGAAAGTCACTCAGAGACAATAAAGACTGTGTCAATTCGGTTATAGAAGAGCGCCACCTAAAGCGGAAAGAAAGTGATGACATCACATTCGGTAAGCGTGACCTAGAAGGAAGGCAATACCCTCACATGGATCCCATGGTTATCTCTGCCCGGCTCGGTCCCACCGAAGTTTTCCGAATTCTAGTAGACACTGGAAGCTCGGTAAATATCATGTTCAAACATGCATTCGACAAAATGAAACTGTCAATGAAGGATATATCTCCCTGCAATAAACCACTACACGGTTTCACTGGAGATGCGAAGATGCCCCTCGGGCAACTGGACCTATTTGTTGAAATTGGAAGCTATCCCCGCTCCGTCGTACGGAGACAGACGTTTGTGCTAATAGAAAACCACTCGGCCTACAACGCCTTCTTAGGAAGGCCAGCATTGTCTGACTTCCAAATTGTCCTTGCCCCATGGTGCCTAAAGATGAAATTTCCAACGGACAATGGAGTAGGGGAAGTAGAAGGAGACCAGGACGTTGCTCGAGACTGCTATGTGACTGAAATTCGCAACAACCTCAGGAAGGATAAAGGGAAGGGTGTAGAGGTTGCCCTCTGCACGAAAAGTCTAGAAGCGTAGCAACTAAAGAAAGCCCCTCCTCTTTGATATACCAGCGATTCTTTCAATGAATTAGACCCTAGGGACAAAGAGGAGGAGGCCACCGCTGAGCCTGCAGAGGCTATGGAGTTTGTATCTGTAGACAAGCACGACTCGGGTAGACTGTTGAAAATTGGGTCCCAACTAAAAGCAGAGTTGAAGGAGCAACTCGTCGACTTTCTCCGCCACAACTTGGATGTATTCGCATGGTCACACGCTGACATGACCGGAATCTCCCCCGACGTAGCTTGCCACGTACTAAACATTGATCCTACCAAGGCGCCCGTAAAATAGAGAAAGAGAAGTATGGGAGCGGAGCAATCAGCAACCCTCAATGAAGAAGTAAAGAATCTACTCACCAATGACTTCATACGAGAAGCCATCTACCCGGAATTGATCGCTAACCCGGTGCTGGTAAAGAAGGCTAATGGGAAGTGGCGAACATGCATTGACTTCTCCAACCTAAACGACGCCTGCCCAAAGGATTGCTTCCCACTTCCCCAGATCGACCAACTTGTAGACAACACAGCCGGGCATGAACTCTTATCTTTTATGGACGCGTACTCAGGATATAACCAAATTCCTATGCATGCTCCCGATCAAGACCACACTAGTTTCATCACTGACCGGGGTTTATACTGCTATAAGGTAATGCCTTTCGGACTTAAAAATGCAGGAGCCACCTACCAGCGCCTCGTCAACAAGATGTTTGCAGGGCTAATAGGGCAAACTATGGAAGTATACGTGGATGACATGCTGGTAAAGTCAAGGAAAGCCGACGATCACGTAAGCCACCTAGGCGAGATGTTTCAAGTACTTCTGGAAGCCTCAAAGTGAAGGGCAGACATATGTTGTGTAACTCTACTGACCTCACATCCCAACCTACTAAGCTCAATTAATTACTCTAAGATTTACTAATTTAAGCCAGATTACCTAGGCTTTATTATTATTACTAAGCTTTATCATTCTAAGTTGGATATTAGATTTAGCTTACTAACCTCCTTTTATTTATTCAAGGTTATATAATTTACCTTGAACATTGAATTAACCATAAATCCCCTTTATTTGCTTCTTCTATAAATGTCAATTTGTCCAGGATAAAGAATATCATCCTAATGGACATTTATGTATATTTACTAATTTCGAATCAGTAATCTTTCCAAACTATTCCTTAGTTATTAACCTAACTTCTTTATTTATTAGTCCCATTAATCCATTTAACCTATTAATTACTTGTAACTCT
Source organism: Allium fistulosum (assembly GCA_030737815.1). Classification (NCBI taxonomy): domain Eukaryota; kingdom Viridiplantae; phylum Streptophyta; class Magnoliopsida; order Asparagales; family Amaryllidaceae; genus Allium; species Allium fistulosum. The sequence continues at coordinate 332,764,633 of CM060906.1, forward strand.
CAAATTCATGTCACATTTAGTACCCATTAATTGGAGTTACAACTTTTCCAAACTTTCTTCCTATTTCCTATCCGTTATTCAACCCTCTTTCTACGTATAACTAATATCCTAAGCGAGCATTACACATAAATCGTCATTGTTAGTTAAGTATTTATTACGCATATAAATACCTACTTCTACCAAATATATTCTAGTTGCAAATTTTTAACTAGAATATTCTTTTTCATATTTAATTTACTGAAATTACATTTCTTAGGAAGATTCTCCGTTGTGATTCCATAAATTAGTTTAAAACAAAGATCAAGCATAAAAGGAAAGATTTGTCTCGTTTGAAATTACAAGGAATAATTATTTTCCTTTTATTGGAATAGACTGTGTAAACCATGGGGATAAATCTGTACTTTACACATCTCTTCTGTTTCATTTGCATATATTCCTTGTTAAATCAAATGCTGCATTTTATGTGCAATTTGGAAACATAAACAAATTTATAAAAATCAAATGGATATTCTTTCCACAAATTAAACTATGGAAAATCTCCAATTCAACACAATTAGGGTAATGATCAAAATCATACTAATAATCTGCAACCCAATTTCAGAACTAGAATGAATTTCGTATCTAATCAATATTCATATCTATAACTTTTGGGACTGATTTCCAAATAAGGGCGTAATAATAATTCCAATCAGATCTCCTAAGAATACGTAGGCGATGTTTAATACATTCAGCTTAAACCTATAATTCACATATATTTATTCATTTAGGCATAAAAATCAAACGTATGCCAACAGAATAGATTCAATATCATAAACTATTTATAAATTTCCCACTCACCTTCTAAAAGCATTCCAAATCTCCAAATCTGAAGTAACCCTTTGATTCAACTCCATTTCCTTCGTATTCTAAGAAATATGTATAAAAAGGGTATATACATACATTAGAATTACAGATTTGGGAAGATATTTGGGTTGAATATATATATATATATATATATAACCTCGTTATCGCATAGTGTTGATTCGCTTCTATTATTATGTTATTTAGTTTCTATTCTTCTCCAATTTGTATATATACAAATATAAATATTATATTTTATAATTTAGAAAATAGTGGAGAAGAGAAGATGACAGACTTCGTTGTTGTTTCCAAAAAAATATGAGAAGAGTAGAGAGAGTTAGGCCTGAATTTATAGGCATGCGAATCAACCGCAGTCGTTAAATTTAATTATATAAAAATCCAGGCCGTTTGGCCAAGGCAAACCTTAGCTGCCAATACTAGGACCGATCGATCGCTCCATCATCAGGGGTCGACCGCTACTAGTCGACCTGCCCAATAAAGCGGTCGACCAGTGTGGTCCGATATTTATTATATAAACGTTAACTTTCCATATTTAATTATTTTCATTTCTATAACTTCTTCCTTTGAAATCCGATCGCAAAACTCCAAATATGAAAGTTGCTCATAATTTCAACATGAACGCAATAGTGTAAGTTTCATGGTCAAATTCCATCGTTTGCACAAATTCCATTTTTAGAGCCTAACTAACTAATTAATTAAACAACTAATCTTAAAATTTACGCGGTGTTACAAAAAAATTAGAGATAGATGTTCTTAATCATATCCTTTACCTCTCAAATACTCTCATCCTCTTTGTTACTCCACTGGACGTGAATAAGTCTGATAATTTTGTTCCTTAATTCCTTCGTGTCTCTACTTATTATCTTTTTTCATCGTCTAACATAAGTCAAATCTGGTTCTATAGATAAGTCCTCAATTGCTCTCGGTTCTACAACCGTATTAGGATCGTGCACACATTTCCTTAAATGTGATATGATAAAAATATGTCAAGAACCATTAGCTCAACTGGTTAGTGGTATGCCGCTATAGACTATGTTCTAGAGGTCATGAGTTTGAACCCCTATGACATCAAATGTGTGCTCTGCTTAAATAAAGTCTCACTCTTACTATCAAAAAAGAAAAACATTATGCACACCCGCCAAACTACTTGGTAACTCGAATCTATATGCGAGTTTACCAATCCTCTCAGTCACTGGAAATAGACCTACATATCTAGGAACCCATTTCCTTGCCTTCCCAAAGCATTAACACCTCACATCATTTAAACTTTCACAGCAACATGCTCCCACTGTGAACACTAGTTCCTTTCTTCTATTATCGGCATAGCTCCTCTGCCTTAATTGCGCAATTTTCATTCTGGCGTGAATCAATTCTATCTTCTCTATAGCATCTATTACCAATTCGGGTTCTAACACAAGCCTATCTCCCCAACAAGTAGGTAACTTGCACGGTCTATCATAAAGTGTCTCAAATGGTGCCATCCCAATAATCGAATGGTAACTATTATTGTAGGAACAATCTGCCAAATGCAAATGATCTTCTCAAGATCCTTCGAAATATTTAACGCATGTCCTTGACAAATCCTCTGGTACATGGTTCAACCTTTCCGTTTTGACATATGTTTGTAGGTGGTAAGCGATATTCTAATTCAAATCTATAAACTCCTCCAAAACTCACTAGTGAATAGTAGGTCACTATCAATAACTATGTTGCTTGGAATCCAATGAAGTCTCACAATATTCATCACATATAGCTTCCCCTAGCTAGCTTCTTTCTTGTCGACTGCACTGGGATAAAATGGGCACTCTCAATTAGTCTATCAACTATTACCCATATATTATCATTTCCCATTCTCTACCTTAGTAATCCATCTATAAAATCCATAGATAATGAATCCTACTTCTATGTCGGTGCTTTCAAGGTTACAGTAAACCACTTGGCTTTTGATGCTTGTCTTTCACTTGTGACATGTGATACACTTTTTTACACATCACTCTTCATTCCTCCAAAAAGAAGATGCACTTCGTGTTGTGATAAATCTTTGTTTCTCCAGGATGAATAGTAAACTTAGACTGGTGATTTTCCTCTAAGACCTCTTTCCGAAGACCTCCTACATTCAGAATACATAAGCTTCCTTTCTTTCGAAGCTATCCCTTTGAATCTATCTCAAATCCTTTCAAATCCTCCACATCCTCACCTATCTCTAATCACACAATTCTTTTGGAAAATAATAGGTTCTCTCTTTGCCTAACTACAACTCTATCAACGAGGATTAGATGTGCTCTTAAACTTGTTAATATGCGTATATCCTTACTTGAACCAGCATTTAGCCTAAGATGCACTCGACAAGATGCTGAGGCCTCTGATGCATTACATTCTTCAATTATGGCTAACACTCCATTCTTCCATTTTGCACTTAAAGCGTCTACAACCTTGTTCCCCTTTCCTATCGTATACTCAATACCAAAGTCACTATAACGACCCGCTATTTTTGACTATTCGCATCCGCACATGTCGGACTTGAGTAATTCAAAGTACCGAATTGTTAATTTAAATTTGGCAAAACTCAACATATACAGTAAATAAAATAATCACAGATCACATACACAGAGTAATAAATGCAGCGGAAAAAAAAGATAGTAGTTCATGAAGCTACTATATACATATCAGAGTTAAATAAGGTACAACAGATGTCTCGAATACAATAGTCAAATACAAGAATCAGAATACAACCACTGGAATCAACTGGATATCTGAAAGCTAGATAGATAGCTGGATCTCCAAGCGAAGCTCCAACTCCAAAGGTGAGTCTCGAATACTGGTACACTCAGTCTGACCCGAGCGTAAAGCAAAACACAAAACACTCGAGTCAGGATTAACATTCTTATATCAATAAATCCAACTCAAGTGAAATAGCAACTGAAATACAAGTAACTCAAAGGATTTTGGAATAACCATCCTTTAAGGATCCGTTAAACTATCTACTATGTAGTAGTGTACGATAAGTAGATAATGCCTATCAGTAATATAAAGTATCAAAATAGTGTTAAGGCGTTACCATTATCCCCCTTAACACATTTTTATAAGCGTTATAGTCTATACAGCACTGTAAACTACACCGTAAACTAGTGGGATATCAGGGAGTACTCCATAGGTATAACACAAAACAAATCGTAGTGGTTGCGTATATAGGGATACAAGTATGACAAGGCACATGAGGCAATACCCAAGGTAGTGAAACTACCGTTTGCCTGATCCGGACTGGTGAGAACACATCGCCGCAGCGATCGCAACACCGCGAAACAACACTCCCAAAATCAAGGGTGCACCAATCGACAACAAGTAATGAGTAGTTTTCGAAGAAGTGTGTTCGCTCGAGGAAGCTAACCCCATTTGGCCCGGCACGACTCCTGTTTTAGTCATTTCCAATTTGACACAAGTGTCAAGGCTATCCATTATCGTTCTCTTTCTTCAGTCATCACGTACATCATTCCAACCACTTCATTCTGGATCACACTCCGTGTATAGTTATTAAAGTGGTTTTCGGTTTAGACAGTGAGTATGTCCCTAACCGATTCCGGTCTCTTTAATAACTTTCGTAATTATTACACCGATTGGTCGGTTATATATTTCAAAAACCAAATCAGTTACAATTTCAATTAGAATTTGTAAACCAACATTTCATTTGTCTTTCTAAACAACTTCCATAATTTACGTTTCAAACTTCCAAATTTCCATTTCAAAATCTTATAATACAATTTCAAATTTTATTTAAAACAATTCAAACATTGATTCAAGTTCGTATATAAGTTTCATTTCGAAAACATTTAAATTAATTTAATTTAACATTCAAATCAATTTAACTTTATTCATCGATTTCATTTAATATTCGTTAAGTAAATTTGTCATTCAAAACAATTTCTATTTGATTTCCAATTCATTAAATCAATTACTTAAGTTCAACTTCATTATATCAAAACTTCACATTTAATTGAATCAGATTCGTCAAATCAATTCTTTAAATTACAAGTCTTACATTAATTTCAATAAATCGCATTTCTATTTCTTGTTAAAGAAATCCAATTTCACTTATTTATTTACTCGGTTACAATTTTAAACTCAATTAATAAAGAACTTAATTTCACTAATTCAAGAGGTTCAATTTTATTTAACTATTAAATAATTCAATTTTATTTAATTATTAAATAATTTCAAAACTTAATTATTAAATAATTTCAACTTAATTACTAAATAATTTCAACTTAATTATTAAATAATTTCAACTTAATTATTAAATAATTTCAAACTTAATTATTAATAATTCCAGATTAAAACAACATTCTTTCATCAACTACTATGTTAATATTTTGTTTCGGATTATTACATATTAACATTTTTCCTTTCATAAAAATTCAAATTCCAACTTCATTTTAAAACCTTATTATTTATTCAAATAAAATCTTTATTTTATTTTTAAATCAAATTATTGACCAATCGGGTTTTATTTAATTCTCTATCCTAGGTCAAAGTTTAATTTGGGTATTTATCATTTCAACCTGATTCCAATTCAATTCAAAATCAAAGCGTAGCAAAGGGAACTTGCAGTGTGATAACTGGGATGGTGTCAAAGTAAATAAACAAGCAATAACAACAATCAATATCAATTCAATAATCAATTCAAATAATCCCGAAATAATCGTATTAATTTACATTTGTTGTTTATGCAAATTAATATAATTATTTCTAGAATCTACACTATCATTTCATGTAGATTAAAGATTATTACACTAATCTTTATACGGTTCTTCACTTGGTATCTATTATTCAATTTCATACAACACCAATTTAAGCAACAAACATTTAAATGGTTCAAGGTATACTTTACCAAATTGCTACGTGTCAATTAATTCGACATTTAAAGGGTCATATTATGCAAATGTCATCTAATCAAATTTAACATATATCAAATCTAACTATCCTACGACAATTACAATTTAAAATTATTTATCACTTACGACATTAAAAATTTAACGTCCAATGTCAACATCAAACAATCAATCATTTAACAACAAAATTGGATTATCATTGTATATATAACAGATAATGGTGTCAGATGTCACAGGTGAACTGATATAGGTAATAGCATATATAACAGTGTAATTAACTAATAGCAGCATATTTCAATTGTCGTTTCAATTGAAATCAAATTTAATAAATAAAAGAACATTAATCGTGAGTGGTTGCTCACCTTTCGAGGTTAGAGAGAAGCACGAGAATGAGATGGGTTACGAATCCAAGCACGAATTCCACAGAAAACTAGATGGATACAGATTTGACGGACAAGCTGATAGATAAAAGTTGATGAGAACAAATCAAAATCAGTTTCGATATAAACTAAGAATATATACATTATCATGTTATATATATATTATTTGTTATCTAAGATAAATTCCAAACATATATTTCAAATCCATATTTAGTTCGAGCGAAATAAATTTCAACATATTATACACAAAACCAATGCTAAATTCTATATTGCGCTAACATATATTAAACTATTTAGAGGTGCGAATAAATAAAGTATAAATAATGTATCCTGACATATAACAGCATATGCTTATAAAATATGAACATCTCCAAATATAACAGCTTAAGACAAGGCACCAACGAAAAGCTACTAACCTACCTTTATATAAGATCTTACTGCTCATAAGAAAATCAAGTACTAATACATATCATTTTCACAATCCAAATCATTATTTATTATAAAAATCAATATAAACAATTTTATCATAATATATATATTTTATAAATGACTAAACTGACAAGCTTGCCTTTTTATACTAACAGCGCCAACACTGCACAACCACATTATATTTTTAAATCAAAATATTTATATCCAAAGTAGCTATATTGCATATATTACTTAATATTATTATGTTAAGGCTATAACCTGTAAATCAAAATTTTATCAACAATAATATATACAGAAAAATCAATATGTAACCAACCTTTACCTTTCAGGGTTATATATACATATAGTCATATAGTTATTGTTTTTTTATAAATACTTTAAAATACAAGATACATATACATACCTTTTCAAACAGCAAAAGGCTACGGGTCACAAAACATATATGATATATATACACGGAGAGGAGGCTAGCGGCTGCCAAGGAAAGAAGAGGTCGGATTAGGGGATGCGGCAGATGTGGGTCAGTGTTGCTCGGTTGGAGGAGGAAGGAGGAAGAAGCCGAGCTCTGAAGGATCGAGCAAGTGGAAAGAGGGTGCATCAAAATGAGGGTGAGGGGTGGGTGGAAGATTACGCAGGTGACGATCTCGGTTGAAGGCGGACTTGGTGGAGTGGGAAGACAATCGGAGAGGGAGGTGTTGAGCCGTAGGGGCCGATGAGCAGGGAGGCCGAAGTGGTGAGATTCACTGGCAAGAGTGGGATAGTGACCGGTCAAAGCGAAGGAATTCGTGGCACGTTGGGTGGTCAGCGGTGAAAATTTTGAGGCCAGGTTGAGGCGGAGCAAGAAAAATGTGGAGAGGAGTTGCAGTGAGGTGTAGCAAATGTAAACGACCAAATGGGTTTACAGGCGAAATGATGAATGCTACAGCAAACAAAAGCATGCTTTATATATTTAAAATATTATTATATTTCATACTATAGTATATTTCCAAAGTAACAGTAGAAGAGGATTGCAATACATATATTGAAAAGAGAAAGCAGGTCACGAGATCAAGGAAGGGATTCAATGCAGTCAATACTATTAAAATTTTATATTTGTTAATTGTTATGTTATAGGTGAAAAATTTATATTCCTAGAGCAATTCTATTCAATAACGATGAATCCAAGAATATTTATTGCTAGTGGCCTTTTGTCGTGTCGAAACGTAAAGGAAAAATAAAAGGTCAAAATTTCGGTACCGTTACAACGACTGTTAAATCATTTCGTCGTGCGTCGGATCCCAAATACAGAAATAAATATACCATGGATATCAGCACAACGAGACGATCAAAATGGCATACGGATATCAGTGGTCCGATTGAATTATAAAAATTCGAATTTTCTATTAGCGGAAAATGCAGCAAAAACGCAGAAAAATAAGATTGATGGAGCTAAAGAAGCCCGAATTTGGAAAAACGGAAAATGACGTTTCGATCAGAAGAAGATTTAGAATTTTTCTATATAAGAATATTTAGGTTTGGAAAACATTTTATTATCATCAATTTTAACTGATTAAATTGAAACAAAATTACACACGAAAATAAACTTTCATATTTTCGGATGAAAAGTTTCCAGTTGCTATGTTTAAGAAGACGTATTCCAAATATTAAATTTTTATTTCAAAATTTTATCGTTTAAAATTTCACAAAATTTCAACTAATTACGTTATTAAAACAGTTAAAATTTACGGGTCGTTATAGTCACATATGGCTACAAATCCGAACCACCTTTATTGTCTTATATTGAATTCCTTCTAAGAGAATAAATGCTTAAGAGACTTATGGTTTGTACATAACTTGAAATGTCCCCCTAAAAGGTAATACCTCCAAATATTCAACTTGAAGATCACCGCTGCGAACTCCAAGTCATGGATTGGATATCGAACCTCATGGGCGTCAACTGGCTAGACACATAAGCTATTACTCTTTCTTGCTGTGACGAGCCACTATTTTTGACATCTGAAAATAATTATAACGTCGACAAAACATGCTTATAATTAATTTCAAATTTTAAAGATAGTGGACTGTGGGTATATAAAATTAAAAATTCTAAACCAAGATCAAAAAGGGAAACCTCGTAGCGAAATTTAAACATCAACATGTGTGTATATCTCATTTTATCAATTAAATATTACTCAAAGACTATACATCACATAATATACAAATCTCAATACATCAATTATCAAGCAATAACTATATAACCATGATGCAAGAGGTATACCGAACCATCCCATGTATATGAATTATTTTGGACCCTCTACTCCCTTCTTTGCTTCCACCCACAACTTAAAAACATACACACACACGTATGTGTGTGTATGATAAAGAGAAAATGTGTCAACTTTGTTTGGACTGCACCGAACCCTATACACCCTAGCCCAACCTAAGGGTTGCAGTGGCTATTGCATAGGAAAATACTACATGCATATCCCTTTGGGGATCAAGTCAATGTAGTTCTATTCCTGCTCTTCTCATGCATTTAAATGCTTGATAGTACATAACAACAATGGCATACATGCAACCATTGCAATCAATGTAAGCAAAGAATGACACTCCTACTCATCCATCGCAACAAATCATCATATGGGGTAACAACAATAATAACACACAACTATTGTAACAACCATGCTTTCTACATTGTAATAATAAATAAATTTAATTTAATAAAAATATCAAATTTGAATTTTGATTTATTATTTTAAAATAATCTTTTCTTGGTTAAAATCTATTTAATAAAAGATATTTGTTTAATAAATTGAACTAATTAGTAAATTCTTTTTATATAATACTTAAAATCGAATAAAAGGTTTTAATAAATATAAAATAATTTTAAAGTAAAAATAATTGTTATGTGATTAAAATAGTGGAAAATAAATAAGCGGACATCGAATTGAATGAAATTATGTAGTTATCAAATTATATTTCATAGAATGATGTGTAAAATCAATTCATATTAGATTGGAATTTTATTTATAAATAAAATACAAGAGCTATTTTAAGAAAAAGAAAAAAAAGAGAAAAATAATTAAAATCAAGGACTAAACTAATTCAAATCCCAAGCCCACCTCTTTTTATTTCAAAACCCATTCCCTCTCTTTTATAAAATATAAGCCCATACCTCCCAATTCTCTAGTTTGCTCTAGTTCCCATTTTATGCTCTAACCTCATTTTCTCCAAGGCTAATCCCCCAAATCAATTTAACGAGAGAGAGAAAAATAGAGAGCCATGCATGTATAGGCAGAGTCGACGATCGACTCAGGGTGGAACATGCACGACCGAGACTGGAAGCGACGTAAAGGGAGGAGCAACTATAATTGGGGATGGTTGGTGTAGTGCAACATGGTCTGTCACGATGTTGTGATAGCGATTTGTGAAGAGAAAACATGAGCCTGGACTGGTGCGATGCTTGAGGGTGGTAGGTGGTTTTGTTAAGTGGCGAGGTCAAGGTCGAGGCAGGAGGTGTGTTCATGCTTTTTGCTAGGGTCTCGACGATGATGTATGCAGGTGATTGTAGGGCTGGTGGAGACGTGTGTTGCTGGAAGTGGCAATGCGGTGACGAAGAAGGTAATTGGTGCTAACGGCTGAAGGTATGTGAAGAGCAGCGATGTAACTCACTAGCAACAAATGGCTTAGCTTGGAATTTCAGTGAGTTTTCTACGCTCATACTATATCGCTATATCTATTCATATTAGATATATATTCCCTATATCGTTTGAATTGTTCGATTAAACTGATTGGTTCGATTGATTGTTTGGGACTGTTTGTTGCTTAGATTGTTGGGTATATTGATATTGGAATTGGTTGACGTTGTGTTGGTTGGAAGTGTCAATTTGCAAACGGAACTCTATCCGATTGCGAATTGAACTATTCATATTTATATGTCGACATGTGTGTATATTATTGATGACCGGAGTTTGATGGAACTCGACTCGAGTCACGTGATAAATTCATAGTGTTGATTGGTTGTTAACTATTCTTGGAGTAATTTTACTCCATAATTTATATATTTAGATATTTATCATTTTTTTCATTTTTAAAAAGATGTTTGAAAAGCTATGAAAAATTATTTAAGGGTTTAGAAATTTTATTGCAAGTATTTTATAAATAATTAACTAAATTTTATCTAATTAGTTATTTTATACTTATAAATATAATTTCTATTATAAATATAAATATACTTTTCTTTGTTTATAAAAATCTTTTTTAAAATCGATATTACAATATTCTATAAGTTTGGATTTGTTTTAACGGTGAAATATAATATATTGCTATTTTATAAAATATATTATGAAAATAGTAATATTATTTTAAGTGATTTTTATTATAAAGGTTATTTAAATATTATTGAAAGATTTTTCAAACCTTAGAAAAATATAGAATTTCGTTTATAAAATAATTATAAGGTTTTGGATATGTTTTGAATAAATAAAAATCCATTTTTATAGTATGAGAATTTCAAATATGGTATATGATAAAGGAAAATGTTTTAATTCTAATTAGTTTAGTATAAAGTGAAGATTTTGAATTATATTTTATGGAATGAAATAATTATAATTTATTATGGAAGTTTATAAATTAATTTTGAAATAGAATTTTACCATTGTAATCTCTATAAGTTGCGTTTAATTAGTAAAGAGATTATGAATTTTTCAAAGTTATACAATGAAGGATTTGAAGGTAGATTATAGAGTTAAATCCTTATTTTTGGTATATATAAATAGTGTGAAATTACTTAATATGTAAATGTTTGCTAGTTTTATTAGTTCTAGAATATAAAATAGATTGAAGAAAAGTTTAATTTAAAATTATTAATTTATTGAAAAGAAAGCTATAATTAGTTTTAAATAATCATTTAAAGATTATATAATTTATGAAAATAAGAAATATTTCTACTTAATATTTTAAGTATTTAGAAAAAGCTATTTTATAATTAATAAGTATAATTAAGAGTATAAGATGTGTTCTCTACATACTTGTTTAAATGTAATTTTACTACACTTATATGGTTTCTTATTTCTTCCATATTGATTTTGTTATTATGAACGATTTACCGTACAATATTGATTTGAATAATTGCCTTTGAAGTGATTTTAAATGGTGATGACATCCTTCTGTGTGATTTTGTGAAATTTCATTTTGTATGATGAGGAATTTGAATAGACGAAGTTATAATACTATCTGGTATGAGACTTTTAGTAATATTTATTCGATTATTCTTTAGACTTGTTATATAGAATACTGTGGAGGAGCGAGTGTGATATATGAGTTTTGAATATATAGACTAGTAACACACGGTGGTATATGGCACTGTTGTATTATTTATTAGATTATTCTTTGCTCGTGAATTACACTCATATATGGATTAACATGGTGAGATTTTGTTATGGGGCTCGCTGCGATGAGTCATGTATTTAGCTATGTGTCGACAACAATATGGAGCCGTGTGTTGGTATATGTATTTAGTTACGTGTTAGCATATGTATAGTGTCATGTGTCGGTATGTGTATTTAGCTATATATATATATATATGTGTGTGTGTGTGTGTGTGTGTGTATATTGTGTACGTTTGTTTATCACCGTCTAACTTCCTTGATGGTATGAGAGAGTGAAGTAGATTTGTTAGTATCCTTCTTAGCGGCCTAATTGCGATGGTCGCGCTTCGAATTAGTGGCACCTTATTCTTATAGTTGTGTGTCGGTAGTATTTAAAGCCACGTGTCAGTAATGTATCGCCCTTTGTGTCACCTAGGCCAATAGTTTGTTACCATTTAAGGGCATGTGTAAGGTAGTGACCGAGTCTTCGCATTGATGAGCACATTGATGGATATTAGTCACAATGGTCGTTGAGGTAACTAAGACTGTAGGACCGTGTTGGAAGAACACGTGTGTCATATTCGCCAAACACGTAGGTAGTCTCCTGCAGCAACTGTGTCTGTTAGTCTCCCGTCTAGTTCTTGTGTGTGTGATAGATATACATATATTATTTAGACTCCTTAATTGAGAGTTGTGATTATACCTAAGACTGTGTCTAGTGTATGGTCAATCCCTATATCCTTCTTTGGCGTATGTTGTCTATTGCTTTTATTGGTGTATGTCACTAATTACCATTCGTTGGCATGTGTGACGCCCCACCTCTATACCCACGCTGGCCAAGAACACTACGGTGTAATGTTGTCAACTAGCACGGAGAATAAGGCTGTTGAGGAGCGACCCTCGATGTAACTTCTTTGTGCGAGCACCGATATGTCAGATAGTATAGCATGAACTTCATTTAAGAAGGAAATCCGACATACCGATACAAACTCAAAGCTATCACACGGTGGCTATATATAATCCTCGGAAACAAACATAAAAATAAACATAACATAAATCAGTCACAGACATCCATATCACAAAGGCGGAAAAAGATATGAATATGTATATAACACATGAAAGTGTACATCAGAGTAGTGGTCGGGAAGATCCACGGTAATACAAAAGAATAGCAACACGTGCTATACAAAAGAATAAGTACACAACATAGAGTCTATATCTCAAATGTGTACACCCAAAAACTACTAATCTATGTAGTTAGCCAAAAGTCAGAATAATCCTGAAGAGAAGTCAAGTAGAAGAACCTGTAACATCTCGGTCTGACCCGAGTATTATTTATAAGAAAATATTAAACGGATAAGTCTAGCTATAAATATCAGATGATAAGGTATAGGATAAATAATATGGCATGAACATGTAACAACCATAACAGCATACTACTATAAGTATGTAAATGATAATCAACAAAGATTAACCAATATCACAAGAATCTTCTCAAAGATAAAGTAGGGCATCATACCCTAAACTTGTATTCATAACAAGTCAATAACACATGAATTCACCAATGCACAAAAACTGATATCATATCAATGAAAATCATGAAAATTGGTGAAGCATAAATTCCAGAAATCAACACACGAAATCCAGAAAAACACATAAAAAAGGGAGAGGCCTAACACATGAACGGGAGCATGAAAACTCACCAACGCGTATAACAAATGAACGAGAAGCTATCTCATGGAAGCTATCCATTAAATTTTAACACATGAACGGCCCGAAGACCATGGGGTGCTACCCCATATATGTGATGGTGAAACATCACAAAAGCGAGGTCTAGTCTCCCTCGCAGACAAAGAGACATCGCTCAATCGCTAGTCTAAATCACAAAAATGATCGTCATGATCATAAGGAATTTTCAATTACACTAAGTTAGTAAATATATGAGTTTAGATTCATGTCCCATAACCACTAGCTTAACTGAAATATTTACGAACAAACTGTAAATCTTCACTAGGAAATTGTCACAAAAGGGTTCAATCGAACAAGTCCAAGAGCTAACCGACGAAGTGAACTCAAGCGTTTCATACCACTCGTTTTACTAAGTCGTTTAATTCGATTCCTCATCCGAGTGAAGTAAAGGCTTGTATATACTAGTAGATTGGAAAACGGTTTGAGGAAAAGAGCTTTGTAGTTAAAACAGTGTTGAAATTACTTTGATGAAAGAGTTTTTATATTCACTACTAGTATTGAAGTCTTCACATTTTTAAAGTGACAAGACACAAATCGATTGTTGAAACAAATCTTATCACAAAATTTCACATTCGAAGATGAGAGTAAAATCCAAAGAAATCAATCCCAAAACCATCAAAGTAGGAACATGCTTGCGACCTAACGTGGTCGAATTAAAGTGCTAAGACTTTAAATCAACTAGGTTGAACGACCTAAAGGTAGACTGTCGTGCGACCTAGCAGGAGAACAGGGCAAGCGACCTAGTGAATTACAGGTCAAACGACCTAAGGAAAAGTAGGTCATACGACCTAACGGGTTGCGACTTAGGGGGTTGTGGTCGAGCGACCTAACAGAAGTAGGTTAAACGACCTAAAATCGGGGGCCAAGCGACCTAGTGGTTGCGACCTAACTGGAATGGCCGAGCGACCTAACTGGGCAAGTGAGGCCAAGCGACCTAAGGTCAACGACCTAAAGGCGAGCGACCTAAGAGGTCTAGCGACCTAAGGGGATACGCGACCTTAAACTGGAATGGCCGAGCGACCTAACTGGGCAAGTGAGGCCAAGCGACCTAAAGTCAGCGACCTAAAGCCACGCGACCTAAAACTGGGGACCTAAAGATTTGCGACCTAGGTTCCAGCGACCTAACTTGGCAATGGGTCTAACGACCTAACAGATGCAGGCCAAGCGACCTAAAGGGGTTCGCGACCTAAAGGGGTCAAAGTTCCAACGACCTAGTGGCCTTGCGACCTAAGTATTAACACGCGAGCGACCTAGCGACCTAACTCCAGGCAAGCAACCTAGTGGTACGCGACCTAAAGGCTTACGACCTAAAGACTCGCGACCTAAATGAGACATGGGCCAACGACCTAGCGAGGTAAAGCAGAGCGACCTACGACCTAAGTGCAGAGTGACCTAACGAGGCCAGAGCGACCTAGCACGCCAGAACGACCTAAGCCCAGAATTTGCTAAAGACGCTGAAAATTTGAGTTTCTCACCAATCTAATCCAAATCCAATGCAATCATAGATGCTAAAGTGATGGGGAATCATTCCCAACAGTTCAATGACAGTTATAGGCAAGATGTGAGATTAAAAATATCACCTTTTCACTAAAATGGATGAAGATGAAGCTTGAAATGCTATGCAAAGATCAACCACTAGCTTGAATCAAAATCTTCACTTGAATTTGAAGTTGAATGATGGATTTGCAATGAAGACTTGAGCTTGGAATTTTAACTTCCCATTCCCACCACCATTTTTGTAGAAGCTATGATGTTTTAGAAATGAAGGATGAAGTGGTGAAGAGGAGGAAGGGGTTGGGCTGAGATAACAAGTGGTTCAGCCCCAAACTAAAGACCCAAAGCAAAAAGTGACGAAAATTCTGCTATCTCCAAACATATCGATGTTTATACTTAAAAGATTGCAAATGACGTTTCGAACTCAATGGAAGTGGTCTCAAGTTCTAATTTGACCGTATGCAAAAAGTAGCTTTTTGGACTAACATCCGGCTAACGATAAAATATTTAAATATAAAATCGATAAATATGCGGGTTGTTACAAACTCCCCTCCTTAAAGAAATTGCGTCCTCGTAATATGTAAGATGGAAATAAAAAGTAACAACCATAAAAGCATATTAACATAAAAGAAATTTGAGATAAGAAGTTTACCTCAAAGAGCATGAGGAAGTAATTCCGGATGTGTACGCTCGATGAATTCTCTAGTCTCCCAAGAGCAATCCTTAGGATTTGAGGACCATTGAACTTTAACAAGCAGAACATCTTTATTTCGAAGACGTTTGACCTCCGAAGCAATAATTCGAATAGGATTCTGCTCATAAGTTAAATTAGGTGAAACTTCAATCTCTTCCACAACACCGGGCTCAAGAATAGAATGGAATCCCGAAGGAACTTCCGTAATTGAGAAACGTGAAACACGTCATGCATGGCAGAAAACTGAGCCGGTAATGAAAGGCGATAAGCCATGGAACCAATACATTCAGTGATAGGAAATGGCCCAATATATCGAGGCGCTAACTTTTCCGATCGACTGAAACGTACAACACCCTTCATAGGTGAAACTCGAATAAACATAAGATCTCCCACAGAAAATTCTAATTTTCTTCTTCGGTTATCGGCATAAGATTTTTGTCTACTCTAGGCTTCTTTCATCCTATGTCAAATAAGGTCAATCTTCTCTGTGGAATCCCGAATAAAATCTGGCCCTAAAACCAGCTTCTCACCGGCCTCAAGCCAACAAGAAGGAGATCGGCATGGTCTTCCGTAGAGTGCCTCGAAAGGAGCCATACCAATACTAGATTGGAAGCTGTTATTATAGGAAAATTCAACAAGTGAAATATGATCTTCCCAACTTCCACCAAAGTCAAGAACACAAGCACGAAGAAGATCTTCAAGAGTTTGATTCACACGCTCAGTTTGTCCATCGGACTGGGGGTGATAAGCGGTGCTAAAATTAAGCTTCATTCCCAAAGCTTTTTGAAGACTCTTCCAGAATCCACTAGTAAACAATGGATCTCGATCACTAACAATGGAAGAAGGAACACCATGCAGTTTAACAATATCTTTGATAAAAAGTTTGGCCAGAAGAGGAATGGTTCGGTTCGACCGAACGGGAATAAAATGGGCAGATTTAGTAAGTCTGTCAACGATCACCCATAAACTATTATGACCCGAACGAGAACGGGGAAGGCCATTAATAAAATCCATGGAAATTTGATCCCACTTCCAAACTGGAACTTCAAATGGTTGTAATAACCCACCAGGCCTTTGATGTTCAGCCTTAACAAGTTGGCAAGTCATGCAACACTTAACAAAGTTAGCGATATCAGATTTCATTCCCTCCCAGTAATAAAGTCGCTTCATATCTGCGTACATTTTACTGCTACCGGGATGAATAGAATACTTGGAACGATGAGAATCTTCTAGAATATCTCTACGAAGATCACTAATATTTGGTACGATAAGTCTACCAAATTTTCGAATGCCGCCACGGAAATCGATATCAAAGTCTTTCAAACCTTCAATATCGGTTTTATCCTTAAGATTTTGGCCAAGCAAAGCCAATTCAGGATCTAGCGGTTGGGCCTCAAGAATGCGGTCTAAAAGAGAAGGACGAGCCTCAAGGCTACATAAAACAAGAGATGAACATAATTCGAAGACACGACCTCGAATTTCATAAGTGGATAAAACCTCGAGATTCTTCCATTCAGATATCATCATAGAAACAACCGCTTGTTGCTTGCGACTAAGTGCATTGGCAACTCGATTTCCCTTTCCGGGAGTATAAAGGATATCAAGATCATAAGAGGCAAGGAACTCGAGCCAACGATGTTGACCCAAATTAAGTTCCTTTTGAGAAAATAAATATTTTAGAGACTTATGATCAGTATAAAGCATAAATTTCTCTCCCAAAAGATAGTGTCGCCAAATTCGAAGGGCACAATAGCCGCGAGTTCTAAATCATGTGTGGCATATCTAGTCTCAGCCGGCTTCAATTGCTTAGAAGCATAAGCAATAAGACGTTCTTTCTGCATAAGAACGGCACCCAAACCAACGCGACTAGCATCGGTATAAACGACAAAATCTTGATTCCCTTCAGGAATAATAAGAATAGGAGCATCAGAAAGGAGTTCTTTTAATTTCTGAAAAGAAGTTTCACATTTGTTCGACCAAATGTATTTAACACCTTTCTTTGTTAAGCCAGTGAGAGGCACGACAATCTTAGAAAAGTCTTTTATGAAACGGCGGTAATAACCAGCCAACTCGAGAAAGCTACGGATTTCAGTCACGCTCTCCGGTCTCTTCCAATTTTGAATCGCTTCAATCTTTGAAGGATCCACTGATATTCCGGATTCGGAAATAATATGACCGAGAAACTTCACACTAGATTTCCAAAAATGGCATTTAGAAAATTTTGCCTTTAATTGATTTCTCCTAAGAGTTTCCAATACAATTCGAAGATGCTTTTCATGTTCCTCTTCGGTTTTAGAATACACAAGAATATCATCAATAAAGATGAGAACAAACCGATCGAGGAAATCTTTAAAAACTCGATTCATAAGGTCAACGAAATAAGCCGGAGCATTCGTTAAACCAAATGGCATAACTAGCCATTCATAAGATCCATAACGTGTATGGAACGAAGTCAAAGGAATACTATCCTCTGCAATACGAAGCTGATGAAAACCGATAGCCAAGTCCAATTGTGAAAAGACTCTAGCACCACTAAGTTGATCAAACAGATCATCAATCCAAGGTAAAGGATATTTATTCTTAATAGTAAGGTCATTAAGCTTGCGGTAGTCGACGCAAAGCCTAAGTGTACCATCGGACTTATTTACGAAAATAGCTGAAGCTCCCCAAGGCGAGGAACTAGAGCGAATAAGTTGCTTCGTCTCCAACTCGGATAGTTGTTTGCGCATCTCTTCATTCTCCTTATTAGACATGCGATAAGGAGGACGAGTAATAGGTTAAGCTCCAGGTATAAGATTAATTTTGAACTCAATTGCTCGCTTAGGTGGTAGTCCTAAAACGGGCTCAAAGATGTCGGGAAATTCACGAACGACGCGAATAAGAGAAATGACATCTTCCTCATCATCATTGTCATTATCACGAGGATTTAAAGAATATAAAGATGCAACTAAAACGGAATCCGAATCTTTAAGAATAATAGAAATCTGATTAACAAATTGCGGATGACGGAGATAAATAGTCCGCTCAGGACATAGGATATGAGCTTCATAGCGATTAAGCCAATCCATTCCCAAAATCATTCCAAAGCCTAAGTAACGCATGACATGCAAATCAGCTAGGAAAGAAAAATCACACAAAATAATCTCCACGTCTTTACAAAGTAAACTAAGAGTTGCGGATTCACCAACTGGGTTCGCAATTCTTAAAGAAGTCATTAAAGCAACAACACTTAAAGAAAAAGCATCGACAAGTTCCTTTGATATAAAAGAATGGGATGCACCCGTATCAAAGAGAACTCTAATAGGTTGATCATGAAATATAATAATGCCATCGAGGACAGAATGAGACATACCTTGTCCGCAAGATGTGTTGCCAGGGGCTTGAGCAACGTTTAACTTTCCCTCCTTGTCTTGAAGCCTAGGGCATAAATGCATAAAATGATCTGGACTTTTACAATAGCGACAAGAGCGGGGCTTTGAACACTTGTTCGAAAAATGGCCCTTAGCACCACAGTTGAAGCATTTCCTATCACTGGGGGAAAATGCCTTTGCAGCAGGAGTTGCTTGCTTACCCTTTTTGTTAGGATAAGGACCTTTGAATTTGTTTGGCCTCTTCTTGTTGTTGAAGTTTGGTTTGGAAGCCACCACTTCAACATCACTGTCCTTATCAGCCTCTTCAAGACGAAGAGCGATATCAATAAGTTGGTCGAAAGAAACTTCTAATTTTAGAAGTAATGGCTTCTTGAGATTCTTGTTTAAGCCATAGACGAACCTCTGGTTCTTCTTCAATGGGGTGTTGATGTATTCAACCCCATATTTAGACAGTGACTCAAAGGATGCGACATAATCTATCACGGAAGCTTCACCTTGAACAAGGTCTATAAAACGACGAGCCAATGTCACCTTTTCTGCCTCTGGCACGAATTTTAATTCGAAGCGTTCCCGGAATTGCTCCCAGGTGAGATCCGCTTCATTAATCTCAGAAATAAGAAGTTCGTACCAATCCAATGCTCTCTCTTGGAGCATACTGGAGGCCACCTGAACACGGTGAAGGTCGACAAGATTCATGCGAGAAAAGATTCGATCGCATGCTCTTAACCAAGCCTGGACTTCAATAATAGTTTCGGAACCTTTGAATGGTTTCCCACCCAAGTTGGTATAATCATTGCACAAGCGTGCAAATCCAGACTTAGGATGAGTGGGTTCCTGATTAGGACCAGCTACTTGAGCATTCTTTACTAAATCAAGAAGCTGTTGCGCGGTCATAAAAACTCCATCCTGGGGAGTAACAGTAGATGGTCCGGCTCTAGGACGACCTGGTCTAGACATTTTCTTCCTTAAAGAAGAGAAAAGAAGAAAAAGGTTATTCACCAATTGAATATCAAGCAGTCTTGATAGATGAAACAAGGAATCATAAAGAAAACAGGATGAATTGGTTCGAAGACTCGAACTAAATCCTGAAACACAACTCCTAAGGTGGACTTAGGACGATGATCCTTGTTAAGTTATTCTACATTGTTCCGAAGTTTGGCTCTGATACCAAGCTATGACGCCCCACCTCTATACCCACGCTGGCCAAGAACACTACGGTGTAATGTTGTCAACTAGCACGGAGAATAAGGCTGTTGAGGAGCGACCCTTCATGTAACTTCTTTGTGCGAGCACCGATATGTCAGATAGTATAGCATGAACTTCATTTAAGGAGGAAATCCGACATACCGATACAAACTCAAAGCTATCACACGGTGGCTATATATAATCTTCGGAAACAAACATAGAAATAAACAAAACATAAATCAGTCACAGACATCCATATCACAAAGGCGGAAAAAGATATGAATATGTATATAACACATGAAAGTGTACATCAGAGTAGTGGTCGGGAAGATCCACGGTAATACAAAAGAATAGCAACACGTGCTATATAAAAGAATAAGTACACAACATAGAGTCTATATCTCAAATGTGTACACCCAAAAACTAATAATCTATGTAGTTAGCCAAAAGTCAGAATAATCTGAAGAGAAGTCAAGCAGAAGCACCTGTAACATCTCGGTCTGACCCGAGTATTATTTATAAGAAAATATTAAACGGATCAGTCTAGCTATAAATATCAGATGATAAGGTATAGGATAAATAATATGGCATGAACATGTAACAACCATAACAGCATACTACTATAAGTATGTAAATGATAATCAACAAAGATTAACCAATATCACAAGAATCTTCTCAAAGATAAAGTAGGGTATCATACCCTAAACTTGTATTCATAACAAGTCAATAACACATGAATTCACCAATGCACAAAAACTGATATCATATCAATGAAAATCATGAAAATTGGTGAAGCATAAATTCCAGAAATCAACACACGAAATCCAGAAAAACACATAAAAAAGGGAGAGGCCTAACACATGAACGGGAGCATGAAAACTCACCAACGCGTATAACACATGAACGAGAAGCTATCTCATGGAAGCTATCCATTAAATTTTAACACATGAACGGCCCGAAGACCATGGGGTGCTACCCCATATATGTGATGGTGAAACATTACAAAAGCGGGGTCTAGTCTCCCTCGCAGACAAAGAGACATCGCTCAATCGCTAGTCTAAATCACAAAAATGATCGTCATGATCATAAGGAAGTGTCAATTACACTAAGTTAGTAAATATATGAGTTTAGCTTCATGTCCCATAACCACTAGCTTAACTTAAATATTTACGAACAAACTGTAAATCTTCACTAGGAAATTGTCACAAAAGGGTTCAATCGAACAAGTCCAAGAGCTAACCGACGAAGTGAACTCAAGTGTTTCATACCACTCGTTTTACTAAGTCGTTTAATTCGATTCCTCATCCGAGTGAAGTAAAGGCTTGTATATACTAGTAGATTGGAAAACGGTTTGAGGAAAAGAGCTTTGTAGTTAAAACAGTGTTGAAATTACTTTGATGAAAGAGTTTTGATATTCACTACTAGTATTGAAGTCTTCACATTTTTAAAGTGACAAGTCACAAATCGATTGTTGAAACAAATCGTATCACAAAATTTCACATTCGAAGACGAGAGTAAAATCCAAAGAAATCAATCCCAAAACCATCAAAGTAGGAACATGCTTGCGACCTAACGTGGTCGAATTAAAGTGCTAAGACTTTAAATCAACTAGGTTGAACGACCTAAAGGTAGACTGCCGTGCGACCTAGCAGGAGAACAGGGCGAGCGACCTAGTGAATTACAAGTCAAACGACCTAAGGAAAAGTAGGTCATACGACCTAACGGGTTGCAACTTAGGGGGTTGTGGTCGAGCGACCTAACAGAAGTAGTTCAAACGACCTAAAATCGGGGGCCAAGCGACCTAGTGGTTGCGACCTAACTGGAATGGCCGAGCGACCTAACTGGGCAAGTGAAGCCAAGCGACCTAAGGTCAGCGACCTAAAGGCGAGCGACCTAAGAGGTCCAGCGACCTAAGGGGATACGCGACCTTAAACTGGAACGGCCAAGCGACCTAACTGGGCAAGTGAGGCCAAGCGACCTAAAGTCAGCGACCTAAAGCCACGCGACCTAAAACTGAAGACCTAAAGACTCGCGACCTAGGTGCCAGCGACCTAACTTGGCAATGGGTCTAACAACCTAACAGATGCAGGCCAAGAGACCTAAAGGGGTTCGCGACCTAAAGGGGTCAAAGGTCCAACGACCTAGTGGCCTTGCGACCTAAGTATTAACACGCGAGCGACCTAGCGACCTAACTCCAGGCGAGCGACCTAGTGGTACGTGACCTAAAGACTCGCGACCTAAATGAGACATGGGCCAACGACCTAGCGAGGTAAAGCAGAGCGACCTACGACCTAAGTGCAGAGCGACCTAACGAGGCCAGAGCGACCTAGCATGCCAGAACGACCTAAGCCTAGAATTTGCCAAAGACGTTGAAAATTTGAGTTTCTCACCAATCCAATCCAAATCTAATGCAATCATAGATGCTAAAGTGATGGGAAATCATTCCCAACAGTTCAATGACAGTTATAGGCAAGATGTGAGATTAAAAATCTCACCTTTTCACTAAAATGGATGAAGATGAAGCTTGAAATGCTATGCAAAGATCAACCACTAGCTTGAATCAAAATCTTCACTGGAATTTGAAGTTGAATGATGGATTTGCAATGAAGACTTGAGCTTGGAATTTTAATTTCCCATTCCCACCACCATTTTTGTAGAAGCTATGATGTTTTAGAAATGAAGGATGAAGTGGTGAAGAGGAGGAAGGGGTTGGGCTGAGATAACAAGTGGTTCAGCCCCAAACTAAAGACCCAAAGCAAAAGGTGATGAAAATTCCGCTATCTCCAAACATATCGATGTTTATACTTAAAAGATTGCAAACGACGTTTCGAACTCAATGGAAGTGGTCTCGAGTTCTAATTTGACCGTATGCAAAAAGTAGCTTTTTGGACTAACATCCGGCCAACGATAAAATATTTAAATAAAATATTTAAATATAAAATCGATAAATATGCGGGTTGTTACAGCATGTGTTGCTGACTATTTTTCTTAAGTGTGTGTTGTCAATTATCCTTTATAGGCCTGTGTCGCCAACTATTTTTATAGGCATGTGTCACCAATTGTATGATAGATGCATAAATGCTTATTTATTTTTCTTATATGGTTATAACAGATCCAGGAATCTATTTATATCTATTTTGGGGTATAGTTGTGTTTACCCTATTTTACTTGATTTTTTGATATATATATATATATATATATATATATATATATATATATATATATTGATGATGATTTTATGTACGGATGATTCATCCATTTGAGATCATTTCCCCGATTTATTATTTCACATGATTTATATAAGTGATGACATTTTTCCTTCGCATGGCTTGAGGTTGATGATATTCTTGAGATTTTTGATGTTGTTTTTGATATTTATATCATACCATTTATATAATTATGAGATATTTTGTCACCTACATTTTAGATATAGTCTGACTCATGTGTTATTTATATAATACTCAAATCAGACCGAGACATTTTTGGTTTAGGGATGATGAGACCGGCTTGTATTTTTTAGGTATAGAGGAGACTATATATTCAGTATTGTAGTTATCATCTTGTTTTATATAGTCTCTTGTGTGTATACCACTATAATGTATATTGGATATATGCTGGATATTTTACCTTATACATATTGGATAGTATGGTTATAGAGGTGTGATGTTTCATTTGGTATCGATGTAGGTTCAGAACAATACATCTTATATAAGAGACATGAGTCAAGACCTTAGAGAGACTTAGAGTCGCTGTTCCCTTGGGAGTGTTGGGTAATTTCCTTCTATAAAAGGGATAGTAAGAGGATATGATGATTACTGGGTAATCATCTCAAGACATACTTGTTATTTTTCCTACTATATATGTGTGTGCATGTGTATTCCTTTTCTCTATCCCATCTATATGTATTTGTTTCTGAGTGAAGTAGAAATTGTTGGGGGAGGTAGTGAAGTAGGTAATGGTTAGTTTGACAAGTAGTGTCAGCATTGGTGATGGTGAATAAACCTCTATGTGACTTTAAATAGAGTAGTTTGATCTAGTGGAGATCGGAATGCACAGCGAATGCCGATAGATAGCTTTCCACTGAAGGCGTTTGTTTATTTGTTTGATTAATGTGTTTATTGGTGTATAAATAGTTTATTTATTTTATTTATTTATTTGAGATTAGTCTAGAATGTGAGAATTGAGTAGGAGGTATCACTCGAAACTTTACAAAACCATTCGGACTGGATAGAGCCAAATATTAAAAGAAGCCGGCTGTTTCTTCCATAAATGGAAACTACAAGGGAATATCTATTTTATAAAAGCGAAATAATATATATATATATATATATATATATATATTGAAAATGGGTTCCTTTTATTGCTATAACTTAACATAAAATTACAGAATACAATAGAACACAGTAGCCAAGCAATTACAAGGCTACAAATCTACTTAGTACCAAAAATAAACACAACCCGCATTACAAATTACACCCGAACAAGCCCAATAACAATACACAAGTTCCAGTTTTACCAACTGCAGCAAACGTGATCCAGCATTAGGATCAAACATGTTAAGTCCAAAGTCTGCCCAAAACTCCATAGCCAAGGACAATAACCAAATGATAATATCATTATATCAAGTTTTCTTTAAAAAATCCAATGTCCAAATACCACCTTGGACAGAAAAGCAACTGAAACACAATAGATATACTTCCAGAAGCCAAAGCAAAGTTGTATCCCATAAATTGACCTTGAAATCATAGCACAAATAACAAGACACACACAGTATGTGTGTGTGTGTGTGTCTATATGTATGAATACAACAAAAATGTAGAATGGAAACTTAAATTAAAGTAAAAGAATGTTTGTTTGATATTATGGATTTGTAATGATTTGTATTGTTGTTAGTGGTTGTTAAATCGAATGTATATATGAATTTTAGAATTTCAAATTTTTATTTTATTTCAAATAAGCATATTATTTAATAAATATGAATTTGATTTTTGCAAAGTGATTTAAAATGTTTACATATTTTATTTTGGTGTTAATTTGTCCGTTGAGTGCTTTAAGAATTCTAGTCAATGCGTCTGGCTATTGTTATCGATCGGGATTCATAAAAACTAGGACAAGGCATTTCGACACAATGTTTTACAAATGAATACAGAGTACTAAAAGAATACCGTATATATAAATACATAATTTGAAATTATATTTGTGGAAAAAATTTCTAAAAACATATTTATGGAAACTGGGGTAAAATAAAAATAATTGGAAAGTATGATTATATTATATAAAATATAACGCAGAAAATTAAATATTATATTTGATGCATCCTAAATTAAAATAAAGTCATAAGTCATGATTGTTAAGTGTGGTTTTAGAAAAGCTAAAACAAAAGGATAAGAAATGAAATATCACTTTTAAAAATCACGAATTGTAAATGTATTGAAAGAAAATATATAAATGAGGGAAAGTAAATAATATGAACAGGATGTTGAGGAACAAAATGATTTTTGAAGTGATTGTTGTAAAGAATTTTTAAGGATTTTATGAAATATATTTAAAAGAAGAGGATGTTATATTATTTTGGAAAGAAATATATTTGATGGAGTTATTTTGAAATTGCAAAGGAATTGAACCTATTGTAACCAAAAACATATGTTATAATTAGTTTACAATAAACAAGCTAAGGTTTGAAAAAAAATCATTTGAAATCTCAGATTTTGGAATTTCGTATATATGATATTTAAAAAAAATTGAAAATCTTCAAAGCATTTTTTTGTTATTTTAATCCAAATCCAAAGGTAAGTTTTTAAGTTGTTGGATATGTTTCTACCATCATCGAGCCAACACGAGGAAGCAAGAGACGAGCCACCAGAATAACCGAACCAACTATACGGCATTCCCTAACCAACCTCACCTACCGGTCCAACCTCGCCTACCGGTCCAACCTCACCTACCGGTCCAACCTCGCCTACCTGTCCAACCTCACCTACCGGTCCAACCTCACCACCGAACCAACCTCACCACCGAGCCAACATCACTACCGGTCCAAACCCCACTTCCATGCATAGCCGAACTAGAGTGCTTCCGGACCAAGACGTGCCAGGCCAGATCACATCAGCCCAGGCCCACCAGCAGCTATGCACATCCAAGAACCCTACCCCCAGCCTCACTCTATAAATAGAGGGGTAGGGGTACAACAGAAAGGGACAAGTTTGGGAGCTCAAGCATGGAGAGAACTTTCAAACAACTTTCTTTTACTCGTATCAAAGCTTTGTACTTGTAATCTAAAGAAGAGAAGAGAAATAATATATAAAGTGGACGTAGGCACATTTTGGCTGAACCACTATAAATCTGCGTGTCTTTTTACAGTTTAGCCCCTGCTTTTCATATATTTGCATAAATCACCCAAACCACTAAGAACAACATAAGATCTACTATATCATACGACTTTGAGGTGTTTGTCCATTTTTTATGCAAACATTTTTGGTGCTTTCACTGAGAGCTAGAAGCTCGAAGCTTCAGCTTCATCCACTTAACATTTTTCCTAACAGCATCGTTCGCCGCTTGGAAAACATGCCTCCTAAGAAGAAAAAAGATGTTAACAAAGAAAAAAACATCGCATCCAGCAGTCTTCCATATCCAGCTGTCACGGATCAAGTAAATCGTCCTCCTCTAGCAGCAGTACCAAATGAAGGACAGGCTAATCCGACCACTCCTGCCACAGAACAGCCCGCAGCAATTACTAGGGCAGATTTAGACAGGGTTGTGGTTGAAGTAACTAACCGCTTCACGTCCCAGCAAAAAGCCTTGGTGGATCATCTCATGTCACGCTTAAGGGATGCTGAAGAGTCCAACCGCAACACTGAATCATGGGGCGAGTCCCAGTCTGGAGGATCTCAGAGACAACAAAGATCTTCCTTCTTCGAAGGAGCTAACGGCAGAAGTAGCCATGGTATGAGCCGAGATCGAGCACAGCCCGAAGTTAGGCCTGAGGAAATGTTTGGAGCTGAACCCAACGGGGGAGGTACCGGGCGAAGGTCAACTGTAGCTGAGCCCGTCATACTGCCTAACCACGGAAATGCCAGTGAACGGGGCCGAGCTAGAGTCCAGCCCGAAGTTGGACCCGAGGAAGTGCTTAGATCAGAACCCAGCAGGGGAAGATCAAGGCAAGGGCCAACTGTAGCTGACCCTAGCATGCTCCTAGAAAATCAAAGGCAGCCACTGGAAAATATGAGGAATGATAGACGATACCATCCCTACATGTCATCTGGACGAAATCAATCCCACAGAACAGAACCAAACTCGTTTCTATCTGCTCCAAATTCTGATGAAAGGATGGCACGCTTATTCAGAGAGTGCGTCCAATGGGAGCAAAGAGATCGAGGGATAGGCGCTAGGGTAACCAGCCCTTTCGCCCGCAATATCGAAATTGCTATCACCCCCCGAGAATGGAAGATGCCAACAATGGAACCTTACAAAGGAACCTCCGACCCCGTTGTACACTTACAGAGATACACACAACATATGCTCATGAGTGGAGCGACAGAGGGAGTACTGTGCAAATTCTTTCCACTCTTCTTAGCAGATCTCGCTACCTCCTGGTTCTGTCATCTACCCCAGGGATCCATCAGCTCGTGGGAAATGTTGAAAGAAAAGTTTATCAGTCAGTTCCGCATTCATGTGGAACAACCTAAGGACGCTTATTCCTTATCCAGCGTCAAACAAAAACCTAGAGAGAAACTGCAGCAATACCTAACCCGATTCAATGCCGCAGCAGCCACAGTCCAAGATGCCGATGAAAAGCTTATCCTAATGGCCCTCTGTAGTGGTGTGCATCCGGACACTAAATTTGCTAGAAGGTTGACAAAAGAAAAACCAGCTAATTTACCCGATTTCTTCCACGAAGCCGGGAAATATATGAGGCTTGAGAATGCTGCCGTTGAGGGGCAGTCAGGACAGCAAAATAAGGCAACTCACAGCAACGCCCCTGCTGTGGCAGGGACGTTCGAAGAAATGATTCCAGAGACAATGCTGGGGGCAAGAAGGGAGAAAAGCGCCTATATCGGCCAGGACCGAGATTCGACACTTACACTCCTTTGAACGAGACCGTCGAAAATATCTTCCTTGCCACCCAAGGCAAAGTTAGATACAAACGCCCACCATACAAGAAGGAATCAGATAACGCGCAGAAGTCTGGGATGTTCTGCCATTTCCACGAATCTCATGGGCACGATACCAATGAATGCCATCATCTCCGGGACTTGATTGAGGAACACATCAGAAGGAAGAAACAGGAACGCTATGTAAAAGGTCAGGACAGGACTCCAGCTCCTGCCAATGAAAACCCAAGGCTACCCTCACCGGAGATCGGCAGAGGAAACCGCAACACTAGCGGCTCTAGTCAAGAGAAGATAGTGGTCCATACCATCTCGAGAGGACCGCACATCGCAGACAGGAGCTGGAAAGAGATGGAAAGATATGGAAAGTCGCTCAGAGACAATAAAGACTGTGTCAATTCGGTTATAGAAGAGCGCCACCTAAAGCGGAAAGAAAGTGATGACATCACATTCGGTAAGCGTGACCTAGAAGGAAGGCAATACCCTCACATGGATCCCATGGTTATCTCTGCCCGGCTCGGTCCCGCCGAAGTTTTCCGAATTCTAGTAGACACTGGAAGCTCGGTAAATATCATGTTCAAACATGCATTCGACAAAATGAAACTGTCAATGAAGGATATATCTCCCTGCAATAAACCACTACACGGTTTCACTGGAGATGCGAAGATGCCCCTCGGGCAACTGGACCTATTTGTTGAAATTGGAAGCTATCCCCACTCCGTCGTACGGAGACAGACGTTTGTGCTAATAGAAAACCACTCGGCCTACAACGCCTTCTTAGGAAGGCCAGCCTTGTCTGACTTCCAAATTGTCCTTGCCCATGGTGCCTAAAGATGAAATTTCCAACGGACAATGGAGTAGGGGAAGTAGAAGGAGACCAGGACGTTGCTCGAGACTGCTATGTGACTGAACTTCGCAACAACCTCAGGAAGGATAAAGGGAAGGGTGTAGAGGTTGCCCTCTGCACGAAAAGTCTAGAAGCGTAGCAACTAAAGAAAGCCCCTCCTCTTTGATATACCAGCGACCCTTTCAATGAATTAGACCCTAGGGACAAAGAGGAGGAGGCCACCGCTGAGCCTGCAGAGGCTATGGAGTTTGTATCTGTAGACAAGCACGACTCGGGTAGACTGTTGAAAATTGGGTCCCAACTAAAAGCAGAGTTGAAGGAGCAACTCGTCGACTTTCTCCGCCACAACTTGGATGTATTCGCATGGTCACACGCTGACATGACCGGAATCTCCCCCGACGTAGCATGCCACGTACTAAACATTGATCCTACCAAGGCGCCCGTAAAATAGAGAAAGAGAAGTATGGGAGCGGAGCAATCAGCAGCCCTCAATGAAGAAGTAAAGAATCTACTCACCAATGACTTCATACGAGAAGCCATCTACCCGGAATTGATCGCTAACCCGGTGCTGGTAAAGAAGGCTAATGGGAAGTGGCGAACATGCATTGACTTCTCCAACCTAAACGACGCCTGCCCAAAGGATTGCTTCCCACTTCCCCAGATCGACCAACTTGTAGACAGCACAGCCGGGCATGAACTCTTATCTTTTATGGACGCGTACTCAGGATATAACCAAATTCCTATGCATGCTCCCGATCAAGACCACACTAGTTTCATCACTGACCGGGGTTTATACTGCTATAAGGTAATGCCTTTCGGACTTAAAAATGCAGGAGCCACCTACCAGCGCCTCGTCAACAAGATGTTTGCAGGGCTAATAGGGCAAACTATGGAAGTATACGTGGATGACATGCTGGTAAAGTCAAGGAAAGCCGACGATCACGTAAGCCACCTAGGCGAGATGTTTCAAGTACTTCGCCAGTATGGAATGAAGTTGAATCCTCTAAAATGCTCCTTCGGAGTATCATCAGGAAAGTTCTTAGGATTCATCGTCCATGCCAGAGGGATTGAAGCAAACCCTGAACAAGTCCGAGCGCTAAGGGATATCAAGATACCTTCCACTCGAAAGGAAATGCAAAGCCTGAATGGAAAAGTGGCCGCCCTAAGCCGATTCATCTCCAAGGCAACGGACAAGTGCGTCCCTTTTTTCGAAGCTCTAAAGAAAGACAAAGGAAAGTTCGAATGGACTAACGAATGCTTAACCGCTTTCCTTAACTTGATCGAACACCTCCAGAAACCACCAGTACTCTCGACTCCAAGCGAAGGCGAAGAGTTATACCTATACCTTGCTGTGTCATCTCACGCCCTAAGCGCTGCCTTGGTAAAGGAAGACAACTACACGCAGCGGCCAGTTTACTTCGTAAGTAAGAGGTTTACGGGGGCAGAAGTCAGATATCCTAAACTTGAGAAGCTAGCATACTGTTTACTAGTCACATCACGGAAACTGCGTCACTACTTCCAGTCCCATTCCATCAAAGTTCTGACCGATCAACCGCTCAGGCAGGTACTCCACCATCCCGACACTTCTGGGCGACTACTTAAATGGTGCATTGAACTAAGTCAGTATGATATCACCTATCACCCTCGCACCGCCATCAAGGGACAAGCCATGGCTGATTTCATTGCAGAATTCACTACCAACGAAGATAAGGAGCAATTGGGAATAGCAGAAGACATCAAGTGGAATCTCTTCGTGGATGGTGCATCAAACGAACAAGGCTCGGGGGCAGGTGTGGTAATAATCACTCCTAGGGGAAATAAGCTGCACTATGCTATAAGGTTGGAGTTCGCTGCCACCAACAACGATGCAGAATATGAAGTAGTGATAGCTGGATTAGAACTTGCCATAGAAATCGGAGCCAATTCTTTGGGTCTTCATAGCGATTCTCAACTTATTGTTAATCAAATACTAGGAGAATTCCAAGCTCGAGAAGAACGACTCATAGCATATTTAAAGAAGACCAAGTTACTTCTCAGCCGATTGGACCACTACTTAGTCAAACACATCCCTCGGGAAGAGAACCAAGAGGCCGACGAATTGGCAAAGCAAGCAAGTGTGAGAGACATCGCCATCTTCGGGGCAGTAACCATCTCAAAGCAACTAACCCCAAGTTTTGAGCAAGTGAATCTGATAGCTGCAACCGAAGAAGCAACTTGGATGACTCCCATCCGAGACTACCTACAAAGCGGCACACTACCCAACGGGCGTAACGAAGTCAAGAAAATCTTGAGGAAATCATCCCGCTACACAATACAAGAAGACATCCTCTATCGGCGCGGATTCTCTAACCCGTTATTAAGGTGTGTCGCTGGGAGGGAAGCCAAGGAAATCTTATTCAACATTCATCAGGGAAGCTGCGGAGATCACACCGGAGGGCAAACATTAGCGAAAAAGATACTCCGATATGGATATTTCTGGCCCACCTTAAGCAAGGACGCCTTAGATTTCGTCAAAAAGTGCGACAGATGCCAGAAGTTTGCTAAGATTCTGCGGCTACCAACAACTGAGATTACTCCAATGACCAGCCCTTGGCCCTTTGCAGTATGGGGAATTGACTTAATCGGCGAACTACCAATGGGCCGAGGCGGGGCCAAATATGCTATAGTGGCAGTCGACTATTTCACCAAATGGGTGGAAGCAAAACCTCTGAATAAAGTATCTTCAGCAAAAGTTATTAACTTCTTGATCAAAAATGTTCTGTGCAGGTACGGAGTCCCACTCAAAATCATATCAAACAATGGACTTCAGTTTGACAGCGAGGAATTCGCCAACTGGTGCCGAGAGCACAAAATTCACAAAAGCTTCTCATCCGTAGCGTATCCCCAAGCAAACGGACAAGTCGAAGCCGTCAACAAAATTCTGAAAACTCTAATCAACAAGAAACTCGAAAAGTCAAATGGCGCTTGGGTGGATGAACTCCCTACGGCATTGTGGGCCTATCGCACATCCTTCAGAACATCGACGGGGCATACTCCTTTCTCTTTGGCATACGGATCGGAGGCTATGCTCCCAGTTGAAACCATTATGCCTTCCCACCATAGGATCCACTATAACCTAGAAGAGAACGAAGAACTCCTTCACATGTCTTTGGATCTAGTTGAGGAGAGAAGAAATGATGCAGTCATTAAAGCAGCGGCCCACAAGCAAAATGTGGCAGCACAATACAACTCCAAAGTCAAGCATCGTACCTTACAAGAAGGGGATCTTGTCCTCAAGCGAATTTTCCCTCGCCCCGGAGCACTAGATCCAATCTGGGATGGACCATATGTAATTCATAAAGATCTCCACAATGGAGCTTATATTTTGTCAACAGTGGACGGAGAGGTGTTCCAGAGGGCATGGAACATCCAACACCTCCGTCGATACTTTTCTTAACTTGTACTGCCCATATGAAATGAATTAACAAAGAGAATCAGTGGACGTAGGCCTTTTCGTGCTGAACCACTTTAAAAAAACCTTGTCTATTTTTTAACTTGTTCCTTTATATCTTGGCTACTTGTTAACTTTATCCTTTTCTGTTGAACAAAATCCTATAGCATTTCAACTCAAAGCACTCCACAGTGCAACTTCACCTGGATAAGACCTAACAGGTACTATGCGAATCTATGCCCTCGCCAATGAGACACTTTTCCTCCAGCATCCCTCTGCTGCGGGTTAACTCATTGCTCGCGACGGCCCTTAAAAGCCAACTGTAATGAGCCGATTATAAGCCACCGAGAAGGCCGACTATAGCCGAGGCAGCTCATTACGGCGTTCGGCTCGCCGGCAACTGTGAACCGACTATAAGCCCCAACATAAGGTGTGGCCAGCCAGGGGCAGTTCACGGTTGACGATCGGCACCCACGCTAGCCGGCCACGGTAAATCGAATAATACCCACGATTACGGGCCATAATGGCCCGGGTAGTTACTGTGCGCGATCTCGGCTCCGATGTGTCTTAACTGCGGCTGTGGTAAAAAAGAATTAACTCCCCGCGGAGGCGTAAGATGGGTGACAAATGTCTCCAAGACCCACAGCTAGGGAAAGTGACTACAAAGCCCGTTTGCCACGAACTTAAGCACATCGAAGGCCTTCCGTGATTGGAAGTTTTACTTTTTCACATATTTCAATTTTACTTAAGAAACTTTTCTCATATCCTCTGTAACAATCCCTGAAGTACAGGACACAGAACAGGAGACACTCACTAATAGAAGCGGATACTCACAGCAAGATACTGGACCGCATCCCTTACTCGGTCACACAGGATATTCAAAGCTGCCATCTACAAGCAAAATATAAAGGGCGGTATTTCCTTCTTTCATATGCAAACACATGACTATAATTTATTCACACCTCACGCTAACATTGCAAGTCATGAAATTATGTTTTAAACAAGAACCTGACATCAAACACAATTTGATTACAAGAATATGCATAGCTATATTTCTCATACAACACGTCAAAATAGCAAAAAACGTTCAAAAGACGACAAAATCAGCTTAAGTTAAAGAATTACACGTCAAGAATAGAGCTATTTACTACAAGTAGCAAAAATTACAACCTAAGTGTTACTCTGATGTTTTAAGACTAACATATACAACCATGTCAAGTCCACAAAAAGAATTTTCCAGGTCTAATCAAGAAGCCGCCTGCGTCGGAGTCTTATCCTCGTCCTGTTGCACACCTGTCCGGTCAGAAAAAGAATTCGTTAGTGATAAGCAACCAAGTTAACGGAAAGGCTAGAAAGGAAGACTTACCAGCATCTGCTCCTTGATCAGCTTGATCATCATCCTCCGCTTGCACACCTGTCTCCTCAGCTGCAAGCAACCGCATGCCCTCCTTCACCGCCACCTTCTCCTCCTTGGTAAACTGGGCGGTAACAGCATCCATCCTAAAGGCCACGCCACTCTCCTTATCTGCCTCAGCCTGGGCCTCCTCTAGAGCCCTGAGATAGATCCTAGCCATAACCCGAGGGTAATCATCCATCCAGGACAAGTTACCCTGCCTCCAAGTACGGAAGTACATATCCTGGAGCATCCCCTCCATCAGCCCCTCGTTCTCTTCAAACTCCCTCGCCCGGGCGTCGGAATCCGAAAACCTTACGACGGCGGCATCCCTCTCCAGCTGGTATCTCGAGCAGTCAGCCTGAAGGGATTTCCGCATCGCCTCCAACTCCTCCCTCAACTTGGCTTGAGCAAGCTCTGCAGCCTCAAGCTTCCCGGATAACTCCTCTATCTGCTCAAGATCCGCTTTCCGAACCTCGTCCACCGTGGCAATGGCCATATCGATCCGTTCCTTGCAAGTAGCCTCCATTTTCCGCAGTTCAGCCCGACTGGCCTCTTCCATAGTTTTCTTTAGACGTCCGGAGGCGGCCTCGTGCTGAGAGATCTGGATGGCCTGATCAGCGAGTTGCTTGGCCTGGTCGGAAACCACTAACCACAGTCTTATGTTGGCACTCCCAATTTCCTCCCCGACCTTGACCAATCGGGCATGATGCCCCATCAACTTCCTGGTCTCCTCAGCAACCCGGTCGATATTTGCTTTAGCTTCGTTCCCCATAGCTACAACCCGAGTAGTAAGCAAATCAAGGTCCAGGGATTTGGCCTCATCAAGCACCTTTACCATAGGGTTGCGAGGAAGAAGGTGCTTACCGGTAACCTCGTCGAAGGAAATATCATGAGAACCTGGATCCAGATCAGGATGACCCGCAAATGGATTACGAGCCAAGCCAGGACGATCAATCTGAGTAACGGTAGGATTTTTTCAGACGGGTGCGGAGAGGGTGTGAACTCAGTATCCTCCTCCGTGATATCATGAAGAGGCTGAATTGGGGGCTGAGGACCAGGTGAAGGCTCGGATAGGGAGCGACTCCTCTTTCTCTTTTGAATATCCTCTCCAATAACCTCGAGAAGAGGACGGTAGCCGACTACATCCCCGGAATGGTGGGTCGGAGGCTTCGGCTTGGCGGAAGCTTTGGAGAGCTTGTATTGTTCAAGCCTGTGCCGAAGATCTGAGGACTTGGCCGTTTTACCTGCTCCTGATATGAAAACCAAGTGTCACCAACATGTATTGAGCCATCATTCAAGAATTAAAAGAGTAAAGTGAAATTCACCTTGGACCGCCGAAGTTGCTTCAGTAGAGGCGCTCCCGGAAGACAGATCGACGCCGGTCCCAACGTTATCGGATTTCTTGGACTTCTCCGTCCCCTCCAAACCTTCGAAGGCTTGGTGGAAAGCGTCATCCTTCCACTCTTGCATCTCGCCTACATGCCCAGAAGACAAAGCCCCGACACCGTCACCACCTCCAGCGCCTTCTCCTCCATCTTCGCCTTGCTCCTCCTCCACGTCTCCCTCCTCCGGGATATCTGGACACGAGCTGGGAGAGGGGCCGTTAGACTTTTTGAGTTTCTTCCCCCCGGCAACCGGGTGTTTCGGAAAGGGCCTCCTTTTACTGCTCTTCAACTCGGCCCCCTCTTTAGCTTGGGAAGCCTTCTCTTCAGCCGTGTCCCTCTGCTTGACCACGGACTGCTGTGGAAGGATCAAGCTGTACTCCAAGAGTGTAGCGTTCCTGATCAGGTAGGCAGCCGACCTATCTCTCCCAGTAATAGCTTCTATTTCTGCTGCCGTCTGAACCAGGCGGTCATTCTCCACGACTGCAAAACCACCTGTCGCTAGCAAAAAATAAAAACACATAAGAAAGAGTATTGCAACCAGAACGGGAATTAAAAATAAAGCTTCGACTTACATCCAGAGGTGAAGCGCCGAATAGAAACAGAGTCATCCCTGACAAAGAACCATTCCTTCTTGAACATGCTGTACTTGGAGTATAAATCCAGGACCGGCTTAAAGGTTACGGCCGATTCCAAGCTGATGTAGGGAGACCCCTTCTTGTAACCTCTCAAGTTGTACAAATACCGGATCTCCCGGTTGGAAGGAGGACGCCCATATCTCCTCTGGAAGATGACAAAGAGACTCACCAGAATGGCATAAGAGTTGGGCTGAAGCTGGAATGAAGCTACCTTTAGATATGTGAGAAAGCTGACTACCCAGGCATTGAGAGGCGGGATGGCACCACACATGCAATGGTATTTGCTGTAGGCAAAATATCCTTCGGGAGGATCATACGGCATCACTCCCGCAGCCGGCAATAACATGCGCGCTCGGTCGATCCCGAAAGAGCGAGATATAACATCAAGTTGCTCGCCATTAAGTGAGCTAGGGAAGCAATCAGGAGGCAAGTTAAGAAGCTCCCGAGGACCGTACCCGTCCTCTAGCGATCTCGGGGTGGGCCCATGTCGTTCTGGATTCAGCTGAACTGGGGGCACGACGGGAGATTCTCTTTTATCCGTAGTTTTCTTCTTGTCAGAACAGGTTTCAACTCTGTGAGACATTATCTGCGATAGGAAAAAGTACGCCGTTAAAACAAAGGATGTAGAGATATAAGCAGGCAAGTGCGTACAATCCAGAATTTCATTTGTAATTCGAAACATAAAAGGTTCAAAGTTCATTCGGCATTCTAAACATGGAAGCACATTCGGCATTCTCAACATAGAAGCTCATTCGGCATTCCGAATATGGAAGCCCATTCGGCATTCTCAACATGGAAGCTCATTCGGCATTCCGAATATGGAAGCCCATTCGGCATTCAAAACCACGAAAATCTCATTCGGCAGAAGTAAGCTAACCTGGTCCGGTAGCTGAAAGTGGCTCGGCACGTATCGATTCGGCAGTTCAAAAGTTGGTTCGGCTATCTCGTTCAGTAAGGAAGGACAAGGGCCTGCGTCTCCTACTTATAGGGGAAGGTCGGATAACCAGACCAGCCGGTTGGATTCTTAGACCGGATATGGCTGTTAAACCAAAACAAAGCACGACATATGCTGAACATATGCCCTACTTTGGGGGGCAAATGTTGGATATGTTTCTACCATCATCGAGCCAACACGAGGAAGCAAGAGACGAGCCACCAGAATAACCGAACCAACTATACGGCATTCCCTAACCAACCTCACCTACCGGTCCAACCTCGCCTACCGGTCCAACCTCACATACCGGTCCAACCTCACCTACCGGTCCAACCTCACCACCGAACCAACCTCACCACCGAGCCAACATCACTACCGGTCCAAACCCTAC
The DNA here is from genome assembly GCA_030737815.1 of Allium fistulosum. Taxonomy (NCBI): domain Eukaryota; kingdom Viridiplantae; phylum Streptophyta; class Magnoliopsida; order Asparagales; family Amaryllidaceae; genus Allium; species Allium fistulosum. The sequence continues at coordinate 332,802,156 of CM060906.1, forward strand.
TTCCATGCATAGCCGAACCAGAGTGCTTCCGGACCAAGACGTGCCAGGCCAGATCACATCAGCCCAGGCCCACCAGCAGCTATGCACTTCCAAGACCCCTACCCCCAGCCTCACTCTATAAATAGAGGGGTAGAGGTACAACAGAAAGGGACAAGTTTGGGAGCTCAAGCATGGAGAGAACTTTCAAACAACTTTCTTTTACTCGTATCAAAGCTTTGTACTTGTAATCTAAAGAAGAGAAGAGAAATAATATATAAAGTGGACGTAGGCACATTTTGGCTGAACCACTATAAATCTACGTGTCTTTTTACAGTTTAGCCCCTGCTTTTCATATATTTGCATAAATCACCCAAACCACTAAGAACAACATAAGATCTACTATATCATACGACTTTGAGGTGTTTGTCCATTTTTTGTGCAAACATAAGTATTTAAATATTTTCAAATAAAGAAACTATTGATAAAAATGCTTGTTTATTGGTTTGAAAATTCAAGGTATAATATTTGAAATATCTTGAGACAAAATCTATGTTTTCAAATAGTTAAATTTGAATTTTATTCAAAGTACTCGAAATAATTTGAATATAAAGCGCATATATATATATATGTATGTATGTATGTATGTATGTATGTATTTATATGTATGTATGTATGTATGTATGTATGTATGTATGTATGTATGTATGTATATGTATATATATAAAGGAGGTTTGTATTTAATTTTTTTTAAAGAATTTTTATGAAAGAAAATCATTTAGATTACTTTGAATTTAAAGGAAGCATTCCTATATTTAAACTCCTCAAAAAGAATTTGGATGATATAGCTCGAAAGGTTGTTGAAGATAACTATGGTTTAAACTTAAATTAAAATAGAAAGTCGTTGTTGTCCCGAAGATGTAAACTATTCAAAATAGCCTTGAATTCATATGATTATATCTTTCAAACCATTTTTTCCGATTTTGACGATCTTGCAAATTCTGGAAAGCTAAGAACATAAGTAACAACTTTTATTTTTAGCGTTTTGCAAAATTTTAATGTTTTCTAGGCTAAAAATACAAATTACTAATGTGGGCATGCATATTTATCATAAACCTGAAATGATTCTTTTATGAAAATCCCCCACAGCTTGAGTTCCAATCTATATTTTTGCAATCTGAAAGTGGTTTTGGAAAGATAATTCACAATACGATAATTTATTCTTTGAGATCATTATCTAGTTTTGGGTTTGGAACCTTGAAATCTTTGTTGAGAGATGTCATAAAGCAAGAATGTTGGGTTTTTATCCGTTATATGAATGCATACTTATTATACTTCATCATATGCGACTAATATTTGAACGTGAGTTGAGAACAGGTACTTTTAGAGCTTATTTGGATTAGTTTGCAGCGATAGCTCACTTTTGCGTGCATAAACGTGAAATAGCTCGCTCAAACGCTAAAAAAATGTACATACGTACGACATATCGATATATGATGTGATGTTGTTTTGTTTTTCCATGTTTCAGGATGCCCTGTGTTAGGATGTGTGTGTATTGTGATATCTTTGTGTCCGATTTTTCGAACGCTCTTCGTACAAAGAAGACTGCTGAAATTTTCCCAAAAATCGGGCACTTAAAATTTTTTCCAAAATATTATCGTATGTAAAAATAGAAAATCATTGAATTGAACCAATTTAAGTTGTAACATACGACATTGGAGAAAGGACCACATAGAGAATTGAGTAGTTTAAGTTTGATAGAAGATCTCATAGATACGAATACAGTTCAGGGTTTGAGTTGTGTTTGATGTCTCTTTATAAGAAACTGTGGGGACGCAATTTTCATAAGGGAAAGTCTTTAACAACCCTAATTTCTATGCTATAATAATAAATAAATTTAATCTAAATAAAAATGTTGAATTTGATTTTTGATAATATTATTTTAAAATTAACCTTTTTCTTGGTTAAAATCTGTTTAACAAATGACTTTTGTTTAATAAATTGAATTAATTAATAAATTCATATTATATAATATATTAAAATTGAATAAAAGTTTTTAATCAATATAAAATAATTTTAAAGCATAAATAATTGTTATGTGATTAAAATAGTGGAGAATAAATAAGCAAGCATCGAACTAAATGAAGATATGTAGTTATCAAATTATATCTCGTAGAATGATGTGTAAAATCAATTCATATTAGATTGGAATTTTATTTACAAATAAAATACAAGAGTTATTTTAAGAAAAAGAAAAACGAAAAAAATTAAAAGAAAAATTAAAATCAAGGCCCAAACTAGATCAAAGGCCAAGCCCATACCTATTTTTAATTCAAACCTATTCCCTCGCTTTTATAAAATACAAGCCCATACCTCTTTTTAATTCAAACCCATTCCCTCTATTTTATAAAATACAAGTCCATGCCTAATTCTCTAGTATGCTCTAGTTCCCAATTTCTGCCCTAAACTTAAAATATCCAAGGCTGAAAATACCCCAAATCGATTTAACGAGAGAGAGAAAATAAAGAGGCGTGCATGTGCAGGTTGAGCCGGCGATCGACTCAGGGTGGAACATGCACGACCGGGACTGGCAATGATGTAGGGAGAGGAGCAACTGTGATTGGCGATTTCTAGTGTAGTGAGACATGGACTATTGCGATGTTCCGATCGCAACTTGGGAAGAGAATGCATAAGTCCGAACTGGTGCGACGCAGTTGAGGATGGTAGATGGTTGCGTTGAGTGGCGATGTCGAGGGAGAAGGTGTTTTTCATGCTTTTTTCTTGGGTCTTGATGATGATGCGTGCGGGCGGCTGTAGGGCTAGTGGCTGACGTGTTTTGATGGTAGTGGCGACACAGTGATGAAGGAGGTGATTGATATTGGTGGTTGAAGTTAGGTAAAGGGCAGCGATGTAATTCGCTAGCCATAAATGGCTTAGCTTGGAAAATCAGTGAGTTTTCTACGCTCACAACTATATCACTATAACTATTCATATTAGATAATTATTCCCTATATCATTTGAATTGTTTGATTGTATTGATTGGTTTGATTGATTGTTTGAGTTTGTTTGTTGTCTAGATTGTTGGGTATATTGGTATTGGAATTGGTTGACGTTGTGTTGGTTGGAAGTGTCAATTTGCAAACAAAACTCTGCCCGATTGCGAAATACCTTTTTATATTTGTATGTCGATATGTGTGTATTTTATGTGATGACCGGAGTTCGATGGAACTCGACTCGGGTCATACGATGAATTCATAGTGTTGATTGGTTGGTAAATATTCTTAAAGTAATTTTCTCCATAATTCATATATTTAGATATTTTTTAATTTTATTATTTTTAAAAAGAGGTTTAAAAGGCTATGAAAAATTATTTAAGGGTTTTGAAATTTTGTTCAAAGTATTTTATAAATAATTAACTAAATTTTATTCACTTAGCTATTTTTATACTTACAAATATAATTTGTATTATAAATGTAAATATACTTGTCTTTTCGTTATAACACTCTTTTTTAAAATCAATATTATAATATATTATAAGTTTGGAGTTGTTTTAAAGCAAAATATAATATATTGCTATTTCATAAAATATATTACGAAAATAATAATACTATTTGAGTGATTTTCATCATAAAGGCTATTTAAATATTATCGAAAGAGATTTCAAATGTTGGAAAATATAGAATAAATTTTATGAAATAATTATAAGGTTTCGGATATATTTTGAATAAACAGAAATCTCTTTTTACAATATGAGAATTCAAAATATGGTACATATAAAGAAAAATGTTTTAATTCTAATTAGTTCAGTATAAAGTTAAAATTTGGAATTATATTATGTAGTTTGAAATTATTATAATTTATTATGGAAGTTATAAATAAATTTTAAAATAGAATTTTGCCACGGTAATCTCTATAAGTTACCTTTAATTAGTAAAGAGATTATGAATGTTTTAAAGGTATATAAATAAGGACTTGAAAGTAAATTATAGTGTTAAATCCTTATTTTCGGTATTATATAAATGGTGTCAAATTACTTAATATATGAATGTTTACTAGTTTTATTGGTTCTAGAATATAAAATCGACAAAAGATAAATTTAATTCAAAATTATTAATTTACTAAAAAGAAAGCTATAATTAGTTTTAAATAATCACTTAAAGATTATATAATTTCTGAACATAAGAAATATTTTATACTTAATATTTTAAGTATTTAAAAAAAATCTACTTTACAATTAACAAGTATAATTAAAAGTATAAGATGTTTAATCCATGTATTTGTTTACTAACCTATCAACTAATAACATATGTGTGTAAATTTCTATGCTAACTACCCATCCATCATAAGATGAGTTTCCTCAAAACCATCGATGAACTTTCTTATGGCCCCATCCTTAAAACAACTAGTATAACATCTCATACCTATACCATCCAAAATATCGTTAGCACCCACTCATGGTTACTTACTTAAAAAAAGTATGTATATAGTGATGGCTACATCCTCAAAACAATATAGTCATCCACATATACTATAGGTGCATTAATCCTCGCATCACTTGTGTGTGTTGGATATATTATAACTCATATGGCCATCCTCTACCAGATGCTATTGGAAAATTCTTGGTTTCTCGATGCTCGAACCCATGCCACTCTAATAGCTAGGAATCTAAACCCTTTCCTTGATCCAAGATATATGAATCCCTTCCTCGATCTAGGGTACACGTCTTAATATCCAAGTAAGCGTCCTCACATACCCTTACTATACAATAACACTTCAAAACACTTCGAGTATCAATCACTTTGTACGTGTCCTCGAGCCCTTCTTTGCTTTATTTGTTTCCATTTTCTATAGTAGGAACCTTCCTCATTCCATTTTTCATAGTAGAATCCTCGTTTCATTTTCCATAGTAGAACCCTTCCTCGTTCTACTCATGAGCTCCCTTCCTCGAACTCGTCCTTATGTATTACCATCATGACTCCATCATCATCGAGTCATCATCATTAAAGCACAACTCGATTCTCATCGAGTTGGCATTGTCTAAATACAACTTCATCATCATCGAGCTATCATAATCAACGCACAACTCCATTTTTATTGTGTTGGCATCTTATAAATACAACTCCATCCTCATTGATTTGTCATCTTTAGAACATCTCTATATATCCATCTTAAGTTGTAGAGTCAACTCGTTCCAATCTTTAGATCACTTCAAAAAATTCAATTCAAACAATCTCTTATAGTGATTTCTCTATTTGGTGACAATGATAACTCGCCCAAAATATCAAAAAGGGACCTACTAACAAGGAGAGTTCCAATATCAAAACGTTTACCAAAAACATTTTTATATTCAAATCAAAGCTTCCACTTCTCTTTAAAAAAAAATCCTTTTTCCTCTCTAAAATACCACCATCATTTTACAAAACTCTTTCTCAGAATGTTTCCCAACATTTTAAATCAAAATAATTTTGAGAAAACATGGTTTTATAAACAAAATGGTAAAAATTTATTCGAACTGGAATCTATTTGTTTTAAAGTATTTGTGGAAGCTGGTAATCGTTTGCATAAAAATAGGTTTCAAAATACATATTTTAAAACTCTATATAATGAACCTCACAATTATCCTTGGATCCATAGTGGTATCCATCAAGTCCTTAGTTACCAAAATCTTCCAATCACTATTACTCATCTTCAAGGAACACCTTTACCTTTCTTAGTTAATTCTAATGTCCAGTCTTCCTTAGCTTAGAAAACTATGTCATTCCACTATGACTAAATATAACATGTCCCTTAACATCTTGCTAGTTTCTCCAATGTACATCCTACTAAAAGACAACGCTGGATAACTACTTCATTATACAATTATCAGTACATAGCATTTAATTTCACTTAGTACATGGTATACCAATTGCAGTATGTCAAACAACAAGCAACCAAGTGAACAAGTAAACAACCATTCAAAACAAACAACAACTAATCAAATAAACAAGCAACAAGCAAACAAGCAAATCATATCAACCATAGTAAAACAAACAATCAACAACATAATTCAAATAAGAGAAAATAATTTAAACAAGCACAACACAAATTAATTAAACAAACACTCAAATGGTGCAATGCAAACAAGCAATCAAGCATAACAAAAAATAGATTGAAGTAAACATTTTGACCAAAGCAAACGAATACAATCAACATTACTGTCCCAAACATCCAAATGGGTAGTCCCTTCTTCTTATCCCAACTCTCTCCATGGAAGGGTATACCAGATGTCCCTATAGCTCATTGTGGAAAATTGCACACAATAGTCATAAAGCAACATTGTCATAATGGGTATGAGGCAAAGTCAAAACTCATCTTACCCCCATCGTCTTACACCATATGTTACAAGGTCTAGTCTTATGGTTTTCAGTTAAAATTTTAAATAAAACATCTTTTTAATAAAATACATTTTTAACAAACATCTCCAAAGTTTGTTATTCAATTAAATATTTTGCTTTTTCAACCATTTACTTTCTAAATTAAGTCATCATCATCTTAGTAAAATATTTTCTTAAAGTATCGTACCACTAGGTGTTTTACAATACATCATTTCTCAATAATATATCTCCAAATATATTCTTAAATAAATAATTTTTAGATTAGACCTTTTAAGTGAAAATATTTTCAACATAAATCAATTTTCAAACATAAAGTTTTCTAAGATCAAATACACTCCTTTGATAAAACTTTTTCTCTTAGATAAATATTTTATCGCATTCTTTACTCAAACGATACATTTAAAATAAAATACTTCCATCAACCTAATTTCAAATATCTGCTCGAATAAAATTTCCTCAAATAAAAATATTTCCATTATATTATTTTTAAATGCTTCTTTTGAGAAAATAATTCGTTCAAAATTAATTTTCTTTTTATGGAAACAATATTTTCATAAGGTATCTTTAAAATAAATCTTCTTCAAATCATATATTATTAATTGCAAAGAGTGTTTCAACAAAATATCCTTTCCTTTGAAATAAAGGTTCTCATTAGATTTTCCCAAATAAAGTGACTTTGACAAAAACATTTTAAATCTTACTATTATCAGAATAGTTCTCTCCCTAAAGACACCTTATTAAATAAATACTCATTAAATCTTACAGTATATACTTTAAAATATCCTGTAACAAAAATATTTATTTTCAAAATATCCCTTAATAGAATATTCTTACAAAGTAGTCTAAACCATAATGAAGTTACAAAAATACCTTTCAACGTATACTTTTTTTCCGTTTTTTTTCTCAAAGGACATTCCCAAATTAAAAACAATTTTAGGTAAGATGTTTTCATTAAAACATTTCTAATAAAATATATTAAACTAAAGATCCATTTATAAACAAATCAAATAAAATATTTATCAATAAAAATTTCTCTTTCCTTAGGTAAAATTTTTCCATTTTTAACAAAGAATTTCTAAATCATAATACTATTGTAAAAATGCATTCCAAAAGTTGTTCTGAAAACAATCGAAGTTTCTCACATAAAAATATTTCTTCAAATGCTGAATTCAAATTTCACTATAACTAAAATACCTTTTTACTAAAGATACTACTAAATAAAATATTTTTGCTATATTCAAATTTATTTTCCTTTCAAAAATACGTTTATAAAATATTCTATTTTTCAAATTAAGTACTTAATTCTCACAAAAAATTTCGGCAAATCACTTTATATCCAAATATAAACATTTTTCCCTTTTTAACAAAATATCTTTAAAATGAAAATTTTACACTTTATAAAACTTCCAAATAAATATTATTCACTCAAAAATAAAAGTGATTCCATCTTGTTAAGGTCACGTTACAATTATAGTTTATTATCGAGTGTTTATCACTTGGGTTACAACCAACCCTAAACTCCTCTTATAAGTGTTCATCCTACCTACACTCCTTTATTTACCTTCCATACAAAGATCATCATAAATAAACATCATTTAAAGGTGAGGTAGTGGTGATTACTATACACGCAAAGCATAAAATAATGAATCAAAACACCCTCTCTTCTATATTCAAATCCAACCTAAGGTGTTAATCAGCGTACCCAAGGCCCAGGGAATCGCTGAACTTAAGCTCTGAAACCAAGTGTGATGACGTGTTATTTTTAACATATAAAAATAATTATAAACGCCGATAAAACACACTTTCAACTAATTTCAAATGCGAAAGACAGGTGACAAAATCATTTTCTTATTATTTATTAAAAAAATCGTTTTACTGATTTTTATTAAAAAAAACACCATTATTTATCTCAAAACAATAATGATCTTTTAAAATGATAAGGTACTTCAAAAATACCTTATTATAATCTCATTGCTTCAAATCCCTTAAAATGTCGTATTTTCCACCAAAAATAGTAATTTACATCAAATAATTTTTCGAAGTAATAATATCGTTATCTCACACTAACACATACTAATTTATTTTAAAGTCACTATAATATTTTCACAAACCAATCTATTACTATTTATCTTAAAAATAATATTCTATTTTCTAAGAAATGAGTGATCCTCTCAAGGAGGAGATCACTCATAAAATTATATTCTACTCTTAAAATAGAGTTGCCAACAAGCCTACCAGGTAGCAAAAGCACCTGTACATTGAAAAGCAAAAGAAAAACCCTCCCTATGCATAAAAAAGAAATGTAGTAAAATAAAATAAAAGAAAAAGATTGTTACTATAGTGAGATATACATAAGCTAAGGAAAAAGTAAGAACCCAAAAGCCAAGAAATGACCAGTAAAGCCAGAATAGAAGTATGACCGATAATCCATATCGACCCTAATGCAGTGAGAACATGTGTAAATCTTACTCCAAAGTGGTCCTAGTCTTAGGAAATCTCAAAAAGCATACTCAATAGTGAACCATCAATAAGTAGCTGTTAACAGTTGCTTTCCAACTACAAACCTTCCTTAGGGATATCGTGGCAAGGTAGGTTCAATCCATGACTCCCTACCAAACCTGAACGGGCATAAAAAAACATGAGTCCACTACATATATATGTAAATATAAACACTACAACAAACAGACCTTTTTATAGTATTTAAAAACCACTATTAAAGCCTTCTATAGCATTTTTAAAAGCCAAAGATCAACAAGTTGTAATAAGTCTAATAGATACAATAGCGTTTCAAAATTGCAATGGAAAATGCACTTTTAACAACGTTTTTGTTGCCATCTCAGACTAGACGTATCAGTACAACTACTTTTCTATAGCGTTTTGAAGCTTGCTATAGAACTTTTACATAGAGTTGTGTTTTATGATACTAACAATTATGACATAATTTTGTTATAATATGTTGACATACCATATTATTAGAGCGCCTAAAAACGCTGTGGAAATATTATGTCAATCTTTTATTGCGCATAGAAACGCTATAGAAAATTCATTACTATCTATTGTAGCATTGTTTTTTGCTATGAAAACTGTTTCTAAAACGCTCTTACTGCCTTTAATAGCGTCTCTGAAACGCTATTAAATCCCTTTAGAAACGCTATTAAATCCTTTGATGGCATTTTTCAAGTGCTATTAAAACCTTTAACCACACGCTATTAAAAATCACTTTTGTACTATATACATATCCATTATCAAAATATATGTGACGACCCACTGTTTTGGACGGTTTAAATCGACAATAAACCATGCATGTATAACTCAAACCATTCAAAAGGGTAGATTATCAATGAGGTAAATAAGAAAATAAGAGAAAAGAAGGAAAGCAAAATACAGAATCTCGCAGCAGAATGACAAAATATAATAATCAAATAAACAATTTATGAAACTTTTTTACAATATGCATTTGAATACACAAATTTATAATAAAATCAGAGTACAATCAACAATATACCAAAATGATGCAGCGGAAAAATACTAATAATAAAATACACCAAACTCCGTCTTCGTCCTCCGAAAATAATTTCTTCAAACACTGAAATGCTCAGGCTGACCGAAGCATAATGAAAAGACAAAACACTCAAGTCAGAACTAAAAGTTCTTATGTAAGTTAAATCAACAACAAATAAATACGAGTGTAATAGCTTCAGAGATGTTTACGGTGTTTTACATCTCCTATCCAGTGTATAACATAAGTGCAATAACTTAAGAGATGTTACGGGATTTCCCATCTCCTTAGGATCCGTTAAACTATCTATATGTAGTAATATACGCTATATATGTAGTGTCTATCAGTAAAGTATGATATTGAAAATAACGTTAAGGCTTTACCCATATCCCCCTTAACACATTTTTATAGGCATCGTAGTCTATACAGTACTGTAAACTCCAACGAAAACTGGTGGGCTATCGGGGAGCACTCCAAGGTATGACACAAACCAAAATCGTAGTGGTCTCGATAAGGATAATATGCCAAGGCACGCGAGGCAATGCCTAGGGTAGGATTCTACCGTTTTGCACTCCCGGACTGGTGGTAACGCATAGCTGCCACTACCGCCCACCTCGAAACAACACTCCTATAATCAAGGGTGGCCACCAATCAATCACAAAGTAACAGATATGGTTTCGAAGAAGCGTGTTCGATCGGGGGAGCGACCACACTTGGCCCGGTATCACTCTTGTTTTAGTCATTTTAATTATGACTCGTAAGTCAAGGCTATCCATCATCGTTCTCTTTCTTCAAATCCAGCAAACACCTCCAATTCAACCACTTCATTTTGGATAACTTCCATTACGTACACAGTTGTTAAAGTAGTTCCAATATTGACAGAGAGTATGCCAATAAGAGTCCCCAGTCTCTTTAACAACCAAACGTCATTTTTCACATCGGTTGGTTCTTTTATATTTCGAAACCAATTCATATTTGATATTAAAATATCATATTTATTTCAAAATATCCTTCATTTCAAAATCATCATATTTACTCAAAATATGTCATTTCCACTTGAAAATATCATTTCAAATTCCAATTTAGGTTATAACCTCATTTAACCACATTCGCATTTAAATCAACGATTTAAATATAAAAATTCTAACTTTGCACGATTTGAAATTCTAGAAAATATTTTAAAAGTGTTTATAGAGTTTAGAGATTTAAAACAATTTAATATAAAATGGGTTGAGTATTGAAAATGTTTTATATAGTGAAATAGTTTTGGAAAATCTATATAATTTGAATATTAAAAATAATGGTTTTTAAACAGCTTATATCAAAAATAATTTGTTTTGAAAATAATATCAAATCAAACTATTTCTTTCCATTTCAACAATTCTGGACCCATGTCCAAATTTCAAATCAACAAAACTCAATTTTCAATCTTTCAATTCAATTCTTTAAAACATTTTCTTTTAACCAATTTCAATTTCAACATTTCAAAGCTTGAATTAGAAAATAATTTAATTCATATAAATCCATAATTATTTCCTTTAAAATAATATCATTTAATCAAAATCCAAATTCAAGATTTTTAAAACCATTTAATTTAACCAATCCGGTGTCCGTATATAATTTTCTACCCTATGGCCAAGTGATCAGTTATTTTAATTTTAATTTCAGGGATGGATATATATCATTTCAATCCAAATCAAAGTGTCATATGTATATATCATTTCAACCTATTTCTTAATTTATTCGAAATAATTCAAATAACAGTTGATATGCTTTCAATTATTATACAGGTTAAATAATAGGGATATATATAAATAAATAAATATCCAATCATCCAAATTGTCAACAAATAAACATCAATCACAATCAACATCCAAACCAGCAAATAAATCACAATAATTACCTGATCCTCAATACCAGGTATTTAACTAACAATTCAAATTAAATATTAATTTAAACGACAATTTAATTCAATACAAACTCAATTTCAATTACAATATCAAATTAAACTACCAAACAATAACCATTAAAATTCTTATCACATCATAAATTTTATTTGACTAACATAAGAAGGTTTAATATTGCATGAGTGGGTTAAATCACTTACCTTTGATTTTAGCCCATAAAAATCCAAGCAGAAGCGCAAAATCTCAACAATCTCCAAATTCAACCAAATCAATTTCATGTTTTCCAGAATTTAAATATGAATCCAACAGAAGAAATTGCGCATGAATCGTAGTTTATATGCAAAAGATATTCATGTTATAAGAAATATTATTAAAATAATAATTGGTACACGTTTAATAAAAAAATAAATAAACAAAGTTTAATACTTACATTTTTCTTAAGATGAGGCTTCAGGCAAAGATGGAAGAATAAACAAAGGTAAGGGCAGGACGTGTAGGAAAAATGAAAAAAAATGAAGGGACAAGTTTAAAACATGAACAATTTTATGATAAGAATATACTTTCAGCAAAGAACAATTTGAACTAAATGAATATGATGTGTCAGGAGAAACAAAACACAAATGAAGAAATAAAATTGCAGGTTATTTAATAATAATGAAATGAAGGTGGAGGGACAAAAATGAATGTTACGTTTTGTTTTGAAAGCTTCAAGCATTAATAATGCATAAGGAAATGTACGTAGAAATGAGAAAGTTTGCAAACCAAGGAAAATGAATTTTTGTACACTTTTCATTTTTTTATAACACACAATAAATAATATTATATTTACTTTAAAAATGAAAACGTTCAATTTGGTTTTCCCAAAATGATCTTATATTTCCATTAAAACGTCCCTTCTGTTTAACACAAAACGTGCGTTTCTTTTATTAAATCTATTAGTTGCAATCAACGTTTTCTTTCCCTTTAATTGAAATATTTCAATTGTATTAATTGCAATTAATTACAAAGTTAAATTTCAAAACAGACAAACTAAAATGGAAGAAATACAAAACAATTGTTTCCTTTAGTCATTTAAACACGTTTATAAATTTGTTGTTTATACACCAGTGTAATAAATAACTTACATAAATAAATGATTATCTTATTCTTGTAATCAATCTATATGCTAAAACACAGTTCAAATAGACATATATATTTTTCCTTTAAATCAATCATTTTATTCTTTATTTTAGTGAAGTTAAACTTACATTCACAAATAAAACATTCATTTTATTTAATAAATATGTTCTTGTCATTAAATCAAACTTTCCTTATATTTTCGCAAAATATAAGCTACGTTTAATTACACTTATAAATTTACAATTTAGTGTCCTTTCTCCTAATAATTGAAATTATTCAATTACATTAATTTTAATTGATTGCAAAGGTGAATTTCAAAATGGACTAAATAAATGTAATGAGAAATAGAACAATTATTTCTCATCTAATAGTAATTTAAACATATTTATACACAATTGGATACAAACAGGAATTATACATTTCTTACTAAATAATAGTTTCTCATCTCTGCAATCAATCTTTCAGCTAACAACCATTCCAAATAAATAAACATGGGATTGCTTCTTTAATAAAGAAACATTTATTATTCTAATCAATTGGAAATTTACATACAGACAGTTATTAATTTCATTCAAACCAATGTCATTAAAATAAACACCAACATATGTTATCATCCTTAGCTTAATGCAAACATATGTCATCAATAGAAATTTTAATTAAGCTCATAACTTGTATTATAATTTAGTTTGTATCAATAAAATCTTAATTTTTTTTTATTCCTAACAAATTTATTCAAAAAATCTTATTTAATTGAATATTTTTAATTATCAAAAATAAGGGTCGTTACAATCTCCCCCAATCAAAACTTTTCGTCCTCGAAAAGGAACAAGAAAGAACAAGAGGTTTGATATATTTTTATTCAAAATAATCAATTTACAAACAATTAAACTTACATATTTAAGTTTAATAGAAATTTGAAAATAACTCAACTTCTATGAAAAAAATTCTAAGTCATAAATTTACGAAAATTTTCGATAGAGTCTCCTTTGCACTGTTAGGTTTGAAAAAATAATAATATCAATAATTACCATTATATATCATATTTCAATAATAAACATCCCAAACCGTGGGAAAAACAATTGAATATCGTTTCAAAAATTGTAATCCGAAAACGTACCTATTTGTCGGGCAAACAAAACTCTATTTATGAAACCAAAAGCAACAACTATTGCTTCCATAAACCTGTATTTCACTTACATAATCCAAAAGTGTGCTAAACTATGTAAAAGTGCAATATATTAGTTATTTCAATTTATAGAACAAGCAACATACAATACATAATAATAACATGAACAAAAGCTGTACAACCATCATATGCAACAAAAGTATCCATCACACATCCATAGTAACCAAAACTAATGGTTTGTTTAGTTTTAGAAACTTTCCATTGTACACGAGTGATAAATAAACTACCAAGTGTACCTTACACTCAACAGCCTTAGATAATTTCTTAATAGATTGTGCATACAACCTCAAACAAATTGAAGTATCATTTCCCAAACATCCCATAAGCCAAATAACAAAGAATTTAAATATTATTCTGTTGGTTTCTTCAACACATCATTTACTTTCCATTTATTTTTAGTCATTCATATAATGATTATCTTCTATTAATTTACCTTCATTACTTACTCAATTTATTTTCCATTCAATATTTGAAGTCATCAATGAATCAATTATTAAAATATTACATAAGTTTCTTTGCAATTTGATTCACATTTATTATTTACTTATATACTTGATTTCCATTTAATATTAGTATTTATTAATGAATCATTTCATACTTAAGTGTTTCTACTTTTTAATTCACATTTGCTTATATAGCTTGATTAATAGTCATTAATGAATCATTATTGTAACGACCTGGGATTTTGGTCGTTGATTTTGAACATTTAATTTATTTTAAGTGTTGAATCTGAATTACTAATTGTTCTTGAATATGGAAGAATTTCTAAAATGGTTTAAAATTCTAAATATAACGATTTATTTGATTTGGTAAAATAGTAAATTAATATTTGGAATTGGGGATAATATGTGAATCTGGAAATAAATGGACATGGAAATGATTTCTAAAATTATTTAAATTCTATTTGGATTAGAATTATAATATGGACCTTTGAATGGGATTTAAAAGACGATAAATTAAAAATTGGATTTTATATATTAGTTATATAGTGGAATTAATATATATAGTGATAGTGTAAAGAATTGAACCTTGTTTAAAAATGAATCGAAGTGATTTCTAATATGAATATAAATTCTATTCGAATTATGGTGGAGTTAGTAAGTTCTAAAATGGAAATTTTAAACGATTTCGACGATTATGAAAATCGCTCAATTTAATCGACGCGTTAAATAGCCTTCCGGGGCATAGTCTCAGAATTCGACGAAACCAGTTCCATTTGGATCCATAATAGTATATTATTATTGGATTTCAAATTCCATAGCGTTTGGAGTTACCGTCTGGTCGTACGGAATAGAAATGCGTTAAAATTTAAATCGAAAATTTAATATTTTAATTCGATTCAAAAAGTTATCTTCCACATACGATCGAATTAGGCCCCGAGACATGTTCCATTGTGTTTGGAATAGGGGTAAAACATTATAAATGCCAGGCGGCACGTTTCGTTTGGAGTTCATTTGAAAAAGCATGTAAAAATTGAAATATATTAATAAAATATGTTATATACGTATATAAATATCGTTTCAACAGTAAACCCTAACATTTTAACATGCAGCCGCCACAGTTTCTTCAATGGCTGAAAGTTGATCTCCTTTCCCCTCAAATTCCTCCACAACCAGGCCGAATTAGAAGAAATATTCTACTACAAAAGCGTAGAAGGGAGCGAGGTCTTCATGTTGACCGGTGATGATCAGAATTCGTGGAGCGTGGAGACGCGATTTAGCTTGCGTTCGTGATGACTTCGGAGGCGATTTTCACGGCAACGGCGAGGAGAGAGGCTGCAGCATTTGGGGTGGAGGTGGGGCGTGGGTAGGCGCGTCGTTTGGTCTCGGTGGATGTGGTTCCGGTCTTACGAGGGGGCGTCGGCAGTTCGACACGATAAGTGAATGATGGGTTCAAGATGATGTCTGCAATCGCGTGGAAGAAGAAGTTTATATGCGGCCAGGATCCTCTCTTTTGAAATGTATGGCCAGATGTGATCTGGGTATAATTATATATAAAAAAAAGTTTGTAAATTTATTTTTATTAAATTATATTCCAACTTTAAAAATTCGTATCTTTATCATACGAGGTCGGAATTGGACGAAACAAGCGGCGCCGGAATCACAGCGATGAATACTATGCGCTGGAGAAGATCTGGAGTCAATCGGAGCTAGTGAAAATTTTAGGTTAAATCGAAAGTGCTTGATTTAATTTACAATTGGAACGTTCGGACGATTTAAGCTCAAGGTGAGTTAATCTCACTCAATTTTGGACTGTTGGTGATTAATTTTAAGTAGTTAAATTTTTATAAATGATTAATTGGTAAAATTGATAAATTATTATCAATTAGATGTGATATTATATATAGTAGTGTGTATATATTGGAGTGATTGATATTCTCGTATTTATATAGTGGATGAGACCCTATGCGCCCCGCATAATAGCGGATGACCCTATATACCACGATATTCCACCTTGAAGTGGAATTGGTATTTTTATGTTGTGCTAAGATCTGTGGATGCGGGGAAACAGGTTGGAGGGATCCAACTGGATTCCTCAAAAAAATGTTGAATTTAATTTCATATATAGTGATATATGTTTTGTCTGAATAATCTGTGATAGGTCATTGTGTGTTTTAAATTAATGAAATGATATGGCAGTTTTAGCTGGATTTTGGTATTTTAAATGAAAATAAAATATGGTTTTTGAATTGGTGAAGAATTGTAAAATAGGGATTTTGGAGAAAATATTTATATGGAGTTTTGGATAAATAAATTGGGTAAAGTAAAAAGGTTTTGAAAATTGTATTTAATTATTTTAGGGTAGTGTGAACAGAGATTTTGGAATAAAAATATATAAAAGGATTTTTAAATAATAAATTCTTAAATGGTACTTGTTTAGAAATAAAAGGGGTTTTTAAAATCGAGATTTTAAATAGATCGAAAGGATAGAAGTGAATTTGGAAATAAGTATAAAATTAGTTATACTGGACTCATGTAAGGTTTCCAAATTTGCAAAGTAAAATTTTAAATCGAAAAATTGGCCTAGGTTTAAAAGGAGGATTCTAAATTTATAACTGGGTGATTTTAAAAGTGTTAAAAATATTCTGGAAATTAGTTATTTAATTATTTTAAACTATTAAAGCATATTTAATTTTTAATTAGTTACCTTATCATGATTGTTAAAGATTTATTATAATTTAAGAGCAAATTGGCATTTTTGTTTTTAAAAGATAATTGTTAAATTTTAATATAGCTTTGTATAACAGCTTTTTATTTAAGTATATTTGCCTAGATTAAACTTGGAAATTCATTTTTAAACTTATAAGTATTATTTTGAGATAATTTATTAAATGAAGTTTTCGGGAAGCAAATGGTATACTCGCGTGGCGTAAATCGGAGGCAGTTAGTGTCTACAGTTAAGTTTTGGATTTCTCTGGGATAGAGACGTAACCATTAAGATGTGATCCATGGTTTGGTACTGTAGTGGTACTTTCCACATTATTTTTTTAAAGGGTTTTCAAATATTTTTGAAAGACAGTTTGTAAATTTACTAAAAATTCGATAAAATAAGTATGTATAATTTGGACAGAGGAATTTATTTATTTAAAAAATTAATTAAAAAGAGGCTTGGTGGTTTTCAGTAAAAATGAAGTATTTGGTTGAATTGATTGTTTATTTGATAGTTAAATAACCGACTATCAAATCTAGACCTAAATATAACTTTGGGAATATCTAGAAGAAGTACGGAAATTATATGGTATAGTTACCGTTCGAGGTGTTATACTGTATGTATAAACTCGTTTCGTTCTTCTAGGACGTTAATAAGGAAATCCGCCCACTAACGGTTAGAAGGTGATCTTTGATCTTACTTCGTCTGTTTATTTCCTAAAGAACTGGGGTTGGGTTTACTGGAAATAGCAAACGTTGTTTCGAAGAGACCAGGATCGGATTTGTGATCCGAAAACCACTTCGATCCAACGAGTGTGTTTTCGTAATGAAGATAAGAGCATAGAGTCGAAGATGGAGCAGTGAAGTACAAGTGCTAATCGCTACTAATCCTGAGGGTGATTCCAAAATGGATGTAGTAAGAATAGTGCCTCCGGTTCCATTCAGACCCAGAACGGACTTGTATGGATGAATGCTATCAGAACATTATCATTGGAGGACAATGAGCATTCTAAGTGAAAATTCCTTAAAAACTAATCGTAGCCTCTTGCCTCATCAACCGGGAATGACTGAAAATCAGGGGAGATGCAGCAAGGCTAAGTGGGTCGCACCCAAGTAGGGTATGTCTATCACCTTTCTAGATAACCTCGGATATTATTTTATTACTACGATGTATGGAAGGAGCTCGAAAGAGGGTGGGAACACCCGGGGTTATAGCATATTCGGTCTATCCAGGTCAGGGATAGTCCAAACTTGTGTGGCAAGGGATCCTGGCGTGGTCCTCGGTACAGTTTTTCTAGACATGTACTGTGACAGGTGGTACCCCAGTGCCTGGTCATTCAGTTGGAACCCATTCTCCAATAAGCGCCTTACGGTTTTGATTGTGCCCAACTAGGCTAAAACGTGAGATGCAAGCATTTCAGCTATTTGAATTAGTATTTGTACTTAGACACTATTATAATATCAGATGATTTTGATATGAAATGTTTTGGTTATCGTAAGGTAAAAACCCATCGTGTTTATGTGTGGCGTGGTTTTACGAGATACCTTTGATTTTCAAAGGATTTTGAAAACTTTAATAATTTAAATTGAGTGTGTTTTTCTCACGCTGGTTTTCCAGAATGACTCGGGTGTTATTTTATTATAATGCCCGGGTCAGACCGAATATTTCAGGTTCAGGTTAGGATGCTATGGAGCTCAGGAGATGAGCTGGATGGCGAAGACGTATTACTCGTACTTGTTTTATTCCGCTGCAGTGTTTGTTTGAAATTACCAGCAATTGTGAGGGCAGGTTGTTATAACTGTCCAGGCTGGTAATTGTTGATTTGTGTACTCTGATGTGGGATATGTATATTACAGTTTTGATTTGTGTAAAGAGCTATTGATATTATATGTTATTCAGTCCGCTGTGAGATTCTGTTTTATATAGTTTCTTCTTCTTCTACCTATTTTCTTTTCCCTCAACAATCTGTCTTTTCGGCACTCGATCGTTCGGCATGTTATACATTAAGCATTTTTATGTCGATTTTCAAGGGTCGAAAGGGCGGGTCGTGACATGTGGTATCAGAGCTTAGGTTGGCGATATACCTAGTCTTTGGTGGGGATTACTCATTAGAGATAGAGTCAGAAGTACAATAGAATAAGTTGAGTGTATTAATAGCTATGAGCGCGTAATTGTTAGTGAATATAAAATGTTTTTATATTGTGTTGAGTTATCAGTTAAGTGTTTATGAATTCTGCTCGGTACGGGAAGTACAACCGTATCGATAAGGGTTTCTAAACTCTTAAACAAGGTAAACCGACATAGTATTGTTTTAAAGTGGGTAAATGAAATAATTTTACCCAAATTATATTTTGATATAAAAAAAATAATTTTCTAAAATTATTATATATATTTAGAATGTTTGGTTGTTAATGTTATAATCAAATAAGATTATAAAATTTGTAACGGTTATATATATATATATAACCAATTAGAGATATTATAAGATACAAAAGGAGTATAACTAAAATTTGATATAAACCAGAATTTAAATCCTGGAAATTTTGGGAAAATGTTTTAAATGGGTGTGAACTAGATGTTTGAGAATTTTTAAATCTTGGGATTTTTGAAAATGTTTTCCAAAATGTTTGAAAGGAAGAATGGTGATATTATTTTTGGGAGATATTCCTGAAAGGAAATTGTTTTAAAATGAATTTTGGAAGTAAGGAAGCACTGAACTCACTTCGGTCGCTGGAAAATAATCCTGGTGATGATGGCCCCATCATCAGTATTCATTTTCGGGTTTCTAAGTGATGGATTGCTACCGTAGTGGGTGACTAAGATTGTTTGCTTTGACTTGTTTGATAAACAAGTTTTGTTTAGAAATTTCAAAAAGGTAGTGTTTTGGGGCGAAACCAAGATGTTTTGAAAAATCTGGAAGTATGATTTGATATACTAAGGGAATATACGTATATTTATGATTTCAAAGTGATTTGAAATAAAAAAAACCGGGTAATTGAATTCTGGGATTTCCATTTAAATGACTTTTGAAGTCAGGATAAAATCAGTATTGAACTTATAATGTGAAGTTGATATAGATAAGAAAAGGAAAATGTAAATTTTAATCCTGGAATTAAAAATTTAACTTGAGTAAACTAAAGTGAATAAGATAGGTTGAAATTTAACTTAAGGTAAGTTAAATAGAATAGAAGTTGGATTTGAATTGAATGGAATATAAAGTTGAAATGTAAAATGGTTATATAATTATAAGTTATAATTATTGAATGAGATGGATACACTTTAGTTATAAAGTGATATAGATAATCCAGAGTTGTGATTATTAAATGTAAATGGACTCAGGTGAGCAATATAAGATTTTAAGTAAATAAGTTTTTGGAACTTATGAATTGAGGAATGAAAAGATAAAGACTAAATGAAAATGGTATGGTATTAAGGTAAAAGGATTGGAAATTCAAAATTAGAATTTTTAAATGAAGGGTGAATTAGAATAGAGTAAATTAAAAATAAACAGGAATTGTGAAGTGGTTGTATAATTATATGTTATAAATATTGAATGTGAATAAAGCTTAAGTGGGAAATTCATGGAATTGTGAATAAATAAGTTGTATAACTTATTAAACTGGAAGAGTGGGGAAGTATAACAAAATTTAAAAGGTTAAGAAGTTGATAACAAGAAATGAATTCAATTTAAGAGTAAATGAATTGAATGTGATTTTGGAGTATGGATTGGATAAGTTGAGTATGAACTTAAGTTTTAAAGCTGAATATAACTTAAGCAGTGATATGGAATGCCTATAATAAACTTAGAAATAATTTTGTGAGTGGTTTATAAAGAATTTAGCATGTAATGAATTGTCGTTCACTATAAAATGAAGCGAATAAATCTATGTGAATTAAATGAAAGTGAATGGAAAAGAGGTAATATAGGATGGAAGTGAAGTAAATAGAAATGCAAGTGTATGAAACTGAACTAAATGGTTCGAAAATTTATTATGTGAAATAATTCCCAAGTGATAGTATAAATTGGATGTAAGATTCCAAAAACTCGGCCTTCGAAATCGGCACCCGTACTTCACTTGTACTCAAATGCCATAGATTCAAACGCCGAATCCGGCTTCCCGAAGCTTATAACAAAATAAGTATAACAACACAGCGGAAGAAAAAGAATATATCAATATATATAACATTGATACAATGACAGATAGAAAAATCTGATACAATATGATACAACAGAATGATACAACAGATATCAATATACATCAGAGATATGATACAAGAAATAGCAGCGGAAAGAAAATAGATAACACCAGCAGCGGATAGAATATCTCCAATAGAATGCTCCAATCCATAGCTAGAGGAAAGCAAGGTCAGTCGTCCAAGGACTGACTAGCTCTAGATAATCTACTCAACCTGAATATCTGAGAACCCAACTCTAGACTGCCCATGTGGAAAATGGTGGGCACTCAGAGTTTAGGAAGGGAACAATAAACTCAGAGTCAGTCGTGGGACTAGTGTGAGCAACAAAAACAGTTTATCTTTTAAACAAAGAACAAAAGAAATTTAAACATTGAAACCCGCAAAGCTTTTGGAAAATGAAACTACCATAAGGCCTCCCGCACACACACACAATGCAAACGCAGAATCGGAGGAGATTTCTCCTTATGATGGTCAAAGATGCTTACTGCGCAAAATCATTGGTTATTATTATTAGTGCATAGTGGAAAACATTTTGAAAGTATAATATTAATCTTAGCCAGCATAGACATTCTGAACTATGCCTACTATAGCTACCATCTAAACAGTGGGGCGCCACCATAAGTAAATGGCAGGTTCTACAACTAAAACCATACAGGGTTCGTATTTGTAACGACCCAGAATTTATATTAATTGAAATTAAAATATTTAATTTATTTTAAATATTAATAAGTAGATTAGTAAGTCGAATAATTTAAAATTCGAATATCTGTATTTAATTGGATAATTAAATCGATTATTTAAAAGTTGAAATTACAGAAATAATTGAAATCTGGATTTAAGGTGATTAAAAATGATTTATAAAGTTATATTAAATCATGTTGGAGTTATAGTGACGTTATAGAACTTTTAAAATTGAATTAAAAGTTAATTTGTGAAAATTGAATATTTTAATATTTAATTATCGACTGAAAAATAGCCAATTTTCGAACAGTCTTAGAATTGAACGAAACCAGTTTCATCAGATCCGTAATGTGATATTATTGTAAGGTTTCAAATTTTGTGTCAATTGGATTTACCATTTGTCCAGGGCAAGCCAAAACGCATCGAAATCGGTTTAAATCGGGTTAATTTAAAACTGATCGTTTTTCTCCGTAACTCGCACAGGTGACCGAATTAGCTTCCGAAACACATTCCATTGCGTTCGGAACGCGGGGTAAACCTTAGAAACGTCAGCCGGCACGCTCGATTTCGAGTTCGGAAAATTCGGAGTGAATAGTGTTCGTCGTTTTTTCTATAAAAGCACCCCTTTCTTTCATTTTGCAAACAAGAAAATAAACTAGGGTTTAAACACAGCCGCCACTATCATATTCCATGGCCAGAAAATCACCACGCTCTTCCCCTCCGATCTCCTCATCCGTTCACTTTCATCCAAAATCATCAACTAACAAATCGTAGAGGGCAGCGAGATCCTTAAATCCAACGGTTATGATTGGATTTCATGTGGTAGATTGTCTGTAATTCGAGCAGGAAGGCGCAACGTTTGCGCACATTTTTGAGGAGCTAGGGGAGGCCGAGCTCCACCCTTGTCTGGCCGTGGGTAGCTCTCACGTAGGCGGTTCGTATGGCGGTGGTTTGATGAACTTTCGACGTTCGTAAAGGGAGTAGCGATGAACCCTAGTCGGCGGCCAAGATGGGTTATACGCGCCTGGGAACGAACGTGAATTGAATGGGAGGGAAGAAAAAATCACGTGGCCAGGATCTGGTGTCTTGCAATTCACGGCCGTGATTGTAAGGGTTAGAAATATAAAAGAAAATTGTAAATATAATTATAATTTAATTTGTGTAATCTTTAAAATATCGTATCTCTTTCATACGAGGTCGGAATTCGACGAAACTTTTTGCGTTGCGTTTGTGTTGTCGAGCTCTTCGCAATGGAACTGGATTGGAGTCGTTTGGAGCTAGCAAAAATTTTGGGTAAAATTAAACGCACGTTTAATTTTATTAGAAATAAACGCCGAAAGTGAATTTGAAATCAAGGTGAGAACTTCTCACTCAATCGAATAGTTTCGATGTTAATTTTAAATAGTTAGATTTAAAATTGCTTGAATGTATGTCTGAATGATAAATTTTATCTGTGATTGAAATAGACATTATACACCGTTATTAAGCGGAGGTTATTTATTAAAAACATATACCACGATAATTTCACATTGAAGTGGAATTGGTATTATTTATGTATAGCAATATATATATTGGAATATGTATATATTGGAGTTGATTTCCCACATTGTATAGCGGATGAGACCCTATTGCGCCGCATAATAGCGGATAATATTTATTAAACCCATATATCGCGATATTCCGTACTGGAGCGGAATTGGTATTGTGCTAACATCTGTGGATACAGGGAAACAGGTTGGAGGGATCCGACTGGATTCCTCATCGTATTGATTTATTTACAGATATTGTGATATATTCTGTTATCATATGATGATGTGTGATGTTTGATTGTTGTGATTGATTGTTTGGTGCTGTTGCATCATCGGATCCATTTTTGAAGTTTAAAATTAACGATATTGATTTATAAAGGATTTTTAAAAGTGATTTTTTTAAATAAATAGTTGATTTATTTATAAAATGGTTTAAATTGGGATTTTTGAATTATTATGAACGATTCATATAAAAGATGTATAAAATTGATATTTTATAAATTAAAAATATTGGAATTATAAAACGAGTTTTTATAAGTGTTAAAAGGAAGTATAAATGGATTTCATAAGTGAACGAAATTTATAGACTTATAAATTGTGAAGTTATTAAATGAATAGATTTTGTAAAATAAAAGATTTATAAGTAATTATCTTATAAATCGGATTTTGGCATTTAAATGAGATATGAATGGAATTTGTTAATAATGAGATTTATAAGTTGAAGTTTTTATAAATAGAAATGGAATTTATAAACGTTGTTTTATAAAATCCGAAAGCAATTGAGTTTGATAAATTAAACATAGAAGTTTAATAAAGGAGATATATTCGCGATTTTGGATAGCGAATTGTCAATTATATGATAGGTGTAGTAATGAAGAGTTTGGATGGGAATTTTATTCACGATTTTGGACAGTGGATAATTCTTTAAGTAAAATACGTAGAAATGTTGAAATTGGTTAATGAAGTATATTCACGATTTTGGACAGTGAATACATTGTTGAATAAAATGGTTATGTTTTGGAGAAGCAATATTACGAAATGAAGTAATTGTTTTAAAAGATGTTTTAAAACGTGTTAAGTATCGAATACATGGATTTCAACATTCATTGTTGAAATAGACGTTTCGAGAAATAAGGAAATGGTGGACTATAACATTGTTGTTATAGTAAATGGTTTCCGAAAGGAAATTTTTTGTGTAGTATTGGGATTTATATGTCTATCTAAATTTCGAATCCCTATACTAGTGATTTTGAATTGTCGTAACGATGTTTTACGTAACATTCGTTTTGACTCAAATAAAATTTGTGAAAGAGAATGATTTCCTTAAAGAATGAAATATATACTTAATTATGATTTAAGTATATCGAATATTTTCCAAGTGTTGAAAATAAATGATTTGTGAATTACTTATTTTTAAATAAGTATGGAAATGCTTTTCCAATATGAAATGAACTGTTTTGAGATTTTATCTTCAAAGATAAATTGAAATGTGGAAATTGATTTGAAATTGTTTTCAAATGGTTAAGTGTGGAAAATTATATATCTTGTAAAGATATTTTTGGAAATGAAATAATTTGGAAAATTATTTGGAATCTGATGATGTTGCGTATCTTTATTGATAGCTAAATAACCAACTATCAATATTTACCCTTGAATGGGTATTTGTTGTAAATTGGATGAATTTGAATGCCACACTTATTTTTGAATAAGCGCTCACTATTCGGGTTAGCCGGGAAAGGACCATGGGGTCGTATAACCCATTCCGAATATGTGATACGTCGCTATGGATTGCATTTGATGACCGGTGTTGAAGACCGGATATTTTTGAAAACGGAAGGATTACCGTCGAGTTACTCTACATCGGCTGATCTCCGATATAGAGATTTTATCACCCTTAGTGACGGGAAGTCCGGACGTGATTAGAAAATTATCCGGATTTGCAAGGGCTACGTGAGAAGTGCCTTCGGTTCTGTTCGATCCCGAAACAGACTTGTATGGTTGTGTGTCTGACGTTACAAATTGAGATATAAAGCTGATTTCTTTCAAATACATTTCTGTTGGTGGCGGAGAATTTATTCTCTTAACTTAACACCCTTCTCTGAGACGTACGAGCTCAGAGGTTATGTAGTTGAAATTTATCAACGATATATTCCCAATTTGGTAACGTGCCATGCTGAGTGTTGCTGTGAAATGATCATTATTTGATCATTTGTGATATGATCTTTTGTTTGATCATTTATCTTTGTGATCATTTGTTTGACCCGAAGCATGGCTTTGTGGACGAGACTTCGTCGGACCTCACACCCCGGAAATGGTCAAAACAGGAAAGATGCGGCAAGGTTATTAGGGGGTAGCGCCCCTTTAGTGTATGTCATTCCTTCTGGATAGAGGTGGTATCATGGTATGGAGCCCAGATACTTAACCTATGTGGTTGCTGCATTATTATTCTTATGTGGTTGTTGGAAATCAAGGATCCTCGGATATAGATCGGTTACGATCGGGGGATGACATATTCGTGTCAGTAGTTACCCAGTTAGGGGTAACCCGGCCTTGTGTTGGCAGAGATCCGGTTAGGTTCTTGGGACGTCATTCCAGAGGCGTTTCCATGTGGCAATGGGAAGTTCCTTGGCCTGACCATTTGTTGGAAATCCAAACTCCAATACGCACCTTGTACGGTTTTAGTTGTAGAACCTGCCATTTACTTATGGTGGTCACCACTGTTTAGATGGTAGTTATAGTAGGCATAAGTGTGGAATGCCTATGCTGGCTAAGATTTATATTATACTTTCGAAATGTTTTCTACACTATACAATAATAATAATATCAAAAAGGATTTGATTTTGCGTAGTAAGCATCTTTGACTATCATAAGAAGAAATCTCCTCCAATTCTGCGTTTGCATTGTGTGTGTGGCGGGAGGTCTTATGGTAGTTTCATTTTCCAAAAGCATTGCGAAATTGACTTTAAAATTATCCTGTTGTTGTTTTAAAGATAAAAACTGTTTTAAGTTCTCACACCCGTCACCATGACTGACCTGGAGTTTATTGTTTCCTTCCTAAACTCTGGGTGCCCACCAATTTCCACACGGGCAGTCTAGAGTTAGGTTATCAGGTCATTCTGGATTTGGGATGCTGTGGAGCTTAGTGGCGAGCTGGATGGCGAGACTTATCACCTATACTATGTATTATTCCGCTGTGTATTCTGTATGAGGACAAGTTTATATAACTGTCCAGTGTTTTATTGTTGTTGTAAACTATGATGATGATGTAATGTATAAAATGATATAATTCTCTGATTTAAAGATTATTCATTTATCTATTATATGTTGTTCCGCTGCGAATGTGAGATTCTGATATTGTTTCTATTTCTGATGTTGTTCCGTTGTTCTTCTTTCTCTTTCTTCTATCTTTTCTTCTACCTCTTCTTTCTAAAAACCCTAAGAATTCGGTTTTTCGGCATTCGATGGCTCGGCAGTTGATACAGTGGACGTATCGATGTCGATATTCGGAAGTTGAAGAATCGAGTCCTTACAACATGGTATCAGAGCATATGGTTAAGCAACAACCCTGCTCTGTTGGGTGTTACTCATTAGAGATAGAGTCAGTAGTGCTCTAGAATGAGTTGAGTGTAATAATAGATACGAGCGCGTATTTGTTAGTGAATATGAAATTGTTTTATATTGTGATGATAGGTTTGTTGAGTGGTATATGGATTCTGGTAGGTATTGTCCGTACAACTATATCGATAGGGATCTCTAAACACTTATATAGAACAATTCGGCACGATATTGTTTTAAATTGGGTAAATGAAATAATTTTACCTCGATTATATTTTGCATATAAGGAAATAATTTTTCAGAATTATTAAAGAGTATATAATTGATTGTTTGATTGTTTAAAAATGTAAATATATATAAGTTGATGAAAGTTGATTGAATAATCCAAGTAAATACAACAATTGGAAAAAGAATAAATTGTATAAAAGCAAATGAATTATAAGTATGAAGTTATAATTAAAATGATTTACAATGGAAAAATAATCTTATATATAAGAAGTGAATTTTTATAAGTAAAAGATTTGTAATGTGATTTATAAAATAAAATGAAATTTTTGGAAAGAATTTAAAGCACTGAATTCACTATGTTGCTGGAAAATAATAAGGGTGATGACTACAGCATCATCAGTATCATTTTCAAGTTTCTGTATGATTGATTTGCTACCAATAGTAAATTGAAATTGAAGTTTTGTGGTGATAAACAAATTTGATTTAAAATCCAAGTTGTAAAGTGATAAATATAAGTGAAATAAGATTTATACTTATGATATGAGATAATAGATTTAACTTTGGTAAAGTTAATGAATTTGAGTAGCATAATGAAATATGATGTGAAATTTAACTAAAAGAAAGTCAAATAGATTAAATCAAATTTGGAAGTTTAAATATATAAGTTGTATAACTTATAAAATGAGTAAATGTAAGCAAAATAAAATTTGATTTTGATTAAGTAATGAATTTGACTTTAAGGAAAAGTTAAATGAAATTGAATTTAAAGTAAATTAGAAATGGGCTTAAGTTGTATAGTGAAAGCAAATGTAATCGGAAATTTGAAATGGGATATAACTTAAGTAATGGTGAATGAATTTGATTTTGGGTATCAAAATTAATTAATGAAATGAAGTGATGAATGTGAACTTGAGTTATATTAATGAAATTCAATTTTATTTGTAAAATGAAGTAGCAATTGAATTGAATAAATGGATTGGATGTTAATCAATTGAATGTAAATAAATTGATATGAACCAATAGATGTAAGTGTTAATTCATTAAAAGCAAATGAAATTGAAAGTTGAATAATTGAATGGAAGTCAATTTAATATCAACCAATTGAAATTAAAAGTGTTGAACCAAATTGAATGTAAAGAAATGTAAATTGAATAGATTTGGTTGTAATGGATGTACATTGGTTGTTATATGGATGTTGGTTGATTTTATATAAATTCATTAAATGTTAATGAAGTTGAATTGATAAAATTTGGAGCTAAAGTAATTGAACCCAAATTGAAAGTAAATGAATATGAACTGAATTTGATTTAATTTGGGAGTGAACTAATGTGAATGTAAACTAATTGAATTTGAACGAATGAATATTAGTAAAATCCAATGTTAATGATCAAATGTGATTAAATTGGAAACCAATTCATTGAATATTAATGAAAAGTGAATGTATATTGATTTGGTTATGAAGTTGTTGAATGTTTATTGGATGATGGTTGCATTTGTTGTTTGTTGCATTTGCTATATTGACACATATGTAGTTATTATGTTGCTATATGATGTATATCGATATTATTTTATATATACATGTTCTCATTGGTTTGATTGAATGTATAGTAGGTGCGGATGGCGTTTGCTTTGCATTTGGAGCTCGCTTTCGCGCTATATTAGCCGTATACGCTCGCTAAAAATATAATAAGGTACATATCTCGGATTAAATATCGTACTTTTACATTTTTTCCCTACGGGATGCCTCATCACTTGATGAGATGTATATTTGTGATATATATACACTGTCATTTTTTTTCGGATCGAGCCGCGCAAAGGAGGCTATGGCGAAATTTTCCGAAAATTTAAGGCGTTAGAATATTTTTGAGAAATTTGAAAATTTTGGAAACTTAGTAAAGTTGTTGTAAGAAGTTTAACTATGAATTTTGCAAAAGTTAAACACTTAAGAGATTTGTAAAATCAAATTTGAACGGTTTGTTTTGAAAGTTAATGGATTCTGTAATTTTTTCCTACTTGGTAATTTCGAGGACGAAATTCTTTTAAGGGGGGAAATTTGTAACGACCCAGAATTTATATTAATTGAAATTAAAATATTTAATTTATTTTAAATATTAATAAGTAGAATTAGTAAGTCGAATAATTTAAAATTCGAATATCTGTATTTAATTGGATAATTAAATCGATTATTTAAAAGTTGAAATTACAGAAATAATTAAAATCTGGATTTAAGGTGATTAAAAATGATTTATAAAGTTATATTAAATCATGTTGGAGTTATAGTGACATTATAGAACTTTTAAAATTGAATTAAAAGTTAATTTGTGAAAATTGAATATTTTAATATTTAATTATCGACTGAAAAATAGCCAATTTTCGAACAGTCTCAGAATTGAACGAAACCAGTTTCATCGGATCCGTAATATGATATTATTGTAGGGTTTCAAATTTTGTGTCAATTGGATTTACCGTTTGTCCAGGGCAAGCCAAAACGCATCGAAATCGGTTTAAATCGGGTTAATTTAAAACTGATCGTTTTTCTCCATAACTCGCATAGGTGACTGAATTAGCTCCCGAAACACATTCCATTGCGTTCGGAACGCGGGTTAAACCTTAGAAACGTCAGCCGGCACGCTCGATTTCGAGTTCGGAAAATTCGGAGTGAATAGTGTTCGTCGTTTTTTATATAAAAGCACCCATTTCTTTCATTTTGCAAACAAGAAAATAAACTAGGGTTTAAACGCAGCCGCCACTATCATATTCCATGGCCAGAAAATCACCACGCTCTTCCCCTCCGATCTCCTCATCCGTTCACTTTCATCCAAAATCATCAACTAACAAATCGTAGAAGGCAGCGAGATCCTTAAATCCAACGGTTATGATTGGATTTCATGTGGTAGATTGTCTGTAATTCGAGCAGGAAGGCGCAACGTTTGCGCACATTTTTGAGGAGCTAGGGGTGGCCGAGCTCCACCCTGGTCTGGCCGTGGGTAGCTCTCACGTAGGCGGTTCGTATGGCGGTGGTTTGATGAACTTTCGACGTTCGTAAAGGGAGTAGCGATGAACCCTAGTCGGCGGCCAAGATGGGTTATACGCGCCTGGGAACGAACGTGAATTGAATGGGAGGGAAGAAAGAATCACGTGGCCAGGATATGGTGTCTTGCAATTCACGGCCGTGATTGTAAGGGTTAGAAATATAAAAGAAAATTGTAAATATAATTATAATTTAATTTGTGTAAACTTTAAAATATCGTATCTCTTTCATACGAGGTCGGAATTCAACGAAACTTTTTGCATTGCGTTCGTGTTGTCGAGCTCTTCGCAATGGAGCTGGATTGTAGTCGTTTGGAGCTAGCAAAAATTTCGGGTAAAATTAAACGCACATTTAATTTTATTCGAAATAAACGCCGAAACTGAATTTGAAATCAAGGTGAGAACTTCTCACTCAATCGAATAGTTTCGATGTTAATTTTAAATAGTTAGATTTAAAATTGCTTGAATGTATGTCTGAATGATAAATTTTATCTGTTATTGATTGAAATAGACATTATACGCCGTTATTAAGTGGAGGTTATTTATTAAAAACATATACCGCGATAATTTCACATTGAAGTGGAATTGGTATTATTTATGTATAGCAATATATATATATATATATTGGCATATGTATATATTGGAGTTGATTTTCCGCATTGTATAGCGGATGAGACCCTATTGCGCCGCATAATAGCGGATAATATTTATTAAACCCATATACCGCGATATTCCGTACTGGAGCGGAATTGGTATTGTGCTAACATCTGTGGATGCAGGGAGACAGGTTGGATGGATCCGACTGGATTCCTCATCGTATTGATTTATTTACAAATATTGTGATATATTCTATTATCATATGATGATATGTGATGTTTGATTGTTGTGATTGATTGTTTAGTGCTGTTGCATCATCGGATCCATTTTTGAAGTTTAAAATTAACGATATTGATTTATAAAGGATTTTTAAAAGTGATTTTTTTTAAATAAATAGTTGATTTATTTATAAAATGGTTTAAATTGGGATTTTTGAATTATTATGAACGATTCATATAAAAGATGTATAAAATTGATATTTTATAAATTAAAAATATTGGAATTATAAAACGAGTTTTTATAAGTGTTAAAAGGAAGTATAAATGGATTTCATAAGTGAACGAAATTTATAGACTTATAAATTGTGAAGTTATTAAATGAATAGATTTTGTAAAATAAAAGATTTATAAGTAATTATCTTATAAATCGGATTTTGGCATTTAAATGAGATATGAATGGAATTTGTTAATAATGAGATTTATAAGTTGAAGTTTTTATAAATAGAAATGGAATTTATAAACGTTGTTTTATAAAATCCGAAAGCAATTGAGTTTGATAAATTAAACATAGAAGTTTAATAAAGGAGATATATTCGCGATTTTGGATAGCGAATTGTCAATTATATGATAGGTGTAGTAATGAAGAGTTTGGATGGGAATTTTATTCACGATTTTGGACAGTGGATAATTCTTTAAGTAAAATACGTAGAAATGTTGAAATTGGTTAATGAAGTATATTCACGATTTTGGACAGTGAATACATTGTTGAATAAAATGGTTATGTTTTGGAGAAGCAATATTACGAAATGAAGTAATTGTTTTAAAAGATGTTTTAAAACGTGTTAAGTATCGAATACATGGATTTCAACATTCATTGTTGAAATAGACGTTTCGAGAAATAAGGAAATGGTGGACTATAACATTGTTGTTATAGTAAATGGTTTCCGAAAGGAAATTTTTTGTGTAGTATTGGGATTTATATGTCTATCTAAATTTCGAATCCCTATACTAGTGATTTTGAATTGTCGTAACGATGTTTTACGTAACATTCGTTTTGACTCAAATAAAATTTGTGAAAGAGAATGATTTCCTTAAAGAATGAAATATATACTTAATTATGATTTAAGTATATCGAATATTTTCCAAGTGTTGAAAATAAATGATTTGTGAATTACTTATTTTTAAATAAGTATGGAAATGCTTTTCCAATATGAAATGAACTGTTTTGAGATTTTATCTTCAAAGATAAATTGAAATGTGGAAATTGATTTGAAATTGTTTTCAAATGGTTAAGTGTGGAAAATTATATATCTTGTAAAGATATTTTTGGAAATGAAATAATTTGGAAAATTATTTGGAATCTGATGATGTTGCGTATCTTTATTGATAGCTAAATAACCAACTATCAATATTTACCCTTGAATGGGTATTTGTTGTAAATTGGATGAATTTGAATGCCACACTTATTTTTGAATAAGCGCTCACTATTCGGGTTAGCCGGGAAAGGACCATGGGGTCGTATAACCCATTCCGAATATGTGATACGTCGCTATGGATTGCATTTGATGACCGGTGTTGAAGACCGGATATTTTTGAAAACGGAAGGATTACCGTCGAGTTACTCTACATCGGCTGATCTCCGATATAGAGATTTTATCACCCTTAGTGACGGGAAGTCCGGACGTGATTAGAAAATTATCCGGATTTGCAAGGGCTACGTGAGAAGTGCCTTCGGTTCTGTTCGATCCCGAAACAGACTTGTATGGTTGTGTGTCTGACGTTACAAATTGAGATATAAAGCTGATTTCTTTCAAATACATTTCTGTTGGTGGCGGAGAATTTATTCTCTTAACTTAACACCCTTCTCTGAGACGTACGAGCTCAGAGGTTATGTAGTTGAAATTTATCAACGATATATTCCCAATTTGGTAACGTGCCATGCTGAGTGTTGCTGTGAAATGATCATTATTTGATCATTTGTGATATGATCTTTTGTTTGATCATTTATCTTTGTGATCATTTGTTTGACCCGAAGCATGGCTTTGTGGACGAGACTTCGTCGGACCTCACACCCCGGAAATGGTCAAAACAGGAAAGATGCGGCAAGGTTATTAGGGGGTAGCGCCCCTTTAGTGTATGTCATTCCTTCTGGATAGAGGTGGTATCATGGTATGGAGCCCAGATACTTAACCTATGTGGTTGCTGCATTATTATTCTTATGTGGTTGTTGGAAATCAAGGATCCTCGGATATAGATCGGTTACGATCGGGGGATGACATATTCGTGTCAGTAGTTACCCAGTTAGGGGTAACCCGGCCTTGTGTTGGCAGAGATCCGGTTAGGTTCTTGGGACGTCATTCCAGAGGCGTTTCCATGTGGCAATGGGAAGTTCCTTGGCCTGACCATTTGTTGGAAATCCAAACTCCAATACGCACCTTGTACGGTTTTAGTTGTAGAACCTGCCATTTACTTATGGTGGTCACCACTGTTTAGATGGTAGTTATAGTAGGCATAAGTGTGGAATGCCTATGCTGGCTAAGATTTATATTATACTTTCGAAATGTTTTCTACACTATACAATAATAATAATATCAAAAAGGATTTGATTTTGCGTAGTAAGCATCTTTGACTATCATAAGAAGAAATCTCCTCCAATTCTGCGTTTGCATTGTGTGTGTGGCGGGAGGTCTTATGGTAGTTTCATTTTCCAAAAGCATTGCGAAATTGACTTTAAAATTATCCTGTTGTTGTTTTAAAGATAAAAACTGTTTTAAGTTCTCACACCCGTCACCATGACTGACCTGGAGTTTATTGTTTCCTTCCTAAACTCTGGGTGCCCACCAATTTCCACACGGGCAGTCTAGAGTTAGGTTATCAGGTCATTCTGGATTTGGGATGCTGTGGAGCTTAGTGGCGAGCTGGATGGCGAGACTTATCACCTATACTATGTATTATTCCGCTGTGTATTCTGTATGAGGACAAGTTTATATAACTGTCCAGTGTTGTATTGTTGTTGTAAACTATGATGATGATGTAATGTATAAAATGATATAATTCTCTGATTTAAAGATTATTCATTTATCTATTATATGTTGTTCCGCTGCGAATGTGAGATTCTAATATTGTTTCTATTTCTGATGTTGTTCCGTTGTTCTTCTTTCTCTTTCTTCTATCTTTTCTTCTACCTCTTCTTTCTAAAAACCCTAAGAATTCGGTTTTTCGGCATTCGATGGCTCGGCAGTTGATACAGTGGACGTATCGATGTCGATATTCGGAAGTTGAAGAATCGAGTCCTTACAACGTGGTATCAGAGCATATGGTTAAGCAACAACCCTGCTCTGTTGGGTGTTACTCATTAGAGATAGAGTCAGTAGTGCTCTAGAATGAGTTGAGTGTAATAATAGATACAAGCGCGTATTTGTTAGTGAATATGAAATTGTTTTATATTGTGATGATAGGTTTGTTGAGTGGTATATGGATTCTGGTAGGTATTGTCCGTACAACTATATCGATAGGGATCTCTAAACACTTATATAGAACAATTCGGCACGATATTGTTTTAAATTGGGTAAATGAAATAATTTTACCTCGATTATATTTTGCATATAAGGAAATAATTTTTCAGAATTATTAAAGAGTATATAATTGATTGTTTGATTGTTTAAAAATGTAAATATATATAAGTTGATGAAAGTTGATTGAATAATCCAAGTAAATACAACAATTGGAAAAAGAATAAATTGTATAAAAGCAAATGAATTATAAGTATGAAGTTATAATTAAAATGATTTACAATGGAAAAATAATCTTATATATAAGAAGTGAATTTTTATAAGTAAAAGATTTGTAATGTGATTTATAAAATAAAATGAAATTTTTGGAAAGAATTTAAAGCACTGAATTCACTATGTTGCTGGAAAATAATAAGGGTGATGACTACAGCATCATCAGTATCATTTTCAAGTTTCTGTATGATTGATTTGCTACCAATAGTAAATTGAAATTGAAGTTTTGTGGTGATAAACAAATTTGATTTAAAATCCAAGTTGTAAAGTGATAAATATAAGTGAAATAAGATTTATACTTATGATATGAGATAATAGATTTAACTTTGGTAAAGTTAATGAATTTGAGTAGCATAATGAAATATGATGTGAAATTTAACTAAAAGAAAGTCAAATAGATTAAATCAAATTTGGAAGTTTAAATATATAAGTTGTATAACTTATAAAATGAGTAAATGTAAGCAAAATAAAATTTGATTTTGATTAAGTAATGAATTTGACTTTAAGGAAAAGTTAAATGAAATTGAATTTAAAGTAAATTAGAAATGGGCTTAAGTTGTATAGTGAAAGCAAATGTAATCGGAAATTTGAAATGGGATATAACTTAAGTAATGGTGAATGAATTTGATTTTGGGTATCAAAATTAATTAATGAAATGAAGTGATGAATGTGAACTTGAGTTATATTAATGAAATTCAATTTTATTTGTAAAATGAAGTAGCAATTGAATTGAATAAATGGATTGGATGTTAATCAATTGAATGTAAATAAATTGATATGAACCAATAGATGTAAGTGTTAATTCATTAAAAGCAAATGAAATTGAAAGTTGAATAATTGAATGGAAGTCAATTTAATATCAACCAATTGAAATTAAAAGTGTTGAACCAAATTGAATGTAAAGAAATGTAAATTGAATAGATTTGGTTGTAATGGATGTACATTGGTTGTTATATGGATGTTGGTTGATTTTATATAAATTCATTAAATGTTAATGAAGTTGAATTGATAAAATTTGGAGCTAAAGTAATTGAACCCAAATTGAAAGTAAATGAATATGAACTGAATTTGATTTAATTTGGGAGTGAACTAATGTGAATGTAAACTAATTGAATTTGAACGAATGAATATTAGTAAAATCCAATGTTAATGATCAAATGTGATTAAATTGGAAACCAATTCATTGAATATTAATGAAAAGTGAATGTATATTGATTTGGTTATGAAGTTGTTGAATGTTTATTGGATGATGGTTGCATTTGTTGTTTGTTGCATTTGCTATATTGACACATATGTAGTTATTATGTTGCTATATGATGTATATCGATATTATTTTATATATACATGTTCTCATTGGTTTGATTGAATGTATAGTAGGTGCGGATGGCGTTTGCTTTGCATTTGGAGCTCGCTTTCGCGCTATATTAGCCGTATACGCTCGCTAAAAATATAATAAGGTACATATCTCGGATTAAATATCGTACTTTTACATTTTTTCCCTACGGGATGCCTCATCACTTGATGAGATGTATATTTGTGATATATATACACTGTCATTTTTTTTCGGATCGAGCCGCGCAAAGGAGGCTATGGCGAAATTTTCCGAAAATTTAAGGCGTTAGAATATTTTTGAGAAATTTGAAAATTTTGGAAACTTAGTAAAGTTGTTGTAAGAAGTTTAACTATGAATTTTGCAAAAGTTAAACACTTAAGAGATTTGTAAAATCAAATTTGAACGGTTTGTTTTGAAAGTTAATGGATTCTGTAATTTTTTCCTACTTGGTAATTTCGAGGACGAAATTCTTTTAAGGGGGGAAATTTGTAACGACCCAGAATTTATATTAATTGAAATTAAAATATTTAATTTATTTTAAATATTAATAAGTAGAATTAGTAAGTCGAATAATTTAAAATTCGAATATCTGTATTTAATTGGATAATTAAATCGATTATTTAAAAGTTGAAATTACAGAAATAATTAAAATCTGGATTTAAGGTGATTAAAAATGATTTATAAAGTTATATTAAATCATGTTGGAGTTATAGTGACATTATAGAACTTTTAAAATTGAATTAAAAGTTAATTTGTGAAAATTGAATATTTTAATATTTAATTATCGACTGAAAAATAGCCAATTTTCGAACAGTCTCAGAATTGAACGAAACCAGTTTCATCGGATCCGTAATATGATATTATTGTAGGGTTTCAAATTTTGTGTCAATTGGATTTACCGTTTGTCCAGGGCAAGCCAAAACGCATCGAAATCGGTTTAAATCGGGTTAATTTAAAACTGATCGTTTTTCTCCATAACTCGCATAGGTGACTGAATTAGCTCCCGAAACACATTCCATTGCGTTCGGAACGCGGGTTAAACCTTAGAAACGTCAGCCGGCACGCTCGATTTCGAGTTCGGAAAATTCGGAGTGAATAGTGTTCGTCGTTTTTTATATAAAAGCACCCATTTCTTTCATTTTGCAA
Source organism: Allium fistulosum (assembly GCA_030737815.1). Classification (NCBI taxonomy): domain Eukaryota; kingdom Viridiplantae; phylum Streptophyta; class Magnoliopsida; order Asparagales; family Amaryllidaceae; genus Allium; species Allium fistulosum. The sequence continues at coordinate 332,839,666 of CM060906.1, forward strand.
ACAAGAAAATAAACTAGGGTTTAAACGCAGCCGCCACTATCATATTCCATGGCCAGAAAATCACCACGCTCTTCCCCTCCGATCTCCTCATCCGTTCACTTTCATCCAAAATCATCAACTAACAAATCGTAGAAGGCAGCGAGATCCTTAAATCCAACGGTTATGATTGGATTTCATGTGGTAGATTGTCTGTAATTCGAGCAGGAAGGCGCAACGTTTGCGCACATTTTTGAGGAGCTAGGGGTGGCCGAGCTCCACCCTGGTCTGGCCGTGGGTAGCTCTCACGTAGGCGGTTCGTATGGCGGTGGTTTGATGAACTTTCGACGTTCGTAAAGGGAGTAGCGATGAACCCTAGTCGGCGGCCAAGATGGGTTATACGCGCCTGGGAACGAACGTGAATTGAATGGGAGGGAAGAAAGAATCACGTGGCCAGGATATGGTGTCTTGCAATTCACGGCCGTGATTGTAAGGGTTAGAAATATAAAAGAAAATTGTAAATATAATTATAATTTAATTTGTGTAAACTTTAAAATATCGTATCTCTTTCATACGAGGTCGGAATTCAACGAAACTTTTTGCATTGCGTTCGTGTTGTCGAGCTCTTCGCAATGGAGCTGGATTGTAGTCGTTTGGAGCTAGCAAAAATTTCGGGTAAAATTAAACGCACATTTAATTTTATTCGAAATAAACGCCGAAACTGAATTTGAAATCAAGGTGAGAACTTCTCACTCAATCGAATAGTTTCGATGTTAATTTTAAATAGTTAGATTTAAAATTGCTTGAATGTATGTCTGAATGATAAATTTTATCTGTTATTGATTGAAATAGACATTATACGCCGTTATTAAGTGGAGGTTATTTATTAAAAACATATACCGCGATAATTTCACATTGAAGTGGAATTGGTATTATTTATGTATAGCAATATATATATATATATATATTGGCATATGTATATATTGGAGTTGATTTTCCGCATTGTATAGCGGATGAGACCCTATTGCGCCGCATAATAGCGGATAATATTTATTAAACCCATATACCGCGATATTCCGTACTGGAGCGGAATTGGTATTGTGCTAACATCTGTGGATGCAGGGAGACAGGTTGGATGGATCCGACTGGATTCCTCATCGTATTGATTTATTTACAAATATTGTGATATATTCTATTATCATATGATGATATGTGATGTTTGATTGTTGTGATTGATTGTTTAGTGCTGTTGCATCATCGGATCCATTTTTGAAGTTTAAAATTAACGATATTGATTTATAAAGGATTTTTAAAAGTGATTTTTTTTAAATAAATAGTTGATTTATTTATAAAATGGTTTAAATTGGGATTTTTGAATTATTATGAACGATTCATATAAAAGATGTATAAAATTGATATTTTATAAATTAAAAATATTGGAATTATAAAACGAGTTTTTATAAGTGTTAAAAGGAAGTATAAATGGATTTCATAAGTGAACGAAATTTATAGACTTATAAATTGTGAAGTTATTAAATGAATAGATTTTGTAAAATAAAATATTTATAAGTAATTATCTTATAAATTGGATTTTGGCATTTAAATGAGATATGAATGGAATTTGTTAATAATGAGATTTATAAGTTGAAGTTTTTATAAATAGAAATGGAATTTATAAACGTTGTTTTATAAAATCCGAAAGCAATTGAGTTTGATAAATTAAACATAGAAGTTTAATAAAGGAGATATATTCGCGATTTTGGATAGCGAATTGTCAATTATATGATAGGTGTAGTAATGAAGAGTTTGGATGGGAATTTTATTCACGATTTTGGACAGTGGATAATTCTTTAAGTAAAATGCGTAGAAATGTTGAAATTGGTTAATGAAGTATATTCACGATTTTGGACAGTGAATACATTGTTGAATAAAATGGTTATGTTTTGGAGAATCAATATTACGAAATGAAGTAATTGTTTTAAAAGATGTTTTAAAACGTGTTAAGTATCGAATACATAGATTTCAACATTCATTGTTGAAATAGACGTTTCGAGAAATAAGGAAATGGTGGACTATAACACTGTTGTTATAGTAAATGGTTTCCGAAAGGAAATTTTTTGTGTAGTATTGGGATTTATATATCTATCTAAATTTCGAATCCCTATACTAGTGATTTTGAGTTGTCGTAACGATGTTTTACGTAACATTCGTTTTGACTCAAATAAAATTTGTGAAAGAGAATGATTTCCTTAAAGAATGAAATATATACTTAATTATGATTTAAGTATATCGAATATTTTCCAAGTGTTGAAAATAAATGATTTGTGAATTACTTATTTTTAAATAAGTATGGAAATGCTTTTCCAATATGAAATGAAATGTTTTGAGATTTTATCTTCAAATATAAATTGAAATGTGGAAATTGATTTGAAATTGTTTTCAAATGGTTAAGTGTGGAAAATTATATATCTTGTAAAGATATTTTTGGAAATGAAATAATTTGGAAAATTATTTGGAATCTGATGATGTTGTGCATCTTTATTGATAGTTAAATAACAGACTATCAATATTTACCCTTGAATGGGTATTTGTTGTAAATTGGATGAATTTGAATGCCACACTTATTTTTGAATAAGCGCTCACTATTCGGGTTAGCCGGGAAAGGACCATGGGGTCGTATAACCCATTCCGAATATGTGATACGTCGCTATGGATTGCATTTGATGACCGGTGTTGAAGACCGGATATTTTTGAAAACGGAAGGATTACCGTCGAGTTACTCTTTCAAATACATTTCTGTTGGTGGCGGAGAATTTATTCTCTTAGCTTAACACCCTTCTCTGAGACGTACGAGCTCAGAGGTTATGTAGTTGAAATTTATCAGCGATATATTCCCAATTTGGTAACGTGGCATGCTGAGTGTTGCTGTGAAATGATCATTGTTTGATCATTTGTGATATGATCTTTTGTTTGATCATTTATCTTTGTGATCATTTGTTTGACCCGAAGCATGGCTTTGTGACAAAGCGTAGCTTTGTGGACGAGACTTCGTCGGACCTCACACCCCGGAAATGGTCAAAACAGGAAAGATGCGGCAAGGTTATTAGGGGGTAGCACCCCTTTAGTGTATGTCATTCCTTCTGGATAGAGGTGGTATCATGGTATGGAGCCCAGATACTTAACCTATGTGGTTGCTGCATTATTATTCTTATGTGGTTGTTGGAAATCGAGGATCCTCGGATATAGATCGGTTACGATCGGGGGATGACATATTCGTGTCAGTAGTTACCCAGTTAGGGGTAACCCGGCCTTGTGTTGGTAGAGATCCGGTTAGGTTCTCGGGACGTCATTCCAGAGGCGTTTCCATGTGGCAATGGGAAGTTCCTTGGCCTGACGATTTGTTGGAAATCCAAACTCCAATACGCACCTTGTACGGTTTTAGTTGTAGAACCTGCCACTTACTTATGGTGGTCACCACTGTTTAGATGGTAGCTATAGTAGGCATAAGTGCGGAATGCCTATGCTGGCTAAGATTTATATTATACTTTCGAAATGTTCTCTACACTATACAATAATAATAATATCAAAAAGGATTTGATTTTGCGTAGTAAGCATCTTTGACTATCATAAGAAGAAATCTCCTCCAATTCAGCGTTTGCATTGTGTGTGTGGCGGGAGGTCTTATGGTAGTTTCATTTTCCAAAAGCATTGCGAAATTGCCTTTAAAATTATCCTGTTGTTGTTTTAAAGATAAAAACTGATTTAAGTTCTCACACCAGTCACCATGACTGACCTGGAGTTTATTGTTACCTTCCTAAACTCTGAGTTCCCACCAATTTCCACATGGTAAGTCTAGAGTCAGGTTATCAGGTCATTCCGGATTCGGGATGCTGTGGAGCTTAGTGGCGAGCTGGATGGCGAGACGTATCACCTATACTATGTATTATTCCGCTGTGTATTCTGTATGAGGACAAGTTTATATAACTGTCCAGTGTTGTATTGTTGTTGAAAACTCTGATGATGATGTAATGTATAAAATGATATAATTCTCTGATTTAAAGATTATTCATTTATCTATTATATGTTGTTCCGCTGCGAATGTGAGATTCTGATATTGTTTCTGTTTCTGATGTTGTTCTGTTGTTCTTCTTTCTTTTTCTTCTATCTTTTCTTCTACCTCTTCTTTCTAAAAACCCTAAGAATTCGGTTTTCCGGCATTCGATGGCTCGGCAGTTGATATAGTGGACGTATCGATGTCGATATTCGGAAGTCGAAGAATCGAGTCCTTACAGTATTGGAAAATGGATTTCCAATAAATGGTCAGGCTAAGGAACTTCCTTTCCTCCTGCCGAATGGGATCGCCTCTGGCTGGACATCCCGAGAGACAAACTGCTCTCTGCCAACACAAGGCCGGGTTACCCCTGTACCAGGTAACACACGAATATGCCATCCCCCGGTCCTTTGGGACCTTTATCCGAGGCCTTGGTAAACACACAATCACACAATAAAATGAGATCGGAGTATCCACATAGGTTAAATACCAGGGCTCCATACCTGATACCACCCTTTTCCAGAAGGAAATGACATACCCTAAAGGGCGCGACCCTCATAACCTTGCCGCATATTCCTGTTTCGACCATTTCCGGGGAGTGAGGTCTGACGAAGTCTCGTCCACAAAGCTACGCTTTGTCACAAAGCCATGCTTTGGATCAACAGATGATCAAAGTAATGATCACAAAGATAAATGATCAATCAAATGATCATATCACAAATGATCAAACAATGATCATCACACAGCAACACTCAACATGCCACATTACCAAATTGGGAGTATATCGCTGATAAATTTCAACTACATAACCTCTGAGCTCGTACGTCTCAGAGAAGGGTGTTAAGCTAAGAGAATAAATTCTCCGCCACCAACAGAAATGTATTTGAAAGAAATCTGCTTTATATCTCAAAGCGTAATGTCAGACATGTAACCATACAAGTCTGTTCCGGGTTCGAACAGAACCGAAGGCACTTCCGAAGAAGCCTTTGCAATCCGGGTATTCACAATCCCGATCGGACTTCCTATCACTTAGGAAATATGTATACCAGAGCAACTCAATGCAGAGACAATCGATAGGTTATCCTATCGTTTTCGCAAATACCCGGTCTTCAACACCGGTTTTCAAATGCTATCCATATACGACGAATCACTATTCGGAATGGGTTATATGACACAAAGGTCCTCTCCGAGCTAAACCGAATAGTGAACGTAATATTTAAAAACAAATGGGTATTGGGATTTCGGTTAAGTCACAACTTAAACCCTACTTTCTTTTCAAATGGTTTAACAAATTACCATTTTCAAATCTTTAAACAAAAAGATTCAACCTTTACGGTTTAAACAATTTCCACACTTTAATCTTTTAAACAAAAGATTCATTCACAGATTTTCCAAATTAATTTCCATTTCAATTTGATTAACTTGTTAAATCTTTAAAACAAAGATTTAACTTATAGCTTTCAAAACAATTCCATTTCAAATGGTTTAAACAAAACATCATTTTAAATCTGTTAAAAATAAACAGATTCAATCCATAGCTTTCAGAAAGAATTCATTCATAACTTGGAAAAATCATTTTTCAATTCAATCTTGAAATTCCTTTAATTAAAACTGGAATTTCATTTCTTATCTGAAAGCTCTAATTCTTTTAAAACAAACAGTTTTCATTTTGGAAATCTGATTTATTCATACGAGTTAAGGTTCTTGGGTTAAATCCAAATTCTCAAAATTATACTCTTAAAATGGTTTAACTTCATATAAACACATTTATAACATCTTTAACCATAATTTCCAAACATGGAATTCAATTCCAACTCTTGAATTTAAATTCAAATTGAATTATTTAAATTGAAACTTTACCAAGTTATTCAAAATAGCTTTTATCTTTAAAAACACCTTTTTCAAAAGCTTTAACATTTAACCCAAATCCATTTCCAAAATCAATTGAAATTAAAATTTCAATTTCAAAAATATTAAATTTAAATCATCTGTGACTTAACCGATTTCCACGTGAAATCCATATTTGTGTGTGTAAAAGTGTGGTCCAGGGGTTTAACACAATAATGCAACATCATTCAATCATTACAGATCAGAATACAAAAATATAGTTGATAAGCGGTATAAACTATAACGCTCATCTTCCATTCACAGATCACAGGTATATAAAGGTCACAGATAATAAATTACAGATCACAACATAAATCAGGATGTATCACAAAGCATCATATATCAGGGATATCAAACAATTCACCATAAAATTCAAACATTCATAAGTAAGGTCAGTTAATTGTCTGGTTAATTCAAATCAGATTAATTTCTTATGAATTACTAATCCGGGTTAATTAATATTACAAATCATTTTGATTAATTATTCTTTAATCATTTATTAACTAACCATTAATAATAAATTAATTAACTTTTAATTATAATTCATCAACCTTTAATTATTAAGAAATTAACTTTTAATTATTTAATTCACCATTTAATTAATTATCTTTAATTAATTACTTTAATTAATTATTTCTCAATTAATTATCATTCCTTAATCACCTTCATTAATTAATTAACCTTTAATTAATTATTCTCAAATTAATTACCTTAATTAATTAATCACGTTAATTAATTATTCTTTAATTAATTAACCTTTATTAATAAATTATCCTTAATTAATCACATTAATTAATTAGCCATTAATTAATTATTGTTTTAATCACTTGAGTAATCAACCTTTAATTACATACATTAATTAAGCATTTTTTTATTTAAAGATAAACCATTTACTTAATTAATCACTCAATTGCCATTTAGATCTTATTTAATTAGAAGTAAGTTCTTTAAAACTTAACTAATCCTAAAATTTAAAAATAAAGCATTTATTATTTTAAAAGAATTAACAAGAAGTTGTTTAAATTGTTTTAAATTTAAATTTGAAAAAAACTTGTTTAAAACAAAAATTGTTTTAACATCAACCTGAGACCTCTTCGGGTCTCCACTCGAGTCAAGTACCCAATTCCCCCGAGTCTTTGCAATCACTCACCTGCTTTGAGTAATTACTTCACTCGCACGAGACAAAACCCAAGATCATCGTTTCTCCAACTCCATTCGTTCCTGATACAACGTGCACGTGCACGTTCACCCAACTGGCTTCCGACCATCGACGTTCCTTCCGGCAAGTCACCAACGACCTCTACCTTCGATTCGACCACCCAGCTTCGCCTATCTCGACCCAAATCAAAATCGAGTACTTCGATCAAAACTGGTACCCAGCCGATCATCTAAAACCTTCTCGCCTCGCCAATCCCTGTCACCAGGAATCATACGATTTCGACCAAGGCTACTCCATTGACCCATGAACCTCCCCTCTAATTGCGAACGATTCCGATCATACCACGACCACGAGATTTCCCCTTGAACAATGTCGAACAGAACTAGACCCAAAACCCTATTCTTGATTCGTCCCAAAATTTCTTGCACTCGAAATTTTTTTTAACATTTTTCCTGAATTCCTAAATCAAAAATCTAGCTCTACAACAAATTTCAATATTAATTATTTGTTGAATCATCAGACATTCATAAAAAAGCATTTTCTGTTCTTTTACGAATTGCACTTTGAATACTTGCCTAAAAGTTATCATTTTTGTTTTAAAAATCTTAGCTTGGTATATTTAATCCAGATATGAAATCGAATCAACAAATTAAAACATTTAAATTTTCAACATTTTATTTTTTTTCTTCTTTAAACCTGTATAAACAATATTTACATTCACTGCTATGGTTTAAAAATCACTTCCAGGTTATGTTTTAAGTTTTAAACAACCTACTTAGTTAAAATTCTAAGCTTTGTATGTTTATATGAAGATGTATAAGTTTCTTTACATTTCTTTGCTCAGGAATCTTAAAAACTGAAGAACATCACAGAATTAACCTTCCAGATAACATCTTAGAACAATATACTTACAATATATAGTAAACACAAGATTTACATAAACTAATTACCGAACTTAAGCTTTAGAAATAGTTTGTTTACTCACCTAAATTCCAGAAGAAAGAAAAACAGAGCTTCCACTTTGAAACTGGCTTGTGAAATTTGCAAGCTGAAGATCTTTTTCTTTGATATATACTGTTGTTTTTTTTAAAGTAAAGTTTTGTTTTAAGTTGAAGATGCTGTTGCTTTCCTCAGTTTGTAAATTGATTTGTATTTTTTTTCTTCTGAACGAACTAGAAAAGGAAGATGAACACATACATATAGAGGAACAACTGAAAAAAAGGAAATGAGTTGTACAGGATGTTATGGTTTGTTTGTACAATCATTTCAGAGATATTTCTTTTGTATATGGAGCCTGAAAACATTTTTCAACATTTCGAATGACTTGTTTGTGCTAGCATTAAATGCATGAGTACTTTGTGTTTCCTTATGATATTTATAATTTCTTTTTACTTTACTTTGCCTATTTTGTATATGTACCAAGATACTTCTTTTACTTGTTCTATCCTACTACTACATATACATATTTACTTGCCTTTGCAAGCTTTAACTCGGCTGTACATGTATTTCTTGTTTCTTTTTACAAGTTAATTCATACTTGTATCATCTTGTTTTCATTTGCAAGCTTCACATATTTGTTTATTTGTTTTCCTACTTATATATATGTTTTGTTTTATTGCTTTGTCTTATTACTTTATAGTATGAATAACTTCTATTTTAACATGTTGTTAAATTTTATTTATGTGTTACTATATATGTATTTTTCATAATTTATTTTATATAGTTGTATTTAATTATTAACATGATATTAAGATTTATTTTTAATATATTGACTTTATATTGTAAAAAAACTATATATATATATATATATATATGTTTATAAACTCAAATATTTATTAAACCATCAATTCTAAATTATTATTATTATCAATTATTATTATTAAACCATTTATTTAAGATTTAAATTCAAATCAAATATATACATATATATTCAATTTTTTTACTCATATATGCTCAAATACATATATATACATATATATACAATATTTACAATATTTTTAAATTTAAATGATTTACACAAAATATATTTGGATATCGGGGAAACTCGCATCACTTAACCATTTAATTTTTACAAATTTTTATTCAAAAATTAATTAATTATCAATTTAAACTTATTAAAAATTCGGGATCGTTACAGACTTCCCCCCTTAAAAAAATTTCGTCCTCGAAATTGCCAAGGAGACACAAAGATAGATGAAGAATATTTCATCGAATCAACTGAATATTTATTCTGCATTTGGCTTACCAAATCAGAATATCAATGATAGATACAAGAATGAATCTGTTTAACAATCAACAAAATACGTGAGTTATCAAGATCTACGAAATATGCAGTGGCATTGGTTAGTTCGAAGGGATAACTAACCGTTCGTAGAATATATTGGGACCCAAAGAATAGATATATAGATACAATTCCAATGCTTTTAGTTTAGAAACTAAATTATACCTATCAACCATAGCAATCAACGCAACCAATACATCCAAACAAACAATTTTGGTCCATCCGGAGTTTACGTCCCATTCAAATATATCGAATCTTCTTCCTGAATCTACCAGAAATCATCGAAGAATTGAGAAAAAGATGCTGAACAAAAGAGATTGATAGATAAAAGATTGCCTCCTTGTTTTTACAGGATATTGACCATTTATAGTCGCATTCCCTTGTCCCCTATCTCATCCTCTTCTTGCACTCATACTCACTATCAGTGGATAGTAAGAGAATTTACTGAGGCTTTCGAACGGATATCTTAGAGATTACTCATTCTAGGGTATACTTCACCCTATCTCTAATGAGCTACTTAATGTGTTATACTCCTGAGCTAAAGTTTTTCCCTCAGCTCTGATACCAAATGTAAGATTCCAAAAACTCGGCCTTCGAAAATCGGCACCCGTACTTCACTTGTACTCAAATGCCGTAGATTCAAACGCCGAATCTGGCTTCCCGGAGCTTATAACACAATAATTATAACAACACAGCGGAAGAAAAAGAATATATCAATATATATAACATTGATACAATGACAGATACAAAAATCTGATACAATATGATACAACAGAATGATACAACAGATATCAATATACATCAGAGATATGATACAAGAAATAACAGCGGAAAGAAAATAGATAACACCAGCAGCGGATAGAATATCTCCAATAGAATGCTCCAATCCATAGCTAGAGGAAAGCAAGGTCAGTCGTCCAAGGACTGACTAGCTCCAGATAATCTACTCAACCTGAATATCTGAGAACCCAACTCTAGACTGCCCGTGTGGAAAATGGTGGGCACCCAGAGTTTAGGAAGGGAACAATAAACTTCGAGTCAGTCATGGGACTGGTGTGAGCAACAAAAACAGTTTATCTTTTAAACAAACAACAAAAGAAATTTAAACATTGAAACTCGCAATGCTTTTGGAAAGTGAAATTACCATAAGGCCTCCCGCACGCACACACAATGCAAACGCAGAATCGAAGGAGATTTCTCCTTATGATAGTCAAAGATGCTTACTACGCAAAATCATGGGTTATTATTATTAGTGCATAGTGGAAAACATTTTGAAAGTATAATATTAATCTTAGCCAGCATAGACATTCTGAACTATGCCTACTATAGCTACCATCTAAACAGTGGGACGCCACCATAAGTAAATGGCAGGTTCTACAACTAAAACCGTACAGGGTTCATATTGGAAAATGGATTTCCAACAAATGGTCAGGCTAAGGAACTTCCTTTCCTCCTGCCGAATGGGATCGCCTCTGGCTGGACGTCCCGAGAGACAAGCTGCTCTCTGCCAACACAAGGTCGGGTTACCCCTGTACCAGGTAACTCATGAATATGCCATCCTCCGGTCCTTTGGGACCTTTATCCGAGGCCTCGGTAAACACACAATCACACAATAAAATGAGATCGGAGTATCCACATAGGTTAAATATCAGGGCTCCATACCTGATACCACCCTTTTCCAGAAGGAAATGACATACCCTAAAGGGCGCGACCCTCATAACCTTGCCGCATATTCCTGTTTCGACCATTTCCGGGGAGTGAGGTCTGACGAAGTCTCGTCCACAAAGCTACGCTTTGTCACAAAGCCATGCTTTGGGTCAACAGATGATCAAAGTAATGATCACAAAGATAAATGAACAATCAAATGATCATATCACAAATGATCAAACAATGATCATCACACAGCAACACTCAGCATGCCACATTACCAAATTGGGAGTATATCGCTGATAAATTTCAACTACATAACCTCTGAGCTCGTACGTCTCAGAGAAGGGTGTTAAGCTAAGAGAATAAATTCTCCGCCACCAACAGAAATGTATTTGAAAGAAATCTGCTTTATATCTCGAAGCGTAATGTCAGACATGTAACCATACAAGTCTGTTCCGGGTTCGAACAGAACCGAAGGCACTTCCGAAGAAGCCCTTGTAATCCGGGTATTCACAATCCCGATCGGACTTCCCATCACTTAGGAAATCTCTATACCGAAGCAACTCAGTGCAGAGACAATCGATAGGTTATCCTATCGTTTTCGCAAATACCCGATCTTCAACACCGGTCTTCAAATGCTATCCATATACGACGAATCACTATTCGGAATGGGTTATATGACACAAAGGTCCTCTCCCGGCTAAACCGAATAGTGAACGTAATATTTAAAAACAAATGGGTATTGGGATTTTAGTTAAGTCACAATTTAAACCCAACTTTCTTTTCAAATGGTTTAACAAATTACCATTTTCAAATCTTTAAACAAAAAGATTCAACCTTTACGGTATAAATAATTTCCACACTTTAATCTTTTAAACAAAAGATTCATTCACAGATTTTCCAAATTAATTTCCATTTCAATTTGATTAACTTGTTAAATCTTTAAAACAAAGATTTAACTTATAGCTTTCAAAACAATTCCATTTCAAATGGTTTAAACAAAACTTCAATTTAAATCTGTTAAAAATAAACAGATTCAATCCATAGCTTTCAGAAAGAATTCATTCATAACTTGGAAAAATCATTTTTCAATTCAATCTTGAAATTCCTTTAATTAAAACTGGAATTTCATTTCTTATCTGAAAGCTCTAATTCTTTTAAAACAAACAGTATTCATTTTGGAAATCTGATTTATTTATACGAGTTAAGGTTCTTGGGTTAAATCCAAATTCTCAAAATTATACTCTTAAAATGGTTTAACTTCATATAAACACATTTATAACATCTTTAACCATAATTTCCGAACATGGAATTCAATTCCAACTCTTGAATTTAAATTCAAATTGAATTATTTAAATTGAAACTTTACCAAGTTATTAGAAATAGCTTTTATCTTTAAAAACACCTTTTTCAAAAGCTTTAACATTTAACCCAAATCCATTTCCAAAATCAATTGAAATTAAAATTTCAATTTCAAAAATATTAAATTTAAATCATCTGTGACTTAACCGATTTCCACGTGAAATCCATATTTGTGTGTGTAAAAGTGTGGTCCAGGGGTTTAACACAATAGTGCAACATCATTCAATCATTACAGATCAGAATACAAAAATATAGTTGATAAGCGGTATAAACTATAACGCTCATCTTCCATTCACAGATCACAGGTATATAAAGGTCACAGATAATAAATTACAGATCACAACATAAATCAGGATGTATCACAAAGCATCATATATCAGGGATATCAAACAATTCACCATAAAATTCAAACATTCATAAGTAAGGTCAGTTAATTGTCTGGTTAATTCAAATCAGATTAATTTCTTATGAATTACTAATCCGGGTTAATTAATATTACAAATCATTTTGATTAATTATTCTTTAATCATTTATTAACTAACCATTAATAATAAATTAATTAACTTTTAATTATAATTCATCAACCTTTAATTATTAAGAAATTAACTTTTAATTATTTAATTCACCATTTAATTAATTATCTTTAATTAATTACTTTAATTAATTATTTCTCAATTAATTATCATTCCTTAATCACCTTCATTAATTAATTAACCTTTAATTAATTATTCTCAAATTAATTACCTTAATTAATTAATCACGTTAATTAATTATTCTTTAATTAATTAACCTTTATTAATAAATTATCCTTAATTAATCACATTAATTAATTAGCCATTAATTAATTATTGTTTTAATCACTTGAGTAATCAACCTTTAATTACATACATTAATTAAGCATTTTTTTATTTAAAGATAAACCATTTACTTAATTAATCACTCAATTGCCATTTAGATCTTATTTAATTAGAAGTAAGTTCTTTAAAACTTAACTAATCCCAAAATTTAAAAATAAAGCATTTATTATTTTAAAAGAATTAATAAGAAGTTGTTTAAATTGTTTTAAATTTAAATTTGAAAAAAACTTGTTTAAAACAAAAATTGTTTTAACATCAACCTGAGACCTCTTCGGGTCTCCACTCGAGTCAAGTACCCAATTCCCCCAAGTCTTTGCAATCACTCACCTGCTTCGAGTAATTACTTCACTCGCACGAGACAAAACCCAAGATCATCGTTTCTCCAACTCCATTCGTTCCTGATACAACGTGCACGTGCACGTTCACCCAACTGGCTTCCGACCATCGACGTTCCTTCCGGCAAGTCACCAACGACCTCTACCTTCGATTCGACCACCCAGCTCCGCCTATCTCGACCCAAATCAAAATCGAGTACTTCGATCAAAACTGGTACCCAACCGATCATCTAAAACCTTCTCGCCTCGCCAATCCCTGTCACCAGGAATCATACGATTTCGACCAAGGCTACTCCATTGACCCATGAACCTCCCCCCCTATTGCGAACGATTCTGATCATACCACGACCACGAGATTTCCCCTTGAACAATGTCGAACAGAACTAGACCCAAAACCATAATCTTGATTCGTCCCAAAATTTCTTGCATTCGAAATTTTTTTCAACATTTTTCCTGAATTCCTAAATCAAAAATCTAGCTCTACAACAAATTTCAATATTAATTATTTGTTGAATCATCAGATATTCATAAAAAAGCATTTTCTGTTCTTTTACGAATTGCACTTTGAATACTTGCCTAAAAGTTATCATTTTTGTTTTAAAAATCTTAGCTTGGTATTTTTAATCCAGATATGAAATCGAATCAACAAATTAAAACATTTAAATTTTCAACATTTTATTTTTCTTCTTCTTTAAACCTGTATAAACAATATTTACATTCACTGCTATGGTTTAAAAATCACTTCCAGGTTATGTTTTAAGTTTTAAACAACCTACTTAGTTAAAATTCTAAGCTTTGGATGTTTATATGAAGATGTATAAGTTTCTTTACATTTCTTTGCTCAGGAATCTTAAAAACTGAAGAACATCACAGAATTAACCTTCCAGATAACATCTTAGAACAACATACTTACAATATATAGTAAACACAAGATTTACATAAACTAATTACCGAACTTAAGCTTTAGAAATAGTTTGTTTACTCACCTAAATTCCAAAAGAAAGAAAAACAGAGCTTCCACTTTGAAACTGGCTTGTGAAATTTGCAAGCTGAAGATCTTTTTCTTTGATATATATTGTTGTTTTTTTAAAGTAAAGTTTTGTTTTAAGTTGAAGAGGTTGTTGCTTTCCTCAGTTTGTAAATTGATTTGTATTTTTTTTCTTCTGAACGAACTAGAAAAGGAAGATGAACACATACATATAGAGGAACAACTGAAAAAAAGGAAATGAGTTGTACAGGATGTTATGGTTTGTTTGTACAATCATTTCAGAGATATTTCTTTTGTATATGGAGGCAGAAAACATTTTTCAACATTTCGAATGACTTGTTTGTGCTAGCATTAAATGCATGAGTACTTTGTGTTTCCTTATGATATTTATAATTTCTTTTTACTTTACTTTGCCTATTTTTTATATGTACCAAGATACTTCTTTTACTTGTTCTATCCTACTACTACACATACATATTTACTTGCCTTTGCAAACTTTAACTCGGCTGTACATGTATTTCTTGTTTCTTTTTACAAGTTAATTCATACTTGTATCATCTTGTCTTCATTTGCAAGCTTCACATATTTGTTTATTTGTTTTCCTACTTATATATATGTTTTGTTTTATTGCTTTGTCTTATTACTTTATAGTATGAATAACTTCTATTTTAACATGTTGTTAAATTTTATTTATGTGTTACTATATATGTATTTTTCATAATTTATTTTATATAGTTGTATTAACTTATTAACATGATATTAAGATTTATTTTTAATATATTGACTTTATATTGTAAAAAAAACTATATATATATATATATATGTTTATAAACTCAAATATTTATTAAACCATCAATTCTAAATTATTATTATTATCAATTATTATTATTAAACCATTTATTTAAGATTTAAATTCAAATCAAATATATACGTATATATTCAATTCTTTTACTCATATATGCTCAAATACATATATATACAATATTTACAATATTTTTAAATTTAAATGATTTACACAAAATATATTTGGATATCGGGGAAACTCGCATCACTTAACCATTTAATTTTTACAAATTTTTATTCAAAAATTAATTAATTATCAATTTAAACTTATTAAAAATTCGGGATCGTTACATTGGATATACGAAGGAAATGGAAGTAAATAAATTGAGTGAGATTCAATTTAAAATGAATTAGATTTGGTTGCAATGGAAACTTAACTTAAGTAATTATTTATGGAATGGATTCATAAATAAAATTAACATAGATTGGAGTGTGTTTGCTATAAAAACAAAGCGAACAAAGTTTGGTAGATAACTTGAATAGGCATCAAAAGGAAACTAGATAAATTGATTAGAGTCAATTTTAAAAAGGAAATAAATTGAAAACTGATAAAACGTGTTTGCATATAGTGGAAGTGAATAATGAATGGAATGCAAATAAATTGATTGTGAATCAATTTGAAGTTGAATAAAGGTGAATTTATGTAAGTAAAATACATATAAGCCAAATTGGAATGGTATGAGTTGTTTGTTGGAAATATAAACTAAATGCAATAAAATTTGGTTGTAGATCATTTTGAATTGAATGAAATGAATATATGGTCCATGAGAAGGAAATTAAATTAGTGTTGGAACCTTAAAATTGTTTGTATATATATGAGTGGTATGTTTGGGTTATGAAGTTTAGATCTTTAGCTAGTTAAATAAATGAAATGTTATAAAATTTCATCTTTATGAAAAATTATGTGCTTATTTTGAGTAAGTATATGTACATGAAGCTGTTGGATAAAATTTGGGTTGCGTAATTGCATATAACATAAGCCTAGCTTAATAACGCTAAATAAAGGTACGCCTACACAATAAAGTAAAGAAATGAAATATATTGATATATATTTTGTCTTCCGACCGTGTGGGTCGATGTATATATATTTATCTCTTTTGTGATATTGTAAAAGGCTCTCCGTACAAAGGAGACGCTGCCAAAAAATTTCGGAAATTTAGGGTGTTAGAAAATTTTTGGAAATTTTTGGAAACTTTTGGTAACTAGGAAAAGTGGGTTTTTGAATTGAAGTTGAAATAAAAGGTTTTAGAGTTGGGAATGGAAACAAATGGTTCTGGATTAATCTAAAAGGGGTAGGGAAGTGAATGTAGGATTGTAACTAAGTGGGTTTCAGAAAAGTTAATGGGTTTGGAAGCATTTTTCCAACCTTAGCAAATTTTGGGGACGAAATTTTTATAAGGGGGGAGGAATGTAACGACCCAGGATTTTGGTCGTTGATTTTGAACATTTAATTTATTTTAAATGTTGAATTTGAATTACTAATTGTTCTTGAATATGGAAGAATTTCTGAAATGGTTTAAAATTCCAAATATAACGATTTATTTGATTTGGCAAAATAGTAAATTAATATTTGGAATTGGGGATAATATGTGAATATGGAAATAAATGGACATGGAAATGATTTCTAAATTTTTTAGAATTATAATATGGACCTTTGAATGGGATTTAAAAGATGATAAATTTAAAATTGGATTTTATATATTAATTTAATAGTGGAATTAATATATAGTGATAGTGTAAAGAATTGAATCTTGTTTAAAAATGAATCGAAGTGATTTCTAATATGAATATAAATTCTATTTGAATTATGATGGAGTTAGTAAGTTCTAAAATGGAAATTTTAAACGATTTCGATGATTTTGAAAATCGCTCGATTTAATTGACGCGTTAAAATAGCTTTCCGGGGCATAGTCTCAGAATTCGACGAAACCAGTTCCATCGACGCGTTAAAATAGCTTTCCGAGGCACAGTCTCGGGGCCTAATTCGCTCGATACGGAATAGAAACGCGTTGAAATTTAAATCGAAAATTTAATATTTTAATTTGATTCAAAAAGCTATCTTCCACATACGATCGAATTAGGCCCCGAGACATGTTCCATTGTGTTCGGAATAGGGGTAAAACATTATAAACGCCAGGCGGCACGTTTCATTTGGAGTTCTTTGAAAAAGCATGTAAAAATTGAAATAAATTTATAAAATAATGTTATATACGTATATAAATACTGTTTCAATAGTAAACCCTAACATTTTAACACGCAACCGCCATAGATTTTTCAATGGCCGAAAGTTGATCTCCTTTCCCCTCAAATTCCTCCACAACCAGGCCGAATTAGAAGAAATCTTCTACTACAAAAGCGTAAAGGGGAGTGAGGTCTTCATGATGACCGGTGATGATCAGAATTCGCGGAGCATGTGTAACGACTTGAAATTTTCAACCATTCGCATCCATATATGTCGGATTTGAATTGCTCAAAATATCAGATTGTTATTTAAAATTTGGCAAAACTCAGCATATACAGTAAATAAATAATCATAGAATCACAGACACAGAGTAATATAACAATAATGCAACGGAAACAAAAGAATAGTAGTTCATGAAGCTACTATATAGATACAACAGAGTTAAATAAGATACAACAAAAGTCTCGAATATATAGATGTCTCAATAAAATAGTCAATACAAGATCTAAATACATCACTGGAATCAACTGAATAACTGATAGCAGAATAGATAGATAGCGGGATCTCCAAGCGAAGCTCCAACTCCAAAGGTGAGTCTCAAATGCTGTATCACTCGGTCTGACCCGAGCGTAAAGAAAAACACCAAAACACTCGAGTCAGGATTAACATTCTTATATCAATAAATCCAACTCAAGTGAAATATCAACTGAAATACAAGTAACTCAAAGGATGTTTGGGATAACCATCCTCTAAGGATCCGTTAAACTATCTACTATGTAGTAATAATTCGCTATTATAATAATGTCTATAATAAAATAAACTTACTTTAAAATAGTATTAAGGAGTGACCCAATGTTCCCCTTAACACGTGATAGTCCCAGTAGTCTCTCCAGTATTAGCATACTCCCAGATCGGGGGCTACCCTCAATACTCCACAGGCTGCGGGAGAAATCCAAACTCGTAGTAAAGCTCGATATGGTGTAACGACCCGTATTTTCACGGATCGAAAAGTTCGTCAAATCTGGAGTTTTAGCATTTTGAGCCATTTCAGATTTTAGGCAAATTTTGCCTAAGTCCTAAGTCGTTCACGACTTAGCATGAGTCGTGAGTCGTATACGACTTAGGAGATAGGAGTGACCCAGGACTTGGAGTTAAGTCATTTGAACGACTTAAGAGTTGGAATGTTTGGAGCCTAGGTCGTGTAGGAAGTAAGTCGTGGGATGACTTAAATTGACTGACCGACTTAAGGAAAGTGCGACCTAAGGGGATAAGTCGTAGCTGGGCTAAGTCAGTAGGTCGAAGTTAACTCGACAAGTGTTAAGTCGTAGGTTGTAAGTCGTCGCCGAGTTAAGGGATAGACAACCTAAGTAAGTGACCGACCTAGGGATTTACGACATAAGAGCTGACCGAGTTAAGTGATGAGTCGTACCCCAGTTATCTGATGAGTCGTACCCCAGTTATCTGATGAGTCGTACCTAGTTATTTGATAAGTCGTAGAATGGGTTATCTCGTCTAACCAGTTAAGTTGTGGACGAGTTAAGGGATGAGTCGTAAGCTGTTGAGTCGCGCGTAGGTGATAACTCGCGCAAGTGGATGAGTCGTAGCCTTTGTGATAAGTCGTATACGAGTTAGTAGTTGAGTCGTCTAACCAAGTAAGGCGCGTGCGCATTTAGGTCGTAGACAGGGGGTCTGGTGAGTCGTAGGCGCATGCCATAAGTCGGAGACGACTTAGGAGATAGCTGTTTTATCGTGAGTCATAGGCAGAAGTGTGTTAAGTCGTTGAAGCCAGAAGTTAAGTCGTAGGGTGTTGAGTCGTAAGTCGTAGATGACTCATGAAGGCGGACGAGTTACGACTTAGGGTATTTTCTGCTATAAATAGGAGAGCTTCTCTTCATTTTGGGGATCCGGATTTTGAAGCGACGAAGTGCTGCCATTTTGAGAGCTCGACTTCTACACTTCTTCACTTCTTTTCTCCACTCTAATCTAGTGATTCCTTTCATCCAAATCGAAGATCAAGATTGAAGATTCAAGAGCTAAAGTTGAAGATCTTCATCTTTTCAAGAGAGATTTCTTCGTTTAAAGCGGATTCGTGATAGATCAAGCTTGATCCTTCGCTGTCCAGATCTGAAGCGTATTGATTTGAGGTTGTTTAGGTGATTTGGTGAGTGGTGATTATCTCTCACACGGATCCAAAGGAGTAGATCGGATTGTTGGCTCGATTTGATGTTAAAATAGTGATTTCCATGCATTTTCTTCATCCTAAGTGTAGATCCATATAGATCCATTGTTCATGATGATGTTACATCCATTTTATCATATGTTAACCTATGCAAGTTCATTCATCAAGTTTGTAGAGATATAATCCATGTTTTCATGCTTATTGGACTTTCAACTCTTTAATTACGAAAATGCCATTATTGTTATAATTGTCTACTTAGATCATATTGGAATGCTTGATTGCTTGGATTGATGTTTGATTTGATTGCTTGTTATGAACTTGATGATTAGATTTAGATCGAAGATGATTCAAAAGCTAAGGGAAAGGCTCTTGAGTTGGAAAAGCTGCTCGTGGCATATGTAGCGGGATGATGAAGCTCTTATGCATAGATTTGATGATGTGAAGTTGAGATGAGGCTTTGCAAGGATGTAATGAAGCGAGGCATCATATGATGAAGACTTGGTCTAATCCAGACGGGATCATTCCAAGCATGTTGATAACTCGGTGATATGATTCGAGTTGAGGATAATGAATGGATATGAGAATAGTCGTCGAGGAGGATGACTAGGAGGCTTGGATAGCATCGTTGTTGAAGGTTCTAGCATGCTCTAAGCAAGAGTACGTTTGGGCAGATTCGATAGTCCCAACGGCCAACTGTTGATGGTCGAGTACTCTGGGCAGATTCGATAGTCCTAGGCACGGGCTGCGACGACGTGCGGGAGTTATGTCTAGAACCGGGGTTTCCATTAGCCCTTGACGGACGGCTGAAAGAATGTGCCGGTCATTCAATTAACGGTGATATCGAAGCAATGATAACAGTGATAGCCAGAGTCATGGATGTTTGGTTGTATCGTCATTCGGACTCAAGAGCGGTATTTTCTGGGTGCTTATCTGATTTAGGCCTTGGTACTTGGAAAACATCGCCCTTGACTCGAGTGATAGTAGCTTTACTTTAAATTGTATGCTCTGCTATGTTTGCTTCTGCTTAGTGTATGTCTGGGGCTATCACTGTGAAATGAGGTTGGAGTGGGAGGGTTGTATTCCTATTCCTTTTCCTTTATGCTCTTTTGGTATGTTGTTAGTTAATTTACTGCTCACTAAGACTGTTGTCTGACTCAAGGCTTTATGTTTTAATTCTTATTGCCTTGGGCTGTTCGTCCATTTTTGGGACGGGCAGACTAGGTAACAGGTGACAGGTGCTGTTCTCTTCTCACGATGCTGATATCGAAGACGAGCTGGAGGGTTGCATATTATCTTCTTATTATATGTACTGGATGTTCCGCTGTTTTGTATTCTCTGAGAGATATGTAGTGAGGCTTGATGTATTGACTATTTGGATGCTTGTATTCAACTATTATGGAGTTTTATATGATGGCATTTTGTTCTGTAAAGCTTCACTATACATATGTTCTATTGTATTTTGTCCATGCGCTGTGAGCAATACGATAGATTCTGTTGTTTTAATTTACCCTGACAATCGTCCATGGTCGCCTGGCACACTTTACAACGCACCTTCTCTAGATTCGGTGCAGGGGTCATGGGTGGTCGTCACATTTGGTATCAGAGCATTGGTTAATCGATTTTACCCAACGCTCGCCATCGTAACTACGTATGAGAGACGTAATTGTATTTTGATGGATGAATACTATAGATAATATAGTAGTTTAGTAGAGTCGAGTCCTTTATGCAGTTGTTTCTCTAGATGTTCTAATCATTCCTTTTTATAGATATTGAGAATGAGTCGAAGAGGGAGACCAGCTGCTAGGGAATGCCGTGCTACTGAAGAGACTGCTGATTATGAAGCCATGTTCGAAGCTATGATGACTTCAATCATGAGAAGGATACCAGTTCCGGGGGCAGCAGTTGATGTTGGAGTTCAAGTCCAAACTCCGAAACCAGTGGATTTTGCTAAGCTGTGCAAGGATTATACTGCTCTTGGAGGGAAGGTTTTCTTGGGAATAGAATCTACCATTGAGGTCCAGAGGTGGATAGATGCTTGTAGAAGGATCTTTGGTGATTTGGGAATTGATGATGCAACTAAGAGGAAGTTGGCATCGAGACAGCTTCAAGGGAGAGCTTCTGATTGGTGGAACTCTATTACCATCACTACTCCGTAAGAAGAGATTACTTGGGAGCAATTCCAAGTCAGATTTGCTAAGTTCATTTCTACAGCTCAGAAGTCTGTTCTGTTCAAGAAGTTTGTAGAGCTCAAGCAGGGGGGAAGATCTGTTCTTGAGTATGTTTCTGAGTTTGAAGCTTTGTCCAAGTATGCCCGGTCATATATTGAATCTGCTTATCAGAAGAATGAGAAGTTTGTGACCGGCTTGGATAGTTATCTTGGGAGGCAGTTGGTGGATCATTTGGACGATTCATTTGAGAAGCTTGTGGAGAAAGCTCTCAGGCATGAGAGTTTGTTTCCTAAGGATGGATCTGTTGTTGCTGTGACCAGGGAAGAGTCTAAACCCCAGCAGGGTGGAAACAAGAAGAGGAAGCAGCAGCAGTAGAAGGGTAAGGATGGTCAGAAGAAGCCAAAAGGCGAGGTGACTTGCTACAACTGTCAGCAGAAGGGCCATTTCTCGAAGGATTGTAAGAATCCTAAGGTGCCGATGAAGTGTCACAACTGTGACAAGCCGGGACATTTCAGAAAGAATTGTCCAGAGCCAAGGAGGGACAAGCAGATTGTGCAAGCTTATGCTTTGGGAGCTGTTCCGTCGTCTTCGAAAGCTCCTACTACTGAAGAGAAGGGAAAGAGTGTGGTGGTTCAAGGTACTCTTTTCCTATGTGGTATTCCAGTTAGAGTTTTGTTTGATACTGGAGCATCGCATTCGTTTGTTTGTAATGAACTAGTAGGCCGGTTAGATTTGAAGTCGGATAATGTTGATAGGCCATTGGTTGTGACTAATCCAGTTGGGGGTTCATCTTGTTTGTGTATGTTATGCCGTGGTCTAGTTGTATCGAGTCATGGTTGCTCTTTTGTTTGTGATTGTTTTGTTCTGAACTTTGCAGGGTTCGGAATTATCTTGGGTATGGACTGGCTTAGGAAGTATGCGGCAAAGGTTGATTGCGAAAGGCTGGAAGTGACAGTCGAGAATGTGGAGGGGCGAAAGGTTGTGATACGATGTAAGCATGAGGAAGGCGTCTTCATGAGCTTCATGTATTCGCTGGTTGTTCCACGGGATGGACTGTCATCAGTGCCGATCGCTAATGGATTCGAGGATGTCTTTGACGAAGTCAAAGGGTTGCCGCCGCATAGAGAGATCGAGTTTCGTATAGATCTAGTGGAAGGAGCCAGACCTGTTGTGATGTCTCTTAGGCGGATGGCGCCTAGGGAACAGCAAGAGTTGAGGGTGCAAGTTGATGACCTTTTACAGAAAGGATTCATTCGGCGTAGTGTGTCCGAGTGGGGTGCACCAGTTGTGTTCGCAACCAAGGCAGATGGGTCGTTAAGATTGTGCGTCGATTATCGTGAGCTGAATAAGGTGACTAAGAAGAACAAGTATCCATTGCCGAGAATAGATGACTTGTTTGATCAGCTTCACGAAGCTAAGGTGTTTTCTCAGATGGATTTGGCAACGGGATTTCACCAGTTGAGAGTAGCTAAGGATAGTGTGCCGAAGACTGCTTTTAGGACACCATCTGGTTTCTTTGAGTGGCTGGTAATGCCGTTTGGATTGACTAACGCGCCAGCATATTTTGTGGATCTTATGAATAGAGTGTTCAGAGATCAGTTGAATAAGTTCGTACTTGTGTTCGTGGATGATATTCTGATTTATTCCAGAACGGAAGAGGAGCACAAGACGCACTTGCGTATGGTTTTGGAAATCTTGCGGAAACATTAGCTGAAGGCTAAGTTTTCGAAGTGTCACTTCTGGAAGAGTGAAGTGAGGTTCTTAGGCCATGTGATTTCTGGAAATGGAATAGCAGTTGATCCCGCTAAGGTGGCAGCAATCCAGGATTGGGTTAGACCTAAGAATGCATCAGATGTGAGAAGTTTTCTTGGATTAGCAGGATATTATCGACGGTTTATCAAAGACTTCTCCAAGGTAGCTGCACCGTTAACAGGATTAACAAAGAAGAACCAAGTGTTCAGTTGGGATGCTAAGTGTGAGCAAGCTTTCGGAATCCTGAAAGAGCGATTGACGAGTGCTCCTGTTTTGACTATTCCTAGTGGGAATGATGAGATGGTGGTTTACACCGACGCATGTGGTACTGGACTTGGAGCAGTGCTGATGCAGAAGGATAAAGTTGTTGCGTATGCCAGTCGACAACTGAAACCACATGAAAGGAATTACCCAACTCATGATTTGGAATTAGCGGCGATTGTATTTGCTCTGAAGATGTGGAAGCATTATTTGTTGGGAGTTCGATTCGAGTTGTTTACGGATCACAAGTCGTTGAAGTATCTTTTCTCCCAAAAGGATTTGAATCTTCGGCAGCAACGTTGGCTAGAGTTTTTAGCATCATATGATTTTTGTATAGCTTATACTCCGGGAAAAGGTAACGTAGTGGCAGATGCGTTAAGTCGAAGACATGCAGGATTGGGAGCCATGTTTTCAGAATGGAAAAGTCTCGAGTATTTAGCTGGATTTGACTTCAGGCCTAGATGTGAATTGGAACCTGAGATGTTGGCAAACTTATCGATAAGACCTTCTCTTGTGGAAAGGATTGGTGAGAGCCAAAAGCGAGATGATAAGCTTGTCAAGATTATCCGTGAATTGGAATCTGGATTGGATCCAGAAAAGGATAAAGGATTCGAGGTCGATCGAGAGGGTTGGCTTCGGAAGCAAGGACGACTAGTTGTTCCCGATATAGATGAATTGAGGAGTGAAGTTCTGAAGGAAAGTCATCACTCGAAGCTGACAATTCATCCAGGTGGAAATAAGATGTATCGGGATATGAAGAGAACCTACTACTGGGAAGGTATGAAGAAGGATGTTGGAAATTTTATTTCCAAGTGTATGAACTGCCAGTTGGTGAAGGCCGAACAGAAGAAGCCAAGCGGATTGCTTCAACCATTAGAAGTTCCTGCATGGAAGTGGGAGCAGATATCGATGGATGTTATTGATGGATTGCCTAGAACCAGAACGGGAAATGAAGGGATTTGGGTTATCGTTGATCGTTTGACCAAGAGTGCAAGATTCATTCCTGTTCGATCGACTAGGACTGCGTCGAAGTTGGCTGAGTTGTATGTTAAGTGGATAGTTCGTTTCCATGGTATTCCGAAGAGTATAGTGAGCGATCAAGACCCATTGTTCACTAGTGGATTTTGGAAGAGCTTCCAGGAAGTCTTGGGAACCGAGTTGTGTTTAAGTACAGCTTATCATCCCCAAACGGATGGTCAGACCGAGAGAGTCAACCGAGTTTTGGAAGATCTTCTTAGAGCTTGTGTTTTGGATTTCGGAGGATCATGGGAAGATCACCTTCATTTGGTGGAGTTTGCATACAACAACAGTTACCAGTCAAGTATTGGTATGGTACCGTATGAGGCAATGTATGGAAGACCGTGTAACTCTCCGACATGTTGGTTGGAAACTGGAGAAAAGCCGTTACTTGGGCCAGAGATGATTCGCCAGACTTCAGATTGTATAGAGATCATTCGGCAACGAATGAAGGCAGCCCAAGACCGTCAGAAGAGTTATGCCGATAAGCGTCGTAAGGATTTGGAATTCGACGCAGGAGATATGGTTTTTGTGAAGATTTCTCCACTGAAGAATGTTATTCGATTCGGGAGGAAAGGAAAATTGACTCCGAGATTTGTCGGACCATTCCCGATCATCGAGCAAATTGGAAAGCTCGCTTACAGATTGGAGTTACCAGAGAAGATGTCGAGTGTGCACAATGTTTTTCATGTATCATATCTACGGAAGTATGTGCACGACTCGAGTACGGTAGTTTCTGCTGATAGCTATGAAGATTTCGAAGTTAATCCAGTCGATAGAAGACCTCGTAAGCCGCTTCGTGTTGTTGAAACCGACACGAAACAGCTTAGGAGGAAGGTAGTTAAGTTGCTCAAGATACAATGGAGTGATGATGATAATGACTGTACGTGGGAGGTGGAAGAGAGGATGAAAGCAGCTCATCCCGAACTCTTCAAGGTATGGCCCTAAGGTGTCGTATCATCTAACAACATTGTAACTTGTTCTAAGTCTTAGAATTCTGTACGCTAAGCTAGAATTGGATGCATGGTTTGCTGGTTGTTATGGTTGGTAGGCGTACAGAATAGTCTTTGATTGCTTTGTTTGTTTGGAATTTCGGGGGCGAAATTCCTAAGGGGGAGAGAATGTAACGACCCGTATTTTCACGGATCGAAAAGTTCGTCAAATCTGTAGTTTTAGCATTTTGAGCCATTTCAGATTATAGGCAAATTTTGCCTAAGTCCTAAGTCGTTCACGACTTAGCATGAGTCGTGAGTCGTATACGACTTAGGAGATAGGAGTGACCCAGGACTTGGAGTTAAGTCATTTGAGCGACTTAAGAGTTGGAATGTTTGGAGCCTAGGTCGTGTAGGAAGTAAGTCGTGGGATGACTTAAATTGACTGACCGACTTAAGGAAAGTGCGACCTAAGGGGATAAGTCGTAGCTGGGCTAAGTCAGTAGGTCGAAGTTAACTCGGCAAGTGTTAAGTCGTAGGTTGTAAGTCGTCGCCGAGTTAAGGGATAGACAACCTAAGTAAGTGACCGACCTAGGGATTTACGACATAAGAGCTGACCGAGTTAAGTGATGAGTCGTACCCCAGTTATCTGATGAGTCGTACCCCAGTTATCTGATGAGTCGTACCTAGTTATTTGATAAGTCGTAGAATGGGTTATCTCGTCTAACCAGTTAAGTCGTGGACGAGTTAAGGGATGAGTCGTAAGCTGTTGAGTCGCGCGTAGGTGATAACTCGCGCAAGTGGATGAGTCGTAGCCTTTGTGATAAGTCGTATACGAGTTAGTAGTTGAGTCGTCTAACCAAGTAAGGCGCGTGCGCATTTAGGTCGTAGACAGGGGGTCTGGTGAGTCGTAGGCGCATGCCATAAGTCGGAGACGACTTAGGAGATAGCTGTTTTATCGTGAGTCATAGGCAGAAGTGTGTTAAGTCGTTGAAGCCAGAAGTTAAGTCGTAGGGTGTTGAGTCGTAAGTCGTAGACGACTCATGAAGGCGGACGAGTTACGACTTAGGGTATTTTCTGCTATAAATAGGAGAGCTTCTCTTCATTTTGGGGATCCGGATTTTGAAGCGACGAAGTGCTGCCATTTTGAGAGCTCGACTTCTACACTTCTTCACTTCTTTTCTCCACTCTAATCTAGTGATTCCTTTCATCCAAATCGAAGATCAAGATTGAAGATTCAAGAGCTAAAGTTGAAGATCTTCATCTTTTCAAGAGAGATTTCTTCGTTTAAAGCGGATTCGTGATAGATCAAGCTTGATCCTTCGCTGTCCAGATCTGAAGCGTATTGATTTGAGGTTGTTTAGGTGATTTGGTGAGTGGTGATTATCTCTCACACGGATCAAAAGGAGTAGATCGGATTGTTGGCTCGATTTGATGTTAAAATAGTGATTTCCATGCATTTTCTTCATCCTAAGTGTAGATCCATATAAATCCATTGTTCATGATGATGTTACATCCATTTTATCATATGTTAACCTATGCAAGTTCATTCATCAAGTTTGTAGAGATATAATCCATGTTTTCATGCTTATTGGACTTTCAACTCTTTAATTACGAAAATGCCATTATTGTTATAATTGTCTACTTAGATCATATTGGAATGCTTGATTGCTTGGATTGATGTTTGATTTGATTGCTTGTTATGAACTTGATGATTGATGATTAGATTTAGATCGAAGATGATTCAAAAGCTAAGGGAAAGGCTCTTGAGTTGGAAAAGCTGCTCGTGGCATATGTAGCGGGATGATGAAGCTCTTATGCATAGATTTGATGATGTGAAGTTGAGATGAGGCTTTGCAAGGATGTAATGAAGCGAGGCATCATATGATGAAGACTTGGTGTAATCCAGACGGGATCATTCCAAGCATGTTGATAACTCGGTGATATGATTCGAGTTGAGGATAATGAATGGATATGAGAATAGTCGTCGAGGAGGATGACTAGGAGGCTTGGATAGCATCGTTGTTGAAGGTTCTAGCATGCTCTAAGCAAGAGTACGTTTGGGCAGATTCGATAGTCCCAACGGCCAACTGTTGATGGTCGAGTACTCTGGGCAGATTCGATAGTCCTAGGCACGGGCTGCGACGACGTGCGGGAGTTATGTCTAGAACCGGGGTTTCCATTAGCCCTTGACGGACGGTTGAAAGAATGTGTCGGTCATTCAATTAACGGTGATATCGAAGCAATGATAACAGTGATAGCCAGAGTCATGGATGTTTGGTTGTATCGTCATTCGGACTCAAGAGCGATATTTTCTGGGTGCTTATCTGATTTAGGCCTTGGTACTTGGAAAACATCGCCCTTGACTCGAGTGATAGTAGCTTTACTTTAAATTGTATGCTCTGCTATGTTTGCTTCTGCTTAGTGTATGTCTGGGGCTATCACTGTGGAATGAGGTTGGAGTGGGAGGGTTGTATTCCTATTCCTTTTCCTTTATGCTCTTTTGGTATGTTGTTAGTTAATTTACTGCTCACTAAGACTGTTGTCTGACTCAAGGCTTTATGTTTTAATTCTTATTGCCTTGGGCTGTTCGTCCATTTTTGGGACGGGCAGACTAGGTAACAGGTGATAGGTGCTGTTCTCTTCTCACGATGCTGATATCGAAGACGAGCTAGAGGGTTGCATATTATTTTCTTATTATATGTACTGGATGTTCCACTGTTTTGTATTCTCTGAGAGATATGTAGTGAGGCTTGATGTATTGACTATTTGGATGCTTGTATTCAACTATTATGGAGTTTTATATGATGGCATTTTGTTCTGTAAAGCTTCACTATACATATGTTCTATTGTATTTTGTCCATGCGCTGTGAGCAATACGATAGATTCTGTTGTTTTAATTTACCCTGACAATCGTCCTTGGTCGCCTGGCACACTTTACAGCGCACCTTCTCTAGATTCGGTGCAGGGGTCATGGGTGGTCGTCACATTTGGTATCAGAGCATTGGTTAATCGATTTTACCCAACGCTCGCCGTCGTAACTACGTATGAGAGACGTAATTGTATTTTGATGGATGAATACTATAGATAATATAGTAGTTTAGTAGAGTCGAGTCCTTTATGCAGTTGTTTCTCTAGATGTTCTAATCATTCCTTTTTATAGATATTGAGAATGAGTCGAAGAGGGAGACCAGCTGCTAGGGAATGCCGTGCTACTGAAGAGACTGCTGATTATGCAGCCATGTTCGAAGCTATGATGACTTCAATCATGAGAAGGATACCAGTTCCGGGGGCAGCAGTTGATGTTGGAGTTCAAGTCCAAACTCCGAAACCAGTGGATTTTGCTAAGCTGTGCAAGGATTATACTGCTCTTGGAGGGAAGGTTTTCTTGGGAACAGAATCTACCATTGAGGTCCAGAGGTGGATAGATGCTTGTAGAAGGATCTTTGGTGATTTGGGAATTGATGATGCAACTAAGAGGAAGTTGGCATCGAGACAGCTTCAAGGGAGAGCTTCTGATTGGTGGAACTCTATTACCATCACTACTCCGTAAGAAGAGATTACTTGGGAGTAATTCCAAGTCAGATTTGAAGCTAAGTTCATTTCTACAGCTCAGAAGTCTGTTCTGTTCAAGAAGTTTGTAGAGCTCAAGCAGGGGGGAAGATCTGTTCTTGAGTATGTTTCTGAGTTTGAAGCTTTGTCCAAGTATGCCCGATCATATATTGAATCTGCTTATCAGAAGAATGAGAAGTTTGTGACCGGCTTGGATAGTTATCTTGGGAGGCAGTTGGTGGATCATTTGGACGATTCATTTGAGAAGCTTGTGGAGAAAGCTCTCAGGCATGAGAGTCTGTTTCCTAAGGATGGATCTGTTGTTGCTGTGACCAGGGAAGAGTCTAAACCCCAGCAGGGTGGAAACAAGAAGAGGAAGCAGCAGCAGCAGAAGGGTAAGGATGGTCAGAAGAAGCCGAAAGGCGAGGTGACTTGCTACAACTGTCAGCAGAAGGGCCATTTCTCGAAGGATTGTAAGAATCCTAAGGTGCCGATGAAGTGTCACAACTGTGACAAGCCGGGACATTTCAGGAAGAATTGTCCAGAGCCGAGGAGGGACAAGCAGATTGTGCAAGCTTATGCTTTGGGAGCTGTTCCGTCGTCTTCGAAAGCTCCTACTGCTGAAGAGAAGGGAAAGAGTGTGGTGGTTCAAGGTACTCTTTTCCTATGTGGTATTCCAGTTAGAGTTTTGTTTGATACTGGAGCATCGCATTCGTTTGTTTGTAATGAACTAGTAGGCCGGTTAGATTTGAAGCCGGATATTGTTGATAGGCCATTGGTTGTGACTAATCCAGTTGGGGGTTCGTCTTGTTTGTGTATGTTATGCCGTGGTCTAGTTGTATCGAGTCATGGTTGCTCTTTTGTTTGTGATTGTTTTGTTCTGAACTTTGCGGGGTTCGGAATTATCTTGGGTATGGACTGGCTTAGGAAGTATGCGGCAAAGGTTGATTGCGAAAGGCTGGAAGTGACAATCGAGAATGTGGAGGGGCGAAAGGTTGTGATACGATGTAAGCATGAGGAAGGCGTCTTCATGAGCTTCATGTATTCGCTGGTTGTTCCACGGGATGGACTGTCATCAGTGCCGATCGCTAATGGATTCGAGGATGTCTTTGACGAAGTCAAAGGGTTGCCGCCGCATAGAGAGATCGAGTTTCGTATAGATTTAGTGGAAGGAGCCAGACCTGTTGTGATGTCTCTTAGGCGGATGGCGCCTAGAGAACAGCAAGAGTTGAGGGTGCAAGTTGATGACCTTTTACAGAAAGGATTCATTCGGCGTAGTGTGTCCGAGTGGGGTGCACCAGTTGTGTTCGCAACCAAGGCAGATGGGTCGTTAAGATTGTGCGTCGATTATCGTGAGCTGAATAAGGTGACTAAGAAGAACAAGTATCCATTGCCGAGAATAGATGACTTGTTTGATCAGCTTCGCGAAGCTAAGGTGTTTTCTCAGATGGATTTGGCAACGGGATTTCACCAGTTGAGAGTAGCTAAGGATAGTGTGCCGAAGACTGCTTTTAGGACACCATCTGGTTTCTTTGAGTGGCTGGTAATGCCGTTTGGATTGACTAACGCGCCAACATATTTTGTGGATCTTATGAATAGAGTGTTCAGAGATCAGTTGAATAAGTTCGTACTTGTGTTCGTGGATGATATTCTGATTTATTCCAGAACGGAAGAGGAGCACAAGACGCACTTGCGTATGGTTTTGGAAATCTTGCGGAAACATCAGCTGAAGGCTAAGTTTTCGAAGTGTCACTTCTGGAAGAGTGAAGTGAGGTTCTTAGGCCATGTGATTTCTGGAAATGGAATAGCAGTTGATCCCGCTAAGGTGGCAGCAATCCAGGATTGGGTTAGACCTAAGAATGCATCAGATGTGAGAAGTTTTCTTGGATTAGCAGGGTATTATCGACGGTTTATCAAAGACTTCTCCAAGGTAGCTGCACCGTTAACAGGATTAACGAAGAAGAACCAAGTGTTCAGTTGGGATGCTAAGTGTGAGCAAGCTTTCAGAATCCTGAAAGAGCGATTGACGAGTGCTCCTGTTTTGACTATTCCTAGTGGGAATGATGAGATGGTGGTTTACACCGACGCATGTGGTACTGGACTTGGAGCAGTGCTGATGCAGAAGGATAAAGTTGTTGCGTATGCCAGTCGACAACTGAAACCGCATGAAAGGAATTACCCAACTCATGATTTGGAATTAGCGGCGATTGTATTTGCTCTGAAGATGTGGAAGCATTATTTGTTGGGAGTTCGATTCGAGTTGTTTACGGATCACAAGTCGTTGAAGTATCTTTTCTCCCAAAAGGATTTGAATCTTCGGCAGCAACGTTGGCTAGAGTTTTTAGCATCATATGATTTTTGTATAGCTTATACTCCGGGAAAAGGTAACGCAGTGGCAGATGCGTTAAGTCGAAGACATGCAGGATTGGGAGCCATGTTTTCAGAATGGAAAAGTCTCGAGTATTTAGCTGGATTTGACTTCAGGCCTAGATGTGAATTGGAACCTGAGATGTTGGCAAACTTATCGATAAGACCTTCTCTTGTGGAAAGGATTGGTGAGAGCCAAAAGCGAGATGATAAGCTTGTCAAGATTATCCGTGAATTGGAATCTGGATTGGATCCAGAAAAGGATAAAGGATTCGAGGTCGATCGAGAGGGTTGGCTTCGGAAGCAAGGACGACTAGTTGTTCCCGATATAGATGAATTGAGGAGTGAAGTTCTGAAGGAAAGTCATCACTCGAAGCTGACAATTCATCCAGGTGGAAATAAGATGTATCGGGATATGAAGAGAACCTACTACTGGGAAGGTATGAAGAAGGATGTTGGAAATTTTATTTCCAAGTGTATGAACTGCCAGTTGGTGAAGGCCGAACAGAAGAAGCCAAGCGAATTGCTTCAACCATTAGAAGTTCCTGCATGGAAGTGGGAGCAGATATCGATGGATTTTATTGATGGATTGCCTAGAACCAGAACGGGAAATGAAGGGATTTGGGTTATCGTTGATCGTTTGACCAAGAGTGCAAGATTCATTCCTGTTCGATCGACTAGGACTGCGTCGAAGTTGGCTGAGTTGTATGTTAAGTGGATAGTTCGTTTCCATGGTATTCCGAAGAGTATAGTGAGCGATCGAGACCCATTGTTCACTAGTGGATTTTGGAAGAGCTTCCAGGAAGTCTTGGGAACCGAGTTGTGTTTAAGTACAGCTTATCATCCCCAAACGGATGGTCAGACCGAGAGAGTCAACCGAGTTTTGGAAGATCTTCTTAGAGCTTGTGTTTTGGATTTCGGAGGATCATGGGAAGATCACCTTCATTTGGTGGAGTTTGCATACAACAACAGTTACCAGTCAAGTATTGGTATGGCACCGTATGAGGCAATGTATGGAAGACCGTGTAACTCTCCGACATGTTGGTTGGAAACTGGAGAAAAGCCGTTACTTGGGCCAGAGATGATTCGCCAGACTTCAGATTGTATAGAGATCATTCGGCAACGAATGAAGGCAGCCCAAGACCGTCAGAAGAGTTATGCCGATAAGCGTCGTAAGGATTTGGAATTCGACGCAGGAGATATGGTTTTTGTGAAGATTTCTCCACTGAAGAATGTTATTCGATTCGGGAGGAAAGGAAAATTGACTCCGAGATTTGTCGGACCATTCCCGATCATCGAGCGAATTGGAAAGCTCGCTTACAGATTGGAGTTACCAGAGAAGATGTCGAGTGTGCACAATGTTTTTCATGTATCATATCTACGGAAGTATGTGCACGACTCGAGTACGGTAGTTTCTGCTGATAGCTATGAAGATTTCGAAGTTAATCCAGTCGATAGAAGACCTCGTAAGCCGCTTCGTGTTGTTGAACCCGACACGAAACAGCTTAGGAGGAAGGTAGTTAAGTTGCTCAAGATACAATGGAGTGATGATGATAACGACTGTACGTGGGAGGTGGAAGAGAGGATGAAAGCAGCTCATCCCGAACTCTTCAAGGTATGGCCCTAAGGTGTCGTATCATCTAACAACATTGTAACTTGTTCTAAGTCTTAGAATTCTGTACGCTAAGCTAGAATTGGATGCATGGTTTGCTGGTTGTTATGGTTGGTAGGCGTACAGAATAGTCTTTGATTGCTTTGTTTGTTTGGAATTTCGGGGGCGAAATTCCTAAGGGGGAGAGAATGTAACGACCCGTATTTTCACGGATCGAAAAGTTCGTCAAATCTGGAGTTTTAGTATTTTGAGCCATTTCAGATTTTAGGCAAATTTTGCCTAAGTCCTAAGTCGTTCACGACTTAGCATGAGTCGTGAGTCGTATACGACTTAGGAGATAGGAGTGACCCAGGACTTGGAGTTAAGTCATTTGAGCGACTTAAGAGTTGGAATGTTTGGAGCCTAGGTCGTGTAGGAAGTAAGTCGTGGGATGACTTAAATTGACTGACCGACTTAAGGAAAGTGCGACCTAAGGGGATAAGTCGTAGCTGGGCTAAGTCAGTAGGTCGAAGTTAACTCGGCAAGTGTTAAGTCGTAGGTTGTAAGTCGTCGCCGAGTTAAGGGATAGACAACCTAAGTAAGTGACCGACCTAGGGATTTACGACATAAGAGCTGACCGAGTTAAGTGATGAGTCGTACCCCAGTTATCTGATGAGTCGTACCCCAGTTATCTGATGAGTCGTACCTAGTTATTTGATAAGTCGTAGAATGGGTTATCTCGTCTAACCAGTTAAGTCGTGGACGAGTTAAGGGATGAGTCGTAAGCTGTTGAGTCGCGCGTAGGTGATAACTCGCGCAAGTGGATGAGTCGTAGCCTTTGTGATAAGTCGTATACGAGTTAGTAGTTGAGTCGTCTAACCAAGTAAGGCGCGTGCGCATTTAGGTCGTAGACAGGGGGTCTGGTGAGTCGTAGGCGCATGCCATAAGTCGGAGACGACTTAGGAGATAGCTGTTTTATCGTGAGTCATAGGCAGAAGTGTGTTAAGTCGTTGAAGC
Source organism: Allium fistulosum (assembly GCA_030737815.1). NCBI lineage: Eukaryota > Viridiplantae > Streptophyta > Magnoliopsida > Asparagales > Amaryllidaceae > Allium > Allium fistulosum. The sequence continues at coordinate 332,874,073 of CM060906.1, forward strand.
CAGAAGTTAAGTCGTAGGGTGTTGAGTCGTAAGTCGTAGACGACTCATGAAGGTGGACGAGTTACGACTTAGGGTATTTTCTGCTATAAATAGGAGAGCTTCTCTTCATTTTGGGGATCCGGATTTTGAAGCGACGAAGTGCTGCCATTTTGAGAGCTCGACTTCTACACTTCTTCACTTCTTTTCTCCACTCTAATCTAGTGATTCCTTTCATCCAAATCGAAGATCAAGATTGAAGATTCAAGAGCTAAAGTTGAAGATCTTCATCTTTTCAAGAGAGATTTCTTCGTTTAAAGCGGATTCGTGATAGATCAAGCTTGATCCTTCGCTGTCCAGATCTGAAGCGTATTGATTTGAGGTTGTTTAGGTGATTTGGTGAGTGGTGATTATCTCTCACACGGATCCAAAGGAGTAGATCGGATTGTTGGCTCGATTTGATGTTAAAATAGTGATTTCCATGCATTTTCTTCATCCTAAGTGTAGATCCATATAGATCCATTGTTCATGATGATGTTACATCCATTTTATCATATGTTAACCTATGCAAGTTCATTCATCAAGTTTGTAGAGATATAATCCATGTTTTCATGCTTATTGGACTTTCAACTCTTTAATTACAAAAATGCCATTATTGTTATAATTGTCTACTTAGATCATATTGGAATGCTTGATTGCTTGGATTGATGTTTGATTTTATTGCTTGTTATGAACTTGATGATTGATGATTAGATTTAGATCGAAGATGATTCAAAAGCTAAGGGAAAGGCTCTTGAGTTAGAAAAGCTGCGCGTGGCATATGTAGCGGGATGATGAAGCTCTTATGCATAGATTTGATGATGTGAAGTTGAGATGAGGCTTTGCAAGGATGTAATGAAGCGAGGCATCATATGATGAAGACTTGGTCTAATCCAGACGGGATCATTCCAAGCATGTTGATAACTCGGTGATATGATTCGAGTTGAGGATAATGAATGGATATGAGAATAGTCGTCGAGGAGGATGACTAGGAGGCTTGGATAGCATCGTTGTTGAAGGTTCTAGCATGCTCTAAGCAAGAGTACGTTTGGGCAGATTCGATAGTCCCAACGGCCAACTGTTGATGGTCGAGTACTCTGGGCAGATTCGATAGTCCTAGGCACGGGCTGCGACGACGTGCGGGAGTTATGTCTAGAACCGGGGTTTCCATTAGCCCTTGACGGACGGCTGAAAGAATGTGCCGGTCATTCAATTAACGGTGATATCGAAGCAATGATAACAGTGATAGCCAGAGTCATGGATGTTTGGTTGTATCGTCATTCGGACTCAAGAGCGGTATTTTCTGGGTGCTTATCTGATTTAGGCCTTGGTACTTGGAAAACATCGCCCTTGACTCGAGTGATAGTAGCTTTACTTTAAATTGTATGCTCTGCTATGTTTGCTTCTGCTTAGTGTATGTCTGGAGCTATCACTGTAGAATGAGGTTGGAGTGGGAGGGTTGTATTCCTATTCCTTTTCCTTTATGCTCTTTTGGTATGTTGTTAGTTAATTTACTGCTCACTAAGACTGTTGTCTGACTCAAGGCTTTATGTTTTAATTCTTATTGCCTTGGGCTGTTCGTCCATTTTTGGGACGGGCAGACTAGGTAACAGGTGACAGGTGCTGTTCTCTTCTCACGATGCTGATATCGAAGACGAGCTGGAGGGTTGCATATTATCTTCTTATTATATGTACTGGATGTTCCGCTGTTTTGTATTCTCTGAGAGATATGTAGTGAGGCTTGATGTATTGACTATTTGGATGCTTGTATTCAACTATTATGGAGTTTTATATGATGGCATTTTGTTCTGTAAAGCTTCACTATACATATGTTCTATTGTATTTTGTCCATGCGCTGTGAGCAATACGATAGATTCTGTTGTTTTAATTTACCCTGACAATCGTCCATGGTCGCCTGGCACACTTTACAGCGCACCTTCTCTAGATTCGGTGCAGGGGTCATGGGTGGTCGTCACATATGGTATGTGACACGACACAACTAGGCAATGCCAGGGTAGATATACCAATTATGCATCCGGGCTGGTGGAAACGCATAGCAGCCACCACCTCCCACCTCGGAACACACTCCCAAATCAAAAATCGAAGGGTGGCCACCAAATAAATCACAAAGTAATAGAATGGTATCGAAGAAATGCGTCCGATCAAAGGTGCTACCTCATTGGCCCGAGAATCGCTCCTGTTTTAGCCACCTTATGCCAACTCATGGGAGTTGGGTCCACGTATATACCTTTTAGGATCGTCGCCACCATCCTACTTCATTCTGGAATCACCACCGTGTACACAGTTGTTAAAGTGGTTTTCGGTATTGACAAAGAGTTTGTCCATATCCGATCCCGGTCTCTTTAATAACCAATCGTTATTATAACACCATGGTCATTTCAAAATAGTTTATACTTCAAAACCAAAATATCATTTCCATTTTTAAACAGTATCGATATCATTTCAATTCAATATATCATTTCTAAAATCATATCAATTTCCAAAGTTATAACGCTTTCGAAATCATAAGTCTTTTAAAATCAAAACACTTTGGAAATCAAAACCTTGAAATCAAATCATTTTGGAAATCATAACACTTTGAAATTATAGCATTTTGGAAATCATAACACTTTTGAAATTGTAGCATTTTGGAAATCATAACACTTTCCTCTTAAACAGTTTAGATATTAATTAGTATATATAATAAAATAGTTTATAAATAAATAGTTTATATAAATAGTTTAAGTTAAGATAGTTTATAAATAAAATAGTTTATATAAATAGTTATAAGCTAAAATAGTTTATAATAAAATAATTTATATTAAAAATGATTTATAATAAAATAGTTTATATTAAAATAATTTATAAAGTAAAATATCCATAGTTTTAAATATAACTTAAAATTACTTTATAAAATAAAATAGCTTCCTCGACTTTCACAAATCGATTCAAATCAATTCGAATTCCAAATTCAAATTTAATCAAATCTAAACCATCAATTTCAATTCCAATTCAATTAAACATTTTCAAGTTATATCGATTTCAAATACCGATTTAAACCATAAATAAACCATTTCAAATTCACTATATTTCAAAGCTTCAAATATTCCACATTTCAAAACTAAATTTGATAATTTTATATATATATATATATATCAATTCACTTTTATATTATTTAGTTTTGAAATATTTACCTAATTATTTCAATATCATTTGAATACAACTTCAATTTACAAAATATCCCATTTAAATTTATATAAGTTTGAAATATCCATTTAAGTCACCTTTAATCAAATTTCAAGTTGTGAAACACTTCTTTAAATTTCAAATTCAATAAATTTCAAATCAAAATTATTTAAGTATAATTCTTAAATAAATAAAATTTCAAATCAATTTCAAATTTATCTCTACAACCTGAATCATTACGAACTCTGTATTCGAAAATATAAATTTTAAATTAATACTTAAACATATTATATATCAACTTTATTAAATCAATATTTATCAAAACCATATATTTCTTTTCAAAACCATAGAAATCATTTTTAAAACATTTATATATAGACCAACGGTGTTTGTATATAATTTTCTATCCTATGGTCAAGTGATACCGATATTTATCATTTCAATCCGCAATTTAAATATATACGGGTATATATCATTTCAACCCGCAATCCCAAATTCAATTCAAATGAAAATCGCTTGGGTTTATTATTTCAACCCATAACGATTTTCTCCTATTCTAAAGTCCGTTCGGGTATATATCATTTCAACCCATAGTGAATTCTATACTAACAGGGAACTTGCAGAGTGATAACAAATATGATAATAATATAACAACAGTAACATGCAAATATAATCAGTATAAATAACAGATAATGGTATTAGATTTCATAGGTGAACAGATACAGATAATGGCATATATATAACAATGTAAATAACTAGTAACGACATATTTCAATTGTCATTTCAATTGAAATCAAATTTAATAAATATAAGAACATTAATCATGAGTGATTGCTCACCTTCGAGGCTAGAGACGAATGAGATTGAGATGAGTTACGAATCCAAGCACGAATTTCAAAGTAAAGACGATGGACAAGAGTTCGACGGACAAGCTGATAAATCAAAAATCGATGAGAATGAATCAAATTAGCTTGATAACTGAAACAAATAATTATTATAAACTTTCTTAAAATTCAATACTCAACTCATATGCAAAACTTAATATATGATATAAATATATAAAACTTTATATAACTAAAAAAATAGTTTTAATATAAACACAGAGAACAACTTTATATATAATATTATATACGTATCTAACTTAATATATTATTACATAAATTTACACATATGCATTTAACTAAAAGAAGACGTAGGCCATGCACAAACTACGCCATATATACAAGAAATATATGCAGACCTGAGTATATAGGATAAATACATGCAAGCTTCATACATGCAGACTTAAATTATATATTAGCAAAGTAGGATATGTATAAAACTAGTATAGACACTTACATACATAACAACAGACACATATTGGAACAGATGTATATTTTTATAACCTATATACATCTACTGAAAAGAAGAAATCTATTCAAAACATTATAACTTATATTTATTTTTGTAAACATAAGACAATATATACAGTAACATACATACCTATATCATTTATTAATATAGCAATATTTATAACATATTATATGGTCAAGCTAATATAACTTTATACAAACTCATACTGTAACCATGCCTATTACAAAACTCGATAGGATATATATATTAACTAATATATATAAATAGGTTTACAAATATATATATTTTACAATATATAATACTAACATTATATTTACTTATAAATAGGTTTACAACTCACGTATAAACTATATACCTAACACAAAACTCCAAATATATATACTAACCTATTATATATATATGCGTGATCCACAGAACAAGAGGCGGCAGGCTCGGTCAAGTGATGCTTCGGCCTCGAGTTGATGACAGGCGAGGTGGGAGGCTGCGTTGCTTGGCCGTGGGTTCGGCTGGGAGGTGGAGGTCGGTGGTGAAGTACGGCCATGGATCGGGGAAGAAGGCTTCCGAGGCGAGGCCCGGTAGGTGCTGTGGTGGGAGAGCGATGAGAGGTAGAGGCTAGGCGGAGGAAAACTCGGCAACGGTGAGAGAGGAAGTGGGCGAGTGCTAGAGAGAAGGAGAGGATGGGGCGCTGGTGGGATGCACGGCTCAGTTGAAAAGAAGAGTAAAATTTTAGAAGAAAAGAAATGCGAGAGAAAGAGAGGTATAGGCTTTTATTTCCAGGCAACGTTTTTAAAAGAAACGTTTAAATGAAAATGAATGGACGGAAGATATAATTATAAACGCACAAGGAAATGAACGGAAATGAAACTTGAAAAGTGGAATAGAAATGGTCAATCATAGGAATCTAGGAGACGTAAATGTTCACAGCTGTTTGTATTGCACGGTGTAAACTGAATGGTCACAAAGGAACAAAAATTCGAACCGACATGGTTACCCATTTCGCGGTTTCCATCGCATACCGGGATTCCAAACACAGAATTGAATATACCGTAGAGATCAGCACGACGAGGCGATCAAAACGGTACACAGATATTAGTGGTACGATCATCCGATCAAAAGTCGATAATCAGTACCGATATACGTTGCTATTCCGTACGGAAAAATCCAAACGGAGCTAGAAACATCTGAATTTCGCGAAACGAATTTCGCAGTCTGATTCAGAGTGTTCTAAATAAATTTTCTCATGTTGATGTATTTAGGTTTCGTAATACTTTTATTATCATCAATTTTAACTGATATAAATTGGAATAAAATTACACTAGAAAATAAACTTCCAAATTATCTGATGAAAAATTACCAGTTGATATGTTAAAACAGACGCATTTCAAATATCAAATTTAAATTTAAAAATTTTATTGCTTAAAGTTTCACAAAAATTTCAATTAAATATATAAATAAACAAATAAAATTATCTGAAATTTATGGGTCGTTACACTCTCCACCACTCAAAACTTTTCGTCCCCGAAAAGGAAGGAAATAGGAGAATAGAAACAACCCCAAAGAAAATTAGATTAAAACAAAATAAAATAATTCAAACTATATAAATTTAAATTTTAAATTAATTAATCTTCAATAATTGATTTAATCAATTTGATTTCACTTAAGTTAAATCAATCTATCTATTTCTAAATTCATTATCTTATTATCTAGTCATCCTCAGTTAACAATTTCTAAATCATCAATTTGTATAATCATTTATTATACCCATATTTTATTCAACAAATTTAATTCTTTTATTCCAAATTATTATTAAGTTTATTCCACTTAATATATATCTTATTACATATATTTAAACCATATAAACTAATTTAAACCGTATAAATTTCAATTTAAATTAATTTATATTCAATAATTGATTTTAAATTCAAGGTATTTCCCTAGGTTAATCTAATTTCAATTTATTAATTCCTTTAAGACAAATTTATTTGTCTCATCTACTATTCAATTAACTTATTATCCTATTTATCTCTATTAACATTTTTATAATAAAATTTAAGTGTATAACATTTATTATAACACTCAAATCTTTCCTAAAGACATTTTATATTGTATATTATCCAATTACATATTCAACTTCTGAATAATTTAGGTAAGTTGTATTAAAATGGAATTGGGTATTATACAATTAGATTTTTCCCAACTTAATTATTTCAAGTTTAAATATATATTAAAATTTTTGGATTTATTTATAATTAAATCATCCTTTAACATAAATTTAAGAATTAAATTTCCGATTTAATTCAAACCATTTAGAGATAATTATGTATATATATATATATATATCAAATCAAACTAAATTTAAAATAATATACCCATATATATATAAATCAAATCATACTTAAGAAATTCAAATCAAAATATATTTTTCAAAACAAAACCATAGCAAAGCTACAGAATGGTCTCTCCACTTCGAAACTCGAAAATGAATGTCGATGATGCGGCCGCCATCACCGAAATTATTTTCCAGCGACAAAAGAGGAGAGCACTGATCTCAACATTTTAAAATTCTTTTAAACGATTTCTATTTGAAAATACTTTAAATAATATACACTTTAAAACAAAAGTTTGAAATCATCGGAAATTAAATTCTCAAATTCTTGATTTAAATTCATTTCAAATCCCAAATCAATTTATAAACCATGTTTATAAATTCATTTAGAACAATAAATGATAATCGAATATTAGCATTTCAAACAACCAATTTAATTAACTTATTAAATTCCAGAAAATTTTACTTATATATTTATAATATAATCATACAAATTTATTTCATTTACCAAATTTAAAATATAATATTGTGTCTGGTTTTTCTGTTCAAGTGTTTTGGAATTCCTATCGATAGCGTTGATCAGACGAATCAATCGAAAACCCAAATCAACATCAACAACTCAAACAACACACTATATAAAACATTTTATATTAATACAAATACACTCCCTCACTCAATGATACAAAATAGATTTCAAAACAAGGACAGAGATTTAAATTTTTGAGGGTCCTTAATCAAAAGAATTCAAATTCGGAGACAGGCTCGGTACGAAGATAAGATAATTAAATATCAAAATAGGTAAGATGGATAGACATATATAAATCACGGGCAACCTTAACTTGGTCAACCGTGACTTCAAAAAAAGATCGAGGTAGAATTCTGGAGCAAATCGACATCCGATCGCCAGAGATAGAATTCGGGTATAACAAAAGATAAGAACATCGTAAACCGACGATACAAAATCTTCGGTGATTCAGTGCTTATTATAAAGGAGTTTCACCCCTTTACAAATCATTCAAAGATTGGCGAGACCGCCGATTTATTATGGAGATCATTCGAAGTGGAGTTATGGGATACTCCAGAATCAAAAGACACAATAGGGGAGACACGAATGAACTTCGGAACCGAAGGGAACGTTCCAAAATTCAAATAAAACCGAGTCAAAGGAGAAGGAATTCAAGCTCGAACGAAAGTGATTCTGTAATTGAATTTTACTCTATATGCTAAGTTTTTCCTAAAACTAGAGCTCTGATACCACATGTAATGACCTGAAATTTTCAACCATTCGCATCCATATATGTCGGATTTGAATTGCTCAAAATATCAGATTGTTATTTAAAATTTGGCAAAACTCAACATATGCAGTAAATAAATAATCATAGAATCACAGACACAGAGTAATATAACAATAATGCAGCGGAAACAAAAGAATAGTAGTTCATGAAACTACTATATAGATATAACAGAGTTAAACAAGATACAACAGAGTTAAACAAGATACAACAGAAGTCTCGAATATATAGATGTCTCAATAAAATAGTCAATACAAGATCTGAATACATCACTGGAATCAACTGAATAACTGATAGCAGAATCAATAGATAGCTGGATCTCCAAGCGAAGCTTCAACTCCAAAGGTGAGTCTCAAATGCTGTATCACTCAGTCTGACCCGAGCGTAAAGCAAAACACCAAAGCACTCGAGTCAGGATTAACATTCTTATATCAATAAATCCAACTCAAGTGAAATATCAACTGAAATACAAGTAACTCAAAGGATGTTTGGGATAACCATCCTCTAAGGATCCGTTAAACTACCTACTATGTAGTAATAATTCGCTATTATAATAATGTCTATAATAAAATAAACTTACTTTAAAATAGCATTAAGGAGTGACCCAATATTCCCCTTAACACGTAATAGTCCCAGTAGTCTATCCAGTATTAGCATACTCCTTGATCGAGGGCTACCCTCAATACTCCAAAGGCTACGGGAGAAATCCAAACTCGTAGTAAAGCTCGATATGGTAGGTGACACGGCACAACTAGGCAATGCCAGGGTAGATATACCAATTAAGCATCCAAGTTGGTGGAAACGCATAGCAGCCACTACCGCCCACCTCGAAACACACTCCCAAATCAAAAATCGAAGGGTGGCCACCAAATAAATCACAAAGTAATAGAATGGTATCGAAGAAATGCGTCCGATCAGAGGTGCTACCTCATTGGCCCGAGAATTGCTCCTGTTTTAGCCACCTTATGCCAACTCATGGGAGTTGGGTCCACATATATACCTTTTAGGATCGTTGCCACCATCCTACTTCATTCTGGAATCTTCACCGTGTACACAGTTGTTAAAGTGGTTTTCGGTATCGGCAGAGAGTATGTCCATATCCGATCTCGGTCTCTTTAACAACCAATCGTTATTATAACACCATGCTCATTTCAAAATAGTTTATACTTCTAAACCTAAATATCATTTCCATTTTTGAACCATATCAAAACGATATCATTTTAATTCAATAAATCATTTCTAAAATCATATCACTTTCCAAAGTTATAACGCTTTCGAAATCATAAGTCTTTTAAAATCAAAACACTTTGGAAATCAAAACTTGAAATCAAAGCATTTTGGAAATCATAATACTTTGAAATTATAGCATTTTGGAAATCATAACACTTTTGAAATTGTAGCATTTTGGAAATCATAACACTTTCCTCTTAAACAGTTTAGATATTAAAATTAGTATATATTATAAAATAGTTTATAAATAAATAGTTTATATAAATAGTTATAAGTTAAGATAGTTTATAAATAAAATAGTTTATATAAATAGTTATAAGTTAAAATAGTTTATAATAAAATAATTTATATTAAAAATGATTTATAGTAAAATAGTTTATATTAAAATAATTTATAAAGTAAAATATCCATAGTTTTAAATATAACTTAAAATTACTTTATAAAATAAAATAGCTTCCTCGACTTTCACAAATCGATTCAAATCAATTCAAATTCCAAATTCAAATTTAATCAAATCTAAACCATCAATTTCAATTCCAATTCAATTAAACATTTTCAAGTTATATCGATTTCAAATACCGATTTGAACCACAAATAAACCATTTCAATTTCACTATATTTCAAAGCTTCAAATATTCCACATTTCAAAACTAAATTTGATAATTATATATATATATATATATATATATATATATCAATTCACTTTTCTATTATTTAGTTTTGAAATATTTACCTAATTATTTCAATATCATTTGAATACAACTTCAATTTACAAAATATCCCATTTAAATTTATATAAGTTTGAAATATCCATTTAAGTCACCTTTAATCAAATTTCAAGTTGTGAAACACTTCTTTAAAATTTCAAATTCAATAAATTTCAAATCAAAATTATTTAATTATAATTCTTAAATAAATAAAATTTCAAATCAATTTCAAATTTATCTTTACACCCTGAATCATTACAAACTCTATATTCGAAAATATAAATTTTAAATAAATACTTAAACATATTATATATCAACTTTATTAAATCAATATTTATCAAAACCATATATTTCTTTTCAAAACCATAGAAATCATTTTTAAAACATTTATATATAGACCAACGGTGTCTGTATATAATTTTCTATCCTATGGTCAAGTGATACAGATATTTATATATCATTTCAACCCGCAATCCCAAATTCAATTCAAATGAAAATAGTTTGGGTTTATCATTTCAACCCATAACAATTTTCTCCTATTCTAAAGTCCGTTCGGGTATATATCATTTCAACCCATAGTGAATTCTATACTAACAGGGAACTTGCAAAGTGATAACAGATATGATAATAATATAACAACAGTAACATGCATATATCATCAGTATAAATAACAGATGATGGTGTCAGATGTCACAGGTGAACAGATACAGATAATGGCATATATATAACAATGTAAATAACTAGCAACGACATATTTCAATTGTCGTTTCAATTGAAATCAAATTTAATAAATATAAGAACGTTAATCGTGAGTGATTACTCACCTTCGAGGCTAGAGAGGAACAAGATTGAGATGAGTTACAAATCCAAGCACGAATTTCAAAGTAAAGCACGATGGACAAGAGTTTGGACAAGCTGATAAATCAAAAATCGATGAGAATGAATCAAATTAGCTTGATAACTGAAAAAAATAATTATTATAAACTTTCTTAAAAATCAATACTCAACTCATATGCAAAACTTAATATATGATATAAATATATAAAACTTTATATAACTAAAAAAATAGTTTTAATATAAACACAGAGAACAACTTTATATATATTATTATATACGTATCTAACTTAATATATTATTACATAAATTAACACATATGCATTTAACTAAAAGAAGACATAGGCCATGCACAAACTACACCATATATACAAGAAATATATGCAGACCTGAGTATATAGGATAAATACATGCAAGCTTCATACATGCAGACTTAAATTATATATTAGCAAAGTAGGATATGTATAAAACTAGTATAGACACTTACATACATAACAACAGACACATATTGGAACAGATGTATATTTTTATAACCTATATACATCTACTGAAAAGAAGAAATCTATTCAAAACATTATAAACTTATATTTATAAATGAACCTTACATAAAACCTTAATATTGTAAACATAAGATAATATATACATTAACATACATACCTATATCATTTATTAATATAGCAAGATTTATAACATATTATATGATCAAGCTAATATAACTTTATACAAACTCATACTGTAACCATCTTCCTATTACAAAACTTGACAGGATATATATATATTAACTAATATATATAAACAGGTTTACAAATATATATATTTTATAATATACAATACTAACATTATATTTACTTATAAATAGGTTTACAACTCACGTATAAAATATATAAATGACACAAAACTCCAAATATATATACTAACCTATTATATATATGCATGAGCCACAGAACAAGAGGTGGCAGGCTCGGTCAAGTGATGCTTCGGCCTCGAGTTGATGACATGCGAGGTGGGAGGCTGCGTTGATTGGCCGTGGGTTCGGCTGGGAGGTGGAGGTCGGTGGTGAAGTACGGCCATGGATCGGGGATGAAGGCTTCCGAGGCGAGGTTCGGTAGGTGCTCTGGTGGGAGAGTGATGAGAGGGAGAGGCTAGGCGGAGGAAAACTCGGCAACGGTGAGAGAGGAAGTGGGCGAGTGCTAGAGAGAAGGAGAGGATAAGGCGTTGGTGGGATGCACGGCTCAGTTGAGAAGAAGAGTAAAATTTTAGAAGAAAAGAAATGCGAGAGAAAGAGAGGTATAGGCTTTAATTTCCAGGCAACGTTTTTAAAAGAAACGTTTAAATGAAAATGAATGGACGGAAGATATAATTATAAACGCATAAGGAAATGAACGGAAATGAAACTTGAAAAGTGGAATAGAAATGGTCAATCACAGGAATCTGGGAGATGTAAATGTTCACAGCTGTTTGTATTGCACAGTGTAAACTGAATGGTCACAAAGGAACAAAAAGTCGAACTGACATGGTTACCCGTTTTGTGGTTTCCGTCGCGTACCGGGATTCCAAACACAGAATTGAATATACCGCGGAGATCGGCACGACGAGACGATCAAAACAGTACACAGATATTAGTGGTACGATCATCCGATCAAAAGTCGATAATCGGTACCGATATGCGTTGCTATTCCGTACGGAAAAATCCAAACGGAGCTAGAAACGTCCGAATTTCGCGAAACGAATTTCGCAGTCTGATTCAGAGTGTTCTAAATAAATTTTCTTATGTTGACGTATTTAGGTTTCGGAATACTTTTATTGTCATCAATTTTAACTGATATAAATTGGAATAAAATTACACTAGAAAATAAACTTCCAAATTATCTGATGAAAATTTACCAGTTGCTATATTAAAACAGACGCATTTCAAATATCAAATTTAAATTTCAAAATTTTATTGTTTAAAGTTTCACAAAATTTCAATTAAAATATAAATAAACAAATAAAATTATCTGAAATTTATGGGTCGTTACAGCATGGAGGCACGATTTGTCTCGCATTCGTGATGACTTAGGAGATGATTTTCACGGCAACGACGAGGAGAGAGGCTGCGACATTTGGGGTGGAGGTGAGGTGTGGGTAGGCGCGTCGTTTGGTCTCGGTGGATGTGATTCCGGTCATACGAGGGGGCGGCAGTAGTTCGATACGATAGGTGAACGATGGGTTCGAGATGATGTCTGCAATCGCATGGAAGAAGAAGTTTATATGTGGCCAGGATCCTCTCTTTTGAAATGTATGGCCAGATGTGATCTGGGTATAATAAAAAAAAGTTTGTAAATTTATTTATATTAAATCATATTCCAACTTTAAAATTTCGTATCTTTGTTATACGAGGTCGGAATCGGACGAAACAAGCGGCGTCGGAATCGCAGCGACGAATACTACATGCTGGAGCAAATCTGGAGTCTATCAGAGCCAACGAAGGTTAAATCGAACGTCCTCGATTTAATTTAAAATTGGAACGTTTGGACGATTTAAGCTCAAGGTGAGTTAATCTCACTCAATTCTGAACTGCTGGTGATTAATTTTAAGTAGTTAAAATTTTATAAATTATTGATTGGTTAAATTGATAAATTTTTATCAATTGGATGTGATATTATATACAGTAGTATACATACATACATACATACATATATATATATTGGAGTGATTGATATTCTGGCATTTATATAGCGGATGAGACCCTATGCGCCCCGCATAATATGTAACGACCCGTAAATTTTAAATAATTTTTTTTGTTTTATTAATATATTTAATTGAAATTTTGTGAAATTTTAAACGATAAAATTTTGAAATTTAAATTTGATATTTTGAATGCGTCTAGTTAAACATAGCAACTGGTAAATTTTCATCGGATAATTTGAAAGTTTATTTTCTTGTGTAATTTTAGTTGAATTTATATCAGTTAAAATCGATGATAATAAAATGTTTTTCAAACCTAAATATTTTTATATAGAAAATTTGTAAATCATCTTCTGAGTGAGACGTTATATTTCGTTTCTCAAAATTCGGACTTCTATTGCTCCGTCCATCTTATTTCTGACAGATTAACAGCATTTTCGTTACCGAATATCGACTTTTGATAGGATGGTCGTATCGCAGATAGCTGTGTACCATTTTGATCATCTCGTCGTGCTGATCTCCATAGTATATTCAATTGTCAATTTCGGATTCTGGTGTGCTGTGCAATCTACGAAACGGCTAACCGTATCTGTACCATTTTGAACCTTTTGAATTTCTTGTCCATTCGTTATCCACTGTGTTAATTCCTACAGCCACTAGCATTCATTTTTCCTTGAATTCACGCATTGGACGTTTGTCATTCCTACTGGTTCCAACATTTATTTACTGGTTGTTTTGTTATGGCAGTCTCTTCGTTTCTTACTTTGGATCGTTTATTTTCTCTAAGCTTTTCTAAGTTTGGTTCCTGTAGCTTTAATATGCAGATCCACTCATCCCTTCTTCATTCTTCCCTTCCTTTTCCCACGTCTTACCCTTCCTTATCATCTCCACCTTTCACTTTGCCCGGCTTCCCACGCAAACACCTTGTCAATCATCCGTGCCTTCTCTTGCATCGGCCTCTGCCACCCACAGTCAAGCTTGTCTTCCTCCTTTGTCTTAATAGCTAAGCTTTATCTTTTCTTCTTATAGGTATCTAATATTATACATATAGGTTTTGTTCATGTTCATTGCTGTTTGATCTCTTATATATATATAGTGTTATTTGTATATATAATTTATATAATATTTTGGGTTATATAATTATTTTTTAGTCTGCATACACTATTTGTTTTCCTGTTGTACTGTTGAAAGGGAAGTCTATATATATGTCTGAGTTTAAAGCATTTATATATATAATAGGTCCAGATCTCTGTTGTTAACAGTAAAATATATATTTTGATTTTAAATGTAATATATAGATATAGTCTGTAAAATATATATATTAGTTTATCTATTCGGCTGTACAGTTTATTGGTGATTTGTTTTTAAAGTTATGATGATATGTACGTATATTTTTGAAGAAATAGATTTGTTATAAAGAGTAAAATTTTCATCTATTATATCTGCATATTTTAGTTATAAAAGTTACAGTTAGTTTATATATGTAGTAATATATATATATATATATGTTTTGCATGCATTTGTTTATAATCTATCAGTTCGGTCGTACTATTATATGAACAAGTTGGTTTTAAATTTGGGTATTATATGTATTTGTTGGGAAAATGGCGAGTAGATCTAGAGGAAGACTGGAAGAGTGGATCGAGATCTAAAAATGGCAACTTTGATTTTCTTTTTCGTTTTTCTTTTTTTACCTTGAAGGAAATGGGAGAGCGTACGTAGGTTGGGAACGGGGTATATGGATGGGTATGCTATACTTTAGAGCGGTTAAGGTCCGTAGCCAAAAGTAAAACGGTTTAGGACCGTGCTTTTCCATTTTACAACGGGCGAAAGCCATTGCTAAATAGCAACGGCTCTAAGCCGTTGCAAATGTCCCGCACTTAGGGGTTGCAAAAACGCTGATATGGTGTAGTGTTATAAAGTACGGGTTTCATAACTTTTGGTTTGAAAGGAAATATATTTACAATATATATGTTTATATGTGTAGTCATATGCTAAATTTGAAGTTATTTGTTTAATATCTAATATAAGTTGTATGTTGTATTTCTGAGTAGTTTTGAGACCTGACTTATATTTATACATTATATCATAAGGTAAAATATAACCTGTGTATTTGGTTTATTTAATATTGTTTTAAATTGTAAGGAGCCACATATTTTCATAGTGGGTTGTGTGTGTATATGTTGGTTGATGTGTAAAGTTTCTGTAAAGTTAGTACTTATAGCAGTAGTGCATATAACAATATACATATATTATAAAAAATTTAAGAAGTGAATTCATGTACTGTAGTTTTAATATAATACATATGTTTAAATATATGGTTTTGAAATTTATTTCTTTTGAAACAAATAAAATTTATATATATAGTATAATAATGTATTCTCAGTTTATATCAAAACTAATTCAATATGTTTTATCGATTCCTGTTATCAGCTTTGCTCATCGATTCGTACCAATCTAGTTTTCTTTTGGAAGTCATGCTTGCAATTCGTAACTCAACTTCATTGTTTATTCTCTCTAGCCTCGAAAGGTGAGTTTATCACTCTCGACATACATACTTTTATAATTGTGAAACAATGGCATGTGAATTGTAGAAAATTTATATGTTATGTTAATATGTTCATATATGCCTGTGATATGATTATATGATGTTATATACTGCTTATATATTTGTTACATCACTTGATATGATATTATATGCTCTACTGTTATTTTATTTTCTGTATCTCACACTTCAAGTTACTTTTCACTATGGGTTGAAATGATACATACCCGAACGGACTTTAGAATAGGGAAAAATCGTTATGAGCTGAAATGATAGGCTCGAGTGATTTTTATTATATTTTATTTGACTTGGGATTGCAGGTTTGAAATGATAAAACCCGAATTTTTCTTTTTAAATTACGGATTGAAATGATACATATCCATATCACTTGACCTAGGTTAGAAAATATTATACAGACCCATGGATATATTTTAATAATATTTTTGTAAGTATTTTTGAGTTTTTAAGATATATGAAAATTTTACTTAAAAATTTGATTCAATGATTTTAAATATATGGAATTTTATAAGTCAATAAGTGGTTTGGTTTTAAATTATAAAGTTATATTGGTTTTCCATAAGTTGGAATCTTTATATATTAATAATTGGTTTTAAATTGCTATTTAAAGATCTTTATTGATGATAAATAACTTAATAATTAAATTTGAGTAAATGTGGAATTTTAAATCTAACCTAGTGATGGTAATAGATTTTATTTTATGAAATATATATGTTTTGTAAAATAAATAATTATGATTTAAAATGGTAAAATGTATCTTAAATTAGGACTTAACTTTATAATGAAAAATTTTGTTTCAAATGGAAATTTATGTTTGACTTATTAAAGGAATATTTTATTTATGAAATGGGTATTTTAAATAAAGTAATAAGTTATTTGTTAAAATAAAGTTAAGTAAAATAGTGAAATTTTGACTTAATAAATGAATTATAGTTAATTTGGGTATTTTGATTATAAAAGTTATTTTATTTAAATCATAAGTTAAATGATATCCAAATGAATATTTTTGAAATGTAAGATATGGGTTTTATAAGTTAAAATGGTTAAAATTGAAGTTTTTGATGTTTTTGAAATGTTATAATAAATCTGGAATTGTATTGGCAGCATTTCCAAAGTGCTGCTATTTCTAAAATTGAACAATGTTCGGAAATAACTAAAATACTACAGCACTTTATAAGTGCTGTTGTTTCTGAAGTTGAACTATTTCTAAAAATACCAATATGTCTACTACAGCACTTTATAAGTGCTGCTGTTTCTGAAACTGAACTGTTTCGCAACACTAAAATACCTACTGTAGCACTTTATAAGTGCTGCTATTTTGAATTTGACAATGTTTTTGAAAAGTTAATATATTTACCGTAACACTGTATAAGTGTCGTTGTTGTTGAAATTACAATGAACTTTGGAAATGAATATTATTTTGGAAGATTTTGACATTGAATTTAAATGGTTTAAATGAATACATTTTGAGGTGAAATATAAACTATTTTGAAATTTATAAGTTAAATACAATGTTTTCGAAATTGGTATAATTGAACGAATGAACTTAATAATGCTATAACTTTGGTAATGAATATTATTTTTAAGGGTGTTATGATTTTTTTCCTAAATATTATGATTTCCAAATGATAACATCTTAAAATTGATATGGTTTCAAAGTATTATGGTTTCAAAGTGTTCGCTTTCAAAGGTGTTATAACTTTGAAAGTACTATGACTTTTGGAAATGAATTTATTTGAAATAGTATTTAATTAAGAATTGTTTTGAATATATTGAATTGCAATTTAAGATTTAAGAATATGGCTTTATAAAGTGGTTTTGTTTTAATATGATTAAAAAAGGAATATTTCAAGTTTAAATAAATTGAAGGAAATATTCAGTGATTGGAAATTTGGGTTTGTTCAAATGATATTTTGGTTTTGGAGTATAAACTAGTTTTGAATATGATATTTTGGTTTTGAAGTATAAACTAGTTTTGAATATGATGTTTTGGTTTTGAAGTATAAACTAGTTTTGAATATGATGTTTTGGTTTTGAAGTGTAAACTAGTTTTGAAATGGATAAGATATTTTGTTTTGAGGTATAAATTATTTCGAAATAAATATCCTTGGGTTTTAATAACAATTGGTTGGCAAAGAGACCGGGATCAGATATGGGCATACTCCCTGTCGATACCGAAAACCACTTTGATAACCGTGTACGCGGTGGAGATTCCAGAATGAAGTAGGATGGTGGCGACGATTCCTATTGAGATATATACGTGGACCCGACACCCGTGAGTTGGCATAAGGTGGCTAAAATAGGAGCGATTGATGGGTCAATGAGGTAGCACCTCTGATCGGACACATTTCTTCGATACCATTCTTACTTTGTGATTGATTTGGTGGCCACCCTTCGATTTTTGATTGGGAGTGTGTTCCGAGGTGGGCGGTAGTGGCTGCTATGTGTTTCCACCAGCCTGGATGCGTAATTGGTATATCTACCCTGGCATTGCCTCGTTGTGCTGTGTCACCTACCATATCGAGCTTTACTATGAGTTTGGTTTTCTTCCGTAGCCTATGGAGTATCCTCTGGTGGCTTCCCGAGCAGGAGGGACTATGATACTGGATGAACTATTGGGACTATTATGTGTTAAGGGCTATATGGGTAACCCCTTAACGCTATTTAAAAGTAAGTTTATTTTTCTATGGTCATTATTATATTAGCGAAATATTACTACATTGTAGATAGTTTAACGGATCCTTAGAGGATGGGCGGTCCCAAGCATCCTTTAAGTTACTTGTACCTTTATATTACAGTTCACTTGAGTTAGTTTACATTTTATAAGTATGTATGTCCTGACTCGAGTGTTTTGTGTTTTGCTTTACGCTCGTGTCAGATTGTGTGATACAGCATTCGAGACTCACCCTTCGGAGTTGGAGCTTCACTTGGATTCATCCATTGATTTTGCTTTCAGTCACTCAGTTGATTCCAGTGATGTATTCAGATCTTGTATTTGACTATTATATTGAGACATCTTTGTATTCGTGATTTCTATTGTATCTTGTTAACTCTGATTTTTATATATATATATATATAGTAGCTTCATGAACTGCTATTTCTTGCTTATGCTGCATTGTTATATTACTCTGTGTCTGTGATCTGTGATTTATTTACTGTATATTCTGAGTTTTGCCAAATTTATATTTACTATTCGGTATTCTGAGCAATTCAAGTCCGACATGTGCGGATGCGAATGGTCCAAAATAGTGGGACGTTACATAATAGCGGATGACCATATATACCGTGATATTCCACCTCAAAGTGGAATTGGTATTTTTATGTTGTGCTAACATCTGTGGATGTAGGGAAACAAGTTAGAGGGATCCAACTGGATTTAAAAAAATGTTGAATTTAATTTCATATATAGTGATATATGTTTTGTCTGAATAATCTGTGACAGGTCATTGTGTGTTTTAAATTGATGGAATGATATGGCAGTTTTAGCTGGATTTTGGTATTTTAAATGCAAATAAAATATGGTTTTTGAATTGGTGAAGAATTGTAAAATATGGATTTTGGAGAAAATATTTATATGGAGTTTTGGATAAATAAATTGGGTAAAGTAAAAAGGTTTTGAAAATTGTATTTAATTATTTCAGGGTAGTGTGAACAGAGATTTTGGAATAAAAATATATAAAAGGATTTTTAAATAATAAATCCTTAAATGGTACTTGTTTAAAAATAAAAGGGGTTTTTAAAATCGAGATTTTAAATAGATCAAAAGGATAGAAGTGAATTTGGAAATAAGTATAAAATTGGTTACACTAGACTCATGTGAGGTTTCCAAATTTGCGAAGTAAAATTTTAAATCGAGAAATTAGCCTTGGTTTAAAAAGAGGATTTTAAATTTATAACTGGGTGATTTTAAAAGTGATAATTCTAGAAATTAGTTATTTAATTATTTTAAACTGTTAAAGCATATTTAGTTATTAATTAGTTACCATATCATGATTATTAAAGATTTATTATTATTTAAGAGCTAATTGGCATTTTTGTTTTTAAAAGATAAATGTTAAATTTTAATATGGCTTTTATAACAAAGTATATTTGCTAAGATTAAACTTGGACATTCATTTTTAAACTTATAAGTATTATTTTGAGATAATTTATTAAATGAAGTTTTCGGGAAGAAAATGGTATACTCGCGTTGCGTAAATCGGAGGCAGTGAGTGTCTTAGTTAAGTTTTGGATTTCTCTTGGATAAAGACGTAACCATTGAGCTGTGATCCATGGTTTGATACCGCAGTGGTACTTTCCACATTATCATTCTAAAGGGTTTTCAAATATTTATAAAAGACAGTTTGTAAATTTACTAAAAATTCGATAAGATAAGTATGTATAATTTGGACAAAGGAATTTATTTATTTAAAAAATTAATTAAAAAGAGGCTTGGTGGTTTTCAGTGAAAATAAAGTATTTGGTTGAATTGATTGTTTATTTGATAGTTAAATAACCGACTATCAAATCTGGACCTAAATATAACTTTGGGAATATCTAGAAGAAGTACGGGAATTATATGGTACAGTTACCGTTCGAGGTGCTATACTGTACGTATAAACTCGTTTCATTCTTCTAGGACGTTGATAAGGAAATCCGTCCACTAACGGTTAGGAGGTGATCTCTGATCTTACTTCGTTTGTTTATTTCCTAAAGAACTGGGGTTGAGTTCACCGGAAATAGCGAACGCTGTTTCAAAGAGACCAGGATCAGATTTGTGATCCTAAAACCACTTCGATCCAACGAGTACAAGAGAATAGAGTTGAAGATGGAGAAGTGAAGTACAAGGGCTAATCGCTACTAATCTTGAGGGTGATTCCAAAATGGATGTAGTAGGAATAGTGCCTTCGGTTTCGTTCGGACCCGGAACGGACTAGCATGGATGAATGCTATCAGAACATTGTGATTGGAGGACAATGAGCATTCTAAGTGAAAATTCCTTAAAAAGGTAAACGTAGCCTCTAGCCTCATCAACCGGGAATGACTAAAAATCTGGGGAGATGCAGCAAGGCTAAGTGGGTCTTACCCAAGTAGGGTATGTCTATCACCTTTCTAGATAACCTCGGATATTATTTTATTACTACGATGTATGGAAAGAGCTCAAAAGAGGGTGGGAACACTCGGGGTGATAGCATATTCGGTCTATCCAGGTCAAGGGTAGTCTGGTCTTGTGTTGTAGGGGATTCTGGCATGGTCCTCGGTACAATGTTTCTAGACATGTACTGTGACAGGTAGTACCCTACTGCCTAGTCATTCAGTTGGAACCCATTCTCCAATAAGCGCCGTACGGTTTTGATTGTGACTAACTATGCTGAAACGTGAGATGCAAGCATTTCAGCTATTTGAATAAGTATTTGTACTTAGACACTAGTATAATGTCATAGGATTTTGATATGAAATGTTTTCGTTATCGTAAGATAAAAACCCGTCGTGTTTATGTGTGGCGTGGTCTTACGAGATACCTTTGATTTTCAAAGGATTTTGAAAACTTTAATAATTCAAATTGAGTGTTTTTTTCTAACGCTGGTTTTCCAGACTGACTCGGGTGTTATTTTATTATAGTGCTCGGGTTAGACCGAGTATTTCAGGTTCAGGTTAGGATGCTATGGAGCTCAGGAGACGAGTTGGATGGCGAAGACGTATTACTTGTACTTGTTTTATTCCGCTGCAGTGTTTGTTTGAAATTACCAGCAATTTTGAGGGCAGGTTGTTATAACTGTCCAGGTTGGTAATTATTGATTTGTATACTCTGATGTGGGATATGTATATTACAGTTTTGCTTTGTGTAAAGAGCTATTGATATTATATGTTATTCAGTCCGTTGTTAGATTCTGTTTTGTTTAGTTTCTTCTTCTTCTACCTATTTTCTTTTCCCTCCACAATCTGTCTTTTCGGCACTCGATCGTTCGACATGTTATACATTGAGCATTTTTATGTCGATTTTCGGGAGTCAAAAGGGCGGGTCATGACAATTATTCAAGTTCATCTAAATTCAATTCACATTTATTCTTTTATATATAGTATTATTGAATATTAAATCTATTTATGAATCATTTTTGTTACTTAAGCTTTTACTTGTATAATATTCTATTACATATTCATAATTAACATTTCAACTGTTTAAACACTTCTGGTAAGTTTATGTGATGCCCCACCTCTATACTCACGCTAGCCAAGGACACTACGTGGTAATGCCATCGACTAGCACGAAGAATAAGGCTGTTGAGGAGCGACCATCTGTGTAATTGCTTTGTGCGAGTACCGATATGTCAGATAATGTAACTTACATTTCATTTCAAGAGGAAATTCGACATATCAAATACAAACTCAAAGCTACCACACAGTGGCTATGTGGACTTCGGAAATAAACGTAGAAATAAACATAACACAAATCAGTCATAGATATTCATATCACAAAGGCGGAAACAGATATGAATATAACACATAAAAGTGTACATCAGAGTAGTGGTCGAATGAGATCCACAATATCACAAAAGAATAGATATAAGAGCTAGACAAAAGAATAATTATACATCAAGGAGTCTCTATCTCTAATGTACAATAACAAAAACTACAAAACTGTGTAGTTAGGCAAAAGTCAGAAGATGATCCCAGATAAGGAGTCAAGCAGAACTACCTGTAACATCTCGGTCTGACCCGAGTATTATTTAAGAAGAAAATAATAAACGGATCAGTCTAGCTATAATTATCATTAAAGAAATGAGATGCAAATAGAGATGTAATAAAGACGTATGATAACAATAATGTTATCCCATGACAAGTATGATTTAAACAACAAAAAAATCATAAAATATCTCAAGAATCTCAAAGCACCAAAAAGAATATCATATTCTTTATTTTATTCACCAAGCTACAAATATTGACAAGCATATTAATGCCAATCGCAAAAGTTGGTGAAACACAAATTCTAGAAATCATCCATTGGAAATCCAGAAATCATAAAGGGGGGAGGCCTATCACAAACGGGAGCATGAAAACTCACCAACACGTGTATCACAAACGGAACGCTATTCCATGGTCGCTAACCATAAATTTTGAGCCGAAGCTCCACAAACGGCCCGAAGACCACGGGTCTCTACCCCGCCAAATTGAACCGAAGTTCCATAAACGGGGATTGTAATCCCCAAACAAACAAATAGACATCACACATCGCTAGTCTAAATCACAAAGTGACCATCATTGATCAATAAAAGTGTCGATTACACTAAGCTAGTAAATATATGAGTTTAGTTTCATGTCCCATAACCACTAGCTTAACCTAAATATTTACGAACAAATTGTAGATTCCCACTCGAAAATTGTCACAAGAGTTCAATCGAACAAGTCCAAGAATTAACCGGCAAAGTAAACACAAGCGTTTCATACCATTTGTTTTGCTAAGCCATTTAATTAGATTTCTCATACGAATGAGGTAAAGGTTTGTATATACTAATAGTTTAGAAAACGGTTTTATAAACGAGCTTTGTATTTAAAAATAGAGTTGAAATCATCTTTGTAAAAGAGTTTTCATATTTATTACTAGTATAGAAACCTTTGTATTTAGAAGTGACAAATCACAAAATGATTGTAGAAACAATCAATCACAAAAATCCACATTCGAAGATGTGAATCAAATCCAAAGAAATCGATTCTGAATCCATCAAAATGGATATTCTCAAAAATCCCGAAAAAAGGAAGTCATCAAAGGCAATAATAAATGATAACAATAAATCGGAGAATCACGAATCGATAAAAGTTGGATCCTCAAGCTAAATAGGCAAAATAGGCAAAATCAAGCAGGTCAGTCGATTGGCCTTCTGCAGTCAGTCGACTGAGCCAGAACCCGAGAGTTTTCAGACCGTACAGTCAGTTGACTGACTATAGAGTCCAGTCGACTGGCTGTAGCTGAAACTGTTTTCCAGCCTATCAAATGGAAGAGCAAACTCTCACCATTCGCAACCGGTCGAGCAATGGACTTTAGGGGCTTTTTCCGATCGACAACCCAGTCCTATAGGCTCTCCGATTCACCACCAAAACATGTTCATGAATCAAAGCAAGGATTTTCAAAGTTTTGACTTCAAAACACCAAAAATTGAAATGTCCACCAAATCAATTCAATCCAAAAGAAATTGAACATGAATAAGTGTTAGGAATTCATACCTAACATCAATGATAGAAATAGACAAAGATGTGAGTTCAAAAACTCACCTTTTAAACTCAAAAACAAATGATATGAAGCTCAAAGACAAGGAGAAGATCAACCACTCTTCAACTTCAACTCTAGAAGCTTGAATCTAAGCTCAAAAGAAGAACATTTCCTAAGTTAGGTTTAGGAAATTTCTGAAATTAAAGAGAAAATGAGTTGGAAAAGAAGATGGAGATGCTTACCTTGACTTCTTTTTGAATTTGGAGCAAGAATTTGTATTTGCTAAGGAAACTAGGGTTTTGGATTTCTAATTTCCCATTCCTCTCCCCATTTTCAGTTTTTCTAGAGTGTTTTAAGAAAATAGAAATGAAGTGAAGAGGAGAGGTGGACTGAACTAGGGTATAGAGTGAGTTGGGGTTGAAACCCAAACCCAAACCCAAAGCCCAATAGAAAATTGCAAAATTCAACTTACTCCAAACATATCAATGTTTATACTCAAAAAAGTTGTAAACGCCATTTTGGACTCAATGGAGGTGGTCTCAAGTCCCAACTCGACTATTTACAAAAAGTAGCTTTTCTGACTTTAATCCGATTAACGATTCTACATTTATATAAAATATTTAAATACACAATTGTAAAATATGCGGGTTGTTACAGACTCCCCTCCTTGAAGAAATTGCGTCCTCGCAATCTTTAAGAAATAAATAAGAAGTAACAACCACAAAAACATATTGACACAAAAAGAAGAAATTTGAAATAAAAAGTTCACCTCAAGGAGCACGAGAGAGCAAGTCCGGATGTGTTCGCTCGATGAATTCTCTGGATTCCCAAGAGCAATCCTTAGGATTTGAGGACCATTGAACTTTCACAAGAGGAACATCTTTATTCCGAAGGCGTTTAACCTCTGAAGCAAATGATAAGAATAGGATGTTGCTCATAAGTCAAATTAGGCGAAACTTCAATTTCTTCAATAACACCGGGCTCAAGAATAGAATCGGAATCTCGAAGGCATTTTCGAAGTTGAGAGACGTGGAATACGTCATGAATAGCAGAAAATTGAGCCGGTAACAAAAGGCGATAAGCCACGGAACAAATGCGTTCGGTGATGGGAAATGGGCCAATATATCGAGGTGCTAATTTTCCCGATCGATTGAAATGCATAACACCCTTCATAGGTGAAGCACGAATAAACACAAAATCTCCCACAGAAAATTCCAATTTCCTTCTTCGATTATCGGCATAGGATTTTTGTCTACTCTGAGCTTCTTTCATCCTATGATGAATGAGGTCAATCTTTTCTGTGGCATCACGAATAAAATCTGGACCTAAAACCAGCTTCTCACCGGCTTTAAGCCAACACGAAGGAGATCGGCATGGCCTTCCGTATAGTGCCTCGAAAGGTGCCATACTAATACTAGATTGGAAGCTGTTGTTATAGGAAAATTCAATAAGAGAAATATGATTTTCCTAACTTCCACCAAAATCAAGAACACAAGCACGAAGAAGATCTTCAAGAGTTTGATTCACACGCTCGGTTTGTCCATCGGACTGAGGATGATAAGCGGTGCTAAAATTAAGCTTTGTTCCCAAAGCTTTTTGAAGACCTTTCCAAAATCCACTAGTAAACAATGGATCACGATCGCTAATAATAGAAGTTGGAACTCCATGCAATTTAACAATTTCCTTGACAAAGAGTTTAGCCAAAATAGGTACGGTCTGATTGGACCGAACGGGAATAAAATGGGCGGATTTTGTAAGTCTATCTACTATCACCCATAGACTATCATGACCCGAACGAGAACAGGGAAGACCGTCAATAAAGTCCATGGAAATTTGATCCCACTTTCAAATTGGAATTTCCAACGGTTGCAATAACCCACCGGGCCTTTGATGCTCGGCCTTAACGAGTTGGCAAGTCATGCAACGCTTAACAAGGCTAGCAATATCAGATTTCATTCCCTCCCAATAATAAAGTCGCTTCATATCCGCATACATTTTACTACTACCGGGATGAATGGTAAATTTAGAACGATGAGAATCTTCTAATATATCTTTACGAAGATCAATAATATTTGGCACAATAAGTCTACCAAATTTTCGAATACCGCCACGAGCATCAATATCAAAGGCTTTCAAACCTTCAATATCAATTTTATCCCTACAACTTTGGCTAAGAAGAACCAATTCGGGATCATGCATTTGAGCTTCAAGAATGCGGTCTAAAAGAGAAGGATGAGCCTCAAGGCTACACAAAACAAGAGATGAACATAAATCGTATTCACGATCTCGAATCTCACAAGTGGACAAAGTCTCGAGATCATTCCACTCGGATATCATCATAGAAACAACCGCTTGTTGCTTACGACTAAGGGCATCAGCAACAAGATTTCCCTTCCCGGGAGTATAAAGAATATCGAGGTCATAAGATGCAAGAAACTCGAGCCAACGTTGTTGACGCAAGTTAAGTTCCTTTTGAGAAAATAAATACTTCAATGATTTGTGATCAGCGTAGAGAACAAATTTCTCTCCCAAAAGATAATGACGCCAAATTCTAAGGGCGAATACGATAGCCGCGAGCTCTAAATCATGAGTGGCATATCTAGTCTCGTCAGGCTTTAGTTGCCTAGAAGCATAAGCAATAACACGTTCCCTTTGCATGAGAACGGCATCCAAACCAACACGACTAGCATCAGTATAAACAACAAAGTCTTGGTTCCCATCGGGAATAACAAGAATAGGAGCATCAGAATGGAGTTCCTTTAATTTCTGAAATGAAGCTTCACATTTGTCTGACCAAATGTATTTAACTCCCTTCTTTTTTAAATTAGTAAGAGGTATGGAAATCTTAGAAAAGTCTTTTATGAACCGACGGTAATAGCCCGCCAATCCGAGAAAGCTACGAATTTCCATCACACTCTCCGATCTTCCAATTTTTAATCGCTTCAATCTTTGAAGGATCCACGGAAATTCCGGATTCAGAAATGATATGCCCCAAAATTTCACATGAGATTGCCAAAAGTGGCATATAGAAAATTTTGCTTTTAATTGGTTGCTCCTAAGAGTTTCCAACACAATCCGAAGATGATTTTCATGCTCTTCCTCAGTTTTAGAATAAATAAGAATGTCATCTATAAAGATGATAACAAATCGATCGAGGAAGTCTTTGAAAACTGGATTCATAAGGTCAATGAAATAAGCTGGAGCATTCGTCAAACCAAATGGCATAACAAGCCATTCATAAGATTCATAACGAGTACGGAACGATGTCAAAGGAATGTTATCCTCTGCAATACGGAGCTGATGAAAACCGGTGGCTAAGTCTAACTGTGAAAAGACTTTAGCACCACTAAGTTGATCGAATAATTCATCAATCTGCGATAAGGGATATTTATTCTTGATGGTGAGATCATTAAGTTTGCGGTAGTCAACGCAAAGCCTAAGTGTACCATCAGATTTCTTCACAAAAATAGCCGAAGCTCCCCATGGAGGGAACTAGATTGAATAAATTGCTTTGCTTCCAATTTGGATAATTGCTTACGCATCTCTTCATTTTCCTTATTGGACATACGATAAGGAGGACGAGTAATGGGTTGAGCTCCAGGAATTAGATTAATTTTGAACTCAATTGCTCGCTTGGGTGGTAATCCTAAAACGGGCTCAAATATGTCGGGAAATTCACGAAAAATGTGAATAAGAGAAATAACATCTTCCTCATCATCATTATTGTCATCACGAGGATTTAGAGAATACAAGGACGCTTTCGAATTGGAATCTGAATCTTTCAGAACTAGAGAAATCTGCTTAACAGATTGAGGATGCCGAAGATATATAGTCCGCTCGGGACATAGGATATGGGCTTCATAACGGTTAAGCCAATCCATCCCCAAAATCATTCCGAAACCTAAATAACGCATAACATGCAAATCGGCACGGAAAGAGTAATCACATAAAATAATTTCGACATCTTTACAAAGTAAGCTGAGTGTTGTGGATCCACCAACCGGATTCGCAATTCTCAAAGAAGTCATCAAGCCAATAACATTCAAAGACAAGGCATCAACAAGTTCTTTTGATATAAAAGAGTGAGATGCACCCGTATCAAAAAGAACTCGAATAGGAAGATCATGAAATATAATAATTCCATCAAGGATAGAATGAGAAATACTGACCATGAGAAGTGTTAGCAGGGGCTTGTATAACATTTAGCTTGCCCTCCTTCTTTCCTTGAAGTTTGGGACACGAAGGAAAAGTATGACCCGAACTCTTGCAATAGCGGCAAGAAAGAGACTTCGGGCACTTGTTTGCATAGTGGTCCTTAGAACCACAATTGTAACATTCTCCGCGACGAGGGTTAGGAGTATTTGCTACCGGTGTTGCTTGCTTTCCCTTTTTGTTGGGATTAGGCTTGAATTTAAAAGGCCTCTTCTTGTTGATGTTTTGTTTGACCTCAGCATCACTATCTTTATCAGCCTCTTCAAGTTGAAGAGCAATATCAACAAGTTGATCAAAAGAAACTTCTAATTTCAGAAGTAATGGCTTTTTGAGGCTCTTGTTCAAGCCATACACAAATCTCTGATTTTTCTTCAATGGGGTATTAATGTACTCGACCACATATTTAGATAGAGATTCGAAAGAAGCGACGTAGTCCGTCATGGAAGATTCACCTTGAACAAGGTCAATGAATCGTCGAGCTAAAGATACTTTCTCAGCTTCCGACACAAATTTCAACTCGAACCTTTCCCTGAATTGCTCCCAAGTAAGGTCCGCTTCAATAATTTTAGAGATCAAAAGTTCATACCAGTCTAATGCTCTTTCTTGGAGCAAACTAGAAGCCACTTGGACTCGATGAAGATCAATAAGATTCATGCGAGAAAAGATGCGGTCACATGTTCAAAGCCAAGCCTGGACTTCTATAACGCTCCCGGAACCTTTGAATGGCTTTCCATCCAAATTGGTGTAATCACTGCACAAGCGTGCAAACCCAGATTTAGGATGTGTGGGCCCAGGAATAGGTCCGACAGCTTGAGCATTTCTTACAAAATCAAAAAGTTGCTGAGTAGATATAAATACTCCATCCTGGGGAGTAACACTAGATTGACCGGCGCTGGGACGGCCAGGTCTAACCATTTCTCTTCTTTAAGAAAGAAAGAAAAGAGAAAAAGGTTAATTTCAGAATCAATATCAAACAAACTTGATTGATAAAACAAGGCATCATAAAGGAAAATATAGGATAGAACGGGTTTAATGACTCGAATTAATCCTAAGGCATGACTCCTAAGATAGACTTAGGACAATTATCCTGGCTAGATTACTCTACATTGTTCCGAAGTTTGGCTCTGATACCATGCTGTGACGCCCCACCTCTATACTCACGCTTGCCAAGGACACTACGGGGTAATGCCGTCAACTAGCACAAAGAATAAGGCTGTTGAGGAGCGACCATCTTTGTAATTGCTTTGTGAGAGTACCGATATGTCAGATAATATAACTTACATTTCATTTCAAGAGGAAATCCGACATATCAAATACAAACTCAAAGCTACCACACAGTGGCTAAGTGGACTTCGGAAACAAACGTAGAAATAAACATAACACAAACCAGTCATAGATATTCATACCACAAAGGCGGAAACAGATATGAATATAACACATAAAAGTGTACATCAGAGTAGTGGTCAAATGAGATCCACAATATCACAAAAGAATAGATACAAGAGCTAGAAAAAAGAATAATTATACATCAAGGAGTCTCTATCTCTAATGTATAATAACAAAAACTACAAAACTGTGTAGTTAGGCAAAAGTCAGAAGATGATCCCAGATAAGGAGTCAAGCAGAAGTACCTGTAACATCTCGGTCTGACCCGAGTATTATTTAAGAAGAAAATAATAAACAAATCAGTTTAGCTATAATTATCATTAAAAAAATGAGATGTAAATAGAGATGTAATAAAGACGTATGATAACAATAATGTTATCCCATGACAAGTATGATTTAAACAACAACAAAATCATAAAATATCTCAAGAATCTCAAAGCACCAAAAAGAATATCATATTCTTTATTTTATTCACCAAGCTATAAATATTGACAAACATATTAATGCCAATCGCAAAAGTTGGTGAAACACAAATTCTAGAAATCATCCATTGGAAATCCAGAAATCACAAAGGGGGAAGGCCTATCACAAACGGAAGCATGAAAACTCACCAACACGTGTATCAGAAACGGAACGCTATTCCATGGTCGCTAACCATAAATTTTGAGCCGAAGCTCCACAAATGGCCCGAAGACCACGGGTCGCTACCCCGCTAAATTGAACCGAAGTTCCACAAACGGGGATTGTAATCCCCAAACAAACAAATAGACATCGTACATCGCTAGTCTAAATCACAAAGTGATCACCATTGATCAATAAAAGTGTCGATTACACTAAGATAGTAAATATATGAGTTTAGCTTCATGTCCCATAACCACTAGCTTAACTTAAATATTTACGAACAAATTGTAGATTCCCACTCGAAAATTGTCACAAGTCCAAGAATTAACCGGCAAAGTAAACGCAAGCGTTTCATACAACTTGTTTTGCTAAGCCGTTTAATTAGATTTCTCATACGAATGAGGTAAAGGTTTGTATATACTAATAGATTAGAAAACGGTTTTATAAATGAGCTTTGTATTTAAAAATAGAGTTGAAATCATCTTTGTAAAAGAGTTTTAATATTTATTACTAGTATAGAAACCTTTGTATTTAGAAGTGACAAATCAAAAAATGATTGTAGAAACAATCAATCACAAAAATCCACATTCGAAGATGTGAATCAAATCCAAAGAAATCGATTCCGAATCCATCAAAATGGATATTCTCAAAAATCCCGAAAAAAGGAAGTCATCAAAGGCAATAATAAATGATAACAATAAATCGGAGAATCACGAATCGATAAAAGTTGGATCCTCATGCTAAATAGGAAAAATAGGCAAAATCAAGCAGGTCAGTCGACTGGCCTTCTGCAGTCAGTCGACTGAGCCAGAACCCGAGAGTTTTTAGACCCTGCAGTCAGTCGACTGACTACAGTGGCCAGTCGACTGGCTGTAGCTGAAACTGTTTTCCAGCCTATCAAATGGAAGAGCAAACTCTCACCATTTGCAACCAGTCGAGCAATGGACTTTAGGGGCTTTTGCCAATCGAAAACCCAGCCCTATAGGCTCTCCGATTCACCACCAAAACATGTTCACGAATCAAAGCAAGGATTTTCAAAGTTTTGACTTCAAAACACCAAAAATTGAAATGTCCACCAAATCAATTCAAACCAAAAGAAATTGTACATGAATAAGTGTTAGGAATTCATACCTAACATCAATGATAGAAATAGACAAAGATGTGAGTTCAAAAACTCACCTTTTAAACTCAAAAACAAATGATATGAAGCTCAAACACAAGGAGAAGATCAACCACTCTTCAACTTCAACTCTAGAAGCTTGAATCTAAGCTCAAAAGAAGAACATTTCCTAAGTTAGGTTTAGGAAATTTCTGAAATTAAAGAGAGAATGAGTTGGATAAGAAGATGGAGATGCTTACCTTAGCTTATTTTTGAATTTGGAGCAAGAATTTGTATTTGCTAAGGAAACTAGGGTTTTGGATTTCTAATTTCCCATTCCTCTCCCCATTTTCAGTTTTGCTAGAGTGTTTTAAGAAAATAGAAATGAAGTGAAGAGGAGAGGTTGTAACAACCCACATATTTATCGATTTCATATTTAAATATTTTATTTAAATATAAAATCGTTCGTCGGATTTTAGTCCGAAAAGCTACTTTTTGCAAACAGTCGAATTGGGACTCGAGACCACCCCTGTAACGACCCATAATTTTGGACCCCTGAAATGTCCAAATCCGACTCTAATGGTTGTCCAGTTTGTACCATAAACCAAATTTGTCAAAACTATGTAAAACAATATCAGATATATACAATATTTAATACCATGTTCTCTCGGATAGCCCTGCTCATTGACTCAATGTCAGAAAAATTGCACTGTAATAAAAACTCATTAATTATCATTAAGGACATTTAATGAAAATTATGATACCCAACAAAAGAAAACGAGGATCAATGATCAATGTTTGAAAAATCCAACGTCTGAAATGCTAATTAAGAATAAAATATAATTTAATCGTTCAGATTTTTTGAATTAAACAAAATATAAACAAGCATATAATATGAAGGAATTCATGGAAGAATACATGAAGAAATAATTTGCGAAAATGAATGTTTAAACAATGGCAAACAAATAAATACCACTATATGATTACTGTGTTCTATATATACAATGACCATGTTCCATATGCCGGTACCTAGAAACCAAGTACAAAGAGTCGGGAACAGACCTCCTACCTGTGAAAACAGTAGTAGAGATGGCAGCAACGGAAATATGGCTGGAAGTGGAGTCCCAGCAATTCTCACAGCCGATATCCAAAGTTTGCTTCGAACTACTGATCAAGCCCATACTCGGCATGGTCACAGACGAGGAAGCAGCCGAGAAACACGCTGCCGACGCCATCAAGATTCTGGACGTTTACGAAGCTCGACTTTCCAAAAGCAAGCACCTCGCTGGAGACGAGTTCACCCTCGCAGACTGCAACCACATGGCCTGGCTCAACGTGCTCATGATGACTAAGAAGGCCTATTTGGTCAATGACAGGCCCCACTTGAAGGCCTGGTGGGAGACCGTTTCGGCCAGGCCTGCTTGGCAGAAGACCGCTGCTGCCAAGTAGATCTGGTGCTGTGCACTTGATTGTGCACAGGTTTTCCCGTATTTTGTGGTGTTTATGTGGTTGAATAAGGTGCTCGGGCACTATTTTTGTTTGAGGAAAAAAAAAACTTCTACTGTAGTCTGTTTGAGTAATGAATATTCAGTGCTTGTCACACTATGTTTTGATTATCTATGTTGCGTTTACTGGAGCTCACACTTTTTAAAATGGATTGATAAGAACAGTTTTATTACCTATAAAAAAATTTAACCATCGAAATTTGCATCAACTGAATTTCTGTGTGTATAGAGCGATCGTTTTCAATTATTTCATAAGTGATTCATTTACTTGCTTTTAGTAGTACATCATACGAGTAAGCTACACAGTATACAAAGTATAAACGATTCATTTGCTGTAAGAGGAGGGGTAGGAAATAGATATGAATTCAAGTGCGGTTTAATTTGTCCATGAATTCACTCAGTGGAGTTGCCCAACAAATTGTTGAGTGCAAATAGAATTTCCATGTATATACATTACACACTATATGATTACTGTGTTGCTAGAAAATAAATACCACTATATGATTACTGTGTTGCTAGAAAATAAAATGACCATGTTCCATGTACTTCAATAAAATTACTGTGTTCTATATACTAAAGTTCAGTTTATTTCCAAATGAATGACATACATACAATTTTATTTACAAATTAAAACTTGCCATATTATTAATATTAAGAATAAATTTTAGCTATGTTGTGCACCAACTGCCTGAACTATCAAGAATGCAAAAGAGTGAAATCATGAAACATACAAAAAATGAAAAAATTATGCAAGCCACTTTTATTAGCATGGCAAGTTCCAAGTAATCAAAATCTAGATGGTTCCATGACCAACCTTTTTCAACTACATGCTTGCATAATGTGTTAAAACAGTCTTGACTACTGTATCATGCAACATTTGCTTTATTTAGATCATAATCAACACTAGCGGCATCTGCTACTTCAATATAAAGGATCTTATTGAACGTGGATTCTTTTATTACTTCAAAATTATTATATTATGTAAGTGATCCATTTTAATGTCCAATTGTGCATGCAGACAGAAGAAATTCAATTGTGTTGATACTTGATTGTATTTTATAATATTATTGTGAAACACAGTAGAAAAAGCAACCAAATAAAATAAGCATATCTATGTACCACTGTATATGTAATATCCCGGAAATTTTAACAATATCAATTTAATAATCTGTTAAATAATTAAATTGATATTGATGATCTTTGATAATAAGATTTGAATTTAATTTAATAATCTGATTAAATTAGTATTAATTGGTGATTTTATCTTTTAAAAGTTAATAAGATATTTTCTATTTGAATATATATATTTATTTATATATATTGTAAATAGAAGCTTTGGTAAATTGGAAATTTAGATTTATTTTAATATGACTTTTCAAAGTTGTTTAAATAAATAACTTTATAGTTTTAAATATACTTTGGGTAAATGTTTAAATTGGTTAAGATATTTTTACTTAAGTTTAAAATTTTATAAGAGTTAACAAAAAGGTTTGTTTTATTTCTTTTTAAAATATTACTTGATTAATATAATCTCTTATATAAATTTTTTTAAATATCAAATATGTTAATTTCAAATAATAAGTATAATGTATTATTTTTATATGAATGGATTTTTTAAAAAAAAAAAACTATATGAAATTGTTATTTTAAATTGAATAAGTAGTTGTATATGAATATATATATAACTTGACTTTTTAAATTGAATCTTAGGATTTAATTTAAATTTTATTTGAAATTAAGTTTTGAAATTCAAGGGAATAAATATTTAAATTGTTTGGATATTATAATATTTGTATAACTTTTAATTATAAATATAATTGGTTTTGTTTCTTTAAAATGATTTATATATATAGATAAGTATTTTATAAATAACAAAAAGGCTTTTTAATTACTTTAAAATAAATAGAAATAAGATAATTACTTAAGAGACATGTGTTATTTTCTAAAGTCATTGTTTTAACATGTGTAATTTAATTAGCTAATGTAATGACAAGTGTCTTTATTCATTTTTCATTTTCTTTTATTTTTATTTATCATAAATTCACTTATATACACATATGCATTTCTTTACTTCATCCTTTCTATTTTTCTTCTCAAAACAAGATAAACTCAAATCTTTCCTCTAGAACAAATCTGAAATCAGAGAACCAAACTCCTCAAACCAAATATATATCAATCCCTATAATCTCAAATCAAAACAAAGCCACTGCATTTTTCTCCAATCTGTAATCAAATTTCCAAATCAAAAGATCAACCTGCAACAATCTCATTTTTCAAATCTCAAGCTGTCTGCATTTTTCAAAACCTGGAAACATCTCAAAGCTGTCTGCATTCAATCATCAACCTGGAAGCCAACATGCATGTGTTCAAATCCAATAAGTAAAGCCCAGCAAACTCAAGTTTTAAAATCAAATTCAAGAAGCATTCAAGTCTAAGGTTTCAAAAGCTAAAAACTGTCTCTGTTCAATGCAAATCTGGTGAGTAACTCAACTTTTAAAAATTTTAAATAGGTAAAAGTTGATTGCATGCTTTTATTTAGACATGAAAATATATTATAAATTTGTTGTGGATGTATCTATGAGTATATTTAAGTGTGTGCATGAATGTTTATCTGAAGTTTCTCTGTTTGATTGATTTCAAGCTTCAGTCAGATTTAAAACCCATTGTCTCTTGATTTAATCTTCATTGAAGTTTAAGACTCAAACAAAATATGTTTGTTTCATTATAGGCTTCAGATTAAAATTTGTACTTAAGTAAAAATATATATATATGGTTTATATGATGAAATTACCTGAGCATATAAGTATATTTGACTGTTCAAACTGGGAATACAAACTTGTTCTCTGTTTATAGGTGCAGGCTTCTAAATTAAGGAAGGCATTTCATATCCCTCTAGATATTGATGATAGACTGAATTTATATGAATAGAAAATGTTTGTAAGGGTATAAACTAAATGTTAAAAATAGATTCATTTGAATATACATACTGTTAGTTTATAAATATATGAATCTACAGGTCTGATAAATTTATAGGCAAAAATAAATTGTCAAGGATTAGTGAATCAATTATATAACCTGATTCTAATTTGTAATTCATGAATTTTAAATCAAATATTACAATTTATAGTGCTTAAACCAAAGTGCAGTTTTAAATTCATTGTACTATACATTTTAGATTAGCACAGTTGAATTTTGTGTTAGTTTGAGTTGAATCTGTTCCTAGGAATAGTGGAATGATCAAGGACGAAGGGAAAATTACTAGAATTTAAACTAAGGCAGTGAGGTAGAAATAATTCAGGTTTGAAATTTTTAAACCTAGTTTTAACTAGGCTAAGAAAATCAATCACCACGTTTTCTCAAGTGGATCGAGTGCTTCAGGACTTTTACGAAGGGAAGTTTGGTCGTTGATGAAGTAGTGGTCGGAGTCGCCGAAGCTCTGGTGGTCGAGATTTTGAAGACAAGGGGTGTTGACAGGCTTTGAAAGTGTTGTCTGGTTCCAAGTTTTGGGGATTTAGGCTCGATTTTGAATTCGACTTATATTCGTTGATCGAGAGGGTGGATTCTGGTATAGGGATGAACGTGGACTGGTGGAAGATGTCGACGATGACCGGAGACGCCGTAGATGATCGTGCACGTGTACACGATTGGAATTTCTGGGTGAAGTCTGGTTTACTGGAAGGTAATTCGAGTTCTCGGGTTTATTTCGTGGGAGACTCGGGGTTTTTAGTGTTTGGCTCGAAGTAGGAAGGGGGTAAGTTTCTTCGTTTAGCTGTAGGGTTTTGACAGGGAAAAACTCGGGTGAGACTCGAAGGGTTTAAGGAAGCGACTCGAAGTAATTTAGGTGGACTCGAGCACTTTTAGTTGACAGGTTCAAAACTGTCTGTTTATAAAAATTTAAACTGAATTTGAATTTGTAAAGAAATTTTTAAACAGGGATTTTAAATCTAAAAAGTTTAAATTGAAATCTAGTTTAAATCTGAATCTCAGATTTAAAATAAATGCAGTTTTTAAATTAAATTGTTTTAAATAACTTTAGTGT
This sequence comes from Allium fistulosum, assembly GCA_030737815.1. NCBI lineage: Eukaryota > Viridiplantae > Streptophyta > Magnoliopsida > Asparagales > Amaryllidaceae > Allium > Allium fistulosum. The sequence goes on from CM060906.1 coordinate 332,911,293, forward strand.
TTAAATTGTATATTAAATGGATATAATTTAAAGGTAAATTTGATTCAAATTCTTTAGTTATTTTTAAAATGAGGAATTCCTTTAACTTGTAAAATAAAAGAGTTTAGAAATGTTGTTTAAACATGATTAAGATAAATAAATTAGAAATGATTAATTTATAATTAAGGATTATAAATTAGAATATTAATTAATGATTAAGAATTAATTAATAAAGTAATTAAAGATTAATTAAGTTATGGATAACACTTAATTAATTAAATAATTAAAGATTAATTAAATTGGTTATTAAGATTTATTAATTTGGAATTAATAATAATTAATCTAAGTTAATTACTTAAGGAAAGTAATTAAATAATAGTTAATGAAGTCATTAACTATGGATTATTTAATAATTAATTAATAGGATTAATTTTAATAGTTAATTAGATTAATTAATTTGAAGATAATCAATTATAGAATTTGTTTAAAATAAATTACTTAATGGAAGTAATTAAGAATTAATTACTCATTTATAATTAATTAAGTTAATTTGATTTAGTTAAGTTAATTAATTAAGTTTAATAAATTTACATTAATCAATGGATGATTTAATAATAATTACTTAATGTAATTATTAAGGTATGATTATTTAAGAAGTAAATAATAGATAATTACTTGAGGTAATTAATTGATGATTATGTATTAAGGGAAGTAATTTAAGTTTAATTACTTTGAATAATTAATCAAGGGATTAATTAAGAAATTAATTAAGGAGAATTAATTTAGTAAATGAAAGTAATTAAGGGTAGTTAATTACTGATTGAAGATTAATCAAGGTGATTAATAAATATTGTTTAATTTAAAGTTAATTACTTAATGTAATTAATTTAATTAAAGTAATTAATAATTAAGTTGTAATTAAGGATCATTAATTAATATAATTAATGATGTAATTAAGATTGATTAATTAAGTATAATTAATAAATGAAGTGATTAATTAATATAATTAATTAAGGTTTAATATAATTAATTATAGTGATTAATTTAATTAATTATAGTTAATTAATTAATGTAGTAATTAAAGGTTAATTACTATAAGTGGTTAAGGTTAATTAATTTAAGTAATTAATTAAGGATAAATTACTTAAAGGTAATTAAGAGATAATTAATCAAAGATGATTAATTGAAAAAGGTAATTAGAGGATAATTAATTAATTTGTAATTAAGTAATGGTTAAGTAAGCAGGATTTATAAAATAAAAGTAATTAATTTAATTAACTTTAAATTAATTAGAGATGATATAGATCATTACTTATGGATGGATGATAATACTGAATGCTTTGCATTTGATTGATATCTCTGATGAGATATATGCTATGTGATATGGATGTTTAGTTGAATTGTGATAATATGGATTATCTGATGATATTGATAATGTTGATTATCTATTGTGAATTATCTTTCTAAGTGTATAAAGATAATTGAATTAAATTGTTTTAACCTTTAAAACAACTTGGCCTTAAAAGATACGTTTTGGATTTCGATGAGACCGGGATCGGGTTTCCGTATACCGGATTTCCAGGTCTGGAGACCCGAATACCACATCGATCCAAATTAACGATAGGTCGTGAATCAAGTGAAGATGAAGGTTCAGAGTGCAAGGGTTATTGTCGTTAACTCTGAGGGTGATTCCAAAACGAGTGTAACGAGATAATGCCTTCGGTTTCGTTCGAACCCGGAACGAACTTGTATGGACTGAATGCTTTCAGAACATCGTCAGGTGGACGATGAGCATTCTAAGATAGATGTGTTCTTTTTAAAGGTAATCGTGACCTCAAGCCTCACAAACCGGGAATGGCTAAAACAGGGGAGGTGCAGCAAGGTTAGTGGGTAGCACCCAAGTAGGACAAGATTACCTCTGTCTAGATGTCCCTTTCTATTTTCGACTTAGTGTGTGCGGTTGAATCATGACAACCGTGGGGTATCTTGTGCGGGAATTATCCAGTAAGGGATGTTCCGACCTTGTGTTGCAGGGGATTGGGAGTGATCCTCGGTACGGTGATCTAGGCCACGTACTGTGACGGGCGGTACCCCGGTAGCCCTGCCATTGTATGGAATCCAAACTCCAATAAGTGCCGTACGTTTTAGTTGTGCCCAACTATGTTGGAACGTGAGATGTAAGCATTCCAGCTATTTCATATTTATTTGAAAACCCTAGACCTATTATAATACAATCGAATTTCCTATCAAATGTTTTGGTTAGCGTAAGGTAAAAACTTACCCATATTTATTGGTGGGGAGTCTTACGTGATACCTTTTCTTTCAAAAGGTTTTGAAGTTAAACAAGTTTAACCTGTTACTCACACCAGACCCATGTCTGACCCAAGTTGTTTATTTCTGTTTTATAAACTCTTGGGTACTCAAATTTTTACGAGTAGCCAAGGGATTCAGGTTAGCTTTGACGAGTTATCTGGAGGAGCAATGGAGCAGGAGGCTTCGGCGTTGTAGATATAGATAGTAGTTTTCCGCTGTGTTGATCTTTGTATTGATCTGTATTGTGTTGAGATGTAATAACTAGACAGATGTTTATAACTGTCTAGTATGTGATGTGTAATCTGTGTAACTCTGATAGATGATGTATATGATACTATGTAATATTTATGTGATATATTATATTTCGTTTCGTTTCCGCTGTGAGTATCTGTTGTTGTTTTCTTTTCTCTTCTTCTCTTTTCTATTTCTCACCCCTTTCTTTCTTACTGTCGATGCGATTTTCCGGGAGTGGAAAGTCGGGTCGTCACACGTGGTATCAGAGCTTAGGTTGAGCGAATGCCTAAGCTTTTGGTTAAGTGAATATCAGAGTTATAGGTTGAGTGAATACCTAGCTCTGGAGTGGTATCTATCGTGAGAGAGCGTATTTGTAATTTTTATATAACTATATATATATATTCTACCTATATTGTTGGGTTACCCGTACAGGTTCTCCAATATAAGATATAAAGGTAGATAAGGTGGTGGTGTGTGAAACACGACTACCAATGGTTGGAATTAAGGTTGGAAGTGTATTTATCGAGACTGTAGACCCAATACTGTCTCGAGTAAGTTTTGCTGTGATGAAGGATTTCATCGAATCTCTGAAGGAAACCTGTTAAGGTTCGGAGTTTATCTGTAAAGTTGGATGAGTAGAGTTTGGATCTATCGGTTGAACAGAAGCAAGTGATGGTATCTTGATACCTCAGGTAATAGTAGCTGTGTGATGAGATGCAGTGACGATGGATGTTCCTGAAGATGTTTTCTTTGGAACGAGTTTAAGGAAGTGTGTCTGTTTCAGTGTTATGGCTGAGTTCAGCATGGTATTTCTGTTTGGTTTGGAGTTCGAGTTTCTCAAAGATCTTTGGATAGAAAGTCCTTGGCATCAGTATCAGCAGTGCAGCTCGGAGTATTCTGTGATGGCAGGAAGTTTTTCTGGCTGAGTAGTTTTTCTGGAGGTGAAGTTCAGAAGCAGCAGAGTGGATCCATTTCTTCGATGGATTGGATAGTTAAGTATGGGCTGTTCTGATTTGTTAAGGGAGAACAATTTTTCTTTGGGAGTAGGCTGGGTTGATCGCAAAAGTGACTTGCGATAGTTTGAGGGTTCTCTTGGGTTATCAGAGTTTTTCTGAGTATCTTCAGAGAAGTCAGGAGTTGTCCGCATTTGAAGGTTGAGTTTTCTTATCGACTGGATTCCAGGAGTAGTACCGGTAGTTCAGTCTAGTTGAAAGATGTTTCCTAGAGATAGAGTTTGGTGAAACAGCTCAAGTTTTGCTGAATATCTGAGTTTTATTTATGGATCAGTGGACCTTATTTCTAGAAGTGAGTTGTCCAGTCTGTGCTTGTATTCTACCTCAGATCAGAATTGAGCAGCGAAAGCAGTTGGGAGTGTATCTCTGGATAGGAGAAGTAAGTTTGGAATCTACTGATAGTTGTGAAGTAGAGTTATGTTTGGATCTCTTCTGTGTTTTGATTTGGATAAGTATTGGGTTTTCAGGATTGAATTGTCAGTTTGGACAACTGGAATTCATTGTGTTTTACGTATCTCTGAGGGAGTACGTGTTTGATCTATCTCTGGTTTTGAAATCAGCAGTTCTGGAAGGTTTAGTTGTTGAGTCAGACTCGTCTGTAGTCTGATATTCTGTTTAGTTCTGTAGATCTAGATGAGTAGGAGATCTATAGCTTAGTAGTTTAGATTGTTGTAGAGCGAGTATCCCGGTATATATATACTTAGGGAAACTCGAGGAATTCTATCTAGAATTTTCTGGATAGTTAGATTTGATTGATTGGATGAATTGGTTGCTATGGTTGTTAGCATATGGATGATAGTATATGCTTGTGTTTTAAAATTTAAAATCTTTAATAAGATTATTAAATTACCTTTGTTTAAATTTCGGGGACGAAATTATTTTAAGGGGGGAGGAATGTAATATCCCGGAAATTTTAACAATATCAATTTAATAATCTGTTAAATAATTAAATTGATATTGATGATCTTTGATAATAAGATTTGAATTTAATTTAATAATCTGATTAAATTAGTATTAATTGGTGATTTTATCTTTTAAAAGTTAATAAGATATTTTCTATTTGAATATATATATTTATTTATATATATTGTAAATAGAAGCTTTGGTAAATTGGAAATTTAGATTTATTTTAATATGACTTTTCAAAGTTGTTTAAATAAATAACTTTATAGTTTTAAATATACTTTGGGTAAATGTTTAAATTGGTTAAGATATTTTTACTTAAGTTTAAAATTTTATAAGAGTTAACAAAAAGGTTTGTTTTATTTCTTTTTAAAATATTACTTGATTAATATAATCTCTTATATAAATTTTTTTAAATATCAAATATGTTAATTTCAAATAATAAGTATAATGTATTATTTTTATATGAATGGATTTTTAAAAAAAAAAAAACTATATGAAATTGTTATTTTAAATTGAATAAGTAGTTGTATATGAATATATATATAACTTGACTTTTTAAATTGAATCTTAGGATTTAATTTAAATTTTATTTGAAATTAAGTTTTGAAATTCAAGGGAATAAATATTTAAATTGTTTGGATATTATAATATTTGTATAACTTTTAATTATAAATATAATTGGTTTTGTTTCTTTAAAATGATTTATATATATAGATAAGTATTTTATAAATAACAAAAAGGCTTTTTAATTACTTTAAAATAAATAGAAATAAGATAATTACTTAAGAGACATGTGTTATTTTCTAAAGTCATTGTTTTAACATGTGTAATTTAATTAGCTAATGTAATGACAAGTGTCTTTATTCATTTTTCATTTTCTTTTATTTTTATTTATCATAAATTCACTTATATACACATATGCATTTCTTTACTTCATCCTTTCTATTTTTCTTCTCAAAACAAGATAAACTCAAATCTTTCCTCTAGAACAAATCTGAAATCAGAGAACCAAACTCCTCAAACCAAATATATATCAATCCCTATAATCTCAAATCAAAACAAAGCCACTGCATTTTTCTCCAATCTGTAATCAAATTTCCAAATCAAAAGATCAACCTGCAACAATCTCATTTTTCAAATCTCAAGCTGTCTGCATTTTTCAAAACCTGGAAACATCTCAAAGCTGTCTGCATTCAATCATCAACCTGGAAGCCAACATGCATGTGTTCAAATCCAATAAGTAAAGCCCAGCAAACTCAAGTTTTAAAATCAAATTCAAGAAGCATTCAAGTCTAAGGTTTCAAAAGCTAAAAACTGTCTCTGTTCAATGCAAATCTGGTGAGTAACTCAACTTTTAAAAATTTTAAATAGGTAAAAGTTGATTGCATGCTTTTATTTAGACATGAAAATATATTATAAATTTGTTGTGGATGTATCTATGAGTATATTTAAGTGTGTGCATGAATGTTTATCTGAAGTTTCTCTGTTTGATTGATTTCAAGCTTCAGTCAGATTTAAAACCCATTGTCTCTTGATTTAATCTTCATTGAAGTTTAAGACTCAAACAAAATATGTTTGTTTCATTATAGGCTTCAGATTAAAATTTGTACTTAAGTAAAAATATATATATATGGTTTATATGATGAAATTACCTGAGCATATAAGTATATTTGACTGTTCAAACTGGGAATACAAACTTGTTCTCTGTTTATAGGTGCAGGCTTCTAAATTAAGGAAGGCATTTCATATCCCTCTAGATATTGATGATAGACTGAATTTATATGAATAGAAAATGTTTGTAAGGGTATAAACTAAATGTTAAAAATAGATTCATTTGAATATACATACTGTTAGTTTATAAATATATGAATCTACAGGTCTGATAAATTTATAGGCAAAAATAAATTGTCAAGGATTAGTGAATCAATTATATAACCTGATTCTAATTTGTAATTCATGAATTTTAAATCAAATATTACAATTTATAGTGCTTAAACCAAAGTGCAGTTTTAAATTCATTGTACTATACATTTTAGATTAGCACAGTTGAATTTTGTGTTAGTTTGAGTTGAATCTGTTCCTAGGAATAGTGGAATGATCAAGGACGAAGGGAAAATTACTAGAATTTAAACTAAGGCAGTGAGGTAGAAATAATTCAGGTTTGAAATTTTTAAACCTAGTTTTAACTAGGCTAAGAAAATCAATCACCACGTTTTCTCAAGTGGATCGAGTGCTTCAGGACTTTTACGAAGGGAAGTTTGGTCGTTGATGAAGTAGTGGTCGGAGTCGCCGAAGCTCTGGTGGTCGAGATTTTGAAGACAAGGGGTGTTGACAGGCTTTGAAAGTGTTGTCTGGTTCCAAGTTTTGGGGATTTAGGCTCGATTTTGAATTCGACTTATATTCGTTGATCGAGAGGGTGGATTCTGGTATAGGGATGAACGTGGACTGGTGGAAGATGTCGACGATGACCGGAGACGCCGTAGATGATCGTGCACGTGTACACGATTGGAATTTCTGGGTGAAGTCTGGTTTACTGGAAGGTAATTCGAGTTCTCGGGTTTATTTCGTGGGAGACTCGGGGTTTTTAGTGTTTGGCTCGAAGTAGGAAGGGGGTAAGTTTCTTCGTTTAGCTGTAGGGTTTTGACAGGGAAAAACTCGGGTGAGACTCGAAGGGTTTAAGGAAGCGACTCGAAGTAATTTAGGTGGACTCGAGCACTTTTAGTTGACAGGTTCAAAACTGTCTGTTTATAAAAATTTAAACTGAATTTGAATTTGTAAAGAAATTTTTAAACAGGGATTTTAAATCTAAAAAGTTTAAATTGAAATCTAGTTTAAATCTGAATCTCAGATTTAAAATAAATGCAGTTTTTAAATTAAATTGTTTTAAATAACTTTAGTGTTTAAATTGTATATTAAATGGATATAATTTAAAGGTAAATTTGATTCAAATTCTTTAGTTATTTTTAAAATGAGGAATTCCTTTAACTTGTAAAATAAAAGAGTTTAGAAATGTTGTTTAAACATGATTAAGATAAATAAATTAGAAATGATTAATTTATAATTAAGGATTATAAATTAGAATATTAATTAATGATTAAGAATTAATTAATAAAGTAATTAAAGATTAATTAAGTTATGGATAACACTTAATTAATTAAATAATTAAAGATTAATTAAATTGGTTATTAAGATTTATTAATTTGGAATTAATAATAATTAATCTAAGTTAATTACTTAAGGAAAGTAATTAAATAATAGTTAATGAAGTCATTAACTATGGATTATTTAATAATTAATTAATAGGATTAATTTTAATAGTTAATTAGATTAATTAATTTGAAGATAATCAATTATAGAATTTGTTTAAAATAAATTACTTAATGGAAGTAATTAAGAATTAATTACTCATTTATAATTAATTAAGTTAATTTGATTTAGTTAAGTTAATTAATTAAGTTTAATAAATTTACATTAATCAATGGATGATTTAATAATAATTACTTAATGTAATTATTAAGGTATGATTATTTAAGAAGTAAATAATAGATAATTACTTGAGGTAATTAATTGATGATTATGTATTAAGGGAAGTAATTTAAGTTTAATTACTTTGAATAATTAATCAAGGGATTAATTAAGAAATTAATTAAGGAGAATTAATTTAGTAAATGAAAGTAATTAAGGGTAGTTAATTACTGATTGAAGATTAATCAAGGTGATTAATAAATATTGTTTAATTTAAAGTTAATTACTTAATGTAATTAATTTAATTAAAGTAATTAATAATTAAGTTGTAATTAAGGATCATTAATTAATATAATTAATGATGTAATTAAGATTGATTAATTAAGTATAATTAATAAATGAAGTGATTAATTAATATAATTAATTAAGGTTTAATATAATTAATTATAGTGATTAATTTAATTAATTATAGTTAATTAATTAATGTAGTAATTAAAGGTTAATTACTATAAGTGGTTAAGGTTAATTAATTTAAGTAATTAATTAAGGATAAATTACTTAAAGGTAATTAAGAGATAATTAATCAAAGATGATTAATTGAAAAAGGTAATTAGAGGATAATTAATTAATTTGTAATTAAGTAATGGTTAAGTAAGCAGGATTTATAAAATAAAAGTAATTAATTTAATTAACTTTAAATTAATTAGAGATGATATAGATCATTACTTATGGATGGATGATAATACTGAATGCTTTGCATTTGATTGATATCTCTGATGAGATATATGCTATGTGATATGGATGTTTAGTTGAATTGTGATAATATGGATTATCTGATGATATTGATAATGTTGATTATCTATTGTGAATTATCTTTCTAAGTGTATAAAGATAATTGAATTAAATTGTTTTAACCTTTAAAACAACTTGGCCTTAAAAGATACGTTTTGGATTTCGATGAGACCGGGATCGGGTTTCCGTATACCGGATTTCCAGGTCTGGAGACCCGAATACCACATCGATCCAAATTAACGATAGGTCGTGAATCAAGTGAAGATGAAGGTTCAGAGTGCAAGGGTTATTGTCGTTAACTCTGAGGGTGATTCCAAAACGAGTGTAACGAGATAATGCCTTCGGTTTCGTTCGAACCCGGAACGAACTTGTATGGACTGAATGCTTTCAGAACATCGTCAGGTGGACGATGAGCATTCTAAGATAGATGTGTTCTTTTTAAAGGTAATCGTGACCTCAAGCCTCACAAACCGGGAATGGCTAAAACAGGGGAGGTGCAGCAAGGTTAGTGGGTAGCACCCAAGTAGGACAAGATTACCTCTGTCTAGATGTCCCTTTCTATTTTCGACTTAGTGTGTGCGGTTGAATCATGACAACCGTGGGGTATCTTGTGCGGGAATTATCCAGTAAGGGATGTTCCGACCTTGTGTTGCAGGGGATTGGGAGTGATCCTCGGTACGGTGATCTAGGCCACGTACTGTGACGGGCGGTACCCCGGTAGCCCTGCCATTGTATGGAATCCAAACTCCAATAAGTGCCGTACGTTTTAGTTGTGCCCAACTATGTTGGAACGTGAGATGTAAGCATTCCAGCTATTTCATATTTATTTGAAAACCCTAGACCTATTATAATACAATCGAATTTCCTATCAAATGTTTTGGTTAGCGTAAGGTAAAAACTTACCCATATTTATTGGTGGGGAGTCTTACGTGATACCTTTTCTTTCAAAAGGTTTTGAAGTTAAACAAGTTTAACCTGTTACTCACACCAGACCCATGTCTGACCCAAGTTGTTTATTTCTGTTTTATAAACTCTTGGGTACTCAAATTTTTACGAGTAGCCAAGGGATTCAGGTTAGCTTTGACGAGTTATCTGGAGGAGCAATGGAGCAGGAGGCTTCGGCGTTGTAGATATAGATAGTAGTTTTCCGCTGTGTTGATCTTTGTATTGATCTGTATTGTGTTGAGATGTAATAACTAGACAGATGTTTATAACTGTCTAGTATGTGATGTGTAATCTGTGTAACTCTGATAGATGATGTATATGATACTATGTAATATTTATGTGATATATTATATTTCGTTTCGTTTCCGCTGTGAGTATCTGTTGTTGTTTTCTTTTCTCTTCTTCTCTTTTCTATTTCTCACCCCTTTCTTTCTTACTGTCGATGCGATTTTCCGGGAGTGGAAAGTCGGGTCGTCACAGTATACCTCATTCATTTTTCTTACTTTTTAGGAGGATTGATAATCAATCACATATGAATAAAGCAAAGTTTCACCTTTATCCAAACATTTACCAGAAAATAACTGCTAATTTTATGACATAAAGCATGAGCTTTTCTCTGTAATCCAAAACACCCATCTCACAGCAAGGTACTTATAAATTCACTGCAAAAAAACTCTTAATTAAGGATAACTTATGCTAACCTATGAAAACTTCTTAAAAGAAAAATTGTCATTAACAAATTAGACAAATAAATTCTATTCAAATAATAAAATAACAATAAACATGAATATACAATAAAACATGAAAGGTGTCTACCTATAAAATAGAACAGAGCATGCTTATTGAATAAAAAGGTAATATGGTATATAAAGAGAGTGCTTTAAAAAATTTATGTAAACACGATATATTAACATGAGATGGCTATAAATGATTATACAGGTCTGATATCAATTTATGTTAGTGAATCTATATATTTAGAATACTTTCAATAATATTGGATCAAAAGCTCAACATGCATATATCTACTCAAATTTTGTTTCATATTTGAATACACACACACACATGAACTTCAAGTGCATCATAGGTCCTTCAAGTACATCCATATGCTATACTTGAATAACATCTGATAAGATTATGCCAGACAATACCCGTGTTTTTCATTCCCTTGTGATTTAGTTTCATCAAGTATATGCATTTATAGATTTATTAAGATCTATTTTGATCAGTGTGATATATCTTCTTATGTTGAAACAATAAATTTGAAACATTGTCATATTTGAAATTATCTTGTTATCATATTTGTGCGTTCAAATATGTTATATTATGTGTCAGACGTATAATTTAGAAGTCACTAAACTTTAAATATAGGAAGAGTTTGGAAAGAGAATAATTCTTAAATGGAAACTTGTAATTATTTTAAATTAAGTATAATATACACATGAGTTTATTTTAGATTCTTATAACCCAAGTCCAATATTTCAAATTCCAACATCATGCATTAAATTTTTTGTTATCGATAGGAGAGTTGAATTTACATATATGTAGAAATTGTGTGCAACTTCAGCACACTAATGTATCAATGCAAGAAAATGTTTGGTGATAAATAATAAAGAAAATTTGTATATTTACATTATCCGTTAAACTTAACAATATGTTTTCAGCCTATTCAATAATAAAGAAAATTTTCAACCTTGGTTACTTTTCAAAAAACTCTTCCAGTAATCAGTTTCATGTTTGAGTTCTACCATATGAACTTTCATAATGTTGAGCTTTGGTTGTGAAAATTAAAAGTTGGGCAACTGCAAAACAAAAAATTGAGTCTTCTATAATGCTAAAAAAATCGAGTCTTTTGAATTTATTGGGGCTTTGTTTAGGTTGATAATTAGATAGATGGATCCTGTTCAAATCTACTATTGATTAGCAAATCTTTTCATCTTTATAATAGAGCAAAAATAACAGCATCATTTTTTGGTTTCATTATCATTTCCTCGGACACATAAAAGGCAAACCAGAACCAACCCTTTCTTACCTGTAAACTGGATATTTGTGGTGTTCAATTCGTTAAGTATGTAGATCTACGACTACTTCAAATTAAATTTCAACTTGAGAAAAGTTTACTATAACTTTTTAAATTGTTGGATCAAGAAACAATACAGATATTGTTTTTCCTGCTGAATAACATCAATTGATCAAAAGTAAAAACAAGAAAGATTATGTAAAGTAGACAATTGGAAATATTTCATGAATCGGATTTCAAAGAGATCCAGAATCTACATCATGTCTACTAAATTAACATGTGATTTATCCAAATACTTTCCAAAAAGTAGATGATATGCAATGTCAAAGATGAAAACATACCGTGAACAAGAGAAGAGAAACGGCAACTTGAAAAGCTTGTTGAACTAGAACACCTTTGACCACCATTTTTCTAGTAGCGACGTTCTTCAACTCTTCTTCGCCTTTCGGATGCAGTCTATACTTTTCAAGACCGCCCAACAATGCATAAAATCCTGAATATAACCAATATAATACGATTGGCACAAAAGTACCTAATAATTCATCTGAAATACCGAAATCCATGTTTGCTGCTTCGTTTTTTCTTCTATTAAAACATCTTTAAGCTTAGATTCAGGATATTTGAAAATAGCATACAAATAAAATTAATCAACTATATAACCAACTTTAGGCAGGTCGGGTTCATCTTAGTGTAAAATAAATTAATACTAATCAAATTAACCAACCCAAAAAAATAAAATTAAAATCAACAGATTAGAAAATAACGAAAGAGATCAAACCTATGAGTGATAGCACGAGCGCGTACAAGCGGCGAGCAAGAGCGATCTAGCTAGGAAAGATAGGGTGGCCTGCGATCGACGACGACGATGATTTAGGGCTTTTTGGATCTCCGACTAGATTATTACAAGGAGGGAAAACAATTTTTTTGCTAGTTTAGATTTGTTGCGGCGATTAGGTTTTGAGAAAAAGGAAAGGAGCGGTGTATTTTTTTCAGGTTTGGGCGGCCGAAGAAATGAATGGAGGGAGATTAAAAGCCCCGTATGTGATAGAAATATAATATTTGTTACAACCCTTGAAAACAGTTGTTATAAACAACTATTACAACTGCTATACAAATATGGTTGTTATAAGTGTCATTATTACAACTGCTGAAATAAAACAGTTGTTACAAAATACATATTACAACTGCTGAAATAAAATAGTTGTTAAAAAATACCTATAACAACTGTCAACTTTTGTTAGTTGCAAATGAAAAGTTGTAATATGGTTATTTTGTTGTAGTGTGGTACACTCAGTCTGACCCGAGCGTAAAGCAAAATACAAGACACTCGAGTCAGGATTAACATTCTCATATTAATAAATCCAACTCAAGTTAAGTAGCAATTGAAATACAATAACTCAAAGGATGTTTGGAATAACCATCCTTTAAGGATCCGTTAAACTATCTACTAGGTAGTAATGTACGATAAGTAGATAGTGTCTATCAGTAATATAAAGATATCAAAATAGCGTTAAGTCATGGCCCATTCCACCCTTAACACATTTTTATTCCCAAAAGCATATACAAGACCGTTCCCCAAAACCGGAAGTCACCAGAGGGCAATCCATATACTAAAGGTACAAATCAAAATCGTAGTGGTCGCGTATAAATGGAATACAAGTATGACAAGGCACATGAGGCAATACCCAAGGTAGTGATACTACCGTTCGCCTGATCCGGACTGGTGAGAACGCAACGCCGCAGCGCCCGCAACACCGTGAAACAACACTCCCAAAATCAAGGGTGCACCAATCGACAACAAGTATAAGTAGTTCGAAAAAGTGTGTCCACTTGAGGTAGCTAATCCTCCATTGGCTCGGCACAGCTCCTGTTTAAGTCATTTCCAATTTGACACAAGTGTCAAGGCTATCCATTATCGTTCTCTTTCTTCAGTCATCACGTACATCATTCCAACCACTTCATTCTGGATCATCACTCCGCGTATAGTTATTAAAGTGGTTTCCGGTTTAGATAGAGAGTATATCCATAACCGAATTCCGGTCTCTTTAATAACTTTCGTAATTATTTCACCGATTGGTCGTTTATTTATTTCAAAACCAAATCAATTTCAATTTCAATTTCAATTCGTAAATCAACATTTCATTTGTCTTTCTAAACCAATTTCCAACATTTACGTTTCAGAACTTCCAAATTCACCATTTCAAAATCTTATAATTCAATTTCAATTTCTATTTAAAACAATTCAAATATTTATTCAAATTCGTATATAAGTTTCATTCTGAAATCATTTAAATTAATTTAACATTCAAATCAATTTAAATCTATTTATCAATTTCATTCAATATTCGTTAAGTTACTTTATCATTCAAAACAATTTCTATTAAATTTCCAATTCATTAAATCAATTCTTAAGTTCAACTTCATTAAATCAAACTTTACAATTTTGAATTTAAACTAAATTCGTCAAATCAATTCTTTCAATTACAAGTCTTACATTAATTCCAAAATATCACATTTTCATTTCTTGTTAAAGAAATTCCATTTCACTTATTTACTTTATTAAATAATTTTCCAAAACTTACTTAATAAACAAAACTCAATTTTAATTATTTACGAAGTAAAATTCACTTATTCAAAAGTTCAATTTTTCTTATTAAGAATTCAATCCAATTTAATCATTAAATAATTCAATCTTATTTAATTATTAAATAATTCAAAACTTAATTATTAAATAATTTCAAAGTTTAATAATTTCAAACTTAATTTTAATTTCAAACTTAATTATTAAATCATTTCAAACTTAATTCAATCATTTCTTAAATTAAACAACATTCTTTCATCAATTTCTGTATTAATATTTTATTTCAGATTATTAAATATTCACATTTAAATTTCATTAAAATTCAATTTCCAACTTCGTTTCAAAACCATATAATTTATTCAAATAAAATTTCATTTTATTTTTAAATCAAATTATTGACCAATCGGGTTTTATTTAATTTTCTATCCTAGGTCAAGTTCATTTGGGTATTTATCATTTCAACCCGATTCCAATTCAATTCAAAAAAATCAAAGCATAGCAAAGGGAACTTGCAGTGTGATAACTGGGATGGTGTCAAAGTAAATAAACAAGCAATAACAACAATCAATAACAATCCAATAATCAATTCAAATAATCCCGAAATAACCGTATTAATTCGCATTGTTATTTGTACGAATTAATATAATTATTTCTAGAATCTACACTATCATTTCATGTAGATTAAAGATTACTACATTACGGTTTTCACTTGTCATCTATTTACAATTTCATACATCATCAATTTAACAACATACATTCAGTGGTTCAAAATGTAATTAAACAAATCCTACGTGTCAATAAATTCAACAATTAAAGGGGTCATATTATACAAATGTCATTTAATCAAATTTAACATTTAACTATCCTATATTCAATTTCAATTGCATACTATTTATCATTTTAACATTAACAATTTAACGTCCAATATAACATAAAAAAATCAATCAATTATCAGCCAAACTGTATTATCATCGCATAAATAATTAACAGATAATGGTGTCAGATGTCATAGGTGAACTGATATAGGTAATGGCATATATAACAGTGTACTTAACTAACATCAGCATATTTCAATTGTCATTTCAATTGAAATCAAATCTAATAAATAAAAGAACGTTAATCGTGAGTGAGTGCTCACCTTTCGAGGCTAGATAGATTTGACGAAGAATTGAGCTACGAATCCAAGCATGAATTGTAAAGCAAAATAGATTGGCACGAATTCAACAGACCAGCTGATAGATAAGTGAATGATGAAATAAAACAGAATCTGCTCGATATAACTTGAACCAAAATATATATTATATTATAATTTTCTTAAACCAAATATTCAATTTTTTTTTAAAGATACATATACATTTTACATCAATCTTAAATCTTAAACACTTATACAGCGAAATCAAAATCTATATATATATCTATATGAAATTTAAAATCAATCGTCTAAATAAACCATCGTATTACATTTCAAAATTAATATTTATTATAAAAACTATCATTACTAACAGGTTATGATTTACACAAGTACATATGCCTTATATTAAATGTATGCCTATGATAATTAATATAATATAATATATAACAATTCACGCATAACAATTCAGTACACTCGACTATAAATATAATATATATAACGCTTTATAATAAAATATATAACTTAGAAAAATATATATATAATATTTACATATATATGTAACAACGGCCAATACAACCTGTACAACCCTTTTACATAGTACTATTCTAGAGTTTATATATTACATATAAATGACATATAAGTCACTGTGCATACTAGCTGAAACCACTACTATAATATAACATACTTTACTAACCTGTACTATATTTCACTTTATAACTTACTTTAAATACGTAACTTTCATATCTACTTTAAATTATAAACTGTTGGAACTTGTACATTAAATCCAAAATGGTATATTTAAAACAAATGTATGTTATACTAAATATACTAAAAATATAAATGAACCGTTACATAATATGTATACTAACCGATGGACACTTTATTGTAAAGTTCAAAAAAAATCTGGACATAATATATTATATATATATATGCGAATACTTTTAACGCACATATGTATATACACTTATATACTATACTAATAAACAACACGGTAGACAAACCCATATATAATCATGTGTTCAAAACCTTAGCAGTATATGCAACTAGCAATTCCAATTATGTAGACAACTTATACCTCATATTCATATTACATAATATTATACAACATATATGCGTACTACTGTAATGTATCTATTTTGTAAATATATATAAACTACTAAAATAAGCATACCACTATAATTATATACCAGTACATGCGTTAGCACTGAAGCGGAAAAGCAGGCTCATGGGGGAGAGGTGAGAGGAGCAGGTGATGGATGAGACAGTGGGTGGCCGGTTGAAGGCTGTGATTTTGAGGCTGCTCGTGGTGGCTGCTACGCGAGGGAAGGAGGTGGTGGTCTTCAGCAGGGCTGTGGATCTTATGGTGGGCGGAGGTGGTTCTCGACTCGGCAGGCGGAGCAGTGGGTTATGTGGAGGCTGAGGCTATGGGGTTGGAGTAGAGGATCTGAGTTGCACGGCTAAGTGGTTGGCGAGGTCTAAGTGGTGGAGAGTCGGCTTGGTTGATGGCATCGGTGATCGTCTGGAAGGTGGTCGGCTGGCCTGGGTGTGGTGGCCGAGAAGGTGAAGGCGGAGGTGGCCCGGTTTGGGTGGTGCGTGACAAGAGGGAGAGGGAGGACGAACTGAAGTTTTATTTTCTTTTCGAATGGTAGTGACAGAGAAATATGAATATATGTAAATATGAATTGATACCATATGAATGGCAAAAGTCAAATGACTGTTCTTGTTTTTTTCAACAGGGAACTGATAAAAATGAAGACGAAAGAAAAAATGAAATGCTAAGGTGAACCAACGTAAAATTAAATTCAGAGAATTTTAAAAGTTGTTGGTAATCACGAAGGAAAAATAAAAAGACACGAGCAACCAAAAGACTCTAGAAACGTACCGGTGCGGTTATCCGTTTCACGGATATCGCCGTGTACCAGAAATCCAAAACACAGAATAGAATATACCGCAGGGATCAGCACGATGGTACGGTCAAAACAGTATACAGATATTAGTGGTACGATTTAATTATAAAATTCGAATTTTCTTAATAGCGGAAAAATGCAAGAAAAACGTTGAAAAATAAGATCGACGGAGCCAAAGATGTCCGAATTTGAAAAAACGACAAACTGACATCTTGCTCAGAAGATGGTTTAGAATTTTTCTATGTAAAAATATTTAGGTTTCGGAAATATTTTATTTTCATCGCTTTTTAACTGATTAAATTGAAGTGAATTTACGCGCGAAATAAACTTCCATATTTTCGGACGAAAATTTACCAGTTGCTATGTTTAAATAGACGTATTTCAAATATTAAATTTTTATTTCAAAATTTTATCGTTTAAAATTTCACAAAATTTCAACTAATTACGTTATTAAAACAGTTGAAATTTACGAGTCGTTACAACCCCCATTGAGTCCAAAATGCCGTTTGCGACCTTTTTGAGTATAAACTTTGATATGTTTGGAGCTAGTCAAAAATTTGACCATTTGCACTTTGGGTTTGGGTTTAGGTTCAGCCCCTCTACCAACTTAACCCCCAAATCTGAACCACTTCTCCCCATTCTCCCTCACTTCCTCCTCATTTCAGTTCTTGAGCAACAATGGTGAGTGGAATGGGAAATTAAAACTCCAAGCCCTAGTTCCTCTTGCAAATCCAAATTCTAGCTCCAAATTCAAAGAGAACCCATTGGTAAGCTTCATCTCCTTCTTCTCCAATACATTCTCTCTTTGATTTCA
The DNA here is from genome assembly GCA_030737815.1 of Allium fistulosum. NCBI lineage: Eukaryota > Viridiplantae > Streptophyta > Magnoliopsida > Asparagales > Amaryllidaceae > Allium > Allium fistulosum. The sequence continues at coordinate 332,929,391 of CM060906.1, forward strand.
GAAAATTCCTAAACCTAATTTGGGAAATGTTTCTCTTTTAGCTTAGATTCATGCTTCTTGTGTTGAGATTGAAGTGTGGTTGATCTTCCCTTGTCTTCAAGCTTCTTCTTCATTCGTTTGGGTTCAAAGGTGAGATTTTTATCTCATATCTTAATCTATATTTATCTTCGATTGTTGGGTATGAATTCCTAACAAGTATTCATGTGCTATTGCTTTTGATTTAAAAAGAATTGGTATTCATTGGTAGGGAAAGAAGTGTTGGAAATCAGGCTCCGGCCGACCGAATGCAGTGTCCGGTCGACCGACCTGCTACTTGAGCACTTCCCTGCCTCTGTTTTGGGAGTGCAGGAATTTTGGCTCTGGCTGACCGACCAGGAAGTCCGGTCGACCGACCTGCTTCCCGAGAATTTTTCAGAACAGTGTCCGATCGACCGAGCTCTGATAACGGTTGACCGACCTGCTCCTGTTTGTCAATTATGCCTATATTGCCTATTTTGTTTGAATTTCCAACTTTAATCGATTCGTGTTGTCTCCCTTTTGTTGTTATCATTTATTATCGACTTTTATGATATGTTCTTTGGGAATTATTGGAAATATCCATTTGATGGATTTGATATCGATTTCTTTGGATTTTATTCACGTCTTCGAATGTGAATCTTTATGATTGATTGTTTCTACAATCACTTCTATGATTTGTCACTTCAAAATATAAAGGTTTTCTATACTAGTAGTAAATATCAAAACCCTTTCATTAAAACGATTTCAACACTATTTTATTACAAAGCTCGTTTCTTAAAACCGTTTTCCAATCTATTAGTATATACAAACCTTTACCTCATTCGTACGAGAAATCTAATTAAACGGCTTAGTAAAACAAGTGGTATGAAACGCTTGCGTTCACTTCGCCGGTTAATTCTTGGACTTGTTCGATTGAACTTCTTGTGACAATTTTCTAGTGAAGATCTACAGTTTGTTCGTAAATATTTAAGTTAAGCTAGTGGTTATGGGACATGAAGCTAAACTCATATATTTACTAGCTTAGTGTAATTGACACTTCTTGATGATCATGACGATCATTTTTGTGATTTAGACTAGCGATTGAGCGATGTCTCTTTGTCTACGAGGGAGACTAGACCTCGTTTGTGTGATGTTTCTACTCACATTCGTGGAGCATTCGGCTCATAGGTCTTCGGACCATTCGTGGAGCATTCGGCTCATAGGTCTTCGAACCATTCGTGGAGCATTCGGCTCATAGGTCTTCGGACCATTCGTGGAGCATTCGGCTCATAGGTCTTCGGACCATTCGTGGAGCATTCGGCTCATAGGTCTTTGGACCATTCGTGGAGCATTCGGCTCATTGGTCTTCGGACCATTCGTGGAGCATTCGGCTCATAGGCCTTTCCCCCCTTTTTTATGTGATTTTTGGATTTCGTGTGTTGATTTCTGGAATTTATGCTTCACCAATTTTGATAATTTTTATTGATATGATATCAATTTTTGTGCTTTGGTGAATTTGTGTGTCATTGACTTGTTATGAATACAAGTTTAGGGTATGATACCCTATTTTATCTTTGAGAAGATTCTTGTGATATTGATTTATCTCTTGTTGATTTTCAATTACATACTTATAGTAGTATGTCACTATGGTTATTACATGTTCATGTCATGTCTTTTACTTTATACCATATCATCTGATATTTATAGCTAGACTGATCCGTTTATTATTTTCTTATAAATAATACTCGGGTTAGACCGAGATGTTACAGGTGCTTCTGCTTGACTTCTCTTCTGGATTGTTCTGACTTTTGACTAACTACTTAGATTAGTAGTTTTTGGATGTACACATTTGAGATATAGACTCTATGTAGTGTACTTATTCTTTTGCATAGCACGTGTTGCTATTCTTTTGTATTATCGTGGATCTTTATGACCACTACTCTGATGATCACTTTCATGTGTTATATATATATATATATTCATATCTTTTTCTGCCTTTGTGATATGAATTGTATGTGACTGATTTGTGTTATGTTTATTTCTATATTTGTTTCCGAAGATTATATATAGCCACTGTGTGATATCTTTGAGTTTGTATCGGTATGTCGGATTTCCTCCTTAAACGAAATGCAAGCTATACTATCTGACATATCGGTGCTTGCACAAAGAAATTACATAGATAGTCGCTCCTCAACAGCCTTATTCTCCATGCTAGTTGACAACATTACTCCGTAGTGTTCTTGGCTAGCGTGGGTATAGAGGTGGGGCATCACAGCTTGGTATCAGAGCCAAACTTCGGAACAATGTAGAATAACTTAACAAGGATCATCGTCCTAAGTCCAACTTAGGAGTCGTGCCTTAGGATTTAATTCGAGTCTTCGTACCGATTCATCCTATTTCCTTCTAAGTATCCTTGTTTTATTCATCAAGATTTGCTTGATATTTATTTGGAGAATAACTTTTCTTCTTTTCTCTTTCTTAAAGAAGAGAATGTCTAGACCAGGCCGTCCCAGAGCTGGACCATCTACTGTTACTCCCCAGGATGGAGTTTTTATGACTGCTCAACAGCTTCTTGACTTAATAAAGAATGCTCAGGCAGCTGGTCCCAATCCGGAACCAACTCACCCTAAGTCTAGATTTGCACGCTTGTGCAACGATTATACCAACTTGGGTGGGAAACTGTTCAAGGGTTCCGAAACTATTATTGAAGTCCAGGCTTGGTTAAGAACATGCGATCGAATCTTTTCTCACATGAATCTTATTGATCTTCACCATGTTCAAGTGGCTTCCAGTATGCTCCAAGAGAGAGCATTGGATTGGTACGAACTTCTTATTTCTGAAATTAATGAAGCGGATCTCACATGGGAGCAATTCCGGGAACGCTTCGAATTAAAATTCGTACCGGAAGCTGAGAAAGTGACATTGGCTCGCCGTTTCATAGACCTTGTTCAAGGTGAATCCTCTGTGACAGACTATGTCGCATCCTTCGAGTCACTGTCCAAATATGGGGTTGAATACATCAATACCCCATTGAAGAAGAATCAAAGATTCGTCTATGGCTTAAACAAGAATCTCAAGAAGCCATTACTTCTAAAATTAGAAGTTTCTTTTGATCAACTCATTGATATCGCTCTTCGTCTTGAAGAGGCTGATAGGGAAAGTAATGTTGAAGTGGTGTGTCCCAAACCAAACTTCAACAAAATGAAGAGGCCTATTATGTTCATAGGTCCCAACCCCAATAAGAAAGGGAAGCAAGAGACTTCGGTAGCAAAGACCCCTACCTCTAGCAGTGGGCAGTGCTACAATTGTGGTTCCATTGACCACTATGCGAGGGAGTGTCCGAAACCCCTTCATTGTCACTATTGCAAAGATTCGGGTCACCATATATCTTCTTGTCCTAAACTTCAAAGTAGGAGAGTGGGAAAGCTAAATGCGCCTAGTGACACTTCTCGTGGTCGAGGTACTCCTCATTCAACCCTTGATGACATTTATTTTGTGATTATCTAACTCAAGTTCTTTTTGATATGGGTTTCATCTTATTATTTTATATCAAAAGAACTTGATGATTCTTTCTCTTTTTAATTTTTATGGGCTTGAGGATTTCATTGAGAATTGCGGATTCGATTGGTGGATCCGCAACACTCAATTTGCTTTTGTTGATGTCGAAATTATTTTATGTGATTTTTCTTTCCGATCCGATTTTTACTTATGCTTCGGAATTGACTTTTGTAAGGATTGGCTTAATTATTATGAAGCCATATCCTTTGTCCCGTGTGGACTATTCATCTTCGACATTTTCAATCTGTTAAGCAGATTTCTGTTTTTCCTTTGTGATTTTGATTCCAATTTGATGGCATCATATTATTCTTTAAGCTTACATGATGAGGAAAGTGTTATTTCTCTCATTCATGTAGTTTGAGAATTTTCCGGTATTTTTGAGTTTGTCTTAGGATTATCACTTAAGCAATCTTTTGAGTGGTGTTAAGGTCTTTTTAGCTCGACCTTGCCATCGATTTTCATTTGCTACGAGTTGCGGGAGTTAGCATTCCATTTACCGCATTCCGTACTCGTTATGAAACTTATGAATGACTTATTATGTCATTCAGTTTGTCTAGCTTATTTCATCCATTTTATGAATCGAGTATTCTACGATCTCGATGACTCCATTCTTGTATATATTGATTTTGGATGAAAACGACAATTTAAAATTTTGCAAATCTTTTTCATAAGATTTATTTATAAGTACAATTTGATTTTGCTCTTAAATGAGCAAAGAATATTCTTAAAGGTTTTTTAAGAAACATGTTTATCATATAGAAGATGATTTTGTAATTGTATTGCCCATTGAGTGCTTTAAGAATTCTGGTCGATGCGCTTGATCAACGTTATCGATAGGAATTTCCTAAACGCTTTGATGAGACAATCAGACACCGTAAATTGACTTGTAAAATAAAAGTTTTTCTGAAAAGATTTTTACATAAAGATAATTGTAATTTTAAAAGTTTTAGCTTTTCGGGAAAGAAGATTATTTGAAAGAATTCTTTCCCAATACTCTTATTCTTGTGATTCCCAAAGGGAACCAAGATTTTCTCTTTTGTACTAATGCTAATCGTATTGGTTTTGATGCCGTTCACTTGCAAAAGAGAACGTGCTATCATTTATTCTTCTAATAGTTATAGCCTATCGAGACTAGGTATGCCACTCATGATCTAGCGCTCGCGGCTATTGATTTCGCTTTTAGAATTTTGGCATCATCACTTTTGGGTGAGAAATTTGTTCTCTACCCCGATCATAAATCTTTGGAATATTTATTTTCTCATAAGGAACTTAATATTGGCTCGAGTTCCTTACATCTTATGGTCTTGAATTCTTTATACTCCCGGAAGGGGAATCATGCTGCCAATGCACTTAGTCGTAAGCAACAAGTGGTTATTTATTTGATGATGTCCGTATGGAATGCCAAGTTCATCGAACGTTTCGATGTACTTCGTTTTATTGAGCTTCATCTCATTTCTTTTATGGACTAGCGTCCGATGTTCTTTTATGGTGTTCGGTTCATTGGACGTACCATTTTTGTACTACGTTGGTGTTCCGAAATTATTCGAGCTTTGATTCATCTGGCGTACCATTTTTGTATTACGCCGTTGTTCCAAATTATTCGAGCTTCTCGTTTCTCAGGCATACCGTTTTTGTACTACGCCGTCGCACCGGCTCAATTTTCTGTTATTCATGACGTTTTCTTACGTCTTTCTACTACGGAAATGCCTTAAGGTTTCCGATTTTTATTCTTGAGCTTGGTGTTATAGTAGGGATTGAAGTTTCACCAGGTTTGACTTTTGAGCAACATCCTATTCGCATCATTTCTTCGAGGGTTGAGCGCCTTCGAAATAAAGATGTTCTTTTTGTGTGAGTTCTATGGTTCTCAAATCCCAAGGATTTATCTTAGGAAATCTAGAGAATTCATCGAACGAAAACTTTCAGATTTACTCTTTCGTGCTCTTTATGGTGGACTTCTTGATTCAAATTTTCTTTTATGTTGATATGCTTTTATGGTTGTTACTCTTCATTTTCTTCTTAAGTATTGCAAGGACGCAATTTCTTTAAGAAGGGGAGTCTGTAACAACCCGCATATTTATCGATTTCATATTTAAATATTTTATTTAAATATAAAATCGTTCGTCAGATTTTAGTCTGAAAAGCTACTTTTTGCAAACAGTCGAATTGGGACTCGAGACCACCCCCATTGAGTCCAAAATGTCGTTTGCGACCTTTTTGAGTATAGACTTTGATATGTTTGGAGCTAGTCAAAAATTTGACCATTTGCACTTTGGGTTTGGGTTTAGGTTCAGCCCCTCTACCAACTTAACCCCTAAATCTGAACCACTTCTCCCCATTCTCCCTCACTTCCTCCTCATTTCAGTTCTTGAGCAACAATGGTGAGTGGAATGGGAAATTAAAACTCCAAGCCCTAGTTCCTCTTGCAAATCCAAATTCTAGCTCCAAATTCAAAGAGAACCCATTGGTAAGCTTCATCTCCTTCTTCTCCAATACATTCTCTCTTTGATTTCAGAAAATTCCTAAACCTAATTTGGGAAATGTTTCTCTTTTAGCTTAGATTCATGCTTCTTGTGTTGAGATTGAAGTGTGGTTGATCTTCCCTTGTCTTCAAGCTTCTTCTTCATTCGTTTAGGTTCAATGGTGAGATTTTTATCTCACATCTTAATCTATATTTATCTTCGATTGTTGGGTATGAATTCCTAACAAGTATTCATTTGCTATTGCTTTTGATTTGGAAAGAATTGGTATTCATTGGTAGGGAAAGAAGTGCTGGAAATCAGGCTCCGGCCGACCGAATGCAGTGTCCGGTCGACCGACCTGCTACTTGAGCACTTCCCTGCCTCTGTTTTGGGAGTGCAGGAATTTTGGCTCTGGCTGACCGACCAGGAAGTCCGGTCGACCGACCTGCTTCCCGAGAATTTTTCAGAACAGTGTCCGGTCGACCGAGCTCTGATAACGGTTGACCGACCTGCTCCTGTTTGTCAATTATGCTTATATTGCCTATTTTGTTTGAATTTCCAACTTTAATCGATTCGTGTTGTCTCCCTTTTGTTGTTATCATTTATTATCGACTTTGATGATATGTTCTTTGGGAATTATTGGAAATATCCATTTGATGGATTTGATATCGATTTCTTTAGATTTTATTCACGTCTTCGAATGTGAATCTTTATGATTGATTGTTTCTACAATCACTTCTATGATTTGTCACTTAAAAATATAAAGGTTTTCTATACTAGTAGTAAATATCAAAACCCTTTCATTAAAACGATTTCAACACTATTTTATTACAAAGCTCGTTTCTTAAAACCGTTTTCCAATCTATTAGTATATACAAACCTTTACCTTATTCGTACGAGAAATCTAATTAAACGGCTTAGTAAAACAAGTGGTATGAAACACTTGCGTTCACTTCGCCGGTTAATTCTTGGACTTGTTCGATTGAACCTCTTGTGACAATTTTCTAGTGAAGATCTACAGTTTGTTCGTAAATATTTAAGTTATGCTAGTGGTTATGGGACATGAAGCTAAACTCATATATTTACTAGCTTAGTGTAATTGACACTTCTTGATGATCATGACGATCATTTTTGTGATTTAGACTAGCGATTGAGCGATGTCTCTTTGTCTACGAGGGAGACTAGACCTCGTTTGTGTGATGTTTCTACTCACATTCGTGGAGCATTCGGCTCATAGGTCTTCAGACCATTCGTGGAGCATTCGGCTCATAGGTCTTCGGACCATTCATGGAGCATTCGGCTCATAGGTCTTCGGACCATTCGTGGAGCATTCGGCTCATAGGTCTTCAGACCATTCGTGGAGCATTCGGCTCATAGGTCTTCGGACCATTCATGGAGCATTCGGCTCATAGGTCTTCGGACCATTCGTGGAGCATTCGGCTCATAGGTCTTCGGACCATTCGTGGAGCATTCGGCTCATAGGTCTTCGGACCATTCGTGGAGCATTCGGCTCATTGGTCTTCGGACCATTCGTGGAGCATTCGGCTCATAGGCCTTTCCCCCCTTTTTTATGTGATTTCTGGATTTCGTGTGTTGATTTCTGGAATTTATGCTTCACCAATTTTGATGATTTTTATTGATATGATATCAATTTTTGTGCTTTGGTGAATTTGTGTGTCATTGACTTGTTATGATTACAAGTTTAGGGTATGATACCCTATTTTATCTTTGAGAAGATTCTTGTGATATTGATTTATCTCTTGTTGATTTTCAATTACATACTTATAGTAGTATGTCACTATGGTTATTACATGTTCATGTCATGTCTTTTACTTTATACCATATCATCTGATATTTATAGCTAGACTGATCCGTTTATTATTTTCTTATAAATAATACTCGGGTCAGACCGAGATGTTACAGGTGCTTCTGCTTGACTTCTCTTCTGGATTGTTCTGACTTTTGACTAACTACTTCGATTAGTAGTTTTTGGATGTACACATTTGAGATATAGACTCTATGTAGTGTACTTATTCTTTTGCATAGCACGTGTTGCTATTCTTTTGTATTATCGTGGATCTTTATGACCACTACTCTGATGATCACTTTCATGTGTTATATATATATATATATTCAAACACTGAAATGCTCAGGCTGACCCAAGCGTAATGAAAAGACAAAACACTCGAGTCAGAACTAAAAATTCTTATGTAAGTTAAATCATCAGCAAATAAATATGAGTGTAATAGCTTTAGAGATGTTTACTGGGTTTTACATCTCCTATCCACTGTATAACGTCAGTGCAATAACTTAAGAGATGTTACGAGATTTTTCATCTCTAAAGGATCCATTAAACTATCTATATGTAATAATATACGCTATATATGTAGTGTCTATCAGTAAAGTATAATATTGAAAATAGCATTAAGGCGTTACCCATATCCCCCTTAACACATTTTTATAGGCACCGTAGTCTATACAGTACTATAAAAATCCACCGTAAACTGGTGGGCTATCTGGGAGCACTCCATAGGTACGACACAATCCAAAATCATAGTGGGCTCAATAAGGATAATTTGACAAGGCACGCGAGGCAATGTCCAGGGTAGGATTATACCATTTTGCACTCCCGGACTGGTGGTAACGCGTAGCAACCACTACCGCCCACCTCGAAACAACACTCCCATAATCAAGGGTGGCCACCAATCAATCACAAAGTAATATATATGGTTTCAAAGAAGCGTGTTCGATCGGGGGAGCGACCCCATTTGGCCTGGTATAGCTCCTGTTTTAGTCATTTTAATTATGACTCGAAAGTCAAGGCTATCCATCATAGTTCTCTTTCTTCAAATCCAACAGACGCCTCCAATTCAACCACTCTATTCTGGATAACATCCACCACGTACACTGTTGTTAAGGTGGTTCCAATATTGACAAAGACTATGTTAATAAGAGGCCCCGGTTTCTTTAACAACCAAACGTCATTTTTCATACTGGTTGGTTCTTTTACATTTCAAACCGATTCATATTTGATATCAAAATATCATATTCATTTCACATTCATTTCAAAATCATCATATTTACTCAAAGTATGTCATTTCCACTTGAAAATATCATTTCAATTCCAATTTAGGTTATAACTTCATTTAACCACGTTCGCATTTAAATCAACTATTTAAATATAAAAAATCCAACTTTGCATAGTGTAACGACCCGTAAATTTTAACCGTTTTAATAACGTAATTAGTTGAAATTTTATGAAATTTTAAACGATAAAATTTTTAAATAAAATTTAATATTTGAAACGCGTCTAGTTAAACAGAGCAACTGGTAAATTTTCATCCAAAAATATGAAAGTTTATTTCGTGTGTAATTTTATTTCAATTTAATCGGTTAGGAATTGATGAAAATAAAATGTTTTCAAAACCTAAATATTTTTATATAGAAAAATTCTAAACCATCTTCTGAGCAAGACGCCATTTTTCGTTTTTCCAAATTTGGACTTCTTTAGCTCCGTCGATCTTACTTTTCTGCGTTTTTGCTGCATTTTCTGCTAGTAGAAAATTCAAATTTTTATAATTCAATCATATCACTGATATCTATATACCGTTTTGATCGTCTCGTTGTGTTGATCTCCACAGCATATTCATTTGTTTATTTCGGAGTCCAGTACACGACAAATTCGATAAAACGATTAGCGATACGGATACGGAATTTCAACCGTTGGGGTTCTTGTCCTTTTATCTATCTATCGATTGAATCCAAATGACCATTGGTTATAAATATTTTCTGAACTAAATTATGAAGCTTTAGCTATTTTCTATGCATCAATATCTTTATCCCAAAATCGATTCATTTCTTCTCTGTTTCATTCCTCCTTCAAAAAAAAATGTCCCCTTTCAGTTTTATCCGTTGCCTATTTTATTTGAAAAAATTTATGCTAAGCAAAATACACTCCTCCTTCGCGAGTCTTGAAATCGCCTGCTCTTTCTTCGTTCAAGCCCGCTCCTTCACAAAAGCCACCGTGGGTCGCCACCCATCCACCGTCAGCGCAGCCAAGGTTCTTCCTTCCAGGAAAAAAAAAAGCTGCTGCCTTGCCAACCTGCGGCTTCTTCCTCCGAGCATCACCAACCAGGCTCCAGCCTCATCTACCCCACCACCCTCTCGTGCCATACCTTCCTCTCTTCCAGGCATTCTCTATTTGCTGTAAGTAGTCGATATTGCCTTATCTTCTATATATGTTAGTCTGTAAATTTTATATATATAGTAATAGTTTTAATATGTTAGTTTACTCATTACATTATGTGTATACAAGTTTATAAAGGCTACGGTATAAATATATACAAGTGTGTATTTTATCAATTGTCAGCTTGCATATTATAGGTTAGTTATGTGTATAGTTTGTTATATGTTAGATTTTATTTGTTCATAGTCCATAGTCTGTCAGTTCTCAAATATATAGATATACCTGCTTCAAAAAAAAATTGCAGTTAGCATAAGGGAGAATAACTGGAGTATCATCTAGAGCAATGTTATGATATCATTTGATTGCATAGTATAATAGAAAAGGAGCAACACATGAACCTTTTAATTGCTTTAAAATTCACAACATCGATATATCCACAGCATACATGCAACCACTTAAGAAACCAAGTGGGCCAAGTGGTTAAACCATACTATTTGAGGGGGATCTAACGTGCACATATGGATAGGTTTCCCAAAGAATTGTTTTCTTTCCATTTTAGTCGAAAAGTCAGTTTTAACAAATCAAAATAATGTACTAATGTTAACTTAAACTAATGTACACAGTACACTTAAAAAAGGTTAGTAGCTTTTTAAACTCATAAAACTTTTCTAATAAAAGCAAAAAAAAAAGCTTTTGGTTTTCAATTTCACGCCCCCAAGGCTCTAATCTCCTGTTCAACATTTATAGGGCCCTCAAATGGTTATATATGTATATATATTTGTCTGTCATCTATATATATGTGTATAGTTTCAACGTTGTCTATTATATAATATATATTATCTGTTGACAGGACTTATATTATTTGATTTAGTCCGTATACATGACTTCAACATTTGGTATACAAATATGATTTGCTAGCTTTACTATATGACTTTGTAAATACATATAGGGCTATATTTAGCATATTATAAAGTTTATACTATGTATATTATAAAGTATAGGTCAGTATTTGAAAAGTTGTATGTGAACAATTATTGAATATGTTGTATAACAGGTTTCTATATGTATGTGTAATGGGTTGTTGCTATATAAATAGTGTTATGTTAGTTGTATATATATTTTGAAACTTCCGTATATATTAGCATCTTTTGTTTTGTTTTGTTGCATGAAATCATATATATGGGTACCGTATATAGATAATAGACTTACAGCATATTTATTATAGAAGTATTGTATATATATATATATATATGATATATTAGTCCGTTATGTAGTAAAGATTTATAATAGTTATCTTAAATATAGGATATATTGATTTAAACAAAGCAATGATTTTATAAAAAGATGGATCTGTAGGATTAGTAGGTAGATATATATATATATATATATAAAGTTGTTTAATGTGTATAAGTTATATGTATGTATATATGTATACAGATTCTATTTTTAAGGTGTGGGTTTTATTATATAAAGTAATAGTTTATATTTATTGAAATAAAGCAAATTTATTTTGATTTTTTTATGTAATATATATATATAATATAATAATAGTGTATCTATTTTCAGTTTTATCAGAACTGGTTATCCTGTTCTCATCGATTCTTATCTATCAGCTTTGTCGTCAATTCGTGCCAACCTTGTTTGCTTTGGATTCGTGTCTGGATCTCGTAACTCAATTTCAGTGTCTATTCTCTCTAGCCTCGAAAGGTGAGCAATCACTCACGATTAATGTTCTTTTATTTATTAAATTTGATTTCAATGGAAACGACAATTGAAATATGTTGATGTTAGTTATCTACACCGTTATATATATGTTTTACCTCTATCAGTTCACCTGTGACATCTGACACCATTATCTGTTATATATACAATGATAATCCAGTTTGGTTGTTAAATGATTGATTGTTTGATGTTGACATTGGACGTTAAATTGTTAATGTTTAAAGTGATAAATAACATGCAATTAAATTTGATTTAGGATAGTTAAAATTAAATTTGATATATGTGTTGAATTTGATTGGTTAAATTTGTAAAATATGACCCATCGAAATGTTAGATTTATTGACACGTAGTAATACGGTTAATTACACCTTGAACCCTTTGAATGTATGTGGTATAAATTGATGTAGTTTGAAATTGAACAATAGATATCAAGTGAAGAACCGTATAAACATTAATGTAATAATCTTTAATCTACATGAAATGATAGTGTGGATTCTAGAAATGATTATATTAATTTACACAAATAACAATGTGAATTAATACGATTATTTCGTGATTATTTGAATTAATTATTGGATTATTGTTATTGATAGTTGTTATTTCTTGTTTATTTACTTTGACACCATCCCAGTTATCACACTGCAAGTTCCCTTTGCTATGCTTGATTTTTGAATTGGAATGGAATCGGGTTGAAATGATAAATACCCAAATTAAACTTTGACCTAGGATAGAGAATTAAATAAAAATCGATTGGTCAATAATTTGATTTAAAAATAAAATGAAGATTTTATTTGGATAAACAATAAGGTTTTGAAATGAAGTTGAAATTTGAATTTTCAATGAAAGGAAAATGTTAATATTTAATAATCGGAAACAAAATATTAACAATGTAATTGATGAAAGAACATTGTTAAATTTGAGAAATGATTGAATTAAGTTTGAAATTATTTAATAATTTAATAAATTGAATTATTTAATAATTAAATAAAATTGAATTCTTTATTAAGTAAAATTGAACTTCTTGAATAAGTGAAATTAAGTTTCTTTATTAATTGTGTTTTGATATTGTAACTAAGTAAATTAATAAGTGAAATTGAATTTCTCTAACAAGAAATAAAATGTGTTTTATTGAAATTAATGTAAGACTTGAAATGTAAAGAATTTGATTTGAGGAATTTAATTTAATGCAATTTGTAAGTTTTGATACAATGAAGTTGAACTTAAGTAATTGATTTAGTGAATTGGAAATTAAATAGAAATTGTTTTGAATGATAAATTAACTTAACGAATATTGAATGAAATCAATCAATGATTTTAAATTGATTTGAATGTTAAATTAAATAAATTTAAATGATTTCGGAATGAAACTTATATACGAACTTGAATCAATATTTGAATTGTTTTAAAATAAATTGAAATTGAATTATAGGATTTTGAAATATGAATTTGGAAGTTTTGAAACGTAAATTTTGGAAATTGGTTTTGGTAGACAAATGAAATGTTGATTTACAAATTTAATTGAAAATTGAATTTGATTGGTTTTAAAATTTATTTAACGACCAATCGGTGAAATAATTACGAAAGTTATTAAAGAGACCGGAATCGGTTAGGGACATACTCACTGTCTAAACCGAAAACCACTTTAATAACTATGCGCGGAGTGTGATCCAGAATGAAGTGGTTGGAATGATGTACGTGATGACTGAAGAAAGAGAACGATAATGGATAGCCTTGACACTTGTGTCAAATTGGAAATGACTAAAACAGGAGCCGTGCCGGGCCAAATGGGGTCAGCTACCTCGAGCGAACACACTTCTTCGAAAACTACTCATTACTTGTTATCGATTGGTGCACCCTTGATTTTGGGAGTGTTGTTTCGCGGTGTTGCGATCGCTGCGACGATGCGTTCTCACCAGTCCGGATCAGGCAAACGGTAGTTTCACTACCTTGGGTATTGCCTCATGTGCCTTGTCATACTTGTATCCCTATATACGCGACCACTATGATTTTTTTTGTGTTATACCTATGGAGTACTCCGTGATATCCCACTAGTTTACGGTGGAGTTTACAATGCTGTATAGACTATGATGCTTATATAAAATGTGTTAAGGGGGATAATGGTAACGCCTTAACACTATTTTGATACTTTGATAGACATTATCTACTTATCGTACACTACTACATAGTAGATAGTTTAACGGATCCTTAAAGGATGGTTATTCCAAAAATCCTTTGAGTTACTTGTATTTCAGTTGCTATTTCACTTGAGTTGGATTTATTGATATAAGAATGTTAATCCTGACTCGAGTGTTTTGTGTTTTGCTTTACGCTTGGGTCAGACTGAGTGTACCAGTATTCGAGACTCACCTTTGGAGTTGGAGCTTCGCTTGGAGATCGAGCTATCTATCCAGCTTTCAAATCAGTTGATTCCAGTGATGTATTCTGATATTGTATTTGACTATTGTATTCAAGACTTTTATTGTACCTTATTTTACTCTGATATGTATATAGTAGCTTCATGAACTACTATTTTTTATTTCCACTGCACTTATTACTCCGTGTCCGTGATCTGTGATTATTTATTTACTGTATATGTTCAGTTTTGCCAAATTTAAATTAACAATTCGGTATTTTGAATTATTCAAGTCCGACATGTGCGGATGCGATTAGTCCAAAATAGCGGGTCGTTAAAGTTGGTATCAGAGCTTTGGTAGCTCTAGGCAAAACTCAGCATATAGGGTAAATGTATTTACAGAAACACTTTCATTCGAGTTTCAATCTCTTCCTTTTGACTTGATTCCTTTGAATTTTGGAACGTTCCCTGCGGTTCCAAAAAAATTCATCCGTGTCCCTCACTATTCGTCTTCTTTCAATTATGGAGCATCACATAACTCCACTTCGAATGACCCTTTAATGAATCGGCGGTCTCGCCAAACTTCGAATGATTTGTAAAGGGGCACTCCTTTATAATAAGCATTGATTTAGCGGAGATTTCTGTATCCTCGGTTTACGATGCTATCTATCTCCTGCTATACTTGAATTCTATTTCTTGAGATCGAATGTCGATTTACCTCGGAATTCTACAACGATCTTATTCTTGAAGTCTCGGTTGACCCGGTTAAGGTTGCCCGCGATTTATACAAACTTATCTATCTTCCTATTTTGTTATTTAATCATCTTATCTTTGTTTCGAACCTATTTTCGAATCAAAATTCTCTTTGATTGGGTCCATCAAATCTGAATCTCTATCCTTGCTATGAAATCCATTATTGTATCGTCGAGCGAGGAAGTGTATTTGTAAAATTTATGTTAAAAATGTTTTATATATTGTGTTGTTTGAGTTGTTGATGTGATTTGGGTTTCGATCGATTCGTCTGATCAACGCTATCGATAGGATTTCCAAAACACTTGAACAGACAAATTGACACAATATTATTTTTCAAATTTGGTAAATGAAATAAAATTGTATGATTATACTATAAATATATAAGTAAAATTTTCTGAAATTTTAATAAGTTAATTAAATTGGTTGTTTGAAATGATAATATTTGATTATCATTTATTATTCTTAATGAATTTATAATTATGGTTTATAAATTGATTTGGAATTTGAAATGAATTTAATTCAGAAATTTGAGAATTTAGTTTTCGGTGATTTCGAACTTTGGTTTTTAAAATTTTAAAGTATATTATTGAAAGTATTTTCGAATAGAAATCGTTTTCAAAGAATTTTAAAATGTTGAAATCAGTGCTCTTCTCTTTGTCGCTGGAAAATAATTTCGGTGATGGCGGCCGCATCATCGACATTCATTTTCGAGTTTCGAAGTGGAGATACTATTCTGTAGCTTTGCTACGGTTTTGTTTTGAAAAATATTTTGATTTGAATTTCTTCAGTAT
Organism: Allium fistulosum; assembly: GCA_030737815.1. Taxonomy (NCBI): domain Eukaryota; kingdom Viridiplantae; phylum Streptophyta; class Magnoliopsida; order Asparagales; family Amaryllidaceae; genus Allium; species Allium fistulosum. The sequence continues at coordinate 332,945,210 of CM060906.1, forward strand.
AATTTGATTTATATATATATATAGGTATCTTATTTTAAAATTTAATTTGATTTGATATAAACATATTATATATATCTCTAAATTGTTTAAAGTTAATCGGAAATCTAATTCTTAAATTTTGTTAAAAGATGATTTTAATTATAAATAAAACCAAAATTTGGAATAAATATTTAAACTTGAATAATTGAATTGGGAAAATTTTATTTGTATATTGTTCAACTGCATTCTAATACAACTTACCTAAATCATTCAGAAGTTGAATATGTAATTGGATAATATATAATATAAATTGAATTTATAAATAAAATTTGAGTGGTTATAATAAATGTTATACACTTAAATTTTAATTATAAAATGTTAATAGAGATAAATAGAATAATAAGATAATTGAAAAATAAATTTTGTTTTGAAGGTTAATTAATAAATTGAAATTAGATCAACTTATGGAAATACCTTGAATTTAAAATCAATTAATGAATATAAATTAATTTAAATTGAAATTTATATGGTTTAAATTAATTTATATGTTTTAAATATATGTAATAAGATATATTAAGTGAAATAAACTTAATAATAATTTGGAATAAAGAAAAATTAAATTTGATGAATAAATATGATTTTATTAAATGACTATTCTAATTTATGATTTTAGAAATTTGTTAATTAAACATAATTGGATAATAAGATAATAAATTTAGAAATAATTAAGTTTGATTTCACTTAAGTGAAATCAAATGGATTAAATCAAATTATTGAATATTGATTAATTTAAGTTGAAATTTATATGGCTTTAAATTTGTTGTTTATTTTGTTTTCGAAGCCATTTTTCTTTCTGGTTGGTTCTATTCTCCTACCTCCTTCCTTTTCGGGGACGAAAAGTTTTGAGTGGGGGAGAGTGTAACGACCCGTAAATTTTAACCGTTTTAATAACGTAATTAGTTGAAATTTTATGAAATTTTAAACGATAAAATTTTTAAATAAAATTTAATATTTGAAATGCGTCTAGTTAAACAGAGCAACTGGTAAATTTTCATCCAAAAATATGAAAGTTTATTTCGTGTGTAATTTTATTTCAATTTAATCGGTTAGGAATTGATGAAAATAAAATATTTTCAAAACCTAAATATTTTTATATAGAAAAATTCTAAACCATCTTCTGAGCAAGACGCCATTTTTCGTTTTTCCAAATTTGGACTTCTTTAGCTCCGTCGATCTTATTTTTCTGCGTTTTTGCTGCATTTTCCGCTAGTAGAAAATTCGAATTTTTATAATTCAATCATACCACTGATATCTATATACCGTTTTGATCGTCTCGTTGTGCTGATCTCCACAGCATATTCGTTTGTTTATTTCGGAGTCCAGTACACGACAAATTCGATAACACGATTAGCGATACAGATACCGAATTTCAACCGTTGGGGTTCTTGTCCTTTTATCTATCTATCGGTTGAATCCAAATGACCATTGGTTATAAATATTTTCTGAACTTAATTATGAAGCTTTAGCTATTTTCTATGCATCAATATCTTTATCCCAAAATCGATTCATTTCTTCTCTGTTTCATTCCTCCTTCAAAAAAAAATGTCCCCTTTAAGTTTTATCCGTTGCCTATTTTATTTGAAAAAATTTATGCTAAGCAAAATACACTCCTCCTTCGCGAGTCTTGAAATCGCCTGCTCTTTCTTCGTTCAAGCCCGCTCCTTCACAAAAGCCACCGTGGGTCGCCACCCATCCACCATCAGCGCAGCCAAGGTTCTTCCTTCCAGGAAAAAAAACAAAGCTGCTGCCTTGCCAACCTGCGGCTTCTTCCTCCGAGCATCACCAACCAGGCTCCAGCCTCATCTACAGAGCCGGCCACAAAGCAAGGCTACCAAGACTAATATCTAGGGCAACATATCTCATAGGGGCAACTATATAATGATAGGTACAATGATGTTATATTATAATCATTTTAAAATAAATTGTCAGCTAGATTAATACCTAAGAAACATATATCCATACTCTAACTGTAATGTACTTTGTATGTCTTATAGGGGCAACCTCTAAACCAGTTTTAGATGTACTATGTATACTAATTCAAGAATAGGTTTGTTAGTATTTCATATAAACAATTTACATGCTAGATTAGCTCAATTAATATTTGGCTAGGGCAACCAAAGACTGTGGGTCGGCCCTGCTCATCTACCCCACCACCCTCTCGTGCCATACCTTCCTCTCTTCCAGGCATTCTCTATTGGCTGTAAGTAGTCGATATTGCCTTATCTTCTATATATGTTAGTCTGTAAATTTTATATATATAGTAATAGTTTTAATATGTTAGTTTACTCATTATAGTATGTGTATACAAGTTTATAAAGGCTACGGTATAAATATATACAAGTGTGTATTTTATACATTGTCAGCTTGCATATTATAAGTTAGTTATGTGTATAGTTTGTTATATGTTAGATTTTATTTGTTCATAGTCCATAGTTTGTCAGTTCTCAAATATATAGATATACCTGCTTCAAAAAAAAATTGCAGTTAGCATAAGGGAGAATATCTGGAGTATCATCTAGAGCAATGTTATGATATCATTTGATTGCATAGTATAATAGAAAAGGAGCAACACATGAACCTTTTAATTGCTTTAAAATTCACAACATCGATATATCCACAGCATACATGCAACCACTTAATAAACTAAGTGGGCCAAGTGGTTAAACCATACTATTTGAGGGGGATCTAACTTGCATATATGGATAGGTTTCCCAAAGAATTGTTTTCTTTCCATTTTAGTCGAAAAGTCAGTTTTAACAAATCAAAATAATGTACTAATGTTAACTTAAACTAATGTACACAGTACACTTAAAAAAGGTTAGTAGCTTTTTAAACTCATAAAACTTTTCTAATAAAAGCAAAAAAAAAAGCTTTTGGTTTTCAATTTCACGCCCCCAAGGCTCTAATCTCCTGTTCAACATTTATAGGGCCCTCAAATGGTTATATATGTATATATATTTGTTTGTCATCTATATATATGTGTATAGTTTCAACGTTGTCTATTATATAATATATATTATCTGTTGACAGGACTTATATTATTTGATTTAGTCCGTATACATGACTTCAACATTTGGTATACAAATATGATTTGCTAGCTTTACTGTATGACTTTGTAAATACATATAGGGCTATATTTAGCATATTATAAAGTTTATACTGTATATATAATAAAGTTGTGGTTACCCTCACTCTATAACCCATAGAATTTTTTTCTTTTTTTTTCTAAACTTTCAAGAGGAATTACCACTAAACCCCAATTCTTTTATATTTGAATATTTATATAATTTCCAAATATTTTTCCCAAGACCCTGGTTTTACTAATATAATCATATCAGTGTACAAACAAATTAAATCAATTGTATATTTGATGATATACAATTGTTTCTTTATTTTTTATTTTTTTTATCAGAGGGAATTTAAATCAAATAGAAATCAAAATACCATACAAACTATTGACATAGCCACTTATTTCTTTTCTAAATAGGCAAATTAGGCAAAATCAGCAGTTCGGACGTCTAAATTTTTATGACAGACGTCTAAATTTGATCTCGGACGTCTAAATTTTTATGACAGACGGCTCAGAGATCTAAAATTGAAACAGAGAGTAAAAAACATTTTGAACTAAATTCAGACATCTAAACTTTTGTGACAGACGTCTAAATTTGATATCAGACGTCTAAATTTTTATGACAGTCGTCTCAGAGTGTCTAAATTTTAAACAGAGAGTAAAAAACATTTTGAACTAAATTCAGACATCTAAACTTTTGTGACAGACGTCTAAATTTGATCTCAGACGTCTAAATTTTTATGACAGACGTCTCAGAGGTTAAATTTAAATACTCAATTACATACAAATTTCCAGAATTCGTGCATATGCCAATATCACTTACCTGCCATGCACAAATTCATTTCACTTGAATATTCTACTAAAATCTTGAGAGTTCATTTTAAAAAAAATCAATCCCCTTAGCTTTTTAATTTCCATAAGACAAAATTTAAGCAATAAAAATCAGAGATCAAATATATATATATGCACATATCATATGTATATGATATGTCTATCTCCTTATTTTCTCCAAATCAGACATTCATAAAATAAAATAGTAGTTAACCAAACATCATCAATGATCACTCACAACAGGTTTTGCTTAAGTACATATTTTCAACCCAAATACTTAGAAAGTTTCCTACAAGTAACTTCAATTACAGAAATAGAACTTGACTAGTAATTTCATTACAATGCAACTGCAAATTTTTAAAACAAGTCTCTCTTATTTATACTAGCAGCCAATGCCTTCTTTACTCATCAAGCCAACTTCAATTTCCTGCAAGCAATTCATTTAGCTGCCCCAAAGAATTTTTGAGACACCCAGATGATTGCAAGGGCAACCAAAAGGGTCAGTTTTCACTGGTATGAGCATTTATAAATTTTGTATACATATTCATAACTTTTTTTTGATAATCTTGCAGTGCCTTCCTAGTTTAACAGATTTTGTACTTAACATGTTTTGGTTCATAAGAGATACAAACACATTCATCTATTTAAACAATACACAGCAAACAGTTAAAATAAACATATGTACAATTCTTGATTCATTCTTTCCAAATCTAGATAAGTAAACTCAGGTTTTATACTCCAAATTTTTATCCAGCAACTAACCAATGAACAATGTTTATCTTGATTAAATTAACACCATATCTGGATGTTCATAACCCAGATTTTTAAACCCCTGTCCCCATTTATTTTATGGTCTACATCTCCTTGTCAAATGAACACTATGTATGCATTGTGAAGGAAACTCCCAGGTTATTTAAATTATTCCAACACACAAAGGCCTCAGGGTGCAGTTGCACCATGCATATACTTGCTCCCACCTGAAGTAAGCAGATCATTGACTAACTCCCAAGTGACCAATTTAGTTTTTCTTTCATTCATATTTCAGAAAGATATAACTGCTTGTATATTTTTTTCTGGTTCAACCCCATGTTCCCCTGTTTAATCTATATCCATGTTTAATGATAATAAGATAGAACAAGAATGGTCAAATCATGTTAACTCTAAAAGCCCACTTATAGATTAATACTCCAAACAAAAATGCACAAACAAACATCCATATCACCCATTAACAAATCAATTCAGAGATTTAAATGACTCATAATAATATTTTAGGCTGCCTGCAATAGGACTTAATGCCATTGCATACAAAGGATAAATACTCACCTAATGTTTTCCTTTCACTGCCTTAATCCTTTGAACAGCAAATCCCACAAAGCCTCAAGCTAGTGTTTCTCCTAGTTTATTTTATCTTTTTTTTATCCCGAGAGAATGATGGATTTGGTTATGTGCAGTTATTTATAAATCCATTCTAGGGTTTAAGAAAATGGGTAATTCCCCTGATACCCTTAGGTGTTCATGTACATATCACATTCCTGTGTGGTCCTAAGTTGGAAATGCACACATTGGGTTACTTTAATTAGTTATTTCGGGGATCATGCATTTTTAACACTGCATGCTATTTTCATGTCTCCATTTTATTCATGCCATATGCATGTGATCCTTTATTCATTTCGTTTTATAAGTTTAAGGAATCTTAAAATAACTTTGTATTTTCTACCTATCTATTATCTCCATTCAATCATGCATACTATCATACCTTATTATGTAATGTAAAAATCATTCACCCATATTATTTGCATGAAATAAATATAAGATATGGAAATTTTTATTTGATTCTGTATGTGTATATATATATATATATATATATATATATTTCTGCCTCTTTGTCAAATCAGTAACTCCTTCTATATTTAAATAAAAATCACATATATTATGCTAATTATTTTTAGCATAATTATAAGACATATAAACCTTTTTATTAAACTTCATTTTTATTCTATCTTTATATAAAACAAAAAAACACCCCATATGTATGTATTTGCATAATTCTTTGGACATAGAGCTATATTTATTTTTTAGTTCCAATTTTTTTTTTGATGTAATATATATATATAATTTCAGAATTTCTTAATATAAATGTATATTTTTCATTTTATTTTAATTTTATTTTAGGGTCATTACATACCCTCCCCCTTAAAGGAATTATGTCCCCATAATTTTTCTCCAATTAAAAAAAGAAACACTAATCTATAGCCTGTTTTAACTCCATAACCCCATACTCACAGTTTATGAAAGCAAACAATATATATAAGAATATTTTAGAAAAAATCATCATAAGCTGCATAAACATACCTCTCCATCAGTAAACAAATTGGGGTATTTAGCCCTCATTTTATCTTCAACCTCCCATGTACAATCATTAGTGTCCAAGCTCCATTGAAATTTTACCAGTTTGATCACCTTATTCCTCAACTTTTTCTCTTCCTTGGCAACTATCCCTACTGGTTCATTTGTATAAATCAAATTCTTTTGGACTTGAATTTGAGTAGGTGACTCCAGAATTGCTCCTTCATCATGCACCCATTTTCTCAATTGAGAAACATGAAATACTGGATGCACACCACTCAACTCCTCAGGTAACTTAAGTTTGTAGGCCATAGCACCAATTCTTTGCATAATTTCATATGGTCCTACAAATCTTGGTGATAGCTTACCAGATTTCCCAAACCTGAACACCTTCTTCATTGGTGATACCTTCAGAAAAACATGCTCTCCTACTTCAAACTCCATTGGCTTTCTCTTTCTATCTGCATAAGACTTCTGTCTTGATTGTGCTGCCTTCATTTTATGCCTAACTAATTCAATCATGTTGGAAGTTTCTTTAACATGATCTGGCCCCAATATTACACCCTCTCTTGCTTCCAACCAACAGGCAGGTGACATGCAGGGTCTCCCATACAAGGCTTCAAAGGGAGCCATTCCTATTGTTGATTGATAGCTATTGTTGTAAGTGAATTCTGCCAAGTGAATATGATCCTCCCAATTACACCCAAAATCAAGCACACATGCTCTAAGTAAATCTTCCAATATTTTATTCACTATCTCTGTTTGCCCATCACTTTGAGGATGGTAGGCAGTACTTAAACAAAGTTGTGTTCCCATTGCTTCTTGGAAGCTTTCCCAAAATCTTGAGGTGAACAAAGTGTCTCTATCACTTACAATGGTCTTGGGTATACCATGTAGCCTCACCACTTCCTTAATAAATAATTGTGCAAGCTTAGATGCATTTCTATCTGACCTGACAGGGACAAAGTGAGCTGATTTGGTTAGTCTATCAACAATTACCCATATACTATCATTGCCTTTCTTAGTTCTAGGCAAACCATCCACAAAATCCATGGAAATACTTTCCCATTTCCACTGAGGTACCTCCAAAGGTTGCAACATGCCAGAAGGCTTTTGGTGGTCTGCTTTAATTTGTTGACATGTGAAACACTTTGCCACAGATCTTGCCACTGCTTGCTTCATTCCTGGCCACCAGTAGCTTCTTTTTAAATCATGATACATTTTAGTACCACCAGGGTGTATGGTGTACTTGGTCTTGTGATGCTCATTCATGATTTCTTCCTTCAACTCTGCAATGTTTGGTACACAAAGCTTATCATTTTTCCTCAAATAACCCTTGGAATCTATTTTAAAATTCTCTGACTCAAGGTTATTTAATAACATTTCTTTCTTCTCCTTTAGGCTTTGATCCTGATCCTGCATGCTACCAATTTTCTCCACCAGATTAGACTTCACTATGGTTATTCCCAATGTACCATACTCCACCATATCACCATGTTCTTTAAAATTCACTTCATCCTTGCTGTATATATCTGCCTCCCCAAGCACTGCAAGGTTTTTAAATTCATCAATCATCAAACTGGCTAATCTAACATGATTTCTGCTCAAAGCATCCGCCACTCTATTAGCTTTTCCAGGAGTGTACAAAATATCTAAATCATATGCAGCTAGAAACTCCAACCACCTTGCTTGCCTCATATTTAAATCTTTTTGAGAAAATAAATATTTCAGTGCTTGATGATCTGTGAATAATTCAAATTTTGCCCCAAGCAAATAATGCCTCCATAGTTTTAGTGCAAACACTATTGCAGCTAATTCTAGATCATGAGTTGCATACTTGGTTTCATTGGGTTTAAGCTGTCTTGGTGCATAGGCCACTACCTTGCCATGTTGCATAAGCACTGCACCTAACCCAGACCCACTAGCATCAGTGTATACGACCATTCCTTCATTTGCTTCTGGGATTTGTAGGACATGAGCTTCCACCAATGCTTGCTTCAATTTCTCAAAAGCTTGTTCACACTGCTCAGTCCACACATATGGTTGGTTCTTCTTGGTTAGTTTGGTCATTGGTGCTGCTATTCTTGAAAAATCCTTGATGAACCTCCTACAATACCCTGCCAACCCTAAGAATGACCTCACCTCAGTCACTGTTTTGGGTCTACTCCATGATTGAACTGCAATGACCTTGCTTGGATCTACACTTACTCCCTGCTGTGACACTATGTGTCCTAAGAATTTCACTTCATGTTGCCAAAATGTACACTTTGAATACTTGGCTTTTAATTCATGTTCTCTAAGTCTGGATAATACTAAATGTAGGTGCATAGCATGATCATTTTCTGACTTTGAATAAATTAATATGTCATCTATAAATACTAAGACAAACTTATCCAAAAAGTCTCTAAAAATTCTATTCATAAAGTCTACAAAATAGGAGGGAGCATTGGTCAAACCAAATGGCATTACTAGAAATTCATAAAGGCCATACCTTGTGTTGAAGGCTGTGTACTCAATGCTTTCCTCTACAACTTTCATTTGGTGAAATCCAGAGGCTAAGTCTAGCCTTGAAAATATTTTAGCTCCATGCAATTGATCAAATAGATCATCTATTCTAGGCAGTGGGTACTTATTTTTAATAGTTACCTTGTTTAAATCCCTATAGTCCACACATAACCTCATTGTTCCATCATGTTTCTTGACAAAAAGCACTGGGGAACCCCAACTGGAACTACTTGATCTTATGAATCCTTTCTCTTCTAATTCTTCTAGTTGACGTTTTAATTCTACCAACTCTTTTGGACCCATTCTATAAGGCTTCTTAATGATTGGATTTGTTCCTGGCATTAATTTTATTTTAAATTCAACTGGTCTATTTTGAGGAATTCCCTTCACTTCTCCAAACACATCTATATATCCATTGACTACTGGGATTTCCTCTATTTTTAATTCCTTTTGAACTTCATTAATACTCCAGATTTTATTAAAACATGTATTCTTTGCTATTTCACTTAAGATGGTAATTCTTTTACCTTCATTTGTCTCCAAAGAAATAGTAAGGTTTTCTAAATTTAAAATTGCTTTATTTCTCATTAACCAATCTACCCCCAAAATAATCCCAATACCAGGATAATTTAAGGTATATAAGTCTGAATTAAATTCATAACCCCCTATAATTTCCTTGAAGCTATCTGTCTCTTCCTCTGGTCATTGATTTGCATATCTGTGAAGACCCTCTCCATAGTTCTTATCCAAGTTTGAACACCTATAGCTCCTTCAGTACCTTCAAAATCCTTTCCTCCCAAAGTGGTACATGTCTTAAGCAGTTTGGAGAGTTCTTCATGAGGATTGTCTTGCCTTGGTGCCATTCCATCCCTTAAAGCTCTCACAAAATCCTCCATGCTCATCACAAGTGGCTCACGTGATGATCCTGCACCTGTGTGATGCCTTGGTCCTACCATAATGCTATAAATATGATTTTTATGTTAGTTTATTTACCCCTATCATTTTTGGTGTCTTTACTTGGTTCATTTTTTTATTTCTGTGCACACTGTGCATGTATCACATGTACACACATATATTTTTTTCCAGACATAAAACAAAAGCATTCAACACCAATAATTCAAACAATGCATTCAAACATCCATATGCATACAACAACATTTACTATGTTATTTAAAACATGGCTCTGATACCAACTGTGGTGACCCTCACTCTATAACCCATAGAATTTTTTTCTTTTTTTTTCTAAACTTTCAAGAGGAATTCACCACTAAACCCCAATTCTTTTATATTTGAATATTTATATAATTTCCAAATATTTTTCCCAAGACCCTGGTTTTACCAATATAATCATATCAGTGTACAAACAAATTAAGTCAATTGTATATTTGATGATATACAATTGTTTCTTTATTATTATTATTTTTTTTTATCAGAGGGAATTTAAATCAAATAGAAATCAAAATACCATACAAGCTATTGACATAGACACTTATTTCTTTTCTAAATAGGCAAATTAGGCAAAATCAGTAGTTCAGACGTCTAAATTTTTATGACAGACGTCTAAATTTGATCTCAGACGTCTAAATTTTTATGACAGACGGCTCAGAGATCTAAAATTGAAACAGAGAGTAAAAAACATTTTGAACTAAATTCAGACATCTAAACTTTTGTGACAGACGTCTAAATTTGATCTCAGACGTCTAAATTTTTATGACAGTCGTCTCAGAGTGTCTAAATTTTAAACAGAGAGTAAAAAACATTTTGAACTAAATTCAGACATCTAAACTTTTGTGACAGACGTGTAAATTTGATCTCAGACGTCTAAATTTTTATGACAGACGTCTCAGAGGTTAAATTTAAATACTCAATTACATACAAATTTCCAGAATTCATGCATATGCCAATATCACTTACCTGCCATGCACAAATTCATTTCACTTGAATATTCTACTAAAATCTTGAGAGTTCATTTTAAAAAAAATCAATCCCCTTAGCTTTTTAATTTCCATAAGACAAAATTTAAGCAATAAAAATCAGAGATCAAATATATATATATATGCACATATCATATGTATATGATATGTCTATCTCCTTATTTTCTCCAAATCAGACATTCATAAAATAAATTAGTAGTTAACCAAACATCATCAATGATCACTCACAACAGGTTTTGCTTAAGTACATATTTTCAACCCAAATACTTAGAAAGTTTCCTACAAGTAACTTCAATTACAGAAATAGAACTTGACTAGTAATTTCATTACAATGCAACTGCAAATTTTTAAAACAAGTCTCTCTTATTTATACTAGCAGCCAATGCCTTCTTTACTCATCAAGCCAACTTCAATTTCCTGCAAGCAATTCATTTAGCTGCCCCAGAGAATTTTTGAGACACCCAGATGATTGCAAGGGCAACCAAAAGGGTCAGTTTTCACTGGTATGAGCATTTATAAATTTTGTATACATATTCATAACTTTTTTTTGATAATCTTGCAGTGCCTTCCTAGTTTAACAGATTTTGTACTTAGCATGTTTTGGTTCATAAGAGATACAAACACATTCATCTATTTAAACAATACACAGCAAACAGTTAAAATAAACATATGTACAATTCTTGATTCATTCTTTCCAAATCTAGATAAGTAAACTCAGGTTTTATACTCCAAATTTTTATCCAGCAACTAACCAATGAACAATGTTTATCTTGATTAAATTAACACCATATCTGGATGTTCATAACCCAGATTTTTAAACCCCTGTCCCCATTTATTTTATGGTCTACATCTCCTTGTCAAATGAACACTATGTATGCATTGTGAAGGAAACTCCCAGGTTGTTTAAATTATTCCAACACACAAAGGCCTCAGGGTGCAGTTGCACCATGCATATACTTGCTCCCACCTGAAGTAAGCAGATCATTGACTAACTCCCAAGTGACCAATTTAGTTTTTCTTTCATTCATATTTCAGAAAGATATAACTGCTTGTATATTTTTTTCTGGTTCAACCCCATGTTCCCCTGTTTAATCTATATCCATGTTTAATGATAATAAGATAGAACAAGAATGGTCAAATCATGTTAACTCTAAAAGCCCACTTACAGATTAATACTCCAAACAAAAATGCACAAACAAACATCCATATCACCCATTAACAAATCAATTCAGAGATTTAAATGACTCATAATAATATTTTAGGCTGCCTGCAATAGGACTTAATGCCATTGCATACAAAGGATAAATACTCACCTAATGTTTTCCTTTCACTGCCTTAATCCTTTGAACAGCAAATCCCACAAAGCCTCAAGCTAGTGTTTCTCCTAGTTTATTTTATCTTTTTTTTTTATCCCGAGAGAATGATGGATTTGGTTATGTGCAGTTATTTATAAATCCATTCTAAGGTTTAAGAAAATGGGTAATTCCCCTGATACCCTTAGGTGTTCATGTACATATCACATTCCTGTGTGGTCCTAAGTTGGAAATGCACACATTGGGTTACTTTAATTAGTTATTTCGGGGATCATGCATTTTTAACACTGCATGCTATTTTCATGTCTCCATTTTATTCATGCCATATGCATGTGATCCTTTATTCGTTTCTTTTTATAAGTTTAAGGAATCTGAAAATCTCTTTTGTGTTTTCTACCTATCTATTATCTCCATTCAATCATGCATACTATCATACCTTATTATGTAATGTAAAAATCATTCACCCATATTATTTGCTTGAAATAAATATAAGATCTGGAAATTTTTATTTGATTCTGTATGTATATATATATATATATATATATATATTTCTGCCTCTTTGTCAAATCAGTAACTCCATCTATATTTAAATAAAAATCACATATATTATGCTAATTATTTTTAGCACAATTATAAGACATATAAACCTTTTTATTAAACTTCATTTTTATTCTATCTTTATATAAAACAAAAAAACACCCCATATGTATGTATTTGCATAATTCTTTGGACATAGAGCTATATTTATTTTTGAGTTCCAATTTTTTTTTGATGTAATATATATATATATATATATATAATTTCATAATTTCTTAATATAAATGTATATTTTTCATTTTATTTTAATTTTATTTTAGGGTCAATACAAAAGTATAGGTCAGTATTTGAAAAGTTGTATGTGAACAATTATTGAATATGTTGTATAACAGGTTTCTATATGTATGTGTAATGGGTTGTTGCTATATAAATAGTGTTATGTTAGTTGTATATATATTTTGAAACTTCCGTATATATTAGCATCTTTTGTTTTGTTTTGTTGCATGAAATCATATATATGGGTACCGTATATAGATAATAGACTTACAGCATATTTATTATAGAAGTATTGTATATATATATGATATATTAGTCCGTTATGTAGTAAAGATTTATAATAGTTATTTTAAATATAGGATATATTGATTTAAACAAAGCAATGATTTTATAAAAAGATGGATCTGTAGGATTAGTAGGTAGATATATATATATATATATATATATAAAGTTGTTTAATGTGTATAAGTTATATGTATGTATATATGTATACAGATTCTATTTTTAAGGTGTGGGTTTTATTATATAAAGTAATAGTTTATATTTATTGAAATAAAGCAAATTTATTTTGATTTTTTTTATGTAATATATATATATATATAATATAATAATAGTGTATCTATTTTCAGTTTTATCAGAACTGGTTATCCTGTTCTCATCGATTCTTATCTATCAGCTTTGTCGTCAATTCGTGCCAACCTTGTTTGCTTTGGATTCGTGTCTGGATCTCGTAAATCAATTTCAGTGTCTATTCTCTCTAGCCTCGAAAGGTGAGCAATCACTCATGATTAATGTTCTTTTATTTATTAAATTTGATTTCAATGGAAACGACAATTGAAATATGTTGCTGTTAGTTATCTACACCGTTATATATATGTTTTACCTCTATCAGTTCACCTGTGACATCTGACACCATTATCTGTTATATATACAATGATAATTCAGTTTGGTTGTTAAATGATTGATTGTTTGATGTTGACATTGGACGTTAAATTGTTAATGTTTAAAGTGATAAATAACATGCAATTGAATTTGATTTAGGATAGTTAATAATTTAAATTTGATATATGTGTTGAATTTGATTGGTTAAATTTGTAAAATATGACCCATCGAAATGTTAGATTTATTGACACGTAGTAATACGGTTAATTACACCTTGAACCCTTTGAATGTATGTGGTATAAATTGATGTAGTTTGAGATTGAATAGTAGATATCAAGTGAAGAACCGTATAAACATTAATGTAATAATCTTTAATCTACATGAAATGATAGTGTGGATTCTAGAAATGATTATATTAATTCACACAAATAACAATGTGAATTAATACGATTATTTCGTGATTATTTGAATTAATTATTGGATTATTGTTATTGATAGTTGTTATTTCTTGTTTATTTACTTTGACACCATCCCAGTTATCACACTGCAAGTTCCCTTTGCTATGCTTGCTTTTTGAATTGGAATGGAATCGGGTTGAAATGATAAATACCCAAATTAAACTTTGACCTAGGATAGAGAATTAAATAAAAATCGATTGGTCAATAATTTGATTTAAAAATAAAATGAAGATTTTATTTGGATAAACAATAAGGTTTTGAAATGAAGTTGAAATTTGAATTTTCAATGAAAGGAAAATGTTAATATTTAATAATCGGAAACAAAATATTAACAATGTAATTGATGAAAGAACATTGTTAAATTTGAGAAATGATTGAATTAAGTTTGAAATTATTTAATAATTTAATAAATTTAATTATTTAATAATTAAATAAAATTGAATTCTTTATTAAGTAAAATTGAACTTCTTGAATAAGTGAAATTAAGTTTCTTTATTAATTGTGTTTTGATATTGTAACTAAGTAAATTAATAAGTGAAATTGAATTTCTCTAACAAGAAATAAAATGTGTTTTATTGAAATTAATGTAAGACTTGAAATGTAAAGAATTTGATTTGAGGGATTTAATTTAATGCAATTTGTAAGTTTTGATACAATGAAGTTGAACTTAAGTAATTGATTTAGTGAATTGGAAATTAAATAGAAATTATTTTGAATGATAAATTAACTTAACGAATATTGAATGAAATCAATCAATGATTTTAAATTGATTTGAATGTTAAATTAAATAAATTTAAATGATTTCGGAATGAAAGTTATATATGAACTTGAATCAATATTTGAATTGTTTTAAAATAAATTGAAATTGAATTATAGGATTTTGAAATATGAATTTGGAAGTTTTGAAACGTAAATTTTGGAAATTGGTTTTGGAAGACAAATGAAATGTTGATTTACAAATTTAATTGAAAATTGAATTTGATTGGTTTTGAAATTTATTTAACGACCAATCGGTGAAATAATTACGAAAGTTATTAAAGAGACCGGAATCGGTTAGGGACATACTCACTGTCTAAACCGAAAAGCACTTTAATAACTGTGATATCCCGGAATTTTGGCAATATCAATTTAATAATCTTTATTAATAATTAAATTGATTTGTTGATTTTATTTTATAAATTGACAAGTTTAATTCTTTTAAAAGTTAATAATATTTTAAATTGGCAATACTTATTAATATCTTTTCTAAACAATTTAAAATTGGTAAGATTTATCTTCCAAAGCTTATATAAATGTTTTCTATTTATAATGTATATATATTGATGTATATATTATAAATAGGGAGTCTTTAATTTAATAAAGGATATGTTTTCAAATTATAATATATATGTATATATATTGTGATTGGAGTTATGTTATAAAATTCAAACATAAGATAAATTGATTTGTAAATATATATATAAAAGTTAAAATAAGTTTCTCAAGCATATAAAAATATGTTATAAATATTTGATCAAAGCATAAGCTACTATAAATAATTGTTTTCATAAATTCATATTTGTATATTTATATAGAAATGTAAAAGCTTATTTATAAAAAGATAAATACATTTTATACATGTAAATATTTTATAAATACTTAGGTATAGCTTAAATAAATTAATAAAAGACAAGATTTACACTTGTAAACATATGGAGGCTTGGATTTCATATGTGTAAGATAAGTAACAACATAAGAAGACAAGTGGCTATTTTTCTCTTTAAATTAAAGTAATAAATAAAATTTATATGAAAGAAGAAGAAAATCTGTTTTCACTTTTCAGTTTAAGTTCATCTTTTCATCATTTTTCAACTAAAAATACAATTCGAATCAAAAGAAAAGATAAATCTGGAAATCAAAATTCAAAGAAAGAAATAAAACTGGAAATACAAATCAGAGAAAAGAAGATCAAGGCTAATTACAACATCAGTTTCAAATTCTTCAAGTACAATCAGATAAGGTAGATCTAACAACAAACAACTAAATGCAAGGATCAACAACAAGATTTAAATTCAACAAAGCAAAAAGAAATCAAGTTCTAAAAGCAAATATCAGCCTGGAACGAAATCTGTCCTCTGTCTCTGTTCAAAGTTTCTGGTGAGTAAACATTTTTAAAAACAGTTTTATAAATCTGTGGTTAAAAGTTGATGCATGTGATAGATTGTGCTGTGATGATGTATATATGTTTATATGTATATTGTTTATGAATGCATGTTGGAATTGTGAAATGTCTGAGGATATAAGTGCCTGTATAAATTCATCTTCTCAGTTTTATTTACAGGATTTGTTTTTCTTAAGAAAATTCAAATCTCCAAACAGAATCAATATTAGATTTTGATGTTTAAATGAAAGTGGTGTGTTAAAGTATGATAATGGTTATAAAAATAGTTCTAGGATTTTATAATCTGAAATTACTTCAAATTTTGAAGAAATACAGTGGAAATCAGAATTTGTCGAAAAATCAACCAATCTAATTTCTGGTATAAATTGCATGAATGAATTCGTGATTGTAAATCACGATTTTTAATATACATTAAGTGATTTTTAGTTCGATAATCACTGAGAATTTCTGGGATGATCGGGATTTGGAAATTTGCCAAATTCCGGTGATGGACATGATCGAGCTGGTTGATGTTTGTTCTGAAGGAAGATGGTAGCTCGGCGATCAAGGGAAAAATGGTCGCTAGATTTTTCATGTGACGTGGAGGCCGGAAATAGGTGAAGTAGGGTTTTGGTTCCTGTTTTTGTCGAGGAGAATGTCGAGCTTTGTTCGACGACGGTGACGCATCGGGCCGGGTCGCGATGGGGGAAAACGAAGCATGGTTTCGTGATGAAGGTCTGGATGTGGCGGCAAAGCTCCTCGTGGTCGTAGGCGGCGGCGCGAGAGGAATTTGATGATTCGGTTGGTTCCAGAGAAGAGCTCGATTTGCTCGATTTTGTTTGTCGGCAAAATTGTCGAAGCTGGGTGGTCAGGGGTGTTGGACTGGTCGCCGACGATGTGCTGGAGGGAGCGATGTTGGTCGGAAGTCACTCTGATGAACGTGCACGTGCACGTGTGCACGATTGGGGTGTCTGTTTCGATTTCGTTGGGGAAGACGAAGGCGACTCGGGGAAGTCTCGTGAAGTCTGCTAGTCGACTCGAAGTTGTGGAGTACGAGAGTTTTTCTCGCGAGTGACTCGGGGTTTTAGTGATGTTTGCTCGGGTTGTTCTGGGTTTTTAAAACTGAGAGTTTAATTTACAAATGTTTTCGAGTTTAAAAGCAAAGTAAAAACAAGTTTTCAAGTTAAAGTTATATTCAAATAAATTATAAAGAAATGTTTTAAAATAGATTTCAAGTTTTATTTTGAATGAATAAATTTATAGGATATAATAATTAAGATTTCAAAGATAAATATCTGTTTAATTTATTAAACATGTTTTAACAGGGTTTTTAAAGATTTTAAATATATCAAAATTTAATGTTTAAATTGTTTGTTTCTTAAGTAAAATTTTTATTTCAAATATATAATTGGTTTCTAAATTGGTTTTAATAAAGTTAATAATTGGAATAAGTAATTAAAATAAATAAAGAGTTTATTCTTAATTAGTTAAGTTAAGATTAATTAAGAATAGTAAATTAATAAAATAAATTAAAGTTTAATTACTATTTGTAATTAAGAATAATTACTTAATAAAGTAATTAGTGGATGGTAAATGAATTAATTAAAGATTAAGTGATGTTTTATTGATTAATTAATTAATGTAATTAAATTTAGGTTAATTAATAAGGCTAATTGATTAAGATAATCATTTATGATTAATTAAGTATAATTACTTAGTAAAGTAATTAATGGATAATTACTGAATGTAATTAAGAAAGAGAAATTACTTATGGAAGTAATTAAATGGAATTGATTAAGAGTTAATCCCTTGATGTTATTAATTAGAGGATTAATTAATATAATTGATTTGAAATTAATTAATTAAAAAGTAATTAATTAATTAAAGGATTAAGGTTAATTAATAAGGTAATTAATTATTTGTTAAGGTAATTAATTAAAAGTAATTAATTAAGGAAAGTAATCAAGGGAAGTTAATTACTGGATGAGATTAATCAAAGGTGATTAATAATTGTGGTTTAATTAAGATTAATTGTTTAATTAATTTAAATATAATAAATAATTAAAGATGTAATTAGGGATCTTTAGTTTTTAATTAATTAATGATATAATTAAGAGTTGATTAATTGAGATTAATTAATCAAATGATAAGTGATTAATTGTAATTAATTAAGGATGGAAGTAATTGATTATAATTAATTGATTAAGGAAGTAATTAAAAGGTTAATTACTGTATTTGGTTAAGAATAATTAAATTGTGAAATTAATTAAAGATAATTACTTAAATGTAATTAAAGAATAATTAATCAAGGTGATTAATTAAAGTGGGTAATTAGAGAATGATTAATTAATTTATTTGTAATTAATTAATGATTATATAAGTAAGATTTATAATGAAGTAATTAATTTAATTAATTTTAAATTAATTAAAAGATGAAGTAATTAATTTAATTCACTTTAAATTAATTAAAGATAGAGATAGTTAATTTAATTCATTTTAAATTAATTATGTTGTGATTAAGTAAACCATTGCTTATATAAGAATGGATGACATTGATTGTCTTGAATGGATGTAATCTCAGAAATGAGATAAGATGTTGTGTGATATGAATGCTTGGTTGCATTATGATGATAATATAGATTAACTATTGTGATGTTGATATGGATTACCTATTTGGTTATGAATCATCTGTTTAATTGATAATGTGATTATCAGTTGTGAATTGTGAATTATCTATCTGTATGAATATAGATAAGTTAAATTGTTTAAACCTTTAAACAACTTGGCCCTTAAAAGATACGTTTTGGATTTCGATGAGACCGGGATCGGGTTTCCGTATACCAGAATTCTAGGTCTGGAGACCCGAATACCACATCGATCCAAATTAACGATAGGTCGTGAATCTCAAGTGAAGATGAAGATTCAGAGTGCAAGGGTTATTGTCGTTAACTCTGAGGGTGATTCCAAAATGAGTGTAACGAGATAATGCCTTCGGTTTCGTTCGAACCCGGAACGAACTTGTATGGATTGAATGCTTTCAGCACATCGTCAGGCGGACGATGAGCATTCTAAGTGATATGTTCTGATTAAAGGTAATCGTAACCTCAAGCCTCATCAACCGGGAATGGCTAAAACAGGGGAGGTGCAGCAAGGCTTCGTGGGTAGCACCCACTGAGAGCAAGATAGATCCCTGTCTAGAGGTCCCTTTTCTTTTATTCGGCTTAGTGTGTGGTTGGTCGCGCCAACTACGGGATTGTCTTGTTCGGAATTATCCAGTAAGGGATGGTTCCGGCTTTGTGTTGCAGGGGATTGGGAGTGATCCTCGGTACGGTGATCTAGGCCACGTACTGTGACGGGCGGTACCCCAGTAGCCCTGCCATTGTATGGAATCCAAACTCCAATAAGTGCCGTACGTATTAGTTGTGCCCAACTATGTTGGAATGTGAGATGTAAGCATTTCAGCTATTTCTGTATTTTACTTGAAAACCCTAGACCCTATTATAATACAATCAGATTTCCTATCAAATGTTTTGGTTAGCGTAAGGTAAAAACTTTTCCATGTTTATGTGTGGGAAGTCTTACGTGATACTTTGTTTTAAAAGGGTTTTGAAGTTAAACAATTTTAACCCGTTTACTCACACCAGACCCATGTCTGACCCAAGTGTTTATTTTCTGTTTTATTAAACCTTGGGTACTCAATTTTTACGAGTAGCCAAGGGATTCAGGTTAGTCTTGACGAATTCTGGAGGAGCTGTGGAGCAGGAGGCTTCAGCGTGTAGATATATAGAGTTTCCGCTGTGTATGATGTATCGTATTTATGTAGTTGTGTTGTATAATAGACAGAAGTTTATAACTGTCTATATTGTGATGTATAAATCGTGTACTCTGATGTATATGATACTATGTAATATCTTATGTGATAATATATTTCTCGTTCCGCTGTGAGATTTCTGATGTGTTGTTGTTCTCTCTTCTTTTCTTTTCTTCTTCTATCCCTTTTCTTTCTTAATTCACGATGCGTCTTTCTGAGCATAGAAAGTCGGGTCGTGACAGTTGGTATCAGAGCAGTAGGTTGAGTGAATACCTAGGCTCTGAAGTGGTGTCTATCTTGAGAGCGCGTAATTGTTAGTTATATAAAAATGATTTTATATTGTGTTAATTGATCGGTTGAGTGGTATATGGATTCTGGTCAATACGAGTAGCTAACGTTATTGATAGGGATCTCTAAACACTTGAACCAGGCCAACGGACACAATATTGTTTTAAAGAGGTAGATGAAATAATTTTACCCAGAAATAATTTCTATATAAAAAAAAAATATCATTTTAAATATATATATTTATGTATTTCTACCTATTTATTGGGTTACCTGTTCGGGTTTTCCAATATAAGTTATAAAGGTAGATAAGGTGGTAGTGTGTGTAACACAATTACCAATAGTTGGAGTTTGAATGTTTGAGGTTGGAAGTATATATCGAGACTGTAAACCCAATATCGTCTCGAGTAAGTTGGCAGTATGGAGTAAGGATGTCTCGGATCTCTGAAGAAAATCCTTTTCAAGATTCGGAATCCATTATTGGAATGTAAGATGGGTTGAGCTCGGGTGAGCAGATTTTCTAGAGTTTAATCTATCAGTTGTGCAGAAGTAAGTGATGGTAGCTTGGCGACTTCAGGAAGGAGTAGCTGTGTGATAAGACACAGTATCTATGGATGTTCCCGAAGGAGATTTTCTTTTGGAACAAGATTAAGAAGGTATTGGAGGAACAGTTGATGTCTACCGCAGGAAGACTCGACTGTATAGGAATTCTCTAATATCAAGTAAGAGAGTTTTATCTGTTGGAAGTATGGGACTAAGGTCGATTAGTTGTTCTTCGGACATGGTCTCATTGTTTCCCTTAAGAAGAGTAAGTTATTGGCAATTGGTTTGGAGGCTGAGTTTCTTGAGAGATGTCTGCCCTCTCGGAGGTCCGTTGTGAAGTTAGTTATGGTTTTAGTTCGAGGAGCCTTTGGATTAGAAGTTTTTGGTTAACCGTGGTAGCAGTGCAGCTCGGAGTGTTCGGTATGCTGTCAAGATAGAGTTTGGATGCAGCAGTATGGTCCGTTTCTTCGATGGTTCCGGAATCTTTGTGGTTCTTCTATCAGCAGTCCGGGCAAATGGTGAAGGCTTTCTTGGAGGGTTAACTTTGTTTGCAAAAGCTTAAGGTTGTTCTAATTGGTAAAGAGGAGATAGTTTCTTGGAATCCGAACTAGGTAGGGTCGCAAAAGTGACTTGCGATTAGTTGGGAATCTATCTTTTGTTTGAGATCGAGAGTTCTTAAATGGAAGTAGGGGCTACTGAAGTAATCAGAAGATGGTCTGCATCTGGAATTGAGTTCCATATTTCTTTGGTTCCAGAAGCAATACTGGTAGTTAGTCAGATAGTAGGATGATTCTTGAAGAAGCAGAATTTGTTTAGCAGTTCAGAATTATTTTGGAATTTGGATTGGTCAGTTCTAATTTATGAGTTGGATTCTGTTATAGGGTCGTGTGACCGAGTCAGATGAGTCACTAAAATTTTATGGATTTGGTGAACAAAGTTTTCATTAATATTTTAGATAAGTTTATACTGGTATTCATCAATAGTACTCTCATCTATTTCAAAATCAGAGTTGTGCAGCGGAAGCAAGGTAGTAGCTGTGCAATGCAGGAAGCAAGTTCAGTTTGATATTGCTTGGGAAGTAGAGTTTGTGTTCTGGATTTTGATGGGTTTTGGGAAACCACCTTGAATGAGTAGACCCAGGAACTTATTATTTTGGTCTAATCTGTTTCAAGAAGCATCAGCAAGGATTGAGCTGATCAGGAAGAGATGAGGTAGCCAGGATCGTCTGATGAGTTATGCAGATATGAGACAAGGTTTGGAATTCGGAATTGGAGATTGAAAGTTGTTTAAGTTTTTCTCCGATTAAAGAAGCTATAAGATTTGGTAAGTCTGGAAAGCTAGCACTGAAGTATTTTGGATATTTTGGATTTCCTCGTGTTCTCGAGAGGAGTAGTTCTTTGATCTACAGGATTGAATGGCCAGTTTGGATGGCTGGGATTCATTGTATTTCACGTATCTCTGAGGGAATACGTGTTTGATCTGTCATTGGTTGTGGGATCAGCAGTTCAGAAGGATTTGGTAGTTGGGATGGTTTTGAGCTTAGTCTGATATCTTGTTCAGATTTGTAGGATCAGATGAAGGAGTTCTAGATTATTGTAGTATAGTTAGTTAAGATCCTATAGAGCGAGTATTCCATTGTATATACTTGGGAACTCTAGATAATATTAGGAAAGCCTATTCTGAATTTATATCAGAATAAGTTAGATTTGGTTGTTAGAAATAAATGGTTGTTATGATTGATATGTATGGTTGTTGTTTGAAATTAAAATTTGCTGGGTTATTAAATTATCTTTGCTTTTAAATTTCGGGGACGAAATTATTTTAAGGGGGGAGGAATGTGATATCCCGGAATTTTGGCAATATCAATTTAATAATCTTTATTAATAATTAAATTGATTTGTTGATTTTATTTTATAAATTGACAAGTTTAATTCTTTTAAAAGTTAATAATATTTTAAATTGGCAATACTTATTAATATCTTTTCTAAACAATTTAAAATTGGTAAGATTTATCTTCCAAAGCTTATATAAATGTTTTCTATTTATAATGTATATATATTGATGTATATATTATAAATAGGGAGTCTTTAATTTAATAAAGGATATGTTTTCAAATTATAATATATATGTATATATATTGTGATTGGAGTTATGTTATAAAATTCAAACATAAGATAAATTGATTTGTAAATATATATATAAAAGTTAAAATAAGTTTCTCAAGCATATAAAAATATGTTATAAATATTTGATCAAAGCATAAGCTACTATAAATAATTGTTTTCATAAATTCATATTTGTATATTTATATAGAAATGTAAAAGCTTATTTATAAAAAGATAAATACATTTTATACATGTAAATATTTTATAAATACTTAGGTATAGCTTAAATAAATTAATAAAAGACAAGATTTACACTTGTAAACATATGGAGGCTTGGATTTCATATGTGTAAGATAAGTAACAACATAAGAAGACAAGTGGCTATTTTTCTCTTTAAATTAAAGTAATAAATAAAATTTATATGAAAGAAGAAGAAAATCTGTTTTCACTTTTCAGTTTAAGTTCATCTTTTCATCATTTTTCAACTAAAAATACAATTCGAATCAAAAGAAAAGATAAATCTGGAAATCAAAATTCAAAGAAAGAAATAAAACTGGAAATACAAATCAGAGAAAAGAAGATCAAGGCTAATTACAACATCAGTTTCAAATTCTTCAAGTACAATCAGATAAGGTAGATCTAACAACAAACAACTAAATGCAAGGATCAACAACAAGATTTAAATTCAACAAAGCAAAAAGAAATCAAGTTCTAAAAGCAAATATCAGCCTGGAACGAAATCTGTCCTCTGTCTCTGTTCAAAGTTTCTGGTGAGTAAACATTTTTAAAAACAGTTTTATAAATCTGTGGTTAAAAGTTGATGCATGTGATAGATTGTGCTGTGATGATGTATATATGTTTATATGTATATTGTTTATGAATGCATGTTGGAATTGTGAAATGTCTGAGGATATAAGTGCCTGTATAAATTCATCTTCTCAGTTTTATTTACAGGATTTGTTTTTCTTAAGAAAATTCAAATCTCCAAACAGAATCAATATTAGATTTTGATGTTTAAATGAAAGTGGTGTGTTAAAGTATGATAATGGTTATAAAAATAGTTCTAGGATTTTATAATCTGAAATTACTTCAAATTTTGAAGAAATACAGTGGAAATCAGAATTTGTCGAAAAATCAACCAATCTAATTTCTGGTATAAATTGCATGAATGAATTCGTGATTGTAAATCACGATTTTTAATATACATTAAGTGATTTTTAGTTCGATAATCACTGAGAATTTCTGGGATGATCGGGATTTGGAAATTTGCCAAATTCCGGTGATGGACATGATCGAGCTGGTTGATGTTTGTTCTGAAGGAAGATGGTAGCTCGGCGATCAAGGGAAAAATGGTCGCTAGATTTTTCATGTGACGTGGAGGCCGGAAATAGGTGAAGTAGGGTTTTGGTTCCTGTTTTTGTCGAGGAGAATGTCGAGCTTTGTTCGACGACGGTGACGCATCGGGCCGGGTCGCGATGGGGGAAAACGAAGCATGGTTTCGTGATGAAGGTCTGGATGTGGCGGCAAAGCTCCTCGTGGTCGTAGGCGGCGGCGCGAGAGGAATTTGATGATTCGGTTGGTTCCAGAGAAGAGCTCGATTTGCTCGATTTTGTTTGTCGGCAAAATTGTCGAAGCTGGGTGGTCAGGGGTGTTGGACTGGTCGCCGACGATGTGCTGGAGGGAGCGATGTTGGTCGGAAGTCACTCTGATGAACGTGCACGTGCACGTGTGCACGATTGGGGTGTCTGTTTCGATTTCGTTGGGGAAGACGAAGGCGACTCCAGGAAGTCTCGTTAGGCCTCCTAGTCGACTCGAAGTTGTGGAGTACGAGAGTTTTTCTCGCGAGTGACTCGGGGTTTTAGTGATGTTTGCTCGGGTTGTTCTGGGTTTTTAAAACTGAGAGTTTAATTTACAAATGTTTTCGAGTTTAAAAGCAAAGTAAAAACAAGTTTTCAAGTTAAAGTTATATTCAAATAAATTATAAAGAAATGTTTTAAAATAGATTTCAAGTTTTATTTTGAATGAATAAATTTATAGGATATAATAATTAAGATTTCAAAGATAAATATCTGTTTAATTTATTAAACATGTTTTAACAGGGTTTTTAAAGATTTTAAATATATCAAAATTTAATGTTTAAATTGTTTGTTTCTTAAGTAAAATTTTTATTTCAAATATATAATTGGTTTCTAAATTGGTTTTAATAAAGTTAATAATTGGAATAAGTAATTAAAATAAATAAAGAGTTTATTCTTAATTAGTTAAGTTAAGATTAATTAAGAATAGTAAATTAATAAAATAAATTAAAGTTTAATTACTATTTGTAATTAAGAATAATTACTTAATAAAGTAATTAGTGGATGGTAAATGAATTAATTAAAGATTAAGTGATGTTTTATTGATTAATTAATTAATGTAATTAAATTTAGGTTAATTAATAAGGCTAATTGATTAAGATAATCATTTATGATTAATTAAGTATAATTACTTAGTAAAGTAATTAATGGATAATTACTGAATGTAATTAAGAAAGAGAAATTACTTATGGAAGTAATTAAATGGAATTGATTAAGAGTTAATCCCTTGATGTTATTAATTAGAGGATTAATTAATATAATTGATTTGAAATTAATTAATTAAAAAGTAATTAATTAATTAAAGGATTAAGGTTAATTAATAAGGTAATTAATTATTTGTTAAGGTAATTAATTAAAAGTAATTAATTAAGGAAAGTAATCAAGGGAAGTTAATTACTGGATGAGATTAATCAAAGGTGATTAATAATTGTGGTTTAATTAAGATTAATTGTTTAATTAATTTAAATATAATAAATAATTAAAGATGTAATTAGGGATCTTTAGTTTTTAATTAATTAATGATATAATTAAGAGTTGATTAATTGAGATTAATTAATCAAATGATAAGTGATTAATTGTAATTAATTAAGGATGGAAGTAATTGATTATAATTAATTGATTAAGGAAGTAATTAAAAGGTTAATTACTGTATTTGGTTAAGAATAATTAAATTGTGAAATTAATTAAAGATAATTACTTAAATGTAATTAAAGAATAATTAATCAAGGTGATTAATTAAAGTGGGTAATTAGAGATGATTAATTAATTTATTTGTAATTAATTAATGATTATATAAGTAAGATTTATAATGAAGTAATTAATTTAATTAATTTTAAATTAATTAAAAGATGAAGTAATTAATTTAATTCACTTTAAATTAATTAAAGATAGAGATAGTTAATTTAATTCATTTTAAATTAATTATGTTGTGATTAAGTAAACCATTGCTTATATAAGAATGGATGACATTGATTGTCTTGAATGGATGTAATCTCAGAAATGAGATAAGATGTTGTGTGATATGAATGCTTGGTTGCATTATGATGATAATATAGATTAACTATTGTGATGTTGATATGGATTACCTATTTGGTTATGAATCATCTGTTTAATTGATAATGTGATTATCAGTTGTGAATTGTGAATTATCTATCTGTATGAATATAGATAAGTTAAATTGTTTAAACCTTTAAACAACTTGGCCCTTAAAAGATACGTTTTGGATTTCGATGAGACCGGGATCGGGTTTCCGTATACCAGAATTCTAGGTCTGGAGACCCGAATACCACATCGATCCAAATTAACGATAGGTCGTGAATCTCAAGTGAAGATGAAGATTCAGAGTGCAAGGGTTATTGTCGTTAACTCTGAGGGTGATTCCAAAATGAGTGTAACGAGATAATGCCTTCGGTTTCGTTCGAACCCGGAACGAACTTGTATGGATTGAATGCTTTCAGCACATCGTCAGGCGGACGATGAGCATTCTAAGTGATATGTTCTGATTAAAGGTAATCGTAACCTCAAGCCTCATCAACCGGGAATGGCTAAAACAGGGGAGGTGCAGCAAGGCTTCGTGGGTAGCACCCACTGAGAGCAAGATAGATCCCTGTCTAGAGGTCCCTTTTCTTTTATTCGGCTTAGTGTGTGGTTGGTCGCGCCAACTACGGGATTGTCTTGTTCGGAATTATCCAGTAAGGGATGGTTCCGGCTTTGTGTTGCAGGGGATTGGGAGTGATCCTCGGTACGGTGATCTAGGCCACGTACTGTGACGGGCGGTACCCCAGTAGCCCTGCCATTGTATGGAATCCAAACTCCAATAAGTGCCGTACGTATTAGTTGTGCCCAACTATGTTGGAATGTGAGATGTAAGCATTTCAGCTATTTCTGTATTTTACTTGAAAACCCTAGACCCTATTATAATACAATCAGATTTCCTATCAAATGTTTTGGTTAGCGTAAGGTAAAAACTTTTCCATGTTTATGTGTGGGAAGTCTTACGTGATACTTTGTTTTAAAAGGGTTTTGAAGTTAAACAATTTTAACCCGTTTACTCACACCAGACCCATGTCTGACCCAAGTGTTTATTTTCTGTTTTATTAAACCTTGGGTACTCAATTTTTACGAGTAGCCAAGGGATTCAGGTTAGTCTTGACGAATTCTGGAGGAGCTGTGGAGCAGGAGGCTTCAGCGTGTAGATATATAGAGTTTCCGCTGTGTATGATGTATCGTATTTATGTAGTTGTGTTGTATAATAGACAGAAGTTTATAACTGTCTATATTGTGATGTATAAATCGTGTACTCTGATGTATATGATACTATGTAATATCTTATGTGATAATATATTTCTCGTTCCGCTGTGAGATTTCTGATGTGTTGTTGTTCTCTCTTCTTTTCTTTTCTTCTTCTATCCCTTTTCTTTCTTAATTCACGATGCGTCTTTCTGAGCATAGAAAGTCGGGTCGTGACAATAACTATGCGCGGAGTGTGATCCAGAATGAAGTGGTTGGAATGATGTACGTGATGACTGAAGAAAGAGAACGATAATGGATAGCCTTGACACTTGTGTCAAATTGGAAATGACTAAAAAAGGAGCCGTGCCGGGCCAAATGGGGTCAGCTACCTCGAGCGAACACACTTCTTCGAAAACTACTCATTACTTGTTATCGATTGGTGCACCCTTGATTTTGGGAGTGTTGTTTCGCGGTGTTGCGATCGCTGCGGCGATGCGTTCTCACCAGTCTGGATCAGGCAAACTGTAGTTTCACTACCTTGGGTATTGCCTCATGTGCCTTGTCATACTTGTATCCCTATATACGTGACCACTACGATTTGTTTTGTGTTATACCTATGGAGTACTCCCTGATATCCCACTAGTTTACGGTGGAGTTTACAGTGCTGTATAGACTATGATGCTTATATAAAATGTGTTAAGGGGGATAATGGTAACGCCTTAACACTATTTTGATACTTTGATAGACATTATCTACTTATCGCACACTACTACATAGTTGATAGTTTAACGGATCCTTAAAGGATGGTTATTCCAAACATCCTTTGAGTTACTTGTATTTCAGTTGCTATTTCACTTGAGTTGGATTTATTGATATAAGAATGTTAATCCTGACTCGAGTGTTTTGTGTTTTGCTTTACGCTCGGGTCAGACTGAGTGTACCAGTATTCGAGACTCACCTTTGGAGTTGGAGCTTCGCTTGGAGATCCAGCTATCTATCCAGCTTTCAGATCAGTTGATTCCAGTGATGTATTCTGATATTGTATTTGACTATTGTATTCAAGACTTTTATTGTACCTTATTTTACTCTGATATGTATATAGTAGCTTCATGAACTACTATCTTTTATTTCCGCTGCACTTATTACTCTGTGTCTGTGATCTGTGATTATTTATTTACCGTATATGTTCAGTTTTGCCAAATTTAAATTAACAATTTGGTATTTTGAATTATTCAAGTCCGACATGTGCGGATGCGAATAGTCCAAAATAGCGGGTCGTTAAACATAGTTTGAAATTCTAGAAAATAGTTTGAATAGTTATAAATAGTTTAAAATATTTTATATAGTTTAGAGATTTAAAACAGTTTAATATAAAATGGATTGAGTATTGAAAATGTTTTATATAGTAAAATAGTTTTGGAAAATCTAAATAATTTAAATATTAAAAATAATGGTTTTTAAACAGTTTATACCAAAAATAATTTATTCTGAAAATAATATCAAATCGGACCATTTCTTTCCATTTCAACAAATCTGGACCCATGTCCAAATTTCAAATCAACAAAACTCAATTTTCAATCTTTCAATTCAATTCTTTAAAACAATTTCTTTTAACTAATTTCAATTTCAACATTTCAAAGCTTGAATTAGAAAATAATTTAATTCATGTAAATCCACAATTATTTCCTTTAAAACAATATCATTTAATCAAAATCCAAATTCAATATTTTTAAAACCATTTAATTTAAGCAATCATGTATCCGTATATAATTTTCTACCCCATGGCGAAGTGATCAGTTATTTCAATTTTAATTTCAAGGACGGATATATATCATTTCAATCCAAATCAAAGGGTCATAGGTACATATCAACCTAATTCTTAATTTATTCGAAATAATTCAAATAACAGTTGATATGTTTTCAATTATTATACAGGGTAAATAACAGGGATATATATAAATAAATAAACATCCAATCATCCAAATTGTCAACAAATAAACATCCATCACAACCTACATCCAAACTAGCAAATAAATCACAACAATTAACTGATCATCAATATCAGGTATTTAACTAACAATTCAAATTAAATATTAATTTAAATGGCAATTTAATTCAATAAAAAATCAATTTCAATTAGAATGTAAATTAAACTACCAAACAGCAACCAATAAAATTCTTATCACATCATAAATTTAATTTAACTAACATAAGAAGGTTTAGTATTGCGTGAGTGGGTTAAATCACTCACCTTTGATTTTAGCCCATAAAAATCCAAACAGAAGCCAAAAATCTCAACAGCCTCCAAATTCAACCAAATTAATTTCATGTTGTCCAGAATTTAAGTATGAATCCAACAGAAGAAATTGCGCATGAATCATAGTTTATATGCAAAAGATATTCATATTATAAGAAATATTAATGAAATAATAATTGGTACACGTTTAATAAAAAATAAACAAAGTTTAATACTTACGTTTTTCCTCAAGATGAGGCTTCAGGTAAAGATGAAAGAACAAACTAAGATAAGGGCAGGACGTGTAGAAAAAAATAAAAAATGAAAAAAAAATGAAGGGACAAGTTTAAAACGTGAACAATTTTATGATAAGAATATAACTGTAGCAAAGATCAATTTGAACTAAATGAATACGAGGTGTCAGGAGAAACAAAACGCAAATGAAGAAATAAAATTGCAGGTTAGTTAATAATAATGAAATGAAGGTGGAGGGACAAAAATGAATGTTACGTTTTGTTTTGAAAGCTTTAGGCATTAATAATGCATAAGGAAATGTACGTAGGAATGGGAAAGTTTGCAAACCAAAGGAAAATGAAATTTTGTACACTTTTAATTTTTTTATCAACACACAATAAATAATATTATATTTACTTTGAAAATGAAAACGTTCAATTTGGTTTTCCCAAAATGATCATATATTTCCATTAAACGCCCTTTCTGTTTAACACAAAACGTGCGTTTCTTTTATTAAATCTATTAATTGCAATCAACGTTTTCTTTCTCTTTGATTGAAATATTTCAAGTTAAATTTCAATACAGACAAACTAGAATGGAAGAAATACAAAACAATAGTTTCCTTTAGTCATTTAAACACAGTTATAAATTTGTTGTTTATACACCAGTGTAATAAATAACTTAAATAAATGATTCTACTATTCTTGTAATCAATCTGTATGCTAAAACATGGTTCAAATAGACATATATTTTTTTCCTTTAAATCAATCATTCTATTCCTTATTTTAGTGAAATTAAACATACATTCACAAATCAAACATTCATTTTATTTAATAAAAATGTTCTTTTCATTAAATCAAACTTTCCTTTTATTTTCACAAAACATAAGCTACGTTTAATTACACTTGCAAATTTACAATTTAGCATCCTCTCTCCTATTAATTGAAATTATTCAATTACATTAATTTTAATTGATTGCAAAGGTGAATTTCAAACTGGACTAAATAAATGTAATGAGAAATAGAACAATTATTTCACATCTAATAGTAATTTAAACATATTTATACACTATTGGATATAAACAGGAATTATACATTTCTTACTAAATAATAGTTTCACATCTCTGCAATCAATCTTTCAGCTAACAACCATCCCAAATAAATAAACATAGGATTGATTCTTTATTAAAGAAACTTTTATTATTCAAACCAATTGGAAATTTACATACAGATAGTTATTAATTTCATTCAAACCAATGCAATTAAAATAAACAACAACATATGTTATCATCCTTAGCTTATTGCAAACATATGTCATTAATAGAAATTTTAATTGAGCTCGTAACTTGTATTATAATTTAATTTGTATCAACAAAGTCTTAATTTTTTTATTCGTAACAAATTTATTCAAAAAATCTTATTTTGATTGAATATATTTAATTATCAAAATTAAGGGTCGTTACACTATAATCAATAGATTTACATAAACACAATGTAACATTTCACACAATCATATAGATCACATTAAACCAAAAATAACTAACCATTCAATTTTCATACAAAATAATGTATAGTATGTTAAACTAGTTTATGAACATTCCATCATAAGTGTAAATAACACAAATGATAAAAGATCATACTACACATGACTATTAAATGTGGAAGCTAAAAAAGTTATTAGTTGAAAAGAACTTCAAATCACTAATATATTGCGGCATGTTGCCATTTGTATGCACCATTGATTTGTAATTACCTATGAAAAAGAAATTCAACAATTAGCAATTTTAAAACTTATATAAAAAACAAGTAAATGAACCTAGTTAGCTTGGTTAATTTTTATAAAACTAGTTAATTTTTATAAAACTTAGTTAACTTAGTTAAATTTATATTAAATTTAATTAATTTACATATAAACATAATTAATTTATATAAACTTGTTTAGCTTAGTTAATTTTTATAAATTTTAGTTGATTTACATAAACTTAATTAACTTAGTTAATTTTTATAAATTTTATTTGATTCATATAAACTTAGTTAATTTTATAAAATTTAGTTAATCTATTACTTTATATTAAAGCAGGAACTTCCCTCAAGTTGACGTGGCAGCACTGTTCTTCTTTTATTCCAAAATGAATAATCATCGTTCATTTAACCTTTTTCCCTTGAAACTACCCGAAAACTGCGCTCCCACTATCTCAATACCAGAAACTGCTTGCCCACTATTACACACTATTCGTTCTGTTCTTTAATTTTTTTGCTCAGCACAATAAGCGGTTACAATTTCCACTTTCTCTCCTCCGTCTTTGTAAACTCCTCATTGTATTCATTCCTCGCTGATGTGGCTTTCTCCACCATTCTCATTTTAAAACATTGCATCGTTGTCCACCATTCTCATCTTAAAGTCTTCCCGATGGGAACAAGCCCCCATTCTCAACTGCAACTTCCCACGTCTCATATACCATTTAACCATTCTTTCATCTTTTTACCCCAATATTCTTCAAACTGACCACCCCACTTCAATTTACTTTCGTTTCCAAACAGATTCCCACTTCCTCCCAACATCTAATCATCCAATTTCATTTCCACTCTCCTCCTCTGTCGTCGGTGAGGAGAAAAGGTAATTTTGACCTAATTTATGCTCAAAAGAAAATTCCTAAATTCATCCACTGTAATATTGATTGATCTCTATTCCAATTTTTGTCCTTCATCCATAGAGCTGCTTCGATTGCCGATAGTCCGTTACCTACTTCGTACGATGTTTTGCAAGTGAAGTTATGCAAGTGAAGTTATCCTTCAGGTGTTCCCTTTTTATCCCTAATTATACATATTGAAGTTCAGAATCCCCAATTTTTTCCTCTACGTTGCTAGAAAACTACCAATGTTTTCCCCTTAATTTTCTACTATTAATGTCAAGTGGATGATTTTCCTAAACTTTTTACATGATTCTTATGATTTATACAATTTGAACCATCATATGGACTACACTTTGTGAACTTCAGCAAATTGCTGTTATATTGCAGTTTATTGCCACAATAGTTTTACTGTATTTCAGTTTACTGCTTGAATTTTTTTAATGCAAATTGTTTGTTACTTTTGGTTAAATAACCTTGCTCATCTTTATAAATCATTATCTTCTTTAACTTTGTTATAACCTGTTTCCAACATGATTATTAAGATCTGCATTTTAGTAGGAAGGCCACCAATTTTTGCTATCTTTTACGAATGATTATTTCCTGTAGTATCATATAGAGCCTTCTATGCACATACAAAGGTAAATTAAATGATCATTTCATGTGTTTTCAGTCTTACATGTATCAGTCTCTTTACTGTTCAACTTCGTTTTCATGTTCTACTTTTTATTTATGTCATCTATAATACAAATTTTTTCAAGCTGCATACAGTAGCTAACCGTTTTACATATCCGACCTTCATTTTGACCAACATATCTGACCTATATTAGAGGATGTTACAATTCAATTTTGTTCTTTTATGCTCTTCTGCTTTCTTTAACATCTATTTCTTATAATACAAGTTGACACCCACACATGCATATGTTATTCACATTAATTTTATTCCTCCAATCATTCCAATATACAATATTTATAATGATATCCTAAGAAATTGGACATTTTTATTTTGACCATCATATCTTACCTATATTAGAGGATATGATGGTATAGTTCAGCTATTTTCCTCTATGCTCTTCTGCTTTCGTTAACATCTATTTCTTATATTAAAAGTTGACACACACATATACATACATATATTATTCACATTGAATTTTTCCCTCCAATCATTTCAATATATACTATTTATCACAATATCCTTTTTCACATTGATTTTATTCCTCCAATCATTTCAACATATACTATTTATCACAGTACCCCAAAAAATTGGACATATGTAAAACTACGGATATAAATAATTTAATGAAATGTGGGAAAACAATTTATCCGATTGAAACAAAAGCCGAGTAGGATAATTGAGGAGAGCCAAGGAGCCTCTATGATGTCCAAACATTTGTATCCCATTAATTCACCAGCCGTTCCATAAACATCCCTACGAATATATTTGTGGCTAAACTACACACACCTGCACAAATGTGAAGTACAAACCATTTCATTAAGTATTACACACAGTCTTGATGGATGTAGTGCTGCAGCTATAGAAAGTGAAATTACAAATAGTGAAAATAAAATTGATGTTGATGAGTTTGACTGAAGGTGTACCATTATTAAAATTAGACAATATACATATTTTTAAAGCTTTGTATAATTTGTAACTTTATATTGTATCATCCATTAACTTAACATATATGGTATATTGGTGTAGTAATCATTTTCCACCTTTAATCTTCTTTCAAGAACATTCACTCAAGAATGTGTACCTTGAATAATTGGTGTAATTGTCACGTGAATTCATTTTAAACGATATGTCAAGCTATAATTGTATACACATGTATGTATGTAAATTTTGATTGTGATACTTCATTATGCACTAAAAAATAACATAACTCATGTTTTTCTTTATATAGGTACTGGTAATTTTAAAAGGGGAACAGGGACTTTGTGAAGTTTGAACTAAACGACCCTAAAGAAAACTCTAAAACATATTGTAGCACAGCTCTCTTTCTTCTTGGTTTTTCTCTCTGTAATAATAATGGCTTCTTCCAGGCGTCTATTTCACCATCTATTGTTTAGAAGATTCAGCACTTCTCTAACTCCTTTCGCTTCCGAGCTGTCAAAATTGCCTCTACTTAATCGTACTACCAGTCCATTCAGATTTGTGCCACTGCTAGATTCTTTTTCCTCGCTTTCCGGTGTTTCTTTTTCTTCTACTGCCTCAAATGTTAATGAAAGAGAGGGACCCACTGCTAAAGATTATAGGTTTTGTGTTTTTTGTTTTTGTTTTTCCTATTTAAACTTTGATGAAAATAGGTTTGTTTATTTGTTTACTTATGTATTTAATCATGATTCAATGTGAAGCAAATGACTACAACCAAAAAATAGATGTCTATCGTAAGCATTTATATCCACAAGTATCAAACTCAACTGGTACACATATTTAAACTAAAGGTATTCCAACTCTTAGACTTAATAACGCTAACTATAACAATCATAAATATAATAATAATAAAATATTTATCAACCATGTAATATAAGGCTGAAAGTGGAATTATGTAAGTCGACCCTAAAGCAGTAAGAAAAGTTTGACATTACCACGTAAGGTATATGCTAAGAAGGAAAGTATAAATTATTAAAAAGAGTTTCAGAAATTGTGAAATATCGGTATGTAAAGAATAGAAGAAAAAATTTCAAACAAATTGGTTTAAACATAATTGAAATTTGGTCATACTTATAGACATATCCAAATTATCTCAAAACATCCTCCTGTTGCAGTTATAAACACGAGTTTTTTTTGTCAATGCAATGTTGAATAATCTCTCTTTACCCTAATAAATTATCGTTGCCAGTAAACCTGAACTTCAACACTGACTACAACTAAAGATTCTTAACTTACAGCAACCTATTCCAATTTTATTTCTTAAAGTCTTCACGATGGGAACAAGCCCACATTCTCAATTGCAACTTCCCACGTCTAATTAATCTCTCATATATAACTGCTTCCACTCTCAATTTCTCCCCCAATGTAATTTATTCCTTCTCCAGAAACTAATTCATAATTCCACCAAACTAAATCTTCAATCCGCTCTGAACTCAACTTCTTCCTCCACCCCCACCCACCCCACCCCCTTGAAATCTCTTTCATCCACGACTAGGCTAAAACAAGTAGTGATCCAAACCGGTTCATTTGATGTAGGCGATGATAGATTTGAGTAGTGAATGGCATTTTTGTAAATAATGATTGGATATACGCGTTCGTCCTATTCGGTTGAGGTAATTAATTTCTGAATTCCAAGATTATTTTTCATCAGATTATAAATGATTAAACAGTAGTTATCTTCTCATTAATTGGTTGTTGCAATTTAGATTTGGACTACTATTCGTTGTTAATGATTGCATTAAATTTGGGAACATTTTGTATTGCTATTGCGAACAATTTGGACCTATTATTGGATCCTTCAAGTATTTATATACTGCATATCAGTAAACATTTTGAGTTATATGAATTTGAAAGTACTCTCTGACATGTTAAAGGTTCCATAAGAGGTGTGTAGAAATTTTTTTAGTTTTGGTTGGAACAGTTGTATGGAGTATAGTAAGCAAAACTGTTCTACGACTATCCTCTGTTCTTGGCTACAAATTATACCACGAACATCTAAAGATTGGGTTCTCTTTCCAATTCAATGGAGGGGTTGCCGACATTATTGTTAATGTCACTTCGACTAGCAAGACTCCGAAACTTCATCTCACTGATGAAGCTACCCAAATTCTATCGAGTTTACATTCTATTCCCAAATCTTAATTGGAAACATCAATTTTGTAACATTGCAACAATCAGTTTCATTATCAAAATAACTGAAAGTGCAGAAAATTCATTATATAGTTTTTTATTAGTAAAAATGAGATTTGGTTGGTTAGTTAGTATTTTAATTTTGTGTTAACATGGTTCACTTTTGGTTCTTACTGCATTTTGAAAGCATGCTTCTACCAAATGTTATTTCAAGAGTGTTTCATATTTCATGCAGGAATAGTCTTCTATTATTGTGGCAGTAGAAAAAGTTAAAAAGAATCAACACCTTCACTTCTACGCTGTGATCACCGTTTTCTGTTTAATGTTTCTAACTAGCAGTAGTTACTTCTACTTTCAAAAAATTATTGTAAAATCTCAAAAATAATTTTAATGATGTTATTCATTTGTTTAAACTATGATATTCTTATTGAATTGTTTACAAGCTTAATTTTTATATGTAATTATGAGCCATTTCTATTTTTACTATAACTTCAAACTAGAGTAGGATTTAGGAAGCACATCCTTAACTTGCTTTTCCAACCTTGCCTGTAATAAATATAGCATATTTTTTTGCCTGGTATCATCCTTACATTATGTCGTTGCTGAAGTTCCCAAATTTGGTTTGATTTATTTGGTAATATTATACCTTGATACATATTTATGATCTAACTCAACTCCTTGATGTAACAGTAAGATAATTATAATAGGAAAAGCAGGTCGTATATGATCGAGATATTCGATGCAAGTATCATTTTAAGACATATTCAATTTAGCTGTTCCACGGTGTATTACCTTGAATACAACATACTATGTCAGCTCGATCAGTTGTTATAGCAAACGACTTATTAACCAGTGTATTTATATGACATGAACTAAAATTTTATTCACTATCATGTATAGTTACATTGTAACAAATTTAATATGCTAATATTAACAATGGTATGGTATTTCGTGGTTTTATATATAAATTAAAATAACAAAAAAATACCATGTGCTCCATGTCTACATTTACACAGTATCGGTTAACCTTTATAGACTATCTTCTGTATCTGAA
The DNA here is from genome assembly GCA_030737815.1 of Allium fistulosum. NCBI lineage: Eukaryota > Viridiplantae > Streptophyta > Magnoliopsida > Asparagales > Amaryllidaceae > Allium > Allium fistulosum. The sequence continues at coordinate 332,982,811 of CM060906.1, forward strand.
AACTATTGTTGTCCATTGCTTGATTAATGTACCCACTTTTGTAGTTTCGGTTGATAATACCGGAGTGGTAGTTGTTAATTCATTGATTATTTTTCATTCATTGATTGTTTTCTATCCAAAATTCTTAGTTTTTCATAGTCCAAAAACTCTCTGTCTGCACGCATAATAAAAATGCGTAGTATAATTTAGAAAATATGTTTACAGTTGGATCCATTTGCATAAATGTTTCACAAAACGTTGATGTTGATAAGTTATTTGCATGCTGCATATAAGAACTAACTTGCTTACTGTGCAACATATTGAATATAACTGTTTGGTTGTTGTTTTATGGTCTTATTATTATTATTTGAGAATCAAGTACACTGGTGTAATTTTTCACTATCAACTCCATGTTGTTTTTTCCTTCAAAATATCACACAATTTGTAATTTCTACATAGGTTATACTTTGGTTTTTTATTCAATTCACTATGTTTTGTGGTCTAATTTTGATTATTATATATACAGAAATTGTACGAAAAATTTGATATATGTTTTGTATGTATTATTTTGATTTTGTTACTACACATGTTTTGATCAGATTTTCTGTATCTCTGCCTAAAATACTTAAGAATCACAACATAGTAAATAAAATGATTTGATTTAGTAAGCCTTTTTTCCAGGAAAATATTTGATTTTATACAATGGCAGATTTTAAGTACATGGATTAACTTTACAAAATGTTTAGTTGATAATTTTTTCTCAGTATATGCTTTTGTACTGATAGTGCTTTATTTCCACTCATGGTTACAGAATGTTTTGCTGAAGGGACGAGGGGTACTAAAAATTTGAATATAAACAAAGTACTGCGCCGTGCTGCCCAAGCGAAAGGGACGCAAAAGAGACACAATGATAACATTAAATATATATTTATTCTATACACTAGGAACACATTATAACTTATACATATTGTTACCCGGCACTTTGGCCCGGCTACATGGCGATGGTCGCAGAGCCTATGGTTGAACTTAGACGAGACTCAAGCTAAGAAAGAGGTGGAAGTATAAGAGATTATAATTCTATTTTTGCTTTTACGTCAACGGATGGGAATGTTGATAACTCCATAAACAATGGTCGTGGTCCATATGTTTTCAGGTTAAATGGTCAAAACCACCACTGAATTTGCTTGCTTCTGCCGACGATGGGTAAACCAAAATTTTCTCAGTTATATTTTTATAACACCAGTAATGAAGTCAGTAATCGGATTTAATCGTTTGGTGAAAGTATGACGTAAAATTTAGATGTGGGTATTGTCAAAAATTTAATATGCATGTTCAACCACTGCGGCCATATGTATCTGTTGTACGTTGTTCATCAATATGCATACGAACGATATGGTCACTCTTCTGTCCTACCATCGTCTTTCACATGTTTTGATTATTCTTTACAGAGTATAACAATGCCCGTGTGCGTAGCACGGGCTACTCACTAGTTTATATATACATATGGAATTGATGATTAATAACATATGGAATTTCTAGAAATGGATGTAAATTTTGTTTTATATACTTTATTCAACAATTGCGTGTCTATTGTTACAAACTTATTAATTTTTGTAAAATTTAGTTAAATCTTATAAACTCATTTAATTTCTAAAAACTTAGTTTACTTAATTATTATAAAACTTATTTAATTTTATAAAACTTAATTAACTTAATCAATTATTTTAAACTTAGTTAATTTTTATAAAACTTAGTTAACTTAGTTAATTATTGTAAAAATTAGATAATTTTTATAAAACCTAGTCAATTTTTATAACAATTTAACAAAGATTTAAAAATAGAGAACACGTTTTTTATAAAACTTAAATTTAGTTATCTTAGTTAATTTTATAAACTTAGTTCATTTTAATTATTATAAAACTTAGTTAAGCTATATAAACTTATCAAATTTTTATAAAAATTAGTTAACATAGTTATTTTTTTATAAAACTTAAGTTATTTAATTAATTTTTATAAGACTCGCTATTTTATTAACATAGTTAATTTTCATAAACTTTTATTAACTTAATTAAAAATTTAGTTAATTTTTATAAAACTTAATTAACTTAGTTAATTTTATATAATTTAGTTAATTTTCTTAAAACTTATTTAACTTAGTCAAATTTATCTCAAATTTAACATCACAGATAAATGTAATACATATCAATTGAATACATAAATGCATTCATCCTAGTTTGAATTCCAGTTTTAACACAATAAATGAATAAACAACTCTTTGATGAAGGGAAATAGTTTGAGGATGCCTTTGTAAGCATAGAATCTTCCGTTGAATACTCATCATGGAAAACATATGGAAGATTATCAATTACGATCACAGCTGCAATAAATATTAATGGGTATATTTAATAGAGAAACCTGCAGATTTAGAAGGTCAAGAAGATTAGATCAACAACATCCACTATGTATTCTCATATTTAACGTGACAAGGTTTCACAAACCAGTAATCATTTCATGCCAATGAGAATTTTTTTCATACATTAAATTGAAGAGATAAGTATATGATTGTAGCAATTGAAGCAAGATGTAAGAATGCACTGTACTATTTTCGATTCTATTCTAATCAAGTATGAGTGTTAAGAATTAGTTTTAAAAATGTAGTTGGTAGCTATACAAAATAGATAGAGGGCATGATATATTTTGTTATAACCCATTATTTTTCTAAGAAAGGACAACTGTGGATCCTAATGGGTGACAGAAATGCATGATCGCAAATTAAGGACATTGTTAACTTGTATATTATCATACAAACATTGTAATATTGATCAATTGAAATAATATAGTCTGGAACTATAAGCATGAATTATAAAATGCTTCAACAGGCCTGTGAGTTCTTACCTTTAGCTGCATCTCAGCTACACATCATGCTTATCTCAACATCACACTTATCTCTAGCTGCAACAAGCCTCACTTTTGCTGCATATCGTCCGCACTTTCAGTTTTTAGTATTAGTTCAGTCGATTTTCTACTTTTCTAGCTTTCTTGTTGTTTATTCCACTTACTTATTGACCATACGCTGCCATAACTATGTATTATATATCGTACAAGTTTTCTCAGCTTGATTTTGCTACTCTGTCCATGCTTCTTTGTCCATGTTCATGTTCACCCTCTCTCTTATTTCATTTGTCTTGGTTGTCAACGAGACATTTGTTACATGCTTATCTGATGATTTATCTTCTACTGTGCCTCATCGCTCTAGAATGCATGTTGTTCTTTGCTACCTCTCCATTGCTCTGCAATGCATGTATAGGGATATGAAAATACATGTTATATAGCTACCTATATTACTAGGACTTAATTGTTTTGTCATTACTTCAAAAAGTATGCTTTTGCAACTATTCTATAGCTGGCTAGATACACTAAATCTGATATATATTCTAAATATCCCATATCAAATACAAATATACAAAAATGGATCTCATAAGTAAAGAGTTGATTACTTACTTGTCTTTTAGAAGGGAGTAAATAAGGACAGGCCCTGCAAATTTTTTTGGTGGAGTACTAATCAACAATAATTCTTTAAAGTTATTTATACCTAATTTTGGCACAAATATATTTAACCAAAGGTGTGGCACATCCAATAATCCTTTCTTTTTCAAACTAATTTCCTCCATTGTCACTCTATTCAGAAAATCATAATATGTTGCATCTGCAATGTAAATTAGAGATGGCATGTAATTCATCATCTTCGAAATTCCAATTCAATATATTTTTGCACAATCAAAACAAGATCGGATTCATATATATAACAAAATATACTCCCTGATAACATACCTATTTAAATGCAAAAAAACGTACCTTTTATTAGCAATAGTAGTTAGCAATCTTCCATATAGCAAAATAATGTTTTGTGTGCCTATAAAGAAAAGTAAAAGGAATAATTAGAATGCAAAATAATGACATGCTATTTATGAATGAATTACATGCTATGTTGTCAAATTACCTGTTAAAAAACTCCTACGAGAGGGTTTTGTTGAATATGTTCGAAAACATCAGGAAAGTAATAAAAATTTCTTAGTTTCAACCTTGCACCATAAAAGAACTAGGAAAGGAATATATAAAACGATTTTAAAATACACACATACACATCAACCTTAGAACAGATCATGACTATATTACCTACTGAATCATATTTGACTAGTATGGGCTAGAGGAAAACTAATTTCTTTAAACCATTATTCGACTACACATGTATCATTTTTGTCATTTTCCAACGCTAACGATATTGCAGTTTATACATTTATTAGCTACCATTTTCGTAAAACTCATAATCAACACACTTATGTTACAAAAAACACTAAATTTCAAAAGTGTAAGATAGCTCAAATATTGTACAAAATATTTAGAATTAAAAAAGAGATGCACCAAATAAATTGCATAATCTACAAGTACCTGAAACTCTCTTAAACTCTGAATATTTTGATTCCGTCTGAACATATAGACAACAGAGCATGTACTGAAAGAAAATAAATAAAACTGAGTCCATTTACAAAATGAAAGTTGCAGTTTATGATGCAAAATAATTATTATAGGTAAGATATCAGAACACTGACAGTTAAATAAAAATACAATAATGGAAAATCTTAATAACTATTGAGGCTAAGAGAGCATAAGAAAATATGTGTCAGGCTTGTAATTGATAACTCATATAAGCTTAAAAGTGTAGACTTAAGAGTAAGCTTCTCACCCTCTCACCTTCAATACATATTAGTACTGTAAGGAATTCAGATAATATTAGCGATATCTCGCATAATGTGCTTCGATCGATGTTATTTCTAGAATGTGGATCAATGATATATGCCAATTAATTATCTTGATATTAAACAAATATTTAAGGCAAGTATTGTTGTGAATAGTTAAATATCCCCATTTTGTAAATATAATAAAATATCACATATCTCTATAAATAAACTAATTTTTTATATGTAAAAAATATATTATTATATTTATTTTTCAACTCAAAGCATACCGATATCATTGTATAACATTCTAAAACGGGGAATATGAAAAGCTGTTGTTGTTTACATACTAATATTACTCGATAGTATCAAATATTATCATGATATTATGGACACAATATACCGCATATTACGGACATAGTGCACGAGTTAACTAAATTATTTTTGCTTCACTGTTCATGAATGGAAAGGGTAGCGAAATTTTTTTTAGTTCTCACATTGATTGATATTAAATATGATTATACCACCAATTTTGGATGAATATTTCCCAATACGATCAGATTTCAAGAAAATTTGGATTCCAAATTTGGTAGAAAGAACACATGTTAAGCGGAAAGGAGTAACATGAGTTTGAAGACCCAACACAGAGACTGCTGTTATAAGTTATCATCTTAGAATTGCACAAAAACATGATTTACTACTATCAAAAAGTAATTATAGTTTCCTAACAAACTTGAGCTTCAAGCTAGTTACCAAATTATTATAGCGGCATGTGGATTTTTCAAGCTATGTATTCACTTCAAAAAGAAAGTAAAATATTAGAATGTCAAAAAAAGAGTACTTATCAAGATATTCTTGAAGTGTTTGATCCGACCCATGTAATCTTGGTCTTCCACGCATGAAGTAATGGGTTTTTGCATCAGCACCTGGATCTTCAAGAGATATGATGTATCTAGTATTGCTAAATTAAGAACGATTTAATTTGTTATATTCAGTTCCATTTCTGAGAGCCTAAAAAAAAGGTAAATTTAAATCACGATGCACAACCTTCCCCTTACCCAAACATTCACTTAATTTGAAATGAGCAAGCAACCTCACTATTATCCAAACCAAATGGTTTGATATGTGCAACAAGTGGAAAAGATTTTCCCACCCATTGTGAAGCACAATTTGCATATGCATTTAACAACATGTCTACCATGCCTAAAATGTCATGCATATCCCCTACAATTTCTTCCCCTGTATCTGAATCCAATCCCCTACTTTTAGAAGTGTACCCAAATGCCTACATATATTTCCCTGACTTTTTCCATGAATGCACCACAACCACTATTATTTTACCCATTAATATAATAAGGTCCTACCAGATTGCCCTTCCCGTCGTCAATGACCACTACCCTAATGTCAGTGTCCAAATGTTCAGACATGCCCTACTGCTCATCATCATCCATTAAAATAATCCCCAAAATAGCTGATGAGGCACCTATCCCATATTTTTCCAAAGACTTGCTCATTTGCATAACATTTCTACCCACATCTACACCCACCATTGTCTTATTCATGCCACCGCTATGCATTATTTCTCCCTTGGCCACGGTAACAAGCACTGAAGGCATCTTCTTATATGCTTCCTTAGTAGATGGAGGAAGCGATAAAGTATATTTTGTTCCACTAGAATTTCCCTCTCCCCAGGCCCGGTCCAACTCAAATTTGGGCCATGGGAAATTGAACAAAATATTTAACTAGACATAGATTTTCACAAATAAATTGTCCAATGCTAATTATTGTGGATGTTTCTTCACAATAATTGTGATGTAAAAAGCACCAATTCAAATGGGATGGATTCAAAATGATGGTATTGCATGGGTTGGGATTATAAATCCTTCTATTTTCATCTTTAGAGTTATAAGTATGGGCCTTAGGTTTGGCTTTTGGGGAAAAAATGTAGCTGCAACTTAGCGACAACATAATTCAATAAAATTATAGTTGGTAGGACTTAAATCCAGACCAACTAAACATTGAAACACCAGCTTTACCATTGAGCTACATTATACTTTGTATTCATTCTTTGAAATAAATAAGTTATTTACTATTTTCGAAACAAAAATTAAAAATTTTGATCCTATCTTCAAATTGGGCCCTGGATCGTTGCCCGACTAGCCCGGGCCTAGGGTCGGCCTTGCCTTTCCCACCTTCCTATTAATATAACTATCTCCATTCCTTGGTTTGATAGTCAGACTACTAACTTTGCCTAGCACCTCCCTACCGGCAACCAAACCACCAGCCAAAATATGATCACAATTTAGGCTAATCACTGCAGGCCATGGTTGCATAGAGGATAGTTCTTTTGCATTAATATCAGCCTCTACAAGATCAGCTGCTTCCTCTTCAACATCATCTTTCCATCACACAGAACATCGAAGCTATTGCTTGCTTGGATCTCAAAATGGGCCAAATTTTTAAACCAAATAAGATTATTTTGGCATTCAGTACATCAATATTTGCAGCTTGTATAGCGTTGTTTTGCATGAGAGTAGCATACAGTAATGAATCTTTTGAAGAACGCGGCTCTTTGAATGACAAGCCGCTGCAACATCAGGATCCAAAATCATTGCGTTCGATTTGTTTTCTGGAGAAGGGATAGTAGGTGTAGCAACACAAATAGACTCATCCAGTTCTTGCACTCAGAGTTAAGGTGGGCAATCCACCCGATTCACCTGGTGGTTGGAAGCAGCCGTAGCAAAAACATCCATCAATATTTGCAGCTTGTATAGCGTTGTTTTGCATGAGAGTAGCATACAGTAATGAATCTTTTGAAGAACGCGGCTCTTTGAATGACAAGCCGCTGCAACATCAGGATCCAAAATCATTGCGTTTGATTTGTTTTCTGGAGAAGGGATAGTAGGTGTAGCAACACAAATAGACTCATCCAGTTCTTGCACTCAGAGTTAAGGTGGGCAATCCACCCGATTCACCTGGTGGTTGGAAGTAGCCGTAGCAAAAACATCAAAGGCGGCAAGCAACTCTTCCATTTTATGATTGAACGGTTGAATTGCAAATGGTTCTAAAATAGAACGGATTTGGCTCTATAGTTGAAGGAAAATTAAGCAGAATTTGAACTGCAGATCATTCAAAGATTTGGGATGTTGCTTTAATGTTATCGACCCTAGAATATTGAGCTCGCATGGATCTGCCGAAAAACTTTGTGTTTACATAGGGGGCTTTCGAAGATTCCTCACAACACAAACAAACAGTTTGTGGCCTAGCCTACCATAGTAGAAGTAGTGGAGGGTGTCATGGCATGCTTATGCAAGGTGAATTGAATCTCCACAGCAAAAACATCGGAGCTTACTCTTACTATGTAGGATCTGAGAAGTTTTAGTCGATGTGACTATAAACTAAATTTGGAGAAGAGAGATTTCGTCGATATTTGATTTTAAGGTTTCTACAAAAGATAATTGGGGAGAGGTGTACACAGAACAAATAAAAAGTTAGAAGGTCATCAGTGGAGCATAGGTTGCAAGAAGATGTATATGAAGATGCATAACAGTAAAAATTAGTCACCACGATTGCATGGCAAGCTTTTAAAATAGACATTGTTTGATATCTTAAGAATATTCTATTTTAAATCACCTTAGCTTCTTTTATTTATGTTCATTTCAAGATTTTGATTATTTTATCCCAAAACACTTTAGAGAATATTTCTTTACTACTACTGTTATTATTCAGAAAATACCATATTATTTTATTACCCAAACATAATATTTAATACCTTAAATATCGTAAAATCAATCAATTTGTCATTTACACAAAATAATACTATTTTCATTGACATTCATGTTATTATTTATTAAAATCCATTGTCTTTTATAAATAATAATAAAATTTCAAAATCTCAATTTAAAATATTAGTTATTATATATGATTTCCCTAGAAATTTATAAAAAACAACCTTATTAAATTCTATATATTAATTTCAATAAAATTTGCAGAATCATTATTATTTATAGCTACCATCCAAAATCTATAAATAATCTTATTTATCATTTATTTATCTAATTTTTCTATTATTATACATTTTGTCCCAATTATTTATTTTCTAACTCAAACAAATATTTATTTTAATTAAACATCAAAAATACTACAATCAACCATAATCATCGAATCAAGGCATAATATATCCAAAATATCATAATAGCAAAACATCATATACCAAACAACAATATCAATAAATATAAGTTTTTCATCGATAGATATGTATTTTATGATTTAAAAATCCAGTTAGTTGAATTAAATAGACCATACCAACGTGCTTTTGAAAACGACCTCCGAACTCAGCAAAACCAGTGCCAAATCATGTGAAATTTTGCCACTAGTCCGATGGAAAAAACCATGCATGAATCAGAATGTTTATGCGAGAAATATGGAGATTAGAAGTTTTAGGGTTTAATTTGTAATTAATTAAAATATAGGGACTAAAGTAAAAAATCATCACCTTCTACAAACCCGACTCCTAGTTCGAACCCACCAATAGCAACTTTAACCGCCACCTTTTCCAGTTCACTCGTCGCCGCAAGCAAGACTTCCAGCCAAAACCCAAATTGGCCAAATCTCAGTGTTTCGGACCAAATTTCAATATGACACCTCCACTAATTGACTCCCTTCGGCGAGCTCTACTACCTTAGATGATCAGTTTCATTGATTAACGTACGAATTTAAAACCCTTACTTGCAAACCCTTGTTCGCCGATTTAGTCCTTTGACTGTGATTTTTGCTCGCCTCAAGCATGTTTACGATAAACAAACATCACCCATCAAGTCCACACATCAAGAGCTTCACAATGATATATATAATTCGATAGGGTTTGATTACTTTGAATTTTGATTCAATGTGTAAATAGTGAAAATCATCCACCATTAAAATGCGATTAAGAAAAAATTTAGGATTAAGAAAAGGGAATGGTGTGACAGCTGCTCTCTAGGGTTTCTAAGCGTCATTTATATAGGTAATGAGGTGGGTTTAGTTATATGTAACTGTTTGGTCCAAAGTGGTAGTGTACCCTATTTGAACACTTAAACGCCTCAATTTCATAAACTGTAATTCCAAATTCATCAAATATATCAAACTGACCAGCTCAGAATGACTTCATAACGACTATAAATATGATATCTAATTCACCCTTTTATTAAAAAACAATTTAGATTAATTTAATATTAACTGTCAGATTAGCGGGTCGACCTTCTACATCAATACCGCTCCTAATCTAGTTGCACAAGCATCGGTATAAACCATCAAATCCCGATTCCCTTTACGCATGATCAAGATAACAGTATTTGTCAATAACTTCTTCAATTCCTGACCAAGACAGGAGCATCAGTCCATATGAACATCTCGTTCTTCTTGGTCAACTTCGTCAAGGGTGCTCTATATGTGAGAAATCCTTAATAAATCTGAGGTAATATCCAATAAAACCCTAGGAACTTCTCACTTTTGTTACTTTCTCTTGTCTCTTCCAATCATTAATGGTCTCTAACTTTGATGTATCTACTATTATTCAATTCTCCAAAACAACGTGACCAAGAAACTTAATTTCTAATTCCAAAAAATAACATTTCAAAAACTTCTCCTTCAATTTGTGCTTTCTCAATGTCTCCTACACTAATTTAAGATGAATTTCATGATCTCTCTCATCCTTAGAGTATAGTAGAATATCGTCAATGAAGATCAACATAAATCTATTCAATTGACTGCAAAAGATTTAGTTAATAAGATCTATAAAGAACACTGGGGTATTGGTTAGTCCATAGGGCATTACCAAGCACTTATGTGAAATGTACCTAGTTCTAAATATAGTTAAAGGAATGCCATCCTTAGGTACCCTTGGTGGAATCCCATTTCCAAATCTAGATATGAGAATACTTTTGCTTCACTCAACTGGTTAAATAAGTTGTCTATCCTTAGAAATGGATAATGATTCTTCACAGTCAACTCATTCAACTTCCTATAGTCGATCCACATCTGGAGTGATCCATCTTACTTCCTTACGGACAACGCGTATGCTCACCATGGTGAACTACTAGGCCTAATGAAACTCTTATGTTCAAGTTCCACTAGTTGCTTCATTAATTCCTCTATTTTCTTGGACGACATTCTGCTATGTGGTTTACTAACAAGTTGTGCCACATGTATCAAATCTATTTTAAATTCAATATCTCTTCAGGAAAGTATCTCATTAGTGGCTCAAAAATATCAGCAAATTCCCAAACTACATAAATTTAACTAATCTCTCCTCTTGGTATAAGCACACAACATCAATCTGTGACCTCTTCTTCATTATGTCGAACGCTATCATGGTTCTTTCTCTATCCCATGGATTTCGTAAAGTGATAACTCTATCGGCACATTAGTTCCTAACATCGTTACACATGAGCCAGTCCATACAGAAAATTAGCCCGTACCCTACGAAGTCAAACATATATTGTCGTAAACAAAAAAATGTCCATATAAAGAATACTCAAGGTCAGTGCACCTTAATCGGAGTGTGGCATACTCGCCGATTGGATTAACCACACGCAAGGGCATTATCAAATAGGTAATATCTAATTCTATCCTATCAACCAAATCTTTTAAAATAAAAGAGTTTATAGCACCGGTATGAAACAGAAGTGTAACTGAAATGCTGGAAATCGAAATCATACCTCTAAGAACAACATTCTTCCATTTCTCCTTAGCAATCAATCCAGTTGAAGGTCCTTCCAAAGCATACACTTTTACCTGCTTTAATTTTGGACAATCCCTTTTCTTATGGCCCGGCTTATTACAACTAAAGCACTTGGTTTTATCCCTATTCCCTAGTTGGGTATGCTTAGTAGAGGAGTGACCATCTCGCCCTTAGTTAAAACATGTAACATATGTTATATTCATTTCTTCTAAGGTTAACCCTACTTTAAGATTCTTATTACCATTTTGATATAATTGAGTATCTTCTTCTACTCACTTTTGGATTTAACATAAACCTTCCTCTTCTCCTAAACCAAGCGATCATACCTCCTCGCCTTTTCACAACCAGCTCAAAAGTAGACAACTCTTGTACCATTGCCTTGTAGTTTAGCCCCTTCTTAAGCCTTTAAGAAAATTTTCATTTTTCTTCATCGGAGTATTAATATGCTCCCTTTCATAATTAGATAAAGCGTTAAAGCATTGAATATACTCTGCCAATGTCAACTCTCCTTGCTTCAAATCTAAGAACTCCCTACACAAAAACTTTTCTTTAATCCGAGGATAAACTAACCCTCAAATTGCTTTATAAATTGTTCCTAGATTATCTCCTTTTCCAACATTTCAGCAATCACAACTTCCTACTAGTATAAAGTCTCTTCCTAAAGCTATCGAGAACCCATCCTCCTTTTTTAGCACTATTATAACCCAAGTCTCTAAAGATACGATTACACACCTTCAACCAATTCAGCATCTCCAAGGAAGACTCCTACCCCGTAAATACATCTCCTTCATAGTCCTTATAATCCTGTGTCATCTAAGAAATTCCACTCCCTAGCTACAAGCCTTACCTCAACAACGTCAATTATATTTTGCCTCGGCATCTCCACTATATACTGATGAAAAAGAGTATTAATGTCCATTGGTTCTGCGATAGGGTTAGATGATAGAGTATTAGTTGAGTTAACATCTGGTCTGCCTCACCTGCTTGGCCATTCGTTTACCTACTAGCGGTTCCTCTACTACCATTTCCTCTTGTACCTCCTAACATCAAATGTCCAGTTTGCATCTCTATTTTTGCTTTCTACATAAGCAAGTTTTCATAAGAGACAGAAGTAAAGAGAGTGAAAGCAACTGTATAAGGATAGATTATCTACCTATATGTGTGTGTATCATAATACAAGTACGTTATACACACACACACACACACACACACACACACATATATATATATATATATATATATAGCGTACAACCCTGAAAGTGTTTCTTTTCTACTATATAATTTCTACCTAGATTTTTTACTTAGCTATAGTTTATTTAAGTGTCCCTAACCTAAGCTCCGATACCAAATTGTAACATCCCTCATTTTGAGATCCGAAAATGAGCGCCGATGATGCTTGTTGACTAAAGAATTAGCCAATCTTGGAATTAGACTTATTCGCACATGACAACAAAGGTTACTTGCTAATCACTAGGCTTAAAAATATAAAATAAGGAAGAAAGCAAGCAAAACGAAGTAAATGACACAAAGTTGTAGAGTAGTTCGACAAGCTTGCCAAAGTCTGCTATGAAGATCTCTTACTATGTTTCTCTCTTACAATTACAAGGAATTATAATAGAATAATAAGAAACAAATCACACAAGACTAAAAAAGTTGATAGAGGTTAGGGCTTTGATTTGATGTGTAAGAAGCTTTTGATAGGAGATAATAACCAGAATTCTTATGATCTCCAATCTATTTGAAGTGGCAATGCTTAAGGTATTTATAGTGGCTATAGGAGATTATAGATGGCTGATACATGTAGGAAAATAGTTTCATTGTGAACTACAACCATCAGTCTCCTCGAGATGTGCGCCGCAAGCCGGCATCAACGCCACCTTTTCCAGTTCACTCGTCGCCGCAACAAGACTTCCAACCAAAACCCAAATTAGCCAAATCTCAGTGCCTCGAACCAAATTTCAATATGACACCTCCACTAATTGACTCCCTTTGGCGAGATCTACTACCTTAGATGATTAGTTTCATTGATTAACGTACGAATTGAAAACCCTTACTTGCAAACCTTTGTTTGTCGATTTAGTCCTTTGACTGTGATTTTTGCCCGCCTCAAGCATGTTTACGACATACAAACATCACCCATCAAGTCCAAACATCAAGAGCTTCACGATGATATATAATTTGATAGGTTTGATTACTTTGAATTTTAAATCAATGTGTAAATAGTGAAAATCATCCACCATTAAAATGCGATTAAGAAGAATTTTGGGAATAAGAAAAGGGAATGGTGTGACAACTGCTCTCTAGGGTTTCTAAGCATCATTTATGTAGGCAATGAGGTGGGTTTAGTTATATGTAACTGTTTGGTCCAAAGTGGTTGTGTACCCTATTTGAACACTTAAACGCCTCAATTTCATAAACTATAATTCCAAATTCATCAAATATATCAAACTGACCAGCTCGGAATGACTTCATAACGACTATAAATATGATATCTAATTCACCCTTTTATTAAAAAATAAATTTAGATTAATTTAATATTAACTGTCAGATTAGCGGGTCGACCTTCTACATCAATACCGATCCTAATCTAGTTGCACAAGCATCGATATAAACCATCAAATCCCGATTCCCTTTACGCATGATCAAGATAACAGCATTTGTCAATAACTTCTTCAACTCCTGACCAAGATAGGAGCATCAGTCCATATGAACATCTCGTTCTTCCTGGTCAACTTCTTCAAAGGTGCTCTATATGCGAGAAATCCTTAATAAATCTGAGGTAATATCCAACTAAACCCTAGGAACTTCTCACTTCTGTTACTGTCTCTTGTCTCTTCCCATCATTAATGGTCTCTATCTTTGATGTATCTACTATTATTCAATTCTTCGAAACAACGTGACCAAGAAACTTAATTTCTAATTCCAAAAAATGACATTTCAAAAACTTCGCCTACAATTTGTGCTTTCTTAATGTCCCCTACACTAATTTAAGATGAAATTCATGATCTCTCTCATCCTTAGAGTATACTAGAATATCGTCAATAAAGATCAACATAAATCTATTTAATTAACTGCAAAAGATTTAGTTAATAAGATCTATAAAGAACACTGGGGTATTGGTCAGTTCGTAGGGCATTACCAAACACTTATGTGAAATGTACCTAGTTCTAAATACAGTCAAAGGAATGCCATCCTTAGGTACCCTTGGTGGAATCCCATTGCCAAATCTAGCTATGAGAATACTTTTACTTCACTCAACTGGTTAAACAAGTTGTCTATCCTTAGCAATGGATAATGATTCTTCATAGTCGACTCATTCAACTTCCTATAGTCGATCCACATCTGGAGTGATCCATCTTACTTCGTCACGGACAACGCGTATGCTCACCATGGTGAACTACTAGGCCTAATGAAACTCTTATGTTCAAGTTCCACCAGTTGCTTCATTAATTCCTCTATTTTCTTGGACGACATTCTGCTGTGTGGTTTACTAACAAGTTGTGCCACATGTATCAAATCTATTTGAAATTCAATATCTCTTCAGGCAAGTATCTCATTAGTGGCTCAAAAATATCAGCAAATTCCCAAACTATGCAAATTTAACTAATCTCTCCTCTTGGTATAAGCACACAACATCAATCTATGACCTCTTCTTCATTATGTCGAACGCTACTATGGTTCTTTCTCTATCTTGTGGATTTCATAAAGTGATAACCCTATCGGCACAATAGTTCCTAACATCGTTACACATGAGCCAGTATATACAGAAAATTAGCCCGTACCCTACGAAGTCAAACATATATTGTCGTAAACAAAAAAATGTCCATATAAAGAATACTCAAGGTCAGTGCACTATAATCGGAGAGTGGCATACTCGCCGATTGGATTAACCACACGCAAGGGCATTATCAAATAGGTAATATCTAATTCTAGCCTATCAACCAAATCTTTTAAAATGAAAGAGTTTATAGCACCCGTATGAAACAGAACTGTAACTGAAATACTGGAAATCGAAATCATACCTCTAAGCACAACATTCTTCCATTTCTCCTTAGCAATCGATCCAGTTGAAGGTCCTTCCAAAGCATACACTTTTACCTGCCTTAATTTTGGACAATCTCTTTTCTTATGGCCAGGCTTATTACAACTAAAGCAATTGGTTTCCCTATTCCGTAGTCGGGTATGCTTAGTAGTGGAGTGACCCTCTCGCCCATAGTTAAAACATGTAACATATGTTATATTCATTCCATCTGAGGTTTACCCTACTTTAAGATTCTTATTACCCTTTGATACAATTGAATATCTTCTTCTACCCACTTTTGGGTTTAACATAAACCTTCCTCTTCTCCTAAACAAAGCGATCATACCTCCTCGCCTTTTCACAACCAGCTCAAAAGTAGACAACTCTTGTACCATTGCCTTGTGGTTTAGCCCCTTCTTAAGCCTTTAAGAAAATTTTCATTTTTCTTCACCGGAGTATTAATATGCTCCCTTTCATATTTAGATAAAGCGTTAAAGCATTGAATATACTCTGTCAATGTCAACTCTCCCTACTTCAAATCTAGGAACTCCCTACACAAAAACTTTTCTTTAATCCGAGGATAAACTAACCCTCAAATTGCTCTATAAATTGTTCCTGGATTATCTCATTTTCCAACATTTCAGCAATCACAACTTCCTACTAGTATAAAGCGTCTTCCTAAAGCTATCGAGAACCCAACCTCCTTTTTTTAGCACTATTATAACCCAAGTCTCTAAAGATACAATTACACACCTTCAACCAATTCAGGATCTATAAGGAAGACTCCTACCCCGTAAACACATCTCCTTTATAGTTCTTATAATCATGTGTCATCTAAGAAATTCCACTCCCTAGCTACAAGCCTCACCTCAACAACTTCAATTAGTTTTTGCCTCGTCATCTCCACTATATACTGATGGAAAAGGGTATTAATGTCCATTGGTTCTGCGATAGGGTTAGATGCTAGAGTTTAGTTGAGTTAACATCTGGTCTGCCTCACCTGCTTAGCCATTCGTTTACGTACTAGTGGTTCCTCTACTACCGTTTCCTCTTGTACCTCCTAACATCAAATACCCAGTTTGCATCTCTATTTTTGCTTTCTACATAAGAAAGTTTTCATAAGAGACAGAAGTAAAGAGAGTGAAAGAAACTGTATAAGGATAGATATATCTACCTATATGTGTGTGTATCATAATACAAGTACATTAGACACACACACACACACACACACACACACACACACACTAATATATATATATATAGCGTACACCGCTGAAAGTGTTTCTTTTCTACTATCTAATTTCTACCTAATTAGTTACTTAAGTGTCCCTAACCTAAGCTCTGATACCAAATTGTAACATCCCTCATTTTAAGACCCGAAAATGAGCGCCGATGATGCTAGTTTACTAAAGAATTAGCCAATCTTGGAATTAGATTTATTCGCACATGACAACAAAGGTTACTTGCTAATCACTAGGCTTAAAAATATAAAATAAGGAAGAAAGCAAGCAAAACGAAGTAAATGACACAAAGTTGTAGAATAGTTTGACAAGCTTGTCTAAGTCTGCTATGTAGACCTCTTACTATGTTTCTCTCTTACAATTATAAGGAATTATGATAGAATAATAAGAAACAAATCACACAAGACTAAAAAAGTTGATAGAGCTTAGGGCTTTGATTTGATGTGTAAGAAGCTTTTGATAGGAGATAATAACTAGAATTCTAATGATCTCCAACCTATTTGAAGTGGCAATGCTTAAGGTATTTATAATGGCTATAGGAGATTATAGATGGCTGATACATGTAGGAAAATAGGTGGGAAGGGCATTCGGTCATTGATCTGGTCACTTGGTCGATGGAAGATAGCTGTAAAGGAAGGCTAGAATATGTGGCCGAGAAGTATGTCAGTTGTTTCTTTGTACCAGGTGCTTGCGTTGCATTTAATGTGCATTAAATACCGATGGTGAGCTAAAAGAGTAAGTATGATTTTGACTGCTTTTCTATAGTACCTAGTATAGCTAGATGTACAACTTGTCACTTACTTTTGCATGCCTAAGTGGCAATGCAGATGAGTGGCTTCGATAGAGTGATGATGGTCTTCAGCTATTGGCGATACTCGAAGTAAGCTAAATACTTCCAAGGACCAAGATGCAATGAATGTACCTGATCGGCTGTCATATGATGGGATGGGCTATGGTGATGCTGGTCCAGAGACGAGTCATGCCTAAACTAGTCGTAACTGATGAGCTAGCTATTGAAGCCATCTTGAATTGCCCTAGCTGCTAATGAATCTAATCTTGATGGGCTGGCCCGAAGCTAGATTCGATGCGGATCGCCATGAGTGTGTTGGTTGCTTAATGCCCAAGTTTGTAAAAGAAAGTTAAATGGTGCCAAGGACCAAGTTGCAAGAGAGATGCTAGGCCGGCCATGAAACGATGAGATGGACTGCTCGGGTCTACTCAATGGCGGGTTGTGACAAAGCCGAGCCAAAGATAGGTACCATATGAACCGATCTTGCTTGATGCATTGCTACTAGAGCCATCATGGGTTAAGCTGACCCATAATAGACACGATGGCTACGAAATATATGGATTATCTTAGGGCCAGACTATTGTTGGGCTGGCATGCACTAGTCAGGATGGGTTGTGTTAGACTGGCTTTGATTGGGCCAGACTATGCCTAGTCGTCTTGCTAATCATAACTACGAGAAAATTGAGCGACATTTTCCGCCCAGCCCATTTCTGTGAGCAGAGGCGGGCCTGTCATGTCATAAAGATACTGTCGACCGACTCTTATGCTATTATTTAAAGCATGCCTCAGTGGCACTCTATGATTGGCTATGCGGTTCTCTTTTTTTCAAAAGTAGCAGAGGGCTTGCGTTTCCAATATAGGTGAAGTGACAATTGCATTCATTACACCTAGACGGCTGAGATTTAAAGGCGATTTGAATCAACGGGTGAGATTAATAGGGAAGGTATATGAAAGCCGCTTCTTCTTCTCTCACTCTATACCGAAAATAAAAGCCAATAACTTCCATTAAAAAAACTTCAACACTCTAAAAAAACTTTGACTATCCAGCCTCTTATCAGATAAAAGGTGAGTTCTCTCTCTTCGCCTTCTTCTCCACTGTCGTAGGCGTAGTGGCCATTACAGTGTTTGCTGCTTTTTTGCTATTTTTTGTACTTTTTACTTTCACTATTTTTCCTTTTGACCTTGGTGCTATTGCTGCTATAATGCTATCGATGTTGTAATGCTTTTGTTTGCCTTGATCATAATCTGGTTTTTCTGGCCATCTTTGGACGTTGATCGACCATCGATACCATGTCAGTTGCAGTCGATCGACGTTTATGAGCTCCAATGGGCATGTAAACATTTAATAATGATATTGATAAATAAATTTGGTAATGAGACATGGAGTAGGCTTAATGTCTTAAGTTTGGGCTTTAAGTAATATAATAGACAAAATAGATAGAGGGCTGTAAGACCTGTTTACTTAGCTTAGGAATTTAAGATATGTGTCGGCCTTCATGGGGTGTCCGGCCAGCGAATGACTTGGAGATGATTGTCATGCTTCCACTTTGGTTTATTTCTAAGCATGGATACCGAGGCATTGTCTAACTTAGGTTGCTTATGTTTCAAATAGCCACCCTGGGATCCAAATCCAAAGATAGATCAGCCACCTCAAGCACCGCTAGTCCTAAAGCTATCGAGCTTAAGTTTGGAAGATTGACCTGGCTAGGCTTTTGGCCAGCCATGAATGTAATGTGGGTATGATTTGATACTCCACCCTATCGACCATCCTTATAGACCCCATCTGGACTACTTCACTTTCTCCTTGGACTATTTCAAGGCGGGGGTTATGCTGCCCCTCTACCCCAATTTCATTTCTACCTTCAATGCATACTAGCTTGCCCTGGTCGACTAACTCCCCTTAGTTATTGGTTCCTATGCAATGTCTATGCCACTTGTACGATGCTTGACCTTCCTAAGCTAAGTGCTAAGCTCATAGAGATGATCTTTCGGCTGTAGAAAGAGGTCAGATACCTAGTCGGTACTTACTATCACTTCCAAGCTAACATACAGCCTGTGTTCGGGTGTTCTCAACTAAGTCACCCTCGGTTGGACGACGAGATACTTTTTGTTCCCCATATGGTCAAACCCAAACTGAAGTACCTTAATTTCTAGACCATAGTAAGCCTTTCCTTCTTTTCTAATGCCCTTCATCATTTTCTCCGCTTACATTTGCTTATCTTGCCTATTGATAGGGGAAGACCTTGCTTACACCAGCATTGCTTTCAAAATGCTGAATGAGAATCCGAATTGGCTAAAGATGACCATCATCGAGCATCGAGACTTGAGGCTCTTGGTGACTAGTGCCAACCTCCAGCAGGTAAGGATGACGAGGTTAAATCGAATAATGATCAGGGAGTGGCCCCCCAAAGAGGAATCCTACAAAGAAGGAGACGATAGAAAAGAAGCTAGCCATAGAAAAGTGGGACTACTCCAAAGTCCATTTCTTAAACCCCAATGCTAGGCTAATCACAAGCCAAAACTGGTGATATGATGCATTGTCAAGTATGAGGATCCTGAAATGCGACAACACGTTGATCTTGAAAAATTGAGTGATCTTGTGGTGACACTACAGTTGCAAGAATTTGACCTACAATAGTTAGTTAACGTCCCTATCCCTCGCCATGAGCTGCTGCCCAAGAGTAGGACACTAAGGCAAGCTCTACAAAAAGCAGTGTTGGGAGGTTTAACTACCAGGCATCAATATGGACGTAGATCCCTCCTCCAAGAAAATTCCTACATACGACCCCTTGTATCCTGGATATGAAGGGGGGATCTTTTGGTGAGCCTCAAGTATGGATGGACCAAACTAGTGTTGGTACCTCAGCCTCATCATGCCCAACCCTTGTTAGAAATTGAGGTTGGTTGAATACAAATGATAGTTTACTTGCACTTGTCTTTTTTACTCTTTGAATCATGATTAACTCTTGTTTCTTCTTTGTAGTGACCAACGACTTAGACATTGATGCTTTGATGTAGGGATCATTAAGATCATCATAACTCAAGTTGTTCCCGCCCCTATTGTGCCTGCAATATACCAAGCCCCTCCCATGCCAAAATAGATTAGTCAGGCTATCGATGGGTCTTTCTGCCCTTATAAAGTCACCCCAGCGGTTCATTGAGAGCAAGAAGAGGAGAAGGGACATGGCTTGTCCTTGATAATTGAGGTGATCACTCCGTTCAACAAATTCCACTATATTTATGACATAAAGGAGTTGGACGTTGATGCAGATGTTGCACCGCTGGGGTAGGTTACTTTGAACTTCATCATGCCGATGATGCCACTAATATGTAGCAGATGCTATCAACCTTTTAACTTATGTTAATGGAGGTCCTTTCCTACCCTCGGCACACCCAGTCTGGCTCAAATTGGCATTCCCTAGAACATGTCTTAGGCTTCTAGATTCGGAACTCACTACTAGTAAGTTACCGACTTCGAACTTTTTTACTGTTTACTTAGCCATTCTAACACTTACTCTTCTTTAGGCTAGGTATTACTACATTCTCATCCGAGGGGTATGGAGAAGCATTAGAGAAATATGAAAGCTAAGGCGGAGGCTCGTCTGATAGTAGAGGCAAGGGCCACTGAGGCCTAAAGAAGAGCAAGTGTTAGAAAAGCTAAGGCGGAGGCTCGTCTGATAGCAGAGGCAAGGGCCACTGAGGCCTAGGAGGAGAAGTAGGCGGTCGAGATAGCCAGTAAGTAGGCGATCAAGATAGCCAGCAAGGAGGTGGCTGAGGTGGTAGAAAAGTCAGCATGGGAAGTGATCAAGGTTTGAGAGAGGGCTAAGAAGGTGGAGGCGAACCTCAAGGAGAGGTTGGGCAAGACGGATAAGGAGGCCAACCATCTACAGGCCCACCAGACCAAGCATACTGCTGATGCTGGATGGATGTGGACTTTGCTGCTATTAGGAAGGAGGAGGAGGCCAAGTGGAAAAATCAGCTTAGGAACATGGTAAAGACCCTGCTTAGGGAAAATTTCCAATTTCTAATTTCCATCGGCAAGTTTGGCGCTACAGCTTTTGCCAAGGCCAAGGAGGAGCTGGCAGAGGAGATGAGGTTGATGGGGATTCCTATGCCAGTAATGTTGATAAGGAGCAGCTGTACTCCTTGACCGGGCTTGCTGAGGAGCCGAGTTTATTGATATTTTCTTTCTTCCTTTTGTAAGCCAAGCTGGGTGGGCTATGTGCCACCGCACTTTTATGAATGAATATATTTTTTTGAAATTTGTCTAAGTATGTAATGTTTTATCTGCTCTTATCTGTTTGTGCACATCTTGTAGGAAATCATACTTTGAGTAGCTAGCAGTCTCTCGTACTAAGTTGATCTTATTGTGGTTGATAGGCTAAGTCGATTAATGAACTCAAAAGCAAGCATTGACTGTACAACCCGATTGCTTGTTTAAGCGTCGAGGTCAGCATATGATGGCTAGGATTTTCTTTTTTCTCTACTATTATAGAGTCCCGAAATGAACCCAAGTGGTAAGTGGCTTGAGGTTCTCCTAGATGACGCACTGTAAGCATACAGGGTAGGCGGTCCTAGCACGAACCTAAGCGCTGAGTAGCTTAAAGGTTACTCTCTAGTGACACATTACTAGAACAAATGGTAGGCGGTCCTGATGCGAACTTAAGCGCTGAGTGACTTGAAAGTTCTCCTAGTGACATGCCATAAGCACGGAGGGCAGGTGGTCCTGACATGAACCTAAGGATGAGTGGCTTGAAGGTTGTTCTTGTGCGACATGTTGTAAGAATGGATGGAAGCAGTCCTAGCATGAACCTAAGCGCTCAATAGCTTGAAGGTTCTCCTGGATGACAATCCATAAGAAAGACATTGGGCTGCTTAAAGGTTCTTTAAGGTGACACACTACCTGTTGAAGGTGGGCCCAACTCGAACCTGAACACTATGTGGCAGTCCCAACAAGGGAGTGAATGCATGATAATTCACCCTTGGATGCTCAGTTGGCAAAGAAGGGAGCGTGGCTCGCACATTCCTTAGCAATAACGGTCGGCAGTCCCCAACAAGTTAATCAACACATAATAACTCATCCTTAGTTGGATAGCCTGGGCTATTCGAATGTTCTCCAGGGTGACACGCTACCATTTTAGAGTGGTAGATAGGCCCGACTCAAACTTGAATGCTTAGTGGCAGTCCCCGACAAGGAGGTGAATGCATCTAATTTACCCTTGCGAATAACTGGCTGGCAAGAAAGGAGCATGGCTCGTGCAGTCCTTGCTGGTAGAGATCAGCAATCCCCAATTTGGCAATGAGCACATGATAACTCATCCTTTATTAATAGCCTAAGCTATTTGAAGGTTCTTTAGGGTGACACACTGCTAGTTGAGAGTGGTAGGCAGTCCTGGCTCGAATCTGTATGCTAGGTGGAAGTCCTCGAGACAAGAAAGTGAATGCATGGTAATTCACCCTCCTGGATAGCCGTCCAGCAAGGAAGAGAGTGCAGTTTGCTCGGTCCTTAGCGATAGAGTTCAATAGTCCCCAACAAGGCAATGAGCACATGATAACTCATCCTTCGATAGATAGCCTAGGCTATTCGAAAGTTCTCTAGGGTGATACACTGCCAATTGAGAGCAATAAACGGGCTGGGCTCAAACGTTAATGCTAGGTGGCAGTCTTCAACAAGGAAGTGAAGATGCGACAATTTGCCCACTTGGATAGCGTCCCGATAAGGAAGTGAGTATTTCTCGCATAGTCCTTGGCGGTAGCATTCAGCAGTCCCTAACAAGGTAATGAGCATATGATGACTCATCCTTCATTGGATAGTCTATGCGAATGTGTTAAACAATGTTGGCTCTAGAGTCTTTGATGCACTCTTCACAAAATATGTATTATATAGCCTTATAATTGTGTCCGCCTCTTATATCTGATAGGATCTGAGGTGCATGGGGTTCGTTGTGCGGGAAACGTGGGTTCCATTTAGTGATAGAGGCGGTAAGCACCATTTGTTAAGATGGCTCTTATGATATACGAACCCTCCAAATTGGAACAAGCACTCGTTCGACCGGGTTCTTTGTATTTTGAACACCGAGTGTAGAACTAGGTCATCAATAATGAACTGCCAGAGCTTTACTCTTGAGTCGTAGTGCTTGTTGATCTTTTTCTTGTAGGCTTTAGTGTGAACTTCAGCTTCGGCTCTTCGTTCTTCCATAGTGTCGAGTCCGAGCTTAAGTAGCTCATAGTTTTGCTCTGCTTGAAGATCAAAAACTAAGGTGATGGGATGTCTACTTCTATGAGCGGTATGGCTTCATATCTATTGGACAGTGAGAAGGAGTATGATCGATGGATGAGGGGCTGAAAGTACAATAGGACCAAAAAATGAGTGATGGTTCTTCGGTTTAGTTCCCCTTAGCTTTTGTAAGGCGTTTCTTGAGTGTGGACTTGATGGTTTTTTTGATGGCCTCAATTTGTACATTGGCCTAAGGATGGGAAACAGAAGAGAAGCACTTATCGATTTCGTTCCTTAAGAAAAAGTATTGAAATAGCCTGCTCTCAATTAAGTGTCATATGATCTTCTTTGGTAGGCCGAAATGGGAAATAATATTCTTGATCATGACATTCAGAATCCTAAGGTGGTGACCCTAGTAAGGGGCTCGGCCTTCAACCATTTAGTGAAGTAGTTGAATGCGACTATGGCATGATTATACCCTCCCTTGGCATCATGCAGCTTTCTGATTAACTCGATCCTCGGTATGTCTAAGGACCATGTGGAAGACATAGGAATAAGGAGGATAGGTGAGGCTCTAGGGATCTTAATGAACCATTGACATCAGTCGCATTTCTTCACATAGTCTATGGGATCTTTGATCATAGTAGGCTAATAGTAACCTTATCGAGTTTTGCTAGGCTTTGCCTCCAACGCATCCCACAAAATCCTTCATGTAGCTATTCCAGAATCTGGCCAGCTTTGTCTTTAAACACATAATGCCGAAGTGGTGTGGAGTACCCCCGTTCGTATAGCTTTCCATCCACGATTGTGTAACGGGGAAATCGGTAGAGGACCTTCCTAATTTACTTTCAGTCAGCAGGAAGTTCCTCACTTGCTAAATATTTGCCAAGGAGAACCATCTAATTATTTGCGGATGGCGTATCTATCTTCGTTAGTGTTGCCCACAGCATGTAGCATAGGGTGCCCTAAATCTCTAAGGGGACCCAAGGAGTAACTTCTTCCAGGTTGCTTGCTACCTTGTCCAGTTGATCGGCTTTGACGTTCTTCTCCCTAGTTAACTGCTCCAACTTGAACTCAGTAAATATGTTAATCATCTTCTTGGACTCAGCAACATACAAGGTCAATGTCTTATTCTTGACTTTAAAGTACTCATCGATTTGATTGACAACCAGCAATGAGCATGGATGGACTCCACATATAATTCTCTTGCCATCTAGAGCCTGACTATGGGAGCTTCATACTCTACTTCATTATTGGTTATCCTTAAAATAAAGTGGACAACAAAACATACTTTCTTTTCTTAGAGCATAATAAGGACCATGCCAGTCCCTACCCCTTCTCATTTGATGCTCCATCCACATACTAGTGCCAAACTTGTCGGTTGCGATAGTTTCTTCTTTTCCATTATCCAGGCTTGAGCATATGATTATGAAATCTGCAATGGCATGACCTATGATGGAAGTGCGACGCTGGAAAGAGATGTGATGTTGTCAAAGCTTGACGGACCATTTATGACGACAGCCCTACACCTCTGTACCCAATATACCATTATAATGCACCATGGAGGTACCGACCGATGCAGGACAGTAGACAAAGGTGTCAAGTAACAGAAACTTAATCACGGTACTTGTAAAACATCTCACAATGCATAGACAAAATATAATATATTAATATAGATGTAAAACAGGTGAGACAGTAATATAATCAAATGAATCATAAATATGAACATTAAAGTGCAATGGGTTCGCAAATTGTACAAAAATTGAAATAGTATAGTTTATACATCCCAAATCTCTAAAACAAACTCTATAACTATCTCTAAGGTAATACAAGTACTAGTATAGCTCCATAGTACTACCAGTGGAATATAAGCAATAGTAAGCTTTAAGTATAGATATATGAAATAGCTTCCTGCTCGTACTTTGTACAACTCCATGAGCTCTCCAAACCTATAATCCCTATATACTTATTTAAGAGTACCCGAGATAATAAGAAGCAAAGCATAAAACATCAGGTCAAACAATAGTCTGGTATGAGCGATAAATTATCTCAAAAATACTTTAAAAATCATACATAGTAAATAGGGGCATAGGGTATGAACAACCATACCTGACTTGTCCCTACATCCAAAGAGTTAGCGCATAACAATCAATATATGCTAATCTATTATCATTTCTTCATAAGTGTACTACAATTAAAGTACAATGTCCCATATCTAGGTATGCGGTCGAAAATACCTACATAGTGTGACACCCTAGAGTGATAAACAACCATGGCGAATATAGCATCCATAAAACAATCTTCACCATTACTTGTGTGCGTTGGATATATGATAACTCATATGGCTCAATTACAAACCAAGGACTCAATCAAAATCCCGTCTTTATTGCTGCTCGAATCCATGCCACTTCAAAAGGCTAGGAATGTAATACCCCATAAAATAAAAAGTAAATATATTAAAAGGCAATTAATAAATAATTATGTAAGGCTCAAAAATGAAATTTGAGCAAACGTTAGAATTTGACTACGAAACTTGCACCATTGTGCTCATGGCTACTTTCTGAGCTACTTTCATGTATAAAGTTTTGTGATCACAGTCCAAACGAAGAAGTTATCATCTTTTGAAATTTTCGGATCAAAAATAATTACAATGGAACTCAAATGAGGAAATAAATATCAGACCACCGTCAGTCGACAGCCTTATTGGGTCTGTTGACCGCTGGCGTCGACCGGTTCATGTGGCGGTGGCTAGGGTTGAACCTCGGGCTAATGGCCTGAATTTTATAAATATTAATCTAATGGATATAATTGATTCGAGTGCCTATATATGAAGTTATAGCCCCTCATTTTTCTTCTCATATTTTCTAAACAGAACAATAGAGCTCTATCATTTTTCCTAATCCACTATTTCTAAAAATTATAAAAATACTATATATATATATAATGGAGAAGGGTAGAAAATAAAAGAGAATAAGAGAAGGAATGAATCAATTATGCGAAAAAGGTAAACTATGTAATTATAAATCTAAATTCCACTTAACTCGAATCTCCTCTCAGATATGTAATTCTAATGAGTGTGTGTGTGAGTGTGTGTGTGTATATATATATCTTTTATACATATTTATGGGTTGGAAAAAAAAAAGGAGTCAATTAAAGGAATTAATTTGGATTTGGAGAGCTAGAGAGGTGAGTGGGGAATAATACGATTTATATATAACACTAAAATTTACATCATTGAATTTTATTTGATAATAATGCTATGTAAGATCCCTTGAATTGTAGGTTTAAAATGAATATATTTAATTAAAACCTTGCCTACATATTCTGTAAGTTAGGTAATTGGGAAGAAATGGCATATACACCCTAGTTTTGAATTTTTGGGAGCTTAGTCCATAAAGATTTTGAAGTACGATGTTGATAAGATTGTAAAGTTTATTCCAGATTATGTTAATAGGGTTTTGAATCATTTACCTTTCATAAGAAATGTTCTAATTTGACTTGGAATGTAAATTTCTATATTTTAAATTATTAGGTGCGTTGAATGTACAATTTAGTTGTATTTGTCTCCATGTAAATTTCCATAGACTATATAACCGCACAACTAGGTATAAAAAGTGCATCGTTTGGAATAGTAAAGAATATACCTAAGTGAAAGAGATGTGCAAGTAAAGATGTCCTTCCTCGTAGTTTGCGCTTTCTATTTCAATAAAAGAGATAATTCCTTGTGATTTCTAGAATAGCAAAAGTCCCACATTTAGGTAGTTTATGGAAAGTTATAATGATAATAACTTCTTTTTCGAAAATGATAGCTCCAATATAATAAAATGTAAAAATAAACATTCTTTGTAGAATTTACACATAAGTGTATATTCTGAGATTCATTAACATAAAAATTAAAAAGATATATACATACACACATGTATCACCGCATCAATTGTACTCGTATTAATTACAATTAGAAAGTTTAAATATAAGTAACGTAATAAACCATAAGGTTAGTAGTTTGCAATGAATAAGGGTAATAACTCCAACTTTAATGAATAATGACTGCAATATTAAAAGGTAATAAATGCGTAGTTAATAGGAAGTTACAAATGTTATCCAAAATAGTGATATCAAAAATTTGAATAAAGCATGAAGAAATCCAAATGTCGAAAAGCAATGGAAGACAATCAAGGAATTAGATGTTAAATCCTTTTAAATAACAACTATTATAAAGCATATACAAGGAGCATCAATATGGCATGGATGTCGTAAGTCATCAATACCGCGTGGATACGGTGATAACCGTGAAGAGAAGGATGCCATGAGTCTCCTAAGTTTAATGAATGTCATGAGTCATCAATACGGCAAGGATATCGAAGTTCGTCAATGTTCATAGAGAATATCGCATGTCATCAATAAAGTCAAAAGGTTGTATATCATCGGTATAATGGTTGATGTAACAACCCGCATATTTATCGGTTGTATATTTAAATATTTTATTTAAATATAATGTCGTTTGTCGGATTATAGTCCGAAAAGCTACTTTTTGCAAACGGTCGAATTGGAGCTCGAAACCACTTCCATTGAGTTCAAAATGTCGTTTGCGATCTTTTTGAGTATAAGCTTCGATATGTTTAGAGTTTGTGGAGTTTTGACCCTTTTTCACTTTGGACTTGGGTTTGGGTTCAGCCCTTAACCCTACTTAACCCCCCCTAACTCAGCTCCTTCTCTTCATTCCATCTTCATTTCATTTCTTTTCTCAAGCTAAAGCTGAAAATGGTGGAAAGGAAGAGGAATTAGATATTCCAAGCCCTAGTTTCTCCTTGCAAACTCGAATCCTTGCTCCAAAATCGAATAGAAGCCATTGGTAAGCCTCCTCTTCATCTTCTCCAACTCTTTCTCCTTCAATTCCAGAAAGTTTACTAACCCTAACTTAGGAATGTTTTGATCTTAGATTGAAGCTTGTTGAGTTGAAGTAGTGAGTGGTTGATCTTCTCTTTGCAATTGAGCATCTTCTTCTTTGTTTTGGATAAAAAGGTGAGATTTTTATCTCACATCTATGTGTATATCTATCATTGATGTTGGGTATGAATTCCTAACAAATATTCATGTGCTATTGCTTTTGGTTTGGAAAGAATTGGTATTCACTTGATAGGGCAAGAAGTGCTGGAAAACAAGCTCCGGCCGACCGAACGCAGGGTCCGGTCGACCGACCTGCTACCTGAGCACTTCCCTGCCTCTGTTTTGGGAGTGCAGGAATCTGGGCTCCGGCTGACCGACCCAGGAAGTCCGGTCAACCGACCTGCTTCCCGAGAATTTTTCCAGGACAGTGTCCGGTCGACCGAGCCCTGTAGCCGGCCGACCGACCTGCTCCTGTTTTCCCTGTTTTGCCTATTTTTGTTCGTTTTGATCGATTTTCCAAATCTTATCGATGCAAGTTGGTTTTTAATGTTTGTTATTGCATCTTTGGCTTTGATAACATACTTTTGACTTCATTCACGAGTTTTATAAATAATCCCTCTAAATCGTATTAAAAGCTCCCTTCTCCGCTTTATAAATTTCTATTTAAACACACATGATTTTGCACTTCGAACGAAGTGGAAAGGAGATTAAATGGTTAGGTAAAACACGGACCATGAATCCGCGCGTTCACCTTTCCGATTAGTCCCCGACCTATTCGATTGATCGTTTTGACCTTTGTGTATGGTTTACCGATGACATGAGGTAAACTTTGTAATGCTTTGAGTGTGAAATTGGCTAATGGATAGTAAACCGTTTAGTGCGAACGAGTGGTTATGGGACATACGTTAACACTTTTCGGGTTCCTTTTCGAGAGTTATGACACATTCCGCCAATTAGTGGTGTCCAGTACTGGGCCTCCGGACCTTCACCACTACGGTTTGTTGCCTTTGGGATAGTGTCTTCGGACAGTCTCCCTAGGTTTGTTGCCTTCGGGTATGTGCCTTCGGGTTTGTGCCTTCGGGTTTGTTGCCCTATAGTATCGCTTCCGATGTTGGTATTTTTGAGCCGCATGGGTGATATTGGGTTTGGAGCCTTCGGGCTTATGGATCCTTGTTTATACAGTACTGAGCTCGAGCAATCTTTTGTTGTTTTGATTGATATTTATATTCCCTAGTGCATCGCCTTCGGTGTTGGTCTTTTTGAGCCGCATGATATGTAGCGATCATCTAGTGGAACTTGTATACCTTTATTGGTATTTGTTATTTGCCTTTTGGCTTGATTTGGGATATGATATCCTTTGTTTGTTGAGATGCCGATGATATGAGGCTTGTTTTGTTATGTTCATCTTTTGCTAGATGATTGTGTATCTCCCTTAGAGATATTTGTTATACTCTGTACGATTTTGCAGGTTTATTGTTGATCAGTTTATCTAACTGATTTGTTTAGCTAGACTGACCCGTGTATTTTATACTCGGGTCAGACCGAGTTGTTTCAGGTTAGGTGCTTTTGGACTTAGCCTCTTTTACTTCCGCATGGACTATTCCGCTAGCTTCTTTTTGTTATAGATTTTTGTGTAGTCCTTATCTATTGTAACTCTGATTTGTATTCTTTTGGATTCGCCTGTATATTGTGGTTTGCTATACCACTTGACAAGTATTGTTTTGTATACTTTGTTATGTATCAGTATATGTGTTTATGATGATCCGCTGTTCTGTGATGTATATTACATTGAGTTGTTACATTTTGTTCTGATAGATCCTATAGCCATTGTAGTTTTGCTTTAAGTATTTATTGAACTTGTCGAATCACATGAGATGATAAAAACCACTTTTCGGCGTGTTCAGTAGATAGTTAAAGTAAGACTACACATGGTCGCTTCCATTATACTCTATTGTCCGCATTAGCAGACAGTATTATCCATATAATACTCTTTGTTAATGAGGCTCTCGGAGTGGGGCGTTACAGCTTGGTATCAGAGCGAGGTTCAGAACAAAATATGATAAACACAGAACGGAAGCACATATTAAGGTACATCAAAGTGTAACAAGTGTTACAAATCTTTGAATCATCTTGCCTCTATTCCTTCCGTGTTTTGGGGTAGATAGGATTTGGGAATACGTCTAGGAATGTATTTTTATTCCGTAGTATTCCGTATTGAAGAATCTACCTTGTGATTAATCTTGTTCTTATCTTGACTTTCAGCTTATGGCTGGAAGAGGCAGAGGACGACGTTCGGATGCTGGGCAATCCAGTGGCTCACATCCGGTGGCGTTTATATGTCAGCCGATCAGTTTATGGAGTTGTTTAGGAGCATTCAGCCTCCAGCTCCTACTCGTGTATCTCCACCTCGCAAGTCTACCTTTGCACGCTTGTGCAGTGATTTTTCTCATCTTGGAGGAAAGCCATTCAAAGGCTCCGAGTCCGTCCTTGAAGTCCAAGCTTGGATTCGCACTTGTGAACGTATCTTCTCTCGCATGGAACTTTCTGACCATGATCGAGTTCTTGTAACTTCTAGTTTATTGCAAGAGCGTGCCCTTGATTGGTACGAGCTTCTTATATCTGAACTTGATGAGTCTGTTCTTTCTTGGACTCAGTTTCGGGAACGATTCGAACTCAAGTTCGTTCCTGAATCTGAGAAAGCTTTGTTGGCCCGGCGCTTTCTTGAATTGAAGCAAAGGGAGTCTTCCATTTCTGAGTATGTTGCATCTTTCGAGGCCTTATCTAAGTATGGTCTTGAATTTATTAGCACTTCTTATAAGAAGAATCTGAAGTTTGTTTCTGGTCTTAAGAAATATCTTAAGAAATCTTTGATGCTTGAGCTTAAACTTTCTTTTGAGGAGTTAGTTGATTCTGCACTTCATCTCGAAGCCATCGAGAGGGATTGCGATAGTGGTGATGATGTTGAGGTTCGCGAGAACCCCAACAAAAAGCAGTCTCCATTGGATGAGCCGGAATTTTTCCCTTCCAAGAAGAAAAAGCCCGTTGAATCTGATTCTCAGTCTCAGTTTGCTGGAACGCCTTCCATTCGGAAGTGTTTCAATTGTGGTTCTCCTGATCATATGATTCGAGCTTGTCCTAAGCCTCTCTTCTGCCGCTACTGCAAGAAGGAAGGTCATCATATTTCTGCTTTCCCTACTGTTCCTGGTGGTGCTAAGCCAGGAAAGCCAAGGATAGCGGATGCTTCTGGAGGTTCTCCTCAGGGATGAGGTATGTCTCCATCTATTTTTGCAGATTTCTATTTTTCCTTTGTGATTTCAATTCCAATTTGATGGCATCATTTTATTCTTTAAGCCCTCATGATGAGGAAAGGGTTGTTTCTCTCATTCTTGTACTTTGAGAATTTTCCGGTATTTTGGTCTTGTCTTAGGATTATTACCTAAGCAATCTTTTGAGTAGTGTTAAGGTCTTTTTAGCTCGACCTTACCACTGGTTTTCATTTGGCTACGAGTTGCGGAAGTTAGCATTCCACTTACCGCATTCCGCACTCGTTGTGATTCTTATGAATGATTTATTATGTCATTCAGTTTGTCTAGCTCATTTCATCCATTTTATGAATCGAGTATTCTGTGAATATCTCGATGATTCCATTTTAGTATTTATTGGTTTTGGATGGAAATTAGCAATTAAAAATTTTTGCAAATCTTTTTCATAAGATTTATTTATAAGTATAAATGGGATTTTTATTCTTAAAACAAACAAAGAGAATTTTTTTAAAAAAAGTTTTTAGAAAC
The DNA here is from genome assembly GCA_030737815.1 of Allium fistulosum. NCBI lineage: Eukaryota > Viridiplantae > Streptophyta > Magnoliopsida > Asparagales > Amaryllidaceae > Allium > Allium fistulosum. The sequence continues at coordinate 333,015,194 of CM060906.1, forward strand.
ATGGTTATCATATAGAAGATGATTTTGTGATTATATTGCCCATTGAGTGCTTTAAGAATTCTGGTCGATGCGCTTGATCAACGTTATCGATAGGAATCTCCTAAACACTTTGATGAGACAATTTGACACACTAAATTGATTTGAAATAAGGAAATTTTTCCAGAAAGATGATTTCATGAAGGTAATTTAAATTTGAAGCTTTAGCTTTTCAGTAAAGAATATTATTTGGAAGAAATCTTTTCTGATACTCTCATTCTTTTTATTCCCGAAAGGGGGATCGTGTTGCCAATGCATTTAGTTGTAAGCAACAAGTGATTGTTTCTTTGTTGATGTCCGAATGGAATGATCTTTTTACCAAGTTCATCGGACGTTTTGTTGCACTTCATTTGTGAGCTTCGGTTCATTTGACGTATTGTTTATACCACGTCGGTGTTCCGAATTGTTTTGAGCTTAGGAATCCGGAGAATTTCCCGAGCAAGCAAGTTCGGGCTTATCCTTTCGTGCACTTTATGGTGAACTTCTTATTCTGTTCTTCTTATGTGTTGATATGTTTTTGGTTGTTACTCTTTATTTTCTTCTTAAGAATTGCGAGGACGCAATTTCTTAAGGAGGGGAGTCTGTAACAACCCGCATATTTATCGGTTGTATATTTAAATATTTTATTTAAATATAATGTCGTTTGTCGGATTATAGTCCGAAAAGCTACTTTTTGCAAACGGTCGAATTGGAGCTCGAAACCACTTCCATTGAGTTCAAAATGTCATTTGCGATCTTTTTGAGTATAAGCTTCGATATGTTTAGAGTTTGTGGAGTTTTGACCCTTTTTCACTTTGGACTTGGGTTTGGGTTCAGCCCTTAACCCCACTTAACCCCCCCTAACTCAGCTCCTTCTCTTCATTCCATCTTCATTTCATTTCTTTTCTCAAGCTAAAGCTGAAAATGGTGGAAAGGAAGAGGAATTAGATATTCCAAGCCCTAGTTTCTCCTTGCAAACTCGAATCCTTGCTCCAAAATCGAATAGAAGCCATTGGTAAGCCTCCTCTTCATCTTCTCCAACTCTTTCTCCTTCAATTCCAGAAAGTTTCCTAACCCTAACTTAGGAATTACTTGTTTTGATCTTAGATTGAAGCTTGTTGAGTTGAAGTAGTGAGTGGTTGATCTTCTCTTTGCAATTGAGCCTCTTCTTCTTTGTTTTGGATAAAAAGGTGAGATTTTTATCTCACATCTATGTGTATATCTATCATTGATGTTGGGTATGAATTCCTAACAAATATTCATGTGCTATTGCTTTTGGTTTGGAAAGAATTGGTATTCACTTGATAGGGCAAGAAGTGCTGGAAAACAGGCTCCGGCCGACCGAATGCAGGGTCCGGTCGACCGACCTGCTACCTGAGCACTTCCCTGCCTCTGTTTTGGGAGTGCAGGAATCTGGGCTCCGGCTGACCGACCCAGGAAGTCCGGTCAACCGACCTGCTTCCCGAGAATTTTTCCAGGACAGTGTCCGGTCGACCGAGCCCTGTAGCCGGCCGACCGACCTGCTCCTGTTTTCCCTGTTTTGCCTATTTTTGTTCGTTTTGATCGATTTTCCAAATCTTATCGATGCAAGTTGGTTTTTAATGTTTGTTATTGCATCTTTGGCTTTGATAACATACTTTTGACTTCATTCACGAGTTTTATAAATAATCCCTCTAAATCGTATTAAAAGCTCCCTTCTCTGCTTTATAAATTTCTATTTAAACACACATGATTTTGCACTTCGAACGAAGTGGAAAGGAGATTAAATGGTTAGGTAAAACACGGACCATGAATCCGCGCGTTCACCTTTCCGATTAGTCCCCGACCTATTCGATTGATCGTTTTGACCTTTGTGTCTGGTTTACCGATGACATGAGGTAAACTTTGTAATGCTTTGAGTGTGAAATTGGCTAATGGATAGTAAACCGTTTAGTGCGAACGAGTGGTTATGGGACATACGTTAACACTTTTCGGGTTCCTTTTCGAGAGTTATGACACATTCCGCCAATTAGTGGTGTCCAGTACTGGGCCTCCGGACCTTCACCACTACGGTTTGTTGCCTTTGGGATAGTGTCTTCGGACAGTCTCCCTAGGTTTGTTGCCTTCGGGTTTGTGCCTTCGGGTTTGTTGCCCTATAGTATCGCTTCCGATGTTGGTCTTTTTGAGCCGCATGGGTGATATTGGGTTTGGAGCCTTCGGGCTTATGGATCCTTGTTTATACAGTACTGAGCTCGAGCAATCTTTTGTTGTTTTGATTGATATTTATATTCCCTAGTGCATCGCCTTCGGTGTTGGTCTTTTTGAGCCGCATGATATGTAGCGATCATCTAGTGGAACTTTTATACCTTTATTGGTATTTGTTATTTGCCTTTTGGCTTGATTTGGGATATGATATCCTTTGTTTGTTGAGATGCCGATGATATGAGGCTTGTTTTGTTATGTTCATCTTTTGCTAGATGATTGTGTATCTCCCTTAGAGATATTTGTTATACTCTGTACGATTTTGCAGGTTTATTGTTGATCAGTTTATCTAACTGATTTTTTTAGCTAGACTGACCCGTGTATTTTATACTCGGGTCAGACCGAGTTGTTTCAGGTTAGGTGCTTTTGGACTTAGCCTCTTTTGCTTCCGCATGGACTATTTCGCTAGCTTCTTTTTGTTATAGCTTTTTGTGTAGTCCTTATCTATTGTAACTCTGATATGTATTCTTTTGGATTCGCCTGTATATTGTGGTTTGCTATACCACTTGACAAGTATTGTTTTGTATACTTTGTTATGTATCAGTATATGTGTTTATGATGATCCGCTGTTCTGTGATGTATATTACACTGAGTTGTTACATTTTGTTCTGATAGATCCTATAGCCATTGTAGTTTTGCTTTAAGTATTTATTGAACTTGTCGAATCACATGAGATGATAAAAACCACTTTTCGGCGTGTTCAGTAGATAGTTAAAGTAAGACTACACATGGTCGCTTCCATTATACTCTATTGTCCGCATTAGCAGACGGTATTATCCATATAATACTCTTTGTTAATGAGGCTCTCGGAGTGGGGCCTTACAGTTGATGTCAAAAAAATTTAATAAGGCGAGATGCCGCACTTCATAAATATAACAATGGATGTTGAATATCAGTAACATGAGGAAATATCGTAAACCAACAATAAACGAAGGATGCCGCATATCGTCAGGATGATAGCAATATCAAATGGCTGCAGTACGACATTGATATTGTAAATCACCAACCCTAATTGAAATTGTAAATCATCAGCCTTCAAAGGTTATCATAAACCATCCATTTTCAAGAAGATGTCGTACACCAACAAATCAATTGATGACGTCGAAGGTCAGGGATTCTAAGTGCCACATGGGAGCCGTGCCGCTAACTCCAACCCCTATAAATACTTACCCCATGGCATTGTACAAGGGACGATTCATTTTCTTCTCTTTCTTACATTTTTAAAATTTTATAACCCTAAATTAATTTGGGATTTTAGTGCCTATTGTAATTTGAAGAATTATGCAAATAAGTACTATACAGTACTTATTTACATAGCATATCGAATAAAGATTCTTAAAAGATTCTTGATTTATGACTTGTATTGGACTCTCATGCACTTATGACTTCGACATGTACATAGCTTCTACATGGAACATGCATATTTCTAGCAAATTGACATGAGGCTATTCGAGCCTAATCATAACCAAACTTCACATACTTTGCACATTTCGGGGTTAACAAAGAAATTTGTTAACATTTTGGCGCTAGAAGGAGGGCTCGAAACTTCGAAATCCCGCATATTTCATATTTGACATTCCTTGCCTTACGTTGCATATAAAGGACTTTTCCCTAACTTGCATATAAGAAATCAAAAGGACTTTTTGAATCCAACATAGCCCATTAGACTACAAGATGACTATTTCCAAACAAGGATCTTCTGAACCTCAAGCAAGTAGGTTGATTTATCAGGTCACTTCTGACCCTTGATTTCATGACGAACAAATGCTAAGGATATTGGCATTGCAAATTATAGAAGAAAAGAAATAAGTGGCAACATATGATCCTGATAAATGGAGCATGAACCCATTCCATGTAGCGCTAACTCCAATCTTTGCTTTAGGAAAAGAGAGCCCAAAGGAAGATAATTATTTCTTAAAGATAAGAAGGGCAATACAATGCCAATCAAAGGGGACGATCTTTGAAAATGAAATAATAAGAGATTTTGATAAGTTTGTCTGAAAATGGGAAAGAGTAATAGATCATCCTCCCGCACCAATCAGAACTCAGAGGAGAAAGATTATGAATGATCCTAATATGACAAACCAGTGCTATAAGAAAGCTAAATGGGAGCATAAGGCATCATACTCTAAGAATTCTTAGATCCATTCTCTCACTACTTCCTATAAACATATCTATCATTTAACAAAGAGAAGACTGAATTATTGGCCTTCAAAGAAGAAGCAGCTTAAAATGAAAGGAATCTTGGAGGTGCTTATTGCCAATATCATCAAGCAAATGGACATTAGACCAATCAACATCGAGCCTCAAAGGGGCTGATCAAACATTTCTTGAAAAAAGGAGAGTTTAAAGAGTTTGCAAGCAAGGATTAAGACTAATAAAGTGGGATTCTCAATAGTAAGGATTTGCAAAAATAAAGGAAAAAGCCTTTGACCCCGCCAAGATGGCCTAGTTAAAGCACCTCCTAGAGTGAGGTCAGAGTAAGCCTATGTCCTGCCTATAAGGCTTGGCCAGAGCACTGCAAGCCTTCGATATCGCCTACGTGGCCTAACCGGAGTGCCTCCTGGAAGGAAGATGGAGTAAGCCTTTGGTTCCGACTAAGATAGGTTGGCTAGAGCACGGACCAGCCTTTAGTCCCGTCTATAAGGTCCAAAGCGCTTCCTAGAGGGAGGATGGAGTAAGCCTTTGGTCCCGCTTAAGATGGCTTGGCCAAAGCATCGAACCAGCCTCTAGTTCCGTCTATAAGGCCTGACCGGAGCACCTCATAGAGGAAGGATGGGTAAGATTTGATTCTTCTCAAGATAACTAACCAAACGCACCAACCCAAACCTAAATCATCACCTAAGATGGTGATGAGCGGTTCGATCAAAGTTTGGATTATTACTTAAAGATGGTAATAAAAGAATTCAATCAAAGCCTAAATCACTACTCGAAGAGTTGTTAGAGGCAATCTTCTAGAGGAAGATATATCGAACACAAAAGAAAACCAAACATTGTCCTAAAGAAGGATCGTGGCAATCTTCTAGAGGAAGATTAGTCAAACACATTTAGTTCTGCAACAAGTCAAAGTTGAGGCAACCATTAGGGGAAGGACCAAAAGCTATCTATCACGTAAAAGCGGAAATTTAAATAATTCAAATTATCTAATAACGGGAATTTCCATTGTTATTCAAAATTCTAGTTTCCTACTAGTTTAGAATGGACTATTTTTTGGTCTTCTATTCAAGTTATTATCGGATAATTTCCAATCGATTTTCTGGTCTTCTAAATATCTTTGCATGGTGATTTCCTGATCCTTTGTTTCAAAGTTATTACCGGACAACTTTCTGGCCTCTTATTAGGATAATGTTATGACCAAAGGATTACGGTCTTTAATGATTAGTGGATAGATTTCTAGAAATATGCTCTTTCGAGACTAAAACTACAAGTGTCAAACTCCAAGGCTCCAAGTGATGAAGCCAAAGGATAAAGTTATTAAAGGCTTCATTAAATCCTCCCTGAATGGAGTTTAAATTTTCCAATAACGAGAATATCCCTTACTAATTCCCAGTTAACTAGAGGAAGGATTATTCAGAATATTTTGTTAAATAAGTTAATAATCTTTTGATCAAATTTAATGACATGGTTTATATTAAGACGACAAACCAATTCTCAATCAAAGGCTACATGAAAGATTTCATCAAATTAAAGCTTTAGAAAACAAGCTGCATATGTCAAACAATTCAGGGCAAAAGTAATGAAAGAAATGCGAAGTTAAATCAACATGTCATCCATTTAGGTATAAATTTATTTACAATTTTTACACTTCACCAATTATACGCGAAAGTTGCAGATATCAAAACCAGATTAACCAAGTCCTCCTAAAAAGGAGGAGGAGGTTGAGGAAGTGGGTAATGTTCGTATAATTTCTCTTTTCCTTTTCTCTTAACCTCAAGAGGGCGTGGATGACTTTCATTTGAAGAGGGACCATCTTTGAATAAACATGGAGGGCCTCCAATATCTTTAAGATGGTCAGCACATCCATACAAAAATAAATGTTGGTATCGTCGATATCTAGCTTCCGCTGCTTTGCTCAGCCTCCGGTTCATATCTGGGCCCAAAAAGGAGAAATCAATCTCTTCTCTAAAAACAACTACTGCTTCGTGAAGATAATCAACAGGAGAGTCGAGTCGAGAATTTTCAAGAGATATCACCTTGGTTACTTTCAATTGAGATTAGAGATCCTGCACTTTTTCTTTTATAACTTCAACAGCCAAAGAGGGTTCAATAATGTGACGAATAACTACATCTAGGAGTTCTTTAAGTTTCTTTTCCTTCTTTTGGATAATGTGCCTATCATAAATAGAATTGATCTCAATTTCCAATGCATGATTAAGTGGCTTGTTAGCTCCTTTGAGAGATTTAACTACCTCTGAAGATTTTTAACCTTTTGCTCAAGAACAAATTTGTTGTGATCCAATTCTTCGATTTGACCTTAATCATTATTGAGACATTGTGAAGCTTTCTTATCCCATTTTACTTTCAAAAACTGAAAATATTCATATTTAACCCTTTGACACCATGCAGAAATTTCTCCACGGTCCAGATCTAGAGGGGGATTTAACAAAGCAAGGAAGGCCTCCTCACGTACTAAAGATCGGGATCTAATCATTCTACTAAGAATAGGAGTAGGAAGATTGGATTTTCCTTCACTTGCGATAAGCTCCAAAGATTGACAAGATACTTGAATTTTCAGCAAATCCACCTCAAGGTCATTTTTCCGTTGATATAATTTAGCAATTTCTGCATCAGCTTCGATCCCTCAGACAAAAGGTCTAGATTGACCAATCATGTGTATTTTCTCTTTCAACTCTTGAATTCTTTTATCCTTCTATTTGATTTATTTTTTTTAAGTTAGAGGTCATCTCTTTTAAACTACTAAGTGTGGATCTCAATCGATGTTATATGTCGTGATATTTATGTACATCGGGATTATCTGGAAATGACAAAGTTGAAGTATATTGAAAAGAAAACTTCTTCCCAAATTCCAATCTGGACTTAGCTTTAATGATGTCTAATTGATCGAGGAATTTCGGACCACAAGACATGAGAATTAGTTGTTTCCCATAAGTAAAAATAAGTAAATGAGAAAAATAAGTCAATACAAACGAAATGCATTCTTTATTAACAACGAAAAGGATTACAAGCACAAGCAAATTTGAATTACAATAGCAATACAGGTTTTGTGTGTTTAACTCTTAAATTTTAAGAACGGCAGTTTGAGCCTTCTTATGTGATCCAATAGACAAAGAGAGGGTAGAATCAAAAGGAACATCAAACCCTTGAGGGGTATTAATCGAAGGAAATTGATGATAACCTTTTTTTTTCAACCAAAGGGCTGATCATTCCACATAACAATTTAGCATGAATGGTTCGTATTTCGCTAAGCAATTTATCCTTTTCGTCGCCCAAGAAATCAAAGCAAAAGTGCAAAAATCATGTGTAAAATTCATGGTGATCTCTAAGGAAGTAATATTTCACTAGCTGAGAGGTTTTAAGAGTTAGTGATTTCTTTTTAAAATCCCTCTTTAATTTGATGAATTTACTCAAGAGTTCTATGGGAGCAGGACATCTCGATAGTTCCTTAATCTGTACACTTTATAAGAAATAAACTAAGTTACAAAGAAATGAGGAATGAAAATATTGAAATTCATAAAACTTCTTGAATTTCACATTGAAGACAAAATCATTGGGGTTCCTATAATATTGATCCTTTGTAAAATTTAGAAATAAATGTTTGTTGAATTTAACCTTCTTATTTTTGATATTTTATGATCAATTTTCATGGTGTCCTCTCATGGTGTCCATGCTTCCTCTTCCATTCCCATCCCTATCTCCTTACCGCCTATCCTTGCCTTATCTTCCTCACCCATCCTTCCTTCTCATGTCTTGTCTTCCTCTCCTTCATCTGTCCTTAACCCTGTCAGGCCGTCGTTACACCCTCAACCCCCTGATCCTTCTCTTCCATCTTCTTCAGTTCCTCCCCATCCTCTGTCCAGCTTTTTTTTCCCTCCACTTTCCTCCATTGATTCTGATCCCACGTCTCTTCTTCCTGAACCAGTTCCTGCCCCAATTCCTTTGTCTAAATGGTCCTCTCTTTTTACTAGCAAACCCAGGAATGCTAGTGTTTACACTCTTGTACACTTTGACTTACAGTACTCTGGTGTCTCCCTTGAACTACCAATGGAAGTAGTTAATGAAGGTATCAAAGCATGGTCAGAGTGCTTGGTTGGATTTTTTCTAGCAGGAACTGTCAACTTCATGGCAGTTAAAGATCATTTGGAAAAAGTATGGAAACTAAATGGGTCATATGAGATATTTTTTGATAAGAAGAACTATTAAGTTCTCAAATGAGGAAGATAAGCTTAATATTCTTATGAAAGATCCAATCTTTATCAAAGGGCAGATGTTCATTGTATCGAAATGTAACCCCTCCTTTGCATCAGCTCAAGCAACAGTTAAGTCTGTTCCAATATGGGTACATTTTTATAGGATTCCAGTTCTTACATGGTTATTTTAGGGCATTAACTGGTTAGCGTGTCATCTTGGGAGATTAGTATGTTATGATGAAAATATCGAAAGAATGAAACGATTTGAGTATGCCAAGTGCTTAATTGAAATCTCTCCTAATAAAGAATTTCCTGAATTTATTGCTATGGGTGATGATTCCTGTCCTAATGTATTGATTGAATATGCTTGGAAACCTCTGATTTGCACTCACTATAATGTGTTTTGTCATGCTTATAGTCAGTGTGAATTCAGTCAAGTAACAGAAAAGAATGGTGTTGTTGATAAGGAGAAAATTAATGCTACAGTGTATGTAGTTGGTGATTCATGCACAGTTAACAATAAACAAAGTAATGGGAAAGTGATGTTCTTTGTTAGGGCAAGAAGGAAAGCGAAATCTTTTTAGAAGGTATGGAGGAAAATTAAACCAGTTTCTAATGCTATTGCTGTTAGTACGGTCGAAATTATTAATGAAATAGCAAGTGAAAAGGAGAATGAAATTCAGGGAGTGGTAGTAGACAGTGTGGAAGTTGCAAGTGAAATTGAAAATGATAAAGAAAAGGAGACTGAAATGAATAATGAAATAGTATTAAATGCTAATATGAATGCTCCTAATATTTCTAATAATGTATCTATGCAAGACATGCAGCCTTCATCTTTGCATGGCTCATATGATAAGGTTACATCTGATTTGAGTTTGGAAAATGTATCTATTTCAACTTCAAACCCTTTTTCTATTCTTCAACTGATGAACAATGATTCACTTCCAACAGAAAACTTACTCTCTTCCAATATTCCCCAAATTGATGACTCTGAAGGGATTCTCAACAATACTTCAAGTGCCACTCCTGAAGACTTTCACAATGACATGCACGTATCTCCATCCTCCCTTCCTCTTCAACCTCCTTGTCTCCCTGCCTCAGTTTCTCCTTTGAAATCTCCTTATTCTTCAATATCATTGCCTTCCCACTTATTTAATGGTATTATCCCATCTAATATTAGTCCCTCTGCTCATCTGGAATCAGGCCCAAATATGTCAACTCTTAATTCATCTATCCTTGAATCCTCGCCAAAATCAAAAAGAGGTAGACCCAAGAAAATAGCTCCTTCCTCAAATGACAATGACAATTGAATCCAATATACCATAACTCAATCTGCAATCCAAATGTCCAATTCTGATGATATTACTGGTTCACCCATTGGTGTCAGAACCAGAGCTTTCTGATCTAAATCTCAATGATGATTGACAGGATGGGGTTTTGGAATATAAGGGGTGCAAACTCCCAAGCCAAACAAATGGAAATTAGTAACCTTATAATTACCCATAATATTCATCTGATGACAGTTGCTGAGACAAAGATTAATTATTCAACTACTAGTAAAGCAGCGTCTCTAATTAATCATAACTGGAGTTATATCCATAATCTAGCTCAAGCTCCTTTTGGTAGGATCCTGAATATGTGGAATCCTTCCATATTTTCCATTAACCCTATATGTGTCCATAGGCAGTACATTCATTCTCAAATCATTCATATCTCTTCTGCTACTGAGTTCTTTTTAACAGTGGTCTATGCTGAAAATTGTTGTTCTCATAGACAATTGTTTCTTGATAAACTTCCTTATATTCACCCCTCTAACTCCCCTTACCTTTGTTTTGGAGGCTGGAATTGCATGCAATTGTCTACTGATAAAAGTGGTGGTTCTCTACTTACTTATCAACATACTAGGCCTCTAAATAATTCCATTTATAATGTCCATCTTCTCCCTATTGCATCCTCCGGATGTTTCTATACTTGGAATAACTCTAGCAGGTATGGTAACAAAACTCTTTGCAAACTGGATAGATCATATCAAAATTTTGCCTCTGTGTTGAAATAGCCTAACCTAAATACCTTAATCCCCCTTCCATCTTTATCTGATCATTCTCCTTTGATTTTGGACTGGGGAATGGCCACTGAGAGAAGACATTCCTCATTTTCATTCTTTAATAATTGGACTGATAATCCTGAATTTTTAAGTATTGTTGCTAACTGCTGGAATATGCATGTTTTTGGTAATCCTATGTTCATTTTGCAGACTAAGCTTAAGCATTTGAAGAACATTTTGAGGAGTTAGGCTAAGGCAAATTATGGGAATGGAAATAGCATCTCTTCATCAATTAGAGAAAATTTGTTGCAGGTTCAGAGGAATATCTTTTTTGACCCTAATAATGCTTTTCTTAATGAACAGGAAATTAACCCCAAACTCAGCTTATCTAATGCTCTTGGGGAGGAGATCAAAATGGCAAAGCAGAAGGCCAAATTAAAATGTCAAATCCATGGGGACAAGGATTCAGCAATCTTTCATAATTCCCTAAAGATAAACCAAGTTTCGTCTTCTATCAGTAATATTAATGATATGAATGACAATTCTTGTAATACTAATGAATCTTTTTAGGAAGCTTTTCTGGCTTACTATAAGATCCTGCTTGCCAACCATGACATTCTTGATATATCCATGCAATTATTCTCTCATGTTTCTCTTTCTGTCATTTCTAACAGTAACAAGGAACTTCTGATTAGGGAAATTTCTCCTGATGAAATTAAAGATACCATTTTCAATATGAAGGGATCTAGCAGCCCTGGGCCTGATGGATATAATGCACATTTTTCAAAGTTACCTGGGAAATTATTGGGCATGATGTGATTAAGGCCATCCTTAATTTCTTCAAACACAACAAGTTATTAGCTGGAATTAATGCCACCAAGCTTACTTTGATTCCTCAGACTTAGCAACCTTCTTCTATTACCCAATTTAGACCCATTGCCAGTTGCAATGTTATATACAAAATCATCTCTAAAATTATGGCTGCTAGGATGAAGCATGTGTTAGCTGCCACCATTTCTCATAACCAAAGTGCTTTCCTTCCTCATAGAGACATAACTGATAATATTCTTCTGTCCAATGATCTATTGAGGGGCTATAACATGATTAATATCTCTCCCAGGTGTGTGATGAAATTAGATGTTCAAAAGGCTTATGACACTGTTAATTGGAAATCAATCATATATATTCTTTATAGAATGAACTTCCCTACCCCTTTTTTGGCTTGGATTTTCACATGTATCTCTACCGTTGAATTTTCTATTAGTCAAAATGGTGATACCTTTGGTTATTTCAATGCTACACAAGGCATAAGGCAAGGGGACCCCATTTCTCCGTACCTTTTTGTGTGTGTCATGGAATTATTCACTAGCCTTATCAACAATGCGATGATTGTTAAGCTTATTGACTTTCATCCTCTTTGTAGGAGCCTAAAAATCTCTTCTCTTCTTTTTGCTGATGATTTAATGTTGTTCACTAAACCTAATGTTAAGTCAATAAATGGAGTTATGAATGTTCTGTCTAGATTTAAATTGTTAACTAGTTGGATATTAATAAATGCAAATCCAAGATTAAAATTGCAGGGTTGGATGATAATCAAAAGAGTATTATTACTGCTTTATCTGGATTATCTCCCTTTGATGATAATGAGACTTATCTTGGTATGCCAGTCTGCTCTTCTAAAATCAGATCTAATCAATGTCTATAGTTGTTTGAAAGAATCACTGCCAGATTATCTTCCTTGTCAGATTCCTTGTTATCTATGGCCGGTAGGTTAGTTGTTGTTAAATCCATTGCTTCATCCATGTGCTTATACTATGCCAGAATTTATATTTTGCCTGCCAAGCTCTTATCCATGATTAATTCTGCTTTAAATCGTTTTCTTTGGCATGGTCATCCTTTTTCTAAGAAACTGATCCCCGTTGCCTTCAATTCTGTTTGTTGTCCTTTCAATACTAGTGGTCTTGGCATTATGGACATAAAAAAAATGGAATAAGGCAGCTCTTTCTACAAGAATTGATAAATTGATGAATAATGAAAATAATCTCTGGGCTTCTTGGACTAGGATTAATTTATGCATTTTTGGACTATGGATATCCCTATAGATTGTAGCTGGGTTTAGAGAAATATTTTAAGATGCAGGTCTGTTTTTCTCCCCATTTTTCAGAAATGTATTAAGGATTTTGATACATCTTTCTGGTTTGATCCTTGGTCTACTCATGGCTGCATACTAGCTAATGTGATTAATTTTAATTTGAGGGTCCAGTCTGGGATCAATGATAATGCTAAGGTTTGCTCATTCTGCTCTGATGGTTACATTAATCTTCCCTACTCTAACTCTTATGCTATTAGACAAGTGTGGGCTAATATTCAGAACAATGTTTACTTAAAGGATAATGTTCATGGTTTATGGGCTGGGAAGAATCATTCAATTGCTAAGGTTTATAAGTACATTACCAAGGCTTGTCCTCTGTTCTGCTTCCCTTGGCACTCTAGAATTTGGAAGTGCAGTTCAATCCCTAAAGAAAATATCATGTTGTGGAAGGTGATAAGGAATGGTATTCATATGCTTGATAAGCTTAAGGCTAGAAATCTGGTTATGTTTGCTACCTGCCTTTTGTGTTGCAATTATGATGAGAGTATTTGTCACCTATTTTTTAACTGTCATTACTCATTCTTCATTTGGAAAAGAGTTTTGAGGTCTCTTAATCTGCACAATCCTAGTGCGAACTCATCTATTGAATGGTATAACATTTTTAAAGCTACTAGATGGAAGTCTAGTAAAAGTGATTTATTATTAAGGCTTCTTAAGAAATTTTTGTATTTTGTTTGGATGGAAAGAAACAATAGGGTGTTTTATGGCACTTCTACCCCTAAACACATTTTGTTCCTCTCTATTGCTAAACATTTCAGTGTCTTTTGATGTACTTGATGTGCTGCTAATTTTTGGTGGTTTGCTTGGGGACATTGTGGTGCTGCTTTGAGTCTTGCTTGGTGTCTGAGGTGGACTGCTTCGGGTCCTTTTATTCTATAGTGTTATTGGCCGAGGTTGGCTACTTCGGGTCCTGCTTGGTGCTTTCTGCAGTTTCCTTGGTGGATTTCTTTAGTTGCTTGTGGTTATTGTTTGTTGCTATGTTTATTTGCTATTTTTTGTCTCTTCTTTCTTATATCTCTCTGTACTTCATATTTATACTTGTATAATCTTTGCATGGTATAAATATAAGGCAGGGGTCCTTTTAACCCCGTTGGCTTTGCCAAAAAAGAATTTAACCTTCTCAGGGGGAAGAGTGTTTAAGGTAAGTGGAATGGTTGTGACCCTTGGAAGATTCCAACATGCCCTAGGAAGGGGGTCAGATCCATGCTTATCTAGATATCTCTTATAGAAACACCTAATCAAACCTTCAGTCTTCTCCCCTAAGAAATAAAAATCAACGATAAGACTTCTAGAGTAAACTTTGTAAAGAAATTCTACTAAGGCATCCTTATCCTCAATAAGCATCCATAAAGGTGTAGTCAACTCTGCATTTTCTCTCAAAACTCTTTCTTTATAAAGGCAAGATCATTTTAAGAGTTGGGCAACTCATTTCTCCTTGAAGTTTTTTAATTGTTTAGCATAAAGACCAAGGCGCATGTACTTTTCAGATAATTTATTATGCTCTTTGACTAGCCTTTTTTCTCCCTATTCAACAGATGCACCTCTCTTTTACTCTTTTCATAAAGAGTCTCATAGTAATATTTGGATCTTTTCCTTAACTAAAGTGTCAAACTTATTAATTAAAAGCTTTTAGACAAGTTTAAGCATTTAAATAATGAATTCCATACCTGCGTAACTGGAACCTAAGTGGTCGGGACTTAAGTCTTCTCTTTCGGCTGTTAATTGGGGGAAGCAACATCTTTTGGAGGGATATTTTCCTATGCAGCATCCTAAAGATCAAGAAAGTTAGAAAGATCTGCATCATAGGTAGACGAATCTAAGTTTTGACTTCCTGATCCGTCAACCCCATCTCTTGGTCCATCAGGACCCAAGCCATCACCTCAATGACCATTATTGCTAGTATCATTATCATCATTTCCATCATTATCATCACTGTTATCATTATCATCTTCCCCCTCATCAGAATCTACATCCTCATCGAGCAGGGAATCATCGAAGGATGACAACTTCTTACAGTCGACCTCTTTCTCATCAAGGAACTCCTTTTGAACAGACCTCTGGGTTCTTTCCAAGATAAGACTAAACTTTCTTTTGAATTTTTCATATAAACCTGGAATAAAAAGAAAATCTAAATCCAGGAATTTCTGGATATTGTCACTATACACTACAAATAAGGCATCTTCGTAGCATTTTTCGTTAATTATGGTAAGAGCATGATCGAGAAAAAAGGAAACTTTCTTCTTGGTATCTTTGATAATGTTGTTTGCATAAGTTAGGATGGCACCTTTAGTTTTCAGCTTATCCTTTAGAGATTTCTTCTTACCTGCTAATTTGGCCCTATCTTTGTTGGCCTTCTCAAGATATGCTCTTAGCATTTTCACTTCCTCCTCCAGTAATTGTTTAGCCTTTTTACCCTCATTAAGAGAGGAAGCAAGTTTTTTTCTTTTCAGTACTGGCTTCATCTCTTACTATAGTAATATCAATGACACTTTTCGTAAGTGAAGAAACATGCGCCTTAAGCTCGACCGCTTTACTAGAAGGACCTTGAGAGTTTTGTTGGAGAAAGAACACGTGCTTGGCTGCTTGAAACATACAATGGGCATAAGTTAAGCAGGGATATACCAAGTTAAAAATTCAAGATAGCTAAACATGAGAAGATACATACCAGCAAAAGTTGTTAGAAAATAACATAAAGACGATCTATTGAAAAAGATGATGACTACAATGGCATCAGAGATGCCACAATTGGGGGAGAGCCAAATGAATATATAAGATTATTGAAGTCCATAGGAGTAGTTTGAACTTGGGTCTCTAAAGTAAGAGAATCGTTGGGAAGGGGAGACAGACCTAGCTCCTTAAATAAGCATTGAAAACCCAAACCCGAAGTGCAAAGCGAGATGTTTAGTAAGCGGTTCGGGGTATGAACCTCCCCTGCATGTTCTTGCGCATCCTGATCCGAAGAACCTAAATCAATAATGTTAGGATCTTGAGTGTTTAAGGAAACATCCACATTCGAGTTCCCAGCAACTACATCAGAAGCCTGGTTATCCTCGAACTTAAGCTTTTTACTCGGGCAAAGAGTTGAAATGTCAGCTACAGCGCTAGTGCTCGCTTTCCTTTTAGTTCATCAATGGCCATATCAATAGATTCCTTGATAGGAGCTGGTTTATTGGTTCAGCTAAGGCATGAGCATGATCTTTGGTCTCCTCCTCCTTGGAAGCAACAACGAGGGCAGATGAGCTAAATCAAAAGGAGAAATTTTATGAGATAACAATATAAGAAATTCCATTTAAGTTGTAATGAAAGCTTACCAAGAGGTTCAAGTTCAACGGGAGAGGAGATAGAGAAAGCCTCTTGGTTGCTAACGACCAATGATCGTTTACCTAGAGCATTCTCCTTCATCATCGAGGTCTCTCTAGATATCTTGTGGTGATCCTGAATCAAAGAATAATTGTGGAGATTCGCCTTCGTTAAAAGTGTAAGCCTATCACCCATACTCTTAGACGTCCGAGTCAAGGACTTAATGGTATCGTCGATAGAAGGGCTAGTTTGTTTAGGAGCGGAATCTAAAAGAAAGCATTCATCATAAGAGAATGACTGATATAACATAAGTTATGGAAAACAGAAACTTACTGATTATAGAGAAGGTTTCCATGATCATAGAAGAGTAGCACTTAACGTAGAAAATTTGGTTCTTCCACTATTTGTCTTATTAATGAGATGAGTAATTAAGATTTTTGGGAAGGGATGGAGACGGTACAATGGGCTATCTAGTTATTCGCTAACCTTCTAGGATTTGCCAAGATATGAAGGGTCTTAGCACTCAAAGAAGGGAGTTTAGCCTCCCAAGTAAGGATTTCTTGCCAGATCAGATAGGTATATGAATTGGGAGTCAGCTGGATCGGAGCAATGTTTAAATGTTCCAGGAATTGTAAGAGAAAATCTGGAAAAGGCAAATACCCCGAATAACAAATATTGATAGGAGTAAATGCAAAGAATCCCTCTAGAGGGTTGTCTATCCTGCTAGAGGGACCGGTAAGCATGGCCTCTATGTTTGTAATCGTAAATTGTGGAGAACTGTGTCTACTTCCTCCTAAGTAGTAATGTATGATTGGATGAGCCAAAAATCTCCTTTCTTGGTAAAAGGAGATGGTTTGAAGCTCTTACTTGATTTCTTGCTTTCCATTTACCTACCAAGTGATATCACACAAAGTTAGGGAAGCACTACATATCTTACAAAATTTAGAATGCTTATAGATACAAATAGACAATCAAATGTCTAAGAAAAGGGCAATTAATTAATTGAAAACTACCTAAGTCATAATATTAAGATATTAAAGTTCATAGTTAGCTATCACATTTGCGACAAGTCAATAACCCCTTAAGTAGTTCATGTCGAAGTTATGAAATACTTGGAAATTTATAATCAATTGAGGAAATGTAAAGGATAATTAAATCCATGGCAAGATAATAAGTTCTTAGTCAAAAAGTTCTGATTAAAATTTAATGCTAACAGCATCTTAAATGGGATGTCGAAACAATGACCTGATATAAAATAAGGAGATAATCGAAATTGATGAATAATGCTAGAACGGTTTAGAAATGCTCTAACCAACTATTAAGCTCATAAAGATATCAAATATGCAAATAATTTATAGTCTACTATGTAATAAATACGTAGTAAACTAGTGATGTCATATAAGATTTGAATAAGAATATTGAATTGTCAACACTTTCAGTAGTTATCAAAAAGGGATAACAACTCACTATAAGAGGTATCGAATCTATACGACAACCCTTTAGGATGTATGTTAAATTCCTAGATAGTTATCACACTCATAATTGGTTACCGACATTATAGGGATTTCGTATTCAAGCTTTGAATCATATGCCAAAATAATGATTAAAGGGAAGAGCATTTTTTGATGTCGAGCATTAGGCTAAATATTTGATTGCATAAGGCAATAACTTTGAAATCTAATAAGTTAATAAGTTATGAAGCGGGTTTCAGATTCCTCATACATAACTCACTTTTAAATCAAATTAGAAAGCCCCGGATTTTTAATTTGACGTCAACAAGCCTTAATCAACAAATTAAGCCCTCCCAAACAATATATAAATTCTAAAGTTAAGTTCATCTATAAACATAACAAATCTATAATCCGAAGATTAAATAACCTATACCCGATCAATAGACCCCAAAATCAATTCAATATCAAAACACCCAAATTAGACCCTAGCTTTAACTCAAAATAAGAAATTCTTAATTTAATTTGTCGATTCAATTGATTAAAAGTGAAAATCGTACCTCGAGTTAAGCTTGGATGCCAGAAAAATTGAAAATTTTGGAGTAAATTTGAAAATTAAGAACTTTGTCTCGAGTTTGTTATTGCAAGTAAAAGAGAGAAGGAGGAAGATGAGTATATATAGGAGAAAAGAGAAAAAGCATGAGCCTTTGATTTGAATATGAACAAATGGCCCATATTCAAATAGAATATCAATAGGCGGCAACATATAAATTAAGGCAGCGAGCACTAATATCGAAGACTCGACTTGAAAAGTCAACATTTTCTCTACACTAGGGGGAAAATGTTATCCCAAACAGTGACATCAAAAATATTAATAAAAGCATGATGAAATCCATATGTCGAAAACAAATGAAAGATAGTCAACGGATTAGATGTCGAAGTATTTATAATAGAAACTATTATAAAGAATATACAAGCGGCATCAATACGGCATGGATATCGTAAGTCATCAATACGGCATGAATACGGTGATAACCGTGAAGTGAAGGATGTAGTGAGTCTCCCAGGTTTGATGGATGTCGTAAGTCATCAATACGGAATGGATCTCGAAGTTCATTAATGTTCATAGAGAATATCGCCTATCATCAATAAAGCCAGGAGGTTTTATATCATCAATATGAGGACTGATGTCATAAAAAATTAATAAGGCATGATGCCACACTTCATCAATATAACAATGCATGTCGAATATCATCAACATGAGGAAATTTTTAGTTCCTGAGATGATGGTTTTGATGACAACAACCTTAGGACTTGTTATAAAATATAAATACTAATATCTTTGTCTAGATATATATGTATATGTAGGATATATATATATATATGCAGATACTACAAATATATGTTTATTAACTAAAGATATAAACCTTCAAAATGGCATCACAATCAGCCGGCGTTCATAGTTCAGATCTCGGAGGGGATGATGCAGAGGAGGAGGGCTGGACTAAGGTGATGGATCGGAAGAAGAGGCTGGCGGCTTCCGGCACAGCTGCGAAAGTGCATAAGGCGGATCCTCGTTTTTCTCGCATGAAGAATAGGACATCGGGTTTTCAAAATCTTTCAGTTGGATCTGCGTCTCATCATTCTAGATCACGTGATTCGTTTGTTAAAAAGAATGGATTCAGTTCTTCGGGTGTGTTTGCTGTTAATTCAAAGGCCACACCTAAAAGTTGGTGTGATTTGGTTAAGGAAAAGAAGCAAAGTGAAACCATGCAATTTTTCAATCCTGCAATTGTTAATGACAGGAAAACTGCAATAATTGGAGAGGAGGAGCTATTAACTGCAGAGAAGATGTGGTCTAATTTGATTCTGATCTATTTGGTGGGGAAAAGACCTTATTATATGTTTTTCAAAGCATATATCAAGAGAATGTGGCTTCCGAAGGGTAAATTTGAAGTTTTTGCCAGAGACAATGGTTTCTATTTGGTTCAATTTGAATTAGAAGAAGATTGTAACAAAATACTAGAAGGCGGACCATGGATAATGGATGGGAAATTCATCATTATGAAAAAGTGGAGCAGTAATATCAAATATGAGAAAGATCTATTACTATCCATTCCTATTTGGGTGAGATTTCCTAATCTCAATTTTGCATATTGGAACCACATTTCATTGTGTAAAATTGCTAGCACCATTGGAAGACCTATTGCAATGGATGAACATACTAAAAACATGAGCAGAATAGCATTTGCTAGAATGCTTATTGAGGTGGATTCATCATTTATATTTGAAAACGAAGTTCAAATTAAACTGCCTAGAGGGGATTTTGTTATGCAGAAGGTTGAATATGAGTTTATACCTCCAGTTTTTCATAACTGTGTATGTTTTGGTCATGTGGATAAAGAGTGCCCTATTTCATTTTGCGCAGCAATGGATAATAAAGTCTTCAACTAATAATAATGAAACTAATAGCATGGGTATTATTTCAGAGGATAATATATCACAGCAGACTCTTCTTATCAATTCAGAAGGAGTAGTGTATAACAATGAAGAAGTTACTACAATTGATGAGTCAAATGTCCAAGTTCATACAACATTTGATAAAGCTATCAGGATTCAAAATACAAATAATTCTAAGGGTAAAGATGTTTCTTCATCAGATATGACTGCTGTGTTTGTTGAGACAGTTCAAAATTCTTTTAAGGAGCCTGCAGTTGCTCTTGCAACCTCGCCATCAGCTTTTGCTGTAGATTTGCCTCCAGAAGTTGTTACAATTGATGAGGTCTTAGTTTATACTACAAATAATTCTAATAAGGGTAATGATGTTCCTCCATCAGATATGAGTGTTGTGAATGCTGAGATTTTTCAGAAGTCTTTGAAGGAGCCTGCAGTTACAATTGCGGCCTCGCCATCAGC
Source organism: Allium fistulosum (assembly GCA_030737815.1). NCBI lineage: Eukaryota > Viridiplantae > Streptophyta > Magnoliopsida > Asparagales > Amaryllidaceae > Allium > Allium fistulosum. Next base: position 333,035,678 of record CM060906.1, read on the forward strand.
TGATATAGATAAATGTGTAGTGCCTCCTCAATTCAGCATGGCTGCTACAATTGCAAAGGGATCCTCTACTCAACTTTCTGATATATCTCATATTCAAAACAGTGAAGAAGGACCTCCTATGAGCACTACTACTCTGGATCCTACTATACTGACATCATTGACAAAAGCCTCAGTCACTTTATCATCATTTGAGGAAAATTATAACAGGGAGTTGTCAAATCACAGTAAACCTGTCTTAAATAATTTAAATTCTCAAGTTTCTGATCTAACAACTGCAGTGCATAATTCTTTTCAGGTGCAGAAAGACATGACAGGCTCAACTGTGGATGAATCTTTTCTATCTCAATCATGTATCAATCCCACATACCCTTCAACCGATAATCCACTTAACAATATGCATAAAAACCTCACTTCCATAAATCCTGAATTTGAAAAGGCCGTTGTAGATATGAAAGGCAAGAATATTCAAGAAAAGAAAAAGAACAAACTGATCCATGAAAGTGTGACTCCCACTATTAGGACCAGGAGTCAAGTAAATTCATCCAAATAATGTCTATCTTGTGTTGGAATGTGCGGGGCCTCAACAAGGTAGCACATGTTTTGGAGGTAAAAAACATTGTTTTTTCATAAAAACCTTCTATATTTTGCTTGGTAGAAAATAAGTTGAGACGCAATAAACTTCAGCTATATATGGAATCTTGGGGAAGTCAATGGATTTGCATTAATAACATTGAGTATCATCATAAGTGCAGAATTCTTATTATGATCAATTCAGACATTTGGAGCAGTTATGTAATTTCTATGAGCAAACAACACATTACTTGTATGCTAAATAACAAAGCAGGGGCCCAATGCATTGTAACTGTCCTTTACGCTCTAAACCTTGAATCTGAAAGGAGAAGTTTATGGAAACAACTGGTAAAAGAAGCTAACACTTTTATAACTCCATGGTGCATCATAGGGGATTTTAACTGTGTCAGGTTTTTGAAAGAGAAAATAGGAGGAAATAATTTGTCAATCAAAAAACATTCAGGAACTCAACAACTTTGTTAACTCTGCAGGGGTTAAAGAAATTAACATTTCAGGGGTTAATTTTTCATGGAGATCAGGGCCTACCAAGAATATTGCTACTAAGATTGATAGACTTTTTTGCAATATTGAATGGATTAACACGTTTAAAAAATCTCATGCAAAATATTTAGAATTATCAACAACTGATCATGTACCTATCATGTTCCAATTTAATTGCATTCAAACATATGAAGGTCCAAAACCCTTTAAATTCATGAATCACTGGGTTGTGTGTGAGGGGTAGAAGGAAGCAGTTGAGAAGTGTTTTGTTTTCCCTGAAGGAAATCAGTTATACAACCTTATTCATATGTAGAAAAACATCAAAAAGGAAATTAAAAAGTGGTGCAGGGGAAAAAATGATTTACAGTCACAAGTTTCAAAATGCAAGCAAGAGGTCTACATTGCTCTACAGATATTAGAATCAGATCATAACTCCTTAAATGCACAAAATTTGCATGATGCTCAAGTGAATTTGGCTAATAGTATGGAGCTGTTAGCTATTGATAACAAACAAAAATCAAAATGTCAATGGATCAAGTGGGATGATAGCTGTTCTAAATTTTTCTATGCAAAACAATCAAATAGAAGATTTGTTAATAGCTGCCACAACATTATAAAAAGAAATGGAGATGTGGTCAAATCTCAAAAGGAGATGGAGAAAGAGGCTGTCAAGTTTTTCACTAACATATATAATAGAAGCAACATGATGAATCAGTTTCCTAACATTATCCCAAAAAGGAAATTAAATGATTGGGGAAAAACATTTCTTACTGCTGCATTTGATGAAAAAGAATTGAAAAGAGCTATTTTCAGTGTGCATAATGATACTGCCCCAGGATATGATGGCTTTAATGCTAAATTCTATAAAAGACATTGGAATGAATTGAAAAAACCCCTTTTAGAAGCTATGCAGACTTCTTTTGACAATGGCAGAATTGTAAGAGAAATTAATCACACCATTATCTCCTTAATCCCTAAGGTTAAAATCCCTGAATCTATTGCAGATTTCAGGCCCATAGCATGTTGTTCCATGCTGTACAAAATCTTATCTAAATTGTTATGTGACAGAATGAAGTTTGTGCTTGGAGAATTGATATCTGATAATCAAACAGCCTACTTACCAAACAGGTAGATTAAAGATGGTATAGTAATTGCACATGAACATATCAGAAATTTTAACAAGCATGGTAGTAATAAAATGTGCATAAAGGTAGACCTTAAGAAGGAATATGATTCAGTAAACAAACATTTCATTCTACACATGATGAGAAGCATGGACTTTCCAGTTAAATGGGTAAAAATTATTCAAGAAATGATAAGTGCTCCTAGCTTTTCATTTTCAATTGAAGGATATCATAAAGGATATTTTATAGGCAGCAATGGTTTAAGGCAAGGAGATCCATTGTCCCCTTATCTTTTTACTTTATGTATGGAATATTTCACTTTGTTGATGGATGCTAAAGCTATTAAAGGAAAAGTGGAATCAGTCATCAAGAACAATTCTAACATAACACATCTAATCTATGCTGATGATCTGCTAATTTTCACAAATGCAACTGATATTGGAGCTAAAGCCATTAAGAATTGTTTCAAGAAATTAAAGAGAGTCACTGGCTTGGAAATGAATAATCTCAAGACTCAAGTATTTTTCAATAAGTTTTGCAACAACAAGGATCAAGTGCTTAATATTCTGGATATTCAGGAAGGTAAATTACCTGTTAGATATCTTGGGTTACCCCTATCTGTGACATATATCAAACACTCAAATTGTAAGCAACTGATTGACAAAGTGCTAAATAAGATGCAAGGTTGGGAGTGCAAATTTCTCACAGTTCCACGAAGAATAGAATTGATTAAGGCTGTAGTTTACCCTATGGTCAGTTTTTGGATGCAGTGTTTTATGCTTCCTAGTTTAACTATTCAAAAAATCAATCAGTTATGCAAAAAATTTATCTGGAAGGGTAAAAAGAGTAGTGTTCCATGGGAAACAGTTACAAGTGTCAAATCTGAAGGTGGAATGGGGCTGAAAAAATTGTCAGATATAAACATTACTTTCTGCATCAAAAGAATTTGGGAGACTCTTAACAATTCAACATATAGTGCTAAGTGGCTGAATGTGAAATATGCTAATAATGAGACACTGTGGGAATCTAATTTTAATAACAATTTCTCATGCACTTGGAAAAAAATGCTATACCATAGAAAAGATGCACAAAAACTAATTGATAGAACAATTGTGGATGGTAAATCTACAAGCTTGTGGTTCATACCATGGATTAATGGTTCAACATTATTGGAGAAGATGGGTCATGAAACTTTATCTTACTCAAGAGGTCACAAACACAAGGTAGAGCAAATTATATCTGGAAATACTTGGAGGCCTGAAAACATCTCATATATTGGTAATATAAGTGAGGAAATAAAGCAAGTACCCATTCATTATGACAAAACAGCAGACTATTGGTTTTGTAAAAGCAGTAAAAATGGCCTATTTTCTTTCCATGATGTATGGAATGAATTTAGAATCAAGCTACAGAAAATCAGTGACTACAAAATCATATGGAATAACATCTCACACCCAAAAATGAATGTATGTCTATACAGAGCTATTTTCAGTTTTCTACCTACAAAAGACAAATTAAAAATGCAAGGAGTGACTGAAGATGATATTTGTGTTTTGTGCAAAAGAGAAGTGGAAACTTGCAAAAATTTATTTTTTAAATGTTCATTTTCTAAGCATGTGTGGTGCTGGATCAGAATCATGATGGGTGACCCTATAACACAAAGAAACTTCCATATTTCTCTCCTTGATGCAATTGCCTACATAAGTCAGAAGTTTGCAGCTAACAATATTAAGAAAGACATCATAATAGCTGCTCTTATCTCATCTATCTGGTTCATTTGGAAAAGCAGGAATTCTTTCATTTTTAACAATGAAAAAATAGACAAAATCACGGTGTGCAATATTATAAAATCCAATGTTACCTCATCATTAATAGATCTAAGTTTTACAGTCATAGTGTACACAATTTTGATGATATCTTGGAAAGATGGGAGATTTTACCTCTGCGTGTTGACAACCCTTTTAACATTACCTTGCCCTTAAACCCTAATTTCCCAAACACTGCATCATCCTCGAGATACATGATTGATAGAGAAGAAGATGAAGCTGTGAGCACTAGATTGTCCAGACGCACTGATAGTTTTATTGCTAATGTTGATAGAGAGGAAGACTTGCCTGGAAGAGAAAATGAGCCGCCATGAAAAGACAAGTTTGCTAGGTTTACGCAGTGTGTTCAGGGTATTGTTTGTGGGTATGCTGTTTCATTGTTAGAGTGCCGTGTTATGTTGTTTCTTTTGTAAATAGTGTTTGTAATGGTTTTCCCATTATCAATAAATTGTTTGACCATTCTTCAAAAAAAATGCAGATACTGAGAATGAAAACTGTACAGTATAAAGATTCAAGACCGATGAATTCAAGATTGAAGAAATCAAGACTGAAGACTCATGAGTATCAAGAGTTCAAATAAAAGATAAGTAATAGAGTCTAGATTTATGTTAAAACTTCATAATAGCACTAAAATCTATATTCAGATTTTAATTATGGAATGCAATCCACCTTCTTGTTTTAATAGTGGGATGGAACCCACGACCTCTTTAGTGGGATGGAACCCACGACTTCCTTTAGTGGAATGGAATCCACGAAATATTCAAAATAACTTATTTTAACTATTTTTCCAAATACTATCTTTTTAAAAGTCATCTCTATTAATTTAAATATTTTAGCAATAATTCAAAAACTATTCTTATCATCTTTTAATATTTTAATCTCAAAATCATCTCTTGTTTTTTAAACTATCTCTTGATTTTAATATTTTAGCTTTAAATCTAAAAAAAATATTTTGAAGAAGTTTATACTTAGTTTTTAATATTACTTTTATATTATAGATTATATATTTTAAGATTACTTTCTAAAACTCTTTTATAAGTTTAAATTATATTCAAAATGGTTTACAAAGTTTAGAAATTGTTTTGACAAGTTTTAGAATAGAAATCATTTTAAAGAAAAATAAATTTTCAAAAATATCATAGGCATGTCGACATCCCTATACCTCCCATGTCGACATAGTAGCCGTAGATTTCAAAATTCAAATTTTCAAAAGAAGTGTCTATTCGTCAGAACCTTTCGTGAATGGAGATGACCATTATTCTCCTATATATACCAGTTGTTTTCAACGAATTTAAGTTAGTTTTTCTTCATTTCTTCACTCCTTCTTCTCCACTCAAATATTCCCTTATATTTCAAATGCTTTAACAAAATTCTACCAGAATCCTAAGTGAATCAAACTTGATCGTCTCTAGTTTGATTCTCTGCCACTCTCTTTCAAATATCTCAGTGCTATTCAGAGTTATAGGATCATTTGTAATCAAAGATTGAAAGATCGAAGTGTATCGAGTCTCTCTCTATCAAAGTGTGATTGGAAGCAGTGTGATTGTGGCCTGTAAATCAATTGGTGTGATTGTAGCCCGTAAATAGATTAAGTGACCTTGTAGCCTAGTTAAATCAAGAGAGTTTACCTTGTACTCGAAGACAGGAGGGTGTATCTCGTGGCCTTGAAATCGAGGTTGTAATATCAACATTATATTTGGAAAGAAATATGCACAAGAAATTGTGTGGGACATGATGTAGGGTAACTCGAACCGGTATAAAATTAAAGTGTGTTCTTTCCTTTACTGCTTTTATTTAATATTTGCATCTGTGTCTAGTTCTGTGATTATCTCTGTGTTTGTGAATTGCATCTGTTCATGTTTAATTTGAAAAGATTTCAAAATTTCCATAAAATCCATTGAACACTATTCACCCCCTAGTGTTAATCCAGCCTTAAGATCCGTAATCCGCATTTCCAACGTTTGGTATCAGAGCATTGGTTTTCAAAGTTTTCATAATCCGATGTTTGAAAAGTTTTCAAATGGCTTCCAACACTGGTAATGTCAACACTATTACCAGTTCTTTTGTAAAGCGTCAGTCCATTGCCAGACCACCACTTTTTAATGGAAGTAACTATGCATATTGGGCATGTAGGATGAAAATCTATTTACAATCAATAGGATTAGACACTTAGAATATCACACAAACTGAGTACACTGAAACCACAACTGATTTTGCACAGTGGACTGCTGGGCAAAAGACTGTTGCACAAAACAATTTCAAAGCCATGAATATTCTATTCTGTTCACTTAATAGGAATGAGTTTGATAGAGTGTATGTCTATAAGTCTGCATATGAGATCTGGAAAACTTTGCAAGTTACTCATGAAGGAACAAGCAAAGTTAAACAGACCAAAATATCTACCTTGACCAATCAGTTTCAATTATTCAAGATGAATTCAAATGAGTCCATTTCAGACATGTACAGTACGTTTCAAGACATTGTGCACTCACCAGTTGCATTAGGAAAGAACCTTTTCGAAGAAGATCAAGTTAGAAAATTTCTGATTTCACTCACTCCAGAATGGTATCAGAAGACTCTAGCAATTGAAGAGGCTAATGATATTAGTACTCTGAAAATTGAAGAATTGATTGGGAATTTGATTTCTTTTGAAGTACAAATGCAAGGGAGAATAGAAAGCAAGGCATCGGAAAAGAAGTCAGTAGCGTTCAATGCAATAACAGATGGTTCAGACTCAAACAGTGACGATGATGAAGAAATAGCTTTGATGACAAGGAATTTTAGAAAGTTTCTGAAATATAGAAAGATGAACAATTACAAGAGAAATGATCACAAGAATTCTGGAAATAGTAATGAGACTCAAAACAACGTCAGATGTTACAATTGTGATGAGCCAGGCCACTTAAAAAGAGATTGACCGCATCCGTATAAACAGAAATTTTCTCTAAGTAATGATTCGTCAAAGAAAAGAAAGAGAGCATATACTGCTACACTAGACGATTCAGACTAATCCTCTAGCGATGAAGATCAAGAGACGGAAAATTCAAACATGTGCTTTACAGCTATTCACGAGTCAGATGATCTCGGAAATATAGATCTAAACATAGGTACGCATTTAAATTATATTGATTGAAATTGCTTGTTTGAATGTTTGGTTGTTTCCATGTTTTGAAATTGCTTGTTGTTTGAATTTAAAATTTGGTCTTCAAAATAATATTATTTTAAAATATTTTAATATTAAAATATTAATATTAAAGTGTTATTATATTTAATATTATTTCAGATAAAATATAAATTAGATTATAGGATATATAGATATAGATATTAAATAAAGTAGTAAAATAAGTCACATGATTTAGGGGACCCATGTCGACATAACCCAATCCCCCATGTCGACATCCATGCCAGAAATTTGAAGTTCCAATTAGAATTCAAAACTTTGAATTTCCCTCCACATTTTCACCAATTCCAAAGCCCCGAAAAGGTATCTCTTGACCAGAGAACATGGCTCTTAGAAATCTATTTATCTCCTTAACTTTATCCTATCTTTTCACTTTCATTTCAAAATTCAAACTCACTTTCAAACTCTCAAGCTCTCTACTTTCTTCAAAATGGCTTCCTTAAGCACTCCATCCACTATGAGACTGTCCAAGGCCACCAAAGAGTTCCTCTATAATGATCCGGAAGCTATCAAAGCTTACATTAGCTATGTAAACTTTGGAAAGGTCCATATGGGAAAATTTGCTATCCTTAGTGATTTTCCTTTATATGAGATCAATGTTCTTTTCGAAGAAAATCAAATTCTTAGCTTAATTGTTGATTCTCAAAATGATTTTGTTTATTATCTGAATCTTGTCAAAATGTTTTATGCAAATTTGAATCGTGGTTTTTATGAATGAAATGAAGGGGAAGTGTGGAGTAGCGTTAAAGGAACGCGTCTTGTTTTAAATAGTGAGATTTTGGGTAACATTCTTGGTTGTAAGAGTACGGGAATGGATTTTTCGGATTTTAAAATTGATGAACATGATCGCGGGACATTTCATCACATTTTTGAAGGGGATAATAACTTTGAGTTTATAAACCGAAATTTCCGTCCTAAAGCTAGAATTGTAAACCTTCTTTTACAACATACCATGACTCCAAGATCGGGAAATTTCAATCACCCGACCTTAAAAGTTTGTAAGGCTCTTTTTGCTATTTTTGGGCACTATGACATTAATTGGGCGCAAGTTATTTTCGATGAACTTCATCCCAAATTTTTTACTTTAGGTGAAAACACTTTATACCATAGAATTTACCTCATCGGATTTTCAACTACTTTGCTGTTGATTATAAGAGAGAGGAGTTCGTTTCTTGAAAAGTGTTTAACCATGCTAACATCTCTCTCATGAGAATTCCGCTTGTGTTTCAACCATATGAAACACTTGCCGAAAAGGATGAGAGATTGGCTCATGAAGAGAGGGAAGAAGAAGAGGAGGAGGAGGAAGAAGGGAAGGAGATGGAAATTGAAGAAGAATGAGAGGAGGAGGAAGAGACTTCATTGGAAAGCATCGAATGCCCAATCACTCCTTCCCATCCATCCAGAAAAATGCATCTCAAGAACCAAAAGATTATCGTGGAAAACCAACGGATTCTCAAAAGATCCGTGGGTAAAAGGTTGGACAAGATTTCCACCAAAATGAACAAGTCCTTTGGGAAAGTGAGTCGCAAGCTTGGATTATCATCATCTTCATCATCCTCTAACTAATACTAGTTTCAGTTCATGTTGTATTAGTTTGTATCTCTCTTTAGTTAAGGTTATGTATCGTTTTATGTAATGTTAACTAAAATTATCAATGAAAATCCTTTATTTCTGTTTATTAGCTCTAAAATATCTCTGGAATGCTTGTTATTATATTATATGTTTATATATATATACTTGTACATAATATAAAGAAACAAAGCAAATTGCCAAAATTAACAAGGGCATGTCGACATCACCCTACCCCCCATGTCGACATGTAACGGCCAGAAACTGTTTTCTGTTTTGAAATTGAAATTTACATAACTACCTTGTGTCTTTTCATTTCAAACGACTTTCTAACTCTTTAAATACCTATTTCTTCCAGAAAAAAGCATACTTTCAATTCTCTTTATTTTCCATTGAATTTCTTCATATTTTATCCAAAATGGCCTCTTCTATTCATAATCTAAGTGAGAATCTTGAAGAAACTCTCAATTCCTTCAAAAACATACTTACTTTTATCCTTTGCAGTCAACGACACTTAGAATTAAGCCAAATGCAGATGATAAAGGAACAAGAAAGGCACTTCAATGCCCTTCGATGTATGTTCTCCGCCCTCAACAAAGAAGAACTTGAAGCGAATCCAAAAGGAACTCTGAACAAAGATAATGAAGAATGGGATGCTATAACAGCAGATCCTATCTTCGGTGAAGAAGGATAGGTTCAAGTTCCAAGAAATATTTGATTTGACATATGTGGTTTGATTTACTTTGATTTGGTTTGAATTGTTTGGTTTAATTTGATTTGGTTCAGATTAGTATGGTTTGGATTGATTTGAATATGGTGTGTAATATATGATTGAACATGGTGTGGTTTGACAAGAACATGATGTATACATTGATTGATTATGTTTAAAATTTTCATATCTCTCACATTTACCTTACTATATTATTATCTGTCTCATTTACATTCTACCATACCGTGTTACTATCATATACGGTTCGATAGTATAAGATTTAGGGGGAGTTATGTAGTTTAGGATTAGTTTTTGTTGATTACAAAGGGGGAGAATTATAAAATAGGTTAGATAGGCTTAGATTAAGGGGAAGTTGTTGGAATAAGGGGGAGTCGGAGTAGAATCAAAATTTGTTACAGGAGATTTTATAAACAAAGGTTGTAATCATCAAAACAAGGGAGATTGTTAGTTCCCGAGATGATGGTTTGGATGACAACAACCTTAGGACTTGTTATAAAATATAAATACTAATACCTTTGTCTAGATATATATGTATATGCAGGATATATATATATATATATGCAGGTACTGAGAATGAAAACTGTACAGTATAGAGATTCAAGACTGACGAATTCAAGATTGAAGAAATCAAGACTGAAGACTCATGAGTATCAAGAGTTCAAGAGTTCAAGATATCAAGATAAGTAATAGAGTCTAGATTTATGTTAAAACTTTATAATAGCACTAAAATCTTTATTCGGATTTAAATTATGGAATGAAATCCGCCTTCTCGCTTTAATATTGGGATGGAACCCACGACCTCCTCTAGTGGAATGGAATCCAAGAAATATTCAAAATAATTTATATTAACTATTTTTCCAAAAACTATCTGTTTAAAAGTCATCTCTATCAATTTAATTATTTTAGCCTAAATTCAAAATCTATTCTTATCATCTTCTAGTATTTTGATCTCAAAATCATCTCTTGTTTTTTAAACTATCTCTTGATTTTAATATTTTAGCTTTAAATATAAAAAAAATATTTTAAAGAAGTCTATACTTAGTTTTTCATATTACTTTTACATTATAGATTACATATTTTAAGATTACTTTCTAAAACTCTTTTATAAGTTTAAACTATATTCAAAATGGTTTACAAAGTTTAGAAATTGTTTTGACAAGTTTTAGAATAGAAATCATTTTAAAGAAAAATAAATTTTCAAAAATAACATAGGCATGTCGACATCCCTATATCCCCATGTCGACATGGTAGCCGTAGATTTCAAATTTTCAAAAGAAGTGTCTTTTCGTCATAACCTTTCGCGAATGGACATGACCGTTGTTCTCCTATATATGCCTGTTGTTTTCAACGAATTTTAAGTTAGTTTTTCTTCATTTCTTCACTCCTTCTCCACTCAAATATTCTCTTATATTTCAAATGCTTTAACAAATTGTGCTGAAATCCTAAGTGAATCAAACTCGATCATCTCTAGTTTGATTCTTTGCCACTCTCTCTTAAAGATCTCAGTGCTATTCAGAGTTATAGGATCATTTGTAATCAAAGATTGAAAGATCGAAGTGTATCGAGTCTCTCTCTATCAAAGTGTGATTGGAAACGGTGCGATTATGGCCCGTAAATCCACTGGGTGTGATTGTAGCCCGTAAATCAATTAGGTGACCTTGTAGCCTAGTTAATTTAAGAGAGTTTGCCCTGGACTCGGAGACAGGAGGGTGTATCTCGTGGCCTTGAAATCGAGGTTGTAAGAGAGTTTGCCTTGGACTCGGAGACATGAGGGTGTATCTCGTGGCCTTGAAATCGTGGTTGTAATATCAACATTATATTTGAAATGAAATCTTCCTAAGAAATTGTGTGGGGCTAGATGTAGGGTAACTTCGAACCAGTATAAAATTCAAGCATCTTCTTTCATTTACTGCTTTTATTTACTATTTGCATCTATGTCTGGTTCTGTGATTGTCTTTGTGTTTTTGAATTGCATATGTTTGTGTTTAATTTGAAAAGATTTCAAAAATTCCATAAAATCCATTAAACATTATTCACCCCCCCCTTCAGTGTTAATCTAGCCTTAAGATCCGTAATCCATATTTCAACATTTGGTATCAGAGCATTGGTTTTCAAAGTTTTCATAATCTGATTTTTGAAAAGGTTTCAAATGGCTGCCAACACTAGTAATGTCAACACTATCACCAGTTCTTTTGTAGAGGGTCAGTCTACTGCCAGACCACCACTTTTTAATAGCGGTAACTATGCATATTGGGCATGTAGGATGAAAATCTATTTACAATCAATAGGATTAGACACTTGGAATATCACACAAACTAAGTACACTGAAACCACAACTGATTTTGCACAGTGGTCTGCTGAGCAAAAGACTGTTGCACAAAAAAATTCCAAAGCCATGAATATTCTATTCTGTTCACTTAATAGGAATGAGTTTAATAGAGTGTCTGTCTGTAAGTCTTCATTTGAGATCTGGAAAACTTTGCAAGTTACTCATGAAGGAACAAGGAAAGTTAAACACACCATAATATCTATCTTGACCAATCAGTTTCAATTATTCAAGATGAATCCAAATGAGTCCATTTTAGACATGTACAGTAGGTTTCAAGACATTGTGCACTCACTAATTGCATTAGGAAAGAACCTTTCTAAAGAAGATCAAGTTAGAAAAATTCTGAATTCACTCACTCCGAAATGGGATCAGAAGACTCTAGGAATTGAAGAGGCTAATGATATTAGTACTCTAAAAATTGAAGAATTGATTGGGGATTTGATGTCTTTTGAAGTCAATGGCGTTTAGTGCAATAAAAGATGGTTTAGACTCAAACAGTAACGACGATGAAGAAATAGCCTCGATGATAAGGAATTTTAGAAAGTTTCTTAAATACAGAAAGATGAAAAATTACAAAAGAAATGATCACAAGAATTCTGGAAATAGTAATGAGACTCAAAACAATGACAGATGCTACAATTGTGATGAGCCAGACCACTTAAAAAGAGATTGTCTGCATCTGCATAAACGGAAATTTTCTCCAAGTAATGATTTATCAAGGAAAAGAAAGAGATCATATACTACTACACTAGACAATTCAGACTCATCCTCTAGTGATGAAGATCAAGAGATGGAAAATTCAAACATGTGCTTTACAGCTATTCACGAGACTGATGATCTCGGAAATATGGATGTAAAAATAGGTACACATTTAAATTATAGTGATTGAAATTGCTTGTTTGAATGTTTGGTTTTTTGCATGTTTTGAAATTACTTGTTTGAATGTTTTGTTGTTTGCATGTTTTGAAATTTCTTGTTGTTTGAATTTAAAATTTTGATTTTCGAAATAATATTATTTTAATAATATTTTAATATTAAAATATTAATATTAAAGTATTAATATATTTAATATTATTTCAGATAAAATATAAATTAGGTTATAAGATATATAGATATAGATATTAAATAAAGTAGTAAAATAAGTCCCATGATTTAGGGGACCCATGTCGGCATGACCCCACCCCTCATGTCGACTTCCCTGCTAGAAATTTGAAGTTCAAATTTGAAAACTTTGAATCTCCCTCCACCTTTTCACCAATTCCAAAGCTCTGAAAAGTTCTCTCTTGACCAGAGAACATGGCTCTTAGATATCTATTCATCTCCTTAACTTTATCCTATCTTTTCACTTTCATTTCAAAATTCAAACTCTCTTTCAAACTCTCAAGCTTTCTACTTTCTTCAAAAATGGCTTCCTTAAGCACTCCATCCACCATGAGACTATCCAAGGCCACCAAAGAGTTCCTCTAAAATGATCTAGAAGCTATCAAAGCTTACATTAGCTATGTAAACTGTGGAAAGGTCCATATGGGAAAATTGCTATCTTTAGTGATTTTCCTTCATATAAGATCAATGTTCTTTTCGAAGAGAATCAAATTCTTAGCTTAATTGATGATTCTCAAAATGATTTTGTTCGTTATCCGAATCTTGTCAAAATGTTTTATGCAAATTTGAATCGTGGTTTTTATGAAGGAAATGAAGGGGAAGTGTGGAGTTACGTTAAAGGAACGCGTATTGTTTTAAATAGTGAAATTTTGGGTAACATTCTTAGTTGTAAGAGTACGGGAATGGATCTTTCGGATTTTAAAATGATGAACATGATCGTGAGACATTTCATCACATTTTTGAAGGGGATAATAACTTTGAGTTTATAAACCGAAATTTCCGTCCTAAAGCTAGAATTGTAAACCTTCTTTTGTAAGGCACTTTTTGCTATTTTTGGGCAATATGACATTAATTGGGCGCAAGTGATTTTCGATGAACTTCGTCCTAAAAATATTACTTTAGGTGAAAACACTTTATACCATGGAATTTACCTCACTCGGATTTTAAACTACTTTGGTGTTGATTATAAGAGAGAGGAGTTCATTTCTAGAAAAGTGTTTAACCATGCCAACATCTCTCTCATGAGAATTCCACTTGTGTTTCAACCATATGAAACACCTGCCGAAAACGATGAGAAATTGGCTCATGAAGAGAGGGAAGAAGAAGAAGAGGAGGAGGAGGATGAAGGGGAGGAGATGGAAATTGAAGAAGAAGGAGAGGAGGAGGAGGAAGAGCCTTCATTGGAAAGCATCGAACACATTATCACTCCTACCAATCCATCCAACAAAACGCTTCTCAAGAACCAACAGATTATCGTGGAAAACCAATGGATTTTCAAAAGATCCGTTGGTAAAAAGTTGGACAAGATTTCCACCAAAATGAACAAGTTCTTTGGGAAAGTGAGTCGCAAGCTTGGATTATCATCATCTTCATCATCCTCTAATTAATACTTGTTTCATTTCATGTTGTATTAGTTTGTATCTCTCTTTAGTTAATGTTATGTATCGTTTTATGTAATGTTAACTAAAATTATCAATGAAAATCCTTTATTTCTATTTATTAGCTCTAACATATCTCTGGAATGCTTGTTATTATATTATTTAAGTTTATATATATATATATATATACTTGTACATAATATAAAGAAACAAAGCAAATTGCCAAAATTAATAGGGGCATTTCGACATCACCCTACCCCCTATATCGACATGTAATGGCTAAAAACTATTTTTTGTTTTGAAATTGACATAACTACCTTGTGTCTTTTCATTTCAAACAACTTTCTAACTCTTTAAATACTTGTTTCTTCCAGAAAAATGCATACTTTCAATTTTCATTATTTTCCATTGAATTTCTTCATATTTTATCAAAAAATGGCCTCTTCTATTCATAATCTAAGTAAAAATCTTGAAGAAACTCTCAATTCCTTCAAGAACATAATTACTTTTGTCCTTCGCAATAAATGACACTAAGAATTAAGCCAACTGCAGATGATAAAGGAACAAGAAAGGCACTTCGATGCCATTTGATGGATTATCTATGCCTTCAACAAAGAAGAACTTGAAGTGAATCAAGAAGGAAGTCTAAACAAAGATAATGAAGGGATGCTATAAAGGAAGATCCTATCTTCGGTGAAGAAGGATGGGTTCAAGTTCTAAGAAATGTGTGATTTGACATATGTGGTTTGATTTACTTTGATTTGGTTTGAATTGTTTGGTTTGATTTGATTTGGTATAGATTAGTATTGTTTGGATTGATTTGAATATGGTGTGTAATATATGATTGAACATGGTGTGGTTTGATAAGAATATGATGTATATATTGATTGATTATGTTTAAAATTTTCAAATCTCTCACATTTACCTTACTATATTATTATTTGTCTCATTTACATTCTACTATTCGGTGTTATTATCATATACGGTGCTATAGTATAAGATTTAGGGGGAGTTATGTTGTTTAGAATTAGTTTTTGTTGATGACTAAGGGGGAGAATTATAAAATAGGTTAGATAGGCTTACATTAAGGGGGAGTTGTTGCAATAAGGGGGAGTCGGAGTAGAATCGAAATTTGTTGGAGTAGATTTTATAAACAAAGGTTGTCATCATTAAAAAAGAGGAGATTTTTAGTTCCTGAGATGATGGTTTTGATGACAACAACCTTAGGACTTGTTATAAAATATAAATACTAATATCTTTTTTAGATATATATGTATATGTAGGATATATATCTATATGCAGGTACCGAGAACGAAAACTGTACAGTATAGAGATTCAAGTCTGACGAATTCGAGATTGAAGAAATCAAGACTGACGACTCATGAGTATCAAGAGTTCAAGATATCAAGATAAGTAATAGAGTCTAGGTTTATTATAAAACTTCATAATAGCACTAAAATGTTTATTCGAATTTTAATTGTGGAATGGAATCCACCTTCTTGCTTTAATGGTGGGATGGTACCCACGACCTCTTTAGTGGGATGGACTCACGACCTTCTCTAATGGAATGAAATCCACGAAATATTCAAAATAATTTATTTTAACTATTTTTCCATAAACTATCTTTTTAAAAGTCATCTCTATCAATTTAAATATTTTAGCCTTAATTAAAAAACTATTCTTGTCATCTTTTAATATTTTGATCTCAAAATCATCTCTTGTTTTTTGAACTATCTCTTGATTTTAATATTTTAGCTTTAAATCTAAAAAATATATTTTAAAGAAGTCTATACTTAGTTTTTAATATTACTTTTATGTTATAGATTATATATTTTAATATTACTTTCTAAAACTCTTTTATAAGTTCAAACTATATTCAAAATGGTTTACAAAGTTTAGAAATTGTTTTGACAAGTTTTAGAATAGAAATCATTTTAAAGAAAAATCAATTTTCAAAAATAACATAGGCATGTCGACATCCCTATACCCCCCATGTCGACATGGTAGCCGTAGATTTCAAATTTCAAATTTTCAAAAGAAGCGTCTATTCGTCATAACCTTTCGCGAATGGACGTGACCGTTGTTCTCCTATATTACCAGTTGTTTTCAACAAATTTTAAGTTAGTTTTTCTTCATTTCTTCACTCCTTCTCCACTCAAATATTCTCTTATATTTCAAATGCTTTAACAAAATTCTGCCGAAATCCTAAGTGAATCAAAATTGATCATCTCTAGTTTGATTTTCTGCCACTCCCTCTCAAAGATCTCAGTACTATTCAGAGTTATAGGATCATTTGTAATCAAAGATCGAAGTGTATCAAAGTGTGATTGGAAACGGTGTGATTATGGCCCGTAAATCCACTGGGTGTGATTGTAGCCCGTAAATCAATTAGGTGAACATGTAGCCTGGTTAATTTAAGAGAGTTTGCCCTGGACTCGGAGACAGGAGGGTGTATCTCGTGGCCTTGAAATCGAGGTTGTAATATCGACATTATATTTGAAAAGAAATCTGCACAAGAAATTATGTGGGATTGGATGTAGGGTAACTTCAAACCAGTATAAAATTCCGGTGTGTTTTTTCCTTTACTGCTTTTATTTACTATTTGCATCTGTGTCTGGTTCTGTGATTGTCTCTGTGTTTCCATAAAATCCATTAAACACTATTCACCCCCCTCTCTAGTGTTAATCCAGCCTTAAGATCTGTAATCCTCATTTCCAACAGAAATATCGTAAACCATAAATAAAAGGTCGATGCCGCATATCGTTAGGATGATAGGAATATCAAACAGCTGTAGTACGACTTTGATATTGTAAATCACCAGCCCATATCAAAATTGTAAATCATCAGCCTTCAACGGTTTTCGTAAACCTTACATTTTCAAGAAGATGCTGAATGCCAACAAAGCAATTGATGATGTCGAAGATCAAGGATTATATGTGCCATGTGGCTGTTGTGCCGCCAACTCCAACCCCTATAAATACAAACCCCGTTGCATTGTAAAAGGGGCGATTCATTCTCTTCTCTTTCTTGCATTTTTAAAAGTTTTTAACCCTAAATCAATTTGGGGATTTTATTGCCTATTGTAATCTGAGGACTTACGTGAATAAGGACTTGTACGATTAACATTGCATAACATATCGAATAAAAATTCTTGAAAGATTCTTGATTTATGACTTGTATTGGACTCTCTTGCACTTATGACTTCGACATTTACATAGCTTCTACATGGAACATGCATATTTCTAGCAAACTGGAATAAGGCTATTAGATCTTAATCATAACCAAACTTCCCCTACATTGCACATTTTGTGATTAACAAAGAAATTTGTTAAAATGGAAATCAAATGGCGACATAGATACGTTTAATGGGATATATTAGTTACATAATTGAACATGACAATTATGGGGAAAATGGAATAGGATAATAATTTAGATTTGAAACCAAAAATAATGTCATTAGTGGTTATCCAAACTGAATAATGATGACCATTTATGAAGGACGGCTAATTGGGAGTAAAGAAATAAATGACATTTAAGTGACATAAATGAAAATGAAGAATAAAGGAAATAACAAGATAAGAATAAGTTCATAGCAAGTAAATAAATGAATACCAATAAATGAATGTGAAAGGCATAATAATTTCCATTATAGAAATCATATGGACTCAATAATACATTTATAACGACCGTGAATTAGTGGGCTTGGCCTAATATTTAGGTTAATGATAATTGTCACTTAGAGGCTACCATAGTTGTGTATATTATTATTGATGTGGGACATCTCGAACTATAGGACCCATAGTGTGGGGAAATATACATTCGTGTATAGGTTTGGGGGAAAATATACTAGGAGTTTGCCTCAGATTTGAAGTATTAAATACTCAGTACCTTTAGGGATGTCAAAGGGCTCACTTTGGGGATTGGGGTATTAAATGACCATTGGGTTTACCTCCTCCCTATTTAAGAATTCTTAAATAACCTATGGCTACGCCTAATTAAGAAATGGGGTCTGCTTTATTTCTAAACAAGAGTTATTAAGTAACCAGAGTGGGCATTTTCCTTGAGTTATATTAGGTAAATCTAAACGAGATTTCAGGTATGGCGGTTGCAGGCTTTGTCAATGTTGTTGATAAACCGGTATTTAGAAGTAGGGCTGACATATAGGCTTTGACTACCATCGGTCCTGAGCGGTCGTCAACAAAGACTTGGGTTACGCCCTAACAGGTTTCGCTTCCTACTATTGTAGAATCCATATGGGATACACGAGGACATCAAAGTTTAATTATTCATTTTTTATCAGAGGTGGGCTAGTTAACCGTTGGATAAATCTTTGAGATGCATTAGTAATATGGCTAATTAAATTATAAAGCTGTATCTAGTGGTCATCGGCCTTTGTACCTAGGGCCGGCTGACTATCGATTACGTTACAAAGGGCCTGCTTCGGGGTTGAGGTATTAAATGGCCATTGTTTCTTCCTCCTCCCTATTTTAGATGTATTAATTGTCGAGGTTTCCTTTCTGGGTAGTACAACACACACACACACACACACATATATATATATACATGCATATATACAGCTATACCTCGGAGAAGGTTAGATATATCGTACGTGCAAGTAGAATTAAATGAATAATCCCATGAATAGTAGACATAACACTTAGATAGAAAGACATAAATCAATAGGCCTAAATTAGCATTATGGATTTATCAGTCACCAAAATGTTGTTTTGAGCCACTCCTCATTACAATCCACATGATAGATTTAGAGGGATAGGTTACTAGTGCAAGATGGGAATGGTAGATGGAGAGGTCTTCTCATTCATTCTCGGCACAAATAAGGCAACTAGATATCCAAAGAATAATATTGATTCCAAGGTTGTAGCCTTAGTCAATATATATATATATATATATATATATATTATACTATTCAGTTGTAAGTTCGCACTCTGATATAATTATGTTTATTATAGGTTACCAACACTAATGATTCATGCCCTAATGAACTTCGGTTTTTGATTTAGTCGAAAAATTTGGGCCCATTAAAGTGCAGGTTGTTGCATTTGGTATTAGAGCATAGGTTAGTCGATCGTAAGAATTAGGATATGCTAAGTGAACATATTTGTATTTTTACTTATATATACATATACATACATACATACACACACACACACACATATATATATATATATATGCCAAACTCTACAAATTTCGACTGTAGAAGTAGTTGCGATCATATTCCTAAAAGATGGATAAGGCAACTTGAGTTGGAACAACAAATAGAGTTAAATTTATATACATGCCCCAATTACCCTATGGGGTGTAGACCGTACTGCAAGGCATTGACCAAGAAGACCATGAGCATAATATATAGAAAGATCCCTGAAGCTGGATGACACGTGACTCCTTTGTTGGGCCTAGGCTACCCTATGATGGTGGATTTTGCTAGATTACCGGTTAAAGATGTACATTTCATCTAGATAGATAGGAAATAAGTACCTAGAGCAAGTTTCCACTAGAATGTGTGCGTAAACCACCACCAAATGATAACTGGATTTTTAGTATATATTCTTGATAAGAAAAGGCTAAGAATAAAGGGAAAAGAAGAAAAGTATGAACGAAAGGACAATTAAAATCAATTTCCAAGTCTAACCACATGTGAAATAATTTAATAAAATATTTTAAATTTTTTGAAAATATTTGAAGTGGTTTTAAATGAATCTATTTAAAAGCAGAAGACCATTCCATTGAAATGTTGTTATTTTTAAAAGGCAAGTAAATGCTAAACATTTCTCCATGTAAGATATTCTATGGAAATAGATTTTTTGAGATATATGTATATAAGGAAATTTGGAAATTTTAATTAAAAGAGCTATTTAGAGACTCTTAGTTAAAATTCAAAACCAACTGGATTAAAATTTTAAAATTGAAGGGGTTCTAATAAGAAGATTTTTCCCTTTTGAAATAAACGGAAAATAGAGCGTATATTTGGCTTAATGATTTTTTTATTTGTGTAAATTCAAAAGTTTAAAATTCTTTCTAAGGATTGGATAATTGGAAATGATATTTGATTTAAATGGGGTAAAGAGAATAAAAGGGTAAAAGTGTCTGATAACGAAGATAGGAAAATATTCCCTTATAAGGAAATTATGGAGAAAAATAACTGAAATAGATTTATACATATTTCTTTTCATGTTAATGAAGAAAAACCCAATTGCTTAAGCAGTAGACGAATGCATACAATTATTCAATGAGTAAAATGATAAAAGAGGAAAAGAATTATATAAGTAGAAGCCATTTAGGTAGAAGAAATATAAATAGTAGCAACATCTGGAAATTTAAATAGAAACAATGTTAGGAATTTATATCAAAATAATGTTAGTACTCTAATTAGAAATTATATAAGAAATTAAAGGAAAAACAAAGGGAAAATGGATAGTTTCCATAAATATGTGTTGTAATTGCACATATCTTTTAAAAACTCCCCCTCATATACTTTAAGAATCTCCGCTAAGGTTGAAAGTGGAAGTCATATGAGTAATAGGAAATAATATGATGAAAGTTATCCTGATCTACTTATTTTTCATTGTTTAAAGTTACAGAAGATGTTTTTGAAAAATTATTTGGTATAAGACTAAGTTTTTGAATGCAAACATAATAAATGTTTTGAGTTAAAAAGTCTACTTTTAAAGAGGTAAATCTCTATTGTAGAATGTCCTTAAAAAGGAAAAAATGATTTAATGATTATTCATGTAATAAAAGCTTGACTCTTACCATTTGAAAAGAATGAAGTAATGAGTTGTTTTAAGGAAAGGATCTTTCTAAATTTCTAACATTGGCTTTTAAACTTAATAAATAAGCTTACTTCTTAAGTTCTAAAGTTATTGCACCCACAGTTAAAGTTGGTTAAAATGAGAAATTTTTCATGGCTCCTATTATAAACCAAGCAACTATGGAATTTAATAAATGATTCTAAGTTTGTATTTTGAAAAGATAAAATTTTAGGTTTAGTACTTCACAATTGAAAGGTTTAATAATTTTATAAAGTGTGGTGAAAACCAAACCAACTTTGATATGGAGTAGATAAGGATGACTGCCTAGATAAGGTGGGATGAAAGTTAAGGCTATGAATAAAATAGCTACAAATACTCGTAGAGTAGCAACAAGGAATCCCTATTGAATCTAAGGAATATTGGTATAAACCTAGGAATATTTTATTAAACATGAGTGAAATCCTTAAGAAGGACCCACAAAGGAATGGGGAAAGGTATCAGAGTACAATTTCGCGAGTCCAAGAGTACTTGCATGATAGATCAAGGACAAGGAAAATAAATAAGGAAATTTGATTACTATCAAGAGATTTGGATTAAAAGAAGATAGTAATATAATTGGAGAAGAGGGTAATGAAATGGCAAACACACATATCGGATGTTGGTTGACTCAAGGTTAAAGAAGGCAATATAGGTGGTTGGAAAGTTATTTCACCAAGCAAATTTTCCGATGAGTTATTCTAAGTGTGCATAGTTTATATTTCTTACCCACTGTAGTATGAAAATGCACAGTCTATCCTATAATTGGTTGCAATGATTGAAGTAATGGATGAACCTTATTTATTAGAAGCCAAAAAGGTAAGTTAAGACATGTGGGTTATAGTAGAAAGAGATACTAGAAATGTCCATCTTAATTGAGTAAGAAGTGATAGGGCCATAACATCATTAATATCAATTGATGTTGAAGTGCAGCCTCCATCAATTGTTTCTTTTAGGTTATTTGGTTTGTAATCCCTAGTTGTCTCCTTTCTAGCATTGAAAAAAGCGTATGATATGATATGAGATATGTTCCTACTTTATTACGATGTTCATTTTTCGAATGAGTTTTGACCACTATATATATTGAAAAATGGTGTAAATAAGGAAATCTCACTACAAAAATATGGACTTTTGGTAGCACTAATACACAGCGTTTCCGCCTATCCTCCATTCAACGCTATATAATGCAGGGCTTCCTACGCTAAGAAGTAGCTATCCTCAACGCTATACGATAAAAAGGTGGGAAACAATTTATTTTGCGCGGGAATAAAAAATGCATGTATTGCCCTTCTTTATGTCCAGCAGCAAACACCGTCTCAAGCAAACCGCATCCTCTTTTATTTCGTCACCTCCACCTCCAGAAAACAGCTAAGCTCCGCGAAATCCCTAAACCGCAACACTCAGACCTAAATCCTAAATCGCGAAACCTTAAATACCACCATCAACAGTCGATCGCCGTAATCATTCTCTCACATAGTCGATCCCAATCCTTAGCCGTAATCAACAGTCAATCGCCGTCATCTGCCTAGAACCCTAATCGCGTTTGCAATGATCTGAAGGTAAATTCAATTTTTACATTTGAACTCCGACACTTAGAAATAATTCGCTTTTAATATGGGTAAATACAATTTGTTCACAATCTATTAGTCAATTTTTAAGACAATTTTCTGTTTCGTTTGGCCTAACAAATCTTTTTTTTTTCACACAAAGATATACAATTTGTGTTCATCAAGTTTCCGTGATCAGTAGAAATGTGGGAATAGTTATTGAACTTCTAACATTGTTGCCTAACCACAGTTTTATTCTTTAATTGAGTATGTTATAACTGTAAAATAAAATATTCGCACCTGTCAATTGCTACCTAATCACAGTTTTACTTTAACATTCTCAGTTTCCACTTTTAGTTGATGATTTCTTGAAGCCATAAGATGCCTTCTAAGTATATATTTGAACCGAATAAATATATATATATGGTAGTATGCCTATCCTGATACTTCCATCTTTTCTTTTACCCAATCGATGCCAACGCTTCTGTGCTGTAAATGCAATTTATCATGTTGATAACCATGTATTATCCATTTTTCAATACTTCACACTTTCAATTTCCCCTATTATTAAATATAATGCATTGTTATTGAAAAATCATGGTCATAGTTATTAAAATTTGTATATTGTTAGCTAATCACAGTTTTACTCTTCTCGTAAATAGAGAGCAAACTTTATAACAAAGAATTTTGAAGTGAAAAGTTTTAATCTTTGAAACAGACTATTTTTGGAAATTGATATGAGTTAAATAAAACATTAAGCAGTGATAATATAATTTTAAACTTTAATACTTTTATACATTTATAGACATAACTTTTAATCTAGATATCTGATTTTGGATCCATTGTAAAAATAATTTGATAACAAACAACTTTGGTTTTGAAAGTTTCTTGAAAATTTTGAAAATTGCTATTTTAAAATCCATTTGAAATCAAGTTAAAAATTCAGGCCTGCATTAAAAAAAACCTAAACGTGTCATAGTATTACTTGGTTACAAAAACTGTGTACGTTTTTATCATATTTTTAAGATGCATGATGAAGGAACACTTAGGTACCAAATATGCTAGGGCTGCTCCTAGCTACAGACATTTTCTTCAAAGGATGTGTAAATACACAAAAAATTACAAAGTTATTTATATCATCGCTTGCTTAATATTATACGAAAATCAGCTTACAACATGGAATTTTGCAATGACTTATATTTATGTTAGCTTCCATTCACGTATTTATATTGGTATAAATTTAGTAACAAGCTCTTACGTTTGCAGAAACGACTACTTTATGTGCGTGTTAACCCTTAAAATCTTGACTTTTCAAATGTTGGTTGTTTTTCACGTTTTTCTTTCTTTTCTTTGTCTCTAAAGTGAAGTTTTACTTATTGAGCTATTTTCTTGATGGAAGGTCTCATTTTTCTGTACTGCTGAAGATTAATATGTAAATACTATAACCGATCTTTCCATATGCAGCAAGTCTTTTGCCGAAACCCTTCAAAGCATAGGTGTTAAAGTAAAATTAATTCTTTATGAAGGCAAAGCTCATATAGATTTGTTTAATCACATGAAAAGTAACTTTTATTTTATTTTTTTAGGTCTTGAATGATATATATATGTATACATATATATATATATATATATTGTCTATATAGTAAACTTACTAATTTTGAGCATCATCTACAATCTATTGTATGGTTTTTGATTTCTAAAGAAAAAATGGAGTGATATAATTTTTTCTACTATAGCATGGTGCCCATAAGATATCGAGTAATCAAATTTCAACTCTGTAAGGGTTGGCTTTTCATGAAAATCAACTGATACATAATAATCTGTACTAGTATAGAGGCAAAAATTCAAATATGCATTTGTGTAATCTTATCATTTTATAGTTTGTGGTGTATAATATGGTTATAATGTGTCTACTGTACCTCCTTCATCATTTTGTATGAATGGCATTATAATAAGCATGCAATTTATATTCTGGAAGCTATACCAAACCTTAATTTGAAATTTCCTGCAATGAGCATGGATATGTATTCTTTCGAACTCTAACACTTAGATTATCATTTGCTTTTGATATTTCTAGTTACCCATATTAACTCTATGATTCCTTGTTGTATAAGTTATGGTTTGTGTCTGCTTATGTCAGGATCAAATTTAAATGTGTTGTATGTTTTATTTGAATTCGGAAAATGAACAAGGTTCAATAGGAAAAATAATGAAATAAAAAATTAGCAAATTACCTCATAGAACAATTCTTGCACTTTATTCACAATACTGTCAGTTTTGCAGTTTTACTTCTGCGTGCACTAAAGTGCCTATTATTCGACTTAACTGGTAAGTATTTTTTGTATCGGTAATATTTAATGAAGTGAGAGGGGATATTTCAGTTGGTACTTTAACTTGATTATGCCATCAGATTGAAGTAGTGGGCATGAAATTTTAGTTGCAAAATTATATCATAAATTTTGAATAAGTACCTTTTTTTGTTATGCCAAGAAATGTGTCCTTATATTTTCCTTATAAATCTTCCTTTTTTTGTTGTTTTTTCCAACACTTGTTTAAGAAATTGCTTGTTTAAAGCTTAACTCACACATCACAAGAATGCATATTCTTGTATTTTGTTGCATGAATGTTTTACTGCCTAATTGAATGTTTAAAGCATGGTTTCATTTGTCATTGTTTGTCTTCTTACAACAACATCCAAGTTGTTTGTTTCCATTGTCCTAGTTACTATGTCATTTGCTTTTTCTTTAATGTCTTTACCTTAGTAACTGCGCTTTAATAATGTCAACAAGATCTTGTGCGGTAACGCTACAAGGGGAAAATGAGCATTTTGATTTCTTTCATCGGTTTCCTTTTAATTATCAATAATTATTACTGAAATATTTTATCGAGCTATTTCATGCAAAGGATGTCATAATTTGCAAAACTTACAATAGTTTTTCTTATCCATTGAGACAGACATCGTAAGACCATTAATTAAATTTTATTTGACAATAAGGATGCTAAAAAATATATACATTGAGAAAACTAGTATATATGCTAGTAGTGTTTATGCTCATATATGAATGTATATCATGTTGTATAAACTGTAAAACCCCAAAAAAAAGCCTATACTTCATTTTTTGTTCTGCTTTTTTATTTGAGAAAACTGATATGCTCAACTTCAAAAACCTTTACCTTTCAATCTAGTTAGTTTTAGGTGATGTTTTCAAAAGAAATTATTTTCGAACATTGTTTGTTTTAAGAAAAAATTCATTAAACATTATCAAGTATCAAACAATAATTCATTAATATATATTGTGAATAAGTGAACTATGCATATTGTATGTATTAAATAGGAAAAGATAACATCATGTTGTTAACCAATGCAAATTCTTTTTCTTGCTTGATTTATAGTCAACATTCAAAGAAAAATGATATCTTTGTACTAACTATAGGATATGGCAAAGAAGAGGAAGATTACTCGCAAACAAAAACAAGCTGAGGAACCAAAAGAAGCAAATATTGAATCCAACGAGCAACCGGAACCAAATTTAGAAACCAATGAGCAACATGAAGCAAATTTAGAAACTAATGAGCAACATGAAGTCAATTTAGAAACCAATGAGCAAGGAATTGAAGCATGTACAGACAATATGATGCAAGTTGAAGAAAATATTGAAAACGAATTTGAAATTGGAAATGATGCGATGGAAAATGAGACTGATATTCAACACACAGATGAAAGTACGATTCAAAAGAAAAAAGCTAGAGGCCAAACTAGAATGAAAAGACTACGTTCGGATCGTGTGTCTCGGATTAACGTTGAATTTAATGACAATGTTGTACCAATAGGAGAAGGTTCTATAAAACTATCTTCGTACTTAGGACCGCTTGTACGGGAGCATGTTCCATTCACGATTGATGATTGGCGGAATATTGGCGATGATTTAAAACATGTGTTGTGGAGATCCATTCAGGTATCACTATATTAAGTACTGCTTATTAAAACTGAACAGTTGCATGAATCATTTGATATTCATATACAAGTTATCTCCCATCATAAACCCACAGTCATTTCCTAGGCCTTTGCTTCCTCTCCATGTCATTTTGAGGCCCTATAAACTGATTTGAGTATTTATACATAGTGGGGTAGTTATGTTTACTTGGGTAACTGAGTTTATAGTTTGTAAAGGTTTTATGAAATTAATTACAGATCTGTTATAAAGTTTCTCGGATAATTTCAATCGTTTGATTCTTAGTAGGTAATAAATAAATTAATTAAATAGAAGTGATAGTCAAGTCCAGGCATTATTTACTATACTGTGAAGGTTGCAGTTCACTGAATAAGTGCAGGTGAGTGGTTTGTGATTTCTTATGCATTCATTCATTGCATTCAACAAAAGATAAATGTATAGTTAATAAAAATAGGTAGAGTGTTGCCGACTTTATATCTTAATCATTATGGCCGACTACCCATGTTTCGGATTCAATGTTATGTCGCATATACAGTCTACATACATTTGAATATTATAAAATGCATACATACAAACGAAGTGGATATAAAACTGTAACAGTTTTGGATTGATGTTTACTATATAAACTTAGGAATGATGCGTTTCTTTTGAATACAAGGAATGTGATGAATGGATTGTTGTTTGTTAAGTGATAAGATATGATTTTATAACGAGACATGATGATTTATTGATGAGAAAGAGCCAAATATATGTACAGGAATATGGAGTTCGTGACCATACCAAATTTACCAACCACAGTCCATGTGTGAATTATATGGAGTTGTTTGTTTGTTCTTTGAAACAAAGCAACGTTGCTTTCCCACCAGTAATGTTTGAGCTGTTGCCTTATATCAGTTATTGCTAGAAATTATAGTGTAATTAACTAAGTTTACAAATATATTGATTGAACAATATATTTGGAATAAAAACTCATCAGTAAATTTTATATGAACTGGTAGAAATGTGGTAAAACCGAACCCCCATTATGCTTAATATGCATCCAACTATTTCAGTGACGTTATATTTTTTAGTCCAACCTATATTTAACTCAGGTTTATAAATTGAAAAATCAAGTATATAATGTAAACCATGATGACTTGACAGACAAAATAATCCTAGATGTGTTGAATAGTGGCATGCATACAATTACAATCATTTGTCATTACATCTGATTTATAGGATTTAAATATAATTGTTATTTTTATACTACAAATGATTTGCAAGTTTTACTGTATACATTAAACATGTTGTAATATAATGATACAGATTATTGTTTGAATGTGTTTAATGATATTAATATTACTATCATTCAATGTATATATAAAATGTACTGATTACCAATCGTTTTGCATTTTGCAGGCTAGATTTAAACTGGATGAGGAGTGGCAGAAAGCGCCTATTTTTCAGCAAATGGGATGCATATGGAGGGCTTCAAAAAGCAGGTTCGTTAGGCAAATACTGGAAGCGAAGAACATGGAGGAAAGAATTAAGCTCAAACCTGGTAATGTCGAAAATATGAAGGATTGGAGGGATTTTCTAAGAAAGAAAACAGACTCAAAGTTCAAGGTAAATAAATACCAAATTCAATTGTATTACGTAATAATTATAATTATTCAGTGTATTATATCTTTTCATCTTAGGCACAAAGTGATCAATTCAAAGCTTTTAGAAGTTTTCAAGTGCCACATACAGTAAGTCGCAAAGGAATGGCTCGATTAGCGAAAGATATGGTGAGAAAGAACAACTAGTTTAATTTGTGTAACATATTATGATTATGTATTTAATACAACCACATTCACTTTATCTATCATTCTTAACATAGAAACAGGAGAGTGGTGGCCACATCTCCATTCCTAGAAGTCAAATTTGGATTAAATCCCGCACTCGAAAGAATGGCGAAGCAGTTAATACATATGTTCTAGAGACTATTGTAAGACACCACAATATTGATAAAAAAATTGTATAGTATTGTCTTTCTATCCGTTATTGGCATTCTATCTATTACTTATATGTGAATAACGTTAACTTTTGTAGGAAAAGGTTAAAAAAATTGAAAGTGAATCAAACTCAACCAACAGTTCTTTGAGAGAACATGCTCTCTCCCAAGTGTTGGGTCAGGATAAACCTGGACGACTACGAGCAATGGGAAGAGGTGCACCAAGTTCTTGCTCTCACAAGCTAAAGATGATAGAATTTCACAATTGGAAGAGGAGGTTCGCTTGCTAAAGAAAAATCTGGTATATAACATATCAATCTTTACTTGTTATTCTACTTGTGTGGTAATATTAGAGATAATGTTCGATTTTTTTTTCATATGGTTTTTTAATCCATCGTCCACACTTGATTTTTTAGGTTACTGCATGTCAAAGAGAAGAATCAATGCCTCGGGTAAACATCGAATATTAGCATATGCATAATTTCACGTTTACATATGTGTGCATATGATACTTTGCTATTAAACATCAAATACATTATCATTGTGATATTATCTAAAAATTAATTTTAATATAGTCTTTAACTTCAGACGCTTCTAATTAATTGCAGAGCAATGGAAATACATTCGATAAATGTGATTTATTGGATTGGAGCGGAACCGATGAAATAGTTTCTGAAGGAAGAGTCGTGTCAAGTGATCCAAATGAGCTTGTACATAGAATTCCTCTAGGACCAAATGCAAAGATAGTTTTGATTGAGTTTCCAAGGAAATTGGATGCTTTTTTATGGAGAGCCGTGATTCATACGATACATATTGGAGAGGCTGCCGGTATGTTAGTAGCATGGCCTGCCGATAAAGTTATTTTGCATAAGCTAGATCAAATCGACAACACGGTAAATTAAATATCACTTTATTTATAATTTTTATTTCAAAATACAACTATTAATTTCATAAATACATATTTTTTTGGAATAGACTAAAAGTAGCAGAACAGAGCCTTCATGCAAGCTATATGATTGGGTCGGAGGTGAAGAAGTAGTTTCTGAAGGACGCTTGTACTCTAGCGATCCAAACCAGCTTGTGAATGGCGTTCCTATTGGACCATCAACTATGGTAGTTTCTATTGATAATCCAAACAACCCCAAGGCCTTTTTATGGAAACCAAGAAATAATATGATATATGTTGGAGATGCCGTTGGTAATAAAGTTGCTTGGCCAAAATCAAAAGTAGTTGTCGAGAAAGCTAAAGCACCATCATTTGTTTCTAATAGTGGCAACGTAACATCTCATACGGTAATATGTTTAAACATAATTATAGCAACTTGTTATCAAATTTATTAATATATATATATATATATATATTTATTAAAACCATCACTTTTCTTTTTCTTGTTTGATAGAGTGGAAGGCCAGCCCCCAAAAGCAAATGCAGGCTGATTGATGTTGGTGGAACAGCAACAATAGTTGCCGAAGGGGTTGTGGCTTCAACCGATCCAAATGAAATGGTCCATTTTGTTCAACTTGGAAGAGACGCCGTTAAAGTTTGGGTAGTGAATGCTACAGTTCCCGATGCAGTTCTGTGGAGACCATCTTCTGATCTTGTCTGCATTGAAGATGCTGTATGCTCTACAGTGGCATGGCCAACCTCAAAAGTTGTGATAGAATCAAGTTCTAGTAAGTATAATTTTTTCATACATATATACAAAATTTCAAAATGTATTCATATTTGATTGTATGATTTAATTCTTGACATTATACGGTTTTCTTTTATATAGGTAACCATTGTTAAAGTTTGTTGATTGATCAAAAGAAAAGAAAGCTTCACAACTGCACTCTAGGTAAATATACGAATAATACATCATGCATAAAAGTCATTTTATGTTTTTAGTTTGATATGCATATTTTGGTTCTTATCAAAGTGTAGCACTGTGGTCAGATATACGAATATGTAAATATACGAATATGTGAAGTTTGATGGTCTGGGTGGTTTGCAGTGGGAAGTGGTCAGAAGTGTAGCACTGTTTGTGAGTAATTTACTTTTAATCACATGCCAACCTTAGCTGCCCATGCAGTAATCTAAGTTTGATGTATATCATTGTATCATGTGTTATACGAGCATTCACATATTAATTAATCAATATACGAACATGTAATTGTTTATTTGCCATGATGGAATTGATGGCGAAAATATAACCAGTTTACAAAGCAAAATCTGAGCGGTTTTTTTCTGCTGATTTTATACCCCAGTAACTCATGTGTTGATAACCGTATTATCCGTCTTTTCCTAAATGGGTTGCTTGCGAGGTATTTTCCTTTGTTTAATTATTAATATCATGTTATATACATGTATAATTTCTCACATTGCACTGTTGCTTTGTGATTTGGGTTGATAAAGAGAAAACTATTAGCTATGAAGAGTTGTCTGCTTAAATTTTTTCAGGAGCAGAAAGATATTTCTGAATAGTATCTTCAGTGGATACCTTAGTACTCTTATAGCTCGAGTATTTTGGATTAATGTACCTAAAGTTACAAAGAAGTTATCATCCATTCAAGAGCCTAATCCCCACTGTCTTGTTTATTCAGCACTTTAATAATAGCCTAGTTTCGCCCCAAAAAAAGCTGTTGATGGAAGACACAAATAATGTGAGTTTTCTGATATATTTTTTTCCTTTTATTTTTACATGAAAGTAGAATTGTATTAAACATGTTTCAAATTATTTGCATGACATTATATTATCCTCTGTTGGAACATAAGATTTGAGTTTACATTTCATAATTTAAAGTATAGTTTTGTATAAAAACTCGCTTAGAGTAGTTACCAACCTATTGTTGGTTATTTTTTTTATAGATTTTAGATCTCCAGTTGAGTATTGCAGCAATAATACAAAGTCCAGAGAATGCCTTTTAATGTGTTAAGGAGATTAAGCGGTTATTTTTTTATGAATTAATTATGGTTATATATCATGGTACAAAGAGAGTAAATGCTTGAATGTAAGAAGGAATGAGCATT
The DNA here is from genome assembly GCA_030737815.1 of Allium fistulosum. NCBI lineage: Eukaryota > Viridiplantae > Streptophyta > Magnoliopsida > Asparagales > Amaryllidaceae > Allium > Allium fistulosum. The sequence continues at coordinate 333,067,279 of CM060906.1, forward strand.
TATTCAGGTTTTAATATTCCTGCACCTGTATTGGTTTCATTGGAAGAATTTGTTTGCTTCTATCATATAACCTCCATCTTTTTTTATGACTGTGGAACCACAATTATAAAAAGACTATTTTTTTGGCCAAAACAGTTTGCTGCTATTAAGTGATCAATATTGTTTGGTTATATCGTACCTCCGTATTTATTGCGTTATATAAATATAATGGTTATTTATGATACCATGTGCAATCTGTAAAGGAATTTCGTACTTATAATTATTACCTTTAGTGACGTGTAAATATTAAGAGGTGTTTTGGTCTTAGTGAAAAATATGATTTTTTTTTTAAATTCAATGGTAATAGTCCTTGTATTTAACTACTTACGCTCCTTGGGGTGCTTTTGGACAATATTTTCATTCCTAGTTCATATAGTTAATGCTTCTTAGCATACGAGGTCACCCTCTACTGAAATGCATTTTTACTTGATTAGCAACGTCTAACTTCATTTGATCCACGTATATACTAATCGACATAAATGTCGATGATGACGTAATAAAATCGGTCCATAGTTTCTGATTTTCTTCTCTCAGCTAATCGCAAAGAGTCATCAACATATCTATAGGGTTCTCATAAGTTAGCATTCTCGTTGTTGTAGTTATTTTTTCATCAAATCTCGGGTTTTACAAGCATTTGATTTGGGAAAAAAAATATTAGTCATAAACTTTCATCTCATAATGTTCTGTGTGCATTGAATTTTGTACAAACCTTCATCAACTGACTATTGAACTGCTTTCGTGTTTATTGTAACGACCCCGAATTTTATATAAATTTAAATTGATAATTTAAAGAATTTTTGAATAAAATTTGTAAAATTAAGTATAAAATGGATTAATTGATCTCGAGTTTCCCCGAATACAGATAAATTCTGTATACATCATTTCAATTTAAAAATATAGTACATATTGTACATATATGTGAATATATATGTGTACGTGATATATGAGAAAATTTGAAGTAATATATATGTATATTGAATTCGAGTTTAAATCTAAGTTTAAATGGTTTAATAATAATAATAATAATAATAAAACAATAAGTAAAATAAAATAAAATAAATACAATAGTAAAATAACATAAGTATGTACACTTAAAACAAAACCAAAGCAAAAGTTTGTAGAGCAAATACGAATATGAAAACAAGTAAACAAAAGCTTGTGAAGGAAGCCATCATGTTCAAGTACCTTCAGCCGAAATGCAAGTATATATTCAAATATACAATCAAATAAAATAACCATTTGTACAAAGCCTAATTAATGCTTGGCCACCAAATCAATATATCAGCCTCCAAGATCTTGCCTGGTAAACAAAATGGTACCAAAGAAAGCAATGCTATCTTCTCAGCCGAAACAATATCACCTGCACAATATTAAGTAAAGAAATATATATAGATGTAGACTTGCAAAAGAAGAAATAAAATAAGGTGATGTTGTACAAGGCAATTAATAACAACATCACTTCAGCCACTACAACAAATCTGCATAGCCCCAAACGAAAATATCACTGATCAAAACTTGTACAAATTTTATCATCACCTTGTACCAAATATTTTAACCAGCAAACTCACTCTTTTATCAAGCCTTCCTCATATCAATTCGTTCATCTTCAAAGTTAAGAAAATCTGAAGTGATCTCATCTTCTAAAATTTAAACAAAACTCGAACAACTTCAACTTTGGAATTCCTGAAGCATTCCCAAGGCAAGGTTTTCAATGACCAAATTCAGCTTCAAATTTGCAAATCATCAGACTTCAAGTAATTCAAAGTTCAAGAGTCAAGTCTACAGCCTGGAAAGAATTTAAAATTTAAAAGCTCTCAACCTAAATCAAGCACGCAAATTCAAACTGTTTTCAACATTAAAGTGCTCTGTTCTTATTCCTGGAAAAACAATGGTGAGCAAACTTCTTTTAAAAACCTCCTTTATATTAGCAATCTTTGAAGTATGAATCTGTATAGTTAATTCATGAATAACCTTGTGTTGAATTGCATATTGTTAGTTCTGTATAAGTATGAGGGATATACTGTATATTTTGATAATCCTGTCTTCTTGCTCCTGGTTACAGAGTAATCCTAAACAAGGAAATTTTTTTATTATTAAATTTCATACAAACATCCTTAACTTAGGATTTTTGAACAAAAATAGTTGTTTAAAACTTGAAACCATGGTCCAGGAAGTTTTAGTTAAGAATAGAAAAAATTTGAATCTGTAAACTTCAAATTTACTGTAAAAAGAAATTTTTATGAGAAACTCGAATACTTTAATTTGTTGAATAGATTGTATAACTTGAATAAACATAAAGGAATAAGATTTTTGAAATAAAAATAGTGATTTGTAGTTGAGTATTCAAAGAGTATTTGGTTTTTGAACAAAAATAACATTTTTTCGAATTACCACTGATTGAGTTAATGATAAATGTTGAAATTTGAACTGAAGCTAGTTTGAACCTCAATAATGATGAGAAAAATACTAAATGATTTTTCGAATGGATGAAATTGCCGTTCGAACCCAAAGTAGGGTTTAAGATGGAGTTTTGCAGTGGGTCGAAAGCAAGGTGATTGCATCACCTAGGAGCGATCGAGTTTTATGAAACTCGAGGGGATGGAAGATGTGGACGTTATCGTGGTGTGGCCGAAAGCGTTGGTTTTTCTGGTGACCGAGACGTGGCGGCGAAGCGATTGTGTTCGATGGGTTTCGAGTTGCCGTTCGTTTGAACGAGCAAAAGTTGCATTCGAGTTTTTCACGTCGACCTGGGTTTTGTTTTCGAATGAGGGGATGAATTGGGATTTGCTGGCGATCGCGATGGTCATCGGAGGGGCGCCGCGATGATGTGCACGTGCACGATTTCAATTCGCGTGTCAGTGATTTGGGTGGGAGGAGAACTCGAAGAAGGGTTCGAGTTGATGGTGGATATACTCGGGTATGTCGTGTGATTGAGAAATGTTGTTTTCAGCAGTTGTTTTTTTTTAAAACTTAAAACTAAGCAGAGAAAAAAATGGGGGAAGAAAGGGAAGATGGCTCGGGGAGGTGACGAAGAAGAACTGGTTTTGGCTCGAGCGAGAAACATTTTTTGCTCGGGTTTTATTTCCAGAGTTAGCCAATTGATTTCCAGTGTGATGTTTAGTACTCTAAAAACAACAAGTGTTAGATATTATAAGTTAAGAATTTTGATTTAATAAACAACTTAGTGTTTAAATTGATTTGTCATTGAGAATTTGTTAATTAAACAAATCAAGTTAATTAATTTAAATTGGTAGTTAATTAAAATAATAAATTAAGAAATAATCAACAAATCAAGTAAATTAAGATTTAATTAATTCATAATTAAGTAAAATTAAACATTAATTTAAAAATGATTAGTAAAGATATTTATGTGGTTAATTCAGTTTAATCACAATTACTTGAATCAACTACGATTGACCATCATCAAATATTCTGTTTTAGATTGATATTTCTGTTATGATACCGTGATTGTTTTGTATTGCACTGTGATCTGTGATTTCTATTTCTGTGATATATTACTATGTGAATATGTAAAACCCTTGACCCGTAAATGACACTTGAATTTCGATGCGACAGGGAGTCGGATTCCAGTTGGTTATCCGAAACCCACATCGAATTATAATTGTGAATCTTTGTGACTGATAAATTTATTTTATCTATGAATCTGTGAATGAAGATAAGCGTTATCGATTATACCGCTTATCGATATATCTGTGATGATTGATGTTGCACTATTGTGTGTAAAACCCTGGACCACACTTATACACACACAAATATGGATTTCACATGGAAATCGGTTAAGTCATAGATGATTTAAATTTAATGTTTTGAAATTGAAATTTTAATTTCAATTGATTTTGAAATTGGAAATTTGGGTTTAATATGAAAAGCTTTTGAAATGGGATTTCAAAGATAAAAGTTATTTTGAATAACTTAATCGAGTTTTGAAAATTTAAATAATTTGATTTAAATTTGAATTCAAGTTTGAAATTGAATCCTATGATTTGAAACTAGGGATTAAAGATGCTGTACAAGTTATATAGGGGTTAAAACATTTTAAAGATATTGATTTGGAAATTTGAATTTTTATTCAAGGGTTTTAACTCGTGTAAATATAACTGGATTTTTCTGAAACGAAACTATTTGTTTTCAAATAGTAAAAGCTTTCACATAAGTAATGAATTTCCAAATTGTGTTGAACGGTTTCAAGTTTGAAATAGAATTGAAATGTTTTGAAATTTATGAAATGAGTCTTTGATTCAAAGACCGAATGAGTTAATCCAACTTGAAATGGAATTGTTTTGAAAGCTATAAGTTAAATCTTGATTTAAAGATTTAACGAGTTAATTCAATTGAAATGGAAATCGATTTGAAATTCTATGAATGAATCTTTGTGAACGGGGTGAACTTTATGAATTGAATCTTTTTAAAAAAAGATTAAAAGTGTGGAAATTGTTTAAACCATTAAAGGTTTTTGAAATGAATCTTTTATTTAAAAGATTGGAAATGGTAATTTGTTTTACCATTCGAATGAAAAGTTTTGGACTTTAAGCTGTGATTTAACTGAGACCCCAGTATCTATATGATTTTTTAATTGCGCTCGTTATTCGGTTTAGTCGGGAGAGGACCTTTGTGTCATATAACCCATTCCGAATAGTGATACGTCGTATATGGATGGCATTTGAAGACCGGTGGTGAAGACCGGGTATTTGCGAGAGCGATATGATGACCTATCGATTTTCTCTGCATCATGGCTCCGGTATAGAGATTCCCTAAGTGATGGGAAGTCCGATCGAGATTGTGAATACCCGGATTTGCAAGGGCTTCTTTGGAAGTGCCTTCGGTTCTGTTCGGACCCGGAACAGACTTGTATGGATGTGTGTCTGACATTACACTTTGAGATGTAAAGCTGGTTTCTATCAAATACATTTCTGTTGGTGGCGGAGAATTTATTCTCTTAGCTTAACACCCTTCTCTGAGACGTACGAGCTCAGAGGTTATGTAGTTGATGGTTACTAGTGATACATTCCCAATTTGGTAATGTGGCATACGAATTGCTGCTGATCATTTGTTGATCGAAGCGTGGCTTTGTGAAAAAGCGTGGCTTTGTGGACGAGACTTCGTCGAGCCTCACAACCCGGTAATGGTCGAAACAGGAATGTTGCGACAAAGGTTTGTAGGGGTAGCGCCCCTAGGGTATGTCATTTCCTTCTGGATAAAGGGTGGTATCATGGTATGGAGCCCAGATACTTAACTCGTGTGGACACGGTAATTTATTACTGTATGATGTTGCTTTGTTGGTTTTCGGGATCCCGGATAAAGGTCGGTAACGACCGGGGAATGACATAGCTCGTGTGTTAGTTACCTAGTTACAGCTCGGTTAGAGTGTGAGGTAGCGTCGGCCTTTTGTTTGCAGAGATCCGGTTAGGATCCGGGGCGTCTTTCCAGAGGCGTTTCTATTTCGGTAAGGAAGTTCCTTAGCCTGATCATTTGTTGGAAATCCAAAGAAACAATACGAACCCTGTACGGTTTTAGTTGTATTACCTGCTATGAAATGTGGCGGTAACCTGCTATTGGACGTAGTAGCTATAGTAGGCATACAACAATAGTTGTATGTTGGCTAAGATTGATATTATATTTTCGAAATGTTTTCGACACTATGCACTAATGATAATAATATCGAATGATTTTTGCGTAGTAAGCATGTTTGACTATCATAAGGAGAAATCTCCTCCAATTCTGCGATTGCATTGTGTGTGTGGCGGGAGGCCTTATGGTAGTTTCATTTTCGAAAAGCATTGCGGGTTTCAATGTTTAAAAGCCTTTTGTGTTGTTTAAAGATAAACTGTTTTTGTTGCTCACACCAGTCCCATGACTGATCCGGAGTTTATTGTTCCCTTCCTAAACTCTGGGTGCCCACTATTTTCCACACGGGCAGTCTAGAGTTGGGTTTTCTCAGATATTCAGGTTGAGTAGATTATCTGGAGCTAGTTCAGTTCTTGGAGTTCATGGACTGACGTTGCTTATCTTGGAGCATTCTATTGGAGACATTCTATCCGCTGCTGGTGTTATCTATTTTCTTTTCCGCTGTATCATTTTTGTTATCTCTGATATTGTTGTATCATATTGATACCATTGTTGTATATCATACTGGATATTGTATTCATTGGAGTTGTATATGATATCATTTATTTCTCTTTATTCCGCTGTGTTGTTTACTTAACTGTGTTATAAGCTCCGACGAATCGGATTTGAACGGTCGAATCTACGGCATTCTAGTACAAGGTGAAGTACGGATGTTGATTTTCGAGCGCGAAAATCCGAGTCGTTACATTTGGTATCAGAGCTAAGGTTGAACTTTAGCTCAGGAGTATAACACATTAAGTAGCTCATTAGAGATGGGGTGAAGTATACCCTAGAATGAGTAATTCTCAGATATCAGTCCGTATGCCTCAGTAAATTCTCTTGCTATCCATTGATAGTGAGTATGAGTGCGAGAAGAGGATGAGATAGGGGACAGGGGAATACGATTATAAATGGTCAATACCCTGTAACAACGAGGAAGTAATCTTTTCTCTATCAATCTCTTTTGTTCAGCCTCTTTCTTCAATTCTTTGATGGTTCCTGGTAGATACAGGTAGAAGATTCGATATATTTAAATGGGACATAAACTCCGAATTGACCAAAATTGTTTGTTTGGATGTATTGGTTGTTTTGGTTGCTATGGTTGATAGGTATAATTTGGATTCTAAACTAAAATTTTGAAATCGTATCTATATATCTATCTATTCTTTGGGACCGGATATATTCTACGAATGGTTAGTTATCCCTTCGGACTAACCGATGCTATTGTATATTTCGTAGATCTGGATAACCCGAGTATCTTGTGAAGTGTTAAAACAGATTCGTTCTTATATCTGTTATCGATATTCTGATTTGGTAAACCAAATTCAGAATAGATGTTCAGTTTGAGTTGATGAAACATTCTTCATCCGTCTTTGTTTTCGTGCCTGTGAATTTCGAGGACGAAATTCTTTTAAGGGGGGAAGTCTGTAACGACCCCGAATTTTATATAAATTTAAATTGATAATTTAAAGAATTTTTGAATAAAATTTGTAAAATTAAGTATAAAATGGATTAATTGATCTCGAGTTTCCCCGAATACAGATAAATTCTGTATACATCATTTCAATTTAAAAATATAGTACATATTGTACATATATGTGAATATATATGTGTACGTGATATATGAGAAAATTTGAAGTAATATATATGTATATTGAATTCGAGTTTAAATCTAAGTTTAAATGGTTTAATAATAATAATAATAATAATAAAACAATAAGTAAAATAAAATAAAATAAATACAATAGTAAAATAACATAAGTATGTACACTTAAAACAAAACCAAAGCAAAAGTTTGTAGAGCAAATACGAATATGAAAACAAGTAAACAAAAGCTTGTGAAGGAAGCCATCATGTTCAAGTACCTTCAGCCGAAATGCAAGTATATATTCAAATATACAATCAAATAAAATAACCATTTGTACAAAGCCTAATTAATGCTTGGCCACCAAATCAATATATCAGCCTCCAAGATCTTGCCTGGTAAACAAAATGGTACCAAAGAAAGCAATGCTATCTTCTCAGCCGAAACAATATCACCTGCACAATATTAAGTAAAGAAATATATATAGATGTAGACTTGCAAAAGAAGAAATAAAATAAGGTGATGTTGTACAAGGCAATTAATAACAACATCACTTCAGCCACTACAACAAATCTGCATAGCCCCAAACGAAAATATCACTGATCAAAACTTGTACAAATTTTATCATCACCTTGTACCAAATATTTTAACCAGCAAACTCACTCTTTTATCAAGCCTTCCTCATATCAATTCGTTCATCTTCAAAGTTAAGAAAATCTGAAGTGATCTCATCTTCTAAAATTTAAACAAAACTCGAACAACTTCAACTTTGGAATTCCTGAAGCATTCCCAAGGCAAGGTTTTCAATGACCAAATTCAGCTTCAAATTTGCAAATCATCAGACTTCAAGTAATTCAAAGTTCAAGAGTCAAGTCTACAGCCTGGAAAGAATTTAAAATTTAAAAGCTCTCAACCTAAATCAAGCACGCAAATTCAAACTGTTTTCAACATTAAAGTGCTCTGTTCTTATTCCTGGAAAAACAATGGTGAGCAAACTTCTTTTAAAAACCTCCTTTATATTAGCAATCTTTGAAGTATGAATCTGTATAGTTAATTCATGAATAACCTTGTGTTGAATTGCATATTGTTAGTTCTGTATAAGTATGAGGGATATACTGTATATTTTGATAATCCTGTCTTCTTGCTCCTGGTTACAGAGTAATCCTAAACAAGGAAATTTTTTTATTATTAAATTTCATACAAACATCCTTAACTTAGGATTTTTGAACAAAAATAGTTGTTTAAAACTTGAAACCATGGTCCAGGAAGTTTTAGTTAAGAATAGAAAAAATTTGAATCTGTAAACTTCAAATTTACTGTAAAAAGAAATTTTTATGAGAAACTCGAATACTTTAATTTGTTGAATAGATTGTATAACTTGAATAAACATAAAGGAATAAGATTTTTGAAATAAAAATAGTGATTTGTAGTTGAGTATTCAAAGAGTATTTGGTTTTTGAACAAAAATAACATTTTTTCGAATTACCACTGATTGAGTTAATGATAAATGTTGAAATTTGAACTGAAGCTAGTTTGAACCTCAATAATGATGAGAAAAATACTAAATGATTTTTCGAATGGATGAAATTGCCGTTCGAACCCAAAGTAGGGTTTAAGATGGAGTTTTGCAGTGGGTCGAAAGCAAGGTGATTGCATCACCTAGGAGCGATCGAGTTTTATGAAACTCGAGGGGATGGAAGATGTGGACGTTATCGTGGTGTGGCCGAAAGCGTTGGTTTTTCTGGTGACCGAGACGTGGCGGCGAAGCGATTGTGTTCGATGGGTTTCGAGTTGCCGTTCGTTTGAACGAGCAAAAGTTGCATTCGAGTTTTTCACGTCGACCTGGGTTTTGTTTTCGAATGAGGGGATGAATTGGGATTTGCTGGCGATCGCGATGGTCATCGGAGGGGCGCCGCGATGATGTGCACGTGCACGATTTCAATTCGCGTGTCAGTGATTTGGGTGGGAGGAGAACTCGAAGAAGGGTTCGAGTTGATGGTGGATATACTCGGGTATGTCGTGTGATTGAGAAATGTTGTTTTCAGCAGTTGTTTTTTTTTAAAACTTAAAACTAAGCAGAGAAAAAAATGGGGGAAGAAAGGGAAGATGGCTCGGGGAGGTGACGAAGAAGAACTGGTTTTGGCTCGAGCGAGAAACATTTTTTGCTCGGGTTTTATTTCCAGAGTTAGCCAATTGATTTCCAGTGTGATGTTTAGTACTCTAAAAACAACAAGTGTTAGATATTATAAGTTAAGAATTTTGATTTAATAAACAACTTAGTGTTTAAATTGATTTGTCATTGAGAATTTGTTAATTAAACAAATCAAGTTAATTAATTTAAATTGGTAGTTAATTAAAATAATAAATTAAGAAATAATCAACAAATCAAGTAAATTAAGATTTAATTAATTCATAATTAAGTAAAATTAAACATTAATTTAAAAATGATTAGTAAAGATATTTATGTGGTTAATTCAGTTTAATCACAATTACTTGAATCAACTACGATTGACCATCATCAAATATTCTGTTTTAGATTGATATTTCTGTTATGATACCGTGATTGTTTTGTATTGCACTGTGATCTGTGATTTCTATTTCTGTGATATATTACTATGTGAATATGTAAAACCCTTGACCCGTAAATGACACTTGAATTTCGATGCGACAGGGAGTCGAATTCCAGTTGGTTATCCGAAACCTACATCGAATTATAATTGTGAATCTTTGTGACTGATAAATTTATTTTATCTATGAATCTATGAATGAAGATAAGCGTTATCGATTATACCGCTTATCGATATATCTGTGATGATTGATGTTGCACTATTGTGTGTAAAACCCTGGACCACACTTATACACACACAAATATGGATTTCACATGGAAATCGGTTAAGTCATAGATGATTTAAATTTAATGTTTTGAAATTGAAATTTTAATTTCAATTGATTTTGAAATTGGAAATTTGGGTTTAATATGAAAAGCTTTTGAAATGGGATTTCAAAGATAAAAGTTATTTTGAATAACTTAATCGAGTTTTGAAAATTTAAATAATTTGATTTAAATTTGAATTCAAGTTTGAAATTGAATCCTATGATTTGAAACTAGGGATTAAAGATGCTGTACAAGTTATATAGGGGTTAAAACATTTTAAAGATATTGATTTGGAAATTTGAATTTTTATTCAAGGGTTTTAACTCGTGTAAATATAACTGGATTTTTCTGAAACGAAACTATTTGTTTTCAAATAGTAAAAGCTTTCACATAAGTAATGAATTTCCAAATTGTGTTGAACGGTTTCAAGTTTGAAATAGAATTGAAATGTTTTGAAATTTATGAAATGAGTCTTTGATTCAAAGACCGAATGAGTTAATCCAACTTGAAATGGAATTGTTTTGAAAGCTATAAGTTAAATCTTGATTTAAAGGTTTAACGAGTTAATTCAATTGAAATGGAAATCGATTTGAAATTCTATGAATGAATCTTTGTGAACGGGGTGAACTTTATGAATTGAATCTTTTTAAAAAAAGATTAAAAGTGTGGAAATTGTTTAAACCATTAAAGGTTTTTTAAATGAATCTTTTATTTAAAAGATTGGAAATGGTAATTTGTTTTACCATTCGAATGAAAAGTTTTGGACTTTAAGCTGTGATTTAACTGAGACCCCAGTATCTATATGATTTTTTAATTGCGCTCGTTATTCGGTTTAGCCGGGAGAGGACCTTTGTGTCATATAACCCATTCCGAATAGTGATACGTCGTATATGGATGGCATTTGAAGACCGGTGGTGAAGACCGGGTATTTGCGAGAGCGATATGATGACCTATCGATTTTCTCTGCATCATGGCTCCGGTATAGAGATTCCCTAAGTGATGGGAAGTCCGATCGAGATTGTGAATACCCGGATTTGCAAGGGCTTCTTTGGAAGTGCCTTCGGTTCTGTTCGGACCCGGAACAGACTTGTATGGATGTGTGTCTGACATTACACTTTGAGATGTAAAGCTGGTTTCTATCAAATACATTTCTGTTGGTGGCGGAGAATTTATTCTCTTAGCTTAACACCCTTCTCTGAGACGTACGAGCTCAGAGGTTATGTAGTTGATGGTTACTAGTGATACATTCCCAATTTGGTAATGTGGCATACGAAGTGCTGCTGATCATTTGTTGATCGAAGCGTGGCTTTGTGAAAAAGCGTGGCTTTGTGGACGAGACTTCGTCGAGCCTCACAACCCGGTAATGGTCGAAACAGGAATGTTGCGACAAAGGTTTGTAGGGGTAGCGCCCCTAGGGTATGTCATTTCCTTCTGGATAAAGGGTGGTATCATGGTATGGAGCCCAGATACTTAACTCGTGTGGACACGGTAATTTATTACTGTATGATGTTGCTTTGTTGGTTTTCGGGATCCCGGATAAAGGTCGGTAACGACCGGGGAATGACATAGCTCGTGTGTTAGTTACCTAGTTACAGCTCGGTTAGAGTGTGAGGTAGCGTCGGCCTTTTGTTTGCAGAGATCCGGTTAGGATCCGGGGCGTCTTTCCAGAGGCGTTTCTATTTCGGTAAGGAAGTTCCTTAGCCTGATCATTTGTTGGAAATCCAAAGAAACAATACGAACCCTGTACGGTTTTAGTTGTATTACCTGCTATGAAATGTGGCGGTAACCTGCTATTGGACGTAGTAGCTATAGTAGGCATACAACAATAGTTGTATGTTGGCTAAGATTGATATTATATTTTCGAAATGTTTTCGACACTATGCACTAATGATAATAATATCGAATGATTTTTGCGTAGTAAGCATGTTTGACTATCATAAGGAGAAATCTCCTCCAATTCTGCGATTGCATTGTGTGTGTGGCGGGAGGCCTTATGGTAGTTACATTTTCGAAAAGCATTGCGGGTTTCAATGTTTAAAAGCCTTTTGTGTTGTTTAAAGATAAACTGTTTTTGTTGCTCACACCAGTCCCATGACTGATCCGGAGTTTATTGTTCCCTTCCTAAACTCTGGGTGCCCACTATTTTCCACACGGGCAGTCTAGAGTTGGGTTTTCTCAGATATTCAGGTTGAGTAGATTATCTGGAGCTAGTTCAGTTCTTGGAGTTCATGGACTGACGTTGCTTATCTTGGAGCATTCTATTGGAGACATTCTATCCGCTGCTGGTGTTATCTATTTTCTTTTCTGCTGTATCATTTTTGTTATCTCTGATATTGTTGTATCATATTGATACCATTGTTGTATATCATACTGGATATTGTATTCATTGGAGTTGTATATGATATCATTTATTTCTCTTTATTCCGCTGTGTTGTTTACTTAACTGTGTTATAAGCTCCGGCGAATCGGATTTGAACGGTCGAATCTACGGCATTCTAGTACAAGGTGAAGTACGGATGTTGATTTTCGAGCGTGAAAATCCGAGTCGTTACATTTGGTATCAGAGCTAAGGTTGAACTTTAGCTTAGGAGTATAACACATTAAGTAGCTCATTAGAGATGGGGTGAAGTATACCCTAGAATGAGTAATTCTCAGATATCAGTCCGTATGCCTCAGTAAATTCTCTTGCTATCCATTGATAGTGAGTATGAGTGCGAGAAGAGGATGAGATAGGGGACAGGGGAATACGATTATAAATGGTCAATACCCTGTAACAACGAGGAAGTAATCTTTTCTCTATCAATCTCTTTTGTTCAGCCTCTTTCTTCAATTCTTTGATGGTTCCTGGTAGATACAGGTAGAAGATTCGATATATTTAAATGGGACATAAACTCCTAATTGACCAAAATTGTTTGTTTGGATGTATTGGTTGTTTTGGTTGCTATGGTTGATAGGTATAATTTGGATTCTAAACTAAAATTTTGAAATCGTATCTATATATCTATCTATTCTTTGGGACCGGATATATTCTACGAATGGTTAGTTATCCCTTCGGACTAACTGATGCTATTGTATATTTCGTAGATCTGGATAACCCGAGTATCTTGTGAAGTGTTAAAACAGATTCGTTCTTATATCTGTTATCGATATTCTGATTTGGTAAACCAAATTCAGAATAGATGTTCAGTTTGAGTTGATGAAACATTCTTCATCCGTCTTTGTTTTCGTGCCTGTGAATTTCGAGGACGAAATTCTTTTAAGGGGGGAAGTCTGTAACGACCCCGAATTTTATATAAATTTAAATTGATAATTTAAAGAATTTTTGAATAAAATTTGTAAAATTAAGTATAAAATGGATTAATTGATCTCGAGTTTCCCCGAATACACATAAATTCTATATACATCATTTCAATTTAAAAATATAGTACATATTGTACATATATGTGAATATATATGTGTACGTGATATATGAGAAAATTTGAAGTAATATATATGTATATTGAATTCGAGTTTAAATCTAAGTTTAAATGGTTTAATAATAATAATAATAATAATAAAACAATAAGTAAAATAAAATAAAATAAATACATTAGTAAAATAACATAAGTATGTACACTTAAAACAAAACCAAAGCAAAAGTTTGTAGAGCAAATACGAATATGAAAACAAGTAAACAAAAGCTTGTGAAGGAAGCCATCATGTTCAAGTACCTTCAGCCGAAATGCAAGTATATATTCAAATATACAATCAAATAAAATAACCATTTGTACAAAGCCTAATTAATGCTTGGCCACCAAATCAATATATCAGCCTCCAAGATCTTGCCTGGTAAACAAAATGGTACCAAAGAAAGCAATGCTATCTTCTCAGCCGAAACAATATCACCTGCACAATATTAAGTAAAGAAATATATATAGATGTAGACTTGCAAAAGAAGAAATAAAATAAGGTGATGTTGTACAAGGCAATTAATAACAACATCACTTCAGCCACTACAACAAATCTGCATAGCCCCAAACGAAAATATCACTGATCAAAACTTGTACAAATTTTATCATCACCTTGTACCAAATATTTTAACCAGCAAACTCACTCTTTTATCAAGCCTTCCTCATATCAATTCGTTCATCTTCAAAGTTAAGAAAATCTGAAGTGATCTCATCTTCTAAAATTTAAACAAAACTCGAACAACTTCAACTCTGGAATTCCTGAAGCATTCCCAAGGCAAGGTTTTCAATGACCAAATTCAGCTTCAAATTTGCAAATCATCAGACTTCAAGTAATTCAAAGTTCAAGAGTCAAGTCTACAGCCTGGAAAGAATTTAAAATTTAAAAGCTCTCAACCTAAATCAAGCACGCAAATTCAAACTGTTTTCAACATTAAAGTGCTCTGTTCTTATTCCTGGAAAAACAATGGTGAGCAAACTTCTTTTAAAAACCTCCTTTATATTAGCAATCTTTGAAGTATGAATCTGTATAGTTAATTCATGAATAACCTTGTGTTGAATTGCATATTGTTAGTTCTGTATAAGTATGAGGGATATACTGTATATTTTGATAATCCTGTCTTCTTGCTCCTGGTTACAGAGTAATCCTAAACAAGGAAATTTTTTTATTATTAAATTTCATACAAACATCCTTAACTTAGGATTTTTGAACAAAAATAGTTGTTTAAAACTTGAAACCATGGTCCAGGAAGTTTTAGTTAAGAATAGAAAAAATTTGAATCTGTAAACTTCAAATTTACTGTAAAAAGAAATTTTTATGAGAAACTCGAATACTTTAATTTGTTGAATAGATTGTATAACTTGAATAAACATAAAGGAATAAGATTTTTGAAATAAAAATAGTGATTTGTAGTTGAGTATTCAAAGAGTATTTGGTTTTTGAACAAAAATAACATTTTTTCGAATTACCACTGATTGAGTTAATGATAAATGTTGAAATTTGAACTGAAGCTAGTTTGAACCTCAATAATGATGAGAAAAATACTAAATGATTTTTCGAATGGATGAAATTGCCGTTCGAACCCAAAGTAGGGTTTAAGATGGAGTTTTGCAGTGGGTCGAAAGCAAGGTGATTGCATCACCTAGGAGCGATCGAGTTTTATGAAACTCGAGGGGATGGAAGATGTGGACGTTATCGTGGTGTGGCCGAAAGCGTTGGTTTTTCTGGTGACCGAGACGTGGCGGCGAAGCGATTGTGTTCGATGGGTTTCGAGTTGCCGTTCGTTTGAACGAGCAAAAGTTGCATTCGAGTTTTTCACGTCGACCTGGGTTTTGTTTTCGAATGAGGGGATGAATTGGGATTTGCTGGCGATCGCGATGGTCATCGGAGGGGCGCTGCGATGATGTGCACGTGCACGATTTCAATTCGCGTGTCAGTGATTTGGGTGGGAGGAGAACTCGAAGAAGGGTTCGAGTTGATGGTGGATATACTCGGGTATGTCGTGTGATTGAGAAATGTTGTTTTCAGCAGTTGTTTTTTTTTAAAACTTAAAACTAAGCAGAGAAAAAAATGGGGGAAGAAAGGGAAGATGGCTCGGGGAGGTGACGAAGAAGAACTGGTTTTGGCTCGAGCGAGAAACATTTTTTGCTCGGGTTTTATTTCCAGAGTTAGCCAATTGATTTCCAGTGTGATGTTTAGTACTCTAAAAACAACAAGTGTTAGATATTATAAGTTAAGAATTTTGATTTAATAAACAACTTAGTGTTTAAATTGATTTGTCATTGAGAATTTGTTAATTAAACAAATCAAGTTAATTAATTTAAATTGGTAGTTAATTAAAATAATAAATTAAGAAATAATCAACAAATCAAGTAAATTAAGATTTAATTAATTCATAATTAAGTAAAATTAAACATTAATTTAAAAATGATTAGTAAAGATATTTATGTGGTTAATTCAGTTTAATCACAATTACTTGAATCAACTACGATTGACCATCATCAAATATTCTGTTTTAGATTGATATTTCTGTTATGATACCGTGATTGTTTTGTATTGCACTGTGATCTGTGATTTCTATTTCTGTGATATATTACTATGTGAATATGTAAAACCCTTGACCCGTAAATGACACTTGAATTTCGATGCGACAGGGAGTCGGATTCCAGTTGGTTATCTGAAACCCACATCGAATTATAATTGTGAATCTTTGTGACTGATAAATTTATTTTATCTATGAATCTGTGAATGAAGATAAGCGTTATCGATTATACCGCTTATCGATATATCTGTGATGATTGATGTTGCACTATTGTGTGTAAAACCCTGGACCACACTTATACACACACAAATATGGATTTCACATGGAAATCGGTTAAGTCATAGATGATTTAAATTTAATGTTTTGAAATTGAAATTTTAATTTCAATTGATTTTGAAATTGGAAATTTGGGTTTAATATGAAAAGCTTTTGAAATGGGATTTCAAAGATAAAAGTTATTTTGAATAACTTAATCGAGTTTTGAAAATTTAAATAATTTGATTTAAATTTGAATTCAAGTTTGAAATTGAATCCTATGATTTGAAACTAGGGATTAAAGATGCTGTACAAGTTATATAAGGGTTAAAACATTTTAAAGATATTGATTTGGAAATTTGAATTTTTATTCAAGTGTTTTAACTCGTGTAAATATAACTGGATTTTTCTGAAACGAAACTATTTGTTTTCAAATAGTAAAAGCTTTCACATAAGTAATGAATTTCCAAATTGTGTTGAACGGTTTCAAGTTTGAAATAGAATTGAAATGTTTTGAAATTTATGAAATGAGTCTTTGATTCAAAGACCGAATGAGTTAATCCAACTTGAAATGGAATTGTTTTGAAAGCTATAAGTTAAATCTTGATTTAAAGATTTAACGAGTTAATTCAATTGAAATGGAAATCGATTTGAAATTCTATGAATGAATCTTTGTGAACGGGGTG
Source organism: Allium fistulosum (assembly GCA_030737815.1). Classification (NCBI taxonomy): domain Eukaryota; kingdom Viridiplantae; phylum Streptophyta; class Magnoliopsida; order Asparagales; family Amaryllidaceae; genus Allium; species Allium fistulosum. Next base: position 333,084,333 of record CM060906.1, read on the forward strand.
AACTTTATGAATTGAATCTTTTTAAAAAAAGATTAAAAGTGTGGAAATTGTTTAAACCATTAAAGGTTTTTGAAATGAATCTTTTATTTAAAAGATTGGAAATGGTAATTTGTTTTACCATTCGAATGAAAAGTTTTGGACTTTAAGCTGTGATTTAACTGAGACCCCAGTATCTATATGATTTTTTAATTGCGCTCGTTATTCGGTTTAGCCGGGAGAGGACCTTTGTGTCATATAACCCATTCCGAATAGTGATACGTCGTATATGGATGGCATTTGAAGACCGGTGGTGAAGACCGGGTATTTGCGAGAGCGATATGATGACCTATCAATTTTCTCTGCATCATGGCTCCGGTATAGAGATTCCCTAAGTGATGGGAAGTCCGATCGAGATTGTGAATACCCGGATTTGCAAGGGCTTCTTTGGAAGTGCCTTCGGTTCTGTTCGGACCTGGAACAGACTTGTATGGATGTGTGTCTGACATTACACTTTGAGATGTAAAGCTGGTTTCTATCAAATACATTTCTGTTGGTGGCGGAGAATTTATTCTCTTAGCTTAACACCCTTCTCTGAGATGTACGAGCTCAGAGGTTATGTAGTTGATGGTTACTAGTGATACATTCCCAATTTGGTAATGTGGCATATGAAGTGCTGCTGATCATTTGTTGATCGAAGCGTGGCTTTGTGAAAAAGCGTGGCTTTGTGGACGAGACTTCGTCGAGCCTCACAACCCGGTAATGGTCGAAACAGGAATGTTGCGACAAAGGTTTGTAGGGGTAGCGCCCCTAGGGTATGTCATTTCCTTCTGGATAAAGGGTGGTATCATGGTATGGAGCCCAGATACTTAACTCGTGTGGACACGGTAATTTATTACTGTATGATGTTGCTTTGTTGGTTTTCGGGATCCCGGATAAAGGTCGGTAACGACCGGGGAATGACATAGCTCGTGTGTTAGTTACCTAGTTACAGCTCGGTTAGAGTGTGAGGTAGCGTCGACCTTTTGTTTGCAGAGATCCGGTTAGGATCCGGGGCGTCTTTCCAGAGGCGTTTCTATTTCGGTAAGGAAGTTCCTTAGCCTGATCATTTGTTGGAAATCCAAAGAAACAATACGAACCCTGTACGGTTTTAGTTGTATTACCTACTATGAAATGTGGCGGTAACCTGCTATTGGACGTAGTAGCTATAGTAGGCATACAACAATAGTTGTATGTTGGCTAAGATTGATATTATATTTTCGAAATGTTTTCGACACTATGCACTAATGATAATAATATCGAATGATTTTTGCGTAGTAAGCATGTTTGACTATCATAAGGAGAAATCTCCTCCAATTCTGCGATTGCATTGTGTGTGTGGCGGGAGGCCTTATGGTAGTTTCATTTTCGAAAAGCATTGCGGGTTTCAATGTTTAAAAGCCTTTTGTGTTGTTTAAAGATAAACTGTTTTTGTTGCTCACACCAGTCCCATGACTGATCCGGAGTTTATTGTTCCCTTCCTAAACTCTGGGTGCCCACTATTTTCCACACGGGCAGTCTAGAGTTGGGTTTTCTCAGATATTCAGGTTGAGTAGATTATCTGGAGCTAGTTCAGTTCTTGGAGTTCATGGACTGACGTTGCTTATCTTGGAGCATTCTATTGGAGACATTCTATCCGCTGCTGGTGTTATCTATTTTCTTTTCCGCTGTATCATTTTTGTTATCTCTTATATTGTTGTATCATATTGATACCATTGTTGTATATCATACTGGATATTGTATTCATTGGAGTTGTATATGATATCATTTATTTCTCTTTATTCCGCTGTGTTGTTTACTTAACTGTGTTATAAGCTCCGGCGAATCGGATTTGAACGGTCGAATCTACGGCATTCTAGTACAAGGTGAAGTACGGATGTTGATTTTCGAACGCGAAAATCTGAGTCGTTACATTTATCATATTTGGAATAGAATTGTTTCGTACTCCAATTGGACTGCTTTCGTTTTATCATATTTGGAATCATTAATGAATGCAGCATATTTTTTAACGTATTTTGAGGTTGACATTGTGTATATTTTTTAAAATTCAATGGTACGTTAATTAATATTTCTCAACCTTCTTCCAATCAGAATGATTTGTGGATGATGTTAAAGTTATGTTTGTATAGCTAAATTTGCTCTAACTAATGAAGGGATTTACAAATCTTGTGTATCCATGGTACATTATCAAGTTTATACTGGTTTTCAACACTTTGTTCGAAGAAAGTCATCTCAAAGACGACTGTATATGGTAACAAAAAGTTAAAAAATGATCAAGTAAAGAAACTACATTGATTACAGTCGCATAAAATTTCAGGCTAATATTTTATCTTTAATGCATAACACATTTATAAAAGCACTACGGTAGCAAAATTTAGATTTCAGACAGAAATCAGTATTCAGTTGACTTATTTGCACCCAACTAAATATACTCCCTCATGAACCACTTTAATAAATATTTCTAACATTAAATATCCCTCTGTTTTAGTAAATAGTCTGAGTACAGTAGAATAATTCTCTGGGTATAGTACGGTAATAAGACAACTAAGTAAATTATAGTAATAGTAGGTGTTTAATCCGGTGATGTTCAGTCTGAGATGATTCGTTCATGTAGAAACACGTTTCTGTTTATGCACACTTGACAGTTAAATGGTTCTACCTCTGTTCTGTGAGATGTATACATGAAATTCTACAGTTTTTCTTTTTGTTGGGAAATTCTGAGTGTGCTTTTGTAATGACAGTATAAAATTATCTGCAAATTACCTCATATGTTCATTGAATTTGCACAGGTACGAGTAATACTGCAAGTTTGGCTAAACATCAAGCAAATCCTATGGTATCTCCTGTGATTGCAAAAATGATGGGAAAGATGGATGCCTGGGCTAAGTAATATGCTTATGTTTTCTTCATACTTGTATTAGTACATAATGCTAGATAATGTTGTTATTATGTAATGTTGGAGGCAAACTGCTAATTATGACCAAGACTGTTATTATGTAATGTTGGAGGCAAACTGCTAATTATGACCAAGACTGTTATTATGTAATGTAATGTACTGTTGTTATTATGTAATGTAATGTTGTTATTATGTAATGTTGTATATACATATATCTATCTGTGTGCATATATATATATATAATATAATATAAAAAAAGAAAATTGAAACAAATGCTGAAAATTAATATTATATAGGATAGCGTTTGAAAAACGCTATTGATTCATCAAACGCTATCGCAACTCTATATGAGATGTAAGATTTATGCATCAAAAACGCTATAGTAGAAAATAAAAAACGCTATATAAGAATAACAAAAAATGCTATCGAAAAACATTGTAACACTATAACATGGTTTGATGAAATGCTATAAAATGTGCTCAAAAACGCTATAGAAGTTAAATGAAGGATTAAATTCCCTATAGCGTTTAAGTTTAATAACAGAGAAAAAACGCTATGGTAGGGTGCAAACGCTATGCATTTTTGTAAACGCTATTAGTTATTATAGCGTTTTCCTTCCTGCTATGTAATGTTGCCGGCCTACCATAGCTTGTGGTTCCACGGCGTTCTCTGAAACGCTATGGTAGCCTGTTATAGCATTTTTAAAACGCTATGAAACCCATAAACTGTTGTAGTGTCTCATAAGGACACTTAACTAGCAATAAATGTAAGAAAGGCTGAAAGTTTATAAAGTAAATTAGAAAATTAATCGAATTAGATATTAAAAATAAAGAATGCTTAAACCCTAAAAACTTTAGAATTGTAAAATAAAAAATTAGCAAGCGAAAGTCATGGAGGGGTTGTAAAGAAACCATGGGTCGCTATCCCTGTGCCTTAAAAACTAAAATTTATAAATATGCTTGTGTGTTGTTTGTTGTTTTAAAATAAAATAAAACATATTTAAAATAAAAGATAACTGTGCAATGCTAGGGACAATCATACGTGTTAACTCATTGACAGAATCCCGACTATGTTAAATGTGGTGTGATTTGTTTTAAAGATGCAAAAACCGTGTTCAAATGCTTTTAAAACAATAAAAAAATTAATTTCCAGGCTATTTTACAAATTTGATTAAAAGGGGAAAAGGATTTTTTTCAAGTGCGACATACTTAGTGTAGGAAGGGTCGACGTGTTAGTGTATATGAATTTTACTGTTCAATATGTGTGACAATATAAAAAACATAGATAATAACAAGGGAAAAAGCTATTTTTTTGGAATTTATATTTTCATACTTTTTTGATAGTAAACAAAAATTGCTTTTAAAATAATTCTATATCAAAATTTAAGAATAAACTTCCATATGCTAGTTGTACTTGGAAAAATGGAAAAAGATTTGGGAGCAAAAAAGAAAGTCCCAAAGTACAATAGTATTGGTATCCAAAAGAAGGGTAGAAATATAAAATTCTCCATCTAAATTCCTCTTCCAACATAAGGTTAAATTGGATTTTTCAAAATTGTGGATGTTAGATATTGTGTGTTAGGTGTTGGATGGTAGGGATTGAATGCAAAATTGGTTGAACCATACTCCTATTCGTAGGAGTGTGGAATTTGTTGTATGCAAACAAAGATTTTGGTTTTTGAAAACTTGCATATATATATATAACTGCCAGTATATATAGGTTGTTTGCATCATATATTCAAAGTAGTTTCAAAAGAATGCATTCATATTGAGATGCTGATGTAGAACTTTTCAGCATACATATCATATGTGTTGTGATACACCGTGTACTTGTACAAAATTGACTTCAAAACTGGTTGCACTCTAATTAGATAGATTAGAAAGGTTGCGCACTATATTACATGATTCTATCCTTAAGGAATTTCGGAGATGAAATTCTTTATAAACGATATATAGATTAAAAAGGAATTAATAAATAGTTAAATAAGGCTCAAAACCGGAATTTGAACAAACATCGGAATTTGGGCACAAAACTTGCACCATTAGTTCGTGGTGATTTTCTAAGCAACTTTCATACATAATATTTTACGATTGAACTTCAAACAAAGAAGTTATCAGCGTTTGAAGTTTTTGGGTCAAAAAAATTAAAAAGGAATTCAAATGAGGAAATAAATAATAAGGACCACCACCGGTCGACGACTTCATTGGGTCGATCGACCACTAGCGATCGATTGGTTCATGTTATAGCGGTTAGGATTGAACATCGACCTAACAACTTAGATTTAATAAACATTAATCTTACAGATAGAATTGATTCAAGCATCTATATATAAAGGCCTAGGCCCTCGCTTTTCTTCTCATATTTTCTGAACCAAGCAGTAGAGCTCTGCCATTTTCCCTTCTCCACTATTTCTAAAAATTATAAAAATACTATATATATATATGTATGTATGTATGTATTAGAGAATGGCAGAAAATAAATGAGAAGAAGAGAAGGAGTACATTAATTCTTCAAAAAAGGTAAACTCTATAATTATAAATCTAAATTCCACTTAACTCGAATCTCCTCTTAGATCTATAATTATAATGGGTATGTATACATCTTTTTTATACATATTTTTTGGTTGGAAAGGAGAAAGGAGCAAGTTAAAGGACTGAATTTGGATTTGAAAAGCTAGAGAGGTGAGTGGAAAATTATATGATTTATACATATAATATCGAAATTTATATCATTGAATTTTGTTTGATTGTTATGCCTATGCAAGATCCGTTGAATTGTAGGTTTAAAATGAATATATTTAATTGGAATATCACCTACATATTCTGTAAGTTAGATAATTGCGAAGAAATGACATATACAACCTAATCTGGAAATTTTGAGAGATTAGTCCCTAAAGATTTTGAAGTATGATGTTGCTATGTTTGTAAAATTTATTTCAGATTTATGTTAATTGGGTTGTAAATTGTTCAGCATTCATTAGGAATGCCGTAGTTTAACATGGAATATAAATTTCTATATTTTAAATTATTAGGAGCATTGAACGTACATTTTAGTTGTATCTATTTCCGTGTAAATTTCCGTAGACTATCTAACTTTAGAACTATGTATAAAAAGTGCAACCTTTGGAGTAATAAGAAATATACCTAAGTGAAAGAGATGTGCAAAGTACGGATGTCATTCTCTATAGTTTGCACTGTCTATTTCAATAAAAGAGATAATTCCTTGTAATTTTAAACGGAGCAAAAGTTCCACTTTTGAGTAGTTTATGGAAAGTTATAACGGTAATAATCTCCTTTTTGGGAAGGGATAGCTCCAATATATTAAAATGTATAAAGAAACATTCTTTGTAGAATTTACACATAAGTGTATATTATGAGATTCCTTAATACAGAAATTAAAAAGTTATACACATATACATATAACCGCCTCTACTAATTATATATAATAAGGTAAAGGATAGAGTGTAATAAATAAATACATACTGGTACTCGTATTAATTACAATTAGAACATTTAAATACTAGTAACCTAATAAATCATAGGGTTAGGAGGTTGCAATGAAAAAGGGTAATAACTCCAACATTAATGGATAATGACTACAATATTAATAGGCATAAATGCACAGTTAATAGGAAATAACAAAAATCAAATGGCGACATAGATGTCTTTGATGGGATTAATTATAGAATTAAATGTGATAACTATGGAGAAAACGGAATAGACATAATAAGTTAGATTTAAAATAAATAAATAAATGTCATAAGTGGTTGTCCAGTTTGAATAATGATGACCATTTCGAAGGACAATTAATTGGAAGTAAAGCATTTAAGTGACATAAATGAAAAAAAGAATAAGGGAAAAAGCGTATAAAACAAGAATAAGTTCATGACAAGTAAACAAATGAATACTAATAAATGAACTTTAGAGGTGTAACAATTTGAATACTGGAAATTATATGGCCTCAATAACACATTTACGATGAGTGTGAATTAGTGGGCCTAGCCCAATATTTAGGTTAATGATAATGGCTTAGTTTAGTATGGGTTGAGATGCGAGGTCAGTAGAGTTACATAACATTAGTCTATCCTTCACCTAGAAGCTACTAGCAGTTGTGTATACGTACCACTAATGTGGGACATTTCCAACTATAGGACTTGTATGGTTGGAAAATATATGTTCGTGTATAGGTTTCGGGGAAAATATACCGGGGTTTGCATCAGATTTGAAATATTAAATGGCTTAGTACCTTTAGTGATGTTAAGGGGTTTACTTCGGGGATTGAGATATTAAATGCCCGTTGGGTCTGCCTCCTCCCTATTTAAGAAGTCTTAAATAACCTACGACCATGCCTAATTAAGAAATGGAGTTTGCTTCATTTCTAAACCAGAGGTATTAAGTAAATGGAGTGGGCACTTTCCTTGATTTATGTTAGATAAGTTTTAACGGGATTTCGGTTGTGAGCGTCGGCATGCAATGTCAGTGTGTTGCGGTAGCTAGAAGTAGGGTTGTCATATAGGCATTGACTACTAGCGGTCCTGAACGGTCGTTTGCAAAGACTTAGGTTATGTCCTGTAGATTCTGTATGGAATGTGCAAGGACCTCAAGTTTAATTGTTTGTTTATTTGTCGGTGGTAGGCTAGTTAACCCTTAGATAAATATTTGAGATGCATTAGTAACACAGCTAATTAAATTATAAAGCCATATCTAGAGGTATCAGCCTTAGGAGGGTCGGTTGACTATCGATTACATTATGAAAGAACCATTTTGGGGTTGAGGTATTAAATGGTCATTGGGTTTGCCTTCTCCCTATTTGAGAAGTATTAAGTGGCAAAGAATTTCCATTTTGGGTGGTACAACGCTTACATATATACACACACATGCATATATTTAGTTATGCCTTGAAGAAGGTTGGATATATCGTACATGCAAGTGAAATTAAATGAATAATCCCATGAGTAATAGACATGCCACTTAAATAGAAATCAATCGGCATAAACTAATGTCATGTATAAAGTATGTCAATTACTAGCACTACACCATAAAAACCATTTCGCTACGGTCCAGAGCCATGGTGAAATGGGCAATGACTAATATTTAGCCATGATTAATTTATATTTAACCACGACATAGAGCAGTGGCTAATTTGCATTTTTTTAAAAGAGCCTTTTTCCATCTACAATAACATAGTCGTATTCAATACTAAAACGAATGTGATAAATGGTATGTTGCTTATTTCTTTACCTTATCACATCGAACCATATCAAACAATCAATACATGTAACTCACTTTTGCGTAAATCACTGCAAGTATTTAACAGCCTCAAATTATCATATGATAAAGCATAGTTAAAAAACATGTAATATCAACAAAGTTCCAAATGATTTATGAAGAAAAAATCAAGCTTTGGTGCAACTCTGTAGCTGTTTATGTTGAACTAAGACCCAGAATTATTAATAAAGTGCAACAGGTAAACAAAGAATAAGTTGAGACTATTTAAGATTACAAAAATATTTTCCAAGTGAACCAACCAATAATATGAACATACACATACCTCAGATATTGGCATCTTGGTTCTTACAGAATCAATCATAGATAAATCGATCTCAACAGAGATAATTTCAGTAAGTAAACGATCTGAACAAGATAAAAGAATTAATTAAAATGCATAAAATATTCCCATAAAATTAAAATATAAATTCAATTGCATTAATGATGTACTAGTGTATAACTGTAAAGATCTGATATCAGCTTTCCATATAAACTTGCATTTCAAATCTCATAACCAGGAAATTAACTATAAAAATATAGGAAGTTCAATATTACCTGATATAAACTGCTTTTTTCCACCAAACCAAGCCATTCCATCCTGTAAAAGTAACATCTTATAGGATGTTTGGTAGAAGGGCAGTTATTTTCCCATTGATGTAATCACCGAACAAAGGTACATAAACACTTGGCAGATGCATGTGTTAATTTGTTGAACAATCATCTCTTCAAAACAGTTTCAAAGTAATAGTACGACATAAACCAGCTATGAGAAAATGTACTTGGAAGGCGTGCCAATGTTTTACCCCATGGGTCAATAATTAGAGAATCTTCATAAATTTCTCTTTTCTTATTATGTTTCCTAGCTTGAGTTGCGGCTGCAATCTATTTCAAGGATTGGAAAATACATTGATTGACATAAAAAATTATACAATCTTCAAGATTAAAACATTCACACGCTTCTTGACTTGGTCATGAAATTATTATTGCATGGCACCAATTTGCATAACCACATCCTTTTTAATATTTTACGAGTTACAAGCAAGTAATACTTACGATAACTATGCCATATGAAACAACAAACAATATAGTTACTTTTCATGTACCTTTTTTTCTTTTCTTTTCGTTTCAGTGTAATTATCACTCTAATGGTTTGATCTTAAAACTTGCTATTCGCAAAGTAGTTTTGGTATTAATTATATGCATCTTTTAAATGGAAGAAAATACTCCATATGCACAAATTCAACGGATGATAATGGGGTGAAAAGCAAATGGCCTCCTCTGATCAGAATTCTAAGGGTTCTCCAATCCCCCTCCTCGATTCTCCAGCATCTCCTCCTCTTCTTTCTTTCCCAAATCAAAAGGATAAGCCTCCTGATCATGAAAATGATGGTTTTCAATTGGTCAGAAACCGTCGCAAGAATCCATCAGTGAATTTCTAAAGGCAATTTCAAAGATCTGCCGCCTCTCTTCCGACAAGTACAGTGCCAAGAGGGCTGATTTTCAATCAGAGATATAATCAACAACCATCAGGGAGCAGACAGGTTCATAATGCCTCAAGAACTCACTCAGAAACAACTAACATAATAAAACCATCATCTTTTTGGGCGGATCTAGTTAGAAAAGGTTGGCTCAATTCCATTGTTGATCTAGATTACACAGCACCTATCAAATTAGGTGACAAAAGAATTATTGTTGTTAAAGAAGAGATCAGTCGAAGAACCGAGGATAAATGGAGTAATTCTATAGTAGCCTATTTGTTCGGAATACTTATTATCATCATTTCAGAGATGTTTTTTGTTAAAACATGGAATCCTATTGGAAAATTTGAGATTTATACAAGAAATAATGGCTTCTTTATCATCATATTTTCTAATGAATCCGAATGTAACAGGGTTATTCAAGGTGGACCGTTCTTTATTAATGGCAAACTTATAATTCTAAAAAAAGGGGGCAAGAAAATCATTCTTGATCGAGATTTACTATCTACATATCCAATCTGGATAAGATTATCAGAATTAAATCTCAGATTATGGGATAGAGAAGCATTTGCAGCAATAGCTAGTGTTGTAGGCATTTCGATAAAACTAGATGAGCCTACGACCAATGAGACTATAGGCTTAGTTATGCAAGAATCTTAGTAGAAATCAAAGCTAATGAAGATTTACCAGATATCGCCTATATCACTATGCATGTTGGTGAAAATATTACACAGAAAATTGAATATGAATGGATTCCACCAAGATGTGTGAAATGTGCTTGCTTTGGACATCTCACTGAATCTTTCTCATCAAGGCAGTTTGGAAGGAAAGAAACTATAAACCTCAATATAGTTTCGAGAAAATCACCTGATTCAGAGAAATCAAGAAATGGGCAAGGTTCTTCAAATCAAGAAAAGAATGAACATGTTAAAAACGCTATAAACTCTAAAACTAATAGTCTTTCTGCAATTCCTTCAATTCTTGATAATAATCTTGTTTCAGAGAAATTTCAATTCTTTGAAAAAAAAGAAAAACGTTTTGTGTCCAGAAATTTCAAAAGATGATATGGAAATTGTATGCGTTGATGAGCAAACAGAGAGTCTTTTTTTTGCAAGCACCTTCATAAAGCACCCAAGATAAAGAAACTTGCTTTAATGTAGCTAACGAAACTGTACAATAGAAGAAAAAAGTTGGTTCTTCTGTTAAAATTGTTTCAGATGGCAATATAAATGGAAAAAAAGAGAACAGTCAACAGAGTTCTAGGGATCAAAATGCACAGTTCATAGTTCTCCCCTTCCAGCAAGAAGAAACAAGTTTATTTACACATAACAATATCTCAAATGGTATACAAAAAGAAATTTTTGTAATCTTGTCTAAAAGTAGTCTGCATAAGGGCTCTGCCATCTCTGAGTTTCCAATTGAGAATGCAGACTTTCTCATATCTTCTTCCTCTCCTGTCAGCAACAAAAGGAAATAAGCTAGGAAAAAGAGTATATAGGAAATTATGGACAGTGATAATGATGATATCACAAATTCAAAAGGCTTTGAGAAGAAATATATCTTCAAAAATCCAGATTGGAAAGAATTTCTAAAAGTTAAAAGCAAAAAAGACTATAAGAAAAGAGGGGGGAAACATCTGAAAGTATAGAAGTTAGCAGCAATCTTTCTCTATAGCTGCAGTGATATCCTTTACATATATCCTTTATAATATTTAATTAGTATGTCAATAATTTCTTGGAATGTAAGGGGATTAAATTCCCCTAAAAGGAAATTGGATTTTTCTAAGTTATTGTTGTCCTTTAAACCTAGTATTGTTGGTATTTTGGAGCATAAACTTAATGAGAGCAATCTAGCTAATTTTCAAAGCAAATTGTTAACTAATTGAAATGTTATTCATAATAATTCAATGGGGGGCAATAGCAGGATAATTGTAATTTTGGATCCCAACATTTGGGAATTATGTCAGTATACTCTTAATCTACAATACATTCATTGTAATTCTAAAACAAAGGGGGACTTCAATTAAATGTGACTTTTGTTTATGCTTCAAATTTTGAAAAAGATAGATTTTTATTGTGGAACAATTTGGAACAGTTAAATAATTATATTAGTAATCCATGGATTATAATAGGGGACTTTAACACAGTTATGAAAGCTTCTGAAAAAAGGGGAGGAATTCCAATTCCTTTTAAAAAATTAGAATTCCTCTCAAATTTTATGTTAAAAACTGGTTTAATTGAACTCTTTATTAAAGGAAACAAATTTACTTGGAAATCAGGAGAGTTTAGAAATATTCACTGTAAACTAGACAGAATTATAGTCAATCAAACTTTTACAATAATGAATTATAGTGATTTACTTGCTTAATTAACTTATTCAATTATTTTTAGTTGCTAAAAATAATTTGTTAAAGGGAATTTATTTTAAATTAAATAATTAGTTAATTAAATCTGTTAAATGGAAATTAATTATTCGATTAGTCCAAATATTAATAAAATCATATAATGATTATACAAGGTCTAAAATCATGGTGAATCAAGTCAAGATGGATCGGGTTGCAAATAATAAAATCAAAGGTGAGTAAACATTTTTCTTAAAGGTTTAAGTTAATAAAAATCCGATGCATGTGAATATCCTGGAATGTATGATATGTAATATGCTTTGCATGATTGTTTAATATGAATTGCATTTGTGTGTGTGTGTGTATGTTTATATGGGTATGCATGTCTGTATACAAAATGAATGCACTGATACCAAGTGTAACGACCAGGTTTTTCGATGCCCGAAAATCGACATCAATATGTCCACTGTATCAATTGCCGAACAATCGAATGCCGGAAAACCGAACCATTAGAGTAAAAGAAGAAGGAGGTAGAAGAAGAATAGAAAACAATATCAGAATCTCACAATCGCAGCGGAACAATATATAATAGATAATGACTGATCTTTAAACAAAAAGAACTATATCTATTATATACATTACATCATCAGAGTACAACAAAATTCAGAGCATACAACTGGACAGTTATCATAACCTGTCCTCGCTAAAACTGACTATGTAGTAAATCATACATAGCGGAATATACATCAAATACGAGTGATACGTCTCACCATCCAGCTCGTCTCCTTAGCTCCACGGATGTTAGCACAATTTAAAATACCAATCCCACTTCGAGGGGGATATCGCGGTATAAAGGGTCATCCGCTATTATGCGGGTCGCATAGGGTCTCATCCGCTATATAATGCGAGAAATCAATCACTCTAATATATATATATATAATATACCACATCCAGACTGATAATAAACATCAATTCAAGCAATCAATTCAATAATTTAAATTTAACTATTTAAACTTAAATGGTTATCCAAATGAGTGAGATTCCTAACTTCAAATTCTGTACTTTACCTCAAGCAACCAGTGATCTTACCCCAATACAACTTATTTTTTCTCAAGAGAATATTATTAAGAATAACTTTCCTTTTCGATTCAAAAATGGATGGGTTTATGATTAGGAATACAGGCTGGTTGCTAAAAATAGTTTCAAATTTCAATAGAAGGCTCAACTTAATACAGGTTTAGGAAACCTATACAACAAACTAAGGCAAATCTGAAAAATTGGAATAAAAATAAAAGTAACAATGAAATCAATCAAATTAGGGAGGAATGTGAGAGATTGCAAGACAATATTGATCTAGATTGCTCAGACTATTCTTAAATAAATAATTTTTTTCATTTGCAAAAAAAGCTAGCCAAATCATTACATGTTGAAGCTATCAATTTAAGGAGCAAGCCAAAATAGATTGGCTTACTTGTGGCGATCTGCCAAGTAAATTTTTCTATGCTAAGATGTCGAGTAGAAAATACTGTAATGACATAGGAAAATTACTTGAAGATAATGGGATTAATATTAATGAAGCTTCACAATTAAAAAGGAAGCAATAAGTACTTCTATGATCTGTATAACTTTGATGGGAGCCCAGGTATGTTTCCAAGTATCATTCCTAAATACTTATTGCATGGAAATAGTGAAGAAATCTTACTTGCTCCAATTTGTTTAGAAGATAAAAAAAAAAATACTTTTTTTGCTAAGGATGACAAAAGCCCAGGCCCAGATGGCTTTGGGGCCAAATTTTATAAAACTCATTGCATGAAGTTAAAAAACGTTAATTTTTAGGCTGTTAATGAATTTTTTTTTCACAGGCAAACTCTTGAAAAATATTAAACACACTTTTATTACTTTGGTGCCAAAAATAAAAGTTTCTAGCGGCTTGTGGATTTCAGGCCTATTTCTTGTTGTAATTTCTTTTACAAAATTATTGCCACAATTTTAAGTAATAGAATAGAAACATTTCTAAAAATTCTAATTTCAGAAAACCAAAGTGCTTTTATCCCAGGCAGATTTATTGTTGAAAATACTCTATTAGCACATGAGTTATTAAGAAACTTCAATCAGATTGGAAAAACCAATACGTGTATAAAAATTGATTCACATAAAGCATTTGACAAAATGAATAGAGATTTTATTATTTTTATGATGAGACAACTAGGTTTCAATGAAAAAATTTGTAACCTAGTAAAAGAATGCATGTGTAATGTAACTTATTCCATCCTCATTAATGGCTCCCCCTGTGGGTTTATACATAGTAATAGAGGAATAAGATAAGGAGATACTTTATCTCCTTATTTATTTACTTTAGCTATGAAATATTTTACATTACAAATGGAGAAGGAACAATTGAATAAAAAATTAAAACTAGTTAATTCAATTATTCCTTGTATTACTCATCTACTATATGCTGATGATTTATTATTATTTCTAAATGTAGATGTTCAAAATGCAGAAATCATAAGCAAAATATTCAACAACCTCAAACATCATGCACGACTCCAAATTAATGAAAATAAGAGCAAGGTTTACTTTAGTAAAGCATGCAAGAGCAATAAGGAGATACTTAATGTTTTAAAGTTTCAACAAAGTGAACTTCCAATCAAATACCTAGGACTCCCTCTCAGCTGTAATCAAATCAAAGGTAGAGACTGTGCTAAGTTGCATGATATTATTCAAAGTAAACTAGATAATTGATCTAGCAAGTTGCTATCAATTGCAGGAAGAGTTGAACTCATCCACGCGGTCATCACAGTTGTTGTCATGTACTGGATGTAATCTCACAATATCCCAATTAAAGCTATGGAAAAAATTGAAAAACTATGTGCAAACTTCATTTGGAGTGGGAAATATCATAAAATTTCTTAGAATACAGTCACAAAAACAAAGAAGGCAGGAGGATTAGGTATAAGAAACTTTGCTGACTTGAATAAAGCTTGCAATTACAAACTATTTTGGGAATTCATTGAAGGCAAATCACTTTGGGCCAAATGGATGAAAGCCAAATATGTCAAAAATAGAATTTTTGGTCCATGCCAATGGAAAATCATTACTCTCATACGTGGAAAAGCATTCTCAAATGCAAAGAAATAGACACAAAATTAATAGAAAGGAAATTCCAAGAAGGTAAACAAACTAATCTTTGGTTTGATCCATGTATCAATGGAAAATCTTTGATCAATTTACTTGGCTAGAGTAATTTTTATCAATTTGGGGGAGCCAATATAAAAGTAGAAAGCATTATTCAAAGTTCATTCTGGAATACCCAACTACAACCAGCAGCATCCATATTCAATTCCATAATAATTAAAATAG
This sequence comes from Allium fistulosum, assembly GCA_030737815.1. Lineage (NCBI taxonomy): Eukaryota > Viridiplantae > Streptophyta > Magnoliopsida > Asparagales > Amaryllidaceae > Allium > Allium fistulosum. The sequence continues at coordinate 333,099,693 of CM060906.1, forward strand.
AAATTGATCCTGAAGACAACTGGATCTGGAAACTATCATCAAAAGGAAAATTCTCATTTAAAAACACTTAGGATTTCACCAAAGGGGAGGAAATGGAAGTGGATTGGTACAAATCAACCTAGAATACAGCTAATTGTCCAAAAATGACATATTGCACTTACTTTGCAATTTTGAATCGACTGCCAATAAGAGACAAATGTACAAAATAGGATAAAAACAAAGGAAACATCAATTGTCTACTATGTAAAAAAGAGGCAGAAAATATTGAACATCTTTTCTTTAATTGTTTATATTCAAGACATATATGGTTCATAGCCAAAAGCAAGTTAAATATCAATCAACAATTGGCACTTCAAAATATCAGAGAAAGCATACAGCATATTCAAAAAGTATTCAAAGGAAAGAAAAAAGAATTCAATAAAGCATGTGTAGTTTTAACTACAGTAGTATACTTTTTATGGAAGGAAAGGAACAATAGATTGTACAAAAACATTGAAACAGACAGTCTACAATTATGAAAAGGCATTGAAGTAAAATATAATATTATACTCCAAAAGCCTTCCAAGTCAATCAATCTCAACAATCAAAGCCATAATATTTGTGATTTAGACAATTTTGAAGAAAAAGTTGAAGAATACTTACAAAGGGGAAAAAATTTCTTTGAAAATTCCCTTCAATTAAGCATCAACAGATGGTCAAATGAGCCAACAGATCAACATCACAGTAATTGTAATCAAGATCCAACTGAAAGCTGCTATTCCATAACCCAAACCAGAAATTTTCCTATAAGGGAAGCAAACAAAAATTTGTTAATTATAAAACAGATAATGTAAATATTTCCGAATCTAACAATTTGTTTTGATTACTTGATTTGAATAGGAGCTACCGCACACTCAACTGCGAGCTCGAGACAACTCATAAGCAATGTCAAAAAGTCAAGTGCTAATCAATTAAAAACCAAGTCTGAATATAATAGCAACCACTTATCTACTTGGATTCAAAAGGAAAGCACTTGCAGCATAACTGATGGTGGCCTTTTCAAAACACAATTCAAGAACGATTCCTGCAAGGGAAGTAACAAGGCTATTATTAAAATTAAACTAGTTAATATTACATATTCTTATACTAATCATAATTATATTTACCTGAATTGAATAGGAGCTACTGCATTCTCAACAGTAAACTGGATCATGACAGAAAGTTCCTTTTGGCCATCAATGATCAAAGATTAGAAAATTATCTTTACAAAAGCAAGCTCAATAACCAAGTTTATCACTTATCTGTCTGGGAAAGAGGCAAAAATAGCAAGTCATAAGGGATAGAGAATACTTCAATCACTGTGAATAGCAGCAAACTCCAAAATCATATGAATTTAACAGCTAGCTCAGTTCCAGACTCAAATCCAATGGCAGTTGAGCATAATAATCATTATCGAAAGGCTGCTGATGTAATTCGTGAGCCCCGAACATATTTTCACATGAAGGCTACAAATTTTGAAGATCCTGCTATAGATGCTTTAGATCTAAAGCTCGATGATGCTTCGGTTGGCAAAGTGACTCACTCCAAGGAAGCTGAAGCAAAAATAACTCGTCAGAGCAATTTTTGCAGATCCAAGGCTGCAAGGACTGAACTGCAATGACTTAAAGGCTTGGAAGCCTCCTTGATTCTCTTATCTTGTTTTATTTTGAGTGGCGAATTGGAAAATTTCGTCTTACGCCATGATTTCAATTTGCTGAGAGTCGGTATAATGGAGGCGCGTTGTAACCCTAAATAAATTAGGGTTAGTTTACGGTATGGTGTATTGTATTGGGTGTGTTGTATTCGGGTTTTACCCGATTTCTTTTGGGCTTCGGCCTTTCTATTAAAAAAGTTTCAAAAAAATAAAAACTGACGATAATGGATCAAATAATTACAAACCAACATATTTGGTAATTACAATAATAGTACCATTGTATTGAGATATAACATAAAATATGCAATAGAACTTGATCATTCACGACCAGATTAAAATAACTAATTGCGTTATGGGTTTGCGATACGCAAATTAAGTTAACTTATTCATGACCGAACTTTACCTCCAACTCAGATACAATGCGCATCGTATATTTTCTTTCACTTTGACAGCTAGAAAGCAAAATTTAGCTCTGCTACTTTTGTAACTTCATATGGCTACCGGCCCGCATCCTATATAAATTTACCCGGGGGTATGGGGGCTTGGATCAGCGGACTATACCCTCCTCAGGAGTTTACCGGCCCGCTGGGTTCTCCTGGGTTTTCAAAAAAAAAACTTCATATGGTTGATTGAATGGAAATGCATTACTCGGATGAATTTTGTTTTCAAGTGTAGTCGCATGATGTAATGAGCTAGTCTATAAACTCAAAACTTGTGGATCCATAAGCTATTAATTTGGTAGAAAATGAAATAAATAAATGAACCCAAAAGGAAAAAAGTATTAACGATATAATTGAGAAACATCACAATGAGTGCACAGTAATTTAAAAGAAAATACATTGGAAATAAAGCACATCAGTAATGGTAGTGAATGTTATTAGCTGCCGAGCAAACATTCAAAAGAGATTGAGAGAAAAACTACAAGTAGGATTGATGACATAGTCAAATTTTTGTTCGTCGTTGTTATTGACCTAATTTTTAACTCAAAGGTTTTGTATTCCATTTGCTTTTATAATACTAGAGAATACGAAGACTGAAGATTTATTGTTTATAACACACTGTTATGAAGTGTTTGTAACTTTGTGCTTCAGCTTATTGTTTTTATACATTTTATTTAATAGTTGTGTAAATGTTTCAGTAACTTCTCTCTGAATAATTGTGAATTAACTGAAGTGATAAAAAATGAGTCGAAAGGAGAGTACATTTGATGTAAGGTAAAGTTTTATATGGAGCTTAAATTCAATAATTCCTCATTTCAAAGCATGAAACGAGTTACCTATACAAGGAACGAGCAAGATGACTGTCTTAATATTCTGCATAATAATTACCTTATATACCTTGAATGCAAAGGCACAATTATTATAAAATACCAACATTTTGATAGAAATGTAATATACAAAAACTTACAAGCTTAAAACTTTTATATAGCTCCACAATGGGGTTTTCATTAAAAAATAGACACATAAGTGAATTAAGTTCTTGTAAGTCTTGCGTATTGAAGACATAAGTCCTTACCATGAATTCACAGAAATAAAATTATTTATAGAATAAGTCTCCATTCTATATTAATAATAAAGTTTACAATGATGAGTATGCTACATGAAAACCATGTTTTTACAGATGACAAAAGGAATATTTAATATTTTCTAAATATATTTTAGCGAGGGACTTGCGAGTGTTAAGAGATACACCCTAAAAACTAAGTCACGGACAGTTGTGAAGTGATTTAGGCAGTGAAAATCAAATTAGAATGAAAGCTCTCAACAAACACAAGTGGCAATCTTTTATTCTTCCCCAAAAGCATCTCAACCGTTGGTTCATATCAACGGTGTATATTTTGTTTCATTATTGAATCAGATTGATAATCTGTTGCAGGCTTCGGCCCAGTCATGTATATATATTTGTAATATGTTACTTTGTATCATGATTCAAAATCAATAACATTTTTACAGTTTTATTTCAATTACATCAATTGTTAATATGGTATCAGAGCAGAAAACAGTCTAACGACTGAATCATCAGATCTTTGCTCTAAAGTTCGTCATCGAGCCATCCTTGAAGATAGATCATCTATCTTTGGTTGCTCTCAGCTTATCATCGAGCAAATCATCACTTGATTTTTTTTATACCCCTCTCTAAATTCCTTTTAACCATTTCCAAGCCTCACATCTGAAACTTTCAGTTTTTTTTCTCTCAAGAATTAACTTCTTGATACAGTTCCTGGCTGCAAATTAAAAATCTGCCTCGCCAGCATCTGTTTTCAGCATGGCAAGAGATGAAGATACTGTTTCTGAATCCTCACCCAAGAACAATGTTTCTGATGCGTCAAATATTGATCACAACACTGCAAAGGAATCAAGAAATATCGTAAATCCAAAAAATCAGATTATCTCTATACAACTCGATGAGGCAAATTATCTACTATGGAAATGTCAAGTCATGGCTGCCTTAACTGGGTATGGATTAGAGGAATATATCAATGGAACTCTTTCAATTCCAGCAAAAATGATTTCTGACAGTGAAGGAAAATTCATAATAAATCAAGAATTTACTCACTATAAAAGGCAAGATAGTCTCCTATGTGCTTGGCTGTTTGCATCAATCAGCCTTTCTTTATTACCATAGTTGATAGGGTGTAAAACAGCTCAAGAAATTTGGGAAACAGTGGAGAAAACTTTCAACACTCAGTCATCAGCAAGGATCATGCATTATGTAACGACCCGCCATTTTGGACCATTCGCATCCATTATAAGTGTATAGGTAGACACTCATGCCGGAGTTGAATTGCTCAAAATACCGCGTTGTTAATTTAAATTTGGCAAAACTGAACATATACAGTAAATAAATAATCACAGATCACAAACACAGAGTAATAAGTGCAACGGAAATAAAAGAGATAGTAGTTCATGAAGCTACTATATGAATATATAAATACATCAGAGTTTACAACAGAAGAGTAATACGATACATCAGAGTTAAACTAGATACAACGGAAGAGTAACAGATACAAATCAGAATACATCACTGGAATCATCGAATATCTGAAAGCTAGATAGATAGCTGGATCTCCAAGCGAAGCTCCAACTCCAAAGGTGAGTCTCGAAAGCTGAACTACTCAGTCTGACCCGAGCGTAAAGCAAAAACACAAAACACTCGAGTCAGGATTAACATTCTTATATTAATAAATCCAACTCAAGTGAAATAACAATTGAAATACAAGTAACTCAAAGGATGTTTGGAATAACCATCCTTTAAGGATCCGTTAAACTATCTACTATGTAGTAGTGTACGATAAGTCGATAATGTCTATCAGTAATATAAAGATATCAAAATAGCGTTAAGTCATGGCCCATTCCACCCTTAACACATTTTAATTCCCAAAAGCATATACAAGACCGTAGTTTCCCCAAAACCGGAAGTCACCAGAGGGCAATCCATATACTCAAGGTACAAATCAAAATCGTAGTGGTCGCGAATAGGATAATCAGTATGACAAGGTACATGAGGCGATACCAACTAGGATACTAGTAGTTGCGTGATCCGGACTGATGTTGGGCATAGCAGCTACTATCCCAACACCGCGAAACAACACTCCCATAATCGAGGGGTGCACCCAAATCGAATCACAAAAGTAATAGATATGGTATCGAAGAAGTGTGTCCGCTAGAGATGGCGATCCTCAGTGGCCCGGCGCGGCTCCTGTTTTAGTCATGTCAAGGGTCATCCAAAATCGTTCTCTTTCTTCAGTCAACGCGTTCATCAAAACCATCCACTTCGTTCTGGATCAACACTCCGCGTATAGTTATTAAAGTGGTTTCGGTTCAGATAGAGAGTATATCCATTACCGATCCCGGTCTCTTTAATAACTTTCGTAATTATTACACCGATTGGTCGTTTATATATTTCAAAAACCAAATCAATTTCAATTTCAAATAGAATTCGTAAATCAACATTTCATTTGTCTCTCTAAAACAATTTCCAAATTTTCGTTTCAAAACTTCCAATTTTCCGTTTCAAAATCTTATAATTCAATTTCAATTTCTATTTAAAACAATTCAAATATTGATTCAAGTTCGTATATAAGTTTCATTCCGAAATCATTTAAATTAATTTGATTTAACATTTAAATCAATTTAAACTCATTTATCGATTTCATTCAATATTCGTTAAGTTACTTTATCATTCAAAACAATTTCTATTAAATTTCCAATTCATTAAATCAATTCTTAAGTTCAACTTCATTAAAACAAAACTAACAATTTTGAATTAAACTAAATTCGTCAAATCAATTCTCCAATTACAAGTCTTACATTAATTCCAAAAATATCACATTTCATTTTTGTTAAAGAAATCCAATTTCACTTATTTACTTCCTTAAATAATTTTCCAAAACTTAATTAATAAAGAAATCTCAATTTCAATTTTTCTTCGAAGTAAATTCCACTTATTCAAAAATTCAATTTAATTTAATCATTAAAATAATTCAATCTTATTGAATTATTAAATAATTCAAAACTTAATTATTAAATAATTTCAAAGTTTAATAATTTCAACTTAATTATAATTTCAAACTTAATTATTAAATCATTTCAAAGTTTAATAATTTCAAACTTAATTATAATTTCAAACTTAATTATTAAATCATTTCAAACTTAATTCAATCATTTCTCAAATTAAACAACATTCTTTCATTGATTACATTGTTAATCTTTTGTTTCAGATTATTAAATATTACCATTTTCCCTTCATTAAAATTCAAATTTCAACTTCGTTTCAAAACCATATTATTTATTCCAATAAAATCTTCGTTTTATTTTAAATCAAATTATTGACCAATCGGGTTTTATTTAATTTCCTATCCTAGGTCAAAGTTCAATTTGGGTATTTATCATTTCAACCCGATTCCAATTCAATTAAAAATCAAAGCATACAAAGGGAACTTGCAGTGTGATAACTGGAATGGTGTCAAAGTAAATAAACAAGCAGTAACAACAATCAATAACAATCCAATAATCAATTCAAATAATCCCGAAATAACTGTATTAATTCGCATTGTTATTTGTACGAATTAATATAATTATTTCTAGAATCTACACTATCATTTCATGTAGATTAAAGATTATTACATTACGGTTTTCACTTGTCATCTATTACAATTTCATACATCATCAATTTAACAACATACATTCAGTGGTTCAAAGTGTAATTAAACAAATCCTACGTGTCAATAAATTTAACAGTTAAAGGGGTCATATTATACAAATGTCAGTTAATCAAATTTAACATTTAACTATCCTATATCAATTTCAATTGCATACTATTTATCATTTTAATATTAACAATTTAACGTCCAATATAAACATCAACAATCAATCAATTATCAGTTAAACTGTATTATCATCACATAAATAATTAACAGATAATGGTGTCAGATGTCACAGGTTAACTGATACAGGTAATAACATATATAACAGTGTATTTAACTAACAACAGCATATTTCAATTGTCGTTTCAATTGCAATCAAATTTAATAAAGAAAAGAACGTTAATCGTGAGTGATTGCTCACCTTTCGAGGCTAGAGAAGTTTGACAACAGAACAAGCTATGATTTCCAAAGAAAAGCTAGACGGACATGATTCGACGATCAAAGCTGATAATAGGAATAGATGGAACAAATTAGAACGGGGTCGATGAAGATAAATCGAATCAGTTATATGAGTGAATTGATATGGATACAACATATAAATTTATATATATATATATATAACATTATTTTCATGAAATCAATATTTAATTTTTTTTTTTACAATATATATATATATGTGTGTGTGACTATATTATTGCAAATCAGGTTACCATTTATAAAACATATATACCGTTGTCAAAATACATATATACTACAACTTCTTTTATAATACAAAGTACGCAACTTACATAAATATATAAAACTGTAACTATATGCTTAAACTAACATAACTAGCTTCCATTATAAAAATGTATACACTGTACAACATAACCCATTAAACAAACAAAGACTAAACTCACACGTTTAAAGAATCAACTCTATTTATATAAACTGTAGATTATACAAACTACTATAACTAAACCAATGCATACTGAAATATATGCAGACGTATATACAAAACTCACATTGTACCATATATAGATTTTAGTTGAAATCAATATTGCTGGAAAAAAGATAGCCATAGATAATACTAAACGAAATATGCATATACTTTCACAAAATATGTTCTAATACAAAAGTCGATATATATATAAAACTACCAGAACAAAATTTAAAAACTAATCATATAAAACAACTTATAAACTATACCTATATACTAACATATACTCTATAAATATACTAACACAACATGTACATAATATAAACCCACAGCAAAGCCTAGGATCTAATATAACAACATAGATTAAACCAACGTTTCAAATAATTACACCGACAATACCTTTATATAAATATTACTCGCATGCTATAAGAAGAAGATGAGGAGGGAGACCGCGATGGGGAGGAGGCCACGGCTGTAGGGAAGAGGCGGTGGAATTTAAGGCCGAGGCGAGGCCACAGTGGAGGCTCGGCTTTCGGCCTGGAGTTATCAGGGTGGTAGGCAGGGAGAAGGTTGAGGTGTGAGGTGAACGGGGTTTGGGCTGAGGCGATGTGGTGAGCACGGTGCTAGGTCTCGCTTACCGCGTGGAGTTGTGGACCGGAAATGTCAGAAGTCGGAGACCCAGCGGTGGCTGAGGCGGCGTTCGGCTGCGCGGAGAATGGAAGGAGAGTCTCGAGGCTTCGGCGCTGGGTGGAGGTAGTGCTCAGGTCGGTGTAGGTGATGGATCTAGGTGAGGCTGCTGCACGTGAGGAAGTATGCGCGGAGGTGGTTGTCGTGGCCAAAGTGGCAGTTGGGAAGGCGGGGCGTATGGTGTTGGTTGCTTGAGGAGGCGGTGTGAGGGAAAAGGCAGGTATGGTAGAATGGAGATGAAACAACTGCTACTGGAAGTAATATATTTTTGTGAACTTGTTTTGTAAACATGAAAGAGAGAGAGGAGATGATAAAGCTTTGCAAATGGATGTAACTTTTAGAAGAAAAGAAAAGAGATGACAGAAGCCATAGGAAAAGAGCAGGCTTTAATTATTTTGCTATTAATAACATGTACGTATAACTTATAGAAAGGCATAGGAAAAGAAACGAATAGCTGTAAAGGAGAATAATGCGAAAGGTTGACAGCAAATAGAAATGAACAGGAGAATGAGCAGAAGTTGGAAGTTGAACCAAAATAATAACAGCAGCTATTGGTTTACGGTGAAAAATGAAAAGGCAAATGTAGAAGGTCAGGTGGTGGTTTCGGAAATGATAAATGCAAATGTCTTGATGGCTTCACGGGTGAGCTGGACTGCAAAACCGATATAAATCGTTTTCGCGGATTGTAACCGGCTACCGATACGGTAGGCGTTACGCAAAGTGCAACGTACAACGGAACTCCGAATTTTACAATCGAATATACCGTAGAGATCGGCACGACGAGACGATCAAAACGGTATATAGAAATCAGTGGTACGATCATCCGATAAAAATCGATATTGGTACCAGAATACTGCTATTTTGCAGAAAATAAGAACGACGGAGCAATAGATGTCCAAATTTGGAAAAATGACAAACTGAGATCTTGCTCAGAAGATGGTTTAGAATTTTTCTATGTAAAAATATTTAGGTTTCGAAAACATTTTATTTTCACTGCTTTTTAACTGATTAAATTGAAGTGAATTTACGCGCGAAATAAATTTTCATATTTTCGGACGAAAATTTACCAGTTGTTATGTTTAACTAGACGTATTCCAAATATTAAATTTTTATTTCAAAATTTTATCGTTTAAAATTTCACAAAATTTCAACTAATTACGTTATTAAAACAGTTGAAATTTACGGGTCGTTACACTCTCCCCCACTCAAAACTTTTCGTCCCCGAAAAGGGAACGAGGTAGGAGAATAGAAACAACCATAAAGGAAACAGATTTGAAAACAAAATAACAATTAATTTAAACCCTATAAATTCAAATTTAAATTAATTTTTATTCAATAATTGATTTAATCCATTTGATTTTTGCTAAAATCAATCTCACTATTTCTAAATTCATTATCTTACTATCCAATTATCCTCAATTTACAATCTCTAAGACCATAAATTTGAATAGTCTTTTATTATAATCATATTTTTCTTTAACAATTTTAAATTCTTCTTTATTCAAAACTATTGTTAAATTTATTCTACTTAATATATCTAATCACATATATTAACCCATATAAATAAATTTAAACCATAAAAGTTCTGATTTAAATTAATTTACATTTACTAATTGCTTTTAAATTCAAGGTATTTTCATAAGTTGATCAAATTTCAATTTATTAATTCTTTCAAACGAATTTATTAATTCTTTCAAAACAAATTTATTTCATTATTAACTGAATTTTACTTATTATCCTATCTTACTCTATTAACATCTTTAAAATCAAAATTTAGTGTATAACATTTATTATAAACACCCAAATTTTATTTATAAATTCAATTTATCTTATATATTATCCAATTACATATTCAACTTTTGAATGATTTAGGTAAGTTGTATTAGAATGTAGTTGAACAATATACAATAAAATTTCCAAATTCAATTATTCAAGTTTAAATATTTATTCCAAATTTTGGTTTTATTTATAATTAAAATCATCCTTTAACAAAATTTAAGAATTAGATTTCCGATTAACTTTAAACAATTTAGAGATATATATAATATATTTATATCAAATCAAATTAAATTTAAATAAGATACCTATATATATATAAATCAAATTATACTGAAGAAATTCAAATCAAAATATTTTTCCAAAGTAAAACCGTAGCAAAGCTACAGAATGGTTTCTCCAATTCGAAACTCGAAAATGAATGTCGATGATGCGGCCGTCATCACCGAAATTTATTTTCCAGCGACAAAGAGAAGAGCACTGATTTCAACATTTTAAAATTCTTTGAAAACGGTTTCTATTAGAAAATACTTCAATAATATATACTTTAAAATTTTAAAACCAAAGTTCCAAATCACCGGAAACTAAATTCTCAAATTTCTGAATTAAATTCATTTCAAATTCCAAATCAATTTATAAACCGTATTTATAAATTTATTTAGAACAATAAATGATAATCAAATATTATCATTTCAAACAAACAATTTAATTAACCTTTCAAATTCCAGAAAATTTTACTTATATTTTTACAATATAATCAAACAAATTTTGAAAACAATATTGTGTCAGTTTGCTCTGCTCAAGTGTTTTGGAAATCCTATCGATAGCATTGATCAGACGAATCGATCGAAAACCCAAATCAACATCAACAACTCAAACAACACAATATATTAAAACATTTTAATATTAATTTACAAATACACTTCCTCGCTCGACTATACAAGAATAGATTTCAAAGCAAAGATAGAGATTCGAATTTGATGGACTCAAATCAAAGAGAAATTTTTTTTTTGTTTTTTTTTTGTTTTGAAAATAAGTTTGAAACAGAAGATAAGAAAATTCGATTACCACAATCGGAAGATGGAGGAGTTTATTAAATTCACGGGCAACCTTAACCGGGTCGTCCGTGACTTCAAGAATAAGATCGATGCTGAATTCCGAGGTAAATCAACACTCGATCTCAAGAGATGGGATTCAGGTATAGCAGGGAATAGATAGCATCGTAAACCGAGGATACAGAAATCTCCGGTAAATCAATGCCTATTGTAAAGGAGTTTTGCTCCTTTACGAATCATTCGAAGATTGGCGAGACCGCCGATCTATTATAGATATTATTCAAAATGGAGTTATGGGGTGCTCCATGATTGAAAGAAGACGAATAGTGAAGGACACGAATGGATTTCGGAACCGAGGGGAACGTTCCAAAATTCAAAGAAATTGAGTCAAGGGAAGAGATTTAAACTCGAATGAGAGTGATTCTGTAAATACATTTACCCTATATGTTAAGTTTTGCCTAGAGCTACCAAAGCTCTGATACCAACTGTAACGACCCGCCATTTTGGACCATTCGCATCCATTATAAGTGTATAGGTAGACACTCATGCCGGAGTTGAATTGCTCAAAATACCGCGTTGTTAATTTAAATTTGGCAAAACTGAACATATACAGTAAATAAATAATCACAGATCACAAACACAGAGTAATAAGTGCAACGGAAATAAAAGAGATAGTAGTTCATGAAGCTACTATATGAATATATAAATACATCAGAGTTTACAACAGAAGAGTAATACGATACATCAGAGTTAAACTAGATACAACGGAAGAGTAACAGATACAAATCAGAATACATCACTGGAATCATCGAATATCTGAAAGCTGGATAGATAGCTGGATCTCCAAGCGAAGCTCCAACTCCAAAGGTGAGTCTCGAAAGCTGAACTACTCAGTCTGACCCGAGCGTAAAGCAAAAACACAAAACACTCGAGTCAGGATTAACATTCTTATATTAATAAATCCAACTCAAGTGAAATAACAATTGAAATACAAGTAACTCAAAGGATGTTTGGAATAACCATCCTTTAAGGATCCGTTAAACTATCTACTATGTAGTAGTGTACGATAAGTCGATAATGTCTATCAGTAATATAAAGATATCAAAATAGCGTTAAGTCATGGCCCATTCCACCCTTAACACATTTTAATTCCCAAAAGCATATACAAGACCGTAGTTTCCCCAAAACCGGAAGTCACCAGAGGGCAATCCATATACTCAAGGTACAAATCAAAATCGTAGTGGTCGCGAATAGGATAATCAGTATGACAAGGTACATGAGGCGATACCAACTAGGATACTAGTAGTTGCGTGATCCGGACTGATGTTGGGCATAGCAGCTACTATCCCAACACCGCGAAACAACACTCCCATAATCGAGGGGTGCACCCAAATCGAATCACAAAAGTAATAGATATGGTATCGAAGAAGTGTGTCCGCTAGAGATGGCGATCCTCAGTGGCCCGGCGCGGCTCCTGTTTTAGTCATGTCAAGGGTCATCCAAAATCGTTCTCTTTCTTCAGTCAACGCGTTCATCAAAACCATCCACTTCGTTCTGGATCAACACTCCGCGTATAGTTATTAAAGTGGTTTCGGTTCAGATAGAGAGTATATCCATTACCGATCCCGGTCTCTTTAATAACTTTCGTAATTATTACACCGATTGGTCGTTTATATATTTCAAAAACCAAATCAATTTCAATTTCAAATAGAATTCGTAAATCAACATTTCATTTGTCTCTCTAAAACAATTTCCAAATTTTCGTTTCAAAACTTCCAATTTTCCGTTTCAAAATCTTATAATTCAATTTCAATTTCTATTTAAAACAATTCAAATATTGATTCAAGTTCGTATATAAGTTTCATTCCGAAATCATTTAAATTAATTTGATTTAACATTTAAATCAATTTAAACTCATTTATCGATTTCATTCAATATTCGTTAAGTTACTTTATCATTCAAAACAATTTCTATTAAATTTCCAATTCATTAAATCAATTCTTAAGTTCAACTTCATTAAAACAAAACTAACAATTTTGAATTAAACTAAATTCGTCAAATCAATTCTCCAATTACAAGTCTTACATTAATTCCAAAAATATCACATTTCATTTTTGTTAAAGAAATCCAATTTCACTTATTTACTTCCTTAAATAATTTTCCAAAACTTAATTAATAAAGAAATCTCAATTTCAATTTTTCTTCGAAGTAAATTCCACTTATTCAAAAATTCAATTTAATTTAATCATTAAAATAATTCAATCTTATTGAATTATTAAATAATTCAAAACTTAATTATTAAATAATTTCAAAGTTTAATAATTTCAACTTAATTATAATTTCAAACTTAATTATTAAATCATTTCAAAGTTTAATAATTTCAAACTTAATTATAATTTCAAACTTAATTATTAAATCATTTCAAACTTAATTCAATCATTTCTCAAATTAAACAACATTCTTTCATTGATTACATTGTTAATCTTTTGTTTCAGATTATTAAATATTACCATTTTCCCTTCATTAAAATTCAAATTTCAACTTCGTTTCAAAACCATATTATTTATTCCAATAAAATCTTCGTTTTATTTTAAATCAAATTATTGACCAATCGGGTTTTATTTAATTTCCTATCCTAGGTCAAAGTTCAATTTGGGTATTTATCATTTCAACCCGATTCCAATTCAATTAAAAATCAAAGCATACAAAGGGAACTTGCAGTGTGATAACTGGAATGGTGTCAAAGTAAATAAACAAGCAGTAACAACAATCAATAACAATCCAATAATCAATTCAAATAATCCCGAAATAACTGTATTAATTCGCATTGTTATTTGTACGAATTAATATAATTATTTCTAGAATCTACACTATCATTTCATGTAGATTAAAGATTATTACATTACGGTTTTCACTTGTCATCTATTACAATTTCATACATCATCAATTTAACAACATACATTCAGTGGTTCAAAGTGTAATTAAACAAATCCTACGTGTCAATAAATTTAACAGTTAAAGGGGTCATATTATACAAATGTCAGTTAATCAAATTTAACATTTAACTATCCTATATCAATTTCAATTGCATACTATTTATCATTTTAATATTAACAATTTAACGTCCAATATAAACATCAACAATCAATCAATTATCAGTTAAACTGTATTATCATCACATAAATAATTAACAGATAATGGTGTCAGATGTCACAGGTTAACTGATACAGGTAATAACATATATAACAGTGTATTTAACTAACAACAGCATATTTCAATTGTCGTTTCAATTGCAATCAAATTTAATAAAGAAAAGAACGTTAATCGTGAGTGATTGCTCACCTTTCGAGGCTAGAGAAGTTTGACAACAGAACAAGCTATGATTTCCAAAGAAAAGCTAGACGGACATGATTCGACGATCAAAGCTGATAATAGGAATAGATGGAACAAATTAGAACGGGGTCGATGAAGATAAATCGAATCAGTTATATGAGTGAATTGATATGGATACAACATATAAATTTATATATATATATATATAACATTATTTTCATGAAATCAATATTTAATTTTTTTTTTACAATATATATATATGTGTGTGTGACTATATTATTGCAAATCAGGTTACCATTTATAAAACATATATACCGTTGTCAAAATACATATATACTACAACTTCTTTTATAATACAAAGTACGCAACTTACATAAATATATAAAACTGTAACTATATGCTTAAACTAACATAACTAGCTTCCATTATAAAAATGTATACACTGTACAACATAACCCATTAAACAAACAAAGACTAAACTCACACGTTTAAAGAATCAACTCTATTTATATAAACTGTAGATTATACAAACTACTATAACTAAACCAATGCATACTGAAATATATGCAGACGTATATACAAAACTCACATTGTACCATATATAGATTTTAGTTGAAATCAATATTGCTGGAAAAAAGATAGCCATAGATAATACTAAACGAAATATGCATATACTTTCACAAAATATGTTCTAATACAAAAGTCGATATATATATAAAACTACCAGAACAAAATTTAAAAACTAATCATATAAAACAACTTATAAACTATACCTATATACTAACATATACTCTATAAATATACTAACACAACATGTACATAATATAAACCCACAGCAAAGCCTAGGATCTAATATAACAACATAGATTAAACCAACGTTTCAAATAATTACACCGACAATACCTTTATATAAATATTACTCGCATGCTATAAGAAGAAGATGAGGAGGGAGACCGCGATGGGGAGGAGGCCACGGCTGTAGGGAAGAGGCGGTGGAATTTAAGGCCGAGGCGAGGCCACAGTGGAGGCTCGGCTTTCGGCCTGGAGTTATCAGGGTGGTAGGCAGGGAGAAGGTTGAGGTGTGAGGTGAACGGGGTTTGGGCTGAGGCGATGTGGTGAGCACGGTGCTAGGTCTCGCTTACCGCGTGGAGTTGTGGACCGGAAATGTCAGAAGTCGGAGACCCAGCGGTGGCTGAGGCGGCGTTCGGCTGCGCGGAGAATGGAAGGAGAGTCTCGAGGCTTCGGCGCTGGGTGGAGGTAGTGCTCAGGTCGGTGTAGGTGATGGATCTAGGTGAGGCTGCTGCACGTGAGGAAGTATGCGCGGAGGTGGTTGTCGTGGCCAAAGTGGCAGTTGGGAAGGCGGGGCGTATGGTGTTGGTTGCTTGAGGAGGCGGTGTGAGGGAAAAGGCAGGTATGGTAGAATGGAGATGAAACAACTGCTACTGGAAGTAATATATTTTTGTGAACTTGTTTTGTAAACATGAAAGAGAGAGAGGAGATGATAAAGCTTTGCAAATGGATGTAACTTTTAGAAGAAAAGAAAAGAGATGACAGAAGCCATAGGAAAAGAGCAGGCTTTAATTATTTTGCTATTAATAACATGTACGTATAACTTATAGAAAGGCATAGGAAAAGAAACGAATAGCTGTAAAGGAGAATAATGCGAAAGGTTGACAGCAAATAGAAATGAACAGGAGAATGAGCAGAAGTTGGAAGTTGAACCAAAATAATAACAGCAGCTATTGGTTTACGGTGAAAAATGAAAAGGCAAATGTAGAAGGTCAGGTGGTGGTTTCGGAAATGATAAATGCAAATGTCTTGATGGCTTCACGGGTGAGCTGGACTGCAAAACCGATATAAATCGTTTTCGCGGATTGTAACCGGCTACCGATACGGTAGGCGTTACGCAAAGTGCAACGTACAACGGAACTCCGAATTTTACAATCGAATATACCGTAGAGATCGGCACGACGAGACGATCAAAACGGTATATAGAAATCAGTGGTACGATCATCCGATAAAAATCGATATTGGTACCAGAATACTGCTATTTTGCAGAAAATAAGAACGACGGAGCAATAGATGTCCAAATTTGGAAAAATGACAAACTGAGATCTTGCTCAGAAGATGGTTTAGAATTTTTCTATGTAAAAATATTTAGGTTTCGAAAACATTTTATTTTCACTGCTTTTTAACTGATTAAATTGAAGTGAATTTACGCGCGAAATAAATTTTCATATTTTCGGACGAAAATTTACCAGTTGCTATGTTTAACTAGACGTATTCCAAATATTAAATTTTTATTTCAAAATTTTATCGTTTAAAATTTCACAAAATTTCAACTAATTACGTTATTAAAACAGTTGAAATTTACGGGTCGTTACACATTACAAACGTCAACTTAATAACATTAGCAAGGATTCTATGTCTATGAGGGAATATTTAACAAAAATCAAAACTCTATGTGACTTACTTGAAGTTGTTGGTCACAATATTTCTGAAGCAGATCAAGTTCTCACCATTTTAAGTGGTCTTGATGATGAATACGAGTTAGTTGTCACTATGCTTTCCTCCCAGCCTACCACTCCATCAATTCAGCACATTCAGTCAACACTTATTGCTCATGAAGGAAGAATTGAATCCAAGAAAACAAGAAACAGTGAGTATATGGTCAATTATGCTTCCACAAACAGAAATAAAAATCAAGAAAGGTTTCAAGCCAACAAAATTGATCAAAATGTTCAAAGAAATGCTCAGGTGTCAAACAGAGGAAGAGGGAGAGGCAGGTTTGGTAATAATTCAAATAGAGTTAAGTGTCAAATTTGTGAGAAATTTGGCCATACAGCTGGAAAGTGTTATTTTAGATTTGATCAAAAAATTTCTTTAAGTCAATAAGGAAATAGCAGCCAGAAATCAAACTACCCAAGTGCTAACATTGCTCAAGCAGGAGCATAAAGAAGTCAAGACTCCAAAAATGATGGAGAGTCTCATACAAAAGTTGATGATATTCAGACTGAAGATTGGTTTCTTGATTCTGGAGCCATAAATCATATTACAAACAATCTGAACAACTTGAACATTGGCAATAAGGAGTATAAAGGTACACATTCTTTATTTATGGGTAATGGTATTTCTTCAAAAATCACTCATACTGGTACTGCTATACTTAACAATAAAAGAAAGTTATATTTAAATAATCTTCTTAGGGTACCAGAAATTAAGAAAAACTTGCTTAGTGTATCACAATCTGCTAATGATAATCAAGTCTATTTTGAGTTCTGTCCTCATCATTGCACAATTAGAGATATTCTAAATAATGAAATTTTATTACAGGGTAATGTGCAAAATGGACTATACCTGTTCAATCTTGGCAAGAACAATAGAAATTGTGATAGTAGATACTGGTGCAACTTCTCTAAAACTGGATGTACAGCTGTTATGAATAAACTAGATTTGTGGCATTGTAAGCTAGGACATCCAAGTATTAACATTGTAAGGCATATTTTTGAGAAATAACAATATTAAATTTGATGATATATCACATAATTATGTTTGTTCTGCATGTCAGTTAGGAAAAAGTCATAAGCTACCATTCTCAAATTCTCAAACCAAATATAGTAAACCATTAGAAATGGTAGCTACTGACTTATGGGGACCAGCCCCAATTACTTCTGATTATGGCTATAAATATTATGTTTCCTTTGTTGACTCATACTCAAGATATACATGGTTATTTTTCTTAAAGTCAAAGGCAGATACAGCTAATGCTGTAATACAGTTTATAACTCAAGCAGAAAGACAAACAGGTGAGCAGTTAAAAATACTTCAAACAGATGGAGGGTCAGAGTATAAACCTCTGAAAGAATATTTCAATATGAAAGGTATTCTACATCGAATGACATGTCCCTACACTTCTGAACAGAATGGGCTTGTTGAAAGAAAGCACAGGCATATTGTGGAAACAGGGTTAACTTTATTAGCTCAAGCCTCTCTTCCTTTAAAATTTTGGCCTGATGCT
Source organism: Allium fistulosum (assembly GCA_030737815.1). NCBI lineage: Eukaryota > Viridiplantae > Streptophyta > Magnoliopsida > Asparagales > Amaryllidaceae > Allium > Allium fistulosum. Next base: position 333,118,299 of record CM060906.1, read on the forward strand.
TTTATTTCTAGTGTTTTTCTTGTTAACAGGTTGCCAACAAAAGTTTTGCACAATACAAGTCCATTAGAAAAATTATTCAATGTCAAGCCAGATTATAATTCTCTCAAAGTTTTTGGGTGTCTATGTTTTCCAAATTTAAGATCATACAACACTCATAAACTAAGTTTCAGATCTGAGCCATGCCCTTTTATTGGATATGCTCAAAATCAAAAGGGTTATAAGTGTCTTACCAGTAAAGGTAAAGTGATCATCTCAAGACATGTAGCTTTCAATGAACTCATTTTTCCTTTTGAGAAAGCTGAAGTGAAAACTACACAAAAGGTCTATAATGCAAAGGTATCTATTCCAGCTATTCCAGTTCATACTTTTAAACAAGCCAAGGAAATCAATCCACATCAGCAAGCTGTATCACCACTCCAACACACAGTGCTCAATAGAGAGCCAGATCAGAGTGATGCTTTACCCCAAAACACAATGCTCTCTGTTGAGCCAGGTCAGAATGAAAGTGATGCCAGCAATTCTTCACCTAATCAAGAAAATCAGACAATTAGTGAAGATGATAGTTCAAAAACCAGTAGTGAAGAAAATATGCAACAAAAAACTGAGCATCATATGATTACAAGAGCCAAAAGTGGAATCTTCAAACCAAAATTGTATAACATCAGTATTAAAGAAAGGGAACCTACTATGGATGAGGAATTCTCAGCTTTAACAAAAAATAAAACTTGGAGCCTTGTAGATAAACCTCACAGTAAAAATATTGTTGGAAATAAATGGGTCTACAAAATCAAAAGAAGATCTGATGGATCTATTCTCAAGTATAAAGCAAGGCTTGTTGCTAAAGGATATGCTCAACAATATGGGTTCGACTTTAATGAAACCTTCTCTCCAGTTATCAAACCCACAACAATTAGAATTATTTTAACTGCTGCCTTACATTATAAATGGGAATTAAAGCAGCTTGATGTCAACAATGCATTCCTCAATGGAGAACTTCAAGAAGAAGTGTATATGCATCAGCCACAGGGGTATGATAAACATGACAGTAAACTTGTATGCAAGTTACACAAAGCACTGTATGGACTAAAGCAAGCACCAAGGGTATGGTATGATAAATTAAAACAAGCTCTTACTACTATTGGTTATCACAATGCAAAATCTGATAATTCTTTATATTTTAAGAATGAAGGAGGTCACAAAACATACATTTTAGTGTATGATGATCTTATTTTAACTGGTAATAGCAGTTTAGAAATAATAAATGTCACCAAGTATTTAAATTCAACTTTTTCAATCAAAGACTTGGGGCAGCTAAATTATTTTCTTGGAATAGAGGTCATCAGAAAATCTGATACAAATATGATCCTCTCTCAAAGAAAATATATTTCTGAAATTTTAGCAAAAGCAAAAATGGATTTAGCAAAACCTTTGCCTACTCCTATGGTTAGTAACTTAGGTTTGTCTAAACATAATGGAGACATTTTTTATGATCCTACATTATATAGAAGTATAGTTGGAGCATTACAGTATGCTACTGCTACTAGACCTGATATAACATATAGTGTAAACAAAGTCTCACAATTTATGCATGAACCTCATGATGATCATTGGAAGGTAGTAAAACGAATTTTAAGGTATCTTAAAGGGACTATTAATCATGGGCTATATTTTAGTGCTAACAAAAACTTTGAGTTAAGAAGTTACTCAGATGCAGACTGGGCCTCCGATTACGATGATCGAAGATCCACAAGTGGCTATATCATATATCTGGGAGATAACCCTGTCTCATGGAGCTCAAAGAAACAACCCACTGTGTCTCGATCTAGTACGGAGGTGGAATATCGAAGTGTTGCAAGTACCACTGTAGAACTAATCTGGATCCAGACCTTGCTCAAAGAAATCAGCTTGCCTACTCAAAGTAAACCAATTATTTGGTGCGATAATCTGAGTACTATCGCCATGTCTACCAACCCAGTACTTCATTCTCGTACAAAGCACATAGAATTGGATTTATACTTTGTACGAGAACATGTTATCAGCGGCAAATTAGAGATCAATCATGTTCCAGCAAGTCATCAGAGAGCCGACATGCTGACTAAAGCCTTGTCAAGGAGAAATTTTGAAAGATTCAAGGAAGATTTTAGAGTTCAATGTATCAGAGAAGAAGAAAGGGGAAAGAAGGAACCCTAGCCGAAGGAACCCTAGCTCATTTTGACGGGGAGAATTAGAATGAAAGCTCTCAACAAACACAAGTGGCAATCTTTTATTCTTCCCCAAAAGCATCTCAACCGTTGGTTCATATCAACGGTGTATATTTTGTTTCATTATTGAATCGGATTGATAATCCGTTGCAGGCTTCGGCCAAATCATGTATATATATTTGTAATATGTTACTTTGTATCATGATTCAAAATCAATAACATTTTTACAGTTTTATTTCAATTACATCAATTGTTAATAAATCAACGTATTTGCATCTGTTTTACATGCAATCGCTAAACGCTACTAAAATAACAATCCTACTTAAGTACTAATCAACTTTTATTTCCCTCGCAAAACACCTGAAAATAACAAAATAAGTATAGTGGATTTACTAAACTGTAAAGTATGGTGTGAGTTCCATCCATAAAAATATAGTTCATGTAGAAAATAGAATCCAATTCATCGACTAACAAGAGTCATTTGACAAAAAAAAATCCACATAATAAGTTCGAACATAAAGTGGTTTGACATTAAAACTCGTATAACAAGAAATAGTATCTAAAAAAAGCATAAGAGCACAATGTTAAATGCACCTTTTTCTACACGTACATGCCTAAGCATAATTACAGATTTTTACTATCACGACCAGTTTATACTCAGATTTTTATTAATAACAATTATGACAATCAAGAATGTGAAGATTTTGTCATACCTACAATTAGAGACGGTTGCTCGAAGTTGAGATGGAGATGTTGTGACCTAAATGGGTGGAGTTGCAGTTGTTTGAAGTCTTGCGGAGCTGCGGTTGTTTGAATTCGAGATGGAGGTGCGAGTGGGGTCTTGTTTCGGATTTGAGACGCTGGAGGTGGAGTCGCCTGGACCGCACTGATAATGATCCAATAATGCGCCAATAATGATCAACTTACCTCATCCATAAAGAAAAATAACCTTAATTCTTATTCCCATATAAAATAATAACGAACAGATCACATTATTTTAATAGATTTAGAAACACATAAAACATATTTGTTCGTATAATCAATCAAAGCAACCAATCAAAAATAAAATAATGAATTAAGTAAACTTAAGGTAGATATAGTGTTGCTGCTAACTGGGGTAGCCTGTTGCATAATGAATTTGTAGAGTCGTTATATACATGTATAATCAATTAAACCCTATATATTGATTTTCACTAGAAGGTGATTTGGAGATGGAAGGAATTAATTCAGGATATTTCATCATAACTTAGTTTTGTGCATAGAATTTCAGTTTAAAAACACCATCTACATAGCTTTGCAATTGTGTGTTCAGTTGAGGCTGATGAGATTTTACAACTTGTCAACCTTTTTATGTTTTTATAGTGTATTTCTGACTTGGTAGTAATAACTACATGGCTATGGGAGTTGATCTGCAACCATGAATTAAAATTTGAAAATGGTTACCTTATTTGTGGTAATGATGCTTGGTATGTAAATGTATAATAGTATAATATAAATAAAAATTTACAACTATTAGTCCAAACAACCATTTAGCTAGAGGAAACATATATTTTACATTTGAATGAAAATAACAGTAAGTATACAACATAAAAGAATATACAAATTATTTTGGAAGTAAAGTACCGTATTTTTCGAGTGACATGAAAATTGAAATACATCATTAGGTGAACGAAGCCAAATATTCATCCAAGCTTCAACTTTAAATCTTTTAATGATGTGAATTAAAGCTACGGGACTACAATGAAACCTTACCGTGTAACCTAGCTAGTAAAAATAAAGGAATTTTTATGAAACATTGCTTCATATCTGGCATAAGCAAGCATTTATTTGGAATGTAGAGATATAGAAGTGAAACTAATGTCAACAAATGCACCACTAATATTTCAAATAATCAAAAGCTTATTGTCAGAACTAATTACAGTAAACCAGCGAATATTCCAAATAATCATATACAAGATTTCCTATGGCACTCTTCAAATAGAAGCGTAAATCGAGTTGAATATTAAAAAAAAAACCATAAATTTGAATCAATAAATGGAATAAAATATACCTTCAATGGAGCGGAGGCACAGTCTAGGCGAACAAGAAATGTGATTAAAGGAGGTGACAACGCATTCCAGGCGAACGAGAAACACGATTAGAGGAGGCGGTCGTGCGGCCCAGGCGATCTTGTTATGCGTTTGACTTTCGATCTGAATAAGAACGATTGGTCGATAGAGAGAAGCTGGAATTTAAGATGCTCGAGAGGTGGAGGTGGCAGAATGACAGAGAGAGGGTGGTGGGGAGGGGGAGCGATAGAGAGGCGGAATTAAGGCGGGCTGAAGAGGAGGGAGGGGACTTTGCAATTTTATGGAACGGACATATATTCTATTGATCAGCGTATATTTTATGGAATGAGGTTGTACTGTATAAGATAGTCCAGCGTATGGAAGGGGTAAAAAGACAAGGAACTTTGCAATGTTCAGGAATCATTGCAGAATTGCCATGGTCCTTAACAGTTGCCACTTATTTTGCACAGCTAAAAGCCTTGGAAAAATTGCAATGGCTCAAGGCCGTTGCAAATTTTCTACATTGGAGTGTGACAAAATGGGTAGCATGATGTAGTGTAATCACCGGAACATTGTTCTGACCTCCTCCTCATTTTAACCCACATGATGTATTTAAAGGGACCAACTACTGGTGCTAGACGGGAATGGTAAATGGTGAGGTCTTCTCATTAATGCTCAGCACTAACAAGGCAACTAGATATCCAAGAGATAATATTGGTTCCAAGGTAGCAACGTTAGTCGATATAAGTGCTTTATTATATTTTAGTATTCTGCTATAATTGCACTCATTGATATACTTATGTTAATTACAAGTTACCAACACCAACGATCCATACCCTAATGGACTTGATTTTCAATTTAGCCAAAAAATTCGGGTCCATTAAGTCGCAGGTTGTTACAAGGAACTAGGTTTGCAATCGCAAAAGCCTAGGGTAATTTACTATCGCAAGATCTGGACATGATCTCAAATCTAGGTGGACGTCTCAACATACCCCTTCTTTACGAGCACACTAGAAACCTCTGAGTTATCAATGACCCCTTTGCAAGCGTCCCCATAATGGAACTCAATCATTATTCCATCATGGCTATCTCCATAGTAGAACATAATCATAAATTCTACTCACAAGCACTCATCGTTGAACTTGTCCTTGTGGGTCACCATTACAATTCACATCATTAAGTCGTCATCTTTGAAACGCCTTTAGGAACCCATCGTAAGTCAAAGATACATCGTACCAAAGTTCCAAAGTCGTTGGCGTTGTCGTGTCGAAGCGCTAAGCCATAGCTTCACTTATCGCCACACAAAATCCAAGGCCATTTCGAGTCATTTGGAGATATCTATTACACTCCATATCATCCACTAGCCCTTGGAACAAGTCCCGAAATTCCACCTCGCCAAGTTTCTGCCCGAGTATGCTTTAGGTTAGACTCAAAGCAATCACTGAAAAACTCGAAGCAATCTATAAAATTCTCTACTCCATTTCTTATTCGGGTACCGGACCAAAGCAGACACCCTCGGAAACCAAGTCGCCACCAAGCACACCGAATCGGTTTTCCTATCTGGGTACCGACTAGAGAAGATAACCCAAGACACTAAGTTTCCACAAGGCACCCCAAACCAATTCTCCTGTTGGAGTAGCGACCAAAGCAGACAACTCCCAAACACCAAGTCGCCACTAAGCACCCCCGAAACGATTTTCTTGTCCATGTGTCGAACCATAGCACTATCGGATAGCATTTTCTGCTTAGTTTTCCCCATTGCCTACCCCAAGCATGTCCTAAGCAGACCTCCAACCGGACCTAAGCGCGACTCTAGGCACCACCGCGTAGAAATGCTATAATAGACTAAATTTCCAATTTTGTGTTGATTTCACCACTACGCTTCGTTGTTCGAACCACACCCATTCCGTATACATCGGTGGAACTCCCAACATCCTAGAATCTATCCATCGAAGTCTAGTTTAACGGTTCCTACCTCTATATTGCTCCGATGAGCTTTTTAGCCATTTAAGCATACACACAAACACCATACACGCATCAAAAACAATATTCAAGAATGAAAATCACACACAAATAATAACAATCATCGTACCATGCATCTACAACATAGCCTAACATATATCAAGGCAACCGGACATTAAAATAATACGTCTATAACACTAAAAATCCATTTATTCACGTTTTTGCTACAGTATGGTTTCAAAACACATTAAAACCAAATTTTGACTTTAAAAATGGATCCAAAACATGTTAAAACCTATAGGTACATATATAATAAGGCGAGAGATGATAAATCACTCACGAAACACCCAAAAAGTGGAGATTTGCATGCAAATCGAGGTAAATTCGAAAATGAACAGCAAAGATCTGATTTTTCTTAATGTTGATTTGAAGATCTATAATGAATTTCCTGACTAATCCACCCTTAATCTATGATTTAGAATTGATTTGGAGGAGAAAAGAGAAGTTTTTGGAAGAATAACGAGTTAACGGAGACTTAAATCTATTTTGGAGATAGTAGAAATGATTTGGGAATGTTTGTTTCAGCCAATATAACTTCTAAACCCAAAATGAGTTATTGGGCCTCTCTCCAAACTTACTAATTATCCATTAAGCTGCTTCAAAAATTATCAAACTTCAAACAGCCATATCTTCTAGGCAAAAAGTCCAAATCGCTATTATGGTCATTCTACGGAAAGAGAAACCATCATTTCTTTCCAATGAAAGTGGTCTTGGATGCTAATTCAGCACTATCAAAAGTTATAGCCATTACAAGTTTTCAAGGGTAAAATTGTGCAATAAAATTCTAAAGAAAGAAAATGTCAATAATATGCATTTTCCAAAGTTATAAAGCCATATGACCTCATATGAATTTAAAAATAATATTTTATGATCATTTGATGCGTAAAATACCAGTCTTATACTCTCGCCCCTTTAGGAATTTCATCCTACGAAATTCTCAGCACAAACAAGGTAAAATCAAGCATAGCTACCCCATATGTCTAACATCCACAAGCAAACATATCAAACATCAAACATGCACATAGAAGCAGGAAGTTATATCTAAGCCTACCCTAGCACTCTGGATACTAAACCATCTTATATGATTTCACAAATAATGTAAATGCGATAAATAGAAGTCTCACCAAGTAAAGAGCACTGGTAAGTGGTCCTCATGTTCTTCTCGGTCTCCCGAGTACAATCACATTCACTCTCGCTCTACTGAACCTTCACCAGCTTTATTTTCTTCCTTCTAAGCTGCTTCATGTCATGTCCGACGATACAAATAGGCATATGAGGTCTTAATGATTCTGGTTCAATCTCGATATCATCAAGCTGATTCGATTCAACTATCATTCCCGAGCTATGCACGAACTTCCGCAAGTGAGAGGCGTGGAACACATTGTGCACGTCCGCCATCTTTTGAGGTAAGTCGACTTGGTAAGCTAGGTTCCTAATCCTCTCAAGTATCGAAATAGGACCAACGAATCTCGACCCCAACTTCCCCTTACTACTGAATCGAACAACATTATTTAGTGGAAAGATTTTGACAAACACAATATCGCTGACAGAGTACTCTAAATCATGTCTTCACTTATCAGCATATCTCTTCATTTTATCCTACGCAGCTTGCATTCGTTATCTAATGAAATCGATTTCTCTGAAGTCGCTCTAATCAGATCTGATCTAAGTATCAGTTTCTCGCCTGCTTCCCATTAATACGAAGGAGCATTAAACGGTTGACTATATAACTTAACATCCCCAATTTGAGGCTCAAAACTAAGTGCTATAGATGCTGCAGTCATCCATAGTTATTAATTTCCGGTGAAAAAATGCAGCTATGTTAATCATTTTGATAATACCAGAAACACATGAATATGGAAATTCAACACAATTTTTAAAATAATTTTTTTCATCGTAGTTCACAATAAGATTTTATTTCATTACGTAATCCCAATTTACAAACCACGTTTAGAGAAAATATAATTATTACAACATATTCCAAGAGCGACATATGAAGATGCCCCCTTGGATGATCAATCAAATATCTAGCATTTAATACAACTTGTCATTACAACACAAAAGTAGAATCAAAACACAGCGGAAAATAGATATATGGCTCCTACTAGCTAGAATACCTCTTCCACGTCTCTGGAAGCTTATTCGTCTAAAGGGAACCTGAAAAGCCCTTACTCTCAACCTATTCAAATGAGTACTAGTGAGTTTACAGGAACAACAAAAACTTCAGATCAGACAAAAAGTCTAGTGTGAATAATGATCTACCATCTCCAACCAATAGATATCTAGTGAGACCACGCCGCTGGGCTGAATGGGTTTCCCATCACTAGTACCCAATTAAATATCTTAGCCATATACTATGCTGCTGCATCCACAATGATTATAACAGAATAATATGATAGTGTATAAACATGTCATATATACCGGATTTTCCATCCCTTATTTATTAAACCACCAATCTAAGTTCTTATTGACTACCCGTCTTATATTCATGTGGACTACCCATCCCATATTTTATTTTACTTAAACTAATGTGAACTATCCATCTCATATTTTATCATTTAAACTGATGCGGACTATGTTAGGAATTTTTCGAGATAATTACACAATTAGATTTAGAAGAGAAAGTAGTGAAGAAAGCAAACAAAAAAAATATTCCCCCAAAAACAAAAACTTTTATTGATTCAACCAAGAAAAATACAAAAGAGACCTAAAATTGAGAAGAAATCTCAATCCCGAACACCCAATAGAATACACTTTTCCCACATATATCTTATGGACCCTAGACATGTTTATTTGTAATAGACTTCATAAAACATCTTCTTTAAGAAGCTATTGAATAATTCCATAAATCCTTTCCATGTAGATAATTTTTTTTCCTTCTCTAATGCAATAAAAGAGGCAACTAATCACCCTACCAAATACACAAAATTTCTAAAAGGTGCAATTAATCACACTCCAAAATCTACTAAATCTATAAAATATGCAATGAATTTGAGTCATCATTCCACATAGACCCAAATATCTTCAAGATCTACTTAAATATGGAATATTATATCACCAAAATCTAACGGTCTCCACCTTGATACAATATTCCATAAATGTCATCCAAGCTCCTCCGAGAACCTCAAACTCCAAACAATATATCCAAGGAAACAAATGTCTCCACCACAAAGCTAAACCTCCCTCCAAACTATGCATGCCCGCCAATCGAACATGCACATCATCAACAGATCAAAATTGCTTGTAATACAACAAAGGCCTCCAAGTAGGCTTTGTGTTTTTCCATTGTTGACTCCACCTTAATTCAGACAGACTTGTCTCTCCAACTTCACTTGTATAAGATTTTGCAATATTTATGGTTTTTCCAAGCAATGAATAAATATTATTGCTTTTCCTCTTTGCACGCGGCACCTCCCTGTTACCCTTCCAAACCCTAGTTACTCCACCTTGAGTCGAGAAGTTACAACCTTTCCCTTCCAACTGTCCAAAAGAAACAATATTTCTTTTAATTTCGGGGATATGCCTAACCCTTGTAAGCGTCACCAATCTTCCAGTATCCATCTTCAACCTGACAGAACCTGTGCCTTAAACATGTAGATCTCCACCATTTATGGACTCCACCCTGCACGCTTCCTCCTTATAATCAATGAATGCTTCCCTTTGATTGCAAATGCGGAAACATGCACCAGAGTCTAGCACCCACTATCCTCCCATACTCATATCAACACAAAGAACATCATTGCTAATGCCAAAGTTTACCTCCTCATCACTGTCTACCTCTAGCTTATTTTTGCTTCCTTCTTGAGTTTTCATCCTCCCTTTATCTTCTCTTAATTTATTGCAAAATTTCAACCGATGACCTAGTTTTTCGCAATAATAGCAAATGAAGCCTCGATCCTTATTCGGTTTGAAAGAGCGTCTTTCTCTCCTTGCAAGATGGACCTCCGCCATTGGATTTGCAGTTTCCCTTTCTTCAATGGCATTTCCTTCCGATGAATTTATCCTCTGCATCTCCTCATTAAGAAGGCTGCTAACCACAGTCTCCATGGAAACAACACCACTAGAATTTGAATTGTTCAACGTGACTACAAGAGTTTCCCAACTTTCAGGCAATGAGCTCATTAATATCAAAGCTTGAGTTTCTTCATCAATTTTGAAGTTTACTGCCACCAATTGGTCCACAATTGCTTGAAAGTTGTTGAGATATTCACCAATCGATTCACCTTTCTTAAATTTTAGATTGACCAACCTTCTCATCAAAAATGCCTTATTCGTCGCAGAATTTTTTGCATAAATCCCTTCCAATTTCTTCAATATTCCAAAAGCAGATGTTTCACAAGCAACGATATGAAACACAGAATTCTGCATAAAACACCGAATAGCCGCCGCTGCCTTCCTATCCAAAATTTCCCGCTTTGCCTTAGTTATGCCGTTTGACTTTTCCCCTTTGTTTTCCAAGGGTTGGTGAAGATCATTAAGATAGAGATAATCTTCCATCTTCACCTTTCACAACCCCCAATTCCTTCCATTCAGCTTTTCAATACTTATCTTCTTCATAGCCAAAGACTCTTCTAAAAATTTGTGTAACTGGCTCCGATACCAACTGTTAGGGATTTTTCGGGATCACTACACAAGTAGATTTAGAAGAGAAAGTAGTAAAGAAAGCAAACAAAAAAAATTCCCCCAAAAATAAAAACTTTTATTGATTCAGCCAAGAAAAATACAAAAGAGACCTAAAATTGAGAAGAAATCTCATTCCCTACCACCCAACAAAATACATTTTTCCCATACATACCTTATGAACCCTAAACATGTTTATTTATAATAGACTTCACAAAATATCTTCTTTAAGAAGCTATTGAATACTTCAATAAATCTTTCCCATGTAGATAATTTGTTGCCTTCTCTAATGCAATAAAAGAGGCAACTAATCACCGTACTAAATACACAAAATCTCTAAAAGGTGAAATTAATCACACTCCAAAATCTACCAAATCTATAAAATATGCAATGAATTTGATTCATCATTCCACATAGACTCAAATATCACCAAGATCTACTTAAATATGGAATATTGTATCACCAAAATCTAACAGACTATCCATCTCACATCTCATAGTTTTCCTTGGATGACTATGAACCCTTAAATTAACCAATTATAGACCATCCATCTTCGGCATGATGTAGACCATCCATCATACATCATATAGTTTTCCTAGGATGATTATGAACCAATCACTTGGCCATTTAATTTTGTTATCCACATGTTTCTATTTATCTCGTGTACCTACATGTTTAACTTTCCTTCATTCTACCCACATGTTCAACATTAATCCATGTTATCCACATGTATAACCTATTTCTATTAGTGTCCCCAATTAAGTTATTTCCCCTTTAGTTATTTAAATTTCATGGTGACAAACATTAGTAACCCCCAAAAGATTTCATGTCAAACTCATTAAGATATACCTTAGTATTCCTAAGGTTCGAAGTTAAAATCATGCAACAAATGGCTCTCTACCATTTATAAGCTCGAGATGCATTAACGTCAACATCTATAACATGTCGATGTAAAATCTTAAGGTTCTCCACCTATTTTAAGACTTGACGACTAAAACATTTGGCATCATGAACCTCAGTGATAATGAAGTCGTCGATCCTCATGATACATAGGCTATCTGCTTATAAGAAACTCGAAGGCTCGTTAAAATTGGCATGAGGTAGGCTTGATAATAGGTTAAAAGTGGCATAGGGTAAACTAAATGAGAAGTCAAAAGTGGTCAGGCTAGGCTTGACAACAAGTTGAAAGTGGCATGGGGAATGCTCGATGACAATCTGGGTCTTCGAGGCCCGAAGCTCGGAGTCACTTATAAAACAGTGCAACGTCAATGTTATAAAGGTTGACGAATATAAAGATAGACATCGCCATGTCGAGGCCTATCCCTTTTTCTCTTTATTACTTTGGCCTCGACGAGGCTTTATACCAATATGCTGCATGCCAAACTCATTGACATTATGCGGCATTGTTTTGTTCCTCATGGATGACACTAGGGTAAGAAGATAAGGCTCGACATAACCAATATCGACATGGTAAAACTGTAATTAACTTAAAAACCGCCAACTTACTATAAAAAGGTATTACTTTTCACCAAACCTCTATAATTTGTCAAAAGCTTATTGGCTAGAAATACTTTATCAATTTTCTTTGCTGAAAAACTACCGCACCCTATTTCCAAGATCCAAAACATTATTTCAAATAATTAACTAATAACCATAATCAATTGAACTTTTATATGCTTATTTTAGCATAAATAATTCTTCATAATTCAAAATTACATGTGAAAAATCCCAAAAATTCATAAAAATTAGACAATACCTTTCTCTACATAATATAAAATTTCAAAGCCCAAAAACACAATTAATTATTTAAAATTATTAAAATCCATAAATAAGCCATTTTTCATAGGAAATTCATAAAATAATCTCTATAATTCGGAATATTATGAAATTAAAAACTCATCTCCAAAATAATGTTTTCCTTAACATATCAAAATTTCAAATCATTTGGAGGATAAAATCTTCGGATTTAACCCAAAAACCGAATTAAACCATTTCTAACAAATTCCAAAAATTCTCATTAACCATTATTATATCCAAATAATGATTATTAGATGATGACTTGACTAATCAAACATATAAGATTCGGGTATTACGCATAACCGAATCAAAACCAAGATTTAAGAGTAAGTGTTATTATTCACCTTCGATTACTGGTTGGAGTTGATATTTGGTGTAGCTCTTAATCCTAAGCTTGCTTTCCCTTAAAACCTAGATTTTGATCTCCCTATTGCTTCCTAATGGCTGGCCTTGATTGAGCTTTACTTTTGGTTGTTTTTGTTGTGAATATAAAAATGATATATGAGAGGAGGGTTTAATGAATGAAGGGTTTATCTATGCCTATTTTGCCCCTCTCATGTATTCTTCTATGTGTATTAATTTTAAAACAATCTTACTTAGTTCATTAAATTTGGCACAACCACATTAGTTAACCAGATCTCTTTCTCCCTAATCATATACGTTATTCTATTTAATCTATCCAAGTAAATGTCTTGAATAATGTTAACTAAAAATTAAGGGTGTTATAGGCTCCCCCCCTAAAGAATTTTGTCCTCGAAATTCAGTAAGGACTACAAAATAAGCATAACAAACATGCAACCAAAGCTATATCCTACCAGCCATAAAATCTATATACAACACATATAGAACATACCCTCACAACAGCTTAATATAAGTATCCCTAATCTTGTCCTCTGTCTTCCAAGTACAGTCTTTCTCGTTGTCGCTCCACTGAACTTTTACTAACTTGACTATCTTGTTCCTTAACTTCTTCTCATCTCTCGCTACAACCCGAACTGGTTGCCTAACAAAAGTCAGATCCGGTTTTACTACTATATCTTCCAATGCAATCAGAGTTACAGTAGTCTTTGGATCATGCACATACTTCCAAAGATGAGAAATATAAAAACGTTATGGACACTTACCAACTGCTCGATAACTCTATTTGATATGCGAGCAATTTCCGATCCTCTCCATAACTGAGAACAGTCCAACATATCTAGGTGCCAGTTTCTCTGACTTTCCAAAACATAACACACCCTTCATCGGTGATACATTAATGAAAACCTTATCTCCAACTGAGAACTCTAGATCCTTACACCTTCTATCCGCGTAACCTTTCTATCTAGACAGAGCTTCTCTCATCCTACCCCGGATTAACTCGGTTTTCTCTATTGCTGTTAGAACCTCGATTTTGAGTTTTTTTATTGTGACAACTATATAAGTCAATATTCTTTTGTACTAACCATTTATGCAGGAAATTTATTGAAGATTTGGATTCATAAAGCTATGAAGTTGTTATACATCTGTTTAGAGTCTGTATATTATATTAGAATTATGTTAAAATCTCTCCGATATGATATATACAATGACACATGCACAAAACCATGCAAATGCACAAAGCAGGCTAAAATCAGCCGGTTGAATGTCTCCATTCCAATGGCTGACTGCTGAAACAAAGCATAAATTATTATGCAGGTTCAGCCGGCTGAATGCAGACATTCAGACGACTAGATTAGATCAAAAATTGCTTATTTACTTGCTGCATCGAATTTGAAACAAATTAGATGGCTGAATTGAAAAATTCAGATGATTGGTTATCGGTAATGGCTATTTTTCTAAAGGGATGTTTCTCTTCAACGAAGAGAAACTTCTTCTATTTTAAGGGATGCATCCATTCCTCTTCACCGTTCTTTTTCATCAAAGATTGCAACTCTTAAAACTCTATAAATAGAGTCTAAAATCCAACAAACATTTTACAACAACTGATTATTAGTTTTCTTGATTTCTTAAACTCTAATTCTCTATTTACCATTTGCACTCAAAATGTATACAATCTTTGATCGTTCATCACTCTATCTTCCACATTCTTCAAGCACATTACACTATATATCATAAAGGAGAATATTATAGGAAGATTGTACTTTATTGACTTATCAGTGCTATTTAAAGAGCATATTACAGTCAGATACTTTTGTTTATTTGTAAAGAAGTCATGTTCGGTTTCTCAGGCGGTGTAAACATATTCCTCCGGGTTAAGTGAGGGTTGCTTGTTTAATTCCAAAAGGAGTTTGGGACTGGACGTAGAACGAAAAGTTCGAACCAGTATAAAAATCTCTGGTGTCATTTACTTTGCTGCTTTATTTATTTACTTACTTATTTTATATTCCGCACAAGTAGTTTATAAATACATCCATATTACACGATCCTATAGCAAAGTCACTTTCAATCGCTTCTCTCACTAGATCTGGACCTAAGACTAACTCTGGTTTCCAACAAACATGTTGGTGACTTGCACGGCCTTCCATATAAAGCTTCGAAAGGCACCATTCTTATACTACTCCGATAAATTATTATAGGAAAACTCAACCAAGTATAGGTAGTCTTCCCATGATCCACCAAAATCTAGTATGCAAGCTCTCAACAAATCCTCGAGTATCTTAATGAATCTCTTTGTCTACCCATCTGTCTGAGGGTGATAAGCGGTACCCATCTTAAGCTTGGTACCTAACACTTCCTGTAGACTCTTCCAGAACTCAATAGTAAACAATGTATCTTTCTCACTGACTTTATTACTAGGAACCCAATGCAGTTTGACAATGTTCTTCATAAATAACTTAGTCAAAACAGATGTCGTCGTGGTTGGCTTAACAGGAATGAAATGGGCACTCTTGGTCAATCTATCGACTATGACCCATATACTCTCATTTCCTCGATTCGACCCTGGCAACCTGTCAATAAAGTCCATGGATCTCAAATCCTTTTTCCAAATTGGCATATCTAATGGCTAAAGCAACCCACTCAGCTTCTAATGTTTGGCTTTACTTGCTGGCAATGCGAATATTGCTTTACCCATAAGCCAACATCCCTCTTCAAACCCTTCCAGAAGAAACTTCTTTCATATCTTGATACATCTTGGTTCCTCCAGGATGAATCGTAAACTTTGATCGATGACAATCCCTAAGAACCTCTTACCTTAGGGTCTCAACATTCGGAACACACAATCGTCCCTTCTTTCTCAACCATTCCTTGTGGTCAAGGCAAAAATCTCTCAAATCATCAATCTCAGTCCCAATCTCAAGTCTTCTAATCTTCTCGGCCAACAATGGTTATCTTTCTGCTTAGAAGCAATCCTTTCGGTCAAAATTGGTCGAACTTCCAAACATGATATCATGGCAGTCGATCTTACTGCACACTGCACGTAGTTAATGCCTCAAGATCCTTCCATTATGCCAACATAGCTTACACCACATTCTGATGTTTTCTGCTAAGAGCTTCTGCTACTTTATTACCTTTCCCCGATGCATACTCTATACCGAAATCATAAGCTGCTAAAAACTCCTTTGCTGTCCCATATTTGACTCCTTCTAAGAGAATAAATACCTTAAAGACTTATGATCAATGTACAACTCAAATCTTTCTTCCAAATGATAATGTCTCCACACTTTCAATGCAAATATCACCCCTGCCAACTCTAAATCATGGATTGAATATCTTACTTCATTCGGTCTGAAATGTCGAGAAGTGTATGTAATTACCTTACCCTTCTACATCAAAACAACTCCTAATCTAGTCCCACATGCATCTGTATACACTACTAACCCTTGATTACCGTCTGGCACAACTAACATAGGTGTATTGGTCAATAAATGGTTTAACTTACAGAATGCTTCCCCGAATCTGTCGAACCAAACAAACTTAGCGTCCTTTCTGGTTAGCCTAGTCAGAAATGCTGCTATCCGTGAAAAATCCTTGATAAATCTCCAGTAATATCCAGCCAATCCAAGAAAACTTCTTAACTCGGTCATTGTCTCGAGTCTCTTCCAACTATTAACCGCTTCAATCTTAGCTGGATCAACTGATAAACCTTCTCCTAAGACTGCATGGCCAAGAAACTTTACTTCTTTCTTCCAAAAATGACACTTCAAAAACTTCACTTTCAGCTGATGTTGTCTCAATGTCACTAACACTATTCTAAGATGAACCTCATGCTCTCTTTCATCCTTAGAATATATCAAAATGTCATCTATGAACACCAAAACGAACCTATACAAGTGCTCCCGGAAAATCCGGTTCATCAAATCTGTGAAGAAAGCTGGCGCATTTGTTAGCCTAAATGGCCACTAACCACTCATATGAACAATATCTCGTTTGAAACGCTGTCAACGGAATATTGTTCTCCACCACTCTTAGTTGATGGAACCCTATAGCCAAATCCAAATGGGAAAACACTCTGTCTCCACTCAAATGATTGAATAAGTCGTCGATTCTCGACAAAGGATACTTATTTTTAATCATCTTCTCGTTCAACTTACGATAGTCGATACAACCATAACGACCCGTCCGGTTTCTTCACGAACACCATGGTCGCGCCCCAAGGCGAATTGCTTGGTTTAATAAAGTTCTTAAAAGAACCATATATATGGTGTTTTGATGATAACAACCATACAACAATGCTACTAATATGTTTATGAAGTTATTTCAAGTAAAAACGATGATGGAAAAGACGAAGAATAAATTGGCTAAAAATATGCAAAGCTAGGACTCGAACCCGGGTAGCTTGAGAGATGAGCACATGCTTTTACCGCTGAACTAAGCAAGTTTTTGGAAATTATGCTTATTCAGTCGACTGAAACCCTTGCTTAGTCGACCGAACTAGCTTAAGTTGACCAACTTATCAAAAACAGCCTACTGAATCAAGCCCGAAGTTCTGGACCAAAATTGGCCACTTTCAGTCGACTGAATACTTTTTCCAGTCGACTAAAATGCACAATTTCCTAAAGTGGTGCCTTCGCATCTCTTCGTCTACAGTTGCATCTCTTTGCTCCTGTAGTTAGTTCTCTTCATCAATGGCGAATCTGGAAGGTTTCACCCCTACATTGGCATCCCTACAACAATTATATAATCCCCTAACTATTCATAAATCACAATACGTTTGAAATACAACTCTATGCTTTGATTTCCACTCCTAAACTCTCAACTCCAAAGCAATATGTAACGAACGAGATTTTTCGACGCTCGAAAATCGACATTAATACGTCCACTGTAACAACTGCCGAGCAATCGAATGTCGGAAAACCGAATTGTTATGGAGAAAAAGAAGAGGTAGAAGAAGACAGAAGAAAAGGAGAACAGAAAAACACAGAAACAGAAACAATATCAGAATCTCACATTCGCAGCGGAACAACATATAATAGATAAATGAATAATCTTTAAATCAAAGAACTATATCATTTTATACATTACATCATCATCAGAGTTTACAACAACAATATACCACACAATACTGGACAATTATATAAACTTGTCCTTATACAGAATACACAGCGGAATAAATAATATCATATACAAGTGATATGTCTCGCCATCCAGCTCGCCACTTAGCTCCACAGCATCTCCCGAATCCAGAATGACCTGATAACCTGACTCTAGACTGCCCGTGTGGAAATTGGTGGGCACCCAGAGTTTAGGAAGGAAACAATAAACTCCAGGTCAGTCATGGTGACTGGTGTGAGAACTAAAACAGTTATTTGCACAAAAGAATACAACAAAGAAAGTAAAAGACATTCGCAATGCTTTTGGAAAATGAAACTACCATAAGACCTCCCACCACACACACAATGCAATCGCAGAATTGGAGGAGATTTCTTCTTATGATAGTCAAACATGCTTACTACGCAAAACAATCATTTTGATATTATTATTAGTGCATAGTGCAGAAAAACATTTCGAAAGTATAATATTAATCTTAGCCAACATACAACCATTATTGTATGCCTACTATAGCTATCATCTAAACAGTGGTGACCACCATAAGTAAATGGCAGGTTCTACAACTAATACCGTACAAGGTTCGTATTGGAAGATGGATTTCCAACAAATGGTCAGGCTAAGGAACTTCCTATGCCTTGTAGGAACGCCTCTAGCGGGACGCCTCGAGAGACAACCTGCTCTCTGCCAACACAAGGCCGGGTTACCTCTGTCACTAGGTAACTACTACACGAATATGCCACCCCCAGTCCTTTGGGACCTTTATCCGAGCGCTCGATAACCAACATCACACAGTAATAAATATAGTGTGTCCACATTAGTTAGTATCTGGGCTCCATACCATGATACCACCCTTTTCCAGAAGGAAATGACATACCCTAAAGGGAGCAACCCTCATAACCTTGCCGTATCATTCCTGTTTTGACAATTTCCGGGTTGTGAGGTCTTGATGAAGTCTCATCCACAAAGCTACGATTTTTCACAAAGCCACGCTTTGATCAACAAATGATTAATAAATAATCATCACACAGCAACACTCAGCATGCCACACTACCAAATTGGGAGTATATCACTAATAAATTTCAACTACATAACCTTTGAGCTCGTACGTCTCAGAGAAGGGTGTTAAGCTAAGAGAATAAATTCTCCACCACCAACAGAAATGTATTTGAAAGAAATCAGCTTTATATCTCAAAGTGTAGTGTCAGACATACAACCATACAAGTCTGTTCCGGGTTCGAACAGAACCGAAGGCACTTCTGAAGAAGCCCTTGCAATCCGGGTATTCACAATCCCGATTGAACTTCCCATCACAAAGGAAATCTCTATACCGTAGCAAACGATGTAGAGACAATCGATAGGTCATTCTATCGTTTTCACAAATACCCGCTCTTCACCACCGGTCTTCAATACGATCCATATCGTCGTGTCACTAATTCGGAATGGGTTATATGACACAAAGGTCTTTTCCCGGCTAACCCGAATAGTGAGCACAATATTTTAAAACATATGGATATAGGGATTTCCATTAAGTCACAACTTATTACCCATATCCTTTCCTTTAAATGGTTTAAACAAATTACCATTTTAAATCTTTAAACAAAAAGATTTACTTCACAATGTTTACCCAGTTTCACAAAGGTTCATTCACAGATTTCCAAATCAATTTCCCTTTCAATTGGATTAACCCACTAAATCTTTAAGTTAAGATTTAACTTATAGCTTACAAAACTATTCACAATTCAAGTCTTTTATAATATAAAAGATACACCATTTGAAATACTCCTTTGATTTCAAAATAAAGTTTAATCATCTTCACAAAAGTTAATTTATAGTTTTTCCAAACTATTTACAATTTCATTTCAACTTGAATTGTTTCAATACAAATTGGAAATCTTTTCACTTTATGAAAGTTATTATTATTTGAAAACAGATAGTTTTCGTTTTGGGGAAAACGGTTACAATTACACAGTTTAAAACCATCCAAGTATAAAACTTGAATATAAATTTAAATTTCCAAAACCATATTTTTAAATGGTTAAAAACCCCTATAAACACCTTTTATAACTTATAACATCTTTTAGACCAAAATTCCCAAAACACTGAATTCAATTTCAAGATATTGAATTCAAGTTTAAATCAAATGATTTAAATTCCAATTTTTATTAAGTTATTTAAAATAACTTTTATTTCTGAAACTCATTTCAAAAACTTTCAATTCCAATTCCAAAACTATTTTGGATTCAAAAATTCAATTTTTCAAAATTTATAAAAATCTGTGACTTAACCGATTTCCACGTGAAATCCACATTTGTGTGTGTATTGGGTAGTCCACGGGTTTAACACAATAGTGCAACAACATTCAATCATCATAGATCAAATATAACAATATAATTGATAAGTGATATAAACTATAACGCTTATCTTTCATTCACAGATCACAGATATATATATCACAGACAACAATTCACAGATCACAACACAAATCAGGATATATCACAAAACATCACACATCAAAGATGTAAAACAATTCAACATCCAATGTAATCCAAACATCCATAAGTAGGATTAATTTAATTATCTGATTAATGTAAATCAGATAAATTTCTATAAATCAATTTTACTAGTTATGGTAAATTAAAAATCAATTAATTTCAAATTCATTTTCAAATTCATTTCAAAACACCAAATCAAATTTCCAATTAATTTCCAAATCATTTCCTTTTCAAAAATAAATTTCTTTATCTCTACAAATTTATTTAAAAATCCAATTTTAAATAATTTCTTCAACTTATAAATAATATTTATCAAAATCCATTTATTTAGCCCTTTTTCCAAAATTTGAAATTAAATTCAATACGGTTCAAAAATAAGACTTTTATCTTTTAAAACTCCTTTTAATTTATCCAATTATCAAAAATAAATTTTTCGATAATTTTCAACTTAAATTTCGAAAATCCAATTTTTTATTTATTTTTGGTATCCAACGATACCAAAAATATCTTCGCCTAATTTATAGCCGTCAACGAATTCAATCACAATATAATCACACGGCGATTATAAATAAATCAACATACAACATTGAAATAAATTCAAATGTTTGAGGAATCCAGTTGGATCCCTCCAACCTGTTTCCCTGCATCCACAGATGTTAGCACAATACCAATTCCACTTCACGGTGGAATATCGCGGTATATGGGATTTATAAATATTATCCGCTATTATGCGGCGCAATAGGGTCCCATCCGCTATATAATGCGGGAAATCAACTCCAAATACATATATAATACCAATTCCACTTCAATATGGAATTATCGTGGTATATGTTTTTAATAAATAACATCCGCTTAATATACGGCGTATAGGGTCTATTTAACACAACAGATAACTATTATCATTCAATTCACACAATCAGCACTATCAACAATTTTAAATCCAACTATTTAAAATTTAAATCGAAACAAATATTCGATTGAGTGAGGAGTTCTCACCTTGAGTTTGTCGAACGTTTAAATTTTAAATTAAATCGAACTGTTCGATTTAATCCAAAATTCTCGCTTGTCCTAAACGCGCCCAGATCTGCACTGCAGCATAGAACGCGATGCTGCGATTTCGGCGCTTCCTGTTTCATCGAATTTCGACAACGTATGCAAAAGTTATGACCTTTTAAACGTTATACGAATTTATAAAAACAATTCTTTTTTTTCTTTTCTTTTTTTTATATTACAACCTCAGATCTGCCGTTGACTTTTGAACAAGAAAATTTAGGCCGATCGTATGCTTTCTTCCTCACGTTCACTCCCAGGCATATGTGCAAGCAAGAAGAACCCATCATTCATGAACTAGGGTTCCACCCCGCTCCTCCATCGATCGCTGAGAGTACGATCAGATGCCGCCATCAAGAAGCTCTCACCCACGTGCACAAACGCCTTGACTGGCGTTGAACTCGGTCGTGCCATCAATGACGAACTCACACTCAAACGCGAGACGAACGGCCGCTCCTTGCTTCCCCTACAGTCGACGAGAATGCAAAACAACCGTTGGATTTGAAGATCACGTTGAGCTTGACATTTTTCTAGTTGGAGATTTCTCGTAATTGCTAATGGATTTGAAGAAAAAGGAGGAGGAAGTTTCGATGATTCTCGGCCATTGAAAACAAAAGTGGCGGCTGAAGAAAGAATGAGGGTTTCAGCTCTTGTAAACGTGTATATATACGTATATAAATAATATTAAATTCATTTCAAAACGACTTTTTCAAACGATCTCCAAATCACACGTGCCGTCTGGCGTTCATAAGGTTTTACCCGTGTTCCAGACAAAATGGAACATGTTTCGGGAGCTAATTCGGTCATATGTGCGAGTTACGGAAATAAACGATCAAATTTAAATCAAATCGATTTAAATGATTTCTATGTGTTTTGGCTCGCCCCGGAAAACGGTAAATCCGATTGACACGAAATTTGAAATCTTACAATAATTTAACATTATGGATCCGATGAAACTGGTTTTGTCAAAATCCGAGACTGTTTGAAAAATGACTATTTTCACTCGTCAATTAAATATTAAAATATTCAATTTTCACAAATTAACTTTTAATTCAATTTTAAAAGTTCTATATCATCATTATAACTCCAATAGGATTTAATATCTTTATAAATCATTTTTATTCACATTAAACCAAATTTTCAACTATTTTTGGAATTTCAGATAATAAATTATCGATTTAATTATCCAATTAAATCCAGATATTCGAAATTAAATTTATTCGACTAATAAATCTTACTATTTAATATTTAAAATCAATTAAATATCCTAATTTCAAATGACAGAAATTCTGGGTCGTTAAAATCTCCCCCCCTTAAAAGAATTTCGTCCTCGAAATTGCAAAGTAAGAAAAATGCCAAATCCATTAACTTTTCAAAAATCCACTTAGTGAAAATTTAATATTCCCTTTTCCAAAACCTTTAACTTTAACCAAAACAATGGTTTCCATTTTCTAGTTCAATTCCTACGTTTTCATTTCAATTTGGAAATTGACTTTTCATTAACAAAAATTTTCCAAAATTTTCAAAATTTTTCTAACGCCTTAAATTTTCCAAAAAATTCGCCAGCGTCTCCTTTGCGTGGTTCGATCGTAGTAGGATCACAATAGACATAAATATATATACATCGACCCACCCGGTCGGAAAAGCAGGAAAACAGTTCATATTTCCTATTTTTATTGCGTAGGCATACCTTTTTAGCATTTTTATGCAAAGCAGTTATTTATTTAGCATTTTAGCGCAACCAAATCAGCCGAACGGCAGCCACGGCACCTGTACTTACTCAATTCAAACATGTAAGTGACATATATATAAAGTTATTAACAATTTACTCTTTTGAACAACTACAACATATGCATATTAAAAGAAATGCATACTAAACAAGGTTTATAAGCAACTTATATAATTTCGACATCGCTTGTAATTGTTTACAATCAATTCATATACAACGACATTTAATTATTCATTTTCAATTAGTTTACATTCACTAATTTACATTCAAGTTGGTTCACTTCCAATTTAAATCCAATTGCATAGCTTTCAATTTTAATCAATTCAATTTCATTAACACTTAATGAATCATACTATATACAATCAACCAACAACCATCTAACAACCAATGCATATCCAACATAACCAAATTATTCACTTTGTTTATCTTCAGTTTGGTTCAACACTTTCAATTAGCTTTAATGAATTAATACTTTTATCCATTATTCCATATCAATTTATTCACATTCGATTGATTAACATTCGATCCATTTATTAATTCAATTGCTAATTCATTTTACAAATAAAGTTGAATTTCATTACATAACTCAAGTTCACATTTATTTAATTCACTTTATTATTTTACCTTGATATCAAAATCAAATTTATCCATCGTTACTTAAGTTATATTCCATTTCAAATTTCATTTGTTTAACTTAACTTAAATTTCCACTATGCAACTTAAGTTCATTGCTAATTTAACTCAAATTCAATTTTATTTAACTTTTACTTAAGTCAAATTCATTACTTAATCAAAATCAAATTTTATTTTTCTTACATTCACTCATTTTATAAGTTATACAACTTAAATATTCAACTTCCAAATCATATTAAATAATCACCTATCAAATCCAATCCAAATCTGACTTAATTTATTTAACTTTACCAAAGCTAAAATCTTTATTTCATATTATAAGTTCAAAACTCATTTCACTTATAATTATCAATTTCGATTTGGATTTTAATTTAAATTTTGTTATCACAACAAAACTTCAATTTTCAATTTATTATGGTAGTAAATCAATCACACAGAAACTCGAAAATGATACTGATGATGTTGCAGTCATCACCCTTATTATTTCCCAGCCACACTAGTGAATCCAGTGCTGAAATTCTTTTAAAATTTCCTTTATTTATAAATCACAATTGTAAATCATTTGAATTATAGTTCCATACTTAATAATTCATTTGCTTATACAATTTCTTTTACAATTGTTGTTTTTATTTAGATTATTCAAACAACTTTCATTAATTCATATATATTCTTACATTTTCAACAACCAAACAATCAATTATGCACACATCAACAATTCTGAAAAATTATTTCCTTTATATAAAAAATATAATTGAGGTAAAATTATTTCATTTACCCAATTTAAAATGATACTATGTCGACTTGCCTCGTTTAAGTGTTTAGAAACCCCTATCGATAATATGGTGTCTCACATACCGACCAGAATTCACAAACAGCTCAATGGATAAGCAAACACAATATAAAACACTTTTATATTCACTAACAAATACGCGCTCATATCTATTATTACACTCATACTCATTCTAGAGTACTACTGACTCTATCTCTAATGAGTAACACCCAATAGAGCCAAAGTTGTCTCTCAACCATATGTTCTGATACCAAATGTAACGAACGAGATTTTTCGACACTCGAAAATCGACATTAATACGTCCACTGTATCAACTTCCGAGCAATCGAATGTCAGAAAACTGAATTGTTATGGAGAAAAAGAAGAGGTAGAAGAAGGCAGAAGAAAAGGAGAACAGAAAAACACAGAAACAAAAACAATATCAGAATCTCACATTCGCAGCGGAACAACATATAATAGATAAATGAATAATCTTTAAATCAAAGAACTATATCATTTTATACATTACATCATCATCAGAGTTTACAACAACAATATACCACACAACACTGGACAGTTATATAAACTTGTCCTCATACAGAATACATAGCGGAATAAATAATATCATATACAAGTGATACGTCTCGCCATCCAGCTCGCCACTGAGCTCCATAGCATCTCCCGAATCCAGAATGACCTGATAACCTGACTCTAGACTGCCCGTGTCGAAATTGGTGGGCACCCAGAGTTTAGGAAGGAAACAATAAACTCCAGGTCATTCATGGTGACTGGTGTGAGAACTAAAACAGTTATTTGCACAAAAGAATACAACAAAGGAAGTAAAAGACATTCGCAATGCTTTTGGAAAATGAAACTACCATAAGACCTCCCACCACACACACAATGCAATCGCAGAATTGGAGGAGATTTCTTCTTATGATAGTCAAACATGCTTACTACGCAAAACAATCATTTTGATATTATTATTAGTGCATAGTGCAGAAAAACATTTTGAAAGTATAATATTAATCTTAGCCAACATACAACCATTATTGTATGCCTACTATAGATACCATCTAAACAGTGGTGACCACCATAAGTAAATGGCAGGTTCTACAACTAATACCGTACAAGGTTCGTATTGGAAGATGGATTTCCAACAACAGGCTAAGGAACTTCCTATGCCACGTAGGAACGCCTCTGGCGGGACGCCCCGAGAGACAACCTGCTCTCTGCCAACACAAGGCTGGGTTACCTCTGTCACTAGGTAACTACTACACGAATATAACACCCCCCGGTCCTTTGGGACCTTTATCCGAGCGCTCGATAACCAACATCACACAGTAATAAATATAGTGTGTCCACATGAGTAAGTATCTGGGCTCCATACCATGATACCACCCTTTTCCAGAAGGAAATGACATACCCTAAAGGGAGCGACCCTCATAACCTTGCCACATCATTCATGTTTTGACCATTTCCAGGTTGTGAGGTCTTGACGAAGTCTCGTCCACAAAGCTACGCTTTTTCACAAAGCCATGCTTTGATCAACAAATGATTAATAAATAATCATCACACAGCAACACTCAGCATGCCACACTACCAAATTGGGAGTATATCACTGATAAATTTCAACTACATAACCTCTGAGCTCGTACGTCTCAGAGAAAGGTGTTAAGCTAAGAGAATAAATTCTCCGCCACCAACAGAAATGTATTTGAAAGAAATCAACTTTATATCTCAAAGTGTAGTGTCGGACATACAACCATACAAGTCTGTTCCGGGTTCGAATAGAACCAAAGGCACTTCCGAAGAAGCCCTTGCAATCCGGGTATTCACAATCTCGATTGAACTTCCCATCACAAAGGAAATCTCTATACCATAGCAAACGGTGCAGAGACAATCGATAGGTCATTCTATCATTTTCACAAATACCCGGTCTTCAATACGATCCATATCATCGTGTCACTAATTCGGAATGGGTTATATGACACAAAGGTCTTTTCCCGGCTAACCCGAATAGTGAGCACAATATTTTAAAACATATGGATATAGGGATTTCCATTAAGTCACAACTTATTACCCAAATCCTTTCCTTTAAATGGTTTAAACAAATTACCATTTTAAATCTTTGAACAAAAAGATTTACTTCACAAAGTTTACCCAGTTTCACAAAGATTCATTCACAGATTTCCAAATCAATTTCCCTTTCAATTGGATTAACCCATTAAATCTTTAAGTTAAGATTTAACTTATTGCTTTCAAAACTATTCACAATTCAAGTCTTTTATAATATAAAAGATACACCATTTGAAATACTCCTTTGATTTCAAAATAAAGTTTAATCATCTTCACAAAAGTTAATTTATAGCTTTTCCAAACTATTTACAATTTCATTTCAACTTGAATTGTTTCGATACAAATTGGAAATCTTTTCACTTTATGAAAGTTATTATTATTTGAAAACAGATAGTTTTCGTTTTGGGAAAAACGGTTACAATTACACAGTTTAAAACCATCCAAGTATAAAACTTGAATATAAATTTAAATTTCCAAAACCATATTTTTAAATGGTTAAAAACCCCTATAAACACCTTTTATAACTTCTAACATCTTTTAAACCAAAATTCCCAAATTACTGAATTCAATTTCAAGATATTGAATTCAAATTTAAATCAAATGATTTAAATTCCAATTTTTATTAAGTTATTTAAAATAACTTTTATTTCTGAAACTCATTTCAAAAACTTTCAATTCCAATTCCAAAATTATTTTGAATTCAAAAATTCAATTTTTCAAAATTTATAAAATTCTATGACTTAACCGATTTCCACGTGAAATCCACATTTGTGTGTGTATTGGGTAGTCCACGGGTTTAACACAATGGTGCAACAACATTCAATCATCATAGATCAAATATAACAATATAATTGATAAGTGATATAAGCTATAACGCTTACCTTTCATTCACAGATCACGGATATATATATATATATATATATATATATATATCACAGATAACAATTCACAGATCACAACACAAATCATGATATATCACAAAACATCACACATCAAAGATGTCAAACAATTCAACATCCAATGTAATCCAAACATCCATAAGTAGGATTAATTTAATTATCTGATTAATGTAAATCAGATAAATTTCTATAAATCAATTTTACCAGTTATAGTAAATTAAAAATCAATTAATTTCTAATTGATTTTCAAATTCATTTCAAAACACAAAATCAAATTTCCAATTAATTTCCAAATCATTTCCTTTTCAAAAATAAATTTCTTTATCTCTTCAAATTTATTTAAAAATCCAATTTTAAATAATTTCTTCAACTTATAAATAATATTTATCGAAATCCATTTATTTAGCCCTTTTTCCCAAATTTGAAATTAAATCCAATACGGTTCAAAAATAAGACTTTTATCTTTTTAAACTCCTTTTAATTTATCCAATTATCAAAAATAAATTTTTCGATAATTTTCAACTTAAATTTCGAAAATCCAATTTTTATTTATTTTTGGTATCCAACGATACCAAAAATATCTTCGGCTAATTTATAGCCGTCAACAAATTCAATCACAATATAATCACACGGCGATTATAAATAAATCAACATACAACATTGAAATAAATTCAATGTTTGAGGAATCCAATTGGATCCCTCCAACCTGTTTTCCTGCATCCACAGATGTTAGCACAATACCAATTCCACTTCACGGTGGAATATCGTGGTATATGGGATTTATAAATATTATCTGCTATTATGCGGTGCAATAGGGTCTCATCCGCTATATAATGCGGGAAATCAACTCCAAATACATATATAATACCAATTCCACTTCAATATAGAATTATCGCGTTATATGCTTTTAATAAATAACATCCGCTTAATATACGGCGTATAGGGTCTATTTAACACAACAGATAACAATTATCATTCAATTCACACAATCAGCACTATCAACAATTTTAAATCCAACTATTTAAAATTTAAATCGAAACAAATATTCGACTGAGTGAGGAGTTCTCACCTTGAGTTTGTCGAATGTTTAAATTTTAAATTAAATCGAACCGTTCGATTTAATCCAAAATTCTTGCTTGCCCTAAACGTGCCCAGATCTGCGCTGCAGCGTAGAACGCGACGCTGCGATTCCGACGCTTCCTGTTTCATCGAATTTCGACAACGTATGCAAAAGTTATGACCTTTTAAACGTTATACGAATTTATAAAAACAATTCTTTTTTTTTCTTTTTTTTTATATTACAACCTCAGATCTGTCGTTGACTTTTGAACAAGAAAATCCAGGCTGATCGTATGCTTTCTTCCTCACGTTCACTCCCAGGCATATGCGCACGCAAGAAGAACCCATCATTCACGAACTAGGGTTCCACCCCGCTCCTCCATCGATCGCTGAGAGTACGATCAGATGCCGCCATCAAGAAGCTCTCACCCACGTGCGCCCATGCCTCGACTGGCGTTGAACTCAGTCGTACCATCAATGACGAACTCACACTCAAACGCGAGACGAACGGCCACTCCTTGCTTCCCCTACAGTCGACGAGAATGCAAAACAACCGTTGGATTTGAAGATCACGTTGAGCTTGACATTTTTCTAGTTGGAGATTTCTCGTAATTGCTAACGGATTTGAAGAAAAAGGAGGAGGAAGTTTCGATGATTCTCGGCCATTGAAAACAAAAGTGGCGGCTGAAGAAAGAATGAGGGTTTCAGCTCTTGTAAACGTGTATATATACGTATATAAATAATATTAAATTCATTTCAAAACGACTTTTTCAAACGATCTCCAAATCACACGTGCCATCTGGCGTTCATAAGGTTTTACCCACGTTCCGAACACAATGGAACATGTTTCGGGAGCTAATTCGGTCATATGTGCGAGTTATGGAAATAAACGATCAAATTTAAATCAAATCGATTTAAACGATTTCTATGCGTTTTGGCTCGCCCCGGACAAACGGTAAATTCGATTGACACGTAATTTGAAATCTTACAATAATTTAACATTACAGATCCGATGAAACTGGTTTCGTCGAAATCCAAGACTGGTTGAAAAATGACTATTTTCACTCGTCAATTAAATATTAAAATATTCAATTTTCACAAATTAACTTTTAATTCAATTTTAAAAGTTCTATAACATCATTATAACTCCAATATGATTTAATATAACTTTATAAATCATTTTTATTCACATTAAACCCAATTTTCAATCATTTCTGGAATTTCAGATATTAAATTATCGATTTAATTATCCAATTAAATCCAGATATTCGAAATTAAATTTATTAGACTAATAAATCTTACTATTTAATATTTAAAATCAATTAAATATCCGAATTTCAAATGACAGAAATTCTGGGTCGTTACACAATACTTCGAATTTCAAGAAATTCATGTGATTCAAAGATTTCGACTAGTGTGCTTCATCTCAACATCTTATATTCTAGTCAAATAAACTCCTTATCCTCTACGCCTCCACTCAATATCATTTGGTTTGGTTATAGGAGTCATTACATCAAAGTGACATTCTGTATATTAACATACGCTGTGTCAGAAAGTAACAGTTGTTACACTACTTATAATTGTCGTTGAAGTCATGTTCAGTTGTTCGGGCAGAGTTTGTAAGCCTTTTCCTCTGGGTGAAGTTAGGGTGATTTGTTAAAGGAAATTTCTAGGAGCTTCGGGACTGGACGTAAGGCGGGAGGTCTGAACCAGTATAAAATTGACTGTGTGATCTACTTTACTATTTCCGCCGCATTTACATTGTTTATTACGATTGGTCATTTTCGATCCTTTGCATAGCGACTAACAAGTGGAATTAGAGCCTGAATTCTATCGATTGTCACAACATCATAGAATAATGGCCATAAAGAGAAGATCCTGTCAGAGCTCAAAGACAGTCGAGAAAAAGCAAATTTCTAGAAGCAAAAAAAGTAATAGAATCAAGGTACATGTGTTGTATGGCTAATCACTGATCAAATCAGTACGCTTAGATTCTATATATAATGATCTTTTACAAATGCATGAGAAGTTATTAAAATATTTTCAAACATCACAAGTAACAAACGCGATTTTTCGTCGCTCGAAAATCGACATTAATACGTCCACTGTATCAACTGCCGAGAAATCGAATGCTGGAAAAACCGAATTGTTATGGAGAAAAAGAAGAGATAGAAGAAGACAGAAGAAAAAGAGAGAAGAAACAACAGAAAACACAAAAATAGAAACAATATCAGAAATTGAGTCATCTGTTCCTTTACCCAAGAAAAAGTATCTCACATTCGCAGCGGAACAACATATAATTGATAAATGAATAATCTTTAATCAAAAGAACTATATCAGTTTATTACATTACTTCATATCAGAGTGTACAACAACAATATACAACACAGCACATCAATGGGCAGTTATATATACTTGTCCTCATACAGAATACACAGCGAAATAATACATAGTATAGGTGATACGTCTCGCCATCCAGCTCGCCAATGAGCCCCACAGCATCTCCTGAATCCAGAATGACCTGATAACCCAACTCTAGACTGCCCGTGTAGAAATTGGTGGGCACCCAGAGTTTAGGAAGGAACAATAAACTCCAGGCCAGTCATGGTGACTGGTGTAAGAACTAAAACAGTTATTTATCTTTAAAACAACAACAGGATAATTTTAAAGTCAATTTCGCAATGCTTTTGGAAAATGAAACTACCATAAGACCTCCCGCCACACACACAATGCAAACGCAGAATTGGAGGAGATTTCTTCTTATGATAGTCAAACATGCTTACTACGCAAAACAAATCATTTTGGGATATTATTATTAGTGCATAGTGAGGAAAATGTTTCGAAAGTACAATATAAATCTTAGCCAGCATAGGTACCATGATAGTATGCCTACTATAGCTACCATGTTAAATGGAAGGTTCTACAACTAAAACCGTAAAAGGCTCGTATTGTTTTTTTGGATTTCCAACAAATGGTCAGGCCAAGGGACTTCCCATTGCCACATAGGTACGCCTATGGAAAGACGACCCGAGAAATAACCTAACATTACGGTTAGATCTCTGCCAACACAAGGCCGGGTTACCCCTAACTGGGTAACTACTGACACGAATATGTCATCCCCCGATCGTAACCGATCTATATCCGAGGATCCTCGATTTCCAATAACCACAAAGTAATAAATTTGCAGCAACAACATAGGTTAAATATCTGGGCTCCATACCATGATACCACCTCTATCCAGAAGGAATGACATACACTAAAGGGGCGCTACCCCCTAATAACCTTGCTGCATCCTTCCTGTTTTGACCATTTCCGGGGTGTGAGGTCCGACGAAGTCTCATCCACAAAGCTACGCTTTGGTACAAAGCCATGCTTTGGGTCAAACAAATGATCAAAGTAATGATCACAAAGATAAATAATCAAACAAATGATCATATCACAAATGATCAAACAATGATCATTACACAGCAACACTCGGCATGCCACGTTACCAAATTGGGAATATATCACTAGTAACCATCAACTACATAACCTCTGAGCTCGTACGTCTCAGAGAAGGGTGTTAAGCTAAGAGAATAAATTCTCCGCCACCAACAGGAATGTATTTGATAGAAACCAGCTTTATATCTCAATTTGTAACGTCAGACATACTATCATACAAGTCTGTTCCAGGTTCGAACAGAATCGAAGGCACTTCAAAATAAGCCCTTGCAATCCGGATAATTTTCTAATCACGTCCGGACTTCCCGTCACA
This sequence comes from Allium fistulosum, assembly GCA_030737815.1. Classification (NCBI taxonomy): domain Eukaryota; kingdom Viridiplantae; phylum Streptophyta; class Magnoliopsida; order Asparagales; family Amaryllidaceae; genus Allium; species Allium fistulosum. Next base: position 333,150,923 of record CM060906.1, read on the forward strand.
AAGGGTGATAAAATCTCTATATCGGAGATCAGCCGATGCAGAGTCATTCATCAGTAATCCTTCCGTTTTCAAAGATATTCGGTCTTCAACACCGGTCTTCAAATGCAATCCATTTCGACGTATCACATATTCCGGATGGGTTATACGACCCAAAGGTCCTTTCCTGGCTAACTCGAATAGTGAGCGCAATATTTTGAAAATAAGAGTGGCATTCAAATTCAAGCAAATCACACAAATACCCATTCAAGGAAATTATTGATAGTCGGTTATTTAACTATCAATATGTCTGCACAGCATCATCAGATTCCAAATTATTTATTTTCCAAAAAAATATCTTTACAAGATATATAATTTCCACACTTCAACCATTTGAAAACAATTTTAAATCACTTTCAATTTATCTTTAAAAGATAAAATTAAAAAAAAAACATTTCCATACTTATTTAATAATAAGTAATTCACAAATCCATTTGTTTTCAACATTTTGAAAATATCCAATATACTTAAATCACAATTAAGTATATATCTCATTATTTAAGGAAAACGTTCTCTTAAACACATTTATTTGAGTCAAAATGAATGTTGCGTAAAACATCGTTACGACGACCCAAAATCACTAGTATAGGGATTTGAAATTAAGATAGATATATAATTTCCAATACTATATAAATCATTTCCTTTCGAAAATCATTTACTATAACAACAGTGTTATAGTCCACCATTTCCTTATTTCTCGAAAACGTCTATTTCAACAATGAATGTTGAAATCTATGTATTCGATACTTAACACGTTTTAAAACATCTTTTTAAAACAATTACTTCATTTCGTAATATCACTTCTCCAAAACATATCCATTTTATTTAATAATATATTCACTGTTCAAAATTGTGAATATAGTTTATTTACCTAATTCAATGTTTTTACACATTTATTAAAAGATTATCCATTGTCTAAAATCGTGGATATAATTCCTTTAATTAACTTCTATAATTCACTTATCAAAATAAGTGATTTCGGATTTATAAACAACGTTTATAAATCACATTTATATTTTATAACAATTTCAACTTAAAAAAATCATTTTATTAGCCAATTCTATTTATATCCCATTTAAGTGCCAAAATCTAATTTATAAGTAAATTACTTATAAATCTTTTATTTTACAACATCTATTCATTTTATAACTTTACATTATAAATCTATTAATTTCATTCACTTATGAAATCCATTTATACTTCCTTTTAACACTTATAAAAAGTCGTTTTATAATCCCAATATTTTAATTTAAAAATATCAATTTTATAAATCTTATATATATATATATAAACCATTTAAAATAAATCAATCAACTATTTATTTCAAAAATCACACTTTGGTTATATTTCACAAAAATCATAATTTTTATAACTTTAAAATTTTAACGTTTATTTATTTAAGATGAATCAATTCAAAATTTTAATAAAACGTATAATCTCAAAAATCACTTTTAAAATCCCTTTAAAATCAAAATCGTTATTTTTAAACTTCAAAAATGGATCCGATGATGCAACAGCACCAAATAATCAATCACGGCATCCAAACATCATATATCGATATGACAACAGAATATATAACAATATCTGTAAATAAATCGATACAGTTGAGGAATCCAGTTGGATCCCTCCAACCTGTTTCCCTGCATCCACAGACGTTAGCACAATACCCATTCCACTTCGAGGTGGAATATCGCGGTATATGGGATTTATAAAATATTATCCGCTATTATGCGGCGCAATAGGGTCTCATCCGCTATATAATGCAGGAAATCACAACTGCAATATATACATATGCCAATATATATATATATATATTGCTATATACTACTATGTATACTATATCACATCCAAACAGCAATCAATCAGTCAATAACTACAAAATCCAACTTTTTATTTTGAGTGAGAAGATCTCACCTTTGCTTTTTATTTTGCAATCCATTTCCATTCCAGTTTGTTTCCTCGACAATTTTGACCTTGTATAACAATTTTATACAATTTATTAATATATATTTTTTTTCTTTTTTTTTTCCAATCGAATAATTAAATTTGTATTTGATAGTTCAAACTAACTAATGATTTGTTTTTTTTAATAAATTTCCCTTTTTAAAATAAATTTCTTTCTTTTAAATGTTTAACTACATATATATACCACTTTGAATATAACAGTAATTTATTTTACTGTAAAATAATATATATATATAGATCAAAAAATCTATTTTCATATAACTTCAATCCTTTAAATTTCCTGTTATTATCATCAACATTTATAATACATAACTGCATATATAAATATATACTTCACTGTTTATAATATTTTCCTTCATCTGACCTATATAAACTTTACTGTAATTTTCAAATGAACGGTAGATTTCAAACACATATACGCGTTTATTGGATCGAAATTAAATTTGAGAAATAAGTTCGAATACCTCACTGTGAAAATCGAAATCGATTCCATCTACAACGAATGCAAAACCATTGCGATGTTGACCTCCTGCTCGAAACGAAGCCCTGGCGTTCGAACATCTGGAAACCCTACTCCTTGCCATTGCCGTTCGAACTTCGATCGACCCCACAGTAATCGTCGAACTAGAGCCCTAAGCCATCACGCCTCCTCGTACTTGCTTGCCATCGATTCGACTCAGCTTCGATTAACCCCGCGAAAGCTTGCCCTAACTTCCTTCCAACGATCGATTACATCTTGCCGCCTTCGACATTCGCCATTGCGAATTCAAACACAATATCGCCGCACCTGTCTACGCGTACGCGACCATCGCGACACCCCGAGTCCATCGATTTAGGCTGCAACTGCCTCCCTCCCATTCTCGTTCTTGAAATCGAACGAGGCCATATATTCTTATTTGGAACGAGCTCGATTTTTTTTTTGAATTGATTGAAAGAGGAAAGGAGATTTGATTTAAGATGAGGGCGGCCATTATTATTTTTCTCGTTTGTGAAGCTGAAGAAGAAAGGGAGTGAAGTTATTTTCTTCTGTGAATCCATTCAAAAGTGAGGGAAAGGGTTATTTAAAATTGGAAGAGGCATGGTTTGCACGATCTATTTCGTGATTTTTAGGCGTAATTCAAGGAACGCTGAGAGGAGAGAGAGCACGTGATTTTCATCTGATGTTCACCAATTTTCAAAATTTAAAATTTAAATTGAATTCGATTTAAATTCCAACGCGTTTACTTACCGTGTGCTCACATAACAACTCCAAAAAATACGAAATTTGACATCCGATAATAATACAATATTACGGATCCAATGGAACTAGTTTCGTCGAATTCCGAGACTGTACCTCGGAAGGCTATTTTTAAATATCAATTCAAACGATAAAATTTCAAAACTGAACAAAACAGTTTGAAATTAAATTCTGAAGATTCTATTATCTTCAGTGTTATCAATATGAATTTTACAAGCCTTTGAAATATTTTTCTTCAGCTTAAAACTGAAGATTCAAATTTTTATTCAACTTTCAATAGATTAAATTTTATAATTTAATCGCCAAATTCATTCTGATAATTTGAAATTCAAGTCAAACCATCCTTCAAATATTTAAAATATATTAAATATTTTCAATTTAAATTGTTCAAAATTCTGGGTCGTTACAACCTTCCCCCTTAAAAGAATTTCGTCCCGAAATTACAAGTTAGGAAGAACGATTCTTAATCCGTTTATTACTTACCCAAACCAAACAGTTTTATCAACTTTCCAAAATAAATCTTTTTATTAAAGATCCATTATCATTTCAACTAGCTTTCCAACTTCAATTATAAGTTTCAAACAACATTGTTTCCTTAACAATTCAAATTTAAATTTAAATTCAAATTTCAAACTTTCAAAATTTTCTCAAAATTTTTCTAACACTCTAAATTTTCGAAAAATTTCGCCAGCGTCTCCTTTGCATAGCTAGCTCGGTACAACTACAAAATGCCACATCGGGCCCCCAATTTCAAAAAGAAAAGAAAACGCCAAGCGGCTAGACAGGAAAATCATCAATCTCATATTGAAATTCAAATACATACCTTTTTGTCAAGCAATTCAAAATTATCTTTGAAATTAAAATCCCAATTCCATTATAACACCTGTATATCCTACTAGCCATAATATCCAGTTACAATATTCAAACCATTTTGCCAATTCCATTACAAAATTTCGATACTTACTTCTTATATCATTTTTTTTAATTCACTATTGAAGTTATATATTCTTTTTCATTCAATATTATATTTCCAATTTCATTTGAATTCAATTTACACTTTCAATTTAATTTGGATTCAGTTTAACTTCTGAATATTGAATTTCATCAACTATTTTTCATTCACAACCGCACTATTTTAAATTAGTTCCAATTACTAATTCATCACAAATTCTAATTCACTTTATCCAAATTTGTTTTCAACATTCAGTTTCAATTCCAGTTTTATTCTTTTGTTCATTCCCAAAATTTATTTTCAATTCACTATTTTGGTTTATAACCACTTATATTTAAACTGGATTGCCAATTCCATATAAATTCAATCAATCTTTTATTTATAATTTATTGAATTCAATTCATTTCAAACCTTATTCATTTGGTCAATCTTCAATTAGCTTCACTTACTAATTTTAGTTTAATACTTCACTTCGTTTTCCATAAATCAAATTCAATTCCAGTTCTACTTACTTACAAATTCAAAATGAATTTTATTTTCAATTATCTTCCTGGAATTTCATTCCGAATTATAAATCACATTTACAATTTTACATTAACAAATCCCATTTGTATATGAATTTATTTCCTTATCTTTCAATTCACATTTATAAATTTCATTTGTTAAATGAATTTATCTCCAAATCTTTGGTTATACATTTTATTTCTTATTCAACTTTCATATAATAATGATAATATTTCAATATTATCTCATCCTAACAACCAAGCATCCATATACTATAATAATTCATAGAAAAACATTTCTTTTCTATACCAAAAATAATTTTGGGTAAAATTATTTCATTTACCCTATTTTAAAACAATACTGTGTCGGTTTACCTTGTTTAAGAGTTTAGAAATCCCTATCGATTACAGTTGGCCACCCTGCACCGACCAGAATCTACAAACAATCAACCGATAAGTCAACACAATACAAAACAAATTTTATATTCACTAACAAATACGCGCCCATATCTATTATTACACTCACACTCATTCTAGAGTACTACTGACTCTATCTCTAATGAGTAACACCCAACAGAGCCATGGTTGTCGCTTAACCATATGCTCTGATACCAAATGTAACGAACGCGATTTTTCGTCGCTCGAAAATCGACATTAATACGTCCACTGTATCAACTGTCGAGAAATCGAATGCCCGAAAAACCGAATTGTTATGGAGAAAAAGAAGAGGTAGAAGAAGACAGAAGAAAAAGAGAGAAGAAATAACATAAAACACAGAAACAGAAACAATATCAGAATCTCACATTCGCAGCGGAACAACATATAATAGATAAATGAATAATCTTTAATCAAAAGAACTATATCAGTTTATTACATTACATCATATCAGAGTGTACAACAACAATATACAACACAGCACATCAATAGACAGTTATATAAACTTGTCCTCATACAGAATACACAGCGAAATAATACATAGTATAGGTGATACGTCTTGCCATCCAGCTCGCCAATGAGCCCCACAGCATCTCCTGAATCCAGAATGACCTGATAACCTAACTCTAGACTGCCCGTGTGGAAATTGGTGGGCACCCAGAGTTTAGGAAGGGAACAATAAACTCCATGTCAGTCATGGTGACTGGTTGATGCAGCGCGATCTACTAACTTTTCAGATTTGAGTCGTACAGAAATTTTAGGTCGCGCACGACCTAGTGAAGATTTAGGTCGCTCATGACCTAGTAAAATTTTAGGTCGTTCACGACCTAATGAAGGTCGCACGCGAGTTAATGAGATCAGTGTTAAGGAAGGCAAGCAACTAAACGAGCTAAGTGAACAAGCATTAGGTCGCTCCGATCTAACAAGTATGGACTGGAACGAGATACGACCTAAGTTAGGTCGCGGCGAGGGGTTACGACCTATGCTAGGTTGCGAAGAGGGGTTACGACCTATTATAAGTCGCGAACGACCTAACGAGTTAGCTCACGCAGCAATGCCGCATTTTCCTTTAGGTCGCTCTGATAGTTCGAGTGAAGACTGGTTCGAGCTACGACCTAAGTTAGGTCGCGTAAACGAGTTACGACCTAAGTTAGGTCGGGAGGAGAATTAGGTTGTGAGAAGAATTCCAGAAGCAAACTTCTTAGGTCGCTGAAGCTTAAGCCGCATCCATCTTAGGTCCCTCGACCTTATGTGCTGGGAAGTTAGGTCGCTGCTTTGTTTTAGGTCGCAAAGTGTTAGGTCGTTCCCGACTTATGTGTTGTAATGTGTTTGTTCTTATGTCGCTGTGTTGTAACTATTTGTTGTTTTTTAGGTCGTCTATTTTTAGGTCGTAGGTCGTGATGTTTAGGTCGTGAACGACCTATGTGTTGTACAAATTTCTGTTGTGTGAGTTGTAAGCCTATAAATAGGCGAGTTGTGACATTTGTAAAGGGTAGTTGATTTTGAATAAAATTTGTTTGTGTGCTTTGTGCCACTTCTTCAATTGGTAGTCGAGTGTGATCTCCTATCTCCACCTTCGGTATTCAAGTGCGCTTGAATCAACGATCGTTGAAGCCGATTCACGGAATCTAGTGCGCTAGATCAACGTCGAAGAATCGTAGATCTTTAAACACGGTATTGTGAGTGATCAACGTGTTTGAGATAGCTAGAATCCGGTATCTTTTGATCAACGGATTTGGGCCATTCGGTATCTTCTATTCCATCGATTGCTACTTTCATCATCACACACATTTTACGTTATCTGCTGCTGCATCATTTGGTATCAGAGCTAGACTTAGCCAATCATAGCTAAGCCGAGTCTTGGAGCCAATTCGTTTGAAGAAGTTTGAGGAGTTAGTGAAGCCGAGCTACATCAAGCAAGCCGAGCTAAGAGAAGTGTTTGAGCCGTGCATCATATTTGAAGGTCAAGGCCGAAAGTTTAGTGTTGAAGTTTGTGAAGATTCAATCATGCCGCCGAGAAGAGCTAACCGTCATCAAAATGTTGAAGATTTGTATAAGCGAGAAGATGCTGAACAAATGGAACAACGCATTAGTAATAAATTCAATGAGAAATTGGATGAAGGTATTGGAAGGTTAGAGAAGCTCATGATGGATATGAATCAACCCCGAAGAAGAACATCGCCAATTTCAAACCAAGGTAGAAACAGGGTTTTGCCATCGGTTTCGGGTGAAAGGAGAATATCGCCACAATCTCATCAAGGAAGAAGAAGTCAACGAGAATTTGAAAATGAAACATATCGAGATGATGAAAGGCAGAGTAGAAGGGATATGCGTGATCATAGAGATGTGGATGGACGGGATCGTTATCGAAGCACATCTGTTGTTGATGAAGATGGTGATAGAGGGAGTTTTCATTATCGAGATCATGGCCAAGGACGGAATCGAGATCGCGAATTTGAGGATGATCGTCAATGGGAGTCGGGGATGAAAACTGAAATTCCAGAATTCAAGGGTGGAATGGTGGCTGAAGAGTTTTTGGATTGGTTGTCTAATGTTGAGGAGATTTTTGACTTTAAGGAAGTTCCCGAGCATTGAAGAGTGAAGTTGGTAGCTACGCGTTTGAAAGGAAGAGCTATGGCATGGTGGCAGCAAACTAAACTAACACAGGAGAGGATGGGAAAGTCAAAGATTGAATCATGGGAGAAGATGAAGAAATTGATGAAAGCTACATTCTTACCGTATAACTATCAGTCTCTTATGTATCAACGATTGCAAAATCCAAGACAGGGAACAAAGTCTGTGAATGATTATGTGGATGAGTTCTATCAGCTGATTGCGAGGAATGATATCATGGAGACGGAAGAGCAGTTAACAGCTAGATTTGTTGGAGGGTTGAGAATGCAAATTCAAGATATGGTGAATATGTTTGATCCTAAATCTGTGGCTGAAGCACATCAAAAATCTATTGCTTGGGAGAAGCAAGGAAGGAGAGGTGGTGGTGTATTTACAAATTCCAACAATCCAATGAAAGGGGCTAGCAGCAATGCGAATTTTTCTAAGGCTATTGCAAAACCGGTTGTTAATGAAGTTGCTAAGACCAGGATCAATAGTGGTATCAAATGTTTCAATTGTCAGGAGATTGGTCACAAGAGCAATGAATGTATGAAGCCAAAGAAGTGAACGATGATTGCTGAGGTAGTGGAAGATGAGGATGTAGAAGCTGAATGTTCTAATTCACCACATGATGAGGAGGAAGAGAATGTGTCGGGAGATGAAGGGTATTCATTGATGATGAAGAGGTCGTGTTTAACACCAAAACAGGAGGAGGAAACTAGCTGGTTGAGGAGTAACATCTTTCAATCAACATGCACTATCTTGGGAAGGGTTTGCAAGTTTGTCATCGACGCGGGAAGCTGTGATAATATTATCTCTACAGAAGCTATGAAGAAGTTATCATTGAAGACAGAGAAGCATGCGAAACCTTACAAGTTAGCTTGGTTGAGGAAAGGTGGGGAGGTGAAGGTTGGACGAAGAGCTTGTGTTAATTTTTCAATTGGGAAGAAATACAAAGATGAAATTTGGTGTGATGTTGTGGACATGGACGTGTGTCATCTGTTGCTGGGGAGACCGTGGCAGTATGATAGAGCGGTGCAACATGATGGACGAACGAACAATTATAGTTTCATGTTTGAAGGCACTAAAATCACTTTAATTCCTAAGAAGCGACCACAAGAAGAAAGCAAGTTGGAGGAGATTAAAGAGCTTAAAACTTTGCTATCTTTGAAGGAGTTTGTTAAGGAAGTCGAAGAGGAGCCTAAAGTATTTTTGTTGATTGGACGTGAGAGTAATGAGGTGGTTGAGATTCCTGAAGGAGTAAAGCCGGTACTGGGAGAATTTGACGATGTATTTCCTGAGGAGCTACCAACGGAGTTACCGCCGTTGAGAGACATTCAACATCAAATTGATCTTGTTCCAGGAGCTGTGTTACCTCATAGACCGCATTACAGAATGAGTCCTAAGGAACACGAGGGTTTGAGAAGGCAAGTGGAAGAATTGCTTGAACAGGGGCGTGTGCAGGAAAGTTTAAGTCCATGTGTTGTGCCAGCATTGTTAGTACCGAAGAAGGATGGGACGTGGAGGATGTGTACCGATAGTCGGGCACTGAATAAGATTATAGTGAGATACAGATTTCCGATGTCGAGACTTGATGATTTGTTGGATCAGTTGAGCGGGGCTACTATCTTTTAGAAAATTGATTTGAAGAGTGGTTATCATCAAATTCGAATCAGACCAGGGGATGAGTGGAAGACAGCATTCAAGACAAGAGAAGGATTATATGAATGGTTGGTTATGCCGTTTGGTCTTTCGAATGCACCAAGTACATTCATCGAGTGATGAATCAGATTTTTAGACCATTTATTGGGAAGTTTGTGGTGGTGTATTTTGATGATATACTGATATATAGTGGAAGTCCAGAAGAACACTTGCAACATCTGAGAGAAGTATTGATGGTACTGCGGAAGGAACAATTTTATGCTGCAACGAAGAAATGCGTGTTCATGACGTAGAGTGTTTTATTTTTGGGGTATGTTATATCGGGAGAAGGTATACAGGTGGATCAGAATAAAGTTGAAGCAATCAGAAATTGGCCACAACCTAGGACGATCATAGAAGTTAGAAGTTTTCACGGTTTGACATCATTCTACCGAAGATTCATTCCACACTTCAGTAGCGTGATGGCCCCAGTTACTGATTGTATGAAGGGGAAGCAATTTTCATGGACGGAGGAAGCAGGGTTTGCTTTTGAGAAAATCAAGGAATTATTGACGATAGCACCAATTCTAGTGTTGTCGGATTTTCAGTTGTTGTTTGAGTTACATAATGATGCGTCAAAGGTCGGAATTGGAGGGGTATTAAGTCAGAAGGGACGTCCTATTGCATATTTCAGTGAGAAGTTATCGGGAGCAAAGATGAGATATAATACATATGATGTAGAATTTTATGCTATCGTGCAAGCTGTGAAACATTGGAGGCATTATTTGTTTCATAAAGAATTTGTTTTATATACTGATCATGAAGCGTTGAAGCATATGCAGGGACAGGATAAGATTGCGGCAAGGCATGCTTCTTGGATTGCATACTTACAACAATTTACATTTGTGGTGAAGCATAAATCGGGAATTACGAATCGAGTGGCAGATGCATTGAGCAGAAGGAATCATGTGTTGACTACAATGAAGGTAGAGGTGACGGGGTTTGACGTGTTGCCAGATTTGTTTGTTGATGATCCTTACTTTGCTAAGATCATGGATGAAGTCAATGAAGGAAAGACTGATGAGTATGTGTTAGTGGATGGTTTTCTATTCAAGGGTAACAGGTTATATATACCAGAGGGTAGTTTACGAATGAAGATTGTGAAAGAGTTGCATGAAGAAGGCCATGTGGGAAGAGACCGTACATTACAGTTGATTTCGCAATCATATTTTTGGCCTACTATAAAAAGAGAAGTAGAGAGGTTTGTGGAGAGATGTCATATTTGTCAAGTTTCCAAAGGGACAGCGACGAATGCGGGATTGTATATTCCATTACCTGTGCCTATTAGACCGTGGGTTGATATCAGCATGGATTTTGTTTTGGGTTTGCCTAGAACTCAGCAAGGAAATGATTCTATATTTGTTGTGGTAGATAGATTTTCCAAGATGGCACATTTTATCGCTTGTAAGAAGACAGCTGATGCCGTCCGTGTTGCTCAGTTATTCTTTAAAGAGGTGTATCGATTACATGGGCTACCTGAATCTATCGTTTCAGATCTAGATACTAGATTTCTAAGCCATTTTTGGTTAAGTTTGTGGAAGATGGTTGGAACGAAGCTGAATTTTAGTAGCGCTTATCATCCGCAAACAGATGGGCAAACGGAAGTGGTAAACAGATCCTTGGGAAATTTGTTGCGATGTCTTGTGCAGGATAACTTGAAGAGTTGGGATATGAAATTATGTCAGGCAGAGTTTGCACATAATCACGTTGTTAACTGTAGTACAGGTTTCAGTCCATTTCAAGTTGTATACTCAGCAAGTCCGAAGGGTCCATTGGATCTGACGATAGTGCTGTATCATAAGGGAGTTGTTAAGCGTGCTTGTGAGTTTGTGACTGAGTTGCAGGAGTGCCATAAAACTGTTCATGAATGATTGCTTGCATCAAACGAGAAGTATAAACAACTGGCGGATAAGAAGCGAAGGAATGTGAATTTCAGAGAAGGAGATTTGGTTTACGCCGTGTTGACAAAAGATCGCTTTTCAGTGGGAACGTACAATAAGTTGAAAGCTCGAAAAATTGGTCCAGTGGAAATTTTGAAGAAAATCAATGAGAATGCATATCAGTTGAGATTGCCGGACGATGTTCATACTTCCGATGTTTTCAATGTCAAATATTTGATTCCGTATCATGGAGAGGAGCTTGTTGTGGAAGAGGAAGGTGCAAATTCGAGGTCGAATTTTTGTCAACCGGGGGAGGATGATGCAGCGCGATCTACTAACTTTTCAGATTTGAGTCGTACAGAAATTTTAGGTCGCGCACGACCTAGTGAAGATTTAGGTCGCTCACGACTAGTAAAATTTTAGGTCGTTCACGACCTAATGAAGGTCGCACGCGAGTTAATGAGATTAGTGTTAAGGAAGGCAAGCAACTAAACGAGCTAAGTGAACAAGCATTAGGTCGCTCCGATCTAACAAGTATGGGCTGGAACGAGATACGACCTAAGTTAGGTCGCGGCGAGGGGTTACGACCTATGCTAGGTCGCGAAGAGGGGTTACGACCTATTATAAGTCGCGAACGACCGAACGAGTTAGCTCACGCAGCAATGCCGCATTTTCCTTTAGGTCGCTCTGATAGTTCGAGTGAAACTGGTTCGAGCTACGACCTAAGTTAGGTCGCGTAAACGAGTTACGACCTAAGTTAGGTTGCGAGGAGAATTAGGTCGTGAGAAGAATTCCAGAAGCAAACTTCTTAGGTCGCTGAAGCTTAAGTCGCATCCATCTTAGGTCGCTCGACCTTATGTGTTGGGAAGTTAGCTCGCTGCTTTGTTTTAGGTCGCAAAGTGTTAGGTCGTTCCCGACCTATGTGTTGTAATGTGTTTGTTCTTATGTCGCTGTGTTGTAACTGTTTGTTGTTTTTTAGGTCGTCTGTTTTTAGGTCGTCTATTTTTAGGTCAAAGGTCGTGATGTTTAGGTCGTGAACGACCTATGTGTTGTACAAATTTCTGTTGTGTGAGTTCTAAGCCTATAAATAGGCGGGTTGTGACATTTGTAAAGGGTAGTTGATTTTGAATAAAATTTGTTTGTGTGCTTTGTGCCACTTCTTCAATTGGTAGTCGAGTGTGATCTCCTATCTCCACCTTCGGTATTCAAGTGCGCTTGAATCAACGATCGCTGAAGCCGATTCACGGAATCTAGTGCGCTAGATCAACGTCGAAGAATCGTAGATCTTTAAACACGGTATCGTGCGCGATCAACGTGTTTGAGATAGCTAGAATCCGGTATCTTTTGATCAACGATTTGGGCCATTCAGTATCTTCTATTCCATCGATTGCTACTTTCATCATCACACACATTTTACGTTATCCGCTGCTGCATCACTGGTGTAAGAACTAAAACAGTTATTTATCTTTAAAACAACAACAGGATAATTTTAAAGTCAATTTCGCAATGCTTTTGGAAAATGAAACTACCATAAGACCTCCCGCCACACACACAATGCAAACGCATAATTGGAGGAGATTTCTTCTTATGATAGTCAAACATGCTTACTACGCAAAACAAATCATTTTGGGATATTATTATTAGTGCATAGTGAGGAAAACGTTTCGAAAGTACAATATAAATCTTAGCCAGCATAGATACCATGATAGTATGCCTACTATAGCTACCATGTTAAATGGCAGGTTCTACAACTAAAACCGTAAAAGGCTCGTATTGTTTCTTTGGATTTCCAACAAATGGTCAGGCCAAGGAACTTCCCATTGCCACATAGGTACGCCTCTTGAAAGACGACCCGAGAAATAACCTAACATTACGGTTAGATCTCTGCCAACACAAGGCCGGGTTACCCCTAACTGGGTAACTACTGACACGAATATGTCATCCCCCGATCGTAACCGATCTATATCCAAGGATCCTCGATTTCCAACAACCACAAAGTAATAAATTTGCAGCAACAACATAGGTTAAATATTTGGGCTCCATACCACGATACCACCTCTATCCAGAAGGAATGACATACACTAAAGGGGCGCTACCCCCTAATAACCTTGCTGCATCCTTCTTGTTTTGACCATTTCCGGGGTGTGAGGTCCGACGAAGTCTCGTCCACAAAGCTACGCTTTGGTACAAAGCCACGCTTTGGGTCAAACAAATGATCAAAGTAATGATCACAAAGATAAATGATCAAACAAATGATCATATCACAAATGATCAAACAATGATCATTACACAGCAACACTCAGCATGCCAGGTTACTAAATAGGGAATATATCACTAGTAAACATCAACTACATAACTGTAGGATCTAGATTAACCCTAGAGGGGGGTGAATAGGGTTATAGCAAATTTTCTCGAATTAAACACAAAAACAAACTGTAGAGAAGTAAATATGCTAAAAAGTAAATCACACACAAAATTTACCCAGCTTCGGCAACCCCTGCCTACTGCTACATTCCCATATTTCTAATAGAATTAAACAGTATCCCGCTTACAAAGACTCTAACAGACTCGCACACCCTGCTACCGCCTATAGAGTTTTTCAAACTCGCACACCCTGCTCACTGAACTAATCCTAACTAGACAATCTGACACTACCTAAACCCTAGGTGGTGATTTACCCAGATTCGTTTTGAAAAATACAGAAAATAAAAACAAGAATACAAGGGCAAAAATTAAATTGAAAATGTTAAAACAATTTTGCCCTTTAAAATAAAATAAACCCTAGTCCACAAATAAAAGAAAAAGAATCGGCCCCTTTTTTTCTTTAGCCAAACATATGTCGGCCCGCTTTAGTTTTCTTCAACAATACTTTAGCCCGATCCCTTTTTGTTGTGATAATGGCGACTTCAATTATTCTTCTGGAATTCAGAAATTAGGGCTACGGCTCGATGCTTTGTTGCTCTGAATTAGGGCTTCGACTCTTCAATTGATGGTCGCCTTGCTCTGACAATCGATATCTCTCTTAGAAGCTGACTTCGATTGCTATGACTTCATCGTTCGTTGCTCGGCTTCGGTATGTGATTTCTGCTCTGAGATTTCTTTACTTGCTTGAATTGATTACTCTTGCTTGCTCTCTGTCTATGCTTATTTGGGTTTTTCTTTTCTCTGCTCAGCAAGTCGATGATGATTTTTGGGGTCTTTATATAGGGTTTTCGAAACCCTTACACTTGCCTGATTTAATTTCCTTGATCCCCACGTTGTTGAATCTTTCCATTTTTATGCTGTGATATTTTGGGAAATTTCTTCGTACCCACGGTTTCGATTTTGTGACGTTCGATCATTCTTTGATTATCACTCCAGAACCTTTCCTAAATTATTTTTGACTTTGACTATTTCGATTTGTTAACGTGATTAAAATATACGACTTTGACTTTATCACTTTGTAAACGTGATTAAAACATACAGCTTTGATTTTTTTTTCTGGTTCTGGTCATCTTGTCTTCGACTTGTTGTGATAATGTTCACTTGAATCATATTCATTTTGATTTCACTGGTCTAATATGCATACTGCCTCCAGTTCGCTGTGTTGCATTATTTCTGTGCACATTGTAGCCTTCACTGTTCACTGCTTTATGCATTGAGTTGCATCACTGGTCTTTGCATTGTGTAGTTGCCATATCTTGTGCTCGAGCTCTTTTCCCACTGATGCATTCAGTAGCATTCATGCTTCATTTTTATCTGGTAGCTCTCGAGTCTTGTTCATGTCATCTCTGCATAGCTGTGTTGCCTTATTGATCCCTCTGTTTGCTTTGGCTTCACTGCTGTATATATATGTAATACTGTTGTAGACTTGAATATGCAGTTTCATTGAGGCATGTTTTCTAGCCACTGTTTTGACTATAGCTTGACTTGAATATGCATTAATGTAGTCTGGTATCACCTGTGACTTGAGTTCATTGCTATGTCATTTTAAGTGGCATTTCTTTGATCCCTGTTGCACTTCACCTATGTTGCATTTTCATGTAGTCTGGTTCATGTGTTTTCATTGTGTGTCTGCACATGTTACTTGTATCACTAGTCCTTGAATCAGTGCTTGTTGAGATGTTTGAGTCTTCGAGTATGTGAACACTTCATATTAGCATTGTTATGATGCAGTCTGACTATGTAGTCTATGTTGTGCATGATGACTGCGCACACGAGTTGGCGAGGCAGTGCACACGTCTATAGATATACACGTGTGTACTGCAGCCACTCATGATTACCTGTCCCTGATATGAATACTGATATGCACAAATATTACACAATCAAAAATGATGACAGTAACCCATATATCTGAGACAACAATAAAAACAAATTTTATATTTTTGCAAATTCAAATTTGTTTATTTTCAGATTACTGCTGTAGTTGCTAATTATACAGGTACACAGGAGACAGGACAAGTACTGGAGCTGGACAATGGAGATAGACGCAGATGTGCAGAAGACTGAGTGTATGAGTGATGTAGTGAGGGAAAAACTGTAATTATGAAATGTATATATGAAATCATGAAATGTAATCAGTGTATGAGCTGAAAACATTGTACTGTATAAAATATTATATTGAAATAAAAATACTGTTTGAATTTGTTAAATTCTGTGCAATAGTATTATTACTTCAACATGAATATTTATTCTTGTATCTGCAAACACATCTATAATTCGATATATATTTTGTTATCATCAAATACTAAACACACATCAAACAATCTCCCCCTTTTGATGATGACAAACATATATATTAAAGATTTTGAAATTCTAGTAAATGTGTTCGAGCATGAAATTTTTAGCTCCCCCTATATGAATGCTCCCCATACACGAATACTCCCCCTACAACTGAGACCACTCCCTATTTAGAAGATTTAGGAAATTACAGAAGAATAAAAGAACTATAGAAAAATAACTAACAGCATTTAACAAATTTGGTGAAGTATTCCAAAAATACTTATTTCCTTATCAAAATCTCGTTCTTCTCCACCTTTTGTTATCATCAAAAGACTGGCAAAAAAATAATGGAACAGTAGGGGAAAAACAAATGTAAAACCAAGAAAAATCATAATATATCATAACAAGATAACAATTTCCACATTTTAGAGAATGGATCGATGATTCGGTTTTAATATAATGAGAAGAGGATTTTTTTAAAAAAAAATTGAACATTTAAGCACAAAAATAAGCACTTACTAACCACGCATAACCATAAGGACTTTTAAATGGGATTAGCAGTTACTCATTAGCTATCAAGCTCCATCCATGCATAACCATAAGGACTTTTAAATGAGAATGGAGTGATGATAAACTAAAATTCACATGATCCATCCATGCATAACCATAAGGACTTTTAAATGAGAATGGAGTGATGATAAACTAAAATTCACATGATCCATCCATGCATAACCATAAGGACTTTTAAATGAGAATGGATGCATGAGAAATATTTAAAAAAAAATTCTTTATTTTTCTTTTTAATTTAAAAAGTAATTCACTTTTCTCATTTTTCAAAACCATTATGAATGATAGAAAGATGGTAGAAATAGAAATGGTCGTGGAATAAGTTACCAAATTAATCATATTATGAAATTTCTTAAGATAGAACAAACATATTTCCACTGCTGAATACCATATTCGAATCAATCTTTGAATGATATCCAAAACAGATTTTGAATCCTAGAAATTGAAGTTGAAAATAAATATCCAAGAATATTTCAACCAAAAATTGAAAAATGATTAGTCAATTTCCATAATCCCCAAATCCAAACGTAATCTGGAAAATCTGTCTTCGGGGAGGGGTTTTGTGAAAATATCAGCAAGTTGATCCTCAGTTGAAATGAATTCAATGCAAATGTCTTCCCTAGCAATGTGATCTCTAAAAAAGTGGTGTCTCACATCAATGTGTTTTGTGCGTGAATGATGAACAGGATTATTAGACAAGTCTATTGCACTTTTACTATCACATTTTAATGGAACTAGTTTATAAACTAAGCCAAAATCAGAAAGAGTTTGCATCATCCATAAAATTTGAGCACAACAACTTCCTAAAGCAATATATTCTGCTTCAATGGTGGATAATGCAACACAATTCTGTTTTCGACTTGACCATGAAACTAATGAATGTCCTAGCATGAAACATGTCCCCTTAGTGCTTTTCCTGTCTACCAATGAACCCGCATAATCAGCATCAGAATAACCAACTAAATCAAAATTTTCAGAAGAAGGATACCATAGTCCAAATTTTTGTGTGTGTGAAAGATATCTTAAAATTCGTTTAGTGGCTTTCAAATGAGATTCTTTGGGGTTAGATTGAAAACGTGCACACAAACACACAGAAAACATAATATCAAGTCGAGAAGCAGTAAGATAGAGAAGTGAACCGATTATCCCTCGATATTTCTTCTGATCAACAGCAACTCCTTTCTTGTCTTTATCCAACTTTGTTGATGGGCTCATAGGAGTTTTCATTGGTTTGGAGTTCTCAACTCCAAATTTCTTCAATAGTTCCAATACATACTTGGATTGTGAAATGAAAATACCAGCACTGCTTTGCTTGATTTGAAATCCAAGAAAATATTTCAATTCTCCAACCAAGCTCATCTTGAATTTAGCCTGCATGACTTGTTCAAATTTCTCGCACAAGAGCTCATTAGTAGCACCATAAATAATATCATTCACATAAATCTGAACAATCAAAAAATCATTTCTTTATGTAATAGAAATAGTGTCGTGTCAGCACTTCCCTTTTTAAAGCCATTTTCCAAAAGATATGTACAAAGACAGTCATACCAAGCTCTAGGAGCTTGCTTAAGACCATATAATGCTTTTTCTAGCTTATACACATGATTTGGAAAATCGTGATTTTCAAAACCAGGGGGTTGTTCAACAAAAACTTCTTCTTTCAAATCACCATATAGAAAGGCACTCTTCACATCCATTTGTTTAAGTTTGAAACCTTTATAACATGCAAAACTTAGAAAAATCCTAATGGCTTCTAACCTAGCAACTGGAGCAAATGTTTCATCTTGCATTGCTAAAACCCAACTTTCATCATTAAGAGCCATTTCAACAGAACCAGGTTCAATCTCAGAAATAATTTTCAACAACTTTTAAATGAAATGATTTTAAATTGAAGTCATGTTAACCATCAAACAAATATCATAGTGTCAGATTTAGAAACCATAGGATCAACAGTCATTAAAACATCATCATTATTTCAAAACAATTTCTTGAAGTTTCACCAATAAAGTTCCACCAGTTTTAACAATTTCTAAAAATACCTTTTATAGCATGAGTAATCAGTAATCAATCAGCATCCAAACAGATTAAGTTCAATGATGAAAAAATGGTTGGTCAAACTTTTAAGTACAAATCAAAGTCATAGACAAAGATAAGTCATGTAAGATCATCTCAAGTAAGTGAGAATCTATTTAACCATTATAATTACTTTGAGTAAATAGAAAATCAGAATTAACATCATTAATCATTTCACATAACTGGCTGATTTAATTCAGATTATGGTGCAGATTTTCACATGTTATCTATCGCTTGAAAATAAATACAATTACCTGGTTTACCTGTACGATAATCTTTCGTTGTTTGCCCATTGTGAATCTGTCACCTTTATACTAGGCTAAGGAACGTTGTTTTGTCGCTCGTTGTGTTTCTGGAACAGCCGGAATCCAGATAACACTAATGTTGTTCCTTAGCCTGCCACCATACCTACACGGTAAAAGATTTTTGTGACCTATTTGTTTTTATAGGTCCATGGTTGTTAGTGGCAGAATAATTTGATGAATATTTTTGAGTAGACTCAAAACTATTAATATATATTCCTTTTGGCACCCAAACTTGTTTTGTCCTTTCATTCTTGTTCCAATAGATATGAAATTTGTTTGTAGAATTTTTTGGAACCCAAACTCATATAAATTTTGTGTTCTTGTTCCTATGACTACAATTTTCGACATGATGTCCAATTATTTCACATTCAGTAAAGATACCCTTACCTCTTGCACTATCATCAACTTGTGTTTTCCCAAAGCCTAGTCCTTTTCTGTTGTTAGCAAACAGTTGATTTCCCAATAACATATTGAATGATTTTTCTCCTCTTGAAAAATTATTCAGTGATTTCTCAAGATCTTGGACTTTGGTTTTTAGTGTTGAGTTTTCAGTCACAAGTGAGGTGCATCTATTTATAAAATCCTTTTTCCTAGTGTTAATGGTTTCCTTAAGATTCAAGTTTTCTTTTTCAAGATTCTCGAAGCTATTCTTCAGTTTTGATAATTTTGATTCTAAAATTTTACAGTTTTTACATTCTAGGTTTTGAATACTCTCAAGTTCAGTTTCTAACCTAAAATTTTCATGTGCAAGTTTTCTTCTATCAGATTTCAGTTTTTCAATTTTAGAATCTAGAGCATCAACTGTTTTAGTAAGATCAAGGCACATAAAAACAAGTTCTTTGTATGAATAGTTACATATCTCACTAGATTCCTCTGAGCTTGCTTCTGAATCTGATTTTCCCATAAGACACAAGTTAGCCTCCTCTGAGCTATCACTCGAAACTTCCTCTCCTTCTTCATCATCCCAAGTTGCTGCGAAGGCCTTTTTCTTCTTTTTCTTTCCTTTGGTGTTTTTGAGAAGTGGGCAATTTTGTTTGAAGTGACGAGGCTTGTTGCAGTTATAGCAGGTTAATTCATTTTCGGAATTGTCAGAATCTTTTGACCTATTACCACTCGTTTTCTTCTTGCATGGCCTGAATCTCGATAATTTTCTAAGATTATTGACAGCCATTGCAAGTTCTTCAATTGGATCTTCTGCTTCATCATCGCTCTCTTCTTTGCTCTTTAAGGCAATCGTCTTCTTCTTTGATTCAAAGTTGTTGCGTTCCTCCTTTGCTTTTAGCTCAAGCTCATATGTCATCAGGTTACCGATCAAATCTTCCATGCTTAGTTTACTCAGATCTTTCGATTCTTGTATTGCTGTGACCTTTGCCTCAAAGTTCATCGGTAAGACTCGTAGTATCTTCCTCACCAGCTCTACCTTGGAGAATACCTTTCCAAGCGCTCTAGCATTGTACACCAAGGTTGAGAAGCATCCAAACATATCCTTTATGCTCTCGCCTTTATCCATCACAAAGTTCTCGTATTCATTGCTGAACAGGGCTAGACGAGACTCCTTGACTTGAGAAGTTCCTTCGTGTGTCAACTCCAAAGTATGCCAAATTTCCTGTGCAGTTTTACAATGAGAAATTCTATTAAATTAAGTCTTATCAAGAGCACAAATCAAAGCATTCATGGCTTTAGCATTTGTAGTTTTTAATTTCTTATCGTTAGCATCCCACCTATCCTTTGGTTTCGGAATCTCAGTATCACCTACAGTTATAGTGGGAGATTTATAGCCAGATTCAATAATATCCCAAACATCATAATCAACAGAACTAAGATAAATACCCATCCTAACCTTCCAATACGCATAATAATTCCCATTAAACATTGGTGGCCTAGCAATAGATTGCCCCTCAGAAAAAGCATTATTTGGCGGATTCATGACTCTAGAGTTAAAGTAAAAAATACCAGGCTTTGATACCACTTGTAGGATCTAGATTAACCCTAGAGGGGGGGTGAATAGGGTTATAGCAAATTTTCTCGAATTAAACACAAAAACAAACTGCAGAGAAGTAAATATGCTGAAAAGTAAATCACACACAAAATTTACCCAGCTTCGGCAACCCCTGCCTACTGCTGCATTCCCAGATTTCTAATAGAATTAAACAGTATCCCGCTTACAAACACTCTAATAGACTCGCACACCCTGCTACCGCCTATAGAGTTTTGCAAACTCGCACACCCTGCTCACTGAACTAATCCTAACTAGACAATCTGACACTACCTAAACCCTGGGTGGTGATTTACCCAGATTCGTTTTGAAAAATACATAAAATAAAAACAAGAATACAAGGGCATAAATTAAATTGAAAATGTTAAAACAATTTTGCCCTTTAAAATAAAATAAACCCTAGTCCAAAAATAAAAGAAAAAGAATCGGCCCCTTTTTTTCTTTAACCAAACATATGTCGGGCCGCTTTAGTTTTCTTCTACAATACTTCGGCCCGATCCCTTTTTGTTGTGATAATGGCGACTTCGATTGTTCTTCTGGAATTAAGAAATTAGAGCTACGGCTCGATGCTTTGTTGCTCTGAATTAGGGCTTCGACTCTTCAATTGATGGTCGCCTTGCTCTGACAATCGATATCTCTCTTAGAAGCTGGCTTCGATTGCTATGACTTCATCGTTCGTTGCTCGGCTTCGGTATGTGATTTTTGCTCTGAGATTTCTTTACTTGCTTGAATTGATTACTCTTGCTTGCTCTCTGTCTATGATGATTTGGGTTTTTCTTTTCTCTGCTCTACAAGTCGATGATGATTTTTGGGGTCTTTATATAGGGTTTTCGAAACCCTTACACTTGCCTAATTTAATTTCCTTGATCCCCACGTTGTTGAATCTTTCCATTTTTATGCTGTGATATTTTGGGAAATTTCTTCGTACCCACGGTTTCGATTTTGTGACGTTCGATCATTCTTTGATTATCACTCCAGAACCTTTCCTAAATTATTTTTGACTTTGACTATTTCGATTTGTTAACGTGATTAAAATATACGACTTTGACTTTATCACTTTGTAAACGTGATTAAAACATACAGCTTTGATTT
Source organism: Allium fistulosum (assembly GCA_030737815.1). Classification (NCBI taxonomy): domain Eukaryota; kingdom Viridiplantae; phylum Streptophyta; class Magnoliopsida; order Asparagales; family Amaryllidaceae; genus Allium; species Allium fistulosum. The sequence goes on from CM060906.1 coordinate 333,172,979, forward strand.
TTTTTCTGGTTCTGGTCATCTTGTCTTCGACTTGTTGTGATAATGTTCACTTGAATCATATTCATTTTGATTTCACTGGTCTAATATGCATACTGCCTCCAGTTCACTGTGTTGCATTATTTCTGTGCACATTGTAGCCTTCACTGTTCACTGCTTTATGCATTGAGTTGCATCACTGGTCTTTGCATTGTGTAGTTGCCATATCTTGTGCTCGAGCTCTTTTCCCACTGATGCATTCAGTAGCATTCATGCTTCATTTTTATCTGGTAGCTCTCGAGTCTTGTTCATGTCATCTCTGCATAGCTGTGTTGCCATATTGATCCCTCTGTTTGCTTTGGCTTCACTGCTGTATATATATGTAATACTGTTGTAGACTTGAATGTGCAGTTTCATTGAGGCATGTTTTCTAGCCACTGTTTTTGACTATAGCTTGACTTGAATATGCATTAATGTAGTCTGGTATCACCTGTGACTTGAGTTCATTGCTATGTCATTTTAAGTGGCATTTCTTTGATCCCTATTGCACTTCACCTGTGTTGCATTTTCATGTAGTCTGGTTCATGTGTTTTCATTGTGTGTCTGCACATGCTACTTGTATCACTGATCCTTGAATCAGTGCTTGTTGACATGTTTGATTCTTCGAGTATGTGAACACTTCATATTAGCATTGTTATGATGCAGTTTGACTATGTAGTCTATGTTGTGCATGATGACTGCGCACACGAGTTGGCGAGGCAGTGCACACGTCTATAGATATACACGTGTGTACTACAGCCACTCATGATTATTTGTCCCTGATATGAATACCGATATGCACAGATATTACACAATCAAAAATGATGACAGTAACCCATATATCTGAGACAACAATAAAAACAAATTTTATATTTTTGCAAATTCAAATTTGTTTATTTTCAGATTACTGCTGTAGTTGCTAATTATACAAGTACACAGGAATTAGGACAAATACTGGAGCTGGACAATGCAAATAGACGCAGATGTGCAAAAGACTGAGTGTATGAGTGATGTAGTGAGGGAAAAACTGTAATTATGAAATGTATATATGAAATCATGAAATGTAATCAATGTATGAGCTGAAAACATTGTACTGTATAAAATATTATATTGAAATAAAAATACTGTTTGAATTTGTTAAATTCTGTGCAATAGTATTATTACTTCAACATGAATATTTATTCATGTATCTGCAAACACATCTATAATTCGATATATATTTTGTTATCATCAAACACTAAACACACATCAAACAATAACCTCTGAGCTCGTACGTCTCAAAGAAGGGTGTTAAGCTAAGAGAATAAATTCTCCGCCACCAACAGGAATGTATTTGATAGAAACCAGCTTTATATCTCAATTTGTAACGTCAGACATACTACCATACAAGTCTGTTCCGGGTTCGAACAGAACCGAAGGCACTTCAAAAGAAGCCCTTGCAATCCGGATAATTTTCTAATAACGTCCGGACTTCCCGTCACAAAGGGTGATAAAATCTCTATATCAGAGATCAGCCGATGCAGAGTCATTCGACGGTAATCCTTCCGTTTTCAAAGATATCCGGTCTTCAACACCGGTCTTCAAATGCAATCCATTTCGACGTATCACATATTCGGAATGGGTTATACGACCCAAAGGTCCTTTCCCGGCTAAACCGAATAGTGAGCGCAATATTTTGAAAATAAGTGTGGCATTCAAATTCAAGCAAATCACACAAATACCCATTCAAGGTAATTATTGATAGTCGGTTATTTAACTATCAATAGGTCTGCACAGCATCATCAGATTCCAAATAATTTTCCAAATTATTTATTTTCCAAAAAAATATCTTTACAAGATATATAATTTCCACACTTCAACCATTTGAAAACAATTTCAAATCACTTTCAATTTATCTTTAAAAGATAAAATCTCAAAAAAACATTTCACTTCATATTGGAAAAAAACATTTCCATACTTATTTAATAATAAGTAATTCACAAATCCATTTGTTTTCAACATTTTGAAAATATCCAATATACTTAAATCACAATTAAGTATATATCTCATTCTTTAAGGAAAACGTTCTCTTAAACACATTTATTTGAGTCAAAACGAATGTTGCGTAAAACATCGTTACGACGACCCAAAATCACTAGTATAGGGATTCGAAATTAAGATAGATATATAATTTCCAATACTATATAAATCATTTCCTTTCGAAAATCATTTACTATAACAACAGTGTTATAGTCCACCATTTCCTTATTTCTCGAAAACGTCTATTTCAACAATGAATGTTGAAATCTATGTATTCGATACTTAACACGTTTTAAAACATCTTTTTAAAACAATTACTTTATTTCGTAATATCACTTCTCCAAAACATATCCATTTTATTTAATAATATATTCACTGTTCAAAATCATGAATATACTTTATTTACCCAATTCAATGTTTTTACACATTTATTAAAAGATTATCCATTGTCTAAAATCGTGGATATAATTCCTTTAATTAACTTCTATAATTCACTTATCAAAATAAGTGATTTCGGATTTATAAACAACGTTTATAAATCACATTTATATTTTATAACAATTTCAACTTAAAAAAATCATTTTATTAGCCAATTCTATTTATATCCCATTTAAGTGCCAAAATCTAATTTATAAGTAAATTACTTATAAATCTTTTATTTTACAACATCTATTCATTTTATAACTTTACATTATAAATCTATTAATTTCATTCACTTATGAAATCCATTTATACTTCCTTTTAACACTTATAAAAAGTCGTTTTATAATCCCAATATTTTAATTTATAAATATCAATTTTATAAATCTTATATATATATATAAACCATTTAAAATAAATCAATCAACTATTTATTTCAAAAATCACACTTTGGTTATATTTCACAAAAATCATAATTTTTATAACTTTAAAATTTTAACGTTTATTTATTTAAGATGAATCAATTCAAAATTTTAATAAAACGTATAATCTCAAAAATCACTTTTAAAATCCCTTTAAAATCAAAATCGTTATTTTTAAACTTCAAAAATGGATCCGATGATGCAACAGCACCAAATAATCAATCACGGCATCCAAACATCATATATCGATATGACAACAGAATATATAACAATATCTGTAAATAAATCGATACAGTTGAGGAATCCAGTTGGATCCCTCCAACCTGTTTCCCTGCATCCACAAACGTTAGCACAATACCCATTCCACTTCGAGGTGGAATATCGCGGTATATGGGATTTATAAAATATTATCCGCTATTATGCGGCGCAATAGGGTCTCATCCGCTATATAATGCAGGAAATCACAACTGCAATATATACATATGCCAATATATATATATATATATATATATATATTGCTATATACTACTATGTATACTATATCACATCCAAACAGCAATCAATCAGTCAATAACTGCAAAATCCAACTATTTATTTTGAGTGAGAAGATCTCACCTTTGCTTTTTATTTTGCAATCCATTTCCATTCCAGTTTGTTTCCTCGACAATTTTGACATTGTATAACAATTTTATACAATTTATTAATATTTTTTTTTCTTTTTTCTTTTTTTTTCCAATCGAATAATTAAATTTGTATTTGATAGTTCAAACTAACTAATGATTTGTTTTTTTTAATAAATTTCCCTTTTTAAAATAAATTTCTTTCTTTTAAATGTTTAACTAATATATATACCACTTTGAATATAACAGTAATTTATTTCACTGTAAAATAATATATATATAGATCGAAAAATCTATTTTCATATAACTTCAATCCTTTAAAATTTCCTGTTATTATCATTAACATTTAAAATACATAACTGCATATATAAATATATACTTCACTGTTTATAATATTTTCCTTCTTCTGACCTATATAAACTTTACTGTAATTTTCAAATGAACTATTGATTTCAAATACATATACGCGTTTATTGGATCGAAATTAAATTTGAGAAATAAGTTCGAATACCTCACTGTGAAAATCGAAATCGATTCCATCTACAACGAATGCAAAACCATTGCGATGTCGACCTCCTGCTCGAAACGAAGCCCTGGCGTTCGAACATCTGGAAACCCTACTCCTTGCCATTACCGTTCGAACTTCGATTGACCCCACAGTAATCGTCGAACTAGAGCCCTAAGCCATCACGCCTCCTCGTACTTGCTCGCCATCGATCCGACTCAGCTTCGATTAACCCCACGAAAGCTTGCCCTAACTTCCTTCCAACGATCGATTACATCTTGCCGCCTTCGACATTGGCCATCGCGAATTCAAACACAATATCGCCACACCTGTCTACGCGTACACGACCATCGCGACACCCCGAGTCCATCAATTTAGGCTGTGACTGCCTCCCTCCCATTCTCGTTCTTGAAATCGAACGAGGCCATATATTCTTATTTGGAACGAGCTCGATTTTTTTTTGAATTGATTGAAAGAGGAAAGGAGGTTTGATTTAAGACGAGGGCGGCCATTATTATTTTTCTCGTTTGTGAAGCTGAAGAAGAAAGGAAGTGAAGCTATTTTCTTCTGTGAATCCATTCAAAAGTGAGGGAAAGGGCTATTTAAAATTGGAAGAGGCATGGTTTGCACGATCTATTTCGTGATTTTTAGGCGTAATTCAAGGAACGCTGAGAGGAGAGAGAGCATGTGATTTTCATCTGATGTTCACCAATTTTCAAATTTTAAAATTTAAATTGAATTCGATTTAAATTCCAACGCGTTTACTTACCGTGTGCTCACATAACAACTCCGAAAAATACGAAATTTGAAATTCGATAATAATACAATATTACGGATCCAATGGAACTAGTTTCGTCGAATTCCGAGACTGTGCCTCGGAAGGCTATTTTTAAATATCGATTCAAACGAAAATTTCAAAACTAAACAAAACAGTTTGAAATTAAATTCTGAAGCTTATACTATCTTCAGTGTTATCAATATGAATTTTACAATCCTTTGAAATATTTTTCTTCAGCTTAAAACTGAAGATTCAAATTTTTATTCAACTTTCAATAGATTAAATTATATAATTTAATCGCCAAATTCATTCTGATAATTTGAAATTCAAGTCAAAACATCCTTCAAATATTTAAAATAAATTAAATATTTTCAATTTAAATTGTTCAAAATTCTGGGTTGTTACAGGTCAATTCTATTGCTTTAGCTAAATTGGATGATTGTGAGCGTAAAATTAGTATTTTAACGGAAGAAAATTAGTTTTTAGTAAAACAAACTGAAGTTTTTGAAAATACATTGGAAGAACTTATTTTACAAAAAGATTTTATATTAAAAGATAATGCGCACTTAAACGATAAAAATAATGATCATTTGAAGGAAATTGAAGTTTTGCAAAATAAAAATATATTTTTGGAAAATTCTCTAAATGATTCTAACTCTAAACTTTTGTCTCTTGAAAAGGAGAACATACCTTTAAATGATAAGAATCTAGAATTAATTAAAGAATGTGAATTTTTAAAAGATAATAATATTATTTTGCATAAATAAATTTGTAATTTTAAAGCTATTTTTGATAAATTAAATGATAAAATCACATATTTTAATAGAAAAAAGGTGGGTTATCTTCCTTAACTACTAATAGCAAAGCTCACGATAATAGAACTGGTTTGACTATAAATAAGATAATTGTAGAAAAAGTACTAGATATGCATTCCTGTATACACATTTTAATGCTAGTGCTAAAAGTAGAGATAGTTCTAAAACCAATCCATGTCATGATAGTATTATTCTTAGAAATAGAAAAAAAATCCTTTGAATACTAAATCAATGATAATTAATATTAATATATAGGTTCATGTCAATCTAACCGATCATGATAGGCAATCATACATTAGCAATTATTATGACACTGTAATTAATAATGAAAATTATATTTTTAAGGGATCAACCACATCCAACTGGATATGGTTTCCTAAGTCATAAACCCTATGTTTTTAAAATGATTATCATTTTGCTTACATTTGACATATATATTAGGTACTCATCACCTTGCATTAATGTTTAAATATTTAACTTATCTATGATACTTCCTATCTCTTTTTATAAATGGGGAGAAAAACTGTACAAATTTATAGGAAATATACATAGAATCATTTCTTAAGAGAAATATTATATTTAGGGGGAGTTTTTAAAATATAATATGCTTATGCATTTATTCCTTTTTGTTGATGATAAAGGAGGAGAAGAACTTGTGCTTTACATATTTTATATTGGCATTTATTATATAAAGTTGAGGGAACTTGTGCTGTTCTTTTATATTATAAAGTTGTGTGGTTGTCATCATCAAAAAGGGGGAGAATGAAAGAACTATATATATGGTGGAAAAGATGAACATAAATTGGCTAAAAATATGCGAAGCTGGGACTCAAACCTAGGTGGGTTGAGAGATGAGCACATGCTTTTACCACTGAACTAAGTAATTTTTTGGAAATTATGCTTATTTAGTCGATTGAAAACCTTGCTTAGTCGACCGAACTAGCCTAAGTTGACCAACTTATCAAAAACAGCCTAATGAATCAAGCCCAAAGTTCTGGACTAAAATTGGCCACTTTCATTCGACTGAATACTTTTTCTAGTCGACTGGAATGCACAATTTCCTGAAGTGGTGTCTTCACATCACTTTGTCTACAGTTGCATCTCTTTGCTCCTGTAGTTGCTTCTCTTCGTCAATGGCGAATTTGGAAGGTTGCTCCCCTACATTGGCATCCCTACAACAATTATATAATCCCCTAACTATTCCTAAATCATAATACATTTGAAATACAACTCTATGCTTTGATTTCCACTCCTATACTCTCAACTCCCAAGCAATACACCGAATTTCAAGAAATTCATGTGATTTAGAGATTTCGACTAGTGTGCTTCATCTCCACTTCTATATTCTACTTGAATAAACTTCTTATCCTATACACATCCACTCAATATGGTTTGGTTATAGGAGTCATTATAGATCAAAGCGACATTTTGTATATCAAAATACGCTGTGTCAGAAAGTAACATTTGTTACACTACTTGTAATTGTCGTTGAAGTCATGTTCAGTTGTTCAGGCGGAGTTTGTAAACTTGCTCGTCTGGGTGAAGTGAGGGTAATTAGTTAAAGGAAACTCCGAAGAGGAGCTTTAGGACTCGACGTAGGACGGGAGATCTAAACTAGTATAAAATCGATTGTGTGATCTACTTTACTATTTCCACTGCATTTACATTGCTTATTACTATTGGTCATCTTCGATCCTGTGCATAGCGACTTACAGTTCTTTATTTCTAAGTCCACTAGTTGCACCTTTAACTCCTTCATCTCGGTAGGTGTCATCCTGCTAGGTAGTCCAGTTATGGGTTCTGCTCCTAGCACAAGATCTATTCTAAACCCGATAGCTCATTTCGGTGGTAGTCCCGTGACCGGCTCAAAAAACATCTGCAAATTCTCTTGCTACCAAAACCTAATTTAACTCTTCTTCTGCTTCCATAGCATTCAACAAAGCACAAATTCCTGGACTCAAATTCTCGACTAAGTATACTATTCGGTCACTACTACTAGGATGTCTCAATGATATTTCCTTATCCTGAAAAATTATCCTAGCATCATATTTATCTAACCAATCCATACCTACCTGAAGCCTACGAAATCAAAGACATACAAATTGCATGCAAACTTATGACCTAACAAATCAAGTTCTAATCGGTCACATCTCATCCCCAGAGTTGCATACCCTCCTATTGGATTCACAACCCTTAGAAGTAACTAGGTATGAAGGTTCTAAGCATAACTTATCTACAAAACACTAAGATATAAATGGATGTGATGCAACGGTATTAAATAGTATCCTAATTGGTATACTATGGATCAAAAGCGTACCTTACATCACAGATTTTCCCTTCTCAGCTGCTGTTGGTCTAGAGGATGATGGTTCCAAAGCACAAACTTTACCCTTCTCAGCCTTGGCTGCTTCTGGACACTTGTTCTTATAATGCCCCACTTGGTAGCAGTTAAAGCACTTCACATTATGCTTCCCCATAACCACTTGTCCATCACCTGAGCGACACTCATTAGCATAATGCCCCTTCTTATCATACTTATAACAGATAATATCTGCATTCCCTTTCTTAGCAGCTCCACCTTTCAGAACACCCTTCTTCTTAAAGAATTTTCTTTTCTTATTCTGGGATTCATGATTCTCTATTGACTACTCCTTCCCGAAGGTAGAAAGCACTTCTTTGTTTCTAATCGCCATCTCCACTACTGCATTTGATGGATCTCGAAGATGTGGCATGGTTGCTCTAGCGATTTCTGGCCTTAACCCTCGGATAAACTTCTGGTTCATCTTAGTGAAAGTGTCCACAGTGGCATATCCATACCTGGATAGCTCATCAAACTTCGCAGAATACTCCAACACTGACATCTCCCCTGCTTCAAATCTATAAATTTCCTGAGCAAAGCGGACTTAGCTACAGTAACTCTTCCTCTAGCACACCCACGGTAACTCCATTCCACCAGAACAATGTTGCACCTTGTAATTGCCTCGAAGCCAATCTTCTCTTTTGCTCATCATCCAGACCAAGATCAGCAAAAATTCTCTCACAATGGAAAAGCCAATTTTCCACTTCTACAGCATCTTTAGTCCCCAGAAAAGGCTTCCTATCCAAAATGGTATAATTTCGACTCGGCTTGGCATAGTTATTGCCAACTGGCACCACGGGATTTGCTCCTCCCGCATTCACAACATTTCCTCCAGCTACTCCTGCAGTCGCTCCATCTTGCATCAAGTTAACGAAGAACCCATACATCGTCCCCATATCTACTGGTAGGGTTCTAGCATCTACGTTGGTATTTGCGTTTTGATTAGAATTTGCTAGTTGACCCTGGTTTCTCCTTGTATTGGGTTGAGCATTTCTGTTAGTTGTGATGCTTACTCCACCTAGATTCACCTTTCCGTTTCCTGCTTCCATACCTTTCTTTCTCGTAAATCTGCATACGAGCCTTGGTAAGATACAAAAGAACGGTCTAAGAGAGAGGGGAATACATACCTAAATATAGAAAAATACAAGTACGTTATTATTGCGTTATCCCAATCTAAATCTTAGTTTCTGATTCATTGGTTTATGTTTCCAAAAACTTTTAGGTTTATATTCCTTTTAAGTTTACAGAAACCTATGCTCTGATACCAAACTGTAACATGCCCTAAATTTGAGGTTCAAAACTAAGTGTTACGGATGCAGCAGTCATCCATAGTTATTAATTTCCAGTGATAAAATGTGGCTATGTTAATCATTTTGATAATACAAGAAACACATGAATATGGAAATTCAATACAATTTTTAAAATAATTTTTTCATCTCATTTCACAATAAGATTTCAATTTCATTATGTAATATCAATTCACAAACCGCGTTTAGGGAAAACATAATTATTACAACATATTCCAAGAGTGACATATGAAAATGCCCCCTTGGATGATCGAAGTTCAATATCTAGCATTTAATACAACATGACATTACAACACAAAAGCAGAATCAAAACACAGTGGAAAATAGATATATAGCTCCTACTAGCTAGATTGCCTTCTGCACGTCTCCAGAAGCTTATTTGTCTAAAGGGAACCTGAAACGCCCTTACTCTCAACCTACTCAAATGAGTACCTGAGGGTTTAAGGGGAAAAAAACTTTGGGTCGGACAAAAAGTCTGGTATGAATAATAATCTACCAGCTCAAACCAATAAATATCTAATGAAACCACGCCGTTGTGCGGAATGGGCTTCCCCTCACTAGTACCCAATTAAACATCTTAACCATATACCATGCTCCTGCATCCACAATGGTTATAACAGAATAATATGATAGTGTATAAACATGTCATATGTACCGGATTACCCATCCCTCGTTTATTAGACTTCCCATCTAAGTTCTTATTGACTACCCATCTTATATTCATGTGGACTACCCATCCCACATTTTATTTTACTTTAACGATGTGAACCATCCATCTCACATTTTATCATTTAAACTAACGCGCATTATCCATCTCACATCTCATAGTTTTCCTAGGATGACTATGAACCCTAAAATTAACCAATTAGAAACTATCCATCTCCGGCATGATGCAGACTATACATCATACATCCTATAGTTTTCTTAGGATGACTATAAACCCATCACTTGGCCATTTAATTCATGTTATCCACATGTTTCTATTTATCCCATGTTACCCACATGTTTAACTTTACTCCATGCTACCCACATATTCAACTTAATCCATGTTATCCACATGTATAACATATTTCTATTGGTGTCCCCAATTAAGTTATTTCCCTTTAGTTATTTAAATTTCATGGTCACATACATTGGTAACCCCCAAAAGATTTCATGTTAAACTCATTAAGATATACCTTAGTATCCCTAAGGTTCAAAGTTGAAATCATGCAAAAAATGGCTCTCTGCCTTTTATAAGCTCGATATGCATTAACGTCGACATCTAGACCATATCAATGCAAAAGCATAAGGCTCTCCGCCTATTTTTAAAACTCGACGACTAAAACAGCATCATGAAACTCGATGATAATGAAGTCATCGATCCTCGTGATATATAGGTTATCCACCTATATGAAACTCGAAGGCTGGTTAAAATTGGCATGAGGTAGGCTCGATAATAGGTTAAAAACGACATAGGGTAAACTCGATGACAGGTCAAAAGCAGCTTGGCTAGGCTCGACAACAAGTTGAATGTGGCATGGGGCAGGCTTGATGACCATCTGGGGCTTTCAGGCCCAAAGCTCGAAGTCCTATATAAAACAATGCGACGTCAATGTTATAAAGTTTGGCGAGTATAAACATCGACATTGCCCCTATCCCTTTTTCTCTTTGTTACTTTGGCCTCGACGAGGCTCAAAACCAATCAGTTGCATGCCAAACTGTTGACATCATATGGCATTGTTTTGTTCCGCGTTGATGACATTGGGATGAGGAGATATGGCTCGACATAGCCAATATCCACATGGTAAAAGTGTAATTAACTTAAAAAGTGCCAAATTACTATAAAAAGATATTACTTTTCACCAAACCTCTATAATTTGTCAAAAGCTTATTAGCTAGAAAAACATTATCAATTTTCTTTACTGAAAAACCGCCGCACTCTATTTCCAAGATCCAAACATTATTTCAAATAATTAACTAACAACCATAATTAATTAAACTTTTATATGCTTATTTTAGCATAAATATTTCTTCATAATTCAAAATTATATGGGAAAAATCCCAAAAATTCACAGAAATTAGAGAATACCTTTCGCAGCATAATATAAAATTTTGGAGCCCAAAACCTCAATTATTTAAAATGATTAAAACCCATAACTAAGCCATTTTATCCATAGGAAATTCATAAAATAATCTCTATAATTCGAATTATTATGAAATTGAAAACTCATCTCCAAAATAATGTTTTCCTTACCATATCAAAATTTCAAATCATTTGGAGGATAAAAACTTCGGATTTAACCCCAAAACTGAATCAAACCATTTCTAACGAATTCCAAAAATTCTATTAACCATTATTCTATCCAAACAATGATTATTATATTATTACTTGACCAATCAAACACATAAGATTTGGGTATTACCCATAACTAAATCAAAATAAAGATTTAAGTGATGATAAATGTCATTATTCACCTTATATTAATGGTTGGAGTTGAGATTTGGTGTAGCTCTTAATCCTAAGCTTGCTTTCCCTTGAATCCTATATTTCGATCTTCATATTGCTTCCTTATGGCTGACCTTGTTTGAGCTTTCCTTTTGCTTGGTTTTGTTGTGAATATTAAAATGATGTAGGAGGTGAGGGTTTAATGAATGAATGATTTATCTATGCCTATTTTGCCCCTCCCATGCTATGCGTATTAATTTTAAAACAATCTTACTTAGTTCATTAAGTTTGGCACGACCACACTAGTTAACCAAATCTCGTTCTCCTTAATTATATACATTATTATGTTTAATCTATCCAATTAAATGTGTTGAATAATGTTAACTAAAAATTAGGGGTGTTACAATAACATCTCAAATGGTGTCATACCAATGCTTGACTAATAGCTATTTTTGTATGTGAACTCTACTAGGTGTAAATGACCATCCCTTGAGTCATCGAAATCAAGAATACACGCTCGTAAAAGATCCTCCAAGATATGATTCACCCTCTTGATATGCTCATTAGATTGTGGGTGATATCTTTACTGAGATGTGGCTCCGTCCCCAATGCCTCTTGTAAGCTCTTCCAAAACCCGCTGGTGAACAAAGAGTCTCGGCCACCCATAATGCTCTTCGACGTACCATGGAATCACATAACCCATATCAAATACAACTCGACCAATTTGGATGTCATTCTACTAGACTTAATGGGTATGACTCAGGCACTCTTCGTCAATCTATTGACTATGACTCAATTGTCACCATACCCTCCTTTCGTCTTTGGCAACCATCAATGAAATCCGTTGAAACTTGTTCCCATTTCAACTTGGAAGTCTCGAGAGGTTGCAGCAAACCAATCGGCTTCTTCTGCTCTGTCTTTACCAACTAACAGTTCGTGCACTTTAAGATGAATGCCTCAATGTCCTTTTTCATCCCTTCCCAACAAAATGCCTATCTCATATCAGGGTACACTTAATTGCAACCAAGATGTATAGTTAAACACGAATGATGGCACTCTTATAGCACCTCATCCCTCAACCCATAGACATTGGGTACAATCTCTCATCCTTTCGAAGCTAATTATCACGTTCGAGCCCATATGCTTCATCTCCTAAGACTCTACCCCTTCCTCTATCTTTACCATGATCTATGCTAGTCTAGCATCTTTCCTCTAACTAGTACCGATCTGCCCAATCAAGGTAAGTCTGATCGATATGCTAGCCAACACTTCTTGCTGTAGCTCACATCAAGGTCTAAAATCATAGCCAATGATAAACTCCAACTACTTGCATTCTAGGAACATCGCTTCCAAGCTGGCATGTCTCCTACTCAAAGTATCAAGGACTAGATTCCCTTATCGAGTGTATAGGAAATGCCAAAGTAGTATGGGGCCAGGAACTTTGACCATCGCTCCTGACAAAGGTTAAGATCTTTCAACGAGAAGAGATACTTCAATGATTTATGGTCTATATACAACTCGAACCTCTCCCTAAGAAAATATGCCTCAATATCTTCAAAGCAAATAGTATCGCTGCCAGCTCAAAATCGTGAGCTAGATACGTCTTCTCGTGTGGTTTCAATTGTCGACTAGTGTAGGAGACAACCTTTTCCCTCTACATCAACACCACACCTATACTTGTACAATAGGCATTAGTGTATTAAGTTAGCTCTTTATTCTCGCTCAGAATGACTAACACCGGTGCGCTCATCAACCTCTCCTTCAGACTCATGAATGCATGCACGCAACTCACATCCCAAATAAAAGTTTGATTCTTCTTCGTTAAGTTGGTTAATGGCAATGCTTGCTTAGAGAAGTCCTTTATAAAACGACTATAGTATCCCACCAATCCAAGGAAACTTCTCAAATCTGTAGTGGTCTTTGGTCGATCCCAGTCTTGTACTGTTGCCACCTTCGTAGGATCTACATCAATACCCTGGTCAGAAACAACGTGACCCAAAAATCATACTTCCTCCTCTAGAAGTGACACTTTGAAAACTTCGCCTTCAATCGGTGCCTCCTCAACATCTCAAGCAAAATCCTCAAATGCTCCTTGTGTTCTTCCTCAATCCTCGAATAAACAAGAATATTGTCCACAAACATAAGTACAAAATTATTTAGATGATCCTTGAGAATACGGTTCATGAGATCAACAAAGTATGCCGATGTTTTAGTTAGTCCGAATGGCATAATAAACCACTCATAAAATCCAGATGGCATGGGAAATGTTATGATCAACACACTCTCCTTTGCCACTCTTAGTTGAAGAAACCTTATTGCAAGGTCCAACTGAGAGAACACACTAGCACCATAAAGCTGATCGAAAAAATCATCAATACATGGGCATGGATACTTTTTCTTCCTCGTCACCTTGTTCAGCTTACGGTAATCTACGCACAATCTCAAAGATCCCTCCGCCTTAGTGGCAAACATTATAGGTGTTCCCCACTCAGATATACTTCCTCGTCATTCGCTTGCACTCTATTTCCTACTGCTTTTTTGGTATGATGCGCCTCAATAGCCAACAATCGGTCGGGCATCCTTTACCAAATCTATATCGAACTGACCTACCTATGTGGTGGTAGTCCGATCACCGCCACAAATATGTTCGGAATCCCCCTCGCTATAGCCATAGATGATAGCTCATCATGCGGAATCTCGAGTGAGCACAGAAACCATCACTTCATCGTGAGGTTGGTAGTCTATCTCGAACCAACGCCAATCATTCGTCCCTATAATTACCAACCACCTCTCATAATCCACCACTACTCTGTACTTTTGAAGCCTGCCCATCCCCAGAATAACAGCAAACCCCACAAAACCAAAAATAAAGCAATAACAAACAAATAGACAACTATGACTCGATAAAGATAAGTCTTGACAAACCATGTAAAGGCTAGTCAATCCTCCAATTGGGTTTGTAACAATCAAAGGTCGGTCAACTATTTGGGGTTTCAATCCTAATATATCTATCAAATCATTAGATTTGAAGGATTGTGAAGCCATGATATCGAATAAAATACATACATGTGTATCAAAATAGAACGCATACCTTGTATAATGACACTCTTTCCCTTCTCCTTCGCCGATGGAGCATTCACCGAAGCTGGAACAACATTCAAAGCACAAGAAGATACGACCTATTTATTTCTTTATGGTTCTGGACAATCCTTCTTAATATTCCCCAGCTTGTTGCAACTGTAGCACTTCTTGCCTTCCAAGTTACAATCTCTGACAAGATGGCCCTTTCCCCCACAGTTATAGCAAGTAAGCTCCCATTTCCCCTTCTTCTAGCCACCCTTGATCTATATCTACTTTGTCTTACTATTGTTGTTGTTCCACTTCTTCTTGCCTCCCTTGTTAGCTTACAGCTTAGGCTTATCCTTGTGAGCAACAACAAGCTTAGGCTTAGGATATAGATTCTCGTGTCAGAGTGCCTATCCACCAGCCTCTCAAACGACTCATCAATATGTCCTACTAAATTTTTTCCAAGATAATCATCCAATTCCTAATAAACTTCTCATTCTTCTTGAGCGGAGTATCGATAAAAGATTGACCATACTTTGACAGCATGCCGAACTTGACCACATACTCTGACACAGTCATATCCCCCTATCTCAAGTCATCAAATTTTGAAAGAGCACTGACCTCTGAGCAGTCAGTATATTATTCTCTTCAAACCTCCCCTTCAACTACTCCTAAGTAATCTAATCCTCGGGAGCAGTAATCCTAATGGCGTTCCACCACCTCATAGCTCATCCCTGAAGCTATATAAAGGCTAGCTTCCTCTTCATTGCATCCTCTAACTCCATATCCTCAAAGTTGCATTAGCTGGTCTCCAACCAATCCTACACTTCGATGGTTGATTCTGTTCTAAGGAACGGTTTTCCTCTTAGGGTAGATAATCATTGTTTAGTTTGGCAAAGTCAGCCCTCGATTCTTGCACTAGAGCACCACTACCAATAGCCACAACATGAACAACTTGGGCATTTTGAATCATGTTTTGCACCATCTCAACGAACATACAGAACATGATCTAGTTAGGTTAGTAGCCCCTGATCCCACCACTTCCTCAACTATAGTAATAGAATTTCTAATAGCATTCCTCGTTAGCCGGTGCATTCTTAGAAGCTATAATAAGAATGATCAGACCCTCTAAAAGGAATAAGTGATGTCCTCGAATGCAATGCAACTTATATACTATACATTTACTACTACAGAATTATAAAAACCAAAATATACCAAATATGCTCTCTCATATATCGCTCAATCTATGCTAAGGTGATAGCTCCTTCCTTATCTCTAATGGATTCAAGTATCAACTTAGGTCGTTTATGCAACCTAAGCTCTGATACCAAATTTAATGACCGTCACATAACTCTGGTACCCAATATACCTACATGATGCACTATGGAGGTACCCGACTGATGCAAGATGGTCGCTAAAGGTGTAAAGTAATAGAAATCCAAGCACATAACCTGTAGAATATCTTAAAGCGCACATACAAAATATAATATAGTAACATAGACGAAAAATAGGCGAAATAGTGATATAATCAAATGAACCATAAATAAGAACATCAAAGTTCGCCAGGTCGACAGATTATAATAAACTAATATAGTAGAGTTTATACATCCTAAATCTTCAAAATAAACTCTATAACTCTCTCTAAGGTAATACAAGTACTAGTAATGCTCCACAGTACTACACAATGGAATATAAGCGATAGCAAACTTCTAGTGTAGATATATAAAAGCATAGCCTCCTACTCGTACTCTATAAAGCTCTATGTGCTATTCAGTTCTATTATCCCTAATCTACTCATTTAGAGTACTCGAGATAATAAGAAACAAGGCATGAAACCTCGGGTTAGACAACAGTTTAGTGTGGGCGATACGTCATCTTAAAAATACTGAAAAAATCATGCATAGTAAATAGGAGAATAGTGTATAAACAACCATACCTGATCCATCCCTCCATCCAAAGAATTAGCACAGAATAGTTGATATATGCTAATATACTATCATTTCCATATTAGTGTAGTATAATCGAAGTACAATTTCCAGTTTCTAGATATACGGTTATAAATACCAACATCGTGTGACATCCTAGAGTGATAAACAACCATGACAAACATAACATCCATAAAAAAATCCTTACCATCACTCGTGTGCATTAGATATAGATATCTTGTATGGCACAATCCCAAACCAGGGACCCAATCAAAATCCCAACTTCATCGGTGCTCGAATCCATGCCACTTCGAGAGGCTAGGAACCAAGCTCACAATCGCAAAAGTCTAGAGTAATTTATTATCGCAAGATTTGGACACAATCGCAAATCCCAATGGGCGTCCCCAAATACCCCTTCTTTACAAGGACACTAGAAAACTCTGAGTTATCAATGATCCCTTTGCATCCGTCTCCATAATGGAACTTAGTCGTTATTCCATCCTAGCTATCTCCATAGTATAACATAATCGCAAATTCTACTCATAAGCACTCATTATTGAACTTGTCCTTTTGGTTCACCATAACGACTTCCATCATTAAGTCATCATTTTTGGAATGCCTCTAAACACCCATCGTAAGTCATATAGTCATCGTACTAAAGTTCCAAAGTCATCGTTGGTGTCATCGTGTCAAAGTGCTAAGCCATGGCTTCACTTGTTGCCATGCAAAATCTAAGCTTATTCCGAGTCGTTTGGAGTCATCTACTTCACTACATATCACCCACTAGATCCCCGAAACAAGTCCGGAAAATATCCCAAAGTTCTGCCTCGCCATGATCAAAATTTTCGAATTTCAAGTTTCTGTCTAGGTATGCCCTAGGTCAGACTCGAAGCAATCACTAAAAAGCTCAAAGCAGTCCATAAAATCGCCTACTCCATTTCTTGTTTGGGTACCGGACCAGAGCGGACACCCCCCGGACACCAAGTCGCCACTTAGCACCCCGCACCGATTTTCCTATCCAGGTACTGACCAAAGCAGACAACCCTCGGGCACCAAGTCGCCACCAAGCACCCCAAAACAATTAACCTATCTGAGTCCAACCAGAGCAGACAACCCTGGGGTAACAAGTTTCCACCAATCACCCTCGAACAAATTTTCTTGTCTAGGTACAGAATCATAGCACTACCTGACATCATTTTTGTCCGGTTTTTCCCCATGCCGACCCCAAGCACGACCTAAGCAAACCTCCCACCAATCCTAAGCGCAACTCCATGCACCACCCATTAGAAATGCTGTAATAGGTCAAATTTTCAATTTTGCATCGATTTCACCGCTACACTTCGTTCTTCGACCCGCACCCATTCCATACACATCGATGCAACTCCCAACATCCTAGAATTTATCCATCAAACCCAATTTCATGGTTCCTACCTCTAATTCGCTTCGATGAGCATGTTTAAACATTTAAGCATACACACAAACCCCATACAGGTATCAAACAACATTCAAGAATGCAAATCACACATCCAATCATTGCAATAATCATACCATGTATCTACAACGTAGCCTAACATATATCAAGGCAAACACACATCCAAATAACATGTTTGGAGCACCAAAAATCCATTTATTCATGTTTTTACTACATGTAGTGTTTTAGAAGAGCATTAAAACCAAATTTTGACTTTCAAAATGGATCCAAAACATGTTAAAACCTATAGATACATATACAATAAGGCGGGAGATGATAAACCACTTACGAAACACCTAAAGTGGATATTTGCACAAAAATCTAAGCAAATTAGAAAATGAACGAAAAAGATTTGATTTTTCTTCTCCAAAAATGTAGATTTGATGATCTATTATGAATCCCCATGCTAATCTACCCTTAATATGATTTAGACTTGGTTTGGAAGTGAAAAGAGAAGGTTTTAGGTGAAGAATTGGTTAATGGCTTAGATGTACTTGGGAGATGGTAGAAATGATTTAAGGATCTTTGTATTAGCCAATATACTTTCCAAACCCAAATTGGGTTGTTGGGTCTCTCCCCAATTCACTAGCTACCCATTAAGCTGCTTCAAAAATAGTCAAACTTCAAACAGCTATATTTCATAGGCAAAAGGTCCAAATCGCTATTATGAATACTAAATGGAAAGGGAAACCATCATATCTTTCCGATGATAGTGGTATCATATGCTAATTCAGCTTCTATCCAAAGTTATAATCATTGTAAGTTTTACAAGGTAAAATCATTAAATAAAATTAAAATAGTAGATGTCACTAATAGGCATTTTCGAAAGTTATAGAGTTATACGACCTCATATGAATTTAAAAATAATATTCTATGATCCTCCGATACATAAAAACAAATCGTTACACCATTTCAATAGTCGGACTGCTATGTCAGGTCGGCTAAGGACTTGCTTCAAAGGCATATTGTTAGGACTTAGATGAGATGAGCCTAAACGTCCGGCGAGAGTTTCTGGGTTGGCATGAGAATGCAGAAAGCAAGCTTCTACTACTTAGTATATCTTGTTTTTGGGTCGGTCAACCTTTTGCTAACATAATAAACCGATTGTTGGACCTGCTCGTCCACTTTGATTATAGCAAGGCTTATTGCGTAGTCAGTTTTTTTAAATTTTGGAAAAGGGTCCTGGAAAGCTTTATTATAGAAAAGGAAAAGTATGTACAAGAAAAAGGTAGCCCAAGAACAAGGGCTCCATCAAACATAATGCTAATACAAATCAGGATTAAGACATACACAAAGTAGGCCCTAAGCAAAAACTTTGCTAACACAGAAACAAGCATCACAGCTAGATGAAAGCGAAAAGAGCAAATACAAAGCAAGCCCAAAGATGAAAAACAAGCCTAAATCTTGAAGAAACCAATCAGCCATAGAAAAAAGCACAAACCTATTCAAAATCAAATCTACAATCGACAAAGAACTAAATCTTTCCCAAAATAAAACGGTCTCAATAATGGCCGCTCTCTTCCAACTACAAACAAATCTTTAAAAAGAATAAAACGCTAGAAGAAATCAAACGAAGAGCTAACTAGAAGAAGTGACACCAGCTAAAAAAGAATTGAACAAACGCATTAGGGTTACAAAAGAAGATCCATGAAAGTATGGGATTTAGAGGAGCAAAAAATGGAGACGAGTCGACAAAGACGAGAAAACCAGCATCAGAAGGGACACATGCAACTGCCAGAAGACAAATGAAGAGCTGGGGGAAACTTGACAAAAGGATTAGCATGTAATTCATAGATCTAAAAATGATCTCAGATGTAATAAAAAAATGTAAATTAAAATAGGTAGAAGAAACCACCCGATTACCAGTTGCAGCACCGTGTCTGGATAGTCTCAATTCAATCACAAAAGACCAGCACTCTCTATAGCGGAGGGAGGTGAGTACTTACAAAACCTATTCATTGTATGATAGCATGTCTGTGTTGCTTAAGTTTTGAAGATGCTTAGATTTAGATGCTCGAATTCTAACTATATTTTGATAAAATAACATATGTCTTGCTCTGAAGTATGTGAACTGTTAAAATTTTTATTATTTCTTTCTTTCCAAATGAACCAAATAGTTGTAGAGAAAACCACCATAGCAATGTCTGAATTGAAACTGGAAGAATTAAATTTGTTCGAAATAGAGTCAATTTCTATTTGCAGCTATAGTACCTCGTTATGTGTTTATGACCAAAGAAGTTTAGAATAGCACTATTTCCAGATGTGTGCCAAGCTGAGCACTTAAAGAACAGATGAGAAATTAATACTTCATGTTGGTTACAGAATTTGCACAACCCATCGATATAAATATATCTAGAAATCAATCTCTGTTTGGTACGAAGAAAGTCATTGATAGCTCTAAATAAGAAAATTGACATTTTAGGAATATACATTTTATGCCAAACAAGCTTTGCCCTAGAAACTTGATTATAGTTTGATGAATGGATTTCCAAACAGATTTAAAGCTAAAAAACCCATTAGAAGTACAAGACTATTGCCAAAAGTCTTCTGATTTTTAAGTATGAAGTTTAATGTTCTCTAAATCGTTTTTAACAGAATTTAGGAAATGTTCTCTAAATCGTTTTTAACAGAATTTAGGAAACTAAACTTACTAAAGTCCCATTCATTTCTAATCAGCAAGTCACCAACAACCATCCTTTCAGTTCTCTAGATGAACATCAGATTTCTATCAAGTTTGTTAATCATATGCCCCTAGACCCAAGGATAAAACCAAACGATGTAGATTTGCTGTCCACTATGTGCTTCTCCATAAAGTTTAAAGTCTCACCTCTGATTTTAAAAAAATTCTAAGTTCCTGACTGGTTTTATTTATAATGAACTCCCAAAATGAATTTGAACCAATATTTCTATTACACGTCCATTCGGCCCAAGTACCATGTCTGTTAACAACTTTCCAAATCAATCTAATTCCAGCAACCAAATTTATATCCACAAACCTTCTTAGACCCATTCCCCTTGGTGTTTTGGCTTGCATAAAATGCCCCATGGAATTTTACTAACTTTTCCCTTTCAAATAAAGTTCAAACAAATATGTTTTAAATTATTGATGGTAGCAATGGGAATCTTAAAGCAATTCATCCAAAACTGAACAATAGGGTATATGGTGGATCTAGTTAACTCTATTCTACCAACAATACTTAATGACTTCACTTCCCAACCCTCAATTTTTGCTTTAACTTTATTAACCAAAGCTCGACAGTCGGTGTTTTTAAGGTTTGTAGAAGATACAGGGATACCTAAATACTTATAGGAAGTATTCCTAGCTTTAGATTCAAACAGGCTACTATTTCATAAGCATTAGTAACACCTCCCCTAAAGTAAATAGAAGACTTATCAACATTAAGTTGGAGCCCTATGCAATGAATATTTTTATGAAATATATCTTTTATAGCCACAACACTATCCATATCAGCTTTAGCAAACAGAATAACGTCATCCGCATAGATAAGGTGGGAAAGAGTGTTAGCTAGTTTTGCTATGAATGAGCTGAATAGTTCCAAGGTGAACTTGCTTCTCTAAGAAAATTGAGAAATACTCCAAAACCATAGTGAATAGGAGTGAAGAAAAAGGATCCCCCATCGAAGACCGTTACTACTTTCAAAATAACCTTTTGAGATTCCTTGTGTCATAACAGAGAAGCTAGGAGTGTTAATCACAGCATTGATAATTTTGATCCATTTATCTAGAAATCCCATCAATCTCATAATGTGTAAAAACAAAGTTAGGATTGACAGAATCATAGACTTTACTGATGTTGATTTTGATGCACATATTCAAGTTTTCATTTCGATTAAAACCCCTCATCAACTCATAAGCACATAGAATACAATCAAAAATACTTCAATCCTTAGTAAATGCGCACCATTGACGGGCTTGGATAGTACTAGAGGAGTGGTTGAATGGTGCTTCCGCTCCTCGAACGCCTTGGTGCATTCATCGTTCTAGGTGAACGAATTTCTCTTCTTGATTAGGCCGAAGAAAATGAGATAATGGTCACATGAACCGGCTTAATGCTGCAACCATCCATTCAAACTTTGCATTTGCTTAATTATTCTAGGGACTTGCATATCTAGGATGGTTAGGATCTTATTGGGATTATCCCAAATGCCCTTAGCACTCACAACATAATCTAGGAATTTACTGGACCGGACAACAAAGGAGCACTTCTTTGGATTCAGCTTCATGTTGTACTGGCGTAATATGCCGAAAGATTTGGCCAAATTATGCACATGCCTCTTAGTATTTTTCATATTTCACCAACATGTTATCCATATAAATTTCCATAGATTGGTCATTTTTTTCAAAAATACATACGGTTGACGAGACATTAATAGCAGCGCCCACATTTTACAAACCAAAAGGCATGGCGTGATAGCTGTACAAACTGGCATTTATGATGAAGGAGATGTGCTCTTGGTAGTGAATCTGAATGTACCCAGAGTAGGCATCCATGAAGGTGAGGAGCTTATGTCCATTGGTCGTGTCCATAGGTTGATCGATGAGTGGCAAAGGAATACTGCCTTTGGGGCAGACTTTGCTGAGGTTGGAAAAGTCAATGCAAGTTCTTCAAGTCTTATTTGGCTTTTTGACCAATACCGAATCAGCTACCAGGACCGGATAGTCTACCTCTCGAATGAAACCGTTGGCTAACAACTTCACTACTTCTTCTTTAAGAGCTCGATATCTTTCTAGGATGAGTGTTCAACGCTTTTGACGGATGTGGAGTCTTAGGATCGACGTTGAACGCATGGTAAATGATCCTAGGATTAATGTCGGTCATGTTAGCATTCCCCATGCGAACATGTCTTTGCTCTACAACAAAAATATGACAAGATCCTCTTATACTTCCAAGCTGAGCTCTATGCCGATTCAAACTACCTCATTGGGTTTGGCACAGTCTATAAAGATTGATTCCAAGGAAGTGGTTGCCCTACCCATAATGTTGAGTTGCCTATGCGGGAATGCGACGACCCCGATTTTCGACCCCTGTTTGAAGCTTCGAAACTGAGAACGTTGGCTAGAACAAACCGTTGAATCATGAGTTTTGATTCATGACAAGGAGCATTAACAAAGACTATATGGCGATAGCAACAAAAAGAGAGTAATATATACATGGTATAAACTACAAAGAGAAGAGACTTCAAAACTAGTTTTCGTATGATTATTTATTATGTTTTTGAGCCTTAGATATGTTTAGATACTGTTAAAATCATTCCTCAAATAGTTACACATGCACACAAAACAAATTATTTTCGTTTGTATATGCATTGAAATTCACTGTGCAAAATTGCACAGGTCAGTCGACTGATTATAGTCGACCAGTCGACTGACCTGGTGCAAAATGCACAATGAACAGAGAATATATATACAAATTTGAATTTCAGTCTACTGAGCTTCTGAACTCAGTCGACTGACCTGCGTATAACAGCTATATTTTCTGAACGGATGCTTCCTCTCGCGAAGAGTTTCAATCCAATTCGAAGAGTAATGGCTGCATCTATTGATTGAATCTCTTAGCAAGGTTGTATCTATCTATGCACTATATAAACACATCAAAATCATTTTCCAAATCACCGATTCTTGAATAATTTACTGATCTTACTTACTCTTTATATTCTCTGCATTCAAAAGCAAACAAACCATCTTCATTGCTTGAATCTTTGAATTCATATTCATATTCTTTGATTCATAGCGATAATCTTCCTTTCATATCTTCACACACACTCATATACTTGAGATATAGGAAGGGTGTACACACATTGACAAATCTGTGTTATCAAGAACACATTAGTCAGACAATTTTATATACTAGTAGAAGTCATGTTCTGCTGCTCAGGCATTGTGAAGTCCTCTTCAGTTGCTGAGGCAACCTGTTCTGTTGCTCAGGAGTTTGTTAGATACCTATTCCTCCGGGTTAAGTGATGGTTATTGATTAGTTAAATTCCAAAAGGAGTCTGGGACTGGACATAGAACGGGAAGTTCGAACCAGTATAAAAATCTTGGTGTGCTCACTTTTATTTCTACTTTACACTACTATCTACTATCTTTGTTTTAATCTCATACATATTTAGTATATTTCCATATTACACGATCCACACTCTCTTTCATTTGGTATCAGAGCAAGGCATCTTATAACCGTTACACAGTTATTTGATATTTTGCTAATATGGAAAACAACACCAGCACAAGCACTGTCACTAACACTAGTTTTATTGAAGGTCAATCTACTGCACGACCTCCACTGTTCAATGGCATGAATTACAACTATTGGGCAACACGAATGCGTATTTATATGCAAGCCAATGGTTTTGATGCATGAAATGTTACACAAGCAGAATATACTGCACCTACTACTGAATATTCTACATGGACAGCTGCACAAAAACAAGATGCTACTGCTAATGCTAAAGCAATGAATATGTTGTTTTGTGCATTAGATAAAAATGAATTTAACCGAGTTAGCATATGTAACACTACATATCAAATATGGCAAACACTTAAAGTTACTCATGAAGGAACTAGCAAAGTTAAACAAAATATCTATGCTCAAGAGTCAATTTCAAAATTTCAGAATGAAGCAAGATGAGTCCATAAATGATATGTACTCCAGATTTCAAGATATTTATCATTCTCTAATAGGGCTAGGAGAAAAGTATTCCGACATTGATATCGTGTCCAAAATCCTAAAATCTTTAAGCGATGATGGGAAAGAAAAGTCTTAGCTATTGAAGAAGCAAACGACCTTTCTACCATGAAACCGGAAGAGTTAATAGGAAATTTAATGTCCTATGAAGTAAATTTACAGGCAAAAAGTGTTCATGCATAAGACAAGAAAAATATGGCATTTCATGCAGAACAAGAGGAATCAGATCCAGAGGATGAAGATTTAGCTTTCATAGCTAAAAAATTTGAAGTACAGAAAAGGAAATCGAAATAATGGCAAAAGAAACTTCAACAATAAGCCATCATCCTCAGTACTAGAATGCTTCAATTGCCATAAGAAGGGTCATATACAAAAAGATTGTCCGGAACAAAGGAAGGGAAAACAAAATAAATATAGAAAGGACAAATTCAAAAAGAAGGCATTTTCGGTGACATGGGATGACTCGGATTCTTCGTCTTCTGAAAGTAGCAGTGATAGTGAAAATGAACAAGCAAATGTCTACTACATGGCTACTGATAATGAGGTAAATGATCTTACTTTTGATGACATGATTGAAATAAATTCTGAATTATTAGATACTTTGAAAAATCTCAAAAGAAAATATAAAGAAGCTCTTGAAAATCAAAATAGAGCAGAATTCGAAAGAGATATGTTAAAGATGAGAAGAAAATATTGGAGGAAGAACTTGAGAAAATTCAAGATTCATTTTCTAATGTTAATTCTCAACTTACCTTATTGAGTCAAGAAATTGAGACTCAAAAAGAAAAGAACGATGCTCTAGTTTCTTAAAATCATGAGCTAAAATCAAAAGTTTAAATGATCGAATTAGATAACACTGGTCTGAAAACTAAGTTAGACTATATTACTAGAAATGTGTCTAACTTTAATAAAGGCAGAGAAAACTTATCTAAAATTATTGAAACTTCTCAGTCTGTCTCAAATAAGAAAGGATTGGGTTATACTAAGAAATCAGCAGCTCCACCAAAAATTAAGCAGAATAAGAGAAATATTTCTAAACCTAAGTCTACCATAGTTCAACCAAAAAGGGATCAAAACTCAAAAACCATAAAAATATGGGTTCCTAAAACAAACAACAGTTTGATTAGGAATAAATATATTGAGTCCTTTTTGAAAAATGTTCATAAAAGTAAATATTATTTATATAAAGGGAATAATGAACCCTCTTGGGTTTGGTTTCCTAAGACCTAACTCTTAGGACCCTATTAAAAAGTGGGTACCAATGTTATTATTTTATTTTTTGCAGGTCCCACTTAAGAAAAGAGGAAAATGGATACTCGATAGTGGCTGCTCAAAACATATGACAGGAGACAAAAATATGCTAACAAATATCACATATACAGGTGGTGGCTCTGTCACATTTGGAGACAATTCCAAAGGTTATATCATCGGCAAAGGCGATGTGAGCAATTACGGTATATCTAATTTACCTCTCATTTCCAATGTTTTACTTGTCAAAAACTTGAAGTATAATTTGTTAAGTATTAGCCAATTGTGTGATAAAGGATTCAAAATCTCATTTTATGAGGATAAGTGTAGCATTTATGATCACAATGAAAATCTTATCTTTGAAGGTAATAGAGATAGAAACATATACGTTCTGAATATGAAAATTAATCATAATTCAGATACGTGCTTAATAGCCAAAGGGAATGATCCTTGGTTATGGCACAAGAGATTCTGTCATATTAACTTCAAAGCTATAAACAAACTTTCTAAAAATGATTTAGTCAAAGGATTACCAAAAATGAACTTTAAAGTTGATCATATTTGTGATGCATGTCAATTAGAAAAGTTAACTAAATCATCTTTTATATCTAAGAAAGTTATTTCTATATTACAACCACTTGAATTACTATACATTGATGTATTTGGACCCACTCAAGTACAATCCATAAATCACAATAAATATGTGTTTGTAATAGTAGATGACTTTTCTAGATATACTTGGACCTTTTTTATGAAAAATAAAAGTGATACTTTTGATCATTTTAAAAATTTTGTTAAAAGAATTCAAAATTTAAAAGGATTGAAAATTAAGAACATTAGAAGTGATCATGGAGGAGAGTTCGAAAACGAAGTTTTTGATCATTTTTGTAAGAAGAAAGGAATCTTTCACAACTTTTCGTTTCCTAGAACTCCACAACAAAACGGAGTTGTAGAATGGAAGAATAGAACTCTACAAGAATGTGCAAGAACTTTATTAAATGGAAGCACACTTCCAAAACATTTCTAGGCAGAAGCCGTAGCAACTGCTTGTTATGTTTTGAATCGGGTTTCTATTCGACCTCTTACCAAAAATACTCCATATGAACTTTTTACTGGAAGAAAACCAAATATTTCTTATTTTAAAGTTTTTGGATCAAAATGTTTTATATTGAATACCAAAGATCAGCTTGGCAAATTCGATGCAAAATCTGACGAAGGAATCTTTCTAGGATATTCAGATCGAAGCAAAGCTTATCGGGTATTTAATAAAAGAACAAATACTGTTGAGGAAACTCTTCATGTATCTTTTGATGAAAACTTTCTACAAAAACCAAGTATAAGAGATGATGAAGAACTTCCACATAACGTCACAAATACGGACAATATAAAATTTGAAGATAATGAAAACATAATTGATAATTCTAGAGCAGATGAGAATGTTGTTCATCACAACAATGAGTTAAGATCTCCACCAAGAATATTACGGGATCATCCCGTTTAAAACGTCATTGGAGAAATTAATTCAAACGTCCGAACTAGAAGTCAATTAAATCAAATGGGCCACGTAACATTCCTTTCCAATATCGAACCTAAAAACCCTAAGGAAGCTTCTACAGACGACTACTGGATCATTGCAATGCAAGTAGAACTAAATCAGTTTGAATGCAATGAAGTTTGGGGGTTAATTCCTAGACCAAGTGATCAAACTGTTATTGGAACAAAATGGGTCTATAAAAATAAGGCGGACGAACAAGGCAACATCACCAGTAATAAAGCAAGGTTAGTCGCTCAAGGTTATAATCAAGAGGAAAGAATTCACTGCGAAGAAACGTTTGCTCCTGTCGCTAGATTAGAAGCAATACGTATTTTATTGGCCTATGCATGTTTTCATAATTTCAAACTTTATCAAATGGACGTTAAAAGTGCCTTTCTGAATGGTTATATAAAAGAAAACATGTATGCTGAACAACCTCCTTCATTTATCCATGAGAAATATCCAAACCATGTCTATAAACTTAAAAAAGCTCTTTACGGTTTGAAACAAGCACCACGTGCTTGGTACGAACGGCTTAAGAGTTATCTAATAACTTCTAGATTTCAAATTGGAAAGGTTGATCAAACACTTTTCATTAAACATTCAAAAAGGGATATTTTAATTGTTCAAATTTATGTAGATGATATCGTTTTTGCTTCTACCAATGAAACATTATGCCAGGACTTCTCTGAAAGTATGACCAAAGAATTTGAAATGTCCCACATGGGAGAATTATCATATTTTCTTGGTTTACAAATCAAACAATTACAAAATGGTATTTTTATTAATCAAGAAAATATTGTAATAATTTAATCAAACGCTTCGGAATGGAAAATACTTCTGCCAAACCAACTCCTATGAGTACAACCACACATCTCGATAGAGATGAAAATGGTAAAAGTGTTGATCAAAAATTATACCGAGGTATGATTGGATCATTACTATATTTAATAGCCAGTCTTCCTGACATAATGATGAGTGTTTGTTTGTGTCCTAGATTTCAAGCTAATCCAAAGGAATCACATTTAAAAGCAGTATAATGTATATTGCGTTATCTTAGTAATACCAAGGATTTTGGACTTTTCTATCCAAAAGAGTGTCCTTTCGAATTAGTATCATATAGTGATGCTGATTTCGGAGGATCTCGTATAGATCAGAAAAGTACAAGCGGTACGTGCCATTTTAGTGGAAAATTGTTAGTTTCTTGGTTTAATTAGAAATAAAATTGCGTTTCGCTCTCTACATGTGAGGCAAAATATATTTCTGCTGCCTTAGTGTTGGGCGTTTTCTCACCCAGAAGAGCTCAAGAGCAAGAAGCTGATTCATTCACGCTCGCCTAAGTTCCATCCGGTCTTCAAGACTGCTGAACCAATCTTCTTCAAGACTGCCGAACCAATCTTCTTCAAGGTTGCCGAACCAACCTCCTTCAGACAATGCCGAA
This sequence comes from Allium fistulosum, assembly GCA_030737815.1. NCBI lineage: Eukaryota > Viridiplantae > Streptophyta > Magnoliopsida > Asparagales > Amaryllidaceae > Allium > Allium fistulosum. The sequence continues at coordinate 333,202,055 of CM060906.1, forward strand.
CCAATCGTCTTCAAGGTTGCCGAACCAACCTCCTTCAGACAATGCCGAACCAATCGTCTTCAAGGTTGCCGAACCAACCTCCTTCAGACAATGCCGAACCAACCCTCTTCAAGGCTGCCGAACCAACCTCCTTCAGACAATGCCGAACCAACCCTCTTCAAGGCTGCCGAACCAACCTCCTTCAAGTAACTGCCGAACCAACCTCCTTCAAGTAACTGCCGGACCAACCTCCTTCTAACCTTCGCCGAACCAATTCATCTCCTACCACCGGACCAAACGCTACCGGACCAAGACGTGCCAGGCCAGATCACATCAGCCCAGGCCCACCAGCAGCTATATACATCCAAGACCCCTGCTCCCAACCTCACTCTATAAATAGAGGGGCAGGGGTACAACAATGGGGACAAGTTTGAGAGCTCAAGCACGGAGAGAACTTTCAAACAACTTTATTTTACTTGTATCAAAGCTTTGTACTTGTAATCAAAACAAGAGAAGAGAAATAACATATAAAGTGGACGTAGGCACATTCTGGCTGAACCACTATAAATCTGTGTGTCTTTTTACAGTTTAGCCCCTGTTTTTCATATATTTGCATAAATCACCCGAATCACTAAGAACAACATAAGATCTACTAAATCATACAACTTTGAGGTGTTTGTCCATTTTTTGTGCAAACATTTTTGGTGCTTTCACTGAGAGCTAGAGGCTCGAAGCTTCAGCTTCATTCACTTAACAATTTTCCTAACAGTATCGTCCGCCATTTGGAAAACATGCCTCCCAAACAGAGAAAAGATGTTAACAAAGGAAAAAACATCGCATCCAGCAGTCTTCCAGATCCAGCTGTCACGGATCAAGTAAATCGTCCTCCTCCAGCAGCGGTAACGAATGAAGGACAGGCTAACCCAACCATTCCTGCCACAGAACAGCCTGCAGCAATTACTAGGGCAGATTTGGACAGAGTTGTGGTTGAAGTAACTAACCGCTTCACATCCCAGCAGGAAGCCTTGGTGGACCATCTCATGTCACGCTTAAGGGACGCTGAAGAATCCAACCGCAACACTGAATCATGGGGCGAGTCCCAGTCTGGAGGATCTCAGAGACAACAAAGATCTTCCTTCTTCGAAGGAGCTAACGGCAGAAGTAGCCATGGTAGGAGCCGAGACCGAGCACAGCCTGAAGTTAGGCCTGAGGAAACGTTTGGCACCGAACCCAACGGGGGAGGTACCGGACGGAGGTCAACTGTAGCTGAGCCTGTCATACTACCTAACCACGGAAACGCCAGTGAACGGGGCCGAGCTAGAGTCCAGCCCGAAGTTAGACCCGAGGAAGTGCTTAGATCAGAACCCGGTAGGGGAAGATCAAGGCAAGGGCCAACTGTAGCTGACCCTAGCATGCTCCCAGAGGATCAAAGGCAGCCACTGGAAAATATGAGGAATGATAGACGATACCATCCCTACAGGTCATCTGGACGGAATCAATCCCACAGAACAGAACCAAACTCATTTCTATCTGCTCCAATTTCTGATGAAAGGATGGCACGCTTATTCAGAGAGTGTGTCCAACGGGAGCAAAGAGATCGAGGGATAGGCGCTAGGGTAACCAGCCCTTTTGCCCGCAATATCGAAATTGATATCACCCCCCGAGAATGGAAGATGCCAACAATGGAACCCTACAAAGGAACCTCCGACCCTGTTGTACACTTACAGAGGTACACGCAGCATATGCTCATGAGTGGGGCGACAGAGGGAGTACTGTGCAAATGCTTTCCGCTCTTCTTAGCAGATCTTGCTACCTCCTGGTTCTGTCATCTACCCCAGGGATCCATCAGCTCGTGGGAGATGTTGAAAGAAAAATTTATCAGTCAGTTCCGCATTCATGTGGAGCAACCTAAGGACGCTTATTCCTTATCCAGCATCAAACAGAAACCTGGAGAGAAGTTGCAGCAATACCTAACCAGATTCAACGCCGCAGCAGCCGCAGTCCAAGATGCCGATGAGAAGCTTATCCTAATGGCCCTCTGCAATGGTGTGCATCCGGACACTAAATTTGCTAGAAGGTTGACAAAAGAAAAACCAGCTACTTTACTCGATTTCTTCCATGAAGCCGGGAAATACATGAGGCTTGAGGATGCTGCCGTTGAGGGGCAGTCAGGACAACAAAATAAGACAACCCATGGCAACGCCCCTGCTGTGGCAAGGGACGTTCGAAGAAATGATTCCAGAGACAATGCTGGGGGCAAGAAGGGAGAAAAGCGCCTATATCGGCCAGGACCAAGATTCGACACTTACACTCCCTTGAACGAGACCGTCGAAAATATCTTCCTTGCCACCCAAGGCGAAGTTAGATACAAACGCCCACCATACAAGAAGGAATCGGATAACGCATAGAAGTCTGGAAAGTTATGATGCTTCCATGAATCTCACGGACATGATACCAACGAATGCCATCATCTCCGAGATCTGATTGAGGAACACATCCTAAGGAAGAAACTGGAACGTTACGTAAAAGGTCAGGACAGGACCCCAGCTCCTGCCAATGAAAACCCAAGGCTTCCCTCACCGGGGGCCGACAGAGGAAACCGCAACGCTAACAGCTCTAGTCAAGAGAAGATAGTGGTCCATACCATCTCAGGAGGGCCGCACATCGCAGACAGAAGCTGGAAAGAGATGGAAAGATATGGAAAGTCGCTCAGAGGCAATAAAGACTGTGTCAATTCGGTTATAGAAGAGCGCCACCCGAAGCGGAAGGAAAGTGATGACATCACATTCGGTAAGCATGACCTAGAAGGAAGGCAGTACCCTCACATAGATCCCATGGTTATCTCTGCCCGACTCGGTCCCGCCGAAGTTTACCGAATCCTGGTAGATACTGGAAGCTCAGTAAACATCCTGTTCAAACACGCATTCGACAAAATGAAGCTATCAATGAAGGATGTATCTCCCTGCGATAAACCACTACACGGTTTCACTGGAGATGAAAAGATGCCTCTCGGACAACTGGACCTCTTTGTTGAGATTGGAAGCCTTCCCCGCTCCGTTGTACGGAAACAGACGTTTGTGCTAATAGAAAACCATTCGGCCTACAACGCCTTCTTAGGAAGGCCAGCCTTGTCTGATTTCCAAATTGTCCTAGCCCCATGGTGCCTAAAGATGAAATTTCCAACGGACAATGGAGTAGGGGAAGTAGAAGGAGACCAGGACGTTGCTCGAGACTGCTATGTGACTGAACTTCGCAACAACCACAGGAAGGATAAAGGGAAGGGTGTAGAGATTGCCCTCTGCACAAAAAGTCTGGAAGCATAGCAACTGAAGAAAGCCCCTCCTCTTCGATATACCAGCGACCCTTTCAATGAATTAGACCCTAGGGGCAAAGAGGAGGAGGCCACCGCCGAGCCTGCAGAGGCTATGGAGTTTATATCTGTAGACAAGTACGACTCAAGTAGACTATTGAAAATTGGGTCCCAACTAAAGACCGAATTGAAGGAACAACTCATCGATTTTCTCTGCCACAACTTGGATGTATTCGCATGGTCACATGCTGACATGACCGGAATCTCCCCCGATATAGCATGCCACATATTAAACATCGATCCTACCAAGGCGCCCGTAAAACAAAGAAAGAGAAGTATGGGGGCAGAACGATCAGCAGCCCTCGATGAAGAAGTAAAGAATCTACTCGCCAATGACTTCATACGAGAAGCTATTTACCCGGAATGGATCGCCAACCCGGTGCTGGTAAAGAAGGCCAATGGGAAGTGGCGAACCTGCATTGACTTTTCCAACCTAAACGACGCCTGCCCAAAGGATTGCTTCCCACTTCCCAGAATCAACCAACTTGTAGACAGCACAGCCGGGCACGAGCTCCTATCTTTTATGGACGCATACTCAGGATATAACCAAATTCCTATGCATGCTTCTGACCAAGACCACACTAGTTTCATCACCGACCGGGGTTTATACTGCTATAAGGTAATGCCTTTCGGACTTAAAAATGCAGGAGCCACCTACCAGCGCCTCGTCAACAAGATGTTTGCAGGGCTAATAGGACAAACTATGGAAGTATATGTGGATGACATGCTGGTAAAGTCAAGGAAAGCCAAAGATCACGTAAGCCACCTAGGCGAGATGTTTCAAGTACTTCGACAATATGGAATGAAGTTGAATCCACTAAAATGCTCCTTCGGAGTGTCATCGGGAAAGTTCTTAGGATTCATCGTTCATGCCAGAGGAATAGAAGCAAACCCTGAACAAGTCCGAGCGCTAAGGGATATCAAGATACCTTCCACTCGGAAGAAAATGCAAAGTTTGAACGGAAAAGTGGCCGCCCTGAGCCGATTCATCTCCAAGGCAACGGACAAGTGCGTCCCCTTTTTCGAAGCTCTAAAGAAAGACAAAGGAAAATTCGAATAGACCGGCGAATGCCTGACCGCTTTCCTTAACTTAATCAAACACCTCCAGAAACCACCAGTACTCTCAACTCCAAGCGAAGGCGAAGAATTATACCTATACCTTGCTGTGTCATTTCACGCCCTAAGCGCTGCCTTGGTAAGGGAAGACAACCGCACACAACGGCCAGTTTACTTCGTTAGCAAAAGGCTTACTGGGGCAGAAGTTAGATATCCTAAACTTGAGAAGTTAGCATATTGTTTACTAATCACATCACGGAAACTGCGTCACTACTTCCAGTCCCATTCCATCAAAGTTCTGACCGATCAACCACTGAGGCAAGTACTCCATCGTCCCGACACTTCCGGGCGACTACTTAAATGGTGCATTGAACTGAGTCAATATGATATCACCTATCACCCTCGCACCGCCATCAAGGGACAAGCCATGGCTGATTTCATTGTAGAATTCACTACCAACGAGGATAAGGAGCAATTGGAAATAACAGAAGATATCAAGTGGAATCTCTTTGTGGATGGTGCATCTAACGAACAAGGCTCGGGGGCAGGTGTGGTAATAATCACCCCCAGGGGAAACAAACTGCACTATGCTATAAGACTGGAGTTCGCCGCCACCAATAACGATGCAGAATATGAAGCAGTGATAGCCGGACTAGAAATTGCCATAGAAATCGGAGCCAATTCTTTGTGTCTTCATAGCGATTCCCAACTTATTGTTAATCAAATACTAGGAGAATTCCAAGCTCGAGAAGAACGACTCATAGCATATCTAAAGAAGACCAAGTTACTTCTCAGCCGATTGGACCACTACTTAGTCAAACACATCCCTCGGGAAGAGAACCAAGAAGCCGACGAATTGGCAAAGCAAGCAAGTGTGAGAGACGTCACCATCTTCGGGGCAGTTTCCATCTCAAAGCAACTGGCCCCAAGTTTTGAACAAGTGAATCTGGTAGCTACAACCGAAGAAGCAACTTGGATGACTCCTATCCGAGACTACCTACGGAGTGGAACACTACCAACGGGCGTAACGAAGTCAAGAAAATCTTGAGGAAAGCATCCCGCTACACAGTAAAAGAAGACATCCTCTATCGGCGCGGATTCTCTAACCCGTTATTAAGGTGTGTCGTTGGGAGGGAAGCCAAGGAAATCTTGTCCAACATCCATCAGGGAAGCTGCGAAGATCACACCGAAGGGCAAACGTTAGCAAAAAAGATACTCCGTTACGGATATTTCTGGCCCACCTTAAGCAAGGACGCCTTAGATTTCGTCAAGAAGTGTGACAGATGCCAAAAATTTGCTAAGATTCCTCGGCTACCAACAACCGAGATTACTCAAATGACCAGCCCTTGGCCCCTCGCAATATGGGGATTGACTTAATCGGCGAACTGCCAATGGGCCGAGGCGGAGCCAAATATGCTATAGTGGCAGTCGACTATTTCACCAAATGGGTGGAAGCAGAACCCCTGAATAAAGTATCTTCTGCAAAAGTTATCAATTTCTTGATCAAAAATGTTCTGTGCAGGTACGGAGTCCCATTCAAAATCATATCAGACAATGGACTTCAATTTGACAGCGAGGAGTTTGCCAACTGGTGCCGAGAGCACGGAATTCACAAGAGCTTCTCATCCGTAGCATATCCCCAAGAAAACGGACAAGTCGAAGCCGTCAACAAAATTCTGAAAACTCTAATAAAAAAGAAGCTCGAAAAGTCAAAAGGCGCTTGGGTGGATGAACTTCCTACGGCACTATGGGCTTATCGCACATCTTTCAGAACATCGACGAGGCACACTCCTTTCTCTTTGGCATACGGATCGGAGGCTATGCTCCCAGTTGAAACCATTGTGCCTTCCCACCGTAGGATCCACTATAACCCAGAAGAGAACGAAGAACTCCTTCACATGTCTTTGGATCTAATCGAGGAGAGAAGAAACGATGCAGTCCTCAAAACAGCAGCCCACAAGCAAAAAGTGGCAGCACAATACAACTCCAAAGTCAAGCATCGTACCTTACAAGAAGGGGATCTTGTCCTCAAGCGAATCTTCCCTCGCCCCGGAGCACTAGACCTAATCTGGGATGGACCATATGTAATTCATAAAGACCTCCACAACGGAGCCTATATTTTGTCAACAGTGGACGGAGAGGTGTTCCAGAGGGCATGGAACATCCAACACCTCCGTCGATACTTTACTTAACTTGTATTGCCCATATGAAGTGAATTAACAAAGAGAATCAGTGGACGTAGGCCTTTTCGTGCCGAACCACTTTAAAAAACCTTGTCTCTTTTTTAACTTGTCCCTTTGTATCTTAGCTGCTTATTAACTTTATCCTTTTCTGTTGAACAAAATCCTGAGCATATAGCATTTTTATTCAAAGCACTCCACAACGCAACTTCACCTGGACAAAACCTAACAGGTACTATGCGAATCTATGCCCTCGCCAATGAGACACTTTTGCTCCGGCATTCCTCTGCTGCGGGTTAACTCATTGCTCGCGACGGCCCTGAAAGCCAACTGTAATGAGCCGATTATAAGCCAACGAGAAGGCCAACTATAGCCGAGGCAGCTCATTACGACGTTAGGCTCGCCGGCAATTGTAAACCGACTATAAGCCCCAACATAAGGTGTGGCCAGCCAGGGGCAGTTCACAGTTGACGATCGGCACCTACGCTAGCTGGCCACAGTAAATCGAATAATACCCACGATTACGGGCCATAATGGCCCGGGTAGTTACTGTGCGCGATCTCGGCTTCGATGTGTCTTAAGTGCGGCTGTGGTAAAAAAGGATTAACTCCCCGTGGAGGCGTAAGATGGGTGACAAATGTCTCCAAGACCCACAGCTAGGGAAAGTGACTACAAAACCCGTTTGCCACGAACTTAAGCACATCGAAGGCCTTCCGTGATTGGAAGTTTTACTTTTTCACATATTTCAATTTTACTTAAAAAGCTTTTTCCCTATCCTCTATAACAATCCCTAAAGTACAGGATACAGAGTAGGAGATACTCGCCAATGGGTGTAGGGACTCACAATTGGATGGCAGGGCATTCGACTGCATTCCATGCTCGGTCATACAAGATATTCAAAACTTCCATCTACGATTAAAACATGAAAGACGGTATTTTCTTCTTTTGTGTACAAATACATGACTATAATTTGTTCACACCACATGCTAATATTGCAAGTCATGAAATTATGTTTTAGAACCAGAACCTGACATCAAACACAATTCAATTACAAGAATATACATAGCTATATTTCTCATACGACATGCCAAAATAGCAACAAACATTCAGAAAACGACAAAATCAGCTTAAGTTAAAGAATTACACTTCAAGAATGGAGCTATTTATTACAAGTAGCAAAATAATACAACCTAAAAGCTACTTTACTGTTTTAAGACTAACATATACAACCCTGTTAAGTCCACAAAAAGAGTTTTTTCCAGGTCTAATCGAGAGGCCGGCTGCATTGGAGTTTTATCCTTGTCCTGTTGACCACCTGTCCAGTCAAAGAAAGGATTCATTAGTGACAAGCAACCAAGTTAATAGGGAAACTAAAAAGGAAGACTTACCAACATATGCTTATTGGCCATCCTGGTCGTCATCATCTACTTGCACCCCTGCCTCCTCAGCAGCAAGCAACCGCATACCCTCCTTCACCGCCACCTTCTCCCCCTTGGCAAACTGGGCCGTGACCACATCCATGCTGAAGGCCACGCCACCATCTTTATCCGCATCGGCCTTGGCCTCCTCCAGAGCCCGAAGATAGATCTTAGCCATGACCCTAGGATAATCATCCATCCAGGATAGGTTGCCCTGCTTCCAGGTTCGGAAGTACATGTCCTGAAGCATTTCGTCCATCATCCCCTCATTCTCCTCAAACTCCCTCATCCGGGCCTCGGAAGCCGACAACCTTTCAACGGCAGCGTCTCTCTCCGATCGGTATCTCGAGCAGTCAACCAGAAGGGATTCCCGCATTCCCTCCATCTCCTCCCTCAACTTGGCCTGAGCAAGCTCTGCAGCCTCAAGTTTCCCGGACAACTCCTCCACCTGCTCAAGATCCGCTTTTCGAACCTCGTCCACCGTGGCAATAGCAATGTCAATCCGTTCTTTGCAAGTAGCTTCCATTTTCCACAGTTCGGCCCGGCTGGCCTCTTCCATGGTTTTCTTTAGTCGTCCAGAAGCAGCATCATGCTGAGAAATCTGAATGGCCTGATCCGCAAGCTGTTTGGCCTGATCCAAAACCACCAATCGTAGTCGGATGTTGGCACTCCCAATCTCCTCTCCGGCCTTAACCAGCCGGGCATGATGCCCCATCAGCTTCTTAGTCTCCTCCGCCACCCGATCAATATTAGCCTTGGCCTCGTCTCCCATAGTAATTATACGAGTAGTGAGTAAATCGAGATCTAAGGACTTAGCCTCATCAAGTACCCGTACCATGGGATTGCGGGGAAGAAGGTGCTCACCGGTGACCTCGTCAAAGGTAATATCATGGGAGCTTGGATCCAGGTCAGGATGACCCGCAAATGGATTCTGAACCAAGTCAGGACGATCAATCCGAGTGACGGTAGGATTTTCAGACAGGTGCGGAGAGAGTACGAACTCAGTATCCTCCCCTGTGATATCATAAAGGGGCTGAATTGGGGGCTGGGGACCAAGTGAAGGTTCGGATAAGGAATGACTCCTCTTTCTCTGCTGAATACCCTCTTCGATAATCCCGAGAAGAGGATGGTAGCCGACTACATCCCCGGAGCGGTGGGTCGAAGGCTTCGGTTTGACAGAAGTTTTGGAAAGCTTGTATTGCTCAAGCCTGTGCCGAAGGTCTGAGGCTTGGATGTCTTGCCTGCTCCTGATATGAAGAACAAGTGTCACAAGCTTACATCACTATATAATTCGAGAAACGCGGTAAATTACAAGTTAAAAGAAGAAAGAAAGCACGTCTGTTATACAAACCCTGGGGAGAAGTAGAATACTGCAATGAGTCCTGGATTTCATTCCAAGACGGGAGCGGATCATAAAATATTCCTAGGTCCCTATCATTAATGAAGCGTGCAGGAGTCAAGAGTTCACCTTGAGTCGTCGGAGCCACCTTGGCTGGAATGGTCTGAGAAGACTCGCTTGCACCGGTCCTAGCCTTGTCCGCTTTCCCGGTTTTCTCTACCAAAGCCGGATCTTCGTCCAGCCCCTCGAAAGCCTGATGGAACGCATCATCCGTCCACTCCTGAATCTCGCCCGCTTGCCCAGGAAGCAAGGCCTCGATGCCATCGCCACCTTCATCACCTTCCCGACCATCTCCACCCTCACCACTTTCCTCCTCCACGTCTTCCTCCCCCTGAGTTAGTGGACAATTGCTGGGAGAAGGACTGTCCGACCGCTTAAGTTTCTTACCTCCGACAGCCGGAGGTTTTGTGAAAGGTTTTCTCTTTCCACTCTCTGCAGCGACACCTCCCTTAGCCTGAGCAGCCACCCTCTCCTCCACTGTTTCCCTCAGCTTGACTACTGACTGGTGTGGAAGGATCAAGTTATACTCCAGAAGAGTCGCATTTCTGATCAGAAAGGCAGCTGATCTATCTCTTTCGGGGATAGCTTCTATTTCAGCCGCCGTCTGAACCAGGCGGTCAGTCTCCACAATCGCAAAGCCACCTGTCTCTAGCAAAAATGAGAAAGTATGAGAAGAAGCGTCGCAATCGGAATGGAAATTATAAGTAAAAGCATCAACTTACATCCAGAAGTAAAGCGCCAAATAGAAGCAGAGTCGTTCCTGACGAAGAACCACTCCTTCTTAAACATGCTGAATTTGGAGTACAGGTCCAAGACCGGCTTGAAGGTTACAGCCGACTCCAAGCTGATGTATGGGGACCCCTTCTTATAGCCCCTCAGATTATATAAGTACCGGATCTCTCGATTGGAAGGAGCACGACCATACTTCCTCTGAAAAATGACGAAGAGGCTCACTAGTATAGCATAGGAGTTGGGTTGAAGTTGGAATGGGGCCACCTTTAGATATGTGAGGAAGCTGGCTACCCAAGCGTTAAGAGGAGGAATGGCACCACACATGCAGTGATATCTGCTGTAGGCGAAGTACCCTTCAGGAGTTTCATACGGCATAACTTCTCTCCCTGGCAACAGCAAGTGCGCCCTATCAATTCCAAAAGACCGGGAAATGACATCAAGCTGCTCCTCCTTGAGGGAGCTAGGAAAGCAATCGGGCAGGGAATTTAGAAGTTCCTGAGGGCCGTACCCGTCCACTAGTGATCTCGGGGCAGGTCCGTGACGTTCTGGATTCGGCTGAGCTGGGGGCACGGCGGAGGAACCTCCTTCGCCCCCGGATTTCTTTTTGTCTGATCGAGTTTCTACTTTGCGAGACATTATCTGCAACATAGGAAAGACAGGTTATTAGAGCAAAGGATATAAACAAGCAAAATTTTCAAGGTCATTCGGCATTCACATCACTCAAGTTCGTTCGGCATTCACATGCGCAAGGTCATTCGGCATTCACATCACTCAAGTTCGTTCGGCATTCACGTACGCAAGTTCATTCGGCATTTCACATACGCAAGTTCGTTCGGCATTCATGTACGCAAGTTCATTCGGCATTTCACATACGCAAGTTCATTTGGCATTCACTCAAGTTCATTCGGCGAATGGAAGTCGAATACCTGATTCGGCAGTAGGATAAGAACTGATTCGGTTGTTTGAATTTGTCTCGTTCGGTAGAAGGTACCAAAGCCCCAGGCCCTTATTTATAGGCAAGCGTAGATGACCGGACCGGTCGGAAAAAAAAACAAAGCACGGCACATGCCGGCATATGCCCTACTTTGGGGGGCAAATGTTGGGCGTGTTCTCACCCAGAAGAGCTCAAGAGCAAGAAGCTGATTCATTCACGCTCGCCTAAGTTCCATCCGGTCTTCAAGACTGCCGAACCAATCTTCTTCAAGACTGCCGAACCAATCTTCTTCAAGGTTGCCGAACCAACCTCCTTCAGACAATGCCGAACCAATCGTCTTCAAGGTTGCCGAACCAACCTCCTTCAGACAATGCCGAACCAATCGTCTTCAAGGCTGCCGAACCAACCTCCTTCAGACAATGCCGAACCAACCCTCTTCAAGGCTGCCGAACCAACCTCCTTCAGACAATGCCGAACCAACCCTCTTCAAGGCTGCCAAACCAACCTCCTTCAAGTAACTGCCGAACCAACCTCCTTCAAGTAACTGCCGGACCAACCTCCTTCTAACCTTCGCCGAACGAATTCATCTCCTACCACCGGACCAAACGCTACCGGACCAAACGCTACCGGACCAAGACGTGCCAGGCCAGATCACATCAGCCCAGGCCCACCGCAGCTATATACATCCAAGACCCCTGCTCCCAACCTCACTCTATAAATAGAGGGGCAGGGGTACAACAATGGGGACAAGTTTGAGAGCTCAAGCACGGAGAGAACTTTCAAACAACTTTCTTTTACTTGTATCAAAGCTTTGTACTTGTAATCAAAACAAGAGAAGAGAAATAACATATAAAGTGGACGTAGGCACATTCTGGCTGAACCATTATAAATCTGCGTTTCTTTTTCCACTTTAGCCCCTGTTTTTCATATATTTGCATAAATCACCCGAATCACTAAGAACAACATAAGATCTACTAAATCATACAACTTTGAGGTGTTTGTCCATTTTTTGTGCAAACACTTAGCTTGTGCTCAAGTAATCTACATGCAACAGACACTTAGAGATTTTGATATAAATTTAACAAATTCTATCATATATTGTGATAACACGAGTGCTATCAACTTGTCCAAAAATCCAGTCGATCATTCACGAACAAAACATATTGACATTCGTCATCATTTTCTTCGTGATAACATTGAAAAAGGAACGATCAATTTGGATTTTGTTTCCTCAGAAAATCAATTGGCTGATATATTTACAAAGCCGCTTCTCGAAAATATTTTTGTAAAACTTCGACGAGAACTCGGAATCGTCTCTTTTAAGGATTTGTAAAATTTTCTGTCCGAGTAAAATTCTGCAAAATCTTTGCATTCTTTGCCTTTTCTAGTTTTTGAACTTAGCTTTTTAGCATACTCTTCATCTAAATAATTTTTGTGTGTCTTTATCTATGTCATTTTATATATTTTATGGTGTATTCATCCACTTTTTGTATAAGCTTTGGTATATATTGGTTTTTAATTGCTTAACAGGCACACTGTGCATTTTAATAACAGTCAGTCGACTGACTGCATCAGGTCAGTCGACTGAATACAGACCTAGAAAACTCTCGGGTTCCTGTTCAGTCGACTGACCTGCTGTATTCAGTCGACTGAACGACGTTTCTGAGCCTTTTTACCCCCCCTTCCATCTCCTTTTTACCCTATCTCTTCATATTTTCACTTTTACTTTCCTCTTTTTTACCCAAATTCTATTTTTCCCAAACCCTAAAAATCCCATTTTTCATCCTTCTACCATAAAATTTACCACAAATCATGCCTCCCAAACTTCAAAAACCGCTGGATCATCCTCAACTACAGCCATAGACTCTCTCGTCGCTCAATGGCTATATGATCGGATAACAGTGGAAAGATGGAACATAATGAAATCGACAAGGATATTTGAAGGTTCTTTTATGGTATTCCCTGATTTTGAATCTTACAGGCTTCAATAGTTGGTTGATCAAAGTGGCTTACAATCTTTAATAGACTTAAACTTGAATAGCCATTAGATTAATCACACTATGGTTAAGCTTTTCTATGCTAATCTTAACTTAGCACATCAACAACTTAGACATACCAACAATTGTGTGTGGAGTCTTTTTGTTCATCCGTCTTTACTTTTGTATCTTCAATATGCGGTCATAATGGAGACCATATATTGTTACGAGTCATTGTATGTAGTGAGACCTAAGGTGGTCGAGGATTGGGTTCCCATGGATTGTGATAGGAAGATGATGTTGGTTGATGAACATTAGATGTAGAACAACCACAAATTTTCCAACCGAGTTGCTCCAGAAAGTTAAGACGTTTGGAATTAACTTTTTGCTCATAGTACATTTCTCATTGGAGTTCTAGTTGTTCCTATTGATAATGATGCATATCATCAATCTTTTGTTTAGTTGATGGAGAATCAAAGAATAAGAAACGATGAGCTTTCTTCTTTTCTGGAGTATGTCTGATATGATTTTGTGGAGATACAAACCTGGCAGGTTCGTAGCAAGGAGTTGGTGTAGGTAATGACTGAGAGGAAGAAGTATAAGCGGAGGATGGTGTTGAATAGTCAGTTGTTGATTGGTCGGATCATCATGGTCATTGGAGGCCATTGAAATGAGAAGGATAAATAGGTCGAACATCATGGTGAATTGCAGAAATTGATAGGAATGATAAGATGATATTAAAAAGAAAAGTGATGATTAAAAAGAGGTAGTAGGAAGTTTAAATAGGTGAAGAGTATGCTAAAAAGAGAATTAATTTGAGGCTAAGAAAACTTGAGAGAACATAATTATAGACTAAAAATAGTAAAAAGAGACGAACGGAAGGAAATGTTTGTTTAGATGGAAGGTGTAAACTAAAACTGAATATGAGTATAATGTTACGTTTTAAGTCTAACATATAACATTACTAGCTCATATGGTAAAGACATACAACTTCCAATCTAAGATCCAGAGTTCAAATCTTGGCAGCTACACATATTTTTGAACTTGAAATTTTTTTGGTTTTCTTACTCATATGGATATTGTAACTAAACAAGAAACAAACATAGCTCATTTGGTAAAATAGACATCTTCATGTTAGGAGAGCTAAGTTCAAAAACTTGAAAAGGCAAAGAATGCAAAGATTTTGCAGAATTTTACTCGGACAGAAAATTTTACAAATCCTTAAAAGAGACGATTCCGAGTTCCCGTCGAAGTTTTACAAAAATATTTTCGAGAAGCGGCTTTGTAAATATATCAGCCAATTGATTTTCTGAGGAAACAAAATCCAAATTGATCGTTCCTTTTTCAATGTTATCACGAAGAAAATGATGACGAATGTCAATATGTTTTGTTCGTGAATGATCGACTGGATTTTTGGACAAGTTGATAGCACTCGTGTTATCACAATATATGATAGAATTTGTTAAATTTATATCGAAATCTCTAAGTGTCTGTTGCATGTAGATTACTTGAGCACAAGCTAAGGCAGCAGAAATATATTCTGCCACACATGTAGAGAGCGAAACGCAATTTTGTTTCTTACTAAACCAAGAAACTAATGATTTTCCAATAAAATGGCACGTACCGCTTGTACTTTTCCGATCTGTACGAGATCCTCCAAAATCAGCATCACTATATGATACTAATTCGAAAGGACACTCTTTTGGATAGAAAAGTCCAAAATCCTTAGTATTACTATGATAACGCAATATACGTTTTACTGCTCTTAAATGTGATTCCTTTGGATTGGCTTGAAATCTAGCACACAAACAAACACTCATCATTATGTCAGGACGACTGGCTGTTAAATATAGTAATGATCCAATCATACTTCGGTATAATTTTTGATCAACACTTTTACCATTTTCATCTCTATCGAGATTTGTGGTTGTACTCATAGGAGTTGGTTTGGTAGAAGTATTTTCCATTCCGAAGCGTTTGATTAAATTATTACAATATTTTTTTTAATTAATAAAAATACCATTTTGTAATTGTTTGATTTGTAAACTAAGAAAATATGATAATTCTCCCATGTGGGACATTTCAAATTCTTTGGTCATAATTTTGGAGAAGTCCTAGCATAATGTTTCATTGGTAGAACCAAAAATGATATCATCTACATAAATTTGAACAATTAAAATATCCCTTTTTGAATGTTTAATGAAAAGTGTTTGATCAACCTTTCCAACTTGAAATCCAGAAGTTATTAGATAACACTTAAGCCATTCGTACCAAGCACGTAGTGCTTGTTTCAAACCGTAAAGAGCTTTCTTAAGTTTATAGACATGGTCTGGACATTTCTCATAGATAAATAAAGGAGGATGTTCAACATACACATTTTCTTTTATATGACCATTCAGAAAGGAACTTTTAACGTCCATTTGATAAAGTTTGAAATTATGAAAACATGCATAGGCTAATAAATACGTATTGCTTCTAACCTAGCGACAGGAGCAAACGTTTCTTCGTAGTCAATTCCTTCCTCTTTATTATAACCTTGAGCGACTAAACTTGCTTTATTTCTGGTGATGTTGCCTTGTTCGTCCGCCTTATTTTTATAGACCCATTTTGTTCCAATAACAGTTTGATCACTTTCTATAGAATTATCAATTATGTTTTCATTATCTTCAAAATTTATATTGTCTGTATTTGTGACGTTATGTGGAAGTTCTTCATCATCTCTTATACTTGGTTTTTGTAGAAAGTTTTCATCAAAAGATAAATGAAGAGTTCCTCAACAGTATTTGTTCTTTTATTAAATACCCGATAAGCTTTGCTTCGATCTGAATATCCTAGAAAGATTCCTTCGTCAGATTTCGCATCGAATTTGCCAAGCTGATCTTTGGTATTCAATATAAAGCATTTCGATCCAAAAACTTTAAAATAAGAAATATTTGGTTTTCTTCCAGTAAAAAGTTCATATGGAGTATTTTTGGTAAGAGGTCGAATAGAAACACGATTCAAAATATAACAAGCAGTTGCTACGGCTTCTGCCCAGAAATGTTTTGGAAGTGTGCTTCCATTTAACAAAGTTCTTACACATTCTTATAGAGTTCTTTCTGTTCTTCTGTTCTACAACTCTGTTTTGTTGTGAAGTTCTAGGAAACGAAAAGTTGTGAAAGATTCCTTTCTTCTTACAAAAATGATCAAAAACTTCTTTTTCGAACTCTCCTCCATGATCACTTCTAATGTTCTTAATTTTCAATCCTTTTAAATTTTGAATTCTTTTAACAAAAATTTTAAAATGATCAAAAGTATCACTTTTATTTTTCATAAAAAAGGTCCAAGTATATCTAGAAAAGTCATCTACTATTACAAACACATATTTATTGTGATTTATGGATTGTACTTGAGTGGGTCCAAATAAATCCATGTGTAGTAATTCAAGTGGTTGTAATGTAGAAAAAACTTTCTTAGATTTAAAAGATGATTTAGTTAACTTTCCTAATTGACATGCATCACAAATATGATCAACTTTAAAGTTCATTTTTGGTAATCCTTTGACTATATCATTTTTAGAAAGTTTGTTTATAGCTTTGAAGTTAATATGACAGAATCTCTTGTGCCATAACCAAGGATCATTCTCTTTGGCTATTAAGCACGTATCTGAATTATGATTAATTTTCATATTCAGAATGTATATGTTTCTATCTCTATTACCTTCAAAGATAAGATTTTCATTGTGATCATAAATGCTACACTTATCCTCATAAAATGAGATTTTGAATCCTTTGTCACACAATTGGCTAATACTTAACAAATTATGCTTCAAGTTTTTGATAAGTAAAACATTGGAAATGAGAGGTAAATTAGATATACCGTAATTGCTTACATCGCCTTTGCCGATGATATAACCTTTGGAATTGTCTCCAAATGTAATAGAGCCTCCTTCTGAATATGTGATATTTGTTAGCATATTTTTTTCTCCTGTCATGTGTTTTGTGCAGCCACTGTCGAGTATACATTTTTCTCTTTTCTTAAGTGGGACCTGCAAAAAATAAAAGAATAACATTGGTACCCACTTTTTAATAGGGTCCTAAGAGTTAGGTCTTAGGAAACCAAACCCAAGAGGGTTCGGTATTCCCTTTATATAAATAATTTTATTTTTATGAACACTTTTCAAAAAGGACTCAATATATTTATTCCTAATCAAACTGTTGTTTGTTTTAGGAACCCATATTTTTATGGTTTTTGAGTTTTGATCCCTTTTTGGTTGAACTATGGTAGACTTAGGTTTAGAAATATTTCTCTTATTCTACTTAATTTTTGGTGGAGCTACTAATTTCTTAATATAACCTAGTCCTTTCTTATTTGAGAGAGACTGAGAAGTTTCAATAATTTTAGATAAGTTTTCTCTGCCTTTATTAAAGTTAGACACATTTCTAGTAATATCGTCTAACTTAGTTTTGAGACCAGTGTTATCTAATTCGATCATTTTAACTTTTGATTTTAGCTCATGATTTTCAGAAACTAGAGCATCATTCTTTTCTTTTTGAGTCTCAATTTCTTGACTCAATAAGGTAAGTTGAGAATTAACATTAGAAAATGAATCTTGAATTTTCTCAAGTTCTTCTTCCAATATTTTCTTCTCATCTTTAAGCATATCTCTTTCGAATTCTGCTCTATTTTGATTTTCGAGAGCTTCTTTATATATTTTTTTAAGACTTTTCAAAGTATCTAATAATTCAGAATTTATTTCAATCATGTCATCAAAAGTAAGATCATTTACCTCATTATAAGTAGCCATGAAGCAGACATTTGCTTGTTCATTTTCACTATCACTGCTACTTTCAGAAGACGAAGAATCCGAGTCATCCCATGTCAACGAAAATGCCTTCTTTTCGAATTTGTCCTTTCTATATTTATTTTGTTTTCCCTTCCTTTGTTATGGACAATCTTTTTGTATATGACCCTTCTTATGGCAATTGAAGCATTCTATTACTGAGGATGATGGCTTATTGTTGAAGTTTCTTTTGCCATTATTTCGATTTTCTTTTATGTACTTCAAAATTTTCTTAAATTTTTTAGCTATGAAAGCTAAATCTTCATCTTCTGGATTTGATTCCTCTTGTTCTGCATGAAATTCCATATTTTTCTTGTCTTGTGCTAGAACTCTTTTTGCCTGTAAATTTACTTCATAGGACATTAAATTTCCTATTAACTCTTCCGGTTTCATTGTAGAAAGGTCGTTTGCTTCTTCAATAGCTAAGACTTTTCTTTTCCATTCATCGGTTAAAGAGTTTAGGATTTTGAACACGATATCAAAGTCAGAATACTTTTCTCCTAGTCCTATTAGAGAATGATAAATATCTTGAAATCGGGAGTACATATCATTTATGGACTCACCTTGCTTCATTCTGAAATTTTGAAATTGACTCTTGAGCATAGATATTTTGCTTTGTTTAACTTTGCTAGTTCCTTCATGAGTAACTTTAAGTGTTTGCCATATTTGATATGCAGTGTTACATATGCTAACTCGGTTAAATTCATTTTTATCTAATGCACAAAACAACATATTCATTACTTTAGCATTAGCAGTAGCATCTTGTTTTTGTGCAGCTGTCCATGTAGAATATTCAGTAGTATGTGCAGTATATTCTGCTTGTGTAACATTCCATGCAACAAAACCATTGGCTTGCATATAAATATGCATTCGTGTTGCCCAATAGTTGTAATTCATGCCATTGAATAGTGGAGGTTGTGCAGTAGATTGACCTTCAATAAAACTAGTGTTAGTGACAGTGCTTGTGCTGGTGTTGTTTTCCATATTAGCAAAATATCAAATAATTGTGTAACGGTTATAAGATGCCTTGCTTTGATACCAAATGAAAGAGAGTGTGGATCGTGCAATATGGAAATATACTAAATATGTAAGATTAAAACAAAGATATTAGATAGTAGAGTAAAGTAGAAATAAAAGTGAGCACACCAAGATTTTTATACCGGTTCGAACTTTTCGTTCTACGTCCAATCCCAGACTCCTTCTGGAATTTAACTAATCAATAACCCTCACTTAACCCTGAGGAATAGGTATCTAACAAACTCCTGAGCAGCAGAACATGATGCCTCAGCAACTAAAGAGGACTTCACAATGCCTGAGTAGCAGAAGAGGACTTATACTAGTATATAAAATAGTCTGACTAATGTGTTCTTGATAACACAGATATGTCAATGTGTGTACACCCTTCCTATATCTCAAGTATATGAGTGTGTGTGAAGATATGAAAGGAAGATTATCGCTATGAATCAAAGAATATGAATATGAATTCAAAGATTCAAGCAATGAAGATGGTTTGTTTGCTTTTGAATGCAGAGAATATAGAGAGTAAGTAAGATCAGTAAATTATTCAAGAATCGGTGATTTGGAAAATGATTTTGATGTGTTTATATAGTGCATAGATAGATACAACCTTTTGCTAAGAGATTCAATCAATAGATGCAGCCATTACTCTTCGAATTGGATTGAAACTCTTCGCGAGAGGAAGCATCCGTTCAGAAAATATAGCCGTTATACGCAGGTCAGTCGACTGAGTTCAGAAGCTCAGTAGACTGAAATTCAAATTTGTATATATATTCTCTGTTCATTGTGCATTTTGCACCAGGTCAGTCGACTGGTCGACTGTAATCAGTCGACTGACCTGTGCAATTTTGCACAGTGAATTTCAATGCATATACAAACGAAAATAATTTGTTTTGTGTGCATGTGTAACTATTTTAGGAATGATTTTAACAGTATCTAAACATATCTATGACTCAAAACATAATAAATAATCGTACAAAAACTAGTTTTGAAGTCTCTTCTCTTTGTAGTTTATACCATGTATATGTTAACCTCGTTTTGTTGCTATCGCCATATAGTCTTTGTTAATGCTCCTTGTCATGAATCAAAACTCATGATTCAATATTCTCCCCTTGATGAAGTAGAATGCAACATGGCAACTCGAGATAGAATAAGTCATCAATTTTTGGACGATGATGCAACCGATGTAAAATCAATGTCCCTACGTCCTAAAGCTAGGATTATGCATAGGACCCTAATTAAAACTATTCTACCAAGGACCGGGTCATATGAGCTTGTCTATCAAAATAATCTTAAAGCTCTATATGCAATTTGGAGTAACACGCAAGTCAACTGGACGCAATTAATTTTGGATGAATTCCTCTCGTTTAATCAAGGAAAAATGAATGTGATCTATTTTGGGGAATACATTATGCGTCTTCTTATCAACTTGGAAGTGCCCTTTCCCGATTCCGAAGTGTCAAATGTTGGTGCTATAAACATGAGAACTCTTAGTCTCATGGAATTACCTATTACTCCTCCTCCTATTATGGATTATGATGCATGGAAAGCACGCCAACGTGCACGACGTCAACAACAACAAGGTCAAGGTCCTTCCTTTCAACCACGTCCCTCACCTACTCCTCCATCACATTTTAGAGATGACGAGATTCAACTTGCAACCTTCAGTCATTCAACCTAACAATCTATTGAGATTTTATCCCGAAACCAACTTGTTCTTGACACACGTTTGAAAAGGGTTGATAAAAAGCTTGACAAAATCAAAGGTTTTTTCTCCATCTAATGGGATGCTATTTCTTGTTCTGCCTCTACTTCGACCATGCCATCTACAGGAAAACGCCCTGCGCCACAATTTACCTGGAGCACACCCGAGGATCACACCAGCACAGACACTAGCGGAACTAGCTGAGGTTGACATGGTGGTGAAGCATCATTTCGAGGAAAGTCTCTCGCCATTCCAGAACAAGAATATGACTGGGATGTCGATGAATAGTTGGGTGCTATCGTATTTGGATATGGTATTTTCTTTGCTCTTTTAATCAACTTTCTTTTCTATCAAGGCTTGTACTTAAATAGCTTTGTGTTATTTTGGTTTATGGAACTTTATTTGCTTTTTTCTATGATACATTATGTCGCTACATCTTGGTTTGTTATGTTAGTTATGCTTATTCTATGCTTTACTGGTTCTGTCTACTCCTTTTTGTCGATGACAAAGGGGGAAAATGTCTACTAACAAGTTTTATGCAGATTACATTATCGCCACACATTCAGGGGGAGAAATATATATAACTTTTGTTATGTAATTTCTACTGTATATCAATTTGTCAGTTACAGGTTGTCATCAATCAAAAAAGGGGAGAATGTTGAATCATGAGTTTTGATTCATGACAAGGAGCATTAACAAAGACTATATGGCGATAGCAACAAAAGGAGAGAAACATATACAGGGTATAAACTACAAAGAGAAGAGACTTCAAAACTAGTTTTCGTATGATTATTTATTATGTTTTTGAGTCTTAGATCTGTTTAGATGCTGTTAAAATCATTCCTCAAATAGTTACACTTGCATACAAAACAAATTATTTTCGTTTGTATATGCATTGAAATTCACTGTGCAAAATTGCACAGGTCACTCGACTGATTACAGTCGACTGACCTGGTGCAAAATGCATAGTGAACAGAGAATATATATATACAAATTTGAATTTTAGTCAACTAAGCTTCTAAACTCAGTCGACTGACCTGCGTATAACGGCTATATTTTCTGAACGGATGCTTCCTCTCACGAAGAGTTTCAATCCAATTCGAAGAGTAATGGCTGCATCTATTGATTGAATCTCTTAGCAAAAGGTTGTATCTATCTATGCACTATATAAACACATCAAAATCATTTTCCAAATCACTGATTCTTGAATAATTTACTGATCTTACTTACTCTGTATATTCTCTGCATTCAAAAGCAATCAAACCATCTTCATTGCTTGAATCTTTGAATTCATATTCTTTGATTCATAGCAATAATCTTCCTTTCATATCTTCACACACTCATGTACTTGAGGATTTGATTATAGGAAGGGTGTACACACATTGGCATATCTGTGTTATCAAGAACACATTAGTCAGACAATTTTATATACTAGTAGAAGTCCTGTTCTGCTGCTCAGGCATTGTGAAGTCCTCTTCAGTTGCTGAGGCATCCTGTTCTACTGCTCAGGAGTTTGTTAGATACCTATGCCTCCGGGTTAAGTGAGGGTTATTGATTAGTTAAATTCCAGAAGCAATCTGGGACTGGACGTAGAACGGGAAGTTCGAACCAGTATAAAAATCTTGGTGTGCTCACTTTTATTTCTACTTTACTCTACTATCTTTGTTTTAATCTCATACATATTTAGTATATTTCCATATTGCACGATCCACACTCTCTTTCACAAACGACTAACTACCCATAAATAGCATATATAACAGTAAGATGTATATAACTTATATAGTAATCAGGTAAGACATGATAGGATGAATATAGTCAATAGTATAAATAGTTATCATATTGATATATAGTCATTGACTTAATAGACGTACTTTAATCATCTTGTAATATCTAATCATAAGTAAAAACTCATAGTGGTATTCTTGCTTATTCTTTCCCAATATAGAACTAGTATTCACTTACCTTGCAATCTCATTATACGAATATATGTAGATATACAAATACACACAAAAACAGGAATGGAATGTTGATTGTGTGATGGTACCAATGTGACTGTATACGTACCCATTGTAGGATCAAGCCCAACGTAGTTCTTTTACTACTAATTAGCAAAGTTGAATTAATGGTAAATAAAAAAAAGGATACCTGCAATCACAAGTCAATACCATGCTATATAATAATAATATAGCACCACATAACATACAAGCAGATAACAACTAAACAAGATAGGAATCTCGATAATATGAATTCCTGCTCTTCTCCTGCATCATAGAGTTAGCACATATACATAATAATATAAATATAGAAGAGCATATATTTAGCATAAGATAACACAATAATATCTCATAACGATAGGAGTTAGATAACTCCTAGCTAAATGCTCTTCTAGTGCTCTAATGATGTGGATAATCTACAATGCATGTATTAATTATCTATGTTAATAGGTAAATGTTAGTAACAACCCTTACTTAGGTTTTCATTCATAATCTATCTATTCGATTATAGGCTTTCAAGCTATATTGGCTCTGTGTATATTTTTCTAAAAATATCTTTAAGCATATTTTCCAAAGTCTTTCAAAAACCAATTCCTCAATTATTTAAACTTCAAAGCTTATACGCACCAATTTCCCAAAATAGTAATATCCATATAAGTTTCTTAAAAGATTCAAATATCCAATCCTTGTATAAAATTCCCAAAAGATTTATTATATAATATTTTTCAAATTATTTTCAAAACCTATTACCCAAAGTTTTCTAAAGTAAAATATCCAATCATATAAAGACCCAAATATTACGGTACTTGCCAAAATCCTAATAATTATTCAAAATCTCAAGCTCAAAGTTTGTACAAATGTACCAACCCAAATTTTCCATATCATTATAAACCCAATATACATACATACATATATATATATGGTTAATACAAAACCAAATACAATAGTCATATAGTAAAGACCGCTCAATGGTAAATGCCAACATATTGTACTGCCAACATCTGGTAGGCCAACAAAAAGGTAAGGCCAATGCACAGAAAAGATCACATCTCAATCATAATCAATATCTCAATAGGAAGATAACACCACTATACCAATGTCCAATAAAGTAACAATACATAGCATGTACCAACAAATGGAAATACCATTAAAGCCAATAAGTAATCACAAATGGTATTAGTAACAAATAGCGAATATTAACAAATGGTAAATTTCACAAATAGTACATACTAATAATAAATACTCTCAAATAGTATATACTCATATAGATAGTAATGCTACCAATATATAGTAAATTTTTTCAAATAGTAAAGTATATCAAATATTTAGATAAGAATTTACTCTTAAATTATTTAGATAAGAATTTACTCTTACATCCCTTAGATCTACCTTTGGACTTCCTTTCAAAATAATTTCCTTATTGCAATGCACTCTAATATCCAAAAAGGCTATTATCAAATATTTAAAGCACATATAACAAATTAAATATCTTTGTTCAAATTCTATAATATATAATAAACTGGAAAATGGGTATATTGCTAAAACTATTAGATGTATACAACAAAACTGGAAAATGTATAAAATACCAGATTACAAAAATATACACAATAAACTGGCAATATGTACTTATCCTTATCAATCATTTGTACACTATAAAACTAGCAAATGTGTACTTTATGTAAACTATAAGATGTACAGAATATAAACTAGTAATGCGTACAAATGTCATGGACATATATTCTTAAGAAGAGTAGTTTTAGGGTTCTCACTACTTGATAATGTTATTTTCTCACCAAATAATCAAATGGTTATTAAAATATTTCTTACCAATAATATTTAATATTCAACTAAAAGATAATCTAATGATCTGTAGCTATTGGTAGCCACACTGGTGGGCGGACTTCCATCGCAGTTGCGAATTTTGGTAGCCACATGGATGGGTAGACTTATCGCAAATATTAGATTAATTCTACTACTATAATTATATCGACCAATTAAAACTATTTTACTAAATTACTATTCCATGCAAATAATCCCTAAATTATGGTCAAAATTTTTTAGGGAGTTCTATCGTCATAACAACATTAATGCGTCATTCATTATAACATTAATAAGTCATTAATTGACTAATTATGATACTGCATACACTAATTTATATTTCTATCCCACAACTAAATACTCTTCTCATGTATAAATAAGTTATACTAAAATGAGCTATAGTCCACAACCATCCTAGTGACGTGAACCGTGTCTAAAACGGTTCTAATATGAAGAAGTTATCGCATTTATAACACTTAAGGGCCAAAGGATAATTTAATAATTTCATATATAAATAAATATACCAATCACCTTAAGTACCAGAAGCTTGAGGACTAATTTTTAAAAATCCATCTTCTTCATCAAAATCCCGCTTGATTTCCTTAACCGAAACTTCATCACCTTCTCTCCTCTGCTGCTACCAACACCAGCCACGAAATGAAGCGCCGCCACCTCCATTATGACCAGCACCTAGAACCGCACTGATCTACACCCATGACGCCAAGCTCTCGATGCCAACTTCGATAACTGCATGGCTAAAAATTCCAATACCATGAACCCTAATTTAGCGATAGCTGTCTCCCAAAGCCATTGGACCACCCAAGCGAACACTTCCAAAAAGCTCCGGTCATCCAGACGAGCACGCCCATGGTATCACCTCAGCCTCTGACCATTGTTGGCATTAGTTAACCCACGAAATTGTTAACTTTGGCCACTTGCTGCATATAACTTCGAAGACTTGATGCAATGCAACCTACTCCATTATGAACTACATCTTTAGACTCGATTAGATGTGCACCTCAGCCAGCTCAACGCCACTGTAGTTGGTTCATCTCCAAGGACGTGAACTCCTGATTGCTGCATCCTTTTCCGATCAGAAAGCCAGCAAGATCACCACCATATACCTCCCTTTTCATTGCTCCGTAATATTAAACCAACCACAATAGTTTCAATGTGCTCGGCCTCTATGTATCCTTTGTTTGGTGATGTTTAGCAGAAAGACGGGTATTCCTTGCTCATTATCAGACAATCACTTATTCACAAACCTCGTGTGGGGCTAATAGTTTTCATTTCCCATCTCATGGAAAACCCTTTTTGCTCCGCTTAGCCCTATCCCCTTCTAAGGGTATTTTAGTGATAGGTTTTATAGGAATTGGACGATCCTGTTTGGTCAAAAACCTAGCGGCAAACTCCTATGTTCCTGTGGTTTGAACATAGCTGTTGTTAGTTGAAGCCACATTATCCATATAATCAACACAATTCCACATCTTTGTTTATCTTTTGTACCACTTGTTTGGAACTCAAAACGATATGCAACGTAAAGAGTGGAATTTTACGGAGAGATGTAATATCGACAAGGAGTGATGAGGGGTGAAGAGGATATGTATATATTATGAGAGTGATGTATAGTTCATGAAAGAAGCATTCTTCTCTTCTCTTGGTTAAGAGAAGTATATCAACCAGTGGATATGATATTGTATGTGCCTATATTTCTCATGGCTAAGATAAGATGATCCAAATGTGAAGAAAGCACCCGACATCCATTTTTGTTCCTCCGTTCATTGAAATAAAATTAGATGTTTGCTTAAATAGTGTACTAAATACAATATTACACAGTATATTTTAATTTATCAAATTTTAATTTTACATTAAACACTTCCAAAACATAGAACGGAAAATTGCTATATTTTATTACATAAAAATATCGAAAAATCCTTATAAAATATGGTATGAAAATGGGTTATTATAGGGGGTCTAGCAGGTCATTATCTTGATCTAAACTTGTTTCCAAGTCGCATCGATCTAGGGCGTAAATCATACACTTTATGACAACCTTGGCTAGGAAAGACGTACGTGCTCCAGTTGGGGTAATGATGTTGTCTCCGGCTCTCACAGATGAGTCTGTTGGTATTGAGAGGGTAGGGGATGCTATGTTGTATGTCCCCGCTTGCCAATAAGAAGCAATTTTCTCATTCCATGCTGTAATGACCAAGGATATAGGATTACTGCCATCTAAGTCTTCATTGTGGCTAACGATCCCGGCACAACATTGAGCACTGTTAGGCTCAAGGGTACAAATGGGTGACACACAGTTAGTTAATGTAGCTTTGAGGTCTAGGCTGGTCCTAGCATGACCCTAAGTGTTACTAGACTTGATGGTACCCTCGGGTGACACACCATTAGCAGTTTTTCCTTTAATGGCAAGGATGTTCCTAGCACGAGAGTTTGGCACTCCCTTGAGTGACATGTCATTGATTGCCACAGCATACTCAAGTGGTTTGTTGTTGGTGGGAGGGCGTTCTCAGATGACTCATCGTTGAGTGCTGTAAGTTCTTGCTAAAGCATGAAAATGCCCTTCTTTACTATTTTGAGGAAGGTTCCATAACACTACTTAGCCTTCTACTGATTACCTCAGATCTCACCGATCCTATCTTAGACAAGGAATTTTTTGATGGGTAGGTTGTAGAAGATGATGGTGTCATGTTCTACCAACATTAGTTGTCCCATCAAAAGATTATAAGTAGAACGACAATCAACCATTATCATATTTATTTGAACCTTTGCTACAATGAGTTCTTGGAGAATGTTTCCATAAGTGAGGTGGTGCCATTAGGAGCAATTCCCATACCCCTAAAACTGTAAATCGGCAAGGCACAAGGAGTGAGGCTGGAGGTAGGAAGCTTGAGAACTTTGAAAACATGTCTAAACATGACGTTGACGGAGCTTCCCCATCCACGAAGGCTCGATGCACATTTGAGTTGGCCATTACAAGAGCGATGACCATCGAGTCATGAAAGGGATAAGAGATTGCCTCCTAGTCCTCGGTAGTGAAAGTGACGGTTGATCTGATTACAACTAGATGCTTTAGATGTTTGGTTTTCTAAGGTACATACCTAGCCAGCTTAACCCACTTCCCTCTAATATCGGGACTATGCTCCATGGTTGCTACTGGTCATATGTAGGCTTACACATATAGTCGATAACTCCCTGATTTTTGTGACATTGTTATTGGGTTGCTAGGGTGAAGCCAACTGATTTTCATGGATGTTCCTTTTTTCTACTTGATCCTGAACAAACTCTAGAAAGATCCCTTCCTAGATATGTCTTTCAATTTTAGATTTGAGCACTCTGCTGTCATTGGTGTAGTGTCTTTGATTGGTGGAGCTGACAGTATTTGCTATTGCCGCAAGGCTCCTCCTTTTTCTATCTCTAACGGTGTTTAGTATTTGAAATTGCACCTAGTCTTGGGTTGTGAGATATATTATTTCCTTATCCATGGTCAAAGTATCATAGTTAGCATACCTAAACCTCTATTAAATGTTGGTTTCATCTCGCCTATTGGTGTTGTTTTTCTGACCATTGGGTTGACGGTCGTTATTATTGCAAGGACTGGCTTGAGCTATGCGTTGGATTTTATTATTGCTGTTAGAAAGATCAAAATCTTCCATTCTCATTATGTCATTGTCTGTCAATAGAAGTTAGCCACGAACACAGCTAACTGCTTTAATGCTCTTTCCACATTATAGACTTAGACCCCTGTACAGAGGGCCATGACTAGGCTGTTCATTTCGTCACCCCTATCTTGGGTGAACTCTTTGTTGAAATGGTTGACAAATGACCGTAGGTTTTTCAGTTGGCCCCTTGTCTAATGTTATCTAGCTCACTAGCCATCATAACATGGGTCTAGAAAGTAAAGAACCTATCTTGAAATCTACATATAGATGGGCCTAAGAACTGATGCTGTCTGGTTATTGATGTAAGAACCGATAGGAGGCCGATCCTATAGGAATAGATCGAAAGAGTAGGCATTTTTCTGGGCTAGAAATTTGATCACCACGGATGATGGAGTTGAATGTGGTGATGATCATACAAGGGGCACCATCCAGTTGTTCATGGATGGTGCGTCTATCTCCATTATTATTTCCCTTAAATCATAGTAAGGATTCCCCAAATCTCTATGGGGGGCCAAGGAGTAACTTCTTCTTGGTTGACTGCTACCTTGGCCAGTGATTGGCCTTGTAATTCTTCTCCCTGGGTATCTCCTCCAGCTTGAACTTGACAAATGCGCCGATTATCCTGTTGGCCTCGGCAACATACAAGGCCAATGTCTTACCCTTGATTTGAAAGTGCTTGACGATCTGATTAACGACTAGTAATGAGCCACTAATACATGGATGGATTCTGTGTGCAATTCTCTCACATTTCTGAGGCCAGGTAGGATGGGTTCATATTCTGCTTCATTATAGATTGCCTTGAAAGCAAGGCAGGCTACGAACATAACTCCCTTTCTTTGGGTGTGATAAGGACCGTGCCGACCCTGCCCCTTTTCATTTGATGTTGCGTTCATATACAGGCACCAAACTTGTATGTTTGCAATGGTTTCTTCTTCGCCGTTATCATGGTTTGATCATTTGGCTATGAAATCTGCAATGGCCAAACCCTTACTGCAAATGCAAGGCTGGAAAAAGATGTGATGTTGCCCAAGCTTGAAAGACCATTTCAATAGTCATCCTACTATGTTAGGTCGGCTAAGGACTTGCTTTAGAGGCTGATTGGTTAGTACTTTAATGGGATGAACCTAAAAGTACGACTAAAGTTTCCAAGCTACCATTAAAAGGCAGAAACCAAGCTTTTCGAGCTTAGTACATCTCGTTTGTAGGTCTGTCAACCTTTTGATGACATAATTAACTAGCATTGGACCTTCTCATCATCTTTGATTAAGGCAGTGTTGATCGCGCGGTTAGTTACCTCTAGGTAAAGGTATAAATACTCCCTATAGACAGGTTTGGACAGTACTGTAGGAGTAGCTAAATGCTACTTCTGCTCCTCGAATGCCTTGGTACATTCATCATTCTAGCTTAATGACTTTCCCTTCTTGATGAGGTCGAAGAAAGGGAGACACCGGTCGGTTGCCTTTGACACAAACCTTCTTAATGCCACAACCATTCGATTCAGGTTTTACACTTTCTTAACAGTTCTTGGGCTTGCATATCTTGGATATCTTCGAACTTATTAGGGTTAGTCTCAATACCCTTAGCACTCATAATGTAACCTAGGAATTTACAATGCCAGGTGGCAAAGGAGCATTTCTTTGGATTCAACTTCATGTTAAACTGGCATAATATATTGAAAGTTTTAGCCAGGTTCTATACATGCCCCCAGCCTTTTCGGACTTCACCAACCTTTCATTCATATAAACTTCCATAGATTGGTCGATCTTTAAAAGAACATACGGTTGACGAGACGTTGATAAATGGCGCTCACGTTTCGCAGACCAAAAGGCACGACATGATAGTAGTATGGGCCAAAATTTATGATGAAGGAAGTCTGCACTTGATCTAAGCCATGCATGGAAATCTGATTATACCCAGAATAGACGTCCATAAGGGTGAGGAGCTCATGCCTACTAGTCACACCTACAAGCCAAATGATAGCAAAGGAAAACTATCTTTCGGGCGGGAATTGTTGAGATCAAAATAGTCAATGCAAGTTCTTCAAGCCTTATTTGGCTTTCCGACCAGTACTGGGTTAGCTAACCAAACCAGTCTACCTCCTAAATAAATCAACCAGCTAACAGCATCTCCATTTCTTCTTTGATAGCTCGGTACCTTTTTGGGTACAGTGGTCGACGCTTTTGATGGATGGAGGTGGCTTTAGGATCAATGTTAAGTGCGTGGCAAATGATGCTAGGATCAATGTCGGTCATGTCAGCATGCATGTATGCAACGACGTCTTTGCTCTACTATAAATATTTGATTAGATCCTTAATTACTTTCGAGCCGAGCTTTGTGCCGATTTGAACTACTTTGCTAGGGTTGGCACAGTTTATAGAGATTGATTCCAAGGAAGTGGCTAGCTTGCCATCAATGCTTGAATCACCCATGCGGGGGTCCAACGGATCATCATCTGGATCTGAGCTTATTTCTAGATCGCATTGATCTAGTAAGTAAATCATGTGCTTTATGACAACCTTGACCGGGATAGACAACCATGCTTGAGTCAAGGTAATTATGTCGCCCCCGTCTCTCACATTTGATTCTACCGGTATTGAGAGGGTGGGAAATGCTGTCTTGGATGTCCCCGCTTACAAATAGGGAGCGACTTGCTCATTCCATGCTGTGATGAGCTCTCTAGTTCATTAGGAAATGGACAAAGATAAGGATTCCTACATCCAAATCTTCATTGTGGATGACGATCCCAGCACGACCTTAAGCACTACTGGGCTCAAGGGTACTCACTAGCGACATGTAGCCAGTTGATGTAGCTTTGAGGTCTAAGGTGGTCCGGACATGACCCTAAGCAATGTTAGGGTTGAGGGTACTCTTGAGTGCTACATCGCTTATAGTTTTTCTTAATGGCAAGGACATTCCCAACATAAGTGTCTGCACTCCCCTAGGTGACACATAGCTGATTTCCATAGCTTGCTCAGGTGGATTACTGCTAGCGGGAGGTAAGTTCTTGTTGAAGCATGAGAATAACCTTCTTTGCTTATTTAAGGGGGATTACATAGCACTCCCTGGCCTTTTTCTAATTGCCTTAGATCTTACCAATCTTGCCCTATACATGGAATTTCATGATGAGCCGGTTATAGAAGACGATAGTGTCCAGTTCATCTAGTGTCGGTTATCGTACCAGCAGATTATAAGCATAAGGGCAATCAACCACTATAAAATTTACTTGAACCTTTCCTACAAGGTATTCTTGGTCAAAAGTTGTCATAAGCGAGGTGGTGCCCATCAAAACAATGCTCAACCCCCTTAAACCGTAAATTGGAAAAACACAGCGGGTGAGGCAAGAGGTAGGAAGCTTGAGAAATTCAAAAATATGTCTGAACATGACGTTGACTGAGCCGCTCCCATTCACCAAGGCTCGATGCAAATTTGAGTTGACCATTGCAAGAGTGATGACTATAGGGTTGTTATGCGGGTATGAGACTGCTACCCAGTCCTTGGCATTGAAAGTGATGGGCAAATATGATTCCAACCTGGATGCTTTGATGCTCGGTGCTCTAAGTTATATACCTGGCTGGTTGAACTCACTTCCCGCTGATACTGGGATTGTGCTGTTTGGCTATTCCAAGCCACTTGGAGGTCTCCATATAGGGTCAAGTGTCAATGATTGCTGCAACGTTGTTATTAGGTTATTAGGGTGAAGCCGGCTGGTTATCGCCGTTGTTCCTTTTTTCTACTTAATCATGAAAAAACTCTAACAAGATCCATTCCAAGATAAGTCTTTCAATTTCATCTTTGAGCACTTGTCACTCATTGATGGAGTGGTCATTGATTTAATGGAACTGGCGGTATTTGCTATTATGGCGAGGCTCCTTCCTTTTTCCATCTTTGGTGGTGTTTGGTCTTTGAAATTGCACTGTCTCAAGCCGCAAGATATATTGTTTCCATATCCCTTTTCAAAGTTGCATAGTTCATATACCTAGAACTGTACTAAGTGTCGGCTTTAACACACCTTTTAGTGTCGTTTTGTTGACCATTGGGTCAATGATTGGTATTATTATGAGAACCAGCTTAGTTGGCACATCGAGTTTCATTGTCTCTTTCAAAAATCAACATCTTCCATTCTCATTATGTCATTCGCTTGCTAATTGAAGTCAGCCAGGGAAGCAGCTAACTAATTTTGAATCACTTTCCATATTCTGGACTTATACCTAACCTTAAGCACATGGTCATGACCAGGCTGTTCATATAGGTATCGTAGCTCCGGTGGATTCTTTGTTGAAGGGGTTAACATAACTATAGGCTTTCAGTTGTTCCCTATCTGATATTACCCAACTCACTAGCCATCGTAACGTAGGTCCTGGAATTAAAGAACCTATCTTGAAATCTGCATATAGCTGGGCCCAAGAACTGATGTTGCTAGGTTGTAGATGCAAGAATTAGTAGGAAGCAGGTCCTATGAGAGTGGATGGAAAGAGTAGGCATTTTGCTGGGCCGGAAAGCTAACAGGCACATGTGATGGAGTTGAATGCAGTGATGTGATCAGATGGGTCAGTACTCCTATCATACTTGTTAAAGAGCGGCATGACATACCTTTTGTGAATGTAAGTATTCAAGATTACTTTAGAAAATTGATCGTCATTTTCGTCATTAGAAAATTCCTCGCCTCCATATTTCGGGCTTGTAGTCTATTTAGCTACCGATGAATGATATTCATTTCCTCTCTGAGGCCAGCTTCTGTTGACTACAAGATGGTCTGGCTAACAATTGCCTATGGGTTCAACCGACGTATTGTTGGAGTGGGGGATCAATAGAGGGAAGGGGATTGATGATGGCATTAATGAGCTAGAGTGGGAAACCTCCTCTCCATGTGCGTAGAAGGCGACCGGGAATGACCGTCCCGCCCTTTCCATGACATATTCCTAACCATACCCCTATGAGATTTAGATTGTGTCGAGGGATCCCCATGCTCCCTACTGGTTGTAGGAAAACCGCTATTGAGATGTTCAAAGGTAAATGTTTGTAGATGCTTAAAAGAAGATGACTATTCCACTTAAGGGGAACGACGTTGTCTTGGTTCTCTAGGCGCAGCCACATCTGGATCAATATCAACAACATGGCTAGCCACGCGTGCAATATATCTCCTTAGATTGGAATGAACATCCATAAGTGGGGTTTGAGGCACCACTCTATCCCAGGCCTCATTAGTGTTCATGAGATTGAGGCACTAGGAAGGGCAGGTTGATGAATAGGTGGGTAGACTAGGTCGACTATAGGAGGAGCCGATGGGACATAGTTTATAGTAGCTTGAGCATCTAGCTGTGTCCTTGAACTTTACATTTCATGGTCCAAAGTACTAACGTTTGTTAAATGTTGCAACATGGTACGCCACATACCATTGTTGAACCCAGGAATGGGGCAAATAGCACTGATAATGGAATTGCCATTAGTTCCATGCTTATTGGAGATTTTACCTTTAATCTTAGGAACTTGGTCCATGGTAACAAATCAGATCAAATTTTCATAGACGAGAAAAGTGATTAAAGCTTTAAGGGAATGACCCTCCTTCTAGTACTAAAATGTCGACTAAAGAATTAGCCAACATCGGAATTAGACTAATGCATACATGACAATAGAGGTTACTTTCTAATTATTAAGCTTTAAAATGTAAAACGTCGAAGAATGCAAGTGAAGTAAAGTAAATGGCACAAAGATGTAAAGTGGTTCAACAAGCTTGCCAACATCTACTATGAAGATCTCTTACTCTCTCTTACAATTGCAAGAAATTACAATAGAATAATAAGAAAAAGCAAGTAAGACTAACAAATTAGCTAGTTTTAAGAGCTAAGGCTTTGATTTGCCATGTGAGGAGCTCTGGATAGGAGATAATGACCAGAAATCTAATAATCTCCAACCCTTTTGAAATGACACTGCATGGGGTATTTATAATGGCTGTACGAGATGATGGATGGCTAAGATCACACATGGAAATAAGACAGAACGATGTTTGACTGCTGATCTGGTCGCCCTAGCTGATGAAAGACACTATATAGGAAGACTGGAATGTATGGCTAAGAAGTATGATAGTTTTTTTCCATACCAGGCGCATACATTGCTACAATACTTAGTACAGCTAGATGTACAATTTATCATTTACTTTCGCATGCCGACATGTGTGGCATTGGCCAGGTGATAATGGCCAATCGATTGTTGGCGATACTTGAAGGAAGCCGAATACTGCCCAAGGACCAAGATGCAATGAATGTGTCAGGCTAGCTGTAATATGATGGGATGGGATATAGTGATGCCGGTCCTGATACAGATTATGCTTGAACTGACCATGACATATGAGTTGGCTGTTGAAGCCGCGTTTTGTTGCCCCGACCAACAATGAAGCTGGTCTTGATGGGCTGTCCTGGTGTCAGATTGGATGTAGACCTTCATGAGCATGTCATTTGTTTAATGCCTATGATTTCCAAGGAAATTTAATGGTGCTAAGGACCAACTTTCAAGGGAGATGCTAGGCTGGCCATGAGATGATAAGATGGTCCACCCGTGTCCGGTCGGTGGCAGACTGGGATGAAGCTGGACCAAAGACGGGTCATGATTTGGCTGGTCTTGCCTGGCGAGTTGGCTGTTGGAGCCATCATGAGTTAAGATGGTCGACATTAGATCCGATGGCAACTAAGTAGGTGGACTGTCTTGGGGCCAGACTGTTGTTCGACTAGCAAGGATGAGTTGTGCTTATTGATTGGGCCGAACTATGCCTATTCGACCAGCTATTCATACCTTAGAGATATTGAGCAACAGTGTTGTAATCATCATCAAAATTATTTTCAAATGACATAATGGGATCAGTAATTTTTTCACAGCATTAAGTAAACAAAGAAGTAAAAAAAATTCATTATGTAGATTAACAAATTACATTTTTCATAATCCCAATCATGCCCATAGAGGGGTAAAATATAATAGACATAAATAATAGTGTCATGTAGACATATGAAGATGCCGACACAAACAGTTGAACAATTATACACATGGTTTTACAATAGCGGAATATAAAAATACTTATTATTAGCTAAGCCTTCTGCTTTGTCTTTGGCTTTGTCTTTGGCTTTATTCATCTTCCCAAAAGCATCCTATCTAAATAATAAACTCAACCTACTCGAATGAGTACCTGTGAGTTATGGAAAATAAAAAAATAAGTCAGACATAAATCCTTGTATGAGTAATACTTTACCCTAAAACATACATATAGTGAGACCATGCCGCTAAAGCATGAAATGAGTTTTCCCATCACCAATTCATTACAGCAATTACATCATATAATGTAAACCATCAACACATGATAAGCATTACTTATAACATCAATTCATTTTACGTATACCTTATACTTGTCATTTAGTAACCAGTCATGTCATTTAGTTCATTTTGATTAAGTATACCTATACTTCCACATTTAATAATCCTTATCATACAATCATCCTTCACAATCACAAGCATCACCTAGACTCTTATTTAGGTGTCAATCTAAAAGTTGTCGTTAACTTTGTCTATTAAATACCTCCCTAAGCCTTTCTACCACTGAGTACATCTTCTCTCAAACAACATCGCCGATCAAATGGCCTTTCATTCCACCATGGGAGCCAACTTGCCTCTCTTAGATAGTTGGATGTAAGACCATGAATAAATTCTAAAAGCCATCCTTCGAAGCATCAATAGTCCCTCCTAGTCCCATAAATACT
Source organism: Allium fistulosum (assembly GCA_030737815.1). NCBI lineage: Eukaryota > Viridiplantae > Streptophyta > Magnoliopsida > Asparagales > Amaryllidaceae > Allium > Allium fistulosum. Next base: position 333,237,871 of record CM060906.1, read on the forward strand.
TTCATTTCATATTGTTGATTTCATCATTAATATAGATCCATTTTGATGTTTTTACTCTACATTGTGTTAATTTTTTAAATTGAACGCTATAAACTTCCTAAGCCATGCCACCCTACCATCAACCGTTGGACCTTATACATCATTAGTCTTAGCAACTTGCCATTTAACAACTCCATGAGTCGATATATGTAACACCCCATAAATTGAACAAAAATTAATTAGAAAGAATTAATAAATAATAATTAGAGCCAAAAATGTAATTTTTACAAACTTCAGAATTTTACTATGAAATTTGCACTATTGTATTCATGGTGATTTTTGAATCAATTTTCATATATAAAGTTTTACGGTCGGAGTTCAAATGAAAAGGTTATTAATGTTTGAAGATTTCGAATCAAAAATAATTATATATATATTAAGGTAAAAAATATGATTAATTAATGTAAATAAATACTTAACGTTTAAGTAAGGTTAACTCTAGGAAGATAGAACGAAATCGGTTTAACTAGGAAACAAAGCAAATGAAAATCAATAATTAACATATAAAGGCGACCGGTTGACCCTTTACTAGGATCGGTCGACCTCTACTGGTCAACCGGTGGATGTATAGTGGTCAACTGGTGGTAAGCTGCTGGCATGAATTGAACCCAGCTGAACAACTCTAATTTAATATAATCTAATCTAACGGTTGGAATAGATGTGAACCCCTATAAATACAGGCCTAGACTCTAACTTTTTGTCTCATATTTTCTAAAGCAACGGCGAAGCTTTGCCATTTTCTTTTCTCCGCAAAATCTAGAAATTGTACGAACTATAAATTATATATGTACATATATATAAGTAGAGAATAGCAGAAAAAAATAGAGAAGAAGAATAAGGTCAAATTGAATCGCCAAAGCCAAAGGTAAATCGTAAATCTAAATCCAAAACCATATTTAATTCAAATCTCTTCTCAAATCTATAATTCTAATATATATATGTGTGTGTGTGTGTGTGTGTGTGTGTGTGTGTGTATCCTTTTTGATACATATTTTGGTATAAAGAAAGAAAGTCAATCAGGAATAACATATTTAGATTTAGAGATTTGAAAGCTTAGAGGTGGGAGAGAGATTATATATTTTTATATAATATTGGATTTATATCGTTGTGAATCTGTTCCTTGTATGCTTAATTTTAAATTTTGGAGTTGTAGGCTTAAATATGTATATGAAATAAATTGATAATCTTGCCTAAATATTCTGTAAATTTTTAAACCCAGCTAAGTATTGTATATAACTAAATCTGGATTGTAAGGATGAAAGTAGTCCCTAAAAGTTGTGAATAATTCATTAATGAGATTTTTATGTAAATTTCAGGTTTGTTATTTAAATGTTATATGTTGTTAAACATGAATTAAAGATTGTTACAAATTGGATTGGGATTTAAGTCATGTTTTAATTCATTGGAATGAAATATGTTGCAATATAAATTTTTATAAATCATCCTACTCTATAATTGTGGATAAAGGTGTGTTATTTGAAATAATAAATAATATGACCAAAAGAAAGATATGTACAAAATAAGGAGTTTACTATATTTGGTACGGTCTATTCCAATAATAACAGAAAAGATAGTTACTTATAATTCCAAACATAATACAAATCTGCTTTTAGGAAATTTATGGAAAATTATAGTGTTGACATTACCCTTTGGGAAGATGTAGTTCTAATGCATTAAAATATAGAAATCCGTACAAGTAAAACCAAAATATTATAAATAGAAATAATAACAATAATTTCATTGTTAATTAAATATACATATTTAAATTAAGTTAGCAAATAAACAATAAGCGATGGAAGTAGGATCAAGATAATGGAATAAGAAATTAGAAAAAATTATAACAATCAAAGAAGTATAGCTATTAGTTAAAAAGAAACAGTAGAACATATCTAATTATACTAATTGGAAATCAAGCGGTAAGAAGTACTTAATCTGTTAAATTAGAAATAAGTAGTAAATGACATTTAATAGTATTAAAGAAGTAAGAAGTAAGTTCATGTAAAAATGTCTGAATATTAATAATTGAACTTAGGAGGCAGAGTAATTATACAGCTAAAACTTTGTAGTCTCAAGTATATGTTTATGACAGATGTGGATTATTTGATCTAGTCAATGATTTAAATTGACAATGAATAACATAGTCGTTAGTAAGGATTATATAATAACCCGCTTCAAAATGGGCCTAATTTTTTTCCAATGAAAGACCCGAACCACAGGCTCATTCCAAAATTGATTGTTAGGTGGTAAAATTGATTTAAATAGTAATAGAGTTATCTATCTACACATTCAGAATCTCATAGTGGAAGGATACAATATAATATCAAAACAGTACAAATTCATTAAAAATTCTAATCTAAAAACAACATAATCCTAAATTATCATGGTACAATATCTTAAAATACATTATGTTTCAATAGGTACATTAGGAATAGAAAAATAACATAGGTAGCTAAACAATTTCCACAAGTCTGAGTCTCCGCGGCCATCTTCGAAAATCCACATCATCATCTCTAATCGGTGTTGTAATGAGGATGGAGTTAGAACAACAATGACTGGTGAATAAAACTCTCAAGCCTTTCTATAATAGTACTTTGGCAGTATAATTTGAATAAGAATATGTCTTACGTATGCTAACTATATTGTAAGTCTTCCAACAATAAGCCTTAAGCTTTCCCAATCCAATTCCATAGATATTACCCTTTCAACCCAATAACCCATACCTATCATCAATAATGTTCTAACAATATAAGAGGTAGCATACAAGCCGCTTAATACCCTTTTAATGGGAACTATGTAGACTCTGACCATTTAATACCTCATTCAAGGCAGGTCCCCGTCATTTAATACCTATCACAAGGCGGACTCTTTTCCGGTACTGTCTAGCTGACATTGCACATAATCTCTTCATGCCACTTAATACTTAAAATATCAAGGGGACCCTTCCCGAGATATCCTCTACCGTGCCTAGCCGCTAACCCTGACCATTTAATACTTCTTTCATAGAGAATAGGCGGGCCCTCAAATAGCTACTTAATACCTTCAACCCCGAAGCAGGTCCTTTGTATTATGACTCGTAACCCAACTATGACGCCTCACATTAGTCTGATTATTCGTAGGTACCGGTATCCAAATTAACTGTACAGTTTAACCTACGGAATTTGGGGCTAACTTCGCATCCTCTATGGGTACTTATTATAGGTGACGTATCACATCAGCCCCAAAGTCACACTACTGGTAGCCAAATTAGCTGGACAAACTCATGTATGCTATAAACTGACCTCACATCCCTATAACTTAGTCATAAACAATAACACTCTCTTAACATATTATCACACATCTCACCCTCTATACCAAGGTCTTATAAGAAAACTCTTATTTTGCCTTTACAATTTAACTTCATTCTAAAGGAGATTTAATGATAGTTAATAGCCTACTAACTACATAATTATATGTTATAATTATATGTTATTTACACTAACATGCATACATATATGCATACATACATACATACATACATATATATATACACACGAACCTAAAATATTCTAAGTTTGCGAAGGTTACACCCTAAACTAACATTTAAATGTCAGAACTTCAAATTTATACAAGTCCAATTTCATATCAACAAATATACCATACATCTAATATTCACAATTCAATCAACTGACTTGTATAAAATAGAATCCATACCAAAATTATTTTATACTAAAATAGCATAATACATTAATAGAAGATTACAATTCAAATACTTTTGTTCTCTATTCAACTTTTTTGTATAAAATTAAAAAAGAGAATTTATATTTAAATTGTGGAAATTAGCAGTGCAAACTATGAATAAAAGAATTTGTACCTTACACACTGTTTCCTAATTTATTCTTTTCAAATTCCTTAATCAGATCCAAAGAAAAAGATAAGATGTGGAATAGAATGTAAAACATTAAAATTGCAACATCTACATAATTCTATTATATTAGTACAGAATAATTGAGATTCTAACTTAAGAATTGACATTTCGCTTTAGGAGAATTTTGGGGTATTATTGTGTTGTTTTCGTAAATAAAATTCCGCAAAGACATATATCAAATACAGGTTATATTATACAATTACTAAAATAAGAATGACTAAGATTTCCACTCACAACGGATCCTTAACTCTTCCCATTTTGGATTTGTTACGCCTGCTTTAATCTCCTGCATATCTCTTCTTTTAGAAATATACGACAAGGAAATTGTATATGAATTAGATTCAGAAATTTAGGGATTGGAGGAGAAAAGGATTAGAAATTAAATAATAAACATCTAAAATTTCTTACCTGAAACCCCAGAGTATTTTCTGAATCTTTGAGGAGAGAGACTGACACAGCTTCGCTTGGTTCCCAAAATAATTTATGGATAAAAGTGAGGGGGCTATGCTCTTACTTATAGTATTTGGAAAGCATCAGAACCGTCGGATTGAAGTAGGTTTAAAATAATAAAATCTAGACCATTCAAAATGTGAAAACCATAGTCGCCGGCAACATACACCGGTTGACTAGTCTACCTTAGCCTGTTGAGTGCTAGTAGTCGATCGGTACTAGGGAGCGGTTGACCGGTTGGCCTATTTTAGGACCGTTTAATTTGCTGCCGTTGTGTATTTATTTAATTCCTTAATTAACTTTTAACATTCATTTTAACGTTTACTTAACCGCCAAGTATAGTTTGATTAATTTCCAAAATTCAAAATTTGGAGTTAATTGCTTATTTGAATTTGAATTCCATTCAAAATATTTTGAATCCATAAACTTCAAACTTCCGTAACTTTTTCGTTTGAGCTCCATTTTCAAAACATTTTATATGGAAATTGATCAGAAAATTGCCGAGAATGCAATGGCATAACTTCTGTGGTCAAGTTTTGACTTTTACAAAATTTCCATTTTTAGTCTTGTCTTATTTAATTAATTCATTTATTTCTTATTAATTTTTATGGGGTGTTACAAATTGGAATGCAAGATCGGTAATGTTGCGCAACGAAAGTCTGCCCTTCGAAGGGGGCTACCAGTAGTTGTATACACATTGTACCGATGTGGGACATCTCTAACTGTAAGACCTATGGAAATATACGTTCACGTATGAGTGAGGGGGATATACCAAAATAAGTTCGCCTCAGTTTGAATTCTTAAACAGCCAAGTTGGGTCTACTTCAATCCTTATGGGGATATTAAGTAATAAGTGGGCATTTCCTTAATTGCATTCGACAATTTAAATAGGACGGTGAGTGTAGGCTCAATGCTATGTTAACAAGGTTGGTACCACATATGTGAGGAGTAGGTCTGTACATAGAACGAGATCGTCATCAGTCCTGGAGTGGTCATTAAAAAGACTTGGGTTATGCCTAGATGGCCTACACCTCGTACTAGTGTAGATTCCGTATGGGACATGCACCGCCTCAGTTTGTTTGTAGTTATGAGGCACGTCTAGATAACCCCTAGATGAGTCTTTAAGACAAAGTAGAATATGGCTAAATATTTTAATTTCGTTATTAGGCACTAACAGGAGATAACTTAGTGTACACTGGCAATTTGGCCTAGACACTGTTAATGGATGCCCGACACGGTGCAGAGTTACGGATACTAGGGGGATGTACCCTTGTTTATATACATGTGCACACATACGTATGTAGTTATGGTATAGCTCAAGTAGGTTGGGCATATCGTACGTGTACATAAAGTCAAAATGACTTTGCTTAAATAGTAGACATAACATGTAATGGAAAACAATCGGCATAAACTAGTGTTATGTATAAAATATATAATTTACCAGTCAACAAAACATTGTTCCGACCCCATCCTTATTACAACCCACATGATAGATTTAGAAGGACATGCACTAGTTCAAGGTGGGAAAGATGAAAGGACATATCTCTTATGCATGCTCGACTTTGACAAGAGCACTATATACTAGAGGTATCGGTCTTGGTTAGTAATTATATTATTATTATACTTTATTATTTTATTGTGGGTTTTTATTGATAGCTCTTTGATATACTTTTGTTTATTACAGGATACCGACATCAATGATCCGATCACTAGTGGACTTAGTTTTTTGATTTAGTGAAAATTTGGACCCATTAAGGTGCTGGTTGTTACAATATATTTTAAAATGTGGAAAATAGGCACAAGGACAAATTTTCATAAAAATTTTGGCTGAAGGACAACAAGTTTCATTTTTAGGCTGAAGGACAAACTTTGGAAGGTAATAAGACTGAAGGACAATGCTAAATACAACTAGCATTTTGTACAATGTAAAACTGGATATAATGCTAGTTATAATTAGCATTTTGTACAATGTTTGCACTATACAAAATGCTACTATATTTAGCATTGTCCTTCAGCCTAATTTTCTTTCAAAGTTTGTCCTTCAGCCCAAAAATGAAACTTTGTGTCCTTCAGCCTAAATTTTTTTCAAAAGTTTGTCCTTATGCCTAATTCCCTCTTTTAAAATATTATGTTCAATCCCTTTTTTCATTAACTTATTACGTACCATAAACATTCTTTAGATAACACATTTTAATATTCGTTTAAACGATACAACTATCATTTATTAGCTTCCATAAGCTTCTTTATTGTTCAACTTAAATAAGTTATTACACTGAACTTATTATTTTCCATCTTAATTTCATCCTGTGAAATTCTCAATCAACATTTCGGAAACTGGATTCCAAAATGCCAATAAGTATTTTCTAGTATTCCCTAAGGAATTTTAGAACCCTTGATATACTTGTCTGACTTTTTGGCTATCACATGTCAAAGCTATCATACCTCAACTCTATCCCTTCCAAAGTTATCGCATGTCAAAGCTATAGCATGGTAAAGCTATCGCATGTCAACCCGCTGTGCCTCAAAGCTATCGCACCCCAACGCTATCGTGGGTCAAGTCAAAAGGCTATTGTATGTAAACCCTATTACAAGTCAAACCTATCATATGCCAAACCCATCGCAGGTCAAACCTATCACATGTCATAACTAGTTTTATAAAGGGTCAAGTTATCGCATACCAACCCATTGCATGTCATGCTATCACATGTTACAAACCAAAGCTATCGAGGGTTGGAAAAAAGTTATTGAAGGTTGAGCTTTAATAGTTATCGCAAGTCAAATTTTAGAGCAATCACATGTTGTGCTTTCATAAGCTATCGCATGTTATCTTTTTAAAGCCATCAAGGGTTGAACTTTTTAAAGCTATGGAACGTAACGACTTAGGCTATCGCATGTCTAAACAAGACTATCGTATGCCATGATGGAAAACCCATAGTTAAGTGAAAAATGATGTTTTGCCTTAATAAAATAGTGTCTTTTAACCTAACCTGCACATATGTCATTTATATACTGGTAGCTTTTACTTCACACAATCTTTGGCCAATTAGAGAAATTAGCCACTTAATTAGTCTTTTCCTGAATTATTTTTTTCATAATTTAAGGTAATAATTCTTAACCAATTAATTTATAACAATTCAAAAATTAATGGAAAAATTCACTAAAATTACAAAACATCTTCATCTTCCTTATTAATAATTTTGGAATAAAATATTTAATTTTAATTTTAATTTCAAATATTAATTTATATCCGATATTATCCATTTTCCACTTTGAAAGTCCGTAGTTAATTATTGCTTTAATATAAAATTATGAAAATTAAAACCTATCTCCATTTACTATTAAAAAGATCATATTAAATTTCATGACATTTGGAGAAGACTAAATCATGCTTTCCCCCTAAAATATGATCAAATTCAATTCATTTCAATCATTAAACATATTTAAAATTATTTCCATTCATTATAACATGCTAACAACATTTAAAACACTGAAACAACATCAAACCCGAACCAATATTGTTTAAAAGGTTTTAAAGAAAGTTTTACTGAACTAAGCTTGAAAACTTGATTAAATCTCTTATCTTTAACTTGGGAATGAAAGCTTATCTTAGGATTTGATTTTCACTCTTCCTTCCCATAAAATGGTGGCCAGCCTTGGAGTTTTAGTGGAGTTGTGTTTTCTTTTGAAATGAAGTGAATGTAAAGGAAGAGAAGGATGTGATGAAGGGTTTATAGATTAATGGTTTTGGCTTGGACTTAATTCTCACTTACCTAATCTCATTAATCTCTTTCCTTTAATTTAAGAACTCCATAATTCAATGTTCAAAATTTAAATTTATTCCTATCTTTATGGTCAACTTTAATTACACTAATCGCTCTTGGTCCATTTAATTAATATTAAAAGTGTCCCATGTAAGAAAGAGCACAATATTACTTGATTTATCTCATGTTAATAGCGGCATCTTCCTTTTCCTCGATTCTTACTCCTGTCCAATCTGTCTCTTCTTTCCTCATGCCTGGTAACCCACTGCCCATCCCTCCTCCATCTGCTTTCGTACCTTATGTCATTCCCTTTGAACCTCCTTCTGTTGTCCCACTTGATGTTTCTCCTCTTCTTCTACCCTTCCTATTACATCTACCCCTATTCCATCATCTGAATCTCCTCGCTCCTTCTTTTTTAATCCCCCTCCTCTACCCGAACAAGCTTGGGCTTCCCTCTTTATGCGTTTGCTTAGAAAAGCAGGAAAGTACAAACTTGTTCAGGTTCCTATCTCTTTTCAAGATGAAGATATATTTCCCTCTCTTGAGGTCATTCAAGCTGGTTCTAGTATCTGGAATGACTATGTTATTGGTTTATTTCTAGACCAGCCTCTTTCATATACTGCTGTTATGGAACACTTCAAGAAAATATGGAAACTTTATGGTAACATAAAGGTAAAATCTGATGGAAATATCTTTCTTATTTTATTCTCTGATGAGTAAGATAGGCAAAGAGCTATTCAAGGTGACCCTATAGTGATTAGGAACAAGCTGTTCATAATAAAGTACTGGGAACCCATGGTTAGTAACATTTGTGGATCAATTAAGGAAGTCCCTGTATGGGTGCACTTAAGTAATATACCTATTTTCGCATGGTCTCAATTGGGTATAAATTGGCTTGCAAATCATTTGGGAAGGCTCGTTTGCTTAGATGAATCTACTGAAAAACTGGAACGTATTTAATATGCAAAATGCTTAATTGAAGTTAACCCCTATTAGGAGCTTGTGGACTACTTTACACCGGATGGTTCAAACCAGATTATTAATGTAAACTATCAATGGATGCATGAAATTTGCACCCAATGTGAAGTGTTTGGTCATTCTTCCCAGAGTTGTCAAATGAGTAAAATGTTGAAGCAAAGTGAATTTGGTGAAGGTAAAATCAATTTGAATGAAACAACAGATGTCAAAAATGGCAGATATGGCAAAGGAGAAGTATCAAATAAAGAAAAATTAGGCAAACAAACAAATAGAGACTTCCTCGTAGGAAAGGATGATAAAAAGAGCAAGAAATTTTGGAAGAAAGTTGACAAATCTAAGAATAAAATGAACTCAAGTAAGATGGTCACTTCTGAACAAAAGGAAATTAAAGTGTTGAATAGAACAACTGAGCAAAATGGACAAGATGGGATGTCTGAATTTCAAAAAAATGGAAAGGATAAGGTCGGCTGTTGATAATAAAGTAGTGCCTATTTATAATAGAATTGAAATACTTAAAGAGAAGGAAGGAGAGATGTATGATGATCATTTGGAGATAGAAGGAAGTGAAACTGATAAGTATAGAAACATGCATATGACTGATAGTTCTGAGTCTTTCAGTTGTGGTGCCACTCTTGGTGCAAACTTGAAATCTAATTTTATGGATGGTGATAATAAAAACATAGTGAATATCCAACCTTTAACCAACCCTGTTCTGATGATCCAGCCCTCTGATATTGATCCCACCTCTATCCTTGCTAATTGTGAGAATGATCTCTCAGTTGCCACCCCTCCTGTACATGGTGGTCATGATATCGATGTCTATCATAAAAATACTCCTTCACCTTCACATAGAAGAACCAGAAGCTCTCTTAAACCCCCAAAAATAGTTTGCCAATGATGAACAATATTACGGCATGGAACATTATTGGGGCTCATAAAGAATGTAAATTAATTCGAGTCAAAAATTTGATCAAAGAACATAACCTGTCTCTAATATCTCTCTCTAAAACAAATTGAATCCAAAACTTTCAAATAGAGCTGCTAGATTCATCGATTCTACGTGGTCCTATCTTACTAACCATTCTACAGCTCCATATGGTCAAATTCTGACAATTTATAACCCACTTATTTTCAAGCTAAATTTGATTCTTAAAGATAAGCAATTTATTCATTCTCATGCTATACACATCACTTGATCCACTTCTATGTACTTTACATTTGTATACGCTGAAAATTCAGTGGCTAAAAGGAAACTTCTTCATGATTATCTTCCTCGTCTATCTCAAAATTCTCACCCTTGGATCGTCATTGGAGACTTCAACCGCTCCTATCTCTCTTCTCATAAATCAGTTCGCATTCCTCTATCCTTGTCTGACCTAGCCCCTCAAAATAACACAATGGTCAATGCATCTCTGATTGACATTCCATCTAGTGGCTCAAATTTTACATGGAATAATAAAAGCAAGCAAGGCATTCGCACTCTTACCAAAATTGACCATGGATTCTCTAACTTCACATCCTTTTCTTATTAGCTAGCTATCCCGGTACAAATCCCCATGCCTATACTATCTTATTCTGTATTTTGGAAAGGCTGCTATTGACAAAGGGTAAATTTTAAATTTTTTGATTCTTGGATTCATGAAATTGATTTTTTGCAGGTGGCATCTGATGCATGGGTCATTCCTTCCTTTGGCAATCCTATGCTCAAGCTTCAAATGAAATTCAAAAATACCAAAATATGTTTGAGAAGTTGGGCAAAAGTGAAATTTGGAAATGGCCAAAAATTATCTTCTTCCATTCAGAATGAACTGGAACTAGTCCAATAGAAAATTTTTAAGTGCAAGCCCTAATCCATTTTTTTGCCTTGGAAGCTACATTATCTCAAAGACTGAGAGAAGCTTTAAAGTCTGAGTTAAGCATGGTCAAGCAGAAAAATAAAGAATCATGGGATTTGTATAGGAACCTCAATTCAAAAATTTTATCATGCCTCTTTAAGGATTAAACAAACAAAAGATTTCATTCACCAAATTACTGACCTTCAAGATATTTGTCACTCCATCCCTATCTTTTTCATAATGATTTTTTAGATTATTACTCTACCTTACTTGGGTCAGACAATGTAGAACCATTTGATCCTTCCTTTTCATCTACCTTATCTCTGTTTGTGCTCTTTAATGAACAACAAGCCCTTTTGACTGCCCAAATTTCTGATTATAAGATCAAACATTCTATATTTACTATGAAAATTTCAGCATGCGGTGGCCGTGATGAATTCATTGTAGTGTTCTTTATTCACTTCTGGCTAATCATAGCTGTGGATGTCCTCAAAGTTGTCCACAATTTTTTCATCATTTCCAAAATGCTAAGATTGATTAATTCCACTAGTTTAGCCTTGATCCCCAAGATAGATAACCCTAGTGAGGTCTTTCAATTCAGACCTATGGCTTGTTGTAACATTATATATAAATGCATGTCCAGAATCTTGGCCTCTAGAATGAAAACTGTCATGAATTCCATTATATCTCAAAACCAGGTTGCTTTCATCCCTGGTAGAAACATCCTCGACAATGTGATGCTAACTCATAAGCTATTGAATGGATACTCAAATGCAAACATACCTTTTAGAGTTACGGTGAAAATTGACATTAAAAAGGCTTTTGACTCTGTGAAATGGGATGCTCTGATGTTTATTTTGAACAAAATGGGATTTCCTTCCAAATTTACAAATTGGATATACCAATGCATCTCTACGATTAGATATTCTTTGATATATAATGGCTACTCTGTTGGATTCTTTAAGGGTAAGAAAGGATTAAGGTAGGGAGATCCAATCTCGCCGTATCTATTCATTATCTTCTTGGAATCCCTAACTCGGGCATTTATTCGTCTAGTAAGCATAAAGAAATACCCACTTCACCCAAAATGTAGAAACTCCATAATAACATATCTTGCATTTGCTGATGACTGAATTATTTTCACTAAACCCAGCTTGAATCCCTGTCTTGCATTAAAAGGACTCTGGATGAATTCTCTCTATTCTCAGGTCTAGAAATAAATTCGGAAAAATCACATATCTTGCTTGCTGGAGTCCCTGACTTGTTTAAACAGCAATGCCTTGATCTTACTCAAATGAATCCTCTTCTCAATAGGAACATGTCATACTTGGGTGTTCCTTTAGCTACAAAAAATAACCTTATGTCAATGCATTCCTCTTTATGAGAAGATAACAAAAGTTCTAAACAGATGGCAAAATAGATTACTATCTCAACCAGGCAGATTAGTAATCATAAATTCCCTGATCATGGCTATGACTGTCTATTGGTGTAGGTCCTTCATTCTCCCTGTTAAACTAATATCTATGATCAAATCGGCTTGCATCAGATTTTTTTTGGTCGGGAAATATTTCTCAAAAGAAACTTGCGCCTATTGCCTTTTCTAAGATTGAAATGTCGAAGAAGAATGGAGGGCTGGGTATTGTTAACTTATGTACATGGAATTATGCAGCCTTCTCTAAGCAATTTGATAACCTTATTAACAAGAAAAAACCATTATGGGTAAATTGGACATTAGTGCACAATGTTAAGGATGAAGACATTTGGCTAAGGGATGCTAAGCAGGGAAAGAGTTGGGTTTGGAAACTCCTTCTCAAAGTTAGAGAGATCTATTGCTGCTTCATGCTAGAATTTTTTTACACTATCACGGTAGAGCTAAATTCTGGTCAGTGCCTTGGATGGTAAAAGGTCATACTCTACAAAAATATTTCACTCATCAAGAAATTCATTAAAATGGTATTCCTATAAATGCTTTAGCTTCTTCTTACATTAGAAACGAAAAAATTGCTCTTCCAAGATCAACTAGCTACAGAATTGGTATGATGTGGAGTAAATTTAATAGCTTGGTTTATACGTTCAGTGATGTTTAAGTGTATACATGTGGGGATGGCATGAAGGAGAATTTGATCTCAGTAATATACAAAACCATATCATGTGCTTCAGAATTTCCAAGATTTCCATGGTCCAAAAGGGTATTGAATGATTCTACAATAGAAAAACTAAATTTCATGCTATGGAAGATTCTTAAAAATGCGATAAATACGCTAAGCAATATGGCATACAGGGGTATTAACATTAACACATTATGTGTACTTTGCAAATGCCGAGATGAGCACAGTCTGCACTTATTTTTCAATTGCTCGTTCTCTTTTATAATGTCGAAAGGAATCAAAGCAAGGGGAGGATATAGTAACTCGGTTTCAAACAGCATGGATGAATGGGTGAACATTTTTAAAGCAAAAATATGGAAAAATTCTCAATCGTTTCAATTGCTAACTATGCTTAAAGTGTTTGTAGTGGTCCTATGGAAAGAAAGGAATGAAAGAATTTTTAAGACCAATCTAAAGCCAAGGATGGAAATATACAAGGAAATATGCTCTGGCATTTACAGGGCCATGAAAAGCTCTCTTTATCTATATGAACGCAACCTTTTGGAGGTGTGGAGAGGCTAAGGGGGTATGCTAACAGCAGTGCTGCTCTTTTGTGTATTTTCTTATTTTTTGCTACCTTTATAACCTCTGTGTTTCCATTTATGCCTATAAGTGCCTTTTCTTGCTTCTTATAAATAAAAGGTAGAGGACCATTCAACTCCACTGGCTTTGCCAAAAAAAGTGTCCCATGCCAAATTAATCAAATTTCCTTGAGTGGTTTCCAAATTAAATAACCTCACTTATTGCGTTCTTATTAATTTAATTTCTCATATTATGGCACTTCAAAATATAGGGTGTTACATTTATTCATTTACGTCCGTTTAAATAATTAAATTAATATATAATTTTGTATACTATTTTAATCAATGCTAATACTAATAAACAAATAAAAACCATATAAAATTAATATATTGTTTAAATTAATTTTCTTTATTAATTTGTAACATTTTTGAATTAATATAATAAAGCTAAACTTGGAAAATAGCTAAAAAATACTAATGTGTCGAATCCTTTGGTAAACTCGGTTCTTAGTAATATTTGAACTATTTAAATATTAAACTGTATGGACTTTGCTGAAGTACAATATCGGACACAAGTTCAATCACTGAACTAATCCTTATTGAGCTACATTCTGACTAATGATATTTTATGCACATTTTCTTTTTGTCATCACTAAGATATCCAAAGTTTGGTTAATGGTAAAAAAACTCAAATAATATTCGTAGTTAATAAGTAGTGTCAGTTTAAATCCCTTGATTCAATTTGGTAAAATTTATCAGTTAAACGATTTACTATGATTAGAGATTTTGATTTTAAACTACAAACTATGGTGATACTAACTTTCTACAATGAAGAAGATGAATCCTCTCTTGATTCATTTCCTCTATTCAACCTTAGCAACCCATCAATGAAATCCATGGATATCGAATTCCATTTCCAAACTGGAATATCTAAAGGCTGAAGCAATCCAGTAGGCTTCAAATATTCGGCTTTCACTTGCTAGCAATTCAGACACTGTTTTATCCATAAGCTTACATCTCTTTTCATACCCTCTCAGAAGAAACTTCTCTTCATATCAAGGTACATCTTGGTTCCTCCAAAATGAATAGTAAAATTTGACCAATGACACTCCCTAAGAACTTCTTTCCTTACGTCACCAACTTCCAGGACACACAATCATCCCTTCTTCCTCAACCATCCATTCTGGTCAAAATAAAAATTCTTCAATTCCTCAGTCCCAGTTCCATCTACCAATCTTCTGATTCTCTCAGCTAGCAATGGATCATCTCTTTCTTAGAATCAATTTTGTCGATCAATACTAGTCGAACTTCTAAACAAGATAACATTGCAGTATTCTAACTAGAACTGGCAGTTGATCTTAACCACGCTCTATAAGTAGTCAATGCCTCCAGATCCTTCCATTCTGCCAACATAGCTAACACCCCATTCTGATGTTTCCTGTTAAGTGCATCTACAACTTTGTCCCCTTTCCCCGGTGTGTACTCAACTCCAAAATTATAAGCTGCTAAAATTCTAACCATATCTGTTGTCTCATATTCAACTCCTTTTGAGAGAATAAGTACCTTAAGGACTTCTGATCTGTACACAACTCGAATCGTTCTCCCAAAAGATAGTGTCTCTATAGCAGCCAACTCCAAATCATGAATCGGATATCTAACTTCGTGTGGTTTGAGCTGTCGCGAAGCATAGGCAATTACTTTACCCCTCTGCATTAACACAGCTCTTAGTCTTGCTCCACACGCATCAGTATACACCACCAAATCTTAATTTCAATCCGAAACAACTAACACGGATGCATTGATCAATAAATGATTCAGCTTCTGGAATGCCTCCTCACATTTATCGTTCTAAACATACTTCATGTCCTTTCTTGTTAGTTTAGTCATCGATTCTTCTATACGAGAGAAATCCTTAATGAATCTCTGGTAATAGCCAACTAGTCCAAGAAAAATCTTTATCTCAGTCACTGTCTCACGTCTCTTCCAATTATTCACTGCTTCTATCGTAGCTGGATCTACAGATAAGCCTTTTTCTAAGACTATATGACCATGGAACTTCACTTCTTTCTTCCAAAAATGACACTTCGAAAACTTTTCTTTTAGCTTATGCTGCCTCAGTTTTTCAAGCACTATCCTAAGATGAACTTCATGATCTCTTTAAGCCTTGGAATATATCAAAATATCATCTATAAACACCAACATGAATCTATCCAAATGCTCTTGGAAGATCCGGTTCATTAAATCCATGAAGACAGCTAGCGCGTTAGTCTATCCGAATGGCATTACTAACCACTCATATGATTCATACCTTGTTCTAAACGCTGCCAAAGGAAAACTATCCTCCGCCACACTTAGTTGATGAAACCTTATTGCCAAATCTAACTGAGGAAATACTTTGGCTCCACTCAACTAATCGAACAAATCGTCAATTCTAGGTAATGGATATCTACTCTTTGTCGCCTTTTCATTCAACTTATGATAATCAATACACAACCTCAATGATCCATTGGGTTTCTTAACGAACATTGTGGCTGCTCCCTAAGAGGAATTTCTTGGTTTAATAAAACTCTTTCCTTCGAAGTCCACTAGCTGCACCTTTACCTCCTTCATCTTGGTAGGTGTCATCATACTAGGTGGTCTACTTACGGGTTCGGCTCCAGGTACAAGATCTATTCGAAAATCAATGGCTCATTTCAACGGTAGTCCTGTAACAGGCTCAAAGACATCTACGAATTCTCTAACAAAAACTCGGCTCAACTCATCTTCCTCCTCCATTACACCCAATCAAGCACAAACATCAAAACTCGAATTCTCTACTGGGTATATAATTCAGTCGTTGCTAATAGGGTGTCTTAGTGATATTTTTCTATTATGGAAAAATATCCTAGCATCGTATTTACGTAACCAATCCATACCCAAAATAATTTCGAAACCTAGAAATCGAACACATGCAAACTGCAAGCAAATATATGACCTAATAATTCAAACTCTAAATGGTCACATCTCATCCCAAGAGTTGCATTCCCTCCTATCGAATTTGCGACCCTTAAGGAAATAACTAGGTATGAGGGTTCTAGGTTAAGCTTATCTACCAAACATCGAGATATAAAAGAATGTGATGCACTTGTATCAAATAATACTCTAACAGGTATATCATGAATCAAAAGCGTACCTCCCATTACAGCTTTCCATTTCTCCTCGGTTATTGGTCCCGAGGTAGCGAGTTCAAGAGTAAATACTTTTCCTTTTTCTGCCTTGGCCACTTCCGAACATTTGTTCTTGTAATGTCCTTCTTGGTCGCAGTTATAGCACTTAATATTCTTCTTTCTAACAACTTCCCTTCCATTTCCAGTTCGGCATTTATAAGCATAATGTCCCTTCTTGTCACATTTGTAACACACGGCCTCAAACTTTCTATTTTTAGCAACTCTACCCTTCTTAACTTCCTTCTTTTGGTAAAACTTTCTCTTTTGATTCTATCCACCCTGACTCTCTACTGGATTATTATTATTGAACCAGGCAAACATCTCTTCATTTCGCAAAGCCCTTTACGACTACATCACATGGATCCCTAGGATGCGGTAAAGTCACTCTAACAAGCTCAAGTCTCAGTCCACGGATGAACTTCTCATTCCTTTTGATAACTACGTCAATGGTAGCATATCCATATCTTGACAACTGCTCAAATTTGGTTGTGTACTCTAGCACTATCATATCACCTTGCACTAATTCAGCAAAATTCCTCAACGGAGTTGACTTTGCGATCTTAGATATAAATATTTCTTCAAACCTTCTTCTGAATTCAGCCTAAATCAAAGTCTCCTTTGCTACCCCGACAGTCACACTATTCCACCAGCATAATGCAGCTCCTTGCAATTACTTGGATGCCAATCTCCTCTTTTGTTCATCATTTAAACCAAGATCAGCAAAAATCCTTTCACAATGAAGCAACCAATTTTCCACTTCAATTGCATCCTCCATTCCAACAAATGGTTTCCCTCCAAGTCTTGCATAGTCTCCACTCAACACAGCATAATTATTGACAACAAGAACTTCCTGGTTAGCTCCTCTAGAGTTTCCACCAACTAACGCAGTAGCAGCTCCTGCTTGCATCATGTTGACAAAGAACCGATACATTGCCCCTATATCAACCGATGGTGTTCCTGAACCTACGTTAACAGTTGTTTGCCGACCTGGATTTCTCCTAGTATTAGGCTTGGCATTTCTATTGGTTGTGGTGCTTCCTCCACTAAGATTCACTCTTCTGTTTCTTGCCTCCATATCTTACTTCCTTAAATCTACATTCGAACCTTAGTAAGATATAGAAGAATGGTATAAGAGAGAGGAGAATAGAGATAATGCATATACTTATATATAGCAAATACAGGTATATTACTATAGCGTTATCCCATACCCCAATCTTATTCTCTAATTCATTAGAACTATGATTGTCAAAACTCTTTTTAAAGTTCGGATTCTTTAGTCTTACATAAACTTATGCTATGATACCAAGTTGTAGCATCCCTCATTTTGATGCCCGAAACTAAGCACTACAGATGCAGCAGTCACCTATAGTATTAATTTCCGGTGATAAAATATGGTTATATTAATGGTATCCATGATATCAGAAGCACCAGAATATGAATTTATTTAAACATAATTTCATTAACAACTTTTCTCATTACATTTCAATCATCATTTCATATTCATCACATAATCCCAAAACGTTGCCCAGGTTCAGATAAAATATAATAATTACAAATTACACCAAGAGCGACATACGAAGATGCCCCATTATATGATCAGAGTTACTAAATAGATAGATGCATTTACTGTCTGTTATCCCGCCTTTTGGCAAGGCCGTGACACCAAGAACTTGACTAGGAACTAAGGACAATCCGTCCCGAAGATCAGTTATACATAGGTTCACTATGGATACTAGCAAATTTGGTTCGAGTCCGGATCAAGCTACAATTAACATGACACAACAAGTAAAGCTATGAAAGCCAACATTCCAAATTTCAGGTCAATCGGAGTTCGTATGCTCAAGTTATGGGTCGATCAAAATCGAAAGAGAAAGACTTAGTTCGTATCCATCAAAGACCACTCTTCTTCGTATCCATCATGCCCATTCCCCTTCGTATCCATCAACGGTCGACATTTCATAACGGTTCCTTTCATGCGCACATCGTATCGATCTTCCCATCTACAAAGTTCATATCAATCGGCCAACGATCGATACAAAACATACTGCCGAACGATCGATACGAAGAACACATGCAATGATCGATACGAAAAGAGTCATGTTACATCGATACGAAGTAGCATCTAAAATCATCAATACGAATGAAGTTACATTAGGTCGATATGAAGAAACGTGGTCAAAAAGAGGAAACAGTCACTCGGCATGAAAAGTGGATCTCTTTGAGTCATCGCTCCACCTTATCGATACACGTCTGATCGGTACGCACAAGATCGGTAAGAAAGGCTATCGATACGAACAGTTCAGCCTACTTCAAATGCAACCTTCGATCGATCATAACTCAAAATCCACAAGTCCAAATGCTACTAAATTTTCACAGGAGCTTACTTACCACCTCATCATTGTCTCTAATCGATCTCAGCTCAAATGAATGTCATTTTGAACGATAAAAACAAGGTAGTGATCGATCAGGGATCGATCCCAGATGACCACGAATCGACCAAGTGGGCTGACCCATGTGGGATAAGAGGTATTCAGAGATCTAATCTAGATATATTCAGACTACACCTATAAATACCGGCCCTATGCCTTTAGGAAAGGGGCTTTTTGATGCCATTACACCGTTACTCTGCCGGAGATCCATTGTAACTTGAGTGTTTGAGTTGTTCTCTGTTGTAATCAGTTAGTAAACATCAATAAAACAAAAAAATCTTCCAAAGTGGACGTAGGTTACAACACCGAACCACTATAAATCTCTGTCTTTTACATTTATGTTTGCTGATTTTGGCGTGTTTGTTAGATTAGCCTCTGTTTACATTTAAATTCTTCATTTTAATCTCTTCAAATATGTCTGAAGAGTGTTGTGCCCAATTTTGGTACAAACACTTTGGTGCTTTCACTGAGAGAACCCAGTTTTTCTCCTTCTCATTTGATCTACTACCGTTGTTGGATTGCTGAAATCTAAGGAAGAGATCCAGATCTGATATCTAGTAGTTCCTTCCATCTATTCAGATTCCACCAGGTCTAAGAAAGAGCAACATCACTCACCATGGTTACTACCAGGACCGTTTCAACTACTGCAGATCCAGAAGGAAGGGATAGACAGAATCCCACGCAGTTGAACACAATGGGTCAAGCATCTGCCGGAGCTCCAGATCCACAAGGCCATGTGATTAGGGAGGAATTCTAGATTCTGATGCAAGAGCGAACCCAGAGCCGTCAGCAGCTCACCCAGTAGATCCGTGCCAACACGGAGCTCACGAACCAACTGAATGAGGAAAGATGAAGGAGATCCAGAAGGGATCGTGCTTCCTATTCATCTACCGAAAGCTTGCCTTCCTCTGATTATAATCATAGACCTACACGCCAACGGCTGGATGGAAACTATGCACAAGCCTCCGGGCATCAACATGCTCTGAACCTTGGACAATCGGGGGCTGGTCCTTCTACGGGACACTAAGCTGGACCCTCCTCCCAAGGAGGGGCACTTCCTTATCACACCATCGATAGCCACGCAGCTGCCGCCGCTGTAGACTTGGAAGCTAAGATTCGGAAAAGAGCATATCTGACCCTTTGTCAACATGTTTATGCTCCATAACCCTATGTTCCTGAAGACCCGGAGCCAAGAAGGCGAGGAAGGGACCGTCGACCGTGCCCGGACCGTCCCCACAACGTGGAACCCGACCATGCCTTGGCCCCGAATGTCCAAATACCTAACATTACAACCATGATCCGCCAAATGATCCGTGAAAGTCAAGGCCTTACTAATGACGACTGGGGAATCTCCCGAAGTCATACTCCATTTACTAATGACATTCTTTATGCCGAGCCACCTCGTCGATTCAGGATTCCCACTTTGCCCGTGTATGAAGGAAGTTCAGATCCTAATCAGCATATATTAAAGTATGAATGGCTCATGAACGCCACTCGAGCTGACGATGCAGTTAAGTGCAGGAGTTTCCACATTTCCTTGGGAGGTATTGCAACAATGTGGTTTACTCGTTTATCACCCAAATCTATTTCCAATTTCGATCAGTTGGCTACGAACTTTGTCGAACAACTCTACATGCATGTTACAAGGCCAAAGGATGTCAACACCTTGTCCAGCGTTACCCAAGCTCCAGGGGAGACACTCAGACGTTATCTGGAAAGGTTTTATGTTGCCTGTGCCGAGGTCAACAACCCAAATGTCAATTCTATCTTAATGGCATAGACTAAGGGAATTGATCCCAATTCCGAGTTTGGCAATTGGTTGGCTGGGAAACCCCCCGCGTCGTTGGATCGTTTCTATGCTAAGGCGGCCCAGTTTTTTAGGAGAGAAGACGCTAGATGATCTAGGAAGCAGGACGATGCGGGGCCTAGTGGTGAAGGCGTTCAAAGTAATGTTGCTGTGAAACAGACCAGTGAGAACTCTGACAACGTGCAATTGAATATTCGGAATAAGCAAGGTCAACAAAAGGGTAACGGGGGTCAGGGTAAGAAGCGAGACCAAAATCGTGGACCGAGACCCAGAGCTCCCATGTTTGACTGATATACCCTTTTGAATACATCCCTGGAGAATATTTATTTACAGACTTGTAATACTGGCCAGTATAAGAAAGCAGCTTCGAAACAGTCATCTGAGAAGCAGATTCAAACTAGAAAGTTCTGCAGATTCCACGATTGCTATGGCCACAATACTAATGAGTGTTGTCATTTACAAGACATCATTGAGAAGTTAATCAGAGAGAGGAAGTTGGAATAGTTCGTTCGAGCGTCGCAGGCTGGAGGTGTGGGCCCATCAAACCTGAATCAAGGTCAAAACTAGGCTAGACCAGAGGAACCCATGCGTACTAGCGGGAGGTTGGTAATAAATACAATTAGTAGTGGTCCTCATCCAGCTGATCGGAGCTGGAAGGAAATGGAGTCGTGTGCCAGTTCGATTAGGCATGCGGACTTCGAGTGTTGCAGTAATATTAATGATTGGGCTCTTGCGAAACAACAGAAAACGATGACAGACGACATTGTTTTTTGGAACAGAGATGCTGATAGAGTCGAAGCTCCCACTATCGATCCACTAGTCATATCAACTCAAATAGGTCCTGCTTGGATGAAGAGGATCTTGGTAGATAGTGGAAGCTCCGTGAATATTCTTTTTAAACAGGCTTATGACCAGATGAGAATGGAGGCGAAGGATCTAAAACCGTGTCAATCTTGCATACATGTCTTTAATGGAAGTGCAATGATACCCGCTGGGACGGTGGAGTTGCCAATCGAGTTGAGAATCAGAGATTACCGAAGAGTCCGGATGCTACAATTTGTTGTGTTAGACATTAATTCTCCGTATAATGCTTTCTTAGGCCGACCGGCCCTCGCAGAATTCAGGGCAGCTATTACCCCATGGTGTTTGACTCTTAAGTTTCCTACAGATAACGGGGTTGGAGTTGTTCAAGGAGATCGGGCGGCTGGACGCGCCTGTTATGTTGCTGAGCTACCGGAGGCACGGCAGAAAGAGAAGGGCAAGGACGTAGAGGAATCTCTCTGCGTTTGTTTTTCTGAAAATTGACAGCTAACACCTGGGCCTACGCTCGGGCGCCACAACCAGTTCCTGAAAGATCTTGATCCATGAGATAATGATAATGAAGAGGAAGTCAAAGATAGTCAGGCTTCCCCGACAGAGTTGACGATCGATGTTCCGACCAATGATAATGATGACTCCAGAATGATAAAGGTCGGATCTCAACTTAGCCACCAGATGAGAGAGGAATTGGTTAAATTTCTCTGAGCAAACCTCGATGTGTTTGCCTAGACTCACTCTAATATGTGTGGGATCTCGTTGGACATCACGAGCCATGCATTGAATATTGACCCGCGGCATGTCCCAGTCAAACAGAAAAGGCGCGATATGGATCCAGAGAGATCTTCCACCCTGAAGGAAGAGGTAAATAAACTCAAGTCGAATGGCTTTATTCAAGATGCATTATACTCGGAGTGGGTATCCAACCCAATGCTTGTTAGGAAATCAAATGGGAAATGGATAACTTGTGTGGACTACTTAGATCTGAATAAAGCCTGCCCTAAAGACAGTTTTCCACTTCCTAGAATTGATCAACTTGTAGATTCAACGGTCGGACACGAACTCTTATCTTTCATGGACGCATATTCCGGCTACAATCAAATACTGATGCACCTACCTGATCAGGAGCATACCAACTTTGTCACCGATTTGGGGCTCTATTGCTATAAAGTGATGTCGTTCGGACTCAAGAACGCTGGGGCAACTAACCAAAGGCTTATGAACCGAATGTTCGCTAACCAGATCGGAAAAACCATGGAGGTGTACGTGGACGATATGCTTGTAAAGTCACGGTTGTCCATCAATCATGTCAAAGACTTGGAAATAATGTTCAACATCCTTTGACGGTACCGAATGAAGTTCAACCCGTTAAAGTGTCACTTTGGAGTCGCATCCGGAATGTTCCTTGGATTCATTGTCAATGCTCGAGGAATCAAAGCCAATCCTGAGAAAATCTGGGCGATTTGGAATCTCAAGACTCCCAGAACCATAAAGCAAGTACAAAGCCTCAATAAGAAGGTGGTCGCCTTAAGCAGATTCATCTCCAAATCCACAGACAAGTGCATTCCCTTCTTCGATCTGATCAGGAAAGGAAAGCGGAATTTCGAATGGACTGAGGAGTGTGAAGGCGCATTACAAGCGCTGGTTCAACATCTGGCGATGCCAGCTATTCTATCAAAGCCGGTTGATCATGAAAGACTATATATCTACCTTGTAGTTTCAGCAAATGCGATCAGTGCTGCACTGATTTGGGAAGAAGATCGGATTCAGTGACCGGTCTACTATGTCAGCAAGCGATTGACTGGAGCAGAGAGAAACTACCCAAAGCTGGAAAAGCTGGCTTATTGCCTCGTCATTGCCTCGAGAAAGCTCCGTCCTTATTTCCAGGCTCACCCGATCACAGTCTACACCGACCAGCAGTTACGACAGGTCCTTACACGACCTGAGACGTATGGTAGATTGCTCAAGTGGAACATCGAGTTAAGTCAATTTTACATTGCTTATACACCGAGGCAAACCATTCATGACCAAGTTCTCGCGAACTTTATAACTGAATTCACTATAGCGGTGGACTTGCCCAAAACTAGTGAATCTCTCAAGTACATATGGAAGCTATACACTGATGGTGCATCGACCGTTGCTCAGGTGCTAGAGTAGTACTTGAAACTACAGAAGGTCGATCCAGATGTTGTGCTTTGAAGTTTGACTTCCGTGCAACTAACAACGAGGCAGAGTATGAAGCTTTACTCGCAGGACTCAGACTTGCCAGAGATTTGGAAATTATTGCTGTGGAGATCTACTGCGACTCACAATTGGTCGTATGCCAGGTTCAGAGAGAATACCAAGCTAGAGACTAGAGGTTAGCTGCTTATCTTGCTCGGGTTCAGGAAGTGTTAAATCAGTTCGACTACTATGTCATCCTTTGTATACCCTAGGAGCACAATCAGAAGGCCGATTCTTTGGCAAAACTGGCCAGCACCGGTGAGGCACAGCAAATGGGGCTCGTCCCCATTGAGACACTTACCACTCCGAGTATCGATCAGATGGAGACAGACTGGGTGTATGAGGCAACACCCGAGAAGGAGCCATGGATGACCCCGTTCAGGAATTATCTTGAGCATGGAGCTTTTCCTGAGCGCTGAAGTGGGAGAAGACAAGTTCTCCGAAAAGCTTCATGATTCATTATCCAGAATGGATTCATGTACAGGAGAGGATACTCTGTTCCTTTACTCCGGTGTATCGCCCATGGAGAAATCAAACGAATGTTACATGATGTGCATGAGGGTGAATGTGGCGATCACACTGGAGGACAAGCTCTTGCTAAGAAGATACTCTGATACGGATATTATTGGCCGACTGTGAATCAAGACGCATCAGACAATGCCAAAAAATGTGATAGATGCCAGAAGCATGCTCGAATTCCAAGAGCCTCGCCTACCGAAATCACTCAGATGGTCAGCCCATGGCCGTTCGTCGTATGGGGCATCGATATAATAGGATCTTTACCTCTGGCTAAAGGTGGTGCAAAGTACGCCATTGTTGCAGTTGACTACTTTACAAAATAGGCGGAAGCCAAGCCCTTTGCTACCCATGACGAAGAAAGTGATCAACTTTGTTGTACGCAACATCATCTGTCATTTTGGCCTCCCACAAACAATTATCACTAACAACGGCGCCCAATTCAATAGTCTCGAGTTCAAGAATTTCTGTCAACGTTTCCACATCCAGAAGAAATTCTTGGCAATCGCTCACGCTCAAGCAAATGAACAGGTTGAAGCTGTTAAAAAAGTTATTAAGTCCATCCTGAAGAAACGACTGGAGAAGGCTGAAGACAGATGGGTCAGTGAACTTCCCATGGCCCTATGGGCATATCGAACTACCCACAAGTCCATGACCGGCCACACTCCATTTTCACTTTCCTACGGCTCTGAAGCCGTTATTCCAGTTGAGTTGGAAGTACCTTCTCATCATGTGACATATTATGATCTAATGACGAATGTCATATTACTTGTTGAATCTCTGGATTTATTGGATGAGAAGTGTGAAGAGGCTGATTTGAGGGCACTCGCACACCGAAGTCGAGTCGCCCGATTATACAATGCTAAGGTCCAATCCAGAACCTTTGAACTTAGCGATCTCGTACTCAAGAGAATCTATCTGGTCCTTTCACATATGAAACCAACATGGGAAGGATCGTATGTAATCGAGAGATGACTTGGAGACGGCACATTCAAACTATCAACTGTTGATGGTCTCACTTTACCAAGAGTGTGGAACATCGAGAGTCTTCATCGTATTACAGATAACAGGCTTTATTTATTCATTTAGTCTGCTTTTCCTTTGAAATTTGTTTATGCATTTCAAAATTAGGCAACTGACTTTGCCGTACTTTCTTATTTCAGCAATAAAATGAAAACTTGTCAAGCCAGAGTGGCGATTCATGAAATGCGTCATGCGACCATCATGATACACAAAGAGATAAGTTCTATCTTACGATGGGGCTTACTCAAATAGGGAGTGATTGTGATCCGACCGGTCACTCGCTAAGTGAAACCCCGAGCTCGGGGGCAAGCAACCATGTTAAAGCCAAAAGGATTGATACACGACAATCCTCTAACAAACTCCAGTTCCCAGAGTGCCAGCTGGAGTACAAACTTAAAATCCAAACTCAAAGAGGATGGATCCGTCCATCCACGACTTTGATTGCTAAATCAAGGTGGATGTGATTTGACCGTCCGCAGCCTTGATCAACTCCTTGTTCCCAGAGTGCGAACAGGATCCTAATACCTAAATAGATGTGATTGACCATCTGTCGACAAACTCCAGATTCCCGGAGTGCGAATTGGAGTATAAATATAATCGAGTGTGACTGACCACCCATCAACTAACTCTAGGCCCAAGAGCACGGACTGGAGTATAAACACCAAATAGGTGTGATTGACCACCCATCAACTAACTCCAGATTCCCGGAGTGCGAACTGGAGTATAAACATCAACTAACTCTGATCCCAAGAGTGCGGGCCGAAGTGCAAACGCCAAATAGATGTGACTAACCGCCTATCGACCAACTCTGGTCCCCAGAGCGCGGACTGGAGTATAAACATAAATCGGGTGTGAACCGACCGCCCACGAGATAACTCTAAGTCCCCAGAGTGCAGATTGGAGTATAAACATAAAACGGGTATGACTGACTTCCTGCAAATTAACTTATGTCCCCAGAGTGCGGACATAATTCCGAGCATTATGCAGGCATGACTTGTTTGCGCCAAAAATGGTCACAAAACCCAAGTGTTGTGAAAGCACCAAACTATGAGTATGAATCAACAATATGGCAAACACAAGTCATAGATCTAAATAAGCAACAAACAACGATCCAGAAATAAATCACAAGAACACGAGATTTATAGTGGTTCGGCTATCTCCAGCCTACGTCCACTTCAATGGTTTTTATCTTTTATTGATGTTCTTTGCTGATTACAAATGATTACAGCAGATACAATGAATGAACTCAAGTATAACAGCAATGGAAAGAAGTAGAATTGAATCCGGTAGAGTCTAGACGTTGGGCCGCCAAAAAGATCCCTTTTTTGCAGGCTTCTGGAGGCTATTTATAGGCGTAGGAGGCTGAGATCGCGCTCAAACTTCGGGAGACTTCTTCTGGCACGTGAGGGGGCCCACGCGACCGACCCCACCAAGTTTCGACTCGATCTGCAATCGATATGAAGCAATTTCGTATCCATCAAGAAATGATCCAATCGAGTTGAAACTTGATGGGATTGTTCTTTACCTTGTATGTAGGCTCCTGTGAAAATTTCATTCATTTGGATCAATGGTTCATGAGATATGATCGATACGAAATTGCACTTTCGTGAACACTACTGCGTTCGAATCCATGTTTCGTATCCACCCGTTCGACTCGATCGGAGCACGTGCGCGTGCAATGATGTGTCGTGAAATCCCTGGGTCGATCCGCTTTGAGTGCCGAGTTCGACCAAGCAACCCGCATCTAGCGCTTAAGTTTCGCTCGTATCGACTATTTGTTCGCATCCAGTTGTTTTAGTCTTTATTCGAATCACTGTGATGGATTCGAAGTATCTTGACCACGATGGATACGAGCTCAACCGATACGAACAGAGCCTTGGGATGGATTCGAATAGACCGAGGCAG
The DNA here is from genome assembly GCA_030737815.1 of Allium fistulosum. Classification (NCBI taxonomy): domain Eukaryota; kingdom Viridiplantae; phylum Streptophyta; class Magnoliopsida; order Asparagales; family Amaryllidaceae; genus Allium; species Allium fistulosum. Next base: position 333,265,431 of record CM060906.1, read on the forward strand.
TATCCCTGTGATGGATACGAAATCGATCGATTCGAACAAGCCAGTATGATGATCGATGCGAGTATGATGGATTCGAACTGCACTAAACCTGATGGATACGAACACACTGAGGCGATGCCATTCCGATGGATACGAACCCGATGGATTCGAAATGGTCATGTCCTCGGTTCACCGATGGATACGAACACACTAAGGCGATGCCATTCCGATGGATACGAACCTGATGGATTCGAAATGGTCATTGCCTCACTGATGGATACGAACTACATATTCTTCCTATCTTGTATCGATCATATCTCCTCCGTATGAACTCCGATTTACTTGAAACTTGAAATGTGGCCTCTCCTAGCATTGATCATCATCTCAATCGATTATGTCCCGATCGGAGCCCGGTCCAATTTTTACGACATCCATTGCAGCCTTGTTTCTAGTCGATCCCCAATCCCGATATCCATCGTTCCTTGCCAATTTGTTGATATTCTAGCTTTGACCAAAAGGTGGGATAACATTTTGCCCCCAAAACATGCCTTGTGATAATAAGGCGTGTTTTGAATAACTCTGAATCCGATATCTGAAGTCCATAGCCAATTCCATGCCCATCCAAACTCGATAACCGAGTTTCAATCCATCCTTATCCAATAGCCAATAACCGAATCCAGGACCTCTCCGGGTCGATATCCAGATCCATAACCTCTCCAAGCTCTTGCCAAACGCAATCCACACCTGACGACCTTGGTCAAGTGTCCCTGGACGTTGAGCTAACCTCTTCGGGTTCTTTCCAAGCGCAATCCACACCTGGCGATCGTGGTCCAGTGTCCCTGGACGTAAGTAATGTCATGGCTTAAGTCCTAAGCCGAATCCTAGTCGCTTCGGACCCTTGTTGAGCATAGTCCATACTCAACGACCTGAAACGATAATCGATAATAGGGGGCCTAAGTCCTAGGCCGAATCCTGGTCTCTCCGGACCCTTATCGAGCATAGTCCATGCTCGATGACCTGAATGAGTCACTTTACCGCGTTCGGGCAAAACGACTCACCCCTTGCTAGGCATAATCCATACCCGACGACCGTTTATCAAAACCCAAACAAAATTCCAGTCAAAATCCAATCCAAAATCTAAGTCAAACCAAAAAATTAGAAATCCAAACCAGCATCCAAAACAGGAACCAGTCATCCAAACGAAAATCCAAAACAGAAAGCAAACAAAACCAGGAGTTCAAACTAAACTCCAAAACCAAACCAGAAAACCAAGTGTCCAATCCAAAACAAAAAACAGATTTCGCAAACCATAGCTCTGCGGTTTATCATCATTCAGAGCATGCCTAGGGGCTATCTCCGTCCCCGTACATGTGTAAATGACTTGGTTGCTCGCCAATGGTTTGTTACTTATTTCATATTATCCTGGTCAATGGATAGCCAATCGACCGTCATTCCTGGGCCTCACATCATCATGGTTTGAGGTAGGCGATGGTTGCTCCTGCTCCACCGCTGCATTCCGTACCGCAACATACTGCCTCAATTGTCCATTCCTCACATGCTCCTCAATTATGTCCTTTAAGTGCCTGCAGTTGTTGGTATCGTGTCCATCCAAATCATGGAAGAGACAGTGCCATCCTGATGCCCTTTCTCGTTCAGAAGGTTCTCTCCTAGTTGGCCTTCGGTAAGGAAGGCGATTCTGGGTTTCCATGTATATCCGCTTCAGCGTCTCGTTTAATCCTGTGTATGTGGAAAACTTTGGATCCTTCCATCGCTTCTTGACTTTTCCTGAATCGTCATCCAGCTTCCTCTTTCATTTGTCTTTATCCGGGTTTCCGTTGGATGGTCCTCCACCCTCAGTCGCATTCACCTCCTTTAACTTTAAATCCATACATGCATCTTCTTGCCGAAGGAACCTTTCAGCTTCATGGAAGAATTCCCCGAGATCCAGTGGCGGGTCTCGTACTAAAGATACCTTAAAATCCGAATCCTCTCAGACTCCCGACACCGCCACCATCAAAACCATCGATGGATCCGGTCGATCCAACGAAGCAACCGCTGCATTGAATCGAGTTAAAAATGCTCTAAGTGATTCATCCGTCCTTTGCTTTACCGATGTTAGCGTCATTACGTTCTTTGGTCTCTTGATATGAACCCGAAACTGCCCCAAAAACCTATCCACCAATTCCCTCCAAGTCCTAATAAAACCTTCTTTCAACTGCCTAAACCACATTGCAGCTAGATCTGTCAAATACAACGGGAAACACCGGGCCATTACTTCCTCCGATGCCCCCAACACTTCCATGTGTCTGGTGTATCTCATCAAGTGATCGGTTGGATCAGCCTTGCCATTATATACTTCCACGCTAGGTAACTTGAACTAAGGTGGATTCTGAGCTATCCTGATTTCCCGGGCGAACGGACTCCTGTTCACTCCTTCCAAATCTCTATTGGTCAAACCTCCACGCATAGTCTTCCTAATGATTTCCACTAATCCAGCGTTGTCAGTCAGAGGTTGCCCCCCATGCTCCCGAGGGAACTCCGGCACATATTCTTCATGTGGCTCATTAGCAGCAACGTTGGCCCTATCCTGTTGAACTCCTTCCAAAGGTCCTCCTATGTTGGACCCTGCGGGTCTTCCCCCAAGTGCTTGTTGATCGCATTTTGGTCCCGCATTCTGACCTTGAGCTTGATCTCTGTTAGTTTTTGCAATCCCAACTCCTTGTTCAGCACTTGCAGTTGCTGTAGTTGGTCCAAGGTTCTGCATATTTGCTGCTCTTATCTGTTCAAAGAAATTATGCAGCATCTCTTGCTGAGTCTTCATCATCCTCTCTTGCAATGAATTTGCTATAGCTTCCATTTCATCTCTGGTGATGTAAATCGAAGCTTGCCCTTCTCCAACACCATAGGATGCCTCTTGACTTCCTCCCTATTGGCTTCTCTCAGCTCTTTGTCTTGTTTGTCGAGTCATTGTTGAGTCAATCTGAATCCTTCAAACTTTCAAATCTAAACTTTGAATCTGGTGTAGCGGGTCCTGAGTTCAGTTCACAATGAAAGCACCAAAGTGTTTGCGCCAAAAATGGTCACAAACCCCAAGTGTTGTGAAAGCACCAAACTATGAGTATGAAGCAGCAATATGGCAAACACAAGTCACAGATCTAAATAAGCAACAAACAACGATCCAGAAATAAATCACAAGAACACAAGATTTATAGTGGTTCGGCTATCTCCGGCCTACGTCCACTTCAATGGTTTTTTATTGATGTTCTTTGCTGATTACAAATGATTACAGCAGATATAATGAATGAACTCGAGTATAACAACAATGGAAAGAAGTAGAATTGAATCCGGCAGAGTCTAGACGTTGGGCCACCAAAAAGATCCCTTTTCTGCAGGCTTCTGGAGGCTATTATAGGCGTAGGAGGCTGAGATCGCGCTCAAACTTCGGGAGACTTCTTTTGGCATGTGAGGGGGCCCACGCAACCGACCCCACCAAGTTTCGACTCGATCTGCGATCGATACGAAGCAATTTCGTATCCATCAAGAAATGATCCAATCGAGCTGAAACTTGGCAGGATTGTTCTTTACCTTGTACGTAGGCTCCTGTGAAAATTTCATTGCATTTGGATCAATGGTTCATGAGATATGATCGATACGAGATTGCACTTTCGTGAACACTACTGCGTTCGAATCCATGTTTTGTATCCACTAGTTCGACTCGATCGGAGCACGTGCGCGTGCAATGATGTGTCGCGAAATCCTTGGGTCGATCTGCTTTGAGTGCCGAGTTCGACCAAGCAACCCGCATCTAGCGCTTAAGTTTCGCTAGTATCGACTATTTGTTCGCATCCAGTTGTTTTAGTCTTTATTCGAATCACTGTGATGGATTCGAAGTATCTTGACCACGATGGATACGAGCTCAACCGATATGAACAGAGCCTTGGGATGGATTCGAATAGGCCGAGGCGGTATCCCTGTGATGGATACGAAATCGATCGATTCGAACAAGCCAGTATAATGATCGATGCGAGTATGATGGATTCGAACTGCACTAAACCTGATGGATACGAACACACTGAGGCGATGCCATTCCGATGGATACGAACCTGATGGATTCGAAATGGGCATTGCCTCAGTTCACCGATGGATACGAACTACATAATCTTCCTATCTTGTATCGATCGTATCTCCTCCGTATGAACTCCGATTTACTTGAAACTTGAAATGTGGCCTCTCCTAGCATTGATCATCATCTCAATCGATTCCGTCCCGATCGTAGCCCGGTCAAATTTTGACGACATCCATTGCAGCCTTGTTTCTAGTCGATCTCCAATCCCGATATCCATCGTTCCTTGCCAATTTGTTGATATTCTAGCTTTGATCAAAAGGTGGGATAACATGACTGACCGCCGACATACAAGTCCAATCCCAGAGTGTGGATGCAATTACCAATAGATGAGCGAGTGTGATCCAACCACTCAAACTCGCTTGGCTTTAACTTTGTTCCGACTAAGTTAAGTTAAACTTATTGAAGCAGAAAGCGACTGTCGATCGACCACTTCAATTCTCCATAGAACTGGGGGCAGAGCTCAAGGACAAGCTGCTAACCGAGACAGTGCAACATTGGGACTCGACTTAACGTTTGGTTATGACCCGAAGCCATGACTTTAGGACTTAACAACCGAACTCAAGTCCGACCCGGAGACTAAAGCCTCACAGTTACATTTGGTGGAAATTCGAGTGCTAAAACACTTAAACAACTAAACATAGAGCTATGTTAAAGACAAAAGGAAATTTTATTTCTACTATTCTTTGGAAAAAAGACAAGTACAAAAACTTATTCCAAGAATTCCTATAAGCGGGGGCCGAACCCGCATCTATACACGGCCTCAGAAAAGCAAAATGAAATCCTATCCTATCTATCTACCAAAAGAAGAAATAGAAGGACATGTCTACTCCTTCGACTTTTTCTTCTTCTTCCTCAGCGTTGACCCACTAGAACTGTCGCTTGGATGCCTCTTCGAGCCTTTGCCTTCCCGACATCCTTTTGCTGGTTGGTCTTCGGTCGGGGGAATTACAGTGGTCTCTTCCTCCGAACTCATAGGGATCGGATACTTTCTAAATGCAGAGCCGGAGGAATGGTGGCACATTCAGTGTAGGAAGACGAAGGAGGCACGCCAGTATCGACGATTGTGCCACCAGGAGAAATCATACGCATAGGGACCGGGCCGGGACCCGCCATACCACCTCCAACACTACTGGCCCGCTGGCCTTGCTCTATTTCGGCTGTGATTTCTGCCATTATCTCATCAGCCCTTTGTGCGCTAACACCTGCCAGAATGCTGCTAGTTGGGCCCGAGGAGCTAGCTCATCTTCACCTATATTAAAAGGTAGAACAGTGATTAGGTCATTTTGGTGGTCGAGGAGTGCTTCCATCATTTGTTCGCAAGAACAAAACTGCTCTCGTGCACCTCCCCGGTTAATGTAGCGGCTGTTGTGGTCGTTGCCTCCATCATAATAGCCTCTTGTTCATGATGCAATTCTTCGGTTGCAAGAGGATCCGTTGATGCAACATCTATAACTGAATAAAGATAAGAGAAGATATTAGTGATGTCTTCCGACAATGCTCCTGCACTTAGGCAAACGGAAGAAGCGTTCAGAGTACCTTCCTTAGATTGACTCATATGTCAAGCCGGAGCACCTTTAGAGACATGTTCGTATACTGGAGATAGGCGTGGTTGGTCAGGGTCGTACGTCGGAACAGCCGGAAGATCAATTGCAGATGTAAGCTCGGGTTGGGTAGCTGCAGGCATCTCAGAGCTTACTTCATGATGCTCGATTCCGGATCCTTCTCCAACGTCCAGATACATGGCAGCAAGTTTTTCCTTTTCAAAAGTGAAGATGGCGTCATGAAGAACCTTTGGCTCATCTCCAACTAAAATCCGATTTTCAAGCTCAAAGTCGTCGATAGTTGAAGTGTTGCAGTCCGCCTTCTTGTCCTCTACCAGGCGGTGCCATGCATTGTATAGATGGAATGGGTAGTCTTCGAGCCAGCCTAGGTTGTGTTGTTTTAAGACATTGACATTATATGTGACCAGGGATCCTCAATATCACTTTCCATCCTGGTCTCCGCCGCTTTTGCCTCAGTTTCGATTCTGGCTTCAGCTTCTTCTACCTTTAAGACCATGGCATCCCTTTCGCTCCTAAGAGCCACTGTCTGCTCACACGCTTCTTGGGCAGCTTTATTAGCGTCCTTTTACTTTGATGGCCTCAGTAAACTTCACCTTTAGCTCCTCAAGTTCTTTGAGCGCAACATCCCTTTCTGCCACGACAATGGTGGTCCTATGGCCGATCTCTTCAACCAAGGCAAGTGCTCCTGCCGCATCTTTTCCACAGACTTATTCATCTCGTCGGCTCTCTTATTGGCCTTCATTTCTGAATCCCTTAAAGTTTCATTTTGTTGGTAAGCACTTGCACTATACGGTCCTTCTGGGCAAGATCTTTCTCCAGTTTCTCGATTGTTTTCGCCCGATCGAAGGCCACCACCGAAGCTTTCTCTGCCGTCTTCACCCATTATCGGTATTGATTGTAGACATCATATACATAATCATGTACCGTTTGCTCTGCCTCATTAGGGATTCGCTTTAAGTTTGGGGGGAAATGGAAGCCATCAAAGCAGATGTTTGGAAAATCCGTCTTTAACTTAGCTATTCTAATGGCCCCTTCTCCCATGGGCTCCATAGCAGTCGATGTGGTGACAACGAGAGTTTCTACATCATATCTACGACGTTGCTCGCCAGGCCTCGAAGTTTGGGGAGGCATTACGTGACGTGAAGTTTCAGCACTTTGTTTTTCGGAGCCGGAGGGTTGCGAGGGACCTCTAAGTAGTGGAGAACGCGATCGGGAACGATGCCTACTTTGATATTGCCGCTCCCTCTCCCTCTCTCTCTCCCTATCCCTTTCGTAACGCTCCCTCTCTTGGCTGGAGCACCCATGATCATGTTCTCTTTCGGACTCATACCTGTGAGATTCGGAATATGAACTAGAAGAATGGCGTGCAGCACGAAGACTACCGACATAGATCCCCGCTTCGACATCGTATATGTAAAATGGAAAGAGAAACGGAGTTAGATATCTCCAGAGATTGAGAAACATGTGATTAAAGGTTGTGTGGAGCCGTGAAGTGTGTGCGTGCATATGAAAACCCCACAACCAACCGGTTGTGGCAGCCATGCTTGAAGGAGTTGGCTCCCCTATATCTTAAGCACCTTGAAGCCCTTCTAATCCGATATCTTGATGTAAAGACAAGTCACCTGGAATGGGAATGTCTGCCAGTCCCTCAAAAGAACTCTCCATTCACGGAGGAGAAGTCTCTGCACTTACACCAGCTATAACGGGCGGAGATAGCACGACGGTTTTGCATCTCATGGCTTTATGGGCAATAGACTTTCCTCTTCTTTTCAGCTCTAAAGATCGAAGACTTTGCGAGGGCCCAACTACGGGCTCGTCTCTAGTGGGCACATTCTCATCACTACCCTGTTCTGTAATCACGACACTAGGAGCTCTTCTCCCTCCATCCCTCGTGGGGGCCATTCTGAGAACTCCCGCCGATCCGATGCTCTGGTCTCTATCTATCAGCCCCACGGCAATCAAATTTTCATATGTGAGGACTTCGTCGATTTCTCTATGCGTGGCTATGACCGCTTGAAGAACCCTTACTATTTCTTTAAACCGAGCCCCTTCGGGTTGCGGACTCGAAGCTGTATAAGAAGCAAAGTGTTGAACTAGGAACCAATTGATATTGTCATGTTAATCAACAAAGAGGTTGGAGCACTTACGTTTGACTAGCCACCATCTGGCTAATCCCGGTGGACACCGAACGAAGAACCATTCGGTCTTAAAGTAGCTTAGCTTGCTCCAAGATCCCGCAACTACCTAGCAATTTCTAACTGCTTCCAGAAAAGTGAAAGAAGGGTTGTCCCCATGACTTTTTTTGTTGAACAGATATTTGATCTCTTCCACAGTCGGAGGTCGGAAGAGGTGCTCTATGAAGATAACAAACAGACTGTTGAGCAAGGCATACCCATTCGGGTGCAACTGGGACAGAGCGATCGTCAAGAAAAGCAACACTTCCCGAATGAACTGATTGAAGGGATGAAGTGTCCCGGCTACACACATGAATCTATTGCAAGCTGTGTATCCCTACAAGGGGTTGTGAGCTCTATCTTATGGCCCCAGCAATAAGACATCATTTAGCGACAACCTGTGCCTTAGGAAAATTCTGTCTAGCATGTCTTCGAAGATATTAGAGCGGACAGAATCTTGCGGGTTCATAATAAAAGCAACACCCGGCATCTTGTCCGGAGTGGGACTTATTACTTCTGCTGCAATGGCTGGCATTTCGATTACTGAAAGAGGAGGACTCTAGACATCATGCGGCTTAGAACTTCCGGGTTCCATAGCTATTGACCTCAGTAAAAACCATTGTTATATGGCAAGAAACCCGTGTTCCTCCTAGTGCGAAGTGCGTGAATGTGTTGTGCAGTGCAGTGCTATATAATACTTAAAATTCTACAAAAGTTGAAGGGCGTTCAAACGATGAGACTTCGAGTTTCAACCAGAGTGACCGTCATCGCTAACCGTCACAACCGTGTCATCCTGACTTCGAAGAATGATACATGTTAGAGTTCATGAAATTTGTCAAGTTACAGTTCCATCAACGAGCTTCGAAAGGTAGTCAAATATGCAGTGAAACTGTTAATCCAATCATGCAAGGCAGAAGCTCATCGGAGTTAAATATTCGAATGTGCAAAAAAGTTCACATCCACCATTCACTTATGCAAGGCAGAAGTTCAAACTTGGATCGTTCCACAGAAGCCCGATTTCGTACCGATCAAGATAAAACAGGCTTCATATCGATCACCGACCGAGGATTTCGTATCGATCTCCAACAAGGGATTTCGTATCGGTTCCCTACAATGGGAGTTCGTATCGATCATTGGCTCCTTAACTTCGTATCGATCGCTTCAGATCGATACGAAGTTCCACCACACCAGATTAATACGAAACTCCTCCTTTCACATATCGGTCCCGGATCGATGCAAACTTCCCATTCTAGATCGATACAAGATCTGATTTCTTTCTTCCTTCATCGTTACAAGATCGAGGCTAAGTGTCCTTCCACTGATTCTTTCATATCCACCGGTGATCCTTCTTCTCCAACCAGCTTGAACGTTGTTTCCTCCTCCCTCAACCATGCTCCGACCCAACTCCGGCCTCGACACCGCTGGAATCAACCACGAACATGGACGAATTGTCATTAGAACTCGAATCCCATCGTTTTAATATGAACTGATTGGTCAATTACCTAATTTAGACAGTTGGTTCGAGGGATTAAAAGTTTATGTGATTCGAAGACTAAGTCAGATTCTCTTTCTCAACCCCTTGATCAATACGCAAGGCAGAAGTAAGAGTGATGGCAAGTGAGAATTTGGCTAAGCCCATAACATATTTATATGGGTGTAAAAGTAAGGGAAAGAAACGTTTCGTCTCCTAGTACTCAAAATTGTTTGGAACAGTCATAAAGTCATCGATACGCAGAGCCTCCTTCGTATCCATCCACCTAGATCGATCAGAGGTGCAGCTGTTCGTGTCCATCAGCGGTATACCTTATATGCCATCGATACGAACGCTACCGCCAAGTCATATTTAGATTGTTCAATTCCATCGATACGAAACTATAATTTTGTATCCATCCACTCGAAGACCACAAGAGTTCGTACCCATTGGTACGAAGCATTTCAAAGAACCAACTGATTCGTATCAATAGCCATCGATACAAAGGATGTTCTCCAACTTCTCAAATCGATCCAGGAGAGGATCAATACAAAGGGACACCCTAAAACAGCCACCGAACATTATTACAACTCGAATTTCACATCGATCCATGAGAGGATCGATACGAAACTTGATACAAACAAAAAACTAAAAAACTTGACAACGACCCGTGAATGTGCAAACGTGAACAGGAGTCAGGTTAACATACGTGCATGTATAATGGACTTTCAATTTTCAAAATTGACAGGAATTGAATGCTCACCCGATGACAATTAAAACAGTGAACAACAAATTGCTAGCACTCAACACTCAGTTACAACAAAACACTGCATGATCATTGGCAGTCAACAATTCAGCATTTATATTACTGGAAATCAATCAAAGGTTACATCTTTCGACGATAAGACAACAACTATTCACAAATCAGATAGGACTCTTTAGAATGGAGCTTGCAGCTTTTCAAAGCATTTTATGTTCACACAAGACGTACTTTGGGGGGCAAATATTATCCCGCCTTTTGGCAAGGCCATGACAACAAGAACTTGACTAGAAACCAAGGACAATCCGTCCCGAAGATCGGTTGTACATAGGTTCTCTATGGATACTAGCAAATTTGGTTCGAGTCCGGATCAAGCTACAATTAACATGACACGACAAACAAAGCTATGAAAGCCAAGGTTCCAAATTTCATGTCAATCGGAGTTCGTATGCTCAAGTTATGGATCGATCAAAATCAAGAGAGAAGGACTCGGTTCGTATCCATCAAAGACCACTCTTCTTCGTATCCATCATGCCCATTCCCCTACATATCCATCAATGGTCGACATTTCGTATCAGTTCCATTCATGTGCACTTCGTATCAATCTTCCCATCTACATAGTTCGTATCGATCAGCCAACGATCGGTACGAAACATACTACCGAACGATCGATCGAAGAACACATGCAATGATCGATACGAAAAGAGTCATTTTACATCGATACGAAGCAGCATCTAAAAGCATCAATACGAATGAAGTTACATTTGGTCGATACGAAGAGACATGGTCAAAAAGAGGAAATGGTCACTCGGCATGAAAAGTGGACCTACCCTGAGTCATCACTCCACGTCATCGATACACGTCTGATCGGTACGCACAAGATCTGTACGAAAGGCTATCGATACGAACTGTGATCGATACGAACAGTTCAGCCTACTTCAAATGCAACCTTGGATCGATCATAACTCAAAATCCATAAGTCCAAATGCTACGAATTTTCACAGGAGCTTACTTACCACCTCAACATTGTCTCTAATCGATCTCAGCTCAAATGAATGTCGTTTTGATCGATACGAACAAGGTAGTGATCGATCAGGAATCGATCCCAGATGACCTCGAATCGATCAAGTAGGCCCACCCACGTAGGAGAAGAGGTATTTCGATATCTAAGCCAGATATTTTCAGACTACACCTATAAATAACAGCCCTATGCCTTCAGAAAAGGGACTTTTTGATGCCATTACATCGTTACTCTACCGGATATCCATTGTAACTTGAGTGTTTGAGTTATCTCTGTTGTAATCAGTTAGTAAACATCAATAAAACAGCAAGTCTTCTAAAAGTGGACGTAGGCTACAATGCCAAACCACTATAAATCTTCGTCCTTTTACATTTATGTTTGTTGATTTTGGCGTGTTTGTTAGATTAGCCACCGTTTACATTTAAATTCTTCATTTTAATCTCTTCAAATACGTCGAAGAGTGTTGTGCCCAATTTTGGTTCAAACACTGTCAATACATTCATACAATAACTGACATAACACAGTGGATAATAAGTATAGATAAACTCCTACATAGCTAGCTTTTGCCTCATGCACGCCTTTGGAAGCTTTATTCGCCAAAACCTTCTTAACCTGTAAAGTCCCTTACTCGCGACCTACTCGAATATAATTTTGAGCACCCGAGAGTTCAAGGGGGAAAACATAAACTTTGAGTCAGACAAAAAGCCTGGTGTGAATAGTAATACGTCGTCTCGATTAGTTGATATCTAGTGAGAGCACGCGTTGAACGGAATGGGTTTTTCCCTCACTAATATCTGTTTAAAAGTACATCTTTTGCAAATCAATTTCCTGCAAACAAACTGGTCATATAGACTATATAAACAATAATATGCTTGCAAGCAATATAGATAACCATGACTATCCATCAAATCAACGGACTTCCCATCCCAATGTTTAGTTTTCACAGGATAATTACCAACCTATATGGCGGACTCGGGCCAACCAAATATTTCAAATGTTCTAACTGACCGTTAGAGGAAAACTAGATGGTCTGTATGAAACTTAATCTATAGTCAACTAATCCTAATGGTTTTGCGAGCTCGCCAATAACCTAATCCATCTTTGTATATTCCTTTCTATGCGTACACCTACTTTTAGTCTTATCCTGACACAGCCCTACGCACTGGAATTTGGGACTAATATCAGCTGGGGGCTAACAGCTGAAGTATAGGGAACTGCCCTACACCAATCTCATCTGGCCTTCTAATCTCTAGTCAATTTATCCTATCAAAATCTAAAGTGATAAGAATAATAATCTCTTTAGTAAAATTTTGGGCTAAATACCCTATTTATTTCCTTGAAAACATAATTTCTTACAAATGTTTCCCCCCCCCCGAAATCATACTTTCAAAACAAGGGAAATATACTCATTTACTTTACCCAAAATAATTGTGCCATGATATGTGCTTTAATATAAAAAAATTGGTGAAGTTCGAACTCATTTAAGGTTATAGCCTCTCAAAACAATAGGCCATAAATCCTAAACAATGTAAAGCCTTTACAATGAAAAAGCTCGACGACATTGCCATTAAAGGTCTTTCCCCTTATTTGGTATAAATAAGTTAAAGCCTTTAACTTTTAAAACATAAGGCCATTAGGCCAAACAATATACAGACTTTATATTAATAAACGCGACAAGGCTAATGTCGATGAGAGTCTTCACCCCACAAACAAGTTAAAGTCTTTCATTTATAAAACTCAAGGCCATAAGGCCAAAATAAACCACTTTGCATATATGGGTTGATGCATACATTTGGCATCCCCAAAGGTATGTATAATAGAAAGTTATAACACTTGAAAATGAATAAGGTCAATGTAATAGGGTCGAAATCAATAACAAAATTTGCGGCATCATTATCGCCACTATAAAGCTCTTTGAAAGCATTGGGTTGGTGGCAATATTGAAAACATACGGCACTAGGCCATTTTATATAAAATGCGGTGCTTAAACCATGCGGCAAGGACCATGTCGAAGACCGTGATACCTGCTTCGACTCTATACACTCCGCTTCTACCACACCGATCCATTCCATATCAATTGACTATAGATATCATATATATATCACTGGCGAGTGGCTTTAGAAAGAATAGGTATGGAGAGATGAGATGCGACATGTGGCAAAGCCGTAAATAACATTAAAACTAAATTTTCACTACTAAAAGTATATTCTATTCACCAACTCCCTTTATTTTTCAAAATCTAATTGGATAACAATTTTCTTTATAAAACCCTTTACCAGAAATCGGCATTAGAGCAGATTTATCAATTTCAAAAACATTTCCAAACCCTTAATATTATATTAATATAGTAATTTTGCCCTTCTAGCTTAATAATTTTATAACCCTTCATAACACTTGGGAATAATCCCTAAAAATTATAATAAATCGAATTTTATACATTCTTTAACATATAAAAATTTCAAGGATAAAATCATAATTTAATTATTTTAATAATTAAACCTGTAATTTTCCAGACCTAGAAAATTCACAATAAAATAATTGTTGTTAGGAAAATTATGAAATTCAAAACCCACTTGTAAAGTATTATTCTAAACCACATATCCGAGTTTTAGAGCATTTGGGTCATAGAAATTAGGTTTTCACTCTTAAAACCTATTAAATAATTTCATAATAAATCCTATCATTCATCAATCAAGCATATAATCATCCAATACTTTAAAATATGGCATACTATCACCAATGGTTCAGATTTAAACTCAAAATCAAAAACAATAACTAAAACACGAGATGCATATATTTATTATTCACCTTGAATGGATTAAGAAGATTGAGATTTGTGTTTGATTTGATCTCCTTAGCTTTGATCTTGTTTTCCTAGCTTGTGTTCTCTTTGAAACCTTTCTAGCAATGGCCGGCCTAAACCCTTGTTTCATTTTCGTTCGTGAATGAGTAAAGTGAGGGAGGAAATGAGAATAACGGTTTATGATAAGAAATTGTGCTCTTTTCCTATTTTTCCCTCCTCATGTGCCCTCCTACTTATTAATATTCTTCTTGATTTTATTAATTCATTAATTAGGCTCGACCTCTACTAAATCTCAATCTCCTTATCATTCAACATTATTTTATTTATTTACCCACTTAAATGTCATAAATAATGTTAATCAAAATTAGGGTTATTATAGATATAGCCCATGTAAATATGATGAACATATGAATGAATAAATTTATAATGTTTCCTTAAGATGTAGCAAAAAAAGCACCTTAATTGATGAATAAAGCTCCTAGATTCGATTGAATCAACCTATGGATTTTGCAAGAATCAGGAGATGACAATCAGCTTTTATGTTTTGATTTTATTTGGGTTTGGCCATAGATGTTATGGAATTTTTGGTAATGTTAGACGGTGGAAGAGGGCTAAAAACTAACAAGTGAAATCTTTTAAGAAGGCGTAAAAGATAATTAAAGGCAAGATATCTTTTGCACTCCTCTAACTACTCCTTCGCCATTTCAATTCAAAACTGAATCACTTCCTCTCCCCTCTCCCCCCTGGCTTGCCATAAAAAAAAGGCAAGATGGGTCTCAAAATTCCCCAAAACTCATTTAATATTTATTCTATTTAAATCCAATTTAAATATTCTATTGATGCACATATACATAACTTTTATATACACATTTCATTAAATACTAATGGTATTAAAACATCAAAATAAAATTTAATGGTTAATATTTGATAAATATTAGTTAATTTAATTAATTTATAGCAATTATAAATTAATTAAATCATATGGTTTATTCGGAGTATTCATCATTAGAATTGTGCGATTCAAGGGTGTAAATTCAGTTAGCGGTTATTATCGAATAATTCAAATATTGAAGTTCACATGTCACCTTAGCTAGTAGTGTGAATTTTGGCTGGGTTTATCACTTACACATCTTCTTGGTAAAATCCAATTTTACTATTATAAGTGGTATCTAGTAGTAAATATTATTTACACCAATTTTCTTCAGCAAAACTATATCACTTTAGAATTTAAGGAATTTGATTTTGGTCAAAATTCCAATCATCCACGTTCAACTTCTTTAGCCAAACACAATGTCCTTGTTTCGATAATAACAATTATTATTAACTGCACTGCTCCGGCAAGAGACTTTGACTTTGAGTTGACCATAATTGACCGTAATACTAAGCCCATATAACCAGGGAGACAAATTCTCTATTGAATAGTGTTTCACTTCTAGTGCTTTAGCTCAGACCCAACTATAATCGTTCAACGAACGTCGTGCCATAATTTAACTATGATTGAAGTGGAGTGACTACATTGAAGTTCAACAATATCCTCAAGCAATGGGGACTATGTAATACCGTCACTTTAAGATTCTTTATTTAAACTTAGTTATATTAGTTATGCCACAGTTATCTAATAACTATCAAGTACGCAATCCCTTGGTACCCCCAGCAGCTATGAGTAACACATTGCCAACATTTGGAGAGTGTTACATACTATAGTCTCAATAGATGTATCAATATCCTACCTCGAAACATCTTGACTATGATTGTTTAAAATAATATATTATTTTTAATGTGACTACTCATTATTACAACGTATTGTAATTACTATCATATAACATATCATAATATGATAAGTATATAATAGAAAGCCAAACACCTTTTATTTCGAATGCGATTTTATTACAAATTTAATAATTTCCAACAAATTATAGAATTGCACCTAGGGCATACCCCTAACTATATCAATCTCCCACTTGCACTTAGAATCAATTATGCAATCTCAATCCTATCCCTTCCCTTTGATCTATTTGCTTAGAACTTATAGAGTTAGTCCTATCATGAATGGATCTGCTATGTAGTCCTTAGTGTCTACTCTATCAACAACAACTGCTTTATTAGCGATAACTCTTAATAAGGTAGAACTTTCAAAGTATGTGCCTTAACATCTTGTGAGCTCTTGGTTCCATTCCGATTTGCACCGTAGCATTGTTGTCACAAGATAATGTCATCGGATTCTTAATATTTCCAATCGCCCCTAGCTACGTCATAAATCTGTGCATTTAGACCGCTTCTTTGGCTGCTTCGTAGAAGGCAATGTATTCAGCCTCCATAGTTGAGTCTGCCATTATTTCTTGTTTAGAACTGTTAACCGATAACTCCATCGTTTAGTGTAAAAACATAACTAGATACAGACGTATTATCATCGATATCACTCTGAAAGCTAGAAATTGTATACTCCTTAATAAGGAGGTCTTCATTCTCGTGTATAAGGAAGTCTTTAGTATTTCTCAAATATTTAAATATGCATTTTACAACTGTCCAATGCTTCTCACCTGCATTGGACTGATAGGATTACACATCCTAATGCATAAGCCACATTCAGTCAGATACTTATGATAGTGTACATTATGGAATCAATAGCAAATGCATACGATATCCTCTTCATATGCTCCTTCTCCTCACTAGTATGAGGAGCGTCCTTTTTAGAAATGATAAATCTAGATTGATTCGGAACATTTCATCACATAGATTTCTCCATGACAAACCTTCTAGGTAGGTATCTATGTATGGAGATTGGAACAATCCAATAACCTCTTAAATCTATCTTTATTGATCTAAATACCAAGTATGTAGGCTGCTTCTCCCATATCCATCATGGAGAAGTTCTTGGATAACTGTGCTTTCACTGATTGTAGTAATGCGATGTCATTGCCAATCAGGAGTAGGTCATCAACGTATTGGATTATGAGCACTAACACTTCTATATTCTTTTTAATATACGCAAACTTACTATGTGTTATGATAAAAACCAAACTGCTTGATTACTTTATCAAAACACTTATTCCAATACCATGAAGCTTTCTTAGGATCGTAAACTGATATTAACAATTTGCAAGTTTTGCCCTCGCTTCCATTAACTTCAAAATCCTCAGGCTATGACATGTAAATGGATTATCCTAAATCACCATTTATAAATGTTATTTTTATGTCCATTTTCCATATTTGGTAATCAAAGAATGCGACAATAGCTAGCACTATCGGAATGGACTGCATGGCTAGGGGGAAATGTTTCATTATAATCAACACCGTGAATTTGATGAAACCCTTTTGCAACTAGCCTTGCCTTATAGGTCTCTACCTGTCCATCTATATTTATCTTCTTCTTAAAAATCCATTTGCAATCAATGGGTTTAATCCTCTTGAGTATGTCAGCCAAAGTACAAAATTTGTTGTCATATATAGAGTTCATTTTAGATTTCATAGCTTTAAAACAAAGAGGAGAGTCTTTACTCTATAGTACTTATTAGAATAAGAGTAGAGTATTGTCTTTAAAGACACAATCCTCTTTCTCACCATGTATGTGAGTTCCATAATATCTCTTTGTAGCACGAAATTCCTTACTAAATCTTCTAATAGGTTGCATGTTTTCATATAGTGAAGAATTTGACTTATCTACCGGTTCGGCCTCTACGCTAATTTCTCGAAGCTCATCTATGTCTACAATCTCATTATTAATTTCTTTTACAAAAAATTCCATTCTAAGGAGATAGCATGTCGAGAAACAATAAACATTTGTTTCTTGGTATTGTAGAAAATATACCCCATTGAATTCTTGGGATATCCTATAAATTTACACAATGTCGATGTTGCCTCAAGTTTATTGGGGCCAACATTCTTAACATAGGCTGGACAACCCCACACCTTAAATACTTAAGTTAGGCTTTTTCCTTAAATCATATCTTAAATGGGGTCTTAGGCACAGATTTAGTAGGCAACAAATTGAAGTTATGTGCTGCAATTTCCAGCACATATCCCTAGTAGAAAAGAGGTAACTCATATTTACTCATCATGGAACATACCATATCTAATAGGATTCAATTCCTTTGTTCTGAAACATCCTTGTGTTATGGAGTATATGGTGGAGTAACCAAAGAGATACTCCCATTAACTTTTAAGTATTGTTGTAGTTCTTGTCCAGCATACTCACATCCTCGATCAGTTTGAAGTATTTTAATGTTACGGTTCATCTGATTTTTAAGCCTCATTCTTATACTCTTTGAATTTCTCGCAGATGTTAGATTTATTCTTTATAAGATATACATATCCTAGTCATGAGAAATCATCAAAAAAGTTAAAAAGTAAGAAGAATTATCTTTGGTAATTATAGGCATTCGGCCACATACATCAGAATGCACTAGGCCCAAGAGTTCTTAAACTATGTTGTCGCTCCCACTAAAGGGATGCTTGGTCATTTTATCTTTTAGACATGAATCACGCAAGTATGAGATGATGTAGAATCAAATGATAGCAGAAAACCTTAGGTTTTCAATTTATGCAGTTGTTTGTAACTGGTATGACCCAGTCTACAATGCCATATATAGCTATTATATGTCTCAACACTAGAAGAACTACTAACAACACAAATACGATTAAGTACATAAATGCCATTATGCAGAACACCATCACATATGTTATTTCCATCAAATATAATATTCGTAATGTTGTTATACAATGAAAACCATAACCAATTTTAGAAATCTTGAAATAGATATAATACCACCAATAAAGTTCCTTACATAATAGCAATTATTCGATACAATATCCTAACCACTAGGCAAAAGAAAATGATAGTCTCCAACCGCAGTTGCATATACAATAGATCCATCAGCAACTTGATGCTTTATTTCACCTTTTGTCATATGTCGTTTGCTTCTAATTCCTTGTAATAAATTACAAATATGAGTTCCAAATCCAGTATTTAAAATTCAAAATAATTTATTGATTGCAAAACAATTTTAAATCATAAACATACCAGTAGAAGCAGTAATTTTCTTCTCTTTGACAAGTATTTTGTAGTTCGTACAGTTCAGTTTCCAATGCCTCTTCTTGTGACAATGGTAACATTTACCCTTGTTGTTGGGAGCATCCTTCTTACCCTTATTTGAACACTATTTACATTTCTTTGAACCTTTCGATGATGACGCGTTTCCCTTTAAAGCCAACACCGTGCTCTGACTATTAAACGAAGCCTTGGCCGACCTCAACATATTGAGTAGCTCGATGAGGTTTACGCTTAACTGGTTCACGTTGTAATTAAATATGAACGACTCAAACTGTGGAGTTAGTGAGCCTAGGATCAAATCCACTTTCATTTCATTGCTTATAGTCATTTGTACTTTTGAATGACTACCAATATAGCCTTTCATTTCTAAGAAGAAATCATCAATGCGATGGCCCTTACTCATCTTCATGTTAAACAATTACTTAGTAATCTAGCACCTTGTGGAACGAGATTGCTCCCCAAAAAAGCGTTGAGGTTTTCAAAGATTATGGATAGAAATATGTTCATGTTGCTTTTGTAATGGTTTGTTTATGGTAGACAACACGAACACGAGCAATTTCGCAGTCAGCTACCCATGTATTATAGAATTAATTGTCTCGGGGTTAGCACCCTCAACGGGTTTCTCTCTTAAAGGTTCATTTGTCAATGACCATAGCTTTTCGTATGTTAGTGCTATCTTGATTGCTCTCCACCAGTTAATGTAGTTTGGTTTGGTGAGCTTATCATTTTCATAAAAGAGTCTTAGATTGGCCATTTTGCTGCAAATTTAATTCAAATAGACTATGACAATTCAAACATAGCAAATATTCATATATTATTAGCAAGGCTAAATGCATTAATTTCATTTTACTAATAAGCTCCTACTTGATTTTTTGTATTTCTCAAAACTCGAAGAGAAATATTGAAGTTTTTCGACATCTTTAGTGAGTGTTGGGACTCACTTGCCTTAGGATTCTGATCTCAAGTTTGCTTAACAAATCATAGGCTTACAAATGATGATAACACGTTTTGGTAATATCATATACAACTCTCAACCCATGTTCTTTATCTGAATCTCGTGTCGACCTTGAGTTTGCTCAACCAATCGAAAGAGATTATTCATTTTTTGATGGCCTAAGCATAAATGTATGTGTCTTAAGTTTGCTCAACAAATACGTACATATATCTTACCATGCCTATCAATATATTAATAATACCACACATAATATTTCTAGCTTGAGTTTGCTCAACAACTAGAAAGTATGCATATGCAAGTAATGTATTAATATATAAATGGTTTAATACAACATATATTGGAGATTCGTAATCTTCAGTAGAATTATATGAGTTATATTGATTTAGGAAATAATTTATTTTGTAAGAAATACCATCGTGATTCAAGTGTCAGGCACATCTAAAATCACGGTATACCTATGTTTTATTCTTTAGATTTAAATTGGGTTTCTTATAGTTCCACTCGATATAATTAAATCCTATTTAATTAATTATTTAATTAACAATGTAAAGATGAATATAAACTATTACCTTTATCCTAATTATATATATATAATACATATATATCATTTATTAGCTAATTTTTAATTAATCTAATTAATTAAAATTGAAATAATATAGATTATATTCAAAATTTTATCATTATTTACCTTAAATATTAAGATAAAATACGCATATCATTATATATGTTCTAATTTAATTAGTCACGTTTTATTTAATTATTTATTTTACTTAATAATCTAATTAAATAAATAATTAAGATAAAAATTTCAAAATTAATTTATTAACTTTCAAAAAACAATTTTGAAAAGTTTTATAACAGGCTATATTTTAAACTAAACTTTTAAATTTAAAGTATAATTTTAAATTTTCAAAACATATATTGAAAAATTAGCCCATGGCTGAAATCAATTTGGGTCTTTATATTAGGGATAATCTTTGAGCTTACATCATCCTTCGGGCCAGATCAGTTCTAGGTAGGGTAAAATAGTTGATTATCCAAACCCAACCTTAGACACTACTTTTATAGACACCATATTAAATTATTAAGCTTTAATCAGTTAGCCCTAACATTGTTAATTTAGTGTTAACTCCTCTTTTAAGCGACCTAACGACCTAATAGACCCAGCGACCTAATGACTTAACGAGCTAAAGGTTCTGGAGATCATAGTGGGTTAACGACCTAAAGTTCCAGTGACTTAACGACCTAAGGACGAAGCGGTCCTAGCGACCTAAAAGAACCAACGACTTAATGACCTAAGGACGAAGCGGTCCTAGCGACCTAAAAGAACCAACGACCTAACGACCTAAAAGTATAAGCGACCTAACGGGCAAAATAGATGGCGACTTAGCAGCTAGCACCAGCCAGAACGAGCTAGCGACCTAAAAGATGGAACGACTTAGCGACCTAACTATCAACACGGGGCAACAGTATACCACAGCAGATAGATGCAGCGACCTAGCGATCTAACGTCACAAAGCGACTTAACGACCTAAAGATCCAGCGACTTAACGACCTAAAGCTCAAGCGACTCAGCGACCTAAAGCTCCAGCGACTCAGCGACCTAATAATGTAACAACTTAGCGAGCTATAGCAGAGTGAAGCTACGTACCATACCTCTTCCATTAGGTCGCTCATGACCTACTAACTCGTTCAGACGAGACCAAGTGCAGTGGAGACAAGTCATAGCTCATATCCAGTTTGCGACCTAGCGATCTACCCTTAGATCGTTTGCGACCTACAACTCGCTACCCAGTTCAGACAGATCAAGTGTACCCCTGTTAAGCCGTAAACCATGCCCACTAGGTTGCCCACGACCTACGACCTACCCCTAGGTCGCTCACGACCTACGACCTAACTCCAGATTCTCCCTATAAATACCCCACCTACTCCAACTGAAAGAGGACTTTTGGCTCACTACTGGAACGCCTATACTATGCTATTTTCTCGACTCATCCGACACTTCAAACACCAAAGATGCTTCAACAAACTTGAAGAGGAGATCTAACACATCCGACATGGATTCAAAGAGCTCTCATACATCAAAGTTCTAGCTACTCGTCTCAAGTGTGTTGTAATCAAAGTGCATTGTAAAGAATTGTAACCGAATCATCAATAAAAGTGATTAAAGTGGACGTAGGCTAGATCTTAAGCCGAACCACTATAAAACTGTTGTCTTTTTACTGCTTTTCTGTGATTTCTCTGCTTATATTCTGTTCCCGTACCAACGGGTGGTGCTTTATACCTACTTACACCGGGGTGTTAGCGTTCAATTTTTAGCGTTAACATTTTGGTGCTTTCACTGAGAGAATCGAACTCAGGTGTATTCTAACCATTGCTTCGCAAAGATTTGCTAAAAGAGTCTCCTTAAAAACCAGAAGTCTATCTGAAATCATGGCTCTTGGAAGAAAGAGTAGATCTACAAGATCCGGAAATGCTAATGACAGGGCTGCCTCTTCTCCAGCGCCAAATCAGGAGACTCCTACTGTTGGAGTCACAAGGGCCGAACTTGATGATGTGGTGTCCGGATTATACCAACAAATGGAAGCTCAAAATGCTTTGATGATGGACAGGTTAAATGCCCTGCTCGGGGCAAACCGACAACCAGAAAATATGGAACCAACCTTTACTGAAGATGCTCATGACTCCCAAGAGAAGAGTATTCCTCTAAGGGCAGCTGACGCCGCCGAAGGGGAACCTCCCCAAGCTGGAGGTTCAAGGCCGCAGCCACCTCTTCGCGAACGATTGTTCAGGCAAACTTC
The DNA here is from genome assembly GCA_030737815.1 of Allium fistulosum. Lineage (NCBI taxonomy): Eukaryota > Viridiplantae > Streptophyta > Magnoliopsida > Asparagales > Amaryllidaceae > Allium > Allium fistulosum. Next base: position 333,288,133 of record CM060906.1, read on the forward strand.
TAAGAAAGTGGCTGACGTCTACCCGGCAACGCCTCTGAACGATGAGGAATACTTATCAGAAATGGTTCGCCAAATCATGAAAGAAAGTATGCAAAGGAGTGAAGACGAAAATGACTGGGGATTTGCTCCAAGTAAGACTCCGTTTACCAAAAGAATTCTAAAAGTGGAATTTCCAAAGAAGTTTGTTCCTCCTACTATCCCAGCCTACCGGGGGACGAGCGACCCAAATCAGTTCTTGTACAAATACGACTGGCATATGACAGGTGCCAGGGCAACAGATGAAATTAAATGTAGATATTTTCCTGTTTATTTGGAGGGTGTGGCTCTACTTTGGTTTACAAAGCTACCGGTCCGATCTGTAGATCAATTTTATGACTTAACTCGTAAATTAAAGGATCAATTCAGACTGTATGCTACAAAGGCCAAGGATATAATGTCACTGTCCAGCCTAGAAAAAGCTTTCGGTGAATCTATCAAATCCTTCTTGAATCGCTTCAACCTAGCCTTGGCCGAAGTGGATAATGCTGAGCCTCGAATGATTCTTACTTAATGCGAGCCATTGATAAAACAAGTGAGTTCGGAAAATGGTTGAAAATGAAGGAACCGAATTCACTAGAGAAGTTTTATAAGAAGGCTGACGAATTTATGCGTCTGGAGAATCTTCCTGCACAATCAAAGGTGGTTGTGGCTGAAATGCAAAACAACAATGTGGCTGAAGCTTCTAATAAGAAAGAATCTGGAGGTCAGAAAAGGGAAAATAACAGTAGGAAAGGACAAAAAGATATGAAGAAACCTCATTACTTTAAGCCTTCAGACTTTACTCCTCTAACCGATACTCCAGAAAACATCTTCTTCGCAACCAAGGATGCCGTTGAGTTCCCTGAACCACCTAAGATTAAGCTCGGGAAGAATTTTGTGCCTAATGGAAGGTTCTGTCGATTCCACAACCAACCCGGCCATGACACCAACGAATGTCGCCATTTAAAGAACTTGATTGAAGAACTGTTGAGAGAGAATAAATTGCAATAGTATGTTAAGAGAAACAGAGGTGATCCGACCTCATCCACTCAGGGGCAGCAACTTCCTGCTCGTCAATCCGGCTCAGGAGAAAAGGCTGTGGTGCAGGAATCTGAAAGGCCTGTAATTAATGTAATCACAGGGGGTCCACACCCAACAGGCAGAAGTTGGGGAGAAATGGAAAGATATGCTCGTGCTCTGAGACATGCCCCAAAAGAAGAAACTATTTTTGTTTTGGAAGATGCAGTGCCTTCAAAACAGCAAAGAACTTATCACGATGACATCATATTCAGAGCTAGAGATTCTATGGGAGTTGAGGCTCCCACCATGGATCCGTTGGTAATAACTGCCGGTATCGGACCAGCTATTGTGAGAAGAGTGCTTGTCGATTGCGGTGCTTCTTGTAATATCCTCTTCAAGAAGACCTTTGATCAAATGAAGATTCCAATGGCTGATGTTCAAGCTTCTTCGCAAAAGATTGTTGGGTTCACTGGGGAACCAAAACAACCTATCGGAACCGTCGACTTATTTGTAGAACTTGGTGAAGGGGAAAGAAAAGTGGTCCGTAAGCAAACTTTTGTTATTGTTGATGAATTTTCTGCTTATAACGCCTTCTTGGGACGACCAACTCTTGCTACATTCAAAGCTATCCTCGCCCCCGTGGTGCCTAACTATGAAATTCCCCACTGATAATGGTGTTGGTGTTTTGAAAGGGGACCAGGATGCTGGGCGGGAATGTTATCTCACAGAGTTGTGGGAGGCGAAAAAGAGAGAAATGGGGAAGGATGCAGCAGCTCCGTTCCGCATCAAAGAACCCACCTTGTAGCAAGTACGGGGTGGACCCTGCACTGGTGAGCACAGTGGTGCGTGAAGGAAATAGATCCCAGAAAAACCAGTGCAAGGGAGAATAGAGTGGTGCTGGTAGAAGTGACGGTGCTAATACCTGTTGATCAGAAAGATCCAAACAAAGTGCTAAATGTGGGTTCACAACTCAGTGTGACAGTTCAGAGTATGTTAATATCATTCTTGAAAGCAAACATGGATGTATTCGCTTAGAGTCATGCTGACATGTGTGGAATCTCTCCAGAAATAGCAGTGCATACTTTGAATATTGATCCAAAGTCCACACCCATAAAGGAGAAGAGAAGAACCCAGGGTCCTGAAAGATCAACAGCCTTAAAAGAAGAAGTAGATCGGCTCATGGAGAATGGCTTCATCAGAGAATCCACTTATCCAAATTGGGTCTCTAATCCGGTGTTGGTTAAAAAAGCGAATGGAAAGTGGAGAGTATGCATCGATTTTTCAGACTTGAATAAAGCATGTCCCAAAGACTGTTTCCTGTTGCCCAGAATCGATCAGTTGGTGGATGGAACAGCCGGACACGAATTATTGTCTTTTATGGATGCTTACTCAGGATACAATCAAATCATGATGCATGAGCCAGACCAGGAGGACACGAGCTTCATCACCGATGTTGGTCTTTACTGCTACAAAGTCATGCCCTTCGGATTAAAGAATGCAGGGGCAACTTATCAGAGACTCGTTAATGCCATGTTCAAGCCTCAAATTGGCAAGACTATGGAAGTATACGTTGATGATATGTTAGTAAAATCAAAGAAGGTAGTAGACCACATGGACCATCTGGCAGAAATGTTCGCAATCCTCCGAAAGTATGGAATGAAATTGAATCCTCTGAAATGTTCATTCGGGGTTGAGTCCGGAAAATTCTTAGGTTTCATTGTGAGTGCTAGGGGCATTGAAGCTTATCCTACTCAGATCACTGCCTTAAGAGAAGTCAAACCCCCTAGAACAAAGAAAGAATTGCAAAGCATCAATGAGAAAGTCGCTGCTCTGAGTCGATTTATTTCCAAGGAAACAGATAAATGCATTCCCTTCTTTGATGCTCTGAAGAAAGGAAAGAAGAATTTTGAATGGACTCCCGAGTGTCAAAAAGCTTTTGATGAGCTGATTCATCATATGGAAACAACTCTAGTACTTTCTAAGCCTGACAATGGTGAAGATCTATTCATATACTTAGCAGTTTCATCTCATGCTCTCAGTGCAGCGTTGGTACGAGAAGACGCGAAAGTTCAGCGTCCAGTTTACTACATCAGCAAAAGATTCACTGGGGCAGAGATGAATTATTCAAAGTTAGAAAAGCTCGCCTATTGTCTATTGATAGCATCCAGAAAGTTGAGCCCATATTTCCAGGCTCATCCTATTAAAGTCCTCACTGATCAACCTCTAAAGCAAGTCCTATTTTGCCCTGAAACTTCGGGTCATCTTCTGAAGTGGAATATTGAACTCAATCAATACGATATCACCTACCATCCCCGAAGAGCAATCAATGGACAAGCTTTAGCAGATTTCATTTCAGAATGCAAAGATAAAGGTGGCAGTGATGAAGAGTTAACTGAAGACATTCCGATCCGATGGAAATTATATGTTGATGGTGCAAGAAATGATTACTGTTCAGGAGCTGGGGTTGTGCTTGAAACCCTCGAAGGGCGATCATTATGTTATGCATTGAGATTAGAATTTCCTTCGACAAATAACGAAGCCGAATACGAAGCTCTTATTGCCGGTCTGAGGATTGCTAAAGAACTGAGCATCAAAGTGTTGCAGATCTTCAGTGATTCCCAACTAATTGTATGCCAAGTCAAGAAAGAGTTTCAAACTAAAGGAGGAAATCTGCCTGCTTACCTGTCAAAAGCCTGTGAACTTCTCGATGAATTTGATCATTTTACAATAAACCATATCCCCCGGGAAGAAAACATGAAGGCAGATTCTCTCGCGAAATACTCAAGCTCTGGCGAAGCTCAATTATTGGGATTGGTCCCTATAGAAGTCTTGACAGCTCCGAGTATTGATGAGATGGATATTGATTGGATCATGGCTGTATCTCAAGGGCAGGAGTCATGGATGACCACAATCAAGGAATATCTGCTCAATGGCTCTTTGCCAGAAAACTCAAAAGAACGTCAAAAGCTCTTAAGAAAAGCTCCAAGATATGTAATTCAAGGCGACCATCTGTACAGACGAGGATTCTCAATGCCATTACTCCGATGTGTAACTAAAGAAGAGGCTAAGACAATCTTGGCTGAGGTGCACGGAGGAGAGTGTGGAGATCATCCAGGTGGTCAAACTCTTGCAAAGAAAATTCTTCGCTATGGTTATTTTTGGCCGGATATTAATCGAGATGCTGCTAGCTACTCCCGAAAGTGTGACAGATGCCAGAGATTTGCAAAAATCCCAAGAGCACCTTCCACCGTGCTAACACAGATGGTCAGTCCATGGCCATTCGCCATTTGGGGAATAGATCTTATTGGGCCTATGTCGATTGCCAAATCCGGAATCAAATATGCCATTGTTGCTGTTGATTATTTCACTAAATGGGCTAAAGCTAAACCATTGGCTACTATTACCTCTAAAAAGATGATAAATTTTGTGACTAAAAATATCATTTGCAGGTATGGTGTGCCTCAGAAGATAATAACAGACAATGGTACTCAATTCGAAAGCGAAGAATTCCAGGAATTTTGCAGACGATTCAAAATCCAAAAAAAGCTTCTCGGCAGTGGCTCATCCGCAGGCAAACGGGCAAGTGGAAGCAGTGAACAAAATCATCAAATCAACCATCAAAAAGCAACTTGAAAAAGCAAAAGGTGGTTGGGTTGATAAATTGCCACTAGCACTATGGGCATATAGAACTACCCACAAAACTGCAACTGGGCACACTCCATTCTCATTAGCATATGGATCAGAAGCAATGATTCCCATGGAAATCGAGGTCCCCTCCCATAGGAGAATTCATTTCAACCAAGCTGAAAATGAAAAGCTGCAACTTGAAGCACTTGACTTACTTGATGAAAGAAGGAAAGAAGGTGAACTCAGAGTTGCAGCTCAACAACAAAGGATAGCCAGGCACTTCAATTCTAAAGTTCGTCAACGAAGCTTTGAAATTGGGGATCTAGTCTTGAAGAGGATCATGACAGCAACAGGAGTGTTTGGGCCAAACTGGGAAGGGCCGTATGTCATAGGCCAAAAACTTCTTGATGGCACTTTCAAACTTACAACTGTCGAAGGAGATCCAATACCGAGAGCCTGGAACAGCAATCACTTGCATCCATATTTTACTTAAAAGCTACGCTTAAGTTTGTAAAATAATTCTGGATGTATCATTCTTGTATTGTAAGCCATTGTAAAATCAGTGTGACTCATCAATAAGAACTATAAAGTGGATGTAGGCCCAATTCTTGGCCGAACCACTATAAATCTTGTGTCTTTTACTGCTTTAAAACGCTTGTATCATTTCGATGTGCAAATATCTTAAATATGTTGTTAAAATGTCGATTTAATATTGCAGGAAATCAAAACAAAGCTTTCCTATTCAACACGTCACAAACCCAAGCGATTCCATAAATCACTCAACAAGCAAATGTCAATCCACTTGCTAACTTCCAAACATAAATTCCAGATTCAATTCCTACATAAGAAGTACATCTCACAAACAGTTGATTTCACCAAAGAGGCACCTTCCAAAAGTGAAGGTTCCAGTCCCTTGCTAACTAATCGAGATCATTTGTGCAAACCAACATCCGATTAAGTAGTTTGCGTCTGCCTCGTGGATTCACTTAACAAAGAAGTGCGCTTCCCTAGAAGAATCAAACAACATGTAAAAGGAAGGAACATATATTCAAAAGTGATAACAAGGGATCGCTGAGGAACGGATGATGAAAAGATATTGGCAAGCAGACAAAAAACAGCCAAAAAGGAATCTTGTCTCTCAACCAAAAAGGTTGGTGGAACCACCGGAGGGGCACCTTCCCAAAGTGAAGGCACCGGGCCCTTGTTGCTTAATTGTGATCGTTTATGCAAACAAACATCCAGTTAGGTGACTTGCGTCCGCCCCGTGGAACCACTTAACTGTGAGACGCAACCTTCCTGGCAGACAACTCCAAGCCCTCTCCGGAGGCACAAAATCAAGCCCTCCAACGAGGCACGCTGTAAAATGAAACGTTTTTTCTCAACCAATAAGGTTGATGGTACCACCGAAGGGGCACCTTCCCAAAGGAAGACACCGGGCCCTTGCTAATTAATTGCGATCGTTTGTGCACGAACATCCAATTAAGAGGTCTGCGTCCGCCCCGTGGTCCATTTGACTATGAGAAACAATTTCAGGCGAATAAATAAAGACCTCTTTGGAGGCACTCTTCTACTCTCATGGGAGCGATCTTCCCCAAAAAAGTTGAAGTGCAAAATAAAGCCCTCCAACGAGGCACGCTGTAAAATGGAATGTTTTTCTCAACCAATAAGGTTAATGGAACCACTGGAGGGGCACCTTCCCATAGGAAGGCACCGGGCCCTTGCTGCTTAATTATGATTGTCTGTGCAAACAAACATCCAATTAAGTGGCTTGCGTCCGCCCCGTGGATCCATTTAACTGTGAGAAAAACTTTCAGGCAAAACATGAAGCCCTCTTCTGAGGCACAAGCCCTCTTCGGAGGCACAACTCTTCGGAGGAGCCCTCTTCGGAGGCACAAGCCCTCTCTCGAGGCACAACAAAAAAGCCCTCCTCGGAGGCACAAGCCCTCTTCAGAGGCACATTCCTACCCTCAACGGTGAAATTCTAAACTAAAGCCCTCTAACGAGGCACGTTCAAAAATAAAAGTTTTCTTCAAAAGTCCGCTTCAAAAGGTAATCCACTTCTCAGAAAATAAAAGTGGTCATCTCCAAAAGTTGAAGTGTGTTAACTCTTTCTAAGAGAAGAGAAAACGAAGAAAGCTTCTCTGATACAAGGCATACTCTATTAAAAGCAGAATAATATTTCCTCAAAACGGAAGAATTATTCTCTAAACTAAGAGTACAAGTCTTTTCAGAATATTGCAATGAGCCATGGTATGGGGGCATATAGCTATATTAATAAAAACAACGCTCAAACATCATACCACGAGCTCACTACAGTATCATATAAAGTAAATAAAGAAACTTGTATGAAAACAAGGAATAAATGCATTCACAAATACTGACAAGAAATTGTACAAGTAAAAAATAGCCATTTTATTCCATACTATAAAATTGTTTATACATGCGCAGGGTTCAAAAAGAAAGCAGGGGCCGGTACCCGCACAATCTCCGGACAATACAAGTCTGAGAATACAAACAAAAAGCAAAACAAGAAGCGTAAAGTCAAGTTCATTACTCCTTCTTCCCGCCACCTTTTGAGCTCTTTCCCGGCTTGATGGTTAATTTCTGAAGCCGGCGTTGACGGGTCGGGGAAGAAGGAGAAGGAGGTGTAGCTGGATCTGCTTCCACTTTTTTCTTCACCAGCAAAAGCGCTTTTCTTCTTCTTCTTTGAAACTGCACGTTTCCCTTTCTTCTTTGAAGAAGACTCGCTTCCTGGAGTAATCAATGCAGAAAGCTTTGTGTCATCGTCATAAGATTGCTCCAGGGTCTTCTCGCCCTCCTCAAGTTCTTCCGCCTTCTGTTCTTGCGAAGCAGCCGGATCGTCCAAGTCTTGAAGAGCTTCTATTTTTTCTTCCTGCGACCCCGGTTGAGAAGCAGAAGAAGGAGTAATTTTAGAAGATGAAGGAACAACAGCTGGAGGAGGAGAAGTTTGTGCAGCACTTGGTATTTCCGCTACAGAAGAAGAAAAGTCAAAATCAGTATTCCTCGTAAAGAGAGGAGACGGTGGCTCATCGAGACTTAAGTAATAAGCGAGAAATTCATCAAGCTCAGTTGAAGCAAACAAGTAATCCGCTTGACTTGGTTCGATGTTTAAGTTACTTGGAGGAGTCATCTTTATAATGTCAACCTCATAGGCTTGTGCTTCGGCGCTTTCTTCGCCTTCGTCTTCGCCCTGTGCAGTTGAAATTTCGGTTTTGGCTTTAGTAGGAGGTGGAGAATGGGGACTGGAGCCTATGATATCAACGTCGGCCATAATAGAAGTATGGACAGGGGCAGTTAAAGGTCCTTCCTTCCCTGGATGCTCCTCTTCCGTTGATCCGGCTCGCACTTTAGCGAGTTGCTACTTTCCTCTGGCAAGAGCGGCACGAGTTTCATCATCAAAATAATGCCAGCACCTCCGAGCATATCAATTGCGGCCTCCCACACTTCAGCCAAGGTGATCTCATACTTCGGGCCCAAGAATGAGAGGCTTCTACGCCCCAAAACACTATGAAGATAGAAATCAAATAAAGTAGAGTTGACATTGGCCTTTGTTGCTTCATGCGACTGTTCAGCTGCTTCTTTTCCAGCAATAGCCTCATCACGCACTTTTTCAGTTTTTGACAGTTGAGCTCGCAACCACATGATTTCCAAATCATGAGAACTTGCCTTCTCCCGCAGCTGGGCAATGTCGGTGCGATAGATTTTTGTCATCTTCTGTTCAGCTTCAAGTTGAGCCTCGGCATACCGTTGAGCGGCATGAGCAGCGCGAACTTGTTTTTGAAGCACTTCTTCCTTTTGAGTGTAGGAAGTAGAAGAAGCAACAAGCTCATTTTTGAGTTTTTCAACTTCAGCCTCAAGTCTCTCATTATCATCAGCGATGCTCTTCATTTCTGCATCGTGCTGGTCGAGAACCTTCTGCCACTTGGATTTATCGTTTTCCATAGTCAGCATTGCCTCAAGATTGGCACGGTTTACTCTCTGAAGCTCGTCGACAAGTTTTTGCCATCCGGACATTCTCTCAATGTCAAGTCGTACGGCATCAAGATTCCTTAACATGGCTTGTTTGTCGATGGGAATCAAGTCAAGATCAAAGCGCACTCCCTTCAAGCACCACTGCGGGAATCGAATTTGAAGAGTAGCGGACCTTGTTCAACTCGGTACTGAGGCCTGCTAATGATTGTCTGAATATTAGCTTTTTCAAGGGCGGGAGAACCAGAAGGGATGTCTATAGAAATAGAAGCAGCGGGCTTTTCAGAAATTGCAGACGCGTCGCTAAGCTTGGCCCGCTTACTTGGATCTTCAACGATGTGACTCTTCCCTTTATCATCATGAGATTTTCTTTTATGGGAATCATCACCTCTGTGAGAAGAGTCATATCGTTCATCCCTTCTCTCGTATCGCTCCTCATGGGCTCTTCTTTCTTGAGCCTTCCTAGCAGCTCTTTCTTCGTCAGTTTCCCTTGGGGCAGGGAGATAGCGCCTGTGATCATAAGTGCCACGCCTTCCATGGTGCTGGAAATCGTCATAGTACGAGCCACTGCGCCCCATCGGAGAATCTGAAAATGAAAAAGATACGAAACTTCAAAATCTTCGAAGTAAAGAAGCTAAGTACGTATAAGTGCCAAAAAATTCTAAGTGTGTGTGGCGTGTAAACTATGTGCGTCAAGCTACAAACCACTCTTCGGCTTGGGGGTAATGTCAGCTTTTGCAGCTGGCGTTAACTCTTGAGCTGACGGAGCTTGTTGTAGGGTGGATGTCGCCTCAACTACCGGAGGAATAACTTTAGTAGTAATGGGGTCATCCTTAAAAAGCTCCTATGAAGTTATCATCAGGTCACTCAGTTCACCATAAATATCGTCACCGTCATGCCCAGCGGAGCTTTCTTTTTCAACTCCTTCTTCAATCACCGGGGAAAGCGTAAATTTGCTAGACGATCCCGCAATATCGACGGGAGTAGAACACTTCACCAATGCAGCCTCTACAGCGAGTTCTTTCGATGCATTTTCTTTTGTAGAAACTGGGGCATCTGATGTCTCTGCTTGATAACCAGGGGCATCATGAAGCTGAGTAGTCCGAGAAGGGTGTAAAAGTCCGAATTGGTGAAGAAACTCGTCTTTCAGCAAAAACTTGATGCTTCTCTCCTCAGTCGCCACGGCACTTAATGTTTCGAAGGTTGGCTTGTGGCTGAGATCTCTAAGCGGAGGAGGAAGTGCTACAAAAAGTAAAGATTGAAGATAAGTACTTGGCAATTTGAGTTCCAAGAAATTCAGAAAAATGAAGTGAGTGGAAATAAGCAATATTACTTCCGATTCTTCAGATGGCATAGAACCCCGGGGGGCAGCGAACGAAGAAAAATTGGCTTAAAAACCCGTGTGCACTCTCGGGCAAGTCTAGAATCAGTTTCCGGTTCTGTGCACCCCTCACAAGTATAATAGAGGGATGATCTTTATTCTTTGCAAATGTGCACAAGTAGCATACTTCTTCGAAGCTCGGAAGACAGTCAAGTGTCCTCCTGAATAGCACACACAACCCCATCAAGATGGCATAGCCATTAGGGTGTAGTTGGAAAGGAGAGATGGTTAATCGGAGAAGGAGCGTTCGAAGAAAGTCATTGAAAGGAGGAATATCTCCATTCAAGCACATCTGTCGGTTAACTTCAATAAAGCCGTGAGGTGGCCTATCAGCAGTATCATTTATCCCGGGCAGCCGAGCGTCTGCTTCAGCAATGCCGAACTGGGTGCACAACTGACTGAAAACCTTGTGATTCAAAGTGGTCAAAGTTCTTTCCGGAGAATCATTCAACGGGTTAGCAATTGGAAAGACCTCTCCAGCTTGTCTTATTTCTTCTTGTTGAGAAGACATTCTACACAAGGAACTGGATATTCAAATATGAAGGTGCACGTTTCCTAAAGGCGTGTGAAGTGTTGTGCAAAGCTACTGAAATAACAAGTAAATAAAATAAAATTTGAAATAGTACTAATTGATGCACATCAATTCAGGAAGTTTCGAGGCTTGTTATCAAACCAAAGTTAAGTGTGGTATCAATGCAGATGATTTTTAGTAATAAGCAGTTATAAATGTATGAATTTTGCATTGATACTTCATTTAATCAGTTGATTCACATCACTTCATCTTTAGCCAGTTTCATACTATTTTACTTAAGTAAAATAACGAGTTCTTTAATCTAATCCATCACTCGATGTGGGCGGTCGATGATGAGTATATTCGTCCCATTTTTCTGCAAATGTTGTGTTTAACAGGTTATTAGCGTTAAAGTTAATATAATCTGTAAAGAAATGCAACGAGTTCAGGCAAGTTATCTCGACAGTTCAGGTTGAAGATTCAAGTTAAATGCTGTCATATTTTTGCAAGTAAACAAGTTCAAGCGACTTAGCATAGGTCGAAGTTCCATTAAGTCGTTCTGTTCAAAGTTATGATGCATATTAAGGAATAAGGCTTCAGGTCAAGATAATGCAAATTTGTCTAAGTAATAGCTCGGCCGCGACCTAAAACTTATGCCGCAAGAAGTTAGGTCGTTAATTTGTTAAGTCGCTCCGCTTTAAGCTTTACGTTATTCCAGCAAGTTAAGTCGCAAGCATGGTAGGTCGCAAGCAAGTTAGGTCGCAAGTAAGTTAGGTCGTGTGATTCCCGTTCACTCCCCTCCACTCAGCAAATCGCCTAACTTGCAAACCCGATAACCCATTATCACCTACACAATGAAATCCATCACTCTCTCAATGAAATCCATCACTCTCTCAGTGAAATCTGTTATCTCTCCATACCACTAAATCACCCAAAACCAATTCAAATCATCTCAGATCTATAATTCGTCCAACACCCTAGCTGTACTCTCGTGAATCACAACAACAACATAGCTGATGGCGATCGAAAATCGATCGCAACATGGCTCAAAAGTAAAGCACGACGTGTGGAGTTGGACTAGGATCAAAGGATGGGCATTCGCAATTCGGCGGTGATCATGGTTGGATAAAGATCGAATTCACTTACGCAATATGATGGTAAAGATGAATTGACGATTGGATAGATTGAATTCACCCTTGGAAGCTCGAAGATTCGTTAATGGCAGATCAGGTTGTCAAAGTAGCGAGGTAAAGAGGACGAAGCGAGTTAATGGACTATAAAGGAGGAAAAGAGGAAGGCGAATGGGCACGCGAGTTAAAAAACCTCCTGGGTCGCTCACGACCTAGCGGAGTTATGTCGAAGCACACGACCTATGACATAGGCATGCACTTCGAGGGGCAAGTGTTAACTCCTCTTTTAAGCGACCTAACGACCTAATAGACCCAGCGACCTAACGACCTAATAGACCCAGCGACCTGACCTAACGACCTAATAGACCCAGCGACCTAATGACTTAACGAGCTAAAGTTCCAGCGACTTAACGACCTAAGGACGAAGCGGTCCTAGCGACCTAAAAGAACCAACGACTTAACGACCTAAGGACGAAGCGGTCCTAGCGACCTAAAAGAACCAACGACCTAACGACCTAAAAGTATAAGCGACCTAACGAGCCAAACAGATGGCGACTTAGCAGCTAGCACCAGCCAGAACGAGCTAGCGACCTAAAAGATGGAACGACTTAGCGACCTAACTATCAACATGGGGCAACAGTATACCACAGCAGATAGATGCATCGACCTAGCGATCTAACGTCACAAAGCGACTTAACGACCTAAAGCTCCAGCGACTTAACGACCTAAAGCTGCAGCGACTCAGCGACCTAAAGCTCCAGCGACTCAGCGACCTAATAATGTAACAACTTAGCGAGCTATAGCAGAGTGAAGCTACGTACCATACCTCTTCCATTAGGTCGCTCACGACCTACTAACTCGTTCAGACGAGACCAAGTGCAGTGGAGACAAGTCATTGCTCATATCCAGTTTGCGACCTAGCGATCTACCCTTAGATCGTTTGCGACCTACAACTCGCTACCCAGTTAAGACAGATCAAGTGCACCCCTGTTAAGCCGTAAACCGTGCCCACTAGGTCGCCCACGACCTACGACCTACCCCTAGGTCGCTCACGACCTATGACCTAACTCCAGATTCTCCCTATAAATACCCCACCTACTCCAACTAAAAAAGAGGACTTTTGGCTCACTGCTGGAACGCCTATACTCTGCTGTTTTCTCGACTCATCCAACACTTCAAACACCAAAGACGCTTCAACGAACTTGAAGAGGAGATCTAACACATCCGACATGGATTCAAAGAGCTCTCATACATCAAAGTTCTAGCTACTCGTCTCAAGTGTGTTGTAATCAAAGTGCATTGTAAAGAATTGTAACCGAATCATCAATAAAAGTGATTAAAGTGGACGTAGGCTAGATCTCAAGCCGAACCACTATAAAACTGTTGTCTTTTTACTGCTTTTCTGTGATTTCTCTGCTTATATTCTATTCCCGTACCAACGGGTGGTGCTTTCGCTTTATACCTACTTACACCGGGGTGTTAGCGTTCAATTTTTAGCGTTAACATTTAGACTGCATAGACTATTGGACTCGGGTACCATTGACGAAACCGGCCCAGATTGCAGTGGGTTAAATGGGTGAACTATAATTTTTTTATTTTTAGATCATTATTGGGCTTATGAAGTCTGAAATCTGAATGGATTTTAGATTCGATCTAAAATATTTTGAATAAAATCTTTATTTTATTTACTTGGTTAAAAAAGGATTTTTTTTACTATAAATGTACCAAATACACCTATATGTGTATAGTGCCCATGCTATAAATATGAAGTGTGCATAACTAATGTGATCATATGTTGGTGCTGGGATTTACACCATAATGGATCCATTTATCTTGTTATATATGTCTTTGTTGCCCAATGTTTTGATATATATATATATATAATAGATACATATATACACATACATACATATACACACACATGTTAAAATTAAGTTTGACTATTTTATATCTTTTGAATCTTAAATTTACAATTATAAATCTAGTTTCAATTAAGGAAGGTTTTAAAATTAAATTATACAGTCTCGCACAAAATCCATTTTACGAACTTTGAGTTAAATTAACACACACACACACACAAAAACACACACATATATACATATATAAAAATTGCAAACTATGTTTTAAATAACACACATACAAACACATAGATATATATATATATATAAAGTCTGTAATCTAATATAACTTTTGAAATTAAAGCAATAAATTGAAATAAAACTTTAGCTTAAGAGGGAATCAAAGGGTTTATGATGTTTTGAACAAAAGTCAACTTATGCTTTCTTAAATTAAAATAACCTTTAAACAAAAGTAAATAATAACTAAGTGAATTAAATTCAAAACAACAAACATGTAAAACATATATTCGATTTCCATAGTGATTCCTAATAAATAACATATGTAGTTTATTCATATTTATTTACATAACAAGTAATAAAATTATATCAATTAATGAAAAATTAGTTTTTAATCAAAAATTGTTTCTTTGTTAAATAATAATTTCTAAAACAATGACAAAAATAGATATGACAAAATAGATATCCCAAAAAACAAACCTTGAACGATGAATAAAGCTTCTTGATTAAATTGAATCAACCTCGAATTTTGCTTGAATCAAGAGAAAGCAACCACCTTGTATATTTTAGTTTTATTTGGATTCTGATTTTGGGATTTTTAAGCCCTAGATGCCATGGATTTTTGGCGTATTAGATGGAGGAAGAGGGCAAACAACTCATGAATGAAACCTTTTAAGTATGCGATAAAATAGAGTTAAAGGCTAGAGATCTTTTGCTTTCTTTTAAACTTCCAATGCTTCAACTCGGACCCAACTATAGTCGTTCGATGGATGCCATGCTATGATTTAGCTATAATCAAAGTGAAGTGTCTACGTTGAAGTTGAATGGTATTCTAAAGTTGAGAAACTGTGTAATACCGTCACTTCAAGATTCTCTGTTTGACCTCAATTATATTAACAACATAATTCTCTCAAGTGAGTCATTCAATAGTTATCCAATAACTATCAGTTTGCAATCCCTTGGTGCCCCCATCAGCCATGAGTAATATAATGCCTAACATTTGGAGAGCGTTGCGTCCTCTAGTCTCAACGAATGTATCGATATCTTATCTCAAAATATCTTGACTAGGAATGTTTAAAATAATATGTTATTTGTAATGTGATAAACTTTGCATGATTACAGCACACTGTAATTACTATCACATAACATATCATTTAAAAAAAATTTGATATACTTAAATTAAATAATTGCTTAACACACTATGAGAAAAAACGAATCAGACGACAGATATGCTCCGTTGTCTGAATGAATACCTATCTGTCGTCTATTTCTATGCCGTCTCATTACATATCAAACCACAGATATGCACCATCGTCTGATATGCACTAACACATCAAAAGAAAAAAAACCATATGTTGTTTGATGTTATAGTATCATTTCTAAAATTTTCTATTAGACAACATATAAATATTGACTAATATGCATATCAATTACACTTATGTTATATTTGAAAAATGAAATAATGAATCACAATTTTATTTAAACAAATATTTTATTTCAAATCAAATACAAATACAACTTTCACTATACTTACATTTTCAAGTACAATACAACTTTCACTATTCTTACATTTTCAAATACAATGCAACTTTCACTATCACTTTCATATATACAACTTTCCTCTATACTCTCATATATAACATTTTTTTACTAGCACTCACTTACACTCACTCGAGTTTATTTTTGATATTGATATTCATTTGCTTGCTCCAGTTTGTGTC
Source organism: Allium fistulosum (assembly GCA_030737815.1). Lineage (NCBI taxonomy): Eukaryota > Viridiplantae > Streptophyta > Magnoliopsida > Asparagales > Amaryllidaceae > Allium > Allium fistulosum. The sequence goes on from CM060906.1 coordinate 333,303,606, forward strand.
CAACCATCTCTTATACCTATCAAATAAACAACGCAGTAAAATGGAAAAGGAAACAAACCTAAATTGCAAAAATTAAATTAAATTTGAATATTTATATTGCCTCAGATTATGGGTTTGTTTTCTCTTCATGTTTTAGACATGGCCAAACAAATATATATGTGCACGGACAACTTATGATATGCACAATGTATCACTATGAATATCATTAGGTCGGACATCAATTAAATCTCACGGACTATTGCAAAGGTCAAGCCCGAAGGCTCAACACAGTGAAAATGTGCACAAGGTCAAGCCCAAGCCTCCTCGGGCTCAACTCAGGTGCACAAGGAAATGCAACTCAAATCAGAAAACCAAACTAAAGGAAGCAACACAGTACTAATGAACACATGAACAATTCAAAAACAGCTCATGTATAAGAGACAAGTTTAGCCAAGAAAATGCACATTCAGGTGCATGTATACATGTATAAAGCAGCTTAGTATAAAGCATGTATAAAACAGCTTAGTATATACATGTTTACATGTATGTATATGCATGTATACATGTACATATGCGACAACTTTAGCCAGGAAAACGCACACTCAAGTGCTCCAACCAGAAATAAGGATACACACAGGCACTTGAAGGCACTGGTAAATGAAGCACATGTGAATGTATGTATATATGTGGGAAACCAAAACTCAAAGGCACTGGAGCACATAAATAAGTGAAAAATAAGTGCAAACATGATATAAAATAAGTGCAAGCTGAAGTATGATTCAAACTGAAATGAAGTATACATATGTATTGCCTTTTTCAAGCCAAAAATGAAATGATGGTGCCACAAAACAGTAGACACAAAGGTGAATCAGCAGTGTAATGAATTAAGCAAGACATGTATATATGGAACAAGTGCCACAAATAGTAGACCGGTAGTTGAAATTACTACGAAGTAATAATCTAAGTAAAAACAAAGTGCAGACAACAATGCAACATGTGAACAAGTATTAGTTTCAGGCTAAACTGCAGAACAAGGCTAAACAATAGAACACATACATACATGTCAAGACCAGGCACATTTACATTGAATTACTATGAATATGCACAGTTTATTACTATGAATATCATAAGGTCGGGCATTGATTAAATCTCATGGACAGCAAACCAAACATGAGCATAACCAGAAACAGACTCAAGGCACGTTCACATGAAAAATAGAATGAGGTTCAGCCAAGGAAGCATTACATAGTCACACATATATACATACATATGCATGCATGTATATACATGGATATGAACCAAGATAGCATAACAAGTATCAGTTTCAGGCAGCAAATTACCACCAACATTTAGTTTTAGGTAGCAAACCATAGAACAAGGGACAATATCAGTTTCAGGCAGCAAAGCAAAGTACAAGTATAGATCAACCACCAACATTCACACATATATACATACATATGTATGTATGTATATACATGGATGATATTGGAATAAAAGTGCAATGCAATAAGATCAACTAAAAATGGTTCGGCTCAAAGCAACATGAACACAAGTATATACATATGAACACATGAACACAAGTATAAACATTCACACAAATTAAAACTAGCACCAATGGAACACAAATGCTCGTTCAACAACAAGCAAAAAGACATTTCAAGCATTAAATAGTTCAACAACAACTAGCACTAATGCAACACAAATCATTGCAAAGATCAAGCTGGAATTTAAACCCAGCAGTTCAACAGAGATAAAAACTCTAGGAAGAACACAAACCAAAAATTCAAATCATAGTATATAATCGAAAATATAGGAAATTGATTCTTATATATACCCAGTAGTTCAACAGAGATAAAAACTCTAGGAAGAACACAAACCAGCAATTCAAATCATAGTATATAATCAAATATATAGGAAATTGATTCCTATATATACTCATATCATCATTAGCAGAAAAAATCAAGTCGAGTTCGAGCATAAAATTGAAAAGGGGAAAAACTATGAACATACCAAATCGACAGCAGTCTACTTTACATAGAAGCAACCGAAAGCAAATCCAAGCAACCGAAAACAAACCCAAGCTATCGAAAGCAAATCCAAGCAATCGAACGTGGCCACAAAATGGAAAATCATAATTTCTTTATCAATCGTTGTTTGATAGTGAGAGATTATTGGCAGAGTGATTTCATTATCAAGCAGATTTGAAACCCTAATTCCAAAAAACGTTCGATTTTCTGATATGGAGTAATGAAAAGAAAGTGGGAAATAAAGAAAAGAACTGGTGGCAATGAAAACAGAATAGAAAGAATGGGGGTAAATGAAAATAGAAAAGGGGAAATAATGAAAAGAACTGGCATCCACGAAATGAATGAGAGGGAAACCAAATTAAAGATGGAGCTAAAACTATTTTTTTTTATCATTTCAATCAGATAACAAATAAAATGTTGTCTGAATAACAAGCTTGTTCATAGAGATTTCATGGGCTATTCAGACAACAGATGAAAGATTCTGTGGCTCTTCAGATAACAAATGGTTTTGTCATGTGTTGTATGAAAAAGTGGGATAACAGAAAATCTACCTTTGTCGTGTGATCACTGTTATCTGATTCACTTTGTGGCATAGTGACATATCATAATATGACAAGTATATAATAGAAAGACAAACATATTTTATTTCGAACAAGATTTTATCATAGAGTTAATAATTTCCGACAAATTACAGAATTGCCCTTGGGACATACTCCTAACTCTACTAGAGATTACATGGTTCTCTTGACTTGAGAAGTATTAAACTTCAATAAGGAGGCTCCATTTTAATTATAGTTAAACCACGACATGACGACCATCAAGCGACTATAGTTGGGACTGAGTTGAAGCATTGGAATTAAACACTATTCAATAGAGAATCTATCTCCTTAGTTATATGAGGTTAGTACCATGGTCAACTTTAATCAACTCAAAGTCAAAGTATCTCACCATAGTAGTATGATTAATAATAATAATTATTGTTGAACCAATGACTTTGTGATTGGACTAATCGAGCTAATTGTGGATGATACTGGAATTTCAACCAAAACCAAATTTCATAAGTCCTAAAGTAATATAGTTTTGACAAAGAGAATTGATGTAAATTATTGTTACTACCAAATACCGCTTAAGATACTAAACTTGGATTTCACCGAAAAGATATGAAAGCGATAAATTAGGTCAAACTATTAAACTACTAACTATGGTGAAGTGTGAACATTAATATTCGAATTGTTCGTTATTGATCGGTGACTGAATTTATACCTACAAGTTGCACAACTGTAATGATGAATACTCCAAAATACCACATGATTTAATTAATTTATAATTATTTCAAATTAATTAAATTAATTAATATTTATGAAATATTAGTTACTAAATTTCATTTGGTTTTTGGAGGCCATTATTATTTAATTAGATGTGTATATAAAAGATATATATATATATATATACACGTATTGATATACAATATCGATGGAAATTTAAATTTGGTTTGAAAACAGTTATTTATTAAGTGGGCTTGGGACTTTTGAAAGCCCATCTAGGCATAAATCTTGGCAAGCCATAAAATGAGTGAGAGTGAGGCATAAGAGTTCAAAAGTTGTCTTGAAAAGATAATAAAAGAACGAGTAAAAGAAGGAGATATTTTCTCCTCTTTTACCTCTTCTTAATGCCACTTAAACCACTCATCACACATCACTTTTTGCTCATCATTTTACTAATTTATTGCCATGAGTTTGATGGGGCCATATTCAAAATTTGGAAAGCAAAAATCAAACAAAATTAAAACAAAACAAGGAAGGTGGTGCTTTAGATTCTTGAAATTTTTAGAAGCTGGTTCGGATGAATTTAGGAGTTATTTATCCATTCAAAGTGCAACATATCCGACCTCTTTAGACAATATTTCAGTCTCAATATAAATCATATACATCATTATGATTGTGTAGATTGGATCATATAAATTTTATAACGAATTTATATGTACCTTTTCTGTTCTATTTAATATGTGCATTCAAATTGATTTAGAAATTAAAAAAACACAACAACATCATTATATTAAATATATTTTTCGTCCATACTATTTCATTGATTATAAGAGTGATACTTTATTCAAACAAAGCACACATTTTGATGTCTCGGGGGTTCAGCCTATAACTTCTAGGACCTCAGTCTATAGCGCTACGCCATTGCCACTTGAGCTAGTAATCCTTGACTTTTCGGCCATAACATCTAAATAGATGAATTATAATCTTTGGATGTTGAAACTATTTTTAAATAGCTAATATACTTTTATAACATATTGAATGCATATATATTAAATATATTAAATTATTAAATTTATTTTATCAATATATATGCTTTTGGCTAAAAAATTATTATTATTTATTTCCATTAATTAATACTTAATAAATAATTTTAATAATCAATTCTAAATATATGAATGCATATGTATGCTTAAAAAAATCCGTATGGACTAATAAAAAAAATTAAAAACCATATAGCCAAAAATAAATAATTAATATATATTTTTTAGTAATAATATTATCATATTTATAAATAAATATAACTTTATAAAATTGAATATAATTATATGTATATTGAATATAATTATATGTGTATTGAATATAAAAAATTAAATTTCTTAAATATATATATACACATATTACAATTTTAATTTAAAATTTAGAAATAGATATTTTATTTAAAAATTATAGATCTGATTTTGAATTTTTTCTAAGTCAAAACTAAATCTTGAGATATTAATTTTAGTTTTAAAATATATTGAATTAGTCAAATTTAATTTTAAATTAAAATACATAAATAAATACATATACATACAAACATACATACATACATACATACATACATATATATATATATTTTCAAAACAATACCATGGACAACAAAAGGCATTTATAAAGGGTGAATATGTCCATTGTGATGTTAATTCTGACACGATAAATGTACACAATAACCATGTATATCATTCATATGTTGTAGGTGCACAATACACGAGTATATTTGGAAATACTCGAATTTAAATTCATATCAAATTCATTATTTTAAATAAATAAAATAAAATAAAATTTTATTTAAAATAATTTTATATTGGATTTGAAATCAATTAGACTTCATAGGCCCAACAAAGATCCAGAAAGAGAATTTTTTCTAAAATTCTCCTATTTAACGTGTAGTGACTCGCCCCGGTTCCTTCAGTTATAACTAGCGATGCATACCTTACTTAAGTGATGAGGCATAAACCTCAGATGCTACAAACCCAGAATTTGCTTTCATGATCCAACCAATAAATTATCACCTTAAGCCATCAGTTGCGATTTTGTTGGATTCTCTTTTCTACAATCGCCTAAGGAGATGCAACTTTGACACACAAAAGATATTAAGTTATAGTTTTTGAATCAATCCATTTTGTAGATAATATAAAAGACTAAAACTAATTAATATTAATTTAATAAAGCAAGAATATAATAGCTTGTTGGTTATCTTTCTAAAATAAAGAGGGAGGAGCCATGAATTTACATGGGAGATAAATGGAAGAGGCGCCATAGGCTTATAGCCCATGTGTGGTACTGCATGCTCAAGGCATGTTATATTTGGTAAACATATCTTTTCAATATTTCTCATAATAATCCATTTCCTACAACACAACAAGTCCTTGAATAAAGTTGTGTGCATGACAAGTTACAACTAAATTAACATGCCAACTTTATTTTTATTCGCAATAACCATTCAACAGTGATAGCACAACTTTTGTGATATTATTTTATATTATGTACCAATTATTTCAAATACTGTTAATATACAACTCTCTCATTATATTTAGTGCACATATATCAATAGTTCATATCTTATACAACCTCAATTCATTATATATGTCATTTATATGGATTTATTTAAGCTTGATTTGTCATTTAGACAGAGCTATAGTTACGAGACTCCATGTGTATTCTCGATTCTCATTGATAGTTGAAAACTTTGACATAAAATTACATTTTGAATTTGTTAAAGCAACATAATGGGTATTATGGAGTACGAAAATCAATCGATGATTTTGTTTGATAACAAATGTATATTTGCATTTATATTGTTTGTTGAGTGTGATCCACACGTCGATTATACAATGATGAAAAGTATATAAAGTACAATAAAAAGGTTTATTAATAAAACAAACTATATGAGAAAGAATATTTCTAAAAGAACAAAAAATAAAAATTCTCATCATCATAAACAAAAAAGGTAGTTCATTTGAATAAACGAAATTTCTTTTCAATAAGAGAATGTTTATAGCGATAGAAGATGGGATGCATTGCTCCAAATGTAGAAGAAGACAAAATAATATTCTATGAATAAAATCTTATTAAAAAAGCAAGTAATGTTTCTTTTGGATCAGAAAGTCAAATTTAGATTAACTCAAAGGAGCTTTTCGATCCAGTGCTGAGATATACAATGCTTGATATTATTTACTTTCATCAAGTATAACATTTCAAATTATAAAAGAATTATTCTCTGTCCAAACATTTCTCTCCCCCCCCCCCCCGCATTCTTCTTCTGGGTTTCTATAAACTCATATCACAAACACAAATTTCCCATTGGATAACAAACCTTTCAAGAAGAAAGAAAAATTATCAACAATATTCATTCATTGGATCCATCTTTGATAAGTTTCAAAAATCAAATTTACTTTGATAAAATAAAAGCAACAAATTATCTCATCATACACAACTAGCAACACAACCAACTCCATTAGTTCACATCCAAACACGTAAAGACGTGACTCAGATTATGCATTTTTGGTGATAGTTCATCTCATCCACTTTCTTCACATGAAGATGCGAATACAAGTGACATTAGACTTCAACACATAGACTCAGGGCTATGGTTTCAATAGCGAAAATCGAGCAACCAACAACACCACCACTATAATCCTAATTTGCTATAAAGAATCAATTTTGACAAGCACATCAATAAAGACAAGGAATTCAACAATCTAAATTAAATCCACATCATCTTGATAGATATAATATATGATCATCCAACTAACTATCACATTCAGATATCAACCAATCAAGCAATCAGACAAAATAGGCTCACCAACAAAAAAGTCAATACTCAGATAAACGTCGATTCATCAGAAACAATTTAGGAAACTTACATCAAACTAGGCAGTGAGAACAGTTACAAATCACTAGCATGTAACGGTGAAAAGATCAGGCAATAATATATTCGAGAATCAGTTTCTAGGAACGAAGCTTTAGTTTGAGCGGATGATGAAATTATTCATAAGGAAACCCTAGAAAAAGTCAAGCACCCTAACATCATCATTCAGGCAACCAGACTTCAATTATTCTCCCACATTGTGCAATCCACTTTTAAATCAGGCAACATTAGTTTATCTAAGCTTCAGACTTAAGCGTTCATTTTCACCACCTCATAATGCAAACTTAGTCAACCAACACAACAACAAGTCTCACAATTATCAATCTATATCTAGATGCAACCATCACCAACTCTCACGATAACTAAAACTTCGATCTAAGGAAGCATGAGTACTGAGGAAAACTCAGGCATTAAATCAATCATTCAAGCATTTACAATTACTCCGACATCTCAACAACATGCAGCATCTAGTATCACAATTATCTCTAGCATTGACGGATCAAACTACGCCTTTAATTTGCTTCATAAGGTTTTGATGCTTCCTTAATGCTTGTTTATTTTTTATCCTCCTATAAAACTCCTTAATTATATTGCATCCATTCACTGTCATATCCTTTTGGAGATCTATTTGCTTTCATAGTTTAGAATGTACAACCATCAACATAGCTTCATCACAAACATAAGCGATGGAGTTTCATCTTCTCTAAAGTGCTTAATTAGTTTTGGAGTGTAATTATTCCTCTACTTTAGCCTGGATAATTGCTAGGATTAGGTGCAAAGTCGCACCCTATGCTGAACTATTGTTTGAAGTTGCTTGTGTACCTCTTGAACCATCCGAAAACCACTTGTAATATGTAAAGTGGAAAGTGATTGCACCGTGCAAACTTGCTCACGTTAGCTACCTGCATATGCCACTTAAGGTTATTAAGATGGTCATCCAGTGAGAAGTTTCATTATACCTTTACATTACTATATCTTTGAAATTATCCAGAAAATTAGCTACTATGATCCCTCAAGTAAAGGGGTCTCAACCTCACTTTATCTTTCAAAATATGAGCATGCCTTAGGGTGTTAATCGATTGGACCGGACTAGACATAGGTGTGTTCGTCTTCCATCCTATAAGAGTTTCAAACAGACACAGACGAACAAGAGTTAGGCTCAAACACTCTTCGTATGAGCCGGACAGTGGATGCGTATCGATATCATGTATCTTTTAATATATATTTATAACTGTTATAAATATATTTATTAATATTGTTCAATAAATCAAAATAAATTTTTATTAATATTGTTTAATAAATGAAAATAAAATTTTATAATTACTATTTCATAAATATTAATTAATTTATAACAGTTGCAAATTAATTAAATCATGCGGTCAAGGAGTATTCAACGTTTCGGTTGTGTGACCCTTTAGATGTAAATTTGGTCAGTGATTAATATAAAACTATTCGAGTAATAACGTTCATACATCACTTAGCATGTGGTGTTACATTTTGACTAAATTTATCGTTTACTTAGTTTCGGTAAAATTCGGTTTTACTTTGTTAAGCGTTACCCGATTGTGACTATTATTTACACCAATTCTCTACGTTAAAACTATAGCACTTTGGACTTATGGATTTTAGCAATGGTCAAAATTATAATATTGTCCATATTCAACTCTACAGTCCAATCACAAAGTCTTTGATTCAATAATAACAATTATTATTAACCAACAAAAAATCATGGAGTGGGTCATTCCATAGTTATTCAATAACTATCAATACGTAAACTCTTGGTTTCTGTTATCCCACCTTTTGGCAAGGCCGTGACACCAAGAACTTGACTAGAAACTAACGACGGTTCGTCTTAGAGATCGGTTATACACCGGCTCACTATGGATACCGACAAATTTTGTCCGAGTCCGGATCGAGCTAAAATTGATATGACACGACAAGCGAGACTATGAGAGCCAACGTTCGAAATTTCAAGTCAATCCGAGTTCGTATGCTCAAGTTACGATCGATGCAAGATTGGATGAAAACTAGCCTCTATTCGAATCGATCGAGTTCAAATCCATCAGGGAAGCTTACTTCGACTCGATCGGCTCCTGATGCAGCAGCGGATAACAAAAATGATGAATCGGTGAAAGTCACGATCGATGGAATAGAAGATACATAATGGCCCAAATCCGTTGATCAAAGATACCGGATTTTAGCTATCTCAAACACGTTGATCGCGCACGATACCGTGTTTAAAGATCTACGATTCTTCGTACTTTGATCTAGCACACTAGATACCGTGAATCGGCTTCAGCGATCGTTGATTCAAGCGCATTTGAATACCGAAGGTGGAGATAGGAGATCACACTCAACTACCAATTGAAGAAGTGGCACAAAGCACACAAACAAATTTTATTCAAAATCAACTAACTATTACAAATGGTATCACCCGCCTATTTATAGGCTTACAAATCACACAACTCAAATCTGGACAACACCTAGGTCGTTCACGACCTAAACATCACGACCTAAAACAGACGACCTAAAACAAACAGTACATGTGACTTAAAGAAAAGAACATTAAGTACAATACAACACAACACATAGGTCGGCAACACTTAGGTCGGCAACGACCTAACAACTAGCGACCTAAAACAGACGACCTACGACTTATGTATAGAGCGACATACGAAAACACTTTACAACATATTACAAGACATAGGTCGGTAACGACCTAACAATACAACACTAAGGTCGTGAACGACCTAACACTTATTACAATACGCGACTTAACAGAAATACAACATAGCGACTTAGTACATAACGACTTATCACTTGAGCGACCTAGGAACAACTCTCCATGACAATCTTCACGTGACCTTTCACTCAAGCGACCTAAAGAAAGCGGTCTGTGGAAGTTAGGTCGTAGCTCGTTTCCTGTTTCCACTGCTAGGTCGTAGCTCGTTTGAGCGACCTATCACGTTACCTTGCGCGCGCTCCTGGTTAGGTCGCGAATCCTCCTTAGGTCGCAACCGACCTAAAGAATGTTGCCTGTTAACTCGCGAATCTTCACTAGGTCGTTTGCGAGCTTCACTAAGTCGCTGGAGCGACTTAAAGGACTCGTTAGATCGTTCGCGACCTAACACTTCACCAAATTGGGCTGCATCATCTTGGAGCGACTTAAAGGAATCGTTAGGTCGTTCGCGACCTAACACTTCATCATTCTGGGTATCATTCTGGGCTGCATCATCCTCCTCTGGTTGGGAAAAATTCGTCCTCGAATTTACGCCCTCCTCTTCCACAACAAGTTCATCCCCATGATATGGTATAAGATGTTTAACATTAAACACGTCAGAAATGTATACATCCTCCGGCAGCTTCAATCTATAAGCATTTTCATTGATCCGTTTCAAGATCGTTACAGGACCAATCTTTCGAGCTTTAAGTTTATTATATGCTCCCACTAGAAAACGATCTTCCGTTAGTATAGCTATACTAAATCTCCTTCATTAAATTCAACGCGTTTTCGCTTCAAATCCACAGATCGTTTATACTTTTCATTCGCTTTCTCCAATCGTTCCTGAACGATTTTATGGCATTCTGCCAACCCATCAACAAAATCAACAGCCCGTTTAACTGTCCCCTTTTGTTGTGGTACTATCATTAAATCCAACGGCCCCTTTGGTAAGCTTTGTTGAGTCAAGATTTTTATAGAGTTTTGATTTCTGACAAAGGGATAAGCCGTGATCGACAAAAAGAAGTTATTCATTGTTTTAAAGAGACAAGGTTGATTATTTGGTATGTTAGTAGTGTTATTTATGTTAAAATCTATCCTCAAATAATTTCATACCTTCAATCTTTGAATATATATATATGTGTATGAGTGCACATTAACTGTGCAATCTGAGCTAAACCGGTCGACCGGTTAAAACCAGGCGGTCGACCGTCTCTGCCCAGAATGCACAGATAACGTGCACAAGTGTACATAATGTATATATATTCAAATTCCTGTCTACTGGTCCATTTTGACCTGTCGACCGTTTTCAAACAGAAAGCAACCTTTCGTATAGACACTTCCTTTTCTTCAACGGTTGCTTCTCTTTCTCTTCACCAATGATCATGACCTTTGTTTGTACCTTTTCACAAAGGGTTACAACTGTTTATTTCTTATATAAACATCATGAAATCATTATTTCAATTCACCAATTCTATTATTCTAATCTCTATTCTATTGATCTCTATCTTGAACTCTCAAGCGCTCGAATTGCTCATATTCTATCATATATCGTTTTGAATCCTAGAATTTATTTAACGTTCTTTTGATTCAATACGATATCCATTTCCAAATCTTCATATATACAAACATTCTATTTGAGGATAAGATTATAGGAAGTTTGTACTACAAGTGACAAAATTGTGTTAGCAAGAACACATACCATCAACAAACAATTATATTCATCTTTGTTGAAGTCCTGGGTGTTGTAAGAGGCAAGTGTTGAAGTCCTCAGTGTATTAGAGGCGTGAAATCCCGTTCGTCTGCTCAGGTGTTGTAAACCTGTTCCTCCGGGTGAAGCGAGGTAGTTGGTAGTGAAAATCTAGATAGAAGTCTGGGACTAGACGTAGGATGGTGCTTCGAACCAGTATAAAAATCTCTGGTGTGATTTTTCTATTTTACTGAACTTTCTATTATCTGTGATTAGTCATATATTTGTGTGTTATACATCATATTACACGATCCGTGTGTACTATATTAGCACATACACATTTTCATTTGGTATCGGAGCACGGTCATCATATAACCATAACACGGTTATTTGATATATTCTTGTAATATGGCAAATAACGCAAGTACTAGCACTCAAAACACCACTTACACGGAAGGTCAATCGACACAAAGACCTCCATTTTTCAATGGTCTTAACTATAGCTATTGGGCAACACGTATGTCATTCTTTATGCAATCAAATAGTTATGATGCTTGGAATGCTACTCAAAAAGAAATAGTGAATCCAACAACTGATTATTCAGAATGGACAGCGGCTGAGAAAACGGCAGCAGTCGTAAATGCAAAAGCAATAAATATGTTGTTTTGTGCATTAAACCAAAATGAATATAACCGTGTTAGTATCTGCACTACTGCATATCAAATTTGGCAAACACTGAAAACCACTCATGAAGGTACTAACAAAGTTAAACAAGCCAAAATAGCCATGCTGAAAAGTCAGTTTCAAAATTTCAAAATGAAACTGAATGAGACAATCAATGATATGTATTCACGGTTTCAAACTATCCACCATGCACTTATTGGCTTAGGACAAAAGTATTCCGATTTTGATGTTGTTTCAACAGTCCTACATTCTCTGACTAGTGAATTGGAAGGAAAAGTATTAGCAATTGAAGAAGCTAATGACATTTCCGTCATGAAGCCAGATGAATTGATAGGAAATCTAATGTCCTATGAAGCTAACTTGCAGACTAGAAAGGAACAAAAAGAAGAAAAGAAAAACGTGGCATTGCATGCTGAAAAAGACGAAAATGAATCAGAGTCTGAAGATGAAGATCTGGCATTCATTGCAAAAGGTTTCAAAAAATTCCTAAAACAGCGAAACGCCAGTTGTTATAACAGAAAGAAATTTGGATCAAATAAACCAACATCATCCGCTATAGAATGCTTCAACTGTCACAAAAAGGGGCACATGCACAAGGATTGTCCGGAGCAAAAGAAGAAGCCAGAAAATGACAAATTAAAATATAAGAAGGACAAATCAAAGAAACGAGCATTCTCGGTAACATGGGATGATACAGACTCATCAGAAAGTGATAGTGATACAGAAGATGAACAAGCAAATGTCTGTTTCATAGCAACAGAAGATGAGGTACAAATTCCTACATTTGATGAAGTACTTGATATTAATGCTGAATTGATAGTCAAATATAAAGACATAAAACGATAGTTAAAAGAAGCCAAAGAAGATTTGAGTAGAGCAGAATTTGAACGAGATATGTTAAAAGACGAGAAGAAAATATTAGAAGAAGAACTTGAAAAACTTCAAGAATCATCATCTAATGTTGACTCTCAATTATATCTTTTGAGTCAAGAAATTGAAACTCAAAAAGAGAAAAATGATGCTCTCACTACTGAAAATCATGAGCTTAAGGCAAAAGTCAAAATTCTGGACCTAGAAAAGGCTAGTTTACAAACTAAGTTAGATGACATTACTCAAAATGTTTCTAACTTTAACAAAGGTCGAGAAAATTTGACAAAAATCATTAAAAGTTCACAATCTGTTTCAAATAAACAAGGTTTGGGATATAAGAAACAAGAAACCAAGAAACATCTTGGTAATGAAAAGACTGAAGCTAAGAAAAATCTTAGTTTATTATATTCCAAACCAAAACCAGTTGTGAAATTTCAGAAGAAAAATGTCAAGACTATCAAAATATGGGTTCCTAAAACAAATAACAATTTGATTAGGAACAAATATATTCAGAATTTCATGAATACTGTGCATCTTAATACTAATTATATATATAAAGGGGATACCGGACCCGTATGGGTTTGGACTCCTAAGACCTAACTCTTAGGACCCCATAAAAAGTGGGTACCATGGACTTAATTTTATTTTTTGCAGGTCCCACTTAAGAAAAGAGGAAAGTGGATATTGGACAGTGGTTGCTCGAAGCACATGACTGGAGACAAGAGCTTATATCATTTACATCCTCTATTTAACAACTCCTTTTCGTCGATGACAAAGGGGGAGAAAATTGTGCTAACAGTATATATGCAGAAAAATATAGATTTATAGGCACAATCTCAGGGGAAGATCATATACAGGGGGAGATTCATAACTATGTTGTCATCAATCAAAAAGGGGGAGAATGTTGAGTCAAGATTTTTATAGAGTTTTGATTTCTGACAAAGGGATAAGCCGTGATCGACAAAAAGAAGTTATTCGTTGTTTTAAAGAGACAAGGTTGATTATTTGGTATGTTAGTAGTGTTATTTATGTTAAAATCTATCCTCAAATAATCTCATACCTTCAATCTTTGAATATATATATATATATATATGTATGTATGTATGAGTGCACATTAACTGTGCAATCTGAGCTAAACCGGTCGACCGGTTAAAACCAGGCGGTCGACCGTCTCTGCCCAGAATGCACAGATAACGTGCACAAGTGTACATAATGTATATATATTCAAATTCCTGTCTACTGGTCCATTTTGACCTGTCGACCGTTTTCAAACAGAAAGCAACCTTTCGTATAGACACTTCCTTTTCTTCAACAGTTGCTTCTCTTTCTCTTCACCAATGATCATGACCTTTGTTTGTACCTTTTCACAAAGGGTTACAACTGTTTATTTCTTATATAAACATCATAAAATCATTATTTCAATTCACCAATTCTATTATTCTAATCTCTATTCTATTGATCTCTATCTTGAACTCTCAAGCGCTCGAATTGCTCATATTCTATCATATATCGTTTTGAATCCTAGAATTTATTTAACATTCTTTTGATTCAATACGATATCCACTTCCAAATCTTCATATATACAAACATTCTATTTGAGGATAAGATTATAGGAAGTTTGTACTACAAGTGACAAAATTGTGTTAGCAAGAACACATACCGTCAACAAACAATTATATTCATCTTTGTTGAAGTCCTCGGTGTTGTAAGAGGCAAGTGTTGAAGTCCTCAGTGTATTAGAGGCGTGAAACCCCGTTCGTCTGCTCGAGTGTTGTAAACCTGTTCCTCCGGGTGAAGCGAGGTAGTTGGTAGTGAAAATCCAGATAGAAGTCTGGGACTGGACGTAGGACGGTGCTCCGAACCAGTATAAAAATCTCTGGTGTGATTTTTCTATTTTACTGAACTTTCTATTATCTGTGATTAGTCATATATTTGTGTGTTATACATCATATTACACGATCCGTGTGTACTATATTAGCACGTACACATTTTCAAGCTTGAATATACAATCTGAAATGGACTGAAACCCGTACTACGGTTTATAGCATGATTATGAGCAAACTCCGCTTGACATAACTTCACATCCCAACTCTTCAGATTGTCTTTCACAAGACACCGCAACAAATTTCCCAAAGACCTGTTAACAACTTCAGTCTGACCATCGGACTGCGGTAAGCACTACTGAAATTTAGCTTTGTTCCCACCATCTTCCACAAACTCAGCCAAAAATGACATAGAAATCTGGTATCCCGATCAGAAACAATGGATTCTGGTAAACCATGTAAGCGATACACCTCTTTAAAGAATAACTCGGCAACACGGACGACATCAGCTGTCTTCTTACAAGCGATAAAATGTGCCATTTTGGAAAATCTGTCTACCACTACATATATAGAATAATTTCCCCTTTGAGTTCTAGGTAAACCCAACACAAAATCCATGCTGATATCAACCCATGGTTTGGCAGGCACGGGTAATGGCATATACAAACCCGCATTTGTCGTTGTCCCTTTGGAAATTTGACAAACACGACATCTCTCCACAAATCTTCCAACCTCTTTCTTCATAGAAGGCCAAAAATATGACTGTATAATTAACTGTAATGTACGGTCTCTCCCCACATGTCCTTCTTCATGTAACTCTTTCACAATCTTCATTCGTAAGCTGCACTCGGGTATACATAATCTGTTTCCCTTGAATAGAAAACCATCTTTCATCACAAAATCGTCAGAACTCCCTTCCTGCACCTGATCCAGCACTTTCGCAAAATAAGAATCTGAAATAAGCAATTCCGACAACAAATCAAATCCCACTACTTCCACTCGCATAGTTGTCAGCAAATGATTTCTACGGCTCAATGCATCGGCAACTCGGTTAGTAACTCCTGATTTGTGTTTCACAACGAAAGTAAATTGTTGTAAATAAGCAACCCACGAAGCATGCCTTGCTGAAATCTTATCTTGCCCCTGCAAATGTTTCAAAGCCTCATGGTCAGTGTATAGCACAAATTCTTTATGAAAAATATAATGTCTCCAATGTTTTATGGCTTGGACTATAGCATAGAATTCCAAGTCATAAGTACTATATCTCGTTTTGGCTCCCGTCAGTTTCTCACTAAAGTAAGCAATAGGATGACCCCTTTGACTCAACGTTCCCCCAATTCCAACCTTGGACGCATCAGTATGTAGTTCAAAGAGTAACTAAAAATCTGGATATCTAAGAATGGGCGTTGTGGTCAAGAGTGTCTTGATTCTCTGAAAAGCAGAATCAGCCTCTTCAGTCCAAACAAACTTCTTCCCTTTCATACATTCCGTAACTGGTGCCATCACGCTACTGAAGTGTGGAATGAACCTTCGGTAGAATGATGCTAAACCATGTAAACTCCTCACTTCTGTTATTGTCTTAGGCTGTGGCCAATTTCGAATAGCTTCAACTTTACTATGATCAACTTGAATACCATCCTTCGACACAATATAACCCAAGAATAGAATACTTGTAGTCATGAAAGTACACTTCTTCGTTGCAGCATAAAATTCCTCACGTCGTAAAACCAATAACACTTCCCGCAAATGCTTTAGGTGTTCTTTAGTGTTTCCACTGTAGATCAAGATGTCATCAAAGTATACCACTACGAACTTCCCGATAAACGGTCGAAAAATCTGGTTCATAACTCTCATGAATGTACTCGGAGCATTTGACAAACCAAACGGCATCACCAGCCATTCGTACAGACCCTCCCGAGTTTTAAAAGCAGTCTTCCACTCATCACCTGGTTTAATACGAATCTGATGGTATCCGCTTTTCAAGTCAATCTTCGAAAACACACCAGCACCGCTCAACTGATCCAACAGATCATCTAGTCTCGGCATAGGAAATCGATATCTCATCGTAATCTTATTCAATGCTCTACTATCTATGCACATTCTCCATGTTCCATCCTTCTTTGGTACCAACAAAGCTGGCACTGCACAAGGACTTAAACTTTCCTGAACACGCCCTTGTTCCAGTAATTCCTCTACTTGCCTTCTCAATTCCTCGTGTTCTTTTGGACTCATCCGATAATGTGGTCTATGAGGCAATGCAACACCAGGCACCAAGTCAACCTGATGTTGTATGTCTCTAAGTGGTGGTAACTCCTTCGGTAACTCCTCTGGAAACACATCTTTGAATTCCTCCAAAACTGGCTTCACTTCTTCTGGAACTTCAGTAACTTCACTGCTTTCATGCCCAATCAACATAAAAACTTCAGGACTCTCATCTACCTCCTCCACGAACTCCTTCAAGGACAACAAAGTCTTCAATTCCTCAATCTCCTCCAGCTTGTTCTCATTCTGCTGTCGCTTCTTTGGGACTAAAGCGATTTTCGTGCCCTCGAACAAGAAACTGTAACTATTTGTTCGACCATTATGTTATACCTCACGATCGTACTGCCACGGCCTTCCCAACAGCAAATGGCAAACATCCATGTCAACCACGTCACACCAAATCTCATCCTTGTATTTCTTCCCAATAGAAAATGGAACATGAGCTCGCCTCTCCACTTTCACTTCTCCTCCTTTCCTCAACCAAGCAAGTTTATAAGGACTAGGATGTTTCTCCGTTTTCAACTTCAACTTCCTCACAGCTTCCGTTGAAATTATATTATCACAACTCCCAGCGTCAATGACAAATTTACAGACCTTCCCCAATATAGTGCATGTTGACTGAAAAATTTTACTCCTCAACCAACTCGACTCCTCTTCTTGCTTCGGGGTTAAACAAGATCTCCGTAACATCAGATTACATCCCTCGTCTCCCGACACTTCTTCTTCCTCCTCATCACGTTGTGAATTGAGATCTTCTTCTACATCCTCATCTTCCACCTCAACAATCATAGTTCTCTTTTTCGGTTTCGGACATTCGTTGCTCTTGTGACCCACTTCCTGGCAGTTATAGCATTTGAAATTGGTGTTGACTTTTGGTCTAGCCACTTCATGAACAACCGGCTTATTCGATGCTTTAGGAACATTAGAACTACTACCCGCTCCTTTGTTCTGCCCCGTAAAACCTGGAAACACACCTCCCCCACGTCTACCTTGTTTCTCCCAAGCTAACGCCTTTTGATGTGCTTCTGCCACAGATCTAGGGTCGAACATGTTCACCATATCCTGGATCTGTGTTCTAAGTCCCCCAACAAACCTAGCGGTCAATTGTTCTTCTGTCTCCATAATATCATTTCGAGCAATTAACTGGTAGAACTCATCAGCATAATCAGCAACCGTCTTCGTCCCTTGCCTCAGGTTCTGTAATCTCTGATACATTAGTGATTGGTAATTGTAGGGCAAGAACGTAGCCTTCATCAATTTCTTCATTTTTTCCCAAGCAACAATTTTAGACTTTCCCATCCGCTCTCTAGTAAGTTTGGTTTGCTGCCACCATGCCATAGCTCTCCCCCTCAACCTAGTAGCAACCAACTTCACTTTACGATCTTCCGGAACCTCCTTAAAGTCAAAAATTTCCTCAACATAAGCTATCCAATCAAGAAACTCCTCGGCTTGAATACCTCCCTTGAATTCCGGTATTTCAGTTTTCATCCCAGACTCCCACTTGTGATCATACTCCGACTGATTTCTTCCTTGTCCTCGTCCTCATCCATGAACACTACCATCATCAAACTCCTCTTCAAAATCTAATGTATATCGATGTCGATCCTGACCACCAACATCTCTACTACCATCGTTTCTTCCACCAACATCCCTTCTACCTACATTCCTCCGATCACGATCATTCACATTTCTATCATAATCTCGATCCATACTTCTATGATCACTATCAACACTTCTCTCTCGATTTGAATGTGGTGAGACTCTACTTCCCCCATGGTTAGATTCAGTTGAAACCCTTCTCTGATTTTGATTCATCTCCAACATTATTCTCTCTAATCGTCCAATCCCTTCATTAAGCTTCTCATTAAAGTTTTCGTTAATTCTTTGCTCCATCTCATCAGCTTCTTCTCTTCTATACAATGCTTCAACATTTTGATGGCGATTAGCTCTTCTTGGCGGCATGATTCGAAACTTCACAAACACTTCAATTCTCGGCTTGAACAAATAAAAATGATGCACGGCCTTCACTTGTTCCTCAACTCTTCAAATAGAATTGGCTCCAAGACTCGGCTTAGCTATGATTGGCTAAGTCTAGCTCTGATACCAAATGATGCAGCAGCGGATAACAAAAATGATGAATCGGTGAAAGTCACGATCGATGGAATAGAAGGTACCGAATGGCCCAAATCCGTTGATCAAAGATACCGGATTTTAGCTATCTCAAACACGTTGATCGCGCACGATACCGTGTTTAAAGATCTACGATTCTTCGTACGTTGATCTAGCGCACTAGATACCGTGAATCGGCTTCAGCGATCATTGATTCAAGCGCACTTGAATACCGAAGGTGGAGATAGGAGATCACACTCAACTACCAATTGAAGAAGTGGCACAAAGCACACAAACAAATTTTATTCAAAATCAACTAACTATTACAAATGGCATCACCCGCCTATTTATAGGCTTACAAATCACACAACTCAAATCTGGACAACACCTAGGTCGTTCACGACCTAAACATCATGACCTAAACCAGACGACCTAAAACAAACAGTACTTGCGACTTAAAGAAAAGAACATTAAGTACAATACAACACAACACATAGGTCGGCAACACTTAGGTCGGCAACGACCTAACAACTGGCGACCTAAAACAGACGACCTACGACTTATGTATAGAGCGACATACGAAAACACTTTACAACATATTACAAGACATAGGTCGGTAACGACCTAACAATACAACACTAAGGTCATGAACGACCTAACACTTATTACAATATGCGACTTAACAGAAATACAACATAGCGACTTAGTACATAACGACTTATCACTTGAGCGACCTAGGAACAACTCTCCATGACAATCTTCACGCGACCTTTCACTTGAGTGACCTAAAGAAAGCGATCTGTGGAAGTTAGGTCATAGCTCGTTTCCTGTTTCCACTGCTAGGTCGTAGCTCGTTTGAGCGACCTATCACGTTACCTTGCGCGCGCTCCTGGTTAGGTCGCGAATCCTCCTTAGGTTGCAATCGACCTAAAGAATGTTGCCTGTTAAATCGCGAATCTTCACTAGGTCGTTTGCGAGCTTCACTAAGTCGCTGGAGTGACTTAAAGGACTCGTTAGGTCGTTCGCGACCTAACACTTCACCAAATTGGGCTGCATCATCTTGGAGCGACTTAAAGGAATCGTTAGGTCATTCGTGACCTAACACTTCATCATTCTGGGTATCATTCTGGGCGGCATCAGCTCCGCATCGATCACCAAGGTCTACTTTGACTCGATCAGCTCTGCATCGATCATCATAGCCTACTTAAAATCCATCAAGGGACAGCGCACTTTGTATCGATCAGCCAGAGTCTACTTTGCATCGACCTTGTTCGTATCCATCAGCAAGCATTTGCTCGAATCGATCAGGATGTGCCATTTCATATCCATCGAGAGAGTATGCTTGTTCGTATCGATCTACTCAACTCCACCATCGAACAAGCTCCACTTCACACGATAGTTGTCTAGTTCGTATCCATCCTGGGAGGCCTTGTTCAAATCCATCAAGGCTCCTTAGTTCGTATCCATCAAGTAGTCGTTACTTCGTATCCATCACATCTTCATTTGTTCGTATCCATCAAGTTGGAGCAACTTCATCGATGCAAACAAGCCAACCTCCATCGATTCGAACTACACCACCTTTATCGATACGAACAAGACGTGACCATCGATACGAACTAAGAAGCCTTCATCGATGCAAATTGTGCATCTTTTATCGATACGAACAAGGCAGCACCATCGATACGAATAAGGCGAAGTTCAAGGACAACTCATTTAACTCGACATCGAAAGTGGAGTGGTCCAGAGATTCAAGCGCCATGTCACCTCACAGTCACACGTAGCCATCGATTCGAAAAAGACCGAGTCGATGTGATCGGGTCGAACCAAACAACCTGCCGAAAGCCTCCATTTCGTATCGATCATATCTCCTATTCTACAAGTCCAAATTCTATGAAATTTTCACAGGAGCTTACATGCATGCTGAAGAATGTCCACACCAAATTTCGACTCCATCGGACACAATCTTGATCGATACGAAATCCGTTCGTATCGATCACGGATCGGACCGAAACTTCGCGGGCTTGGGCGCGTGGGCCTAGTCACGTGCCAGAGGGAGTCTCCCGAGATCTGAGCGAAATATCAGCCTCCTACACCTATAAATAGAGCCACAGGGCATACAGAAAAGGAGAGCCTTTTCTTCTTTGAATTCTCAAACGCCCAGATTCTGCCGGATCCAGATCTAAACTCCATCGCTGCTGTTGCAAATGAATTTCGCTGTTGAAAATCATTGTTATTTGCTGTAACCCACTGAAATCAATTGTAATCATAAAAGAAAGATCAATAAAGCAATCAACTTCATAGTGGACGTAGGCAATACGCCGAACCACTCTAAATACTTGTGTCTCTGTGCATTTTAATTACTTTCATATCTGTTTTTTGGAGTTTTTGTTAGATAATCCTCTTTTTCCATTTAATCTCTTCACTTTATCTCTTCAAAAACTTCCGAAGAGTGTTGTGCCCAATTTTGGTACAAACACTTTGGTGCTTTCACTGAGAAGAAACCCAATTTTTCTCCTGCTCCTTGGGTCTCCTATCGATACCGGATTGCATAAATCCGAGAATAAGATCCAGATCTCAAGCGTTGAAGCCCTTCCATACTATTCAGATTTGCAATCAGATCTAGGAAAGGACTTCATCAATTCATCATGGTGAGTGCACGTACCGCTTCTACAGCTGCTGATCAAGGAGGACGGGATAGACAGAATCCCGTGCAATTGCCTCCATCCAACCAAGATGCTGCCAGACCTTCAGATCCGTCAGGCCCGGTCACCAGACAAGAGTTCCAGATGTTGCTTCAAGAGTTGACCCAGAGTCGGCAACAACTAACTGAACAACTGCGCGCCAACACAGAGTTGACCAATCAGCTAAATCGCCAAAGGCAAAGAAGATCCAGAAGAGACCAAGCTTCCTACTCTTCCACGGAGAGTTCTGCCTCATCTGACGGTCATCATCGATCCACACGACCATGGCTGGATGTAAGCTACACCCAGGCCACAGAATAACCCAGAACTGGACCATCCACTAGTCATCATACCGGACCTTCGCCCCGAGGAGGTGCTGCTCCTTACCATGTCACGGGCAACCTCGCTACCACCACCACTACTGAACAAGGGGTTGATGCCAGAGATCAAGCTGATCCTCATCGCAGCCAGCGAGAGCACACTCCGGAGCCTTATGTCACAGAAAATGTTGAACCAAGGAGGCGAGGTACAGACCATCGACCGCGTCCGGTCCAGACTCGCGCTGTGGAACCCGACCACACCTTGACACAACATCCCCTGAACATCCAGATGCCGGAAGTACCGACGATGATTCGTCAGATGATCCATGAAAGTCAGGGTCTCACTAATGACGACTGGGGAATCTCCCGGAGTCATACCCCTTTTACTAATGACATATTATATATTGAACCACCTCGGCGCTTCAGGATGCCAACTTTGCCAGTTTATGAAGGAAATTCTGACCCCAATCAACACATCCTGAAATACGAGTGGTTGATGAACGCTGCGAGAGCAGATGATGCAGTAAAATGACGTAGTTTCTCCATTTCCCTAGGGGGCATTGCGACTATGTGGTTTACTCGTTTACCACCGCGATCCATTTCTAATTTTGATCAGATGGCCACCAAGTTTGTTGAACAATTCCATATGCACGTAGAAAGGCCTAAAGATGTTAACACTCTATCTAGCGTCACTCAAGCTCCCGGAGAGACACTCAGACGTTACTTGGAGCGATTCCATGCTGCGTGCGCAGAAATAAGCAATCCCAATGATAACTCTATCCTGATGGCATTGACTAAGGGCATTGATGTTGATTCCGAGTTCGGAAATTGGTTAGTTGGGAAGCCGCCTGCGTCATTGGACCGTTTCTATTCCAAGGCAGCCTAATTCTTGAGAAGGAAGGATGCGAAACAGTCTAGGAAGCAGGATGACGCAGGGCCCAACATTGAAGGAATTCAGAGCAACATCGCCGTTAAACAATCCGGAGAGAGTTCTGGAAAAGTTCAGTTGAACGTACAAAATAAACAGAATCAGTAGAGGGATAATGGAAATCAAAGCAAAAAACGAGACCAGAATCGTGGTCCATGACGTAGAGCTCCCATGTACGATAATTATACTCCATTGAACACGTCGCTGGAAAATGTGTATTTGTAGACTTGTAACACCATGCAATACAAGAAGCCTGCCCCGAAACCATCAACGGAAAGATAAGTCCAAACAGGAAAGTTTTACAGATTCCATGAAAGCTATGGCCATAATACAAATGAGTGTCATTATTTACAAGATCTAATTAGGAAGTTGATACGTGAACGAAAGTTGGATCACTATGTGCGGGCGCCACAGTCAGGAGGTGCGGGCCCATCGAATCAGAATCGTGCGCTAAATCAGGAAAGACAGGAGGAACCCGCTCGTACTGGCGGGAGGTTGGTTATCAATACAATAAGTGGCGGTCCTCATCCAGCAGACCAAAGCTAGAAGGAAATGGAGTCCTATGCCAGCTCTATCGGGCATGCGGACTTCGAGTGCTATAGTAATTTTGATGAAGGGGCTCCGACCAAATAGCAAAAGACGATGATAGATGACATCGTGTTCAGAAACAGGGATGCTAATAAAATCGAAGCTCCCACTATCGATCCACTGGTCATCTCAGCTCAAGTAGGTCCTGCTTGGATAAAGAGGATCTTAGTTGACAATGGAAGCTCGGTAAATATTATGTTTAAACGAGCTTATGATCAAATGAGAATGGAAGCCAAAGATTTGAAACCTTGTCAAGCTCGAATCCATGGTTTTAATGGGAGTGCTACGATACCCACTAGAGTAGTGGAGCTGCCAGTGGAGTTGGGAGTTGGAGAACGCCGGAGAGTACAGATATTACAGTTCGTTGTGTTAGACATAGACTCCCCTTATAACGCTTTCTTGGGCCGACCGCCCCTCGCTAAATTCAGGGCAGCCATTGCCCCATGGTGTTTGACTTTAAAGTTTCCCACTGATCGCGGAGTAGAAATCATTCAAGGAGATCAGGCTGCTGCAAGAGCCTGTTATGTTGCTGAGCTGCGGGAGGTGCAGCGAAAGGAAAAAGGGAAGGGCGTAGAGGAATCTCTCTGCGTCCACTTTGCTGATAATTGACAATTAATGCCTAGGCTTAGGCCCGGGCACCCCAACTAATTCCGAAGGGATCTTGACCCAAGAGAAACCAAAGACGAAGAAGAATCTAAAGAAAGTCAAGCATCCCCGGCCGAACTGACGATTGATGTCCCAATTGACGATGACGATGATTCAAAAATGATAAAGATTGGGTCTCAGCTAAGCCAGCAAACTCAAGAGGAATTGGTTGAGTTCTTACGGGCGATTCTTGACGTATTCGCCTGGGCGCATTCTGATATGTGTGGGATCTCACCGGACATCGCGAGCCACACTCTGAATATTGACCCACGGCATGTCCCAGTCAAGCAGAAAAGGCGTGGTATGGATCCAGAGAGATCTGCCGCCCTTAAAGAAGAAGTAGAAAAGCTTAAAGCAAACGGGTTCATTCGAGATGCATCATATCCAAAATGGGTGTCGAATCCCGTGCTCGTCCGAAAGTCAAACAGATGGTGGAGAACATGTGTCGACTATTCCGATCTGAATAAAGCTTGTCCCAAAGACAGTTTCTTGCTTCCCAGAATCGATCAGCTCGTAGACTCAACAGCTGGACATGAACTCTTATCCTTTATGGATGCGTATTCTGGCTACAATCAGATACCAATGCATTTACCTGATCAAGAACATACCAGCTTCGTAACCACTCTGGAACTTTATTGCTACAAAGTTATGCCATTCAGACTCAAGAATGCCGGGGCTACTTACCAACGGCTGGTCAATCGGATGTTTGCCAATCAAATCGGGAAAGCCATGGAAGTATATGTAGACGACATGCTTGTAAAGTCACGATTTTCCACTGACCATATTAAAGACTTGGAAGCTATGTTCAACATACTTCGAGAATATAGAATGAAGCTTAACCCACTGAAATGTCACTTTGGAGTTGCATCCGGAAAATTCCTCGGGTTTGTCGTCAACGCTCGGGGAATCGAAGCTAATCCTGAAAAGATTTGGGCAATCAGAAATCTTGAAACTCCGAAGACTATAAAGCAAGTCCAGAGTCTTAATGGGAAAGTAGCAGCATTGAGCAGGTTCATTTCAAAGTCCACCGACAAATCCATTCCCTTCTTCGATCTGATATGAAAAGGAAAACGAAACTTTGAATGGACCGCGGAGTGTGAAGGCGCTTTTCAAGCACTAGTTCAACATCTATCCACACCACCTATCAAGTCAAAGCCTATTGATCATGAGAAGTTGTACGTATATTTGGCGATATCAGAAAACGCTATCAGCGTTGCCTTAATTCGAGAAGAAGACAGGATACAGAAGCCAGTATACTACGTCAGCAAACGATTGACTGGAGCTGAAAGGAATTATCCGAAGCTAGAAAAGTTGGCTTATTGCCTCAAGGAAGCTCCGACCATATTTCCAGGCACATCCAATTACTGTTTACACTGACCAGCCGTTACGACAGGTCCTTTCACGGCCTGAGACGTCTGGTAGGTTACTCAAGTGGAACATCGAACTGAGCCAGTTCGACATTACTTACACTCCAAGACGAGCGATTCAAGGACAAGTCCTAGCCGATTTCATAGCTGAATTTACCATTCCAAAGGACTTGCCCGAAACCAGTAAATCTCCCGAATACGTTTGGAAGCTGTATATTGATGGTGCATCGAACGACTGGTGCTCGGGCGCTAGTGTTGTACTCGAAACCCCCGAAGGCCGATCTATATGCTATGCTTTGAAGTTTGATTTTCATGCAACCAATAATGAAGCAGAATATGAAGCCCTCTTAGCTGGACTAAAACTTGCCAAAGATTTGAAAATTACCGCTGTGGAAATTTATTGTGATTCACAATTAGTTGTGTGTCAAGTTCGGGGAGAATATCAAGCGAGAGATCGAAGGTTGGCTGCTTACATAGCTCGGGTACAGGAAATTCTGAATCAGTTTGATTATTATGCCATTTATTGTATACCCCGAGAGCGCAATCAGAAAGCCGATTCGTTGGCGAAGTTAGCCAGCACAGGTGAAGCTCAGCAAATGGAACTCGTTCCCGTAAAGACGTTAACTTCCCCAAGCATCGACCGGGCAAAAATAGATTGTGTACGTGAAACAATTCCCGATAAGGAGTATTGGATGACCCCACTCAGAAATTACCTTGAGCACGAAACCCTGCCGGAACACAGGAGTGAAAAAAGACAAGTCCTTCGGAAGGCCTCACGATTTACCATCCAAGATGGAGTCATGTACAGATGAGGGTGCTCCATTCCTTTACTTCGGTGTATCGCTCACGATGAAATTAAACGAGTATTGCATGATGTACACGAGGGAGAATGTGGCGATCACACCGGGAGGCAAGCACTTACGAAGAAAATACTTCGGTATGGATATTGCTGGCATACTGTGAATCGCGATGCGTCGGATTATGCAAAGAAATGTGATAGGTGTCAAAAGCATGCTCGAATTCCTAGAGCCCCTCCTACCGAGATAACGCAAATGGTCAGCCCATGGCCGTTTGCAATGTGGGGTATCGACATCATTGGTACTCTACCGCTGGCAAAAGGTGGTGCGAAATACGCCATCGTCGTAGTTGATTACTTTATAAAGTGGGCTGAAGCTCTTGCTACCATAACAATGAAGAAAGTAATCAACTTTGTAGTCCCCAACATCATCTGTCGATTCGGTCTTCCACACGCCATCATTACGGACAACGGAACCCAATTCGACAGTGCTGAATTTAAAGATTTCTACAAACGGTTTCACATTCAAAAGAAATTCTCTACAGTTGCACACCCTCAAGCGAATGGACAAGTCGAAGCAGTCAATAAAGTTATAAAGTCCATTCTGAAAAAACGACTGGAAAATGTCAGGGGCTAGTGGGTCGACGAACTTCCTATGGCTTTATGGGCCTACCGAACCACCCATAAGTCCGCGACCGATCACACTCCATTCTCTCTCTCTCATGGATCAGAAGCCATTATTCCAGTCGAGCTAGAAGTACCTTCTCATCGTGTGACGTACTATGACCCAAAGACTAATGCTATCCTGCTTGCTGAATCTCTCGATTTATTAGATGAGAAGCGTGAAGAGGCTGATTTGAGGGCAGCCGCGCATCGAAGCCGAGTCGCCCGATTGTACAACGCCAAGGTCCATCCATGAACCTTTGAACTAGGCGATCTCGTCTTGAAAAGAATCTATCCGGTTCCTTCGCATATGAAGCCGACATGGGAAGGACCTTATGTCACTGAACGAAGGCTCGGAGATGGCACATTCAAATTATCGACCGTTCACGGTCTTACTCTGCCAAGAGCCTGAAATAGCGAAAGTCTTCGTCGCTACTACACATGACAGGCTATGTTTATTCATTTAGTTTATTTTCCATTTCGCAATTTGTTTCCGCATTTCAAAATTAGAATTTGTAATAAGGCAACTGACTTTGCCATATTTTCTTATTTCAGCAATAAAATGCAATCTCTTCGAGCCAGAGCTGTGATTTACTTGAAATGCTTCGTATGATCATCACTATGCATGAAGAGCTAAGTTTCACCATACGGTGGAATTTATTCAAATAGGGAGCGACTGTGATTCAACCGGTCACTCGCTAAGTGAAACCCGAGCTCGGGGACAAGCCATCACATCAAAGTCAAAAACAGATTGATAAACGACAATCCCTCACTTAACTCCCGGTTCCCAGAGTGCGAACTGGAGTATTAAAATACGTCTACGAAGAGGGTGGATCCGTCCGCCTAACGACTTCGTCCGTATCTACACCAAGTTTGAGGAGCCATCCATCTAACAACCTCTCTTGTTAACTCAGGGTGGATGCGATCCGACCATCCATGATCCTGATACACCTTTCATTCCCAGAGTGCGAGCGAAATCCAAAAACATACAGCAGATGTGACTGACCGTCTGCTTATCAACTCCGAACTCCCAGAGTGTGAGTCGGAGTATAAACATCAACTTCGAACTCCCAAAGTGTGAGTCGGAGTATAAACATCAACTCCGAACTCCCAGAGTGTGAGTCGGAGTATAAACATCAACTCCGAACTCCCAGAGCGCGAGTCGGAGTATAAACATCAACTCTGGATTCCCAGAGTGAGAAACGGAGTACAAACATCAACTCCAAGTTCCCGGAGCGCGAATTGGAGTATAAATACCAACTCTGAACTCCCAGAGTGCGAGTCGGAGTATAAACATCAACTCCGAATTCCCGAAGTGCGAAATGGAGTACAAACATCAACTCCAAGTTCCCGAAGCGCGAATTGGAGTATAAATACCAACTCCGAACTCCCAGAGTGCGAGTCGGGGTATAAACATCAACTCCGAATTCCCAGAGTGTGAAACAGAGTATAAATGCCAACTCCGAACTCCCAGAGTGCGAGTCGGAGTACAAACGTCGATTCCAAGTCCCCGGAGCGCGGACGTATAATTAAAGCTCAAGTCGGCGTGACAACCGCTAGTAAGCGAATGAGGATCCCCGGAGTGCGGATATGATCATCAATAATCAAACAAGTATGGATGAATCACTCGATCTCCGCTTGTCTTAGACATCCGTTCGATGGCACTAGACTCAACATGTTATAAGTGAGGAGCGGTCGCTGACTGGTGTTCCGTAACTGAAATGACCCCCCTATATATACTCTAATTCCATAAGGAAATTTTTTTTTTTAAGAGGATATATATATATATATATAGATATATCATCCATTGCAATTATAATTCTCAGGGTCAATATCTTTTTCCAATAAACCAAAACATATCCAGGATCACAATAATCAACCAATATAAATATATCAGTACATTCACAAAGATAAGCACATACATGTGAGGATGTATATGCCTCTCTTGTTTGAATCAGAGTTCTGGAAAACAAGAGGATGTTGGATTGCTAAATTTTTTTTTTGACCAAACAATCCACTGGAAACTCACACATTAGTCTGTTTATACTAACTAAGAAGTGATCAAGTAATAATCAGTAGTAAACAAGCTTTTAATATAGATGATCATGTTAAAGTATGGATAATATCAAATTCAGTATAAAAGAAAGTGGATCCTAAGTGAACACAAGCAACATCTAGGCGTAATGGAAACGCGCCTAACTTATACACAAGAGATCACGAGTTCGAGTACTATGCTGGTTGGTTCAAACACAATTTTTGTTTTTTTTTTCATTTCTCTTCTGTGATGTTTGGAACCTGTTATCTACCTATATCTGCACATATATACATATATTTTATTTTTGCCTATATTCTATCATACAAAACAATAATTCTTGCTTAATTATTTTTGAAACCCATTTCTACAACCTGGAAGGCTTGTTGTAAATTAAGGGTCTGTTGCTTGGGTTTTGTAAATGATAAGAGTGTTTATCATTATCCAGGTTTGTATTTCTTCTTATAAGATCTGTCTGGCATTTAAAATGCATTTGGTTAAAATCTAAGTGAAATTCAGATTCCTATTACAAGTGCAAAGGAAAAAGGTGTGTTGATAATTGCACAAAACATGTTTATGTGCATATATATATAACTGCAACTATTTGAATCTGGCTTCCATCTACCTTACTACAGATCCTTTCTTTATTTAAAAATAGGACATGAAACATTTGTATGGAACAAGTTAAATTATGGAAACCTTGCAGCCAAATAAAAACATTCAACCTATGCCTATTTTCTTTTGTATTCATATGCCATGGTAGAAAATAAAACCATTTATTTTTTTTTTCTGAGAATCAACTACCCAGATTTTCCAAAACTTAAATCCTTTCCAAAGATTCATGATTGACTAATGCATTTATAAAATGTAATCATTCAATTTTAACATGGTGTTCTTGCTAAATCCACTTACAAGATTTGATTAAAATTCTTTTTAAACATAACAGATATTTAACTTAGTTCATAGTTTCCAGATACAAGTCAATCTCTTAACAAAATACCTAACAAAATATCCATCCAATATTCAACACTTAATACAAGTAGCAATTTAAATTGTCAATACATGCAGATTTCAACTTTTAGGCTCTTATCTAACTAAGTTTAGCATGCTATATCTTCTTCTCAAAGCCTTGCTCCTACTCCTATTTAGTTGCTGCAATCCCTGAAAAAGCATTTGAAACTGCCTCATTTTAAATGAGACACCCCAGATGCCATTAGCACACTAGGGTCAGACATATGTCTGGTATGAGAAAATTCACAAAAGCAATTTGTTAATTAGGTAAAAATCAAGTTAAGTACATATACATAAGGTTCTGTCCTTTGGAATCAGGTAAATACTTGTGTGCATGCTCTGTGTCATTGTGCATGTGCACACTTTAATTTTCTTCCCAGAGACTACATATATAAATATGGCACATACATTCAAGCATACAATTCAATCATAGTCAAACAATCATTCATACCAAAACAAGAGAATAACCAATATGAGTTAAATCATTTATTCAATTCTCATATTTCAAATCTGGGAAAAACTCTAGTTTTCTCATCATCTCAAGTATTATTCCCTTGGTATATTTATCTATCCTTGGTCTCATCTGCAATATTTATGAATCAATGGACACACTGTAATGAACTAATTCACTCCATTACACAAAGATCTCAGGACTTAAACAAGCCATGTGTCAACTTATGTTACTCAAGCACACAAGTCATTCCTGCAGTGTTCTTGACCCCAATTTCCTAATCAGGTTTAAGTTAATAATAACTCTTTTGATTGTTCATGACAAAACCATTCAGTGATTCATTTCATTAGCTAAAAACATCCATAACATGGCATCTCATATTATTCATGACCATACAGAGGCAAACAAGCAAACAACCATTGGTGATTACAAAATAAGGTTCTGTATATACATATATTCATCCTGGTATTTAAAAAGGAGTTTAGGCAACTAACATTGGCTTATGGTTTCTGAGAGAGTTTTTCTTTTGCAAACATTTGTGCTTGAGTTAAACTCAGGATGACCTGGTTTCACTGAATCACAAAATTTTGTTTGCTATGCATTTTATTGAATCGGGAGCATCAGCACATAGGCAACCCTATTGCACCCCTAATTCCTTTCTATTTCAAGCCTCAGCACTTATACATGAGTATATTGCAGCTCAGCATTATTTACATCTTTCTGGGTTGAGCCAAAACCAATACTACTTGCCTATTCTCAACATTTTATTTTCTGGGTATTTGTTTATATCCCCAAACATTAACATGACAGGGATCTGAGTGTATAAAACAGATATGTATACTAGCAACACATGAAAACTTTGTTATAATAAAACAAGTGATCAACCAAAGAAAATCAAAACATTTTCAGATTTAAATTCACAGATAAACATTCATATATGAAAATACTCTTTTAAGAAAATACTTTTAACTGGCTGCCTACATTAGGACTTATTGCCTTAGATTTTTGAGTGAGTTTTCTCACCTAGCTCTCTTCTTTGTTTCCTTAATTAATTGATGAGCTTCTGCCCTTAGCCTCAAGCTCTCTTCCTTCCCTTGTCTTATGATTTCTATGGTGTTGTTTTTCTTTTTTTTTTTTCTTTTCTGAGAAGGAGAGGAGGCTGCTGCATATACATGTATATATACAGGGTCTTTCTTAGGGTTTTGGGTATTGGCTAAAGCCATTTTTGCCCATCAGAAAAAATCATGTTATCTGCATTTTAAACCCAAAGTTTTACCCCTCCCGGCTTAATTTGGGTGAAGAGAAAAGTGGTTACCCATTTTTTTCAGAAATTTGCTTTTCAGAAAATACTTTTCCCCCTTGTCTATAATCATGCTAAAAATGTGACTTGGTTTTGTTATTTATTAAATGCTCTTTTCTAATTCTGCCTATACCAAGCACTTCCCTGTTTTATCTTATTTTTCCTATTTTTAGCTTTCATGCAAATGGTATGTACTTCCTTCATTTATTTATAAGAGAATTATTCCTTTTTATATCTCCATTCTTTTCATTTCTGCTTATATTAAAATGTGTCTGTATATTTTATTTCACTAGTTTAAACTCTAGTATTTTATTAACACATATATATTTGTATATAAGTCTTTCTGAAATAATTAGTACTCCCACTTATATATTCATACATCATTCTATACTGACACACACATATATGCACATGTACACTCAAAATATTCAGTAGCACTCATATATACATTTACTTATGCATACTACTTTTAAGGATTTAATCTACATATACATATATATATATGTATATATATATATATATTTCCATACACATCAATATGTATGTATTCTTGGAGTTCAGGGTTTTAGCTTATATTCATGTGCATTTCCTGTGCACACATGTACACCCACTGATACACTATCAAGCCATATCAATTCCTCCTCCAAAATTTAATTTTAAAAATTATTTTAAATTTATTTATATTTTCCAGAATAAATTCCTAAAATCTTGGGTCATTACATACACCCCTCCTTTTAGAAATTGTGTCCCACAATTTTCCTAAGCTTAAAATAAATTTTAAACTTAATTCAGAGAACAAGTATATTCTTTACCAAATAGATTCTTAGTTCTATACTAACTAAAAATATATTCATCCAAAATAAAGAAAACAATTAAAAATCAGAATTACCTTAATCTGAAAATAGCTTAGGATAATTCATCCTAACTTTGTCTTCTAATTCCCATGTGCAATCACTAGGATCTAGACTCCACTGTACCTTTACAAGTTTCAGAGATTTATTCCTCAACTTCTTCACATCTTTTGCCAAAATTCCCACTGGATCCTTTTCATAAATCAAATTAGGATTTATCTGCACTTGGGTTGGGGTTTCAAGAATTTCTGCCTTGTCATGGACCCACCTTCTCAATTGTGATACATGAAAAACATCATGTATGCCTTGCATGTTTTCTGGTAATTCCAACTTATATGCCAAGGGACCAATTCTCTCCAGAATTTTGTATGGTCCAATATATCTTGGGGTTAATTTGCCTTGTTTTCCAAACCTCAGCACATTTTTCATGGGTGAGATTTTGATGAAAACAAAATTTCCCACCTCATATTCCACCTGCTTCCTTCTCATGTCTGCAAATTTCTTTTGTCTATCTTGAGCTGCTGTCATTCTTCTTCTTATCAACTCAATTTTCTCCTTGGTTTCTTGTATGTACTCAGGTCCTAAAATAGACCTTTCTCCTGCTTCTACCCAGCAAACAGGTGACAAACAGGGTTTACCATATAAGGCTTCAAATGGAGCCATTCCTATGGTGCTTTGGTAGCTGTTGTTGTATGTAAATTCAACTAGATGAAGGTAATCTTCCCAGTTGCCCCTAAAATCCAGTATACATGCCCTCAACATGTCCTCCAAAACTTTGTTTACCACCTCAGTCTGCCCATCTGATTGAGGATGGTAGGCAGTACTTAAACATAGTTCACTTCCCATTGCTTCTTGAAAGCTTTTCCAGAATTTTGAAGTGAAGATGGTATCCCTATCACTCACAATGGTTTTGGGAATGCCATGTAACCTTACCACTTCTTTTATAAAAATTTGAGCTAGTTTTGGTGTTGTTCTTTCTGACTTGACTGGGATGAAGTGTGCTACCTTGGTTAGCCTATCAACTATCACCCATATGCTTGTATTACCTCTCTTAGATCTAGGCAGTCCATCTATGAAGTCCATAGATATGTCTTCCCACTTCCACTGTGGTACACTAAGAGGTTGCATCAACCCTGATGGTCTTTGAGTTTCAGCCTTGACTTGTTGGCAAGTCATACATTTGGCAATGTACTTGGCTATATCAGATTTCATCCCCTTCCACCAGAAGTCTCTTTTCAAATTTTGATACATTTTTGTGTTACCTGGGTGTATGGAGTATTTACTTCTGTGATATTCATTCAATATCTCCCTCTTCAATTCTATGTCCTCTGGTACACACATCCTATTCTGGTATCTCACATAACCATCTTTATCAATGTGGTGATTCATTACTTCCTCCCCTCTTGAGAGGAGCATTCTCTTCTCTAATAAGTGAGCATCTTGTTCTTGCATTTTTCCTACCTTCAGAATTAAATCTGGTTGAAGTGTCATTAAGCTTAACTTCCCTTTATCTTCTTGTGCACCATGCATCTGCACACAACCATTCTCCTCAATCTCTAACTCAGTTAGCAAAGACAAATCTTTAAATTCTGCTATCATCATCATAGCCAATTTAGCATGCTGTCTACTTAGAGCATCTGCAACTTTGTTTGCTTTGCCTGGTGTATAGAGTATGTCAAAATCATAGGCAGCTAAGAACTCCACCCATCTATGTTGCCTCATGTTCAAATCTTTTTGTGAAAACAAATATTTTAGAGACTTGTGGTCAGTGTAAAGTTCAAACTTAGTGCCTAACAAATAATGTCTCCAAAGTTTTAAAGCATATATCACAGCTGCTAATTCGAGATCATGTGTGGCATACCTTACTTCATGGGGTTTAAGTTGTCTGGATGCATATGCAATGACTTGGCCTTGTTGCATCAACACTGCACCCAAGCCAAATCCACTAGCATCAGTGTATACCACTAATTCTTCATTTCCATGTGGTACCTTTAGAATTGGAGCATTCACCAATGCCTCCTTCAACTGTTCAAAAGACTTTTCACATTTTTCTGACCAAACAAAAGCTTGGTTCTTCCTGGTTAGGTTAGTGAGTGGTGTAGAAATTTTTGAAAAATCTTTTATAAACCTTCTATAATACCCTGCCATCCCCATAAATGACCTCACTTCACTTACAGTGCTTGGCCTCTTCCATGCTTGAATAGCCACTACTTTATTGGGGTTCACAGAAATTCCTTTGGCAGATATAACATGGCCAAGAAAATGTACTTCCTCCTTCCAAAACACACATTTTGAAAATTTTGCCTTTAAATCTTTTTCCCTTAGTCTAGACAAAACCAGGTGCAAATGATGCTTATGTTCTTCCACTGTCTTGGAATAAATCAAAATGTCATCTATGAAAATAAGCACAAACTTGTCTAAACAATCTCTAAAGGTTCTGTTCATTAAATCTACAAAGTAAGATGGTGCATTGGTCAAGCCAAATGGCATAACCAAAAATTCATACAGCCCATACCTAGTGTTAAAGGCAGTGTACTTGATGCCTGATTCTTCCACCTTCATTTGATGAAAACCAGATGCTAAGTCTAGTCTAGAAAATACCTTTGCCCCTGCTAATTGATCAAAAAGATCATCTATTCTTGGCAATGGGTATTTATTTTTAATAGTTACTTTGTTTAATTCTCTATAATCTATGCAGAGTCTTAAGGAGCCATCTTGCTTCTTAACAAACACCACTGGTGCTCCCCAGCAAGAATTACTTGGTCTTATAAAACCCTTTTCTTCCAATTCTTCTAACTGTTTCTTTAATTCTTTTAGTTCATTTGGCCCCATTCTAGTTGGCTTTTTAATCACTGGGCTTGCTCTTGGAACTAGATTGATCTGGAATTCTACTGGTCTATGGTGTGGAATACCCTTGACCTCACCAAACACATCCAAATATTCATTGACTATGGGAATTTCTTCAATGGTTAGTTCACTGAAATCTTTTTCTGAGTCAACTAAATGATATAGTTTTCCTTCCTTAGCTACCTCACATAAAACTGTGATTCTCTGGCCTCTAGAATTTTGCAATGATATGGTGGATGAGTCTAAATTAATTATGGCTTTAAATTGCCTTAACCAGTCTACCCCCAATATAACACCTATATTTGGGTAATTCAAAACATATAAATTGGAAATAAAAATATTTCCTCCTATGTTTAATTCCACATCCACACAAATCATATTTAAAACACTAGAACTCCCCAATGGACTGTGTATATGCAATGGGGTTTCAACCAATATGCAATTCAGTTTTAGCATTTTAACCAATTCATAAGAAATTAAAGAGTGAGTTGCCCCAGTATCATATACTACTGTTATGGGTATGGTACAAATAAGTAATGTACCTTCCACTTGGCTATGATTTACAGTGTTACTCTCCACTGTGGCTTTGCCTTTTCCTTCCAAATTTGCCAATTTGCCTTGCTGTTTGTACTCAGGACAATTCCTCTTCATATGCCCCTCTTTCCCACATAGATAACACTTGAAAGCTCCTCCTTTCAATTCTGGACATCTTGGTTTGATATGCCCTTCCTTTCCACACTGATGGCACACAATTTTCTTCTTGTTTTCCTTAGCTTTGTCATCTCCAGTGCTTTTGTTACTAGCCTCTTCCTTCTTCTTATCATAGGGGTGATACCTCCCCTTACCTTTCTTGGTATTATTGCTCTTAAAATTTCTGAACTTCTCCCTTTCCTTGTCATGCTGTTCCAACCTCAAAGCTAAGTCTATCACATGGTCAAAAGTCTTGTCTGCATAGGGTAACATGGCTCTGCTAAGTCCTGGATTCAAACCTTTTATGTACCTATCATTTTTAGATGCCTCATCTGCCACAAGCATTGCTCCATATGTGGAAAGCCCCTCAAACTTTTGAGTGTATTCTGTGACAGTCATGGTTCCTTGTCTAAGTCTAATGAATTCTTCTAGCAAGGTAGTCTTTGCTGATGCTGGTACAAACCTTGCTTCCAACATCTCTTTGAATTGATTCCAAGTGATTTCATTCTCATTCCTTCCTGCTATGATTACTTCCCACCAGCCTAAAGCTACTCCTTTTAGCTGTCTTGAAGCCACTTGCCTCTTTCTTTGATCATCAAGTTGCATGTCATTGAAAATTCTTTCCAATGTTCTCAACCATGTTTGAATTTCCATGACACTCTCTGTCCCTTCAAAGCTTTTGCCTCCTAAATGAGTATATGTCTTAAGTAATTTTGAGAGTTCTTCATAGGGATTTTCTTGCCTTTGTCCTGCCCCATCCCTAAATGCTCTCACCAAGTCTTGCAGATTGACCATTGGTGGTGCATGGGAAGATCCTGCTCCCTGATTTGGTGGTCTCCCTACCATAGTTTGCTAGTAATAATTTACATAGCTGGTTAGTTTGATTGGTAATTTGGTTGTTTCAGTGGGTTTTTTTTTCACACTGAGCACATTGTTATATATATATTTAGTTCCTTTTAATTTTATTTCTATCTAAGAACTTGATCCTTACTTCTACTATGTTGAATAACATAGCTCTGATACCAACTGAAATCACCCCCCTATATATACTCTAATTCCATAAGGAAATTTTTTTTTTAAGAGGATATATATATATATAGATATATCATCCATTGCAATTATAATTCTCAGGGTCAATATCTTTTTCCAATAAACCAAAACATATCCAGGATCACAATAATCAACCAATATAAATATATCAGTACATTCACAAAGATAAGCACATACATGTGAGGATGTATATGCCTCTCTTGTTTGAATCAGAGTTCTGGAAAACAAGAGGATGTTGGATTGCTAATTTTTTTTTTGACCAAACAATCCACTGGAAACTCACACATTAGTCTGTTTATACTAACTAAGAAGTGATCAAGTAATAATCAGTAGTAAACAAGCTTTTAATATAGATGATCATGTTAAAGTCTGGATAATATCAAATTCAGTATAAAAGAAAGTGGATCCTAAGTAAACACAAGCAACATCTAGGCGTAATGGAAACGCGCCTAACTTATACACAAGAGATCACGAGTTCGAGTACTATGCTGGTTGGTTCAAACACAATTTTTGTTTTTTTTTTCATTTCTCTTCTGTGATGTTTGGAACCTGTTATCTACCTATATCTGCACATATATACATATATTTTATTTTTGCCTATATTCTATCATACAAAACAATAATTCTTGCTTAATTATTTTTGAAACCCATTTCTACAACCTGGAAGGCTTGTTGTAAATTAAGGGTCTGTTGCTTGGGTTTTGTAAATGATAAGAGTGTTTATCATTATCCAGGTTTGTATTTCTTCTTATAAGATCTGTCTGGCATTTAAAATGCATTTGGTTAAAATC
Organism: Allium fistulosum; assembly: GCA_030737815.1. Taxonomy (NCBI): domain Eukaryota; kingdom Viridiplantae; phylum Streptophyta; class Magnoliopsida; order Asparagales; family Amaryllidaceae; genus Allium; species Allium fistulosum. Next base: position 333,341,955 of record CM060906.1, read on the forward strand.
TAAGTGAAATTCAGATTCCTATTACAAGTGCAAAGGAAAAAGGTGTGTTGATAATTGCACAAAACATGTTTATGTGCATATATATATAACTGCAACTATTTGAATCTGGCTTCCATCTACCTTACTACAGATCCTTTCTTTATTTAAAAATAGGACATGAAACATTTGTATGGAACAAGTTAAATTATGGAAACCTTGCAGCCAAATAAAAACATTCAACCTATGCCTATTTTCTTTTGTATTCATATGCCATGGTAGAAAATAAAACCATTTAATTTTTTTTTCTGAGAATCAACTACCCAGATTTTCCAAAACTTAAATCCTTTCCAAAGATTCATGATTGACTAATGCATTTATAAAATGTAATCATTCAATTTTAACATGGTGTTCTTGCTAAATCCACTTACAAGATTTGATTAAAATTCTTTTTAAACATAACAGATATTTAACTTAGTTCATAGTTTCCAGATACAAGTCAATCTCTTAACAAAATACCTAACAAAATATCCATCCAATATTCAACACTTAATACAAGTAGCAATTTAAATTGTCAATACATGCAGATTTCAACTTTTAGGCTCTTATCTAACTAAGTTTAGCATGCTATATCTTCTTCTCAAAGCCTTGCTCCTACTCCTATTTAGTTGCTGCAATCCCTGAAAAAGCATTTGAAACTGCCTCATTTTAAATGAGACACCCCAGATGCCATTAGCACACTAGGGTCAGACATATGTCTGGTATGAGAAAATTCACAAAAGCAATTTGTTAATTAGGTAAAAATCAAGTTAAGTACATATACATAAGGTTCTGTCCTTTGGAATCAGGTAAATACTTGTGTGCATGCTCTGTGTCATTGTGCATGTGCACACTTTAATTTTCTTCCCAGAGACTACATATATAAATATGGCACATACATTCAAGCATACAATTCAATCATAGTCAAACAATCATTCATACCAAAACAAGAGAATAACCAATATGAGTTAAATCATTTATTCAATTCTCATATTTCAAATCTGGGAAAAACTCTAGTTTTCTCATCATCTCAAGTATTATTCCCTTGGTATATTTATCTATCCTTGGTCTCATCTGCAATATTTATGAATCAATGGACACACTGTAATGAACTAATTCACTCCATTACACAAAGATCTCAGGACTTAAACAAGCCATGTGTCAACTTATGTTACTCAAGCACACAAGTCATTCCTGCAGTGTTCTTGACCCCAATTTCCTAATCAGGTTTAAGTTAATAATAACTCTTTTGATTGTTCATGACAAAACCATTCAGTGATTCATTTCATTAGCTAAAAACATCCATAACATGGCATCTCATATTATTCATGACCATACAGAGGCAAACAAGCAAACAACCATTGGTGATTACAAAATAAGGTTCTGTATATACATATATTCATCCTGGTATTTAAAAAGGAGTTTAGGCAACTAACATTGGCTTATGGTTTCTGAGAGAGTTTTTCTTTTGCAAACATTTGTGCTTGAGTTAAACTCAGGATGACCTGGTTTCACTGAATCACAAAATTTTGTTTGCTATGCATTTTATTGAATCAGGAGCATCAGCACATAGGCAACCCTATTGCACCCCTAATTCCTTTCTATTTCAAGCCTCAGCACTTATACATGAGTATATTGCAGCTCAGCATTATTTACATCTTTCTGGGTTGAGCCAAAACCAATACTACTTGCCTATTCTCAACATTTTATTTTCTGGGTATTTGTTTATATCCCCAAACATTAACATGACAGGGATCTGAGTGTATAAAACAGATATGTATACTAGCAACACATGAAAACTTTGTTATAATAAAACAAGTGATCAACCAAAGAAAATCAAAACATTTTCAGATTTAAATTCACAGATAAACATTCATATATGAAAATACTCTTTTAAGAAAATACTTTTAACTGGCTGCCTACATTAGGACTTATTGCCTTAGATTTTTGAGTGAGTTTTCTCACCTAGCTCTCTTCTTTGTTTCCTTAATTAATTGATGAGCTTCTGCCCTTAGCCTCAAGCTCTCTTCCTTCCCTTGTCTTATGATTTCTATGGTGTTGTTTTTCTTTTTTTTTTTTCTTTTCTGAGAAGGAGAGGAGGCTGCTGCATATACATGTATATATACAGGGTCTTTCTTAGGGTTTTGGGTATTGGCTAAAGCCATTTTTGCCCATCAGAAAAAATCATGTTATCTGCATTTTAAACCCAAAGTTTTACCCCTCCCGGCTTAATTTGGGTGAAGAGAAAAGTGGTTACCCATTTTTTTCAGAAATTTGCTTTTCAGAAAATACTTTTCCCCCTTGTCTATAATCATGCTAAAAATGTGACTTGGTTTTGTTATTTATTAAATGCTCTTTTCTAATTCTGCCTATACCAAGCACTTCCCTGTTTTATCTTATTTTTCCTATTTTTAGCTTTCATGCAAATGGTATGTACTTCCTTCATTTATTTATAAGAGAATTATTCCTTTTTATATCTCCATTCTTTTCATTTCTGCTTATATTAAAATGTGTCTGTATATTTTATTTCACTAGTTTAAACTCTAGTATTTTATTAACACATATATATTTGTATATAAGTCTTTCTGAAATAATTAGTACTCCCACCTATATATTCATACATCATTCTATACTGACACACACATATATGCACATGTACACTCAAAATATTCAGTAGCACTCATATATACATTTACTTATGCATACTACTTTTAAGGATTTAATCTACATATACATATATATATATGTATATATATATATATTTCCATACACATCAATATGTATGTATTCTTGGAGTTCAGGGTTTTAGCTTATATTCATGTGCATTTCCTGTGCACACATGTACACCCACTGATACACTATCAAGCCATATCAATTCCTCCTCCAAAATTTAATTTTAAAAATTATTTTAAATTTATTTATATTTTCCAGAATAAATTCCTAAAATCTTGGGTCATTACAGTAACTCACCCCCAAGACTAGGGGGCATGACTTAAACATCGACCATTGACTGAAGCAGTGCGTCGTCAAAATTCAATTCACTTCCCAATCGCGAACCATGTCTACATTTTCCAGACCTGACGCGAAGAAGTAAACTTGATTCGGAAGATGGAACTTCACAAGTGCATTTCAAACATTGAAACACTTAAGCAAATACATAAGAAGCTAAAAAAGAAAAGTTTCATTTCTACTATTTATGAAAGAAATTCGTGTACAAGTTTGTTCCAAAAAATTCCTACTAGCAGGGGCCGAACCCGCATCTATACACGGCCAACAAAATGAAAATAAAAAATAAACCAAGAAAGCATGTCTAATCTTTCTTCTTCCTCGGCTTCCTCTTCGGTGTAGACCCACTGGAGCCGCCACTACCCTTCCTCTTTGAGCCTTTGCTTTTCGGTGGTCGGTCTCCAAGCGGGGGCATGATCTCAACATCCTCCTCCGAGCTCGAATGAATAGGGATGCTTCCTGCAAGCGAAGTCGGAGGAACATGATCAAGTGTAGAAGATGGAATGGGTGCATTGGTGTTGGAAACTGTACCGCCAGGCGATATCATTCTAAGCGGAGCTGGACCAAGTGCCGCTGTTCCACCTTCAAAGCTGCCACCATGAGCCGCTGCTGCCATTTCAGCGTCGATATCGACCAAAATATCCTCTTCAGTAATCACTCGGGCCCCGTTGGGAGCATCGGCAGTCGGCATTGAAAAGCTTGTAGCAGGAACGCCTCCGCCCATGACAAATGGTAAGTCAGCTAAAGGATCGCCATGACGACGAAAGAGTTCCTCCATCAACTGCTCGTCAAAAACCAGTGTGCTTCCCTGCATGTCGTCAAGCGGGGCAGTTGTAGTTACGACGGTCGCTTCGGTGGCGATAGTCTCCTGCGTTTGATGTAATTCTTGAGTGGCAGGAGGTGCGGTCGATGCAGCGTCAATCACTGGACAAAAAATAAAAGAATTGTTAGAATTTAATTCGAGTAGAGATTCCAACTTAAGACAGGTATGTAGGATGTTCATAATACCTTCCTCAGTTTGGCTTGTAGGCGGCAGTGCGGCTTCATCAACTTGCTCTATGAGCGGAGACATCTGCGGCTGATCCGGATTATAGGCGGGAACAGCTTGGGGATCAATCGCAGGCAAGGATTCAGGCTGGGTCGACGCTGGGAGTTCAAGACTTGCATCATGGTGTTCAACCCCGGAGCCCTCTCCTACTTCGAAGTGCTGGGCGCCGAGTCTTCCCTTTTCATGCAGAATCATTGACTCGTGAAGAATCTTCCTTTCATCTTCATTCAGAATGCGATTCTTGAGTTCAAACTCATCCACAGACTCACCCAGATGCGCCTCCTTCTCTTCTTCAACTAATCGACCCCAGGCGTTGTATAGATGCGCCAGATAATCATCGAGCCAGGCTAGCCCCCTGTGCCTCAGCACGTTAGCGTTGTAAACAACGAGAAGGTCTTCAATATCAGCCTCTAGCTTGGACTCGACCGATTTCACTTTCTCCTCGACCTCAGTCTCCACCACGTGGACTTTAGCCATAGCCGCATCCCGTTCACCCCTAAGCAGAACAGCTTGTTCGCACGCCTCCTGGGCTACGTTGTTTGCATCATCCCTTTCCTTGGCTATGTTGGAAAATTTGGCCTTGAGCTCGTTAAGTTCCTTGACCGCCGCATCCCGTTCGGCAGTAACTTAGTATTCCGATGGCCCATCTCCTCCACCAAGGCAACATGTGTCTGCCTCAACCTCTCCATTGCCACATTCGCTTCGTCGGCTTTTTTGGTGGCCTCAATTTCAGATTTCCGAGAAGACTCGACCTCAGCAGTGAGCACTTGAATGATCTGGTCCCTTTGAGCGAGTTCGGTCTCCATTTTCTCAAGCGCTTTGGCTCGCTCAAAAGCCATCTTAGAAGCTTTCTTTGCAGCCTTTGCCCACTCTCTATACTGGGTGTAGATGTCATGAATGTAATCATGCATCGTGTTTTCCACTCCATATGGGATTCTCTTTAAGTGAGGTGGAAAGACGTAGCCATCGAAGCATATGTTCGGAAACTCCTTCCTCATTTGAGCCAATTTAATGACCCCTTCTCCTGTGGGCTCAGTTGGGACCTGCTCTGCAATTATGGAGGTCGTGGTTTCGACTCTCTGGAGATGAGTCTCAGATCTAGAAGTATGAGAAGATGGCCTATGACGTGGAGGCTCTGGTGGATGTGGAATAAGAACAGGAGGTGGAGATGGAAGTCTAAGAGGTGGAGAGCGAGACCTAGATCGATGTTTGTATTCTCTGTCCCTGTCCCGCTCGTATCTCTCTTGATTAGAGTACCCGCGATCGCGGTCTCTATCAGAGTCTCTCCTGCGGGAATCATAATAGGTAGAAGACTTTCGGGTCGAGCGAAGATTCCCGAGCATTGATCCTCTTCCGGACATCGTACCTGAAAATGAGAGATGAAGGAAAAGTTAGTGATTTCTTAGGATTGGACGATTTACAGTTATGAATCATGTAGTGCAGTGAAGTGTATGCATGTGCAACCCCCCGACCAACCGGAAATGTCAGCCGCACTCATAGCAAGCGACCCGCTCAGTTCAAGAGCATTATCAAGCTCCTCTATCCCGGTGTCGTGTTGAAATGACACATAATCCGGAATCGGAATATCAGCAAGCCCTTCAAAAGGATTCTCTACTTGCGGGGGAGGAGCCTCCGAAATTCTAATCCCCGGGACGGGCAAGGATATAACCACGGATTTTAATCTCACGGATTTAGAACGCTTGTGAGCAACTACCTTGCCTTTTCTCCTTCCACTTGAATCCTGAACATCGGAAGAAGGCCCAACTTGGAGCTCGTTATCAGTTTGCGTTCTCTCCGGGTCAACTTCTTCAGCTATTACGACTCCGGGCGCCTTGCGTTTCAACCGCTTCTTCGAGACCGCTCTAAGCGTCCCTTCCAGCCGTATGCTTTGCTTACGTTCAATTAGCCCGACAGTCCTTAAGTTTCTGTCGGTTAGAACCAAGTCAATGTGCCTCTCTTTACCCGGAACCGTTTGGAGGATCCGAACTAGCTCTTTGAAGTATCCACCATCAGGTCGGGAGATTGCAGCTGTGAAAGAAGAGAAGTATGTCAGTTTTGAGGTCGGCTATAATTATCTCGATAATTCAAGAGAAAGATTGCAACGCTTACGTCTATCCAACCATCGCCTAGTGAATCCAAGGGGGCACCGGACGTAGAACCATTCAGTTTTAAAGTAACTCAGCCTTCCCCAGGACCCAGTTACTATTTGGCAGTTCCTAACCGCTTCCAAGAAGGTGAATGAAGGGCTGTCTCCACGACTCTTAATGTTAAATAGATATCTAATCTCGATCGGCTTTGGTGGTCGAAAGAGAATCTCCATAAATAGAATGAAGATGCTATTCAACAGGGCATATCCGTTGGGGTGTAGCTGGGATGGAGCTATTCCAAGGAATGATAACATCTCCCTTATATATTGATTGAAAGGAGGAAGTGTTCACGCCGTACAAGCATGACGGTTAAAAGCAGTAAACCCCTCCGGGGGAACATGTGGCCTATCATTTGGCCCAGGCAGTAACACGTCGTCAAGTGACAAGCCGTACCTTAAACAAATCCATCCCAGCATATCTTCAGAAATACCGGACGACATAGAATCTTGAGGATTCATAATAAACCGGGCACCTAGAAGATCGTCCGGAGCTAGATCTATAACTTCGGCTTCTATGACCGGTATCTCGATGGTGGAAGGAATTGAACTCGGAAGTTCCTGCTGCTGCAAACTTGAAGGTTCCATGACTAACTAGCTTATGAAAAATCATTGTTAAACAAACAATAACGCTCGTGCATCCCCCAGTGTAAAGTGTGTGAGTGTGTTGTGCAGTGCAGTACTGTATATCGCTTGAGAAGTTCTACAGTATTGGAGAAAGCATGTAAATGACGAGACTTTGAAATTCAGTCGGAAGGACCGTCATCGCTGACCGTCACAACCGTGCCATTCAAATATTAGCAATCAATCCAAGTTAAAGTTTGTTAAAATTTTGTTAATTTATACTCCCATCAACGAGCTTCGAAAGGCAGTCAAATATGTGGTTCTACAGTTAAGTCCAATCATGCAAGTTTGAAGCTCGTCGGAGTCAGTTGTTCAAGTGTGCAAGGAATCACAAGTTCTTTAACCCGTATCGATCATAAGAGCTTTGTTCGCATCGATAATTCATATGCATCTGCGTGCGAGTTCAACTCGGTCAAAAGATTGGAGACTTCGAATCGATCCAGAGTGATTATTTCGTATCCATCAATTGGGTTGCCTTCGTATCAATCCCTGGTGCATAATTCGAATCGATCGAAAATCCTGGGTTTCGAATCCATCAGACGCAACCCCTTCATATCGATCAACATGCTCGAGACGCTCGCATCGATCATCCCAACTCGATGCAACAGCTTAGCCATCGATCGATACGAATGCCTCCATCTCATCATCTCGAAGCCCTGACTCCAGATCGATGCGAAAACGAGGACCAAAAAACCATCTTCCTCCACACTCCTTCTTCCCCAGATTAATTCGAACTCCATTTTATCCTTCCTCGACCTCGCACGTTATCTACTTCCTCGAGCAACGTTCGGACATGAGTTCGAATGGAATGGCATGAGAGTCTGGATCTCATCATGTTAGGATTGATTTTGTTGAATTGTTTACCTGATTTCGACAACTGGTTAAAGGGTTTAAAGATTTTGGTTCGATTCGAAGTCGAGCAGTTTCCTTTCTTGGTGTCTGAAGCGATACGAAAGCAAAGCACAAAAGTAAAAAGCGAAAAGTTAAAAGTGGCTAAGTCCACAGTATTTATATGGACTTGAAAGCGCAGGTAAAAAACGATTCACATCCCGGTGGATTCGACCGGTTGAAAAACATCACCACGGGATCGATTCGAACAAGCCATTCGAATTCATCAACCCTTAGACGACTGCTATTTTGTATCGATCGTGGGACTTCTGTTCGTATCCATTGAGCATTGCGCTATTCGAATCCGTCAACACGAGCCTTTATCAAAGCGAAGTTGCCAACGAAGGCTTTTATGAGTCACCCAAATCCATCGATACGAAACCACTGTTCGTATCGATCATCTTCGACTCCATCTCTAGTGTAGCGATACGAACGATCAGTTCGAACCCATCGATACAAATTGCCTATTCGTGTCCAATATCACCAAACCCATCGATTCGAAATACACAACAAGGGTTGTTTTGAAGGCATTGAACTCTATCGATACGAACAGCCGCTTCGTATCCATCGAACCCCACATCCATCGATTCGAAATGCTCATTTCATATCCATCAATGCAATGAAAATCGATGCAAAGACAATATTTCAACCCTTCACATCGATTCAGGAGAGGATCGTTACAAAGGAACATTCAAAAACAACCATCGAGCGTTGTTACAACGAATTTCACGTCGGTTCAGGAGTGGATCGATACAGAATTCAATATAAGATAAACTGACAACGACTCGTGAACGTCAGCAAGAGTCAGATTAGCATATATGCATATATGTCGGACCAATCTTCAATATTCCAGATTTACAGGAATTGGAAACTCATTTGATAACGATTACAACAACAAATGGCTAATCACTAGCATACAGCAATCAGTTGCAACAATGCAGGGTATAGCAGTTGACAGTCAACAGTTTACATTATCGAGAAAATCAGTCAAAGATTACAACTTTCATCGAAAAGACGATAACTATTCAGAATGAAGATTGCAGCATTTCAAAGCACATCATGTTTCCACAAGACGTACTTTGGAGGGCAAATGTTATCCCGCCTTTTGGCAAGGCCGTGACACCAAGAACTTGACTAGAAACCAACGACGGTTCGTCTTAGAGATCGGTTATACACCGACTCACTGTGGATACCGACAAATTTTGTCTGAGTCCGGATCAAGCTAAAATTGATATGACACGACAAGCGAGACTATGAGAGCCAACGTTCCAAATTTCAAGTCAATCCGAGTTCGTATGCTCAAGTTACGATCGATGCAAGATTGGATGAAAACTAGCCTCTATTCGAATCGATCGAGTTCGAATCCATCAGGGAAGCTTACTTCGACTCGATCGGCTCCGCATCGATCACCAGGGTCTACTTCGACTCGATCGGCTCCGCATCGATCACCTTAGCCTACGTCGAATCCATCAAGGGACATCGCACTTTGTATCGATCAGCCAGAGTCTACTTTGCATCGACCTTGTTCGTATCCATCAGCAAGCATTTGCTCGAATCGATCAGGATGTGCCATTTCGTATCCATCGAGAGAGTATGCTTGTTCGTATCGATCTACTCAACTCCACCATCAAACAAGCTCCACTTCACACGACAGTTGTCTAGTTCGTATCCATCCTAGGAGGCCTTGTTTGAATCCATCAAGGCTCCTTAGTTCGTATCCATCAAGTAGTCGTTACTTCGTATCCATCACATCTTCATTTGTTCGTATCCATCAAGTTGGAGCAACTTCATCGATGCAAACAAGCCAACCTCCATCGATTCGAACTACACCACCTTTATCGATACGAACAAGACGTGACCATCGATACGAACTAAGAAGCCTTCATCGATGCGAACTGTGCATCTTTTATCGATACGAACAAGGCAGCACCATCGATACGAATAAGGCGAAGTTCAAGGACAGCTCATTCAACTCGACATCGAAAGCGGAGTGGTCCAGAGATTCAAGCGCCACGTCACCTCACAGTCACACGCAGCTATCGATTCGAACAAGACCGAGTTGATGTGATCGAGTCGAACCAAACAGCCTTCCGAAAGCCTCCATTTCGTATCGATCATATCTCCTAATCTACAAGCCCAAATGCTATGAAATTTTCACAGGAGCTTACATGCATGCTGAAGAATGTCCACGCCAAATTTTGACTCCATCGGACACAATCTTGATCGATACGAAATCCGTTCGTATCGATCACGGATCGGGCCGAAACTTCGCGGGCTTGGGCACGCGGGCCTAGTCACGTGCCAAAGGGAGTCTTCCGAGATCTGAGCGAAATATCAGCCTCTTACACCTATAAATAGAGCCCCAGGGCATATAGAAAAGGAGAGCCTTTTCTTCTTTGAATTCTCGAACGCCCAGATTCTGCTGGATCCAGATCTAAACTCCATCGCTGTTGTTGCAAACGAATTTCACTACTGAAAATCATTGTTATTTGCTGTAACCCGCTAAAATCAATTGTAATCATAAAAGAAAGATCAATAAAGCAATCAACTTCATAGTGTACGTAGGCAATACGCCGAACCACTCTAAATTCTTATGTCTCTGTGCATTTTAATTACTTTCATATCTGTTTTTGGAGTTTTTGTTAGATAATCCTCTTTTTCCATTTAATTTCTTCACTTTATCTCTTCAAAAACTTCCGAAGAGTGTTGTGCCCAATTTTGATACAAACAGTGTCCCTACCGATCATGAGTAATACGCTGCCCAACATTTGAAGAACGTTACGTACTCTAGTCTCAACAGATGTATCGATATCCAGGTTCGATGCATCTTCACTAGGAACATTTAAAATGATGTGTTTATTATATTGTGATACAATACTCATGTTTATAACTATTTGTAACCACTATCACAAACACACCATTTATGGATTCTCCGTTAAATATATTTTAATTAAATATTTAACTATTTATAACACATTATAACAAACATATAACAGAAAGAGAAACACCTTTATTACAGATGAGAATTGATTAGAGAGTTAATTAATTTACAATAAATTACAGAATTGCTCAAAGGGCATACCCCTAACTCTATCATCACCTATAAGCAATGAATGTATAATACATTAAATAATTGGATAACAGTCAATTTAAAATAATGACATTTTCATTGTTAATTGGTTGAAAACATAAAGGCTACTTTAGTCATTTATTTGATCAAAATTACTTATAAAATTTCTTCATAAGTCATAAGCAACAAAGAGCCGCTTCAATTTCTACTTCTAAGCTATTTTTGCAAGCTCTTTTTTAGAAGTTCTCAAATACTACAATTTAAACAAGCAGGCTGTAAGTAGGTTTAAATACTTATGAGAAGTTGCTAAACATGCCTTTAAATAGGCACCTACTAACATGAACTTTTTGCGAAGTACGCTATTGGTTTTCCTAGGGGCATTGTTAAACGTATTTCATTTTTGGATAAGGTGTGAAAAATTTTAGAGGAACTTTATCAAAAAAAATGCTATGGGGATTCATCTAATAAACGATTTACTGTTTTATCTTTTGTACAAAATAAAATCGACGACACCTCAACAAAAAATGAAAAAGAAGAAACAACGATGGTTACTGGAAACCATATTCGACGGATATGATCGAAAAAAGTTAAAATTCGGTAGAGGATTATCGAAATATCAAGAATAGCGACGTTTTTTGTTTTTTTAGTTTAAATTTATTTTGGAAAATCGCATAGTAATTTTTTGAGAAATGAAGAAAAAAAATAATAATTTAAATGGTGGGGAAACAAAACTTATAACCCTAAAAGTAGCTACATCAAAGTAATTTGCAAAGTTGATCCTAAAAGTAGCTACATCGCGGAATTTAATCAATTAGTTTGATTTGATGCAATGCCGACTACAGATATTTTACACGTGTGTGTGAGTAGCAGCAGTGATCCAATTCCCCACAACGTAATTCGAGCTTGAAGTTATCAGTTCCTAATTGGAATCCCTAATTCTAAAATCCAGTTAAATTCTGTTTGAATTGAATGGAGTCAAGAGCCATAAAAATTCTTCCTTCAAATGCATCTTCACTCTCTCCATCTCTCATTAACTTCCTATCAACCACATTCAAATCAAAATCCAACCTTTATAAATCAGAACAATTAGCCCAAGATCTAAGATCCGACTGCCTAAATCTTGATGAATCAATCTCCAACCTCAGCCGTCGATTGGCGGATTCCATTGTGGAATATGGCTCGCACTCTGATCAGGTTAAAGACTGTATTGCGGATGTCAAGAACGGGTTGTGCGACTTTAAATGCAAAGTTTCGGGATTTGGTTCTGGTAGATGTTTCATAAAATTAGATTCTTTGCCGAGTTTTGAGTAAATATATTATTCGCTGGTTGATTTGGGGCATATTCTCTGTTTCTAGGGCAAATATTTGCTGAGGATTTGCCTGCGCTTGCAAAGGAGGTAGCTCGAGTTGAAACCGTGAGAGCTTATGCAGGTTGCTTTATATTATTTAATTGACTATAAACTCGAAATGCAATGAAGTTATCAATCTTCAGTTATTGCTATAGTTTTAGATGTTTTTAGTGTTTAACTTGTAGATTAAATGTGTAAGGTTTCAATATGTAGTATATTTCATCTGTATAATGTATGAATGCCAAGTATAATAATTTTGAGTTTGCTTTAAATCCATGGAATATTTGTTTACCCAGCCTTGATATTTGCATTGTACTTCTTAAGTTAGTGATTGTGCAGCTACATTGTTAGATTGAAATAATATTGTTTGCCTCTCACTTTAAATGCTGCATTAATTCAGTTGATGACTCACTTAAGCCTATATGTAGAGAGCCTCATATAATATAGCATCCAGTCTAATTTTTTTTTCTTATCTCTCACAATGGTGATTTTTATTTGGACTATTAATCAGTGCATATAGTTCATTGACCAACATGTTCCTGTTTTTGTTTACTTGATAATTTTACAGGGTGATAGTTATACCTTTTTTGCGGTTCTCTTTTCCCACATCGCACACTCCCCTTCTAAATATGACCTTTTCTTTTTGAAATGATGTGCTGGGAAAAGGAGTGAGAGAAGTAAAGATGAGCATGAAAAATCAATTTCCGTTGTAAGGAAAAAAAAAATCTTTATTTAAATTGTGATGATGATTACCATGTTATGGCAATAGATAAGGACGGGGATGTGCTTTAGGGAAGTGTATCTGAGGCGTTATCTGATATATGTCTAAATAGCATTAAAACAATTGTGCAGAAAATATCATGCTACAAACATTAGAGTGTCGTCTCGTAGTAACAAACAATAGAATCCGTATACAATATCCCCTTTCTTTACGTATAAAATATGTACTTAACTCTAAATAATAAAAACTTCACATTAAGTTAGTGCTGTTTGGAACAAAATATTTGTAAATAGAGGAATGATCAAACTGGTTTGAGTTATTCGAGGACTTTTAGTGGCAAGGAGAATTTTTATTTTTATTTTTATTTTTTTTATGATAATTTGATTTTTAACTAGTATGGAATATATCTACGAGAGGATTCATCAAGCTATAATGAATAATCAGTACGTGGTATACACATATAATTTCTGATGTAATTGTATAATATAATAATGTTATGCACCAAAATTGTTATGATGGTTGTACTTGGACTACGTTGTAATATCAAGAGAATATTTTGTTGAATTTGTTTTGGTAAAATATAAACAGTGATATATTGATGGATCAGACATAGCACAAGACATACAAGAGATATAGCAAAGCAAGCAACATCCGATTAATGAGACTGAAGTAAGGTAAGTGTTGATTTTTAGAGAAAATGGTTGGATTTTAGATGCATTAGACCGTTATGAATAATATAAAAAACATATAATACATTGAACATCAGTACTAGAGGGTTTAAATGTAATACTTTAGGATGAACATATAAACGAAGGTTTTAGGTGTGCTGGATCAATCATTTAAAAAAAATACAAAGTTAGCGAATGGATAGAGCTTGGAGCTATAATGAATTGGTTGAAATTGAAAAGTAGTATGTGTGTCTGTGTTAGGGCCGGCCCAAAGAATTGGGTGCCCAAGCCCCACTTAGTTTCTGTTGCCATATACCATATAACGTTTCAACTTTTGTAAAAATTATAATTTTGACATTAAGCATATGATCACAAAAGACATTTTACATAAAAAATATTAACATTTCATACAAAAAGCGTACATCAAGTAGGCTATAATATTTAATTAAATAAAACTAAACAATAATTTTAATACAAAAAGATGATCAATTTTCTTCAAATAGTCTAGAAAAATACTTCTTGTTGCATTTTTCATAGCGAATTCATAAATTAAATGATAACAATCAAGTTTCTCAAAAAATACACTTTCAACTGAGATGATCGCTAGTCAATTCAATCATTCTCGTGACATTCGTTCGAAGATAATTTTTAAGCAACTTTAATTTATAAAAACTTTTCTATGCCCCTCGATTTCATATAAAATTTCATCCACATGAACATTTTCATTGATATGCACTTCATGATCTTCATGCCCTTCAATAACATTGTTAATATTTTCATTAATATATTCTCTTGTTTCTCCAATTTCACTTAATATATTCACTTGTTTCTCCAATTTCATTTAATATATTCACTTGTTTCTCTAATTTGACTTTAAGTGATTGTTGTGTTTTTGCATTAAATAGTTCGGGTGATATAGACATTGCATCTTGATGATGTTTCAAACTTTTATTATAGCTCTAGAGGTTTGTTTTCTGGATCACACCCGCTTTTTATCATCTTCTTTTTCATCATAATATCTACTATCTAACAACACATTTAAAATATATTATTTTACCACAAGTTATATTTAAATTACACTACAAGTAATTCTATAGATTTGTAAAGTGTAGATATTATTTTTTCAAAATGGTTTCAAACATAATCGTTCAAAAAAATTTCTAACAAATCTACAAAACTATAAAGTGTGAATACATGTAAATTTGCTTTCTAAATCTTTATCTCAATTACATTTACATATATTTAACAAACTAACCAAGGCTCACATGAATCCAACTTTGCATTAACAAGTAAAGATCCAACAACTTAATAAAACCAAGTACAATTGTATACAAAATCAACACTGTGCAGTAGAATTGCAGAAAGAAAGTATTAAATTAGAAACCGATTTAAAGAGGACAAACGAGGAGAGAACAAAGGTTGAAAGCTGAGCCACCGATGTTGAGTAGGGAGTGGCAGTGCCAAAGCATCCCAAACGAAAGTAGCATAATTTGGGAAATTGGGAGGCTGGGGTCTGACAACAATGGTGTAGAAATTTAAACCCTAATATTTGTTAATGAAAAAGGACACGAATTTGGGAACGAGACTGGGTATTGAGGCAGTAATAGCTGGGCCTTGCATTGCTTTTGTGGCGGAGAAGAATGTATCAATACAGTTTTTCTTATCTTTTCTTATTTTCCCCCAACCTAATTTTCTTTTTATTGCCCCAACCCAAGGGGTTGCCCAAGCCCTTGGGCTTGATGGGCTTCCCTCGGGCCAGGCCTGGTCAGTGTGTATATATATGTTATATATATATGATGTTATCGAAATTGTTAAATTAGTTGTTGTTGAGATGTGTCAACGGATACTTTCGTATGCGGATAGTGCCATATCCACATCCGTGGATATAGACGAATATCAGTTAATTATCCTATCTGTTAACGATCGATAAATCAAGAAATATAAATAGAAAATTTTGGTTTATTATAATTTTTTTCAATCCCATGAATTATAGAAGTATGCAAAATCAACAAGTATAATAATAATAAATAGTTTTGAAGAGTTAATATGTATTAAATGTATATAATATAAACTATTAACTTAATAAATCAATAATTACATATATTTTATTACTAAAATACACATAAAATAAACTATGATCTTGACAAAAATCGGATAGATAATATTCGGATGTGGATATCTCTATATTCGCATCATTATTCGTTTTTCTGGATATCAGATATTTATTCGCTTTTCAGATATGAATGCAGACGGATTTTAGATTTTTGGATATGCATTGACATGAGATTAGAAATTAAAATGTAATTTTACAGGATGGCAACAAGATTTAACTTTGTATGCAGGGATAAAGACTTGATTTATTTCTTTAAGAGACTACGAATTCAACAAATTAATTTGAGATTGCTACGAAACATGTTGTACTAACATTTTAATATTGACAACATAGAAATTCAAGCTAGAGTTAGCAAAAAAAAGCTGTAATTAAACCTTATCCTACCATTTCACTTCCAATTGAAAAAACTATTTCAAATTTTCATCTTCCATGTTTGTATCATGAATTATCAAAACTTTATAGCATTTAACTATTAAAAAGGAAACATAAGAGAGAATTGAAACACAACGCTAACTCATAGAAAAGCAGCATAAAAGTTAAGGAATGAGTAAAAACAGGGAAAAGAAGGAAAAATATCTTTATCAAGTTCAATTTGACAGTTATTACTAGTACTACTACTTTCAGTAAAAACATTTGAAGATTTAAGGGTTTGAGGGGAGGGGGTGTTTGCACAACCCTACTCCACTTCGCTATGATGCGGCCCTATTGTATGGTACCATGTCTTTGCTATTAGAAAAAAACATGATCGTATCCTTAAATGTAACGTGTGTGTCTAAGTACACCAGCACTAAAGCTTGTTCAATGAACGCGTGCCAATAAAAACGTTAACCAACTACCTTTTATTGCAAAGTAGTATGAGCAGAAATATTCAAAAACTCATATATTGTGTTTTTCATGTGTAAAAACATATTTCACTCGTCTGTCGACCTTCGCTCGCTCTAGAAACATAAATTTTGATATACGCCGTCTTTTCCGAAAACTCCTAGCTGGATTCCTTGGTCCATCTAAGTATCACCTTTTTCACTTCTACCAGATACAACGAGCTTTGTAATCTATAACACAAATAAAACCCTAAATTATTTGCGAACTTTTTAGTTAAAAAATAAGCACAACAAATTAGATGCAAAGAAAATTGGAAAATTGGATATAACTAAGCTAATACCATGTTAAAAGATACTCACAACTACTTCACCAAGCTGTAGACTAATTCAATATGATAGGAAAATGACATGAGGCTATATTATTAATTGACTTTTCAAAAAAATGTTTCTTTTACCTTATTTAGAGCATAAACAATGTAGCGCAAACTAATCATCAATAAGTAAACATGTATATAAAACACCGTAAGAAACATCAAACTAACCAACTAACCATATATGATATTCCATAAATATATCCATCAGACATAACAAACGTTCTATTATAGTATGCTTATAAATATGGTTGTATGCATTATAAAAAAATATACTTTGAAGATCATGCAACAATTTACCAACATTTTTAGATTTGCAATTTTTAAAAGAAAATCACTAAAGTTAAAAATGAATATAAGCCGTATTCATTCATCCTGTATCTCATTAAAGTTGAATACACCCTGAGTTAAAATTAAGCTAAAACAATACCATGTTCATTGAATTTGTTTATATACAAGCAATATTCTTTTCTATAGTAAATTTTCACATGCTATGAGATCCATCCATATGAAATCGAAGAACATTAGCGACAACTTTGGAAGAAGTGAAAACAATACAATGGTAGTAACCTCTCCATAATGGAAATTTGAAATAAAAATATCCAAACTTAATCATCCATACCAAAGTACATCAAATTTAACATTAATTTTATAATGACCGCGCGCTTTATTTAGCAGCGGCCTCCATAAGCATAAAATATAAAATTGTAAATCTGAATGACAAATGTTATCATGCTAGCATCTCAAGTAAACCAGAGCTGATAATTAACGGTGATAAAAGTAAACCATTACGAATGATACTACTTTTCTACAAAAAATAATTAGTGGTTCACCAATGTTATATGGCAAACCATTTTGTTCTTATGTCTATCCATATTCACAACAATTTACATCATCTGAATTGCTTCAAATGGTTTATGGTAAAAGATATAAATACATACATGTGTGTGTATATGTTTGAGGTATTGGATGGTACCTCGAAATTTCGGTGGTACCGTACCGGTATTGTTGGTCATCAGCGAACCGAAATCGAACAAAAATTTCAACTTCAGTTAGGGTTTGGAAGAAAAAAAAAATCAAAATGAATCGTCTTACCTGCAGTTGTATCAGTTGTATTCATCTTCATTAGGGTTTTGAAAATAAGAATCAATGACTTCGGCTTTAGCTTTTTTTCCTTGCCCTAGCTGGCATCTCGAATTTGAGAGGGAGAAAGTGGGACAACCTCCGACATCAGCTTTGAAAGACGTTGAATTTGATAAGCCTCAGAAGCTTGGGCTTGATAGAAAAGGAACAGGACAATATCATCATTTTTATTTTATAAGCCTCAGAACTTGATTTATTTTGGATTTGGGCTGTGTTTGGGTTGACAATTAATTTCCAAAATCAGTTTATTTGTTTATAATATACTAGTTTTTATTCTATTTCTTTACATACAATATTTTGTATTTTATTTATGATAATTATTATTACATTTTTATTAACAAATCATTAAAAATCAAAACCAAAATAAAAAACGAAACTTCCGAAATCGTCCGAAACTTAAAAAAAAATCAACTGACCGAAACCGAGTTCTCGAACCTCATCTACATGCTTGCAATTTATATAGGTACATAGTTTGAAATGAAACGAAAACATGTTAATATGTTCATACATGATTCAAGATCGTATTTTCAAAATTTTGACTAATTTGGATAATCCTGACATCTACGAAACGTTAATTGAAATCAATTGTTAAAATAAAACCTTTTGCAGCTGATATTGACTTAATATTTCAAACATGCTAAAGTTTCAAAATGAACTCATTTTTTGGAACATTATGTTTATGATATAGATTGAACATGATCAAAGTTTCATTTGATTTCTAACTGTACTCTAAAAACTGTAGGATGTATGGTAGGGCGTAGCGAAAAAAGGGTGCAGTGAATTTGTCATTGAAACATATGCCCCAATAATGCATTGTCCAATGTCCATATTTAACCTTCACTTTTATTTTCTTGTAAGTGGATTTGTTGAGGTTCACTTGAACAGTGAATATGGCACTTGTAAAGTAATATGTTTGGTTACAAACATAATGTTTGCTTTGAGGGTTCTACACTGGTGTATTACTCTGTAGAAATGCAAGAAGAGACAATACAGTCAGACTTGATCATGTGATCATTTTATTTATACATTACATAACCATGTAGATGTAATATGACATGATATTGTTCTCGTTGTAGTATTTATGTTTATTATGATTGATTTAATTGTGCTTCTTAGTAAATTATAGTTGCCTAACTAGGTTTTTAATGACAACTTGTGAAGCTGGGAAGGAAACAAAATAGCTATTTTATGCTGTAGTATTTTTAAGTTATCAATAGTTTCCCTCCAAAAAATTTCCGTACTGTATTGCAATTTCTTAAAGCATTAAGATTTTATATATCTCACTTTTTTGACAACAGAGACAGCTTTAAAACTTGATGGTTTAGTTGGAGACGTGGAAGATGCAGTTTCTTCTTCAGTAACTACCAAACTCAAGTCTCCTACTAATTCAATTGCTTCGGAGGTCAGAATGCATTAGCCAAATATACTATTTCATATTTGTCTCTGATATATATCCAAGTAAATAGGTAAAATTTTCACTGCAGGAATCTTGCCAAATATCCATAAATTCCCTCAAACAGATTGAAGATATTTTGACATCCATTTCCAAAAGCCGACCGCAATGGTCTCGTTTAATCTCAGCTGTGGATCACCGAGTTGATCGAGCACTTGCTATTCTTCGACCTCAAGCTATCTCAGATCACCGTTCTCTACTTTCTTCACTTGGATGGCCTCCATCCCTCTCTAGTTCAAGCTTTGCGAATCAAAGTACTATGGCTAAGCAATCCAAAATTACCAACCCTCTCTTGACCATGGATGGTGACTTGAAAAGGAAGTACATTGTAAGCTTTCTTTCTCTTTGTCGTCTGCAAGAATTACAGAATGATAGAAAACTTCGGCAACTTGAAGGTCATAATTTTGCTGTAAGTTCTATTCGGCAACCCCTATGGGCAATCGAGGAGCTGGTAACTCCCATTTCTCTAGTATCACAACGCCATTTTCTAAAATGGATTGATAAACCTGAACTCATATTTGCTTTAGTTTATAAGTTAACAAGGGAGTTCATTGATTCAATGGATGAGGTATTGCAACCTCTGGTGGATAAAGCTAGACTTGTAGGCTATAGTTGTCGAGAGGAGTGGATTTCATCAATGGTGTCTTCGTTGTGCACATTTTTAGCTAAAGATGTTTTTCCAAAATATGTCGATCTTCTCGAAAATGATAGCAGAACTACTTTTCTTCATCTAGTTGATCAAATGATATCTTTTGATAAGAGAACATTGGCCTTAATTTCAAATTCAGGAATGCTATTATCGTTAAAAGAAGATGAGAACTTACCAAGGATTTCTGTCCTCTCAGTCTTTTGTGACCGACCAGATTGGCTTGATATATGGGCGGGGATTGAATTAAGTGAAATGTCAGATAAACTGAAATTAGCAACTCAAACAGAAAAAAGTTGGAATACCCAACTCCAAGGAACAGTACTAATGACTGGTTCGGAAGACTACAAATCTCCATTAATATCTGGTTATTTGTTCCAATGTCTTTCAAATATTATTGAAAGATCCCGGCCTATACCAAGTATTTTGTTACGGAAAAGCTTCATTCAACTAGCTGCTGCTCCGCTTATTCGGGAATTCCTTGATTACATTCTTAGAAGATGCCAAGAAGCAGAAGGTCTTACTGCATTAGTAGATGATGATGCCCTAACTAACGTTTCAAAATCGATAAATGCTGCTAGATATTGTGAATCTGTGCTATTAGAATGGTTGGATGATTTATATTTTCTTGAAATGGAGTCTGATAATAAAACAATTTTTGAAGATGAAATTGAAGGCTTAAGAGATTTTAGAACAGAATGGGCTGAAAAAACGTCGAATGTGATCTTACGAGGCTTTGAGGCTCGTTGTCGAGAATATTTCAAAAACAAGAAGCAATGGCTAGAAAAAGGAGAAAATGGATGGGTTATCTCGAAAGTTTTTGTTGGAGCATTAGATTATTTACAAGCAAAACTATCCAAATTGGAAGAGTGTTTGAACAATATAGATTTTGTCACTATATGGAGAAACATAGCTAGTGGGGTGGATGGGCTTATTTTCTCTGGTGTTTTAATGGGAGGTGGAAAATTTAATACTGGTGGCGTGGAGAAATTTAGCAGAGATTTGGATATTTTATTTGCTGTATTTAAAAATTGGTGTTTGAGACCAGAAGGGTTTTTCCCAAAAGTGAGTGCGGGATTGAAATTATTGAGGACGGAGGAGCACGAAGTATATGAGACAGTTAGAAAAAATAAGCTAAGGAATTTGAGTTCAATCGAAGTCGAGAAGATCGTGAAGAACAGAGTGTTTCTTGTTTAGATCATAAAAAAAAGCGAAACCTTAATTCATTTTGTAGGCATATCAAACTGGTTTGGAGAAGGCAATGGCATGTAAAGAATTTCGGCAAGGTAATTTTATACATTTTTTGTTTATACATAACTTCATGTTTTTGGTATGTTCCTCTCCTTTACTCTCTTTTACAGTTTTACTCTTGCTAGTTATATGCAATAGTCTTTCTTATTTTTGTTATGTTTCTCTCTTTTACTCTTCCTAGTTATATGCAGTAACTTTCTTGTACAACATTTACTCCATATTGAGTTTTGTGAATTGATTTTTTGTAAATAATTTATTTTGATGAGAGATACATTGAAGTTTATTTTTTTCCGTAAGCATTAAGAATATTTATGTCAAGGTTATTAGATGACATGTAGTGGTTTTGATATCACTGATGAAAAAAAAAGGTTTCCATTTGACGAGGATTTTAAGTTATAATCACAACCTATGGATATTGTTATTCAAGGAAATGCGATTGCTAGCCCTCTTAGTGACCCTTACATACCCTCTGATATGTGAGTTTTGTGGATTGAGTCTCTAAAAAAGAAGTTGTTTTACTGCATGTTTTTTGCCTGTGACTTGAATTTATGCAATGATTGGAATGCTATCATGAATTCTTAACATCTCAGCATGAATGTACTCATGCACATATTTAAGTGTTATTAACTGATTGATGATTGTAGTCTTTCTTTTGTCTACCCTGACATAGGGTTAGCACAGGTGTGAGGTTTATAGTGAAAAAGTGTCGAATATATAATTGTGTGTACACACACATGCAATTACACATGTATGTATATATACATACACGCACGCATGCATACACATACGTATACATACACATGTATGCTTGTGTGTGTGTGTGTTTGTGTGAGGTAGGATCTATAGTTCCCTCCTTATGAAGCCCCATTCCGTCTTTTTATGTCAAAAATTATAAAAAACACAAAATTATGTAGATATAATCTATATGCTGTCATGATCATCTACACAAAGGAATGAATCATTTTGAAACTTGCAACTCCATCAAAGTTGCATGTTACATTACACAAATTTGAATGAACTAGAACTTTTCATTTAGTTATCTCAGCAAGTAATAGATTTTATTTACAAAATTTTGTCTTGTTCTGAATTTTTTATATACAAAAAGATGGAAGGGGACTACATAAGGAGACAGAGAGAGGGAGTGGTTTTTGGAAAGGGACTACATGCGCCCTATCATATTTTTTGCTGCAATATTCCAGATACTACGAAATTTTGTAGATGTTCGATCTATATCATGAATATATCGCTGCAAAAAAATGAGACTATTTTTAAATTTCTAACATCTTCAAAATCATAAGTCAATTATTTACCGTTTAACATTTATTTTAACTGTTAAATTTAGACATCAAATATATTATGTTACATATATTCAAGTATATATTCAAGTGAGTCCAAATTTTGTGAAATTATGAGATGAAGAAATTTGCAAAATTTTGTACCATTTGGAATAATGGACCTCATGATATGATGAGTGCTACAAAAGAGTGGTGATATCCTTTTTTTTAGTATCCTTAACACATTTTGAGTTGTAAAATTACAGATGTCATAAAATTTGTAGATGTTTAGTTTAGATCATGAATGTCATGCTAAAAAAAGTTGGGAGCATTTAAAACTTTCTAACCAACTTCCATGAATATGGTGGGACCTTCGCATTTTGAAACTTCCATTCAAACATACAAATCCCTGGATCTATAATTCTTACAAAAGCTAGTTGTACTCTTTTAGTACTTGGGCTTGATTAAAAGCCCATATAGCTTTTTTTTGGGTATTTCAGTCTGCACAAGATCCATAACTCTTATCCAGCAGTTCGCCTTGCAGGCTGGGTGTTTGGTAGGCAGTAACTGAATAATTTCTCTTTCTTTCACAGAAAAAGAAAAAAAAAGGAAGGAAGAAAGAAAATCCGGCACCATGATATTTTTTTAAAAAAGAATAAGCAAGATAAAAGGAAAAAAAAACCTCCATAATACGGGACGTGTCTTCGGTTTTCGATTCCTTCGTTAAGTTATACAGGCTGTCTAATTGTATCTGCTATGATATAGTAGTAAAAAAAGTGGAAAATAAATAAATGAATAAAAGACATATTTACTGATAATACTGAAACGACGTACAAAAACTCAATCTTAAAATTATCATATCAGATCTGAGTTCAGCTAAAACTTGGAAGAACTCTATCTTATCCTTAGAGATCATACTAGGATTATAACTACGTCAACCCAAAATTCATTATTATTATATCACAAACAAAACATTTCATGTGAACTGCAATATGCATTTGCAAGTTCTTTTTGTCAGAATACAGTTGGAAAAAATTGTGATAAATTGCTGCTGAAATCACATGCTAAGTTCAGCAACATGAAAACACACTGTCTACACCTCTGCCATGGTAGTCACCCAAATAACTAACATTATAGCATAAAGGCCGGTTGTAAACCGATAATTGTGGCGGGACTTAATGTTGCTGGATAAGGCCATTTTAATTGTCACATTCTTCTTTTATTATGTTTGTTTTTGGTATCCACTGTCTCCATCAGTAGACACAATTTTGGTTTAGTAATGCGTCATGTGACCGACAAGTTTGTGACATAGTCCCCATCCTTCACATTATGCAAACTAGAACTTTGTTGGTTTAATTTGGTTAGTTTCCGGACATTAAATTGATGTATTTTGGATGGGACTTTATTTTCTTGACTTATGCTATGGAATTAGTTTTAAGAACCATGCAAACTGGGGCATATGATTATCACATATTTTGATGACTTGGGATCAAATTGCTCATAATAGAGTAAAGAGTTATATTTGATGATGAAAATTTTACCAATATGACAGTTTATTATCAAATTACAAGCTATCTTATCCAGACTTCCGTGGTACCACATAATTTTACTTAATGGTTAAACTAGTTTAGAACCTATTTTTGTTTATTATTTTCTCCATTATACTCAAAGTTGTAATCATATAAAGCTAATTTTTCAGGAATTTTAGTCTGCTACATTTAACTTGTTCACCCATCAGTATTAAACCCAGGGCTACTGTTCAGGAATCAAATCTTTACTAGCTTTGAATGGCTCAACCATATTTCTTTGAAAATTGTAGACGTTTAGTTACAGATATCTGGTACCATGGAAATTTGTGGATACATATATTAAAATCTGCTATTGCTACATAAAATATTAAATATTTTCATAATTTAATTATACGCTCTTTCTTCAAACATATCTCATTTAGTTCATTCCTCTTGTTTTTTAAGATTTTCACAACTCTTTTTAATGCTCAAATAGTCTAAAAAAAAATAGTTTGGATAAATGGGCCTACAATCTGGGTTTATGCATTGAACAGATTCAAACCTACACTAATTATAACCTGAAAGTAACTGGCACTTGCATTGTATATTCATAGGAAGTATTGTTACTATATTTCAGAAGTTTATTTTGTACTATATGTATTCATAGGAAGTATTGTTACTATATTTCAGAAGTTTATTTTGTACTATATGTATATATGTATATATATATATATATGTATATATGTATATATATATATATGTGTGTGTGTGTATATATATATGTATGTATGTATGTACTAATTATAACCTGAAAGTAACTGGCACTTGCATTGTATATTCATAGGAAGTATTGTTACTATATTTCAGAAGTTTATTTTGTACTATATATATATATACACAAACACACACACACACGTATATATGTATATATGTTACTGTGAAGTCATAAGCAAGTCTTTGAAGCATTGGCCAAAATCGAAAAAAGTCTGCCAAAAAGGATGAGCAGAGAAATGACAAGGACCACCAGATCTATAAATATGTGTATAAAGTGGTCCTTAAATTAATAAAGATTTTTAAACAGAGTACTACTGCGACTTCACTATTACTTCTACCAATTAAAAAAAACAAGTAAAATCTGTTTTGGTAGGAGCTATAGACCTCTATTCTTGTAGGTTTCTTTTTATAGGTTGAGATATTGCAAACAGTTAGCTACAAGTCATGACTTGTGTTTAAAGGCACTTTTGTATATGATCATATTTTCTATGACTAGTAGTTTTTGTTGTTTCTGGTGCATATTAGAACATATAAGCACTGTATATGTTTCGGGTAGTTTACTGACCACGCATTTTTATTTTTCATTTGCTCTTTGTGTTCTGCGTCTAATTTGATACAATAAAGTTTCCCTTGTATCATCTTCAGTTCAAGTAGAAAGCAAAGGCAGTTTTTTTTCCAGTTAAGATACAAAATTCAGAAAAAGAAAGTTGACAAAATAATCTCGTTGACAAAATGCTTGGATGTGGTTTGCTCTTTAGCGTCCGACGTGGACGTGGGCCCCACTCCCCAGTCCAGTCCGCACGAACGGTTCAAAATGAAGTTTTCGTTGTTCGGTTTGTTTCCTCCTCTATTTTACACACCGTGCCTTTTCTCCGTGCCCCTTTCGTATACAAAAAAGAACACATTTCCATTTCGCGAACCAACCTCTTTCCCTTTCCCTTTTCCTTTTCCGTGTCCATTTTTCGTTTGCTCTTTTTGGTTCAAAAAAGAACGGTACCTAATTATATAATTATGGCACGACAATTTTATATAGTCCAAAAGCAGATTTGACTACCCTGTTTAGCTAGAAGTCATCAGTTTGATTTGTCTAAGCTATTTAAGGTTTGAAGTCCCAATGTCCGCGGGTGCGGCGCAGTGGAAAGGAGACTTGGGTTCTGGTAAAAAGACCCAGGTTCGATTCCTACCATGCGCTTCTCTATCCTATATAAATTTACTCGGGTATGGGGGCTTGGATCAGCGGACGGCTTTACTATACCCTCCTCAGGAGTTTACCGGTCCGCCGGGTTCTCCTGGGTTTTCAAAAAAAAAAAAAGGTTTGAAGTCCCAATTAGTTTATCATGATAAGACTAACAAACTTAATCTAAGACAGTGGACAATAAAAACTATAAATTATTTGAAGAAGGAAAAAAATATGTTTATATTTTTTTTTATTTTTTTGTGGTATTACAAGGATATTTTTGGGTATCCAAATTACTTTTTATATTATTTTTGGTAACGATTGCATTACAATGGAATTAAGACATCACTATATGCAATAATTAAGCTGAACCACCTTGTCTGTCTCAGTGGTTAATGTAAATGATTTTATAGTTTATATTTGTTCTGCATGAAATTAGAGTGTGGCTACTGTATGTTTTGACATGGTTTAGTTATTTTGATCATCATAAAAATCCAAGATTGATATTATAACGAAAGGTTTTTGATATGACTAGCTAGCAAACCTAATATAATCTATATCTTGTATTCATGCATATGTTGAATTGATACTTTTTGTAAAACATACTAGTAGTTGGATGTTTATAGCTCTTTATTGACTTTAAATATTGGTTTCTCCATAATTTGCATCTGTTTACTGAGATTGGTACCCATATTACAAGAGGGATTGAGTAGCACATATATATATCTTATTCAATGTAGCTATGAAGTCTGACTTGACATTTTACTTCTTATATCCTATGCAGATAGTACGATGTCCCAGGGAAAAGTCGAAACAATTTGAGAAATTTAGGCTTTTGTGTCTATTATTGAAACCATCACATGATAACTTAAGGTAATAGTCTTCATCATTTTCAATGGACCGCAGGTTACAATGATATCATCCGTGCCCGCGTTTCAATATTTTCTCGTGTACCTTGCATGTACCATGTTAGCAATTACATATATTTGAAAAAAAACCGTATACTTTTTCTTTTCTTTTCTTTTCTTTCTTTCTTTTAAAAAGAAAAAAAAAGTCTATTTATACCGTTATGTGGTAACAAAATAATGTGCATAATAATATATATGAAATCTCTAATCTGCAGTTACACTAAGTTTATCATTCCTCGGTTTTCCTGCAGCATTGAAGTATTTAATAGTTCAAACATGAACCTTTAAACCTTTTTTGACTGTTAATATTTCCTTGTTGAGTTTTGTTATATGCTAAGATATATGGGATACACATGTCTTGTTTTTGTTCCAGGTTATAAACAATTCGAATGCCTTCTTTAGCTACATAATGCAGGTGTGCATATGGTACGTATTCTGTAGCATGAGGAGAATTTCTGCCAGAGTCAGTTATATAATTTTAATCTAGTTCACTTTTCAAAATATATAACAAGTTTGTTCATTTCAAACATACATACGTAGATCTACTTTTAGCATGTTGGCCCCGATTCAATAATTAACGTTGGAACATTTTGATAATACACTAGGGAATTTTATTAAATTTTTTTAAAAGAAATTGGATTGGAGCCCTTTGAGAATGCTTAAATGTAACCTGTTAAAATTGCATCAATGGAGTCTTTAAAGTGTTCAAATGCAATTTGTTGAATCAATACCAAAAACGCTATAAAAAGGACATTATATTTCTAATATGTTTTGGAATAGATTCCGATTTGTTATATGTTCCTGGAAAATGGATTAAAATGATAAAAATTTCATATTTATAGAGCATCTCCAACAACTTTTCTCATTTTGCTCGACTTTTCATATAGTTGAGCTTGAGGGAGAAGTCTAATAGTAGTTGTTTAGTAGAAGTGTGGTTATTTCCTTTCTTCGGCTAGAGGGGCAGTTCAATACAGTCCGCTCTAGTACACCATGTTTAATGGGCATTTGTAGTTCGACAGTTTCCAAATGGCAAATAGTGGTCGTTACCACGTCTCTTTACACGCCAATTTCAATACATTTATCACTGCCTATATGCATTTTCATTACACTAAATCTGCAATCATTTTTCATGTTTTTGCCGTTTGATATGAGCACCCACCGGTCCAATTTTGACATTTTCATCTCTAACGAAAACATAAGTTAGAATTCATACTAGCAACGTGACTATGATCCATGCTACACACAATGTTATTTTTCATGTGGCTCAATTCGCGGTAGTGACTAAAACGGAGAAATATCTCTGCAAAAAATTACTTCCACTTGCAATAGCAAGCGATTTGAGAGGATGAGTTTGCTTTCATCTCGAAAGGGTGGTTGAGGGAAGATCAATCCATAAACAAAGTATTACGATTGGCTTATTCGTCTCTTTTAAGTCATTTAAATTTTACGTACTTGTTTGTTTTGTTGTCATATATGAAGACCCTGGGGCAAATGCAAAGTTCACAAAATGTCAATTGCTAAAATATAAAAACTCACGCCACATTATTACCAACTCATGTTATGATTGACTTAGTCGCCATTCAAATTGAAGTTCTTCCTAAGCAAAGTGTGATGAGCAAATCAAAGCGTCAGCAATGGAAAAGGCAAAGCACATTAATCAGGAATCAGTTTAAGTCCACGTTATTTCGAAGGAAATAAAGATCAAATTTTTTGAAGTTCCGCTGAAAGGAACGCATGAGAGGTTTATTACAACAAATAATGATCAGGCTAAGGAACTTCCTTTCCTACTGCCGAATGGGATCGCCTCTGGTTGGACGTTCCGAAAACTAACTAGCTCTCTGCCAACACAAGGTCGGGTTACCCCTGTAACTAGGTAACTCATGAATATATCATTCCCCGGTCCTTTGGGACCTTTATCCGAGCGCTCGGTAACAACATCACACATAATGAATAAAGTGTGTCTACATGAGTAAGTATCTGGGCTCCATACCATGATACCACCCCTTTCCAGAAGGAAATGACATACTCTAAAGGGCGCGACCCTCATAACCTTGCCGCAACATTCCTGTTTCGACCATTTCCGGGTTGTGAGGTCCGAAGAGGTCTCGTCCACAAAGCTACGCTTTGGCACAAAGCCATGCTTTGTGTAACAGATGATCAAAGTAATGATTACCAAGATAAAAAATCAAACAAATGATCATATCACAAATGATCAAACAATGATCATCACACAACAACACTCAGCATGTCACATTACCAAATTGGGAATATATCGTTGATAACATTCAACTACATAACCTCTGAGCTCGTACGTCTCAGAGAAGGGTGTTAAGCTAAGAGAATAAATTCTCCGCCACCAAACAGAAATGTATTTGAAAGAAATCAGCTTTATATCTCAAAGTGTAATGTCAGACATGCAACCATACAAGTCTGTTCCGAGTTCGAACAGAACCGAAGGCATTTCCAAAGAAGCCCTTGCAATTCCGGGTATTCACAATCCCGATCGAACTTCCCATCACTTAGGGAATCTCTATACCGGGAGCTACCCAGTGCAGAGACAATCGATAGGTTATCCTATCGTTCTCGCAAATACCCGGTCTTCACCACCGGTCTTCAATTGCTATCCATATACGACGTATCACTTATTCGGAATGGGTTATGTGACACAAAGGTCCTCTCCCGGCTAAACCGAATAATGAGCGCAATATTTAAAAATATATGGATATTGGGATTTCAATTAAATCACAACTTAAACCCAACTTTCTTTTCAAATGGTTTAAACACATTACCATTTTCAAATCTTTAAACAAAAGATTCATTTTAACAACCTTCAATGGTTTAAAAAAAAATTCCACACTTTAATCTTTTAAACAAAAGATTCATTCATAGATTTTCCAAATTAATTTCCATTTCAATTGGATTAACTCATTAAACCTTTAAAACAAAGATTTAACTTATAGCTTTCAAAACAATTCCATTTCAAATGGTTTAAACAAATTGTCATTTTAAATCTGTTAAAAATAAACAGATTTAATTCATAGCTTTCAAAAAGAATTCAATTTCATTTTAAATTTGAAACCTTTCAACACAAATTGGAAGTTCACTTCTTATATGAAAGCTGTTATTATTTGAAAACAAATAGTTTTCGTTTCAGAAAAATCAAATTTTATTTGCACGAGGTAAAGCCCTTGAATTATATTCACATTCCCAAATCAATATTTTTAAAATAGTTTAACCCATATATAAACATCTTTAATCCCTAGTTTCAAATCATAGAATTCAATTTCAAATCTTGAATTTAAGTTTAAATCAAATTATTTAAACTTCAAAACTTTATCAAGTTATTCAAAATAAATTTCATCTTTGAAATTCCATTTCAAAAGCTTTTCACTTTAAACCCAATCCATTTTCAAAACATTTGAATTTAAATATATAAATTCAAAACTATTTTCAAAAAATCTGTGACTTAATCGATTTCCTCGTGAAATCCATATTTGTGTGTGTATGGCGTGGTCCAGGGGTTTAACACAATAGTGCAACATCATTCAATCATCACAGGTTTAAAACACAGAAATATAGTTGATGAGCGGTATAAACTATATCGCTTATCTTTCATATACAGATCACAGATATATATATATATATATATATATATATATATCACATATAATAAATTACAGCACAAATAATCAATTATACTACAGATCACAACATAAAATCAGGATATATCACAAAGTATCACGTATCAGAAATATCAAACAATTCGACAATCAATAGAATTTAAACATCCATTAGTAAGCTCAATTAATTATCTGATTAATTCAAATCAGATAAGCCATCAATCGTGGTTAATTAACATAAATTAATTTCAAATCATTTGATTGATTATCCTTTAATCATTTATTAATTAAATTAATTAACCTTAAATATTTTAATAATTAACCTTTAATTATTCAATTATCCTTTAATTAATTTCCTTCAATTAATTCATTAATAAATAAATCAACCCTTAATTAATCACCCTTTAATTAATCATTCTTAATTAATTACAACAAGTGATTATTAATCAACTTTAATTTATTAGAATATCCAACATTAATTACAATAAGTAATTAATCCCTTAATTACTTTCATTAAGTAATTAACAATTTAAAATTGATTATCTTAATTAATTAATCTAATTTTTTTTTTAAAATTAATCACATTAATTAATACTTAAAAATCCTTAGTTAATTATCTTCATTAACTAATAACATTTCTTAACTACTTTTAATTAATCTCTAATTATAAATTAATCTAAATCATTAATTTATAAAGTTGATAAATAAATCATTCCTTAATTACCTTATTAATTGAATCATTTAATACCTTAATTATCTCTAAGATATTTTATTCCTTTATTAATGATTTAATTAATATTAATGTGTAGAACATTACACTTTTGAATTTAAATTTAAATCACATTTTGAATATAAGATTCAAAATGATTTACCATTTTAAACCTTAACCAAATTTAAATTTAATTTAAACTTGTTTAAAACACCTTCAGATTTAAAACTGATTTTTAATTTTAGATTTGAATTCAAGAAACTTAGAATCCATATTTTAAATTTGAATTTAAACTTGACTTTAAACTTACTTTAAAACCTTGATCTTAAATTCTTGATTTAAAATCCAAATTCATTTTAAAAGATTAAGATTCAAAAGTTTCATTTGAATCTATACTTTAAAGTTTTAAAATTTTAAATCCAGTTTAAATCAATTATGTAACAGGTTTGGAAACTGTTATAGCCTAACCCGAGCCCTATACACAAATGCTTCGAGACAACACACCCTTTACTTCGAGTTAACCCTCAATTTACTCGAGAAAACTCGAGTAGTCTGCTTCCCTCAAAACCAACTCACAGAACACAAAGATGTCCAGCGTGCACATGAACAGTGGCGCTGCTCATCGTTGATCATCAACGATGACTTCCACATATCGGAAACCACCCAAGCACCCTACCTCGATCATCAAGTCGTCATCGCCAACTCGAAATCAAATTCGAGTGTTCAAACAAAACTGGCACCAGAACCTGGCACCACCACATCCACCTGCAACTGCCACGTCTTCGAAGCTCCGACCACCTGAACCTCTACACTTCCGGCCAAGGCTTCGCTACTCACCATACTTCCATCACCCAAAGATTCGTAACACTCGATCAATCAGCAAAGACGAGAAGATCAAAGTATCAAACCGAGGTAAAACTAGGGTTCCGGACTTAAACATTCACCTCTACCTCCCAAAATGAAATACACCATCATCAGACAATTTTCCCCACATCTCTGATCATTCTTCCACCTCTAGGAAGAAACCCAATCTCCAAAATCAAGTAGATCGCCCGAAAATCCCAATATACCATTTCCAGTTCATTCCAAAACTGCACTTTCCTTCCTTTGCTAAAAAATATGATTTTATTCTTAAAAATCAAGTTTTTGTATGATGTTTCAGTTTATATTCTTAAATTGATAAATTAGGATGATTAAATTTACCCCTATGTTAAAATTGTTCTGTTATTATTATTATTTTTTCCTAATTCCAGAGACATTTAAGCTTATTTTATCTTAAGTAAATTTTAAACTAAGATTGGTGATGTAACACACAAATTTCATTTGAAGCTTGGATTTTTAAACAGAGATAAATCAAGAGGTTTTGGATTAAAATCAAACCAGAACTTAAAACTGGGACAGAGAAACTTCTGACATGCATACATCATTTATCAGAAACTTAACAACATAAATACACAAACATACCTAAAGATATGCAATATTTATTACAGCACAACATGCAACCACACTTTTACTCTTAAATTTAAAAAGTGAAGTTACCCACTTTGATTTTAGGAAGAAGAACAGAGCTCTTTTATTTTGAAACAGGTTTGAACTTTTAGCTGAAGCTTCCTTTTCCTTTGATCTCTGGTTTTAGTTGATGGTATTGTTGTTTTAAATTGAATTCTTGTTTAAGTTGAAGATGATAGTTGCTTTTGTTTTTCTCAGTTTTAAATTTTCATCTCTGGTTGAACTTGCTTTTGAATGAACGAATTTGAAATGGAGTTGATATGTGAGAAAGCAAGTTTGTAGGTGATAATGTTTTGTTGTACAAAGTTGATATATATTTTCCTTTCTAGTACGAATATGGCCAGAGATTTTTTCATTTGGAGGCTAATATTTTCCTTTGGTGGCTGATATATATCTCTATTGTACTAGAGACAATAGATTGTGGTGGCTTGCATTTATTATCAGTTGTACAACTTATATTTTCTTCCGGCTGTACAATATGAAATATTTTCTTTGTTGGCTGCATTGATGATGTTGTACAAATATATATATATATATATATATATATATATTTACTTTGTTTATTCTTTAGCAAGCTTCACATAATCTTTTGTTGTTGTCTGGTTTCATTTGTATGGAGGCTGAAGTGATAATACTTGTGCGTGTATTAATTGCTTAAGTCCTTTGATCTTTTTCTTATGTGCTAGAGGATATGGCATCAATTGCCTTGTACAAATCTACATACTTATATTTATATTTGCTTGCTTTGACTATGCTAAGTTTGATTTCGGCTGTAATGATATGTGTTGTGGCTTTATTTTCTCAAGTCTACATACTTAGCCTTTTATTTGTTTATGCTTGAATGTATATAATGTTGTCTTCTTTTATCTGCATACTTGAATACATTTTATTTGTTTTGGTCTTGTTACCTTTGAAATATAAATGAATCTATGTTGTTATATTTTATCTATGTGTTTGCTTTCCTATTTCTATCTCAATCATTTACTTCTAACGTAAACACTAATTATTCTTATATTCATTTGGTAATATAAGTAAATCTCTAGTTTCTAATTTGTTATTAGATTTTACCCAATGTATTTACCTTATATTTTTATATCTTATATATATTTCTTTTCTTAAACCATTTATTTACAATTTAATTTCAAATCAAAATATATATATATATATATACACAATATTTTATAATTTCAAATTGACTCATATATACCCAAATATATACACATTCACATATATACATAGATATACAATTTTTTAAAGATTAAATGATTTATACCAAATTTATTTGAGTCCGGGGAAACTCGCATCACTTTATCATTTAATTTTACAAATTTTAATTCAAAATTTCATTTAATTATCAATTTAAATGTAATTAGAATTCGGGGTCGTTACAAAAGATGTTCGAAAAAATCACGCCCAGATCATCACATGTTGACCTTTGGGTTAACCACATGCGAACGTCCATAGTTCGACTGTGGATGCATCACATGTCGACATGCAGTTGACCACATGTTCACATGTGTGCCTTATCCCTTTATTTTAAATTCTACTCCTCCGTTCGATCTTTTTCGACACTTCGAAAAATCCAAAAAATGGGAAATACTTTGGGATGTTTAGAATGTTGTGACAAAATTTGAAATGATCTAGATATCATTTATGGAGTTTTAATATATCTGTGCTTAAAAGGACTTGATAACGACTCAATAGATGATTACTTGATTTTTGTATTCAATTGTCCATCTTCAGGTATTTCTTCGATGTTGTTGTGTTCCTGTAGATTTGAAAACTCCATTAAATATCTTGGAAGCTTGCTATCCACTACATATGTTTTCGATTTGCTTTATATGTGATATTCTTCATATGTTCGATTTTGTTGAGCTTATATCAATTGCTGTCATATTACCACATCTATATAGGTGCTACTGCACCTAAAATAACTTAATAAATTCAGTAGTAGCGTTGTTGTACAGTTGTTATAGCGTTGCTAAAGTTCTTTCCTTTCGTTGATGACAACTGTATGAATTATATAAATTAAAAAACACAAAAAAACCCTAAATCATTACTTCCCCTATATCTATGAACTTTCATTATCGATATGCTTGAGTTTTCCGCATTTCGCTTCCCTTCGTCATTAATAAAAAGAGGCTAAAATTTGGGAAATATGCATAGATAATTAGTAAAGTAATCTTCTCCCTTTTTATAATATTATCGTTGTTATATAATTAAGACAAGTAAAATTAATTCAAGTCATTTATCATCATGTTATTGTCTCAATTTAATATATGTTTTGCATAATTGTTTGTGGGAGGTGTGTGTATACAATTTGATTTTTGGTGTTATCAAAATCTAAGGAAATATTTTCTTTTGAAATGTGATCATGTAGAAAATGATGTTTAATGTCAGTGTGTTTAGTTCTCGAGTGATTTATACGATTTTCGGATAATTTAACACTCTTGTGTTATCATAATAAATATGAGACTTAATAATATTTAGTCCAAAACCTTTAAGTGTTTACTACACGTATACTTGTAATGCACAAGCTTATGATGTCGAAATATATTCTGGTTTACATGTTGATAAAGACACATAATTTTTTTCTCTTACTAAAACAAGAGACAAAATATTAGCTTAAAAAGTGATGCATGCCACTCTTGATTTTTTATCCATCTTGCAACCTTTAAAACCATCATCGTTATAGGATGCTAACTCAAAAGGATAACCTGTCGAGTAGAAAAATCCATAATCCTTAATTATAGATAAGTAACGTAGTATTCATTTAATTAGTGGCTCTTAAATGTGGTTCCTTAAGGTTTGCTTGAAATCTAGCGCATAAGCATTCATTCATCGTTATATCTGTCGGTAAGCTTTTAATTATAGTAGTGATCAGATCGTATTACGATATGCCGTTGGTCGACTTCTTTGTCATTCTTGTCGGGGTCCAGATGTAAGCTTGTGCTCATAGAGCTTCTTTACTAGTTTTGTTTTCCATCCCAATGACCAATTTTTACAATGGTTTTTGGCAAATAAAGGCACCATTACTTGGTTATTTAACTTGTAAACCGAGAAAATAGTTGAGTTCTTCTATGCACAACATTTCAAATTATTTTTTCTAATATTTGAAGATCACATACATAATTTTTCGTTAGTAGATAAAATCCAATGTTGTCGACGTATATTTGTACAACCAATAGAGTAGAGTCAAGTTTATCAATTCCAAAACCAGAGCTTAAGAGATAACTTTTCAACCCATCATACCAAGCATGGGTGCTTGTTTAAGGCCGACAAGCGCCTTTATACGCCCATAAACATAGTTCACGTATTTTTCTTGTTCAAGTAGAGAAGGTTGCTGTGACGACCCACATTTTTGACCCTCGAAAATCAACACTGATACATCCACGGTATTCACATGCTGCAAATTAAAGTGCCGGAGAGGCAGATGATCATGGATAAAAGAAAATAAAGTTAGATAATGAATTCAATCAGGTCTAACCACCATCTAGTGGATCTCGGATTTAAGAGTGTTTGGAGTATTTGGGGAAGAAAAAGATATAGATAAATCAAAGTGTGAAAAGTCCAAAAAGAAGAAGTCCCCTTCAAGTTGCATGTAGCTTGCTATTTGTACGGAAATTCCTAAAGAACTGGATGTCCATGAAATATCAAGTCCAGATCCAAGTCCTAGTGTTCAGAAGTGGGCTTGGGGGCCCAAACATTAATAAAAACCTCTCGGTACCGATTGGTTTTTATAGGGGGAATTTCCCTCCTCCTTCTACTCTGCTTTCTTTCTCCGATTCATTGCGTTTCAAACATTTTTTCTTTGAGATTTAGTTGTTTCAGAGAGGTTCTGGTACCGCTTGTTCTTGCCTACCATTAGTCAGAAAATCCTTAGAGTTGCTCATTCATTCTTTGAGAAAAGCACTTCATAGTAATCAACCGAGGTAGTGCTTCAAGTACAAGTAGTTTTGGAGGTTCATAATGGAGTAAAAGGCTCTCAATACCGAGTGGACCTTCAAATCTTTTGAAATTTCTTGAGTTTGTTCATATTGCCCTTTTAAGCATGTTTCCAAGTCCGTGAATCATTTCTTCTTTATCTCGACATTCTAATTTTAGTGAAAATCTACTTGGTCAAAAAGCCGGATAATACTTGCCCCCCAAAGTACGCTTTATGAATGTAAGGTGTGCTTTGCTCAAGACTAAGTTTTTGCAGTAGTCGACTTCTGACTGTCAATCTTTCCAGTTATCCATCGATTAAAGTTGTGGTGAATCATCTGTTTCCTTCATATTTTCCTACAAATGCATGGTCATTACAGACCATCATAGCTAAGGACTCTAGTCATTGCTTAAGTGTTGGTCATAAATCATAATCATTCCGTTTTCATTGGAGTTATCATATCGTATATTAAAATCATCCTGTGTTCATATAGGATTTATATATTTTAGTCTGATTACAAGACGTTCAAATCCTAAGGTCAAGTTAACGTCCACCCTAGGGTCCGATCTCGTCAGATCATTTAACATCCAAACTATGGTTTGATCTCTTCGAATTTTTTATCATCCGAACTAGGGTATGATCTCTCCGGATCGTTTAACATCCAATCTAGGGTTCGATCGCTCTGGAAAGTTTAACATCTAATCTAGGGTTCGATCTCCCCGGATCCTTGCTGAGTCCAATCCTCTCGCTCTCCGACGAGGAGACTCAACGTCCAAGCAAGTTCGTCCACTCAATCTCTGGTGATGGGACTTACTTTCGTACAAGCCTAATACACTCGCTCTCTGGCAAGGAGACTTGTACCTTATGGTCATCACGCTGTCTCTCCAAGCGAGACTGCCATGATCAATAATTATCTGCCATCACATTCAAGTGGTTCATAAAATTCTAATCAATTTCAGGAGGTTATCAATCTCCGTTGGTGTTTCCTAATCGATGTCAGTCATCACTGATGAAGCCTAAGTCTGAGCATCTAGCAAACATCAATTATCAAGGATCACCTTTCGACTTCTAACTCAAAGCGTGCCTAGGGATCGATCAGGATCCCCTAAACGTGTAAGCGGTCAGATAGTAATATTGCATCATTTAAAACAAAAGGCGAAGTAAGGGAACCAAACCTGACTCCAATCCATCCCATCATGGGGTTATCATCCAATGGAAGTCTCCGATCCACAGCTTCATTCTGCCTCCCGTTCCTATGGTGAGCTTCTGGTTCCAGCTTCTGCTGTTATGCATTTGCATTTTGATCTACCTTTCTGGCTTCAAGATCGCCTGTTCCAACCATTAGAGCTCATCCTAAATCCGAATCGATTGTACTCGTGAGTAAATTTGTGTCAGTACCGACATGATTCATGTCAGGTTCGACTTGTTCTGGTTGTAGGGCTTAGTTGTTTTTTCTCTGCTCTAAATCTGAATGCTCCTACATTGGTTTCTGGTCTTTGGTTCTGAATTCCAGCTATTTTGGCTATTCTTTGTTGATCCATCCTTCTGAAAAATCCATCTAGCATTTTTTGTTTTCGAGCCATTATTCCATCTTGCATCTCTTTCATCATCTCCATCTATTCTCTAGTCACATAGACTGATGGATCTGAATTTGAGGACACCTCCTGGTTGCCGCCATGTCCTTGTTAACTTCCTTCAGTAATTGCTCTTGTAGTAGGTCTCTTCATTTTCTTCAAACTTCATATCCAAACTCTTTCTCAGTGAAAGCGCAAAAAATGAAACAAAAACCCATAAAGCAATTGAAAGCAAAACAAAAATGTATAGATCTAATAAAATAAATGTAAAAGTAGTGGAAAATATACAATTTTTATAGTGGTTCTACAAGTACTCGAGCCTACGTTCACTTTAATATTTGTTATTGATTGTTTTATCTTCGAATACGTTGAATTCAATCAGATCCGACCACCATCTAGTGGATCTTAGATTTTAAGAGTGTTTGGAGCATTTGAGAAAGAAGAAGATGGAAGAGAAATCAAAGTGTGAAAATTCCAAAAAGAAAAGGTCCCCTCCAAGTTGTAGGTACCTTGCTATTTGTAGGGAAATCATCTAACAGAACCGGATGTATACGAAATATCAAGTCCAGATCCAAGTCCAAGTGTTCAGAAGCGTGCTTCAAGGCCCAAACATTAATAAAACCCTCTCAGTACCGATTGGTTCCTCTTGGTACCGACCGGTTTTC
The DNA here is from genome assembly GCA_030737815.1 of Allium fistulosum. Classification (NCBI taxonomy): domain Eukaryota; kingdom Viridiplantae; phylum Streptophyta; class Magnoliopsida; order Asparagales; family Amaryllidaceae; genus Allium; species Allium fistulosum. The sequence goes on from CM060906.1 coordinate 333,380,928, forward strand.
ATGAGGGGAAATCTTCCCTCCTCCTTCTACACTGCTTTTTACCTCCGATTCATTGCGTTTCGAACAGTTTTCCTTTGAAATTTAGTTGTTTCAGATAGGTTAGGTATTGCTTGTTCTTGCTTGTCTTCAGTCGGAAAATCCTTAGAGTTGCTTGTCCATTCTTCGAGGAAAACACTCCATGGCAATCATCTGAGGTAGTGCTTCAAGTACAAGTGGCTTTGGAGGTCCATAATGGTGTACGAAACTCTCGGTACCGAGTGGTCCACCTTGCTCCAAATCTTTTGGAATTTCTTGAGTGTATTCCTATTACACTTCTAAGTAGTTCACAAGTCCGTGAATCGTTTCGCTATCATCTTGACATTCCGATTCCATTGAAAATATGGTTGATCAAAAAGCCGGATAATAACGTGTAATGCTATATGAATTTAACATCATATATAATGCTATATGAATTTAACAAGTGAGGTTCATGCTTAGGTTAGTAACAATTATTAAGTTTGACACTAATTTAATAATAAACCTAATTTAACAAATCATAGCTAAACATACAATAATTAGTTTAATAACAATAATTAAGGTCCAATACACTACACTACACAAACAATAGCACAATACATACACAAAAATTATCAATTTAACCTAAAATTAAAAATTTAACAAAATTATGGTTTTAGCAAATAATACATGATTTTGGAGGTTGTGAAGCTTGCAAATCAAGATGGGGATGCTAGAACGTGTAGAAGGGATAAAATGAGGTTGGAAATTTTTTAGGGTGGAAAAATTGGGGTTTTTGGATTGATTTTCGTGTGTAAGATGAATGAGGAGGAGGATGATTGATCTGCAGGTAAGTCGCGGATTTCGAACGACGAGCAACGACCGCCAACGACATTATTACAACGGCATGTGTTTTTTGTTATTAAAAAATTTCGAAAAAAAATTGCCGTTGCTCGCCGTTGATCAAAGGCCGTTGGAGGCCGTTGCCCCCCCTTGCTATAAACAGCAATTCTTGTAGTATCCGATTCTAGTGTAATTTAACATTATGTTAATACAATTCTAGTTTAATATAGTATTTTATTTTATCCGATGTTATATTAATATAATATCCGGTGTCATTCAGACTAAATATTAAAAACCGTGTCCTTCAGACTAACATGGATCTTAGATTTTTCTTTTAAACTAATTTCCTCTTTTAAAATTGTATGAACCATTGTGGCGAAATTCATTAAACCAAAAGGGTTATTTTAACATCACAAATTTTTTGTTTAGAAGAAAACCTTGTTCAATATTCGTTATTTCATAACTATTTTTGTAGACATAAAAATTCATGTATTAAAATTAATATTTCAAAACTTTCGTGTTAAAATTTTCAGGCAGTGATGATCTTTTTTACTAATTACATGTTTTGTGGTCAATACATATTTCCTTTTCAAAGATTATGCATTGTGTGACTAAGCATTATATGATTTGTTTTGTTAAACAAAATATACATGATATTTCAATTGAAATAATGAAAACGTGGAAAATTAAATGGTATGGCATTTCAAATCAAATGATACAATACATAACTAGTCATAATACACACATATATATAGAATAAGAAAGATATACAAGGAACATCCATGATGGAGTGTCAAGACTCAAAAATGCACATGGGATCGGATTGACGGACAAACAAAGGAAGAGCAAGGAACCGAACTTGACTTGTGTTGGGAGGATTTGCTTCCAATTGGAAGGAAGCCACGTGAAGTACCCTACAATTACTTAGTCAGTCCATGTTCAGTATTTCATATCCAAAAAATAGGTTTTATTCTTTGTATTTACACAATTACATTTAGATTGTCATGTTTATTTTGTTAATTAATTTGCATGCATCTAAAACCGTCGGACATAGTGGAGCCCATTTCTTCTTTTGCATTTATTTCGTCTTCCCAATCATTAAATCCTTTTGGCTTTTCTTCTATCTTACTTGAACCTGCAAATCTGTGATTAGGATTGAGTTCTGGGATCCTCTTACTGTACTTTTAACCCATCAAAATTAAAAGAAATGTTTTACTTACACCAAAAATTTAGGGTATATCATTACCATTACCACAAAGAAAGAGCACATTATGCATGGATCTCCATATTATCCTGGCGTATCTTTCTATTTTTTGCATGATATCGATTTACTGTAAATGTTGTAGTAGGTTTAATTTCTGAAATTAAATTGCATTTACTTTGCTAAATATACTGTATGCGATGATCCATGCAACCTGCAAGTACCCTCACATACTCCAAATGCTTGATTTTCCAGTTTAGTCATGCAAATTCTTAAATTTCAAGTGGAAGATTTGTGTTGAGAACCATAAAAAGGTGTTGCTATATGCATCATGTCAATTCCTACCGTCGTTTAAAGGATAAAAATGCTCGATATTAACTGTTTTTACTGCATGCAGTGAGCAAAACAAGGATAAAACGTATGTAAACTAACTTTTTTTAACACTAAACTACTGTTCAGTTATATTTACACAAAAGGGGGAAAAAAAACATATTAAGCTTGGTAATGTATATAGAAATGAAAGTGTTTGATTGATCACTTTCCGAGAAACACAAGTGGCCAGGTAAAGAAAATGAATTGTGCATGTCATGGTAAAACATCCGATTTTAATAAAACTTGCAAGGAATATATCACTTGCTTATTTTATCTTCAGATACAAACATACAACCACCAGCAACTTAACAACTAATTAAGAGGAACTTGATGTTTCAGTTTAACACATAGATGCAACGGTCTTTTAATTATGATTGGCTTTGAAAAGCTAGGTTACACATAACTAATCGCTTTCTGTAACGGTTATAAGGCTAATCGTTGCTAATCGGTTAACGCTTATTAATATCAAAGCCAAAATTAATTATTATTTTATAACGCATAAATAGTAGGCAGGAAATGGAGCATCATCGCATGATATGTACAATCAATTTGCTTTGTCCAACTTTGGTGCCTGCCCCCCCACATATTATGACCTACGCCCTCCTCATCTCTATCACGTGGTTGTCGCCTCGTTCTTGTTCCTGTCTGCCACGTGTCATTCTGTCATTAAATCAGTAGCCGAGTTTTAACTGGACACGGCCTTTCACAGACAGGGACGTTAATCTGTTTGCACAACAGCGCGGATAACACAGATGCGTTCTCCAACTCACGTCAGTCAGCGTCTGGAAAACTCGTTTTACCATATTCACAATGGTTAATTTTCTCGGATTTAAAGCTTATGTTCACCGCAAGCAAGTTTAGTTCAAACTGAAGCACTTGCCTTGCCTACGAAGAAACCGGTCTGAAAATTTTTACCCACATCCCTCCATTTGAAAATAATTAGTTCCACGTCACTTCCATTTACACATTATAATCTATATCTTTATTTTTTACTAACAAAGAAATATAAAAATGTAAAACCATGCCCACTTTCATCTGTCGTTCGATCAAAAAGAAGAAGAAAAACACGCGAACACTAAGAATCAAACTAAATGCCTAATTTGCAAATTGGGTTTCCTTCTTCTGATCAACAGAATAAATTGCATTTCAATCGACCACCTGTTCGATAGCAAGAGAAAATAGAATTGATTTCCCTAAAAAAAGGAAAATATATGCAAATTTATAGAAGGGGTTCTTCCATGTTCGAATATAGCAACCAAAGACAGCGATTGTAAACAATACACATCAGTTTAAACTGAAAATCCACAAAATGAAGCAGAAAAGATAATTCAAGCTTCAATTTTGTTGTATTTATAATATAAGGGAATTTATGAAAAATATTTGACATACATTTTTTTTTTTGAAATTTTACTTTATATACAACATGTCACTAGGACAACATATCACATGTTAATAAATGTTCGAATCACGCTACGCAAGTTTCGAATTTGTGAACTCTCACACCAAAGCCAAATTACTTAACCACTGGGATAATGATGCTTGTCTTGACATACATTATTTTGGTACTTGATAAATTAAAATTGTAGATTCATGAACAATGAAATGAAAAATGACAAATGCAAATATCTCCTAGCAAATATTTGTCATAAGTTATTATCAGTAATTGCTTATATATGTAGATTACCTCTGACTATGCCATGATATTTACTTAGAAAATATTGTGAGATTGATATGGGATGGTGAGGAATTATTATCAGTTATAATTATCATTAATTGTAAATAATTACCTGGCAAATATTTTCCATGATATTTACTTAGCAAATATTTGTCATGATATTAACCCGGTAAATATTTGTCATGATATTTACTTGCCAAATATTGAAATATTTATATACAAGTACTAAAAATATCAAATAATCCATAAATATAGTTTTGATAGATTGTAGATTCTATCTATAGCTTAAAATTAAATGATGTAGCTCTGAATCGTTGAAGATTTAAATTAGTTAAATTAGTGTCAGATACAGTTAGATGATCAAATAAGGATGACAAATATTTTTCAAACAATTTGTGATTGTAATTTTGTATATTTAATATTTTTTTACTGCAAATGCTTAAAATATTAAATATTGGTAAAACAAAGTTTAGATATTTGATAGATTAAAATTTTAGTATTGACAAATAATAAAATGCATACAATAAAAAATATTTGTTATAAATATGGGAGAGGAGTGGCAAATATTTGCCATTCTCATATTTATAACAAATATTTGTCATGCCTATGTTTGCTACTTATATGTATGTGACACTACTTTGATAATTTTATAACATTTACAGATGAAACTACGTACAACGAGGATACAAAGTTGCAGCAAAAAAGCAAGAACTACCATTTTCAATGTGCAACTTACGAAATGCATCTGACACTACTTGTTAGTTCCTGAGATGATGGTTTTGATGACAACAACCTTAGGACTTGTTATAAAATATAAATACTAATATTCTTATCTAGATATATATATATATATATGTATATGCAGGATATATATATGCAGGTACTGAGAATGAAGACTGTACAGTATAAAGATTCAAGACTGAGTATAGAGATTCAAGACCGACGAATTCAAGATTGAAGAAATCAAGACTGAAGATTCATGAGTATCAAGAGTTCAAGACATCAAGATAAGTAATAGAGTCTAGATTTATGTTAAAACTTCATAATAACACTAAAATCTTTATTCGGATTTTAATTATGGAATGAAATCCACCTTCTCGCTTTAATAGTGGGATGGAACCCACGACCTCTTTAGTGGGATGGAACCCACGACCTTCTCTAGTGGAATGGAATCCACGAAATTTTCAAAATGATTTATTTTTTCAAAACTATCTTTTTAAAGTCATCTCTATCAATTTAAATATTTTAGCCTTAATTCAAAAACTATTTTTAATCATATTAATTTCAAAATCATCTCTTCTTTTTTTAAACTATTTCGATTTTAATATTTTAGCTTTAATATATTTTAAAGGAATCTATACTTAGTTTTTAATATTACTTTTATATTATAGATTATATATTTTAAGATTACTTTCTAAAACTCTTTTATAAGTTTATACTATATTCAAAATGGTTTACAAAGTTTAGAAATTATTTTGACAAGTTTTAGAATAGAAATCATTTTAAAGCTAAACCTATTTTCAAAAATAACATAGGCTAGTCGACATCTCTCTTCCCCCCATGTCGACATGGTAGCCGTAGAATTCAAATTTCAAATTTTCAAAAAAAGTGTCTATTCGTCATAACCTTTCGCGAATGGATATGACCGTTGTTCTCCAATAAATATCAGTTTTTTTCAACGAATTTTAAGTTACTTTTTCTTCATTTCTTCACTCCTTCTTCTTTACTCAAATATTCTCTTATATTTCAATGCTTTAACAAAACTATGCCGAAATTCTAAGTGAATCAAACTCGATCATCTCTAATTTGATTCTCTGCCACTCTCTCTCAAAAATCTCAGTGTTATTCAGAGTTATAGGATCATTTGTAATCAAAGATCGAAAGATCAAAGTGTATCGAGTCTCTTTATCAAAGTGTGATTGGAAACGGTATGATTGTGGCCCGTAAATCAATTGGGTGTGATTGTGGCCCGTAAATCAATAAGGTGATCTTCTAGCCTGGTTAAATCAAGAGAGTTTACCCTGTACTCGGAGACAGGAGGGTGTATATCATGGCCTTGAAATCGAGGTTGTAATATCGACATTATATTTGAAAAGAAATCTGCATAAGAAATTGTGTGGGACTGGATGTAGGGTAACTCCGAACCAGTATAAAATTCTGATGTGTTCTTTCTTTTACTGCTTTTATTTACTATTTGCATCTGTGTCTGATTCTGTGATTGTTTCTGTGTTTGTGAATTACATCTGTTTGGATTTAATTTGAAAATATTTCAAAAAGATTCATAAAATTAATTAAACACTACTCACCCTCCCTCTAGTGTTAATTTTCCTTGAGATCTGTAATCTGCATTTCCAACATTTGGTATCACAGCATTAGTTTTCAAAGTTTTCATAATCTGATTTTTGAAAAGTTTTCAAATGGCTGCCAACACTGGTAATGTCAACACTATCACTAGTTCATTTGTAGAGGGTCAGTCTACTGCCAGACCACCAATTTTTAATGGTAGTAACTATGCATATTGGGCATGTAGGATGAAAATCTACTTGCAATCAATAGGATTAGACACTTGGAATATCACACAAACTGAGTACATTGAACCCACAACTGATTTTGCATAGTGGACTGGTGAGCAAAAGACTGTTGCACAAAACAATTCCAAAGCCATGAATGTTATATTCTGTTCACTTGATAGGAATGAGTTTAATAGAGTGTCTGTCTTTATGTCTACATATGAGATCTGGAAAACTTTGCAAGTTACTCATGAAGGAACAAACAAAGTTAAACAGACCAAAATATATATCTTGACCAATCAGTTTCAATTATCCAAGATGAATCCAAATGAGTCCATTTCAGACATGTACAATAGGTTTCAAGACATTGTGCACTCACTAATTGCATTAGAAAAGAACTTTTCTGAAGAAGATCAAGTTAGAAAATTCTAAATTCACTCACTCCGAAATGGGATCAAAAGACTCTAGCAATTGAAGAAGCTAATGATATTAGTACTCTGAAAATTGAAGAATTGATTGGGAATTTGATGTCGTTTGAAGTACAAATGCAAGGGAGAAGAGAAAGCAAGGCCTTAGAAAATAAGTCAATAGCGTTCAATGCAATAGCAGATGGTTCAGACTCAAACAGTGACGACGATGAAGAAATAGCCTTGATGACAAGGAATTTTAGAAAGTTTCCGAAATACAGAAAGATGAACAATTACAAGAGAAATGATCACAAGAATTCCGGAAACAATAATGAAACACAAAACAACGGCAGATTCTACAATTGTGATGAGCCAGGCCACTTAAAAAGAAATTGTCCGCATCCGTATAAACAGAAATTTTCTCCAAGTAATGATTCATCAAAAAAAAGAAAGAGAGCATATATTGCTACACTGGACGATTCAGACTCATCCTCTAGTGATGAAGATCAAGAGACGGAAAATTCAAACATGTGCTTTACAGCTATTCACGATTTGATGGTCTCAGAAATATGGATCTAAAAATAGGTACGCATTTAAATTATATTGATTAAAATTGCTTGTTTCAATGTTTGATTGTTTGCGTGTTTTGAAATTGCTTGTTGTTTGAATTTAAAATTTTGATTTTCAAAATAATATTATTTTAATAATATTTTAATATTAAAATATTAATATTAAAGTGTTATTATATTTAATATTATTTTAGATAAAATATAAATTAGTTTATAGGATATATATATATATTAAATAAAATAAGAAAAATAAGTCACATGATTTAATGGACCCATGTCGACATGACCCTACCCCCATGTCGACATCCCTCTAGAAATTTGAAATTCAAATTTGAATTCAAAACTTTGAATTTCCCTCCACTTTTTCACCAACTCCAAAGCTCTGAAAAGGTGTCTCTTTAACAGAGAATATGGCTCTTAGATATCTATTTATCTTCTTAACTTTATCCTATCTTTCACTTTCATTTCAAAATTCAAACTCTCAAACTCTCTACGTTCTTTAAAAATGGCTTCCTCAAGCACTCCATCCACCGTTAGACTGTCCAAGGCCACCAAGGAGTCTCTCTACAATGATCCGGAAGCTATCAAGGCTTACATAAGCTATGTAAACTTTGGAAAGGTCCATACGGAAAAATTTGCTATCTTTAATGATTTTTCTTCCTATGAAATCAATGTTCTTTTTGAAGAGAATCAAATTCTTAGCTTAATTGATGATTCTCAAAATGATTTTGTTTGTTATCCAAATCTTGTCAAAATGTTTTATGCAAATTAAATCATGGTCTTTACAAAGGAAATGAAGGGGAATTGTGGAATAGGGTTAAAGGAACGCGTATTGTTTTAAATAGTGAGATTTTGGGTAACATTCTTGGTTGTAAGTATACGGGAATAGATCTTTCGTATTTTCAAATTGATGAACATGATCGTGAGACATTTCATCACATTTTGGAAGGAGATGATAACTTTGAGTTTATAAACCGAAATTTCCGTCCTAAAGCTAGAATTGTAAACCTTCTTTTGCAACATACCATAAATCCAAGATCGGGAAATTTCAATCACCCTACTTTAAAATTTTGTAAGGCTCTTTTTGATATTTTTGGGCACTATGACATTAATTGGGTACAAGTGATTTTGGATGAACTTCATCCCAAATTTTTTACTTTAGGTGAAAACAATCTATATCATGGGATTTATCTCACTCGGATTTTTAACTACTTTGGTGTTGATTATAAGAAGGAGGAGTTCGTTTCTAGAAAAGTGTTTAACCATGCTAACATCTCTCTCATGAAAATTCCGTTTGTGTTTCAACCATATGAAACACTTGCCGAAAAGGATGAGAGATTGGCTCATGAAGAGATGGAAGAAGAAGACGAGGAGGAGGAAGAAAGGGAGGAGATGAAAATTGAAAAATAAGGAGAGGAGGAGGAAGATACTTCATTGTAAAGCATCGAATACCCTATCACTTCTAACAATCCATCCAACAAAACGCTTCTCAAGAACCAAAAGATTATCGTAGAAAATCAACGGATTCTCAAAAGATCCGTTAGTAAAAAGTTGGACAAGATTTCCACCAAAATGAACAAGTTCTTTGGGAAAGTGAGTCACAAGCTTGGATTATCATCATCTTCATCATCCTCTAACTAATACTAGTTTCATTTCATGTTGTGTTAGTTTGTATCTCTCTTTAGTTAATGTTATGTATCATTTATGTAATGTTAACTAAATTTATCAATGAAAATCTTTTATTTCTACTTATTAGCTCTAAAATATCTTTGGAATGCTTGTTATTATATTATATATGTTTATATATATAGACTTGTATACAATATAAAGTAATAAAGCAAATTGCCAAAATTAACAACGGCATGTCGACATCCCCCTACCTCCCATGTCGACATGTAACGGCCAGAAAATGGTTTTTGTTTTGAAATTGACATAACTACCTTCACTATGCCAAAAAGTGAATCAGATAACAGTGATCACACGACAAAAGGTAGATTTTATGTTATCCCACTTTTTCACACAACACATGACAAAACCATTTGTTGTCTGAAGAGCCACATAATCTTTCATCTGTTGTCTGAATGGCCCGTGAAATCCCTATGTACAAGCTTGTTATTCAGACAACATTTTATATGTTGTCTGATTTAAGTTATCAAAATTTTTATTTTTGGCTCCAACTTTTCCCTCTTAATTATTTCGTGGCCGCTATTCCCCCCTTTATTATTTCGTTCCCCCTTTATTATTTCGTTCCGTTCCCCCCTTTATTATTTCATTCCCCCTTTTTATTTTTATTCAGGAGAAAATCGCCATCTTCTTCTCGTCGTTAACTTAGGGTTTTATGAAATTGAAGTCGTCTCCTTCTCGTCTTTTCGTCTTTGTGCAAATTGATGGTTGCATGCTTCATTCCTTATCGAGTGTTCTTCGATTAGGGCTATTGATGGTTGCGACTCATTGTTGATTGTTCATCGATTGATTTTGGTATGATTTTTGCCCCTTTCGATTTATATTGTTCTCGAATCTGATTAACCTGCCAATGATGAATTGGGTTATTTATATAGGAACTAATTTCCTATATTTCTGTATATATGTTTAGATTTCTACCCCTTTTGATTTTGTATTGATCTCGACTTGATTTGCCTTTCGATTTCTGCCCCCATTCGATTTTGTATTGATCTCGACTTGATTTGCCTGTGATGATTTGGGTGTTTATGTGACAATGAACAAAACTTGAAGTGCACTGGCCAACATGTTTTGGTCATGTTTCTATTATTTTTTCAGTTCTTGTATACACTTGAATTTTGTTTATTTTCACTTCTTGTTACACTTTTGAGTTCTTGAATACTTTTTTATTTTCAAATTGGATATTGGGATCTGTTGAAACTTGACTTGTTCATTTGTGATATATATATTCTGATATATTCACAATATGCTTTGACCCTTGTTGAATTTCTATTTCAAGCTTCCCTTTTTCTGATGAACTGAGTTGAACTTGTTCATTTGTTTTCATACATCCTGCTCAGTGTGCAATTGCACTGTGTTGTTTAAGCCTGAGTGTGCAATTACATACATTCACATGTATTGCATTTGACAATTGACATGTATTGCATATATATATATATATATATGTGTGTGTGTGTGTGTGTGTTTTGATACTTAAAATGTGGTATGTGTTTTGATACTTAAAATGTGGTTCGTCCATGTTACAGTTTCCTGGAACTTTGATGCTTATGTTGGCTGTTGGTTCATCCATGTATATACATGCATACATATGTATGTATATATGTGTGATTGCACTTGTTGTTGATACATATATACATGTATGCATTTTTCTTTGAATGGTTTATACATATATATATATACATATATATATATACATATACATGTATTAATTTCAGGCCATTCAAGTATCAAAGCAATCAAAGATTTATACATGTATATATGCTTTGATACCAAAATGTATTTTTCTTTGATTGCCTTCCCTGAACCTTGAATGTATACATCCTTGCCTTCCTTGAACCTTGAATGGCTTGAAATTAATACTTGAATAACCTGAACCTTGAATGGTTGTTACTGCTATACGCAGTCTTCTTGCTTGTTACTTCCATGTATATGCACACATACATATGTATTATATATGTGTGGAATATTGCCATGTTTTCCTTGTTTTTGTCTGGTTTATACATGTGCACTTCAGTAGCTCAGCTTTGTTTATGCTGCTCCTATGTGCACTATGCTTAAACTGTTTTGAGATTTCTTGCCTTGTATTCGTTATGTACTCTTGTGTTTGTTGAATTGATGAAACTTGTTTTATGATATGTGTGAGTTGAGCCCGAGGAGGCTTGGGCTTGACCTTGTGCACATTTGCGCTGCACTTATTTTATATCATAGTTGATCTTGTTGCAGTGTGTGGTTTGCCTTTTGTTAAAGTCCGGTCCTCCTTGATTTTTTGGTTTGTATATTTCTAGTTTTATTTTCTGGTTTGAGTTGCATTTCCTTGTGTACCTGGGTTGAGCCCGATGAGGCTTGGGCTTGACCTTGTGCACGTTTGCACTGTGTTGAGCCTTCGGGCTTGACCTTTGCAATAGTCCGTGAGATTTAATCGATGTCCAGCCTTGTGATATTCATAGTGATACGTTGTGCATATCATAAGTTGTCCGTGCACATATATATTTATCCGGCCATGTCTAAAACATGAAGAGAAAACAAACCCATAAACCGAGGCAATATTAATATTCAAATTTTATTTTATTTTTGCAATTTAGGTTTGTTTCCTTTTCCATTTTACTGCGTTGTTTATTTGACAGGTATAAGAGATGGCTGGACACAAGCTGAAGCAAGCAAATGAAGATCAATATCAAAATAAACTCGAGTGAGTGTAAGTGAGTGCTAGTAAAAAAATGTTATATATGAGAGTGTAGAGAAAAGTTGTATATATGAGAGTGATAGTGAAAGTTGTATTGTATTTGAAAATGTAAGAATAGTGAAAGTTGTATTGTATCTGAAAATGTAAGTATAGTGAAAGTTGTATTGTAATTGAATTTGATTTGAAATAAAATATTTATTTAAATAAAATTGTGATTCATTATTTCATTTTGCAAATATAACATAAGTGTGATTGATATGCATATTAGTCAATATTTATATGTTGTCTAATAGAAAATTTTAGAAATGATACTATAACATCAAACAACGAATGGTTTTTTTTTCTTTTGATGTGTTGGTGCATATCAGACGGCGGGGCATATCTGTAGTCTGATGTGCAATGAGACGACACAGAAATAGATGACAGATGGATATGCAATCAGACAACTAAGCATATCTGTCGTCTGATGCGTTTTTTCCCATAGTGCTTGTGTCTTTTCATTTCAAATGACTTTCTAACTCTTTAAATACCCGTTTCTTCTAGAAAAATGCATATTTTCAATTCTCTTTATTTTCTATTGAATTTCTTCATATTTTATCAACAAATGGCCTCTCCTATTCATAATCTAAGTGAGAATCTTGAAGAAACTCTCAATTCCTTCAAGAACATACTTACTTTTATCCCGCAATCAACGTCACTTAGAATTAAGCTAAATGTAGATGATAAAAGAACAAGAAAGGCATTTCGATGCCATTCGATGGATGATCTCAACCCTCAACAAAGAAGAACTTGAACCGAATCCAGAAAGAACTCTAAACAAAGATAATAAAGAATGGGATGCTATAAAGGCAGATCCTACCTTCGGTGAAGAAGGATGGGTTCAAGTTCCAAGAAAGTTTGATTTGACATATGTGATTTGATTTACTTTAATTTGGTTTGAATTGTTTGGGTTGATTTGATTTGATTTGGTATGGTTTGGATTGATTTGAATATGGTGTGTAATATATGATTGAACATGGTGTGGTTTAATAGGAACATGATGTATATATTGATTGAATATGTTTGAAATTTTCATATATCTCACATTTACCTTGCTATATTTTATTCATATTATTATCTGTCTCATTTATATTCAACCATACCGTGTTATTATCCTATACAGTGCTATAGTATAAGATTTAGGGGGAGTTATGTAGTTTAGGATTAGTTTTTGTTAATTACAAAGAGGGAGAATTATAAAATAGGTTAGTTAGGCTTAAATTAAGGGGGAGTTAGTAGATTAAGGAGGAGTTGTTGGAATAAAGGGGAGTCAGAGTAAAATCAGAGATTGGTGAAGTATATTTTATAAACATAGTTTGTCATCATTAAAAGAGGGGAGATTGTTAGTTCCTGAGATGATGGTTTTGATGACAACAACCTTAGGACTTGTTATAAAATATAAATACTAATATTCTTGTCTAGATATATATGTATATGCGGGATATATATATATATATATATATATATGTAGGTACTGAGAATGAAGACTGTACAATATAAAGATTCAAGACTGAGTATAGAGATTCAAGACTGACGAATTCAAGATTGAAGAAATCAAGACTAAAGACTCATGAGTATCAAGAGTTCAAGATATCAAGATAAGTAATAGAGTCTAGATTTATGTTAAAACTTTATAATAGCACTAAAATCTTTATTTGGATTTTAATTGTGGAATGAAATCCACCTTCTTACTTTAATAGTGGGATGGAACTCACGACCTCTTTAGTGGGATGGAACCTACGACCTTCTATAGTGGAATGGAATCCACGAAATTTTCAAAATGATTTATTTTTTCAAAACTATCTTTTTAAAGTCACTCTGTCAGTTTAAATATTTTAGCATTAATTAAAAAACTATTTTTAATCATATTAATTTTAAAATCATCTCTTGTTTTTTTTACTATTTCTTGATTTTAATATTTTAGCTTTAATATATTTTAAAGAAATTTATACTTAGTTTTTAATATTACTTTTATATTATAGATTATATATTTTAAGATTACTTTGTAAAACTCTTTTATAAGTTTAAACTATATTCAAAATGGTTTACAAAGTTTACAAATTATTTTGACAAGTTTTAGAATAGAAATCATTTTAAAGCAAAATCTATTTTCAAAAATAACATAAGCATGTGGACATCCCTCATCCCCCCATGTCGACATGGTAGCCGTAGAATTCAAATTTCAAATTTTCAAAAGAAATGTCTATTCGTCATAACCTTTCGCATATGGACATGACTGTTGTTATGCTATAAATTCCAGTTGTTTACAATGAATTTTAAGTTACTTTTTCTTCATTTCTTCACTCCTTCTCCACTGAAATATTCTCTTATATTTCAAATGCTTTAACAAAACTCTGTCGAAATTCTAAGTGAATCAAACTCGATCATCTCTAGTTTGATTCTCTACCACTCTCTCTCAAAGATCTCAGTGCTATTCAGAGTTATAAGATCATTTGTAATCAAAGATCGAAAGATCAAAGTGTATCGAGTCTCTCTATCAAAGTGTGATCGGAAACGGTGTGATTGTGGCCCGTAAATCAATTGAGTGTGATTGTAGCCCATAAATCAATTGGGTGTGATCTTGTAGCTTGGTTAAATCAAGAGAGTTTGCCCTGGACTCGGAGATAGGAGAGTGTATCTCGTGGCCTTGAAATCGAGGTTGTAATATCGACATTATATTTGAAAAAAAATTTGCACAAGAAATTGTGTGGGACTGGATGTAGGATAACTCTGAACCAGTATAAAATTCTAGTGTGTTCTTTCCTTTACTGCTTTTATTTACTATTTGCATCTGTGTCTGATTCTATGGTTGTTTCTGTGTTTGTGAATTGCATCTGTTTGGATTTAATTTGAAAAGATTTCAAAAAGATTCATAAAATTAATTAAACACTATTCACTCCTCCCTTTAGTGTTAATTCTGCCTTAAGATCCGTAATACGCATTTCCAACACTTCTCACAATCTTGAACCACATCAAAACATCAAATAATCAAAATTTGATACTAGCAACTCCAACAACTAAAACTTCAAAATATATACCATCCGATGATGAAGTTCCTCTTGCAACCCTCCTCAAGAGAAAACAACCAACAACAAAAAGTAGTGATAGAAAATCACCTGCAAAGAAACAAAAAAAAGAAGTGCCAAAAAAATTTAGAAAGCTATAGAAGTAGTTTTAAATCTTTCCATACATTGATAGAAAATTTAATAAAAGGAAAGCTACATCTAGAAGCCCACATGGATTTATTGAAGAAAACAACTTTCTTCAAAATCATCAATCCATTATTTAAAGGAGTTATAACAACCAAGGATATATCTAAAGAATCAGCTCCAATAAATATGATAATTGACTACTTCTCAATTGAAGAAAATTGTTTTGAATTTGGAGATGTTAAAGAAATTTTGAAAGAAAGCGACATTGTAGCAATTTTTGGATTCCCAAATGAAGACATGACAATCAACACTGCATCTCATTTAAAGAAATCTGAAATCAACTCTAAATTAAAAGCATTCAAATAGAAATATTTCAGGAATTCAAAAACGATCAAAGTAAAAGACATCAAAATAAGCATTTGATTAGCTTTAAAAAGCCAAAAAAGAAAATAAAATGCAATTGATGTTGCAAGATTGCTTCTTATATGTTTGATTTCCACATGTGTATTCTCCAACCCAAACTTGGATGCTACAATATATTTACAGATTGAAGCAAATGAAAAACGTTTCTTGGCCAGCAATAATTGGAAAACATTTAATGGAGCAAGTAAGTAAAAATAAAAAAAGTCCAAGAAAAATACGCACATGCATAACCATGCTCTTGGTAAACTCTAATAACCTATTTTATCTTTCATAATTTCTTTTAAATAAACTAACATTTAATACCTCTATGTGCAACGTTGGTTTTGTAACATTACATTATTACTCCAAAAATAAGTTATAAAGAGAATGAACCAACATTTTCTAAATGGACACTTCTGGAAGTTACTCCAAGCGAAATGAAATGCTTCATTTACAAAAACGTAAATCTGCTAACAATACAAAAAAACATTAAAAATATTGAATGATAAATATTAGCCAGGCAACTATTTGCCAGGCAAATAGTTGTTCGGCTAATATTTGCTTGGCAAATAATTGCCTGTCTAATATTTGCTAAGCAAATATGAAAGTTATTTTTTTTCTAATTTGTAGAGAAAAGAAGAAAAAAGGAGCTAAAAACTACCGAAGCTAAATCTCCTAAAGAAAAAGCTTCAATTGTTGACAATGATTTAGTTAATTAATTAGGATCCAAAAATGTAATTTGTGCAAATGATGGAATTTAACCACGAATCTTGCACCATTGCATGGTAAAATTCTAAGCAATTTTCATATTTGCGGTTTTGCGATCGGAGTCCAAATGAAGAAGTTACGGAAGAAAAACGAATTCGAAACGAAAATAAAAAAAGAAAAAAGAAAAATTAACTAAATTAACCTGGGCACACAGGTCGACACACCATCATTGGCGGTCAACCAGGGGCGGTCAACCCCTAGGTAGGGGGAGGTCGACCGCTTCGTATGTGGCATCTAGGGTTAGCCTAGGGCCAACGGCCCGGATTTGATATATTTCGATCTGATGGTTGAGGTTAATACTTACGCCTATAAATTCAGGCCCAACCCTCCCTTCTCTTCTCATATTTTTCTAGAGGCAGTAACGAAGCTCTGCCATTTCTTATTCTCCACTTTCTTTCTAAATTATAAAAATAAGATATTCATATCTATATTCATACAAATTGGAGAAGAAATAAAATCTAATAAAAAGAAAAAGAGAAGAGAATCAACTATACCTGCATTTGAGCTAATTTATATATATTTGTATCTATTTTCTCTCTCAATCCCAAATTTCTTCTCAAATATGTAATTTTAATGTATGTATATACCCTTTTATACATATTTCTTGGATATAAGAGGATTTGGATATTAATCAAAGGTTTTACTTTAGATCTGGAGATTTGGATCGCTTTTAAAAGGTGAGTGGGAAATTTTATAGATTATTATAATATGAAAATTATCCCGTTAGTGTTTATTTGATTGTTATGCCTAACTGGATAATTGCATATGTTTGTAGGCAACAAATTGAATATAATCTGAATATAATAAATATCGCCTTCATATTCTTGTTTATGAATTGATTTAGAATTGTTTACAACCTGATCTGGAAAATAGTCTTAAAATTATGAATATAGAATATTAATTTGAATGAAATTTATTCCATAGCTGAAATAGGTTGTATAATAATGTAATGAATTGGATTATTACCCTAATCTGGGTGGAATGTAAACTTTTCTATGTTTGGAATTGTTGGAATTTAGATCCGTTCAATATTTGTAAATCATTTTGATTTCTTTCCCTTTTAGAAAAATATCTAGCAACGAATAGATGCAAATAAAAAAAAGAAAGAGATGTGTAAAGTATGAAACTCATTG
Organism: Allium fistulosum; assembly: GCA_030737815.1. Lineage (NCBI taxonomy): Eukaryota > Viridiplantae > Streptophyta > Magnoliopsida > Asparagales > Amaryllidaceae > Allium > Allium fistulosum. The sequence continues at coordinate 333,398,356 of CM060906.1, forward strand.
TAGTTTACACTGTCTATTTTAGTAATAAAAAAAATTGATTATTCCTTGTAATTTCAAATGATGTAATATTTTATATTTTAAAGATTTGTTTTGGAATAATTTATGGAAATTATAGCGGATAATCTTTTTAGATATGATTCCAACAATTGAACATGGAAAATGATATTATAATGAAGATATATAACTAGAATATATTTGATAAAAGTAGATATTTGTATGTAATTTACTGCGCTTATAATTATTAAAATAAAACCTAGCTAATAACGACGCTTACACGTTATATTTGCATTTAGGATAACTAATTAATGAGAAAAGAATTTAAAAGGTTGTAACTCCAATAAATGGAAAATAAATGGTAATAAATATGGGAGTTGCAATAACTTGATATGGTAAATGGATTAGTGTGACTGATAAATAAAGAAGTTGAATTAATACCTATGGAATAGTTAAAAAGGTTACTAATTTAAAATTAGTAATCATACATAAATGTCTTAGAAAATGTGCGTTAGGATTTTATGGACAAATTGATATTTATGAACATTAAAAGAGGATTTATGGGTAAATAAGCATTTAAGGTAAATCTTATTGCCATAAAAAAAGGGAAGCAGTAAGCTAAGTCCAATGTCAACCTAAGATAATATAAGTAAATGACTTAGGATGGTTAATTGGATTTAGTAGGTTAGTGAGGTGAGGTCAGTAGATTCACTCGATAGAAGACTACCCTTCACTTTGAGGGTACCAGCAGTCGGGTGCACTTATTAAAGATGCGAGGTATCACTAATCCTAGGACCCGTGACGGTGAGAGTTTGGACCTTCTTTATTGATTGAAAAGTATTAAATGGTCCAAATTTGGAAATAGGGCAGTGAGGGATATCTCCATAGGGGTCCGCTTCGGGTTTGAGGTACTGAGTGGCTGTAGGGACCCCCTTTCTCATAAAATGGAAGTATTAAGTAATCTAGTGAGATTCCAAATAAATAAGAATGTCTCTAAAAGGGTTTACTTTAGTATTGAGGTATTAAGTTGCTATTTTAGGGCCCGCCTCCCTACTGAAAGAAGTAACCTAATCTGATTCCATATTTATAATTAAGAGTGATAGTGGATATCTTGGAAAGAGTTCGCTTCGGGTTTGAGGTATTAAGTGATTGATCTAAGGGTTTGCCTCTCTTCTAAAATTAAGTATTAAGTAACCTAGTGTGATTCCAAGCGATGTCAGCTAGATATACTAGTGAGGAGTCCGCCTTGGGGTTAGGTATTAAATGACAAAGGCCTACCTATAAATAGGTGTTAAATGTTCAGGGATCTGCCTAGTCCTTATTAATGAGGTATTAAGTGGCTTGGGTGCATTCTTTCACATTGCTAAGGCGGTAATAACAATAGTACCTGTGAGGAGTTCACCTGAGGATTGGTATTAAGCGATGTAGGACCTACTTAGAATATAGGTATTAAATGGTTAGAAGTCCGCCTAGTCCTTTCAAAGGTATTAAGTGGCTTGGGTACTGTCTCTTATATGGCTACGATTTTATTGGCGATAAATGCTGTAATAGTTGAACATCAAATGTTGGAAGCCTTAAATAGTGGTTAGTTAGGACCCACCGATCGTTGACAACATTGTTAGAAAACCACACTGGGAATAGGTCTTAAATGACGGGGTCTACCTTGATTGAGGTCTTAAATGGCAGAGTCTGCCTATTTCTCTTTTAAAATTATTTTTTGATGATTATTGGAGCCCGCTTCATATTTAGAAGTATTAAGTGGCAAACGGATTTGGAAGTATTGGGTGGTTGATAAGGCTTCATCGGTATTTTGTACCTTAGGAAGAGGTAAGTAATCGTGTGTGCAATGCAAGGTTAGATTAGAAAGTTTAACCTTAATGGACATAACTATTAAATGGAAACCGATCAGTATAAATTTATGTTATGGAAAGTTTATAGATTTTCTAGTCACTAGAACGTTTTTCTGACCCGCTCCTCATTACAACCCACATGATAGATTTAGAGGAACATGTCACTGGAGCTGGATGTGTTTAGTTGTTGAAGAAGTCTTCTTTTCTCTCATGCTCAATGCTGATGTGGCAATATGATATTGAAGGAATTCCCTTGATTCTAAGGTAGTAACCCTAGTAAGTATTTATCCTATTATTGTTTCCGCTCTGAGTTTAGGTTTCTATCAATCTCTGATAATGCTCATGCTTATTTGCAGGTACCAAATCCAACAATCTGTGCTTTGATGGAGTTGGGCTTCGATTATTGTCAAAATTTAGGCCCTTTAAGATGTGGGCTGTTACATTTGGTATCAGAGCCCAGGTTAGTAGATCAGAGGAATTAGGATAAATTTAGAGAACCTATTCATAATTTCCTATATAGTAATATTATACTTTACACTAGATTCTAAGAGTTCCGACTATAAAAGTAGATGTAGTTCCACTCTGAGGGAATGGGCAAAGCAACTATGGGTTGGAAACATCTTAGAGTTAAGATTTTCACGCCGACCTCGAAGAACCCCACGGAGTGCTGGCGAAGCATAAGGCGCTGTTAATGAAGAGCATGAGTACGACATATGGCAGAATCTCGAAGACTGGTGGTGTTCGACTTGATGGTTGAGATTCTAGCTACCTGGTGATTTTAGATTTTGATTATGAGTCTAGTCGGAGATACACATTTATTCCAGATGGGCGGGATATTAGAGTCTGTGTGTCGCAATTGTCTAGAAGCAAGTTTTTGCTACGGTGCTTTCATTGATCACTGCTTTGATGGCAAACAGGATTTTTATTTGGATATGCCTTAGATTTTGAAAAAAGAATTTTTTGGAAACCCTAAAATATTTATATATATCAATAAAGGCTTGATTTTGATTTTTGGCTAATATAAGTTTGATTTTTAAGAGAAATTTTGATAGGAAATGGTTTCTATTATTTTGAAACAAGTATAAAGGAGCATATATTTAGCTCGGTGATTTTTCGGTTATTAAAATCATGGCTTTTAAAATCTTCTCTCTTTAAGATACAGACAAAATATGAATGACGTTCAATTTTATTGGGATATGTAGTTCGAAGTGCGTTGTACTGCCTGCTGTTGGAAGAAATATTTCTATGCGAAGTAGGGAGGAAATAGCAGTTGGAATATTTTCGGGTCTTTAGAATTATTGTTGGTCGTAGCAGTTTTGTTGGGACTACTATGAATTGCAGGAGCATGGTTCAGGACTAGCAGTAGGATTTGACACCACCGTGATGAGGATAGGAATTTTTTGGAGCATGTCGAATCGTAGGAGACGGCGCAAAACGATTATTATTATTTAATCCGACCCTAATTGGGCCTAGGTTCATTTAATGCCCAAAGCCCGTCTAACGGTTTACTATCTAGTGGTAAACCTAAAGTGGTCTACCTGTTAACGAGTTTTGGCACAACTTGAACCTAGAACAGGACTATAAAAGTCTTGTCCAAATTTTCGTAGTTACCTTCTTTCGTTCCTCCTCCCTCAACAAGCCGAACCCAATCTCCATCCTCCTCCTCCTCCTTCAAGTAGCAGCCTCTCTCTTCCGTTCCTCACCTAGGCTGTGCCATTTTCACTTAAGAGTAGCAGCCTCGCCTCCCCCTCGTGCTTGTTTTGCACATTAGATCTCGCCCCACCATCACTCCCGATCTAAATGCTATTTCCTCTCTCCGACCACTTCTTAACCCAAGACACCTTTTTGCACTACCGGTTCTTCTTTGCACCATTATGGTCTCAACCCTCAAGAGGCCACTTGGCAGACCGGAATGAGCAGAAAGTTTCATCACTTTTGGGCTAAATGAGCTATTCGTCGCGGTAAGATTTACACCGATCCTCTGCTTTGAGACCTTTGAGCAGGATTGTTACCCATGGTGCATCTGCCTTTTTCGATGTCCTGTTGGCACAGAATTTCGATGGAGGCAACAGTTTGATTCGTTTGGAGGTGAAGGGTGTCTTGATTGAGCTGGCTAATGATGATCTCGATGAGATTTTGGAGGCCTCTATGAAGGATGCAGACTTGGATGATTTTGAAGTGACCAACTCGAAGATCTTGCAGCAGATCTTTTCCAAGGATGTCGGCGCTTGGAAGATGGATAATCCATGTTTGACTTCCTGTCAGCTTGTGCGCATCATTCAACATAATCTCATCCCTAAGACGGGAAGTTACGACCGGATTTATCCCATGGTGCGCACCTATGCTATTATTGGCGGCATCACCATTTATCGGACTTGCATCCTTATGATGCAATTTGTTGATCAAGGATTAGCACTCCGTAGAGTCACATTCCATATTTTCACCTATCCACTCGTGTCTTTATGTAATACAAGTGAACCTCCATGGAGAGGCAGTTTAGTAGAAGGTTCTTTCTACCATCATTAGATCCTTCCTTAGGAAGATTGTTATTATGAAGCCATCAACAACACCAACAATACCGGTGGCATGAGATTGGGTGTATTAACACCATGTTACGACAATTCAAGGGTCACAGCAATGAGTCGAGCTCCAGCAGTGGAGCAAGGCTTCTCATAGTCTGCAAGAATTGTTTTAATACTTATGGTGTTGTCATCTTTTTCCCTTCCAGCATTTGTTCTTTTCTTTTAGGTTGTTTGGGTTGTAACTGTTAGTGGTCTCTTGTAAAAGGCAGACATGATATTATGAGTTTCTATTTATTTAATGTGTTATTGTTTCTAGACATATGAACCACTCCTATATATACATAGTAAAGAATCAATACAAATATGGGAATCTCATAAAGACACTTGACTAATAGTAAATGCAATATAAGACTGGAAGTTTAGAATAGTTAGAAAATTTTAGCAAACGACATGATAAAGTTGTTTTGGTATCACGGGTCATTGCACATGTTCCTTAAAAGCGAAATTTCTTGAATAATAGATGAGATGAAATTTTTAAATAAAATGTCAAGTTTTATGGGTAAAGCTTAGTTGTAGATTTTAGAATTTGGTTTATGCGTTTAGCACCTAACCGACTTACGACTACGTGGAAATTCTGGCTTGGTTTATCAAAATTTTTGAAAAGGAATTTTTTTTCGAAAAGTTTCCCCTTGATTTGAAAAGTTCTCTTTTGAAAAAAAAGTTTTTAAGTTTTAGTTATTTTTGACTCTTAAATTACTTTTAGAGTTTTTGTCTAAAAATTTGATTTCAAGGGAAAATGTGGGTATAAATAGTATATTATTTTGACGTATGAATCTAAAAAGTAAGAAAGATTTTTGTGAAAATTTTAATTTTGAAGGCCACATGTTAGGCATAGGGAAGGAAAATAGAGTTAGAATTTGCGAATTTAGCAGTGCATTAGGATCGACGATGCAATAAATCCAAGAGATAATAAGGGAAAAGCTGTTTTAGCCTTGGAATTTCTATTTCCATACGTTGTCGACGATGCGTGCATGTCTATTTTCAGACTTAATTCCGTTTTAGAGCTTGAAATAAGCCTCCTTATGCGTTTTGTATGTGGAAAATTTGTAGTAAATCCAGGGCAGTGAGGAAAATTTCCATTGTACTACGGTAATAGGAAGATTATAAAGTGATAAGAATGTTAAATTCTCCACTTAAATTCATTTTTCTGACATAGGAGTAAGGTTTAGAAAGCGATTTTTTGACGCGTTAGATTATTGGATGGTAGGAAGCGGGTGCAAAATTGGTTGCTTCATACTTCTATTCGTAAGAGTATGGAGGTTTTGGTTGGAATTTTTTTTTAAAAAGTTGCATATGGATAGAAGTGCTTGTATATATATATAGGTTGTTTGCATCATATTTTCAAAAATGATTTCAAAAGAAATGCATTCATATAGGAAGATTTGATTTAGAATCATTCTACACACATATTTTCTGTGTGGTGATATAGTAATACACTATGCACATGTGCACGTTTGGTTGCAAAATTGGTTATACACTCATTGGTTGTGTAGTTTAGGATAATTAGAAGCCAAAACTTTAGCCTAATCATTGGTGAAATTTCATGGACGAAATTCTTTTTAAGGAGGGAAGAATGTAACACTCCGTAATTTGGCGTTAGTTATTTAATTATTTAGTTAGTTAATTAGGCTCCAAAAATGTAATTTGTGCAAATGATGGGATTTGACCATGAAACTTGCACCTTTCTGTTCATGGAGAAATTCTCAACAACTTTCATGTTTGGTGTTTTGCGATCGGAGTCCAAATGAAGAAGTAACAGATGAAAAACGAATTCGGAACGAAAATAAATAAATAAAAAATTAACTAAATTAACCCGGACCCACATATCGACCCACCATCATGGGCGGTCGACCAGGGGCGGTCAACCGCTTAGTGTGTGGTGGCTAGGATTAGCCTAGGTCCAACGACCCGGATTTAATATATTTCGGTCTGACGGTTTAGGTTGATTCTTATGCTTATAAATTCAAGCCTAACCGTCCCTTCTTTTCTCATATTTTTCTAAAGCAGTAGCGAAGCTCTGCCATTTTTTACTCTCTAGCTCCTTTCTAAATTATAAAAATAAGATATTTATATTTATATTCATACAAATTGAAGAAGGATAGAAATCTAATAAAATGGAGAAGAGAAGAGAATCAACTATACGCGTATTTGAGGTAATTTATATATTTATATATATTTGTATCTACTTTCTCTCCTAATCACAAATCTCTTCTCAGATATGTAATTCTAATGTATGTATATACCCTTTTATACTTATTTTTTGGATTAAAGAGAATTTGGAGATGAATCGATAGTTCTACTTCAGATCTAGAGATTTGGATCGCTTTTAAAAGTCGAGTGGGAAATTTTATAAATTTTTATAATATGAAAATTATCCCGTTGGTTTTTATTTGATTATTATGCCTAATTGGATAGTTAAATATGAGTTGTAGGCAAAAAATGAAATATAATTTGAATATAATAAATACCGCCAACATATTCTTGTTTATGAATTGATTTTGAATTGTTTGCAACCTGAACTGGAAATCAGTCCCAAAAGTATAAATTTGGAATATTGATTTGAATGAAATTTATTCCAGATCTAAAATAGGTGGTATAATAATCTTATGAATTTGGATTATTGCCCTAATATTGTTGGAACATAAACTTTTCTATGTTTGGAATTGTTAGAATTTAGATCCATTTAATATTTTTAAACTAGTTTGACTCTTTTCCCCCTTAGAAAAATACAGCGTTTGATCTAGCAAGGAATAGATGCAAATAAAAAGAGAAAGTAATGTGTAAAGTATGAATTATTTGTAGTTTACACCATCAATTTTAGTAATAAAAAGAAATGATTATTCCTTGTAATTTCAAATGATGTAATCTTTTATATTTTAAATATATTTTTTGGATTAATTTTGAAATTATAACCGATAATCTTTTTTGATATGATTCCGACAATTGAACATGGAAAGGATATTTTAGTTAAGATATATATAACTAAAATATATTTGATAAAAGTCGATACTTGTATTTAATTTATTGCGCTTATAATAATTAAAATAAAACTTAGCTAATAACGACACTTACACGTAATATTCGCGTTTAGGATAACTAATTAATAAGAAAGGAATTTAACATGTTGTAACTCCAATAAATGGGAAATAAATGTTAATAAATATCATAGTTGCAATAATTTAATAGGGTACATGGATTAATGGGACTGATAAATAAAGATGTTGAATTAATAACTATGGGATAATAAAAAAGGTTACTAATTTGAAATTAGTAATCAAACATAAATCTCTTAGGAAATGTTCTTTAGGATTTTGTTGACAAATTGACATTTATGAGCATTAAAAGTGGTTTTATAGATAAGCATTTAAGGTAAATCTGATTGCCTTGAATAAAATGGGAATTTGTAAGCTAAGTCCAATGTCTACCAAAGATAATATAGGTAAAAGACTTAGGATGGTTAATTGGACTTAGTCGGTTAGTGATGCGAGGTCAATAAAGTCACTCGATGGAAGACTGCCCTTCACTTCGAGCCTACCAACAGTCGGGTGCACTTATTACTGATGTGAGTTATCACTAATCCTAGGACCCGTGACGGTGTGAGAGTGTGGACCTGTTTTCTTAATTAAAAAATATTAAATGGTCCAAATTTGGAATTAGGAACAGTGAGGAATATCTCCATAGGGGTTCGCTTTTGGTTTGAGGTATTAAGTGGCTATAGGGTCCACCTCTCTCCTAAAAAGGTTTACTTCAGTGTTAAGGTATTAATTGGCTATTTTAGGGCCGGCATCCTTACCAAAAGAAGTAATCTAATGAGATTCCAAATTTATGATTAAGAGTGATAGTGGATATCGCGGGATAGGTTCGCTTCTGGTTTGAGGTATTAAGTTACTGATCTAAGGGTTCGCCTCTCTCCTAAAAAGAAGTATTAAGTAACCTAGTGAGATTCCAAGTTATGTCAACTAGATAGTACCAATGAAGAGTCCGCCTTGGGGTTAGGTATTAAATGATAAAGACCTACCTATAAATAGGTGTTAAATGGTTAGGAGTCTGCCTAGTCCTTATTAATGAGGTATTAAGTGACTTGGGTACATTATTTCACATCGCTAAGGCCATAATAACGATAGTACCAGTGAGGAGTCCGACCGAGGATTGGTATTAAGTGATGTAGGACCTGCTTAGAATGTAGGTATTAAAGGGTTAGAAGTTCGCCTAGTCCTTTCAAAGGTATTAAGTGGCTTGGCTACTGTCTCTTACATGGCTATGATTTTATTGGTGATAGATGCGGTAATAGTTGGACATTAAATGTTGGAAGCTTTAAATAGTGGTTAGAGGTCTTTGTAGCTAGGACCCACCGACCATTGACAACATTGTTAAAATAACCTTGGGAATAGGTCTTAAATGGTAGAGTCTGCCTATTTCTCTTTTAAAAATATTTAGTGATGATTATAGGAGCTCGCTTCATATTTAGAAGTATTAAGTGGAAAATGGGTTTAAAAGTATTGGGTGGTTGATAAGACTTCATCAGTATTTTGTACCTTGGGAAGTGGTAAGTAAGTAATCGTGTGTGCAATGCTAGGTTAGATTAGAATTGCTAACCTTAATGGACATAACTATTAAATGAAAATCGATCGGTATAAATTTATGTTATGAACAGTTTATAGATTTTCCAATCACCAGAACGATGTTCTGCCCCCTCGTCATTACCACCCATAGGATTGATTTAGAGGAACAGGTCGCTGGAGCTAAATGTTTTTAGTTGTTGGAGGAGTTTTATTTTCTCTCATGCTCGATGCTGATGTGGCAATACGATATCCAAGGAATTCCCTTGATTCCAAGGTAGTAACCATATTCAGTATTTATCCTATTATTGTTTCTGCCAGGAGTTTAGATTTTTATCAATCTTTGTAGGTTCCAAATCCAACGATCTATGCTTGAATGTACATTGGTTTTGATTTTTTTCAAAATTTAGGCCCTTTAATGTGCAGGTTGTTGCACGCTCTATGTGATTTTTAGTTATCGTACATACATGCTAAAGTAGAAATTGTGAATAATGATTTAGAACAATCTGTTTGCACATAACAACCAAAGTCACAAAGTCAATGGGAGCGATACTCAGTTTGTGGGTTTTAGATAGGATCTAAGAACTAATACAAAAGTATGTTCAATAAGCAGTAGAGTTGAGCAAACATTTAGACAGAAAAACAAATTGTTAAAATTTCAATAAAAATAGGGAGAAAGCATGAATATTTCTAAAAACTATAAGTAAACAACAAACTTATGATTATTAACGATATATCCATGTTAAGAACATTATAGTTTTTTGGTTTAGTTCTCGATATTGGATTTGAAAGGACATGTTTTGTAATCAGTATAAAATGATGTTGGGAATGTCCTAAATGTTATACATAGACACCATTTTAAATTGTTTAATGTGAAGCATGTAAAATGGATTCCTTATGCATTAGCAATAGGAATTATCGTACATGTTTTGTTATGTACAATATCACATTTTGCTTATGTATTTGAAACATAAAGCAAGTATCAAATCTGAGTTAAGATCACTAAATAATAAATAGTGTACTTGAGTATTTATGAAATGCTAGAGAATTGTTTATAGAACAGTGAACTCCTTATGAAACAGTATGTGGACTCGAACTTCATAAGTGATATCAAATATAGTATATCAATACCAAATTCATGATCTATCTTAGTTAAGGAGATTTATGTTGGAATAGTTCCAAATGAAAGGTTGTGGCTAACTATAAGGATAAGTACACCGTCTTGAATAGCATTGTAACAAAAGATGTATAATGCACAAATTTATAACTGAGATGAGGGTGATTCCAAATGATGAGAATCACTTAACATTGTTATACGATAACAATACAATAATACAGATAGTGAAAGAACCTAGAGCTTAATGGAAGTCTAGAAACATACTTCGAAAAGTTTCACATGATAAAGGCAGTTTATTAGCGTCAGAGAGAGCTGATTGACAAAGTAGATAGTTAAGACAATATAAGAAATCCATTCACTAAGGGACTAGCTCATTCAGTTTTTGAGAAAACTACTCAGAGAAATGGGAATAAGATTCCCTAATTAACCTCACATGCAAATTAAGACTAATAGAGTTACAGGAATGCCCTAAGGGCAATTATTTAATTTGTTACATATATCTAACTCTATGACCAATCCTGTTCATATTAAAGGTATTTTATTCTATTATATACATTATTATACAGCGGTATGAATTAAGTAATTAATTTAAAGTATATAAACAAATAAAAACCCTTTATTGAAATGTTGTGTGATTGTAGTTGCAAATAGTTACAACCATGTGTAATTAATTGGAATATAAAATAACATTTTATTTTAAATATTCATGGTCGAGATGTTTCGAGAAAAGATATCGATACATCCATTGAGACTAGGGTATGTAACATTCTCCAAATGTTAGGCAGTGTATTACTTATGGCCGATGGGGTGCCCAGGGGGTTCCGTACTGATATATTGGATAACTATGAAATGACTCATTTAAGAGTTTCCTATTGGTTAATAAAAACTAAGATCAAACATGAAATTTTGAAGTGACGATATTACTCGATCTTTGGACTTGAGAATAATGTTGAACTTCAATGTGGACGACCTACTTTGATTATAGTTAAATCGTGACATTACATCCATATAACGACTATAGTTGGGCTAGACTTGAAGCATTGGAAGTAAAACACAATTTAATATAGAATTTGTCTTCTCGGTTATATAAGGTGAGTATCGTGATCAAATGTAGTCAACTCAAAGTCAAAATCTCTAGGTGGAGTAGTACAGTTAATAATAAATGTTATTATTGAACCAATGACTTTGTTTATATACTAACCAAGTTGAATTTGGAGGATATTGTAATTATTACCATAACCAAATTCCATAAGTCCTAATGTGATGTAGCGTCGACGAAGAGAATTGGTGTAAATAATCATTACAAATTGGTACCGCATAAGAAATTATAAAATTTGATTTTACTTAAAAGGTTTTAAGCGATGAATTCGACAAAACTGTCACATCTTTAGCTAAGGTGACATATGAACGCTAATATATGAGTTGTTCAATATTACTTACTAGTTGAATTCACAACTTTGAGTCACACAATCGTACCTACGAATTCTCCGAAAAACCACACGATATGGAATGTTGTAAATAAATGAATATATGAGAAATATTTATTGTTATTATTAAAGTTATTTGATGTTTTGGTGATGTTACTAATTATTTTAATGTATATATAAAGGTTATATGTGTGCGTATCGATATATAATATCAGTGTATATTTAAACGGGTTTTAAATATAGTTAATTGCTTAACAAGATTTTAAAAAAAAATCCATGTGATGGAATGATTTGGCCTACCATGAAAAAGAGAGAGGACGAGATATGGATGAGATTTGATTAAAGATTAATTGAGAATTAAAAGTTGAAGTTTAAAGAGAATAGGAAATGTTTTTATTCTTCCATAAAAATAAATCCTCTCATTCATTTTCTTTCCTAAATTCATTCTTTCCTTCATTCACTTTTCTTCTTTCCTCCTTTCATGACATGGCCGAAGTATCATTGCTTCATTCCTCCTTTCATGACATGGCCGAAGTATCATTGCTTCATTCCATATTTTTTTCAACTCCAAATTAAATGAAAAACATCAAATAAAACAAAACATAAGTGGTTCATCCTTATTTTGAAAGGATTGGGTGTGGATCTTGGAGATCAAACGAAAATCTCAAACAAGGTGTCAAGAAGGGCATGATACACAAGGTAAATTTATATTTGTTTTACATACCTAAACATGTTTAACCTTTACTCATATTTATGCACATGATATATATTTATTTTGCTACAATGTTATAATTGAACTTTTGTTTATTACATGTGTTGTCTATAAATGAAATAAAAAAACACAACAATGGAATTTGATCTTTATATTATGAACTTCGGTATTTGTGAATCGCATCTTTTAATTGTATTCTAGGTAATAAAGCATGACTTATACACACACATACATGAAATGATCAATTTTTTTGGATATAATCAAACACACAGATAAATATATACACATTGAAGTGAATTTAAAATTGTTCTCTTGAAATTTTTTTTAATCATGATAATTTGTTGTCTACTTAGACAAGGAACAATTTTGATTATTTGAATCATGATAATTCGCCCAACACCACATCAGCTGATGGTTGGCTCTTATCCGAGCCCGCCCCATCAGACAACACATCAAGCAAGAGTAGCCCAAGCATGGCTCGTCTTTAGCATAACTTCAGTATAGCCAACTCCAAACGACATCAGGATCCCTCTCGGTCACCTAATGCTTGGTCATTAACCGTCTTGCCCACGTGGTCCTTGGCAAGATTCTAAGTCTTTTCCGTGTTGCCGATAGCCGGCCGGCCAACTTAGCCATGTGGCCACTCAAGTGAACGTCAAAGTTGTCCATCCATCTATCCGAAGCACTATAGTTGGGCGACTAAACTGATATAGCTTACCATCAGCATTATATACATAGTTAATGCAAGCCCATGCCTGGTACAAAGATGCAATGAGTACATTCTCATCCGCCACACGTCTTTTGACACACTAAACAACTATCGCCATCCACCTCTATAGTTAGATCAACGTCAGGCACTTTTCCTGCTAGCTCTACATTGGGATCTTAATGGTCTAGAATCCACTTTGGCTACTATAAATACCCCTTAATTGCAACTTTAAACTTGTTGGAACATTCAAGAATTCTGAATAATATGCATAATTCATCGTTCTTGATACCGCATTAGTCCTTAAGGTTACATAGCTTTTTTAGTCTTAAGAGCCTCCATTATCTTATTATTATCCTGTAATTCTTTGTAGTTGTAAGAGAAATATATGGTAAGAAAAATTTACAGTGGATGTAGGCAGCTTTACTGAGCCACTCTATATCTTGTGTTATTTACCTTTCAGTCACATATTTAACTTCCCATTTTTTCTATATTTAAGCTGAGTGATTAGCAAGTAACCTTTGCTTTTCGCAACACATTCGTCCTAAACTGAGGTTAGAAAACTAGTGAATATTTTGGCACTAGAAGGAGGGCCTTCTAAAATCTCTCCCCTTTCCATACCTTTGAACTCCGTGAGACCTGATCTGACTTATTACGATAGACAAACTTCCACCGCTTGAAGGCAACAACTCCAACGAGAACCAAACCAACGGAAACAATCTTGCCAGTGCTGCTCCAACCAACCTTGGCAGTAATGAAGAAACATCGAATGTTGCACTACTATAACTATCTAATATGGGTCAGTTGGCCTGCTAAGTGAAAGGCTTGAGGACGTAGATGGACGTGCAAGCCACCATGAACTTTCTCCCACCAACTCCTCCTACAATCGACTTGGTCAACCTGCCTACTCATAAACCAATGCCTCCCATCAGTTACGATCTCCTGAACAAAGCCATGGCCCAAGAGAGGGTGGTGTCAGAAACTCCAATGATGGATGTCCCAATCCATCCTAGAAGTTAGGCCATGTGCTTGTCTAGCCGAATTAATCTCACCCCATACATTGCTTCGCCTATGAGGAAAACACACATTCGTTCCCCTATAGTGGAACAACCACCAACTTCTAATCATCCATGAATTTATGCATTTAACCATCTTAGTGGTGGTCCCCTTGCCGTTAGCAGGACCTGCATGGCTTCCTCAGTGCATTCCCAATCCCATAAGGATGTGGTCGGAAATAGCCAAAGAGAATAGCTGGCCATGCATTCCAGATCCCCTTCACTACATAGTGGGAGATCTCCAGCTTGTCCTTATCGTTCTACATCTCATCACTGATCACCTACTTAGCCCCGACACAGGGTGAGCCCCCGGTCTGTAGTAGACCAAAACACTCACAACAGGGTGATGCCGATCTCAAGGAAGAAATGCACATCCTACGCCAACAACTCAACAGAATGCAAGCCCACAATGTTAGGGGTGAGGCATTCTCAGATGACGAGAATGGGGAACTATTCTCCAATGAAATCCTGGACATTTAAATCCATTGGCGTTATACCTTACTACCGATTAACAAGTATAGTGGAAGTGCAGACCTATCCGACCACATCATGACATTCAACTCCATCCCCATGCCAGACATGTCTCCAGCTCAGCAAATTGCTTGCTCTTTCCTCCACCCTTGTAGGATCGCCCTTCTGCTGGTTCTTACACCTGTGATAGGGTAGTATCCACTCTTTGGGCCAACTGGGCATAGACTTCAAGACTCTTTTCTTCACATCCTATACCCATGTCATGTTGGCCGGCGAGTCGAACAATATTAAGCATGATCCTTCTAAAAGCTTATGGTTGTATGTTAGCCGCTTTAACAAAGAGTCCACCTCGACTAGCGGTACGGACGTAAGAAGCTTGATCGTAGCTCCATGCTCAAGGGTTGGGTACAAGTCTAGGATGTAGAGAGAGCTCCAAAAACAGCTGACTTTGTCCCCAACCGACTTCTATTAATGGGCGAACGACTTGATGAAAATGTAAGATGAAGATCTTTCAAACAGTGACAACAAGGAAAAGTGCCCCATTCAAACAGGCCCTCGCAACAATAATGATCGCGAAATAGCGGTCGTCAAGCCGACGTCAAAAGGTGTTCAGAGGTCGGTTCACAATACAAGCCCAAATATTATAGTTACTTGCACTTGAACAGGGACATCACCACCGTCTACCTCTCCACCAGGAACAATGTGCAATATCAAAAACCCGCCACCATCGGAGGTAGAAAGTAGGAGGAACCTCGCCTAAACAGTAAGTACAGCGAGTTCTATCAAATCAACGAACATTCAATAATAATCTGTTATGTACTCAAGGATGAGATCGAAAGGCTCATACGAGAAGGATTACTCTTGGAATTTGTTCGACATCAGGTCGAGCATAGGTAAAACCATGAAGAATGGAAAAATTAGCCCCTTAGCCCAATAATGCCAGTCTTCAAGCCATCACCAAGGTCCTGACCATATGTGGGGGACCGCATATGGATGGCAGCAGCCAGGGGACCCTGTCTTGGTATTAAAGAGAAGTAAGCATTACTGGGAATGTTTACTCGTTAGAGTCCCGGGCATCCCAGGTTCCTTGACTGGAATCAGATCGATCAGCTTCATGGCCTAGGATAAGGAAGCAGTGTTTTACCCTATCATGATCGCAAAGTCATTACTCTTACCTTGGCCAACTCCAATCTGCATCGGACCTTTGTGGATTGAGGCAGCTCGGTCAACTTCATGTTCAAGAATTTCTTTGAAGCTCTTAAGCTTCCTGACTCCCGCCTCATCCCGCACGCCTTTCCCATTTACAGATTTGGGGGTATGATCATTATTCTGATGGGCACAACCTCGATCGTAACAACAATTAGCCAAGATCCCCTCAATGTAAAGATATAGGTAAAATTTATAGTAGTTGATTGCTCATCTACTTATAACCTCTTAATTGGACGATCGACGCTTGCTGAGCTAGATGTCATCATCTCCTGCCACTGCCTCATCATGAAGTTCCCAGTCTAAGATAGGGTCGGCAAAATCAGGGGCAACTAGCAAAAAACATGGGAATGTTACAGAATTTCTCTTAGGCAAGCAAAAAAGGGTGTTCTCATGCTATAGCAAGAATGGTCCACCCTCAATGGTGGGTTTATCAAAAGATCTAACGAGCCAATCAACACCCTTGTTCTTTCCAAGGCCGCCCCAATCCCAAAGTATTAACAGCAGCCCCTACTCTCTTATAATCGCCCCCCTCATTTGAAAGCTGGGGGCATCACAACCTCAGGTAGGAATCATCATTATAGATAAGTTCTCCTTTAAAAAAAAGAGTGTAACATGAATACTTTTCCACCTATCTATTCCTTGTGAGTGTGCTGCATATAGCCAGTCTCACCATTAAATCCTTGTAAGTAGGCAGCATATAGCCCGCCTCACGATAATGTGACTCGCTTACATTAGAGCATTTGAGCTAAGCTAATGTTCTCTAGTTCAATTCAGGATCAATGGTCACCTTACGATAGGCGATATGTCATCGAGGAGAACCTCAAACCCCATGTGCTTGGGTTCGAGCCTAGACTTGGCTGCCACTCTACACTCGACCACTTGCTGCCCAAGAGAGCCTGCAAGTAAATTTGTGTTTTAGCCAATGCCGGTGAAAACCACCACTCTATATCCGACCGTCACTTAGCTGCATTAACGATTGTATCCATCCCGCCTTATTATCACATTGATAGTTAGCATAATCATGAAAAGAAAGAAATTTCTATAGAATAAATACAGAGACCATTGGATATTCAAGGTACTCCACTCAATAAGTTACACAAATGATCAAGAAACATAACAAATTTCTCAAATCAGAGTTGGAAACAAACGATCTATTTTATTCAGTTCAAAAGAGCACGAGGGCACAATGCCTGCCCTGCTAGGTTTACAATGATATTCTTATCGCTAGCTAGTTGAAAAGAAGAAAAAGAGAGAATAGAGAAGAAGAAGTACGACAATAGCTCTTCCGAGGCTAGCCACCCCGAAGTTTTATCACCACCCAAAAAACACCTGGCTTCGCCGGAGAAGCACTTCAGATACTTCAACCGATCCAGATTTTGTTGAAGAAAGGGGAGTGTGCTGTCAAATCCAATTCCCTCCCTATCAAGTCCCCCAAGGGGTCTCAAGAAGTTCATGGATAACCTCGCCAAGGAGCAAACTAAGGCTTCGGTCATGGTAAAAGAAGTAAAGGCTACAACGCCTACTCCTTCCAAAGAAGCACTGAAATGCCCAAACCGACCTAAGGTCGAGAGTGTCAGAGTCTCAAAGCAAGGATGCGCCCTAGGTTCACCTAGAACACTAGTTCGAGACCGATGTCTGACAACCATCAGAACCTTGGCTGGCTGGCAAGGGTCTAAGCTAAGCGCCAAGGCATAGTCCACATAGAGCAGAAGTTTCTAGCTAATGGTTTGAACTGCATTCAACATGTGGCAGTTCAAACACCAAAGAGCTTTCTCCTTGTTCAACATCCCAACTAAATTCGATAAAAAGGCATGCACGCAAAGGCATTTGGAAAAGAAACAGATGATGAAACTAGGGGCTTTTTATCAATAGAGAATTTCAAAAGATTCACAAGCTTTGAAAAATTTCATTAAGAACGACTTCATGGTCTTTGGGAAGAAGAAGAAGGGGTATTTATATACCCATGCCTTCAATCACATGCGTTGAATTCAAAAGGAAAAACGAATCCCAGACATTCAAAAGAGATCAGTTAAGTCAAGTTATGCATGTGGGGAGACGTGACATGTCTCTTTCCATGTCTAGAAAAACGAACCGTTATATCTAATTTCACAAAGCCATGTAGAAAGCTTATTAAATATGATGCAGAGTCGCCAATCAGCAAGATTTGTATGATTTTTCAAACCTACATCCGTAACTAGATACAGACTTGGGGGAAATGTTGCTTAATTTTCTGGCAAGTAGTTAGAAGACCAATTAAAGGTAGTCTGCCCAATCAAAGCCAACCCAATTGATCTGCCACCGGCCTGCAAAGGCCACTCGAAGCCTTTGTTGGTCTCAAACCAACCTTTTTACTCAACATGCACCAAGATGAGGCTCGGTTGTCTCATCCCATTTCAAGCTTAGGCAAGATCTAGACCCGGTCCCTCCCGATCTAGCAAGGTCCGACTTGGTCCTGATCAGTTGTCCTATATTGAACTTCTTCCAGTAGCAGCTAAAAGCCAGCATAATTTTCCTGATGTCACATCAGCTGACGACTGACTCCTATCCGAGCCCACCGCAGTAGATAGCACATCAGGCAAGAATGGCCCAAGCATGGCTTGTTTTATAATGGATTTAGTATAGCTAACTAAAATTGGCATTAGGCCTCCCTCATGGCTGCCTCACACCCGATCATTGACCTTCTTCCCCGCATGGTCCTTGACAAGATTCCAAGTCTCTTCCATGTTTCCAATAGCCAGTCGACAAACTCTGCCATGTGGGCACTTAAGTGAATGACAAAGTTATCCATTTATCCATCCAAAGGAGCACCGTAGTTGGACGACTGAACTGATGTGGCTTACTACCAGCATTTAATGTAACCCACGCCTAGTACAGAGAGTTAATGAGTACATTCTCATCCATCTGACATCTTCTGATACACTTTAAAGTTGTCGTCCATCACCTCCAAAGTCAGAACAATGGCCAAGCACTTGTCCTGCCAGCTCTACAACGCGATCCCAACTGTCCACCATCCTCCTTAGCTACTATAAATATCCCTTGCATTGCTGTAATAACCTACACCTCAGTGGGTCCTAATTCTCACTAAATTAAAAATACAAGTCCACCAAAGTACGAATGGTTGGTATTGGTGTCCAAAAAATAAACAAAAGTATATCAGAGTACCATCAATAAAACTTACAGCGAAATAGTGAAGTATAATAAAACATATGATTACTGACCAAAGTTGACACATTTGATCTTTAGTGCCCTTGTCGGTATCAAGCATGCATAAGGAAACCTGTCCTTCCACTGTTCCCGCCTTGTACCAGTTCCTGTCCCTCTAAAGCTATCTTGTGGGTTGTAATAAGGAGGGGGTCTGAGCAACGTTGTGGTGACTGTTAGATTACACACTTTATGCATAACACTAGTTTATGTTGATTGCCTTCTATTACATGTTATGTCTACTATTTTACTTAGTTGTCTTGACTTTTACGTACATGTACGAATGCCTTATCTAGTCAAGGTAGACAATAACTACATGTGCGCATGTGTGTGCGTGTAAGTAGCACAGTCCCCCTTTGGATCAGGATACTTTACCCACTAGTATCTGTAACTCAGCACCTCGTTAGGATCTATCGTCAACGCAATATCAAATCCCCATTGTCGTGCATACCAAAGAACTCCCATACTGCCTAATAGTGTCGTTATAACTATTTATCTGTATTCTATCTCGTCTTGCTTTATATCATGAACTTAGCTCCATAGAATATTCTATTCGTTTGAAAGACCTCTATTAGAAGGTAATCTAGCCTTGCCTTCTAAAAACAAACAAACTAATAAACAATTGTGAGGTGGTGCAAGTCCTAAACGTGATCTACACTAGTAGGAGGTGTAGCAAGTTTAGCCGTAACCATTGTCTTTCCGCTGACCGCTCAGGACCAAGGACGATCTCGACCTATGTAAACAGCTCCTACTCCTCATATATTTGGTACCAACCTCACTATCATAGCGCCGAGCCTATGCTCACCGTACCATTTAGATTGTCTAATGCAATCTAGGAAATTCCCATTTGGTTACTTAACACATACCCCCTAAATGGTTGAAGAAGACTCTATTTGCCCTTTGACACTTCGATCGGGGAAAACCATCCTACTTTGATATATTCTCTTTACCTATACACAAACATATAATTCCATGGGTCCTACAGTTGGTGATGCCTCACATCAGTACAATGGATACACAATCACTGGTAGCCCTTTTTAGTGGGTAGACTTTTGTTATGTAACATTACTGACCTCGTATCCCAACCCATACTAATGACAATGTCATTCTTAATTAATCAAAGTTATTGACTAGATTCAATAATTCACACCCATCATAAATGGATAACTGAGGCTATATAAATATTTAGTTATTACGCCTCTTAAGTTCAACAGTGCGTTCAGTTATTCTTACAGACTTATTTCTCGATCCATTTATGCCATTTTATATCATTTACCGCTAACTTCTGATTTAATAGATTAATCACATTTTTACTACTTCACTTCTACTTGATACCATAAGTATACTCTACGATTCCCTTTTAACTATTACTATCTTCCTTTGATTACTATAATCTTCTTACTTTCTCATTTCGTTGTTTTACATATACTTCATCGCCTATTGTTTAGTTCTAACTTATCGCATACGTTTAATTTATAATAGAATTATTGCTATTATCACTACTTACAATACTTTTGTTATACTTAGGGATTTATGCATTTTAATGCATTGGAATTACATCCTCCAAAAGGAATTGTTAACACTGTAAATTTCCACAACTTGTCTAAAAGGGGACTTGTATTATGTTTGAAATTACGAGGAATTATCTTTTCCATTATTATTGAAATAGATGGTACAAAATATGGTAAACATTCTAATTTTGTACATCTCTTTCTTTTAGGCATATTCATTATTATTTCAAACGGTACACTTTTATTCATATTTATGAAGCTAGATAATTTATAGAAATTAACATTGCAACACACTTCATCCAATGAATTAAAATACTACTTAAATCTCAA
Source organism: Allium fistulosum (assembly GCA_030737815.1). Taxonomy (NCBI): domain Eukaryota; kingdom Viridiplantae; phylum Streptophyta; class Magnoliopsida; order Asparagales; family Amaryllidaceae; genus Allium; species Allium fistulosum. The sequence continues at coordinate 333,419,080 of CM060906.1, forward strand.
TCTAATTTATAGTAACTTCTAATTCTCATTTACCCACATATATCATTTAACCAACAAACCTTGAATTACTATACAATCTCATTAGTTTTAGGACTAACTTTACCCTTATTTTTCAGATTCAAGTATACGCTATATTAAGTCAAAGTTAATCATTCAGAGAATATGTAGGCATCATTTATAAATTCATCACATGTATATATTTAAGCGTACAACTCCAAAATTATATTCAGGCATACAAAAACAGATTTACAGTGATATAAATCCAATATTGTATAACAATATATAATTTTCTACTCACCTCTAAGCTTCCAAATCTTTAGATCTAAACCTTGTTATTCTGGTTGGACTCCCTTTCTTTTTTTCCAAAATATGTACTGAAAGAATATACGTATTCATCAAAAATTTAGATTTAGGAAGAGATTTGAATTTAATTTAAAATTGGATTCATAATTTACCTTTCCTTTGGCGATTCGATTCGATCCTATTCTTCTTCTTTATTATTCTTCGTTATTCTCTACTTGTGTGTGTGTGTGTGTATTATAGTGCATATAGAATTTAGATTTTGTGGAGAAAAGAAAATGGCAGAGCTTCGCCGTTGCTTCAGAAAATATGAGAAGAAAAATAAGGGATTATGGCTGTTAGCACCAAAATTGGTCACTAACCTCGTTGAAAAAGATTGTGTAGAGATGTAAGTGATGAAGTTAAATTAAACAAGGAAGAATATGCTAATTTAAATGCAGAAAGTAAGAACACCGGATTTATAGTGGTTCAGCGTAACTGCCTACATCCACTTTGAGTTTTGATCTTTATTTCTTTCATAAGTAGTTGAATACAGATACAATCCATATATTAATGACTTGAATACAAGTTTGAGTTAAAAAGAGGAGAGTATAAAAAATGGCAGAGTCTCCCCATTGTTCTCCCAAAAAAGGTCCCTTTTCACTGTGACCCTGCCCCTCTATTTATAGACAAATATGGGCTGGACTTCCCAGGTGGGCTTGGTGGCCGAACACTCTAGCCCAAGTGTAGTGGTCGCTGTATGCCGAACCAAGTAGACCGAACACGTTGACGCCGAACCTCCTTCTCAATGCCGAACGGTACGTTTGATGGGTGGGAAGTGCAGAATAGTTGTCAGTCGAAGCCGAACGTGCCTTCTGGCTGAACGATGCTTCTTAGCCAAACGATCGTTTGGCCGAACGATGCTGCCATGCAGAGTAGTTATATACGCCGAACGTCTTCTAACGCCGAGTACCACTGGATGCCGAGTACTACGCCGAGTACTCCTTGATGACATGTACCATGGATGCCGAGCACTACGCCGAGTACTATGAGATGCCGAGTGCTACCTAATGCCGAGTACAATGGATGCCGAGTACTCCTAGATGACGGGTACCATGGATGCCGAGTACTTCGCCGAGTACTCCTAGATGACAGGTACCATGGATGCCGAGTACCACTGGATGCCGAGTACTATGCCGAGTACTCCTTGATGACAGGTACCATGGATGCCGAGTACCATGGATGCCGAGCACTACGCCGAGTACTATGAGATGCCGAGTGCTACTTGATGCCGAGTACAATGGATGCCGAGTACTTCGCCGAGTACTATGAGATGCCGAGTGCTACCTGATGCCGAGTACAATGGATGCCGAGTACTCCTAGATGACGAACACTCTCTGATGCCAGTTCCGTTGGATGCCGAGTACTAGTTGCCTGGTCAAATCTCCAGGAAACACTTGCCCCCCAAAGTGTGTCGTCTGAAGCAACACAACACGCTTTGAATCAGCGAGTATTCCTTGTCTTCAGAAAGAAATCCACCATGTTTCTTGAATAGTCATTATCCTCCAATTTATCCTCCTAAGGTGTTGTATCCTTCTTTGGTCATCGTGATGCTTGGTCGATTCCCAATATTATAAATCCAGGGTTGTAGTTCATTAGTGGCCATCCGTGACTGATTCTGCAGAGCTAATAAGCTTCGGCTATCTGATCTAGTCTTTTCTTAATAACCCTTAGTGAGAATTCAATTTCTGTTGATTTCAAGAAGTCGAACTTTTTTGGATGTACACATGCACGTTCGGGTACATGTTCTTGACATTGGCTCTCGGATGCATTTTATATGCTCATAAGTCGTCACCAACTCCGTCTAGTTTAATAGAAATTCAATCGCGATTCCTTGTTTGTATTTTCTGTGAAATAAGGGTTGCAATCAGCCACTTGAGGAGTTTTCCAAACCTCTCTTCAGTACAGACTCTATGATTTTGTTCACAGCTTCAACCTATCCATTTGCAGTTATAATGGATCATGGAAGGTCATAAGGATAGATGACGTTACGGATAAAGAAGTTGATTATTTTCTTCATCTTGGTCGTGGTTAAGAGTTCTTCATGATGAAATCAATAGAGATTGTGCTAGCTTTTGTAGCTTCGGGTTGATATTCAATGCATGGCTCGCGATAGTTAATGAAATCACATATGCATGTCAGAATGGGTCCAAGGGAACATATCATCACTTATTCAGAAAAATCCAACTAATTCTTTTATCATCACTGCACTGAGCTGTGATCCGATATTCAGCACCCGGAAAGGGTCACCATGGCTGGCTGTAATGTCGACCGTCAGCTTAGCAGGTGCCATCCCAGATTCTTTGAGTAAAGGTGTAACTATTTTGCATAACATTCAATATGGAATATGGTTGGGACGGCCAATGTTGATGGTTATTCTGGTCGAATCCTAGAGTCTTGTCATGAGTTGTTAAGTCAAATAATGAAGGGCTCTGAATGCTCTAATTAATTATCTGCAAATGGCCAAAGATCAGGCTTAAAAGCACGTTGAAGGAAATGTCGAGTAGGGGCCAGCCTCGAGTTGCGTGCAACTGCATAGCTGGATCTTGCTATGAGTTTGAATTTGCTTGTATATTCGAGTAACGCATTTTCTATTCAATGCATTCATTATCCTTCAATCGCCCTTCGAGTTGGAGTGACAGTCAGTTGCCCACAAGCTTTGGCATCGATTTAATGATTCTATCTCTAGGCATCCTTTCGGTCGTTGCCTTGAGTAGCTGTAAGCACTATATATAAGTTTTAATACTGAGCTATCGTAGCCAGTTTTTGAATGACCATGCGTCTTCTCCCAGTCTCGGGTTAATAAATGTACTGCATGGACGGTTGAGTCTCGTCCTAGCTACGTTTATGCTTTCACCTAAACTCCAAAGACATAAAGGTGATTGGTGAATAGTCGGTTCACATTCATCTTGCTTCTCGCTCGTGCCCCCAGGTCTAGGGCATATACCGATAAGTAGGAAGGCCAGCCATGCCCACTTTAGCTTTACTCTCTTTCCCGTTGAATCGTGGGATCATGTAAGTCGATAGGAGACTAGGTCTCGCCTATCTTGGATTTTATCGTGGTTTTTCATTCCAAGAGGAATACCTCGATGCCACGTAAGTTTCAGGGCGCCATTTGGACAGTGGATGGTCATCCACGTCCACTTTGGTTCATGCTCTGTAATCAGATCTCGGGGTAAAGTTGGCTACAAATGCAGTCGGGTTATGCTCATCCAGTTTCATACTCCTCCAGACGAATCGAACGAGGGTGCTAGAGAATTTTTGACCAAGTATTCGTGGTTTACCCTCCTTTCCATACTCTGGGGGTCATAGTTTTTCAAAAAACAAACATCCGAGTCACATTCGTATATGCTTGGTGCAGATCGGCATTGACCCTTGGTCTGAGGTATGATATAGTAGGTTGCTCGTAGCTTTGGATGCTGTTTCGATTGGTTCTGTATTGAGGCCTCCATGCAGTCGCTGCCTCAAGTTATAAAGAACGCCACGCTAGAGCTATAGTAAGCTGTCGTATTCGGCTTTTTAGTGTTTTGTACCCCTGCCCCCAGCATTGATTTGGCTAGGTCACTAGTTGGATGGTCAAACTCCATCCTCAGCGGGTTAATAATCCTTCTGTCGATTCCAGGCCGAAGTTTGCGGAATAGAAAATGGTCGGAATCCACTCGTCTATTTATCGATGTTTATACACCACTCTACATTCTGGTGACTTAGTGTTATTCTCCCTCTGGTTTACTCACGCCCAATTTGTGTTCATGCTTCGGTCCACGCTCCGGGGACTTAGAGATTTGTCGAACGGTTTACGCTTTAGTCCACAGTTCGAGACGCAGAGATTTTCGTCAACTCGTTTATACTCTAGTTCGCACTCTGGGAACTTAGAGTAATCTGGTCCGCTTTTGGGATTTAGGGATTTTTCTGAAGTCGTCTATAATCTAGTCCATGCTCTGGGGACTGAGAGTACTGTAGTCCGCACTCTGGGGACGTAGAGGTTTTTGAGTCATTTATACTCTAGTCCGCACTCAGGGACTTAGAGTACTTTAGTCCGCATTCTGTCTCCCATTCCAGAGGGTGAGACCTCTCAGATGGCTGAGAGTTTGCCCGAACCTGGTAGATAATCCTTCTCTTTAAGGTTCTCTTTAAGATTTCGAAAGTCGTTATTCTTTATGCAGGACTATTGCATTCTTGTTTTCCACGATTTTGTGCAGGTCGTTCTGACCCCGAGCCCACTTCGAGGAGCGATGTCGCCAAGGAAGTGGGGGAGAAAACAAGTGGAGCCACTCACGCAGGGGAGGCTTCTGGTCCAGACGCTCAGGTGATCGGAGCGCTTGACGAAGGCAAGTCTGAAACCTCCTCTCCTACCGATGAGGGTTATGAAGTAGAAATTACAGGCGCCTCTGAGCATACATCCGAATTGAGCATGGAGGAGTGGCTCGAGAAAGAGAGGGAGGAGACGGTCAAGGTCATAGTAGATCCCTGAGTTGTGGACTTGGACGATCCTTTGAACAAGCCGTTGAAGGTCATCCTTCCTGGCGGGTCCAAGCCCATGGAAGGCCCCCGTACTCCTTTAGTTGCTACAACTCTATCAAAGAAGAGTACCAAGGGTAAATGCTCTGGAGAGGAGCTGTCTGGAAAGAAGTTGAAGAAGCACAAGAAGTGATTACTATCCTCGTTCAACGAGGGTTAGTTTAAGTCATGTAATTATTTTCATCTATTTTCTTAGTCCTTGTAAATAGAATGTCGACTCTGAACGTTGGAGGGGTTGTAATAGAAACTCATTTCTGAATAAGGTTTAGTTCCTTTTTCTGTCTTACAAAAGACTCTTATTGTTCAGTTTTCTTTGTGATTGTGATTTTAATCCAAGCAGTTGTGAGTAACATAGACTTCTCAGTCCATCTTCACATAACTCGGAAACTCTTCGGGAGTCGTTGAACTTCCATTCTGTGCTTCGAGCACTTAGAATACTTTCTAGCCCGTATGTCAGGGATTTGACAAATTCAAGTCATTTGTGTAATAGTTCATATTCAGGGAACTGGGAGATCCGATTCGCTTATATTCGAGTCCACACTCTGGGGAGTTAGAGCACTCCAGTCCGCACTCTGGGGACTTGGAGGTTTAAGTCGTTTATACTCTAGTCCGCGCTCTGGGGACTTAGAGTACTCTAGTCCACGCTCTGAGGACTTGGAGGTTTAAGTCATTTATACTCTAGTCCGCGCTCTGGGGACTTAGAGTACTCTAGTCCACGCTCTGGGGACTTGGAGGTTTAAGTCGTTTATACTCTAGTCCGCGCTCTGGGGACTTAGAGTACTCCAGTCCGCACTCTGGGGACTTGGAGGTTTAAGTCGTTTATACTCTAGTCCGCGCTCTGGGGACTTAGAGTACTCCAGTCTGCACTCTGGGGACTTGGAGGTTTTAGTCGTTTATACTCCAGTCCGCGCTCTGGGGACTTAGAGTACTCCAGTCCGCACTCTGGGGACTTGGAGGTTTAAGTCGTTTATACTCTAGTCCGCGCTCTGGGGACTTAGAGTACTCCAGTCCGCACTCTAGGGACTTGGAGGTTTTAGTCGTTTATACTCTAGTCCGCGCTCTGGGGACTTAGAGTACTCCAGTCCGCACTCTGGGGACTTGGAGGTTTTAGTCGTTTATACTCTAGTCCACGCTCTGGGGACTTAGAGTACTCCAGTCCGCACTCTGAGGACTTGGTAGTTTTAGTCGTTTATACTCTAGTCCACGCTCTGGGGACTTAGAGTACTCCAGTCCGCACTCTGGGGACTTAGAGATTTAAGTCGTTTATACTCTAGTCCGTGCTCTGGGGACTTAGAGTACTCCAGTCCGCACTCTGGGGACTTGGAGGCTTAAGTCGTTTATACTCTAGTCCGCGCTCTGGGGACTTAGAGTACTCCAGTCCGCACTCTGGGGACTTGGAGGTTTAAGTCATTTATACTCTAGTCCGCGCTCTGGGGACTTAGAGTACTCCAGTCCGCACTCTGGGGACTTGGAGGTTTAAGTCGTTTATACTCTAGTCCGCGCTCTGGGGACTTAGAGTACTCCAGTCCGCACTCTGGGGACTTGGAGGTTTAAGTCGTTTATACTCTAGTCCGCGCTCTGGGGACTTAGAGTACTCCAGTCCGCACTCTGGGGACTTGGAGGTTTAATTCGTTTATACTCTAGTCCGCGCTCTGGGGACTTAGAGTACTCCAGTCCGCACTCTGGGGACTTGGAGGTTTAAGTTGAGAGCAGTCGTATTTCCACTCTTTAATTTGTATTCATCTACTGTATCGAGGCTAATGTCATCGAATGAACAATCGAACCACGTTTGCTCGCGGGATGGGATTCTACCCCCAGGATGAGGGACGGAATTTGAAAAATGGATGATCGATTCTCGTCCGCTTGGTGATTATAGCTCTTCCAATCAAGTCAAGGAAGGAGGTATATGACAGATGGTTGGATTACATCCATGCTGGGGTTGGATAATCAAGTCTCGCACAATTTGCTTCGTATCTCTTTCCAGAAAGCAAGGATGATGGATTACTGGGTAGACAAAGTAAGTTGCATATGTTTCACGGTGCAGTTGCGTCCATGTATTGAGAGCGATGGTTAGCAAGTAGGCAGTCTACCATAGCTACTTCAAGTTGGGCTTTCGAACAACCTTTCGTGTTCAGGGTAGGATTTGATGTGTAGATGATCAAATCACGTCCACTCTAGACAGATCCTGGCACCACTGAGTTTCAGGAGGGGCATCTGTTACTTTGTCGAACTTTGTTCTATGACTCGATTTGAGTGGATGATCAGGCCATACCCATTCCAAGCCTTGCTCAGGTCTCCGAGTCAAACATGGAGGTCGATGGATGGATGGTCGGTTGTTCGAATCGATCATAAGTTGAGCATACGAACTTGGATCGTCTTGAAACTTGGAACGTTGGCTTCCCTGGCTTTGATTGTTATGTCTTGTTAATCGTGGCTCGATCCAGACTCGGACAAAATCCATCGATATCCATAGTGAGCCTTTGTGTAACCGATCTCCAAGACGAACTGTCACTGGTTTCTAATCAAATTCTTGGTGTCACGGCCTTGCCAAAAGGCGGGATAACATTTGCCCCCCAAAGGACGTCTTGTGTAAACATGACGTGCTTTGAAAAACTGCAGTCTTTCATGCTGAATATTTCCGTTCAGTTGATTGCTTGATAGTCGTCTTTTAATCGTTTCGTTGCAATCTTCTTTTAGACAAATGTTCAACTAACGTGCTTTGCTTTGGTTCTGCCCCCAGTTTTGGGAACAAGATAGTCAAATTATAAAGGTCTAGTGGAGTGTCAATGAGAGAGACTGTACTTAGGAAACATAGAGTAGGATTAGAGACACTTATCCTGTGATATCCCGGGGATTTCAAAGAAATTAAATATGATAATCTCCTTATAAATTAATTAAATTTGGCAAAATTATTTTATTCAAACAATAAAAATGTATTGTATATATATATGTGTGTGAATATAGATTTTTTTTAGCAGAGTATTTATTTCAAATTGAAATGATGGATGTTTAAATATATATATCAAATTGATTTTAAGATTGATTTTAAAATTTTATTTAAAAATTGGTTTGAACTTATATTTGGATTTCAAAGAGATGATATATATATATATATATATATCTTAATATATATTTTGGATTTAAAGGTATGTATAAATGATTTTTTGTATAAATATAGTTTGTCTTATTCTATTTCTTTAAAAAGATTTTCATTTATATAATTAAAATATGCATTTAGTTATTAGGAAAATAAATTATAAAAGCTTATTTAATAAAAAAAAATTTTATTTATGCATGAGAGATATATGTGTTAACTTATAAACACCTCTAATAACATGTGTAAATTTATCAAATGAGTTTAGTGACAAGTGTCACATTTTTATTTTATTTCTTTAATTTTATTAAATCAAAATTTAAATCTATATAGCACTACTTCTTATTCTTCATTCATTTTTTTTCATCTCATTCTCTTAAAAATCAAGCTACGGCCATTTACAAATCAAAGAAAAAAAAAACCAAAAACCTGTAAACATCTTCAAACAAATTATAGAATTCAAAGTAAATCAAACATATAGCAAATCAGTTTCAAAAGTTCTTCTACAAGATTCAAGTCGCAAGAATCAGCAACCTCAAATCTAAACAAGTATTTCAAAGTTCTGGATCAAGCTAATCAAGATTAAAGTTTTTTCAAACTTTTCAAACACTCTGTTCAACATCATAAGCCTGGTGAGTAAACTAAACTTGTTATATATTGAGGCATGAGATTGATACCTGAAGTTGTGTGAAATGTTCCATGAATATATGAATATACTTTGCATGAATAGGTATAGAGTTATATGTGCATGTCTGGGTTTGAATGTGTATGATTGTGTTCAAAACCATTGTCTCTGTTCTTGTTGTTCAAGCTTCAAAACTTGAAGAAAATTTAAGATCTTCTTCTCTGAATATTTTTAGGCTTCAATATATAAAATAAAAGTTGTTTGTTATATCAAATGTAAAATTTAAAATGTTTTAAAGTTAAAAATCTGAAGCTAGTTTAAAAAAAAAAGGAAGAAGAACAGTCGGAATTTAATTATCTCAAAAAAATTCGACTTGAATGATTTCCAGAATCAAGTATATAATCGATTTTGTTTATGAAATCTAGGATTTTTAAAAATAAAATCATGATTTTTAAAGTAGTAAATCGAGAGAAATCGATAGATGAACGTTATTTGAGTTTCGAGCATTTTCTGGTGATCAACGGAACTTGGGTGGTCGAAGTTTCTGTTAAAGCTAGCCTGGAGGTAGGCGAAGTTGGCGAAAATAGTCGGAGTTATTCTCGTTTCCCATGGTGGCCGGACAAGGTGGAAGTAGGGTTTAACCCTGGTTTTAAGTCGAGACTGGAATCAGGTGACCGCGCCATCGACAGAGCATCGGAGGAGACCGGACGTGGGGGAAATGAAGCGTGATGTAGTGGCGAACCTATGGTCAGAGTGTCGTGACTTCAGGTGGTCGGAGGCGATGGATTGTGGTGGTTTTCAGTTAGGGATTGGGTTCCAGTTTTTGATCGTTGAACTCGATTTTGAGTTGCTGTTGTTTTCGTTGATCGGAGAGGTCGAGTAAGGTGGCGAGGTTATCGGCGACTCGATGGTGGTCGGAGCCTTGATCGGAGGGGGCCTGGCCTTGTGTGCACGTGCACATGTGCCATTCGTGTACGTTACTGTTGGTTAACGAGAGATTGGAGAAGATGAAGTTGAACTCGGGTTTTGTCTCAGGAAATTTGGTGATCGCTCGTGTTCGTGAGGGTAGTTTTAGCAGTTGTTGTTTTAGAAAAACTCGAGATGGTCTCGAGTAGAAGGTGGGATAACTCCAAGCAGGGAAGAACAAAGTTTTAAAACCTGTTTAATAAAGTTCTTTCGGAAATTTAAAAAAAAAATGAAATTGTTTTAATCTTTTCTTAAATAAATTATTTCCTTAATTGTCGTTTAAAACTTTAATTAAAGTATGGTCTGTTGTTAATTCAAGTGTGTTAAAAACTTAAAAATATTTTAAACTCAATTGTTTTTTTTTAAATAAAGTTAAATGTTAATTAAAGGAAATATTTTGATGATATGATTAATTAACAAAGGAAAAATAATTTTTAAAGGTAATTAAGATTTTGATAATTGAATAAAGAGTAATTAATTATTTAAATTATTAATAATAAAATAATAGTTAAAGATTATAAATTAATTAATTGAGAGTTTAATTAATTTGTAATTAAGAATTATTAATTAGATAATTAAAGCTAATTAATTAATAAATTAGTAGTTAATTAAATAAAAATTAATTGGGGATTAATAATTGATAAATTAAGTAATTAATTGGTAATTAGCAATTAATTAGTTGATAATTAAAGGTTAATTAATAAAGTATTAAGAATAAATTAAATTGTAATTAATGATTAAGGATAAATTAATTTGTAATTAAGTTTTATTAATTAATAATTGAGGTTTATTAATTAATAGTTAAAGGATAATTAATCTCTGATTCAGGTTAATTAAATGACTTATAAAAGTAATTAAGGTATAATTAATTAATGTTAAGTAAGCCGGATTTAAAAATAATTAAAGTAATTAATTTAATTTATTTGGAGATTAAATTAAGTTAATTAGGAATTGAACACCTAGTTAATCTTGCTTATGATTGATAAATCTGAATTGAATGTCTTGGTTTGTTTGAATATCTCTAATATGATATTCTGTGATATGAATTGTTTTGGATTGAACTGTGATAATGTAAGTTAACGATCTGTGATGAATTGCTGTGTGAATATGTTGTTCTGAAGATTAATTGAATTATTTTACTTAAATAACTTGGGTTAAGATGACATTGGATTCGAAGAAACAGGAGTCGGGTATTAGTTAATACCCGAAACCACTTCGATTTGAAATCTTCCATAATTCTTTATGGATTGATATGTGAAATCAAATAGGCCGGTTCGGGATAATATGGACCATTTAAACTAAGTTGGATACTTAGATATAGTTTTATGGAAATAAGTGTGACTATATAAGTTGTTTACTTATAGTAAAGTATGAGTTACCCGGGTTTGAATAAGTTCTATGAATTAAAATTTCATGTTAAATGAGTTTACTCACGCTGGTTTCCAGCCTGACCCGGGTGTTACTTTGATGTAATGCTCGGGTCAGACCGAGTATTACAGATTTCCAGGTAAGGACGTTTTGGAGCTCAGGAGGCGAGCTGGATGGCAGGAACGTATGGAGTGTATTCCGCTATGATATATTATAGTTGTCCGAGACATGTTAATTCTAACTGTATAGTATATTTGTGAATGTTGTAACTCTGATGTATAAAAATGTAATTAACAAATACAGGTTTTCTTTGTATAAATGCTATTATTTGTTATTATATTTAATCCGCTGCGAATGTGAGATGTTGTGTTTTCTGTTCTTCTTTCTTCTTTCTGTTTCTTTCTTCTATCTCTTTTCTTTTTCTCCTAACTATCTGGAATTTTCGGGTTCGAAAATTCCGGGTCGTTACAGTTGGTATCAGAGCAGAAGGTTAAGCGAGAACCTGGCTCTGTTGGGATTACTCGTTAAGAATAGGGTCAATGGTACCCTAAAACGAGTTGAGTGTATATATATATGAGAGCGTACTTGTTATTTTCATATATAAAGATTTTAAATGATTTTATATAGGAATATATTTTAATATATAAAATGATATTTCTTTCTAATAAATATTAAGGTAATTGGTTGTTAAAATATTGGAATTAAATTAAGTGGTAATAGAAATACAACCAAATTAAAACTGAATAAAGATAAGTTTGAAATGAATTCAAACTGAAATTAAAATCTTGAATTTGTAGGAGTGTTATCAAGAATAAAGATAATAATGAATTGTTTTCCAGATATGATAATCTTGGTTATTATCATAAATGGTAGTTGTGATTAATAATGAATGTTGTTAATAATTAAGCAAAATGAAATGTTTTAGAGAAATAAACCTTTAGGTAAATATAACTTATAAATTGGAATTAAAGATAATTTAAAAATTGTAAATCTAAATCCAGAAAACTTGAAATTGTTTTAAAGAAGTTTGTTTTGAATTAAAACCAAAGGTGGTTTAAAAATTTAAGGTATAACTTGGTGTGTAAAGAAAATGTATATATGAAGATATACATAATACTAAGGATGATTTGAAATAACTCTTAGTGTTGAGTTTTAAATTGGAATGTGATATGAAAACCCAAAGTGATAAGTTTTTGAATTTATAAGTGGGAAGATTATTAATATAATTGAATTAAAGTTAATTAATTAAAGATTAATTAATTAAAGGATTAAGGTTAATTAATAATTTGATTAATTACTAGTTAAGGTAATTAATTAAAAGAGAGTGATTAATTAAGGAAGTAATTAAGGATCATTAATTTATATAATAAATAATTAAGGGTTCATTAATTAAGATAAATTAATGAATATGGTTAATTAAAGATTAATTATTTAATTATAGTAATTTAATGATAGTAATTAAAAGTAAAGGTTAATTTGATTTAAAGGATTAAATCAACATTTAAAAATTTAATTCAAATTTATATAATTTGAGATGGTTTTAAGTTGAGATTTGAATAGAATTAGTTCAAATTGAATTTGATTTGAATTAATTAGAATTGTGATTGAAGATGTATAAGTTTAAAAATTCAAATGGTAAATTAGAATTGAAATAATTTGAAATTGAAGCTGGTTCAATTTGAAATTAATCCAAATTGATTTGAAATAATTTGGAATTGTGATTAAAGTTGAATAAATTTAAAAATAAAATGGAATTTGATTTGAATTTGGAAAGGAATTAAGGTTAATTCAACTTGAATTGGAATTAAATCAATTTCAATTGAAATTGAAGTATTGAGTCAATTTAAATGGAAGGGAAAATTTAAATTGAATTGATGGGAAATTAATTGAAATTGGAGATTGGGAAATTAAACAGTTTGGCTCTGGATTATTTTCAAAATAAATTGTTTAAATACAAATATATTTTTCCAAACTATTTACTATACAAATCTTTCTTCTTAAAATCCCAAACTATCTTATACTTATTTTACAATTATTTTGGAACTATTTAACTATTTTGAAACTGTTTTATAAACTAATTACTATTTTTCAGTTACTTATATCTAATCACCATTTTAAAAACTATTTTGCAATTTTCTAACTATTTTATACTTACTTAACTATTTTACAGCTATTTTACAAACTAATAACTATTTTTCAACTACTTATCTATTTTAAACTTTTTCAAGCTATTTTTAAATTTAAATTGGTCAGAGTTCAAACTGTTTGTAATTGAAGTAATAACTCAATTGGAAATGGAAGCAATTGAGAATAAGTGAATAGAATTAAAGGAAATGTGAATAGAAAAGAGAATTGATTTGGCTAATAACCAATAAAGATAAATACGTAGGATATACGTATACTATTCTATTCGCATAGTGGTTTGATCCAGATTCGAGCACATAATTTCGAGATAATATTATCGATCCGAGTTAGAATTTTTCACTCGATTTTCGACGGCGAACCTGAATATGGATTGTTGATTGGTTCTGGATATTCTCTATCATAGCTACGACTATGCAAGGAGAATAACGGTTTCTGATCAAGAAACCAGATCTGAGTCCGCACTAGGAAGTCGGGTGGACGATACTAGTTCGGAAGAGAAATTGTGTGATCGAGTGAGCGATCAGACTGATATTGCATACGGATGATATGTGTACATCGTACGAGTTTGGATGAAATTGATATTGAAATTTGTAGATAAAACTGTAAAATGGTTCTGAAATAGAAGGGTATATTTTGAGAAATAAATGATTGAAGTAAAATGTGAGTTGAATATTTCTATGATTAGAACTCATTTTATAAAAAAAAAAATGGTATGGTTAATAACTTTATAAAAGAATAATCAAATTTGAATATTTGATTTGGAATAAAACAAAGTTATCTTTGTTATATAAAATAAATCTTCCCTTGTTAAATCTATAGTCAGAATAGAAAAGGGTTTTGAAAATATTTGAAGTATAAAAAAAAAAAAAGTTTTATACAAGTTTGAAATAATCCAAAGATTTTCAAAGTTATATATATCTATATATATATATAAAGGATCTTATGAGAATGATTTTGGAAAAAGGTTTTGGGAACCTATGATTTTGGAAAAGGCTTTTGATTTTTGGGAAAATCAATTTTAGATTTTGGAAAGCAAAGTTTGGAACTATCGATTTTGGATATCGATTTTGTGTAAAGGAGATTTTGATAAATCATAAAGGGTATGATTTGAAGATACTATAAGTATATAGTATAAAATGTTTTGAGTATAGCTCTGGGGAAAAAGGTGCTCCCTTGAAATGAACTTCTCAGGAGTACCACTGGGTGGTACTGCCTTGAGCCCCAAGGGGGGTTTCTAAAGTTGATCCTGTGAGGAGTCCGGACAAAACTAGTTCCTGAGGATTATTTGTGTAGCGAAAGTCGAGGGGCTGGTGCCCACAGAGGCATTTGAGTTATGCTGTGACAACAATTTAACTCAATGTCACTGCGATCTACTGCAGACCATAGCGGAAGTCATGTGTGCCGCTGAGAGCCAACTGTCTACGTTTGATTTTATATCGGTAGACTGTGACACTATGGTAACATAGCGAAAGTCGTTTGAGCCGCTGAGAGCCAACTGTCTACGTTTGATTTTATATCGGTAGACTGCGACCTATGTGGAGGAGTTTCATTTTGACAGCGAAATCGTGTGTGCCGCTGAGAGCCAACAGTTACATGGACTTTTGCTGCGACGGCAACGTAACCCTGGATGTAACTGCGATCTGTTGTGGGTTCCATGCTATCATCAGTTACATGGACTTTTGCTGCGATGGCAACGTAACCCGTGATGTAACTGTGACCATGGATGGGGGTGATGATTTCCAGAGCATTCTCACCAAAAATGTTTCCTCTATTTTCAAAAATGTTTTCTATATTTTCAATAAATTATTTTCCAAATATTTTCACTGGGTGTTGAAAACGGGTTTGCTAAGTCCTTATAGATTTTCAGTCCGACGTCTGATCAACGTATGACCGAATTTCTGTGAGAACAAGGATGGACTTGTTGAGACATTGAGTTATAAAAGTATTTTTATACAAAACTATTTTTGTAATATTATATAGATTTTAAAATATTTTAAAAATTTAATATAAAGGGAGTTTATAGTTTAAAATGTTCAACAATAAATTTATCTGATAATAAGTAAATAATAAATTTTGGCTTCGTTCCTTTTCGAGGACGAAAAGATTCTAAGGGGGAAGGAATGTGATATCCCGGGGATTTCAAAGAAATTAAATATGATAATCTCCTTATAAATTAATTAAATTTGGCAAAATTATTTTATTCAAACAATAAAAATGTATTGTATATATATATGTGTGTGAATATAGATTTTTTTAGCAGAGTATTTATTTCAAATTGAAATGATGGATGTTTAAATATATATATCAAATTGATTTTAAGATTGATTTTAAAATTTTATTTAAAAATTGGTTTGAACTTATATTTGGATTTCAAAGAGATGATATATATATATATATATATCTTAATATATATTTTGGATTTAAAGGTATGTATAAATGATTTTTTGTATAAATATACTTTGTCTTATTCTATTTCTTTAAAAAGATTTTCATTTATATAATTAAAATATGCATTTAGTTATTAGGAAAATAAATTATAAAAGCTTATTTAATAAATAAAAATTTTATTTATGCATGAGAGATATATGTGTTAACTTATAAACACCTCTAATAACATGTGTAAATTTATCAAATGAGTTTAGTGACAAGTGTCACATTTTTATTTTATTTCTTTAATTTTATTAAATCAAAATTTAAATCTATATAGCACTACTTCTTATTCTTCATTCATTTTTTTTCATCTCATTCTCTTAAAAATCAAGCTACGGCCATTTACAAATCAAAGAAAAAAAAATACCAAAAACCTGTAAACATCTTCAAACAAATTATAGAATTCAAAGTAAATCAAACATATAGAAAATCAGTTTCAAAAGTTCTTCTACAAGATTCAAGTCGCAAGAATCAGCAACCTCAAATCTAAACAAGTATTTCAAAGTTCTGGATCAAGCTAATCAAGATTAAAGTTTTTTCAAACTTTTCAAACACTCTGTTCAACATCATAAGCCTGGTGAGTAAACTAAACTTGTTATATATTGAGGCATGAGATTGATACCTGAAGTTGTGTGAAATGTTCCATGAATATATGAATATACTTTGCATGAATAGGTATAGAGTTATATGTGCATGTCTGGGTTTGAATGTGTATGATTGTGTTCAAAACCATTGTCTCTGTTCTTGTTGTTCAAGCTTCAAAACTTGAAGAAAATTTAAGATCTTCTTCTCTGAATATTTTTAGGCTTCAATATATAAAATAAAAGTTGTTTGTTATATCAAATGTAAAATTTAAAATGTTTTAAAGTTAAAAATCTGAAGCTAGTTTAAAAAAAAAGGAAGAAGAACAGTCGGAATTTAATTATCTCAAAAAAATTCGACTTGAATGATTTCCAGAATCAAGTATATAATCGATTTTGTTTATGAAATCTAGGATTTTTAAAAATAAAATCATGATTTTTAAAGTAGTAAATCGAGAGAAATCGATAGATGAACGTTATTTGAGTTTCGAGCATTTTCTGGTGATCAACGGAACTTGGGTGGTCGAAGTTTCTGTTAAAACTAGCCTGGAGGTAGGCGAAGTTGGCGAAAATAGTCGGAGTTATTCTCGTTTCCCATGGTGGCCGGACAAGGTGGAAGTAGGGTTTAACCCTGGTTTTAAGTCGAGACTGGAATCAGGTGACCGCGCCATCGACAGAGCATCGGAGGAGACCGGACGTGGGGGAAATGAAGCGTGATGTAGTGGCGAACCTATGGTCAGAGTGTCGTGACTTCAGGTGGTCGGAGGCGATGGATTGTGGTGGTTTTCAGTTAGGGATTGGGTTCCAGTTTTTGGTCGTTGAACTCGATTTTGAGTTGCTGTTGTTTTCGTTGATCGGAGAGGTCGAGTAAGGTGGCGAGGTTATCGGCGACTCGATGGTGGTCGGAGCCTTGATCGGAGAGGGCCTGGCCTTGTGTGCACGTGCACATGTGCCATTCGTGTACGTTACTGTTGGTTAACGAGAGATTGGAGAAGATGAAGTTGAACTCGGGTTTTGTCTCAGGAAATTTGGTGATCGCTCGTGTTCGTGAGGGTAGTTTTAGCAGTTGTTGTTTTAGAAAAACTCGAGATGGTCTCGAGTAGAAGGTGGGATAACTCCAAGCAGGGAAGAACAAAGTTTTAAAACCTGTTTAATAAAGTTCTTTCGGAAATTTAAAAAAAAAAATGAAATTGTTTTAATCTTTTCTTAAATAAATTATTTCCTTAATTGTCGTTTAAAACTTTAATTAAAGTATGGTCTGTTGTTAATTCAAGTGTGTTAAAAACTTAAAAATATTTTAAACTCAATTGTTTTTTTTTAAATAAAGTTAAATGTTAATTAAAGGAAATATTTTGATGATATGATTAATTAACAAAGGAAAAATAATTTTTAAAGGTAATTAAGATTTTGATAATTGAATAAAGAGTAATTAATTATTTAAATTATTAATAATAAAATAATAGTTAAAGATTATAAATTAATTAATTGAGAGTTTAATTAATTTGTAATTAAGAATTATTAATTAGATAATTAAAGCTAATTAATTAATAAATTAGTAGTTAATTAAATAAAAATTAATTGGGGATTAATAATTGATAAATTAAGTAATTAATTGGTAATTAGCAATTAATTAGTTGATAATTAAAGGTTAATTAATAAAGTATTAAGAATAAATTAAATTGTAATTAATGATTAAGGATAAATTAATTTGTAATTAAGTTTTATTAATTAATAATTGAGGTTTATTAATTAATAGTTAAAGGATAATTAATCTCTGATTCAGGTTAATTAAATGACTTATAAAAGTAATTAAGGTATAATTAATTAATGTTAAGTAAGCCGGATTTAAAAATAATTAAAGTAATTAATTTAATTTATTTGGAGATTAAATTAAGTTAATTAGGAATTGAACACCTAGTTAATCTTGCTTATGATTGATAAATCTGAATTGAATGTCTTGGTTTGTTTGAATATCTCTAATATGATATTCTGTGATATGAATTGTTTTGGATTGAACTGTGATAATGTAAGTTAACGATCTGTGATGAATTGCTGTGTGAATATGTTGTTCTGAAGATTAATTGAATTATTTTACTTAAATAACTTGGGTTAAGATGACATTGGATTCGAAGAAACAGGAGTCGGGTATTAGTTAATACCCGAAACCACTTCGATTTGAAATCTTCCATAATTCTTTATGGATTGATATGTGAAATCAAATAGGCCGGTTCGGGATAATATGGACCATTTAAACTAAGTTGGATACTTAGATATAGTTTTATGGAAATAAGTGTGACTATATAAGTTGTTTACTTATAGTAAAGTATGAGTTACCCGGGTTTGAATAAGTTCTATGAATTAAAATTTCATGTTAAATGAGTTTACTCACGCTGGTTTCCAGCCTGACCCGGGTGTTACTTTGATGTAATGCTCGGGTCAGACCGAGTATTACAGATTTCCAGGTAAGGACGTTTTGGAGCTCAGGAGGCGAGCTGGATGGCAGGAACGTATGGAGTGTATTCCGCTATGATATATTATAGTTGTCCGAGACATGTTAATTCTAACTGTATAGTATATTTGTGAATGTTGTAACTCTGATGTATAAAAATGTAATTAACAAATACAGGTTTTCTTTGTATAAATGCTATTATTTGTTATTATATTTAATCCGCTGCGAATGTGAGATGTTGTGTTTTCTGTTCTTCTTTCTTCTTTCTGTTTCTTTCTTCTATCTCTTTTCTTTTTCTCCTAATTATCTGGAATTTTCGAGTTCGAAAATTCCGGGTCGTTACATATCCTGACTTGTTTGATGGTAGGTTTTACCTTTATGTTTTATTGATGTATGCACCTTATCGTAATTTCGAGAACGAAATTCTTTAAGGAGGGTAGTTTGTGATAACCCTAATTTTGACTAAACTTATTTAGAACATTTAATTAGATAAATTAAATGAAATAATGTAAAGGGATAAGGAAATTGAGATTTGGCAATTAAGTTTGGGCCGTGCCTTAGTTAATAAACTAATTAGAGAAATAAAAAGTTAGGATAAGAAGGAGGAAAATGATAATGACAAAATGAGAATAGCCTTCATTCCTACCCTTAAACCCTTCTATCTTCATTTCCTTCATTCATTTACACACATACAAACTAAACATAGAGTGAGGCCAGCCATAGCAAAGGGAAAACAAGAAGGAAACAAAAAGATTAAAAGAATCAAAGCTAAAAGAAATCAAGTCTACACCAAATCTCATCTTTCTCGTCCAAAGCAAGGTGAACAATGAATATACCTCTCATGTTTTGAATTATGTTTTAGTTTTACGTATAAATCCATTTCTTTTGTAAGTATTATGCCATGTTTTAGTAGTTTGAATGATTATATTCTTTTTGGTCATTTTTAGAATTTAAATATAAAATTTAGTGATATGTCTGAGTTGGAAACCCTATCATATGATACCCAAAAGACTTGAGATTTTGATATGATATTAGAAATATCATTTTAGAAGTGGGTTTTTAATTTCATTATTTTCCAAGCAAGGATGGATTTTATATGAATTTTCTAAGTGGAGAAATTGGTGGATTTCAGGTTTAATTATTTAAAATAATTAAATAAGTTTTTGGCCCTAAAAATTTTATAGGTCAATGATTATGATTAATTTGATTTATTTTGATTTTTGGGGAATTTTCCTAAGAGCGTAGAAATAATAAATAAATTGCTTAAGTCTAAAGGACTTATTTGTTTAAGTGGAATGTTTATAATATGGGTTAAATTGTAAAAATAATTAGCATAGAAAATTATGGCATGTGGTAGTTTTTCAGTAAAGGAATTTGATAAAGGTTTGCTAGCCAATGAGATTTTTACATATTATAGAGGTTTGATGAAAAGAAACAACTTTTTATAGTAATATTGCAGTTTTAAAGTTATTTACAACTCCGCCATGATGACATTGTCCATGTCAAGCCACATCTCATTACATCTCAGAATCAGCGACCTGGAACAAACCAATACGTATGATGTCAATGAGCTTGGCATGAAATGGAATGTGTTGGACCACGTCAAGGTTATAGTAACAAAGATAGAGAAATGGTCTTCGATATGGGCATGTCGAGACGCATGAATGCCGCGTTTTTAATAAGAAGCATGATGTCGCATACACTTCTTAGTGTTTTTTCCTCGAAGAACCCGATGGTCATCGAGCCTACGCTATGTGCTTTCAACTTGTTGTTGAGCCTAATATATGTCGCATTTAACTTGCCATCGAGGCTAACTCTTGCCGCTTTTTAACTTGTCATCGAATTAGTACTATGCCGCTTTTAATATTGTTATCGAGCTTAGTCAATGCCTTTAACTAGTCTTCAACCCTAACCCATGTTTTGATAGATATCGAGCTTAACCCATAATATATATTTTATACCCTCAATGAGGCATTGATGCCAATGTTTTTAGAGTCGTCGAAGTTCAATTTTTATAGTTTATCACTATGATTTATGAAGTAATAACTTCGACATCATCCCCATATATTTTTAAATAAAAGACTTCGACATGCTTTTGAATGGGAAAAGATTTTAATGGTGATGGCGTCGTCGGGTTTTACTATTGTAAAGGTTTTACATAGTTTTGGTCTTGTGGTCTAAGTTTTGTGAAGGTCGAAGACCCTAATGATTTCAAATTTCATCAACAATTTTTTGTAAAGCATATATCATGGCATAAGTATTGATTAAAGTAAAAAACCAATGTCTTCCTTGTTTTAAGAATTATTTCAAGCGTTAAATCATTTACAAAGATTTTGTTTTCAAGGAAATATGGATAGGGTAGTTAAGCTAGAATTTTACTAAAATAATGACTTAGAGATTAGAAAACCAGATGGGATTGGCATAGGGTCACGCCTTATACTTTAGCTAGTAGCCCCTAGCTAATATAGGTCCAAAATTCTAGTATGTAGAGCAATGTCATGTGCAAGGACCCGTATTTTTGATTATTAAAAACTATTAAATTAAATAAGATTTTGAAATTTAATACTGTGAGAAATTAAAATTTATGATTTATTAATAAGAAAAATAATTAGAATATGATTTTATAATGTTGTTTGAATGTTATTGATAACTATTTCAATGTAATTTTAATCAATTGAAATAATTGTAAAGTTAATTTGGTTATAATTGTAAATATGGAATAAATTAAATGTTGAATTAATGTTGAAATTATATGTTATTAATTGAAATAGGTTTATTATAGAATACAGAATCAATTAACTGGTACGTAAATTTATTAGCTTTTGTTTGTAAACAATAAATTCAAAAATGTGTTTGAATTACTAATGTGTAATAATTGTTTTAACTATTATTTTATTATTAAATCTGTTTGAAATTAATTTGGAAATCAATAAAATTAATATAATTGAAATATTGCAATTAATATGGTAAAAGACATTAACTGCAGAAATGAGTATAGTAAGATGGAAACTTATGTTAAATAAATTCATAAGGTATTGATTGATTTAATAATAAGAGTGTAAATCAAAATAAAAAGAATTCGATTGAAATTAAAATATAATTAACTGGGTTTTATTTCTGTTGTAATTGAACGCCGAAATAAGTGCAATATTTAAATACTGGATTTAACATGGAAATTTTATTTTTAAAGATTATAAATTTCTATGTAATCAAGAATGATAAAATTGTTAACTTTTAAATTTGAATTTAAAGGGTGATTTAAATCAATTTAATAATAATTTATTTAATTAACGTGAAAATTAACCATTTTGGCCACTGTCTCGGATTTCGATGAAACTAGTTTCATCGGATACATAACAGTGAATTATTATAGGATTTCAAGTTTCGTAGCGATCAGACTTATGGTTTGATCGTGCAGGCTCGAAACGCGTAGAAATCGATTTATGGAATTTAAATGAATATAATATGATTGTAAAAGCTAACTTCTGTATACAATGGAATTAAGGTTTGAAACTAGTTCCATTGAGTTTAAAAATATCGAATACCTATATTTTGATATATTGGATGACCTATTTTCGTTTCCAGGACGAAACAGGCTTTTTGGGTCGTTGTTATCGTTTCGACACAATTTGATATGTCCGTTCGTTTTTATCCATCTCTGTCTATATAAATGGATATGTTCTGAAACCCTAGCTTTCTTTTCCAACTTATGTACGTACTTCTCATCTGCTCCTTCCTTCTTCCAAATGGCTATCAACCCAAACCCTAATTCCCAAATTCAAAATCAAATTGAAAATTCAAACACTTCAAAACATATCAAATTATATATCGTTGGAAAGCTCTCGACAAGCGTAATCTAGATCTGCTGTTCGTTTTTGCAATTGAGTCTCAGATTGGCCAGAAACTATTGATGAAGTTTCGGCCGTCCATCCTAGGGTTTTCAATTCGACGGTGGATCGTCGATTATACGACGATCGGAAGGCACCGGTAGGTAGAGGGGGTCAAGCAGCATGCATCTATGGTCTCCGTTCATCAAGATGGTGCACAAATCATCAGAATTTGGCCATCATCTCGTGCGGAGGCGGAGCGATTTGGGACCATCGGAGTGGTGCGCGTGGCTAGGGGATGATTGGCCAGGCGTGGGCGTTCGCGTGGTGGTGCTCGATCGCGACGAAGTGGCGTGTGGAGGCACGCACATCAGTGGTCAGGTATGGCGGCTGAGTCGTGTACGAGGGTTTGAACGCGATTTAGGGTTTGGAAGGTAATCGGTTTACTAATTTGCCCTTTATTTTAATTTTAAATTTAATTAAATTTTTTAGTCTTCTAATGTTAATAACTTTTGCATACAAACTCGAATTTGGATGCAGTTTCTTCTGTTGCGATTGTATCGAAATTCCGTACAACATGGAACTGGTTTGGTTGAATTTGAAGACTGTTGGATTTTTGGGCTTTATTTGGATTTTGAATCGACTGTAAATCAAAGGTGAGTGATTTAATCCACTTACAAATACTAAACCTTCTTATGTTAGTTGAATCAAGTCTATAATGTGATAAGAAATTTATTGATTACTGTTTGGTAATTTAAATTGTCATCTAAATTTAATTTGAATTTATATTGAATTAAATTTCCATTTTAATTAATACTGAATTTAAATTGTTAGTTAAATATCTGATAATGATAACCAGTTAATTGTTGTGATTTATTGGCTGATTTGGATATCGATTGCGATGGATGTTTATTTTTTTTGACATTTTGGATGATTGGATGTTTATATCCCTGTTATCACTATGGGTTGAAATGATACATACCCGAACGATCTTATAGATTAGGGAAAATCGTTATGGGTTAAAATTATAAACCCGAGCGATTTATTGATTTGAAAATTATTGATTTGGGATACGAGTTAAAATGATATATATACCCGAGAAATTTAACTAATTTGGGTTGAAATTATACATACCCAATCACTTGACCATAGGGTAGAAAATTATATACGGACACCGTTGGTCGGTTTTAAATTATTTTCTAAATAGTAAAGTATGTTTGATTTATAAATTTGATTTTTAAATTTAATTTAATGATTTTATTTAAAAAAAAATATTTGGAAAATAATTTATTTTATATTTTTTAAAGTTTCAAATTATAAGTTAATATATGGTTTAAAAAGTAAATTTAAGATTTTTACTTATAATTTTATTTAGTTTTAAAAATATATTTTAAATGGTTTAAATTTTTATTTAATAAAATAGTTAATATAGTTTTAAGAGTTTTATATAAAATTTAATTTAATAAAATATTTAATATAGTTTTAATATATATTTTAAATTTAATTTAATATAATAAATACAGTTTTAATTTAAGATAATAAATATAGACTTTTATAATAACTTTAATAGATAAAAGATTTTAGAATTTTGTAAATGGTTATGTAAGGAATTTATAAAAGTTTTGTAAGAGATTTTATAATGGATTTTACAAAAGGATTTTATAAAATATTTTTATAAAGGATTTTATAATGGTTTTATAAAGAAGTTTATAAAGGTTTTAAAGGATTTTATAAAGGGGTTTTATAAAAGAACTTGTATAAAAGGATTTGGAAGCGGTTTAAAGGAATTTGTGTAGAAGTATATGAAAAGGGGAAGAGTTGAAAATTGTTTTGGAATTCATAAATAGCTTTATAAAGGGTTTTAAAGCATATAAATGGTTTATAAATAGTTTAAGGGAGATGTATAAATTATTTTTGAAATTGATTGAAAGAAAATCTTCCTCGGTATTTATGAATATATTTTTACTTTTGGAATAAGTATATAGATATCTTGATATGAAGGTATAAACTGTTTTCTCGATATATTATTATAAATGTTTATAAAAGGACCACGGTGTGAAATAAGCCATTGGTTGTTAAAGAGAACGGGGCCGAATATTGGCATACTCTCTGTCAATACCGAAACCACTTTAACAACCACGTACGTGGTGGAGAATCCAGAATGAAGTAGGATGGTTTGGCGAACGCTGCTGGTATGAGGTAACAACGTGGCCCTGACCTTCGGGTCAGCTTGATATGACTAAAACAGGAGCTATCCTGGGCCAAGTGAGGTCGCTCCTCCGATCGGACATGCTTCTTCGATACCATATCTGTCACTTTGATATTGATTTGGTGGCCACCATCGATTTGATTATGGGAGTGTGTTCCGAGGTGGGCGGTAGTAGCTGCTATGCGTTACCACCAGTCCAGGCGTGCAAAACGGTAGTCCTACCCTGGGCATTGCCTCGCATGCCTTGTCATATGCCTTATCGAGCCCAGTATTTGGTTTGTGTCGTACCTATGGAGTGCTCCCTGATAGCCCACCGGTTTGGTGGAGTTTACAGTACTGTATAGACTACGACATTTATAAAAATGTGTTAAGGGGGATATGGGTAATGCCTTAACGCTATTTTAATACTTTGCTTTACTGATATACATTATATATAGCGTATATTACTACATATAAATAGTTTAACGGATCCTTAGGAGATGGAAATCCCGAAACATATCTTAAGTTACTGCACACATCTTATACACTGGATATGAGGTGTAAAATCCCGTAAACATCTCTGAAGCCATTACACTCATATTTACTTATTGTTGATTTAACTTACATAAGATCTTTTAGTTCTGACTCGAGTGTTTTGTCTTTTCATTACGCTCAGGTCAGCCTGAACTTTTCAGTGTTGAAGATTTTATTTCTGGAGGACGAAAACAGAGTTTGGTATATATTATATTATTAGTAATTTTCCGGTGCATCATTATTGATATGTCATTGTTTTTACTCTGATTGTTGTAGAAAAATTTATAATCAAATGTATATTATAAACACCTTCATGGACTGTTTATTTGATTATTATATTTTGTCATTCTGCTGTGAGATTCTGTGTTTTGTTTTTCCTTCTTTTCTCTTAATTTCTTATTTACCCCATTAACAATCCTCCTTTTTGAATGGTTTGAGTTGACATATGTGGTTTATTATCGATTTAAACCGTCCAAAAAGGTGGGTCGTTACATCATGGGTAAGACTAAAAGAAGGTTACACACATAAAGGAATACACAGAGTAGAGATAGGTTATTGGTGAGCCCACAAAACCATTAGGATCAGTTGAACCTAGAAGTAGTAAGTTATGAATAGACCGTCTAGTTTCTCTCTAACAACAAGTTAGAACAATTATTATGTTTGGTAGGCCCAAGTCAGCCATAGGTTTTTAGTTAACCTGGTACGATGTTGGGACAGATATTCCACTGATTACCTATTTTTTATGCATATATGTTATTTTTATATTGTTTATTATAACCAGCTTGGTTGCAGGATTTTGATTGCAAAAGATATGCTTTTAAAGGATATTAATAAGGGAAAAACCCGTTCCACTAAGCGACATGGTCTCACTTAGTATCAATAAACCAAGATGTCATATTATTACTCACACCAGGCTTTTTGTATGACTCGAAGTTTATGTTTTCCCCTTAAACTCTCGGGTGCTTAAAATTTAATTTGAGTTGGTTGAGAGTTAAAGTTTTGAGGTTTAGTAGGTTTCGGCGAATAAAGCTTCCGAAGACATGTAGTAGGCAAAGATTAGCTATGTATGAGATTATTTATTTATCTATTCCGCTGTGGTTGAATGTTGTATGTAATGGCAAATGTTATAACTGTCTATTTAGTAACTCTAATCATCCAAGGAGGAATCTTTATATGTCGCTCTTGGCGTATTTTGTAATAATTATATTTATCTAAACCTGCACAACATTATGGGATTATGTACTGAATATGAATTGTCCATTTGAAATGTAATGAGCAAAATTGTTTGGAAATTGTGTTTGAAATATTTCATATTCTTATGCTTCTGATATTATGGATACATTAACATTACCGCATTTTGTCACCAGAAATTAATACTACAGATGACTGCAACATCTGTAGCGGTTAGTTTTGGGCCTTAAGACGGAGGATGATACACAACTTCTAATGTTTGTGAAAATTCCATTTTCGGAATTACTACTTATTAATTAATCTTTTTAATTAATTATAGTTCAATTTACAGGGTGTTACATTCTCTCCGTTAAAAGAATTTCGTCCTCGAAATTCCTCAAGGACTGAATCATGTGACATAGCACGCAACCATTCTAAGCTATCCAATCAATTAGTGTGCAACAAATTTTGCAGCCATCCATGTACAAGTGTATGGTGTATCATAACACATATGATATGTTTGCCGAGTAGTTCTAAATCAACGCCTCATATATATGCATTCTCTAAAACAATTTTGAAAATATGGTGCAAACAAACTATATATACTGGTAGTTCTATATGTATGCAAAATTTGAAAATCAAGATATTTGTTTTGGCATCTAAATTTTACCACACTTTTATGAATAGAAGTACAGTTCAACCAATTTTGCATCCAATCCCTACCATCCAATACCTAGCACATAATTTTCTAACATCCAAAATTTTGAAAATCCGATTTTCTAAACCTATATTTTTATGTCGAAAAAAGGGTTTAGATGGAGAATTCCATATTTCCATCCTTCTTCTATGTACCCATTTCACTGTACCTTGGAACCTTCTCTTTTGCCCCTAACTCTTTTCCAACTTTTCCAAGTATAGTACACATAAGCAAATTTATTTTTAAAATTTTAAAATTTTAAAGCAGAGTTATTTCAAAAAAAAGTTTTGTTCACCTATTGACAAGGCCTGGAAAAAGAATTCCTAAATCTAAAATAGCTTTTTTCCTTGTCACAAACCATATTTTACCTATTGTCACTTCTGCTGCGTAGTAAAATTCATATTTACTAATCCATTACTTTTTCTATGCTGAGCATGTGGCTTTTCAAAATTAAATAATTTTCCCTTTTCTTTTCAAAATCGTTTTCAATCATAATTTTATAATAGTTGACTTTTTTTTAAATATGAATTTACTTTTTAGAGATCTTACAAAAATATTTATATTTAAAAAAATTTAAGATTTGTACATGAAATATTCGAAAGTATTTGTTTTTAATTTTTTTTTTCAAAACAAATCGTGCCACATCAAACGCAATCAGAGTTTAGTTAATGGGCTAATGCCTATGATTAATCCTCACCCATTAGGCAATTAATAATAATCTTCAAAAACTCTTCTCTTATTTTAGAACAACAAACATCATGCAAGTATGTTTATAAATTTCTGCTCTTAAGGTATAGGGATAGTGAACCGTGGTTTTACAGCAACCTTTCTTGTCCTTCGCTCGCTAAAATTTATCTCCAAAATTTTACTACTTTTTGGTTTTTTTCTTATAACAGCTAATCAAATAAATTTCCAAATTTATTTTATAAACTTCTAGTCTTACTCTACATTAGTTAAGTATCTACATGAAATACCTTATTTATTCAGTTTTCCAATATATATAGTAGTCCATCTAGAAAATAAACACAGAAATAAAAAGGAACTTTTCTCACAAAATATCGTATGCGGTTTTATACAAACAAAGACAACTAATGCTTACAACTCAACTAACCTAAAAGAAACAATTACTGGAAGCTGCCCTTTAACATAGGTGACATTAATGATGTTGTGACGGTATCACTACTTACTTAAATTAAATGGATCTTTCTAACATGTCATTCTATTGTAACCCACATATCTTAACTGTCCTTTTTGGCTTCTAATAAATAAGGTCCATCCACTATTATCACAAAAAATTATATTACTATCTTCTTTTAATCCAAATATCTTGATAATATTCTCGAATCTTAGTATATGCTTTCTTTATTTTTTCCATGTGGGTATACACTAAAACTCGTAGAAATGTACTTTGATACCATTTCTCATTTCCTTATGGGTTCTTCTTTATGGTATTCACCCATATTCAATAAAACATTCCTAGGTTCAAACTAATATTCCTTATATCCAACGAGGATTAATTTTGATATTCTATGAGCATTCACTGCTATTTTACTTATAGCCTTCACTTTTACCCCATCTTACCTAGGTAGTTATCCCTATCTACTCCACATCAAAAATTTGGTTTGGTTTTCATCTTTATAAAATTATTAAACTTCACAACCATGAAGTGCCTAATCCACACCTTTTATCATTAAAAATACAACTTAGAAATTTTTTATTAAATTCCACAATAACTTAGTGTCTTAACTTTTGAAACTATAATTTAGAATTTTTGAATTAAGTTTATTTATCAAGTCCAAAAAGAAATGTTAGCAATTTAATTTTTAAAAGATCCTTTCTTTCATTTCAAATGAGGGTCAATTTTTATTACATGAATTGTCACTTAAATCAAATTTTCCTTTATCGCCTTTTTACAACAAAGATTTTACTTCCTAAAAGGGGAATTTATAACTCAAACTATTTTTTTAAGCTTTGTTCTCCAAAAACTCAATTTTTATACCAAACAATTTTCTTCAAAAATGCACTTTAAAGTGTTTCTAAAACATCCGTTATAACTTTAACAATAAAAACTAGAGTAAACAACAACAACTTCCATTTTACTACTTTCCCATCACTTATGCTCTTTCCACTTTTAACCTTAGCGGGGACTTTGATTGCATATGAGGGAGACTTTTAAAAGGTATTACAGTTATTGCACATATTTGTGGAAACTATCCGTTCTTTCTTTCAGTTTCCTATATTGTTTCTAATTACTAACATTGTTTGCATTTATATTTCATAATGTTACCACTATTTAACTTTCTTCTACCTTAACTGCTCTTATTAAATTGCTTCCCTTTATATAGCTTTTCTCCTAATTGACTGTATTCTTTATTGAACTATCGCGGTCCGTTCGCCTACTTCTTTGTTTTCAAGTTCTTATCTTCTTTTCATTCCTTTTTACCCTACTTAAAACCACTACAACTTCCTATTTCCCATCCCATTAAAAGTATTTTAAAACTATGAATTTACAAAATCATAAAAATCCCTAATACACATATGCTCTATTTTCTATTTATTTCAAAAGAAATATTTTTATTGAAACCCTTTATATAAACAGTTTTAAATTTAAACTAGCAATCCTATTTAAAATATAAAATAGTATTATATTATGCAGACGACTTTTAATATTTACTTATTTTCAAAAATAGAGTTTTCTACTTTAAATAAATCCTTTGAAGATAAATTCCAAAAATATATTATTTATATATTTTCTCAAACTTTTTTAATATTAAATTCTTTCATATGGGGTTGG
This sequence comes from Allium fistulosum, assembly GCA_030737815.1. NCBI lineage: Eukaryota > Viridiplantae > Streptophyta > Magnoliopsida > Asparagales > Amaryllidaceae > Allium > Allium fistulosum. The sequence goes on from CM060906.1 coordinate 333,448,805, forward strand.
ATTCAGAGTGGATTTTAATTGTCCCTTCTTTTGTACTTTTGTTCTTTTCCATTCACTTTCCAACTTATCTTCTCCCAGAATATTAAAATCTGGTTATTAACCTAGAGTTATTCCCGCACCTTCTTCTAGGAACTAGCTCAATTTTTACTTTTGGATATCTACAACATATAGATTCTTTACTTTTCATTTATCTAGATCTAACGTATATCATCAATTGGCAATTCTACGGGGATTTACAACCATTAGGCAATCCAGACCCAACAAGGGGGTCAACAAATTACCATCTAGCTTCAGGGACCTTCCGTATGTTACATTCATGATCTTCTTAAGTCAACACCTTTTAATATGACCTACTTCCCGTGGAATGATCGGGATAAGTGTATATCTTCAATTTCATCTATATTCCAACTCATGGTCGCACTATCTATCTTTTCAGAATATGGTTGCAACTACTTCTATAATCAAAATTTATGGGATTTGGCATATAATATATGTATATATATATATATATAATTATAGGTGAAAATACAAATATGTTCACTCAGTGTATCCTAATTCTTAAGATCGACTAACTTATGCTTTGATACCAAATGTAACAACCGCACTTCAATGAGCTCGAATTTTCGCTAAATCGAAAACCAAAGTCCACCAAAGTACGATTCATTGGTATTAGTACCCTGTAAATAAACAGAAATATATCAAAGCACTATCGATAAAACTCACAACGGAATAGTAGAGTATAATAAAACATATGATTACTGACCAAGCTTGACACCTTTGATCTCTAGTGCCCTTGCCAGTATCGAGCATGCAAAAGAAAATTTGTCCTTCCACCTTCCTGCTTTGTATGAGTACCTATCCCTCTAAAGCTATCATGTATGTCGTAATGAGAATGGGGCCATAACAACGCTCTAGTGACCGCTAAATTACACACTTTGTACATTACACTAGTTTATATCGATTCACCTCCATTACATGTTATATCTTTTAGTTTATTCAGTCGTCTTGACTTTACATACGCATATGATACGCCCCTTCTATTCGAGGTAGATAATAACTACATGCACACACACACGCACACACACACATATATATATATATATATAAGTACCATAGTCCCCCTTTGGACAAAGAAACTTTCCCCACTAGCATTCATCACTCAACATCTCATCAAGACTCAATATCAATATAGTATCACGTCCCCACCGCCGTGCATACCAAAGAACTCCCATAGTGCCTAATAATGGCATTACAACTATTTAACCGTATTCTATCTCGTCTTGCTTTAATCATGGACTCGGATCCCCAGACTATTCTATTCATTTGAAAGACCTCTATTAAAACGTTATCTAGCCTTGCCCTCTAACAACAAACAAACTCAAAAAAAATTATGAGGCAGTGCATGTCTTAAACGTATCTACAGCAGTAGGAGGTGTAGCCTGTTTAGCCGCAACCCTTGTCTTTCCGTAGATCAATACTTTGAAAATATTCATATACTTATCTCACCGGTATAAGTATACTCACAAAATGCTTTCGAAAGATTTCACTTCCAAGAGCCCACAGTTAGTTGGGTCAAAACCAATGTTGTTTAAAAATGGAGATAACGATAACCCAAAATGTTATTCCTTCGGTGTTAAGTATGGAAAAGAATGTTCCATACCATAGAAATTAAGAAGGTCATTTAGGAAATCAAATCTTTTTAATAAATAAACTCCTAAATAAAATCCCTTTTATAAGAATAAGCTCTAAATTCATTTATAGAATTCCTTTTATAAATCTCATCTCTATTTATAAAGTTTCTTTTATAAATATCAAATAAACTTATAACCTCCAATTATAAATCTCCAAATATACTTATAAGGCTGCTTATATTCACAAACTGTTTTTTATAAAATATTATCTATAAATTATAAATTTCCTTATACAAAATATCTAACCAAAATTTTAATCCTTCCTTTTAAAAACCCCAAATTTATTTAATAAACTCCCTTTTATAATTTTAAAAATATAAGTACAAGCCCCGATGTAAAACCAAACTCAAAATATAAATCTAAACTCCAAATATAATTATAAACTCATCTTTTTCCCATGACACGATCATTTTATATATTCAGAAAATTTACAAACTGGAATTAATAATTCCAATTTATCACAATGATTTTGATTTCCTTTTTATAGGATATTATTTATAAAACCTTTCTTATATTTTATAAAATGCTATTTATAAAACTATCTTCCACTTATAAAATAATATTTATAAATCTATTTCTTTATACCATATTTTATATAAATGATTCACAAATATTTATTTTGAATATTTCTATCTTCTTTAAAAAGGAAAATCCCTTTTGAAAACAAAAGATAACCCTTTTATTTTCCCCTTTAAAAATAAACATTTATTATAATAATAATTTCTATAAAAACGGATACTTCCTAAATAATTATTTAAAACACACACACGTATGTATATATATGTGTGTGTATATATATATATATATTAGAAAGAATAAATAAAGAATTTGAAATAAAATAGAATTTTTTAAAAAACTCATTTAAATTAAAATATCATAGAAATCCCAAAAAGACATATTCAAATATCATTTTCCAAAATGAAAATCAATTCCAAAATCAAACAGGAATTAACAATATTTCCAAAATACTATATCGAGGCCAATAGTTACTATAACACTTAACCAATGCTATAACTACCTTTTCTACTAAAAAAGGTTTAATTTTTTTCACATGTGTCTGTGTCACATCCAATATAGCCAGACAATCAAATTTTGGCATTTAACAATCTATATCAAAGGAATACAACTGAAATAAATCAATGAGTATATAATAGGAAATTAAAATTTACAACATTGAGAAATCCGGATTTCTCTACTAAAATTCACTATATTTCCAATATAATGCCAATCACTTTTAAAATTGGATATTTAACCAAGTCAGCTAATAATTTAACTAAGCACAAATGATCAAATTTAATCTACTATATAACATACTGATTAACCGAAAAGGTGAGTTTAACTCACCGAAATTCAAACGGATGCTAAATTGCTCCCTGTTTGAACTAAAATCAAACGACATCCGATTTTAGCTCAAAATTCCATTAACTCCAAATTCAACCAAACCAGCTCCATCACGTATATATCATCGTATTGAGTGTAACACAAAAATCTACGTCTCGATTGGACCTCGTATGAACAAGTGATCGATTTTTATAAGTTATTGAATAATTTAAAACAATTAAATTCCAATAATTACATTTATTTAACTTAATTACCCATCAATACATTTAAACTCCCTCTTCCACAAACATATCCCAGTGAAACTAGAATCTCCCTCCACCTTTGCTGCTGCCTTCCTCCGCCTCGTTCTCACTCATCCTTGCATGAAAACCCCTCCTGCTTACTTCGTTGAGTTCCTTCTCGCTTCCTCCTTCCACCGGACATGACAAAGTCATGCGCCCAGCCACCTAACAAAACGTATCTCCACCCTCCTCCCCTTTAACATGATTAAGTCGCGTTCTCTCACGGTGAACCGTATACCATAATTTTTGGCCACAAAGTGCCAAACCCTTCCACGAACGAGAATCTAAGCTTTGATTTGCCAAATTACAACCCTAGCTTGATAAAACCCTAACCCTAGTCTAGCCGAACCAATGCCTAACTGTCGACTTCCTCAACTTGCTGTTGCGCCCTACAATATTCACCTATAAGGTAGATATCTCCATAAGGATTTCAAAGATCCAATATTTATAATTTTTTGTTAAGTGGTTGAATTGATTTTGATTTTTGTAGGATGTGGGTTAACTTTCTTTTGTTTAACAGGAACCTAAAAATGAAAAGAGAAAGAGATGAGGAATAGTCAAGCATTTGACTTGTAGAAGTGTTTGGTATAGTTCATGGTATGATTTCTGGCATCTCATTACACAACATTTCATTTGTGTGCGAACCCCGAACGACAAAACAAAAAATACGGTCGCTCTCAGAACAGTGACGCGACCTTAAAACAATAATAATAAACACCGGTTATTCGATTCTTTAAAATAAAAAAACACCGACGTTTATCTAAAATCGTCAAACAATAATTTAAATAAATTTCTAAATTAAAAATTATGAAAAGATTAAATAAATTAAATTAAAAATACGTCAATAAAAATCGAGTCGTTATATTAAAAAAAATCTTATTATTTATTTGAACCATTATTACTGTAAATAAATTTACAAAATTAATTCACTATTATTATTTCTTAATTTAACTAGAGATAAATAAGACTATTAAATCCATTAATTAATATTCAGATTCAAAATCCAAATATTTAATTCACCATTCAAATATTAAATTCTCAATTCAAATGTAACCACCCGCAATTCCTCACATTTCAAGCTGACAATAAACCACACATGTCCTACTCGAATTGAACGAAAACGCGAATAGTTAGGGAAAGAAAGAAGAAGGAAGAGAAGAGAGAAAGAAACCAAACAACAACAGAATCAAACAACGCAGCGAAACAACATATAATATAATATCAATGATCTTTATAAAAGAGAAACTATAATATACATACATCAATCTGAGTACAGCATCAAATCACTAATCATCAGCTTGGATGGTTATAACAACCTGTCCTCCCAAATGTTGATACTTTTAAATAACCAATGCAACGGAAAATAAACATATACGTGAATACGACTTGATGACCTCCAGCTCATCTTCGGAAGCTTCAAAGCATCCAAACTGGATCTATAAATATACCAATCTGACCCGAGCATTAAAAGGGAGAATGCCAGGATCAGTCTAGTAAACCAGCGTGAGAAAACACATCTCAGTTTGATTTTAAAGTTATCAAAACTTTTCAAAACAAAGGTATCTCGTAAGACCACGCCGCACATAAACATGGACATGTTTTTACCTTACGATAACCAAAACCCTTCATACCAAATCCTCTGATATTATAATAGTGCTTAGGATACAAATACATATTAATCATAGCTGAAATTGTTACATTGATTAAATTCCAGCATAATAGGTTTACAATTAAAACCGAAAGCTCGTATTGGAGAATGGATTCCATAAAATGGCAGGTAAAAACTACCTTCTGTACAGTATATTTCTAGAGGAATGTACCGAGAATCAACAACTTTGAAACCTCTACACCTAGCAAGACTGGCCTACCCGCAGACCCATCTGGTGGCGGATATAACCGAATATGACATCACCTCCGTTGTTCCCAACCTACCCGTGGCCACAAGCATACACAACATACCCGAAATATAAAGGGTAATCTAGAAAGGTGATGACCATACCCTAATGGGAGCGACCCACTTAGCCTTACGGCATGCCCTGTTTAAGCCATTTCAAGGTGATGAGGCCCGAGGTAGCGATTACCTTTCACATAGCACACTCCACTTTGATTGCCACATTGCCAATTCCATCACTCACTATTGATTTCCACAAATGTACAACCTTTGAGCTCCTACGTCTCAGAGAGGGGTGTTAAGTATAAGAGAGTTACTTCCTACACCACCAAACAGATGTACGTTTGTAAAAATCAATTTACGTGTATGTTAGAAATGCAATATCAGACATTCGTCCATACAAGTTCTCTAGGAATAGGACAAACCGAAGGCACTCCCTACTACATCCTGTTGGGAGTCAACCCTAGGATTAGTAGCGAGCAGTCCTTGCATCGAAGATTTTCCTAATAGAGCACTACTGCCACCATATATATAATATGGAATTGTGGGGCTAGTGGTAAGCAGCCTTACATCATGAAGATCCACATCTTCAAAATCATTGTCTTCAACAATCTGCACTTTTGAACGCATACGTTGGTCCGAAGTGGTTTTCGGATAAATCCGATCTTGGTCTCTCTGGATCAACAATCGATAAGAGGCCCTCAACCTCATAAGGAAACCAAGTCCAGTAGACTGTTACGTTTCAAATTCTTAACTTGCTATCCTTTGGCCAAGAACGAAGCTCAATATTGGAGTACCATAGTCACTTTGCACAACTCGAATCAACATTCTTAACATCAAACGATAATCAAGCCTAGTTAGTTGGTCTCGTACTAAGTGCACAACTAATCGGTTCCCACATCAAGTCAAGGAACCAAAAATGGCCAAAAATACAATCTAGCACATAAGCAGTCACTAGGCCTATTTAGTTATTCTTTTATTAATTAAATTATCTTCCAAATAGTTATTTCAAAATATCTTTAAAAAGATATGTTCTCAAAACCATTTTAATCTTTCGATATTTGGAAACTATTTCCATATACTTATTTCAACGGTATGAGTATATTTACAAACCATCTCGATTCCAACACTTGGAAAATATCTCTATATAATTAAATCCGTAATAAGTATATTTATAAGTCTTTTGAGGAAAGCTTAATATTTTCTAAAACACGCTTTATTCGGTCAAAACGAATGTTGCATAAAACATCGTTACGACAACCCAAAATAATAATATAGGTATTCCATTATTTATATTTATGTAAATCACATATAGTATATAAAACATTTCCTTTTGGAAATCACTTACTATAACAACAGTGTTATAGTCTATGCCTTTCTTGCTTTCTCGAAAACGTTCATTACAATAATAAATGTTGAAATCTATGTTTTCATCACTTAGTACATTTTAAATCACTTTTTAAAACTATTAAACTCCATCTAAAAATATCGCTATCAAAACATTCCTTTAAAAGATTATTTTACCTTTTAAAATGTGAATATATTCCTTTATAAAAATCCATATTCAAATCTCAACATAAATTATTTCCATGTTTATAAATCTCCATTCTATTTTATAAACTTCCCTTCATAAAATCTCTTTATTTATAAAATTCTATTTATAAATCCATTCCTTTATAAATCTCATTTATTTATAAAATATCGTTTATAAATCTATTTACCAAATATCAATTACAAATCCATTTTCAATATTTATAAAACTCCGTCTATAAATCTATTACTTTTTTTTATAAAATATAGCTTTTATAAATCTTGTATTTAAACCATTTCAGAAATATTTGTTTCAAACTATTTCTATCTTCTTTAAAACTGTATTTCCTTTATAAATAAAAAATGGACTTATTTATTAAGTTTTTAAAACCTTATAATATAGTTCAAAAATCTCTATTTAATATATTTCATAAACTATCAGTTTATAATACCAAAAACCATACTTTTTATTTTATTTAAAATATGTTATTTCAAAATCACTTTAAAATCTTTCTAAAAACTCATTTATACGAAAATATCATAGAAATCCCAAAATGACAAATTTCAATATCATTTTCCAAAATGAAAACTATTTCCAAAATCAAACAGGAATTAACACTATTTCCAAAATACTATATTGAGGACAATAGTTACTATAGCACTTAACTAATGCTATAACTACATTTTCTACTAAAAAGGTTCAATTTTTTTCACATGTGTCGGTGTTACATCCAGTATAACCAAACAATCAAATTCTGGCATTTAACAATCTATATCATAGGAATACATCAACAGGTATAAAATAGGGAATTAAGATTTACAATATCGAAGAATCCAGATTTCTCTACTAAATTCAGTGTATTTCCAATTTAAATGCCAATCGCTTTTAAAAGTGGATATTTAACCAAATCAACTAATAATTTAACCAAACCCAAACAATTAAATTTAATCTACTATATAACATACTAATTAACCAAAAAGGTGAGTTTTAACTCATCGATATTCCAGCGGACGCTTAAGTGCTTCGGTTTGAACTAAAATCGATCGACGTCCGATTTTAACCCAAAATTCCATTAACCCCAAATTCAACCAAACCAACTCCATCACGTAGATATCGTCATAACGAACGGAATGCAAAAATCCACGTCTTGATCGGACCTATGAACAAGTTATCGATTTTTATAAGTTATCGAATAATTTAAAACAATTAAATTCCACTAATTACATTTATTTAACTCAATTACCGATTAATACATTTAAACTCCCTCTTTCACAAAAACATCCCGCTCAAACCAAAATCTCCCTCCACCATTGCCGCCACCTTCCTCCGCCTCGTTCTTACTCATCCTTGCACAAAATCCCCTCCCGCTTGCTCCATTGAGCTTCTCCTCGCTTCCTCCTTCCACCAAACACCACAAAGCCACGCACACACCCCCTAACAAAACGTGTCTTCACCCTCCTCCCCCTCGACATGACTAGGTCACGTTCTCCCATAGGGCACTGCACGCCACAATTTTTGGCCACGAAGTGCCAAACCCCTCCACGAACGAGAATCCAAGCTCCAATTTGCCAAACGACAACCCTAGCTTGATAAAATCATAAGCCTAGTCTAGTCGAAACCATGCCTAACTATTGACTTCCTTAAATTACCGCCGCACCCTCAAACATTCACATTTAAGGTAGATCTCTCCATAAGGATTTTAAAGATCCAACATTTATAATTTTTCGCTAAGTGGTTGAATTGATTTTGATTTTTGTAGAAGGTGGGTTAATTTTCTTTTTAACATGAACTTAAAATGAAAAGAGAAAGAGATGAGGAATAGTCAAGTGTTTGACTTGTAGAAGTGTTTGGTTTAGTTTATGGCATGATTTCTGGCATCTCATTACATAACATTTCATTCGCGTACAAACCCCGAACGACAAAACAAAAAATATGATCACGCTCAAAACAGTGCCGCGACCCCAAATCAATAATAATATAAATTGGTTATTTGATTCTGTAAAATCAAAAAACAATATCATTTGTTGATAAATATGATCTCGCTTTTTTTATAATCATAATAAGCAGTGAATACAAGTAGAATCTGAATTGATTTAAGCCAATGACTGGATATTTTGTCATAATCAACACATTGATTTTGACTAAAATCATTCCTCACCAACATTTCTCTATAACTCTTTAACTTTCCATTTTCATTGAACTTTTTCTTAAAGATCCATTTACAGCCGATAGGTTTTACCCATTCGGGTATGTTCTTTAAAGTCCAAACTTTATTTTTGTACATGGAATCTGTTGACTAAAAATTTATCCAACCTTAGAATTAGATTAATGCATTCGGAATAGCAAAGGTTACTTATTAATACTAGGCTTAAAAAAGTAAAATGAGGAGTAAAGCAAGCAAATAATATAAGTGATACAAGATGTAGAGTGATTCGGCAAATATTTGCCTATGTCCAATACAAAGATCGCTTACTATGTTTATTTCTTATAATTACAGGGAATTACAAGAGAATGATAAGAAATTTTGTCACTTAGTTTAAAGCGATACTAAACTTAAGAGTTTGAGAGGAGTTACTTGCTGTAAATGAATTCTGAGCTTATAGATTAGTTAAAATCCAACTAGTTTTCAACAAAACTTCAATCCCTTTGATGCTATATGGCAAGGATTATTTATAGCAGCTGATATAGATAGTGGATGGTTGAGATTGCACTGTAAATAGGCGAGAATAGCTCTTGGACTTTGATTTGATTGCTTGGATGGATTGAAGACAACTGGAAAGATAGTTGGAGTATGAGGATGAGAAGCAAGCCAGCTTAATTTCATACGAAGCTCATGCTTGTGCAAAGAAAGGCGACTTGCTATAGGAGTTGGAATGATTTTGGAAGATAGGCTGCAGTAGCAGGTCCACTAAGTTGTACTAGGCTGTACTTTTCGGCATCTTGCATACTTCTCAAGGTAGGAAGGTTGAAGAGAATCTTCTTGCACAGTGACGGTTTGTTGCCAAGCTTGCTAAGAACAAAGCTGAGAATGCTAAGGCTGAAGTGTAAAGGAAAAGGCTGAGACATAGTGAAGGGATGGGTTGCTTGGGACTTGTCATAGGCGGCATATGCGTATTGAGAGAGACATGCCTTAGATGGGTCACTTTGAGCTGGGTCACATCATATGAGATGGCCATGTTGAATCATGTCATGCTGGGCTAAGCACAGGAATCTAGGTCGGCCTATTTGTAAGTTATTTATTTGGTTTTTTTGGATGGAGCCAAGTTGAATGTGTGCCGGTTGAAACTAGGTTGGGTAGAGTATTGGTTTAAAACCCCATTAACTAAACAACAATTAATTAAAAGGAATTAGTAAATAATTAAATAAGACTCAAAAATGGAATTTGAGAAAACATCAAAATTTGACCATGAAATTTACACCATTATATTCATGGCGATTTTCTGAGCAACTTTCATATATAAATCTTTGCGATCAGAGTACAAATGAAGAAGTTATCGACATTTGAAGATTTTAAATCGGAAATAATTCAAAATAAAATTAAGGAAGTAAATATTAATTAATGGTGGACAACTACCGATCGACAGTCTCATTAGGCCGGTCAATCACCTATGAGGAGTGGTTGACCGTTTTGTGTTGCGGTAGCTAGGATTGCACCTTGGCCTAACGGCCTAGATTTAATATATATTAATCTAATAGATAGAACTGATTCAAGCGCCTATAAGTATGGATCTAGCCCCTCACTTTTCTTCTCATATTTTCTGAATGAAGCTATAGAGTACCATTTTCCCTTCTTCACTATTTCTAAAAATTATACAAATATTATGTTATATATATATATATATTAGAGAAGGGGAGAACATAAAAGAGAAAAGGAGGAGTGATTCAACTTTGAGAAAAAGGTAAACTCTATAATTATAATTCTAAATTTCGCTTAACTCAAATCTCCTCTCAAATATGTAATTCTAATGGATATATATCTTTTATACATACTTTTGGGTTGGAAATGGAAACGAAGTTAATTAAGACGAATAAATTTGGATTTGGAGATTTGGAAAGCTAAGAAGGTGAGTGGAAAATTATATGATTTATATATAACACTAAAATTTATCCCATTGAATTTTATTTGATTATTATGCCCATGCAAGACCCGTTGAGTTGTAGGCTTAAAAATGAATGTATTTAATTAAAATCTTGCCTACATATTATGTGAGTTATGCAACTATGAGGAAATGGCATGTACACCCTAATTTGGAAATTTTGGGATTTGCCCCTAAAAATTGTATAGTATGATGCTCATAAGATTGTGAATTTTATTCCAGATTTACGTTAATTGGCTTGTAAATTGTTTAGTATTCATTAGGAATGCCCTAGTTTAATTTGGAATGTAAATTACTATGTTTTAATTCATTGGGAGCGTTGAATGTACAATTTAGTTTTATCAATTTTCATATAAATTTCCGTAGACTGTCTATCTTCACAACTATGTATAAAAAGTGCATTGCTTGGAATAATAAGGAATATGCCTAAATGAAAGGGATGTCTAAATTACAGTTGTCCCTCTCCGTAATTTGCACTGTCTATTTTAATAGAAATGAAAAGAGTTAATTTCTTGTAATTTCAAAGAGAGCAAAAGTCCAACTTTTAGGTAGTTTATGGAAAGTTATAACGGTAATAATCTCCATTTTAAGGAAGGATAGCTCCAATATGTTAAAATGTAAAAACAAACATTGTTTGTATAATTTACACATAATGTACATTTTGAGATTTCTTAATGTAGAAATTAAAGAGTTATATATAAAAAATATACGTATAACCACACCTACAAAATTACACACACACACGAATATATATATATATATATATATATAGGGCAAAGAATAAAGCCTAATAAATAAAAACATGTCAGTACTTGTATTAATTATAATTAGAACGTTTAAATATTAACAACTGATAAATCGTAAGGTTAGGAGGTTGCAATGGAAAAGGGGTAATAACTTCAATATTAGTGACCAATGATTGTAATATAAATGAGCAATAAATGCGCAGTTAATATGGAGTCAAAAAATAAAATGGGGACATAAATGTGTTTAATGGGATTAATTATAGAATTAAACATAACATTTATGGAGAAAACAAAATAGGCATAATACGTTAGATTCAAAATAAATAAATAAATGTCATTAATGATTATCCAACTTAAGTAATAACGACCATTTATAAAGGACAATTAATTGGAAATAAAGAAACAAATAACATAAATAGAAATGAAGAATAAAAGAAATAAGTGTATAAGGTAAGAGAAAGTTCATAGCAAATAACTGAATACTAATAAATGAACTTAAGAGGTGTAATAATAATTTATATAGTGGAAATTATATGGCCTCAACAATAATTTTATGATGGGCATGAATTAGTGGGCCTAGCCCAATATTTAGGTTAGCTATAAATGGCTTGGTTTAGTATGGGCTAGGATGTGAGGTTAGTAGAGTTATACAATAGAAGTCTGCTCTCCATCTAGAGGTTACCAGCAATTGTGTATACATACTACTGATGGGGGCATCTCCAACTCTTGGACTCTATAGGGGATATACGTACATGTATACGTTTGGAGAAAATATACCAAGGGTTCACCTTGAATTTGACTACCATTAGGGATGCCAAGGGGTTTACTTTGGGGATTAAAGAATTAAATAGCTGTTTGGTCTGCCACATCCCTATTTAAGAAGTCTTAAATAACCTATGACAGTGCCCAATTAGAAAATGGGGTCTGTTTCATTTCAAAACCAGAGGTATTAAGTAACTAGATTAGGCATTTTCCTTGACTTATATGAGGTAAGTCTAAATGGTATTTTGGCTGTAGGGGGTCGGGGGGCTTTGTCACTGTTGTTGATAAACCGGTATTTAGTAGTAGGGCTGGCATATAGGCTTTGACTACTAGCGGTTCCGAACGGCCGTTACCAAAGACTTGGGTTACGCCCTGATGGATTTTGCTTCCTACTAGTCTAGAATCATACACAAAAGTCCTCAAAGTTTAGTGGAATATTTGTTGTCAGAGGTGGGCTAGTTAATGATAGAGTTAGGGGTATGCCCTAGGAGCAATATGTAATTTATTACATATATCTAACTCAATAACCAATCTTCTTTGAAATCAAAGTTATTTTCTTTCATTATATACTAAATATAATGTGGTTATATTAAATAATAATTTAGTTAAAAATATATTTAATAGAAAATCCATAAATTCTATGTTTTGTAATAGTAGTTTCAAAGTGTTGTAACCATGAGTAATTTATCATAATGAAAACAAATATACCACTTTAAATGTTCCTAGTCAAGATGCGTCGAGACTGAATATCGATGTATCCGTTCAGACTAGAGTACGTAACACTCTCCAAATGTTAGACAGTGTGTTACTCATGGCAGTTGGGGACACCAAGGGGTTACGTATTGATAGTTATTGGATAACCATGGAACGACTCACTCCATAGTTTTCTATTGGTTAATATAACTAAGGTCAAATAGAAATATCGTTGTGATTGATTTACAAAGTTCTCTCGATTTGAGAATACTATGGATCTTCAACATGACAACTTTACTTTGACTATAGTCCAATTATGGCATGGCATTCCATCGAGTGACTATAGTTGGGTCAAGTGGAAGTATCAGAAGTGAAGCATTATTCAATAGAGGATTCATTTTCTCAGTTACATGAGGTTAGTATCACGGTCAACTCAAAGTCAAAGTCACTTGATAGAGCATTTTGGCTAATAATAATTGTTATTATTGAACGAAGGACTTTACCAAAACTAAGCAAGCAACAAATTTGTCCAAAATGTCACGCCACCTGCTAAGTGTATCGGAAGTGAAGCACTATTCAAGAGAGGATTCATCTCCTCAGTTACATGAGGTTAGTCTCACGGTTAACTCAAGTCAACTCAAAGTCAAAGTCTCTGGCCAGAGCATTTTGGTTAATAATAATTGTTATTATTGAACGAAGGACTTTGTGTTTGTGTAGAGTTGAATATGGATGATATTGGAATTTTGTGACATCCCCCTACTTGAAGGCCCAAAACTAACGGCTACGGATGTTGCAATCATCCATAGTTATTAATCCTTGGCGACCAAATACGGCAGTGCTAGATTCGTTGATACACACATCACAAGAATATGGGAATAATTTAACAATTTAAAAACACATATCCATATTCCATTCAAACAATTGATGTTCATTAAATAATCCCAAAACGTTAACCACGTTCAACAAAATATAATTATTACACGTACGCCAAGAGCGACATATGAAGACGCCCCCTTAGTTGATCAGAGTATATAATAAGGCTATTAAATCTGCCTTTACAATCCAAATACATAGCGGAGAAAGATAATTCTAAATAACTAACGGCCTCTTACACGGCTCCGGAAGCTTTATTCACCAAGAAGAGAACCTGAAAACCTTAAATCTCAAACTACTCAAAATCAATTGAGTACCCGAGAGTTTAAGGGGAAAACAAAAACTTCGAGTCAGACATAAAGCCCGGTATGAATAATAATCTAACATCTCAATCCTTTTAGATATCTAGTGAGACCACACCGCTTAGCAAAATGGGTTTTCCCCTCACTAGTATCCTAAAACCTTTATAAAACCATATACTGTGCTCCTGCATCCACAATGGTTAAAAACATACATTTCAAAATATTATGATGATATGCATATATAAAAACATTTAGGATTTCCCATCCCACGGTTTAAATTGACACCCTGTCATAACTATAGTTTCTAGGGTCAATATTAACCTATTAGTTTTCATGGGTTTACTAAGAACCTATAGGCTCCTGCCAATTAACTTAATTAATTCATGGGTCCCCCTGAACCTATTAGTCATTCCAATAACCAATCCCCTTATCCTAGTTTTCATGGGTTGACTAGGAACCTACCGGTGCTTTTATTAACTTCTTTCTTATCCTAGTTTTCATGGGTTGACTAGGAACATATTGACTGATGTCAATTCTTAATTCGGATATAGTTTTCATGGGTTCACCACAAACCAATTAGCCCCTACCAACTGTCCTTAATACATAGTTTTCATGGGTTTACTATGAACCTGTTGGTTACTTCCAATAACTACATAATCATAGTTTTCATGGGTATACTATGAACCTATCTTCCAGACAACTTCAAGGTTTAGGCATCCTATATTTTGGTCTCCCTGACTCCCTGGATGCAATTCTACTCATTCAGGAGTTTAATTAACTTATATTCACTACTGGGTTAACCTAGCTGGTTCTTCTACCCTTTTATCCCCAAAATACAGTTATGGGTTCTTTATCATGTGAATAAACTCATATTTGAAGAAGCAAACCTAATAATTTAACAATACCACTCCAGTGGGTTTTAGCTCCTTGAAATACATTTCATATAGAATATAGTTAATCCCTTTAACTTATATTTTTATCAAGGCCATAATTCTTCAAATTCACATACTTAAAGTCATTTAAAAACTCCTTTATTTAGCCATAGGTTTTTTCCTTTAAAATTTGAGTTTGGGTTTTAAAACCTTTCGAAATGTTCTAAACCTTGCTTCCGACCTCATAGGATGACCTCATTCGAAAGCATAAAAATCTATCTTTAAAAAGGCTCTTGCCTTCCGAATATTTTAAAACATCTCTTTCAAAACCTTTCGACCATGTTAAAGTTTTATCATATAAGTATAGAAGCATAGCATCAAAACCATTTGAAAATACCCTTTCGAAACAGATGAAGGTTACCCTTCGCAACCACTGAAAGTCCCCCTTTCGAAAACATTGGGTTTATACTTAAAACATCATTTTGGGTCAAAGTGAATATAGGCAAAAGCATCTCCATCGAAACCATTCTTTAATTCAAAAAGTATTGGGGAAGTTTGATGGTGTTGAAACTATCCTTTCGAAAGCAATAAAACACCTGGGTAAAACAGTTGAAAGTTAGCTTCGAAACCCCTTCTGAAACCATTGCCTTCGAAACCCCTAACCCCTTTCGAAAGCATTAGGAAGTGGCTTGTATTTATAAAAACAACCAAACCTTTCGACAACGTTGATGCCTTCAATACCATCGGAATGTCATCAATTCTAAGAAGGGTTTTGACTTGGTCGAAACTACCCCTTCCGAAAGCTTTAAACAAAATCTAAGTAACTCCTTTAGAAGCTACTTCTTTTAAAACATATGCAGCAACTCTCTTTCAAAAGCCTCTTTGGAATACCATTTCGAAACCATAGGTTTCGACTACTTCAAAAACTCATTTATAAACAGGCAAGCACTTTTCTTTTAACACAAAATAAAACAAAGGAACCAGCCCCTTCGAAAGCTACCTTTCGACACCCTACCTTCCACCTTTCTCCAATCCACTATGTACCATTGAAATGATACCATGTGTATTGGTTTGCTGGTTTTAACCTAAAAGGTTTTGACTAGGTTGGAGGCGGAAGGTCTGAGTCGGAGGGTTCTTCTAAAGAAGGCGGAACCCCTTTTTTTGAGCAAAAAGGCTGATTTTACCAAATAAAGTAAATTTTTTGTAACTAACTTGCCCACTTGTAAACACATGATTGGTTACATTAAACTTTCAAATTAATTTACTAAAATTTTCCATATTTTCTCAGATCTAAAAACATGCTAACTTTAACAATTAAGCCCTTCCTAATAACAAAACAATTAAATCATTTAGGTTCTCCTTTCAAAATAATTTAATTTCCATACTAAATCACTTAGTAAAAATCCTAAAAAATTCACTTTAATCATGTTATCTAACATATCAAAGTTTCAGACCCAAATTCTTAACATATTTTCCAAAATAAATTTATAAACCCTAATAACCATATTTTCCTTTGAAAATTCATAATTAATTCTCCACGGCATGGAAAATTATAAAAATTGAAACCCAGCTCCAGAATCATGTTTTCCATAACATATAATTTTTCCATGGCATTTAAAAATCATTTAACTTCGGTTTTATCCTAAAACCATGCATAACTCCATTTAAACCAACTTGTTTAAACCACATAAATCATAAACCAAGCATATCATCATTCAATAAATCATAAAAATGAATTTATCCCTTAAGTCCGAAACCATATGATTATAAAACCAAAAATAGAGATGTAGTGATTATTATTCACCTTAGATTGGATAAGGAAATTGAAGATTGATTGAGATTGATTTCTTTTAGCTTGAATCCTAAGCTTTACTTGAATTTCTCTTCTCTTCTATCTTCCTAATGGCTGGCCTTGCTCTTTACCCTAAGGCCCTTATGTTTAATTAGCTAACATTTAACCATTTATAAGTTCATCTAATTTAATAAGCACGACCGCTACATGTTTATTAATCAATCTCAATCTTCTAATCTATATTATTTTTTTTAATTTATTCTAATTAAATCTACTGAATAATGTGATTAAAAATTAGGGGTGTTACAAATTTTGACCATTACCAAATTCTATAAGTCCAAAGTGATATTGTTTTGATGAAGAGAATCCATGTAAAATAAATGTCACAAGTAGATAACGCTTAATAAAGTGAAATTGGATTTTACCAAAACTAAGAAAGCAAAAAATTTGGCTAAAATGTCACGCCATCTACTAAATGACGTATGAACGTTAACATCCAAATAGTTAGATGTTAATCGCTGACCGAATATACATCCACGAGTCACACCACTGAAGTGATGAATTCTCTTTAGACGAAAGGATTTAATTAGTTTATAATTGTTAAAAATTAATTAAATTAATTAATATTTATGAAATATTAATTATAAAATTTTAATATGATTTGAGGAATAAATATTGTTGTATATATTTATAATAGTTATAAATATTGATCGATATCAGATATTGAGAAGGAATTAAATTGGATTTAATCAAATATATTTATATGGGCTTAAATTGGCTATTAGCCCATGATATCAGAGGCAAAATTCGGCAGCAAGTATATGTTATAAAGGGCAGTCAAACGAAGGAAAAAGTTTTGAAATGGATGGTTAAGATTAGGTGAGAAAAGGTAAGTGATGTGATCACTTTTCTCTCTGATTCAACCGTTATATAAGAGACTCTAACCCTAACTTTAGAAGGACTTTTTGGCTGCCTCCTCTCTCTATTTTGGTGGTCGAATTATGCCTCCTAGTGTTCTAACACAACTCAAATAAAATCAATTCATATCAATAGTTATTTGATAGCAAAGGGTCTACGATTCAAAGACTTTAAATCTAACGAATTGGGAAGCTTTCAAGAGAGGGAATTTATCATTACAAGGTGTACTTAAGGTGTAACGACCCAGAATTTGACCACTCTTAAAAATGACATTTAAGATGATTTTAAATATAAAATATATAAGGTTATATGATTTAAACAATATTAGATAGGATTTGGAAAGAGGAGTATACACAAAAATAGTAACATTTGCCAAAATCGACAAAAGTGACAAAATCCTGATTTCAGAAAAGTAAGTTTCAATGGTTAAATAAATTATTTTAATTAATTTATGATTGTTGACATTTTTAAATAGCAATATACAAATTTATTTTCAAATTTGGTTTACATAAATAAATAGTTTAATTAAAACGTCAAAATGGGACCATAAAACATTTTGTCGAAAATCAACGTTTTGTCGATTAAAAGTTGTCACAACATTGTTGCACCTTTATTTGCATGTTTTAACATATATATTAAGCATTTTAAATAATAAAACAAGATTACTTTTACTAAATATGATTAAAAAATTCTATGATATAAATAAGAAAAGTAAGTATTTAACAAAAGTAAAAAGTAAACATCACATCAAAATCAAACCAAATATTATCATTAGCCACTTTTCCATCCAAATACATTTGATTAGCTCTTAAGTGGCTATGACATAAAGTAAGAAGTGATAAGTGATGGTAAGTGTTTAAAAAGTAAGTTTACTTTAAGTTTAAGTAAGGTTATTTTGGTAATTTGGTAAAGGGATATTTTGGTAACTTGCCACTTTTTTTCCTATAAATAGCCATGCATACCTTTTCCATTCTCACACAAACCATTCTCTTCTCTTCTTCTTCTTCCTTAGAGCTTTAATGGCTTCTTCTCTTCCATTTCCTTACTAACCATTTCAAAACCATATCAAATAAAGCCAAAACTCCACCAAACTTTGCCAAAGACCTTAAAATATCACCAAAACATGGTTTAGAATCAAAAAAGTTGAAAAATGATGGAGGATGGTGGAGAACCTGTTGTGGTCGAGCCTTATGGATGTTTGGAGGTGGTGGCCGAGCACTCTGAAGCATGGTGGAAGAGTTTAGGTGATGGTTTGGTGAAGTTAAAATGATTTAGTGAAGTGTTGTTACATATGCATGTTGGTAGGAAGAATTGGTTAAGCTAAATTGGAGTACCCGTATTTACTAATTAATCCATAAATTATTTCAAGTATAATGATTTGAAAGTTTAAATATGTTGGATGATTAAATGTTTGATAACTTGGTTGCAAATTGGTTGATTATGTGATTGTTTATATGGTTGATAACTTGGTTTGATAAATGATAAGAGAAATGGTTAGTAATTAACCATAGTTAATTAAACGAGAATGAAATCCATAAAAATATGTGGATGGAAATTATTTAGCCTCTTAATGATTTTAAATAATCTAAAAAGGTTAAAAATAATAATATAATATTATAATATGAAATGAAAAGAAATTTGAGTTTGAAATATAACAATATTGTTTAAAATGATATATAAATGTTTTGTAAACATTTAAAAGTGTTTCCATGAAGTTTGAAAAGAAATTGAAAGACAAGTCAAAACTAGCCGAGTCGCGTAACGGTAGTTCGCGATTTCGCGCCATAAAAGTTAAATGAGTGTACAATGTGAAATATAGCATGGAATTCTTCAAGATAAGAATTTTCCGGTCTATTATATCCATAGTTTCCCAATGAAGAAAGAAAATCAAGATTTAATTAAGTAGATTCTGAAATATGTCCAAAACAATTTTCTAATAACATCACGGTTTTGCAGTTCAGAATCCAAAAAAGGGTTTCTTTATAAATGATATTTTAAATGTTTTAAAAATATGAAATAAATTCTATAAATCATTTAAAATGTTTTAAAAGAGATTTAAGTTGAAAAGATAGATTTCTAAATGATATAAAGGTCATTTTGAAGAATATAGCTTTTAAAACACTATTTGTAACACTTTTCGCAACGCTTTTCGTAGCAGTTTTAAATAACTTTTGAAATGTAGTTTTAAACTTAATAATTCTTTCCTAAATCTTTTGTGAATGATTTTTAAAGAATAATTAAGTAATTTAAAGGTGATTTGGAAGTTTTAATAAGAGTTTGAATAAATGGTTAAGAGGAATTGTTTATAACACTTAAACAATAATTAAAGATTATTGAATATAATAACAAACTGAGTACGCGGAAACGAGTAGTACATTGGTCCCACCTATGAGATCTAGAAAGATAAAACAAGGCGTTAACTAAGGTTAGGAATGGAGCAACCAATGCCCTGAACTTACCTAGCCTATATTTTCTCTTCTTAAGCGAGGGGTGGAATAGATCGAAAGAAAAGCCCGGATGCTCTAAAAAGATCATATTTAAGTTTTTTCAAGATAAAAAGAAACAAATTTTAGAATATTAACTAACCAATTAACATCTTTTTACAGATGATTAGAACGAAGGAACCGGGATTGGATTTGGGTGATTCCTATCTGAAGAACCGGGATCGGATTTGGGTGATTCCTATCCGAAAACCCCTTCAAACTAATTTTTGAAATAAAACATATTGAAGACAAAGATCTTCATGATGTAGGATTACTTGCCACTAGTCCCTGGAGGTGAAATTTACCATATCTAAGGTGGCAGTAGTGCTCTGTTATGAAAATCCTCTATTTAAAAAATATGATTTGAAGTTAAGAAAGAAATCTTTGATTAAGGTTTAATGAATGATTTGGGAATATTTTCCCTAAGTTAAAAGTTATAACTTGAATATAAGAAATCATTGATTAATATTTAATGAATGATTTGGAAAGGTTTTCCTAAGTAAAAGATAAAATGATTGGAATTATCTCAAGATCTAAAGAAGTTAAATAAATCAAATGATTTAATAAATGAGGCTTAATGATTCCATATACTCTTGAAAAGAAAATGGAATAAATTGAAAAGAATATATCTAAGAAGGATATTTGATTTAAATGAAAGATGAAGCAATTGATTGATGATTGATATCCACATATGAACTTAACATCTTTTAAAGCGATGATTGGATTTGAAGGAACCAGGGTCGCATTTGGTTGATTCCTGTCCGAAAACCACTTCGAACCAATCTACGTTCGAAGTAAAACGTGTTTGAAGACAAATGATTTTGAAGATGGAGACCTTCATGATGTAGGGCTGTTTTCCACTAGTCCCTCGAGGTGAAAATTACCATATCATATGGTGGCAGCAGTGCTCTGTTGTGAAAATATATGATGCAAGGACTTCTCGCTACTAATGGAGTAGAAGAGTACCTTCGGTTTGTCCTATTCCTGGACAACTTGTATGGACGAATGTCTGACATTGCATTCTAAATTGCATTGAGTGATCTCTATAAAACGTATATCTACAAGATGGCGGAGAAGGCAACTTCTCTTAGCTTAACACTTTTCTTTGAGACATACGAGCTCAGAGGTTATATGTTTGTAGAAATCAGTCATGTGATTATGGAATGGCAATGTGGCATTCAAAGAAGAAAGAAGATGTGTTATGTGAAAGGTAATCGTTTACCTCAGGCCTCATCACCCGGAAATGATAGAAACATGGTAGAAGCAGTAGGGCTAAGTGGGTCGCTCCCATTAGGAGATGTCATTACCCTTCTAGATTACTCTACACATGTCTAAGTATGTAGTGAATGTATAACTCGGGATCCCGTTAAAGGTCGGTAACGACCGGGGTGATGACATATTCGGTACTATCCAACGAAGGGGTAGGCTGGTTCTATGTTGGTTTAGGCGTTCAGTATTTGGACCCTAGGTGCATCCCTCTAGAGGTGTACTGTCAAGCTAAGGTTAATAAGTTTATTTGCAAATGTTTTCAAAAGAATATCATTAGAAATAATATCAAATGTTTTGATATAAAAGTGTTTTAGTTATCATAAGGTAAAAACCCGTCTGTGTTTATGTGTGGTCGTGGTCTTATGAGATACTCTTTCTTTTCAAAATGATTTTATTTCCAAGGCTGATATATCACACTGTCATTTATTATTTCGAGTATCACACACTGGTTTGTCAAGCCTGATCCGGGTATTTTTAATACTTGGGTCAGATCCAAGTAGTTTCAGGTTTAGCTAAAGACGCTTGGAGTTTTCAGAGGAGAGCTGGAGATCTTCATCATCGTATGGATGTATTCTATTATCCGCTGCATCTACTGTATTTGTTTTGTTGTTTTTAGCATTTGTAAGGACAGAGGTTTATAACTGTCCAGGCTGAATCTAGGTTAGACTCTGATATTGTATTTTAAAATTTTCCGCTGTAAAGATTATTATTGAAATAATATATGTTATTCCAATCGTGTGAGATTCTATCCTATCTTTATTTTCTTTTTCACCCCCTAAAGGTCCGTCTTTTCATTCAATTTGGTTTGGACATGTGTGGTTTATTGTCGACTCAAAGAGTACGAAAAAACAGGTCTTTACATAAGGGCATTAGTATAGGTAAGTATTTAGTTTTATATATGATGTATGTTTCTATGTAACTCTATATTATTCACACGTACATATGTGTGTGTATGTATATACATACTTTTATTATTGAATTGTTAGTTAGGTGAGATTCTTATAGTATTATTGTTCTCACATATATTGATTGGTTATGTGTATAAAAAACATTTTTTTATAATAGATATGATACAAAAAGCTAAATTATTTTATTTCATATATTATTAATTTATTTATACATATATTAATGTATTAATTGTTTTATTTATATGACTAATACTAAACTATGTAACTATACCATATAGAAATTGAAGTAATATTTTCAAAGGTATATTTATATCAATTATAATTTTTGTAACTGTAAATAATGTTTTTGGTAATTATTTAATACTGTTAGTATTATATAATCATTATACGAATTAAAAATTTATGTAAAATAAATTATGTTTTAAAAATTAGATCTTAAATTTTCTAAAATTAATTTTCATTATAAAAGCTTTTGGTTAAAGAATTATATATTTTTTAACCGTTTCTAATATTTTTAAAATCATTTTTTAGTTCGACCGAAAGTAATTAATTAATAAAAAATAATAATTTGACTTGGAAAAATCTCAAATTTTGTCATAAGCTATAAATACGATTCTGGATATTTTTGGAAATTTAAAATTTGAAACACACACACACACACACACACATATATATATATTATTTTCTATCATTATTGTTGTTTAACTATTCAATTCGTAAGATTTATATATTAGTATCATAAAATTATAACTATAATTGTACCTATTGTGTATTCGATTTAGAACATTTAAGAAAGGGAGATTTTTTAATTTTGTAATATATATAAAAACCATTCTAAATTATATTTACATTTAAAAATATACATATTATATATATAATAATATGTTACTTTAGTACATCCATATATATATATATTAAAAAATATTAAAATAATAATTTTGAACTTATATCTTATATATATATATATATTATTTAACACTATAAAATTAACGTATAAATATTCTATAATTTTTTCTCATAATATATATACACACACACATTTATCCATATATATACACACTCTTGGCTTTATTTATTATAAGCATAAATATGTACACATGTTTGGACAACACACACTACATATAGAATATGCTAATGTGTCTGTTACAATGTAAATTCCAGCATTTATATGCAGGCATGTTATATCCTTCATGGAATATCATGTTACATACGAACATGCACATACATATGTATATGATACATATGTAAATTGAAAATAAATTAAATAAATTTTTATCAACAATTTATAAATTTAAATGAAATACATGATTTTATTTAAATTAAATTTAGAGATGTTCTAAATAAATTAGACTTGATAGGCCCAATAAAGATCCAGTAGGGTAAATTTTTTTGAACTTCACTCATAACTTACACTACAGGCTGGCCCAGTTCCAACAATGTTATCAGATCCCAATAGCCTGTATGGTCTAAATTAGTCATGTTAAGGTTCAACTATTAAGCTCATGGCCAAAAAGTTTTCCCTGATAGAAAAGACTCAAATTTGAATTGGGCCTTAAGCTAATTTTTATATTGTTTGAAAACTAAAATATAAGATTTTAAATTTAAAAGTTAAATCTAAAATAAGATATAGATATATTATAATAGTTATTATATAATAAATTTTTTGAAATTTTTGAAAATATATTATATTAATTTCGAAATTTTAAAATTTATTAATTGAATTAATAAAATAAGTTACTTAAATAAGTTAATTAATAAATGAATACATGTATTATATATTATAATATATGTTATGGTATTTTAAACTGTTTGAAATAACATTAGTATACATATATGTATTTAAAATAAATTTTGAAATTAATATAATCGAATTAAAATTGTTTAATTAAATAAATTAATTAAAAGGTTAACTAATTAAATAATATACATATGTATATAATATATTTGTTATACTATTAAAGTTATAATATATAATAAATAATGAATATAAATGTTATATTAACATAAAACTAATTAAGATGTTAATTAATTAAAATTAATTAAACAAAGAGTTAATTAATATAATGTTATACGTAAGACTGTTACATAAATAATATAAAATATAACAGTAATATAATAATAAAACTTATATAATATGAGTGTATAATTTAAAGGTGGAACGGTAAGGAAACCCTAACTATACTTAAGGAATAATTACATATGTAAATGTACGTATCTCGTAATTTCCGATGTGTCCGACATTTGAATCACAAGAGTAATTCATACAAATTATATTATTCCATAAGTCGATATCACTCGATATTATATATATATATACATATACATATATATATATATTAAAGATTATGAATCTTTAATATAATGTTGTCCTCAACCATATATATTAATAAATTGCTTGCATACTCCTTAGTTGTTTGTAAACTCAAGATAGGGATGTTATGTGTAGTATAATTAATATATTAAATAAACGAGGTAAGATAACTATATGTATTTGTTGAGCAAACTCAAGGTACATATACTATACTTAGGCCGTCTCGATATGGTAGGTACGAGTGAATAATCTCTTTCAATTTGTTGAGCAAACTCAAGGTCAAAATGAGATAAGGACAAGGAACCGTGAGTTAGTTGTATGTGATACAACCGATAAGGAGTTATCCATCGTCCGTGGAGCTATGATTTGTTGAAAAAACTCAAGGTCAAAATTCTAAGACGGAAAAGTCCTAACACCCGCTAGTTAAGTCGAAAGACTTCTATGTTTCGCTTAGGTTTTGGTGAAACATAAAAAACTAGTGAGAGCCTTATTAGAAAAATGAAATGATAAAATTTAACCTTTTTAATATTGTAAGAACATATGCTATATAATGTTAATAATAATCTACATTGATAAATTTATGCATTTAAAATGATTGATAAAACGTTTATCAATTAAGATATACAATTAAACTGAATTGAAAATTGACAAATAGAAATATAAAATATACTTACCAATAAATGATTATTGCATATGAATGTTTCTATACCCATGCAAGTGCTTAATTTTACAACTACTTAATATGTTTGTAATTTGGCTGCTTACATATTTATTTGGTCTATACTGTGTATTGCATTCTATGGGTTTTGGACTTTAAAAGCAATACAAGACTATGGATATTTGACCCACATACTATCTCATGTAAATGTTATATGGGGAACGGTCATAGTTCATAGTGTACAATACTTCAATGAAGTTAGTTCATTTGAAATAAGCCAATAGCCAGTACTATGTCAAATATAACGCTGGATCAATACTATAAGATAGATCTAAGAACTTGATCGTCGAAATGTCACTTTGATCAGTTTACGTAAAGTGCAACATATATGATGTCCTTAAATGTTAAGAATAATCGAATGTGCTTTTTTAAAGAGTTTGTTATGATATTATAGTAAGGGTTTTCGTTTGAATGGTTTGACCATATAGAAAGGAAAATAAATGTATAAGAGTAGATGTGTTTTGATGCACAATTGAGGTGAAGAGACGTGTAGTCACTTTCGCTTCATAAAGAAACATCGGAGACGGGAATTGTAATAATAATAAAAAAATACTTAACATTGAAATAAGAAATATGATTTCTATTCCGAAATATATTTTCATTTTGAAAATTGTTTTCTACGAGTTCAAGATATTTGATCAAAGAACTCTCCACAGTAAAATAGTTGTAGTATATGCCATAAATAGTTTATATTAAGTGGATAATGGACCTCTGTATTTAGTACGATATTATAGTAATGGCAGAAATAGTGGGGGCATGCTATATAACACTTATTGATTGCATCAAGTTTCGAAAATTGTTTTTGTAAATGTACCGTGCATTATTTATGAAATAATGACTATTTTCGGTGTCGACTGAAAAATAGATATAGTTAAATTTCAAATGTGTATATAATCAATATTCGGTATGAAATAAAACTATAATGTGGTATTTTTTTATAACAAAAGTGATGCATTGGAAAATACTAAGTATCTAAAGTTATTTGCAATTATTTTTGAATTATGGACTAAGCCGTAGTTTTGAGAAATGATATTATTATATGATTATGAATCATATAATACTGGGTAATTATATCTTAAAAAATTAAGAGAAGTGCACCCATTTAAACGAGAGTGTTATAGGAGTTAATGAACACTTTGGATTGATGCATATTGATGTATACAATCGTAAGTCTATTAATACCAAATCGGTTCCACATACTTGGTTATATTCATCGATGAATTATCACCAACATGGACATGTGTATTTGATACACATGTAGTGTGTTTATTTATGATAAGATCATAGAGTATAAAGCGAAAGTAAATAAATTAATATGCAATAAAATAATTCAACTTGATCGAATAGTGAGTATATTGGATAGAGTTCTAAATATACCTAAAAATGAATAAAGATTCAATCTCTAACATCACTCCTCCTTATGGTAATGCATCGACAAGGAGTAATCGAACTTGGTTGGATAAAGTACGATTAATTATGAGTGAAGTTGAGTTAACTTCTTTGTATTAGATCGTGTATGAGGAGTAATAGACATGGTTAATATTATTTTGTCTAAATAATAGTTTACAAAATCATACAAGATAAGAGTTTATAAGAAATCCCAACATATCCTAGACTAAGGATTTGGTAGGTTGTGCAAGTTGAAAGTCTGCACATAATAATTGTTCGTGAGGGATCTTGTATGAACCACCCTAAAAGGAGTTTGGGAAGGACTATCATCGGATGAAATACTTATGTTTTGAACATAAGTTTTGTAAACTAAAACTAAATAAGTTTTATATAAAAGGAAATTCATAAAGTATTTATAAAACCCTATTCCATTGCATTGAGAAACTATTTCATAGTGAAGGAATTTCATTGAGAAATTATTGGTCGAAAATTGGAATTGGATACGATCCAAAGTGAAAACGGATTACTTGAAATGAAATGAAATTAACAAACCTAAATGAACACATCGCATTAGAGTGTCTAATATGTATTCTCATACATTGAAGAGAAACTATGAGTTTCTTATCAGTGTCGAAAATACATAATCCTCGGTTGTTTAATAAAACCATTAAGAGTATTAACTCTATAATATGGCACAATGCGCAGATCCGAAACATATTCCAAGTACATTATCAAAATATGATTTTGATAGTTGTATCTAGAGAGATATGATCTATTGGCCACAAATGTCTTCGAGAACAATAGTAATGCAATTGAAATATAATAAGCAACATTGATATGAATAACTTGCAAATTTCAATTATTGAAATTAGCGTAATAGATTCGATACTCAATGTGCTCAAGTTAATTTGGATTTACTCACAAAATTATCGCTTAGTATGACTTTATGGTGCGTATGTATTGAAACTGATAATTCTAAATAATGATTTAAAGTAAGTTGTTTTACAAATAATAACTAAAATGTCCCCAAGTCAATGTGAACGATATTGAGTTTGTGAGTCTTTGGATATGATCTAAGAAATGATAGAAAGTATCACTTTGTAAGCATTGGAATTGAACAATATTTTGATAAAAATATCAAATAGTTTGATTATCCATCAAAATCTAAAGGAAATCGTGTGTTCATAAGAAAGAACGTTAAAAGGTACATTGGTATTTCTAAACTGTAAGTAAACAACACATTGTTGATTTTAATAATGTACTTGTTTTAAAATCATCCTTAGTTGTTTTAATACTTGACGTTGGATTTGTAAATGATGTCTTTTATAGTAAGTATAAAAGATATTGAAAATGTCCCAAATCGATATGCAAAACACCTTATTAAAATATTTAATACAAAACGTGGAAGAAGGATTCCTTATGCATTGGCATTAGGAATTATCATACATGTTATATTTCCTACGATATCGTGATTTGTTTATGTATTTGATACATAAAGCAAATTTATCACTAAATGGTTATTAGAAGTATTCTTATGTATTATAAAATACTTGAGAATTGTTTATAGAAACAACAAACTCCTTATAAAGGAGTATTTGGACTCAAACTTCATAAGTGATATTGAGTATAATATGTCAATAATAAATTCAAATTAAGAATCTTTAAGTTGGAAATATTCCAAATAGAAGAGATTATGGCTGATTTATTGACTTGAATAGCGCCACAATAAAAACAATGTATATTTATATAATAAATGCACAAATTTATAACTAAACTGAGGGTAGTTCCAAATGTTGAGAATCCCATAATATTTTTACATGATAACAATGTCACGATATAGTTCTTAATAGAAGTTAGAGCTCACTAGAAGTCGAGAGATATACTTTGAATTGTTCCACATAATAAAGGTAGTTTATCAACGTCGGAGAGAGTTAATCGAGAGAGTAAATGATTAAAGCATAATAGCATACCCCTTCACTAAAGGACTAACCCAATTGATTTTAATGAAACTGATTAGAGAAGTTGGAAAAAGATTTCGTAATTGGCCCCAAGTGCAAATGAGAGATTGATAGAGTTAAGGGTATGCCCTAGGGGCAATTATGTAATTTGTTACATATATCTAACTCAATAACCAATCTCGTTCGAAATCGAAGGTATTTTCTTTCTATTATATACTTGATATAATGTGGTTATATTGATTAATTAATTAAATTAAAGTATATTTAATAGAAAATCCATAAATGCTATGTTTTGTGATAGTAGTTACAAAGTGTTATAACCGTGAATAATTTGTCACAATGAAAACAAATATACCATTTTAAATGTTCCTAATCAAGATGCATCGAGATTGGATATCGATGTATCTGTTGAGACTAGAGTATGTAACACTCCCAAATGTTGGACAGTGTATTACTTATGGCTGTTGGGGATAACAAGGGGCTATGCACTGATAGTTATTGGATAACTATGGAACGATTCACAAGATAGTTTTCTGTTGGTTATATAACTATGGTCAATCAGAAAATATCAGTGTGACTAATTTATATAGTTTCCTTAGCTTGAGAATACTGTAGACCTTCAATATGAAAACTTCGCTTTGATTATAGTCAAATCATGGCATGACATTCCATCAAGTGACTGTAGTTAGATCCAGTGGAAGTATTGGAAGTGAAGCACTATTCAAGAGAGGATTCATCTCCTTCAGTTATATGGGGTCAGTATCATGGTCAACGCAAAGTCAAAGTCTCCAGCCAGAGCATTTATTTAATAATAATTGTTATTATTGAACCAAAGACTTTTTGGACTATAGAGATGAATATGGATGGTAGTGGAATTTTGACCATTATCAAATTCCATAAGTCCAAAGTGATATTGTTTTGATAAAGAGAATTGGTGTAAAATAAACATCGCAACCGAGTAATGCTTAATAAAGTGAAATTGGATTTTACCAAAACTAAGTAAGCGATAAATTTGACCAAAATGTCACACCACCTACTAAGTGACGTATGAACGTTAATATTCTAATAGTTCATGTTAATCGCTGACCAAATTTACACCTACGAGTCACACAACGAAAATGATAAATTCTCTTTAGACCAAACTGTTTAATTAGCTTATAATTGTTATAAATTAATTAAATTAATTACTATTTATGAAATATTAATTATAAAGTTTGAAAATGATTTGAGGAATAAATATTGTTGTATATATTCATAATAGTTATAAATATATCGATTAATATGAGAAATCGTTAAGGAATTAAATTGGATTTAATTAAATATATTTATATAAGCTTAAATGGGCTATTAGCCCATGATACTAGAGGCAAGGTTCGATAGCATGTATATGTTATAAGGGTTAGCCAAAAGTGGGAAAAAGGGTTTGAAATGGATGGTTAAGATTAGGTGAGAAAAGGTAAGTAATGTGATTCACTTTTGTAACACCCCGTAAAAGCAACCCTAATTAAATAAGTAAACTAAGAGAAATTCAATTAATTAGGGGTGATAAAATGGAAAATTTTCAAACATTGGAATTTTACTATGAAAGTAATTCCATTGTGTACGTGGCAAAATTTTGATTAGTTTCCATATATAATATGCTGAAAACGGAGCAGAAAAGAAGAATTTACGAGTGTTTGAAGTTTTCAGATTTAAATTAATTTAGTTTGAATTCAAATTCAAATAAGCATTTAAATTTAAATTTTGAATTCCAAAATTAACTATGATTTGACTGGGGTGTTAAGTAAAAGTTAAAGTTAACAATTAGCGTTAAAAGTTAATTAGGGAACAAAATTAATTAAGGAACGAAAAAATTGGACATTCCCAAATATAAGGGGAGCGATCTACTTCTTAGACCATAGCGGTCGACCCCTAGCGGTCAACCAGTCTATGGAGGTGGTCGACTCCTACATGATGATGGCGGCTAGGGTTTTATTAATTTTGATGCTCCAGATTCATCCATTTTAACATATTTTCATCCTACGATTTTGGTACATTTCAACCTCTATAAATAAGACCCCAGACCCATTACTTTTATTCACAAATATTTTGGGAACATCAACAAAGCTTTGTCGGTTTATCTCTTCTTAGATTCAGAAAACTCCATTTGGGTTTTAGGTAAGAAATCCTAATATATATTTGTTTATTATTTGATTTCTAAACCTCTTCTCCTCCAACCTTTCTGAATCTAATATACACACACACACACACAAATCCCTTGTTGTATATATCAAAAAGAAGAGATCCAAAGAAGAATATAATTGGCGTTGCAAATCCAAAGAGAAGCAAAGCTAAGGACCAGCTACGAGTGGAAACCTCTGTATTTTTATTTTAGCAATTGATTAGTATATATCTATGGATTTGAATATGCCTTAGGGATTTTGGGATTTGCGAAAACAAAATAGATAAAATCCCCCAAAATTCCTTTTTATTTCGAAGTGTCAATTCTAGATGGAGATTCTCAATTATATATGTTAATTTGATGGAATATATATTGTTCTGGAATTTCTAATAATTTCATAGTTTATTCCAATTCCCTTCCTTCTTTGATTCAAATTGTGAGTTTATAGTTATAAAATAAGGGTTCATAGTACGAATTCTATTCGTAGTTTACACCACTTATTCCAGACAAATTCCTTCGTTTATCTCTTTGAAAAGAGGAGTTGAATAGAATATGAAATTAGAATTGTAGTTCCTATTGTTTAGGGTATTCCATTTAATTGATCTAATAAATTTGGTTTCTATTTACAGGTCTATTTATTGCAGTTTTAGTTATGGATATTTCATCCTTGTTATGAATATTAGAATCCATTATTATGTATATTGAAAACTTGGAAATTTAAAGAAAAAGACTTGTATTAGTATTATGGTTAAAAGAATTGACATTTAACGTTAGTTTAGGGCGTATACTGCACACTTAGAATTTATTAGGCGTGAATATATATTGTTTAAATTAGCATAATAAACATATAATTATGGCATGTAATTGCGTAGTTAATTAGGTAGTGATTGTCATTAAGGCGTAGTAGGGAAGATTCCTTATAAGGCCTTATTTATGAAACGATGAGATGAGTATTATATATATGGAGAATATTTAAATTACGGCTAAGTCATAGGGATGCGAGGTTGGTAAAGTTGCACGATAGAAGTCTGCCCTTCACTTTGAGGCTACCAGCAGTTGTGTGCACTTCCTATTAATGTGAGAGATCTCCTATGATAAATATTTGTGATGACGCAAGGTTCGTCCTAAATTCTATAGGGTAAATCTGCCTAGCTAATTTGGCTACCAATTCCCACGAATAGTTGGACTAATGTGAGACGTCATTATGAGTATGGGTCATAATACGAAGGGCCAGTTTTGGTTTCTTGAGGTATTAAGTGGTTGTTTGTGGGACTACCTCCTTTCCTTAAATGACTTATTCATGGCCAAAGGGCTAGTTATTAGGCACGCTAGGAGGTACCGATAGGGGTCCGCTTTGGGATAAGATATTAAGTGACTGATTGAAGGTCCGCCTTTCCGTAAAGAAGTAATAAGTGGTTAGAGGATTTCATACGATATCAGCTAGATAATTACCATTGAGGAGTCCGGACTGTGAATAGGTATTAAATGATGGGGTCTGCCGCAACTGAGGTCTTAAATGGCCAGAGTCTGCATATTTTTCAATAAAAGGTATTAAGTGGCTTGTGTACTATCTCTCACATTGTTAGATATTTATGATGTGGGATTTGGTTTATGGGATTTAGAAACCTACTTCAGGAATGAAAGGTATTAAGTGATTGATTATATACCCGCCTCCTTTCCTTATAAGAAGTATTAAATGGTTTTATGTACGTAGACACATTCTTATTTTGAAATATACTGCCCAAGTACTGAAATGGTAAGACTTAAGGTTTTAACTCACTAGACAATTATTGTTCTGACTCCCTCTTTATTACAACACAGGTTAGAGAAGGAATGATGAAGCTTGAAGATGGCCAGAGTGAAGCTTGTGGTAGTTACTATCTATCTTTTTGTATTATTTTCTATTGTGCCCATGAAATGTATGTTTGAACAAAATGTTGAAACGGTTGTTGTTATGTATTATGACATTTGAAATGATTTGAAATAAATGGGTGCTATTATTGCTATTATATTTTCTTCCTTTCGCTGTGAGTTCTGTAAGAATAGATAGATAGCTCTGTATAGTTTTTCTTTTAACCAACCCACAGCCAGCTTTGGAATGTGCCTAAGTATCGATGGGCTTTTTTGGATAGGAATTTAGGTCCATTTCAGGGCGGGTTGTTACACTTAGTATTAGAGCTTAGGTTACCCAATCAATGGTGAAAAGTATATGTATGAGTGGCATATTTGTTAATTTTAAAAATATTTTTCAAAAACCTTACTATATATAAATATATATGTGTACTTATTTTGAATTTACGCCTGACTCTATAAAATTATAAAAGTAGTTGCTATCATATTCCGTAAGGGTGAACGAGGCAACTATGAGTTAGAAAAATAAATAGAGTTGAATTTATACTTCTTTGTTTGACGTAGACTTCCTTATCATTTGTGGACCCTATAGGCATATATTAAATAATAGGAATATGAATAGTAGAAGGAAAGGTTTTAACTCCAAATTTTAATAGGTAATGAATGAGCATTAAGTGAGGAGTTATAAGAAGTTAAATAGATTTACGAGACCATTAGGGTAATTATGGAAAGATACAGAAGAAGTTAAATAGGTAAAGTTGAATAGACAAATAAATGTCTTTAGGAAATGTCCGTTAAGATAGCAACCATTTAATATGGACAAAGTGACATTTATGAGAGTAGTAAATATATATGTTAGGCGATAGCTAGATGTTATAAGTTATAGTATTCATACGGAAGTAAGGAACGTAGTAGTGAAACAAGCTTCCGTAAGAAAGTCTACATTAATCACCACAAGGAGATAACTAGATTTTTAAGATGATTGAATATAGAGTTGAAAGAAAGAACAATCTAAGCCCATATTTTTAAATCCTACCCCATGAGAAAGAAAGTGGTAAAAAGATTTTTTTTTGAAAGCTCCTTGAAAGTTTTGAGTGAGATTTTTCAAAAGATCATTAAGTGAAAGTCTTATGTGTTGTAAGTTGGGAATTTTTGATAGACGGTTATTTTTGACAGCTTTGGTACTACCATTCGTAAAAAGTTTAGAAAGAAGTGGTGAAACATTTTAAAAACAAATGGTCGATGATTTTTAACTACTTGAAAAGTTGAAAAAAAGAGGGAGAATGTTCTCATTTGTTAACTTTTCAATTTAAAATTTATTGAATTAAAAGTTTTCAAATTTTGGATTCTCCATTTTTTGTTTTTTATGATTTCTTCTACTTTATAATTTTGGAAGCTGTTATTTTGAAAAGTGTAAGGAAATTTAGAGATTTATAATTCATAAAATGTTAGAATGTTCAAACTTGAAAGGATTTTTCATTCTAAAAGTTCTTAGTTTAAATTATTGAGCCAAAATTTTTTGGTCCAATGATTTTTAATAAGGGATTTTTCTTTTAAGAAATGCATGATTTTTCCTACCTTATAAAATTAGAGGTTAGTTTCCTTAAATTTCTTTTGAAAGGATGTACAAACGGAAAAGGCACTTGATCAACATAGGATAGAAAGATTAGATGGTTAAGAATGTCCGATAAGGTAGATAGGTGGAACATTCTCATATAAGGAAATGCAGAGAATGATACTTGAATTTTGGTGGTGATAGAATTGTGAATTTTAATCTAGTAATAAACGACTAGTAGAGAAGTAATAGGAATAAGATAGGAGTTATTTTATCTACTCCATTTCTCCATCGTTTAAAGTTATATAATGTGATTTTGACAATTTAAATGGTGCTAATAAATAAATGAGTTGGATATTTTTGTATATGAGGAAATAGGTTAGCAACCTAAAGTAAATAAATGTTTCAATCCTAAAACTTTAGAATTTTAGGAAAAATAAAATTTAGCTCACAGAATGTCACAATTGGAGGAAAAGATGAGATATATAGGAATGTGAAGATAATTTTCTACTGATCAAGGATAAAGAAGAGGGTGGCAGAATTTTCCGTTAGAAACAATGAAACTGCAGCATCTCCAACACAACTTCATGGAGTTGCAGTTTGCATCGTTAGTGATAGGGACCCTTAGTTTACCAGAAATTTTTGGAGGAGTATGCTAGTAGCTTTAGGAACTAGCTTTAGAAACTTCATTAAACCTGAGCATAGCTCACCGATTGAAGACCAACGGACAAACTGAAGAAATAAATGGGAATTTGGAGGATTTGTTGAGAGCCCACATCTTGGACTTTAGAGGATGTTAGAAGTAGCACTTACCTTCAGTAGAATTCGCGTTTAGTAGTAGTCACCAATATATGATTTGAATCGCACCTTTGAAGCACTTTTTGGGAAGCCATATAAATCGTTAAATTGTGTGTGGAAAACCACCGACAAATTCTACTCGGACCAGATTTGGATTGCAAGACTTTGGAAAGTCAAAGTTGATTAGGTAGCGTGTGATCGTCGTAAGAGTTGGATAGTTGGAAAAGTTGGCACCAAGATCTATTGGGTCTTTACCAATATGGGGAAAAATAAGAAAACTTGTAAGTTGGGTGGAGTCCATGACGTTTTTCACGTTTCGTACTTAAGGAAATACATTCACAGCATAGCCATTGTAGTAGAGCCTAATCAATTAGGGGATTTTGATATGGAGCCACTAATGTCCCGCGCCACTACATGCATTGTGGAGCACGGAAATCGGAAGCTCTGCAACAAACAATTAGATTGGTCTGTGTAAAGGCCTAAAGTTCCGTACCCTTTGAGTCGACAATAAATTGTACATGTCCAACCCAAATTGAACGAAAAGATGGACCTTTAAAGGTAAGAAAGAAAAATAGACAGAACACAAGATTTAGGAAAACCGGAATTCTAAAATTTTGGATGTTAGAAATTGTATGTTAGGTATTTGATAGTAGTGATTGGATGCAAAATTAGTTGAACCATACTCCTATTCGTAGGAGTGTGTAAATTGCTATGAGAAAATAAAGTATTTGGTTTTTCAAAACTTGCATATATATAGAGCTGCCAGTATATATAGGTTGTTGCATCATATTTTCAAAAATTGTTTTAAAGAATGCATTCATATAGGAGGCACGGATATAGTATTATTCAACATACATATTATATGTGTTGTTGTACATGAGTAGCTGCAAAATTAGTTGTGCACTAATTGGTTGAATAGTTTAGAATGGTTGTGCACTATGTTACATGATTCAATACTTGAGGAATTTCGGGAACGAAATTCTATTAAAAGAGGGAGAATGTAACACTCTGTAAAATAAACAGTAATTAATTAAAAGGAATTATTAAATAACTAAATAACGCTTAAAAAGGGAATTTGAGAAAACGTCTGAATTTGGCCATAAAATATGCACTATTGTGTTCGTGGCGATTTCTTGAGCAACTTTCGTATATAAAGCTTCACGATCGGAGTTCAAACGAAAACATTATCGACATTTGAAGATTTCAAATCAAAAATAATTCAAAATAACTTTAAGGAAATAAATATTAATGAACAGTGTTTGCGCCAAAAATGGTCACAAACACTCGATTATAGATGAAAGCACCAAATCACAGTCAAATATCATAGATAGATTTTATGTAATAGAATTAAAAATGAAGAACACTCAAAAAATTAAAAGGAAAGCAGTAGAAAGACAAGATTTATAGTGGTTCGGCGTTGTAGCCTACGTCCACTTTGAAGAGTTGCTACTTTATTGATGATTCTCTACTGATTTACAAGAGTACAATTGATAGTATCTGAATTACAATGGAGTTCGGCAGAGTAATGGCATAGAAGAGCCAAAAGATCCCTTTTCTGAAGCTCTTCGACTGCTAGTTATAGATGTAGGCTGCAAATATCTCGCCCGGATCTCGGAAGACTCCTTCTCTCACGTGGGTGGGCCCACGTGATCGATCCCCTGACATTTCGACTCGATCCATGATCGATACGAACCAAATTCGTATCGATCCAAAACTGCTCCTTTTGGGTCGGGATCGATCATGGACATTCTTGAGGTTGTACGCAAGCTCCTATGAAAATTTGGTGGCATTTGGACTTGTAGATTGTGAGATATGATCGATGCAAGTTTGTGTTTTCAATGTGCAGTCGAGCTTTGTTCGTATCACTCCATTTCGTATCGATGAAAGGCACGTGCTTGCTAGGTGATGTGGCGCCAACTTTTAGGATCGATCCACTTTTCATATCGAGCGACCGAATCTTTCTTTCTTTTAGGTTTTGTTTGTATCCACCAGCGCAACTTCATTCGTATCCACTTATCGCATTCTGTTTTGTATCGATCGTTGTTCCCCCATTTCGTATCGATCAAAGAAAGTGTTATTCGTATCGGTCCATCTCGCATTATTCACATCAATCACTGGCCGATCGATACGAACAGAACGCACCGGTGGATTGATAAAAAACGATGGGTTTTTATGGCTTTAATGGATACGAAATGGACGTTGGTTGATCGATACGAACAAGCTGGGGATGATGGATGCGAAGTAATATAAGGATGGATGGATGCGAACCATGTGCGTTCCATGGATGCGAACGAGTTCGACTCTGATGGATATGAAGGAGGCTGCTGTGGATGGATACGAAGAACGTTGCCCTGGATTGATACGAAGGGAAGCGATGCAAAAGAGGCGGAACGATGGATACGAATGAGAACATTGCTAGATTTGCATCGATCATATCTTGAGCATACAAATTCTGATTGACTTGAAATTTGAAACATTGGCTTTCCTAGCTTCGATTGTCGTGTCATGTTAATTGTAGCTTGATCCGGACTCGGACAAAATTTACCAGCATCCATAGTGAACTTTGTAGGTAATCGGTCGTCGGGACTGATTATCTTCCGTTTTCAGTCAATTCTTTGGTCTCACGGCCTTGCCAAAAGTCGGGATAACAAACAGTGGACCACCACCGGTCGACAACCTCATTAGGTTGGTCAACCACTAGCGGTCAACCACATATGAGGAGTGTTCAGTCGATTTATGTTGTGGAGGCTAGGGTTGAACCTTGGCCTAACAGACTAGATTTAATAAATATTAATCTAACAAATATAATGATTCAAGTGCATATAAATATAGGCCCAACCCCTTACTTTTCTTCTCATAATTTCTTAACAAAGTAGTAGAGCTCTGCCATTTTCTGTTCTCTACTATTTCTAATAACTATAAAAAATACTATATATATATATATATATATTAGAGAAGGACTGAAAATAAAAGAGAGGAAGAGAAGGAATAAATCAATTATGCGAAAAATGTAAACTCTATAATTATAAATCTAAATTCCACATAACTCAAATCTCTTCTTAGATCTTTAATTCTAATGGGTATGTATATATCTTTTTATACATATTTTTTGATTGGAAAGGACAAAGGAGTCAGTTAAGAGGAATGAATTCAGACCTGAAGATTTGGAAACATAAAAAGGTGAGTGGAAAATTATATGATTTATATATAACACTTAAATTTATATCGTTGAATTTTATTTGATTATTATACCTATGCAAGACCCGTTGAATTGTAGGCTTAAAAATGAATGTATTTAATTGAAATATCCCCTACATATTCTGTAAGTTATGTAATTATAAAGGAATGACATATACACCCTAATCTGAGTGTTTTTTTGAAATTGGTCCCTAAAAACTGTAAAGTATGATGTTGATAAGATTGTTGTTACCCAGCTACTTGGCTCGGCTACAAGATGATAATTACAGAGATTTTGATTGAATCAAGATGAAACTCGAGTCGATGAGAGGTTGGAAATATAAAAGATTGACTCGATTTGATTAGTTCGACATATATATATCGTTCGGCCTGTATACACGGTTCGGCTTGTGTATATGGTTCGGCCGAGAAAAAGATGGCTTGTGTCGCTCAGCTAAAGAAAGGAGGCTATAGCAACACAGCCCAAGTCGTTCGGTCAACGAAGGGAGAGCGAGATGGCTCGGCCAAGACGTCCAAGGGGTGGTCGCTCGGCAAGGGTGGCTCGGCACTCGGTGGACCAGCCCCAGTAGAATTGTTTCATTTGGCTCGGCATTTATCGGTCGGCCTCGAAGTGTTTTGTTCGGAGTGGATCGGCCAACATAGAGAGACACAGCAGTTCGGTCTGAAAGGTCCAGCAAATGCCGTTCGGCCTAGGCGAGTTAACAAACATCGTTCGGTTGCAGTTGGGAAGCCATTGTCGCTCGGTCGGTGGTGGTTCGGCACAAGTGTTCGGTCTATCTAGTTTGGTGTAAGATGAAGAAGTTAGCTTATTCTTAGAAGTCAACATCGAGGTGAGGAGGTCGGCATTGCTTCACTTCGAGATCCCTTACGAGTTGCTCCGAGTCCTTTGAGGTCTTACTTCGAGTCACTTGCTAAACGACCACCGGTCGACCATAATGGTTGGGTATTCCTCGATCGGCCGATAGTCGTTTGGAATGCTTAGGCCGACCGACTCGAGATTGCCATCCATGGGCCGGTTGCCTTGGTCTTGGGCCTGCGTTGAGCGTCTAGCCTATCTTCATCTATAAATAGAGGGGCCGGCGTATAGTTGAGGGGACCTTTTTTCGAGAACTCCAAGGATACTCTACCATTATTAGTACTTCCTTCTTTCAGTCAAAACTTGTATTCGAGTTATTGGTTTATGGATTGTATCTGTATTCAAGTCTTAGAGAAAAGCAATAAAGATCATACTCAAAGTGGACGTAGGCAATTACGTCGAACCACTATAAATCTTGTGTTCTCGTTTCTGCTGTTCCTTTTGCACTCAATTGCGTTATTTTTCTGTTTTAATTTACTATCTTCATTAATCTCTCTACACAAATCTTTTCTTGGGTGTTAGTGATCAATTTTGGTGCTAACATTTTGGTGCTTTCACTGAGAACTTGCATTCTCGGGCTGTTAGGATCTACTTTGTGGCTACTGGATCGAAGGAATCCTCCAAAGAAGATCCAAGTTCATTCACAAGATGTTTACAGATTCTACTCAGAGTTCTGACCGATAACTCTAAGATGGGAAGACCACGTACTAGATCAGCCTCCCACAACGCGGATGTCAACGAGACCGCCAGCGTCCAAAAAGTGGGATTTAGCAATCAACAAGCTAATCTAGGGGCAGGGACTGCCACCGTCCTAAACCAAGTAGAAGTTGTCACCAGGACAGAGTTCAACGAGCTGATGAGAGAACTCGTGGAAAGTAGGAGACAGCTTAACGAGCAAATTCAAGCTAACGTGTAACGACCTGATATTTTCAACCATTCGCATCCGCACTTGTCGGACTTGAATTGCTCAAAATATCGCATTGTTAATAAAAAATTGGAAAACTCATCATATACAGTAAATAAATAATCACAGATCACAGACACAGAGTAATATAATGCAGCGGAAGTAAAAGAGATAGTAGTTCATGAAGCTACTATATAAATACATCAGAGTTAATTAAGATACAATAGGAATACCAAGATACAACAGGAGTAACAGTATGAAAATCAGGTACAACTCAGAATACAACTGGAATCAACTGGATAACAAAATGAATAGATATCTGGTTCTTCAAAGCAAAACTCCAACTCCAAAGGTGAGTCTCTAATGCTGTATCACTCAGTCTGACCCGAGCGTAAAGCAAAACGCAAAACACTCGAGTCAGGACATACATACTTATACAATGTAAACCAACTCAAGTGAACTGTAATAAAGGTACAAGTAACTCAAAGAATGTTTGGGATCGCCCATTCTTTAAGGATCCGTTAAACTATCTACTATGTAGTAATATTCGCTATTATAATAATGTCTAATATAAATAAACATACTTTTAATAGCATTAAGGAGTGACCCAATATTCCCCTTAACACGTAATAGTCCCAGTAGTCTATCCAGTATGGGGGCTACCCTCGATACTCCACAAGCTACGGGAGAAATCACAACTCGTAGTAAAGCTCGATATGGTAGGTGACACGACACACAAGGCAATGCCAGGGTAGATATACCAATTACGCATCCAGACTGGTGGTGACGCATAGCAGCCACTACCGCCCATCTCGAATAACACTCCCAAATCAAGGGGTGCACCCAAACAATCACAAAAGTAATAGAATGGTATCGAAGAAGTGTGTCCGATCAGAGGTGCTACCTCATTGGCCCGTCGATCGCTCCTGTTTTAGCCACCTTACACCAACTCACGGGAGTTGGGTCCACGCATATACCTTTAGGATCGTCGCCACCATCCTACTTCATTCTGGAAACTCCACCGCGTACACAGTTGTTAAAGTGGTTTTTGGTATCGACAGAGAGTATGTCCATATTTGATCCCGGTCTCTTTAATAACCAATCGTTATTATAACCCGTGGCTATAAATTTAAAAACAGTTTATATTTCAAATCAAAATACATCCTTTAAACCATTTCAAAATCATATCATTTATTTCAAAATAATACATACTTTCAAACCCAAAACATATCCATTTCAAAACCAATTCAACAATATATCATTTTCATTTCAAAACCAATTCAATAATATATCATTTCCATTTCAAAAATCAAAGCAATAATATATCATTTAAATTCCAAACTAAATCAATATATTTCTTTTAATTTATTTAACTTGAAATATTCTTTTAAATCATATTAAACCAAATCACCTTATAAAGTCATATCCTTGAATCTTCAATTTCAACAAGTTTCAAATTAATATATATTTAAAGACAATTCTTAATTAAATACAATTCCAATTAATTTCATTTCCAAACCATAGTACTTTCAAAGTCATAACAATTCCGAAACCAAACTTTTTGAAACCAAAATACTTGGAAATCATAACACTTGAAATATTGTCATTAGGACCTCATAATACTTAGAAAAATCATAATACTTCTAAATTAATATTCATTACCAAAGTTATAACATTTTAAGTTCATTAATTCAATTTTACCAATTTCAAACATTGTATTAACTCATAAATTTCAAAGTGGTTTATATTCAAATCAAAATAATTCATTTACACCATTTAAATATGAAGTCATTATACTTACTGTAACATCCCGAAATTTTCGACTTTCGAAAATTCGACATCGATACTCACTTTATCGACTGCCGAGCCATCGAATGCCGGAAACCCGAAAAGTTATGGTTTTAAAAAGAAGAAAAAGGTAGAAGAAGAAGAGAAGAACAACAGAACAACATCAGAAACGAAAACAATATCAGAATCTTACACATCGCAGCGGAACAATATATAATAGATAAACACTAGTCTTTTAAAACAAAGAGCTATATCAGTTTATACATACATCAATCATCAGAGTCATATACAACAATGGACAGTTATATAAACTTGTCCTCATACAGAATACACAGCGGAGTAAATAAATAATTACGGATATACGTCTCGCCATCCAGCTTGCTTCCAAAGCTCCAGAATATCCTGATAACATAACTCTAGGCTGCCCGTGTGGAAATTGGTGGGCACCCAGAGTTTAGAAGGGAAACAATAAACTCCGAGTCAGTCATGGTGACTGGTGTGAGATCGTAAAACAGTTTATCTTTAAAATAAACAACAGGAAAACTTTAATGTCAATTCGCAATGCTTTTGGAAAATGAAACTACCATAAGACCTCCCACCACACACACAATGCAAACGCAGACTTGGAGGAGATTTCTTCTTATGTTAGTCAAAGATGCTTACTACGCAAAATCAAATCATTTTGGATATTATTATTAGTGCATAGTGGAAAACATTTCGAAAGTAGAATATAAATCTTAGCCAGCATAGGTACCATTATATTATGCCTGCTATAGCTGCCTCCTGAGGAGACAGGTTATACAATTGAAATCGTAAAGGCTCGTATTGTTTCTTTGGATTTCCAACAAATGGTCAGGCTAAGGAACTTCCTATCCACGATGGGTACGTCCCTGGAATAGACGACCCGAGAACCTAACCGGATCTCTGCCAACACAAGGCCGGGTTACCTTTGCAAAAATAGGTAACTACTGACACGCGTATGCCATCCCCCGATCGTCACCGATCTTCCCGAGGATCCCCGATTCGCAACAACCACAAAGTAATAAATTTGCAGCAACCACAGAGGTTAAGTATCTGGGCTCCATACCATGATACCACCTTTATCCAGAAGGAATGACATACACTAAGGGGCGCTACTCCCTAGAACCTTGCTGCATCCTTCCTGTTTTGACCATTTCCGGGGTGTGAGGCTCGACGAAGTCTCGTCCACAAAGCTACGCTTCCTACAAAGCCATGCTTCGGGTCAAACAAAATGATCAACCTATGATCACAAAGATATAAGATCAAACAAATGATCATATCACAAATGATCAAACACTGATCATTTCACAGCAACACTCAGTATGCCACGTTACCAAATTGGGAGTATATCGCTGATAAATCTCAACTACATAACCTCTGAGCTCGTACGTCTCAGAGAAGGGTGTTAAGCTAAGAGAATAAATTCTCCGCCACCAACAGAAATGTATTTGAAAGAAATCAGCTTTATATCTCAAATTGTAACGTCAGACACACAATCCATACAAGTCTGTTCCGGGATCGAACAGAACCGAAGGCACTTCTCACGAAGCCCTTGCATATCCGGATAATTTTCTAATCACGTCCGGACTTCCCGTCACTAAGGGTGATAAAACCTCTAAACCGGAGATCAGCCGATGTAGAGTAACTCGACGGTAATCCTTCCGTTTTCAAAAATATCCGGTCTTCAACACCGGTCTTCAAATGCAATTCATAACGACGTATCACATATTCGGAATGGGTTATACGACCCCATGGTCCTTTCCCGGCTAACCCGAATAGTGAGCGATTATTCAAAAATAAGTGTGGCATTTCAAATCCATCCAATTCACAACAAATACCTATTCAAGGTAATTATTGATAGTCGGTTATTTAACTATCAATAAAGATGCGCAACATCATCAGATTCCAAAAATTTTTCCAAATTATTTCATCTTCAAAAATATCTTTACTAGATATAAAATTTCCACACTTAACCGTTTGAAAACAATTTCAAATCAATTTCCACATTTCATTTTATCTTTGAAGATAAAATCTCAAAACAGTTCATTTCATATTGGAAAAGCATTTCCATACTTATTTAAAAATAAGTAATTCACAAATCATTTATTTCCAACATTTGAAAATATTCGATATACTTAAATCAATATTAAGTATATATTCATTCTTTAAGGAAAATATTCTTTTAACACATTTATTTGAGTCAAAACGAATGTTACGTAAAACATCGTTACGACGACCCAAAAAAAATCACTAGTATAGGGTTTCGGATTTTAAGATAGATATATAAATCCCAATACTACATAAAACATTTCCTTTCGGAAATCATTTACTATAACAACAGTGTTATAGTCCACCATTTCCTTATATTTCTCGAAAACGTCTATTTCAACAA
The DNA here is from genome assembly GCA_030737815.1 of Allium fistulosum. NCBI lineage: Eukaryota > Viridiplantae > Streptophyta > Magnoliopsida > Asparagales > Amaryllidaceae > Allium > Allium fistulosum. Next base: position 333,493,155 of record CM060906.1, read on the forward strand.
TAAAAATGTTGAAATCTATGTATTCGATACTTAACACGTTTTAAAAACATCTTTTAAAACAATTAACTTCATTTTATAATATCGCTTCCCCAAAACCATATCCATTTTACTTAAAAATATATTCACTGTCCAAAATCGTGAATATAATTCACTTAACCCAATTTCAATCATTTCTACACATTTTTATTTCAATAGAAATTCGCTATCCAAAAATCGCGAATATATCTTCTTTAAAAATCTTCTATATTTAATTTATCAAATTCAATCTATTTCGAATTTATAAACACGTTTATAAATTCTATTTCCCTTTTAATAACAACTTCGATTTATAAATTCCTTTTATTAACAAATTCAATTTATACTCGATATAAATAACACAAGTCCATATTTTAAGTTAATAACTTATCATTCATTTATTTTAAAGAAATCGTTCTTTTAAACTTTACAAAATTAAAACTTTCAGATTTCATTAACTTATGAAATTCCATTTTTTTCTTCATTTTACACTTATAGAAACTTAGTCTTACAATCCCAATATTTTGAATTTATAAATATCCATTTTTGTACATCTCTTATTACATTGTTTTTAATACCTCAAAATTCCAATTAACCATTTTATAAATTTCTTAACTCTTTATTTCAAAAGAAATTACTTTTTGGTTACAATTCACAAAAAATCTTAACTTTTTATAACCTTTAAAATTTCAAACGTTTATTTATTTAGAATAAATCACTTCAAAAATTTATTTTAAAATCAACATCATTATTTTTATATTTTTCAAAGATGAATCCAATGATGCAACGCACCAATTAGTCAATCACAACATTTAATATCATATATCAATATGATAACAGAATATACATCAATATCTGTAAATAAATAAATACAGTTGAGGAATCCAGTTGGATCCCTCCAACCTGTTTCCCTGCATCCAAAGACGTTAGCACAATACCAATTCCACTTCGAGGTGGAATATCGCGGTATATGGGTTTTTATAAAATATCCGCTTACTAACGGCGCAATAGGGTCTCATCCGCTATACGAGGCGGGAAATCATCAATCCAATATATACATATGCCAATATGTATATATTGCTATATATATAGATATATCCTATAATATCTAATATCACATCCAATAGCAATCAATCAAATTAATCGATAACTGCAATTCATTTTGAGTGAGAAAATAATCTCACCTTCGCTTTTAATTTGCAATCCAATCCCATTTCCATCCTTGACTCGATTTCTTGATTTTAAACCTTATATAAATAATTATACAAATTCATTAATATTTGAACAGACGAACAGATAAATTTCCCATTTTTCATAGATTGAGTTAACTAATTATTAAATTACATTTTCTTACCGAAAATTATATTTTAACTAATTTCCCCTTTTAACAAATCCTAAAATTTGTTAAACAAGTAAAATTACGGTTTATTAATATCCGAGATAGATCGAACAATGAAATTTTCCATTTTTGTAATAAACTAAAAGATTCGTTTTGAACTTATTAAATAGATTTTAGACTAAACTTCTTATTTATTTTACTGCATAATCTCTGTAAATGCTAACTGTAATTTTTCTTTACTGTTTTTTTTTCTTCCTTTCAAACAAGAACTGTAAATATTTAAATTGAATTGAAACAAGAATTGAATACCTCCTCTGCTCGACTTCAAGCCCTAAATCGCGCACCCTGCAACGACCTCCCCAAGCTTCACGTCGTCGATCACCCTTCCGCCTTTATCCTTGCCTTAGCCTCGCAGTCGCCGCTTGTCGAACTACCTCTCACCACCTCGCGACGCGCCTTCCCTTGTCGAGCTCCCCTCCCTTCAGACGAGTGACCGCCTCGCGCCTCCTACGCATGCGAGCTCGAGTTCGATCGAACTTCGAATTCGATTCGCGATTTTGGCAGAATAGAAGAAAAAGAGGGTAGCGGCCATTTTATTTCATACGAACGAAAGACTCTGCTTAGTTTTGGGAAGAAAAGAGGAGCGGCCATTTATACTGTTTTGAATTTTGATTTTGTTTCGCCATTTTTTTTCTCGTTTGAATTTGTTTTGAACAGATAAAGGAAGAAGGGACGAGATCCTCAAGGCGTGGGTTACATGATCATCTTCGTGATTGTAGGCGTAATTTAAGGAATGAAACGTGCTGTCGTGACAAATTTAAATTTTAAATTTAAATTGAATTTGATTTATTTTTCAACGTGTTTACACATCGTGTGCTCACATTTTAACTCCGAAAAATACGATATTTGAAATCCGACAATAATTCAATATTACGGACCCAATGGAACTGGTTTCGTCGAATTTCGAGATTGCGCCTCGGACGGCTATTTTTAAATTCAATTTAAATCAATTAAATTTCAAAACTAAACAAACCATTTTCAAATTCGATTCTGAAACTTTTATTATCTTCAGTATTATCAATATAAGTTTTAAAAGTTTTCGAAATATTTTTCTTCAGCTACAAATTGAAGATTTAAATTTTTATTCAGTTTCAATAGATTAAATTTTATAGTTTAATCGCAAATTTCAAAGTTATATCGGGGATTCAAATTAAATCATCGTTCAAATATTTAAAATTAATTAAATATTCTCAATTTAATCCGTTCAAAATTCTGGGTCGTTACAGACTACCCCCCTTAAAAGAATTTCGTCCTCGAAATTACAAGTTAGAAAGAAAGGTCCTTAACTCGTCTACTATTTTTCACAATCCAAATAGTTTTATCACTTTTATCAAACAAATCTTTCTACTAAAGATTCGTTATTAATTCAACTAACTTTTTCAACTTCAATTATAAGTTTCAAACAACATTGTTTACTTCAAAATTCAAATTCGAGCTCAAAAATTTTCTAACACTCGAAATTTTCGAAAAATTTCGCCAGCGTCTCCTTTGCACGGCTAATACGGCACTACTACAAAACGTCCCTACGGACTCTCAGATTTCAAAAAGAAAAAGAAAAAGCCAAGCAGCTAGACAAGAAATCATCAAAAACTCATATTATAATTCAAATACGTACCTTTTCGAGCAAATTCAAATTATCTTTGAAAATCAAATCCCATTCCTTTATACACCTATATGTCCTACTAGCCATAATATCTAGTTACATATTCAAATCATTTTGCAAATTCTATTACAAAATTTCCAATATAAACTGCTTATACATTTTTACTTCACTGTTGAAGTTACATATCTATTATCTTCAATTTTACATTTCAAATTTTATTTGAATTCAATTTCACATTTCAATTTCTCATTTGAGTTAAATTTACCATTCAATTCAATTTGAATTCTATTTATCTTCTGAATATTGAATTTATCAATTATATTTAGTTCACTTCAAACTAATCTCAAAACTTCATTTTATTTTACACACTTCAAATTCGTTTTCAATATTCAGTTTTTCTTACTTACCAATTCAAAATGAATTTTAACATTCAACTTCATTTCCTTGCATTTACAATATCAAATTTTTATTTACTCATTCACTAATTCATTCGTTTTCATTTTGAATCTCATTTCTATCAGATTTCAAATATTTTATAAGTTATCAACTTATTTACATCTTGATTTATACAAATCGCTTCTACATTCATATTACTAATTCCATTCCACTAATAAATTTTAATTTCGATTATCTTCTTGGAATCCCATTCCAAGTTATAAATTGATTCACAATTTATATTTACACTTTTAATTCATATATGAATTTATTTCCTTATACTTTCAATTCACATTTATATATTTCACTTGTTAATGAACTTTAATTCCAATCACATTTACATATTTTACATTAACAATTTCTATTTGTATAAGTTATCAATTCAATAATATTCCATAAATATTCTTTATAGTATTCCAGAGTCTTTTCAACATTTCAAAGCCATTTTGAAAATAATTCAAATTATCCTTTGAATTTCAAAAACAAAACCCAAATTTTTCAAACAACTTTCTTTTAAAACAATTTGGCAGCAATTTCTCTTTTGGAAACCCGAAAATGAACACCGGTGATGTCGCGATCATCATCGGAATTATTTTCCAGCGACCGAAAAGAGTTTAGAGCTTTCATCTCTCAAAATACTTTTCAAAACTTTTCCAAATACTTCTCTGGAATTCCGTTTTAAATTACAAATCACATTTATAATTTACATTCCTTAAATTTCATTCGTAGGTGAATTTATTTCTTAACTTTGGAGCTATGATTTCAATTTCTTATTCAATTTCAATGATAATAATTTACTATTATTACTTCCTAACATCCATGCAACCATATACTATAGTACTTTATAGAAAAACATTTATTTTCTATACATAAATAGTTTTGGGCAAAATTATTTCATTTACCCTATTTAAAACAATACTGTGTCGTCTTGCCTCGTTTAAGTGTTTAGAAATCCCTATCGATAATATGGCGTCCCACATACCGACCAAAATTCATAAACATCTCAACGGATAAGCAAACACAATATAAAACATTTTTATATTCACTAACAAATACGCGCTCATATCTATTATTACACTCAACCCATTCTAGAGTACTACTGACTCTATCTCTAATGAGTAACACCCAACAGAGCAGGGTTGTCGCTTAACCATATGCTCTGATACCAAATGTAACATCCCAAAATTTTCGACTTTCGAAAATTCGACATCGATACTAACTTTATCGACTGCCGAGCCATCGAATGCCGGAAACCCGAAAAGTTATGGTTTTAAAAAGAAGAAAAAGGTAGAAGAAGAAGAAAAGAGTAGAAGAAGAAGAGAAGAACAACATCAGAAACGAAAACAATAACAGAATCTTACACATCGCAGCGGAACAATATATAATTGATAAACACTAGTCTTTTAAAACAAAGAGCTATATCAGTTTATACATACATCAATCATCAGAGTCATATACAACAATGGACAGTTATATAAACTTGTCCTCATACAGAATACACAGCGGAGTAAATAAATAATTACGGATATACGTCTCACCATCCAGCTTGCTTCCAAAGCTCCAGAATATCCAGAATATCCTGATAACATAACTCTAGGCTGCCCGTGTGGAAATTGGTGGGCACCCAGAGTTTAGAAGGGAAACAATAAACTCCGAGTCAGTCATGGTGACTGGTGTGAGATCGTAAAACAGTTTATCTTTAAAATAAACAACAGGAAAACTTTAATGTCAATTCGCAATGCTTTTGGAAAATGAAACTACCATAAGACCTCCCACCACACACACAATGCAAACGCAGACTTGGAGGAGATTTCTTCTTATGTTAGTCAAAGATGCTTACTACGCAAAATCAAATCATTTTGGATATTATTATTAGTGCATAGTGGAAAACATTTCGAAAGTAGAATATAAATCTTAGCCAGCATAGGTACCATTATATTATGCCTGCTATAGCTGCCTCCTGAGGAGACAGGTTATACAATTGAAATCGTAAAGGCTCGTATTGTTTCTTTGGATTTCCAACAAATGGTCAGGCTAAGGAACTTCCTATCCACGATGGGTACGTCCCTGGAATAGACGACCCGAGAACCTAACCGGATCTCTGCCAACACAAGGCCGGGTTACCTTTGCAAAAATAGGTAACTACTGACACGCGTATGCCATCCCCCGATCGTCACCGATCTTCCCGAGGATCCCCGATTCGCAACAACCACAAAGTAATAAATTTGCAGCAACCACAGAGGTTAAGTATCTGGGCTCCATACCATGATACCACCTTTATCCAGAAGGAATGACATACACTAAGGGGCGCTACTCCCTAGAACCTTGCTGCATCCTTCCTGTTTTGACCATTTCCGGGGTGTGAGGCTCGACGAAGTCTCGTCCACAAAGCTACGCTTCCTACAAAGCCATGCTTCGGGTCAAACAAAATGATCAACCTATGATCACAAAGATATAAGATCAAACAAATGATCATATCGCAAATGATCAAACACTGATCATTTCACAGCAACACTCAGTATGCCACGTTACCAAATTGGGAGTATATCGCTGATAAATCTCAACTACATAACCTCTGAGCTCGTACGTCTCAGAGAAGGGTGTTAAGCTAAGAGAATAAATTCTCCGCCACCAACAGAAATGTATTTGAAAGAAATCAGCTTTATATCTCAAATTGTAACGTCAGACACACAATCCATACAAGTCTGTTCCGGGATCGAACAGAACCGAAGGCACTTCTCACGAAGCCCTTGCATATCCGGATAATTTTCTAATCATGTCCGGACTTCCCGTCACTAAGGGTGATAAAACCTCTAAACCGGAGATCAGCCGATGTAGAGTAACTCGACGGTAATCCTTCCGTTTTCAAAAATATCCGGTCTTCAACACCGGTCTTCAAATGCAATTCATAACGACGTATCACATATTCGGAATGGGTTATACGACCCCATGGTCCTTTCCCGGCTAACCCGAATAGTGAGCGATTATTCAAAAATAAGTGTGGCATTTCAAATCCATCCAATTCACAACAAATACCTATTCAAGGTAATTATTGATAGTCGGTTATTTAACTATCAATAAAGATGCGCAACATCATCAGATTCCAAAAAATTTTCCAAATTATTTCATCTTCAAAAATATCTTTACTAGATATAAAATTTCCACACTTAACCGTTTGAAAACAATTTCAAATCAATTTCCACATTTCATTTTATCTTTGAAGATAAAATCTCAAAACAGTTCATTTCATATTGGAAAAGCATTTCCATACTTATTTAAAAATAAGTAATTCACAAATCATTTATTTCCAACATTTGAAAATATTCGATATACTTAAATCAATATTAAGTATATATTCATTCTTTAAGGAAAATATTCTTTTAACACATTTATTTGAGTCAAAACGAATGTTACGTAAAACATCGTTACGACGACCCAAAAAAAATCACTAGTATAGGGATTCGGATTTTAAGATAGATATATAAATCCCAATACTACATAAAACATTTCCTTTCGGAAATCATTTACTATAACAACAGTGTTATAGTCCACCATTTCCTTATATTTCTTGAAAACGTCTATTTCAACAATAAAAATGTTTAAATCTATGTATTCGATACTTAACACGTTTTAAAAACATCTTTTAAAACAATTAACTTCATTTTATAATATCGCTTCCCCAAAACCATATCCATTTTACTTAAAAATATATTCACTGTCCAAAATCGTGAATATAATTCACTTAACCCAATTTCAATCATTTCTACACATTTTTATTTCAATAGAAATTCGCTATCCAAAAATCGCGAATATATCTTCTTTAAAAATCTTCTATATTTAATTTATCAATTTCAATCTATTTCGAATTTATAAACACGTTTATAAATTCTATTTCCCTTTTAATAACAACTTCGATTTATAAATTCCTTTTATTAACAAATTCAATTTATACTCGATATAAATAACACAAGTCCATATTTTAAGTTAATAACTTATCATTCATTTATTTTAAAAGAAATCGTTCTTTTAAACTTTACAAAATTAAAACTTTCAGATTTCATTAACTTATGAAATTCCATTTTTTTCTTCATTTTACACTTATAGAAACTTAGTCTTACAATCCCAATATTTTGAATTTATAAATATCCATTTTTGTACATCTCTTATTACATTGTTTTTAATACCTCAAAATTCCAATTAACCATTTTATAAATTTCTTAACTCTTTATTTCAAAAGAAATTACTTTTTGGTTACAATTCACAAAAAATCTTAACTTTTTATAACCTTTAAAATTTCAAACGTTTATTTATTTAGAATAAATCACTTCAAAAATTTATTTTAAAATCAACATCATTAAAAGATGAATCCAATGATGCAACGCACCAATTAGTCAATCACAACATTCAATATCATATATCAATATGATAACAGAATATACATCAATATCTGTAAATAAATAAATACAGTTGAGGAATCCAGTTGGATCCCTCCAACCTGTTTCCCTACATCCAAAGACGTTAGCACAATACCAATTCCACTTCAAGGTGGAATATCGCGGTATATGGGTTTTTATAAAATATCCGCTTACTAACGGCGCAATAGGGTCTCATCCGCTATACGAGGCGGGAAATCATCAATCTAATATATACATATGCCAATATGTATATATTGCTATATATATAGATATATCCTATAATATCTAATATCACATCCAATAGCAATCAATCAAATCAATCGATAACTGCAATTCATTTTGAGTGAGAAAATAATCTCACCTTCGCTTTTAATTTGCAATCCAATCCAATTTCCATCCTTGACTCGATTTCTTGATTTTAAACCTTATATAAATAATTATACAAATTCATTAATATTTGAACAGACGAACAGATAAATTTCCCATTTTTCACAGATTGAGTTAACTAATTATTAAATTACTTTTTCTTACCGAAAATTATATTTTAACTAATTTCCCCTTTTAACAAATCCTAAAATTTGTTAAACAAGTAAAATTACGGTTTATTAATATCCAAGATAGATCGAACAACGAAATTTTCCATTTTTGTAATAAACTAAAAGATTCGTTTTGAACTTATTAAATAGATTTTAGACTAAACTTCTTATTTATTTTACTGCATAATCTCTGTAAATGCTTACTGTAATTTTTCTTTACTGTTTTTTTTTCTTCCTTTCAAACAAGAAATGTAAATATTTAAATTGAATTGAAACAAGAATTGAATACCTCCTCTGCTCGACTTCAAGCCCTAAATCTCGCGCGCACCCTGCAGCGACCTCCCCAAGCTTCACGTCGTCGATCACCCTTCCGCCTTTATCCTTGCCTTAGCCTCGCAGTCGCCGCTTGTCGAACTACCTCTCACCACCTCGCGACGCGCCTTCCCTTGTCGAGCTCCCCTCCCTTCAGACGAGTGACCGCCTCGCGCCTCCTACGCATGCGAGCTCGAGTTCGATCGAACTTCGAATTCGATTCGCGATTTTGGCAGAATAGAAGAAAAAGAGGGTAGCGGCCATTTTATTTCATACGAACGAAAGACTCTGCTTAGTTTTGGGAAGAAAAGAGGAGCGGCCATTTATACTGTTTTGAATTTTGATTTTGTTTCGCCATTTTTTTTCTCGTTTGAATTTGTTTTGAACAGATAAAGGAAGAAGGGACGAGATCCTCAAGGCGTGGGTTACACGATCATCTTCGTGATTGTAGGCGTAATTTAAGGAATGAAACGTGCTGTCGTGACAAATTTAAATTTTAAATTTAAATTGAATTTGATTTATTTTTCAACGTGTATACACATCGTGTGATCACATTTTAACTCCGAAAAATACGATATTTGAAATCCGACAATAATTCAATATTACGGACCCAATGGAACTAGTTTCGTCGAATTCCGAGATTGCGCCTCGTACGGCTATTTTTAAATTCAATTTAAATCAATTAAATTTCAAAACTAAACAAACCATTTTCAAATTCGATTCTGAAGCTTTTATTATCTTCAGTATTGTCAATATAAGTTTTAAAAGTTTTCGAAATATTTTTCTTCAGCTACAAATTGAAGATTTAAATTTTTATTCAGTTTCAATAGATTAAATTTTATAGTTTAATCGCAAATTTCAAAGTTATATCGGGGATTCAAATTAAATCATCGTTCAAATATTTAAAATTAATTAAATATTCTCAATTTAATCCGTTCAAAATTCTGGGTCGTTACACTTACAAATCAAATATTCAATACCCAAAAATTTAGCCTTTTCCGAGCTCATATATTCACTTAAGTACTTCAAACTATTTAAATTTCAGCTTTCGCAGCACTTAGAAAAATGCTACGGTAAGTTACATTTGAAACAATTCAATTCAGCAAAGACAGCATTTAAAAACTGCTGTAATAGTTCAGTTTTAGTGGAAAAATAGTTCAATTCAGAAAAGACAACATTTACTAAACTGTTGTAATAGTTCAGGGTTCAAATTATATTCAAAAATCATATTTCAGCCAACTGCAGCACTTAACAAGTGCTGCAATAGCTCTTTCATTAGTTTCAGGTTCAAATTTAGTTCCTGCCACTAGAGCACTTACAAAGTGCTGTCATAGCCTTAGTTAATTTTAGCTTTCAACTCATTTGTATCTACCACAACACTTACAAAGTGCTACAGTATCATTTACTTTCGATTTCAAGTTAATTCAGAAACGATAGCATTTCTGAAGTGCTACTAAAAGAATTTCCAGATTTTAAATAAAATTCCTACCACAAATAAACTTCAATTTAAATCAATTTAACTTATAAAAATCACATTTTTCCACATCAAAAATGTTCATTTAAATACCTTTAACTTATGATTTTTATAAAGAAAATTTTACAATAAACATCAAATTTTCCAAAATTTCACTTATTAAATTCAAGTGTACTACTTCCCATTTTTCATTTTTTTTTCAATTTACTTTAACTCTTAAATTTAAATTTCCATTTTCACAAATAAAACTTAATTTCCATTTTATTTTCTTTACTTAACATTTCAATTAAACCAAATCACAATTTCCAAATTAAGTTATATTTCAAATCACAAATTTATCCATTCATTTATTTAACATTTTTAATACATAGAAAATCATTTTTCACTTTATTAAATCATTTTAAAAACTAAATTTGAATCAAAATATCAAAATTTACATTTTCAAAATACTTAAAACTTCCAGAAAAATATATAAAATAGCCACGGGTTTGTATAATATTTTCTAGCCTAAGTCAAGTGATACAGATAATATATCATTTCAATCCGTAGTTTACAAAGAAAATCCGGGTTTTATCATTTCAAACTCTCAATCCCAAGTAATTAAAATAAATAAAAATCGTTCAGGCTTATCATTTCAGCCCATAACGATCTTTCCCTATTCTAAAGTCCGTTCGGGTATGTATCATTTCAACCCATAGTGATTCTATTCTACAAGGAACTTGCAGTGTGATGAACAGAATAAAATAAATTAAAACATAACAGATGACGTGACAAGTTAATTACAGGGTTTAACATCATATAATTTACATCACAGGTAGGTATAACATGGTATAATTATTTCTACACTTTCACTTGCTATCAATTCACAGTTATATAAGTATGAATGTTAGGTGTGATTACTCACCCTTTTACGCTGGAGTTTGCAAAACAAAACACACAAACGAAATCCGGAAAGCACGATACGACTTTTGATTTGAGTGGAGAAGAGAGCCAAGCTATTGATCTTGTAACACCCAAATAAAGCAAGACAAGTATGAATATAAAAACAATGCAAAATATTTTGGAACAAACTTGAAATAGAATTTATAAAAGACATCACCAAGCTTCCAAACAAATTTTTTTGCTTGACTTGCTCACACTATTGCTCGACCACAACACTATATAGGTTCGGCCACACCTGACTTCAGGTTGAGATGGGTCTGGTTTGGGCTCACAAATGCATGGCTAAGTCAAGAATGCAAAGAGTTTGGGGTTACTAAAGGGCATACAAAGGGACAAGGCTAAACAAGTGGGGTTTGGATGCATCTATGGTCTCGGCCTATGGTCCTATGGTTCGGCCCAAAGCTGCTACAGGTCTGGACATGATGAAGTGGTGGTGTACTTTGCTGGTGGTGGTGGTTCATGGTGATGGTAGTGGTCATAGATGAAGGTAGTGGTGAAATAATGGTCGGCTATGCATGTTTTTAAGGGTTTGACATTGTTTTGTGGAGTTTTGGGTCAAGGGAAGGTCATGGTCTCTACTGGTCAGAGGAGGGCATGGTCTGATGCCGTGGATGGTGGGGAGGAAGGGATGGTGGTCGGTGGTGGTGATGGTGGAGGGGATGGCCGAGCAAGTCTAGAGATAAATCAAAGCAAAAATGGAAGAAAATCAATAGAAAAAGAATAAGAAAAGTAGAAACAAAGAAGCCATTACCAAAGTTGTTTTCTCAAATCTGAAATGGCCGAAATTTGTGATGGAATGAGATGTGTTTTCATGTGAGAAAGGACGTAAAAACTCACGGCAAAAATTAAAGCAGTGAACGGCCAAAATGTGAAGGGTCTAGAAAGTGAAAAGTCATTGTTTTTAAAGCTTTTTGTCTCTTCAAATTTCCATTCTTTTTAATTAAATAAAAACAAATAAAAATCAGTAAATAATATAAAAACAAAACTGAAAATAAAGTGAAAAAGAAAGAAATTTTTTTTTAGGAAAATAAGAAGATAAATAAAGAAATAGCTTAACATATTGAAACTAGCTTTTAAAAATTTCAAACAAAATGCAATCATCTTTGGAAATTATAACTATGCTTTTAAAATGTTTTAAGAATGAAATATATATACATAACATGTCATGTTTCACATGTAAACATAAACTAGAACATAACATGAAAAACAAAAATATTATTTATATAAATTAAAATAAACAATTTTGTTAAATAAAACAATTTACATACAATAGTGTAAAAAGCATAACTTTCACAATATTAATCAGATTTCAACGAAACAAAAATCAGTATACTTGAAATTTTATTTACTTTCATAATAAAAGATAAAATTCAAAAATTCAAACTTTTAAAATTTTAAATTAAAAGTCAAAGTTTGACCACATTGACAAAAATTCACATTTCAGGAAAATACTCTATTTATTCATGTTTGGAATTATAATTCACATAAAAATCAAAATTTATATTTAAAATAACAAATTTTATCCATTTTAATAAATAAAATAAAGTTTTTAAATCAGGAAATTCAATTTAAAATAATTACAAAATACAGGGTTGTTACACTCTCCCCCACTCAAAACTTTTCGTCCCCGAAAAGGAATGAGGTACGGGAAAATACAGAAAAAGATAGAATAAAATATGATTAACACAAGATGACAAGAATATTGAAATTATACCTGATAACTGTTGTTATAGGTAAGTTTAACAAGGTGGAGATGATCTTCCCAAGATCCTCCAGAATCAAGAACACAAGCACGAAAAAGATCGTCGAGAATCCGATTCACCCTTTCTGTTTGACCATCGGTCTGTGGATGGTAAGCAGTGCTCAGATTCAGAATAGGGAGAAATAAGAACCACAGAAGAGATAGAAAAGTTAAATGATGAAGGGAAAAGAGAAAGAAATAAATACTAGAACAAACTTATTAAGCACAATACGAAAAACACGATTCATCAAATCAACAAAGAGAGCAAGAGCATTAGTCAAACCAAAAGGCATGACTAACTATTCATAGAAAACCATTCTCAGTACAGAAAGCAGTCTCGGGGAATAATTTCCTCAGCAACACTGAGTTGGTGAAAATCAGTGGTAAGATCAAGCTGAGAGAAAACAGTAGCTCCACGGCTAACCAATTCGAAATTTGATTTCCTACTTAGAAGATAAGAGAATGGAAACAACCAGAAAGAAAATAGATTGGAAAACAGAATAAGATAATAAATTTAAAACCATGAAAAGTTCAGCTTCCATTAATAATTAATTTCATCCATTTGATTTTACTTGAGTTAAATAAATCTTAATTATTTTTAAATCTCATTATCTCATCATCAAATCAACAATTTATAAAGTCATGAATTTGAACAATCATTTATTATATTCATCTTTATTCATTAAATTTCATTCTTCTTTATTACACTTAATATATCAAATCCTATATATATTAAGTGTATTTCACTTTTTAACTATTTCAATTTATTTATAATTTCCTTTAAATATCATTATATTCTAAATTATTCAATTAACCCTTTATTCTATCTACCTCTATTTATCCTTTATAAATAAAATTTGAGTGGTTATAATAAATGTTATACACTTAAATTTTATTTATAAAATCCTCTTTATATTGTATATTATCCAATTACATATTCAACTTCTGAATAATTTAGGTAAGTTATATTGGAATGCAAGAGAATATTATACAAATAAAATTTTCTTAACTCAATTATCCAAGCTTAAATATTTATTCCAAATTTGATTTCCTTTTATAATTGAAATTATCCTTTTAGATAAAATTTAAGAATTAGATTTCCGATTAACTTCAACCTATTATTGAGATAATTAAATATACAAAATATATATCAAATCAACTCTTAAATCATATATATTATAAATCAAGTCATAATTAGAAAGCCAAATCAATTTAATTCTCCAAAGAAAAACTGTAGAAAAACTACAGGATGGTCTCTTCGCTTCGAAACTCGAAAATGAATGTCGATGATGCTGCAGTCATCACCGAAATTATTTTCCAGCGACAAAGAAAAGAGCACTGATTTACAAATTAAAAATCCTTTGAAACAATTTCTAATAGAAATACTTTTAAATAATATATCCTTTTAAAACTTTCAAAACAAAGTTCGAAATCATCGGAAATCAAATTCTCACATTCTCGATTTAAATCCGTTTAAATTTCCAAATTAATTTATAACCATGTTTAATTATTTAGATATGAAACTAAAGCCAATGATTATAAAATACATGCAAAGTTAAATATTATTTCTTAACACCCAATTCCATTAATTATCAAAATTCAGAAAATTAACCTTATACATATAATAATTATACAAAATTTATCCATCTACTAAATTTGAAAACCATATTGTGTCAGTTTGTTCTGTTCAAGTGTTTTGGAGATCCTATCGATAGCGTTGATCAGACGAACCGATCGAAAACCCAAATCAACATCAACAACTCAAACAACACAATATATAAAACATCTTTAAAATATAAAATTTTCAAATACAAGATTAATTTTCAAAATAAGGATAGGGATTCAGATTTTGATGGACTCAAATCAAAGAGAACTCTGATTTGAATATAAGTTGGAGACAAAAGATAAGATGATTAAACGACAGAATAAGGAGTATGGATAAGCCTATATAAATCGCGGGTAACCTTAACCAGGTCAACCGTGACTTAACGAAAAGATCGTTGTGGATTTTCTAGGGTAAATCTATATTCGATCTCAAGAGATAGAATTCGGAATAATAAGTGGTACTAGCATCTAAACCGAGGATATAGAAAACTTCGGTGAATCAATGATTTTTGTAAAGGAGTTTCACCCCTTTACAAATCATTCAGAGGTTGGCGAGACCGCCGGTTTTATTATAGAGATCATTCAAAGTGGAGTTATGGGATACTCCAGAATCAAGAAGACACTAATAGGGGAGGACAGGAATGGACTTGGAACCGAAGGGAACGTTCCAAAATTCAAAGGAAACCGAATCGAAGAAAAAGGAATTCAAGTTCGAACGAAAGTGATTCTGCAATTAAACTTTCTCTATATGCTGAGTTTGCCAAAAGCCAGAGCTCTAATACCAACTGTAACGACCTAATATTTTCAACCATTCGCATCCGCACATGTCGGACTTGAATTGCTCAAAATACCGCGTTGTTAATAAATTTTTTGCAAACTCATCATATATAGTAAATAAATAATCACAGATCACAGACACAGAGTAATATAATGCATCGGAAGTAAAAGAGATAGTAGTTCATAAAGCTACTATATAAATACATCAGAGTTAATTAAGATACAATAGGAATACCAAGATACAACATGAGTAACAGTATGAAAATTAGGTACAACTCAGAATACAACTGGAATCAACTGGATAACAAAATGAATAGATATCTGGTTCTTCAAAGCAAAACTCCAACTCCAAAGGTGAGTCTCTAATGTTGTATCACTCAGTCTGACCCGAGCGTAAAGCAAAACGCAAAACACTCGAGTCAGGACATACATACTTATACAATGTAAACCAACTCAAGTGAACTGTAATAAAGGTACAAGTAACTCAAAGAATGTTTGGGATCGCCCATTCTTTAAGGATCCGTTAAACTATCTACTATGTAGTAATATTCGCTATTATAATAATGTCTAATATAAAATAAACATACTTTTAAATAGCATGAAGGAGTGACCCAATATTCCACTTAACACGTAATAGTCCCAGTAGTCTATCCAGTATGGGGGCTACCCTCGATACTCCACAAGCTACGGGAGAAATCACAACTCGTAGTAAAGCTCGATATGGTAGGTGACACGACACACAAGGCAATGCCAGGGTAGATATACCAATTACGCATCCAGACTGGTGGTGACGCATAGCAGCCACTACCGCCCACCTCGAACAACACTCCCAAATCAAGGGGTGCACCCAAACAATCACAAAGGTAATAGAATGGTATCGAAGAAGTGTGTCCGATCAGAGGTGCTACCTCATTGGCCCGTCGATCGCTCCTGTTTTAGCCACCTTACACCAACTCATTGGAGTTGGGTCCACGCGTATACCTTTAGGATCGTCGCCACCATCCTACTTCATTCTGGAAACTCCACCGCGTACACAGTTGTTAAAGTGGTTTTCGGTATCGACAGAGAGTATGTCCATATTTGATCCCGGTCTCTTTAATAACCAATCGTTATTATAACCCGTGGTTATAAATTTAAAAACAGTTTATATTTCAAATCAAAATACATCCTTTAAACCATTTCAAAATCATATCATTTATTTCAAAATAATACATACTTTCAAACCCAAAACATATCCATTTCAAAACCAATTCAACAATATATCATTTCCATTTCAAAACCAATTCAATAATATATCATTTCCATTTCAAAAATCAAAGAAATAATATATCATTTAAATTCCAAACTAAATCAATATATTTCTTTCAATTTATTTAACTTGAAATATTCTTTTAAATCATATTAAACCAAACCACCTTATAAAGTCATATCCTTGAATCTTCAATTTCAACAAGTTTCAAATTAATATATATTTAAAGACAATTCTTAATTAAATACAATTCCAATTAATTTCATTTCTAAACCATAGTACTTTCAAAGTCATAACAATTCTGAAACCAAACTTTTTGAAACCAAAATACTTGGAAATCATAACACTTGAAATATTGTCATTAGGACCTCATAATACTTAGAAAAATCATAATACTTCTAAATTAATATTCATTACCAAAGTTATAACATTTTAATTTCATTCATTTAATTATACTAATTTCAAATATTGTATTAACTCATAAATTTCAAAGTGGTTTATATTCAAATCAAAATAATTCATTTACACCATTTAAATATGAAGTCATTATACTTACAAATCAAATATTCAATTCCCAAAAATTTAGCCTTTTCTGAGCTCATTTATTCACTTAAATACTTCAAACAATTTAAATTTCAGCTTTCGCAGCACTTAGAAAAATGCTACGGTAAGTTACATTTGAAACAATTCAATTCAGCAAAGACAGCATTTAAAAACTGCTGTAATAGTTCAGTTTTTGTGGAAAAATAGTTCAATTCAGAAAATACAGCATTTACAAAACTGTTGTAATAGTTCAGGGTTCAAATTATATTCAAAAATCATATTTCAGCCAACTGCACCACTTAACAAGTGCTCCAATAGCTCTTTCATTAGTTTTAGGTTCAAATTTAGTTCCTGCCACTACAGCACTTACAAAGTGCTGTCATAGCCTTAGTTAATTTTAGCTTTTAATTCATTTGTATCAACCACAACACTTACAAAGTGCTACAGTATCATTTACTTCTGATTTCAAGTTAAATTCAGAAACGATAGCATTTCTGAAGTGCTACTAAAAGAATTTCCAGATTTTAAATAAAATTCCAACCACAAATATACTTCAATTTAAATCAATTTAACTTATAAAAATCACATTTTTCCACATCAAAAATGTTCATTTAAATACCTTTAACTTATGATTTTTATAAAGAAAATTTTACAATAAACATCAAATTTTCCAAAATTTCACTTATTAAATTCAAGTGTACTACTTCCCATTTTTCATTTTTTTTTCAATTTACTTTAACTCTTAAATTTAAATTTCCATTTTCACAAATAAAACTTAATTTCCATTTTATTTTCTTTACTTAACATTTCAATTAAACCAAATCACAATTTCCAAATTAAGTTATATTTCAAATCACAAATTTATCCATTCATTTATTTAACATTTTTAATACATAGAAAATCATTTTTCACTTTATTAAATCATTTTAAAAACTAAATTTAAATCAATATATCAAAATTTACATTTTCAAAATACTTAAAACTTAAAGAAAAATATATAAAATACCCACGGGTCTGTATAATATTTTCTAGCCTAAGTCAAGTGATACGGATAATATATCATTTCAATCCATAGTTTACAAAGAAAATTCGGGTTTTATCATTTCAAACCCACAATCCCAAGTAATTAAAATAAATAAAAATCGTTCAGGCTTATCATTTCAGCCCATAACGATTTTTCCCTATTCTAAAGTCTGTTCGGGTATGTATCATTTCAACCCATAGTGATTCTATTCTGCAGGGAACTTGCAGTGTGATAAACAGAATAAAATAAACAGTAAAATAAAATAAAAACATAACAGATGATGTGACAAGTTAATTACAGGGTTTAACATCATATAATTTACATCACAGGCAGGTAGAACATAATATAATTATTTCTACACTTTCACCTGCTATCAATTCACAGTTATATAAGTATGAATGTTAGGTGTGATTACTCACCCTTTTACGCTGGAGTTTGCAAAACAAAACACACAAACGAAATCCGGAAAGCACGATACGACTTTTGATTTGAGTGGAGAAGAGAGCCAAGCTATTGATCTTGTAACACCCAAATAAAACAAGACAAGTATGAATATAAAAACAATGCAAAATATTTTGGAACAAACTTGAAATAGAATTTATAAAAGACATCACCAAGCTTCCAAACAAATTTTTTGCTTGACTTGTTCACACTATTGCTCGACCACAACACTATATAGGTTCGGCCACACCTGACTTCAGGTTGAGATGGGTCTGGTTTGGGCTCACAAATGCATGGCTAATTCAAGAATGCAAAGAGTTTGGGGTTACTAAAGGGCACACAAAGGGACAAGGCTAAACAAGTGGGGTTTGGATGCATCTATGGTCTCGGCCTATGGTCCTATGGTTCGGCCCAAAGCTGCTACAGGTCTGTACATGATGAAGTGGTGGTGTACTTTGCTGGTGGTGGTGGTTCATGGTGATGGCCGTGGTCATAGATGAAGGTAGTGGTGAAATAGTGGTCGGCTATGCATGTTTTTAAGGGTTTGACATTGTTTTGTGGAGTTTTGGGGTCAAGGGAAGGTCATGGTCTCTACTGGTCAGAGGAGGGGATGGTCTGAAGCCGTGAATGGTGGGGAGGAAGGGATGGTGGTCGGTGGTGGTGATGGTGGAGGGGATGGCCTAGCAAGGCTAGAGAAAAATCAAAGCAAAAATGGAAGAAAATCAATAGAAAATGAATAAGAAAAGTAGAAAAAAAGAAGCCAATACCAAAGTTGTTTTCTCAGATCTGAAATGGCCAAAATTTGTGATGGAATGAGATGTGTTTTCATGTGAGAAAGGAAGTAAAAACTCACGGCAAAAATTAAAGCAATGAACAGCCAAAATGTGAAGGGTCTAGAAAGTGAAAAGTCATTGTTTTTAAAGCTTTTTGTCTCTTCAAATTTCCATTCTTTTTAATTAAATAAAAACAAATAAAAATCAGTAAATAATATAAAAAAAACTGAAAATAAAGTGACAAAGAAAGAAAAAAAATTTGTTTTAGGAAAATAAGAAGATAAATAAAGAAATAGCTTAACATATTGAAACTAGCTTTTAAAATTTTCAAACAAAATGCAATCATCTTTGGAAATTATAACTATGCATTTAAAATGTTTTAAAAATGAAATATATATACATAACATGTCATGTTTCACATGTAAACATAAACTAGAACATAACATGACAAACAAAAATATTTTTTTATATAAATTAAAATAAACAATTTTGTTAAATAAAACAATTTACATACAATAGTGTAAAAAGCATAACTTTCACAATATTAATCAGATTTCAACGAAACAAAAAGCAGTATACTTGAAATTTTATTTACTTTCATAATAAAAGATAAAATTCAAAAATTCAAACTTTTAAATTAAAAGTCAAAGTTTGACCACATTGACAAAAATTCACATTTCAGGAAAATACTCTATTTATTCATGTTTGGAATTATAATTCACATAAAAATCAAAATTTATATTTAAAATTACAAAATTTATCCATTTTAATAAATAAATAAAGTTTTTAAACCAGGAAATTTAATTTAAAATAATTACAAAATACAGGGTTGTTACATAACGCCAATCTCATGACCCAGATTGCTCAGTAACAGCATCAAGATGCTGGAGGAAGCCCTGCTTCCTACTCATCATCTGACAACTCCGCTTCATCAGATGAACATCACAGGAGTAGGCGCCGTAGGATTGAAACGACACAAACATGTGCAGTAGAACAATCCAACAGAAATGGTCCAGGCTCTCTACCTGGAACCACGGCCCCTCACTTGCACCGGGAAAATCACACTCAAACTGGAGTGGGAAACTTAAGATCTAGAGCACAGGTTGAAGCTGGTCCGCCACCTTGCCAGGGTCGTAGTGAAGCGGGTCCCCAGGACATGCATTTGGGAGATCACCTACCGAGGAGACATCAACCGGAGCAATCACGCGGGACGAGTTTCAACTTGCCCCCTCCAATCCAGACCTCGGATTTATCAGCTATGGTCAGACAGCTGATAAGGGAAAATTAGGGCTTATCCAACGATGATTGGGGCATATCTAGGAGTCATACTCCATTCACAAATGCTATCCTACAAGCTGAGTACCCCCAGAAGTTCAGTATGCCCACTATTCCAGCCTATGAAGGGAAAACTGATCCCCAACAGCATATAATGAGATACGAGTGGATGATGGACTCGGCTAGGGAAAATGATGCGACTAAATGTAGATGTTTCCCAGTAACCTTATCCGGAATCGCCACCATGTGGTTCACTAGACTTCCTCCACGATCGCTCTCCAAGTTTGATGAGTTAGTGACGAAATTTGTGGAGCAGTTCAGGATCCATACCACTCGTCCAAAGGATGTAATGTCTTTATCCAGTATGATACAGGCCCCATGGGAATCGTTAAAGGAATATTTGCAAAGATTTCACGGTGCTGCTACCGAAGTTCGCAACCCGAATGACCATGCTATTCTTATGGCCGTGATGCGAGGGGTAAATCCGGACTCGGAGTTTGGTGATTGGCTGGCAGGAAAACCACCGACTACCCTGGAACATTTTTATTCAAAGGCGAACCAATTCATGAGGAGAGAAGAGGCCAGGTGGACGAGGAGAAGCAGCGCGCCAGGGCCAAGAAAGGAAGTGGTGCAAAGCAACATCGCCGTGAAGCAATCTGGTGAAAATTCTGGCAAGGTCCAAGTCAATGTTCAGAATAAGCCGGGGTAGTCTAAAGAATCCGGAGGAGGAAATTCTGGAAGAAAGAGGGAAGCAGGAAACTGGAAACCAAGGATCCCAACCTATAACGAATACACTCCTCTGAACACATCTCTAGAGAATATTTATTTATCAACTTGTAATACATTCCAATACCGAAAGCCGTGCCCAAAAGAATCCACTGAGGAACAAAAGTAGACTGGGAAGTATTGTCGCTTCCATGAGACTTACGGGAGCAATACCGAAGAATGTAGACACCTCCATGACGCTATAGAAAAGCTGATTCGACAGAAGAAGTTACAACAGTTTGTTAAGAATCCGCAGGAAGGCGGACAAAGGACCTCCGACCCCAATCGCGGGTAGACTCTACATCGACCCAAGGAACCCACTCGGACTGGAGGTAGACTGGTTATAAACATGATAGTCGGTGGGTCTTACCCGGCAGACAAGAGTTGGCAGGAAATGGAACGTTATGCTCGTTCCTTAAAGCATGTGGATTTCGAATGCTACTCGAACACAGAAGACGGAACCCCAGCGAAACAGCAGCGGATGATGACAAATGATTTTGTATTCAGGAGTAGGGATGCCGACCAGGTGGAGGCACCTACCATCGACCCGATGGTCATATCAGCCACGATTGGGTCGGCATTTGTGAGAAAGATATTGATTGATTGCGGGAGTTCTGTGAACATTATTTTCAAAAAGGCGTACGACCAAATGAAGATGAAGACAAAGGATTTGAATCCATCTAAAGCCCGCATTCACGGTTTTAATGGTGCAACAACTGATACGATAGGTTTTGTTGAATTACCGGTTGAGTTAGAAGAAGGTGAACGTAGGAGGGTACGGATCCTACCATTCATTGTTTTGGATGTTGATTCCCCGTATAACGTTTTTCTGGGCCGACCGGCCCTGGCGGAGTTTAGGGCAGCTTTGGCCCCGTGGTGTTTGACTCTGAAGTTTACGACGGATAAAGGAGTTGGGGTAGTGCATAGCGATCAAGCGACTGGTCGTGCATGTTATGTGGCTGAGCTGAGAGAGGCTCAGCGAAGAGAGAAGGGAAAGGTTATGGACAACTCTGTCCGCATCCAGGTTGCACAAAATTGACAAATAGTGCCCGAGTCTTGGCTCGGGCAGCAGGGTCGGATCTACAAAGACATAGATTTGAGAGACGATGATGAAGAACATAAGGAGTCTAAAGCTGCACCGAATGAACTGACGATTGGCATTTTGGTTAGCCGTGATGACCCGTCACGGGTGCTAAAGATTAGATCACAACTCACTCCCTCAATGACTAAGGATCTATCTGACTTCCTCCGAGCAAACCTGGATGTATTCACTTGGACCCACTCTGATATGTACGGGATTTCTCCCGCCATCGCAAGTCATATGTTGAAAATTGACCCAAAATACGTACCAGTAAAACAGAAAAGGAGAGGTATGGACCCGGAGAGGTCTGCTGCTCTCAAAGAGGAGGTGGACAAACTCAAAGCCAATGGGTTCGTCCATGACGCTCTCTACCCTGAATGGGTTTCTAACCCCGTACTACTGAGAAAAGCGAATGGGAAATGGAGGACTTGTGTTGATTACTTAGACCTGAACAAGGCATGCCCAAAGGATAGATTCCCTTTACCTAGAATTGACCAGCTGGTCAACTCAACAGTAGGACACGAATTATTGTCATTCATGGATGCGTATTCGGGGTACAATCAAATCCCGATGCACATCCCAGATCAGGAACACACTAGTTTTGTCACGGACGTCGGACTGTATTGTTATGTGGTGATGCCTTTTGGGGTTAAAGAACGCCGGAGCGACTTATCAGCGCTTAGTAAATCGAATGTTTAAAGACCAAATTGGTAGAACGATGGAAGTCTATGTGGATGACATGCTTGTGAAGTCACGGCAGTCAAATGACCACATTCGAGACTTGGCGGAGATGTTTGATATACTTAGATACTACAGAATGAAAATCAATCCGCTAAAGTGTTCATTTGGAGTAGCGTCGGGAAAGTTTTTGGGTTTTATTTTCAATGCACGGGGAATTGAAGCTAACCAAGAAAAGATTCAGGCTATTCGGGACATACAAGCGCCCAGAATTATAAAGCAAGTACAAAGCCTGAATGGAAAAGTGGCCGCGTTGAGTTGATTCATATCTAGAGCGACCGCCAAGTGTATTCCCTTCTTCGATGTGATAAAGAAAGGGAGGAGAAATTTTGAACGGACGCCCGACTGTGAGGATGCATTCCGAGCTCTAGTAGGACACTTGGAAAGTCCCCTGGTTCTGTCAAAGCATGTAGACCATGAAGTGTTATATATATACTTGGTCGTGTCTCAACATGCCTTAAGTACAGCCTTGGTTCGCGAGGAGGACCGAATTCAAAGGCCAGTATACTATGTCAGTAAACGTTTGACGGGGGCAGAAAGAAATTATCCCAAGATTGAGAAGCTAGCTTACTGCTTGGTGATTGCATCACGCAAGCTCCGTCCGTATTTTCAGGCTCACCCGATCAGTGTTTATACCGATCAACCTTTCCGACAGGTGCTCCAACGACCAGAAACCTCTGGGAGGTTACTCAAGTGGAACATTGAGTTAAGTCAATTCGATATCACTTACCTACCACGGAGGGCTATCCAAGGGCAAATGCTAGCAGACTTCATCGCAGAATTCACCATATCAAACGAGCCAAGTGGTGTTGATGTCGGTCCCCTATTCGATGGAAACTATACACCGATGGGGCATCCACGACCGTTGTTCTGGGGCTGGTGTTATTCTAGTAACTCCTGAAAACCGATCCATTTGTTATGCTTTGAAGCTTGATTTCCCAACTACAATAATGAAGCCGAATATGAAGTATTGATTGCTGGCTTAAAACTTACTAGGGAACTCGGAGTGAAATCGATTGAAATCTTTTATGACTCACAATTGGTGGTATATCAAGTACGAGGAGACTACCATGAAAAGGGGCAGAGACTTTCCCCATACCTTGCTCGGGTTCAAGAACTATTGGCAGACCTCGAATATTATGATATTTCGCATATCCCGCATGAACAAAATGGAGAAGCCAATTCATTGACAAAATTCGCTAGTACTGGTGATGCTTAGCAGATGGGTTTGGTTCCCGTTGAAATCTTATGTACGAGTATAAACGAGATGGAAGTAGACTTTGTGTCAGAAACAGAAATTGAGAGGGAGTCGTGGATAACCACGTTCAAGCAATACCTGCTACACGGGACTTTGCTCGAAAGAAAGAATGAAAGACGACCAGTTATTCGCAAAGCCTCGCGGTATATAATGCAGGATGGAATAATGTATTGGAAAGGATTCTCGGTTCCTTTACTTCGGTGCATTTCCCATGATGAGATAAAGTGGGTGTTGAAAGAAGTTCATGAAGGAGAATGTAGCGACCATACTGGGGGGGCAGACGCTAGCCAAAAAGATCCTCCGCTATGGATACTATTGGCCAACCGTTAATCGAGACGCCGCAGACTATGTGAGAAGATGCGACAAATGTCAAAAGTATGCGAAGATTCCAAGAGCTCCGCCGACGGAACTCACACAAATGGTTAGTCCCTGGCCATTTGCAATATGGGGGATCGATATAATCGGCTCCTTGCCAATCTCCAAAGGTGGTGCAAAATACGCAATTGTTGTGGTCGATTACTTTACCAAGTGGGCAGAAGCAGAACCCTTAGCAACGATCACCACCAAAAAGGTCATTAATTTCATTGTACAAAACATCATATGCCGTTTTGGCCTCCCACGAACTATCATTACGGACAACGGAACTCAGTTTGAGAGTAGGGAGTTCAAAGAATTCTACCAAAAATATTGCATTGAGAAAAGATTTGCGGCAGTCTCTCACCTAAAAAGCCAATGGAAAAGTTGAAGCCATAAACAAAATAATCAAATCCATATTGAAAAAACGTTTGGAGAAGGCTAGAGGCAAGTGGGTGGATGAACTTCCGACAGCACACTGGGCTTACAGAACCACCCACAAGTCCGCTACTGGCCACACTCCATTCACATTGACATATGGCACTGAAGCTGTTATACCCGTGGAACTTGAAGTTCCTTCTCATTGGGTGACTCACTATGATCCTAAGACGAATCAGGATCTTTTACTGGAGTTGTTGGACTTTGTGGACGAAAAACATGATGAAGCTGATTTAAGGGCGGCCGTATATAGGCACCGAGTCGTTCGATATTACAATGAAAAAGTTCGACTGAGAATCTTTGATGTGGGCGATCTCATTTTGAAGCGAGTTTTTCCGATCCCATCACATATGAATCCCACATGGGAAGTCCATACGTCATTGAATGGAAGCTTGGAGAAGGAACTTTCAAGATAGCGACCGTCGATAGCGTGACGCTCCCCGAGCATGGAATAGCGAGCATTTGCGCCGTTATTACACTTAGCCCACTTCTTTCGCATTTTAGTAGTAATTGTTTCTAGTATGTTTTTCTTTTGTTGTTCTTTGTCTTCGGCATGTAATAAGGCAATTCAGTTTGTTCCTATTTGTTATGATCAATAAAGGCTTGATGTCGCTTTTCTATGAACTGTTGATGTTCCGTGTGTTATAATTCCATGGAAAAAATTAAATCACTTTATTCTATCTGGCGTATGAACGCGCACACAAAATTAAAAGTCAATCGATAAAATGAAAAATCCCTAAGTCCTCGGAGTGCGGACTAGAGTACTCTGAGTCCCCAGAGTGCGGACTAGAGTATAAACGACTTAAAAATCTCTAAGTCCCTGGAGTGCGGCTAGAGTAATCTGAGTCCCCAGAGTGCGTACTAGAGTATAAACGACTTAAAAATCTCTAAGTCCCCAGAGTGCGGACTAGAGTACTCTAAGCCCCAGAGTGCGGACTAGAGTATAAACGACTTAAAAATCTCTAAGTCTCCGGAGTGCGGATTAGAGTACTCTGAGTCCCCAGAGTGCGGACTAGAGTATAAACGACTTAAGGATCTCTAAGTCCCCGGAGTGCGGACTAGAGTACTCTAAGTCCCCAGAGTACGGACTAGATCTAGTATAAACGATTTAAAAAATCTCTAAGTCCCCAGAATGCGGACTAGAGTACTCTGAGTCCCCAGAGTGCGGACTAGAGTATAAACGACTTAAAAAATCTCTAAGTCCCCGGAACACGGACTAGAGTACTTTGAGTCCTCGGAGTGCGGACTAGAGTATAAGCAATTCAAAAAATTTCTAAGTCCCTGGAGCGCGGACTGGAGTACTCTAAGTCCCCAGAGCGTGGACTAGAAGATTTACGATTCAAAAAATTTCCAAGTCATGTGGAAACGGACCGGAGCTTATGTAACCCACAAGACTTCAAATTTCGACTACAAGTTAGACAGTAAGCTAAACAGTGAAAATCATCGAAGTCAGAGAAACAAAATTTTATTTACTAATCCAAAATAATGTTCCATTACAACTTTCCTCGAGTTAGGAGCAAAAAGTCTATTTACAATCACTATGAAAATAAATAGAAATAACTGCATAATTCAGACTTATTCGGATTGGATGTGGCACGACCGGATAGCTACTTTTTTGATTTTTTTCTCCTTCTTCGGCTTCTACGAAGGCACCTTACCCAAGCATTTTTTCTTGGACGCCTTGCTTCCTAGCGAGATGGTGCCCAGGGAAGGAGGAGGAACTTCCAGTGGCGTGATCCCCCCGGGGAGAATTATCTTCAAGGGCCTATTTAAAGGATCGTCAAGTTCCATCACTTGAGGTTCGACCTTAACTTTGGCTTTCTCTTTCTCCTCTTCCGCGACTCGCTCCCCCATGCTAAGTTTTGAAGTAGGTCTGGAGGCGCCAGTGATTTCAACCTCGTCATGTTCGTCCGCAGGCGAGGAATACTCAGCCTTGTCCTCATCGAGTGCTCTGATTACTTGGGTATCAGGTCTGGGAGCATCCCCAGTGTGAAGCTCTTCCGCTATTTTTTCTTCCTTCTCCGTAGCGACATTGCTCCTTGGAGTTAGTTCAGGATCAAAATGACCTACATAGAGTCATAAAGGATAAGTGTTAGAATACATCTATTGTTCATCAAAAGCAATGGTCCTTTCAACCCTAGAAAGAAAAATTACACACCGACTTCCGGTTGACTCTCAACTATTTTAGGAGTCTCACCCTCAAAAATATGGGAAAGAACATGAACATCAAGCTCGGGTTTCTCTGGGTCATACCCAACATGGCAACATGCTGCTCAAAGGGATCGAGTGATGAGCAACCAGTCGGTTGGGCGGAAGGAGGAACTGGAGACTTAGTTCTAGATGATCTAGCAACATCATCCCTCCCTTTCGATGAGGAGGAATCTCTTCTGTAGAGGGCTTTGGCTGAGGATAGGTCGGAAGGCTCATCTCCTCGAAGCACTTCCTTCACAAGGGAGTCCTCGTCAATTTCTTCGGTGCCTAACTCCACTCGCTTAATTTTTATTAGAGTATCCCATGCTTCGGCTAATGATTCGAGGTAACCCTCGCCCAGAAATGATAGATCTCGATGCATGAGAACTCGAGCGTTATATTCAGCAATAAGCGGATCGAATAAGCATTTAATTTCTTCTCTCCCAGCTTCGGCAGCTGCCACTAGGCGAGAATCAATTTCTGTCAATGCCATTCTTTTGCCCTCTTCACGGGCTGCATCCTTTAACGCTTTGGCTTTAGAAAGTTCCTTGTCGAGCTTCGTTTTTAAGAGCCTTGTTGTGACGATTTCCTCGCAATACCGTTACGACTCTTCCTGTGCAGCGGTTTTCACTTATTTTTCTTTAAGCAGCAGCTCCTCCAGTTCTTTAACTCGCTGAGCGAGGACATCCTTTTCTTTCTAGATGGAGTCTTTTTCTAAGGCTAGAGCACCGCTACATTGAACTGCCTCGTCGATTTCCTTTTTGTGAGTGGCTTCCAAACGGCTGACTGCCTCGGCTGTATTTTGGCGTTTTGCTGAGCGGCCTCAAGTTGAGATTTGTACAAGGAAAGCTCTTCGTCCTGGACTTTAATAATGTCTTTATCATGAATGGCTTCAAGTTTCAGGCTAGGGCTGTCAATGGATACCCGAAAAATCCGAAATCCGTCCGCATCCATATCCGAAAAGCGGATAATATCCGATATCCGAAAAACGGATGCGGATGCGGATACGAAGACATCCGCATTCGAAAATTATCCGTCCGGTCTTTGTCAAGATTATATTATAAATTATATGTATTTTAGTATAATGAAAGATATTTATTTATTGTTTTATTAGGTCAGTAGTTTATATTATATGCACTTAATGCTTATTAACTACTCAAAACTATTTATTATCGCCATATTTGTTTATATTTAACACTTTTATAATCAATTGAATTGAAAAAATGTATGTTAAACTTAAAGTTCATATTTATATTTCTTGATTTATCGGTCGTTAGCGGATAGGATAATTATCCGATATCCATCCGTATCCACGGATGCAGATATCCGATATCCGAAAATCATTTCGGATGCGAATGCGGATATGGCACTATCCGTATCCGAAAGTATCCGTTGATAGGCCTATTTCAGGCGATCGATTTCATGCTGGCATTCCATAGAAACTTCTGAAACTTTTTCTACCAAATGAACGAACGCATCATGTTGGACATAGAAATCATTGTTACATGCGATGGCGCTTTGTTTGACGTGCCTTGGAATAGGATGAATCGCTGGAAGAAATTTCAATCCGTCACAACATATTTTTGGAAATGTGGCTTTAAGCTCAGATAATTTTTCAGCTGTCGATGGAACATGTGTAGGGATCGGAGGAGTATGCCTAGCCGGAGTCATAGACTTTTTATGAGGCTCACGAGATTGTTTGGTGCTGGATGAACCGGAGTGTTGGTCGCGAGGAGCTTCGAATTGAGGTCCTTTCTTAGCAAATTTTTCTCTACTGTGCTCCGAATGAGGGAGAGTATCGTTGGGATGTGAAGAATGGCTGTAAGTTCTTCTTCGGGAAGATGACGAGTCACGGGGGCGGTAGTCCCTATCGCCGCTGTCATCTTTGTATCGGCGTCTACCTGATCCCTAATCCCGACCAAAATGGTGGAAAATAGAGGAACCGCGAAGGCGGTCGAAGCCGTGTGAGCGTCCCATATCACCTGCATAGAAACCAAGTGAAGACAAGTTAGTGAGGATCACACGGTGGCTAAAACTTAAGTGTGGGGTGAAGTGTGAGTGTTCGTGTGTGTCCTAGTGTTTCCCCCCGACGGACCAGTTTCTTTTGCCTTACTTATTGGAGTTTTTTCTCCTTGATGATGAGCTTGTTCGCCGTCATCGCCTCTTGCGGGTGAATTAAATCCTATAGCCCCTGGATCATTGAAGCCGTAATTTAACAAGTCGTCGGGGATGGTAAGGTCTGATAGACCTTTTAGCGAACCCTCTAAATGTTGGGAAGACGACTCTTTCTCGACTGGAGTAATTGTAACTTTTGAAGTTCCACCCACTGATTTCTTTCTCAGTTTGTAGGCTAGGCCTTTTTTCTTCTTTGAAGGAGGGGGAGGTTCATCGATGTCGGGTGCGTTGATTACTGGCGCCGAGTCGGGACTTATATTCTCGTCGGTCGCTTCTGACATCCCGGTCTCCTTAATTTCACCTTCCTCCATTGTATCGGGGGCCCCTTCTATAGGAGGCATCGTAGGTCCGGCCTGCTCTTTGCCTTTCTCTATAGCAGATTCGGTTGTAACAGCACCAGTTGGGGGACCAGTTCGACGACCTTCCGCCAACAATCCAAACATTAAAAGAGATTCATAGGAAATGACGAATTTGATCTCCCGGTCTTCCACGGGAATAGCTC
This sequence comes from Allium fistulosum, assembly GCA_030737815.1. Taxonomy (NCBI): domain Eukaryota; kingdom Viridiplantae; phylum Streptophyta; class Magnoliopsida; order Asparagales; family Amaryllidaceae; genus Allium; species Allium fistulosum. Next base: position 333,523,215 of record CM060906.1, read on the forward strand.
GAATGGCCTCAACGGCCTCAGAATACCCAGTGCCTTCGGGACGTAGGCTAATGCCTGTAAAAGTCGAAAGAAGTTTAGAAAGAATACACTTCATGCCTTAGACAAATATTGGTCCGGAAATAGAACTTACTCCCTTCCAGCCATCTTCTCGCAAAGCCAGGGGGCAGCGTACGTAAAACCATTCCTGCTTATATTAGGAGAATTTACTCCATGCCCCCGTCAGGATCTGACACTTGGAGTGTGGCTCAAGGAATATGAAGGATGGACTATCAGACCGTCTTTTGAAGCGATAAATGTAGCAGATATCATCGGGAGCGGGGAGCCCGATATACTGTAACACTTCATGGAGAAAGGAGTTGAAAGGTGGCATGCTACCAACCCAGCACATGAATTTATTGCACGCTGTATATTCAGCTGGGGGTAGGTGAGGCCGATCTTTCCCCGATGGAACTAAAACGTCGTCAAAAGGGATCCCATGAATTGTACACAACCGACGAAGAGACGTTTCGTCGATTTTTGAAGCTTGCAAATCAATAGGATTATCCAGAATGACTACTCCGTCTATAACATCAGGAGCCGGGCCAATAACTATAGCAGATGGATCTGGGATTCTTTGTGTGGAGGTTGTCGGTGGGTTCGAAGTTCCTACTACCTCCGGCTGAGAACCTGGATCAGGCTTATCGGAAGTTGTAGCAGAGCTCAAGTTTCTGGACATCTTTAAAGAGCGATGGATATGGGTAGATACATGTTTAAGCTATACTTGAAAGACAATCGATATCAGATATAACGATGATAATATTCCCCCCGTGCGGTGTGTGAACTAGTGCAATCATTTAAGAATGAATATAAAAGAATTAAAGATTTAAAGACCGATGAAATGTGATTGAATGGTAAGCTGTCATCTTTGAAGACCGTCATCGCTGACCGTCCCCGAGTGCTTGTCCTATGTTCGGTAGTAGGGGTCTTAAAATCGGACATTGGCATTATATGTTGAAGGTTGTTATTTTTTTTGTTAAGTTGAACTCGCGTTTATAGTTTTCATAACTAGGGAGATATCAGTCCAAACCAGTTCCATGTGCTCATGTGCCTAAGTTTTTGTCATTATTCATTGTTCTATGGTCAGGCATGGAAGTGTGTGATCTTGGCATATGCTATGCTTAAGTGGAGATGATTTTGATTGTCAATGACAATCCCAAGGCCGGTCGTCTTTCTAAACCTACATACCGAACCACCTATCTACAAGCTACCGAACGATCCCCTAGACTAACGACACCGACCCACTCACTCTCCTCACCAACGCTCTTCCGTCACCAAATGGCCTACTGGGGTTACACCGAACCACACTTGCTCGGTATACCAAACCCTTCTTGTGGACTCTCACCGGGCCGTAACGCCACACTCACTCCCCAAAAACCGAGTGGCCACATTCCTAAACACATGTTGGCTGGTGCACTCTCTTATTCTAGGTCGAACGACGCTCTCACTCTGGCACTGCTCCCACAAGAGACTTACCAACTACCAGACTTCCACCCAAAATACTGACCCGGTGTTGTCACTCAGCCTATGCTATCTAAACTTACAAACTCCTACCGACACACTTACACTCCCTTCTCCCTCGTTCCTAATCGCCGAACGACTTCGTACCAGATCACCAATTCAGCCCTACTTCAATAACCTGACAACCACACTTCCTCGCTCGGTAGCCTAACAGGAACCTACATCCTAGAGATCACTGATATCCTTTTCTTTTCTCCTCTCCACCTCACCGGCCTTGAAATAAGTTAAAACCATACCGAGTTCCAACCCTAAGGCGTGTTCCTATCTCCGATTCATCTTCCTCATCTACAACGACTCCTACTATCCGTAATCTGAAGAAAACTCGTGAACTCAAGCTTCGTGCAAAACCGCTAATTTGGGAAAGTGGATCGAAAGAGAGATCCATAACTATTGGAATGAATCGAAGCTTGGGGAGCCGTTAGATTTAGGGCCGAAGTTCGTTTAGGTTTGTTAACAGAGGGAGTTGCGGAGCAAACGTACTAGATTTAGTATGAGAAGGGAAAGCTGAAGTAGTAGCCGAGGTTCAAAGGGAGGTAAATTAGAAGGTCTTGAAGAGATAAAATAAAAGTGAAGGGAAGAAGAGAGAGCTTTTATATGTGCAGCGATGGGAAGGCGAACACGCTGGTGCCTTTAGAACTGGTCCATGCACTTTAGGTGTGTCGTGGGGAGTTAGTCATAGATCAGGCAGGCAGAGTGGGTCGGTGATGGCAAGCCGAGCGGCTTGGTACTGGGCATACCGGGCGAGTGGTTCGGTCCCTCTCCTAACGGTCCACTCACTTAATATATATATATAATAAATAAAATCAAAAATGTACAACATGCTAAGAGGGTCCGTCATGCTTCAGCCTTCGTGAGATTTTATATGTTCGACTTTTGAAAGCAGGGACTGATCACCGATTCAAAGCGTGTCATGTTGTTTCACATGACACACTTTGGGGGGAAAATGTTACATGGCTGCTTGACCCGGCTACAAGATGATAATTATAGAGATTTTGATTGAATCAAGATGAAACTCGAGTCGGTGAGAGGTTGGAAATATAAAAGATTGACCCGATTTGATTAGTTTGACATATATATATCGTTCGGCCTGTATACACGATTCGGCTTGTGTATATGGTTCGGCCGAGAAAAAGATGGCTTGTGTCGCTCGGCTAAAGAAAGGAGGCTATAGCAACACAACCCAAGTCGTTCGGTCAACGAAGGGAGAGCGATATGGCTCGATCGAGACGTCCAAGGGGAGGTCGCTCGGCAAGGGTGGCTTGGCAGTCAATGGACCGGCCCCAGCGGAATTGTTTCATTTGGCTCGGCATTTATCGGTCGGCCTCGAAGTGTTTTGTTCAGAGTGGATCGGCCAGCATAGAGAGACAAAGTAGTTCGATCTGAAAGGTCCAGCAGATGCCGTTTGGCCTAGGCGAGTTAACAGACATCGTTCGGTTGCAGTTGGGAAGCCATTGTCGCTCGGTCGATGGTGGTTCGGCACAAGTGTTCGGTCTATCTGGTTTGGTGCAAGATGAAGAAGTTAGCTTATCCTTGGAAGTCAACATTGAGGTGAGGAGGTCGGCATTGCTTCACTTCGAGATCCCTTACGAGTTGCTCCGAGTCCTTTGAGGTCTTACTTCGAGTCACTTGCTAAATGACCACCGGTCGGCCATAATGGTTCGGTATTCCTCGATCGACCGATAGTCATTCGGAATGCTTAGGCCGACCGACTCGAGATTGCCATCCATGGGTCGGTTGCCTTGGTCTTGGGCCTGCGTAGAGTGTCTAGCCTATCTTCGTCTATAAATAGAGTGGTCGGGGTATAGTTGAGGGGACCTTTTTTCAAGAACTCCAGGGATACTTTTCCATTATTAGTACTTCCTTCTTTCAGTCAAAACTTGTATTCGAGTTATTGGTTTACGGATTGTATCTGTATTCAAGTCTTGGAGAAAAGCAATAAAGATCATATTCAAAGTGGACGTAGGAAATTACGCCGAACCACTATAAATCTGGTGTTCTTGTTTCTGCTGTTCTTTTTGCACCCAATTGCGTTATTTTTCTATTTTAATTTACTATCTTCATTAATCTCTCTACACAAATCTTTTCTTGGGTGTTAGTGACCAATTTTGGTGCTAACAATTGTGAAGTTTATTCTAGATTTAAGTTAATTAGGTTGTAAATTGTTTAACATTCATTAGAAATACCCTAGTTTGACTTGGAACGTAAATTTCTATGTTTTAATTTATTGGGAGCATTGAATTTACAATTTAATCGTATTTATTTCTATGTAAATTTCCATAGACTGTCTAACCTCACAACTTTGTAAAAAAAGTGCATCGCTTGGAATCATAAGGAATATGTCTAAATGAAAGAGATGTGTAAAGTACGGTAGTCCTCTCCGTAGTTTGCACTATCTATTTCAACAGAAATCAAAAGAGATAATTCCTTGTAATTTCAAATGGAGTAAAAGAGTAAAAGTCCCACTTTTAGGTACTTTAAGGGAATTTATAACGGTAATAACCTCCATTATGAGGAAGGATACCTCTAATATGTTAAAATGTAGAAACAAGCATTCTTTATAGAATTTACACATAAGTGTATATTCTGATATTCCTTAACATAGAAATTAAAGAGTTCAATATGTGTGTGTGTATTTATATACACACAACACGTACAGACATACGCCCATACGTACAATCGTGCCTACTAAATTAAATACATACATACATACATATATGTATAGGGTAAAGAATAAAGCATAATAAATAAATACACGTTGGTATTCGTATTAATTACAATTAGTACGTTTAAATACTAATAACATGATAAATCGTAGGGTAAGGAGGTTGCAAAGAAAAAGGGGCAATAACTCCCACATTAATGAATAATGATTGCACTATAAATGGGCAACTAATGCACCATTAATAGGAAGTTACAGAAATCAAACGGGGACATAAATGTGTTTAATGGGATTAATTACAGAATTAGATATGACATTTATGGAGAAAATGTAATAGGCATAATAAGTTAGATTCAAAACAAATAAATAAATGTCATTAGTGATAATCCAGCTTGAATAACGATGTCCATTTATAAAGAACAATTAATGGGAAGTAAAGAAAAAAAATGACATTTAAATGGCATAAATGGAAGTGAAGAATAAAGGAAATAAGCATATAAGATAATAATATGTCCATAGCAAATAAATGAATACTAATAAATGAACATAAGAGGCGTAATAATTTTCATAGTTGAAATTATATGGCCTCAGTAATACGTTTATGAAGGGAATGAATTAGTGGGCCTTGCCCAATATTTAGATTAGCTATAAATGGCTTGGTTTAGTATGGGTTAGGATGCGAGGTCAGTAGAGTTACACAATATAAGTTTGTCCTTCACCTAGAGGCTACCAGCAGTTGTGTATACATACTACTGATGGAGGCATGTCCAACTATAGGACCCTGGGGGGAATATACGTTCATGTATAGGTTTGGAGAAAAAATACCAGTGGTTCGCCTCAGATTTGAAGTATTAAATGGCTCGGTACCTTTAGGGATGTCAAGGGGTTTACTTCGGGGATTGAGGTATTAAATAGCTGTTAGGTCTGCCACATCCCTATTTAAGAAGTCTTAAATAACCTAGGGCAGTGCCCAATTGGGAAATGGGTTTGCTTCATTTCAAAACCAAAGGTATTAAGTAACTTGATTAGTCATTTTCCTTGACTTATATCAGGTAAGTCTAAACGGGATTTTGGCTGTGGGGATTAGCAAGCTTTGTCACTATTGTTGATAAACCAGTATTTAGCAGTAGGACTAGCATATAGGCTTTGATTACCAACGGTCCCGAGCGGTCGTTAGCAAATACCCAGGTTACGCCTTGATGGATTTTGTTTTCTACCTGTGTAGAATCCATATGTGATACGTAGAAGTCCTCAAAGTTCAGTTGAATATTTGTTATCGAAGGTGGGCTTGGTAACCCTTAGATAAGTCTTTGAGATATGTTAGTAATACAACTAATTAAACTATAAAGTCATATCTAGTAGTCATCAGCCTTTGTTATTGACTATTGATTACGTTAGTGAAGGCCCGCTTCAGGGTTGAGGTATTAATGGTTGTTGGGTTTGCCTCCTACTTATTTAAGGAGTATTAAGTGGTCAGGGTTTTCTTTGGGATAGTGCAACAGTTATATATACACACACACATACATACATACATACATACATATATATAGACACACACACACACACATACACGTATATATAGTTATACCTTGGGGAAGGTTGGATATATCATACAAGTAAATGGTGTTAAATGAATAACCCCATCAGAGTAGACATAACACATAAATTGAAATCAATCAACATAAACTAGTGTTATGGATAAAGCTTGTAATTTACCATTTATTTGAACATTGTTCTGACCCCTTCCTCATTACGACACACGTTTAGATGGAGAGGTCTTCTTATTCATGCTCGGCACTGATAAGGCAACTAGATATCCAAGGAATAATATTGATTCCAAGGTAGTGGCCTTAGTCGGCATATATGTTTTATTATATTTTACTATTCCACTATGAGTTTGCTCTCTGATATACTTATGTTTATTACTAGTTACCAAAACCAACGATCCGTACCCTAATGGACTTTAGGTTTTAATTTATTAGAAATGTAGGCGAATTAAGGTGCGGGTTGGTATAGTTAGCTGACTAAGATTTGGGTCGGGCCTTGATATGCTAGCTGGCTAATTATACTTGCAAGAAATTTGAGAAAAATTTTGCCCCCCAAGCCCATCTCTGTGAGTAATGGAAGGCTTGTCAAATCATAAAGATCTTATCGATCAGTTCCTCCGCTTTGCTTTTAAAGCATGCCTTCTATAACATTGTGCTATTTTCTAAGACAGATCACTTTTCAAGATGTCGTAGGGGTGCTCACGTTTCCAACTTATTTGATGTGACAATAGCAATGATTATATCTAGATGGTCGAGATCTGATAAACTTTTAACTCTAATAACTATGATTGAAGGGTTAGGTGTATAAATACCCATGTTCTCCTTCACATTCACTTTTTACTGAAGCTAAAAAGAACTCGGTGCCATTAAAATTCTCAAAAACTCCCAAAAAACCTTTGGCGGTTTTAAATTTTTCCTTCTTCAAAAAACAATAAGCGCCTTCTCTTTGATTCATCTTCGTCTTTTTGAACGAATATGGAATTTTGGCCATGGAAAAGAATTTTTGATATTTTTTTTTGCTGTATGAAATGCTTCCATGTCGTTTCTTCACCAGAATCCATGCTTTTTTGGTCATTATTTGGACATTGATCAACCATCGCTTCCTTATAAGCGGTGGTCCATCAATGTTGGTGAACTTTCTAATGACATGTGATTCATTTTTGAGAAATGTATTGGTGTTGAGTTATAGATTGATGTGCACGTAAATGTATATATTTTTACCACCATATTTAATCTATTTAAATTAAATAAATGATCATATCAGGCATTTTAACTTGTTTAAACCAAAATTCATATTATTTTCAAATCGTCACATATTCATTTTCATCAAGGGCAAAATGGTCATTTTTGTGCATTTATTAAATTGAGAAAATTAAATTGGAAATTTCTATATTTTTTATAGGAATTTGGCTTCATATACGAGTGGTTTCATGAAGATGTATGCATGCACAAGAGTGAAGACAAAGAAATGAAGATGGAAATAATTCAAAGGCATGATAATGGAGGACTCCACCTACCCACCTACCTTAATGTACAAATTAGAGGCTAATGCACATGCTTATGTAATTAATGGCTTCATGTACACTTAAATGATGATTAGTAGAAGCTAATGATTACTTGGCCTCCACACTTTCTCAAGGGTATTTTTGGCATTCCCCAAAAATATGAATTAGGGTTTAACACATGTATAAATACCCCTTATGTTTCATGTAACCTTCTTCTTCCTTAGTCTCTCTTAGTTTAGTTTAGGCTCAAAATAAAAGGCAAGTTCTCTTTCTCTTTTCATGGCTACTTGGCCATTTTTATTTCATGTAATTTTTCTTTTCCTTTTTATGCAATTTTAAATACATGCTCTTTTCTTCTCTTTTTTATTTCCTTTCATGTTAGTATAGATTTCTTTTCCATGCAAGTAGAATAGTTTTAATTCTTGTTAATTAGCTCTCTTTTTCATTAAGCTTTCATTTTCTTTCATTTTGCTTTCATGTTGTTAGCTACATTTGTTAATCAAATGACAAATATGAGAGGCTAAACCCCTTCAATTTAGGGGTAATGAAGCTCTCTAATTATGTAGCTTCAACTATTTGTTAATTCATGCTCTCTTGTTGTGCTTAATGATGATGATAGAAATGGTTTACTAGTTGTTTTTGCTTTGAATTTGATAGCCTATATTGTTGACACCAAATAGGCTATGCTTAAACAATCACTAACACTAATTGCCTCTTCATCAAAATATGATTATGGCAAAAGAAAGTTATTTGAAATTAAAATTTGATGGTCTATATTTCTAATCAATAGTTAATAGGCCATACTTAAAATAGATTTCATTTTCATTGTCAAATTTCATGAAAGTTAGTAAGTGGTTTAAGGGGTGTGTTATAGTTTGATGGCTTATGTTGGCTAATCAATAGCACAAATATGCCATACTTATGATAAGCATATCAATTAAAGCACTAATGACCATAAAAGAGAGATTATGATATCATATATGTTGAACTACATGATCTAGAGAGTGGATTTATTCTCTAAATTTTCACTTAACTCTTATATTTGCTTCTCTTTTCTTTTAGTTAGTTAGTTAATTCTCTAATTCTCTAGCTTAACTTTCACTTGAAATTGGTATAATTTGATTGAATTGAATTTTTAAAATCATCAATTCCCTACGGATCGACCCGTACTCGCCACGTACTTCAATAATACGCTGTGCGCTTGTGGTTATATTTTTAATTTAAATTCGTTCGACGGTTTTCTAAACCGATAGAATTTCCGTCGACGAACAAGTTTTTGGCGCCGTTGCCGAGGGATTTGTTTTGATTTTTAATTTGCTATTCTTCGAATTATTTGTTGATTGATTTTTGTGTGTTTTAATTTTTTTTCTGTGTTTCATTTAGTTAAAAAAAATATTTCGTGTGTTTGTGTGATAATTTTGCTTCCAATTTTGTTTGTGTGATTTTTCTTGTTTGATTTGCATTCGCATATTAGAAAAAACTATAAAAAAAAATTTTTGCATTACAATTTGCAATTTTGCAAGCACACTCTGTTTTACAAATTTTGCACTGTCTCAAACACACTGTGCACTGTGCACATACCACTCTCTGTTTACAACAGTTACAAAATTTTCATTTTCTATTTACAAACTGTTGCATCTTCAAACTGTTTTGAAACTGTTACTGCCTTCTCAAACCACTTCAAACCAACAGAAATCCATCCCCCTGCATCAGTTTCTTGCTCTTCAACACCACTGTTATTCATTTCATTACCATCACTAACCTTTGCAAACCAATCATTTCATCCCCTTTCAACTTCAACTGTGCAGTGCACATCCAACTACATCTCTTCGAACAGTAGCACCTGCCCACTCATTCATTGCTCTGTCAATCTGAAAGCATCACCAGTCACTACTCAAGACCACTCAGTACAAACAAGTGCTCAAACCACTACTACCTCCCCTACAAAACATTTCCTCTCTGTTCACATCTGTTCTTCTACATGCCACTGCCTATCATACAACTACCAATACTCCACTGACATACGACCACAACAAACCATCCCTGACATCACTGCATCTCCAAAACAGAACCACTGTAGTGCCTTGCATCTCCACTTTCACCAGAAACCATACTTCTACCACGCTGCTCACCCATAACCTTCTACTGTCAACTCCATTTCAAAACCACTGTCACACTACAATTCAACATCTGCTTTCACAACTTACAAACCATCAATCATCGTATCCACTTCACTGTACACACCACAACTTCTACTTCCATCTTCAATTCACACTGCATATACATTCATTATCAACCATTTAACTTGATCATTCACCATTCTTCGATAACACCCGACATTCTTGCCACTATCCCTAACCCTGTACAACATCCCCATACCATCTCTGTGCAACAACATTGACATCAAACATTTGCAACACAGCCACTGTTCTGTGCATAATCCATACCTACCACAGTGCTTCATCCTACCTCTGTTGCTCACCTTCTTCCACCTTTCCTCCACATTTTCAAACCAAACAACTACACACTAACCCAAACACACTACATCACCTACTTGCCTGCCACCATCATTAACCATATCACTCTAACTTTTGTCCACATACACTATGCACATCACCACCTCTACCCTCCTCTCTAACCAGACCAAGCTACCACATCCCACTGACAGCAAATCCCCTTCCTCCACGGACCACATTGCCATACTTTCATACAGCAATTCATATTTCTCCATCTACAGCCACAATTCTCCAAACCATAGTGTAGTGTACAGATCCATCTTCCAATCAACCTAACAAGTCACATTCATTAGCCTACAACATACCATCACAGCAAAACATACACTGCTCCCCTACTTTAATCACCAACAACCCACTGCCACCCAGTTCATCACTACAACCCTGATATCATATTCACCATAGAACTGCCAATCCAAAGTCACAACACCGACACTACCTCTCTGCAACCAATTATCCTACCGCCACCACGAACGCCCCAATCCCAATCACAACTCCAATCAAACTACAGTCGAACCCAAAATCAATCAACAGCAACTCATTCACCCACTTCGAGCAACCACCTCGACCGCTTCCACGCAACAGTCAGCCCTCCTCAACTTCAATCGCGAACCTCTCCTCCCAACTCGTCTGAGTAACCACCTCAAACTCGAACTCCACCTTACACGAACCGCGACCTCCTTTCAAGTCCACACGTCACCACCGATCGTGAACACCACAACCAAAATTGCCGCGAACCACCTCGCAAATCCAACCTGCAATTTCGATTCTTTTCTTATGAGACTTAGCATTTTGTTTATTGGGATTTCAAATTTTTGGAATCGGTTTGAAATTGGGAATTGAACGAGAGTGTTGTGTTTTTGTTTTGTGAATAAGAATTGAATGAGATTGTTTTATGCGTGTTTGGGCTGGGTTTGGTTGCTTTGTTAAGTTCAAATGTGCATTTGTCTTGTGTTATCATAATTTGGCTTGTTTTTAATTTTTTTTTCTTTTCTCCCTTTAAGTTCTCTTCCAAATTTTTTTTCCTGGTTCCATCTTTATAAAAAAAGGTTGATATCTTAATAAAGAATTTTAAATTAGTTTTAGTTTTTTTCTTTTCCTTGATAAAAAAAACCCTTTGAAATTTTGCTAAAAAAATTTATTTTGGTTTACTTTGTTCTAGTTTTTCATTTTGTTTGTCTTTCTTTAATATATATATATATATATATAATAAAAAAATATTGTACATATCTTGATTTTATTTCAGGTTTCCAAAGCAGAATTTCAGAAGGAGAAGAACTGTTGCCAAAAATAAACTGCTTGCTTCAAAGAAAATTTGCACTCTTGTCTATTGTTTTTTATTTGCCTTGCATTGTTGGTTGCTTGCATTTGCATTTGTATATAAAAAAATTCAAAAAAACAAATTTCATTTGTAGTTGCATCGTTAATACACGTTTAATTTCTGCTTTGCATTTCATCTTAGATTTGGATTAATAATAACGGTTAAACGTCGATAACACTTATTTGTATATTGACAATTTGTCTTCTTTCGACAATTTAATTTCTTGGTGTCTAGGCTACGGCAGAGCAATAATCAGTTATAAATATTATGGTGATTCGTAAATATTATACTGAATTGTTTCTCTGAAGGTACTTAAACCTTCGGCTGCATTGCTACGGTGATTCATGGTGCACCAATAAATCCTACCCGTTACCTGGCGGCGAACTATCTTGTTGATTTAAGACAATTTGTAATTATACAATTTTGGGCTAACTTAGGATAAATCATTTGTAATTAACCATTGCATTCATTAAGTTGCATTAGTTCATGCATATTTTTAAAAAAACAAAAAAAATTCAAAATCCAAAACTAAAAAAAATTGTAAATATTTCTTAACTTAGTTTTTTTCCTTTTCCTTTGAAAATTTTTAAATCAAAATTCCAAAAATTCAAAAAAAAAATTACTTAGTTTTTTATAGAAAATCAAAAATCCAAAAAAAATATAAAATCTTTTCAAAAAAATTTTGAAAAATAAAAAACAACACAAAAATCAATTTTCCATTTTGAAAAATAAATTCTATCTGTAAATATTTTTCCTTTATACAAGAAAAAAAACAAAACAAAAACATTCTTGAAAATGTCCGAGTTTCCCCACTCACTTGAATTTTACAATAGTTGTGAAAATCAATATAATCAATATGATTTCACTCCAAATTCGTATGGATATTTTAACGACAACTATTCTTTAAACAATTCAAATTTTGAACAACAAAGTTTTCAAAACGATGACCAACCCTCGAATCTCAAAAATAGCATTTCATCTCTACTTGAAATCTCTACACAACAAAATCAAATGATAAATGATTTGTGTAATTCATATTTGTGTAACAACTCGAGTCAAGGATTTCAAAATTTGAATTCAATTCAAAATTCAAACGTTTTCGATTATAACCCATGCCAATTCAATTTCGAACTCCAAAATGAATTTCAAACTCAAAATGAAAATGGAAACAACTTTTCAAACGAATTTGGCAATAGGAATAATCTTAACCTCGTTACAATTGAAAATTTTTGTTCTCAACAAATCCAAATCGAAAATTCTCAAGTTAATAACTATAAATTGGATTTTGTTGAACAAATGGACGAAATCTACAATGTTCACATAGATTCGTTGTTTAAAACATATATGAAACAACGTGATAAAGAAAATGAAATCCCAATGTGTGACGAGCCAAACGATAATCCATCTTTTACCCAAATCACTGATTTTCAAATAACAACTTTTGAAATTGAAAATAACGATCTTAATGAAGTTGTTGAGAACACGGTAATTGAGTTGGATTTCAGTTCTTACGAGGGTGTAGAACCAAAATTAAAATTCGACCCGCCTTTTCTCGATTATGAAAATTTGAATACAATAACTTTGGATTTTGAACTTGAGATACGCAATGAAGTTGTTGATAATCCAACAAAGGAAGACGAATTTAATGAGCACAAATTTTTTGGACTTTTGGATGACGAGTTGTTAAATTATGACGGGGAAGATTCAAATCACCACTTTGATTTTGAAATCAATAATTTTGAAGAATTTTTCAATAACAAACTTGAATTTCAATTTGGTGAAAATAAACTTGAATTTCAATCAATTGTTTTATCAACCCCGAAAATCATTCAAAATAAAACAACTCGTACAATTTTTAATAAAACGACATTAGTTTTTCCAAATCAACATTCAATTTTAAAATCTTTTACGGTTTGGTTTTTCGAGCTTAAGCTATGTCTTGCATACTTGACGAGACAAATGAATCGATCTTTGGAAGACCATTTTATTTACTATTTAACAACATATTTTCTGATATCTTGTAAATAATAATCTTTTCATGTAAATACAGGTCTTGTTTTTTTATTTTTCTCCTTCCACTTGGGTTGACTGTGGGGACACAGTCAAAATCAAGTGTGGTGGGAGACTCATCTTCATTTTTATTTTATTTTTCATGGTTTATTTTTGCTTTTTCTTTTAAAATTTTAAAAAAAAATTAACAAAAAAAATCCCAATTTTTTCTTTTCTTCTGAAGAAGCACTATAGGATAAATATATGGTTTTGGTTTATTAAATTGAAATTTTTGAAAATTTATTTGTCTTAACAAAAATAAAAATGAAGTTTGATTACAAATAACAATGGTTTAACTAGTATATAGGAAGATTCATATGTGTTAATTATGAAATACATCCTAATTGAAAATCTTTGTTTTAAAAAGTGGTTAATTTAAAGTAAAGGATATAACATTTTTTTGTCTTCTAAGTTAAATAGTGCTAAGATGATTTTGCAAAACTCTCTTAAAAAAAATACAAAAGATATTTCTTGTATATATGTATAGTTTTTAATAAACACCTAGAGTAATGTGTTCACACTTGTGTGTTCACTCGCCATGCTCTGTACCCTTCTCATGTAAGCCCGAAAGGCAGTGCACGATCGGTATATCTGGCCTCAGTTTATCTGAGTTAGGTGTGTGTATATAAAAATTATCTTACTACTAACGCCTACAGTCAATAGGTGTTCACACTTGTGTGTTCACTCGCCACGCTATGTATTCCCCTCACATCAGTCCGTAAGGCGGTGCATGGGTAATATATCTGGCCTCAGTTTATCTGAGTTAGGCATATATAAATATTGTTGATATCAATAAAATTTCCAAAAGAAATAAAATGGAGAGAGTAAGCAATTGAAATCCTAGCACTATTTTTAACTTATTTGATTTGACTTGTTATTGAAAAGAAATGAATATACCACTTTGATAAACTTTGATAATCAACTAAGGATCCATTTTATAATTACACTTTGTTATCAACCGAAACAACGAGTTAAATTGTAGTCTATTTGTTATGATAACGTAATTTTTTGGAAATTTTGACGAGTAAATGACTTAAATTTTCAAGATAATAACCAAAACCTATATTTAACTTATGTGTGTTAATTTAAAAGTAAATCCTTCATTGTAAATATTTTCAAAAACTCGAATTCATCTCTTTGTAAATAAATCTTGCATTTTGTAAATATTTTCATCCTGCATTTGGATTTTGTGGGTAGTATCCGTTGAAAACCCTTATGAGACAACACTCGTCCTACTGGGGACACCTAGAGGTTTAACGGCTTGTTGCATACGCTCAATGCAATCGTGCTCCCTACGAAAATGGATTTATCTTAGTTTTTCCTTTATTCGAGGACGAATAAAAAGATAAGTGTGGGGGTATTTGATGTGCACGTAAATGTGCATATTTTTACCACCATATTTAATCTATTTAAATTAAATAAATGATCATATTGGGCATTTTAATTTGTTTAAACCAAAATTCATATTATTTTCAAATCGTCACATATTCATCTTCATCCAAGGGCAAAATGGTCATTTTTGTGCATTTATTAATTTGAGAAAATTAAATTGGAAATTTCTATATTTTTTTATAGGAATTTGGCTTCATATACAAGTGCTTTCATGAAGATTCATTCATGCACAAGAGTGAAGATAAAGAAATGAAGATGGAAATAATTCAAAGGCATGATAATGGAGGACCCCACCTACCCACCTACCTTAATGTACAAATTAGAGGCTAATGCACATGCTTATAGAATTAATGGCTTCATGTACACTTAAATGATGATTAGTAGAATCTAATGATTAATTGGCCTCCACAATTTCTCAAGGATATTTTGGGCATTCCCCAAAAATATGAATTAGAGTTTAACACATGTATAAGTACCCCTTATGTTTCATGTAACCTTCTTCTTCCTTAGTCTCTCTTAGTTTAGTTTAGGCTCAAAATAAAAGACAAGTTCTCTTTCTCTTTTCATGGCTACTTGGCCATTTTTATTTCATGTAATTTTTCTTTTCCTTTTTATGCAATTTTAAATACATGCTCTTTTCTTCTCTTGTTTATTTCCTTTAATGTTAGTATATATTTCTTTTCCATGCAAGTAGAATAGTTTTAATTCTTGTTAATTAGCTCTCTTTTTCATTAAGCTTTCATTTTCCTTTCAATTTGCTTTCATGTTGTTAGCTACATTTGTTAATCAAATGACAAATATGAGAGGCTAAACCCCTTCAATTTAGGGGTAATGAAGCTCTCTAATTATGTAGCTTCAACTATTTGTTAGTTCATGCTCTCTTTTTGTGCTTAATGATGATGATAGAAATGGTTTACTAGTTGTTTTTGCTTTGAATTTGAAATCCTATATTGTTGACACCAAATAGGCTATGCTTAAACAATCACTAACAATAATTGCCTCTTCATCAAAATATGATTATGGAAAAAGAAAGTGATTTGAAATTAAAATTTGATGGTCTATATTTCTAATCAATAGTTAATAGGCCATACTTAAAATAGATTTCATTTTCATTGTCAAATTTCATGAAAGTTAGTAAGTGGTTTAAGGGGTGTGTTATAGTTTGATGGCTTATGTTGGCTAATCAATAGCACAAATATGCCATACTTATGATAAGCACATCAATTAAAGCACTAATGACCATAAAAGAGAGATTATGATTTCATATATGTTAAACTACATGATCTAGAGAGTGGATTTATTCTCTAAATTGTCACTTAACTCTTATATTTGCTTCTCTTTTCTTTTAGTTAGTTAGTTAATTCTCTAATTCACTAGCTTAACTTTCACTTGAAATTGGTATAATTTGATTGAATTGAATTTTTAAAATCATCAATTCCTTGCGGGTCGACCCGTACTCGCCATGTACTTCAATAGTACACCGTGCGCTTGCGGATATATTTTTAATTTAAATTCATTCGACGCTTTTCTAAACCGATAGAATTTCCGTCGACGAACATAGATTTAGGTCCAAATTGATAGCCTTGGGCTATAAGTAAAAAAATGTAGGGTGTATGGCATGTTACTTAGCTTAAGAGTTTCTTTTTTGAGTCATGAGCCGGCATTCATGGGGTAGCCGCCCCAAGCTTGCCATGAAGATGGTTATCCAGCTTCAATCCTAAGGCGTTTCCTCTAGGTCTTGTCAGGCTTAGATGTCGGGGACTTGTTTAACATAGGCCGCCTGTGTTCCGTATGATAACCTCTATTTCTACCTCGTCTGGTGTTTCTAGCCTCAAAGCTTCTATGTTGGTAGATGGAGAAGTAAACTTAGCCAAGAGTCTGGCCGATCATGGATGCGATATTGGGATGGTGAGGTATCTTACGGTTAGCAACCGACTGAACCACCCTACCTTAGGATTCTTTGCATTTTCTCTTGGCTAGTTTAAGGTAGGAGTCGTGCTGCCTCTCCACCACTATGTCATCGTTGTCCTCAACGCTTTCGAGCATGCCCCCGATCAGCTTACTCCAAATAGCTATCAGTTTCTATGTAGGCTCTATGTCACCCGCACCGACCTCAATCTTCTTGATCCGATGTCTCAATTAGTCAATATGCATTTCCAGCTGTAGAAGGAAGCCGAGTATCTGGTCGGCACTTATTTCTAGTTTCAGGCCAATACTAAGCCTGTTCTCTTCTCGGGTGTTCTAAGCAAAGCTACCCGGGTTGGATGAGGAAATACCTCTTCGTCCCTTATGAGGTCTGAAGAACATAGAGTTCCAAGTCCCTAGTATGTTTTCTTTTCTATTTTCTTCTTCTTTCATTTTTATCCCATATTCTTTGCTTAACATATACTTTGGCAGGCACTTCCATCAATCTTGCCGGCTTCAGCATCGAAATGCTGAGTAAATATGTCCAATGGTTGAAGACAACCGCTACTAATGTCCAGGATCTGAAGATCTTGGTAATTAATAGCAACCTTTACTAGGTCAGGCTAATGAGGTGAACCCACACCATGGTTGCTAGCCGAGCTGCCCAAACAAATACAATGGCCAAGGCAAAGCGTAATTATATAAAGATAAAATTCCATGACCCTCTAATAGGGCCGATCACGGACGTGTATTGGAGATATGACGATGATATCCAGCCTGAGGGGTCTAGAGAATGGCAACAACTTGATTATGAGAAGCTTAGTGGTGTAGCACCAACACATAGTGGGAACCCTTTGGCCCACAACAGCTGGTTGACATCCCCATTCCATAGCGTGATACACCGACCATTAAATGGGATACCAAGGAGAGCTTCGAGGAAAGTAGTGTACGGGAGGGTCACAAGAACTAGGCGTCAGTACGGACGTAGGTCCTCCTCCGAACCATGTCTTATTTATGATCCCTTGTATCATGGACATGATGTTGTGTCACCTAGTGAGTCCCATGTCAGGACCAATCAATCTAGTTTTGGCTGTTTGACCACACTCCTACCCTTGTCAGAAGGCAACGTCGGGCAGATTCAAATGTTAGTTAATTCTCTTACAATTATCTTCTTTTTCCTTACATTATGACTAACTCTTATTTGTTTATGCTGCAGTGGCCGACAAGCTTAGCTTCGATGTTTTTTACTACCTTGACTCCACTGCTTAAACCCCCATGCCTACGGCGCCCAAGGCAGACAAGGAGATCATTGTTTTGCTCCTATCCCCGAGCAAGAGCACTCACATTCCACCAATGGCAAGAGAATAAAGAGGGCTAAAGGGAGTTGTCTCTTGAGTCTCGCGGTCCTTTTGCCAAGTAGGCACCCATTTATGATGAATACGGGCTAGTCCAAAGTGAAAAGGGGTGCCGATGAGGCATGTATCTCTAGAGATTAACCAGGCTATGGACCATGATGACCTGAAAAACTTGCTGAGGTTGTTCTAACTCATGTTTATGGATATCTTGTTACCCACCCACCAACCCCTGTCTAGATGGAATTGGCACTCCGTAATTTATGCACATACATGGGACACCCATCTCGTAAGCTTCCAAACTTGAATTTTCTTACTTGCTCTATGGAGTTTTTTTTAACACCAATATTTTAGGCCACCCACCACTCCTACTGCGTCCAGGACAACTTTCTAAAGCTAGAAGAGCAGACCCAAAAAATAGACAGCTCCGAAAGGCAACCGTGGAGGCGATGGCGGCTGAGAAGGCGGCGAAGGAGGCGGTCGAGGCAAGGGATTAGGGGGAGAAGGAGGTTGAGGATCTCAGGGTAAAATAGGAAAAGGCCAAGAAGCATTATGGAAATACCTAACCCAGCATAACACCGAGTGTCGGTCGATTGCCGATGTGGAGGTTGCTCGGCTGGTGGAGGAGAACTTACAGAATAATCGACCAAAGAACATACTGAAGGCCCTGTTTAGGGAAAACTATCATATTCCGATCTCCATGCGCAGCTTTGATGCTGAGGCGCTTGCCATGACTCGGGTTGAGGTAGTTGCTGAGATGGAGGTAGCCGGGATGGTCATGCTGGCCATTTTGATATGCGAGTAGATTGACTCCCTGGCCCAGCAGGCTAGCAGTCCAACTTTGCACATGTCCTTGTATTTTTTTCAATCATTATCGTATGCCCAGTGGGGCAGGCATTATGCTACGCATTTTTGGTAAGAATGAATATATACTTTTGACTGGTGAAATTTGTCTAAGTATTTTATTATCTTTTCTTGCTTATCTATGCTTGAATGATATGGTAATGTGCTTTATGTAGTCGGCATAGACCCTATATTATCTATACTTAACATTTTCAGAAGATAAATAAAATAGTAGTGTATGGTAATGAGACTGAAAATGATTGTGGCTCATTCATGCAAATCAGTGTAACTTGATTTTATGCAGAATTTACCTTGATGATAGGCCAATCATGGTTGGTTGGAAAGCATATCGTAGTTGATCATAGTGGTGGGCACGTAATGGAAGAGCCAATCTACTTTGTTGTTAGCGATCCCAGCACGAACTAGAGCACCGAGTGTTTCGAGGGTTGTCTTAGGTGACGCATGGAAAATTGATGGATTGGCGGTCTCAACACAACTCAGAGCTTTGAGTGGCTCGAGGGTTCTCTTGGGTGACATGTGGCCGGATTGAGTGGTTGGTGGTCCTAGCACGAACCATAGCATTGAATGGATCGAGGGATCTCCAGGGTGACATGCGATAGGATTGAGTAGTGGGCGGTCCTGGCACAAATAGAGCACTGAGTGGCTTAGGAGTTCTACTAGGAGACAAGCTTGTAATTTGGCTATCCCCAAACAAGGAAGTGAATGCATGGTAAATCACCTTCGTTGGATAGACGAACGTCAAGCATGGGAGTAAGACTCACATGGTCCTTAGAGGTAGAGGTCAGTGGTTCCAAAGCTGGGAAGTGAGCACATAATAACTCACCCTTCGCTGGATAGCCTATAGAAGTTGTAATCCCCAAACAAGGAAGTGAATTCATGGCATGTCACCATTGTTGGATAATTGGCTAGTAAAGAGGGGAGCATGGTTCTCGGGGTCATTAGTAGTAGAGGTAGGCAATCCCTATGCCAAAAACTGAGCATATATTAATTGACCCTTTACTTGATAGCCTATAGAGGTGGTAGTCCTCAAGCAAGGAAGTGAATGTATGATAATTCTCCCTCGTAGGATAGCCGGTCAGCAAGGAGGGGGTCCTTGGTTATGGAGGTTAGCAGTCCTCAAGAAAGGAAGTGAGCACATAATAATTCACCATTTGCTGGATAGCATTGGTTAGGCTGACAAAATTGGCTCTAAAGTCTTTGTTATGTTCTTTACAAGAGATTTTTTACAAAGGCCTTATAATTTTGGCTCATATATGATATGCCAAGAGGTGCTTTGGGTTCCAAGTACAAGATATGTGTGTTCCACCCGGGTAAGAGAGGCGGTAAGCACCATTTGAAAAGATAGTGTTGATAACATGCGGCCCCTCCCAATTTGAGCCGAGCACTCCTTCAATCAGGTTCTTAGTGTTTGCAAACACCAGGTAGGATGAGATCGCCAACAATGAATTGCCGTAGATTCATTCTAGAGTTGTATTGCTTGGATATCTTCCTTTTGTAGGCTTTAGCTCGAGTTGGGCTTCATCTTTCATTCTTCGATGGAGTCGAGCCTGAGCTTGAACAACACTTCGTTTGTTTGGGCTCGTATGTGAGGTGTCATAGTAAGGGGACGTCCACTTCAATAGGCAGCATGGCTTTGTACCTATAGGAAAGAGAGAAGGGAGCATGATCGGTTAATGTGTGGTAGGAGGTGTGATAGGACCAGAGGACGAGTAGCAGTTCCTCGACCTCGTTTCCCTTGGCTTTTGCAAGGCATTCCATAAGTGTTGATTTGATGGTTTTATTAGCACCCTCAATTTTCCCATTTTCTTAGGGTGAGTGACAAAAGAGAAGCACTTCACGATCCTGTTTCTTGCAAGGAAGTCTCGAAAGACAATGTTGTTGATGACGAAGTTCAGTATTTTGGAGGCACAGACCCAAGTGTCGAACAACCTAGGGGAATCCTTCGGAGTAAGGTAGGTAAGAGTGGCTCTGGGGTCTTGGCGAACCGCAGACACCGGTCTCTTGATGTAGCTCATTAAAGCTTTGATCATATTTGGCCAATATAGCCATGCCGAGCGCCCTTCTTGGCTTGTTCTACACCTTAGCAAGATCCCTATAGAATCCTTCGGGTAGCTTTCCAATATCTAGTCGGCTTCGCCTTTATACATGCACCGCCAAAGTGGTGTTCAATACCCTCGTATGTAGAGCTTCTCGTCCACGATTATGTAATGAGGAGCCTGGTAAATGATTTACCAGACTTCTTTGCAGTCGGTTGGAAACTCTTCATTTACTATGTATTTGATCAGGGAAGCTATCTAGTTGTTCGTGGATGGTATATCAATCTCTATTGTTATTGCCCCTGGTTCATAGCAAGGGGCATATAAGACTTCTAATGGAACCTAAGGCATGGATTCTTTTGTGTTGCTTATGTTGGAACTAGGCCAGCATGCAACGGGTTAAATTGGTGAATTTCAATAAAAAAAATCCAATTTGGATCTTGTTGGGCCTATGAAGTATAAGTTAATTTAGATCTAATCTAAATAAATTTTAACTAAAATCATTATTTTATTTAATTGATTAATAAAATGATTTGATTTTATTATATATGTGTTAATATAAGGTGCACATGTGTATCATAAACTCATGTACATGTCCATGCACATGCAACAAGTAAAGTGTACTGTCTAACAAGACCACATCTAAATGCTGGGATTTACACTACAATGGACATGTTAGCCCCTCCGTATACACATTTTCTGTCTTTAATATAACATAAAACATTCTTATATTTATACATACACACACATATTATAATTATAAAAGTAATTATATTTATATATATATATAAACAAATTCATGTGTAATATAATTATTTATAATATAAATATTAAACAACTTTAAAATCCAAAATTCAAAATTTTAAAAATCAAATTTCAAAATTAGATCTAAATTTAAAATATTTTAAATTTCAGATTCAAATTTCAAATTCACAAATAAATTATATATTTATATAAATATGTATACATACGAATTTTTTTAGAAATATATAAATATGTTTTAAATTTCATAAATTTAAACCATTGATACACTAAAATAATTTTTCATAATTAAATATGTAATATTTAATTTCAACCATAATATTGGTTTGACAAAATAAAAAATAACTTCTATAAAATCCATGTGGATTTATTTAAAAAAAATTAAATCAAAGCTCCATATGGAAAAATTATGTTTTTTCGTACAAAATCACCTTTTATAAATATATATGTATATTTACGTATATATATAAGCAAATTGCAATTTAATATACTAGATTAATAAATATCAAAAACATATTTCGAATTAAACACATATATATGTAATTTTTTACATTCAAATATATCTTAAATAAATTTATGGGTATTATATATATATACACATATATATTAGTTTTTAAAAATCTATTTTATTTAACAATGCATTTTAAATGAAATTTAAATTCGATTTTTATAATTAAGCTGAAAGTAAATATACATATATACATAAAATAACATTTTTGTGTATGTGTGTATCGACAACAGATGTATATATGGATTTCTGATATAAATCTAGCCTATTTAAATATAGATAAGAAACTGAGTACATATGCACAAATAAAATTGAAAAATTGAACATTACCTTAATTGTAGTCTAGTTGTAACGCTTCATATGTTGAATTAGTAGAACACCTAGAATCGAATCTGGTCTCTCTTTTGAATAATTTTATCTAATCTAGTTTTTGGCTTGAAAAAAAAGGGTGGACGATGCTAGGGGCTAGTGAATAATAGGGTAGAGGAGGGGTAGAGAGATCAACCTTAAAATGAAATGGGGTAATGGGTTTAAATAAGGAAGGGGGGAGAGAAGGAAAAAAAGGATCCAGATCCTTTCTTCACTACTAAGTCGAACACAAAATATCAAAAAAGTATCACCCCCAATCACCACTATCTATGGCTGAACATACCCTGGGACATGTGGGCATGCATGCTACTTCAAACCATATCAGTAAATCTACATTTAAATCAAATTCAAATGTATATCGATAACGTATATCGACACATGTGTATATAATTTTTATATACGCATTATAATCAATACTGGTCAACATAAATCAAATAAAATTTATAATTAATATTTCAAAAATATTAATTAATTATAACAATCATAATCTAATTAAATCAGGTGGTACTCAGAGTATTCTACATTGTGATTATGTGACTCTTAGGTGTAAATTAGATCGGCGATTAATATGAAACAATTTGAATATTAATGTTCACACGTCCCTTTAACTAGTGGTGTGATAGTTTAGCTGAATATATCGCTTACACAGTTTTGTTAAAATCCAATTTTACTATTTTAAGCGGTCCTCAGTAGTGACAATTATTTACATTAATTAAATTCATCAAAATTATATCACATCAGAACCTATGGAATTTGGTATTGGTAATAATTCCAGTATCATCCTCATTCAACTTGTATAGTCCAAATACAAATTCCTTAGTTTAGTAATAAAAATTATTATCGCGGAACTGCTCTGGCCAAAGACTTTGACTTTGAGTTGACATTATTTGACTATCATACTAACCTCATATAATTGAGGGGATGAATTCTATATTAAATAGTATTTAACTTCAAATGCTTCAACTAAGATCCAACTATAGCCATTCAATGGACATTGTGCCACAATTTAACTATAATTAAAGTGTAGTTTCCATATTGAAGTTCAATAGTATTCTCAAGTCAAGAGAACAATGTAATATTGTCAGTTAGATATTTTCTATCTAACCTTAGTTATATTAACCAACAGAAAACTATCAAGTGAGTCATTCCATAGTTATCCAATAACTATATATACATAACCCCTTGGTGCCCTCTACAGCCATGAGTAATATACCGCCCAATAGTTGGAGAGCGTTATGTACTCTAGTTTGATATCCAGCCTCGATACATCTTGACTATGAATATTTAAAATGATATGTTTATTATTATGATAAATTGCTCATGATTACAACACATTGTAATTACTATCACAAAACATACCATTTATGAATTTTCTATTAAATATACTTAAATTAAAACATTAACTAATATAACACATTATAACAAGTATATAATAAAAAAACACATTTTATTTCGAATGAGATTTTGTTACAGAGTTAATTATTTACAATAAATTACAGGACTGCCCATAGGACATACTCCTAACTTTATAAATCTCCCACTTGCACTTGAGGACAATTTTGAAATCTCAATCCCATACCTTCGATTAGCTTAATGATAACCGACCGGGCTAGTACCTTCATGAATGGATCTTCTATGTCGTCCTTTGTATCTACTGTTTGTATCATGGCCTATTTCTTCTTAAAAATTCTCTAATTAGGTGGAACTTTCAAAGAATGTGTCAGGATTTCTTGTATGCTCTAGGCTCCTTTGCGATCTACATAACTGCATTATTGTTGGAAAACAATGTCATTGGATTCTCTATGTCGGGAATCACTCCTAGCTCACTCATAAATTTGCACATCCAGACCGCTTCCTTAGCTGCTTGATTGGTGGTGACATACTCGGCCTCTATCGTGGAATCAACTACCATTTACTATATCGAACTTTTCCGACTAACGGCCTCAACATTTGTAGTTAAGCCATAACCTGACACTGACTTACTATCATTGATATCACTTTGAAAGCTAGAGTCTATATATCCCTTCATAAGGAAGTCTCCATTCCCACATATATGGAATAAGTCCATAGGATTTCTTAAATACTTTAGTATACATTTTACAGCAGTATAATGTTTTCTCTAGGATTACACTAGTATCGGCTTATGCATCCTAATGTGTAGGCCACATCTGGACTAGTACTGTAACGACCCGTATTTTTACGGATCGAATGATTGAAACCGGTGTTATTTGGACGATAGTGTTGTAGCTTGAATCGAGTAGAAGGTAAGTCATCACGAAGTCCAGGCGAGAATTTGACTAAGTCTTAGGTCATAGACGACCTAAGGAGTTAGGTCGCAGCGTTTGTAGCGACCTAAGAAGACTGGCCGACTTAGGGGAGATAATGACCTAAGGGGTAGGTCGGCGACGACCTAAGGAAGCTGGGTAGCAGTGGAGCGACTTAACAGTTAGGTCGTATGATAGCTTAGGTCGGGTAGGAAGTAAGTCGTGGAGTGGCTTAGGTCGTGGGATAGGATAGGTCGAATGAGCGACTTAAGGTAGTGGGCGACCTAAGGAATGGATGACTTATAGAAGTTGGCGACCTAGTAGACTGGACGAGGTAAGGGTTTAGGTCGTAGACGACCTAAGAGATAGCGACGACCTAAGAGTTAGCGGCATAGGAGGCTTTGCGAGTTAACGACCTAGGAGTAGTAGTTAGGTCGTAAGCGACCTATGGGGTGCTATGATAGTTAGGTCGTAAGCAACCTAAGATGGTTAGGTCGTCCAAACGACTTAAGTGTTAGGTCGTAACCTAGTTAGGTCGCGTGAGTAGTTAGGTCACGTGGGTTGTTAGGTCGCAAGGAAGCGGTCAGTGCTAGGTCGTAAGTCGTATGGTTTCTGATAGGTCGCGCGCATATGCTAGGTGTTAAGTCGCGAGCGACCTAGGAGTTAGGATGTTAAGTCGTATCTCGTTGAGTCCTGGTTCGTTAAGTCGCGTGCATTGTTTTAGGTCGAAGGACTGTTAGGTCGTAGGTCGGAAGAGTTAGGTCGGCAATGACTTAGGAAGGGCGGACGACTTAAGAATCAGCCTATAAATATGGGAGTTTTTCTTCATTTTTTGGGGATCCGGATTTCGAAGCGACAAAGTGCTGCCATTTTGAGAGCTCGACTTCTACACTTCTTCACTTCTTTTCTCCACTCTAATCTAGTGATTCCATCCATCCAAGTTGAAGATCAAATTGAAGATTCAAGAGCTTAGATTGAAGATCTACACTCTTCGAAGAGAGATTTCATCGTTTGAAGCGGATTTGTGATGGATCAAGTTAGATCCTTCGCTGTCCAGATCTGAAGCGTATTGATTTGGGGTTGTTTAGGTGATTTGGTGAGTGGTGATTATCTCTCACACGGATCCAAAGGAGTATATTGGATTGTTGGCTTGATTTGGTGTTAAAGTAGAGATTTCCATGCATCTTTGTAAACTTAAGTATAGATCCATATAGATCCATTGTTTATGATGATTTGACAACCATTTTACTTCATGTTAACCTATGCAAGTTCATTCATCAAGATTATAGAGACATTGCTCATGTTTTCATGCTTGTTAGACTTTCGACTCTTTAATTACGAAATTGCCATTATTGTTATAATTGTCTATTTAGATCATATTTGAATGCTTGATTACTTGGATTAATGTTTGACTTGATTGATTGCTATGAATTAGATGATTGATGATTTGATTTAGACAAGTTGGTCGAAGATGATTCAAAAGCTAAGGGAAAGGCTCTTGAGTTGGAGAAGCTGATCGTGGCATATGTAGCGGATGATGAAGCTCTTATGCATAGATTTGATGATGATGATGTTGAGATGAAGCTTTGCGAGGATGTGATGAAGAGAGGCATGATATGAGAGAGTCTTGGTCTAATCCAGACGGGATCATTCCAAGCATGTTGATAACTCGGTGATATGGTTCGAGTTGAGGATAATGGTTGGCTCGAGAGGCGCTTGAGCTAGTATGAAAATAGTCGTCGAGGAGGATGACTAGAAGGCTGAGATCTCATCGTTGTTGAAGGTTCTAGCATGCTCAAAGCAAGAGTACGTTGGGCAGATTCGATAGTCCCTTAAGGCTAATGATTGATAGTCAAGTACTCTGGGCAGATTCGATAGTCCTAGGAACGGGTCACGATGACGTGCAGAGTTATGTCTAGAACCGGGGTTTCCATTAGCCCTTGATGGACGGATGAAAGAATGTGCCGGTCATTAAATTAACGATGATATCAAGGCAATGATAACAGTGATAGCCAGAGTCATGGATGTTTGGTTGTATCGTCATTCGGTCTCAAGAGCGGTATTTTCTGGGTGCTTATCTGATCTTGGTTTAGGCCTTGGGGGTTTGTACTTGGAAAACATCGCTCTTGACTCGAGTGATAATTGCTTTACCTTAAATTGTGTGCTTTGCTATGTTTGCTTCTACTTAGTGTGTGTCTGGGGGCTATCACTGTAGAAAGAGGTGGAGTGGGAGGGTTGTATTCCTATTCCTTTATGCTCTTTTGGTATGTTGTTAGTTAATTTACTGTTCACTAAGACTGTTGTCTGACTCAAGGCTTTATGTTTTAACTCTTATTGCCTTGGGCTGTTCGTCCATTTTGGGATGGGCAGACTAGGTAGCAGGTGACAGGTGCTGTTCTTGCTTTCCACGGTGTTGATATCGAAGACGAGCTGGAGGGTTGCATATTATCTTCTTATTATATGTACTGGATGTTCCGCTGTTTGTATATTCTCTGAGTGTTATGTAGTGAGGCTTGATGTATTGACTATTCAAATGTTTGTATTCAACTATTATGAAGTTTTATTGATGAGATTCTATTCTGTGAAGCTTCACTATGTATATGTTCTATTGTATTTTGTCCATGCGTTGTGAGTAATACGATAGATTCTGTTGTTTTTAATTTACCCTGACAATCGTCCATGGCTGCCTGGCACACTTTACAGCGCACTTTCTCTAGGTTCAGTGCAGGGGTTATGGGCGGTCGTCACATTTGGTATCAGAGCTTTGGTTAATCGATTTTACCCAACGCTCGCTGACGTAACTACGTATGAGAGACGTAATTGTATTTTGATGGATGATTACTAGATATAATATAGTAGCTTAGTAGAGTTTAAGTCCTTTATGCAGTTGTTTCTCTAGGTGTGCTAATCATTCCTTTTTATAGATATTGAGAATAAGTCGAAGAGGGAGACCAGCTGCTAGGGAAGGCCATTCTACTGAAGGGGCTGCTGATTACGCTGCTATGTTCGAAGCAATGATGACTTCGATCATGAGAAGGATGCCAGCTCCGGGGCCATCGGTGGATGTTGGAGTTCAAGTTCAAACTCCAAAACCGGTGGATTTTGCTAAGCTGTGTAAGAACTACACTACTCTTGGAGGAAAGGTTTTCTTGGGAACAGAATCAACCATTGAAGTCCAGAGGTGGATAGATGCTTGTAGAAGGATCTTTGGTGATTTGGGAATTGAGGATGCAACTAAGAGGAAGTTAGCATCAAGACAGCTTCAAGGGAGAGCTTCTGATTGGTGGAACTCTATTACCATCAATATTCAGGAGGAAGAGATTACTTGGGAGCAATTACAAGTCAGATTTGAAGCTAAGTTCATTTCTACAGCTCAGAAGTCTGTTCTGTTCAAGAAGTTTGTGGAGCTTAAGCAAGGTGGAAGACCAGTTCTTGAGTATGTTTCTGAGTTTGAGGCTTTGTCTAAGTATGCTCGGTCGTATATTGAATCTTCGTATCAGAAGAACGAGAAGTTTGTGACAGGCTTGGACAGTTATCTTGGGAGACAGTTGGTAGATCATTTGGACGATTCATTTGAGAAGCTTGTGGAGAAGGCTCTCAGGCACGAGAATCTGTTTCCTAAGGAAGGATCTGTTGTTGCTGTAACCAGGGAAGAGTCTAAACCCCAGCAGGGTGGAAACAAGAAGAGGAAGCAGCAGCAGCAAAAGGGTAAGGATGGCCAGAAGAAGCCGAAGGGCGAAGTGACCTGATTCAACTGTCAGCAGAAGGGCCATTTCTCTAGAGATTGCAAGAATCCGAGGGTACTGATGAAGTGTCACAACTGTGACAAGCCGGGGCATATCAGGAAGAATTGTCCAGAACCGAGGAGGGACAAGCAGATTGTGCAGGCTTATGCTTTGGGGGCTGTTCCATCGTCTTCGAAAGCTCCTACCGCAGAAGAGAAAGGAAAGAATGTGGTTGTTCAAGGTACTCTTTCCGTATGTGGTGTTCCAGTTAAAGTGTTGTTTGATACTGGGGCGTCGCATTCGTTTGTTTGTAATGAACTTGTAGGCCGGTTAGGTTTGGAACCGGATATTGTTGACAGGCCATTGGTTGTGACTAATCCAGTTGGGGATTCGTCTTGTTTGTGTATGTTATGCCGTGGTCTGATTGTATCGAGTCATGGTTGCTCTTTTGTTTGTGATTGTTTTGTTCTGAACTTTGTGGGGTTCGGAATTATTTTGGGTATGGACTGGCTTAGGAAGCATGCGGCAAAGGTTGATTGTGAGAGGTTGGAGGTGACAGTCGAGAATGTGGCGGGGCGAAAGATTGTGATACGATGTACGCATGAAGAAGGCGTCTTCATGAGCTTCATGTATTCGCTGGTTGTTCCACGGGATGGACTGTCATCTATGCCAATCGCTAATGGATTTGAGGATGTCTTTGACGAGGTCAAAGGGTTACCGCCGCATAGAGAGATCGAGTTTCGTATAGATCTAGTTGAAGGAGCCAGACCTATTGTGATGCCTCTTAGGCGGATGGCGCCTAGGGAACAGCAAGAGTTGAAGGTGCAGGTTGATGACCTTTTACAGAAAGGATTCATTCGGCGTAGTGTGTCCGAGTGGGGTGCACCAGTTGTGTTTGCAACCAAGGCGATGGGTCGTTGAGATTGTGTGTGGATTATCATGAGCTGAATAAAGTGACTAAGAAGAACAAGTATCCATTGCCGAGGATAGATGACTTGTTTGATCAGCTTCACGAAGCTAAGGTGTTTTCTCAGATGGATTTGGCAACGGGATTTCACCAGTTGAGAGTGGCTAAGGATAGTGTGCCGAAGACTGCTTTTCGAACACCATCCGGTTTCTTTGAGTGGCTGGTAATTCCGTTTGGGTTGACTAACACGCCATCATATTTTGTGGATCTTATGAATAGAGTGTTCAGAGATCAGTTGAACAAGTTTGTACTTGTGTTCGTGGATGATATTCTGATTTATTCCAGAACTGAAGAAGAGCACAAGACACACTTGCGTATTGTTTTGGAAATCTTGCGGAAACATCAGCTGAAGGCTAAGTTTTCGAAGTGTCACTTCTGGAAGAGTGAAGTGAGGTTCTTAGGCCATGTTATCTCTGGGAATGGAATAGCGGTTGATCCCGCTAAGGTGGCAGCAATCCAGGATTGGGTTAGACCTAAGAATGCATCTGATGTGAGAAGTTTTCTTGGATTAGCAGGATATTATCGACGGTTTATCAAAGACTTCTCCAAGGTAGCTACACCGTTAACGGGATTGACAAAGAAGAACCAAGTGTTCAGATGGGAAGATAAGTGTGAGCAAGCTTTCAGAATTCTGAAAGAGCGATTGACAAGTGCTCCTGTTTTGACTATTCCAAGTGGGAATGATGAGATGGTGGTTTACACCGACGCATGTGGTACTGGACTTGGAGCGGTACTAATGCAGAAGGATAAACTTGTTGCATATGCTAGTCGACAACTGAAGCCGCATGAAAGGAATTACCCGACTCATGATTTGGAGTTAGCGGCGATTGTTTTTGCTTTGAAGATGTGGAGACATTATCTATTGGGAGTTCGATTCGAGTTGTTTACAGATCATAAGTCGTTGAAGTATCTTTTCTCCCAAAAGGATTTGAATCTTCGGCAGCAACGGTGGCTAGAGTTTTTGGCATCATATGATTTTGGTATAGCTTATACTCCGGGGAAAGGTAACGCAGTGGCAGATGCGTTAAGTCGAAGACATGCAGGATTGGGAGCCATGTTTTCAGAATGGAAAAATCTCGAGTATTTAGCTGGATTTGACTTCAGGCCCAGATGCGAATTGGAACCTGAGATGTTGGCAAACTTATCGATAAGACCCACTCTTGTGGAAAGGATTGGCGGAAGCCAAAAACGAGATGATAAGATTGTCAAGATTATCCGTGATTTGGAATCTGGATTGGAACCAGAAAAGGATAAAGGATTCGAGGTCGATCGAGAGGGTTGGCTTCGGAAGCAAGGACGACTAGTTGTTCCCGATATAGATGGATTGAGGAGTGAAGTTCTGAAGGAAAGTCATCACTCAAAGTTGACAATTCATCCAGGTGGAAATAAGATGTATCGGGATATGAAGAGAACCTACTACTGGGAAGGTATGAAGAAGGATGTTGGAAATTTTATTTCCAAATGCATGAACTGCCAATTGGTGAAAGCTGAGCAGAAGAAGCCAAGTGGATTGCTTCAGCCATTAGAAGTTCCTACATGGAAGTGGGAGCAAGTATCGATGGATTTTATTGATGGACTACCTAGAACAAGAACGGGAAATGAAGGGATTTGGGTCATCATAGATCGTCTGACTAAGAGTGCAAGATTCATTCCTGTTCGATCGACTAGGACTACATCAAAGTTGGCCGATTTGTATGTTAAGTGGATAGTTCGATTCCATGGTATTCCGAAGAGTATAGTGAGCGATCGAGACCCATTGTTCACTAGTGGATTCTGGAAGAGCTTCCAGGAAGTTTTGGGAACCGAGTTATGTTTGAGTACAGCTTATCATCCTCAAACAGATGGTCAGACCGAGAGAGTCAACCGAGTTTTGGAAGATCTCCTCAGAGCTTGTGTTTTGGATTTCGGAGGATCATGGGAAGATCATCTTCATTTGGTGGAATTTTCGTACAACAACAGTTACCAGTCAAGCATTGGTATGGCACCGTATGAGGCATTGTATAAGAGACCGTGTAACTCTCCGACATGTTGGTTCGAGACAGGAGAGAAGCTGATACTTGGGCCAGAGATGATTCGACAGACTTCAGATTGTATAGAGATCATTCGGCAACGAATGAAGGCAGCCCAAGATCGTCAGAAAAGTTATGCCGATAAGCGTCGTAAGGATTTGGAATTCGACGTAGGTGATATGGTTTTTGTGAAGGTTTCTCCACTGAAGAATGTTATTCGATTCGGGAAGAAAGGAAAATTGACTCCAAGATTTGTTGGACCATTCCCGATTATCGAGCGAATTGGAAAGCTCGCCTACAGATTGGAATTACCAGAGAAGATGTTGGGTGTGCACAATGTTTTTCACGTATCGTATCTACGGAAGTATGTGCACGACTCGAATACAGTGGTTTCTGCTGATAGCTGTGAAGATTTTGAAGTTGATCCAGTCGATAAGAGACCTCGTAAGCCGATTCGTGTTGTGGAAGCCGACACGAAACAGCTTAGGAGGAAGGTAGTTAAGTTGCTCAAGATACAATGGAGTGATGATGATAACGACTGTACGTGGGAGGTGGAAGAGAGGATGAAGGCAGCTCATCCTGAACTCTTCAAGGTATGGCCCTAAGGTGTCGTGTCATCTCACGATATTGTAACTTGTTCTAGTTTTAGAATTCTGCATGCTAAGCTAGAATTGAATGCATGGTTTGTTGATTGCTATGGATGGTAGGCGTGCAGAATAGTCTTTGATTGCTCTTGTTTGTTTAGAATTTCGGGGGCGAAATTCCTAAGGGGGAGAGAATGTAACGACCCGTATTTTTACGGATCGAATGATTGAAACCGGTGTTATTTGGACGATAGTGTTGTAGCTTGAATCGAGTAGAAGGTAAGTCATCACGAAGTCCAGGCAAGAATTTGACTAAGTCTTAGGTCATAGACGACCTAAGGAGTTAGGTCGCAGCGTTTGTAGCGACCTAAGAAGACTGACCGACTTAGGGGAGATAATGACCTAAGGGGTAGGTCGGCGACGACCTAAGGAAGCTGGGTAGCAGTGGAGCGACTTAAGAGTTAGGTCGTATGATAGCTTAGGTCGGGTAGGAAGTAAGTCGTGGAGTGGCTTAGGTCGTGGGATAGGATAGGTCGAATGAGCGACTTAAGGTAGTGGGCGACCTAAGGAATGGATGACTTATAGAAGTTGGCGACCTAGTAGACTGGACGAGGTAAGGGTTTAGGTCGTAGACGACCTAAGAGATAGCGACGACCTAAGAGTTAGCGGCATAGGAGGCTTTGCGAGTTAACGACCTAGGAGTAGTAGTTAGGTCGTAAGCGACCTATGGGGTGCTATGATAGTTAGGTCGTAAGCAACCTAAGATGGTTAGGTCGTCCAAACGACTTAAGTGTTAGGTCGTAACCTAGTTAGGTCGCGTGAGTAGTTAGGTCGCATGGGTTGTTAGGTCGCAAGGAAGCGGTCAGTGCTAGGTCGTAAGTCGTATGGTTTCTGATAGGTCGCGCGCATATGCTAGGTGTTAAGTCGCGAGCGACCTAGGAGTTAGGATGTTAAGTCGTATCTCGTTGAGTCCTGGTTCGTTAAGTCGCGCACATTGTTTTAGGTCGAAGGACTGTTAGGTTGTAGGTCGGAAGAGTTAGGTCGGCAATGACTTAGGAAGGGCGGACGACTTAAGAATCAGCCTATAAATATGGGAGTTTTTCTTCATTTTTTGGGGATCCGGATTTCGAAGCGACGAAGTGCTGCCATTTTGAGAACTCGACTTCTACACTTCTTCACTTCTTTTCTCCACTCTAATCTAGTGATTCCATCCATCCAAGTTGAAGATCAAATTGAAGATTCAAGAGCTTAGATTGAAGATCTACATTCTTCGAAGAGAGATTTCATCGTTTGAAGCGGATTTGTGATAGATCAAGTTAGATCCTTCGCTGTCCAGATCTGAAGCGTATTGATTTGGAGTTGTTTAGGTGATTTGGTGAGTGGTGATTATCTCTCACACGGATCCAAAGGAGTATATCGGATTGTTGGCTTGATTTGGTGTTAAAGTAGAGATTTCCATGCATCTTTGTAAACTTAAGTATAGATCCATATAGATCCATTGTTTATGATGATTTGACAACCATTTTACTTCATGTTAACCTATGCAAGTTCATTCATCAAGATTATAGAGACATTGCTCATGTTTTCATGCTTGTTAGACTTTCGACTCTTTAATTACGAAATTGCCATTATTGTTATAATTGTCTATTTAGATCATATTTGAATGCTTGATTACTTGGATTAATGTTTGACTTGATTGATTGCTATGAATTAGATGATTGATGATTTGATTTAGACAAGTTGGTCGAAGATGATTCAAAAGCTAAGGGAAAGGCTCTTGAGTTGGAGAAGCTGATCGTGGCATATGTAGCGGATGATGAAGCTCTTATGCATAGATTTGATGATGATGATGTTGAGATGAAGCTTTGCGAGGATGTGATGAAGAGAGGCATGATATGAGATAGTCTTGGTCTAATCCAGACGGGATCATTCCAAGCATGTTGATAACTCGGTGATATGGTTCGAGTTGAGGATAATGGTTTGCTCGAGAGGCGCTTGAGCTAGTATGAAAATAGTCGTCGAGGAGGATGACTAGAAGGGTGAGATCTCATTGTTGTTGAAGGTTCAAGCATGCTCAAAGCAAGAGTACATTGGGCAGATTCGATAGTCCCTAAAGGCTAATGATTGATAGTCAAGTACTCTGGGCAGATTCGATAGTCCTAGGCACGGGTCACGATGATGTGCAGAGTTATGTCTAGAACCGGGGTTTCCATTAGCCCTTGACGGACGGCTGAAAGAATGTGCCGGTCATTCAATTAACGATGATATCAAGGCAATGATAACAGTGATAGCCAGAGTCATGGATGTTTGGTTGTATCGTCATTCGGTCTCAAGAGCGGTATTTTCTGGGTGCTTATCTGATCTTGGTTTAGGCCTTGGGGGTTTGTACTTGGAAAACATCGCCCTTGACTCGAGTGATAATTGCTTTACCTTAAATTGTGTGCTTTGCTATGTTTGCTTCTACTTAGTGTGTGTCTGGGGGCTATCACTGTAGAAAGAGGTGGAGTGGGAGGGTTGTATTCCTATTCCTTTTCCTTTATGCTCTTTTGGTATGTTGTTAGTTAATTTACTGCTCACTAAGACTGTTGTCTGACTCAAGGCTTTATGTTTTAACTCTTATTGCCTTGGGATGTTCGTCCATTTTGGGACGGGCAGACTAGGTAGCAGGTGACAGGTGCTGTTCTTGCTTTCCACGGTGTTGATATCGAAGACGAGCTGGAGGGTTGCATATTATCTTCTTATTATATGTACTGGATGTTCCGCTGTTTGTATATTCTCTGAGTGTTATGTAGTGAGGCTTGATGTATTGACTATTCAGATGTTTGTATTCAACTATTATGAAGTTTTATTGATGAGATTCTATTCTGTGAAGCTTCACTATGTATATGTTCTATTGTATTTTGTCCATGCGCTGTGAGTAATACGATAGATTCTGTTGTTTTTAATTTACCCTGACAATCGTCCATGGCTGCCTGGCACACTTTACAGCGCACTTTCTCTAGGTTCAGTGCAGGGGTTATGGGCGGTCGTCACAAGTACTTAGCATAGCATACATTATGGAACCGATTGGTAAAGCATGTGCTATCCTCTTTATACACTATTAATGATAAATTCATGAACACCCAAAAGTGAAAGAAAAAATGGTTGATCACAGGGTAGCCCATGCGTGGTTCAATGTACATTTTAATTCTTTATTCAATCATCAAGATCAAAGTTATGTAAGCTTGTATCAGCTCGAAGTCAAAGTCAAAAAGACAATTAGAGAACACACTTGAAGCCAGGTATGCTATACAAGTTCCAACTCGAAGTCATGTATGCTATGCAAAATGAGTTCGAAGTCGAGTATATTAGGCAAGTCACAAGTTTAACATTAATTATGTTATGAAAATTCCAAATCCAAGTAAGTCGACGTGCAAAATCAAGCAAATATGCAAGTCATGGTTCAAATCAAGTCAATAAGGCTATGTCCTTATTTAGTTTCCAAGTCCATATGTGTACAATGGTTCAAGTGTTACAATAGGAAAAATCCTTAATTTAATTTAGGGTTCACTAAGTTTAAAAAGCAAAAAATGAGGAAAGAAGATTCGGCCCCCAAAACGGCACCCCTAGGTCCATATTTATAAGGGTGGAGCGGCTCCACTTCGCCTTCGACGTCTTCGACAAGCTTGCTTCTATATGCTTCAGTAACATCTTCGGAGCCGATGTCTTTAAGCCTAGAAGAATAGCGGCATTGACAGTGTTGATGACTTCGCACATCTTCATTGGTGAAGGCGAAGTAGGACTTCGTCCTCATCCTTTAGAGATATGTGGCAATAGCTTTGGCGGCAACATCCTTGGTGGCAATGACCTTGATAAAGAGTGGTATCATCATTTAGCAATATAGGTTCTAAGTGGCTCCAAACATTGTCGAAGAGGAGCGACGTAGTCACTGAGTGTTGCTGTAAAGGAAACGCCTTTGTATTGTGTAGTGTCGATGTCGATAACTTCAGTGACCTTCAACGTCATTGGTGTCTTCGACGATAGTAGATGAGTAGTGGTGATGCTAAACATAATAAAGAGTGGCACTGTCCTATATTCCTTTGATGTAATAAAATTTTACTTTTCCCTGATCTATAGGGTAATTAGTGATAATCCCTTCTGATCCCTGAAAATAATTTTCCTCAAAGATGCATCTAGTAAATCGTTTTGTAATAAAATTGTTTATTTGAGAATGTTGGTGCATAATATTTCCACCGTTGTATGATACAGTTAGTTGTACCACTTCAGGTTTTGCTTATCATAATGGAATGTCTCGCTCATAAGTCTAAGAAGTCATGATTCATGAACTAATTGACTTTACGGACAAGAGCATGCTTTTTTTTATGAATCCCTTTTTTGGGGGGAATTTTGAGTGTTTACCTTTCTTTGGAAACTGGTCTATGACGAAAGTGTGTTGGAATTTCATAGGCTTATGGAAGAAATCTTTTACATCACTCGGACTCAAACTTTGAGCTAGAAAACATTTGGGTATCTGAATTTGTTATGCATTGATGGGAGAATCCATAATTCTTCGGATGCAAATGGATTGGTTTTTTAAACCTTTAAAAACACTCGAACTTTGTGCTAATACATGATAGAATTCAAGTACAAATCAAATTAAATTTTTTTATGAATAAAGATAAGCCATGGTGGGAAAATGCCATAAAGCCTCATAATTTGCCTGGAGTTTGAATTTGAAGTTGTAAAGCTGCTTCATTTCTTAAGTTCCAAGTGCTTGAATTACTTTCTTCAAGGTAGGAAATCTTCTAAGCCTCTTTGATGAACTCTTTCAAGAATCCTGACTTGACCATATTCTGGACTATCTTTGTGAAGATGCAACAATTGTCAGTTTCATGTCCATTTAGTTTGTAGTGGGCACAATAATCTCTCCCCTTTTAGGTTTGAGGGACTCCTTGTTTTACAGGACATGGAGAAATTTCCATTGCTTTTTGCTATGGCGAAAATATAGGAAAAGGGTTTTTTTAGGCCTATAGGATTAGATTTGGGAATCCCCATTCGGTCTTCTCCTTTACTCTCATTCCATTTTGGCTTTTTGCTGGGTTGATTGAAACCAAACTTTCCTTCTGGTGCATCTTGTTGGGATTTTCCCTTGGCTTGGTACATCTCATCCATGCAGACAAATTTCTTAGCTCTGACATAGAAGTGTATCAGACTCTTGAATCCATGGATATAGAGTTCTTTCCAAAAAGAGGTTTGGTCAATTATCCCAGATCGAACTGCCATTAACTTTTCTCAATCAATCACAATTTATGATTTTAATGCTTCTATATGAAATCTCCTTAAGTATTCGCCAAGCAATTCATCTGGCTTTTGCTTAATATTAGCTAGCATGCTGAAATCTATAGTTGGATCTTTGTATATGTTGACCTACATCACAAATTCATAAGAAAATTGCTCCCAACAGTGGATGGTTTCTCCTTGATAATGCCTATACCATTTGATAGCTGCTCTATGATAAGTTACAGGGAAAAGCTTGCAAAGAAATGCCCCAGAAGCATCATACAAATTTATTTGGTTCTCAAAAGTTTGAAAATGATTATCTAGATCAGTAGTCTCGTCATACTTTAGTGAAGGAAATTTGATGTGAGGATGTGAGATGGAGTTACAACATCCATTATTTCTTCTAAAAGAGGAGTTTTTCGAAAGCTATCATTTTCCTTTAGGCCTGGAATCCTTTCCTCTTTGAGCATGTCCTTTACCATTATGTTGAGAATGTCCTTTTGGTTGGCTTCATTTTCATAGTAGTTTCTATTATATCCTTTGATTGAGCTATCGAAATATTCAAGGGTTCCTTTTGCTTGACTCTCTTGGTTTTCATCCATTCCAACGTATCCTAGCTCTCATGCTTTCTTTTGCTTGTAATTTTGGAGAGTATGCTTCTTGTTCTTCATCTTGGAGTTTGATTAGAGATTGTGCTTCATCTTCTTCTTCCATAAACTTTGTCATTTTAAAAGATTCTTGGGATGGAGCCTCTTCAAGAAGCTCTTACACAACCTTTAGTTGTTGTATTATATCCTGAATTTTGGTTTCATTGCTTACCGATCCTGTTAGGGTTAATGATTGTCCAACTTCCATATTCTCTAAATTGAAGTTTGGGATGATATTTTCCTCCCAAGTTGTTTGTGATGCAGCTTCTTTATTTTGTTGTCATTACCATTTATGGGTCTTACCATTTTCTTCCTAGAACATGAGAACCTTATACATTAGTTCGATGAGAAAATTATAAGGGATCAGAGGTTCAATCCCTCTTTCTAGCGCCAAAATGTTAACGTATAAATTCGTCAACACTCAAAAGTGAAAGAAAAATAGGTTGAAGAGAGGGCAGCCTCTTCAAGGCTGGTTGACGTCGTCGAATTCATAGGTTGGGATGTGCGTGGTTCTATGTACATTGTAATTCTTTGTTCAATCATCGAGATCGGAGTTATGTAAGCTTGTATCGGCTCGAAGTCAAAGTTGGAAAGGTAATTAGAGAACACACTCGAAGTCAGGTATGCCATACAAGTTCTAGTTTGAAGTCAAGTATGTTATGCAAAATGAATTCGAAGTTTATTATATTAGGCAAGTCACAAGTTCGACTTCAATTATGTTATGCAAATTCCACATCCAACTAAGTTGACGTGCAAAGTCAAGCAAATATGCAAGTCATAGTTCAAATCAAGTCAATAAGGCTATGTCCTTGTCTAATTTCCAAGTCCTTATGCGTACAATGGTTCAAGTGTTACAATAGACAAAATCCCCAATTCAATTTAGGGTTCAAAAAGTTTAAAAAGTAAGAAATGAGGAGAGAAGATTCGACCCCTAAAACAGTACCCCTAGGTCCGTAATTATAGGGTGGAGTGGCTCCACTTCGCCTTCAACATATTCAACAAGCTTGCTTTTGTGCGCTTCAGCAACATATTCGGCGTCGATGTCTTTGAGCTTGGAAGAATAGCGGCATTGATAGTGTTAATGACTTTGCGCATCTTCATTAGTGAAGGCAGAGTAAGAATTCGACCTCATCCTTTGGAGATATGCTGCAATAGCTTTGGCGGCAACATCCTTGGTGGCAATGACCTTGATGTGTCATTGTTGAGTAGTATAGGTTCGAAGTGGCGCCAAACATTCTCGAAGAGGAGCGACGTCATCACTGAGTGTTGTTGTAAAGGGAATGCCTTTGTATTGCATAGTGTTGAAGTTGATGACTTCAGTGACCTTCGACGTCATTGGTGTCTTCGACGATAGTAAATGCGTAGTGGTGATGCTAAACATAATAAAGAGTGGCACTGTCCTATATTCCTTTGATGTTGAAGACCCTTGGTGTCATTGTCGAGCGGTGTCCTCGAAGTGCTGAGATATGCGGTGCTGAGAGAACTTAGCATCAATGAAGCACGCTATGGTCACTTCAACCATCATTTTTGGCTTCGAGGATATCGATGGTGTCCTCCATCATCATCACTTCGCATAAACATGTGATGCCATTCAAGTGTCGAAGTTCAATGTTGAGCGAAGTCCCTTAATGATGAAAAGCAATATCATATGTCAACAATGTCGATCCATCTCATCGGTCATATATCTTCGAGTGTGAAGAAGAGGGTGTTGAACAGCTTTGACATCCTTACTTCTTTCGTTACTGGCAATGTTGTTTATGTCTCTCTTGTACATCTTCAAATTCGATAAGATGCGGTATTGGTTAAGTATTCACCATCGCTAATTTTGATCTTATGTAGTGATGTTCGAATGACGATGTCGACAATATGGATGAAGTGTGACATGGAAGAATATCTTTGGCATGGTCTCAAGGTCTTTGACACTGACAGTTCCTTGATGTCGACATCTACATTTGCCTTCAATGCTATCTTATCACCTAAAACTTTAGGCTTTGATGTTAGTCCTTGCTTCCTTGGCTCTGATCTTCTTGGTTTAAAACCCATTACAACTATTGGGAGAACATACACTCTTTCTCCTCATTAGTTTAAGGAGGGCCCTTCTTAGACAGGACGCTTTTGAATTGTGTCAGAACATATCAGCGTTTGGAATTCTCCATACTAAACCTTTTGAGTACGTACTTATATAGAGGGATTGGCATAATCCCAATAGCCTCTTAGATCTATCTCTATAGATCTTTATACCTAGTATATAGGCCGCTTCTCCTAAATCCTTATTGGAGAAATTGTTGGAAAGCCAAGCCTTTACGGATTGCAATAATGAAATGTCTTTCCAATCAACAACATATCATCGACGTATAAAACTATGAACACGATAGCACTTCCTTATTCCTTTCGATATACACATGCTTCCTTTATGTTCTGATAAAAACCAAACAGTTTGATTACTTTATCAAAACATTTAGTCTCACTCCTTGAAGCTTGTTTAAGTCCATAAATGGATCTTACAAACTTGCGAGCTTTGCCCTACTCCCACTGACCTCAAAACCCTCGGATTACGACATATAGACAGTCTCTTCCAAATCACTATTTAGAAATGCCTTCTTTATGTCCATTTGCCATATTTCATAGCATATAATACAGCAATATCTATCATTATCCGTATGGAATTAAACATTGCTACAGGCGAAAAGCTTCCATCATAATCACACCTTGAATTTGACGTAATCCTTTCGCAACTAGCATTTCTTTGTAATCCCCACTTGTCCATCTACATTTAGCTTTTTCTTACAAATCCATTTGCAATAGATGGGTTTTATCCCATTAGATATGTCAGCCAAAGTCCATACTTTGTTTTCATACAAGGAATCCATTTTGGGTTTCGTAGCTCCAAGCCAAAATGCACGGTCTTTACTCTACAATGCTTGTTGGAATGGGAAAGGAGTGTCATCATCAAGAAGTGGCCACCTTTTCACCATCGATGAGAAAATTATAGTATCTCTTCGATGGGTGAGATTCCATATTAGGTTTTCTAGAAGGTTGCGTGTTTTCGTATGTAGGTGAATTTGGATTTCTACTAGTTCGACATCTGTGTTAATTTCTTGGATCTCATCCAAGTCTATAATTTCATTTGGTAGAAATTCTTTTTTTTTAAAATAGCATACGAGAACATTGAACTTTTGTTCCTCGGTATTGTAGCAAATATATCTCATTGAGTTCTTATGATATCCTATAAACTTACAAAACACCGATCTTACCTCAAGTTTACTGGGGTCGACATTCTTAAAGTAGGTTGGACAACCCCAAACCTACGAATATTTGAGTTGTGGTTTCTTCCCACACTATATCCCATGTAGGGTTTTATTCACATATTTAGTAGGCATCGGTATCAACATATGTATTATGGTTTTCAGCACATATTCCCAAAAGGATAGAGCTAACTCAGCTTTACTCATCATGGAAAGAGCCATATATAATAGGGTTCGATTCCTTCGCTTCGAAACATCGTTGTGTTGCAGAGTATAAGGTCGAGTAACCTAAACATAATTCCATTATATTTTAAGTATTGTTGGAGCTCCTGTCCGACATACTCACCTCCTTAATTGAATTAGAGTATTTTAATCTTATGGTTCATCTAATTTTCTATCTTATTTTTATATTCATCAATTTCTCATAGAGATCTTATTTGTTCTTCATAAGATACACATATCCTAGTCTTGAGAAACCATTCATAAAGGCTATAAAAAAAGAAGAATAATTTTTGGTAACTATAGGCATTGGCCACATATATTAGTATGTACTGAGACCCAAGAGTTCGTTAACCCTTTCATTACTCCCACTAAGGGGTTGCTTGGGCATTTACCTTTAAGACTTGGCTCAGACATATCAAACGATTAAAATCAAATGATGGTAGAGAACCTTCAGTTTTCAATTTTTATAGTCATTTTTCACCTATATGACCTAGCATATAATGCTAAAGATAGTTATTATTTATGTACACATTAGAAGAATTATTCAAAACACAGACATAATTAGTATTGATCACATAAATGTCGTTATTCAAAATACCATTGCATTCTTTTACCAAAAATAAAGTCTCAGACAATCTAGACACGAAACTTATACCAAAAATAAAGTCTTTTATATAATAGCAATTATTTAATTTCAAAACTAATCGACTTGGCAAAGACACATGATAATTTCCATCCATTGTTTCATCTACCAGAGATCTATCAACTACTTGAAGCCTCATTTCTCCCTTCGCAACATGATGTTTATTCCTAAGTCCCTATATCAATTACAGATGTGAGTTAAAGATCCAATATCTAAAACCCAAGATAATTTACTAGTTTTAAAAAAATTTGAATAATAAATATACATATATGAGTAGCATAACTATTTTGCTTCTTTTCTTTGACAATCTTCAAATACTCTGGACAGTTTCATTTCCAATGACCCTTCTTATGACAGTGATGACACTCACCATTGTTAACTGGAGTAGTCTTATTAGCCTTTCTTCCACTTCTTCTAACCATACGAAGATGATGCTTTACTCTTAACCGCGAGCAATGTGCCTTTATCCTTGGATGAAGACTCTGTTGTTCATAACACATCGAGCAGCTCCATCGGGATTACATTCAATTAGTTCGTATTATAGTTTATATGAATGGCTGAAACTATGGATTATGGAGAAAGAGATCCTAAGATTGAGTCCACTTGCAGCTTGTTTCTTATTGTCATGTCTAATTGAGCAAGTCCATCAATATAGCCTTTCATCATTAAGATGTAATTTTCCACATTTATGCCCCTTGACATATTAATGTTAAATAGTTTCTTCACAAGTTCGTACATGTAGAACGAGATTGTTCACAAACAATACTAAGGCTATCGAAGATCTGATGGACATTCATGTTTTCTTGTTGTCTTTGCAATGGTTTGTCAAACATAGACATCAAATAAACTTTGGTGATTTCTGGGTCAGCTGCCCATTTGTTACAAGGGATTTTCAGTTCGGGTCTGCATCTTCAAAGAGCCTAACCCTTAAAGTTCGGTTATCGATGACCATAAGCATTCATATGTGAGTGTATCTTAATCTCTCTTAGTCGATTTATGTAGTTAGGTCCTGTGAGTTTGTTAGTTTCAGAAAACAAATTAAATTTAGACATTTTCTACAAATTCGATTAGGTAGATTAGGACATTAATTCATAGTAGATGTTCTTAGAATATTAGTAAGGTTAAACATTATATTTCATACACTAATAAGCTCCCACTAGACTTTTATGTTTCTTAAAAACTTAAGACAAAACATAGAAGTCTTCAGAGTTCGCTGGTGGGTGTTAAGACTCGTTTGTCTTAGGATTCTAATCTTGAATTTTCTCAATAAGTCATAGTCCCACAAACGATGAATAACACTTTATCGGTTGTATACATACAACTCCTAACCCATGGTCTTTGTCCTAATCTTATTTTGACCTTGAGTTTTCTCAACAAATTGAAAGAGATTATTCCCTCGTACCTACCATTTCATGACCGCCAAAGTATAGTACATGTACCTTGAGTTTACTCAACAAACACATATAGTTATGGGGCATTTCACCAGAAGGACAAACTTTGCAGTCCAATTAATTTCTAGGACACGCATCTGAAATAATTACTTTCAAGACCAAAGTCAGCAGAATAATTACTTTCAAGGACAAAGTCAGCTGTCCAATTACTTTCAAAGACATAATTTCATAGGTTTTTAGGCCCTAGAAACTAATTATTTTGCATATTGTCCTTAAAAGTAATTATTTTAGTTGTGTGTCCTAGAAATTAATTTCACTTGCTAAAGAAGCCCTTGAGGCTAATTCCCACTATAGTTATCTTACCTCATCTAGTCTATATATTAATAATAATACACATAACATCTCTAGCTTGAGTTTGCTCAACAACCAACATGTATTTAAGTAATTTATTAATATATAAATGGTAGAGGAAGACTATTATATTAATGATTCGTAATCTTTAATCTATTTAATTGAGTGATATC
Organism: Allium fistulosum; assembly: GCA_030737815.1. Lineage (NCBI taxonomy): Eukaryota > Viridiplantae > Streptophyta > Magnoliopsida > Asparagales > Amaryllidaceae > Allium > Allium fistulosum. Next base: position 333,567,034 of record CM060906.1, read on the forward strand.
GACTTATGTAATAATGTATTTCTTATGAAATACGCTCGTGTTTTAAGTTTCGAACAGTTCTGAAATCATGGTATGCGTATTATACGTATGTATTAATTCCTTACATCTGATTAGGATTTCTTATTCCATCTTTTATTATACATTCATATCATATAGGTTTTATTTATTGTATAACACTTATAATTCAATTAAATTATATAATAACCTTTATGTATAACCTTATATTACTTTTATTAATAAAATATTATATAATTAATTTAATCAATTAATTAATTATAGATTATTCAATTAAACATTTTATATTGAATACGTACACTACAACATTTATAGTTATACACACATATATATTAATATATATGTATGTATGTATGTATGTATGTATGGGGTGTGTGTGTGCATTATTTATTAATTAACATTTAATTTATTTATTTAAGTAAACAGTTTTAGTTAAGCATATTTTATTTCCAAAATTATATATACTTACATTACCTTAAACATTTCAAGGCAGTGTAACATATTACATTATATATGCTATTTAATTTAATATAATATTATTAATTAACTACTTAATTAATTATTATTTTATTAAGTTAATTAATTTTCAAAATAATTTAAGAAAATTAATTTATTAATTTTCAAAAAAATAACAATTATAAAAATTAGTATTTAAATTTAACCTTTTAAATTTAAAATTTCATTTTAATTTCAAAATTTGAAGATTAGCCCAAGGCCCAAAATCAAATTGGGCCTTACATACTAGGGATAACCTTTAGGCTCGCTTCATCTTTTCAGTGAGGCCCATAGCCAGGAAGAGCATGGTACTTGATTATCCAAACCCAGCATAGACACTACTTTCTAGACGTCCTACTAAATGGGTAAGCCTAATTAGTTGGCCCTAATATTGTTAATTCGGACCATAGAGCCTATTGGGTTCTGATACTATTATTGGAACCGGGCCAGGAAATAGAAGGTTAAGTTGGTGAATTTTAAAAAAAGTTCCATTTTGGGTCTTATGGGCCAATAAAGTCTAAATTAATTTCGATCTAATCTAAATAAATTTTAAATAAAATCATTATTTATTTAATTGATAGATAAAAGGGTTAGATTTTATTATATATACATTAATATAAGGTTCACATGTGTGTCATATACACGTGCAACAAGTAGTACATGTTTTAAAATGCTTGCATACAAGTGCTGGTGCGACAACCCACACTTCTGGACACACCGATCCAAAGCATAGAGCAACTTTTGAAATCGCATCGGTGTCACAAAGTACGAGCTATCGAGTTATTAAACATTACAAAGACTAGAAATCAAAAGAATAAAATCTAAGACATTCTACACTTGTAGATATCACAACGGAAGGAAATAAATATAAATACAGAAAATTACTATCATAGAAAATATGTTAGAAAATAGTCTCAAAACAATGAATAGTTAAATCCAGAGTACACAAAAATACAACATATAGTTCGATAAGTACTAAGTATGATAAATAGTTACATAGAGAGTAATGGAAATAAAAAAGCAACTCTAATGCCAAGCTTGCCTCTCCCCATACTAATCTCTGAGCCTTTCTCCTGCTGCTCTATCCTTCTTTGGTGGGGGGAGGAAAGGAAGAAGTGGGTCAGACAAAAGTCTTGTGAATGTCTGTGTATCACTAGTTTCATTTATCTAAGGGATATAGTTTTAAACACACTTACACTAACATCTTATGAAGGCTTACATTAGGGTAGAAAACCTAAACAAACTTCAAAATGAATAGCGGATCGGGTAACAGCTACTAGAACTATTCCAACATAGAATCACTACAATATAAACATAGGGATTACAATCCTAAAATAAAGCAATACAAATCTTATTTACACATTGAGTGGGAGCTCGCAATGCCAACTCGAGCCAAAGACATCTCAAGGTCGCTGCATTTGTGTCTACCTCTCAATGGTAACATAATGCTTTTATCGCACCGTGTCGAGATCCATCAACAGCATAGTATCACCTCCACGCCACTTGCATACCAAGGAACTTTCATTAGTGTCGAGCCAAACACTTCTCCAAACATCATCGTTAATGTGCACATTCACCGTAGAACCTCCTGTGTATGCAATTTGCAATAGAATCGCCCCAGTTGAAAGTCAACATTTCTAAATAAATAGCGCCTATGCCTTGCTCCTTGCTCACACATCTATTCAGTCTCGTAATGTCCTAAAGTCACAAACCTAGAAAGTTGATTTCCCTGTAAACACACACACACATATACACACATCATTAAATTAATAACCTGGACTTTAGGCCGAGGTAAATACCGCACTTAGAATTCATTAACTAGTCCATTGCTGACCACTAGAGCGGGCAATCACTTACTATCGATTGGCTCCAATGAGCAGTCGACCGGTCGGAGTCTATTTATTTTGTATTTTTAATAATCGTCTCTGTTTTCTAATCATCGTTCTGAATTTTCAATTACAGTAAAAAAAACACTTACAATAAACCTAATTTTTCTAAATTTACAATTTATAATCGCCCAAAGCTCCACATTCAATTTCATATATTCACATACGATGTCGTGTATAATTTCTATAAAATTTCATATTCAATTTCAGCAAATCAACTTAATTTAGGTATAGAATCGGTAGGTTATATCAGTTCATATTTAATTTTAAAAAAAGGTATATTCAACTTGAATCGATTCTTATCCAATAGATTTACATTAACCAGGTCTAGATTAAAAGAAAGGGATCATATTCATATGCATTATAATTGCTGTGAAATTCTCAATCTAAATGAACAGTGTTTCTAGTTTGAATTAAAAGGATTCTAGATCAAATAGGTTATAACAAAGTTAATTACATGTAAATCATCTTACTAATTATAAACCCACTCACAAGTGCGGATCAATACCTTTGAGTCCACATATGACACGGTCCCTACATACGGCTTCCCTCCTATACTCGTAAAATCCTTACATAGTTTGGCGAAATCGACGGCAGGTGGATGGGCTAGATCTACACCTGGCGCCTGCTCTGTAGGTCCCCTAGTAGGGTTAAGCTCAGCTTTTCCTCTTGCTTGCAGATACCGACAGAACCAAATCGGGATGTTCATGCTCAGAATCTCAGTTGCATCACCTGAGTCACAACCGATAGGATCGCTCATCCTTTCTATCTATGATTTGGGAATTTATTTAAAACTTTTCCATAGATAGTATTGCTAAGAATAAGTGAAAGTGTTTTCGTGCTATATTTATATATAAATCCTTCAAAAACTTTTTATCTATACATATATATACTTTTAGAAATCCATTTTTAAAAACTTTTTTTGAAACCATTTTTTTCAAAAAATTTCAAGCACGTTCTCTCGATGCACCGAATCCTTAAGGAATTTTAAACCTAGGCTCCGATACTAAGTGTGATGCCCTAGTGCTAAATAAGGTACGAATAGGTAAATCAGATAAAGTTAATGCGCCTTCAATTACGATCTTCTTACTCTTGTCCTTAGTTTGGTTTCTAATGCAATATGTACATGTACGCATGGAATGCATATGATCCTATACTAATGCAAAAATTAGACGGTTTCTTGATCTAGTCGACCTCTTGAAATGCAAGTGATTGTGTCATGTATCCAAAATGTACGCAACATCCTAAGTGAATATACTGGCAATTCTACATTTATGCGCAACCATTCAATCCTTATGCAGTAACCATGTACATATAACTTAGTAGAATAAAACAAGTGATGGAGTGCGTGTACGCTAACTTGAGAATATATTTCCCTAAGTGTGCAAAAATCAATTTAATAAATACATGCATTAGCATCCATCGTCCAAAACATGTCCTAATGCCACCTTCGCAACCATTCCTAGCATTCATTTGTCCCTACCTATGAGGATACTAAGCTAGAACCTAAACACATAAGTGTTTATACTCAATTAAATCAAATGGAAACGTACTAGAAAAGAGTTCTGGATGGGTAGCTAGGATCTTCTCCTCATGCTCTCATATACTCTGCATTGGATCGTCTCCCCACTGGACCTTAACAAACTTGATAACTTTATTACAGATTTGCTTTGTACCATGCTCAAGAATACGAGTGGGTGCACGGCGAACAAGCTACTTCCTCTCCACCTCCAATTCCTCTAGCTAACTCAGCTCGATTATAGCGGCTGTATCATGTGGACACTTCCATAAGTGTGACACATGGAAAATGTCATATACTCCCGCTAACCTCTCTGGAAGCTTCACTCTATATGCTAACTTCCATACTCAACCAATGATCTGAAAAAGCCCTACAAACCTTAGTGCTAACTCTCTTAAACTGTCAAATCTGATGACATGCCTAAGCAGTGAGACCTTCATAAAAACCATGTCACCCACTACGAATTCCAACTCCATGCATTTCCTATCAACGTAAGACTTCTACCTATTATGCATGGTTTCCATCCTCCTACGGACCAAGTCTACCTTCTGTGATGTCTCCCTCACCATATCTGGTCCAATAATAATCCTATCTGTAGTGTCCACCAACAACACAATGATCTACAAGGCCTCCCTTATAATGCCTCAAACAGTGCCTTCCTAATAATCGCTTGATAACTTTTATTATAGGTAAACATCAGTAATGGCAAGTGATCGTCCTAAGAGCCTCCAAAATTCAAGATACACATCCAAAGTAAGTCCTCCAACACCCTATTCACCTTCTCCATCTATCCGACCATCTGTGGATGATAAGCAGTGCTCAAACTCAACTCATTGCCTAAAACCTACTATAGACTCCTGCAAAACTCGCTAGTGAAAAGTGGATCTTGGTCGCTAACGATGCTAGAGGGAACTCCATGTAACCTAACTATCTCCCTCACATATGGTGTCGCCAAAGATGCAGCAGTCCTCGTAATTCTAACTAGAAAAAAATGAGTGCATTTGGAAAATCAGTCGACGATGGCACAAATACTCTCATTTTTCCTCCCACTCTTAGTTAAGCCATCAATGAAATCCATAAAAATAATCTCCCATTTCCAATGTGGAATATCTAGTGGCTGTAACAATCCTCCCGGCTTCTTTTGCTTTGTATTTACCCTCTAGCAAGTCATACATCGAACCACATACTCTGCCATATGCCTCTTAATACCAGGCCAATAAAAGACTCTCTTCATGCCATGGTACATTTTATCTCCATCGGGATGGATGGTCATCCTAGAACGATGAGACTCAGCTAGTACTGTGTCAATCAAATCCATAATGAGAGGAACACATAATCTATCATCTTTCCGTAAACACTCCTTCAAATCAATGGTATAACACCTCAAATGACTTGACTACTCTCCTTTACTAAGCTTCTTAAAAATATCCACTAACTCCTTATCATGCTTCTGACTCAACCCAATACGGTCCATAAATGTAGGCTGCACACCCAAAGCTGCTAACAATCCCAGAATGATGTCCGAAGATGGATGGAAATCAAAAGTAGAAATGAACTCCAAGTGCTTCCACTCCAAGAAAATAGGACTCAACGCTCCATGCTTCCTACTCAAGGCATCTGTTACAATATTGCCTTTGCTTGGATTATAGGAGATATCAAAGTCATATGATGCCAAAAACTCCATCTACCTCTACTGCCATAGTTTCAAATCCTTCTAGGAGAATAAAATACTTCAGAGACTTATGATCCCTATACAACTCAAACCGCTCTCCTAATAGGTAGCGTCTCTATGGCTTGAGTGCAAAGACAATGGCTGCCAAATCAAGATCATTGATTGGATAGTTTCTCTCATGGACTTTCAACCATCGACTAACACAATTCACCACTCTCTGTTCCTGCATCAAGACCATGCCCAACTCCGTACCGCAAGCGTTTGTATACGCTGAATGCCTTCGTACCATCAGGTAATAATACAACAAGTCCACTAGTCATCGCCACCTTCAGCGTGATAAAGCATCCTCATACTTCAAGTACAATGAGAAAACCAAAATTTTCTTGATAAGGCGGGTTAGATGGGTAGAGATTTTAGCAAAGTCCTTAATGAACTTTCTATAGTAGCCCACCAAACCAAGGAAACTCCTCACTTCCATGGCATCCTTTGGCACATGTTAATCTTGTACTGTAACAAATTTACTAGAATCGACCGCCAGTCTACTCTCAGAGACAACATGTCCCAAAAAGCATACCTCCTTGCACTAAAAGTGACATTTGGAAAACATCTCCTTCAACTTATGCACATGGAGTGTATTGATCACTTCTTTTAGATGCAACATTTGCCCCTCCTCGCTTTTCAAATAAACTAATATGTCATCAACAAATACCACTGCAAACTTATTAAGCAACCCTCTACAGACTCGTCTCATTAGATCAACAAAGTGGATAGGTGCATTGGTCAGTCCAAAGGGATGACTAACCACTCATAAAGTTCATCAGGTGTACGAAAAGCAGTTTTCTGAAAACTTTCAATGGCCATGCACAACTGATGGAATTCGGTAGCCAAGTCAAGCTAAGAGAACACCTTTGCTCCAAAATCTGATCAAAGAGATCATCTATACAGGGCAAAGGGTAACGATTATTCTTTATTAGCTTATTTAGCTCACGCTAATTGACACAAAGCCTTAGAGAACCATTCGCCTTGGTAATAAAGACAACTGGTGCTCCTTACCTTGAAATACTTCTCCTAATGAAGTCCTTCTCCAACAGCTCATTTACTTGTTAATTCAGCTCACGTCTCTCTTTAGAAGCCATGTGCCTCAAGGGTAAGGCATCATGTCTATCGTTCTCCACAAGAAAAATCCAAAACTCGATCTCTCTAGGGTGGGAGACATGTAACTTAAGAAAAGACATCTGGATAGTCTCTAACTACTGACACTGAATCTGACTCATCATATGACAACTCTAAAAAATATATGTAACTCAACATAACCGAAGCTCTGGGATTGCAATAAACCTCTAGACTGCATCCACTGCAAGTACCCGACCTAACAACTTTCCTATCACAACCCAGTATCAAATAAGGTATGAACAGGTAAATCAAAGAACGTTAACATACCTTCAATTATGATCTTCTTCCACTTGTCTACCACTGGAGGTGCACTAGAGTTGGAAACAACATCAATGCGTAAGCTGAAACTACCTGGGTAGAGGTTTTCTTTGGTGCTGGAAACTCCCGCCTTATGTGCCGGTATTGATTGTAGTTGTAACACTTGATCTTTGAGATTTCTATCTTACACTCCCTTGCAAAATGCTTCTTCTTACCACATCTCCTACACTACATCTCCTGTTTCTTAATCTTCCCTTTGGCCCTCATTATGCTCGTGTGTTGATTCTGTTGTGAGGTCTTTCCTTCTGTCTTCTTAGGCTCACCTTTTACTTCCTCTTTGAAAACGGTTCTTAGCAAGGCCATCTCCACCAACCCCTCAAAAGTCTCACCCCTAGAAATATAACTAAGGCCCAAATGATGAATAGTTTGATTCAACCCTTTGCAAACTTCAGAGCTTTCTTGTAAGGGGTATCTATCAACTTCAAACCAAGCCTAGCCAACTCATTAAACTAATTCACATATTCCTTCACTGATATCTCTCCTTGCTACAAGTGTATGAACTTCACCACATGTACTTCCTCCTCTACCCTGGAAAGAAATTTCACCTCAAAACGCCTCCTAAATTCTCCTCAAGTAATGTCTTAGTCGTCAGTGTATGCCATTACTACATCTCACCAATTCATAGCATCTACCTATAAATGTCAAGTGGCAAGTTGCCTCTTCATGTCGGCTCTAAGGCCCATCAATCCAAAAGTCCTCTCATAAGAAAGCTCTGAATTTTGTGAAGGGGCTGAATTAATCTCTTCAAGGTTTGGCCCTTAGTCATATTTCCATAGGTAAGACTTTTGAGGGTTTGGAGGAGATGACCTTGTTGAATATTGTTTCCAATTTGAAGGATAAGAGTGAGTCTAAGAAGATAGGAGGAAAGACATCACCATAGAATCTACGTAAGGGAGAAACGAGGGCCAAAGGGAAGATTAAGAAGCAGGAGATGCAGTGTAGGAGATATGGTAAGAAGGGGCATTTTGGAGTGCAGGATGGACATCTCGCAAGTTTAATGTTACAATAGCAATCAATTCGAGCATATGAGGCGGGAGTTTCCAGCACCATAGAAGACTTCTATCCTGGTAGCGTCAGCTTACGCACTGGATGTTGTTCCCAGCTCGAGTGTGCCTCCAATAGTGGACAATGGGAAGAAGGTCATAATTGAAGGTGTGTTAACATTATCTGATTTACCTGTTTATAAATTATTTGACACTAAGGCATCACACTTTGTATCAGAGGCAATGTTTACTTAGGGATTAGGTGCATATTGAGAAAACATACTTAAAATGTTTTCCATAATGGTTTTTAAAAAAGTTTTTCAAAATGGATTTCCAAAAGTTTATATAAGTATAGATAAAAAAATTCGAAGGATTTATATATAAACACATAATTGCTTTTTGTTATTCTTGCCAATACTACATGTGGAAAAGTTGTTAATAAATTCCTAAATCATATATAAAAAGGATGAGCAATCCTGTTGATCGTGGCTCTGGTGATGCAGTTGGGATTTCGAGTGTGAACGTCCCAATTTGGTTATGTCGATATCTAAAGCAAGAGTACAAGCCGAGGTTAACCCTACCAGGCGACGCACCGAGCATACACAACATCCACCTATCGCTAATGTCATCAAGCTATGTAAGGAATTTACAAGTTTAAGAGGCAAGCCATATGTAAGGACCGAGTCGTATGTGGACTCATAGGCATGGATCCGCACTTGTGAATGGGTTCATAATTAGTAAGACGATTTACATATAATTAACTTTGTTATACTCTAATTGATCTACAATTATTAATATAAATTAGAAATACTGTTTATTTAGGTTGGGATCAGCAATTATGACCCATATGAATATTATCCCTTTCTTTTAATCTAAATCAGATTAATGTAAGTCTATTGGATAAGAATTGATTCAAGTTAAATACACCCTTTTTGTCAAATTAAATATGAATTGATATAACTTGTTAATTCTAAACCTAAATTAATCTGATTTACTGAAATTGAATATGAAATCGTATATGAAACATTATATGAAACCGTACATGAAATTGTATCTGAAATTATGTATGAAGTCGAATATGGAGTTTTGGGCGATTATAAATTGTAATTTTATGAAAATTGGGTTTATTGTAAGTGTGGTTGCTGTAATTTAAAATTTAGGACGATGATTAGAAAATGGAGACGATAATTAAAAATATAAAATAAACAGACACTGATGGATTAACCGCTCACTAGAGCCGGTCGATAGCAAGCGGTCAAACACTCCAATGACAAGCGGTCAAACAGTTAACGAATTATGGGCATGGTATGAGCCTTGGCCTAAGGCCTAGTGTATATAAATATATGGATGTTGGTAGAAGTAGGGAAACTAGCTTCCTAGTTTTGTGACTCTAGGATGTTATAGGACTGGATAGATGTGTGTGCAGGTAAGAAGACATAGGCACTATTTATGCAACAGGGTCGATTTCGACTGAGGCAATTTTATAGCAAATTGCACTCATAGGAAGTTCTACGGTATACGCACACACTGATGGTGATGCCTGGAGAAGTATATGGCCCAGCACTAACGGTAGTTTCTTGGTATGCATAGTAGCGTGGATGTGATACTGCATTGTTGATGGATCCGGCGTAGTGCGATAAGAAGCTTTACATTACCATTAAGAAGTGGACATGGATGTAGTGACCTTGAGATGTCTTTGGTGCAATTCGGCGTTGCAGGCTCCTCCTCAATGCATAAATAAGATACGTGTTGTCGTAATTTGGGAATGTAATTCTAAGGTTGATATTGTAGGTGATCCTATGTTTGAATAGTTCCAATAGCTATTAGACGATCTAGGTTTCATTTTGAGGTTCGATTAGTTGTTCGACCCTTGTGTAAACCTTCATAAGATGTTAGTGTAGGTGTATCTAAAATTATACCCCTTAAATAAATGAAAGTGGTGATACATAGACAGAAGTAGGGCACCCTAGGTCGCATAGATTATAAACGAGGTCAATATCATGTGATCACCATATATTGTTGATGTAACTCATTCACTAGACTTTTGCCTGACCCACTCCTTTCCTTTCTTCCCCCCCCATTACTAAAGGATAGAGCAGCAAGTGATAGGCCCATAGATTAGTATGTGGAGAGGCAAGTTTGGCATTGGAGTTGCTTTTTTATTTCCATTACTCTCCATGTAACTATTTATCATACTTATTAATTATCAGATTATATGGTGTATTTCTATATACTTTGGATTTGACTACGTATTGTTTTAAGATTGTGTTTTCTAAGATATATTCTAAGATAGTTATTTTTATATTTATATTTTATTTCCTTACATTATGAGATCTAGAAGTATAGAATGTCTTAGATTTTATCCTTTTTATTTTGAGTCTCTGTAATGTTTAATAACCCAATAGTTCATACTTCATGACACTGATGCAAGTCAAAAAGTCACCTTAGGCATTGGATCGGTGTGTCGGGAGGTGCATCTTGTCACACTTAGTATTAAATCCAAGGTCGGAAGTTTGTAAAAATTCCATTTTTACCATTGTTATTTTTAAATTTAATTCATTTATTAAATTTTTGGTTAAATTTTTTAGGTTGTTACAGTTGGAATTTACACCGCAACAAAAATTTTAGGCCCTCCGTATACATTATCTGTAATATAGTATTAATATAACATAACATATTCTTATATTCATATATATATATAATTATAAAAGTAATTATATTTATATTTATTTCAAACTAGATTTTATTATAGAGTCAATAATTTACAATAAATTACATAATTACCCCTAGGGCATATCTCTAACTCTTTCAGCTTGCTGCCTTGTCTAGTAGATCGGCCTTAACATTCTGCTACCTAGATATATATTCTAGCTTAAAATTGGTGAAGGTATTGATTGTCCTCTTGGCTTCTACTGGTGTTTTGCCTTTGACTTGGAAATGATCGTCAGTTTGATTGACGATCAACGATGAGTCGTTGAAAACATGGACTAGATCCACGTGTAATTCTTTAGCCATTCTGAGACTGGCTAGAACAACCTCGTACCCGACTTCGTTATTGGTTGCCTTGAAGTGAGATAGACCATAAAAAAAGTTCTCTTCCTTTAGGAGTGACAAGGACCCTATCGACCTCTGCCTCTTTCCCGTTCATCGACCCATCCACGTACAGTTGCCACGCTTGCTGATTTGTGATGGTATCCTCTTTGCTGTTTTTTGGGCTTGAGCACCTGACAACGAAATCTGCGACAACCTAGCCTTTGATGGAAGTGTGAGGCTGGAAAGAGATGTGATGTTGCCCAAGCTTCATAGACAACTTCAGTAGCTAGCCCACTATGTCGGGTCGATTGATAGTTTGCTTTAACGTTAGGTTGGTCAGTACTTTGATGGGATGAGCTTAAAAATACGGTTGGAGTTTCCATGTTACCATAAGCAGGAAAAGCTAGCATTTCTAACAGTGTGTATCTCATCTCAAGGCTTGACAACCTTTTGCTATCATGGTAGATCAATCGTTGAAACTTCTCGTCTTCTCTGATTTATACAGCATTGATCACATGGTCAAAAACTACAAGGTAAAGGTATAGATCCACCCCGTTGACGGGTATGGAAAGTACCGGTGGTGTTGGTAAGTGCTACTTCAATTCTTCAAACACCATGGAAAAAAAACGTTCCAAGTGAATGACATTCTCTTCTTGGTGAGGTCGAAGAAGGCAAGACATCAGTCAGCTGCTTTGGACACAAACCGACTAAAAGCTGCAACCATCCCATTTATGCTTTTCACTTGCTTTACAGTCCTCGGGACTTGCATGTCTTAGATGGCTTAGATTTTATTGGGGTTAGCTTCAATTGCCTAGGCACTCACAACATAGCTAAGGAACTTTCTAGACCGGATTACAAATGGACACTTCTTTGGATTCAATTTCATATTGTACTGACGTAGGATGTTGAAAGTCTCGGCCAGTGTTTAACGACAAATTTTCTATCGATGTAGAAAATCGCAGATAGATTTTGAAATAAATTTATACCGCAAGCGCACGGCGTGCTATCGTAGTACATAGCGAGTACGAGTCGATCCGCATGGAATTGTAGATTTTAAATTTCTATTCAATCAAATTAAACCAAAGTTGAAAGTGATTAGCTAGAAAATGAAGAAAATTGACAAAAGAAAATTGATAGAAATATGAGAGTTAAATGACAATTTAGAAATAATTCCACTCTCTAGATCATATAGTTCAACAAAACATGAAATTATGATCTCTCTTTTTGGTCATAAGTGAATTTAATTGATGTGTTTATTATAAGTATGGCATATTTGTGCTATTAGTTAGCTCAACATAAGCCATCAAACTATAACACAACCTTTAAACCACTTTTAATTCTCATGAAATATGACAACAAAGTTAAAAGAAAAATCTATTTTAAGTATGGTCTATTAACTATTAATTAGAAATATAGACCATCAAATTTTAATTTCAACATTCACTTTATTACCATCATCATATGTAAATGAAGAGGTAATTATTGTTTGTGATTGTTTAAGCATAGCCTATTTGTTATGAACAACATAGACTATCAAATTCAACATGAAACAATAAATCACATTAACATTCATTTAAGCACAAAAGAGAGCAATAATTATCAAAATGTTGAAGCTATATGATTAGAGGCTTCATTACCCCTAAATTGAAGGGATTAGCCTCTCATTTGTGTTATCATATCAACACAAGTAGCATGCAACATGAAACTAAAAAAAGAAAGGAAAATGAAAGCTAACGGAAAAGAGAATCAAAACTAATCTACTTGCATTAAAATCAAACTACACTACTAGCATGAAAGGAAGTAAATAAGAAAAGAAAAGAGCAATGTATTAAAGTTGCATAAAAAAATTACATGAAAGAAATGGCTAAGTAGCCATGAAAAGAAAAGAGAAGTTTTCTTTTACTTCTAAGCTAAAAACTAAAGAGAAGAGAGCCTAAGAGAGACTAAGGGAAGCTTAATTACATGAAGATAAGGTGTATTTATACATGTTTGGAAACCCTAATTCATTTTTTGGGAACTACCCAAACTACCCTCTTAGGAAGTGTGGAGGCCAAGTAATCATTAGCATAAAGTAATCATCCATTATGTGTGCATGAAGATTTAATGGCCATTTTCATGTGGATTTGCTCTAATTTGTACATTAAGGTAGGTGGGGTCCTCCATTATCATGCCTATGAATTATTTCCATCTTCATTCCTTTATCTTCACTCTTGTGCATGCATATATCTTCATGAAACCACTTGTATATGAAGCCAAATTCCTACAAAATAATATAGAAATTTTCAATTAAATTTTCTCAAATTAATATATGCACAAAAATGACCATTTTTCCCCTATATAAAGATGAACATGTGACGATTTGAAAATAATTTGAATTTTTGTTTAAACATGTTAAAGTACCCGATATGATCATTTATTTAATTTAAATAGATTAAATATGGTGCTAAAAATATGCACATTTACGTGCACATCAAATACCCCCACACTTATCTTTTTATTCGACCTCGAATAAAGAAAAACTAAGATAAATCCATTTTCGTAGGGAGAACGATTGCATTGAGAATATGCAACAAGCTGTTAAACCTTTGGGTGTCCCTAGTAGGACGAGTGTTGTCTCGTGAGGGTTTTCAGCGGATACTACCCACAAAATCCAAACGCAAAGTGAAAAATCCTAAATGCAAGATTTATTTACAGAGAGATGAATGCAAATTTTCAAAAATATTTACAAATTTAGGATTTACTTTTAAATTGACACGAATAAGTTAAATATAAGTTTTGTTTATTATCTTGAAAATTTAGGTCATTTACTCGTCAAAATTTCCAACAAAAATCAAGTTATCATAACAAACAAACTATAGTTTAACTCGTTGTTTCGGTTGATAGCATAGTGCAACTACGAAATGGATCCTTTGTTGACTATCAAAGTTTATCAAAGTGGTAATTTCATTTCTTTTGAATAACAAGTCAAATCAAATAAGTAAAAATGGTGCTTGGATTTCAATTGCTTACCCTCTCTTATTTGAAAATTTTATTGATATTAACAATATTTACATATGCCTAACTCAGATAAACTGAGGCTAGATATATTACCCATGCACTGCCTTGCGGACTTATGTGAGGGGAATACAGAGCGTGGAGAGTGAACACACAAGTGGGAACACTTGTCGACTATAGGCGTTATTAATAAAAGAATTTTTACACACACACTATTACCCGGTTGCTCGACCCGGCTACTAGAGGCAACTGTTGAGTGCCGTTCGACCTAAATGCCGCTCGGCCTGAATGCCGCTCGGCCTGAGTGCCGCTCGGCCTGAGTGTCGCTCGGCCTATGTCCATCGCTCGATATTATTAGTTGGAACTGCATCGTTCGACATCCTTTGTTCGACCAATATCGCTCGGCATAGGAGGGTTCGGCATCTATCGTTCGGCATGACCCAGATTCGAGCCAACTACCCAAAGTTCACCGTTCGGTCAATTAACGCTCGGTGTAAAATTGTTCCAACCTTAGAAGTGGAACCATCTCGGTTACCGCCGCCCGACATCCTTTGTTTGGCCAATGCCATTCTACAACCCTCTTTGACAACATCGTCTGGTAAAGTTACTCAGCAAGGTCGCTCGGCAACTGCCGTTCGGCATCCCTGGCTCGGTGCATATAAAGGGAGTTAACGAGTGGACAAGCCGACAACAAAGTAAGGGCGTTCGGCATAACTCTACTTCGAGTCACTTGATGATCGATGCAGACAGTCCTTGATCGGCATCCCTCGCTCGGCAACTACCGTTCGGCATCCCTGGCTCGGTGCGTAGAAGCCGCTCACTACGGGCCAAAGTACCTTGTTCCTGGGCCCGCGAAGGAAGTTCGGCCTATCTTCGCCTATAAATAGAAGGGCAGAGGCACAGTGAAAGGGACCTTCTTTGGCCGAACCACTATAAATCTGGTGTTCAAGCCTCTGTAGTTAATTTTTCATACATTCCTCTGTTTCAATTTTCTGTCTTCATTAATCTCTCTACACAAATCTCTCTTAGGGTGTTAGTGACCAATTTTGGTGCTAACATTTTGGTGCTTTCACTGAGAACTCATTCTCAGGCCGTTAGGATCTACTTTGTAGCTACTGGATTGAAGAAATCCCCCGAAGGAGATCCAAGTCGTTCACAGGAAATCCGTTGATTCTACTCAGATTTTCTACCGATAACTCTACAATGGGAAGACCACGAACTAGATCAGCCTCTCACAATGCGGATGTCAACGAGACCGCTAGCGTCCAGCAAATAGGACCCAGCAATCAACAAGCTAATCTTGGCGCGGGGACTATGGCCGCCCAAAACCAAATGGAAGCTGTCACCAGGACAGAGTTCAACGAGCTGATGAGAGAACTCATGGAAAGCAGACGACAACATAACGAGCAGATTCAAGCTAACGCCAACCTCATGACTCAGCTTACTCAACAACAGCATCAGAATGCTGGAGGAAGTCCCGCTTCGTACTCCTCATCTTACAGCTCTGCTTCATCTGATGAACCTCCCAGGTGTAGACGCCGTAGAATAGAAACAACGCAGGCAGGTGCTGCTGGTCGATCAACCAGGGATGGTCCGGGTTCCCTACCGGGAGCAATGGCCCCTCACTTACACCAAGAAAATCACACTCAAGCTGGAACGGGAAACTTAGGATCTGGAATACGAGTGGAAGCTGGACAGCCGGCACACCAAGGTCCTAATAATGCTGGTCCCCAGGATACACACTTGGTAGATCGCCAACAAAGGAGACACCGGCCGGAACGGTCCCACAGGACAGACACCAACCTGCCATCTTCCATACAAACCCCAGACCTATCAGCTATGGTCAGGCAGCCGATGAGAGAGAATCAAGGCTTATCAAATGATGATTGGGGGATATCCAGGAGTCATACTCCATTCACAGATGCTATCTTACAGGCCGAATACCCCAGGAAGTTTAACATGCCGACTATTCCGGCCTACGAAGGAAAGACTGATCCCCGACAGCATGTGATGAGATATGAATGGATGATGGACTCAGCTAGGGTGAACGATGCGACCAAGTGTAGATGTTTCCCAATAACTTTATCTGGAATCGCTACCATGTGGTTCACCCGACTTCCTCCGCGGACTATCTCCAACTTTGATGAGTTAGCGACGAAATTTGTGGAACAGTTCAGGATTCATGCCACTCATCCCAAGGACGTGATGTCCTTGTCCAGTTTGATTCAGGCTCCAGGGGAGTTGTTAAAAGAGTACTTACAAAGATTCCACGTTGCCGCAACTGAAGTTAGCAACCCCAACGACCATGCTATTTTAATGGCCGTGATGCGAGGAGTAAATCCGGATTTGGAGTTTGGTGATTGGCTGGCGGGAAAGCCTCCGACTACACTGGAACGTTTTTATTCAAAGGCACACCAATTTATAAGAAGGGAGGAAGCTAGGTGGATGAGGCGATACAATGCACCAGTACCTGGCAAGGAGACTATGCAGAGCAACATTCCTATAAAACAATCCGGTGACAACTCTGGAAAGGTACAAGTCAATGTTCAAAACATGCCTGAACAATCTAAAGGATCTGGTGGGGGAAATCCTGGAAAGAAGAGGGAAGCCGGAAAGTGGAAACCAAGGATCCCAACTTACAACGAATACACTCCTCTGAATGCATCTCTGGAGAATATTTACTTGTCGACTTGTAATACTTTCCAATATCGAAAGCCACGACCAAAAGAGTCCACCGAAGAACAAAAGCGGACTGGGAAGTATTGCCGCTTCCACGAGACTTACGGGCACAATACCGAAGAGTGTAGGCACCTCTACGACGCTATAGAAAAGCTGATTCGATAGAAGAAGTTGCAGGAATTTGTCAAGACTCCGCCGGAGGGTGGACAAGGAGCATCAGACCCTGGTCGTGGGCAATGTAACGACCCATAAAATTTTATTAATTTTTAATTGGTTTTATAACGTATTTAATTTGGATTTTGAGATCCAATACGCGACGGAAACAATAAAAACGTGCATCATCGATGCTGAAATTTGTGACTTGAATTTATCTACTTTTCAAATTTGAAACCGTACAACTTATACCATATTAAATTTCTTTTAAAGGTTTTAGCTAAATCTATGGGTGAGCGTTGCCACACCTTTCCACCTTATATTTAATTCTCTGCCGTTTCAATTTGCATTCTATCCGTTCACATTTCATTTATTCCTTTTCTACCATATATTCCATTATCTCTCTCTGCTATTTGCTAATTGCTATTTGCTCATTCACGCGAACATTTAATTGAAATCAAAATTTCAACCCTTACTTCTCTTTTCTTTTCAAATTTGAAACGTACTATTAAATCAAGCCATTAATTGCTTTTATTTTTTTTCCTTAAATTAACGTACATCTCACACAATTATAAATTGCATTAAATTTTCTGCTAAACCACACCATGACTGTTTATATTACATTCATTTGGAATATATTCATTTGTTTGAAATCTTTCCCTTTCTCTCTCATCTCAGTTGGGAATAAAATAAATTTCAGCGGAAATCACGTTTCAATGCTTTTAACTCTTTATAACTTTTGATAAAATTTTCTGTCCTTTTTGAAACTAAAACGTATAGGGATATACATTTTTCATTTATTAATTTCTAATCGTCCTGTTGTCCTTTTCATGTATTTTATATTTAATTATATTTTACATTTTCTATTTATTTCACTCATCTCCCTGCACGTTTCTATTTATTTGCTGATTTGTTGCATACGTTTCATTTTGGAAAAATGCGGTTCATTCCTATTTATTTTCATTTCTCACATTTATTTCATCTTTTACTGAAATTCGACCGTTGCCACGTCATACCATTTTGGAAGTATGAATGTACAAAACATGCATACGTTTTATATTCATTTAATTGGAACGGTCACTTTAATTTTTGCCTTTAAAATTCCATTTTCTTCACTACAGCTGGAAAGTTATAAAACATCAAAACAAATTTGAAAGCTCACCTTAAATTGTGCAAAACGTTTTCCTCTGCCTTTATAACTTTGGGTTATGCCAGCTGTTATTTTTTTCCATCAATTCAAAATTATTATTTGTCATTCCATTTTAGGGTCTCTTCATTCTCCTTTATCAACTTCCATATATTTATTTCCCTAGTCACTTTAAAACGTTTTATAATAATAATTAATATATAGCCGTTTCATTTTAAAGCTTTTCATACGTTTTATATATGTCAAAAAAAGATGTGAATGGATATTTACCTGAGGCTCACACCGTTTTGAATTACGTTTTTTTGTATTCATTAATTCTTTTACGGCTCATTTTATTTCACCTTTATAAGCTTTTTTTTTGGTAAAGCAAGGATCTACTGTCACTTTCTTCTCCTCAATTTTTCTTTCTCCACCCTCTCTCTTCTTCCACACTCTTACACGCAGCCGTATCTCACCTTGTCACCCATTCTGCCTTGCAGCAAACTTTTAACATATATATATGATATCTTGAAAGGTAATACAACTTGTGCATTTGTCTCATTAAGTATTGTGTTTTTTTTGTGTGCGTAAGTTATTATTTTATTTTATTTTATATATATAAGCCTGAGTATTGTTTCTAAAAAATTTAGATATTTGCATGGGTACATATTTTCATATTGGGTTGGTTGTATGGATATACTAGTATACATTTCAGAGCTTTATAGGTTTGTATTAGTTATAATATATATATATACATACATTTTTTTTTATTTTACCTTCATCTATTGTCAGGTATTGTTTAAAATATAATAGGTATACAAGTTAGGTATAACGGCTACTGTGAATATGTGTAACAATATATGTATAACATTTTTTAAAAACATGTATATAGCAGCCCATTTAAAGGTTTATTTGTACACACTTTATTGTACATATAAAACGTAGGTTTGCATGTCAATATTGGTAGGCATAAGCATCCTTTCTCCATTTTTCTAGCATTGCGTTAGCATATTTTTATTTTTGGTAAAAAAAATTAAATAAAAAATAAAAATAATGATTACAGTATATTATTTGTAAAGGAAGTCTGCATTTGGTTAAACTATTAGATTTCTTTAAACTTACATTATTTACTGTTATGTATATCTTTGGATGTTAATTTGGTTATGTACATTTAGTTTCAGATATTGATGTTTCAAATATAACGTATATACTATAAGATATAGTGAATTTGGTTTTGATTTTTTTTATATGTTTGATTTCAATAAATATATTTAATTTAAGACTTATATAAAATGTATATACTTTAATTTTAATTTTGGGTTTAAGGAGGATAATAATATAAAATACATCTCGCCTAAATTTTTATTGAGTTAATTTGACCCGTTCCCATCGATTTCTTTTATCAGCTTTGATCGTCGATTCGTGCCGATCTTACTTTGCTTTGAGATTTGTGCTTGGGTTTCGTAACTCAACTTCATTGTCTCTCTCTCTAACCTCGAAAGGTGAGTAATCACTCACGATTTAACGTTCTTATATTTATTAAATTTGATTTCAATTGAAACGACAACTGAAATATGCTGCTGAAGTTATTTAAATTGTTATATATGCTATTATCTGTAACTGTTCACCTGTGGGATATGACACCATATCCTGTTGTCTATATTATATTGTTATTGATGATATATGTTTGTTGTTGTATTTTATATTATCTGTTATCACTATGCAAGTTCCCTGTTAGTATAGAATTCACTATGGGTTGAAATGATACATACCCGAATGAACTTTAGAATAGGAGAAAATCGTTATGGGTTGAAATGATAAACCCAAGCGATTTTCATTTGAATTGAATTGGGATTACGGGTTGAAGTGATATCTACCCGTATATATTTAAATTACGGATTGAAATGATAAATATCCGTATCACTTAACCATATGATAGATATATATATACTGACACCGTTGGTCCATATATATAAATATTTAAAAATAAATTCTATGGATTTGGGAAGAAATATATGGTTTTAATAAATATTGATTCTTAAATTATTATATATAAATGGTAATGATATATATATATAGATTTAATAATAATATTTAATTTAATTACGATTGATTTAATACATATAATATGGTTAAGTATTTAAATTTATATTCAAAATAAATTTTTGGTAATAATTTGAATAAGTTAAGGTTGGGAAGATAATTTGAATTTAGTTGAAATTGTATTCAATAATGAATTTTATTTAATTAAACCGATTTGAAACTTATGATTAATAACTTGGGTTTGATTTTTTTTAAGTAAGTTAATGAATATTTCTTGTTTAAATAAATTTAAGGAAATATTTAGTACAAATGTAATTTAAGACTAGTAAATGATATTGAATCTATTAAGTGAATACTCCCTGATTAAATAATAATGAAGTTAAATCAAGAGCTATATGAAACTGTAAAATTTAACTTTGAAAATGTTGAATATTAAAGCTTTGAAATATATTGAAAATTTAAATGGTATATTTAGAACTGAATTGAATTGATGAATTGAGCTTTGAATAAATTTGAATTTGGAATTTGAGTTGATTTGAATCGATTTGTGAAATTTGAGTAAATTGCTAATACTTTACTTTATAAATTATTTAATCTATATATACTATTTTGGAAAATAGATATATTTGAAATGAAAATTATATTTTGGTTTTGAAGTATAAATTAATTTGGAATGACCACGGTGTTATAGTGTATATTTCTACATTGTAGATAGTTCCACGGATCCTTAGAGGATGGTTATCCCAAACATCCTTTAAGTTACTTGTATTTCAGTTAATATTTCACTTGAGTTGGATTTATTAGTATAAGAATGTTAATCCTGACTCGAGTGTTTTGTGTTTTGCTTTACGCTCAGGTCAGACTGAGTGATACAGCATTTGAGACTCACCCGTGGAGTTTGGAGCTTCATTTGGAGATCCAACTATCGATTCAGCTTTCAGTTTTTCCAGTTGATTTGTCCAGAGAGGTCATCATATTCGTACTGAAGACTTCACTGTATTTGAGATATTCTGTTGTATTTTATTTTTAACTCTGATGTTTATATAGTAGCTTCATGAACTACTATTTTATCTTTTCCGCTGCGTATTATTGTATTACTCTGCGTCTGTGATTCTGTGATTGATTTATTTACTGTATATGCTGAGTTTTGCCAAATTTTAAATTAACAATATGATATTTTGAATTATTCAAGTCAGACATGTGTGGATTATTGTCGATTTGAATGCTCCAAAATAGCGGGTCGTTACAGTTGGTATCAGAGCTTTGGCTCTAGGCAAAACCTAACATATATGGTAAATTTATTTACAGAGTCATTTTCGTTCGGGTTGAATCTCTTCCTTTTGACTCGAAATTTCTTTGAACTTTGGAACATTCCCTGCGGTTCCAAAATTCATTCTTGTCTTCCCTATTTGTATTCTTTTGATTCTGGAGTATCCCATAACTCCACTTCGAATGATCTCTATAAAGATAGGCGATCCCACCAATCTTTGAATGATTTGTAAAGGAGTGAAACTCCTTTACAATTGGCATTGATTCACCGGAGATTTATATATTCCTTGGTTTAGATGTTGCTATCTCTTGTTATGCCGAATTCTATCTCTGGCAATCGAATGTCGATTTGCCTCAGAATTCTGCACCAATCTTATTTTGAAGTCACGGTTGACCCTAGGGTCATCCGCGATTTATAAAAGTATATCCATCTTCTATTTTGTAATTTAATTATCTCATCTTCGTTCGAGCCTATCTTCGAATCAGAATTTTATTTGATTAGAGTTCTTTTAAATTGAATCTCTAGCTTTTGTTCTGAAATCCGTTCATGAGTCATCCTTTGAAAATTGGGTTTGTTTGTATTTTAGAAATTGTTTTCTAAATCGAAATTATTATTTTGATAAGTATAATTATATTCTATATATAAAAGTGAAATGTTTTCGATAAAGATTTAATACCCTTTTTAAAATGAGAATTTGAGGTTTCGAAAGGATTTGTAATTTTGAAAAATTATATAAGAAATTTGATTTATCAAAAAATGATTTATGACTGAAGGATTTTAAATTTGAAATTCGAGAATTTAACTTCGGTATTTTGAAATTGGTTTTAAGATTTTGAAATATATAATAATAATATGATTTAAAAGTATTTTCCGAATAAAAAATGTTTCAAATGATTTTAATAAGTTTCGAATGATTTCAAAGAAATTTCAAAAGAAGTTTGAGAAAATAGAAGTCCAAAACTCACTTATGTCGTTGGAAAATAATTTCGGTGATGAGTGCACGCATCATCGACATTGATTTTCGAGTTTCAGAGTGGGGGAGAGGCCACTTTAGTAGCATTGCTACGCGAGTGATTTTGCGAAACCAATTTTGATTTCAAATTCCGAAGTAAGATTTGATATTCAAAGGATATATGTATATATATTTGAAATGATTTGAAGTAAGCCGGTGTTCAGTCCTTGAGGTTCGGATTTGATATAACCCCATCTATTAAAATTGATTTACTGATTTGTTGCTGATTTCCAACTCTTGAATTTGAAAATGATTTCTTCAACTATTTTGAAGGTTCGAGCACTTCCAAATCAAGGTTAACTTTTCAAAGCTAAGAAATTTTGAAAAGTATAAAGTATATAAGTTTGGTATGTATGTTAAAGTATGTAGTAATATGGTTAAATAAATTGAAACTGTTTTGTTAAGTAAATGAATAAGGCAATGTTAAAATTTTCTAATATGAAATTTAGATTTGAGATGTTTCGAAAAGAATTTGGTTTTCGAAATATTTTGAATAAAATTTAGTTTAAATGTTTTAACTTAGTAACATCTTTATGAAACTATATATTTAACAAGTTGGAATAAATATATAAGTTGTATGTATGTTGTTTTATTCGCATAATTAATTTGATCCAGGTTTGAGTACACAAGTTCGAGGTGAATTACACCATTTCGTGTTAGGATTTTTCATTCGATTCTTGATGGCGAATATTTGATATGGATTTTGGGCTCAATTCTAGAATTCTCTATCATGGTATATGGCTATGCAAGGAGACTGATGGCTTATAGTCGAGAAACCATATCGAAATCCGCATTAGGGAAGTCGAATGGATAATACTAGTTCGAAAGCGAACTTGTGTGATCGAGCGAGCAATCAAATGTGATTTTGCGAAATGATGACGTATGTACAACTTATATTCTAATATCATTGATATATTTTGACGCTGAAATTGGAAGCTATCGGGTTAGAATATCTTTGCTTACTAAAAGAAAATTTCCAATTTAAATTACAAAGATATATAACCCATAAAAGCAAAGATATTCAAATCCCATATGGCTCTTCATACAGCGAAATTTACTTTGTAAAATTTGATCCTTATATAAGATGGACCTTATGTAAGTATAAGATGATTTTGGAAATGAATTGGTTGACTTAAATTATATTGATTTGGAAACATGGATTTATTTTCTAAATTTATTATGTTGGAAACTTTAAAACTAAAGATATTTAAAGTGAGAAGAAATAATCTGGTGGGATTGTATATGATTTTGAAACTAAACTAATATTGAAACAAATTAAAATTTGAGAACCTTATTTTTTCTAAATACCTGATTTGGGAGTTATCGAACTTATATAAAAAATTTTGGTTTGTATAAGTATGAGGTTGATTCGAAAACTATAGATTTGAAAAGGTACTCAATTTGAAAAATGAAATTTTATATAATTGAAGTCTATATAAGTGTGATTTGATATACTATTGATTTTGGAAAGGTATTTGATTTGAAAATTTAATCTTATATATAATGGACTTTATATAAGTACGATATTTGAAAGTGATTTGAAAAGGTACTATATGATATATATTTTTTCGAAGTAAAGATATGGAAAGTGCCTTCTGCTTGATATCCGCTTTGTGGCCACATTGTGGATTCATTCTATCAATATTATTCTCTTTGATTTTGGTTTTCCGGATATGATACTCGAGTTTCCATCGAATTCCATGGCGTTACCCATGGTCTTACGAGCGCGACTGCATAGCGTAATTCACCTGGCTGGATGGCCCAGGGGTACGGATGTTTCCTGGGGGATTCAGGCGTAACCATTGTGTATCCTGTGATCTATGTAGGTCGGATTAGTAGCGAAATCCGCAGGGCTGAGAAAGCTTACGGATACGGATGTTTCCTGGGGGTTTCAGGCGTAACCATTGTGTATCTGCGGTCTACTAGTCATAATGGCGCAATTCGCAGGGCTGAGAAAGCTTACAGATACGGATGTTTCCTGGGGGACCCAGGCTTAACCTTTGTGTATCTGCGATCCATGGTTAGACAAAGGTTTTGTTTTTTTTTTGGATTGTACTTTCCATATCTGTTTTTAAAAAGTTTTTCAGTATTTTCACTGGGTGTTGAAACAAGTCTACTAAGTACTTGGAGAATTCTAGCTTTGCGCCTGATCAACGCATGGCCAGAGTCTGCAAGAACGAGGATAAACTTGTTGAAACATCGAGTTATAAAAGTATTTTATTATAAAAGTATTTTATTATAAAAGTATTTTATTATAAAAGTATTTTCAACAAAGGAATTCTGTATTAATATTTGAAATTGAAATTCTTATGGTTCTAAATTAATTATTCGTGCCCGATACTATTCTTTTGAATCTACCTTATCTGCCCTGCTTTATTTATTCACCTATATTCTCTTTTCCGAATCTATCTTCTTTCCTTCTTTCCTTCGTTTGAATATATCCTTTAAAATATTATTTATTTGTATACTACATTGTTTAATAGAAAATTTTAGTGTTATAAATATTTTTGAAGTTATTAATTAAATAAAACATATTTAAAGGTAATGATTTATTAATAATGTTTGAAAAGTATCTAAAGACAAATTTATAAATTTATGAATTATGGATTTAATGTTTTCAATAGCTTCTTTGTAAATATAACTAATGATGCAAATAATTGTTTTCAAATAGCTTTCATATATGTATAAAGGTGTTAGTTAAACATATTAAATTCCAATGAGTTTTGAAAATTTTAAAGTATTAAAGATAACTGAATCGCAAATGAAGTTTTAAAATGAATATTTCAAGTAAAATTTATTTAGTTTTAAATTAATTATTTACCCTTGACTTTCAATCTACCTTTATTTCTGGTTGTTCTATTCTCCTACCTCCTTCCTTTTCGGGGACGAAAAGTTTTGAGTGGGGGAGAGTGTAACGACCCATAAAATTTTATTAATTTTTAATTGGTTTTATAACGTATTTAATTTGGATTTTGAGATCCAATACGCGACGGAAACAATAAAAACGTGCATCATCGGTGCTGAAATTTGTGACTTGAATTTTACTACTTTTCAAATTTGAAACCGTACAACTCATACTATATTAAATTTCTTTTAAAGGTTTTAGCTAAATCTATGGGTGAGCATTGCCACACCTTTCCACCTTATATTTAATTCTCTGCCGTTTCAATTTGCATTCTATCCGTTCACATTTCATTTATTCCTTTTCTACCATATATTCCATTATCTCTTTCTGCTATTTGCTAATTGCTATTTGCTCATTCACGCGAACATTTAATTGAAATCAAAATTTCAACCCTTACTTCTCTTTTCTTTTCAAATTTGAAATGTACTATTAAATCAAGCCATTAATTGCTTTTATTTTTTTTCCTTAAATTAACGTACATCTCACACAATTATAAATTGCATTAAATTTTCTGCTAAACCACACCATGACCGTTTATATTACATTCATTTGGAATATATTCATTTGTTTGAAATCTTTCCCTTTCTCTCTCATCTCAGTCGGGAATAAAATAAATTTCAGCGGAAATCACGTTTCAATGCTTTTAACTCTTTATAACTTTTGATAAAATTTTCTGTCCTTTTTGAAACTAAAACGTATAGGGATATACATTTTTCATTTATTAATTTCTAATCGTCCCGTTGTCCTTTTCATGTATGTTATATTTAATTATATTTTACATTTTCTATTTATTTCACTCATCTCCCTGCACGTTTCTATTTATTATCTGATTTGTTGCATACGTTTAATTTTGGAAAAATGCAGTTCATTCCTATTTATTTTCATTTCTCACATTTATTTCATCTTTTACTGAAATTCGACCGTTGCCATGTCATACCATTTTGTAAGTATGAATGTACAAAACATGCATACGTTTCATATTCATTTAATTGGAACGGTCACTTTAATTTTTGCCTTTAAAATTCCATTTTCTTCACTACAGCTGGAAAGTTATAAAACATCAAAACAAATTTGAAAGCTCACCTTAAATCGTGCAAAACGTTTTCCTCTGCCTTTATAACTTTGGGTTATGCCAGCTGTTATTTTTTTCCATCAATTCAAAATTATTATTTGTCATTCCATTTTAGGGTCTCTTCATTCTCCTTTATCAACTTCCATATATTTATTTCCCTAGTCACTTTAAAACGTTTTATAATAATAATTAATATATAGCCATTTCATTTTAAAGCTTTTCATACGTTTTATATATGTCAAAAAAAGATGTGAATGGATATTTACCTGAATCCCACACCGTTTTGAATTACGTTTTTTTGTATTCATTAATTCTTTTACGGCTCATTTTATTTCACCTTTATAAGCTTTTTTTTGGTAAAGCAAGGATCTACTGCCACTTTCTTCTCCTCAATTTTTCTTTCTCCACCCTCTCTCTTCTTCCACACTCTTACACGCAGCCGTATCTCACCTTGTCACCCATTCTGCCTTGCAGCAAACTTTTAACATATATATATATATGATATCTTGAAAGGTAATACAACTTGTGCGTTTGTCTCATTAAGTATTGTGTTTTTTTGTGTGCGTAAGTTATTGTTTTATTTTATTTTATATATATAAGCCTGAGTATTGTTTCTAAAACTTTAGATATTTGCATGGGTACATATTTTCATAATGGGTTGGTTGTATAGATATACTAGTATACATTTCAGAGCTTTATAGGTTTGTATTAGTTATAATATATATATATATATATATATATATATATTATTTTTATTTTACCTTCATCTATTGTCAGGTATTGTTTAAAATATAATAGGTATACAAGTTAGGTATAACGGCTACTGTGAATATGTGTAACAATATATGTATAACATTTTTTTAAAACATGTATATAGCAGCCCATTTAAAGGTTTGTTTGTACACACTTTATTGTACATATAAAACATAGGTTTGCATGTCAATATTGGTAGGCATAAGCATCCTTTCTCCATTTTTCTAGCATTACGTTAGCATATTTTTATTTTTGGTAAAAAAAATAAAAATAAAAAATAAAAATAATGAATACAGTATATTATTTGTAAAGGAAGTCTGCATTTGGTTAAACTATTAGATTTCTTTAAACTTACATTATTTACTGTTATGTATATCTTTGGATGTTAATTTGGTTATGTACATTTAGTTTCAGATATTGATGTTTCAAATATAACGTATATACTATAAGATATAGTGAATTTGGTTTTGATTTTTTTTATATGTTTGATTTCAATAAATATATTTAATTTAAGACTTATATAAAATGTATATACTTTAATTTGAATTTTGGGTTTAAGGAGGATAATAATATAAAATACATCTCGCCTAAATTTTTATCGAGTTAATTTGACCCGTTCCCATCGATTTCTTTTATCAGCTTTGATCGTCGATTCATGCCGATCTTACTTTGCTTTGAGATTCGTGCTTGGGTTTCGTAACTCAACTTCATTGTCTCTCTCTCTAACCTCGAAAGGTGAGTAATCACTCACGATTTAACGTTCTTATATTTATTAAATTTGATTTCAATTGAAACGACAACTGAAATATGCTGCTGAAGTTATTTAAATTGTTATATATGCTATTATCTGTAACTGTTCACCTGTGGGATATGACACCATATCCTGTTGTCTATATTATATTGTTATTGATGATATATGTTTGTTGTTGTATTTTATATTATCTGTTATCACTATGCAAGTTCCCTGTTAGTATAGAATTCACTATGGGTTGAAATGATACATACCCGAATGAACTTTAGAATAGGAGAAAATCGTTATGGGTTGAAATGATAAACCCAAGCGATTTTCATTTGAATTGAATTGGGATTACGGGTTGAAGTGATATCTACCCGTATATATTTAAATTACGGATTGAAATGATAAATATCCGTATCACTTAACCATATGATAGATATATATATACTGACACCGTTGGTCCATATATATAAATATTTGAAAATAAATTCTATGGATTTGGGAAGAAATATATGGTTTTAATAAATGTTTATTCTTAAATTATTATATATAAATGGTAATGATATATATATATAGATTTAATAATAATATTTAATTTAATTAAGATTGATTTAATACATATAATATGGTTAAGTATTTAAATTTATATTCAAAATAAATTTTTGGTAATAATTTGAATAAGTTAAGGTTGGGAAGATAATTTGAATTTAGTTGAAATTGTATTCAATAATGAATTTTATTTAATTAAACCGATTTGAAACTTATGATTAATAACTTGGGTTTGATTTTTTTTAAGTAAGTTAATGAATATTTCTTGTTTAAATAAATTTAAGGAAATATTTAGTACAAATGTAATTTAAGACTAGTAAATGATATTGAATCTATTAAGTGAATACTCCCTGATTAAATAATAATGAAGTTAAATCAAGAGCTATATGAAACTGTAAAATTTAACTTTGAAAATGTTGAATATTAAAGCTTTGAAATATATTGAAAATTTAAATGGTATATTTAGAACTGAATTGAATTGATGAATTGAGCTTTGAATAAATTTGAATTTGGAATTTGAGTTGATTTGAATCGATTTGTGAATTTGAGGAAATTGCAAATACTTTACTTTATAAATTATTTAATCTATATATACTATTTTGGAAAATAGATATATTTGAAATGAAAATTATATTTTGGTTTTGAAGTATAAATTAATTTGGAATGACCACGGTGTTATAGTGTATATTTCTACATTGTAGATAGTTCCACGGATCCTTAGAGGATGGTTATCCCAAACATCCTTTAAGTTACTTGTATTTCAGTTAATATTTCACTTGAGTTGGATTTATTAGTATAAGAATGTTAATCCTGACTCGAGTGTTTTGTGTTTTGCTTTACGCTCGAGTCAGACTAAGTGATACAACATTTGAGACTCACCCTTGGAGTTTGGAGCTTCATTTGGAGATCCAACTATCGATTCAGCTTTCAGTTTTTTCAGTTGATTTGTCCAGAGAGGTCATCATATTCGTACTGAAGACTTCATTGTATTTGAGATATTCTGCTGTATTTTATTTTTAACTCTGATGTTTATATAGTAGCTTCATGAACTACTATTTTATCTTTTTCGCTGCGTATTATTGTATTACTCTGCGTTTGTGATTCTGTGATTGATTTATTTACTGTATATGCTGAGGTTTGCCAAATTTTAAATTAACAATCTGATATTTTGAATTATTCATGTCAGACATGTGTGGATTATTGTCGATTTGAATGGTCCAAAATAGCGGGTCGTTACAGGCAAGCTCCATGTCATCCTGAAGAACCAGCTCGGACCGTGGGAAGACTAATCATAAACACGATAGTCGGAGGGCCTCACCCGACAGACAAGAGTTGGCAAGAGATGGAACGTTATGCTAGTTCCCTAAAACATGCAGATTTCGAATGTTGTTCAAACGTGGAAGATGGTACCCCAGCTAAACAGTAGCGAATGATGACGGATGATATATTGTTTAGAAGTAGAGATGCCGATCAGGTGGAGACACCTACCATTGACCCGATGGTCATCTCGGCCACTATCGGGCCAGCATTTGTGAGAAGGATACTGATTGACTATGGAAGTTCTGTTAATATCATCTTCAAAAAGGCATATGATCAGATGAAGATGGAGACAAAGGACCTGAAACCATCTAAAGCCCATATTCATGGCTTTAATGGTGCGGCAACCGACGCGATGGGCTTTGTTGAATTTCCAGTTGAACTTAGGGAAGGTGAACGTAGGAGGGTGCGGATCCTACCGTTCGTAGTTTTGGATGTCGACTCCCCGTATAATGTGTTCTTGGGCCGACCGGCCCTGGCAGAGTTTAGGGCAGCTTTGGCCCCATGGTGTTTAACTCTGAAATTTCTGACAGAAATTAGAGTTGGTGTAGTGCATGGCGATCAAGCAACTGGTCGTGCGTGTTATGTGGCTAAGCTGAGAGAGGCTCAGCGAAGAGAGAAAGGAAAGGTTGTGAACAGCTCCGTCCGCATCCAAGTTGCAAAAGATTGACAAGTAGTGCCCGAGCCTTGGCTCGGGCAACATGGTCGGATCTATAGAGACATGAATCCGAGAGATGACGATGAGGAACCCAAGGAGGCAAGAGCAGCACCGGCTGAACTGACAACTGACATTCCAGTCAGCCATGATGACCCATCGCGAGTACTTAAGATTGGATCACAACTTGACCCCTCGATGATTGAGGATCTTACTGATTTCCTCAGAGCTAATCTGGATGTTTTCGCTTGGACACATTCTGATATGTGCGAGATTTCTCTCGACGTTGCGAGTCATATGTTGAACAGAGACCCAAAATATGTGCCAATAAAGCAAAAAAGGAGAGGGATGGACCTGGAAAGGTCCGCCGCTCTCAAAGAGGAGGTGGACAAACTCAAAGCCAATGGGTTCGTCCGCGACGCCCTCTACCCTGAATGGGTATCTAACCCCGTGCTAGTGAGAAAAGCAAACGGAAAATGGAGGACATGTGTTGATTACTCGGACTTGAACAAGGCATTCCCTAAGGATAGTTTCCCTTTACCCAGAATTTACCAGCTGGTCGATTCAACTGTTGGGCACGAATTGTTGTCATTTATGGACGCATACTCGGGATACAATCAAATCCCGATGCACATCCCGAATCAGGAACACACTAGTTTTGTCACGAACATCGGACTGTACTGTTACGTAGTGATGCCTTTCGGATTGAAAAATGCGGGAGCAACCTATCAACGTCTGGTGAATCGGATGTTTAAAGACCAAATCGGTAGGACGATGGAAGTCTATGTGGATGACATGCTCGTGAAATCACGACAGTAAAACGACCACATTCGAGACTTAGCGGAAATGTTTGATATACTCAGGTATTACGGAATGAAAATCAATCCTTTGAAGTGTTCCTTCGGCGTTGCATCAGGGAAGTTCCTGGGTTTCATCGTTAACGCACGAGGAATTGAAGCTAACCCAGAGAAGATTTAGGCTATTCGAGACATTCAAGTGCCCAGAACTATAAAGCAAGTACAAAGCCTGAACGGAAAAGTGGCCGCGTTGAGTCGATTCATATCCAGAGCGACAGACAAGTGCATTCCTTTCTTCGATGTAATAAAGAAAGGGAAGAGAAATTTTGAATGGACGCCCAACTGTGAGGACGCATTGCGAGCTCTAGTAAGACATTTGGAAAGTCCCCCGATGCTGTCGAAGCCTATAGACCACAAAGTATTATATGTATAATTGGCCATATCTCAACATGCCATTAGTACGGCTTTGGTTCGCGAGGAGGACCGAGTTCAAAAGCCGGTGTACTATGTTAGTAAACATTTAACAGGGGCAAAAAGAAATTATCCTAAAATTGAGAAGCTAGCCTACTTCTTGGTGATTGCATCACACAAGCTTCGTCCGTACTTTCAAGCACACCCGATCAGTGTTTATACCGATTAACCTCTACGACAGGTGCTCCAGCGACCAGAAACCTCTGGAAGGTTGCTAAAGTGGAACATCAAGTTAAGTCAATTCGATATTACCTACCTACCACGGAGAGCTTTCCAAGGACATGCTTTAGCAGACTTTATTGCAGAATTCACAATACCTGTCGAGCAAAGTAATGAAGACATTACTCCCCACATTCGATGGAAGTTATACACCGATGGGGCGTCAAATGACCGTTGTTCCGGAGCCGGTGTTATTCTTGTGACCCCTGAAAACCGATCTATCTGTTATGCTTTGAAGCTTGATTTCCCAGCCACGAATAACGAAGCAAAGTACGATGCATTGCACGCTGGCTTAAAACTTGTCAGGGAGCTCGGAATAAAAACAATTGAGATCTTTTGTGACTCTCAATTGGTGGTGTACCAAGTGCGGGGAGATTATCAAGTAAAGGGGCAAAGGCTTGCTCCATACCTCGCTTGGGTTCAAGAACTTTTGGCAGACCTTGAATATTATGATATTTCGCATGTCCCGCGTGAACAAAACAGGGAAGCCGATTCATTAGCAAAATTCACAAGTACTAGCGATGCACAACAGATGGGCTTGGTTCCTATTGAAGTTTTGCAATTTCCAAGTATAAACGAGATGGAAGTAGACTTTCTGCTAGAAGCAGAGATTGAAAAGGAGTTTTAGATAACCCCATTCAAGCAGTACCTATTACACAGAGCTTTGCCTGAAAAGAGGAACGAAAAACGACAAGTCATTCGCAAAGCTTCAAGATATGTGATGTAGGACGGAATAATGTATCGAAAAGGGTTCTCGGTTCCATTACTTCGTTGTATCGCCCACGACTAGATAAAACGGGTCTTGAAAGAGGTTCATGAGGGCGAATGTAGCAACCATACTGGGGGGGCAGACACTGGCAAAAAAGATCCTCCCCTATGGATACTATTGGCCCACTATAAATCGGGATGCTGCAGACTACGTAAGAAAATGCGACAAGTGTCAAAAGTTTGCGAAAATCCCGAGAGCTCCGCCAGCAGAACTCACACAAATGGTTAGTCCCTGGCCATTTGTGATTTAGGGGATCGATATAATCGGTTCCTTACCGATTTCTAGAGGTGGTGCAAAGTATGCAATTGTTGCGGTTGATTACTTTACTGAGTGGGCTGAAGCAGAGCCTTTAGCTACGATCACCACCAAAAAAGTAATTAATTTCATTATACGAAACATCATATGCCGTTTTGGCCTCCCACGAACTATCATCACGGACAATGGAACTCAATTTGAAAGTAGAGAATTCAAAGAATTTTGCCGGAAATATCACATTGAGAAAAGGTTTTCGACGGTCGCTCACCCTAAAGCGAATGGACAAGTGGAAGCCGTAATAAAATAATCAAGTTAATATTAAAGAAACAACTGGAAAAGGCTAGAGGCAAGTGGGTGGATGAGCTTCCGACAGCGCTCTGGGCTTACAGAACCACCCACAAGTCCGCGACTGGCCATACTCCATTCACCTTGGCATACGGCACTGAAGCTATGATACCCGTGGAACTTGAAGTTCCTTCTCATCGGGTAACTTATTATGATCCCAAGATGAACCAAAATCTCCTATTGGAATCACTGGACTTTGTTGATGAAAAACGTGAAGAAGCTGATTTAAGAGCGGCTGCACATAGGCATCGAGTTGCTCGGTATTATAATGTCGGGCCATGTTGCACCCGAAGTTAGTCTGATTCCTTCCACGACGTCTGCCCGATCTGGTTTGTGACATCGTTTTAGGCTCTCCCCCAAATATATTACACCTTTCACTAAGGTTACACTCACTTATACACATATTTCTCATGCTTATTCTACGTTTCTAAGGCTCTTTATTTATTCTTATTGTCAGGTACCATGAGAGGACGAGGCCTTTACGATGATCTTATGGAATTTACCGACTCTCAATGCTGGTCGAAACAATCTTCCGGCCGTCAGCAGCGTCGTGAAACAAAGGAGGAATGGAGAAGAAGAAAAGATTCAAAGGCCGAAGCTCGTCGCCGAGACGAGAAGGAATGGGGTCGAGTGTACAAGGACGGATATGAGAAAAGAAATACTTTCTATGAGCGAGAGGAGCCGTCTAAAAAGTCAAAATTTGATCATGGTTCTCATTCTTTGGAAAAATAGACTTCGCTCCGGCACCCGCTTCAATTGGTTCTAAAATCCTTGTCTCTTCTGTCTTCGTTCCATCTTCATCTCAAGTTCCATCATCTCATGTGGCGCTTGCCCTCAGTTCTTCATGCCCGCACCGGAGATCTGTCTATGTTCTTCTGTCTTGTCCTCCAGGCTTGAAGCAGCGCTCCCCGGGTGGTTTTTAAGGGGAGTTAAATTTGATTGCGATCTTCATCCAGTTCGCATAGATACATATATGCCCCACCTTTAGGCAATCCAGACTGATTTAGAGCAGGCCGAGGAGTGGGAGAAATTGTGCAAACAACTGGCAGACACGAACTGCAATAACTATCAAGAAATCCTCTCCTTTGAATCAGAGAAGGATGACTACAAAAGAGCGTTGGTGGAACGCGATGCCGAAGTCAAGCGGTTGGAAGAAGAAAGAGACGCGGCGCTTCAAGAAAGCAAGAATAGCGCTGGCTTGCTGAAAGAGCTAAAAGAGGCTCGTGAGAGAATAGAGATCATCTACAGGGACAAAATTAAGAAGACTCGTGCAGGAAAAGCCAAGTTAAAATAGGAGGTGGCAGCTTGCAGCACAACAATTGAGGCCCATAAGAAGACCATTTCCGACCACGACCTTATCATAGAGGAGCATAATAAAACGATTACGGAATATGAAGAAGTCGTGAAGTCATGCGATAAAACCATATTCGACCAGGCTAAGATGATTGCCATGCTTCAGGATCAAGTTGCGCAGCATAGCGCCTATAAAGCTCAATTCGAAGTTGAAATGGCCGTCGTTATGGCGGATTACTTGGAGCTTCAGAACACCTTCGAGAGAAAGATGGAGAAGATGGATGAGACCATCTTAAAATTTTATGTCAACTCCCTGTTGCACTAGGGGAGTCTCAGTTACTTGGGCCCTAAATTCCCATGCACTCTTGTCATGGTTTGGGAGGAAATCCTGACCCGTTTCTATAATATCGAGGATGTTTATACCGAGTGAGAGCTAGAGAATGCTTATCTCAATGAAGAATCAAAGAAAGCATTGCTAGAAGGCTGGGAGATTTTGCGAATTGAAAGGGAGAAGGAAGCTGCGGATGCTGCTATGACAATGACTGGCGAAGCGTTGTCAGAGCCTTTTATTTCTGGTCTCAGTGAATTATCAAGGCAGCCCTGCAATCCACCGACAAGTTCTGGGCTTGAAGCTTCTCTGTGGGTTGTGGAACCGTCCAAGGAGGGAGTAGGCGGTGAATATGAGGTTGACATTCTAGGTCACTTCTCTGGTACATGTAATCTTCTTGTTTCTCCCGAGTTTGAGAACTTTCAACTCACGCCGCAAGAGCAGGACGAACTTAACGCTTTCATTTTTTATCTTATAGGTCTGTCTTCCTTATCCACCGATTCGTCGGTTTCCTCGATGCCTGGACCTATCACTATCTCAATCGCGTCTGTGCTCGTCTCTATAACTGCTCAGGTTGCCGTGTCCGGCTCGCAGTCAGAACCGTTGTCCGAGAAAATCACCGCATTACATGGCTTGGATTATCCTTCCACGTCTTTGGAGGGTGACTTCACGGCGATCGATGTTCGAAAGCAGGAGATTCAGATAGAGTAGGTGTAACACCCCATATTTTTAGTAACATTATCTAGAATATTTAATTAGCTAAATTAAATTAAATAATGTAAGATGATTAATAGATTGAGATTCGATTCAACTAAGGGTAGCCGTGCCATGTTAAATGTAAATCAAAATGAGACAGCATGAGTAAAAGTGTTAGGAAATAAGGGAGGGCAAAATGGGAAATAGGATGAACATATACCCTAAACACTTAAGAAATGAAACACACGTTCATTTCACTTTTCTAAAGAAAAAATACCCTAAGGTCGGCCACCAATTTTAATCTCAAGAGAAGATAAAGCTAGGATTTTCAAGAGGAAGAAGTAAATCAACTTATTCAACATCAAATCTCACATCTTTAATCACAAAGCTAAGGTGAATGATTACTATATCCCATTTTTCTTATAGTTTTCGGTTTAAAGGTTAACCTGAAATAATTTTGCTTGATAATGCCATGTTTTTGGATGATTAAATGTTTATATATACTTGCTAGTGATTTATGAATGTTCATATTGATTTTTATGATATGTTTTGATTTGGAAACCCTATTTAATGACATCCAAATGCCTTGTGATTTTAGATGTAGACCAGAAATGTTATTTTAGAGATGAGTTTCAATTTTCATAATTTTCTGAATTAATGTGGAATTTATATTAATTTTCTAGTGAAGAAAATGATTTACTGGGTTATAAATAATTTACGGTTAAATTATAATTAATTTGGGACTGAAATTTATATATATTAGAAAACATATTGAAAAGGATTTTCTGGAATTTTTGTAGAACTTTCCAAAGTGTTTTAATGAATATATAAAATTATTTAAGGTATGGGACTTAAATGTTCTATATATTTAATTAAGGAGAAGGGGTATTTTGCAAATGATTTAAATAATTAATTCTGAAATTATGGCAGTACTTTTTGAAAAGGAAAAATTAGCAACCAATAAAAGTTTGACAAACAAGGCAAGTTAGTTACAAAGTTTACTTAAAAAGGTTTAAAATCAGAAATTCATGTTAAAAGTATGTTTCGCCGCTTTTGGTTCCACCCCGGTAGCCTCCGACTAAGACCCTCTGCCTCCTTCCTCAAACCAATGCACATAGTATCAATTTCGGTACATAGTGAATTGGACAAAGGCGGAAGGTAAGAGACGAAACCAAGGGGTTCCAAAAGGGTCGAAGTGCCTTTATGTTTTAAATGAGAAAAGCGTCTGCTTGCTTTCGACCAAGTAGCTTTCGACTTAGTTGGCTTCCGACTGGGTCAATTGATTTAAAAGAAACATTTTAAGGTTGCACCTTTGTTTCAAAAAAATAGATTTCGACTAAGTCTGCTTTCGACTAAGTCAATGGTTTAAAAAGGTTGGTTTCGAAATAGTTGCACCTTTGTTTTTAAATGATAGCTTCCGACTATGTCGAAGCCTTTACTGTCACTTTCTAACTTTCGAAATAGAGCTTTTGAAGGGGATTGTTTTGTTTTATAAAAATGCTACCGCTTCTCCAATTCTTTCAGAAGGGGTGGTTTCGACACCATCACTTCTCTACTTAATTATAGCTTTTGAAAGAGTAAGCTTTCGACTCTGTTGCTTGTGATCCTTAGTAGTTTCTAAAAGAATAAGCCGAAGGTTTTGACTAGATAGTTTCGAATGATTTCGAAAGGTATTTTCCACATGTTTTAAATTGAACCCAAATGCTTTCGAAGTGTTTAAGTTTTTAATACCATCGAAAGGTTTTAAAGAAGGTTTCGAAGGGGAGGTTCCCTAATGGTTTCGAAAGGTCTAAAGGAAAGATTTTCCAACGGTTTTGAATGGTTTAAAGGAAAGGTTTTGCCTATGGTTTCGAAAGGTAACGTTTATTGGTTTTAAAGAGGGATGTCTAAGGTTTTTAGCTTTCAAAAGAAAAAAATTCAATGGTTTTGAAAAGGGTACTTTAATAGGATTGAAAGGGGTACTTGCAAATGTTTAAAGGTTCTCATCAACAAAGATTTGAGTAAAGTATATACATAGCATGGCAATGTGATTTTGAGTAAAGCGTAGAGTATAAATGTTTTCCTTGTTTAAGTTTGGTTTAAAAGGCTTTAAATCAATTTTAGATGAAAAGTTTTTCAAGGAAAATTATGGGAAGGTATCCCTAAGTAAAATGACTCGGATATTAGAATACCAGATGGGACTTGCATAGGGTCGCACCCTATACATTAGCTATTGGCCCCAGCTAATTTAGTCCAAAATTCCAATGTGTAGGGCTTTGTCACAGGTAAGACTAAAATTATGATTACACACAGAAGGGAATATATGTTTGTATATAGATAGGTTACTGGTGAGCCCACAAAACCATTAGGATCAGGTGACCCTAGGAGATGTTAAGTTATAGACAGATTGGCCAGAAGGGAAGTATTTAACAGATAGTTAAGACAAACCGTCTAGAAGAGGAGTGTCTAACAGATGTTAGATTATTTTGTTGCTTTGTCTGGTAAGCCCGAGCCAGCAAAAGGTTAATAGTCAGCCAAACAAAACTAAAGTGTTTGAACAGATAGTTCTTTTATTACCTGATATGTATGTTTACATAATGACGCTTTACAGTATTTAACCAGTTGTGGTTGCAGCAAAAGAATTGCAAAAGGTATGTTTTAAAAGAATGTTAGTGAGGGGAAACCCGTTCCACAAAACGGCGTGGTCTCACTTAACATTAATAACCGGGATGTATAATATTATTCACACTAGGCTTTATGTTTGACTCGAAGTTTATGTTTTTCCCCTTAAACTCTCGGGTGCTCAAAATTGATTTGAGTAGGCTGAGGGTTGAGGTTCTTTTAGGTTTTTAGTAGGATGACGAATAAAGCTACCGAAGGCGAGCGGGAGGCTAATAGATAGCTATTTAGGAGTTGCAGTTCTTTGTTTTATGGTTATTTCCACTATGTATATATTAAGTCAATTATGACTATATGACTTTGATCATCCAAGGGGGCATCTTTATATGTCGCTCTTGGCGTATTTTTGTATTAAGTATATTTTATCATTGCTTGGGAAACGTTTTGGGATTATGTAATCTGAATATGGAACATCTGTTTTGAAATGTAATGGGAAAATCATGTTTTGAAATCTGTGCTTGTTTCATTTCAAGTGCTTCTGATATTATAGATACCATTAATATAGTTGTATTTAGTCGCTGAAAGTTAATACTATGGATGACTGCAGTATTTGTAGCGCTTAGCTTTGGGCCTCTAGATAGGGGATGTTACAACCTAGTATTAGAGCATAGGTTTATGATATACTTTAACTAAAAATGATTTTTGAAAACATAATCCTTAGGAATTAGAGTTAAGATCAGGGTATGGGATAACGCTATAGTAATGTACTTGTATTTGCTATATTTAAGTATATGCTTTATCTCTAGACTCCTATCTTTGTTAAGCTATTCTTCTATATCTCATGAAGCTTGAATACTGTTTGCACAAAAAATGGACAAACACCTCAAAGTTATATGACTTAGTAGATTTTATGTTGTTCTTAGTGATTTGGGTGTTTTATGCAAATATATGAAAAGCAGGGGCTAAACTGTAAAAAGACACGCAGATTTATAGTGGTTCAGCCAGAATGTGCCTACGTCCACTTTATATGTTATTTCTCTTCTCTTGTTTAGATTACAAGTACAAAGCTTTGATACAAGTAAAAGAAAGTTGTTTGAAAGTTCTCTCCATGCTTGAGCTCTCAAACTTGTCCCCCATTGTTGTACCCCTGCCCCTCTATTTATAGAATGAGGTTGGGGGTAGGGGTCTTGGAGGTATACAGCAGCTGGCGGGCCTGGGCTGACGTAATCTGGCCTGGTGGATCTGGTCCGGTTTCCTTTGGTTTGGTGGTGAGATGAGTGGCTTAGTTCGGTGGAGACTCCATTCGGTGGAGAGGTTTTAGTTCGGTGGAGACTCCATTCGGTGGAGAGGTTTTAGTTCGGTGGAGACTCCATTCGGTGGAGAGGTTTGGTCTGGTGGGGAGTTGTGTTGATTCGGTAATGGGGAGGTTTGGACCGGTGGGGAGTTGTGTTGGTTCGGTGGGAGGTGGTTCGGTGATGAATGGGCTGATGAGCGGACCGGTGGATCTGTGGTTCGGTGATGTCTAGTATGGTAGTGGTAGGGATGCCGGATGAAGCCTAGCTCTTCTCGGTCTTGAGATCTCCTGGGTGAGAAACTTACCCAACATTTGCCCCCCCAAAGTAGGGCATATGTTTAACATATGTCGTGCTTTGTTTTAGGTCGTTAATTACGGACCTTCACGTCCAGTCGTCGATGCCGAACCAATTGGTCCGGCTGTCAACACTCGCCTATAAATATGGGCTGTGCATCTTCGTCACTTCTTACCAATCCAAGATAGCCGAACCAAACATCCCTGCCGAATCAAGTTCTCTGCCGAATTGCTTCAGAACACCGAATCAGGTACTGCCGAATGAATTTATGTATTCTGAGTGCCGAGTGGACTCGTCATTCTTGGATTACCGGATGAGCACGGGGGTTCTGAGCACCGAACGAACTTTTTCATTCGGAGGGCATGACCGTCGAATGAGATTGAGAGTTGGATAGCCGAACGAACGTGTACTCTGGGTGCCGAATGAACATTTACTCTGGGTGCCGAATGAACTTTATACACTTGATTTTTTCATTTTTCATATCACGAGCGAAATTCCGGACTACATGTACTTGTTTGTTTATTTCCTCTGTTTTAACAACATGTTCTTCCGATGTTGTAGATAATGTCTCGTAAAGCAGAAACTCGATCAGATAAAAAGAAATCCCAGGGCGAAGGAGAATCTTCTGCAATGCCCCCTGCTCAGCCAGGACCGGAGCGTCACGGAACTGCCCCGAGATCATTGGTGGACGGGTACGGCCCTCAGGAACTTCTGAACTCCCCGCCCGATTGCTTTCCCAGCTCCCTTAAGGAAGAGCAGCTTGATGTCATCTCCCGTTCTTTCGGAATTGATAGGGCGCGCATGCTGTTGCCAGGGAGAGAAGTTATGCCATACGACCCTCCCGCAGGGTACTTTGCCTACAGCAGATACCACTGTATGTGTGGTGCCATCCCTCCTCTTAATGCTTGGGTACTCAGCTTTCTTACATATCTAAAGGTGACCCCATTCCAGCTTCAACCCAACTCTTATACTATACTGGTGAGCCTCTTCGTCATCTTTCAGAGGAAGCACGGGCGTGCTCCTTCCAACCGGGAGATCCGGTACTTATATAATCTGAGGGGCTATAAGAAGGGGTCCCCATACATCAGCTTGGAGTCAGCTGTAACCTTCAAGCCGGTCTTGGATCTGTATTCTAAGTACA
Organism: Allium fistulosum; assembly: GCA_030737815.1. Classification (NCBI taxonomy): domain Eukaryota; kingdom Viridiplantae; phylum Streptophyta; class Magnoliopsida; order Asparagales; family Amaryllidaceae; genus Allium; species Allium fistulosum. Next base: position 333,607,893 of record CM060906.1, read on the forward strand.
ACATGTTCAAGAAGGAATGGTTCTTCGTCAGGGACGACTCTGTTTCTATTCGGCGTTTCACCTCTGGATGTAAGTCGATGCTTTATTTATAATTTCCATTCTGGTTGCGATGCTTCTTCTCATACGTTTTCATTTCTTGCTAGCGACAGGTGGCTTTGCGGTTGTGGAGACTGATCGCCTGGTTCAGATGGCGGTTGAGATAGAAGCTATCCCCGGGAGAGATAGATCGGCTGCTTACCTGATCAGAAATGCGACTCTTCTGGAGTATAATTTGATCCTTCCACAGCAGTCAGTAGTCAAGCAGAGGGAAACGGCGGAGGAGAGGGCGGCTGCTCAAGCTAAGGGAGGTGTCACAGTAGAGAGTGGCAAGAGGAAACCTTTCTCAAAATCTCCAGTGGTCGGAGGTAAGAAGCTTAAGAAGTCGGATGGTCCTTCCCCCAGCACTTGTCCACTTATTCCGGGGAAGGAAGATGTGGAGGAGGAGAGAGGTGAGGGTGGAGATGATCGGGAAGGTGGTGATGGTGGCGATGGCATCGGGGCCTTGCTTCCTGGGCAAGCAGGCGAGATTCAGGAGTGGACGGATGATGCATTCCACCAAGCTTTCGAGGGGCTGGACGGAGAAACGGCTTTGGTAGAGAAATCCGGGAAAGCTGACAAGGCCGGTACCGGTGCAAGCGAGTCTTCTCAGACTATTCCAGCCAAGGTGGCTCCGACGACTCAAGGTGAACTTTTGACTCCTGCAGGCTCCATTTATGATAGGGACTTAGGAATATTTTATGATCCGCTCCCGTCCTGGAATGAAATCCAGGACTCATTGCAGTATCCTACTCCTCCCCAGGGTTTGTATAACTAATGTGTTTCCTTTCTTCTTTTAACTTTTAATTTACCGCGTTTCTCGAATTATGGATCAATGTAAGCTTGTGACACTTGTTCTTCATATCAGGAGCAGGTAAAACGGCCAAGGCCTCAGATCTTCGGCACAGGCTTGAACAATACAAGCTCTCCAAAGCTTCCGCCAAGCCGAAGCCTTCGACCCACCGTTCTGGGGATGTAGTCAGCTACCGTCCTCTTCTTGGGGTTATTGAAGAGGGTATTCAAAAGAGAAAGAGGAGTCATCCCTTATTCGAACCTTCACTTGGTCCTCAGCCCCCAGTTCAGCCTCTTCATGATATCACGGAGGAGGATACTGAGTTCGCACTCTCTCCGCACCCGTCTGAAAATCCTACCGTTACTCAGATTGATCGTCCTGGCTTGGCTCGTAATCCATTTGCGGGTCATCCTGATCTGGATCCAAGTTCACATGATATTACCTTTGACGAGGTTACCGGTGAGCACCTTCTTCCCCGCAATCCCATGGTACGGGTGCTTGATGAGGCCAAGTCCTTAGATCTCGATTTACTTACTACTCGGATAGTTACCATGGGAGACGAGGCCAAGGCTAATATTGATCGGGTGGCGGAGGAGACTAGGAAGATGATGGGGCATCATGCCCGGCTGGTTAAGGCTGGAGAGGAGATTGGGAGTGCCAACATCCGACTACGATTGATGGTTTCGGACCAGGCCAAACAACTTGCTGATCAGGCCATTCAGATTTCTCAGCATGAGGCTGCCTCCGGGCGGTTGAGGAAGACTATGGAGGAGGCTAGTAAGGCGGAATTGCGGAAGATGGAGGCTGCCTGCAAGGTGCAGATAAATATGGCCATCTCGAAGTGGACGAGGTTCGGAGGGCGGATCTTGAGTAGGTAGAGGAGCTGTCGGGGAAGCTTGAAGCTGCAGAGCTTGCTCAGGTCAGGCTAAAGGAGGAGATGGAGGCGATGAGGAGGTCCCTTCAGGCTGACTGCTCGCGATACCGACTGGAGAGGGATGCTGCCATTGCAAGGCTATCGGTTTCTGAGGCTCGTATGAGGGAGTTTGAGGAAAATGAGGGGATGATGGATGATATGCTGCAGGATATGTACTTTCGCATTTGGAAGCAGGGCAGCTTATCTTGGATGGACGACTACCCCCGGGTTATGGCTAGGATTTACCTCAGGGCTTTAGAGGAGGCCAAGGCTGAGGCGGATAAGGAGGGTGGAGCGGCCTTTAGGATGGATGCGGTAACCGCTCAGTTCACCAAGGAGGAGAAGATAGCGGTGAAGGAGGGGATGCGGTTGTTTGCAGCTGAGGAGGCAGGCGTGGAAGTAGGGGATGACGACCAAGATGATCAAGGGGAAGTTGCTGGTAACCTTTTCTTCTTTAGTTTCTTCTTTTGTTAACTCTGTTTGCTTATCACTAATGATTCCATTCTCTGACCGAACAGGTGGGCAACAGGATAAGGTCAATACTCCAACGCAGCCGGCTCCTTGATTGGACTTGGAAAATTCTTTTTGTGGACTTGACATGGTTGTATATGTTAGTCTTAAAACAGTAGAGTAACTCTTAGGTTGTAATTTTTGCTACTTGTAATAAATAGCTCTATTCTTGATGTGTAATTCTTTAACTTAAGCTGATTTTGTCGTCTTTTGAATGTTTTTGCTATTTTGACATGTCGTATGAGAAATATAGCTATGCATATTCTTGTAATTAAATTGTGTTTGATGTCATAATTTCATGACTTGCAATGTTAGCGTGAGGTGTGAATAAATTATAGTCATATATGAAAGAAGGAAATACCGCCCTTTATATTTTGCTTGTAGATGGCAGCTTTGACTATCCTGTGTGACCGAGTAAGGGACGCAGTCCAGTATCTTGCTGTGAGTATCTGCTTCTATTAGCGAGCGTCTCTTGTTCTGTGTCCTGTACTTCAGGGATTGTTACAGAGGATAGGAGAAAAGTTTCTTAAGTAAAATTGAAATATGTGAAATAGTAAAACTTTCAATCACGGAAGGCCTTCGATGTGCTTAAGTTCGTGGCAAACGGGCTTTGTAGTCACTTTCCCTAGCTGTGGGTCTTGGAGACATTTGTCACCCATCTTACGCCTCCGCGGGGAGTTAATTCTTCTTTACCACAGCCGCACTTAAGACACATCGGAGCCGAGATCGCGCACAGTAACTACCCGGGCCATTATGGCCCGTAATCGTGGGTATTATTCGATTTACTGTGGCCGGCTAGCGTGGGTGCCGATCGTCAACTTTGAATTGCCCCTGGCTGGCCACACCTTATGTTGGGGCTTATAGTCGGTTCACAGTTGCCGGCGAGCCGAATGCCGTAATGAGCTGCCTCGGCTATAGTCGGCCTTCTCGGTGGCTTATAATCGGCTCATTACAGTTGGCTTTAAGGGCCGTCGCGAGCAATGAGTTAACCCGCAGCAGAGGGATGCCGGAGCAAAAGTGTCTCATTGGCGAGGGCATAGATTCGCATAGTACCTGTTAGGTCTTGTCCAGGTGAAGTTGTGCCGTGGAGTGCTCTGAGTGGAATTGCTATACGCATAGGATTTTGTTCAATAGAAAAGGATAACGTTAACAAGCAGCCAAGATATAAAGGAACAAGTTAAAAAAGAGATAAGGTTTTTTAAAGTGGTTCGGCACGAAAAGGCCTACGTCCACTGATTCTCTTTGTTAATTCACTTCATATGGGCAGTACAAGTTAAGAAAAGTATTGACGGAGGTGTTGGATGTTCCATGCCCTCTGGAACACCTCTCCGTCCACTGTTGACAAAATATAAGCTCCATTGTGGAGATCTTTATGAATTACATACGGTCCATCCCAGATTGGGTCTAGTGCTCCGGGGCGAGGGAAGATTCGCTTGAGGACAAGATCCCCTTCTTGTAAGGTACGATGCTTGACTTTGGAGTTGTATTGTGCTGCCACTTTTTGCTTGTGGGCTGCTGCTTTAAGGACTGCATCATTTCTTCTCTCCTCAATTAGATCCAAAGACATGTGAAGGATTTCTTCGTTCTCTTCTGGGTTATAGTGGATCCTACGGTGGGAAGGCACAATGATTTCAACTGGAAGCATAGCCTCCGATCCGTATGCCAAAGAGAAAGGAGTATGCCCCGTTGATGTTCTGAAGGATGTGCGATAGGCCCACAGTGCCGTAGGGAGTTCATCCACCCAAGCGCCCTTTGACTTTTCGAGCTTCTTTTTGATAAGAGTTTTCAGAATTTTGTTGACGGCTTCGACTTGTCCGTTTGCCTGGGGATACGCTACGGATGAGAAGCTTTTGTGAATTCCGTGCTCTCGGCACCAGTTGGCGAATTCCTCGCTGTCAAACTGGAGTCCATTGTCTGATATGATTTTGAATGGTACTCCGTACCTGCATAGAACATTTTTGATCAAGAAGTTAATAACTTTTGCTGAGGATACTTTATTTATAGGTTCTGCTTCCACCCATTTGGTGAAATAGTCGACTGCCACTATAGCATATTTGGCCCCGCCTCAGCCCATTGGTAGCTCGCCGATTAAGTCAATTCCCCATATTGTGAAGGGCCAAGGGCTGGTCATTTGAGTAATCTCAGTTGTTGGTAACCGCGGAATCTTAGCAAACTTCTGGCATCTGTCGCACTTTTTGACGAAATCTAAGGCGTCCTTGCTTAAGGTGGGCCAGAAATATCCATATCGGAGTATCTTTTTTGCTAATGTTTGCCCTCCGGTGTGATCTCCGCAGCTTCCTTGATGGATGTTGGATAAGATTTCCTTGGCTTCCCTCCCAGCGATACACCTTAATAACGGGTTAGAGAATCCGTGCCGATAGAGGATGTCTTCTTGAATTGTGTAGCGGGAAGCTTTCCTTAAGATTTTCTTGACTTCGTTACGTCTGTTGGATAGTGTGCCGCTTTGTAGGTAGTCTCGGATGGGAGTCATCCAAGTTGCTTCTTCGGTTGCAGCTATCAGATTCACTTGCTCAAAACTTGGAGTCAGTTGCTTTGGGATGGTTACTGCTCCGAAGATGGCGATGTTTCTCATACTTGCTTGCTTTGCCAATTCGTCGACCTCTTGGTTCTCTTCCCGAGGGATGTGTTTGACTAGGTAGTGGTCCAATCGGCTGAGAAGTAACTTGGTTTTCTTTAAATATGCTATGAGTCGTTCTTCTCGAGCTTGGAATTCTCCTAGTATTTGATTAACAATAAGTTGAGAATCGCTATGAAGACACAAAGAATTGGCTCTGATTTCTATGGCAAGTTCCAGTCCAGCTATCACTGCTTCATATTCTGCATCGTTGTTGGTGGCAGCAAACTCCAACCTTATAGCATAGTGCAGCTTTTTTCCCCTGGGAGTGACTATTAGCACACCTGCCCCCGAACCTTGTTCGTTCGATGCACCATCCACAAAGAGATTCCACTTGATGTCTTCTGCTGATTCCAATTGCTCCTTATCTTCGTTGGTAGTGAATTCTGCGATGAAATCAGCCATGGCTTGTCCCTTGATGGCGATGCGAGGGTGATAGGTGATATCATACTGACTTAGTTCAATTCACCATTTAAGTAGTCGCCCAGAAGTGTCGGGACGATGGAGTACCTGCCTCAGTGGCTGATCGGTCAGAACTTTGATGGAATGGGACTGGAAGTAGTGACGCAGTTTCCGTGATGTGATTAGTAAACAGTATGCTAGCTTCTCAAGTTTAGGATATCTTACTTCTGCCCCCGTAAACCTCTTACTGACGAAGTAAACTGGCCGCTGCGTGTGGTTGTCTTCCCTTACCAAGGCAGCGCTCAGGGCATGAGATGACACAGCAAGGTATAGGTATAATTCTTCGCCTTCGCTTGGAGTCGAGAGTACCGGTGGTTTCTAGAGGTGTTCGATTAAGTTAAGGAAAGCGGTTAAGCATTCGTCAGTCCATTCGAACTTTCCTTTGTCTTTCTTTAGAGCTTCGAAAAAAGGGACGCACTTGTCCGTCGCTTTGGAGATGAATCGGCTTAGGGCGGCTACTTTCCCATTCAGGCTTTGCATTTCCTTTCGAGTGGAAGGTATCTTGATATCCCTTAGCGCTCGGACTTGTTCAGGGTTTGCTTCAATCCCTCTGGCATGGACGATGAATCCTAAGAACTTTCCTGATGATACTCCGAAGGAGCATTTTAGAGGATTCAACTTCATTCAATACTGGCGGAGTACTTGAAACATCTCGCCTAGGTGGCTTACGTGATTGTCGGCTTTCCTTGACTTTACCAACATGTCATCCACGTATACTTCCATAGTTTGCCCTATTAGCCCTGCAAACATCTTGTTGACGAGGCGTTGGTAGGTGGCCCCTGCATTCTTAAGTCCGAAAGGCATTACCTTGTAGCAGTATAAACCTCGGTCGGTGATGAAACTAATATGGTCTTGGTCGGGGGCATGCATAGGAATTTGGTTATATCCTGAGTATGCATCCATAAAAGATAAGAGCTCGTGCCCGGTTGTGCTGTCTACAAGTTGGTCGATTCGGGGAAAGGGGAAGCAATCCTTTGGGCAGACGTCGTTTAGGTTGGAAAAGTCAATGCGCGTTCGCCATTTCCCATTAGCCTTCTTTACCAGTACCGGGTTAGCGATCCATTCCGGGTAGATGGCTTCTTGTATGAAGTCATTGGCGAGTAGATTCTTTACTTCTTCATCGAGGGCTGCCGATCGCTCTGCCCCCATACTTCTCTTTCTTTGTTTTACGGGCACCTTGGTAGGATCAATGTTTAGTATGTGGCATGCTACGTCGGGGGAGATTCCGGTCATATCAGCGTGTGACCATGCGAATACATCCAAGTTGTGGCAGAGAAAATCGATGAGTTGTTCCTTCAATTCTGCTTTTAGTTGGGACCCAATTTTCAATAGTCTACTTGAGTCGTGCTTGTCTACAGATATAAACTCCATAGCTTCTGCAGGCTCGACGGTGGCCTCCTCCCCTTTGTCCCTAGGGTCTAATTCATTGAAAGGGTCGCTGGTATATCGAAGAGGAAGGGCTTTCTTTAGTTTCTATGCTTCTAGACTTTTTGTGCAGAGGGCAATCTCTACACCCTTCCCCTTATCCTTCCTGTGGTTGTTGCGAAGTTCAGTCACATAGCAGTCTCGAGCAACGTCCTGGTCTCCTTCTACTTCCCCTATTCCATTGTCCGTTGGAAACTTCATCTTTAGGCACCATGGGGCTAGGACAATTTGGAAGTCAGACAAGGCTGGTCTTCCTAAGAAGGCGTTGTAGGCCGAATGGTTTTCTATTAGCACAAACGTCTGCCTCCGTACAATGGAGCGGGGATGGCTTCCAATCTCAACAAAGAGGTCCAGTTGCCCGAGGGGCATCTTTGCATCCCCAGTGAAACCGTGTAGTGGTTTATCGCAGGGAGATACATCCTTCATTGATAGCTTCATTTTGTCGAATGCATGCTTGAACAGGATGTTTACTAAGCTTCCAGTGTCTACTAGGATTCGGTAAACTTCGGCGGGACCGAGCCGGGCAGAGATAACCATGGGATCCACGTGAGGGTATTGCCTTCCTTCTAGGTCACGCTTACCGAATGTGATGTCATCACTTTCTTTCCGTTTCGGGTGGCGTTCTTCTATAACCGTATTGACACAGTCTTTACTGTCTCTAAGCGACTTTCCGTATCTTTCCATCTCTTTCCAGCTTTTGCCTGCGATGTGCGGTCCTCCTGAGATGGTATGGACCACTATCTTCTCTTGACTAGAGCCGCTAGTGTTGCGGTTTCCTCTGCCGGTGTTTGGTGAGGGTAGCCTTGGGTTTTCATTGGCAGGAGCTGGAGTCCTGTCTTGACCTTTTACATAGCGTTCCAGCTTCTTTCTTCTGATGTGTTCCTCAATCAAATCCCGGAGATGATGGCATTCATTGGTATCATGCCCGTGAGATTCGTGGAAGCGGCAGAACTTTCCAGACTTCTGCGCGTTATCTGATTCCTTCTTGTATGGTGGGCGTTTGTATCTAACTTCGCCTTGGGTGGCAAGGAAGATATTTTCGACGGTCTCATTCAAAGGAGTGTAAGTGTCAAATCTCGGTCCAGGCCGATATAGGCGCTTTTCTCCCTTCTTGCCCCCAGTATTGTCTCTGGAATCATTTCTTCGAACGTCCCTTGCCGCGGCAGGGGCGTTGCTATGAGTTGCCTTATTTTGCTGTCCTGATTGCCCCTCAACGGCAGCATCCTCGAGCCTCATATATTTCCCGGCTTCATGGAAGAAATCGGGTAAAGTTGCTGGTTTTTCTTTTGTCAACCTTCTAGCAAATTTAGTGTTCGGATGCACACCACTACAGAGGGCCATTAGGATAAGCTTCTCATCGGCATCTTGGACTGCGGCTGCTACGGCATTGAATCGGGTTAGGTATTGCTGCAGCTTCTCTCCAGGTTTCTGTTTGACGCTGGATAAGGAATAAGCGTCCTTAGGTTGCTCCACATGAATGCGGAACTGACTGATAAATTTTTCTTTCAACATTTCCCACGAGCTGATGGATCCCTGGGGTAGATGACAGAACAAGGAGGTAGCGAGATCTGCTAAGAAGAGCGGAAAACATTTGCACAGTACTCCCTCTGTTGCTCCACTCATGAGCATATGTTGTGTGTATCTCTGTAAGTGTACAACGGGGTCGGAGGTTCCTTTGTAAGGTTCCATTGTTGGCATCTTCCATTCTCGGGGGGTGATAGCAATTTCGATGTTGCGGGCGAAAGGGCTGGTTACCCTAGCGCCTATCCCTCGATCTCTTTGCTCCCGTTGGACGCACTCTCTGAATAAGCGTGCCATCCTTTCGTCAGAATTTGGAGCAGATAGAAACGAGTTTGGTTCTGTTTTGTGGGATTGATTCCGTCCAGATGACCTGTAGGGATGGTATCGTCTATCACTCCTCATATTTTCTAGTGGCTGCCTTTGGTCTTCTGGGAGCATGCTAGGGTCAACTACAGTTGCCCCTTGCCTTGATCTTCCCCTGCTGGGTTCTGATATAAGCACTTCCTCGGATCCAACTTTGGGCTGGACTCTAGCTCGGCCCCGTTCACTAGCGTTTCCATGGTTAGGCAGTATGACAGGCTCAGCTACAGTTGACCTTCGCCCGGTACCTCCCCCGTTGGGTTCGGTTCCAAGTGTTTCCTCAGGTCTAACTTCGGGCTGTGCTCGATCTTGGCTCCTACCATGGTTACTTCTGTCGTTAGCTCCTTCGAAGAAGGAAGATCTTTGTTGTCTCTGAGATCCTCCAGACTGGGACTCGCCCCATGATTCGGTGTTGCGATTGGACTCTTCAGCATCCCTTAAGCGTGACATGAGATGGTCCACCAAGGATTCCTGCTGGGACGTGAAGCGGTTAGTTACTTCAACCACAACCCTGTCTAAATCTGCCCTAGTAATTGCTGCGGACTGTTCTGCGGCGGGAGTGGTCGGATTAGCCTGTCCTTCATTTGTTACTGCTGCTGAAGGAGGACGATTTACTTGATTCGTGACAGTTGGATCTGGAAGACTGCTGGATGCGATGTTTTTTTCTTTGTTAACATCTTTTCTTGGTTTGGGAGGCATGTTTTCCAAGTGGCGAACAATGCTGTTAGGAAAAATGTTAAGTGGATGAAGCTGAAGCTTCGAGCTTCTAGCTCTCAGTGAAAGCACCAAAAATGTTTGCACAAAAAATGGACAAACACCTCAAAGTTATATGACTTAGTAGATTTTATGTTGTTCTTAGTGATTTGGGTGTTTTATGCAAATATATGAAAAGCAGGGGCTAAACTGTAAAAAGACACGCAGATTTATAGTGGTTCAGCCAGAATGTGCCTACGTCCACTTTATATGTTATTTCTCTTCTCTTGTTTAGATTACAAGTACAAAGCTTTGATACAAGTAAAAGAAAGTTGTTTGAAAGTTCTCTCCGTGCTTGAGCTCTCAAACTTGTCCCCCATTGTTGTACCCCTTCCTCTCTATTTATAGAATGAGGTTGGGGGTAGGGGTCTTGGAGGTATACAGCAGTTGGCGGGCCTGGGCTGACGTAATCTGGACTGGTGGATCTGGTCCGGTTTCCTTTGGTTTGGTGGTGAGATGAGTGGCTTAGTTCGGTGGAGACTCCATTCAGTGGAGAGGTTTTAGTTCGGTGGAGACTCCATTCGGTGGAGAGGTTTTAGTTCGGTGGAGACTCCATTCGGTGGAGAGGTTTGGTCTGGTGGGGAGTTGTGTTGATTCGGTAATGGGGAGGTTTGGACCGGTGGGGAGTTGTGTTGGTTCGGTGGGAGGTGGTTCGGTGATGAATGGGCTGATGAGCGGACCGGTGGATCTGTGGTTCGGTGATGTCTGGTATGGCAGTGGTAGGGATGCCGGATGAAGCCTAGCTCTTCTCGGTCTTGAGATCTCCTGGGTGAGAAACTTACCCAACAAATACATATATGGACGGAAGGAGAGGCAGAGTTAATCTAGGTGGAGACAACACCACCACTAATGGAAATGCCTGACCAAATGCTAGAAAAGGTCAGGCTCAGGCGGAGAATGTTGGTGCTGGGGTTCCCCAAATAGAAATGGGAGCCATGTACCAGTTTTTCATAAACATGATGCAAGCTGGAATCGCAGCTGGAGTTGTTGGAGGAAATTCCGCTGGAGGAGGAGCTCGGGAAGCTCTGATGGTTAATCAGTATGCTAACTTGAGCAGAGACTATACTAGGCTCAGAGGAAAACCGTTTATCGGAACGGAGGTTGCTATCGAGGTTGAAAACTGGCTGCTACATTGTGAAAGGATTTTTGCTGATCTAGGGCTCAATGACGACCAAAAAAGAAGACTTGCTTCAAGACAACTTCAAGGAGCTGCTTTGTTTTAGTGGAATACTACAACTACTGGTGTGGATGAAGAGACTATGACGTAGGCAGAGTTAAGGAGGAGGTTTCAAGAAAGGTTCGTGTCAGTTATGGCGCAGTCTGTGTTGGTTAGGAAGTTTGTTGATTTGGAACAAGGGGAGATGGCAGTCCTAGAGTATGCTAGTAAATTCGAAGAGTTAGCCCGGATGGGTATGCCACTGTTGACACAGTGTTGAAAAGAAATGAAAAGTTTATTAGAAGGTTGAAACCGGAGTTGGCTAGAGCTACTTTACCGCACATCAGGGATCCATGTGATGTAGTGGTGGAAATGGCATTGAGACATGAGGATATGTTAGCTTGTTTGGAGAAGAAGAAGGAGAAGGAAGTCTAGGTTGGATAGGGCCAAAATAGAGTTTTTCCACAAAAAGAATGCTTGGAAGGGAGGTACGGCAAAGAAAGGAAAGTTTGAGGTGGTTTGCTATAAGTGCGACAAGAAAGGACACTATGCTCATGAATGTCGTACCGAAAAGGGAAAAGGAAAGGAGGTGATTGGAAAGAAGAACATTAGGTGTTTTAATTGTGATCGGATTGGCCACTATAAGAACCAGTGCAAAGAGCTAGCTAGAGGAGAAAAAGGCCAAGTGTTTGCCTTAGAGCCTACGACTTCAAAGCCAATAGTGCAGGAGAAGGGAAAGGCTATGTTAGGAGGTACGGTTCAGATCCATGATACATCTGTTGGCGTTTTATTTGATACTGGTGCATCTCATTCTTTTATATCTCGAGGCTTGGTAGATAAACTTAACCTAGAACCCACATATTTAGTTACTTCCTTAAGAGTTGCAAATCTGATAGGAGGGTATGCGACACTTGGGAGGAAGTGTGATCACTTAGAGTTTGATTTGCTAGGTTACACCTTTGCTTGCAGTCTGCACGTATTTGACTTTGTAGGGTTCGAAATTATATTGGGAATGGATTGGTTATGTAATTATGATGCTAGGATATTTTGCCTAGATAGGAAAATATCACTTAGACACCCAAATTGTAGTGATCAGATAGTTTATACCGTAGAAAATCCTAGCTGTGAGGAGAATACTTTGTTGGGTGTTATGGATTTGGAAGAAGAGTTGAATCGCGTTTTCGTAGTTTGAGAATTGTAGATGTGTTTGAACCTATAGTTGGATTACCACCGAAACGAGCCATTGAGTTTCAGATTGATTTAGTGCCTAGAGAAGAGCCAGTGAGTAGGCCGCCAGGTAGAATGACGCCAACAGAGATGAAGGAGTTGAAGGCTCAATTAGTAGATTTGGAAGGCAAGAGTTTTATTAGACCAAGCAGTTCATCTTGGGGAGCAGTCGTTGTATTTGCTAAGAAGCCGGACGGATCGTTAAGGCTATGTATCGATTAACGTAAGCTGAATGAGAAGACGATAAAGAATCGATATCCACTGCCAAGGATTGACAATTTTTTCGATCAGTTGAATGGGGTTAAGATATTCTCTCAGTTGGATCTAGCGACATGATTACATCAGCCCAGAGTGGCGGAAGATAGTATACCTTTGATGATGCTTAGAACAAGGTATGGGTCATACGAATGGTTAGTTATGCCATTCGGACTCACTAATGCGCCGGCTTTTTTTGTGGACTTGATGAACCGAATTTTCCAAGAGCACTTGGATAGATTCATGTTGGTTTTTATAGATGATATTCTGATATACTCTAAGGATGAGAAGGAGCATGAGGTTCATCTTAGAGTTGTGCTTGAAACGCTAAGGTAGCATCAGCTAAAGGCAAAGTTTTCGAAGTGCCATTTTTGGAAGAAAGAAGTGAGGTTTCTTAGTCATGTGGTTTTGGAGAAAGGATTGTCAGTTGACCCGGAAAAGATCGAAGCCGTTAATAATTGGAAAAGACCAGAAACGGTAACTGAGATAAAAGTTTCCTTGGGTTGGCAAGATATTATCAGAGGTTTATAAAGGATTTCTCGCGGATAGCACCACCGATGACTAAGCTTACACGAAAAGATGTGAAGTTTGTGTGGACCGGTAAGTGTGAGGAAGCATTCCAGAGCTTGAAACACTTATTGACCCATGGTGTTGGTGGTTCGAAATCAAGATTTTGTTGTTTATACTAATGTGTGTGGTACTGGGTTGGGAGCTGTACTAATACAGAGGGGTAAAGTGATTGCCTACGCTTCTAGACAGCTTAGACCGCATGAGATTAGGTATCTGACGCATGACTTGGAGTTAGTTGCAGTAATATTTGCGTTGAAGGTATAGAGGCATTACCTTTTGGGAGAAAGGTTTGAGCTCTATACAGATCATAAGACGTTGAAGTACTTGTTCTCTTAGAAGGAGCTGAACATGAGAAAACAGAAATGGTTGGAATTTTTAGTCACTTATGATTTTAGAATAGAGTATACACCGGGGAAAGGCAACAAGGTTGCAGATGCGCTTTGTAGAAGGCATCATAATGCAGTGCTAGCTATGATAGCAAAATGGAAAGACTTAGAAGCTTTGTCAACCTATAGAGTACTGTTGAGATCCGAGGCTGAGTCTAGTGGAGGATCTGCTAGGTTGTCTTGTTTGGAAGTCTGACCAGTATTGATTGAGAATATTGCTTCTAAAAAAGAAGAGGATCCAGTGTTAGCTGAAAGGATCAAGAAATTCATGGATGGAACGGAGATCGATGACTTGAAGGATTTTAGCCTTGATCAGAACGGGTGGTTGAGAAAGAAGGGTAGATTGTATGTTCCAAATGTAGGAGACCTAAGGAAGGAAGTCTTTGAGGAATGTCATCATTCGAAGTTCACTATTCATCCAGGAGGAACGAAGATGTATCAATATATGAAGAGAAGTTTCTTCTGGGAAGGAATAAAGAGGGATGTTGGCTTATGCGTGAAATAGTGTTTGAACTGTCAACAAGTAAAAGCCGAACATCAAAAGCCGATTGGATTGCTTCAGCCATTGGACATTCTTGTATTGAAGTGGGATTCCATCTCTATGGATTTTATTGATGGATTGTCGAGATCAAATAGAGGGAATGAAAGTATATAGGTCATAGTAGACAGATTGACCAAGAGTGCCCATTTCATTCCAATTAAGGCAAATAGGACGACACCTGCATTGGCTAAATTATTTATGAAGAATGTGGTTGGATTACACGGAATTCCTAGTAGTATTATTAGTGATAGAGATTCTTTGTTTACTAGCGAGTTCTGGAAGAGTCTACAGGAAGCTTTAGGAACCAAGCTCAAGATGAGTACCACTTATCATCCACAGACTGATGGGCAGACGGAAAGAGTTAACAAGATTTTGGAGGACTTGTTGCGAGCTTATGTATTGAACTTTGGGGGATCATGGGAAGACCACCTACACCTAGTCGAATTTTCGTATAACAATAGTTACCAGACTAGTATAGGGATGGCACCGTTTGAGGCTTTGTATGGAAGACCATGCAAATCCCCCGCATGTTGGTCAGAGACTGGGGATCAATTGGTTCTTGGTCCTGATTTGGTAAAAGAAGCAGCATAAAAGATTGAGCTGATAAGGGCGAGAATGAAGAAAGCTTAGTCTAGGCAGAAAAGCTATTCAGATAGAAGATGAAAAGACTTAGAGTTCTTTATTGGAGATCATGTTTTCGTCAAAGTATCGTCGATGAAGGGTGTTATCAGGTTCGGGAAGACGGGGAAGTTAGCATCGAGGTTCGTTGGACCATTTCCTACTTTAGAAAGGATCGGGAAACTCGCGTATAGAATAGAGTTACCGAGTAGTTTGGTAGGAGTCCACGATGTTTTCCATGTATCTCATTTGAGGAAATGTGTTAGGGATCCAGGCACTACTATAGCACTGATTGTGTTAGAAGATTTAGTAGTGGAACCAGATATGACTATAGTTACGAAGCCTATCCGGATAGTCGAGAGGGATGAGAAGAAGTTGAGGAACAAGACAGTCAGATTAGTTAAAGTCTAATGGAGTGACGATGCTAGAGATTGTACTTGGGAAACTGAGAGCTAGATAAGAGACGCTTATCCTGATTTGTGTTGATGATATGTTTTACCTCTTTGATTGATTGATTGTGTACCTTATCGTAATTTCGAGGACGAAATTCTTTAAGGATGGGAGATTTTTACACCCCATATTTTTAATAACATTATTTAGAACATTTAACTAGCTAAATAAAATAAAATAATTTAAAATGATTAATAGATTGAGATTTGATTTAACTAAGGGTAGCCGTGCCATGTTAAATGTAAATCAAAACGAGACAGCATGAGTAAAAGTGTTAGGAAATAAAGGAATATATGTTAGTATAAATTAGCTATTGGCCCCAGCTAATTTAGTCTGAAATTACAGTGTGTAGGGCTTTGTCACAGGTAAGACTAAAATTATGATTACACACAGAATGAAATATATGTTTGTATACAGATAGGTTATTGGTGAGCCTACAAAACCATTAGGATCAGATAACCCTGGGAGATATTAAGTTAGGGACAGACCATCTAGAAGAGAAGTATTCAACAGATAGTTAAGGATAGACCGTCCAGAAGAGGAGTGTCTAACAGATGTTAGATTATTTTGTTACTTTGTCTGGTAGGCCCGAGTCAGCCAAAGGTTAATAGTTAGCCAAAAAACTAAAGTGTTTGAACAGATAGTTCTTTTATTACCTGATATGTATGTTTACATAATGATGCTTTACAGTATTTAACCAGTTGTGGTTACAGGAAAAGATTTGCAAAAGGTATGTTTTAAAAGAATGTTAGTGAGGGGAAAACCATTCCGCAAAGCGGCGTGGTCTCACTTAACATTAATAACCAGGATGTATAATATTATTTACACCAGGCTTAATGTCTGACTTGAATTTTATGTTTTTCCCCTTAAACTCTCGGGTGCTCAAAATTGATTTGAGTAGGCTGAGGGTTGAGGTTCTTTTAGGTTTTTAGCAGGATGATGAATAAAGCTACCGGAGGCGAGCAGGAGGCTAACAGATAGCTATTTAGGAGTTACATTTCTTTGTTTTGTGGTTATTTCCGCTGTGTATATATTAAGTCAATTATGACTATATGACTCTGATCATCCAAGGGGGCATCTTCATATGTCGCTGTTGGTGTATTTTTGTAATAAGTATATTTTACCATTTCCTGGGAAACGTTTTGGGATTATGTAATATGAATATGGAAAATCTGTTTTGAAATGTAATGGGAAAATCATGTTTTGAAATCTGTGCTTGTTTCATATTCAAGTGCTTTTGATATTATAGACGCCATTAATATAACCGTATTTAGTCGCCAAAGGTTAATAATATGGATGACTACAGCATCTGTAGAGCTTAGCTTTGGGCCTCTAGATAGGGGATGTTACAGTAGTCGTGCAAATCTCAACAACCACTGGTTGCCATTAAGAAGGAGAAAGTTGAAGCAATAAAGTCCTCTAAGAGCTCTCGCAGATCTTGGAAGCGCAAGACTAATAAGGAAACTTCCGAGAAGGTTAAAGAGCAGGAAGAAGATATCAGCACCGAGGACATAGTTGACATTACCAGCATCGATACTACTCCCGAGGCAAAGCAGAAACTTCAGACAAGAGGAGGGAAGGGGAGTGGCTGAACAAGGCGTTGAGAAGCTTGGATGATGGTTAATCTTATTCTGGGTTATTTTTTGTTGTTTTATTCAAGTGCAGAGTGCACTTACTGCTTTTGTTTTGTTGTCTATACTTTTTTTCTTCTGTTGGCCGGTATTGTGTGGGTACGGCCCCCACATATTGACCTTGTGCAGAAATGAATTATAAGTAATACATTGCTGATATTTTGACTGTAACATCACTTGTCTACTTATCTGTGTTATGTGCACTTATATCTACTTTGCTTAGTTCTATTTTATTTTATCTAGTCCTGTGATTACTGTCTAAATTCTTTGTTTGAAGTAACAGAACTTGTGAAGTATTTTTGTTTTTATTTTTGAGGATTTTTGAGACAACCAAAGAACCAGAGTCATGGATGATGCCAATCAAGGACTACCTGCTCACGGGAACCCTCCCGCGGAAAGGAATCAGCAGAAAAGCTTCTTCGAAAGGCACCACTATTTGCAATACATGATGGGATACTCCATCGAAGGGGATTCTCTACCCCCTTGCTCAGATGTGTAACCAATGACGAAGCTTGAAGGATCCTAGGAGAAGTTCATGGAGGCGACTGTGGAGATCATACTAGGGGGCAAACCCCTGCAAAGAAAGTTCTCCAGCATGGGTATATTTGGCCAATAATAAACCGCAATGTAGCAGATTACGCCGGATGGTGCAATCAGTGATAAAGATTCAGTAAGATCAAAAGAACTCCCTCGACGGGGTTAACGTGGATGGTCAGCCCATGGCCTTTCGCAATCTGGGGAATCGATCTGATTGGTGTATTACAATGGCTAAAGGAGGAGCCAAATACACTATCGTTGCTATTGACTATTTCACTAAATGGGTTAAAGTGGAACCGCTGGCCACTATTACCACAAAGAAAAATGTTAACTTTGTTACTAAAAATATTATTTTCAGGTTTGATGTGCCGTAGAAAATAATCACAGATAACGGAATTCGGTTTGAAAGCGCTGAGTTCAAAGACGTTTGTAAACGCTTCCAAATCGATAAAAGCTTTTCTGCTATCGCACATCCGCAAGCAAATTGGCAAGTGGAAGCAGTAAATAAGATCATCAAGTCCACCATCAAAAAGCGGCTAATTAAAGCAAAAGGAAATTGGATTGATGAACTTCCACTCGCACTATGGGCTTACAGGACAACGCATAAATCTGCAGCTGGACATTCTCTGTTCTCCCTAACATATGGTTTAGAAGCAATGATCCCAGTCGAGCTAGAAATCCTCTCTCATCGAAGGCAAAAATTTGATCAAAGGTAGAACGAGTAGCTCTTACTCGAGTAGCTTGATATGGTCGATGAGAAGAGGGAAGAAGCCGAATTAAGGACCGCCGCTGACCAAAAATGGATCGCACGGTACTTCAACTCCAAAGTTCATAACCGCACATTCGAGGTGGGAGACCTTGTCCTCAAAAGGGTTTACCCTGTACTAGAAGCATTCGGACCAAACTAGGAAGGACCCTATGTGATCGGTCAGAAGCTAGGGGATGGCACATTCAAGCTAACAACCGTCGATGGAGCCCAAATTCCCCGAGGGTGGAATGGTGAATCGCTGCATCCTTACTTTATCCTAGAGTATCTTATCTACTTCCTATTTCCAGCAAATAAGCCAACCCGGAATACCGAAGGCATTGTAAATAGGCAAAACTTGCCCAACTTTTATTAATAAAGTTGCTTTGCATTTTGAACCAATAAAACTATGTTCACAAAAGTAACCAGCTGAGTCGACGGGGTCAAATTGAGTCAAAACCATCTGATCACTGCTTGAGACAGTGGAACCATGCTTAAGTCCGCCCCATCTACCCACCAGGTCGATAGAAGAAAATCGACTCAAACCTTTGGATCAACCGAACTCGATCCCTGCCTTCCAAGAACTAGTGTTGCTCTGACGAACCAGGAAGGCCCCAATCAAAGCTGCGCACCTCCATAAGCCATGTATTACTTCTTGAGTCATGGAACCATGCTCTCAAAACATAAACTCCTCGCGTTGCCCAAAGATTGGTAACATCGAGAAATTCCAAACCGTTCTGGATCGACAGGTTATATCGATCCCAAAAGCCGCGCATCTCATAAACCACGCACACTCTTAAAAGCCACGCATCTCATAAGCTGCACACACTATTAAAAGCCGCGCATCTCATAAGCCGCGTAGACTCTTAAAAGCCGCATATCTCATAAGCTGCACACACTCTTAAAAGCCGTGCATTTCATAGGTCGCGCACGCTCTTAAGTACCGGTATTGTCTTGGCAATGTTGGGAAACTCGTCTATTGCAGGACTAATAAGAATCAATCCGCTCCCACTATCAGGACTAATAGACACGAATCCAGCAATGTTGCACGACTATAAATCGACAAGGAATTCCGATTATTGGCAGAAAAATCTTTGGAATCGAGATGCTCAAATCATAAGTTCCCGAAGATAGGAACCGCAAAATAGACTCAGTTACAGACATCCGAAGAATCACAAGGATCAACTGGTCATTTGTCAAGTGTTTAAAGTATACGGCCCCGTGAACTAGGGGGTGCACACACCACACACACACTAATACTCAACAAAAAAACCCAAGTACTTCACAGCTCTGTTACTCCAAACAAAGAATTTGGGCGGTAATTACAAGACTAGATAAAATAGTAACAAATAAAATTGACATAAGTGCATGAAATATAGATAAATAGACAAATAAAGTTACAATCAAAGTGTCAACATTGCATCTCCCTGCCCTCTATCAAAGCCTTCTTTGACTCTTCATTGAGATAGGCATCCTCCAACTCTTGCTCTGTGTATACATCCCTGTTCTCTCAGAAACGGGCCAGAACTTCCTCCCAAACCACAACAAGAGTATGCGGGAATTTGGGGCCCTGGTAGATGAGGCTCCCGTGATGCACCAAAAAGTTAAAATACAAATTCAAGATTGTGTCATCCATCTTCTCCATTTTCCTTTCGAAAGTATCATGTAACTCCAATTAGTCCGCTGTCACGGCGGCCTTCTCAACTTCAACTTGGGTTTTCTCAATTTTAAGCTGTGCGACTTTTTCTTGGAGTGAGCAATCATTTGGGTCTGATCAAAAATGGTCCATCATTCCCGCATAATCAGAAATTGTCTTTTTATAGGCTTCGACAACTTCATTATGACCAGCAATAGTTTTCTTCTGAGCTTTGATGATCTCATCACGGGCTTCAAGCTCCTCTTTCAGCTTAACCCCATCCGCAAGGCCTTCTTGATTTCATCTCAGAACATGATTTCTATTTTTGTGTGGGCCTCCTTCAATTCCTTCAGCAAGCTAGCATTGCTCTTACTCTCTCGGAGTGCAGCGTCCCTTTCCTTTGTCAACTGTTTGATTCTGGCATCATGTTCCACCAATATCCTCTTATAATTGCCCTTTTTGACTCGAAGGAGAGGATATCTTGGTAGTTGTTATGGTTGGTGTCTGCCAATTGCTTGCATAACTTCTCCCATCCTTCACCTTGATCCATATCGCTTTGAATTGTCTGGAGATGGGGCATATAAGAATCTTTGCGGATTGGGTGCAAGTCACGATCAAATTTAACTCCCTTTAGAAACCATCCGGGGGGTGCGGCTTTGAGTTTAGGGGGATCGAACGAGAGAATATAAGCCGGCCTCCTACGGGGATATGAAGAACCAGAAACGGGCACTACATGAGTTGATAGGGCCTAGGATGAAAGTGAAACTTGAACGGTGGAAGCCGGTACTTTAATTCCAACAGAGACTAGAGCCGGGGCAAATGCTTGGTACTTGAAGGGATGAGAACCGCGATCTTCCTTCGACTTCTTGGATGCCTCTTCTCGGTCGTCAGGAGTTTTTCTCTTCTCATAACCACTCCTATAAACTCTACCCCTTTCTCTGTCATCTTGATGACGTACTTTGGCTTCCAAGTCTTTCCTCCTTCTCTACTCTTCCTCGGTTTCTCGGGGCTGATGGCGGCTTGAAGTCCGTCTTGACCAGCATTATGCATCAGTAAATTGTTCAAGGTCCCCATAAAGTCCACGGCCTCTCATAGTACCTGATATAAAAAATAAATAAAGAACTTTAGCGATAGGAAATAAACCTAAATAATGCACATGTAAGTGAACGTGACCCTAGTGAAATGTGTGACGTGTCATGGACGGCCTAAAAAGACTTCACAAACCAGATCGGGAGGTCACCACGGTGGGAATCGGGCTAACTCTAGAAAAAGCATGACCGGGGCGAGGAGACAGTCCCTCGAACTCAAAATCTTATCCCATAAGTTCATCTATATCTACAAAAATGTTGCTCAAATCCCCAAGTTAATATCGTTTTCCTTAAGCGGAGAACCATGAAGTCGCTCAGCTGTTAGGGGAGCATCTTTAGCACGAATCTCTTGGGGAGGTGAATCCGGGAGAATGGGACTCATTCCTCGAGTTCCATCACATGATTCAAAGTTTCCATCACTAGAACTTGCATCGAATTCATCATCACTAGAGGAGGAATCATAGTTGATACTATTCTCAATTTCACCCTCATCCTTTTCCATTGTCACCGTAGCCTTGCCTTCACGCCGCTTAAATTCTTCTTCCTCCTTTTTCGGGATTGAGGGCATCCAAAGCAGGCAGCTGGCTTCGGTAGTAACACCTCTTCCTTCATGAATTTCTTCGGTTGACCCATCAAACGGACCTTCTGCTTCTAAAAGGTCGCCCTCTTTGGAGCTGATGAAGAAGTGGAGCGTGTCCGAATTCTGGAGCGAGAAGAAGACGGAATTTTAACGGCTATGGAAGATCTCCCAGGATGCAACAAATCATACCTAAGAAATTCTCATCCGTTAGCAAAAACTTGACCGGTCTCTCCTTGACGTCTACGGCCTTCAGGGTATGGAAGATTAGATCGAGTGATGGATCTTTGTTCGGTCTCGAAATAACTGCAAGGAGTTTTCAATCTATCAAAAATCCCATAGCGATGTATTAAATCTCAACGGGTAAAAGAGAAGACTTACCCCTTGTCATCCAAAGACAATTAAATCCCTCAGGACACCTAACGAAAAAATACTGGGTCTTGAATTTGGATAGGTTACTTTGAAGCTGCAGCACGATTTTGCAGTTTCTTTGAGCCTCGATGACCACTAGGGACGGACATTCGTCTCTCTTCTTGAATGAGAGAAAATATCTCAACTCATCAAAACTTGGGGCATGATTCAATGTCCTTATAAACAAGACGTGAAGGCAAGTCAAGATCGATCCATTGGGGTGAATCTAAAATGGAGCAATTCCTAAGTTCGAAAGAGTTTCTCCCAAGAAGTGATTGAAGGGGGGCACTGCTCCATTCAAACACATATACCGGTAGCAAGCGGTGTACCCCAAAGGTGGCATATGTGCGAACTCATTTATCGATGGAAGGCATACATCATCATCCAGAATACCATGCTGTAAACAAATGTTATGTAGAACTTTAGCAAAGATTATGGAGGAAGCTCTCTCCGAAGGATTGAGCAGAACTATAAAATTTAGAGGAGTCTGATCTACAACCGAACCAACCAGAACTAATTAACCGTATTCAGCTGGCGGTACTGAAGAAGTAGGCGCTACTGAAACTGTTTGTGAAGGCGCAACTGATGACGATTCGACTTCTGAGACTGTTGGACTTCCTCCAATGGATTTACAACGGGATGACGGGTGCTTCATTATATATAGCAGAACTTGTACTTAACGCAGTCAGGTAATTCTATTTTTAACTAAAAGTTGCCCTACGCTTAACACTGAACTCCGAAAAAATATCGATTTCTGCTGAGACATCGGGTTCCAAGTGTTGATGGGGCAAGTGCAGTGTGTTATCTATGTGGGATGGGCTCGGTGTCTTGAACACTACAAACGCTCTATCCTGTGTAGATAGTTCACTCGCAGTGAAGAAAGAAAAGAGCTTTTCGTATCATTCACTAAAGTTATTTCTTCTACACTTGCTCGTTATCGACCAACTATCGATAACAGATCCGCTATCTGAAGCGATACAAAAAGCTCTTCCTATTCCAGGTACACCGACTATGCAATGATGGGACCAATCTAAAGTGAGCAACTGTAGATCAATGGGTCCGAATTAATAAAATTCTCGGCATAAGTCGATTTCAGTTTCCTGGAAAGGGATAACAACATGAGTTGCATACAAGACGCTACCCTAAGCTATTATCACCTCCCAGAAAAACCAAAATCAATCTATAAGACATCATACCGGATCAACGGAGTGACTCAGTGCAAGTTAATTCTGATTCTGTGGATGAAGATAGCAAAATATGTCAAGCACCGGGGCAAGACCCAAGCTTCATTCCGTAAAGAACTCAAGACTCGATTTACTATCTTCTTCCACAAAATCACAATCAACTTGAACTCTCCATTGCATCTGTCACCAACACAACTTCATCATCAAATTGTTAAACAAACGCCAAAATCTACATAACCCACCTCTAGTCAAAAGTCAAAAGACGAACACGGTTGAACTTAGGTTGTTGGCGACCTAGAGTAGGTAAAATCGGTGGCGATCTAAATGAATAAGGTCGGCGGCGATCCAAATAGACAAAGCAATAGGAACTACGGGCTAGCTCAAGGTAACAGCAGAGGTAAGTGGGGTAAAAGGCAGAAAGCTACAAAGGTGAAATCGACGAAGGTGGTGGCGTAAGCGAGCTAGGGTTTGGTCAAAAGATTGGATCGGTTTGCAAAGGAAGATAGCTCGGTTCGTAAGGGAAAGAATGAAAAGAAATAAGGTTAGCTTAAGCACAGTTAAGTAGGAATATATTCTGAAAAAATTTGCTAAGTAATTGGATCGCTAGTGATCCATGGACTATGGATCGCTACAGAACCATCAAATTGCAACCAGTTTTCTCCAAACTTGCCAAGCATGATCCACGCGTTATTTGTAAGCATCGTGAAAGTTGTAGGACCGAAATTGATTTATTAAGACGAGCAACAATGGTTCACATCGAAATTCAACAAGCAGCTGAATAGCCAAAGCCAAATTCGCATGATAGCCTCAGCATGATAAATTAAACCTCACCAAACGGGAACTCAAAAGCAGTAACTTCCAGAGCACGCCTTGTTTCCAACGAAAGCATACTCTGGGGGCAAATGTTATCCAGGTTTTTAACCCAATAGAATACAGTGGAAGTTAAACCATCTGCATCAAGTCGAAACGACTCAAGAATCAACCAAAAGGATCAGAAGAAGGAACCAAGAAAGACTCAAGAGGAAAGAAGGAAAAATAGCTAAAGGAGATGGATCGCTAGCAATCCATCACCCAAGGATTGCTAGCGATCCATAAATATTACTCATGGTTCATTCATTCTTCTTGCATCATGAAGCATTGCCTTTTCAAGGGATGCCTGCTAAGTTTCATGATATTCCAAGATAGCTAGATCAAGAAGTGGGCATTCATCTGATTCCAGTAATAGTTCAATGCAACATGTATATGAATCATCATCAAAACAAAGCATCTAGTCATGAAATTACATGGAGAGCATCTACGCAAGGCAAGGAACACGATCCAATTGAAATGAGTTAAAATTATGCTAACTGCATGGATCACTAGCAATCCATGCCCTATGGATCGCTAGCGATCCATCATATAAGGTCGGTTCGCTGCGAAACTTTTGGAGCATCTTCGTACCTTCAAGTGTAAACTTTTGGCAAAGCGGCCTAGCCCAATAGCTCTCCAATCCCTACAAATACTCACCCATCTGCAACATAAAGGGGATCTTCTGGACTGGCTACTAGAATTCTACATAAATTATTCTTCACTCTTCTCCTTCCACACAATAAGTCATCTAGGGGTTTACTGTGATTCTCCAGTGAAACCTTGCACTTGTGACTTGATCTAACTTAGAAGGTTTAATCAAACTGTAATCAGATTCAACTTGTAACAGCAGTCAGTCAATAACAGAAGTTATAAAGTGGACGTAGGCTTCGTTAACAGCCGAGCCACTATAAAAATCTCTTGTCTCTTTACTTTATCTGCAAGTTACTATTCCTTTTTTCTATTTTTTTGCCTTAAGAAATAGGGCTAGTGCTTTCACACTTAATCCAGGGTGTTGACCCATTTTTTCGGTTAATAAATACGTTGTTAACAATCATAGTTTGTTGTTTGCTTATTGTTTTTAGAAATATTTTTGTACTGATTAATATTCTTTTTTATAGAAACATGCTTCCTCTGCATTTTGACTAAAAACAAACTATTTGATTTCTCTCTCAAAATACTTACTTAACTCTGATGCTTATCGAGTAACAGTTTCGTATCATTTCATGGATCATATCCAATACTCACAAACTCAATTATTGCTCTCATTGACTTCAAGACATTTTGGTTGTTATGTGTAAAGAGTCTATTCTAAATCATTATTAAAAAATTTTGTTTCAACATATATGTACCAAAACTCAAAGTCATATTGAGCGATGAATTTTGTGAGTAAAATCCAAATTAACTAAAGCAATTTGAATGAAGAATCTGTTACGCTAGTTTCAATAACTAAAATTTGCAATGTTATTCTTATCAACATGACTTATATTCCAACTACGTTGATCTTCTTCTCGAAGACACTTTTGCTGCTGATGGATCATATCCTTTCGGGTACCAATGTCAAAATCCTATTTTGATAACGTACTTGGAATCCATTCCAGATTTGCACATCTTGCCACATGGTAGAGTCAATACTCTTAATAGCTTATTTAAAACTAAGGAAGTTCTTTTTTTAACATTAATAAAATTCATATTTTCTCTTTAATGTGCCAGATTTATTGTTAGACATTCTAACGTCCTATGTCCATTTGGTTCCGATAATTTCGTTCCATCCTTTGTTATTAATTTTATCTTTGGATCGTATCCAAATCCATTCTACTACCAATAATTCCTTAGAGAAAATTCCTACATTATGAAGTTGGTGTTTGTTGAAAAAACATTGGTTTCTCAATGCAACGGAGTAGGTATTTATAAATTTTCTATGAATTGCCTATATATGTGTCTAAATCTGAATTGGTTTTTAAGTTTATGAAACTTCTATTCATAACATAAATTGATCAATCGATACTGATTGGTCCCAAGCCCATTTGTGGTAGTCCGCACAAGATTCCTCATGTACAAGTATTACATGTAGTATCTCGACTCATACAAGATGTCAACTCCTTACCTAGGATATGTTGGGTTTTTTATAAATATTTATCTTGTATGATCTCATAAACTTTGTCTTAGATGAAATTAATTTTAACCTTATGTACTTACTCATAAGTACATCGCATTATATAAAGAAGTTAACCCAACTTCACTCAACATTAATTGTACTTTGTCCAACCAAGTCCAATAATTCCTTATTGATATGTCGTTATGTGTCACAAGAAGGAGTGGCTTTTGAGATTGAATCTTGTTTGTTTTTTGGTACATTTGAAACCCTTTCCAATACACTCACATGCTCGATAAAAAAGAATATTTATTTTCTCTGCATGTTATGTTTTCTGTTTCCATTTTAAATTCTATGAATATACACCATGTGTATCAAATGCACATGTTCATGTTTGCGATAATTCACTGATGGATTAAACAATTAGAACCATTTTGATATCATTGGACTAATGATTACATACATCTATATGTATAAATCCTAAGAGTTCACTAACTCTTATGTCACTTCCATTGAATGGTGCTCCACCCTTAATCTTTTGAGATATAATTCATGTGTACTATATGATTCATAATCATACGATTAAAGAATTATTTCTCAAATTGTGGCTTGGTCCATAGTTCCAAAATAATTGCAAACTTTAAATACTGCTATATTATGTATTTAATGTAATGAATATTGTTCTAGATTCATTTAATAATGAATATTCATAATATTCATAACAAAATAAAACTAGTTATATTTTCAGTCGATACTGAAAACATTTATTATTTAATAAATAATATTTGGTATATATATGAAAATAAATTTTTGTATCTTGATGCATCCATTTGCAAGTGTCATATGGTACACTCCCACTATTTCGCCATTACTATAATAGCGTATGAAATAGGAAGTTGCATTCAACTACTTATTGTGAGCTATATATTTCTTTTACTATAAATAGTTTACAGTCTAGGGGTTTCGACCAAATGTCTTAGACTCATAGAAATTTCCTTAATAGAAAACCATTTTCTATATTAAAACACAATTGGAATAGAAATCACATTTTAGTATTTTACACAATTCTCATTTTCGATTTCTCTTCATGAAGCATGGGCGACCATTCCACTCCGTACATCCTAGTTGTGCCTAAGTCACATCCACTCTTGTACATTCTTTTTCCTTTCCAAAATGGTAGAACCATTCAAAGGAGATTCTTATCGTAAACAATCATATTATTTACATGATTTTCATTATAGTTTATTTGCTTACTTCCAATTAACTAATTTTATTGAAATTTGTATATTACGAACCGTGATAGTTCACTATATAACATTTATATGTGATTGAATATGGATTAATATCCATACTATTGTATTGCTATTAGAGTTTGACACTGATAGAAGACAATGCACAGTCTTGTACAAATGCACAATTAAACAACCAGGGCACGAATATTTTAGTGGTTGTAAAAATTGGCGCTTACGTGGGTCTTGAAGTGGCAACATACTAAAGGATTTAAAGGTAAATATATCTTATATCTCTTTGTCAATCTTCAAATTAGTTCATTTGTATATATTAATTGATAAACATTTTATCCATTTATTATTATACAAATTTATCGATTTAGATTATTTTAATTTTATATAAATGATGTTCTTACATTATTAGAAATATTAAATGTTACCATTTCGTCTTTCTAACAAGGCTCCCATAAGATTTTTATGTTTCTCAAACCCTAAGAAAAACATAAAAATCTTTTAATTTATCTAGTAGGCGTTAAGACTCATTTTGCTTGCCTTTGGATTCTAACCACGAGAATATCAACAAATCGTAAGCCCACAAGCAATGGATAACACTTTATCGATTGTATCAAATACAACTCCTAACCCTTGGTCTTTGTCCTAATCTCATCCTGACCTGGAAGAATATCATAAAATTAAAGGAGATTATTGACTCATACCCACCATTTCACAACGGACTAAGTATAATGCACGTACCTTGCTGAATATCAACAAATACATGCGTATTGTAATGAATAGGAATTTCGAACACTTAGTATTTAAACATCTGAATTATTTAAATATTTAAATCTTGGTTAAATGTGATTAAATTTGGATTTAGAACCTTGTTAACCCCCTTTTAATTAATAACTAATGAAGGTAAACTTGATTTTGAAATATGTTTACAAAAATAAATAATTTAAAGAAATATCGATAACGTGATCGAAAATTGTTTTATCGATAAAAAGCATTTTACTCAATATAAGTTGTTTAAACTTATTGGGCTTGCCTAATATATTAATGTGTGATTAATTAGCAACTAGATTTATTTTCATGGTTTATGGCTAATCGAATACTTTGGTGATGTCATGCATGAACTTACATGGAGATATTTTGGAGTGGGGCACTTTGGGAAGCGTTAAAGGCCAAGTAAAAGGAGATATTGTAACAACTCATTAATTTAATGATAATATATTTAAATAGTTAATTTAAATATTAAGTCGTTATTGAATTTGTAACGACCTGAAATTTTCAACCATTCGCATCCATACATGTCGGATTTGAATTGCTCAAAATATCAGATTGTTAATTTAAATTTGGCAAAACATAGCATATACAGTAAATAAACAAATCACAGAATCACAGACACAGAGTAATAAACAATAATGCAGCGGAAATAAAGGAATAGTAGTTCATGAAGCTACTATATATATATAACAAAGTTAAACAAGATACAACAGAAGTCTCGAATACATAGAAGTCTCAATTCAATAGTCAAATACAAGATCAGAATATATCTGTGACGCCCCACCTCTATGCTCACAATAACAAAGGTTATTATAAGGTAATAACGTCTACTATTGCGAAGAATAAGGCTTGTTAGAAGCGACCATCCGTAAGTTATGCCTTAGACGAGTATTGATTACATCGATAGGAGTTGTGTAAATTACTCCCAACGATATAATTTCAATCCAAATCTAAAACGAAACCACGGTGGCTTAAGAAAAATTCAGAACAACTCATAATAACAACACAGATAAGTATAATCACATCAGAACAGAAATATCAGATATAGCGGAAGATAAGTCTGGATACATGCTACAACACTCGATAGTTCACATGAACCAAATGTACATATACATAGCCATCAATACATACATGAGATGAGAGTCAATACACCAAAAGTAACACCTCGAAGCCTAAACAAAAGATGAGGTGAAATCCCCAAAATCTGAAGCAGCAACTGAATCAGAGATAGCGATTATCCTGAAATAACTTGGTCTGACCCGAGTATTATTTAAAAGAAAATAATAAACGGATCAGTCTAATTTAAACTCAGAAATAAGTGCATGATAAACAACACTTAAGCAAATTAATCATAATCTCGAATGAGACTATTCAACATATATAATCAGCATAGTTTAAAGGAAGAAATTTCATTAAACTCCATCAAAATCAACTCCCAAATCCATAATTGAATTCAAAACAGCAATTCACAAAATCTAGAAATCAAAATAAGATAACTAGAAAAATCAGCATAAAAGTGGATCGATCCCAGCATATGTCGAGTCTAAGCTACGCCGCACGTGCATCTCATATGGCCGAAGCCTACCAAGTACTGTCATCATAATATTTGGTGCCCAACAAATGACCCGAAGGTCCAACATATGACCCGAAGGCCTAGTACTGGTAATTTACCCGAAGGTCCAACAAATGACCCGACGGTCCAGCATAGTGGCTCGAAAGCCCAACAAAATCATCAAAATTCTCAAACAGCAATTCCACAGCAAATATTTCAATTAACGAGTCCGGAATTAACCGAATTAGTAAAAGCGTGGTTCCATACTCCGCACTTTTGCTAAATCGTTTAAATCTCATCATCGTTTCCTTGAAAGTGCAAAATTGTGTATTTTATAGAAATAAAATTTACGTTCTCAAATGGACAAGTCCGGAATTAATCGAATCAGTAAAAGTAAGGGTTCATAGTCCTTAATTTTGCTGAAGCGTTTAAATCGATTCCTCATTCTTTTGAAAGCGTAAACTATAAAATTTTTGGAAACAATTATATTTTAAAACGATTTAAAACACGTGATTAAAACAGCAACATCTATAGCAATTTCGACAAAGAAATTACGCTTTACGAAACACCGTAAAAATGGATATCAAATCAGCATTTTGGGTTTTCTTGATTGCAAGATAGCCGCTTCAAAATTCACTTTAAATTGACGGTTACTGAAGTCAAAACAACAGTAATTTTTATTTGTCAAAATCTCATCAAAACAACACACTTCAAATATAAACACCGGGGTAAAAATCCGTTATAAAAATAACGGCAACAAAATACGTTTCAAAACGGAACGCCAGTTCAAAATAAATTAATGCAGTAACGTGCAACTCATATTTGCACGCACGCTACGCTATGAACACGATAAATGTGGAACTGGACTCAAATTTGGTGCATGCATTATTTGCACTCACGTAACAAAATGGACCAAATAATAAAGTATTGGTCTGGACAACCTTTTGCACACACGTGACAAAATTTTAAAATGACCTGGCAATATTTTCTTATATTACAACTTGCACGCAACAATGCATTAGAAAAATAACCTGGGCAATATAATATGCATGCACGCACCCTTCAATAAAACAGAACATACTTGAATTATTTTCACGCAAGTAACAAAGTATGTGGCCAGGACACGTTTTTAGTGTACACGTTTGTATACAGCTATGAAGTATAAGACAATAAACTAACCTGGCCATAATTCACGCATGCATGAAAAAAATTGCAAAAGGAAGCTGGATATTTGCACACGTATGATGAAGTTAACAAAAGTGTACAAGCTTTTGTTTACACAATTGTAGTGACAGCAAAGTATTCACTACCTGTTTTAAATGGACTTATTCCTTCACACGTGAAGGTGAAAAGAAGTATAACTTAACTGACTTATTACTTCATGCACGAATGAATCAATAAGGGTCTGGGCAATATACTAACGTTTTTCAATACAAACTTCATGCAAATAATGAAATAGCATACAGGCACGTAACTGAATGAAATGAAAGGCCTGAGCAATAAAATTTTGCATGCAAGAATGAAATGTGATCGGAGCTTGTTTCGAGTATCGCATAAGAATGAATTTGCACGCAAACAAGGAAACAAAATAAATGACATGGGTAATGCATTTTCACGCACGCACTTACCAATTGGATAAGATAATTTGACATGTATCTTGATTTCTTGCTACATATACTAGCACACAGTGAAACAGGTAGCAAAGTTTTAAAATTAGAAGTGTGAGTTTTTCACTCACCTCAAATTTTCTTCTGACTCAACTAGCAACCAAGAAATGAGTGGAGCAATAATTTGGAAACGCCATTAATATTTTTGCTGAGCTACTGTAAAAGAATGAGCAAAAGAATGTTGCAGTGATTACTTTTCTTTTCTCAAATTTATGCACAAGTCAATGCAAATGAAGTATGCTGGCAACTTTGGTACAATTGCATTTAAGGGGAGACGTGCATATAGAAAAGAAAGACACAACTGCATTAATGATAATGGCAGTAAAAAGCAAAGTGTTCATATATTTGCTTCATAAATATTGTGACAGCAAAGACAAAGAAATGTTCCAACTTTTGCTTCATAAACTTAGTTGCAGCATGCTTTTACAAAATTATTGGTGCAAGCCAAAAAGTGTTCCAACTGACTTTAAATTGGCCTATCCTTTTTCACGTAAGGCCAAAGATGCATTTCCTTTCAACGTGCTACCGTTTGCAAGCATACACTGACTTTGTAAATGATTTCATTTTTTTTCCAAATCTCAAATTAAAATTTCTATTTAAAATTTTTCATTTCGATGGTAATAAAAACAGGGTTGTTACAACATCACTGGAATCAACTGAATAACTGAAAGCTGGATAGATAGTTGGATCTCCAAGCGAAGCTCCAACTCCAAAGGTGAGTCTCGAATACTGAACCACTCAGTCTGACCCGAGCGTAAAGCAAAACACAAAACACTCGAGTCAGGATTTAACATTCTTATATCAGTAAATCCAACTCAAGTGAAATATCAACTGAAATACAGTAACTTAAAGGATGTTTGGAGTAACCATCCTCTAAGGATCTGTTAAACTATCTACTATGTAGTAATATACGCTATTATAATAATGTCTATAGTAAAGTAAACTTACTTCTAAATAGCGTTAAGGCTTTACATTTTCCACTTTAACATATATATAGTGCCGATAGTCTATACAGTATCGTAGCACCTCCAGGTCGGGAGGCTACCAGAGGATACTCCATAGGTACAACACAAATCAAACTCGTAGTAAAGCACGCTAGGGTAGGTGACACGGCACAACTAGGCAATGCCAGGGTAGATATACCAATTATGCATCCGGACTGGTGGTAACGCATAGCAGCCACTACCGCCCACCTTGAGCCACACTCCTAAAAATCAAAGGGTGCACACCAAATCAATCACAAGTAATAGAATGGCATACGATGGAGTGTGTCCGATCAGAGGAGCTACCTCATTGGCCCGGAATCGCTCCTGTTTTAGCCACCTTATGCCAACTCACGGGAGTTGGGTCCACGTATATACCTTTAGGATCGTTGCCACCATTCTACTTCATTCTGTAATCTCCACCGCGTACACAGTTGTTAAAGTGGTTTTCGGTATCGACAGAGAGTATGCCCATATCCGATCCCGGTCTCTTTAACAACCAATCGTTATTATAACACCGTGGTCATTTCAAAATAGTTTATACTTCAAATCCAAAATATCATTTCCATTTCAAAACCCCAAATCAATACCATATCATTTCCATTTCAAAAATATTCACTTCCAAAATCATAGTACTTTCAAAGATATAATACTTTCGAAACCAAATAATTTGAAATAATAATAATACTTTGGAAATCATAATACTTTGAAATTCATAACTTTGGAAATCATAACACTTTGAGATCATAACACTTTCCTCTTAAACAGTTTAGATATTAGAATTATATATATAATAAAATAGTTTATAAAATAAAAATAGTTTATATAAAATAGTTATAAGTTAAAATAGTTTATAATAAAATAATTTATATTGAAAAACATTTATATTAAAATAATTTATAAAGTAAAATATAAATAGTTTTGGATATAGTTTAAAATACTTTATATAATAAAATAGCTTCCTCAAATTTCACAAATCGATTCAAATCAACTCGAATTCCAAATTCAATTTTAATTCAATCTCAATTCATAAATTTCAACTCAATTCAGTTTCTTAATAAAAAAATTCAAATTATCGATTTCAAATATAGATTTGAACCACAAAATAAACCATTTCAATTTCAATATATTCCAAAGCTTTATATATTCAATATTTCAAAACTAAATTCGATAATTTCATATATATATATATATATATATATATATATATATATATATATATATCAAATTCACTTTACTATTATTTTAGTTTTGAAATATTCACTCAATAAATCCAATATCATTTAAAACAAACCCCAAATTACAGTAAACTAAATATTTCCTTCGATTTATTTAAACTTGAAATATTCATTTAAATCACTTTAAATCAAAAATCAAGTTATAAAATCATATCTTTAGAATTTCAAATTTAATAAATTTAAAATCAAACTTATTTAAGTATAATTCTTAAATAAATATCATTTCAAATCAATTTCAAATTTATCTTTCAATTATATATTAACTTTATTAAATCAACTTTAATAAATTTTTAAAATCAACATTTATTTAAAACCATATCTTTCCATTTCAAAGCCATAGAAATCATTTACAAAATATTATATATATATAGACCAACGATGTTTGTATATAATTCTCTACCCTATGGTCAAGTGATACGGATATTTATCATTTTAATCCGCAATTTAAATATATACGGGTATATATCATTTCAACCCGCAATCCCAATTCACTGTCAATGAAAATCGCTTGGGTTTATCATTTCACCCATAACAATTTTCTCCTATTCTACAGATCGTTAGGGTATGTACCATTTCAACCCATAGTGAATTCTATACTAACAGGGAACTTGCAGAGTGATAATAGATATGATAATAATATAATAATCAGTAACAGGCATATATCATCAATAATAAATAACAGATAATGGTGTCAGATGTCACAGGTGAACAGATACAGAAAAGGGCATATATATAGCAATGTAAATAACTAACAGCAGCATATTTCAATTGTCGTTTCAATTGAAATCAAATTTAATAAATATAAGAACGTTAATCGTGAGTGATTGGTCACCTTTCGAGGCTGAAGAAATAGACGATGAAATGGGTTACGAATCCAGGCACGAATTCCAAAACGAAGCAAGATTGGCACGAATTCGACAAACAGGCTGATAAAGAGGATTTGATGAGAACCGGATATATATGAAATTAAAAGTCTAATATAAGCTCGTACTAAAATAAGATAAAATAAAGTCTTAATAATATATTTCAAGATCAAAAATTAACTTACATATTAAACAAAATAAACCTTTATAAAATATATGGAAAAATCAAATATTAACAAAAATCAATATATATCATTTTTAAAAATCAATATCCAACTTAAAACACATACAAATAGAAATAGATATAAAACCCCAACAGATCATATATATGTAAGCTATTATGTATATACAAACATTATAATTCATACTGTAAACCTCTATATACTCTACATAAAATAAAATATATATTTGGATACTCAATATACTTATATAACTTAGTTTGTACAAAACATAAATATACGGTAACCTTTATAACATGATATATAGTAAACATACATATGACTAACGCATAAATTTATATATATATATATATCCACTCAAACCAGAAGTTATAAAAACCCATATGTAAACTTACATAACAACATACTAAATTAATATATACTGAAAAATTTAGTACAGCCAGTATATAAAATATACTTACACTTATAGGCAAGTTTAAGCCCATTATTTGAGAACTGCAACACCAACTTTGTATTATATAACTAACTTTATAACTTAATATACTTTTATAAACTTACAATTTAAAACCCGCATACTTTCAAAATAAAATCATCCATCCATATTTTAAAACAATATATAACAATAGATGAAATTTAAATATATAAAAATAAAAGGAATTTACAATAAAACACGTATAAACAGTATAGCATCAAGTTCACAGCAAAACGCATACTAAAACAAAACGTGATATATATTTTAAACAAACACATATACAACTTCAAATATATA
This sequence comes from Allium fistulosum, assembly GCA_030737815.1. Classification (NCBI taxonomy): domain Eukaryota; kingdom Viridiplantae; phylum Streptophyta; class Magnoliopsida; order Asparagales; family Amaryllidaceae; genus Allium; species Allium fistulosum. The sequence goes on from CM060906.1 coordinate 333,642,556, forward strand.
TACTAAGCTAACATCTAACTACAAATCAACAAACACAAAATATATACCCATATACCCAAAGCAGACGCACGCGATGAGAAATGAAGATGGTAGAGGTGGAAGGGAAGACTTAGGTACAAATGGACTCGCGGTTCTAGGGAAAAGGGAGGTTGCGCGCTAAGGTAGATGTAGGTTTGGAGATGCAGGCGTGCCGATTTATGTAAGGTGTCGACGTTGAAGGCTAGGGGCGGTTGTGTTTGGGCTTCGGCAAGAGGCGGAGCCGAGGCTGTGGATGAGCACATGGGTGGGTCGGTTGAGTTAGATGATCGGGCACGGTGCATGCTGGAGGAAGGCAGTGGAGTTTCGGTCTTGGGTTTCGTTTGAAGCATCCAGTGGAGGGAGAGAGGAAGGAGATGCATGGGTTCCAAAATGAAATATATGTGCGTGGCTGAAGGAAAGTTAGAGCAGAAGAAAGAAAAGCAAAGGAAATGAACAGAAAAAGAAAATGAACCAGCGCCTATAAGTTAACAAACTGGAAAAACAAAAGTCACAAGGAAAATTTATGAGAAAATTTAAAGCAAGCGGCTGCTGGGTTAATACGGTGGAATATGAAAGGGTATGGAACCAAAACTTAGTTGCGAAACCGGTACGCTCGGCGTCTCGCAGACTGTACCGCACACCGGACTCTGAAATTTACAATTGAGTATACCATAGAGATCAGCATGGCGAGACGACCAAAACGGTATATAAATATCAGTGGTACGATCATCCTATCAAAAGTCGATAATCGGTACCGAAAATGCTGTTATTCCTTCGAAAATAAGATCGACGGAGCAATAACAGTTCAATTTTGGAGAAACGAAAGATGCCGTCTCGCTCAGAAGATGATTTACAAATTTTCTATAGAAGAATATTCAAGTTTGGAAAACATTTTATTATCATCAAATTTTAACTGATTTGAATTGAAATAAAATTTACACAAAAAAATAAACTTCCATATCAACAGATGAAAATTTACCAGTTGCTATGCTGAAGTAGACGTATTCCAAATAATAAATTTTTATTTCAAAATATTATTATTAAAATTTCATAAAAAAAATTCAAATAAATGTATTATCAAAACAAATAAAATTATTAAAAATTTACGGGTCGTTACAGAATTGGAAGTCTAAAATGTGACTTTTCGTATATGGTCGAATTAGTACTTGAGACCACTTCTGTTGAGTCCGGATCGATGTCTCGAATCAAAATGAGTATAAGCATCAATATATTTCGAACGATGGATTTTTGTTAATGGCTTGTGTTCGATTTGTAGATCAATCCAAAAGGCTATCTTTTGTATATGATGGAATTAGACCCCGGAACCTTTTCCGTCGAGTCCAGAATAGAGATATTTGGTTATAAATGACAACAAGCACACTTCTTTTGGAGTTGCAGATTTCTCGATAGATATTTGTGATTGATAAGTGTGAAATTGACCATCCGAGGAGCAATCTTGGATTTTATCATAATTTATACCATTGGGACTAAAAATTACGTAGAGTCGCATGGAGTGAGAATCGATTTGATCCGAGCTAGCTAGAGCTCGTGCGAGTCGAAAATGTGAAGTTAAAATTGAATATATATATATATAACATTATTTAATTTTATTTACACAAAAATGTATACTTTCTCTCTTCCCATTTTCTTTCTCTCCCTCAACCGAAATGAAATCGGTGGCCACTATCATTTTGGCCTTCGATCTCCCCTGATAAGGTGTTTCAAGCGGCACGCCCGAAGATGTAGTGACCGCCTTGGATAGGGCTTGGCTCTTGTCGACTATATTAGGCGGTAGTGGTAGGTGGAGGCGCAATTTTAATTCAGCCGGTATTGTTGGCTATGGTTGACTGGAGGTGACGAGGCCAGTCTCGACGTGAGCAGCGGGGGGAGGCAGTTCAGGTGGTGGTCTCCGATCGTGCTTCGGTTGGCTGTGGCAGCGCCAGCATGGAAATGGATGGATGCATTGTTTGAGGTATCGCGTTTGTATACAGGGTATTGTTCGGAGAAGTGATTTGGTTAATAAGTTAATTAGTGAATTAATCTTTGATTAATTAATTTAACTAATTATTATTTCGTATTAAATACATATCTCTTATATATGAGGTCCAATCGAGATGCGGTTTTCACCATTGCATTCATACTGTGATTATCTATGGTATAGGCTTGGACTAGATTCGGGTATTTGAGAATTAACGATTTAGGTGAGCGGAACTGTAACTATAAATTTATATTTTAGTAAAAATCCCTATTATTATATACATTGAGAAATTATCACCTATTAGAGGTAGAAGATAATTGTATATGAAATCGTTTTCCATTTGATTGGATTTAGTTGAATGGATATTCGAGATATTTGATTAAAATCTCATATATTTATATTGTGTTCTATTCGTATTGAATAGAGCTAGATAATGATGATGTTGATTTATAGCAGATTATAAATTAATTGACTCTAAATTATCGTTATATTAGTGATAGAAATATTATTATATATTTTATTACTAATCAAAAATAAGAATATGACTTCGAAAAATAAGTAAAAGGGATAAAAAATGATTTATAAGCTAATAAAATAATGAAATGATTTTATAAAATAACAGAAAATAGATCGGGCTTTTATTTAAAATATTTTAGTAAATAAAAGTAAGAGTTGATTTAAGTAGCAAATCACTTACTTATTTGAATATATGTGTATGTGTATGTGCACGAGCGGTTTGCGTATACGCATTTTAAACTTATGTAACAATCAAAACAATTCTTGTATCATAGTTAGAATCGTTGATAACATTTTTTAATTGTGTAAATGATTGTATGTGTACGGAAATATCCCTATAGGTATATAATAAAGTTGTGAGCAATCTTAGTGACCACCGAGTGCGCTAAGTTGCGTAAGAGAATGCTGGATCGAGTAATCGCTCTAGTGAAGCTTGAAACGTGATTTGTGTGGAAATGAGTGTTTGCAAGTACATGTGTACTAAGTATGCAAGGATGAGTGTAACGACACACGTATAAGCTACACACAAGGCAAGGAAGCCGTGTAGGTCATTTTGGCATGTTAGAGGTAGCTAGGTCGCTATAATCGTCTGTATAACTCTACTCATGCAAAGAGTGGATTTTGGTATCGAAACCAATTTCCGAATACCTATAGAATTCACTTCCAAAACGTCAACAAATGAACTTTGGTATATGTCTAATGAGATGGAGGCAGGCTCTAGAAGCAAAACGACCCATCGGGCAAAGCGTCGGAAGAAATGGCATGCGAATCGATGACTGTTAGGGGAGATTTCTCCCTGTCCAGACTTATTTCTTGGAACCTATCATTCCAGTCGACTAGTTATGGTGTATTTGAAAAATATAAGAAATACAGTATTATTCAGCTGGTTGAAGGGATTCAGTTGACTGGTTCTGTGTTATTCTGTTTTAAAAATAGGAAGTGTTTTAGGGGGATTTCTTTCCCCATTCGAGCGCGGTTCTTCGTGATGTCTTGGTATGACTTCGGGGAGACTTTAAGCTACTCGAAGAGGTAGGATGAAAGGGGAAGCACAAGATCTAGATGAAGATACAAGATGATGACGAGGTATCGGTCGTCTTTGATGATAGGCGTATTGGAATACGCTATGTTATATTTGATGTATGCACATGTATACGGCATCAGTGCTCCTTCGTGGCCCCGATAGTGTATTACGCAAGACACAACCTTCGTTCTCTTTTTATGAGAGGCGTATATTTGTTATTTGAAATCCTATATGTCCCAGAGGGGGTGATGAAAAATATCTACTACGGATCGTAGAACACTTTTTCTCATTTTAAGGGTACAGTGGGATCCGCAATGGTCTTAGGTATTTAGAATAGATTATATAAAATTTATGCACATTGTAAGGGTACGTTGATTCTATTTACTATTGGGACTAGGTTTCGAGTATATAGAGTAGATCATAACTTATGCTTATTATAAGGGTATGGTGGATCTACACGAGACTTGTGGCTCAGGGTCTATGGTATATTCAGATACTTACTCTATATATCTTGAACTCTCGAAGGAAATTATTTGATCGCGTTAGAGGTCTGGGTACATTAGTGTGCTGGCTCTATTTATTTTAAATCATTAGATCGTGATAGATGTCTAGGTACGTTAGTGCACTTACTCTATTAATCATTGGATTATGATTGATATTCATAGTTAGCTTCACCATTCAGTATTGAGTGGTATTGATCCGTCTTCCTTAGTTATCTTTCATTGTTGTGTTGTGCTTCTATTATATTAGTTGATTGATATTATCATTGTGTGTAGCATTGTGTAGGCTTATATTATCATACATTTATCACCCTTACACTCATATACTATGATTTACTTTACCTTAGTCTACTGTTACATGGCAGTCAGATTATATTACTTGTGCTGACTCATTGATTAAAGAAGAAGAGAAGGTTATGGTATAATTCCCTATTTTTAGATGGTTTACTATACATTTTATAGGCAATCCGGATTTCCCCTGAGCCACGTTTTTGGAGAGGGCCGGTTGTGATTTAACAGTTCATGTTTATTTGTATATAGCTTTAATATGTAGTATTTTGAGATAATTCCCTTCACACCAGACTTTATGTCTGACTCGCATTTTGTCTTTGTCTGCTTATTTCATGACAACTCTCGAGTACTCGATTGAGTAGTTCGGGAGTCAGGGGCTTTTGGGGATACGGTAGAAGAGTGCGCAGCTGGACCATTTTAGAGGCGTGGCATCGATATTCTAAGATATAGATACTTGATATTTTTTTTATACATGACAGACCTGTTATTTGTATATGAAACCGTTGTATCTAATATTTGTTTAGAACTCCGTAATTTTGGAGTTGATGTATTCTGACTATTCTATACCGATATTTATTTATTAGTTGCTTCAGCTAGTGCGGTCTCTTATATATATATATATATTGAAAGAAAAGGTTCTATTATTAATGATGAATAAGAATCGTATAGTAGCAGGATTCTTCTCCTTAAAAAACCTTACCATTGTAGCAAGGAAAAAGAGCACGACATCCTCTATAAACAACTCCAATACAATATAAAACAAACAAAACAAGAGAAATAAAAAATATATAAAGTAATAACACAAGCAACTACAACTAGCCGACCCAATCGGGTATAATAGACACTTCCACTTCCAAATACCACCCAACCCGACCCATCAGAACATAAGCATACAAACCCTAGTCAAAACCTATCAACACAGCCGCAGTTTTATCCAGGGTCATCTAACTCGATTCACTATTGCAAAAATTTATGCTTCTCTGTCAGAGTTAATTGTCGATGGCGGAATCGTCCCCGTAATTGGAAGCGAACATCGATTTCAATCAGTTTGCATCATTTCTCCTTCGAGTAGCTTTTCCCTTCGAAGCGTTGCCTAGTCCTTTCGATCCATATGTGGTGTGTGGTTGTAGAAGCCGCCACATAAGCCAAGTGTTGGAGCCCTCACTTACTTGCAAAGCTATGGCACAATCGGGAAAGTTATTGCTGTAGTGAGCAATCCGGTGTAGGCTGAAGATCTAACTTGGAAAGCAGTGATTTCCACATATAAGTGCTAAATTCACAATCTGTAAATAGATGCTGATGAGTTTTGTTATGCTTTTTGCACAATTCACATTGTGTATCAACATTCATCCCCCATGAAATAAGTCGATCAACTGTAGGAAGATGGTGTATATAAGCCATATATGTTGTATAACAAAACTTTCTAGCAGTTTTGTTATACCATATTAGTTTGTATATATCATCTTACTGCGTATGTATTCAGATCTCGTTCCAAACCTTTTAAAAAAAATTCTTCTATGGTTGGATATAGTCCAGTAATCTATAGGCCGATCAGTAAATAAACTAACTTGCATAATATGAGATGATACCTCCCTTGTCTCGGTTAATAACTAAGGTTGTAGTCGCCCATCATGTAGTATAGGACTTACCTTACTATTAGCATTGGTACATATGGAGACCCTGCTCCATCCAATTAAATCGAAAAGTGACTTATGGTTGATCTATGGGTCAAACCATAAGTCTGTGTGCTCCCCATTAACAATACAGCGGGACATAATTTTAGCTGCCAAGTCCCGTTGTCGTAGAATAAATTTCATCGTTCCTGAAAAATTATTATTAATAGGAAGCACCCAGAAATTTTATTTTGTTATGTACTTGGTCCTCGCCCATCTAATCCATAGGCAATCTGATGTTAGTAGCTTCCAAAGCAGTTTAGTTCTGGCAGTTTTGTTAAGGTTAGTGAACTTTCATAGCCATATACCACCTTCCATTTTCGGCCTACATAAGGTATCCTAGGATATTTTATGTAGTTTGCCTTTCCAAAAGAAGTCTACACAGCAATGATCGATTTTCTTTAAAACTAAAGATGGTAAATGGTAGATGAGTATCCAGTACATAACAATAGGGGTTATTGTGCTTTGTATCAGCTCTACGCGGCCCGCTATCTCAGTCTCTTATATATATATATGTATATGTATATATGTATATATATATATATCTCTCTCTGTGTGTGTGTCATTCATTATGTTCATGTATATTAAGTATATTATATGTTATCATTCGGTTTTGAGATCTTGTCGATGCCTTAATTCAGTTTCTGGTTCTAATTTTACCCCGATGATCTGTCTTTTGTGGTATTCGAAAGTTATGCGATGAAGTAAGGCGCCAATTTTTTGGGTATTATGAAGGGCAGGTTGTTACAGATATTTTTGATGGTAGAAGAACATGGGAAGGAGCATGCTTATGACCTTCCATAAGAGGTTTAGGGGGTAGGGTGACCTGTTTAATACACTTACAAATACACTTCATTTGTTTCATAAATTTGTTTGCAAACTTTAAACATAGAGAACATATAGCTCTCCACCCACGTCTCTCTTCTCTTTAAATTGCTAAACAATAGCAATCAAATATAAACTTTACCAATCTTTGGCTAAGGTCATAAGGAAATATAGGAACATGGAATATCACCTCAAATCTTGAAGGAACAAGGCATGAAGGGGAGATCTAGGGGGTGGCCATGAGCATAAAAGAGAGGAGGAAGATGGCTATGAGCTTTTTGAAGGCAAAGGTTGGACCTTTGGTTGTTTGCTGATGGTAAGAAATTGTTCTAGTGCTTGTGCTTGGATGTTAGCAGCAGTTTGGGCGAATTAACTCACCATTGAAGTGTATATATTGTGTGTATGTATGTTGTAAAAGTGAACAAATGCAAATTATAACTTTTTGACCCCTTTCTTTGGAAAGCAAATGAAAAATTTATATCTAGTATAATCACTTCCATTACCCTCTACAACATGTAACATGGCCTTGACTTTGTATTTACATGTTTTGTTGTGTGTGGCATTGAAGTGTGTTTAAAAGTGTTTGAACCGAGAAACGACGCTATAAGTGCACTTCATAAATCCCTTGTATTTAACCTCATTAAAATGGTTAAATGTGAATAAATCATGAAAGTATGTATTTTGGTATACTCTACACTTATGATAGTGTATGGAACAGCAAGGAAATGGTTATGGAAATTATAGAAATGATGGAACAAAATTGTAAAAGTTAGAAGCAACATAGTCGCTATAAATGCATTTTAAATAGTTTGTTTTGGGATTTTTTTATATACTATTTTGAAAAATATCCCTAGGGGTTTCTTTGCATGGTTTTTAAGTACTCTAAGTATACTTTATACTATAAAAATTTCAGATCTTACATACTTAATTTGATTAGAGAAAACCGGCTACAAACTTTCATGTTTTACTTATATGCTCTTTGTCCACTAGCATTTATAGCAGTTAATAACGTCGTCTTTAACTTACAGCAGCATTTCTGCCCTGCTACAGCACTGTTTTGGTGATGTGTTGTTTTAAGCAAGTTTTGTGATTTTAAATGGGTTTAAAATGATTTTTAAATTAGTTATTTTTATGAGATCTTTTTAAAAAAGTCTGACGGTAGGTTTTAAAGTATTATAAAAATAGTTTGAAGTTTAAATATATTTCTACTAACTATTTATGAATTTTTAAAGTAAAAGGTTTTATATATAAAAAACATTCTTTTTTACGATTTTTGTTAAATTATAAATTAGTTATTTTTAAGTAATATTTTATATAGATATTTAAAAAATATTTATAAGAATTTTAAAAGTATTGTATATATATATATAAGTTTGGAAAGTAAGTTAATTATTTTATAAAAGATAAGTAGGTTTAGATTGTAACACTTAAGTATATTGAATGTTTTTTAGAAGTTATTAAAAAGTATATTACTTTGTTAAATAAGTATAGATAAACTTAGATCATTAAAAAAAGAATATTTTAAAGATAATGTTAAGTATAAAATAGTTTTGGGTTTATAGTAAACAATGTTTAAGTAACATTTGTTTTTAACCCATTTGAATATACTTTTGAAAATAAGTAGATCTTTAAAAAGAATATTCTAAAGATAATATTAAGTATAAAATGGGTTTGGGTTTATAGTAAATAATGTTTAAGTAACATTTATTTTTAAGCCATTTGAATATACTTTGGAATATGATTTGTTATGTAAAGTGAGTATTTTAAAGATAATGATAAGTGTAAAGTGTTTTGGATTTATAGTTTCAATGTTTTAGCATTTGTTTTTAATCTTTTTTATTACATTTTAAAGTATAAAATCTTGTTAAGTGATTTGTGAATATTCTTATGCCTTTGAGATAAGTATATGAATATACTATTGAAAAGAATAGAAATGAATAGTGAAATAGTAGTATACATGTATATATCTTCTGTAAAGGTATTATAAATATATATATATATATAGAGAGAGAGAGATGTACAAGCATTTACAAATAAGTATTATTTGAATACCGGAATTAGAAGTCGCTTGTGTGAATTAATTGTTCTTTTGTGTGTTTACTCGTTTATGGAAAGTACTTGTTCATGTACTTAGTACTAAAAGCCGATAAATTATATTTGTTCTATCTTTGAGAGTTAAGAATGAAGCATCAAGGTAGTTCTTGGATGCAACTAGTGCTCTAAGCTACATGGCTTCAATTTTGACTGAGGGATAACATAGGTTGAGAAGGTCGGAAATAGTTATAAGTATACGAGACTTGATTTCCATGTGCGATCATTTTGATTCCTATTGAATTTGACCAAAATTAACTTAGGAAGTATATAAAAGCTTTTGTGCCTTCATACTGTTTGAGATCCCTAGGGATGGACTCATTAGTATAAAATGTCTCTTGCTTTAAGAACGTATATATATGAGATCCCCTAGGGAGGACTCCATTATATCGTTTGCTTACTTCTAAACGAATTGAAATTGAGTCAATCGAAAATTCACTAATTTAATTTTGAACAGTAAAGGATTGGATAAGTATACTTATGTATTACTTACCAAAAACCACTTCAAAACTGATATATGAGTTTTATGTTTTAGAACCGGTTGTGGAGTGAAATGTTATAGAGTTGATCTATTTATCCTAAGGTTAAGCTCCCGGGAGAGGTAAGCATTAACATTTCGGACAAATGCTATAGAGTTGAACTGTTTATGCTAAGGTTAAGTCCAAAGGAGATAGAGGGCAGCGTTAGCATTCATCAAACGAGTTATGTTGGAATCCATGGAGAGATTCATGAAGTGTTTGTGTGATGATGGCTCGTGTGTTGAGATGCTGGAATCCACGAAGAGGTTCGAGATTTGTTTAACTGAAGAAGACTCATGTGTTAAGATGTTAAACATGACTTTACCATCGAAAATGATAGAAAATAGAGTAGGATGCATAGCTAGTGGGTTTATCTAATCCAATGGTACATCAACTCCAAATATATGGAGATGCTTTCGATTAGGGTGCACGGATGTTGATGGTTTTTCGTATCACGTGTTCAGGCGTGGACCAGCTATTTTTTTTACCTAGTTGTATATTTTATCTAGAGATAAATGTGGTTTCGGAAGGTAGTTTCTGGCTCTTTTCAAGAGGCCGACTTTGATGTCCTGAGGAAACCTTCAACGGAAATCCATATGGGAACGTACCTTAGAGGTTTTAGTTATACTTCTAATATTGTTGTGATTTGAGATGCAAGCAGCACAACTATTTTCTGATTTATATTATACACCCTAGACATTATATATTATATCTTCATATGTACTTATTAGATGGTTTGGTGCTTTTGAGAGGAAAACCATTACGGTGATTCAAACGGTCTCAAAATTTACTGTTATATGTTGTACACATATTTCTTGAGTTTTTCACACCAGACTTATGCCTAGCTCATGGTTTTATATTTCCCTTGATTCCTTGGGTGCTCTTTCGGGCAGTCTGAGAAAGGTGAGTTTTCATTGATATTCTTTGGAGCTTTAGGAGATGAGCTGGATGCTTCCATTCGCCTATAGTTGTATTTTATTTCTGGTTCACTACTAGTATGTATATATCAGCAATTATGAGGACATGTGGTTAAAACTTTCCAGGCTGATGTTAGTACTTAGGTTAGTAACTCCGAAATGTCATTTTATCTTGGACTGAACCTTTGTATTGTTTTGATATTATATACTATCGTCCTGTTGTAAGATTCAGATGTTTTGTTCTTCCTTCCTTGCCCTTTTTCGTTTTCTTTTTATTTACTCTAATAATCTGTCTTTCCAGCACATGCATGCTTAACACGTGAATGCCAGGGATGTATTAGTGTTGACAATTTGGGGTTCGAAACGGCTAGTCATTACAGCTGGTATCAGAGCTGAAGGTTAAGCGAGACCTTGGCGTTAGTTAGGTAACTCATTAGAGATAGGGTCGGTGATGACCTTGAATGAGTTGAGTGTATTATATATATGAGAGTGTATTTTTAATTGTTATAAACAAATGCCTTAAAGGTAATTTCTACAATTCTAATTTGTAACGTGGTTTAATTAACGTAGGGAATGATAATGGTCACTTATTATCCCTCATTGATTAGGATGCTCGATCGGTTTATGAGCATTGTTGTCCTTTATAGATTGATTTATCATGCTCGGCTAATTTATGAGCATCATTATCTCTTATAGACTGTTGATTTATGCTCAACCAGTTTATGAGCAATTTATCTTTTTACTTCATGGGTTGGGTGGACAGTATTATTGATTACATTGAAACGAACACCTTGTAAATAGAATTTCACAATTTGACTAAAAGGAATTCGGTTATAATGTTGTGCAGAAGTTTATTCTAATAAAGGAAGTTTAGTATAAATTTTCTAAGTATGGTTTATACAATATAATTTACAGACGAAGAGGATTTAAACTGATATTATGAGAACTTAAATCCTGTTGCCTTTGAAAATGGTATTCAAGATTTTGGAGAAAATAATAACAGTATTATTTGAAAGTATTTATGAATATTAACATTTTGAAAAAGAGTTTTACTTTCGTTCGAGTTCGAGGTTTCCTATTTGAATCAGTGGTCGATTTGGGAACAAAGTATTTTTTATGTTAGCTAGTTTGAGTGGCTCGAAAGTGACTAAAATAGGCGTGAGATGTATTCGGTTGGTAAGCAATTCTCGTAAGTATTTCTGTAACGACCCAATTTTTCAGTCATTTGAATATAGAATATTTAATTGATATTAAATATAGAAAAGTAAATTTAATAAGTTAAATGTTTAAATAATTGAATCTGGAGTATAATGAAGAATAAAAAAATGATTTCTAAAGTTGAATTAAATTCTATTTGAATTTAGATGGAGTTAGAGAACTTCTAAATTTGAACTAAAAATGAATGAACATAAATTGGAAAATTAATATTTAATTAATAAGTGTAAAAATAGCCATTTGGGACACTGTCTCAGAATTGGACGAAACCAGTTTCATTGGATCCATAATAGCGAGTTATTATATGATTTCAAATTTCGTGTTGATTGGACTTACCGTTTGATCGTGCGAGTTTAAAACGCATAGAAATTTATTAAAGAAATTTAATTAAAATAATTCGATTTGAAAACTTATCTTCTGTATATGACGGAATTAGCCTCCGATACATATTCCATTGTGTTCTGAATAGGGATAAAACAATATGAATGCAAGGCGGCACGCTTCGTTTAGAGTTCAGAATTATTTTGAGTGAACAGTAATTTATATTGCCTATATATACGGGACCCTAACTTGCAAAACCCTAGAAAACTAGGGCAGCCGCCACTAAAAATTTCAATGGCCAAAAAAAATCGAATCTTCTTCCCTCGATCTCTCTAAATCCACAAACATTTAGCTAAAACTTTCAACTAAGAAAACGTAGAGAGCAACGAGATCTTCACATCCAGCGGTGGAGATTGGAAATGGAGCATCGTGGTGGGCTAGATCTAGCCATGAATGACGCACGTTCGAATGGGTTTTGCAAGGCATGGGGATGGCCGAGCTCGTCGTGGTCGTGGGCGGTGGTGCGTGAGGCCATGGGCTTCAATGTGGTGGTCTCCGATCAACTTCTAGGTGATCGTGGAGGAAGCGGCAATCAAGGGAGGCGTGTGTGAGATGGGTTCGAACACGTGCATGGACCTGAGGATCTGGGAAGGAAGAAAGCGCATGAGTGAAGGAGTATTAGTTTAAATTTATTTTTAGTTAAGTTAATAAATTTATTTAATTATCTCGTTACGCTAATAAATTCATAACTTTCTCGACGAGGTCCGTTTTTCACGAAACAAGCGGCGTTGGGTTCGTGTCGACGAGCACTACATTTTAGAGCTAGTTTGGATGGACTTGGAGCTGTTGAAAATTTTGGTTAAAATTAAACGCTCGTTTAATTTGATTGAGATAAAACGTTGCAACGACGAAAGTAGCCAAAGTGAGTAAAACTCACTCTCTCTGGCCCGCTTGTATTTTTATATATGTGGGAATAAATTTATTTTATGCTATGTGATGATTGTTTTGATGTTATGCTATATTATTAGTAGTTGGATATATTCCTGCCTATTGGAGCAGAAGAGACCCTATACGTTCCCATGTATGAGCGGATGACCCTTTGTACGCGCGTCTGCGTCGGAGCTGACATTGTACATATTTTCTCATATGTATATTTGTTGCAGATTACGGGTTGGAGGGATCCAACTGGATTCCTCACCATTGTTGATTTTTGTTTACACATATTGTTATATATGTTGTATTATGTGATGTTTGATGTGATGGATGCCATGGTTGCTATTATTGATGTGAATCCCCTTATTTAGTACTTTTGCAGCATTGGGCCATATTGTTGGAAATTTAAAATATTAAAATGATAATTTCAATTTAAAAAGGATTTTAAAGTGATTTTGAAAATATATATGTTTTAATAATTTTCGAATGATTAAAGCAATGGATTTATTTTAAATAAATAAAAAGTTATAATTTTTATGTTATAAAAATTATGGTTTTGTGAAATATACTTAAATATGATTTTTGAAATATGGAGTTAACTATTTTGTAAAATAAGTTAAATTGAGATTTTTGAACTTATTATAAATGGTTTATATATGAGATTTATAAAATTGATATTTTGTGAATAAAAGTAATGGAATTATTAACGAACTTTATAAGTGTTAAAATGAAGTTATGAATGAACCTTATAAGTAAATAAGAATTATAAAGTAATGAAGTTATAAAAGGAATGTTATAAACAAAGAGACTTATAAAATGGGTTTTCATAAATAAAAAAAATTATAAAGGAAAGGATATACAAAATGAATTTTTATAATATAAGTGATGTGTAAAATAAAAGTTTTTTAAAATTAGAAATGGGAAGTGTAAACATTGATTTATAAATGTGAAAATGACTTATTAGATAAGCTATATATGGATTTTTATCAAAGGAAATATATTCAGGTCTTTAAAGTGAAAAATCCTTTAATTGAATGATTTGAAAGTAATATTGTAAAATGGAGTTTAAATATTTTGAAAAGCGAATTTAAAATATGTTAAGTATCGAAAACATAGATTTCAACATTTATTGTTGAAATAGACGTTTTCATGAAAAGAAAGGAAGGCATGGACTGTAGCGCTATTGTTATAGTAAATGATTTCCGAAAAGAAATATTTTATATAGTTATGGAATTTATTTATATATCCTATATTTGATGTTGATATTCGAGATAGTAACTTTTATCCGTTTTGAAGTTAAGAATGTTGTTCAGTCAAGGCGAGGTAGTGATACCTCAACTTGATTGTCTTTATTTTTAACTAATAAATAGTTGAAGTTCGATTTCGAAGATTAATATTAAATATATCTAATAGAATCCATATACTAGTATTTTTGGGTTGTCGTAACGATGTTTTACGCAACATTCGTTTTGACCCAAATAAAATAAAGTATGTTTTGAAGAATGTTTTCCTTAAAGATATTGCAAAAACACTTAATCATTTATTTAAGTATATGAAATATTTTCTAAGTGTTGAAATGAAATGATTTGTAAATTACTTATTATTGAAATAAGTATATGGGAAAGTTTTCAAAATATAGAAATATTAAAATGGTTTTGAGAATATATCTTTTTAAAGATAATTTGAAGTAATAAATTTGGAAAAGTGATTTAATAAATAACAGATTAATAAATCAGTCCTAGTGAATGTTTAAGTGCTAAATTAAATTTTTAGTCATTTTAGGTTCTCGACTTGATGTGGAAACTATTTAGTCGTACACTTAGTATGTAGCCATCTGTGTAAGCTTAATTATCGTTTGGTGTAAAGGATGTTGATTCGAGTAGTGCGGAGTGATTACTCCTATCTACCGAGCTCCCTTCTTGGCCGAAGGATAGAAAGTTGAAAGTTGGAAATTTGATAATTCTAGGACACTTGGTTTCTGTATGAGGTTGAGTAACGCTTTTGCGTTGTTGGTGCGAAGAGACCGGGATCCGTTTATCCGAAAACCACTTTTGACCAACCTATATGCGACGGTTGTGCAGGTTTGTTGATGATATTGATATTTAGAATTTTCATAGTGAAGGACTGCTAGTTGATCATTTGGGGTTAAAACCCCAATATACATATATTAGCAGTAGTCTCTTCGTTATGAAATATCCAATGCAAGGACTATTCGCTACTAATCCGTCAGGATGTGGTAGGAAAGTACCTTTGGTTTGTCCTGTTCCTCGACAACTTGTATGGATGGATGTCTGATAGTGCATTTTCTGAGATTACGTACATTGGTTTTTACAAACATACATCTGTGGTGGCGGAGAAGGCAGCTTCTCTTAGCTTAACACCCTCCTTGAGACGTACGAGCTCAAGGGTTGTATTTTTGTGGAAGGCAATTAGTAGTCAATGGAAATGGCAATAGGGTATTCAAAGATGTTGTGATATGTGATATGTGAAAGGTATACGATACCTCTTTTGGCCTCACACACCAGGAAATGACTAAAATAGGGTAGAAGCAGCAAGCTAAGTGGGTCGCTCCCATTAGCAGATGTCATCATCCTTCTAGATTTACTCTACACATGTCTAAGTATGTGGTGAATGTACGACTTGGGTACCCTTTAAAAGTCGGTAACGATCGATGTAATGACATATTCGTTACTATCCAGGAAGGGATAGACCGGTCTTGTGTTGGTTTAGGAGGGCAGTATCTGCTTCCTAGGTGCATCCCTCTAGAGGTGTACTGTACGGAAGGTAGTCCCTTACCTAGTCACTTGTATGGAATCCAATATCCACTACGTGCCTGCCATTTTGTTTGTAAACCTATTATGCTGGAATTTAATAACCTAACAATTTCAGCTATGATTAATTATTATTTGTATAATTGACACTATTATAATATAACAGAATTTGATTGGAAATGATTTGGTTATCGTAAAGGAAAACCAGTCCGTGTTTATGTGTGGGCGTGGTCTTACGAGATACCCTTTATTTTGATAAAGAAAGTTTGGTAATCTTAAAACTTTAAAATTCAGTTGAGATGTGGTTTTCTCACGCTGGTTTACTAGACTGATCCTGGCGTTCTTCCCTTTCAATGCTCGGATCAGACCGAGTATATTTACAAATGTAGATTTGGATGCTTTGGAGCTTCAGCAGGAGAGTTGGAAGCCTTCTAGTCGTATTCCACGTATATGTTATTTTTCCGCTGCTTTGTTATTTAAATTATCAGCAACTGTGAGGACAGGTTATTATAACTGTCCAGGCTGATGATTGGTGATTGATTGTTATACTCTGATTGATTAATTTATGTATATTACAGTTTCTCTTTTGTTAAAATTATTCATCTATATTATATGTTATTCCGCTGCGATGTGAGATTCTGTATTGTTATGGTTTTGTTTCTCTCTTCTTCTTCTCTTCTCTTCTTCTCTCTTCTTTCTTTCTTCTCACCCTCTCTCTTCTTTCTCATGACTTTTCGTAATTCCATGCTTTTTGGGTTGGACATGTGTTGTTTATTGTCGATTTAAAGGGTACAGATTTGTAGGTCATCACATTTCGTATCAGAGCTTAGGATTTTGTTAACACCTAGGCTTTGATGGGTACTCAGTATAGATAGGGTCAGTAGCACTCTAGATTGATTTTGAGTGTATTATATATATGATCGCGTATTTGTTAGTGATTATAAACTATTTTATATTGTGTTTACTTATCCATTGAGTTGTTTATGAACTCTGGTCGGTGCGTGGGATGCCATGCGATCGATAGGGGTTTCTAAATACTTAAATGAGGCAAGTTGACATAATATTATTTTGAAATGAGGTAAATGAAATAATTTTACTAAATTATATTTTATATATGAAGGAATAATTTTTTTTGGAAATATTATAATTATATATGGATGTTTGGTTGCTAGTGGATGGTAATACTTGATTATTATCATTCATTGTTTATGTACTAATAATAAATGTTGTTATTCTAAATATAAACAAAGATAAACCAATAAAGAAATGATTTTATATAACCAAAGAGTAAAGTGAATTTATATAAGTATAAATTTATAAATGTGAATTATAAATAAAAAGGATTTTAAAGTAAAAAAGCACTGAATTCACTACAGTTGTTGGAAACTGATAAGGATGATGAATGCAACATTATTAGTATCATTTTCGAGTTTCTGTGTGATTGATTTGCTACCAATAGTAAATTGAAAATTTAAGTTTTGTGTGATAAACAAGTTTGAATTTATAATCCAAGTTGAATTTGATAAATATAAGTGAAATGAGTTTTGGACTTATAATATGAAATTAAATTTTAACTTAAGTAAAGTTAAATAAATTTGAGTTAGTGTAATAAAATATATGATTTGGAATTTAACTAAAGGAC
Organism: Allium fistulosum; assembly: GCA_030737815.1. Classification (NCBI taxonomy): domain Eukaryota; kingdom Viridiplantae; phylum Streptophyta; class Magnoliopsida; order Asparagales; family Amaryllidaceae; genus Allium; species Allium fistulosum. Next base: position 333,659,786 of record CM060906.1, read on the forward strand.
AGTTAAATAAAACTGAATTGGATTTAAAACTGAATTAGATAAGTTATTGAAAAGAATATACACTTAAGATTGTAAAGTGATTTTATAACCATGAATTTAATTTATAGAAGGTGAATAAACTTAAGTGTATATTCATGAAAACTTAAGTAAATAAGTTTATAATTTATAATTTGAGAGATAGTAAGTAAAGAAAATTTCTATTTGTTAAATATGAAGGTTAAGAAATGAAATCTGAATTTGATTTATAAGTTGAAATTTAAGTTAAGTAGAATAAAATGAAGTTGAAATGAAATTTAACTTAAGTGGTGTTGAATGAAGTTGAAATTGATATTAACAACGAACTAATAAAGTAAGTTAATAAGTTGAAGTGATGAATATGAATATAAACTTGAGTTGTTAAATGAAATTCAACTTTGGTTGTAAAATAAATTAGCTAATTGAATATGGTTTGGAATGATTATTTGTTAGATTAAGTATAACTTGAACTGGGAACGTTGGGATAAAACTTAAGTTAAGAAGTTGTAAATTAATAATTACATTGGAAATATTGTATAAAGTGTTGAATTAAACTTAAGTAGAATTCTAATGAAATGAAATGTGATTCAACATAATTTGAATCTAAATTGAGTATTATCAAATAATGTGAATATTGAATATCAACCAATTAGAATTAAATGTGTTAAACCAAATTGAATGTGAAGGAAGTAAATATGAATGTTTGAGCATAAATTAAATTAATTTGGGATATGTTGGATATGCATTGGTTGTTAGTTGGATGTTAGTTGGTTGAATAGAAATTCATTAAATGTTAATGAAATTGAATTAATGAACTTGAAAGTAAATAATTGAATTCAAATTGTAAGTAAAGTGAATCTAAATAGAATTGAATTTGATTTGAATTGAAAGTGAACTAACTTGAATGTAAATTAGTGAATGTAAACTAATCGAATATGAATAAATAGATGTTAGTAAAATCCAGTATTAATGAATTGAATGTGAATAAATTGAAAAACCAATTCAATGAATAATAATGAGAGATGAATGTATGTTGATTTGGTTATATTAGTTGAATGTTAGTTATTGATGGTTTCATTATTTGCTGGTGTTTCATTTGCATATAATTGTTGTATAGTATGTGTTGTATATGTTGTATATTGATATTACTTTCCATATATACATGTACTTATTGTTTGTTAAGTGTTTAGTAGGTGTGGATGGCGTTGCTTCGCATTTGGAGCTCGCTTTCGCGCTATATTGATTGTATATGCTCGCTAAATATATATAAGGTACATATCTCGGATTACATATCGTACTTTTACACTTTTTTTCCCTTTAGGATGCCTCATCACTAAGATGAGATGTGTATTTGTGATATTATATATATTGTGATTTTTTTGGATCGAACTGCGCAAAGGAGTCTCTGGCGATTTATTTTGAAAATTTAAGGGATTAGAAAATTTTTGGAAAAATTAGAAAAAAATTTGATAACGAAAAGTTTGATTTTGAGTTATAATTTGAAATGATATTAGTTAATAACTATAAATGAATGGGAAGACTTAGAAAAGTTTTATAAAAGATGTAACTAATTGATTTTGGAAAAGTTAAGCACTAAAAAGAATTGGTAATCTATTTTAGCTAATTGGTTTTGGAAAGTTAATGGGATTTGGGTATGTTTTCTTACTTAGTAATTTGGGGACGAAATTCTTTTAAGGGGGGGAGTATGTAACGACCTGGTTTTTCAGTCATTTGAATTTAGAATATTTAATTGATTTTAAATATTGAAAAGTAAATTTAATAAGTTAATTGTTTAAATAATTGAATCTGGAGTATAATGAAGAATAAAAATGATTTCTAAAGTTGAATTAAATTCTATTTGAATTTAGATGGAGTTAGACTTTTAAATTTGAATTAAAAATGAATGAACATAAATTGGAAAATTAATATTTAATTAGCCATTCGGGACACTATCTCAGAATTGGACAAAACCAGTTTCATTGGGTCCGTAATAGTGAGTTATTATAGGATTTCCAATTTTGTGTCGATTGGACTTACCGTTTGATTGTGCGAGTTTGAAACGCGTAGAAATTTATTAAAAGATTTTAATTAAAATAATTCGATTTGAAAACCAATCTTCTGTATATGATGGAATTAGCCTCCAATACATATTCCATTGTATTCTAAATAGGGGTAAAGCATTATGAACGCCAGGTGGCACGCTTCGTTTGGAGTTCGGAATTATTTTGAGTGAATAGTAATTTATATTGCCTATAAATAGGGGACCCTAACTTGCAAAACCCTAGAAACTAGGGCAGCCGGCACTAAAAATTTCAATGCCCAGAAAAACTCAAATCATCTACCCTCGATCTCTCTCAATCCACAAACATTTAGCTAAAAATTCAACTAAGAAAATGTAGAGAGCAATGAGATCTTCACATCCAACGATGGAGATTGAAAATGGAGCATCGTGGTGGCCTAAATCTGGCTGTGAATGACGCGCATTTGAATGGGTTTTGCGAGGCGTGGGGATGGCCGAGCTCGTCGTGGTCGTGGGCGGTGGTGCGTGGGGCCTTGGGCTTCAATGTGGTGGTCTTCGATCAACTTCTAGGTGATCGTGGAGGAAGCGTCAATCAAGGGAGGCGTTTGTGAGATGGGTTCGAACGCGTGCATGGACCTGAGGATCTGGGAAGGAAGAAAGCGCGTGAGTGAAGGGGTATTAGTTTAAATTTATTTTTAGTTAAGTTAATAAATTTATTTAATTATCTCGTTACACTAATAAATTCATAACTTTCTCGACGAGGTCCGTTTTGCACGAAACAAGCGGCGTTGGGTTCGTGTCGACGAGCACTACATTTTAGAGCTAGTTTGGATGGATTTGGATTTTTTGGAAATTTTGGTTAAAATTAAATGCTCGTTTAATTTTGATTGAGATAAAATGCTGCAACGACGAAAGTAACCAAAGTGAGTAAAACTCACTCTCTCTGGCCCGCTTATATTTTTTATATAAGTGGGAATAAATTTATTTTGTGCTATGTGATGATTGTTTGGATGTTATGCTATATTATTAGTAGTTGGATATATTCCTGCCTAATGGAGCAAATGAGACCCTATATGTTCCCGTGTATGAGCGGAAGGCCCTTCGTATGTGTGTCTTCCTCGAAGCAGACATTGTACATATTTTCTCATATGTATATTTGTTGCAGGTTACAGGTTGGAGGGATCCAACTGGATTCCTCACCATTGTTGATTTTTGTTTAACATATTGTTATATATGTTGTATTATGTGATGTTTGATGTGATGGATGCCATGTTTTCTATTATTGATGTGAATCCCCTTATTTAGTACTTTTGCAGCATTGGGCCATATTTTTGGAAATTTAAAATATTAAAATGAAAATTTCAATTTAAAAAGGATTTCAAAGTGATTTTGAAAATATATATGTTTTAATAATTTTCGAATGTTTAAAGTAATTGATTTATTTTAAATAAATAAAAAGTTATAATTTTTATGTTATAAAAATTAAGGTTTTGTGAAATATACTTAAATATGATTTTTGAAATATGGAGTTAACTATTTAGTAAAATAAGTTAAATTGGGATTTTTAAACTTACTATAAATGGTTTATATATGAGATTTATAAAACTGATATTTGGAAAATAAAAGTAATGGAATTATAAACGAATTTTATAAGTGTTAAAATGAAGTTATAAATGAATCTTATAAGTAAATAAGATCTATAAAGTAATGAAGTTATAAAGCGGGTTATAAATAAAGAGATTTGTAAAATGGGTTTTCATAAATAAATCAAATTATAAAGGAAAGGATATACAAAATGAATTTTTATCATATAAGTGATGTGTAAAATAAAAGTTTTTAAAAAATAGAAATGGGAAGTGTAAACATTGATTTATAAATGTGAAAATGACTTATTAGATAAGTTAAATATGGATTTTTATAAAAGGAAATATATTCACATTTTTAAAGTGAAAAATCATTAAATTGAATGATTTGAAAGTGATATTGTAAAATGGAGTTCAAATGGTTTGAAAAGCAAATTTAAAATATGTTAAGTATCGAAAACATAGATTTCAACATTTATTGTTGAAATAGACGTTTTCATGAAAAGAAAGGAAGGCATGGACTATAACGCTATTGTTATAGTAAATGATTTCCGAAAAGAAATATTTTATATAGTTATGGGATTTATTTATATACCCTATATTTGACGTTGAGATTCAAGATAATAACTTTTATCCATTTTGAAGTTAAGAATGTTGTTCAGTCAAGGCAAGGTAGTGATACCTCAACTCGATTGTCTTCATTGTTAACTAATAAATAGTTGAAGTTCGATTTCGAAGATTAATATTAAATATAGTTAATCGAATCCCTATACTAGTATTTTTGGGTTGTCGTAACGATGTTTTACGCAACATTCGTTTTGACCCAAATAAAATAAAGTATGTTTTGAAGAATGTTTTCCTTAAAGATATTGCAAATAAACTTAATCATTTATTTAAGTATATGAAATATTTTCTAAGTGTTGAAATGAAATGATTTGTAAATTACTCATTATTGAAATAAGTATACGGGAAAGTGTTCCAAATATAGAAATATTGAAATGGTTTTGAGAATATATCCTTTTAAAGATAATTTGAAGTAATAAATTTGGAAAAGTGATTTAATAAACAAAAGATTAAAAAATCAAGCCTAGTGATTGTTTAAGTGCTAAATTATATATTTGGCCATTTTAGTTTCTCGACTTAATGTGGAAACTATTTAGTCGTACACTTAGTACGTAGCCATCTGTGTAAGCTTAATTATCGTTTGGTGTAAAGGATGTTGATTCGAGTAGTGCGGAGTGATTACTCCTATCTACCGAGCTCCCTTCTTGGCCGAAGGATAGAAAGTTGAAAGTTGGAAATTTGATAAGTCTAGGACACTTGGTTTCTGTATGAGGTTGAGTAACGATTTTGCGTTGTTGGTGCGGAGAGACTGGGATCGGTTTATCCGAAAACCACTTCGGACCAACCTATATGCGACGATTGTGCAGGTTTGTTGATGATATTGATATTTAGAATTTTCATAGTGAAGGACTGCTAGTTCATCATTTGGGGTTAAAACCCCAATATACATATAGTAGCAGTAGTCTCTTCGTTATGAAATATCCAATGCAAGGACTATTCGCTACTAATCCGTTAAGATGTGGTAGGAAAGTACCTTTGGTTTGTCCTGTTCCAGGACAACTTGTATGGATGGATGTCTGACAGTGCATTTTTTGATATTACGTACATTGGTTTTTACAAACATACATCTGTGGTGGCGGAGAAGGCAGCTTCTCTTAGCTTAACACCCTCCTTGAGACATACGAGCTTAAGGGTTGTATTTTGGTGGAAGGCAATTAGTAGTCAACGGAAATGGCAATGTGGCATTCAAAAATGATGTGATATGTGATATGTGAAAGGTATACGATACCTCATTTGGCCTCACACCCCAGGAAATGATGAAAACATGGTAGAAGCAGCAAGGCTAAGTGGGTCGCTCCCATTAGGAGATGTCATCATCCTTCTAGATTTACTCTACACATGTCTAAGTATGTGGTGAATGTACGACTTGGGTAACCGTTAAAAGTCGGTAACGATCGGGGTAATGACATATTCGTTACTATCCAGGAAGGGATAGACCAGTCTTGTGTTGGTTTAGGAGGCCGGTATCTACTTCCTAGGTGCATCCCTCTAGAGGTGTATTGTACAAAAGGTAGTCCCTTACCTAGTCATTTGTATGGAATCCAATATCCACTTCGTGCCTGCCATTTTGTTTGTAATCCTATTATGCTGGAATTTAATAGTGTAACAATTTCAGCTATGATTAATTATTATTTGTATAATAGACATTATTATATATAACAGAATTTGATATGAAATGATTTGGTTATTGTAAGGGAAAAACCCATCTGTGTTTATGTGTGGGCGTGGTCTTACGAGATACCCTTTGTTTTGATAAAGAAAGTTTGGTAATATTAAAACTTTAAATTCAGCTGAGATGTGTTTTTCTCACGCTGGTTTACCGAACTGATCCGGGCGTTCTTCCCTTTCAATGCTTTGTTTAGACCGAGTATATTTGTAGAAGTAGATTTGGATGCTTTGGAGTTTCAGCAGGAGAGCTGGAAGCCTTCTAGTCATATTCCACGTATATGTTATTTTTCCGCTGCTTTGTTATTTAAATTATCAGCAATTATGATGACAGGTTATTGTAACTGCCAGGCTAATGATTAGTGAATGATTGTTGTACTCTGATTGATTGATGTATGTATATTACAGTTTCTCTTTTGTAAAAATTATTCATCTATATTATATGTTATTCCGCTGCGATGTGAGATTCTGTATTGTTATGGTTCTGTTTCTCTCTTCTGATTTTCTTCTCTTCTTCTCTCCTTCTCTCTTTCTTCTCACCCTCTCTCTTCTTTCTCGTGACTTTCCATCATTCTGTGCTTTTTGGGTCGGACATGTGTGGTTTATTGTCGATTCAAAGGGTACGGATTTGCAGGTCGCTGCCTTTTCCCTTCGTAATAAGGGGGTGTATTTTACGACTTGGTCTGACCCGTTTCCATGGTATCATTTTTGTGTTACTAGATTTATATGTATATTTTCTATGGATTTTAAAGTAAATATTTAGGAAATTGGTTTATAAATTGAGATCGTGATACTTGGTACTATTATACAAAGTATTTGATGTAGCTTTAAAAATGATTTTTGATTTAATCCCGAAAGTATGATTTGATATACGAAAGGTACATGTACTTATATTATTATTATTTTAAATCGTTTGAGATAAAAACACGGTATTTAGTTATAAAGTTTTTGTTAAAGAAATTTGATATATAATAGATAATAGTTTAATACAGATTTTGATAGGAGTTTTCTGTATAGAAAAGATTTATATGTATGCTGTGTTGGAAGCCCAAGTGGTAGTGGCATAACCCGAATAATTATGGAACCTCTTCTTGTTTTCTCTTTAGAGTAAAGTGTGTCTAAAATATAAGTGAAACTTTGATAAGTTATTTTATTGATGTGTGTATCATACTCATTAGGACAGTGTGATATGTTCATCATGTTATGATGTGTTTGGTTGGTAGTTTTCCTTTGTTAAAATGAAATGGATGTTTCAGTGATTTTTGACAGTCGGAAACTTCTGGATCATTGTAGAATTTAAAGTTAACTATTTCGAAAAAAATAAAGATGAGTTTATATAACTCTTGAATTGAGAAGGTAGTAAATTAAAACAAGTTTTAAATGTGTTGAACATCCTTGTCAAGTAAAACATTCGATGTTGGTAGGCCAACTAATAAGCATGTTTACCTTAGGAGTGTCTAAGGAAAGTAGACTCTAGTCTTAAGTTTGGATACTTGGGTCCTGCTCATCCTAACTATTTGCCGAACCCGACGGATAAAGAAGCACAAAAGGTTGACTTATTTATAAGACCCGGAATTATATTGGGCCTTCATCCGGATTTTAGAAAGTGAAGTGAATTTGATGTTTTGTATATATGTGAGATGCGGAATTATGGATCTAAGGCTAATTAAATATTAGAGGGGGTGAATAGTGTTTTTTAACTTTTGTAAATCATTTTAAATTTCCTTCAAGTTTGATATCAAATCACATATTATTAACACAGAAATATATCAACAATCAGTCACAGATGCAGTCATGGATAAAACAGTAAATAAAAGTAAAGAGTTAATGAGATGACACTAGATATTTTACACTGGTTCGGATTTCTCCTACATCCAGTCCCATACAATTGCTTGTACATATTTCATTTCAAATGCCAATCTTTAAACTGTCATAAGACAAACCCAAATACAATCTCGATTCCGAGGCTACGAGACACACTCTTGAATTTTTGGGCTTAGGGTACACCCACTTGATTTGAATGGGCTATCAGCACACCCATTAGATTTTCGGGCTACTAAGCACACCCGATTGATTTGAATGGGCTACGAGCACACCCAAGCAAATACAAATAGAGTTTGATAGTTTTTCCAAAGAAAATTTCTTAAACTTTGGATATAATGGATCCTATAGCTTCTTGGACAACACTTTGATCTTTGAATTGAGTGAGAGATGTTTCTGAAACAGTAAGAAAGTAGTATTGAATCAATACAAAGAAGTATCAACTGATTCTATTTGATTTTGGAGAGATTAGAGTATATTTTCAATGGAGTTTTCAAGAGAGTAAAATGAGGGAAGAAAATAAGTAAATCTAAACTTTAAAATTCATTTGAACTCCACTTTATATAGTAAATCAACAGATATGTCCATTCATGAAGAGTTACAACGAATAGACACTTCCATGCAAAATTTGAAAAACCACTTGTCTGCATGTATGTCGATATATCATCTGCCTATATGTCGACATATGCTTGTAAATTTTGAAAACAAGTTTCTTTTAAAATGTTCTGAAAATCCTATACTTTATAGAATAATTTGATACTTTGTAAAATAGTTTGAACATAGTTTACAAACATTTTGAACTTTGAAAAACTCTTATAAAATAATTTGAAATATTTTTGAAAATTATATTATTTTAAAATAAAAAGATATAAAATAACAGATAGAGATCAAAGATTACTACCAGGGATTTTAACAATATACTATGACTCTATACACAAAATTATACTGAGATCTTCATATCTTGGTCTTTGTACTCATGAGTCATCATGTCCATCTTTTGATTATTTATACCGTACAGTCTTCGATTTAACATCTGTGTAATATTATGCACTAATACTATATAACTTGGAAAAACATTAGTATCGATAATTGTATATGGTTGTTATCAAGGTTGTTATCATCAAAATCAATAACTGAGGTATTAACAATCTCCTTCTTTTTGATGACGACAACCGTAAATATTCCAATATATAAAATATGATATAACTCCCTCTGAGTTACATAACTCTCCCTGAATATATGCATGTGAATATTTTATATTTTTCTCCCACTTTGTCATTAACAAAAACGAGTGAAAAAAACAAAAAAACTCCCCCAAGATAAAATTCTTAGAAACTACAGAGTCAAAATCAATAACTAAGCACTGATATAATTGAAGCATATTAAGCGTGATGTAATATAATATTAAATATGATAACTATATTATGATTATGATATAGATGATAATTAACATAACACATACTATTTTTATTAATTCAAAAATCAAATCACACTATACGCCCAAAACATTCAATCAAACCAAAAACACACATATCCAAATATAAGTCCAAAATATACACATCAAACCAAATCAAATCCTAAGAGTATTGAAATAAGTCATATATATATATACATATTTATAATTTAAAATAAACCGAATAACTAGACATTCCTTGGAACTTCAACCCAACTGTCGGATCCAAAAATTGGATTTTCTTTTATGACATTCCAATCTCCATTATCCTTTTCGATAGAGCATTCTGGATTGTTGGTTTGATCATTTTTAGTATGGAAGAAATCTACCATCGAAGGGCATCAAAATGCTTTTCTTGCTCATTATTCATCTACATTTGACTTAATTCTAAATGCCTTTGATTACTTAAGATAAAAGTAAGAATATCCTTGAAAGATTGAAGTGTTTGTTCAAGGTTTTCACACAATTTTTGGCATGAAGAAGTCATGTTTTGTGAAAAATGTTTGAGAATGAAAAGAGAGTAGAGAATAAAATAATGAGTGAGTTTTTCATAAAGAAATAGGCTTATATAGGAGTGAAAAGTCGTTTGGAAAGACTGAATAGGTGGTAATTATTTTATTTTTAATTTTTTCTCAACGACCAACATATCTCGACATACATATTGTATGTATGTCGACATACATACCTGAAACTGCAAAATTTATGTTTCTGTTATTATTCAATTCCATTCTATTTTAATGACTTCTAGAGACTATTAGAACAACATGTAATGGCAAGAACAAGATTTCATTGATAAGAAAAGATGGTACATAACACGAAAGCAAAATAGATAAATATAATATAAATCAAACTAGAACAATACACCAAAATAAAAGCTGGACATCACAAGGAAATAACTATATAGACTTAGAAAGCTGTATATGTTGACGACAAATTTCCACCAAGCTTGGGAATAATTTTTCCAAATTATTTGTCCACTTTGTTGGAGAGGGAAGTGAACTTTTAACTAAACGAACATTCAAGCTTCTTTTCGTTTTTGAGAAGCTTCCCTTGGTTCTTTAGAATCTCTTTGTTGGAAGGTGAGATGGTTTGTTGTAACAACCCAAAATTCTGGTCATTTGATTTTAAATGTTTAATTAATTTTAAATATTTAAATAATTGGATTTTTGAATGTAATAACTTATAATTCAAATATAGGACATGTTTAAGATATTTGGATTATGAATTAAATGTTAATTAAATAGATTTAATAATTTCATTTAACTCCTTTTATAATTAATAAATAATATTGGTGAATTCAATTTGTAAATTGATTTACAAATATAAATAGATTGGATAAATATCAATAATTAAATATAAAATGATATTTAAATCTATGAAATTGTCGCTCCGGGGCACAGTCTCAGATTTCGAGGAAACCAGTTTCATTGGATCCATAATAATGAATTATAATATGCCGCCAAATTTCATGGCAATCAAACTAATCGGTTGGTCATGCGAGTTCGAAACGCGTAGAAATTAATATCAGAAATTAAATATAATAATTGGGTTTGAAAAGCTATCTTCTGCATACGATTGAATTAGAGAACGAGACTAGTTCCATTGCATTCAGAAATGGGGTATAACATATAGAACGACAAGCGGTAGGTCTTGATAGGAGTTTGAAATTGTCAAACATTTTATAGCTTGTTAGTTTAAATAAAAATAATATATATAATATATGTTGACAATGCCTTAGCCCATACCTAACACTCTAGCCCATACTCCCTAACATGTCGTGCCCAAACTTTATTTTCTTTTAAAAACCTGCGTATACCAAAGAATTTGAGTTTTCCTTTTTCAAGCCCTAGCCGTGCAACCAACGGCCGAGGTTCATCAGCAACGATCGGCTTCGTTTCAGGACGAGCGTTCAATGGAGAAGTGGGTCGGCATGGCAAGACAAAGAAATTGGACGGTTGAGATCGGCATTGGTGGTGTAGTTCATCGGCAAATCGCCTCGAACGCTGCGAGTTTTGGGTTCCAGATCTTCGACGTTGGTGGCAAGTGCGGCTTCAGTGAGGGCGGTCGAGGTTTGGGCGAAGCTTGGGGGCGGCGCGAGGTGTACGTCAGCGGCGAACGTTGGCTCAGGCAATGTCGACCTGGAAGGCGCGTTTGGAAGAAGGTTTGGGGGGCTGTTTAATTCATTAATAAGGGTTATTTAGAGTTAATATGTAATTAGTTAATAAATGAAAAAAATTATATTAATTAAATTGTAAATCTTATATTAATGATAACATGCTCATATTAGGTTGTAATAGAACGTGGTCAGTCGCGTTAGGATTGTAATCGACGTAAACTATGAAATGGAGTTGGTTTGGTTTGATTTGGAGCTTGTTGGAATTTAAGCTAAAATCGAACGACCGTTCGGTTTTAGTCCAAATCAGAACGTTTCGGCGAAAATAAAAATCAATGTGAGTTAAACTCACATTAAATTTTATTATATCATATCAATGATGTTATAAACGATTATTGATTGCTGGGATGTTAGTTAAATTGTTTGATTGCTTTTTTGGTTGAATTTCCATTTGGAAATTGGATGACATATTAATTTGGTCGTTATGAACCCATATGATTATCTATATATTATTTATAACCATTGTTTTGCAGGGAAATCTGTAGAGAGACCCTGAAGGGTTTCTCGCCAATAATTATTTATTTACATCCTTATGCTTTTATATTGATGTTTAAATGAAATAAATCCTGATATTCCATTTAAATTGTTTAAACGTCGTTATAGCGATTTTCGCTATACCGTTTTTCATCCCCAAAACCCTATCGTAGGTTTTTGAACTTGAGCTTGTGTTTTCACTAAATAGAATGTTAAAAATTCATTAATCATTTTGATTAATGATAATTTAAAATAATTAACCCAATTTAACTAATGATTTTGATATTAATTTACCAATTGATTAAATTATGTTTAAAATTGGTTTATCTTTGATTTAAATAAGGAAAATATTTAATTAATCATTTTAACTAATGATTTCTTAAGTTTAATTAATTATTTTAATTAATGATATTTAAAAGTAATTAATCATTTTAAATAATGATGTTTGAATTCAATTAATCATTTAATTAATGATTTTTTTTAATTTAACTAATTGTTTTAACTAATGATATTTGGAATTTAGTTAAATCATTCTAATTAATGACGTTATATAGTTAAATAAATCATTTTAACAAATGATGTTTTAATTAATCGTTTAAATAATGAGGTTTGAATTTAGTTAATCCAATTAATTTATTAAACGTAATTAATTGTTTAATTAATGACATTTAAAATTACCTAATCATTTTAATTAATGATGTTTGAGATTAATTATTCATTTAATCAACGATTATTTGAATTTAATAACTGATTTAATGTTTTTAAAGTTAATAAACTAATTTAATAAAGATACAAAGTTAATTTAACGAAAGTGTTTTTGAAATAATTAACTATTTTATATAAAGATAAATGATTTGTTTATTAAAAGAAAATTCGGATACTTGTCAAAGATCACATAACAAGTTTTGACAAGATAAGGGAAAATTTTGGGTAAGTTAAAAAGGAATTGGAACTCGATTATTGGGATGTTAAGTTGGATAATCTACTGGGTGTCGATCTGATGTTGATTTAGGCCTTCGGGGTCGAGCACTTGGAAAAATTATTCTCTAAATGTTTTTACAATCAGAAACTAATCATAATGGGAAAGCAAGGGGTTAAGCAATTAATTGAATGAGGCTTAACGATTCTGTATACATTTGAGATAATAAATATTGTTTTAAAATTTATAAATAATGATTTATAAATGAGAAAATCCTCTAAAAGGGATTATTTATAAATAAAGCTAAGTGTGCATTGTTTTTGGGTTAATAGTAAACAATGTTTTAACAACAATTGTTTTGTCCCTTGTTTTTAATACACTTAGTATTATAAATGTTGTCTTATAAAAGAACGGTTTGAAAGAGTATTTCTAAAAATGTTCTACCAATACTATAATATGGAAATCAAGCACAAGTTCTATTTTTTGAAAAAAGAAAAAGTTTGATTCGTTTATGGAAATGAATTATTTTCGTTGTAACGACCTATAATTTTCGACGATTTAAATTAGTTAATTTAATAAGATTAGGTAATTAACTATTGAAAGAAATAAAAAATTTTGAATTATATTAATGAAATAATAACTAGAATGCAAGGTAACCATGTTAATTTAAGTCAATTATTAACGACTTTAAAGAAATTCCAATTAATTGAAACAATAAAAGTGTTATACTTGGTTATAAGTAAATATAGGCAAACAAATGTAAATATTGAATTAATTAATGAATTAATATATAATGAATGGTAATTGAATAAAAATTGGTGTCATGTAAGTATTTATAACCTTTGTTTGAAAGTGATAAACTAATAGGTGTAATAAAGAGTTAATGGTAATAATTATTGTATATTACCTATTTATTTAGCCTGTTAATTTAAATTGGAAATAAATTTCAATAAATGTAATTAAATATTATGTTAATATAAATTAAGTTAATATTTGGAAATAATGTTAATTTTATTCATAATATGATAATTGGGAATAAAAAAGAATATTAATTTATTGGAATTTGAATTATAATAATTGGATTAATTGCAATTAAATGAAATTAAATATTTAAATATTACGTAAATGGAAATTAAGATAATATTGGGAAATATTAATGTACACAGATATAAACCAATGTTAGTTATATCCTTACCATAATAAAGACTTGAATAACAAGGTTTAAAATTTAATAAATGGATTTTTGGAATTTTAATTTATAATTTCTGAATTTAATGAAATTGAAATTAAACACTAAAATTGATGGATTAATCAACTTTGACATCTAAATTTGTTTAAATTATTGTAAGTGATTAAGAAATCAAAAATGATAGAAGTTGTAAATTATTAAAATTTAAACTGAAAATGTGGTTTAATTAATTAACTATTAATTTATTTAATTAATATGAAAATAGCCATTTTGGTCACTGACTCAAATTTCGACGAAACCAGTTTCATCGGGTCCGTAACGGTGAATTATTTTAGAATTTCAAGTTTCGTAACGATCGGATTTGTCGTTTGATCGTACGGACTCGAAGCGCCCAGAAGCCAATTTAATTGAAATCAATTTGAAATAAGCAGATTTTAACATAACTTCTTCATACGATGGAATTAGGACCCGAAATCTGTTCCATTGAATTTAAATTATTTGAAACCATCTATTTTGATATATGGGATGACCCATTTTCGTTTCGAAGACAGAACGGGCTTTTATGGGTCGTTTATCGTTCAAAATCCAAATCAAATCGTATCCGTTCTCTCTATCTCTGATCTACCTATAAATATCCTATTATAAACCCTAGCTCCTTCTTATTTTCATTTGTCTGTACGTACAATTCATTTGTCCACTTCTCCTTCTCAATGGCAGACAAAATAAAACCAATTCCAAATTCAATTGCAAACCAAAATCAAATTCAAAATTTAACTCCTCCAAACCCTATTAAATTATATATCGATTTGAAGCTCTAGACGAGCGCAGGCTTGATTTGCAGTCTGTTTTTTGATTTAGATTTTTGAGTGGCCAGAAATAGTTGATTTTGTCTCGGCCGTTCGTACACGAAGGTGTAGTTTAACAGTGGATCTGCGATTTGGTTGCGATCGGAGGGTGTCGTCTTGGAGAGGGTGTCGAGGCGAGTAGATCTGTACGGTTCAACTATGCCAGAGGGGTTTGGGTGGTCGTGGTTGTTCTGAGTTTTGGGGCGGCGGTGGGTTCGTTTGGGCTCGCTACGTAGGCGCGCGAGGTGACTGTATGGGCGGCCGTCCATGGCGAGGTCGGCGGTGGCGTTCGATCTGGCTAAAGATCGACGAGGCGATGGCGAAATTTGGATGAAGTTCAGCGAATAGGTGGTGGCTGTAGTTAGGGTTCACGAGTTTGGTATGCGTGCGTGAGAAGAAAATTCTGCCGACGTGTTAGATGAGGTGGCGTATTCTTATTTGTATATTTATTTTTATTTTATTTAAATTGTTTAACTTCTAACGTGTTTAACTTTCCCATACGAGGTCCGTTTCACGCGCGGTTTTCTCCGCTAGAATCATATTGAAATTTCTGACACTTTGATGCTTGTTTGGACGAATTCTTAGACCGTTCAAATTTTTGGCTTAAATTGAATTTAAATTTGATTTAAATTCAAAGGTGAGTGTTTTAACCCACTCACAACTTCTAAAATTTATTATGTTAGTTAAATTAATTTTTGATGTGATTAGAAATTTATTTATGACTGTTTGGTATATTTTAAATCATTATATCAGTTAATTTGAATTTATTTGAATTAAATCGTTATTTAATTTATTATTGAATTTAAATTGCCAGTTAAATACCTGTTATTGATTATCAGTTCTATATTGATATTTATTGATTGATTTGGATGATGATTGTGATGAATGTTTGATTTGTTGTATTAGATGAATGGATGTTTTATTTTATATCATTATAAACTGCAAGTTCACTATGGGTTGAAATGATACATACCCGAATGATCAATAGATTAAGGAAAAATCATTATGGGTTGAAATGATAGACTCAAGCGATTTTATGGATTTTATTATTAATTCGGGATTGCGGTTTGAAATGATATATGACTGTAAAATTTTAAATTGCGGATTGAAATGATAAATATCCGTATCACTTGACCCTAGGGTAGAGAACTATATACGGACACCGGATTGGTTAAATTAAATGATTTTAAAATCCCTAATTTTCGAATTTAATTAAATGATATTTTGAAATTAAATTTGATTTATGTAAATTGAAGTATTATTGGAAAAATCAAGTTTATGATGAAATGTGAATTGGTTTAAATGAAATTGCTTTAAGAAATTAAATTGGAAGTTTAATGTTAAACTTTTAAGTATAAATGAAATTCTATCGAAATTAAGTTATTGAAGTTGTTTGAAAATAACTTTGAAATATTTTGAAATTGGAGCAATTCGAATTGATATTTGAAACTGAATTTGAAACGGGATGAAATTCCATAGTTTATTGAAACTTAATAATTGAAGGTTTGAAATTTGGTTTGTTGACTTGGAAATTTAAAATGGTCCAAATGTGTTGAAATGGAATGAATAGTTTAATTTGATATAAATTCCAAATTCATGTTTTAATATAAACTGATTTAAAAAAAATATTATTTCAAAATTTCTAATTATTAAGATTTCAAAGTATTAAATTTTTTTTAACCTGTATTAATTTTATTAAATCATTTTAACCTATTTTAAACCATTTAATTTATTTAAACTAATTAACCTTTTTAACTTATTTTAAATCTAATTAATCTATTTTAAAGCTATTTAATCTATTTTAATTATATTTAATCTATTTTAATTATATTTAATCTATTTTAAATCTATATTAACTATTTAAAACTATTTTCTTTTAAATTCCAAACTAAGTAAAAGGGATGGGTTTATATTCAAATTCTCGATTTTTAAGTGAATATGGATAATGATGCTATAACCTAAGTTGGGATTTAAATAACATATTTGGTTTAATATGATAATTTTGAAATGAGAGTTTAGCCTATTTCGGAAATATGACTTTTGAAAGGAAATATAATTTCGAACTACGATTTCAATGTGATATAATTTCGGAAGTAAGTAATGATTTTGAAAGTGATATGATTTGAATTGAATATGATATTTTGATATCATTTATGAAATGATTTTGGAAATGTAAAAGAACCATCAGGTGTGTAATAAGCGATTGGTTGTTAAAGAGACCGGGATCGGATATGGGCATACTCTCTGTCGATACCGAAAACCACTTTAACAACTATGTACGCGGTGGAGATTCCAGAATGAAGTAGGATGGTGGCGGCGATCCTATAAGGTATATACGTGGACCTAACTCCCATGAGTTAGCATAAGGTGGCTAAAACAGGAGCAATCGACGGGCTAAGTGAGGTCATTCCTTCGATCGGGCACATTCCATCGATACTATATTCTGACTTTGCGATTTATTTGGTGGTCACCCTCGATTTTTTTGATTCGGGAGTGTGTTCCAAGGTGGGCGGTAGTAGCTGCTATGCGTTACCACCAGTCCGGAAGTGTAATTGGTATATCTACCCTGGCATTGCCTAGTTGTGCCGTGTCATCTACCCTAGCGCGCCTTCTACGAGTTTGGTTTGTACCATACCTATGGAGTGCCCTCTGACGGCACCCAGTACGGGTGGGATTACGGTACTGTATAGACTATGGGAATATATAAAATGTGTTAAGGAGGATATGGGTAACGCCTTAACGCTATTTTAATACTTTACTTTACTGTAGACATATTATAATAGTGTATTGTACTACATAGTAGATAGTTTAACGGATCCTTAGGAGATGTGAATCCCGAATATCTCTTAAGTTACTACACTCACGTTAGACACTGGATAAGAGATGTCAAACCCCGTAAACATCTCCAATGCCATTCCACTCATATTTATTTACCGTTGATTTAACTTACATAAGATCTTTTAGTTCTGACTCGAGTTTTTTGTCTTTTCAATTCGTTCGGGTCGGCCTGAGCATTTCAGGATTTGAAGACCTTATTTCTAGAGGACGAAGACGAAGATTTGTACTACTATTATTTACTATATTTATTCCACTGCGTTCATACTGTTCCGCTGCATTATCATTTGTTTATCTCTGATATGTGTAACTCTGAATTTTGTATTTTGTAAGTATAATCAAATGTTTTGTATACAGCTTCATGAACTTTTATTTGATTATTATATTTTGTAATTCCGCTGCGAGATTTTATTTTGTTTTTTTTCTTCTTTCTTTGCTTTTTCTTATTCACCCCAATAACAATCCACCCTTCTGTATGGTTTGAGTCGGCATGTGTGTCTGCTTAAAACGTACAAAAAGGCGGGATGTTACAGTTGGTATCAGAGCTTTGGTTTAGTGATAACCTTAGATTTGTGGGGTCTGACTCTTTAAAAATAGGGTAGTAATACCCTAGAATGAGTCATTGAGAGTATATATATGAGAGAGCGTATTTGTTAGTATTATAAAAAGGTTTTATATTGTGTTAATTTGTTCCGTTTTGTATTTATAAATTCTGGTTGGTGCATAGGACGCTATGACATCAATAGGGATTTCTAAACACTTAATAGGACAGACCGACACAATATTTGTTTTGAAATATAGATAAATGAAATAATTTTACCTATTGTATATTTTTATATATAAAATAATGATTTATAATTATATATATTTGGTTGTTAGGTAGTGAAATTTATAAATAGTAGTTGGAAATAAGATTTGAAAATAAAATAAATGAAATTTGGAAATTTAGAACTTAAGTTCCGCGGTTTTTGAAAATTTCTTTCGAATAATTTTGGAATACAATAATACTATTATTTAGAAGAATTTTCTGATATAAATATTTCAATATAATTTGAAAGAATTGTTTTAATGAAATTTTAGGAAGAAATAAGTTCTGTACTCCCCTCTCTGTCGTTGGAAAATAATTTCGGTGATGAGTGCACGCATCCTCGACATTCATTTCGAGTTTCAAAGTGGGAAGGTCATTGTAGTAGTTTTACTACAGATCTATTTTGATAAACAAATAAAAAAATTAAGTTTAAATATGATTAGATAAAAGTTATGAGTATATATATGTATGTATGTATGTATGTATGTATGTATGTATTATTTTAAATGATTTGAAATGGAACCCGACATCTAGTTCTTAAGTTTCTATAAATTAGAGATTTCAACTATTGTAATGGAATAAAATTTTAATTATTTAATAATTGAAACTTCTAAACGAAAATAAGAAATTATATGCTAAGTTATAACTGAAATATACAAGGAATTTGAAATTTGTAACTTGTAAACGAAAGAATATGAAAATAAGAAATGATAATTATTAAACCTTAAGCTAATTAAAATAACTAAGTCAAACTTGTGTAACTTTCAATTGCATTCTTAAAGACATATATATATATATATATAACTTACCAATTATAAAAAGTGGAAATGTTAAAAGAATATGTAATGGAAATTTTACAAGTAAAACTTATGTAATGGAAGTGTTCATTGAAATTTACTTTTATAAATAAGAAATTTGATATGAAAATAGTTATAAACTTGAGTTAAAATTGTAATACTACTAATTAAATGAAATAGAAAATGAGTACTATAAGTAAAGGATTTTGAACTTAAGTTAATATTGAAACTATTTATAATTGAAGTAAATAATAAAATGAATGTGATGCAATAAAAGAAATTAACATGATATGAACAAATAAAATGAATTTTTGGATTATATAAGGGACATACAGGTTATGGAAGCAATTGCCACTGCTTTTAGTTTCGTAATTAAGAGTTGTTTGCCCGACAAATAGGTACGTTCGCGGATTACGGTTATAGCGATATTATATTATTTTCCCACTGTTGGTGTAACGACCCGTATTTTTACGGATCGACAAGTTCGTCAAAATCTGGAATTTTCAGCATTTTAAGACACTTCAGATTTTGAGTATAATATGTCTAAGTCCTAGGTCGTGAACGACCTAAGAGCTAAGACGTGACCGACCTATAGAATGGTAGCGAGTTAAGAGCTATGTTGTAGACGACTTAGGGATGTGGTGCGACCTAAGGATGTTGGGTTTAGGTCGTAGGCGACCTAAGATAGGAGACTTAAGGGTTTTGAGCGACCTAAGAGATAGGTCGGTAACGACCTAAGGAGGACCAGCGGTTAGGTTGTGTAGTGGTTTAGGTCGCGAGTTAGTTTGGGACAACCTATAGAATGTTAGCGACCTAGTATATAGTTAGGTCGGCAACGACCTAAGGAAGATGGGGCTGTAGTGAGCGACCTAAGAGTTGAGTGGTAGGTCGTAACACCATTAGGTCGCGTGGGTGCTAAGTTGTTAGGTCGCAGGGTTTTGTAAGTCTTAGGTCGTAGCTTAGTAAGTTGTTAGGTCGCGTGTGTTTTAGTAGTTAGGTCGTAAGCGACCTATGGGGTGCTTTGTTCGTTAAGTCGAAGGATGGGTTGCCTCTTAAGTAGTAAGTCGTATACCCAGTTAAGTCGTAACCTCGTTATGTCGTAGGTCGGCAAGGCAGTTAAGTGTTTGGTCGCGTTAAGACGTGGGTGTTTTGTAGGCAGTTAGGTCGACAACGACTTAAGTTAGGTCGTGGACTTCTATGGTTGTTAAGTCGCGATGTGTTAGGTCGCTGAGGAGTTGAGTCGTAGCCTATGTGTTAAGTCGCGCGTTGCGTTAGGTCGTAGGTCGCTGGGTGTTTGGATGCGCAGAAGTGTTAGGTCGGAGAGGCTTAGGTCGTAAGTCGGAAGCGACTTAGGGAGATAGCCAGATTTCGACTTAAGGAATTTCAGCTATAAATAGGAGGGGTTGTTCTCACTTTTTGGGATCCGGATTTTGAAGCGACGAAGTGCTGCCATTTTGAGAGCTCGACTTCTACACTTCTTCACTTCTTTCCTCCACTCTAATCTAGTGCTTCCATCCATCCAAATTGAAGATCCAAGAGCTTAGATTGAAGATCTTCATCTTTTCAAGAGAGATTTCTTCGTTTGAAGCGGATTCGTGATAGATCAAGCTTGATCCTTTGCTGTCCAGATCTGAAGCGTGTTGATTTGGGGTTGTTTAGGTGATTTGGTGAGTGGTGATTATCTCTCACACAGATCCAAAGGAGTATATCGGATTGTTGGCTCGATTTGGTGTTAAAATAGGGATTTCCATGCATTTTCTTCATCCAAAGTGTAGATCCATATAGATCCATTGTTCATGATGATGTTACATCCATTTTATCATATGTTAACCTATGCAAGTTCATTCATCAAGTTTGTAGAGATATAATCCATGTTTTCATGCTTATTGGACTTTCAACCCTTTAATTACGAAAATGCCATTATTGTTATAATTGTCTACTTAGATCATATTTGAATGCTTGATTGCTTGGATTGATGTTTGATTTGATTGATTATTATGAACTAGATGATTGATGATTAGATTTAGATCGAAGATGATCCAAAAGCTAAGGGAAAGGCTCTTGAATTGGGAAAGCTGCTCGTGGCATATGTAGCGGGATGATGAAGCTCTTATGCATAGATTTGATGATGTGATGTTGAGGTGAGGCTTTGCGAGGATGTAATGAAGCGAGGAATCATGTGATGAAGACTTGGTCTAATCCAGACAGGATCATTCCAAGCAGGTTGATAACTCGGTGATATGATTCGAGTTGAGGATAATGAATGGATATGAGAATAGTCGTCGAGGAGGATGACTAGGAGGCTTGGATAGCATCGTTGTTGAAGGTTCTAGCATGCTCTAAGCAAGAGTACGTTTGGGCAGATTCGATAGTCCCAACGGCCAACTGTTGATGGTCGAGTACTCTGGGCAGATTCGATAGTCCTAGGCACGGGCTACGACGACGTGCGGGAGTTATGTCTAGAACCGGGGTTTCCATTAGCCCTTGACGGACGGCTGAAAGAATGTGCCGGTCATTCAATTAACGGTGAAATCGAAGCAATGATAACAGTGATAGCCAGAGTCATGGATGTTTGGTTGTATCGTCATTCGGACCCAAGAGCGGTATTTTCTGGGTGCTTATCTGATTTAGGCCTTGGTACTTGGAAAACATCGCCCTTGACTCGAGTGATAGTAGCTTTACTTTAAATTGTATGCTCTGCTATGTTTGCTTCTGCTTAGTGTGTGTCTGGGGGCTATCACTGTAGAATGAGGTTGGAGTGGGAGGGTTGTATTCCTATTCCTTTTCCTTTATGCTCTTTTGGTATGTTGTTAGTTAATTTACTGCTCACTAAGACTGTTGTCTGACTCAAGGCTTTATGTTTAATTCTTATTGCCTTGGGCTGTTCGTCCATTGTTGGGACGGGCAGACTAGGTAGCAGGTGACAGGTGTTGTTCTCTTCTCACGATGCTGATATCGAAGACGAGCTGGAGGGTTGCATATTATATTCTTATTATATGTACCGGATGTTCTGCTGTTTTGTATTCTCTGAGAGATATGTAGTGAGGCTTGATGTATTGACTATTTGGATACTTGTATTCAACTATTATAGAGTTTTATATGATGGCATTTTGTTCTGTAAAGCTTCACTATACATATGTTCTATTGTATTTTGTCCATGCGCTGTGAGCAATACGATAGATTCTGTTGTTTTAATTTATCTTGACAATCGTCCATGGTCGCCTGGCACACTTTACAGTGCACTTTCTCTAGATTCGGTGCAGGGGTCATGAGCGGTCGTCACATTTGGTATCAGAGCATTGGTTAATCGATTTTACCCAACGCTCGCTGAAGTAACCACGTATGAGAGACGTAATTGTATTTTGATGGATGAATACTATATATAATATAGTAGCTTAGTAGAGTTGAGTCCTTTATGCAGTTGTTTCTTTAGATGTTCTAATCATTCCTTTTTATAGATATTGAGAATGAGTCGAAGAGGGAGACCAGCTGCTAGGGAAGGCCGTGCTACTGAAGAGACTGCTGATTATGCAGCCATGTTCGAAGCTATGATGACTTCGATCATGAGGAGGATACCAGTTCCGGGGGCGGCAGTTGATGTTGGAGTTCAAGTCCAAACTTCGAAACCAGTGGATTTTGCTAAGTTGTGCAAGGATTATACTGCTCTTGGAGGGAAGGTTTTCTTGGGAACAGAATCAACTATCGAAGTCCAGAGATGGATAGATGCTTGTAGAAGGATCTTTGGTGATTTGGGAATTGATGATGCAACTAAGAGGAAGTTGGCATCAAGGCAGCTTCAAGGGAGAACCTCTGATTGGTGGAACTCTATTACCATCAATACTGCGGAGGAAGAGATTACTTGGGAGCAATTCCAAGCTAGATTTGAAGCTAAGTTCATTTCTACAGCTCAGAAGTCTGTTCTGTTCAAGAGGTTTGTGGAGCTCAAGCAAGGAGGGAGATCTTTTCTTGAGTATGTTTCTGAGTTTGAAGCTTTGTCCAAGTATGCTCGGTCATATATTAAATCCGCTTATCAGAAGAATGAGAAGTTTGTGACCGGCTTGGATAGTTATCTTGGGAGGCAGTTGGTGGATCATTTGGACGATTCATTTGAGAAGCTTATGGAGAAAGATCTTAGGCATGAGAGTCTGTTTCCTAAGGATGGATCTGTTGTTGCTGTGACCAGGGAAGAGCCTAAACCCCAGCAGGGTGGAAACAAGAAGAGGAAGGAGCAGCAGCATAAGGGTAAGGATGGCCAGAAGAAGCTGAAAGGCGAAGTGACTTGCTACAATTGTCAGCAGAAGGGCCATTTCTCGAAGGATTGTAAGAATCCGAAGGTGCCAATGAAGTGTCACAACTGTGACAAGCCAGGGCATTTCAGGAAGAATTGTCCAGAACCGAGGAGGGACAAGCAGATTGTGCAAGCTTATGCTTTGGGAGCTGTTCCGTCGTCTTCAAAAGCTCCTACTGCTGAAGAGAAAGGAAAGAGTGTGGTTGTTCAAGGTACTCTTTTCCTATGTGGTGTTCCAGTTAGAGTTTTGTTTGATACTGGAGCGTCGCATTCGTTTGTTTGTAATGAACTCGTAGGCCGGTTAGATTTGAAGCCGGATATTGTTGATAGGCCATTGGTTGTGACTAATCCAGTTGGGGGTTCGTCTTGTTTGTGTATGATATGCCGTGGTCTAGTTGTATCGAGTCATGGTTGCTCTTTTGTTTGTGATTGCTTTGTTCTGAACTTTGCGGGGTTCGGAATTATTTTGGGTATGGACTGGCTTAGGAAGTATGCGGCTAAGGTTGATTGCGAGAGGTTGGAAGTGACAGTCGAGAATGTGGAGGGGCGAAAGGTTGTGATACGATGTAAGCATGAGGAAGGCGTCTTCATGAGCTTCATGTATTCGCTGGTTGTTCCACGGGATGGAATGTCATCAGTGCCGATCGCTAATGGATTCAAGGATGTCTTTGACGAAGTCAAAGGGTTGCCGCCGCATAGAGAGATCGAGTTTCGTATAGATCTAGTTGAAGGAGCCAGACCTGTTGTGATGCCTCTTAGGCGGATGGCGCCTAGGGAACAACATGAGTTGAAGGTGCAAGTTGATGACCTTTTACAGAAAGGATTCATTCGGCGTAGTGTGTCCGAGTGGGGTGCACCAGTTGTGTTTGCAACCAAGGCAGATGGATCGTTGAGATTGTGCGTCGATTATCGTGAGCTGAATAAGGTGACTAAGAAGAACAAGTATCCATTGCCGAGAATAGATGACTTGTTTGATCAGCTTCACGAAGCTAAGGTGTTTTCTCAGATGGATTTGGCAACAGGATTTCACCAGTTGAGAGTGGCTAAGGATAGTGTGCCGAAGACTGCTTTTCGGACACCATCGGGTTTCTTTGAGTGGCTAGTAATGCCGTTTGGATTGACTAACGCACCAGCATATTTTGTGGATCTTATGAATAGAGTGTTCAGAGATCAGTTGAACAAGTTCATACTTGTGTTCGTCGATGATATTCTGATTTATTCCAGAACGGAAGAGGAGCACAAGACGCACTTGCGTATTGTTTTGGAAATCTTGCGGAAACATCAGCTGAAGGCTAAGTTTTTGAAGTGTCACTTCTGGAAGAGTGAAGTAAGGTTCTTAGGCCATGTGATTTCTGGAAATGGGATAGCGGTTGATCCCGCTAAGGTGGCAGCAATCCAGGATTGGGTTAGACCTAAGAATGCATCTGATGTGAGATGTTTTCTTGGATTAGCAGGATATTATCGACGGTTTATCAAAGACTTCTCCAAGGTAGCTGCACCGTTAACATGATTAACGAAGAAGAACCAAGTGTTCAGTTGGGATGCTAAGTGTGAGCAAGCTTTCGGAATCCTGAAAGAGCGATTGACGAGTGCTCCTGTTTTGACTATTCCTAGTGGGAATGATGAGATGGTGGTTTACACCGACGCATGTGGTACTGGACTTGGAGCAGTGCTGATGCAGAGAGATAAAGTTGTTGCGTATGCCAGTCGACAACTGAAGCCGCATGAAAGGAATTACCCGACTCATGATTTGGAGTTAGCGGCAATTGTTTTTGCTCTGAAGATGTGGAGACATTATTTATTGGGAGTTCGATTCGAGTTGTTTACGGATCACAAGTCGTTGAAGTATCTTTTCTCCCAAAAGGATTTGAATCTTCGACAGCAACGTTGGCTAGAGTTTTTGGCATCATATGATTTTGGTATAGCTTATACTCCGGGAAAAGGTAACGCAGTGGCAGATGCGTTAAGTCGAAGACATGCAGGATTGGGAGCCATGTTTTCAGAATGGAAGAGTCTCGAGTATTTAGCTGGATTTGACTTCAAGCCTAGATGCGAATTGGAACCTGAGATGTTGGCAAACTTATCAATAAGACCCACTCTTGTGGAAAGGATTGGCGAGAGCCAAAAGCGAGATGATAAGCTTGTCAAGATTATCCGTGAATTGGAATCTGGATTGGATCCAGAAAAGGATAAAGGATTCGAGGTCGATCGAGAGGGTTGGCTTCGGAAGCAAGGACGACTAGTTGTTCCCGATATAGATGAATTGAGGAGTGAAGTTCTGAAGGAAAGTCATCACTCGAAGCTGACAATTCATCCAGGTGGAAATAAGATGTATCGGGATATGAAGAGAACCTACTACTGGGAAGGTATGAAGAAGGATGTTGGAAATTTTATTTCCAAGTGTATGAACTGCCAGTTGGTGAAGGCCGAACAGAAGAAGCCAAGCGGATTGCTTCAACCATTAGAAGTTCTTACATGGAAGTGGGAGCAGATATCGATGGATTTTATTGATGGATTGCCTAGAACCAGAATGGGAAATGAAGGGATTTGGGTCATTGTGGATCGTCTGACTAAGAGCGCAAGATTCATTCCTGTTCGACCGACTAGGACTGCATCAAAGTTGGCTGAGTTGTATGTTAAGTGGATAGTTCGATTCCATGGTATTCCGAAGAGTATAGTGAGCGATCGAGATCCATTGTTCACTAGTGGATTTTGGAAGAGCTTCCAGGAAGTTTTGGGAACCGAGTTGTGTTTGAGTACAGCTTATCACCCTCAGACAGATGGTCAGACCGAGAGAGTCAACCGAGTTTTGGAAGATCTTCTTAGAGCATGTGTTTTGGACTTCGGAGGATCATGGGAAGATCACCTTCATTTGGTGGAGTTTGCATACAACAACAGTTACCAGTCAAGTATTGGTATGGCACCGTATGAGGCATTGTATAGAAGACCGTGTAACTCTCCGACATGTTGGTTGGAAACTGGAGAAAAGTTGATGCTTGGGCCAGAGATGATTCGTCAGACTTCAGATTGTATAGAGATCATTCGGCAACGAATGAAGGCAGCCCAAGACCGTCAGAAGAGTTATGCTGATAAGCGTCGAAAGGATTTGGAATTTGACGTAGGAGATATAGTTTTTATGAAGATTTCCCCACTGAAGAATGTTATTCGATTCGGGAAGAAAGGAAAATTGACTCCGAGATTTGTTGGACCATTCCCGATTATCGAGCGAATTGGAAAGCTCGCTTACAGATTGGAGTTACCAGAGAAGATGTCGAGTGTGCACAATGTTTTTCATGTATCATATCGACGGAAGTATGTGCACGACTCGAGTACGGTGGTTTCTGCTGATAGCTGTGAAGATTTCGAAGTTGATCCAGTCGATAGAAGACCTCGTAAGCTGCTTCGTGTTGTGGAAACCGACACGAAACAGCTTAGAAGGAAGGTAGTTAAGTTGCTCAAGATACAATGGAGTGATGATGATAACGACTGCACGTGGGAGGAGGAAGAGAGGATTAAGGCAGCTCATCCTGAACTCTTCAAGGTATGGCCCTAAGGTGTCGTGTCATCTCGCGATATTGTAACTTGTTCTAGTTTTAGAATTCTGTACGCTAAGCTAGAATTGGATGCATGGTTTGTTGATTGCGATGGATGGTAGGCGTACAGAATAGTTTTTGATTGCTATGATTGTTTGGAATTTCGGGGGCGAAATTCCTAAGGGGGAGAGAATGTAACGACCCGTATTTTTACGGATCGACAAGTTCGTCAAAATCTGGAATTTTCAGCATTTTAAGACACTTCAGATTTTGAGTATAATATGTCTAAGTCCTAGGTCGTGAACGACCTAAGAGCTAAGACGTGACCGACCTATAGAATGGTAGCGAGTTAAGAGCTATGTTGTAGACGACTTAGGGATGTGGTGCGACCTAAGGATGTTGGGTTTAGGTCGTAGGCGACCTAAGATAGGAGACTTAAGGGTTTTGAGCGACCTAAGAGATAGGTCGGTAACGACCTAAGGAGGACCAGCGGTTAGGTTGTGTAGTGGTTTAGGTCGCGAGTTAGTTTGGGACAACCTATAGAATGTTAGCGACCTAGTATATAGTTAGGTCGGCAACGACCTAAGGAAGATGGAGCTGTAGTGAGCGACCTAAGAGTTGAGTGGTAGGTCGTAACACCATTAGGTCGCGTGGGTGCTAAGTTGTTAGGTCGCAGGGTTTTGTAAGTCTTAGGTCGTAGCTTAGTAAGTTGTTAGGTCGCGTGTGTTTTAGTAGTTAGGTCATAAGCGACCTATGGGGTGCTTTGTTCGTTAAGTCGAAGGATGGTTGCCTCTTAAGTAGTAAGTCGTATACCCAGTTAAGTCGTAACCTCGTTATGTCGTAGGTCGGCAAGGCAGTTAAGTGTTTGGTCGCGTTAAGACATGGGTGTTTTGTAGGCAGTTAGGTCGGCAACGACTTAAGTTAGGTCGTGGACTTCTATGGTTGTTAAGTCGCGATGTGTTAGGTCGCTGAGGAGTTGAGTCGTAGCCTATGTGTTAAGTCGCGCGTTGCGTTAGGTCGTAGGTCGCTGGGTGTTTGGATGCGCAGAAGTGGTAGGTCGGAGAGGCTTAGGTCGTAAGTCGGAAGCGACTTAGGGAGATAGCCAGATTTCGACTTAAGGAATTTCAGCTATAAATAGGAGGGGTTGTTCTCACTTTTTGGGATCCGGATTTTGAAGCGACGAAGTGCTGCCATTTTGAGAGCTCGACTTCTACACTTCTTCACTTCTTTCCTCCACTCTAATCTAGTGCTTCCATCCATCCAAGTTGAAGATCCAAGAGCTTAGATTGAAGATCTTCATCTTTTCAAGAGAGATTTCTTCGTTTGAAGCGGATTCGTGATAGATCAAGCTTGATCCTTTGCTGTCCAGATCTGAAGCGTGTTGATTTGGGGTTGTTTAGGTGATTTGGTGAGTGGTGATTATCTCTCACACGGATCCAAAGGAGTATATCGGATTGTTGGCTCGATTTGGTGTTAAAATAGGGATTTCCATGCATTTTCTTCATCCAAAGTGTAGATCCATATAGATCCATTGTTCATGATGATGTTACATCCATTTTATCATATGTTAACCTATGCAAGTTCATTCATCAAGTTTGTAGAGATATAATCCATGTTTTCATGCTTATTGGACTTTCAACCCTTTAATTACGAAAATGCCATTATTGTTATAATTGTCTACTTAGATCATATTTGAATGCTTGATTGCTTGGATTGATGTTTGATTTGATTGATTATTATGAACTAGATGATTGATGATTAGATTTAGATCGAAGATGATTCAAAAGCTAAGGGAAAAGCTCTTGAATTGGGAAAGCTGCTCGTGGCATATGTAGCAGGATGATGAAGCTCTTATGCATAGATTTGATGATGTGATGTTGAGGTGAGGCTTTGCGAGGATGTAATGAAGCGAGGCATCATGTGATGAAGACTTGGTCTAATCCAGACGGGATCATTCCAAACAGGTTGATAACTCGGTGATATGATTCGAGTTGAGGATAATGAATGGATATGAGAATAGTCGTCGAGGAGG
The DNA here is from genome assembly GCA_030737815.1 of Allium fistulosum. Lineage (NCBI taxonomy): Eukaryota > Viridiplantae > Streptophyta > Magnoliopsida > Asparagales > Amaryllidaceae > Allium > Allium fistulosum. Next base: position 333,688,860 of record CM060906.1, read on the forward strand.
ATGACTAGGAGGCTTGGATAACATCGTTGTTGAAGGTTCTAGCATGCTCTAAGCAAGAGTACGTTTGGGCAGATTCGATAGTCCCAACGGCCAACTGTTGATGGTCGAGTACTCTGGGCAGATTCGATAGTCCTAGGCACGGGATGCGACGACGTGCGGGAGTTATGTCTAGAACCGGGGTTTCCATTAGCCCTTGACGGACGGCTGAAAGAATGTGCCGGTCATTCAATTAACGGTGAAATCGAAGCAATGATAACAGTGATAGCCAGAGTCATGGATGTTTGGTTGTATCGTCATTCGGACCCAAGAGCGGTATTTTCTGGGTGCTTATCTGATTTAGGCCTTGGTACTTGGAAAACATCGCCCTTGACTCGAGTGATAGTAGCTTTACTTTAAATTGTATGCTCTGCTATGTTTGCTTCTGCTTAGTGTGTGTCTGGGGGCTATCACTGTAGAATGAGGTTGGAGTGGGAGGGTTGTATTCCTATTCCTTTTCCTTTATGCTCTTTTGGTATGTTGTTAGTTAATTTACTGCTCACTAAGACTGTTGTCTGACTCAAGGCTTTATGTTTAATTCTTATTGCCTTGTGCTGTTCGTCCATTGTTGGGACGGGCAGACTAGGTAGCAGGTGACAGGTGTTGTTCTCTTCTCACGATGCTGATATCGAAGACGAGCTGGAGGGTTGCATATTATATTCTTATTATATGTACCGGATGTTCCGCTGTTTTGTATTCTCTGAGAGATATGTAGTGAGGCTTGATGTATTGACTATTTGGATACTTGTATTCAACTATTATAGAGTTTTATATGATGGCATTTTGTTCTATAAAGCTTCACTATACATATGTTCTATTGTATTTTGTCCATGCGCTGTGAGCAATACGATAGATTCTGTTGTTTTAATTTATCTTGACAATCGTCCATGGTCGCCTGGCACACTTTACAGCACACTTTCTCTAGATTCGGTGCAGGGGTCATGGGCGGTCGTCACAGTTGGGAGATATTATTTTGAAATATATTGATATATATTATTATTATTGATATTATTATTTTCTCCCGAGCCTCTCCGTACAAAGGAGACTCTGCCGAAATTTTTTGTGAAATTTTGGACTCAGAAATTTTTGTAAAATGTCTCCAAAATTTATTAATTTGAATATAAAAGGGATTTAATTGTTATAAATTGATATATTTTATTTAAATTATTTAATTTTGTAAATTAATTGTTTATAAATTTAATATTTTGAATAAGATATATTGATTTCTTAATTCTTCTTTTCCCTTCTTTTCCTTTTCAGGGACGAAAAGTTTTTAGTGGGGGAGAGTGTAACGACCCGTAATTTTCGACGATTTAAATTTTTTAATTTAATAAGATTAGGTAATTAAATACTGAAAGAAATAAAAGTTTGTGAATTATATTAATGAAATAATAACTAGAATGCAAGGTAACCATGTTGTAACGACTCGGATTTTTCACGTTCGAAAATCAACATCCGTACTTCACCTTGTACTAGAATGTCGTAGATTCGACCGTTCAAATCCGATTCGCCGGAGCTTATAACAACATTAAGTAAACAACACAGCGGAAAAGAAAAAGAATATAGATATACAACATCTGATACAATATGATACAACAGAATGATACAACAGATATCAATATACATCAGAGATATGATACAAGAAATAGCAGCGGAAAGAAAATAGATAACACCAGCAGCGGATAGAATGTCTCCAATAGAATGATCCAAGATAAGCAACGTCAGTCCATGAACTCCAAGAACTGAACTAGCTCCAGATAATCTACTAAACCTGAATATCTGGAAAAACCCAACTCTAGACTGCCCATGTGGAAAATAGTGGGCACCCAGAGTTTAGGAAGGGAACAATAAACTCCGGATCAGTCATGGGACTGGTGTGAGCAACAAAAACAGTTTATCTTTAAACAAACACAAAAGGCTTTTAAACATTGAAATCCGCAATGTTTTTGGAAAATGAAACTACCATAAGGCCTCCCGCCACACACACAATGCAATCGCAGACTTGGAGGAGATTTCTCCTTATGATAGTCAAACATGCTTACTACGCAAAATCAAAACTCTTTTGATATTATTACTAGTGCATAGTGTGAAAAAACATTTCGAAAATATAATATAAATCTTAGCCAGCATACAACTATTGTTGTATGCTTACTATAGCTACTACGTTCAATACCAGGTTACCGCCACATTCCATAGCAGGTAATACAACTAAAAATCGTACAGGGTTCGTATTGTTTCTTTGGATTTCCAACAAATGATCAGGCTAAGGAACTTCCTTACCGAAATAGAAACGCCTCTGGAAAGACGCCCCGGATCCTAACCGGATCTCTGCAAACAAAAGGCCGACGCTACCTCACGCTGTACAGCTGTAACTAGGTAACTAACACACTGACGCTACCTCACGCTGTACAGCTGTAACTAGGTAACTAACACACGAGTCATGTCATCCCCCGGTCGTTACCGACCTTTATCCGAGCGCTCGATAACCAACATCACACATAATAAATAAAGTGTATCCACATGGGTAAGTATCTGGGCTCCATACCATGATACCACCCTTTATCCAGAAGGAAATGACATACCCTAGGGGCGCTACCCCTACAAACCTTTGTCGCAACATTCCTGTTTCGACCATTACCGGGTTGTGAGGCTCGACGAAGTCTCGTCCACAAAGCCACGCTTTTTCACAAAGCCACGCTTCGATCAACAAATGATCAGCAGCACTTCGTATGCCACATTACCAAATTGGGAATGTATCACTAGTAACCATCAACTACATAACCTCTGAGCTCGTACGTCTCAGAGAAGGGTGTTAAGCTAAGAGAATAAATTCTCCGCCACCAACAGAAATGTATTTGATAGAAACTAGCTTTACATCTCAAAGTGTAACGTCAGACACACATCCATACAAGTCTGTTCCGGGTTCGAACAGAACCGAAGGCACTTCCAAAGAAGCCCTTGCAAATCCGGGTATTCACAATCTCGATCGGACTTCCCATCACTTAGGGAATCTCTATACCGGAGCCATGATGCAGAGAAAATCGATAGGTCATCATATCGCTCTCGCAAATACCCGGTCTTCACCACCGGTCTTCAAATGCTATCCATATCGTCGTATCACTATTCGGAATGGGTTATATGACACAAAGGTCCTCTCCCGGCTAAACCGAATAACGAGCGCAATTAAAAATCATATGGATACTGGGGTCTCAGTTAACTCACAGATTAAAGCTTAAAACTTTTCATTCGAATGGTAAAACAAATTACCATTTCCAATCTTTTAAACAAAAAGATTTATTTCAAAAACCTTCAATGGTTTAAACAATTTCCACACTTTTAATCTTTTAAACAAAAAGATTCAATTCACAAGGTTCGCCCCGTTCACAAAGATTCATTCATAGATTTTCAAATCAATTTCCATTTTAATTGAATTAACTCGTTAAATCCTTAAGTCAAGATTTAACTTATAGCTTTCAAAACTCGTTTTCAAAGATTCATTCATAGTCTTCCAAAACAATTCCATTTCAAGTTAGATTTAACTCATCCGGTCTTTGAAATCAAAGACTCATTTCATAATTTCAAAACATTTCAATTCTATTTCAAACTTGAAATTCTTTCAACACAAATTGGAAGTTCATTACTTTTGTGAAAGCTTTTACTATTTGAAAACAAATAATTCCGTTTTCAGAAAAATCCAGTTATATTTACACGAGTTAAAACCCTTGAATTAAATTCAAATTCCCAAATCGATACCTTTAAAATGGTTTAACCCATATATAACCTGTATAGCATCTTTAATCCCTAGTTTCAAATCATAGGATTCAATTTCAAACTTGAATTCAAATTTAAATCAAATTATTTAAATTTCAAAACTCGATTCAGTTATTCAAAATAACTTTTATCTTTGAAATTCCATTTCAAAAGCTTTTCATATTAAACCCCAAATTTCCAATTTCAAAATCAATTGAAATTAAAATTTCAATTTCAAAAACATCATATTTACATCATCTGTGATTTAACCGATTTCCACGTGAGATCCATATTTGTGTGTGTAAGAGTGTGGTCCAAGGGTTTTACACACAATAGTGCACAATATCAATCATCATAGATATATCAATATCGATAAGCGGTATAATCCCCAACGCTTATCTTCATCCACATATTCATAGATAAAATAAATTTATCAGTCACAAAGATTCACTATTATAATTCGATGTGGGTTTCGGATAACCAACTGGAATCCGACTCCCTGTCGCATCGAAATTCAAGTGTCATTTACGGGTCAAGGGTTTTCATATTCATATAACAGTATATTCATCATAGATATAACAGCTCAATACAAAGCAATTCATAGCATCATAATCACATAACAGAGATATCAATCCAATATGCAGCATTCAATGAAATTCAAACATCATAAGTAAGGTCAATTAATTATCTGACTAACTTAAATCAGATTAGTCACTAATCTTGGTTAATTACCGGTTAATTACAAATTATTTTGATTAATTAACCTTTAATTAAATATTCTCAAATTAATCACCTTAATTAATTTATCACATTAATTAATTATCCTTTAATTAATTATTGTTCAATCACTTGATTTATCAACCTTTAATCAATAACTAATTTCTTTAAATTACTTCCATTAGGTAATCATCTTTAAGTAATTAATTACCCTCAATTACTTATATTACTTAATTATCCTTAATCACCTTCATTAATTATTAAGTAATTATTATCAAAATCCTTAACTAATCCCATACTTAAATAAAAAAAACAATTATTTAAAAGAATGAGTTAAAAATGTTTAAACTTGAATTTTGTTTAAAGTTTGAAAACTGTTATTATACCTACTCAAGACAAAACCCGAGGATTCACCCGAGCAACCACTTCATTCCCACGAGGTCAAACTCGAGACCAACTCCATCTTCCCACACACATCATCACCCAGACACACTCGCGAAGAAAATTCCTTCGACCCCAAAACTAAAACTCTGATGCACGCAAATGTCATCGTGCACGTGCACGACGACCACGATCGCCGACGATCCACTCTCCTGCCTCCGACCAGTCGAATTAGTCTCCAGCAACACCACGCAACACACAGATACGAAAAACGAATCGAAGAACAAAATCGAGCAATCAGGTTAAAACATGGATTTCGACCATCACCGAAAATTCCCAATTCGCCGATGATCCCATCACTAGAACCCAAACTGTGACAACCATAGACACCTCTCGAGCCATTGAAACCATTCCCCCCTACGCGACCGAACCCGGTGCGCCACCGATGCCGTACCACCTTGACAAAGTCGACCCTTCAATTTCTTCCACTAAACCCTAAATCACTTTCGATAGCTCAACACGATCTTTGGAAAAATATACGCCTATTTTTCCATCAATCTACCATCCTCTAGCCTCCTCCGTACCAAAGATCGAACCACCAGTCATCGCCGATCCTCGGCAATTGACCAAATCCCAGAAATCGTGCATCATTCAATATCTCGGCCAATACACCATTAAAAATTACAAAATCTATTTCTAAATTCATGAATTGGATTCACGATCCAAGTTATATAATCAGATTTTAAAATTATCGTATTTGATTTTTTTTACAAAATCTTGATTTTACTGTAATCTTAATATTACAGTATATTTGTTAGTTTTAAACACTTAAAATTATTTTTAAAAACAATAACACATTGTTATTATCATTTCCTTTTCAGAAATCAAAGTCTAATATTGATTATACAGGGAGATAGGATCTATTTTGATGATGAAGGTGAACCTATCACTAACAACAGAGCTTAAATGAAAATACACAGAGACCATTTTACAGATATGCTATACTTATATTCACACATTTAAAATCAAGCAAGCATTTTAAACTATATTCCTGCATATGCAACAGATTCCATCACATATTTGTAAACTATTTTTAAGTAAAAGGTTTACTCACAATCAACACATATAAATAGATTAAAGGTTTAAATTAAAGGTTTGCTCACAACCAACTAAGTTCAGAGATGAGCAGGCAACAAAACAATATAATCAAACTATTTAGATTGTGGAGCTACTCACAATCATCAAGATATCAAAACAATTAAGCTTTGAAAAATAGGAGTTGCTCACCTGGAAACAAAAACTGAACAGAGAAAGAACAGAGGCTCATGTTTATGAACAGACTGTGACATTGCAAGCTGAAGACTTCTTCTTTGATTCTTTGGTTTGACTTTATTTGTTTTTGATTTCAAGATGATATTCTTTTGGTTCTACTCAGTTTTAAATGGTGAACGAAAACTGGGATGCTTAGTGATGTTTTGAACGAACTAGAATGAAGAGGAAATCTGATATAGAGGAAGAGTTGTACAGGTGATGTTATTTATTTAAATTTTCTTTTGTACACTTATATCAGAGGAATGGAGGCTGATAGGTAGTGTTGCTGATGGCATCATTAATTAGCTTGTACAAATGTTTCTATTTTTGCTTACAGCCTCATATTCGTATGTACTTATATCAGTTTCTTTTGCTTCTTTTCAGCTCGGCTGATATGATTCTTGTATAGGGCTGAAGATAATAGGGTTGTGGTGATAAAAAAAATGTGTTGTACAACAGGGTAAAAGTCTTGGGTATGGAGGCTGAAAACAATTTTATGTACATTTCGAATGACCAAAACATGGCTAGCATTTATTGCTTAAGTCCTTTGACCTTTTTCTTATACACTTCCATATCAAAATTTGATTTGTTCAACTTTATGCAGGCTGGTGATATTACCTTTGTGCTTTGTTTATTTGCTTACTTTGTTTATTTGTCACATGAATATTAAGTTTTGTTTTATGCTTTGTAATTTGAATGAAGTTCTAGTTACATGTTTTTATACTTTATCTAATAGATTGACTTATATATCACATATACATATATATATTCACATATATATACAATATTTAAATTTAATTGATTTAACACAAATTTATTCGTCTCGGGGAAACTCGCAATCTATCTACCGTTTTATTTCACAAATTTTGTTCAAAAATTCTTTAAATTATCAATTTAAATTTATATGAAATTCGGGGTCGTTACACATGTTAATTTAAGTCAATTATTAACGACTTTAATGAAATTCCAATTAATTGAAATAATAAAAGTGTTATACTTGGTTATAAAGTAAATATCGACAAACAAATGTAAATATTGAATTAATTAATGAATTAATATATAATGAATGGTAATTGAATAAAAATTGGTGTCATGTAAGTATTTATAACCTTTGTTTGAAAGTGATAAACTAATAGGTGTAATTAAAAGTTAATGGTAACAATTATTGTATATTACTTATTTACTTAGCCTGTTAATTTAAATTGGAAATAAATTTCAATAAATGTAATAAATATTATGTTAATGTAAATTAAGTTAATATTTGGAAATAATGTTAATTTTATTCATAATATGATAATTGGGAATAAAAAAGAATGGAAATTAAGATTTATTAATTTATTGGAATTTAAATTATAATAATTGGATTAATTGCAATTAAATGAAATTAAATATTTAAATATTACGTAAATGAAAATTAAGATGATATTGGGAAATATTAATGTACTCAGATATAAACCAATGTTAGTTATATCCTTACCATAATAAAGACTTGAATAACAAGGTTTAAAATTTAATAAATGGATTTTTGGAATTTTAATTTATAATTTCTGAATTTAATGAAATTAAAATTAAACACTGAAATTGATGGATTAATCAACTTTAAATTGACATTTAAATTTGTTTAAATTATTGTAAGTGATTAAGAAATCAACAATGATAGAAGTTGTACATTATTAAAATTTAAACTGAAAATGTGATTTAATTAATTAATTATTAATTTATTTAATTAATGTGAAAATAGCCATTTTGGCCACTGACTCAAATTTCGACGAAACCAGTTTCATCGGGTCCGTAACGGTGAATTATTGTAGGATTTCAAGTTTCGTAACGATCGGACTTGTCGTTTGATCGTACGAACTTGAAGCGCCCAGAAGTCAATTTAATTAAAATCAATTGAAATCAATTTGAAATAAGCAGATTTTAAAATAACTTCTTCATACGATGGAATTAGGACCTGAAACCTGTTCCATTGAATTTAAATTATTTGAAACCATCTATTTTGATATGTGGGAGGACCCATTTTCGTTATGGAGACAGAACAGGCTTTTCGGGTCGTTTATCGTTCAAAATCCAAATCAAATCGTATCCGTTCTCTCTATCTCTGACCTACCTATGAATAGCCCATTATAAACCCTAGCTCTTTCTTATTTTCATTTGTCTATACGTACAATTCATTTGTCCACTTCTCCTTCTCAATGGCAGACAAAATAAAACCAATTCCAAATTCAATTGCAAACCAAAATCAAATTCAAAATTTAAATCCTCCAAACCCTATTAAATTATATATCGATTTGAAGCTCTCGATGAGCGCGGGCTTGATTTGCAGTTTGTTTTTTGATTTAGATTTCTGAGTGGCCAGAAATAATTGATTTTGTCTCGGCCGTTCATACACGAAGGTGTAGTTTAATGGTGGATCTTCGATTTGGTTGCGATCGAAAGGTGTCGTCTTGGAGAGTGTGTCGAGGTGAGTAGATCTGTACAGTTCAACTGTGCTAGAGGGGTGTGGATGGCCGTGGTTGTTCTGAGTTTTGGTGCGGCGGCGGGTTCGTTTGGGCTCGCCACGTAGGCGCGCGAGGTGGCTGTAGGGGCGGCCGGCCATGGCGAGGTCGGCGGTGGCGTTCGATCTGGCTGACGATTAACGAGGCGATGGCGAAATTTGGATGAAGTTCAGCGAATAGGTGGCAGCCGTAGTTAGGGTTCACGAGTGTGGTATGCATGCGTGTGAAGAAAATTCTGCTGACATGTTGGGTGAGGTGGCGTATTCTTCTTTTATATTTATTTTTATTTTATTTAAATTATTTAACTTCTAATGTGTATAACTTTCCCATACGAGGTCCGTTTCACGAGCGGTTTTCTCCGCTAGAATCGTATTGAAATTTCTGACACTTTGATGCTTGTTTGGACGAATTCTGAGACCGTTCAAATTTTGGGCTTAAACTGAATTTAAATTTGATTTAAATTCAAAGGTGATTGTTTTAACCCACTCACAACTTATAAAATTTCTTATGTTAGTTAAATTAATTTTTGATGTGATTAGAAATTTATTTATGACTGTTTGGTATATTTGAAATCATCATCTCAGTTAATTTGAATTTATTTGAATTAAATCGTTATTTAATTTATTATTGAATATAAATTGCCAATTAAATACCTGTTATTGATTATCAGTTCTATATTGATATTTATTGATTGATTTGGATGATGATTGTGATGAATGTTTGATTTGTTGTATTGGATGAATGGATGTTTTATTTTATATCGTTATAAACTACAAGTTCACTATGGGTTGAAATGATACATACCCGAATGATCAATAGATTTAGGAAAAATCGTTATGGGTTGAAATGATAGGCTCAAGCGATTTTATGGATTTTATTATTAATTCGGGATTGCGGTTTGAAATGATATATAACCGTAAAATTTTAAATTGCGGATTGAAATGATAAATATCCATATCAATTTACCCTAGGGTAGAGAATTATATACGGACACCGGATTGGTTAAATTAAATGATTTTAAAATCCTTAATTGTCGGATTTAATTAAATGATATTTTGAAATTAAATTTGATTTATGTAAATTGAAGTATTATTGGGAAAATCAAGTTTATGATGAAATGTGAATTAGTTTAAAAGGAATTGCTTTAAGAAATTAAATTGGAAGTTTAATGTTAAAATTTTAAATATAAATGAAATTCTATCGAAATTAAGTTATTGAAGTTGTCTGAAAATAACTTTGAAATATTTTGAAATTGGAGCAATTCGAATTGATATTTGAAATTGAATTTGAAACGGGATGAAATTCCATAGTTTATTGAAACTTAATAATTGAAGGTTTGAAATTTGGTTTGTTGACTTGGAAATTTAAAATGATCCAAATGTGTTGAAATGGAATGAATAGTTTAATTTGATATAAATTCCAAATTCATGTTTTAATATAAACAGTTTTAAAAAAAATATTATTTCAAAATTTCTAATTATTAAGATTTCAAAGTATTAAATTTTTTTAACCTGTATTAATTTTATTAAATCATTTTAATCTATTTTAAACCATTTAATTTATTTAAACTAATTAACCTGTTTAACTTATTTTAAATCTAATTAATCTATTTTAAAGCTATTTAATCTATTTTAAATCTATATTAACTATTTATAACTATTTAAAACTATTTTCTTCTGAATTCCAAACTAAGTAAAGGGATGGGTTTATATTCAAATTCTCGATTTTTAAGTGAATATGATTAATGATGCTATAACCTAAGTTGGGATTTAAATAACATATTTGGTTTAATATGATAATTTTGAAATGAGAGTTTATCCTATTTCGGAAATATGACTTTTGAAAGGAAATATAATTTCGAGCTATGATTTCAATGTGATATAATTTCGGAAGTAAGTAATGATTTCGAAAGTGATATGATTTGAATTGAATATGATATTTTGATATCAATTATGAAATGATTTTGGAATGTAAAAGAACCATCCATTGTGTAATAAGCGATTGGTTGTTAAAGAGACCGGGATCATATGGGCATACTCTCTGTCGATACCGAAAACCACTTTAACAACTGTGTACGCGGTGGAGATTCTAGAATGAAGTAGGATGGTGGCGACGATCCTATAAGGTATATACGCGGACCTAACTCCCGTGGGTTAGCATAAGGTGGCTGAAACAGGAGCAATCGACGGGCTAAGTGAGGTCATTCCTCCGATCGGGCACATTCCATCGATACTATATTCTGACTTTGCGATTTATTTGGTGGCTACCGTCGATTTTTTTGATTCGGGAGTGTGTTTCGAGGTGGGCGATAGTAGCTACTATGCGTTACCACTAGTCCGGAAGTGTTATTGGTATATCTACCCTGGCATTGCCTAGTTGTGCCGTGTCACCTACCCTAGCGCGCCTTCTACGAGTTTAGTTTGTACCATACCTATGGAGTGCCCTCTGACGGCACCCATTACGGGTGGGATTACGGTACTGTATAGACTATGGGAATATATAAAATGTGTTAAGGGGGATATGGGTAACGCCTTAACGCTATTTTAATACTTTACTTTACTGTAGAAATATTATAATAGCGTATTGTAATATATAGTAGATAGTTTAACGAATCTTCGGGAGATGTGAATCCCGAACATCTCTTAAGTTACTGCACTCACGTTAGACACTGGATAAGAGATGTCAAACCCCGTAAACATCTCCGACGCCGTTCCACTCATATTTATTTACCATTGATTTAACTTACATAAGATCTTTTAGTTCTGACTCGAGTGTTTTTTCTTTTCAATTCGCTCGGGTCGGCCTGAGCATTTCAGGATTTGAAGACCTTATTTCTGGAGGACGAAGACAAGGATTTGTACTACTATTATTTACTATATTTATTCCACTGCATTCATACTGTTCCGCTGCATTACCATTTGTTTATCTTTGATATGTGTAACTTTGATTTTTGTATTGTATAAGTGTAAACAAATGTTTTGTATACAGATTCATGAACTGTTATTTGATTATTATATTTTGTCATTCCGCTGCGAGATTCTGTTTTGTTTTTTTCTTCTTTCTCTGCTTTTTCTTGTTCACCCTAATAACAATCCGCCCTTCTGTATAGTTGATTCGATATGTGTGTCTGCTTAAAACGTACAAAAAGGCGAGATGTTACATTCGTAAAGTGAATCACTTATATGGAAATGATTTATTTGTATATTTAGCACTAAACATCGAAGAAGTAGACTTGTCTCTATTTCAAAAGTTAAGAATAATCATGAGACATAACTTTTATGTAACACTATCTTGACTTGTTCGGTATCATTGTTAACCAAGAAATATTACAAGTTTGAATTCAATGACTGGTGGTAAGTATACAAGACTTAATTTCCATATATGATCATTTTATATCTTATAGCTAGTTTCTTTACTGTCAGTTACTTCAGCTTTTTTATTATCGTCATTCTAAGACGATTTATTGCTCCGTTGAGCTTCGTTGTCCTTTGTCGAAAATGACTAAATCAAAAGAGCTTAGGGGCATCCATCTATGTGGGTTTGTTCCCATTAGGGTATTTCATATCTCATTTAGATATTTGTGTACCGTCACGTGAACAACGATTACAGTTTAGATGTGAAATATTTGGATTCTCGGGAAGGTTTGGTGGGGTCTGGTTGGTACATTTTCCGAGGAGGTCACCGAGTATATGACCTTCTCAAAAGTATACTACTAGAGGTGTACTTCAAGGGGGTCCGCACTCTCTTAGTCAATTGTTGGAAATTTTCCTTTCCTTATTTGATTTGAATCCTTGAACTTGTTCATCTTTAAAATGCCATAAGAAGAGTCAACCACTCCTCACGGTGTTTAAGCATGGATTTAGTTCATTCTATCAAGCTGGATTGTTACCTTATTTAGTCCATTCTATCAAGTTGGACTGTTACCTTATTTAGCCCATTCTACTAAGTTTGGATTGTCATCTTATTCTGTCCATTCAATCAAATTTGGATTGTTTCCTTGTTTTGTCCATTCTGTCCAATTTGGATTTTACTCGGGTTATTTCCATTCTTTCAAGTCTGGTTTAATATTAATTATGCCCATTCTTATTTGGATTTGTTTCTTGATATTTATTTCTGCTCTTGCCTGTATGGATGTTATTCTTGTGAGGTAAAAACCTGTCCCACGTTAGTGGCGTGGGCTCACAGAACTTTATATTTTCCCTATTATTTGAGTTATCTCATGTAACAACCCAAAATTTAAGCTATAATAATTAATTAACGAATTAATTAAAAAATAAAATAAGTTTATGAAATTGTTAGAATCGAGCTACAGGAGTTGCACCATTTGGTCTATGGTGATTTTCTAATCAATTTCCATATATAACTTGTCGAAATCCGAGTCAGTATGGAGAAGTTACGAGAGAAACAAGGAATAAACAAAAAAAAAGACCCATCAGGGTCGACCCATGCTTTGGTCAGGTCGACCTGTAGGTCGACCCTCAAAGATCATAGGTCGACCGGCAAAACTTCCTAGACGTAAAAATGTCCAGGTACGAGCCAAACACCTTAAAATTTGATTTCTGGTTAATCATGTGCGTTCGTAGCTGCATCCGACGGTTCCTAGTGAGCCTATGACGTGGTTGCACCAGATTTAATCTTCAAATCCGACGGTCTGAGGTCCCTAAGCCACACTATAAATAGAACCCTAGGCCTAGTTGTTTTTCTCGTTTAGATTTTCTCCTAATTGGATTCATTGCCTGAGGCTGAACCCTAAATAGAAAAAATTTCTGGGGAGGAAATCTTTTAATAAAAATATTATACGCCACAGAAGCGGATCCAAGAAGGCCCAGGAATAGAGGTAAGGACCACAGGTGAGTGTTTTGAAATTATTTTAGATTTGTAAGCAATTTAAAATAATAGGGTTCTCAATAGTTGTAGTTTTTCTACAATTGTGAGACAGTTTTTATGTAAGTTTATTTACAGTCAGTTTTTAAGTAAATTTCAGAAGTTCTTTTCAGTCTATTTTTATTCAGCTATTTTATTAGGTTATTTGCAGTTATTTACATCTGTTTTAAGTTTGAATTTAGCCTATAAATGTTAGTTTCTTTTTTTAGAAATTTAATCCTTTTTTATGCGAATAAAATATTAAAAAGAGATGAATTCGCAAATATGGATTAAAATAGAATAACACTAAATTTATAGAAATCAGATGTAAAATGAGAAAAACTGAAATAAAAATAAAGATTAACTAAAATAGGAAAATTTAAGATATTTGCAAGCATAATTATAACAAGTGGTTATAACTAAAAGAGAAAATAAAAGAGTAACAGTTGCAAGAACAATTATAACACGTAGGTTATAATTAGAATGAAGAGATAACAGAAGCTTATTTTAAAACATAGATCTTGGATTAAGTTAATAAGCAAATATAGAAGTAGGGCTCGTACCGGTAGCATTCCCTTTCAGGTTTAGGACTGATGGTTTCACACGTAGGTGAGGCTGAGACACGCTTATGCTGATTAGGGTAAATAAGTGGCCAATAGATAGAGGCTCAAATCTGGGGATTCAGACAAGGGACTTAAAGCTAGAAGATTTTTTTGTTAGGACCAGTACCGGCAGCATTCCCTTTCAAGTCGAGGACTGATGGTCTCACACGTAGGTGAGGCTGGGAAGGGTAAATAAAGGGTCAAATAGGGGGCGACAGTTAATGTGTACCGGCGATGACCGAGCGTGCGGCATCGATTAGGGTAAATAATTCGCTACTACATCCTAAGCGCTAAAGAGGTGTCTTTTTCTATGACCAACAGGATTAGTTCACAGTGGCACAACAGAGATAGGAAAGGCCGATCAATGGGTAGGATTTTCAGCCTAATCAAGTTAGCAGTTGAGATAGGATTAGGATTTCAGCCTAATCACAGTAGTTTAAGACAAGTGCAAACAATCAAACAATCAAAGCAAATAGTCAAACATAATCAGAAATAGTATTTTATTCGATTTTTATCTTTTCTATATTTTTCTTTCAAGCTAGAACTATTGCTTAGTCTATTATCTTTATCTTGCTTAGAAATGCTAGTAATTACTTTCACTCACCAGACTTATTGTCTAACCCACTCCTCTATCTTTACTTTTCCCCCAATAGGCCAGCAGAGTTGAGGATAGTTGATTCAGGTTGCTTGGAGATTCATTTTCGAAGTTTCCTCATTTCAGATGTATTCTTTTGCTTTTCCTCTTTTTCATTTGGCTTATGATGAATTGGCACTTGTGAGAGGGATTATTATTATTGTTATCTTTATACTCTGCTTTTATGAGACTGAGATGTATTTTCATGAGACATGAGACATTTTGAGTTTTTGAGATATGTTATGTTTTTATGACTTATTTTGAGATGAAGTTTAATTTGAATGATAAGTTATTATTTAAACGTTTCCGCTGTTTTTACTTATTTGTCTTGTGAATCTTAGTCTCTGTGATGCTTTAGTTATACCTATAACGCACCACATCCTTTGGTGTGCCCTTTTTGGGAATATTAAGGAATGTAGGGTGTTTAATCTCATGCAAGTATTTCTAAACTGATCCGGGTGTTATTTTAGTATAATGCTCGGGTCTGAATGAGTATTTTCCTAGGTTTTCCTTGGTGTTATGGAGGTCTAGAAGGAGGAGCTGAAGATCCACCTATCGTAATGTTTTATTTTCCGCTATATTATATAGTATCCCTATCAGCATTTGTAAGGTCAGGATTTTATAACTGTCCGGTTGATCAGGTTTGTTATTAACTCTGATATACTCTGTATTTTGGAGTGACAGTTTGTGATGTTCTTGATATATTATATGTTATCGATTTCGCTGTGAGATTCTGTTTTTCTCTATTCTCTGTTCTTTTCTTTCATTTACCTTAACAATCTACCCTTTTGTCGATTGATGTGGGGCATTGGAATATGTGGTAGTGTTCGGTGTCGACTTTCGATGGTCAAAAAGGCGGGTTGTTACAATTTGGTATCAGAGCTGACGGTTAAGCGAGAACCTTGGCTTTGGTAGGGTTTGGCTCATTAAAGATAGGGTAAGCGACACCCTAGAATGAGTTTGAGAGTATTATATATAAGGGCGTATTTGTTAATGTTATAAAAACATATTATGTCAATTGGTCTATTGAGTTTTTATGAATTCTTGTCGAGACGTGGGATGCCACGGTATCGATAGGGATTTTTAAACACTCGACCAAGGCCAACGGACATGGTGTTGGAATTTTTGGAAATTTTGGCGAATTAAATATTTTGCCTAGGATTATATTTTATATATATAAAGGAATAATTTTCAAAACTTTATATAGTTGTATAGTTTGTGGGTTTAAACGTGATAATATTTATTTATTGTCACTATTGTTGTTTAGTTATGCTTAATTTAAATAAGAAGCATTGACTGATGCTTGTTAATGGTTAAATTGTTCTCGGTTTATTTAGGAGCATTTATCGCTTTGAATTAAAACGAACCCTTTATGAATTAATTTTCAAAATTTGACTATAAGGTGTTCAGAGAAAATGTTAAGTTGAAAATTCACCTTTTAATAATGGTGAGTTATGGATTAAACTTTAATAAAAAGTTGTTAATATAATCTAAATAGTGGGATAAGATATTTAGAGAATAAATATTTGAAATAATTTTATTATACTAAAGAAGGATTAATATAATATAAAATTATTTTTATATAAAGGAAATTTTATATAAATTTAGTTTGCGAAATGTGTTTAAAAAGAACTTTTGAATCTAAACCCCGGAATTTTTGAAAATAATTTCAAAAGGTTTTTGAGAAATGAAATAGTAATTTTTTGGAAGTAATTGAAAGTGAAATTATTTTGGGAAGTAGAATTTTAAATGGAATGCATTTTCTTTGAATAATTAGGAGGAAACCGTTCCAATTAGTTTTGTGGTAATCTGAATAATCTTCTAAGTGACGATCGGATGTTTGCTTAGACGAACGTTGTGGAGTACTTAGTAAATTATTCTCTTTATCATTGTGTGATCGAAGTGAGTTCAAATCCGAATGAACCCAAAGTGAGATTTAATTAATAAATCATTTAAAGTTATTATGTACGAAAAGATGTGTAGTATGCTTTCAAAGATGAGTTTTGGAAATTTAAAACAGGGTATTTAAGTTCCTGTAAAAAGGGAATTGTTTTTCATAATAAAAAGTATCTAATAAGAGGTTGTTTTGATAAATAAGATTTTTCCCTTAGATAAAATGTGGGATAATTTAACACGGGTTTAAAATGAGTTAAATTTGATGGGAGGGTTTTGATAAACATTGTTTTATTAAAACTATATATTTGTTTAAAACATCTAAGTAGTGTAAACTACATGCAGTTGTTGGGTCAACCCATGAAACATCATTCATTCTAACACTTTAAGTTAAAGAGGTTAATAGGTTGACTCAGTTTTAAGAAACCATAATTTGATTTGATCCTCATCTAGATCTTTGAAAAAGTTAAAATAAATTTTGTATGTACTCTTAGAGTGTAGAAGATTGTTATACAAGTAAATAAAGTGGAATAGGTTATTATTTAATGTTTTTTAAAGAAATGCCTTTATACAATATTTTAAAACTTGGGTGAAAATTTATGAAATAATTCACAAACAATTTTAGTATTGGATAAAATACTAAGTGAAAGTATAAGTGATTTTGAAAAAAAAATTAATGTAATTAAGAAACTAATAAAATATAGATTATAATTTCCCATTTTGTTTGAGTGAGTTTGGATAATCTTCTAAGCAATAACCAAAGGCTAATGAGAAAAATGGCAAGCTTAGATAATTATCCATATTTTTTGGACAATTAAGAAAGTTTTGAACCCAAGTTGGGATTTGTTTGTTAGTCATTTGATATTTTGAAACAATGTTAAGTGATAAGTTTTCCCTATTGGAATTTGATTGACTGTTAGTGTTTGTTTATTCCTTCATGGAATTTGATTGATTTGATTGAATTGAATTGATTGGTTATGTGATTTTATATATCATTGTTTATAAAGTTTAAATTTATAGACAAAGGATTTTGAATTGTTGTTATTAGGACCTAAATTCCGATGATTTTGAAAAAGGAAATTTTTGAAGATTTGGGAAATGAACGATATTTGTTCACTCTAGTTGATTTTTTTGGAGGAACCAGAATACCACTGGACGCTCCATGTTGTTTTGATTCTAGAGTTTCACCATACTTTATTAGGAGGAATCCCCTCCTTGTCATTTTGATTTTTGATCTTTGATTTTTCCTGACTGAGAAATTTGAAAATAGATTTTTGAATTGAAAAAACCGGGTATTTAGAACTAAAATTATCATTTGAAAATAATTGAATGCATAGCATCTATTATAGAATATTCTCTGTATTTTGTCGCATATAATTGAGATATGATTGTTGGTTGCATGGGATTTATATCATGCTAGCTTTTGCATGTAGAGTTACATCACATTGCTTTTGTCAACCTGATTTCATTTAGATTTCTTAAGTACTGGCATGCAAGAGATTCCCATTTGATTCTTGTGCACCTGCATTTGCAAAGAGATAATAAATTACCTGCCAAAATATAAATCGAACGCAAAAAGGTACGTAATAAATTTAATTTGGTTGATAATTTTATGCCCCAGGTATGGGAGGCCACTTGGCTTTTGTTTTCTTTGGTTGGTTTTGAGCCCGTAGAGGCCATTTGTAGTTGTTCCGATCGAGCCACGCAAAGGAGACGCTGGTGAAATTTTTTAAAATTTAAGAGTTAGAAAACTTTTGAGAATCTTGGAAAATTTTTGATAACTAAAATTTGATTTTTTTAGTTATAACTTGGAATGAATGAATGGAAGAGAATTAGTTGGTATAGGTGGGTAGATTTGAAAGACTTGGAAATTTTGGAATCTATTCCAGCTAATTGGTTTTGAAAAGTTAAAAAGTTTAATAACTCATCCTAATTTATAGTTTTAAACTTAAGGGTTTGGAAACATTTTCTTTCTTAGGAATTTCGGGAACGAAATACATTTAAGGGGAGGAGAATGTAACAAACCAAAATTCTGGTCATTTGATTTTAAATGTTTAATTAATTTTAAATATTTAAATAACAGGATTTTTGAATATAAACTTATAATCCAAATATGGGGCATGTTTAAGATATTTGAATTGTGAATTAAATGTTAACTAAATGGATTTAATAATTTCATTTAACTCCTTTTAATTAATAAATAATATTGGTGAATTCAGTTTGTAAATTTATTTACTAATATAAATAGATTAGATAAATATCAACAATTAAATATAAAAGGATATTTAAGTGTATGAAATTGTTGTTCCAGGGTACAATCTCGGATTTCGACAAAACCAATTTCATTGGATCCGTAATAATGAATCATAATACGCCGTTGAATTTCATGGCAATCAGACGAATCATTTGGTCGTGCGAGTTCTAAATGCGTAGAAATTAAAATCGGGAATTTAATATAATAATTGGGTTTGAAAAGTTATCTTCTACATACGATCGAATTAGACCTCGAGGCTAGTTCTGCTGCGTTCGCAAATGGGGTATAACATATAGAATGATAGGCGACAGGTCTCGATAGGAGTTCGAAATTGTCGGAGGTTTTACAGCTTGTTAGTTTAAATTAAAATAATATATATATATAATATATGCTGACCATGCCTTAGCCCATGCCTAACAACCTAGCCCATACTCCCAAACATGTCGTGCCCATACTTTCTTTTCTTTTAAAAACCCGCATATACCAGAGAATTTGTGTAACAACCCGCAAATTTATCGCATGGATAAATTATATTTATTTTTAAAATATTTAGATATAGGTTTAAAAGTAAGAAATAATCATGTTTTAAGTGGTAAATAATAATAGTTATTTTGTTTGGGAAAAATATTTGCGGACAAATTACCTAGGTAAAATATTGATAATTTGTAAATATTGTCATAGGTAAAATATCGATAAAATAGCCGGAAATCGTTTTGTCAATAAAATTACTTTTAAACAGCAAGGATCATGCACGGCTCTGGATTCATACACTAATATATGTATTCAAACAAGACTATGAAATAAAATATTTTATTTTATTTTTTAAAAATAAAATGTATTTATGACAACGACCGTTGATATCATCGGTTTTATATATTTCTTTGGAAATTCAAGTTTAGTTTAAATATTAAATAAATGGGTTTTTGTTTACAAATAAACCTATTTTAATCATTTAATTATGATGGTAAAATCGTTTTTAATTTTTTTTTACCAAAATAAATAGTTCGTAGAAAAATAGAAAATGTAACCGAAGAACGTTTTCTGGAATTTCGACTTTTCGACATCGGAATGTTGTCGGGAACGTTGTTCGTCATTTTACACTATACACACACATATATAAGAGTTAATTAACCAAACAATAATTATACACTAATATTATATTATCTTATATTAATTATGTTTAGCAAGTGATGTGACAGGTCATGGTTTTAAAAATAATAACTTATATATATAAGTATATATCATTATCTCTTTTCATATCTTAGCATTATCATCATTATCCATCATGACTAGAGGATGTGACTAGAGAGGGGGGGATATGATGTATGAGGGGGAGGAAGTTGGTGATGTGACTTGTCAAAATAATGACATGTTAGGATATTTTAAAACTAAGATTAAAATGGAAATTTTCCTACTTTCTTTCATCTATAAATACTCATCCCCTTCACCATATCTTCATTTACTTCTCCATTTCCATTTCCCTAAAGCTTTCTTCATGGTTCATGGCTTCTTATGTCAGTTTAAGTTTTTTTTTTAAATCAAAAGATTTAAATTGGTTTAAAGATGTGAACTTGTTTTAAAACTCTATCTTCTCCATTTTTCCCCCACTTTATTCATCCATAATTTCCTCTATTTTACACCAAATCAAGATTTTATTTTTTTCAAATCGTATAAAATTTTAGTAGCCATGACTTTTTTTTATTATTTTTCCCAATTTCAAGTTTAGGTATGTCAAAATCTTATTACTTTGCAATGTACTTTTAAACTCAGAAATTCAGGTCTAAAAATAGCTCTCCTTCTTTTGACCATATCTACCTCAAATGAAATTTGATCTGAGTGATTCTTTTTTTAAATGATAGAGAAAAGAATTTTCTAAAAATTTTCATTTGATTACTTTTCCAAAATCCGAGATTAATATGTCCAAAAATCAAGTGGAAGATGACATATTTTTGGGGTGATTTTTGGTGCATCTAAGGCATTTCGGGTTTCAAAGATTTTCGGTGAGTAAAACTACTTTGTTTTGGAAAAGTTTTTGACTTTATTATGATGTGTTATTGTGATGATAATATGATAAGAAAATTGAATGGTTATTATGTTGGTCGATGGTGATTTGATGGATGTTATGTTTGGTATTGAATTTAGGATTTGAATGTGATGTTGTCGAGTTAGTAAGCATATAACCTTATGTTTGTATGTGTGTTTCATTGTGATGTTAAGAGTATGGTAGTATGGATGTATGTGACTTAAGAATCAAAGTATGTTGAGTTGAAACAAAGTTAACAACTTTATGTGTTGCGACGAACGTGAGATCCGATTTGAAATCAAAACTATGATTTCTAGTTTCAAAGTTTGGAAATAGTTTTAATTTTTATCTTGGTTTAAGGTTTCAAAAATTTTCTAAATATTATTTCAAAACATGTAGGAGCAAGAATTTAAGTGAAGAATTTCACTTAAAATATGATAGAGCGAACTGTGCTCATAACGATAGTCGTTATGGATGTAGTTCGACAAAAATTCATGATTTTCATCTTTAAGTGATTCATTTTGGAATTGTTTTGCCAAAGTTTTCCAAAATTATTTAGTAACATAAAAAGAAATTAAGTTTAGATTATTTAATAATTTATTTATTTAATAAAATAATTAAAGGTAATTAGCAATTAATTATTAATTAAGTAAGTGATTAGAGGTTGAGTAACACTTAAGGAAGGTTAATGATTAATTATTGATTAGTAAGGTTTTAATTAGTGATTAATGAAGATAAGAAGTAATTAAATAGTTAATTATTATTTAATTAAGTTAATTGGTTGATTAATTATTATTTAATTAAGTGATTATTTAATTAATTTTTAATTAATTTGGATTTAACTAATAATGAATTGTTTAAACCTTAACTAAGATGCATTAAGAAGTTAATTAGGACTTAACTAAGTTCATTAAGTTAATTAAAGTTTAATTATGATTTAATCTTTATTTAATTATGATTAATTAAGATATAATCAGGGTTAAGCCAACTAAATATACTTTAATCTTTTCAATGGTTTTTTTAAACCTAATCGGTTATATTTTAAATCAATTTTCTTTTTAAGATTAATCGATTTTAAATCAAAGGATCTTTCGTCTGGACCATTAAGTAACTAAACAAATTAAAGTGGTGATTATAAAACGTTGACACGTTTTATGCGAAGTAAGTTGACTTGTGTTTAGCACAAATGTTGAATATCGGTAACATGATAAACACAAGGATGTTAATTTCATTAAGCTGGTCATGATAACTTATGCATATGGAATATACTTCTATATGTAAAAAATTTACACCCGATAATGGATTTACCTATATTTATAGTTTGGGCATCTACCTATGATTGATTGTGTGTTATGTGTGAATCCCTTATATATCTGATGTTTGGCAGTATCCATGATATAACTTGGATAAGTTAAACCCAAAATTAATGATCCATTGTAGTCATTGAGCCTCCGTTTGGTTTTGTAAAGTAAATATTTCATTTCTCTTTGAAATGGTTTTCAAAGTTCTTCTATTTTGAACAAGATATTTGAAGAATGATTTAACAATTGTTTTGAATATTATATAAAGAAGTTTTATAAACAATTTTGGGATGTTCATAAAAGGAGTTTTAGAAATAGTTTTGAATGTTTATAAAAAGATTTATAAATGGGTCTGAATATCTATATAGGAAGTTTTATGTAAGGTTTGAAAGTTTATAAAGAAGTTTATATAACCGGGTTTGAATATTTATAAAGAGTCTCATAAATGAGTATGGAGGTTGATAAATGTTTTGTAAACGGGTTTGGGTTAAAGCAAAAAGGATTTCATGGGTAAGAGAAATTTATTAAAGGATTTATTGAAGATAATTACAAAAGGAATTTGAGGTTTGGGTTTCTCGAGGCTGACCTTTTAAAAAAAAGTGGTATGGAACATCCATTCCACACTTAACACCAAAGGAATAATGCGTAGAGCTATCCTTTTCTCCAATTTAAATAATGTAGTTAAATCCTTTTAGAGATTTGGTAATGGGAAATCTTACAAATCTTTTGTGAATATACTTATGTCAGAAAGATAAGTATATGAATGTTTCTGAAAGAGATTTATTAAAAAAAAGATATGTTTTGAGGCTTAATGGTTGTTATGGATAAATAAATCTCAAATCGAGTTTGTTGTTGTTTGTTTATTTGATAGTTAAATAACCGACTATCAAGTTTGCCCTAATTTGACTTAGGAAGTACGAATCTAAATTCGAGTTTCCCGGTGAAGACTCGAAAACTTACTTCCAAAAGAATCGGGAATTAGTCAAATATAAATTATTGGTTGTTGGTACGGAGAGACCGGGATCAGATGTATTTATCCGAAAACCACTCCGAACCAACATGTACGTTTGAGTGGAAGACATCTTGATGATGATTGAAGATGGTGCTCTTCAAAATGCAAGGGCTAGTGCTATTAATCCTGAGGGTGATTCCAAAATGGATGTAATAGAGTTATTGCCTTCGGTTTCGTTCAGATGTAGAATGAACTTGTATGGTTGAATGTTGGCATTACATTGACGCCTAGAGGGCAGTGTTAGCATTCCAAGATGGATTGTTATTCAGAAAGATAAAATGTAGCTTCAAGCCTCATCAATCGGGAATGAATAAAACAGGGGATATGCAGCAGGGCTATGTGGGTCACACCCATTAGGGTGTATCATCACCCTTCTAGATATATACACAATCATCAATGAATTCGTGTACGTGGGAGCGCTCGATTAAAGGTTACAAAGCAACCAGGGTGATGATATATTTGGTACTACCCAGCAATGGGTAGGCCGGTCCTATATTGACAGGGGTCATTAGGTACGACCTCGGTACATTTTCTAGAGCTGTACTATGGAGGGCGGTACCCCAGTCATTAGTTGGAATCCATTCTCCAATAAGTGCCTTACGTTTTTGATTGTAGAGCCTAGTATGTTGGAATGTGAGATGCAAGCATTTCAGCTATTTTGTCTAATTACTTTAAACCTAGACACTATAATAATATCACTGGATTTTGATATAAAATGTTTTGGTTATTGTAAGGTAAAAATCCGTGTGTGGTGTGGTCTTACGAGATACCCTTTGTCTGAAAAGTTTCAAATGTAGAAATCAGTTTGGTTGTTACTTATTATCGAGTTTTACTCACGTTGGTTTACCAGACTGACCCGGGTGTTATTCCATATAATGCTCGGGTCGGACCGAGCATGTTTTCCCAACTTTAGCTAGATACTTTGGAGTTTGAAAGCTGGATGGTCAAGACGTATTCACGTATATTTTTCTTCAGCTGTATTATAGAGTCTATATGTTTGTCAATGAAAGGACAGGTTTCTTAACTGTCCAAATTTAGGATAAGTCTAGTGTACTCTGATGTTGTATATATGAATAAAGATATTTCCTTTTTGTAAAGATAATTGTTGTATTATATCTTATTCGCTGCATTGTGAGGTACTGTGTTGTATAGTTTTCATGTATCTTTTACTTTCTTCTTTCACCCTAACAAATCGGTATTTCCGGCACTTGAATGTTCGGCATGTGATACAGTGGACGTATTAGTGTCAATTTTCAAGGGTCGAAAATTGGGTTTGTTACAATTTGAGTTTTCCTTTTTCAAGCCCTGGTCGTGCATCCAACGACCAAGGTTCATCGGTGACGATCGGCTTCATTTTAGGCCGAGCGTTCAACAGGGAAGTTGGTCGGCATGGCAAGATGAAGAAATTGGATGGTTGAGATCAGCGTTGGTAGTGTAGTTCGTCGGCAAATCGCCTCGAATGCCGCGAGTTTCGGGTTATAGATCTTCGGCGTCGGCGGCAAGTGCGGCTTCAGTGAGGGCGGCCGAGGCTTGGGCGAAGCTTGGGGGCGGCGTGAGGTGTAATTCAGCGGGGAATGTTGCTCAGGCACTGTCGACCTAGAAGTCGCGTTTGGAAGAAGGTTTGGGAGGCCGTTTAATTCATTAATAAGGGTGATTAAGATTTAATATGTAATTAGTTAATAAAAGAACAAAATTATATTAATTAAATTGTAAATCTTATATTAATGATAACTTGCTCATATAAATTGAACGCGGTCTGTCGTGTTAGGATTGTATTGACATACACTACAAAATGGAGTTGGTTTGGTTTGATTTGGAGTTCATTGGAATTTAAGCTAAAATCGAACGGCCATTCGGTTTTAGTTAAAATCAGAACGTTTCAGCGAAAACAAAAATGAATGTGAATTTAACTCATATTAAATTTTATTATATCATATCAATGATGTTATAAATAATTATTGATTGCTTGGATGTTAGTTAAAATTTTTGATTGCTTGTTTGGTTGAATTTTAGTTTGGAAATTGGATGACATATAAATTTGGTCGTTATGAACCCATAAGATTATCTTTATATTATCCATAACCATTGTTTTGCAGGGAAATCTATAGAGAGACCCTAAAGGGGTTCTCGCCAATAATTATTTATCTACATCCTTAGGATGTTATATTTATGTTTAATTGAAATAAATCTTGATATTCCATTTAAATTGTTTAATTGTTGTTATAGCGATTTTCGCTATACCGTCATTTATTGACTTTCATCATCAAAACCATGTCGAATGTTTTTGAACTTGAACTTATGTTTTCACTAAACAGAATCTTTAAAATTCATTAATCATTTTGATTAATGATAATTTAAAATAATAATCAATTTTAACTAATGATTTCGAGATTAATTTACTAATTGAATAAATGGTGTTTAAAATTGGTTTATCTTTGATTTAAATGAGATAAAGATTTAATTAATCATTTTAACTAATGATTTCTTGAGTTTAATTAATTTTTTTAATTAACGATATTTAAAAATTATTAATCATTTTAAATAATGATGTTTGAATTTAATTAATCATTTAATTAATGATTGTTTTAAATTTAACTAATGATATTTGGAATTTAGTTAAATCATTCTAATTAATGGTGTTATATGGTTAAATAAATCATTTTAACAAACGATGTTTTAATTAATCATTTTAACTAATGAGGTTTGAATTTAGTTAATCCAATTAATTTATTGAACTTAATTAATTGTTTAATTAATGGCATTTAAAATTACTTAATCATTTTAATTAATGATGTTTGAGATTATTTACTCATTTAATTAATGATTATTTGAATTTAATAAATCTTTTAAATATTGATATTTAAAGTTAATTAACTAATTTAATGTTTTTATAGTTAATAAACTGATTTAATAAAGACTTAAAGTTAATTTAATGAAAGTGTTTTGCCAATAATTAACTATTTTATATAAAGATAAATGATTTGTTTATTAAAAGAAAATTCGGATACCTGTCAAAGATCACATAAGAAGTTTTGACAAGATAAGGGAAAATTTGGGTAAGTTAAAAAGGAATTGGAACTCGATTATTGGGATGTTGAGTGGGATAATCTTCTAGGTTTCGATCTGATGTTGGTTTAGGCCTTCGGGGTCGAGCACTTCGAAAAATTATTCTCTTAACGTTTTACAATCAGGAACTAATTCTAATGGGAAAGCAAGGGGTTAAGCAATTAATTGAATGAGGCTGAATAATTTTTTATATATTTGAGATAAAAAATATTGTTTTAAAATTTATAAATAATGATTTATAAATGAGAAAATCCTATAAAAAGGATTATTTTTAAATAAAG
Source organism: Allium fistulosum (assembly GCA_030737815.1). Classification (NCBI taxonomy): domain Eukaryota; kingdom Viridiplantae; phylum Streptophyta; class Magnoliopsida; order Asparagales; family Amaryllidaceae; genus Allium; species Allium fistulosum. The sequence continues at coordinate 333,715,482 of CM060906.1, forward strand.
CTAAGTGTGAACTGTTTTTGGGTTTATAGTAAAAAATGTTTTAACGACAATTGTTTTGACCCTTGTTTTTAATACACTTATTGTTATAAATGTTGTCTTATAAATGAATGGTTTGAAAGAGTATTTCCAAAAATGTTTTACCTATACTATAATATGGAAATCAAGCATAAGTTCGGTTCTTTTTTAACTCAGGTTATTTCCATTCTTTCAAGTCTGGTTTAATATTTGTGACGAACCGCAAATCCGTACCCTTTAAATCGATAATAAACCACACATGTCCGACCCAAAAAGCACAGACTAACAGAAAGTCAAGAGAAAGAAAAGAAGAGAGAAGAAGAGAAGAGAAGAGAAGAAAGAGAGAAGATAGAACCAATCAGAACAATACAGAATCTCACATCGCAACGGAAAACATATAATATCATATCAATGATCTTTACAAAACAGAAACTATATATACATGCATCAATCAGAGTTCAACAATCAATCAATAGTTATCAGCTTGGACAGTTATATTAACCTGTCCTTACAATTGCCGATAATATACAACAACCAACAAAGCACAGCGGATAATCAAGCAAAACATGTACGTGTATACGAGAATGAAGATCTCCAGCTCTCCTACTGAAGCTCCAAAAGCACCAATATGAACCTGTAAATATACTCGGTCTGACCCGAGCATTGAAAGGGAAGAACGCCTGGATCAGTCTGGTAAACCAGCGTGAGAAACAAACTCAACTGAATTTATTAAATTACCAAACTTTTCCTTTATCAAAACAAAAGTATCTCGTAAGACAAGTCCACACATAAACACGGACATGTTTTTACCTTACGATAACTAAAACATCTCATATCAAATCATGTGATATTATACTGGTGTCTAGTATACAAATAATATTAATCATAGCCGAAATTGTTACATTGATTAAACTCCAGAATATAGCCCAAAATGGGTAATACAATCAAAATTGCAGGTACGTAGTGGAGTTTTGATTTCCATACAAATGACCAGGTGAAGGGACTACCTTCCGAAGGGGTACACCTCTAGATGGATGTCCCGAGGCACAGAACATCTGCCCTCTACCAACACAAGACCGGCCCACCTCTATAACTAGATGGTACCGAATATGTCATCCTCTGGTCGTTACCGACCTTTACCGAGGGCCCTCATAGCATACAAACCACAATAATCAAATACATGACGTCATAGCATGTAAAGATATATCTAGAAGAGTATGATCATATCCTACTTGGGAGCGACTCACTTAGCCTTGCCGCATCTAACCCTGTTTTGGTCATTTCCAGTTGATGAGGCCTAAGGTAATGATTACCTTTCACAAATCACAATCACATCACTATGAATGTCACATGGCCATTTCCATTGACTGCTAATTGCCTTCCACAAAAATACAACTCTTGAGCTCGTACGTCTCAAGGAAGGGTGTTAAGCTAAGAGAAGTTGCCTTCTCTACCACCAAACAGATGTACGTTCGTAAAATCCAATGTACGTAATCTTTAGAAATGCAATGTCAGATAAACATTCATACAAGTTGTGTAACGACTCCGGAGTTTATATAAATTTAAAATGATAATTAATTTGATTTTTGAATAAAAATTGTAAAATTATTCGAAATGGATGCGAGTTTCCCCGGGTTCAAATAAATTCTATGTTAAATCATTTAAAATTTAAATATTGTATATATATGTATATATGTGAATATATATGTATACAGGCATATATGAGTAAAATTTGAATATATGTGTTTATATTTGATCAGAATTTAAATCTTAAATAAATGGTTTAAATATTAAATATAAAAAATTATAGACTTTGACACAAGACAATAAATATTAAAGTAAAATAATCATAATAAATATTAAGCTAGAAATTTATCTATGTTGCAAATAAATATAAAGTATAGAATAAATACATTTAAATAAAATCTAACAACAAACTAAATTAGAAATTCATTTATCTTATAAAGTAATATTTTTAAAGACAAGTATGTAAACAAATCAAGTGAAATAAAAGATAGCAACATCGTATATTCAAGCTGAACAAGCATATATACATAAGTATGAAACCAGATTTGAAGATAAATGATAATCAATGCAAATATCTTTGGCCACCACAACATTTGCTCAGCCACAAAAGAAGGAAATAAAATATAGTATTATACAAGCTAATTAATGAAGCCACACAACTATCTTCATTTGTATAGCCGAAATAAAGTAAAAGAAAATAAAATAAGTAAATCTGTACAAGTAGACAGTAAAGTATTTTCATGTATAAGCAAAAAGATGTGTATAAAACAAAGCAAGTAAACATATAAAAGATATAGAGTACCTTGGCATTAAATGCTGGCAACATTTTTGTCAACTCGAAAATGTCTTCAGCCCCAAAGCAAAGAAAAACCATTGATTATTGTACAACAAACAATATTTTATCACTTGTACAAATAATAACATCAACCTATAGATTTGCTTTCTTTTATACATCAAGCTTTCCATCATCTTCATTTCAAGTTCGTCTATTCTAAGCTTAAGTTTAAAGAAAATTAAAAACAACTTGAACAAATCAAAACCAGAGATCAAAGAGAAAGATTTCAACTTTGCAAATTTTCAAGCCTGTTTCATATTAAAGCAACTCTGCTCTTTTCTTTCCTGGAATCTAAGGTGAGCAAACTCAACCTGATATATATCTAAATGATTTGTGAATTAGGATATGAAATGTGTTTGAATGATGTGTATATTTGTCTGCATGTTGTATATATGCAAATATTTGTGTGCATATGTATGTATATAGGAAAGTAGGCTCTGTTCTTAGTTTACAGGCTACAAACCCTGTTCAAAATTCAAAATCTCATTCCCCAATCCTTTTTAGGCTTTGATCTCTGAATGAAAAATGTTTGTAAGTGTGTAACACCATTTTTAAAAATAGTTTCAAGTGAAAAAATTGAGTAAATATTTTGAAAAGAAGAAATTACAGTGTAATCTTTTCAAGACAGAAAATTCGATCATCATAATTTTTAGTTTTTATTTTACAACCTGATCCGAATTTGCAAATGATGAATTTTAATATAGAAATCATGATTTTGAAGTGTGGGGTTGTTGGGGATTCGCGAGTTGATCGTATTTTGGATTTTCTTCAATATTTGACAAACGTTGATGAGTTGTAGGCTGCGCTTGATGTTGAAGGTTGTTGGAAGGAAGGGGATCACAGGAAAATTAGTGGTCAAATTTATAGATTGCCGTGGAAGTTGATCAGCGTTGAAATAGGGTTTTAGACCCAGTTTTGCTAACAAGGTTTCACGAGGAAATCTCGTCGTCGATAGTGGATTGTAGCCGATCGCATGAGGGGGAAAGGAGAGAGGGGAGTCTGACGTTGCTTTGGCCAGAGCGGCAGGAGTTCGGAAGGTCAGATCATCGGCATCGAGGCAAATTCTATGGAGGACGATGGTTCCAGGTGGGCTTGAGTTGCTCGGTTTCGATTTCAAGTTGAAATCGATGATCTGATGATCGGGATCGAATGTGTAGGTGAACGGCGACGTGCCGGAGATGGCGTGGGTGGTCGGAGTTGCTTCGTTTGGTTGTACACGTGAACGCGTGTGTATGTATGTATCAGGTTTGGGTTCGAAGCAGTATTGGGGAAGACGAAGACGAGGTGGAACTCGGGGGTGACTCGGGGGATTCATGAATTTGCTCGAAGCAAAATAGTGTCGCGTATGACTCGTAGCAGGTGTTAGTTTGACTCGGGGAGTTTCGTGTGGGCTCGGGTTGTTGGGGTACTGCAGTTTTTTGAGGAAAAATATATGTATAGATTTTAAGCTTTAAGAAAATGATTTTCCAAGGATTTATAAATAAGGATTTAAATGATAAATAAAGATAATGGTTTATCTTTGATTAAATTAGGATCTTGATAAGTTCAAAAGATTCTTCATTAATTAAGTATGGGGTAATTAATTAATGTACTAAATCGAAAGTTAATTCATTTATTTAAATTGATTTATCAAGTGATTAAAGTATAATTTCTCAATAAAAATTTATTAGTAATTATAAAATATAGGTGATTAAGAATAATCACTTATTATAATTAATTAAATGGTAATTAATTAATGTGATAAATTAATTAATGTGATTAATTAAAGGTAAATTTGTTAAGATAATTAATTAAAGGATTAATTGATAATCAAAGGTTAATTAATTAAAATGGTTTACAATTAATTAATGATTAATTAACCAAGATTTGTAGTTTATTCATAAGTAATTAACCTGGTATAAATTAATTATAATCAGATATTAATTGATTCTACTTATGGATGTTTGGATTTCGTTGAATGGTTGAATTGTTTGATATCCCTGATATATGATGCTTTGTGATATATCCTGATTTGTGTTGTGATCTGTAATTTATTTATCTAGGATGAATGTAATTGATTATCTGCGATATATATATCTGTGATCTGTGAATGAACGATAAGCGTTATAGTTAATACCGCTTATCAACTATATTTCTGTATTTTGATCTGTGATGATTCATTGATGTTTCACTATTGTGTTGAACCCCTGGACTACACCATACACACACAAATATGGATTTCACGAGGAAATCGGTTAAGTCACAGATGATTTAAATTCAATGTTTTTTTGAAATTGAAATTTTAATTTCAATTGATTTTGAAATTGGAAATTTGGGTTTAAAGTGAAAAGCTTTTGAAATGGAATTTCAAAGATAAAAGTTATTTTGAATAACTTAATCGAGTTTTGAAAATTTAAATAATTTGATTTAAATTTGAATTCAAGTTTGAAATTGAATTCTATGATTTGAAACTAGGGATTAAAGATGCTGTACAAGTTATATATGGGTTAAACCATTTTAAAGGTATTGATTTGGGAATTTGAATTTAATTCAAGGGTTTTAACTCGTGTAAATATAACTGGATTTTTCCGAAACGAAAACTACTTGTTTTAAAATAATAATAGCTTTCATTTTAAGAAAGGATTTCCAAATTGTGTAGAAAGGTTTCAAGTTTGAAATGGAATTGAAATGTTTTGAAAGCTATGAAATGAGTCTTTGATTTCAAAGACTGGACGAGTTAATCCAACTTGAAATAGAATTGTTTTGAAAGGCTATGAATGAATCTTTATGAATGGGGTAAACTTTGTGAATTGAATCTTTTTGTTTAAAAGATTAAAAGTGTGGAAATTGTTTAAACCATTGAAGGTTTTTGAAATGAATCTTTTTGTTTAAAAGATTGGAAATGGTAATTTGTTTTAACCATTCGAATGAAAAAGTTTTGGGCTTTAAAGCTATGATTTAACTGAGACCCTAGTATCCATATGACTTTTAATTGCGCTCGTTATTCGGTTTAGCCGGGGAAGGACCATTGTGTCATATAACCCATTCCGAATAATGATACGTTGTATATGGATTGCATTTAAAGACTGGTGGTGAAGACCGGATATTTTCGAAAATGAAAGGACAACTCGTCGAATGTCTCTGCACCAACTGGTCCCCGGTATAGAGATTTTTATCACCTTTTGTGATGGGAAGTCCAGACGTGATTAGAAATTATCCGGATTTGCAAGGGCTTCTTTGGAAGTGCCTTCAGTTCCGTTCGATCCCGTAACGGACTTGTATGGATGTGTGTCTGACGTTACACTTTGAGATGTAAAGCTGGTTTCTATCAAATACATTTCTGTTGGTGGCGGAGAATTTATTCTCTTAGCTTAACACCCTTCTCTGAGACGTACGAGCTCAGAGGTTATGTAGTTGATGGTTACTAGTGATACATTCCCAATTTGGTAATGTGGCATACGAAGTGCTGTTGATCATTGTTGGTCAAAGCGTTGCTTTGTGAAAAAGCGTTGCTTTGTGAAAAAGCGTTGCTTTGTGGAAAAGCATGGCTTTGTGAAAAAACGTGGCTTTGTGAAAAAGCGTAGCTTTGTGGACGAGACTTCGTCGAGCCTCACAACCCAGTAATGGTCGAAACAGGAATGTTGCAGCAAAGGTTTTTAGGGGTAGCGCCCCTAGGGTATGTCATTTCCTTCTGGATAAAAGGTGATATCATGGTATGGAGCCCAGATATTTTACCTATGTTGATGCTGCACAGTTATTATACTTTGTGGTTGTTGCTTTATGATCGAGACGTCTCGGATAAAGGTCGGTAACGACCGGGGGATGACATAGCTCGTGTGTTAGTTACCTAGTTACAGCTTGGTTAAAGCGTGAGGTAGCGTCGGCCTTGTGTTTGCAGAGATCCGGTTAGGTTCTCGGGGCGTCTTTCCAGAGGCGTTTCCATTTCGGTGTAAGGAAGTTCCTTTGCCTGATCATTTGTTGGAAATCCAAAGAAACAATACGAACCTTGTACGGTTTTAGTTGTATTACCTGCCATGGAATGTGGCGGTAACCTGTTATTGAACATGGTAGCTATAGTAGGCATACGATGAAATGTTGTATGCTAGCTAAGATTAATATTATACTTTCGAAATAGTTTTCTGCACTATGCACTAGTAATAATATCAAAAGAGTTTTGTATGCGTAGTAAGCATGTTTGACTATCATAAGAAGAAATCTCCTCCAATTCTGCGTTTGCATTGTGTGTGTGGCGGGAGGTCTTATGGTAGTTTCATTTTCCAAAAGCATTGCGGATTTCAATGTTTAAGATCCTTTTGTGTTTGTTTAAAGATAAACTGTTTTTGTTGCTCACACCAGTCCCATGACTGATCCGGAGTTTATTGTTCCCTTCCTAAACTCTGGGTGCCCATCATTTTCCACACGGGCAGTCTAGAGTTGGGTTTCTCAGATATTCAGGTTTAGTAGATTATCTGGAGCTAGTTCAGTCCTTGGGCGACTGACCTCGCTTATCTTGGTTCATTGGTTGGTGTTTCGAGCTAGCTATGGATTGGAGCATTCTATTGGAGGCATTCTATCCGCTGCTGGTGTTATCTACTTTCTTTCCACTGCTATTTCTTGTATCATATCTCTGATGTATATTGATATCTGTTGTATCATCCTGTTGTATCATATTGTATCAGATTTTGTATCTGTCATTGTATCAATGTTATATATATTGATATATTCTTTCTCTTCCGCTGTGTTGTTGTACTTAATGGTGTTATAAGCTCCGGTGAACCAGATTCGGCATTTGAATCTGCGGCATTTTTGAGTACAAGTGAATTACGGGTGCCGATTTTCGAAGGCTGATTTCAGGGTCATTACAAGTTGTCCCGGAAAAGGACAAACCGAAGGCACTTTCCTACCACATCCTATCGGGAAATCCCTAGAATCAGTAGCGAATAGTCCTTGCATTGGATATTTCATAATGAAGAGACCACTGCTACTGGATGTATATTGGGATTTTAACCCCAAACGATCAACAAGCAGTCCTCCACTATGAAAATCCGGAATATCGATATCATCAATAACCAACCTGCCCAATCGTCGCATATACGTTGGTCCGAAGTGGTTTTAAGATAAATCTGATCCCGGCCTCTTCGCACCAACAACGCAAAAGCGTTTCTCAACCTCACACAGAAACTAAGTCTCATAGACTTATCACGTTTCCAACTTTCAACTTGCTATCCTTCGGGCCAAGAAGGAAGCTCGATAGATTGGAGTAATACTCCGCACTAACAAATCAACATCCTTAACACAAACGATAATCAAGCCTACACAGAAGGCTACGTACTAAGTGTACGACTAAATAATTCCCACATCAAGTCGAGGAACTAAAATGGCCAAATTTGATAGTCGGTTATTTAACTATCAAAGCAAACAAACAAATATTTAGCACCATATACAATCACTGGGCCCTTTTAATTAATCTTTTATTTATTTAAAATAAATTCAATTCCTTTACAATTCAAAAATCAATAAAACATATATTTTCAAAATCACTTGAAAATCCTTTTTAATTTGAACACATCACTTTAACATTTTTAAATTTCCAAAATAGGCCCAATGCTGCAACAGCACTAAATACATCAATCACGGCATCCAAACATCATATATCACATGATAACAACATATATCACAATATCTGTAAATAAACTAATACTGGTGAGGAATCTAGTTGGATCCCTCCAACCTGTCACCTGCAACAAATATACATATGAGAATATGTGTACAATGTGCGCTTCAAGGCAGACGCGCGTACAAAGGGTCATCCGCTCATACACTGGAATGTATAGGGTCTCATCTGCTCCAATAGGCAGGTATATATCCAAATACCAATCATTATATATACAATATATCATCCAAACAATCATCATAAATAATATTTATTCTCACTTATATAAAAATATCAGTGAGTCGGAAAGAGTGAGTTTTACTCACATTGGTTCCAATAGCAGTTGCAGTGATTTATTCCGAATAAAATTAAACAAGTGTTTAATTTTACCCAAAATTTTCACTAGCTCTAATCAACTCCAAACCAGCTCTAAAATGTAGTGCTCGTCAATACGGACCCAACGCAACTTGTTTCGTCAAAAACGGACCTCGTATGAAGAAGTTATGACGTTACAAAGTTTATACGAATTTATATAAATCAATTTACAATTTTTTTATTTTTTTTAAACCTTTAATTTATTCGGGCCGTTCATTTTCGAAAATCAGATCCAGGCCGTTGCTAGCTTCTTCTTCCCTCAGGCCATGTTCGAACGCACAAACCCATAGCCGCCATATTTCATTGAGTTAACGTGACCTCCACGTTTGCCTATCCTTCGATCAACCACCACTGTTCGAAACGCCTTGCTCCACTCTACCAACGCCGTGAAGGACGTGCAACTCGGTTATCCCCTCATGTGGGAAAACACGCATGAAATCGAGACAAACACAGCCACTTTTCTCACTCCTCGCTACAAATTGGATAATCATATCCGTATGGATGGGAAGCTCTCGCGATCCTCTACAAGTTTCTAGTTGGAAGATTTTCAAAATAATCGAGGAATTGAGAGATTAAGGGGAAAATGATCGAGCATTTTCGGCCATGGAATATAGAAGTGGCGGCCTGCCCTAGAAGATTTAGGGTTTAGTGAAAATTAGAAAATTAGGCGGCCTTTTATAGAAAATTCGCGACACTATTCATTGCCAAATTTTTCGAACTCGAAACGAAGCGTACCGCCTGGCATTTATAATGTTTTACCCCTATTCCGAACACAATGGAATATATATCGGAAGCCAATTTGATCGTATTTGGAAGATAGGTTTCCAAATCGACTATTTAAAATTCACTTAAACTGATTTCTACACGTTTTAGCTTACCCCGGACAAACCGTAAATCCGATTGAAACGAAATTTGAAATCTTACCAAAATATAACATTACGTATCCGATAAAACTGGTTTCGTCGAAATCCAAGACAGTATGAAAAATGACCATTTTCACTTATCAATTAAATATTAAAATATTCAATTTCTGTAATTTAACTTTTAATTCAATTTTAAAAGTTCTCTAACATCATTATAATTTAAATAAGATTTAATACAACATTATAAATCATTTTTTTCACGTTACTTTCAATTTTCAATTATTTACACATTTTCAAATAATTAAATTAACCATTTAATTATCCAATTAAATCCTGATATTTCAAATATAAGTTATTCAGCTTATAAAATTTACTTGTGAATATTTAAAATCAATTAAATGTCTGAATTTCAAATGACTAAAATTCTGGGTCGTTACAATATTAATTGTGCACATTCTTATTTGGATTTGTTTCCTGATATTTATTTCTGCTCCTGCCTGTATAGATGTTATTCTTGAAATGTAAAAACCCGTTCCGCGTTAGCGGCGTCGTCTCATGGAACTTTATATGTTCCTATTATTTGAGTTATCTCATGCTATTATTTCTAGACTAATCCAGGTGTTATTTTATTATAATGCTCGGGTCAGACCGAGTATTTTCCTAGGTTGTCCTTGGTGTTATTGAGGTCTAGAAATGGGAGCTGAAGATCCACCTATCGTATTTTTCCGTTGTATTATATAGTATCCCTATTAGCATTTGTAAGGGCGGGATTTTATAACTGTCCAGCTGATAAGGTTTGTTTTTAACTCTGATATACTCTATATTTTGGAGTGACAGTTTGTACTGTCCTTGATATATTCTATGTTGTCGATTCTGCGGTGAGATTCTGTTTTTCTCTGTTCTCTGTTCTTTTCTTTTTATTTACCCTAACAATCTGCCCTTTTGTCGATTGGATGCGCGAGATTGGAATACAGTGGTAGTGTTCGGTGTCGACTTTCGATGGTCAAAAAGGCGAGTCGTCACATTTGTTGAAGCTTTCTAAAGACATATCCATTTCCTCCTCCTCTTCCTTTTCTTCTTCTTCTACATCCATTTCCTCCTCCTCTTTCTTTTCTTCTTCTTCTACATCCATTTCGTCACTTCTTGCTCTTCTTCTTGTTGTATTTCTTGCTCCTCTTCCCATGTTAGTCTTTCTTCTTTTTCAACATGATTTTCATATGGTTCTAAACAAGGTGGAATATGCATAAGAGAAATGTTGGCCTTGTCGAAAAAAAATTTTTAGGAAGAGTTGATTCTCCTCTTAAATCAACACTAAAATATATGGAAATTATAGTAAGACACACACTATAGTAGAGTGTATTATCATGTCTAGAAATAATCTTTTGAACAATGTCATCTAAGATGACTTGTGCCAAATTGATGCCGTAGTTTCTGTAAATGGCGAAAAGAGGTTTAAATTTTTTTGAGTAGGGTTAATGTAATTACCCATCCATAGAGTGATACTTTATTGTAAAATGAGAATCATAAATCTTGATTTTGATTAGAGATTTTTGTGTTTAAAATCAAATTCTTCGTCGGTTTCAAAAATGTTGTGAAAATATCACGATTTTGTTCTTCGATTTGAAAAGTGGAGAGATCAATTCCACTAGATTTGCAACCAAGTATATGACCCAAAAGTTCATAATTTAAAACAATTTGAGTGTCATTTACACTACTCCAAATTTGTCCCTCTTCTCCTAACAAAAAAATTTCCATTTAAATTTACATAAAACATTTTAACCAAATCCAGATAAGACACAAAATCATTTTGAGAAGAGTCGACTAAACCAAGAATTACATTTTGAAAGCAAAGATCTTGTAGACCATAAGAGGAAAAATCATCAAATTTAGCAAATCTTTTGGAAATTTTTTTCTAGAAGTAGCATATTCCATGTAGGTATAAATGGCTTCTTTTTCATTAAAGAAAAAGGCCTTTAGTTCTTTTTGAGAGCCTTATGGTTTTAGGAGTTTGATTTGAGGAGGCCATTTCTGAGATTTTGAAGAGATAAGAGAGTGAAGAGATTTTTGAATTTTGAAATAAAGTGAGTAAGTGAATGGATAGAGATAGAATGAATTAATAGAGAGTGAAGTGTCACGTTCTCTGGTCAAAAAGATGCCTTTTCAAAACATGGGGATAAGTACAAAAGCGAGGGATATTCAAATTTTGAATTTGAAAACAAATTTCAAATTACTGGCAGGTGTGTTGACATACAATTTGGGTATATGTCGACATATAGCTCGTAAAATTCAGAACTAAAACGTAGGTAAAATATTTCTATATATACACACACACTTATATTCATCCAATATTATTATTATTATTCTATATGTTTTTCCAAAATACACACAAAACAAAATTGAAATAAAAACTAAATGTAAAAAGCACCGCTTTTGGCTCTTTTCTTTAATCTGCTCTAATTAATCAACTATTGTCATTAAACACATGTTTGCATCCTTAGTATTTGGTTCATTTTCGCATGAGGAAGTATCTGAATCATCCAATGTTGTTCTGTAAGCCTTTTTTCTTTTTCTTGATGAATCAATAACTGAGGAGATCTTTGATTTATTCTGATGTGGAAAGTCTCTTTGTAGATGACTGAATTCATCATATTTGAAACATCTAATTACAGTTCCAGTTGCAGGAGACTTTTTTTGATCTTTGAAAGTTTTTCATCTTCCTATACTTCAGGAACTTTCTGAAATTTCTGGTCATGAAAGCAATTTATTCGTCATTGTTATCGTCTGAATCCTGATCGTTAGTTATTGCATTGAAAGTGATGGAATTCTTTTCTATTGCCTTGCTTTTTTTCTGCCCTGCAATTGTGCTATATAGGACATTAAATTGCCTATTAACTCTTAAATTTTCAGAGTACTAATATCATTAGCCTCTTCTATTGCTAGTGTTTTATGATCTCATGCTAAAGAGAGTGAATTAATGATTTTTCTAACTTGGTCCTCTTAAGAAATTTATTTTACCTAATGCTACTAATGAATGCACCATATCTTGAAATCTACAATGCATGTTAGAAATAGACTCATTTAGATTCATTTTAAACAACAGAAACTGATTAGTTAGCATGGAAATTTTGATCTATTTAACTTTACTAGTGCCCTTATGTTTAACTTGCAATCTTCTCCAAATTTCATATGTAGACTTACAAATAGAGACTCTATTAAATTCATTTTTATCTAGTGAGAAAAATAAAATATTCATGGCTTTAGAATTATTCTGTACAAGTGCCTTTTGGTCAACGGTTCATTCTAAAAAGCTAGTCTGGGATTCTATGTACTCATTTTATGTAATATTCTAAATATCTAAACCATTAGACTGTAAATAAATCTTCATCCTACATGACCAATAAGTGTAGTTATTACCATTAAAAAGTGGGGGTCTAGTAGTAGATTTTCCTTTGAAAAAAGTGTTAACAAATGTACTAACAGTGTTGCTAGCCATTTATACTTTTCAAAAATCAAATCATGAGTCTTTGAAAACCTAGTGCTCTGATATCAAATGTAAATTGCGGAATTATGGATCTTAAGGCTAATTAAACACTAGAAGGGAAGAACGGCATTTTCTAACTTTCGTAAATCTTTTTAAATTTCTTTTAAGTTTGGTATTAAATAACATATTATTAACATAGAAATATATCGACAATCGGTTACAAATGCAATCACAGATAAAAACAGTACAGCAAAGTAAAGAGTTATAGAGATGTCACTAGGGATTTTATATTGGTACGGATTTCTCCTACATCCAGCCCCATATAATTGCTTGTACATATTTCTTTTCAAATGCCAATCTATAAACGAGCAAAAGGCAAACTCAAATACAATCTCGATTTCGAGGCTATGAGACACACTCTTTTGAATTTCCCGGGTTTAAGGTACACCCACTTGATTTGAATGGGCTACGAGCACACCCACTAAATTTCTAGGCTATTAAACACACCCATTTGATTTAAGGCATAGTTTGGCACAGGTCCCTAATATGTTTCAAAATACACAAAAACCCCAGTAAAAAAAAGTTTATAAATTAGGTCCCTAGAATTAAGTTACCGAATAATGGCATACACTTATGCAATTATTCAGTGAAAGTTGCAGACATTTATGCAATTATATCAAAAAATTGCATACATTTCCACAATTATTCACTGATAAATTGCGGAAATTTCCGCAATTTTTTGAAAAAATTGCGGAAAATTCCGCAATTATTCCCCAAAAAATTGCGGAAATTTCCGCAATTTTTTCAAAAATTTGCGGAAAATTCCGCAATTGTTCACCAAAAAAATTGCATAAATTTCCGCAATTATTCACCGAAAAAATTGCATAAATGTCTACAATTATTCAGTGAATAATTGCATAACTATATGCAATTACTTAGTAACTTAATTCTAGGGACCTAATTTACATACTTTTTTTTACCGGAGTTTTTGTGCATTTTGAAACTTATTAGGGACCTGAGCCTTATATTCACTTGATTTAAATGGGCTACAAGCACACCTAAGCAAATATAAATAGAGTTTAGTAGTTTTTCCAAAGACAATTTCTTAAAACTTTGGATGCAACGGATCCTATAGCCACTTGGACATCACTTTGATCTTTGAATTGAGCGAGAGATGTTTCGAAAACAATGAGAAAGTAGTATTGAATCAATACAAAGAAGCATGAATTGATTCTATTTGATTTTGAAGAGAATTAGAGTATATTTTCAATGGAGTTTTTAAGAGAGTAAGAAGAGGGAAGACAATAAATAAATCTAAACTTTAAAATTCATTTGAAATCCCCTTTATATAGTAAATCAACAGATGTGTCCATTCGCGAAGAGTTATGATGAACAGACACTTCCACTCAAAATTTGAAAAACCACTTGGCGGCAAATATGTCGACATATCATCTGCCTATATGTCGAATTATGCTTGTAAATTTTGAAAACTAGTTTCTTTTAAGATGTTTTGAAAATCCTATACTTTGTAAAATAGTTTGAACATAGTTTATAAACATATTGTACTTTGAAAAACTCTTATAAAATATTTTGGAAACTTAAAATATAAAAGATAGAAAATAAGAGATATAGATCAAAGATTGCTAACAGGGACTTTAACAATATACTATGACTATACACAAAATTATAATCTTGAGATCTTCATATCTTGGTCTTTGTACTCATGAGTCTTCATGTCCATCTTTTGAGTCTTTATACTGTACAGTCTTCGATTCAACACATGTGTAATATTCTACACTAGATACTATATACTATATAACTCAGCAAAACATTAGTATCTACAATTGTGTATGGTTGTTATTAAGGTTGTTTTCATCTAAATCAATAACTGAGATATTAACAATATACTCTTAGGATGTAGTATTATATGAGTAATAATTTGATGTGTGTTTTATGAAATGGTTCATAAATGGTTTTAGTATTAAAAGAGATATACTATTTGTGTAAATGAGTGAAATATAAAAAGTAGTTAGTATATTCAAAGAAATCAATAGGAGAAAATACGTAGGTTGTGCATAGATCATTTTATTCATATGACAATTCTTGATCCAGGATTCGAGTATAGGGTTTCTAGGCGACTTACACCAGCCCAAACAAGGATTTTTCACACGATTCTCGACGACGAACACTTAAAACAGATTCTTGATATGATCTCGAGGTTTTCCATCATAATATATGGCTATATAAGAGAAATAGAAGTTTCTAATCAAGGAACCTGATCGGAGTCCGCACTAGAGAGGTCAGGTGATCTATACTAATTTGAAAGTGAAATATGTGATCGAGCAAGTGATCAAATCAGATACCATGTACAGGTGATCCATTCACATCGTACTGGCTTAAGTATATATGTATGCTATGTTTTGTTGGCTTATGGGGAATTTAGGTAATGAATCTTCAGTTTGTTCTGGGTAGCTTGAATAATATTCTAAGTAATAATCTGAGGCTGTTGAGCGTAAGGTACGCTTAGAAGATTATTTATCATCCTTGTGTGATAAGAGAGTTTTTGTACTTGAGCAAGTTGTGAGCTTTGTTTGCTAGTGATTTTGAATAACCTTAAGTGCTGATGTGTCCTTGTTTCTTCTGTTAACTGGTCGTGTTGGAATTTTGAGGATGAAATTTTTAAGTGGAGGGGAATGCAATGACCTAGAACTTAGAACTCTTCGTATTTAAATATCTGAATTATTTAAATATTTGAATCTTGGTTAAATATGATTAAAATTTGGATTTATAATCATGTTAATCCCCTTTTGATAAATAACTAATGAAGGTAAATTTGTTTTTGAAATATGTTTACAAAAATAAATAGTTGAAGATGATAATGTAATTGAAAATCGTTTTATTAATAAACGGCTTTTTACTCGATATAAGTTATCTAAAATTTTTGAGATTACCTAATATATTAGCGTGTAATTAATTATCAAATAAAAATATTTTTATGGTTTATGGCTAATTAAATATGTTGGTGATGTCATGCATGAGGTCATGAGGAGATATTTTGGAGAGGAGCACATTAGGAAACCTTAAGCGCTAAGTAAGAGGAGATATTTTGGATGGTAGAAGCACAAGGGAAGGAGCATGCTTATGACCTTCCATAAGTGGTTTAAGGGGTAGGATGACCTCTTTAATACACTTACAAATACACTTCATTTATTTCATAAATTGGTTTGCAAACTTTAAACATAGAATACATATAGGTCTTCACCCTATTCTTTCTTCTCTTTAAATTGCTAAACAAT
Organism: Allium fistulosum; assembly: GCA_030737815.1. Classification (NCBI taxonomy): domain Eukaryota; kingdom Viridiplantae; phylum Streptophyta; class Magnoliopsida; order Asparagales; family Amaryllidaceae; genus Allium; species Allium fistulosum. The sequence continues at coordinate 333,731,506 of CM060906.1, forward strand.
AGCAAATCAACTATAAACTTCACCAAACTTTGGCTAAGGTCCTAAGGCAACATAGAAACATGTAATATCACATCAAAGCTTGAAGGAAGGAGGCATAAGGAGGAGATCTAGGGGGTAGATGTGAGCATAAAAGAGAGGAGAAAGATGCCATGAGCTTTTTGAAGGCAATGGTTGGGTCTTTTGTTGTTTGGTGATGATACAAAGTTGTTCTAGTTTTCTAATGCTTGTGCTTAGATGTTAGCAACGGTTTGGGTGAGTTAACTCACCAATGAAGTGTACATATTATGTGTATATTTTTTATAAATATAAAGTTAAAGTGAACAAATGCAAGTTATAACTTTTGGACCCCTAGCTTTAGAAAGCAAATGAAAACTTAATATCTGGTCTAATCACTTTAATTACCCTCTACAACATGTAACGTAGCCTTGACTTTATGTTTACATGTTTGGTTTTGTTGTGTGTGGCATTGAAGTGTGTGTGAACCGAGAAAGCTCGATATAAGTGCACTACATAAATCCCTTGTGTTTAACCTCTTTAAAATGGTTATATGTGAATATATTATGAAAGTAAATATTTTAATGTGCTCTACACTTATGATAGTGTATGGGATAGTAATAAAATGGTTAGGAAAATTATATAAATGATAGAACAAAGTTGAAAATTTTAGAAGCGAAATAGCCACTATAAATGCTCTTTAAATAGCTTGTTTTTGGGATATTTTTTATATTATTTTGAGAAATATCCTTAAGGGTTTCTTTGCATGGTTTTTAAGTACTCTAAGTATACTTCTTATTGTTAAAAATCTCAGATCTTAAAATTTTAATTTTAATAGAGAAAACTGGGCACAAACTTTCATGTTTTCTTATAATATTTGTGTTTGGTAGCATTTACAGCACTTAATAACGTCTCTTTAACTTACAACAGCATTTCGAGCCTGCTACAGCACTGTTTTGGTGCTGTGTTGTTTTAATCAAGTTTGTGATTTTAAATAAGTTTAAATTGATGTTTAAATTAGATATTTTTATGAGATCTTTTTAGGGAAGGCTAATAGTAGGTTTTAAAGTATTTTAAAAATAGTTTGAAGTTTAAATATATTTCTTCTGATTATTTATGAATTTTTAAAGTAAAGCGTTATATATATAACATGCTTTTTATGTTTTTTATAAATTATAAATTAGTTATTTTTAGGTAATATTTTATATAGATATTTAAAATATATTTATAAGTAATTAAAAATTATTTATATATACAAGTTTGGAAAGTAAGTTAATTATTTTATAAAAGATAAGTAGGTTGTTATAATGCTTAGTTATATTAAATGGTTTTGAGAGATTATTAAAAAGAATATTAGTTTGTTAAATAAGTGTAGGTAAACTTAGATCTTTAGTAAAAAGAATATTTTAAAGATAATGTTAAGTATAAAATGGTTTTGGGTTTATAGTAAACAATGTCTAAGTAACATTTGCTTTTAACCCATTTGAATATATTTCTATACATAAGTATATCTTTAAAAAGAATATTTTTTAGATAATATTAAGTATAAAATGGTTTTGGGTTTATAGTAAACAATGTTTAATTAACATTTATTTTTAACTCTTTTGAATATATTTTGGAATATGTTTATTCCTGTAAAATGACTGATTTAAATATAATGATAAGTGTATAGTGTTTTGGGTTTATAGTAATAATGTTTTGGTAACATTTGTTTTTAATCTTTTTTATTATATGTTAAAGTATAAAATCTTATTAAGTGATTTATGAATATTTTATACATTTGAGATAAGTATATGAATATATTTCAAAGTACTGAAAAGAGTAGAAATGAATAGTGAAACAGTAGTATGCATGTATATATCTTTTGAAAAAGTATTTTAAATATATATACAAGTATTTGCAAATAAGCATTATTTGAATACGGTGATTAGAAGTCGCTTGTGTGACTTATCCGTGCTTTGTGTGTTTACTTATTTATGGAAAATATTTACTCTTATATTTAGCACTAAAAGCCGACAAAGTGGACTTTTTCTATCTGTGATAGTTAAGAATGAATTGTCAAGGTAGGGCTTGGATGCAACCAGTGCTCTAACCTACCTAGTTTCACACTTGACTAAGGGATATCGTAAGTTGAGAAGGTCTGAAATGGTGATAAGTATACAAGACCTGATTTCCATATGCAATCATTTTTATTCCTAAGATTTGACCAAAATTAACCTAGAAAGTATATAAAAGCTTCATGGATTCATAAAGTTTAAGATCCCCTAGGAAGGACTCGTTAGTATGAAACATATCTTGTTTTAAGAACTTATATATACGAGATCCCCCAAGGAGGATTCCTTTATGTTGTTTGCATACATCTAAAAGAATCGGAGTTGAGTTAACCGGAAATTCATCGATTTAGTTTTGAAGAGTCCCAGATCGGATAAGTATACTTACGTATTACTTACCAAAAACCACTTCAAAACCGATATATGAGTTCTATGTTTTAGAAGTGATTATGGAGTGAAATGTTATAGAGTTGAACTGTCTATCCTAAGGTTAAGTATAAAGGGGAGGTCAGCGTTAACTTTTCGGATAAATTCTATAGAGTTGCATTGTTTATCCTAAGGTTAAATCCAAGGGAGAGATCGGCGTTAGCATTCGTTGGACGGCTTATGTAGGAATCTATAGAGAGATTCATGAACTGTTTGAGTGATGATGACTCGTGTGTTAAGATGTTGGAATCCATGGAGAGGTTTGAAATCTGTTCGAGTAATAAAGACTCGTGTGTTGAGATGTTGAACGTGACTTCACTGTTGGAAATGACATAAAACAAAGTGGGATGCATAGTCGATGGGTTTAGCTAATCCAAGGGTACATCAAGTCCAAATATCTTAAGATGTTTTCAATTGAGGTGCATGGGAGTTGATGGTATTCGATACCATGTATTCGAGCATGGACCAGCTATGTTTTACTTAGTGGTATATTTTATCTAGAGATATACGTGGTTTTGAAAGATACTTTCCAACACTTGTTAGAAGGCCGACCTCGATGTACTAAGGTGACCTCCAACAGAAATTCATATGTGAACGTACTTTAGCAGTTTTAGTTTTACTTCTAATGTTGTTGTGTTGTGCGATGTAAGTAGCACAACTATTTTCTGATTTATATTCTACACCCTAGACGTTATCTATTGTATCTCCATATGTACTTATTAGATGGTTTGGTTCTTTTGAGGGGAAAACCATTACGGTGTTTCGAACAGTCTCAAAAGTTTTTATATGATGTATACATAATTCTTGAGTTTCTCAAAATAGAGTTATGTCTAACTCGTGGTTTATCTTTCCCTTATTTCTTGGGTGCTCTTTCGAGCAGTCTAAGAAAGGCAGGTTTTCATTGATATTCTTTGGAGCTTAGGAGATGAGCTAGATGCTTGCATCCGCCTACAGTTGTATTTTATTTCCACTGCACTACTAGTATGTATATATTAGCAACAATGAGGACATGCAGCTATAACTGTGCAGGTTAATGTTAGTACATATGTTACTAACTTCGAAATGTCATTTTATCTTAGAGTGACCCTTTGTAACGTTTTGATATTATATATTACCGTCCCATTGTGAGATTCAGATGGTTTGTTCTTCCTTCCTTGTCCTTTCTCTTTTTCTTTTTATTTACCCTAACAATCTGTCTTTTCGACACTTTAATGCTTAGCACGTGAATACCGTGGATGTATTATTGTGGACATTTGAGGGTCAAAAAGGTCTATCGTTTTATGTGTATCTTACCTTATTTAATCAATATATTAACAGTACTACACATAACATCTCTAGCTTGAGGAATATCAACAACTAAAGGGCATGCAAGTAATCTATTAATATATAAATGGTTGAGGACAACTTATATATTAAGGATTCATAATCTTCTATAAACATATATTGAGTGGTATCTATTATGGAATAATATATTTCTTGTTAAATACCATCATGATTCAAGTGTTAGACAAATCTAAATTCACGATATCATACTATGCATATGTACTTATTTCTTAAATCTAATTGGGTTTCTTTTTAATTCCACTTACTTTTATACACATATGGTTATATAAATATTAAATAACTTTTATAATTCAATTTAGCTATATAATATATTCATGTATCATATTAATTAAAGCTTATTTAATTAATTTTAATTCTTTTTTATTAAATCATATTCAATTAATCTAATTTATTTTATATAAAATTTCTAAAATTTTATATTATGCATCTTAAACAATTTCAAATAGTTAATCAACTATAACATTTGTAGTTTACTTAAATGTACGTATCAATATATGTATACATTTGAATGAATTAACTTTTAATTAATTTTATTTAATAATTTTTTAATTAATTAAAATATTCAGTTAGATATTTTAATCAATTCAAAAAATTAATTTAATTTACTTAAACTAATTTAAGCTAGATACATAACTATAACAACTATAGCTGCATATATATCAATACACACACAGAGAGTCACATATTTAATTAATTATTACATTAATCAAATTAATTAAATATATTAAAATTTTGAAATTAAATATTTTAATTTCTCAAAATAATTTTAAATTTTAAATTCATTTTGTAACTTTTACAAAGTTTTCACTTTATATTTAAACTTAACTTTTAAATTCAAATTATCTTTTAAATTTTCAAATATATTTGAAAATTAGCCCAAAGTCCAAAATCAATGTAACGATTTGCCTTTCTTACAACTAAAGATGACACTTAATACATCCTCTTATTTGTGTGCCGATCATTAAGTCGTCCGAAAGATAGGTCATTAGGGGTGAAAAGAAGAAAATAAAATAGAAACTCACAAATCATGACGAGTAATATATAATATAAAACATGTCTTAGAAAAGGAAAAGAAATTTAATATTCATACATATGTCAGAGTACAACGCTAACCTATCATCAGCTTTGGAAAGTTATAACATCTTGTCCTTACAATTTGCCGAAGAATACAACAACAATGCAGCGGAAATAAAAAGAATATACGAGAGATACGTCTTGGCACCCAGCTTGACCCCCCGCCAACACAGGACCGACCTACCCCTCGCTGGATAGTATCGAATATGATCACCCCTTGGTTGTGATCAACAGACATATTGGGACCCCGAAGCATGAATAGATATCGACCCTAGATAAGGGATGACCATACCCTAATGGGAGCAACCCACTTAGCCCTGCTACATCTCCCCTATTTTAGTCATTGCCAGTTAATAAGGCCTGAGGCTACATTTTTACCTTTCTTTAGCACTTCCTACTTGGAATGCTAAAACTATCTTCCAAGCAACAATTCAATGTTAGCATTCGTCTGTACAAGTCATTTGGGAGATGAACGAACTGAAGGCACTACTTCCACTACATTTTTTTGGAATCACCATCAAAATTAGTAGCAAGTAGCCCTTGCACTTTAGAAGCTCCATCTTTGATTCCATATTCTTCAAGATGTTTTGTGTTCGAAATGCTTGAGTCGAATCGAAGTGGTTTTCAGATAATTTATACATATCCAATCCCGATCTCCTCGATAAAATATTCCATACTTTCCGATAAACTCAACCCCAATGCTTTAGAAAATAATAAGACAAATGAATAAGTGTGGGGATCACTCCTAACCATTTTAATGGATGGATCTCCTTATCATTCGTTATAGGAGAAAAAAACGAGATTTATATGCACAGTACAGCATCATCGAAGATAACTATGCCATATAACTTACGTATTTCTCTTAAATATTTCCAGAGTTATATTTTGGGCCAAGGTTTGATAGTCGGTTGTTTCACTATCAAATGACAAACGATCAATCATTGATTTAATTCCATATAGGATCCACTAAGCCTCTATTAATTAATCTTTACTAATTAATTTCTTTTAAAAAAATTAAAGATTCAAAATACCTTTTACATTGGATATTATTTCACAAACAACTAATACTTCTTCAATAATTGGAAACCTTTATATATTTATCTCAACCGTTTGAGTATATTATCAAAACATCATACTTTTCAATACTCAGAAAACATATCCATACACTTATCTCATAGGTATAAGTATACTGACAAAACTTGGGAAATATTTTCTCTTTTTTCCAAAATTTATATTTAAATGGGCCAAACAAAATTTCGTTTAGACATTTCTTACTATAAACCAAACCATTATCCTTCGGTATTAAGTATGAAAGAACATCTCCATACCACCCTAATTAAGAAGGACAAATAGCCAAAACCAATCTTATTTCCTTTATAAAATCCCATTCTATTTATAAAACTCTTTTAAAAACCTTTCTTTATAATTCCTTTATAAAAATCTTTTATAAAATATCATTTGCAAAATATCATTCGTAAATCTCCTTTAACAAATTCTTTTTAAATAAATCCCTTTCATAAAAAAAATATTATTTATAAATCCCTTTAATAAAATAATCAGATAACTTACAAAATCATTTAATACACTTAACCCCAAATTGTAAAATTTAAGTTAATTTAAAACATAACTTTTACAAACTTGGAAAGAGGCTAGGCGATCATAATGGCACTAAACAAAGTTATCATTTATTTAAATTTGACTTTGAAGTACTATAACAGTTATTTGCGTAAGCCATTATATATGTAAATAAAATCCACACCCAAATCATGGAATTACATGTCAATATAAACCAACTGATAATTACATGTCCAAATAACATAATAACAAGATGGTGATTTGTCCTGCTAAATAGATGTCCAAACAATCTATTAAGTTTAATTATAGCAGAATAGGGATTTATTCTGCTAACACCGTCAAAGTTTAGTATAATCTGTTCACATTTTTTGGGTTACTTAATGGTATCGACAATAGAATCCCTTATGTTCAAAACTATTCTTTGTAAAAGAAAGTTGCTCTTAAACAAAATGATCCTTGGAAAACAATGTAATTAAAAACTTAAACCTCTTTTTAAATAATTAATTACAAGTTAAATCCTTTTATTAAGTCATAATTAAATCTTAATTAATTTTTAAATTAATTATTAATTAAGAAATAACTAAAACTTTAAAAATAATTTATTTATAAATTAAAACTCCTAATTAATTTATAATTAAAGATAATTAAACACTTACTTAATATTAATTAATAATTAACCCTTACTTAATTAATAATTTATTAAAAACTAATTAATAATTAATTAATACTAAACTTATACTTAACCAATAATTAATTAAAAATTAATCTCATTTTTAAAAGATAATTAATTAGTAACTAACCTCCACTTAATTATAATTAATATATCTTACTTAATACTTAATTAATTGCTAATTATCAAAACTTAATTAATTAAAAATTAATTAATAAATACTTAATTAATTTGCTTAATACTTATTATTAAGTTTACAAAATGTTTTTGAGAATATTTTGAAGTATAAAACTCAAATTTGCAAAAAGTGAACTTTTTATCGAAACTGCAACATAGCGACAATCGCTATGAGTGTCATAACTTGCAATTTCTTTCGTAGGCTTTTTCTTTAGAAAACTTATCACTTTGAAAGCTTCTTGCCTTTCAAACATATAGTAAGTATTTGTAAAAGTAAAACAAAGTTTGAAACTTGAAATTGATTTCATTTTTGAAACAAATGAGCCAAACTTTTATACAAGGATTTCATGTCGCTTAAACTGGTAAAGGTGCTAACTTTTCTTAGCATATTCTCACATACTCTTGTCCATGGCATACAAATCATGTCACAACTTACAAACACAAGTAAAGATCTAAACTTTTCAACCATCACAACACTTTTAGACTTCTTTAACAAGTCAAAGGCAAATTTATGTACAAATACATATATAATCACATCAAAACCATTCAATTAGCCAATAACCAAGCAATTTACATATGCTAATACAAAACATAAACCAAAGATATAAATTTCCCAAAAAGATGTGAGTTTTACTCACCAAAAGTTATGGAACAAACCAAACTAGTACTTAGAACTTTGAAAAGGCCTAGATCTTGAATTTCTTTATATAAGAACTTGCTTTTTGGTTAAGGGTTTGGGAAATGGGCTAGACCAAGGTGATCTAGGCTCGGCCTAGGTGGATGGAGCTTGGGCTTGGTTGAACAAGGGTAGTGATAGGCTTGGTTTTTGAAGAAAGAGGGGTGTAGAAAGGAAAAGGAAGACATTAAATGATTTTAAGTGCTTTAAAATTTGAAAAAGCCATGATTATTGAATTTTAAAACAAAGGAAGCCATTAGAGAACTTTGAAAACTTTGACAAAGAAGATGAAAAAATCTTTAAAAGTAGAAATGAAATGGTAAAGGAGAGAGAGAAAATTTGAATTAGTTTTATATAAAATGGAATTGTAAAATTACCTAAATATCCCTTTATAGCATGCCCTCGCCAACTTTAATGCTACATCATCCATTCACCTCCTCCCCCTCTCTTCTACATGCAATTCCAAGGGTGCACCCCCTTTGTCCACCAAATAAATACATTCATTTGGACTTAAGATGTGAAATGATACGTGGCATTTCATAATTTCCTTTTATATTTAAATTTTAAACTTGAAAAATTGTCACATCTTTACGTACTTAAGTGCACACATATTATTAACTTTTATTTTATTACTAATCCATGCATATATTATTAAAAATGTGTAAATGTGTTAGCTAAGGTGTTTACAATTTTAAAATTTTTGTTGGTAAAAAATTGAAAATTTTGAAAAAGCTTTCCAATCACATTTTCTATTTTTCTTTGGACTAATTGATTAGTAAACACATTTTGAAAATAATTTTACCATCTCTATTTATTATTTAAAAGAGGGTATTTTGAGTAATAAAATTCATTTATTAATTATTTAAAAATATGTTAATTCTTTATATTTAAAGTGGTAAAATTCTGGGTCGTTGCATTCTTTCCCCCTTAAAAGAATTTCGTCCCCGAAATTTCATCATATGAGTACCTTTAGTTATTCATAAGTTTGAATGATGTTCGTAGATCATCCATATGCAATATTTGATTTGATCTCTACTCAAAAACATAACCTCTCTTCTGAACTAGTATCGCTCACCCGATTTCCTAGTGTGGATTCTGATCGGGATTCTCATTTAGAAACCTCCGTTCTCCTTACATAGCCAGATACTATGATAGAAAACTTTGGTTCTATATCAAGAACCCACACCAAATGTTCACCGTCAAAAATCAAGTGATAGATCCGGTGTGAAACACCCCAAAGTCATGTACTTGAATTTTAGATCAAAATTATATGAAAAAGAGAAATGATCTATGCTAAAATTACGCACTTATTTTATTGGTTCTCACTGATACCAATTCTACTTCTGCTAAAAAATTTATGAAAACATTTCATAAGACTAACTTAAGTTCAACTTGTATAGTATCCTACTACATCCTAAGAGTATATACCACTATTTAATTTAACTTTTTCATTTTGGATTATTTCCCTAAGAAAACTCAAGATCCAAATCCCCAGTCTTATTCCAAAACCCTTTTGAAATGAAACTATATATTTTAACTAGAGAATGTGTGTGTGTGCGTGTGTATAGCCCGAGTAACCCTAAAATGACAATAAGGAACTATGTATTACCAAATAGTGTCATACATTCTCTTACCAAGAAGAGTAATACTCAAGAGAAGTGTTTACCATCTTAACACATCTCTTTCCCATTTTAAGTTATTTTCGAGAAACTCAAACTGGTTAATTTAAAAATATTCCTCCTATTCCAAAATCCCATTATTAAAACAATAATTTACATATTTCCAAACAAATAGTTTTTAACAAAATCAATTGCCAACCTGCTTAAGGTTCGTTCAGAATTGAACTTGTTTCGATCACAAAATGATAAAGAGAATAATTTACTAAGTGCACTACAACATTCGCCTAAGAAAACATACGATCGTTACTTAGAAGATTATTCCGATTATCATAAAACAAATCGAGACTCATTTCTGATCCAATCTAAAGAAAATCCTTCTTACTTACAATTTCCATTTCTAAAAAAATTATACTTAAACCAAAATACTTCCAACTAATACTATTATTGAAAGTCTATAATATCTTTATAAATAATGCAACTTATATGTATATATGTGTGTATATTACTAACTATGATAAGCAGTGAATAATAATTGAATATAAGATAAATAACAGAAACGATCACACCAGATATTTTATACAGGTTCGGACCTCACGTCCTATGTCCAGTCCCGAAGCTCCTCTTTGGTATTTCCTTTAACCAACTGACCCTCTCTACGCCTAGAGGAATAGACAAATACAAACGTATATCTCTGATAATGTTGTGTTCCAAATAACACAGTTTTTGACTGATAGTACAAATCTTCCTATGATCTCCTTCGAGTATGTGAATGTGAATGCCTTGAGTTGTAGGAAGTGGTTTAACCAAAATTATATTTTGGTTATAATAGATTGAGAGTATGTAAGCAAAGTATGCACAAGGGAGTGATAAGATATCAAGAGAGAAAAGATTTAATTACTTCAAGTTAATTGATCTCTACATCACAATCAAGGTAGTATTTATAGATTCAAAAGGATGCAGATGAAGGGTTGTTACTATTAGATAGGTTCTATTCATTTCAATGGCTGCAACCTTTCGATGAAGGGTGATTTCTTTTTGTTCAACAGAAGTGTGTTTTCTAAAATTTGCAGTTTTTCAAATGACAGACGTATGTGGTAAAACCTCAGACGTTTGTGACTTCAAAAAATAATTACCCGAGGATTGTCACAGACATCTATGGTTTTACCTCAGACGTCTGTGGCTTCAGAATTTTATTTTCCCTAGTATTTCCTCAAACGTCTGTGGTTTTACCTCAGACGTCTGTGAGTAGTAAAAGAAGTTTTTTCAAATTAATTTCATTGTGTATGAAATTGTGTGTGATTGTGTATGCATATATACTCAAGGAGACCTTAACAATATTTTATCTAAGACTCTTTTACAGTAGAATACCCTTACTGACTATAGTATGATTAATTGATCGTCGTTTGTCTTCGAGTCTCAATATCTTTGAGCATGATGTATTCCTGTATTATATACCTGTAATCTTAAAATGTATAGACATATATATATATATATATATATATATGATTGTATAGTTTCTATCATTGAAAGATAAACTGGAGGTTCTAACAATTATTACTTTCCAAAACCTTGAAATATCATTTTCCAAAAGCACCATAATTTAAGTCCTTAAGTTTCCTACTTAAATCTTTTTATTTAAAAGACTCATTGTTATAAATACATTTTATAAAACCATTTTCTTTTATAAATCATTCCTAAGTATTCTAACTTTTAATAAACATCTTTTATTAAACCAAATCCTTAGCCCAACATTAACATCAAACACCTTAAAGTCAAATTGTGAAACTTAATTCACAAGGCATCCGTTTAAATGTTTCCCTAAATTCTACTTACCCAACCCATATTTTCAAAAGGAAAACTACTTATATAAACTCTCAACCATAGTCAATGCTCAAACTGGACGAGCATGACCAAACAAACCCTAGATGATGATAACAGAATATTATCATTCCCTAACAACAAGCACCTCAAAAATACTATACTACTTTGGGAAATCATTTTTGTATATATAAAATATATTCTTAGGTAAAATTGTTTTATTTACTCATTTTAAAACAATACGGTGTTGATTGGCCTTGATCGAGTGTTTATGAATCCCTATCGATAACGTTGGCTATAAGCATCAACCTGAATTCATAAACTACTCAACCAATCAAACAACACAATATAAAACATTTTTATATTACTAACAAATATGCGCTCTTATATATAATACGCTCAAACTCATAATAAATCATTCCATTATATTATATCTTAATGAGTTTACCCCACCAGGGCTAAGGTTCTCGCTTAACCTTCAGCTCTGATACCAAATGTAATGATCTGCATTTCTTACCACTAAAGACGATGCTTAATACATCCTCGGTATTCGTGTGCTGATCATTTAGTCGTCGGAAAGACAGGTCGTTATGGTTGAAAATATATAAAGAAACTCACAAATCGAGATGAGTAATGTATAATATAAAACAAATCCTAGAAAAGGAAAAGAATTTTAATATACATACACATATCAAAGTACAACGCTGACCTATTATCGGCCCTGGGCAGTTATAACATCCTGCCCTTATAATTTGCCAAAGAATACAACAACAATGCAATGAAAATAAAAAGAATATACGAGAGATACTTCTTGGCATCAGCTCGACTTCTGAGCTCCAAAGCATTCAAAGCTAATCTAAAAATATGCTCGTTCTAACCCGAGCATTATAAGAAAAATAGTGCACTGATCAATCTGGTAAAACCAGCATGAGAAACTCGAATCACAAGGAATTTTATTTATTATACTTATAAAATTTTGTAAAATTAAAGATATCATAAGATCACGTCGCACATAAACACGGATGAGTTTTTACCTTACGATAACCAAAACATTTTCTATAGAAAATCCAGTGATATTATAATAGTGTCTAGGATACAAATACATATTAATATTAGCTGAAAATATTACATTAATTAAATTCTAGCATAATAGGTTTACAACTTGGTCCAAAGGCACTTATTGAAAGTTAGGTTTCCAACAATGACAAGGCTACTGAGGTTCCGCCTGCTACAGTACACCTCTAGATAAAGCATACCAGGGGCCTCGCCTGGACCCCATGCCAACACAGGACCGACCTACCCCTCACTAGATAGTTTATCACCCTTTGGTTGTGATCAACAACCATATTGGGACCCCAAAGCATACATTGATATCGACTTTAGATAAGGGATGACCATACCCTAATGGGAGCGACCCACTTAGCCCTGCTGCATTTCCCATGTTTTAGTCATTCCCGATCGATGAGGTCTCAGGCTATGTTTTTACGTTTCTTTAGCACTTCCCACTTGGAATGATAAAGCTGTCTTCCAAGCGACAATGCAATGTTAGCATTCATCCATACAAGTCGTTCGGGAGATGAACGAACCGAAGGCACTACTACCACTACATTCTTTTTGGAATCACCATCAGGATTAGTAGCGAGTGGCCCTTACACTTCAAAAGCTCTGTCTTTGATTCCATATTCTTCAAGATGTTCTCAGTTTGAAATGCTTGATTCAGATCGAAGTGCTTTTCGGACAATTTATACTTATCCGATCCTGGTCTCTTCGAAACAACATTCCATACATTTCTGTAAACTCAACCCTGATTCTTTCGGAAATAAACAGACAAATGAATATGTGCAGAGATCACCCCTAACTATTTTAGTTGATGGATCTCCTTATCATTCATCCTAGGAGAACAAAACAAGAATTATACGCACAGTACAGCATCATCGAAGATGACAATGCCATATAACTCACGTGTTTCTCCTAGATATTTCCAGGTTATATTTTGGGCCAAGATTCGATAGTCGGTTGTTTAACTATCAAATAACAAAAAATTAATCATTGATTTAATTCCATATGGGATCCACCAAGTGTAACGTCCGGAAAGATTTTCGACCCAGAAAATCGACACTAATATGTTCACTGTATGGAGTGCCGAGCAATCAGTGCCGGAAACCCCAGACTGTTAGGGTTAAGAAGAAAAGGAGGTAAAAGAAGAACATAAAACAACAGCACAGAATCTCACAATCACAGCGGAACAAAATATAAAATAACAGCATTTATACAAAAAAAAGTTGTATCTATCAATATACATACAGGATATCAGAGTACAATAAGTCTGGACAGTTACAATAACTTGTCCTCAAACTAACCATACAGTCTATACTTCACAGCGGAATATAACCAATACGTCCCTGCCATCCAGCTCGTCTCCTGAGCTCCAAACGTCCTAACCTGAAAATCTATAATACTCGGTCTGACCCGAGCATTACAATAAAGTAACACCCGAGTCAGGCTGGAAACCAGCGTGAGAAAACCTCTTTAATTTGAAATATTAAATTTGTAAAAACACCTTTGAAAATCAAGGTAACCCGTCCAACATTACGAGTTCTTATCTTTTATAACCAACACTTTGTTGCTAAGTCCATTATTTAAAATAATCTTTAAATGCAGTTACTTATTCAAAATAGTCGAATTTACTTAATTTTATTTAATTCCAGCCTATTTGATTTTACGAATCAAACCCGTAAAGATTGAAGTACTTATTAAATCGAAGTGGTTCTGGATATTACTTATATCCGATCCCGGTCTCTTCGAATCCAAACGCCATCTTTAAGCCCAGTTGTTTTTAACAAATAATTCAAATTTCAGAATGCCAACCTTTCCATAAAAATCCCATCACAAAGTCTATTCAAATAAAACATCTCACATTTTATAACAAATTACTCTTCCCATATAAATCCCCATCGTGAATTTATAATCCCAAATTAACCGTGAATTTATAATCCCAAATTATCCAATGATAAATATTTCACTTTATTTATAAACCCCGTTTATAGATTCCATAATCTCCTTCTCTTTTTAATCATTATTTTTCAAACACTTAATCGATTTTCAAACCGATTCTCTGCATTTAATTACCTTCAAAGTTTATTTCTCGGTTTATCTAAATTTATTTCAAAATCCGTTAATTCCAGGTTTACTCCTTTATTATGATTTAAAATCTTATTTAAAACTGAAATACCAATTTCATGCTTATTTCAAAATCCCCTTTTTATTTTTTCCCAACTCATTTTAATCTTGAATTTAAAAATAAATCATCTTATTTAAAACCGTATCACTTAAGTCCTCAAACTCTTTTATTCCCATTCATTTAAAATCTCCATTATTATTATTTTTCACACTCGGACTTTATTTAATAAAATCTTTAAATCAAACCTTTATTCTTTTCCAAATTTAATCTTTATTTTATCCAAATTTACTATAATTATTTTACTTAAAATTTTCTCCTTTATTTTCCTTCAAAAAAATCCAATCTTTATATTTTTGGTATCTCAATATACCCAAAATATATTCAGTCAAACCAAACATTCAATATTTTCAATTACCAATATAATCTATCACATATTACTAATTAAATCCTACCACAGAATATGAGATAATTCAACGTTTTGAGGAATCCAGTTGGATCCCTCCAACCTATTTCCATGCATCCACGGTTGTTAGCACAATATAAAAATACCAATCCCACTTTGAGGGGGATATCGCGGTATATAGGGTCATCCGCTATTATGCGGGGCGCATAGGGTCTCATCCGCTATATAATGTGGGAATCAATCACTCCAATATATATATATACTACTATATATAATATCACATCCAAACAGATAATAATTATGCAAGCAATCAACCAATAATTTAAATTTAAACTATTTAGATTAACCAGTATCCAGATGTGAGTGAGATTAACTCACCTTTGATTTTGTTTTGCAACCCGATCCAACCCGGCTTGCTTCTCCATTATTATTATTTTGACCTTGTACAAACATTGCACGGTTTATTAATATTTTAAGTGATCAGTTTCCATTTAATAAATTTAATTAACTAATAATTTAACTTAAACTGATAATTTGGTGTTGAACTAATAATTTAATTTTAACTAACTTTCTTTTTATAAAAATATTTTTAGTGACTAAAATAGGTTAAATAAACAAATTAATCGCCTAAATAAATTATTTTTAAATTAAGCTAGTAGATTTTAAAAATGTGTATATGTATATTTTATTTTATTTTCAACATAACTATATAGGTTTTCAAAATCTAACTTTACATATTCATATATATATACTGTATATATTCAAAATAATCTTCTGCATTTACTGTATATATTCATATATATACATATACATTATTAAAAATAACTGTGTATATATATCCCTATTTTAAACCTTACTGTAAATATTTTTCTCTCTAAACTTCTGAATTATCCTAACCTTTAAATTAAGTTACAAAAATATACCTTATCTCCAAACAATTTGTCGACTCGGAACCCTTCCCATCGAGCACCTCAACCTCACCATTACCCCGCTGCCTTCACGAACCCACTCGCGTGCGCGCCAAACCCCATGCCCTAGCTTCAACTTCGAGCCTACGCCCACCCTCCTCGCAACCCCGCTCGTCGATCGAAACACCCATTCCAGTCCGCGACCTCCCACTTCCACCGTCGATGATGCTCGCACGCTGCCGAAGCTCTAGCTTCTCCATATGCTATCGAACGCTAGCAAGGGGCGGCGACCCTCGAACTCGAGATGTAAATCGCGATTTGAAATCGCACCCAATATATATTTTCTTTTTGAATCAGTCGGCTATTTATTTTCGTTCGATCTGTTTTTGAATGAACTGGAGGGGAGACTTGATTTTAAAGCAAGGAAATTTATTCGACCATTTACTTTCTTTTTTTTAAATGAATGAGAGACGAAAATTTCGGCCATCATTTCTTTGTTTTAATTTCTGGTTTCGGTTTGAACTAATGAAGATAGAAGGGGATGGACATGATATAATGTTGAGGGAGGCGTGTTGGAGAAGGTTAGCTACAGTGATAGAAAAGAAGGGGAAAAGTTGTGATGTGAAATAATTTCAGCTGAAGGTTGGCTGGAAATGAATATATATTATTTAAATTTAAATTGTATCGACAAATGCAACTAAAAATCTCGACCTCCTATTAAGGCATGCCGCTAGGCGTTTATAATGTTATACCCCTATTTTGAACGCAATGGAAAAGGTTTCGAGTCCTAACTCGATCGTATGGAGAAGATAGCTTTTTGGACCCAAATTATATTGAATCTCGATATGATTACAACGCGTTTATCTACCGTACGATCACACAACAACTCCAAACGCTGCGAAAATTGAAATCCGATAAAAATACACTATTACAGATCCAATGGAACTTTGGTTTCGTCGAATTCCGAGACTGTGCCTCGGAAGGCTATTTTTATATGTCAATTTAAACAATATATTTTTAAAACTGAACAAACCACTTTTAAATCCAATTTTAACAGTTCTATTACCTTCGGTATTATCAATATATATTTTATAAGCTTTCAAATTATTTTTAACAAGCTTAAAACTCCCGATTTCATATTTTACCCAATTTTCAATTTTTTAATTCAATAATTTAATTAACCAATAAATAGTGATATTTGAAATTCAAGTTAAAACTAACTTTTTCAAATATTTAAAATTACCTAAGTATCCCAATTTCAAATGTCCAAAATCCCGGGTCGTCACATTCCTCCACCCTTAATAGAATTTCGCCCCCGAAATTACTAGTTAAGAAGAATGGTCCAATACCCGTTAACTATTTTCCCAATTCAAATAGTTTTTAAAAAAAATTCCCAAAACCAAACAGTTCTAACAACACCCAGAACAATCTTTTTATTGAAGTCACACTATCACCCTTACTAACTTTCTAAACTCATCCATCAGTTCCAATTAATATTATTTACTCAACCATTCAAATTATAATTTAAATTCAAAATTTAAATTATCAAAATTTTCTCAAAATTTTTCTAACACTTTAAATTTTCGAAAAATTTCGCCAGCGTCTCCTTTGCGCGGCTAACTCGGAACAACTACAAAATGCCTCTACAGGCCCCCAAATTCCAAAAGAAAACAAAAGCCAAGTGGCTAGATCAGAAACCATCAAATTTCATACGGAAATTTTAAATACATACCTTTTAGTCGGGCAATCCAAATTTACCTTCGAAAATCAAAATACCACTTTCCTTTTGCTTTTTATATACCTGTATTCTACTTAGCAGTAATATCCAATCACAGAATCCAAGCTCATTTTATTCACTTCTTTTACAAAATTTCAATATCTATATCATTCAAGCCCGTACGAAGTCCGTATATCATTCGTACGCAAATATCAAATCCGATCGCTCGCTCGATCACACAATTTCACTTCCGAACTAGTATCGTCCACCTGACTTCCTAGTGCGGACTCAGATCGGGCTTCTTGATCAATAACCGTCATTCTCCTTGCATATCCATATACTATGATAGAGAATTTCCAGAATCAATCAAAAATCCATATCCAGGGTTCACCGTCGAAAATCGAATGAAAAATCCCAACTCGGATCGATATACTATCTCGAAATTCTGTGCTCGAATCTGGATCAAATCGCTATGCGGATAAAATAATATACGTACATCCTACGTATTAATTTTCAATTGATTATTATTTATATCAATTCTCTTTTCTTTTTCACATTTATTTTGATTTCTATTCCCTTATTCACAATTTCCCTTTTCACCATTTTTATTAAACTTTCATTCAAATATTAACTTAGTATATTTCTCAACTGTAAACTTACTTAAGAATTTCACCATCCATTTCTTACGTCCAGTATATTTTATATACTTCTTATATTTATTTCAACTTTACCATTTAAGCTCTTATATCCATTTTCGTTTAACTTAAATTTCCAATTCTATTTAAATTCGATTTACCTTTTCATTTTTATTTATCACCAAAACTATCTTTATAAAAAATACTTTTTATAACTCGATGTTTCAAATAGTCCATCTTTGTTCTCACAGAAATTCAGTGAAACGTTGGCCAGGCGTAGGACTGAAAATCTATAAGTACTTAGTAAACCCGTTTTCGACACCCAGTGAAAATACTTGGAAATTTTTTTGTGAAAACGTAGAAAACATTTTTGTGAGAATGCTCTGGAAATCATCACCCCCTCCATGGATCACAGTTAGCCCGATGATTACGTCGCCATCCCAGCGAAAACCATAGAAAACTGTAGGCATCTGCACCCCTCGATTACACCATGGAACTGCCACAGATCGCAGCAACACCCTGGGTTACATTGTCATCACGTCAAAAACCATGTAACTATAGGCATCAACGCCCTCGAATTTCGCTGCCAAATGAAACTTCACCACATAGATCGCAGACTACATCAACCGAGTCCCAATGTAGCCTGTAGGCACTCACCGCCACACGACTTTCGCTATGTCCTCATAGATCGCAATCTATCGATGTTACGTCGCTCTCCCAGCGAAATGAAACGTAGACTTTAGGCAATCTTTGCCCCTCGACTTACGCTACGGAACGCAGTAGATCGCAGTTACACCAGAGTTACACTGCCGTCATAGCATACCCCCAATGTCTCTGTAGGCATCAGCGCCCTTGACTTTCGCTACCCCAATCACAATCCACAGGAACTACAGTTTAGTCTGGACGTCCTCTGGGATCAAAATTTAGAACCCCCCCTTAGGGCTCAAGGCAGAACCACCAAGTGGATCTCCTACTATAAGTTTCAACTCTAAATGGGAGCGCCTTTTTCCCCCTAGCATTCTCAAAACATTTTATAC
Source organism: Allium fistulosum (assembly GCA_030737815.1). NCBI lineage: Eukaryota > Viridiplantae > Streptophyta > Magnoliopsida > Asparagales > Amaryllidaceae > Allium > Allium fistulosum. The sequence continues at coordinate 333,750,811 of CM060906.1, forward strand.
TATACACATATAGTATCTTCCAAAACATACTTTTTATATGTATCACATATAAACTTCAAAATCGATATCTCAAAATCGATAATTCTCAAACTTGGCTTTCCCACTTCTCAAAATTGATTTTTTCCAAAATCAAAAGCCTTTCAAAATCCATTGGTTTCACTTTGACCAGTTTGAAATTTAGAATAGTTTGAATAGTTGAAAATAGTTAAGTAGTGGTAAAATAGTTATAAAATAGTTATAAAATAGTTGTAAAATGGTTAATAGCTATTATAAGATAGTTTGAGTTTTAAAAAGAAAAGTTGTATAGTAAATAGCTTGGAAAAATATATTTAAGACAGTTTATATTAAAACAATTTATTAGAAAATAATTTCAGAGTCAAACTGGTTCAATTTCCCAATCTCCAATTCAATCAATTTAATTTTCAATTTAAATCTCCATTCCATTTAAATCGATTTAATTCCAATTCAATTTGAATTAAGTTCGATTCCCATTCTAATTCAAATCAATTCCCCATTTGAATTTAACTTATTCAACTTCTATTACAATTTCAATTAATTCGTTTCAATTCCACCTTTGAATTAATTCCAATTCCATTTTCAAATTTTAAGCCATCTCGATTTTTATAAATTCAGGTTCGATTTCAAAATACCGATTTAATTACTTAAATCAAGTTAGCCTTTAACATTTTATTTAACACCCCAAGTCTTTAAACAATTTAATTCTGAGTCCAAATTTCATTTTAAATTACTCTTACTTAAACTTATTTTCAAGGTTCGAGTGAGAGTTCAAACCAATCAATTTTCAGAGTTCAATTGATTTCCCAATTACACTTCAAAATTTTAAACTCAATCTCTTTACGCAATTCCGGTTGATAAATCCATTTTTAATCTTTAAACCTTAAGTTCAAAGTGATCCCATTTCATAAGTTCAATCCTTATTTCTAAAATCAAGATTAAATAGTTTTCAAAATAAACTTTTGTTTCCATTTAATTTCAGCAATGGATATATATCATTTCAATCCACTTCTTAATTTATTTCAAACAATTCACTTTATAGAATTTGAAACCCATTTGAGGCCATACATAACTCTCTTTTCAATTTGACCCATTTAACTTCCTTAAGTTAAATCTCAATTGCATCTTGAAATTTTCCAACTTCACTTGATATGTCCAAACTTATTTAACTTCTCCTAAGTTAAATTTCAATTCATTTAATCCATTCAACTCTACTCAATTTAAATTCTCCCTTCAAATTTAAATTTTCTATCGACATTATATTTATTTCAAATCAATTTTGAAATCACATGTATCCACATATATATATATATTTTTATCCCATTGTCATCTCAAGTCAAAATTCCAATTTTAAACCATTCTTGGTTTTCAATTTAAAACAACTTCATTTCCAAACACCTCTTGTTTTAAAACAAGATTCATATGTTCAAAATAAACAATATTACTTATTATTTTCTTTAACCCCTTTGAAACAATTTCAAAATTCGTTTGGCTTAGATTAAAGCTTCACAATTTAAATCTATCTTTAATTTATAAGTCACATTTTATACATTTAACTTATTCAATTTTACTTTCTTAAAACATTTCACACTGTTTTATTGTTGTTTATTCTGAGTAATATTACTTATTATATCTTTTAACACTTCTATAAATTTTCAAAAATTTAAAACTAGGTTTGAGTCTATTTTTAACTTAACATATTTGTATAATTTATTCTTACCCCAACTTTTTATTTGGTTATACATATGTTTTACTTAGGTCTTATTTAATTTTAATAACAACAACCAATTACCCAAATATACTATAATAATTTGAAAAACTATTACTTTATATATCAAAGTATAAGCTTATATCAAAATCATTTTTAAAATCATTATATAAGAAATAACAAGTACGCTCTCATATAATACACTCAACTCATTCTAGGATACTACTGACCCTATCTCTAATAAGTAATCCCCACCAGAGCCAAGGTTCTCGCTTAACCTTTCAGCTCTGATACCAACTGTAACGGCCCGAAAGATTTTCGACCCCGAAAATCGACACTAATACGTTCATTGTATGGAGTGCCGAGCAATCGAGTGCCGGAAACCACAGACTGTTAGGGTTAAGAAAAAAAGGAGGTAAAAGAAGAACAGAAAACAACAACACAGAATCTCATAATCGCAGCGGAACAAAATATAAAATAACAGCATTTATACAAAAAAAAGCTGTATCTGTCAATATACATACAGGATATCAGAGTACAATAAGTATGGACAGTTACAATAACTTGTCCTCAAACTAACCATACAGTCTATTCTTCACATCGGAATATAACCAATACGTCCCTGCCATCCAGCTTGTCTCCTGAGCTCCAAACGTCCTAACCTGAAAATCTGTAATACTCGGTCTGACTCGAGCATTACAATAAAGTAACACCCGAGTCAGGCTGGAAACCAGCATGAGAAAACCTCTTTAATTTGAAATATTAAAGTTGTAAAAACGCCTTTGAAAATCAAGGTAACCCGTCCAACATTACGAGTTCTTATCTTTTATAACCAACACTTTGTTGCTAAGTCCATTATTTAAAATAATCTTTAAATGCAGTTACTTATTAAAAATAGTCGAATTTACTTAATTTTATTTAATTCCAACCTATTTGATTTTACGAATCAAACCCGTAAAGATTGAAGTACTTATTAAATCGAAGTGGTTCCGGATATTACTGATATATGATCCCGGTCTCTTCGAATCCAAACGACATCTTTAAGCCCAGTTGTTTTTAACAAACAATTCAAATTTCAAAATGCCAACCTTACCATAAAAATCCCATCACAAGGTCTATTCAAATAAAACGTCTCACATTTTATAACAAATTACTCTTCCCTAATAAATCCCCACCGTGAATTTATAATCCCAAATTAACCATGAATTTATAATCCCAAATTAACCGTGAATTTATAATCCCAAATTATCCACTGATAAATATTTCACTTTATTTATAAACCCTGTTTATAGATTCCATAATCTCCATCTCTTTTTAATAATTATTTTTCAAACACTTAATCGATTTTCAAACCGATTCTCTCCATTAAATTACCTTCAAAGTTTATTTCTCGATTTATCTAAATTTATTTCAAAATCCGTTAATTCCAGGTTTACTCCTTTATTATGATTTAAAATCTTATTTAAAACTGAAATACCAATTTCATGCTTATTTCAAAATCCCCTTTTTATTTTTTCCCAACTCATTTTAATCTTGAATTTAAAAATAAATCATCTTCTTTAAAACCGTATCACTTAAGTCCTCAAAATCTTTTATTCCCATTCATTTAAAATCTCTATTATTATTATTTTTCACACTCGGACTTTATATAATAAAATCTTTAAATCAAACCTTTATTCTTTTCCAAATTTAATCTTTATTTTATCCAAATTTACTATAATTATTTTACTTAAAATTTTCTCTTTTATTTTCCTTCAAAAAAATCCAATCTTTATATTTTTGGTATCTCAATATACCCAAAATATATTCAGTCAAACCAAACATTCAATATTTTCAATTACCAATATAATCTATCACATATTACTAATTAAATCCTATCACAGAATATGAGATAATTCAACGTTTTGAGGAATCCAGTTGGATCCCTCCAACCCGTTTCCCTACATCCACAGATGTTAGCACAATATAAAAATACCAATCCCACTTCGAGGGGGATATCGCGGTATATAGGGTCATCCGCTATTATGCGGGGCGCATAAGATCTCATCCGCTATATAATGCGGGAATCAATCACTCCAATATATATATATACTACTATATATAATATCACATCCAAACTGATAATAATTATCAATGCAAGCAATCAACCAATAATTTAAATTTAAACTATTTAAATTAACCAGTATCTAGATGTGAGTGAGATTAACTCACCTTTGATTTAGTTTTGCAACCCGATCCAACCCGGCTTGCTTCTCCATTATTATTTTTTTGACCTTGTACAAACATTGCACGGTTTATTAATATTTTAAGTGATCAATTTCCATTTAATAAATTTAATTAACTGATAATTTAATTTAAACTGATAATTTAGTGTTGAACTAATAATTTAATTTTAACTAACTTTATTTTTATAAAAATATTTTTAGTGACTAAAATAGGTTAAATAAACAAATTAATCACCTAAATAGATTATTTTTAAATTAAGCTAGTAGATTTTAAAAATGTGTATATGTATATTTTATTTTATTTTCAAAATAACTATATATGTTTTCAAAATCTAACTTTACATATTCATATATATATATATATATATATATATATATATATACTGTATATATTCAAAATAATCTTCTGCGTTTACTATATATATTCATATATATACATATACATTATTAAAAATAACTGCGTATATATATACCTATTTTAAACCTTACTGTAAATATTTTTCTCTCTAAACTTCTGAATTATCCTAACCTTTAAATTAAGTTACAAAAATATACCTTATCTCCAAACAATTTGTCGACTCGGAACCCTTCCCATCGAGCACCTCGACCTCACCATTAACCCGCTGCCTTCACGAACCCACTCGCGTGCGCGCCAAACCCCATGCCCTAGCTTCAACTTCGAGCCTACGCCCACCCTCCTCGCAACCCCGCTCGCCGATCGAAACACCCATTCTAGTCCGCGACCTCCCACTTCCACTGTCGATGACGCTCGCATGCTGCCGAAGCTCTAGCTTCCCCACATGCTATCGAACACTAGCAAGTGGCGGCGACCCTCGAACTCGAGATGTAAATCGCAATTTGAAATCGCACCCAATATATATTTTCTTTTTGAATCGGTCGGCTATTTATTTTCGTTAGATCTGTTTTTGAATGAACTTGAGGGGAGACTTGATTTTAAAGCAAGAAAATTTATTTGGCCATTTACTTTTTTTTAAATGAACGAGAGATGAAAATTTCGGCCACCATTTCTTTGTTTTGATTTCTGGTTTCGGTTTGAACTAATGAAGATAGAAGGGGATGGATGTGATATAATGTTGAGGGAGGCGTGTTGGAGAAGGTTAGCTACAGTGATAGAAAAGAAGGGGAAAAGTTGTGATGTGAAATAATTTCAGTTAAAGGTTGGCTGGAAATGAAAATATATTATTTATATTTAAATTGTCTCGACAAATGCAACTAAAAATCTCGACCTCCTATCAAGGCGTGCCGCTAGGCGTTTATAATATTATACCCCTATTTCGAATGCAATGGAAAAGGTTTCGAGTCCTAACTCGATCGTATGGAGAAGATAGCTTTTTGGACCCAAATTATATTGAATCTCGATATGATTTCAGCGCATTTATCTACCGTACGATCACACAACAACTCCAAATGCTACGAAAATTGAAATCCGACAATAATACACTATTACGGATCCAATGAAACTATTTTCGTCGAATTCCGAGACTGTGCCTCGGAAGGCTATTTTTATATGTCAATTTAAACAATATATTTTTAAAACTGAACAAACCACTTTTAAATCCAATTTTAACAGTTCTATTACCTTCAGTATTATCAATATAAATTTTATAAGCTTTCAAATTATTTTTAACAAGCTTAAAACTCCCGATTTCATATTTTACCCAATTTTCAATTTTTAATTCAATAATTTAGTTAACCAATAAATAGTGATATTTGAAATTCAAGTTAAAACTAACTTTTTCAAATATTTAAAATTACCTAGGTATCCCAATTTCAAATGTCCAAAATCCCGGGTCGTCACACCAAGCCTCTATTAATTAATCTTTATTAATTAAATTTCTTTAAAAATTAAAGATTCAAAATACCTTTTACAAAGGATATTATTTTACAAACAAGTTATACATCTTCAATACTTGGAAACCTTTATATACTTATCTCAACTGTATATATTATCAAAACATCATACTTTTCAATACACAGAAAACATATTCATACACTTATCTCATAGGTATAAGTATCTTAACAAAACTTAAGAAAGAGTTTCTCCTTTTTCCAAAACTCATATTTAAATGTACCAAACAGAATATCTTTTAAACATTTCTTACTATAAACTAAACCATTATTCTTCAGTGTTAAGTATGGTGGAACATTTCCAAAACACCCTAATTAAGAAGGATAAATAGCCAAAACCAATCTTATTCCTTTATAAAATCCAATTCTATTTATAAAACTCTTTTAAAAATCTTTCTTTTTAATTCCTTTATAAAAATCTTTTATAAAATATCATTTACAAAATATCATTCGTAAATCTCCTTTAATAAATTCTTTTTAAAATAAAATCCCTTTCATAAACAAAATATTATTTATAAATCCCTTTAATAAAATAATTGGATAACTTGCAAAATTATTTAATACACTTAACCCCAAATTGATAGAATTTAAGGTAATTTAAAACATAACTTTTACAAATTTGGAAAAGGCTTAGCGATCACAATGGTACTAAACTAACTTATCATTTATTTAAATTTGACTTCAAAGTCACGTAACAGTTATTTACATAATCCAATATATGTAAATAAAATCCACAACCAAATCAGGAATAACGTGTTAATATAAACAAACAAGTAGATACATGTCCAAATAACATAATAGCAGGATGGTGATTTGTCCTGCTAAATAGGTGTCCAAACAATCTATTAAGTTTAATTATAGCAAAATGGGGATTTATTCTGTTAACAACGTCAAAGTTTAGTATAACCTATTCACAATTGTAGGGTTACTTAATGGTATCAACAATAGAATCGCTTATGTTCAAAACTATTCTTTGTAAAAGAAAGTTGCTTTGAAAAAAATTGATCCTTAAAAATCAGAGTAATTAAAAACTTAAACCTCTTTCTAAATAATTAATTACAAGTCAAATCCTTATTAAATCATAATTAAATCTTATTTAAGTTTTAATTTAACTTAATTATTAATTAAGAAATAACTAAAACTTTAAAAATAATTTATTTATAAATTAAAACCCCTAATTAATTTATAAATAAAAATAATTAAACACTTACTTAATAATTAAGTAATAATTAACCCTTATTTAATTACTAATTTATTAAGAACTAGTTAATAATTAATTAATGCTAAAGTTATACTTAACCAATAATTAATTAGAAATTAATTTCACTTCTAAAAGATAATTAATTAGTAACTAACCTCCACTTAATTATAATTAATATATCTTATTTAATACTTAATAGATTATTAATTTTTAATTAATTAATTAATTAATATTAATTAACTTACTTAATACTTATTATTAAGTTTATAAAACATTTTTAAAATTATTTTTAAGTATAAAACTCAAATTTGCAAAAAGTGAACTTTTTATCGAAACTACATCCATAGCGACTATCGCTATGGGTATCAAAACTTGCAATTTCCTTCCTAGGCTATTCCTGTAGAAAACTTATCACTTTGAAAGCTTCTTGTCTTTCAAACATAATGTAAGTATTTGTAAAAGTAAAACAAAGTTTGAAACTTGAAATTGATTTCGTTTTTGATACAAATGAACCAAACTTTTACATAAGGATTCCATGTCTCTTAAACTAACAAAGGTGCTAACTTTTCTTAGCATATTCTCACAATCTCTTGTCCATGCAAAACAAATCATATCAGAACCCACAAACACAATTAAATATCTAAACGTTTCAACCATCACAACACTTTTAGACTTCTTTAACAAGTCTAAGGTAAATTTATGTACAAACACATATACAATCAAATCAAAACCATACAACTAGCCAATAACCAAGCAATTTATACATATTAATACTAAACATAAACCAAACGATGTAAATTTCCTAAAAAGATGTGAGTTTTACTCGCTAAAAGTTATGGAACAAACCAAACTAGTACTTAGAACTTTGAAAAGGCCTAGATCTTGGATTTCTTTATATAAAAGCTTTTTTGGCTAAAGGTTTGGGAAAATAGGCTTGACCAAGGAGGTCTAGGCTCAGCCTAGGTGGATTGAGCTCGGCCTTGGTTGAACAAGGGTAGTGCGGGCTTGGTTTTTGAAGAAAGAGTGGTGTAGAAAGGAAAAGGAAGCCTTTAAATGATTTTAAGGGTTTTAAAAATTGAAAAAGACATGATTTTTGAATATTAAAACAAAGGAAGCCATTGGAGAACTTTGAAAACTTTAAAGAGGAAGATGAAAAACTTTTTAAAAGTAGAAATGAAATGGTGAAGGACAAAGAGAAAATTTGAATTAGTTTTATATAAAACGGAATTATAAAATTACCTAAATATCTCTTTGTACCATGCCCTTCACTAATTAATGTCATGTCATCCATCCACCTCCTCCCCCTCTCTTAAACATGCAACTCCAAGGGTGCACCCCTTTGTCCACTAAATAAATGCATTCATTTTTACTTAGGATGTGAAATGATATGTGACATTTCATAATTTCATTTTTTATTTAAATTTTAAACTTGAAAAGTTGTCACATCTTTACTTAAGTACACACATATTATTAACTTTTATTTTATTACTAATCTGTGCTTATATTATTTAAAATGTGATCTGTAACTATGGTGTTTACAACATTTGAAACAACTTTTTGATAGTGAAAAACTGAAAATTTTGAAAAAGCTTTTCGGTCACATTTTCTATTTTTCTTTGGACTAATTATTTTAGTAAACACATTTTGAAAATAATTTTACCATCACTATTTACTATTTAAAAGATGGTATTTTGAGTAATAAAATTCATTTATTAATTATTTAAAATATATTAATTATCCATATTTAAAAAGGTATAATTCCAGGTTACAATCAACTTGGGCCTTTAAGTTGGGGATAGCTTTTGGGATTACTTCATCCTTCGGGCTAGACCAGTAGCCAGGTAAGGCAGATTGCTTGATTACTCAAACTCGACGTTCGCCACTACCTTTCTGGGCACCTTACTAAATAGGTAAGCTTTAATTAGTTTGCCATAACATTGCTAATTTTAGACCGCATAGACCATTGGGCTTTTATACTATTGAAGGGATCGAGCCCGTCAAAACCGGCTTAAATGGGTGAATTTAAAAAAAGTTCCATTTTGATCTTAATTGAGTCTATGAAGCCTAAATGGAATTTCGATCACTTTGTAATAATTTTTAAATAAAATCTTTATTTTATTTATTTGGTTAAAAGAAATATATATATATATATATATATATAATATTTTTTTAGTTTACAAATGTATCAAATGCACTTGTTTGTGTGAAGTGCATATGCTACAAATAAGAAGTGCACATAGTTAATGCGGTCGTATGTAGGTGCAGGGATTTACACCGCAATGGACCCATTCCCCTTTACATATACCTTTACTGTCCAAGATTTTAATTCAAAATTATATACGTATATATAGATGTGTAGAAGTATGTGTGTTGAAATCATATTAGATAATTCTAAATGTTTTTAAATCTAAAATTAACAATAGTGTAAGAAAGGTTTGGTATTAAATATTACATTTATTACACAAAATCTATCTTGTAATTTTGGATTAGAGCACCCATGTATGTTACTATATATATATATATATATATATATATATATATATTACAATTGATGTTTTAGATTTAAAACGATTTATTCATATGTAAACATTTGTAATTTAAAATATAACGTATGTTTGTTAGAATTCAAAGTTAACATATAAACCAAACTTTTAGTTTACCAAGGAAAGTAAAATTTAGGATTTTACATAAAAAAATTAAAGCTAGAAAAGAAACAAAAGGTTTAGATTTGCAAAAAAATTCCACTCAAGAATTATAGATCAAAAGAATTTTTTATAAACAATATTTAAAACATTCATATTTAAGATAACAATCATATAACAAAATATAAAAAAATTCAAGGTGAAAGTTAAAATTAACATGAACAATTTATTTACATTTGTGTATGTAAATATTGTAAAATTATAAAATAGACCTCAATCAAAAATTAGTTTTTTTCATTAACAAAATTTCCAATACAATAAAAATGATTTGGAAAAATTAGGCATATAAAAATTCGTAATAATAACATTAAAATCTAAATAACCTAGAGAATAGCAATAAATTAACAAAGGAAAAAGTGGGTCTAAATTGTATCAATAGTAATGAACATATTTTGAACAGAGATGAAGAGCAAAAGTATATCTGAATTAAATCAAAATAATTAACGTACTTCCAAAAGAGATAGACATAAAGGGTTTGAATTACTTGTTGCAAGATGAACCATTAAAACATTAGATAAATCATATGGAATCCAAACATATGAATAACATAAATAAATTAAATCGAATAACTACCTTGCGATGTTACCAAGAAACCACACCTTTAAATGATAAATCGATGCTCCTAAACTCAGTTGAATCGATCTCCAGATTTTGCAGGAATCAAGAGATAGGAACCACCTTTTGTCTTTTTACTCTATTCATTTTTTATTTTGAAATTTTTTATCTCTAGGCCTCCATTAAAATTCACTTGGAATAGAATAGGAGGAAGAGAGAAATTACTGAATGAGAAATCTTAAAAAGGAGGCAATATAAGGTTATTAAAGAGGGGGTGATTTGCATTCCCTTAATTATCCCTTAGACGTTTCATTTCAAATTTGAAAACTCCTCCTCTCCCCCCTTTGTAGGCAGTCCATAGCATGAGAAGAATGGGCCTTAATATATTTCAGAACCCACTTAGTATTTATTCTATTTAAATCCTATTTAAAGGTTGTACCAATATCTTATATCTTATATCGATACACGTATGCACAACATTTTATATATATGGATTTCATTAAATACTAATAGTATTCAAACATAAAAGAGAATCTAATAATTAAAATTTCACAAATATTAATTAATTCAATTAATTTACAACGATTATAAATTAACTAAATCGTTTAATTTATTCGAAGTAAACGTCTTCAGGATAGCTAAGCTCAATAGAGGAAGACGAGAGACTTCAACCAAGTTAAATACATCAAGGAGAATAATAGACTTATGAAAGGACGATGGGGTAAAAAATAGATGGAGAGAATACTACGACAAGCTATTCAACAAAGAAGGTGATAGCACTACGATCGAGCTGGACAACTCTTTTAATGACACTAGTGGACATTTTGCTCGGAGAATTCAAGAGTCTAAGGTAATGGAGGCGTTAAAGTGCATGAAATTAGGCAAGGCATTAGGGCATGATGACATCCCCATTGAGGTGTGGAGATGCCTTGGAGATGCAAAGATAGCTTGGCAAACTAGGTTTTTCAGTAATATTTTCAATTCAAACAAGATGCCAAATGAGTGGAGGAGAAGCATAGTAGTTCCAACCTTCAAGAATAAAGAAGATATTCAAAGTTGCACAAACTATAGAGGAATTTAGCTTATGAGTCATACAATGAAGCTTTGGGAGAGAGTCATTGAACATTGATTAAGAAGGATGACAAGTGTTTCAAAAACCAATTTTGTTTCATGCATAGGAGGTCGACCATAGAGGCGATTTTCTTAATAAAACAACGTATGGAGAGATTTAGGGAGCAAAAGAAGGATCTACACATGGTCGATTTGGAGAAAGCTTATGACAAATCACCAAGAAAGGTTATATGGTAGGCTTTGGAAAAGAAGAGAGTCCCAACAAAGTACATTACCCTTATCAAAGATATGTACGATAATATTGTGACTAGTGTCAGAGCATGCGATGGTGAAACTAGTGACTTTCACATTAACATAGGATTACATCAAGGGTCAACTTTGAGCCTCTATATTTTTGCTCTAATGATGGATGAGAGTATACAATGTGAGATTCTTTGGTGTATGCTCTTTGTTGATGATGTTGTGCTAATTGACGAAAGTATGATAGGGGTTGATAGACAATTGGAGTTGTGGAGGTAGACTTTAGAATCAAAAGATTTAGGCTTAGCATAACTAAAACAGAGTATATGAAGCGTGAGTTCAGTGGTGTTAGGTCAGAGGATGGAGATGTCACTCTGGCTGAACAAGTAGTGCCCAAGAAGGAACCCTTTCGATATTTAAGATCAATGTTGTAGTATAATGGTGAGATTGATGAAGATGTTAGTTTTAGAGTTCGAGTGGGATAGATGAAATAGCGACTGGCGTCTGGCATTCTCTGTGACAGGAAAGTCCCACAAAAGCTTAAAGAAAAGTTTTGCAGAACGGCAATCAGGCATGCGATGTTGTATGGTGTGGAATGTTGGCCTACTAAAAGACAACATGTCCAAAAAACAGGTGTTCCAAAGATGTGTATGCTGCGATGGAGCTGTGGTCATACAAGACGAGATAGAATTAGAAATGATGATATACGTGACAAACTTGGAGTAGCACCAACTGAAGAGAAGCTAGTCCAACACCGCTTAAGATGGTTTGGGCATCTCTAACAGAGGCCTCCCGAGGCACCTGTGCACGTTGGAATTATAGGCCGCATCGAATGCTCAAAGAGATGTAGAGGTCGACCAAGGTTGACATGAGAGGAAGTAATAAAAAGGGACTTGAAGGATTAGAAAATATCCGAAGAGCTGGTGTCGGACAGGAGCGTGTGGAAATTAGCGATCCACGAACCAGAACCATGAGCTATAAGTTTTTTCCGGCTTAGAGTTAGTTTAGGGGTAGTGTTATAAGTTTAGATTATAGGATTAGTGAATAGAAGCCTAAGATGTAGTGTTTGGTCTTCGGTCCCTATTAATATTAGTACCATTGTTACTATTACTATTACTATTATTATCATTGTTTTTTTTATTTCTTTATATATTTTTATTTTTTATTTTACGTATTTATTATTTTTATTATTTATTTTATTATTTTACTTTATTTTATTATTATTATCATGGTTGTTTATTATTGTTGTTGTTGTTGTTACTTCTAAATTTACTTTGTCATTTAGTTTTGGGTTCTATCTCCAGCCGACCCCAACTTGTTTGGAAATAATGGCTTAGTTGTTATTGCTGTTGTGTGATTTATTCGGAGTATTCATCATTTCGACTGTGCGACTCAAAGGTGTAGTCATCGATTAATATCAAACAATTCGAATATTAACGTTTATACGTCACCTTAGCTAGTGATGTGAAATTTTGACTAGTGAATAAGCTGTACCCGGTAGTAATGATTATTTACACCAATTCTCTTCGTCAACACTATATCACGTTAGGACTAATGGAATTTTATTTTGGTCAAAATTATAATATTGCCCACATTCAGCTTAGTTAGTCCATAAACAAAGTCCTTGGTTTAATAATAACATTTATTATTAACTATATTACTCCGACCAAAGATTTTGACTTTGAGTTGACTATAATTGACCATGATACTAACTCCACATAACTGAGAGATGAATTCTCTATTGAATAGTGTTTCACTCTCAGTGCTTCAACTAAGACCCAACTATAGTCGTTCAACGGACAATACGCCACGATTTAACTATAATCAAAGTGGAGTATCTATATTGAAGTTTAATAGTATTCTCAAGTCGAGTGAGCTATGTAACATCGTCACTTCGAGATTCTCTATTTTACCTTAGTTATATTAACCAACAGAAAACTCTCGAGTGAGTCATTCCATAGTTATTCAATAACTATCAGTATATAACTAGTTGGTGACCCTGCAACCATAAGTAATATGTTGCCCAATATTTGGAGTTGTTATGTACTCTAGTCTTAACGGATGAGTCGATATCCTTCTCAAATTATCTTGACTAGGAATATTTAAAATAATATGTTATTTTTAATATGATAAATTCTCATGATTACAACACATTATAATTACTATCACATAACATATCATTTAAGGATTTTCTATTTAATATACTTGTAATTAATTACTTAATTAATTATATCACGATATAACAAGTATATAATAGAAAGAAAACACTTTTTAATTTTTTGAACAAGATTGGTTATGGAGTTAGATATATGTAACAAATTACATAATTGCTCCTAAGGTATACCCATAACTCTATCATGGGAAACCCTTAAAAAAGATGCGAGTCTTGACCTTAGATGAGATTTTGAATCCCCGTCCCCTTGAGTGTGTTAGGTAGTTACCCTGTAATAAGGGATAGTAGGAGCATACGATGATTAATGAGGTAATCATCTGAGGACGTATTTATATTTACTTACTATAGTATTTATCTCTTGTATCTTCTTGATCTTCGTATGTGATACAAAGAAATTGATAAGGGTAGTAAAGGTAGAATAAGTTGCCTGACACGTTGTGTCATCTTTGGAGGCAAATAATAGACCTTTGAGTGGCTTTGTTGAGAGAGAGCGGGTTGAGAGCCATATGCGTGTCAATTTATTGAGTGTGTACACCTATTATTTTTCAAGGAGCAAACCATATTAGGCTAGTATCCATCCAAGCAACCTGATTGTGGGGTCGCATCCTGAATCCGTGACATACCTGATGATATGTATGGCTGAGAGCCAAGGTTGAGAGCTACCATCTCTATGTCATATGGGCTAATAGTCTATTACTATTTAGGGCATTTGCACGGTCGTAACTTTGGCATTTTGTAGTCATGCAAGCACGTTGGTGCAACATAGATATTGGGTCAAGATGGTTATTGAGGTAACTTGCGAGCGCATAAGGAAGACCCATGGAACATTCTGAGTGCTATCATTCTCCCGTCTAGTTATTGATGCGATGTATAGATACGTACTTATTCACATTTATGCGATCACTAAGTTTGCGGTTGAGAGCCGATCTGATCATCTAATGAGACTGATGTCGAAATAGTTATTTATGAGGCCGAGAGCCCACAATTGTACTCATAAGATTGAGAGTCCAGATGATTATCTACAAGACTCAGAGTTGAGTAAATTATTGAGGGATTGAGAATCCATATTATTATTCACAAGGCTAAGAGCCAAGCTGGTTAACTATGAGGCCGATAGTCTAGATGATTATATATGTGATTGTGGAACAGTTAGGCTATTTATGGGACCACATGTCCATGACATAATGAGACCTGAAATACATCGATTATATGGTTATTTGAGGAGTACCAATAGTTGCTATGAGCATACCATGCTAAGTAGTTAGACCCCGTACCTATCTAATATATGGTTATCTAAGAGATAACCTGGACTGTTGAGAGCATATCTTGTTTGTGTTTTATGTATGTTTGGCTTGGACATTTTACTTGTTGTGTTTAATATATGCTGAGTATAATGGACCCATGTATGTTTAATTTTTGATTTTATAAAAGATAATCTTTGGCATTGTAGTGTGCAGGCCACATAGTACATAATTATTCCTTATGTATTGATGATGGTCTGATGTGTAGATGCTTCAACCATTGTTATAATACCATTTGGTATTTTGCTTGACGTTGCTTTGATATGGGTGATGATATGGGTCAGAGATATGATGTTATATTTGGATGTCCATATACATCTGTGAGTTACGCTAGTTTATATAATGTCAGTTGTTATTACCTATGTAGCGACCCAGAATTTTCGACGCTCGAAAATCGACATCTATACGTTCACTGTATAACATGTTGAATATTCAAGTGCTGGAAACACCGATTGCTAAGGTTGAAGAAGAAAAAGGTAGAAGAAAACAGAAACAACAACATAGAATCTCACAATCGCAGCGGAACAAAATATAATATATAATAATCGAATTTTATACAAAAGAATCTGTAACTGTTTTATACTTATAATCATCAGAACAATCAATACATCAATCTGGACAGTTATAATAACTTGTCCTCACACAGCGGAAATATAAACCAAGTACGGAGTTACGACTCTGTCATCCAACTCGTCTTCTGAGCTCCATAGCATCCTACACTGAATATTTATACTCGGTCTGACCAGAGCATTATAATAAAATAACACCCGAGTCAGTTTGGAAAACTAGCGTGAGAAAACACAATCAATTTGAATTATTAACTTTTATCAAAATCCTTTGAAAACGAAGGTATCTCGTAAGACCACGCCACCCATAAACACGACGGGTTTTTACATTACGATAACCAAAACAATTTTTATCAAAATCATCTGATATTATAATAGTGTCTGTAGAAAGTAAATAGAAAATAGCTGAAATGCTTGCATCTCACGTTTCAGCATAGTTGGGTGCAATCAAAACCGTACGACGCTTATTGGAGAATGGATTCCATACAATGACTGGGCTACAGGGGTACCGCCCATCACAGTACACCTCTAGAAAAATGTACCGAGAACCTCGCCGGGATCCCCTACCATACAAGACCGGCCTACCCCTAACTTGGATAGTACCGAATATGTTATCACCCCGGGTGTTCCCTGTTGAATATGCAAGTATATGATTTTTGTTTGATGATAATAAACATATATATATATATATATTCATTTAAATGTATTTGTTAATGTACTATTTTATTTTTCAAATAAATAAATAAATATTTGCTGAATAAACTAAATAACACGGAATTTAAATTCAAACAAATATTTTATTCAAACAAATATTTTATTCAAACAAATATTTTATTACAATTTTGAATAGTACAAATTTGAGCTCTCACTATATATATACACAATTTCAATTACAATACAAATTCGATTACATCACAATTTATGATTTACATTAGCACCTCACTACATATCACTCTTTCACTCGTATTTGATCTTCAACTCTATTCCAGATAGAATCCAACATCTGAGCGATCTGCAAAAATATACACTGAAATATTTTTGCAGTGTAAAATAAGATGATTTTTGAAAATATTATTTGCCTCAATTATTTGGGTTGTTTGTCATCATTTAATTTTGAATTCATCATACACGAACAGCTTGTGACATGCACAGTGTATCACTGTACATGCCGCAAGGCCGTGCACACCAATGTACACTTGATAACATTACAGAGACAGGTGAGCACAAGGTCAAACCCAATCAAAAGCCGGGTTCAACTCAAGTGAAATACAAATAAAGACATGATATAAGCACAAGGTCAAACTCGAGCTTTAAGCTGGATTCAACTCAGGTGCATGAAATACAAATCAATGTATCAAGACTCCAAGCATACTACACAGTCAGACTACGACATATAACATGAATATGTACTTGAAGCTCAACTAAATTCAAGAACATAACTGCACAGACCAGGTTATTGAACACAGTAGTTCAAACCAGCAAGTGGATCAACATCTCATGTACAAAGCAGGATACAGTGATGCAATATACATAATGATATGGATTGATACAAGTAGCGACAACCAAAACGCATTTGTGTACACATGAATAAAACTCAAGTCTGGTCACAACAAACTACAACAGAAGTGTAGTCATATGAAGACTCCAAACAGACCACACATGAAAAGGCAATGTCGAAGACAAAGCAATGCAAAACTTCCAGTGAAACTACACATGACTCAAACCAGACTAAAATGGCACAATGGAAACAAGTTTCAACATGAACTCATGTGGAAGTGCAGACAAAATTCAAGCACCAGACTCGACCAAGACCACTTCTAGTAACAGTAAACAAAAAGGTGCAGCAGATATCAATGGCACCAGTAATAATATGTAAAACAGTGAAACAACAATGTAACTACCATATATATACATATGTATACATATATATATACATATATAGGCAGTGCAAAAGGACAGCTCGACTAGCATGAACCAGATAGACCTGTGAACAGCAAGTGGCCAGAGGAGCAAATGAAGTACACAAGTAAATCCATGCATCAAGCTTATATGACAGTAAAGTATGAATGTCACGACTCCAGAGGAACAAGTGTGAAC
The DNA here is from genome assembly GCA_030737815.1 of Allium fistulosum. Taxonomy (NCBI): domain Eukaryota; kingdom Viridiplantae; phylum Streptophyta; class Magnoliopsida; order Asparagales; family Amaryllidaceae; genus Allium; species Allium fistulosum. The sequence goes on from CM060906.1 coordinate 333,768,534, forward strand.
ATAAATGCAACCATCAGTGCAGCTCAAAGCAGTTTCAAAAAGCATGAAGTATGAATGCAGGCATATGGAATCAATTACAATACCATAACATTCAAGCATGCAAATACAACATGAATGTACAGACTACATAAACACGGGAACCAGGATGAACTCAACAAGACAACCAGTACATACATATATACATGTGTACACATAGTGACACAATTCGAGTTCAATAATAATCGCAGAGTCAAGTTCATGATGAACATCACGTGCGGACAAGCTACATGAAGACCAACAGTAGCAGTTTCAAAACAATCAAGGCAAGTTCGAACACATCCAAAGCAAAGCCAGACATGCCAGAAACTCAAAGCCGTGATATTCAGAAAATCAGAGAATATGAAGTCAACTGAAAATCAAACCGTGGTAATCAAGAAATCAAACAAGTCAGAAACGAGCCGTGGTGATCAAGCAATCAGAAAAAGATACGAATTGAATAAGTCTAAACAAATCATATACATCCAAGCAATATTAAACGGCCAAGCATATAATTATCAGACGAATTCTTATAAAATATACGAACGAAATTATAGGGGTTCAAACCCTATTTAACCCATTCATCATCGGCTTTCAGAAACCATCGAGTTCAAGCAAAAACTAACGAGTAAAGCAAAAGTCATAAATTACATACCAAAGTCAAAATCGAACTCGATCGATAAGTAGCCGTGTGCAACTCAAAGAGACGGTCGATCGACAGAGCAAGCAACGCGAAATCACCTATTCGATCAATCAACAAAAGTTGGCGGCTTCAACAAAGTAAAACCCTAAATCTGGCAAAGGAACGAACAAAGAGAAGCAGTCATTTTCAAAGATCGAAGTACAAGGAGTCGGGCTGATAAAAGAATAAACCAGACAATTTTTTTATCACCTAATTTACTTATTGGGCCGGCAACTTATAATCTCTTTTGGGCTTTAGTTTATTTAATTTAGGGTTTTGTTTTTTAAATTGTTTTTAATTTTGTATTTCTTTTTAAACTTTTGTAATTTACTAGTCATGTGATTAGGGGACGAACTACAGTAGTGTAGTTCGAGAATTCGCAACTCAGTGGCTGAGTTGTGGCAGGGTTTTGAGCGTAGAGTTAGGTTAGTCGATAGCGGTGTCGTGATTTTATGTGTGTAAGCTTCTGACTAATTAATTTCTAGTAGAAACCTTGGGGGCAACACGTAGGTAGGGTTTTGCCGAAGCTAGGTAAATTGTGTGTTCTATTTTCTGCTTTTATTATTCTACTACTATTTGTGCTGTTATTATTCTGGTATTATCTGTGTTGAAATTATTTTATATACTTCCGCAATAAATTTTTATAATTAATAGTGTCACCCTATTCACCCCCCCCCCCCACCTCTAGGGTGAAATCGATCCTACAAGTGGAGTCAGAGCTAGGAACAAAAGCCATTTTTGTTTTAAAATTTTGATTTTTCAAAAACCAATATTTGGTTTACAAATTTGAATTTTTTAAAATGGCTTCTTTTAATAATGCTTTTACTGAGGGTCGGTCCAATATTATTCCTCCTGTTTTTGATGGAACAGATTTTTTGAATTGGAAATTAAAAATGGAATTTTATTTAAAATCTGTTAATGTTAAATGTTGGGATATTATTGAAAATGGGTGTGATATAATATACAAGAAAATTACTTCGATTAATGCTCTTGCTATGCATATACTATATTCTCATATTAATCAAGATAATTTTAACTTTATCTCTCATTGTGAAAATGCACAGGAAATCTAGAATACCTTTGGTGCAATATATAGTGCAAAAGTCAACAACCGTGAGAGATCCCCCATAATCAACTCAGAAACATGCTTGACAGGATTGACAAAAGGTAGTAGTGATGATGATGATGATGGAGCAGCTGAGCTGGCGCTACTAATAAAGAGATTCAAAAAGTGGAATCGCAAATACAGAAATCCAGCTCTAAATCAAAAATTGAAAAGCAGAATAGTCAAAGCACTAGACAACCTAGAAGAGCGGGAGATCATCTGTCACAAGTGCAACAAACCTGGTCACATCAAGCCCAATTGTCCTCAGAATCAGCACGACCAAGAAAAGAAATCAAAAAGAAGAAGTTTTGCATCCATATGGAATAAAAGTGATGATGATTATAAAAACACTAGCAGTGAGAGTGAAAAAGTATATCTGTGCCTTCGAGGTGATATAACTGGTAGCGACGATGACGAGCCAAGCGAGGTATCAAAACTTTCTCACTCAGAACTACTTATATATTTCCACGAAGTAAATGGCTATTTTGAAAGACTTAGGAAAAATATGCCAAAATTGAATCACAAAGAGATAGTTTGATAGAATCAAATAAACAGCTTAATCAATTGGTTAAAAACTATCAAACTAAGAGCCCTAAGTGTGATAAGTGTCCAACATTCGAAGAAGATATTAAAAAATCAGAAATTAAAATAAAATCACTTGAAAATGAAATTCTGATTTCGAAAGAGAGTGAAAACACTAGAAGAGAAAATTCTATTAAAAAGTGCACTCAATTATTAAATGAAAACGAATCACTCAAAACACAAGTCCAACACTTGTCTACAAATTTAGGAAAATTTTCCAAAGGAGAAAGATCATTAAATATGCTATTAGGAAAACAAACTGTTAATGCAGATAGGCAAGGACTTGGATATAATCAAACTGAACTTGTTAGAAGCGAATTTAATCGAGTCAAATTCAAGTGCACAATTTGTGGAAAATTGGGACACAATCACAATATTTGTTGGTATAGACCCAAACAAGTGAAAACCATTCCAATTTGGGTTTCAAAAGGCACGAATATAAAACCCCTTAAAGTAAAACAAATCTGGGTGCCAAAAGGAACAAATATAAATAGTTTTGGGTCTCCACAAACATATTTTTCAAAATCATTTGCCACTAACAACAATGGACCTATAAAAACAAATAGGTCACAAAAATTCTTTATCGTGTAGGTGTGGTGGCAGGCTAAGGAACAACAACAGTGTTATCTGGATTCTGGCTGTTCCAGGAACACGACGGGCGACAAATCAAAGTTCCTTAGCCTAGTACAAAGGTGGTAGAATCACAATAGGCAACAACGAAATATTATTGGTAAAGGTAAAATAGGTAACGGTATATATATCTTGAACGATTTATTAAATGTGATAATATGCACCATAATCTAAATTAAATCAGCCAGTTATGTGATAATGAATGTTGCTCTGACTTTTTCAAATTTGTTGGTCAATTACATTTTTATGCCGAGAACACTATAAGTTCATCTAGAGTTTTTGGAATAGTTCATATAGATTTGTTTGAACTAATGATGTTGTTTTGGTTGATGATTACTCATAATACACGTGGATATATTTGTTTCTAGATCTGACACTATGTTCACTGCTTGTTTATTTGCATGGTTTCAATTCAAATTCAAAAGAATTTCATTTAAAAACTGTTAAAAATGATTTTAAGTAAATTTGTTGCAACTTCACGGTCTGGTCTATAACATCCAATTAATGATAATCTTGAGTCAAAAGAAAATGCGGATGCAGATTACACTGGTAATCTAGTTGATAGAAAAATTACTATTGGAACGTGATTTGTGCTGAGACATTCATTAGCTGCATCACATTTTTCAAAGAAAATATCTGCATATTTTTCATTTCAAATAATTTTCAAATAGCAGACATTTTTCTTCTAAAACCCCTTCCAGAAAATCATTTTTGTTGACCTTGTTTCAGATTAGTCATTTTAGGAAATTTGATTTTATAATTATTTTTGGATATGATTTTAAATGACTACATTAACTAATCTGACTCCCTACTGATTATCGAAAAGATAAATAGTGATTGAAAAAGTAATGAGTGCTGATATTAATCATATATTATAACTTGAGACGGTATAATTAGTAAATTTCTTTAGAAATTTAAACAAGAGTTATAAAAACTTTTTGTTGGTAAAAATTCCATGACCATCTCTGTTTCTATCATATTTCTATCGACCATCACTCATCAAAATCCAATATAGTATGTCAATATGTGGTATTTTAAACGGGAAATCATTCGTTTTTCAATTTATTATATTTTTAACAAATAAAGACATCCAAAGTATTCACTCTCATTTAAAAGTCCTCACGGTTATGCATGGGCGAATTACTTGGAATTTTTGATTATGTGCTTCCATGCTCATTTAAAAGTCCTCACGGTTATGCATGTATGAAACGCATATCAAAATTGATTGATTAAATAGACAAGTTGATTCTAATCCCATTTAAAAGTCCTCACGGTTATGCGTGGTTAGAAGATACTTGAATTCATTTTTTTAAAATTGGGAATACTACTAATCTCGTTTAAAAGTCCTAATGGTTATGCATGGTTAGTAGATATTCAAATTCCTGATATAAATATACCACAAATAGACACAACTATATCGTTTTATATGATGACATCATCCATATCATTCTAAAATGGAATATGCATCAAACAGAGTATTTATGATTTTTGTTTGATTTTTTATTGAAATTTCATATTTATACCCGATTCAGTATTAATGTTGGATTAATGTCTATCACTTTATCTCTATTTTTCTAACATTATTACTCTTTTGCTGATAACAAAAGGGGGAGAGAAAAGTTAAGATTTTGGAAAATAAAGGTCAAAGATTTTATTTTGTATTTTCTATTTGCATCTAGGCTTATTTGCATATTTTTATTTATTTTCATGAATATATGAAGGCGGAACTTTGTGTAGAGAGGGAGCATTCAAATAGGGGGAGCAAATAGAGTTCATCAATGATCAAATACATTTAATAAATTCAAAATCTTAAATATATGTTTGTTATCATCAAAAGGGGGAGATTGTTGAATATGCAAGTATATGATTTTTGTTTGATGATAATAAACATATATATATATATATTCATTTAAATGTATTTGTTAATGTACTATTTTAATTTTCAAATAAATAAATAAATATTTGCTGAATAAATAAATAACACGGAATTTAAATTCAAACAGATATTTTATTCAAACAAATATTTTATTACAATTTTGAATAGTACAAATTTGAGCTCTCACTATATATATACACAATTTCAATTACAATACAAATTCGATTACATCACAATTTATGATTTACATTAGCACCTCACTACATATCACTCTTTCACTCGTATTTGATCTTCAACTCTATTCCAGATAGAATCCAACATCTGAGCGATCTGCAAAAATATACACTGAAATATTTTTGCAGTGTAAAATAAGATGATTTTTGAAAATATTATTTGCCTCAATTATTTGGGTTGTTTGTCATCATTTAATTTTGAATTCATCATACACGAACAGCTTGTGACATGCACAGTGTATCACTGTACATGCCACAAGGCCGTGCACACCAATGTACACTTGATAACATTACAGAGACAGGTGAGCACAAGGTCAAACCCAATCAAAAGCCGGGTTCAACTCAAGTGAAATACAAATAAAGACATGATATAAGCACAAGGTCAAACTCGAGCTTTAAGCTGGATTCAACTCAGGTGCATGAAATACAAATCAATGTATCAAGACTCCAAGCATACTGCACAGTCAGACTGCGACATATAACATGAATATGTACTTGAAGCTCAACTAAATTCAAGAACATAACTGCACAGACCAGGTTATTGAACACAGTAGTTCAAACCAGCAAGTGGATCAACATCTCATGTACAAAGCAGGATACAGTGATGCAATATACATAATGGTATGGATTGATACAAGTAGCGACAACCAAAACGCATTTGTGTACACATGAATAAAACTCAAGTCTGGTCACAACAAACTACAACAGAAGTGTAGTCATATGAAGACTCCAAACAGACCACACATGAAAAGGCAATGTCGAAGACAAAGCAATGCAAAACTTCTAGTGAAACTACACATGACTCAAACCAGACTAAAATGGCACAATGGAAACAAGTTTCAACATGAACTCATGTGGAAGTGCAGACAAAATTCAAGCACCAGACTCGACCAAGACCACTTCTAGTAACAGTAAACAAAAAGGTGCAGCAGATATCAATGGCACCAGTAATAATATGTAAAACAGTGAAACAACAATGTAACTACCATATATATATACATATGTATACATATATATATATACATATATAGGCAGTGCAACAGGACAACTCGACTAGCATGAACCAAATAGACCTATGAACAGGAAGTGGCCAGAGGTGCAAATGAAGTACATAAGTAAATCCAGGCATCAAGCTTATATGATAGTAAAGTATGAATGCCACGACTCCAGAGGAACAAGTGTGAATATAAATGCAACCATCAGTGCAGCTCAAGCATTTTCAAAAAGCATGAAGTATGAATGCAGGCATATGGAATCAATTACAATACCACAACATTCAAGCATGCAAATACAACATGAATGTACAGACTACATGAACACAGGAGCTAGGATGAACTCAACAAGACAACCAGTACATACATATATACATGTGTACATATAGTGACACAATTCGAGTTCAATAATAATCGTAGAGTCAAGTTCATGATGAACATCACGTGTGGACAAGCTACATGAAGACCAACAGTAGCAGTTTCAAAATAATCAAGGCAAGTTCGAACACATCCAAAGCAAAGCCAGACATGCCAGAAACTCAAAGCCGTGATATTCAGAAAATCATAGAATACGAAGTCAACTGAAAATCAAGCCGTGGTAATCAAGAAATCAAACAAGTCAGAATCGAGCCGTGGTGATCAAGCAATCAGAAAAAGGTATGAATTGAATAAGTCTAAACAAATCATATACATCCAAGCAATATCAAACGGCCAAGCATATAATTATCAGACGAATTCGTATAAAATATACGAACAAAATTATAGGGGTTCGAACCCTATTTAACCCATTCATCATCGGATTTCAGAAACCATTGAGTTCAAGCAAAAACTAACGAGTAACGCAAAAGTCATAAATTACATACCAAAGTCAAAATCGAACTTGATCGAGAAGCAGCCGTGTGCAACTCAAAGAGACGGTCGATCGACAGAGCAAGCAACGCGAAATCACCTATTCGATCAATCAACAAAAGTCGGCGGCTTCAACAAAGTAAAACCCTAAATCTAGAAAAGGAACGAACAAAGAGAAGCAGTCATTTTCAAAGATCGAAGTACAAGGAGTCGGGCTGATAAAAGAATAAATGGGACAATTTTTTTATCACCTAATTTACTTATTGGGCCGGCAACTTATAATCTCTTTTGGGCTTTAGTTTATTTAATTTAGGGTTTTGTTTTTTAAATTGTTTTTAATTTTGTATTTCTTTTTAAACTTTTGTAATTTACTAGTCGTGTGACTAGGGGACGAACTACGGTGGTGTAGTTCGAGAATTCGCAACTCAGTGGCTGAGTTGTGGCAGGGTTTTGAGCGTAGAGTTAGGTTAGTCGATAGCGGGTGTTGCGAGTTTACGTGTGTAAGCGTCTGACTACTTAATTTCTAGTAGAAACCTTGGGGGCAGCACGTAGGCGGGGTTTTGCGGCAGTTGGGTAAATCTGTGTGTTCTATTTTCTGCTTTTATTATTCTGCTATTATATGTGCTGCTATTATTCTGGTATTATCTATGTTGAAATTATTTTATATACTTCCGCAATAATTTTTATAATTAATAGTATCACCCTATTCACCCCCCCTCTAGGGTGAAATCGATCCTACATTCCCACCCTTCAAATCGAGCGCACACTTTTCCATGCACAGCCATATCCATAATTATAATATATCCGAGGATATCTAGAAAACCGATAACATACCCTAATTGGGTGCGACCCACTTAGCCTTGCTGCATCTCCCCTGTTTTAGTCATTCTCGGTTGATGAGGCTTGAGGCTAACGTTTACCTTTCAAGAACAATTCCACTGAGAATGCTCATCGTCCTCCAATGACGATGTTTTGATAGCATTCGTCCATACAAGTTGTCATGGGTGAGGACAAACCGAATCACCGTCTTCACTATCTTCACGATATTCACTCGTAATGCTCAAATCGGATTGAAGTGGTTTTCGGATAATCAAATCCGATCCCGGTCTCTTCGAAATGATCAACGAAATTGGTCAATATTTGATAGTCGGTTATTTAACTATCAATATAACATCCATAAGCAGTCACTAGACCCATATTATAATTTTCCAAAATTTATTATCAAAATATCTTTATAAGATATATATTCAAATCTCTTCCAAAATTTCAACATTTGAGACAACTCAAATACTTATATCCATATCAGGATATTTCAAACCATCTCTTATTTCAACACTTAGAAAAATATTTAAAAATATATTTTTCTAAACCCTTTACTTCTCACACTTAGGAAAGTCCCATTTATTTCTCTTTTCTCAAAATCATTCACACTTTATATTGTAAATTCCTTAACTCATTTATAACGAATTCTATAAGTTCCGAGATTCTTTGATTATTCTCTTTAATATTTTCCAAAGTCAAATACCCTTGTCTTTAATTTCAATTTCCCCTTTTCTACTTCTTTTATGAATTCTATCTCATTTTTCAGAGCTCACTCTTATTTAACTACTTGGAAATTTTCTTACATTTTTCTCAAAATTTTATTTTGAGAATTCTCATATAAATCCCATCGGCTAAATAAACCTCGTTTCCCAATCTCTAGAAGATTTATAAATAAATTTAAATCATTACAAAACTCTATATATATATATATATATATAATAAGTATTTAAAGAATAATAATTTATTTTTAAAACATGTTCAAATAATTGTTTGAAATATCAAACACTTTTTAATAAAACATTAATAACTCATTTCCAATCCATCTTTAATTAAAACTAATCGATTTACAAAGCTTGTTATAAAATTAGAATTTATTTCAATAAAATTTCATATTTGACTAATCCACTTTCTGAAATATTCCAATACTAACTAGTTTAAAATTTCATTGTTTAATAAATAAAATTTCCCTTTTTAAACAAACTTAACTTCTAAATAAAAATATATTTTTAGAATCTCAATAACCAATTTCAATTTATAAATCCCTCTCGATTCATAACACATCGATTTCCTTTCCAATTCTCTAGCCATTTCACTTTCCAAAAATAGACTCTACTATTTTTCCCAAAAACTATTTTCATATCTTGATATAAATTTACACTGTGAAATTTATATTCCCAATTTATCACTGATAGCATTTCCCTTATTTATAAACATCATTTATAATTTATAAACTCATTTGAGTTTTACTTGTTTATAAAAATTAATGTTATTTATAAAATTCCATTCTATAAATCCATTTCCTTATAAATTCCATTTATTTAGCAGATCTATCTAAAATATCGATTCCAACTCCTTTCCACATTCTTTCCCGAAATATCATTTTAAAAATCTAGTTTTAAAAATTCTTTATATAATTTATTTTTAAATCTCTACTTAAAATAATTTACAAATAGTTAAGTAAAATTCCATAATCAATTTATTATTTTATTCAACTCAACTTCCTTAAAATAACCCAAACTCCAATATAAATATTTTTATATCCAAATTCTCTTTTTAATTCCTTCAAATTCAAAATTAATATTTATGGTATTTAAAACTACCAAAATTAAGGCCAGTGCTACTATAGCATCTAAAAATTCAAATCACCACATAATCTATATCAGATTATTTACATAAATCATATATCACTATATATGAGATTAAAAGAAAAAATTTGAGGAATCCAGTTGGATCCCTCCAACATGTTTCTCTGCATCCATAGATGTTAATACAACATAAAAATACCAATCCCACTTCGAGGGGGATATCGCGGTATATAGGGTCATCTGCTATTATGCGGGGCGCATAGGGTCTCATCCGCTCCAACGCCGGGAATAATATCCAACTACTAATATATATACTACTATATATATACAACATCTAAACTGATAATAGTTTATAAATTCATCTAAACAACCAATAATTTAAATTCAACATTTTTAAATTATACTAGCAATCCAAATGAGTGAGATTTTACTCACCTTTATTTTTAATTGCAATCCATTCCAATTTTTGATTCCATTGCGTAGATTCCGCAGCTATGAATCCAAACGGCTGATTCCGTTCGATTTAACCTCGTATAAGCAATTCGAATTATATAAATTAACGATTTCAATTTTTAATTATAATAAATTAACTAATTATTTAATTTAACTAATTACTTATTAACGATTTTTTTCTTTCTATCAATAAGTTTTAAACATGATCGATGTTAATTAAAAATGCTTTTAAATTTTAAATTACCTTCAAATAAAACCTGAGTCCATCGTCCAGGCTACAAGCATTCCAAGACATGAAACGTTCTTTGATTGTTCGAACGCTGCCGCCCACCAGAATACATCGCCTCCATCGCGGCTGCGCATCAGCCACCGTCACAAAATCAACCAAACACTGCACTTCAAATCGACCTAGCAGCCAGCCAACTCCATTGCCAAAATCACCAAACCCAAGTCGCCGACCACCTGTCCAAGCTTGCCACGACACCAGCCCAACCCAGTTGAGTTTCCCCCATACGCGACCCCTCCTCGTTCGCCATCGACCATCACCTGCTCACGCACACGAACGTCGCCGCCCCTTCAGCGCGCGCCTAGGCGCGATGAACACTCACTTCGAATGGCACCACCACATGGCCGATTCCACTCACTCATCACCTTGCGCGCTCTAGCCAACGCTATTTTTATCGCGTGGATCTCTTCTTTTATTTTCTTTTTCTTTTCCTCTTTGTGGCTAAAATAAGTTTCGAAAATACGATTAAGGGCGAACGAATATGGGTACTGGGTTTCGATCGTTTTTTTTTTCTGAACGAGGAGAGAGTGGTTTCGATTTTTTATTTGCATTGAATTCGAAATGAAGGCTGGGAGAAGAGAATACGCTACTTTAATTAATTGGTGGTAGGGCGGCATATGAACAGTGGGGTGGGCTGATGGAAAGTATTGTTGGCTGATGTGAATGGATATGACAATATATATATATATATATATATATATAAATATATATATATATAATTAAAATCCCAAATATATTGATATCTTTATTTGAACCTCTATTGAGGCGTGCTACCTGGCGTTCCTAATGTTGTACTGCTATTTCGAACACAATGGAACAAGTTTCGAGTCCTAATTCGATCGTGTGGAGAAGATAGCTTTTTTTATCGACTATTTAAATTAAATTCACTAAATTATTTCTATGCCTTTTCAGATCGTATGACCAAATGGTAAATCCAAACACTACGAAATTTGAATCCGATAATAATACACTATTACGAATCCAATGGAACTGGTTTCGTCGAATTCCGATACTGTGCCCCAGAAGGTTATTTTAACACGTTGATTAAATCGACGATTTCAAAAATTTACGAAATCGCTTGAAATTTCAGTTTTAAAAACTAATTAACAAAATTAAAATTTCAAATCCAATATTTAAACCATTTAAATATTCAAAATTAACAGTCGAAAATCCAAGTCGTTGCAACCTACATTAACATCTACCTTCTAAACATAGTTTGACCAGTGTAATATTTATATAATACTCGGGTCAATCCGAGACATTTCAGGTTCACAGATGAAGAGACTAGCTTGAGGTTGTTGGGCATAGTTTAAAGGTTAGGATGGTAGTTGGACCATGGCTTGTATATGTATATTGTGTAACCCTTATATATGTTGACGTAATGTTGAGATGTATATGATGGACTTGTTCGTTGTACATTTTTGAAGTAGTAGGTATTAGACTTATTTTATTAACCCGTTTTTACTTGTAAATTTCATCTATTATATTTATCGTTGAGTTTGATGACTCTGTGTTCTCGTTTATTTACTTTATATTGTATATTGTTTTATCCTAAAAACGTACGTGTTTATTGCTTTATGTCGATACTGAGAACGTGTAGGTGAGTAGCATGTGATATTTAAATATGTACCAATGTTAGCCTAAGGGAATATTCATGTGTGACAGTCCAATATCGTCCAATTCTTCGTATTATCAGACAGTATTGCTTAATAATACTCTTTGGTGGTATGTGTATAAACGTGGAGTGTTACAAGTGATAGAGAGGGTGATTATTGTAAACTGTTTCTTGTTGGTGATATCAAATGAGTTTGGTTAGTGAAATAAGGTAGTACATAAAATTAAACGTAGGATTGGTGATCCAAACCAGTAAAAAAAATCTCTGCTTTTGTATTTCTTTTTACTTTACTTTGTTATATTGTAATACCATTTTACTTGATTACTATCCACCTATGACTTGCTTATATCGTCCAGTGTAGCATTCATTATCACATGATAATTCAATTTACGAGTTAGTATGCAAAGGTTTAAATACACTATGAATACCCCTTTCCAGCTTTTAGTGCATTATTGATTTTAAGATCATTCCACTAAACTCATCTTGAAAGTAGTTAATGCTTGACCTAAATATCTTCAAACAAGCATGGCTGCTTTCATGCAAAACGTAATGTCGGTTTGTACTTTTCAGTTTTGGGTTTCCGTCTAAATCAAAATGCCAGCGACACACGTATTTTTAGAAGACAACCAATTTGATATGAAGTTAACATACACAGTTGAAAATCTATTTGTTTTATTTTTTGTGTTTCGAAAAACAATAAAAGCAAGGAAAACAGTACATTTTCTGCCGTATCTACCTATCATAGCTCTATCGTCGTAATAACTTAGAATTTTAATTATTTTCATCTACACTCGTCATGTTTTATAACGGAGGTTGAAAATGCATAACTCAAAAGTCAAAATGGAACTAGATGGAAACTAAACTTAGGAACTATCTTTTAATTTTAAACCAACTTTTTCAAAGAATAATATACACGCAAGCAACATATGCCAAACTGACTTCAAAAAATTAATGATTTAGTTCAACTTACTTAGCTTAAAAATTAAAATAGTTAACAATTCAGCTTGTATAGTAATGAATCATCAATCCATTTGAACAAGAAAAAAAATAGTTATTCAGGACCCCAACATAGCCAGTAAAAAAATTCAACGAACATATGAAATTAACTAAATCGGTTTAGTTCACGTTTATCACTTAAAATCTCTGTTTTAGTTACCAAACAAGTCCTTCAACAATGACCACGTAACTTCTTACACTCAAAACTTCCACACTAAAACTGCCAAAAATCAACAAAAAATAAAAAATGAAATTTCAACAGGAAATTTCGCCTAGCTAAAGAGAGTAAAAATTTCCCATTATAGGCAAAGTAAATCCCAACCACAAACACATGTGGGAAGTTGTCTATTTAAACAATGGGGTAACAGCCCATGGGCTTGCACCGTACACATGGGCTCATGCCTAACCCATAGTAGGCCCCACTTCTCATACAACTGGGAGAAAGAAACAAGTAGGCCCATTCAACACAAATTATTTTTCTCTCTCCCTCCCTACATTTCCCCTTATAAAAACACCTAGTTTCTTCATGTCTCTCTCAAACCTTTTCCTCCTCTATCTACCCAATTCTTCCTCTCTCATTTCACACTTTGCATTTTCCACAATGTCGAGTCGAAGGTCTAGAATTAGCGAGGAAGAGATCGGAGAGCTCATTTCAAAGCTACAGTCTCTCCTTCCCGATTCACGTAGGCGTGGCTCAAACCGGGTATGTTAAATTTAAATTTAGATTCAAATTCAAATTTCAGTAACACTTTGTTTCCGAAGACTAAATTGTGAAGAAATCACGCAGGCATCGGCGTCGAAGTTGCTAAAGGAGACGTGCAGCTACATTAAGAGCTTGCACAGAGAAGTCGACGACTTGAGTGAGAGGCTTTCTGAGCTGATCTCTACCATGGACAATGGAAGCGAGCAAGCTGAGATCATTCGAAGCTTGCTTCGTTCTAACTAACGTATGGTCATGACTGATTTGAATTGAATTACTCTTAAATATGATATATTTTAGCTTTTGAAAGTTTAGCTACTAGTGGCAGTTGTAGTAGAAATGTTGGTGTTTTTTTCCCCCCCTCTCTTTCATCTTTATATTAATTGTGTACATTTATTTTAATGGTTTGGATCGAGTTTGTTGCTTCTATATATGACAAACCGACCAACATCTCTCCAGACAAGTATCTCCTATTTGATATTCATATTGAATTAGAATTGATGTATTTGTCTATGTTAGTTTTTGCAGTAATGGTTTCCATACAATTTCACTTCTTTTTTTTCTTTTATTTTTTTTATTTTAAAGAAGTAGAAAAGAAAAATGTGAAATCATCTCGAGTTTCTCATGTGAATGAAACTGAAACTGCATTTTTCTTTGCTTTCTTTCGAAAAGATAGAGAAAAAGAATGCAGTTTACAAAGAGAAAAAGAATGGCTGAATGCTATAAAATGTGATATCCATAGCTCTGTTTTTTCTTTTTTCTTTCTGTTTTTTACACTTTTATTGTTATGGGTAATACATAACTGTAGAATAGACGGAAATTTGGTAGAGAGAAAACTGAAAACCGACAATCACGTGATTGCCAAATATCGGATCCATGAGGGCAAAGATTTCTTTTCCACAAGCTACAGAAGACAAGTCACAAATATTGTCCCTATTGTGGGGCCTGAGAGGCTAGGACATGAATACACAATTTCCTGTATTTTCCCTCTCGCTGGCAGTTATAAGTTAGTTAAAGTGACGGTTAAAAATAGATGGATGGATGGTAAGAGAAAGTCATGCAGCCAATGCCTGCCCATATGGCTGAAGTTGCACATCATCATAAAAATAAAATAATGATGAAGTATATAAAATAATAGCTTTGAGATTGAAACATTTGCTCTGTGAATACACCTTTAAAATTACTTGCTTTCCTTTCAGAAATCAGCCAAGCAGACTTTAAGTGAGAATAGTTGCATACATTCTGGTTTCTAACATACTTCGGATATCAGTTGTTATCTAACGTCTGCTTATGAGTAGAAAACAAAATTTAGAATGACACTTAAAACAACAGTTCATAGTGCACTTTTGTCCACGTGTATGGACACACTTTAGGGAGGCTCAAACATCCACATAGTCTTTGGTTTACACTATCCAAAATCAAATCATATTCTAGGATGACCAATCTACACTATAGATGTCATGTTCACTTGAAAGAATATCATTTCAAATGTTCTAGTAAGTTCCAAACGGTAAATAAATATCAAACCGCTATTAATTTTATCAATTGATTTAAAATATTTTGAATATGTCAGAAGTATCCAAATTAAACAATTTATTCTTAAAGATAACCTTAAATCATATAAGAACATACCTACGATATTTTCTTGAGTTTCAAATTATGTATCTAAAGGTACAATACCACTGCAAGGAAACAACGGTTTTACCAGTGCCAAATCAGCATCAAAATGACATTGGAAAACACATTTTTGACGTCATTCCAGGGCCAAGCACGATGAAATAGAAATACGCATGGGATATTATTTTTGTAACGTCATTCTGACGAAATGTGGGGGGTGGTTTCTGATGTCATTATGACACTATAGTTTCGAATGTTATTCTAACACTATGATTTGTAAAGTCATGCCTCCGACTTACTTTTTCGATGTCACACCGACTCTAATTTGAAGACTATTTTAGTATTATGAATATCGAATTTTCCGATGTCATTTCGACGACTTGTCTAGAACATTTTTTTGTATATTACAACTGCATTTCCTTCACTCAACCATAAACCAACATAATACAGTGACTTTAGCAATGCAAAACAAAATATATATATATATATATATATATGTATATGTATATATATATATATATATATATCACACATATATAAAAACAATATAATTTCAATAGTAAACACATAATCAAACCAATCATCAACATCAAACATGTTCAAATAACACATTATCAACAATAAACAAATTATCCAATTCAAACATTACATTTCCAAGTTTCAACATGTCCTAACAAATACTACATTATGTCTATAAATACTATATATATATATATATATATATATAGAGAGAGAGAGAGAGAGAGAGAGTGTGTGTGTGTGTGTGGAGGCCATGAATTGGCTACACCTCTATTTCCCCCTTCCCCAATTTCAACCACACATTCTGATTTAAATAATATATTTTCTCTCTCTTGTCAAGTCATTATATTGTTTAAATCGGAATGTGTTATTGAAATCGGAGGAAACAAAGATGTAGAAAGAATGAAGTGTAGCTGATCCTTGCTTATATATATATATTATAGGATCGTTTTCACCCTGGGGGATGAATAGGGTGATACTAATAATAATAAAAATTAATACGAAAATAAAAACAATAACAGAAAGTAATGCAGTAGATATCACACACAGATTTACATAGCTTCGGCAATAACCTGCCTACGTGCTGCCCCCCAAGGTTTCTACTAGAAATTAAGTAGTCAGATGCTTACACACGTAAACTTGCGACACCCGCTACTTGAGTAACCTAATTCTATGCTCAAAAATCTACCACAACTCCGCCATTGAGTTGCAAATTCTCGAACTATACCACCGTAGTTCATGACCTAGTTACACAACTAGAGTTTCACAAATTTTAAAAGAAAACTTCAAAATAAAATAAAACAACAAAACCCTATTATTATTTTTTAACTAAAGCCTAAAAAATAAAGACCGACCCACTAAAAAATATAAAGATGTCTTCCCCTTATTCTTTCTGTAGTAACTTCGGCCGCCTCTTTTATTTTCGTTCTTCTTCTCAAATTAGGGTTCTGTTCGATTGAAGCCTCCACTTGAATTAACGTTCGGATTGAATGCTGGAACGCTCTTGTTTTTCAATTAGCTTCGATGCTTCTTCGTATTGCTTTGCGGATGCTTCAACTATCGAGCTTGAATGCTTGGATTAAATTGGTACATGATTTTCCTTTTTTGATTTTGATTATGCTCGACTTTGATTCGGGTTCTGGATTGGTGCTTGCTCTCTGTTTTTGCTTGAACTCGAATCACCTTGCCAATGATGATGCTGGGTTTAATTTATAGGGTTGACAATCCTATATTTATGTTTGAATAATTTTGGTTTGAATAATTCACGATTTTTTTCTCTACGTTGATTTTTGATCGAATGAGTGTTGTGATCTCTGACTTGTTTGTTGTTGAATTTTCTTGAATAATTTTTAAGTCGGTTCCATTCTTTTTGTTATGACTTTTGGAATTTTGAATTCTGAGATGATCTAGTGACTTCATGAAGATTGACTTATTCAATTCACTGACTTGTTGTATTTCGATACATATGACTCTCTGATGTATTTATATATTCGAATTTTCTGCATATATATTTTTCGAATATATTTCATGTTAAAAACTGCTGCATAATTTGAATTTTGACCTTGACATCGTTTTTATCCTCTGTTCCATTCTTTGACTTGTTGGCATTTCACTTTGAGAAAGACTTCTGACAGAATTTCACCATGATACCCTCTTGACCGTATTTGAACTACTACTTGTTCATTATGTTGTATTGTGAAAATTCTAACGCTTCACTGTCATTTACTATAAACATGTAATCTGCCTTGTTCCACTGCTTTATTGAGTTCATGCCTAAATTTATATATGTTATGTTGATATGGTCTTTGCATTTTTGAGTTATTGCACTGGTCTGGTTCATGAGTTGAAATGTGCACTGATTTGCTGGCCTTTGGAATCAATTCTGGTTGTTTATGTATGTACATGGTGCACTTGAAATTGTCCATGCCTCTGTTTCATGTGTTTGTCACTGAATCTCGACCATTATGTTGTCGTGTACATGTTTGGTTGCATTGAACTTCAAGTGCTTATGCTTCGAGTCATTTCATTCATGTTATACTGCTTCCTCTCTTGTGTGTTCAAGCCTTAGTTATTCATGTGTGTTTTAATGATCTTGTTTCACTGGACTGTAGATTGATCTGCATTGTGATTTGAGTTACTTGTAGTTAAACTGTTTGCATGCTCCACTATGCGTATGTGCATTGTTCTTGTTATTTTGTTCTGATTTGAAATCTAGTCTGGTCGCACCACTATTTGGAATCTGGTTCAAGTGTGTTCATGCCTGATCTTCATGTTTCTGGTCCGGTTGCACTGATATGTTGTCTTCATATGAACTGCTTTGTTGTTGTGTGTCATCTCCATGTATATACATACATTCATATATGTATGTATATATGTGTGTGATTGGTGCATGTATATATGTATTGCTGTCTCCTCTGTTACATATTTTTTCAATGTGCTAGTTGTTGTGTCCTCTATTGCATACATATCACTATTTGCTTCAATTTGCTGCCATTGCATTTCTTCGAGTCCATGTCTGAAATTATTCATGTTGAACTGCTTTTGTACATTTCTTTGTTATCTCTTAAACGTTGTGCAGCCTTCATCCCTGAACTAACATGTGTATGTTTATATGCACATATATATACATACATACATGTGTATCTTCATGTATGTTGGCTGGTTGCCTCTAGCCTACATTGTGTGGTGGTCTGAAGTCTGGTTTCATGTGCATGTCCATGTTCATGTTGACTGACCATTGAAACTTGTAGTTGACCATTCTATTTTTGTTTTTGTATTGCACCTGAGTTGAATTCAACCTAGGCTTGGGTTTGACCTTGTGCTCACCTGTCCCTGCAATTTTATCAAACAAGTGTATATCGGTGTGCACGACCTTGTGGCATGTACAGTGATACACTGTGCATGTCACAAGTTGTTCGTGTATGATAAATTAAACGAAAATGATGACGAACAACCCAAATAACTAAGGCAAATAATATTTTCAAAACACACACTTCATTGTAAACTGTAAAATATTTCTTTTTCAATTTTACTGCGTCAGTGTTTATTTTGCAGATAGTTCAGATGTTGGATACAGGTTGGAACAAAGTTGAAGATCAAAATACGAGTGAAGAATGAACATGTAGTGAGGTGAAAAACGTAAATTGAAAATTGTGTTGTAATTGAAATTGTATTGTAATTGAAAATGTGTAAATGTAGTGAGAGCTCAAATTTGTACTATTTGAATATGTAATAAAACATTTGTTTGAATAAAATATTTGTATAAATATGAATTCTGAGTTATTTATTTTATTCAACAAATATTTATTTAATTATGTGGAAAGTAAAATAGTACAATAACAAATAAATTTAACCGAATATATATATGTTTATTATCATCAAACAAAAATCATATACTAGTATATTCTATAATCTCCCCCATTTGATGATAACAAACATATATTAAGATTTTGACTTTATTGAATGTATTTAGTTTTGATGAATTCTATTAGCTCCCTCTATTTGAATGCTCCCACTACAACAAAGCTCCCCCTACACAGATGCGTGTAGTTAAAACAGAAAAATTAATTAAAAATAACATTGAATAAAAACACTCTCGAATATTAGTAAGGATATCGCTCAAAAATTAAAATCTTAACCTCTCTCCCCCTTTTGTTATCATAAAAAATAATAATAGTAATTGAAATAGCTACGATTTTGATCAAAAATATAAAATCAAATCAAGAGGAAAATATTAATTTCAAATTCCAATTAATCAAGCAAAAATCATAATATTTTATTAATTAGAAACAAACTCCACTTTAGAGAAATGGTAGGATTATGAAAAATTTTATATAGTGACAAGAGTTTGATATTTTCAATAAAGGAATAATTTTTGCATTTTCTCTTTTCAAATATTATACAAAAAAAATGTAAAGCACTTACTAACCATGCATAACCATTAGGACTTTTAGATGAGACTAGTAGTTACCTTTTTAAAAAAAATATGTCAAGTATTTTCTAACCATGCATAACCGTGAGGACTTTTAAATGAGATTAGAATATACTTAGTATTTATCCCTTTCTTATATGCATCCCATCCATGCATAAACGCGAGGACTTTTAAATGAGAATGGAAGCCCATATATAGAAATTCTAGTAATTCACTCATGCATAACCGCGAGGACTTTTAAATGAGAGTGAATACTTTAGGATATAAAAATTTTACAAAAAAAAATATTTCCTTATTTTGAAATACCAAATTCTGCACACTATATTATGATGTATGGATTGACAGAAAGGTGAAAGTGATAGAAATGATCATGGAATATATATTAATCTAAAAATATTATAAAATGTTTAATTTTCATGAAATTATAAAATTATACTTCCTCTTGTTATGAAATATATTTTAGTCACTATCCATCACTTTTCAAGCACTATAATAATTTTGATAAGTTCCAAAAGATTCAATTAGTCAATGGTTATCTTTTCTAGAGTAGATCTCTTACCGAAATAAACTAGAGTATTTTTATAATGATGAATAAGTTTCAAAAATTAAAATAAGTGAAAATCAATTTTCTGTAAAGGGGTTTTGTGAAAATGATTTCTAGTTGAAAATCAATATAAATAATTAATAACAAAAATGATTTCAATATGAGATGATATCAGATACCACTTGTATTTGAGGTATTCATGGTGATATATAGTGGTATATAAGAAAAACATGTACCCCTCGACACATGAAAAAATTTCAGCACGTCCATTTATATCAAACATAAGTAAAGTAATCTATATTAAGCAAAAACACACATTCAAAAGAAATTCATCAAAGCAGTTTTTCATGACGTTCCAAAGTGAATCAATAAAAACTAAAAACAGAAAAGTTGTAGCATTATCGACTAGCTTTTCAGAACTTCAAGAATTTCAAAAATCAAAGTTGAGATGTTCAAGATATGGCAGAAATACTTCAACAATGTCGATGAAAACATAATTAACAATATGTGAACAAAATTGAGTTGAGAGATCATACCTTACTTTCCTTTGATGTCGTAATATCCGAAATGCGATGATCTCCATCTAATCTTTATAGACTAAGGAACATTTACATTTTAGTTTATCAATCACCTAGAACAGCTCGAAATCTATCTCCATCAAATATGTTCCTTAGCCCACTTATGTGTCTAAATTTTGGAGAAGGCAAGTGGTCTAACTAAGGATGTAGGACAATTATTATTATCTACTGAAATCTTTGGTACTCAAATTTGTCTATATAAAAAACCGTTTGCATCTACAATTGTACCCTTGGGAATCCAAATTTTTTTAAATTTCAAACCATTTATATTCATACTTTTTGAAATCCATATTTGTTTAACGGTTTTGTGGTTGTATATATTTTGACAATTATTCTTGCCATGTCCAATATTTCCACACTTTATGCATTTGGGTATCACACTTTTCCCTTTAACAGTGTTATTAGTCGTTTGTTCATATTTTGACACTTTCGGAAATCCAAATCCTTTCCTTTTATTCACGAAGAGTTGATTTTCTAAGAGCATATTAAATAATTTTTCTCCAGTGAAAAATTTCCTAGTAATCAACTCAAGTTTATTAACTTCGGATTTTAAAAGTTTATTTTCATTTATTAGCTTCGAACAACAACTAATGGTACTATCTCTCTTTTCAAAATTATTCATTTTCAAACCCATATTTTCATTTTCAAGCTCACTAATTTTAGTCTCAATTTCTAGCATCTCAGTTTCAAAGAGTTGGAGATTTTTAAATTCAATTTTTTCAAAATCCTTGATTTTTTCAATCTCCTTTTCAAACTCGTGATTTAATTGAATAATTTCAGATTTGCTAAAGATCACGTTTTCTTTTTCAAAGGTTTTGAAATTTTCTTTGACCTCGTTTAATTTCTTTTCAAAAATCGCACATTTAGAACTTTCCGATCTCTTAAAACTATCCAACTCTTTTTACAAAATATTATTTTTACAAATCAACTCAATTTTGTTTTTCTCCCGAATTAAAATTTTGTTTTCTAACTTTTGAAAGTTTTCATGAAAACAGGCAAATTATTTTTCGTAGTCCAAACACCTTTTGCAATTAGAATTTATATTTTTCTTAATATTTTTAAGCTCATTTTCCAAATCATTATTTTTCTGACGCAGTTTAGATTGTTCCCTTTTCAACTTATTATTTTTCATCTCAAGAGCTTCATTATTTTCAATTAATTTTCGGCACAAGAGAACTAAATCATTGAATGAAAGATCACTTATCTCATCTGCTATTGAATCTTCATCACTGCTGTCTTTTGCAAATCCTATCAAGCACGTTTTTTCAACTAAGTCGATTGTGGAGGATTTCTCATCATTGTTGACTTTTGCACCATGTATTGCATTAAAAGTATTCCAGGTTTCCTGTGCACTTTCATAATGACAGATATGGTTAAAATTATCTCGATTAATATGAGAATATAGTATATGCATAGCAAGAGCATTAATTGAAGTATTTTTATTGTCTACAATATCACACCCATTTTTAATAATATCGCAACATTTAGAATTAACAGATTTTAAATAAAATTCCATTTTTAATTTCCAATTTAAAAAATCTATTCCATAAAAAATAAGGGGAATAATACTGGACTGACTCTCGCTAGATTTGCAACTAGGGTTAGACATATATGCTATTAACCTTGCTCTGATACCACTTGTAGAATCGTTTTCACCATAGAGGAGGGTGAATAGGGTGATACTAATAATAATAAAAATTAATGCGGAAATAAAAACAATAATAGAAAGTAATACAGTAGAGATCACACACAGATTTACCCAACTTCGACAATAACCTGCCTACGTGCTGCCCCCAAGGTTTCTACTAGAAATTAAGTAGTCAGACGCTTACACACGTAAACTTGCAACACCCACTACTTGACTAACCTAACTCTACGCTCAAAACCCTACCACAACTCAGCCACTAAGTTGCGAATTCTCGAACTACACCACCGTAGTTCGTAAGCTAGTTACACAACTAGAGTTTCACAAATTTTAAAAGAAAACTACAAAATAAAATAAAACAACAAAACCCTATAATTATTTTTTAACTAAAGCCTAAAAATAAAGACCGGCCCACTAAAAAATATAAAGACGTCTTCCCCTTATTCTTTCAGTAGTAACTTCGACCGCCTCTTTTATTTTCGTTCTTCTTCTCAAATTAAGGTTCTGTTCGATTGAAGCCTCCGCTTGAATTAATGTTCAAATTGAATGATGGAACGCTCTTGTTCCTCAATTAGCTTCGATGCTTCTTCGTATTTCTTTGTGGATGCTTCAACTATCGAGCTTGAATGCTTGGATTAAATTGGTACGTGATTTTCCTTTTTCGATTTCGATTTCGATTATGCTCGACTTTGATTCAGTTCTGGATTGGTGCTTACTCTCTGTTTTTGCTTGAACTTGAATCACCTTGCCAATGATGATGCTGGATTTAATTTATAAGGTTGAAAATCCTATATTTACGTTCGTATAATTTTGGTTTGAATAATTCATGATTTTGCTCTACGTTGATTTTTGATCGAATTAGTGCTGTGATCTCTGACTTGTTTGTTATTGAATTTTCTTAAATAATTTTTAAGTCGGTTCCGTTCTTTTTGTTATAACTTTTGGCATTTTCAATTCTGAGATGATCTTGTGACGTCATGAAGATTGACTTGTTCAATTCGCTGACTTGTTGTATTTTGATACATATGACTCTCTGATGTAGTTATATATTCGAAGTTTCTGCATATATATTTTTCGAATATATTTCATGTTCAAAACTGCTGCATAATTCGAATTTTGACCTTGGCATCGTTTTTGCCCTCTGTTCCATTCTTTGACTTGTTGGCATTTGACTTTGAGAAAGATTTCTGACAGAATTTCACCATGATACCCTCTTGACCGTATTTGAACTAGTACTTGTTCATTATGTTGTATTGTGAAAAATCTAACTGCTTCACTGTCATTTACTGTAAACATGTAATCTGCCTTGTTCCACTGCTTTATTGAGTTCATGCCTGAATTTATATATGTTATGTTGATATGGCTTTTGCATTTTTGAGTTATTACACTAGTCTGGTTCATGAGTTGAAATGTGCAATGATTTGCTAGCCTCTGGAACCAATTCTGGTTGTTTATGTATGTGCATGGTGCACTTGAAATTGTTCATGCCTCTGTTTCATGTGTTTGTCACTGAATCTCGACCATTATGTTGATGTGTAAATGTTTGGTTGCATTGAACTTCAAATGCTCATGCTTCGAGTCATTTAATTCATGTTATAATGCTTGCTCTCTTGTGTTTTCAAGCCTTAGTTATTCATGTGTGTTTTAGTGATCTTGTTTCACTGGACCGTAGACTGATCTACATTGTGCTTTGAGTTACTTGTAGTTAAACTGTTTGCATGCTCCACTATGCTCATGTGCATTGCTCTTGTTACTGGTTTGAAATCTAGTCTAGTCGCACCACTATTTGGAGTCTGGTTCAAGTGTGTTCATGCCTGATCTTCATGTTTCTGGTCTGGTTGCACTGATATGTTGTCTTCACAATGAACTGCTCTGTTGTTGTGTGTCATCTCCATGTATATACATACATTCATATATGTATGTATATATGTGTGTATTGGTGCATGTATATAAGTATTGTTGTCTCCTCTGTTACATATGTTTTTCAATGTGCTAGTTGTTGTGTCCTCTATTGCATACATATCACTATCTGCTTCAATTTGCTGCCATTGCATTTCTTCGAGTCCATGTCTGAATTTATTCATGTTGAACTGCTTTTGTACATTTCTTTGTTATCTCTTAAACCCTGTGTAGCCTTCATCCCTGAACTAACATGTGTATGTTTATATGCATATATATATACATACATGTGTATCTTCATGTATGTTGGTTGGTTGCCTCTGGTCTGCATTGTGTGGTGGTCTGAAGTCTGGTTTCATGTGCATGTCCATGTTCATGTTGACTGACCATTGAAAATTATAGTTGACCATTCTATTTTTTTGTATTGCACCTGAGTTGAATTTAGCCTAGGCTTGGGTTTGACCTTGTGCTCACCTGTCCCTGCAATTTTATCAAACTAGTGTATATCGGGGTGCACGACCTTGTAGCATGTACAGTGATACACTGTGTATGTCACAAGTTGTTCGTGTATGATGAATTAAACGAAAATGATGACGAACAACCCAAATAACTAAGGCAAATAATATTTTCAAAACACACACTTCATTGTGAACTGTAAAATATTTCTTTTTCAATTTTACTATGTCGGTGTTTATTTTGCAGATGGTTCAGATGTTGGATACAGGTTGGAACAAAGTTGAAGATCAAAATAAGAGTGAAGAATGAACATGTAGTGAGGTGAAAAATGTGAATTTAAAATTGTGTTGTAAGTGAAATTGTATTGTAATTGAAAATGTGTAAATGTAGTGAGAGCTCAAATTTGTACTATTTGAATTTCTAATAAAATATTTGTTTGAATAAAATATTTGTTTAAATAAAATATTTGTTTAAATATGAATTCTGAGTTATTTATTTTATTCAACAAATATTTATTTAATTATGTGGAAAGTAAAATAGTACAACAACAAATACATTTAACTATATATATATGTTTATTATCATCAAATAAAAATCATATACTAGCATATTCTACACACACACACAGATATATATATATATATATATATATATATAAAAACATGTGTGTGTGGTGGAAATCAAGGTTGAAATCGACTACACCTCATTTCACCCTTAATTTCCACCATACACATGTTTGCACACGCACACGCACATGCACACTAACATAAACCAATAACTCCAATCCTCATTGGCTCGACACTTTAGAAAATCGCTACTAAAGCATCACTTCAAGTTGTTTATATTGCATTTTAAACTCATGAATCTCTTCTTATTGGCGCTTCACCTTCTCCTTTAGCTTATTCTTAGTCTACACTTTGCTCTGGCTAAAGTAGTAGGTTGTTTCTCTATATCTCCACATGTTATCAAGCTTTGCACTAAATTTTATATCATTTTAAACTCAATAAAAAACCTTACATCTCATGTTGCATCCTAATCACGTTTCTACAAAAAAAATTAATCCTTGATTTTTATAATTGTTTAACTAAACTTTATTCAACAAAATTTAACCATGGTCACATTTATCATATTATATCATATACAAGTTATTTTAAGTTCAACTAAATTTTAAGCACCATTTTCTAAGTGGTTAAGTGATTCAGTTTTGGTGCGAGAGGCCATAAGTTCGAAACTTGCGTTGCATGATTCGAATGTTTATTGACATGTGATATGTTGTCCCAGTGACATGTTGTATTTAAAGTACCATTTAAAAAAATTCAACTAAATATTTAGACAATTAACATCAAGATGTTACCATAGTTGGGTTTTTTATCTTCACTTTTAGCTAAAGAAGTGCTAACTACACGTAGTACTTCTTCCTTGACTTCAATGGTCACACTCATGCCTTGACTTTCAAATCTTCAATTTTATTGATGTTTTGTTTGTTTTATATTTTGAGAATTTAGTTATACATGCATATATTTATTTAAATCAAATTATATGGATGATTTACGGCAAATTCCATTGAAGCATCATCAATCCATTCATTGGTGATCAATCCCTTGCTTGACTCCACCTTATGAATCCTATAATACACCTCTAAGAGGTCGGCTCTATATGAAGTTCAAAAAACTTTAAAATGAAAATATTATATATCATAAACATATTATAGTTTGATTTAAATGTTAAATAAATTTAACAAGCATATTCCTTATCATTTCGATAATCTGCGTAGGATTTCAAGCCATCATAATGTAGCTTTGGATTTGTTATTTTTAGAAACAACATTTTTATCTACGTGCACTTTAACTTTAGGGAGCTCCATTAAAGTTAAGGGGGTATGACCTAGGGAAAATTACGTAATTTGTTACATATCCTAATTTTGAAACCGATCTCATTCGGAATAAAGTAAGCTTTTAGTATTTGTTTTCTATTATATATAATGTTATATTGTGATATAAACAAATGATTAAATAATCATTTATTATATATAAATAGAAAATCCTTGAATAAAGTAATATACAATTGTAGTTACAAATGATGTGACCATGTGTATAGAATCATAGTTCAAAAATACATTTTTTAAAATATAACTGGTTAAGGTGTTTCGAGAAAGGATATCGATACATCCATTGACCCAAGAGTGTGTAACGCTCTCCGAATGTTGAACATTGTATTACTCATAGCTTTTGGAGGCACCAAGGGATTATGTACTTGTAGCTATTGGATAACTACAGAATGACCCAATCGAGAGTTTTCTATTGGTTGATAATAATAGATGTCAAATAAGAAATCTCAATGTGACGATCTTACGTAGTTCTTTCAACTTGAGATTACTATGGAACCTCGATGTGAACACTCTACTTTGATTATAGTTAAATCACAGCATGACAACTATCAAATGATTATATCCAATCTGAGTTGAAGTATAGGAAGTGAAACACTATTAATTATGGATATATTAGATAGAACGATTATATAGATTTATTTCCAGTGATAAAGAGGATAGGTAGACTTGCATATCGAGTCGATTTATCTAGTATTTGGAGGGTGTGCATGATGTTTTACCTATATTGTATTCGAGGAAACATGTACACGACCCTTATACAATAATGGAAACAAGGGCGATCAAGGATTTATCTACAAGCTAAGATTTGACATATGTTAGGAGGTCAAAAGAGATAGTAGATCGAGATACAAAGGAGTTAAAGGAAAAAGTTATTAGACTTGTTCGCATCTAGTGGAATGGAAATTAGGATGATTTTACCCGAGAGGTAGAGGATAATATTAGGAATATCTATACCGAATTATTTTAGATATTCATGTTTGTGGCAACGTGTTTGGTTTTCTATTATATGTACTAATAGTGTCTCTAGTGTATTTATGTTATAATACAATTATGTGTCGGGAGTCGAACTAATTCATTATGATTAAAGATTGATTATGTAACAACTCACCCCAGAACGTACCTAAATTTTGATCCAGAAAAGGCTCATCGAAACTTAGATCCATTCTAAGGTAAGTTGTTTGTAGAAGTAAGAAAATAACAGTATAGAGTCTTAACTAAACTCTCAGAACTCACAGAAGATGGAATAAAATATAATAGAAAATTGTACCCATTTATTTCAAAACCATAAAAATGTCATAATACAAAATTCCATAAAAGCCATAACAAGATATCCGTTATAACAATTGTCTAAATACATGGGTACACATAAAGCAAGTAATAATAACAAATACTACCGCAAGCCATGCTTCTCCATTTCTAAGCATCACCACCGCCATCACTCTGTCCTTAACATGTGTTGTAATAAGGAGGGAGTCAGAATAACAAGTGTCTGGTGAATAAAAATCTCGAGCCTTACCTTTTCAGTACTTGGATAGTATATTTCAAAATAAGAATATGTCAATGAACATAAAACCATTAAAATCATTTAATACTTCTTTATAAGAAAAGGAAGCAGGTCCAACCACTTAATACCTTCCATTCCAGAAGTGGATCTCATATCTCAATCATACGTCATAAATAGCTAATAATGTGAGAGACAGTACTCAATGCACTTAATACTTTCAGTGGAAAATAGGCAGACCCTGTTATTTAAAGACCTATTTCCAAAAGCATGCTCCTCAATGGTATTATCTAGCTGACATCATATGCAATCTCATAGGCCACTTAGTACTTCCAAGTGGAAAATAGGCAAACCCCGTCAAGTAAGACCTATTTCCAGAAGCGGGCCCTGTAGAGATACCACCTAATGTAACCCCTTGGTCATTTAATACTTCATCAAGGGAAAAAGGCGGGTCCAACCATTTAATACCTCAAACCTCGAAGCATGCCCTTCATCTTATGGCCCATACCCATAATGACGTTTCACATTAGTCCTATATTCGTAGGAACTGGTAGCCAAATTAACTGAGCAAATTTCCCCTATAGAATTTGGAACTTACCTAGCATCATTACAAATATTTATCAGAAGGATATCTCATATCAATAAAACTGTACACAATTGCTGGTAGCCTCAAAGTAAAGGGCACACTTCTGTCATGTAACTCTATTAACCTCGCGTCCCTACGACTTAGCCATAAATCAATTACTCTCCATACATACACGCACACACAAACACACACACACACACACTCATCTCATCGTTTCATAAATGAGGCCTTGTAAGGAATCTTCCTTATTGTGCCTTAAAATAATAATTAGGCTATATAAGAGTTTCTTCTTATTTTCGCCTCAAAATCAATTAACTTCCTAAAGGAGGAAACAAATATTAATAAATGCCTAATTAACTACGCCATATATGCAATAATTATACATTAATTATGTAAATAGAGATAAATTAATATTCGTGCCTAATAAGTTTTAAACGCATGGATTTTACACCTAAACTAGCGTTAAATGTCAATTCATTATCCAATTATTATTAGAAGTCCTTTTTTTTCTATTTCCCAAGATTTCATGGAATTCTAGTATCCAAAACAGGGAACAAATATTCATAACCAAAACTGCAATAACAGACTTGTAAATAAAATAGAAACTCAATTTATTACACCAATTCAATGGAATATCTTAAACAATAGGAATTGCCATTTAAACCTCATATTCTATTCAACTCCTCTTTTACAAAGAAATAGATAAGAATAAGTGGTGTAAACTACGAATAGAATTTGTAATCTAAACCCCTTATTTTATTGAAGAATCACAATTTAAACCAAAGAAGAAGGGGAAGTAGAACAGACTATGAAATTATCAAAGATTGCACAAACGAAAAAATTCCATCAAATTAATGTAAATAATTAGGAATCTCAGCATAGAATTGACATCTCGAATTAAAAAGAAATTTTGGGAAATTTTATCTATCGTATTTTCAAAATTCTCCCTAAGGCATATTCAAATCCAAAAGAAATACACTAAATAATTGTTGAAAAGAAATACTAAGGTTTACACTCACAGATTAGCCTTAGCTTTACTCAAATGGATTCGTAGCCTTCCGATCTTTTTCGGAATCTCTCCCTTTTGATATATATACACACAATAGGGAAGAGGTAAATATATTCATTAGATTCAGAATAATTGGAGAAGAATAGGATAAGAATAGATTGGAGGAAGAAAAAAAGATAGGAAATAAGTTGAATCCTTGAATTCTCTACGGAGTTTTTGAATCTTATTAAAGAGAGATAGCAATGTTAGAGTTTCGTCGTATTCCCCCAAATAATATAAATAAAATTGGAGAGAATAGGGTTCTATTTATAGGAGTTGAAACACACTAGAACCGTAGGATGGAAGTAGGTAGAAAATAGATAAATCTGGAGCGTACAACAGAATAAAACATAACTTAAAACCCTAGCCGCCACTGGCAACTGCTGTTGCTAAGCGGTCGACCGCCCTTGGTCAATCGATCGACCGCTATAGTCGACCGGTCGACCTATTCTGGTCGACCGCTCCCTTTATTCGGGGGATGTTTATTTATTTTCGTTGTCATATTACTTTATTCCCTAATTAACTTTTTAACATTAAATGTTAATTAAACATTTACATAGCCCCCAAGTTAATTTTTGAAATTTAAACCCTAAATTTGATTTCACATTTGAATTTGAATTCAAACTAAAGTAATTTAAATCGAGAACTTTAAGTGCTCATAACTTCTTTGTTTGAGCTCCGATTTTAGCATATATATATATATGGAAATATATCAGAATTTTGCCACGAATGCAACGAAATAACTTTCATGGTCAAATTCCGATTTTTATAAAATTTCCATATCCAACCCTTATCATATTTAATTCAATTTACTTTATTTTTTTAATGGTTCATTTTATCGGGTGTTACAAATTATTTACATTATTAAGGTGTTGGTGCAAATTTTGTACTTGCACGTACTTTATATGATGATGAATTTACACTATTAAGGTGTGTATAAATATTTAATTTGGGTAACTGCTTTATCTTATCTGAATTCTGAGAACGGTATTCCTACAAGGAGGGGAGACTATAACACTCTATATTTATAGAGTTCCATAATATAAAAAAATTAATAAATGACTAAGAGAATTTAATTAAAAGAATTACTTAAGAGAAATTTGATTAATTAAGTGTGGAACACTTAAATATGGTTAATTTAATGAATAAAGGGTTGTTAGTAATTAAATTCGACCTTAAAGATAATTAAGGAATAAATTTGAATATTTGAATGAAGGAGATTTTATTTTAAGGAAAATGAATTAACGAGATTAAACAAGGAGGGAATTTAGCCTAAGCCAAAATTATTAATATATATCCCTTAACCATATTGTTTTCTTCATTTGTCCTCATTTAAATAAAATAATAAACCAACCTATGACCGACCACCATTTTTTGGAGGAAGAAATGGAAATTAAAATGAAAGACCAAAGCTTTCATCTTTAAGGAAAAGAAGAATATTTTAATCAATCTCTCTAATCTAGGTAAATAATACTTACTCTAGTTATTCCCAAATCCATTTGTGGTCGGACTTGATATGATTTGGATGCTTTAAAAGTTGATAAACATGTTTTAATGACAATGAATATTTTTACACATGCTTTATGGTAAAATATGAATTATCCCTCTCCAAATGATTTGAAAATTTAATATGATGTTTTTAACATTAATACAAAGATGAATTTTCATTTTTATAATTTTTGATGATAAAATTGTTTATTATGAATTTTCTAGGTTGAAAATGGATAATTTTGACCATGAAATATTTAAAGATGTCACAATTTGATGTTCTGATGAAAAATTTTCACTTTAGGTAAAGAAAGATGTTTTCGAATTTTTGAGAATTTTTTTATCAATTTTCAAATTTTTATGTATTAAAAGGTAAGGAAAGAAATACCTTAATTAATGGAAATAATTAAGGAAAGTAATTAACCAAGGAAAAATAAAAGGAATCGTTTTCACCTCTCTTAAGAGATTTCTGTTGCTTAAATAAAGTAACGAATTTAAAATTGACATGTGTAAAGAATTAGTCAAAAGTTGTTGTTTTCTTTAACATATTATTAGTTTTCTACTTAATTATAGATTTGCCACTTTGAACGTATGATAGCCTCAAGAGTTTATATTTACGATCCATATTTCATGATCGCTATGTTTTATGATTGCCATTATTCACGATAGCTATGTTTTACGGTAACCATGACTCTCGCTATCTTTTATTTGAGTTTTATGATAGGCTTATAGTAGGCTTTATTTGAGTTTTACGATTGCATTATTTGAGTTTTACAAAAGCTCTTGTTTAAGACTTACGATGCCTCTTGTATGAGATTTACAATATGTTTTATTAGAGTTTTATGATAGCCTTATTTGAGTTTTACGATAGCTCTTATTTGAGATTTGTGATAGCTCTTGATTGAGTTTTACAACAGCATTTATTTGGGTTTTACGACAGCTCTTATTTGATATTTACGATAGCACCTGTTTTATTTTTATAATAACTCCATATTTGGGATTTATGATAGCTTTAGAGATGTGGAAGCTTATACTCATGATAGATATGCTTATGATAGCTTTAAAAGTGCAATAGCTAGATTTACTATAGCTATATGGAACTGTGATAGCATCGGCTAAGAAGGTCGATAGCTATAGATGTTATAGCTAATGATAATGAATCCATTATTTAAATATTAGAATTTTTAGGTAACATTTTGGAAGTCGGTTTCCTATTAGTTAGGTTTTAATTTCATAAGGATAAAATAATAAAGAAAAATAATAATTTAAAAATATATAATAACTTATTAAAATGAGAAAAAGGGGTTAATCTTAGGGAAGATAAGAAATGATAAATGTATCGTTTAAAAAGAAAGGTAAAAATGTTTTATTTAAAGATTTGAAAGATTTTAATCTAAAATGAAGATCTAAATAATGTGTGTGGTATAGAACTAATGAATGAACGAAATGGATTGAACCTAAATTCCGAAGTATACAGACTCATGGAGTTATTGAATGGTCGGAGGGCCAAAGCTTAGGAAGTCTACATGTTTAATGGTATATTGAAGGATGCCTAGACTTGGAAAGTCTATAGGGTTTAATTTAGAAGGAAAAAAATTAAACTCTAGTAAGAGTTTATTGTAGGGTGCCAAGATATCAAAATAGATGTAATGAATATATAAGCAATGTGAAATGAGTATTACAAGATTAGAAATGGTTATTGACACTTAGTAAGAGCGCTTGTTAGAATATATTTAGGGTGTTTTCATTCAAACCCTAAGAGAGTTCGGGTGGCTCCCATGATCAATTGAGTGGTCATTTCATCGGTGACGTTGTTCAAGAAAAAAAATTAATGATAGAAGGACCTAGGGAGGTAATCACTAAATAAAGTTAAGGATAACTTTAAGTCTGAAACCTAAATGAGAGTCTAGATGATGCATGAAAATGTGTTTGATGATTGTATGACATGCTTCATAATGGAATTTAAGTATTAGGTATACTGTATACTTATATTTGAATATATATATATATATGCTCATGATATGATGATTATTTCATGGTATGATGTAACTGCTGTTTATTTGGTGAAGGGAAACCCATTCCGTTGGACGGCATGACCTCACTATATGTATATCTAGGGAAATGCATTGCTCATGCCAGGCTTATGTCTGACCAGCCTTTTCATTGTAGTTCTCCATAAACACAAGGATACTCATTCGAGTAAGCTGAGTTTATGGATTCGACAGGTTGCTTTTGAAAGACGAATAAAAGTCCGAAGACAAAGTACGAGGCTTAGTAGCTAATAATTCGCTTTTAAAATTTCATTGTTGTAAAACCAGATTATATAATTGGTTAAGTATTCATGTCCGCATCTTCATATGTCAGGCATGACACTATAATTTACGTTTTATTATATTTCCATTACGTGGGCACATTTTGGGTTTATGAAAAATATAAAAACAATTTTGTATAATGAAATTTATTTAGCTGCCCTATTTACCTAATGTTTTTGAAAAAAATAATATCACTTTGTCGTTTGAAAATAATTCTACTGATGACTGCAGCGCCGTCGACGTTCATTTTCTAGTCTCGAAATAGGGGACATTACAATCTTTATGACCATGAGGGTGCTCAACAAGTCATAAAGTACATAAGATACTATTAACCTATTATTTCATGATATCCTAAGGGGAGTTATGTAACCCCTAAGGATGCTCAAAATGATATATAACATTCTTACTTATCTAAGGATAATATAAACCTTACCTCGGATATTTTATAACTTGAGGGTGCTCAACAACTATAGATGTAACAACTTTGCTTTCTATGCCATATAAATAAATAGATTTAATTAAAATGAAAATGGTTGAATTGATTTATGATAATTAATAATTTGAAACTACATTTTTAGTTAACTAAATTTTATTTAATAAAATATTTTTGATTTAATAAATTAAATTTAATTAATAAATTCTTTTCAAACAATATATTGAAATTGAATAAAATATTTAATTAAATATAAAATATTTTTAAAATGTAAATGATTTTTACGTAATTGAAATATTTGAGAAATAGATTTTCTTTACATTGGAACAACGATTAATTAAACAACAATAAATAAGTGTTGATTTGAATAAAATTTGTCTAATTATCGAACTATATTTTGTACAGTAGAATTGTTAACCGGGTTTTTAACCCAGTAGAATTCAATGGAGTTAGAACATTTAGATTAAACCAGAACGACTGGAAACTAAATCAGAAGGCCTAAAAATACAAGACAAGATATCCTAACAAATTTGGGCCATTTTTATGCAAACATTTTGGATCGGTACCAATCCAAAATGTTGCTTTATTGGATCTCTGACCCACTTGTTTTACACTCCTATGTCTCCACTAAGCTTATCTACCAAGTTTGATTACATTCCAAGCATCCGAGTTCAAGAAGTGGAGATTCATTTGATTCAAAATACAGTTCAATCTAACTCACAGGTGAATCGTCATCAAAACAAGTCAACAAGCTATGAAATTACACTAAGGGCATCACTATGAAGTAAGAAGCTTGACCAAACAAATCGAAGCCAAAAATTGGCTAAGGATTTGGATCGGTACCAATCCAATTAGGTTGGATCGGTACCGATCCAAAATGATGGGCAATTTTGGCTCAAAACTTTCTGAGCTCTCTGCTTGACGACTATAGGCTTCTGAAAAAGCGATTCTCAGCCCAAGAGCTTTCCAACTCTTATAAATACCATCTCATTTGTAATAGAAAAGGGACTTGCTCTGATTTCTGCTAAAACTATACCATTATTTCTTCACTTTTCTTTTCCCTCACAATAGCCATTAAAGGGCAACTGAGATCCTTCCAGTTATCTCTAACAATGGTGGCTTGATCTAACTTAGGAAAGAAGAGTCATAATGTAATCCAAACTTCTTTGTAACAGTAGTTGATCAATAAAAGCTATAAAGTGGACGTAGGCTTCGTTAATAGCCAAACCACTATAAAAATCTCTTGTTTCTTTACTTTTCTGCGATTTACTATTTGTTTTTCTATTCTATTTGCCTTGACAAACAGGGCTGGTGCTTTCACACTCAATCTAGGTTGTTGATCCATATTTTGGGTTAGCATTTTGGTGCTTTCACTGAGAACTCAACTCGGGCTTAGATCTAGCTATCTACTTTGGATCAGATAGATTCAGAAGTTAGATCCTCAATTTCTGCTTAGAAGATTTGTTGTTGAGAATCAATGGCATCGGAAGAAAGAGAACTGCTTTCGAAAGATCCATAGGAGCTGTAATAGCTGGAGGAGAAACCAATCCTCAGTAAGTTGAGGTCAATGGCGCCAATAATCCATTAATCAGAGCAAATTTTGGAGCCAACACAGGAGATCAAATGTCGGGATCTTCTATCCAGCATGAAGTCGTCAGTAGAGGCGAACTACATAAGATCGTTGATGAAATCAATCAAAAGATGGAGAACAGCCAAAAAGCTCCAATGGAAAAACTAAATGCCCTCCTGACCTTGCACTCGCTTCCTGCTCCAAAAACCATGCCAGAGCCTAGGGCTGCCACGGAGTAGGATAACTCTTCTGTTTCTGGCCTAAACCGGAGAAACTGAAGGCAGAAGCAAAATGGAGTAGTGGGTGGAGCTACAAGAATCACTATAGAAGGAAACACAAGCGCTCCACTGACTACAAAGCAGCTTGCTATGAACTTAACTCTAGGGGCGAAAACCCCACGGGAAGATATAGCAGTGGATCTCTTTGACTCTGAAGATGGTGAGCAACTTGACAATGACAAGTTGGAAGAAAACACTAATGCACTCAACTGTGGCAAGAAGGTCCAAACTTCCCCTACCCGACCAACCGCAAGCCAGCGTAACTCCGAGGGAGTGGATCTCCCGAAGACAGGAGAGCTTAGGCTTCAACCCACGTACCAAGATCGTTTGCAAAATCAAACGCTTGGTATAGTCACTAACAGCCAACCCACAAACTACCAGACATCAGAGGCGTACATCGCGGATATGTTCAAGCGCTTAATGGACGAAAGTAAGGATAGAAGAGAGAAGAATTGATATCCGCTCCAAGCCAGACTCCCTTCGCTGATGACATTCTGAATGAACAGTACCCTGAAAAGTTCACTATGCTGACTATTTTTCTTATGATGGAACTAGAAACCCCAAACCTCACTTGTATAAGTATAGTTGGTACATGGATGGATAAAATGCTTCAAATGCTATATGATGTAGATGTTTTCCAATCTTCCTAGAGGGAATTACTTCCATGTGGTTCACTAGGCTCCCACCAAAATCCATCTCCACTTTCAATGAATTAGTAACAAAATTCCTTGATCAGTTTAGGCTTCACATGGCACAACCAAAAGACGCGATGTCCTTATCTAGCCTATTCTAGGGATGAAATGAATCTTTGAAATCTTTCATGAGTCGGTTTAACACCGTGGTGACTGAAGTAAGTAACCAAAATGAAGATATGGTTTTTATGGCCCTGGTCCGCGCTATCAATCCCAACACTGAGTTCAAAAAATGGATTAAAATGAAACAACCTACCACTAGGAAGGACTTTAACCGAAAGGCAAGCTAGTACTTGAGATTGGAAGAGGAGCTAAAAAGGAAACCTGTTAACCTACAACCAATCAATGCTGGCCAGAATGGTATGGCAGCTAACCAAGATGCAAATACCTTCGGGATCGTTGCTGCAAATGCGGGGAAGGATGGAAATCAGAAAAGGAAGAACCATAATTCCAACAAGCAAAACGGAGGTAACAGGCGACTTAAAGGCTTGAGGCTCGAAGACTTTACCCTGCTCAATGATACTCCAGAAAACATCTACCTTGCGACACAAAGGACAGAGGAGTACAAGAAGCCGCCTAAAAAGGAAGCGACTAAACAGCAGAAGCATTCCGAAAAGTACTACCACTTCCATGAAACACATGGTCATAACAGAATGAGTGCCATCACCTGAAGAACCTGATTGAAGAGCTGATTCAGGAAAACAAGCTTCAACATATGTGAGGAAACCACAGAATCCTGAACAGCACACAACACCCCAAGCTCCTAGAGACCGGGGGATCTAGGCTGGAACCAGCAAAGAGGGATCGAAACAGACCGACTAGAGACTCATCATCAGAACAATATCTAGAGGACCTCATCACATGCAAAAGAGTTGGGGAGAAATGAAGCGGTATGTAAGCTCATTAAGACACGCTTCGAAAGGTTCGTGCTTCGCGGTCGAAGATAGAACTCCTACCAAGTAGTGGATAACCCTGAACGATGACATAGTATTCTGGAATAGAGATATTAAAGGAATAGAAGCTCCGACTCTCAACCTCATGGTCGTGACGGTAACAAACAGACCAACCATGGTCCGACGAGTATTAGTGGACAGTGGAAGCTCTGTGAATATCCTGTACAAACACATGTTTGATCAAATGAAGATCAGTATGAAAGACGTGTCCGCTTGCCAAACAAAGATCTAGGGATTCACCGGTGAACCTAAGCAACCTCTCGGAACAGTTGATCTACCCGTAGAACTTGAGGAAGGTGACCAAAGAGTCGTCCTTATCTAGACCTTTATGATTGTAGATGAATTATCTGCCTACAATGCTTTCTTAGATCGACCCGCTTTGGCAGATTTTAGGATTGTTTTAGCTCAGTGGTGTCTAACCATGAAATTTCTGATAGAGAATGGAGTTGGGGTGATCAAACGAGACCAAAGTGCCGCAAGATAATGCTACATTATAGAACTACGTGAATCTAGAAGAAAAGAAAAAGGAAAGAATATGGGGAGAACTCTCCACATTCGTGAACCTACCAAATAGCAACTACAGAGCCGCCCCTGGCTTGGGGACCATAGCTGATTCGACGAGGCTTTAGCCCCTGAAAGAAGAGTTTAGGGAAGGATTGGGCAGCACTGGCAGAATTGATGATGCCTGTTCCAGTCAATATGGATGACCCAACTCGGGTCCTGAAAATTGGACCATGTTTTGGAAACCAAATACGACATGAACTAATCAAATTTCTTCGTGCCAACTTAGACATATTCGCTTGATGCATTCTGATATGTGCAAGGTGTAGCCAGATATTACATGCCACGCACTTAATATTGATCCCAAGTATACACCTGTGTAGCAGAAGAGGCACGGCCTGGGACATGAACGGTCCAGAGCGCTATGAGAAGAAGTGGATTAACTGATGATGAATGGCTTTAACTGCAATGCAACCTATCCAGAATGGGTATCCAATCCGGTATTGGTCAAGAAATCCAATGGAAAATGGCGAACTTTTATCGACTACTCAAACCTAAACAAAGCTGGCCTAAAAGATAGTTTTCCTCTTCCCATAATTGACCAGCTTGTGGACGGGATAGCTGGACATGAATTATGGACACTTACTTGGGATATAACCAGATCATGATGCATGAGCCTGACCAGGAAAACACCAGCTTCATCACTGATCTGGGATTATACTGCTAAAAAGTGATGCCATTCGGCTTAAAGAATGTTGGGGTAATCTACCAATGACCAGTAAATGCAATGTTCAAGCATCAGACCAGGAAGACGATGGAAGTCTATGTAGATGATATATTGGTTAAATCGTGCATAGTCGCAAATCACTTGGACAACCACACCAAAATGTTTGAAATACTCTGCAAAATATAAAATGAAACTCAATCCACTTAAATGTCACTTCGAGGTAGCCTCTGTAAAGTTCTTGGGATTCATTGTAAACGCCAGAGGCATCAAAGCAAATCTCAAATAAATTACCGCTTTATGGGAAGTTAAGGCCCCAAGGAATAAGAAAGAGTTACAAAGCTTGAATGAAAAGGTTGTAGCACTAAGATGGTTCTTCTCAAAAGCAACCGACAAATGTACACCATTCTTCGACGCACTAAAGAAGGGATAGAAGAACTTCGAATGGAATTAGGCTTGTCAGACTGCCTTCAAAGAGCTACTGTGACATATGGAAACTCCACAAATCCCATCTAAGCCGGTTGACGGAGAAGACTTGTTCATCTACTTAGAAGTCTCGCCCCTAAGTGTTGCGCTCATATGAGAAGAAGCTAAGGTCCAGAGACCCATATATTACATTAGTAAATGATTCGTTGGAGACGAAAAGAACTATCCAAAATAGGAAAAGCTAGCATATTGCATTTTGATCACATCTAGAAAGTTACGACCATAATTCTTGGCATACTAGGTCAAAGTACTAATAGATCAACCTTTGAAGCAAGTGTTGTACCACCCCAGGACCTCTGGACGGCTTATCAAATAGAACATCGAATTAAGTCAATATGAGATCACTTACCATCCTTGAAGGGCGATTAATGGGAAGGCACTGGCAGACTTCATTGTTGAGTTTACAGCATGAGATAATGAGGAAGAAATTACTCTAGAAGTGGAGACACACTAGAAGTTGTTCGTCGATTGTGCATCTAACAACTTCTACTTGGGGCAGAAGTCGTGCTCGAAACTCCCGAAGGACGTTCCGTTTGCTATGCCTTATGCTTGGAATTCCCTACAACAAACAATAAAGCGGAATATGAAGCATTGACAGCTGGGCTGAAGGTTGTGAAGGAACTTGGGATAAAGTCCGTACACATCTTTAGCAACTCTCAACTGGTCGCTTATCAGGTGAATGGCGAATATCAAGCCCGGGGAGAGAACCTCGCCCGGTATCTATCTAAAGTGTAGGAATTGCTCAATAACATCGAACATTACACCACAATTAATATCCCAAGGGAACAAAACACGAAGGCGGACTATTTAGCCAAACTAGCTAGTTCTAGAGAAGCTCAGTCATTGGGACTAATCCCAGTTGAAATTCTGACCTCTCCAAGCATGGGCGAGATGGATATCGACTGGATTTTTGAAACACCAAAGAACCAGAAACGTGGATGACACCGATCAAGGACTACCTGCTCAAAGGAACACTCCCCGTAGACAAGAGTCAATGGAAAAAGTTCATTTAAAAGGCACCATGGTTCATAGTACAGAATGGAATACTCTACCAAAGGGGATTCTCTACTCCCTTGCTTAGGTGTGTGACCAACGATGAAGCTCGAAGAATCCTCAGGGAAGTTCATAAAGGCGACTGTAGAGATCACATCAGGGG
Source organism: Allium fistulosum (assembly GCA_030737815.1). Classification (NCBI taxonomy): domain Eukaryota; kingdom Viridiplantae; phylum Streptophyta; class Magnoliopsida; order Asparagales; family Amaryllidaceae; genus Allium; species Allium fistulosum. The sequence continues at coordinate 333,808,980 of CM060906.1, forward strand.
AAAACCCTTGCAAAGAAAGTTCTCCAATATGGGTATTTTTGGTCAACAGTAAACCATGATGCAGCAGATTATGCCAAACGGTGCGACCAATGCCAAAGATTCGGCAAGATCAAAAGAACTCCTTCAATAGAGCTAACACAGATGGTCAACCTGTGGCCATTTGCAATCTGAGGAATCGATTTGACTGGTGTATTGCCAATAGCTAGAGGTGCCCAATACGCTATCGTTGTTGTTGAATAATTCACCAAATGGGCCGAAGCGGAACCACTGGCCACTATTACCACAAAGGAAGTTATTTACTTTGTCACTAAAAACATTATTTGCAGGTTTGGAGTGCCATAAAAAATCATCACGGATAATGGAACTCAATTCGAAAGTGTTGAGTTCAAAGACTTTAGCAAATGCTTCCAAATCAAGAAAAGCTTTTCCATTGTTGCACATCCATAGGCAAATGGACAGGTGGAAGCAGTGAAAATGATCATCAAGTCTACCATCAAAAAGTAGCTAACTAAAGCTAAAGGAAATTAGGTTGATGAATTTCCACTTGTACTATGGGCTTACAGGACAACACACAAATCTGTAACCGGGCACTCTCCATTCGCCTTGGCATATGGTTCAAGCAATGATCCCAGTCGAGCTAGAAGTCCCTTCTCATCAAAATAAAAACTTTTCAAAGGAAGAACGAGCAACTCCTGCTCGAGTTGCTCGATATGATCGATGAGAAGAGGGAAGAAGCTAAGTTAAGGGCTACTGCTCAGCAGAAAAGTGTCACACAAAATTTCAACTCCAAGGTCCGTAACCGTAATTTCAAAGTAGGAGACCTTGTCCTCAAACAGGTCTACCCTGTACCAGGAACATTCGGACCAAACTGGGAAGGGCCCTATGTGATCGGCCAGAAGCTAGGGGACGGCACGTTCAAGCTAACAACCATTGATAGAACACAAATTCCCCGAGCTTGGAACAGCGAATCGTTGCATCATTACTTTATCTAAGACTATCTTACGTATTTCCTATTTAACACAAATAAGCCATTTCGGAATATCGGAGGCATTGTATAGGCAGAACTTGCCCACCTTTTATTAATGAAATTGTTTTGCTTTCTGAACCAATAAAACTATGTTCACAAAAGCAACCTACTAAGTCGATGGGGTCAAATCGACTCAAAACCATCTAACCGCTACTTGAGATAGTGGAACCACGCTCAAGTACGCTCCATCTACCTGCCGAGTCGACGGAAGAAAATCAATTCAAACCATTGGATTGACGGAACTCAAACCCTGCCTTCTAAGTGCTCTGACGACACCGGGAATGCCCAAATCAAAGCCGCGCATTTCGTAAGCCGCACACCACCTCTTGGATTGTGGAATCATGTCCAAGCAAACACAATTACCTAAATCGCGCATCTCGTAAGCCACACATCGCTTCTTGGTTCGCAAAACTATGACCATGCAAGCCTTGATCCCACTGTGCATATTTCGTAAGTCGCAAACTACTACTTGGGTCAGCAAAATTGCATCCAAATATGAAGAACTCTCATGTTGCAAAAAATCACATACCGCCCTCGAAGCCAAGAAAATAGCACTCCAAGGAGCAATACGTGTGCGCGATAGCCTGAATGTCAGCATCGCGATGAAATCACTTAACAAAATTTTAAGTAATCGGTGTTGCTCCGGCATCGCCAATCACTTAAGTACATAAATCACTTGAGTGCTTAAATTACTCCCATGAGGCCATTAAAGAGCTTCGCGGGTATCTCAAGCCAGAAGTTTCCAAAGATAGGAGTTGCAGTATAGACTTGACTAGGGGCACCCAGTCTCATATCAAGTGTTCGGAGTAAACAGCCCCATGAACTAAGGGGCACACACCAACACTCAACCAAAGTAGCAAATACTTCACAGTTCCGTTACTCCAAAGAAAGAATTTTTCAGTAATTACGAGACTAAATAAAATAATGATGAATAAAAAAGGGTGGCATAGTGCATGAAACATAGATAAGTAGATGGGTGAAGTTACAGTCAAAATTCCAACAGTTTTATTACTTATAATGTTTTTCATGTACAATAACAAATTGCGGGGGTCGTGCCATACAATATCGGCCAAGAATAGGAAAATACAAACACCACTGTTGCAACAACAAGAAGAAGTGCTAAGTGTAGACTCTGCACTTGTACAAAAAAAGCAACCAAAAAAAACTCCGCTTCATGAGTACGCGGACAAATAATGACTTCTTGTCACCTCTTCCCATGTCTCCTTTCCTGCCTCTAATCAGAAACTTCTCAGGCTTCTCCCTTCCCGGGGCGATCTCGTTCTCTGAAACATGACCACTAAGGACCCTCCTTTGCCTTTGTGCTTGCAGGTTCTGTGAGAACTCTTTGACGACCATTTTTGCTCTTCAACCTTCTCCTTCTTCACCGCTGCCATCTGCTGCTCGGTCATCGGTTGCTCGGCTTCTTCTTTGTCTGGTTGGTTAGCTTGATCTTCCTGCTCCAATATATCAGTAGCTGCTAAGACTTCCTCTTGAGATACAAAGGGGTCATCCAAATCATGCGGCGCTGCGGAGTGCGAACCGGGCTGTGAGCCAGATGTGGAGAGGACGATTGATGCGGTCAGAATGGCAACAGATATGGCATCAAGACAAGGAGGTAACTTGTAGCGATCCTGACTCGGCCTTCGAAAATCGGCACTCGTACTTCACTTGTACTCGAATGTCGTAGATTCAAACACCGAATCTGGCTCGCCGGAGCTTATAAGACGTTAAGTATAACAACACAGCGGAAGAAAGAAATGAATGATATCATATACAACTCCAACGAATACAATATCCAGAATGATATACAACAATGATATCAATATGATATAACAATATCAGAGACAAATAATAATGTTACAGCGGAAACAACAGAACTGATAACTCCAAATGATCTGAAAAAGAGAATGAATCCAACAACTCCATCATCAAGCTCGAACCACTATCACGTTTCACAAAGATAAGCAAGGTCGGTCGTCTGTGAACTCCAAAAACTGAACTAGCTCCAACTAGTCTACTAAACCCGACTATCTAAAAATCCCAACTCTAGACTGCCCGCGTGGAAAATTGTGGGCACCCAGAGTTTAGGAAGGGAACAATAAACTCCAGGTCAGTCATGGGACTGGTGTGAGTAACAAAAATAGTTTATCTTTAAAACAAACAACAAAAGAATTTTAAACATTGAAATCCGCAATGCTTTTTGCAAAATGAAACTACCATAAGACCTCCCACCACACACACAATGCAATCGCAGACTTGGAGGAGATTTCTTCTTATGATAGTCAAATATGCTTAATACGAGAAAACTCTTTTGATATTATTACTAGTGCATAGTGTGAAAATCCTTTCGAAAATATAATGTTAATCTTAGCCAGCATAGGTACCATTATATTATGCCTGCTATAGCTGCCGCCTGAGGAGACAGGTTATACAAATTGCAATCGTAAAGGGCTCGTATTGTTTCTTTGGATTTCCAACAAATGGTCAGGCTAAGGAACTTCCTATGCCACGTAGGAACGCTTCTGGAGGGACGCCCTGAGAGAAACCTGCTCTCTGCCAACACAAGGCCGGTTACCCCCTTCCCGGGTAGTAAACCTGAGATATGCCACCCTCGGTCGTTTGCGACCTTTATCCGAGGTACCTCGATTACAAAGCAACAATCACACAGTAAATGAGATTGGAGCAACCACACAGGTAAAGCATCTGGGCTCCATACCATGATACCACCTTTTTCCAAAAGGAATGGACATACCCTAGGGGAGCTACCCCTGAAACCTTGCCGCATCTTTCCTGTTTCGACCATATCCGGGGTGTGAGGTCCGATGAGGTCTCGTCCACAAAGCTACGCTTTACACAAAAGCCATGCTTTGATCAACAAATAATCAACAAATGATCAGCAACACTTAGCATGCCACACTACCAAATTGGGAGTATATCACTAATAACCTTCAACTACATAACCTCTGAGCTCGTACGTCTCAGAGAAGGGTGTTAAGCTAAGAGAATAAATCTCCGCCACCAAACAGAAATGTATTTGAAAGAAATCAACTTTATATCTCAAAGTGTAATGTCAGACATACGTCCATACAAGTCTGTTACGGGTTCGAACAGAGCCAAAGGCACTTCCAAAGAAGCCCTTGTAATCCGAGTATTCACAATCCCGATCGGACTTCCCATCACTTAGGAAATCTCTATACCGTAGCTACTCAGTGCAGAGACAATCGATAGGTTATCCTATCGTTCCCACAAATACCCGGTCTTCACCACCGGTCTTCAAATGCTATCCTTTTACGTCGTATCACTATTCGGAATGGGTTATATGACACAAAGTCCTCTCTCGGCTAAACCGAATAATGAGCATAATATTTAAAAACATATGGATATTGGGATTTCAATTAAGTCACAACTTATTACCCAAAACTTTTCTTCAAATGGTTTAAACACATTACCATTTTAAACTTTTACACAAAAAGATTCACCTCACAAAGTTCACCCAATTTCACAAAGATCTATTCATAGATTTTCAAATCGATTTCCATTTAAATTGGATTAACTCATTAAATCTTTAAATCAAAGATTTAATTGATAGCTTTCAAAACAATTCCATTTCGCCCTTTTATACAACAGACACAGCTTTCCAATTTCAAAACAAAGTTCAACAATCTTTCACAAAGATTTATTCATAACTCGGAAAACCATCTTCATTTCAAACTTGAAATTCTTTTGACACAATTTGGATATTCATTCCTCATATGAAAGCTTCTATTATTTGAAAACAAACAGTTTTCATTTCGGAAAATCTGATTCATTTATACGAGTTAAAGTCCTTGGGTTAAATTCGAATTCTCAAAACCATACTTTTAAAATGGTTTAAATTCATATCAACACATTTATGACATCTTTAACCATAATTTCCAATCATGGAATTCAATTCCAAATTTTGAATTCAAATTCAAATTAAATTATTTAAATTGGAAACTTTACCAAGTTATTCAAAATAACTTTTATCTTAAAAACTCCTTTTCAAAAGCTTTAACATTTAACCCAAATTCATTTCCAAAATCAATTGAAATTAAAATTTCAATTTCAAAAATATTAAATTTAAATCATCTGTGACTTAACTGATTTCCTCGTGAAATCCATATTTCTGTGTGTATAGTGTAGTACAGGGGTTTTGACACAATAGTGCAACATTACAAATCATCACAGATTCAATCATATCAATATCGATAAGCGGTATGATTTAAAACGCTTATCTTCATTCATAGATTCACAGATAAAGTCAATTTATCAATCACAAGGATTCATCATTACGATTCGATGTGGGTTTCGGATAACAAACTAGAATCCGACTCCCTGTCGCATCGAAATTCAAATGTCATTTTACGGGCCAAGGGGTTTTCACATTCACACAGTAATATATTCATCACAGATATCACAACTCAACACAAAGCAATTCATATCACATAGCATCACATAGTAGGGATATCAAACAATTCACAGCATTCAATGGAATACAGTCATCCATAAGTAATGATTTATTAATCATCATTCTCTAATTAATTTAAAATAATTTAAATTAATTACTTTCATCATTCTATATCTTGCTTACTTAACCATTAATTAATTACAAATTAATTAATCATTCTCTAAGTACTAATTAATCACCCTTGATTAATTATATTCTAATTATGTTAAGTAATTATCCTTAATTAATTACACAAATTAATTATTCTTAACCAATTACTGTAATTAACCTTTAATTACTTCATTAATTAATTAACTAAAATTAATTACATTAATCCTTAATTAATTACATTAATTAATTACTTCATAATCACTTATCATTGATTTATTAATCTTAATTAATCAACCCCTAATTACATCATTAATTATATTAATTAATGATCTCTAATTACTTCTTTAATTAATTACTCTATTTACATTAATTACATTAAGTAATTAATCTTTAATTAATCTTAACAAATCTCATTTATTAATTAATCCTTCCTTTACAATTTCTTTCATTTAAACTTTTTAAACATTTGAATTTATAAACTTTATTTTATTCAAAATCTTGAATTCAAATTTAGATTTAAATTCAGATTTTAAAACTTTGATTTAATCTCTGTTTAAATCATTCCTTCATGATTTCAAATTCCATTTTAAATTCAAATTGTTTAAAATATACTTTCAAATTGCTTAACCATTTTTAGTTATTAGACAATTTAAATTTAAGACTTGATTTATTTCCAAAGTAAGTTTCAAAACTAACTTGAATTTATATTTATACTTGAATTTAAACTCAGTTTAAACCTTCATTTATAAATTCAAATCTCAGTTTTAAATTTCAAAAAAAAACAAAACAGGTTTGAAAAATCTGAAGCAAAGCTATACCCGAGCCAACCCTATTCCTGCTCCGAGTCCTACCCCTCAATATCTTGAGTAAACACTCGAGAAAAAACACGACCAAACCCTGCTTTATCTCAACCAACCCAAATTTTTTCCCAGCCTTCCAGAATTCGTGCACGTACACGTGCACGACGCCGATGGTCGACTTCAGGCGACCTCACATCGTCGAGCAAGTCGACGACCTTCCACACTCCTCTCCCCGACCACCAGAACCCAGCCTTCATCTCGAATTCGAAATCGAGCTCGAACTCAAGAGCCTGGAACAACAAAACCCACCACCACCAGACCTGTCATCGCCTCGTTCTCGCGACCTCGACCACTAGACAACCCGAAACTCCGGCCACACGATCGTCGGCATCTCCTCTACCACTTCCCAGAGCCACGAGACACTCGATCAACTATCGGGGACGAACGAATCGAATTGCTCAGCCACGACAAAATTAGGTTTACAAACTTCAAAGGCTCGCCGCCGCCACCACGACCATCTGACCTTCATCACACTATTTTTCCTACAACCACCGTAGACTCCTGCACCTCCACACGAAACCCCGAGCTTCACGAACTAGTCGATCGTCGGAAATTGCCAAATCAATGGATTTCGAACAAACACTAACTGCTCTTAAATCCTAGCTCTAAAAATTATGATTTGTGCTTTAAAAATCATGTTTTGGTATGCGAGTTCAATCCCCATACCTGAATTCGTGAATTAAGTAGTTTGAATTTTTGACTGAGTTGAGGTTGTGCTCAGATATCTTGGTTTCCAGAGGCATTAACAAATTGTTTTAACTTGAATTGATTTTTTAACTTTAATACACACCATAACAAACAAGTTTTATTTTAATCCTATGTCCAAACATCAAGTAGATTAAGAGGGATTGATTTTTGAAACTAGAATCTTGAGTTAGAATTTTTAACAGAGAACATATATGAATATAAGCCTGCACACTTCATTCATCATTCATGTATACTCAAAGAATTCAAATATATATATATATATACACACTAACATACTCATCATAGATATAACTTGCAACAGATTCATGCCTTTAAATTTTAAAAAAATGATGTTACTCACAGTGATTTCCAGAAGAAGAACAGAGCACTTCTTTTTGAAACAGGTTGTGAAAGTTGCAGGCTGAAATCTTTTAATCTCCGGTTTGAGTTGAATTAAATTGTTGTTTTAAGTTGAATTTTGTTGAAGTTTCAAAATGATATTTACTCCAGATTTTTCTCAGCTTGGAATGGACGAAAATGAGACAAAGATTGATATATGGAAAGATGAGTTTACTGGTGATAAATTTGTACAGGGTGAAATAATTTATTGTACAATAGGCAGAGGTATTTTTCCTCTTGGTGGCTGAAATGTGAGCATTAATTGCCATGTACAATCTTCATGCTTATCCAAAATGCACATTCATTTTAACAATAAAAATTGTGATTTTATTTTATATGTTCAGTTGTTCCATATTTAAGTATATATATATTTCTATTTAATTTTTTTTGTCTTTTACAAGTGTATATTTTTTTTATACTTCATTTGTTTCTATTTGAATATATTTATATATTTATCTTATATATTTGAATATACTTTATTTTTTTCATTTTACTTCATATATTTATTCCTATTTTAACTTAAAATTTAAATTCAAATGATTTAACACATATTTTATTTGAATTTGGAGAAACTCAAATCAATTTACCAATTAATTTCACAATTTTTATTCAAAAATTAAATTAATTATCAATTTAAACTTATTTAAAATTCGGGATCGTTACAGTTTCCCCCCCCCTTAAGAAATTTCATCCTCGAAATTTGCCAGGGAGACACAAAGATAGATGAAGAATATTTCATCAAATCAACTGAATATCTATTCTGCATTTGGCTTACCAAATCAGAATACCAATAATAGATACAAGAACGAATCTTTTTAATTTTTCCACAAGATACTCGGGTTATCCAGATCTACGAAATATGCAGAACCATCGGTTAGTTCAAAGGGATAACTAACCATTCGTAGAATATATTGGGACCCAAATAATAGATAGATATATGGATACAATTTCAAAACTTTTAGTTTAGAAACTAAAGTATACCTATCAACAATAGCAAACAAAGTAACCAATTCATTCAAACAAACAATTCGGATCTATTTGGAGTTTATGTCCCATGCAAATATATCAAATCTTCTTCCTGGATATACCAGGAACTATCAAAGAATTGAGAAAAGAGATGTTGAACAAAAGAGATTGATAAAGAAAAGATTGTTTCCTTGTTGTTACAGGGTATTGATCATTTAGTCGTATTCTCCTGTCCTCTATCTCATCCTCTTCTTGCACTCATACTCACTATCAGTGAATAGTAAGAGAATTTACTGAGGCATACGGACGGATATCTTAGGGATTACTCATTCTAGGGTATACTTCACCCTATCTCTAATGAGCTACTTAACGTGTTATACTCTTGAGCTAAAGTTCAACCTTAGCTCTGATACCAACTGTAGCGATCCTGACTCGGTCTTCGAAAATCGGCATCCGTACTTCACTTGTACTCGAATACCGCAGATTCAAACACCGAATCTGGCTCGCTGGAGCTTATAACACGTTAAGTATAACAACACAGTGGAAGAAAGAAATGAATGATATCATATACAACTCCAACGAATACAATATCCATAATGATATACAACAATGATATCAATATGATACAACAATATCAGAGATAAATAATAATGTTACAGCGGAAACAACAGAACTGATAACTCCAAATGATCTGAAAAAGAGAATGAATCCAACAACTCCATCATCAAGCTCGAACCACTATCACGTTTCACAAAGATAAGCAAGGTCGGTCGTCTGTGAACTCCAAAAACTGAACTAGCTCCAACTAGTCTACTAAACCTGACTATTTGAAAATCCCAACACTAGACTGCCCGTGTGGAAAATTGTGGGCACCCAGAGTTTAGGAAGGGAACAATAAACTCCAGGTCAGTCATGGGACTGGTGTGTGTAACAAAAATAGTTTATCTTTAAAAAAAACAACAAAAGAATTTTAAACATTGAAACCCGCAATGCTTTTTGGAAAATGAAACTACCATAAGACCTCCCACCACACACACAATGCAATCGCAGACTTAGAGGAGATTTCTTCTTATGATAGTCAAATATGCTTAATACGAGAAAACTCTTTTGATATTATTACTAGTGCATAGTGTGAAAATCCTTTCGAAAATATAATGTTAATCTTAGCCAGCATAGGTACCATTATATTATGCCTGCTATAGCTGCCGCCTGAGGAGACAGGTTATACAAATTGCAATCGTAAAGGGCTCGTATTGTTTCTTTGGATTTCCAACAAATGGTCAGGCTAAGGAACTTCCTATGCCACGTAGGAACGCCTCTGGAGGGACTCCCCGAGAGACAACTGCTCTCTGCCAACAAAAGGCCGGTTACCCCCTTCCCGGGTAGTAAACCTGAGATATGCCACCCCCGGTCATTTGCGACCTTTATCCGAGGTACCTCTTTCAAAAAGCAACAATCACACAGTAAATGAGATTGGAGCAACCACACAGGTAAAGCATCTGGGCTCCATACCATGATACCACCTTTTTCCAGAAGGAATGGACATACCCTAGGGAAGCTACCCCTGAAACCTTGCCGCATCTTTCCTATTTCGACCATTTCCGGGGTGTGAGGTCCGATGAGGTCTCGTCCACAAAGCTACGCTTTACACGAAAGCCATGCTTTGATCAACAAATAATCAACAAATGATCAGCAACACTTAGCATGCCACACTACCAAATTGGGAGTATATCACTGATAACCTTCAACTACATAACCTCTGAGCTCGTACGTCTCAGAGAAGGGTGTTAAGCTAAGAGAATAAATCTCTGCCACCAAACAGAAATGTATTTGAAAGAAATCAGCTTTATATCTCAAAGTGTAATGTCAGACACACGTCCATACAAGTCTGTTTCGGGTTCGAACAGAGCCGAAGGCACTTCCAAAGAAGCCCTTGCAATCCGGGTATTCACAATCCCGATTGGACTTCCCATCACTTAGGAAATCTGTATACCGTAGCTACTCAGTGTAGAGACAATCGATAGGTTATCCTATCATTCTCACAAATACCCGGTCTTCACCACCGGTCTTCAAATGCTATCCATATACGTCGTATCACTATTGGGAATGGGTTATATGACACAAAGTCCTCTCCGGGCTAAACCGAATAATGAGCGTAATATTTAAAAAAATATGGATATTGGGATTTCAATTAAGTCCCAACTTATTACCCAAAACTTTCCTTCAAATGGTTTAAACACATTACCATTTTAATCTTTTACAAAAAAAAGATTCACCTCACAAAGTTCACCCAATTTCACAAAGATCTATTCATAGATTTTCAAATCGATTTCCATTTAAATTGGATTAACTCATTAAATCTTTAAATCAAAGATTTAATTGATAGCTTTCAAAACAATTCCATTTCGACCTTTTATACAACAGGTACACCTTTCCAATTTCAAAACAAAGTTTAACAATCTTTCACAAAGGTTTATCCATAACTCGGAAAACCATTTTCATTTCAAACATGAAATTCTTTTGACACAATTTGGAAATTCATTCCTTATATGAAAGCTTCTATTATTTGAAAACAATACAGTTTTCATTTCGAAAAATCTGATTCATTTATACGAGTTAAAGTCCTTGGGTTAAATTCGAATTCTCAAAACCATACTTTTAAAATGGTTTAAATTCATATAAACACATTTATGACATCTTTAACCATAATTTCCAATCATGGAATTCAATTCCAAATTTTGAATTCAAATTAAATTATTTAAATTGGAAACTTTACCAAGTTATTCAAAATAACTTTTATCTTAAAAACTCCTTTTCAAAAGCTTTAACATTTAACCCAAATTCATTTCCAAAATCAATTGAAATTAAAATTTCAATTTCAAAAATATTAAATTTAAATCATCTGTGACTTAACCGATTTCCTCGTGAAATCCATATTTGTGTGTGTATGGTGTAGTCCAGGTGTTTTAACACAATAGTGCAACATTACAAATCATCACAGATTCAATCATATCAATATCGATAAGCAGTATGATTTAAAATGCTTATCTTCATTCACGTATTCACAGATAAAGTCAATTTATCAATCACAAGGATTCATCATTACGATTCGATGTGGGTTTCGGATAACAAACTAGAATCTGACTCCCTGTCGCATCGAAATTCAAATGTCATTTTACGGGCCAAGGGGTTTTCACATTCACACAGTAATATATTCATCACAGATATCACAACTCAGCACAAAGCAATTCATATCACATAGCATCACATAGTAGGGATATCAAACAATTCACAGCATTCAATGGAATACAGTCATCCATAAGTAATGATTTATTAATCATCATTCTCTAATTAATTTAAAATAATTTAAATTAATTACTTTCATCATTCTAAATCTTGCTTACTTAACCATTAATTAATTACAAATTGATTAATCACTCTCTAAGTACTAATTAATCACCCTTGATTAATTATATTCTAATTACATTAAGTAATTATCCTTAATTAATTACACAAATTAATTATTCTTAACCAATTACAGTAATTAACCTTTAATTACTTCATTAATTAATTAACTAAAATTAATTACATTAATCCTTAATTAATTACATTAATTAATTACTTCATAATCACTTATCATTGATTTATTAATCTTAATTAATCAACCCCTAATTACATCATTAATTATATTAATTAATGATCTCTAATTACTTCTTTAATTAATTACTCTATTTACATTAATTACATTAAGTAATTAATCTTTAATTAATCTTAACAAATCTCATTTATTAATTAATCCTTCCTTTACAATTTCTTTCATTTAAACTTTTTAAACATTTGAATTTATAAAATTTATTTTATTCAAAATCTTGAATTCAAATTTAGCTTTAAATTCAGATTTTAAAACTTTGATTTAATCTCTGTTTAAATCATTCCTTCATGATTTCAAATTCCATTTTAAATTCAAATTGTTTAAAATATACTTTCAAATTGCTTAACCATTTTTAGTTATTAGACAATTTAAATTTAAGACTTGATTTATTTCCAAAGTAAGTTTCAAACTAACTTGAATTTATATTTATACTTGAATTTAAACTCAGTTTAAACCTTCATTTATAAATTCAAATCTCAGTTTTAAATTTCAAAAAAAAAAAACAAAACAGGTTTGAAAAATCTGAAGCAAAGCTATACCCGAGCCAACCCTATTCCTGCTCCGAGTCCTACCCCTCAATATCTTGAGTAAACACTCGAGAAAACACATGACCAAACCCTGCTTTATCCCAACCAACCCAAATTTTTGCCCAGCCTTCCAGAATTCGTGCACGTACACGTGCACGACGCCGATGGTCGACTTCAGGCGACCTCACATCGTCGAGCAAGTCGACGACCTTCCACACTCCTCTCCCCGACCAACAGAACCCAGCCTTCATCTCGAATTCGAAATCGAGCTCGAACTCGAGAGCCTGGAACAACAAAACCCACCACCACCAGACCTGTCATCGCCTCGTTCTCGCGACCTCGACCACTAGACAACCCGAAACTCCGGCCATACGATCGTCGGCATCTCCTCTACCACTTCCCAGAGCCACGAGACACTCGATCAACTATCGGGGACGAACGAATCGAATTGCTCAGCCATGACAAAATTAGGTTTACAAACTTCAAAGGCTCTCCGCCACCAACACGACCATCTGACCTTCATCACACTATTTTTCCTACAACCACCGTAGACTCCTCCACCTCCACACGAAACCCCGAGCTTCACGAACTAGTCGATCGTCGGAAATTGCCAAATCAATGGATTTCGAACAAACACTAACTGCTCTTAAATCCTAGCTCTAAAAATTATGATTTGTGCTTTAAAAATCATGTTTTGGTATGCGAGTTCAATCCCCATACCTGAATTCGTGAATTAAGTAGTTTGAATTTTTGACTGAGTTGAGGTTGTGCTCAGATTTCTTGGTTTCCAGAGGCATTAACAAATTGTTTTAACATGAATTGATTTTTTAACTTTAATACACACCATAACAAACAAGTTTTGTTTTAATCCTATGTCCAAACATCAAGTAGATTAAGAGGGATTGATTTTTGAAACTAGAATCTTGAGTTAGAATTTTTAACAGAGAACATATATGAATAAAAGCCTGCACACTTCATTCATCATTCATGTATACTCAAAGAATTCAAATATATATATATACACACTAACATACTCATCATAGATATAACTTGCAACAGATTCATGCCTTTAAATTTTAAAAAAATGATGTTACTCACAGTGATTTCCAGAAGAAGAACAGAGCACTTCTTTTTGAAACAGGTTGTGAAAGTTGCAGGCTGAAATCTTTTAATCTCCGGTTTGAGTTGAATTAAATTGTTGTTTTAAGTTGAATTTTGTTGAAGTTTCAAAATGATATTTACTCCAGATTTTTCTCAGCTTGGAATGGACAAAAATGAGATAAAGATTGATATATGGAAAGATGAGTTTACTGGTGATAAATTTGTACAGGGTGATATAATTTGTTGTACAATAGGCAGAGGTATTTTTCCTCTTGGTGGCTGAAATGAGAGCATTAATTGCCATGTACAATCTTCATGCTTATCCAAAATGCACATTCATTTTAACAATAAAAATTGTGATTTTATTTTATATGTTCACTTGTTCCATATTTAAGTATATATATATTTCTATTTAATTTTTTTTGTCTTTTACAAGTGTATATTTTTTTTATACTTCATTTGTTTCTATTTGAATATATTTATATATTTATCTTATATATTTGAATATACTTTATTTTTTTCATTTTACTTCATATATTTTTTCGTATTTTAACTTAAAATTTAAATTCAAATGATTTAACACATATTTTATTTGAATTTGGAGAAACTCAAATCAATTTACCAATTAATTTCACAATTTTATTCAAAAATTAAATTAATTATCAATTTAAACTTATTTAAAATTCGGGATCGTTACAGTTTCCCCCCCTTAAGAAATTTCGTCCTCGAAATTTGCCAGGGAGACACAAAGATAGATGAAGAATATTTCATCAAATCAACTGAATATCTATTCTGCATTTGGCTTACCAAATCAGAATACCAATAATAGATACAAGAACGAATCTTTTTAATTTTTCCACAAGATACTCGGGTTATCCAGATCTACGAAATATGCAGAGCCATCGGTTAGTTCAAAGGGATAACTAACCATTCGTAGAATATATTGGGACCCAAAGAATAGATAGATATATGGATACAATTTCAAAACTTTTAGTTTAGAAACCAATGTATACCTATCAACAATAGCAAACAAAGTAACCAATTCATTCAAACAAACAATTCGGATCTATTTGGAGTTTATGTCCCATGCAAATATATCAAATCTTCTTCCTGGATATACCAGGAACTATCAAAGAATTGAGAAAAGAGATGTTGAACAAAAGAGATTGATAAAGAAAAGATTGTTTCCTTGTTGTTACAGGGTATTGATCATTTAGTCGTATTCTCCTGTCCTCTATCTCATCCTCTTCTTGCACTCATACTCACTATCAGTGAATAGTAAGAGAATTTACTGAGGCATACGGACGGATATCTTAGGGATTACTCATTCTAGGGTATACTTCACCCTATCTCTAATGAGCTACTTAACGTGTTATACTCTTGAGCTAAAGTTCAACCTTAGCTCTGATACCAATTGTAGCGATCCTGACTCGGCCTTCGAAAATCGGAATTCGTACTTCACTTGTACTCGAATACCGGAGATTCAAACACCGAATCTGGCTCGCTGGAGCTTATAACACGTTAAGTATAACAACACAGTGGAAGAAAGAAATGAATGATATCATATACAACTCCAACGAATACAATATCCATAATGATATACAACAATGATATCAATATGATACAACAATATCAGAGATAAATAATAATGTTACAGCGGAAACAACAGAACTGATAACTCCAAATGATCTGAAAAAGAGAATGAAACCAACAACTCCATCATCAAGCTCGAACCACTATCACGTTTCACAAAGATAAGAAAGGTCGGTCGTCTGTGAACTCCAAAAACTGAACTAGATCCAACTAGTCTACTAAACCTGACTATTTGAAAATCCCAACACTAGACTGCCCGTGTGGAAAATTGTGGGCACCCAGAGTTTAGGAAGGGAACAATAAACTCCAGGTCAGTCATGGGACTGGTGTGTGTAACAAAAATAGTTTATCTTTAAAACAAACAACAAAAGAATTTTAAACATTGAAACCCGCAATGCTTTTTGGAAAATGAAACTACCATAAGACCTCCCACCACACACACAATGCAATCGCAGACTTAGAGGAGATTTCTTCTTATGATAGTCAAATATGCTTAATACGAGAAAACTCTTTTGATATTATTACTAGTGCATAGTGTGAAAATCCTTTCGAAAATATAATGTTAATCTTAGCCAGCATAGGTACCATTATATTATGCCTGATATAGCTACCGCCTGAGGAGACAGGTTATACAAATTGCAATCGTAAAGGGCTCGTATTGTTTCTTTGGATTTCCAACAAATGGTCAGGCTAAGGAACTTCCTATGCCACGTAGGAACGCCTCTGGAGGGACTCCCCGAGAGACAACTACTCTCTGCCAACAAAAGGCCGGTTACCCCCTTCCCGGGTAGTAAACCTGAGATATGCCACCCCCGGTCATTTGCGACCTTTATCCAAGGTACCTCGATCACAAAGCAACAATCACACAGTAAATGAGATTGGAGCAACCACACAGGTAAAGCATCTGGGCTCCATACCATGATACCACCTTTTTCCAGAAGGAATGGACATACCCTAGGGAAGCTACCCCTGAAACCTTGCCGCATCTTTCCTATTTCGACCATTTCCGGGGTGTGAGGTCCGATGAGGTCTCGTCCACAAAGCTACGCTTTACACGAAAGCCATGCTTTGATCAACAAATAATCAACAAATGATCAGCAACACTTAGCATGCCACACTACCAAATTGGGAGTATATCACTGATAACCTTCAACTACATAACCTCTGAGCTCGTACGTCTCAGAGAAGGGTGTTAAGCTAAGAGAATAAATCTCTGCCACCAAACAGAAATGTATTTGAAAGAAATCAGCTTTATATCTCAAAGTGTAATGTCAGACATACGTCCATACAAGTCTGTTTCGGGTTCGAACAGAACCGAAGGCACTTCCAAAGAAGCCCTTACAATCCGGGTATTCACAATCCCGATCGGACTTCCCATCACTTAGGAAATCTGTATACCGTAGCTACTCAGTGTAGAGACAATCGATAGGTTATCCTATCATTCTCACAAATACCCGGTCTTCACCACCGGTCTACAAATGCTATCCATATACGTCGTATCACTATTCGGAATGGTTTATATGACACAAAGTCCTCTCCGGGCTAAACCGAATAATGAGCGTAATATTTAAAAAAATATGGATATTGGGATTTCAATTAAGTCCCAACTTATTACCCAAAACTTTCCTTCAAATGGTTTAAACACATTACCATTTTAATCTTTTACAAAAAAAAGATTCACCTCACAAAGTTCACCCAATTTCACAAAGATCTATTCATAGATTTTCAAATCGATTTCCATTTAAATTGGATTAACTCATTAAATCTTTAAATCAAAGATTTAATTAATAGCTTTCAAAACAATTCCATTTCGACCTTTTATACAACAGGTACACCTTTCCAATTTCAAAACAAAGTTCAACAATCTTTCACAAAGGTTTATCCATAACTCGGAAAACCATTTTCATTTCAAACATGAAATTCTTTTGACACAATTTGGAAATTCATTCCTTATATGAAAGCTTCTATTATTTGAAAACAATACAGTTTTCATTTCGAAAAATCTGATTCATTTATACGAGTTAAAGTCCTTGGGTTAAATTCGAATTCTCAAAACCATACTTTTAAAATGGTTTAAATTCATATAAACACATTTATGACATCTTTAACCATAATTTCCAATCATGGAATTCAATTCCAAATTTTGAATTCAAATTAAATTATTTAAATTGGAAACTTTACCAAGTTATTCAAAATAACTTTTATCTTAAAAACTCCTTTTCAAAAGCTTTAACATTTAACCCAAATTCATTTCCAAAATCAATTGAAATTAAAATTTCAATTTCAAAAATATTAAATTTAAATCATCTATGACTTAACCGATTTCCTCGTGAAATCCATATTTGTGTGTGTATGGTGTAGTCCAGGTGTTTTAACACAATAGTGCAACATTACAAATCATCACAGATTCAATCATATCAATATCGATAAGCAGTATGATTTAAAATGCTTATCTTCATTCACGTATTCACAGATAAAGTCAATTTATCAATCACAAGGATTCATCATTATGATTCGATGTGGGTTTCGGATAACAAACTAGAATCCGACTCCCTGTCGCATCGAAATTCAAATGTCATTTTACGGGCCAAGGGGTTTTCACATTCACACAGTAATATATTCATCACAGATATCACAACTTAGCACAAAGCAATTCATATCACATAGCATCACATAGTAGGGATATAAAACAATTCACAGCATTCAATGGAATACAGTCATCCATAAGTAATGATTTATTAATCATCATTCTCTAATTAATTTAAAATAATTTAAATTAATTACTTTCATCATTCTAAATCTTGCTTACTTAACCATTAATTAATTACAAATTGATTAATCATTCTCTAAGTACTAATTAATCACCCTTGATTAATTATATTCTAATTACATTAAGTAATTATCCTTAATTAATTACACAACTTAATTATTCTTAACCAATTACAGTAATTAACCTTTAATTACTTCATTAATTAATTAACTAAAATTAATTACATTAATCCTTAATTAATTACATTAATTAATTACTTCATAATCACTATCATTGATTTATTAATCTTAATTAATCAACCCCTAATTACATCATTAATTATATTAATTAATGATCTCTAATTACTTCTTTAATTAATTACTCTATTTACATTAATTACATCAAGTAATTAATCTTTAATTAATCTTGACAAATCTCATTTATTAATTAATCCTTCCTTTACAATTTCTTTCATTTAAACTTTTTAAACATTTGAATTTATAAACTTTATTTTATTCAAAATCTTGAATTCAAATTTAGATTTAAATTCAGATTTTAAAACTTTGATTTAATCTCTATTTAAATCATTCCTTCATGATTTCAAATTCCATTTTAAATTCAAATTGTTTAAAATATACTTTCAAATTGCTTAACCATTTTTAGTTATTAGACAATTTAAATTTAAGACTTGATTTATTTCCAAAGTAGGATTCAAAACTAACTTGAATTTATATTTATACTTGAATTTAAACTTAGTTTAAACCTTCATTTATAAATTCAAATCTCAGTTTTAAATTTCGAAAAAAAACAAAACAAGTTTGAAAAATCTGAAGCAAAGCTATACCCGAGCCAACCCTATTCCTGCTCCGAGTCCTACCCCTCAATATCTCAAGTAAACACTCGAGAAAACACACGAACAAACCCTGCTTCATCTCAACCAACCCAATTTTTTTCCCAAGCTTCCAGAATTCGTGCATGTACACGTGCACGACGCCGATGGTCGACTTCAGGCGACCTCACATCGTCTAGCAAGTCGACGACCTTCCACACTCCCCTCCCTGACCACCAGAACCCAGCCTTCATCTCGAATTAGAAATCGAGCTCGAACTCGAGAGTCTGGAACAACAAAACCCACCACCACCAGACCTGTCATCGCCTCGTTCTTACGACCTCGACCACCAGACAACCCGAAACTCCGGCCACACGATCGTCAGCATCTCCTCTACCACTTCCCAAAGCCACGAGACACTCGATCAACTATCGGGGACGAACGAATCGAATTGCTCAGCCACGACAAAATTAGGTTTACAAACTTCAAAGGCTCGCCGCCGCCACCACGACAATCTGACCTTCATCACACTATTTTTCCTACAACCGCCGTAGACTCTTCCACCTCCACACGAAACCCCGAGCTTCACGAACTAGTCGATCGTCGGAAATTGCCAAATCAATGGATTTCGAACAAACACTAACTGCTCTTAAATCCTAGCTCTAAAAATTATGATTTGTGCTTTAAAAATCATGTTTTGGTATGCGAGTTCAATCCCCATACCTGAATTCGTGAATTAAGTAGTTTGAATTTTTGACTGAGTTGAGATTGTGCTCAGATTTCTTGGTTTCCAGAGGCATTGACAAATTGTTTTAACTTGAATTGATTTTTTAACTTTAATACACACCATAACAAACAAGTTTTGTTTTAATCCTATGTCCAAACAACTAGTAGATTATGAGGGACTGATTTTTGAAACCAGAATCTTGAGTTAGAATTTTTAATAGAGAACATATATGAATAAAAGCCTGCACACTTCATTCATCATTCATGTATACTCAAAGAATTCAAATATATATATACACACTAACATACTCATCACAGATATAACTTGCAACAGATTCATGCCTTTAAATTTAAAAAAAAATGATGTTACTCACAGTGATTTCCAGAAGAAGAACAGAGCACTTCTTTTTGAAACAGGTTGTGAAAGTTGCAGGCTGAAATCTTTTAATCTCCGGTTTGAGTTGAATTAAATTGTTGTTTTAAGTTGAATTTTGTTGAAGTTTCGAAATGATATTTACTCCATATTTTTCTCAGCTTGGAATGGACGAAAATGAGATAAAGATTGATATATGGAAAGATGAGTTTACTGGTGATAAATTTGTACAGGGTGATATAATTTGTTGTACAATAGGTAGAGATATTTTTCCACTTGGTGGCTAAAATGAGAGCATTAATTGCCATGTACAATCTTCATGCTTATCCAAAATGCACATTCATTTTAACAATAAAAATTGTGATTTTATTTTATATGTTCACTTGTTCCATATTTAAGTATATATATATTTCAATTTTTTTTTGTCTTTTACAAGTGTATATATATATTTTTTATACTTCATTTGTTTCTATTTGAATATATTTATATATTTATCTTATATATTTGAATATACTTTATTTTTTTCATTTTACTTCATATATTTATTCCTATTTTAACTTAAAATTTAAATCCAAATGATTTAACACATATTTTATTTGAATTTGGAGAAACTCAAATCAATTTACCAATTAATTTCACAATTTTTATTCAAAAATTAAATTAATTATCAATTTAAACTTATTTAAAATTCAGGATCGTTACATAACTTGACAGGAAGAGAGGGTTGATCTATAATATCAGAATAAAGGGCGGTTATCTCGGCAATTTCTTCAGGCGTAAATTGGAAGTCTTCAAGCATAGGAGAGATAAGAAAATTACCTACTGTGGGGGTCTGCTCATGCGCCATAACTTTGAAGCCTTTGTCATTGCCCTCCTTTGATGGCTGTATAACCATGGGAGAAGTAGAAATGATCCCTTCATCAGCATGAAGATACGAAGATGACTCACCAGGGCCGGAAGAAAAATGCCCGGTTACAGCCTTAGCGGGGGCCGCGGCATCAATAATTTCTCGTTCCCTCTCTAGTCTCAAGATTTCCTGGCCCTCCACTAAAGCCTGGCGGGATTCTTCATTCAGATATGCCTGAACCAACTCCTCTTCAGTATAACGCCACCCATGTCTTGAAATCGGGCCAGAATCTCTTTTCAGACTACTGCAAGCGTACGAGGAAACAATGAACCCAAGTAGCTAAGACTCCCTTGATGCAGCACGGAGTTGACATAAAATCCCAGAGTGGTAGCATCCAAGCCTTCCATCTTCTTTGCGAATGTATCTTGAAGCTCTGAAAAGCCAGCTTCCATGCTAGCCTTCTCTACCGCCGGCTGCTTTTTCTCAGCATCTAACGTCGAAACTTGTTCATGAAGAGAGGAAATTTCTGGAGCATGTTCAGCGATGGGTTTCTTCTGCATCTCAACCATCATCTCGCTTATCCTCAACTTTTCTTTTAAAGCCCCCTCATCAGTGTGGCACTTCTTTATTTCATCTCTAAATATGACTGTGGCTCGGTCAATGATTTTTTCAGCTCCTTAAACAAAGAAACACTTTTGCACTCTCTCTCTCTTAAGGGCATCATTCCTCTCTTTCTTCAGCCTCTCAATCTTCGCGTCACGATCTGCGAGCTGCTTCTCATACTCATCCTTTTCAGACTCGAACGAGAGAATTTCTTGGTAATTGTTTCGATTAACAATGGACAGCTACATGCATAATTTTTTCCACCCCTCGGCTTGCTCCAAACTGCTCTAAATCGCATGGAGATGGAGTGAATAAGATTCGGCGCAAATTGACTTCAAACTGGGCTTATAAAAAACAACCCCCTTTAAGAACAAGTTAGGGAATGCACCTTGTAGATGCGGGGGACCAGTAGGGAGAATGTAAGGCGCACACCTAGAAATTAGGAGAGAGGTGGTCATAGCAGCGTGAGTGAAGGAGGTCACGACGCCAGAAGCAGGAATGTGTATCCCGTTGGAAGCAAGAAGCTGTGAAGCAAGTTCTCGCTTTTGGTCTCTTTTCAGCCTCTTTGACATATCTTCCCGCTCAGTCGGGCTCTTCCTCTTCTCATAACCACTTCCTCTATCACGGCCTTGATCTTTCTCGGCACGGCGATGCTCTTCTGCCTCCTTATCCTTCCTCTTCCTCTCCTCGTCAGTCTCCTGGGGAGCATGGTACTTGGAAGAGTGCCTCTATGAATGTTGAGACTCCAATACTCGATCATGATCACTGTAAAAGCAACGAGACATGATTCCAACAGCAAATGATAAAATGGATTTAGGAAAGAGGCATTTGATGAACTAAAACATCCTAGAAAATAACAGTAATATAAAGTGTGTGCGATCCTAGTGAACTATATGTTGCAGGTTGACGACCCCAGTAGAGTACACAAACCGGATCGGTCACTGACTAATGTTAAGACATTGATTCCTATAGGGATGATCTGAGTAAGCTGGGAAGGCAATACTTCCGAAGTGAAGCCATCCATCAAGTCACCCATATTCACCAAGATGTTGCTCTTATCTCCCAACTCAATATCGACACCTTCTGGTAAAGAGCTGGATACTGGTTCATTCTTGGGAGAATCTCCTTCAACGGGCTCTTTCAAAGGAGGTGAGGGAGCATGTCTAGGGCTCAACTCCTATGCTTTATCGCCTAAGTTAACGTCACCCTCATTAGTGTCCTAATCTATTTCTTCCTCATTTAGAGGATGCTCCTTACTGATCTCTCCTTCCTCCTTCCATTCAATCAACAGAGCTTTACCCTTCCATTGAATAAACTCTTCTTCTTTCTCTTCTGGGATTGACGGCATTTTGAGCGGACTGTCGACCCTGACTTGAATTTGGATCTCCTCAAGGGTCGTCTCTGACCCATCGGATGGGTCATCATCATCATCTTCACCAAAGTCATAAGAAGAGGAAACAGAACAGATCCAGGCTCTAGAGTGGGAAGGAGTGCTGATGAATCCAACGGACCTCCCAGAGTGTAAAAGCCCACATCGATAAAGATTTTCGTCTATGAGCAAGAATCTAATCGTGCACTCCTAAGCACCGACCGCTTTCAAGGTGCCAAGAACAGTACCGAGTGCCGGATCCTTGTTAATTTTTGGAAGAACTGCAAGGAATTTATGATCGTTCAGAAGGCTTGTAGCAATTAGAGGAAATTCCAAGCATGGTGAAAGAGACTTACCCCCTGTGGTCCATAAACGGGTGAATCCCTCTAAACATTTAGCAAAAAAGAACTGATTCTTGAAAGAAGGAACTTTTCTGGGAAGATCCAGTATATGTTTCCGACTATGTTGCACCTTAATAGACAAGTGATGGGTTAGCCTCTCTCTTCTTGAATAATAGAAGGTACTGCAACTCAGTGAAACTCGAGGCACGATTAAGCATCCGCATAGACAGAACATATAGGCGCGTCAGTATGGCATATCCATTTGGATGAATCTAAAATAGGGCCAATCCTATGTTCTAAAGTGTCGTCATTAAGAAGTGATTGAAAGGGGGCACTGCACCGTACATGCACATATATCGGTGGAAATCCACGTATCTAGAAGGTGGCCTATGAGTAAATTCTCATCTCGATGTCAGAAGCATGTCATCCTTTGGGATACCTTATTGTGAGAAAATGCTTCGCAACATCCTATGTGTAAGAATGGAAGGAGCTTTCTCCGGAGGATCCTATAAGACTCTGAAGTTAGGAGGAGTGCAACCAATGACGGGACCGACTGGAATCAGGCGACCATATTGACCTAATGTTATGGAAGTGGTAGATCCAGTAGGAATCGACGATGACCCGCTTTAGAAAGAGGTGAGTTCCCCTCAACTGATTTGCGCTGAGAAGATTTGTGCATCATTCCTTATAAGAAAGCTTGTGATCAAAATGGTTAGGTACGCCTAATCTCTAAACTATAAACCCTACGTAGTTGATACTTGAAATCCGAAAGATAATTGACATGTACCAACCACCACCAGATTCTAAGTATTAACTGGGGATGTGTGTGATGTGTAGTCTAAGTGAGAATGGGTTCGGTGTCCTGAATGCTCTGAATAAACCATTCCATGTAGATGGCTCACTCCAATCGAAAAGAGTGATCTGTATCACCTGTTAATTTCTTTTCTTCTATACTTACCCGTTATCGATCAACGATCGATAATGGATTCGTTATCTAAAGCGATACAGGAAGCCCTTCCTATTCTAGGTACACCGACTGTGCAATGACAGGACCAATCCAAAGCAAGCAACTATAAGTCAATGGGTCTGAATCGAGTAGAGAATTCTCAGCATAGTCGATTTTAGTTCTTTGGAGTGTGATAACATCATAAGTTGCATACAGGATGCTACCCCAAGCTATTATCATCTCCCAGAAAAACCAAAATCAATCTGCAAGACGCTATGTCGGAATCGACTGTGTAGCTCGATGCAAGTTAATTCTACCTCTATAGATGAAGATAACAAAACATGTCGAGCACCTGGGCAAAACCTTAGCTTCGTTTCATGAAAAATTCAAGACCCAATTTTCTATCTTCTTCCACAAAGTCACAATCAGCTCGAATCTTCCAATGTATCCATCACCAACACAACTTCATCACCGATCGCTAATGTAGTAATACGCAAAATCCACATCACCAACATTTAAAATTGAGAAAGATGATGATCTCTGTTTCAAGACAACCCAAACTAGGGTATTGGATGGATCAGATCGGCAACGCCTCAAAATGAAAGAGGTCACGATGACTGGACCTACTTAAAATAGCATAGCGGCTCTAGGAAGCTGTGCAGGTGGTGTTGGTGAGGAGATCGATGGCGGTAGCTCCCAAGTGGATGGAGTGATTAGATCTAGTAGCTAAGGCTTGGAGAGATCGGATCGGCTGAAGCAAGAGGGCACGGATCGAATGGAAATGAAGAGAAGTGGGGGGTCGGCTCGTATAAAAAGAATAAAAAGGTGGAAAAATTATCAAGTACTTGGATCAGTACCGATCCAAATTTACTCCTCCGAATGGTCTTTAATTTTCCATATTCGACCTACTTGATGTTCGTATTCATTCTGGAAATTATCAAGTTAAGATCACTCTATGATTACAAAAAATGGAATTCACTCTAAGGACTGGACAGTTAGCTGGTATGTCATAGATAGCCTTTTAAGGTGGCCAGGTACGACCAATGAAACTCCTTAAAATAGAAACCCAAAGATAAAGAATTCAATAGCACACCTTATTTTTAACGAAAGCCTACTCTGGCGGGCAAATGTTAACTAGGTTTTTAACTCAGCAGAATTCAATGGGAGTTAGAACATTCAGATTAAAACAGAATGACTCAAAACTTGATCGAAGGCCCAAAAATACAAGATAAGAGATCCTAAGAAATTTGGGCCATTTTATGTAAACATTTCAGATCGGTGCCGATCCGATCCAACTGGATTGGTACCGATCCAAAATGTCGTTTTATTGGATCTCCAGTCCACTTTTTTTTACACTCTTATGTCTCCACTAAGCTTATCTACCAAGTTTGATTACATTCCAAGCATCCGAGTTCAAGAAGTGGAGGTTCATCTGATTCAGAATACAGTTCAATCTAACCTATAGGTGAATCATCATCTAAACAAGTCAAAAAGCTACGAAATTACACGAAGGGCATCAATATAAAGTAAGAAGCTTGACCAAACAAATCGGAGCCAAAAATTGGCTAAAGATTTGGATCGGTACCGATCTAATTGGGTCGGATCGATACTGATCCAAAAGGATGACCAATTTTGACTCCAAACTATCTGAGCTCTCTCTGCCTGACGACTGTAGGCTTCTGACAAAGCGATTATCGGCCCAAGATCTTTCCAACCCCTATAAATACCATCTCATCTGCAATAGAAATGGGATGTGCTCTGATCTTTGCTGAAACTCTGCCATTATTTATTCACTCTTCTTCTCCCTCACAACAACCATTAAAGGGCAACTGAGATCTTTCTGGTTGCCTCTAACAATGGTGGCTTGATCTAACTTAGGAAAGAAGATTCATATTGTAATCCAAACTCCTTTGTTATAGCAGTTGATCAATGAAAACTATAAAGTGGACGTAGGCTTCGTTAACAGCCGAACCGCTACAAAAATATCTTGTCTCTTTACTTTTTCTACAATTTACTATTGCTTTTTCTATCTTATTTGCCTTGATAAACAGGGCTGGTGATTTCACACTCAATTCAGGGTGTTGATCCATTTTTTGGGTTAACAGGAATGTATAGTAATTTAAAATAGATTCAAATTTATTTACAAATGGATTAAAAGAGCAAACACTTGGGCAAAGTAGAAAATTAGAATTTTGCCTTAACAAAACCAAGCCCATTTGGTTTTTTTTCTTGTGTTTAGAAGAATCTCCACACTTCCCCATTCATTTTCGG
This sequence comes from Allium fistulosum, assembly GCA_030737815.1. Classification (NCBI taxonomy): domain Eukaryota; kingdom Viridiplantae; phylum Streptophyta; class Magnoliopsida; order Asparagales; family Amaryllidaceae; genus Allium; species Allium fistulosum. Next base: position 333,835,425 of record CM060906.1, read on the forward strand.
CCCTAATTCACAAAAATCAAAAGTCCCTACGAACTAAAAAACAAAACAAAACACGAACAGGATGCATGGTTGGCATCGGTGAACAATAACCCAAGGGGCAGATGCACAAGCACGCCTCAATTTTAGCAATAACGATGGTGTCATAATTGACTTGGGCTAGCAATGAAGTGGAGGAAGCATTCAGTCTTGGCAGCAATGAAGGGTGGTGGCAGAGTGCGGAGTTGTGCAACCTGAAGCACGATGATGGCAGCTACTTTGCGCGGTGATTTCCAAGCAGCGGAGCAGGGTTTGGACATGATGGTTGATGACGATAATGGGTGATGCAAGTATGTGAAACAATGGAGGATGGTGGCAGTTTTGCTTATCAAGGTGATGTGTTGATTTAGTGTTGTGCGTAGCAATAAGTGGAGATGATGGAATAATGGTAAATCTGTGCTAATTAGGGACTGAAGTGGTAAAATTTTGACGGGTCTTTGATGGGAAAATGAGGTGAGTGAATTTTATTTATTCATAACTTTGTTCTACATATTCATTTACATGCTTTTGATTGGTTGTTGCTTTGACGAATTTAATTTAATATGGATTTGTTTGGTTGGAATTGCTATGTTATTGTATGGGTTTGATTGATTGTTGTTTGGATATTAGTTGATTTTATTGGTTGGAAGTGTCAATTTGTAAATGGAATTCTACCCGATTGCGAATTGAACTATATATAATTTATATGTCGATATGTGTGTATTTTATAGATGAACGAAGTTTGATGGAACTCGACTCGGGTTATGCGATAAATTTTTAGTATTGATTGGTTGATAAATATTCTTGGAGTAATTTTACTCCATAATTTATATATTTAGATATTTAATTATTTTCTTGTTCTAAAAGATTTTTGAAAAGTTTTGGGAAAATTATTTAAGGGTTTTAAAATATTATAAAGGTATTTTATAACAATTTACTAAAATGTTACCTTATTTAACTATTTTTATATTTAAAAATCCATTTTTAATTATATATATATATAGTTTTCTTTCGATTACAAACTTTTTTTAATTACTATTATTATAGTATTATAAATTTGGAATTTGTTTTAAAGGTAAAAGTTAAAATATATAATTAAATATATTAATAAAGTAAAGATTTCTATAAAGGATATTTGGTTCGTAAAACAATCTTGAATGTTTTAAATATGTAAGTAAAGATTTGGAAGTGAATGTTAGTATTTAAATCTTTATTTTGGTATTATATAAATAGAGTGAATATGCTATTTAATATATAACATATAATATATAATATATATATTTTAAAGGGTCATAATATTTTCATAATATAAAATTGATTTTAGAAGTTTTAATATATTTTTATATATACAATTTCTTTCCTAATTTATGTTTGAATATTTTAATTGTTTTCATTCTATATGACTGAAAATCTAAATAAATGGAGTTATAATACCGTCTGGGATGGAGCATTCGGTAATATTTTTCCGTAGTGTTATGAGATTGTACTTAGAAAGGTGAGGCTCGTCGGTCTGAATAAGGTGGATGCCCATATATTTATTGATTTTGTGTGCCACTATCATAACGTGTCCTGTTATTGGTATTGGAGAACCAGGCGGATAGAATCTGCCTTAGCAGCCTAATCTTAGGGTCGCGCCTTAAATCTGTGACACCTTTATTGGATATTATATTTGATGTGCATCACATGATTTGGGTTAGGTAACACATAGGGTTGGTGCTCTATAGCCCCTTTTTGTCGCATATGCCAGTAGTCTGTTACCTATAGGGGCAAAGCAGGGTCGTGACTAAGCCTACGCGTAGACGAGCTACTGGTGAATATATGTCACGATGTCCGTTGAGGTAACTGAAGATTGAAGGAGTAGATCTGGTTAGATGACCCTGGGTTGTTAGAACTGGCATACGGCCATCGGTCTCCCTTATAGTTCTAACGGAATGGTAGATTGACATATAATATTGATACACCTCACTTAAGTATAGATATGGGTTAGGCGAAGTGATCCACACATTGATGTATATATGACTCTACTTGGGACTTCGCGTATGCCGTACAATCATTCCTCGTTGTAATATATATTCTGACTTATTTATATATGAGGATATCAGAGTATATATGGATAAGTGTCCAAAGTATAGTGGACTCTCATATCTTTTATTGTATATGATTTTCAAATAAGCGGCCTATATTCTATATTGATGTTGGTATTCTATTACTCAAGATTGAGAGATATACTTAGGCATTGTTGTTTGCTAGCCTAATTATACTTGATGACATCTCATATTTGATGGTTTCTAGACTTTGACAATGATTCTAGATATGGATGATTCACCCATTTGATATTGTTTTGATTGGATAATATTTGGTGTTTATATATGGGTGATGACATATTTACGCTGATTTCATGGTTGTTGTTGTTTTGTTGTACTATTGTTTTTTCATCATCACTATTATACTATGCATATTCTATATAAAATATATGTGTTGACCTCTACATTTAGATATAGTCTGACCGTTTGATATTTATGTATTACTCGGGTCCGTCCAAGACATTTTAGGTCTAGGACAATGAGGCCAGCTTGTGTTTTTCTTGGCATAGAGAAGACTAGATGTTTAGTATTGTAGATTATAATCCTTTATTGTATAGTATCTTGAGTGTATATCATTGTGATGTATATTAAACATATGTTGTATATTTTATATTTTATACTATCGCTGCAATATTGACTCTGTGATCTCTGATTTCTGCTGTATATATTATGTTGTTCTATCCTAGACGCGCACGTGTTTATTGCTTTATGCCGATACAGTGTACATATATGTGAGGTATTTATTCAATGTCTAAATATGTACCAGTGTTAGCCCAAGGGAATATTCATGTATGTAGCCCATATAGCCTCATTCTCTATATCATCTAATAGTATTACTTAGTAATACTCTTAGATAGTATGAGTATACAGGTGAGGTGTTTCATTTTGGTATCAGAGCAGATATAAAATAATACATCATATATAAGAGACACTAATTTTGACTTTAGATGAGACTTAGAGTCCTTATCCCCTTAATTGTGTTGGGTAGTTACCCTATATTAAGGGATAGTAAGAGTATATGGTGATTACTGGGGCAATAATCTAGGGACGTACTTGTTATTTTTCCTATATATATATAATTTTTACCCTTATCTTTTTGGTTATTTGCCTCCGAGTGAAATTTGAGTTGTTGATGAGAAAGTGAAATAAGGAATGGTTGGCAAGACCAGTCGTGTCGAAATTGGTGTTGTTGAATAAATCTCTATTTTCCTAGAATAAGAATGCAGTAGTTCACTTAGGGAAGCTGTAAAAGACCCTAATTCGAACTTTGAATTATGAATACATCATAACTCTAAACTGTGATGTGGCGAGTTTGAGTAAAGGATCCAGTAGTGATCAAAGATGCACAGCATAAATTGATATATAGCTTTCCCCTGAAGGCATTTGTTTGCTTGGTTGAAAATGGATATATTATTGCATTAATGCTTGTTTGATATTTTGGATGTGTAATGATATTCATTGTTATTCATGATAGATGAACTGGATGTATATACGAGTTTTGAAAATAAATATTTTCACACAAGAAGGATAATGATTTTATAAAATACAAAATTGATTTTATAAAGTGATTGAAAATATTTTAGCAGATTATTCTGATGTTAATTTGTTCGTCAAGTTCTTTAAGAATTCTAGTCGATACGTATGGCCAACGTTACCGATAGGGATTCCTAAACACTAGGACAAGACATTTCAACACAATGGTTTGAAAAGAATAACATGTTTTAAAAAGAAAAAAACAATGTTATGAAAATAATACAACACATGAAAAAAAATATATAAGTAATGTTTTGGAAAATGAAGAATTACTATTTTGAAAAAAACATGTACATATTTTGGTAATGTTACAAATAATATTTTGCGAAGTGACTAATATTTCAGAAATAATATTTTGAGTGTTGTTTGAGATTTTAAAAAAGAATAATAAAGTAGTTTGGAAAAAATATTTGTATTTTATTCAAGTATTTAGTAAGTTAAATTTGCAAGGAAGAATGATACTTAGTTTATTATAAATTGAAAAGTAGTTTGGAATTAATGGAGTTTGAGTTTGAATTAGTTTCTAGTTTAAAATAATATGATTTGTGTCTAGTTTGAATTTAAAATTTGTTGAAGATAAATATTTTTATGGATTTTGAAGTAGAAAAATTTTTGTGAAACGAAGTTGATTTGTTTTTGGTTTGAATTTGAAGTTTTGTATAAAGGAATTTTTACATTTGTACCCCCCCCCCCACACACACACATATATATATATATATTGAGTTATATAAACTTCTAAAGTTATTCTATTAGATGGGAGTTCTTTGTAAATCTAAAAATCGGTTTTATTAAAATAGACTAGTGTGAACCCGTGCTTCACACACGGACTCACAAAGAATTGGAACTGAATTAGTGTGTATGAATGTTAAATTTTAGGCAGAATATATTCAAGATGACGACTTTAGGTATAATATACAAAAAAGAATGAATATTAAGTTGTCTTTGTTCTTAACTATTTTCCCATGTACAAACAACTAAAAAATATTTATACAAATAGAATAAAATAAATGTTTTTAACAAACTTTCTATATATTATAGCAAAAAATATTACTAGAAACATTAAGCTATTTTCTTGAATAGGTACGTATTCATATCAAATTTAAAATTTGTTAACTCTAACATTCTCTAGATCAATTAATCCTATCATGTTTAGAAATTCCAAAAGTTTAATTGTACCATATTTCGTGAAAATAATCAACGCAAATGATGGAATATGATTAGATAACTTGATAATCACAATCTTTTATTTTCCTTGCACATCAATAGTTGTTCAATTTGTAATTAACTTGTTATTATATTAGTGCATAAAAAATTAAAATCATTGAAAAACAAACTTAAACATCTCTAATAAAGAAGAATAACACTATAAAATATATAAAAATTTGATTAATCGAAGCAAATAAACACTACTAAAGCTATATGAATCCTAAATGAATGTTAAAATCATTTAAAGTCGATCGTGGTGTTTAAACATTGAAATAGTGAACAAGGAAGCAAAATATGCATGTTACATTGAAATGAAGAATAAGGAAATAAAGAATCTAGAAGTGACCTTTAGTGTTCAATACTATGTAAGTCATATGGAAACAATACAAAATGTTATGTATAAATTACAATTAATGATATTGTTATTTCAATTTAAAGTCAAATTTGATCATCTTTATCCCATAGAGTGATTTTAACGGTTGAAATCGAGTATTAACATTTTCAATAATTAAAAAAATTAACAATTATTAAGATAATTATATACAAACAACCAAATGTGTTTATTGTAATACTTCAATGAGATAAGGAAAAATAAATACATATACCCAAATTAAACCTTTATATTAATTTGGATAGTCTGAGTATAGAGGTGGGTATAGCAACTTTTATTCTTGTTGACCCCATTAACCTATATAATGTAATACAAATTACAGTTTTTTAATTAGAAATAAATTCATGATAATATAAAAATTAATAAAAAATCAATAATCAACGTTCGTCGACATACAATCAAATGCATGCATCATTCTCTATAGTATAAAAGTCAAAATTCCCATTAAATCTCAATAATTTTCAAATGATTTTAAAACAAGAACCTAAAATCATTAGAAGTTTTTGCAAATCTAATCATTTGTGGAATCATTCTAATAAGGATGAAAATGAGACATATAAATAAAAGATAGATAATATTGATTATGGATAAGAGAACATATCTTGTTATAAATTAGATAAATAAACTGAAAAAGGAGAAATAACCAATATCTTAGACTAAAGTAAAAGAGTAAAAGACTTTATCCTTTTTTATTAGTTTTTTCATTATTAAGTAGAGAATGATAGAAGATTTTTTTATAAATTTTTTATGTTTCCTTTGAACTAAGAGATAATAAAGACATGATGGAAAATTAAATAAGAAATGAAATTAACAATTGAAGTCTAAATTCTAATGGGGACTAAAGGTTGAAAAAGAACAGGTAAAAGGAATAATTGGAAAACAAGGAATGGCTGCCAACTAAGCCCATTGGAAAATGTTTCTTCAAATGATTAAGGGTTGAGTATATAACTTCAAATTGAATGAGGAATCAAGAAATAAGAGGTCAAATATTGAATGTTTTACATATTTATGTCTAAAAAAATTTAACTTATTCATGCCATAATGAATTATTCCTTAACTCTAAGTTTTAAATGGGCTAATTTGTTCTTTATTGTTCATGGTAATTATTTTTAATTAAATTTTGTTACTATTTTTTATGGATGTTTTTATTCCAATTTTGATGTGTTGCTAAAAGCACCCAAAAAGTGCTTTCAATACCATTGCTAAATAACACCATGAATAATTACACTACATTCTACCTAATCAATTAAGAAAATTTACTAATACTATAATTTCATGAACTTAAAGCACCACTCTAACATTGTACCTCGATATGAATTGAAAATAAAAATGTTGAATTTAGTCGATAATGGAGATAATTACACAACAGTATTAGAAAACCCAAGAAATAAATGAAACAGAGAATCATAGCTTAAAATCAATAGTGAAATCCAAATTTGATGGAGAAAAATATACATTTAAAAAATTAGTGCAAAATATACCTTCGGTGATGATAGATTGAATGGAATGCACATTTATTTTGCTTGAGAAAATTTGAGATTCTAATGCATAACACAACGAAGAATGCATAGTAAATAACCGAGAAATTAATTTCATTTTTTGAATATGCAAAGAGATTTAGGAGGTAATGGAGCGTAAAAGATGGCTAGAGTAGGGAGAAGATGTAGAAAAGCTATTGAAGCGATATGGGAAAGTGGAATTATTTGATCAGGGTGGTAAAATATTAATGAGAAAGAGTAGTAGTAAATTAATCCAAATAACTTAAGAGAAAACGCGATCCTTGATTTTCCAAAATAGATAAATAGTGATAATATTAAATAGTGATAGTAAATATTAAAGTGGAGGATCTAATGATAAAAGGTTTGATCAAACTAAGGAGAAGTGAGTATATGACTTGAGATTGGCAAAGAAGAGAGAATACTAATAGTCTCATATTATCTTTTATATATATAATAATAGAATAGATTTCAAGTTATATTTTAAGGATTTTGGAAGAAGAAATTTTAGTTAAAATAAGGTTTTGCTCTCTATCTTTGGAATATATATACCATGGAAGTGTTTTTTAATAACAATGTAATGAATTTTAAGATCATTGGAATATAAATCCATTTATTAATTAGAGTTGTTTTTTTAAGTACGAAATGTTTTGCAAGTAATGTTAAATGGAATCTTTTACTTTTGTAATTTTTAAAAGTTTAAACTTGAATTTTGTTTTGACCAAAATCCCAAACCATCGATCCATTTTCAACGATTTTAAATTTGTTTGAAAGCTATGCTATTAGAGAGAAATTTCTGTTTGAAATATAATTCGAAAATTAAAAGATAACAATGATTAAAACATAAACAAGTAATGTACATTTCTATTTTGAAATTGGAAATTTGAAATACCTTTGATCATAATTTTCTAAAGGTTTGTCTGATTTCAATGATTTTTCCCTTCCTGGAAAGCTAAGAACATATGCGACAATTTTTGTTTTAAACATTTCGCTAAATTTTGACGTTTCTAGGCTAAAAATGCAAATTATAAAAGCAGGCCTGCTTATTTATAGTAAAAAACCTGATTTGATTTCCTTTAGAAAATTCACCATAACTCGAGTTGTAGTCCATATTTTTGCAATCTGAAAGTTGTTTTGGAAAAATAATTCACTATGCAACAAATCATTCTTTGAAACCATTACCTAATTTTGTGTTTTGGACCTTGAAATCTTTGCCGGAAATATCTTAAAGCAAGGATGTTATGTTTTTATTTGTTATATGAATGCATATTGATTATACTTCATCATACGCTACTAATATTTGAACATGAGCTGAGGACAAGTACTTTTGGAGCTTACTTGGATTAGTTTGCGGCGATAGCTCGCTTTTGCTTGCATAAAAGCGACATAGCTCGCTTAAACGCTAATAAAAAGGTATGAATTTACGGTATATCGATATATGGTGTGATACCATTTGTTTCCCCATGTTTGTATTCAAGAAGCCCCATGTTCGGAAGTGTATATATATTGTGATATCTTTGTATTTGATTTTCGAAATGCTTTCCGTACAAAAGAGACCTTACCAAAAAAATTTGAAAAATCCGACACTTGGAAAAAATTTCACAAAAATTTATCGCATGCGAAGATAGAAAGACGTTGAATGAGTCTATTTAAATTGTAGTATACGATAGAAGAAGTTGGAGAGTGTGAGCCACATAGAGGATTGTATAAGGTTAAGCTTTCTAGAAGTTTGTAGTAGACGAAGAAAGTTAGTGTATGAATTGTTTATGATGTCTTTCCTATAAAAAATTGCGAGGACGCAATTTTTATAAGCGGGAAGTCTATAACAACGTTGTTTTCTATGTCGTACAAATAAATCAATTTAATTAAAATGCAAATGGTTGAATTGATGTGTAATAATTAATAATTTGAAAATAAATTTTTAGTTAATTAAATTCTATTTAATAAAAGATTTTTGATTTAATAAATTGAATTAAATTAATAAATTCATTTCAAATAATATTTAAAATTGAATAAAATATTTAATTAAATATAAAATATATTAAAATGTAAATGATTTTACATGATTGAAATAGTTGAGAAATAGATTTGTTTTACGTTGGAACAACAACTAGTTAAATAAAAATAAATGAGTGTTGAATTGAATAAAATTTGTCCAATTATCAAAACATATTTATACAATGGAATGTATAGCAATTTAAAATAGATTGGGATTTATTTACAAATAGATTAAAAAGCAAACAATTAGGCAAAGTAGAAAATTAGAATTTAGCCTTAACAAAACCAAGCCCAAGCCCATTCATTTATTTTTCTTGCGTCTAGAAGACTCTCCTCACTTCCTCACTCAAGCACAAAATCTGTATCCTCCATTCATTTTCAATCCTAATTCACCAAAATTAAAAATAACGACTAACTAAAAAAACAAAACACGAGCGAGATGCGATTGTGCTTGGCGTCGGCAAACGATGACTCAAGGGGGTAGACACACGAGCATGCCTCATCTTGGCAACAACGATGGTGCCACAATCGACCTAGGCTAGCAATGAAGCGGAGGAAGCGTCCAGTCTTGGCAGGGATGAAGGGTGGTGGCAGAGTGCGGGGTTGTGCGACTTGAAGCGTGGTGATGGTAGCGCCTATGCACGGTGGTTTCCAGGAAGCGGAGCAAGCTCTGGACATAATGGTTGATGGCGACAATGAGTGATTCAAGTCTGTGTAACAATAGAGGATGGTTGCAATTTTGCTTCCCGAGGTGATTGGTCAATTTGGGTATATGCATGGCTATAGGAGTAGATGAAGTAGTAAAAATTTGATTACTCTTTGTTGGGAAAATGACATGAGTAAATTTTATTTACTCACAACTATGATCTATATGTTCCATTTACATGCTTTTGATTGGTTGTTCCTTTTATAAATTAAATTTATTGTGGATTTGTTTGGTGAGAATTACTATGTTATTGTTTCGAATTAATTGATTATTGTTTGGATGTTAATTGATTATATTGGCTGGAAGTGTCAATTTGCAAATAGAATTCTGTTCGATTGCAAATTGAACTATATATAATTTGTATGTCGATATGTGTGTATTTTATAGATGACCGAAGTTTGATGGAACTTGACTCGGGCCACACGATAAATTTATAGTGTTGATTGGTTGATAAATATTCTTAGAGTAATTTTACTCCATAATTTATTTATTTAGATATTTATAATTTATTTTCTTGTTTTAAAAGATTTTTGAAAAGTCATGTGAAAATTATTTAAGGGTTTTAAAAATGTTATAAAAGTATTTTATAAATAATTTACTAAAATGTTACCTTATTTAACTATTTTCTATTTAAAAATCTATTTTCAGTTATATATATATATATAGTTTTCTTTCAATTACGAATTATTTTTAATAAATTTTATTATTGTATTATAAATTTGGAAATTGTTTTAAAGGTAAAAATTAAAACACATTATTATTTTATAAAATATATTAATAAAGTAACTATCTTATTTTAAGTGATTTGCTTATAAATATGATTTAAATATTTTCAAATGAGTTTTCAAGCTTTTGAAAGTAAAGTAATCATTTTTATGAAATTATTATAAGGTTTTGGATATGTATTGTATAAATAAAAATCTCTTTTTATAATATGATAATTTTAAATATGGTACGAATTAAAGGAAATTGTTTTATTTATAATTAGTTTGAGCATAAAGTGAAGATTTCAAATTATATTCTATGGTTTGAAATAAATATAATTTATTTTGAAGTTTATATATATTTATTTAAAACAGGAAAATAGGCATAGGGAAGAAGTTGCAAAAAAATTTATTCTCAAGGATAGCAAGTTTGCTTTTTAGTCTGAAGGACACTTTTTAGTGTAAACAGAAAATGATAGTTAAAACTATCATTCTGTGATTTACACTAAAAAGGGTCCTTTAGCCTAAAAATCAAACTTCTTGTCCCTGAAACTAAATTTTTCTCCAACTTTTTCCCTAAGCATGAAAAACCCTATTTAAAAATAGAAATTAATTATAGAAATTGTGGAAAGATTTCTATAAAGGATATTTGGTTCGTAAAGCAAACTTGAATGTTTTAAATATATAAGTAAAGATTTGGAAGTGAATGTTAGTATTTAAATCTTTATTTTGGTATTATATAAATAAAGTTAATGTACTATTTAATATATATACATATATATATAATGTTCTTATTAGTTTCAGAATATAAAAAGTGATTTAAGAATTATATTTTATAAATATAATCTCTTTCCTAATTTATGTTTGAATGTTTTAATTGTTTTCATTTTGTGTGACGAGAAATCTAAATAAATAGAGTTATAATACCGTATGGAATGAGGCATTAAGTAATATTTCTTTGGTCACTACGCCATAAATGGCCTACTGCAACACAAAAAAAATGTTGGCTCAGGCCCGAAAAATGTTGCCATAGGTCTATGGCAACACTTTTAGGGTGATGCAATTTTTGCCGTTGCCTTAGACCTCAAAGGCAACATTTTGACTATCTAAGGCAACATAAGTAATATTGTTGCAATAGAACCCTATTTGGGTCTATGGCAACACCCATAGGTGTCTGTAGCAACATTCAAAAATGTTGCTATAGATATTAACTTTCTGAATTTGTGGGGCCCACAATGTAGAGCACATTTGATTTTTTAATAGAAATAAATATTTATTTAATAAAATGCTATTAGAATTTGATATTCAAACAGTAATTTATTTAAATAAATTTTTTATTTCAACATTTGAAATAGTACAAATTCCTGACTCCACTATTTTACAATTCAATGATATATAATACTGATATTCACATATACAGATATTCCTCACTACATCACTCAGTTCACTCATTACATATGCAGTTTCAATTTATACAGACACTGACAAATATATGACGAGCCGAATGCCGAGCCGAAGGCGAGCCGAGTGCCGAGCCGAAGGCGAGGCGAGAAGCGGGTCCGGGCGCAGCGCCGGCGGGGGTCCGGGGCACCGCAGTCCCGGCGGGGATCGACCGAAGTGGGCACCGCCCGATTCATCCGATTTCGGAAGATCGAGCCTTCTTTGAAACGACGTAAAATGATGCACAAATGAACACCTCCTGTGAATTTGAACACCTCCTCGATGATTGACTTTTGCAACTCTTTCATGGCTTCTTCTGAATCATCCGACCTTTTTCCAGCCATCATTCTTAGCTCTGCCTTGGTAAAAGACCTGAAACCATGATAAATAAAAATTGACATTTCATCGAACATGTTGCATGTTAATAAGTAATACATTACCCTTCATCGAACATGTTGCCTAATCACCTAATCACAATCGCTGGCATAACCACCCATTCCTTCCTTCCACAAAACAGTAACAGCAACCTACCATTCCACCACCAGCTTTCTTTCACCAATCCAAACTGCCTTAACCCAAACTCCTCCCTGCTACATTTCAAGCAACAACAACCTTCTCAAGCAACCACTGCATACTTCATTATCCAAACCCCTACCAGCAAACTGCATTTTCTTCCAAACTACCATCTCACAACCAAAACATCCCAAACGCGCAACAACAAACAAAGCTCTAACCTATCACTTCATATACTTCAACCTCCATCACACCTTCATATCCAACTTCTGCAAACTGCGACAACCAGATTCACCATCCAGCTACAATCAGCCACAAACTCCTGCCCCTATCACCTAACGAACTCGAACCATTTCTGCACATAGCACAACAAATCCCTTCCTCTACAATTTGTCACAACCAATTCGCATCTCCTCACTAACCCTATGCCTTCACCATCACAACAAACACCTACCTGCCTTCTCTGACAACCCGAACTACCCCTACACCCTAACTTCCTCACCAATCAAACTGAAAACCAACCTGTTAAAAACTCCTCCAAATTGCGAACCCACCAGCGCCTCCCATATCAAATTCACCAACCGCAATTTCAGCAACCCATCGACCAGAACTACCTTAAATCACCATTGGCCTCACCTCCATCGCTTGAAATTTCAATCGCAATCACCCACTACCGTAACCCAGTCCAATCATGACCTAACTCCAACAACAATCGCCGATTCACAAGCCGAACAGACATTTCCAGATCTCGACAGCAAAGCAAATGGGGCTCGACATGTAGGCAAACAGCAGCGAAATTGGAGGTGAGAACGAAATGGGAAACGAAGCTTGTCTGAGATCACTACCAACCTTTGAAAAAAGGACGAGATTTTGTTTTTGGAAGAAAAAAAAGAAACGAAAATATGATTTGAAAATTAGGGATTTGGAAATTGGGGGTGAGAACGAAAATGATATGAAAGTAAAGCGGGAGAACGAAAATTTGGAGCAAATTGTAGTGGTGATCCAGTTTAACAATCGGATTAAATGTAGACCGTTGGATCGTATTCACGCGGATTGCTAATTTTATTAATTTTTTAATCTGAATACATCTATAGCAACACTATATAAAAATGTTGCATCGTGTTACACTTTTTTAGCTAGAGCAACACATTTTTATGGCTAAGGTAACACCATAAATACAACGTTGCAGTAGGACCAAAATTTTATATCTATCGCAACATTTTAGCTGGCAACACCTTGCAAAAATGTTGCAGAAGGTCATTTATGGCGTAGTGGGTTATTCTATGGACTCATTATGTAGAATATTTTGGAGATCGAGTGTAGTTTATGAGCGGTGAATAAACGATCGAGTATCATGCAATGGTATGGGACGTTGTTGTGATATTTATTCGATAATTCATTATAAGTAGATGGCATTCACGTGACAGGAATAGTTTATGAGATTGTATTTACGTGAGGTGATGCCCATAGGTGTAAGCAGGGTAGGTGCCCTTACATTTATTGATTTTGTGTGCCATTATCATGATGTACTTCTATTATTGGCGTTGGAGAGAACCAAATGGCTAGAATCCACTCTAGTGGCCTTAACTTGGGGTCGTGCCTTAGATCCACGATGCCTTTAATGGATATTATATTTGATGCACATCACAGGATTTGGGCGGTGCCCTGTAGCTCCTTTGTGTTGCATAGGACAGTTGTCTATTACCTATAAGGGCAAAGCAAAGTCATAACTGAGGTTACGCATTGATGAGCTATTGGTGGATATGTGTCACAATATCCATCGAGGTAACTAAAGACTGTAGGAGCAGATCCGGTTAGTTGACCCTGGGCTCCTGGAGCTGGCATATGGCCATCAGTCTCCCTTATGGTTCTAACGGGATGGTAGACTGGCATATACTATTGATACACCTCACTTAAGTAGTGACCCACACATTGATGTATATATGACTCTACTTGGGACTTCGTGTATGTCATACAATCATTCCCTGTCATAATATATATTCTGATTTATTTATATATGAGGAGATGAGATTATATCTGTATAGGTGTCCAGAGTATAGTGGATTCTCGTATCTTTTATTGTATATGATTTTCAGATAGGCGGCCTATATTCTATATTGATGTTGGTATTCTATTACTCGAGATTGAGAGATATACTTGGGCATTGCTGTTGCTAGCCAAATTATACTTGATGACATCTCATATTTGATGGTTTTTAGATTTTGATGATGATTCTAGATATGGATGAATCACCCATTTGATATTGTTTCAATTGGATAATATTTGGTGTGATTTTATATGGGTGATGACATCTTTATGTTTGATTTCATGGTTGTTGTGTTGTTATACTATTATTTGTTTGTCATCACTATTATACTATGCATGTTCTATATCTATACATGTGTTGGCCTCTATATTTAGATATAGTCTGACCCGTGTATTATTTACGTAATACTTGGGTCAGTCCGAGATATTTTAGGTCTAGAATAATGAGACTAGCTTGTGTTTTCTGGGCATAGAGGAGTCTAGATATTTAGTATTGTAGATTATATTCCTGTATTGTATAGTCACTTGAGTGTATATCATTGTGATTGTATATTGAACATATGTTGTATATTATATTTTATATATTATTGCTGCGATATTCTCTCTATGATCTCTGGTATCTACTAAATATTGTGTATTGTCATATCCTGAAGGCACACGTGTTCTTTTCTTTGGGCCATACTATGTACGTATATGTGAGTTATTTATTCGAAGTCTAAATATGTACCGATGTTAGGTAATATTCATGTGTGTACCCAATATAGCCTCATTTTCCATATTATCTAACAGTATTACTCAGTAATACTCTTTGGATAGTCTGAGTATAGAGGTGGGGTGTTTCAATAGGTATATAAGGTACTATATTTACATTATAAATGATGGGGAGCACTATTATTTTAAATTCTTGATTCAAAATAATTCGACGGAGTACGATCGATAATTTAAGGGAGATGTGTATAACTCGTGATGTCATATGTCTTTATATACATCCAATGTATACTCCCTTAAGTCTCGTGGGTTTAAATTTATTTAACCTCCCGTTTTGTTTATATATACATACGTGTATATATATAATTACATTTTTTACTTATTTTTTTATATATACTTATATGTATGCTTTCTTTAATTAAACAATTTAATTAATTATAAAAAATATTTTTATTTATTGTATTTAAAACAATTTTCAATTTCATGTTTTATATCTCTTTATAACATTATGCAATTGTTTGTTTTTGAAACAATTTTAAATTTATTTTATTATATTTAAATACACTTATTTGAATCTACCTAAGGCTTCAACACTTCTGAACCTTCCACAAATACATACCCTTGGAACAGACTAGTTCAACAAGCTAGGTAAAGGCTAGATAGAGGTTTTTCGCTCATAAGAATGATCTTTAATTAGAGTAACCATATTATTAGTTCAAGCATATTTTTCTTAGACACCAACCTAGTTGCTTTCTCCAAAAGAATTGCCCTACATGTTGGTTAATTATTCACATAAACAAAATGCAGGCTTTGATACCATTGTTGGATCAAGTGCATTGGCAATGGGGTGGAAAGGGTGAACTTCAAAATGAGTTCATTTTATTAATTTGCACAAGACCGTATTTTGTGTTTATACGAATAATAAATTTTAGACTAATTCGTATTTTTAATAAAAGTGTTTGAGAAATATTTTATTTTATTTAATTTTATTTATAATATTTATTATTGTTTATAATAATATTCTATTATTAATTTAATTTTAATTTAATTTATGTTTTAATATTTTAATATGTTCGTATTCATAATACAAACATCATAACTACACTAATAGGTATAATCTAACCTAGGCGCAATATGAGAACATGTGTACAATTAACCATTCTGACATATGATTAATGAATGTGTATGTGATGTCATATGTCAATAATAATGTTAAAGGGATATACATATAAATCAAATAATTAAATCTATATTTACACTAGTGTAAACTATTTTTTTCGATGATTTATTTTAATTAATATATATACATTATATGAATGTTTTAATTTTACATGTATATAAATCTTTATATTTAAATATATTTATTAATTACTATTTGGATTATAGATAAATATATCTAATAATTTTAAAATTTAAACAAGTTTGGCCTTTTCAAAATAGATGTCTAAAATTTTAGATTTAAAACATGTCTGACCTTTTTAGAACAATATAAAAATAATGATTTTTTTATTCAGAGATTCGAAATCTTTAAACGAAATTTTTTTATTTAAAATTTATACAGGAAAATTTTGTGTATGCGTGTGTATAATTTTTTTATCATATTTGAAGCAAAAATATTTTTTTATTTTTTATAATATTAAATCCGTAAACTACATAATAATATAAATATAAGATCAAATCCAAAAATTTAAAATACAAAAGTATATTTACAAATATATATATATATATATATGTATGTATGTTCTATTTATTAATTAATTATCAAAATAAAACAACTTCAACATATATATATAGCAAGGATCGGCTACACCTCATTTCTGCTACACCTCTATTATACCTTGATTTCAACCACACATTACGATTTAAATAATTATAGTTTATCTCTCCTATCACTTATATAATTATTTAAATTGAAATGTGTGGTTGAAATCAAGGGGAATAGAGGTGTAGCAAAATAAGCTGTATCCGATCCTGGCCCATATACATACATACATACATACATACATACATACATACATATATATATATATATGAATAACTAAAGTAAGGAATTACCTTCTCCTTGCGATCCTACTGATTGTCAAACAACGTTGGTTGTTTAGTTCTCTCATCCATCTCCTTCGATACGGGTTGCAATGTCATCACCTTGGCTTCAGGAATGTTAGCAGGAGGCTAGGGTTTGTGTTGGTTGAGTGTGTCGAGAATGAGAATGGAAGTAACCTATTTATAGACCTATAGATACTAAATTTCTCCCTCGTTTTCCTTAAATTCTAGTAGACTTGTCCACAATGCCCCATGCCCCTCTGCTATAGTCAGTCATACATTGAACCTTGCTTGGTCAAAATGCCCAATTGACTTCTTCGAATCAATTAATTATTTATTTTATTCAAGCTCGATTTTTAATTGAACCGACGTACAACTTTTATGCATCGTTCTAATCTGTTATAAGCTTCAACTAAATAATTAAAAATGTCACAAAAATTTAATACAACATTTGTATTAATTTTATTTTTAAGTTAACTAAATTTATATTGGTCGAATTCAGAAATAACTAACAACTCGGTTATGTTGACTGTTTGGTATGAATTAGGTCATCGGTCAATATCTAAATAATTTAAATACTAAAGCATGTACGGATTTTACTAAAATATAATGTCGGATACAAGTTTAGTGCTTACAGATAATTTAAGTGAAATTTAATTTCTAATCTACAATAAACTCACCTAGTAATGACATTTTATATGTATTCTTTTTATTGTCGCCATATCACTTGGATATTTAGAGTTTGTATAAGCTCAAAAATTTTATTAATATAGTATCTAATTGGACATACCACTTTAAAGTCCTTGGTTCAATCCGGTAACGTTTATCGATTAATTATTTTACTCTGATCAGAGATTTTGACTTTTAAGTTGACTACTAATTTTGGTGATACTAACATTCTACAACGAAGGAGACAAATCCTCTTTTGAGTAGTGTTTTACTACGAGTGGTTCAATAGATACCCAACTATGTCGTAACAAGATCATCATACCAAGTACTTAACCATAATCAAAATATAGCTTAACTACTTAGGATCGTTAGTACTATCAAGTTAGAAGACAATCGTATGTGTTTACCATAACATCTTCTATTTTGACTAAGATGTATTAATCTATAGATGACTCTCGTCAAGTCATTCTGTGATTGTTCCAAACAATCACAAGTGTATAACCCCTTACTGCCCACAACAATCATGAGTGAATCACTATCCATTGTATAAAGAGAATTTTATACACTAGTCTATGTTGGTTTTGGCCCAATTCGCACTGGGTGAAATGGGTACATTTCAAAAAACTTCCCTAGTTGTATCTTAGTAAACCTATGAAATCTAATATTTAATACTAACTCCAATCTACTTATTTTAATAAAATCATATTTTATCTTTTATTATTTTATTTTATTTAATTAATCTGTTTTAAATAAATGTAATATGTGTATGTGTATTAATATATCACACATAAATTCACATATGAGTTGATAATATTTGGTACAACTTGATGATATAATATATAATAACGTGGATAATATATACATATATGGATATTGGAATTTATATCTATAATGTATATATTGGCCATATATACATACATACATATACTTATACATAAATACATACATATATATATTAATCGCCTCGATTAATTTATTTAATATATATAATAGTTCGAAATTATTTATATTAATAATATAAAATTTGATTAAAAATAACCAATATAATTTGACAAATTCAAGAAATTTTAAATTGAAATTTAAGTTAAACTATCTAAGTTTAACATAAAAAACTTTGAATTTAAGTTTAAAATTAAAAATATCTAAGTTTTACTTAGTAAAAAAATATTCAAATTGAAATCAAGATCTAAGTTAATTAATTAAATATCTTTAATTGATTAAAAGTATAACATATACATATAAAATAATACACCCATATATACACACACAAACACATAACAGTTTTAAAATATACTTATATTAAAAACAATTTTGATATATATATATATATGCATTTATGTGTATATATATGTGTATTATAAGATAAAAATATATACATACATATAAATATAAATATATATATATATAACTCTCAACCGTAAAATAAATAATTTTATAAATAAATCCAAAATTTATTTTTATTTGATAAATATAGAATAACATTAAACATAAATAACATATTAAAATGATTTAAATATATATATATAATATACCTTTCGACCAATTTTTTTAATTATTCAAAAAATAGTTGAAAGTGTATTTTTAAATAAATATTTAATTTATTTTTAAATGTGGTGTTATGTATTTTATATATTATAATTAATAAATAATTATTTGAAAGTAATAAAAATTATGTATTATTTAAAAAAATATTATATAAATATTAAAACACATATCTGGCCAAAAATATAGTTATATATATTACTTTTAAACTATTTAGTTAATTGAATGAAATCATTTAATTTAATTGTTTGATTAGTTAAATTAATTATAATTAATTGTAAGGCAATAATATATATAATTGTGATAATGTCGACTAACCAATATGTAACCATAAAATAAAATGATTACCTTGAAGATGAAGCATTTGAACGTACCTTGATTAGTGAAACTCTTAGACTCTTTAGAATTAGTAATCGATTTTGCAATGATCGAATATACCACTACCTTTTGTTTTATATTTGATATTTGTAGATGGGATATAGATACATGTCTAGGGAATGGGAATAAGGGGTTGCAGTCAAAGATGGGAGGAGTTAAAAGTTTAATTTTGGTTGGATTTGATTGGTATTTATAGAGAGAAAATAGAGAAAATATCTCACACATTTTACTCATTCTCCCTTTACCAAATCAACTTTAGATTTTATTTTTTATCATGGCCAGCCAAAATTGACCCTATATGAGCCAATAAATCTCAAATCCCATTCGTTGATTAATTACATTTAAATCTTATTTAAATATACATCTATATCGTATACCGATACTTACATATATAACTTTTATATACGCACTCAGTTAATTGCTAATTAATAGCACCCAGAACATTAAATATATTAATAATTAATATTTCATAAATATTAATTAATTTGATTATTTTATAACACTTTATAAACTAATTAAATCATGTGGTATTTCAAAGAATTCACAAATACGGTTGTACGACTCGTAGGTGTAAATGCAGTCGGCGACTAATATCGAACAATTCGAATATTAACGTTCATACATTACCTTAGCAGTGGTGTGATAGATCGTTAAACTTATCGCTTACAAATCTTTATCGATAAAATCCAATTTTACATTTTAAGTGGTACCTTTTTAGTAAAAATAATTTACCCACACTCACTTTGTCGGAACTATATTACTTTAGGATATATGAAATTTAGTATTGGTCAAAATTCAAATATTATCCATACTCAACTCAATTATTCCATATAAAAGTCCTTGTTCAATAATAATTCTGGCCAGATATTTTGAGTTTGAGTTGACTATAGTTGATTGTGAAACTAACCTCATACAACTTAAGAGACGAATTCTCAATTAAATAATGTTTCACTTCCTATGCTTTTACTCAGACCCATCTATAGTCACTCGATGGTCGTCTTTCCATGATTTAACTATAATCAAAGCAGAGTATTCACATAAATACAGTATTCCGAGGTCGAGAGAACCGTGTAACATCATCACACTGAGATTCCCATTTGATCTTAGTTTTATTAACCAACAAAAACTCTTGGGTGAGCCATTCCATAGTTATCCAATGACTACAAGTATGTAACTCCTTAGTTCCCCCAGTAGCAATGAGCAGCCCAACATTTAGAGAGCGTTACATACTCTAATCTTAATGTATTAATATTCTTTCTCGAAACATCTTGACCAATAATATTTAAAACAATATGTTATTCTATATTATGATAATCTTCTCATGATTATTATCACATAACATATTACTTAAGGATTTTCTAATTAATATACTTTAAATCAATTACTTAATTAATTACATCACATTATAACAAAGTATATAATAGAAATTGAACACCTTAATTACGAACAAGATTGATTACTGAGTTAGATATATGTAACAAATTACATAATTTTCCATAGGGCATACTACTAACCCTTTGAGTATCAACGGATGTATCATTATCCTTTTCTCAATATATTTCGATTAGAAACATTTAAGGATTTATTATATATATATATATATATATATATATATATATATATATATCGATTCAATACTCATGGTTACGAGCACACTCATAACTACAATCTCGATAAAACATTTCTCTTAAAAAATACTTATATACGCTTAATGTAATTAATTCATTGTTTATGTCACTATATAACAACAAATATAATAGAAAATAAAACCAAAAACATATTATATTTCGAACAAGGTTGTTTAGAGAGCTAAGTTTATACGACTATTTACAAAATTGCCCATACGGCACAACCTTAACTCTATCAACGTTCCCCTAACATATCGTTAATCTATTATAGATAGATACAAAAAATATAGAGAGAATCAGACATATGCCTGTGTGAGTGAGAAAATATCACTAAGTATAAAATAACACCATGCTAATAAAACGTCATTGTAGACTAATGATACACTTAACATTTTCGTGTTATATGTATCCATCAAATCAATCCATCATACTATAGCATTTTAGTGATAATCATCTCCAAATAAATCTCATATAATTATCCTATGTATAAAACATTGAGATGATGGCAAGGCAACAACGTCTCAATATTGATATGCCTTTACGATCATATAGCATACCATACTTTCTTTACTTTGGTGTACCATGATCTATTATATGAAGATTGGTCATTTTCCAAATCTTTTCCTTACTACAGCCGGCCTTCTAAGACTGTGATTCAAATTACAATCACAATAGCGAATTAGATGAACATATCCATCTCCCCTGGTCCCTACACCATATGTCAGAAGACCTAACCATTGTAGTAACCAACAATAGTCATATTAACATATTCATAACATCAATCTTACATGTGTCAACATACATGTTCAAAAAACTCATCAACTTCAAGTATCACTCCATACAAGGTTACATACATCTTAACCTTATCACTCTATTGATACAAATTGTCTTCAACCATTTATATAGGTCTTCTGGGGTCCAGGTTCATATTGGTCACAACAAGCAATTCAGATGTCTGACATACTGATTCGGACATCTGACTGAACAATATGACGTTTGAATTTACAATTCAAACATCTGAATGCCTAAAGGATTAATTCCTTCGACTTTTCATTCATCTGGTCCCTAAATTCAATCGTTTGATCACAAATTTAAGACTTCTGGTCTAAAGATTCAGAAGTCTGATCTCTTTAAAATAAACTAGAATAATGCGAGTTTTTACTATAAAATTTTAGATGTCTGTATATTAACTTCAAACGTCTATTTGATTGTAAATATCTAGTTTTCGTTGTGTTATCGAGTTTTTCATTTGTTATCGAGTTTTTCATTGAGTATTTACATCAGTTTTCATTTTAACTATACATATATCTTAGGTATGTTATCAGAGTAAAATAAAACTTTTATATAATAATCATTCAATCAAGTTTGTCATGTTACATCGATATTCAGTTCAACTTAATTACAATTATAATTCCATACTCTTAAATTTATATCTTTTCTTTATTTCTCTTTATCATTTATCAATAATGTTTATTCATAGATACAGTCGTTAATTTATCCTCACACCACGGATATAACCATATTACTACCATATTCGTACATTATCTCAAACTATTTACATAAGTATAATTTATACTTATTTGCTCATTTTATGTATTCATTTTCTCCGTGTTTCTTAATCAAATGTCATAGTTCATCTTCCATTTTTCCATTTCTCATATCAGTTTCAATATCAATGTCTATATCATATTAACTATAGCGGCTACCCTAGTTAACCTACAACCAATAAATTAAAAGCGTATATGATATTATATATCTTAATTTGTAAATTTCACTCACCGACTATTAGAGAAAGCTTCTAATTTTGTTGGAATCCCCCTTTTCCTTCATTGTCTAAAAACTTGTTCTACTTGTTCTAGAATTAAATTCCTACGAATCGGTAATCAGTATCTCCTTATAGCTTTTGTCACTTGCCATAGCTTAAAAAGTTATTGAAATAGGTGAAGAATTTCCCATGTAATTTTTTGGTTAGGTTATTGGTTTGGTTCGTTTGAGAAGAGGAAGAGTTACTCTTCCCAGGGAAACCAGGTTATATCCAATTTGGTGCTAATAGGCCCGAGGGCCCCAACTTAGCCCAAACCTCATCCAAATTCTAATTCGGTTATAAACTTTAACTCCTTTGTCTGATTTATATGTTCTTATAAAGAACTTAACTAGATAAATTCGATCTTCGCAATGGTACATATTTCGTCATTTAATCAGTTCACCTATAAAAATTACAGTTTTACCCTTTTCTGCTAAAATTACCAAATTTTCCCTTCATTAATTATCACTGCTGTAAAAATCCTTTTCGGCCTTCGTCAAGGTCCTGCCTAAGCATTAGGCGAGGCTTTTCGTCTAGCAATCTGTTAGGCCTGCCTAAGCAAAGTTTACCATCTCACTCAAGAGTCTAAATGTGTATTTAAACACTTGTTAGACATTGTTTAAGGGCAATGTCGCATATAAGCATCGATGTGCTAGTTTTAAACGGTCTTGCATTCTAAGCTACTCCTAAGTACATCCAAAACCTCAAATTTTCAATTTTCATCCATTGACACTAAACAAAACACTAAAATTTTATTCAAAATACAAGAGTTGTCAATAACATCTATCTCTGATTAACCTCCACCTTAATGGTTAATCCCTAGTCCATACCATCCAGCGTCCACCGAACGATTTATACAACCTTTTAATTATTAATTAAATTATTAAAATTTGCGAGGTGTTACAAAATCACATAGTGGTTCCAGAAGACGTAGTGATATCGATAAGAAGTTGTCAGAGATTATTGTTGTCACACATGAGAAATTAGGGTTGTTATGGTAACGATAAATTTATCATTACCATACCATTACCAGTCAATCGGTATACCAGCATAATCTGTACGGTAACGGTAAATTTACCATTTTTTACGGTAAAACATCGGTAATATTTTTTCAAAACCAACGGTAACGGTAATTTACCAGTCCATTCATAATACATTGATATTCATGTAAGATGTATTACGAGCATTTAGAAGCAAGAAAACAGTTCAATTTATTTCAGTAATTCAACTCAATATGCACTTCTTTTCTATCCTTTATTAAGTGACCCAATGAGATATATAATGAAACATCATTCAGTGTAAAAATATATTAACTTGTTATTTTTCTAAAGAAACGATAATTTACCATCACCAGCGTAACGGTTACCAGTTTATCGGTATATCAGTCATCGATATACTAGTCAATCGGTAGCAGTAACGGTAAATCATTTTAGTTTACCAGTAAAAAGGTACGATAACTGTATTTACAAAATGGTAACGGTAACCATTACCATAACAGTCCTATGAGAAATATACCACCAATTATTGTTCTAGTTCAAAAGTCCGAATACAGGAAATAAAACGAACAACTCAAACTTTGCTGAAGCTTCTTCGATCCATCCAAAACCAATCGCTTGAATTCTGCGAATTGAAGAAGATTGTGACTTTAGTGAAGCATTTACTGTTGTTATACAACCTAATAAAAGAAGATTTGTTGAATGCTTTAACCAAACGATTTAGCAAAATGCGGACTAACGTGGAAGATGTGGACAAGTTCCACCTGAAAGCGTCAGGCATCTCTAATTAACGGGGTTAGTGCCAACAAATCGGTGATAGTTCTATATTTTCCGCATTTACTTTTCCAGAATGTAATTTGAATTTTCCGTATTATTAAATAAATTAATGCACTTTATTTTATTCAACTTACAATTGGTTAAAAATATAATTAACATCAATATATACTTCATTCCACATACTCCTTTAGTCCAAAAATGCATTTCCCTTTCCATAGAAATTTGCCGCTCAAACACTTCACTCAAGTTCCCATAGTTGTCTTTTATGTTTAGAGGTGGAAATAACTCCGTACTCGAGAAAGAACTGACAACCTCCTAAAATTACAAGAAAAAATAAGCTTGATTTAGATTGGCCCAACTTTCAAAATGAATGAACCACACTGATCAGGGCAAGTGATCTTATCCTTGTGTTATCATATCATTCCAACTGTCAACATCTCCAAAGGAAGTCGAAGTGGTACAGTTTTCAGACAACCAGAAATACACATAAACTCAAATATCATGTTAAAACAACTAGTAACTGTATAAACTTATATTAAACTCAGAAACATATAAAGATATCAGACAAATATATTGTGTGACAATTTTTAACGCTATACATCCATACAGGGAAATGTCAAGACATAACACTATATAGAGAGCTGGACTCTTCCAGTAGGCAGGAATTTTCATTGGACACTGCTTAAAGAAAAGGGCAACACATAATTACAAGGCATAACAAATGAATTAGGGAGATTGCATAAATCTGATCATATCAGAGAGCTTACTGCTAAACATATTTTGAGAGGAGTGTTTAGTTCCAGGTATCAGCCCAAGATTTTGATATATTTTCATCCTCCACGTAAACACGACTTCCATAATTGCTAGTCGAGTATTTTGATGTCTTTTGAGTCTGAAATAGATATATACAATAAGCATTGAGAAATAAATCATTAGTCTGAAACTAGAAGAAGTTAATTTAATGGTATCATTGATAAGAGTTCATGCAATTATATATTCACTGGGAAGAATTCTTATAATTCGACACACACACCCCTGTGTAATGCAATAATGCAATACAAACATAAATTTACAATAATAATAATTCATATATAAGCCATATTGACATTTTAGGAAATTATTTTCTTGTCAAGTCATATTTTTTTGTAAAGTTGTTGAATAAATTATGGTGTGACAAAACAATAATAATGTCCATAAATTGTTTGAACCTACAATACTGAAACCAAAACTTAGGGTAGGTTGTAAATTATGGTTTGGTGACTGCATTTAAAAGTAACAAAATTAAACCATTTATCCTGGTTTTTTAAAACAAAAATCCTACAGGGACAGGTAAAGAAGTCATTACTCAAGATTCCAACCATTATGCCATTGCGATTTGAATCCCGGTGTGTCCATTAAGACTCAAATCCTAAATGCATCTTCAAATGTAAACTATAGCTCTATGATAACATCTAATATATAGTTGTGTGGATAGTAAAAGAAATAGCAAAGAAGTAGAGAAGACTTGTTTCAAATTGTACACTTTTAATTTGCACACTTCCAAGCTTATCAAACATATCATCGCTTATAAAAATAAAAAAATAAAAAATGAATGAGCTTATGGGCACAAAGTTTACGACCAAAGACTTGTTTCAAATTGTATCTAACTTCCTTTCAATTTTCATTTTATATATACAGTTAGTATCATCATGAACAATACAATGTGAAATCAAAGACATAATTCGGTCCGAATCATGAAACTGAATCAACATACATTCATTGCTTTTAAAGTCCAGCAAGCTAGGCAAGCCTTAAGTTGACTGCCTTCATTAATCAACATAGATTAAAAGTGGGGAAAATGCTTCAAATACGATACTTGACAAGAAAATAAACTTGCCAATGGTATTACTGCAATTGACACAACACATATCATGTTCTTATTCATAATGAATGTGATAGCAATGCCATATGAGTTTGGCACATCAAAATCAAAAATGTAGCCATATTACATTTTATAATTATCAAAATTACCTTATTTATAAGCTTTTCGAATGCTTCAGGTCCATGCTCTTCGATATACTTTTCAGCAGCCAATAGAATATCATCTGGTCTATTGGAGACAGTCTTACTTTGAGGGAAGTGCCAAATATTTATGGTCTGATGGTTCACAAACACTGGTCTTATATAATGCTGATAAACATAAGACGCACCACTGAAGTAAGGCAAGACTAGCCAACAGTTTAGGGCTAGTTTAGCATAAGGCCAAAAGGGAAGCCTGCAACAAATTGTAGCCGCATTATCTTATTGTTATATTTATGAGTTTAACAGAAGCTGGACGGTTTTTGGAACTTAGGAAAGAGGATTTTAAGTTCTGCATTTCAAAAAGTATATTGATATGATTCAGGTATATATGTCTTATGAGTAACACAATTCATATCTTTATTTGTTCCTTATATTTGCTTTTGATTGATTGCTTATATTTTTCATAGATGGCTTATACTAAATGCCTGTATTATTTTTTCAAAGATTCGTCTATCCATTATTCCACAAGTTGAATTAGCTGGATGTGCCAATGAATACATATAATTATTGGCAGTTGGCATTAGTTGGTCTAAAGAACATTACAGTGATAACTAGCATTGACCTTTAACTGTCCAAGGCACACACTGAAGCCTTATAGTGCTTTGAAAAAAAAAAAAAAAAGATGCGGCAAGCATGCATATACCTAGCTATCCATTGACCCAGCATTCAGCATTCATATATCAATAGCTTTATTGTATATATACAAAAATTACCACTCAATAACTTTGGCAAAAGTGAGCTCAAAGAGTGTTATTAGGGAATACAGCACCCAATAAGTAAGCCACTGTTGATCATCCACAGGAGATTTTGTTTCAATTGCCTTCACTGAAGCATACCTGATTGTAACAAATATCACAGTTCATACTAATTTCAGTTTACTGTTCTTTGAAAAGAATTTAAAAAAAAATTATATAACTAATAGGAAACACGCTTACAGGGGATAAACAAGTGTTATCACAGGCCTGCAAATTGTCAAAAAACATCCTTCAGACATTGAATGGTTAATAAATTGCAATCAGTATTGCAAGTAAAATGAATACTAAAAGTTTGGAACTCAAAAAATGAATGTTTTCTCCAAAAGTTTTAGTGATGAGATCAATGTTGCAAAAACTGATTTTATGGTCCAACTTGTCTGAAATGAGATGTGAAGCTAATGGGCAATCAATTGACATCAGAAATGTGTGTGAGAGTAGGGTTCCATGACACCACTTTAACATCCATATCATATTTTAAGTTCAAAAAAAGATAGTACCCAGTGCACAAAACTCCCATGCATTTTAAGTTCCACTGTCTCAAATACTATAAAATTTGGTGGGTTTGTTCATATCATACTTAAGATCACCTTCGTAAAATTTGGTCTCAATTGAGTATCACTAGCACAATGAAATTGATATTTGAAATAAATGGTTAAAAATATATGTTTAACAGTTAATATGTTTTAAAACATTGAAGGGAATATTTTTTTTGAAATGGTCTCATTTTTTCTACACGTAACATTCATGATGTAGATTAAAGATCTACAAAATATAGTGTTTTGGATAGTGTAACTAAAGATATGAAGGGGCGCTAAAGGAGCATTATAAAAATAAAGTGTTATCTTGTATGCGTGTATGTGTATAGATGCGTGTGCGTAGACATACATACATATGTATGGGGTGTGTGTGCATGCCTGTGAGCGTATGCATACGTACGTACATACACACACACAAATATGTATGTACGCACGCGTACGTACGTATCATCATTGCTTTGAGAAGCCAATTAAGCCAAACCTTCCTTAAAAAAACTCTGATGTGTGTGCACGACAACCACACAAGAAAAAAACACAAATTGATGGTTGTATAATTGCATACGAAGGCAGTATTAGAATTCACTATTACAATCCAAGGTTTTCAAAATAGGATTTAAATCTTAAAATTCAAACTTTAAATCGAAACGAGATTTAGATCGTAAATCATAGACTCAAAAGGTTCGTATTTTAATGTGTATACTCACTTTGAAATTGGTTTTGTTGTTTGAACTTCTACATTAAACTTAAAACTCAATTTTCTCTTTTGTTCTATTTATATTTTGTTTTGAAAACAATAAAATTTTAATCGTGAATTCAAATAAGTATTATTATTATTATATTTTTTTGAAATTGGATACTTAGATGGTAGTACATATCAGTACTCCAAGTCTTAGGTAGTATACGACATACTATATGTCAATATATATCCAACGGTTGAGTCACGGTATGCAAGTTTCGAAACCTATGGCCTCTCACATCAAAGTCAAAGCGCCTAACCACTAAGACAGCGGTGCTGGTCAGAATTCAGCTAAGTATACTAAATATATTAGTATGTATCGAATGCTATTTTTAATTGCGGTTTTAACTAACTTTGAATTGGAATATAAATCGTAAAGGGAGGGATCCGATTTGAAACGGGATTTAAATCGTAAGATTTTAAGATTTTTTATAACAATACAAACCAACCCCCCCCCCCCACACACACACACAAACACACACACACACCCACACAACAAATACTATGATGAGGGTAAAGAAAGCATTTTGAATTGAGAAAACACTATATAGTTACAAATACACCATTCTCTTCAAGATAAAGGCATTCATATAACCTAAACATAAATCTCTTTATGTGCTTTCCTTGTTTTCATGAGATAAATTCTTACAGGTCAATTGTAACAACCCTCATTTCAGTTGCATACATATTTGTGTTACTGCATGGAATGTAGGATGAAATCAACAAGTTATTAAGATGACAATATATAGCTTATTTGCGCCCAAGTGAGTCTAAAGATTCATATAACCTTAACCCTGAGACCCATTATCTCCTCGTGAATCACTATATTATTTTCTACATTTGAATCCTCATCTATGGTTGTGTGCCAAGCTTTGGATTTAGGGATTACTGAGACATGAAAAGATTTAGACTTGATTGTTTTAAAAAGGAAAAAAACACTACAAAAGGTAAATCACGATGAGGGCTTTGATCATACAGCGGCAGACTGTAATTTGGAGACCATCGATGATCAGAGGCGGGGAATCAAAGAGGATTCAGGAGTTAGAGGAAAGATCTTGGTGGTCGGTCAGATTTGAGGACAGACTGAGTATCCGGTGATATATTGGTGAGCACTCACTCAAGCAAACTCTCATGCCTTGGAGTACAAATAGATTTTTTGACAAAATCTTCTTTGAAAACAGTTTCTGCCGTATATTTTTTTGCCAAGCAAATATTTTTATCAAAATTGTCCTGCATGTTGTTCCTTTCACTGAGTTTTGTAAAGAAATTTGTGTGCTACATTCAGAAGTTTTGTGGAGAAGCTTATCGTGCTCTATATTCAGATCATGGGGTCAATATATTAACATTCATTATGATTCTGATTTTGTTTGGGCTAATTTATTAGTACATGTGATGGTTTAGTTTGGGCTACAACAAAAATTAGGCCAAATCATAAGATTCGAAGTTTTAATCCAAATGGGATTTGAATGTAGATTCAAAAGATCCACATTTTATGGTTCGTGCACACTTCGAAATTGATTTTGGTGTTTGAACTTCTACTTCTAAATCTAAAATTCATTTTTTTTCTCTTAATCTTTTCTGTTTTGTTTAGAAAACATTTATTGAATATATCAATATGTATTGAATATTATTTCTCAATTGCTAACTAGGTTTGAATCGGAATGAAAATTGAATCATAAAGAAAGAGATTCGATTTAAAATGGGATTTAAACCGCAAGATTCTAAGATTTTTGCCAACGATGCATTAAGCTATAACAAACACTTGAAAATAGTAAATAGTGGGCTATAAGAAAATTTATGCTACCCTCTTATAGATGTTTTGCTCAATGCTTAAGCCCAGCATGCACTAAGCCAGAATCAAGACTTAGCTGTTCCATGCAAAACTTGGGTTTAGGTAACCTTCAAGTTTTGAAGCTTGCTTATCCTTATAATCATCAATGGTGCATTTGTATAGAGTAAAAAATGTCAACCCATTGTCTGGTAAGACGTATAAATATGCTTTACTTACCCAGACTCCATACACAAATAACTCATATGTTCCTAAGTGTGCAATAAAGCAATCAGTGAATCCCTGATGAGAAGTGAAATAATGAGCATAAAATTATTTACAAAATTTCTACACATAATCAGCCTTGTTTCAAATTTATAATCAAGAATACAACAGTCCTCTTACGAAAGTGTTTTAAATTTTTGAAGAACAACAGTTGATTGGTGGCACAATATCCAACAAATTAAAAGCTTGCAAAACATAAGTTTAAGAAAAGAAGCAAGCCCCATAATTGCTGTTTCAATAAGTTGGAAAACATACGCCTCTAATTTATTGATGAGTCTTAATGATTTGGTAACAAAATAAGATTATTTCAACCATCTAAAAATTATGGAAACATCTGTGGGCTGCGGAGGAATGAATCGCCTATTCTTCTACTGGGAGAGATGCACGAGTGACAGCTCCAAATGTAACACATCCACCACCTACCATTTATATGGCACCAACAAGATCCATTTGTCGAAATAAAAAGATAGGAAGTTGAAGATCTCCAATCCAACAATGAAGAAAAGTTCGTGTTCATTACATTATCAGTCAAATGAAACCAAACATTTCAATATGCAAGACAACCGACGATATAATGATGTCGCGATGGTGGTAACAAACTCTAGTTGATAAGATTTAATGGTTAAGGCTCGACAGCACAATTATCTGAGGTATTATATTAAGCACTATTAAAAACGACACGTTCGATTAGCTGTATTCCAGTTTGAGCTAATATTAATTCTCAATAAATATCTAAGCACAAAAAGAGAGAGAAACAATAAGTCTACAGCTATCAAATATAAATGTTTAATTATATACATGGAGTAATGTGTAACCATGTTTGAACTAAAAGATGAAGATGTAGTGTTGTTGTCATGATATTAGACAGATGATGCATTGATTATAATGGAAAACTACCATCGAAATTTGTAAACATGGAGTGTGATAATTATTTCTTAACTAGTGTGTAACCATGAGTTGCACATTGCACACAGTGATATTGTAGAAAAAAAATTTATAAAAATTATTATGCAATATATGGTAAAAAAAAGTTAAGATAAATAAGTTCAAATTGAACTTTTTATTTCCAAGTATGTAGTTTTTGTTATGTGATTTATATATTTTATATATTTGAATAAACATTAGATAGTTATTTTTGCTGATAAAAATGAGTTATATAATTATCAATGTTTTAAATCGTGGATTTTGGTCACGTTTCATATCGGGAATTCTAGAGACCTGATCTCGTATCAGATGAGATCTAGGACGAGATAAGTTCAACTCAGGCGTCCATCTCGGATTTAAATCTCATATCATAAAGTTCATTTCAAAAACATTCGATGTATATGTTATTTGCATGCCCAATAATATTTATAAATACTACCTTAAAAATAATTATTATCTATTGAAATGGTAATAATTATTGTTTAGGATTTAATATTTGTTAAGCAAATAAATGAAAGTTAGTACTCTTAACTAATTTAAAATTTAATGTTTTTTATAAATTTCTATAGATATAAATATTTATGTGCATAGATTTTAATTTAGTGTATGACTAAAGGCACCTAGGTTTTTGCTTTCGGCAACCGATCGCCTTTTTTTACACTGCGGTCGGCGAACAACAGTTAAGGGCAACAAGGCGCGTGCGACGTTGCTCGCTGGCCATGGTGGCCGAAAGCATAAATCTAAGTGTCATTAGTTGTACACTTAATTTAACATTTAGCTTTTAGTAAATTTTATTAAAAAATAAGAAATATATAAATTGAATTTCAAATAGTACTTGAGAGAATGACGAAAATACATAAAAATGAAAGTGCAATAGTATTGAATCAATATATTTTTATGCATTTAAATTTTTCTTGAAGCAAATATAATAAAAAATAAAAAATGAGTGTATAATATTATTGAAGTGATACATAATATTTGTTTAACAACTAAAAAAATGTTAAGTGAAAATAAAACTTGGAACATTACAAATAATATTGTTATTTTAACTATGTAAAAGAAATAATTTGATATTTAATCCACAGTTTCACTCCACAATAATTTAAATTTATAATAATCTAAATTTATAACAAAACTTTTCAAAAGGTAATTAATATTTATAATCAAAATATACTTTATTTTTATCCATTATTTACCCTAAATTATGAATATAAATAACTAAAATTAACATTTGTACAAAAACATATTAACTGAGGATATCTATTACTTTTCAAAAATAGAATATACAAATGTTCATCACTTATCATTAAAATGAATGTCGATTTTAACAAAAATAAATTTTGTTAATGACATGGCATCAACTTGAGGTACCAATTTCAAAATGAAAAAACTGTATATATATTTGGAATGATATACCAATTTCAAAAAGAAAAAAATTGTGTATATGTTTGTTTGTAATTAAACAACTTTAGGAAAAAAATGTGTTTTTGTAATAAAATACTACTTTTAGAAATAAATAAATTATGTGAACTTGAATGTAGAATAATGTAGAAGAATTAAAGATAATTTGTATATAATTGTGGAAATCTTAAACTGCATGGACTTGAATAAAAAATTAGTATTACATTCTTGTCAATATGAATGTGGGGTACATTGAATTGAATTGTCATTTAATAAGAATTTATTATACCAATTGACAATTATTAGTTAGTTAGATTATTTAAAGAAATTGAATTTAATATCACTTAGTTAAATTAAATATATGGGCTTATGTAACACAATAGGAGAAAACTTGTGAGAATTTTGTAAATAATTGTAGACATAATTAAATATTGTTACATAATTGTAGAAATAATTAAATGTTGATATATGAATGTAAAATGGTAGGAGAGGGAATTAGTAGAACGTTGTAATAATAATTGTAATAATGATAAACTCTAGTCAGTTAAAAATTAAATACCTAGAGAGAATTACGGAAAGAGATTTCTAAAGTTAATAAAAAGATAAAAAATTCTTTTGTTGTACTATTATTTACTAGATTTTAGGTAGGAAGTTTTTACTGGTCGAGCATAACAAAACTAACATGCATATGTTAAAACATATAAAAGCAAACAGATGGAATTTTCAATACATATTAGCTCGCCACTAACCGTAAATGCTTCAATTTTCAATTTTAAGATGAGCGTCCATTCATCATATTGGAACTCCAGTGCACGAAACTCCCGCACGATAGCGGGTTCTGAGAAGGTCGATAGTGTATGCAGCCTTTCTCTCGCATTGCGAAGAGATTGTTGCCGGACTTGAACCTAGGCACGCAGATCACCATGCATGTGACCTAACCATTCATCATATAGCATGTCTAAAATTGTCATATTCAGAAAAACTTGCCCATAAAATCTAGTCCACATACTAGAAATTAAAATAATTAGAATAGAAAATTAGTAACAATATGTGGCAATCATAAAGTACATGAAAAATAATTCTATTAAAATCTAAGATTTATGAATAGTAAAAATAACATTCAACTACCATAAGGGTTACTATCTTAAAACTTATGGTTCACGTGAAAAAATTGTTTTATTAAATACTAACTACATAAAGAGTAACTATTATAATTAACCCGACCATAGTTATACATAGTCCATTGGTAACAAAAGTGTTACAGCCATAATTATTGCTATCTTAATTACCATTTATTTTATAATAGGAAAGTAAGAAAAGCAATCAAATTGCTACTTCAGACTAATTACAAAACTTTTCTTATTACAACTCAAATTTAGTTTCTATATGTAGTAGCAAAGCACGACAGAAACTTTAATTTAGGATGTTCAAGATTGTCGTTATTCAAAAGCATGCATCCATCAAATTTAGTGTAGATATTAGAATTGAAAACAATGGAGGATAAACAGAAAAGGGAGTACAATTAATAATATTCAAGGAAACGTAGAACAATTTTGTTAAAATTTAAGATTTACGAACAGTTTAAACTTTTTAACTACAATAACTACTGTCATGAAGTTAAGATGAACATAAATATATTTTTTATTGAATACTAACCGCATAAATAGAAACTGTCATAATTATTTTTTATTCCTGACATAACTGTTACTACCATAATTATTTCTGCCTTAATTATTTTTTATTTTATTTTAAGAAAAGTATGAAAGGCAGTTAAGTTACTACTCCATAAGAATTAAAAAAACTCTCTCTTTTTTAACATGACTTAAATTTAGATTTCTATTTAAAAGGGGCACTATAAATCAAAATCATGAGAAAATGTAAGCTGAGTGAGGAAATCAGAGGAACTTAGTAACAAACATGGTGTAAATCACGAATCAAACCTCATGCTAAATTGTGTAGAAATCAAATCGGATTATGAATACACACGCACTAATTTAGTATTTATTATCCATTTCTTAGTATTTATTTTGATATATAAAATTATATGTTGTGAATGATTTGTTATTAATTATTGTATTGTTTGTTTATATTTATTTGGATAATCTATTTTTATATCATTATTCTGATAATTCTCTCTCATTTATTGAATAATAATTATATGAGTGATTCACCGTTGATATTGATTTGGATGATGATTTTAATATGATACGATGATGACAAATTTCTGTTTTTGGTTTATATTTTTTAATTTCTATGTGACAAGAAATTTGAATAAACGAAGTTATAATACCGTTTGGGATGAGACACTCGGTAATATTTCTGCGGTTATTCTCTAGACTCGTTATATAGAATATGAGTGATGGAGTGGAGTTTATAAATCGTGAATAAACATTTGAGTATCACGCAGTGGTATGTGATGCTGTTGTGATATTTATTCGGTTATTCATTGTAAGTAGATGACACTTACGTAACGGGAATAGAGTAGTAACTGCGAGGTGTTATGTAGTGATATATGGCTCTGTGCCTATAGTTAGTGAGACTTCAGGTCAATATGTACAGTTCCTATATGCCACAATGTAATCTTATTATGTTTGCTGGAGGGGACTAGATGGTCAGAATC
Source organism: Allium fistulosum (assembly GCA_030737815.1). Classification (NCBI taxonomy): domain Eukaryota; kingdom Viridiplantae; phylum Streptophyta; class Magnoliopsida; order Asparagales; family Amaryllidaceae; genus Allium; species Allium fistulosum. Next base: position 333,871,187 of record CM060906.1, read on the forward strand.
CACGCTGGCGGCCTGATCGCCGGATTGCACCCTAGTTCTGTGACACCCTAGATTTATAGAGCTCCGTATGTGTGTGTGTGTATAGCTTAGTGCTTGGCTTTGTGTCATTGCTTATGTGTCACCTAGGCCAGCAGTCTGTTACCTATAGGGGCATTTGTAGTATCGTGACTTAAGTTCTTCGCGTTGACAAGATACCGATGGGTACGTGTCATGATGACTATGAGGTAACTAAAGACTGTAGAGACTTGGTGTCTCTGAAGCTTGCTTAGTGCTACCAGTCTCCCTTCTGATACTGACAAAGTAGTAGATTGGCATATACGATTGATACATCTCACTGTAGTATTGATGTAGGCCAGGAGCCGCATATTATTATATGACTCTACTTGGGACTTCGTGTCTGTCGTACAGTCGTTTTCCATCACGTTGTTTACAGATAGACATTATATGAGAAGATGAGATTATACATGTGATTCATATCCAGTGTATAGTGGATTCTCAGTATTGATAGGCAGTCTACCCTATTGATATGTATTGATGATTTTTATAGAGATTGAGAGTTATATTTAAGCAATGCTTTGTGCTAGATTGATTATACTTTATGATATCTCCTCTATTAATACTTCTGAATTTGATGATTTTTCTGGATATGGATGAGTCACCCATTTGTGATGATTCTATGATTTTTGATATGTTTTCTATATGGGTGATGACATCTTTTGATATGAGAATTGATTATTTCAGATGGATTTGAGATATTTGGATGTTGTGATACTTTGATGATCGTTTATAGCACTATATACATTTTAGACATACATTAATATATTTATATACATCCTTTGATATGTTGTCATATGATTTGATTATTGATGTTAGTGTTATTATATTACCATCCCGTGTTTATATTGTGTTACCATTCTTATATACCTTTGATTAGATGTAGTCTTTTATTTATAACGCTCGGGTCAGTCCGAGATGTTTCAGATACAGAGACGACATGACCATCATTTATTATTGGGGTTAGAGGAGATTTATGTTAGGATTGATTGATGTATGTTATTTATATAACATCGATTTACTGTATATATTTGATACATTGTTACATAGTGATTGTATATTACATTTTGTTGAAAAATAGTTGATAGCTGAGATATTTGTATCTAAACTGTACCATATATCATATATATTATTTATTATATATTATCACTGCAATTGGCTGTGTTCTCTTTTATATATTGTATATTATGTATTGTTCTATTTTGGAGGCACACGTGTTTATTGTTTTGTACAGAAACTGTGTACGTATAATTGAGTTAGATATTTGGTATTTTAATATGTACCGGTGTTAGTCTAAGAGAATATTCATATGTGTATCCCATATAGCTTCATTCTCCGTATTTTATGACAATATTACTCGATAATACTTTTGGATAGTATGGGTATAGAGGTGAGGTGTTTTACAATTTGCATGCAAAACTTGGATTTTGAAGGCTTTAGTGGGTGATTTATCATCTCTCGCCTTACTATATATAGTGGAAATTAACCACAAGGGCCTATTTAGTAAGTGGAATTAGTTTCTAGGACACACAACTGAAATAATTACTATCAAGGACAAAACGTAAAATAATTAGTTTCTAAGACCTAAAAACCTATGAAATTATGTCCTTGAAAGTAATTGGACTACTGACTTTGTCATTGAAAGTAATTATTCAGCTGACTTTGGCCTTGAAAGTAATTTCTTTGAATGTGTGTCCTAGAAACTAATTGGACTGCAAAGTTTGTCCTTCTGGTAAAATGTCCCCTATATATATGTGTGTGTTTTAATATGTTTTAGACTCATTTTTAAAGTCAAAATCACGTTTTGATACTGTTTAAAAGTAAAATGTAAAGTAAAAACGAATTCAAAATGTTTTAAAGTATTCCGATCATGTTAATTTGATGTATGGTTGTCTTAATGTGTGTTAGGCTATGTTAGAGATATATTATATAATATCCCATAAATTTTGCGATAATTAAGTTGAAAAGAAATTAATTAATAAATAATCACATCAAAATATAGAGTTTTCACAAATGTCGAAATTTGGTTACGAAACCTACATCATTAGGTTCATGGTAATTTTCTGATCAATTTTCATATATAAAGTTTTTCAATCGAAGTTCGAACGAAAAAGTTATTAGCATTTGAACAATTCGAATCGGTAATAAATATGAATATGTAAGTAAGAAAACAAAAGGTAATTAACGAAAATTAATTGACATTAAAAGTTGCTTAAGGTTTAAGAAAAGTTAACGTGGAAATAAATTTTCTTGGTCGGGTGAAAAAAGGAAAGAAATTAACAAAATTTAACACGACAAATAAATTACCGTAAATAAACACGATCGGTCGACCCCGAACTTGGGCCGGTCGACCGTCAGCAGTCGACCGGTAAGGGAGGCGGTCTATCGGTTGAACTTTTAATTCGAAATTTCTGACGTGGCCGAAAGGTCCGGATTTGAAATAATTTTATCGAACAGCTGATATTAATTCGAACCTCTATAAATACGGACATAACCTCTCACTTTCTTCTCGTATTTTCTGAGCGACGTCGAAGCTCTGCCATTTTTTCTTCTCCAAAAAATTCTTAATTCTGAAAAATAACCAAACTAGCAGTTATTTTATGTTGAATATTAACTTATCTGTCTGCTAGTTCTAACTAATCTTGAGGAGGTACATACATAAGTTAATGAAAAATTTGCATATTCTATATAGAGAAGTTCTTTAAATCAGGAATAGTTATAGTTTATACATATATACAAGCGGAGAATAGTAGAGGATAATTGAGAAGAAGAATAGGGTCGAATCAAATCGTCAAAAACTATTAATTCCAAATCTAGAATTTAAATTAAACCCAAATCTCTTTTCTGATCTAGATTTCTGATAGATATATGTATGCTTGCGGTGCATGTATTCAAATAGAAAGTCAAAATGAATATCAGAGATTTGAAAAGCTATAAAGATGAGTGGAAAATTATATATCTTTATATAATACTGGATCTATATTGTTATAAATCTATTCCTATACGCATAAAATGTAATTGGAGTTGTAGGCTAAAATTGTGTACGTGTAATGAACTTATAAACCATGTCTGCATATTACGTAATTGATAACTTGAATTATATATTGCATGTATGTGAACCTGGAAAGTAGTGGGTAGTAGTAGTCCCTACAACAACAACAAAAACTAAGCCATTATTCCCAAACAAGTTGGGATCGGCTAGAGATGGAACCCAAAACTAAATGAAAAAAATCAATTTAAAAGTTATAATAATAACAATAACAATAGCAATAACAATAATAAAATAAAGTCAAATAAGTAAATTAATAATAATAACTAAGTAAAGTAAAATAAAATAAAAATATATATGTATATATATAAAATGAATGATGATAATAATAATACTAATAGTGATAATGATACTAATAGTAATATTGGTCAAAGACCAACCCTACGTCTTAGGCTCATGTTTCCTAATCCTATAATCTAAGACTTACAAAACTCAACGCTCATGGTTCTGGTACGTGTATCGCTAACTTCCACTCGCTCCGATCCGTTACCAGCTCTTCGGATATACCTCAATCCTTCAAATTCATTTTTACTACTTCCTCTCATATCAACCTTGGTCGACCTCTACCTCTCTTTGAGCATTCAACACGGCATATAATTCCAACACGCACAGGTGCCTCGGGCGGCCTTCGTTGAAGATGTCCAAACCATCTTAAGCGATGTTGAATTAGCTTCTCCTCAATTGGTGCTACTCCAAGATTATCACGTATATCATCATTTCTAATTCGGTCTCTTCTTGTATGACCGCAGCTCCATCGTAGCATACGCATCTCTGCTACGCTTATCTTTTGGACGTGTTGGCTTTTAGTAGGCCAACATTCTGCACCATACAACATCGCAGACCTGATTGTCGTTTTGTAGAACTTTCCTTTAAGCTTTTGTGGGACCTTCCTATCACAGAGAATCTCAGACGCGTGTCGCCATTTCACCCATCCCGCTCGAATTCTAAAACTAACATCTTCATCAATCTCACCATTATACTGCAACATTGATCATAGATATCGAAATGATTCCTTCTTGGGAACAATTTGTCCAGCCAGAGTGACATCTCCATCTTCCGACCTGACACCGTTGAACCCGCACTTCATATATTCTGTTTTAGTTCTGCTAAGCCTAAAACCCTTTGATTCTAAAGTCTGTCTCCACAGCTCCAGTTGTCTATCAACCTCAATCCTACTTTCATCAATTAACACAACATCATCAGCAAATAGCATACACCAAGGAATCTCACCTTATATACCCTTCGTAACCTCATCCATCACTAGAGCAAAAATGTAGGAGCTCAAAGCTGATCCTTGATGTAATCCTATGTTAATGGGAAAGTCACCGGTTTCACCATCGCATGCTCTGACACTAGTTACAACATCATCGTACATATCCTTGATAAGTGTAATGTACTTTGTTGGGACTCTCTTCTTTTCCAGGGCCCACCACATCACATTTCGCGGTACCTTGTCATAAGCTTTCTCCAAATCGATAAATACCATGTGTAGATCCTTCTTTTGCTCCCTAAACCTCTCCATAAGTTGTCGTATCAAAAAAATTGCCTCTGTGGTCGACCTCCCAGGCATGAAGCCAAATTGGTTTTTTGAAACACTTGTCATTCTTCTTCGTCTATGCTCAATGACTCTCTCCCAAAGCTTCATTGTATGACTCATAAGCTTAATTCCTCTGTAGTTTGTGCAACTTTGGATATCTCCTTTATTCTTAAAAATTAGAACTAGTATGTTTTTCCTCCACTCATCTGGCATCTTGTTTGATTTGAAAATATTATTGAACAACTTAGTTAGTCATGTTATCCATGCATCTCCAAGGCATCTCCACACCTCAATGGGGATGTCATCAGGCCTCAATGCCTTGCCTGTTTTCATCCGTTTTAGTGCCTTCTTTACCTCGGATTCTTGAATTCTCCGAACAAAATGTCTGCAAGTGTCATCAGAAGAGACGTCTATCTCGATCATAGTGCCATCACCTTCTTCATTAAATGGTTTGTTGAAATAATCTTTCCATCTATTTTTTATCTCCTCGTCCTTCACCAAAAGTCTATTATTGTCATCTTTGATGCATTTAACTTAGTTGAAGTCTCTTGTCTTCCTCTCGCGGAGCTTAGCTATCCTATAGACGTTTTTTTCACCCTCTTTCGTACTTAGGTTATGATATAGATCTTCATACGCCCGACCTCTTGCTTCACTCACCGCTCTTTTTGCGTTCTTCTTTACCACTTTGTACTTTTGCATGTTGTTCTCGCTCCTGTGATGATGTAAGCACTTATAGCATTCCTTCTTCTCTTTGATAGCCTTTTGCACATCACTGTTCCACCACCAAGAATCTTTAGGTTCGTGTTTATTTCCTTTCGCTATCTCAAACACCTCGTAGCCACTTTCTGAATGCGTCTTGCCATCTCATCCCACATGTGATTTGCTTCTCCTTCCATATTCCATGCCCCTTCTACCATCACTCTATCCTTAAACACCCGTGAGGCGTCTCCTTTGAGCTTTCACCATTTCGTCCGACTAGTCTTGGCTCCTTTACCCTGTTGAACACGTATTCGGAGACGAAACTCGGATATCAAAAGCTGATGCTGTGAGATGACACATTCTCCAGGTATGACTTTGCAATCTACACAAGCTCGTTTGTCGTCTCTTCTAGTAAGTACAAAGTCAATCTGGCTAAAGTGTTGGCCACCACTAAAAGTAATTAAGTGTGACTGTCTCTTCCTAAAGAATGTATTAGCTATCATGAGGTCATAAGCAATAGCGAAATTCAATATTTTTTCTCCTTCTTGGTTCCTATCGCCATATCCAAAACCACCATGCACTCTCTCAAACCCCCAGTAGTTGTACCAACATGGTCATTGAAATCTCCTCCTATGAAAAGTTTTTCGCTACTAGGCACATCCCTAACCATGACATCTAGCTCTTCCCAGAAATTCCTCTTGACGGCTTCACTTAGACATACTTGTGGGGCATAAGCACTAATGACGTTCAGAATTATATCACCCACTACCAACTTAACTAGGATGATCATGTCCCCTTGTCTCCTAACGTCGACCACTCTGTTTCTAAGGTTCTTGTCAATTAAAATATCTACCCCGTTCTTGTTACACTCTTTTCCCGTGTACCATAACTTGAAGCTTGTGTTCTCCACCTCCTTCGCCTTTTGACCCGTCCATTTGGTCTCCTGAACGCATAAGATATTTACACGTCTCCTAGTCATAGTATCAACTATCTCTCTTAGCTTTCCTGTTAATAATCCTACATTCCAACTACCTAACCGAATCCTACTTTCATCGACTAGCTTTCTTACCCTTCGCACCCGCCGAGTAAAGTGCGAAGACCCTTGCTCATTTATCACTACATCGGGGCGTCGATGCAGCGCGCCACTAAGGGAGTGACGACCCAGCCCTTGCATATTTTTCACCATACCCGAGCCTCGATATGGCGCACCACTAAAGGAGTGGCGACCCGGCCCTTGCTCACTTTTCACCATACCCGAACCTCGATATGGCGCGTCGCTAAGAGGGTTACGCCCCAATGAAATATAATTAGGTTCCATTTCCATAAGAGAGGCTGGGGTTTTTACGTTGGCTCGCCAAGCCTATTACAACCCTCCTCCTTTATCCTGGCCTGGGTAGTAGTCCCTGAATTTGATAAATTATACTGTAATTCCAGAATTGTTGATTAACTGATTCATGCAAGTAAATGTAAATTAGAAGTTATCAAAATATATTGTTAGGATTTAAGTAGTATTTTAATTCATTGGAATATAGGGTATTGCAATGTGAATTTATATAGATTATCAAGTTCAGATTTATAAATAAAAGCGTATCGTTTGAAATAATAAGAAATACACCTAAAAGAAACAGATATACAAAATAAGGATATTTACCGTACTGTATATTGTCTATTTCAATAACTATAAAAAAGATAATTCTTTGTAATTCCAAATGTGACACAAATTCTCCTTTCGAATAAGACATAGAAATTTACATTGTTAATCTTTCCTTATGGAAGAGATGCAATTCCAATGCATTACAATGCAGAATCCCTAAGAATTAAAGAATCGTAAATGTGATAATAATAACGGTCTAAGAGAAGAATTAATATATATGCAATATAAGCAAGACATAAATCAAATAATAACGATGAAAATGTAAGCAAGTAATAATTTAAAAAATAAAAAGAGTATGAAAAGTTCGTTAAACAAGAGAGGGTAGTAAATGTTAAAAAGGAATAGAAGGAAAAGTTCAATAAAAAGAAATGGAAGTAAATGGAAAAAGATATTTAGATCCTTTAAAAGGAAGTGGTAAATGGTCTTAAATTAAAAATTAAATAGGAAGTAAACGCATTAAAAAATAAAGAAATGTTATTAACGGTGAACATTGGAGGCATAATAATTAAACAAGTAAAAATGAATATATACACACACACGCACACATGCAACCTCAAGCATGCGTTTATGACAAGTGTGAATTATTAGAGTTCGTAAATAACTTAGATGGATAAAAGTGATATAGTCATTAGAATGGATTGGAATGCGAGGTCAGTAATGTTACACGATAGGGGCTACCAACATTTGTGTATACATTATACTGATGTGGGACATATCGAACTGTAAGACCCATGAAATTATATGCGTTTGCACATAGGTGAAGGAATACCGCAGTAGGGCTACTTCAACTTTTTGGCAAGGGTATTGTCTTGATTGCTCTAGGCAATCTAAATGGTACGGTGAGCAAAGATCAGCGCTATGTCAGTGTGTTGGTACCATATTAGAAAGTAGGTGGTGTACATAGGTCGAGAACGTCATCGGTCATATGCGGTCAGCGGGAAAGGTGACATCGTCACACCAAACGGGCTACACCTTCTGCTACTGCAGGTTACATTAGGTCATGCACCGCCACAGTTGTTTGCTAATTTGTTTGTTAGGAGCATGGCTAGATAACTCTTAAGAGAGATCTTTCAAAATGAATAAGGTAGTCCGTGGAGCTGAGTCCATAATAGTCCGCGGAGCTGAATCCTTTATAGTTCGTGGAGCTGAGTCCACAATAGAAAACAGCCAAATAGAAAATCCCCAAGGCAAAATAGAATACGACTGAACTATATGACGTCGTTATTAGGCACTACGGAAGTTCTTAGATATGCATGACGATAAGACGTGATACTGCGTTGATGATGGATCCTTACGAGGTGCTGGGTTAGGGATACTAGCGGAGATAGTATCTTGGTCCAAAAAGGGACTGTGGTACCTATATATATACACACACACACATAGTTATGGTCTACTTCAGGTAGATGGAACGTATCGTACGCGTACATGAAGTCGAGACGACTAAGTAAAATAAAACAACACAACATGTAATGAAAGACAATCGGCATAAACTGGTGTTATGTGTAGAGTGTACAATTTACCAGTCACCAAAACGTTGTTATGACCCCCTCATTACAACTCACAGAATAGCTTTAGGGGGACGGCTACTGGTGCAAGGCGGGAACTGTGGAAGGATGGGTTTCTTATGCATACTTGACACCGACTAAGATACCATTGACACAAAAAATGGCACAACACCCAAAAATTAGTAGAAATATCAAGATTTAGCTTAAAATGTATGCAAAAAGTAAACGGACACAAGAATTTTTTACAGTGTTTCGGCTATTTCTGACCAACGTCCACTTTATATGTTATTGATTATAGAATTAGAATCACTAGTACAGGGGATCTACTGATCTGAAGCCTTGAACAGTAAATAGTTGCTTCCTTAGTGACTTTAACGGAGGAGGAATAGGATACGATGAAGAAGGGCCAAAAGTCCTTTTCTAGTAGACATATGGTTGGTATTAATAGAGAAACAGCTCTGCAGATCCAGAAGCTTATGCTATATAAGGTCAGATCAAGCCCAGAGATGTGGAAGGAGGCCCGCTTGCCGAAGAACCAAAAAAGACCTCTTATCTTTTAACAATATCTAAATATGCTCCCATCTTAATTAAAATTAAAATATTTATATTTTATACCTTAGTCAATCACTCTTATCTTTTAACTATCTTATCTTTTAACTAAAACTTCTCCTACCTTAATTAAAACACAAATTTTTCGTCTACTAAAATTAAATCAATCGGTCTTATACCTAAATCGTTCATGCCTCAATTAAAATGCAAAATTTTCATTATTGAAAATACTAATTTTTTATACGTTATATAACCAAGTCAATCAATCATATATATCTTAATATTGTGCATTTGTATAAAACAAAATTCACGCGCAAAGCACATGCCATAACGCTCGTAATAATAGTTGTAATATCTTTGATGTCACGTTTTTTTGTGTAGACTGCAAAGAAATCTCCTCTACAGATATTATTCAATCTTAATATCACGTAGAAATAAGATTTAACAAGTAAACTTCCTTTACAAATTCGAAATGTCCCTCTACAAATATTACAAAATCTTAATACCACTTAAAATTAAGATCTAACTAATAAGCTTCCTTTATAAATTTGTTTTTTGTTAATTAATAATAGAAATAAAAATTCAAACTTACAAAAAAATAGGTGTTACAACTTAGAAATAAAACCTCAAACCAACTATAAATGATTTCATCGCAAAAATATGACTAAATATTTGTGCAAATCATTTTCTCTTGAATGCGTTAAACATATACAATTTGTAAAAAAAATTCACACGCTTCGTGCGTGCCATAACGCTCGTATGTGTATACATACATACATACACATATATATATAATCAAATAAGATACAAAAAAGAATTTAATTATAAATAATAATAACATATAAATATACTTCAATGTAACTTATAGCAAAATAATTTCCCGTGAATGAAAATGAGTAAGAGTAAACTAATATCAAAATAAATCAGCTCTAATTAAAAAAAATTATATTCAGAAAATCAAGAAAAAACATATTAGGTAGCACGAAATAATAACAAAACTATCTTTTAAGCATAATTTGAATGTAGGTTTCTTATCTATAGTAGGGTACACCACAATTCAAACCCCATGCTAAAATTTGTGCAATGGTTTCCACAACTTGAATGTAAGGGAAAATTACTTTCCCTTACATAACATAAGAACTTATCTATAGCAAAACAATGCTTACCAAATACAATGAATTTGGAGATATCAAAGTCGAGTAATCATGACTAAGGATAACTCTTCATCATAGCTTAAACACATGGTTTTAAACCCTAAAGAGTTAGGTGATTATTGTTTGATGAATATTAAGATCAATAGAAACTGAACTAATAAAAGGAGGATAAAGCTCATGGAGAACCAAATGAGAAGAGAGAAAGAATTGAAGGAGAATTCTTTGAGGAAAATAAAGCGAAATTAGAAAGTGAAAACTCAAGAGCAAATTTTGTAATAAGGAATTTAGTGGATTTAATATAAAAGAAATGGTGCTATTTCTTGTTCTTGGTTTACCACTATTTCTTCTTCCTTGATCTAAATATGTAAACAAACTTAATTAGCAAATCATAACATACGCCAAAATGAAATGTGTAAAATGTACAAAATGGTAAAAATATCTGATCACTTCTCTAAATCTTTTATATCACTAGTTTTTGTTAATATTTTACAATGTGATTGTGTTGATGGTAGAAAATTTGTTGATTTATCATAGCAGAAAATTTGTTGATTTATCCCTATTATTGTGATCTTGGAATTGGTTATCCCGGCTGGTTGGAGTTAAAGACCTTAAGATAGAAACAATGCAACATCTGCTCGATTGGAATTATATTATCTCAAAATAAATTCACTCATAATTAGTGTTACTTAATCCAATTAAAATCCACGAACCAAAGAATCAATCGACCAGAGTCTCCCCAATCTAACGAATTTCTTTGAGCTTACAGCTTTTCTAATTATATCTACAAATAATTACAAAATTCAATATGCTGTCCTGCTAAACTGTACTAATTCATGTACCAAAATCACAAAACAGTAAAGCTAATATATTTGCAAACAAGAAGATACGGAGATAAAATAAACTCTAAATAGTAGAAAAAACACAAGGTATAAGCAAGTAAAATTAAATATTCAACTAACTGAAAGGGATATATCTTACGCTGCTAAAACATCAAAGTTTTTCAACACCACTTTAATGAATGACCCAGAACTCATTTTTCTCCTGCTCTCGATTTATCTAGAAACTTCACTTTATTGTTTTAGGAAGCAAGAGGTAAAATATATCTGTTTATCGAGTGACAAAGAAGAAGACAGTAAATATAGTGAATAATTATGGGCCGGATCGTGTTGAATCTGAAATAGGGCCCAAATGTAAGTGAGATGAAATAAGTTTTTGACCGAACTTAAAAGAATCGCATGTCCCTGTTTTTTTGATGTTGTTATATAAAAAGTCCCTGCAGAAATGAATATGTAAATTTGGTCCATATTTTTCAAAAATAAAAAAACGCAAAGTGTCTTGCACTTTTCTAATTTTGAAATATTTTTCGAAATTTTCGAAATTTTGAAAAGCGCAAGTTAACTTGCACTTTTTATCAGAAAAGCGCAAGCTAGTTTGCGCTTTCTAATTTTAAAATTTTTTTGAAACTTTTAAAAATTTTGAAAAGCGCAAAGTAACTTGCGCTTTCTATCAGGAAAGCGCAAGCTAGTTTGCGCTTTCTGATTTTGAAAATTTTGAAAATTTAAAAAGCGCAAGCTAACTTGCGTTTTCTTATTTAAAAAAAATAGAGACTTAATTTACATACTTATTTCTACATGGACTTTTCTTATAACGCTATCAGAAACAGAGACCTTTCGTGCAAAGCCCCTTTTTTAACCATATAAACGTCAGATATTCATAATACTCGCCACAGGTCACGATATCAGTCTGTATCGTTTATTTTCTGTACTGATAAAAACTCCTGGATTAATATACTAGGCCAGCTGTTTGTTTTTGGTTCGGTTAGTCGATTCATTTGTTCGAATTTTTTAATGAATGGTCTTTTAATTACAGGTGTAATTCAAAGGTACGCATGGAATTAAGTATTATTTGTATTTGGTAGAACAACATAATCATTTTTCTACATTAAGAAAAATACTTGAACTAATACATATTATTCAATATGTCGTTTTGCGTGTAACCAAATAAACAAAGGAACCACCTATTCTTACCACAAATAAATATGTCATTTACTTCGTGTTGGAAAGAAAGAAAAAAAAATAGAATATTATTTACCCCAATATATTTGGACTAATTAAGTTAGACTACTACTTTTCTCCACCCAACACCAGCATCTCATGGTATATATTATTCAAACATGCAGTCTCTTAAACTACAAAGATATCTCAATCAATGGCAATCCTTTATAATTTGTAGTTGTATGGTATGTGTGTCACTCTTTTATGGATGCAACATGCAAGGTGGAACAAAGTAAATATAAGCTAGACATTGATTTATTCATACAGATGAAAACTAAAATAACATTTTGAATCAACTACGCTATACAAACATTTTTGAACATATTACTCTGACGTTAATAATAGTTGAGTGTCAAGCTAACTACCCTTGCTTAAAAAAGAACAAGAACTGGATACATGTTACCTGCTGTGATACCAACTACAAATTTCTACAATCATAACTTTAATTCAAACCAACCTATTTTTCATTTTTATAGTTCAAAATCGCATGTATGAGCATCGAGTCCAAACTTGATTATTTTTTGTACATAATATGCAAAATGATGTACAATTATTTGGCCTTTAAAACCATCATCTTCCCTAAAACATGATCGTATATTTCCTCTTTAGAACTATTAGAGTCATCACAAGAACACTACTAGGAAAACAGTAAATTCCAACGCCTCATTTCCAACGGCCGCCAACGGCTATTCCAACGATTTCCAACGGTCCGTTAATTTTTTACGTAGCCGTTGGAAACCGTTGGAATCCATTGGAAATAAGCCGTTTGCGGCCGTTGGTAGCCGTTGGAAATTTTCCTGAGATAACAGGCCGAGACCAGACCTGCAATTCATTATCTCTTCCCCTACTTAATTTTTCCCCAAATCTCCAATTCCCCCACCTCCTACCCAACTGCTACCGCCCCAAGCACCAACCCGACAGCCTCCGACGCCATCTACAAGCTGCTCCGGCCAATCTCCACCCTTCTAGCTCTCCAAATCGGTAATTTTTCTAAACCTAATATTTAGGTTTTTTTAGATTTAGGGTTTAATTCGAATGTTGATTGATTCCTAATTGTTAGTGTATGCATATTACATTATGTTATCCCCTAATTGCAACTATTATAACATAATGAACAAGTTATTATAATTGATTGAAAATTTTGTAATTTAGGATATTACATTAGTTTATGTTTATTTGGTTATAAGTATATTGAATGTATGTGTGTGATAGAGTTTATTGCATTTGGAAGCCGTTAGAACGGATATTGCATTTGTGCGAACACGAGCTTTGTATTTGTGCGAACACGCGAACATTTGGAAGCCGTTAGAACCAATATTAATTAAATGAGTTATATATTAAAATTTAATATAAACAAATATTTAAATCCTTAGATATTATTCGGCCCCGTCTGACAAGTGTTGTATATGATCGTTTTAGGGTTATCCGTTTTTCCACAAAACGGACAACTCTATTCATCTGATACATCATTTGTCGGATTTGTCCCAGTATTGGACAAGTTACAAACACTATAAAGTAATTATATTCCGTAAATCATATCATTTTAAACGGTTCCCAAAATTTCGACGGCATTTCCTTTACGTTCCTTGTGTACACGCATTTGTGTACGATACAAGGAACACGGGGGAAATGCTGCCGAAATTTTGTAAATCGTTTAAAATGATATGATTTACGGAATATAATTACTATTGTGTTTGTAATGGGAAGTAGGATGACCGACCATCAAAGAAAGACACATTAGTGGTAATGAAACAATAGTTGCTTATTTAAAATAAAGTTTGTGAAATTAGCAGTTTGCGTCCGTTGGAAGCCGTTTGAAAATTTCCTGTAAAATATAAAACAAATGATTTATAACATTTTTACTCTATCATAGGTTTTCTAGTAGGAAAACATGGTCAATTACTTTAATGATCGGAGCTGGATGTATCAAAGAAGGGAAATTAGTGGCGCAATAAGCGAACATTTTCTAAAAGGGGTACAAGTGTTCATCGAATTTGCTATAAGTAATATTGGAAACGATGAAGAAATTCGTTGTCCGTGTAGTAGATGCAAATTGTTGAACTATTTAGAACCGAATATGGCTAAGGTTCATTTGCGCCAATTCGGTTTCGTACCCAATTATTTGCTGTGGGATCGTCATGGAGAAATTGTAGTCCCTAATAATCAAGAACAGTCGGTGGAGGTCATCAACGAAGAAGGTAGTACGAATCTCATAGAACATATGGTCGAAGATGCAGCACGATCAATGTTCCCTACCGTTGTAATTGATAACGACGATGTTAACATCGAAGAGGAACCAAATGTTGGAGCTAAAAAAATATATGATTTATTGGATCATGCTAAAAAACCCCTTTGGAATGGATGTTTAAGCGGCTCTCAATTATCGGTAACTGCAGAATACATTGCAATGAAATCAAAATACAACCTTACAGAAGCTGGATTTACGGCTGTTGTTCAAGCTGCTAAACGTCATATGCCATCCGATAATTTAATGTGCGAAAATTATTATGAAGTGAAAAAACTTATGTCATCTTTCGGTTTGCCATATCAAAAAATAGATACATGTTTAAAGGGTTGCATGTTGTATTGGAAAGAAGACATCAATCTTAGAAATTGTAAAATATGTAATCAGGAAAGATACAAATCGAGGAAAAAGAAGGGAAAAGAAGTTCCGTACAAGCGTATGCATTATTTGCCCCTCACCCCTAGACTTCAACGATTATATGCATCATCTGTAACAGCGCATCATATGAGATGGCACAGTGTGAGAACACCTCAAGAAGGTACGTTGACACACCCATCCGATGGAGAAGCATGGAAACATTTTGACAAGAAATATCCCGATTTCGCAGCGGAGAGCCGAAATGTTAGACTAGGTTTATGTACAGACGGCTTCTCACCGTTTTCTCAGTTTGGTTCTAAATATTCATCTTGGCCTATAATAATCACACCTTACAATCTACCTCCGTGGATGTGTATGAAAACTCCATATATGTTTCTCACGATTGTTGTCCCTGGTCCTGATGATCCGACACAGGGCATTGATGTTTACTTACAACCGTTAATTGAAGAGTTGAAAATATTATGGTATGAAGGAGTTGAAACATACGACATATCAAAAAAGAAAAATTTTCGGATGTTCGCTTCTTTGTTATGGACTATTAGCGATTTTCCTGCATATGCAATGCTTTCGGGTTGGAGTACGGCCGGTCGTTTTGCTTGTCCTTATTGCATGGAAGAAACACGAGCATTTTCTTTGCCAAATGAAAAGAAAATTTCATGGTTTGATTGTCATCGATGTTTTCTTCATATTAATCACCCTTTTAGAAGAGACAAAAAAAACTTCATAGCTAATAGACATGAGACTCTACGACCACCAGCGGTATGGTCAAGCGAGGATATATATGAACTTGTAAAAGATTATCCAAAGATACATGAGACCGGACAACAAGAAGAAATTCAAGGTAAATCGACGTTTCATAATTGGTGCAAACAAAGTATATTCTGGGAATTACCTTATTGGAAAAATCTATTAATCCGTCATAACATTGACGTGATGCATAACGAAAAAAACGTATTTGATAATGTGTTTTATACAGTTTTGAATGTGAAGGGCAAGACTAAGGACGATCTGAAATCTAGACGTGATATAAAGCAAATATGCAATCGTCCTGAGCTTCATATGACTCCTGACAATAAAAAACCCAAAGCATGCTATGAACTAGACAACAACCAAGTTAAAGTACTGTTACAATGGGTGGAAGGATTACGATTTCCCGATGGAATTTCCTCTAATCTTCGTAGATGTGTCGACTATAAAAATGGGAGACTGAGTGGAATGAAAAGCCATGATTGTCATGTAATGATGGAAAATTTATTACCCATCGCTTTCAAAGAATTGTTACCGGTAAAAGTTTGGACGGTAATAACAGAACTTAGTTTATTTTACAAGGAGCTTTGTTCAACTACGTTAAAAGTTGACCGTCTACTTAAACTTGAAGAAGAAATTCCTATACTGCTCTGCAAACTGGAGAAAATATTTCCTCCGGGTTTCTTTAATGTAATGGAGCATTTACCTGTTCATCTTCCATATGAAGCACGTCTTCGAGGTCCTGTGCAATATGGATGGATGTATCCTTTCGAAAGGTATGTTACTATATTGAGTATGCAAATGTTGATTTAAGTATAAATATAGTAGTTAATACTTAACCCAAATAATTTTTATTAGGTACTTAAATCATTTAAAGAAAAAAGTGAGACAAAAAGCTCGAGTTGAAGGCTCTATTTGCAAATCATATATCGAAGAAGAAGCTTCTTTCTTTTTCTCTCATTATTTTAAAGACCATGTGAACTTATCATTTGTAAGTGTTCCGCGTAATGACGATGAGGCCGTTGAACAAGATTCTTCTTCTGAAACAGTATTATCTATTTTTAAACAACATGGCCGACATGCTGGAAAATGTGAGGAAGTATGGCTAGATGATAAAGATTACCATGTAGCACACACATATATTCTTCTTAATTGTCCTGAAGTTGCACCATTTGTTAGGTAATTAGCACATTCCAAGTTTTGTTAAATTTAATACTACACGTGTGAATAAATAATAATGTAATATATCATGTTTGTGTTTGCAGTATTTATGAATCACAAAATCCAGGTGGCGATTTAAGCAAAGATTTCAGTACTTGGTTTTCGAAATACGTTTCTGATCCCACAAATAATGTGCTCGATAAAGGACTGAAACATTTGGCGTTTGGACCGAAAAGAAAAGTTAATACGTATCCAATATTTTTTGTTAACGGATATAAATTCAATACCAAAGAATACGGTGCTGAAAAATTAACAAACAATACTGGTGTATTTGTTAAAGGCAGTGATGACCCTAATAATCATATAAATGATTTTTATGGCGTGTTAACTCAGATATTGCAGTTGACATATTTTACAAGACCCGTGGAAGATGTTTATTTGTTTAGATGCAACTGGTTCAGCAATATTCCAGGTTCTGGTATTAACGTGCATCCACAATATAATCTTATAGAAATTAAACATACCTCGCGTTATCAAAAGTACGACCCATTTATACTAGCCAAACAAGCCCTACAAGCTTACTATGCCCCTTATCCATCTCTAAAAAGGGATAAAGCAGATTGGTCTGCGGTTTTTAAAACCAAAGCAAGATTTACGTTCGATGGACAAAATATTCCAGACGAACAAGCCTATCAAGCAGATCTGGAGGAAAATGCTGAAATAGCAATTACAGACGATCAAACTGATTTTGGACCTTTAAATGATGAGACACATGTATTAGTCGAAGCATTTGAGAGTGTAGAGGAAAACGACATAGAGCACGAAACTGAGTCTGAATCAGAAAACGATGAGGACGATTGAGTAATATCCGGTAATTTTTAAAAGTATTCACATTACATTGATCTCTGATTAATAATGCATTTATCCAATTTACACAATTTTAATGACAATAAGTGTATTACATTTTTTAATGGTTCATCATATCATGATTATTATGAATTGTATATGTATGTATATATGGCAGGTATATTTATTATGTCCGGTTCTGGTTCTGGTTCTGGTTCTGGGTCTCGGCGACGTGGCTCTTCACGTCATGTTGGAGAGGGTAGTGGTGAGCAACCAGCTCGGCCACTTGTTTACTTGCAGCCTAAGGCTGATGAGACGTAAGTATCATAATTAGCAAGCATAACATTTTAATTTTTTAATTGTACATGATATATCTATAATTGTCTAAAGTTCAATTTTATATTTAACGCAGTGGATTTGAGTTGGAGCCATCCAAAGTGGTTCTGAACATTTCGAAGCAGGCGTACATGGCTAGGATGACCGATTGCTGGCCCAAGTGGGGCAAGATCCCCGACGACGTGAGAGAGACGATTTGGCAAGATTTTCTGGTAAGTGTATACCGCTTTACAAGATGATTAATTAAATACAAATAAATAATTAGTAATATTTTCTCATTGTACAGGGTGCCATAGATTTGCAAGAGCCTGACGTCAATTTAGTTCAGCGACACTGGAACTCCAGGATCGCGAAGAACTATAGGGAGACTATGTCGGAGACTAAAAAAGTAGGAAAGAAGCCCAAGTGGATGAGCGCGACTGTATGGGAGAAGTGGGTTGAGTGGTGGAACTCTGAGGAGTTCAAGGTAACTCTAAAATAAATCTCAGCAATTTTTTACCGTTTAACAAATAATTAATCATTGTAAATTTGCAGGAGGAGTCAGCTAGGAACTCGGCAAACAGGAGTAGGAATCCTGTATCACACCGTGGAGGCTCCAAATCTTTCCAGCATCACCGCGAAGATTTGGTAAATTTATCTATTATGTATATTGATCAGTTCAGTAATAAGTTAATTATGTACAGTTAAATTATCCAAATTATCAATTGTAGGAACGTGCTCGTGGAGGCTCTGTTGGCTTAGTGGACGTGTTTGCTCACACCCACGCGTCTAGGCAAGTAGATGAGGCTGGCAATATCATATATCAGTGGGGTGATCAAGATAGGGCGACCGAGGCATATGTATGCATTTTTAAATTTCTAATACTTACACCGATAAGTTTATTAATTTCTAGCTATGCGAAATAATTACATGCTACTATTTTTCAACTGAAATTGTTTTTTTTTCATTTTAGTCGAGGTTGCAGGAGGCACAGGCTAATGCGCTTCAGCAATCAGGTCGTGATGCGCTGACACAGGAGGAGCAGGATAACATTTTTACTGCTGTTATGGATCCGGCGCAACGGAGTAGACGTTTTGGCTTCGGGAACCTAACGGTAAATAATTAATCCTTTTACGTATTTACAAAAAATCAGCGTTTTAGATATATAATGTTATACTATTTTATATGCTGAGACAATCCTTTTGCTATTATTTCTATTTGCAGGCTCGACAGGCTCGACAAGCTCAAAAAGACCAAGACAAAGATGAAATCAAGGAGCTTAGAGCTATGGTTGAGCAGCTACGGGAAGAGAATCGTCTACGAGCCATCCAGGTGGAGCAGCTGGATCAAAAGCTTGCGCAGTATTTGCAGAATCATGGTACCCTTCCTTCGTCGTCTGGTGCTTCGGGAGGCGACGAGGATCCTTGAGGAGGTATGTTTTTGATTATATGTGCTTGAACAATGTATATATTGACTTGGAGATGTTTTGATGTTGTATATATTGGTACGGAGTGGGTGAGAAATATTTTGATGGCATGTACATGGTACATTGACATTTGTTGATGGTATGTACGTTGATGGTATATTTTGTGATGTTTGATCGGTTTGGTTTGTTTATATTGGTGTTTTATTGATTTATGTGTGTTGTTTGTATTGATATTGATATATATGTGTGGAATTGATTGGAAATGGAATGGAATTTGAATGGATTGGAAATGGTATGGATGGAAGGTTAATAGGCCTGCTGTTATACAGCAAAATAGACCCAGTATTTCCAACGGCTTCCAACGGTTTCCAACGGCTTATTGGTCAGTTTGTTGTAACGGGTTCTAACGGTTTCCAACGGTTCCAAGCCGTTAGCGGCCGTTGGAAATTCCGTTGGAAATGGTTCGTTGGATCCGTTGGAAAGCATTGCAAGGCGTGGGATTTATTCCAACGGCTATTCCAACGGTTTCCAACGGCCGCCAACGGCTAGGAACCGTTGGAATAGCCGTTTTATCTTGTAGTCACCATGCTATTAGATTTGAAAGAAGAAGAAAAAATGAAGAAAAAGCACTAGACGAATAATTTCTTTCCAACAACATTTATTAAAATTTTCAAACCTAACCGAGCTTTTGCATTTTACCTTAGCATCTCCACGGTCAACGGACTCCAGTTTTCTTTTCTGCTTCTTATAGTCAATAAACGTTCCTTTTTTATTACAACTTTGCATTGCATGGTTTAGATCAACTTTGCATTGCATGGTTTAGATCAGGACCATCAGGTCAGCCAAGAATTAACCTTGAGAAATGATAAAGGTGTCTCATTACTTCCCATTAATCCTGAGAATTAACCTCGACATGATGAACCTGTATATAGTAACATATCATGATTTATAGGCTCTGGTTGTTTCTTCGTAAGGTGTACTGCATTTTCAGGATTTTTCAGGATAACTTCACTAACATGCATTTAATGATATCATGAGCTTATGTTTTTTTTAAAGGCACGTCGCGATGAACAGGAAAGCTATAGATAACATCTTCTTCAACACAGTCCTCATTGAAATTATAGGAGTTTGGACTTATCTTTGAGGAAAAAAGTACAAATTTTATTTATTGGTCTAAAAAAAACTTACTTCAATTTTAGACCTTCGTTTAAAACTAATTACAAAAAATAGTCATATCTTTTCTTATATCAGCATTTTATATTTGTGTAATAGGAAATTATTGTCAAGAACAAAATTTCTCAGCATTTTAGCCTCAAAAACACAACTTCAGTATTTTAGCCTGAAGGATAACTTTCTTTAGGTATCAGTTTGTAGTTATCGGTAGCAGTTTTAAGATATCAGTTTTGAGTTCGGTAGCAGTTTTAAAAGAATGTTTGTTCTTATGAATAATTTTGAAAGAATGTTTGTTCTTATGAATAATTTTTAGAAGAATGTTTGTCCTTGTGATTAAAATATTAAGGTCTTGTCCCTAAGGCTAAAAATATACAAATTTTTGTCCTTTAAATTAATTCCCACTTTGTGTAATTTGAATTTGTGTAAACGCAAACTTTTAAAAAAAAATTGCACAATTTCAAATTGATTCGTCTGCACTTTAAAATTGTACAAATACAAATAATGTTTGGTAAAACGAAACCTAAAGTTAGAAATAAGTTTTTTTTTTTTTTTTTTGATCTATAAATAAAATTTGTCCAAAAAAGTATCATAATTGCACAATTCATGAGATGCTGAATAAAATGCAAATGAAATAATTACCCATAGGGCAACCCTTATCCTATCATAGGAGTTGGTCAAAGTGCTCACATGTGACGCTTAGGTGGTGATTAGGTGGTGATGACACGAACGATGGAAGTGATCCAAGCAAGTCAATTTAACCATAAGAGGTTATTTTTATGATGTGTATATGCTTTCTTGATATATACTTAAAGATTTTGATGTGGTATTTGAACTTGCTGTTCTTCTAAGGGGTTCTACTTGGTGATTGAAAGACAGCCAAATATGTAAGCACTCCGTTTCCCACCTCCCAGGAAGCATCGGCAAAACAGCTTCAACGACTCTTTAGACGACTTTCTAACGATCGGTTAGGCACCCACAATTGAGTGTGCGTGCTAGGAGACCAACATTCTTGTAGCGATGGATCTCGCTCAAAAATTCAATCAAGTCAATATAAAGCATTAAATTTTTTTTTTTATGTGCAGTGTTGAATAAGATGTAAGTTTCAAAATGCTTCAAAACACTATGAAAATGATCACTTGGCGAAATTTTGTTTCATTTCGATAATTATCATGAACATAAATGACACATAATCTTCAGAAAGACCATCCTCCATTCAAGTGACAAAGAAGCATACTTCACTCATGTTGGGCATATGAATTTATAGATCCGATTGTTTACAGTTAATCAGAAAATATATGTTGCCCAACCAATGAAGAAGTGTGCATGACAGTCAAGCATTTGAGCGAGTAATCTTGAGTAGATACTCATATACATAATTCACCAAGCCTATGTCAAAAAATCAAGAAAATAATGATAGAATTAACATGACCATGATCTCAACGTCCCAGAACCAATAACTATATTCAGCATACTGTCTGTGATATATACAAATCTAAAACAGACTACAACATCTGTTCAAAGTTCCCCTATTCTAGCAATTTTCAACCAATTCATCCCTGAACCCACACATTAAGAAGTAAGAACACAACGACTAGAAGTCCATAAACTCAAGAAAACGGAACTCAAACTTGACCAGCTTTAACATTAAGCTCAATACACAACCACAACAACCATTGAACACCGACTCAGTAACACCCATACAACCATTGAACATGAACTCATAAACCCATGTAATTAAACAGTATTAATGAATTAATCGGTTGACACGTTAGCTGAGTTTCCAGATAGAATATTCTGTGGCCAAGAATCATCAGGCATCGGGTATCTTGCATGAGGTCTTTTTACTTCAATGGCGGGTGTAGTTGGCAAAATTTGAGGATTTTGACCATAAGTGCCTATGAAGAAAGGATTAGGAGCTGATTGTGAAAGTTGGATATCGGATTGATTTATGTGTGCAGCAGCAGGTAAAGTAGTTTGTTTCTCTTTGAGCTCATTGCTGAGCCTTGTGATATCCGATTCAAGTGCAACAGTCTCGTCTTTAAGCTCATCCTTCTCTACAGTAACCTGTTCATTAGTGTTTAGATATATGTTAGTTCATTAGTGTTAGATAACAGCAGCTGCAGCAGCAACAACAACAACACTGATACATTAAACAATATTCTGATTTTAAACAGTTTATTTTAAAAAAATAAAAATAAAAGAAATACAGAACTTACATAGTGGGATTCTTTTGTCAATGCAACATTTTGCTTCCTGAGGGATTGAACTTGTAGGATAAGGTCCCTCAAAATCCGAGTAGCATCTCCCAATATAGAAGCCTTGCCATTATTTTGCCGACTTGGCTCTGCAATAATGGAAGATATTGAATTACACCTACTCATCATCAAGTTAAACTTAGAGGCTTTGATGCAGAAGTTGATAATAATGGCATAACGTAAGCAACCCATTCTCTTAAATTTGAAAGGCATCTCCTAGTTTTAGTTTTTTTAATATGATTCGGGAGAAGATATTGAAATAGTAATTGAGAACAAAGATTAACATGTTTGGACAATACATATGGCTAATGCTGTAACAATGAAATGTTGGAAATGAGGTCCTATAGGCATCCTAAAAATAAGAATATCATTTTGTACAAACAAATCATGAAGAAATCATAGAACTTGTTGAGAATGTAGTTTACCAAGTGTAGTGCCAAGCTCAAGAAACAAGTCATTTAGCTGATCACGCTTCAGTTTCTCCCTCTCGGCCTTATGTATCTTCTTTGGAACTTTTAATTGGTTCTTTTTGTTAGAGAGAGGCCTGTAAAAATAAACAGAAGTGCAAAAATCACTTAAATGATAAGCATCCTATGTATATTTACAGTAATCTATATGCATCCCATGTATCTATAATTATATGTAGTCTTGCAACACATTTATAATACTGGACTACTCAAACAAGTTACCTTCAATATTAAGATGCCATTTTATGGTCCCTATAATATTATGCAATATGATAATGTATGTTGCCATTATAAACATGCTATATAGCTTTAAACATCAAATTTGGTTCTACGTGATACAGATTTCCATGAAAATGTGGACAAATTTCGTCCATGATCAATCACAGTCAATTACTAATTGAGAAAAAAAAATTCTATAAGCTAAATTTTTATGGTGCATCTTGGTCAATTTTCTATGTGCTAACCTATATATACAAAAGGAAGATGAAGTTTAGAAGTTAATAGCATCGCTATTACCAACATGTTATATATTTCTTCTTACTTTTTAGAAATCAATTGTAATCGAACACCTACTGCTTAGGCATGTTCTGTTCCACCACAAACTGTTGGACTATTAATGTGTCACTTGAGATGTTTTTGCTGTTCAATAAACAACACTTTTATGATTTTTACCTAACCTTCTATCTCTAAAACTTTAAGCTATCATAAAATCTAACAACCACTGATCACTGAGATAATATATTCGAAATTTCTGAGGTAATCTCCTTTTAAGAGATCATTGTCATCGTCATCGTCATCGTCATCATCTTCATTTGATCATCATAGTTTAATATGCTAAATTCATTATTGTTTCGAGATTCAAAATTAAATTTTAACTCATTCAACATTAAGAAACATGCTGAAGTACTTTTCTGACAGCAATTTTTTTTTTAAATATTCGCTAGCAGTGGAATAACTTACAGCAATAAATGATTTCTGTTTGTGTTCTATATGCTTAAACAGTGATTCAAAGTGTGTAAAAAAATATTTATCTAACGCATGTCTAGCCAAACAAAAAAAAATCTCATAATTTTAATTCACTCAATGTACAAAAAGTATTTAGTGCCTGGGTTTTGCAATACATGGGTAATTCATTGGGTGTGATTTGCTGAAGACGAGGCACAAATTATTTAGGGGAAACAAACAAGAAATTAGATTACTGCTTGGGTTTGTGTTGTTTGCTAGATAACCTATTAATGTTTAAAAATTCAAGGAATACGTTTCAGAGAGGATAAGAAAGGGGAAACTGCAGTGTAAATAGTATGAGCTATTTTTACTATCTGCTTATTAATAAATTATAAAAGAGAGTCAATATGATGTGTAACATTGAAACATTTTATTTCACTGGCTTTATACAATAAGCATCCTATGTATATTTACAATAATCCATATATATTTCATTTTTATATATTTGAATAAAAATGAGTACTGTATTCTTTGTTAATATAAATAAGATTAATGATGCAAATACACGCAATTTCATTTCACTGTCAAAACATTCAAAATACTAGCCTGCTCTTCAGATTATGTTTGAAGATGTATCACAAAAATTGTATTTTTAAATTACAAGTTACAGTGCATATGAAGAAATATCACCAACTGGTTATTCACTGGAAATTTGTAAAGTAACTAAAAAGAACGTGATCCTCATGTAAATATCACCAACTAGCTATTCCCAACATGTTAGATACTTCGTACTTCTCAGAAATTGGTTGTAATCAAACACCTACTGCTTAGTGCATGTTCTGTTAGACAACAAAAAAACTACTGGACTATTAATGTGTCACTTGAGATTATTTTCTTTTGCTGTTCAAAAATAGTGACTATTATGGTTTTACCTAACGTTTTCTCTCTAAAACTTTAAGCTATCACCAAATCTAACAACCGCTGATCACTGAGATAATATATTCGAGGTAATCTTCATTTAACAGATCATTGTCATCATTATCATATTCATTTGATCATCATAATTCAATATATTTTTTAATTATTATTTAGAGATTCAAAATTAAGTTTTAACTCATTCAACATTCAACATTCAATATTCTGACAGCAATATAAACTTTTTTATAAAAAAAAATTTCACTCGTAATGGAATGGTTTATAACAATAAATGATTTCTGTTTGTGTTCTATATGCTTAAACAGTGATTCAAAGCGTGTAAAACAATATTTACCTAACGCACGTCTAGCCAAACAAATAAAAAGCCTCAAAAATTTAATTCATTCAGGTACAAAAAGTATTTACTGCCTGGGTTCTGCAATACATGGGTAATTCATTGGGTGTGATTTGTGGAAGATTGAGGCACAAAAATATTTAGGAGAAACAAACAAGAAACTGGATTACTGCTTGGTTGTGTTGTTTGCTAGATAACCTATCAATGTTTAAAAAATCAAGGAATACGTTTCAGAGTGGAATGGATTAAAAAAAAAGGGAAAACTACAGCGTAAATAGTATGCGCTAATTTTACCATCTGTCTACTTAATAAATTAGAAAAGAGAGTCCATATGATGTGTAACATTGAAAAAAAATATTTCACTGGCTTTATACAATAAGCATCCTATGTATATTTACAATAATCCATATATGTAATTCATTTTTATATATTTGAATAAAAATGATTGTTAATATAAATAAGATTAATGATGCAAATGCACGCAATTTCATTTCACTGTCAAACATTCAAAATACTAGCCTGCTCTTCAGATTATGTTTGAAGATATATCACAAAAATTGTATTTTTAAACTACTAGTTA
Source organism: Allium fistulosum (assembly GCA_030737815.1). NCBI lineage: Eukaryota > Viridiplantae > Streptophyta > Magnoliopsida > Asparagales > Amaryllidaceae > Allium > Allium fistulosum. The sequence continues at coordinate 333,897,250 of CM060906.1, forward strand.
CAGTACAGATGAAGTAACTAAAAAGAACGTGATCCTCATGTAAATATTAGTGGAAACTAACTTAACCCTTGTTTGAATTTGAAGCTAACAGACATTACGAAATAAATCGTGAAACAGAATCAGCTACTGTAAGATTTACCTAGCCACGGGTTGCTCAGCTACCACATTTGTTGCACAATCCATAATCGAATTACACAATCTGCGGATGAAGTAGAAATATTAAAAACAATAACCCAGGGAAAATAGGAAAACAACACAGATAATCCAATCCTAATTTCAATAGACCCAAATAAAATTATACGATACCAAAGTAAATGGGGAAATAATTAAAAATTCCATTCTTTCTGTTTAATAAGATAAAATTGAAACTGATATATTAAGAACATCATTCCTTAATCTACAGGACCAACTTTATCACCAAATCTGCGTCAACTGAAATCCAGAAACCCAAATTCAGAAAATGGACGTCAAATTGAAATAAGAATCAATTAGAAGATCATACCTCACAAAAAACTATAGAGCTTATGAAGAAATTGAGAAACAGTCGAATACTTCGGAACAAAGTAAAAATAAAAATTGCGGTTTAATAAAAGAAAACCGAAATGAGAAGAAGACGATGGAGTGTGGCAGAGGGAGAAAAAGGAGGAGGATAGCATGAACCAGCGCGTGTTCTCCATTTTCTCTGCCACGTAGATCACGTGTAAAACTTAAGATATCTCCTCGTGTTGATTTGAACGCTATTGTTGATTAAATTAAAACATAAAAGATGTAGCATTTATATACTGAAAAGTTGTAAATATATTTTAGGCATTCAAGAATGAAGGTGTTTCCAATAAATTTGTATTGGACACAGGAAGGAAAGTTGAGTACTAATATTAGGCGTGTGGAAAACACGTAATAAAATGGGATTTAAACGAAGACAGTACATGCATGGCTGTTCACACATGCGTGCGTGGCACAACATTTATTTGCTCACTGTCAAATTTGCTCCTTTATTTGATAATTGAATAGTATTTACTAACTGAACTTAGAATATTATTAACTAACTTTGGTATCAATGCTTGCATTTTTTTCAATGAATATTAGGCTCAGGTCCGTAATAAGTTTCAAAATACACAAAAATCCCAGTAAAAAAAAGTATGTAAATTAGTTCTCTAGAATTAAGTTACTAAGTAATTGCAGACATTTATGCAATTATATCAAATTGTACAAATTTATGCAATTTTTTCGGTGAATAATTACGGAAATTTCCGTAATTTTTTGGTGAATAATTGCGGAAATTTCCGCAAATTTTTTGATGAATAATTGTGGAAATGTCTGTAATTTTTTGATATAATTGCATAAATGTCTGCAATTATTCACTGAATAATTACATAAGTGTATGCCATTATTCGGTAACTTAATTCTAGGGACCTAATTTACAAATATTTTTTTACTAGGGTTTTTGTGTATTTTGAAACTTATTAGGGACATGTGTCAAACTGTCCCTTTTTAAAATATATCATACAATGAATTTTTTTTGAAAGATTTCTTCGTTTACTATAATAGGTAAAAACTTCCTTTTGCCTCTCTATTGTAAATTAGTAAAAATGTATAGATCAAACATGATTATCTTTGTCCGCCGGTGCGGCGTAATGGAAAGGAGGCTTAACTTCTGATAAAAAAACTCACGTTCGATTCCTACCATGTGCTTGCCTATCCTATATAAATTTACCAGTGGGTATGGGGGCTTGGATCAGCGGACGGCTTTAATATATCCTCCTCGGGAGTTTACCGGCCCGTCGAGTTCTCCTGGGTTTCCAAAAAAATAAAATAGAAACACGATTATCTTTATAGCAATGCAATAATGCAATAAAATAAAATAATGACAAATAGATTGTTTGGTAAAAATTACGACATAACAATGAAAGTAACTAAAACTGCACAAAATCACATCATATTGTCACTTTATATTTTCAAAAAAACCCAAGGGCTCGCCTTGTATATAGATAAGGGTAAAAGTATTTTACTATTTGTGAAAAATAATTAAAGCGAAAACATAATTGTTTATGTCAACTCTTTATTAAGTGGAAAATGTTTTCATATGCCCTAAGTATATGTTAAGACTGTAATTTTACCCAAGTAGTCCCCTCGAATTACACACCCATTTTTGTCTAGGATAAAATAGATATTTAATTTATTTATTTTTGTCTTTTAGTCTGAAACATTCACGTTTAGGGCACATGATAACAAAACCCTTATTAAATTATTAAAGTTGAAATAGTATCACTTGTTGCAACACCTACCAAGTACTATATGACATGTGCAGGTAAGAGACCATCAAAATCTAAGGAGAAATTATTACATCATTAGTTATGAGAGAGTTAGGGGTATGCCTTAGGAGCAATTATGTAATTTGTTACATATATCTAACTCTACAATCAATATTGTTCATAATACAAATGTTTAATTTCTATCATATACTTTGTTATATATTGATATAATTAATTAAGTAATTAATTTAAAGTATAAAGTTGAAAAATCATTAAATGATATGTTACGTAATAATAACTACAAGAAGTTGTAATCACGAGAAAACCACCACAGTATAAAATAACATGTTATTTTTAATAATCTTGGTCAAGATGTTTCAAGAAAGAATATCAATACATATGTTGAGGCTAAACCACATAACTCTCTCTAAATGTTGGGCAGTGTATTACTCAGAGTTGTTGCAGGCACAAAGGTTTCATGTATGGATAACTTTGGAATGACTCAACCGAGAGTTCCATGTTGGTAAATAACAATTAGGTGAAACAACAAATCTTGAAGTGACGATGTTACACAGCTCTCTCGACTTGAGAATACCGTTAAGCTTCAGTGTAGATACCGATTGAGTTAGGGGTATACCATAGGAGAAATTATATAATGCTACATATATCTAACTCGATAACCAATCTTGTTCGAAATAAAAGGTGTTTTCCTTTTATTATATACTTGATATAACGAGTTATATTAATTAATTAATTTAATTAAAAATATGTTTAATAGAAAATCCATAAATGATATGTTTTGTGATAGTAGCTACAAAGTGTTGTAATCATGAGTAATTCATCACAATGAATTTAAACATATTGTTTTAAATATTCCTAGTCAAGATATATCAAGATTGGATATTGATGCATCCGTTGAGACTAGAGTACGTAATGTTCTCTAAATATTAGGCAGTATATTACTCATGACTGCTGGAGGCACCAAGGGGTTACAAACTGATAGTTATCGGATAACTATAGAATGACTGACTCGATAGTTTTTTATTGGTTAACATAATAAGGTCAACTAGAAAATATCGATGCGTCAAAATTACACAGTTCTCTTGGTTTGAGAATACTATTGATCTTTAATGTGGAAGCTCCATTTTGATTATAGTTAAATCGTGGCATGAAATCCATCAAACGATTACAGTTGGGTCGAGTGGAAGCATTGGAAGTAAAACACTATTCAAAAGCGGATTCGTCTCCTCGGTTATATGAGGTTAGTATCACGGTCAACTAAAGTCAATTCAAAGTCAAAGTCTCTAGCCAGAGCATTTGGTTAATAATAATTGTTATTATTAAACCAAGGACTTTGTGTTTGGACTATAGAGTTGAATATGTATGATATTGGAATTTTGACCATTACCAAATTCTATAAGTCCAAAGTGATATAGTTTTGACGAAGTGAATTGGTGTAAAGAATTGTCACTATTGGGTAACACTTAATAAAGTAAAATTTGATTTTACCAAAACCGAGTAAGCGATAAATTTGACCAAAATGTCACCACCTGCTAAGTGATGTGCGAACGTTAATATTCGAATTATTCGATATTAATCACTGACCATATTTACACTTAAGAGTCACACAACCAAAACGTTGAATACTCCTTTTGATAGAGTTAGGGGTATGCCTAGGGACAATTATGTAATTTGTTATATATATCCAACTCATTAACCAATCTTGTTCGAAATAAAGATTTTTTCTTTCTATTATATGTTTGATATAATGTGATATATTAATTAATTAATTTAATTAAATGTATATTTAATGGATAATCCTTAAATGGTTTGTTTTGTGATGGTAGCTATAAAGTGTTGTAACCGTGAGTAATTTATAACAATAAAAACAAATATATCATTTTAAATGTTCCTAGTCAAGGTACACCAAGACTGGATATCGATGTATCCATTGAGACTAGAGTATGTAACGCTCTCCAAATATTAGGCAGTGTATACTCATGACTATTGGAGGCACCTAGGGGTTACGTGCAATAGTTACTGGATAACCATGGAACGACTCTTTCGATAGTTTTATATTGGTTAATATAACAAAGGTCAAATGGAAAATATCAATGTGAATAATTTAAACAGTTCTTTCGACTTGAGAATACTGTGAATCTTCAATATAAAAACTCCACTTTGATTACAGTCAAGTCATGACAAAGTGTCCATCGAGTGACTATAGTTGGATCGAGTGGAAGTATTGGAAGTGAAGCACTATTTAAGAGAGGATTCATCTCCTCAGTTATATGCGCTTAGTATCATGGTCAACTCAAGTCAACCCAAAGTCAAAATATCTGGCCAGAGTAGTTCCGTTAATAATAATTATTATTATTGGACCACGAACTTTGTGTTTGGACTATAAAGTTGAATGTGGACGATGTTGGAATTTTAACCATTACCAAATTCAATAACTCCAAATGATATAGTTTTGATGAAGAATTGATATAAATAATTGTCACAACTAGGTAATGCTTATTAAATTAAAATGAGATTTTTTCGAAAATGAGTAAGCGATAAATTTGGCCATACTACCACGCCACCTACTAAGTGAAGTGTGAACGTTAATGTTTGAATAGTATAACGTTAATCGCTGACCAAATTTACACCTAAGAGTCACACAACCGAAATGATGAATTCTCTTTGGACCAAATGGTTTAATTAGTTTATAATTGTTATGAATTAGTTAAATAAATTAATATTTATGAAATATTAATTATTAGATTTGAATGTGATTTGAGAAACAAAATTGTTGCACATATTATAAAGTTATGAATATATTGATCAATATGGTATATCGATAACAAAATAGGTTAAATATGATTGTACATATTTAATTTGAGTTAAATGGGCTCACAACCCATGAGATTTGGAGAGGACGGACGTTGGTTTGAGAGAGGTTGGAGGCGGCTGCAACATAGGGTTAGGGTTTGGAGATGTGTGGCTAAGATCTAGTGAGAAACTTACATAGTTTGCTCTCTTATCCTACGCATATAAATACTAATCTCAAAACCCTAATCTAAGGCTAATTTCATTTTTTTGAGCCTCCACTTTCTTCTTCTTCCTCATTTTAATGGCAGCAACCATCATCTAAAATAATCCCAAGAAATTCTCAAATCCAATTCAAATTAAAAAAGTACTAATTTGTAGTAGAAGGTCTCCAATCCCGAATTAGCAACTTGATGGATTGAGAATTATTCTAAGAAGAGATATCACTGTTCAACGTGGACTCAAAGGCTCCATTAAGAGGCGAATTTTTATTTATTGATATTTTTTTATATCAATTTTATCATATAAAATTTGATTTACATCCAAGTCATCTATTTGTATTCATATCCGTTTATTGTTTAAATTAGGGGAGATTTTTGTGGATACATGTGTTTGTTACAATTGGATTGGTTATGTACTTGTTGTAGTATTTTGTTTATTGATTTATTATTGAATTGACTTTCTAAAAAAAGGAATTTTTTTAATTTTGATATATATATATATATAGACTGAATGTATATGGATCTACAAATTGTCAATATGTATAATTGTGTATATGATTATATATCGTATATATTTGATCTTTAAATTTTATTTTGATGATTTATACTTATTACGAGTCATAAAATATAATTTTTTTTTATTAAATATGTATATACATATTTCATTATTATTTAATGATTTTGTGTGTTGTTTATTACATATAAAATAATTTATGGTTTGAAATTTTACTTTTATATTTTTTTTTAAAAATTTGGTGCACCATACAAGAAGCTTACTGTAAAATTTTCATATTTTTAAAACTTAATTTAATATTTTTTTAAACTAATTTACTTTCTGCCTGCAATTAATTATTTATTTAAAATATAATTTCAATTGATAAAATTCTAGAAATTTTTCTTAAGCCTAAAATATGTTTCAAGTACCTTTATAAAAAAGTTCAGATTTTATTACTTAATTTAATAATTTTTATAATTAATTTCATTTCGGCCTACAGTTAATTATTTAATTAAAAATATGATTTCAATTGATAAAATTCCATAAATTTTTCCTAAGCCTAAAATATGCCTTAGGCACCTTTAAAAAATGTTTTAGAAATTTTCAACCTGATTTCATATTTTTAAAATTAATTCTTCTCGTGTCGCCGCGACTGCCCCCAATCCTCCTCTAATCCCATCCCATGCCCCTCTGCCCACTCCCGCCCAACCTCTCTGCATTGAGGTCCCCATTGCCAAAACCTACGCCCAAGTGGCGGGCTCGACACCTCGATCCCCCCTGCTGCCCAATCCCCCTACCAAGCGTCGCCACCCCTTGCCGCAATTCAAAAATGTGCGCCAAACGGTTGAATTCTTGAAAATGAAAAGCCGCTGTCTTCGATGTGCGGGATTGAGACACGTGGCGAAGTTTTGTAGAGACGCGAAGATCTGCTACAAATGTGGATTTTTCGGGCATCCACAAACCCATTGTCCCGATAAAGTCGCTAATCAAACTCAAGCACGAAAAAACAGAAGTGTCCATTCCTCTCCCACTAAAGACAAACCCAACTCTGCCTAGTGGGTCCCCAAGTCACATCGCCTTTATGCTCAAATGAAACCTTCCGGCTCCCCGATGCACTCTCTCTCCCCTCCAGCTACACAAAGCCTGCCCCAATCCCCAATGCAACATCATTACGCTAGCCCGAATTCAAAAACATTCTCAATGGCGGACCCAGCATTACTCCTCACTGCTAATATCATCAATGGCACCTGGTCTATTGACTCCCTCCATCATGCACTCTCCTCCACCTTTCACCATCACGACTGGCCGCTTTGGCTATAGACCGACACTAGCTTTATCTTCTTATGCCCCACATACGCAATCAGAGACCAAATCCTTCAGCGATCAACTATAACTTGGGAAGGCGGCGCTGTGCAATTTCAATCTTGGTCAGATCTTGACCACCCAGCTCCATCCTTGGACCCTCCTTCATGGGCGCGAATTTCAGGTTTTCCAGAACTTTTGCGATTCAACACAGAGGCCATTTCTTAGGCAGTCAAGCCGGTGGGTAGATTTCTGGCTCAAGATGACTGCGAATGGGCAGAACTCGACCATCGCTTCCTATATATTCGAATACAATTCTTTAACGGCATCACCTCTCTAGCCTCCTTCGTCACAGTTTTGAACAACACGGAGTACCTCGTGAGCATTGAAAGATGGGAGCACGAGCACCCCAACAGGCCCCCGGAGAATCACTTGCTCGGAGTGGACTAAGAAAGAGACTTCCCCCCATTCGAACGTCACATCCCGATTGAAGACATAGATTCAGAGGACAGATTTGACGTTATGAACTACATCCCCATCTTCTCCGGTTCCCCACCGGTACCGGGCCAATTCTACGATTAGTCAATTGAGGTGGTGGGTCCAAGGAGCTGGGACCCATGGCCTGTCCAGGAGCACAGATGGGACTCGTTCTCCGACTTGGACCTCTCAACCCCGCTTTTTAAACAAACCCCACCTTCTCCTGGAGCCTTATCCCCGCCTCGTCCGCCCCATATTGTTGCCCCTCATTCAATTATCCATGCTACCCCCGACCAAAATGTTTCCCCTCAAAATGTTACCCAATCTCCCCCCCACCAATTCCCTGTCCCCCTGCCGGTAGAATAAAGCCAAGGGGCCCATCCGCCGACCGGTCAATGGTCTCAGCTAGTCACTCCTACGGCTGTGCGCCGCAGCTCCAGATTGGATAGAGCGACATCTCACCCTGGTAGTTTCTTTAAACACGTAGTTTTTTCCTCTCTTAACAAAAGCTTAAATAAAAAATGGCACGTTGCATGGGCGTGAACTTGCGTGGAGAACACTACACCTCCATGCAGGCACTAGAATCGGAGCGTTTATCGTTCTCCCAATGAAGCTAATTTCCTGGAACGCACGGGGGTTGGGGGACCCCAGCAAAAGACATTATGTTAGTCTTATAATAACCCCACATAAAGTAGACATCCTCTTCCTGCAAGAATCTAAACTATCTGACCCATCCCCAAACATACTCAGACAGATTGGTGGGCCCTTCCTAACTGGGTGGGCCTACATAAATGCTGTCGGTTCTAGTGGAGGCATATTGACAGCCTGGAATGAATCTACGTGGTCCCATTGCCAAACTTTTTACCACACTGCAGCCCTTCATGTAGCCCTTCGGCACTTACAAACCGGAACAATCTTCTTCTTCTTCAACATTTATGGCCCACAAAATACTCGAGATCGAAATGAACTATGGTCGAATTGTCTCACCTTCGCCTCACACATTAATGGCCCTTGGGTGGTTGGAGGAGATTTTAATACCACTAGATCCTCAGCGGAAAGAAACTCGGGCAACTTCTCCCAAAACTCCGAAGCCTTCAACCATTTCATCAATCTAGGCTCTCTGATAGATCCACCCATCTGTAACCGTTTATTCACTTGGTCTAGCCGCAGATCAGAACCTTCACTAGCCAAATTGGACCGTTTCCTTTTCAATCCGGCCTGGGAGGATTTATACCCTCTCTCCTTGGTCTCGGGCCTCGCCATAATCATCTCTGACCATTGCCCTCTCCTGCTCGACACTGGTTCCCCCACTGGCCATATCCGTCCCTTCCGATTCGAGCGACTCTGGCTCTTGGAGCCATCATTTGATAACTTCATCAAAGATATCTGGTCTCAGCCCTCCCATACCCGCTCAGCCACCGCCAGAGTTGTCTCCAAACTCAGATCCCTCCATAAGATCATCAAGCCTTGGGCCAAATCAGTTTGGGGCTCTATTCGTTTGCGTATCTCTGCAATTCAGGATGAGATTATGGACCTTAATATACTCGAAGAATCTTCCCCCCTTATCGAATCAGATAGATCCCGCCTGCGCGAACTGGAAGTGGAGTTGGATAGATTGTCACTGCAAGAGGAAATTGGCTGGAAACAGCGCTCCAAAGCGAAATGGATTGAGGAGGGCGATAAGAACACTGCCTATTTCCATCGTCTTGCAAACGGCAGGCGTAGATCCACTTTCATCCCCGAAATCACCACAATGGTAACACTTTCTCTGATCAGCCCGACATCCTAAATCTGTTCACCGACTACTATCGAAACATCTTAGGGAAACAATACCCCCTCTACCACAAATAGACTGGAACCTGCTCTACCCAGAGTGCCCACCCATCCCTCTAGACCAACCATTCTCAGAAGCAGAAATTTGGGCTGCGCTAAATAGCATGTCTGATGACAAGGCACCCGGCCCAGATGGCTTCGGCCCCCTATTCTTCAAGCACTTCTGGGAAACAATCAAAGATGACATCATCGAGATGTGCTCTGAATTCCAAGCGGATCCAACATCTGTGGCTCGCCTTAACTATGCTAATATCATCCTCCTCCCCAAAACCCCAGGAGCCACTTCCATCCCATCTTTCCGACCCATTAGTCTCCTGAACACCACCTTCAAAATCATAACCAAAGTTCTAGCCAACCGCCTTCAAGCTATCATCGCCCCTCTCATTGGAATTGAACAATCCACATTCATTCTCGGTCGTAACATCATGGACTGCGTGGCGTCAACCCAAGAAGTTATCTCCTTCTGCCATCAAACTTCGACACCAGGTATGCTCCTCAAACTAGACTTCTCGAAAGCTTTCGACACAGTTAATTGGCAATTCATTTTGGAGCTCATGAAGCATAGAGGTTTCCCCCCAAAATGGTGCAACTGGATCCATTGTATTCTAAGTTCTAGCATGTCCTCTATCGTGATCAATGGGACTTCAGGGGGCCTAATCAAGTCTGCTCGTGGACTGCGACAAGGAGACCCACTTTCTCCTCTACTTTTTGTCTTGGTTGCTGACGTGTTCAACCGTATGATCAAGTTAGCCATATCGAACAACATCTTTGCAGGCATAAAGCTCCCCAACTCAGATCTGGTCTTATCCAACCTTCAATTCGCCGATGACACTATTCTTTTCGCGTCACCCTCGGTCGACCACATCCACTGCCTTAAAGTTGCACTGTACTCATTCGAACTCATATCCGGCCTATCCATCAACTTCAGTAAGAGTTCCATCATCATGCTCAGAAACGCCGATCATCTTGGGCAAACATTTTCCAACTTACTCAACTGCAACATAGCGCACTTCCCTATCTCTTACCTTGGTGCCCCCTCCACCCAACTAAACTACTTAGATCGGATTGGCTCCCTCTCATTACCAAAATCGAAAATAGACTTCTTTCCTAGAAAGCACATTCCCTTTCTGCAACAGGGCGCCTCGTCCTTGTTAAATCAGTCTTATCAGCAATTCCTTCTTATTGGATGTCACTTTACAAGCTTCCAATCTGGGTAATCAAAAGAATAGACTCGATCAGAAGCTCCTTTCTTTGGAATGGAGGTAAAACAAAGAAACTCATAAACTGGCGAACAACTTGCCTGCACACTGACAACGGTGGTCTTGGCATTGTTAACCTACACAACTTCAACATCACGCTTCTCACAAAATGGCTCTGGCGGTTTCTATCCCCCGGAACCTTCCTCTGGAAATCTTGGATTACCTCACTCCACTACCACTCCAACCCGCACCTCGTCCTCCACTCCTCCACCTACCTTAAACCATCCCCATTCTGGGCTGGGGTCCTCACAACCCTCCCTCGTGTCAAACCGCTCTTCCACGTCAAACTGGGTAATGGGGCTAACTGCCTCTTCTGGTTGGATATCTGGCATGGCCAGCTGCCCCTCTCCTCGATCCTCCCTAACCTCTTCTCCCACTCTGAAACTGTCCTGGTTACCACATCTGTTTCCTCGAGCCTGGGCCCTGACCATCTCTTCCCATCATCTTACTTTGACCTCGACACCCTAGCCGAGCTTCACCAAGCTGCCTCCATCCTCCAGAGCACTCGTTTCCACCCTCGGCCAGATGAGTTTATTTGGGCCCCAAACCCCTCAACCGGCTTCTCTGTCGCCTCCTGCTATGCTCACCTGAACAACCCCGGACGCCTCTTCAACTTTCCCAGGCTTTGGAAATGCCAGCTCCAACCTCGCATCGCTTTCTTCCAATGGTGTCTTATCCACATGCGCATCAATACAAGAGACAGGCTCTTTCGTCACAACATCGTTGAGGATCCTAGATGTGCCTTATGCCCTAATGCAACCGAAAGTTTACTACATCTTTTCCTAGAATGCGACTTTTCCTTTAGGGTTTGGGCTGCAACGTCTGTTCACATACTCGGCTACATTCCCAGAATCACCTCATTTTTCGATCACTGGTAGAACACCCCCCCAAACAAACACTTAGATCTCTTCGTGGCTATATTCAATTGGTGCATTTGGGCCGAACGGAACGCACACGTGTTCAATAGGCCCAAATCCAACTTCGAAGGAACCTGCAGGCGTATTATTTACTATTTCTCATCTATATCAGGTCACGGCTTCTCGGCTCCGCTCAGACTGAGATTGCCACCCTCCAGTTCTTCGCCGGCTGAGTCAGCAGGCAGTACAAGTGCAGCTCCTTCTCGATGGCAACACGGGCATCACTGACCATACCGCAATACTCTCCTATTTTGTAGCATGTTGTTTTTGTATATATGACTATACTATGTAGCAACTGTTGTAGTATTCTCCTACTTTTGGGCCAGCGATCAGGCTTGTTGATCGCGCTAACTATTTAATATTATGCTATGTAACCGGCTGTGTAGTGTCACGCTACACAACCGTCTTGCTCCAAAAAAAATGATAAATATTATTTTAATTGAGAAAATTCCATAAATTATTTTTAAGCCTAAAACGTGTTTCCAGATTTTCTAAGATTATAAAACTTGTAGTTTTTCATATAATTACATTACATTAATTTATTATGGCAGCAACTGTTTTATTAAATAATATATATATATAATGTATACATATATATGTATATTCATTTACATATATTAATATCTTTTTTTTCATATTGTACAAGCACATATTTAAACAAATTATAGTATACAAAAAATTTTACTCAGTGGATTTGTCATTCTGGATAATATCATATTTTTTCATAATAAATTAGCAAGAGAAGATAAAACTAAAGCTGAGTTTAGAAAGACTTCAATTTGAGTAGGATTTTATTTTACATCATTGTATTCACATCATGGTAAATTCAGTGTGTAAGATAGCCGGGCTAGGAGTATAATATAATCAGTATTATCTATTGTAAACACATATATATCTTAACATCCTTTTACACCGGCAAATTGATTTAATTTTATTAATTTGCATCATATATTCAAATTTATATAGATTGCATTCAATATTTTACTGCTATCTAGACTTATAGTGGACTGCTATGGATTTACAGAAACAAACTATATTTTCTCAAAAGTTAAATGATAAGCATGCATACTGCTGGATGAGTTAGAATTCTCTCTTCTTACTCTTTTTTTGGGTTTTCTTTAATTTGCTTTTCTTCTTCTTGAATCTCTTCCATGGGAGATGCTCAATTTTTGGTATTAAAGAATTTATTAATCACTTTTACTGATAAAGTTATAGTAATCTCTAACATTTAAAACCGATCTTCATCGTGTTTGGGAAATCCAATTACAAATACATGTATTTAATAAGTAATTTCTAACATTTAAAACTGACCTTCATTGTGTTTGGGAAATCCAATTACAAATACATATTTAGATAAGTAAAGATTGCTTTTTTTGCTAAACTAGGTTTACGTGTTGTTCACCAATAAATATATCATTTTCAAAAATAATTTCTTTAATACTTATTTTGGACAATCAATATAAAATTTTCTATTTCTGTATAGAAACTCAGTCATTTAGTCTACTTAAGGTTTTTTTGTGGTTAAGTTGATTTTTTAAATTGAAGTTTTAGAGAAATTTTGTCTCTCTGGAAATTTATCTTCATTCCATTGAAACAAAATTATTTCAAAATTTGATTTTTCATCAAAATTATTGTTAATTAATTTAGCCATTTGACTCACCAATTTGGTAAGGTACATTTTATCATGGCCTTCCATAAATTGATTAATATTGACGTGCTTAATTATCTTCATTATATAAAATTGATACCTAAATGGGACGCACCATCTTAACTATAATATCAAATGAACCATGATAGATATTTGACATCAAAATAAAATTTATCTTTTTATGGAACCTTAACATAGTAAATTATGACATCATATTCCTTAAGTTATTACTCTTCATGTATTACTGTTCAAAATCTACAACATTGTCTTAGTTATGATAATAATGAAAAAATGTAGTCAAATTTATTACTCACACAATATTGTGGTTATGTCAGAATAACCTCTACAACATATTTTTAACTCTACCACCTATATGCTACCGATATCGTTTCCAAGCCCAAAAAAATAAGGAGAGAACAATTGCTACAAAAGTAATCTATTTCTAAAAAGCAATTGTTACAACAATAATTTGGTTCTTATGAATTATTTTTCATCTACTAACGTCGGCGTTTAGGAATCAAATGATATTCTTTACCATATTATGTCTTTAACACTTATCTTGGATAATTAGTATATGAGTTTTTGTAAGTATATAGTTGTTAGAAAGTTAGTCATTTGGTCTACTTAGGAATCAAATGATCTTCTTTACCATATTATGCCTTCAATACTTATGTTGGATAATTAGTATATGAGTTTTTGTAAGTTTGTATTTGTTTGAAAGTTAGTCGTTCGGTTAAGTTGAGTCTTTTAATTGAAGTTTTACAAAATGTTGTTTTATGGAAATTTATCATCTCTTTATTGAAAACAAAATTATCGATTATTTGATTTTTATCAAAATTATTTTTTATTAATTTAGTCATTGATTCACCCATCGGTAAGATACATTTTATCAAGGTCTTCCATAAAATGGATAGATAATGAAATGCTTAATTGTTTTCATTGTACGAAATGGTTCCTTAGATGGCATGCACCATCCTTAACTATAATATCAAATGAATTACCATAGATTATTTGGCATTAAAATAATTACGTTGTATTGTTAATTAATTTAGCCATTGATTCACCAATTTGGTAAGGTACATTTTATCATAGCCTTCCATAATTTGATTGACAATGACATGCTTAATTTTCTTCATTATATAAAATTGATACTTAAATGACACGAGCCATCCTTAACTATAATATCAAATGAACCATGATAAGTATTTGATATTAAAATAAAATTTGTCTTCTTATTGAATCTTAACATAGTAAATTATGACATAATATTCCTTAAGTTATTACTCTTAATTTAGCAATTTTTCTATGAACAAGTTGTTTACAAACACTAATTAATTTGGTTTATTAAGATTCAGCATCCCAAAACTCACACATTGGAAAGAAATGTTGGAATTTCAATGTAACATGCCTCTAATAATTGAAGAGATCCCTTAAAGGCGTATTAGACTTCAGATATTTGTAGTACATTCAAAAATATATTTGAAGATTTTCGTTTCTCAGTGAAGTCAACAGTAATCTTTATTCTTCTAATTATAATTTGTTTTCTTGGAAGATTAAGAATTTTTAGTTTCCATTTTATAGTAAATAATATTTTCTTAGTCATATTTAGCTTGCTTTGAGATTTCTTAATGGTAAGTTTCCTTTTGTGATAAACTTATAATAAACAAAATAGTTAGCTCCTTTTAAACGTGTATTGAGAAAACGAATCACGGACCAAATTCATATCTATGGCTATGGGTTCTATTTCTTTAAACATTTCCAAATTTTAACAGTCTACTAGGTACCATACTTTTTTCCTTTTTTGGTATGAATATAATGGCAATATCATATCCACTAAGGTGGAATATCCATGTTGCTATCACAAACGATTGTTGCCTTAAATTATCTATATTTATATTGTATATGATAAAGAATGTAACAACGACTCCTTAAAGAGACTGGATATTTCATTGTGTATGGAAAACCTGATGGTTAAACTTTTCATTGCTAAATTTATAGGGATGTCTTCATTGACGATGTCGACCACATGTGTGAATGAAGCAATGTTTGAGTATACTTGGAACTCAAAAGGGTGCATGCTAAGGAAAATTATTACAGTTATCAAAGTAATAAATATTATATTAATTTTAGGTGGTGTAATTGTTATTTACCCATCTATACATGCCATTTGCATGTGTAAAGCTCAAGTTGGAAAGCTAATAAACAATATCTTAATTGGAGCATATGTGTAACAACTCGCCCTTTGTAATACCCAAAAAGTATGTGCCTTACATCATCACATAAGTTTTGAATACCATAAAATACAGATCATTGGGATAAAATTAGAACAAAACACTAAACCAAGACATCGATAAGATCTCACAACGAAATGACAACATATAATATACTGAATATACATGAACAGAATAGATAATGATATATAAGAGACCGCACTAACGGAAGAAACTAACAAATAAATATCAATATAGAATAGTCAGAATACATCAACACCAAAATAAACACATAGTTCTATATAAATATCTGATATAAAAGTCTCGTATATAAATAATAGGACTGTCATGTACAAATGAAATAACAAGTATATATATCTCCAAATATTGATGCCATGCCACCAAAATGCTCCAACTGTGCACTTTGATTGTGTATCCCTAAAAGCACCGACTCCCGAACTACTCAATCGAATACCCAAGAGTTGCCAGGACATAAGTAGACAAAGACAGAACGCAGGCCAAACATAAAGTCTGGTATGAGGAGAACTATCTAAAAATACTGAATATTAAAACTATATACAAATAAACAAGAACTACTAAATCACAATTGGCACTCTCCACAACATGGCTCAGGGGTAATTCGGACTACTTATAAACAAGTATAGAAAATCCATCTCAAAAGTAGGGGATCATACCATAACCTGCTCTTATCCTATAACAACAAGTTAGCATAATATCTTCCATTGCCCAAAATCTACTAATAATATAGTACAAATATACCATGATCAAACCGTGATCCCAAAACAATGATTACTACTGCTAAGATTGATAAGATACGCCCAAACGCGTATGGTCACTACTGCTAAGACCGAATAAGTACGCCACAACTGGTCACTACTGCTAAGACCAAATGTTCATAAGATTACGAACGTAGAACCCAAAACTCCCAAGCAATCATAATAAGATAAAGCTATTCATGATCTCAAAAGACCGTTTCGAGTGTGCCATGGCCACAATATAGTACCGGGGTGGGTCCCACGTGGGCCCCAAAATCAAAGTACTCCTAAACCTACCAAAATTGCACAGGTTGTAACCCTCAAAAAATGTTGAATAATGGTCTAAACCTTACCTTAATCCGACCCTGTATGCGAAAGTTATCGAGTTTTGAAGTTTGCATAATACACAATAGGTCGGTCGATTGGGGTTCCATTCAAACGACTGAACTAGGGCAGAGATGACTCGTTTCCTCTTAACCAGTCGACTGAACGGACCTATTTAGTAGATTGAACTGATAGGATCCAGGCAATGAGCCTGGGCAGGGGGTAGATTCCCCGAATGGACGACGAGTCGTGTGTCGTTTCCTCCGACGCTTCGCCCGATGAGTCACCTTGCTACTGAGTCTTCCTCCATCCTACCGGACATATACCGAGGTTCATTTGTTCATGTTTTGGAAGTGGCTTTTAAATTATACAAAAACTAGTTTTGGTACCAAAATCCACTCTTTGCACGAGTAGAGCTCAACGGGCAATTGTAGCAACCCAACTTCCTCTAACATGCCAAAACAATATACCCGGCCTCCACGCCTTGTGCGTAACCTATAAGTGTATTGAAGCACTAATTTGTGCACGCCTAAGCATACACATATATTTAACCGCACACATTACAACAAGAATATATTCAAGCTTCACTGGGGTGATTACACGATCCGGCACCCTCCCATGTAACTTAGCGCACCCAATGGTCTCTATGGTTACATGAGATCACTCATAACATGCCTATATACACATATGGTCACCCTCATATGCGTATATAGTTCAAAACACAAATGTTCATATCTTTATACCAACACAACTCCCATAACAATTCTAGCTACAACACTAGAGTTGTTTTGATTGTTGCCTAACTTCGAATACACGTTTGTGTATACCCGCTCGTGTACGTACACACACGTATACTCAAATAGGTAATTCAACTATTACTCAATCAAATATTACTTATTTTAGTAATATTTCTAATAAGAGTGAAACATCTCTTTATATCATTTATAAAATCATAAACCATTTTATAAAATATCATACTAGCTTATAATCACTTTATAACCTTTAAAGTACTATATCACTTTATTAAAAATCAAGTATTCACCTTTTTACCATTTATAAAATCTCATATTATAAAATTTCATATCCATTTTATAAAATATATACTTCATTTATAAAATCATGAAACTATTTTATAAATACTAATTAAAGCTTATAGGGTCTGTAATCACTTTAATAAGGGGTGTAGAACTCCCATAACCCCTTAATTAGCTTACTAAACTTTTGCAAATAAATTCAAATGCATTGATTAATTATTTATAATTATTTGCACATTATTAATCCCAAATCAAGTAATAACATCAAAAATAATCACCCAATTAGACCAAATGAAATATAGGGCTTACTAACTATTTTCAAAACATAGTATTAGGGTCTTAAACAGTTAATTAGCTAAGGGAAACATGTTTATAACATTAATACAAGTCTAAACCCTAGCATAGAATCTCCAAATCATTTAATAATATTTCATAATTATAAATAAATGAATTAATGAAGTAAAATACACAAATTTAATAGAAGAATCATTCCACTCACCTTAATTAAACCCAAGCCAAGCTCTAATCACCAAAATCCACTTCTAAATTTTCTTTAAATTTCGAAATGAACACCAAAACTCCCATCCAAGCCAATTCCTTCACGTGTTTTGTGAGGAACAGGTAGATAGGAATTGTAATGGTTTTAGTTTGAATTTAGGAATTTTATTTAAGCAAGAATTAGTGATCTAGGGTTTAGGCTTAAGGTGAGATTAGGAAAGTGGTTAGGAGAATGGAAAAGGAAATGAATGTGGAATGAAAATGAAATGAAGAGCTTAGAAAATATAAGCTAAGTTAGAGACAAGCTAATGGGCTTAGCCCAATTCTCTCCATTCGGCACTATTCATCCACGAAGTTCATCGGCTTCAAACATAGTTAAGTTTATACTCATTTTACTCACATTGAAAAAGCAAACTCAACTATGAGTGTTCAAGTCCTAATTCGCACGTTTGTAAAAATCGAGTATAAGAGGCGTTTCGTCGCTTAACGATTAAATATTTAAATTAATCATTTAAATATTCGATTGTTAAAATTATGGGGTGTTACGATGTGAGAAACTTAGAAGGTTAATGAATAATTTCATAAATAGAGTATGAGAGTTGGCTGATCATTTTTGCTTTGGGGCAACTACCATCAACTTTATTAGATTTTTGGGTTAATAATTTTTCTCTCATTGTAATGTATGAACTCTCCCTCCAATCGTGGTTGTTATATATGTTGGTGTAAGTGATCGTATTTATTATTATTATTAGTTTTATAATTGATTGTATTTTTCTATTTTTTAGTTTTTAAAATAATTATTACCAAATATTCATTCATATAGCTAACAAAAGGCACTCTTAATCAACCTTGCATTATATCGATCATAAATTATGTCATATTTGTAGTTTGCACAACTTCAACCTATTAAAAAAATAGCAGTTTTATTTCTTAGCAAGATTAAAAGTTGGATCTGAAAATTGGAGTACTTCTAAAGGAAAAAATAGTGTAAACCTCATAAATCCATTTAAGTATTGTTTCCATTGTAGGAGATTCAAGGTTTAAAAAATTTCTGTACCATACAGAAAAAATAATCTAATTTTGTGGAAGGTAAGTAGTTGATAATTAATTATTATTGATATTTTCATTTAAAGGAAATATTGTTCATGTAGCTTAATTATTTTGACATTTTCATGTTTTTACACGTTTCAATTAGTAGGTGTATTGTAGACATAATGTAACAACCCAGAATTTTAGTCATTTGAATTTGGAATATTTAATTGATTTTAAATATTGAAAATTTTATTTATGAGTTAAATAACTTGAATTTCAAATATAGCGATTTATAATTTATTTAATTGTTAAACTGTTAAATTTAATATTGCAATTGTTTAAATAACTGAATCTTGAATTTTATGAAAATGAAAATGAATTCTGAAGTTGATTTAAAATCTATTTGAATAAGAATGGGGATAGTGAACTTTTAAATTTGAATTAAAAGTGAATGAACTAGTTTTTAAAATAATTCGTTTTAATTAACATATAAAAATAGTCTTCCGAGGCACTGTCTCGGATTTCGATGAAACCATTCTCATTGGATCCGTAATAGTGAAGTATAATATGCGTCGAATTTCGTGGCGATCGGACACATTGTTTGGGCATGCGAGATTGAAACGCGTAGAAATTAATTAAAGAAATTATATAATAATTGAGTTTGAAAAGCTATATTCTTCATATGATCGAATTAGGTCCCGCGACTAGTTCCATTACATTCGGAATAAGGGTATAACATATAGAATGCCAGGCGGCACATTTCATTTGGAGTTCGAGATTTTAGGATGTTTTATAGCTTGATATTTTAAAATTAAATAATATATAAGTTAATTAACCATGCTTTAGCCATACCCTCCCTAATCTGCACTATTCAAAACCCATATCCTATTTCCTATTATAACCGCGTGCATTTAGGGATTTGTTTCGTTCCTTTTTTTTTCTTTCAAATTAAAATCAATGGCATTGAACGGCTTATAACCATCGGCGTGCCACTCGGAGGCGTTTCAGGCGATGGCTCCAACTAGTAAAATGCTCGGTCGGGCATGTAGCAAATTGACCGGTTGGATTAACATGGCGTTCATCGAGGCGGCGGTGGTTGTCGTTCCAAGTTGACGTAGTTTTTGGGTCGTTGTTCGAATTCGCGCGATGCGCGCGAGGGGCTGGAGCGAGGCGCGACATCGGTGGCGAGTGCGGCGGAGGGCGGCGGCGGCGGCTGCTGGTGCGCGAGCAAAGGCGCGTGGAGGCGATCGATGTTCGTATATAAAAAAAGGAAGAACGAAGGTGCTTGGAATAACTTGGGGATGGAGGGTAATTTATTTTAAATTGTTTTTGATTTAGGTTAATGGTAATTTAATTATATTAAAAGTTCATTAATCCATATCAAACTCATACGAGGTCCAAATCGAGCGCGACGAGTCGCATTGCGATCGTATCAACGAAGGCTACACTATGGAATTGGATTGGACGGATTCGGAGCTAGTTGGAATTTTGGATTAAAATTGGGCGTTCGTTCAATTTTAATTCAAAACAGAATGTTTTGACGACTATTAAATTCAATGTGAGTTAATCTTACCTTTTTGGCTAACCCAAAATATTTTTAATCGATAAATTTTATCTATTGGATGTTTGGATATTTATTGTTGATAGTTATTGACTGTTTGGATAATTTACTGATTATTATTAGTTGGATTGGATATATTCCTGCCCATTGGAGCGGATGAGACCCTATTACGTTCCCGTGTAAGAGCGGATGACCCTTGTATACGAATCCTGCCTCGATGCAGTTGATTTATATTTTTATGAGTATATAGTATATACTGTATGTGATGTAGGGGGCAGGTTGGAGGGATCCAACGGGATTCCTCACACTGTTGATTTTATTTTCATATATATGGTGATATATGACTTGTTAAATGTCATATTGATGACATGGATATGATTTGCTTAATTAGTGTTGTAGTAGCACCGGGCCTCATTTTTGGTATTTTAAAATATTATAAAATAGTGATTTGATTTAAAAAGAGATTTCAAAGTGATTTTGAAAACTATATATGCTTAAATAATTAGTCTTTAATTATTTGAAGGAGTAAATTATTTTAAACTCAAAGATATGATTTTTGGATATCATAAGTTAATAGTTTCATAAAATACTATTAAATAGAGATTTCTGAACTATAAATAAAGGTTTTTAAAATCTTGAAATAAGTCTGTCTTTTATAATAAAGGGATATGTTTAAAGAAAAATAGAAATATTTTGACGTTAATATTTATTAACTATTTTATACAAAGTAATATATATATATATATATATGTATATGTATATGTATATATATGTACATATATGAAAGATTAATTACAAATATGAGATTTTAAAATTGTGATAATTTATAAAAGTAATAATTTACAAATGAAATGAAGATTTGTAAAATCGTATTTTGTTAATAAGTGTATGAATTTATAAATGGGGTTTATAAATTAAAGGAAACTATTATCGTTTAATAAATTGGAGAATAAATCAAACGGTGGATGTAACGACCCATATTTTCACGGATCAAAACATCGTAAAACAGTTGACATTTGGTCGCATTTGTGATAAGTCGTCCTGAGTTTAAGTCCTAGGTCGTATGGAAGTTTTGGAGCGACTTAGGGAAGATACGAGTTAAGGCAGTTAAGTTGTATAGGAATTAAGTCGTGGTAGCTTAGGTCGTAGGGTGTTGGAGCGACCTAAGGTAGTGGACGACTTAAGGTGTAGTGGTTTAGGTCGTTTCATAGTGTTGGACAGAATTTTTGTTCAAGTCATAAGTCGTGACCGACTTAAGGAATAGGGGCGACTTAAGAAAACTGACCGAGTTAAGAAATCAGCGAGTTAAGAGTTAGGACGGTTGGACGAGTTAGCGAGTTAAGTAATAGAGCGACTTAAGTGAGTTAGCGACTTAAGGATTTTAGGTCGTATGGTAGGATAAGCGACCTAAGTGTTGACGACTTATAGAAGTTAGCAGGTTAGCGACCTAGTGGTTAGCGAAGTTAGGTCGTTAGACGACTTAAGGAAGTTAGGTCGTAGCATAGTGAGTCGTAAAGTTGCTAAGTTATTAAGTCGTGAGCGACTTAGGGGTTAAGCCGCTAAGTCGTAAGTCGTATATCCTGTTAGGTCGCGCATATTAGTTAAGTCGTAGGTCGGCTTAGTAGTTAGGTCGTATGTGCATGTGTTAGGCGAAGCAGCTGTTAAGTCATATGAGTTGTTAGGTCGAAGACTTAGGTCGGTGGGGGTCTTAGGTCGGAGACGACTTAACTCCGAGGCAACGACTTAGGGAGATTTCAGCCTATAAATAGAAGGGTTTTTCTCACTTTTTGGGATCCGGATTTCGAAGCGACGAAGTGCTGCCATTTTGAGAGCTCGACTTCTACACTTCTTCACTTCTTTTCTCTACTCTAATCTAGTGATTCCATCCATCCAAGTTGAAGATTCTGAAAGTGTGTATGCTTATGCACACTAATTATGAATCGTGAAATATGGACTAACAATATATGCGGAATGTTATTTACAATTTCAATACAAATAAATATTCAATAAACTAACTATAGCAATTCACAGATATAGAAAAGTAAATACAGTAAACTATAAAAATCACACCAGAGATTTTTATACTGGTTCGGACCTCCCGTCCTACGTCCAGTCCCAGACTTCTATCTGGATTTTCACTACCAACTACCTCGCTTCACCCGAAGGAACAGGTTTACAATACCCGAACAGCCGAACGAGATTTCGTGCCTCTTACAACACCGAGGACTTCAACAAAAAAACAAATACAATTGCTGTTGACAACTTGTGCTCTTGATAACACTGATTTGTCACTTGTAGTACACCCTTCCTATAATCTTATCCTCAAAATATGTGAATGATGTTTGTGAAGATTGAAGGAAGTATATTACTTATTTGAATCAAAAGATATGAAATAATTTCAATGATTCAATAAGCAATTTGAAGTAGAGAGCTTTTAGAATGCAAGAGTATTTAGAAATTAAGATCAGAATTTTAAAGCAAAGAATTGTTGTATTTCAATCAATGATTTAGATATGTTTATATAGAGAATAAATGGTTGTAACTCTTTGTGAAGAGTAGCCATTAACAGATGTGATCATTGATGAAAGGTAAGAGAAGCAACCATTGAGGAAAGAAGTGTCTTTTGGGAAAGGTTGCTTTCTGTTTAAAAACGGTCGACAGGTCAAAAATGACCAGTAGACAAAATTTCAAATATATAGACGTTATGTGCATGTGTGCACGTTCATTGTGTAATTTACACAGGAACGGTCGACCGCCTGGTTTTGTACCGGTCGACCGGTCCCTGTTAAATTGCACAGTGAATGTGCAATGTCATCCAAAACGTATATACATCGATTATATTGAGGTGCATGATTATTTGAGGATAGATTTTAACATAAATAATACTATTAACATACCAAATAATCAACCTCTAACGTATGAAGCTCTTTGTGTCTCAATGAATAACTTCTTTTTGTCGATCACGGTTTATCCCTTTGTCAGAAATCAAAACTATATAAAAATCTTGACTCAACATTCTCCCCCTTTTTGATTGATGACAACATAGTTATGAATCTCCCCCTGTATATGATCTCCCCCTAAGATTGTGCCTGTAACTCTATATTTTCCTGCATATATACTGTTAGCACAATTTTCTCCCCCTTTGTCATCGACGAAAAGGAGTTTGTTAAATAGAGGATATAAATTATATAATCCAGAGTATAAGCAAAATAAAACTACTACCATAGATCAAGAGTTAAGTGTCACATAATATGATAATACCCAAGAGTCTAGTACGAATTAAAACGCGACACTATTTAGTACAAGTGCCAGATAATGTCTTAAAGCAAAAACTAAAGTCATAATTTACACAAACTAATAGATAAAGAGATAAACTAAAAGGATTCAATCTGACTCTGTCTCATCCTCTTCTTCTTCTTCTTCTTCAACAAGCTGAGTTTTTCCGTATCCACGTCCATGACTCGTTCCCGAGCTTGTACCCTCTTCCGAGGATGTCCAAGCAAAAGTAGGAGGAGCTGGGCGCTTGCCAGGGTCTTGAGTTGGCATGGATGAGGATGATGCTCCACATGATATTGCTTCCCATATAGAACTGAAGAACAACTTAAGTTTGTTAAAGCGTTTATCCATTTTTGTGTCCATGCGCTTAAGTCGTGCTTCGAGAAGGAATTGATTTTGAGCAATAGTGTTAAGTGATTCTTTTGTTGAGGAAGATGATCTTAAAAGTTTAACTTCTTCAGGTTTAGGACGGGATGATCGGGAGGAAGCTTCTCTATGTCCTTGGTTTTTCCATTGTTCAAAAGGCATAATATTGAAGTATGGAGCTGGAAGCTTCATTCTTGTAATCGAAGCTTTGTTGATGGCTTTTGGTTTGGAAATAGAAGACTTTGGTGGTTCAATGCCACAATCGAGCAAGATTCGCATAATATACTCGTTATAAAACAAGTGTGGCCTAGAGCTATCATTTACTTTCAAGATCTCATCAAAGATCATACCAATCCAGTTTAAACGAATGCCCCCATAGATTGCGTATAATGCCTTGAAATTTTCTTTATAGACGGCATCAAAATTTCCAATTCTCGGTAAAAGAGAGTGCATAAGAGTATGATGAAGAATTCTTGCAGACGGCCGTAAACCAATAGACTTAGTGCTATCCTTGTCATCTTCAGTAAATTGATGACTAATTTGATTACGGACATGAATATTGCAAAAGTAATTTGAGAATTTTTCACCAATAAACCGAGAACCAAGAACATTTGCCATCCTATCACATGAGATAAACACTTCTTTGCCACATACAACGGACCAAAGGCAATAATTCGGATCCGCGGGCTTGTTTTTCTCTAAATTTAGATTAGCATAGAATAACTTGATCATGACATGGTTAATTTCCACATTGTTTTGATCATAGTCAATTAGGTTTTCAATGTCGGCATCCTTTGCTAAATCTAGAATACGATAACTAGAGAAATCTGAGAATTTAACAAACGAACTCGGATGGATAGTAAAATCCTTCATGTCATTCCACCTTTTGAGTGAAATTGGATCCACAAGCCATTTCTTGATAGAGAGATCAATGGGTTGTGTTTCTGAGGTAGAAGCTTGCTTTAATTTCTTTTGATGAGGAGCCATTAGGGATAAATTGGAAGAAAGAGATTTAAAAAGAGAAAGTAGGGTTTCTGGGATTTGGGTGAAGAAGACCGGTTTGAAGTAAAAGAGAGAGAGAGGAAAAAAAATGAACGGAAAGTTATATAAAAAAATAGAATACACGTAACCGGTCGACCGGTCAAAATGGGGCGATCGACCGTTTTTATCCAGAGTGCAAAACGGTCGACCGGTCCATTTTTACCTGCCGACCGGTGCTGTTCTGGAAGCACAGTTCAGCCTGTTTTCAATTTACTGTGACCTATAAATCGTATATCACTCTTATTACAATATTTAATTGTTATTAAATGAGTGAAGAAGAAAAAAATAAACAATGATACAACATATAAATAAAATTAATGAAGAGTGGGAGAAGGAAGATCAGTTGAATCTTCGTTGATATCATCAATGCGAGCCTTCCAAGATGACCATTTTTCAGTTGCCCCTTCATTCTGAGCATAGTTTTTGTCCCATGAGTTTGGGGTTCTAGAAGATGAAGGTGCGTTTGGCATCGGCTCATGAACATCTCGTTTGTTTGTTCCACAGAAGAAGAATGCCATTCTTTCTAAAATAGATAAACGTGCCGAAGTCTGCTGTTGTTCATGATGAAGCTATTGTTGTCCATAATGAAGCTGACGTTGAAGATCTATTTGATGTTTTTGATAGTGATGAATTTCATCGATCTTCTCTTTGGTATGAGGAGAACAGAATAGCACTTTATTCGCCTTTTTTGATTTAGGCGTACTTCCAGGTGTACGAGAGCATTGATGATGGCACTTTGGTTTATATTTTGGTGTTTCAGGAGAAAAATATTCTTCTGGCTCAGAACTTGTAACGGAAATGTGTGATTTTTGAGCACACTCATCACAAATATGTGCCATAGAAAATTTTGTATTTATGCTTAGATAAGAGAAGATGAATAAAAAATATTTTTGACAAGCTTATATAGAAATTACTTATATATAAGCCTATGAATAAGAGTGAAAAGAGGAATTTGACTGGTAAACAAGCAGAGGCTCAAATTAAAAATAGCTTAAAATAGCTATAGTTAAAAAATAATCGAAAGAAAGAACTTAATAGTTTAACATCAGTAATTATTAGACAAGTTCTTTTCTAGAAATTAAACCAAGCTCTCTTCGTAATCTAATAAAACTAGATTCGAGCAAAGGCTTAGTAAAGATGTCTGCTAATTGATTATCAGATTGGACATATTCAAGACATATATTTCCTTTTTCAATATTATCTCTAAGGAAATGATGACGGATATCAATGTGCTTGGTTCTAGAATGATTCACTGGATTCTTAGAAAGATTTATAGCACTTGTGTTATCACAGTATATAATAGAATTTGATAAATGAATATCAAAATCTTGAAGTGTTTGTTGCATATATAATACTTGAGTACAAGCGAGAGCCGCTGATATATATTCGGCTTCACATGTTGATAGTGAAACACAATTCTGTTTCTTACTAATCCAAGAGACAAGTGATTTTCCAATAAAATGGCACGTACCACTTGTACTCTTTCTATCCGTTCGAGAACCTCCAAAATCAGCATCACTATATGAAACTAATTCGAATGGACATTCTGTTGGATAAAAAAGACCGAAATCTTTTGTATTATTAAGATAACGGATTATACGCTTCACTGCTCGTAAATGCGATTCCTTTGGATTTGCTTGAAAACGAGCACATAGACAAACACTCATCATTATATCTGGACGACTAGCTGAAAGATAAAGAAGAGAACCAATCATGCTTCGATATAATTTCTGGTCAACACTCTTACCATTATCATCTTTTTCAAGATGTGTAGTTGTACTCATAGGAGTTGGTTTACCAGATGTATTTTCTAATCCGAAGCGCTTGATAAGATTTCCGTAGTATTTTTCTTGATTAATAAAAATACCATTCGGAAGTTGTTTGATTTGAAGTCCAAGAAAGTATGACAGTTCTCCCATATGAGACATTTCGAATTCTTTGGTCATAATACTTGCAAATTCCTTACAGAGTTTATCATTTGTTGAACCAAAGATGATGTCGTCTACATATATCTGAATAACTAGAATATCCTTTTGAGAATGTTTGATAAACAAAGTTTGATCGACTCTGCCTATTTGAAATCCTGAGTTAATAAGATAACTACGTAATCGTTCATACCAAGCACGAGGTGCTTGTTTTAAACCATACAGAGCTTTCTTAAGTTTGAACACATGGTCAGGATATTTTTCATGTACAAACAAAGGAGGTTGTTCGACATATACATTCTCTTTGATAAATCCATTAAGAAATGCACTTTTGACATCCATCTGATAAAGTTTGAAATTATGGTGACAAGCAAAAGATAGTAGGATTCTAATAGCTTCTAGTCGAGCAACTGGTGCAAAAGTTTCTTCATAATCGATACCTTCTTCCTGATTATACCCTTATGCTACTAACCTTGCTTTATTTCTGGTGATATTTCCTTGTTCATCAGCCTTATTTTTGTAGACCCATTTAGTACCAATCACTGACTGATCAGTTGGTCTTGGAACAAGTTCCCAGACGTCATTGCGCACGAACTGATTTAGTTCTTCTTGCATGGCAATGATCCAATATTCGTCGGTAGCTGCTTCTTTAGGATTTTTAGGTTCGATATTTGATAGAAACGCAACATGACCCATTTGATGTAATTGACTCCTAGTTCTTACTTGTGAGTCGACCTCCCCAATTACATTTTGAACCGGATGGTGTCTTAATAATCTTGGAGGGGAACGTATTTCACAAGCTGGTTGTTGTTGAGAAATATTTTCAACAATATTTTCAGAGTCAGAGTCACAATTTGTGATGATAGGAGTGTCAGTAAAGATAGTTTCGTCATCATCAGATTTTGGTTGAGAGGGCTGAAAGATTTCATTGAAAGAAACATGAAGAGATTCTTCAATAGTTTTGGTTCGTTTATTAAAAATACGATACGCCTTGCTTCTTTCCGAATAACCGACAAATATACCTTCATCAGCTTTCGGATCAAACTTTCCGAGATGGTCTTTCGTATTTAAAATGAAACATTTTGAACCAAATACTTTGAAGTAAGATATATTTGGCTTCCTTTCGTTAAATAATTCATAAGACGTATTCTTGGTGAGTGGTCGAATGGACACACGATTCAAAACATAACACGCAGTGGCGACGGCTTCTGCCCAGAAATGTTTTGGTAAAGTGGATCCATTTAATAACGTTCTTGCACATTCTTGTAATGTTCGATTTTTTCGTTCTACAACTCCGTTTTGTTGTGGAGTTCTAGGAAACGAAAAATTATGGTTAATACCTTTCTTTGTACAAAAATGTTCAAATTCGTTATTTTTGAATTCACCACCATGATCACTCCTTATGTTTTTAACTTTTAGCCCGTTCGATTTTTGAATTCTTTTGACGAAAGATTTAAAATGTTCAAAAGTGTCACTCTTGTTTTTCAAGAAAATAGACCATGTATACCGAGAATAGTCATCAACTATTACAAATACATATCGATTATGGTTTATCGACTGAACCTGTGTTGGTCCGAATAAATCCATATGTAGTAACTCAAGTGGTTGTAATGTTGATATGACTTTCTTGGATTTAAAAGATGATTTGGTTAATTTTCCTAATTGACATGCATCACAGATGTTGTTAACCTTAAAACTCATTTTGGGTAGTCCTTTAACTAGATTGTTTTTGGCTAGCTTGTCAATAGTTCTGAAGTTTATATGACAGAAGCGTTTGTGCCATAGCCATGGATCATTATCATTAGCCACAAGACACATATCTGAGTTATGATTAATATTCATATTCAGAATATATATATTTCTGTCTCTATAACCTTCGAAAATTAAATTATGATCTTTATCTAGAATACTACACTTATTATTCGAAAAATAAATTGTAAAACCCTTGTCACATAATTGACTGATACTAAGTAAATTGTGTTTTAAATTTCTAACTAGCATGACATTTGTAATAAGAGGTAAGTTAGATGTACCGCAATTGCTCACATCGCCTTTGCCGATGATATAGCCTTTTGAATTATCTCCAAAAGTGACTGAGCCACCATCTAAGTATGTAATATTTGTTAATAAGCTCTTGTCTCCAGTCATGTGCTTCGAGCAACCGCTGTCCAATATCCACTTTCCTCTTTACTTAAGTGGGACCTGCAAAAAATAAAATTAAGTCCATGGTACCCACTTTTTATGGGGTCCTAAGAGTTAGGTCTTAGGAGTCCAAACCCATACGGGTCCGGTATCCCCTTTATATATATAATTAGTATTAAGATGTACAGTAATCATGAAATTCTGAATATATTTATTCCTAATCAAATTGTTATTTGTTTTAGGAACCCATATTTTGATAGTCTTGACATTTTTCTTCTGAAATTTCACAACTGGTTTGGAATATAATAAATTAAGATTTTTCTTAGCTCCAGTCTTTTGTACTTTCTTTTTCCTTTCATTACCAAGATGTTTCTTGGTTTCTTGTTTCCTATATCCCAAACCTTGTTTATTTGAAACAGATTGTGAACTTTCAATGATTTTTGTCAAATTTTCTCGACCTTTGTTAAAGTTAGAAACATTTTGAGTTATGTCATCTAACTTAGTTTGTAAGCTCGCCTTTTCTAGGTCCAGTTTTTTGACTTTTGCCTTAAGCTCATGATTTTCAGTAGTGAGAGCATCATTTTTCTCTTTTTGAGTTTCAATTTCTTGACTCAAAAGAGATAATTGAGAGTCAACATTAGATGATGATTCTTGAAGTTTTTCAAGTTCTTCTTCTAATATTTTCTTCTCATCTTTTAACATATCTCGTTCAAACTCTGCTCTACTCAAATCTGCTTTGGCTACTTTTAATTGACGTTTTATGTCTTTATATTTGACTATCAATTCAGAATTAATATCAAGTAATTCATCAAATGTAGGAATTTGTACCTCATCTTCTGTTGCCATAAAACAAACATTAGCTTGTTCATTCTCCGGATCACTTTCACTTTCAGATGAGGATGAGTCTGAATCATCCCATGTTACTGAGAAGGCTCGTTTCTTTGACTTGTCCTTCTTATGTTTGAATTTATCATTTTCTGACTTCTTCTTCTGTTCTGGACAATCCTTCTGCATGTGCCCCTTTTTGTGACAGTTGAAACATTCTATAGTTGATGAAGCTAGTTTGTTTGATCCAGGTTTCCTTTTGTTGTAACGACTAGCTTTTCGATATTTTAGGAATTTTTTGAATCCTTTTGCAATGAATGCCAAATCTTCATCTTCAGAATCTGATTCATTTTCATCTTTCTCAGCATGAAATGCTACATTTTTCTTTTCTTCTTTCTGTTCTTTTCTAGCCTGCAAATTTGCTTCATAGGACATTAAATTTCCTATCAATTCATCTGGCTTCATGATGGAAAGGTCATTAGCTTCTTCAATTGCTAATACTTTTCCTTCCCATTCACTAGTCAGAGAATGTAGGACTGTTGAAACAACATCAAAATCTGAATATTTTTGTCCTAATCCGATAAGTGCATGATGAATAGTTTGAAACCTTGAATACATATCATTGATTGTCTCATTCGGTTTCATTTTAAAATTTTGAAACTGACTCTTCAGCATGGCTATTTTGGCTTGTTTAACCTTGTTAGTACCTTCATGAGTGGTTTTCAACGTTTGCCAAATTTGATATGCAGTAGTGCAGATACTAACACGGTTATATTCATTTTGGTCTAATGCACAAAACAACATATTTATTGCCTTTGCATTTACGGCTGCTGCCGTTTTTTCAGCCGTTGTCCATTCTGAATATTCAGTTGTTGGATTCACTATTTCTTTTTGAGTAGCATTCCAAGCATCATAGCTATTTGATTGCATAAAAAATGACGTACGTGTAGCCCAATAGCTATAGTTGAGACCATTAAAGAATGGAGATCTTTGTGTTGATTGACCTTCCGTGTAAGTGTTAGTGCTAGTGCTTGCGTTATTTGCCATATTACAAAAATATATCAAATAACGGTGTTACGGTTATATGATGACCGTGCTCTGATACCAAATGAAAGTGTGTATGCTTATGCACACTAATTATGAATCGTGTAATATGGACTAACAATATATGCGGAATGTTATTTACAATTTCAATACAAATAAATATTCAATAAACTAACTATAGCAATTCACAGATATAGAAAAGTAAATACAGTAAACTATAAAAATCACACCAGAGATTTTTATACTGGTTCGGACCTCCCGTCCTACGTCCAGTCCCAGACTTCTATCTGGATTTTCACTACCAACTACCTCGCTTCACCCGGAGGAACAGGTTTACAATACCCGAACAGCCGAACGGGATTTCGTGCCTCTTACAACACCGAGGACTTCAACAAAAAAACAAATACAATTGCTGTTGACAACTTGTGCTCTTGATAACACTGATTTGTCACTTGTAGTACACCCTTCCTATAATCTTATCCTCAAAATATGTGAATGATGTTTGTGAAGATTGAAGGAAGTATATTACTTATTTGAATCAAAAGATATGAAATAATTTCAATGATTCAATAAGCAATTTGAAGTAGAGAGCTTTTAGAATGCAAGAGTATTTAGAAATTAAGATCAGAATTTTAAAGCAAAGAATTGTTGTATTTCAATCAATGATTTAGATATGTTTATATAGAGAATAAATGGTTGTAACTCTTTGTGAAGAGTAGCCATTAACAGATGTGATCATTGATGAAAGGTAAGAGAAGCAACAATTGAGGAAAGAAGTGTCTTTTGGGAAAGGTTGCTTTCTGTTTAAAAACGGTCGACAGGTCAAAAATGACCAGTAGACAAAATTTCAAATATATAGACGTTATGTGCATGTGTGCACGTTCATTGTGCAATTTACACAAGAACGGTCGACCGCCTGGTTTTGTACCGGTCGACCGGTCCCTGTTAAATTGCACAGTGAATGTGCAATGTCATCCAAAACGTATATACATTGATTATATTGAGGTGCATGATTATTTGAGGATAGATTTTAACATAAATAATACTATTAACATACCAAATAATCAACCTCTAACGTATGAAGCTCTTTGTGTCTCAATGAATAACTTCTTTTTGTCGATCACGGTTTATCCCTTTGTCAGAAATCAAAACTATATAAAAATCTTGACTCAACAGATTCAAGAGCTTAGATTGAAGATCTACATCCATTGAAGTGAGATTTCATCGTTTGAAGCGGATTGGTGATAGATCAAGATTGATCCTTCGCTGTCCAGATCTGAAGTGTGTTGATTTTGGGTTGTTTAGGTGATTTGGTGAGTGGTGATTATCTCTCACACGGATCCAAAAGAGTATATCGGATCGTTGGCTTGATTTGGCGTTAAAATAGTAATTTCCATGTATTTTCCTAATCACATGTGTAGATCCGTATAGATTCATTGTTCATGATGATTTGACATCCATCTTACTACATGTTAACCTATGCAAGTTCATTCATCAAGATTATAGAGATATATTGTTCATGTTTTCATGCTTATTAGACTTTCGACTCTTTAATTACGAAATTGCCATTATTGTGATAATTGTCTACTTAGATCATATTTAAATGCTTGATTGCTTGGATTAATGTTTGACTTGGTTGATTGCTATGAATTAGATGATTGATGATTTGATTTAGACCGAAGATGATTCAAAAGCTAAGGGAAAGGCTCTTGAATTGGAGAAGCTGCTTGTGGCATATGTAGCGGATGGTGAAGCTCTTATGCATAGATTCGATGACGATGATGTTGAGATGAAGCTTTGCGAGGATGTGATGAAGCGAGGCATGATATGAGATAGTCTTGGTCTAATCCAGACGGGATCATTCCAAGCAGGTTGATAACTCGGTGACATGGTTCGAGTTTGAGGAAAATGGATGCTCGAGAGGCGCTTGAGCTAGTGTGGAAATAGTCGTCGAGGAGGATGACTAGAAGGCTGAGATCTCATCGTTGTTGAAGGTTCTAGCATGCTCAAAGCAAGAGTACGTTGGGCAGATTCGATAGTCCCTGAAGGCTACGGATTGGTAGTCAAGTACTCTGGGCAGATTCGATAGTCCTAGGCACGGGTCACGATGACGTACGGGAGTTATGTCTAGAACCGGGGTTTCCATTAGCCCTTGATGGACGGCTGAAAGAATGTGCCGGTCATTCAATTAACGGTGATATCGAAGCAATGATAACAGTGATAGCCAGAGTCATGGATGTTTGGTTGTATCGTCATTCGTCTCAAGAGCAATGTTTTCAGGGTGCTTATCTGATCTTGGTTTAGGCCTTGGGGGTTTGTACTTGGAAAACATCGCCCTTAACTCGAGTGATAATTGCTTTACTTTATATTGTGTACTCTGCTATGTTTGTTTCTGCTTAGTGTGTGTCTGGGGGCTATCACTGTAGAAAGAGGTTGGAGTGGGAGGGTCGTATTCCTATTCCTTTTCCTTTATGCTCTTTGGGTATGTTGTTAGTTAATTTACTGCTCACTAAGGCTGTTGTCTGACTCAATGCTTTATGTTTTAACTCTTATTGCCTTGGGCTGTTCGTCCATTTTGGGACGGGCAGACTAGGTAGCAGGTGACAGGTGCTGTTCTTGCTTTCCGCGATGCTGATAACGAAGACGAGCTGGAGTATTGCATATTACTTCTTACTATATGTACTGGATGTTCCGCTGCTTTGTATTCTCTGAGTGATATGTAGTGAGGCTTGTTGTATTGACTATTCAGATGTTTGTATTCAGCTATTATGAAGTTTTATTGATGAGATTCTATTCTGTGAAGCTTCACTATATATATGTTCTATTGTATTTTGTCCATGCGCTGTGAGTAATACGATAGATTCTGTTGTTTTAATTTACCTTGACAATCGTCCATGGCTGCCTGGCACACTTTACAGCGCACTTTCTCTAGGTTCAGTGCAGGGGTTATGGGCGGTCGTCACATTTGGTATCAGAGCATTGGTTAATCGATTTTACCCAACGCTCGCTGACGTAACTACGTATGAGAGACGTAATTGTATTTTGATGGATGATTACTATATATAATATAGTAGATTAGAAGAGTTTGAGTCCTTTAACCAGTTGTTCTCAAGATGTTCTGACCATTCCTTTTTATAGATATTGAGAATGAGTCGAAGAGGGAGACCAGCTGCAAGGGAAGGCCGTGCTACTGAAGGGGCTGCTGATTATGCAGCTATGTTCGAAGCTATGATGACTTCGATCATGAGAAGGATACCAGTTTCGGGGGCAGCAGTAGATGTTGGGGTTCAAGTTCAAACTCCAAAACCGGTGGATTTTGCTAAGCTGTGCAAAGACTATACTGCTCTTGGAGGAAAGGTTTTCTTGGGAACAGAATCAACCATTGAAGTCCAGAGATGGATAGATGCTTGTAGAAGGATTTTTGGTGATTTGGGAATTGAGGATGCGACTAAGAGGAAGTTAGCATCAAGACAGCTTCAAGGGAGAGCCTCTGATTGGTGGAACTCTATTACCATCAATACTCCGGAGGAAGAGATTACTTGGGAGCAATTCCAAGTTAGATTTGAAGCTAAGTTCATTTCTACAGCTCAGAAGTCTGTTCTGTTCAAGAAGTTTGTGGAGCTCAAGCAGGGAGGAAGACCAGTTCTTGAGTATGTTTCTGAGTTTGAAGCTTTGTCCAAGTATGCCCGGTCCTATATAGAATCTGCTTATCAGAAGAATGAGAAGTTTGTGACAGGCTTGGACAGTTATCTTGGGAGGCAGTTGGTGGATCATTTGGACGATTCATTTGAGAAGCTTATGGAGAAAGCTCTCAGGCATGAGAGTCTGTTTCCTAAGGAAGGATCTGTTGTTGCTGTGACCCGGGGAGAGTCTAAACCACAGCAGGGTGGAAACAAGAAGAGGAAGCAGCAGCAGCAGAAGGGTAAGGATGGCCAGAAGAAGCCGAAAGGCGAGGTGACCTGCTACAATTGTCAGCAGAAGGGCCATTTCTCTAAGGATTGTAAGAACCCGAAGGTACCGATGAAGTGTCACAACTGTGACAAGCCGGGGCATTTCAGGAAGAATTGTCCAGAACCGCATAAGGACAAGCAGATTGTGCAAGCTTATGCTTTGGGAGCTGTCCCATCGTCTTCAAAAGCTCCTACCGCTGAAGAGAAGGGAAAGAGTGTGGTGGTTCAAGGTACTCTTTTCCTATGTGGTGTTCCAGTTAGAGTTCTGTTTGATACTGGAGCGTCGCATTCGTTTGTTTGTAGTGAACTTGTAGACCGGTTGGGTTTAGAACCGGATATTGTTGATAGGCCATTGGTTGTGACTAATCCAGTTGGGGGTTCGTTTTGTTTGTGTATGTTATGCCGTGGTCTGATTGTATCGAGTCATGGTTGCTCTTTTGTTTGTGATTGTTTTGTTCTGAACTTTGCGGGGTTCGGAATTATTTTCGGTATGGACTGGCTTAGGAGGTATGCGGCAAAGGTTGATTGTGAGAGGCTGGAAGTGACAGTCGAGAATGTGGAGGGGCAAAAGATTGTGATACGATGTAAGCATGAAGAAGGCGTCTTCATGAGCTTCATGTATTCGCTAGTTGTTCCACGGGATGGACTGTCATTAGTGCCAATCGCGAATGGATTCGAGGATGTCTTTGACGAAGTCAAAGGGTTACCGCCGCATAGAGAGATCGAGTTTCGTATAGATCTAGTTGAGGGAGCCAGACCTGTTGTGATGCCTCTTAGGCGGATGGCGCCTAGGGAACAGCAAGAGTTGAGGGTGCAAGTTGATGATCTTTTGCAGAAAGGATTCATTCGGCGTAGTGTGTCCGAATGGGGTGCACCAGTTGTGTTCGCAACCAAAGCAGATGGATCGTTGAGGTTGTGTGTGGATTATCGTGAGCTGAATAAGGTGACTAAGAAGAACAAGTATCCATTGCCGAGAATAGATGACTTGTTTGATCAGCTTCACGAAGCTAAGGTGTTTTCAACGGGATTTCACCAGTTGAGAGTGGCTAAGGATAGTGTGCCGAAGACTGCTTTTAGGACACCATTAGGTTTCTTTGAGTGGCTGGTAATGCCGTTTGGATTGACTAACGCGCCAGCATATTTTGTGGATCTTATGAATAGAGTGTTCAGAGATCAGTTGAACAAGTCCGTGCTTGTGTTCGTGGATGATATTCTGATTTACTCCAGAACTGAGGAAGAGCACAAGACGCACTTGCGTATTGTTTTGGAGATCTTACAGAAACATCAGCTGAAGGCTAAGTTTTCGAAGTGTCACTTCTGGAAGAGTGAAGTGAGGTTCTTAGGCCATGTTATTTCTGGAAACGGAATAGCGGTTGATCCCGCTAAGGTGACAGCAATCCAGGATTGGGTTAAACCTAAGAATGCAACGGATGTGAGAAGTTTTCTTGGATTGGCAGGATATTATCGACGGTTTATCAAAGACATCTCCAAGGTAGCTGCACCGTTAACAGGATTGACGAAGAAGAACCTAGTGTTCAGATGGGATGATAAGTGTGAGCAAGCTTTCAGAATCCTGAAAGAAAGATTGACAAGTGCTCCTGTTTTGACTATTCCTAGTGGGAATGACGAGATGGTGGTTTACACCGACGCATGTGGTACTGGACTTGGAGCAGTGCTGATGCAGAGGGATAAAGTTGTTGCGTATGCCAGTCGACAGTTGAAGCCGCATGAAAGGAATTACCCGACTCATGATTTGGAGTTAGCGGCGATTGTTTTTGCTCTGAAGATGTGGAGACATTATCTATTGGGAGTTCAATTCGAATTGTTTACGGATCATAAGTCATTGAAGTATCTTTTCTCCCAAAAGGATTTGAATCTTCGACAGCAACGTTGGTTAGAGTTTTTGGCATCATATGATTTTGGTATAGCTTATACTCCGGGAAAAGGTAACGCGGTGGCAGATGCATTAAGTCGAAGACATGCAGGATTGGGAGCCATGTTTTCGGAATGGAAGAATCTCGAGTATTTAGCTGGATTTGACTTTAGGCCCAGATGTGAATTGGAACCTGAGATGTTGGCAAACTTATCGATAAGACCTACTCTTGTGGAAAGGATTGGCGAGAGCCAAAAGCGAGACGATAAGCTTGTCAAGATTATCCGTGATTTGGAATCTGGATTGGAACCAGAAAAGGATAAAGAATTCGAGGTCGATCAAGAAGGTTGGCTTCGGAAGCAAGGACGACTAGTTGTTCCCGATATAGATGAATTGAGGAGTGAAGTTCTGAAGGATAGTCATCACTCGAAGTTGACAATTCATCCAGGTGGAAATAAGATGTATCGGGATATGAAGAGAACTTACTACTGGGAAGGTATGAAGAAGGATGTTGAAAATTTTATTTCCAAGTGCATGAACTGCCAGTTGGTAAAAGCCGAACAGAAGAAGCCAAGTGGATTGCTTCAGCCATTAGAAGTTCCTACATGGAAGTGGGAGCAAGTTTCGATGGATTTTATTGATGGATTGCCTAGAACCAGAACAGGAAATGAAGGGATTTGGGTCATCGTGGATCGTCTGACTAAGAGTGCAAGATTCATTCCTGTTCGATCGACTAGGACTGCATCAAAGTTGGCTGAGTTGTATGTTAAGTGGATAGTTCGATTCCATGGTATTCCGAAGAGTATAGTGAGCGATCGAGACCCATTGTTCACTAGTGGATTTTGGAAGAGCTTTCAGGAAGTTTTGGGAACCGAGTTATGTTTGAGTACAGCTTATCATCCTCAAACAGATGGTCAGACTGAGAGAGTCAACCGAGTTTTGGAAGATCTCCTCAGAGCTTGTGTTTTGGATTTCAGAGGATCATGGGAAGATCACCTTCATTTGGTGGAATTTTCATACAACAACAGTTACCAGTCGAGCATTGGTATGGCACCGTATGAGGCATTCTATGGAAGACCGTGTAACTCTCCGACATGTTGGTTGGAAACAGGAGAAAAGCTGTTACTTGGGCCAGAGATGATTCGACAGACTTCGGATTGTATAGAGATCATTCGGCAGCGAATGAAGGCAGCCCAAGATCGTCAGAAAAGTTATGCCGATAAGCGTCGTAAGGATTTGGAATTCGACGTAGGTGATATGGTTTTTGTGAAGATTTCTCCTCTGAAGAATGTTATTCGATTCGGAAAGAAAGGAAAATTGACACCGAGATTTGTTGGACCATTCCCGATCATCGAGCGAATTGGAAAGCTCGCCTATAGATTGGAGTTACCAGAGAAGATGTCGGGTGTGCACAATGTTTTTCACGTATCATATCTACGGAAGTATGTGCACGACTCGAATACAGTGGTTTCTGCTGATAGCTGTGAAGATTTCG
The DNA here is from genome assembly GCA_030737815.1 of Allium fistulosum. Classification (NCBI taxonomy): domain Eukaryota; kingdom Viridiplantae; phylum Streptophyta; class Magnoliopsida; order Asparagales; family Amaryllidaceae; genus Allium; species Allium fistulosum. The sequence goes on from CM060906.1 coordinate 333,935,838, forward strand.
AAGTTGATCCAGTCGATAGAAGACCTCGTAAACCGCTTCGTGTTGTGGAAACTGACACGAAACAACTTAGGAGGAAGATAGTTAAGTTGCTCAAGATACAATGGAGTGATGATGATAACGACTGTACGTGGGAGGTGGAAGAGAGGATGAAGGCAGCTCATCCTGAACTCTTCAAGGTATGGCCCTAAGGTGTCGTGTCATCTCACGATATTGTAACTTGTTCTAGTTTTAGAATTATGCATGCTAAGCTAGAATTGGATGCATGGTCTGTTGATTGCTATGGATGTTAGGCATGCAGAATAGTCTTTGATTGCTTTGTTTGTTTGGAATTTCGGGGGCGAAATTCCTAAGGGGGAGAGAATGTAACGACCCGTATTTTCACGGATCAAAACATCGTAAATCAGTTGACATTTGGTCGCATTTGTGATAAGTCATCCTGAGTTTAAGTCCTAGGTCGTATGGAAGTTTTGGAGCGACTTAGGGAAGATACGAGTTAAGGCAGTTAAGTCGTATAGGAATTAAGTCGTGGTAGCTTAGGTCGTAGGGTGTTGGAGCGACCTAAGGTAGTGGACGACTTAAGGTGTAGTGGTTTAGGTCGTTTGATAGTGTTGGACAGAATTTTTGTTCAAGTCATAAGTCGTGACCGACTTAAGGAATAGGGGCGACTTAAGAAAACTGACCAAGTTAAGAAATCGGCGAGTTAAGAGTTAGGACGGTTGGACGAGTTAGCGAGTTAAGTAATAGAGCGACTTAAGTGAGTTAGCGACTTAAGGATTTTAGGTCGTATGGTAGGATAAGCGACCTAAGTGTTGACGACTTATAGAAGTTAGCAGGTTAGCGACCTAGTGGTTAGCGAAGTTAGGTCGTTAGACGACTTAAGGAAGTTAGGTCGTAGCATAGTGAGTCGTAGAGTTGCTAAGTTATTAAGTCGTGAGCGACTTAGGGGTTAAGCCGCTAAGTCGTAAGTCGTATCTCCTGTTAGGTCGCGCATATTAGTTAAGTCGTAGGTCGGCTTAGTAGTTAGGTCGTATGCGCATGTGTTAGGCGGAGCAGCTGTTAAGTCGTATGAGTTGTTAGGTCGAAGACTTAGGTCGGTGGGGGTCTTAGGTCGTAGGTCGGAGACGACTTAACTCCGAGGCAACGACTTAGGGAGATTTCAGCCTATAAATAGAAGGGTTTTTCTCACTTTTTGGGATCCGGATTTCGAAGCGACGAAGTGTTGCCATTTTGAGAGCTCGACTTCTACACTTCTTAACTTCTTTTCTCTACTCTAATCTAGTGCTTCCATCCATCCAAGTTGAAGATTCAAGAGCTTAGATTGAAGATCTACATCCATTGAAGTGAGATTTCATCGTTTGAAGCGGATTGGTGATAGATCAAGATTGATCCTTCGCTGTCCAGATCTGAAGTGTGTTGATTTTGGGTTGTTTAGGTGATTTGGTGAGTGGTGATTATCTCTCACACGGATCCAAAAGAGTATATCGGATCGTTGGCTTGATTTGGCGTTAAAATAGTAATTTCCATGTATTTTCCTAATCACATGTGTAGATCCGTATAGATTCATTGTTCATGATGATTTGACATCCATCTTACTACATGTTAACCTATGCAAGTTCATTCATCAAGATTATAGAGATATATTGTTCATGTTTTCATGCTTATTAGACTTTCGACTCTTTAATTACGAAATTGCCATTATTGTGATAATTGTCTACTTAGATCATATTTAAATGCTTGATTGCTTGGATTAATGTTTGACTTGGTTGATTGCTATGAATTAGATGATTGATGATTTGATTTAGACCGAAGATGATTCAAAAGCTAAGGGAAAGGCTCTTGAATTGGAGAAGCTGCTTGTGGCATATGTAGCGGATGGTGAAGCTCTTATGCATAGATTCGATGACGATGATGTTGAGATGAAGCTTTGCGAGGATGTGATGAAGCGAGGCATGATATGAGATAGTCTTGGTCTAATCCAGACGGGATCATTCCAAGCAGGTTGATAACTCGGTGACATGGTTCGAGTTTGAGGAAAATGGATGCTCGAGAGGCGCTTGAGCTAGTGTGGAAATAGTCGTCGAGGAGGATGACTAGAAGGCTGAGATCTCATCGTTGTTGAAGGTTCTAGCATGCTCAAAGCAAGAGTACGTTGGGCAGATTCGATAGTCCCTGAAGGCTACGGATTGGTAGTCAAGTACTCTGGGCAGATTCGATAGTCCTAGGCACGGGTCACGATGACGTACGGGAGTTATGTCTAGAACCGGGGTTTCCATTAGCCCTTGATGGACGGCTGAAAGAATGTGCCGGTCATTCAATTAACGGTGATATCGAAGCAATGATAACAGTGATAGCCAGAGTCATGGATGTTTGGTTGTATCGTCATTCGGTCTCAAGAGCAATGTTTTCAGGGTGCTTATCTGATCTTGGTTTAGGCCTTGGGGGTTTGTACTTGGAAAACATCGCCCTTAACTCGAGTGATAATTGCTTTACTTTATATTGTGTACTCTGCTATGTTTGTTTCTGCTTAGTGTGTGTCTGGGGGCTATCACTGTAGAAAGAGGTTGGAGTGGGAGGGTCGTATTCCTATTCCTTTTCCTTTATGCTCTTTGGGTATGTTGTTAGTTAATTTACTGCTCACTAAGGCTGTTGTCTGACTCAAGGCTTTATGTTTTAACTCTTATTGCCTTGGGCTGTTCGTCCATTTTGGGACGGGCAGACTAGGTAGCAGGTGACAGGTGCTGTTCTTGCTTTCCGCGATGCTGATAACGAAGACGAGCTGGAGTATTGCATATTACTTCTTACTATATGTACTGGATGTTCCGCTGCTTTGTATTCTCTGAGTGATATGTAGTGAGGCTTGTTGTATTGACTATTCAGATGTTTGTATTCAGCTATTATGAAGTTTTATTGATGAGATTCTATTCTGTGAAGCTTCACTATATATATGTTCTATTGTATTTTGTCCATGCGCTGTGAGTAATACGATAGATTCTGTTGTTTTAATTTACCTTGACAATCGTCCATGGCTGCCTGGCACACTTTACAGCGCACTTTCTCTAGGTTCAGTGCAGGGGTTATGGGCGGTCGTCACAGTGGATTTATTATAAGGTACGAACTGATATTTTAGAATTAGCTGACTCTATTTTGGAAATTAAAGGCAAGTATAAATTTGGAATGTTAAACGATATTTTTATAAATAGAAAGGAATTTATAAAAGCAAATTATCCATATAGAAGAAACATTAAAGCAGATGATGATTTATGTTTTTAAACATGATTTATGAATAAGTGAAATTTATAAAGAAAATAAAGTTATAATGGAATTCATAAATAAATGGGTTTTATGAAAGGAAGTTTTAATAAAATGGAAAGAGATTCTTAAATATAGTTTTATAAATATGGAAACGACTGGGTTGAAGATTTAAAGAATGGATTTTTACTAAGGAAATATATATTGTTTTAAAGTTGGTCATTTATGTTAATATTGCTTAAAGTTTTTTATAAATATTTAAATAATTTTGAAAGGTTAATTATTTAAATTATTAAAATGGTTTGAAATTAATAATGATGATTATTAATAATATTTTGGAGATTTATTATTATTACTTATATGGTATTTTTATCCATAATGGTTTGAATTATTAATTATTATTTTTAAGAGGTTAAAAGTTAATAATAATCGTTTATTTATGATATTTTCGAGATTCATCAATAGAGTTTTGTAAACGAACTTGGGTTTTTATAAGAAGACCTTATAAAATGATTTGAAGATTTAAAGGAAGATTATTTACAAGATAAAGAGGCTTATAAATAGATGGATATTTATAAAAGAATTTTAGAAATGGGCTTAGAAATTTATAAAAGAGTTTATAGATAATTGCATGGTTTATAAAGGGTTTATCAACGACTTAGGAAATAATTTATAAATGGTTTATAAAGGGGTTTTAGAAATTTATATGGAGTTTATAAATAATTTTAGAATTTGTTAAAAGAGAGATCTTCCTCAATGTTTGGTAAATATACTTATACCATTGAGATAAGTATATGGATATTTTCTAAGTATTGAAAATAGAAGGGTTTGTGAATATATCTTTGTAAAAGTATTATGATACAAGCATTTACAAGATGGTTTTAATTGATGAAAAGATTAATTAAGGAGGCTTAGTGTTGCTTGGTGCTTAACCAAATGTTGGTTTTTTTCCTATGGAGTTAAATCCTTGATTTGAATGTTTTTATTCAATGGTTAAATAACCGACTATCGAATATGGACCCAAAAGTAACTTTGAAAATATCTAGGAGAAACGCGTGAGTTATGTGGCACAATCATCTCCGATGATGTTGTACTGTGCATATAAACCTCGTTTCGTTCTTCTAGGACAATGATAAGGAAATCCGTCCACTAATGGTTAGGAGGTGATCTCCATTCTTATCTTTGACTATTTATTTCCTAAAGAACCAGGGTTGAGTTTACCGGGAATTATCGAATGTTGTTTCGAAGAGACCGGGATCAGATATGTTATCCGAAAACCACTTCGATCCAACTTAAGCTTTCGAAGTGAAGACATCTTGAAGATGATTGAATTAGAGACGGAGCTCTCAATCGTTTCGTTCAGTCCCAGAACGAACTTGTATGGATGAATGCTGATATTGCATTATTGCCTGGAGGGCAGTGTTAGCATTCCAAGTAGGAAGTGCTATATGAATGGTAAGAGCGCGACCACTTCGAGCCTCACATTCGGGAAATGAATAAAGCATGGACATGCGGCAGGGCTAAGTGGGTCGCACCCAGGTAGGGTATGATCATCCCAAGTCTAGAGCGATATTCATGTATGCTTCGGGATCCTATTGTGCGGTTGTTAATTGCAACAAGGGGTGATCATATTTGGTGCTACTCGAGAAGGGGGTAGTGCCGGTCCTGAGTAGCAGAGGTGCAACGTGTTGTAGCCTCCTGTACATTTATCTATAGGTATATGGATTCGGTGGGTAGACCCTTACCCTTTCATAGTTGGAATCCATTCTCCAATACGAGCCTTCGGTTTTGGTTGTAGAACCTAGTATGCTGGAATTGTATTAATGTAACAATTTCGTCTATGATTAATAAGTACTTGTATATTAGACACTATTATAATATCAGAGGATTTCATATGAAATTTTTTGGTTATCATAAGGTAAAAACTCATCCGTGTTTATATGCGGCGTGGTCTTACGAGATACTTTTGATTTTCGATAGGTTTCTTATAACTTTAAAAGTCCAATTGGGTGTGTTTTCTCACGCTGGTTTTCCAGACTAACTCGGGTGTTATTTATTATAATGCTCGGGGTCAGACTGAGCATATTTACAGATTGCTTTGGATGCATTGGAGCTCAGGAGACGAGTTGTAGGTCTTCAAGGCGTATACATGTATCTGTTTATTTTCCGCTGTTTTGTTATTGAAATTATCAACAATTGTGAGGATAGGATGTTACAATTGTCCAGGCTGATAATTGTGATTGTTGTTGTACTCTGATGGATGTATGTATATAACAGTTTCTCTTTTGTAAAGATCATTGATATTATATTATATTTTTTTCCGCTGCTATTACGAGATTCTATGTTGCTTTAGTATCTTTTCTCTTCTTCTTCTTCTTCTCTTCTCTTCTTCTTTCTTCTTTCTTTCTCTTAACTATCCGCCTTTTCGTTCGATTTGGGTTGGAAATATGTGGTTTATTGCCGCTTGAATTGTACGGAAAAGAGAGTCTTTACAACGTGGTATGAGAGCTTAGGTTGAGCAAACACCTGAGCTTTGGTGGGAATTTACTCATTTGAGATAGGGTTAGCGAGACCTTAGGATGAGTTTGAGCACATATATATGTGTGCGTATTTGTTAGTGATTATAAAAAAACGTTTTATATTGTGTTAATTTATCTATTGAGTGACTTATGAATTCTGGTCGATACGTGGGATGCCACGATATCGATAGGGATTTCTAAATGCTTAAACAAGGCAAACTTATATAGTATTATTTTAAAAGTGGGTAAATGAAATAATTTTACCTAAATTATATTATATATATAGAAATAATTTTTCAGAAATTATTATATGCTATATATGGTGTGTTTGGATGTTAATGAATGATAATATTTGATTATTATCATTTGTTGTTAGTTGTTATTGTTATAATCTAACAAAGACAAACATTTGGAAATTAGGTTATATAAGAGACTAAATTTATAAGTATAAATTATAGAATATTGATTATACTTAAATAATCAACATTTGTGAAATAGAACTACATAAGAAGTGATATTTTATAAATATGATTTATAAACGTGATTTATAAATGGAAAGGAAATGGAATTGCCTAAGCATATTTATAAATATGATTTTGTTAATAAAATTGGATTTAAAACAAGAAGTTAGAGAATTTAAAACCCACTGATTCTGAAAATTGTTTCCAAAAGTTTGGAAAAATAATAATAGTATTATTTTGAAAATATTTTAAATGGAATTTAAAAGAAATAGAAAGCACTGAACTCACCTTAGTCATTGGAAAATAATTCTGGTGATGACTGCAGCATCATCGACATTCATTTTCGAGTTTCCAAGTGAGGGATTGCTACTTGAGTAATTTACCATTGAAGTTTTGTTTTGGTAAAAAAAATTTGTTTTAGATTCTAGAAGTGTAATTTGATAATAAAGGAGTTATATATATATATATATGATTTAAATATAATTTGAAAATAAAACCGAGTGTTGAAATTCTAAATATTTCTATCTAAATGTTTTGAGAAACGTAAGATAATAAGTTTTTGAACTTATAATTTGAAAATATTATGGATAAGAAAAGAATTTGGAGTCGAGATATGGAATTAAAATTTAACTTAGGTTAAGTTAAATAAATTGAGTAAGGGTTAAATGAAATTGAAATGGGATTTGAAATTAATTGGATAAAATAATGAAATGAATATACACTTAAGTTGTAAAGTGATTATATAACCCTGAATTGTAGATATAGTATGAGAATAAACTTAAGTCAAATAAAGTTCATGAAATATTAAGTAAATAAGTTTGTATAACTTATAGATTCGATGTATATTAACCTAAAAAGAAATATTAAATTTGTTGAATATGAATTTTAAGGAATGAAAATTATAAATTGAGATAGAGAATTAAGTTTAACTTAAGTTAAGTTAAATAAGATGATTTTTAAATGAAATTTAACTAAAGCAAAGTTAAATAAAATTGATTGTAGTAATGAAATAAATTAGTAAAGTAAACTAGTAGAATGAATTGAATTGAGCTAATGAAATGAATTAGTGAATAGAATATGGTTTAGGTATTTTGTTTAATAGAATTGAAAATGAACTTAAGGAAATAATTTTATGGAATGGATGTTAAGTGTTGCTTGTATTAAAGAAATATACTAAGTAAATCGAATAGGGAATGAATTGTTGTTAAACTTAAATTGAATTTAAGTGAATATTAATAAGTGAATGTTAATGAATGGAATGTAAGTGAAATTAATATGAATAATGAAATTTGGTTTAAATTGAATGCAGATTAAATGAATGTGAATAGATGGGTGTAAGAAAAATCAATGAGAATAATTGAATTTGATGTAAATCAATTGAATGCAAATGGATTGAATGAAAATTTATTTAATATAGATTGATGGAATGCACATTTATATGGAATATACATTAATTGGCATGAATGAATTTGATATGAATAAATCAGATGTAAATAAGAAATGTAAATAAGTGAATGTAAGTGAATTGTTGTTAACCTGAGATCGAATGTAATTAAAGTGAATGTTAATAGTTGAATGTAAATCAATTGAATGTGAATAAATTGAAATGAATCAATAGTAGGCTAATAAGAAATGGAAGTATATAATGTTGACATTTGGAAATGCAAATTTATATGATGACAAATAAATTGGATGGATGTTATTTGTTTAAAAAGTTCTCTTGTTACGTTTACTAAAATTGCATATAGTTATGGTATAGTATGTGTTATATATTGATATTACTTTCTACATACTTGTTCTCATTGTTTGTTGAGTGCTTAGTAGGTGCGGATGGCGTATGCTTCGCATTGGAGCTCGCTTTCATGTTATATTGATTGTATATGCTTGCTGATGCTAATAATAAGGTACACATCTCGTATTACATACCATATTTTTATATTTTCCCCATGGGATGCCTCATCCTCGAAGACGACATGTATATTTTGTGATTACATATATATTGTGAATTTTTACGATCAAGCCGCGCAAAGGAGACGCAGGCAAAAATTTCCGTAAATTAAAAGCTTTAGAAATTTTTTGAGAAATTTTGGAAAATTTTTGATAACTAAATTTGGACAATAATTATTTATGATCAAAACCATATGATCATTAATTTATATGATCAATATAAATTATCTTTGGTAAATTATCTTTGGATAACTAAATTTTGGTACATTATTTTTGATAACTAACCTTGGATAAGAATTTATTTATAAATATTTATTTAAAAATCATTAAACCCAAAATAATAATAATAATAAATTATCTTTTTATTAAATGTTCGAGAGCGATAGCAAAATAATATATATTTCTTTATTTTTTATTTTATTATTATCATATATATATTTTTATATAAATAGTTATATATGTCTATTTAATATATACATAGAAATTAATAAAAAATATCTTTTGTTTGGAGTTTATAAAATTTAACTAGTACTTAAATTATTTTATAAATTAACATTCGAAATAAATAAATTGACAGATAATTTGGAACTAATATTTATAATAATTTTATAGTTATATATATATATATATACATACATATATATACATATATATATTATTTGAAACAAAAATGGCACAAACACCCAGAACTTAGAGTAGAGAATAAAAAGTGAAGAATTAAATGAAAGATGAATAAGAAAGAGTACACAATAATTTAGAGTGGTTCGGCAAATCAAAGCTTACGTCCGCTTTATAATTTTATTGCTTATATTCTAACTTGGAGGCAGAAGTTCTTGTGGGTCGGTACAACTCCGACGCTTGGTTACAAGAATTAAAGATAGAGAAGAACAGGAGCCAAAAGATCCTAAAAAATGAGCCATACCTTCCTATTTGTAGAGGTAGGGACTTAAAATCTCATATAAAATATCTCCAGGCCGTTCTCCTTGCTTTAGGCCAGTTCCACTTGAATATAGACTGCCACCTCATAAGATTGTATGGGTCGGTACAACTCCAAGGGTAGGGGTCCGTAACCCATAATATTGCCAAATTGGCTGCCTTCAACTCTTCATGTTGGATTGTCTTATGGTTAACTTCATGATTCCATAGTTATTTGCATCAATATAGCTTGTTTTTGAGTCCAAATGATGGGTACGTGGAAGAACAAAACTGCGGATTCAAGTGTTCACGGAAATCGATAGAGAATTGCATTGGATCAACAAAACAACACTTGGAATAGGCTTCTAACATTAAGTAGGGCTATAGGCAGAAGATGGGCCCCTCTAGTAGTGGAAAGTGGGATTGGTACCGACCCATGGGTAAAGGTCGGTACCGACCCATAACTTGGGTGGACCCATGTTGCTTTAGTCCTGGGTTGTTTTTTCACTGGCCATGTGACTTTGTTTGTCTTTGATTTCTGGACTCTTGGGCTATCTCTCTGGGCCTTCTGCCTTGATAACTCCAAGTTTGGCTCGTCCAATCTATCTGAATATTGCCTGGTCAAAAGGCTGGATAAAACTTGCTCCCAAAGTACATCTCGTTTCAAACATGATGTGCTTTGAATCGAGACAAGCCGGGATTGCTGTGAAGGACTCCACTCTGTGTTTCAAAAGGTCGTTATCCTTCCTGTGGATCAGTTCATGTGAAAAATTATGCCCATAGTCATTCGTTGTGACATTCCATCAGCATGCAGGATTATAAATTTGGAACATACTCTTCTTTATCTATTATTCCGAGTTTGACGATCTTAAGACGATTCCTTCCATGGATTTTTCAGGTTTGAACCTGATTTCATTTTATCTCGGCCATCGGGTATTAAATATACGCATGTACACTTATACATGTGCACGTTCTCAAGTAGGAATGAATGAACATACATGGTCCATCACATGTATACACACACATATATATCATTTTCTTATATATTTTTTTATTCCAGGACTCAGTACTGACCCTTAAGCCTTGGGTCGATACTGATTTGAGACTGGGGAGATTTCCCAAGTTCAGTTGCTAAAACTTTGGACTCAAGGGTATATAACCCATTCCTTCCATTCCATCTCCTCATTTTGCTTTGTCGACCTAAAACTTGAAGCTGCCATTGAAATCGCCTCGCCTTCAAATTGAAACTTCCCTTGCTTCTAATCATTAGCAGCCATCGCCTTCACCTGAGACTGCCTCCGCCGTTGAACTTAGGTTATCTCCACAGATCCGACCCATCTCCTTACCAACCCAAGCCCTAGAACTCCATATTACAACAGACCTGATTCTTAGCCTTATCTCAACTTGCATAGGTAGGTGAGGGACTTAGTGATGGACATGAGTGTGGATGACCAGACGCGGGTAAACATGGATGTGGACAGCCATGACTTTGGATTTGGTGAAGATGAAAGAAGAGGGATGTAATTTCCTTTTTATTAGATCGTCACAACTCTAACACTCAGGCAATTTTCTGGATTTTTGGTTCATATGGGAATCTTGCCTTGCGAACCAATGTCTTCTTCTTGATCATGAGCCTTTTCCAAAGCATGGTCAATGATGCAAAGCTTGTTGGGACGGCCAGCAATGACGGTCACTTCGAGTGATATTCAGAACTTTTAAAACGAACAATTATAATATCGGAAATATGAACTTCATGCCACCGCACGAGACAACACTAGGATTCACTTTAGCATAGGAGGTGCAGCTTGTAATGAATCTTCTAATGTTGATTATCTGTCAAGTTTTTTTAGAAATGGATCAAAGACGTTCCAAATGTCTTGCTGCTCAAGCCACAGGTACATTCACTTCAAGATATGTTAAATCTGATGCCGAGTCAAGCTCTACTATGACTCCACATGCACAGCAAACTCCGATAGAGCATGCATAGAAAACTCCGATAGAGCATGCACAGCAACCCGAAAATCCGCAGATGGAGCAGCAAGTTCCGAAAAATCCAGTAGATCCGGTATAAGGACCAGAAGTAGATCCCACACCCGACACCCTCGAGGATGCTGTAATTCTAAACGATCCTGTTGATTCCGTTACCTCCAAAATCCACGAAGGATTTCTTTGAAGAATATGCAACAAGCATGGAATCCCGTTCGATGATGTCCTAGTCACATCTCACGATCAAAGAGCTCACAATCCTCCAAAGAGTTACATGTAATGGATACATGTGCTTGGCAGGCTATGTCCTACTATTCAACCAGTTCGTCCGTCGAGTTCTGAACTTCATGCAATTGGCTCCAACGCTGCTGCATCCGAACAACTATGCTTTCCTCCTCGGCACATACATCGTCTTCACTGAACACTTACATCGAGCGCCCAAAGATAAGGAGATTCAATATATATACAACTTAAAGAGCTGAAATGAAAGTATGTCCTTAATCTACCTGGAACCGATCAGGGGTTGTAGAGTAGCTTCCAACACATGGAACAAGTTGAGCTATTTCAAAAATGAGTGGTTCTATGTCCATTGTCTGCCTAGGTTCACACAAAGATGGCTATCTGGATGTAAGTTCCATTCTATATGCATTAAACAAATTTGTCTAATAGTTTGTAGACTTAACTCATATCTTGTTTTACTATCCAGATATTCCGACGAGACCCAGTAGTATGGAACTTTCAAATGTCGTTAATGCTCTTATGGCCGTTCCGGTAGGGGATCGAAATATTAGAACCCTTTTATCTAATGAGAATCTTTATGCCCACAATTTGTTGGAAGCAGGATGCAGTACTAGTATAGTCCTGATGGTTTCCAGTGATGATGACGACGACGACATTGATGATCATGACAACTTGCCTGGAGGAGGCAATATTGATCCAGATGTGCCTCCAGTCCCAAGTCCCAGGGCTGGAGTTGAAGAAAATGTTGAGCAAGTACAAGAACATGTCGAGGAATGCGAGATAGTAGGTGAAAGTGGTGAGGTTGGCCAAGGTAACATTGACATAGGCCATGAGTCTTAGACTGAGCAATCCAAATACTATCAATAGTCTGCTCCAAGGAAGAGGTTAGTAGTGAAGATTTCCAAGGCTCGGACTTCTACATAGCCTCTGCTAGTCACAACCTCAAAGAAGACGCCTTCTATTCCATCAACAGGCATGTTTGTTGGATTAGGGCCAATTCCTGCCGAGTTTGGCTCCTTCAATGTCGGTAACATTAGTTTGGAAGGCATCGACTCCTCTATTTGCTTCAATAAGGATACCATCCCTACCAGTGTGGAAGAGATCACTCCCATGAGCAAAGCTCCAGCTCACAGTCTGTTGTGGGGACATATGACACTTACACATATGTGCACTTTATGCCACTGCACAACACTTGACTTTTCTCCTTGTTCGTTGGATCTAACTTCTTCTCATTTTATTTGCAGGATCCATGGACCAAAGAAAATATATACTCCAATTGGTAGAGGATAATACAACTTGACAGTGGAAACACTATTCTAGTGCTTACCATCAAGGCAACGGCCGGGACTCAAACTCCAGCTACCAATCTGATCGTGATAGAGGTAGTCGTGATAGATATGACCGGGACAGAGATAGCCGTAGCAGAGATTATCCATCATGTGACTCCCGCTTCAGATATCGCCCTAGGTTCAAATCTCCTCCTTCAAAGGACTTGGATAAGCATTCGGATCATCGCGATGACATCCCACTAGGCGGCACATCTCGTGCTCTACCTTCAACTTTTATTCCTACTCAGCAGTTGACCTTAGCCCATCGCGGTCGATCTTTTGACGACGAGCACCAAAAGAGTGGTTTTGAGACTTCCCATCACAAACCTGGCAAAGAAACTACTAATGCTTCGATCGTCTCTATAGAGCAACAACTTGCTGCTAGCACTTGAATGGCTGATCTGAAGGAGCAATTTCTAAATACCTACTTTGATGGGCTTAAGTTTGTACCCAATTTGAAAAGAATTCTATTTGACGTCCAAGAGATGGCCGTTGCTTGCATGATTGATGTTCATAATCAATACTATGAATGGTTATGAGTAGTTGAAAAAATCTCCAAGGTATCGAGGGAAAGGCAACTCGAAATCAAAAATTAGAAACTCATCGAGGTCGATAACAAAAGGATCATACTCATCTTGATGCTGAGGTTGAAAAACCGAGGAAATCTCAAGTCGAAGCTGAGAAGAAGGCTGGGGATGCCATCAAGGTACTCGAGGATGAGAGGACCAAGCACCGGGATGAGATGGACAAGCGTTCCATCGGAACCATGATAAGGTGTTAAAGAGAGATGCCGAAAATAGGAGCGTCGCTGAACTAAAGACCAAGCTTGATCGCAAAACAAAGGAAAATGAGGAGGCACTCCAACAAGCTCAAGATTACTGCGATGAGCTGCTCAACTCGAAGGAAGAGAGGGACAAGGTGGTCCAACGTGTTAGCGACATAGATGTGCTTGTCAAGAGGGAGGTTGAGGCTGCAGCAACGGATAATGGATATGTTTGAATCAGGGCTCATCAAATACAGCGCCAATGTTCTCAAGTTCCGCAACCTGGAATGACTTGATGATGATTATCTTAGGGTTTTGGCCTGGATTGGGAACATATTATCTTGGAGGAGAAAGCATTCCTAAAAGGTGGCGAGGTGGACCTTGCCCAACCGGAGAAGGAGGTACTGATAAACAAAGAGCTCAGTGTGTTGAGAAAAGGTGACTTCATTCTTCATCCAGAGCGAGCCACCACTGTAGAGAAAAACTAGAGTGAAGGCTTAGGATTGATGCCACATGACGCCACTGCTATCTAAATATATGGATCCCACGCTACTCTAGATTCATCCTCTAATCCTAGGTATGATCCAGAGAATCCCCATATGCATAAGCCTACTATCCTTTCTACCATTCCGGAGGGAAATTCTAGTGGCACTCCAGCTCACATAGAAACTCAAATAGAAGAAGGTATCTCACTGACTTCCCCTGTATTTTAAAGGGTTGACGTGTTGCTGATCAATGTCACTAATCTATCTCTTTATATCTCTCAAGTTTTAGGTCGACCCCAAATCGCTCCTCTTCCTAATAAGGACTCTCGTTTGGGACAACTAGTGCTTGCAATGAAATTAGTAACCATTACAACTTCAATAACTATTCCAACCATCCCAGTTGAAGAAACTCCAGGCCTTGATGAGCAAATGATTGATGCTTTGCTTGATGAGGAGACTAGTGGAATTCAGAGTGCTTAGGCCGATGATGATATTGTAATAACCAGATTTTCTAAGTCCTTACCTGGTTGCACCATGAGTCAACTTGAAAGGGAACTTGGCCTTGCAAAAGAGGCCAAGTTAGAGAAAATTGAGAAGCAAATCCTTTTTGCTACAGAGATTATGTGAGAAGTTTAAGGTTGTCCCTCCTTCTTTATCGATCGTTTTGCCCGAGCAGACTATCTTCACTTCGGTCCATATTCCTTTGCCTATTTTCACTCAAAGCATACCTGTGGGACCTTCGCAAAGCACTCCTGTCTCTATTCCTCCACCTAGGAGCACTCAAAGTGTGCCTACTGGATCATCGCAGAGCACTCCACCTAAGGGCAAAGGATGTGGGGAAGAGTAAGGAAGCAACCAGAAGGATCAAACGTGCCTTCTTCTATAAAGAAGAAGGAGAAGAAAGAAAGAAGAAACCCAAGAAGTGATTGTCTTATTTGTGCCTTTTGGTTGTATAGTAGTACTTAGGCTTTTTCTAGTTTCCCTGCTTTTGCTTTTTTCGATCGATGTTATGCAGATTCAGCCTCTACTTTTGTTTTCTTGCTTAGGCGTAAATAAAATTATACTTAGCTTTCCAAGTTTCATTTTGAATGTTAATAACAAAGACTTTTTCATTTTGTTAAATCTTTATGTGAGTTTGCCTAAGTTGTTTTAGAAATGCACTTTCCATTCAATGTACTTGTGATCCATTCCCTTTAGTGATTATCATCAGACTAAATCCTTAGCCCACCATGTAATTTACGAGCCTTTCGTTGCTCTCGCGAACATAAAATAATTGTTGAAGTGCCAAACTCTGGGCACTAATTGAGGATTTACCACTTAAGAAGTGGTCCAGGCATCCTTTCTAGGATAGTGATACTCAATTGCGCCAAACTTTGGGGGCTAATTCTAAATTAACTACTTAATAACGTATTTCACAAATCCTTATCAAGGATGTTTATTCCCCATCGCGCCTAACTTCGGGCATCGATTCGAAGTTCATAGGGGTAATATCCCACCTTACGCCAGGTATGGACCTTTCGTTTTGCCTACTCCAGGCAAAATGTTGAGGATTGGAAGGTCTCATCATGTCCATTCTGCTTTATACTCATGCCCCCAATCCGAGGATAAGAGTTGAGCGAATGAACAATCGTATCACGTTCGTTTTGATTTATACTCCCACCCTCACATCAAGGGCGAGAGTTAGTGTACGGAGGTCATGTCACATTCGGTTTGAGTTTATACTCCTGCCTCCAATCCGAGGACAAGAGTTGGTTGATGGATGGTCGTGTCACGTCCATTTAGTTTATACTCCTGCCCCCAGTCCAGGGACAATAGTTGGCGGGCATCAATCTCTGAATACCAGAAAGAACTTCAAAGGTCCGATCATGGACCGTAGAAGTTTGGTTGGCACCTAACTCCAGGTACCTGCACACTTGCATTATTCACATGCAGATTCATTTGAGTCGGTCAAGTCACAACTCTTAAGTAATGAAAGATAGAGTCTTAGACTCGAAAAGTCGTTTTATTCCATAAAAGACAGGAAATGGCAGAATCTGTCTTATTACATGGCTCTAGCCAATTATTTACGAATTTATTTCTAAGTGTAATAGCGTCGTAAGTGCTCGCTATTCCATGCCCTCGGGAGTGAAATCCCATCAATCATCGTATGTCTGAAAGTTCCATTTCCAAGCTTTTGCTTTATTGCATACGGACCTTCCCAAGTCGGGCCTATGTTTCCAAGGCCTGGGAAGATTCGTTTGAGAACCAAGTTGCTAACTTCAAAGGTGTGATTCCTAACCTTAGTGTTGTAATATCGTGCGACTTAGTGTCTGTGTGTAGCTGCCCTCAACTCAGTTGCGTCATGCTTCTCATCGATCATATCAAGAGACTCTAGTAGGAGTTGCTCATTAGTCCATGGATTGTAGTGAATCACTTGATGAGAAGGTACTTCCAGTTCAACCAGAGTCATAGCCTCTGATCCGTAGGCTAAGGCGAATGGAGAGTGGCTAGTCACTAACTTGTGGGTTGTTCGATAAGCCCACGGTATTAATGGAAGTTCATCGACCCATTTGCCATTGGCCTTTTCCAACCGCTTCTTAAGAATGGATTTGACAATCTTGTTTACTACTTTAACTTGTTTATTCGCCTAGGATGTGCCATCGCAGCAAATATCTTCCCTATGCGATGCTGACGGCAGAAATCTTTGAACTCGATACTATCAAATTAGGTCCTGTTATTGGTAACGATTTCCTATGGAACTCCAAAACGATAGATGATATTTCAGACAATAAAGTTGATTACTTTCTTTATGATGATTGTGGCCAACGGCTCTGCCTCTGTCCATTTGGTGAAGTAGCCAACTGCGATGATAGCGTACTTCGCGTCACCTTTAGACATCGGCAACACACCAATGATATCAATTCCTCAAACTATGAACAACCAAGGACTGAGCATTTGAGTAATCTCCATTGATGGGGCTCTTGGTATTTTTAGCAAATCTCTAGTACTTGTCACACTTTCGTGTGTAATCAACTACATCTCGGTTGACAGTTATCCATAGCAGAGGATCTTCTTCGTTAGGGTTTGCCACCCGACGTAGTCGCCACAAGCCCCTTTATGAACTTTTTGAACTCGCTTGGCCTCATCATGGGTGACGCACCGAAGCATAGGGACAAAGAAACCCTTCATGTAAAGTACTCCTTCCTGCATGATATATCTCAAAGCTTATCGAAGGAGCTTTCGTTGTTTATTCCTTCTCTCCAGAAGGACTACTCTCCGCAAATAATCTCTTATTGAAGTCATCCATGACTCCCTTTTGGGTTCAACCTCTAAAATTCAATCTACATCCATCCGGTCGATGCTCGTAGTTGATGGTACTTCCACCAGGACCAAGCCCATGAGCTGCGCATCTCCAGAACTAGCTAACTTAGCTAGTGAGTCAACCTTCTCATTTTCCTCTCTGGGAATATGAGTGATCCTGTAATATTCGATGTCACTGAATAGCTCAAGGACCCAGTTTAGATAAAGAGCTAGTCTCATTCCTTTTGCTTGAAACTCTTTTCGAACTTGGCAAACCACCAACTGGGAGTCGCAGAAATGTGTAAAGTCTTTAATCCCAGCTCTTTGGTAATCTTGAGTCCTACAATCAAGGCCTCATGTTCAGCTTTATTGTTTGTTGCCGAAAAGTTGAGTTTCAAGGCGTAATAGATCGGGTGTTCCTCGGAAGTGACAAGTACAACTCCAGCACCATAACACCTTCATTAGATGCACCATCCGTGTACACCTTCCATTTAGTATCTTTCTCACCGCTGCTCTTCGGAGGATCATCTTGTGTAGTGAATTCAGCTATGAAATCCGCCAAAGCTTAACCTTGGATTGTTCTTTGAGGGTGATAGGTTATGTCATATCGGCTCAGTTCAATGTCCCATTTCAACCGCCTTCTAGAAGTCTCAGGTCATTGCAAGACTTGTCGTAAAACTTGGTCGGTGAGAACTTTGATCAGATGAGCCTGAAAGTAAGGGCTGAGCTTTCTCGAAGCAATCAACAGGTAGTATGCAAGCCTCTCCAGCCTCGAGTAATTTCTTTTTGCTCCTTTCAATCACTTACTGATATAATAGACCGATTGCTGGATTTGGGATTCCTCTCACATGAATGCAGCAGTCAAAGCTTGCACCGACATTGGCAGGTATAGTATATAAACTGGTCTTCGTCATCCAACCGTTTCGAGAGGATAAGGGGTCTTTCCAAGTGATCCACCAGAGCTTGGAATGCGTTTTTAGACTCTCGATTTCACTCAAAATTCCTTTTTCCCTTATTAATGATGTCAAAGAGAGGAATGTAATTATCCATGGCTCTGAAGATGAACCGACTCAGGGCAGCGACAAGCTTTGGACTTCCTTGATCGTCTTCGGGGCCTCAATCTTTCTTAATGCATTGATCTTTTTGGGATTGGCTTCAATCCCATGGGAGTTCACAATGAAGCCCAAGAATTTCCCCGATGCCACACCAAAAGAGCATTTAAGGGATTGAGCTTCATCCCGTATGTTTGAAGGA
Organism: Allium fistulosum; assembly: GCA_030737815.1. Classification (NCBI taxonomy): domain Eukaryota; kingdom Viridiplantae; phylum Streptophyta; class Magnoliopsida; order Asparagales; family Amaryllidaceae; genus Allium; species Allium fistulosum. Next base: position 333,954,264 of record CM060906.1, read on the forward strand.
TGCCAAACATCTCCGCTAAATCATCAACATGGTCTGTCGAATACCACGACTTCACAAGCATGTCATCCACATAGACATTCGTCGAATGTCCAAAATGATCTTTGAACATCTGGCTTACAAGCCTCTGGTAAGTTTCTCCTACATTCTTTAATCCAGAAGGCATGACCAATAGCAATATAGTCCGAGGTCAGTTATGAAGCTGGTGTGGTCCTGATCTGGGACAAGCATCGGGATTGGTATATATCCAGAGTACACATCCATGAATGAAAGTAGCTCATGTACAATTGATCGATCCTCGGGAGTGGAAAGCTGTCTTTCGTGCATGCCATATTCAAATCAAAATAGTCGATGCATGTCCTCTATTTTCCGTTCGCTTTCCTCACTAAGAAATGATTAGATGCCCACTTCGGGTACAATGCATCATGGATGAAGATATTGTCCTTTAGCTTATCCACCTCTTCTTAAGTGTAGCGGATCTCTTCGGACCGAGGCTGTGGCATTTCTATTTCATGGGAACACATTTGGTATTTATTTTTAATGCATGGTCGCTATCCTGGGCGAAATCCCACACATGTCCGAGTGTGACTAGGAAAACACATACAGGTTTGCTGGAAGAAAACCAACCAACTCCTTCATCACTCTTGCACCGAGCTAAGATCCAGCTTTCAGGACCCGATTGGATCATCATGGCAAACTGGAACAACAGTCGTCAACTTATCTGGAGCTACTCTTCCACCATCCGACTCTTTACGTCGGTCCATGTCCTTATGGAACCGACTAGGCTGCCCCAACTAAAGCTCAGGCTATAGTTACTATGCGTCCAAAGCCTTAATTAAAGGGTTATCTCTATATTTTTTCCTTTCTCCTTTCGCCTTGCCTCTCTTAGCTTGGCAATGTAGCATTCGCGGCCAGTCACCCGATCTTCTTGGACAATACCTATGCCATTCTCTGTAGGGAACTTCATTGTCAAGCACCAAGGAGCTATAGCCGCTCTGAATTTAGCCAGGGTCGGTCAACCCAAAAATGCATTGTAGTCTAAGTAAATATCGAACACCAAAAAAGGCACAACCCGCACTCGCTTGCGGTCGCCCTTGCCAAGTACCACCGGTAATTCTACATATCCAATCGACTCAGTAGTCGTCCCGTTGAACCCTTGTATTTCAGATTTATAAGGTTTCAAGTCCTTCTCTTCCAACATTATTTGATTGTACACTTTCTTAAACAAGATATTGACTGAATTACCATAGTCAACCAGCAACTTCCAAACAATTGTAGGACCAATCGTGACTGTGATCACGAGTGGGTCAATTGTTGGAGCTTCCACTCCATCAACATCTCTATTCTGGAAAACGATATCATCAATCATCGTTCTGCATTGTTTTGCCGGAGTCCCATCTTCAATAGCGAAGCAACTGTTACTCTCTGCATGTTTTATTGCACCAACATATCTGTCCATCTCAGCTAGACTCTTATCGGTTGGGTGTAGCCCATTGATAATTACATTAATCACTAACCATTTTTCTAGCCACCTGAATGCATCAACACCAGGTTCAACTTGAATCCATTAGGAACATGACCCAGAGGCATTAGAGTTTCCTTTCCCGCCATCCTACGGGGCTTTCACATATTACTGTAACGTTTTCTTACGAATCAACTCCCCAATCATATCCCGCAAGTGTATGCACTCGTTGGTATTGTGACCATGAGTTTCATAGAATATGCAGAACTTGCATGACTTTATCTCCTTCTTAGTTGACTCTCTTAGAGCCAGCTTTCTGTACTACTCGGTGTTTTGATTTGCTAGATAGATATTCTCTATTGAGTTGTTCAATTCGATATTGTTGTCATACTTAGGAGTCCTAATACCTTTCTTATTATCTGGCTTCTTCTTCTTAGCCCCATCATCATTCCATTTTCGATTATTGCTTTGGTTACCAACATTCACATCCACGTTTCCAGAGCTTCCTCCGAACTACTTTATAACAACTTTGCTTTGTATTACTTCATCTGAATTCCCAGCACCAGTCCTTCATAGAGGCTTACACGCTTCCTCTAAGCGTAAGTACTCATTAGCTTTTCTATAAAAAGCATCCATTGTCGATGGGGTTCCAACCATTCCCCAAACTCCGTATCGGGATGAATCTCCCTAATCGATGCCATCAGCACTATGTCATCCTTGGGATCTGTAATTTCTGTCATGGCTGTGTGGAATCGATTCAAGAAATCCTTCAGCGACTCCATCAGTTTAGAAGAGGTTTGACAAAGACATGACATGTTTTGAATGTGAAGTATGTAAGCGTAATTGCTCTATAAACTTCTTCGACAACTCAGTGAAAGATGATATTTACCTTGGTGGAAGTCGAGTGAACCACATCATAGCTACTACTTCTAGGAAATTGGAAAACAGCAACATTTCATAGCATCGGAAGCTCTGGCGGAATCATTTACCATTCATATCTCATCAAGTGCAACATATGATCCGTCATTCCTCCATACAATGGCATAGTTGGCATTGTGAATCTTCGAAGGTATCTCTCACATAGAATGTTCTCTATGAATGGATTATGACTAGGAGAGGTACCCCATTCATCGTTGCTTCTGAAAACAATTTTCGCTAACAAGTCTCCTAACCATATCCTCTAGGTCATCCAGGTCAACAGGTTTGACTGAATTCCAGTAATCGGGCTCTGCCTCATCTTGGTTTGGTGCTCGATACCTAGGTTCTCCAGTCTTCAGGAGATCCATTCATCCAATAGTCCCCCCTGTTTGATTTCCGTGAATAGTATCATTAGCAACAACACGATTTTCCAGATTCTGATCATTGGCAGCATGTCCATAAGTCAAATCCATGTCGCCTTCCAGGTGGTGAGCTTTAGGCACACCATTGAATGGGTCGGTACTGACCCATGACCTTGGGTCGGTACTGATCCCTAAATTTGAGCCTGGAGCTATGTCCTATTCCTTGGTGAGATGTTCCAATAACGTTTTGAGTCCTCTTCTGCTTCTTGTCCCTCCTTCTCTACTCGGATGATAAGGAACTTTCTGACTTTGAACTAGAATCTCTTCTACTCCTCTTATTGCTATTATAAGTTAGCTCATTTAGTAGTCTCAAGCTCTGTCGCATTGTTCTATTCATCTCATTCTGACTAGCCTGAAATCTATCTTCCATCTGCTTCATTATCCTATCCATCTCCATTCTGGTCACAACTTCAATTGGATTTTGGATCTCCAGTTGAGTGGGTTGGGCAGCTTCATCTACATGTTGGACATTCTGGTTCTCAGCTTCAGTAGTAGCTCTGGAATTGGTAGAACGGTCTCTTCTTGGTGAGGCCATTGCAAATAACTTCTCTTTGATTATAGAAAATCTAAATAATAGAAAATAAGGTAGGAGAATTAGATCTATCTCTTGGAATTAAGAAATCCAACAGTAGATGATGGATCTAAGTAGCCTGATTTCAAAGCTCTCAGTAAAAGCACCAAAATGTTTGAACTAAAAATGACACAAACACTCAGAAGTTAAAGTAGAGAATAAAAAGTGAAGAATTAAATGAAAATGAATAAGAAAGAGCACGCAACAATTAATAATGGTTTGGCAAATCAAGGCCTACATCCACTTTATAATTTTATTGCTTATATTTTGACTTAGAGGCAGAAGTTCTTATGGGTTGATACAACTTCGATGCTTGGTTACAAGAATTAAAGATAGAGAAGAATAAGAGCTAAAAGATCTTGAAAAATGAGCCCTACCTTCCAATTTATAGAGAGAGGCCTAAAATCTCATACAAAATATCTCTAGATCGTTATCCACGCTTTAGACCAATTCCTTTTGAAAATAGACTGCTACCTCATCAGATTGTATGGGTCGGTACAACTCCAAGGGTAGGGGTCGGTACCAACCCATAATATTGCCAAATTGGCTACCTTCAACTCTTCATGTTGGATCGTATTATGGTTAACTTCGTGATTCCATAGCTATTTACATCAATAATAGCTTGTTTCTGAGTCCAAATGAGGATATGAGGAAGAACAAAACTGCTGATTCAAGTGTTCATGGAGATCGATAGAGAACTGCATTGGATCAACAAAACAACACTTGGGATAGGCTTCTAACACCAAGTATGGCATGTAGGCCGAAGATAGGCCCCTCTAATGGAGGAAAATGGGATCGGTACCGACCCATGGGTAGGGGTCCGTACCAACCCATAACTTGGGTGGACCCATGTTGCTTTGGTCTTGGGTTGGTTTTGCACTTTCCATGTGACTTTGTTTGTGTTTAATTTTTGGACTCTTGGGCTATATCTCTAGGCTTCTTGCCTTGATGACTCCAAATTTGGCTCGTCCAATCTCTTCGAATATTGCTTAGTTAAGGCTGGATAACACTTATATATATATATATTTGGACAATGTATTTGTATACGTGAGGGGCTAACATATTCATTGCAACATATATACATGGGCATGTCAAACCATGTACACAATATCTTGTTGCATGTACATGTACACACATATGTGTATATGATACACACATATATATAATATAATATAAATTATATAAAATAAAAAATTATTTATGAATAAAATAAAATATTGGTTTTATTTAAAAATAAATTTAGAAAAGTTTTAAATAAATTTAGACTACACAGGCCCAATAAAGATCCAAAATGGTAATTTTTTTTGAAATTCATCAATTTCTTCCACTGCAAACTAGCTCAATTCAAACATATACTCCACTTTGATAATAATTAAATCATGACATGACAACCATCAGGCGACTATATTTGGGTCTGATTTAAAGCTTTGGAAGTGAAACACTATTCAATAGAGAATTTGTTTCCTTTATTGTATAAGATTGCTATTACGGTCAACTATAGTCAACTCAATGTCAAAATCTCTGGTCAGAGTAGTACGGTTAATAATAAATATTATTATTGAATCAAATACTTTATTTACATACTAACCAAGTTGAATATGGATGATATTGGAATTTTAGCCAAAACAAAATTCCATAAGTACCAATGTGATGTGGTGCTGACGAAGAGAATTGGTGTAAACAATCATTATTAAAAGGAGCCACTTAGATTGTAAAATTGGACTTTATAGACAAAAATGTATAAGGGATAAATTCTTAGCTAAGATGACATATGAATGTTGATATTTGAATTGTTTGATAATAATCATTGATTGAATTTACACCTACGAGTCGTATATCCATATTGGTGAGTTCTCTAAAACAACACACAATTTAATGTATTTATAAAATGTTATAAATTAATTAAAATAATAAATACTTATGAAATATTAATTAATTATTTATTTTTGATGTATTGGGTTCCATTAGTATTTTGTGGGTGCTACTAGTAATTAATTGGGTACAGATATAAAAGTTATATATGTATACATTGATATACGATATCGACAAATATTTCAATGCGATTTAAATGATATTAATTACTTAACGTGTTTGGTTTGTTTTGATGACCCATGTAGCCCATCTTAAGGCCGACCCAGGGAGGAGAAGATGGGAAATGATAGTTTTGAGTTCTAGATCTAATTTGGAATTGGTAAACAAAGAAATAGTAAAAGGAGAACTTGTCTCCACCCTTTCTATATTTAAACATGCCTACCCCATCATCCATTTGGTCTCTTGTTTCCTCCTTACAAGCCTATGACCATGAGCATCACAAAGCCTCCCTCTTACAGAAAATTTCCAATTTGTAGTCATTAAATACAATAGATCCAGTGGTACTCCAGATCATTGCAACATCCGAAGGTCGACTTAAAGTGAATCGAGGAGATCCCATCAATCAACATGTATTCAGAGGCCGCATCCTTAAAGTATAACATCATATTTACTTTTTATGTCATACGTATTATGCAGTAGATAGTACATACAACGATTTTATATGCATATTAGTTGTCTCCAATTTTATATAAATTACAGTATGTTAATTATTTTGATGTTTAGATCATTGCTTAGAGAAAAACCTATTTTTTCAACCATTACCCATATATATTTTATATTATTCTAAATATTAATATTAATTTTTATTTAAAACCGATGTTGGTTAATTTTAATTCAGTTTTATAAATATAATATGTTTTTAAAATTAATTATCACATAACAGGTTTCGGATATATATATATATATATATATATATTAATGTCTTTATATTTAATGATTTAAAGTAATGGTTTATATTAATTTATATATAAATATATATAAAGACCTTAATATACATACATACATAATTATAAAATGGTTTTAGATGTAATAAAAATTATGATTAAAAAGAATTAAATGTATCTAATGTATATTTTAATAATTTTTATTGCAATAAACATATTCTTTATTTTATTATGCAATTTTAAATTATTTATGAATAAAAAATATTTCGACAATAAGCTAATTTTATTATATATATTATATTTAAATTATTAAAAGATATTTCATTTTATATTTTACGAATCTAAATTTGAAATCAAAATGTTTTACTAAGTTAACATTAGATATTTTAGATATTAAAATTGGATTCAAATTCTATTGACTTGGTCAAATATATGTAAAAAAAGTTATTTTTATCAAGTAAATTTAAAATTTTATATATGTATATATGTGCGTGCGTGTGCATGTGTGTGTGTTAAATACTACTTTGAGACAACCAATGCGCATACGAATGATGAATGTATAGGTTGAAGATACAGATCTCCACATCTATATAAACATACATTAACTATTTGCACTTTATTATATTGCACATGCACGTTATACATATATGAGTACATAACGATATGTTCATAAATATTATGCAAATTTATTATATCTAAATTCATTAGTTGGATAAATTAGTAAATTAAATAAAATTGGATTTTATTTAAATTAACTAGATTAGATTTAGTAGAACCCTTTTGACCTCACAGGCCCACAATGATCCAAAATAGAAAAAAAATCGAAATGCACCTGTTTCATCCTCTATAGACTGGCCCAACTTCAACAAGTTACTGCCTACATACTTTTAGAATTATCCGGTGTTATATATAATCATCAAAGGTATTTATTATATAGGAACTTTATAGGGAAAGTTATAACCATCTTTTTGAACCATTTTATTTTATACAATCAAGTGAGCATTTTACTTCAGCATATTGTGTTACATAAAACAAAACTTATTATATTCCACGTGTTCGAAATAATAAATTTTAAAATTTTTCCAAACCATATAAGTGAGAGTTACACACACAAAGACAAGTTTTTCAAAATAAATTATTTCATCAAATGTTGGTTAGCAAAACTCATATTATGATTATTTGCAAGAGCAAGCAGGGTTGGCTGGACCCTAACCAGTTTCAACTAAACCAAACAAACCTAAAAAGCAAATTATAAAGAAAAGGGGATTGCAATCCAATACCAGAAATCCCAAAATAAATAAAACAATTAGTTAATTCCTCATTTAGCTAAATAACATCGATTATGAGAATAAGTGGACTGTTTTTTATAGTGATTTTTATTACATATTATTATTCCTAGAATTAAATTAAGCAATTGTATTATATTATTCTTCTTTTCGGTTAGGACTCATTAATTCATATATGTCCATAATCCAAAATAAGAACTTTCTAAGAGCTATTAGAAGGATTATAGACTTTATGCTCTTCCACCTATGCCTTTGAAATTGTATGCCACTTGATGAAACTATTGCTAAAAGTCTTATGAAAATCAGTAGCTTTCATTATGAGCTTCCACACTTTGTGAGCATAGTTGTAGATGAAGAAAAGGTACTCGATGTTCTCATTATCATTAATGCATAACCTGCATAAAGATATATTGAGCATACCCATATAAATAAACTTATCTTAGTGATGATAACATAGTTTAGAACTTCCACATCAAAAAGTTGTCTCTTTCAGTTCTAAGTCAATTTTAGGTTCTTTTGTCGCACAGGCATTTAAGAGTTTGATTGAAGGTCTCATCGGCTTGTATATCGAAGAGATGGAGTAGGTATTTGTACTTGTCCAAGCGATATGATATTTATCATGTTTATAGTGAATACTCATGAGATGGTTCCAAATTTCCCTAACTTCAGTGTTGTTAGTGTAACACCCTGTAAAATCAGTAAGAAGCATATAAGTAAATAAAATAAAATAAAATAAGGGTAAAAATAGAAATTTTGTAAAAGTTGGAATTTGGCCACGAAAGTTGTACTATTGCGTTCGTGGTGAAATTCTGATCTGTTTTCGTATATAATAAGCTGAAAACGAAGCTCAAATAAAGAATTTCTGGACATTTGAAGTTTTCAGGTTTAAAATAATTTAATTCAAATGCAGATTCAAATAAATAGTTAAATTTAAAATTCAAAATTTGAAAATTAACCGAGATTAAACTTGGGGGTTAAGAAATCGTTAATGTTAAAAATTAACGTTAAAGTATAATAAAGGAATTAAATAAAACCAACGGTACAAAAATAATTACGTTTTGAAAATAGGCGGAGGGGTCGACCACCGGCCTCAGCTGGTCAACTGCTAGCGGTCGACCAGTGCATATAGGGTGGTCGATCGCTCCGACAGGTGGCATTTAGGATTTTCCAATCAACAAACGTTCCAGATTTATCTGTTTTAACCTATTTTCATCCTACGGTTATAATGCGTTTCAACCTTTATAAATAAGACACTACTCTCTATATTTTTATTCACAAATATTTTGGGAACATCAGCGAAAATTTGTCAGTTCGTCTCTTCGTAGATTCAGAAAACTCGATTAGGGTTTCAGGTAAGAAATGATATATACCTACCTTTGTTCATTATTTAATTTCCAATCTTCTTCTCCTCCAATCTTTCCGAATCTAATATATATACAAATCTCTTGTTGTATATATCAATAAGAACATATTTGAAGAAGATTAAAATGGGCTTTTCAAATCCAAAGAGAAGCAAAGCTAAGGACCAACCGCGAGTGGAAATCTTAGCAATTTTATTTCAGTAATTGATTAGTATGTTATGAATTTGAATACACCTTAGGATTTTGGGTTTACGAAAATAAAACAGAGTAAAACCCCCAAAAACTCCTATAATTAAAAATGTCAATTCTTATTGGAATTCTTAATTGTTCATATTGAATTATTGGAATTATACAGTTTTTGCAGTTTTTAGCGTTCAAATTCTATTCCACTCCTTTAATTTGATTATGAAACCTCTATAAGGAAATAAGGTGTAAAATATGAATTTATTTGTAGTTTATATATAATGACCCACCTTTTCGATCCTTAGAAATCAACACTAATACATTCACGGTATTCACGTGTCGTTATTCCAAGTGCCAGAAAGATGGATTGTTGGGGTGAAAAAGAAAAGAAGATAGAATAGAAAATAGAATCTCAAACGAATGGAATAATTTATAATATCAATAATCTTTACAGCATAAATTTTTGAAATACATATATCAAAGTCTAACCTAGATTCAACCTAGACAGTTATGAATTTATGTCCTTACGAATGCTGACAAACAACAAACAAATGTAGTAGATGAAGTAGATAATAGAATACGTACATACGTAGATGAAGATCTCCAGCTCTCATCTGGAAACTTCAAGCGCCTTCAACTAAACTTGAAACTACTTGGATCTGACCCGAGTATTGAAAATACCCGGATCAGGCTTGATAAACCAACATGAGATAGTCAAAATTTTAAATGTATAGATCATATTGATGTCAATCAAAACCTTTGAAAAGAAGGGTATCTCATATGGCCACACCCACACATAAATACAGATGGGTTTTTTTCTTATGATAACCAAAATAATTTATACCGAAAACACTTTGATATTATCTTTAATGGCATTGGTTTCGAAAACATTTTCTAAGTAAGTATATATAAAACAAGTATCAAAACCCATACTAAGTCTATGGTAATATATCCGAACTAGGTCAAACGAAATATAACTGGACGAAATATATGATACAAAATGGGTAGCTGAAATGTTTGCAAAGCATTACAACTATTTTGGGACTTCAATCAAAACCGTAAAGCTCGTATTGGGATTGGATTTCCAACATGACAAGGAACTAGTGGCCTGATGTGGTGTTTTGGTTACAACAAACATATATCCAATGGCTACACATCCAAGGACTCGAACTCTACTATAATGCTGTCAATAACCGATGGGAATCAATATCAATGGCTACTCATCCAAGGACTCAAACGCTACTTATTCTACCCATGGAAGGCTATAGCCTTTTCCGCATTTCATCCGTTAGCCCGTAATCATGTCTTGCAGACCACATAGTACCCCATATCATTACCTGGTTGTGAGGCTAGAGAGGCTGCACTCTTCTTTTCATAAAGCCATGCGTTGTTTTTCACAAAGCTACGCTTTATTCTTCCATAAAGCATATTCCACTTAGAATGCCACATTGCCATTCCCATTTATTACTAATTGACTTCCAAAAAAATACAACCTCCGAGCTCGTATGTCTCGGAAAAGGGTGTTAAGCTAATAGAAATTGCTTCCTACGCCACCAACAGATGTACGTTTGTAAAAATCAATGTTCGTGATTTAGAAATGCAATGTCAGACATTCGTCCATACAAGTTCATTCTGGGACTGAACGAAACCGAAGGTACTCCTCCTACTACATCTTTGGGAATCACCCTTAGGATCAGTAGCGAGTAGTCCTTGCAATACAAAAATATCAAAACACGATAAGACCGCTGCTATAATAAATATCTCTATATTGGGAGCGACCCAAAGAATGCCAACAAGTAGTCCTTCCGCTATGAAGATCTTCGGTCTTCAATAATCATCATCTTCAACAGGTCATCATCATCAAGATGTCTTCATTTCCGAACGTATACATTGGTTCGAAGTGGTTTTGGATAGGAGTTACCCAAATCCGACCCTGGTTCCTTCGAACCAATCATCGATAAAAAGATATCAAGTTCATATATGACTATCAATCATCATTCAATTTAATTCACATTTTTATTCATTCATAAATATCTCTTGGAGATATATTATTTTAAAATTTTCCATTTATTTTCTTAACAGTATATGGAATCATTAAGCCTCTTTTATCAAATCCTTTTGCTTAATTAAAACCCCTTTTTAAATCTTGGAATAATTCTAAATTTTTTCACCTTTTATTTAGGAAAATATTTCCAAATCATTTAATTCAAAGATTTTCCATTTCAAATCATAACTTTTAAATGGGTCAAAAACGATGTTATTTAAGACATCATTTGCTATAAACCTAAATCAATTGATTTTAAATATAGGAATTAAAATAATTCCAAATCATTTATTTAAATCTCATATTGGAAAACATTATTGAGTAAAAAGGATCATGTAAATTATACTAAGTCTACTCAATATCAATTTCCGTAATCAACCTTTACTATCCGCCAAATAGCGGTGAAATCACCTTTTAAATTCATACGGATAGTATGGGTTCACTCCTCAGAATTTAACACCAAGTGTAAGAAGTTATCTCTATGCAATTCAAGTTGTTTAAATTTGGAAAATTTAATCTTTTATACTTAACTCATTTCCAACATTTCAACCTTATTTATCCGTCGCCCAGGAGAGACCAGGTGAGCCAGGGCACTAGTTGCTCCAGAACATCTTCTTAGTTTAAGCACCTCACCCGGATCTCACGAGTAGAAAAATCAAGTCTACTCGTTGGCTTTTAGAACCAAAATTAAATCACTTGATTTTGACAGCTTTTCTTTAAATCATTTATTTAAACTCTCTAAAATAAATTGTAAAATCATCACATCATCTTTAAAACACTTAATTATTTATTTGAAAACATTTATAAAAGGTTTGGGAAATAATACTTAAGTTTAAGTTCATATTTCAAAAGTTATTAAAAACTGCTGCAAAAAGTGCCACGAATAGTGCTTTAAAGGCTTATTTGATAAAAACGACTTCTCTATCATTAAAAATTCTTTTTTTGTAACTCAAATCTCTTTTAAAACATTTTAAAAGATTTATAAAATTTATTTTATATTGTTAAACATTTACAAATATTCATTTTAAATCAATTTCAAATTCGGGTTTTAAACTGCAAAACCGTGATTTTTCTGAAAACTTGTTTGGACATAACTCAAACTCTATCAAACAAAATCTTGGTTTTTCTTTTTCATTTGAAAATTATGGTTACACGGATCTATAAATTTCTTATTTCAAAGGTTTTCGACTTAGTTTGCATCCTAAACATTGATTTAAAGTTATGGGTCGAATATTACGAATTACCGCTACACGACAAGCTCTATTTTGACCATTTGGTGAATTGTTCCGAAACTTGTCTAAAACACTTCAAATATATTTTGAAACTATATTAAAACCATTTTAACTTATTTAAAATAATATTTTATTATTTTAATCATTAAAGAGGCTAAACAACTTCATACACTTTTCATTTGGATTTATTAACTAACTAGGGTTAGTTTACTAACCATTACCTAACTTGCATATTATTTTCACATCAATTGGTGATAGAATCTCACAACCAGGTTATCATCCATCTTAACATCCATATAATCATCCAATTCTCAACCGGGCATATAAATTTATTAACTAAACATACTTAACAATATTTTAAGGAGTTGAATAATTTAAAGATAACTCGAGTACTCACCTTTGTCTCTAATTAATTCTTTCTATCAACATTCAAATAATCAACACTTCATTTAACTACTTCATACTTCATCTATACATCACCTAAACCACTTCTCATCTTTTCAAGTGCTTGGCCATCATCTCAACCTCCACTTGCTCTCGACTTCAAGTCTCCATCTTACTTCATGCTCTTGGCTACACCTCTCACCATCATATGCTTACGACCATAGGCCAAAACTCCACCTGTTCACTTAGTTACTCTCGGCCAAAGCCTCATCATCACTACATGCTTATGGCATCACCTCCAACCATATGCCGCCCCACCTCCATATTATTCACAGCCTTGGGGTAATCCACCCTTAGTGCTTGGCTTTGAGGGGAATGGTGGTTGCTGTGGGGTTTGTGGAGGAAGAGGAGATGGTTTTAAAGTGTTTTGGTGTGTTTATATATATATATATATACTATATATATTTAAATATTATTTGCTAAAATTTTCTTCATATTTTTTCTAAGTTGAGAGGCCATTAAAGTACAGAGGAAGAGCTTTAGAAATGAAGAAGAAGATGAATGAAATGATTAGAATATGCATGAGTATTTATAGGAATAAAAAGTTTACAAAATATCTTTAGGTAAAAAGAACAAAATATCATTTCCTTAACCATTAAGCTAAGGTCACTTCCATCTTTAATCCATGCCACTTTTAACACTTCACTTCATGTTTTTTCCCTTGCCTTAGCACTTAAGGAAATTAAGGTGGATGCATTTGTGGCTAAAGGGAAGATTTGGTTTGGATTTGATGTGATTTGACTAGATTTTGTTAACTTTGTTTAATTAATTGCTCACTTAGTTTTAATTAATCTTTGTTAGTTCTAAATACATGTTTATGTGTTAGTATGTTCATATAAATAACTATTCAAGTTGCAAAACGTTTACCCCTCTTATATTTAACAAAACGTTGATTTTCGACAAAACGTTTTACAGTCACATTTTCCGTTTTTAATCAAACTATATATATTTGTAAACCAAACTTGAAAATAAGTTTCCTATCATCTTTAATTAATTAAAACAAGATCATTTGAGTAATAAAACTATATTAAATAATATTAAAGTTCAATTTATAAAACTACGACAACGACTTGTCAAAGTGCGACGAAGTTTGTACACTTTTATAAAACAAGTATATATGGTTATAAAATCAATATAAACCATTTTTTATTATTTTATAACAAATCAAAACAGATTATTTATCTTTCAAAACACTTGTTTGATCATATATTCAATTTTATTGAAAACTGACTTTTGTCACTTTCACGATGAAAATCCAAACTCTCTATTTTGTAAATAAGTTCATCATTCTTATTTATTGTACAAAACATGATTATTGTTTTGAAATAAACCCATATTTGAATATTTTAAAATTAAATATTCCTATTTTCAATGTGATAAAATTATAGGTCGTTACATTATACCATTTATTCCATATGAAAATAAAAGAGAAATTCCATTATTTAATTCTTTGTAAAAGAGGGGTTGAAACTAGAATTGCAATTTCTATATTTGAAATTATTCCATGATTTGATATGATAGACGGAGTTGAAATTTTTATTATGTAAAAGTCTGTTTAATACAATTTTTGGATATGAATTTTAAATCCTTTGTTAAGGATATTGAAATTCCTTGTTATGGATATTAGAAATATGACACTATTAATAATATGGAAAAAGGACTTGTATTATTGTTGTTAGAAAAGAATTGACATTTAATGTTAATTAGGACGTAATCTCTGCATGCATAGAAATAATAAGCGCATATTTATTTATATATTAATTACCATAAATAGCGTACAATTATAACGTATTAATTACGTATTTAATTATGTAATACCTGTCATTAAACCCTCCTTAGGAAGATAATTTATTTGTTAAGGTAGAATAAGAAGAAATTTTATATAGCCTAATTAATAGACACAGTGAGATGTGTGATAATATATAGAGTGTTGTAAAATATGACTAAGTCATAAGTGGTGCAATGTTAGTCAAAAGGCACACGGAAGTCAGCCCAGCTAATTTGGTTACTAGTAGTGCGACTTTGGGGCTGATGTGAGGCATCATCTATGATAAGTAGGTTAGTCCTAATTCTGTAGGGTAAATCTGCTTAGTTAAACTGGCTAGCAGTACCCATGATTAGTCGTGCTAATGTGAGACGTCAATGTGGGTATGGGTCATAAGATGAAGGATCCTCTTCATGGTTTTGGAGGTATTAAGTGGTTGTTTGAGGGCCCATCTCTTTTCCCCAAGTGAAGTATTAAATGGTTGGGATTGTGTTTAGGCACGGTTAAGGATATCTCAAAAAGGTCCGCTTCAATAGGAAGTATTAAGTGTCCTAAGAGATTTCCTTGCAATGTAGTTAGATAGAGCTATGTGGAGTCCTTGGGAATAGGTATTAAATGATAGGGGTTTACCTTAATTGAGGTCTTAAATGGTCAGAGTCTACCTATTTTCATTCAAAGGTATTAAGTGGCTTGGGTTCTATCTCTCGCATTATTAAACATTTATGACGTTGGTTATAGGTTATGGGATTTGGAAACCTGCTTCGGGAATAGAAGGTATTAAGTAGTTGTTGAGGGCTCGAATCCTTTCCTTATATGAAGTATTAAATGGCTTATATACGCAAGATATATTCTTATTTTGAAATATACCATCTAAGTACTGAAATAGTAAGACTCGAGTTTTTTATTCACTAGACACTTGTTTTTCTGACTCCCTCCTCATTACAATACATGTTAGAGAAGGAGTTGATGATGCTTGAAGATGATGAGAGTGAAGCTTGTGGCAATCATTATCTATATTTTCATGTTATTTTCTATTGTACCAATAAAATGTATTTTTGGACAAAACGATGTAATGGTTGTTATTGACATTATGTTATGTTTTGTGACATTTGAAATGGTTTGAAATGAATAGGTACTATTATTGCTATTATATTTTGTTCCTTCCGCCATGAGTTCTGAATGAATAGATAGATGACTATGTATTGTTTTTCTTTTTACTAACTAACAACCGGCTTTGGAATGGGTCTAAGTTTCGATGGGTCCTTTCTGTGTTGGAATTTAGGCCTGTTTCGGGGTAGGTTGTTGTATTTGGTATCAGAGCTTAAGTTACATGATCAACGAGGAAAATATACGTATGAGTGGCATACTTGTTATTTTTAAAAAAAATTTTCAAAAGTTTTACTTTATATATGTATACTTATTTTGAATATACGTCTAACTCTATAAATTCCGACTATAGAAGTATTCTGAAAGGATAGGCAAAGTGACCATGGGTTGGAAAAATAAATAAAGTTAAATTTATACTTCTACTGCAATTACTTATAGAGCAGGGATCGTATCGTACGAAGTGGACTGAGAAGAGCATGACCACAACATACAAAAGCACCCCAAAAGCTGAATAGTACTTGACTCCTTTATTGGACTTAGACTTCCTTATAATTGTGGATCCTATAAGCATATTAAATAATAGGGGTAGAAAATGTAGATGGAAAGGTTGTAACTTCAAAATTTAATAGACAACGAATGTGCAATAATTGAGGAGTTACAAGATTAAATAGATTAATGAGACCATTAAGGTAAAGTTTGAATAAATAAATAAATGTCTTTAGAAAACGTCTGTTAAGATAATACGGACAAAGTGACATTTATGGAGGTAATGAACAAAAATGTTAGGTATTAATTAAATATTATAAGGCAAAATATTTATAAGCATCCACAAGTTAGACGTAAAAGAGGAATGAAACAGCTTCCGTAAGAAGGTGTACATTAATCACCAAAAGAAGTTAATCAGATTTTTAAGAGGATTGAGTAGGAAAGTTCAAATAAAAGAATAGTTGAAACCAATTTTCAAATCCTACCCCATGAGGAATAATTTTGATAAAAAGGTTTCTGAAAACTCCTTAAATGTTTGAAAGAGCTTTTCAAAAGGTTATTAAATGAAGAACTTATGAAAGTGATTTTAGACAGCTTTGGAAATATATTACCATTTGTTTTGTAAAAAGTTTGGAAAGTAGATGGTGGTAAAGCATTTTAAAAATAAAGTGGTGGATGATTTTTAATTGTAAATTTAACGACTTAAAAAGTTGAAAAAAAGACAAGATTTTCATTTGTTAACTTCTCAATTTATACCCGTTGAATTAAAAGCACCGGATCCCATCAGAACTCTGAAGTTAAGCGTGCTTGGGAGATCGCACCCTTTAATAACTTTCGTAATTATAACACCGATTGGTCGTTAATATATTTCAAACCAAATCAATTTCAATTTCAATTAGAATTCGTAAATCAACATTTCATTTCCCTTTTTAAACCAATTTCCATAATTTTCGTTTCAAAACTTCCAAATTCATAATTTCAAAATCTTATAATTCAATTTCAATTTTTATTTAAACAATTCAAATATTGATTCAAGTTCGTCTATAAGTTTCATTTCGAAATCATTTAAATTATTTTAATTTAACATTCAAATCAATTTTAAATTCATTGATCAATTTCATTCAATATTCCTTAAGTAAATTTCATTCAAATAATTTCTATTTAACTTCCAATTCATTAAATCAATTACTTAAGTTCGACTTCATTATATCAAAACTTCAAATTGAATTAAATTAGATTCATCAAATCAAATTCTTTACATTTAAAGTCTTACATTAATTTCAATAAATCACATTTTATTTCTTGTTAAAGAAATTCAATTTCACTTATTTATTTACTTAGTTATAATTGCAAAACTCAATTAATAAAGAAACTTAATTTCACTTATTCAAGAAGTTCAATTTCACTTAATAAAGAATTCAATTCAATTTAATTATTAAATAATTCAATCTTATTTAATTATTAAATAATTTCAAAACTTTAATTATTAACTAATTTCAAACTTATTTAATAATAATTTGGATTCTTCTATTTTTATATGATTTATTCTACTTTATAAATTTGGATGTTCTTTTCCTTAAAATTCTTTTTAAAAGGGTGTATAAATTTAAATAACACCTGATTGGAATTGGGAAATAAAAAATAAAAAGGATAAGAATTCCGATAAGGTAGGTAGAAGGGACCTTCTCTCATAAGGAAATGCGGAGAGTAATAGCTGAAATTTTGACAGTAATAGAACTAGAAATTTTAATCCAATGATAAATGATAGAGGAGAGGAGTAATAGGAATAAGGTAAAAGTTATCTTTATATACTCTATTTTTCCATCGTTTAATGTTTTAAAAAGGTATCTTTGAAAATCTAATGGATTTAGATGGTAAGTAATAAATGAGTTAGATATTTTTGAATATAAGGAAAAGCATCTATGTGAAGATGAGAATTTTATATGTATGTTTTTCCTATTCGAATTTAGAACATTTTGAATAAGAATATTATTGAAATTGACAAGAAAAAGAATGCGAAAGATTTTAAGGGTTTTGAACAAAGTTATAAAAAGTATTTGGTTAAATGACAGTATATTTTTAGTAATAAAACATTAGATATTGATGTATATTTAAAATAACATACATGTCTTGTAACCAGAAAACTCTTTGGAATAATAAATGTCTAGTCTATTATTTTGGAATGATATTTGAGTTTTGAATGCTTTGTGTTAAAAATCCTATTTTCAAAAGAAGTAAGTCTTTATTATAGTAAGTCATTGAAAAGGGAAGTTTTTCATAGTTAATTTTGAAACAAACAATTTTTGAATACCATGAATTAAAAGTCTAACTTTTAAAGAAATAAGACTTTGATAAAAAAGGTTTTAAAAAGAGAAATTATTTTGCCCCTTCTTGGTACTAAGCAATTCTAAATTCTTGATGAAGGTTTCTAAGTTTATAGTTTCAAAGAAGGAGATTTTGAATTTGCTACTTCATGTTTGTGAAATCTTAAGTTTTATAAGAAATGGAGTAATAAATGCTGATTTTTAATTTAATGAAATAAGTTTATTTATATAAAAATAGCTTATTAAAATTATTTTGTATGTAGTTAAAATTTTAGTTTATAAGAATAATGAAAACCAAATTTTTATGGAGTAGAGAGGGATCACTACCTAGGTAGGATAAACTAAGATTTTTAGGATATGAATAAAATAGGAGTAAAATGTACAACCTGATCTGGAAATTTAAAATCAGTCTCAAACCTCTATTTGAAGAAGTTGGTAAAGTGTAAAGATATTCCAGATCTATAATTGGGTTGTAAATTAGGTTGCCCTAGATAGATTTGAATGTAACTTTCCATGTTTAATTTATTTGGAGCAGTTTCCATGTAATTTCCATAAATTATCATATTCCAAAATATGTATAAAAGCGCATTGTTTGAATTAACAAAGGATGCACCAAAATGGAAAGAGATGTTCAGGATATGAATATCCTTTCCATTTATTTACACCGTCTCTTTCAATAGAAGAAAATAAATAATTCTCTGTAAATTCAAACAAAGCAAGTATCTCATTTGTGGTTAATTTATGGGAGATTGTAACGGTAGTCCTTTTTAGGGATAGCTCTAATAAATTAAGAATGTGGAGATAAACGTTCTAGTTTAGAAATTAGTATACACGTGTCGACTAGAAATAAGGATATATATAGAAATAGCATAAATTATGACTATATGCGTATTAACTAGCAATTAATGAATTAGGATTTATGGACATTAATTACAAATTTAATGAACAATAAATTTGTAATTAATAAGAGGAAAAAGGAATCTAATGGGGGACTGATTAGGGAAACTTAATGTCGCATTTATGGAAGAATTGGATCTAAGTAATTGATAGATTTTGGAACCCGAAGAAGGTTAAAGGGGTTAAATAAGAATTAATTAGGGATAGTCCAATTTTTACAGTAATGATCAACTGTTATGGATGGACCACATTTATTAAAAACTAGAATGGGAAATTAAGAAAAATATGTAATAATGGAATGACATATTAAGAAATACCCATCTTAATTTAGTGAGGAGTGTTTGGGCCTCAACACCATTTATACCACTTGCTAATAAATGGCAGCTTCTAGCAAAATTTTCTTTTAGAGTTTTTTGATTGTAATCACTAGTTGTCTCCCTTAGTTATTGGAAAAATGTATGATGTGGTGTAAGATATATCCTCATTTTATTCCTGTGTTGATTTTATAAATGAGATTAAACCACTTGATAAATATATACATATTGAGAAGCAATGTAAGTAAAAAAAATTTATGGGGCCACTTAGCTAGCGATAAACCATAGGTAAAGACTAGAAGTTATTGAGGAAATTAGGTTAGCCACCTAAAGTAAATGGATGCTTTAACCTTAAAACTTTAGGATTTTGGAAAATAGAATGTCGCCTTTAAGAAAGAGATAAAATATATAGACATGTGAAGAGAATGTTCTATTGGACAAGGATGGAAAAAAGACTATTTTATTCCCATTTGAGACAAAAGGACTGTAGTGTCTTTAGCACAAATTCATATCAAGGAGGAGGTTCGACTTCTTGGAATTTCAGTTAGCATCATTGGTAATAGGGACCCCTCAATTGCTAGCAAATTTTGGAGGAGTTTGCTGGTAGTTTTAGGAACTTTATTAAATCTTAGCACCACTTACCAACCGAAGACCGACAGACAAGCTGAAGGAGTAAATGGAAACTTGGAGGATTTTTTGAGAGCTTGCATCATGGACTTTAGAGAACATCAGGAGCGGAACTTACCCTTAGTAGAATTCGCTTATAATAGTAGTCACCAATAGACGATTGGTATGGCACCATTGAAGCACTTTATGGGGGCCATGCGAATCGCTAAATTGTTGATGAGAAACCACCGACAAAATTCTACTCGGACCAGATTGAACTTAGAGACTTTATAAAGTTAGAGTTGTCTAGGCAGCGTGTGAAGGTTGTAAAGTTTGGAAAGTTGGAAAAGTTGACACCAAGATTTATTTGGCCTTTCCCAATATTGGGGAAAATAAGAAAACCTGTAAAGTTGACATGAGTCCATGACGTTTTTCATGTTTTGCATTTGAGAAAATACCCTCATAACACAGAAATTGTAGGAGAGCCAAATCAATTAGGAGATATTAAGACGGAGCCAATAATGTCCCATGCCACTGCATGGTTTGTGGAGCATGAAACTATGAAGCTCCACAATAAAGAAATTATATTAGTCCGAGTACAAGGGGAGAAAGTCCGTCATAAGGCATGAGGACTTCTCGTCCTAAGCTTTTCTCTAATAAACATTTCTCATTAAAATTAGGATTTTATTTGCATTGTGGTTAATAGATTGGATAGTAGGAGATGGTTGCTACACTTTTTCACAATCACTTTATACTAATGTAGAAGTTTTATTCATGTTTAGGGTATTTGCATACATACTTGCATGACACGATCACACACTCATGCTAGGGTTGAGCTCATTTGTAACATGTCTGCTGTACATAATCACATTGCACATTGGTTGAGTAGATGGTTTTGTAGATAACTTGGTTGTATAATATGGATGTTATTGCACATTACGCTGTTCACCCCTTGAAAAGATTTCGAGGATGAAATCCTTTTTAAGGAGGGGAGAATGCAATACCCCGTAAAATCAGTAAGAATTAAATAAGTAAATTAAATGAAATCAAGCAGGGGTTAAAAAGGAAATTTTGTAAAAGCTGGAATTTGGCCAAGAAAGTTGTGCCGTTGCATTCGTGGCGAAATTCTGAACTTTTTTCATATATAATATGCTGAAAACGGAGCTTAAACGAAGAAGTTATGACCATTTGAAGTTTTCAAGTTTAAAACAATTTAATTCGAATGCAAATTCAAATAAATAATTAAATTTTGAAAATTGAAAATTAACTTAGATTAGACTTGGGGGTTAAGAAATCGTTAACGTTAAAAGTATAATAAATGAACTAAATAAAACCAACGGTACAAAAATAATTACTTTCCAAAATAGGCAGAGGGGTCGACCGCTGACCCCAATGGTTGACTGCTAGCTGTCAACCGCTCCTGTTGGTGGCGGCTAGGGTTTTCCTATCAATGAACGTTCCATATTTATCTGTTTTTAACCTATTTTCATCCGACAGTTCCGGTGCATTTCAACCTCTATAAATAGAACCCTACCCTCTCCACTTTTATTCATAAATATTTTGGAAACATCAGTGAACCTCTATCAGTTCATCTCTTCTTAGATTCGGAAAACTCCATTAGGGTTTCAGGTAAGAAATCCTAAATACATATTTTTGTTTATTATTTAATTTCTAATTCTCTTCTGCTCCAACCTTTCTGAATCTAATATATATACAAATCTCTTGTCGTATATATCAATAAGAAGAGATCTGACGGAGATTATAATGAGCGTTCCAAATCCAAAGAGAAGCAAAGCCAAGGACCAACTATGAGTGAAAATCTTAGCATTTTTATTTCAGTAATTGATTAGTATGTAATGGATTTAAATATGCCTTAGGGGTTTCAGGTTTACGAAAATAAAACAGAATAAACCCCCCCAAAACTTCTATAATTCAAAATATCAATTCATGTTAGAATTCCACTCCTTTAATTTGATTATGAAAGCTCTATTAAAGAATAGGGTGTAAAGTGTGAATTTATTCCATACGAAAATATAAGAGAAATTCCATTGTTTAATTCTTTGTAAAAGAGGGGTTAAATAGAGATTGAAACTAGAATTGCAATTTCTATTTTAGAAATTATTCCATGATTTGATGTAATAGATTGAGTTGAAATTTTACTATATACAAGTCTGTTTATTATAATTTTTGGATATGAATGTTGAATCCTTTGTTAAGGATATTAAAATCCTTGTTATGGATATTGGAAATATGACACAGTTGATACTATGGAAAAAGGACTTGGTATTATTGTTGTTAGAAAGGAATTTACATTTAACGTTAGTCATGGCGTAATCTTCGCACGCATAGAAATAATAAGTCGGTATTTACTTATATATTAATTACTGTAAATAGCATACAATTATAGTATATTAATTGCTTATTTAATTAGGTAATAAGTGTCATTAAATCAACTTTAGGAAGGTAATTGATTTGTTAAGGCAAAATACAAAGGAATTCTTATAGAGCCTAATTTATGGACATAGTGAGATGTGTGATAATATAGAGTGTAGTAAAATATGACTAAGTCATAAGTGGTGCGAGGTCAATCAAAAGACACACGGAAGTCTGCCCAGCTAATCTGGTTGCCAACGGTGTGACTTTAGGGCTAATGTGAGACATTATCTATGATAAGTAAATATGGTAACGTGAGGTTGGTCCCAATTATGTAGGGTAAATCTACTCAGTTAATCTGGCTACCAGTACCTACAAATAGTCGGGCTAATGTGAGACGTCACCGTGGGTATGGGTCATAAGATGAAGGATCTGCTTTGGGATTTTGGAGGTATTAAGTGGTTGTTTGAGGGCCCACCTCTTTTCCCCCAAATGAAGTATTAAATGGTCAGGATTGGGTTTTGTCACGGTTAAGGATACCTCGAAATGACCCGCTTCAATAGGAAGTATTAAGCGTCTGAAGAGATTTCCTTGCAATGTCAACTAGATAGATACCCATATGGAGTCCGCATTGGGAATATGTATTAAATGATGTGGGTCTACCTCAATTGAGGTCTTAAATGCTCAAAGTCTACCTATTTTCCATTAAAAGGTATTAATTGGCTTGGGTTCTATCTCTCGCATTGTTAGACATTTATGATGTTGGTTATGGGTTATGGGATTTGGAAACCTGCTTCGCGGATGGAAGGTATCAAGTGGTTATTTGAGGGTGTGCCTTATTTCCTTATATGAAGTATTAAATGGTTTAAATACGTAAGACATATTCTTATTTTGAAATATACTGCCCAAGTACTGAAATAGTAAGGCTCGAGGTTTTTATTCACCAGACACTTGTTGTTCTGACTCCCTCCTCATTATAACACAGATTAGAGAAAGAGTTGATGATGCTTGAAGATGGTGAGAGTGAAGCTTGTGACAGTCATTGTATATTTTTTCATTTGGTTTGGAATGGGTTTAAGTTTCGATGGGCTTTTCTAGGTTGGAATTTAGACCTGTTTTAGGATGGGTTGTTACAGTTAGTGTGCAGTAGCACAGTGTCACCATAGTCAATATAAGTACAAGCCTTGGCATTTTCAATTATGTCAGTGGTTCATCTGTGATTGTAGTGGACATGATTATCCAACATTAAACCAGTAAAGGCCCAAGGAGAAATCTGAAAAGAGGGTTGTATCGGTTGTTCACTTTGCCTTGTCAAAGGTAGGAGTGGGCTTTAGCTTGAGAAAGGTCCTCTAGGTCTAAGGTAATGACCCATATTTTATACGCTTTTAATCACGTCAAAAATGTTAATTCGGTATAATTATGAAAGATGATGTGGCATTTAATATTGTGGGTTCTGGTATCAATGCTAAATCAAGAATAGTTAATTATAAGCAAGATACTAATTTAGTTATTATAATTAAGAGAATTGGTTGAATCTGTCATGCAGATGGATTTATTTCTTATATAGGTCTTAATAATATTTAGCCGAAGCCTATATCTCCCACAAATGTCCCACTTTTCCTTTCTTCATTCATTCATTGTTCTGATTGCTCACAAAGAAAATAAAAGCCTTAAAACTTATGAATGACCTCTCATTAATTTTCGATTGATATGATGAAAACATTTCCATTCAAATTTGAATTTTGAAAAATTCGGCATATATGTCGACATATGCTATTAGAGTATGTTGATATACCCTTGGTATTTTTAAAAAGTACTTTATAAAAATTATTTCGAATAAATTAAGCTTTGTAAAATATTTTAAAACTTTGTACAATCATCTAAACATAGCTTATACATATTTTAATCATATTAAAACTTAAGAAAACTTTATAAAAAAAATTTGAAATATTTTTAAATTTATAAAGGAGTTAAATATGAATTTCTTTTGAAAATAATATATATAATGTATAAATGAATATATATTTAAAATCAAAGTTATAATAAATGTTATAATATACTTATAAACATTTAGAAAGCATAAACTAAAACTATTAACAAATTATAATAGATTTAAAAGTATATCTAAAATATAAAATATAAAATACTTAAAAATTAATTAGCCAAAATATAATTAAAAGTTAGAAACCATTTGAAGGCTATTTTGAAAGATCATTTTGAAAAATGGGATTCTATAAAATCATTTTTAAAATTTAGAATATTTGAAAACCATTTAAAATCAGAGAATAGATTTTAAAACCTTTTTGGAAAATGAAAAGAGAGAGATCAAATAAGTGCAATTAGGGTTTTAACAATAATCTATGATTCTATAACTTATCTTGATATCTTGAATCTTCAATACTCATGAGTCTTCAATCTCTAACTCTTGAATTTCTATATCATCTTCTTGAATCTACTCTTGATACCATACAATCTTCTAAATCAACACCTGTCTAATATCCTGTACTGTATACTACATATAACTTGATAAAAACATTAGTATCCATATTTTATATGATGTCATATGGTTGTTTTCATCAAAACTAGTGCCTAAGGTACTAATACTAACTGCCAAATCACTATGGACCGTATGTCGACAGCACAGAATTCTTGAAAGTGATGTCCTACTCCCAACATAGAATACCAATGAATGCATATTCCTCTAACGAGCTATATAACTTGTAACAAATACGTGTGCTTAAGCGGCACTCTACTGCTCTTCAATCCATTCCTTTAAATATTCCTTCATGAGCTTGGGCTCATTCTTAATCAAGTTCATCCCAATGGATATGCCTTGTTGAGTTCTCTATACGTCCTGTTCATGAATCAGTTTCAACGACTCCCAACTTTTAGGGAACTCACTCATGTCCTAAACTTCAAAAAATAGAGCAAATCCCCTTCTTATATGATAATCAAAGCCTGGTGCTGGCGTAGGGTCATTGAAGCACTCCACAACAAACGTTCATGCTTCAAGAATGAGTATTTCTTCATTCGATGTTCGTATTACTTCAATTGGCATTGGCTTTCCAAAAGTAAGACTTCTTCTTTTCCATTCTTCCCCATGCTTGGATTTTCACCATCCAAGTGTTGAACCTATTATCTCCTTTCTTTACAGATATTTTTGCTCAAGACATAAGTGCCGAACACTTTGAGACTCTTCAAAACTCTCAAGAGAATCAACATCCAATATCATACTACCACTTATCTCCCGACGAATGAGAGTCTTCGTTGATGCAACCTTGTGTTGCTTCGCTATTCCTTCCACAACTCCGCTAAGTAATTCCAGGGTGCCAACTAGGTCTTCTGCCCCAATTCGTAGTTCTAGCAACGACATCTAAGGGGTTTTGAAGGCGTATCCGACACATCAAACATTGGTGAGTCTATGGATGGAGCAACGAAAGTATATGTTTTCGGTGAAGTGCAAGCAGTAGGAGAGAAAAGAGCCGAAATGGAAACAATTCCTGAAGGAGGAGAAGGAAGAGAGGAAGAAGGAGAAGAGAAGGAAGAATAAGAAGAAAGTGATGGAGAAGGTGATGACAACAAAGACTTCAGCCAAGGAGATAACGAGGCGTATAGAGAGACGTCTAAAGAGGGTGCCGAAATTCCTACCTTGCCACATATAAAATAAATAATCACCAAAACTTCCCAAAAAAATGCAGAATCGAGCATGATACCAACAATCGAGGCGACTCCTCCAACTGGTTCTTCAGACAATATTTTTGGCTCGCTAAGCATTCTTGATATCCTTATCAATGATCTCCATAAGGGGTGCTCTCCTTGCTTCAACTTCCCTCTGAGGACATCTTGACCACAGAAGGTGAGACATCATCCTTACTTCATTCCGAATACAGCCCATTGAGTACTTAAGGAGACACCAGCGCTCCAAACGCTTTTAAAATCAAGAACACACATTCCTTGCATTTGCTCATGTTTCAATTTCCAAAAATGATACGATCCTTTCTTTCATTTCAGGTACAATGGAAAGAGACCAATTCAACTATCTTCATCATGGTGTTTTCAAGGAAAGGAAACATACTCTTGAGTCGTATCTACCTCATTCTAGCTCTCACAGGGAGTGAGAGACATAAAAAGAAAGAGCCAGCCGAAATAAAGTGAACATGAGGCGAAAGGCGACCACCAAGTGGAAAGGGATATGATTAAGATGCAAGCAGATGAGAGATAGTCGGACAACTATAGAAAGAGATAAAAATTCACGAGATTTCCATGTTTATTCTTTTGGCCTTCCTCCACCTTGATCTCAACCACAGCTCCTTCCACAACAACAAACTTCAACATCACTCCCTCTGACTGCCACCATTCCTTCTTCCCCTCAATCCGAAGGGGTTTTGTTCATCCATCTCCTCCTCCAGCCCCGTCGAGCTGAATGCAAGTCGCCTTTCCAAACCTTTACTTGATTGGGGTTATGTTCGACTGTGACCTCAAAGACATTCCTAAGGAAGAGGTGAACAGTAGAGTTGGAGGGATCCAATAACTTATTGATGAAGGATACGAATAGAAGAAAATTTGCATTGCCCTCTCTAACATCAACCGAATCCACCAAATGAATATTTAATCATTTGAGTCATAGAAGACTATCTATGATAGACTCATAGAAGGACATAAGAGGGACTTGGAAAAGGTTGAAAGGAAAGAGGTGCGGCTCAGGATCAGAGACAAATGCCAAAGACTTGATTGTAGAGATGAAAAGGCTCGCAATTAGGTCGAGATCATATTGAAAAACATTATAAAAATTTCTCATGAAGACAATGGCGCTCTTAAAATACAGCTTGCAAACAAAGTCTTGGCCCTCGTAGAGAAAGAAAAAACTCTTAAAGACTAAGAAACTGAGATCCAGGAGTTCCACATCGAAAAGGAGAGGCTTGCATCTGAACCGCTCCTGGTAAAAACAACAAGATTGGAGGCTCAGGTCGACTGCGCTACAACTATGAACAACCTACTTGAGCCGAGGGAGCAGATGGCGAAAGAAGAAGTACTGAACTCCACACTTTAATAGTTCTTTTCTAATGTTATCCAATACACAAACTTGAAGTGGCTTGGAAGCTGTGTAGTTAATGCCCCGCTATTACCTCGGTATAACCCCGCTATATCTCATAGCGGGTTTCTGCCGCTACGATTTTTCCATATAGCCCCACAATATAGCCTTTCCGCTTTAATCCCCGCTATATCCCGTTATTTCCGCTATATTCCGCTATATCTTCTTTAATGAAATGAATTGAAAAATTCAATTTATACATTATAAAAATTATGAAACTAATTTATTTGATTTAATTTTTAATATATTTTCAGAAATGAAAATACTCTAATATTCTACTAAATTCAATTATGTTATATAACAGTTTTACGTTTATTTAAAGTATATTCGCACATGTTTTTATTTAAAAAGTATTTATGTATTAGTTATAATTCAATTGAATGGTAATTTTTCATTTAATTACCATTTATATATTCGTAAAAACATTAAGTACGAGTTTTATATGCTATTTTAAAGCCATCCGCTATATCCCGCTATATCCTCGCTGTATCCCCGCTATGACTTTTTGCACCTCCACCGCTTTGAATCTACCGAGCGCTTTAACTGCACAGCTTGGAAGTGCCTATTTCTTCACACTTGCCGATGCCTAAGAAGAGGTTCTTCAATGCCTAGAAACATTCAACGAAGGCTCACCAAAGATGAGTTGAAAGCTAAGTACCTTGACGTCGAAGACATAGAAAACTTAAAGAGGGAAAGCTATCCTGGTTGTGGAAGATGCCACCGCTTTTAAAGATGCCATTGAAGCCCCTGCTAGTCCAAGTGCGTCGGGCCACGTAGAATCATCATTTTCTAAGATCCAAGAGCTTGAAATAAAGATTCCATCATCCGAGGGGGCCAGCTCCAAGGCCACCCCGATCATCCCAGCTTCTCCATCTACTACTCCCGTCGAACCTTATATTCCCCCCCTTCATCAACCAACTGATGTAACTAGCACTTGAAGAGGGGGAAATTACTAAATCTCCTACTCAATAATTGAATCTGGGTGAAGGTATATCTCTCATTTCCCTAGTATTTGAGAACTCTAGTTCTCGCCCGAGTCTGTCACAAATCTTTACCACTCTGTTTGTAACCTACAAAAGTCACCCGTTACTTCCTCCTCCACCACTGCCAATCACCAAGGCTCGTGCCCTGTTGTAATTACTAATGAGTCTACCTCTGTAACCCCAGAACTAATCGTTCCAAGCCATCCCTCCAGCTCCATTCTTGGTCCCGATTCAGAAAAGATATCAGCTTTGGAAGGATTGGACGATGCTTCCTTGTCCTTGGGGGAAGGCATTACTTTTACAAGTGCCTCGGTCTCAACTAGTTACATCTCTACGGCGGAGAGGCTGAAGATTGACACTTTCAAAGTTAAAATCAAGACTGAGCCTGGACTTGAAAAGCCTATTAGTACCAAGGAGCCGAGTCCTTCCTATTACAATTAAGACTCCAAAGGGTTGCGGTAGCGGCACCGCTACAGAGACTTCTGAGCCAAAATTTGACCATCTTGAAGATCCTTCCACCACTATCACTGAAGGATACAGCACTCTATCTAAAGGTAGCACACCAAAGGGTAAGGATGGCCAGAAGAGACCTTGTGATGGCTCGGGCAGCAAAGGCTGCAAAATGAAGATGACACACAAGAAGTAGGCTCCTTTATTAGCCTTCAGTGATGATAAGATAGTTTTTTTTGTCTCCTTTTAGGTTTTACTTTTGTACATAGATCGTGCTTGTATGGGACCGACCCCTGCATCCATTGTAAATAAAGTCTGAATGTATTGGAAGATTGTTTTTCCTTTTCATTCTCTGTTCCGTTTACATTTCTGTACTTTATATATTATTCCTACATACATAAAACTGCCCGCATATATAATATAACTACTTGTACTACAATTTATCCATATTATACATACCCGTGTCCATGCATGCTTTTACTTATTGTAACTATGTACATATAAGTTAAATTCTTGCAGTTGCTTTAGTTATATTCCATTATTTAGTTCTATTTTATCATCACCAAAGTGTTTCCATTCAGCTAACCAAAACTATTATTCAACCAACTCTGTGGTTAATCCTGTTTAATCCGGGTCGAGTTTCCCTTGACCGTTAATGAGTTATAAATAAACCATGTTCCATGTTGTTTCCTATCTCCAGGGAATAGCGGTTTGGATGTTCGTACTCCGATGTCTTTGATCTTGCCAATAATCGTGCGTAATCGATAATATCTATAGAATTCTCCCACTTAGCCTTAGCTAAGCATGTCTGGATAGGCTATGAGTGAGATTCTACCTTTTGTAATTCTACCACATACCAAGTCTTATATCCAGGAGTTGGCGTTCCAAATGCTAGAATCAGGGCATCATTTCTAATCTGACTTACCTTTAAGCATCAGTTAAAGGTTAATAACGTAGGGTAAATTATTCTATTGCCCTCGGCCTGATTATACTCTCTTAATCTTAATCCTGCATCGGAAGAGTCCAATTGTACCTATTTTTGGGTACCGACTTTCAACCTCACCTATTTATGGGCTTGATTGAGAGAAATCATCGACCATCCTTGTATATTCCTGGCTGAGCATCTCCTTCTAGACCAAAAGCGCGGTCGTGAAAATCCTGGTCGTAGACCAGTTCTTATCCCCATGAACCGGTGCTTTGGATACCTATCTTTAAGCGTCTTATCTCAACCTCACCTATCTCTGGGTATCAACCGAGAGCGTCCTTTGACCTTTCTTGCTTATCCTCGGCCTAACATGTCATGGGACAGGCCGCAAGCATGGTCATCAAATTTTCATCCATGCACCAGTTTCTATCTATGGAAATTGGTGCTTTTATTTTCCTAATTCTAGATATTCCTTACTGAACTTGCTTATCTTTAGGAATTAGTTAAAACTAGAGGGATAGGGTTGAATTATCCGATCGACCATTATGATTAGACTCCTTTGTCCTGATCCTGGACTAAAGGAGTCTGCACCTATCTCTAGGTACCCGATTGTACTACTAATCACACAACACAAAGTTTTGCTTACAAGAACACAGTTCCATTGATTTAAGAAGCTAACATTTATTTATAAACGAAAAACGAAACAAGGCTTGCCTTATTACATTGCCCTCAGAATCCTTAGGTGGCTTATTTGTGGAAATAAACTAAATAATACTAAGTAAAATAGTGTTGTAATAAATCACTATTCCATGCCCGTGGAATCGGGATTCCATAAACCGTGGCCAGCTTGAAAGTTCCACCTCCAAGCTTCTGTTTGATCATATATGGACCTTTCCAAGACCAAGTGCCCCGTACCCAAGAGATCTCGTTTCAAAATGAGATCCCCTACCTCAAAGGTACAGTTCTGGACCTTAATGTTGAAATGCCATGCTACTCTTTTTTGGTAAGCAGCTACCCTTAATTTTGACTCTTCCCATTTTTCATCAATTAAATCGAGGGATTTGAGCAAGTGTTCCTCATTGACCTTGAGGTTGCAATGACTTTTTTGGTGAGAAGGGACTTCCAGTTTATTTAGAATCATAGCCTCTGATCCATAGGTTAAAGTGAATGGTGTATGTCCAGTTGCAGATTTGTGGGTCGTCGTATAAATCTACAACATGAGTGAAAGCACATCGACCCGTTTTTCCTTAACTTTAGTCAACCATTTCTTCAGGAAGGATTTGATGATTTTATTCACCGCTTCCCCTTATCCATTCGCTTGGGGGTGCGCTACTGCCAAAAATCTTTTCTTGATTTTGTACAAGTTGCCTAAATCCTTAAACCCGGTACTTTCGAACTGAGTTCCATTATCCGTTATAATTTTTTAAGGTATTCTAAATCTATAAATAATATTCTTCATTACAAGTTGATCACTTTCCTTGTTGTGATTGTGTCAAGCGGTTCCGCTTCAGCCCGCTTTATAAAATAATCCATTGCAACAATAACGTATTTAGCTCTTGCTTTCAACATCAGTAGCACACCAATTGTGTCAATTTTCCAAACCGAAAATGGCTACGGGCTAACCATTTGTATAAGCTCTGTGGATAGGGCTCTTATAAATTTTGCAAACCTTTGGCATCGGTCACATCATTTAGTGTATTCAGCAGCATCGTGGATATTGTTGGCCAGAAGTATCCATAATGAAGTATCTTCTTCGCTAATGTCTGCCCTCCATATGATCGCCACAACTATCGTCATAGACATCCATAAGGATTTTCCTAGCCTCATTTTTGGTTACACATCGAAGCATGGTGGTTGAGAATCCTCTCCTGTATAGAACTCTTCCTTGCATTACAAACTATGATACTTTACGAAGAAGTTTCCATCATTCGTTGTTTCGACGAGAAAGTTCCCTTAAGTAAATAATCCTTGATTAAAGTTATCCACCCTCCTTCTTTCCATCGGCTTCCAAAATCCAATCAACATCCATTTGGTCGATACTTGATGTAAATAAAACCTCCAATAGAACTAATCCCAATAGTTGCATATCTTTAGAACTAATTAACTTGGTCAATGAATTAGCCATCGCATTCTCCTATCTCGGGATGTGTATAATCGTGCAATGCTCTATATCATTCAGTAATTCCAATGTGTTTGTCAGATAAGTGGCAAATCTTGCACCATTAGCCTAAAATTTCTTCTTTCCCTGGAAAATCACCAATTGAGAGTCACTGAATATATGAAGCGTCCTTACCCCTAATTCTTTTGCTATCCAGAGTCCCGCTATGAACGCATCGTACTCAGCCTCGTTGTTTATCGTGGGAAACTTCAGCTTCAGTGCATAGCAAACCAACCGTCTTTCTTGAGTCATGACTACACTCCTGCCCTAGAACCATGCTCATTAGAAGATCCATCTATAAACAGTTTCCATTGAAGAAGTGTGACCATATCGTCTTCCACTTCACTATCTCATGCGGTAAATTCAACGATGAAATATGCCAACGCTTGTTCGTTTATCACCCTCCTCGAATGGTAAGTGATACCACACCGACTTAGTTTAATATTCCACTTCAGCAACCTTCCCAAAATCTCGGGTTGGTAAAACACCTTCTTTAAAGGTGGATCAATGAGCACCTTAATCGGATGAGCCTAAAAATACGGTCGAAGCTTCCTTGACGCTATCAACAAGGAATAAGCGAGTTTCTCCAACTTCGGATAGTTCTTTTCAGCTCCAGTAAACCGGTTGCTAATATAAACTGGCCTCTAAATCCTTGCTTCCTTACGTATCAATGTTGTGCTTAGTGGATGAGTAGACATTGTCAAATAGATGAACAAATCTTTTCCATCTAATGGTTTAAATAGAACCAGTAGTATTTCCATGTGTCTCAACAATTCCTAAAAGGCATCCTGATATTCCTTCATCTATTCAAAGTTCTTCCTTTCCTTTTGAGGGCACCAAAGAATGGTATATACTTATCCTTTGCCTTTGAGATAAACTGACTTAATGCGGCATCCTTCTCGTTCAAGCTTTGCGACTCCTACTTTATGGTTAGGGAAATTATGTTCTTCAAGGTATTAATCTACTCTGGATTGGCGTTAGTGTCCCTCGCATTCACGATAAATCCCACATATTTCCTCGGTGCAACTCCAAAAGAACATTTTAACGGATTTAACTTCATTCCATACTTCTGCAGCACTTCAAACATCTTCGTAAGGTTATTCACGTGGTTCCTTGATAGCCATGACTTCATAAGCATATCATCCACATACACTTTCATCGTCCATCTGATACGATTCCTAATCATAGAATTCACCAACCTTTGGTTCTATGTTCTTTAGACCGAACATCACCACTCGGTAATAGTATAATCCGAAATCCATTATAAAGCTTGTCTGCTCCTAATCCAGAATGTGCATCGGTATCTGGTTATAATCATAATAAGCATCCATAAAAGAGAGTAACTCATATCCCATGGTATCGTCTACCTGCTGGTCAATCCTGGGTAAAGAGAAGCTATCCTTTAGGCATGCTTTATTCAAGTCTGAATAATCAATACATGTCCGCCACTTTGTGTTTGTCTTCTTAACCAACATGAGGTTCGATACCTATTTAGGGTACAAAGCATCTTGAATAAAGCCATTCGCTTTCAGCTTATCTACTTCCTCCTTCAACACAGCGGATCACTCCAGATCCAGACTGCCTCTTTTTTGCTTTACAGGTGGATAATTCGGGTCCACATTCAGTGCGTGGCATGTTATCTTTTGTGATATCCCACACATATCCGAATGTGTCCAAGGAAACACATCTAAGTTTACTAAACGAAAACTAACCAATTCCTTCCTCGATCCTGCGCTGAGTTGAGATCCAATCTTAAGAGCTCGAGTTGGATCATCCATATTGATTGATACATTGAATGCTAGCTCAGCCAGGGCTGCCCCCACTTCCTCTGACTTCTTCCTAGGATTCATAGACTAATAGAACCTGCTATGGTTCCTGAGCTAGGGCTTGGGCTTCAATTGCTATGCATCTGCGTTTTTAATGCATAGAGCTTTTTCTACATTCTTCCCGTTCTCCCTTTGCTTTGCTTCTCTTAGCTCAGCGACATCACATTCCCAACCAACACTCTAGTCTCCTCATATCTATACAACCCCATTTTCCATGGGGAACTTCATCATCAAGCACCAAGGACTAGTGCTATCCTGAAATTAGCAAGGGCCGGACGGCTTAAAAAGGCATTGTACACCGAATACTCATTCAAAAATACAAACGTTTGAACCCGCACAATCTTGTGGTCTCCATGTCCTAGCTCCACAAATAAATCAATTGTCCCAACATGCTGCTTTGCCTCACTAATAAATCCTTGAATCCTGGATTTATAAGGCTTAACATCCTTCGTACTTATACTCATCTGATCGAACGTCCTTCTGAACAAAATATTTATCGAGCTTCCACTATCCACCAAGACTCTGTGCACCTTAGCAGGGCCAACAACAGCCATAATTACCAAAGGATCGAAGGTTGGTGCTTCTACCCTATCAGAATCCGTATTTCGGAACACAATATCATCAGTCATTTTCCTTTGCTGGTTAGCGGGAGCTCCATCCTCGATGGTAAAGTAGCTCATCTATGGTACATGCCTCAACAAATTGCGTACTACTCCATTTTATTCCATATTTTCTTCATTGGTTAAGGTCCTGCAATTATGGTGTTTATACCTACTCTTCCATCAGACTGCCTGGGCCCCTCTCCATTGGGTCCAGTTTGGTTCCCTTGGGCATTCGACCCTTGGGGTCTAGCATTCTATCAGCCATCCTACAGCTCTCTTACATATTGTTCCAATTTCTTCTTTATTATCAACTCCTCAATGGAATCTCTAAGATGCCGGCACTCTTTCTTGTTATGGCCATGAGTTTTGTGGAACCGATAGTACTTAAAAGAGCGCTTTTTTCCTCAGCCGTCATACTTTAAGGTAGCTTTTTATACCTTTTCATGCCTTTTGTGGAAAGTTATATGTTTTTAGGTATACCATTTCGAGCCGTATATTCATCCGACCTCATATTCCTTAGGCGCTTTTTAGCTTCATTCAGCCTTCCCCCAGTGCCTTGGTTTCTCTTCCTTTGATTACCAATTTCCAACATTCACAATCGTGTTACTGAAGCTCTCACTGGTTTTTTTAATTGTAACGTTAATCTGAATCACTTCCTTCGATTGTCATCACCAGTCTCCAACAACTGACTTGCTTCTTCAAAAGCAAGAACTAAATAGCTTTCTAGTGGAATTCCTTTATAGTTGTTGGTTGCTTCATCCTTATCCATTTTCCAAAGTCCATGTTCGATGTATGCCTTGGAACATTGCCATCAAGACCATGTTTTCATTTAGATTGTTAACTTAAGTAACTGCAATATTAAACCTGTTCAAGAACCCTTTCAATAACTATTAAGGTCCTTAAGAAAGGCTTAATAAGGACATAACGTCATTAGGTCGAGCATTGTGGAGCTTGAACTACTTCAGAAACTTCTTTGCTAATTCATCAAAAGTCAATATGGATTTCGGCGCGAACGAGTAAACCATATTGATGTAACTCCATCCAAAAAATAGGTAAACATTGTATATCGAAATGCATCCGTTGCGCTGGCACTACCCATGTTCCATTCGTACTCAATCAAATGCTACCTGGGATCAGTAGTCCCGTTATACGATGACATTGTAGACATCGTAAACTTCTCGGGATACGCTTTCCTCAAGATATTCTCCACGAATGGAGTTTTACTAGGTGTAGAACCTCATTCTTTATTCTTCCTCAAATTATTCTACTCCAATAACTACTTGATCATATCTACTATATGCTTCTCGCTAGCTTGGAATTACGAAGGACGACTAGTAAATGTTGTGCCAAGTGTTTGACACTAAAAACGGTCATAGTTTGCCAGTTGATGTTTAGTTTCTCCGGTCTTAAGAGAACCACTCCTTCAGTTCTTCTCTGACATCCACTTAAATCCATAGCGGCTATTTAAGCTCCAACATCTTGAGCTTCAACATCTAGACCATCATCATCACAAGCACGCTGCAAATCATCCTCAGAATCAGATAAGTTGATAGCCTTGGCATCCTTTCCCTTCAAGGGCCTAAAATTCAAGTAGGTACCAAACTAATTCTAGTTGGTACCGATCTGAATTCCCTTAGCAGGGGCTCTTCTAGTTCCTCTAACATTTCTACCTACTACTACAGTAGTCAGTTCCTTCTACTTTTGCTTTTCATCCCTTCTATTTTGACCGTAAGCAGATGACTTATCCTCTTTAGATCCAACCAGTGATGCCTCTCTCCTACTTCTCCTGATCTTCTGCGACTACTGGGTCACCAAGGCTATACTAGCATCCATTTGTCCAATAGAGCCTTATGACTATTTGTCATCTCCTGATTCAACTCCGCCATCGTCTTATCAAACTCCACTCTTGTGACCATCTTAGAGGGGAAGTTGGTCCTGGCAACGCTGTTGCCGATTGGTTGCTGATTTTAATATAATGAGAAGCTCCTTTATCTGCACTACTACTACTCCAGATCTACCAGTCTTCCTTGATGGTGCTATTGATTTCAACGTGAAATTCCATCAATTCCTTTAATGAAAACCTTCTGTATCTAACCTTAAGACACTCTAATCCATGGTAGATTGCTAGATCTACATCCGAGAAACGCCTTTTTCCGTGATAGCACCAAAGATGTTGAACCAAAAATGGTACAACACCCTAAAACGAACTAAAATATAAAGATCTAGAAAAATAAAGTAAGAAAGATAGGAAATTTTTATAATGGTTCGGAAAATTCGAAGCCTACTTCCACTATAATGTTATTGCTTGTAGATTTTGGTCATAAGTACAAGGTTTTTGTTGATTTAATAGCCTAGAGAAGCAAAAGGTAGCTTCCATTATGACTAGGGTCGTGTAGAGAAAGAGGGTGTAGAAGGTAAAGTGCCAAAAAGTCCTTTTTCAAATGCTCTAAGTTTCATATTTATAGAGAAACCGCCCCAACGACATCGTAGATCTGCAAAATACCAGTTCAACTATCATGCTCGAGAATGTAAGAGGGGAGACAAAGTCCATAAAGCCAAAAAAATCATGTTAGTACCAACTTAAAGTGGTCGGTACTGATCTAAAATCTTGAGTGCCAGCTGTAACACCTTCCTCTGCTCTGTCACTTTGCTTAAATCCATCAAGTTCCGAGCACTTTCGCCTTTGAAATCATGTTGTTTTCAAGAGGTTCTAATATCTTCAGTACTTGTCCTTCACCTTCAAAGCTTTCTTGAAATTGTTCACTTACTATTCAAAAATGGGCCCCATGATGTCAATTTAGCTAGAAATCCATAAGCCATAGCTCCAGAACTCTATAAGGTGCCCAAAAAGTGCCCGATACCACCTAAAAGAGGTCGGTATCGATCTATTTATGTGGATCCAATCGCTCTCCAAACTCTTGAACCCCTTTCCATTGCCTTTTTGAGCATGTTCCTAAGTCCGTAAACCATTTCGTCTTCATCCCGACGTCCAGATTTGATTGAAAGCCACTTGAACATGCAAAATGCATTTCTCTGGTAGGATTATTTCAAACATATTGAA
The DNA here is from genome assembly GCA_030737815.1 of Allium fistulosum. Lineage (NCBI taxonomy): Eukaryota > Viridiplantae > Streptophyta > Magnoliopsida > Asparagales > Amaryllidaceae > Allium > Allium fistulosum. The sequence goes on from CM060906.1 coordinate 333,991,909, forward strand.
AAAGAAATAATAAACTTTGTGCAAATTTAGAAATGATAAACTACCGTACACACCTATATAATGAAATTATTTGTAACATCCCTCATTCCAAAACCTAAAGATGAAAGTCCAATGCGCTACACTCAATCATCTTTCGATGACACAGATGAGATCAGTTATATATATAACAATTTAAGTAAACAGAGCAACTAATAATTATTACATAACAACATCAATTTTACATATTCAAATTGTTCCCATAGTCGTGCCCACATCGGATCAAAAATATAGTACAAACATAATTAATAGCATTATCCCCAACATGTGAAGATGCTCATATAAATACCTAGTTCCGTGGAATCAAAATAACAAATACTACTCCCAAGCCTTTTGCTTCATCTTTGTTTCACCTATTTGTCAATCCAAATGCACTCTTTAAAACTCATAAACTCAACCTACTTATACGGGTTACCACGAGTTTATGGAAAAAAACAATAATAAAAACACGAATCAGACGAAAAGTCTAGTATGTGCAATATATTTACTAAACATAAAGCATAATGAGTCCACACCGCTAAATCATGGAATGAGATTACCCCTCGCTAAAACGTAATATTCATTTTAAAAACTTTAATCCCAAGCATAAGACAATAATTTTTTCTCAAGGGTCTTATTCTGGTAAGTTTGTCATAACTGATATTTTTCTCATGGCATCTCATTTAGTAATCATTCATTTTTAACAACAACCCGAAATACTCAATCCTAAGCTGTCACCAAATCCTTACACCTTCTACAAATAATGAAAGTTTCTAGTCTTAGCATTCAGCTGCCACTAGGGCCTTAACCTTTTCTACTTCCTTAATTCTCCCAAATATTCTATCGATTTCGGTTGCCACTTCGTCCTTGCACCTTCGCTTTCATACTTTAACTGCCACACCCACCCTCATTCTTACCGTGCTTCCAATTTTGGTTGTCACTTCAAGCTTACACCTATGCTTTCATACTTCAGTTGTCACTAAGCCCTTACTGTAACATTCCCCCTTCTGACCGTCTCCAGTCGGTAATTAAACCAACTAGAAACGTTCAAAAAGACGGATTGTTATTTAGTTTATAACGTTTAAACAGAATCAGCCACAGAAACACAGAATAATAACAATGAATTTAAAACAGATGAATCTTTATTTCATTACTATAAATCTTTTTATATACATCAGAGTTTTATACAATTTAATACTGATACAGCGGAATATCTTAAAATACAATTTTCTCGAAATAAATGATTCTTTACTCTCTCTCTCTAACTTCGCTGCTCGAAAATCTTCAAGCTGTAAAAATACTCGGTCTGACCCGAGTATTATATTCAAAAGAAAATAATACACAGGTCAGTCTAATTCAAACCAGTTACTAGTGCATATAGGCAGTAATACTTTAAATAGACGACAGTCACAGTAATTCCCGTCTATCCGATCCTTTTAACAAAGAAATCGGATAACGAAAATTTTAACACTAAACAGTGTTAAAACAATAAATCAGCAGATTTAAATCATCAACAGAGATAAATAAACAATTTATCAAATTGACTAAATCAATTTAAAGCCATTGAAATTGTCACTTTAAAAAAACATCGAAGTTCGATTGGCTGCCTACACTCTAATGCCAGCCGAAGTGAAAGGCCACTAAGATAAGCAGTGGACAGGAGGGACAATACATGGATGTGACAGTGAACTAGGCAGTGCAAATTTCAATTTCGAGAACAAGGCAGTAGTATAGCACAATCGAACTACAAAAGCATAGGGTCAACATGTATTCAGGTACATGAAGACGCAGTGAAACCAATATGGCAACACAACTACTGGAATGAAGGCTCCAAAAACAACTGTCTACAAGAATTAGTTCAAATGGAATACAACTGCAAAGTGAAGACAACATCAATATGCAGACCAGAAAACAGGAAGCAAGGCTATAAGATATCAGAAGGCAGACAACAGACTCAGGTGAAGTTCACAGTACAACTCAGATGCAAGCAATTGCAAATAACTTCAACATGACCAAAGATTAAACAGAATGGCTACTGAAATGAATGCATATTGAATACACAAGTAAATGGTCCAGTTCCAATATGAAGTGCATCAGTATGCAAGAATAAACAGCATCAGTGGGTAAAGAATGCAGTGACAAGGAAATCATGCAGACAGGTCAAAATCAACCCAGACCAAAGTCATATATGAAGACTGAAATGAAAGACTCAAGAGACCATCAATGCACATATGAATGCACGGCAACAGTGAATGCATGAACCAGAATGCAACTAACACAGATGTGCAACTACACAAGATAAGGCAACTACACAAAATCTACTCAAGTATACACATCAATTCAGAGAGTAGATCGAGAGTAAGTTTGCTCACTGTCTTCCTAAATTTTCCAGATGAATTTGCAAACTTGAGTTTAAACAATGTTTTTGTTTGAAAATAACAACCTAAAATATATTCCAGTAGAACAGAGCTATGCCTCTGTAAACAGACGTGCATGCATACCATTCCCAAATTTATCAACATGCAAAAACATAAATCATCATATCAATTCAAAAATCGGGTCGAAGAAGTTTGCTCACTTTATATTCAGTTTTGAACAGAGGAATTTTTTTTTCTCCTTTCAGGTTTAAAAATGTATTCAGATTTAAAATGTTTCTGGTTGTAACCTTCATGCAGTCATCTAAATACATATAACATACAACACACAATTCACAGTCATAAAGCATGAAAACCACTTTACCTATTAATTAAGTTTTTTAAAAATTTGAGTTACTCACTGCAATAAAATGAAGCTGCAAGTACAACTGGAATGCAACTATATCAAACAGTGACCATATGGATGCAACAGTAACAAATACAGTGGAGCATGTACAAACAGAGGCAATAACAAGTAACCACAATGATCAGACTCAAATGCATGCATGAACACTTGTTACACTGCTGCAAACCTATTCAAATACAGTTATGAAATAAGACCAAGCTAAGCACATGTATCAAGACCAGGTGCAAGTTTAAGTGTGCTCTTACATGCAGACTCGAGTATACTGCAGTTAAGTGAACGATGGACAAAGGCTGCACTTCAAGTGAACTAATACACGGTGATGTATAATATCAAGACCAATTACTAACGGTTAACAAGTAGGTGTTCTGTGGTTCAAACATGCACTCACATATTTTTCAAACTTAAGTAATCATCCTTTAAGTTGAAAACAAACTTTTCTAAACCAAGCAAACTATCATCTAAAGTATTTTTCGCAAAAACAACATAATTAATTCAAGTGACCAAAGTCGACAGGGTGATGCAGTTCAAATCAAAGTTCAATGCCAAAGTGACAGAAATCATACATTTTTTTTTAAAAGTAATCGATAAAGCAAACCCCACGAAATCAAATTATTTCCAACCAGCCCAAAATCAACTACGAACGGTAGCATTTACCCGAGTCAACAAAATTCCAAAATCACAGTTAATGACCAAAGTCACCATGAGTAAAATCAATCGAAAACAGTTTCAAAGTTTTCAAGTGTAGCTTAATATGAACAAGATCAAATGGCCGAAAACACAAAACAGCGGATGAAATCGCAGAAACCAAATCATCACGTGAAGGAATTCAGACAAACAAAAATCAAGGACTTCGAACCAATTCAGACGGTAGGATGAATTAGATGTGAGTGTAAATATTCACTCACCTTTGATTTTGAAGAGCACGAAATCGACGAATCGAGCCAGGCAAAATCTCGAATAACCAACAACGCGATCGAGTAGGAACGGCGCTTCGCAAAGCCCTAATTCAGTCGATCGGAGGAAGAAAGGAATCGAAGCTCCAATTCGCCAGAGAATCGAAAAAAATCGCCGAAGAATCGCCACCATTTTTATTTCTCTTTGATTTTTTTTTCTTAGGGTTACGAATGAAATGAGAGGAGATGTCGTGGTTTTAACAGAGATAAGGGTGATATTCTTCTTCCTTGTAGGGTGGCTAGCAACAGAGAGAGGGTGGCTGATAGGTACGCGACTTTGTAGAGATAAGGGGGAAGAACGTGGTTTTGCAGAAGGGAACGTGGTATAGGGTATGGGCTGGTATTATATATTTTTTTCTTTTATTTTATTTTCAATTTTCTTTTAATTAATAACTTATGTTATTTGTTTTATAAATAAAATTCACTCAATTTTTAAAACCATCATCTTAAACTTGCAAAATTCTAACACATTCACAATTTAAATAAAAATTTAAATTCAATTATCAATTTAAATAGTTCAAAATTTCGAGATCGTTACAAACTCCCCTCCTTAAAAACTTTTCGTCCACGAAAAGGAAAGGTTGTTAAAATTTCATTAATATTTATACCCTACACAATTTTTCTAAGCTTGAAACTCAATACAAATAAATGAATATATGTAGAATTCATTCCATTCTATTTAATCTCACTAGTTTTGTTTATCTTCTCTTTTGTTCATTGATTTTCAAAAATCAAAACCCAAAAGTCTTTTACCAAAAAAAAAATTCGACTTACAACTCAGATTTTAAACTTTAAAATTCTTCACGTTAGAGATTTGCGTAATATATATCTTCCAAAGCTGTGGACTTTCAAAACATTTCAAAGATCATCTTCCTTAGTTCATTAAGTTGGAATTATGTAATTTTAATTTCAGGCTATTGATTTGCTATTTAAAGTTTGAAAATACTTGCTAACTCAAAATTTAACAAGTCCATCTTCGTTCTCACAGACATTAGACATACGCTGGCCAGGCGCAGGTCTAAAAATCTCCAAGTACTAAACATACTTGCTTCAATTCCCAGTGAAAATACTTTTAAAAATTCTTTTAAAAATTGGATATGGAAAGCACGTTCCCCCATGGATCACAGTTTACCCGGCGGTTACGCTACTATCCCAGTAAAATCGCTTGTAACCATAGATTTCACATCTCTCTTGAATTACGCCATGGTTGTTGCCATATATCGCGGTCCACGCGGCGGTTACGCTACTATCCCAGTAGAATCGCTTGTAACCGTAGGCATCTCGCCCCTCGAATTTCGCTTTGGCGCTTAGATTGCAGTTTACTCGGCGGTTGCGCACTATCCCAATGGAATCGCTTGTAACTGTAGGCATCTCGCCCCTCAAATTACGCTAACATACATCATAATCAACATGATCCCATCACGAGGGATTCTAGTCCAAATGGACATTCCAACTTATGGAAAATTCTACGTAGCTACGAATTTCAAATGGACACTCTTCACGAGTTCCAATACCTTCTCAAATAATAAATGGAAGGTACTTTTCCATATCCTCAGTTTAGAAAACATAATACTATACATATATAGTACTTCATTTCACATTTCGTACATATCATATCCATGTAAGCTTACATAAGATTTCCATAACAATGTCTTTCTAAACTAACGGTTTCAAATTTACCGCATTCATATATATATAAGTTCTGAAAACTTACATATCCATATTCATAACAAAATAGAGGATTTCAAAATTTTCCTCTAAGTCGATTTGGAAATTCTAAGGTTATCTCAAACCTAATTCATATTCATAATTCCATTTATTATCGACTTTCACATTCAATTTGGATTTCACGCTACATCGTCAATTCTCAACACAGAATTGATGTCTATCGATATATAACCTCTGAGCTCGTACGTCTCAGAGAAGGGTGTTAAGCTAAGAGAATAAATTCTCCGCCACCAACAGATATATATTTAATAGAGATCAATTGCTATGTCATCAATTCACAATGTTAGACATACAATCCAAATCATCATCTGAAATTCAAAGCTCAACTTATATTGTCTTTGGTGTCGAAGTTAAACTCAATTTTAACTCAACGATTCAATCTTTTTGAAAAATTTCAATTGAACTAATTGTTCAAATTTCTCATTTAACATTTCAACTTCGACTTTGAAAATGAATTTCAAATCATTTATCACTTACGGAATATATTCACAACATTTCATATTTGGAAAAACATTTCCATACTTATTTAAAAATAAGTAATTCACAAATCTAATTTATTTTCAACATTTGAAAATATTCGATATACTTAAATCAAAATTAAGTATATTTTTCATCTTTAAGGAAATCATTCTCTTTCACACGTTTATTTGAGTTAAAACGAATGTTAAGTAAAACATCGTTACGACAACTCAAAATCACTAGTATAGGAATTCGAAATTTAGATAGATGTATAAATCCCAATACTATACAAAACATTTCCTTTCGGAAATCATTTACTATAACAACAGTGTTATAGTCCACCATTTCCTTTTATTCGAAAACGTCTATTTCAACAATAAATGTTGAAATCTATGGTTTCGATATTCAATGCCTTTGAAAACATCTTTTAAAACAATTAACTTCGTTTTAAAATATCACTTTCCCAAAACATGTCCATTTTATTCAATATATATTCACGGTCCAAAATTAAGAATATACTTCATTTAACAAGTTATAAAAATTTACTTATCAAAATAAGTCAGTTTCGAATTGATAAACAACGTTTATAAATTCTATTCCTATTTATAAAGACTTCAATTCATAAAAAATCACTTCGTTAACCATTCCTTTTATAACTCAATTTTATATCAGAAATTTAATTTATAAGTGAATTACTTATAAATTCTTTTATTTTACCACATCGATTCAATTTATAACTTCACTTATGAAATACATTTATATTTCATTTTTAACACTTATACAACCCTTTTTTATACTTTCAATTATAACATCAATTTTCTTCAAATCTTCTATATAAACGTTTATAATAATTCAAAGATTCCATTTTAAACTATTATATAAATTTATCAATTTTCCATTTCCAAGATAATCGACTAGTTCTTTAGTAAATCATTCATTGAATTGATTTCCAATTTAATCATATTTGATTTATTCACATTGGATTTTACTAACATTCATTCATATTCAATTAGTTTATTTTCACTAATTTATATTCAAGTTAGTTTGCTTTCAATTCAAATCAAATTTGATTCTCTTTAAATTTACGTATCTTTCAATTTGAATTCAATTACATAGCTTCCAATTTCCATTAATTCAATTTCATTAACACTTAATGAATTTCTATACAATCAACTAGCAAAACCATTTTTATTTACTTTGCTTACATTCGATTTGGTTTAACACATTTAATTTCAATTGGTTCATATTCTAATTCACTTTTACAATTAAAGTTGAATTTCCTTTATATAACTCAAATTCATATTCATTACTTCACTTTATTAATTCATTTTGATATCAAATTCAACCTCATTCAACATTACTTAACTATGTTCCATTTTATCTTCACTTGCATTTATTTTCACCATACAACTTAAGTTCGTCTCAAATTTATTTGAAATTCTATTTTATTTAACTTTTACAAAAGTCAAATTCATATCACATTTCAAAATTCAGATTTTTTTTTACTTAACAAAACCGTTTAACCATTTAACAACTGGTTTTACTTAAATTTTCTCATTTTATAAGTTATACAACTTATTAATTTAAACTTCCCAATTCATATTATATAATCACTTATCTTTTAAGTTTTAAATTTCCATCTCAATAATTTATCTAATCAATTTCAATTTATTTAACTTTCCTTAGTTAAATTCCAAATCCATATATTTATTAATACTAACTCAATTCAATTTAACTTTTCTTAAGTTAAAAATCTTTATTTTCAAAAACAATTTTATACTTCTTTAGATTTGAAAAAACATTTTCTTTAAAGTGTTTCTAGTAACTATTCATATTAAACGTCATAAACTAAGCTTTGTGTAAACCAAAGCTCTGATACCACTCTGTAACATTCCCCCTTCTGACCGTCTCCAGTCGGTAATTAAACCAACTAGAAACGTTCAAAAAGATGGATTGTTATTTAGTTTATAACGTTTAAACAGAATCAGCCACAGAAACATAGAATAATAACAATGAATTTAAAACAGATGAATCTTTATTTCATTACTATAAATCTTTTTATATACATCAGAGTTTTATACAATTTAATACTAATACAGCGGAATATCTTAAAATACAATTTTCTCGAAATAAATGATTCTTTACTCTCTCTCTAACTTCGCTGCTCGAAAATCTTCAAGCTGTAAAAATACTCGGTCTGACCCGAGTATTATATTCAAAAGAAAATAATACACAGGTCAGTCTAATTCAAACCAGTTACTAGTGCATATAGGCAGTAATACTTTAAATAGACGACAGTCACAGTAATTCCCGTCTATCCGATCCTTTTAACAAAGAAATCGGATAACGAAAATTTTAACACTAAACAGTGTTAAAACAATAAATCAGCAGATTTAAATCATCAACAGAGATAAATAAACAATTTATCAAATTGACTAAATCAATTTAAAGCCATTGAAATTGTCACTTTAAAAAAAACATCGAAGTTCGATTGGCTGCCGTACACTCTAATGCCAGCCGAAGTGAAAGGCCACTAAGATAAGCAGTGGACAGGAGGGACAATACATGGATGTGACAGTGAACTAGGCAGTGCAAATTTCAATTTCGAGAACAAGGCAGTAGTATAGCACAATCGAACTACAAAAGCATAAGGACAACATGTATTCAGGTACATGAAGACGCAGTGAAACCAATATGGCAACACAACTACTGGAATGAAGGCTCCAAAAACAACTGTCTACAAGAATTAGTTCAAATGGAATACAACTGCAAAGTGAAGACAACATCAATATGCAGACCAGAAAACAGGAAGCAAGGCTACAAGATATCAGAAGGCAGACAACAGACTCAGGTGAAGTTCACAGTACAACTCAGATGCAAGCAATTGCAAATAACTTCAACATGACCAAAGATTAAACAGAATGGCTACTGAAATGAATGCATATTGAATACACAAGTAAATGGTCCAGTTCCAATATGAAGTGCATCAGTATGCAAGAATAAACAGCATCAGTGGGTAAAGAATGCAGTGACAAGGAAATCATGCAGACAGGTCAAAATCAACCCAGACCAAAGTCATATATGAAGACTGAAATGAAAGACTCAAGAGACCATCAATGCACATATGAATGCACGGCAACAGTGAATGCATGAACCAGAATGCAACTAACACAGATGTGCAACTACACAAGATAAGGCAACTACACAAAATCTACTCAAGTATACACATCAATTCAGAGAGTAGATCGAGAGTAAGTTTGCTCACTGTCTTCCTAAATTTTCCAGATGAATTTGCAAACTTGAGTTTAAACAATGTTTTTGTTTGAAAATAACAACCTAAAATATATTCCAGTAGAACAGAGCTATGCCTTTGTAAACAGACGTGCATGCATACCATTCCCAAATTTATCAACATGCAAAAACATAAATCATCATATCAATTCAAAAATCGGGTCGAAGAAGTTTGCTCACTTTATATTCAGTTTTGAACAGAGGAATTTTTTTTTCTCCTTTCAGGTTTAAAAATGTATTCAGATTTAAAATGTTTCTGGTTGTAACCTTCATGCAGTCATCTAAATACATATAACATACAACACACAATTCACAGTCATAAAGCATGAAAACCACTTTACCTATTAATTAAGTTTTTTAAAAATTTGAGTTACTCACTGCAATAAAATGAAGCTGCAAGTACAACTGGAATGCAACTATATCAAACAGTGACCATATGGATGCAACAGTAACAAATACAGTGGAGCATGTACAAACAGAGGCAATAACAAGTAACCACAATGATCAGACTCAAATGCATGCATGAACACTTGTTACACTGCTGCAAACCTATTCAAATACAGTTATGAAATAAGACCAAGCTAAGCACATGTATCAAGACCAGGTGCAAGTTTAAGTGTGCTCTTACATGCAGACTCGAGTATACTGCAGTTAAGTGAACGATGGACAAAGGCTGCACTTCAAGTGAACTAATACACGGTGATGTATAATATCAAGACCAATTACTAACGGTTAACAAGTAGGTGTTCTGTGGTTCAAACATGCACTCACATATTTTTCAAACTTAAGTAATCATCCTTTAAGTTGAAAACAAACTTTTCTAAACCAAGCAAACTATCATCTAAAGTATTTTTCGCAAAAACAACATAATTAATTCAAGTGACCAAAGTCGACAGGGTGATGCAGTTCAAATCAAAGTTCAATGCCAAAGTGACAGAAATCATACATTTTTTTTTAAAAGTAATCGATAAAGCAAACCCCACGAAATCAAATTATTTCCAACCAGCCCAAAATCAACTACGAACGGTAACATTTACCCGAGTCAACAAAATTCCAAAATCACAGTTAATGACCAAAGTCACCATGAGTAAAATCAATCGAAAACAGTTTCAAAGTTTTCAAGTGTAGCTTAATATGAACAAGATCAAATGGCCGAAAACACAAAACAGCGGACGAAATCGCAGAAACCAAATCATCACGTGAAGGAATTCAGACAAACAAAAATCAAGGACTTCGAACCAATTCAGACGGTAGGATGAATTAGATGTGAGTGTAAATATTCACTCACCTTTGATTTTGAAGAGCACGAAATCGACGAATCGAGCCAGGCAAAATCTCGAATAACCAACAACGCGATCGAGTAGGAACGGCGCTTCGCAAAGCCCTAATTCAGTCGATCGGAGGAAGAAAGGAATCGAAGCTCCAATTCGCCAGAGAATCGAAAAAAATCGCCGAAGAATCGCCACCATTTTTATTTCTCTTTGATTTTTTTTTCTTAGGGTTACGAATGAAATGAGAGGAGATGTCGTGGTTTTAACAGAGATAAGGGTGATATTCTTCTTCCTTGTAGGGTGGCTAGCAACAGAGAGAGGGTGGCTGATAGGTACGCGACTTTGCAGAGATAAGGGGGAAGAACGTGGTTTTGCAGAAGGGAACGTGGTATAGGGTATGGGCTGGTATTATATATTTTTTTCTTTTATTTTATTTTCAATTTTCTTTTAATTAATAACTTATGTTATTTGTTTTATAAATAAAATTCACTCAATTTTTAAAACCATCATCTTAAACTTGCAAAATTCTAACACATTCACAATTTAAATAAAAATTTAAATTCAATTATCAATTTAAATAGTTCAAAATTTCGAGATCGTTACACTTACACAACTACTTTGCTTTCAGTTCTCAACTTCCACATCAGACCTCAAGTCATCGACTGTTACCTTAGTTGCCACATCAGGTCTTATGATGTTTGTGAATGTAACTTACATACCTAACCAGTCATACAATAGGATTTTCATGTAGCTATTCACAAATTACTAGGCCTTAATGTCTTAAGTACTAGTTTCGTCCACCTTGAGCCTTAGCATACTTCCTCTAGAAGTCAATTAGTTCCAGGTTGAGCATCTTACTAAGAGCTAAACTACCCTCCATCATCACTACCCTCGGTCTAATTGGGGGAAGCCTATCTTAGTTGGATTTTAATTAGTTAAAGCAAGGACTCTCAACCCTAGGTTTTAGAAATCACCTTCTCAACCCATGGTTCGTCCTTTACCCACATTCCCCCTTCGGTTAATACCTTCAGAACCTAGCTCCATACTTAGCATTTCTTAGCTTTCTCATTTAAATCTTTATATTATGATTTCTAGTTCATTTGCATTTGGTTCGGCTCTGCTTCCTTTAGCACTGCCTCTCGATATGCATTGGGGACCGTCTTCTACACGTCTGATATTAAGTTTACACATGTTGGCTTCTGATTCATTTGACTTAGTCCTTTCTTTATTATGTATTTTTCTAACATGTTTAGCTCCAATTTTGGATCTAATATATTACCAAATTATTAAACACTTTATCAGATTAAACTATCTCTCGGTTCCATATATTTGCCTTTCAGCACCCCAAAATATCACTTCAACCAAGTGTGTTTTCTTTTGAAAATTACTTATTTTAATCCTAGGAAATCATAAAAAATATTTGTATGTATTTTATTTTACAAAATTTTTTAAACACTCTATTTATAGCCATTTTCTATAATAAACATTTCTCAAATAATTCATATTAATTTATCTGCTTATAGGATAATTCTATAAATCAATACCCATCTCTAGTAACATGTTCTTGATATCATACTCAATTCTTAGTCATTCAGTTTATAGGAATCACAAGAGATATTCATTATTAGCTCGGCCATAATAGATTTATAAAGGAATAATGGGATTAGAGAATATGTTAGTCCCTTAGATTTCTTAGTTGATTAAGGTTTCAGGTTTCCTTAGCTTTGATATTCTTCTTGTTGGAACTGGACCAGTCGAAAGTGGGTTGAATGGGTAAATTTCAAAAAAAATCCTATTTGGAACGTTGTGGGTATATGAAGTCTAATGTCTAATACTAGATCCAATCTAGTTTTTCTGATAAAATCAAATTTCATTTTGAATATAAATTGCCTTATTTAATTATTCTCATTAATCAAATGCATTTAATGTGAATCATATTCTATCAAATGGAGGAGGATGGTTTTATTTATTTAGAGAAAGAAACCTTTCGCTTCTTGCTCTTAAAACTCTCTTATTAATTAGTGGAAGATTTTAGTTAGAGAGAGAAACTTTTTATCCATCTCTCTTATTTGATTTACTTAAATGACAGTTTTACAAAGTTTATACTTGGTTTATTTTGTGAGCATATCCAAATATACTCAAATGTATATAGTGCAAGTTCAACTTTTCAAATTGTGTACGTAGTTAATTTGTACGTGTTTAGGTGCTGGAATTTACACCGTAGCAGACACATTCACCCTTTATATACGCATAAGCTATCCAAAACATTGCTTGCAAATATATATATATATATAAAGTTTTCTTTTTAGTTAATCTCTAAATAAATATAAGTTGATTTTGACCAAATCAACAAATCCAAAAACATTTTTTTTCCAAAATATCATGTTGTCTGATTTGGTAATACAATATGAAAACAGATCTAGATCTACAAATTCAAAATAATTTATATATCAATGATTTAAAATAAAATAAAAATGAAAATGAAGAGATTTTGTAAATAATATTCATTTTCCAAAATCATAATTTTTCTTTTTTGATCCGAAAGAAAATTTTTATCAAACAAGGTTAGGATGTTAATTTATGTATGTTTATACATTAAGATGAATCTCCTTTAATATATATGTATGTATGCATAATCCTTTTTTAATATAATAAAACCACTTATTATAAACTAGTTTTCAAATTAATTTTAATATACATGTATGTATATATGTATGTATACATATATGTTTGTTTTGAAATAGAAAACCAATTATGAATTAATGGAAATTAACATTGATATCTAAGTAAATAAATATAATTAAAATAATAAATTAACTTTTAGATCTAAATTTAAATCAACAACAACATCAACAGAAATTAACAATATAATTATGAATAGAAACTACCATTATCAATTTCAAACCCAAAATAAATGTTGACAAATTATAAAATTTTCAAATATACACATACGAATAAAAGGAACAACGAATGCATATATAATTTGGAAAAGTAAAGAAATTGCTAGACCTACAACATAATAATGTATTTGAGAAAATTAAATAGAAAATACCTTATTGATGTTGTCCTTTTGAATGCACCTTGATTGATAGATTAAATCCTAGATCTTGTCCAAGAGAATAATGATTTATTAGCGAAAAGGCGAAGAAATAGATTTAGCATTCCATTACAATATAATCCAGAAGGAGAGAAAGAACTAATACCCTCTTTTGGTATTTCGATTGAAGTACCCACAAATGGTATTTTACATAGAAATAGTATTCTTGCTTATTTTAACGACGTTCCTCTCTTAGAAATGTTGCAGAAATGTCTGCGATCAAGTAAATAGCTCTACGAACGACCGGATCAGATCGAATAGGAAAATGGAAAGATTTGTACAAGCTATACGTTTCATCACCACTTTGTAGAAAATCGTTAGGTATGAATATATTAGATACCTGAACTAGAGCCTATTACTCACTACATCAAAGAATTTCCATTAATGAAACCATGGAAATCCGTCGGAAAAGAAAAAATACGCATGTCCGATGAAACGATTGTTGCATCTGCTCCAATAACAAATCATTGGTTTAACTGAATAACTAAAGAAAATAGATAGACCTTTCTCTTCGTCTCAGGTCGATGGATCTTCTCATTTGGAAGAACTCCCATATGGATAATACATATTTTGGTTGACCGAGCCTAATTCTAATTCTAGATCCTATCATTGCAATGGCTTGGAGTACCGCCTTTTATTTGATTAGTTTAATTAGACGCTGTTAAAATATATTTTTTTTCTTTTATTTCTCTGAAAATTTTGACCATGAAAGTGAAAGAAAGAAGATGGTGGATGGGGTTATGAAAGAGAGTAACCGAGGGAGGTAAGTGAATGAAAGACAAGGTATTTATAGAGGTAACTTTCCTTAACCTCCTCCCTTCATTTTCTGGATCCAACCATTGGATTTCAAGCCTATTTCTCTTAATATGCGTTATAATGAATAAGGTTTTATATTCCTTCAATTTGTTCAATAACACTTATCAAATAATTACATTTAAATAAAATTTGAACCCCCATTGATATCTTATATTGATTTGTACACATACAACTTTTATATAAGTACCCAAGTAAATATTAATGACATAAAAAGCATACTAATGGCACCCAATACATCAAATAAATAGATAAATATTATTTCCAAAAATATTAATTAATTTAATTAATTTATAACAATTTATAAATCAATTAAATCATGTGATATTTTGAAGAACTGCTAATGCGGTTGTGCGACTCGTAGGTGTAAATTCAGCCAGTGATTAATATCAAACTATTCGAACATTAACATTCACTCGTCAATTTAGCTAGAGGAGTGAGATTTTGGTCGAATTCATTGCTTATACATCTTTTCTATAAAATAAATTTTACTTATTTAATCGTTACTCGGTAGTGACAATTATTTACATCAATTCTCTTTGTCAAAACTATATCACAACAGTACTTATGGAATTTGGTTTTGGTCAAAATTCCAACATTGTACACATTCAACTTTGTAAGTACAAACACAAAATCCTTAGTTCAATAATAACAATTATCAACCATACAACTCTGGCCAGATACTTTAACTTTAAGTTGACTTAAGTTGACCCCATGATACTAACCCTATATAACGAAGGAGACGAATTTTTTCTTGAATAGTGTTTCACTTCCAATGCTTGCACTCGACCTAACTATATTCGTTTGATGGATGTCATTCTACAATTTAACTATGACCAAAATGGAGTTTCCACATTGAAGGTCAACACTATTCTCAAGTCGAGGGAATCATGTAAAATTGTTACATTGATATTCTCTGTTTAACCTTAGTTATATTTACCAACAAAAACTATCAAGTGAGTCATTCCACAGTTATCTAATAACCATCAGTACGTAACCCCTTGGTGTCCCTAGCAGCCATGAGTAATAAACTACCTAGGATTTGAAAAGCATTATATACTCTAGTTTCAACAGATGTATCGATATCCAGTTTCGATATATCTTGATTAGGAACATTTAAAACGATATGTTAATTATATTGTGATAAGCTACGCATAATTGCAACACATTGTTACTATTATCACAAAAACCTACCATCTATAGATTTTATGTTAAATATATTTAAATTGAATAATCAATTATTTATAATACATTATAACAAGTATATAACAGAAAGAAAACACCTTTTATTTTGAACAAAATTGGTTATTAAGTAAGATTTATGTAAAAAATTACATAATTCTCCATAGGGCATACCCCTACTCTATCAATCTCCCACTTGCACTTGGGTTAATTATGGAGTCTTATTCCAACTTATTTGATCGGTTTTCTCAAAACTAATCAGTTCAGTCCCTTAGTGAGCGGGTATGCTATTTTGTTTTAATTATCTATTATGTTAATTAATTTTCTCCGATGTTGATAAACTACCTTTATCATGTGGAATTATTCGAAGATGTATCTCTACTTCCAGTGAGTTCTATGTTCTTTTTTGAACTATATTACGACATTGTTATCATATAACAATGTCATGAGATTCTCAACATTTGTAATTACCCCTAGCTCAATTATAAACAAGTGAATTTGTTTATACTTCTTACATTGCAATGCTTTTGGTTGAATCAGTCACTACTTATTGTTTGGAACAATTCCAACTTAGATTTCTTGACTTAAATTTGAATATGAATTTAGGATTGACTTACTATTCTTGATATCAATAATGAAGTTCGAGTCCATGCACTCCTTCAAAAGAAGTTTGTTGTTTCTATAAACAGTTCTTTAGTATTTCATAAATACTTAAGAATATTCTAAACTATCATTAAGCGATCTTAATTCGGCTTTGTTACTTACTCTATGTATCAATACATGAGCAAAGTGTGATATTGTAGACAATATGGCATGTACAAAAATTCCAATTGCCAATTCATAAGGAATCTGCCTCGCATGCTTAATATTAAACAATTTAATATAGTGCATGTGTATATCATTTCAAGACATCCCCAGCATCCTTTTATACTGATTATAAAAGATGTCCTTTTTAAATCCGATGTCAAGTATTAAACAACCAAACCTAAATGATTTTAACAATAATACATCGTTAACAATCATAAGTTTGTTATTTACTTATAGTTTTAGAAATATATTTTAGTACCTATTAATATTCTTTCTTATGGATACTCTTTTCCTCACATTTTGATTGGAATTCAAATTAGTTGATCCCTCTATCAAAATACTTAACTTTGATGCTTATCGAATAACACTTTTGTATCATTTCTAGGATCTTATCCAATACTCACAAATTCCGGTCACCCTCCTACGGATATCAAGACATTTTGGTAATTGTGTGCAAATAGTCTATTCTACAACATTATTTAGAATTTTGTTGCAACATATATGTACCAAACTCAAAGTCTTACTAAGCGATAAATTTTGTGAGAAAAAATAACTAAAGCATGTTGAATGACAAATCTGTCACATTAGTTTCAACAATTAAATTTTTTGATTTATTCTTATCAACATGACTTATATTCCAATTACATTGATCTTCTTTTTGAAGACACTTTTGCAGCCAATGGATTATATCCTTTTGAGTACCAATATCAAAATCATACTTTGATAACGTACCTAGAATTAATTTGGGTTTGCGCATCGTACCACATAATTGAGTTAATACTCTTAATGGCTTACTTAAGACTAAGAAAGTTCTTTCCTCAACGTTAATAAAATTCATAATTTCTCTTTAACATTCGAGATTTATCATTAGATATTCTAATGTGTTGTGTCTATTTAGGTTTTGTTAATTTAATTTATTCCCTTGTAATCAGTTTACTTTTTGGATCAAATCCATTTTACTATCAATAATTTCTAAAAGAAATTCCTTCCTGCGAAGTTGGTATTTCTTGAGATAATAATGTGTAACAACTTTCGGAGCTGTAATATTATACAAATTTAATTAAAATATAAATCAATATATTAAATCAGCTTTCGAGAGTAGAAATTTAAAATAGGTGATTTCTTTGAAAACAAGGATTTAAAAATGAATTAATTTTTATTTGGGCCTAATATAGTTAAAGAATATTACAAGTAATGTTGTCTAATAACACGGAGAATACGGCTGGTTAAGGGCGACCGAATGCGAATATATTTTTATACTAAGACCAACATGTCTTTATTACCTTTTTGAGGATCTAAACTGAACAATTGACTTGTACAAGATTAATACAAAGTAATAAACACACTGATTAAAAATATAAAAAACAATATATAATATAAATAAATCAGAAACAATATCAGAGTTACACAGATCAGGGCGGAATAATATACATCATATACATCATAAAGTGTGAGCCTACAAAATCTTAGTACTAAACCCACAATATATATATCATCCAAAAAATAGTATCGGTACACTGACTACAAAATACTACGTCTGACATATCAATATATAATGCAAGAGTAAACTCAAATATCAAAATGTCTACATATATAGGTTTAGGCTGAAGATGGTGTAGGATAACTATTTGTAGGACTGCGGGTTTGGTGTTTACAAGGTTGCAGTATTACTGTCTGTAGGATTGTTGTTAGGAGAGATTTTATATGTTGGATCCGGATTGTCAAAGCTAGTTATGAGGCATTCATTCACTAGCGGAGCTGCTTGTTGATCTCATTTATGCATTTGGATGCACCATGGCTTATTTTAAGTACTTCTAACACTTCACTATTGGGCGATGGCCTTGCCGGAGTTCGACACTGAAGTGTAATAGGCGGTGACATTACCGGAGCACATTTGAGAAGTTACCATCGGTAGTTGAATTGTTATCTTAGACTTTTTCGTTACTATATGTTATGATATTATTACCTACCAGGCATGTTGGCAACTCCTTTATTTTTGGTGAAATATATATGTACATGTGTGCTCTCCTCTACTTTAGAGGATCACACATTTCTTTCCAAAAATATCAAAATGTCTACTCAAGCTAGCATAACATCCACAGTCTATGAGTCCCGGTACCTGTAGAGTCTTGGCCTGTCCCGAGTATTATAAAATAATAAATGGGTAAGACTATATCTAAATAAAAGGGCGAGATACTAATAACAAGAATATATGACAATAGTAAAATAAGTTATAATAAAATATGCTAGAATAAATAACCAAAATGAGGCATATCAATCCAAATCACCATTTCATAAATCCATATCAAGTCCCTGATGGACTATCATTTAAAAACATGGTGATAAAAATTCCTCAGAGCCAAAAGGATACCAAATGCCCATACCAAAATATCTAAAGAAATAATCATCACTAATGAAATAGTAATGGTAGTCAACTATCAGTTTAAAACAGTGACACAGACCCGCCATATAGTATAAGGTAGTCTAACAAACAAATAGACTAGTAGTCTAACAAATAAATAGACTACCAACCTAACAAACAAATAGACTAGCTATGCGAATTTACCTAACAAATAAATAGGTAAACATTGTCTAACTTTACACCAAAATAAACTGATAGGGCTACAATATAACTTTTGTCCTAGAAACAAAAGGGCGGTAGAGTTATAGCAGAAGAAACCTAACCAACAAATAGGCATGCCTACCTAAATCTAAAAATGTATCGACTCTCAGGTCGATGAAAAAGAGTTGTTGTCTCTTAGGGATCTATCAGCCTAAAATAAAATTCAAACACCCTAAGATAATACAATTCTAGAGTGTAGATCGCTATCACTCAAGTAACCATAAGAATTTAACTATCTGTCCCATACTAGATAGTAAATTCAAGTATTTACTAAATGCAAAAGGCAATCTTCAGAATCTAATAAGTTTTGGATTCGCTAATCATCTGGCAACTTCAATGGTGACACTCCTAGGACTGCTTCTTCTATCGTCTGAGCTTCCTTTGTTTTCTTCGTCTTTTACGTCCTCTCACTTAACTTCGCTTTTGTCTCGTCTCTCTCTAATGCCTCATAAGAAGAAGCCTAAGCTCGCCTCTTCCTTGTTAGATCTGGTTGGTTCCCACACTCATTCTGGCGTTATGTTTAGTGCCTCTTCTCCTTTGGTCAGCGCTTCTGGGGCTCCATCCCATCCAGAGCCTGCTGTGACAATTCCAATCGTGCCTGACAATGTCGTTTCTTGTAATTTCGCTCATCAGATCGTGAATGATCCTGCCTTGAAAAGGTCGAGTACAGGTAATCCCTTTGCTAGTCTGCTGAATGTTATGAACTCTCCCCTAATTGCCGTAACTCAATTGCTCGTCTGTCCTTTGGTTGTTGGTGAGCACTCTTTATCACCGCTTTTAGCTAATGCTGGTAATTCCTCTTGGACGCAGTCTGACGTTGGTTTGAACGTTGGTACTAATATTGGTGATGTCTAAAGAAAGCACAACGAAATTGTAAATGGGTCCTTGGTTGTCGTCGTTGATGGAAGTGATGTTCGTGCATCTGTGTTTGTGGCAGTAGGGACCAAAACTTCAGACATTGGGAAATTGCGTGGCTGCACTCCGGGTGCTTGTGGAAATGCCGAACGCAATATCACCTTAACTAGTACTCCTCTTTATTATCCATCGCCTGCTGTTAATCTCGTTGTCCCTGTGGAACCTTCTCCTCCTAGGGCAGCTCCTATGTGGTCGTCATTGTTCACCAAAATTCCAAATAATGCAGGTGTGCATTCTCCTCATTGCTTTGATAATGTTGAGATTGACGGTGTAATGATTTCTACGAAGAAATTGATTGAGGCTGTTGTTGTTTATTGGAAAGATTTTTTGGTGGGATTTTTCCTCGACTCCAATCCATCCTATCAACTTGTTAAGGCTAGATGCAACTAGTTTGGAAGCCTAGAGGGTGCTTGAGTGTTCATTATGATAATGAAATGTTCTATTTTAAATTCTCGTGTAGTGATGAAAGACGGCGTATTCTAGAAGCCGACCCAATTCTCATAGATGGGAAACCTTTCATTATTACAACCTGGAGTCTGTCTGTGGATAGGGCTAGAGCTCAGGTTTTATCTATACCTATCTGGACCCATTTTTATCACATTCCATCTGTTCTTCGGCCTCTTATCGGGATTGATTGCTACCAGGTCTTGTTGGTAAAGTAATATGTTATGATGCTAACACTATGGCCAGAAAGAGATTAGTGTATGCCAAAGCTCTGACTGAAATAACTACTTCCAAATCCCTACCCTCAGTCATAAAAGTCAGACTTGATGAGGGCCATTTTGCTAAGGTCAGAGTACGCTACAGTTGGAAACCTAATATATGTACGTCCTGTCATTCTTTTGGGCATCTTTCAAATGCGTGTTCTAGCCCGGCCTCTGTTGGCTTTGTTCCCCTTGCTGCATGGATTCCACTTCCTCGTCATCCTATCCAGAAATGGGTTCCGAAGGTTGCTCCTCCTACAGCTGTTTCGTCTTCTATTGACGCTCCAGTTTGTGTAGCTCCCATTGTTGATACTCCTATCGTTCCTCCCTTTGCTAGTTTGTCTCCTGTGGCCCTGGTTGTGGTTACTTTTGCTACAACTTCTGATCCAATTATTTGGAATTCTGAGGAATGGGCCTGGATTCATGCTTCTTCGGATATGAGGTACTCGCCTGAGATTGACACTTATTGTGCCTATATCAGTGATATTGAGGGTGAGTGTCGTTGTCTTATCTATCATATTGAGGGTGAGGGTCTGTCCCTTACTAGGGTTAGCGAGATTAGTGAGGTGAAAAAAAGTCACTTTTATGAAGTTAGCTGGGATAGGAAATTTATTTACTCTCCTGCTTCAGAAGGATATGATCCAAATCTGGCTACTCTCTTCTCTGGTTATTCTCATGTTATTGATCCAGCGTCGGATGATGGTCGTGGTTATTCCTCCTCTTCTGAGGGAGACCAGTCATGTTGTTTTAGTAGTTTAGGCACCTTTTTCTAGCTCCTGTGCTTTTTGTTTATTTGTGGTTTGGGCTCTTTTTGCCCATTTAGCTGTTCTGTGCATGTGCAGAACACCTGTTTTCACCTTTTTCATACAGTGGTACGACCCACTATAAAGCTGGCTATCTTTGCTAAAAAAAAGTATTTACTAAAAGCTAGTAAATTCCACTCAAACTCTATTTGACAAATTATAATAATAAGCGAAAAAATTGTATGAAATGTCCCATACCAATCCGAAAATTCAATCGTTTATTAAAATTCTTAGTTTTATAGAAAAGCATGAAATCCAATTAAAATCTTGAATCCATAATAAATAAAATAAAAGAGTTTTAAATTAATTTTATATATACAAAGATATAATTTTCCAAAATCACTTTTAAATCCATGAACTCAACTTAAAGAAGAGTTGCTTATTTACAAAAGCTTTTGAACTCTTACAAAATTATTTAAACCTCTTTTATAACAAAACCACTTGAAACTAAAATTATTACTTTTATAACTACTTTTATAAAATAATACCATATTTTACCTTTTGCCACTAGAACATTTCCAAAATTATATACTCATAATAGTAAATTTAAAAATGTTTTATAAATAAATATTACTCATTTAAAAAAAAGTTTTGAATAGAAATTTTTGGAATAAGAAATAAGATAAGAATATGATATAATTTAACTGTATTCTATAAACAAAATTCTAATAAGAATCAAAATAGGTAAAATTTTATTTTTTTAATCTTTTAGAAACATCTAAACAATTCAAACAATAAACTCTCTAAAATTTAACATCTACAGCCAATATCACTCTATAAAATATAAATCCATAATATGGAATTATTTAGCGACCTGAGTTGCTTTTCGACAACTCTGGTCACATAACAATGCACAACAACCGTATACTTTAAGTATAATGGATCAAATATATTTCGATAGTTTTCAAAATCATGCAATTTCATAATTGATATATCGAATCCAATATTTAAAACACACAATTCAACGTATTCATTCATCAAACAAATTGAACCCGTAGCAAGCAATTTATTTCAATAATTTCATCCAATCGCTACTAAAATTTTACGCAATTCAAAAGCGATTTCTAAGCTAAGTAAAGCATGTAAAGTGGAATATTCTTATTTAGATATAGTAGTGTGAATTAAAAGAATAACCCACCATAGCCCGTTGTCGATCGAAACATCCTTATTGACTTTGATAAGAACCAAAAAACCCAAATAGCTTCACTGTCCAAAACCCTAACCACTAATGATTGGAACAACAACTTCCATAGCCTCCATCTACGTCCCAAACAAGCCCAAGTCACGTCCATCTGCCATGCTCACGACCACACCTTCATCACCGCTCCAGAAAATGCAACAGACCAATCACGCGTCGCTCCAACCATATGCGCTACTACGCATGTCATATCCCCAGTTCGCCTTCCTCCACTGAGAATGACAGTCACATCAATGTTTTAAGCCCACACTTTATATATATATATATATATATCTTCTATTGATCGCTTACCAAGTTCAAGAATTAGGGCATAAAAGGAAAGTTGAGTTTAAGGAAGGATGAACTTAGATTATTTAAGTGGGTATGGGTTTATGGTTTCAGGCCCAATTAAATTGGATTAAATTGTTTTTCTTCTTGTTCTCTTCAACAATCTATTTACTTATTTATACTTAAATTTCAATTTAATTTGACTTCATTTACACTTTTATTTTAATTAAATTAGTTTACTGTTATGGGTTCAAAAATAAGGTTGTTACAAACTCTCCCCTTATGAAAATTGCATCCTCGTAATTTCTTATAGGGAGACGTCACATTGAATTCTAACATTACTCTTTTCGTATTGTACAATCAAGTTAAAACTTGTTCAATTCTCTAATCAGTTAATATTGAATTCAAACTTGTTGTAAATTATAAATTTAATTAGATTCATTTATTTACCTCTAATTTCTTTGCATAAGAAAATTTAAAAAAAAATCTAAGTGTTAGAATTTTCAAAAAATTTCGGCAGAGTCTCCTTTGTATGGAGTGCCATTTGCAATTTCACAGATATAATATAAATAATATACATCGACTACATAGTAAAAAATACAATAATAACACTATTTCTATCATTACTGTATTTAATTCAAAAACGTACCTTTATTTAGCGTTTTAAAACGAGCTATCATACTTTTTATATGAGCATAAGCGAGCATGCGCAACATTCCAATCCGGATAGCCTTCTTGTACCTATGCTGAACTCAATTAAATATAAGTTTCATATATGTAGAAAGTTTCAATATTCATTTATGACACTCCATATTCCCGACTTCCCTAAACAAATTATGCAATGGATATTATGCCTAAATTTAAAAAGTTTAATCGATTGAAAATGTATGAACATATTGCAACAATAAGTTATGCATAACGATAAGCCTTTGGAGATTTCATCTTGAAAAAGAAAATGTTCCCAAATAAATATTTTACAAAACTAAATCCTATTTCCGAAATTTTTATTTGTTATTACTATTATTTTTTCATATACAAAACTAGTGATCAATGGCCATCAAAGTTTTGATTCTTACTGGAATGGTAGACATTGATACAATGTTACAAACACTAAGGTTTAATCCCATACATCTATGAGTTAAAGTATAAACCAATAACCAAGGTCTAGACTAAGGTGGATTTCATTGATAAACAAGTAGCAAAGGCTAAGTTGTATAAAACATGGTCAAATGTACATAGTATTAATAAAAGGATAGGACCAATAAGTAGAAAAGGGTAAAATAATATCAAGTTTAGTCAAAAAAAATTTAGAAGACATGCTACTCATAAGATTTACAAGAGTTCGACAAATTCTTGGCTTTTGATGTACTAGTAGATGGAAGGATGAAAATAAAATACTGAGAGAAAATGGGTTTTTTTATTGCTAAGCCAAAATTGGCCCAGCCTACCACAAATACTGGGCTGTAGGATTATTAAGCCTCGGCCTACAACTCACTTAGGCTGGCATTAAAGTACCTTAATTATCCAAGCTGTAACAACCCCACCGCTATACCTATATTATTAAAGAACATTACAAGTAATGTCGTTTAATAACACGGAGAATACGGTTGATTAAGGGCGATCGAATGTGAATATTTCTTTATACTAACACTGACACATCTTTGATACCTTTTGAGGATCTGAACTGAAAATTTTGACGTGTGCAGTATTAATACAAAGTAATAAACACACCGATTAAAAATATTCATAACAGTATATAATATAGATAAATCAGAATTAGATTCACAGATTATAGCGGAATAATACACGTCATACACATAATAGGAGTGAGTCTACAAAATATAAGTACTAGATCCACAAAAATATATACACACATCATATCCAAATTACTGTATCAGGTACAAATTGACTGCAAAATAATATACATGATAGGTTGTCTCAAATATTTATATATACATCTATGAATTAAACTAAAAGTCAAAAGTAGTCTACTCCGGGCTAGCACAAAAATCCAGAGGTCAACAAGTCCCCGTACCTACTGAGTCTTGGCCTGACTCGAGTATTATAAAATAATAAACGGGGCAGACTATATCTAAATGAAACGGTGAGATACTGATAACATGAATATATGACTTATAATATATGAATCCATTCAAAATTCTTGAGGAAATAATCAATTAATTATCACCATATTTTTAAATGATATAGTCTATCCCGTTTAATAATCAATTCAAGATTCTTCATAACAAAAAGGAAACCAAATATCCATACCAAAATCCCTAAGGAAATAATCATCATTAATGAAATAATAATGGTAGTCAACTATCGGTTTAAAATAGTGACATGGATCTAAAAAATAAATAGACCGCTACGTAGTATAAGGTAGTCTAACAAACAAATAGACTGCTAGTCTAATAAACAAATAGACTAGCTATGCGAATTTACCTAACAAATAAATAGGTAAACATTGTCTAACTGTATACCAAAATAAACTGATAGGGTTGCAATATAACCTCTATCCTAGAAAAAAAGGGCAGTAGAGTTATACCAAAACAGACCTAACCTAAAATTAGGTCTGCCTACCCAAATCTATATATGTAAGGACTCTCAGGTCCATGAAAATGAGTTGTTTTCTCTCAAGGATTTATCGATCTAACAATGAAATCCGAACACCCCAAGATAATACAACTCTAAAGTGTTGATTACTGTCACTCAGGTAATCACAAGAATTTAACAAACTATTCCATACTAGAGATTAAATTCAAGTATTTACTAAAAGCTAGTAAATTCCACTCAAACTCTATTTAACAAATTATAATAATAATCGAAAGAATTTTATAAAGTGTCACATACCAATCTGACAATTCAATCGTTTATTAAAATTCTTTACTTCATAAAAAATCACGAAATCCAATAGAAATAAGTCAAGCTTGTTCACTTATATTTTTAAAAGATAAAGGTGAAAAGATTTCAAATTTAAAAATAGAATTTCTTTACTGAATTAGAAATCAAACTAATATTTTTCATAAATGATAACTTTCTTTATTAAAAAATCTATATAGATATACATAATTACTTTTAAAAATCTATATAAATATATAGATACTTTTTTAATAAAATATTATCAACCTTAAAACTTTATTCTCAATTCTTTGAAAACAAAACCCTTTACATACATAATAGTATATATATTTACTTTTCATATAAATCATCAAAGGGAATATAAATTCTAACAATCAATTGCTACTAATAATAAGAAGTAGCATTGTCAATAACAAGCTCAAAACTTCACAAAACAAAGCAATTAGCAGACCAGCAAGTATTAATAGAAACTGGACTTACTACCCATTTTCAATTTCACCGGTCGAATCCGGTGAATTGCAGAACCTAGTAAAGATCATATCAGGTCCTACTAACCATTCAAATATAACCAATATCCACATATGCATTTTTGGTGTGTGATTGTGCTCAAATCAAAAATTAGTAATTCATTCAGTCGTCCAAAACAATAATCAATTCAAAGATATCAGAAAGTATAGACATAGATTTCTTGAGTTTAATAACTCACCTTAACCATTTGTTTACCCATATTTCATTTTCAGTGCCCTACCATTGACTTGATGATGTCGAACAGGCTCGCTTAAATGCTATACCCATATTAATAAAAAACATTACAAGTAATGTTGCCTAATAACACAGAGAATATGGCTAATTAAGGGCAATCAAACATGAATATATCTTTATAATAACACTGACACGTCTTTATTACCATTTGGGGATCTGAACTAAATTTTTTGACGTGTTCATTATTAATACAAAGTAATAAACACACCGATTAGAAATATTCCGAACAATATATAATATAGATAAATCAGAATCAGAGTCACAGATTATAGTGGAATAATATATGTCATATACATAATAGGATGTGGGTCTACAAATATCAGTACTAGACCCACAAAATATATATACACATCATATCCAAACTACTGTATCAGGTATAAATTGGCTACAAAATAATATACAAGACAATTCATCTCAAATATCCATATATATAATTATGAAGTAAACTAAAAAGTCAAAAATAGTCTACTCCAGGCTAGCACAAAAATCCAAAGGTCAACGAGTTCCTGTACCTGTAGAGTCTCGGCTTGATCCGAGTATTATAAAATAATAAATGGGTCAGGCTATATCTAATTGAAAGGGTGAGATACTAATAACATGAATATATGACCTAACAGTAAAATAAGTCATAATAAAATATGCCTGAACAAATAATCAAAATGAGGCATATCAATCCAAATTACCATTTTATAAATCCATATTAAATCTTCGATGGACTATCATTTAGAAATATGGTGATAATCAATTCAAAATTCTTCAGAGCAAAAGAATACAAATACCCATATCAAAATCTCTAAAGAAATAATCACCGCTATGAAATAATAATGCTAGTCAACTATCACTTTTAAAGAACAAACAAATAGACCACCACATAGTATAAGGTAGTCTAAAAAAATAGACTACTAGTCTAACAAAGAAATAGACTAGCTATGCGAATTTACCAAACAAACAAATAGGTAAACATTGTCTAACCATATACCAAAATAAACCGATAGGGTTGCAATATAACCTCTATCCTAGAAAAAAGGAAGTATAGTTATACCAGAACATACCTAATCACAAATAGGCCTGCCTACCTAAATCTAAAAAAGTATCGACTCTTAGGTCAATGAAAATGAGCCGTTTTCTCTCAGGGATCTATGCCTAATAATGAAATCCGAACATCCCAAGATAACACAACTCTAAAATATTAATTACCGTCATTCAAGTAATCACAAAAATTTACCTAAATGTCCCATACCAGATAGTAAATTCAAGTATTTACTAAAAGCTAGTAAATCCTATTAGAGAAACTTCCTTGTCCAATATGATAGATCAAGAAAACAACAATCCAAGGATGCATACCCAGACGGAAACTAAGTTCCCATTTACGACCCATGTAACAAGCTACACCAAGTAAAAAGTGTAGAACAATTTGCTCGACCGCCATTGTATAACCACTCATCAACGGATGCTGCTTGGGTAAAAATGCAAACCCTGCTACAATAGGAATAATGGCACCAGAGAGAATATTGTTTCCATAAAGACCCGGAAACAAGTTCACGAATACCATCAATCAGTAGCAAGTTAACCAGTGATTAAGTACTAGAAATCCTCTGCCCTGACCATAAGCTGACAGAAAGGCTCCAGATAGACACTTGATGCAGTTTCTTTGCAAGCACTTCCTTACTTAGCTTAGTCTTTTAATTAATATAGTAGGCTTTAAACTTTATTTAACAGATTATAATAATAAGCAAAAGAATTGTACAAAATGTCCCATACTAATTCGATAATTCAGTCGTTTATTAAAATTCTTTACTTCATAGAAAATCATGAAATCTAATAGAAATAATTTAAGCTTGTTCACCTATATTTTTAAAAGATAA
This sequence comes from Allium fistulosum, assembly GCA_030737815.1. Classification (NCBI taxonomy): domain Eukaryota; kingdom Viridiplantae; phylum Streptophyta; class Magnoliopsida; order Asparagales; family Amaryllidaceae; genus Allium; species Allium fistulosum. The sequence continues at coordinate 334,020,305 of CM060906.1, forward strand.
GAGTAAAAATATTTCTAATTTGAAAATAGAATTTCTTTACTAAAATTAGAAATCAAACCAATAATTTTCATAAATAATAACTTTCTTTATTTAGAAATCTACATAGATATATATAATTACTTTTAAAAATCTATATAAATACATATATTTTTTCATAAAATATTATCAACATTAAAACTTTATTCTCAATTATTTTTAAAACAAAACTCTTTACATACATAATAGTATATATATTTACTTTTTATATAAGTCATCAAAGGGAATTTAAATTCTAATAATCAATTGCTACTAATAATCAGAAGGTAGAATAGTCAATAATAAGCTCAAATCTTCACAAAACGAAGCAATTAACGAAGCAACAAGTATTAATAGAAATTGGGATTACTGCCCATTTTCAGTTTCACCGATCGAATTCGGTGAATTGCAGAACCTAGTAGAGATCATATCAGGTCCTACTAATCATTTAAATATAACCAATATTCATATATGCATTTATGGTTTGTGTTAGTGCTCAAATCAAAAATCAGTAATTCATTCATTAATCCAAAACAACAATCAATTTAAAGATATAAGAAAGTGTAGATATAGAATTCAAGAGTTTAAAAACTCACCTAAATTGTTTGTTTACCAATATTTCATTTGTAGTGCCCTGTCATCGACCTGATGTTGTCGAACAGCCTCGCTCAAACACTGCTGTGCCACAACACTGTTATATGTCTAGTATACCAAAACAGAGACTTATCAATAATAAACTCGTCTCTCAAGTTTACAAATCAGATTTCCAGTATTTTGGAATTCTATATTAGCTATTTTTAATAATAAGTATGTTGTAATTAATTACAACAACAAACTAACAACTATAATAATAATAACTATAGTGATAAATCAAATGTTATACTGTTTAAAGAAATAGTACAACGTAGAAACGAAAATGATATATATATAAATATATAAATCAACCTGAAATATAACCGGTTGAAGAAGGAAATTTCATCTGAGGCTTGTCGTAACAATTTCCTTAAGACTTTGAAAGTCTCCCAAGATACAACAGACGTAAGCTGCTCGAGATTGTGGTGAGTATGTCACTCTATGATTGGTAATTAAGATAGCAGTAGGAGAGAGAAGCAGAAGAAAAAACCCGAATTCAATTCGATTGAGAATATGATCAGTATTCCCCCTATTTATATTTTCATCTGCACCTCTTCGAACAGTCGCGTCTGCCTGACGGGTTGCACTTGTTGCCTTTCATTGTTGCTGTTCGTTAACAGGCCGCACCCGCTGCTGCCATAAGTCGCACCCGCTTGCGTCTAACGGGTTGCACCCGCTTCCGTCTGCTAATGGATGCATCTGTTCGCCAAAAAACCCACGCCCGTTTTCGAAAGTCGCACCTCCTCAGTCAAAAAACCGTGTCCGCATCCTCACAACAGATCTGCACCCGTTTGCACAGCCTAATATTGTTTTTTAAAAAACCCGGCCTAGTTTTAAATTAAAATAGGATCATGTTAGACCAAACCCAAACCCGAGCGTGGCCCGGTTCGGTCGGACGGACGGCGGCGGTGGCGCGCGCGTGTGGTGAAGCATGACTTCCCTCCTCACAACAAAGCACAATTTGGGAGCCCCAAGGCCCTAACCTCCTCATGAGAATGCTATTTATATACTTAGCTTTGTTTTTTAGTTTTGGCGATGTGGGATAAGTGTATTTCATTTACACTTACATTAGGAATTCCAACAATCCCCCACATAAATGATAATATACTTTGTCCCCCATACAAAGCGAAATATCACAGAGTACATATGGAATAATGCTTTATCGTGGATTAGTAGATATTTCACTTTGAACTTTCCCTAGTTAAAACATATCGGATCTACTTGGCTAATCGGTGAATTATTTCATCTTGAACCGTCGGCCTTTATTGTATATCCAAACAATAAGCTTTACGAAGCATTGATTCCCTTCTCATCCAATCTCTTGGTTATGTTCATTTTGGTCCTAAACAATTTTTGGTTCTGCGAGTGTTTATAGAAAAATATAAGCCTTTAATATTCTCATAGAGCCGATCCAGCTCACACTAACATAGGTGATCGCAATCATTAAGAGTATCCTACATATACTCCACTTGTTATATTCAAGATATGGTCATCATTAAAAAACATAGTTTTATCCTTTTAATACTTCTATAGGCATGCATTTATATTGTGCACCATAGGAATGGAGTAGGACTAAGTCCAAACAAATGCATTACGTCTTGAGTTATTCAGAACTGGTTTGCCTACTGATCCTAGTCCGTGGGATCTCCAGTCACTAGGATAGGTTTCCGTATAAGATAACTCTTGTTGATTTAGGCTTTTAAACCCATTCCCCTTGATGCGCAATTAATTTTCTCTCTTGATAAACCTTTAGTAAATGGATCCGCTAGGTTATCATTTGTTCGCACATAATCTATGGAAATAGTTCCATTTGAGAGTAACTGCCTAACTATGTTATGGCTTCGACGAATGTGTCGTGACTTTCCATTATACACAAAGTTTTGCGCTCTTCTTAATGCTGCTTGGTTATCACAGTCTATGCATATGGCCGGTACAGGTTTAGACCAAAACGGAATATCTTCTAAAAAGTGACGAAGCCATTATGCTTCTTCGCCTGCTTTATCTAAAGCGATGAACTCCGATTCCATAGTGGATCGAGCTATGCATGTTTGTTTAGTAGATTTCCATGACACTGCTGCCCCTACTAAGGTAAAGACATAACCACTCGTTGATTTTGATTCCTCTGAATCAGCAATCAAGTTTGCATCACTATATCCTTCTAAGACGGCAGGATATTTTTCATAATGCAAGGAATAGTTTGTGGTATTTTTTAAATATCCAAGCACTCTCATTAATGCTTTCCAGTGTTCCTTCCCTGGGTTGCTTGTATACCTGCTTAATCGACTTACTACATAAGCTATATCTGGTCTTGTGCAATTCATGAGATACATGAGACATCCTATTACACGAGAGTATTCCAGTTGCATTACACTCTCATTAGTGTTTTTATGCAGTACTTCCGATGGATTATACGGCCTTCGTACTCCTTTAATTCCAAAATTTTGAAAATTTTCAATCACTTTTTCTACATAATGTGACTGAGATAATTCAATTCCATTAGGTGTTCTTATTATTTTGATTCCCAAAATAACATCTGCAACTCCTAAGTCTTTCATATCGAAATTGTTGATTAACATCTGCTTAGTGGTCTCTATTACCTTAGTATTTGGACCGAAGATTAGCATATCGTCTACGTATAGACAAATCATCACGTATGATTGTACAATTTGTTTGTAATAAGCACATTTATCACATTCGTTTATACGAAAACCATTTTTCATCATGACACTATGAAATTTTGCGTGCCATTGTTTTGGAGCTTGTTTTAGTCCGTATAATGATTTGACTAATCTACATGCTTTGTTTTCATTCCCTTTGGATATAAAACCCTCAGGTTGCTATGTGTAAATCTCCTCATTGAGATTTCCATTTAAGAATGTCGTCTTTACATCCATTTGATGAATCTGTAGATTATAGATGGATGCAATTGATATTAACATTCTTATAGAGGTTATTCGTGTTACTGGTGAGTAGGTATCGAAGAAGTCTACACCTTCTTTTTGACGATATCATTTGGCTACCAATCTTGCTTTGTATTTGTCGATGGAGCCATCTGGTTTCATCTTCTTTTTGAAGATCCATTTACAACCAATTGGTTTTATTCCAGGTGGAAGATCAACTATTTCCCAAGTTTTATTACTCAGAATTGAATCAATTTCACTTTGGATTGCTTCTTTCCAACATGAGGATTCAGAAGATGACATTTCTTCCTTGTACGTTTGAGGTTCATGTTCTAACATATATGTTAAAACTTCCGAACCAAATGTCTAGGAAATTCTTGCCCTTATGCTTCTTCTTGGTTCAACTTCCTCAGTTTCACGATGAGTTTCACGATGAGTTTCATCTTTATGTGATTTACTCAATTCTTGTCTTGTCCTTTTGGGGACATTATTTCCTTCATTTCTTTTGTGCGGAAACACATCTTCAAAAAATGAGGCGTCTCTTGATTCCATGATTGTATTTACATGAATATCAGTTATATCATACTTGAATACCAAAAATCTGCAGGCACTACTATTTTGGGCTGGCCCTAAATAGTAACAATCTACTGTTTTTGGTCTGGAACTTTTGCCAAACACCCCCACACTTTGAGATATTTAAAACTTGGTATGTGTCCTTTCCATAACTCATATGGAATTGTTCCTGTTTTATTGTGAGGAACCTTGTTTAATATGTGATTAGACATATTTAAGGCTTCCCCCCACAAGTTCGTCGGTAGGCCAGAAGTTAAGAGCATCGCATTAATCATATCTTTTAATGTTCTATTCTTTCTCTCGGCTATACCATTTTGTTGTGGTGAATATGGTGCTGTTGTTTGATGAATTATACCATTTTCGGCACAGAATTGTTCAAATGGTGATTCATATTCTCCACCTCGATCAGATCTCAATATCTTGATCTTTTTATTTAACTGATTTTCTACCTTAGCTTTGTACTTCATAAACGATGTAATTGCTTCATCCTTGCTATTTAAAAGATATACATAGCAATATCGTGTATAATTATCAATAAAGGTAATAATGTACCTTTTCCCACCTCTTGTAGGTAATGATTTGAAATCACATAAATTAGTATGAACCAAACCTAGTGGTTCGGTGCTTCTATCAACTATATGAAATGGTTTTTTGACCATTTTTGCTTCTACGCATGTCTCACATTTGTAGTTTTTATCTATTTGGAATTTTGGAATTAATCCCAAGTTTGATAGTTTTTTCATTTTTCGAAAATTTATGTGTCTTATTCTATTATGCCATAGTAAAATTTCGTGCTCAAGCAAATAAGAAACTTCAATTTTATTAATAGCATAATCAGAATACATAGTTTTATTGCCGACAACGGCTACATTTGCCTTAAATAGGCCATCACATAAATATCCCCTTCCTATATACATTCCAGCTTTGGACAGAACCATCTTGTCTGACTCGAAGACCATTTTGAATCCTTTCTTTGATAACACTGGACCAGAGATGAGATTCTTGCGTATGTCTGGAACGTTGAGCACGTCATTCAACTTGATAGTCTTTCCAGAAGTAAACATGAGGATTACTGTGCCACTGCCTTCGATCATGGAAACTGTAGAATTACCCATGTAGAGTTTTTCTTCCTGATCGAATTTCTGGTATGTAGAAAACATGTATTTTTCAGAGCAAACATGACGAGTAACGCCTGTGTCCACCCAACATTGGTTAGGGTTCTGAACCAAATTGCATTCAGATATAACTACTGAAAAGTTAGACTCGTCTACTTCCATGTTATCCACCATATTTGCCTCTGAGTTGCGTTCCTTCTTGTGTCTGTAATCTCTAGCGGCGTGTCCTGCTTTTCCACAAACCCAACACTCGCCATTAAACTTCTTGGTTCGTTTGTTGTCTTTGGGTTTGTTTTCAGGCGCTTTTCTCTTCTGCGGGAATTCTGTTTTTCATGAAATGCCCTTTGTTCTTTGACTCTTCTGCCACAAATGCCTCTTCGCTTTGTTTTGTCACTCCGCGGTTATCAGCCTCAATTTTTAGTCTGATAATAAGATCTTCTAAGGAAATCTCCTTTTTCTTATGTTTCAGATAATTGCGGTAGTCTTTCCATAATGGTGGTAATTTCCCTGTTATCGCTTCAACAAGAAAGGATTCTCCAACTTTATGTCCTTCTACTTTAAGTTCATGAATTATGAGTTGGAGTTCTTGCACTTGACTAGTTACGGATTTAGAGTCAACCATTTTGTATTCCATAAACTTATCTATGATGAACTTCTTCAAACTGACATTCTGCGTTTTGTATTTATGTGCAAGTGTAGTCCATAAGGATTTTGCTGTCTGGTGTGGCTGATATACTTTATATAGTACTTTATCCAGACAATTCAGAATGTAGTTTCAGCACAGGAAGTCTGAATGCTTCCATGAGTCAATTCCGAGAAAAACAGCTGCATCTTTTTCTCTAGTTTGTCACTCTTTAGGCTTTGGTTCATCCTCCTCGATGCACTTCTGCAGCCCTAGCGTGGTGAGATAAAACAACATTTGATTTTGCCATGTTACGAAGTCATCACCATCTCCTTTGAACGAATCATGCCTGTTGTGAGTAGTAGCCTTTGTTGATAGTTCAACTGTTGCCATCTCTGTTTTAGTGAAAACTTCAAAGTCTTAAGATGTTATACATCTAGTATACCAAAATAGAGACTTATCAATAATAAACTCGTCTCACAAGTTTACAAATCAGATTTCCAATACTTTGGAATTCTGTATTAGCTATTTTTAATAATAAGTATGTTGTAATTAATTACAACAACAAACTAACAACTATAGTAATAATAACTATCACGATAAATCAAATGTTATACTGTTTAAAGAAATAGTACAACGTAGAAACGAAAATGATATATATAAATATATAAATCAACCTGAAATATAACCGGTTGAAGAAGGAAATTTTGTCTGAGGCTTGTCGTAACAATTTCCTTAAGACTTTGAAAGTCTCCCAAGATACAACAGACGTAAGCTGCTCGAGATTGTGGTGAGTATGTCACTCTGTGATTGGTAATTAAGATATCAATAGGGGAGAGAAGTAGAAGAAAAAACCCGAATTCAATTCGATTGAGAATATGATCAGTATTCCCCCTATTTATATTTTCGTCTACACCTCGTCGAACAGTCGCGTCTGCCTGACGGGTTGCACCCGTTGCCTTTCATTGCTGCTGTTCGTTAACGGGCCGCACCCGCTACTGCCATAAGTCGCACCCGCTCGCGTCTAACGGGTTGCACCCGCTTTCGTCTGCTAATGGATGCATCTGTTCGCTAAAAAACCCGCGACCGCTTTCGGAAGTCGCACATCCTCAGTCAAAAAACCGTGTCTGCATCCTCACAACAGATCTGCACCTGTTTGCACAACCTGATATTGTTTTTTAAAAAACCCGGCCCATTTTTAAATTAAAATAGGATCATGTTAGACCCAAACCCGAGCCCGGTTCGGTTGGACGGCGGCGGCGGCACGCGCGTGTGGTGAAGCATGACTTCCCTCCTCACAACAAAGCACACATTTGGGAGCCCCAAGGCCCCAACCTCCTCATGAGAATGCTATTTATATACTTAACTTTTTTTTAGTTTTGGCGATGTGGGACAAGTGTATTTCATTTACACTTACATTAGGAATTCCAACAAACACTTCGAAGACCCGAGATGTTCCTCCCATTACATGCCATTTGGTTTACACATTCATCCCGAAACTCGCATGCGCTTCTAGCTATCACAGTCATCGCCGACCCACTCTGTTTGCCCTAGGTCCATGCTCGACTGCCTCTCCTATCGCTGCAGACGACGAGCTCGCGAGGCCTCTCCTATCCTTCTCTTGTTCAAGAGTAGCTAGGGTTTTCATTTTTCTCTCAATTGGAACGATCTGGTGATTATGAGACTTAGGGCTAGTGATGAGAAGGGGATAAGGATCGAGGATCGACTCTATTGAGATAAGAGATGCTGCTTTGATTAGGTGGCAGGACATATGTTAAGGGAAAAAATGTTGGATAATGGACTTGAAAAATATTAGGCCCAATTAAAAATTAATACATTTTTAAATCCTTATTTTCAAAGAAATCATCTATTTTAAATTTCTATTCCCGAAATCAAGTTTAATATATTTATTTTTGTTTTAATTAAATTTGTATAATGTTAAAGGAGTTGTTACAGACCTCCCCCGTATGAAACTTACGTCCTTGCAATTTCTTATAGGGAGACGTCGCACTAAACTCCAACATTAACTCGTTTTGTAGTGTACAATAAAGCTGAAACTCGTTTAATTCTCTAATTGGTTAACATTAAAATCAAATATATCGTAAGTTATAACTTAAATCGACTGCTTTAATAACCTTTATTTCTTCGCACATGAAAATTTTATTAAAAATTTTCTAAGTGTTATATATATATATATAAATATTTCTAACACTTTTGTATTTTAATCCGAAAGCATACCATTATTTTAGCACTTTAAAGCAATTTAATAATTTTAGTGTGAGCAAAAGTGAGTTTGTGCCACCATCCAATCCAAATATCCTTTGTCGTGATACCTAATCTCAACTTAAATTAAGAACATAAGTCTCATATACATAATATTTAATAACATGTCATTCATTCAGCTAATTTTTATATATAAGCAACCTTTCGAAAAAAAATAATGATCAATAACATAAAACCACGTAATGATTTCAAAAATTTAGTTGTTGCATGAGACTTGAATATTTTGGTTCATGATCTATAACAACTTGAAGATCTAAATTATATAATTCTAATCGTTGGATAAAAACTAAATAATTAGAATAGGTAGTTCATATTGATAAAGGTGGAAACATAAAAATTGATATTCAGTGTAATTCTCTAGTTATCATTAAATGGGAAAATTATTTCAAAATTTGGATATATCGCCGTTAGCTTGCATCGACAAGTTGTTGGCATACTATTTATATGCTGTTGTCATTGTTACTTCAGGGCACACGTTCAAGGACAAGAATAAGCAAACAATGACACTGGATAAATATAATTTGTTGACCGAAGATCTAAATCTGGTTTATTCCAAATTCAATTCATGTGGAAGTAAATTATTATTGTTAATTTTTATCTTTTGATGAAATAATAATAATCCTTTTCTTGTGGGTATTTATATGGAAGTCTGTTTTAATCGATACAGTATTCCAATGAAAAAAAACTTCAAGTAGGAACAATTTAAAAACTAATTAAATTTTAGACTAATCATGAGATTTTGAAATATATTTCGTTTCAAGTTTTAACATCTAGGGACGTGGGAACTAATGTTTTAACCACCACCAATTCATGTTCTATGCACTTAGTCTTTTTATGTATGCCTGGCACAAATCAATGTCTGAAATATTATTCTTACATTGTAGAAAAATTAGGTTGACTAAATAATTTTAAACACTTGTGATACAAAGTAGTAAAGAATGCTTATATAAAATTACATACCAAACTGCTAATTATGATTACGTTCCAAATATACTTCAGGTACCAAACAGAAAAGAAAATCATATGTAAACCTAATAAAACAAAAGAACTTGTCTAGGCCTAAAATTGGAAGTCGCCTTATATATTTCTCAAGATATTACTACTAGCCCATTCTCCAACATAGACAAAAATCAGTTATTTAAATGAAGCTTGTTCCCACATTTTAGGTTTATATTATTATATTTACTTTATACTTGAAGCTAGACTAATTTTGAATTTTGTTTGCTTTTTATGTCCAAGATATATACCTTTAGTGCTTATATTTCTCAAGAGAGATTTTCAGTGCTTATTCGAATGGCTTGTTACCATCTCTGATATTTCCGAATTTAATAAGTATATTCCTTTCTTGCATAGAGGAAAAAGTTCAAAGGTAAAGATCAAAGCCAAAAAGGGTCGCATTGAATTATTATACCTGAAACTATTTTAGACTTAAGTGATAGTGATCGCGGCTTTACTACTTACAATTACAAAAGCAAAGAAGCTCATTAAGTCGTCACACATATAAGTTTAGAGCTAGGGCACAGAGGTGCTTCTAAACTATAGCTTTCGTTTTTCGAATTCGATTATATTCATTCATCTATATTTATTAACATATATGCCAACCCTATATATATATATATTAATGTGAAAAAATCATATACAACCTTATCACACAAGCATCCAAATAAACCATATATAACATCATGCAATCATCCAATAAAAATTCATTTTAACATATCACAATCACACACAAATATTCACATCATACGTACGAATATTATTTTATTTTTCTTTCAAAGAATAAGTAATTATTTTCTTTTAACTATATTCCAAATCATTTCCATTATATATATATATATATATTCACCTTTATTTAATTTCCCTAATTCAGAAGGATCTATTGGATCTATAGACATCTTTATAAAATGCTTTTGAATCCAATTTTAATAAGTATCTTGTTTTATATGAAATTCCCATACTTGATTTATAATTAAACATAGAACGTTGTCGTGCTGATTCATCTCGCCCACTGGCTGTAATGTTGATTATCTAGAATTTTACATCGACAATGCCTAACCATTTCTCAACTTCACAATTTAAATTATTTTAATACAAATCATTTTCTATAAAATGAAAATTCAAGAAAATCCAATCATTGCTTTTCTTTAAATTAAATTCTTATTTTTGAAATTTAATAACTTGGAAAAGCTAATTTCTAGCAAGAAGTTTTTGTGTGTGTGTGTGTGTATATGTATATATATATATATATATATGTGTGTGTGTATATATATAACCAAAAAGAATTCTCTCTTATCTTTGCTTTATAAAAGTACTTTTAAATCTTATTTATTTTACAAAGTCGTATTGGAGAAAAATATTTATCCACTAAATCAAAATATTCGACAACTAATAACTTATTACAATCGTAATTGAAATCTAGTTTCATTTCAAACTCTTACTAAATTGGAAATTCATATAAATAAGTTTTACACTTTCATTATGAATATAATCTTAACATTCATTACAAACACAATAGAATATGCACAATCATTTAAAAGTACCATAGCCTATTTATTTAATAGGCATCTTTATAAATGAATATATAAGATTTTACAAATGCTAAATTTTATTTAACATATAAATCCTACTCTTATTTTACATACTTTATTTTATTTATCAAAAATATCCCAAGGTATCTCCTTCAAAATTTTAATTTATACACTTCTATAAAATATTATTTTACTTTCAAAACAATCCTTCCAAGTTGTCCATTTTACTATATATAATATTTAACTTATTCCAAATTTCTAGTTTCTTTACAAAAAATATTATATACTTACTAAGTATTATTACTGAAATATTTTGTTGTCCAAAACACTGTGTCTGAATGTCTTGTCCTAGTGTTTAGGAATCCCTATTGATAACGTTGATCAAGCGCATCAACTAGAATCCTTAAAGCACTCAACGGGCAATTTAACACAAAATTTATTTCCATACGGTATACATATATCTTTCAATAATTTGGCCTTTTCATAAATATTTGCTTATTTATAATAAATATAATCAACTTTCATATATACGTATATCCAGTATCAAAAATATTTTAAGTCAAATAGAAGCTTGCTTTTATTAAAATCCTTTCAATTAATCTTAATATTTACATATAAGAATAATTCGTAGACAATAATTCCATAACACTAATTCACCATAAATACTTCAAGCAAACATCAAAATTTAAATTCATTTTAACATTTAATTAATTATACATATGAATTAAAACATAATTTTATTCAATTTTAATTTTTCAATATTTCTTGCGGTAACTACACCACTGAAGACATCGCAAGTTCTTATTTTTATTATTGAGCATGTTTCAACTCTCAATAGTGATTTTTGCTCAATATTAATTTTGTATAACAACTTAAAATTTTAAATAACCAAGCATTCATCAACCAATCAATTTTTATTATATCTTATTTTATTTATTAATTATATTTTCAAATTCCAAATTTAATTAGATACATATTATTCATTATTCTATATTTTGTAACTATTAATTGCTTAGACATTTTTATTATTGCCCAGCGACTCTATTTTGTAGAAACCACTGGCTTTTATTAATAATTAGGTTCACCCAGATTCAAATGGGATTATAAATTTTTTGAGTGATAATGTTTTATTCAATTCCACATTTTAAACTAAGCATAAGCAAAACAAACATTTATGCAAACATCATACATTTCAATCAATAAACAAGGAATTGCCTTCAGCGGAAAGCTATCTTCCAGCTTCTGCTGCGCAACTCTAATCACAAACAGACCAGGACCCAATAATTCAATTATAAGCCATCTAAGGTCTTATTTATACTATCCATTAAATCTCACTCTTTATAGAAGTGAGTTCCAACTTTAGAATCATTTTCATAACAATAATGGGTATAGAAATTCAAAAAAAAAAATCAAATATGTCCTGATAATTATTCCCAATAATCATTTATATTTATATCCTATATAAAAATATAAATTCTAATTCTACCCTGCACACCTAAGGGACAAGACTCTAAGTCTATCTAGGTTTAGATCTCGACTCTATGTTAATTATATTATATAATGTTCTAAATCTAGCTATGATACAAGCTGTAACGTCCCCACCGCTATACCCGTATTATTAAAGAACATCACAAGTGATGTTGTCTAATAACATGGAGAATACAGCTGGTTAAGGGAGATCGAATATGAATATATCTTTGTACTAAGATTGACACGTCTTTATTACCTTTTAAGGATCTAAACTAAAAAATTGGACGTGTACAGTATTAATACAAAGGAATAAACATACAGATTAAAAATATTTAAAACAGTATATAATATAAATAAATCAGAATTAGAGTCATAGATCACATCAGAATAATAGGATCACATACATAATAAAATGTGAGTCTGCAAAATATCAGTACTAGACCCACATAATATATACATCGCATCCAAAATAATATATTAGGTACACGGTGACTACTAAATAATATACATGACATATCCTCCTAAATGTCTATACATTCAATGATGAAGTAAACTGAAACTGTCAAAATAGTCTACTCCAGCGCTAGCACAAAATCTGAAAGTTAATGAGTACATGTACATATAGAGTCTCGGTCTGACCCGTGAATTATAGAAATAAACGGGCCAGACTTTATCTAATAGAAAGATGAGATAGTGATATCATAAACATATGACTTAACAATAATTAAGCCATAATAAAATATGCCAGAACAAATGACCAAAATAAGACATATCCATTAAAATTACTATTCCATACCATTTATGACTTAACCATAAAAATAAGTCATCTCAAAATATGCCTTAGTCAAAATTAGATATTTCAGGTTTTAAGTTTGAATTTCATTGACTTAGTCAAAATCTAATCAAATATTTCAGAAGTTTATTTTATTTAACGTATAAATAAATTTCAAATTTATATAAATATTTATATGTATTTTTAAATAATGTTTTCAAACAACCAATGCACATATAAATGACGAATGTATCTTTTATAGATGTAAATCCCAGCATATATATGTATACATTAACTATGTAGACATTGATATGTTGCACATGCACTTTATATACATATGAGTATATATTAGTATACAGCTCAAAACTATATAGACATTAATTAATATACACTGATTAAATAAATAGAATTAAATAGAATTTTTTTATTTAAATTAATTAGATTGGATCTGCTAAAACCCATTAGACTTTATATGCCCACTATGATCTAAAAATGGAACATTTTTTTAAATCTACCCATTTCATTCACTGCAGACTAGCCTAGATCCAACAATGATATCAGAGGAATAGCTGTTTGGGCCACCTGATGATTGAGGAGCTCTAAGCATGGCTTCGTCGATTAGAAATAGTCCTTTGAGCTCGGGGTTAACGGCGAGACATGCACCCGACTCTAGGAAAAAACTTAAAGTAAAGTGAGCCAGAGACATGTGCTCCCCTACAGTTCCTTCTAAAAGAGATCTGGGTAAAAGAGAATAGATGCTACGCTAGGCATTAGAGCACAAGGTCTGCCAACAAGCCAAGATCGTTCGGGCTCATTGCCTCTCTAACCTAGAGTGGTATGGGAAGGGGGCCTCGGTCCTAGGCACCCGCTAACTAATTGAAGCTACTTATTTGATGCGCGTTCAGAAATGTAATGTCTAGACTTGAGGTTGAATAATAAAGTATTCTCGTCTTCTTGGTTACCTGCCTGACCCAATGGGTAGAGTAAGTCCAAAATGTTGGTCCAAATGTAAGACCCAAAGAAGTTCGGCCTTTGGCTAATTTTCAAATTAATATTATGAAAGTAAAAAAAATTAAATATAAATGTTAAATTTTGAATTATAAAATGAATTTTTTTAAAGGTTACAAAACAAAATTTTATTTTTTCAAAAATGTTTTAAAAGTAAAATAATTAATTTTGAATTTTATTATATATATTTAAATAATTTGATTAATTGATTTAAATAAAATAATTAATTGAAAGGTTAGTTAGTCAGACATACATACATATAATATTTATATAAATACACACTCACACACATACACATATATATATATATATAATTATAATTATTACAGTTATATTATATTAAAATTGTTTAGATGAATTATATTAAATCTTTAAATTAATCTTAACATCTAATTAAATTTCATAATTAAATAAATGAATTTATTAAGTAAAATTAATTAAAAGTTAATAATTAAAATGTATACATATATTGATATGTATATATAAACAAACTATAAATGTTATAGTTAATTATTTATCTTAAATGGTTTAAGATGGATAATATAATATTATGGAAATTTTACATAAATTATATTAAATAAATATAATTAAATTAATTAAATTAAAATTAATTAAATATGATTTAATTACTAAAATTAAAACTAATTAAATATGATCAAGTTAATAAGATACATATATACATTATATAAGTTAATTAAATTATAATAGTAATAAATAAATTAGACTTATGTAACCATATATTTTGTTGACGCCAAAAGTGGCACGACGCCCACAGTCTTTTAGAGATATTGAGATCTAGCAGCGGTAAAACAAAAAATAGATAGAACAATAAGATTTTAAATTGGTTTGGCAATCTCTAGCCTACGTTCACTGTAGTTTTTATTGATTATAGAATTGAGAGTCAAGAGTACAAGGATTTTATCGAGCTAAGGACCTAGAACGGCAAATAGTAGCGTTCTTAGTGACTTTAATGGAAGAAAGATAGACGATGAAGAAGATGATAGACAAAAATCCTTTTCCAGTTGGTACATGGCTTGTCTTTATAGGGAAATCATCCAACTGGGCTAGAAATCTATGAAGTACCTGGTCTAGATCCAAATCATAGAATGCAAGGGGAGAAGGTGGGCCCATGAGCCATAAATTCTACTCTATACCGACCAGAAGTGGTTGGTACCGAAATGAATTTTAGTGGGAAACTTCCCCCTCTTCTCTTCCTTGGTCTTTTGTCCTCGATACATTATGTTCTGAGCACTTTTCCTTAGAGATCGTATTGTTTCTGAGAGGTTCTGATATCATTTGCACTTGTTTTCTTTCCTTAAGAAAATCCTTAGAGTTTTCTGCCTATTCCTTGAGAAATGCACTCCATGGCGATCACGCAGGCCATTATTCCATGTACCATAGGTTTGGGGGACTACTGGAGGTAAAAATAGTGATTGCTACTGAGTAGAAGTGCTCGGTACCGAGTGGTTCCTTTAACTCTGATTGCTCTCCAAACTCATGAGTTCACTCCTATTGCTCTTTCAAGCATATTTCTGTAACATCCCCCTACTTGGAGGCCCAAAACTAACAGTTACAGATATTGCAGTCATCCATAGTTACTAATTCTCGGCGACCAAATACGGCGGTGTTAGATTCATTGATACATAGAAACACATGAATATGGAAAGAATTTTAAAACATCAAAGAAGATCACATTTCATTTCAAAACATTTCCAATTCATTACATAATCCTATAATCATTAACCACGTTCAAAGAAATATATTTATTACAACATACGGCAAGAGCGACATATGAAGATGCTCCCTTGGATGATCAGAGTATATACAGGCAATATAACAAATTTTCCATTACAAACAACACAACGGAAACAAATAAAAGAAAACTCTAGATAGCTATCATGCCTCCTGCACGTCTCTGGAAGCTTTATTCTTCTAATGAAGTACCTGAAAACCTCAACTCTCAAACTACTCAAAATCAATTGAGTACCCAAGAGTTTATGAGGAAAACATAAACTCCGAGTCAAACACAAAGCCTAGTATGCATAATAATCTACCATCTCAAATCATTTAGATATCTAGTAAGACCATGCTGCTTAGCGGAACGGGTTTTCCCCTCACTAGTATCCTAAATCCTTTTCAAAACCATATATTGTGCTCCTGCATCCACATAATGGTTAAAACAATTCAAAACAATATGGTATGATGATATGCAAAACAAATGAATCAATTCTGGATTACCTATCCCCATTCATTCTGACTATCTGTCTCAATTATAGTTTATAGGATTACTATTAACCTATTAGTTTTCATGGGCTGACTAATAACTGGTAAAATATTTGAGGACTCTCTGTCCAAATACATAGTTTTCATGGGATTACTATGAACCTATTGGTAACTCCAATATCTTTACTCTTATCCTAGTTTTCATGGGATGACTAAGAACCTATTAACATCTGTCAATATCTTAATCCGGATTTAGTTTTCATGGGCTAACTACAAACCTAGTGGCCCCTGCCAGTATCAAATTATAGTTTTCATGGGCTTACTATGAACTTGTCTTTCTGACATCTTCATTTATAAATAATTTTCATGGGCTAACTATGAACCTATTGGCCCCTGCCAATATCTTTTCCTATACACCGTTTTCATGGGCTTACTGAGAACCTATTGGCCTCTGCCAATATCTTTTCCTTTAATATTTTAGCATCCTACATTATGGTCTTCCTGACCTCCTGGATGAAATTCTACTCATTCAGGAGTTAACTCAATTTATATTCACTACTGGGTCAACCTAGCTGGTTATTCTACCCTTCCCCAGAATTCAGTCATGGGTCCATTACAATGTGAATATATACATATGTGAAGAAGCATACATAATAACTTGGTTAATCCCTTTAACCTTTTAATCAAAGAAAACTTCTTCAAAAAAATCCTTTTCATAACACTTTATACATTTATGTCATGGTTTTCTTTCAAAAATGAGATTAGGTTATTTGCTTTGAAAACTAAGGCTGTCGAAACTTCAAAACCTTGCTTTCGACTTCATTGGATAACCTCCTTCAAAAGCATATAAATCTCTTTTCAAAACATTAGGCCCCTGCCTTTCGAAACACTTTAAAACATCTCTTTCGAAACCTTTTGAATGAAATAAAGTATTACTTAATAACATTTCTAAGCATAGCTTCGAAACCATTGAAAGTACCCCTATCGAAACCATTGGAAGTAATCCTTCCAAATCATTGAAAGTCCCCCTTTCGAAACCATTGGGTTTATACCTAAATTATTATTTAGGTCAAAGTGAATATCAACGAAAGTATCTCTTTCGAAACCATTCTTTATCATATAAATATATTGGGGAAAACATGATGGCGTCGACACTATCCCTTTCGAAAGCTTTAAATCATTTAAACAAAACATTGAAGGATAGAGTCGAAACACCTTTACGAAGCCATTGCCTTCAAAACCCTTGGACCCTTTCGAAAGCATTTAGGAAGTGGCTTAAAACATCTTTAAAACAAACACTACATTTCGAAAGCATTGATGACTTCAATACACTCGAAAGGCTAAAGAACGCCAGCAAAGCTTCGACTAGGTCGAAACCCATTCTTTCGAAAGCATTATTTTATAAGTAAAGAAACCCCTTCGAAAGCTTATTCATTAAAACATAAGTTGATGGCAACCCCTTCGAAAGGACTCCTTCGAAGACTTTAGTTAAAACAAAGGCAGGTGCTTCTCTTTATAAAATAAACAAAGGTATCGACCCCAACGGAAGCCATGCTTTTGACACCAAGCCTTCCACCTTTCTCCAATCCACTATGTACCATCAAAGTGATATTTTGTGTATTGGTTTCGGCTTAGTGGGTTTCGACTTGATTGAAGGCAGAAGCTCTAGGTCGAAAGGTACTTCTAAAGAAGGCGGAACCAACTTTTCTGGGTAAACCTAATTTAATACTAATTAATGCTAACACTTTCTAACTAACTTGCCACGTGTAAACACAAGATTGGTTACCTTAACTTTTCAAATTCTTTACTAAAATAACCGCCGCTAATTTCAGATCTAAACCATGGTTAATTTAGCAAATAAGCCCTTCAATTAAGCAAAACCAATATTGCAAAGAAGTCCCTCTTCTAAAATAATTTAATTTGTTTAGCAAATCACTTAGGATAAATCCCCAAAAATTCCAAAAATTCACTTTAATCATGTTATTTAACATTTCAAAATTTCAGATCCAAATTCTCGATATAATTTCTGAAATAAATGTATAAACCCAATTAACTATATGTTCCTTTGAAAATTCATAGTAATCTTTCCATTACTTGGAAAATTATCAAAATTAAACCCAACTCCAAAATCATGTTTTATACAACATAAAAATTTTCCATGGCATTTAAACATCAAAATAAATCGGTTTTCCCTAAAACCGTGTATATTCCTATTTAAACACTCTTATTTAAATTAAACAAATTATAATTCAAGCATATCATCATCCAAATCATCATAAAAACGAATTTACCCTTAAATCCAAAAACATATGATTATAAAACAAAATAGAGATGGAATTATTATTCACCTTGATTAAGATAAGGAGATTGAATTGAGATTAATGTCCCCTAAGCTTGAATCCCTAGCTTTACTTTGATTTCTCTTCTCTTTGATTATGGTCGGCTCCCCTTAATGTTTGCGTTATGTTTTCAAAATGACGTGAATGGGAAATGAAATGGTAGGAATGAGAATATATAAGGATAAGGATTGTGTGTGGCAAATTTCCATTATACCCTTATGTGAATTAATTAGCTTATAACCCATTCTTAAGCCCATTTAATTATTTAATTGAGCACGGCCTTAATTACATTCATTCAAATCTCAATCCCCTTATCACTTAATATTTACATTATTCTATTTAATTTATCTAATTAAATCTCCTGAATAATGTTATCAAAAATTAGGGGTGTTACAATTTCCAAGTCCGTGAATCATTTCGTCTTCGTCCTGACGTCCAAATTCGTCTAAAGGCTACTTGGTTAAAAACCTGGGTAACACTTGCCCTCCCAGAGTATGCTTCTGTTGGAAACAAAGCATGCTTTGGACCAAGACAACTATTTACTATTATCAATGTACGTCCATTGGTCATCCAAGAGTTGCTTCAAAGTGTTGTTTCCATTCCATGGATATCCATTCAACTACTTTAAGTTGTAGAAATTTCATTCTTCGTGCTAAGAACAAGATCCACACTCTGGAGATCGTTCCACACCTTAGCCAGGTAAGCTCTTCCATGCCCCTGCTTTTTCCTTAATTTTTGGTCCCGGATTTCAACTCGGTATCGAATGGTTCTTCTCGTTACCGAGTACTTATGCTTTTCCCCGAGTACCATAAGTACTCAACACTTAAAGAAATTTTCTGCTTTTCCAATTCTTGATATTCATGACTGAACCGTTCTACCTCTAATGAGCTCTTGCAAACTCCGCTCCTTCATCAGAGACAGGTCGCCGTTGGTTCCTTGGCATTGCCGCTGTCTTCAGACCATTGCCGCCGACCTTAGAACGCCGTTACCAATCTAATAACATCATCGTCGACTGCTTCGTTTTCTAGATCCAAACAAGGTGGTTTGTGATGTCATTGGTGAAGTTGCCTTAGTAGCACCGTGACGGTCGTTATTGGTCGTGGCTGGGTCGTCAATGTAAATAACTTGAGCGATCTCGACTAGTGATTGGTTGGCGCAAAACCTAAAATATTCCTAGATTGTTCTCGGGTCCAACCCAGAGTGCATTGTGGTTTGACTCAAGGAGTGTTTAGTGAAGCAATCGACTATCAAAACCCAAGTCTTCACCTTACAATGTTACATGGTTTTCTCTGACTAACACTTGATGAATCGAATATTTCCATTTGAGTATCAGTAGGATGGTTCTCTTCCAAAGAACGGTCATATTGAGGATGCTCCAATAATTGAATGACTCCTTATTAGAGCATGCCCAATTCTAACACTTCTGATGTTCCTATAAAAGAAAAACTTCGATGTTGCTTCGGAAAGCGCTCCATTATCGATTATTCAATGAAAACGTGTAAGATTTGTGCATGGTTCTATTGTGCAACGTGATCATTTTTCTAGCACGAGCGAGCTATCTATACAGGATGGTCTGCTCATCTTGTACGGGACACGGTCCACATAGATTAACATCTTTACTTGCCTTGGTCGACGCTCGAAACCCAATTGGTCAACACACGTTGACATCCATTGGATTTTGGGCGTTGGTCACACGGGTTTAGTTTTGAAATATAATTCTAAAACAAAACATACCCGACTAAGTTGAATGCTAAGTTTTCCCATCTAGAATGACTCGTCAATCACCCTGTTTCAAGGCTGGCACCGAGCCATCTAGTCCCCATAAAGCCGAGCCTACTACTGCTTAGACTTTGACTTTTACACCTTTTGGACATATGCATTCAATCATAGGAGAGTTTCAAAGAATGATCGTACTGGCAGAACCAATCAATATCCACCTCCACCTTTGAATGAATATATTGGTCTAAGAGTCCTTGACAATCCGCCTAAATAGGTGCCAATTATGCTGACCACCAAGATGCTCTGACATATGTAGATGGCACAAGATTTCTAATGGCGATGTGCTTCTCCCAACACAAACACAACGGGCTCATAACCCTTCAGTGGGTTATACAGCATGAAATCAATACATGTGCATGAGCAATGATGTTTCGTCTTTTAATCCACTCCTATACATGATTCTCCTAGAGCTTGAACTAGCTCCATCCCAAGTTCATCTGAACGGATATGCACTCTTGAGCTCTTTATACGTGTTATTCATGAATTGATTCCAACGACCTTCCAACTTTAAGGAGTTAACCCACAATCTAAGCTTCAAGCATAGGTAAGAATCACCGTCTTATATGATAATCAAGGAATGGTGTCGATGTAAAGTCATAGAGAAACTGCATAATAAATGCTCGTACTTTAAGAATAGGTACTTTTTTCTAGGTGTCGGTACAGCTTCAATGGGCCTTCGCTCTCTGTCAGTAAGTCTCTCTTCCTTTTTCTCTTCTCGCACTCAGATTTCAGCCATCCAAGCATTTAACCTTTAATCCAATTCCTTCGCAGATATCCCTGTTGGAGAAACTAGTAAAGAGCATGCCGCAACCTTAGAAACTTTGAATGAAGCCAGCTTCCTTCACCACACCATCGTGCACCTTCTAACCATTGAAAACCTTCCTTGATGTGGTTTACTACATCTTGATCGCACCATTGTCCCTATAACTACTCCACTAGTAGTTTTAAATGCCTACCCGGTCTTCAGCCCTTGCTCGCAGCTCTGGCGATAATCTTCAAGGGAAGTTGAAGGTCCATCGGGTATGGCAAATATTGATGAACCTGTTGATAGGGCAGCATAAGAGCCGGTCATTGGTGAAATTTCGGGAAGGGAGGCTAAAGGAGCTGGGATGAAAACGATCTCGAAATAAAGTGAAGGTGAGGGAAGGAAAAGAAGAGATAAGTGAAGAGGAAGAAATAGTGAAAAGAGAAGATAAAGAGAATATCGAGGGAGGCGATAGTTAATTCGATGTTAGTCTAGAGGGAGATGAATCATTTGGCGAGACGTCTCCTAAAGGCACTGAGCTTCCTTCTTCGCCTCATCTGAAAAATATTATCAAATCTCCAAAGAAGGCGATAGGAACGAGCACGCCGCTTGTAACCAAGGTGACTCCTCTGGTGGGATCTTTTGGAGATATCTTCGGCTCCTAAAGTGACTTTGATATTTCCATTGAAGGTCTCCTTAAGGATGGCTCTCCGGGCTTTAGCTTTTGGCCTGGGGATATCCTAGCTGAAGGTGGAGAGACTCCATCTTACTTGCTTTTGAACATGGTCCGTAGAGTACATAGGGGAGTCATCGACACTCTACACTACACTAGAATTATGAACACACAACCCTGCATTCATTTGCGTTCAAAAATTCCAAAACTTATACACTTTCTTCTCACTTTAGGCATCGTAACAAGAGATAGTTACAACAAGCTCCAAAATGACATTGGAGAATCGAGAAGGCGGATACCTAACCCATATCTACATCGTTCCAGCTATTGTAAGGGACAAGAATACAAGGAGGAGTGCGCTAGATGCAAAGAAAGAGAATGAAAAGCGGAAGACGATCACCGTGCAGAATGAGAGGGAAAGAAAAGGCTGGCCGAAGAAAGGAAGCCTAATGATCTAATTAAGTGACATAAGGACTTGATGATTACTGCGATTGCTTTTCCAGCATTTCTCTACCTCGCTCAGAATCCTAAATTCCTACTTTTTAGCAGACTTTTACTTCTTGCTCCTTAACTACAACATTTCCTCCTTATTCCAAAGGAATCTCTGCTCGTCCCCTACTATTCTTGCTCCATTATCCCGCATGCTGGCTGCTTTCCTGGACCTCTTCTTGCATGGTGTCATGTTTGATAGTGATATCCAAAACATTTCAAAGGAAGAAGCAGATTAGGAATTCTAGTGGATTCAAATGCTCATCGACTAGGGCTATGACTGGAAAAAGCTATGTTATGCCCCCTCCAAGGTCAACCGAATTAATCATATGAACATCCAATCCTTCGAATCCGAGAAAAAGACTTATGATAGCCTCATCGAGGGGTACAATGGAGACTTGGAGAAGATGTAGGCAGAGAGAGATACTGCACTGGATTATAAAGCCAGAGCCTACAGCCTAATGGAGGAGATGAGGAAGGCACACACCAATATCGAAATTATTCCGAAGGACCTATTGAAAACTTCACATCAGGAGAACGCTGCTTTCAAGATGCAACTTGCTAAAAAGAGCTTGGCCCTTACTGTAGAGAAAGAATCTAGTTGTTCCAATGACAAAACCATTGAAGAACAGGTTGCCGAGATTCAAAGGCTTCATGAGGAAAATGAGAAACTCGCAATTGGGCTATTATTGGTAAAGACCAAAAAATTGGACATGGAGTCGACTACTCCTTCACTACCCAAGAATTGAAAGACCTCAAAGAGAAAAAGGAAAAAGAGAGGGAAGAATTGAACTATGCTCTCTAGCAATTCTTCACCTGCGTGATTTAATTCAAGAAACTAAAATGGTTGGGGAGTGCATATGTGACACCCCACCTCTATACCTATACTACTAGTATTACTAAGTAATACCATCTAGTAATATAGAGAATGAGGTTTGTTAAGAGCGACCTGATGAGACTATTACCTTGGGCTAACACTGACACGTCATTCTTATAAAAAAATTGGGGATCTGAACTAAATAATTTACATGTGCAATCTTGGCACAAAGCAATAACACATAGGTTAAAATAAATAGGAATAATATACAATATCAGTCATAGAATCATAGATTACGGCGAAATAATATACATCATATACAACTACAAAATATGAGTTTACAAAATGATAATACTAGACCCACATATCTAATATATACAATATCACATTCAAACCAGTACAAGGCTACTATCTAAAGTAATATACATAACATCCTATACAAAATATGTCCATATATGTATGTATGTATGTATGTATATGTATATATATACATACATAAGTTAAACTCAAACTATCAAAAATAGTTTATCCCCATGCTAGTACACATGTCCAAGGTTAGCGAGTACGGTACTTGTAGAGTCTCAGCCTGACTTGAGTGTTATAAAAATAAATGGATCAGGCTATGTCTAATTTAAAGATGTGAGAATAATATATCACAATAATATATGACTACACACAATTATAAAGTTATATAAAATATGTCAATCCAAGTCAACTCAAAATGATATATCACAAGAAAATCACCATTTCATAAAACACTCAAGTCTCTCATAGACTATTATACGCAAATATGGTGATTCACATATGTCCATTAAAAATCAATATAACTAAAATAAATTCATATAAGGATATCACCAAATCAAAGGCACTGTCCCTTTGTGGAAAAAATAGGTACAGTCCCTTCTTGGATAAATCACCGAAACAAGAATGTAGCTACTAGAAAGCTGCCGATTATTGCTATCTCTTCATGGGCAACTCAAAAAATGTAGCCAATGGTAAGCTACTAAATGCACAAATAGAGGTACAGTCCCCTCCTAGACAAAGGTACAATCCCTTCATGGATTAGTGATAGCTAGTCACCCTCAAAAGCCTACAGAGACCATCAATTATCTCCATAAGAGGGTAGCATCCTAGAACCGTCTAGTAAGTACCAGGATCATGAACGATCAAACGGATCGTCAAAGATCATCAAAATCATGAGTTATATTTTTCTTAGGGATCTATCAGCCCATGAAACCTAGTGATATCCAAGTATTTATGAAAAGCTAATAATTTCCACTTAATATATTCTATTCAACGAGTTATAAAAATAAGCAGAAGAATTGTACAAAAAGTCACATACCAATCTGTACGATTCAACCGTTTATTAAAATTCCTCAGTTAATAGAAAAGCACGAAATCTCAATAAAATCCAAATCCCTAATAAATAAAATAAAAGAGTTTAAAATAATTATATATTGTCAAAGATATAATTTCCCAAAACCACTTCTAAATCCTTAATTTCATTTTAAAGAAGAGTTGTTTATTTACAAAGGCCTGAAAACTCTTCCAAAATTATTTAAATAACTTCTATAATCAAGATTACTTCAAATAAGATAATTTCTTTTATAATATCTTTTATAAAAGAGCAGTATATTTTTATTTGCTTTCAAAACATTCTCATATTTAAAATATAATTAAAATAGTGATTTTAGCAGATTGTACATAAATTAAATCAATTTAAAAGCTTGAAATGGATATCGAATAGGAAATGAGTGATGAATTTAATATGGTTTAATAATATTTCCTAAAATAATTTGAAAAAGAATCCAAAAATAGAAAAAATCACATTCGAGAATTTTTCGAATTATTTATAACCATCCGCCAAAATTATTCATCAAGTCGAGAACCATTTTAACGATCCAAGTAGCCTTTTCGGCAAACTCCGATCACACAAATAATGCACAAACATCACAAATTCTAACTACAAAAATCAATTCCATTTTGATGGTTTTCCAACATACATGCAATTTCATAATCGACAATCGAATCAAATCCAATATTTAAGCTCACAATTCAACCACCAAATAAGTTGAAACCATAGCAAGCAATTTTACTTCAAGCATTTCAATCATTCGCTACCAAATATTATCTCAATTCATAATCAAATAAGGCATGCAAAAGGGATGTAGTCATCTTTAAATATAGATGTGTGACTTACCTAAACCAATTGCTTGCATTTATTTACATTATGCCTCAGCCTGCACCCAAACCCAAGCATGCTCTACCCAAACGATTTCGCTCCGCCTAAGCTTGCAATGCCTGATTCTCCGCCTTGTTCATGTATGCAATCATCTGACCAGCGTCGCTTTGTCCCTCAGTCACACATGAACCACCTACTTCACAACCTCCGAGAGTAGCAGCAGCTTCCTCGACCTCTAATTGCCAACCGTTAATACCGCCGCTTCCATTGTCGCGTTAACCGATGTCGATTTCGTCGCTTTCATTGCCAGTTGCTCGATCGTGGTGTCTTTCGTAGTTTGCGTGTACTGTCCCCCTTGCTGATATCGTTGCCTCCGAGAGTGTCCATTGTTCGTTTTATTATTATTATTTTTTCTTTTTATGTTGCTGTCGAATTGGGGATTAGGCTAGGCAAGAAGAATGAAGGGTACGTGGGGTACGTGTTAGAATTTGAGAAAATAAGTGAGACTATGGCCTAACTTTGATTTGGGCTTTATTTATTAAGAAGTTAGTTAGTTTTATTTTTCCATCTTGGTCCATCTGTTTGATTCAATTTTAATTAAGTTATTTTCTTCCTTTTCTTTTGATTAGCCCAATTATTTACTCTATTATTACAAATTCATTAATATTTCAACTATTTTAATGGCATGAAAATTATTCATTCTTTTAAAATAATTTATATTGAAACAAAATATTTTTATTCGATTTTCAGTATATTATTAAAAAGAGTTTATTAAATAATTCATTAAACAAAAATCTTTTACTAAATAGATTTAAACCAAATAAAATGTTATTTTTAAATAATAATTATCAAAAAACCCAATTCAAATATTTTCATTTAAAATTAAATTTATTTATTATTATGGTGTAGAAAGCAGGGTTGTTACAACATATACTATAACTCTCGTTGATGCTTGGAGGAAGCGCTGCGCCATTCAGAAGCAGCCGTTGAAGGCCTCACCGAAGAAGAACTGATGGTCAAGTACCTTGATGCAGAAGATATAATAAAACTTGAAAAGGGAAAGGCTATCCTTGCTAAAGAAGACATTGTTGCTGCTATCGAAGCTTCCACTAGCCCAAGTGCATCGGGTCGAGCAGAATCACCAACTCTAAAATACCAAAAACTTTTGATAGATATTCTTGTGACCAAGGGGCTAGGTCTGGAGCCACCAAACTATCCCAACATTAGTAGCGACCACTTCCGTCGAACACTATACTCCTCCCTTTATCGATCAACCAATCTAGCACTCACCCAAAGAAGATGAAGTTTCCAAATCTCCTGGCCAGCAATCAAGTCTGGGCAAAGGTATTTCCCTTGTTTCACTAGTTTTTGAGAAGCTCCAGTTCTTGCGAGAATCTGTTTCTAACTTTTAACATTCTGTTTTCCAACTTGTAGGTCATCTGCATCTTCCTCCTCCACCATCAACCACTCAAGGCTTGGTCCTACGGTTACCTTCACATGTCGACTTTCGCCTCCACGGGACTTACCACTCCTATCGCTCCTCCAAGTCCTGACCCAGTGGCTGATTTTGAGATAATAGCAGCTCTGGAGAACTCGGAGGACGTGTCCTTGTCCGTGAAGGAAGACGTTGCTACAACAATCACCACAGACTCGACCGATCAAATTACCTCAGTAGAGAGATTGAAGATTGACCTTTCCAAGATCAAGGTCAAGACCGAACCTAGAACTGAAAAATCCATCAGTTCTACTCCAACAAGCTCCTCTAATAGACTTTCTCCTATCAAGCCGAAGCCCCTTAAGGTCAAAACCTCTGAGGCTCCTATTGGAAAGTCTGGTGAGTCCATTACTAAAACCGGGGGAGAAACCGCGCAGTCCTTTGATACTCACGAAGAGGGGAAAAAAGGTGGACGAAAGCATAAGAAACAAACCTATGGCTCGAGCAGCTGGGGTAGCAAGAGAAGGAAGAATAAGTGGATGATTCCTAAGGCTTGTAAGCGAGATGGTCTTTTGATCGTGCATTTTGTTTTCCATTTTGCTGTATAAAGGCCGTGTTTGTGTGGGAGCGGCCCCCGCTACCTTTGTATATAAAAGCTGAAGTAATGAAAGGTCACTTTTGTTATATAATCTTTATTCCATTTACTTTTCCGCACTTTTATGTACTATACCTGCTTATATACAACTGCTTGCATATATAATATAACTACATGTATTGCAATTTACCTAAATTATACATGTCTATTTCAGTGCAACGCTTTTACTTACTACAACTCTACGCATATAAACAAAATTTATGCGGTTTCTTTAGTCATATACCATTAATTTGCCTTGTTCATAACCGTTAAAGTCTTCCGTTTGACAAAACAAGATTACAAGCTTAACTAACTCCATGGTTATTCGTATTTTTGTTAGATTAAATTTCCTTCGATCGATTATTAACAGTAGATCATCCAAGCTCTATGTTACTCCCAATTGCCAAGGAGCATTAGTTGGAATATTTATTTCATTTTTACACATTTTCACCGTGAACCAAATCCTATTCATGGGACTTGCTATTCCAAATGCCAAAATCCAAGCATTAGTAGGAGACAAACATTGTGGGGTTAATTATCCTATCGCCCCCAGCCCGATCGCACTTTCCTAATCTTGATCTTGGGCTGAAAAAATCCAATAACACCTACCTCGGATTTTTAATAACTCTCCTTGCCTATCCTTGACCAAGCGCATGCCACTGTACTGCTAGTGCAGTCATGGAATCCAATCCATTTACCAGTTCCTATCTCCGAGAATCAACGATTTGGGCGCCTATCTTTAGGCTTCTGCCCCCAGCTACGTCTATTGCACAACGTCAACCAAGAGTGTCCATCATCAGTTTCTATTTCCACGTTGGCTAAGCATGGTCGGTAGAATTTTAACCACACACCAGTTTCTATCTCTTGAAGCTGGCACTTTGATTGTCTAATTCCAAGCATTCCTTTTTTACATTGCCTTAACCCAGGAAATGGCCAATACCTAGAGGTTGGGGTCGAATTATCTAATTGACCCCTATGTGGTCAGTCCTTCTTTATGTTGCCTAACTCTGGGCAATGGAAAATACCTAAAGCTTAGGGTCGAATTATCGATCAACTCTTGAGTAGTCATTCCTTCTTGATATTGCCTTGTTGGAACTTGGCCAACTCGCAACAAAAGGAATGGGTGAATTTCAATTTTTTTTTACCATTTTAGATCTTTATTGGGCCTAGGAAGTCTAATCTATTTAGAACATTTCTAAATTTTCTTTTAAATAAAATTTTTGTTTTATATAAAATTTTAAATTATATAGTTTTATTTAGTTTATGTCTTTATACATACACACACACACACATACACACGTGTATCATATATACATATATGTGTGTGCATGTGTAACATATCAACCCATACAAGGTAAAACATGCCCATATATAGATGCTGGGATTTACATCGCAATGGGCACGTTAGCTCATCCAATATTCAAGTATATATTGTCCAAATATATGTATGTATATATACACTACAATTTATATAGGTATTATAAATAAATGAATGTGTGTGTGTATATATCAAGTTTTGTTTAAATAATTTTAACTAAGTATATAAATATTTTTATACATATGGTTATATATTTATATATATAATCATATGAATAAAATAATAATCTTACATACAAATTATATAATAGATTTATTTAAATATAATTAAATTATTTATAAATATTAAATTAGCTTTTTTTTAAAATCGTGCGTAATACATATGTACACATACGTATAATATATTAATTTTTTTAAATTTTGAAATACACACACAAATATATGTATAATATATACATATATATATATATATCTACAAATTAATAAAATACTTAAAATAAATTTTATTTTAAAATATTAAAGTCTAGGACTTGCATACAACCAAACAACTTTGTGACAGCATTACTTGAATATTAGAATCATCTATGCATATATAATAAAACATTATAATTGAGAATTAACGACTATATTTTGATTAAACATACCTTAAACCAAATGCCCCAAAGTACACCCTGAAAAGATTATTTATGTCCTCTTGAAACGATTTTCGATTCATCGATGAATTACTTTGTTAAATTCACCGATGATTATCATAGAATAAACATGTGTATTTGATACACAAGTAATGAATCTATAATAAGTTCATAGAATATGAAATAAAAGTAGAAAAATAACATGCAAAGGAAATAATGGAGTTCGATTTAATCGAATAAGTGAGTGTATTGGAAAAGAGTCCTAAAAGTGCCTAAAATGAATAAGGTTCAATCTCAAAAATCACTTCTCCTTATGGTACATAATGATGTATCAACAAAGAGTAACTGGACTTGGTTGGACAAAGTATGATTGATGATGAGTGAAGTTGAGTTGACTTCTTTCTACAAGAAAGTATACTTAATAATAGTACACAACGTTAAATTTAATTTCATTTAAGCACTATTTACGAAATCATACAAGATACGAGTTGATAAGTAATCCCCACATATCATAGATTAATCATTTGACATGTTGTGTGAGTCGAGAGATTGTGCGTAACAATTTCCTATGAAGGATCTTGTATGAACCATCCAAAGGAGTTTGGAAGCGACCCACAATTGGTTGACTAATTTATGTTATGAACCCAAAGTTAAGTCAGTTTTATACATAAATGCTATTCAGAAAATATTTATGAATGCCTATTGCATTGTAAGAAACACTTTTTGTTTCAAAAAAGCAAACATCGTGAAGAAGGAATTTCTTTTGCAAATAATTGAAAGTAAAATGAATTTGGATACGATTCAAAGATAAAACTGATTACATAAGATGAGATGAAAATAACCAAGCTTTCACAGACACAACACATTAGAATATCTGATAGAATTTTCATATATTAAAGAGTACTTACGATTTTCTCATCAATGTCGAGAAAAGAATTTCTGCAATTGTTCATAATCCACTAAGAGTATTGGCTTTGCTATATGGCATGATGCTCAAATCCGAAATGGGTTCCAGGTACATTATCAAAGTATGATTTTGATAGTTGCACCTAAAATGGTATGAACCATCGACCACAAATGTGTCTTTAAGAAAAATACCAATGCAATTGGAATATAGCAAGCAATGTTAATAAGAATAACATCGCACATTGCAATTTTTGAAATTGAAGTAACAAATTCGCTATTCAATGTGCTTAAGTTAATTCAGATTTTACTAGCAAAATTATCGCCCAACATAATTTTGAATTTTGGTACATAACTGTTGGAACATAAGTTCTAAATAATGATTTAGAATAGACTGGCTGCATATAACAACCAAAATGCCTCAAAGTTAGTGGGAGCGATATTGAGTTTATAGATTTCAGATGAGACTAAGAATTAATATTAAAGTACCATTCGACAAGCATTAGAATTGAGCAAATATTATGATAGAGAAACAAATAGTTTGATTTTCTATCAAAATTAGAGGAGGCATGTGTCTATGTTTAAATAACATATTACTGATTGCTAAAATGCAAAGAAATCAAAAGGTACTTAGATATTTCTAAACTATAGGTAAGCAACATATTACTGATTGTTAATGATGTACCTATGTTTAAAATATTATATAGTTTGGTTTCATAATATTAGATATAGGATTTAAAAATGGAATCTTTATAATTAGTATAATAGGATGTCGGGTTGTCTCAATTGATATACACATGCCCCATATTAAAATGTTTAATATGGAACATATAAGATGGATTCCTTATGCATCGACAATAGGAATTATCTTATATGCTATATTGTCTGCTATATATATTTCATCGTCAGGTACACTAAGCGAATACCAAGCCTGAATTATGATCGCTAAGTGGTGGTTAAGAGTATCACCGAGTATTTACGAAATACTAGAGAATTTTCTATAGAACCAACGAACTCCTTATAAATGAGTGTTTGGACTAAAACTTCATAAGTGGTCTCAAGCAAAGTATGTCAACCTTAAATTCATGCCCAACCTTAGTTAGGGAACTATAAGTTAGATATGTCCAACTAAGAATTGTGGCTAATTCAACCAATAGGCAATGTATGTTATCTTGAATAAGTGCATCAATAAAAGCAATGTAAACATATAAATGCGTAAATTTATAACTAAGATCGAGGTGATTCCATATGTTGAGAATTTCATGACATTTTTATATGATAACAGTGCCATGATATAGATCACTAAAGAACCTAAAGCTCACTAAAAGTCAAGGAACATACTTCGAAAAGTTCCACATGATAGACGGTTTATCAGTGTTGGAGAGAATTGATTGACAGAGTAGGTAATTAAAACCATATAGCATACCTGTTCACTCGGGGTCGATCAGTTCTAGAAAACTGATCGATATAATGAGAGTAAGATTCCATAATTAACCATAAGTACAAGTGGAAGATAAGAGAGTTAAGGGTACGCCATAGAGGTAATTATGTAAATGGTTACATATATCTTACTCTATATCCAATCTTGTTCACAATGAAAGTGTTTACCTTTTATTATATACTTCATATATATTAATCAACTAATTAATTTAGTATATTAACTAGAAAATCCTTAAATGATATATTATGTAATAATAATTACAAGTACATGTAATCATGAGAAAATTATCAAAATATAAAATAATATATCATTTTAAATATTCTTGGTTAAGATGATTTGAGAAAGGATATCGATACATCCGTAAGGACCAGAGTATGTAACACACTCCAAATGTTGGGCAGTGTATTATTCATTGTTTTTGGGGTACCAAGGGGTTACGTATTAATAATTATTGGATAATTATGGAATGACTCACTCAAGCGTTTCTAGTTGGTCGATAATAATTAGGTCAAACAAGAAATCTTAAAACAACAATATTACATAATTCTCTCGACTTGAGAATACAGTTGAGCTTCAATGTGAATATTCCACTCTGATTATAGTGAAATCATGGCATGATGAACGTTGAGTGATGATAGTTGGGTCTGAGCTGAAGCATTGGAAGTGAAACACTATTCAATAGAGAATTCGTCTCCTCTGTTGTACGAGGTTAGTATCACGGTCAACTGTATGAAACTCAAAGTCAAAATCTCTGGCCAAAGTAGTACGGTTAATAGTTAATGTTGAACTAAGGACAGTTTATGGACTAACCAAGTTGAATGTAATGATATTGCAATTTTGACAAAATCCAAATTCCATAAATTCTCAAGTGATGTAGAGTTGATGAAGAGAATCGATGCAAATATTCATTACTAAAAGGTACTGCTTAAATGGTAAAATTTGATTTTACTGATAAAGATGCATAAACGACAAACTCGGTTAAATTGTCACACCACTACCTAAGGTGACATGTGAATATTAATATTAGAATTGTTTGATATTAATCGCTAACATAATTTATAGCTATGAGTCGCACAACCATATTAGTGAATTCTTTGAAATATGATACAATTTAATTGATTTTGTAAATTATTATAAATTAATCAAAGTAATTAATGTTTATAAAACATTACTTATCTATTTATTTGATGTATTGAGCAATGTTAGTATTTTTTGGGTGGCATTAGTAATTAATTTGATGCATTTATTAAAGTTATATATGTACATATTGATATATGATATTGATACCCATTTAAATATGATTTAAATGATATTATTTGACTAATGGGTTTTTGAGTTTTAATGGCCAATATGGGTCCACTATTAGGTCGGTCGTACGGGGAAGTTGGTTGTAATTTTAGATAGATATGAATATTTGGGAGAAAGAGTAAAATAAGGAGAATTTGTCTCCCATTCTCTCTCTATTTAACCAAGCTAGCCTCCCCATTTTTGACTCTTGCTTCCTCGTCTCCTTTGGTGTAAGCACCTCTCCATCCATCCCATAACCAAAAGAATCAAGCAAAAATTACATTAAATCAAAAATTACATCTAGAGACAATATACATCATTCAATAGTAGATTATACAATAATTTAATAGGTGCGTTTGTAGTCTCCTGTTATTATTTACTATTATATTACACTTTAATGTTTATGCTAAATAATATTGTTGTTTAAATACTTATATAGAATTAAAAAAATAACATTTCGTTTCAATCATGTGAAATGTTATTTATATTGTTTTTAAAATTTTAAATTAATTTTTTAATAATCTAAAATGATTTTTACAAGTTTTAAATTATATATATATTACGTATATTTAAAATTGTTTATAAATTATATATAATTACGTTTTCACTTTAAATAGATTAATTTTTAGATCCATTTATATTAATAATATATTATGTTCTATTTTTAATAATTTGGACAATGTTTATATTAATAAATATAAGTGTATTTAATTTACAAAACATATAATAAATAGTTTTGAGTTTATTGTTTAAAAATCAATTTTATAACTGAAAGAAAATACAATTTTGAAAATTACATAGTTTGATTATTTTATGCACTTTAAATAGTTTGTATATTTAAAGAAATATTATTTTCGACAATGATAAAATTTTACATAAAATCTAAAATATGTGTTTTAATTATGAAAAAAAATTGATTGATTTTTATAGATCTAGATTTGAATTTTGAATAGTTTACTTGGTCAAAATTTGATTTTTTTAGGTATTAAATTTGAATTTTGAATTTCATTGACTTGGTAAAAATCAAAACAAATATTTCAAAATTTAATTTAATATAAAAATTATACAACTATTTATATGTATTTTTAAATAATGTTTGTGGCAACCATTGCGCATATAAATGATGAATACTTACGTTGTAGATGTAAATCCCAACATCTATATACATTTACTTTAACTATGTACGCATTCTTATTTTGCACATACACTTCATATTGATATACTCAAAACTATTTAGACATAAACTAGTTCATATACACTATATAATAAATAAACAAATAAAATTTGATTTTATTCAAAATAACTAGATTGGATCTGTAAAACCCATTAGACTTCATTAAGCCAGCTATGATCCAAATAGCGGAAAATGTTGAAATCTACCCATTTCACTCGCTGCAGATTGACCCAGCTCTAACAAAAAGTATTTGAGATGATAAGAACCAATGCTAATAACCTTAGGTCAGACAAAAGTCCAGTATAAGTAATCTATGATATAAAAATAAATAACATATGGTATAAAGAATCATATCTGACATATCCCTGCATCCAACAAGTCAGCACATATAAAAAGTATATGCTAAACTATCACTATATGAGGTAATGCTACACAAAATGTAGCCTAGGGTGTTAGGGTGTCTAACCCAATAATAACTACATCACATGACATTCGCATCAAGCATAGCAAACATGAAAAAAATAACAACCATCACATAGTCTCGCATATCTCATTCAAACGCCATTGGATATAGGATAACTCGTATGACCAATGCAGATGGTTAGCGACTACTTAACATAGCGGCTTCATAGTTGGATGAACCTTTGCCCACGCAGATGGCTAGGAATTTGACATACGCAGACATCTAAAAATACTAGTACATGCAGACTACTCGCTCCTGGTTTTCAAGCACATCACAACCTACGAGTTATCCAATAATCTCTTGGCACAGCTTCAGATAGTAGAACCACCACTTCTGCTACTCCACAAGTCATCATCATTCTGAACTTGCTTGCTTGGTTGATCATTAGATGCTCTACACTTCCCACTAGAAGTACTCAATCTATATCACGCCCAATATGGTACAACGCTTCTTCTCCCCTTTATTTCCTCTGCTTGTCGTCACAACCTGACCTACGACCGCCGCTCTCAACCGATTTCCAGTCTACAAGCGTGGATCTCACAACTGGGCGTTAAGGTGGGGTTCTGATGGTTTTTCTTCTACGCCGATGCTTCCCCATGCAACTGCTACTGCCGTGGAGGATTGCCGGAGCGTGGTTGAGAGCCGATGTGCGTCGAATTCCTCCGGAAAGAGGCGACGTCAAGCTCTACTTGGAATTCAAGGCAAACGAATTCGAGCTTGATGCCTGACGTCGATGGATCGGTGATAGGTGGTCAAACTCGATGTCCTATTTTGATTTCCAGGAATAAGGCAGCTTAGAAGAGAAGGAGTGGTACTGCCTTGAACCGATTCAACTTAATAAATATAGGGGGAGAACTTTTATCTTTTTGAAGGGCGAATTTTTTATTATTGAAAACTCGGCTGTGATTTTAAAAAGAAAGAGGAGGAGGGAAACGTGAAAGGAGAGGGAAGCATGTATTACACGATAGGGGACAACGATTTGAGGGGAGCAGAAAAGTTCTGATGTGAAGTATTGAAATATAGATATATATATTTATAAATTTAAACTGTCTCGATTTCGCAGCTCAAAATCTCATCCTCCTATCGAGGCGTGCCACTAGGCGTTTATAATGTTATACCCCTATTCCGAACACAATGGAAAAGGTTTTGAGTCCTAATTCGATCGTATGGAGAAGATAGCTTTTTGGACCCAATTATTATATTGAATTTTCGATATAAATTTCAGCGTGTTTATGTCCCGTACGATCACACGATAACTCCAAATGCTACGAAATTTGAAATCCGATAATAATATACTATTATGGATCTAATGGAACTGGTTTCATCGAAATCCGAGACTGTGCCCCGAAAGGCTATTTTAAATGTCAATTTAATCGATATATTTTCAAATCTGAACAAACCACCTTTAAATTAAATTTTAAAGCTTTTACTATTTTCAATATTATCAATATAAATTTTATAAGCCTTTAAATTATTTTTAACAAGCTTGAAACTCCATATTCAATATTTTACCCAATTTCTAATAATTAAATTCAATAATTTAATTATCCAATAGATGGTTATATTTGAAATCCAAGTTAAAAATTAACTTTTAAATATTTAAAATCAATTAATTATTCCAATTTCAAATGTCCAAAATTCCGGGTCGTTACATTCCTTCCTCCTTCTAAGAATTTCATCCCCGAAATTGCTAGTGAAAATATTGCTTAAGTTCTGATGTGAAAATAGAGAGCTTAAGAACTTAAGCAATATTGTTCTAATATAAAAGAATGTATTTTAAAATTTGAATTTAAATGGTTTGGGAAAAATAAAAGGGAATTTTGAAAGTAAAATATGAAATTGATGTTCCAGATTTAAATAAGGTTTTAAACCAGAAAAAGGAAGTGAATTTGAAATTAGGGTGTTTGGAAATTTTTTTGGGTAAATCAAGAAATAAATTTCAAAATGGAATTAATTCAGAAAATCGACTTGAAAATCGATTAAATGTTTTGAAACAGTGATTAAAAGGAGAATGAGACTATGGAATTTATAAACTGGGTTTATAATATAAAGTGAAATATTTACCAGTGGATAATTTGAAAATTATAAATTCACGATGGGAATTTATAAGGAGATGGTAAATCGTTTTTAAAAATAAATGGTGGATTATTTATAGAAAATGTGAGAGAAAATTTAAGGGATTGGGACGTAAATTAAACTGGATATGAATCGAGAAGGATTTATAAATGATTAGACGGGCTATATTGGAGGGGAAAGTGTATTTTCCTAAAAAGCTAAGTATATTTTCAAAAGAAAGATTTTTAAGTATAAATTAGAAGTTTTAAAGATGTTTTAAAAGAACGTTTTTAGAAAAAAAAATTATTTAATTATTTTAAAAGTGTTAAAGTAAATAGCAATTAAGTTAATTATAGTAGTTAATTATTTTTAAAGGTTAAATTAGTATTATGATTTAAAGGATAATTATTAAATATTTATACTTTATATGATAGCTTTATTTTAAAAGTAATTTTTGGCTAAAGTTTTACTTGGAAAATTATTATAGAATTTCATAACTATTTTTTTAAATAAAGTAATTTAAGTAGCTTTATTTTAAGTATTATAAGTGTATATTTTTGAATAAAGCGATTTAATTTATTTAAAAACTAAATTAAGTAAGACTTGGTGTTTTTCAGTGGAAATAAAATAATTGGTTGAATGATTGTTTAATTTGATAGTTAAATAACTGACTATCAAATCTGGACCCAAATGTAACTTTGGAAATATCTAGAAGAAATACGGGAATTATATGGTACAGTTACCGTTCGAGGTGCTATGTTGTAGGTATAAACTCGTTGTGTTCCTCTAGGACGTTTATAAGGAAATCCATCCACTACGGTTAGGAGGTGATCTCCGATCTTATTTTCATTTGTTTATTTCCTAAAGAACTGGGGTTGAGTTCACCGGGAATAGCGAACGTTGTTTCGAAGAGACCGGGATCGGATTTGCTACATTACAGCAAGATAGGGGGTTCTCGCTTCTTGTTTGGTGGCGAGTAGGAGACTCTTACCCCTACATGTCCTGGAGTGGTTGGTTGCAGTCAAGAGGCTGGCCGTAAAAGCAAATTCGAGGTACTAGTGTCAGCCACGGCGAAAAGTGGCCGCTACTGGGATGCTTAAAAAAGCCTACCAGTCGTGACATTTTGGTATCAGAGCTGAAGGTTAAGTGAGAACCTTGGCTTTGGTGGGGATTACTCATTAGAAATAAGGTCAGTAGTACCCTAGGATGAGTTTGAGTGTATTAATAGATATGAGCGTGTATTTGTTAGTGAATATAAAATTGTTTTATACCGTGTTGACTGATTTGTTGAGTGGTTATGGATTCTGGTCAATACGAGTAATTAACATTATTGATAGGGATCTCTAAGCACTATAACAGAACAATTCGACACGGTATTATTTTAAAATGGGGTAAATGAAATAATTTTACCCAAATTATTTTTATATACAAAGGTAATACTTTTCGTAAATTATTATAGTATAAGGTTGCTTGGTTGTTAGGGAATGATAATATTAAACTATTATCATTGTTGTGTAGAAATTAAAATAAGAAATTTATGTTATAACCAAAGGTAAGAGAAATAATTCGGAATTCGTGAATATGAATTTATAAGTGTGATTTATAGTTTGAAATGTTTTCCCAAGGTCTTGGAAAATAATAATAATATTAGTTGGAAATATTTTGAATTGGAGATGAATATATTGAGATTTGGAATAAAAATATTTAAAAATGGTTTTTAAAGGAATAAAAGCACTGAACTCACTTCGGTCGCTGTAAAATAATTTCGGTGATGACTGCAGCATCATCGATGTTCATTTTCGAGTTTCCAAGAGAGGAATTGCTACCTGAAAGTTTTGAATTGGAATTTGTGTGCAAAACTGATTTGGTTTGAAATTCAAAGAATAATCTGATATACCAAGGGATTTTGGATATAGTTGATTTCAAAGGTGATTTTGAAGTGTTGAGTAATTGTTTAAAAACTCTAGAATCTTATTTAAAAATGTTTATGGAATATAAACGAGTTTGGGAAATTATAAAATTTGAAATTTGTTAGAATAAAATTTAACTTGAAGAAGAGTTAAATTAAAGTAAGTGTGAAAACGAAATAAGTTAGAAAGGTAAGCCAATTAAATGAAGAAAATTAAAGAGACTAGTGAATGGAATGTAAATAAGTAGGAAAACTAATAGAAGTTTAAAATTTAAATTGAAGTGGAATTTAACTGAATTAAGTCAAATAAAGGTGAATTTTGAGGAAAAAGTCTAAGTAGACTAAATGAAATGGCCATTGAAATAAAATTCATCAAGATGGAAATAAAATTTTGAATGAACAAATTAATTTAATGTGTAAGTAAATAGTATTGAAATTGAAAATTGGAATGATGTTTAAATTTGAATCATGTTAAATAAAGTGAAGTTGAAAAATTAGTTCGAGTGGGCTAAAATAAAAGTTTGGAAATATAATTTGTTTGAGATATGAATAAATTAGTGAGTGGAACTAATTAAAGAAATGGTTTATTAAATATGGTTTGAGATAAGGTGAATAGAATTCAACATTCAAAATAGAGAGATAAATTGAATTCAGATGAAATTGAAATTTAAAATTTGAATAAGAAATTGATATAAAACTTCAGTGATGGAGTGGAAATAAATCTAAGAACATTGTATAAAAATGTATAAGTTGACTTAAGGAAAGTTGAGGGTGAAATTCTTAAGTAAAATTGGTATTGGGAAAAATATATTGAGTAAGTATTTGAATGAAGATTTAATAAAGGTGTGTGAAATGATAAGTGTGGATAAGTGAATGGAAATCAAAATAAATGTGAGTAGAAAGAAATTGGTATGAATAATAATCAATTGGAAATTAACACGTAAGTTGTACGTATATTATATTATTCGCATAATGATTTGATCCAGATTCGAACATAGAATTTCGAGATATTTATATTGATCCGAGTTAGGATTTTTCACTCGATTTTCGACGGCAAACCCTGGATATGGATTTTTGATTGATTTTGAAATTCTCTATCATAGTATATGGCTATGCAAGGAGAATGACAATTTCTGATCAAGGAACCGGATCTGAGTCCGCACTAGGGAGTCGGGTGAACGATACTAGTTCGGAAGTGAAATTGTGTGATCGAGTGAGCGATCAGATTTGATATTGCGTACGGATGATATATGTGCATCGTACGGGCTTAAGTAAAGCAAATATTGAAAAGTTTGTAAAGAAATGAATAAAATGATTTTGAATTCTATGATTGGATATTATAGGTAAGCAGGGTGTAGGAAATTAAAAGCAAAGCTAAATTGATGTTTTCGATTTCAGGAGATAAATTTGATTGCCCGACAAAAAGGTATGTATTTAAATTGTCATATGAAATTTGATGATCTTCTTTTAGAGCCACTTGGCTTTTGTTTTCTTTTGAAAATTTGGGGCCCGTAGAGGCGTTTTATAATTGTTCCGATCTAGTCGCGCAAAGGAGACGCTGGCGAAATTTTTCAAAAATTTAAGGAGTTAGAAAATTTTTGAAGAAAATTGTGATAGTTTAAATTTTGGTTTTAAACTATAATTGGAATTATTGAGGAGATAATATTATTTGGAACCTATGGATGGGTCTGGGAAGTTAGTTAGAGTGATAGTGTGTCCTTAATAAAGAGATTGTTTTGGAAAGTTGTTGAAACTATGTGGTTTTGAGAAATTAGTAACGGGTTTTGGACCATTCTTCTTACCTAGCAATTTCGGGGATGAAATTCTTAGAAGGAGGAAGGAATGTAACGACCCGGAATTTTGGACATTTGAAATTGGAATAATTAATTGATTTTAAATATTTAAAAGTTAATTTTTAACTTGAATTTCAAATATAACCATCTATTGGATAATTAAATTATTGAATTTAATTATTAGAAATTGGGTAAAATATTGAATCTGGAGTTTCAAGCTTGTTAAAAATAATTTAAAGGCTTATAAAATTTATATTGATAATATTGAAAATAGTAAAAGCTTTAAAATTTAATTTAAAGGTGGTTTGTTCAGATTTGAAAATATATCGATTAAATTGACATTTAAAATAGCCTTTCGGGGCACAGTCTCGGATTTCGACGAAACCAGTTCCATTAGATCCATAATAGTATATTATTATCGGATTTCAAATTTCGTAGCATTTGGAGTTATCGTGTGATCGTACGGGACATAAACACGCTGAAATTTATATCGAAAATTCAATATAATAATTGGGTCCAAAAAGCTATCTTCTCCATACGATCGAATTAGGACTCGAAACCTTTTCCATTGTGTTCGGAATAGGGGTATAACATTACAAATGCCTAGCGGCACGCCTCGATAGGAGGATGCGATTTTGAGCTGCGAAATCGAGACAGTTTAAATTTATAAATATATATATCTATATTTCAATACTTCACATCAGAACTTTTCTGCTCCCCTCAAATCGTTGTCCCCTATCGTGTAATACACACTTCCCTCTCCTTTCACGTTTCCCTCCTCCTCTTTCTTTTTAAAATCACAGCCGAGTTTTCAATAATAAAAAATTCGCCCTTCAAAAAGATAAAAGTTCTCCCCCTATATTTATTAAGTTGAATCGGTTCAAGGCAGTACCACTCCTTCTCTTCTAAGCTGCCTTATTCCTGGAAATCAAAATAGGACATCGAGTTTGACCACCTATCACCGATCCATCGACGTCAGGCATCAAGCTCGAATTCGTTTGCCTTGAATTCCAAGTAGAGCTTGACGTCACCTCTTTCCGAAGGAATTCGACGCACATCGGCTCTCAACCACGCTCCGGCAATCCTCCACGGCAGTAGCAGTTGCATGGGGAAGCATCGGCGTAGAAGAAAAACCATCGGAACCCCACCTTCACGCCCAATTGCGAGATCCACGCTTGTAAACTGGAAATCGGTTGAGAGCGGCGGTCGTAGGTCAGGCTGTGACGACAGGCAGAGGAAATAAAGGGGAGAAGAAGCGTTGTACCATATTGGGTTACAGGTTCATGACTTTGGTTTTGACCGTGTGGGATGTTGGTGAGTTTCTTTTTGTTTATCATGTAAAATATAATAAAAATATGTTAATCAATTTGTTAAAATGGAAATTTAAAACTTCAAGAGCTTATAATTTTATAACAAGTGGATGTGGAGAAATTGGGTTGCTAATAATTTTTATTAAGTAAATAAAAATTGGTTAATTAAATTCGTTCATGGGTAATTAATTTGAACTAAGTAATTAGTTGATAAACTTTAATTAAGGGTAAAATCACTAATTTATATAAAATCGAAAATTACTTATACAAGATTTAGATCGAGCGAAATCGACCAGGTGTGGGTTTAGAGCTGCGGAAGCTATGAAAAGGGATTTTTATTTGGGATGGATTAGCAAATTAAAAATCAAAGGCGAGTTAATCTCACTCAAATTGGATTACTGGTTAATTTAATAGTTAAAATTAAATTATTGGTTGATTGATTGAATGTGATAATTATTACCAGTCTGGATGTGATATTATATATATAGTAGTATATATATTGGAGTGATTTATATTCCCACATTATATAGCGGATGAGACCCCATGCACCCCGCATAATAGTGGATGACCCTATATACCGCGATATCCCCCTTGAAGTGGGATTGGTATTTTTATATTGTGCTAACATCTATGGATGTGGGAAAATATGTTGGAGGGATCCAACTGGATTCCTCAAAAATATTGAAATTATTTTCATATTCAGTGATATGATTATTTGAACAATCTGTGGTAGATTATATTGAAAATGGAATTATTGAATGCGGTGGTATTGCTGGATATATTTTTGGCATTTCAAAATATCAAGGATATAAAAAAATTGAATTTTTGAAGAAAAATAAACAGGGTATTTTTAAGTAAAATAATTATAGTGAAGTTGAATAAATTAAAGAACAGATTTGGAAAAGGGGAAATAGTTGATTTTAAAATTCTATTTAGTAAATTCCGAATATGGAAAAATATGGATTTTTGAGTAAAAGGTGATATAAAGGGTTTTAAAAATAGAGAGCTCAACTAAAGCTTATACACTTCAACTTATTTTTCAGCATGGCGGCCGATTCTTGTCCAGTCAATCTTTCTCCTACCTTACCTACCCCCATACCTTACCCTGTGCCTATTATGTCGACTGTGCCCCCTTCCACTCTTCCGCCTGCTCTAGATCCACCGCCACCTGTGCCACCCGATCATCCTGTTCCTCCACCTCCATCAACCTCTCTTGCAGCATCTTCCTCTTCTCTTTCACAATGGAACTCTCTCTTCAAAACTAAGCCACGAAATGTTGGATCCTACATTCCTTCCCATCTTCTAGTGTCGCTTGAGGGTGATGTTCTTGTTCCTCCTCCTGAAGTCATCCTAGCTGGTAATGTGGTTTGGGGTGAGCATTTAGTGGGGTTTTTTCTTGACAAACCATTATCTTACACCACTGTCATCATGCATTTGAAGAGAGTGTGGAAACTCAAAGGCTCCATCATTGTAAAATCTGATGGCAACCTGTTCCTTTTCAATCTAACATCTGCGGATGATAGAAGGAGAATTATTGAAGCAGACCCTTTAATAATCAGGAACAAGCTGTTCATTGTGAAGCCATGAGATCCGATGATAGGCAATAGCTGTAGCTCAATTAAGGCAGTCCCCGTTTGGTTAAAATTGTCTAACATCCCCTTGTTTGCTTGGTCTCACATCGGGATTAACTGGTTATCTTCCAGAATTGGAAAACTGCTATGCCTGGATGAATCTACGGAAAAGATGCAACGAATAGGTTATGCTAAATGTATGGTTGAAATAACTCCTGAGCATGTCCTTCTGGATGAATTTCCAGTTCGTATGTTAGATGGAGGTGTCCAATATGTTAAAGTTACCTACCTTTGGAAGCCTTCAATTTGCTCTTATTGCAAGGAGTTTGGTCACAACAACAATAATTGTACGAGGGAGAAGATTGAGGAAAATGTGCCAGACGTAAATATGAGCAGACATCCTATTAATAAAAGTAAAATAATTACCTCTAAGGACAATCTTATGGGTGTTGCTTTCCAGAGGAGTGGTTGGCAAAAAGTTAAGAATTCAAAAGCAGAAGAAAACAAAGGGAAGCATCTTGCTTTTGATTCTAAACAAAGTGGAAATAATTGTGTTGGCATAAATTCTACTCGCTTTACATTAGGACATCAGCCTAAGCATGATTTGGTTGTGACCGAGACTAGAAATAAGTATTCGATACTGTCTGTGCAGAATGAGAAAGTTAACGTAGTGCGCGATGTTAATCCGAGACAGCCATCTGTTGAGGAAGGAGAAATAGTTTCAAGTGTTCATGTGCCTAAGGAAAGTGATAGTGAAATCTTCCCTTCACTTAACTATGAAACAGTGGCAAAGTATAAGATGCCTAGCATCAATGAAACAATTGAAATAAACGGGAATAATTCTGCATCCGACGTAAATTGCGAGGTTGAGAATGAAGAAAATAATCAGTTTGTTGAACAAATAAATGGCATGCTGGAAGTGGTAAATGGTGAGGTAAATGAAAGGAGGCTAAATGAAAATCAAAATGGCAGCTGCAGTTTGGGTTCTGAAAAGGTGGCAAGTGAAAAAATTCTTACATGC
Source organism: Allium fistulosum (assembly GCA_030737815.1). NCBI lineage: Eukaryota > Viridiplantae > Streptophyta > Magnoliopsida > Asparagales > Amaryllidaceae > Allium > Allium fistulosum. Next base: position 334,064,416 of record CM060906.1, read on the forward strand.
GGGAATGCTCTTTCTTTTCCTGCCATGCTTTCAATCAAACCCAATGGGCTAAACAAACAAGGAATGTTTTTGCAGTCTCCTTCTCCAAACAGTGTGCACTTGCACACTCCTCCTATGCATGAAACAGCAGATCTCTCCACCTTTTCATCAGCTAACGCTCCCATTCCTCCACCCATCATCAATTCGACTTCTCCTTCCCTCACTAAAAATTCATCCACTACCATTCATCCCCTCTGTCAAACAGACCCATCCCTTAACCCTACTCAACCCAACCCATCTCCCTATGTTTTCCTAGGAAATCTGCCTGGTTGGAAAACTAAACCAATTTCCTCTACAGATCCTGACCATCCTTCTGATTCCTCGTCCATTGCTTTTCCAACACACTCATCCAAGATTGGTGGTCCCAGTTTATTTGATGAAAGACTTTCTAAAGGTTCTCCTTCAACAAGGAGCAGGAAAGGAACTCTTCATACTTCCCTATAACCCCCATGAATTCACACCAATTAGTAGCCTGGAACATAAGAGGAGCTCATTGCATGGAAAAACTGGAACACATCAAAACTCTTATACAAACTCATAGCCTTGACTTAGTTGCAATTGTTGAAACCAAGCTTGATCTCTCACGTACCCTATATGCATGCAAATACATCAACAGTAACTGGGCTCTGCTACATAATCTCCTAGAAGCTCCTTATGGGAGAATTATGGTGATCTACAACCCTCTGAAGTTCACTCTGTCTCATATCCTTGCCTCCCCTCAATTTATCCACTTCCATGCTATTTTCATCCCAGACTCCACAACTTTCTACCTCACCATAGTTTATGCTTCCAACTCCCCTTAAATCAGACTATCCCTCCTTCATCTAATTCCTGCATTCCGACAAGAATCTCACCCCTGGCTAATTCTTGGTGACTTTAACAGCTGTTTAAACCTTGATGACAAATTTGGTGGCTTTCCTCTAGCTCCTAAAGATATTCAGCCTCTTAACATTGCCATTGAAGATGCTAATCTTATGACAATCAACAAATCTGGTTCCAAGTTTTCATGGAGCAATCGTAGTCGAACTGGGGGTAGAATTCTGACCACTATTGATCACTCTTTTTGTAACTTAAAATCAATGTCAACATGGCCCTCCCTTTCTGCTCACCTTCCTCTTCCAATTCTGTCCGACCACTCCCCCATCATTCTCTCTACTGGTCCCCCTACCATGCTTGAGAAAAGAAGTTTTAAATACTATAATATCTGGTCCAATGAACTAGGTTATAATAATATAATAAAAGAAGCTTGGTCCTCCACATTTTATGGTAATCCCATGTTTAAATTTTGCAGGAAATTGAAGCAGGTTAAACTTTCTCTCAGAAGCTGGTCCAAGAGTAATTTTGGGAAGGGAACTCTGAAATCCGACACCATCAGGAAGCAACTGGAAGAAGTTCAAGAAAAAATGTATAACAATCCTAATGATGTTGAGATTGCTGCTCAAGAAAGTTCTTTTTTAGCTCTTTTCGATGCCTTAAAGATGGAATGCTCTATGAGGAGACAACAACTTAATATTAAATGGACAAAAGAGGGAGACAGTAACACAGCTTACTTTCACACCGCAATAAAAGCAAAACATGCTCATCAGCAAATATATCGAATTCATGATGATAATGGAGTTTTGTACACCTCTCCTCTTGATATAGACAATGCTCTGGTTAAGTTCTTTTCTTGCCTTCTTGGTAACTCTGAGAACTTTGAACCTGACCTTCGTCCTATTGACATCATCGACCTCCCCTCCTTAAAACCTACCCAAGCTGACCAACTTATCACCTTTGTCATGGATGATGAAATAAAAAACACTCTCTTCAGTATGAATAAGAAGTCGAGTGGAGGTCCTGATGGATTTAATGTGCATTTCTTCACTCACAACTGGGAAGTCATTAAATCTAATTTTTGCCTTGCTATCCAGAATTTCTTTTCTAAATTCAAGCTGCTGAACGAAGTCAACGCTACCAATCTGGTCCTCATTCCCAAAACCCACCCTCCAACAAATGTTTCCTTGTTTAGACCCATATCTTGCTGCAACGTGATGTACAAGTGCATTGCCAAGATCATCGCTACAAGACTTCAATCTGTATTGCCTGACCTAGTTTCTTCTAATCAGGCAGCCTTCCTGCCTAAAAGAAACTCCCTTGATAACGTGATGTTAGCTCATGAACTTCTTAAGGGGTATGGTCGCGTTCATGCAACTCCGAGTGCAATGATGAAACTTGATCTTTCTAAGGCTTATGACAGTGTTCAATGGTCAACAATCGTGAGAGTCATGGCTCTGATGGGTTTCCTGAAACCTTTCGTAGCATGGATCTACATTTGCATATCCTCTCCTACTTTCTCTCTAAAATACAATGGTAAAGTTTCAGGGTATTTTAAAAGCAAACAAGGCATTCGCCAAGGTGATCCGCTATCTTCTTACCTATTCCTCTTAGTTATGGAGATTCCGACAAGTATGCTCAACGCCAAATATCACACCAAAGAGATTAAATTCCATCCTAAATGTAAACAAAATACGATCACATCCCTTCTCTTTGCTGATGACATCATGATCTTCACTTCCTCTGATCGTGAGTCCATAGTCAATATAAAAAGAACCCTTGACACCTTTTACTCATGCTCTGGTCTTAAGCTAAACCTCTCCAAATCCTCCATCTTGTTTGCTAGAATTTCTCGCTCCTTATCCATTAAGTTGACTGCATCCTCTGAATTTCAACCCATGCTCGGTGATATGGTATACCTGGGAATCCCCCTTTGCTCTTCTAGAGTCACATTTGCCAACTGCCTTTCGCTCTACAATAAGATAACTAGAGTGCTTGATAACTGGGCCAATTGTTCTCTCTCATAGGTTGGCAGACTTGTCTTGATTAAATCAGTATGCTTCTCCCTAATGGTATACTGGGCTAGAACCTTTATTCTACCCAAAAAGCTTCTTCGGTTGGTCAGACGTGCTATGTTACGGTTCTTATGGACTGGCAGCATTCACAACAGGAAGCCTATTCCTTGCTCCTTTGAAACCATCGAAAAACCTCTGTCCTTTGGAGGTTTGGGAATCCTTAGCATTGAGAAATGGAATATTGCAGCTATCAGTCATCATTTTGACTCTTTAATTTCTAATAAAAATAGCCTTTGGGTTCAATGGACCATCACTCACAATATAGGAAACAAAACTTTCTGGACTATGGAACCACCGTCTGGTTGCAGTTGGATATGGAGACAGATCCTGACTTTGAGAACCACTTTCCTGCCTTATCTCAGATATTCTCTCTCTCGACAAAGCAATAAATAGTTCTGGAATGTTCCCTGGATAAGTAATGGCTTATCATGTCTGTAATCTTATCTCAATAGCAAAAATTCCAATCTGGAATAAATAGCAATGCCAAAGCTATTGACTTCATTGTTGATAATAAGCTGACCCTCCCTTATACTAGTAATCAGAATTTGAGAGATTTCTGGGCTGTTTTGAGCGACTATCACAACTCATTCCCGGATGACGATGAGCTTCTTTGGGATGGCAAGCCCCACTCAATAAAGCATGTTTACCATATTATTTCTAAAACTCGGCGTAAGCCAAAATATCCATGGCACAAGATCGTCTGAAATAATCAGTCCACACCCTCTGACAACCTTACGCTGTGGAGAGTTCTAAATAATGCTATCTTGACTAAAGACAGGATGATTGGGTTTGTGATGGCTACTGATCACTTGTGTGTGTTCTGCAAAAGTGATATTGAGAGTGGAAAGCACCTTTTCTTTGAATGCAGATATCTGCATCATATATGGGGGAGGTTGATGGTCAATCTTGGAAGTACTAGCGCGTTTTTACAGTCGTCAATCGAGTGGGATTTGATTCTTAAGTCCACAAGAAGGAAGGATGATGTGGGCGCTTTACTGTGCTTTTGTCTTAAGAAATATATACAACTTGTTTGGGGGGAGAGAAACCTGAGAAGCTTTAACAATGTGGTGCGAACGCATCTTCAGCTTTGGAGTGTGTTGAAACATATCATCATGAATGAGTTACAGGATCGCAAGTCCACTATGATCCCTCTGCTTCGGGATTGGTAATGTGTTGTTTTTATCTTCTTGGTGGCTTTGGGGATCACTTCGGTCTGTCTCTCTTGGGATTTCGAGTCGATGTCGATGTCCTCTATGTTTATTGCCTACGAGCTGTTCTTGAAATTTCCTGCGTCGTGCTTGCTATCTGCACCATGCCACTTGGATTTCTTGTTTTTTTGTCTTTGTTCCTTTTTTATGTTTATTGTTTCTTTTTCCCTGCTCTTTGTATTACCCTTTTGTCTTCTCCTGCTCAAAGCATGTTTTGAGTAGTTTTTTTTTCTTTGCAATAAAATCTGGTAGGGGACCAGCCAACCTCGCTAGCTTTGCTAAAAAAATAGAGAGCTTAAGCAATATTGTTTTAATATAAAAGAATGTATTTTTAAATTTGAATTTAAATGGTTTGGGAAAAATAAAAGGTAATTTTGAAAGTAAAATATGAAATTGATGTCCCAGATTTAAATAAGGTTTTAAACCAAAAAAGGGAAGTGAATTTGAAATTAAGGTGTTTGGAAAAAAAATTGGGTAAATCAAGAAATAAATTTCAAAATGGAATTAATTCAGAAAATCGACTTGAAAATCGATTAAGTGTTTTGAAACAGTGATTAAAAGGAGAATAAGACTATGAAATTTATAAACTGGGTTTATAATATAAAGTGAAATATTTATCAGTGGATAATTTGAAAATTATAAATTCACGATGGGAATTTATAAGGAGATGGTAAATCGTTATTTAAAATAAATGGTGGATTATTTTTAGAAAATGTGAGAAAGAAAATTTACGGGATTGGGACATAAATTAAACTGGAGATGAATCGAGAAGGATTTATAAATGATTAGACGGGCTATATTGGAGGGGAAAGTGTATTTTCCTGAAAAGCTAAGTATATTTTCAAAAGAAAGATTTTTAAGTATAAATTAGAAGTTTTAAAGATGTTTTAAAAGAACGTTTTCAGAAAAAATTATTATTTAATTGTTTTAAAAGTGTTAAAGTAAATAGCAATTAAGTTAATTATAGTAGTTAAATATTTTTAAAGGTTAAATTAGTATTATGATTTAAAGGATAATTATTAAATATTTATACTTTATATGATAGCTTTATTTTAAAAGTAGTTTTTGGCTAAAGTTTTACTGGGAAAATTATTATAGAATTTCATAACTATTATTTTGAATAAAGTAATTTAAGTAGCTTTATTTTAAGTATTATAAGTGTATATTTTTGGATAAAGCAATTTAATTTATTTAAAATCTAAATTAAGTAAGACTTTGTGTTTTTCAGTGGAAATAAAATAATTGGTTGAATGATTGTTTAATTTGATAGTTAAATAACCGACTATCAAATCTGGACCCAAATGTAACTTTGGAAATATCTAGAAGAAATATGGGAATTATATGGTACAGTTACCATTCGAGGTGCTATGATGTACGTATAAACTCGTTGTGTTCTTCTAGGACGTTTATAAGGAAATCCGTCCACTACGGTTAGGAGGTGATCTCCATCCTATTTTCGTCTATTTATTTCCTAAAGAAACGGAGTTGAGTTTGTTGAGACTTGGTTTTGATTCATGACACGAAGCTATCACTACAACATACATATTCGACGAATGTTATGACAAAAAGAGAATATATACTATATGGAGACAAGACATCAAAATCGGCGCATCAACTTTTATATTATTTTGTTCTGAGTCTTAGGCCAATATTGTTAAGATCTCTCCTCGTTTATATATATATTATAAAAGTTTTTAAATTTAGAATTATTATATAATATACATATATAGTATTATACCTGTGTAAACTGTGCAAATTGCACAGAAATTACCAGGTTAGTCGACTGACCCAGAGGCTCAGTCGAATGACCCAGAAATTTCTGTGCAGCATGCACAGGTGCACAAGTATAATAATATATATATATATATATATTTAAATTCGTTTGAATATTTAGTCGACTGACCCAGAGGCTCAGTCGACTGGATTTCTACAACAGCTATTTTCTGAAAAGACACGACTATTTGTGAAGAGTTATGAACCTCTACGAAAAGATTTGGACGCAACACTTCAATCGAAACTTTTCATCAACAGTCGCTGCTTTTTAACATCTATAAATACATACTCTAACTTGATTCCAAGCTACCGAATTTTCTTATCTATCTTATCTAACACTCTGGAATCTACTTGCAACTATACTTTCAAATATTCTGCATTGAAGCAATTTTATAACTTTCTATTCTTCATAAACTTCATATATATATATATATATTTATACTCGAGGATAAGATTATAGGAAGGGTGTACTACAAGTGACAAATCCGTGTTATTAGAACACACGAAGTCAAAACAATCTTTTGTATTTGTTGAAGTCCTGTTCTGCTGCTCAGGCGTGTGAAGTCCTCTTCACCTGCTGAGGTGAAATCATGTTCCGCTGCTCAGGTCCTTGTTCGGCTGCTCAAGGGTTGTATAGACCTGTTCCTCCGGGTTAAGTGAGGGTTATTGTTTTAGTGAAATTCCAGAAGGAGTCTGGGACTGGACGTAGGACGGTGCTCCGAACCAGTATAAAAATCCCTGGTGTTATTATTATTATACTGCTCTTATATTCCGCACTATTTACTGTATAACTATCATCACTATGCTCTGTATTATCATATACCCATATTACACGATCCATAGCACACTTTCAATTGGTGTCAGAGCCTGGAATTTTGTCGATCGTCACAACATCATAGAATAATGGCCAGAAAACGATCCAGTCAAAATACAACAAGCAAAAAGCCTGAAACTATCAGAGCAACGACCAATGAGGACTGTAAAAAGGTAGAACCTGATTTACAAATTTCAGTAAATGAGAATAATGAATTAGTTAGTATAAGCGAAAAGATCTCAAAGCTTAATTTTCTTATTTTAGAAAAGATGAAATCAATCGAACTTGAAAATGAGAAATTGAAAAATGAGAAGTTAAATTTAGAAAATCAACTTGGTGATTTAAAGAATAATTTTATAACTTTTAAAGATTTTCTAGATGAACAAAACACCATATTTGAAAAAGAGAGAGAGAAATTTTCAAAAGAAAATTTTGATTTGAAAAGACAAAATGATTTATTACAATCATCTTTAGATACTTCAGAATCTCGAATTTTTCTTCTCGAAAATGAGAACTGTACGTTAAAAAAGGAGAATTCTGAATTAAACAAGCAAATTGATATTTTGAAAAGTAGTAATATTTCTTTTGAAAATAATAATTCTGACTTTAAAGCTAAATTGGATAAACTTAACACTGAAGTCAATAAATTTAATAAAGGACAAAACGATTTAAACATGATTTTATCTAGTTCTAAACCTTTACATGATAAAAGTGGTTTAGGATATAATAAAACTGGTCATAGAAATAGCACTAGATGCGCTTTCATGTATAGCAAATATGTTAGTGCTAGTACTAAATTTCGAGTAAAGTCTAAATCCAATAGAAATTCAAATATTGCTATGACCGATAATATTTAAATTTCTTTATAAGTACAAAATCATTGACGGGAAATATGAATAAAAATTATCTAAGTATTTGGGCTCCTGTTAATTGGAAAAATAGAGAAAAATACATTGATGATTATTTTGATATGGTAGTTAATAATGAAAATTATATTTATAAAGGTTCAACCACACCCAAATGGGTATGGTTTCCTAAAAATTAGAAAATTATAAGAACCTTGGGTATCGCATGCTTTAAATGTTAATTTTTTTTTGATACCTTACATTATAAGTAGTGGTTATTTTGTTTTATATTGTTCTTTATTCCTTTTTGTCGATAACAAAGGGGGATAAAAATATCACTAACATTAAGAATGCAGGATATATATCGCCAAAGATTCAGGGGGAGTAAGTATTCATATTAATATTATACAGTCGAAATCTATATCTATTTACAGGTTGTCATCAATCAAAAAGGGGGAGAATGTTGAGACTTGGTTTTGATTCATGACACGAAGCTATCACTACAACATACAGATTCGACGAATGTTACGACAAAAAGAGAATATATACTACATGGAGACAAGACATCAAAATCGGTGCATCAACTTTTATATTATTTTGTTTTGAGTCTTAGGCCAATATTGTTAAGATCTCTCCTCGTTTATATATATATTATAAAAGTTTTTAAAGTTAGAATCATTATATAATATATATATATAGTATTATACCTGTGTAAACTGTGCAAATTGCACAGAAATTACTAGGTCAGTCGACTGACCAGAGGCTCAGTCGACTGACCCAGAGGCTCAGTCGACTGACAAAGAAATTTCTGTGCAGCATGCACAGGTGCACAAGTATAATAATATATATATATTTAAATTCGTTTGAATATTTAGTCGACTGACCCAGAGGCTCAGTCGACTGAATTTCTACAACAGCTATTTTCTGAAAAGACATGACTATTTGTGAAGAGTTATGAACCTCTACGAAAAAGATTTGGACGCAACACTTCAATCAAAACTTTTCATCAACAGTCGCTGCTTTTTAACATCTATAAATACATACTCTAACTTGATTCAAAGCTACCGAATTTCCTTATCTATCTTATCTAACACTCTGGAATCTACTTGCAACTATACTTTCAAATATTTTGCATTGAAGCAATTTTATACCTTTCTATTCTTCATAAACTTCATATATATATTTATACTCGAGGATAAGATTATAGGAAGGGTGTACTACAAGTGACAAATCCGTGTTATTAGAACACACAAAGTCAAAACAATCTTTTGTATTTGTTGAAGTCCTGTTCTGCTGCTCAGGCGTGTGAAGTCCTCTTCAACTGCTGAGGTGAAATCATGTTCCACTGCTTAGGTCCTTGTTCGACTGCTCAAGGGTTGTATAGACATGTTCCTCCGGGTTAAGTGAGGGTTATTGTTTTAGTGAAATTCCAGAAGGAGTCTGGGACTGGACATAGGACGGTGCTCTGAACCAGTATAAAAATCCCTGGTGTTATTTTTATTATACTGCTCTTATATTCCTCACAATTTACTGCATAAGTATCATCACTATATTCTATATTATCAATACCCATATTACACAATCCATAGCACACTTTCAGAGTTTACATGGAATAGCGAACGTTGTTACGAAGAGACCAGGATCAGATTTGTGATTCGAAAACCACTTCGATCCAACGAGTACATTTTTGTAAGGAAGACAAGAACTTGGAGTCAAAGATGGAGCAGTGAAGTGCAAGGGCTAATTGCTACTAATCCTGAGGGTGATTCCAAAATGGATGTAGTAGGAGTAGTACCTTCGGTTCTATTCGGACCGGGAACAGACTTGTATGGATGAATGCTATCATAACATTATCATTGGAGAACGATGAGCATTCTAAGTGAATGTGTTCTAGAAAGGTAATCGTAGCCTCAAGCCTCATCAACCGGGAATGGCTAAAACAGGGGAGGTGCAGCAAGGCTAAGTGGGTGGCTTCCAAGTAGGATAAGGTCATCCCTGTCTAGAGTCCCTTTCTTTTATCTCGGCTGTGTGGGTGGTTGCTGATCCCAATCGCGGGGTGATCTTATTCGAACTATCCAGTAAGGGGTAGTCCGGTCTTTTGTTGCAGGAGATCGGGAGTGGTTCTCGGTACGCTGATCTAGACCAGGTACTGTGACGGGCGCTACCCCGGTAGTCCTGCCATTGTATGGAAACCAATCTCCAATAAGCACCGTACGGTTTTGATTGTGCCCAACTATGCTGGAACGTGAGATGCAAGCATTTCAGCTATTGGAATAAGTATTTGTACTTAGACACTATTATAATATCAAAGGATTTTGATATAAAATGTTTTGGTTATCGTAAGGTAAAAACCCGGCATGTTTATTTGTAGCATGGTCTTACTAGATACCTTTGATTTTCAAAGGATTTTGAAACTTAATAATTCAATTTGAGTGTGATTTCTCACGCTGGTTTTCTAGACTGACTCAAGTGTTATTTTATTATAATGCTCGGGTCAGACCGAGTATTACAAATACAGGATAAGATGCTATAGAGCTCAGGAGACGAGCTGGATGGCGAGACGTATCACACGTACTTGATGTGTATTCCGCTGTGTAGTGTAAGCTGTATAGTCAACTTGTGTGAGGACAGGTTATTATAACTATCCAGTATTATGTTATTGATTTTGTTGTACTCTGATGATGTAATGTATAAAAACAGTTATAGTTTCTTTTGTATAAAGATCTATTGTTATCTATTATATATTGTTCCGCTGCGATTATGAGTTCTGATGTTGTTTTCTATTTTCTTCTTCTACCTCTTTCTTCTTTCCCTAACGATCCGGTATTTCCGGCATTCGATTGTTCGACATGTAATACAGTGAACGTATTGATGTCGATTTTTGGGCGTCGAAAATCCCGGTCGTGACAAACTTTCTTTGTAATGATCTGACTCTAAACACTCCAGTCCATTGAAATTCGTTCCATTACTATGGATCTTCCATCCTTTGTGTAATCAAAGCGAAGAGAAAACACATAGTCACTCTATCCACATGAAGATCCTTGCCCATAGAACAATCTAACTCTAATTTCGCTTAGATAAGCATTTCACCCAATTCAAACAAGCAGGCAAAACATATAAACAAGCAAAAAAAGTGATATATCGCATCATAGCAATTAATGTAAATCAATATCCTAATATAACATTCACATGATAAACCATGATATGAAAACATGCATTTAAATCACTTTAAAATCATTTACCAGGTGTACAAAAAATGTAAACATAGAAGGCTAAGAGCTCTAACCATCATTATTGTTAAAGGTTAAAGTCCTTCTACAAGTAAAGGTACTTCAACAATTTATGGTATGTGAACAATTCAAATATTTCTCCAAGCAAGTAGTTACTCCACGCCTTCAAAGAAAAAACCATAGCTGCTAGCTCTAAACCATGAGTCATATATTACCTTTCATGTGGTTTCAGTTTCCTACTTGCATATGTGACAACTTTACCTCTCAGCATTAATACCGCCCCAAGCCCAGTACCACATGCATTTGTGTATACCGTCAAGTCCTCATTCCTATCTAGAACGGCTAACACTAGTGCACTCGTCAACCTCTCATCTAGACTCACGAACGTGTGCTTACCCTCATGATCCAAATAAAAGTCTGATTTATCTTTTTTAAATGAGTCAATGGTGTTGCTATCTTAAAGGAGTCCTCTATGAATCTTCTATAACAACTCGCTAATCCAAGAAAGCTTCTCATAGCCACTCATTCTTAGGTCTTTCCTAATCTTGTACTGCAGCTACTTTTGTAAGATCAATAGAAATGCACTACTACAAATCAACATGACCTAAGAATATCATTTCCTTTCTCTAGAAGTGGTACTTCGAAAACTTAGCTTTAAATTGGTGCTTTATCAACGTCTTAAGAATCATCCTCAAGTGCGTCTAGTGTTCTTATTTTGTTAGAAGAAAGAATATCATCGACAAACACAAGAAAGAACTCGTTAAGCTGACCTCTAAAACATTATTCTTAAGATCAATAAAGTATGTCAGTGCATTGGTTAGCATGGACGACATAACCAACCATTCAGGAAATCTCGATAACATACAGAATACAGTATTCGACACATAATCCATCGCCACAATCATTGGTGAGAAAACACCTTTGCATTGTGAAGCTAATCAAACAGGTCATCTATATGTGGAAGAGAATACTTGTTCTTTCTCATTACCATATTCGGCTCATGATAATCAACACAATGTATCAGAGAGCTATCTTCCTTCTTGGTGAACACTACAGGTGCTTCCTACTCTGAAACACTCCTACAAATGAACTCTTTTCTCAATAGATCATTCACTTGCACCTCTAGTTCTCACTGCTCTTTGAGTGCCATCTATCTCAAAGGCAATACAATAGGTCTAACATCCTTTATCAAATCATATGGAACTCAATCTCCTTATATGGTGGTAATCTTATAACCCCCTCAGATATATTAGAATACTCTCTCATGATGGGTACTGATGAAAACTCATAGTGCAAGATCTTAAGTGAATACAAAAAGCTAACCATCACTATATCATCATGCATGCAGCTCAACTCTAGCTTACGCCCATTTTATGTCCCTATTGTCACCAATAATCTCTTATAATTGACCATTACTCCGTATCTCTGAAGCCAATCCATCCCCAGGATAATGCTAAACCCCACTCAACCAATCATAAACAAATCACAAGCAAACATGCATCCATGAATCGATAGAAAAATATCACGACAAACCATACCCAAATTGGTCGAACCTCCCATAGGATTTGACACTACCAAAGGTCTGTCTACTAAGCCAGGTTTCAGTCCAAATCTATCTTCTTGGTCACTAAATATAAATGAATGTGATGCCTTGGAATTAAGCATAACATCAACATGTACATCATAAATAGAAATATACATTTAATTGTGATGCTCTTCCTCTTCTCCTTCGCCGATGGAGCACTCGATAAAGTAGGAACAAAATTCAGAGCATAAGCTTTCACAACTTGCTTATCATTTGGTGGCTATGGATAATCCATTTTCATGCACCCATGTTTGTTTATTTGAAGCATCTCTTCTTCTCACCTTTGCAATCATTGCAGAGATGGCCTTTCTCTCAACATTTGTAACAAATAGGCTCTTATTTTCCCTTCTTTAGACCATCCTTACCATGGAACTACTTTTTGCTTTTGTTGTTCCATTTTCGTTTTCCATCTTCACCCACTTGCCGTTTAGCCTCTTCTTTAGGAACAATAGCGACCTTTGGCTTTGGCTTGCTCTCGTTCCTTAAAACTTTCTCTATTATCTACTCAAAGCTTTCATCGATGTGGCTTACAGCCTCTCACCAAGGTACTCATTCAAGCCGATGATGAACTTTTCACTCCTATTTAGAGGAGTGTCAATGAAGGCATCAAATATTTTGGAAGTGTGTTGAACCAAGCAACACATTCTTAAATAGACATATTGTCCTATTTCAAATCAACAAACTTCTTGAATAGGATTGACTTTTGGGTTGCTAGGATAAAATTCTCTTTAAAGAGAGCTTTGAACTGATCCTTAATGAACTTTTCCTCAGTAGTAGCTACTTTGATGGCATTCCACTACCTCATAGTCCTAACTTGAAGTTTCCTAGAGGCCAAATTCTCCTTCTAAGCATCTTATAGCTCAAGATCATTGAAGATGCGCTCGTAAGTATCAAGCCATTCTTGAACTTCCATCGTAGACTGCATTACTATAAACGGCTTTCCTCCAAGATTAGCAAAATCTTTATTGAGCTTAGCAAAGTCGGATATATGTGCTTGCACTGGAGAACCACCATCAGTTGGACCAGGAGCTCCTCCTTGGGTGTTTTGCATCATGTTCATCATTATGGTTGTAAACACCATCCGCATATCACGGTTAGTGTTGCCCTGGTGCCCTTTCCAGTCTTCACTCTGGATACGCAGTTTCTTTTCGTGCTCTTTGTATGTTGCTCATCCTTATATAAGCTGTAACAAGAATGATTAGTATCTCATAAAGGAAAAGCTACATAAGTCGTACTCGTGTATGCAATGTGGCATACTATACGCACACATAATAGTTTTAAAAACAAAAATATGTAACAAGTATGCCATCTCATATATCACTTAATCCACTCTAGAGCAATATCTCTTATTCTATCTCTAAGGGATCCACTACCAACTTAAATCGATCGCTCAACTTGTCTCTGATACCATGTGTGATGACCTCCTTCCATCTCTAGTACCTAATATACAAATATCCGACATCAAGGTAGTGTGCGACATTGGTACCTGACCGATGCAGGGAAGTAATCAAGGTAAAGTATGATATTAGTCACATTAGAACCTGTAAAACATCTCACGGTGCATAGACAAAATATAATAACAAGTAGATGTAAAACATGCAAGACAATGGCAATATGGCATAATCAAATGAACTAAAATAAAATAGCATATCAAAGCACAACAGGTTCGTCGGACTATACAAAATAAAGAAATGATAGAGTTTATACATTTGGACATCAAACAAACTCTAAATAAGTGTCCTTTATATAATAAGTGATAAATAGCTCCACTTAGCACTGCACAGTGGAATAAATATAAGCAATGGTGGCTCTAAATATAAATATTAAAAAAATGTCAACCTCTTGCTCATCATCCCCATAGCTCCATGCGCTATCTCATACCCATGTCTCAATTTACTCATTTAAATGTATCCAAGATGATAAGAAATAATACAAATAATCTCAAGTCGAACAAAAGTCTAGAATGAGAAATCTATAATCTAAAAGTAGATATAAAACTAATATATTGTAAATAAGAATATATGGTATGAATAATCGTACCTGACATGCTCCTGCATCCAATAAGTTAACATATATAAATAATATATGCTAAACTATCATCATATGGATGTACTACTACACAAAGTATAGTATAAGGTGTTAAGGTATCTAACTCAATAATACATACATCATGTGACATCCATAGCAACCATTTTAAACATAGCAATCGTCACACAGTCTTGGATTTCTCACTCAAATGTCATTGTATCTCATATGACCCATGTAGATGGTCAACAACTACTAAGCGTCATGGCTGCTCAATTTCTCGAATCTTAGCCCACGTAGATGGCCAGGAATTGGACACATGTAAACATTTGCAAATACGAGTACATAGAGGCTACCCACTCCTGCTTTTCGAGCATACATCACAACCTTCGAGTTATCCAATGATCACTTGGAACATGTACCAATAGTTGGGCCACCACTTGTTCTACTACATAAGTCATCATTACTCTGAACTTTCCATTGAATAGTTAATATCGATATCGTATATGTATCGATTAAATACTAATACGAGATATTTTAAAATATCATGATAATATCAGTAAAATACTGGACATGTCAATAATATGTTATAAATGATATTGTACTATTTTATAATATTGAAATAATGTTAAGATTACAAAAATATGGATCTATATTTCTAAATTACCACTAAAGATTGATTGTATATAGTTTATAGATCACAATCTGTCTTTTGGGATATTCTATTAAATACAAGTCATAAATAGGCTAATAAAAACTAAGAAATTCATATAGTGCACATCTTTACTATTTTCTTCATTTTATTTACTATGTTCTTTATTACTTCAGTCATCCAATAATCTTTATTATTTTTTAACCTTTTCATATTCATAGTTCCTTCATTTTCATTTTTGCTTAAATTATCGAACAATTAATGTTGATTTGATACTGACTACTACTTGTAACCCTCAAATATATAACTTTATCGCTCTTTAACTTCTAATTTTTGGTGCATGACAATATCAAAAAAATGAATTTTCATAAGCTAACTTACCAACTAAAAATAATAAACAAAGAAAAGAACTAAAAAGAGAAGTAGAAATTACGGATCCTATTTTTAGTGATAAAGATTCACACAATATGAAACATATGAAATAATGGAGAAAGTGGAGTTTTGTATTAAAAGGTCAATAAAGAAGACTGAAAAATATGGTAATATTGTGCATTTGGATTTCTAATATGATCTACATATTGTGGTTCACCACATACTAAAAAACATTAAGATTGTGAAGATATTTATTTGTAATTTTATTTTCTCCAACATATATAATAATGAACAATACTCATTAAAAGTACCGGGTATTCTAAATTGAATATCAAAGTGACATATCATCATATATTGGGCGATATATCAGTAACGATGTTTAAGTGATATTTTGGAATAAATATCGACTAAGGAGCAATATGATATATATCAATGATATGTCATCTATATTATCCTATTTTAACTACTTCACTTGCCTACTTGGTCGATCACTAGATGCTTTACACTTCCCACTTGAAGTACTCGATCTGTATCATAAAAAAACATTGAGTCGACGAAGTTTCCATCACTTCCTTGGTTGCCCCAACTATTCCTAAAGCCATCCTATGCTTGCCCTAGAGTAGCTTTCGAGTTACCATTGTGTTTCCACCATGTAGCATCGATCGGTATTAGCCCTAAATATGCCCACCATGCATCATCAAACCATGCAATCAACAGTGCCTTCACTTCGGATGTGACAACCGACACTCTGTACACACTGATTTAAAGCCTAATATGACTTTCGAACTTGCTTCATGCCAAGAAATACGAGTAATCGGTGTTATGAACAGTACATTATACAGAGACTAATTGAAAATTAAAGCATTCTACACTCGCATCAGAAGAGAATAAAATATAAATACTAAAATAAGTAAATCGAATAATAGTCTCAACATAACATGGTCCATACAATGATGTCTCCAAATAACAAAAGAAAGACTAAATGATTTAATAATATAGTATAAGTTACATGAAGAATAAATATAAATAATGTAACCCTAGATGCCAAATCATTTCCTACATGCACCATGTCTGAACCAAATCACATGTTGGCCTGTCCTCCTGTAATGGGTATAAAAGGGGAAGAAAAGGAGTAGATTAGACAAAGTTTGGTGAATGAATTGTATTATTAGTGCATGATCTTCACAAACAATTAACTTCACCTATAGTCTACATAATTTAGGGTGTCTATTTATGTTCGTATATTACATATAAAGTATTGGTTATGTTATAAATCATGGGATATAACTCTTTTTACACCTATATCCATAAACAACTTACGAAGGTTTCTGATCGAGGGTTTAACAATGCCAACTAATAACTCAAGATTAAGTCCCAATCCTAGTAAATAACTTCCTGACCAATATTGAGTTACCATTCTCAATGGCGAATCACGTATATCGCACTTACACACAAAGCGAAAATCGCAATGCTTGGGCTCACGCCAAGTATACTGTCTCGATGATTTATGGCCTACCAAAGCATTTATGTTACCTTCTCAATGGTAAACGTATCATATGCTCCTTATCATTCAAACTGAAGCTAAATTAGTCACTATAGCGATTTTCTTATAGGTCTAGCCGCTGCTAAGCCAATAGCCATATTATTGCGGACGTCTCCATCTTCCTTCCCCGATTCCAATATGTTTGACATGTGACCGGGCATGCACCAGTAATAATAAGAGCTTTTGTGAGTTGCTATTGCATGCCTTGTCGGGTTCCACATTACATCCATTACGAAGTGTGAACGTCATTTAGTGTAGAACTGATACTCCCTATCGCACCTGCTCCATGAGGCTATGTGAACTCTTATCTACCCAACTTAATCTGCACCAGGTCCAGGTTCAACCTAGGCTTGCTAAAACATTTTAGACGTCTAAAAATTTACTTCAAAAGTTTGACCCTCTTTTTTTTTAATTTTTTTTTAAACATTCAGATGTCGAACTTCCTTTCTCAGACATCCAACTTTGATTCCAAATGCCTGAAAAGGGATTCAGATGTCCGAATCAAGTCGAATTTGCACTGATTTCTCCCGGGTTAAGATCTTCTGAAATTCAGACATCTGAACCTTAATTCAAATGTCTGATTTTCCCTTTAGACATACGATTTTGGTGTTTTTCTAGATTTGTTTATTTTTGTTTACTTTGTCAGCCTTCTTCACAAATTCAAATATAACTTTAAGGTTCATCTTAATAGTTTTTTGGTGATGATTTCAACTTTTTATTACATGCAACATCATGTATAATTTTCCAATAAACCACCTATGTATTGGAATCAAACTCTATTTGTATTTTAAATTTTATAATCAATTCAAGGTGAAATTAGAGGGTATTTGATCTCTTTCATTATTCAAATCACACCAACTTTATCACATAAAGGTTTAAGTCTACAGAATTTAAAGTGAATTATTTTAGTCTACCTATTCCCCTTTTCTATAATTAATTCAATTAAATTAACACCTAGGGTTTTCCACCATTACTATTCATTTTGATTTATAAATGAAATTGTAATTCAAATAAAATCTAGGTTGAAACTACTATTCAAAATTTAAAAATTATATTTCTAGATCAGGTAGAATTAT
Source organism: Allium fistulosum (assembly GCA_030737815.1). Classification (NCBI taxonomy): domain Eukaryota; kingdom Viridiplantae; phylum Streptophyta; class Magnoliopsida; order Asparagales; family Amaryllidaceae; genus Allium; species Allium fistulosum. The sequence goes on from CM060906.1 coordinate 334,082,466, forward strand.
AAAGGAATTTAATTACTATAAATAATCATAACATCGTAATCAATTCACTTACTTTTACAAAGCTTTGCTTCTTCTAACTTGATTTGAATCTCCTTTCCTAGGCCTCCAAGTTAATTGATTTGCCATTTCTTCTCTCTTTCTCCTTAAATCTTGATTCTCTCTCCCTCTCCTTTGAATTTGATATGTTTTATTTTAATTTTTTATGTGGAAATTTTTAAAAAGAATAGAAGTATCGTTTAGATTTGAGAAGTTTTCGTAAAGGAAGAAGAAGAAGAATTATACATACAGAATAGAGAGATGATAGCTAAGGTTAGAGTGAAAAAAGTGCGGGTAAGGGTCTTATTTATAGTTGAAAACTAGGGTTATGTGATGTAAATCCAAAATTAATAATTACGAAAATGTAATTGGTTAGAGTTTTCGCTAATTTTGACTCATTTTATCAAATTTACAAGTTATATAGGTTTCAAAACCACAAATGACATTCCAGATCCAATGAAATAGGTCTTGAGACCTAACTTTAAGGTTTGTGAAAATTAAATATTTTGTCCTTGATAGAGTTAGGAGAATGTTGTAGGGGCAATTATGTAATTTATTAATATATTTAACTCGATAACCAATTTTGTTCGAAATAAAATGTGTTTACTTTCTATTATATATTTGATATAATGTGTTATATTAATTAACTAATTTAATTAGAAGTAAAATTAATAGAAAATCCATAAATGGTATGTTTTATAATAGTAGTTACAAAGTGTTGTAACTATGAGTAATTTATCACAATAAAATTAAACATACTATTTTAGATATTCCTAATCAAGGTGTATCGAGATTGGATATCGAAATAGCTGTTGAGACTAGAGTACGTAATGCTCTCCAAATATTGGGTATTGTATTACTCATGACTGCAGGGGGCACCAAGGGGTTACGTACTGATAGTTATTGGATAACTATGGAAAGATCCACTCGATAGTTTTTCTGTTAGTTAATATAACTAAGATCAAACAACATACATCAATGTGACAAAATTACACAGTTCTTAACATGAGAGTACTATTGATCTTCAACGTGGAAGCTTTGCATTGATTATAGTTAAATTGCGGCACAATGTCCATCGAATGACTATAGTTGGGTCGGGTGGAAGCACTAAAAGTGAAACATTATTCAAGAGAGGATTCGTCTCCTCAGATATATAAGGTTAGTATCACAGTCAATTGAAGTCAACTCAAAGTCAAAGTCTCTGGCCAGAGCATTTCAGTTAATAATAATTGTTATTATTGAACCAAGGACTTTGTATTTGGACTATAGAGTGAATATGAATGATATTGAAATATTAACGATTACCAAATTCCATAAGTCCAAAGAGATATAGTTTTGATGAAGAGAATTGGTGTTAATTATTGTCACTACCGAGTAACGCTTAACAAAATAAAATTAAGTATATTAATTGGGGACCGATCCAAACTATTAATTGCGGAATGTGACAAAAGCACAGCTGCCACGAGTCTATCTACGAGTGAAATGGATTTTACCGACACCGAGTAAAGATAAACTTGGCCATAATGTTATACCACCTATTAAGTGATGTGCGAACGTCAATATTCGAATTATTTGATATTAATTGCTACGACCCGTAATTTTCGATAATTAAAATTTGTTAATTTAATAAGATTTTGTGATTTAATATTGGAAGAAATTAAAATTTGTGGTTTATTAATAAGAAATGACTAGAATATAATGTTAAAAATGTTAATTCAAGACAATTGATAACTACTGTAAAGTTTGTGCAATAAATTGGAATGATTGTAAAGTAAAACTTGGTTATAGATTGTAAATAAAGAAATAGGGTTTAATAATGTAAATTTAATGTAATGAATGACAAATGGAATGTAAACTCAAGTAATATAATAATTGTAAGTTATAATTAGTTATAAATTTAAAATAAGAAAATAAATTAAATGTTATATTGATTGGTGAAATAATATGTAATTAATGGTAATTGAATAAAAGTAGTGTTGTGGTAGTAGTTATGACATTTGTGTGTAGATAACAAAATTATTTGTGTGTAGATAACAAACTTACAAATGTCATTAAATTAAGTAAAGGCAACGATTGTCATTTGTTACCAATTTGTTTAATTGTTGAATTCAATTTGAAATCAAATGCAATTAAATATTACATTAATGTAAATTAAGATAAAATTGGAGAATATTAATGTAATGAGATATAAACCAATGTTAAATATATCCAATTGATAATGATTGGTTGAATAAAAGATCGAAATCAAGTTTGATCAATTTATTGGAATTTAAATTTTAATAATTGGATATATTGCAATTAAATGAAATGAAATATTATGTTAAAGAAAAATTAAGATGATAACCGTAAAATATTAGTGTAATAAGATATAAACAAATGTTAATTATAGCCATGAGATGAAAATTGATTGAATAACAAGAGGAAAAGGCAAATAAATGAATTTATTGGAATTTAAGGTAATAACCACTGTATTTATTTCAATTAAAATTAAACGTTGTAATTAGGAAAATAATTAACATTGAATTGACATGTAAATTTATTTTAAACTATTGTAAATATCCAAGTAATCAAAAATGAAAAAAATTGTTAGTTATAAATTTTGAAATTAAAGAGTGATTATCAATTTAACAATAATTTATTTAATTAATGTGAAAATAGCCATTTTGGCCACTGTCTTGGATTTCGACGAAACTAGTTTCATCGGATCCGTAACGGTGAATTATTGTAGGATTTCAAGTTCCGTAGCGATCAGACTTGTCGTTTGATCGTACGGACTTGAAACGCGTAGAAATTAATTTAATTGAAATCAATTTGAAATAAGTTGATTTTAAGCTAACTTCTTTATACGATAGAATTAGGACTTGAAACCTGTTCCATTGAGTTTAAACATCAAAAACAACTATTTTGATATATGGGATGACCCACTTTCGTTTTAGAAGCGAAACGGGCTTTTCAGGTCGATATTGTCAATTCGAACCAATTCGATATGTTATTCTTTCTTATCGGGCTTTGTTAACATAAATAGTCTTATTTCCCAAACCCTAGCAGTCATTTTCTTATTCTGTATGTACAGTTCTATCTGACTATTCCTTCTCTCTTCCTCAATGGCAGAAACCTAATTTACATTCAAACACAAAATTCAATCTCCAAAACATTTCAAAATTTAAAATCCTCCAAACCTTAACAAATTATATACCGATTCGAAGCTCTCAATGAGCGCAACCTAGATCTGAAATTCGTTTTTCAATCGGATTCACCATTTGTCCAGAAATCGAGGTAGAACCTCGACCGTCCATTTTAGGGTTTTGACGATCCAACGGTGGATCGTCATCCGGTCGACGATCAAGAGGCGGTGTTGGGAAGAGGAGGTCGAGCAGGTTTGGGCGGCGGCGTTCGTTCGTCCCAGGTGGTTGGAGTTCGCTAGAAAATGGCATGACAGGTGGCGGCGGCGCATGGAGCTTCAGGACGCCGATGGTGGCCACGACTTCAGGGGAGGGGCGGCGTGGCTTGCGCAGGTCGGTGGTGATGGCCGATTGGCCTACAGCGACGTAGGTTGGCGGCAAATCGGTCAACTGTGGCGGTTGTGCTTTGGTCGAGGCCACGTTTTGACGTGCGCTAGGGTAAGCAATGATATTATTTTATTTATTTTTAAATTTAAATCGTATAAATTCTAACTAGCATAAATTTTACGTACGAGGTCGGATTTACACGTAGTTTGTTCCACTGCGATCGTATCGAAATTTCGGACAACATGGAACTGGTTTGGTTGAATTCTGAGACTGTTCAAATTTGAGCCTTTATTTGGATTTTAATTCGATTTAAAATCAAAGGTGGGTATTTAACCCACCCACAATTACAAATTATCTTATGTTAGTTAAATCAAATTTATGATGTGTTTTGGAATTAACTGATTGATGTTTGGTATGTTTAAATTGTCATTCTAGTTAAATTCGACTTTTATTGCATTTAATCATCGTTAATTTAATATCGAATTTAATTGTCAATTTAATACCTGTTAATGAAAATCAGTTATGTATTGATGTTTATTGGTTGATTTGGATGATGATTGTGAAGGATGTTTGATTATTGACATTGGATGACTGGATGTTATATTTTATATTGTTATAACACTGCAAGTTCCCTATGGGTTGAAATGATACATACCCGAACGATCATATAGAATATGGGAAAATCGTTATGGGTTGAAATGATAAACCCAAGCGATTTTCATTGAAATAAATTTTGGGATTGCGGGTTGAAATAATATAAACCCGTAAAAATTTAATATATTTGCGGATTGAAATGATAAATATCCGTATTACTTGACCATATGGTAGAGAATTTTATACGGACACCGAATTGGTTAAATTTAATGATTTTAAATCTTTAAATTTTGAATGCGATAAAACAATAATTGAAATAGAATTTGACTGATATAAATTGAATTGTTTTAAGCAATTATTTAAAGGATTTAAATTGAAACTTTAAAGCTGAATTTGAAGTATAAACGACATTCATCGAAATTGAGTTATTGAAATGTTGGAAACTATAACTTTGAAATCTATTAAAATTGGAATAATTAAATTTGATATTTCAAGATTTGAAATTGAGTTTTGATTTGAAATCTGGACATGGTCCAGATTTGTTGGAATGGAGGAAATGGTTAAATACGATGTTAATTTCAAAATTTATTGTCTCAATATAAACTGTAAATGTTCTTTTAAATTCAAATTTTAAGATTTTCAACTATTAAAATAAGTTAATCTATTTTAAACCAACTTAATCAATTTAAGCTATTTAATTTATTTTAATCTAATTTAACCTATTTTAAACTAATTAACCTATTTAATCTATCTTAGTGTATTTTAATCTATTTAATCTATTTTAAATAATTTAAACTTTATCAAACTATATTAAACTATTTTAATTTATTTTAAACTATTTTAATTTCTTTTAAACTATTCAATCTATTTTAATTCTATTTAATCTATTTTAAATTCATTTAATTTATTTTAAATCTAATTAATCCATAATAAACCTATTTAATCTATTTTAAACCATGTGAACTATTTTAAATCAATTTAAAGTATTTTAATCTGTTTTAATCTATTTTAAATTTATTTAATCTATTTCAAACCTATTTAACCTAATTTATATCTATTTAAACCATGTTAAACTAATTAAACTATTTATAACTATCTAAATTATTTTCTAAATTTCAGATGGTGTAAAGTGGAAATATTTATAATTAAAGCCTTGATTTTAAAGCGAATATGGTTTAATAAATGTTATAACATAAGTTGGGATTTGAAATAATATTTGTTGGTGAAATGACATATTTGAGTAAATATGATGATTTAAATGAGGATTTAATCTTTTTTTGGAAATATGAATTCGAAAATGATATGATTTCAAATGTGATATAATTTCGAAAGTAAATGATTTCGAAAATGATATGGTTTTGAGAATATGATATTTTATAAATCAGTTTTGGAAATGTAAAAGAACCATTCGGTGTGAAATAAGCGTTTGGTTGTTAAAGAGACCGGGATCGGATATTGTCATACTCTCTGCCAATACCGAAAACCACTTTAACAACTGTGTACGTGGTGGAGATTCCAGAAATGAAGTAGGATGGTTCGGCGAACGATTCTGTATGAGGTATTTACGTGACCCTGACTCCCATGAGTCAGCTTAGATGTGACTAAAACAGGAGCCATGCCAGGCCAAGTGAGGTCATTCCTCCTATCGAACATGCTTCTTCGATACCATATTATGACTTTTGTGATGATTTGGTGGCCACCCTTGATTTTTATTATAGGAGTGTGTTCCGAGGTGGGCGGTAGTAGCTCCTATGCGTTACCACCAGTCTGGATCCGCAATCGGTATATCTACCCTGGCATTGTCTCGAGTGCCATGTTCACATGCCTTATCGCGCCTTCTACGAGTGTGTTTTGTACCATACCTATGGAGTGCCCTCTGGGTAAACCTCACGGAGCAGCATACGGTACTGTATAGACTATGGGAATATATAAAATGTGTTAAGGGGGATATGGGTAATGCCTTAATGCTATTTTAATACTTTACTTTACTGTAGACACTACTATAATAGCATATTATACTATATAGTAGATAGTTTAACGGATCCTTAGGAGATGGAAATCCCGAACATCTCTTAAGTTATTGCACTCACGTTAGACACTGGATAGGAGATGTCAAACCCTGTAAACATCTCTGATGCCGTTACACTCATATTTATTTACTGTTGATTTAACTTACATATGATCTTTTAGTTCTGACTCGAGTGTTTTGTCTTTTCAATTCGATCGGGTCAGTCTGAGCTTTTTAGTTTATCGAAGACTGCTTTCTGGAGGATGAAGACGAAGTTTTGGCGCTATTATTATTTATTATATTTATTCCACTGCATCATGTTATTCCGCTGCATTTATTTATTTATTCTTGTTGTATGTAACTCTGATCTGTATTGTAAAAGTATAATCGAATGTTATTTGTAAACAGCTTCATGAACTGTTTATTTGATTATTATATTTTGTTATTCCGCTACGAGATTCTGTATTTGTTTTTCTTTCTTTCTCTGCCTTTTCTTAATTACCCCATAACAATCCTCCCTTTTGAATGGTTTGAGTTTGACATGTGAGGTTAATTGTCGATTTAAACTGTCCAAAAACGTGGGTCGTTACATTTGGTATCAGAGCTTGGTTTAGCGATAACCTTAGCTTTGTGGGGTCTGACTCATATAAAATAGGGTAGCAATACCCTAAAATGAATCGTGTAGTGTATATATATGAGAGAGCGTATTTGTTAGTGTTATAAAAGGGTTTTGTATTGTGTTAATTTGTTCTATTTTGTATTTATAAATTCTGGTCGGTACATAAGACGTTATGGCATCGATAGGGATTTCTAAACACTTAATAGGGCAAACCGACACAATATTGGTTTTGAAATACAGGTAAATGAAATAATATTACCTAGCATATATTTTGTATATAAAAGAATAATTTTATAAATGATATAGTTGGTTGTAATATATTTGTTTGTTAGGTAGTGAAATTTATAAATATTGGTTGAAAAATGAGATTGTAAATAAAATAAATATAAATTGGAAATTTTAGAATTTAAATTCCGGGATTTTGACAATTTCTTTCAAAAAGGTTTTGGAATATAACATTAGTAGTATTTAGAAGTATTTTCTGATCTGAATATTTCAAGATGATTTGAAAGAAATGTTTTATAGGAATTTTGGAAGGAAATAAGTTCTGTACCCCCCTCTTTGTCGCTGGAAAATAATTTCAGTGATGAGTGCACGCATCATCAACGTTCATTTTTGTGTTTCAAAGTGGAAAGACCATTGTAGTAATTTTACTGCACCTTTGTTTTGATTACGAGTCTTAAAATTTTCTAAATATGATTTGGATATATAAAAGATATTATTATAGATATTATTTTAAATGGATTGAAAAGGGAACCCGGTACTTAGTTCTTAAGTTTTCTGCAAATTGGAAATTTCAATTATTGTAATGAAATGAAACCTTGACTATCTTAAAAATTGGAAACTTTTAGTATGTGTAATTAGAAACTAGATGCTAAGCGATAAATGAATATATAAGAAATTGAAATTTTTTAAACTATAAATAAAAAGGAAATGAAAATAAGAAATGGCAACTATTGAACATTTTGTTAACTAAATAACTAAGAGGAACTTGTGTAACATTTTATTGCATCCTAAAAGACACATATAACTTACTGTAATGTTAAAAGTTGAATTGTTAATAAGAATATGTAATAGAATATTATACAAGTAAAACTTAATTAATGAAAATTTTCTGATGGAATTCTTTCTATAAAAAGAATTAAGATGTATAACATTGTTATAAACTTAAGTTAATGAATTGATATGCTAAGTAATTGAATTGAACATGAATACTGTAAGTAAATGGTTATAAACTTAAGTAATGTTTGAAGCCAATTATAATTGAAGTAAACAGTAAATGTGAATACTACATTAATGGAATGATTATAACTTTAGAAAACACTGAAATGATTTGGAAATGGATTTAATATTCAATAATACTACATATGGAAGAATGGTTGTGAAAGGAAATAATCTATTAATGGTAAATTAAATTGTAAAGAGATTTACATAATAATGGATAATCAAATAGTTAAATGGAAATAACATATGTAAGCAAATGAATATAAAGTAATGGATGAATGAAACTGATGAACAGTAAATGGTATGAAAAGAAATTGGTAAGAATGAACTTGAATAATATTTGAAAGTATTGTTTGTTTTGGCTTATGGATGTTTGGGAAGTGATGCTTTAAATTGTTTAGGATGTATAAATAATCTATTAAGCTTTATCTAAGACTATTGAGTGTATGGTATACTTAGTAGTTGTTTATAATTCTATACGATTAAAAGTGTCTAAACCCAAACAAACATTTTGTTTGGATGCTATGGATGTATGATTGATTTCATGGGATGATTGTATGCTTATGGTTGCATGTGATTGTTGTTATGTTATATTGATTTGTTTTGTTATTAATTGAGTCAACTTAAATATTTCACTTTTATATAATTATTAACCTCTTTGGATTATATAAGTGAAATACATGTTTATGGAAGCAATAGCTACTGCTTTTGGTTTCATAAAATAAGCATTGTTTACACGACAAATAGGTACGTTTTTGGATTACGGTTTTATAGTTATATTATATTTTTTCCCGTGGTTTGGGATATATTATTTTGAAATATGTGATATGTTTTGTTATTATTGATATTATTATTTCTCCCAGACCTCTCTGTACAAAGGAGACTCTGCCGAAATTTTCTGTGAATTTTGAACTTAGAAAAATTTTATGAAATGTTTTTCAAACTTTTATTAACTTGAATATAAAAGGATTTAATTGTTATAAATTGATATATTTTATTTAAATTATTTATTTATGTAAATTGATTGGTTATAAATTTAATATTTTGAACAAGATATATTGATCTCTTATTTTCCTTAACCCATTATTTTTCCTTTTCGAGGACGAAATTTTTTGAGTGGATGAGAGTGTAACGACCCGTAATTTTCGATAATTAAAATTTGTTAATTTAATAAGATTTTGTGATTTAATATTGGAAGAAATTAAAATTTGTGGTTTATTAATAAGAAATGACTAGAATGTAATGTTAAAAATGTTAATTCAAGACAATTGATAACTACTGTAAAGTATGTCCAATAAATTGGAATGATTATAAAGTACAAATTGGTTATAGAATGTAAATAAAGAAATAGGGTTTAATAATGTAAATTTAATGTAATGAATGACAAATGGAATGTAACCTCAAGTAATATAATAATTGTGAGTTATAATTAGTTATAAATTTAAAATAAGAAAATAAATTAAATGTTATATTGATTGGTGGAATAATATGTAATTAATGGTAATTGAATAAAAGTAGCGTTGTGGTAGTAGTTATGACATTAGTGTGTAGATAACAAACTTACAAATGTCATTAAATTAAGTAAAGGCAACGATTGTCATTTGTTACCAATTAGTTTAATTGTTGAATTCAATTTGAAATCAAACGCAATTAAATGTAATTAAATATTACGTTAATGTAAATTAAGATGAAATTAGAGAATATTAAAGTAATGAGATATAAACCAATGTTAACTATATCCAATCGATAATGATTGGTTGAATAAAAGATTGAAATCAAGTTTGATCAATTTATTGGAATTTAAATTTTAATAATTGGATTTATTGCAATTAAATGAAATGAAATATCACGTTAAAGAAAAATTAAGATGATAACTGTAAAATATTAGTGTAATAAGATATAAAAAAATGTTAATTATTTCCACGAGATGAAAATAACAAGAGGAAAAGGCAAATAAATGGATTTATTGGAATTTAAAGTAATAACCACTGTATTTATTTCAATTGAAATTAAACACTGTAATTAGGAAAATAATTAACATTGAATTGACATGTAAATTTGTTTTAAACTATTGTAAATATCCAAGTAATCAAAAATGATAAAATTGATAGTTATAAATTTTGAAATTAAAGAGAGATTTAATCAATTTAATAATAATTTATTTAATTAATGTGAAAATAGCCATTTTGGCCACAGTCTCGGATTTTGACGAAACTAGTTTCATCGGATCCGTAATGGTGAATTATTGTTGGATTTCAAGTTTCGTAGCGATCGGACTTGTCGTTTGATGGTATGGACTCGAAACGCGTAGAAATTAATTTAATTTAAATCAATTTGAAATAAGCTGATTTTAAGCTAACTTCTTTATACGATAGAATTAGGACTTGAAACCTGTTCCATTGAGTTTAAAAACATCGAAAACATCTATTTTGATATATGGAATGATCGTTTCGGAAGCGAAACAGGCTTTTCGGGTCGTTATTGTCAATTCGAACCAATTCGATTTGTTATTCTTTCTTATCGGGCTTTGTTAACATAAATAGTTTTGTTTCCCAAACCCTAGCAGTCATTTTTTTATTCTGTACATACAGTTCTATCTGACTGTTCCTTCTCTCTTCCTCAATGGCAGAAACCCAATTTACATTCAAACACAAAATTCAATCTCCAAATCAATTTCAAAATTTAAACTCCTCAAACCTTGACAAATTATATACCGATTGGAAGCTCTTGATGAGCGCAATGTAGATCTGCAATTTGTTTTTCAATCAGATTCACCGTTTGTCCAGAAATCGAGGTTGAACTTCGACTGTCCATTTAAGGGTTTTGACGATCCAACGGTGGATCGTCGTCCGATTGACGATCAGGAGGCGGCGTTGGGAAGAGGAGGTCGAGCAGGTTTGGGCGGTGGCGTTCGTTCATCCCCAGGTGATTGAAGTTCGATAGAAAATGGCATGATAGGTGGCGGCGGCGCATGGAGCTTCGGGACGCCGATGGTGGCCGCGACTTCAGAGGAGGGTCGGCGTGGCTTGCGCAGGTCGGTGGTGATGGCCGATTGACCTACGGCGGCATTGGTTGCCGGCAAATCACGGTCAACTGTGGTGGCTATGCTTTGGTCGAGGTCGCGTTTTGACATGTGCTAGGGTAAGCAACGATATTATTTTTTTATTATTTTTAAATTTAAATCGTATAACTTCTAACTAGCATAACCTTTACGTACGAGGTCGGATTTACACATGGTCTGTTCCACTACGATCGTATCTAAATTTCAGACGATGTGGAACTAGTTTGGATGGATTCTGAGACTGTTCAAATTTTTTATTTGGATTTTAATTCGATTTAAAATCAAAGGTGAGTGTTTTAACCCACTCACAATTACAAAATATCTTATGTTAGTTAAATTAAATTTATGATGTGTTTTGGAATTAATTGATTGATGTTTGGTATATTTAAATTGTCATTCTAGTTAAATTCGACTTTTATTGGATTTAATCATCGTTAATTTAATATCGAATTTAATTGTCAATTTAATACCTGTTAATGAAAATCAGTTATATATTGATGTTTATTGGTTGATTTGAATGATGATTGTGATGGATGTTTGATTGTTGATATTGGATAACTGGATGTTATATTTTATATTGTTATAACACTGCAAGTTCCCTATGGGTTGAAATGATACATACCCGAACGATCATATAGAATAGGGGAAAATCGTTATGGGTTGAAATGATAAACCCAAGCGATTTTCATTGAAATAAATTTTGGGATTGCGGGTTGAAATAATATAAACCCGTAAAAATTTAATATATTTGCGGATTGAAATGATAAATCTCCGTATCACTTGACCATATGGTAGAGAATTTTATACGGACACCGGATTGGTTAAATTTAATGATTTTAAATCTTTAAATTTTGAATTCGATTAAACGATAATTGAAATAGAATTTGACTGATATAAATTGAATTATTTTAAGCAATTATTTAAAGGATTTAAATTGAAACTTTAAAGCTGAATTTGAAGTATAAACGACATTCATCGAAATTGAGTTATTGAAATGTTGGAAACTGTAACTTTGAAAATCTATTAAAATTGGAATAGTTAAATTTGATATTTCAAGAATTGAAATTGGGTTTTGATTTGAAATCTGGACGTGGTCCAGATTTGTTGGAATGGAGGAAATGGTTAAATACGATGTTAATTTCAAAATTTATTATCTCAATATAAATTGTAAATGTTCTTTTAAATTCAAATTTTAAGATTTTCAACTATTAAAATAAGTTAATCTATTTTAAACCAACTTAATCAATTTAAGCTATTTAATTTATTTTAATCTAATTTAACCTATTTTAAACTAATTAACCTATTTAATCTATCTTAATCTATTTAATCTATTTTATTATTTTAAACTATTTTAAATCATTTAAATTTTATCAAACTATATTAAACTATTTTAATTTATTTTAAACTATTTTAATTTATTTTAAACTATTCAATCTATTTTAAATCTAATTAATCCATAATAAACCTATTTAATCTATTTTAAACCATTTAAACTATTTTAAATCTATTTAAAGTATTTTAATCTATTTTAAATTTATTTAATATATTTTAAACCTATTTAATCTAATTTATATCTATTTAAACTATGTTAAACTAATTAAACTATTTATAACTATCTAAATTATTTTCTAAATTTCAGATGGTGTAAAGTGAAAATATTTATAATTAAAGCCTTGATTTTAAAGCGAATAAGGTTTAATAATGTTATAACATAAGTTGGGGTTTGAATTGATATTTGCTGGTGAAATGACATATTTGAGTAAATATGATGATTTGAATGAGGATTTAATCTATTTTTGGAAATATGAATTCGAAAGTGATATGATTTCAAATGTGATATAATTTCGGAAGTAAATATGATTTCAAAAATGATATGGTTTTGAGAATATGATATTTTAATATAAATTATAAATCAGTTTTGGAAATGTAAAAGAACCATCCGGTATGAAATAAGCATTTGGTTGTTAAAGAGACCGGGATCGGATATTGTCATACTCTCTGCCAATACCGAAAACGACTTTAATAACTGTGTACATGGTGGAGATTCCAGAAATGAAGTAGGATGGTTGGGCAAACGATTCTGTATGAGGTATTTACGTGACCCTAACTCCCGTGAGTCAGCATAGATGTGACTAAAACAGGAGCCACGCCAGGCCAAGTGACGTCATTCCTCCTATCAGACATGCTTATTCGATACCATATTATGACTTTGTGATGATTTGGTGGCCACCCTTGATTTTTATTATGGGAGTGTGTTCCGAGATGGGCGGTAGTAGCTGCTATGCGGTACCACCAGTCCGGATCCGCAATCGGTATATCTACCTTGGCATTGCCTCGAGTGCCGTGTTCACATGCCCTATCGCGTTTGGTATATCTACCCAGTCATGATAGTTCTAACTAATTAAGCTTACAACCCAGTTAGTAGTGTGTCTAGAAAGGTAGTGTCTAGACTGGATTGTTGGGTAACATGTACCCTGTCCTACCTAGCTACCGGCTTCGTCCAAGCAGTTATGTGAGCCCAAAGGTTGCCCATAATGGAAAAGACCCAATTTGAATTGGGCCTTGGGCTAAATTTAAAATTGTTTTGAAATTGAAATCAAAAGTTTTAAATTTAAAAGTTCAATTTAAAATAAAAAATTATAAATGTTATAATATAGCTTTTCAAATTGTTTTGAAAATGAAAATAAAGTTTTAAATTTAAAAGTTAAATTTGTTAACCGTTTTTTAACCACCCAGAAATCAACTAGAAGTATAAGGTTAAGACGAAGTCGAAATGACTCGAAAACTTGGAACTGCACTTAGAAAGGCTAGAGAAACAACTGGGAGAAGTTTCAAAGGAATTGAAACTAAGGGGACAACTCGTTGCTGAGTTGTTTAGGTCGACGCCGAGTCATTTTTCTTCCCTTTTCACCTCTAAAACTTCATACATCTCACATACTACTCAAACTACTCATGATCAAGTGATTTTCCTAGACTTTGGACGAGCAATTCCAAGGGTTGATGTAAAAAAGGCAAAGAAAGCAGGAGAATTCAAGTGTTAATGGGAAGATCACTGGAATTAACCAAAAGTAATGGATAAGAGGTTGGAACACATCAAACATAAAATAGAAAAGCAAAACAAGTGAAGTACTTTGACTTACACCAAGAGAAATAGGCCGGTGATGAGTCATTTAGGTCGGTACTGAGTTATTTCCTTAGGTCGCGGGCCTCTATGCTCACTTGTACAATATCGGGCTTTCTTTTGGACTTCAGTGCATGTGGGCTCCTGACCCTGTACCTTTGTTTTCTATAAATACAAACCCTACTACAACTAGAAAGGGAGCTGAATCTCTACTAGCATTGATTTTTTTTCATTTCTTCATCTCCTACCTCCCCTACAGTAGTCACCTAGGCAGCTACTCTTGGCAGTTCTAGGTTATAGAACCTGTCAAGCCCTTGTGTTAGTGACTTATAATCTCAAATTCTCTGTAAACAACAATCAATAAAAACTATAAAATGGACGTAGGCCAGAGATTGCCGAAAAACAATAAAAATCTTGTGCCTCCCGGTTCTATTTTCTTTTATTTTCTATATATCTGCTAGATCTAGGTCTTATAGGTTCCCTACAGCTCATTCTTGGGTGTTGTTCCATTTTTGCGGTCAATATTTTGGTGTTTTCATTGAGAAACTGAATCCAGACTTCGATCTAGCTCTCTACTTTGGGTTGGAAGGATCCAAAAGTTAAATCTATAAAACTTGCTTAAGAAACATAAGAGTTTTCTATTGGAAGCTTATGGCACCTAGAAAAGGAAAGTTTGCATCTAGAAGATCAACAGGAGTGGTAGCAGGTGGTGATGAAGCAAACATTCACCAATCGGAAGTTGATAATGGAAATACAATACCATGATCCTTTGCTTAACATGAAGTAGTGAACAGAGGAGGCTTGATAAGATGATCCAGGAACTTAACCAGAAGATAGCGGAGAGCCAAAACGCTCTCATGGACAAGATGGATGCTTTGCTCTATATGCAACCCCAAACTACCAAGAGAACTAGAAGGGAAACTTCACCTATTATAGGACAAGAGAATTCCTCTGTTTCTGGCTTAAACATGAGAGATGAGAAGCAAAAGCAAAATAAAGTTGTTGGTAGATTTGCAGGAGGACTTGTAGGAGGAAGCAGGAGTGCTCCCCCTTAAGAAGACCAATTGGTATCGAGAGAATTTCTCTTGGTACTAAGAGGAATGCTCATGCAAATGCTGCTTAGGAAGGTGATGTTGTGGTTTTCCCTGATGAGGATATGAACTTGCAGCTTGATGATGATGATTTGGAATTAGATGTTGATGCTAATGAAGGTGGGGTTCAAACAGCTTAACCAACCGTACGTCCACCAAATACCAAAGGAGTGGTACTCCCAGAGATAAGAGCACCTAGACATCAGCTGGTAAACCGAGACTGTTTGCGGAGTCAAACACTCGGTGTAGCCCCAGATAGTAGACCTACCGATTACCGTGCCTGCGAGGAGTACATCACTGACATGGTCAAATGATTGGTGTAGGAAAGCAGAGGCAGATAGGATGAAGACTGGGGTTCCGTGTCAAGTCGACCTCCATTTACTGAGAATATTTTGAGAGAAGAGTATCCTCGCAAATTCATCATGCCGATAATGCCATCCTATAACGGAACTACTGATCCTAAACAACACTTACTCAAATATGAATGGCATATGGACGGAGCTAGAGCTACAGATGTTGTTTGTTGTAGGTGTTTCCCTATCTTCTTGGAAGGAGTCGCTTCTATGTAGTTAACTAATCTCATGCCTAAATCCATATCGACGTTTGATGCATTCGCTAAGAAGTTTCTGGAGTAATTCAGGCTTTACACAACATGACCGAAGGACATGGTGTCCTTACCTGGCTTCTCCCAAGGACCTAAGGAGTCACTAAATGTTTTCTTGAACTGGTTTAACATTGCTGTTATGGAGGTTAGCAATTTGAAGGTAGATCTTGTATTCGTGGCACTAGTCTAAGGCAATCACCCGGTCACGAATTTTGATAGGTGGATAAAAATGAAGCAACCCACTACCATGGAGGAATTTTGCCAAAAGGCAGATTAGTTTCTGAGGCTAGAAGAAGCAAGTTAGGTTGAAGGAAAGTCCATCGATGAGTAATCGAAAGAGGTGATTAAGAGTAACATTGTGGTCAAACGAGAAGGAAATAGTTCAGGAACTGCTGTAGCAAATGCGGGAAAAACTGCGAATCAAAAGAAGAGGAATCAGAATGCTTGTAGGCGTGACAGGGACAGAAGGACATCTATCTTTCCACTCGGGGAACTGAGTAGTATAACAAACCGCCCAAGAGGGAAGCGACCGAGAAATAGAAAAGGTCGAGAAAGTATTGTTGCTTCTATGAAACTCATGGATACAGCATAAACGAATGTCAACATCTGAAGGACTTTATTAAGGAATTGATAAGAACAATCGGCTTCAGCAGTATGTGAAGAAACTGCAAAACGCTGATCAACCTGCCGGTCCCCAAGGGTCGGACGCTCAAGGGAAACCACCGGACCTAGTAGATAAGGGCCCAAGCGAACAGATGGAAAACTGGTCATAAACACCATTATAAGAGGACCTCACCCAACGCAGAAGAGTTGGGGTGAGATCAAACGATATGCTAGTTCTTTGAAGCATGTACCGTAGAAGAGTTGCTACATCGTCAAAGATGGAGCTTCGACTAAGCAACAAAGGATGATTATAGATGACATCATGTTCAGGAATCGGGACACTAAAGGCATAGAAGCACCTACTCTCGACCCAATGGTGATAACGGTTGGGATCGGACCAGCAGTTATGCATCGAGTATTGGTTGATAATGGAAGTTCAGTCAACATCCTATTATGGAAGACATTCTACAAATGAAGATTGGAATGAATGATGTGACCGCCTACAAAACAAAGATTTAGGGATTTACAGGTAGAGCTAAACAGCCGAATGGAACTATCGACCTCTCTGTAGAACTTGGAGAAGGAGAACAGAGGGTGGTTCACATTCAAACCTTTGTAATTGTTGATGAGTACTTCGCTTATAATGCTTTTTTGGGCCAACCAGCCCTGACCGACTTTAGAATTGCTTCAGCTTCATGGTGTCCGACCATGAAATTTCCCGACAGGGAATGGGATAAGTAGTAAGAGAAGACCAAATCGCTGGAAGGGAGTACTACGTTGTTGAATTACGTAAAGCTAAATGCCATGAAAAGGGAAAGAATGTAAGGGAAGACTCTCCACATTCATAAACCGCAAGCATAGCAATTACCGAACAGCCCCTGGCTCGGGGACCATAGTCACTTCGATAAGGCTATGGACCCCAGGAAGAAGTCAAGGGAAATACGGGTAGCACCAGCGAAGATTACGGTGATTGTCCTGATTAGCATGGATGACCCGACTTAGGTCTTAAAGATTGGTTCTCAACTAGGAATCAAATTGCAAAAGGAATTGATTAACTTTCTTCGAGAAAATCTGGACATGTTCGCTAGGATGCATTCTGATATATGTGGGATATTGCTGGAATAGCGTGTCACGCATATAATATTGATCCCAAGTTCATGCCAGTGAGACAGAAGAGACACAGCCTGGATCCGGAGTGATCCGCTGCATTGAAGAAAGAAGTGAATAAGCTATTGGCCAACGGCTTCATCTACGATGCTACATATCCTGAGTGGGTATCTAACCCAATGTTGGTTTGAAAATCAAATGGGAAGTGGCTAACTTGCATTGCCTACTCGGATTTGACCAAAGCCTACCCGTAGGATAACTTTCCATTACCCAGGATTGACCAGCTTGTTGATGAAACCATGGGGAATGAACTGCTCTCATTTATGGATGCCTACTTAGGGTACAATCAGATTATGATCCATGAACCAGATCAGGAGAACACCAGTTTCATCACAGACTTAGGACTTATTGTTATCGCATAATGCTGTTCGGTTTGAAGAACGCCAGAGCTACTTACAAAAGACTGGTAAATATAATGTTCAAGAACCAGATCAGACGAATGATGGAAGAGTATGTACACAACATGCTCGTAAAGTTGCGAGTGTCTGTAAACCATCTAAATGATCCCTTGGAGATGTTTGAGATCCTTCGGAAGTACGGAATGAAATTGAACCCACTCAAATGTTCATTTGGATTTCCTTCTAGGAAATTTCTCGATTTTATTGCGAACACAAGGGGAATTGAGGCTAATCCAGAACAGATTGATGCTTTACGGAACGTTTGAGTCCCGACAACGAAGAAGGAGTTACAAAGCTTAAATGGAAAGATTGTAGCATTGAGCCGATTTATCTCTAGAGCGATGGATAAGTGCATACTGTTTGATAGATTAAAGAAGGGTACGAAGAACTTTGAGTGGAATCTCTTTCGAAGAATTATTATAACATATAGAGACACCACAATTTCTATCTAAACCAGTGGACAAGGAGGACTTATTCAATTACCTGGCTATGTATGCCCACGCATTAAGTGCATCACTTGTGCATGAGGAAGTTAGGGTTCAATGGCCTATCTTCTACATTATCAAGCGATTCACCTGTCTACTACATTAGCAAGCTATCAATGCTGGCATTTTGCTTTTGTGTGAGGTCTCTCTCTATGGTGACCTTAACCAAATCGTCCTCTTATTCCTTAATCATTCGCTCGAGGTTGGCTTTCTCGGACTCCAAGGATTTGATGCCGGTGTAGTTAATTCGATTCACATTGAAGAGGGCCTTGCATAAATGTTTCAATTCATACCCAGCCTCTATATCTTCTTGAATTGCCTAGATAGTTTTTCAAGGCGACCTCCTTTGGGATGTCCTTAATGACTTTATCAAATTTAACGTTGTGTAGGAAAAGATCAGGAAATTCAGCTAATAAACACAGAGGACCAACGAGAGAGTGAATGAAGGAGTAGAGACACCCTTGGAAGTAGGCGGGACAGTTATGATCATAGCTTAAGAGACCGGAACTTATTGGACTGAGGATGTTTGAGCTTGGGTATGCAGCAGAACATCGACATAAGGAGGCCCCCGATGCTATGAGGAATCTCTGTGACGTTTAGGTGCATCTCCAGGCAGCTCAGTTTTAGGCTCCCTTTTCCTTCTCTCCTTCTCTTTTTACCCGTCCTTCTCCCTATCGACCTTGCGGGGTTCTCCAACCTTACAGCCTTGCTGTCTCCGCCTCTCATCTTCGGTTAAGTAGCGATGAGGCAGGGTAGGGTCTGGAATTTGAGCTAAATAAGAACTAGCATGGTGGGAGAGTTTTTCATAGTATCCTTGGCTTATGGAACCTGAAACAAAAAATAAAACAAAATCAGTGTTGGAATTGCGGAGCAAGATTAAATGCAAGAATATGTGTCCATAGTCCCAGTGAAGTGTATGCTACCAATGACACCCTAAGGAATCTATGGACCGTGTTCACATGGACATAAAGATGGAGTTTATCCACCTTCGCTTACAAAACCTCCTGGCGAGAAGGCAAAGCCCGAGCCGGTTTCATCCAGAATGTCATGACCGGTGAAGTCGATCTCGCTAATGTCACTAAAACCAATGAAGATGTCACCAAAGGGGCGAGATCGAGGCAAAATCTCTACTGGGATAGTACAGATTAATCTCCAGCCATTTCAGTAGTTTTTATGGCATTATGTTCCTGATGCGGCAAGCTGAGGAGATCAGGACTTATCCCGAGCAATTCACCGAATGATTCGTCCCCTTCTTCATTAGCGTGATAGTAACTATCGCTATCACTAGCACCCTCTTCTTCCTTTTCGACCATCGGCTTTTTTACCTCTCTTCTTTCGGCTTCTTCACCTTCCTCTGGAATCGAGGGAATTCTGACTATTTTGTCCCTATCTCTTGGGACATCACCTCGTATGGGCTCTTCGTTTTCTCTCTCAAGGGTATCCTCTATGTGCACCTCACCAGATGGGCCTGCAACTTTCCCTTGAAGATTATCATCGAAGCTACGAGTGAGAGCAAATGAACGAGTACGAGCTATAGAGCCACTCTGCGTTGGAGACTCAGTGACAACAAACCTCTCAGGGCAAAGCAGACTGTACCATTGTAGATTTTGATTCATAAGCAAAAATGCGATGGTGCGCTGACGTGATTTAACTTCTTTCAGGGCATTAAGCATTATTTTATGCTCGTTGCTTTCGTCTCGAGCCAGGATGCCTATGAGGAAACACTTATCAAGTTAGAAACTTATAAATTCCAACATGGGAGAGGCAAGAGAAAAGAGACGTATATCTAGATAGCCAGGGTCGGTTGAAACCATGCGGGCATCACACGAAGAAATATTCGTTCTTGAAGTATGAACATTTATTGGCGAGGGCCTCAATAACTTTGCATCCCTTCGAGGCTTCGATTATCATGTCAAATGGTGAATCCCGCCTTCTCTTGAATTGGAGTAGATGTGTAAGCTCATTGAACCTTGGAGGTCAGTTGAACCAATTCATGAAGAGGATGTAAAGCGAGCTCAGAAGAGAATACCCATTTGGATGGACAGAAGGTGGTGATGACAACAGCAGGTTGGCGGTAGCAGGCGATGGCATTGGAGGAGTCAATAGCAGGTGAAAATTGGGTCGATGTTGAGAGATCTCATAGGAAAACAACTCTGGTGGAAATGAAGGCAAGAATGAAAGATGATTCAAAAAATTTCTAAGTCCTAAGTGTAAATAGGAACTCGGTGGAGAGCTATTTAACTTGGTAATGAGTTAAACAACTCAGTGACGAGTTGTTTTTCCTCTCCTGAAACCTCCAAAAAACATGGTAGAGAGAAGTTATGTTCGTCTATGGCATGAAGTGATCTCCGGAGTGCAGGCCACATCCCCAGTATAGAGGAGTGAAATTTCAACTATAACTAAACAAAACAGTTAAAGGAAATCTACCAAGCGAAAGCAACATTTCAGGATGACACTTGAACAATCAGCCAGAATTCGAAGGATAACATTCTAGGACTTGTCTTGATCCAGAGCACACTTTGGTTTCAACGAAAGCGTATTTTAGTAGGCAAGCATTAACTGGGTTTTTAACTAAGCAGAAGTCAACTAGAAGTATAAGGTCAAGACGAAGACGAAATGACTCGAAAACTAGGAAGTGCACTTAGAAAAGCTAGAGAAACAACTAGGAGAAGTTTCGAGGAATTGAAACTAAGAGGACAATTCAATGCCGAGTTGTGTGGGTTGGTGCCACATCATTTTTCCTTCACGTTTTGCCTCCAAAACTTCATACATCTCATATAGTACTCGAACTACTCATGATCAAGTGGTTTTCTCAGAGTTTGGACGAGCAATTCTAAGGGTTGATGAAAAGAAAGTAGGAGAATTCAAGTGTTAATGGGAAGATCACTAGAATAAAGTAAAAGTCATGGAAAAGAGCTTGAAATGCATTAAACGGAAAAATAGAAAAGCAAAACAAGTTAAGTAGTTTGACTTACACCAAGATAAATAAGTCTATACCTAGTCATTTAGGTCGGTACCGAATTATTTCCTTGGGTCGTGGGCCTTCGTTCTCACTTGTACAACATCAGGCTATCTTTTGGACTTTAGTGCAAGCAGGCCCCTGACATTGTATCTCTGTTTCTCTATAAATACAAACCCTGCTACAACGAGAGAGGGAGCTGATTCTCTACTGGCATAGACTCTGCCATTTATTCATCTCCTGCCTCCCTCACAATAGTCACCTAGGCAGCTACTCTTGGTAGTTCTAGACTATAGAACCTGTCAAACCCTTGTGATAGTGACTTGTAATCTCAAATTCTCTGTAAATAACAATCTACAAAAACTATAAAATGGACATAGGCCAAAGACTGCTGAACCACTATAAAAATCTTGTGTTTCCTTGTTCTATTTTCTTTTATTTTCAATACTATCTACTAGATCTAGGTCTCATAGGTACCCTATAACTCATTCTTGGGTGTTGATCCATTTTTAGCATCAACAAAATTTAAAATAAAACAAATACTATAAAGTTATATTATAATTTTTCAAAATGTTTGAAAATATTATTAAAAAAATTAATTTCGAAAATATTATTCATTAATAACTTTAATAAAATAATTAAATTAATTAAAATGGTTAATTATATATATATATATATACTACACACACACATGTGTAGTATATATAAAGACAGATGTTATGTTGTCTTGAATTATTTAAGACAATATGAGCATATGTATGTGTACAAAAGAATTTTCAAAATTAATTAAACTTAATTAAAGTTGTTTAATTAAATTAATTAACTAAATTCTACTTAACAAAATAAATAATACATACATACATACATACATACATATATAAGATATGCATGTATTACTGTAAAGGCTATAGTATATATATTCAATATAATATGTTATAATTACATAATATAATAATTAATTAAAGTTTTAATTAATTAAATAAGATTTAACTAATATAATGTTATACATGGAATATTATGTACGTTTAATAAAGTATAAAATCTATATAATAATAGAAGTTATATAATATAAATGTGTGAACTAAAGGTGGAACATTAAAGAAACCCTAAACAGACTTAAGGAATAAACGCATATGTAAAAGTACGTACATCGTGATTTCTGATATGTCCGACACTTGAATCACCGAGGGTATTTCAAACATTATTCCATAAGTCGATATCACTTAATTAAATATATTGAAGATTATGAATCTTTAATATAAGTGTTGTCCTCTGCCATTTATGTACTAATAAATTACTTGCATACTCTCTGGTTTTTGAGAAAACTTAAGCTAGAGATGTTATGTGTAGTATTATTAATATATTAACTAGATGATGTAAGGTAACTATATGTATTTGTTGAGCGAACTCAATGTATGTATACTATACTTAGGTCGTCGCGAAATGGTAGGTATGAGTGAATAATTTTTAACGTTCTGAATGTGAATATTTAATTTATTTAAATATTTAGGTTTGATTTAATTATAATAAATAAGAAGAATATCAAATTTTAATAAAAATGAATTGATTTTTAATGATGCATTTTAAAATCAATTTATAGAATTTTCCATAATTTTAATTTGGAAAATATTGAAATTTTCGTTTGATGTATTTTTCGGCAAACGTTGTTATTTTTGAAATTTCACAGAATAAGATAACCAGTGTATTTAATTGTTGTTTTGTGATTGTGTCACAATTTTATGCGCGATCGTATTTTTGTTTTTATCATTCGCGGTTCATACGTGAACAAAATTCTATGTAGCAAAGTGCCGGAAATTATTACACAAATTAAACCCTAAACTTATATTTTTCTTCACCTTTTCATTTTCCCTCTCTTACTTTTATTTTTCCCCCCTCTCTCTTCTATTTTCAATTATAGTAAAAAAGAAAATGACCTCCTCTTTATGAAAATCAAAATCAAATGCAAACTCAACGAATAATTATGAAATTAGTTTCATTGTGTTCGTATTGGTGAGATCTTCTAATATATGTGTGTGTTGATGGGTGCGGTGGAGGTTGGCCGTGTTCGATAAGGCCAGGGCAAACTATGGTTTGTGATTTGGAAGATTTAGGCGGAGTTAGACTTCGGCATTGGTTTCTTTTTGTTCCTCTGAAATTACACCTTGCGACCGAGTTTGGTGGGTTGCGATTACAACATTCCTCACTTGGAAGTCCAAAACAAACGGCTACAGATGCTGTAGTCATCCATAGTTATTAATCTTCGACGACCAAATATGGTAATGTTAGATACATTGATATAACAGAAACACATGGATATGGAAAAAATTTAAAATCATAAAACACCTTTCACATTCCATTTCAAATCATTTCAAATTCATTACATAATACCAATACGAGAACCACGTTCAGAGAAAATATAATTATTATAATATACGCAAAGAGAGGCATATGAAGATGCCCCCTTGGATGATCAGAGTATATAACTAGGCAATTAACAATTTTGCCTTTACAACAAAAACAAAGCGGAATTAAAATAGAAAGAACTCTAAATAGCTATCATGCCTCCTGCACATCTCCGGAAGCTTATCCGTCTAAAGAGGTACCTAAAAACCTCAACTCTCAAACAACTTAAAATCAATTGAGCACCGGAGAGTTTAAGGGGGAAAACATAAACTTCTAGTCAGACATAAAGCCTGGTATGAATAATAATCTACCATCTCAAACCATTTAGATATCCAGTGAGACCATGCCGCTTAGCGTAACGGGTTTTCCCCTCACTAGTATCCTATTCAAAACTTTATAAAACCATATAATGTGCTCCTGCATCCACAACAGTTAAAACATAGCAATTCAAAATATTATGATGATATGCAAACAAGTAAATCAATTCTGGATTTCCCATCCCCATTCATTTCTGACTATCTGTCTCATTTATAGTTTTAAGAGTCGCTATTAACCTATTAGTTTTCATGGGCTTGCTAATATACCTGTTTAATGTTTATGGACTCTCTATCCGATTTCATGGTTTTCATAGGATCACTAAGAACCTATTGGCCCCTGCCAATAACTTCATTCATTCATGGGTTTGCTCTGAACCTATTGGTATCTCCAGTAACTTTCCTCATATCATAGTTGTTATGGGTTGACTATGAACCTATTGTCTTCTGTCAATAACTTAATCTGGATATAGTTTTCATGGGTTCACTACAAACCTATTGGCCCTTGCCAATAACTCTTTCTAATCATAGTTTTCATGGGTTTACTATGAACCTATTGGCATCTGCCAATAACTTTTCCTAAACATAGTTTTCATGAGTTTACTATGAACCTATCTATCTGACAAGTTCACTATTTAGGCATCCTACATTCTGGTCAATCTGACCTTCTGGATGCAATTCTACTCATTCAGGAGTTAATTCAATTTATGTTCACTACTGGTTCAACCTAGCTGATAATTTTGCCCTTTCTCCCCAAAATGCAGTTATGGGTCCTTTATAATGTGAATATATATATCAGAAGAAGAAAACAGATTAACATAATAATACCAACACCTGTGGTTTAATATCCTTGAAATCAATTTCATATAAAACATGGTTTATCCCTTTAACCTATTATTTTATCAAGGAAAGCTTCTTCAAAAACTCCAATTTAAAAGCATTTAAAAGCACTTTTATAATGCCATGGGTTGTACCTTTAAAAATTTGAGATTGGGTTCTTTGTTTTGAAAACTAAGGCTTTCGAAACCTTTAATCTTTACTTTCGAAACTATTGGAGAACTTCCTTTCGAAAGCATTCAATTATTCCTTTCAAAACACTAGGCACTTGCCTTTCGAAACACTTTAAAACCTTTCTTTCAAAACCTTTCGAATGTATTAAAGTATTACCATTCAATTATAGAAGCGTAGCTTCAAAACCATTTGAAAGTGCCACTTTTAAAACTATTGAAAGTACCACTTTCGAAACCATTGGGTTTATCTTTAAAAATATCTTTTGGGTTTAAGTGAATACAAGAGAAAGTAACCCTTTCGAAACCATTTACCTTTAAATAAGATGATTGGGGAAAACTGATGGCTTCGGAACCATCCTTTCGAAATCTTAAATCCTTTAGGTAAAACATTGGGAGGATATCTTCAAAATCCCCTTTCGAAGTCATTACCTTCGAGACACTTAAACCCTTTCGAAAGCTTTAGGAAGTGGCTTTGTAAAAGTATTAAACAGAGCTACCTTTCGAAAGCATTGATGACTTCAATCCCTTCGAAAGGCATAAGGACGGCAGAAGGGTTTTGACTTGGTCGAAACTACCCTTTTCAAAAGCACTGATTTTAAAACTAAGTAACTCATTCGGAAGCTACAATTTAAACATGAGGCGAAAACCCCTTTCGAAAGCAATTTTAAAAAAAGACCCTTCGAAAGCATTTAGTAAAATAGGTAAGTGCATTTCTTCAAAAAGTAAAACAAAGGTTTCGACCCCCTCGAAGGTTATGTTTCGACACCATGCCTTCCGCCCTTCTCCAATCCACTATGTACCAACATTGTGATACCTTGTGTATTGGTTTCGGCTTAGTTGGTTTCGACCTGGTAGGTTTCGACTTGATTGAAGGCAGAAGCATAGGGTCGAAAGGTGGCTTCTAAAAGAGGAGGAACCTACTTTTCTGGGTAAAGACAGATTTAATGTCATTTAAAGTAAATACTTTATAACTAACCTGCCTATTTGTAAACATTTAATTGGTTGCCATAATTTTCAAATTCTTTACCAAAATAACTACTGCATAATTTTAGATCTAAACAAATATTGATTTTCACTATTAAGCCCCTCCATTAAGCAAAACAATTAAATCCTTCTTCTAAAATAATTTAATTTCCATAGTAAATTACTTAGGAAAAATCCCCAAAAATGATAGAATTTCACTTTCAATATGTTATCCAACATATAAAACTTTCAGACCCAAATTCTTCATAAAATAACCGAAATTAATTTCTAAACCCAATTATTCATATTTTCCTTTGAAAATTCATAATAAAATTTTCATAGCTTGGAAAATTATAAAAATTGAAACCCATATCCAAAATCATGTTTTACATATCATATAATTTCCTCATGGAATTCGAAATTCATTATAATCGATTTTATCCTTAAAACCGTATAAAACTATATTCAGACAATCTTGTTTAAATCAAACATGTTATAAAATCCAAGCATATCATCACCAAACTCATCATTATAATGAATTTAATCTTAAACCCAAAAATCAAATGATCATAAAAACAATATAGAGATGATTTAGATTATTATTCACCTTGATTAGGATAAGGATTTGAGATTGGATTGAGATTAATTCCCCTTGCTTAAATCTTTAGCTTTAAATTGATTTTCTCCTCTTTTCTCCTAATGGCCGGCTTTGCCCCTCTTTGTTTACGTTTGTTTGTGTTTTTGTAAAATGAAAGTGTATGGGAATGAAACGAGAATATAAGGTAATGGTGTGGCAATTTCCTAATAAGCCCTTGCGTTAATTGTTTCCTTGTTAATTAACAATTAAAACCATTTATAAGCCTATTTATATCATTGAGATCAGCCTCTAATTTATTTTCAAATCTCAATCCCCTTATCATCTAGTATTTACATTATTCTATTTAATTTATTTAATTAAATCTCCTGAATAATGTTATTAAAAATTAGGGGTGTTACAGTGATCAACATTTGGGGTGTGTGACCTTTTTGCTATAGCTAGGCATGGCTTTGGTCGCATTTTCATCAAGGGGTTGAGCTTTAAATGGTGGTGTGGGATGCGGAGAGGAGATGGAGAGCGACGTGATGCCGAAGTCCGTTCGTCGAACGGTGGATTGGGAGGTGGTTCTAGCGTGCATACATGGTTATGTGTGTCGTGCGTGTATAGAGGATAGGTGTTGGGGAAGAAAGATTAAAAAGAGAGATTAGAGGGTAATGGTGATTAGTGAAGTAGTTAATTAATTTAATTATATTTTTAATTTGAAAACTTATAAAATCAATAACTATTTCATACGAGGTCCAATCGAGACCCAGTCTTTTGTGTTGCGTTCGTAGGAGTGTTATCTATGCACTGGAATTGATTTTATCGAGTATGGAGGAAGTGGAATTTTGAGCTGTAATCGAACATCATTCGATTTTAGATCAAATTGGAACGCTTAAGCATCAATTGGAATTCAGTGAGTTATCTCACCAAGGATGAATACTATATGATATATGGTTGATATAAATTATTTTTTGTGCTTAAATGATTATTTGGTTGGTTTGGGTGAATTCCTTTTGGAAAAGCTAATGACATAAGTTATACCGCCTTTTTACCTGGCAGTATATCATAAAAGTTGGCTAAATGGCTTTTGTGATCATGATGATATTTGGAACTATGGACAATAGTTGGACGAATTCGGAACGGGTCTCAGTTAAGGTGCGATTAATATGAAGTGACAAGGAAGCACCCATGAGTCCACATTTAAAATTTCAAGTCAATCGGAGTTCATGTGCTTAAGTTATGGGCAAAGGAAGCATTTATATGGATTGATCGGGAACGATCCATAAAACAGCATAAATCGACAAAGATCGATCAATATCTGAAAATCTACAAAACCAATGCACTTGAAACTTTCAAAGCATCACTATATTGAAGAGTGGAGCCCACAAAAATGATCACATGACAAAACTCCCAAATCTTGGAAAAAGAGGCCGATCGTTATTGGAATGATCGTACAAATCAGCCATAACGATCCATAGTATTACGGAAAATGCGATATCTTATAAATGGTACCTCAGAATTACATGAAATTTGGAGAGAAAGTATCTTACATCGTGGAGCACCCCCATAATCGATCACAACTCAAAAGGATGAAATCTTGGAAAATAGGCTGATCGTTATTGGAACGATTGTACAAATCAGCATAACGATCCATAGTTTTACGGAAAACGCGATATCTCGCAAACGGTATGTCAAATTGCATGAAATTTAGAAAGCAAGTATCTTACATCATGGAGCACCCCCCACGATTGATCGTAGCTCAAAAGGATGAAATTTTGGAAAATAGGCCAATCGTTATTGCAACGATCGTACAAATCAACATAATGATCCATAGTTTTTCGGAAAACGCGATATCTCACAAACGGTACGTCGGAATTGCATGAAATTTGGAGAGCAAGTATCTTACATCATAGAGCACCCCTATGATCGATCGTAACTCAAAAGGATGAAGCAAGGAATGATCTCCTATGATCCAATTTCTAGTCAAAACAGCGAAGATCGATCGATATCTCATAAACAGTAAGTCGGAATGGCGCGAAACTTTGGGAGCATGGACTAGAGGCATGGGGGACCCCATAAAAACGATCGCAGCCCCATTGGAGTTAGTATGGAACAATCGGCTAAATTATTTTTTGGTGTCCGACCAATCCCAACTTTTGTGGGTCGGATCGTATGGGATTGGAGGTTCTTTTGCTGAAATTTCAGCCTGATCCATGCACGTCTTCACCTATAAATACAGCGGACTTGGCTCATCGCAAAGGACTTTTTTCGGCTGGCTCTCCTTCATCACTTGTCATCTCTTCCTCCACTAAGTTTCTAAGGAAAAAACAACTGTACTTGTAATCTTACAGTATAAATAAAAGATTATTGGAGTGGACGTAGGCCGGAGTTTGCCGAACCACTATAAAACTCGTGTGTTCCTTTACTTTTTCTACTATTTATTATGTGATCTATGTGCTTATCTTTCTATTTGGATATTATTTTTTTGGAAATTGATGCTTTCACATACAACTGGGTGTTTGTGACCATTTTTGATGCAAACATTTTGGTGCGTTCATTGAGAGGGACTTGCACCTGCGGATTTGAAAACTAGATCTTGGATTTGGAAGCTTGGATACTTAGATATAGGAAGCAATGGCTAAGCAATCAACAAGGAGACTATTAGCGGATAAGAGCCATCATGGAGGGAGTCAGGAGGCTTCTTCTGGAGCTGGATCAAATTAGACATCTATCTACATCACCAGAGATGAAATAGGAACAATGATGGATGCTATGCAGGAGAGGATGCTAAAGAGACAGGAGGAGATGATGCAGAATCTACTCCGACAGGTTGGACAAGTTGGAGCGTAAAACCAAGGAAATGGAGTAGCAAGAAACGCTGTAAATATGCATCACGAAGTTGGAGCTGCAGGAGCTGAGGAAAACCAGAATCAGGACTAAGGAAACGAAGCTAACAGGATGCAAGATGGAGTGGAACAGCCGGAAGCGGCTCCTGACCAACTAAGAATGATCGAGGCTGATCGTTCTAGAATGATCGATGCCGATCGATCAATACTTGGGGGCATGTCCCCATGGTTACATTGGATCGATCCCAGACAGGATGTCGGGCAGTGCTGTGCAGTTTGGCGTTGATCGGAATGCGTATTCTCGTCCAAAAGAGCAGATTTCAGGATTTCCCCATGGACTCGGGTGGTAGGTTGGAGACAATGATCGAAGACTACCACTGGATGACAAGACAGGTTGGCAGAAATGATCAGACACACTATGAGAGGAGGATTGGTAAATAGGGATCTGGAAGATGTAAATAGGAGTCCCTTCGCTCCTAATATCAGGCAAGCTAGGAATCCACTGGAGTTCAAACTACCAATGCTTGAGACATATGATGGAAAAACAGATCTCGCTACTCATCTGACGATACATGAGACACATGGAAGTACTGGGGGCATTGGAGGAAGTCATGGCATGGCACTTCCCCTTGTACTTAACGGATATAGCTGCACTATGGTTCAGACAGTTGGAAAGCGACTCTATTAGCACATGGACAGAATTGATCGAAAGGTTTATGATGCAATTTCGGGTCCACATCACGAGACCCAAGAGTGTGATGACTTTAACATCAATGAAGCAGTGGAAAGGAGAATCACTCAGGGATTTCTTAACCAGTTTCAATACGGCAGTAGCTTCGATGGATCGACCAGATCTGCCGATGGTTTTGATGGCAGAAGTGTCAGGGATTGGGGATAACTCGGATTTCAAGATATCGTTGGAATGGGTTCCACCAGTGGATCTCGGGGAATTTTACCATGAAGCAGAAAGATTTCTACGATGGGAAAATGTGAAAGCTGATAGAGAGGGAAGAGAGGAAGTGGAAGTTTATGCGGTTAAAAGTGAAGGTCCGCCCAGGGAAGGTTTAAACATGGATAAAGGAAAACGGAAAGAAGAAGATGGCTCTGATGGATTGAAGTGACTACAAATGGAATCAAGATTCACCTCTTACATGTAATTGACCGAGACATTGGAACGGATATATCTGGATACCGGGGGCAAATCCCTATCGAAGGCCAATGAAGAGAGAGCCTACAAATAATGAAAAGAAATCAGAAAAATATCGTCTGTTCCATGAGCTAGACGGGTATAGTACAAACGTCTGCAGGCACTTAAAGAATGAGATTGAGGAACATGTCTGGAACGGCAGGCTGTTATAATACGTAAGAACTCGGGTAGCGGCGGTGGAACATGAGCAGCCACCATCCGCATCGAACGGGAACTGCCTTGGATTGAGGCATCAACTTGTCATCAATTGATCAGAACGGCAAGGAATAAGTAATAAACTCCACAATAAAACGGCTAAGTCACTTACACATGTACGGGATCAAGAACTGTCCCGAGGCATGCTTTGAGATGACGATAAACCGTCACACCCGGAGATGCATGCATTGTAGTGTTTAGTTTTAGTTTTTGTTTTTTTAGTGCTTGGACATAATTTTATTAGTTGAATATTTTAATTGCAAAACTCACTCGAATGTGAAATCTGACATTAATAATTTTGAATCCCTTCCAGACAATCACATTTCACCTCGAACGGCACTCGATCTCGGCGATCACATTTTGCCTCGAATGGCACTCGATCTCAAATGATCACACTATCTCGAACAATCACGTTTCGCCTCGAATGGCACTCGATCTCGAACGATCACATTTCGCCTCGAACGATGCTCGATCTCGAACGATCACATTTCGCCTCAAATAGGCACTCGATCTCGAACGATCACATTATGCCTCGAACATGCACTCGATCTCGAATGATCACATTTTGCCTCGAACAGACACTCGATCTCGAACGATCGCATTACACCTTAAACAGGCACTTGATCTCAAATGATCGCATTACGCCTCAAACAGACACTCGATCTCAAATGATCGCATTTCACCTCGAACAGGCACTCGATCTCGAACTATCACATTACGCCTCGAGCAGGCATTCGATCTCGAACGATCGCTTTTTGCCTCAAACAGGCATTCGATCTCGAACGATCGCATTTCGCCTCGAACAGCCACTTGATCCCGTGCGATCATCATCAGCCTGGGACGGCTACGAATTTGATTAACGGTCCCGAATGATCGTTACTAACAATCAGGCAAGATCACAGATTCGTTCACAAGTCACCAACGGGCTTCGAAAATTACACTTAAGGTAATTCAAAACACGCCTTCCTACCGCAAGGCATGTTTTGGGGGGCAAATGTTATACCGCCTTTGACCAAGAAGTATATCATAAAAGTTGGCTAAATGGCTTCTGTGATCATCAAGGCAGGAAGCCCGAAGAGATGGTTATCAAGCTCGAAAATCGATGATATTTGGAACCATGGACAATAGTTGGAAGAATTCGGATCAGGTCCTAATCAAGGTGCAATCAATATTAAGTGACAAGGAAGGCCGCATAAGGCCACATTTCAAATTTCAAGTCAATCGGAATTTGTATGCTCGAGTTATGGGTAAAGGAAGAATTTATATGGATCAATCGGGAACGATCCATAAAACAGCATAAATCAACGAAGATCGATCAATATCTCAAAATCTACAAAACCAATGCACTTTAAACTTTCAAAGCATCACTATATTAAAGAGTGGAGCCCACAAAAATGATTGCATGACAAAACTCCCAAATCTTGGAAAAAGAGGCTGACCGTACAAATCAGCCATAACGATTCATAGTTTTACGGAAAATGCAATATCTCACAAACGGTACGTCAAAATTGCATAAAATTTAGAGAGCAGGTATCTTGCATCATGGAGCACCCCATGATAGATCACAGCTCAAAAGGATGAAATCTTGGAAAATAGGTCGATTGTTATTGGAATGATTGTACAAATCAACTTAACGGTCCATAATTTTATGGAAAACGCGATATCTCAAAAATGGTATGTCGGAATTGCACGAAATTTGGAGAGCGAGTATCTTACATCATGGAGCATCCCCATGGTTGATTGCAGCTCAAAAGGATGAAATCTTGGAAAGCAGGCCGATCGTTATTGGAACGATTGTACAAATCAGCATAACGATCCATAGTTTTACGGAAAACGCGATATCTCACAAACCGTAAGTCAGAATTGCACGAAATTTGGAGAGCAAGTATCTTACATCATGGAGAAGCCCCTTGAACGATCGCATCTCAAAAGGATGAAATCTTGTAAAATAGTCCGATCGTTATTGGAACGATTGTACAAATCAGCATAACGATCCATAGTTTTACGGAAAACGCGATATCTCACAAACAGTATGTCGGAATAGCGCAAAACTTTGGAAGCATGGACTAGAGGCATGAGGGACCCCATAAAAATGATCACAACCCCATTGTAGTTAGTATGGAACGATCGGATAAATTATTTACTGGTGTACGATTGATCCCAAATTTTGTGGGTCGGGTCGTATGGGTCTGGAGGTTCTTCTACCGAAATTTCAGCTCGATCCATGCAGCCTTCACCTATAAATACAACGGACTTGGCCCATTGCAAAGGACTTTTTTAGCTGGCTCTCCTTTATCTCTTCTTATCCCTTCATCCACTAAGGCAAAAACAATTGTACTTGTAATCTTACAGTATAAATAAAAGATTATTGAAGTGGACGTAGGCCAGAGTTTGCTAAACCACTATAAAACTCGTGTGTTCCTTTACTTTTTATGCTATTTATTATGTGATCTACATGATTATCTTTCTATTTGGATATTGGTTTTTAGAAATTGGTGGTTTCACATACAACTGGGTATTTGTGATCATTTTTGGCACAAACATATAAAATGAAATACAGGGAATTTTGTAGAGAAATCCGGATTCCTCACCATTGTTGATTTTAATTTAAGTTTTATACTTATTGTATAAATTGTTGAATATCAAAACTTGATAGTTTAACCATATTGGATATGACATTGATATATGTTACAAGTTGAACTTTTTAGTGATAAAGGTAGTAGTAGCATTGTTTAAGTACTATAGTAGTCATTGGCCTATTATAGTAATTGGAAATATTATTATTTGCAGTTTAAATTTGGAATTGGTTTGATTCAGAGAATGAATTTTAAATGTGATTTTTGGAATTTCTATTGCATTTTATTTAAAAATGATCTTTGAACTTCTCTATTTTACTCCTTTTTGGAAATATTTTAAAAGTATTTTAGGAAGTATTTATTTTATAGAAAAGTTAATATAATAACGAATGTTTATTTTAAAAGAAAATAAAGGGGAACTTATGTTTTGTAATAAAGTAGTCCAATTTTAAAAAGAAGATAGCAATATTTTGGAATAAATATATGTGCAACTTCTTATATAAAATGTTGTATAGAAAGAGAGATTTACAAATGATATTTTATAAATAAAAGAGAGATTTATAAATGGTATTTTATAAATAAAAGAATAGATTTATAAATAGTATTTTATAAAAAGGGAAAAGAGATCATTTTTATAATTTGGTATAATGAATCACATTTGTGGATTTATAGTAATATATGAAATGATCATTTTATGGAAATTATTTGGTTCTATCTTGAAACTGAAGGTTTGTGATAAGTAAATTTGGAGATTTTTAAAAGTAGTTTTATAAATAAATTTGGAAATTTATAAAATGAGTTTTATAATTATATTTGGAGAGTTATAAAAGAAGATTTATAAATAAATTTGGAGATTTATAAAAGGAGTTTTATAATTATATTTGGAAAGAAGTTTTATAATTATATTTGGATATTTATTAAAGGAGTTTTATAATTATATTTGGAGATTTATAAATAAATCTTACTCCTTTTAGAAACTTCCTACAAAGATTAGCATTGGTTGGCTAAACCGTGAAAACTGCCGGTTCTTCGGCTGCCACTGCGCGCACTTTTGCTTCATCCATCTTCAGCCTCGAGTTTTATAAATAAATTTGGAGATTTCTAAAAGGAGTTTTATAATTATATTTGGAGATTTATAAAAGGAGTTTTATAAATAAATTTGGAGGTTTATAAAAGGAGTTTTATAAATAAATTTGGAGATTTTTAAAAAGAGTTTTGTAAATATAAAAGAGATATATAAAAAAGAATTTTATAAAAGTAAATGAGATTTGATTTCTATAAATGATCATTTTAAAATTATGGTGGTATGTAAAATAATCTTTTTATACTTAACACTAAATTCCGAGGTAGGTAAACTCGTCCCTACCCTGAGAATTAAGAACGTATGTCGAGGCAAGGATGGTACACTAACTTATCCGGCTTCATTTTGATCAAGGGATAGCATAAGTTTGAAACCGAAAAGTGGTGGTAAGTGTATTTGGTCTAGTTTACATACGATCCATTTATTTACACAAAAAGGAAAGTGCTTTTGATTTATTGTTATCAATGTTTTAAATGACATTTGTTTTGACCCAAATAAGTATGGTTTTGAAAGTGAAATCTTTCTTAAGATATACTTATACTGTTTAGATAAGTATATGGTTACATTTTCTAAGTATTGAAAGTGTAGTGGTTTGTGAATATATTTATACCGTTGAGATAAGTATATGGTTACAATTTCTAAGTATTAAAAGTAACTGGTTTGTGAATATACTTATACCGATGAGATAAGTATATGGATATTTTTCCAAGCAGTGAAAGAGTATAAATGAGTAGTGAATGAGTAATATACTTGTGTATATCTTTTATAAAAGTATTTTAATACAAGAATTTACAAAGTGACTTTAATTAATGAAAGGATTAATTAAAAGAGGCTTAGTGGTTGCTTATGTACTTAACCAGAGTTGGTTTCCATATGTAATTAAATGTCTGGTTGAATTGTTTATTTATTTGATAGTTAAATAACCGACTATCAAAACTTGGTCGGCTTTAAAACTATCGATTGTCTATTCGGAGGGACCGGGATCAAATATGTTGTCCGAAAACCACTTCGAATAGGCACAAGCATTCGAATTGGGAATCTTGATGACGATGGAATCGAAGTCGGAGTTATTTGAAGTGCAAGAGCTGCTTGCTACTAATCCTGAGGATGTAGTAGAACTAGTGCCTTTAGTTTATTCATATCATGGACAACTTGTATGGATGGATGCTAGCATTGCATTGTTGCTTGGAAGACAATATTAGCATTCCAAGTAGGATTTCCTAAAATGGTAAAACGTAGCCTCGAGCCTCACATCCCGTAATGACTAAAACATGGGATATGCTTCAAGTCTATGTGGTTCACTACCATTAGCATATGGTCATCACCCGATCAAAATAGATATTGACTCATTTATGTATGCTAGTGATTCAGTTCGGTTATTAGCCAGCAACTAGGGTGGTGATCATGTTTGGTACTATCCAGGAAAGGGTAGGCCGATCCTGACTCGTAGGGGTCCCAGTGAGGCTCTCAGTGCATTTTTCTAGAGGTGTATTGTGACAGGCGACACCCTTGTAGCCTTGTCATTGTATGGAATCCATTCTCCAGTTCGTGCCATTACGGACTTAGTTTTATACTTAATATACTGGAATGTAATTAATGTAACCATTTAGGCTATGATTAAATATTTAAACCTTAGACATTATTATAATATCTCTGGACTTCTTATAGAAATGGTATGTTATCATAAGGTAAAAACTCGTTCGTATTTATGTGTTGTGTAGTCTTACGAGATACCTTTATTCTAAAAGGTTTTATAACATTAAAAATCCATTTGATTTATGTTTTTCAAGCTGGTTTACCAGACTGATCCGAGAGTTATTTTCTTATAATGCTTGGGTTGGCCTGTGCATATTTCCAAATTTAGTTATGGATGCTTTGGAGCTTCAGGAGATGAGCCGGATGCCTCCAAGACATATTCATGTATCTTTTATTCATGCTGCATTTGTTGTTTTGTATTTATCAGCATTTGTGAGAATAAGTTGTTATAACCGTCCAGGCTGATGATAGGTTAGTTTATTTGATTGATGTATGTACATAAAACTTTTCTTTTGTAAAGATTTCTTGTATAGTATATATTACTCGTCATGATGTGAGATTCTGTTCTATCTTTTCTTTCTTTCACCCAAACAGTCTGTCTTTCCGGCACTTGGATGCTCGGTAAGTGAAAACTATACATGTATTGGTGTCGACTTTTGAAGATCAAAAAGGCGGGTTGTTACATCGTGGTATCAGAGCTTAGATTGAGCGAGCACCTAGGCTTTATTGGGGGTAAACTCATTAGAATAGGGTAAGTAACACCCTATAATGAGTTTGAGTGTATATATAAGAGCGCATATTTGTTAGTGCTACAAAAATGTTTTATATTGTGTCGATTGATCTGTTGAGTGGTTTATGAATTTTGATCAAGACGTGGCACGCCATAGTAACGATAGAGGTTCTAAACACTTGGACATGGCAAACTGATACGGTATTGTTTTCGTAAATTTGGTAAATGAATTTTTTTACCTAGGATTAAATTTTATATATAAAACAATAGTTTATGAAAATTAATATAATTATATATGATGTGTTTATTGTTAGGAGATGCTAATATTCAATTATCATCAGTTATTGTTTGATTAGTTGGGCTCGGCCAATTTGTGAGCATTTATTGTTTGATTAAATTAAATATAATAATCTTATGAATTAAGTTTCACGGTTTGACATAAGGTGTTCCATGATAATGTTGGGATAAAATTTAATTTTAATAAAAGTTTTTTATTATAATCTTAGCGAAGATAAACATTTGTGAATTGATTTTTATAAGTATAGTTTATAAATAAAAAGGGATTTAAAATAAAAAATTTGAGAACTTAATTCCTGGTGTTTTTGGAAATTGTTTTTCAAAGTTTTGAAAAAAAAAATAGTATTATTTGGAAGTATGTATGAATAGAAATAATTTTAAAAGGATTTTAAAGGAGATAGAAAGCACTAAACTCACTTCCGTCACTGAAAAATAATTCTGGTGATGATTGCAGCATCATCGGCGTTCATTTTCACATTTCTAAGTAGGGGATGCTACAAAAGTAATTTGCTATAGAGTTGTTTTGGTAAAACAGATTTTGATTTGAAATCCCAAAGTATGGTTAATATACGAAAGGAGATATGTATATTATTATTATTTCAAAATGATTTGAAATAAAACCCGAGGTATAGTTCTTAAGTTTTCCGCAAAGTTATTTTATGGACGATGTATCCTATGCATTAGGGTAGTTTGGTTTATGCATCTCATTTTGATATGTTGTTTGATAATTTTCATTTGTTGAAATGAAATGGAATTTTCGACAATTTTGGATAGTCGAAAACATTCGAATTAGTTGAACACTTGATCCAGATTCAAGTATATAACTTCGAGGAGATTTATACTGATCGAAAAAGGATTTTTCACTCGATTCTTGATGACTAACACTTGATTCAGATTTTAGATATGATTCTGAAGTTTACTATCATAGTATATGGTTATGCAAGGAGAATGGAGGTTTCTAATCGAGGAACCTGATCGAAGTCCGCACTAGGAAAGTCGAGTGACCAATACTAGTTCGGAAGTGAAATTTATGCGATCGAGAAAGCGATCCGATTTGATATTGCGCACGGATGACATAAGTACATCGTACGGGCTTAAAATATATTGCATTGTTTCATTTGTTGTGTTTAGCTCTCTTTTGGGTTAAATAAGTGAGATTAAGGTATACGGAAGCAAGGATTAGCTTGCTGCTTTTAGTTTCATGAGTAGAGTTCGATTGCTCATAAATTTGTATGTGTTTATTGATTAACGGGTGTGTTTGCTATGTGACATACACACTATATAAGATATATCATAAGTATATAGTGTTGTTGTGTTGTCCCTAAATATGAGAGGTCCTAGATATAAGCTTATACTGATATTGTAATTCCTCGGACCTATCCGCACAAAGGAGGTGCTGTCGAAATTTTCCTTAACATATGTGATTTTAAAAGATTAATAACTCATTTTAATTAATTGATTTTGAAAGCTTAAGTTTTTGAGGGCATTTTCTTCCTTTGGGAATTTCAGGGATGAAATTCTTTTAAGGAGGGAGAATGAAATGATCTGGAATTT
This sequence comes from Allium fistulosum, assembly GCA_030737815.1. NCBI lineage: Eukaryota > Viridiplantae > Streptophyta > Magnoliopsida > Asparagales > Amaryllidaceae > Allium > Allium fistulosum. The sequence goes on from CM060906.1 coordinate 334,121,237, forward strand.
TTATCATTTCGAATAGGAATATCTAATTTATTTAAATATTCAGGTTTGATTTAAATTTAATATAAATAATAAGAAAATCAAATTTTAATAAAAACAACTTGATTTTAATGATGTATTTTTAAATCAATCTATACGATTTTAATTTAATTTGGAAAATATTGAAATTTTTGTTTGAAATGCTTTTCGGCAAAAGTTGTTATTTTTGTAATTTCGCAGAATAAGATAACCAGCGTATTTTATTGTTGTTTTGTGATCGTGTCATATTTTTGTGCGCGACCGTATTTTTGTTTTTATCATTAGCGGTTCGTACTTGAACGAAATTCTACGTGACGATGTGTCGAAAATTATAACACAAATTAAACCATACACTTGTACTTTTCTTCACTTTTTCATTTTCCCTCTCTTACTTTTCTTTTTTCCTCCTCCCTCTCTTATTTTTATTTATAGTAAAAAAAAAATGACCTCCTCCTTATAAAAATCAAAATCAAATGCTACGCCCAATGAAAAATTACGAAATTAGTTCCATTGTGTTCGTATTAGCGAGGTCTTCTAATCCATGTTCATAAAAGGGTTGAATTAGTTTAGTTAGAGTCGCGAACTTATAATAAACTCTTTATCTTTAATAAAAAAACTCATTACATAATTGAAATAGGGAATTAAATACATTATAAGATCCATTCTATCTCTTTTAGAGTATGCCGCTACTCGGACTCGAGCCGAGATGCTCTAGCACTGCTTCCTAAGAGCAGCGTTATTTAGTAATTCCTGGCTTCTTGTATTTAAAGCGAGTTGTGTATCTACTTCAATGATACTATTGTTCCGGCATTTCGAACAGGCATGGATACAGCATCTATAGGATAACTCTCGTTTGAGAGTTATTTGTGGGGTTCAAAAATAAGTTTTTCTTTATAAGGGATAAAAATGAATCACTTATTTTGATGGGTGCGGTGGAGGTTGGCTGTGTTCGATGTGGCCAAGGCAAACTAGGGTTTGCAATTTTGGAAGATTTAGGTGGAGTTAGACTTCGACGTTGGTTGCTTTGGGTTCCTCATGTGAAACTGCACCTTGCGGTCGGGTTTGGTTGGTTGCGATCAACATTTGGGGCATGCGACCTTTTTTATTGTAGCTAGGCGTGGCTTTAGTTGCGTTTTCATCAGGGGGATGGAGTTTTAGATGGTAGTGTGGGATGCGGAGAGGATATGGAAAGTGATGCGATGGCGAACTTCGTTTATCGAACGATGGACTGGGGAGGTGGTTCTGGTGTGCGTGCACGGTTGTGTGTGTCATGCATGTACATGCGATAGGCATTTAGGGAAGAAGGATTAGGAAGAGAGATTAGAGGGCAATGGTGATTAGTGAAGTAATTAATTAAATTAATTATATTTTTGATTCGAAAACTTTTAAAACTAATAATTATTTCATACGAGGTCCAATCAAAACGCGATATTTTGCATTGCGTTCGTAGGAACGTTATCTACTAATTGGAATTGGTTTGTTGAGTTTGAAGCAAGTGGAATTTTGAGCTAAAATCAAACGTTGTTCGATTTCAAATCAAACCGAAATGCTTAAGCGTCAACTAAAATTTTGGTGAGTTATCTCAATTTTGGATGAATACTACATGATATATGGTAGATATTAATTATTATTTTATGCTTAAATGATTTATTGGTTTGGTTTGGTTGAATTTTCACTTTGAAAAGAAAATGACATATAAAATGAAATACAGAGAATTTTGTAGAGGAATCTAGATTCCTTACCTTTGTTAATTTTCATTTAAGTTTTATACTTATTGTATAAATTGTTGAATATCAAAACTTACTAGTTTGGCCGTATTGGATATGACATTGATATGTGTTAAAAGTTGAGCCTTTTAGTGCTAAAGGTAGTAGTAGTATTGGTTAAGTGCTAAGGTACCTATTGGCCTCATTATAGTATTTAGAAATACTATTATTTACTGTTTGAATTTGAAATTGGTTTGATTCAGAGAATGATTTTTAAATGTGATTTTTTGGAATTTCTGTGGCATTTTATTTAAAATGGTTTTTGAACTTCTTTATTTTATTCCAACCTTTTTGAAAATGTTTTAAAAGTATCTTCGGAAGTATTTATTTTACAGAAAAGTTAACATAATAAAGAACGTTTATTTTAAAGGAAAATAAAGGAGAATTTATCTTTGGTAATAAAGTAATTCAGTTTTAAAAGGAAGATAGCAATATTTTGAAATAAATATTGGTGAAACGTTTTATGTAAAATGTTGTATAGAAAGAGAGATTTATAAATGGTACTTTATAAATAAAAGAAAAATTTATAAACGGAATTTTATAAATAAAAGAATAGATTTATAAATAGTATCTTATAAAAAGGGAAATGATATCATTTTGATAATTTGGTATAATAAATCACATTAAATCACATTTGTGGATTTATAGTAATTGAAACGACTGCAGTTACGAACCCCTTAAAATCGACACTATTCTCCAACATCGACTCAAAGTGAACGGAAATCCGAACCATTTGGGTTAAAGAGGTAGAAGAAGAGGAAACAACACAACATCAGAATCTCACATACGCAGCGTAAAATATATAATAGATAATAACTGATCTTTACACAAAAGAAAACTATGTCTGTTTTATACTTTACATCTTTAGAATACAACATCAGAGTTCAACAACATCTAACACACAACTGTACAATAATCACTACATGTCCTCACAATACTGAATACACAGTACACACAACACAGTAGAATATACATCAAGTACGAGTGATACATCTCGCCATCCAGCTCGTCTCCTGAGCTTCACAGCATCCTATCCTGTATTTATAATACTCGGTCCGACCCGAGCATTATAATAAAATAATACCCGAGTCAGTCTGGAAAACCAGCGTGAGAAAACACACTCAATTGGATTATTAAAGTTTTCCAAACCTTTTGAAATCAAAAGCATCTCATAAGACCACGCCACAAATAAACATGTCGGGTTTTTACCTTACGATAGCCAAAACACTTTTTATCAAAATTGAAATGCTAGTTATTTCACCAAATTTTTACTATGATTTTTTTTACATCAATAAATCTCCTAGAGTCATTTAGCCTTTCTACTAAATTATCCAGGATCCTAATTTTTCTACTAATATATTTATATCATTTCATCAATAAATATATTCACATACATATGAAGATGTATGTGACCCTCTTGCTTGGATCAGAGTGTTGTTTAGCAAGAGTGCATCCTGATTGAATTTGAATTTCTAATCAACCAGTACATAGCTCATTTTCCACGCCTTTTGATATTTGAGTCAGGGTAATGAATCCCATAATCATATGCAATCTATACTTAGTAAATTTTTTTTGACCATTCCTATAGTGCTTGTCTGTTAGTTTGAGATAGCAAAGTGATCTCAGATTATATGGCAAGCCACCATAATTTTAGTTTAATTATTTGGTATTTGATCAAGGCCAGAAAGGAAAATGATATACTCATTTATCATTTTCAACACAAGTGATTTTATCACTAATTTCTTTACTTATAACCAAGTCAGTTGAGTAATTCTTTCATAATCTATATAGTTGTATTTTTCTGAACCAAATTTATTCCCTAATCCCTGAGTTACCTCAGCTTGCATCTAATTTACAAGTTGCTTTACTGGATTTAGAGAATCCAGATTTTATGGTCACTTAACAAAAGTAGTAATTAAGTAATATGTGTGCATATCAGCTGTGTTGTGCTCTCTGGACTAAGAAAGCTTCCCAACAATAAAAGAGAATTGCTCAAGTGTTTGAAAATGTCTTTGTACTTGCATTTGCAAAGAAAGCTTCAGATTTTTACAAATGCATTTTCTTCTTTTACACCCAAAAACTCTGGTCATCTTGATCAACCCAGACCTCACTATTTTTGAAGCGGGTTAACCTCATGACTAGATCATCAAAACATTAGTGCCTGGCTATTGCAATGTAAATCTAGATTTCAGACACTTGGAAAATCTCTTAGAACATGTATACCCCTTTATAAAATGCACAAATATATATATTTTCTTCTTTTATCAAAACACTTCTGCATATTATTACTAAATTCTTGAAATATTACTTCTAGCTAAAAATTCAGATTTTAACCTTCAAACTTAAAGTTTTAAGTAACTTGAAATTAACTAATACAGTATATGTATATACATATCCATTTCTCAAATACAGGCATATATCATTTACAGATTTCCACCATAATACTCAAATTTATATATTTTCTTGCATGGATTCAACTAAGTCTGTGGTTAATCCCAAACTTAATACATTGCTAGATTCATTTAAAACAACTAAATAAATCCAAACTTTCAAGATCATTACATAACAACCAAAGCAGAACCATAAAAACTTCCCAGATTACATGCAAATAATTCATTCTAAGTTCTTATTTAATTCTAATTTAGCATGCTTATCCAATCATTTTCATTAGCCATAGCAGCTTCCTATTTAGAACCAGCATTCCCTGAAAGAGCATTAGAGGCTGCCCCATTTTAAATGAGACACCCCAGATGCCATAAGCAAACAAGGGTCAGATACAAGATCTGGTATGAGCAATATCAAAAATTCCATGATATTAAGTAAATAAGTGAGACATAAACATTTTGTATAAGTTGGCATAGCTTCTTTGATCAATTTGCCTGACTTGTTTATGATATATTGTGCATATATGATCAGTATTTAAGACTAATTATGTACACACATTCAACTATGCAAACATATATTTCAAATAGAAATACTCAGGAACTAACTTAGCTCCAGTCCAACCAACCTAGGAATAACACAAGTTCCTACTTTATCAATTTGAGGTTGCATTTACCAAATTTCTTCCTAGCCTCATCTGCCATAAGGAATCACGGGGACACATTGCAATAAAATAATTCACAATATTGCACAAAGATCCCAGGGCTTAAACAAACCATGTGCCAACTTGCATACTTTAAATACAACAAGCATTCCAGCAGTCCTCTTGGCTCACAATCCTTAGTTTATTTACTAAGTGTTCATGTTTGATCCTATCATGAGATAGCTAGGTGACTAAATCCCAGTATACATGAAACATTACATAGAGCTTACAAGCATACTTCAAGAACAAGCTAACATTCATGTCCAGGGAAATCATATTTTCAAATATTCTAGCTCAAAGAAAATACAAGAATATTTACAACTGGAATTGAAGACTAGGCATGTGGGTTATTATTGTTTCATAAGCAACCATGTTTGAACTAAATTCAAGATCTAGCTTAAACAAGGTTTCTGGCTCATGGATTTCTATTTGATCAAGGGTTCAGCACTTTTGGATATTTCCATTGCAACCTTGAGTCTTTCATTTGAGCCTCAGCACTTACACAAGTGTAATGCAACTCATATACATTTTGATTTCTATATTTTTCATGCCATATCTGAACTAGTTATAAGTATTCTCTATTTACTTTCATAATTTCATACTTTAACATTTCTGGGTATAACCAAACAGAGCAAAATACACAACTATCAAAACAATCAAAAACATTCAGAAACACCCATTAAAGCGTCCATTAAAACCATAGTAATAAAATCAAAAATATGTAGAAAAATAACATAAGCTTGGCTGCCTCATAACAGGACTTAATGCTATGGGTTTAGTGAGATTACTCACAGAAAAATGCTTCTCTTGCCTAATCCAGAAAAGAAACCTTTCAAAACTTGATTTTCTGCTTGCAAATATTTTCTTCTTTGTTTTCTTAAATGTCTTGGGTAGCAAATGATTTTTTTCTGGTTTATACTTGGATTTATAAGAGAGGTTTTTCTAGGGTTTTATCATTGTAAAATCCCATTCCTACCCTGGCCAAGACTCATGCATTCTGCATTTCAGATTTGCCTATTTTTCACCCTTAATACCCCGGCCATATGTGATGCTTACCTCCCCTTTTACTTTTCCAAAATATATCATATTCTTACCAAGTCATGATAATTGTGTGACATTGTCACTTGTTTATTTTCTAAAAAACCTCCTTTCTATTTTCTGCCTAAAGCAATTATTTTGCTTGCAATTTGTCTTTTGCTATTTTAGTGTTACAATTTCACTTGCTTATTTCTTTTTTAATATTTTCAGTACTTACAGAAATGTACATTTGCATACATATCCTATCTAGGCTTATTTAACTCCTCCTTAATTTCAGAAAGATATGCACCTATATGTGCATACAGGTTTTTCAAATCCTTGTAACATATTTTAATTTTCTGGGTTTTAAATAAAATCTGTTTACTGATTCAAAACAAAACTTACTTTTCTTATTTTCTGGGATGATTCGTATAATTCCAGAAATCAAATATCCATATCATAAAATCATGTTTGTAATGCTTTTTAATTCTTGTTTTGATTTCAGGAGATTTGGAGTTTTTCCTTGTGCCATATCAGTGTGCACGTGCACACATGCACACACACTTGTACACAATTAATTCCATATATTCCTATACAAATAAATTCATATATTTTCAAAATTCAACTAAAATAAGATTCCATGAATTTCTGGGGCATTACAAAAATCCTCTGATATTATAATAGTGTCTATATACAAATACTTATTAAAATATCTAAAATTGTTACATCTATTAAATTCCAGCTAATAGGTATACAAACAAAACCGTAAAAGCATGTAAGGAGAATGGATTTCCAACTAATGACTAGGCACCGGGGTACCACCTGTCACAATACCTGGTCTAGATCAGCTTACCGAGGACCATGCCCGATCCCCTGCAACACAAGACCGGAACTACCTAAGGGTAATTCCGAGTAAGATCACCCCACGGTTGGCGCGACCAACTGCCACACAACCGAAATAAAAAGGGACATCTAGACAGGGATGATCTCACCCTAATGGGCGCTACCCACATAGCCTTGCTGCATAACCCCTGATTTTCAGTCATTCCCGGTTGATGAGGCTTGAGGCTAAGTGTTACCTTTATAGAACATATCCCTTAGAATGCCCATCGTCCACCTGACGATGTTCCGAAAGCATTCATCCATACAAGTCCGTTCCGGGTTCGAACGGAACCGAAGGCACTACTCCTAATACATCCATTTTGGAATCACCCTCAGGATTAGTAGCGATTAGCCCTTGCGCTTCACTGTACCATCTTCGATTCAAACTCGTTTCCCCACGAAAACGTACAAACCGGATCGAAGTGGTTTTCGAGAAATTAATCCTGATCCCGGTCTCTTCGAAACGATCAGCGCATTGGCCAATATTGATAGTCGGTTATTTAACTATCAATTAACATTCACAAACATCCATCAAACAATAAATAATTTTTTCCAAATTATTTACTTACCTCACAAATATCTTCGCAAGATATATTTCCACTTTCAAACCCTTTTTGAAAACAGTTTTCAAACCACACTCCTCTTATGGAATAAATTCCCAAATATTTATTACCACTAGAAACACCAGGTACAAAAACTTTACATTTTTAAAATAATTTAGAACACTTTATTACAAAATATACTTTAACATTTAAATTGAAAACTACTTCAATACTCAGCCGAAAATATACTTTCAGAATATTTAAAATAAAGCTTCTTAATAAAATATAACTAAATTTTTATCCTTTAAAACAAATACCGAGTTACTTTTAATATTTACAACTACAATAGATTTGAAAAATACTTTCTTTAGAATTTAAACATTTAGAAATAATAAATTTCTAAAACATGGTTTTTAAAACAACATTAAAACTTTTAACTTATATTTAAAAATTTGCTTTGAAAACGTACTTGGCTATCCAGGGAAATATGCTTCTCTTTCACATCTTTTTAAAAATAAATCACTATTTATTTTTAAACAAAATTACCCATTCCTTTAATAAATTCCCACCGTGAATTTATTCTGCCAAATATCCACTGATATATTACTTCACCTTTATAAACACAGTTTATAAGTTTCAAAATCTCAATTCCCTTTTTAAAAATCCAAGGTTTAAAACACTTAAATCAATTTCCAAATTGATTTCCAATTTATTCATTTTGAAATAAATTCCCTTACTTTCTCCATTTATTTCAAATCCATTAACCTCAGATTTTATTTCTTATTATGATTTAAAAAAATCCTTTTTAACTGAGAATACCAATTTCAGATTCCCAAATACCTTTCTTATCCCTTTTAAATAAATTCAAACCTTGAATTCAAAATAAATTCTCTATTTCTTTAAATAATAATGCTTGAGTTTTAAAATTCATTATTTCTCGGTTATTTCAAAATTCCCTTTCCATACTCGGCATTTATTTACTAGAATTTAAAAATCTCTTTTATTCTCTCCAATTCATTCCTGAATTTATTCAAATTCTCTATCATTCTCTACTTAAAAATCTTCTCTTATATTTCCTTTTCAAAAATCTGATATATATATATATATATATATATTTTTGGTAACCCAGTATACCCAAATATATTTAATCAACCCGTTGCATCCAACAATCCAATCACCAATATAATTCATCATGGGATATCAAATATTCATAACAAAGAATATTAACATTCTAAATAAATTTTTGAGGAATCCAGTTGGATCCCTCCAACTTATTTCCCTACATCCACAGACATTAGCATAATACCAATTCCACTTCGAGGTGGAATATCGCGGTATATGAGATTAATATAATATCATCCGCTATTATGCGGCGCATAGGGTCTCATCCGCTATATAATGCGGGAAAGCAATAACTCCAATATATACTATATACTACTATATATAATATAGCACATCAAATCAATTCAATCATTCAACCAATTATTTAAATTTAACCATTTAAATTTAAATAAAAATCCAGAAGAGTGAGATTAACTCACCTTTGATTCATTTATGCAATCCACTCTAATTGATTTGATTCCATGATTTAAGACCCTTGAATAAATGTTAGAGGATTTTTATTAACATTCGAACAATCAATCACTGTTTAATAAATTAAATTTTAACTAATGATTTAACTTTAAATGAATAATTAAATTCCAAACTAATTTCTTTTTAATAATCTTTTAGTAACCAAAATAAATTTCTAATAAGTTTATCAAATAAGGTTATTTTCATACAATATTATTTTTAAAATTAAACTAGTAACTTAAAATATTTATATATGTATATTTATTTTCTTTGAAACTACATATACTAAGAAAATAGTCTATATACATCTACACAGAAATAGTTTTATCTAACTGTAATATATATATCCCTGTATAACTATTCACGAATATATATATATATATATATATAAATTCAATAAAGAAAATATTTTTACTGTAATTATTAAATTTGAATCAAAGAAAACAACAATACCTTACAGGCGAACTACTCATCTGCCTCGCACACGCGAAGTCGCCTCCATCGCAACCTATCAATCGCCAGACCACCATCGCCAAAACCCACCTCCACTGCCGCTTACCTTCCTCGCACGCGAGAGTCACTCGTTCCAGCATACATCGTGACCCGCCTCCGATAACCGCGAAACCCCCAAATGTGATGTGCCTTCCCAGCCTCACCGATTCGAACGCGAGCGCGATGCCGTACCTACCTTCAATCGAATTGAGTTCGAATTAGATCGAGAAACTCGATCCCATTTTCTTCTGCAGATCGAATATCGATTCTATTGTGAACGTGCTTCCGGTCCTATTTATTTATTTTTTTATACCAGATCGACTCTGATGTTCTCCGCCCTTCTTCCTTTGAACAAAAGAAAAATATCCTCCTTTTTTTATAACTGATATTGATTTTGCGATGAAGGGGAAAAGAGTGATTTGTTTTCGAACGAGAATGAAGCATCTCGATTTTGAAAGGATAAGGAAGGGGACCGGTTAATAGAAAAGGAAGGGGTTGCATGAAAGAATGACTTTGCGTGTTGGAGTGGGTGATCAGCCTTGAATTAAGGAAAAGTAACGGCTGATGTGATTTTATTTTGACTGGTGACCAATATATATTATTAATTTAAATTTAAATTCGAATCGACTCGAAAACGAAGCCAAAAATCTCGACTTCCTATCAAGGCATGCTGCTAGGCGTTTATAATGTTATACCCCTATACTGAATGCAATGGAAAAGGTTTCGAGTCCTAACTCGATCGTATGGAGAAGATAGCTTTTTTGGACTCAGTTATTATATTAAATTTCGATACAGATTTCAACGCGTTTATATATCGTACGCTCACACAACAACCCCAAATGCTACGAAAATTGAAATCCGATAATAATACAATATTACGGATCCAATGGAACGGGTTTCGTCGAATTCCGAGACTATGCCTCGGACAGCTATTTTTAAATATCGATTTAAACAAATAAAATTTTAAAACTGAACAAAACACTTTCAAATTCAATTTTAACAGTTCTATTATCTTCAGTATTATTAATACAAATTTTATAAGCCTTCAAATTATTTTTAGCAAGCTTGAAACTCCCGATTTCACATTTTACCCAATTTTCAATTATTTAATTCAATAATTTAATTAACCAATAAATAGTGATATTTGAAATTCAAGTCAAAAATTCACCGTTGAATATTTAAAATCAATTAAATATTCCAATTTCAAATGCTCAAAAATTCTGGGTCGTCACATTAATACATGGAATGATCGTTTTATGGAAAGTATTTGTAACTATCTTGAAACTAAAAGCTTGTGTTAAGTAAATTTGGAGATTTATAAAAGGAGTTTTATAAATAATTTGGAGATTTATAGAAGGAATTTTATAAATAAATTTGGAGACTTATAAAAGGAGTTATATAAATAAATTTAGATTTTTAAAAGGAGTTTTATAATTATATTTGGAGATTTATAAAAGGAGTTTTGTAAATAAATTTGGAGATTTATAAAAGGAGTTTTGTAAATATAAAAGAAATTTATAAAAAGAAGTTTTAGAAAGGAAATAAGATTTGATTTCTATAAATGATCATTTTAAAATTATAGTGGCATGAAAAATATTCTTTTCATACTCAATACCAAATTCCGAGGTAGGGAAACTCATCCCTATCTTGAGAATTAAGAATGTATGTCGAGGCAAGGATAATATGCTAACTTGTCTGACTTCATTGTTAATCGAGGGATAGCACAAGTTTGAAATAGGGAAGTGGTGATAAGTATATTTGGTCTAGTTTACATACGATCCACTTTCTTACAACAAAAGGAAAGTGATCAATGTTTTAAATGATATTTGTTTTAACCCAAATAGGTATAGTTTTGAAAGTGAAACCTTTCTTAAGGTTTTGTGAATATACTTATACCGTTGTGATAAGTATATGGTTACATTTTTTAAGTATTGAAAGTGTAACGGTTTGTGGATATACTTTTGCTATTGAGATAAGTATATGATTACATTTTCTAAGTATTGAAAGTGGAGTTGTTTGTGAATATACATATACCACTGAGATAAATATATGTTTACATTTTCTAAGTATTGAAAGTGTATTGGTTTGTGAATATACTTATACCGATGAGATAAGTATATGGATATTTTTTCAAGCAATGAAAGATTATAAATGAGTAGTGAATGAGTAATATACTTGTGTATATCTTTGTAAAAGGATTTTAATACAAGAATTTACAAAGAGACTTTAATTAATGAAAGGATTAATTAAAAGTGGCTTAGTGGTTGCTTATGTACTTAACCAGAGTTTGTTTACGTATGGAATTAAATGTCTGATTGAATTGTTTGTTTATTTGATAGTTAAATAACCGAGTATCAAAACTTGGCCAGTTTTAAAACTATCGATTGTTGGTTCGGAGAGATCGGGATCAGATATGTTATTTGGAAACAACTTCGAAGCAGTGTAAGCATTTGAAATGGGACATCTTGGTGATGATGGAATCAAAGTCAGAGTTCTTTGAAGTGCAAGGGTTGCTTGCTATTAATTCTGAGGATGTAGTAGAAGTAGTGCCTTCGGTTTGTTCATATCCTGAATAACTTGTATTGATGAATGCTAGCACTACATTGTTGCCTGGAAGGCAGTGTTAGCATTCTAAGTGGGATTTGCTAAAAAGATAAAACGTAGCATCGAGTCTCACACCTAGTAATAACTAAAGCAGGATATGCTTCAGGGCTATATGGTTCGCTACCATTAGGGTACGGTCTTTGTAGCGACCTGGATTTTCCGTCGTTTGATTTTGAATATTTAAATGGTTTTAAATATTGGATTTGGAATATAAATTGGTTTTTGAATAGGAAGATTTTGGTTGGAATTATAGAATGAATTCAAATTTCAAATATAGCGATTTATCGTAATACGGAAATGGTGGAAAATTGAAATTTGAGTTGAATATGAATCGAAACGATTTCTAATGTCGATATAAATTCTATTTGAATTAGAATTTATTTAGTAGGTTTTTAAAACTAAAATTTCAAGTGATTTCGTTAATTTTTGAAATCGTCAATTTAATCAACACGTTAATATAGCGATCCGGGGCACAGTCTCAGAATTCGACGAAACTAGTTCCATTGGATTCGCAATAGTGTATTATTATCGGATTTCAAATTTCATAGCGTTTGGATTTACCATTTGGTCGTGCAATCTGAAAACGCCTAGAAATAATATAATTGAATTTAATTTAAATAGTCGATTCAAAAATCTATCTTCCACATACGATCGAATTAGGTTCCAAAACTTGTTCCATTGGGTTCGGAATAGCGGTATAACAATAGAAATGCTAGGCGGCACACCTCAATAGGAGTTCGAGATTTCCCTGTATATAATACGAGATATTTTGAATATAAAATGTAAAATAAAAGGTCCAACACTATAATGTCTCATCGGCCACCCTATTCTCTGAGAAGTTGATCTACCTTGTTCGTATAGCCACCCTTTGCCATTTAAATTGTGTCCTTCCTCTGAGAACGAAATTGATTCGTTTTTATATAAAAAAAGAAGAAAAATCAATCAAGACGCGATGCTCTGGTCGTACTCGAGTGCAGCGAGCGAGGGCAGAGCGCGAGCACAAGGGCAGGCGACGTCTATGTCGAGAAGGGAAGGCTCGAACTCAAGCCTGGCAGCATCGCGGTAGGTGGTGGATCGCGGCTGTCGAGTTATGGGGTTTGGGTGGTGGCGCATGCACGTTGGACGAGGGCGGCGCGAGTTCGTCTGTAACAACCCGCATATTTTACAATTATCTATTTAAATGTTTTATTTAATTATGGTATCGTTAGTCGGATTTTAGTCCGAAAACTTACATTTTGCAAACAGTCGAATTGGGACTCGGGACCCCTTCCATTAAGTTCAAAATGTCATTTGCAACCTTTTTGAGTATAAACATTGATATGTTTGGAGCTAGCTAAAAATTTGACCTTTTTCACTTTGGGTTTGGGTTTGGGTTCAGCCCACTAGCCAACTTAATACCCAAAACTGAACCACCCCTCTGCATTCATCCCCTCTTCCTTATCTTTTCAGTTCTAAAGAGAATAACGGGGGAAGAGAAAAAGAATTAGAATTCCTAAGCCCTAGTTTCCAATTTGCAAATCAAGTTCTAGCTCCAAATTCAAGAAGAAGCTTTGGTAAGCCTTCTCTTCTTCTTCCCTAACTCGTTCTCCTTTCAATTTCAGAAATTCCTAAACCTAACTTAGGAAATGTTTCTCTTTTAAGCTTAAATTCAAGCTTCTTGAGTTGGGATTGAAGAGTGGTTGATCCTCCTTTGTTTTCAAGCTTCTCCTTCCTTGTGTTTGTGTAAAAAGGTGAGATTTTATCTCACATCTATGTTTATAATTATCTTTGGTTGTTAGGTATGAATTCCTAACACTTCTTCATGTGCATTTGCTCTTGATTTGGATTGGTTTTGTGAATATTTCAATTTTTGGTTTTTGAAGTCAAATTTGTGTGTAAATCCTTTCATGGATGTTTGATCATGGTTTGGTAATGCATCAAAGAGCTTATAGGGCCGGGTCGTCGATTGGCATAAACCCCTAGCGCCCATTGCTCGTCCGGTTGAATTTGCGAAGAGATTGTCTCTTCATTTTTAGGCTGAAAATACTGGAAATCCCAGTTTAGTCGACTGACTCAAAGCGTTCAGTCGACTGAGCTGAAGCCAGGAAATTTCCTGGGCCAGTATCAGTCGACTGAAATCTCTGTTCAGTCGACTGAACCTGGAACCCGAAAGTTCCCATGCATGATTCAGTCGACTGAAATCTCTGAGTCAGTCGACTGAACCTAGAAACACAAAGTTTCCAAGACCTGAGTCAGTCGACTGAAATCTCTGAGTCAGTCGACTGAATTTGTTGTTTCTGCCCAATTTACCTTTTTGGGATTGAATTTCCAATTTAAATCGGTTTGTGATGATCCTATTTGTTTTTATCATTTATTATGATTTTGATGACTTCTTTTTCGGGATTTTTTTTTGTGGATATCCATTTTGATGGATTCGGCATCGATTTACCTGGATTTGATTCACGTCTCCGTATGTGAATTTTTGATGGTTGATTGTTACTACAATTATTTCCGTGACTTGTCACTTTAAATTACTAAGGTTTTTATACTAGTAGTAAATATTCAAACTCTTTTAATAAAATGATTTCAACTCTATTTTTAATACAAGCTCGTTTTCAAAACCGTTTTCCAATCTATTAGTATATACAAACCTTTACCTCATTCGTATGAGAAAATCTAATTAAACGGCTTAGCAAAACAAGTGGTATGAAACGCTTGCGTTTACTTCGTCGGTTAATTTATGGACTTGTTCGATTGAAAATCTTGTGACAATTTTTGAGTGGAAATCTACAATTTGTTCGTAAATATTTAAGTTAAGCTAGTGGTTATGGGACATGAAGCTAAACTCATATATTTACTAGCTTAGTGTAATTCACACTTTTTATTGATCGATGATGATCGTTTTGTGATTTAGACTAGCGATGTGCGATGTTTATTTGTCTGCGAGGGAGACTAAACCCTATTTCTGTGGAACTTCGGTTCAATTTGGCGGGATAGTGACCCATGGTCTTCGGACCGTTTGTGGAGCTTCGGCTCAATATTTATGGTTAGCGACCATGGAATAGCATTCCATTCGTGATACACGTGTTGGTGAGTTTTCATGCTCCCGTTTGTGATAGGCCTCCCCCCTTTGTGATTTCTGGATTTCTAATTGATGATTTCTAGAATTTGTGTTTCACCTCTTTATGTGATTGGCAACGATATGTTTGTCAATATTTGTAGTTTGGTGAATAAAATAAAGAATATGATCTTCTTTTTGGTGCTTTGAGATTTTTGAGATATTGTATGATTTTGATGTTGTTTATATCATATTTGTTCTAGTATGACATTATTGTTATCATACGTTCTTATTATATCTCTGCTTATATCTCATTCCTTTATTTGATATTTATAGCTAGACTGATCCATTTATTATTTTCTTATTGAATAATACTCGGGTCAGACCGAGATGTTACAAGTGCTTCTGCTTGACTCCTTATCTGGGATCACCTTCTGACTTTTGTCTAACTACATTACATTTGTAGTTTTTGTTGTTATACATTCGAGATATAGACTCCTTGATGTATACTTATTCTTTTGTCTTGCACTTGTATCTATTCTTTTGAGATATTGTGGATCTTATTTGACCACTACTCTGATGTACAGTTTCATGTGTTATATTCATATCTATTTCCGCCTTTGTGATATGAATTGTCTGTGACTGATTTGTGTTATGTTTATTTCTATATTTGTTTCCGAAGTATATATACATAGCCACCGTGTAGTAGCTTTGAGTTTGTATCGGTATGTCGGGTTTCCTCTTGAGATGAAAAGTTATATTTTTATCTGGCATATCGGTACTCGCACAAAGCAATTACACGGATGGTCGCTCCTCAATAGCCTTATTCTTCGTGCTAGTCGACAGCATTACCCAGTAGTGTTCTTGGCTAGCGTGAGCATAAAGGTGGGGCGTCACAGCTTGGTATCAGAGCAAAACTTCGGAACAATGTAGAATAATCTAGCAAGGATCATTGTCCTAAGTCTTTCTTAGAAATCATGCCATAGGATTTAATTCGAGTCATTGAACCCGTTCTATCCTATTTCTTTTTATGATGCCTTGTTTTATCAATCAAGTTTGTTTGATATTCATTCTGAGATTAATCTCTTTCTCTTTTCTTTCTTTCTTAAAGAAAAGAAATGGTTAGACCTGGCCGTCCCAGCGCCGGTCAATCTAGTGCTACTCCCCAGGATGGAGTATTCATGTCTACTCAGCAACTTCTTGATCTTGTAAGAAATGCTCAAGCTGTCGGACCTATTCCTGAGCCCACACATCCTAAGTCTGGGTTTGCACGCTTGTGCAGTGACTATACTAATTTGGGTGGAAAGCCATTCAAAGGTTCCGAGAGCGTTATTGAAGTCCAGGCTTGGCTAAGAACATGCGACCACATCTTTTCTTGCATGAATCTTATTGATCTTCACCGAGTTTAGGCGGCTTCTAGTATGCTCCAAGAAAGAGCATTAGACTGGTACGAGCTTCTTATCTCCAAAATTATTGAAGCGGACCTTACTTGGGAGCAATTTTGGGAAAGGTTCGAATTAAAATTTGCGCCGGAAGCCGAAAAAGTATCTTTAGCCCGACGCTTCATTGACCTTGTTCAAGGTGAATCTTCCGTGACCGACTACGTCGCTTCTTTCGAATCTCTCTCAAAATATGGGGTTGAATACATTAATACCCCATTGAAGAAAAACCAGAGATTTGTGTATGGCTTGAACAAGAGCCTCAAAAAGCCATTACTTCTGAAATTAGAAGTTTCTTTTGACCAACTTGTTGATATTGCTCTTCGACTCGAAGAGGCTGATAAAGATAGTGATGCTGAGGTCAAACAAAATATCAACAAGAAGAGACCTTTTAAATTCAAACCTAATCCCAACAAGAAGGGAAAGCAAGCAACACCGGTAGCAAATACTCCTAACACTCGTCATGGAGAATGTTACAATTGTGGTTCTAAGGACCATTATGCAAACAAGTGCCTGAAGCCTCTTTTCTGCCGCTATTGCAAGAGTTCGGGCCATACTTTATCTTTGTGTCCCAAACTTCAAGGCAAGAAGGAAGGCAAGCTAAATGTAGTACAAGCCCCTACTAACACTTCTCGTGGTCAAGGTATTTTTCATTCTATCCTTGATGGCATTATTATATTTCATGATTTTCCTATTCGAGTTCTTTTTGATACAGGTGCATCTCACTCTTTTATATCAAAAGAACTTGTTGATGCTTTATCTTTAAATGTTGTTGGATTGATGACCTCTTTGAGAATTGCGAATCCGGTCGGTGGATCCGCAACACTCAGTTTACTTTGTAAAGATGTCGAAATTATTTTATGTGATTACTCTTTCCATGCCGATTTGCATGTTATGCATTACCTTGGTTTCGGAATGATTTTGGGAATGGATTGGCTTAACCGTTAGGAAGCTCATATCCTATGTCCTGAGCGGACTATTTATCTTCGACATCCTCAATCTGTTAAGCAGGTTTCTGTTGTTCTTAAAGATTCGGATTCTACTTTGGCAGCATCCTTATATTCTCTAAACCCTCATGATGACGATAATGATGATGAGGAAGATGTCATTTCTCTTATTCACGTTGTTCGTGAATTTTCCGACATATTCGAGCCCGTTCTAGGATTGCCACCTAAGCTAGCAATTGAGTTCAGAATTAATCTAATCCCTGGAGCTCTACCTATTACTCGTCCTCCTTATCGTATGTCCAATAAAGAAAATGAGGAGATGCGCAAACAATTATCTGAATTGGAAGCGAAGCAATTTATTCAATCTAGTTCCTCTCCATGGGGAGCTTCGGCTATTTTTGTGAAGAAATCTGATGGTACACTTAGGCTTTGCATTGACTACCGCCAGCTTAACGATCTCACCATCAAGAATAAGTATCCCTTGCCTCGGATTGATGATTTATTCGATCAGCTTAGTGGCGCTAAAGTCTTTTCACAGTTAGACTTAGCAACTGGTTTTCATCAACTCCGTATTGCAGAGGATAGCATTCCTTTGACTTCGTTCCGTACATGTTATGGATCTTATGAATGGCTTGTTATGCCATTTGGTTTGACGAATGCTCTAGCTTATTTCATCGACCTTATGAATCGAGTTTTCAAAGACTTCCTTGATCGATTTGTTCTCATCTTTATCGATGATATTCTTGTTTATTCTAAGACCGAAGAGGAACATGAAAATCATCTTCGGATTGTGTTGGAAACTCTTAGGAGCAACCAATTAAAAGCAAAATTTTCTAAATGCCACTTTTGGCAATCTCGTGTGAAATTTTTGGGGCATATTATTTCTGAATCTGGAATTTCCGTGGATCCTTCAAAGGTTGAAGCGATTCAAAATTGGAAGAGACCGGAGAGTGTGACGGAAATTCGTAGCTTTCTCGGATTGGCGGGCTATTACCGTCGGTTCATAAAGATTTTTCTAAGATTTCCGTACCTCTTAATAATTTGACAAAGAAGGGAATTAAATACATTTGGTCAGACAAATGTGAAGCTTCATTTCAAAAATTAAAAGAACTCCTTTCTGATGCTCCTATTCTTGTGATTCCCGATGGGAACCAAGACTTCATTGTTTATACCGATGCTAGTCGTGTTGGTTTAGGAGCCGTTCTCATGCAGCGGGACGTGTTATCGCTTATGCTTCTAGACAATTAAAGCCTGCCGAGACTAGGTATGCCACTCATGATTGAGAGCTCGCGGCAATTGTTTTCGCCCTTAGAATTTGGCGTCATTATCTTTTGGGAGAGAAATTTATTCTCTATACCGATCATAAATCTTTGAAGTATTTATTTTCTCAAAAGGAACTTAATTTGCGTCAACAACGTTGGCTCGAGTTCCTTGCATCTTATGATCTTGATATTCTTTATACTCCCAGAAAAGGAAATCTTGTTGCCGATGCTCTTAGTCGTAAGCAACAAGCGGTTGTTTCCATGATGATATCCGAGTGGAACGATCTCAAGACTTTGTCTACTTGTGAGATTCGAGATCGTATATCCGATTTATGTTCATCTCCTGTTTTATGTAGCCTTGAGGCTCATCCATCTCTTTTGGACCGCATTCTTGAAGTTCAAAAACTAGATCCCGAATTGGTTCTTCTTGGCCAAAATTTGAGGGATAAAATTGATATTGAAGGTATGAAAGACTTTGATATTGATTCTCGTGGTGGTATTCGAAAATTTGGTAGACTTGTCATACCAAATATTAGTGATCTTCGCAAAGACATATTAGAAGATTCCCATCGTTCTAAATTCACCATTCATCCCAGTAGTAGTAAAATGTACGCGGATATGAAGCGACTTTATTATTTGGAGGGAATGAAATTTGATATCGCTAACTTCGTTAAGCATTGCATGACTTGCCAACTCATTAAGGCCGAGCATCAAAGGCCCGGTGGGTTATTGCAACCTTTAGACATCCCAATGTGGAAGTGGGATCATATTTCCATGGATTTTATTGACGGCCTTCCCCGTTCTCGTTCGGGTCATGATAGCTTGTGGGTGATAGTTGATAGACTTACTAAATCCGCCCATTTTATTCTCGTTCGGTCTAATCGGACCGTTCCTCTTTTGGCCAAACTCTTTATTAAAGAAATTGTTAAATTGCATGGAGTTCCTACTTCTATTGTTAGTGATCGTGATCCATTGTTTACAAGTGGATTTTGGAAGAGTCTTCAAAAAGCTTTGGGAACGAAGCTTAATTTTAGCACCGCTTATCATCCGCAGTCCGATGGACAAACCGAGCATGTGAATCAAACTCTTGAAGATCTTCTTCGTGCTTGTGTTCTTGACTTTGGTGGAAGTTTGGAAGATCATATTTCTCTTGTTGAATTTTCCTATAATAATAGCTTCCAATCTAGTATTGGTATGGCACCTTTCGAGGCACTATACGGAAGGCCATGCAGATCTCCTTTGTGTTGGCTTGAAGCCGGTGAGAAGCTGGTTTTAGGACCAGATTTTATTCGTGATGCCACAGAAAAGATTGACCTTATTCGTCATAGGATGAAAGAAGCTCAAAGTAGACAAAAATCTTATGCCGATAATCGAAGAAGGAAATTAGAATTTTCTGTGGGAGATTTTGTGTTCATTCGTGTTTCACCTATGAAGGGTGTTGTGCGTTTCAGTCGATCGGGAAAATTAGCACCTCGTTATATTGGCCCATTTCCCATCACCGAACGCATTAGTTCCGTGGCTTATCGCCTTTCGTTACCGGCTCAGTTTTCTGCTATTCATAACGTGTTTCACGTCTCTCAACTACGGAAATGCCTTCGAGATTCCGACACTATTCTTGAACCTGGTGTTGTTGAAGAAATTGAAGTTTCGCCTAATTTAACATATGAGCAACATCCTATTCGTGTTATTGCTTCGGAGGTTAAACGCCTTCTGAATAAAGATGTCCCGCTTGTGAAAGTTCAATGGTCCTCAAATCCTAAGGATTCCTCTTGGGAATCTAGAGAATTCATCGAGCGAACACATCCGGACTTACTCTCTTGAGCTCTTTGAGGTGAACTTCTTATTTCAGATTTCTTCTTTTGTGTTGATATGCTTTTATGGTTGTTACTTTTTGTTCAAATAATTCTTATGATTGCGAGGACGCAATTTCTTTAAGGAGGGGAGTCTGTAACAACCCGCATATTTTACAATTATCTATTTAAATGTTTTACTTAGTTATGGTATCGTTAGTCGGATTTTAGTCTGAAAAGTTACTTTTTGCAAACAGTCGAATTGGGACTCGGGACCCCTTCCATTGAGTTCAAAATACCGTTTGCAACCTTTTTGAGTATAAACATTGATATGTTTGGAGCTAGCTAAAAATTTGACCTTTTTCACTTTGGGTTTGGGTTTGGGTTCAGCCCACTAGCCAACTTAATACCCAAAACTGAACCACCCCACTTCATTCATCCCCTCTTCCTTATCTTTTCAGTTCTAAAGAGAATAACGGGGGAAGAGAAAAAGAATTAGAATTCCTAAGCCCTAGTTTCCAATTTGCAAATCAAGTTCTAGCTCCAAATTCAAGAAGAAGCTTTAGTAAGCCTTCTCTTCTTCTTCCCCAACTCATTCTCCTTTCAATTTCAGAAATTCCTAAACCTAACTTAGGAAATGTTTCTTTTTTAAGCTTAAATTCAAGCTTCTTGAGTTGGGATTGAAGAGTGGTTGATCCTCCTTTGTTTTCAAGCTTCTCCTTTCTTGTGTTTGTGTACAAAGGTGAGATTTTATCTCACATCTATATTTATAATTATCTTTGGTTGTTAGGTATGAATTCCTAACACTTCTTCATGTGCATTTGCTCTTGATTTGGATTGGTTTTGTGAATATTTCAATTTTTGGTTTTTGAAGTCAAATTTGTGTGTAAATCCTATAATGGATGTTTGATCATGGTTTGGTAATGCATCAAAGAGCTTATAGGGCCGGGTCGTCAATTGGCATAAACCCCTAGCGCCCATTGCTCGTCTAGTTGCATTTGCGAAGAGATTGCCTCTTCATTTTTAGGCTAAAAATACTGGAAATCCCAGTTCAGTCGACTGACTCAGAGCATTCAGTCGACTGAGCTGAAGCCAGGAAATTTCCTGGGCCAGTATCAGTCGACTGAAATCTCTGTTCAGTCGACTGAACCTGGAACCCGAAAGTTCCCAGGCATGATTCAGTCGACTGAAATCTCTGAGTCAGTCGACTGAACTTGGAAACAGAAAGTTTCCAAGACCTGAGTCAGTCGACTGAAATCTCTGAGTTAGTCGACTGAATTTGTTGTTTCTGCCCAATTTACCTTTTTGGGATTGAATTTCCAATTTAAATCGGTTCGTGATGATCCTATTTGTTTTTATCATTTATTATGATTTTGATGACTTCTTTTTCGGGATTTTTTTTTATGGATATCCATTTGATGGATTCGGCATCGATTTACCTGGATTTGATTCACGTCTCCGTATGTGAATTTTTGATGGTTGATTGTTACTACAATCATTTCCGTGACTTGTCACTTTAAATTACAAAGGTTTTTATACTAGTAGTAAATATTCAAACTCTTTTAATAAAATGATTTCAACTCTATTTTTAATACAAGCTCGTTTTCAAAACCGTTTTCCAATCTATTAGTATATACAAACCTTTACCTCATTCGTATGAGAAAATCTAATTAAACGGCTTAGCAAAACAAGTGGTATGAAACGCTTGCGTTTACTTCGTCGGTTAATTTATGGACTTGTTCGATTGAAAATCTTGTGACAATTTTCGAGTGGAAATCTACAATTTGTTCATAAATATTTAAGTTAAGCTAGTGGTTATGGGGCATGAAGCTAAACTCATATATTTACTAGCTTAGTGTAATTCACATTTTTTATTGATCGATGATGATCGTTTTGTGATTTAGACTAGCGATGTGCGATGTCTATTTGTCTACGAGGGAGACTAAACCCCGTTTCTGTGGAACTTCGGTTCAATTTGGCGGGATAGCGACCCGTGGTCTTTGGACCGTTTGTGGAGCTTCGGCTCAATATTTATGGTTAGCGACCATAGAATAGCGTTCCGTTTGTGATACACGTGTTGGTGAGTTTTCATGCTTCCGTTTGTGATAGGCCTCCCCCCTTTGTGATTTCTGGATTTCTAATTGATGATTTCTAGAATTTGTGTTTCACCTCTTTATGTGATTGGCAACGATATGTTTGTCAATATTTGTAGTTTGGTGAATAAAATAAAGAATATGATCTTCTTTTTGGTGCTTTGAGATTTTTGAGATATTGTATGATTTTGATGTTGTTTATATCATATTTGTTCTAGTATGACATTATTGTTATCATACGTTCTTATTATATCTCTGCTTATATCTCATTCCTTTATCTGATATTTATAGCTAGACTGATCCGTTTATTATTTTCTTATTAAATAATACTTGGGTCAGACCGAGATGTTACAGGTGCTTCTGCTTGACTCCTTATCTGGGATCACCTTTTGACTTTTGTCTAACTATATTACATTTGTAGTTTTTGTTGTTATACATTCGAGATATAGACTCCTTGATGTATACTTATTCTTTTGTCTTGCACTTGTATCTATTCTTTTGTGATATTGTGGATCTTATTTGACCACTACTCTGATGTACACTTTCATGTGTTATATTCATATCTATTTCCGCCTTTGTGATATGAATTGTCTGTGACTAATTTGTGTTATGTTTATTTCTATATTTGTTTCCGAAGTATATATACATAGCCACCGTGTAGTAGCTTTGAGTTTGTATCGGTATGTCGGGTTTCCTCTTGAGATGAAAAGTTATATTTTTATCTGGCATATCGGTACTCGCACAAAGCAATTACACAGATGGTCGCTCCTCAACAGCCTTATTCTTCGTGCTAGTCGACAGCATTACCCAGTAGTGTTCTTGGCTAGCGTGAGCATAGAGGTGGGGAGTCACATCGTCGATGGTGAAAGGGGCTCAGGCAAGGTTACTGGGAGCGGTGATTTTTGATTAAGGAAGGAGGTTTAATACGTGATTTAGTTAAATGAGGTAATTGATCGTTAATTACTGAATATTAAGGATTTTTTTAATTAAAATTGAAGTCTTATATATCATATAATTTATTCATACGAGGTCCAAAAATCACGAAATCAGTCACGTTGGATTCGTAGCTGCGAAATATACAATCTAGAACTAGTTTGGAATTTTTCGAAGTCAGTTGGGATTTTAAATTTAAATCGAACGTTGTTCGATTTAATTTAAATTTGGAACGGATTGCTAATAAAAAAATCAAGGTGAGTAAATCTCATTCAATTTGGTTGACTGAATTAATTTATTATAATTAAAATTAATTATTGGATGGTTAGTTGAATTTATAAATTATTATCAGTTTGGATTATAATATATATTAGTAGTTGGTTATATTTCCCGCCATTGGAGCGGATGAGACACTATGCACCTCGCATAATAGCGGATGACCCTATATTACCACGATATCCCGCCTCGAAGCGGGATTGGTATTTTATGTTATATAACATCTGTGGATGTAGGGAAACGGGTTGGAGGGATCCAATTGGATTCCTCAAAATATATTGATTGTTTCATATATATTGATAAATGATGTGTGTGAATATCCTGTTACGGATTGTGATATGTTTGATTTATTGGATGCTATAGTAGCACTGTCCTAAATTTTAGTATTTAAAAAAAAGAATTTTGAATTTAAATAGGAAGTTCAAAGGGCGATTTTGGAAAAAAAATATTTATATTGAATTTTGGGATTATTTAAAAGGGAATTGAATTGGATAAAATAAATGATTGGATTTTGGATATTTAATTGGCTATTTCGTAAAATAGTTTCAACTAGAGAATTTTAAACTGAGAATTTTTAAAACAATGAATTTTAAATGAGATGTCTTAAAATATGAAAGGGAAGGCGAAAACGAGATTTTAAATTAATTTGGAATATAATTAGGATTTATTAAGAAATAGATTTCTAAATGGGTTTTAAATAGAAATCGATTTTTAAATGGATATAGTAATTTGAATTTGTTATTTACAGCGGAAGAACGGGAAATGAGTTTATAGATTTATAAGCGACGTTTATAAATCAGGGAAAATTATTATCAGTTGATAAATTGGAAATATAAATTTATAGTGTGAATTTATATCGAGATATGGAAATTGGTTTTGGAAAAAATAGTGGATTCTATTTTAGGATGTGAGAACGATTATGAAATTGAAATGTAGTCGATGTGATATGAATCGAGAGGGATTTATAAATTGAAATTGGTAATATTGGATTTTAAAAAAATAGATTTTTGTCGAGAAATTAAAATTGTTTTAAAATGGAATGGTTATTTATTAAACTATATAGTAAAGCTGTTTTAGTATTGAAAATATTTGGGAAAGTGGATTTTTCAACTATTTAATATTTATTGAAATGAATTCACATTTTTATAATAAGCTTTGTAAATCGATTAGTTTTATTTAAAAGTGAATTGGAAATGAGTTATCGTTGTTTATTTAAAGTGTTGGAATATTTTTAAATAATTCTTAAATTTGTTTAAAAAAAATAGATTATTATTTAAAAATACTTATCATATATATATATATATAGTTTTGAAAGTGATTGAAATTTATTTATAAATCCTCTCGAGATTTGTAAACGTGGTTTATTTAACGGATATGATTTTTATAAGAGAAATCTTATAGTGGAATTCTAGAAACTTAAGAAAATTTTTGAATCGTTAAAATAAAAGAACTTCGAAAAATGAATTAGAATTCATAAAAGAAATTAGAAATGGTTAGTTGGAATTATAGACAAGTGTAATCGATTTTGGAAATTTTCAAGGAAATTAATTAATGAAATTCCGAAAACTTGTAGAATCCATTATAAATGAGTTAAGGAATTTACAAATAAATTGTAAAGGATTTTGAGAAGTAGGAAATAAATGGAATATTTCCTAAGTATGGATATAAAATGATTTGGAAAAATATACTTATTAATATTTTACTAATTATTGGACTGGAAGGAGTTGAAATATTTAACTACGAGATTATTATTATAGAAATATTTTCAAACCGTTGAATTATAAATGGAAATTGAAAATTGAAATATTTCTAAGTATTGATATGATTTAGAAATATCCTGTTATGGGTATAAGTATTTGAAATTGTTTCCAATTATTGAATATACTGGAAGAAATTTGAATATATATCTTTGTAAAGATGTTTTGAAAGATTTAAAAAATTGGGCCTAGTGACTACCTATGTGTGTAATTTGATAGTTAAATAACCGACTATCAAATCTGACCAAATTCGTTAATTGTTTCGAGGAGACCGGGATCAGATTTAATTATCCGAATACCACTTCGATCCGATTTGATCGTTACGAATTGTGATATAGTGAAGCTAATGAAGACGGTGATTTTGGAGATTCGGTTTGTTCAGACCCAGAACAACTTGTATGGATGAATGCTATCATTGCATCGTTGCTTGGAAGGCAGTGTTAGCATTCCAAGTATGAATGCTATTCTAAAGGTAAAACATAGCTTCAAGCCTCATCAACCGGGAATGACTAAAACATGGGAGATGCAGCAGGGCTAAGTAGGTCGCACCCAACTAGGATATGTTATCACTTTTCTAGATACCCTCGAATATATTATAATTATGGATATAGTTGTGCATGGAAAAGAGAGCACTCGATTAGGGTGGGAACACCCGCGGTGATAACATATTCGGTACTATCCAGTAAGTGGTAGGCCGGTTCTGTGTTGGCAGGGATCATTAGGTACGATTTCGGTACATTTTTCTAGAGATGTAATGTGGTGGGCGGTACACCAGCAGCCCAGTCATTGTATGGAATCTAATATCCACTACGAGCCTGTACGGTTTTAGATGTGCCCAACTATGCTAAAATGTGAGATGCAAGCATTTCAGCTATTTTATAGTTTATTTTCTATAGACACTATTATAATATCAGATGATTTGATATAAAATGTTTTGCTTATCGTAAGGTAAAAACCCGTTGTGTTTATGTGTGACGTGGTCTTACGAGATACCTTTGTTTTCAAAGGATTTTGATAACAGTAATAATTTGAATTGAGTGTGTTTTCTCACGCTGGTTTTCCAGACTGACTCGGGTGTTACTTTATTATAATACTTGGGTCAGACCGAGTATTACAGATTCAGGTTATGATGCTATGGAGCACAGGAGTCGTGCTGTAGGAGACTCCACTACAAAAAAGTTATTTTTTATAACGCCAATAGATAATGCTCTATTGCATTGTGTTATTGTTTATTCTAATTTGTTTTATTTAGAGCCAGCTATGGCTAAGTAACGCTTTTCAACCCCAGTTATTTCCTTGGCCGCCTCTCCCTCAAATTATTTCGCTCTTCCCTCTTCCTCAAATTATTTCCCTCTTTCCTTCTTCCCTCTTTCTTAAATTATTTCCTCTCCTCAAACACAAAATCTGCTAATCCAGCTTGCGGCAATATTTGCAAGCCTTGGAAAGGATGCCGCTTGGATTTTCAATGCCTATGCTTGTTGACATTTCCGATGTCAATGGCTACTCAAACAGTGAACGCACTATTAGTTTGCGATTAGATGAATGTTATGTATGGATCTTGAGATGGACCATTGGTAAGAGATGACAACTCGTTGCTGATTTCTGGTTTAGGTTTGGAGGTTGTGTACTAGCGATGTCAGATTTGAGATTTTGTTTGCCCTGCTTATGGATGAATTCATGACTAAAAACGTTCTCCACTCAATACCAAAGTCACAAATGTCAACTACAATCAGCTTCTTCACCACCGAGCTAAGCTTGTTCACTTGTCGAAGCTTCCTCTTCACCTTTCGTAGCTGGATCTAGTGCTAAACGACTCAATTCGTCTTACGAGTAGCTTCAGTAGCGATTCCAAGCTTGGCCAGCACCACATCCACTTGTCTTCGCTGCACCGGAATGATTTTCGTGTCTTTCATCAAGTCCGATACGTCTTGGGTAGCTAAAAGTTGGCAAATCTGGTATAGCATCTTCACTTCTTTGAAATTTTGCCTTTTCTTTCATTTCAGACATGCCATATTATGGTAGTAATGGTTAAGCTACATACGATTTCCCTTGCTTGAGCTTTGATGTTAGCAATTGGTTAAATACATCGTTTATGTTGCAGTTAACTGTTTATATTTTCAGTTTGTTGCCGAAGTCCTCCCATAATTTGGTGGAATATTCACATGTAAAGAAAAAACGTTCGTTGTTTTCTGTTTGTCGTCCACATAGAACACATGACTGATCTATCTCGTAGTTCCACCTTGCTAACTTATCCTTTGTGTTTAATTGATGAGCCAGTAGTGCACAAATTGACATTTTTGATGTGCATTTTTGATTCCAAATAAGTTAGCACCAGTCAAGTTCAATAGAGTTTGCTCTGACTTTGCCCTCTTCCTAATTTAACAAACAGGTTCCTTTTCGTCAAATCTTCCCATTATTGTACAATTTTGTTCTATTTTTCTCATGATTTTCCATTATTGCAGTTATATTCTTGGTGTTTTACAAGCTCTATTAACCAGTAGTTCATGCCTTTATGACTTGGGTTTTCCACTAGAAAATAACGGGTTGAAATAGAACATTGGTAGCATTATTATTTATCCACTATTGAATTAAATAATCGAAGATGGGGAAGAACCTACGAATCAAAAGTTCGGATGCTTGGACCCCTCTATTATTATATCAACAGGTACTCTTTCCCTTTTTTTACTTGCTTTTAATCTTATTGCTAAATCCATGATGGTTCTATGCTTTTATATCGTGTAGGATCCATCGGGTCCTCCTCTTTCGGATCTCGAACATGGCGATGCGATTCAGGTATTCGCCTTTTTTCCATCCTTCTCCTTGCTCGGTTTTACGAATGATTTTGCTGCGGTTTTTTCGACTGACTACTTGTTAACTTGGAATTTAGCCTTCCAATGTTGGGTTTTGTAGAGTTTTACATTTGGTAAGTCTGATTAATTCTCTTTCTGAATTTTACAAGTTTTAACCGTCGTTGTTGATATGCATAAATTGTTGTTTACTTGTAAGCAAAACCAGATGCAGGAAGGTTGATCCTTGCAACCATAGCTTTGTTGATAGCATCAACATCCAATAATCTAATCGTACGTTTTTCTTCAAAATGGTTGCTATTTTTTTAATTAATTATTTATGGATAGAACAAGAGACACGCTTCTTCTGTTTGTAGCCTAAATTTGGTGGTAAAATAATAGATATTGTGTCCAAGGACGTGAGTGAACCAGAGCAGAAAGTTGAGGCTCTAGCTGCAGTAAAGAACACTATATTGTACATAGTGCTTATAGTAGTGGTCGGGTAATCAAAGTCTATTTCTTTCTTTTTTTAATTTTTCTTCTTCAAATAAATGTTTAGCTGTCTGCAAACTTAGCACTGATTGTATTTGATGTTGCGATTGCTAGTCTGTTATCTTGTTTCAAATTGGGAAAACCAATTTATGTTTCACTCTAGCTTGAAGTTGTGATATATGAAGTTAAAACTTGCAGCATAATTTGGCAGGATATTCATTAAATTGTTCATAGCTTCAGAAATATAGAGATAAAGCTACATCACAAGTATACATAAAACGGAAATGATTAAATGGTTAGCCTGAGGATTTTAATACCAAATTGCTTTAAGTTCTCCATTTAACGCATTCATATAAAGGCATGTTACTCTTTATAAAATCAGTTTGCTTAAAGAAAAAGGATTTTTAAACTCAAGTTTCTTATTCAAATTTTTACTCAAATTCAATCGGAAGGTTAAGATTAAATATTGACTTTGGCCCCTTGAATTCTTCCCATATCTTTCACCATGTAATAATTTGGCCATGCGATTACTTTGTTCTAACGGTTATTGATTCTAGTACGAATTTGAGCGTAAAATTGGAGTGTAAGGATACCTTCTCTTACAATCTATCACTACATAATTAACATTAATCTGTATTCAATGATCATAAGAAACATGATCTCGCTAGGCATATGAACCAACTTGTAGAAAAATTGTCAATATCCGAAGGCCGAAGAACATAAAATGATAGTCATATTTTTTTTTCTCACAAAATTAAGAAGTAGACAAATCAAGTAAACTTAAGAAGTGTTAAAATATGATATTCGTTTATTATGCATCTTATATTTGTCTCAATGTACAATATTTGCTGTTACTGCTGTAAATATAATGATCAAGATACATGCGAAGTAAACATCATTTCTTAGTCTTAACCGAACGAACTACTAAAGATTACTGATATTAACAGAATTCTACATGAATGTGAAGTAATGAAAATAGTAGGACTAACGGTTTTGGGTATTTCTTATCCTAATATATTATGCGCTTGTCCTATGGTCCAATTGATGCATCTGGTGGTGGATTGGTCACTGTACATTCAATTATATGTAATTTAGTATTGTACTATCATGGTATTAGTTGTTTGCCACTTGATATAACTGCATGTTTATTTTTTATCAAAGCTTGATTAGACTAGACTAGCATTTTTATGTAGTTCTATATTATTTAATAGAAGATATCAACATATATTGTGTTCTGTCTTGAGTTTGCTTCAATTAGGCATACTCACATGTTAAACTATTCCTTTTAGGTCAGCGGACTCAGAGCACTTCAGGATACTAAATCAGAACTATGGAAACGGTGGGGCATGTTATTCTTAAAGTTGCAGAAGTACTAGTTTAGCATCATCACAACAAGGGATTAGGAGTATGAAGGTCTATATTGTCTTTTTATTTAGTTTTTTTTCCCAGCTACAGTCATACACCAAGTTAATGCAAACAACTTGTTTTTTCAAATTTCTTCGTTATCGACATAAGGTTGTGTCTTTTCTTAATCATATTTCGTTTTTAACAACATAAGGTTTCTAGTATAGTATTGATTATATTCTTCAGTAACCATACATTTATTTTGAGTCTGGTTGTTAAGTAGACAAATATTTTCATTGGCCATAAAGTTCTTATAGTAAAATATTAATGAAGCATGGATCACAAATTCTTGCCTATTGTTTATCAGCTTAATTTGTTGTAGGAAGCTCATACTTATTTGCACATATGGGTTACTCAAAAGAGAATTAACTTGCTAATTGGAAATAAGATGGCATGTCTTCCAAATTATAAATTTTATCACGAAAAAGATAAATTTGTCACCCTCTAAAGAATTTTACTGCATTTACATGCCACAGCACCATTTATCACTTTTTTGCACTGTGTTGTAAATTTTGTAATTAAAATAGTTATTACTGATATGATATTATTGCTTATGTCACTATTGAGTAATAGTATACCCCAGTGATAAACGTGTTACGAAATAATATAAGTATAAAACTGTTTGCAATATTTATAATATATTAGGTGAATAAGTTATATTTGACATAAGTAGTATTAATAATATTTCAGCCAGTTTCTGCAATATACCACCTACATATTTTAGATTGTTATTAATCAATTTCACATAATACATGACATTTAATATGTGACAGTTTATGATATGTTGATAACATGTGAGAATAATTTTGATAGATGTTGTTTAATTATCTTTATTTTTTGTTTTTCTTATTTGATATTCATGAAAAATTATGCCAGTAGACAAAGAATGAGGCAAATTAAGTTAACAAGAGAATTTTTTTCCCCCTTTCAATGACTTAAGTTTGGACTGAGCAGAATTTCTTACTGAACAAACCTGTATACTGAGTGAAATAGGTGAAAGATTAAATCCTTGATAGTGACATGTCCCTTGCTGTGTCCTGTGTGAACCTTGGGATGGCTTGCATCAAAATAGAGTGGGAAGCAGGGAATCAAAAGAAATATCTAACAATGATGAATTTATGGAGATTATGACAGTTTGTATGACGGGATAGTCGAGCACTTGTTACAATTTTCAATTAACGTGTGACTCCACTTGATGGTTTCAACTTTCAAATGACAATGGCAAGAATTCCACTTGAAATCAGGAAGGAAGCAAGGTCCTTAGTACGCAACTAGATTAGATCTTGCATGTTGGAACTCTTTAATGTTTGTACTATGTAATATTTGGAAGGATTGCTTTAATGTTTCCACTCTGTAATTTTTGTACACTTATTAAATTGATATTATTTTCTGTTTTTCTGTGTTAACTTGGCTGCAGGCTTATGTTTTATTCAATGGTTATGCAGTTGCTTTAATGTTTGTATACTATAATGAAAAATATATCACATTTCTTTCTGAGCATGCTCTTGTGTTATATTTGTTGATTATAATCTTTATTCGTTTATGAAGATTTAGTTTGATTACTATTATTAAAATGTAATATATAGGCATAGCTCTTGAAAAGTGTATTTACGATTTTTATAGCGGTAAAATGGTGTTATAAAGATTTCCAGTTCTGTTGAGATTTAGCTGTATTATAGCGGCTATAATGAGCTATTGAATTAACGTACCATAGCGGCGAATTTGCGTTATAAAACTAAGCTCAACCATAGCGGCATATTTTGTATTATAAATATTCAACAGTTTTTTATAAAATGTCGATATACAGCGCTTATCAAACCGTTATGGTTGTGATTAATAGTGGTTATATGCCGCTATAAAAGACACTTTTTGTTGTAGTGCTCAGGCGTATTCCATGTATTTGATTATATTCCGTTGTGTGTGTATGCTATATATTCAACACTTGTGAGGATAAGTTTTTATAACTGTCCAGATTGATTTGTTAATTGTTGTACTATGATGATTGTGTGTATATTACAGTTACAGTTCTCTTTGTATAAAAATATGTTATTATATATTATATTTTGTTCCGCTGCAATTGTGAGATTTTGTATTGTTGTTTCTGTTTTCTTTTATCATTTTCTTCTTCATCCCTAATGATTTGGTATTTCTGGCACTTGAATATTCGGCATGCTATACAGTGAACGTATTGATGTCGATTTTCGAGGGTCGAAAATCCCGTGGGTCGTTAAAGTGGTATTAGAGCAAAAGGTTAAGTGAGAACCTTGGCTTTGGTGGGAATTACTCATTAGAGATAGGGTCAGTAGTACCCTAGAATGAGTTTGAGTGTATAAATAGATATGAGCGTGTATTTGTTAGTGAATATTAATTTTTTTATATTGTGTTGATTTATCTGTTGAGTGACTTATAAATTCTGGTCAAATAGTGGGACGCCACAAACTCGATAGGAGTTTCTAAACACTTAAACACGGTAAACCAACACAGTATTGTTTTGAAATGGGTAAATGAAATAATTTTACCCAATTATATTTTGATATTGAAGGAATAATTTTCAGAAATTATTATAGTATAATTGGTGTGTTTGGTTGTTATTATTATAATCAAAATAAGATTATAAAAATTGGAATGGGGATATATATTGAAATTATATAAGCATGATTTATGCAAATGGGTTATAAATAAAAATGGATTCAAACCAGGATTTGGGAATTTAAATCCTAGAGATTTTTGGAAATGTTTTCCAAGGCGTGTTGAAATAAATAATGGTGATATTATTATTTTTTTGGAATAGAAAATGCTATAAATTGGATTTCAAAATGGATTTTGGAAGTGATAAAGCACTGAACTCACTTCAGTCGCTGGCAAATAATCCTGGTGATGACTGCGCAGCATTATCAGTATTTATTTTCGAGTTTCTAAGTGACGGATTGCTACTGTGATTATTTGGCTTCAAAATTGTTTTGGTAAAATCATGTTTTGATTTAAAAAATTCCATGAGCAAGATTTATATATAGAAAGGAATATATATTTATTTACGGGATATCAAAATAATTTGAAATGAAACTGAGTGTTTGAATTCTGAAATATTCATTTGAATGTTTTATGAAAGTTGTGAAAAATAAGTTTTGAACTTATAACCTGAAATTGTGAATTTCAATATGAAATTAAAATTTAACATATGCAAGTTAAATAAATTGAATTTGTAAAAGAAAATTGTATGGATTAGAATTTAACTTAAGCTAAGTTAAATAAAAGTGGATTGGATTAGTAATGATATCAAATGGAATTGAATATAAAGTTTGAATTATAAAGTGGCTATATAACTATAAGTTATAAAATTTGAATGGAATAAAAATTTAAGTGAAAAATTATGGAATTGTGAATAAATAAGTTTGAATAGCTTACAAAATTGGAGTTAATGGAATAAATATATACTTAAGCTATAAAATGATGTATATTCTTGAGTTAAAATTTTTAAATGTGGATATACTCGAGTAAGCATCGATGAAATAGGATTTGATTGGAAATTTAACCTTGCAAAGAAGATTTAATTTAAAATAAGTTAAATGGAATCAACTCAAGTATAGAATTCACATAATTGAGAAAAATAAGTTGTGAAACTTATAAATAGGAAAAGTGGAATAGAAAAACCAAAATAAAAATGGTTTGATATTTTGGTGAAGAAATAAAAATCCAAACTTGAACTATAAAATGAATTTGAACTAAAGTAAATTAAATGGAGTGATTTTTGATATAAAAATCTATTTGTGAAGTATAAAATGAAAGTAAACTAATTAGATGAATTAATTGGTGAACTGGATATTGGAATGAGACTTGAATTAAATGAAATTGAATAGATTGAATAAGAACAAATCTAAAATTGAAATGGAATTTGTTTGCAAGGGAAATAAACTTAAGTTATATAGTTGAAATCATTGGAGATAAACGAATTTACTTAAGTTAATATATTTGGATGAAAACTTGGCTCAGCTAAATTTATGAAATGATTCATAAATAAAATGGCTATGGATTGGTTTGTTGTTGAATATAAAATTGAGCGAACAAGATTTGTGAATAAATTGAATGTGAATCAATAGAAATTGACTAATTGATTTAAAATCAATTGAAAATGGTTTATAGGTTCAAATGATTATTTTATTAAACGAATACCACAGAAATTACATGAAAAGAATTGTCGTTCGACAAAAATGGAAGTAAACAAAATTATGCAAACAAATAGAAGTGAATAAATTGGTTTAGAATCCGTTTGAAATGGATATGAATATATATTGTGTGCATAATATAAATTGTATGCAAGTAAATTTGGTTGTGAATCATTCGAATTGAATGAAATGGTATATGAATCAATTGGAGGTAATTAAATTAGTATTGGAACCTTGTGATTGCTTATAAATACATGTTTAACATATTTAATTATGCAAAGTATGTGTTTAATTATTTAAACAAATGAAATGTTATAAAATTTCATGTTTTGGTACTTTTGTGTTTAAATTGAGTAAGTACAAGTACAAGGAGGCTATTTGACTAGATTTGGGTTATGAAATTGCATATAAATTAAGCGAACTCGCTTAATAACGCTAATATAAGGTACGCGTACGCTATAAATACGAAAATGATATAAATATTGCTATATATTGTGTTTCCGACCGTGTAAGTCGATGATATCATTTTTATTATATTTGTGATATTGCAAAAGCTCTCCGTACATGGAAGACGCTGCTAAAGATTTTCGGAAATTTTGGGGTGTTAGAAAAAAATTTATTAGCCAAAATTTGACTTCAAATTGAAATTGAAATAAAGAGTTTTGATTTAGAAACGAAAACTAATTGTTTTGAATGGAACTAAAAGATTTGGGAAATGAAATATCGAGTTTCAACTAAGTGGATTTTGAATAAGGTAATGAGTTTGGAGCAATTTTTTCTACCTTAGCAATTTCAGGGACGAAATCCTTTTCAGGAGGGAGGAATGTAACGATCCGGATTTTCCGTCGTTTGATTTTGAATATTTAAATGGTTTTAAATATTGAATTTGGAATATAAATTGATTTTTGAATAGGAAGATTTTGGTTGAAATTATAAAATGAATTTAAATTTCAAATATAGCGATTTATCGTAATACGGAAATGGTGGAAAATTGAAATTTGAGTTGAATATGAATCGAAACGATTTCTAATGTTGATATAAATTCTATTTGAATTAGAATTTAGTTAGTAGGTTTTTAAAACTGAAATTTCAAGTGATTTCGTCAATTTTTGAAATCGTCGATTTAATCGACGCGTTAATATAGCGATCCGGGACACAGTCTCGGAATCCGACGAAACTAGTTCTATTGGATCCATAATAGTGTATTATTATCGGATTTTAAATTTCATAGCGTTTGGATTTACCATTTGGTTGTGCAATCTGAAAACGCCTAGAAATAATTTAATTGAATTTAATTTAAATAGTCGATGCAAAAATCTATCTTCCACATACGATCGAATTAGGTTCCGAAACTTATTCCATTGGGTTCGGAATAGTGGTATAACATTAGGAACGCCAGGCGGCACACCTCAATAGGAGTTCGAGATTTCTCTGTATATAATACGAGATATTTTGAATATAAAATTTAAAATAAAAGGTCAAACCCTATAATGTCTCATCGGCCACCCTATTCTCTGAGAAGTTGACCTACCTTGTTCGTATAGCCGCCCTTCACCATTTAAATCGCGTTCTTCCTCTGAGAACGAAATCGATTTGTTTTTATATATCAAAAAAGAAGAAAAATCAATCAAAGACGCGATGCTCTGGTCGTACTCGAGTGCAGCGAGCGAGGGCAGGCGACGTCGATGTCGAGAAGGGAAGGTTCGAATTAGAGCCTGGCAACATCGCGATGGGTGGTGGATGCGACTGCGGCTGTCGAGCGATGTGGTTTGGGTGGTGGCTCACGCGCGATGGACGAAGGCGGTGCGAGTTCGTCGATGGTGAAAGGGGCTCAGGCACGGTTACTGGGAGCGGCGATTTTTGATTGATGAAGGAGGTTTAGGCTCGGCTAATACGTGATTTAGCTAAATGAGGTAATTAATCGTTAATTACTGAAAACTAAGGAATTTTTTTTAATTAAAATCGAGGTCTTATATATCATATAATTTATTCATGCAAGGTCCAAAAATCACGAAATCAGTCACGTTGGATTCATAGTTGCGAAATATACAATCTGGAACTAGTTTGGAATTTTTCGAAGTCAGTTGGGATTTTAAATTTAAATTTGGAACGGATTGCGAATAAAAAAATTAAGGTGAGTAAATCTCATTCAATTTGGTTGACTGGATTAATTTATTATAATTAAAATTAATTATTGGATGCTTGGTTGAATTTTTAAATTATTATCAATTTGGATGTTATACTATATATATTAGTAGTTGGTTATATTTCCCACCGTTGGAGCGGATGAGACACTATGCGCCCCATATAATAGCGGATGACCCTATATTACCGCGATATCCCGCCTCGAAGCGGGATTGGTATTTTATGTTATATAACATCTGTGGATGCAGGGAACCAGGTTCGAGGGATTTAACTGGACTCCGCAAATTATATTGATTGTTTCATATATATTGATATATGATGTGTGTGAATATCCTGTTATGGATTGTGATATGTTTGATTTATTGGATGCTATAGTAGCACTGGCCTAAATTTTAGCATTTTAAAAAAAATTGAATTTAAATAGGAAATTCAAAGGGCGATTTTGGAAAAAAATATTTATATTGAATTTTGGAATTATTTAAAAGGGAATTGAATTGGATAAAATAAAGGACAAATTTCCAAATTAGACTCCAAAAAAACTATATTTCAACATTATGCCTCATTTTAAATTTATTACAAAAATAGGCCTCGTTTTGTTTACTTCAGCGTTTTATATATGCGCAATCCAAATATGCACAAGTATAAAAAAAAAAATTATACTTGCGCATTCTTACGCAAACACAAATTTTTGATTTTTTCAAAAATAACACTTGCGCAATCCAAATTTTCGGAAGTATAATTTTTTTAAGCAAAAATACACTTGCGCAAACCATATTTGCGCAAAATAAGACCTATTTTTGTAATAAGTTTCGATTCAGGTCTAAAGTTGAAATACGTTTTTTGTTGGGGTTTAATTTGTCCTAAAATAAATGATTGAATTTTGGATATTTAATTAGCTATTTCGTAAAATGGTTTCAACTAGAGAATTTTTAGAACAATGGATTTTAAATGAGATGTCTTAAAATATGAAAGTAAAGGCGAAAACGAGATTTTAAATTAATTTGGAATATAATTAGGATTTATTAAGAAATAGATTTCTAGATTGGTTTTAAATAGAAATCGATTTTAAATGGATTTAGTAATTTGAATCTGTTATTTACAAAGGAAGAATAGGAAATGAGTTTATAGATTTATAAGCGACGTTTATAAATAAGGGAAAATGCTTATCAGTTGATAAATTAAAAATATAAATTTACAGTGTGAATTTATATCAAGATATGAAAATTGGTTTTGGGAAAAATAGTGGATTCTATTTTGGGATGTGAGAATGATTACGAAATTGAAATGTAATCGATGTGATATGAATCGAGAGGGATTTATAAATTGAAATTGGTAATATTGGATTTAAAAAAAATAGACTTTGGTCAAGAAATTAAAATTGTTTTAAAATGGAATGGTTATTTATTAAACTATATAGTAAAGCTGTTTTAGTATTGAAAATATTTCGGAAAGTGAATTTTTCAACTATTTAATATTTATTGAAATGAATTCACAATTTTAAAATAAGCTTTGTAAATCGATTAGTTTTATTTAAAAGTGAATTGGAAATGAGTTATCGTTGTTTATTTAAATTGTTTGAATATTTTTAAATAATTCTTAAATATGTTTAAAATAAATAAATTATTATTTAAAAATACTTATCATATATATATATATAGTTTTGAAAGTGATTGAAATTTATTTATAAATCCTCTCGAGATTTGTAAACGGGATTTATTTAACGGATATGATTTTCATAAGAGGAATCTTATAGTGGAATTCTAGAAACTTAAGAAAATTTCCGAATCGTTGAAATAAAAGAACTTTGAAAAATGAATTAGAATTCATAAATGAAGTTAGAAATGGGTAGTTGGAATTATAGACAAGTGCAATCGATTTTGGAAGTTTTCAAGGTAATTAATTAATGAAATTCCGAAAACTTGTAGAATCCGTTATAAACGAGTTAAGGAATTTACAAATAAATTGTAAAGGATTTTGAGAAGTAGGAAATAAATGGAATATTTCCCAAGTATGGAAATAAAATGATTTGGAAAAATATACTTATTAATAATATTTTACTAAGTATTGGACTGGAAGAATTTGAAATATTTAACTACGAGATTATTATTATAGAAATATTTTCAAAGTGTTGAATTATAAATGGAAATTGAAAATTGAAATATTTCTAAGTACTGATATGTTTCGGAA
Organism: Allium fistulosum; assembly: GCA_030737815.1. NCBI lineage: Eukaryota > Viridiplantae > Streptophyta > Magnoliopsida > Asparagales > Amaryllidaceae > Allium > Allium fistulosum. The sequence goes on from CM060906.1 coordinate 334,159,923, forward strand.
ATATCCTGTTATGGGTATAAGTATTTGAAATTGTTTCCAATTATTGAATATACTAGAAGAAATTTGAATATATATCTTTGTAAAGATATTTTGAAATAAATGTTTTGAAAGATTTATAAAATTGGGCCTAGTGACTACCTATGTGTGTAATTTGATAGTTAAATAACCGACTATCAAATCTGGCCAAATTCGTTAATCGTTTCGAGGAGACCGAGATCAGATTTAATTATCCGAAAACCACTTCGATCTGATTTGAGCGTTACAAATTGTGATATAGTGAAGCTAATGAAGATGGTGATTTTGGAGATTCGGTTTGTTCAGACCCAGAACAACTTGTATGGATGAATGCTATCATTGCATCGTTGCCTGGAAGGCAGTGTTAGCATTCCAAGTATGAATGCTATTCTAAAGGCAAAACATAACTTCAAGCCTCATCAACCGGGAATGACTAAAACATGGGAGATGCAGCAGGGCTAAGTGGGTCGCACCCAAGTAGGGTATGTTATCACTTTTCTAGATACCCTCGGATATATTATAATTATGGATATGGTTGTGCATGGAAAAAAGTGCGCTCGATTAAGGTGGGAACAGCCGGGGTGATAACATATTCGTACTATCCAGTAAGGGGTATGCCGGTCCTGTGTTGACAGGAATCGTTAGGTACGATCTCGGTACATTTTTCTAGAGATGTACTGTGGCGGGCAGTACCCCAAAAGTCCAGTCATTGTATGGAATCCAATATCCACTACGAGCCTGTACAGTTTTAGATGTGCCCAACTATACTGAAATGTGAGATGCAAACATTTGAGCTATTTTATAGTTTATTTTATATAGACACTATTATAATATCAGATGATTTGATATAAAATGTTTTGGTTATCGTAAGGTAAAACCCGTCGTGTTTATGTGCGACGTGGTCTTATGAGATACCTTTATTTTCAAAGGATTTTGATAACAGTAAAAATTTGAATTGAGTGTGTTTTCTCACGCTGGTTTTCCAGACTGACTCGGGTGTTATTTTATTATAATACTCGGGTCAGACCGAGTATTACAGATTCAAGTTAGGATGCTATGGAGCACAAGAGTCGTGCTGGAGGAGTCTCAGGCGTATTCCACGTATTTGATTATATTCTGCTGTGCGTATGCTGTATATTCAACACTTGTGAGGACAAGTTATTATAATTGTCAAGATTGATTTGTTAATTATTGTATTGTGACGATTGTGTGTATATTATAGTTACAGTTCTCTTTGTATAAAGATCTGTTATTATATATTATATTTTGTTCCGCTGTGATTGTGAGATTCTATATTGTTGTTTCTATTTTCTTCTATCCTTTTCTTCTTCACCCCTAATGATATGGTATTTCCGGCACTTGAATATTTGACATGCTATACAGTGAACGTATTGATGTCGATTTTCGAGGGTCGAAAATCTCATGGATCGTTACAGTCTTCACCCGATCTAGATCAATATTAACCCATTTATGAATGCCAGTGACTCGGTACGGTTGTTGGCTGACAACCGGGGTGGTGATCATATTCGGTACTATCAAGGAAGGGGTAGGCCTGTCCTGACTCGCAGATGGTCCCGATGAGGCCCTCGGTGTATTTTTCTAGAAGTGTACTGTGACAGACGATACCCCAGTAGCCTTATCATTGTATGAAATTCATTCTACAATGTGTGCCTTTACAGACCAAGTTGTATACTTAATACGCTGGAATGTAATTAATGTAACCATTTCGGCTATGATTAAATACTTATTTTAAACCCTAGACATTATTATAATATCACTGTACTTCTAATAAAAATGGTTTGGTTATCGTAAGGTAAAAATCCATCCGTGTTTATGTACGGCGTAGTCTTATGAGATGCTTTATTTTGAAAGGTTTTATAACATTAAAATTCCATTTGATCTGTGTTTCTCACGCTGGTTTAACAGACTGATCCGGACATTATTTTCTTATAATGCTCGGGTCAGCCAGAACATATTTTTAGAATTTGTTATGGATGCTTTGGAGCTTTAGGAGGCAAGCTGGATGCCTACAAGATGTATTCACGTATCTTTTATTTCCGCTGCATTTGTTGTTTTTATTTATCAGCATTTGTAAGGACACATGGTTATAATCGTCCAAGCTGATGATATGTTAGTTTATTCTAATTGATGTGTGTGTGTGTGTGTATAATTTTATTTTGTAAAGATATGTTGTATATTATATATTACTCGTCACGATGTGAGATTTTGTTCTATCTTTTCTTTCTTTCAACCCAACAATATGTCTTTCCAACACTTGGATGCTCGACACGTGAATTCCGTGGATGTATTAGTGTCGACTTTTGATGGTCGAAAAGGCGGGTCGTTACAAGAGTTCTGTTTATACTTACAGGAAAGGTAACAAACTTTCATTCTTATTAGCAATATCAACCTATAATAATAACACCAAATCATAAATTTTTAACTAGATATAAATTCATGATTATAGCAAAATTAATTAAAGTTAATAAACAACGTTCACTAAAATCGAATAAAATGCATGCATCGTTCCGAGTAATTAATAATAAATAGCAAACTAAAAGCTCAAAAATCTCATTAAATCACAATATTTTTAAAAGATTCAAAAAATGAAACATGCCTAAAATCATAAAAGAAATTTGCAATCCAAACAACGGTGAATTCATTCTAATATAGATGAAAGTACCATGATAGGGTACTATTCTAATAAAGATGAAAGTAACGCATAAACAAAGTGTGTTACTATTGACACTCGGTTTTTTTCTTCCAGCCACCATTATAATTTTAATAAACATCAATATTTTTTATGTACATCTGATGTAACGACCCCGGATTTTAATAAAATTTAAATTGATAATTAAATTAATTTTTGAATAAAAATTGTGGAATTAATTGATAAATTGATTCGAGTTTCCCCGAATTCAAATAAAATGTGTTAAATCATTTGAATTTAAATCTTGTATATATATGTGAATATATATGTATATGTGCATATATGAGTGGATTTGAATTTATATATATATTGGATTTGAATTTTAATTTTAAGTAAATGGTTATAAAATCATCTATGAAAAATATAAAGTAAATATATTAAACTAAATCTTAATATCATGTTAATAAGTTAATACAACTATATAAAATAAACTATGAAAAAATATATATAAAGTAACACATAGATAAAATTTAACAACATATTGGAATAGAGATTTATTTACATTATAAAGTAATAAACAAACAAAAATAATAAAAGAAAAATAAAATAGAATAGAAGTTCACTTATACTACAAAGTAATGAAACAAACAAAAAGAAAGGAAGCATAGGCATTAAATGAAAATCATATCATCCTCTATACCAGTTCGTTTATCAACTTAGCAAGCCTGGAAAAGAAAAAAAATAAACAAACAAAATATATACATGTATTGGCTTGCAAAAGAAGGAACAAGTTAAATATATATTTGTGCAATGGTAATTAATGCCAATATCTTATCAGCCACCAAAGGAAAATATCAGCCTACAAACTTAGAAAGATCTCTGCGTATATAGTACTGAAGAAAAACAATATATATCAACTTGTATAAACCAAATCATATTCCCCTGTACAAAATATTATCATCTGTTTCTTTCTTCCGCTGTGTTGTTATACTTAATGGTATTATAAGCTCCGGTGAGCCAGATTCGGCGTTTGAATCTGTGGCATTTTGAGTACAAGTGAAGTACGGGTGCCGATTTTCAAAGGCCGAGTTCAGGATCATTACATTTGGTATCAGAGCTAAGGTTGAACTTTAGCTAATCAGGAGTATAACACATTAAGTAACTCATTAGAGATAGGGTGAAGTGTGACGACCGTCCATGACCCCTGCACCGAATCTAGAGATAGTGCGCTGTAAAGTGTGCCAGGCGACCATGGACGATTGTCAGGGTAAAATAAAACAACAGAATCTATCGTATTACTCACAGCGCATGGACAAAATACAATAGAACATATGTATAGTGAAGCTTTACAGAACAAAATGACATCATATAAAACTCCATAATAGTTGAATACAAACATCCAAATAGTCAATACATCAAGCCTCACTACATATCTCTCAGAGAATACAAAACAACGGAATATCCAGTACATATAATAAGGAGATAATATGCAACCCTCCATCTCGTCTTCGATATCAGCATCGTGAGAAGAGAACAGCACCTGTCACCTGCTACCTAGTCTGCCCGTCCCAAAATGGACGAACAGCCCAAGGCAATAAGAATTAAAACATAAAGCCTTGAGTCAGACAACAGTCTTAGTGAGCAGTAAATTAACTAACAACATACCAAAAGAGCATAAAGGAAAAGGAATAGGGATACAACCCTCCCACTCCAACCTCATTCTACAGTGATAGCCCCCAGACACACACTAAGCAGAAACAAACATAGTAGAGCACACAATTTAAAGTAAAGCTACTATCACTCGAGTCAAGGACGATGTTTTCCGAGTACCAAGGCCTAAATCAGATAAGCACCCAGAAAATACCGCTCTTGAGTCCGAATGACGATACAACCAAACATCCATGACTCTGGCTATCACTGTTATCATTGCTTCGATATCACCGTTAATTGAATGACCGACACATTCTTTCAGCCGTCCGTCAAGGGCTAATGGAAACCCCGGTTCTAGACATAACTTACGCACGTCGTCGCAACCCGTGCCTAGGACTATCGAATCTGCCCAGAGTACTCGACCATCAACAGTTAGTCGTTGGGACTATCGAATCTGCCCAAACGTACTCTTGCTTAGAGCATGCTAGAACCTTCAACAACGATGCTATCCAAACCTCCTAGTCATCCTCCTCGACGACTATTCTCATATCCATTCATTATCCTCAACTCGAATCATATCACCGAGTTATCAACATGCTTGGAATGATCCCGTCCGGATTAGACCAAGTCTTCATCACATGATTGCCTCGCTTCATCACATCCTCGCAAAGCCTCATCTCAACATTACATCATCAAATCTATGCATAAGAGCTTCATCATCCCGCTACATATGCCACGAGCAGCTTTCCCAATTCAAGAGCCTTTCCCTTAGCTTTTGAATCACCTTTGGTCTAAATCAAACCACCAATCATCTAATTCATAGCAATCAATCAAATCAATCATTAATCCAAACAATCAAGCATTCAAATATGATCTAAGTAGACAATTATAACAATAATGGCATTTTCTTAATTAAAGAGTTGAAAGTCCAATAAGCATGAAAACATGGATTATATCTCTACAAACTTGATGAATGAACTTGCATAGGTTAACATATGATAAAATGGATGCAACATCATCATGAACAATGGATCTATATGGATCTACACTTTAGATGAAGAAAATGCATGGAAATCTCTATTTTAACACCAAATCGAGCCAACAATCCGATATACTCCTTTGGATCCGTGTGAGAGATAATCACCACTCACCAAATCACCTAAACAAACCCAAATCAATACGCTTCAGATCTGGACAGCGAAGGATCAAGCTTGATCTATCACGAATCCGCTTCAAACGAAGAAATCTCTCTTGAAAAGATGAAGATCTTCAATCTAAGATCTTGAATCTTAAATCTTGATCTTCGATGTGGATGAAAGGAAGCACTAGATTAGAGTGGAGAAAAGAAGTGAAGAAGTGTAGAAGTCGAGCTCTCAAAATGGCAGCACTTCGTCGCTTCAAAATCCGGATCCCAAAAAGTGAGAACAACCCCCTCTATTTATAGCAGAAATCTCTCTAAGTCGTAACTCGGCTATCTCCTAAGTCTTCTCCGACCTAAGCCTCTCCGACCTAACAGATATGTGCGCGCCTCAACTCCTACGACCTAACACTTCTGCGCAAACGACCTAACCATTAAGTCGACCTACGACTTAACCACTTAGCGCCTAACAACCTAACGACTTATTCCCCAGGCGCTTTGACGACCTAACAAGGTTACGACCTAAGGCACTGCGCGACTTAACAATACTACGACATAACTTCACAGCGACCTAACACATAAGTGTTTCCTCGCGACCTAACAACTACAGAAGTCCACGACCTAACTGCCTACGACTCAATTGGGTTGCGACCTAACAACTTAGGCTTCTATGCGACCTAACACATGTCGACCTAAAACACATACGACCTAACACTTAGACCCACGCGACCTAACACTTAGCTATCCTAGCGACCTAACAACTCACGCGACCTACGACTTAGCAAACTCGCGACCTAACACACACGCGACCTAACCATCTTAGGTCGCCTACGACCTAACTCAACACAGAACTAACGACCTAACTACGCTAACACTTAGGTCGGTCAATTCCATAGGTCGCTAACTCCTATAGGTCGCAAACTGCTTATCCCCTAAGTCGTTAACTCTACTAGGTCGCTACCTCCTATCTCTTAGGTCGCTAACTCGAACTGCCGACCTAACACTTAACTCACCCAAACACTTAGGTCGCTCACAACATTTCCTTAGGTCGTTGCCGACCTATCCCTTAGGTCGCTCAAAACCCTTTATCTTAGGTCGTCTACGACATAGCTCTTAACTTGCTACCATCCTATAGGTCGGTCACGACTTAGCTCTTAGGTCGTTCACGACCTAGGACTTAGACAAATTACACCAAAATCTGAAACAACTAGAAAATGCTGAAAATCCCAGATTTTGACAAACTTTTTGATCCGTAAAAATACGGGTCGTTACATTCTCTCCCCCTTAGGAATTTCGCCCCCAAAATTCCAAACAACCAAAGCAATCAAAGACTATTCTGTACGCCTACCATCCATAGCAATCAATAAACCATGCATCCAATTCTATCTTAGCGTACAGAATTCTAACACTAGAACAAGTCACAATATTGTGAGATGACACGACACCTTAGGGCCATACCTTGAAGAGTTCAGGATGAGCTGCTTTCATCCTCTCTTCCACCTCCCACGTACAGTCGTTATCATCATCACTCCATTGTATCTTGAGCAACTTAACAACCTTCCTCCTAAGCTGTTTCGTGTCAGTTTCAACAACACGGAGCGGCTTACGAGGTCTTCTATCGACTGGATCAACTTCGAAATCTTCACAGCCATCAGCAGAAACCACCGTACTCGAGTCGTGCACATACTTCCGTAGATATGATACGTGAAAAACATTGTGCACACTCGACATCTTCTCCGGTAACTCCAATCTGTAGGCGAGCTTTCCAATTCGCTCGATGATCGGGAATGGTCCAACAAATTTCGGAGTCAGTTTTCCTTTCTTCCCGAATCGAATAACATTCTTCAGAGGAGAAATCTTCACAAAAACCATATCTCCTACGTCGAATTCCAAATCCTTACGACGCTTATCGGCATAACTCTTCTGACGGTCTTGGGCTGCCTTCATTCGTTGCCGAATGATCTCTATACAATCTGAAGTCTGTCGAATCATCTCTGGCCCAAGTATCGGCTTTTCTCCAGTTTCCAACCAACATATCGGAGAGTTACACGGCCTTCCATACAATGCCTCATACAGTGCCATACCAATGCTTGACTGGTAGCTGTTGTTGTACGCAAACTCCACCAAATGAAGGTGATCTTCCCATGATCCTCCGAAGTCCAAAACACAAGCTCTGAGGAGATCTTCCAAAACCCGGTTGACTCTCTCGGTCTGACCATCTGTTTGAGGGTGATAAGCTGTACTCAAACATAACTCGGTTCCCAAGACTTCCTGGAAGCTCTTCCAAAATCCGCTAGTGAACAACGGGTCTCGATCGCTCACTATACTCCTCGGAATACCATGGAATCGAACTATCCACTTAACATACAACTCAGCCAACTTTGATGCAGTCCTAGTCGATCAAACATGAATGAATCTTGTACTCTTGGTCAAACGATCAATAATAACCCAAATCCCTTCATTTCCCGTTCTGGTCCTAGGCAATCCATCAATAAAATCCATCGACACTTGCTCCCACTTCCATGTAGGAACTTCTAATGGCTGAAGCAATCCACTTGGCTTCTTCTGTTCGGCTTTCACCAACTGGCAGTTCATACACTTGGAAATAAAATTTCCAACATCCTTCTTCATACCTTCCCAGTAGTAGGTTCTCTTCATATCCCGATACATCTTATTTCCACCTGGATGAATTGTCAACTTCGAGTGATGACTTTCCTTCAGAACTTCACTCCTCAATTCATCTATATCGGGAACAACTAGTCGTCCTTGCTTCCGAAGCCAACCCTCTAGATCGACCTCGAATCCTTTATCCTTTTCTGGATCCAATCCAGATTCCAATTCACGGATAATCTTGACAAGCTTATCGTCTCGCTTTTGGCTCTCGCCAATCCTTTCCACAAGAGAAGGTCTTATCGATAAGTTTGCCAACATCTCAGGTTCCAATTCACATCTAGGCCTGAAGTCAAATCCAGCTAAATACTCGAGACTCTTCCATTCTGAAAACATGGCTCCCAATCCTGCATGTCTTCGACTTAACGCATCTGCCACTGCGTTACCTTTTCCCGGAGTATAAGCTATACCAAAATCATATGATGCCAAAAACTCTAGCCAACGTTGCTGCCGAAGATTCAAATCCTTTTGGGAGAAAAGATACTTCAACGACTTGTGATCCGTAAACAACTCGAATCGAACTCCCAATAGATAATGTCTCCACATCTTCAGAGCAAATACAATCGCCGCTAACTCCAAATCATGAGTTGGGTAATTCCTTTCATGCGGCTTCAGTTGTCGACTGGCATATGCAACAACTTTATCCCTCTGCATCAGCACTGCTCCAAGTCCAGTACCACATGCGTCGGTGTAAACCACCATCTCATCATTCCCACTTGGAATGGTCAAAACAGGAGCACTCGTCAATCGCTCTTTCAGGATTCTGAAAGCTTGCTCGCACTTAGCATCCCAACTGAACACTTGGTTCTTCTTCGTCAATCCTGTTAACGGTGCAGCTATCTTGGAGAAGTCTTTGATAAACCGTCGATAATATCCTGCTAATCCAAGAAAACTTCTCACATCAGATGCATTCTTAGGTCTAACCCAATCCTGGATTGCTGCCACCTTAGCGGGGTCAACTGCTATTCCACTTCCAGAAATCACATGGCCTAAGAACCTCACTTCACTCTTCCAGAAGTGACACTTCGAAAACTTAGCCTTCAGCTGATGTTTCCGCAAGATTTCCAAAACAATACGCAAGTGCGTCTTGTGCTCTTCTTCCGTTCTGGAATAAATCAGAATATCATCCACGAACACAAGTACGAACTTGTTCAACTGATCTCTGAACACTCTATTCATCAGATCCACAAAATATGCTGGCGCATTAGTCAATCCAAACGGCATTACCAGCCACTCAAAGAAACCAGATGGTGTCCGAAAAGCAGTCTTCGGCACACTATCCTTAGCCACTCTCAACTGGTGAAATCCCGTTGCCAAATCCATCTGAGAAAACACCTTAGCTTCGTGAAGCTGATCAAACAAGTCATCTATCCTCGGCAATGGATACTTGTTCTTCTTAGTCACCTTATTCAGCTCACGATAATCCACACACAATCTCAACGATCCATCTGCCTTGGTTGCGAACACAACTGGTGCACCCCATTCGGACACACTACGCCGAATGAATCCTTTCTGCAAAAGATCATCAACTTGCACCCTCAACTCCTGCTGTTCCCTAGGCGCCATCCGCATAAGAGGCATCACAACGGGTCTGGCTCCTTCAACTAGATCTATTCGAAACTCGATCTCTCTATGCGGCGGCAACCCTTTGACTTCGTCAAAGACATCCTCGAATCCATTTGCGATAGGCACTAAAGACAGTCCATCCCGTGGAACAACTAGCGAATACATGAAGCTCATGAAGACGCCTTCCTCATGCTTACATCGTATCACAATCTTTCGCCCCTCCACATTCTCGACTGTCACCTCCAGCCTCTCACAATCAACCTTAGTCGCATACTTCCTAAGCCAGTCCATACCCAAAATAATTCCGAACCCCGCAAAGTTCAGAACAAAACAATCACAAACAAAAGAGCAACCATGACTCGATACAACTAGACCACGGCATAACATACACAAACAAGACGAACCCCCAACTGGATTAGTCACAACCAATGGCCTATCAACAATATCCGGTTCCAAACCTAACCGGTCTACGAGTTCATTACAAACAAACGAATGCGACGCTCCAGTATCAAACAGAACTCTAGCCGGAACACCACATAGGAAAAGAGTACCTTGAACAACCACACTCTTCCCCTTCTCTTCAGCAGTAGGAGCTTTCGAAGACGACGGAACAGCTCCCAAAGCATAAGCTTGCACAATCTGCTTGTCCTTCCTCGGTTCTGGACAATTCTTCCTGATGTGCCCTGGCTTGTCACAGTTGTGACACTTCATCGGTGCCTTCGGATTCTTACAATCCTTAGAGAAATGGCCCTTCTGCTGACAATTGTAGCAAGTCACCTCGCATTTCGGCTTCTTCTGGCCATCCTTACCCTTCTGCTGCTGCTGCTGCTTCCTCTTCTTGTTTCCCCCTGATGGTGTTTAGACTCTTCCCTGGTCACAGCAACAACAGATCCTTCCTTAGGAAACAGACTCTCATGCCTAAGAGCTTTCTCCACAAGCTTCTCAAATGAATCGTCCAAATGATCCACCAACTGTCTCCCCAGATAACTATCCAAGCCGGTCACAAACTTCTCATTCTTCTGATAAGAAGATTCAATATATGACCGAGCATACTTGGACAAAGCTTCAAACTCAGAAACATACTCAAGAACAGATCTTCCACCTTGCTTGAGCTCCACAAACCTCTTGAACAGAACAGACTTCTGAGCTGTAGAAATGAACTTAGCTTCAAATCTGACTTGGAATTGCTCCCAAGTAATCTCTTCCTCCGGAGTATCGATGGTAATAGAGTTCCACCAATCAGAGGCTCTCCCCTGAAGCTGCCTTGATGCCATCTTCCTCTTAGTTGCATCATCAATTCCCAAATCACCAAAGATCCTTCTACAAGCATCTATCCATCTCTGGACTTCGATAGTTGATTCTGTTCCCAAGAAAACCTTCCCTCCAAGAGCAGTATAATCCTTGCACAACTTAGCAAAATCCACTGGTTTCGGAGTTTGGACTTGAACTCCAACATCAACTGCCGCCCCCGGAACTGGTATCCTTCTCATGATCGAAGTCATCATAGCTTCGAACATGGCTGCATAATCAGCAGTCTCTTCAGTAGCACGGCCTTCCCTAGCAGCTGGTCTCCCTCTTCGACTCATTCTCAATATCTATAAAAAGGAATGATTAGAACATCTAGAGAAACAACTGCATAAAGGACTCAAACTCTACTTAAGCTACTATATTATATATAGTATTCGTCCATCAAAATACAATTACGTCTCTCATACGTAGTTACGTCAGCGAGCGTTGGGTAAAATCGATTAACCAATGCTCTGATACCAAATGTGACGACCGCCCATGACCCCTGCACTGAATCTAGAGATAGTGCGCTGTAAAGTGTACCAGGCGACCATGGACGATTGTCAGGGTAAAATAAAACAATAGAATCTATCGTATTACTCACAGCGCATGGACAAAATACAATAGAACATATGTATAGTGAAGCTTTACAGAACAAAATGACATCATATAAAACTCCATAATAGTTGAATACAAACATCCAAATAGTCAATACATCAAGCCTCACTACATATCTCTCAGAGAATACAAAACAGCGGAATATCCAGTACATATAATAAGGAGATAATATGCAACCCTCCATCTCGTCTTCGATATCAGCATCGTGAGAAGAGAACAGCACCTGTCACCTGCTACCTAGTCTGCCCGTCCCAAAATGGACGAACAGCCCAAGGCAATAAGAATTAAAACATAAAGCCTTGAGTCAGACAACAGTCTTAGTGAGCAGTAAATTAACTAACAACATACCAAAAGAGCATAAAGGAAAAGGAATAGGGATACAACCCTCCCACTCCAACCTCATTCTACAGTGATAGCCCCCAGACACACACTAAGCAGAAACAAACATAGTAGAGCACACAATTTAAAGTAAAGCTACTATCACTCGAGTCAAGGACGATGTTTTCCGAGTACCAAGGCCTAAATCAGATAAGCACCCAGAAAATACCGCTCTTGAGTCCGAATGACGATACAACCAAACATCCATGACTCTGGCTATCACTGTTATCATTGCTTCGATATCACCGTTAATTGAATGACCGGCACATTCTTTCAGCCGTCCGTCAATGGCTAATGGAAACCCCGGTTCTAGACATAACTTCCGCACGTCGTCGCAACCCGTGCCTAGGACTATCGAATCTGCCCAGAGTACTCGACCATCAACAGTTAGTCGTTGGGACTATCGAATCTGCCCAAACGTACTCTTGCTTAGAGCATGCTAGAACCTTCAACAACGATGCTATCCAAACCTCCTAGTCATCCTCCTCGACGACTATTCTCATATCCATTCATTATCCTCAACTCGAATCATATCACCGAGTTATCAACATGCTTGGAATGATCCCGTCCGGATTAGACCAAGTCTTCATCACATGATTGCCTCGCTTCATCACATCCTCGCAAAGCCTCATCTCAACATTACATCATCAAATCTATGCATAAGAGCTTCATCATCCCGCTACATATGCCACGAGCAGCTTTCCCAATTCAAGAGCCTTTCCCTTAGCTTTTGAATCACCTTTGGTCTAAATCAAACCACCAATCATCTAATTCATAGCAATCAATCAAATCAAACATTAATCCAAACAATCAAGCATTCAAATATGATCTAAGTAGACAATTATAACAATAATGGCATTTTCGTAATTAAAGAGTTGAAAGTCCAATAAGCATGAAAACATGGATTATATCTCTACAAACTTGATGAATGAACTTGCATAGGTTAACATATGATAAAATGGATGCAACATCATCATGAACAATGGATCTATATGGATCTACACTTTAGATGAAGAAAATGCATGGAAATCTCTATTTTAACACCAAATCGAGCCAACAATCCGATATACTCCTTTGGATCCGTGTGAGAGATAATCACCACTCACCAAATCACCTAAACAAACCCAAATCAATACGCTTCAGATCTGGACATCGAAGGATCAAGCTTGATCTATCACGAATCCGCTTCAAACGAAGAAATCTCTCTTGAAAAGATGAAGATCTTCAATCTAAGCTCTTGAATCTTAAATCTTGATCTTCGATGTGGATGAAAGGAAGCACTAGATTAGAGTGGAGAAAAGAAGTGAAGAAGTGTAGAAGTCGAGCTCTCAAAATGGCAGCACTTCGTCGCTTCAAAATCCGGATCCCAAAAAGTGAGAACAACCCCCTCTATTTATAGCAGAAATCTCTCTAAGTCGTAACTCGGCTATCTCCTAAGTCGTCTCCAACCTAAGCCTCTCCGACCTAAGCCTCTCCGACCTAACAGATATGCGCGCGCCTCAACTCCTACGACCTAACACTTCTGCGCAAACGACCTAACCATTAAGTCGACCTACGACTTAACCACTTAGCGCCTAACAACCTAACGACTTATTCCCCAGGCGCTTTGACGACCTAACAAGGTTACGACCTAAGGCACTGCGCGACTTAACAATACTACGACATAACTTCACAACGACCTAACACATAAGTGTTTCCTCGCGACCTAACAACTACAGAAGTCCATGACCTAACTGCCTACGACTCAATTGGGTTGCGACCTAACAACTTAGGCTTCTATGCGACCTAACACATGTCGACCTAAAACACATACGACCTAACACTTAGACCCACGTGACCTAACACTTAGCTATCCTAGCGACCTAACAACTCACGCGACCTACGACTTAGCAAACTCGCGACCTAACACACACGCGACCTAACCATCTTAGGTCGCCTACGACCTAACTCAACACAGAACTAACGACCTAACTACGCTAACACTTAGGTCGGTCAATTCCATAGGTCGCTAACTCCTATAGGTCGCAAACTGCTTATCCCCTAAGTCGTTAACTCTACTAGGTCGCTACCTCCTATCTCTTAGGTCGCTAACTCGAACTGCCGACCTAACACTTAACTCACCCAAACACTTAGGTCGCTCACAACATTTCCTTAGGTCGTTGCCGACCTATCCCTTAGGTCGCTCAAAACCCTTTATCTTAGGTCGTCTACGACATAGCTCTTAACTTGCTACCATCCTATAGGTCGGTCACGACTTAGCTCTTAGGTCGTTCACGACCTAGGACTTAGACAAATTACACCAAAATCTGAAACAACTAGAAAATGCTGAAAATCCCAGATTTTGACAAACTTTTTGATCCGTAAAAATACGGGTCGTTACATGAAGTATACCCTAGAATGAGTAATCTCTAAGATATCCGTTCGAACGCCTCAGTAAATTCTCTTACTATTCACTGATAGTAAGTATGAGTGCAAGAAGAGGATGAGATAGGGGACAAGGGAATACGACTATAAATGGTCAATACCTTGTAACAACGAGGAAACAATCTTTTCTCTATCAATCTCTTTTGTTCAACATCTCTTTTCTATTCTTTGATAGTTCCTGGTAGATCCAGGAAGAAATTCGATATATATAAATATGGGACATAAATTCCAAATAGGTCAGAATTGTTTGTTTGGATGTATTGGTTGCCTTGTTTGCTTTGGTTGCTATGGTTGATATGTATACTTTAGTTCTAAACTAAAAGTTTTGAAATTGTATCCATATATCTGTCAATTATTTGGGTCCCGATATGTTCTACGAATGGTTAGTTATCCTTTCGAACTAACCAATGCCCCTGCATATTTCGTAGATCTGGATAACCCGAGTATCTTGTGAAGTGTTAAAACAGATTCGTTCTCGTATCTATTATTGATATTATGATTTGGTAAGCCAAATGTAGAATAGATGTTCAGTTTTGATTTGATGAAACATTCTTCATCTATCTTTGTGTCTCCTTGGCAAATTTCGGGGACGAATTTTTTTTAAGGGGGGAAGTAAATTGATAATTAAATTAATTTTTGAATAAAAATTGTGGAATTAATTGATAAATTGATTCGAGTTTCCCCGAATTCAAATAAAATATGTGTTAAATCAATTGAATTTAAATCTTGTATATATATGTGAATATATATGTATATGTGCATATATGAGTGGATTTGAATTTATATATATATATATTGGATTTGAATTTTAATTTTAAGTAAATGGTTATAAAATCATCTATGAAAAATATAAAGTAAATATATTAAACTAAATCTTAATATCATGTTAATAAGTTAATACAACCATATAAAATAAATTATGAAAAAATATATATAAAGTAACACATAGATAAAATTTAACAACATATTGGAATAGAGATTTATTTACATTATAAAGTAATAAACAAACAAAAATAATAAAAGAAAAATAAAATAAAATAGAAGTTCACTTATACTACAAAGTAATGAAACAAACAAAAAGAAAGGAAGCATAGGCATTAAATGAAAATCATATCATCCTCTATACCAGTTCGTTTATCAACTTAGCAAGCCTGGAAAAGGAAAAAAATAAACAAACAAAATATATACATGTATTGGCTTGCAAAAGAAGGAACAAGTTAAATATATATTTGTACAATGGTAATTAATGCCAATATCTTATCAGCCACCAAAGGAATATCAGCCTACAAACTTAGAAAGATCTCTGCGTATATAGTACTGAAGAAAAACAATATATATCAACTTGTATAAACCAAATCATATTCCCCTGTACAAAATATTATCATCTGTTTCTTTCTTCCACTGTGTTGTTATACTTAATGGTGTTATAAGCTCCGATGAGCCAGATTCGGCGTTTGAATCTGCGGCATTTTGAGTACAAGTGAAGTACGGGTCCCGATTTTCGAAGGCCGAGTTCAGGATCATTACATCTGACCACAAAATTCTATTCTTTCACTCAGCCATATATAGTCGTACATTTCAACTCTTTTCAACAAATCTCACATATTTCTCAAAAATCTCAAACCATAAACAAAAAAAATCCTAATAGATGATGGAAGGTGAAGATTTAGCGGATAATCTCAATTATGATGATCATAAAGATGTTAATTTAATTATCACGTGTTAAAGTCTATTTTTTTTCAACGAATCAATCATAAACACGTTGTTTAGAGTTTTTTGATTCTTCAACAAATTAATCAACCGCGACCAATTCAACCACGATTTGAAAATATTGGGGTTTGCAAAAAAAATTGTATAAGAAATGTTTAATCGACGACTACATAGGTTGTTGAGAGACCGTGAGTTTCTGACTTGCTGACAAACAACTTTATTTCTTCATTTTTCATTCCGACGGCGGCGTTCGTTTTAAATTTTGGATACCTGTTCACATAAAGAAAAAATAGTAACTAATGTTAGGAAGAGGAAAATAGAATTGTTTAAGGTGACCTTTAGTTTTGGTGAACATAAGAAAAAACCTAGGTGCCAATAGTAGCATTCTAAACAAAAAAGGTAGAAAATGATGCACATGAAAAAAAGTAAATATCTAACTATGTATACAATGAGAAAACCCTCATTTGAAGCTTTTGAATAGTCTAAAATGATCTTTACAATTTTTTTACATTAAGCGGTTATTTTTGTCATTGTATTGTCCACATTCATATAGCACTATATTGTTATTATATGGAATAGTTATTTTTGTCTATGCATATAACCATTATTGTACAATAAAAAGAATTTGCTCGTAGTTTTATTCGCACACTTCCAAAAAAGCGTGCTTAAAGTACTGGTACATCAAATGACTAAACTTACAAAAGTAAAAAAGTCCAATACCTTGAACTAAAGTGACAATATAAGTTATTTATTTATTTATTGTTAATGGGAGAATGATAAAATATCATTTAAAAAAATTATTTCAATGAGAATGATAATGAAAAGCAATGGAAAATAAAACGATGAGAAGACATTTATTACCTCACTAAAAAAATTATATGTAGAAAGATGACGGGCTAAAATAAACAGTTGGACTTCTTTTAAAATGGAGATGACAAGTGAGAAATGTTGGGTGGAGGAGTTGATTGTAAAATGTTTCTTCAAATGAAAGAGAGTTGACTGTATAACTACAGACTGAATGAGGAATCGATGTACAGAAATACAATAGACACCAATATGTAACTTACCTACATTCTAATATAACAAGGACTATACTGGAATAGTTCAAGAAGAAATTAATAAATGTGCAACCAACATGGAATATGTATATCAAAAACAAGTTTCGATTCTAGAATCTAATGGTTATGGTACAATTATCCTAGTTAGTTACGGCATGATAAGCAAAAGAAGTGAATAGAGTTAAACCGATCAGCTATTGTACAAACTGCAGCTACTTATCATTAATCTGAACTCTAGTTCTCTAGTTTCAAATTGAAAATAACAAGAAGCAGTGTTTGGAAATAAGACAACTAACCAATAATTGGAGTATTGGTCTTCAAAATAGGACCAACGTTGGTTCAGTTCTTTGATGGTTCGGACTGCAAAATCAAAGGTCGTGAATCTCGAAACGGGCAACTCCGTAACACATGTACCTGAACTATGTGTTTGGCAGACGAATGTTTTATTAGAGCATACACACTTGCTTGTGTAGAAACTAAAAAAGTACCACATAAAGTTTAAGTCAACACCAAATTGTTGTTTCCATATTATACTGCTGATAGAGTCTGTACAGTACATGCAAGTTTACTGCCTGTTAATCAAATAAAAATAGCTCATTTCAGCCTCAGAAGATAAATCTCTAGCCAAATTATTATCTCTTGTACCTAAATATAAGTTTATGCAACTTGGACCCTGATACGGATATGTTCTCTATTTGATGAAATATGGAAAGAATAAGAGAGATAATAGAAGAAGATGAAGAAAAGAGCAAGACAGAGAAGAAATATTTAGTAAAGAAAATGATTCATTTAATTTCCTTAGTGCTCTATATTTGTTGTGCACTAGTACTCCATGTTGCATTGTTGCACTACACATTGTATTAAGCCAGTAGCATTATGTGCCTTTAGGATGATTTGCCTGTGTTGTGTCAAGCATAGGTTGAACCATATCATTACTCTATCATTACCATCCCCTTGAAATCGACCTTGTCCTCAAGGCCGGAGATGCTTTCTATGGTGGAGAAAAGGTCATACTCATCATGGGTGAAGATAGAAAATGTGTTGTCGAATGTAATATTTTAGAAAGCGAATAGGATGTCAATATGAGGAGAGGAGAGGACGTTGGAGTTTGGGTTTTGAGGGATGGAGTGGAGGAGGTTGTCATTGGGTTGTGCCGTCGGTGAGGAGAATATGATGATGAAGAAGGAGACTAATATAAATTCTCTTGAGGTGAAATCAAGCTTGTCAAATAAGAAGTGAACAAGAATAAGATCTATGGTGAAGGTAGAGGAATGGAGGAAGGATTGGGTGATGGTGACGATGCCGAGAGTCGGGATGACAAAGACAAAACTGTCGATATTGTTGAAGAGGATCTCATTGTCGATGGAGATGATTTTGGTTTCAGGAAAAATGAGTATGATGTCGGTGAAGGGCCAGAAGTGGGTGGTTATGCAGTTGGCTACCAAAAGAACGGAACCATCGGGGATGCCGATGATAAGATTGATGAATGAGTCGAATAAAGATTTATACCCGCTTTTAGTTTTCATTTTTAGTGCACCTTACAAAAGCCCAAAAATCATCTCATTTGAACCCGCTTCCTCAATCTTTCCTTTATTGTAACGTCTAGCTATAATATCGAAGCAAACAGTGGAGTGTAATTCAAATCTCTTCTTTGTCATTTCATCAAACAGTTCTGCTCCTTTATTGACTGTTCTAGACAAACATTTAGCTTGGCTTAAAATACAATAGCTGACCTCATATGGAATATATGAATCGGGTTTGTTTTCCAGTTGGTTAAAAAAATATAGCTTCCATCATTGAATTATACTTGTCTGGATTCTGCAATAAATTCAAATCTGGAACTCCTTTCACCTTGAACGCTGCATCATTTGGGACAAATAGCGTAAGCCCTTTGTCTTCAGCTGTCTCAATAAGATTTTTAGAAAACCAAAAGCCTGAATAAGGTTGGCAAAGGTTTTGCATCCAGCCTTTTCTAGAAGCACAGTGATGTTGGCGGTTGCAGTAGATGAGACAACTAGAAGACCTAGAAAAGTGATAGGGTTGGAAACTTCGATGACGGAGGATGGGGAAAGAGGGGCGATGAAGCCCAAGATGATGTGGACGATGATTTTTTCCATTGTTGAAAATATCTGAATGCGTGATTTGGACGCTGTAGATGAAGATCTAGATAGAACAATTAGATCTACGGTCGGATCTAACAATGGATTGGATGGCGAGGCAGTGGTTGGGTGAGAAGGTTTTGAGTTCAGTGTCGAAGCTTATTTTGGAGAGGTAGAAGTGGAAGAAGAGGGAGATCAAGAAGCCATGGAAGGCTGTCAAGGTGTCGCGAGTGGTAAGGAAGAAGCCGAGGCGGGAAAGGTCGACGATGGATGAAAGTAGCGGTTTCATGAAGCTGATGTTTGGGAATAGATGCCAGAAATGATCGGAAATCGAAGAGGAATCAGAGAACGAACTGAAACTGGTCAGGACGGAGGAAATGAAGGAGGCGAGGGAAGGATCTGGTTCTATGGCAACAGAGGTGCTGGAGAAGAATTGGAAGAGTGGGAAGGAAAAATGATGAGTTGAAAGGAGAAGGCAGCAGAGTATCATTTTTTCGGAAGGAGGCGCAGTTGTCTGGAGAGGTCCCGAAAGGAAACGATGTTTGATTGGGGATGGTGTGTCAGATGATGCGCGGGTTTTGGAAGAGAAGAAGTGGCGACTTAGGGTTGTGCTGATCTCGGCAGTAAGGAACCCAATGAGGAGGAGGTTTTTGGCTGGGATCGGTATCAATAATGGATTGGATTGGGTTGTGATTTGAGTTATTGTCCTAATTGCTGTTGGTGGGTCATGGAGTTGCAATAGTGAAAGCACCAATTGATACGGATATGTTCTCTATTTGATGAAATATGGAAAGAATAAGAGAGATAATAGAAGAAGATGAAGAAAAGAGCAAGACAGAGAAGAAATATTTAGTAAAGAAAATGATTCATTTAATTTCCTTAGTGCTCTATATTTGTTGTGCACTAGTACTCCATGTTGCATTGTTGCACTACACATTGTATTAAGCCAGTAGCATTATGTGCCTTTAGGATGATTTGCCTGTGTTGTGTCAAGCATAGGTTGAACCATATCATTACTCTATCAGACCCCTTAGAAGCTGGCTGACTAATTCAAATTGATTATCTATCATTATATGTGTTAGGCCTAAGGCCAGAAGCTAAACTATAATTAATATTAAAATTAAAATTTAGTTAAACAATAAAGCTTACAAGTCTGGTATTTCTCACTTACAAGTGGAATATGTTATTTGGCAGATAATATAGGTTTAATAAATAATAATAGCTGAAGATCTCCAGTTACGACTTTGCACTCAATGATTACGTGTACTTCATTTATGACCATACTTCATTTATGACCATAAACTCTAAAAGTTTTCAACAATAACATTACAAGAGTTCCATTTGGTTACTTTTATGAGCTTGGCATGATATGCAGAGCATCTTACAGCCATTTTCAATTTACGGGCAAGAAAAAGAAACTTATTTCAAGAGGAGTGATTGTTATAAAGTCTAAAGATCAAACCAGTTACCAAATGCTAAGAAAGCTGGAGAATTTAATAGAAAGAGATGCTATAAACCGTGATAAATATTGATACCTCACTTATCTTCTTGCAACTATCATATCCATACACTGCCCACGAAGACTCACCATTTGTGTACCCGAACTTCCATCTACGAGAACAGGGCATTTCGATCGTAGTAGAAACGTTATGAAACTGTAACTTTAGCTGCATGTCTACACAATGACTTGGAATTAAGATGACATATCAATTTCATGATCTTTGCTTCACCAAACTGTCGAACACCTTAAGTGCATCCTTTTATCTTATGCAATCACGCATTTAGTGAAGATCATAGCAGTTTATGAATGTGGATTAACTAATTGCACAAACAGCAGACAATATGAACCAACACCAAGCATGTAAGCTTCACCATGCTCCTTATAGCACTGCATATGTTGAATCTATATGGGAAACTGTTACAAGGAATATTGCATGGGGCATGTAGTCCATTTTGGGACGGAGTGAATGTTGCTGTTGGGTTTGCAGAGAAGTAAAGGGGAGAACAATGGGTGGCCCAAGGGGAAAAAAACAAATGAAGGGAAAAGGGAAAAATTATCAGAACCAGGTTTCGATCCTGGGACCTGTGGGTTATGGGCCCACCACGCTTCCGCTGCGCCACTCTGATTTGATGCTCAAACTTCAAAAAGAAGTTTTTTTAACCGCTTACTATCTTTATTTGCATTATGAGAGAGTCCCGTTTCATCTCCCTCCTCCTAAACTACAAAAGGGGAAATAGCTACATACTCGTTTCCGAAATCCAAACCCTAAATTCTCCTCAAATCAATTCCGTGAAAAATCGATAGAAAGCTAAAACATAATGAGCTCTCAAAAGAAGAGGAATTTTAAGATCGAGGCGTTCAAGCATCGTGTGGAGGTGGATCCGAAGTACTCAGAAAAGACATGGAAAGTTCTGGAACACGCAATTCATGAGATCTATAACCACAACGCTAGCGGTCTCAGTTTCGAAGAGCTGTATAGGTTAGGCTATTTTCTTTCTTATGTTTATTTTGAATTTTGTTCAGGTGTTTGCTAGGTTTCATTTTCCAGTCTCTTGTTGTTTGCTGAGTTTGGAAACCTCTATTTGGATGAAGTTAGGATTATTTTATTATTATTATTTTTGATAATGATTGAAAATGTCACTGTTAATGAAACGATTTAGATTGTTGCATAAATCTGATTATTTTAGTAAATGAAATTCAACTGATATGATTCTCTTCTAGTGGGTCGAATAAAAGGTACCATTTACCATATTAATGGATCAGTTGCCTTCTGTCAGTCGTTGTGAATTAGATATCATGGAAATGGATGTGCTAAGTTTAATTAAATTTCAGTACTGTTTACTCAAGGAGATCATATATGCTTTTAGTGTACGGGGTAAGTGTACGAACATTTGTATGTTTCTACTGAGAGAGATGCATACATGATGAACAGTGGCAATCACCAATGATAAGAGTGGATAGCTATCTTTTAACCCATCAACATGTAGTTTTTTCTGGAATCATATGCCATGTTCATTACTTTAATGAATTGGAAATTTAGAAGCGGTTGTGTGGTTAACTATAAACTAGGCTGCTATGCTTGGTCCCAAATGAATAGGTAACTTGTCAAAATAGTTATACAAGACATTAGTTGTTTGTTTGCTTATAATGAAGTCTTTAAAGGATTGTTGTGGCTTTTGTATGTGCTTAAATTGATGAAAAATCATATAAACAAGGTGAAAAAATAAAATGGTTTTGTTATACACTTAATATGACTGCTTAAAGGAATATATGCGAGCAGGTCATGGTAACGCTAGATATATGCACACAGATGCTTAGGTTGTTTTAAAAAATTATGTAAGGTCTGAAGCAGCCTCAAAATGACATCGTTGGGTGCCTTTATTCATTTTATTTTTAATTCAGTATACTGTTTACGTGTATAATCGTCAGGGACTAAAAGTGCTTAACAGTTGATTTACTTAAAAACAGCTAGGTGGCATGTGGACGTAATTGTCTCTATGGGCTATATTTGTTGTCCGTGTCTGTTTATTTTTGTTGGGACCTTTAGGTTATGATGGGGATATTGGCTACAAACAGCAATTATAATTTCACAATTAATATTTACTGCTATGACTTAATGTTTGGTTGTTGAACCACTTTCACTTTCACTTAGTTGTTCTATGTTATCGTCCAATACAATACAGGAATGCATACAATATGGTGCTCCACAAGTTTGGTGAAAAGCTCTATTCTGGATTAGTAACAACTATGACAGGCCACTTAAAAGATCTCGCAAAAAGTATTGAGGCAGCTCAAGGTGTTTCATTTTTAGAAGAACTTAACGAAAAGTGGAGTGATCACAATAAATCACTTCAGATGATTAGAGACATTCTAATGTACATGGATCGCACTTTTGTACCTGCTACACATAAAACACCTGTACATGAGCTAGGCCTTAATTTATGGAGAGACAATGTTATCCACTCAAACAAAATCCAAAACCGTTTAACTGGAATCCTTTTAGAACTAATAGAAAATGAGCGAAATGGTGAGGTGATCAACCGAGGCCTAATGAGAAATATAATTAAAATGTTAGTGGATTTGGGAACTTCTGTTTACGAAGAAGAATTTGAAAAGCATTTCTTACAGGTCTCAGCTGATTTCTATAGGCTTGAATCTCAGCAGTTTATTGAGTGCTGTGATTGTGGTGAGTATCTCGTTAAAGCTGAAAAGAGGCTTTATGAGGAAATAGAGAGGGTTTCTCATTATTTAGACCAAAAAAGTGAATCAAAAATAACAAAGGTGGTCGAAACAGAGATGATATCAAATCACATGCAGAGATTGGTACATATGGACAACTCTGGCCTTGTCAGTATGCTTATTGACGATAAATATGATGATCTTACTAGAATGTATAGTTTGTTTCGCAGGGTTACTGATGGTCTCCTAACAATTAGAGATGTGATGACTTCTCATCTTAGAGAAACAGGTAAACAGTTAGTGACCGACCCTGAAAGATTGAAAGACCCTGTTGATTTTGTTCAGAGACTATTAGATCAGAAAGATAAATATGATAAAATAATATATTCTTCTTTCAATAACGACAAGACTTTCCAGAATGCACTGAACTCTTCATTTGAATATTTTGTTAATCTCAACACTAGATCTCCTGAATTCATCTCTTTATACGTAGATGATAAACTTCGTAAGGGCCTCAAAGGAGTTAGTGAAGAAGATGTAGAAATTATGCTTGATAAAGTGATGATGTTATTTAGATACTTGCAAGAAAAAGATATATTTGAAAAATATTACAAGCAGCACTTAGCAAAGAGGCTTCTTTCGGGTAAAACTGTTTCCGATGATGCAGAGAGAAGTCTCATAGTGAAACTAAAAACAGAATGTGGGTATCAATTTACATCGAAATTGGAAGGCATGTTTACAGATTTGAAGACATCTGAAGATACCATGCAAGGATTTTATGCAAATAATGCTTTGGAAATAGGAGATGGACCCTCTTTAGCAGTGCAAATTTTGACTACTGGGTCTTGGCCTACTCAACCTTGTCCTCCATGTAATCTACCAGCTGAAATATTGAGTGTATGTGAGAAGTTTAGATTATATTATCTAGGAACTCACACTGGTCGTAGATTAACTTGGCAAACAAATATGGGGACGGCTGATTTAAAAGCAACGTTTGGAAGAGGTCAAAAACACGAGTTAAATGTTTCTACTTACCAAATGTGTATTCTGATGTTATTCAATTCTTCTGATCAGTTGAGCTATAAAGAAATAGAGCAGGCTACGCAAATCCCACCTTCGGACTTGAAAAGATGCCTCCAGTCTCTGGCTTGCGTTAAAGGTAGGAATGTGCTACGAAAGGAACCGTTAGGTAAAGATATTGAAGAAGAAGATGTATTTTATTTTAACGAAAGATTTACTAGTAAATTCTTCAAAGTAAAGATAGGCACAGTTGCTGCTCAGAGGGAGTCGGAACCTGAAAAACAAGAAACACGGCAGAGAGTGGAAGAGGATAGGAAGCCTCAGATTGAGGCAGCAATTGTAAGAATCATGAAATCTAGGAGGGTTTTGGATCATAATAATATTGTAGCGGAGGTTACAAAGCAATTGCAAGCGAGGTTTCTGCCTAATCCAGTTGTGATTAAGAAGAGGATCGAGTCTCTTATAGAAAGAGAGTTCTTGGAGAGGGATAAAACTGACAGGAAACTGTATCGGTATCTTGCTTAAACATGATGCTTTTGTAGCAATGGAACCTTGGAGTTGAACATTAACTGGTAAGATGATCATTTTCCTTAATTACATTGAAACATTGGTTTATAATCCTTACCATTATATTTATTTTTGAACCTAAACTATGCATGCACACAATCTTAGTTTCTACGTAATATTGAACTTCAGTAGTATAATTTTATATTAACATAACACACAGCTGCTATATTTCCATTCATGATATTCTTTGGGTTTCTTATTATGTGACATTCTACGATGCACAAGCGCTCATGATCCCGGCTAACCATTAATCTAGCAAATACTCAGATTTTGTTTAATTAAAGGAATATTGAAAATAATTGTCTCATTTAGGTGTGTATGTGAACACAACCCTTATCAAAGATGTTTCAAGGGAGGTACAAACTTGCATTAATTATGTGAATAAATCCTATCTATGTTTAACTATTTGTCATTTTCTGGTCATGTTTAGTTAGGGTTGTTATGGTAATGGCCATTACCAAGCAATTGATGATAAATATTTAGCTATATCAGTACATCAATGTTATCAATATACCAATGCTATTTGTATGATAATGGTAAATTTAAAATTTTTATTAATATATGTAGGGGTAAAGAAATGTCAAATCCAGTGATAGCAATAATTTTAGTCATATTAATATTGTTATTTCATTGTTTATCACTTAATCCTAACTATGGACTTTTTTGAAAATATACATATTCTAAGAAGTTCTTTGTAATTTTATTTATGATGATTATTTTTTAGTATTTCTAACTTCAAAATTTGATATTAACAAAGTTATTCTTTCGTATTGTTGTAAATAATTTGTGATTAATTAAGAAAATTTTCTATATCAACTAAAATAAATCAGAATGTTGATATATATGGGTTGGGCATCAACAACTAAATAGCTTTTTTATCATTATCAAAGTTTAATGCAATATAAACTTATTTATAAATTTACCATTATCAATCAATGGTTTACCAGTATCGGTATACTAACGATAATGAGAAAATATCGATGGTTATTTTTGACCTATCAATAATCAGTACGGTTACAATTTTCTATTATTGGTAGTGGTTATTATTAATATAAATCCAATGCGTCCCCATAAACGCGCGCTTCATTATTCTGAAATGACACCACCGTAATGAAGTTTTAGATGTGTCAGCGTACCGATTGAACATCTCTTTCATCGCCTTCGGAACGAGCACATACATGGTCTTGGCAACACTTGTGTAACAAAAGGAATTTCCAATATTATGTGTCACCAATCTCATATATATACCATGTTGTGCGCCATATTTCTTGTGATGTAGGACTTTATTGTTCGCACTCACAATGCAAGTTATACCTAATAATTCTTCACCTTGGCGAGCATTTCCTCTAACCTTCATTTGGAGCATACTGATGAAGTTCCGCAGGTGGGTTAGGCTGTTTTTTCTCACTTCTTTACGCAGTCGACGAGGCTGGGTTATCAAATCTCCATCTTAAGGCGAGTACTTTCTACTCAAGCCGTCTTGGAGCATCAGTTCTCAACGTCGTGGGACGGGCTGCGTATTTAGCAGTGGGCGCCAAGTTGCTTACATATCTCCAAGCCTCAAGAAGTCCTTGTTTCGATCACTCTTGCGTTATCTAATGGTCTCTCGAACCATTGGCTCTGATACCATATTGAAATATTTTCAGAACCCCTTCACATCTTCTGTTATGCGCGCACTTAATTTAGTGTAGAAGATGCAAGACCACTGAATGAAGCTTTTTTGGTGTCAGCTTCATGATTGGATATCCTCACATCCTCCTTAGAACACATATTTTCATGCCATTTATTGTAACAAAAGGAATTGCAACATGGTGTCGGAGCCGATGGATCGAGGGGACGAATATGATGCAGCATTGACCTAAATATGCTCAAGTTTGTGGCTTGAACTCGAGATTTTCATTAAGGTGGAGTTATAAGTTAGAACGCGGTCTGCTCCAACCGTGGAAAAGAGAACTCTCTGGAAAAATAGCTTGGCCCAACTGTTGAGAGGTGGTGACCATCTAATCTAAACTGTTGGAGGTCTCAACGACATTATCCAAGTGTTTGAGGACTTCGTATAACTTCAAGTTGAATTGAGAAAATGCTCGTCAATGTGGAGATATGTTAAGTGTGACTCGTATTGTATTAGAGTTGGTGCGTAGATTGCATTATGATTAGTCTCACATCGCAAGATATTCTAAAAGAGATGAGCATATATATGAGGTTGGTAGCATGTAATAACAAACGATTCTTTTTGTTACAGTAAATATTGCCATGAAAATATGTGTTCTAAAAGAAATGCAGAGATATCCACTCATAACGTTGATGCCAAAACAGCTCCGTTCAGTGGTCTTGCCTCTTCTACACTAAATGAAGTGTGGGCATTGCGGAAGATGCGAGGGAGTGTCGAAAAATATCGATGGCCATTTTTGACCTATCAATAGTCGGTACAACAACAATTTTCTTTTATTAGTAGTGGTTATTATTACTATAACAACCCTATTTTTAGCAGTAATGAGACATTTTTTCAAACATCCAAAAAGTATCAACATTCACTTTCGTTCCCTTTCATTAAAATGTTCAACGAAATACCTCTGCTAAATTTTCCATTGAAAATATGCAATATAAATCGCATATATTTGCAGCTAGTACTATAAAATTTGCATTACACTGCAAATATTTGTGGTTCGAATTGCATATTTTGTAAAATGAAAATTTTGCAGTCTATACTGTAAGAATGTGCATTCTACACTATAATATTTTGCAGTCCAGACTGTAAATTTTCATTTTACAAAAATGTGCAATTAGAGCTTCGAATATTTGCATTTCTAACTGCAAATATTTTCAGTTTTAGCTGTAAATATATGCAGTTTAAAATTGCATATTTTTACTGGAAACTTTGGCAGAGGTGGTTTGTAAAACTTGTTTTTGAGAAGGGTTTTTCAGGTATTTAGTTTGAAAATAAAAGAAGGATCCTAATTTTTACTTATTTAATAGAGCGAACCACCATACTGCTATAAATGGTATGGACCATGTCATTTATAAAAAAACTTCTAATTTGTATTTTTATAACTTTTACTGTTTGGGTAGTAAATGTTATTATACTTTTGATAATTTTATGCTTATTAAGCAGTGAACGAACACGTTTGAATACGTTCCAACATTTACACATAGGAATGTTTTCAAACACACGCACACATCATTTAAACAAGTTTCTAAAATATCTGAACTTCGTTCAAACACGTCCTCACATAAACAAGTTTTTAAAATATTTAAACAAGTTTCTAAATTTGTATTATATATATGCTGCAGATGGATAATTCTGTCCCTGTGCAAGGTTAATATGTTCGAAAATCAAATGACATCCACAATGATTTCAAGAAGCTGGATCTTTCCTTGCTGTGTGTTGATGTAATCAAGCTGGTTAAATTTGTATTCACATCCTATTATATTATGATCATACTGTGCTAGAGATCTATTTGTACTTGATATTTCTTTTCTTTTTAATGTAAAATTATTATAGTCACTGTCTCTATTTTTTCAGCCGATCGATATGGTTGTCAGATACTTTCAATTCAAACTTTCAGGGAAGATTACTACTGCATGTTCCAAGTTATAACTTGTATTTCATGTATCTAAAATGAAATGAGATTTTGATGATCTTTTTGTACAAGCCTACGAGGCGCCCGGATTTGATTACTTGTGACAACTGCGGCTGTGTTTTCATATTTGACAACCATTGATGTGCATTTTGAATAGTCTGAAAAGTTGTATATACTTCTGGAGTATTAGGTTTTATTTCAAACGTAATTAGAAATGACAATGCGACGGGTTTAGGATCTAAACCCAGTAGATCCGTTTCTGTTTTGACCAGTCAAGAGCTGAGCTGTTCCATTTGGTCATCAGGGCAGGTAGACTCATGATCCGTTCATAAGAGTTTCGAGTCTAGGGTTAGGACTTTATTGATCCGTTCCAACCTGATTCGCACTACTAAAATCTGATAAAATTGCTTTATTACTGTAACAATGATTTGTTAATTTTTTTTATATATAAGTGCTTATAACATGAATATTTTAAGGTCTCATTCAATAAGTTATATAATTTGTATGATATTAAGTGGCATCATTAATAATTATATAATAACACATGTATGTGTTGTTAAAACGTTTAGCGGTTCTATAGTGGTAAAGGTGCAAAAAGTTATAGTGGTGATATATCGGAAAATAACAGAAGTGTAAAATGTTTCATTAGACATAAAACCAAATATTTAAAATTAATTTATTTTCATTTTCACATCATTTATGTAGAAAAAATATATATTATTTAATCTTATATAATAGAACTGAAGAATATCATGATTTATACAGACTAGATTTGATGGCTACGATAGATTTCCAACTTATATTGAGTACTTATGTCTTAAAATTAGGTCTTTATCCTAACTTTGTAGATTTGATTTGAAAGAGAAGTAGTCAAATCAACATTTGTATGTTACTGTTTGCTATAGTGGGTGCTAAAAAACCTTGATTTAGCAGGTATAGTGGAAAATAGCGGGGCTTGAAGCGGATTTACTGTTTAATAGTGCTAAATTGAAATAGCGTAGCGCTTGAAGAGTGTTGTGCGCTGTAGCGAAGATTTTGTGGGGGCTTTAATTGCATAGACACATGCATGTTTTTTCTAAACCGTTATCACACACTTCATTTTTATTACCATACTTCTCATTGTAAACTCATTGATATTTATGTGTGTATTGATATATAATTTTAAATGAATATATAAAACTTCATCGGATCTTGGGGTAGGGCGGAGCGGTTCTAACCTGACCCATATGATTTTGAGTATGGAACGAAAATTAAGACCCGCATCAGGTCTATATGGCAGGTTTTGAGTAGTTTAAAAACCCCGGGATGGATCTGTAGCATAAAAAACTCGTCTCAATCCGTCTCATTGTTGTCCCATTATATGATAAAAAACTGTATTTCTCACAGGACAGTATTAAATGCGGATATTGTATTTCAAAGCTCAGAACCTATTTCACTTTTAGACGAGGATGCATATGAAATTCCAATTTTTGGTCATCCATTCATATACATGCAATGAGTTTGTTGCATTGTGAACGTAGAGGGAAAGGAACGTTGAATGTTAACATGTTACATGTAATATATTATTGTTTTATAGCCTACATTATTTTATAGAAATCCAAGTCGCATTAATCGTTCTAGGAACAAGAGAGAAAAACCATGAGAAAATAGAGTGAAAAAAAAAAAATGAAAACAAATGTACTTTAGGGAATACTTCATAAAATTAACAAAATAAAATACATTTGCTACATGTTATATATTACCTCACGACTATTATCGTCATATGTATGAAATTAAATCAGGTTGGAGTAACCGCATTGATAGTTATCTTTGTTTTGAATCTAAAAGTAACTTCCAACGTTATATATTAAACTCTTGTTATGAAGGCGGAGCTCTTTTTTACGTATTTATAAATTAAATGTCTTTTCAAAATAGTTTTTTTTTGCCCCCTTTTTTTAAAAGATAAATTGTATTGGTTCTTCCTCTATCATGGACGAGTGCTTAGAAGTTATTTTCTACTGATGACCTTTTAAAGTTGATGTATTTCCGTCCATAATATTTTATCCTTCTTGTAGATTACTTGCACTTTAAGTTTGTTTTTAATGTCAAAATATAAGATGAATTATATTTTAAAAAATCATGGGCATTTTAAGTGCTACGCACATCCTGATATTTTAAATTTTGTGTTGTATTATAAGAGTAGCGAGTTTACTTACCATTGGGATGACAAATTTTGATGATAATGTTTATTTGAATTTTATTTCTTATTTATAGGATTTTAATTCGAGTTGTTTTATAGAATTTTATTTATTATTTATAGGATTTCAAAACTCCAAACGTATTTCTATTTTAGAAGAGGATGCATGTGAAACTTCAAAATTTTGATTTTCCACTCATATAGGAATATTATTTCATGAACTAAAATATCATTGTAGTGGTCCTATCAAATTAATAATTTCGTCTCTAGCGCGGATAATGCTATAACCATGCTTTGATGATACCTAGAGGCTTGGCGGCTTGCTTATTTCTTTTTTTAAGGATCCCTATAATATATTGGTCAAAAGATACTTCTATTCCAATTTCTATTGCTTTTTTTTTACTGGAAGATAACCCTCTAATGGTACATTAAAAACAGTATAATTACCAATACGACCGCGTTGGATTTTATCGTGATAAGATATAGGTTGAAGTACCGTTCAAAATCAAGAGGGAAAAGGTAAAATTACTCTAAATCTACTATGTAGACTACTAGAAATTTATCCTAAGAGTCGCACGAATAAACGTCAAAGAGAGAGTGAAAAAACAAAGCAACAAGCAACTCAAAATTCACCTTGAAGCAAACACCGTCACTTGGAAATGTGTCCCGGAACAAGCTTTGAAGCATGACTTGTGACGCGTAAGGGTTTGCTTCGATGCAATCTCTGAAGCGCACATATGCGCTTGAAATGAGTAATATAGCGGTTGAGCACATCGGCTTGAGTTCAACCCCGGGGAGCGGTCAAGCAAGACATGGGATCGAGCACGAATATATAGGGAGAGCGATTGAATTCAAACATGGACCAGCACTCAAAGTATAGCTCGAGTACTGGTTGAGTTGGAGTCGAAGCAGGGTTAGAGTGGACAATAGGCATGTCAATGGATATTTTCGAATGCAAATGATGTCATACAAGCATCCACATCCAAAACCATTGTGGATATTCACATCCGCGGATTCAGACTGATATCGGATAATCACTCTATCCACTAACCATCGATAGTCAAAAAAATAATAGAAAATTTTGTTTAACATGAATTTTTTTCAATCTCATTGATTATAAAAGTATGCAAAATCAACAAATATGATGATGATAAACAGTTTTGTGCAATGAATATGCATTAAAATATATAATATAAACTATTAACTTAATAAAACAATAAATACATATCTTTCATTGTACTAAAATACACATAAAATAAACTATAATATTCAAAAAAATCGAACGGATAATTTTCGGATACAGATAACTTCGTATTCGCATCCGCATTCGTTTTTTCGGATATAGATATTTATCCAATTTTCATATATGGATAAGGACGGATTTTAGATTTTTCGTGTATCCATTGATTGCCTTAGTTTACTTAGAAATGCGTTCGAGGGTCTAGCTCGACCGTATGGCTCAAGTATGGCATCTGAGCAGTCAAGTTGGTCAAGGGATCAAACACTTGAATCACACGTTCACATAGGGCTCGAGAACAATATATTTCCACTCACTCGATCCGAACTTCGTTAGAATGTAAATAAATATCTAGGGAACTTTCCAACAATTTCCTACTGTAGTTCAAACAAATAACTGAGTCAAATTTCAAAAATAAATAAAGAGCCAAAGGACGAAGAAATCAACGAGTCATTTTCTATCCAAACCATGCTAGATCTCCGTTATTTTTTCTTCTCTACCATCAAAAATAACTTGTTATCCAAAAAATAGACTGTTAACATTTTTCAAAAATTGTAAATAAAAATTATAGAAGTACAAAAATAAATGATGATAAAGAGGATATATGCTAAACTTATAAAGAACCTCTGTAAAAATACAGTGTCTCTTCTTTATTTTCTAATTTTATGTTTATCTCTTTTTGTACTCTCTATTTTCTATTTGTCTTTGAGATTCTGTTAAATTGAGGATCTACATATTAAAGCTTAAAATAAAACAATTAGATCTGATTATAGTCTCAACAATAAATTTATTAGGTTCAGTAAGGATCCTTTAAAAAAGAAACTATATTTTTCCGAAAGGCATATTTTGGAGGTTTATCATATTTAATCATGGTGAACTAAGTAAACCGCAGGCCAAATCGTTAGCAGCATGCCAAACCCCTAAGCTAACCAACTTAGAGTTAGCCAGTATAGTCCGCAGTTTAATGGCTCTAGCCTAGGAGAAAAGTGAATAGCAAGCCCTTGAGAGAGTTAGGGGTCTACCCTATGGGCAGTTATGTAATTTAGTGTAAATTATCAAACTTTGTGACAAATCTTGTTTGTAATAAAGTTGTTTGATTTTTGTTATATATTTTGTAATATTGTAATATAACTAATTTAAAGTCTATTAATATGAATTTTTTTAAATAATATGTTATGTGATAATAATTGTAAATAGTTGCAATCCTGGGAAATTGTCATAATATATTGTTTTAAATATTCCTAGTTAAGATGTTTTTAGAAAGGATATCGATACATCTATTGAGACCATAAGTAATCTATGGCTTTTGGGGGACACTAAAGGGTTACGTGCTCGTAGTTATTAGATAACTATGAATGACTCGTCCGAGAGTTTTCATTTGGTTGATAAGAACTAGGTCAAACAGAAAATCTTAGTGTGATTATATTACACGGTTCTCTCGACTTGAAAATACTCCTAGATTTCAATATGGATACTCCACTTTGATTATAGTTAAATCATGGAATGGAAAATATCAAATGACTATAGTTGGGACTGAGTTGAAACATTGAAAGTGAAATACTATTCAATAGGAAATTTGTCTCCTCGATTGTATGAAGTTAGTATCAGGATCAACTATACTCAACTCAAAGTCAAAATTTCTGGTCAGATTAGAAGGTTAATAATAAACTTTATTATTGAACCAAGACTTTGTTTATGGATTAATCTAGTTGAATGTAGATATTATTGAAGTTTTGACAAATATCAAACCACATATATCCTAAAGTAATATAGTATTGATAAAGAGAACAGGAAAATAGGCACAAGGACAAACTTAGAAAAAATTTAGACTGAAGGACAACAAGTTTGTTTTTTAGGCTGAAGGACAATACTAGTTATAACTAGCATTTTGTATAGTGTAAAACTGAATATAATGCTAGATATAACTAGCATTTTGTATAGTGTAAATATTGAATATAATGCTAATTATAACTAGCATTTGTCCTTCAGCCTAAAAATGAAACTTGATGTCCTTCAGCCTAATTTTTTTTCAAAGTTTGTCATTTTCTCTAATTCCCTCTAAAGAGAATGTGTGTAAATTATCGTTACTAAAAGGTAAGCTTAAGAAAATGTAAAATTGGATTTTACTAATAAAGATCTATAAGTGATGAATTCAGTCAAACTGCTGCATCATTAGCTAAGGTAAAGTGTGAATATTAATATTTGAATAGTTCAATATTGATTGCCGACTGAATTCACACCTGTAAATCGCACTACTGAATTTATTCATTGTTTGAAATACCATGTAATTTAATTAGTTTATAATGGTTATGAATTGATTAAATTATTTAGAGAAATAATTATGAGTAAATTTAGTATTTAGGGTGTTTTTAGTAAGTGGATTAGCTCTTGGAAATATTCAAGGTGCTTTTAGTAATTATTTATGTGTATATATAATTATTATATGTACAGGCATCGATATATGATACCGATTAGTATTTAATTAGTTAAATATAGAATAGACAATTGCAAAATGACATCGATTGCAGTATAAGCGATGTAGGCCATCCATGCTTGGTAGGTGAGCAAATTTTGAATTGGTACATGTAGATGAGAGATAAGTATATATTTGTTCAAATATCTCTTTATCTACCTCTATTAATACATTGCACTTCATTTATATTTTGGGTTCCTCTCTTCTTGGTTACTAGCGGCCTTTCTCAAGCACCATTTTGTGTCCCCTCCTCTCTTCATCATTCAAATACAAATCACTCAAATCCAAGGTGGTTATACATTGAAGGTTGCAACTTCGAGTAGTGGTTTCAGAGATCTAGGCGAGTGCATAAATCGAAGTTGTCAAATGTTTTTACCTTAGTCCAAGTATTATTTTATAATTCATATTATTATTATATGATCGCATCACTACTTATATATGTTAATGTTGCAATTGGAAGTTAAGTAATAAATTAAGAAAATTTATTTAACTAACTACTAAATAAGAGTAATGAAAATGTAGAATCCGAAAAGAACAGAAATTTTTCGAAAAGTAAATTTCGACAAGTGGAGGACAGGGGAGGAATGTTGAGTAGCCACAGGTCAATGTCCCTACACCTTAAAGGCTGAAATTAATAATCGAACTTGGTTACTGGTTGCTACTGTAAAAGAAAAGTTTTTAAGAACTTAAAATTCACGGTGCAATTAAATGAAGTCCATTATGGACCATGGATTGTTGGCTAAACCTTTATATCAGAAATGTGGAGAATTATTTATAAAATGTAATTATACATATATTTTGAAAAATAAAAATTTATTTATGAAAGTTTTCATTATAAATAATGACTTTTTGAAAGAAATTTTTTTAATAAAAAAAGCTAAGGATTTTGAGTTTTAGAAATTTTGAAATACCGCATGCTGGCTTTGATGAATAGGTGGTAAGCTAATTAGTGTAAATTGTACTGCGTAGTAATAGTTGCAGTAAAATGGATACAGTGAGCGATAAGGAAACTGTTTTCCTTATGGAGTATTTTCCCCTGTATACCTTGTCGATGGGTGGAAATTTTTTAAAAGGATGATTTTTGAGGTAGCAATGTTTTGGAACTTTAAAAATAAAAGTTTCTTACGCAAATTGTACTTGGGTAAGTAGGAAAATGATTGAATGCAAAGGAGTAGATCCCAAGGTACAGTGGGAAGAGGTTACACAAAAGAATGATGGAAATGCGGAATTCTCCATCTAGACCCTTTCCAAGCATAAGAAAATAGGTTTAGAAAACTAAATTTTTCTAAATTGGATGTTAATAATGTTGTTGTAACAACCCACATATCTATCGATTTTATATTTAAATATTTTATCGTTAGTCGGATGTTAGTCCGAAAAGCTACTTTTTGCATACGGTCAAATTAGGACTCGAGACCACCCCCATTGAATTCAAAATGACGTTTGCGATCTTTTTGAGTGTAAACTTCGATATGTTTGGAGATAGTGAAATTTTCGTCACTTTTCCCGCTTGAGACTTTGGTTTGGACTGCACCTTCTTAACTCAGCCCACCCCCTCTTCTCTTCATCACTTCAAGCTTCTTCAAAAATGGTGGAGGGAAAGAGAAATTAAAACTCCCAAACACAAATTCCATTGCAAATCCGAGATTCAACATCAAATTCACGTTTAGACCATTGATTCAAGCTTGTTGGTGTTCTTGCTTTGCTCTCAAATCTCCATCTTCATCAAATTCCGTGAAAAGGTGAGATTTTTGATCTCACATCTTGCCTATATCTATCTTGGACTGTTGGGAATGATCCCCTATTGTATTGGCATCAACATTTGCATTTGGTTTGGATTGGATTGGCGAAAAACTTCGATTTTCAGCGTTTTGGTGATTTTTCTGGCCTTAAGTCGTTTTTGCCTTTGCTAAGTCGTTCGCGAGTTAAGGGCTTAAGTCGCGCGCGTTGAAAAGTCACCGCCTTTGTATTTCTGTTCGCCTGTGTTGAGTCGTTCACGAGTTAAAGGCATAAGTCGTTTGCGAGTTAACTCCTCGAGTCGTTCACGAGTTAAAGTGTTAAGTCGTTCAGGAGCTAAAGGTATAAGTCGTTCAGGAGTTAAAGGCCTTAAGTCGTAGGTCGTTTTGCAGTTAGCTCGCTCGCCCTGGCCTTAAGTCGTAGGTCGTCCTCGACCTAACTCCACTAGGTCGTTCCAGCCTTAGCCTGTAGCTCGAATTGGAGCTTAAGTCGTAAGTCGTTCGTTCCACTAAGTCGTTCAAGGCTTAGGTCGTTAAGACATTCGTTTGCTAACTCGTAGCTCGTATTCAAAGCTTAAGTCTTTAGGTCGCGTGCCTTGCTAACTCGTTAGGTCGCATGCCCAGTTAAGTCGTATGACCTTAAGTCGTAGGTCGTTTCTGCCTTCGCTAGGTCGTTCGCGAGTTACTGGCTTGAGTCGTTCAGGAGCTAAAGGCATAAGTCGTTCAGGAGCTAATGGCTTAAGTCGTAAGTCGTTCGCGAGTAAGTACTTGGTCGTTTGACCTGTTTTTTTTTCCCTAGGTCGTTCGCGAGTTAGTACTTAGTCATTTTACCTGTTCTTCAGCTAGGTTGCACGGCAGTCTTCCCTTAGGTCGTATGACCTACTTTTCCTTAGGACGCTTGACCAGCCTGCCTTCTCTAAGTCATACCGTGACGGGGCGCTGCCCCGCACCCCGCCGTGGGCGCTGCCCCCTGGACCCCCGCGACCTGACCGGGCAGGTCGAACCCCGTATTACTCTGCGTAGGCAATCTCTTCTGAAAAACGTTTATCGGAATTTCTACTTTGATGGTTTTGGGATTGACTTCTTTGGACTTTACTCACGTCTTCGAACGTGAATTGATTTGTTCTACCATCGTTTTATGACTTGTCACTTTAAAGATATATGAAGGTTTCAATACTAATAGTAAATATCAAAACTCTTTCATCAAAGCGATTTCAACACTATTTTAAGTATCAAAAGTTCGTTTTCTCAAACCGATTTTCAATCTACTAGTATATACAAGCCTTTACTTCACTCGAATGAGAAATCGACTTAAACGACTTAGTAAAACGAGTGGTATGAAACGCTTGCGTTCACTTCGTCGGTTAGCTCTTGGACTTGTTCGATTGAACCCTTTTTGTGACAATTTCCTAGTGAAGATTTACAGCTTGTTCGTAAATATTTAAGTTAAGCAAGTGGTTATGGGACATGAAGCTAAACTCATATATTTACTAGCTTGGTGTGATTGACACTTCCTTATGATCATGACGATCATTTTTGTGATTTAGACTAGCGATTGAGCGATGTCTCTTTGTCTACGTGGGAGACTATACCCCGATCATGTGATGTTTCGCCATCACATTTCCTATGGTCTTCGGGCCATTCATGTGTGAAAATTTAATGGATAGCTTCCATGAGATATCATCTCGTCATGTGTTTACGCGTAGGTGAGCTTCATGCTCCCATTCATGTGTTAGGCCTCCCCCCCCCCTTTATGTGTTTTCTGGATTTCTGATGATGATTTCTGGAATTTTGTGCTTCACCAATTTTCATGATTTTCATTGATATGATATCAGTTTTTGTGCATTGGTGAATTCATGTGTTATTGACTTGTTATGAATACAAGTTTAGGGTATGATACCCTATTTTATCTTTGAGAAGATTCTTGTGATATTGATTAATCTTTTGTTGATTATCATTTACATACTTATAGTAGTATGTCGCTACGGTTATTACATGTTCATGTCATGCCTTATACTGTATACCATATCATCTGATATTTATAGTTAGACTGATCCGTTTATTATTTTCTTATAAATAATACTCGGGTCAGACCGAGATGTTACAGGTGCTTCTGCTTGACTTCTCTTCAGGATATTTCTGACTTTTGGCTAACTACTTAGATTAGTAGTTTTTGGATGTACACCTTTGAGATCTAGACTCTATGTTGTGTACTTATTCTTTTGTATAGCACGTGATGCTATTCTTTTGTATTATCGTGGATCTTTCTGACCACTACTCTTATGTACACTTTCATGTGTTATATATATTTATTCATATCTTCTTCCGTCTTTGTGATATGGATGTCTATGACTGATTTATGTTATGATTATTTCTACGTTTGCTTTCCGAAGATTATATATAGCCACCGTGTGATAGCTTTGTGTTTGTATCGGTATGTCGGATTTCCTCCTTAAAAGATATGCATTCTATTCTATCTGACGTATCGGTGCTCGCACAAAGAAGTTACATGGATGGTCGCTCCTCTACAGCCTTATTCTCCGTGCTAATTGACAGCACTACATCGTAGTGTTCTTGGTTAGCGTGGGTATAGAGGTGGGGCGTCACAGTTGTCCTAGGAATTTGGATGGTGTGATTGGATGAAAAATTGATTGAACTATGCTTCTATTTACAGAAGTATGAAAATTTTTGGATGAAAAATCATTTTTAATTTTTCAAAAAGGTGCATTCATGTAGAACTGTCCGTATATTTAAGATGTTTGCATCATGTTTTCAAAACTTATTTAAAAAGGAATCACATATAGGAGACGCCAAATAGAAATTATTGTTCATGCACATCATATGTATTGTGATGCAGTGTGCACATGTATACGAATTGTTGCAAAATTGGTTGTACACTAATTGATTTTTAGTGTAGAATGGATGTGCAATGATTTAAATGATCGAACCCTTACGGAATTTCGGAAACGAAATTCTTTTAAGGAGGAGAATGTAACACCCCGCGTTTTATGTTAATTAATTAAAATAAAAATTAATTAATAAAGAATAAACAGTGTAGAGTGTAATTTTTGAAATGTTAGAATTTGGCTACGAAACTTGAACTATTGTGTTCGTGATGATTTTTTGATCAATTTTCATATATAAACTTTTCCGATCGGAGTTCAAACGAAAAAGTTATCAATGTTTGATTTTTATAGCCGGAAATAAATATATATGTATTTAATGAAATGATTTGAAATTCATTAATAATTAATTAACGTCGTTAAACTTAACTGTTACTTAACGTTTAAGAATTATAAATAGGGGATAAGATAACATTGATTAACATTAATTGGATATTAAAGGTAAGAAATCAACGTAATAAGAGAACGCGCCAATTCACCAAACCAGCACTGCCGTCGATCGTGACTATGCCTAGCTCGACCATGGAAGGTCGATGGTTGACCTAGGGGCTTGAATGGTCGACTCGTGACTTTTTGAATGTAGTAGTGAGATTTGGCCGTGTGGCTCAGATCTAATACAATTACATCTGACGGTTAGCGCTGATTTGAAACTCTATAAATTAGAATCTAGA
This sequence comes from Allium fistulosum, assembly GCA_030737815.1. Classification (NCBI taxonomy): domain Eukaryota; kingdom Viridiplantae; phylum Streptophyta; class Magnoliopsida; order Asparagales; family Amaryllidaceae; genus Allium; species Allium fistulosum. The sequence continues at coordinate 334,199,730 of CM060906.1, forward strand.
GCTTCACTTCCAACTCATTATTTCTCTATTGAGCGCGGAAGCTCTGCCATTTACCTTTCTCCTCCAAAATTTCTAAATACACAGAATTAGATCTAGATTGCACGGATACACTTGGAGAAGAAAAGAAAAAACAGAGGATAGGAAATAAGTTAAAATCAAGTTACTACATCGAAGGTAAACTTTAGGTCTGGTTCTAATTAATAAATCTAAATCTCTTTTCTCTAATCTAAATTTTAGTAGATCAGTATAAATGTTATTTATGGATCCGAATAAGAAGTCAAAAGTGAAAAATACAGATAACATGGTTTAGATCTGGATTAGATCTAGAGATTTGGAAGCGCTAATAAAAGGTAAGTGGGAATATTATACATTTTTATATGATACTAGATTATATCGTTGCAAACATATTCCTATATGCATGGGAATTAAATTTAAGTTGTAAATAAATTCATAATTGTGAAAAGTTGAAGATATGAAATTTGCCTATGTAAATACGTAATGATTAGTTTTGTAATTACATAATGACTAGATTTAATTATGTAGTTGCGAAATGATTAGATTTAATTAGTATTTTTACAACAATTGAAAGGAATAAAATCATAATGAATGCGTAATGATTAGGAACTTGTTTTTATTTTGTCGGACATAAATTAAGTTGAAAAAAACTTCACTCTATTATTTAGGGTTTTTGTGATATTTTAATACATTTGAACTTGGATTGTTACAGGTAAATTTTCGCATATTATCAAGTTCAAAATAAACAAAAGTGTGACGTTTGAAATAACAAGGAATGCACATGTGAAAATAAAAGGAAAGAGATGTATAAATAAGGAAAAATCTCCATATTTTATACCATCTATTTAAAGAAAAATAAAAGGACAATTTCTTATAATTACAAACCCCTCACAAACATCTCTTCTTTTGATAAGATATGGAAATTTACTACATTGACATATATTGAATAGAAGTTTAGTTCCAATATATTAAAATGTAGTAAATCCCAAAAGTTAAACATTAAGTCGTGAATAAAGTACAAATACCAATTAAAATGAAAGAAAGAGGCTTTGAGAAATAGGCAAGAAAAAGAATAGAGAATGAAATAGTAATAGAAATGTTAGTTGGAATCTTTAAATAAAAAGGCAAAGATATTAAAGAATAAAAAAGAAGCGGTAAATGAATTTGAAGAAGGAAAGACAAAGCGCATAGTAAAATAAGACATATAGTCAACTATAAGAGTTATAGAGGCAATGAAAGAAAGAACGAAAGAATGAGAACATATAAATATAAAACATATGTATAAGTAGCCACGGATATGCGTTTATGACGGGTGTGGATGGTTATAATTTAATATATAAATTATAGAAAGAAAATGACATTGAGAGTCATTAGAATAGGTTGAAGTGTGAAAGCATATTTAACCGTAGAAGTCGTGGAGAGTATACGTTTGCGTATAGATGAATGGATACCCACAAGTTATGTTAGTGCTTGGAAACGGAACTTCCGTAATTGTAGGCACCAGACGGACCTTTTACAGATGGCGAGACTGTACAAGCACGGTAAAGTAGTTTACTTCAAAAAAATTTAGAGGAGGGTATTGCCTTGATTGCACTAGGCAATCTAAATGGACGATGGGCGGGATCAGACTTATGCAACAGGGAGCGCAGGGCTGGCGTCTGTGGGTATCAAAATAAGGGGTAGGAGTTGCGTATTTAGCAAGCTCGTAATTGGTTCCTTGGGATCAATGGGAATGACAGGTTACACCTAACTGATCTCTTCCGTCTACCAGGATTGATTCAGTTGGGTTATTCACCGCCACAGTTGTTTGTTAATTTGTTTGATAGGGCAAGGCTAGTTTACTCATACAGAGATTCCTTCAAAACACGGACGGGGTGGAGGTGCATGGGGCAGGAAATCCACGATACATGAAGCAGACAAAGGTGAAAATCCCCGAAGAATATAAGGTCTACAGGAGTAAAGGTCATCGGTGAGCACTATAGGATTTCCTCGGCTAATACGATGATCATGATGCAGTGAGACGATGGATCCTTATTAGGTGCTGAGCGATAGATACTAATGAGGATAGTATCGAGGTCCATTAGTTGATGGTGAGATACACACACACACACACCAGAGGTAGATGAGAACGGTTCGTATGCAGCGATGGAGTCGTAGCGACTAATAATAAAATCTAACATAACAAGAAATGTTGAACAACGGACATAAGCTAGTATTATGTATAAGATATATAATTTACCAGTCACCAAAACGTTGTTCCGACCTCCTCATTACAATCCATATGATTTAGAAGGGCAGGTACTGATATTGTTTGGAGCAGTTGTCTAGCTAAGGCACTTGACATTTGAGATGTCAATTCTAGGTCGGTGATTATTATGATCTATTATATTTACTTATTTCCGCTGTGAGTTATTACCATTAGCGCTCTAATATAATTTTTCTTTTGTATGATACCAAACCAACAATCCGTGTTTTAGTGGACGTAGGTTTTCGGGTTTGCGAAAAATCTAGACCCACTGAAGTGCGGGTTGTTACAGACTATGATCCAAATATGAAAGTAAATTAAAATCTTCCCATTTCACTTGCAGTGGATTGGCTCTGTTCATTCACTATTCAATTTAGAATTCATATCCTTAGCTATATGAGGTTAGCATCACGATCAACTATGGTTAATTTAAAAGTCATAAACATCATTATTGAACCAAGGACTTTGTTTGTGAACTAATCTAGTTGAATGTGGATATTACTGGAGTTTCGACCAATATCAAACTCCATATATCCTAAAGTGATATAGCGTTGATAAAGAGAACGTGTGTAAATTATTGTTACTAAAACATACCGCTTAAGAAAATGTAAAATTAGATTTTATCGATAATGATCTGTAAGCGATGAATTCGGCCAAACTATTACATCACTACCTAAAGTGACGTGCGAATATTAATATTTGAATTGTTCAATATTAATTGTTAATTGAATTTACACATGTGAGTCACACACTTAAATCTACTCAGCCTCAGAAATACTACTCGATTTAATTAGTTTATAATGGTTATAAATTAATTAATTTGAAGAAATATTAATTATGAGTATATGTAGTATTTGGAGTGTTTTTAGCAAGTGTGCTTTTAGAAATGTTGTAAGTTCTTTTAGCAATTATTTATGTGTATATATAATTGTTATGTGTACATGCATCGATGTACGATATCGAATTGTATTTAATTAGTTAAATATAAAATAAATAATTGCAAAACAATGTGGATTGCCACATCAACAAGGTAGACATCCATGCTTTGTAGGAGAGCATGTTTTGGTAAGTGCAAATGAGAGATAAGTGGGTAGATATTTGTTCAAATTATCTCCTTATCTACCTCTATTAATACACTACTACACTTCATTCATATTTTGGGTTGCTCTCTTCTTGATCCCTAGCCGCCTATCTCAAGCACTATTTCAGAGCCCCCTCTCCTCTTCATTATTCAAATACAAACCATTCAAATCCAAGGTGGTCATACGGTGAAGGTTGCAACTTCGAGTTGCGATTTCATAGATTTAGGATACTGCATTGATCAAAATGTGTCAAATAGGCTTTATCTTAATCCACGTATTATTTTATATTTCATATTATTATTATATGCTCATATCACCATTTATTTATATTAACGTTGCTTTATTATGTTTTAAATTAATTTTAATAATCTAAAATTAATTAAATGTTTTAATATAATCAAATGCAATGATTTAAATTATAAAATTATTTAAAAAAAATTGTTTCAACCATAAATAATTTTATTACGTATACAATATTTTATTGAATATAAAATATTGTTTTAATATTTTGATTATTCGTTTCGAATATAATCATGTTAAATTATAAAATACATCAATTTTAAATTTTAAATATATATATACACATATATTATTAAATCAAAATTAATTTCGGCCAATTTTCTGAAATAGAAAATTTGTGTCGAAATATACTTTATATAATATTATATATATATAATATTATTATCAAATACATTAATTTTAAATTTAAGATTAATATATATATATATGTATATATATGTATGTATGTATTTATTTATTAAATTAAATTACTCTTGGATGTTTTGTTTTAAAAAATACTTTGGCCGTAAGTGTGTGTGGATATATGTATATATGTATTATAATAATATAAATATATTCAAAATGTTTTTATTTAAAATATCTTTTAAAATTAATAAAAAATGTTTTAGTTATATAAATTTTAATTTAATACACACATGCATTCTCAATACATAGTCAACTTAAAGATATTTTATAAATTTGAATTATTATATTAACTCGGATCTTAAATTTTAATTTTAATATATATTCGCTTGGTTAAAATAAGATATTTTAAGATATGTTAATTTTAAATTTGGATTTGAAAACTTTGACTTAGTCAAATTGTATAAGATAATTTTAGGAAGTCAAAATTTGTCGTTTTAGTAAATATAAGTTTTCAAAATATACATATATACAAACATACATACATAAAATAATTTGAATAAGGCAATGAAAATACACACACGGATGTATTAAACCATGTTGATATTTGTTATATTGTAATGTTATACTATATGTCACATCCGTATGTCATCAAATTTATCCGAATATATTAGATATATTCATAAATGTACACTAAATATATTTATTTAATAAATATGATTAATTGAATAAAATATAAAATATTTACCAATAAAATATAATTTTATTCAATAATTAGATTGGACTTAATGTTAGCAGTAGATTTCAATGGCCTATTAAGATCCAATTTACCCATTTCACGTGATGCCGACTAGGCTAAATCCAATAACACTTATCAAGGAATCGATGGCCCAATTACAAATTGGAGAAAGGCTTAATGGAGGCTCAAATGCACTCTGTTAGAATGCAGAACAAAAGCAGCCAGAGGTGAACCAAAAAGACCGTCTCAACATGTTGATGAAAGGACTTGAGCTGGCCAAAGGGAACAAATTCTAAAGTTGTTCAAGAAAGAGGCAGAGGCATTTAAAATGAAAGGGACAACCAAATAGTAAGGATTCAAACTAGAGTTGACTTACGCGCTCAAAACCAAATTCTTCCTAGTTGAAACTTGGCCCAACGAAGAACTCAAGTGGAAATCCATAGGTGAGACGAAACTGGGAGGTACAGACATGATCAAAGGCGTAGGAGGCATATTCATGGTGGTAGTAGATATGTAAGAGAAACATCCTCGGAGGGTGAACCAGGACGTTGCGAAATAGACCACCATGCTTGAAGAAACCAATCCATGACAAAATAGAATTTCTCGTAAATGAAGTACGAGCAGAAGCATAACGTCCTTTATTAGGGATGAAGAAGTCAATTATTGGAAAGACACCTAGATCGACTTGTAAGGAGAAGATATGCTAGTAAAGATTCAGATTTTGACGATAGCTACTCAATCCTTTTACTATCCTAAGTTACCAATTATGATGATAATATTTATTGATTACACGAATTACACTGCCAAAGATTTATGAATTTATGTAAAATTCTAATTATGGTGATAGTAACCATTCCTATAGAAGAATATGATCATTTCTTGAGTAGTATTTCATTTCATGAGTCTCGACACATCCTCAGCTATGGTCGTAACATGAACTAATATCACATGACTGATCATAATCAAAGTAAGCTCTCCACTCATAAGATCCACAATTCTCTCAAATAGAAAGACTACTACACATTGTCATATGAACTCTTTTATTTAATTTAGATCCAATAAGCCATTGAAGATTCTTGGTTGGTTGTGCAGTGATCATTATGAACGACTACAAGTACGTAACCTGTTGATGCCCCCAAACAGTGAAGAATAAATCACTGTATGTTGTATGAATACATCACGTACACTAGTCTTGTCGATATATTGATATCTTGTTCTCCAAATACCGAGTGGCCAGGTACATTTAAGAATGTGTGTACGTTTTTTTATGATCCAATACTCATAGTACGAACTCATTCATAACTACGATCGCTTAAACACTTTGTTCTTACGGATTTTCACTTATATATTATAACGTACTTTTAATATTATGCATATTTACTTATAATAAAACCAAAGTCATACTCTATGTCAAATAAGATTTCACATAAGAGGTAAATTACATGATCAAATTAAATACTTGCCACTAGAAAATACCCTTAACTCTATCAGAAACTTGTCACACCGATGGATCATACACGAAGCTTCTCTAAGTCGCCTCTTCACAAGCTATATGCTATGATGTTCACGTAGTTTAAATCATTTGATTTCCATGTCTAAATTTTGAGGTCTTATACGAGCCTCATTAAGTTGAATTATGATTCATCATGAAACTTGTCCACAACCTCGTTATTGTTGATCGAATTAGGGTTTTAATCAACGGCGTCAAAATTAAGGTCTTGTAGAGGTGACTTGAGGCAAAGAGGTTGTACCTTTGGATACAAATTTTGATGTAGAGTCAATGATGACAATCGAAGGCGGTATTTGTAACTGCCACAAAGTTCATCCAAAGCTGGTATTGGATCGATTGTGTAACTATTCACACTATAAATAATTACATTGTAAAATGCAAATACATTTTATTTGGAGATGTCGGTGTTTCTAGTAAAAATTCCCATATACTTTGTTGTCGAAGTGTAATACTTCCACTTATTTTTGTATGGTTGAACAAGAATAATTTTGTTTGATGTATGTAAGTACACTTAACTCAATATAAATATTAGATTTGATAACAATTGACGACAAAATTCACAAAACCAAATTCAACATCATTTTAAATAGCTATTTTATACCTATGAAAAGAAAGATTTAATATAAATGATTTTTAAGGGAGGAATGTAAGATCAAAACTACTAATAAAAGAACTAGAACCTAAATATCACCACAATTCGCTAAACACCATCTGCATTTTATCGAAGTAGGGATGCTATATTCTATGTGAAACGCCACATATAGATGCTTAAAACGCCCATACTTGCTAATATGCAAGCAACTATGTGTGTACCCAACACAAAAACGTAACCTGCTTTGCTAAATTACCATCATGTACTAACTATACACTGCAGGAGAGAGATCGCTCTCTTTTTCTGTGATGTGAAGAAGGGAAGGGTGGCTAATACAGATTCTGCATTTCCATCCGAATCAGAAGGAAGGGCAAATCAATTACGTCAGTAAAAGAAAGAAGCAAACTGACTTGACTGATGAACACCAACCGGATCCTAGTGGCGTCGAACCATATGTAATCTCTCTTGCTATGCATTATTTATTACCAAGTGCAAACCCAGCAACTGCAGGGAGTTTTTTTAAAGAGTGCTAATAATTTGTACTATATTCATTTAGTTAGCATAGTTTGGACATATTTATACAATTTATTCCAATAAAAAAAAGTCAAAATTTTTATATGCACATATTTGCCTCTTAACCAAAATCAAAAATCTTCTTTTAATATTCGATCATGTATTTCAGTAAATGTCAACACATCAGATCCCCACAACCTGAACAACGAAAAAAAAAACATCATCAGAATAACACAACATGCACAAATACACATTATTTTTCAAACATAGAAACTCAAAACAATTGTTATACTGACCAACAGTCGATTCCCAGTGCATTTGCACCACCCTTGTCTGCCTCCTCATCATCTCCAATGTGAATTGCTTTATCTGCCCTAACGCCAATTTGATCTAATTTGTACACATAAAAACTCAGCATGCTACAATCATGACTATGTATATAATATATGTAAATGTGAATTAATTATAATATATTTTTCACTGCAAGCTACATTAAATAAATACCTAGGGCAGATTTAAAAATTCCAGCTGCTGGCTTTTCATATCCAACCTCTGAAGATATGATAATTGCATCAAACCTGTTCACCCATTTCGGAGACATTATTCAGCAACAAATCAAAATGAAAATTATAGAAATCAGGTCTCTTTTTTTTACGGATAACATAAATCTACTCTTGTAACTAAAATTGTTTCTTTATTTTCAGTTTATTTCTACCAACTATAAGTTGATGAAAAAAACTATGTTAGAATCGATCTAAGTTATAAAGTTGTTTTCAGCTCAATACAAAGAAATACAAAGTATTTCATACTTCATAGATACAGATAACCAGTGTATATTTTTAGAAGAAAAAGAAGATACATTAAAGTGAAGCCAGAATGCAAAGTTGATCACGAACTTACAAACGTGCAACATCAAGGTCTTTCAATAGCTTACGCAAACGATTGTCGAAGTTAGAAACAACTGCCATTTTCACTGCATTTGATTTGGGTATGATAACACTTTCAGTAAAGAAAACGCATTGATAATCATGTAAAGAAGAATAGCAAAAACTTGGGCCAAATCACCTCCGGCATCATTAAGAATACTCAGTGTCTCATGTGCTTTATCGGGTAGGTGCCATGCATCTCCATGAGCATAGTGCTAGAAGATAAAAAGAATGGCATTATTTAATTTATCCATGTCCAAGCTTAAAATAAACAGAACAAATGGTGCATAATCTTCATCAGGGAAAAAGGAACGTAGATCGCCAATGCGAAGAGAATGGTGTTCTAGTAAATTATACAGAAAATAGACTTGTAAAAGACAGCACTATGCGAGTGAAATTAAGGAAATAAAAAGGCAAACAAGCTGCAGAGCGAACAAACAGATACAAAAGGAATTCAAATACAAATTGCAGGACGTATCGCATGCCTGTTGAAGAATGAGCCGGCGACTCATAGGCAGTGGAAAGTTCTTTAAATCACGGAATTCAAATTATTCCAAGATTTTCTTATTTGTTTGCCGAACAAAAAAACTTTTTGAGCTCAAACTTCCTTCTTGCATACGTGCTCCTCCGGTTTTCAAGACCGGAGCTATCAACCACTCAACCACCTCTTGATTCGTTAGAAATTGGACATATAAAGAAATTTCTCATTAAGTTACGCCGATTGGTTGGATCATAGGTGCGATGATTTACTTCACGGGCGAGGTCTCTGGCCTTTGCACAATTCGCTTCTGATCTCGATAAAGCTACTCAGAATCAATTGGCAAGAGGTCAACGATTACGCATTACAAAATCCAACTGAAATATAAAAAGAAAAAAACAAATGCACTTTTTCTGCAAAAGGAAATTTGTTTGTTCTTAGATGTGAAACAGAGCGTTGTATAGACACATGATAGTGTTGAAATCTTAAATTCAAATTTTGAAGGCAAATAAACTAACCTACACACATATAGATTTTGTCGAAATCTCTCTTAATTTAGAATACAAAATAAATGCTGCAACAAAGTTCATTTCAAGGGAATACCATGCATTCGGTTTTGTACTTGCAAAACAATTTTGTACTATACAATTACTATCAAACAAAAATAATAATTCTCGGTAGTACTTATTACATGATCGGAGGGATTGTTCTGGGCAAGGCCGATGGATGCACGTGTGGTACATCACATCATACGTATCATCAGGATATAACTGAATTAAATGATTTTGGTCGCTGTGAAATTTCAAGAAAAAAATCTAAAAATGAAGATTTTGACTTTACTAAAATAAAAAAACTTGAACAAAAATGAAATATATATATATATATATACATATATATATATTAAAAATTGATTCTTTTTTACATTACGAAAAAGATTGAAATTGACACGTGTTATAATCAAAATTAACTTCAATATAATCAAAATTGACTTGCAATATAATCAAAGTTGGATTACTGTATTATTAAACATTGACTACTATTGATATCCATATGCTATAAATGTCTTTCATTGTAGTATATAATGTCTTGCAATCATGCAATGTATTGGAATTTTTATTGCAATGCATAATAATTTGGTTTGTATTTATTATAAACTTACATGCATTATGTGTACTATAAATTGGTTTGCACTGCACTGAAAACTAAGTTGCATTGAATAAAATTATCATGCATTATAAACCCCTAGTGGATTCAAAGTTTTCATCCTAAAACCCATTTAGCACTATAAAAAATTAGTTAATAAACAAATATAAGTGTACAGTATACGGATATTTCATCCTTCTGAGCAGATAACTACTTTGACAATAACATTTCAGGACCGGTCCTTAGCATATATGCAAGCAAAGTCTACATATATGCCCCGATGTTTTTGTAAATATTTAAGGCCCATTTTAAAAATAGTAATTTATCATATCAAATTTTCAAAATGGTTGTTTATATGGTTGTGGTTTTAATATTTTTACGCAAACCATTAGTTTTGAACTACAATGAGAATATTATCCTGCTCACAACTATTTTATTAATCTTAAATTATATATTAACACACACGCACGCACAAATATTTTTGTAAAGACTGACATAATATACATATACATATATATAGTAAATTTTCTACATGTATTTTATGAAAATTTTGACAACTAAACTCATTCATGAACGAAAGTTTATAATATATATTTATTAATATAAAGAAATTACCACAAAAGAGAAATCATATGCCAGTGTCCATTGGTCCAGTGATAAGACAACCGGTATGAGTTGTTAAAGGTCTTGAATTCATGCTGCTAAGTATAAATATCAACCCATCCAGCACCAATGTCCCAGTGGTTAAACGCTTTGGCTATGGTCATGAGATCACGGATTCGAATTCTGCGTAGCACGTGATTTGAACCATTGGACATATATTGGCTTGTAGTATGTTATATACTATCTAAGACTTGTAGTACAACTATGTACTACCACCTAAGTACCTAATTTCCAAAAAGAAAAAGAAAAAAGAAATTTTTTAAAGATATGGAAAAACTGATGCGTCTCTAAAATACTGTAATAGTTATTAACAACAAAAATCATCAATCAACATTTTATTTTTATTTAAATGGATGGCTATATAGGAGAAGCTATGGTTTTTATGTCAATACCATAAACAACTAAAAAAAAATATCATATGCACAGATTGACTCGACGTAATGCTCAACAGTTTGTTTTGATAATTCTGAGGTTAACAGTTGCCCATCTGAATTGTGTACTGGTTTCTCAAGCGTTATATCTGAAGGAAAAAACAAAGCTTCATAAATAGCGAATAAAGTAATATATTTGAAAATGGGATCACCTCGTAAACTTCCTCAAAATAGTCACCCCGTGAACATCCTGTTGCTTCAGAGACAACAAGCCTCCAAAATTCCCTCCCATCACCCTATCATCATGAAAACAAAAAAAAGAATGGTTAAGTTATCATATGGACAATACATCGAACTCAATTCCACAACCATAAAATAGATGAAAATAATTCCTTTTTATCGGTATGTATCACGGCAATTGATTCACCACATAACAATGTGTGATGTGGATGAGGAGAAAAATAAACCCTTTAACTCCAATGTTTTGCCAAATTTTCTTTTCTATACCCAAAATTTGCAAATAGGTCAACAAGATGAATAAATGACAAAGTTAACCATAATTAATTACGAATAATCCATTAGTTTGAAAAATGTATATCATTCATGCTCAGAAAATGATATTTGCTCATCAAACTAGAGAAGCAAAAAAATTACTTAACGCGCATTGTTCCTAAAGCTCAATATAAACAATTATTGTTGTTGTTTCAAAGCATCATCCTCGCATTGTCCAAAAGGTATATAGAGTTATCTTTTTCAATTTTCTCTCCAAACTTTATCAAAGATGGGATAAGTATTCCTTGTTAGAATTTTGAAAAAATCACCGTTCTCTCTTGAACTAAAATGTGTACATACCTTCCATAAAAATGTCGTAAATTGTAAACCAATTCCCTCTTTTCATATTTATAAAATTGTTGCCCAAAATGCTGTTCAAATAGCTTTTGTAAATTTTTGCTCAATCTCAATCTTCCAGCCATTAGTCACCGAAACAAAACCCAGCTAGAGGCTCAAGTTAAAACTGAAAACACGCTGATGCCAACAGAATCGAAACCCTGCAGCAATCTGCAACGCTTGTATTGTACCAAAAACAGTTATCGAAAAACCCAACTAGAGGCACAATTTAAAACTGAAAAAACGCTAATGTTAACAGAATCAAAAAGCCAACTAGATGTTTACTCAATCTCAATCTACCAGCCATTAGAGTCACTGAAACAAAACCCAACTAGAGGCTCAATTTAAATCTGAAAATACGCTAATGTTAACAGAATCGAAACCTACTACAACATGTTAGGGTTTTTTTCTAGGATCTCTACACAATTGGATTTTAGAAGAGATAAGAAGTGAAAAAAACAAAATGACAAATAAATTCCTCCAAACAAAATCTTTATTAATATATCAAATGATTACAATAGAAAGCCTAAAAATTGAAAAGATGTTTCAATTCCCAAAACCTCAAAAAAATAGCTAACTTTTTCTACACATCTAATGAAGCATATACATGTCTATTTATAATAGTCTTGATAAAATGTCTTCTTTAATCAGCCGTTGATTATTTCCATCTCCCTAAATCCTTCCCATGTAGATAATTATTCGTCTTGTTTAATGCAATAAAATGGACAATTAATCACTCTTCAAAATCTACAAAATTTATAAAAGAGACAATGTATTTGAGTCACAATTCCACCTTGACTCAAATATCTCCATAATCTACTAAAATATGAAATATTGCATCATCAAAATATAACAATCTCCATCTTGATACGATATTCCATAAATGTCATCCAATTATAACTTCAAAGTTCAAACAATCTCCAATGTACTATGGAAACAAATGTCTCCATTTCGAAAACTGGCTAACCCCAAACCGCTGAATTATGCATGCCCTAATGAGAACATGCATATTATCAATAAATCGGAACTGTTTATAATACCATAATGGCCTTCAAGCGGTCTTTGCAACTTTCCGTTGCTGGCTCCACCTTGATTCTGGTAAATTTGCCTCTCCAACCCCATTTTGAAAAGTACCTTCATTCTCCGTCGTTTTCTCAAGTAATTCGTATACATTATTGCCTTCCCTTTTTTTCACAGCACCTCCCCGTTACACTTTCAAATCCTTGTAACTCAACCTCGAGTCGAAAAATTACAGTCTTTTACCTCAATCTGTCCTACAGAAACAATATTCTTCGTAATTTCTGAGATATGTCTAACTCCTGTAAGCTTCACCACCCTTTCATCATATATATTCAATCAAATTGAACATATCTCTTTAACATGCAAGTCTCCACCATCGACATATTCCACCATAGCATCTTGCTTTTCATAATCGATAAACGCGTCCTTTTGATTGCATTTGTGGAAGCAAGCACCTGAATCAAGCATGCAATTTTTACTTTTATCTTTATCCACACATAGGAGGTGGAGCTTTGGCGCAACAACTCGGTCATCCGCATGGTGATCTGAACGTGCAGGTTCGAGTCCGAAAACAGCATCTCCGCAATGCGAGAGAAAGGCTGTGTACATTATTGATCTCCTCAGAGCCCACTATCGTGCAGAAGCCTCGTGCATTGAGTTCCACCACCTTTATCCACACATAAGGCGTTGTCATTAAATTCGTCGCCAAAATGCATCTTACAATGGCTATTATCTTTTTGTTCATTTTGGTCTTCTTCCAATGCCTTTGTCATCTCCTTGTTCTTTTTAAGCTTATTACAAATCTCAGCCGATGATCAGGTTTTCACAGTAATAGCAGATGAAATCCCTCTCCATGTTTGATTTATTTGATTGTCCTTCAATGTTTGGTCGGTTACCCCTCCTTGCAAAAAATACCTCTCCAATTGAATTTCAAATTTCCTCTTTTTCCTTGTCTTTTTCTTCCATTAGATTCATCCCCTGCATCTCCTCATTAAGTAGGCTACTAACCACCGATCTCATTGAGACAACTTCATCCGAATTTGAGTTGTTTAATACAACCACAAGTGTTTCTCAACTCTTCTATAATGAACCCATTAACGTCAAGACATATGTCTCATCATCCATCTTGTAATTTACGATCGCCAATTAATTCACAATTGCCTGAAAATCATTGAGATGCTCTCCAATTGACTCACATTCTTTAAGATTCAGATTTATCAATCTTCTCATTAGAGGTGTCTTGTTTGTTGCAGAGTTCTTTGCATTAATTTCTTTCAATTTTCAAAAGCAAATGATTCGTTAGCAACAATATACAACACCGTATTTTCCGGAAAACGCCGAATAGCAGCTGCAGCCTTTCTATCCAAAGTTTTCCACTTTGTCTCGGATATATCACTAGGTTTTTCCTCTTTATTCTCCAATGGTTGGTGAAGATCACTGACATGTAGAAAGTCCTCCATCTTCGCCTTCCATAGCCTCCAATTTCTTTCATTAAGTTTTCAATACTTATCTTCTCTATAACCGAACTCTCTTCAAAAAAATTGGGTAGTAGGCTCCGATACCATCTGTTATGGATTTCCATAAGATTCCTACACAATTATATTTTAGAAGAAATAAAAAGTGAAGAAAAACAATAACAAACAAATTCATCCAAACAGAACCTTTATTAATTCACCAAATAATTACAAAAGAAAGCCTAAAATTTGAGAAGATATCTCAATCCCCAAAATCCTATAAAATATTTTTTTTTTCTCACATCTAATGAACCATATACATGTCTATTTATAATAGTCTTGATAGAATGTCTTCTTTAATCAGCTGTTGATTATTTCCATCTCCCTAAATCATTCCCATGTAGATAATTCTGTCTTATTTAATACAATAAAGGGGGCAATTAATCACTCTTCAAAATCTATAAAATCTATAAAAAAAAAACAATGTATTTGAGTCACAATTCCACATTGGCTCAAATATCTCCAAAATTTACTAAAATATGGAATATTGTATCATTAAAATATTCCCGTTGACTCACATCTCCTTAGAGTACTTTTGATAGCACTATTTTGTTTGCATGGCTTCGCACCTTCGGCTCTAATATCACTTGTTATGTACGGCGGTTGGACCAAACTTCTCAACTCCAGCACGTGCGTGCGCATATGACTTGACACACACTTTATTGTAACAAAAGAAATTTCCAATGTTATGTGCCTACAAACTCATATTTATACATCACTTCTCCAAATTATTTAACGATGTGAAACTATTCCAATTTCAAACTGTCGTTCCTTCTTGTCACATGCGAAACAACCCTAACAATGCAACTTGCGACATTTATCAAACCACCCGTAGGGAGGTTTGCCTACTGCCGTAGTGGAGTGATGCTAAATCAAATAGTCTAAAACCAATTTTAGACGGACCTACAATCTAGGAGGAAGTATTTTCTATGATAACATAATCTCTCATCCATCTGCAATTTTTTTGACTTTTCCTATCTCTTAAATTTCTCTAAATGTTAGGCTTCAATTATTTTGTTTTAGTACCCACCAATTAGCTTTTCATATTCCACGCTCCACTCAAATTCTGAAACCCTAATCTCAAATCAGCACTCGTGTGTTTGATTCTCTATAAAATCAATGTTTTTCGCCGCCATTATAATTTACTTGACACATAAGTAATAAGGCATGATAATATCTTAAATCTTCACTCATGGTTGGGATCTCGTTTCTGGTAATTTTTTTGATCCTCGTACCTTGATTCTAGTTTTGTTTAAATCAATAATCCATATGTGCGACTGAATTAATTTTCATGTTGATTCGATTAGAGTACGTCATCTTTGAATTCTTTTTTATTGATAGGCAAATTCGATAAGTATTCTCATCTTCAATTAGATTATTGTATCATGAATATTAGAAGTGTTACAACAGTAATTAACATGAATGATTTTGCTAATTTGGTAATGAGGCAGACTTGCTCAGCACATCTAGGAATCTAAAGATGATGGGTTATCTTAAAAACTGGATGTATAAGTCATAATTTTTCGAGTAAATAGTTCAAGAGTTAGTGGAAAAATATGAAGTTAAGCAGATCAAGTTAGTGTTGCCAAAATGGTTTGGGTACCTGATTTGCTTTTCATGTTTTTTACTCGCTTAATAGACATCTTCTCCACTATCTTAACAATGGTCTCGTTTATTCTTAGTTAGCTAGTTTACTAATTTTACTAAATATAATATTAACTAAATACCATTATCAATTGTACGAAGAAAAAAAATTACCACAGTATCTTTCAATATTATTCGACAAACTATTTATGTTGTAATTTAAAATTTTAATCTAACCAGTTTACTGTTAAACGGGTTAGTAACCATAGGCCACTGATACTCAATTTAGATTTTGTGCTCATTTCCCAAATACCCCTGTAATAAGTTTTTCTAGGAAGTGGATTTGTACAAGAAAAATCAAATGACCTCAAGTTTTCTTATTTGTTCCTTAATTCAAATGAAATCAAGTTTTTTTCAATGAGGTACTGCTTGATAGTTCATCACTTCTTATCATTTCTACATGTTTTATCAATGTCATGTACATTATTGACCGTAAAGCTCATATCACTTTATTATTATATTATTTTGATTGTATATTATCATAATTTCTTGAAATGTTTGAAAAATGTGGGCAATTTCATATTGTCTCTCTTTGTAAAATTACGTTTTAACTGTTTGGTTAGTTTATACAGTATCATTACAATCTGCATCACAGATTGGATGAAATGACCATTGACTAACATTAAAACATAGATATGAGAAGTATTAGAACATATAGAAATATAATTCAACAAATTATGGTCATGCTTCATAACTATTTTATTGAGAATAAGCACAAAAACAGAAAAGTGTATTCAAATAATATAATTTGTGCCTTACGACTGATAATCGAATAAAAATATCTAACTTTTCAAATAATTATGATTTGTTTTCCACTAACTAGAAAAGAAATTATGAACTGTTGGAAATTTTAATTGAATCTTTTTTATAATGTGTTTAGAATTTTTTTCCCAAGCAATTTAGTTTTTTATATTCTTTGGATTTGAAAGATATTGTTGATTTGTCAATGTTCCTTCACCTGACCTTTTCTTTGTATAAGTGTCATAAAGTCAACAATTACTCTATGCATAGTATACACATTCCACTGTTTTGGGATGGCATCGAAGCATTCTTTTGTTGCTTTTGTCAGCATCTAGAAAGATGAAATATCACAAGCTTGCACCAGTTATGATATTGTCACTTTACCCATCAAAATTTTGGAGCAAGTGAACAAATAACACCTGCTACAAGACAGATGATGGTTTGCTAACAAGAAAAGTTATGGTTTGCATATATTTTACTGGCATTGTTGAGTTGTTAATATAATAAGAATCCTATGATTTACACAATGTTTAAGAAATGCATATTAAGAAACTTTGCTTCTTTATATCAATCTTATGCTGTCTACTAGCTATTGTTCTCTTTATATCGTTCCCATTGCAATTGTTCCGCCTTTTTTTCTGCTTGGAACAGTTTTTATTTATTTCTAATAACCTTAATTTGCGCTTTTACAACTGAACAAGATAATGATAGTTGGCTTACATGATCTAAATCTATCAATTTTTCTCTATTTACTTAATTAGGAATTGTATATTATTTGACATATACTTGATAATTGTGTGCAAATAAAGCTAAAACTGATGTGATGTTTAATTTCAAATATAAATATCTTTACTAAAATAAAGCTACATTAGCTTCTAAATTCAACTACTTGGATAGTACCACCCATGCGTCAAAGGATCCTTGTTTCAAACTAGCATCTATGCATCGCCTGTTTCCAAAGTAAACTACTAAAAGACAAAATAGTATGCATTATAGAAGTTGATATTGCTAACGAAGGAATTAGAAGGAAACGTCTAGAACAAGCAGCACACATATGCATATTGATATTCAAACATGACATTCTGTTCTTCTGGAAGTTATTTACATTACTTGCAATTTGCTTTAATTAATTACATTTTGATTTGTTTGACTTCTAAATCTACTTAATAACCTTTGAAGTATCTTCTCACACAGAATTTGGTGTTTAAAAACCAACAAGCGATCACAACCTAAAGATCATGTCTTGAAATTTGCAATGTGTGTGCTAAATGGATCCTAAATGATAAACTAGCAATTTGGAGTTAATGTTAAACATTTTCTACTACATTGAAAACATTTGTGTAAATTTATCAAAGATTAGAGAAAAATAGGTCTAAAGTGATTAAGCTGTAAAACCAAGATCAATGAATTATAGACGGTAAGGTTTCAAAAAGTGAGCCTAGCTTATTGGGGGAACCTCATCAAAATAGGATTTATGGTACCCCAAATTATAATTAAACTACCTCAAACCCTTGACTAATCTGAAGGGTTTTGATTTTTTTATTTATTTTTTAATACTCAGTTCATGTGGTAGATATGGTTGATAAATTTTGGTTTGGAATGTGGTTAAACTTGTTCAATGTTGAACATAATTACAAAAAAATGTATCTTCTTGCATGGGGGAATTCACAACAATAAGTTAGGGATTCCTTAAGATATACAGAAAAACTAGTTTGTAATATTAATGTTTGGTTTACCATATCAACATCTTCTTAGGCCAAGCAGGTTACACGGCTCTTTTGTTGCTTTTGGTAGTACATTCTGTGCTGATATGTAAGAAAGCTACATGTGAATATTGCTTTCTTCACACAATTTGCTACAAGTTCTCTGCTAAATCTTTATTTTTTATTAATTTAGTGTGAAGGGCGTCAAATTCTTATCTGCTATAGAAACATTTGATTCTTATACTTGGTTCATTATTTCCGTTCACATATGGTAATACTGTAATAGTTTAATGTATTTGAAATGTGAACTTAGCTGATGTGTGTGTGTGTATAGTACAGCTTTGCCAAATATGCAGGATCAACATTATATTTTGCATAACTCTGTCATGTGTACATGTATATGCCACTATACTTCAGCATAAAAACATGCAAAGATAGGTGATAATCGATATACAAAGGAAACTGTGGGGGGGGGGGGGGGGTGTTTAAAAGCATGATTTCTATTTAGCTTCCTTCTGTTTTCCGTTTTATTCGAGCAAGGTAATGTCCATAATATCCCAAATATACACCGACAGAGAAAGGGTATTATCTGATAAGTAACAAAGGATAAAATCCTATATAAAAAATTAAATATTTGTATGAAAAGAATTTTTGGACCATGACTATTAGGAGTATAGAATAATTTGAAAAGTTCTTTTAGTATGGACCGAAATAAATATTATATTCGAATTTTTCTATTATGTTGGCCAACACATGTATCTAAGTGATCATTTCCCGACATAAATAAATCAAAAATTACTTTGCAATAATAGCATTTAGGGACCTCCATATATTTGTTCTATGGACATCCATTCATTACCATGAAATCTATGAAAATGAGAATATGCTAACATGTATTTTGATAAAAATTTGATATACAAGTGCAACTATCTTGAGCGAATTCTTTCATCGTCATTTGCATATTTAAGTTCATCAAACTTTACTAGTTTTTTTATTTTCTTAGAGCAAAAGCAAGCAATGGATTGTAGGGAGAACTATGGAGATGAATGATGTATGGATTTAGAATTCACCTAATAGATGAAGAGCTAGTTAGATTTTATCTCAGTAGAGAAATTTAGCAAAAGTCTTTTTGTATGGAACTGATTAGATGGTTGAATATCTATAAATGTCTTTTTTTCAACATAGTTGATAGCATCATCTACTTATTATTATTATTATTATTATTGAGGTAATTATATTATATATTTCGAACATTTGATCTATTGTCGGCATTTGATATAGCCAAGTAATTAAGGCGCAAAAAGGCGCCAAGCTTGTGCCTTAGGCTTTTTTGCGTCTTGAGCCTTTTGTGTGTCTTTTATATAATTTTGCGTTTTTTCTACTCTAAAAAAACTACACTATAAATTACCATTAAAAACGATAATTTTAATGTTAAAACATGTTTGTGGATAATCTTTTTGCAAATAAGAAAGCACTGGCCACTAGATACGAAATCATAAATGATAATCTTGACCAAAACGATGTCAAATTTAAGACTGCAATACACAAAACATAAAAATTACAACAAAACGCTAAAAGGCATAAAGATGGTCAAGTTCAAGTGTTCAACACGACACTTGAAATTTAATTCAACTTCTAATCACTAATATCCAATTTTAATTTCACTTTAAATTCAAACTAAAATTAAAATCAAATTAACATTACTTAAACTTTAAACTAAAATCAAATTAAAAATAGCAAAATTTTAAACTATGATTAAAATTAACCAACCTTAAAATTCAAATTCAAATTAACTAAATTTGAAATTAAATTAAGTTAACATTAACTAAACTTTAAATTAAAATAAAATTGACCAGACTTAAAATTCAAATCAACTAAAATTAAAATCAGAATTAAATTAACATTAGCTAAACTTTAAATTAAAATTAACTAAACTTTAAATTAAATTTAAAATTAAAGTTAAAATTAAACTAATTACTTTGACTTAAATTTAACTTAATTAAAAGTTTAAATTTAACTTAACTTTTCTTTAACTTAAATTAAATTTAACTTTTTAAATAAATTATTACTAACTTAAATTTCCTTAACTTAGTTAAATACATAAGGAAAAAAATAGTATCTGAGTTGAAAAGATGAGGCAAATGGAGCAACAAGCGTGACGACGACGCTGGGCAGGAGTTTGCGGCAGTAGCGGCTTGGAGCAACAATGACGACGGCTTGGAGCTCGATTTGTGGTAGGAGTATTTTTAACTGCAGTCGAAGTTAAAATCACTTAAGTTTCAACTTAATTTAGGATTGAGAACCAAACCCTAATTGAGACGCGCTTTTTATGCGACTTGGGGCTTCGCTGCCTTAGAAAAAAGTGTGCTTTCTGGGCGCCTTCAATAGCTCGAGCACCTCAGCTTCCATAAAGATGCAACTGCTGAGTCTAAGACTTTCTGCGCCTTAGCGCCTTAATAACACTGGATATAGAAAATCGATGTTGTGGCTATAGCGTTCCACCAATAATGAAAGTTACACCATATTGCATCTTCAATAGAAGTACTTTATGTATACAGTTTCTTTATATATTTGAGTATATACAAATATTATTGCCTTAAAATTACATTACCAAACGGTCGGTTCCTTCATTGTTGCACAGTTGTACTAGTATATCATACAAAAAAACTTATTCTATTTCAAACTAAGAGCAAAAAATTTGCATACATAATAACCTTTTTCTGTTTCAAACTAAGAGCAAAATTTTGTATACATAATCGTCTATTTGTGGAAAGAATAAGCTTGAAGCTCATGTCTATTGCAGCTTCAGGTTTTCATTATTAGCTAATTACTCAACTTACCTTCAGTCATCTCTTGATTGATTTGTACCATCTAACATGTCATATTGTGTTTGTGTTTGTGTCGCGAATTTCAACAAGTTTATTGTCTGGATATTTGGTAAGTTTTGGATAGGCTAAAATTAACACTACAATAACTCATATCAAACAAACAAAATCACTGGAATTAGAACCAAGTAAACCTGATAACGAAGCTTCTTAGGCCAAGGAGCTTTAAAAGCCCTCTTGAATCCTTGCTTTATTTCACTCTCATTCAATCTCAATCCTGTCAAACATAGTTTTTTTCCAAATCATAAACAAAACAGAACAAAACAATGCAATAACAACAAATTTCCACAAAATCTAGTATGATAAAAGTACCATATTTATTGGCAATTGTCGCATAGGTTTGCTCGACAGGTTCATTGAGCTGAAGCAAAGTGCCACCAGCGTCCAATAGCAACCCATCGTATATTCTGCGCCGTGACGAACCTGTTACTTCAAAAGGAGAAGCGGTATTTAAGTGATCGTGATAACGTGTGCCGAAATGAAAAGAGAGCTAGACTGAAAAGTAAAGTTACCAACTGAGAACGAAGAAGAAGAACTGGATTTGGTTTTGAGGAGTGAAAGGGGCTTCGCTGCTGACAATTTTGAGTTAATAATGTTTCTCATGTCCATTAATACTTCAAGTCACCAAGGTAGTTTCATTTCTGGCGATGATATCAAAACGGCCAATTCTACTTTATATACCAATTCCACACCCCCGAGAATTTATCAAAAATCCAAAATGGTTGTAAGGTTTGCAGTTTTACGTGGTTTTAATAGCAGAAAATTCTGGGACAATTTTTAGGATTTTTTTTTTCTTTTTTATGTAAGACAGTCCATTAATAATTTTCTCTAAAAGACAAATTAATGTATTTTCCTTCCAGCCCATTTTTGCACGCTGCTGCTTCTTCTTCCTTTCAATCAAAATTTTTCTGTCGCGGTCCAATATCTCTCTCGCAATCAAAATATCGATCAACCTCGTTCGGTCATTTGAATATCGTTCTTTTGAAAATTCTAGTTCATCGATCAAATTTTTCTCACGCGCAGTTATCGATCTCGTCCTTTTCATATTTCTACTGTGATCCCGTTTTTATTCAAATTGTATTAACTAGGTATGCTTATATTATTCTAGTTTTTGTTCTTTTTCCAACAGAGTTAAAAAAATTGTTTGTGATTTCTAATTGTATTCGTTTTCACAAATTACATGTAGCATTATTTTTCCGATTGCTTGTTCATTCTTCTATGGCAACTTTTGGAAGCAGCAGCAGGTTTTTTTATATTTATTTCTTTATGCAATGTTGTATTTTAATATGCTTTACATTTAATTTATCTTGCATTATCTTGCATTAATGTTGGGATGATTGGAAAAGTACCATTGATTGGGTTGTATATGAGGTTGTGATAGAGTGGAAAAGTATAGGTTCAGTTTTCTGGTATCACTTTATTTTTTCTTAGTATCAAATTTTTTGATTATCAGTAACTAGGTATCAGTTTTCTGAAATGGAAAAACTAATGTTATAAATTGAACATATTTTTACTAATGTTTTTATTTTTATTTTTTTTGACAGTGGTGATAACAGTCTTCTTTGTCTGTTTGTGTTGAATAATAACACTTTTAGCACTTGATTGTCTATCGATTGCTCTTTGTATGATTTGAAGAATGAGATATCAAGCCACCAAAGGAGAAACGTGACGCTGGTAGACCATCAATCAAGCGCAAAGGAGGATTTTCATATTTTCAGAATGAGCAAAACAGATGTGGCGAGTGCAAGCAGTTTAGTCATAATAAACAGAATTGTCAAGCTTCGAAGAGGATATGATTTGATTTTACATTTTGAATTTGTCCAGATTAATAAGTGGATGTGTGACTTGTTTTGATGGTTTATTGTAATTGAACCTTTTGGTATTAATTTGTATTCAGTATAGCATATTATCAAATTGATTTTAATTTCAGGTATTTAGTATAAGTGATAGTATCGGTTTTAGTATAAGTTATATGTTTTTACAGTATCAGTTCTGGTGTTTGTTTTTACAAGTTTTGGTATCAGTATCAGTTTTTATAGTATTAGTTTTTACCGTATTAGTTTTTACAGTACCAGTTTTTATAAGTTTTTACAAGTATCAGTTTTTACAAATTTTGGTATTAGTTTATACAGTATCAGTATCAGTTAGTTTGGTTGGAGATAATGTTTGTTTGATTGGATATAAACGACTTTAGTATCAGTTTTGGTTTGTTTTTAGTATCAGTTTCGTGTATTATAATACGTGCTAGAATTGACACCAGTACCAATAAATAATTAGAATGATATCTAGTGTTAGCAAAAACTAACATCAGCACTAATTGTTGTTTCATAAAGTATGTTGAGTGCCAATTTTAGCAAAACTGGTACTATTAGTCATAAGAACTGATACTCGGTTACTGTTTTGTATTGAAATATGATATGAAATTTGATAATATCATTATACAACTGATAGTTGCATCATAAAACTGATAATATTATGTGGGATCCATAGCTGCATGATAGAACTTACATTATACAATCTTGTTATAATATAAACAACAAGAAAAGAAAAGAACACCAACCACAACATATCATTCCAGGAGATCAATATTGTTTTTACAAGTAAGAGCAACATTGTTTTTAGAATAGAACATCATTACTTCATAAGTGCCAAATTGCAACAGAACGTCATTATTTCACAAGTACAAATTTCAACAGAATTACATTACTTTACAAATACCAAATTTAATTGTGAAAAAACACAATGTGAATTCAGTTCTTTCATTTTCTTTCTTCTTCTAAGCTTGACATGTATTTAGACAGACTCCAGCAATGTTCATCATCTGTCAATATTGCATGTACAATCTTTGCTCTTGTGGATAATATTTCCTTCTTAACAAGTTTTATTGGTATTCTGGTTTTGTTCACTGAAATGATGAATATCATTACAAATATTCCACAGTCAAGCATGTTGAAACCAAAATGTAATTTTAGTATCAGTTTGCATAAGTTGTATTATCAGGTTTATAATTAATACAAAACATTGAATTTCAAAGATAATGGTACAAGCATATAGTATACTTTGAATTAAAATATTTAACAGTTTTACTAGCACACTTAGTATCAATTTCTGTATGATACTTTAATATATATTTGCTAAATATTTTGTTTTATTTTTTATTATGTAGGTATCAGTTTTGTTTTTGTAGGTATCAGTTTTGTTTCTGTAGGTATCAGTTTCTTTTATGTAGGTATCAATTTTCTTTATGTAGTAACTCTTTATTCGAACTAAATGTTTATGATTGAGAGATAATATTTTTCAAAAATTTTGTTATGATTCAAATTGTGTTGGTATAAAGCATCCAAATTGTGTTGATGCTTTTTACATTCTTTCATCAGAATTTTCTCTTCATAAAAAACACTAAAGAAATTGTAGAAAGGAGTGCTCTTCAATATGTCCATCTGCGTTTTGGATAGAGCATTTTTTTGTTTTATCATTTTCATCGTTTTGAATACTGCTTGCAATCCACATCTATAAGCAGTTTCATGCTTTTTGTCTTCGGATTTTGATACTTTCTGCAGATCTGTTCGTGATCCGCCTTTAATGCATTTTGGATGTGGATTAACAAAATCATCATCATCCTATTATTTCAAAATAAAGACAATAAGTAATTTGTGAAACAAATTATGTTGAAACGTAACAATAGGTTGGGTATTAGCTGCAGTGAAATATCTTCAGTGCAATATGTAACAATTTTAAGTTTGCAGTAACTAGATATCAGTTTGTACTAAGTAGGTATCAGTTTTCTGTAAGTATGTATCATTTTTTTTCAAGTAGGTATCATTTTTTTGTAAGTAAGTATCAATTTTCTGTAAGTATCAGATTGCAACTAAATGATATTGACTATTATTTTACCAAACGATTTACACTAAATGATACTGACTATTATTTGCTGTAAGTAGGTATCAGTTTGTTGTAATTATTGGTCTTTTCTTTTACTAAATGATTTACAGGTATTATTTTTGCAATATCTATCATGTTATAAAGTTATAATGTTTTTTATTTTACTGAATTTAGTTGTTCTTCTTCTGACTCTTCATCTGCAACTTTTTTGCCTTCTTCTTTCTGAGATTTTTCCTGTTTAACATTTTTAATAATATTAGAATACATTTAACAATATGAAATTGTTAGTATTAGTTTCATAATTTTGTAATTTCAGTTACCTCAGTTTCTGTTTGTATTTTCTTTTGAATCTTTTTTTCATTTCTTCGTTTTGTTCTTTGTTCTCTTTTTTGCATATTTTCTTCAACTATTTTCTCTGCAACTATTTGTTGCTACATGTTCTCTTCTTTATTCTGTGTAAAAAATTCAATGTTACTATAATAAAATTATACTAACTTTGTTATACTTGATTTTATAGTATCAGTACCTTCTCTGGTATACTTTCTCTTATTTCTGGTCTGCTTTCAATTGTCGTATTTTTTCATGTCTTCTTTTTGTTCTTTTTTCTCTATTTTGCTTTTCCTCTTCTACTGATGTAGGTTTTTTAAGTTTTAACTTGCTGTTTTTTCCCTTTATTGTCTTTCCTATCATTTCCACTAGAGTTAGGTTTTCCTCTTCTATCATTGCATTTTGTTTTTGAATATCTACTGTTCGAAGTGATTCGACATTTTGATTTTCACTTTGTTGCTCCACTTCCGATGTAGCTACGTTTTTTTCAACTGTCGATTATGGTGCTTGTTGTTCGTCGGTTGTCGATTGTTGCGGTTGTGTTGGAGATGTAGATTTGTTTCTGGTTTGCGGTGCCATTTTTTTTTTGAGCAAAATTTCATCAAATTCTGAGTGAAAGCAAGGAGGAGGAAGACGAACGAAATTCTTTGTTTTGTTTTAAATTATATTTGGGCTTTGGGCTTTGTCCTTACGGTAAAAACTTTTTGCGCGTGTCCTTGTGAGTAATTATTTACTTCAATTTGTCCTTTAAAAAATTTTTCCCTTTTAAAAGTGCTTGGGGTCGTAGCGGTTTTGGTTGGTTTACATGAAGCATTAGTTATAGTCGGTCAATACATGCTTAAGGGTTTAACATACACCGATTTTAAGGGTTTTCTACTAAAATAACATTACATATATATCTTTATATTTATTTGTTAGTTTTGTGCAGACTTATTTTTTAATATGATTAGTTGGAGTATAATTGGAAAAAAAAGTTATAACCCCTAACACCCCAGTTTGATGGATTGAAATTTGCCTTTAAAATTACATTACGTCAATTTTCACCGGTTTTATAATCAACGATAACAGGTGTGAAAAAACTTACAAATAAGAGTTATGACAACACTTGAAATATAGAGCCGTCTAAAGCCAGTCAAAACCGGTAAGGAAAAAACTCTCAAGCGGAGCCTTACCATTCTACTCTTGTTCTCTTCTTCCTTTGCCACCTTCTCCCTCAGCTCATCACATCTGACTTCCTCCTCCAGCCTGCCGCAACCCATTAACCAAAACGCACCCACAACCAACCATCATCAGATCTCCAGGCTGTAGCAACTCATTATCTGATCTACAATCTTATACGTCGAATTCGCAACCCCTCCTACCTCATCAATCACCCAGATCTGAACATGAATCCACTAACATCGTTGATCCAACCTAACTCCTCCAACTCGCTTCACAATACCAGACCCGAACCTGACTCCGGACAACCACTCCACTCGCATGCAACCATGAATCACGAACCCAAATCCGCCGCCTGAACCTCCACACAATACTAGACTTCGTCAAGGATGGCTGAAATCTATTGGTCGTTGAACTTAATTCGGGGGTTGACAGCGACGAACAATTTTGGGTGATTGATAATGACGGCGGCAAGGGTGGGTTTCAAGTTGATGGGGGAAAGATGTAATGGTTGTAGAAGAAGGGTAAACATGGAATGAAAAAATGGAAAACAATTTGAAAAAAAGTGGGGTGTGAAAGACGAAAGATTGAGTGCAAATAGAATAGGCCTATCAAAATTTTCATCGCAGTGCTTGGACGTCATGTCTTAGCAAAGGGCATCGCGACAGGTGTTTCACTGCCGGTCGTGGTGCTCTTAGCCAAAAGGGCGGTGCCTTTAGCATCATACTTAATTTATGCAATGTTTAAGTGGCATTTGCTTTCTGAAAGAAGAAAAACTCTTAAATTTTATTGAAAAAACGATCTGTTAAAACATCTTGTTACCTATGGTAAAAAAAAAATCTTATTTCTTAATTACAATCAACGACACGATAACAACTGCAATAGGAATAATTGCTTTGTAGTTATCGGCTGATTTCTAAGTAAAAAAATATGTGTATTTTTGATGTGGAAAGCAACACTTTTTGCTTTTGATGTGCAATTTTAAAATTCCAATTTTTTTATGATGTTTTGTGAAGTTAATTATATTTGTCTTTGTTGTTTGGTTTAATTATCCCACTAAATAAAAAAACCTAAAAAGGTTATTTTGCTCTTATGAAAACAACAATTATGTTTATGTGTGTTGTATTTATAACAGGTTTAAAACAATACTATAATTTGAGTGTTGTATTTAGAATTATTGTTTAAATCTTTTCAAACTGATCAATTGGACTATAAAATTGTTATATTCGAAGTTAAGATTCTAAAGATATAGGATTTTTACACTTTGGGTCAAATGGTTGTAACTGTGTGAACCCATTTGTCTGTCGATATAAACAAAGCTTTGAAACCCTAAAGAGCAAATCACCAACTCAAAACACATTTTAATCCCCGAATTAATTTCGAAGGTGATTAGTCTTTAATCCCAAATCACGTTAGAAAATTTTGATCCCAAACCACACAAATTATATACCAAATTGAATACCTCGACAAGACAAAGCATGCTTATCAATAAGACTTTCGGAGTGGTCAATAATGGGTTTTGAAGTTGGTGGTGCTGGTTAACGGGTGGAGGGCGGTCAAGATAGGAGATGGGAGTTGTGTCCTCATGTTCATCATGACTTGGTGAGTACAATGGTGGCTCTCGATGGTGGTACAAGTCAATGACGCGATCGGAACAACCTAATCTAGGATTTCGGCCAGTTTGGCGGCATTGAAGCCAGTCGGTGCTGAAGTGATGCGAGGGTGGCATGGTTGCAAGATCATTCTAGAGGTGAGTCTGGCTTAGCTAACAATGGCCTAGTGTAGTGGTGTGAGGTGGTCAAAGCGACGCTTGACTGAGTTGGGCTGGGATCAAAAGAGACGAAGTGTTAGCATTGAGTGCACTTTTAAATTTTAGTCCCTTTAATATTTGCAAATTAAACCATGTATCTATAATAGTTGTAACTTTTGCATATATCTCTGATTCATGCATGATTTGAGGTGTTGGGATCCTTGTGAGATTACAGACATTCTGGCATATAGTTTGTTGGATTTGGAGAGAATATGTGAAAGTGCATTAGTGGAACTCAAAAGTAGTAGGTTATTTATTATTTGAACAATTATATTATGTTGACATCACGTATGCTAGTAAAACCCTGACATGGAACATTTTTGTTTGACATTATATGTTTACATTGTTGATTAGTAGTTAATGTTGACATGGTTGTATTATAACATTTATTGGATTGTATATTGATTAGATTGTCATATGATAGATAATGGTATATTAAGTTATTATATTGCAGTAATGTTGTTGGGTTATGATAACTATAATATAATTATATTTTAGTTTACTAAATGTTAAACAAAATTATGAAGTAAATATTATATATAGTTTTGAGACAAAAATTAGTCAGCACGTAATTTAATTTGAGTATAAAACTATTTAGAAAACATATGGGATTATTAATAGATTTAGAGTAATATTTACGAACAATATATTTGAAATGGTTTTTAAAGTAAAAAATAAAGAATAGAGTAATATCACACTACAATGGAGCCTTTCGCATCTGGTGCGGAACCAAAGATACGACTATTTCGCTCCTTCCAAATTGCCTATATGGATGTTGAAATGGCTACGCCGGCTTTATTTGCTTCTGCACTTGTAATTGTATTTGTTTGTAATATTATTTATCTTTGGGTGTAATGCAATAATTTCTATTTGCTCGGCTAGCTATTTCAATTTCAACCTACACCACTTCCAAATATAATAGGAGAACTAGAATTGGAAGAACAAGTGGTCCCTATTTTCTAGATGATTATTGCAAAGAACACAATTGGAATCAACAACTATACATTTTGTAAAAGTCTATCTTTACTTAACAATGTATTTGTCATAGCTTTGTAGAGACGCACCGCCATTTTAGGGCAATGATTTTGTCGTATACAAATTTTGCACATCCCAATTTTTTAAATTTGGTTCTAAATTAATTCTAAACTAAATGAAGGAGTATTTACCACTTTGGTTCAAGTTCCATGTCTAGTAGTCTACATTTCTGCCCTCATAGATTTGTATTCTTTGAATGTTTTATCTGGCAACCCCAAAAAACCTACATCTGCCCACATGACATTCACCTTCGTTTAAAATGTCTTCCACTAATATGTGTCTACCTCTAAATCGAACTAGAATGTCATGTCCTAACTTTTCAACTAAACTACTTCCTTGTATCCATGGTTCAAACCAAATTAAGGTAGCTTTCTCATATACTATTCTTCTATCAAGGCAGTTTAGAGCATCTTTCCTAATTCTGAGTAGATACTTCCATATGCCAGAGTCCTCATTCTTTGTACTCATGTCCTAGAAGGATTGGTCCCTGATGTATTTATAGTGAATCCACTTGACCTGGATCCCTCGCTTTGTTGATAACTCTTCATATTAACTTAATTTCCGTTGTTTTATTTATCTCTACAAAATCTCTTAAACCAAGCCCTCCTTTTGCTTTCTATTTACAAACTATGCTCTAAGGATTTTACATGATTTTTCTTTCCTTGAGAAGTTTGTGTGAATTTTCACAACTTAGTTGATGGTAGCTTTTGGTAGGGGAACGCTTACATTCAGAACTACGCTATCGGATAAATAAAGGATTACAAGCTCCAATTGCAATACTAAGTAGATGGCTTTCCCATCCTTGAATCCTGCTTTTAATTCTCACTATCATGGTATCAAAGTACAACTTTAACAGCCCGCCATCCGTGACATTTCGACCACGTCTAAAAATGGCACTATCATCGCGGATGTCGTTGACGGTGGAACGTTTTGAAGTAATATATATAACACAGATTAAAGAGCTATCTACAATATTCTGCACTTTCTGAAACTCACAGCAGAAGGAATAAAATAATTGAAAAATACCATAATTCCAGATAAATAAAATAAGGTGTAACTAATAATCTTCGGCTACAAAATATTCCTAAACACAAAAAATAAGTAAAGATCCTGAGTATTTGGAAATATATTAAATAACTAGTAGGTAGATAATAGATAAATAAATACACGTCTTCTTCGCACCATCGCGCCTCCAAATAACCACTAATCCTCTCTACCAACCTACCAGAGTATAATTAAAAAGAAGAAAAAGATAGACAGGGTTAGACATATGTCTGATGAGTGAAATGCATCATGTAGAGTATAATACTAAAAAGTTAGTAAAAAACACTTATGTTCGAAAATTATACCTTAATCTGTGCCACATGCACCCAACAAGTCAGCTAAACGTAATATAATACTATACTAACATCGTATGCTAAGGTCTCGCTAAAATTTATTCCATGCCATATCATTTTCACATGATTAAACCCAAAGTCCCAACTAACTATCGCCAAATCATATACCAAGAACTCAGCTTCTTAGACTATCGTATATTGAGGACTTAGCTCTCCCGACTATTGTATATTGAAGACTCGGCTTCTTGGACTATCATATAATAAGGACTCGGCTCTTTGGACTATCGTTTATTGAGGACTTAGCTCCTTGGATTATCGTATATCGAGGACTCTGCTCCCTGGACTGTTGTATATTGAGGACTCAACTCCTTGGACTATCATATCTCTAAATACGAACCATTTACAACGAACATGTCCACCAAGACAATTTTCCAAAGTATCTCAACCACTACAAACCATGTACTAAAACATTTCTCGTCTCGTCACAATCTTGATGCTGCAAACCGCGTGTGAAACAGAGTCTGTATGCAAGAGATACAAGCATTTAAAGATGATGGGCATTTTTGTAATTCTTTATTTATTTTTATATTAATATATATTTTCAAATACCGTATACATCTATATTGTATGCATCTTCTTCCCGTTCCCTGCTATAGCACCTCATACATTCCAAACTTCGAAGCCATCTCTCGAACTTGTCGTAGCCGCCGCATCTGACCATGTGTCGATGATTCGACATCGGAACATGACTCCCCATGTCGTTGTCATCCTGACGTTGCCCCATGTCTCCTCTCCATCCCCCTTCAATAGAACACCATCACTAACCATAATTACTCCAATTATGGTGAACTCTAACGTGGTTGACCCATCCGACACCAGCATGGCGACTTACTCGGCCTCCTTTTCACATCCATGTCCTCCAATCGACCTATCGTCGTCATTTCACTATTGGGTCGAAACGGATGATTCAGATTTACCAAAATTTCAGCGCGTCTTATAGTTAATCCGTAAACCCAGTCGACGACGAACACCACCGATTTGTCATCGAGAACTACAATATTGGTATATAATATGTCTAGGTTGGAACGCTTTTATATTTCACACTTTAAATTAGAGAGGGATTAACTTCCGCTAAATACAATTGATAAAAATTCACTATTTTAATCATCTAGTCATGGCATACTACATCCTAATCATCTATGTATAAAAAAACCAATTTTAATTTCTAATTACATCATTTATAATTTGGTTTAAAACCATAAGGGGTGAATTACTACGTCTTATCAATATATACACAAATAGAAAGAGTTCCACTCACCAATTAGTTATGCATCCCCTCTGATTTGATGCAGATCCTTCCTCTTCATCGCTGCCCAGAATTTACACACCCTCAAAACTGCAAATTCCTAGATATTTTAGATTCATTTACATAGGTCTCTTTGTGGTGAACGATTTCATATATTAATTTATTAAATTTGGATTTGATTTGGAGAATCTATAATTAGTTTAGGGATTACGGTTTTAGAAGTGGAGCAAAGATTTTTTAAGTAAAAGAAATAGATTTAGAGATCTATTTATATGCTGAAAACAATAATATATGGGCTGAAATTTCGTAATCGATATATTACGAAAATACCACTAGGTTTAATCCTCTATAGTTTTTGATCTGTTTTGTTAAATTTGACAATTTATATATGTTTTCTGACTATAAACGATATTCTAGACGCAATGGGATAAGTCTTGAAGCCTAATTCCAGCTTTTATATAAAAATTACTATTTTGCCCTTTATGTAGAAATTCTAGTGTACAAACATACAAAACAAACATAACTACATTTATCTAGCACCTACCATACAACACAAGAAAAAACACAACTAAGAGTATGTAATACATACGATAGATAAAAATAAAATGATATGACGTGAGATGAGTGCAAATGCAACTAAATCGATCTCCTATATGAATGCATATGTAGTGACCACCAAAAATGTATTCAAACATCCTAGTATATGCATATATACAAATTCTAAATGTATGCGCATCCATTTATCCATATGCCACACCATATCGAAAAGGAAGTAAATAGAAATGTCCGTAAACAAGCAATAAGTAAGTGCATAACAAGGAAGCAATAAATAGTGTATACATGTACACAAACATAATCTTTAACCTAAGTTAGAACACACATAAATATAAATATCTAACACGGTAAGAACTAACTAGTATAACTGAAATAAAGAAACCATAACAACCAAAACATGTCATAAGGATGTGCATACAAACAAATGCTAGCATCCATGTATCCATACCTATGTCAAGTAGCTAGCTAGAGCAACCATACAAATAACTAAACGGGTAAACTAACCTACAAAATAATTGAAAAAGAACTTATTGGAAGAGTGCTTGTTATGGGAAACTTGAATTCTCTCCTCGAGTTCCCATGTACTCCCATCCAAACTTTTTCCCCGTTATACTTGGACCAATTCCATTTCTCCATTTTTATGTCGTATCACATCAAGCTCTGAGATGCGAATAGCCTACATAGTACTATAGACTCCTCCTCTATGTTCACCTTATCAAGCTGAGTAAGCTTTATCAGAACCGCTAAATCATCAACTTATGTTCACAAATGCGATAAACTAAATGTTTATGAACACTCACCAACTTTTCAAGAAGCCTCACTCAAACGTGTTGACTCCCCTATTCTCTATAAAATCAGGAAAGGTCCAACAACTGATGGTGCTAGCTTTCCCACACAACATATCTCAATAACGAGTCCTTCATCTACACCACACCACCCATGGCGAACTCTACGTACGCTTATCCTATGCAGTTTCCACTCCTTTGCATACCATTTCAACTTTCACTGAGGTGTCTATAATCATATAACATGCAATTGTAACTTTAATTTAAATAGATTGCACTACTGGCGTATCTCCATTGTTACATATCTTGCAGCATACTATGTAACCTACTTCTTCATCCTCGACCAGTAGAAAATTCTCTTTGTATCGCGGTACATTTTATCACCATTTAGAGGAATAGTTATCCTAGAGTGATGATATTCACTAGGTACCTTGTCCATCACTAGCCACTAGCACACCTAACCTTCCATCCATCTTTTGCCTTTCTTCACGATAAATGGAATAGTGCTCCAGATGAGTAGATTTCTCGTCTTTCTCTAATTGCTGAAAAATACTAAGCTTCTTCTTTAAGTCCATGGGCACGACAATATGATAACGAAGGTGTCTCCCTTCTAAGTTGACTAGCATTTTGGATTCTTAGGTAAACCCCATACTCATCACCATTTAATTATGGACATCATAGACGAACGATGCCTAACTTTGGTGAACACAATATTACTTCAACTAAAAAACTAAACTTAACTAACAACAAACCTAATAAGTCATAAATAGAAGTATCTAGGCGTCACTTTGTACTATCCTAAAATCAACCTAGTAATTCCTATAACATAAACTCATAGACTCTTCACTTATTTTTTCAAGTGCATCGGGCATCGAAAATAGGTTGTGCAAAAAATGTCACTATTTTGGAAAGCTAACTTAATAAGATAGTTCATTCAATCCAATTGATGACTGAAAAGAACAAACCTTACCTCTTTGTCAGTTTTTCTTCC
This sequence comes from Allium fistulosum, assembly GCA_030737815.1. Classification (NCBI taxonomy): domain Eukaryota; kingdom Viridiplantae; phylum Streptophyta; class Magnoliopsida; order Asparagales; family Amaryllidaceae; genus Allium; species Allium fistulosum. The sequence goes on from CM060906.1 coordinate 334,234,230, forward strand.
AAATCACCAAATCTCACCTTCCTTAAAATCACCTTTATACCTTAGTACATTCGAGTCAAGACATTTAATTCATGTTTTGAAATCATACAACCCTTGATACTTTGAAAATAATATTTACTTCACATGCTTGTGAAGTCCTATAAACTAACATATGGCTAGAGTACCATTATGTACATTTCGATACTTAAAAAACACTTTACATATAATACCTTGATGGTATCTTCTCTGACATAGAGTCCTCATTAAATCACTTCCAAAATGTAACTAACGATGCAACTCAATCTTGAATAGTGCCTCGCTCTACTAACTGGAAATATAATGCCTAGTCACCAAATAGCATAACCTCCATAAACTGCACGAACTTTATATAGGAACATCGGAAAATGGATCGATGTCCTAACATTGTGAACAAGACGTTTAGCACCTGTCACATTTAACTACTCATACATGATATCAAGATCACACCCTAATGGTACACACCTAAATGCTAAAACCGTGACCTAAACGGAAATGATTCCCCTCTTTGGTTACTTTATACATAATCATAACTCAAGGGAAGCATACTATAGTATAACATAGCACAACAACAACCCAAGAGAATCTACCTTAAAATAATAGCTAATACTTCGGTGTACCACAAACCAAAACAACCACATGTGTCATAACGCTAACCGATACCACTGTATAACAACACTCTCCATAAACAAGTATAGTCGTACTTTATCATCGACTGTTTCATAAAACAAACTTCTAGGGGGAACTTCACACTCAACCATGCTCTCACGCTTCCAACATCTTATGTGAGTGTATCACAGCCCTTAACATCAACATATTGCCATTTGATTTAATGTCTCTTTTCTATAACTCTATTGCAAAATATTTTGGCTTATGATTGTCTCGCTTTAATATTAAATAAATTTAGCCAAATCTCATCTCTCAAGTTGTCTTATTATAAGATCCAAATACTTAAACCATATTTTGGGTAAATTGACATAAAATGGCATTTGCTTGTTATTATTACAAAAAAATCAATTTGATACTCTACCCTTCCAACTCAAGCATCGATTGAAAAAGCCACCAGATCTCTATTCTAATTTTTTCTTTATCTAAATCTTCCAACACTTCCCAAATCTGTTACGTTCAATACTAGAAGTCCTTAGCACATTGGCATATTGACTATTCTAGCTAATTCACTATAATTAATTCAAACATTATAGGTTGTGCAATTATTTTCTAACTCCATCCAAATTTCAAGTGAAAATATCATTTACTTTTTTCAATTCAGTTTTTAAATAAAAAATCATTAATTTCTATTTTCATTTTTCATAAGATTAGCAAATTTCTAAAACTATAAAGTTGTCTACCGATTTTAATAAACTTTAATAAAAAACATATTTTTTTTCAAATTAAATTCTACTTAAATAAACTTCAAAAATGTTTTACTTTAGACATTTCATACCATAAACCAAATCTATTTCAATTTAATCAGTTCATATGTATTCTTATGTCTCCATATTAAACAATTTATATAATTTCAATTTCCAAAGTTAATTTCTTTTCCACAATTCTAAAAAATATTTAACTTTCATAGCTCAATTCTTTATTATTTTACCAATTCAATAACTTTGGTTATTTTCTTAAGTAATATACTTCATTTTTACAACATTATTTCATATAATTCATAAACATTTTATAACATATATAAGTATATATCATTTAATTTATAATTAGCAAATTTCCAACATCTTTAAACAATACATCATGTATATACATAAAAATATATTTTTAAAATTTTCATATCGAATCCTGAAATAATTTCCAAAATTTTAAATCATTTGTTAATGTGTAGTTTCAAGAGTTTATAACACAAACCCTTCATTTTTAATACGAAAATACATACATATTAAAATAGAGAAATTCCATAGTTTTAAAATAATATTTTTTTATATCCTTTTTTATTTTTAATTTAGATTCTATCTAAAGCGGTTCAATTCAACTTTGAAAAATAGATATGTAAAATGTATCCTTTTTAATTTTACTTTTATAAATAAGATATTTTCACAAAAGTGTAAAGAAAATGTAATTTTTTTCCTCAAAGTGTGACAGAAATATTTATAAAATAAAAGGCATTCAAAAGATGCGTTTTCCTTACTTTTTAATTTAATTTAAAAAATTTCATTTTCAAAGTACACATTAAACTATAAGTGCATTAACGTGCCTTACATTAAAAATTTTGTAAAAATAAAAGATTTAAAATACTCATGTAAAATTACCTTTTATTAAGTTTTTCCCATGTTTAAAGCTTAAATAAGGGGTTACTAGTTCAATACATTAAACAAACCTTCCATATTTTTACAAAAATCTCAAACATTAATATTTTTTGTTTTTTAGGAAAACGTTTCAAACTTTTAAGTACTTTATTTGAAGTGGCTCATAACTTACACAAGCCCAACTAGGTCATGCAATCTAACAAGGCTTCAAGTGCCTCCAATACCCTTTATCAATATCACACTTATTTTCTATGGACTCATGGGTACTGCTCTTCTTCTTATTCATTCTTAGTCCCATATTTTACTTTACTACATTGGTACAGAGACCCTCTATTAACAATCCTTTATGAGGTAAATAATAACAAATGCGATGGATTTATTTTTCACCTCAAAACTTTTTTAATCTTAAAATTTATTTAACTCAGAGTTGTTTGCTTCTATAAGGGATAAGCCAACAACTACCTCTACGAGTAAAAATATGTGGGGTGTGGTGTGTGTACATGTGTGCATGTAAATATACATACAAATAATAGAATATTACAAATATGCTCTCTCATACGCCATAATTTAGTAGGAACTGCCTAACCCAAGCTTTGATACTAAATATAACAACTCACCATCAACGACATACCGACCCATGTCTAAAAATGACATTGTCATCGTGAATGCCATTGATGGTGGAATGTTTTGAAGTAATTTATATAACACAGATCATAGAGCTATCTACAATATTCTACACTTTTTGAAACTCACAGCGAAAGGAATATAATATAATAGTAAAAAAGACCATAATCCCAAATGAATAAAAGAAGAAATTGTATTCGGTTATAAAATATCCCTAAACACTAAAAATAAATAAAGAGTCTGAAATATGGGAAAATATCAAATAGATGGTTGATAGCTAGTAGATAAATAAATACACGTCTCCATCACACCATCGCGCCTCCAAGGCACCACCAATCCTCTCTATCGACCTATCAGAGTATAACTAAAAAAAGAAAAAAGATAAAGGGTTCAGACGTATGTCTAGTGGGTGAAACACATCATATAAGTGTATAAAACTAACAAGCTAGTAAAACAACACTTATGTTCTAATACCATGCCTTAACACGTGTCACATGCTACCAATAAGTCAGTTAAACATAATATAATACTACATCACATGCTATGGTCTCACTAAAATTTATTCCATGCCTAATCATTTGCAGACGATTGAAACCAGTCTCAACTAACTATTGCCAAATTATATATTGAGGACTCAACTCCTCGAACCGTCATATATTGAGGACTTAGCTCTCGGACTATCATATATTGAGGACTTAGCTCCCAGATTATCGTATATTGAGGACTTGGCTCCCTTGACTACTGTATAATGAGGAATCAACTCCCTGGACTATTGTATATTGAGGACACAACTTCCTATCACTACAAGAAAATCTAGTTTCAGTAGCAAATATTGGTAGTGTTTCTTCCAATGTGCTACTAATATAGCTTTCGTTGATAAAAATTTTTCCTCTACCACTACTAAAATGTTTGCCGCCCATCCCGCTAATAACTTGGGTCAAAAAAATTCCTCTACCGCTGCTTTTCTTCTTTTCCTCTTCGTGTTATTCTATTTACTTGAAAAAGAAAACCAAAAGAAATTCGTAATCTCCGCAAACCCTTTTTCACGCTTCTTCTATTTTAATCTTGTTCTCCCTTAATAAAAAAATCACAATCTCCAAAAATCTCAAATTCACGCCGCCTAAAAAGGTCTCAGCTTGAAAAATTCGCACCCTGTGCTTCTCCACACCGCCGTCGGTTCGAGTGTAGATTGTCAGGGAAGTTGTCATGTCATTGCTCTTCATCTTGAATCGTTGGATCTGGAGTCACATGAACATTAAGGCAGTTGTCAATTAGAAATTGCTTCATTGGAGATGTTATCGTGGTTAGAAGATTATCGTTGAGATTTAAATGTCATTGCTTGCATCTTGTCAAAGTTCGTCATATCGCATCGTCATTGACCGGGTTGCCGCCGTTGAATAGTCGAAGTATGTGGCGCAGTTGATTACATATTATGTATGCAGTTTGCCTTTTTATAATCAATTTTAACATATGCATCCTCTCATATCTTACATAATAAACATACAACAGTCGATTAGTCAGACTCGGGTTATGTGCTATAATTTACTAGTGAAAACAGAACTTTAATCCAAATTTTGAAGTGCCTTTAAGAGTGTGAAATCGACCCATTATAACTATTATGGCATATACTAACGCTTTGGGTTGAAAATTCGACTGGTTTAGAATGATTCGGGTGCAAAACTAAGGGCAGTAAAGTAGAATATATATCTTTTGAACAAGTCCATACACATACTCTAGGCTATGTAATTTTGTAGTTCGTTTAGCTAGTACTAGTCTTACTTGGGAACAATTTATAAAGGTGAAATTGTTTGTATACGAAATCCTAAACTTGGAAATTTTGAATATGTTGTATTGTATAGTAATTCAATTTGGTTAAAAAGCAAGTCATTCAAATTTTAAACTAAACTGTTTTACATTGGTAGATGGTATGAGTGTTGATGAATAAGATTCTTTGGGATATTTTTCGAAAGCCTTTTAATTGGATTTTATCAACTTTTCTATAAAGAGGAGATGATTGTATATTTGGTTAGGGATTTGAACAAAATTATACTTATTAGTCTTTCTTGATCACAAATTGCAGCTGCTTCTTCATGTTCGGTTCCTCTTATCATAAGCTCATGTGAATTATGATATATTACCATAATCTATCATATCATAAGCTCGAGTCCATTATATGTACCTGAATTTTCAAATATATGTGTTGACTTTTGAAGTTTCCAGTATATATAAATTTTAAGACACATATGCCAAGAACCATTTATGTATGATATGGGTTCATTTGTGTATGGTTTTGAGTAAATACAGTTTTTCATACATTTAACTATTGAAATAAGTAAACAGTTTCAAGCATGTCTTGTTTTTAGAAGGTGTGAAGGTTTCAAGTGCATGTGATTTTAGAGGCTTCGCTAATGCGGGTTTTGAGTTTGGAAGTAATTTCAAAAGATGAAGAGTTTCAAATGTAAAAACTTTGAATATACATACATACATAGATAAATATATAGGTTATATGAGCAGTTTTTGAAGCTTAAATCATGTTCAACCATGAACGCCTGGGTTCCAAGTTCTAGGTTCAGGGATAATATGGAAAATTCAGTTTTAAATAATACGAAAGTTATGAGAACATGTCAGTATCATGAACAAAGGTGCCTGTGCTTTTAATTTTTTGAGTCTCATATATATATAAGATTAATTTTGAAGTATATCCTGCTTGCAAAAGAGTACATGGTTTTATGTTGTTTTGGAAATGTGAAGTTTCTAATATATGTTAGTTCTGGGCATATGGATAAGGTTTCTTATGAAAATCGAGTCTGACATTTATTAGCCTATGGGTATATAAAAATCTTGGAATGTGTTTATCATATATAGTTCTGAACTTATATAATTTAAATGAACTCAGTGCTTTATGATTTCAAATAAGTAAAGTATTATGCGGCATATGAATTTCGGATTCATATGTCTCTAACAAATCTGTAGTTTTGAGTATTTGTAACTGTTTACTATATGCATAATTTCAAAAAATAAACTTCAGGTTCTGTTAAGAAGAAATTTTAGATATGTAGTACATAGTTTTCAAATGCCTTCCAAGCTTATAACTTCAGATATACTTGAGAAGTGATAAAAGTGTGAAGTTTTAGATAGGTCTTAAACATTAGCCTTTCAAATACATATAGACTGTTGTGCACATGAGTTCCTAGGGGTAAAACTAATTTCATTATAATTTCTTAAATACGCATGATGCTATGAATAAGTACAAATCTAAGCATTCAAACTTGCAATCCTAAACATATAACAGTTTGAACATGTAATAATGGCCCGATTTAGAATATTTTGTCGCATATGAGTTTATCTTATGTAAAATAAACATATATGACTTTATACGATCTCAAGTTTTGGGGCGACAAAACTTTTGCGAAGGCATATATTTCGGAGCTTATCAAGGAAATATTCAAGTTCCAGAGCATCGAGTCCTTACTGTAGAGGAGAAGAAAAATCTTTTAATATGCTGTGTAATATTTAATTTCTTTAATATGCTGTGTTTAATGGTACATATATTGTTGCTCTGTTTTCAGTTATGAAAACTCAATGGAGACACTGTAAATTATTTCCAGCAATGCACGGTACTAAAGATACTTTCCCAAGATTTGTACCATAGGCAAAAACATATAATTGTTACCATACGCAAATGTAAGTTTTATACACACACATAACAATAGCTTAATTAGTAAGTATGTGTAAACATAATATGTAACGCTAATGGTTACTGACATCGTCTTTTGAGTCTTCAAACGTTTGTGTAGCCATGTAGAAAGGCATATGTGATGGAAGTGAGATCAAGTTCGATGACAATGCAGTTGTTTTGGTTATCAAGAAAGAAGGGCCGATAGGTGCTCGTGTTTTCGAACCTGGAGACGCCATGATATGCTCAATTTTGGTATTCTTTATTTCTTTATAGGTAACTGATCCTTTTACCTTAACTGTTTCATCCTAATAAAACCTTTACTTGATATCTGATCATATATTTAGTTCATAGTGTAAAATAGCTTGTGAAAATGATAAATATCCAATATGCCTTATAACAGTATATTGTAAAAACTACTCTATAATGTTTCTAGGTTTTTCAGTTACTTCTGGATATGTGCTATGGGTAATGAAAGAAATGCTTGTTACAGCAGACAACATGCCACGGACTTACAAAACAAGGTATATAACTAAGGCCTTTTTATAATGCAACACTTGCATTTTTAGTTGCTTTAAGCAACTCATTTTTTTAATGCAAGTGGGAATATCCTACATGGTAGTGTTGAATCTGTTAATTATGAGCGGAGCTAATAGCAGCACCAATAAATGTTCAGACATATCTATCTTGCCATGTATTCAGCAAACTCAAACGATGATTAACAAACTTTTCTTCAATTCATTCATTTTCTCCTTATTTTTCCTCATTTCGCAAGAAAGCACTCTTGCTAAAATTGAACGTAGGTAACGTTGCCTTATGTGTATCTGTGGATACATAATGCATTATATCTTGGCAATTTTACAGTAAATTTCTTTGCATATGCTGTAATCTAAATTCAGCAAATAATATAATGTTTTTATTACTTTTGATTATTTTTACTTGAGAGTGGATTCCCTTGTACAAATTGGGAAGAAAATGGGCAGGTCAAATTTGGATTTCAAAGTTGATCCATGTACCGGACATGGAAATTGGTCCATTCCCAACCCACTTAAAGGATTTGAAAGCTTTGTAACTTGCAATTGTTCTCTAGCTGTTAACAACACTTTGTGCCATATTACTAGCTTGTAATGTTGAACCATTATCTGTTTATGGTTTTTTATTTATGATTCTGCTTCTTTTTATTTGTTGTAGGTTATAAAAGGATAAAACCATTCTGGAACTTTTCCACCAGAGATTGCTAAGCTTAAATATCTTCTACAGGTGTATGTAATTTTAGTTTTAATGTATTGTTTCTACTCAACTTCTATTAGAAAAGTTCCCTTCTTTAAGCCAGTAACCATGAAACTTGTCATTTTCATGAACTTTATTTTATAAAATAGATTAATAGTTTTTATGTAATTTTATTTATAAATTTTTTGAGTATGCGAGCATAAGATTATCAAGCTTCGATTGAATTACTTAGCAAAGTTTATGGAGATGATGTTCGACAAGTGTTTGACAACAATTTTCTTTCCTTTTTTATACTATTTTTTAATAACAAGCAGCAAATATGAAAGAATTAAGTACAAAACACTTGTTATCGAGCTAATTCAACTTTTTTAACTAAATTGATACTTGTTTGTCCATATACTTCTACTTTTACGAACCACTTAAAAGTCAAAAATCAGACCTACCTTTAATTAGTTACAAAAGATGTTGTTTCCAAGTGGGTTCTAAGATCCTAGAAAATGCATTTTGCTCATAAAACTATGAAATAGGTGTTTGTCCCTAACACATATTTCAGAAACTCAACAAGACTTGCATCATTATTGTGATTCAGACCCATGATTCAGTACATATCCTCTATGGTAAACGTGTTTATCTGCAGAGCCACAACAATTGATACACTTGAAACTAAAACTTAAATAAACCATTTTTCCTAAAACTGTCTACTCAGATTAATCGTTATGTCATTGCACATGTATTACACAAATGTAGTTATACAAGAGGGCTATCACAAATAAATGGAAGTAACTGACACTACAGTTGTTGCCTAATACAGTTACGGCAATGTGAATTTAGGGAATATTTTTGTTTTAGAGAACCCAATTGATAGAAAACGACAAGGGTAAAGAAAATTGTACATTTCAATTACTGGATGGATGCATCATCGATGGATTACGGACGTTCCAGATACTTTTTCATATTTTATAAGATTTAACTTGACCATAGTACTGAATACACAATCTGCCCATAGTACTGAATACACAATCTGCACATAGAATGAAATCCAGTCAGACTTCTAACCCAGTTTTGATCTGAATATCTGTGTAAATTGAAAATTGTGTATTCGTTGGGGAACTATATAGGATGCATATAAAAATAGAACAATTTTTGTTAATATGTGTTAATATAGAATATCGAGTTATAGATTACATGATTTTCATATATACATATATATACATATATATATATATACATATATATATATACATATATATATATATACATACATATATATATATACATACATATATATATATACATACATATATATATATATATTGTTGATTGTTAAACTCGTTTGCAGGTAATTAGCTATTTCGAAGCGAAGACCGTCGACAACAAAGAACTATTGGTAATCAAGCAACGAACATGAATTTAATTGTTATATATGTTGTCGTATTTTGTTAGTACCATTTGTGGAAACTTGTCTGTGAATGCTTGTAGTATGTGATTTATTTTGTTGAAAAACTACTATCGAATTGATTATGGATATTATATTTGATTGTGAGATTAGCATGTTTTTGCAATTATTTGAATATGATGATCATATGATTGATTGTTTGTATATGCTAATTATGTGTTTTAATTGTTTGTTTGAATATATGTAAAAACGCTACTGAAAATCAAAAAAAGCATATAAACAAAAAATGCAACCAAAAAATGAAGACTTATGGTAGCGTTTTTTTAACCCTACAGAAAAAACCTATAGCTGCATTTAAAAGTGACTTTTGGTAGCGTTTTTTAAATCCTACAGAAAATACCTATAGTTGCATTTAAAAGTGACTTTTGGTAGCGTTTACTACAACGCAACAAAAAGTTTTAGACTTTTAGTTGCATGTCGTATAGCAGCGTTCTCTAAAACGCTACCATAAGTTATGGTAGCGTTTTTTCAACGCTACCAAAAGTCTTTTCTCGTGTAGTGTATATTATCATACATTGAAGACTCAACTCTTGGACTATCATATATTGAGGACTCGGCTCCTTGAACTATCGTGTCACCAAATACAAACCATGTATAATGAAATTGTCCACTAGGAAATTTTCCAAAGCATCTTAAAACATACCAAACAATATATTACAATGTTCTTTGTATCGCCGCGATCCTATTGCGCAAATCGCGCATGAAATGGAATCCTATGCGAGAGATACAAGCGTTTAAAGACGAGGGGCATTCTCATAATTATTTATTTATTTTTATATCAATATATTTTTCCAAATAATGGGTACGCGTGTATTATACGCATCTTCCTCATGTACCCTACTACAATACATCACGATTCCAAACTTCACCGCTGTCTTTTGAACTTGTCGCAGCCGCCGCATTTGACCATGTGTTGACGATCTGACATTGGAACCTAACCCCACGTCATCGTTGTCCTAACACTGACCTCAGTCTCCTCTCTGGCTGCCTCCAATAGAGTGTCATTGCTGGCCGCAATTACTCTAATTTCGATGAACTCTGACATGATTTGACTCATCCAACACTAGCACGACGACCTACTCGACCTCCTCTTCACATCCATGTCCTTCGATCATCCTACTGTCATTATTCCTTGTTGGATTGGAATGGATAGTCCATGTTTATCGAACTTTCTACATGTTTTATGGTAAATCCGTAAACCTAATCGATGATACTACCGGTGGGTACATATTGTAACAACCTGCCATTTTCGACCTTCTAATTTAACATAACTCATAGTATGTAAACCCCAAAAGCCTAAAATGACATGTCGTTGGGTTAAGATAACAAGAGATAAAACAATATAATAAAATCCATCAATCTCTTTTTTAACTCACAGCGGAAGGAAATAATATATAATATAAATCAAATATCGCTTTACTTTAAATGAAGGATCCAATGTATATACATAATCAAATATAATGAAACCAATCCAAATCCACACATACAACCAATGTCAGGTGATTATTTACATACAGATCTATATATAATATTAACGCTTTCGTCATCTGCACCATCTAGCATCACTTGATAAAATACTCCAGTTTAGGGAAAACATAAGGAGAGGGTCAGTGTAGCGAATGGAATTTTCGACCCTCAAAAATCGACACTAATACGTCCATTATATTGCATACCGAGCATTCAATTGCCGGAAAAACCGATTGTAGCGGGAAAAAGAAAATAAAGAGGGAATAGAATTTCACACGAATGGAATAACATATATTATTAATCAAAAAATCTTTTATAGCAGAAATTTTACAGACATATATCAGAGTCAAACCTATATTCAGCATGGACAGTCATAAATCCTCTGTCCTTACAAATGCCGAAAACAACAAAACAAATATAGTGGAAAATAGAATACGTTCATACGTTGAGAAAGATCTCCATCTCTCATCTGGAAACTCCAAGCATTCTCGGTTAAACCTGAAACTACTCGAATTTGACCCGAGTATTAAAAATACCCGAATCAGGCTTGATACACTAGCGTGGGTCATAATTTATAAATATATATGATGGTGTCATAGATCGACTTTGTTGTCGAACAAAACTCTTTTTGAAAAAGAAGAGTACCTCAAAAGACCACGCCACATATAAACACAGACGGGGTTTGTACCTTATGATAGTAAAAACATTTAATACTTAAACCATTTGATATTATTTCTAATGACATTGCTTTGAAAATCCTTTCCAAGTAAATATATATAAACACAACCGAAATTGTTACCATTATTAAATTCCAGCAAAGGGTAGCTGAATGTTTGCAAGGCACAACAACTATTTTGGGAATACAACTAAAACCGTAAAGCTCGTATTGGAATTAGATTTCCAACATGATAGGGAACTAGTGGCCTTTTCCTTCCTTTGTGGATTTTTCATGTACAACAATCATAGTACCTGGTGGCTTTTCGAGACGGGACTCATGCATCACTGTACATCTCATATTACTACACTACTACATATCCAGTGGCTTTTCATATAAGGACCCATACACCACTATACCATAAATATCGAGGGATCAAACACTACTGGCCTCTAGGAAACATATTCCCTTTTTTTCGTATCTCCAGTAACCGATAGCCCGAAATATACTACAGACCACATAATTACCCGTATCATTACCGTGATGTGAGACTTGAGAGGGTATGCTCATACTTTCCACAAAGCCACGCTTTGCTTTTCACAAAGCCACGCTTTTCCTTTCTCATAACAGGTTCTACTTTGAATGCCACATTTCCATTTCTAAAACCACACTATTGATTTCCACAAATGTACAACCTTTAAGCTCGTACGTCCCAAAGAAGGGTGTTAAGTATAAGAGGGGTTACCTCCTACACCACCAAGCAGATGTACATTTGTAAAAATCAATGTTCATATTAGAAATGCAATGTCTAACATTAATCCATACAAGTTATTTAGGAGCAGGACAAACTGAAGGCACTCTCCTACTACATCCTGTCGAGAATCAACCCTAGGATTAGCAACGAGTAGTCTTTGCATCAAAGATTTTCATAATAGAGCACTACTGCCACCATATATATATAATATGTAATCACGGGGCTAGTGGCAAGTAACCCTTCATCATGAAGATCTCCGTCTTCAAAATCATTACTTCAACATGTCTTCACTTTCGAACGTATACATTGGTTAGAAGTGGTTTTCAGATAGGAATTGCCTAAATCCGACTCTGGTTTCTCCGAACCAATCATCGATAAAAAGATGTTAAGTATATAAGTGATTATCAAACATTATCCAATTAATTAATCTTTCCATTTATTCAATTATCTTTTAGAGATATATTCATTTTAACTATTCTATTTATCTTCTCAAAAGTATATGGAATCATTAAGCCTCATTTATCAAATTCCTTGGTTAATTAAACCCTTTTAATCTTGAAATAATTTCCAAATCATTTTACCTTTTAATTAGGATAACATTTCCAAATTATTTATTTAAATCTTAACAAAGATTTCTTATTTTCAAATCATAACTCTTAAACGGGTCTAAAACAAAGTTACTTAAGACATCGTTTACTATAAACCCAAACCAATTAGTATTGAGCAGAAAAGGATATATAAAAATTATACTAATTCTACTTGATATCAGTTTCCGTATTCAACCTTTATTATCGATCAAATAACGGTGAAATCACCTTTTAAATTCATACGGATAGTACAGGTTCTCTCCTCCGAATTTAATACCAAGCATAAGAAGATTATTCCTATACAATCAAAGTTATACAAAATTAAATTTGTAAATTTGAAGTTTTTATACTTGTCTCATTTTCGATATTTCGACCTTATCTATTTCTTGTCCAGGAAAAAGGCCAAGTGAGCCAGGGCACTGGTTGCTCCTAAACATCTCTTTAGTTTAAGCACGTCACATTCGGATCTCATGAATAGAATAATCAGGTCTACTCATCGGCTTTTAGAGTCGAGATTAAATCACTTAATTATAATAGCTTTTCTTTAAATCATTTATTTAAACTCTCTAAAATAAATTATAAAACCTTAAAATCATCTTTAAACCACTTAATTATTTATCATATAACATTTCCAAAAGATTCGGGAAGAAAAACCCAAGTTTAAATCTTAAATTCAAAAGTTATTAGAAACCACTGCAGAAAATGCTGTGGATAGTGTTTTTACAGCTTATTTGATCAAAACAACTTTTCTGTTATTTAGAAGTCCATTTTATAACTCAAATCTCTTTTAAAACATTTAAAAATATTTATAGAATTTTTTTCCTATTTTTAAAGAATTAAAAATATCGATTTTATAGAATTTATTGCTTTGGTTTCCGAACTGCCAAAGCGCGATTATTTTGAAAACTTGATTTGCTCATATTTCAAAATCTACTAAATGAAATCTCAATCTTTTTCTTCTATTTGAAAACTATGATTATAAGAATTCGGAAAATTCTTTTTTCAAAGAATTTTGACTCTGATTCCATTGTATAAATAGATCTAAACTTTTACGGTACGAAATCGTGAACTGCCGTTGCGCGACGCGCCTATTTTTGGCTCAATTTTCATAACTTGTCAAAACTTCACCAACTTGGGTTTTAATGTTTATAAACCATTTTAAACCATTTCAACTAATATTTTCCATATTAAATCTCATATTCACTTTTATACTATTTCATAATATTATATTATTATAATATTCATTTTCAACATTTTTATATTTCAAACCATTAAGAGGCTAACCTCCTGCACCATGTCAACCGAAAGGTCTGTCTAGCCTAGAATAGCGGTTGTGGCGGGCCAGCCGTCTATTCCCTAGGTTTACTGTTTAGGAATCGCTTTGTTGGTAGTGATTGAACAGGTTTCCTTAGTTTCAAAAAAACCATTAAAAGGCTCAATAAACTCCATACACATATTTATATGGATTTATTTTACATAAATTAACCATGGTTAATCACTTAATCATTTCTTATAATGATTTCTCATAATTTATCTCAATCAAGTTATCAACCATACAATCAACCAATTTTAAACCAAGCGTATCAATTAACTAATTAAACATGCATATCATCATTTTAAGTTTTAAATAATTAAATCTAAACTCAAGTACTCACGATTTATATCCACTCCACCAAATTTTTTTCGTAGCATTCTAAAATCGAATCGGTGGAAATCCAACAGCGCTTCCTTCTTTTTTTCTTTACTTCGGAGCTCCCGAACTTGCTTCTTTCTTCCTAAAGGGCTCGGCCTTGGCCTAGAAGGGTGGATGTTTTAGGCTTGGATGGGAATGGGGTGTGGTCGTGAGCTATAGAAGGGAAAGGAGGTGATTGCACTTGGTTTTGAGGAGTTTTGATCTCTTTTGTATATGTATATAATTTTATTTCTATTTGGAGATATTTTTCTTTATAATTTTTCTAAGGAAGAAGCCATTAAAATAGCTTGGAATGGAGGAGAAGAAGAAGTAGAAAGTGTGAGGAAATGAGAGGGTATGGAGGTGTATTTATAAGAAAAAAACATGGAAAATATCTTCCACCGCATCTCCTACTCCATGTGCCAACCCACTCCCCTCCCTTCCCATCATTTTTCACGTTGATCCCCCATTAATGTGCCTCCATCACTTCACTTCTCTTCCATGCCATGTGCATTGACTTTTTTATGCTTAAAGGTGAAGTGTAAGAGAAATATCATGATATTTGTTTAATTTGTATACATGTATGTGCAAGTATGGCGTGCATATGTATGCATATATATATGTGCATATTTATCTTATAAGGTTGCAATGACTTAAAACAACTTCTATTCGTTGAATCGTTACAAATTCCGATTCCGATTTCCGGTCATATTTTTACTTCTTAGTTAACATACATGTATTTTTAAACAAAATTTGAAAACTAATTTCTAATAATTATTAATTAATTAAAATGATCTCATTTGAATTATAAAACCATAAAATCCATATTAAATAATTGTTTACAAAAAGTGCTGCTATATCGACAAAGCGATACAAATTTTCTTATATTTTTAAATTAAGCATATATCTTTTACCCAACTATTATATATGATTTATTTTCACTATATAACTAGTTAAAATGAATTATTATATTTTTAAAACAATTATTTGGATAATTATAATAATTAATAAATCATTAAATCTCTATTCAAATTCATTAATTAATTGTTAAATATGATAACATTATTGATGATGTCATCGATACATTTTATTTCCAAAAATAAAATAACTAATTTTATTTCATATTCTTACATATATGGATAAATAAGTGTATGTATCCAGTCCCGTGCGCGACTTCAGTTGATTATAGAGTAGTTTATCGATAAAATGATTTTCATCCATTTTATCGATATTCTTATAAAGTATATATTTTCATAAATGCTTATTTAAAATAAGATTATAATTATTATTATTGTTCAAAACATCATAGTTTATGTTAAAACAAAGCTTATGTTTGAATATTTTAAAAATAAATAAAATTTATCAAAGTGATAAATTTGTGGGTCGTTACAGACTTCCCTGCTTAAAAGAATTTCGTCCTCGAAATTACAATGCAAAACTCAAAGATGTTTGCCCAAAATATTTATTTTTAAACTTACACCCTATGATGTATATAGATCACTCGTACGAAATATCTAATTTGTTCTACTATTCGAATCTGCATCTTTACTTCTGAACTAGTATTGGTCCCTCGATCCTCTAGTGTGGACTCTTATCAGGCTTTTCGATCAGAATTTTAGTTTTCCTTGCATAACTTTCAACTATGATAGAAAACTCGAGTATCCAATCATAAACCCTTATCAATGTTCACCGGCAAGAATTGAGTGATAAGTCCTCTTTCGGACTGGCATAAACACCTCAAATTTGCGTACTCGAATCTTAGATCAAAATCGTGTGATGAAATGATCTAAGTACCTCATATGTACTTATTAATATTCAACGTTATAAAAAAATTTCATAAAACTTTTATCTTTTAAAGATGCTTCTTTATATATAATCACTCTAAATATTTATTTCCGAATATTTTTCTTAAAGGAAAACATTTCATCCCAAAGTAATCATTTCAATTTAAAAGATAATATACTTTTATTTTCCAATGTTACAATCATATCTTCTCTCATTATAATATATTCCCTTTTAACCATCCTTGATATTAACTTATAATTAATAATTCAAAATTATCCTTTTAACTTAAGGAAAATTATAAAGTTCGAGTAACTCCAGAATAATACCAAGGAACTGGGTACTACCAATAGTATCCTATATCCCATTAACAAGAAGGGTACTACTTAAGAGAAGTGTTAACCATCCGAACATATCTCTTGCCTATTTTCAGTTATTTTCAAGTCACTCAAACTAGTTACCATTTAAGACTTTCTTACTTTTTAAATTTCTTATTTGAAATTTCTTTTCAAAAATCCATTAGAGATTTTATAATTAGATCTTATACAAATTCATTAACCTTAACCCCAAATTCTTATCAAACATCTTAGAGTAAAATTGTGAAACTTAATTCACAAGATTTTCATTAAATCAACAAATGATAATAACGGAATATTAATATTCACTTAACCATAAACTGACACACACAAATATCTATATTTTTCAAAAGATATTCCTTTATACTTAAAGTATAATCCTTTTAAAATAGTGCGTCGGTTTGTCTAGTTTAAGTGTTTAGAAATCCGTATCGATAATGATGATCAGGCGCATCGAACAGAATCTATAAACCACTCAACAGATAAATCAACACAAAACATTTTTATATCAAATAACAAATACGCACTCATATATATAATACTCTCAAAACTCATTCTAGGGTGTTACTAACCCTATCTCTAATGAGTCGCTCATTCTAGGGTATTACTAACCCTATCTATAATGAGTTTTACCCCCAACAAAGCCTAGGTGTTCGCTCAACCTAAGCTCTAATACCAAATGTAACGACTCATTTTTCCGTACCCTTTGAGTCGACAATAAACCACACATGTCCAACCCAAATTGCACGAATAAGCGGATCGTTAAGGGTATAAAGAAAAATAAAGATAGAATGGAACAGAAAAACAGAATCTCACACGAATGGAATAACATATATTATTTCAACAATAATATTTACAGTGGAAAATTTAAAATACATATATCAGAGTATAACCTAGATTCAGCCTAGACAGTTATAACACCTGCCCTTACAAATGCTGACAAACAAAAAAACAAATGCAATAGATGCAGCGGAAAATAGAATACGTCCATACGATGATGAAGATCTCCAGCTCTCCTTTGGAAACTCCAAGCGTCTTCAGCTAATCCTAAAACTACTCGGATCTGACCCAAGTATTAAAAATACCCGGATCGGGCTTGATAAACCAACATGAGATACTTGAAATTTTAAATGTATAGCTCATGACAATGTTATTAAAACCTTTTAAAAGAAGGGTATCTCATAAGACCACGCCTACACATAAACACGGATGGGTTTTTACCTTATGATAACCAAAACACTTTTATTACCAAAATAATTTGATATTATCTTTAATGACATTCTTTTTGGAAAACATCTTTCAAATAAGGTATCAATACCCGGACTAAGTCTAAGGGAATATATCCGGACTAGGTCATCGGAATATACCGGACGGAATATATGATACCAAAAGGGGTAGCTAAATGTTTGCAAAGCATTACAGCTGTTTTGGGAATACAATCAAACCTTAAAGCTCGTATTGGAATTGGATTTTCCAATATGATAGGGAACCTCGATAACCACACATAATAACGGGAACCCGATGGTTTTTCGTGCAAGGACTCACACACCACTATTCCTCATATTGCCACACTTCTTGATATCCGGTGGCTTCTCATGCAAGGACTCACATGCCACGATATCATACAATAAGGGTCCCGTCTGGACACCATGGTGACCTAGATCATACGCCGCCAGTCACCTTGAGGGATCATATGCCACCCTCATCATACTATGCCTGAAATATGTAACATAGTTCCCGTATCATTTTCAAGATGTGAGGCTTGAGAGTGAGGTTACGCTCAACATAGACAAAGCCACACTTTTCATACAAAACCATGCTTTGATCATAACAGGTTCCACTTTGAATGCCACATTGCCATTCCTTAATCACTATTTGACTTCCACGAACATACAACCTCTAAGCTCATACGTCTCAGAGAAGGGTGTTAAGCTAAGAGAAGTTGCCTTCTCCGCCACCAAACAGATGTACATTTGTAAAAATCAACGTTTGTGACTCCGCAATACAATGTCAAACACTCATTCATACAAGTTCGTTCTGCGACTGAATGAAACCAAATGCACTCCTCCTACTACCATTAGTAGCGAGTAGTCCTTGTAATCCTAAGATTTCACAATACGATAGAACCACTGCTATAATGTCTCTATATTGGAAGCTACCCAGAGAATGTCAACAAGCAGTCCTTCCGCTATGAAGATCTCTGGTCTTCAATAATCATCATCTTCAACATGCCTTTACTTCCGAATGTATACATTGATTCGAAGTGGTTTTCGGATAGGAATCACCCAAATCCGACCCCGGTTCCTTCGAAACCAATTATCGATAAAAGATGTTTAGTTCATATGTGGATATCAATCATCAATCAATTACTTAATCTTTTAAATCAAATATCTTTCTTAGATATATTCTTTTCAATTTATTCCATTTTCTTCTCAAGAGTATATGGAATCATTAAGCCTTATTTATCAAATTATTTGGTTGATTTAGACCTCACTTTTTATTTAGGAATAATTTCAAATCATGTCATCTTTTTCTTAGGAAAACTTTCCAAATTATTCATTAAATCTTAATCAAATATTTCTTTCTTAACTTCAAATCATATTCTTGCAAATCGAAAATTTTCATAACAGAGCACTACTGCCACCCTAGATATGGTAAATTTCACCTCGAGGGACTAATGGCAAGTAGTCCTACATCATGAAGATCTTCATCATCAATGATCATTGTCTTCAATATATTTTATTTTGAAAATTAGTTTGAAGGGATTTTCGGATATGAATCAACCAAATTTGATCTTAGTTTTTCGGATAGGAATCACCCAAATTCGATCTCGGTTCCTCCGTACCAATCATCGATAAAAAATGATTATTGGAGATGATTGATTTACGCATTTCCTTTTATCAACTATCTTTGATAGATATAAATCTTTATAAAATATTCTTCTAGTGAATATGGAATCGTTATAGCCTTTCATTGAAATTTATCGAATCATTTGATTTATTTAAACCTTTTTGAACTTGGAATAATTCTATATTATTTCGCCATTTATTTAGGAAAACTTTGATAAAAATTTTAGAGTATTTGGGCTTTCCTTTCGATCTGTTCCACCCCTCATCTAAAAGATAAAACAAAGGGAAGGTGAGTTCAGGGCACTGGTTGCTCCATCCCTAACCTTAGTTACACACTTTGTTTTACCGTTTAGCTCTTACAGGCGGGACAAATGTACTAGTCGTTTCCGCATACTCAATTATTAATCTTCATTTTAGAAATGATTCATTAAACTTCCAAATCATTATTTAAAACACTAAATTATTCTTTAAAAAATATCTATAAAAGATTTGAAAAAGGATTGTTGAGTATGATTCCATAATTCATAAGTTATTAAAAAGTGTTGCAAAAAGCTATATTCTTCAAAATGACTTTTATATCATTTAGAAATCCATCCTTTCAAATTAAATTACTTTTAAAACATTTTAAAAGATTTTTAGAATTTATCTCATATTTTTAAACATTTTAAAAATATCATTTTTAAAGAAATCCCTTTTTAGATTTCGAACTGCAAAACCGCGATGTTTTTATAACAATTTTTTGGACATATTTCAAAATCTACACAATGAAATCTATATTTCTTTCTTTGTTGGAAAACTATGGATATAATAGTCTAGAAAATTCTTATCTCGGAGGATTTCGAGCTATATTCCACTTTGTATACTTATTTAACTTTTTCGGCGCGAAATCGCGAACTACCGTTACGTGACACGCCTAGTGTTGGCTTGTTTTTCAATTTCTTTCCAAACTTCATTGAAGCACTTTTAAATGTTTATAAAACATTTCTAAATTATTTTAAATAATATTTCCATATTTCAAACTCATTTTCCATTTCATTTCGTATTATAATATTATTTTATCATAATATCATTTTTGACCTTTTTAAAATCGTTTAAAGGCTAAATCACTCCATACACATATTATTATGGATTTAATTTCCATTAAATTTAATTTGGTTATTTACTAACCATTTCTCTTATTATTTATCAAACCACGTTATCAATCATTTCACAACCATATAATCAACCAAGTTATCATCCAATATCAACCAATATTCAACATATTAATTTCTAATTTAACATGTGTATTATCAACTTAAGTTTAATTAACATAAAACTAAGATTTGAGTACTCACCTTTAACCAAATCGATTAACTTCCTACCAACATTCTTACTAACAACATTTCACTTAAACTTCAACTAATCAACTTCTACTCCATTCCTTTTGGTTTATGCTATCGACCTCTTCTTCCAAACTCCCGAAAATCCGGCAGAGCTTCTATAGAACCTTGAATTTGCTCCTAGCTCCTTGGAATGAAATTGGCGGCACTTCCTTCTCTTTCTCTTGCTCCAGAGTTCTCGAACTTGCTTCCTTTTCTCACATGGTTTGGCCTTGATGGATTCCACCTCTTCATCCATCATTTCTTCACTTCTTAAATGCTAAACTATGTTTTAATGGTATTTTAAGGTATTTGGCAAAGTTTGGTAGTGGTTGGAGTTGATTTGATATGATTTTAAAAAAGTTAGTAAGGAAAAGAGAGAAGAAGAAGCAATTAAAGAGAGCTTCAAGGAGGAAGAAGAAGGTGAAAATGGCGTGAAAGAAAGTGAAGGAAGTGGTTGGTAGTTATAGAAAAAAATGAAGCGGTAAGTTACCGCTAATATCCTTTTGCCAAATTATCAAAATAACTTTACTTACTTTTTAAGCAACTTTATTTTTTTCAACACTTAACATCACATTACAAATCATTGCTTTATGTCATTTTCACTTAAGTATTAAGTAAAGAATAATAATTATATTTTGCTTTATTTGATGTTTACTTTTTGACTTTTGTAACTTTTTTTGTCTTTTTATGCTTACTTTTTGTTAATTATATTCTAGAATTTTCTAAGTATGTTTAGTAAAAGTAAACTTGATTAGTGAATTAATTAATACTTATATTATTTGAATATATGTTCATATATAAGAAAATAAAGGTGCTACAATGTTGCGGCAACTTTAAATCGACAAAACGTTGATTTTCAACAAAATGTTTTAGGGTCACATTTTGACGTTTTAGTTGAACTATTTATTTATGTAATCTAAATTTAAAAATAAATTTGTATAACGTTATTTAAAAATATAAACACTCATAAATTAATTAAAATAATTTATTTAACCATTGAAACTTACTTTTCTGAAATCAAGATTTGTCACTTTTGTCGATATAAGTAATTATTCCTATTTTTGTGTATATTTCTCTTTGCAAATCCTATCTAATATCATTTAAATCATAAAATGTTATATATTTTATATTTAAAATCACTTTAAATAGTATATTTTAAAGTGGTCAAATTCTGGGTCGTTACACAAACAATGCAAAAGACAGATTATCATTAGGTTTTAAAATAAAAATTTAAAGAAGAGAAGAAAACAATACACATAATCTCACAGCAGAATGACAAATATAATAATAACATAAACAGTTCATGAAGCTGTTTTACAATATACATATAGTTTCATTTTACAACATAATCAGAGTTATACAATTAACAGACATAACAAAAATAATGCAGTGGGATAATACTAGTAAATACGATCTACCAATCTTCATCTTCAAAACAACATCTTCGAACGCTGAAATACTCAGGCTGACCCGGGCGTAAAGGAAAACAATACACTCGAGTCAGAATTAAAATTCTTATGCAAGTTAACTCAATCATGCGAAATATGGGTGCAAATAACTTAAGAAATGTAATAGAAAAGGTTTCAAGTCAAAATAGTTATTTTCATAAAATTTCATTCTTTCAAATAAAGCCATTTCCAAATTTTAGATTATAAAAATATTCGAACTTCAAAATTAAATATAAGTACCTTCACGAAATATTTTTCTTTACTATACATAAGTTACTGAAAAGATTTTTAGGTCAATTTATTATAATTTCACAAAATATCATTTTCAAACATATATTCCAAAAATTCATAATTACATTCAAACTAATTTTGGGGTAAAACTAATTAACAAAAAGTTTCTAATTCCCAATTATTCTAACATATAAAATTTTCAAAATTAAATAATACATTTGTGAAATTTTTTCAAATAAGGACAAAATGGCAGTGTTGTCCAAATTTGAAAATTTTGGCCAAAATAGTAAACATTCATTTCTAAATTTATTCATGTGTCAATGTTATGTGTCTACAAGGGATTCGACAATTATTCATAATTTGTCAATGTTCAGAATATTAACAAGGCAATTCAAATCAAATTTCAACAAATGGCAAAAATGTGACATATCCCAATAAGTAACCACGACATAAATTATTCTATCCACTAAACATGCCCATAACAATTAACATCATAAACAATTTAATACATATCATGGGTCTCAACAATACATTATTTTTCACAACCACTAATTTTACAAATTGCCAACTTTAACTTGCAATTCAAATAATTTCAACGCATAAATAATAATAACATATCATTCATTAGCAACTATAGGCACATACATGCAACCAACATCCAAATCAAACATATTTCACAACAATATTAATTACCATATATTGGGGTGTTCGACTAGCAAAGATATTCAACTTCAATGTCAAACAGCAAATTAATAAATATATCACATTATTACTTGGTTTACCTTGCAATAGAAATTTTTAGTATTTCGTGAGTGGGTTTAAACACCCACCTTCTGTAACAAAATGGATTTTTTGACCCTCGAAAAATTGACACTAATACGTCTATGTATTGCGTGTTGAGCAATCGAATGCGAAAAACCTAATCGTTAGGGGTGAAAGAAAGAAAGAGAAAGAAGAAAACTAAACAAAACAGAATCTCACAACGGAGTGAATAATCTATAATATACAACAAATCTTTACACAAAGGAAAACTGCTATATACACACATCAATCAGAGTACACTAACCTATTTCAGCCAGGATAATTATAACAGTCTATCCTTACAATTGCTGATAAATACAACCAATAAACAACACAGCGGAACATAAAGAAATACGTAGATACGTCTTGGGCCTCCGGCTCATCTCTTGAGCTCCAATGCACCCAAAGAAATCTGTAAATATGCTCGGTCTGACCCGAGCATTGAAAGGGAAGGACGTTCGGATCATTTCGGTGAACCAGCGGGAGAAAAACACACCTCAAATGGAGTTTAATGTTTATCAAATACGGACGGGTTTTTACCTTACGATAACCAAAACATTTTCTATAGAAAATTCATTTATACTATAATAATGCCTAGGGGTCAAAGTAAAATATGAATATACCTGAAATGCTTGCATCTCACGTTTCAGCATAGTTGGGCACAACTAAGTCCGTAAAGCTCGTATTGGAGAGTGGATTATATACTATGAGAAGATAAGGAACTAACTTCCGATGGTACACTCTAGATAAAATGCACCAGGGTCTGACAAGAACATCTTGTATCCGTGCCATACAGGACTGGCCCACCACTTGACTAGTAGTACCAAATATGATCACCCCACTTTAGACCCCGAAGCATATATGAGTAGATAGTAATCAATCAAGATTTGGGACGACCATACGCTGATAGGAGTAACCCATATGGCCCTCCTGCATGCCCGATTTTTGTCATTTCCCGGTTGATCAGGCTTGAGGCTACGTTTTACCTTTATATAGCACTTCCCACTTGGAATGCTAATACTACCCTCCAGGCAACAATGCAATGTCAGCATTCATCCATATAAGTTGTCCAGGAGATGCACAAACCGAAGGCACTGCTTCTACTACTCCATTTTGGAATCACTCTCAAGATTAGTAGCAAGTAGCCCTTGCACTTCAAAGAGCTCTATCTTCAAATTCCATCATCTTCAAGTTGTCTTCACTTTGAAACGCTTGAGTTGGATCGAAGTGGTTTTCGGATAACATACCCAATCCCGGTCTCTTCGAAACAACTTTCGATAATTTCTAGTAAACTCAACTCCAGTTCTTTTGGAAATAAACAGTTAAAGGTAAGAGTGGAGGTCACCTCCTAACCGTTAGTGGACGGATTCCCTTATCATTTGTCCTAGGTGAACGAAATGAGATTTATATGCACAGTACAACATCATTAGAGATGACTGTTCTATATAACTCACGTGTTTCTCCCAGATATTTCCAAAGTTATGCTTTAGATCCATATTTGATAGTCGATTATTTAACCATCCACAAACACACATCCAAATCAGGGACTTAATTCCATAGGGAAAACCAACAATAGTTAAGCACATAAGCAACCACTAACCTCTTTAATTAATCTTTTCATTAATTAAAATCACTTTGTAAATTACTTGTATAAAAATACCTTTACAAAGATATACCCACAAATTCCTATATTTTCAATATTTGGAAAAAATATCCATATACTTATCTCAACGGCATAAGTATATCCATAAACATTACACTTCACAACTTAGAAAATATACTCGTACACCTATCTCAATGGTATAAGTATATTTAAAATATGAGAAAGATTTTCTTTTTATACAATTCTAAAATCATTTATAAACTACATATAAATCCTTAAAACCATTTATAAACCATTTTAGAAATCTCTGAAAATCATTTATAATCTCTTTTATAAATTTCAATCACTTATAAATTCTTTTTATACATTTATAAAAATCCTTTACAAACTCATTGTTAATCCGTAAAACTATTTATAAAACTCCTTTTATAAATCTATAAACCCCTTTATAAAATCCCTTTATAAATATCTAAGTACAACTAAAAACTCTTTTATAAATCTATAGAAACCATTTATAAAACTATTTTATAAACCTTTGAAACCATTTATAAAACTCTATTTATAAATCTCGAAAACATTTATTAATAAATAATAATCATTTACTTCAAAACACTATTATAAAAAAATAATTATTAATAATAAACATTATAAATAAATAATAATTGTTTAACAAAACATCTTAAAAATAATAATTAATAATTTTAGAACATCATTAATAGAATAATAATAAATAAATCTTCAACATTATTAAAAATAATAATAATTAATTTCCAAAACATTATTAATAGAGTAATAATATATAAATTTTCAACATTATTAAAATAATAATAATTAATCTCCAAAACATTATTAATAAATCATTATTATTAATTTAATGCCATATTAATTATTTAAATAATTAGCTTTTCAAAATATTAAAATATTGATAAATAACTTTTAAACAATATTAAATATAAAGAAATAATCTTTAAAACAATATTAAATATAAATAAATAATCCTTTAAACCATTTCTAAATGACTTAAAAAGACAGATAAGAAGGTTGGAGTAAGAAAGAAATTAAGTCCTTTTAAACAAAATATTTCTGAAACCCAACTTCAAATTTAAAATCATTTACTGTCTCAAAAACCAACTCAACTCCAACGGCAATTTATGGTATTTTTAAAATACTAATTTGAGGCCAACAGCTACCCAACGTTTAACCAATATCGATATTGATTTTCTATCACAATAGGGTTTAAGTTTTGAACATATAACAATGTCATAATCAATAGTGTCAAATAATCAGGTTTGATATTCAATGATTCATATTATAGGAATATTATTGAAAACAATTCAGCAATGACAAGGAATCCCGTTGGATCCTTCCAATCCGTCCTCCTGCATCACAACTCATATATATATATATATATATATATCAACACATGTATTTAAATAAAATTCAATAGTGGTGAGGAATCATGTTGGATCCCTCAAACAAGTTCCTATGCAATTGAGTTCATATATTAACCGCTTTTAGAAGTGACAATTCATCAAAGACAAACAACCAATGGATAAACACCAAACATCCAATTAATAATTTTTATACGTCATATAACATTATAGTTATATACTGGTTAACCAAAAAGGTGGGTTTAACTCACCGAAATTCCAGTTGTCACCGAGCCGTTCTGGTTTCGTCTAAATACGAATGACGTTTGAATTCAGCATGAAATTCAACTAGCTCCAATCCATCACCAATCCTATTCCATTTCATACATGTCATTGATACGAGTACAATGCAACCCGTCGCCATCGAATCCGACTTTGTATGAATTAGTTATAGCATTAATAAGATTCACGAATTAAATAATAATATAATTAAAAACCTTAATTGCACCATTATCTTAACTTAATTAATCCCGCTCTTAATCTTTCTCTCTGTCGTTTGAATGCAAATCGAACCCAGGCATACCAATCTTCATCGATTCACGCGCCACCTCCGTTCATCTTACGACCACAGCTCCATCACCTAACTAGTGATTTTGATCATGGAATTAAAATAGAATCAAAATTTGATGATCTATGTTACTAATCAAAAATAGAATAGATCATGCTTAAAATAGATTTTGTTTTAGTTTCATATTCATTTTAATGACATTTAATAAGTGGTTTTAGTTGTTGTATTATAGTTTGATGGTTTAAGTTGTGTTAATTAATAACACAAAAAGACCATACTCATGATAAATACATCACTAATTCTAGTTAGATTAAAACGAGAGATCATAGATTGATTTTGTGTTGATTTTATGTGAGAGTATAAGAGTGGATTTGCCTCTTATATTTTTAATCACTTTTATTTGTAGTTAGTTCTTGTATTACTTTTTAGTTAAAACAATTTCAAACTCCTTGGGTTAATTTGATTAAGTTAAATTTAAAATTTAGCTCATTTCCCTGTGAATCGACCCGTACTCGCATATGTACTACAATTGTACGCCGTGCGCTTGCAGTTATTTTTGTTACATTTTTCGATGATTTTCTAACCGATGGAAAATTCGTCGTTAAACAAGTTTTTGGCGTTGTTGCCGGGGATTTGAAATTTGATTCTAATTTTATTCTTCGAATTATTTTTATTTGATTTTATTGTGTGTTCAATTTGTGTGTTGAATTGCATTTAAAAAAAAGAATATTTTGCTTTGTGTGTTTCGTGTGATATTTGCTTTCATTTGATTTGTGTACTTTTTATTTTCTATTTGCATTTCTAGTATAATATATATATATATATATATATATCATTTCATTTTTTAATTACATTCTCTATAAATTATTTCATATATATTCCATTTCATTTTTTTATTACATTCTCTATAAATTATTTTATTTCATATATATTCTAGTAATATATATTTCATTTCTAGTAATATATATATATATATATTCCATTTCATATATATTCCATTTCATTTTTTTTATTACATTCTCTATAAATTATTTTACATTCTCACTGCACTTGTGCCTGTTTCCATTTCTGTTGCACTTCTGTTCATTTTCTCTATTCAACCAGTGATACCAGTTGCTGCTGTTTCATTCAAAATACTTGCCTCGCCTCCTTCCTACCCACATTTACATACACCAATCAACCACTATCATCACTTCATAACTTGCACACACAAAAACTGCTGCCTTAACATTCACTGCATACATACTTCACTGCCTTGTACCACTATGCATGTGCACATAACCAATACAACAGATTTCCCCCCACATTCAACTCACATTCAACCATCACCGAACTATAGCAACATCAACTGCTACCCGCAACTTGCATTGCAATCCACAACCGACATCTTCATCACCCACAACAGTCATCACATACATGTTTCTCTTCCATCTTACACACTGCCTCCTACCTGCCCACACCACTACATCAGTACAAACTACCAGCAACAGTGCAAACTGTGCACAGTGCAACACTCTACCTTGCTTCCACTAACCAAAACATTGCCTCTGCCCTGCACATCTATTACAACATTGCAACACCCTGCACACCAAACATTTCAACTGCACCTCCCATCCATCCAACCACCAAAAGCACTTACTTCTGCTCTGCCTTGTTCTTCCATCTCTGTTCTTACAACATCCATGCACATAAACACTGCCCCTCCTCTTCAATTCCTTCATCTGCATACTACTATTAGAAACAACTGCCTGCATAACCCTAAACCATCTCCACCTCAAAATGCCCACAACATAAACCAAACATCAGTGCATACTTCAGTTCAACCACATACAGATCACCTAACCACTACTACATACCCATACATTTGCTTCAACCATCTCAGCTTCATCCTCATCCATTTTTACTCACTATTGTGTATACAATCTTCTGCTGCAAATTTCACTTGCCACTCCTTGCCACTATAAAACCACCTCAGCCATCAGCCATCAAAACAAAGCAACCATTCAACATCAACTGCTTGCATGCATATTCCCATACCAACTCTACTTTATCCAACATCCATCAATTAGCACTTCCAATCACATACCACTGCCATACTATCCCATACATACACTACAACATTCTGCTCAAAAACCAACACTTCCATCAACATACTTCACATACAACTTGCCACTATCCACTATAGCATTCACATCTTTCTACCATCCATCTTACATAAACCATCCATTGTACTTCACCTCAGCAATACACCTTCATCATTGCAACACAACCGTCTCACTTACAAATCCACTTCACAAACACTGCCACCACTACCTTCTTCAACACTGTCTCTCCATTCATCACCCTTTCCTCTGCCAAAATTTGCTTCCGCACTACATCACCTTTTACCTCTACTCCACCCAAACTACCAATCCACTTCCAAGCATCTACCGCATACATCACACCAGAAAGTACCTCCATCCTCTGCCTCAAATCCCATCCAAAATCGCAACCTCATCACTGCAACATTCACATAACCTTCCAACATCAACTTCCTCCCCGAAATCGCCTTGGCCACCAGCAATCACCGAATCACTCACACGACCACCAGCCTATGATCGAAATACCCAATCCACCAGTCACACTTCCTCCTCTTGCATACAAAACCACCATCACCAATACGAACCAACCCGAAAGCAATCACTGAAACCAGAAACACGACCGAAATCCTAGGTATTTGGGAATTTTGATTTGGGAATTTGGAGTTATGTTTAGAATTGGGGGTGAGAGTTGTTTATTAATTTTGTAGCAAGTGCATTATTTGATTTACTTGAGAAAGTGTTTATGTGCGTAGTGGGCTGGTGGGCTTGAGTTTTTTTAAAATAATTTTGTTTTTTAGTAAAATCATTTATTTTTAGTTTATCTTCTTTTGTTAAAACAAAAACAAAACAAAAAATGTAAGAAGGAATGATGATGTGCTCTGGAATGAAGTCAAGGCCCGTACTTATAGACATTTGAAGAACAATGATTGTATCTTCCCACAGGCTTTAGTTAGTGTTTGGGCTTGATATTGTTGTTTTTCATTGATTATTTTCTTGTTTTTCTCTTTCTGTTTATCTCTGTAGTTCCTTATTTATTGTTTGCAATAAATCTGGTAGGGGTCCAGTTAACCCTGCTGGCTTTGCCAAAAAAAAAACAAAACAAAAAACAAAAACAAAACAAAACAAAAAATTAACTTTAATGGCGAACTTCGCTTTTCATTCGTCACCTTCGTTTTCTCATCCAGTTTTGAATTATCCATTTTCATCGCGTAAGCATCTCAATTCTAATTTTAGGAGTAGATCTTTTATAGAAGCGGATAGGGATTCACAACCCAAAATTCATACCCAAAATTTTCGATCTGCTTGGGTTTTGAAATGGAAAAGGAGATTTTACTGTTATAGGTGTGGGGATAAAAATCATATGGCTAAAGATTGTTGGAATCTGATTCGTTGCTTTAAGTGTGGAGCTGCTAGTCATAAGAAGATGGACTAGTCGTTGGTTTCAAATCTTTTCCTGAATTCAGAACCTTTTATTCCATATTCAGAACCTCTTTTCATGAAACCAATGAGTCTAAAAGGGCACCATTTCAATTTTGTTTTAGAATTCTTGAAGATAAGAGGTCTGTATCATAGAAGTTGTGTAGGGAATAAAGAGGAGGGTAGTTATCATTTTAACAAAATGTTCTAGCATTTTGATTGCCTAACTGCTGATAATATTGGAAAGTATCCAAATGAAAGGAATTGGAATGAGTTTCAATCCAATGATTTTTGGAAAAAAGAAAATGTTTTTCAAGAAAGTGTGACTTCACAATGGTTCGAACATGTAGATTTATATGTGAACGGCTCTGGTAAGGATAGTCATACTGACAAAATGTTGTTTGATCCAGTTGTCAAAGATTTTTGTTCTTCATGTCCTGAGTCAAGAGATGGAGTTTCTGATGATAGAGTTGGTTCAGATGTCACTTTTTCATATGTTAGTTCAGATAATAGAGATGATTCAGTAGATCTTTTTGTTGTTAAGATGTTACAAGTGATCATATTAATTTTTCTTATTTTGATCCAATTCTTTTAGATCCAGGAGTCAAAAAGCATAGTTCGTGTCTTCTGCATCAAGAATCTAAATTTACATATTATATTTCAAATTGTTTTAATCATTTGCAAGTGTTAGATGACAAGTGTCATGACTGTGTGGTTGATGGAAGGTTTTTGGTTAGTAAGGTGAATGATATTTTGCTCAGTGATACAGCAAACGTGCACATGGAAGTATTATTTGTGAGCAGTGATGTGTTAAGGCTTTTAGGGTTGATATTGGTGCTTTGAGCAGTGGTTTGGTGATGGAGAGGGTGTTGCATAGTGAGTCTTCAGATGTTGTGCATAATATGGAAAAACAGGTTATGTTTTCTCTATCTGTTTGTGAGAAGCTAGATAATGTTTTTAAAGAGAAGGGTGTGGATCATTTTGTTGTTGTATACACAAAAGTGCATTCTGTTAATGGTTCTATAAATGGGAAAGTGAGGTCTTATCAGGTAGTTATAAAGCGGTATTCATGTGAGATGTTTTTAGAGGTGATGATGTTTGTGTTTCTGAATCTTTTGCTCATTCTAGTTTCTGTTTAGTTGGAGATTTTTTGGGTGGTGTTAACGTGGATGGTGATAGCTTGGTAAAGATTTTAGTCATTGTTTTCTCGGTTGTTAAAAAGGGTGTGTCGTTTTCACTTTTGCAAAATACTGTAGAGATAGGTGGGTTTTTGAGTATGTCAGTGTGTAACTCTTCAGTTTATTTGATGACCAAGGAGTTGAATTCATTGAGAATTGTTGTAAATAGGGTGATGAGGCTATAGGAAAGGTTGGGTATAGAAGTAAATATAGGTAGCCTTTATACTATTGGAGATTTGTACAGTGATTCAAACAAGGTCATTTATTATTACATTGAGCCTTTCAAATTTATTTTATACTGCTGCCTCGCATCTTTGAGAAGATCTTCACCGTCTACTATTCATGCTCGTGTTTCTACTCATATAGCCAAAGTTGGTAAAAGAATTAGTAGGTGTATTTCAGTAGTAAGCATTGTAAGAAGTCCTCGGTTGAAACTTAAAGCTTTTAAGTCTTATGCATGAGGGTTGATGACTATTTGGGAGTGTTTTCATAGTGATTGTTGTTTTGGAGATTGTATGTGACTAGAGTAGATGCAGTTTGTTATGTTGAGGTTTTTCAGGTTTGGTTGTTGAGGTTGAGGTTGTGGGAGTTGTTGTAGAAGGCTGCTCTTTTCATGGATTCGTTTCAGGCATTAGTTACTGGCTGTTGTAGATTGTTTAGAGAGAGTCTTTAGTTTTATAGGCCTTTGGGAGGGTTTTATTTTTTTATTTCTTTTTGTATGGGAGTTTTTGCTACCTGCCAAGCTTGTTGGCAGCTCCTTTATTACTGGTGATATATATATGTATGTGTGTGTGTGTGTGCATATGTGATCTCATCTACTTTAGAGAATCACACATTTCTCTCAAAAAACAAAACAAATAAATTTCTTTGCTTTCATTTGAATTGGTAAGTCGAGCTTTAGTTTAATTATTTTTAAATAAGTTCTTTCTTTCTACTTTAATTTTTAAAAAAAGAATTTGTTTTCAATTGGTATTAGTCATATAAAAAAATTAATAATAAATTTTTTTGCTTTCATTTGTGTTTGTTTTTGTTCCCATTTTCAGATTGCAAAAGCAGAAGGAGACAAATTCCCCTGCTCTGCTTGCTTATAAAAAAATCACTAGTTTAAAATAAATTGCTAATAATTCTACACGCTCTGGTATCGTGCTCTCATCTCTTGTTTTTATTTGCTTTGCATTGTTGGTTGCTTGCATTTTTTTTAAAATTTCAAAAACAAATTTCATTGATAGTTGCATTGTTAATACACATTTAATTTCTGTTTTGCATTCATATCATCTTATTTTATTTTCTAAGTGCAAAACCCAAATCCACATAAGGTGGGGGATTCCATCACCCCTTCCTTGGCCCACAAATTGCATACCATCATAGAATTTTGACTAATGATAACGGTTAGACATTTGACTTAAGGGAGTCATGAGGTCAGCTAGGGCTTGATTGTATCTTGACAAGTTGTCTTCTTTGAATAATTTATTTTCTTGGTGTCTGGACTACGGTAAAACAATAATCATTTATAAATATTATGGTGATTCGTAAATATTATAGTGATTGTTTCTCTGAAGGTACTTAAATCTTCGGCTGCATTGCTATGGTGATTCATAATGCACTGATAACTCATGTATGTTACCTAGCTAAGAAATATTTTGTTGGATTAAGACAAAGTGTGATTATACAATTTTGGGTTTGGAGCTACTAAGGACAGAAAATTTGTAATTAAGTCCTTGTGTTCATTTAGTTGCATTAGTTCATGCATATATAAAAAAACAAAATCAAAAACTAAAAAAATTGTACATTTTACTTAACTTAGTTCTTGTTTAATCCAAAATCCAAAAAAAATATCTTTTTAAATCTTTTCCTTTGAAAATTTTCAATATAAAATCAAAAATCCAAAAAAAGAATATAATCTTTTCAAAAACTAAAAAAAAACATATAAAAAAGGAAAAAAATTTGAAAATCCAAAAAATAAAACAAAATCAAATCTCCCTTTTGAAACTAAATCGTTTTTGGTAAATATTTGGCCTTTCAAAAAAACATATAAAAAAACAATTTTTCACTTCATTTTCCAACCTTGTTTCATTGTCATAACTCGATTCTCACTTCTTTCTCTCCTTGACTTTTTCTTGTGCATGAATACTTGGACTCATGACACAACAACAAATACTTGGACTCGTGACACAACAACAAATCGTTTCACTCGAACAAACAACCCTCCAACGATGGCGAACGAGAATGACTCTCGAACTCTCATGGATAGAACCTTTCCCGATAGAGTTTCCATTCCTCCTTGCATCACGTTACCCCCGCAACGGGTATCACTTCGAAATTCATTCTAATCATATTGCCATGCTCCCGAAATTTGGCAATTTTGAACACGATGACCCATACATTTTCTTAACGAAATTTGAACAAGTTTTCACAACCATTAAACTCCAACAACTTTGTGATGACGGAATCAAAC
Organism: Allium fistulosum; assembly: GCA_030737815.1. Taxonomy (NCBI): domain Eukaryota; kingdom Viridiplantae; phylum Streptophyta; class Magnoliopsida; order Asparagales; family Amaryllidaceae; genus Allium; species Allium fistulosum. The sequence goes on from CM060906.1 coordinate 334,268,120, forward strand.
TTTGATTAATTCCATTTGCTCTTACTGATTACGCTGAAAAATGGTTGTATAGCTTACCATCTAACTCAATCAAAACTTGGGAAGAATTCGTTAAAGTTTTCTTCAAAGAGTTCTACCCCTTAGAAAAAACAACTAAAATCCGAAATGAAATTGTCAGTTTTCATCAATTCAGGGATGAACCATTCGGAAAATGTTTTGAAAGGTTTAAAGAGCTTTTGATAAAATGTCCACACCATAATTTCGAAAAATGAACCCTGTGCCAAATCTTATACAATGGACTTGAAAATAGTTTACGAACCATGCTTGAATCGATCTGCCAAGGCAGTTTTCTCGCCCAACATCACGATGATGCTTGGCAAATTCTTGAAAACCTAGCCGAAAAATAATTCCAATGGGAACGTTCTAACAAAAAATCCATTTACTCGCGATCGAGCGCATACTCGATAGGATCATCTTTGGCTTTGGAAGCTAAAATCGATGCAATGATTAATAAATTCGTTTCTCATCCAACCAAACGAACCAAGCTTCCCAACCAATGTGTTATAAATGTAACCATCCAAATCACATAGCCAATCAGTTCCCTAATTCGATCGAACAACTCGATGCTTACAACAAGGTTAAGAATGACCCGTTTTCTCCAACGTACAATACTGGTTGGAGAAATCATCCGAATTTTGCTTGGAACCAAAATAATCCCAACACGAATTTGGTTCGTCCCAATTTTCAAGCATTTTCGAACAATGCTTCGAATCCTCCCTTTCAACCTAATCATTTTCAACAAAATTTTGCGCCTCCATCCTAAAACCAACCTTAAAAATCTTTAGCTCCCCAAGACGATAAACGATTAAGTTCAATTTAAAAAAGTCTTAAAATTTTGGCTAAAGCAACCACTCAAAGCCTCCAATCACATAGTAATTTGAAAATTTTGTTAACCTCGTACATGCAGAATACGAGTCAATCTATTGCTAAACTTGGAATGCAAATGAGTCAATTAGCCACCTCTGTGAGTGAACGTGAACGAGGCACATTCCCAAGCCATCCAGTCCCGAATCTCAGAAATCAAAACACAAATTCGAATCAAGCCCATGTTGTTCAAGATAGCAATGTAACCCAAATGAATGCTATCATGACTTTGCGTTCCGGTAAACAAATCGATAATCAAGTTTTTAATACAAACGATTTACCGGAAACCCCTCTCGACACATCTGAAACAACAAACGAATCTGGGAAAAACATTGAGCCAAACATCGAATCAAAATCCAATCCAAATTCTTCTTTTACTCAAGTAGACCCACCTACTGAGTATCGTGTTCCATTTCCACATAGTCTTTGACCTAAGAAACACTCTAACCAAATGGAAAAGATGTTGTAAATTTTCAAACAAGTCAAAGTTAACATCCCGCTTCTTGATATCGTTCAACAAGTCCCAACTTATGCTAAATTTCTCAAGGACTTGTGTACCCAAAAATGACACACTCATGTACCCAAGAAAGTTTTCTTAGCCACCGGACTTAGTGAAGTCTTGTTCCAATCAATTCCCGTCAAATACAAAGGTCTTGGATGTCCGACAATCTCATGCACAATAGGAGACAAACCGATTAACAAATGCTTCCTCGATTTGGGTGCGAGTGTCAATTTGATTCCTTATTCCGTTTACCAGCAACTTGGCTTGGGTGAACTAAAACTGACAAAAGTAACTCTTCAATTTGCCAATTATTCGATAAAGAAACCGTGGTAGAAATCGAGAACGTACTCATTAAAATTGATCAATTCATATTCCCCGTCGATTTCAACATTTTGGAGACTCAACCCATGAATAATCCAATGAGTCAAATTCCATTGATTTTAGGCCAACCCTTCTTGGCTACTTCAAATGCTTTAATCAATTGTCGAAATGGTTCTATGAAAATTTCTTTTGGAAACATGACTTTGGATCTTAACATCTTCAATCTTGAAAATCAATCGAATGAACCATGTAACCAAACGTTGGAAGTTAGCTCCATTCAAGAAAATTTTGATAACGAAACAATTGACCTTAACAATGAACGCGAGACCGAATACGAACAACTGTTTCAAGACGAGCCTAATGAAATGGAAATTGCGCTTCCGTTTAAACCCCTTACCGTTGAATCAGAACTTCCACCTAATTTTTGATTGAGCAACCCCTGAGGTTGAACCTCAAACCCCTTCCCGATCACCTTAAGTACGCATACTTAGGTGACAACGAAACGTTTTCCATCATAATCTCTTCAACTCTCTCTCTTGATCAAGAAACTTACTTACTTTCAATTCTGTCGAAAAACAAAGAAGCAATTGGATGGTCGATCACTGATATAAAGGGAATTAGTCCCAGTCTTGTTTAAAATCGTATCCATTTAGTTGACAAGCCTGTTTATGATGCACAACGAAGGCTTAACCCAAAAATGAAGGATGCGGTTCGAGATGAAATTCTTAAACTTCTCGATAACGAAATCATATACCCAATCTCTGATAGTTCGTGGGTTAGCCAAGTTCATGTCATGCCTAAAAAGTCTGGACTTACCATTATCAAGAACGAATCAAACGAACTTATTCTAACTCGTACTCAAACGGGTTGGCGTGTTTGCATTGATTATCGAAAACCAAATGTTGTAACATGTAAGGATCACTTCCCTCTTCCTTTCATCGACCAAATGCTTGAACGATTAGCTGGTCATGAATTCTATAGCTTTCTTGGTGGTTATTCCGGCTATAACCAAATTCCAATCACTCCCAAAGAACAAGAGAAAACGACTTTCATGTGTCCTTTTGGCACTTTTGCGTATCGACGTATGCCTTTTGGCCTTTGCAACGCTCCTGCTACGTTTCAAAGATGCATGGTCAACATCTTTTCTGATATGACTGAACGTTTCCTTGAAGTATTTATGGACGATTTTTCCATCTTTGGAAACTCTTTTTCTGAATGCTTACACCATCTTGAGTTGGTTCTTAAACGATGCAAGGACAAACACTTAACGTTAAACTGGGAAAAGTGCCACTTCATGGTCACTCACGGCATTGTCCTTGGGAATGTCATCTCAAACAAAGCAGTGAAGTAGATAAAGCGAAAGTTGATGTAATTGCGAATCTACCAATTCCCAAATCTGTCAACGACATTCGTTCATTCCTTGGACACGCTAGTTTTTATCGATGCTTTGTGAAAGACTTCGGTAAAATTGCTCGACCTCTGATGACTCTTCTTGGAAAAGACGTACCATTTGACTTTAATTATGATTATGTTTCTGCTTTCGTACGTCTCAAAAACGAACTCATTTTTGCTCTCATCATTTGCTCGCCCGATTGGGATCTTCCTTTTGAAATAATGTGTGATGCTTCTGACTTTGCAGTTGGTGCTGTCTTAGGACAACACATCAACAAAATTCTTTACGTCATCTACTACGCTAGTATGACTCTAAATGATGCTTAACTCAATTATACGACCACTGAAAAAGAGCTTCTAGCGGTAGTTTTTGCACTTGAAATTTTTTGACCTTATTTGATCGGTTCTCACATTAAAGTTTACACTGACCACTCCACTCTTAGATACCTTTTCGCTAAAAGGGATGCAAAGTCTCGTTTGATTTGTTGGATCCTTATACTCCAAGAATTTGACCTTACAATCAAAGACAAAAAAGGATCTGACAATGTCATTGTTGATCATTTGTCATGTCTTCCTAACGCACCATCTTCTTTACCGATCAACGAGAACTTTCCTGATGAACAACTCCTTTCTGTTTCCATCGATCCATGGTATGGCGACATAGTGAACTATCTATTCACTAAGGAAACTCCTTCATTTTGGTCGAAACAAGATAAATATTAATTTCTTTCCTAAGTCAAGTACTTCTATTGGGATGATCCATACTTGTTTAAATATTGTCCCAATCAAATCATTCGACGTTGCATCCCGGATTGTGAAATCAAAAGCGTTCTTTTGCTTTGTCACGACCAAGCCTTTGGTGGTCACTTCAGTTCAAAGAAACACAGAAAAGGTCTTCAATGTGGTTTTTACTGGCCTATGCTTTTAAAAGATGCATTTGAGTTTTGTAAAACTTGCGATCACTGCCAAATGTAAGGAAGAATCTCTTGACGAAACATGATGTCTTTGAACCCCATTCTTACGATCGAAATCTTTGACATTTAGGTTATTGACTTTATGGGACCATTTCCCAATTCTTTCGGAAATTTGTACATTCTTCTTGCTGTTGATTATGTCTATAAATGGGTTGAAGTCATTCCTTGTAAAACAAATGACCATAAAGTTGTGAAATTCATAAAGAAAACATTTTTTCGAGGTTTGGAACACCTCGCACAATAATAAGCGACAATGGAACCCATTTCTGTAATCGTTCATTTGAATCTCTAATGAAGAAATACTCGATAACCCACAAGTTATCCACTCTGTATCATCCTCAAACTTGTGACCAAGTTGAAGTTTCAAATTGTCAAATCAAACAAATCTTGGAAAAAACCGTTAATAAAAATTGAAAAGATTGGTCTCAATAATTAACGGATGCACTTTGGACTTACCGTACCGCTTTTAAAACTAACCTTGGGATGTCCCCATTTCATTTAGTTTATGGGAAAGCGTGCCATTTATCTGTGTTGAAATCAAACACAAAGCATTGTGGGCAGTGAAGAACTTAAACTTTAATCTTGAAAAAGCTGGTTAAAACAGAAAATTACAAATCAACGAATTAGAAGAGATTAGGAATGACGCGTATGAAAATGGGAAAATTTACAAAGAAAGAACAAAAGTTTCTCATGACAAGTCAATCCTAAGGAAAACATTTTCTCCAAATCAGAAAGTTCTTTCGTATGACTCTCGACTTCATTTGTTCCCTGGGAAGTTTAAATCAAGGTGGACAGGACCATATGTTGTACGAACTGTTTTTTTACACGGTGCCATAGAAATAGAAAACCCTAGGGATGGATCGATTTTCAAAGTCAACGGTCATCGTTTAAAGCCTTACTTGGAATTGCCAAGTAATCAAGAGGAGGAGCTCATGATTCTTCATGAACCATACTACGTCTAGTAAGAAATGTTGACCCTCTTTTTTAAACACGTACATATTTTTTCCAGGTTACACTCATTATATCATGCATTGATTGTGGGGACACGGTCAAAATTAAGTGTAGTGGAGAGTCCCATCTTCATTTTTGATTTTTCGTGGTTTCTCATCTTCATTTTTTATTTTTCATGGTTTATTTTTTTTGCATTTTCTTTCCAAAACTCAAAACTTAAAATAAAACAAAAAAAATCTCAAAACAAATTTTCTTTTTAGCATATTGATTTACTTTTGAAGAAACACTACAGGATAAGTATTTGTTTTTGGTTATTGAATTGAAATTTTTGAAAATTTATTTTTCTCAACAAAAATAAAAATAAAGTTTGATTACAAGTAACTATGGTTTAACTAGTATATAGGAAGGTTCATGGGTGATAATTATGAAGTATGTCCTAATTGTAATCTTTATTTAAACGGGTGGTTGATTTAAAGTAATGGCGATAACATTTTTTATCTTCTAAGTTAAGTGGTGCTAAGATGATGTTGCAAAAGTCTCTCTTCAAAATATATATATATATAACATTAAAAAAATGTTTTTTGTGAAAATAAGAAACACCTAGAGTCAGGTGTTTACACGTAAGTATGTACACTCGCCATGCTCTGTACCTTTCTCATGTAAGCCCAAAAGGCAATGCACGATCGGTATATCTGGCCTCAGTTTACCTGAGTTAGGTGTATGTAAATAAATTTTTAATAAGAATAACCACTTAGAGTCATGTGTTCATATGCAAGTGTATACACTCTCCATGCTCTGTACCCTTCTCACGTAAGTTCGAAAGGCAGTGCATGATCGGTATATCTGACCTCAGTTTATCTAAGTTAGGTGTGTAAATAATAATATTTATACCTTTCAAAAATAGAGAGAGCAAGCAATTGAAATCCAAGCACTATTTTCACTTAGTGGATTTGACTTGTTATTCAAAAGAAATAAAAATACCACTTTGAAAAACTTTGATAATCAACTAAGGATCCATTTCATAGTTGCACTATGTTATCAACCGAAACAACTAGCCAAACTAGAATCTAATTGTGATGATAACTTAATTTTTGTTGGAACTTTTGACGAGTAAAAGGACTTAAATTTCTTGATAACGACCAGAACTTATATTTAACTTATTCGTGTCAATTTAAAAGTAAATTCTTCATTTGTAAATATTTTCAAAAACTTGCATTCATATCTTTGTAAACAAATATTGCAATTAGGAATGTTTCATGTTGCATTTGGATTTTATGGGTAGTATACGCTAAAAACCCTCACGAGACAACACTCGTCATACTAGGGACACCTAGAGTTTAACGGCTTGTTGCATACGCTCAATGCAATCGTGCTCCCTAAGAAAGTGCATTTATCTTTGTTTTCTTTATTCGATGACGAATAAAAAGATAGGTGTGGGGGTATTCGATGTGCACGTAAAAATGTATATTTTTACTCACATACTTAATCTCATTTTAGTAAGATAAATGCCTTAATTGGGTGTTTTTACATGTTTAAAATCAAATTTCAAATATGCTTTCAAGTCATCATTCATGCATCTACATAGGGGCAAAACAGTAATTTTCGTGTTTGAATTAATTTGAAAAAAATTACTTGCACACTTAAATTTGTTTTGTAGGAATTTGGATTCAACTTGGAAGTGGCTTCATGGAAATATGCATATACAAGAACTGGAAGCCAAAGAAATGAAGAAATAAAAAAATCCATGTAATCATGTAGCACCTTACCTACCCACTAACCATGATCCGCAATTAAGAGCTAATGCACATGTTAGTGGGGATTAAAAGCACATGCACATTTAATGGATTATTAATTACATGTTAATGATAACCTGGAGGCCACACTACCTTAAGCGCATTTTAGGGAGTTCCCTAAAAATGGATTAGGGTTTTAGTCATGTATAAATAACCCTCTTACATTCATGTAATGAGTTTTTATCTTCTTATCATATTATGAAAGTTGTAGCCATAAAATTAATTAGAAATAAAATGGCTTCCTATGCCTCTTCTTCTTTGCTTTTATTTTATTTTCATGCTTAATTTTATTTACATGCTTTCTTCTATTTCATCTTAGTAGATTAGCTTTCTTTGCATTGCAATAAGTTTGGATTTAATTTATGCTAGTAGTTTAGTTCTCTTTTCTTTTAATTAGCTCTTACTTTCCTTGTTTTTTAATTTTGCAATCTACATATGTTGAAATGATAACAAAAACGAGAAGCTAAACTACTTCAATTGGATAATGAAGCTCTCTAAATCATGTAGATTCAACATATTTGCTAATTTAAGATCTCTTATTATGCTTCATGGATAGTTAGATTATGATGTAAGTTATTAAGGAATTTGATAGCCTTTGTTGTGTTTCTAATCACAAATGGGCTATGCTTAATCCAACATAAACAGAATTTACATCATCATCATCTAACTAAGTGATTTTGATCATGGAATTAAAATATAATCAAAGTTTGATGATCTATGTTATTAATCAAAAATAGTAAATAGATCATGCTTAAAATAGATTTTGTTTTAGTTTCATTTTCATTTTCATGACATATAATAAGTGGTTTTAGTTGTTGTATTAAAGTTGGATGGTTTAATTTGTGTTAATTAATAACACAAATAGACCATACTTATGATTAATACATCACTAATTCTACTTAGATTAAATGGGAGATCATAGATTGATTTTGTGTTGATTTTATGTAAGAGTATGAGAGTGGATTTGCCTCTAAATTGTCTCTTACTATCATATTTTTAATCACTTTTATTTATAGTTAGTTCTTGCATTTCTTTTTAGTTAAAACAATTTCAAACTCCTTGGGTTAATTTGATTGATTAGAATTTAAAACTTAATTCATTTTGTGGATCGATCCATACTCGCATACATACTACAATTGTATGCCATGCTATTGCGGTTATTGTTATTACATTTTTCAGCAATTTTCTAATTGATAGAAAATTCGTCGTTAAACAAGAACTCCGGAACAACACTTGAATTAGGATTTATGTAGATAGAGAAGAGTGCCATAGGAGTGGGGGCCATTTTGGGTGCACCCCTAGGGATTGGTACCAATCTCCTATGTAGGGTGAAGCACTTAGTGAATTCTAGCATGTTGTTTTCCGTAGTTCGTTCAACCGTCGTCACATGGTCTTGTCTTTTTTTGGTTTCTGAACCCTAGGATCATCTCTTTGGGCTACTTGCCTCGATAATCGTCGAGACTAACTTGTCCAGTCAGTTTGAATACGGCCAGGCCAAAAGGCCGAATAACACTTACTCTCCAAAGCACGTCTTGTTTCAAACATGACGTGCTTTGAATCGAGTCAAGTTAGGATCATCGTTAAGGATTCCACTCTGTGTCTTGAATGGTGTTACCCTTCCGTCGAGTTTCTTTTTGTGAAAAGTCATATCTCTAGCCATTCGATGTGACGCTTGTTCGGTATCTGACACTATAAAACTGAAATGGATTCTTTCGATAATTGTCTGAGCTCGGTTCCATTAAGCTAATTGATTGAGTTAGTAGGCCTCGATTATCAAAACTGATTTCTTTCTAAAAGTCCCGAGTAGGAATTTAATTTTCGTCGATTCAAGAAAACGAATGTCGAGTGTGCACACGCATTCGTACATTCATGTATTCACTGTTTTCATTGGCTTTCAAGTACATTCGTATGCCTATAAGTCGTTGCCAAGTTCCGCCAAATTGCGTTCACAATTTCAATTCATTTCACTCATTTTCATTTTTTTTAATACGGGTAGGATTCAGTCCCGATCTGTGACGACCCAAAATTTTGGGTTTTGAAATTGAAATATTTGATTGTTTTAAATATTTAAAAGTTAAATTTTAACTCGAATTTCAAATATCAATATTTATTGGATAATTTAATTGTTGAATTTAACAATTGAAAATTGGGTAAAATATTGAATATGGTGTTTTAAGCCTTTTAAAAATAATTTGAAGGCTTGTAAAATTTATATTGATAGTTCTGAAGGTAATAGAACTTTTAAAATTGAATTTAAAAGTGATTTGTTCAGTTTTCAAATTTTATTGTTTAAATTGAATTTAAAAATAGTCTTCCGGTGCACAGTCTCGGAATTCGACGAAACTAGTTCCATTGGATCCGTAATATTGTATTATTATCGGATTTCAATTTTCGTAGAGTTTCGAGTTGTTGTGTGAGCGTACGGTATGTAAACGCGCTGAATCTATATCGTTAATTTAATATAACTGGGTTCAAAAAGCTATCTTCTCCATACGATCAAGTTAGGACTCGAAACCTTTTACATTGTGTTCGGAATAGGGGTTTAACATTATAAACGCCTGGCGGCACGCCTCGATAGGACGTCAAGATTTTGAGTTGCATTTTCGAGACAATTTGAATTTAAATTTAAATTAATATATATTTATTTATACCAGTCAGCTTCAGCTGAATTTCCATCGCATCTGAACTTTTTTTCGAATCACTGTAGCAAATTGATTTTTGCACGCTAATGTTCCATCTTGTCCCCCTATTCTTCTTTTTATTAATACAAACAGTTCGAACCAATTTTCAGAAGCATTTTCAAAAATCTTAAAAACAAAGATAAAGCTGCGTTGGATATGTTAATGGCTGAACATTGTAAGTAGAAAGTTTGAAATAAAAATCACGCATCCACTTCGATTTTCCCCACTTCCACTTCTTGTTAGAAATCCAAATCGTTGTTATTTTCAAACAAAAAAATATATGGATAAGATCGGGATTCAAATCGAAATGAATCTCGAGCCGGCCCCTCAGCTCCAGTTCGAAATCGAACGAAGACAGCCTCGTTCCCAAACAGTTAAATTACGTCTTCCATTCCATCCTCATCTGCTTAATGACATTATCGAAATCAAAATAATGTCGCCTCGTTCTATTTACAAATCACGACTCCCCTTTTTAAAATTCTCACTGAAACAATCGAGCTGAGGGCGCACGTGACGAGCTAGATATCGCGAGTGCGTGGGGGTGGAGTTGGCTTCGCGGTGTCATTGAGGTTAGGGGTGGAGTTTTGGGGAGCAGGCTCTGATAGCGTAGAAGTGGGTCGCGACTTTGTGGCGATCGGCATTTGGCTGTAGGTTTGGCGATGGTAAGGGGATTTGCGAACGACTTTGTGATGGTGAGGATGATCTGCCAGAGCATGGGTTCACCTTTTCCGTAAGGTATATTAACATTGATTTTGAAGTTTGATTTTTGAAACAGTAATTTTTAGAGTTACTGATTTCAAACAATGAATTAACCAAAAGGGTTTAAACAGTTTTGAAAAAAAAGAGGGTTTAAAAATATATACACCCTGTAATAAAAATGTATAAGTTGGTCAGAAATAAAGGGTATACATATACACATTTTAAGTTACCAGTTTATTTATATCTATGGATTTTGATGGTTAACCTATTTAATTAATCTATTTAATTATTTTTAGTTACTAAAAGGTTTTGAAGGGAAAATTAATTTAAAATCAAATTATTAGTTTAAAAACCAAATGATTAGTTAAATTAAATTATTGATTAATTTAATTTATTAAATGGTAAATTATTTGTAGATTATTCCAGAGATTAATAAATCATATAATGTTGTACAAGGTCTTAAACTATGAAGGAAACAAGCCGGTTTGGATCGAATTGCGAGTTTAAAATCAAAGGTGAGTTATTCTCACTCATTTGGGTTTTAATTTAAATTTAAATGGTTAAATTTAAATAATTGGTTGAATGATAGAATTGGTTTGATGTGCTATATTATATACAGTAGTATATATAGTATATATTGGAATTGTTGATATTCCCGCATTATATAGCGGATGAGACCCTATGCGCCGCATAATAGCGGATGATAATATTTAAAACCCATATACCGCGATATTCCACCTCGAAGTGGAATTGGTATTGTGCTAACATTTGTGGATGCAGGGAAACAGGTTGGAGGGATCCAACTGGATTCCTCAAAAAAAAAAATTTAGATTGTTTAATATTCTGTGATATGAATATTGGATATTCTGTGCTGAATTATATTGATAATTGGAATATTGAATGTATGGTTTGCTTGAATATTCGGTACCCCAAATTACCAAAAATATATAGAATTGGATTTTGAAAGGAAAATAAAGGAATGGATTTTCAAGTAAACTAATTATAAAGAATTTGAATAAACTTAAGAACAAATTTGGAAAAGAATAAAAGTGATTTCAAAATTCTAATAAATATGGAAAAAGGGGATTTTGAATAAGCAGAGAAATAATGAATATTAAGCTTAAGCAATATTCTTTAAAAGAATAAAGAATTTATTTTAATTCAAGGTTAAAATTTAATTAAAAAAGAGAAAAGGAAAGAGATTTGGGAAATCTGAAATTGGTATTCTCAGTTTAAAGGGATTTTTAAATCAAAATAAAGAAATGAAATTTAAAGTTAAAGGATTTTGAATTAAATGGAGTAAGTAAAGAAATTTATTAAAAGTGAAGTAAATTGGAAATCAATTTTGGGAATTGATTTAAGTGTTTAAACAGGATTTTTAAAAGAGAAGTGAGACTTTGGATTTATAAACTGGGTTTATAAAAGTGAAGAAATATATCAGTGGATATTTGGAAGAATAAATTCACGGTGGGAATTTATTAAAGAAATGGGTAAATTTGTTTAAAAATAAATAGTGGTTTATTTTTAAAGATGTGAAAGAGAAGTGTATTTCCCTGGATAGCCAAGTACGTTTCCAAAGTAAACTTTTAAGTATAAGCTAAAAGTATTAAAGTTGATTTAAAATATGTTTTAGGAAATTTATTATTCTTAAATGTTTAAATTTTAAAGCAAGTATTTTTCAAATTTATTTTAATAGTAATTATTTAAAGATGGTTTGGTATTATGTTTTAAATGATAAAAATCTAGTTTTATATTTTATTAAGTAGCTTTATTTTGAATATTCTTAAAGTATAAATTTTTGAATAAAGTATTAAAGTAGTTTTAATTTAAAGTATATTTTATAATAAAGTGTTTCTAAATTATTTTAAAATCTAAAGTGTTTGTACTTGGTGATTTCAGTGGAAATAGAAATTATTGGGAAATTTATTCCATGATAGAAAGACGGATTGAAACTGTTTTCAAAGGGGTTGAAAAGCGAAAATATATCTTGCGAAGATATCTTGAGGAAATAAATAAATAATTTGGAAGATTATTTATTGCCTGATGGTTGTTTGTGAATGTTATTTGATAGTTAAATAACCGACTATCAATATTGGCCAATGCGCTGATCGTTTCGAAGAGACCGGGATCGGGATTTATTTCTCGAAAACCACTTCGATTCGGTTTGTACATTTTCGTGGGGAAAACGAGTTTTGAGTCGAAGATGGAGCAGTGAAGTGCAAGGGCTAATCGCTACTAATCCTGAGGATGATTCCAAAATGGATGAAGTAGGAGTAGTGCCTTCGGTTCCGTTCGAACCCGGAACGGACTTGTATGGATGAATGCTTTCGAAACATCGTCAGTGGACGATGGGCATTCTAAGGGATATGTTCTATAAAGGTAATGCTTAGCCTCAAGTCTCATCAACCGGGAATGACTGAAAATCAGGGGATATGCGGCAAGGCTTCGTGGGTAGCCCCCACTTGAGAGTAAGGTCATCCCTGTCTAGATGTCCCTTTTTATTTCGGCTTAGTGGTGCGGTTACTGATCACAACCGTGGGTGATTTTACTTGGAATTATCCAGTAAGGGATGGTTTCGGCCTTGTGTTGCAGGGGAGCGGGCGTACTCCTTGGTACGCTGATCTAGACCAGGTACTGTGACAGGTGGTACCCCAGTGCCTAGTCATTAGTTGGAAATCCATTCTCCCTACGCGCCTTTTACGGATTTTGTTTGTATAACCCACTTTGTGGCTAGTATGCTGGAATTTAATAAATGTAACAATTTTAGCTATTTGAATAAGTATTTGTATATAGACACTATTATAATGTCAGAGGATTTTGATAAAAAGTGTTTTGGCTATCGTAAGGTAAAAACCCGACATGTTTATTTGTGGCGTGGTCTTACGAGATGCTTTTGATTTCAAAGGGTTTGGAAAACTTTAATAATCCAATTGAGTGTGTTTTCTCACGCTGGTTTTCCAGACTGACTCGGGTGTTATTTTATTATAATGCTCGGGTCAGACCGAGTATTATAGGATACAGGTTATGATGTTGTGGAGCTCAGGAGACGAGCTGGATGGCGAGACGTATCACACGTATATGATGTATATTCCGTTGTGTTGTGTATGTTGTGTATTTTGTATGTGGGACAAGTTATTATAACTGTCCCAAATTGTGATGTTGATTATATTGTACTCTGATGTTGTATTCTGATGATGTATGTATAAACAGATATAGTTTCTTTTCTGTAAAGATCGGTTATTATCTATTATATATTGTTCCGCTGCGATTGTGAGATTCTGATGTTGATTTTTCTATTTTCTTCTTCCACCTCTTCTTCTTCAACCCAAATGGTTCGTATTTCTGTTCTTCTTGAGTTCATTAATGGAGATTAATGTCAATACAAGGGTACGGAACTACGGGTCGTTTCACGATCCCTATAGGAGGGATCGGTACCGATCCTGTACTGGGAAGCGTAGTTTATTGGGGAATGGATTGCGTAGTATTCTTTGCATATGCTCATCATTTTGAACCCAAATATACTGGGTTACAATTGGGTATATAACCCATTTATTTAGCATCTTCTCATTTACTTGCAACCAAACCCTGCTCCTACACAGGTCACCATTAGAGTTCCTTGAATCTTGAATACCCATTCAATCACTTCAGATCTGACCCACACGACCTCCCTGAAGCCTGCACCTCCAATCTAGGCTATTTCTCTACCCATATCAAAAGATTCGACCCAAATCTAGGACCCAATTACTTGAACTCACGAACCCCAATCGAACTTCAACTGTTGTATTCACATACATTTAGGTAAGTGAAGGACTTATATGGAGGTGATCTGGATAGTTGTGGAGATGAGGTTGGGTTTGATTATGGGGTGGCTGTTCACGTTGGTCGATATTGGTTTAGGGATCGATGCTTTTCCCTTACTAAGCTAGATTTTCAATCTCCAACCATGTGCCCTTGTACATATATGCCTATATGAACTTGAACACATGCATACGTATTGATTTTAAATAGCATGTATGTTAACATGAACTTAGACGTATGCATATGCCCTGAATGTTAATGACATGCTCTTATGTACATATAGCCTATCCCCAAACTTAGACAAAACTCTAAATGCACAGGCATCGATGTGAAACCCGATGCTGACGCTCAATGATGATGGTCACTTCGGCTAAACTCCCAAGTCTCATCATTATTGTCGTATGATTTGGAACTATATAGCACAACACTGCACTGCACAACACCACACTAGATTACACTTAGCATGGGGGATAGGTTAATCCATCTAACAATGACTATTTGTTGAGTTTGATAGTTATGGGTTCTAGACACTCCGAGCATTTATCTGTAATGACTGGCGATCAAGCTGTTATATATGCTCAATTAGATGCTACATCGAGTTCAGTGACACTTTCTGCTTGATATACTCCGGGTCAACAATCGAAACAACCCGAAAGCTCACACCACGCATCAGGAAATTCTCCAAATCCGAGAGCATATGATATTGTAGAGCCAGCTCCCGATGCACTTGAGGATGTCGTATTCTTGGAAGATTCAGAAGATTCAGTTGCTTCAAAAGTTGACGAGACGTCTCTACGGGAATTTGTATTAAGCATGGAATTTCGTATGACGACGTACTAGTCCTGCTTCATCACCAAAGGGCTCATCTTCCCCCAAAAGGGAATACTGCTTGCTATAGATATACGTGCTTAGCTAGGGTTGTACCACCATTTAACTCGTTCATCCGTCGGATGCTCAATTTTATGAGACTTGCTCCAGCTCAACTGCACCCGAATAGCTACGCATTTCTCCAAGACACATACATGATTTTCCTTGAGTTCTTGAATTGTGAACCAATCAAGGGAGATATTTGATTCATTTATAGCTTCAAATGATGAAAAAGAAGCCCCTTATTCACTTATCGAGAGCCAATCAATGGTTGTCAAGTTGTGACCAACGCTCGGAATAAGCTTAGTTACTTCAAAAACGAATGGTTTTATGTACGGTGTCCACCCGGGTTCGCACTATGGTAGTTAGTAGGACGCATGGTTTTAAATCTCCTATATATCGCCCGAGATCTCCTCCGAGATCTCATTTTCACACTTAAACGAGACGAGACATCAAATCTCCCTCATATCTCCCTCGACACTCATCTCGTCCGAGATATTCAAATCTCACCCGAAATATGGATCAAAATCTCAATCCGAGATCTCACCCGAAATTATGCATTTTTCTTATTTTGCATAATATTTTTTATTTTCACATTGATTCAAAAGAAACTACTCAATCCAATTATAATTTACCAACTTCTTGAACATATTCTTTACTTTTTATCCTAATGAGTCATAGCGAAAGGTTCACTTCTTTATTATGTTCAAATAAAAGGATATTATTCAATCATTACCAAATCAATTAAGCTAATCAAGCTACTACTCTTCTAAAAATATTCTTTTTTCCATGTAAATCAAGTATATTAGCATTTTTTTTACTAAGAAAGTTATAACCGTTAAATAAATTTTTGACACATCAATTTTAGACACATAAGTACATCCGAGATATTCCCGAAATGCATTATAAGACCCGAGATGTCAATCCGAGATGTACACCCGATATGTACTCATCTCGTCCGAGATCTCCCCCGATACGAGATAACTTGTGTGGAAATTCCGAGACGAAACGTGACCAAAATCCGATATTTAAAACCTTGGTAGGACGTAAGTGCTTTTTAAATTGATTTTAGGAATTAAGTAGAGAATCAAACCTTTGTTATATTTTACTCCAAATAATCAATTTATAAACATAAAAATCTTACTTGCAAAACCTTTACTACGCTTCCGCTATGCCATTTTAACTATTCAAACTATTTTATATCAAACTATTTTAACTTTTTTAAACTATTTAAAACTATTCAAACTATTTTCTAACAATTCAAATTCGTCAAAGTGGGAACTGTTTGTATTTAAATTATTGATTTAAATACGAATGTGGATAAAATAAACTTATAACCTAAGTCAAAATTCAAAATGATTTTGAAATGAAATTGATTTCGAAGTGAATAAAACGATTTTGAAATGAAGTGATTTTGAAGTGAAGAAAATGATTTTGAAATGAATTGATTTCGAAGGGAATAAAATGATTTTGAAATGAAATTGATTTTGAAGTGAATATGATATTTTGATATCAAGTATGAATCGTTTCCGAAATGTAAAAGAACCAGCCGGTGTGTAAAACGACCTTTGGTTGTTAAAGAGACCGAGGTCGATTATTGGCATACTCTTTGTCAATGTTGGAACCACTTTAACAACTGTGTACGTAGAGGAGACTCTAGAATGAAGTGGTTGGATTTGTTGTATGTTGCTGGATTTGAAGAAAGAGAACGATGATGGATAGCCCCGACACCTGCTCTTCGATTTTTCTTGTGGACTCGGTCCATACTATTACCTTTGTTGTTGGTTTCGATTGATGCACCTTGATTGGGATAACCTCCCTTTGACTCGATATGGGATGGGTGGATGCGGTGGGCTGTCATTGCGACGATGCGTTACCACCATCCTGACGACTTGAACTGGTAGCATACTACCTTAGGCATTGCCTCACGTGCCTTATCATACTTTTATCCTTATACAAGGCCACTACGAGTTTGGTTTAGTGTTGTCATATCACGATGCATCCCCATCTACCGACGTTCTACTAGTTGTGTTATATGAAAACTGTACGACAATACTTAAAAACGCATTAAAAGGGATTAATATAAAGCCTTAACGCTAGGAAAAATATTTATTTTATTGATTAGACATTACATATATAGCGTATCCTACTATATATAGATATTTTGACGGATCCTTATAAGATGGAAAATCCCATAACATCTCTTAAGTTATTGCACGCACGTTGTACACTGGATAGGAGATGTAAAACCCCGTAAACATCTATGACGCTATTACACTCCTGTTATATGTGATATTGATTTGACTCACATGACAATATTTTAGTTCTTGCTCGAGTGTATTGTTTTACTTTATGCTCGGGTCAGCGCTGAGTTTTCAGTGTATTGAAGACCATATTATTCTGGAGGACGAAGACGAAGATTTGGTATATTATATTACTAGTATTATTCCACCACATTGTTTGTTCCGCTGCATTATTCTATTGTTTTGTTGTATATATAACTCTGATAGATGTTGCAAAATTTTAATCAAATGTATAGTATAAACAGCTTCATTAACTGTTTATTTGATTATTATATTTTATCATTCCACTATGAGATTCTATGTTTGTTTTTCTTCTTTTCTTATTTTTCTTGATTAACCCCATTGGTTATCTGTGTTACGGATTTTTTTTGAGTTGGACATGTGTAGTTTATTGTCGATTTAAACCTCCTGAAATGCGGGTCGTCACAGTTGGTATCGGAGCTTTGGTTTAGCGATAACCTTAGCTTTGATGGGGATTTACTCATTAGAGATAGGGTAGTAATACCCTAGAATGAGTTTGTTTATTTATGTGTGTGTGTCTATATATATATATATGAGAGCGCGTACTTGTTAGTGTTATAAAATGTTTTATATTGTGTTTGCTTATCTGTTGAGTTGTTTATGAATTCTGATCGGTACATGAGGCGCCTTGTTATCGATAGGGGTTTCTAAACACTTAAACAAGGCAAGTCGACATAATATTGTTTTAAAATAGGGTAAATGAATAATTTTACCTAAATGATATTTATATATATAAAGAAATAATCTTCCATAAATAACCATATAGGTTATGAAAATTAAGTTTTATGTTAATTATGAAATTATTTATGAATGTCGTTTGTTAGGAGTTTATAATATTTAGTTATCATCGATAATTGGGTTGAATTAAACTAAATAAGAATAATTTGTGAACTCTATTTCACGAAGCGTTCGATAATTAGATTGAATTGAAATCTAATTACAATAAGAATTGTTTGCAATAACAAAGATGTAAATTAACAAAATCGTTTAATAAAACTAAGTTATGTCCAAATCAAATTTTCAAAACCGTCACGTTTTGGTAGTTCGTAAATTATATTATTTTTGAACTATTAAAAATGGTAGATAAATAGGATTTGGAAGTGTTTAATAATTTGGATATGTAAAATAAATCTAAATTGGTATATATATATACTCTTTTGGATAGAAGAGTATTATATTAGTTTGGATTTGAATCAAGGAATGTTTATTCACTTAAGTAAAAGTGGTAAGAAATAATTTAAACTTTAAGTTCAAAATTATGAAATGAATGGATTTATAAAATAAATTGAATATGAAATAAATAGGCTATAAAACTAAGTTTGAAAATATTAACTTAACAAATTTGTGTTTATGGATATTTATGAACTTAAGTAATAAACTTAAGTAAAATCTAATTTTAGTTTAAGTTAAAAAAATGAATTTAAACTGAGAATTTGAGAACTTAAATCCCGGTGCTTTTGAAATTGTTTTCTAAGATTTTGAAAATAATATTAGTATTATCTAAAATATTTACGAATAGAAGTTGTTTTCAAAAGGGATTTTAAAAGGAAATAAATTCTGTACTCCCCTCTTCTGTTGTTCGAAAATAATCTCGATGATGACGGCCGCATCCTCGACATTCATTTTCGAGTCTCAAAGTGAGGGAGACCACTTAGTAGCTTTGCAACACATTTGATTCAGTAAATAGACTTTGATTTAAAATTTCTAAATATGATTTGATATATATAAAAGATATGAGTAATATATTATTTCAAAATGATTTGGAAAGAAACCCGGTGTTTATTTCTTACATCTCTATAAATTAATAATTTCCACTCATTGAAATGAAATGAATTAATAAAATGATTCTTTATATATGGTCCATAATTGATATGTTAAGCATAAGTTGAATAATTGAAATTAAATAAATTGATTGTGAATGAAACAGATATGAAAAAATTGGAAGTAAACCAATTGGATGCTAATAAGAAATGTAAGTGAAAAAATATATTTCTTGACACTGGATAATGTAAATTGATAGAGTTTGGATTAATTAGATGAATACTAATTGTTGAATGGTTTCTTTTATTGCAAATCATTGTTATAACTGTTTTGGTTACATACGATTGCTATGTTGTGTATTAGTGCTTATACTTATGATTCGGATTAAGAATTCATGTTATATGATCCTATTAAACTCATGAATGCTTTCTATATCCTTTTATAAGCAACAAAAATTTCAAATTTGAGTTGAGATAGGTACATACGAAGCCGTTTGGATGTATACACGGTTTGATTTGCTTTTGCTCACTTTAATACGAGCGAACTCGCTCATATTAATAATAATAATATGGTACATATCTCGGATTACATATCGTACTTTTATGTTTTTCCCTATGGGATGCCTCATCATTGAGATGAGATGTATATTTGTTATATATATGTGTATTGTAAATTTTTCCGATCGAGCCACGCAAAGGAGAAGCTGTCGAAATTTTCCGTAAATTCGAGTGTTAGAAATTTTTTAAGAATTTAAAATTTTATAACTTGATTTACAATAAGCCGATATTAGAGTGGCGTAGCGGAAGCGTTGTAAAGGTTTTGTAAATAAGTTTTTTATGTTTATAAATTGATTATTTTGAGTAAAATATATCAAAGGTTTAATTCTCTACT
Organism: Allium fistulosum; assembly: GCA_030737815.1. Lineage (NCBI taxonomy): Eukaryota > Viridiplantae > Streptophyta > Magnoliopsida > Asparagales > Amaryllidaceae > Allium > Allium fistulosum. Next base: position 334,287,977 of record CM060906.1, read on the forward strand.
TAATTCTTTTTCAAGGACGAAAAGTTTTGAGTGGGGGAGATTGTAACGACCCATTTTTTAACCATTTAATAATATTAATATATATGATTATTGAATAAAAATAATTAAAAATTTTTTAGTGTTTTATTTATGTAGTATTGAATATGAACTTGAATAAACTTTTGAAATAATCAATTTCGAAGATTTAGGCAATAACAAGTATTGAAATGAAATTCTATGTATTGAATGTGTTTATAATTAATAGCTAGAAGTGAATAATAAATGTTGAATTATTTAGATGAAAATATAATAATTGTTTGATAACTAAAATTCATTTGAAATCTAATATTGGAATTTATTGAAATTCTAATATTGGAATTTACTGAAATTGGATTATTGAAATACTTTAAATAAATAAGTGTAGCATAGTGTAATCCATGTATTTAATGAAAAAAAAAATTGTGTATTGGATTAGAACGAACTTTTTTATTTATAAAATGATATTTGAAATAATATATATAAGTACGTCTTATTTGACTATGATAATAATTTTATAAAGAGTGTAGTAGTTGTTTTATTATTTGAATTCGTTTTAAAAGCAAATTTTATAAGTTAAATAACTTGTATTTCAAATATAGCGATTTATTAGATAATTAAATTATTTAAATTTAATATTGGAAATTATTTTAATAATTGAATCATGAATTTAATATGAATGAAAATGATGTCGGAAGTTGATTTAAATTTTATTTAAGAAAAGAATGCAGATTGTTAACTTTTAAAATTGAATTTAAAGTGAACAAATTTATTTTGGAAAATAGCTTGTTTTAATTAACGTGTAAAAATAGTCTTTTTGAGCACTGTCTTAGATTTCAACAAAACCAGTTTCATCGGATCCGTAATAGTGAATTATTATAGGATTTCAATTTTTGTAGCGATCGGACTTATCGTTTGATCGTGTGAGTTTGAAACGCGTCGAATTTATTTTCAGAACTTTAATTAATATAATTCGATTTTAAAAAGCTATCTTCTAAATATGATGGGATTGGGTCCCAATATATGTTCAATTATGTTCGGAATAGGGGTATAACATATAAAACACCAGACGACACGCTTTGTTTGGAGTTTGAAATTTTCACGGATGAATAGCACCGTGAAATTTTTTATATAAGGACTTGAAAACTTTATTTTTGCAATCCAAAACCCTAACAGCTTCAGGCCACTCCTTTTAAAACTTCAATGGTCGAAAATCTTCAATCTTCTCCCCTCGATATCTTCCAATCCACTCAATGAAATCGAAAAGAAAAGATGAAGACCACAATGAGATCTACGTTTTGTACGGTTGGATCAACGCGTAACGATTCGAGTTTGCCAGAATTTAACCATGAAGGCCGGTGGATTTTTCTCGAACTACGTGAAGATGGTGGCGACGTAAGCGGCACGGTTGCAGGCGGTTGTGGAGTTGGTTGAGGTGCATGTCATGACGAGGTTGGATGGGGCTCTAGTCCCTTGGGGTGGCGCGCACGTCGAAGGATTTGGTCGCGTGATGGGTTCGAACGAGCGCGGCTTGTAAGTTGAACACGTGATTTTGGGACGAGAGGAAGAAGGTTTGGTTAAGTTTTAATTAGTTAACTATTTTAGTTAATTAAATTTTAGTTATACCGTTATACTAGTTAATTCGTAACATTCTCGTACGAGGTCAGATTCGAACGAAACAAGTCGTGTTGCATCGCATCGACGAAGGCTACGACATGGAGTTGGATTGGTATTTATTTGAATCTGGAAAAAAAAATTTCAAATAAAGGTGAGTGACTAAACCCGCTCACGAATACTAAAATATTTCTGATGTTCGTTAAATTGAAATCATGAAGTGATTTAATTTTATTGATTGTTGTTTGGTAATTTATCTGACATGGAAATCGACATAGAAATTGACATGTTAGAAATTTTGAATTAACAGTTAAATTGAAATTGGAATTAAACTGCCAGTTAAACTCCGGATTATTGATTATCAGTTAACTGTTGTGTTATATTGACTGTTTGGATGTTGATTGTGATGGATGCATATTGGTTGGTTGTTGGCTGACTGGGTGTTTATTTATTTTGATGTATCCCTGTTATCATCCTGTATATTATTTGACAGCATATAGACTGTTATTTGAATTATTTCGAATAAATTAAGAAATAGGTTGAAATGATATATACCTATGACATTTATTTTGGATTGGAATTATATATATCCATCCCTGCAATTAAAATTGAAATAAATGATCATTTGGCCATATGATAGAAAATTATATACGAACACCGGATTGGTTAAATTAAATGGTTTTAAATTCTTGAATTTGAATCTATTTAAATGATTTTGTTTTAAAGAAATAAAAATCGAATTTATAAAGATGGAATTAATTTCGAATGCGAGTTTTGAAATGTTGAAATTGAAATTTGTTCACAAAAATTGTTTAAAGAATTGAATTTGGAAGTTTGAAGTTATAATTGAAATATGATTTGAATTATGGAAATTGATTTGTTTTAAAAGATTTGAACTATCCAAACTCTGAAATATATCCAAGTAAAAGTAATTAAATGGATATTTCAAATTTGGCTCGAAATCAAATTATTTTAAAGATTTGAACCTTAAACTGGACATTAAAGTTTAATTTGATTTAAGTGATTTAAATCGGTAAATTGAAATTGGACTTGAAATTTATATAAACTGAAATGGTTTAAAACAAGGATTGAATTGTAAACCATTGAATCGAATCGTTGAATCGAATTTGAAGTTAAAAATGAACATTTCGAAATTAAAGTTAATTTGAATTGAAATTGAAATCGAAGTTGATTTGAATTGAAATCGAAATTTAGTCGATTTAAATTAATTCGAGATTGAAGATGATTTGAATTGTAAGTTTTGAAATTAAATCAGTCTGATTGAAATTTGGACCAGAGTCCAGATTTATTGGAAATGGAAAGAAATAGTTTAAATTCGAAACTATTTTCACTATAAACTATTTTACCATAAACTGTTTAAACATTCATCTTTTTAAATTTTCAAATCATTTAATATATAACCTATTTAATATCTAAACTATTTTAGCTATTTTAACTATTTAAACTATTTTATACCAAACTATTTTACCTTTTTAAACTATTTAAAACTATTCAAACTATTTTCTGAAAATTCAAATTGGTCAAAGTGGGAACTGTTTATATTTAAATCGTTGATTTAAATATGAATGTGGTTAAAATGAAGTTAGAACCTAAGTCGAAATTCAAAATGATTTTGAAATGAAATTGATTTCGAAGTGAATAAAATGGTTTTGAAATGAAGTGATTTCGAAGTGAAGAAAATGATTTTGAAATGAATTGATTTCGAAGGGAATAAAATGATTTTGAAATGAAATTGATTTTGAAGTGAATATGATATTTTGATATCAAGTGTGAATAATTTTCGAAATGTAAAAGAACCAACCGGTGTGTAAAACGACGTTTAGTTGTTAAGGAGACCGGGGCCGATTATTGGCATACTCTCTATCAATGTTGGAACCACTTTAACAACTGTTTATGCGGAGGAGACTCCAGAATGAAATGGTTGAATTTGGTGTACGTTGCTGGATTTGAAGAAAGAGAACGATGATGGATAGCCCCGACACTTATGTCAATTTGAAATGACTAAAACAGGACGGCTTAAACCAGGCCAAGTGGGCTAGCTACCCCTAAAGGACACATGTTCTTCAATTTTTCTTGTGGACTCGGTCCATACTATTACCTTTTTTGTTGGTTTCGATTGGTGCACCTTGATTGGGATAACCTCCCTTTGACTCGATACGGGATGGGTGGATGCGGTGGGCAGTCGTTGCGGCGATGCGTTACCACCAGCCTGGCGACTCGAACTGGTAGCATACTACCTTGGGCATTGCCTCATGTGCCTTGTCATACTTTTATCCTTATACGAGACCATTACGAGTTTGGTTTAGTGTTGTCGTATCACGGCGCATCCCTATCTACCGACGTTCTACTGGTTGTGTTATATGCAAACTGTACGACAATGCTTAAAAACACATTAAGAGGGATTAATGTAAATCCTTAATGCTAGGAAAAATATTTATTTTATTTATTAGACATTACATATATAGTGTATTCTACTATATATAGATATTTTGACGGATCCTTATGAGATGGAAAATCCCATAACATCTCTTAAGTTATTGCACGCACGTTGTACACTGGATAGGAGATGTAAAACCCCGTAAACTTCTCTGACACTATTATACTCCTGTTATATGTGATATTGATTTGACTCGCATGAGAATATTTTAGTTCTGACTCGAGTGTATTGTTTTACTTTATGCTTGGGTCAGCCCTGAGTTTTCAGTGTATTGAAGACCATATTATTCTAGTGGATGAAGACGGAGATTTGGTATATTATATTACTAGTATTATTCCACCGCATTGTTTGTTCTGCTGCATTATTCTATTGTTCTGTTGTATATATAACTCTGATAGATGTTGTAAAATTTTAATCAAACGTATAGTATAAACAGCTTCATGAACTGTTTATTTGATTATTATATTTTGTCATCCGCTGCGAGATTCTGTGTTTGTTTTCTTCTTTTTCATAATTAACCCCATTGATTATCTGTGTTTTGGATTGTTTTGAGTTGGACATGTGTGGTTTATTGTCGATTTAAACCTCCCGAAATGCGGGTCATCACACGGTCCGTCAGGGGGACACTAGGACACTCACGTGCACGTGCACTTCACAGCACTATATTGCACTTGTTGTATGTCCTTATTCACTAAATCTAACTAGTTTTTATTTCCTTTGCAGAATCCATGGAGAGAAAAAAGTACACATACCAACCGTTAGAGAACAAAGCTCTCTAAGCTCAAAGGCCACGATCGAGTTCGTATTATCAAGGAAGTGGTCGAGATTATGAGTCAAGCTATCGCTCTAGCCGAGATAGAGATGACTGGGGTAGAAGCAGTTACGACAGAGATCGCACATCACACGACTCTACTTCCAAGCGCCACCCTATATTTAGATCACCTCCTCCTAGAGGTCCAGACAAGGCTCCTAATCATCGCGATGACATCCCATCAGGTGATACTTCTCGCGTTCCACCTCCAACTTCTATTACTGCGCAACATGTGGTGACATCTCACTCTATTCGGTCCTCCAACCACAGGCGCTATAAGAGTGACTCTGAAACCTCACATCACAGGCCTGACAAGGAGACTGTTGAAGCTCTAGTCGTCACAGCAGAGCAATAACTTACGGCCGACGCTCGTATGGCCAAACTGAAGGAGCAATTTCCAGAGATTTGCATTGATGGGCTCATGTTCGTGCCCAATTTGAAAAGAGTTCCAGTTGACACCTAACAAAGGACTATTGCTTACGTGACTGACATTCACAACCAGTACAACGAATGGGCATGAGTATCTAAAAGATCTCCACAGTATCGAGGGAGAGCTAACCAGCGATTGAAAATCAAAAACTTATTAAGGCCGATAATAAGAGAATCATCTCTAATCTCGATGCTATGGTCGAGAAATTGAGAACATCCCAAGCTGAAGCTGAAAAGGAAGCTGAGAGGCTATTAAGGAACTTGAGGAAGAGAGGACCAAGCATCGTGATGATATGGAAAAAGCCTATCATCGAAATCACGATCTGAAAATAGGGAGAGATACCGCAAACAGGAGTGCGACTGATTTGAAAACTAAACTGGAGCGCGAAACAAAGGAAAACGGCAAGGTGCTCCAACAAGCTCATGACTACTGTGAAGAGCCGGTCACTACCGAGGAAGAGAGGGATAAAGCGCTTGAATGAGCCAAGTATGTGAATGCTCTTGTGAAAAGAGAAGTTGAAGCTGCGGAACGGAGGACAGAGAAGTAGGTTATGGAGAGACTGGAGCCACTACTTACCTAATATAACGCAAATGTGCTCAAATTATGAAATCTGGAGTGGTTTCAAGATGATTATCCTAAACTCCTCGCATGTGCTTGGGAGCAGGTTATTGAGGAAGAAAAGACCTTTCTCCAAGGTTGCAAGTTGGATCTGGAGCAGCTAGAGAAAGAGATCTTAACGGGAGAGGTGCCAAAGATTCTAAAAGACGGTTTACTTATCCTTCACCCGAAGCGAGCCATAACTATGCAGAAAGATTTAGGCGAAGGCTCCAGGTCGATGCCAAATGATGCTATTGTTAGCCAAGCACTTTGGTCTCAGGCTGCTTCAGAATCCACTACTGATCATGGGTATGAACCTGAGAGGCCCCGGATTCCTAGGCCTGCTATGCTATATCTTATCCTTCAAGGGAACTCTAGCGGCACTCTGGCCCACACAGGACTGCAACTAGGGAAGGTATCTCGTTGATTTCTCCTTTATTTCAAGGGGTTGACGTGTCATCGATCAACATCACTAATCTCTCTTTCTTTTTGTATCTCAAGTTTCAGGTTAGCCTTCAATCATCTCGCTTCCTGTTAAGGACTCTCAGCTAGGGCGACAAGCATCTATAACGGAATCAGTAACCGTTACGACTTCTATAACGATCCCCAACGTTCCGGCTAAAGAGTATCCAAGACTTGATGAGCATATGATTTCCGCTTTGGTGGACGAAGAGACTGGTGGAACTCAAGAATCTCAGATTAATGAAGATGTCGTAATTACTGAAGTCTCCAAGTCCTTGTTGGATCCCACCATGAGCCAACTTAAACAGGAACTGAGGATAGATATCCTCCTTGCCATGAAAATTAAGCAGGAGAAGGTATAACTCATCCCTTTCCCTCTATCCATCGCCTTGTCCGGGCATACTATCTATGATCCAGTCTACATTCCTCCACTCGGAAGTGCTCAAAGCATGCATACTAGGTCATCTCAGAGCACTCCACCCAAGGGCAAAGGAAGTGGGGGAAGAATAAAAAATGTCGGAAGAATCCAACGCGCCTTCTTCTGTGGAGAAGAAAGAGAGGAAAGAAAGAAAGAAAAGGATCAAGAAGTGATTGCTTGTCTTCTTTGTGCCTTCTAATTGTATAGCAGTACCTAGGCTTTTCTAGTTCCCGGATTTTGTTTTGCTTGGCCGGTGTAGTGCAGATTCAGTCTCTGCTTTTGCTTTTTGTTCCTAATGTCAAGAACACTGGTACTTAGCTTCTCAGATTTCATGTGCCTATATCGTCAACTCTTTATTTGGATTTGTCTAAGTACTTAAGAAATACACTTTCCATTCAATGTGCTTACGATTTATTTCTTTTTATTGATTGTATTTAGGACTAAGTCGCGCCCATTCCTTGGTTTACTGGCCTTTCACCGCTCTAATAAATGTAAGGTAATCATTGAAGTACCAAAATCCGGGCATTGTTTGAGATTAGTCACTTAGGATCAACAACTTAAGCATCCTTTACCAGGATGATAATTTCCAATCACGTAAAACTCTGGGCACTTGTTTAAGTTAACTACTTAGGATCATAGTTCGTACATCCTTATCCAGGATGTTTACTTCCTATCACACGTAACTCCGGGCATCAGTTCAAAGTTCATAGGTAAGGTTCCACCTTACGTCGAGTATGGATCTTTCGTTTTTCCTACTCCCAGCAAAATGTCAAGAGTTGGACGATCTTATCACATCCATTTTGGTTTATACTCCTGCCCCCAATCCAGGGACAAGAGTTGAGTAAGTGAACTGTTGTATCACGTTCGTTTTGATTTATACTCCTGCCCATAATCTAAAGGGAAGAGTTAGCATACGAACGATCATATCATGTCCGGTTTGATTTTATGCTCTTGCCCCCAATTCGAAGGTAAGAGTTTGCGTATAGACGATCATGTCACATCCGATTTGAGTTTATACTCGTGCCCTCAATCCATAGGCAAGAGTTGGGGTACAAACGATCGTATCACATCCGGTTTAAGTTTATACTCCAACTTCTACTTCGGGAGTGAGAGTTAGGGTATGCACGGTCGTATCACATCTGGTTTAAGTTTATACTCCTACTCCGGGAGTAAGAGTTAGGGTACGGACGATCGTATCATATCTGTTTTAAGTTTATACCCCTACTCCTACTCTGGGAGCGAGAGTTAGGGTACAGACGGTATTATCACATTCGGTTTAAGTTTATACTCTTGCTCCTACTCCAGGAGTGAGAGTTAGTAGATGGACGGTCGTGTCACGTCCATTTAGTTTATACTCCTACCCCCAATTTGAAGGCAATAATTAGCACACAGATGGACTTGTCACGTCCGATTTGAGTTTATACTCCTTCCCCCAATCTGAAAGCAAGAGTTGGTTTACGAATGGTCACATCACGTTCGGTTTAATTTTATACTCTCGTCCCCGATCCGAGGACAAGAGTTGGCTGGTATCAATCTCCGGACACCAAGAAGGACTTCGAGGGTCCGATCCTGGACCAAGGAATTTTGGTCATCACCTATCTTCGGGTACCTGTATACCTGCATTAATCATATGTAGATTCCTTCGAGTTGTTCAAGTCACAACTCTTATGTAATGGAAAGACAGAGTCTTGGACTCAAAAAGCCATTTTATTTTGTAAAAGATGGGAAATGACAGGTTCTGTCTTGTTCCTTCCCAGCATTACTGGAGCAACGATGGTTCTAAGAAGGTTGAGGATCGGATGTAACCATCGACTCGGTAGTTCGGACCTTCCTGATGCTGTTAAGCAACATCGGTTCTCAAAAGATTAGGGAGCGAAGTTCCAAGCATATCGAGCTTCAAACGAGGCATAAGTGTTTTGCCAAACTCTGGGCACGAGCTTGAGAGTGGATGGTTGAGTCACATCCACTTTGGATCCATTCTTACCCCCAAGTCAAGGACAAGAGTTAGCTGGCGAACGGTCGAATCGTGCTTGCCTTGGTAAAACTCCACAGGTCGTCTGGTCATGGGCTATGAAGATTTGGTTAGCACCTACATTGATGGCGTCCGTCGCTCTAGCAGAATCTATATGTCATTCATACTTCATGATATTCCTTTGGGGGTCAGTCTTCACTACATATGCCGACATAGTCAGCATATTGAATCTTTATGGATATTCCTTATACGAAATCGCTTTAGTAAAGGGATTTCGACTCAAGGAGGTACCCTAGTTGTCGTTGGTCTGGCCCTAGTTTTCTCTCGTAAGCCGTCGTACCATTCCATTCAAATCTGGCTCCTCGAAGCCCTCTAGTCGGCGGTTTTCATAATCTACCCCGTGGGTCCGGCCCGGTAAGGGACCTTGGGCTAAGCTATGATGCATTGGTTCTCCTGCCTCTTGGAGGACCGTTTGGCGGCAGTTCCATGTTCACTCCTTCGCGGCAATTCAATAGCAACCGACTGATTTCCAATGCCCCGCTCAGTCATAGTTCGTTTGGATTATGTTCTATCTCCAGCCTGAAAATATGATCCATGGTGAATGGGTTTGGTACCAACCCCTATGCCTTGGTGTTTAATGCTCATGGAGATTGATAGAAAATTGCATAGAATCATAGGAAAGGAACTTGAACCAGTTCCTTGGCATTATCAGTAGTGAGTGGATGGAGTAGGGGTCAATTTAGATGAAGATTTGGGGATCGGTACAAAGCCCCCTAGCTGGGGGGTCGATACCTATCCCACACTTGATGAAATTCAGCATGTGGGAACGACATTGATCCATTGGTGGGGGATCGATACCTATCCTGTACTTAGTCAAATTCAGCATGCAGGATTGGTATTGATCACTAGGTGGAGGATTGGTACCTAACCCACACTTAGTGATTTTAGGATGGTTTGCCTCCACTTCTGTGATAGTGGCCAGATGACGAGGAACTCTAGAGTCTGAATATGGAGGAGTCTACTCCCTCCTAGTCCTCCTGCAGTGGAAATCTAGCTGGTTCGTCAGGTTTTTTTTTCTAGGATCTGTCGCTTTAGCACTATATGACTATCTTATGGATCTTTCATCATTCTGTCTAGGTCGATCATGATGATTATGTCAAAGGGATTCTGGACATCCATGGCTCCTTGCTACATGCCTTCATCCAAAATGTTTAGGCCGGAATTTTCTGCCTCATCAGCGACTCTTGAGGCAGTGACAGCTTTGTCTTTTCTAGGACCCATTAGTGATAGCTTCCTATAGACTTTGCTCAAATCTTAGCAGCACGAAAACTAGTTGAAAAAAGACTAAATCTCTTCCCTGGTGAGGCCATGGCAGAAAGCTTCTAATAGATCTTTGAAAATCTAAGTTGTAGAATCAAAAGGGAGAGAAATTAGATCTATCTCTTAGATATAGGAAATCCAATAATAGATGATGGATCCAAACGGCATGAGTTCATCTCTCAATGAAAGCACCAAAATGTTTGAACCAAAAATGGTCACAAACAACCTAAAGAGCAAGAGAGTAGAGATTAAATAGAGAAAGCAAATGAAAAGTGAGTAAAAACAAGCACACACAAATTTATAGTGGTTCGACAATCTTGGCCTACGTCCACTTGAATTGTTTTATTGCTTTTACACTAGTTTTTATGATTATAAGCAGGAGGGATCGGTAGGGATCCCAGAGTACAACGGAGTTTGTCTATAGCGGCAGCTTAAAGATCCCAAGAATGAACCATGCCCCCTATATTTATAGGGGTAAACGACCAAATATCTCATTGATATTTTGCCTACAAATCCTCATGATGAAGACAAAACCCTCAAAAGAAATCTCAACCCCATATTCCCTATGGTTGGGGATTGAAACCGATCCCTCTTGGGGGAGGGGATCAATACCGATCCCTATATATGTAGTACAGGGTCTTGCGACTTCTTCCGTTGGTTTGTCTTGATGTTGGCTTCATGTTTCCAATGTTGTTTTGCATAGTCGGCTAGATGTTTTTTGGTCCAAGCGATGGATCTATAGAAGGTTGAATTGCTGCTTTAGACTGTATATGGAGATTGTCAATACGATGCATTGGAACTCCAGAACAACACTTGAATCAGGCTATATGTAGATAGAGAAGAGTCCCATAGGAGTTGGGGCCACTTTAATTGCACCCATAAGGATCGGTACCGATCCTCTTTGTAGGGTGAAGCACTTAGTGAATTCTAGCATGTTGTTTTCCTTAGTTCGTTCAACAGACGTCTCGTAGTCTTGTCTATATTTGGTTTTTGGACCTTAAGATTATCCCTCTGGGCTACTTGCCTTGATAATCATCGATTTTAACTTGTCCAATAAGTCTAAATATAGCCGAGCCAAAAGACCGGATAACACGCGTAGTATAGTATATTGCTAGAGTAAAGGAGGCTAAACAAATTATTACTTTTTTTAAATGTTCCATAGTGGAAGTGGGAGCATATATCAATAGGTTTTATGAATGGCTTGCTTGGAATAGAAATGGAATGAGGGTATATAGTTGATCGTTTGAGTAATGAAGCACATTTTATTCCAGTATGCAGTACAAAAACAACAACATAATTGGCCGCATTATATATGGGAGAGGTGGCTAGATTACATGTAGTTTCAATGAGCATATTTAGTGATAGAGATCTTGTTTTTACTAGTGAGTTTTAGAGAAGCTTTCAAGATATTTTAGGTACAAAGTTGTTTCAGCACTGCATATCACCCACAGAAAGATGGATAAATCAATAGGGTGAATAACGTGTTGGAAGATCTATTGATAACATGCATTCTTGATTTCGAAGGAGCTTTGGAGGATCGTTTACCATTGGTAGAGTTTGCTCGTAATAAAAGCTATTAGTCGAGCATAGGCATGGCATCGTTCGAAACCTTCTATGGAAGTTCATGCAAATCCCTATCTTATTGAAGGAAAGCGACTAATAATGTTATACTTGGACCTGATATGTTTAGATACTTTTGAGAAGGTGGAGCTGATACGAAAAAGAATCAAGACTACATAGGTTAGGCAGAAGTTATTTGCTGATATGAGGTGGATGAAGTTGGAGTTCGTAGTAGGTGGGTCTCACCACTAAAGCACATTATGGTAATTGGTATTTCAGGAAACTTAGCAATGCATTTTGTTGGGCTTTTTCTGGTATTAAGTAGAGCACGGAGTTGACTTATAGAGTAGCTCTTCTTAAAAAGTTGGTGTGTGTTCATAGTGTTTTTAATATGTCACATCTATCGAAATGTATTCATGATTCAGTGATCATAGCCGATCCAAATAAGCTAGAAGATGTAGAAGTAGAGTTGGAATCTATAGCACCCGTAGGTCTATTCGCATATTAGAGCATGACATGAAGAGACTTCAGAACAAATAGTGAAGCTGGTCTGGGTACAGTGGGAGAAACATCCAGTGGTGAGCACTTGGGAGCCAAAAGTGAAGATTCATGCTTCTCATCTCGAACTCTTTAATGGTACATATGATTGTTTAGAATTTCTTAGTTTAGGTAAATTTCTTTTGAGCGGTTGATTAATTTGCAAGATTGTTTTGGATTGTATGGACTAATTGTTAGATCATATGTGTATAGTTTCTAGGACTATGTAGTGATGGATGCTAGGATTAGTTACCTAGAAAATCTTATGCTATGTTGACATTTCGATGTGATGTGATGTGATATATGCTTGCATCCATATAGAAATTACATGCAGTATTTATATTAGAATGTTTTGCATACATGCCTATACGTCATGATACTTGCATATATGTAGGAGGTCGATAGTTGCATCATTGCATACATATCATTCATATGTACTTTTGTATATTGATTTGATCCTTATATATACTTGTTTAAACTTTAGATGGCTATTACATTTGTGTGTGTGTTGTATGAATGGATATAGGATGTGAATTGCTTGTATTTTCGCGTCAAATACGTTGATATGAAAGGAAACAAATTATATTATCCAGCGGGGATGAAAGAGTAATTTTATTACAATGGACTAAATTGGAATATTTATAAATGACTTAATTAAGTGATGAAACTTGCACCATTGCGCAGAGCATATTTTTTTGGTTAATTTTCATTTCAAGGACGTTAAAATTGGACAAACGGTGTAAGGGTTATAACCAAAAGAATAATTCATAATCGGAGTTGCCCCTGTTAGGTCGAATAACCCATTAGAGCATCTCCAACAGATTTAAAATTCTCAAATCTGCACCCAGAAAGCAGTCCAACAGAGCACGAGAATTCCCAATAGTGCAGAAAGGTGGGGCTTTGGTGCAGGGATATGCGATTGAGTGAGGCGCCTGTTGAACAGGCGCCTAGATACCAGGCGCCTGTTGAACAAGCGCCTCATTGTCAGGCGCCTGTTCAACAGGCGCCTGGCATCCAAGCGCCTGTTTAACAGGCGCACCAGGCGCCTGTGGTACAGGCGTCTGGGCATCAGGCACCTGTTGAACAGGCGCCCGATGTTTAAAAAACACGGACGTCTGTTCAACAGGCGTCTGGCCTCATTTCTGTTGTAGAAATGAGGCCTCTAACATTTCGGAGTGCGAAAAATCTAATTTTCGCACTCTGAACTGTTGGAGATGCTCTTAGTACCAAATATGGCACCAATATTTCTTCTCAACATAAAAAAACATACAGACATTTCTTTCACCATCCTCATCCTTTCCTCAAACAAAGAAACCTTAAATCTAAATTCTAGATCTAGAATTACTTGGCCAAATCTTCATTAAATTCAATGAAATAAAAGTCTAAAGAGATAAGAATGAAGAGAGTTATTCATGTATATAAAAATTACAATGGTTCATGGAGTTTGGAAGCTAGGGATAATTCAAACGGCAAGAGAGAATTGGTATTTCTGATTAATTAGAGATTGATTTGGATAACTATAAGTATTTGAGTGGGGTTTATTTCCTAAGTTACATGATCCTAATTATGCTTTCAATCCATTATTGATAGTCTATGTTAGGACAGTGGTAAGATTTGATATGAATATATGTTGTTATGTATTTAATTTGGAATATAAATGTTAGGAATTGGATTAAGATGGATATTTGGTCATTAAGACCCTAAACTATGAATTTACGAAGAAGATAACTAGGAAAGGCCTATCTATATATGTGAACTACAGGGTAATTGATAGTATAAAACATGAAATTGGGAGAATAGACGTATTTTAAGTAATATGAATATGTTGAGTATACGATGAAACCATATTTTCAGGTAGATGGATGATGTAATAACAATTTTAAATGGTAGAAGAAGAACCATATATGCAATATACAATTAGAGAAAAATGGGTAAAACTTGGTAAACTAGCAAAGACGACCTTCACAGTGATATAAAATGTTAAGATAACATGTAAAAAGTGATATGTAATGTAAGGTATTAATGAAGTTTAACATATAAAATAAGAAGAAACTCGTCAAAATAATGAAATTTTGCCAACAATAGATGATCAGTCGATTGATTGAACACCATTAGTCAAATAAAATTATATAGTAGAAACGTGAAATGAAACGGTGTAAAATAGCGGATGAAAAGTTGACCGAACCAAGACATCAATCGAATGAACGGGTGAAATAGTGGACTGAACCTAAGGGTCGGTCAACTGATTAGTTGAAGCACTGAAATTTTCTTTTCCTCAAGAGAACAGTCGACTGATTGATCAAGATCAGTTGATTGAACGCATGCAGCCAAAAATAACTTTAACCAGGACCCATCGGGATCAATACAAATGATTGATACTATCTTATCTTATTCAAATAACAATGTTAAGATGTTGAAAGATATATATTTGTAGAATATGGAATGATGCCATGGAATAATGATTACTAGTGGCACTTGTATTGATATGTGTAAGCTAACAATAAATGAATGTCGCTATAGCTGATAAATGACAAATGAATTGAAATTACAATAATGTTTTATATGAAATGGATTGGTTACTAAATATGGCTTGGCTTTATCACATATGGTGCATAAGTAGGAGAGACTGAGACATCTATCGAAATCACTCAATGATTGTACCGGAATCTTGGTCTCATTAGGTTGATTGTAGCAAGGAAATGGTACGACATACGATGGATCCTTCTTATAGAGCACATGGTAACCGAAAAGATAAAGTATGCTAAGATATGTTAAATAAGTCATAAATCATATCAGCAAGGAGGTATAGTCGACATACGGTCATCGCCTTAATGATCGGTAAGGGGGTGTTAATTGATCATATAGTAATCCTGATTGTTTAGTAGTTGGTGTAGATATGTGATGTAGTCAAAAATGTTTAAATCCAAAATTTCATGAAAGACGGGCTAAATTAGTGGAACAAGTAACTCCAAATGATAAAACAATATTAACCTACAACAATGTTATTTACTTGATTGGTATCCTATAGTTTGAAATATTTTCTCACTCCACAGGCATATGTCCGACCCTTTATATTTCCATTTTATCTATCTGTGATAGGTTGACGGGGTTAGGAAATGTTGGATTAGATGGAGAAAATGGAGATCCGAGCTATCCACCATTTCAGTATTTATGTTATGTTTTTAGGCTGATGTAATAACACCTATGTTTTTTTGTGGTCCTGCTTTAGATATTTATGTTGTGTATATTATTGTATTTTATTCTTTCCACCTTAGTTTAGAAAGTGTATTAGTTTAGAAAGTGTAGTTAAAGTAGATAGCTATGTGTACAATTTATATCTTATTTCATCGTAATGATCCATCATTTACGGTTTTTGGGATTTAGGCAACGATTGGGACGTAGAATTAAAAGGTTATAAATGTTGGGTTGATATAAAAACTTAATAACCTACATTGCTGGTAGTCTATCTATCAAGTGCTTAAAGACATGGAACACTACTGCCTCCACTACATACATTAACTCCTTATCCAGCCAAGGAAGAAGCATATGGAATATATGGATACATATGCATATGATTGGAAAAAAGCACTTTTGGAATATGCACAAACCAATGGACTCTAGCTGGCTCTAAAACACCATTCTGAAGGGAAGAGACAATTGTCTTCATCTTGTTAAGTGTAGTATGTCCACAACATCCAAGTTAAGCTTTCGAAACACACCATGGGTTACTCCTAGTCTTATTTTAAGCAAATCACATCAACAAGTGCAACAAACTAACATACCTCAAACTGCATTAATTAGTGACTACCTTGTTGATAATACCTTAACACTTCCTTACACCACCAACTCTGCAATCAGACAGTTGTAGGATAAATTGATAAACTTGCCGCTTTATATTGATACTGAACAAGAACTTATGTGGGGATCTAAGAGCAAAACACACTCCATTAAGCTGGTTTATAAGGAACTAAAAAGCACTGATATTATATTTCCATGGTACTCTAAAGTGTGGAACAAAAGCCAAAAGCTATGAACTTCTTATTATGTAGAGTGTTGAAAAATGCCATTGTCACTCAAAACCACCTTTATCAAAGGAGCCTACTCAGTAGCTTTCTTTGCATATTGTGTAGTCATGCTGAAGAGACTAATACCAGGATGAGAGTCCTGTAACCTCCTCTTTACTCTTTGGAATAACACACTTTCAAATGTAGAATTACAACTAATATGGAATGGAAGAATGTGTACTTGAATATGAGGATGGTCGATTTAAGGGGGCACATATACCAAATACTCATCAGAAAGCTTATCGAAGTTGTGCGATGAGAATGGAATAATTGACTATTATAGCACACTGCAATGACACAAACCCAGTAACTTCAACTAGTCATGGAAAAATCCAAGCACTTGATAACTTTGAGTGGATGTATTTATCCATTTAAACCAAGATATGAGGTTATTCGAAGGAGATAGAGAACAATTTAAGGGCCAAGTTGGTAGGTATAACGTGCTTGATTGAGTTTGATTATGTTTTGGTAGTGGTTTCCTTTTTATGCTTTGACATGGGAATTTTTTTATTTGGTTTTTCACTCTTGTGTGTGTTATAACCTTTTAGCAATCGGTTTTTATTTTATATGAGGTACGAGCCATTGGTAAAACCCTGCTTAACTTGCAAAATAAATAAATTACACATGTACTCTAATGAATCTATGAAATATCGATCTTCTTTTTTATGTTATGCATTTAGGTTTAAAACTAAAATCATAAAAAAACAAAACCTAACATTTTTTTGAAACTAAAAATATAAATGAAAATTAATAGTTTCATCGCTTCCCTTTAAATTTTATAGTAGTGATTATTCTAGTTTATAGAACAAGTAATAAGTTATAACCTAATGATTATGTATATGTAGTACCAGTTGCGTCATTTTTACTATATTGACTTTCCAAAGAAACTTTATATTGAAACTTTGATGCTTTCAATTGCTTGTACACTATCCAAGTGATATGCAAATAATGTGAATAGTAGCTACACAACAAGATTTGATAAAGTTACTTACTGAAAATATGAATTAAAAAAAACTAAAAGAAATCATAATCCATTACAAAATCAGATGTTACAATGACACTAAACATGTATTATAATTCATTAAAATAAAGAGAATTAATATGTAACCGATTTTCTCATAAATTGAATTTCAGTAAGAGAGAATTAAATATAATAAATTCCCTAATTAATTTGAATTCAAATTAAATGAAAGCGTTGCAATTAATTCTTTTTTATTACGATTTAACAATTGCATGGTAATATTATTTCATATGATCCAAGTTAGCTCACTTATTAACAATATGAATATATATACATCTTCAATTTGTAATTATCTATAAATGGTTATTTTACATTTTAACAATACGAATATCCACATCTTCAAATTTGTAGTTATCTATAAATACCTTCAAACTAAAAAAGTAAAAACAATATGGCTTCAAACTAACTCTGTAGTAAAAGTCACAAATAATTACCTCATTGTTCTGTAAGTTCCTCAAGAAATCAGTGGTAATTGTGCACTAAAAGGATGCATGTTGCCTATGAACATTTTATAATCGACTGAATAACACCATAAGAAAATGTATTAAGCCTTAGGTTGCTTAAGGTAGAAAATATTGAATTTCAGTTTGATTATAGTTAAATCATGGCATGGCGTTCATTGAACGACTATAGTTGGATCGAGTGAAAGCATTAGAAGTGAAACACTATTCAAAAGAGGATTCATCTCCTCAGTTATATGAGGTTAGTATCATGGTCAACTAAAGTCAACTCAAAGTCAAAGTGTCTGGCCAGATTAGTTTAGTTAATAATAATTGTTATTATTGAACCAAAGACTTTTTGTTTGGACTTAGAGTTGAATACGAATGATATTGGAATTTTGACCATTATCAAATTCCATAAGTCCAAAGTGATGTAGTTTTGATGAAGAGAATTGGTGTAAATAATTGTCACAACCAGGTAATGCTTAATAGAGTAAAATTGAATTATACTGAAATCAAGTAAGCAATAAATTTGGCCATAATGTCACACCACATGCTAAGTGAAGTATGAACGTTAATATTCAAATTGTTTGATATTAATCACTGACTGAATGTACACTTCAGAGTCACACAACTGAAACGTTGAATTGTCTGATTTACCACTCGGTTTAATTAATTTGTAATTGTTATAAATTAATTAATATTTCTAAGATATTAACTACAAAATTTTATTTGATGTGAATTAAATAATATTAAATAGTGTGCATATAATAGTTATATAAACATTAATCGATACACGATATCGATTTGCGTTTAAATTGGATTTAAATGTAATAAATATTGATCGAGCTTGAAATAGTTTTAAGGCCCGATTGGGGCTTAGCTTAGGCGGCTATACGACGGCAAATTGAGGTCGGCCATATGATGGTTGAGAGGGAGGAATTTTGAATCCAATAAGATAAAATAGTAAGAGAAAAACAAGGATCTTGGTCCTTATTTCACTCTCTCATCCCTCCTTTATTTATTTCCTTTAGCATTCACTTCCCTTGTGACTTTTGCATTCTTCTTTTTGTTGCTCGTATCAGGCCACCATCACCCTATAACAGTTTAAAAAATCCAAGCACTAAGTCACATCAATTTGCTTCGAGACGATCATCGTGGTAAGGCTATTCAGAAGCTAACAACTTCAGGATTGAGATTGGATTCAAGGATTCTTCAATGTGTGATCTTTAGGCTTTGGTGAAAGGTGTTTTACAAGTCTTATAATATAATAAGGTTTATACATTTATTGTTCCATATGTTGCTAGTTAGAAATATCTCAAATTGATGTATCGATAGATTGTCACATGTTGATGGTTGTACATACAAGTGCATATATATATATATATATATATTAAAATTATATTTTCTATGTATACTTGTAAAAAAATCATGAAATAATATTATTAAATTATTTTATTAATTAAATATAAACACAAAAGGATTAAATCATATAATAAATATTTTAAGTTTTATAAAAAAAAATATCGTACCTAAAAAGCTTTCAACAATAGTAAAAAAATAAATTTTTTCAAATATTATTGTATATATATAAATACTATTATTTAATTCAAAATTGATTACACAAATAAAATGTATGTATATATATATATATATATATTTATTGATAATGTAAAATTCTGTAAAATTTTATATAATATAAAATATACATTATGGTTTCAAAAATGACTAAATCTTTTTCTATTAATTATGTATAGTTTTAATTAATTGTAAGTTTTTAATTAATAAATTAAACCAAAAATTAAATTTTAAAAGAAAAGGAAAACTCTGGCCAAAAGAAGAAATATTGTATATATTTAATTATAAATATTTATTATATATATATATATAATTATAACTATTTTTATGTTTATATGTAATATACATACATATATATATATTCAGTTCGGATTTCATGTTATAAATATTCTAAGTTATTTTTACAAAAAAATATTTGAAATAATTTTATAATTTAATTATATTTATATTTGTGTGTATATGTATATATTTATATGTATATACGTATATGTATTTTAATAAATGCTCAGTGTAAATAATTTATAACCAATATTTTATAATAATTATATTTTACATACACACACACACAATATTTTGATGCACATACACACACACACACACATTTAGACAATTCATTTGTATACACGAGGGGCTAACATGCCCATTGTAGTATAAATCCCAATATTTATACATGGGCATGCCAAACCACGTACATATTATTATGTTGCACAAACACGTACGTAAATATGTGTATATGATACACATATATAAAATATAATATAAACTACATAAAATAAAAATTATTCATAAATTTAGATAAAACATTAATTTTATTCAATGGAAAATTTATAAAAGTTCTAAATGAATAAGACTACATGGGCCTATTAAAGATCCAATAAGGGAATTTTTTGAAATTTACCAAATTCCTCCACTACAGGATGGCCCGGTTCCAACAGTCCATTCAATATATTGATAGTACTATATATAACATTATAAGCTTGAGGAATATCAACAACTAAGGAGTATGCAAGTAATATATTAATATACAAATGGTATAGGACAACAATCATATTAAAGATTAATAATCTTTCATGTATTTAATTGAGTGATATCGACTTATGGAATAATCTATTTCTTATGAAATGCCCTCACGATTCAAGTGTCAAACACATCTGAAATCATGGTATACGTACTATACATATGTATTTATTCCTTAAATCTATTTTGGGCTTCTTATAGTTTCACCTTTATTATACATTCATATTATATAAGTTTATTCTTGCATAACATTTTATAATCTAATTAACTTATATGATAATCTTATGCATTATCTTATATTAATTTTATTAATTAAAGTTTATTTAGTTAATTTAATTAATTAATCAATTAACACTTTACTTAATTTTATTTTATTCAATACATAACATTTAAAATTTAATTAACATACATGTATTATATTATTTATTAATTAACATTTAATTTATTTATTTAACTATACAGTTTTAATTAATTAAATTTTATTTTGAAAATTATTTATACATACCTCACCTTAAACACTTTAAGATAATATAACATATGTCTATATATATGTTATTTAATTTAATTAATTAATTATATAATTAATTAATTAATTTATTAATCTAATTAATGTTTAAATAATTTTCGAAATTAAATTAATAAATTTTTCAAAATTAGTTTTAAAGTTTATTTATAACATCTATAGAATTTTACTTATTTTAAATTTAACAATTTAAAATTAAAATTTTATTTTAATTTCAAAATAGATTTTGAAAATTAGCCCAATGCCCAAATTCAAACTGGACCTTTTATGTCAAGGATAACATTTGGGATTACTTTACTTTTCGGGCCAGGCCAGTAGCCAAGTAGGGCAGGATACCTGATTACCCAAACCCAGCCTAAACACTACATTCCTAGACACCCTACTAAATGGGTAACTAAATTAATCGGCCATAATACTACAAATTTAGACCTCATAGGCTATTGGGCTTTGATACCATTGTTGGATCTAAGCCTGCACCAGCGGGATAAATGGATGAATTTCAATTTTTTTACCATTTTGGATCTTATTGGGCCTATGAAGTCTAAATTGATTTAGATCTAATCTAACTAAATTTTAAATAAAATCTTTTATTTTATTTAACCGATTAATATAAATGTATTATTTGTTATTAGTTTACAATTTCATAATAAAAAATAATGGCGACGTGTGCTTTCTCGTTCTTGCCTTCTTCTTCTTTTCTCTCCAATTTAGTTCCTAAATTCGATTTCAATCCCACCCCTAATTTCAGAAATCCTTTTCGCACGTACGCTCGAGTTGTTTAAGATTCACAGTACTCACTCTCTAAAATTTTCAATCGGAGTTCAAAATACAAGAACTGGGTTGATTCTAGAAAAGGGAAGAGGATTTCTTTTCGATGTGGACATCTTTCTCATTTGGCCAAAGATTGTCGAGACTCGATTAGATGTTTTTGCAATGGTATTTTTGGTCATAAAAAAGAAAAATGTTCGTTGAAATTCAATTCCGGTTCAAGTGAAAAAAGAAACCAATCGATCGCTAACCATGGCTCCTAATCCATCACGGCAGGCATCAATATAGACAATCAATCCTTCGCTACCGTCAATAACTGTGAGAACTGGTGTAACGACCCCGAAATTTAAATTTATTTAAATTAATAATTAAATGAATTTTTGAATTGAATTGAGTAACTAAATAAATTTTTGGATAAAAATTTGTAAATTTAATTAGAAAATTGGAGCAAGTTTCCCCGAATACAGATAAATTATGTATACATCATTTAAAATCTTAAAAATATTGTAAATTTGTATATATGTGAACATATATTTATATATTGGATTTGAAATTAAATCTTCAATAAATGGTTTTAAAATATAAAATAAGACAATGGAACAAAAGAAATATACATTTAAAATGTAATTACATGTTGATAAATTATGTAAAAATATAGAATAACACATTAGCAAATTCTAACAACATAACAACTATAGGATTTTATTTATAAGCAACATTAGAAAAGAAAAGAAAATATAAATAAACAAACTAAGTAAAGGAATAAAACAAATGAACAAATGTGAACTGGAAAAGCAAAACAAAATTAAATGAAACAAAAGTGTAAAACATAAACAATAAAGTATTTAAGAAAATAAAGGAAATAAAATATCATCTCAACCTATAAACAAAATATCTGCCATACCTCTAGCATACAAAAGAAAATATAAACCTGGAAACAAGCAATACAAGAAAGGGAAGAAATTTTTATTAAGTATTAAAGTACACCCTAACAAAATTATCTCAGCCGAACAAGCATTGTTAGTAAACAAAGTTTTGAATAGATAAATAAAGTAATGCAGCCACCATACCCTATCACTTCAGCCCTACCTGTGTACAAACATACTATCACCTGTACACTTCTTTTTATATATCAATATCAGCCTTCCTTATTTCATCTGTTCGTTCCTCAAAAACCAAAGAAAATCTGAAATGATGTTATCTGTAAACAAAGCAAATCATCATCAACAAATAGGAAGATCAAAACTGCATTTTCTTTTCAAAGCAAAAGTGCTCTGTTTCATCCTCTGGAAACACAGGTGAGCAAATTCGTCTTTAATCCATGATATGTTAAGATGAATGCCTGAATCAATTTGCTTCTCTAAGATATGACATTCTGGTTGGTATGTGTATACCTGTTGCTATATATATATAATAGAAAAATCTGATTATGCCTATGTATATAAAGGGAAAAGAAATTAGCCCCTGTTTCAATAATAGGTTGATAAAAATCAAGAAGAAAATCATATCTCAAATTTTAAAATGAATTAAGTACTGATCTCAAAATGAAACTTTGTTATGACAGAGTTATACTAAGTTTAAAAATGAATTCAAGCAAAACAAATTGATATTTTCTTCTGGAAAGTGAAACTACAGGTTTCAAGCAAAAATTTGATAAAAATAAAATGTTGTAAATTGTTAATTTAGTCTTATAACCTGAATCATCATAGAAATTTATGATTTTTAAGACTCGAATGGTGATTTTTAGTCGAGTGTGCTTGGAGCAGTTTATAGTTAAACTGAAATGGGTTTTTATCCAATTTCTGGTGATCGGCAACATCGTTATCCTCGTGATCGAAGTTGGAGCTTCCTGGTAGGTCATGAAGTCTGGGAAAAATGCTCACGAATTTTTATGATGGGTGTGGTGATTGCGGTGGATCAATGTAGGGTTTAATTTGGTGTTTTGGGTCGCGTTCGAAATGTCGTGACTGGAAGTTGAAGGATGGATCGAGTTCGCCGTGGTTTGGAGGAACGATGGAGGTGACATCGACGAAGCTCTGACGAAATTTCCATGGCCTCCGATGGCCAGAGGTAGGGGGACGAGGCGATTTTCTGGTGGGTGTTTTGATGAAGTCTGTGTTGTATATCTCGATTTTGATCGGCGACTCGGTCGAGTGATCTGGGAGGTCAGGGGGCTCGAGGAGGTGATCGTCGACTTGTTCGACATCTCGGCGTCGACTGAAGGTGCTCCGATGAAGTGTGCACGTGCACGTATGGGTGTGTGTATCTGGGAAATGGAGTTTGGGGAAGAGGAAGGTGTCTCGAAGTTTGACTCGGGGAAAAGCAGTTACGACTTGAAGTCGAACTCGTGTGAATTAGGGGGTGCGCCGGGTTAAATGCTTAGACAAAATTTTTAAGTTGAAAATTGTGGCACTCGGGTAAATTTGGGCAAAAACACGAAGCAGAGTCTAGTTTGGCTCGGGTATGACTCGAAGAAGGGGAACATTTGTCTCGAAGTAAAATCTGGGTTGGTCGAGACAGTGTTTGGTTCAGGCATTAATACTTGTATGTTCCCAGGTTTAAACATTTAGTTCAAAAATTCAAAACAGTGTTTAAAATTTTTAAAGTATAGTTTCAAATGGAATTTTTAAATTTTAAAGTTTTAAAAAAATTTGGATTTTTAATCAAGAATTAGAAACCAAGTTTTTAAAGGTAAGTTAATACCAAAGTTTTTAAATCAAATAGTTTTAACAGTAATTGGTTTCAAATAAATAAATTGAACTTTAAATTGGATAAATGTTTAAAGAATAACCATTTTGAACTTAAATTCAAAATGTAATTTAAAATTTAAATTCAAATGTGAAATGTTTTATACTTTAATGATAATGAAATCATTTTTGTTTAAGAAAGGGATTATCTTATAGATAATTAAGACATTGAACTGAATTAATTAATAAGATAATTAAGGAATGACTTATGTAATTAATTTATAAATTAATAATTCAGATTAATTTATGATTAGAGATTAATGAAGAGAGTAATTAAAGAATTGGTTTAGTTAATGAAGATAATTAACTAAGGATTATTTAAATAATTAATTAAGGTTGATTAATTTATAACTAAAGGTTAATTAATTTATTTTCAAAGGTTAATTAATAAATGATTAAAGAATAATTAATCAAAACAATTTGTAATTGATTAATATTAATTAACCAGGATTAGTAATTTATTCATAGGAATAAATGTGATTCAAATCAATCAGATAATTAAATTGACCTTACTTATGGATGATTGGATTTGACTAAATGATTGAATTGTTTGATATTTCCTGATATATGATGCTTTGTGATGCACCCTGATTTATGTTGTGATCTGTAATTTCTTTATCTGTGATATTTATACATCTGTGATCTGTATGAAAAAGATAAGCGTTATAGTTTATATTGCTTATCAACTATATCCTGTATTTTGATCTGTGATGTTTGATGTTGCACTATTGTGTGTAAAACCCTTGGACTACACTTATACACACACAAATATGGATTTCACGTGGAAATCGGTTAAGTCATAGATAATTTAAATTTGATGTTTTGAAATTGAAATTTTAATTTCAATCGATTTTGAAATTGGAAATTTGAGTTTAAAGTGAAAAGCTTTTGAAATGGAATTTCAAAGATAAAAGTTATTTTGAATAACTTAATCGAGTTTTGAAAATTTAAATAATTGGATTTGAATTCAAGTTTGAAATTGAATCTTAAAATTTGAAACTAGGAATATATGGGTTAAATTATTTTAAAAGTATTGATTTTGGAATGTAAATGTAATTCAAAGGCTTTAACCCGTGCAAATAAAATTGGATTTTTCTGAAACGAAAACTATTTGTTTTCAGATAATAACAGCTTTCATATAAGAAGTGAACTTCCAATTTGTGTTGAAAGGTTTCAAATTTAAAATGAAATTGAAATGTTTTGAAATGCTATGAATGAATTCTTTTTGAAAGCTATGAATTGAATCTGTTTATTTTTAACAGATTTAAAATGATGATTTGTTTAAACCATTCGAAATGAAATTGTTTTGAAAGCTATAAGTTGAATCTTTAATTTAAAGATTTAACGAGTTAATCCAATTGGAAATTGAAGTGTTTTGAAACCTATGAATAGATCTTTATGAAACGAGGTGAACGGTGTGAAATAAATCTTTTTATTTAAAGATTTGAAATGATGATTGGTTTAAACTATTTTGGAAGAAAGAGTTGAATTATTAAGTTGTGACTTAATTGAAATCCCATATCCATATGTTTTAAAGATTTCGCTCGTTATTCGGGTTAGCCGGGAAAAGACATTTGTGTCATATAACCCATTCCGAATAGTGATACGTCGTATATGGATCGCATTTGAAGACCGGTGTTGAAGACCGGATATTTACGAAAACGAAAAGACAACTCGTCGAATGTCTCTGCACCGACTGGTCCCCGGTATAGAGATTTTATCACCCTTTGTGATGGGAAGTCCGGACGGGATTGTGAATACCCGGAATTGCAAGGGCTTCGTAAGAAGTGCCTTCGGTTCTGTTCGAACCCGGAACAGACTTGTATGGATACATGTCTGACATTACACTTTGAGATATAAAGCCGATTTCTTTCAAATACATATCTGTTGGTGGCGGAGAATTTATTCTCTTAGCTTAACACCCTTCTCTGAGACGTACGAGCTCAGAGGTTATGTAGTTGAAATTTATCAGCGATATATCCCAATTTGGTAATGTGGCATGCTGAGTGTTGCTGTGTGATGATCAGTGTTTGATCATTTGCGATATGATCATTTATTTGATCTTATATCTTTGTGATCATAGGTTGATCATTTGTTTGACCCGAAGCATGGCTTTGTGAACAAAGCGTAGCTTTGTGGACGAGACTTCGTCGGACCTCACACCCCGGAATGGTCAAAACAGGAAAGATGCAGCAAGGTTCTAGGGAGTAGCGCCCCTTAGTGTATGTCATTCCTTCTGGATAGAGGTGGTATCATGGTATGGAGCCCAGATACTTAACCTATGTGGTTGCTGCATTATTATTATGATTATGTAGTTTGTTGGAATCGAGGATCCTCGGGAAGATCGGTTACGATCGGGGGAATGGCATACGCGTGTCAGTAGTTACCTATTTTTGCAGAGGTAACCCGGCCTTGTGTTGGCAGAGATCCGGTTAGGTTCTCGGGACGTCATTCCAGAGGCGTTTCCATGTGGCAATGGGAAGTTCCTTGGCCTGACCATTTATTGGAAATCCAAACAAAACAATACGAGACTTGTACGGTTTTAGTTGTAGAACCTGCCATTTAATATGGTAGCTATAGTAGGCATACTATAATGGTACCTATGCTGGCTAAGATTGATATTCTACTTTCGAAATGTTTTCCACTATGCACTAATAATAATATCAAAATGATTTGATTTTGCGTAGTAAGCATCTTTGACTATCATAAGAAGAAATCTCCTCCAATTCTGCGTTTGCATTGTGTGTGTGGTGGGAGGTCTTATGGTAGTTTCATTTTCCAAAAGCATTGCGAATTGACTTTAAAATTCTTTGCTATTTGTTTTTAAAGATAAACTGTTTTTGTTGCTCACACCAGTCCCATGACTGATCCGGAGTTTATTGTTTATTTCCTAAACTCTGGATGCTCAATATTTTCTACACGAGCAGTCTAGAGTTTGGTTTTTCAGATAGTCAGATTAGTAGATTTTTCTGGAGCTAGTTCAGTCTTTGGATCGGACTGCACTTGCTTATTCTTGGTGTATCGTTATTGGGAGTTCGAGCTACTGCTGGAGTTCTCTCTTGAAGACTATCTTAGAGTTATTTGTTCCGCTGCTGATATTTGTTATCGTTTTCTTTTCCGCTGCTATTTCTTGTATCATATCTCTGATGTATATTGATATTCATTGTATCACTCTATTGTATCAGATTTTGTATCTGTCATTGTATATCAATGTATTATTCTTTTATTCCGCTGTGTTATTTACTTAATGTTGTTATAAGCTCCGGAGAACCAGATTTGGCATTTGAATCTACGGCATTTTGAGTACAAGTGGAGTACGGGTGCCGATTTTCGAAGGCCAACTTTTGGGTCTTTACAACTGGGGCAGAGGTCAACTTCCGCTTCATCTCATTGAACGCTGCTTCACACTTTTCACTCCAGATAAATTTTACATTCTTTCTGGTCAGTGCGGTAAATGGTGCGGCAATTCGGGCAAAATTTTCTATAAATCTGCGATAATAGCCGGCCAAGCCCAAGAAACTGCGAATATCTATAGGAGTTTTGGGAGTCTCCAAATCCTGCAAATTCAAAGGATTCGAATTTAGATAGTGATGAGATGTTTAGATAGAATTGGCAAGTAAGGATAGACTTACATTGATTACGGCGATCTTAGCTGGATCGACCGAAATCCCATTCTCCGAGACAATATGGCCAAGGAATCGAACTTCATCTTTCCAAAAGTGGCATTTTGAAAACTTGGCTTTAAGCCGATGACTGCGAAGACTTTCAAGAACAAAAGCCAAATGTGACCTATGCTCTTTCTCATCCTTAGAGAAGACGAGAATATCATCGATGAAAACAAGAACGAACTTGTTAAGAACATCTCGGAAAACTCTATTCATTAAGTCGACGAAATAAGCTGGAGCATTGGTAAGACCGAACGGCATAACCAGCCATTCAAAGAAACCATTTTCAGTGCGGAATGCTGTTTTAGGAATACTCTCCTCAGCAATTCTGAGTTGGTAAAAGCCGATAGCCAGATCGAGTTGAGAGAAAACTTTAGCTCCATGGAGCTGGTCGAATAGATCATTAATGCGGGGCATTGGATATATGTTCTTGTGTGTGAGCTTGTTTAGCTCTCTATAGTCCACACACATTTTGAGAGAACCATCCGATTTTGTGACGAATACAACTGCAGCACCCCATTTTGAATGACTTTGCCGAATCAAGCCTTTGGTAAATAAATCTTCAATTTGAGCATTCAGCTCAGCCTTCTCTTTAGGAGCCATTCTCCAGAGAGGGAGAACTACAGGTCGAGCACCAGGGATAAGATCAATGCGGAATTCGATTTCCCGTGGAGGTGGTAGAGAAATGACTTCCCCAAACACATCAGAAAAGAATTGAACGACTGGAGTAGAGCTTAGTTCATTTGGATGAGAGTCAAGAGAGAATATAAAACTCCCAGCACATTCTTGAGGTGATTTACCTTTAATAACTAAAGGTATACTCTTGTCGTCAATTAGAGAGACGGTTCGAGCTTTGCAAGAGATAACGGCTTCGAATTTTTGTAGCCAGTCAACACCTAATAGGATATTGAATGCCTCGAATCCAAGGACATAGAAATCCTAAGTGAAACGGTGCATGACGTACATAAGCGTGACATATTTGCATACCCTTTTGAGGTTAGCGGGTCCTCCAATGGGATTTGATACACATAAGAAAGTAGATGAAAGGATGGGTTCCAATCCAAGTTTATTGCACAAATCAATAGATATGAAACTATGTGTTGCTCCGGTATCATATAGAACTTTAACGGGTAAAGTATGCAACATAAAAGTACTCTGTAATGTACCTTGGTTATCACTAGGAGCAGGTGAGGTAGGTGGATCACGGGTGGAAGAAGTCATAGCAAATACTCCAGATGTCTTGCCCTTTTGATGCACGGGACAATCTTTCTTGAAATGGCCAGGCTGCAAACAGACGTGGCAGAGGTTGTTCCTAGTATTCTGAGGTGGCGGAATAGCGGCACTGGAAGGTGTTGGACAACTATTGGCATAGTGACCCTTCTGGTCGCACTTGAAACAGGTGATAGAGGATAAGTCAATGGGCTTCTTCTGAGAATAACCATGCCCGGTTGTCCTCTGCCAGTTCTTCTTTTGTTGCTCAAAGTTTGGCTTCCTCTTCCCAGTCTGACTAGAAGATGGCTGAGTAACTGGAGCCTTGGTGGTTGATGTTCTCTTCGGCTTTCCTTCATACCTAAGAGCAAAATCCATCAACTCGGTGAAAGTGCCATGGACATGAGCTGTGAGGAGATCGTAATACTCTGGACGTGCTCCATGGATGAACTTCTCATTTTTCAGCAGTGGTGTATCAATCAAGCCAGGTCCGAACTTAGAGAGTTCGTTAAACTTTCTTTCATACTCGGAGAAAGTCATGTTACCCTGCTTGAGGTCCATAAATGATCGATAGAGCTTAGCCTTTCCGGCAGTTGGCATCCACTGAGCCATAAAGGAATCCCTATTTACAAGCGATATAAGATGAGTCAAAATTTGACGAGATAGAAGGAATAAATTTGGATGTAATTCAGATAGATTTCTACCTAAACTGAGCCCAGGTGATAGTTTCCTCGTCAGTACGAGAGCTGACTGACTCCCACCAATCCTGTGCTGCATCCTGAAGCTTCCAAGTGGCCAATTGACGCTTCTGCGCATCAGTAATCTCAAGACCAGTGAAGATCCTTTCTAGGCTTTTCAGCCACTGTTGTGCTCCAATGATGCTCTCGGATCCAAAGAATTTAATGCCTCCAAGCTGGGTGTATTCCTTGCTAAGAGTAGAAAACCTGACTGCAGGAGCTGGGACACGGGGTTTGGGAGCATTTCCTCTACCCCCACCTCTCGCGTTCCTTCTGGCACTCATCCTGGAATACCAAAAGTGATTTAGAATGATTCTGGTACTTAAGGAAATTCTAATCAAATGAATTTAGTGAGAAGGATGGAATCAAAGGATATGGATTCTACAATGATTCTCCTTATTCTAGGGTTTGGTTACCCTATCTCTAATGAGCTTTAAAACTCCACAGGCTAAGGTTTTCGAGAACCGATGCACTGATACCAACTGTAACAACCCGTATATTTGGACCATTTAAATTGACAATAATCCACACATGTCAACTTAAATAGTACGAAACACGAATCATTAATGGAGTATATGTATATAAATGAGAATCATCACAGAATCACAGAAAATACAACATAACAGAATAGTGCAGCGGAATTACAACATAGTCATAGAGTAGTTCATGAAGCTACCCATAAATACAACAATGTCTCAAGTAAAATGAAATAGAACAACATAGATGTCTAACAATGTCCAAATAGAAAGAACAATACTGATAAGATAAATATGATGATAGTCTTCGATCTTCAGCTCCAAATAGAACAACAACAACAATCCTCAGTCTGATCCGAACATAAGCACAAACAAACACTCGAATCAGGACATATATTCTTATACAGATAATATGATTCAAAATTTTAAATAACAATAACTTAAAGATGAATGGAATAAACATCTTTCAGGATCCGTTAAACTATTTATACATAGTAGTGTACGATAAGTAGATAATGTCTAACAGTAAAGTAAAATATCAAGATAGTGTTAAGGCATCACCATTATTCCCCTTAACACATTTTATATAAGCATCACAGTCTATACAGCATTGTAAACTCCACCGTAAACTAGTGGGCTATCAGGGAGTACACCATAGATATAATACAAGGCAAATTCGTAGTGGTCGTGTATAGGGATACAAGTATGACAAGGCACAAGAGGCAATACCCAAGGTAGTGAAACTACCGTTTGCCTGATCCGGACTGGTGAGAACGCATCGTCGCAACGATCGCAACACCGCGAATCAACACTCCCAAATCAAGGGTGCGCACCAATCAATCACAAGTAATGAGTAGTTTACGAAGAAGTGTGTTCGCTTGAGGTAGCTAACCCCATTTGGCCTGGCACGGCTCCTGTTTTAGTCATTTCCAATTTGACACAAGTGTCAAGGCTATCCATTATCGTTCACTTTCTTCAATCATCAACGTACGTCAATCCAACCACTTCATTCTGGATCACTCTCCGCGTATAGTTATTAAAGTGGTATTCGGTTTAGACAGTGAGTATGTCCCTAACCGATTCTGATCTCTTTAATAACCTTCGTAATTATTTCACCGATTGGTCGTTTAATAAATTTCAAAAATCAAATCAATTCAATTACAACTAGAATTTGTAAATCAACGTTCCGTTTGTCTTTCTAAACCAATTTCCAAAATTTCCGTTTCATGTCTTCCAAATTCCATTTTTAAAATTCTATAATTCAATTTCAAATTTTGATTTGAACAATTCAAGTATACACTTAAATTTGTATATACGTTCCATTCCACAATCATTTAAATTTAATTCAACGTTCAAATCGATCTAAACTCATTTATCGATTTCATTCGATATTCATTAAATTAATTTATCATTTAAACAATTTCCATTAATTTCTAATTCATTAAATTTACTTCTCAAGTTCAACTTCGTTATCAAAACATACAAATTTAATTCAATTTCAATTTGTCAAATCCAATTCTTTAAATTTCAAGTCTTTCATTTGTTTCGATAAAACGCATTTTTATTTCTTGTTAAAGAAATTCAATTTCATACATTTATTACTTTAGTTACAATTTAAAACTCACTAAGGAAACCTAGTTTCACTTATTCAAAACGTTCAATTTCACTTAAAAGAAAATTCAATTTAAATCTATTTTTTTTTATATATAAGAAAATTCAATTCAATTCAATTTAATTATTAAATAATTCAATCTTATTCAATTATTAAGTAATTTCAAATCTTAATCATTAACTAATTCCAAAACCTAATTATTAATAATTTCAAAACTTAATTATTAATCAATTAAATTTTAAACAATGCTCTTTCGTCAATTACTGCGTTAATATTTGTTTCAAATTTCAAATATTCACAATTTCCGTTCATTTTAAATTTAAATTCCAATTTAAATTCAAACCTTATTATTATTCAAATAAAATCTTTATTTTATTTTAAATCAAACATTGACCAATCGGGTTTTAATTAAATTTTCTATCCTAAGTCAAAGTTTTTTTTTGGGTATTTATCATTTCAACTCGATTCCATTTCAATTCAAAAATCAAAGCATAACAAAGGGAACTTGCAGTGTGATAACTGGGATGGTGTCAAAGTAAATAAACAAGCAATATCATCCATACATAATAATCCAACAATTATTCAAATAATCATGAAATAATCGTATTAATTTACATTTGTTATTTATGCAAATTAATATAATTATTTCTAGAATCTACACTATCATTTCATGTAGATTAAAGATTATTATATTACGGTTTTTCACTTGTCGTTCAATTCCAAAAAAATTATACTACAACAATTTATCCAATATACGATCAATGGTTCAAAGTGTAATTGTCACTTCCTCGTCAATCAACTTAACAATTAAAAGGGGTCATATTTAACAAATCAAATTTAACATATGAAGAAGTCAAGTTTAACTAATCAATATTCACATATATAATCCATTTTAATTTGTTGACTATCCTATATCAACCTCAACTTGCATATTATTTATCACTTAACCATAACAATTAACATCCAATTTATCATCACATTGCAATCATTCATCAACCAAACTTGTATAAGAATATAGTCGTGAAAATTAATTCACCTTTCGTGGATAAAGAAATCGACGGTGAATCACAAAGAAGCACGAAAGAAGTCGGTACAACACGAACGAACAGAACAGGATGGCGAAGAAAACGAAAGCTGAGAAATCGATGCCGTTGCAAAAGAAACTCAGTCGGTTGCTGCAACAACAGAGAAAAAGGACGGTTACTATTTTCAGCGACCAAAATGGATATTATATCTAAAAGCAACAGTGTGCTTCTAAAAGTAACAGTCTGCAATATTTTTTTATATAAACAGAACCCAGACTGCTTCTCTTTTCTTTCGAATGAACACACGCAATCATGCACAAGCGAGGCAAGGCGACGCAGCAGTGGTTCGTGCGGTGACAGCAAGGCAGTGGTGGCGCGGATGTAGCTGGAAGGGGAAGGACGCGGGTTGTGGAGCTCGGCACAGCAGTGGAGAGAAGGGAGAACTAACGGTGGTGGTTGCGTTTTGAATTCGGAGGCCGGGGAAGGCGAACGGAGGCTGGGAAGGTCCAGCAGTGGGGCTGGTGGCACGGTCGGAGGGAGCGGTGTGTGACTGGAGTGGGCGGTGTTGTGCTGGAGGAGGCGGAATTCGTGTAGGCGGGATCTGGGAGGCGGGCGACTGACGTGGGGGTGGTGGGGCGAAGTGCAGGCGGTCTGGGAGGCGGGCGACTGGCGTGGTGTGGTGGGGTGAAGTGCAGGCGGGTCTGGGAGGCGGGCGCTGACGTGGGGTGGTGGGGCGAAGTGCAGGCGGGTCTCGGGGGTGGTGCGTTCTGGAAGTGGGGCTGAGGAGTCGGAGTTGGTCGATGTGTGTGGTGGTTGAGGGTATGGTGCGTTCTGGAAGTGGGGCTGAGCTGATTTCATTTTTTTTCTCTGCAAGGTTTCAACAGTTTTTTTTTTCAACAGTGAAGAATTTTGAAGAGAAAGGAGAAGCATAAAGATGAATGAAGAAATGGTTCATATCTGAAATAATGGATTTCAATGAATGGCCATGAAGACTACGTTACCTTTTAATTTCATAATTTTTATCAATAAATTTCATTTTTGAATCCCGAACCGTCACACCCATTTCCAAGTCACACCTACCATCTACTAACCCCCTAATGAATGCACTGCAGGCCAAAATTTATTTTCAACCTCTTTTTTTTTAAATGTGTAAAGGTTGTTTGGTTTGGGCTGAATACGGTTTAACCGGTCCTTTCGAAACGGTTAAATTAACGCGACGATTTTCGCCGGACTCCGATTCGCACGAATAAATATACCGTTTTGATCAGCGCGACGAGGTGCTCCCAACGGTACACAACTAATTGTGGTATGATTGAATTTTAAAAAATACGAATTTTATATTATCGGGAAAATACAGGAAAAACGTCGAAAAATAAAATCGACGGAGCTAAAGAAGTCCGAATTTGGAAAAACGAAAAATGACGCCTCGCTTAGAAGATGGTTTAGAATTTTTCTATGTAAAAATATTCAGGTTCGGAAGATGAAATTTTTCACACTTTAAAATGAACTGATATTCAATAAAACGCGAATGAAATTTACTGCGGTATTTTACGACGAAACTTTACCATATCCATAACTAACTAGGCACATTTTATAAACGAAGTTTGGGAGTTAATCGAGATCGTATATAAATTTCACATTTTATATTAAAATAATGGATTAAAATTTTTAAAATTGGGTCGGAAATTCAGGATCGTTACAATCTCCCCCACTCAAAACTTTTCGTCCTCGAAAAGGAACGAGACGGGTGAAGCAAGAACGAAGTAAGCAGAAAAGTTAAGATAGATTTTTAAGAAAATTGAATTATACCAGAAATCAGTAATTCGGGGTTTGAATCCCGAATACTATCCTCCATTTCCCATGTGCAATCTCGGTCATCTGCACTCCACTGGACTTTAACCAGATTGACCGACTTCCTTCTAAGTTGCTTTGTCTCTCGATCAACTATCCGAAGTGGCTTTCGCTCAATAGTCAAGTCAGGCTCAATAACTATCTCTTCCAACTGTGTGGTGGGAATGGTCATGGATGGATCGCGCACAACTTTGCGGAGATGTGAGACGTGGAACACATTGTGCACACCGGCAAACTTTTCTGGCAATGCAATTCTGTAGGCCAAAGTTCCAACCCTTTCCGTAATCTCAAACGGGCCAACAAATCTGGGAGCAAGCTTTCCCTTCCTTCCAAATCGAATAACATTCTTCAAAGGCGACACTTTCAAAAATACTTCGTCTCCTACACTGAATTCGAGATCTCTCCTCCTTCTATCAGCGTAGCACTTCTGTCTATCCTGTGCCGTCTTTATCTTCTTCCTGATTTCTTCAACTTTCTCGGAAGCTTCCATAATCATTTCTAGACCAAGCACCAATCGGTCTCCAGACTCAATCCAACAAGCTGGCGATTTGCACGGCCGTCCATATAAGGCTTCGAACGGTGCCATACGCTTTGCCTGATTTATTAAAGATGATTAATTCAAATTCAAATATACTTATTCAAATTTGAAATTCCATTTCTTTACCTGGTAACTATTATTATAAGTGAATTCAACCAAATGAAGATGGTCTTCCCAAGATCCACCAAAGTCTATAATACAGGCTCAGAGAAGGTCTTCCAAAATCTGATTCACCCTCTCAGTTTGGCCATCTGTCCGTGGATGATAAGCTGTGCTCAGATTCAATTTGGTGTCCAAAGTATCCTGAAATGCTTTCCAGAATTTACTGGTGAAAATAGGATCTCTATCGCATACAATACTGGATGGTACACCATGAAGTTTAACTACTTCTCTCATGTATATCTCGGCCAAACTCGAAGCTGTATGAGTGGTCTTGACTGGAATAAAATGGGCGGATTTCATCAGTCTATCGACAATCACCCAAATGCTTTCGTTACCTTTCCTAGTCCTTGGTAGCCCATCAATAAAGTCCATAGAAATCTGCTCCCACTTCCAACCTGGAATCTCTAGTGGTTGGAGCAAACCTGTTGTCTTTCTGTGATCTGCTTTAACTTGTTGGCAAGTGGTGCACCTGCTAACATAGGTAGAAATATCGCGCTTCATCCCACTCCACCAATATAGCTTCTTCATATTTTGATACATCTTTGTAACACCGAGATGAAATGAAAGCAAAGATTTATGGTTTTCTCTCAGCACTTCCTGTCTTAGACCATCAATATTAGGAACACAAATACGATTGTCAATCCTCAACACTCCATTACTATCGACTTGTGCACCCAATTTATCATCAGCATTTCCAACTCTTCCGAGAACTATTTCTTTGATGCGATAAAGCAAAGTGTCCTCGTATTGCTTGGCTATAATACGGTCCATAAGAGCTGGGAAGACGGAAAGTTGGAATAACATTCCTTCAACCAGATTACAGCATGCCATTGCTTGGTTTCTGCTCAAAGCATCGGCTACGGCATTTGCTTTCCTCGGAGTGTAGTTAATATCAAGATCATATGCAGCTAGAAATTCGAGCCATCGGACTTGTCTCTGGTTCAAATCCTTTTGCGAGAAGATATATCTCAATGACTTATGGTCAGTGAATAACTCGAATTTTGTTCCCAATAGATAGTGCCTCCATAGCTTAAGAGAAAATACAATCGCAAGAAGCTCTAAATCGTGTGTTGCATAATTTGCTTCATGGGTCTTTAATTGGCGACCAGCATAAGCAATGACCTTTCCATTCTGCATTAAAACTGCTCCTAATCCATCACGGCAGGCATCAGTATAGACAATCAATCCTTCGCTACCGTCAATAACTGTGAGAACTGGGGCAGAGGTCAACTTCCGCTTCATCTCATTGAACGCTGCTTCACACTTTTCACTCCAGATAAATTTTACACTCTTTCGTCAGTGCGGTAAGTGGTGCGGCAATTCGGGCAAAATTTTCTATAAATCTGCGATAATAGCCAGCCAAGCCCAAGAAACTGCGAATATCTGTAGGAGTTTTGGGAGTCTCCCAATCCTGCAAATTCAAAGGATTCGAATTTAGATAGTGATGAGATGTTTAGATAGAATTGGCAAGTAAGGATAGACTTACATTGATTACGGCGATCTTAGCTGGATCGACCGAAATCCCATTCTCCGAGACAATATGGCCAAGGAACCGAACTTCATCTTTCCAAAAGTGGCATTTTGAAAACTTGGCTTTAAGTTGATGACTGCGAAGAGTTTCAAGAACAAAAGCCAAATGTGACCTATGCTCTTTCTCATCCATAGAGAAGACGAGAATATCATCGATGAAAACAAGAACGAACTTGTTAAGAACATCTCGGAAAACTCTATTCATTAAGTCGACGAAATAAGCTGGAGCATTGGTAAGACCGAACGGCATAACCAGCCATTCAAAGAAACCATTTTCAGTGCGGAATGCTGTTTTAGGAATACTCTCCTCAGCAATTCTGAGTTGGTGAAAGCCGGTAGCCAGATCGAGTTGAGAGAAAACTTTAGCTCCATGGAGCTGGTCGAATAGATCATTAATGCGGGGCATTGGATATATGTTCTTGTGTGTGAGCT
Organism: Allium fistulosum; assembly: GCA_030737815.1. Taxonomy (NCBI): domain Eukaryota; kingdom Viridiplantae; phylum Streptophyta; class Magnoliopsida; order Asparagales; family Amaryllidaceae; genus Allium; species Allium fistulosum. Next base: position 334,325,566 of record CM060906.1, read on the forward strand.
TGTTTAGCTCTCTATAGTCCACACACATTCTGAGAGAACCATCCGATTTTGTGACGAATACAACTACAACACCCCATTTTGAATGACTTCGCCGAATCAAGCCTTTGTAAATAAATCTTCAATTTGAGCATTCAGCTCACCCTTCTCTTTAGGAGCCATTCTCCGGAGAGGGAGAACTACTGGTCGAGCACCAGGGATAAGATCAATGCGGAATTCGATTTCCCACGGAGGTGGTAGAGAAATTACTTCCCCAAACACATCAGAAAAGAATTGAACGACTGGAGTAGAGCTTAGTTCATTTGGATGAGAGTCAAGAGAGAATATAAATGATCGATAGAGCTTAGCCTTTTCGGAAGTTGGCATCCACTGAGCCATAAAGGAATCCCTATTTACAAGCGATATAAGATGAGTCAAAATTTGACGAGATAGAAGGAATAAATTTGGATGTAATTCAGATAGATTTCTACCTAAACTGAGCCCAGGTGATAGTTTCCTCGTCAGTACGAGAGCTGACTGACTCCCACCAATCCTATGCTGCATCCTGAAGCTTCCAAGCGGCCAATTGACGCTTCTGCGCATCAGTAATCTCAAGACCAGTGAAGATCCTTTCTAGGCTTTTCAGCCACTGTTGTGCTCCAATGATGCTCTCGGATCCAAAGAATTTAATGCCTCCAAGCTGGGTGTATTCCTTGCTAAGAGTAGAAAACCTGACTGCAGGAGCTGGGACACGGGGTTTGGGAGCATTTCCTCTACCCCCACCTCTCGCGTTCCTTCTGGCACTCATCCTGGAATACCAAAAGTGATTTAGAATGATTCTGGTACTTAAGGAAATTCTAATCAAATGAATTTAGTGAGAAGGATGGAATCAAAGGATATGGATTCTACAATGATTCTCCTTATTCTAGGGTTTGGTTACCCTATCTCTAATGAGCTTTAAAACTCCACAGGCTAAGGTTTTCGGGAACCGATGCACTGATACCAACTATAACAACCCGTATATTTGGACCATTTAAATTGACAATAATCCACACATGTCAACTTAAATAGTACGAAACACGAATCATTAATGGAGTATATGTATATAAATGAGAATCATCACAGAATCACAGAAAATACAACATAACAGAATAGTGCAGCGGAATTACAACATAGTCATAGAGTAGTTCATGAAGCTACCCATAAATACAACAATGTCTCAAGTAAAATGAAATAGAACAACATAGATGTCAACAGTGTCCAAATAGAAAGAACAATACTGATAAGATAAATATGATGATAGTCTTCGATCTTCAGCTCCAAATAGAACAGCAACAGCAATCCTCAGTCTGATCCGAGCATAAGCACAAACAAACACTCGAATCAGGACATATATTCTTATACAGATAATATGATTCAAAATTTTAAATAACAATAACTTAAAGATGAATGGAATAAACATCTTTCAGGATCCGTTAAACTATTTATACATAGTAGTGTACGATAAGTAGATAATGTCTAACAGTAAAGTAAAATATCAAGATAGTGTTAAGGCATCACCATTATTCCCCTTAACACATTTTATATAAGCATCACAGTCTATACAGCATTGTAAACTCCACCGTAAACTAGTGGGCTATCAGGGAGTACTCCATAGATATAATACAAGGCAAATTCGTAGTGGTCGCGTATAGGGATACAAGTATGACAAGGCACAAGAGGCAATACCCAAGGTAGTGAAACTACCGTTTGCCTAATCCGGACTGGTAAGAACGCATCGTCGCAACGATCGCAACACCGCGAATCAACACTCCCAAATCAAGGGTGCGCACCAATCAATCACAAGTAATGAGTAGTTTACGAAGAAGTGTGTTCGCTCGAGGTAGCTAACCCCATTTGGCCCGGCACGGCTCCTGTTTTAGTCATTTCCAATTTGACACAAGTGTCAAGGCTATCCATTATCGTTCACTTTCTTCAATCATCAACGTACGTCAATCCAACCACTTCATTCTGGATCACTCTCCGCGTATAGTTATTAAAGTGGTATTCGGTTTAGACAGTGAGTGTGTCCCTAACCGATTCTGATCTCTTTAATAACCTTCGTAATTATTTCACCGATTGGTCGTTTAATAAATTTCAAAAATCAAATCAATTCAATTACAACTAGAATTTGTAAATCAACGTTCCGTTTGTCTTTCTAAACCAATTTCCAAAATTTCCGTTTCATGTCTTCCAAATTCCATTTTTAAAATTCTATAATTCAATTTCAAATTTTGATTTGAACAATTCAAGTATACACTTAAATTTGTATATACGTTCCATTCCACAATCATTTAAATTTAATTCAACGTTCAAATCGATCTAAACTCATTTATCGATTTCATTCGATATTCGTTAAATTAATTTATCATTTAAACAATTTCCATTAATTTCTAATTCATTAAATTTACTTCTCAAGTTCAACTTCGTTATCAAAACATACAAATTTAATTCAATTTCAATTTGTCAAATCCAATTCTTTAAATTTCAAGTCTTTCATTTGTTTCGATAAAACGCATTTTTATTTCTTGTTAAAGAAATTCAATTTCATACATTTATTACTTTAGTTACAATTTCAAACTCAATAAGGAAACCTAGTTTCACTTATTCAAAACGTTCAATTTCACTTAAAAGAAAATTCATTTTTTTTTCTCTGCAAGGTTTCTATAGTGTTTTTTTTCAACTGTGAAGATTTTTGAAGAGAAAGGAGAAGCGTAAAGATGAAGGAAGAAATGGTTCATACCTGAAACAATGGATTTCAATGAATGGCTATGAAGACTACGTTACCTTTTAATTTCATAATTTGTATCAATAAATTTCATTTTTGAATCCCGAACTGTCACACCCATTTCCAAGTCACACCTACCATCTACTAACCCCCTAATGAATGCACTACAGGCCAAAATTTATTTTCAACCACTTTTTTTTTTAAATGTGTAAAGGTTGTTTGGTTTGGGCTGAATACAGTTTAACCGGTCCTTTCGGAATAGTTAAATTAACGCAACGATTTTCATCGGACTCCAATCCGCACGAATAAATATACCGTTTTGATCAGCGTCGAGGCGCTCCCAACGGTACATAGATAATTGTGGTACGATTGAATTTTAAAAAATACGAATTTTATACTATCGGGAAAATGCAGGAAAAACACCGAAAAATAAGATCGACGGAGCTAAAGAATTCCGAATTTGGAAAAACGAAAAATGACGCCTCACTCAGAAGATGGTTTAGAATTTTTCTATGTAAAAATATTCAGGTTCGGAAGATGAAATTTTTCACACTTTAAAATGAACTGATATTCAATAAAACGCGAACGAAATTTACTGCGGTATTTTACGATGAAACTTTACCCATATCCATAACTAACTAGGTGCATTTTATAAACGAAGTTTGGGAGTTAATCGAGATCGTATATAAATATCACATTTTATATTAAAATAATGGATTAAAAGTTTTTAAATTGGGTCGGAAATTCAGGGTCGTTACAATGTTGGGGTGTCCAGTTTTGTTCCAAAATTTCATGAAGAAGTTTGGATCTCGGGTTTCATGTGAGCTAGATTGTATTTCTGATTTGGGTAGGTTTCTTTATTGGGTTCAATTTGTTGATAGTGTTGCTGTGAAAGATGTTAAGGGGGGTTTGAATCGGATTATTGTGTTTTCTGACCTGAAGCTATAGTGGGAATATATTATTTCACATGTTGGGGTTGCTTATCATTCTTTTCATGGTAGGGGTGGAAGCCTAAATGGTTTGAATATTAATGATTGTAGGACCGTTTCAGAAACTTGTAGCATTTCTGGTCAGAACCCACATTCTAGCAGCAGTCTAAAAAGAAGGGAGGGTTTGAAAGACTAGTCTAGGGTGTAGTAGTTTGACTGAGCATAGATCGGTTAGAAGGAGTGCACGTCTTCTCAGGGTTAATTCTAGAGCATCCATAGCTCTAGCTCAGGTATAGATTCTCTTATGGGTAGTACTTATTATTCATATGCTTTGAATAATTTGTCTACTAGTGATATGCATTTCTTAGCAAAAACATTCAGATTTAATTTTTGATGATATTCAGTTAAATGTTGACTATATTAAAAGTAAGGAATTAGAATGGAATAGATCGATCGGATTATGAGATTAATTGGTTTGAAAATAAGGGGTTACATGATTAGGGAAATGTAGTAAAATTAAATCTTTTTTTCAAAGATAATGATAATTATATAGTTTTGCTTCAAGAAACTAAAATTGGGTATCCTGATTATCGTATTTTTAGGTGTCTAACGGGTCATTATTTTGATCATTGGGCTTATCTTCCTGTTGGGTAGTGCAGAAGGTCTAATGTTAGGTTGGAAAGATAATTGTGTTAAACTTTTATAATCTATTATTAAAGAGCGTTCGATGCATTTGATATTTTCTGACATTAATGATGATTCTATTCTTAATATCACAAATGTATATGGGCCAAATTCAAAAATAGATCGTAGGGTTATATGGAATGAGTGTTTAGATTTTAGAACACTCGCTTCTGGACCATGAATATGGGGGTTTATTTTAATGTTACTAGATTTTTAGGTGAAAGATCCCCTAAGGAAGGTGATTTTGGTGCAATGGAAACATTTGACCAATTTTTTGTTAATTGTAATTTAATAAAGATAAAACTAAGTAATAGATAGTTTACTTGGTCAAATACTAGAGAATTTCCATCGATGGTTTTGTTAGATAGGTTTTTTTTATAAGTGATGAAATAGAGGACAAATTTCCTTCTTGTAAGATTATAGGGCTTCCAAATATTTATTCAGACCATTGTAGAATAATCTTTTCTTGTACTAACTATAATTTTGGGAATAAAATTTATAGATTTGAAAAAATGTGGTTGTTCGAAAATAATTTTAAGAATTTAGTTGAAAAAAATGGTTTTCTATGAATAATTATAGTTATAGATTTTTAGGTGACATAGCAAAAGTTTTGGTTAGAAAACTTAGAGATTTAAGATTATTTCTCAAAAAATGGAGTAAAGATGTTTTTGGTAACATTAGAATTAAAAAGGAAAAGCTAATGAATGTAATCCTAAAGTTAAATAAAATTGAAGAAATAAGAAATTTAAATTTTTTAGAATGTGCTTCATAATTTAAAAGAAGAATAAAATAAATTTATTGTCCAAGAAGAAATAATGTGGAAACAAAAATCTATAGTTCAATGGATGGATGAGGGCGATATGAATACTAAAATTTTTCATAGAGTGGCTAATGGTAGAAAACATAGTAATACCATAAATTCCATTTTGATTAATGATATTGAGATTTTTTATCAAACAAAACTTAATAATGAGTTTACTAATTATGATTGAAATATTTCTGGAACTATAAATAAACATAGAATTAAATATAATTGGGTAAGCATTACACTGATGATACTAAGGTTGACTTAGTAAGGTTAGATGATCCATTCACGGAGGAGGAAATCGTGAAGCTATAAATGATATGCCTAATAATAAAGCTCCGGGTCCGGATGGATTTCCTATTTTATTTTATGAAACTTTTTGGAATGTGCTAAAAGAAGATATACTAAAAATGTTCAATGAATTTCATGATGGTTCGCTACAGTTATAATTTTGCAAATGTAATCTTATTACATAAGAAACTAGGTGCTAATCAATTAGAAGATTTTAGACCTATTTCATTACTAAATTGTTCTTTTAAATTCATTTCTAAGGTTTTAGCTAATAGATTAAATACTAAAATGAATGCGCTAATAGATAACACTCAAACAACTTTCATTAAGGGTAGAAATATCAGTGTAGCAGTAGTTCAAGAATATATTAACTACTGTTGCAAAAATAATATCACTTGTGCACTTTTAAAACCTGATTTTGCTAAAGCTATTGATTCAATTGATTGGATTTTTCTCAAAGATGCATAACGGCTGGGGGTTTTAGTGTTAGGTGGATAGGATGGATTATTTCATTGCCAAAAACATGTAATCCTAGTATTATAGTTAATGGTATATTAGGAAATAAAATTCAATCAAAACGTCGACTTAGACAAGGGGATCCATCGTCGCCTTTATTATTCAATTTAGTTGTTGATGTTTTTTCTAGAATTATTAAATTAGCTACCGGTAATAGAATACTAGATAGTATAGGTAATGAGATCACTAGTAACGGCCTTTCTGTTTTACAATTTGCAGATGATACTATGATTTTTACATCCCATTTGCCTACATATATTACTACACTTAATTTTTTTTATAGTTTTGAACTTCTCTCTGGCTTAAAGATTAACTTTGAAAAAAGCTCAGTTTTAGTATTAAATGATACAGACAATATCGAAAACCAAATTGCGCACACATTGAATTGTAAACAATTAAATTTCCTATAGAATATTTAGGTTTTTTACTTAAATCGCAAAAACTTAAACATGATGATTAGAATACCATTATAGATAAAATTAATAAAAGATTGTCCAAATGGAATGGTAAGTTCTTATCGAGAGCAGGTAGGATTGTTCTTATTAATTCAGTTTTATCTGCATTACCAATTTATTTGATGTCGTTTAATCATTTTTCTAAACGAGTAATAGATAAAATTGATAAAATTAGGAGAGACATTTTATGGAGTGGTGACAATCCAAATAGTAGCTTTAAATGTCTTGTAAATTGAGAAATGGTTTGTAAGTTTAAAAAAGAGGAAGGTTTAGGAATTATAAATTTACATAATTTAAATATATCTCTTTTAGGAAAATAGATATGGAAATTTAATAATAGTAATGAAAATATGTTATGGAAAGAATTAATATCGAACCAATGGTATGGAGGTACTTTTAGTTTGTATCATTCATTTACATATAGTACAAACACCATATCTCATTTCAAGAAATCAATAATTTTAAATTTTGATATATATAATTTAGGAATTAATAATGTTGTACATTTTGCTAATAACCCCTCGTTTTGACATGAATGTTGGTTACCAGTTATTCCACTTAAAGTGGAATTTAAAGATTTATATGAAATTTGCAATTTTAAAAATGTACCAATTTCTGATATTTATAGGCCTAATTTAAACTTTTCTTGAGAATTTAGTTTTAATCGTATGTTAACGGGAAATACTTTTACACAATTTGCTTTATTGTGTGCTAAATTAGAATTATATACTATTGATAATGAAAAAGATATTAAAACATGTTGTTCGGACATTAGTAAGAAATACATATCTCAATCATTTTATAAATTCATAAATTTTTCAGGAACTAAATTGAAAATATTTAAATACATTTGGAAAATAAGTGCTCTATCTAAAGCTAAGGTGCACATGTGGTTAAGTTGAATACTATAGAATTTTAAAAAAATAAAAATATATTTAATGATAAAAAATGTTTTTTTTGTAATAATAAAATGAAAGATATTATGCACTTATACTTTAAATGTAATATCACTAGATTTATCCTTGTACATACTCTAAATTTATTTGATTTTAATATAAATTATACACATATTAATTATGAGTTATATTGGAATAATATTAGATTTTATTATAGGGGTCACAATAGATTTTTACTAGCCACTATTTACACAATTACATGTTTGTATATTTGGTTTTAAAGGAACCAACGAGTGTTTAATAATATTAATATTGGTTTGGATATTTAATATATGTAATTTATCTTTTAAGTTTTTAATTGGATTTAAAATCCTAGTTATAAATTAAATAAAAATTGAAGTGTTGAAGAATTTCTTAAAAAAAATCTCGTATTGAGTTTTAAAAGAACAAAAACAATCCAAATAATAAGAATAGTTTAAGACTAAATTTAGTTTCCGTGGATAATTTGACTATGGCTGCATTTAGTTCTTCGTCTTTATTAGAATATTAGTATTTTAGTTAATTTTCTCGTTCATTTGTTTTTCCTATGTTTGATACACTCTTTATTAGGATATTAGTCTTTACTAGGATATTATGTAATATGTTTGATTTATACTTTTTATTGTTCTTGCATAGTGTCAATTATAATTCATTTATACTTTTATTGTTCACTGTATTTTTTACAGATTCATTTAACGCAAGATATGTTTGTTTAATAGCATTTGTTTATCACATTTCATAATAAGATTATGTTATTATGATTTTTAAAATTACAAGAACTTTTGTCTTATGTTTATTCATCAATGGTTTTTAAAACGTAAGTCTGAATGTGTTGGAGTCTCATTTCATTCATGCATTCAATCATTTAATCTTAGTTGACCTTAGTTTTCATGCATATTATACATAAGCCTTCAATTTTATTCAATTTGATGTTTTCAGGCATAAAGTTTGATGTTATCGGTTGCTTTTTTCAAATGATTACCTCATTTTCCATGCTGATTTCAATCTTACATAAGACTTTATTTGCAAATACATGTTTTATGATACAGCTTACAATGGCCATAATTTTCTTTGGGCATTGGATCACTTAGAAAATTTCTAGTTATTTTTTATAGCATTTAGGTTTATGTTAAATTTAATTACATAAGACTTTAGGTACACATTTATGTTTCAGTAGGATTTAAAAATGTGAATGAATATATAGTATTTCTTCTTATTGTATGTGTGTGTGATTCATGTTCACTGTTCCAGTTTGTATGTTCCATTAGTAACAATGCTTCGGTATTCATGTTCCATCAGTAACAACATTGTAAAGTACCTTATTTATTTGAATCTTGTGTTCACACAATATCTAGTTGGCAATATATGTGTTTAGTTGCTTAATTCTTAATTGAAAGTTCAATTATTAAGTTCATGACTCTGTTTGAACTGCAAAATTTTGAATTAAATACCTAAGGAAAATTATAAGCCTAGCTGTCCAAGTGAACTAGACATTGCCTGTGGTATGCAAGTTTGTTTTCTTGGTTTGCCTAACCAATTAAAACTCGACGTATGCTTGAAAGGATAGAATTCAATGCACAAGGCTATTTTGCTATGCAACACTGGTATGGATCATTTGATATTAGTCCCTACTTATAATTGATATCCCATAAAGCTTGATTTGCAACCAGAAGGGTTATGGATTACACAGTATTTGATATCTTTTCCTTTTGCATTTTTGTTGTATATTCATGGTTCACTCACGTTTCCACACACATGGTTGTTTAGTGATTTATGACTAAATGTATGAGCCGGGACAACTGAATACTCCTTGTGATGAAAACTGATTTCATACTTCTATGGACTAAATGTTAAATTTTGGCGACACTATATGGAGAATTGTAGAGGTCGGAAGTAGCTTCGTAACGGAAAAAATGGTTCGCAAATCGAAGTTCGGAGGTGGAAGTTATATGGGAAAAGGGGAAGTGGACTGAATTGACAACGACAGACGTCTGAGGAAAAATTCAGACGTCTAACGCTTCAGTAAATTTGCACCAGACCTGTTCCAAAGAGTTAGGTCAGACGTCTGACCAAATGGTTAGACGTCTGACCAAATGGTTAGACGTCTGAGTCTGTGCAGAATTTCTTCCAGAGGCTTAAGTCAGACGTCTGACCAAATGGTCAGACGTCTGAGCTTGTAGAGAACTTTTTCCAGAGGATATGGACAGACATCTGTCCCTTTATGACAGACGTCTGTCCCTTTATGACAGACGTCTGAGGCGACTTCCGCCTGTTTTCAGGCTTGGGCTTGGCGTGAGGATTTGTGATATCTGTAGGGGCAATTTCGGAACATTGCCTAGGGTTTCTATTATCCTATATAAGCTAGCTTTAGGTTCTAGATCTAAAAAAAAGCGATGAAAAGCGACTGCAAGAGATTAGCCTCCACTAATTAGGGTTTATCAAAACCTAATTTTTCTCAATTCACTTCTCCACAAATCAATTTCTAATTAGAATTTTGATCTCAATCTCTTGTACTCTTCTCATCAATATTAATAAAAGCTCTCTCTTAAAGTGGATGTACACTAACACAACGTTAGTGGAACCACTATAAATCGCTGTGTGGTTTATTTTTCATTATTGCTTTGATTTCTATGTTGCTTGTTTGGGGTTTGTGACTGCTCTTGGTTTGGTTGAGATATAGATTGAGTTACTGATTGGTTGTTTTTACACTTCTTACCGCGATCCCGTCTTCCGCTGTGCTTATGGGGTTTCGATTTGAGTGGTCTCTAGTTGGAGTTCCGTCCCAACATGTAGTATCAGAGCATTGGTGTTGGTAGGTGGTTGTAGAAATGCTTGAATCAAATAGTAACTCAAGTAGTTCCTCAATGGGTAATCCAAGTGGTGTAGCTCCTTATGTACGTGGTTCGTACGTAGCTTCAGGATCACAATTGGTTATAGACAAGTGAAATGGCGATAATGATTTTGAAAAATGGTAATGGAAGATGAAAGCGATTCTAAGGAGGAATCGGGTGCATAGGGTAGTGTTTGACACACATTTGTTGCCAGCGGACATCTCAGATGTTGAGAGAGAGGAGATGGAAGAGTGGGCATTCACTACACTTCAACTTGTTATGGGAGAGAATGTTATCTCTGAAATTAGTGGTGAGACAACCGCTAAGGGTATTTGGGACAAGTTGGAGGAGTTGTATATGAAGAAGTCACTGACAAAGCGTTTGATCTTATTGCGAACGTTCTTCACTTATAAGATGAAGGAAGGTACTTCGCTAAAGGCACACTTGAATACTTTTGATGATTTTCTAATGAAGATGAAGGCGGTAGATTTGAAGATTGAGGAAGAGCAAAAGGCGATGATATTGTTGTGTTCGTTGCTGGATCGCTATACAGGTTTCTCAAATAGTTTGATCTATAGTCGGGATACATTGACTCTTGATGATGTCAAGACAGGTCTTCTTAACGAGAAGTTGCGGGATCAAATGAAGGAGTTAGGTGATGGAAGTAGTGGTGCTAGTAATGGTCCTGGTTTATTTGTGGAGAAGAAGAGGTATGTGAAGAAGGAGAACCGGGGGCATTCAAAATCAAGGAACCCCGGTTGGAGAGGAAAGTCAAAGAAAAGAAAAGGCAAGTGCTATATTTGCAAGAAACCAGGTCATTGGAAGAATGAGTGTTCGGAAAAGGAGAAGGCAAAGAAGGAAGTAGAATCTTCATCAGTAGCAGTGGAGAGTGAAGTTGATGAGGGAAATGTAGATGTTTTATCGGCGGTAGCATCGGATGTTTCGAGTAGCAAATGGGTGCTCGATTCGAGGGCGTCTTATCATATGACGCCAAATAGGAATTATTTTTCTTCTTACGTCGACGAAGAAGGAAATTCAATTGTTATGGGAAATGATGCTATTTGTAAGTCGAAAGGCATTGGTTCCGTGCAAATTCGGATGTTTGACGGAGTGGTTCGTACTTTCACTAATGTGCGCTACGTTCCGGGACTTAGAAGTCTCTTATCTCTTTGGGGCAGCTGGATTCTTTAGGTTGTAAGATCACTATTGAGAGTGATAGCTTGTGGGTTTCGAAGGGGGCGCTTGTGGTGATGAAGGGTGCTAGGAGTCATGGTATTTACTTGCTTCAAGGAGTGACTATAGAAGTTGAAACTTGTATAGGAGTTGATAGTTCTCAGGGCTTAGATGCGACTAGGTTGTGGCATTTGAGGTTAGGTCATGTCTCGGAGAGGAGTTTGGATGTTCTTCGGAAGAGGGAGATGATCGATGGAGAAAGTTTCAACAAGTTAGAGTTTTGTGAAGAATGCGTTATGGGGAAGCAAACTAAAGTTCATTCGGTGAGGGAAAGCATGATACAAGAAGGGTTCTTGAGTATGTTCACACGAATGTTGGGGGACCGACACCTGTAGCTTCTTTAGGTGGAGCTCGCTATTATATTTCTTTTATAGACGACTTTTCTCGGAAAGTTTGGGTGTATGTAATGAAGGCCAAGTCGGAGGCATTTGCAAAGTTCAAAGCATGGAAGGCTCTTGTTGAGAATGAGAGTGGCAAGTCTTTGAAGGTACTAAGGTCCGGCAATGGCAGAGAGTATGTTTCTGGAGATTTTTGGAGTTTTGCAAGCATCATGGTATTCAGAGGCATTTTACTACACCTGGAGATCCATAGTCGAATGGTGTTGCGGAAAGGATGAATCGTACTCTACTTGAGAAAGCTCGATGCTTGAGATTGACATCGGGTTTGGCGAAGGGATTTTGGGCTGAAGCTTTGTCAACCGCAGTGCATATTATTAATCGAAGTTCGTGCTCAGCTATTAGTAACAAAATTCCGGAGGAAGTGTTTAAGGGAAAGAGCATTGACTTGAGTTATCTTTGTGTCTTTGGTAGTCCGTTTTATGTGCATGATCCAGGAAATGATAAGCTCGAACCTAGAGCTTTCAAGGGGATTTTGCTTGGTTATACGGATGGAGTAAAAGGCTATTGGATTTTGAATCCGGAAACAAAGAAGGTAGTAAATTCTCATCATGTTACTTTTGATGAGTCATCATTGTTCAAGGAGAATAGAATCTCATCGGATGTTCCGGATTTGGTTCATGGTGAATCAAAGGAGAAGGAAATTATTTCCACATTTTGTCCAAGGAGTAGAGAGAGTAGAGTAGTTGGAGATACTTGCGAGGAGGTAGCGGTTGATGTTACATCACATAGTCCACAGGGTGCCTCTAGTAGTGTTAGTGATGTACATGATTCTAGAGAAGATTCGGTTCAAGAAGTAGCCGAATGGAGTTTGGGTGATGGTATTGCTACTCGGGTTGGTCGTCGTACTATAAGGCCACCCGAAAGATATGGTGATTGGAACTATCTTAGCTTTTGTGATAATTTGGACTATACTCTTCATATAGTCCAAGATGAGCCGATGGACCTTGATGACGTAATGGAGTCGAGTGATAGCTCGAAATGGATTTGTGCCATGGAGGAAGAGATGCAATCATTGTTGAAGAATCAAACTTGGGATTTGGTTCCACTTCCTAAAGGAAACCATGCTATTGGATGCAAATGGATATACAAGGTGAAGGACGATGGGAGATACAAAGCTAGGCTAGTGGCTAAGAGGTTTGCACAAAGGAAAGGAAAGGAGTATGATGAGATATTCGCACTGGTTGTGCGTCATACTTTTATCCGGATATTACTTGTTATAGTTGCTATTCATGACTTGGAGTTGGAGCAACTTGATGTGAAAACCGCTTTCTTGCATGGTGACTTGGATGAAGACATCTACATAGAGAAACCAGAAGGTTTTGTTGTGGATGGTAAGTCAAATTTGGTTTGCAAGTTGAAGAAATCACTATATGGATTAAAGCAATCACCTAGACAATGGTACAAGAGATTTGATCATTTTATGCTTGAAAATGGTTTTGATAGAAGCATCAAAGATGCTTGTGTTTATTTCAAGAAGTTGAGAAATGATTGCTGGGTGTATTTACTCTTGTATATGGACGACATGCTCATTGCTTCTAAGGATAAGAATGAAATCAACAAGCTAAAACTGAGTTTGAAATCAGAGTTCGAAATGAAGGATCTTGGAGAAGCAAGAAGGATATTAGGCATGGAAATTGTAAGAGATCGAAAGCATTTTGAGTTAAAACTCACTCAAAAGGAGTACATTGAGAAAGTGCTTTGCCGGTTTAGCATGGAGAATGCAAATGCGTCAAATACACCTTTACCTTTGCATATGAAGCTTTCGAGTAAAGGATAACCTATGTTGGAGGAAGACAAGGCTTATATGGCAAAGGTGTCATATGCTAGTGCGGTTGGAAGTCTAACGTATGCTATGGTGTGTATAAGGCCCGATATTGCAAATGTCGTCGGGATGGTTAGTTGATATATGGCTAATCCGGGGAAATCGCATTGGGAAGCTGTGAAGCTTATATTGAGATACCTTAGAGGTACATCATCTCATGGTCTTGTTTTTGGCGATAGTAAGGCGATGGATTGCAAGTTGGTTGGTTATTGTGATTCGGACTACGCCGGTGATAGGGATCGAAGAAAATCAACTTCCGGATATGTCTTCACACTTGGGGGTACAGCCATAAGTTGGAGATCTAGATTGCAGACCGTAGTTGCTTTATCCACTACGGAGGCGGAGTTGATAGCTGCGGTGGAGGCGGCAAAGGAGGCACTCTATTTGAAGCGATTGTTGTGTGACTTGGGATTCGGGCATGATAGTATTGATGTTCGATGTGATAGCCAGAGTGCTATTCACTTGGCGGAGAATTTGGCGTTCAGCTCACGGACTAAGCATATTGAGGCGAGAGAGTCGTCTCTAGTAGCCATGGATGAGGATAAGCAAGCATATCTTCAGAAAGTGCACACAAAGGATAACGCAGCGGACATGTTCACTAAGGCATTGCCGGTTGGGAAGTTCGAGCATTGCTCAAACTTGATTCGCTTGGTGAAGTGCTAGGTGCCACGGGGTGGCACGGTTAGGGGAGGAGCTTGGTGGTAGATGAGGAAGAGTATCGGTGAGAGATTGAGGTTCTATCTTCTTGGTAAGTGCTAGTCTTTGGTGAGATAGCTTAGGATTTGGATGTTTTCAACATTTCATTAGTGGGCGGGGGCTTTGCCTGAGCTCGTTGGTGGAGTGCAATGGGCGGTGGCTTTGCCGGAGCTCATTGGGAAAGCATTCATGTTTGGCTGAAGGTAGAAGAAGTGATAGTTGGTGCTATCGGTTGTCGTTGATGGTACGGTACCATTGGAGTTGGAGATGGATATAGTGTTAAGGTGGAGTGTTAAATTTTGGCAACACTATATAGAGAATTGTAGAGGTCGGAAGTAGCTTCGTAACGGAGAAAATGGTTTGCAAATCGGAGTTTAGAGGTGGAAGTTATAAGGGAAAAGGGGAAGTGAGCTGAATTGACAGCGACAGACGTCTGAGGAAAAATTCAGACGTTTGACGCTTCAGCAAATTTGCACCATGCCTGTTCCAGAGAGTTAGGTTAGACGTTTGAGTCTGTGCAGAATTTCTTCCAAAGGCTTAAGTCAGACGTCTGACCAAATAGTCAGACGTCTGAGCCTGTAGAGAACTTTTTCCAAAGGATATGAATAGACGTTTGTCCCTTTATGACAGACGTCTGAGGCGACTTCCGCCTGTTTTCAGGCATGGGCTTGGCGTGATGATTTGTGATATCTTCAGGGGCAATTTCGAAACATTGCGTAGGGTTTCTATTCTCCTATATAAGCTAGCTTTAGGCTCTAGATCTAAAAAAAGCGACGAAAAGCGACTGCAAGAGATTAGCCTCCACTAATTAGGGTTATCAAAACCTAATTTTCCTCAATTCTTTTCTCCACAAATCAATTTCTAATTAGAATTTTGATCATTGTAATCAATCTCTTGTACTCTTCTCATCAATATTAATGAAAGCTCTCTCTTAAGTGGATGTACACTAACACAACGTTAGTGGAACCACTATAAATCGCTGTATAATTTATTTTTCATTATTTCTTTGATTTCTATATTGCTTGTTTGGGGTTTGTGACTGCTCTTGGTTTGGTTGAGATATAGATTGAGTTATTGATTGGTTGTTTCTACACTTCTTACCACGATTCTGTCTTCCGCTGTGCTTGTGGGGTTTCGATTTGAGTGGTCTCTAGTTGGAATCCCGTCCCAACACTAAAAAATACATTGTATCAGATTAATTCAAAATTTTATACATCTGGCATTCTTTTGATTCTTTTTATTAAAATCATTTTGCAGATGTTATGATTCTTCTTGGAAAAATAGAATCATCTATAAAAGTAGAACCTTTTTTGTTTGAGTGATTTTTTAGTATGCTATAATGGAATCATGCTGTGCATAAGGTTTATGTATAAATAAAAAGTAAAACACTAGCCTCATGCTTGCAAGTTCAGTGAAATACTGTTTAAGTATGAAGTATTTACAAGCAAAGAAATATTTAGAAATGATATGGCTTATAACTAAATGTAAAGTGTACAATGTAGTTGCCTAGTTGATTTTGCATTTTTTATGAGTTGCAAGTGTACATCACTTAATCTGCTAACGTGCGATGCTCATTTTTGGTATGTAATATTCGACACTCTCATGTATTAAATAAACAGTCAAACACTAGTCTCATGCTATAATTACATTTCACATTTAAATGTAATAATTTCCTACACTTTTTCGTTAATGATTTTGTTCATTTGCTTGCTCTATGCTTATTTATAATCTTTATTAAGATAGTGTTAAATATATTTGTTGTTTGTCCTTTATCTTTTATTTTTAGATTAGTATATTTTTATTTTGCATATATATATATATATATGTGTGTGTATAAATATATATATTTATATACATGTATATTTATTGTGCTTATTCTTTTTGTATAGTTTCTTAGCAAGTTCAGGTATGTGTACTAGCTTGGATGGATTCATTGGATTTTGTGGACTCGAGAGTTATTTTTATTTTTTTCTGGTTTTTGGTTGTATTTTTATACTAGACCTTAGTTCTCTAGGTTTGGGGTTATTTTTTATTTTTTTATTTTATTGTATGGGGGGTTTCACTACCTATCAGGCATGTTGGCAGCTCCATTTTTTAGTGTAGAATAAAATTACATGAGTGCTACCCTCTAATCATAGAGAATCGCTCATTTTTGTCAAAAAAATAAAGGTAATATTTGTTCATATAAGTGATATATAATGTGTACATATGTACCAAATATGCATATATGTGTACATGCATGTGCAACATATAATGTGTATATGGTTTAACATGCATATATCTAAGTGTTGGGATTTACACCACAACAGACACAATAGCCCCTTTATATACGTGTATGTTGTCTATTATTAAAATCAATATAATTTATAATAAACTAAGAATAATCATGTATAAATATATTTTAAATATATAACACAAATTCAAATATTAATACTAAAATTAGTCAAAGAAATATTCAAATTTAAGATCATTTCTTGATTCAAAATAATATCTCATTTGAATTTAATACATTAAAATAAATACATATATATACGAATTAAAAATAGAATTATTTTTTTATTTTGAAATTACATAAATATATTCAAATATATATAATACTAATTTATACATAAAAAATTATATACTAAAAGACTAAATTGAATTTTTTTCACTTTATTTTCGACCAAATAATGTTTTGACAAAATCAATTTTTTTAATTTTAATTCTGTGCAATTTTGAAGAGAAAAAATTCAAATTCTTTTCCGTACGGAAATGTTGGAAAGAAATTATTTCAAAAGTTATTATATGATATGCAAATATATATATATATATACACACACATATTTATTTATATAAATTAATATAATTAAAACTTAGATATATATATATATATTTCCATTATATATATATATAATTTTTTCGAAAAAACATGCATAATAAAATTTATCAAAAAATATTATATATATATTTGTGATACACATACAGCCAATTTAAATTTAAAAAAGTTTAAAATTATTTTAAAACATCATAACTTTTAAAAAAATGTTTTTTGTTTACATCATGGCCGAAAATAAGAGATATGCAAAGTTATGATAAATTTTTTTCGCACATACAAATACACACACACACATTGAGTTGACAGCAAGTAGATGTATGAATTCTTGATATTGTAAATGTTAATTTACCTAAATACAATGATATAAAGTTCACATATAATTGAATATATAAATAACTAAATAATACCTAATTGTTGCCTTGCTGATGCACCTTGAATGTTGAATCAACTCCGTGTATATACCTGATTAAGTGCTTCAAGAATATGCAATAGACTAGAAGTAATCACCACATCTTAAGCTAGAATAATTTGATTTAATTTGTTTGGAACAATGAAAGGGAGGAACCCTATAATTTTTGACTGGAACTAATGGGGGTGGAGACTCAAAAAGATCATATCAAATGAAGGGTAGGTGGTGTTTAAGTAGACAATAAAGAGGAGGGAAAAGTGGATATCTAAATCTCCTTGTTTTTACCTCTTCTTTATCCTAATTCAAAAACAATTTTTGCATTCAAAAATCACCCTTCCCTGCACTATATGGTCGGCTATATTATAAGGTTATATAGGCCGTTAAAACTTCCAAACCCAATTATTATTAATATATTTAAATCTAATAAAAACCTTTATCGATATCATATATCGATGCGTACATATATACCTTTTATGTATGCACTTTATTAAATACTAATTCAAATAAATCAAATAAAATTCAATAATTAATATTTCATAAATATTAATTAATTTATGACAATTATAATTTAATTAAACCGTGTGGTGTTTCCTAGTATTCAACAAATCAGTTGTGTGACTTATAGGTGTAAATTCAGCCCATGATTAATATTGAACAATTCGAATATTAAAGTTGACACGTCACTGTAGCCAGTGGTGTGATAGTTTGGCTGAATTTATCGCTTACATGATTTCAATAAAATATAATTTTACTATTGTTAGCGATCCCTAGTAGTGACAATTATTTACACCAACTCGTACAAACTATATCACATTAGGATTTATGAAATTTGGTATTGGTCAAAATTCCAATATCGTCCACATTCAACTTGTACGGCCCAAACATAAATTCCTTGGTTCAGTAATAACAGTTATCATTAACCTATCAACATTGGCCAGAGACTTTGACTTTGAGTTAACTGCAGTTGACAGTGATACTAAACTCATATAACCGAGACAATGAATTCTCTATTGAATAGTGTTTCACTTTCAATGTTTCAACTCAGACCCAACTATAGTCGTTTGATGGACGTCGTTTCATGATTTGACTATAATCAAAGTGGAGTGTCCATGTTGAAGTTGAATAGTATTCTTAAGTCGAGAGAACCGTGTAATATTGTCACTTCGATATTTGCTATTTGGCCTTAGTTATATTAAACAACTTAAAACTATTGAGTGAGTCATTCCATAGTTATCCAATAACTACCAATACATAACCCTTGGTGCTTCTAGCAACTATGAGTAATACACAGTCCATTAATTGGAGAGCACTACGTGCTCTAGTCTCGACGAATGTATCGATATCCAATCTCGGTGCATCTTGACTATGAATATTAGAAACGGTATGGTTATTTTCATTATGATAAATTTCTTATGATTACAACACATTGTAATTACTATTGCAAAAAATATCACTTATTGATTTTCTATTAAATATACTTAGATTAAATAAATGATTAATATAACACATTATGTCAAGTATATAACCGAAAGAAAAACACCTTTTATTTCGAATGAGATTTTATCACAAAGTTAATAATTTATGATAAATTATAGAATTGACCTAAGGGTATATCCCTAAATCTATCACCCTATACATAGATGTCATAATGAAAAGGTTCAGTATGGAGAATTTCAAAAGCAGAAATGTTCCGACACAATCTTGAATTGTCCTTTCTAAGTAGGACATTCCTCAAATTGATGAGGAGAAAAAGCATACGAAGAGGATATTGTATACATCAGCAATTGGTTCTATAATGTACGCCATGCTTTGTACTAGACCGGATATGGAATATACATAGCATAAGCGGATACCAGTCTAATCCTGGAGAAAAACATTGGACTTTCGTAAAATGTATACTATATAGAAGAAATACAGGGAACTTATTCCTTATATGGGAATGGATACCTCCTTATGAAGGGGTATACAGACTCTAGCGAATAGAGTGATATCAACGATAGTAAGTCGGTGCCAAGTTATATATTTACATTAAACAGTGGGGTCGTTAATTGGAAAAGTTCAAACATGAAACGATAGCTGATTCTACAATGGAAGATTAGTACATTGCCCTCAACAAAGCAGCTAAGGAAGTGGTCTAAATGTGCAAATGTATGAGTGAGCTAGAATTATTCCTGATATAGAGAATCCGATGACATTGCTTTGTGGCAACAGTGCTGCGATGAAGAGCGCAAAGGAGCTAAGAGTACATAAGAAATCGAGACACGTTCTTTGAAAGTCCTACCTGATTAGAGAATTTGTTGAGAATAAAGAGGTTGTGATTCAAAGAGTAGATACAAAGGACAATATAACAGATCCATTCATGAAGTAACTTGCTCGGTCAGTTCTTATTAAACTAATCGAAGGGATAGGATTGAGATTACATAACGGCCTCAAGTGTAAGTGGAAGATTGATAGAGTTAGGGGCATGCCCTAGAGAAAATTTTGTAATTTATTGTAAATTATTAACTCTGTAATAAAATCTTATTCAAAATAAAGGTGTTTTTCTTTTTATTATATACTTAGTATAACGTGTTAAATTAATTACTTATTTAATTTAAGTACATTTAATAGAAAATTCATAAATGATATGTTTTTTGGTAGTAGTTACAATGTGTTGTAATCATGAGCAATTTATCACAATATAATAAACATATCGTTTTAAATATTCATAATCAAGAAGTGTCGGTACTGGATATTGATACATTCATTGAGATCATAGTACGTAACGCTCTTCAAATGTTAGATAGTAATTACTCATGGCTACTGAAGGCACCAAGGTGTTACATACATATAGTTATTGGATAACTTTGAAATGACTCATTCAATAACTTTATGTTGGTTAATATAACTAAGGTAAAACAGAAAATATCGAAGTGACAACATTACATGGTTTTATTGACTTGATAATATGTTGAACTTCATTGTGGACACTTCACTTTGATTATAGTTAAATTGTGGAATGACATCCACCAAATGACTATCATTGGGTCTGAGTTGAAACATTGGAAGTGAAGCACTCTTCAATAGAGAATTCGTCTAATCATTTATATGAGGTTAGTATCATGGTCAATTGTAGTCAATTCAAAGTCAAAGCATCTGGTCAGAGCAGTTAGTTTAATATTAATTGTTATTGTTAAACAAGGAATTTGTGTCTGGATTGTACAAGTTAAATGTGGACAATATTAGAATTTGGACCAACACCAAATTCTGTAAGTCCTAATGTGTTATAGTTTGACATAGAGAATTGCTAAATAATTGTCACTACTAGGGACCACTTAATAGTAAAATTCGATTTTACCAAAACTGTAAGTGATAAATTCGACCAAACTATGACACCACTAGCAAAAGTGATATATGAATGTTAGTATTCAAATTGTTCGATATTAATTGCTAATTGAGTTTACACCTATGAGTCACACAATCGCAATGTCGAATGCTCCGAGTACCACCTAACTTAATTAAATTATAATTATTATAAATTAATTAAATTAATTAATATTTGTGAAACATTAATTATAAAATTCTATTAGATTTATTTGAATTGGTACTAAAAACGGTATGTGTATAAAAGTTATATATATATATATATATGTATCGATATACGATATCGATGTACATTTGAATTGGATTTAAATTGCGAATTGTTGATATGATTTGAAAATGCAAATAGGCCCATTAGCCTACTGAGATAGCTAGACAAACATGGGGGTTATGAGAGTGTGATATTTTGATATGTGGGTTTGAATTGGTGGAGAAAGAAATGGTAAAAGATGAGATCTAGATCCCATTTTTTCTCTCCCCTCCTTTTCTTATATAAACTCTACACTCTCCTCATTTTAGATTTTACTTTCTTTAGCCTCCATACTTTTCCTTAGGCCGCAAGCTTCATGACCATCTCCTCCCTCCATTTTCAAACCAAATACAAGATTAAATCAAATTAAATCAAAGGTGTGTAGATCTCTGCGGTTGCTAGCAATTTCTGGAAGGGATAGAATCAGATTCTAGGAGTTCGTTTACTTCAGCATTCAATGTGTTACAACTTACAACTAGGTTACAATCGAGGTAACTTTTAATTTATATTAATTTTATATATGTGATCATTTATACTATTGTACATAAATAGGTTAGAATTATACCACGAATTCATATATGTATTTATTGTCATTTTAAACATGAATGCGTTATATAATATACATATACATATATATATATATATATATATATATATATATTTGTTTCACTTTCGACCATAACGTAAAATCGAATTAATTTTAAACATTTTTAAATCAAAATTGAATTTTGAAACCATTGTTATTTATATATATAAACCATTTTAATAAAATTTAAAACCTTTTATTTTTGCATGAATAAAAAAAGTTATATAAATATAACTAAAATTTAATATTAATTAATTTAAAAGTATTTAATTGTAATTTGTAATACACACACACACATATACATATATTTTATAAAATAAAATTTTGTACGAAAAAGAAAAAAAATTCAGCTTTGATCTCCTTACGGAAATTATAGATTAAAAAAATTAATCCTTACAGATTAATCTTTAAAAATAAAATAAAATAAAATTTTGATTTGGTCAAAAGTTCTTATGGTCGAATATGAATACATTTATATTTTTTAAGTTTATATATAAATTATAATATTATTTGTATTTACGTATAAATTGGAATTTTATATAATTTATGATATTTACATATAATATTTTACGCAATTTCAAAAAAAAAATCATATATACATATAAATATAACTGTAAAGTTAAAAGTAAATTGTTCAAATTTGAATTTGAATTTTAAAAGGATATCTTAAATCTTGATCTAATTTCAAATTTGAATTTTAAAAGGATATCTTAAATCTTGATCTAATTTCAAATTTGAATTTAAAGATTTAAATTTTGAATTTCAAATGGTTTTATATTTAAATTTATATATAATTGTTTTACATATATATAGTCACTTTCATTCTTATATACACACACATAAATAAGTATATTTTATATTATATTAATAATATATAACAATAGACATCAAATACATATATAAAGAAGCTAATGTGTCTTTTTCGGTGTTAATCACAGTACTTAGATACATGCATGTTAAACCATGAACACATTATATGTTTCAAGTGCATGTACACGTTTATGTGTACTAGATACGCAAGTACACATTATATATGACTTGCATTAATAAATAAAATCTTTATAATAATCAAATAAATAAAATAATAATTTATTCAAAATTATTTAGATTAGATCAAAATTAATTTAGACTTATAGGCACTGTAAGATCCAAAATGGTTTTAAAAAAAATAGAAATTCACTCATTAGAATGCTACGTGCTGGCCTAGATCCAACAGAAACTTTGTAACTTTGTTTTATAGGAATAAAAGGGTTGTTTTTTAAGCTTCTTGGAACAAGCTAGTACTCTTCATAAATTCTAAATCACATATGTATATAATCGTTCTGGGTTTTCTCACTTATGTTTGAATCTATCGTTATTTGAAGAGTAGTGGTTCCCATTACTCCTTTCTAGGTATATTATCGGTTCATTGTTGGTATCCTCACTATGGTACGTTTCTATCTGGTTTTTGTCAGGAATACATTGACCAAGTTTCACCACACAGAAACCAATAGCATAAGGAGCATGCACTTTCAAACTTTCAGATTCAACGACTAGTGTTTCCATATCGACAATAATGAAAGCACTACAATGTTTACTTTTGCTTTGAGCGATGGTATATAACATGAATGAGTATGCTCTCATGAACATGAGAAAAGACTGAATCAGTAAGAGAAAGATGATTTAAAAAAATTGAAAACCATGGTCCAAAGAAAAGTTTACCCCGATACCATGTCAAGTTTGAAAGTGAGAGTAGACAAAACATAATAATAAAAATAATTTGTTTTATCATTTATTCATTATACAATCCACATATATATAAAAAAGGTTATATCCTTGCTTATTATGATCTGTACTCAATATGATCCTTAATTATTGTATAGCGAAAACAAATCGATTAATTATAACTTAAGACTTTTTTCATATTGTGAAAATACAAAAAAAAAGATATTAATAATGAAATAAATGTTGCTTTAATAACCTATGTTAAGAATTGACAAACAAACACAAACAACTTCAAGAAGAATATAAATTTCTATAGAGAATAGAGAATATTTAGGTCTTCCTTTAGCCATAGGGAAAAATCAAAATCCACCAAAAATCTCCTTAGAAATTCCCAATAAAGAAAATTTTGGTAGGCCACCATATCTATACCACACTCCTCACATCAGAAAGCCACAAGATGGTTTAATTATTGATGAAGATGGTTTCCAACAGGTTAAAACTGAAGCCAGCAAAATAAATGATTTTATGAAGAGGGTTCAAGAGTTGCCACCGGAACCTATTAGCAAGGACAACATGAAGAGAATAGAGATCAAAGAGACCAAAATCCTTCATATAATGGTGCTAGAAGAACCGATACTTTTGCTAATAGGAGCATGGCTACCGTCTCACTGAACTGGGCACAGGGGACAAAATCTAAGGCCGATATTGTTGCGGAGGAACTAGCGAAGGAAGAATGCAATCTTGAATACATATCGCCAATCAAGATCAATAACAAAAAGTACGGAGTGGTAAAGGAGGCAGTGTGCAAAAGAACATAGAAATGTTGGGATAACTATGTTTTTGCTTATGTTGTAGGGGCTAGCCATATTTTTTTGTATTTCAAATCATAAATTCAGAGAGTATGGAAACCAATTGGCAATTGTGAAGTGTACTCAAAAGAGAATTGATTCTTCCTTGTTAATTTTTAAAGAATCAAAAGACCGTGACAAAATTTTAAAAAATGGGGCATTTTTCTACGACAACCGACTCATCATCATGAGGAGGTGGTCAAATACATTAAAATTAGATAGGGATTTTCTTACATTTATGCCAATATGGATCGGAGTACCCGGTGTAAACCAAAAGTTATGGGATCATGAGGTGTATAGTGCCAAGACGGGTATAATATAAAAATCCTTGAAACTTGATGCAACCACTACCATCAAGACGAGATTGAATTATGCTCTTATTCTGGTGAAGGTGACTGCAGATGTAGAATTACCAGAAGAACTATTTCTAACATTTTATAATAAAGAAAATATTGTCCAAAACGTAGAGTATGAATGTGTACCTTTAAAATGTGAAGTATGTGTGTGCTTTGGGAATACAAAGGAGCAGTGTAGTACAAGAAAAGCTTGGGTACCAAAGAATGGTAGCCAAGAAAATTAAGATAATGCCCAAAGGAATTTGAAAAGTACAGGAGAATCATCGAACATAAATTTCCAATCCAATCAAAATAATAGCCATACTAGAAAAGCATTTGATACAAATCGTTAGTTCAACCAAGAATGTATCATTATCGATAAAGAAAATGGCCACAAAGGCACTAATATAAATCAAGAAAGTAATGGCCTGCAACAACTCATCGAATAAGCAGAATTGAGGATAGGATGGGCATCAACACAGAGTTGCCTCGCACTTCTGGTCAGAACTCTATAGCTCTATTACAAAACATAAAGAATAAAGGAGTTAGAGGAATGCAAAATGAGAAAGAAAGTTTTAAGCAGAAGTATGCGTTAGATAATCCAGAGTGGGATGCAATGACAAACAAGGTTAAAGCAAATGGCACATCATGCAAAAAAAGAACCAAAAGCGCTTCAGTGCTAGATATGAGAACTAGAACTTCCCTTTAAATACAAATCATATATTTGTAGCACGGAATGTGAGAGAGATGAACTCCCCATCAAAACAAATTGACATATTAGATATGTTAAGAGTATCTAAACCAACAATTATTGCATTAATAGAAAATAAGATGAATGATCAAAATACCAAGAAATTTTGCTTTAGACTACCTGATAATTGAAAATATGTAAATAATAATGAGTGTAGAGGTAAGGGCGGAATATTATTAATTTGGAACCCAAATATTTGGGAAAAAAAATACGAATAAGGATTTTCAATACATAGACTGTACTTTAAGTAATGTAAGGGGTATCAATAAAAATTACTGGTATATATGATAGCAATTTGAAAATGAAAGAAACGATTTATGGAATAAACTTAAAAAAATATGAGTAGTAAATATAAACTGCCATGGTTAATAATTGGGACTTTAATACTGTAATGCATTCATTTGAGAAGTTTGGAGGTAATATTATACCTCAAAGCAAATTGGATATTAAATAAAATTTTAGTAGAAACTAGACTAATAAAACCGGTAATTAATGATAATAAATATACTTGGAGATCGGGGATGCGTAAAAATATCCATTTTAAATTTTAAATAGAAAGAATATCAATTAATAAAGAATCGTTAGAAAAATTCCCAAAGTTATGTGTTGTACTTTAGAACAAAACACAAGAGACCATACCCCTATATTGACTAGACTATTATTATATAATAGTGAAAATGTCAAAGATAAGAAAAGCATTCCATTTAGATACAAAAATGGATGGGTTTTTTATAATGAGTATAATGAGGTAATGGAAAAATATTTAGACTTTTCATGTTATGGTACAAGTTAGTTCCAATTCAGTATGTTTTTGAAAAATACTAAACGGTGTCTTAAAAATTGGAACAAAAGAAAATGCCTAATTAAAGGAACCGTCGAAAAGTTAAGACGTGGGGAAAATGTTACAGAACTTAACAGATGAAAACCCTAGGGAAGAAGAAAAGTTAGAGTTTTTTGCTAGTCAAAGTAATTTATCTAGAGAATTATATATCAATACAATAATTTTAAAAAAAGGCAATAGAAGATTGATTAACACAGGGGGGTGATCGTACAAAAAAAATTATGCGAAAATGAATGGTAGAAAACATATTAATTATATAAGAAATGTATTTGACATTGAAGGTAACTCTATAAATGAATATAATAAAATTGCAAAAGAGATAGTGAAATATTTTACAAACTTGTATAACTCTGATCAGGCAGAAATACAATTATCTAATATAATATGTAAAAATAAATTAAACCTTATAGCAAAGGAGGTTCTGTTAGCATCGGTTGGAGAAGAGGATATTAAATATATCATTTTTAATGCTAGAGATAATAAAATCCCAATACCAGATGGTATTAACGCTAAATTTTATGGAGTACATTGGGAAAAGATTAAAGACCAAATGCTCAAATTAGTAAGAGGGTTTTTCAATGGAGGGAGAATACTAAAAAGTGTAAATCATACTTTTATCACGGTAATTCCAAAGAATAAGAATCCTTCCAAATTAGGAGATCGTTGGCCAATATCATGATGTAATTTTATGTATATAAAATAATACCAACAGCATTAAGTAATAGGATAAAGGATTTTTTACCATTTTAAATTTCTGAAAATCAAAGTGTTTTTGTTCTAGGAAGGTTAATATATGAAAATTCTTTATTAGCAAATGAAATGGTAAGAAATTTTAATAACAAATTAGAAGACAATGTATGTTTAAAAATAGATTTATAAAAGGCATATGATAGAGTTAACATGAAATTTATACATCATATTATGAAAAGTATGGGTTTTCCTAACAAATTTTGTGATTTAGTATTTGAATGTATTAATACCCAAACATCTTCTATCTTCATACAAGGTAAGCCAGTGGGGTATATACAAAGGTAACATGGTTATTAGGCAGGGAGACCCATTGCCACCATATTTGTATACTATAATAATAGAATATTTTTCAGTTCTAACTGAAATGGAAGTAACTAAGAATAACATCACCTATTAATAAAACCCACCCATGTATAACATGTCTTATTTATGCAGATGATTTGGTGTTATTTGTTAAAGCCAATAATTCTAATGCACTTGCTACTAAAGGTATTTTTGAGTGTTTAAATAAGTATGCAGGGTTACAGATTAATGAATATAAGGGTAAAGCATATTTTGACAAACATAGCAAATACAAAAAAGAAGTGTCGGAAACACTAAAATAGTTGAAGGAACATTACCAATCAAATATTTTGGACTGTCATTATCACTAAATCATATTAAAGACAGTGATTGTGCAGTGTTGTAGAGAAAAATTCAAGAGAGGATGGAAACATGGTCAAGTAAACTACTATTCATAGCAGGCGGAGTTGAATTAATCAAAACAGTAATATATGCAATAATTCTATACTGGCTACAAACTTATCATATCCCTGCAGCATTAGTGAAGAAACTAGAAAGGAGATGTGCTAAATTTATTTGGAGAGGGGAATACCATAAGATGAGTTGGGAAAAACTTTGTAGGCCAAAAGAAGAGCGGGGAGTATTGGAATAAGGAACATGAATGATTTAAGCCTAACTTGCCATAAAACCTTGTTAGAGATTCATCAATAATGAATCGATGTGGGCAAAACGAATGAAAAACAAGTATCTTAAAAGAGGCAACTTCTAATGCATCATACCAAAAAATAATCAATCAAATACCCAGAAACAAATTTTGAAATGTAGAAATTAAGGAAAATTGCTTATGGTAAGAAATTTCGAAAAATGGCAATGAGACAATTCTGTGGTTTGGTCCTTGGTTTAAACTTGACTCTTTTATAGATATGTTAGGACTAAACAATCTTCTAATATTTGGAGGGATTGATGCTACAACTTTTGTGATTATCAAAGAGCATCAATGGAAACCACATCTATATCTAGTCGCTAATCCGCACAAAGAATTCATAAGTAAAATGCCAATTGAAAGTAGTGCACAAAATAATTATTGGGAATGGAGTACAAACAAAAATAGAAAATTCCCTTTTAAAAAAATGGGAACATATCAGAAACAAACAACATACAGTAGATTGATATAAATGTATTTGGAACAAAGTCAATTGTTTCAAAATGACATACTGTACATACTTTGCAATCAATGGAAAACTACCAACAAGAAAAAAAACCAGCAAATGGTGCAAATTGAGAATATACAATACACATTATGTGATGCAAGACCAGAAACCATTGAGCACTTATTTTTTGAGTGTAGTTATTCATATTACACATGGGATCTAGCAACAAAAAATTGTGTTTAAGAATAGCAGTAGCATGAAATTAACAGAAGTACAACAAATCATAACAAATTTCAGATCGAAGTCACCGGAGAGAGATCTAGCTCACATCATATTAACAACACCAGCATACCATTTATGGTTACTATATGTAATTAATAAGCCTTCACGATAAAATAAATAAAAAGTAAGGCCACATTTGAAAAGAAATGCCGAAGTTCATAACAATAAGAAACAAGCAAAGAGCTGAGATAGATCCTAACTGGACACCGAAAGCAGCATAATGTTGAAAAAATCGAAAAAGAGAGTGAAGAACCAAATCAGGTTCAAATATTTATTTGAGTAGTGGACAGCAGAAGCATGAAGTAAAAACATAAAGAATTACTTATGCCAGCCTAGAGTTAATCTGAATAACAGGGAGCAGTGGCATAACTTTATGGTTGAAGAAATATTAAACTCAAGTCTTCATCGAGATCAATCCGCAACACAAAACGAAACAAGTGCTGCTATGTCAAAGCATCAAACAGCTAGAAATCAACCTCTTATTGGATAGGCGAGCATGAAATTGCCAGATCTGGGTCACGATGACGCTAGATGTGATAATTATAATATAATGAAAAATATTAGTAACCCTAAATTGAGATTTGGGGAACATGGGGTAATGAGAAGTAGTTTAAACGAGTGTCCCTTGTAATGGAAGGGGGGAAGCTAGTGGAGTAAAACCAAATGAAATCTAGGGTTAAAATGGAGAAGTAAGTAGTCACCATGAAAATGAAAGACGAAAAGAAAGTCAGCAAAAGAGAGAATGAAACCCTAGGATAAATGTTTCTTTGTTTGTAGGATTGTAAACGGGGTGGGTAAGTTATAGTACCCAACCCCCAATAGTTTTTGGGCCAATATTGGGCCAGTATTTTTTAATACATTTTCAAAATAAAAATTTCAAAAAGAATGTTATATACACTTTCTCTCACATAACCAAAAAATCTACCTTGCCCTTCCCTTATTATACCTCATCTTCTCTCTTTCCATACCCATACCCGAAATAGTCGAATCCGGAAACCTCATCTTATGCCTCACATCATGATGACTATTCCCATTCCTCTTCTCCACCTCCTCCTCCATCTTATTACCATCGTCTTGCACTACCGTAAAAACAAAAGGACCTATGGGTATATCTTTATAGTTCAATATGAGCTCCAAACTCTGTACTACCTCCCTCATCAAAGGCCTTAACTTCTGGTTCGAACTCAAGCATTTGTATGCAATATCCGCTGCCTTCTGAGCTCCTAAAGTTGAGTACTGACCATCAAGACGAGTGTCCATTATTCTGCTAAGTTTTTCTGGATTTCTTAGGTACGGTTTAGCCCATGATACAAGGCTTTGTTCTCTTGTTGGCCTGTGCTTGTCTACTGAACGTCTTCCTGTTAGTAGTTCCAGTAGTACTACACCAAAGCTGTACACGTCACTTCTTGTTGTGAGATGCCCTACAGGAAGTACATATATAACGAATTAGGGTATATGCATGAAACTGCAATGAACGTGAGTAGTGTGTGTACACACACACAGTAGCTGTATTATTATTACCAGTCATGACATATTCAGGTGCACAATAACCTTCTGTGCCCATGACTTGAGTTGACACATGCGAAAAATCGCCTTCTGGCCCATCTTTTGCTAACCCAAGGTCAGATAGCTTTGCATTGTAATCCTGAAATTCGAAGATATCATAATGGGTTGATTATATATATGAGCCAGCCTGGTTTGTAAACTTCATTGACAAACTTCATTGACAAACTTCATTGATAATGGAGGTCAAGTTCATTAGAATGTACTCATTTGAATTCAGTTATGTTTTGACTTCAATTTTCGAATTGTTATGCTATTTGTATGCCGTGGGATTACATCTCACAGTTGACCTCAATAACAAATTAATTAACTTATATATAAATAGTTGCTTCCACGGTCTTACTTCCTGATCTAATATAAGAATATAAAGTATAAATGAGTGGTGAGGCTGGCATCCACTTAAATACATATACTCTGATTAGTATAAAAAGGTTGCAGAAAGATTAGGTCAACAACTAAGTTTGTCCAAAATCTGAAGGGCCAGCCTACACAACTTATATGCACAGGGGACCAAATCCACTTATGTTCATATTTGCATTTTTTAATTACATGTAGAAACTTATTCAAACAGCCTCACCAACTCTACTACTTGAACTTTCCTTCTTCTCTTTTCTAAAGTTAGAGAGAAAAAAAACAATGTTGAATTTGAACGCGTGATATTGAATATAATTTGATTTTTTATGTTAATTTTACCTGAAGTGGTTTTAGCAAATATCGACTTAGTTAGATTTCATTAATGTGGTGATGCACTAAACATAATCAGATATGGGAAACAAAATGAATTAATATTTCAATGTGAATGCTATGACTTTATGTTTGTATTGTGCAGCTAAATAAGAGCATAATTAAGTTGCTCCTTGAGTCCTTGTTCCACCATTATTACATTAATATGTTAAACTTTTAATGAGTGAAAGGCACTTGATCTTTACATACAAGTGAAAAACTGGCTCTGCCAAATTTTTACAATCATTATCAAATATAAGAGAGATTATAGTTACCTTGTCTAAGAGAATGTTTGATGCTTTGAAATCGCGGTAAATGACAGGCTTATCTTGCTCATGTAGAAAAGCAAGGCCTTTAGCAGCTCCTAATGCTATCTTTACTCTTACCAACCATGGCAATGGACCAATTATACCTACAATCAATAACACAGTTAACAATTTTACATGCTCTGATTTCTTAACCAATAAAATGATGATATATTCTCCAACTAATAGTGAAAACTCACTGTTATATAAATGGTTTTCCATGCTTCCATTCTCCATGAATTCATACACGAGAACTCTATGTTCTTTCTCATAGCAATAGCCAACAAGTTTTACTAAGTTTGGATGCGAAAGTTGTCCAAGATAGATCACCTCAGCCTGAGATATATAGAAAAAAAACATATATATAACTGAATATTTGAGAACTAATATACTCAAATTCAAGAACTAACTTATGACAACTGTTGTACTTACAAGCCATTCCTTGTGACCTTGCATTCCTTCTAAATCCAAAATCTTGACTGCAACAGCTTGTGGTTTAATCCCAGGTCGAATTCTTTCATCCACGAACCCTTTATAAACGGGTCCAAACCCACCTTGGCCAATCATATTACTTGTAGAAAATCCCTTAGTTACAATTTTAAGCTCATCAAGTTTGAACATGTAAACATTTGATCCAATAACTGATGACGATAAATCTTCAGGAGTATCAATATCATAGCATGATAATCTTCGAATATCCGGTGAGGCTTGGCTTGTAATTCTAGGTTTGGAATTTCTAGATTGATGTTTATTTGGTTCGTTGAAACATGAAGGAAGCAAAAATTTCAAGAACTTTCTCATATTAGAAGCAAAATTAAATGAAGAGTAGTTGGTAAAGAATTTATTAGAAGCTCTAGAATGATTATAGAATGCTATGAAAGAAGTTGACAATGAGTGTATATATATAGTAAAGTGGGTTGGAAAATGCTAAAGGGGCTAGAAGGTGAGGTTAATCTATTTGTATTTTGCAAATGTTTCAATTTGTTTATTTGTTTGGTGTGAATATTTCAAAGCGTGTACAAATTCAAAAGAGGTCACCTCAACCACTACAGCTTTACAGTGACCCTGATTTTTTGTCTTGCTTTACAATAAACACCAGATTAAGATTTACTTAATTAGTTTAATCATCCCATGTTTAAGCACAAGTAATAGTCATACTCAAATTTAGGATACAAATTACAAGGAAATATGATTTTAGTAATACAATTTAGTTCAGTATTATACTGAGTGTGAGTAGAACAGTTTAAATAACTTTTTAGCGAATGTGGCACATGTTAGCTATCTATTGTATATTTCATACCTAACATATGCCTATTTCATTAGATGAAAGTTAACTCGAAGGGAAAAGGGGTTGAACAACTTAAAAGCTAGTTTAGATATTATAAGTAGAGCAGTTGAGATTCACATAGACATGATGTTTGATATACTTTCTAGAAACAAGGCTGATGTTATCCAAGAGTTTGTTACTTGACCATTTGTATTTCCTAGCCGCTACCAATTGACATTATTAAACTAAACTTCGATTTGCATGAGTACAAGAAAATAACCAATGGATGAGATTCATTGCCATCTATAGATGATGGTCCTATTTTATTCTATATATGTGACTTTTTTAGTTTGTATAAACGTCTTTTTTTCCAAGAATGTTTCTTCCTAAGCAAGGCTCAAGCAAAATATATGATTAAATGTGATTAGTGGTTATACTTACCTGTTACATCTTTTTTATTTCTTCCAGATTTCACAGTGGATATATACTTTGGCAGCAGAATGATCTTACAGGGGAAAATAAACATTAGGAAAATTGAAGCATTAAAAACCTATTTTAGCAGTTGATTTGAAATATTACATTGAGAATGTTAGAATTATTCAAATAAATTAAAGTTACGTGAAATGATTTTGTTCAATTTCATATTGTATATCTCGAGAAATATTAGAACCGTAGATGTAACGCATGTATAACAGCACCCTATGCCAGCACCCTAAACGGTGCAATATTCTAAATACCTTTTGATTTCTACTACAAGCTCTAATCTATTAAATAATAGTAAAACAGAAGAATTTAAAGTTCTCTTATTAATTCTAAGGATTTCCTCCTTTCTTCTCAATTCTCTCTAAATATTTTATTTTCATATCTCACAGCTTATTGTTATTATAATTATTACAATATTTCTACTGGTTCTCTCTTCTATCGTTAAGATTTAATACTAATTGTTACATTTCTTCCAAAAAAATTCTGATATTTTACATCTAAGTCCATATATATTAAAAATTTAGTTAGATGATCTTAAATTTAAGCTTTTAAATTAATACAATTAACGAATATTCATTAATTGATCTAATAAATTTTTAAAAATAACAATGCAATATGTGTACCGCATCAATATTGACAAAAATGATAAAACTATTTTTTCATTCAAGTCCAAATTGTTTTAAATTTTCACAATTATATACAAACTATTACAATGTTCTACTAATATTCTCTCCTATCATTTTGCATTTAAATGCCAACATTCAACAATTTTTATAATTATTTACGGATTTCTTCTAAGTTTTCTTATATTATTTTATATTCAAGTCTATATATTTGAATTTATTAACTGATCTTGAATTTAATTTTTTTGACTAAATCTAATTAACAAATATTTATTAATTAATCTAATAAATCATAAAAATTGAAAATTCAATGTGTATACCACATTTGTACTGACATAAATGGTAATATTATATTTTCATCCAAGTCCATATAATTTAATATTTTCATAATTATATAAAAAATTATATTTGATACTCTTACATTTTTCTACTTTAAGTTCATAAAATTTCCTTCTTTCTAAAATTAGTTATTTAATTCAAAGAAATATATACATAATTTTTTTTCTAAAGTTGGTATTTCATTACAAACAAATATATACAAAAAAAATTGTTTTCAAAATTCGTAATCTGAGTTAATCAGTGAACAAAAAGTATATCATATTTAATTAGAAATATTTTTCTTTCATATTTTATTATCTTTTTTACATGAATGTTAAATAATTTTTGAAAAGTTCTATTATAAAATAAAAATAGTAAGGTATGAAACAATGGATTAAAAATCATTTTTTTTACGTAATTAAAATGATAATGTGATTTGTAACGTTTAAGGTCTTGTTTTTACCTAATATTTCTTTTAGTAGTTAAATAAATATTTTTTATCACTCTGATAATATCATATAATTATTTTGATAAATATGTGCTGCAAGAACAATAAATGCAAACAATTACATTGAGTCTTTGGTATTAGACTTCTATTTTTAGGTATTTGTCGTCATTCTCTCAAGTAATATTTGAAATTTAATGTATACATCATTTATCTTTTAATCACATGTATCGAAACCTAAATGTCAAGTTTTATGTACGTGAATATTTGTTTATGAAATTTTATAAAAATATTAATTTCAAAATTTATTAAGAATACTTATTTTTATTTGTTTGATTGATAAATAATGAATCCTAAAAAATAATAAATCGATATATAACTTATTTTTATCAACAAAGATGATAACTTAATTTTTATTAAAATTAAAAAATATATGAATCTCACAACAAAATACATAGTTATAAATATAGTAATTTCAATTTATAACTCATTTTCCTAACAAAATTCATCAGATATTGCATAATAAATAATATTTTTCAAAAATAGTTATAATATTATTTTTCTACAACATACCGTGTGCAACGCACGGGTTACACACTAGTTTAAATAATAGTTCATTCTATCTCTTTCCACTACCACTATTATTTGAATCGGAGTTGTTTGCAGCGGAAATCAAAAGGCATTTGGAACGCTGCACTGTTTGATTGCTATTGAACGCTCCAAGCCCACATATGTGAATGTATGTGAATTTCCTATACTTTTGACTTGTTTATTTGGATTTTTTTGGAAAAGCCAGCTTACTAGAGAAGCGTGTATATGGGAAGTCAATAGAAGCAGCTTCTTGTCAGTATTTGACTTCTCCACGGGTTACTTTAGAAACCATTGTGTATATACTATCAAAGATGTGAACACATCAACACTTAAGCTGTTCTTGAACAAAGACTTCTTCCTGTGTCATAGTTATTTATTCAAATCAGCCAAAGTAGTAATGCATCACAATGATATTTATTGCAATTTCGTGGATATTACCCAGATAGAAATTTCATTTTTCTTTCTAACCACCTGCAAATTCTACATTCTCATGTCAATTATCACTGAGTACAAGGAGGACATGGACATCAATCATCATCTTTAAAGGAATTAAGGGCAGGTGTCTGAATATAGCTGTTATTCATACATTTCAACTTCAAAGGCTCAATTGATTGAAAAATTTACTGATTATTAAGCTACAACTTTGTTGAAAAACCTGTTTGCAGACAAAAAAAGATTCTTGCACAGAAAATATTCATATTCAGTTATTTACAACGTGATTGTACTACTTAAAAGAATCGTATGAGTATTCTCTTGAACATGTACTAAAAAAAAAGGATTCCTTGTAGATGACTGCATTGTGTAAAATGAACAAATAAAGTCAAACAGGGCTAAATCAGAGAGTATGAAATACAGTGAAACCATATACTGATCTTTTATTAATGTAGGAAATAATGTGAATATGTTTTAGCATGGTTAAGCAGGAAAAACAATGAAAAGGTTCATAAAAAAACCAAACAAATTGATATTACAATAACAATGTGAGGATATTACAATTTTTTATTATTATTTTACAGAGTTTTATTAAGGAATGGATCCATATAATCTTTTACAAACTCTATTACAAGGTAAAACATGCTTCCTGGGTAGCACATTACAATACATACAATTCAACCACTAATATCCTCTTCCAGGTGGTCTCGATGTGTTTGAACTTGAGGCTGAACTTGTTTTATGAAAATTATCAGGCTTTGCCGGGCGAGAAATGCTGCAGCATATATATTAGAAAGCTATGATATGAAAGAGAAATGTTTTTATTACAAAAAAAGGCCTAACCTAAGAAAACAAGCCTTGCATTTGCCAGAGCAGGTTAAAAAGGTATAGTTAACAGATAAAACTAATTTACTATAAATTTATGAAAGTTTACTTCTTTCATTAATGTTAACTACTAATTCGCTCTACAACTTTCATCTTCAAGCTTCAAGTGATACTAACGGTTGATTATATGACTCAAATCTAGCAGCATACAGAGGAAAAGGAAAACAAATCAATTAATTTAACTAAGGAAATTTTGCTCATTTAGGCTATTTTTTAAAACAATAACAAGAATATGCCACTTTTAAAAGTAATTACACTTATAGGCATGTTTTGACCACGTGTGCTGCTGATTGGGAAATGGCTAAAGGCTATTTTTGAAAAGTCGCCCAAAAGCCATTTTTCAAAAAGCGCCTACTCATTTATTACTCATTTTTCAAAAATCGCCATGTTATTTACCCAGTAATGGATGAAGGCGATTTTTGAAAAATCATCTTCCCACCATACCCAGTCAACCGCTAACATGATCAAAAATGGTCTATTTTTGTAATTACTTTTGAAACTGACCTAAATTTGTTATTGTTTTTAAAAATAGGCCTATATAAGCAAAATTTTCTATAATTAATTGATTGATCAAAGATACAATAAGAGGAAACTAGATATGTGCATCTTTTCATAGAAGGAGATAAATATTTACATTAAATCAAAGGCAAATCAAATCTTGAGAAAAATGGAAATATTTCAAAATTTGTATAAAATTAATTGTTTGCTTTCTTGATTAATTTCATTTCTTTCCAAGATTCAGCTTCATTCTTCTCATATTTAAAGAGAGACCTCAAGCTGTTGAAAAAGCATTTCATTCTTTTCAAACAATAGTTCCTCTTAACTATTCTTTTGTAGATTTGTAATAATAATAAGTTCTCTCTGCTTTAAGAAATATATACCAATTTGTAATCTTTCGTCTCTAAATTGGTGAAGTGGTAAAGTTGTTGGGTCTCCTTGGACATATGATATAAATTCAAATCATGTTGAATCTTCTGTGTCTTTTCTTTATGTTATTTGATTTTATTTGATAGAGTAATTAATATTGAACTTATACTGATATTCAATCGACAAAACTAGATCATGATTGATCGCTTCCGCATATTAGTGATAAATCATTTCCCATATTTTTCACTACAGTTTGGTATCGGAGCTAGTTTTGTTTGGGCATTAACGGCATATTCTGAAAAATCTATCGGTAGATCTAGTGTTAATTATGGTGTTACACGTTTTGATGGAAATGTAGATTCTAGAACTTGGAAGATGAAAATGGAGGCAGTGTTGAAGAAGAAGATTAATAAGATTGTTTATGCGCCTGAGAAATTGAAGAACCTTGAGATGGATGTTTTGGAAGAGATGGAAGATTAAGCTCTTACAACAGTCCAGTTGAGGCATGAAGTTTTTAAAAAGTTTTCTCGAAAAAAAGGCAAAATAATTATGGGATGCATTATCTGATGCATATCAAGACAAGTCTCTCACAAATCGGATTATTCTTCAACAACAGCTCTATTCATTTAAGATTTCTCAAAAAAAGGTGAAATAATTATGGGATGCATATCAAGACAAGTCTCTCACAAATCGGATTATTCTTCAATAACAACTCTATTCATTTAAGATTAAACCTAATGCTGATCTTATGGAGCACGTTGATGCTCTTACTATCTTGATTATGAACCTTAAGATAACAGATGTTGAGATTAAAGATGAGGTTCAAACAGTGATCCTCGTGTGTTCTTTACCTAAGAAGTATATTGTTTTTGTTAACTCCATGATATATGGTAGCAGTAAGATTGGTCTGTCAGATGTTAACGTTAATCTTCATAATGAGGTGTTGAGAGATATATTGACGAGAACTAATATAGACAGCGACTCAAAGAGCTTATCTGTTCAGAGAAGTAGAAGTCAAGGCAAAGTATGGTGGAGACCAAAATAAGTCAATGTCTCATTCTAGAGGCCTAATCGACTGACTTGCAATTATTGTAAGAAAGGGAGGCACTTTGTAGCTCAATGTCACAATCTCGAAGGATGAAGAAATAATCAGCCTATAATCCTTCAACTGAAACCACAAAGGTGGCCTTTAGACTAATAATAGCACCGGCAACTGGCCAAACTCAATCATCGATGGCTTCCATTTTTTTCTTCACCACATGAGACTTTTATTGGAGCTAAAGCAACGGCAGTGGAAAGTGCCATCAAGACCCAAACCAAGGTTCAATGTCTACTACAGTGACATCAGATACAGAGTGATACCGATGTGTTTACAGCTTCTGGCACTTCTAAAAAGACCAACTTATGACTTATTGATTCTGATGCATCCTATCATATAACATCTAATAAGAACTGTTTCTCTACATACCGTGAGATTGATGAAGGAGAGATTATAATGGACAATGATGCTTCTTGCTGTATGGTTGGTGTTAGTAGTGTGAAGGTCGTAATGTTTGATGGTGTTATTCATACGATTACTGATGTTAGACATGTACCTGATTTAAGAAGGAGCTTGATCTCTGTTGGGGTTTTAAGTAGGTTTGAATTGAAGATTGTAATTGAGAAAAAGAAAATGAAGATATCGAATGGTTCCATGATTGTTATAAAAGATGCAAGAGTAGGAAATCTTTATTTTATTGAAGGGCACTACTATAGTTGATGAATCAGCTTCTGTTACTTCAGCTGATACAAATTCCTCCGGATTATAGCATTTACGGATGGACCATATTAGTGAACATAGTTTGGATGAGTTGAGAAAGCGAGGTCTGATTGATGGTATTCACCATTCAAAACTTAGTTTTTATGAGAGGTGGGTTCTTGGCAAGTAGACAGATTTCTTTTGGTACTGGAGAGCATAAAGCGGAGGCTATTTTAGAGCATGTTCATACGGATGTTTGGGGGCCCTCCCCTTGCCCATCTTTGGGTGAAGCCAGATATTTCATTTCATTTATAAATGATTTCTCTCGTAAAGTTTGTGTATATTTTCTATAGTCTAAGAGTGAAACCTTTGATATGTTTCGAAAGTGGAAATGTATTGTTGAGAAGCAGACAGGAAAAAAGTTGAAAGTTCTTCGTTTTGATAATGAAGATGAATTCGTATTACATGATTTCATTGATTTTTGTGAGTCCAAATGCATTAAAATGCAGTACACCACACCTGGCAACACTCGGTCTAATGAGGTTGCTGAAAGGATGAATCAGACATTGTTGGAGAGAACTCGTTGTCTCAGATTGACTGCTAAGTTGAAGAAGAAATTTTGGGTTGATGTTTTATCCATGACGACTTTCCTCATCAACCACACATCTTCTACTTCCATAGACACGAAGACCCTTGAAAATGTATGAAAAGAAAAGCCTGCTAGCTATTCATTTCTCAGAGTGTTTGGATGCCCAGTTTATGTGCATTAGAACATAGGCAAGCTGGAACATAAAGCTCGTAAGTGTATGTTTCTAGGTTATATAAGAGAAGTAAAAGGATATAGAATGTGGTGCCTTATCAGTAAGAAGATTATTATCAGCAGGCATCTGACTTTTGATAGAAATGCTATGTTGAAGGTGGAACCTTCCTCATCCGATGACAGTATGAAGACAGATTCAGAATACCAAACACAAAGCAAGTCATCTTCAGATTCTTTCCATAGAGGCATAGATGTTGTTTTCGATGGCACGTGGTTGATGAGGATAGTACATATGTTAGTCACGATGATTAGACTCAAGGTGGAGCTCGTTCAGAGACTAGGCATGTTAGACAGAGGAAGAAGCTTAGGTAGTTTGATGATTTTGTTGGATTAAGCATCGAAGACATTGACCTCAATGACATGACAACATATGCATTGAAAGTTGTCCATGATGAGACTAGAGATTATAAAGATGTCATTGCATCAGTTGATAGTTCCAGTTGGTTAGTTGCTATGTAAGAGGAGATTGATATGAGAAATGCGGATTATGGATCTTAAGTCTGGAATAACACTAGAGGGGGTGAATAGTGTTTTATGTATTTTTTTTAAAATCTTTTTGAATTTTGTTCAATTTAAACACCAACAAATGCAATTCACAAACAGATATAATCACAGAATCAGACACAGATGCAAATACTAAATAAAAACAGTAAAGGAAAGAACACACCAGGATTTTATACTAGTTCGGAGTTACCCTACATCCAGTCCCGTACAATCGTACGGATTTCTTTTCAAAATAATCCTTCAATTACACCCTCGGTTTCAAAGCTACGAGGTACACCCTCTCGTATTTGAGTTCAGGGCAACTATCTTGATTTAACCAGGCTACAAGATCACCTAATTGATTTTCGGGGCTACAATCACACCCAATTGATTTCAAGGCTCAACCGCACCTTTTACTCAACAGTTTGATTTATAAAAGATTCTATAACTCTGAATAGCACTGAGATCTTATGGAGAGAGTGGCAGAGAATCAAAC
This sequence comes from Allium fistulosum, assembly GCA_030737815.1. Classification (NCBI taxonomy): domain Eukaryota; kingdom Viridiplantae; phylum Streptophyta; class Magnoliopsida; order Asparagales; family Amaryllidaceae; genus Allium; species Allium fistulosum. The sequence continues at coordinate 334,366,307 of CM060906.1, forward strand.
AAGAGATAATTAAGTTTGATTCACTTGGTATTTTGGCAGAGTATAGTTTAGGATTCTTTAGAATAAATGTGGAAGATGAAGAGGAGAGAAAATAAATGAAATCTGGTAAAAATTCGTTTAGAACTTACTGATATTTATAGTAGAGCAACAGCCATATCTATTCGTGAAAGGATACGACGAATAGACACTTCTTTTAAAAATTAAAAATTGAAAATAACGGACACTATGTCGACATGGGGGTTGAGGTATGTCGACATGCTCAAGGCAAAATTGATGTTTTGATTTTCTTATTAAAATTGGTTTCTATAATTTGTCAAAACAATTTCTAAACTTTGTAAATATATTTGAATATAGTTTAAACATATAAAAGAGTTTAGAAAATAATTTTTAATATATATAATCTTAATCTATAAAGTGATTTAAAATCTGAGTATATAAATATTTTAAAGCTAAATATTTAAAACAAGAGATGGTTTAAAAACAAGGACAATTTTGAAATCAAAATATTAAAAATGATAAAAATAGTTTTGAGGCTAAAATATTTCAAACAAGAGAGATGTCTTTTTGAAAAGAAAGTTTTGAAAACATTTTTTAAAAACAAGAGATATATTTTTGAAAAACATTTTTATAAAATTAGTGGATATCAAAATATGACCACTATATGTTCCACTAGATATTGTCGTGGGTTCCATCCCTTTAACAGGCTCGAAGTGGATTCCATTCCACGAATAAATTTCGAATAAAGATGTAAGTGCTTTCAAGAAGTTTTAACATAATTCTAGACTAACTACATTATCTTGTACTGTTTGAACTCTTGAACTCTTGATAACTTGATTTCTTGATACTCATGAGTCTTCGATCTTGATATCTTCGATCTTTAAATTCATCAGTCTTGTATCTCTATACTGTACAGTCTTCATTCTTGGTACCTGTATGTTTATATTCTACATATACATATATATCTAAACCATAACGTTAGTATTTATATTTATAACAAGTCCTAAGGTTGTTGTCATCAAAACCATCATCTCAAGGACTAACAATTGAATCTTTGCAGAAAAATCATACTTCGAATTTGGTGTCTCTTCCCACTGACAAGAGGGCAATTGGATATAAGTGAAATTATAGAGTGAAAGATGGCGGCAATGATGATTTCAGATACAAAGCAAGGCTAGTAGAAAAGCGGTATGTTCAGAAGAAAGGGGTAGAGTATCATGATATCTTTACTCCAATTGTTACATACATCTATTTGTATTCTTTTGACATTAGTTGCTCATTATGATATGAAATTTGAGCAACTAGATGTCAAAACTACATTCTTGCATGGTGATTTAGATGAGGAGATTTATTTACGGCAGCCAGAGAGATTCATTGATAGTAGCAGGCCAGATTATGTTTGTAAACTTAACAAATCTCTATATGGACTGAAGCAGTCTTTAGACTATGGTACAAAAGATTTGATAAGTTTATGTTTTCACAGGGTTGCTCTAGAAGTTTCAAAGACCGGTGTGTTTATTTTAGGAGGGTGATGGAGATATGATATATCTGTTGTTATACGATGACATGTTGATTGCATCTCAGAGTATGGTCAGAGTTACAGAGTTGAAAGCGGAGCTTAACAAAAATTTTGATATGAAAGATTTGGGAAAAGCACAAAGAATTTTGGGTATGGAGATACTCAGATATAGGAAGCCAAGAGAGTCGAGACTCACTCAAGCGCAGTACATCAAGAAGGTCCTCGCTTGATTTGGTATGGAGAAAGCTAAACCAGTTGACGCTCCATTAGGCTCTCATTTTAAGTTGTCGAAAGAATTATCTTCTTCATTGGATGAAGACAAGAGTTATATGGAAGATATACCTTATTCTAGTGTTGTTGGTAGTCTCATGTATGCAATGGTGTGCATGAGACTAGATTTGGCCCATGTAATGGGTGTTGTGAGTCGATAGGTGTCTGTCTCAGGCAAAGAACATTGAGAAGCATCAGACATCTTCGTGGCACTCCATCAGTTGGCTTATTGTATGGTAGGGTAGATGATGACATCTCTCTTATAGGTTACTGTGATTCAGATTATGCTGGGGATAGAGATGGACAGAAGTCAGTGTCGAGCTATGTTTTTACACTTGACATATGCTCGATTTCGTGGAGATCAAAGCTGCAGTATATAGTAGTTTTATCGACTACCGAGGCCGAGTTGATATCGATTGTGGAAGTTACTAAGGAAGGATTATATTTACTTCAGGTATTGGGTGATCTTTCTATAGTGCAGCGGTCAATAGAGCTATTTTCAGACAGTCAAAGTGTAATTCATCTTGTAAAGAATCAAGCTTATAGTTCTCGTATGAAGCACATTGATGTCAGAGGCTTTTTCCTTATGCTTGAGGAAGAATGAAGCAAGATCAAGTTGTTGAAGATTGATACTATGGATAATCCTTCAGATATGATGACTAAATCACTTCTTAAGTACAAGTTTGAGCATTGCTCAAACTTGATTAGCTTAGTCCTAGCTACTTAACGCCATGGGGCGCTAACCCAACAACTCATAGATGATGATTGAATTCGTTTGAGAGATATATGAATATTTTGCGTCAAAGTGGAGTGTTGAAAATATGACTCAAATCTATCAGCATATAGAACAAAAAGAAAACAAATCAATTAATTTAATTGATTGGTCAAATATACAATAAGAAGAAACTAGATATGTGCATCTTTTCATAGAAGGAGACAGATATTCGCATTAAATCAAAGGAAAATCAAATTTTGAAAAAAATGAAAATGTTTCAAAATTTATACAAAATTAATCGTCTGCTTTGCTGATTAATTTCGTTTCTTCGAATATTCGGCTTCATTCTTCTCCTATTTAAAAAAGCCTCAAACTATTGGAAAAGCATCACATTCTTCTCAAACAATAGTTCCTCTTAAATTTTAGATAAGATTTCTCTGTTTTAAGAAATCTCTACCATTTTGTAATCTATTCTCTCTAAATTGGTGAAGTAATAAAGTTGTTGGGTCTCCGTGGACGTAGGATACAAATCCGAACCACTTTAAATTTTCTGTGTCTTTTCTTTCTGTTATTTGATCTTGTGTGATAGCGTAATGGATATTGAATTTACATTGGTGTTTAATTGACAAAACTAGACGATGGTTAATCGCTTCAGCATATTAGTGATAAATCCTTTCCCACATTTTTCACTGCACTAACTGCTTAAAATGTCCTTGAGTCAATCATTTTGCAAAGAATGATGATAATCAAGGAGCAAAATTGTAGAATTAGGTAAATAAAATAAGATAAGATAAAATTCCATAGAGAATGGTGAGTTTCTATAATTTAGTCATGTAATAATGATAAAAGCTATTAATATAAAGCATACTTCTGAGGAGGAAGGCTTTTTCTCTGAGTATCATTTTTTCTAATTGTGGCATGGATTCTTGCTTCGTTGCTGTTAACAAGAAAATATTAAGCTATTAAATTTCACTCTCAGTTGCAAAGAGAGCTCTAATTTATTGATAATCAAAATTACCTAGTGATACATTCTAGCTTTGCCTTCTTCATAATGTTACTCTTCAAGTGAGCTACTTTGTATGAGTTACTTCCTGGAATTAAAGGGAAGAAACAAATTTATTCTCCAGTAATTTTAATGGAGGGGTGCAATACAAATCTTCAGGATGATCAATTACATCATAAAAGAATTTCTTACCTGGAAAGAATCTTTTATTGCTCGATGGTGGTTCCTTCTTAGTAAATTTTACCTGGCGACACTGCTTTTCTGCATATGTTGCAGCACGGTCAGTTACATGATTCAAAGTTGATGAGTGGTTGAGGGTGTGCATGTGTCATGTGAACTGATGCAGGATTACTAATATCAAAAGTTGTTTCCCAGTTGAATCTGTTTTATTGAATCTGTTTTACACGTGTGTTCATTTGGATCATATATGTCATAATGTTGCCGGAATATCTGAACTAATCAAGCTAGTAGTATATTTGTTCATTCATTCTCAACCCAGTGCACTAGGCTCTCACTTGTGTGGGGTTTTTGATGAGCAAATTGTACGCATTCTTACCCTTATTCCTGGAGACTATTTTTGAAACTTGGTCAACAAACCAGGCACCGACAAAATCCGAATCCAACAATGGGTAAATAAATATCACGATAGACTTGTGTTTAAAGCAGATTGTGCCACATATAACATATTTAAAACTCAGTGTATGCATTACTAAAGGAAATGAAATATAAAAGAACATCATTCGTCCCATGGGTTTTCAGATTTTTTATTTATTTTCTATTTTGAGAAAAAATGGCTCACTCAACATTACATTTTATAACACAGATACTAATATGGCTTCCCCACTAGCTATTTACAGTTTTTCCTTTAGAAGTGCACTGTATGATATGATACCTAAATAATATTACTGGGAATTTTCGGAAGACAAGGTGAAAACTTTGATATCACAAGCAATTCTAAGAAGTAGAAAGTGAGTTCGAGGAGTCGATGAGCGCTCATTATATGAAGAAAACTCGCTTTTTTTTCGTTGAAAAAGGGCACTCATCCCATCACAAAAATTTGCTCATTGTCACGAAATAAATACTCTCTCAGGTTAAATTTAATAGTATAGTTGAGAGACTGAATCTCATCCTAAATATAAGCAAAGGAATAATTTTTTAGAGTAAATATAAAGCATTAATACGTGGTCTTTTTTTTTTATTTTTTATTTTTTTTTCTTTTAGAAAAAGATTATTATTGGAGATTTGAAGAACCATAGAGAGTTTGTTATCAAGGAAAGTTATGTATTAAAAAAAGAAATTTGGGATTAAGAGTGAAGGTATCCAAAAAAGAAATTTTTACTACGCATATTTTTGGCATGAATTTTAATCTATCCAATTATTGGTGTAGCAAAGAGTTTAGCATGTTCCAGTCAACAAATAATTAATTTATTTCCAATCTGAATGGTCGTATGAACAGGAACTAAAAGCAAATTGATACGTTAATTATAAAACAATGCAACACCCATACAAACCATTACACTACAAGAAGCTGAAACCTGTTGGTGTAGATTTCTTGATCTTAGTGGAACGACCGAGCAGCAGTAAAAATGAAATCTATAGAGATCGCTCCAAGGCGCATCGATTGATGACGCTTTCCTTAAGACGATATTTGCCCTCTCCACTCGAATAAACAATCGGATGCGTGCTTAAAGCAACAGTAAATCGTCTTTCAAGAACGGAACCGAGATATTAATCTTTTTAATCGACTGCGGTTGCACTATCAAAATCGATTCAAACTATCCTTCAGAACTATAATAAACAATAGCTTTGAGTTTGTGATCTACAGTATCACAAATTCGATATATTATTCAGAAAAGTAGAAAATAGAGGCAAGAGGGAGAGACAAAGAAGATGAGAGACTAATTGATTCGGTTGGAAGAGGACTACCTTTATATAGACATCAACATGAGCGTTCGTTCCCAAAAAAACGCGTTCGAAACTATTCTAGCTAAAGAGAAGCGTCCGTTCTCTTCTGACCATTTGTTTTAAGCCTTAGTTCTGTTCAAAAATTTAAATTGTTCTGGGTTCGCAAACGTGCTGAAAACCGACCCGTTTTAAATAATATTTCTATCCAAAAATATAATCGAAACCAAACCGATCCGATCCAATTGGACGACGGCGCACGTATTTGTTAGTACCTAAGGATTTGGTTTTGACAACAACTTTAAGAAATCATATAAAATATAAGTACTAATATTTTATCAAGATATATATATATAGTATATAGTACATGATATTAAACAGATCTTGATATAAAAAGAATGTACAAAGTATCAAGTAAAAATTGAAGAGTTAAAGATGTTGATATAGAGACTCAAGAATGAACACTCATGAGTATTCAAGAGTTCAAGATATTCCAGATAAGTTATTCAGTCTAGAATATTTGTTAAAATTCTGATAGCACTTGATCTCTCTCATCTATCTCTATCTCTCTCTCTTTTTAAATAAATTTTTAAATATTCTTTTCAAAACAACTTTCAAATAGTTTTCAATTTCTTATGCTTGTCATTTTAGTTTTTAATAATTTACCAAGTTATTGTTTTTATAAATTTTGATTTATATTAGTTTATTTTTCAAAATTCTTATCGTTTTACTTAAGTTTTATTACGATTATATTGTATATATATTATATTTAAACATATTTACAAAGTATAAAATTATTTCACAAAGCAACACATTTTTAAAATAATATTTTAAAATGTTTTTCAAAATTACAAAGAGTATGTCGACATACTAACCTTATATGTCGACATACTAGCCGTGAGTTTCAAAAATAAAATTTCAAAAGAAGTGTCTATTCGTCGTATCTCTTTATGAATAAACATGACCGTTATGCCTCTATAAATACATGTCTTCCCAACGAATTTTTCAACCACTTTTCATTGTTCTTCTCTTCTCCTTATCTCTCATTTTCTAAAATAAATTATAGTCATACTCTACCGAATTTCAACGAAAATCAAACTCCATTGCCATTAGTTTGATTCTCTATCATTTGCTCTCTGATTTCTATCATCTTTCTCACTCCAATCAAGATCTAAGTGATATTAAAGGATTATAGAATCATTTGTAATCAAGATTGAAGTTCTAAGTTTGTAAATCTCTATCAAATTAAACTGATATACTTGTAGGTGTAATTGTAGGTCGTGAAATCAATTGGATGTGCTTAGTAGCTTGTAAATCTAGTGGGTGTGCTTGTAGCTCGGAAATCAAGCAGCTCTACTCAGAGGTCGGGATTCTGGAGGGTGTGTCTCGTAGCTTTAAAATCAAGATTGTATTTGCATTTACTAGTTAAAAAGAAATCCGTACCAGGAATTGTACAGGATTTGATGTAGGGTAACTCCGAACCAGTATAAAATCATGATTTGTTTTTTCCTTTTACTCTTACTGCATTTACTGTTTATCTGTGTTTTGATTATGTGGTTGTTTCTGTGATTGTTAATCTCATTATTCTACGTATAATTTCAAAAGATTTTAAAAAGATTCATATAAATTATAAAACATTATTCACCCCCTCTAGTGTTAATTTGCCTTAAGATCCATATTTCGCAATCTAACATTTGGTATCAGAGCGTTGATTTTCAAAGTTTTCATAATCTAATTTTTGAAAGGTTTAAATGGTTACCAACACTGGTAATAGCACTGTTAGTAACACTGTTAATACACTTGTTAGTAATTCATTTGTCGAAGAACAATCTACTGCCAGACCGCCACTTTTTAACGGTAATAACTACACATACTGATCATGTAGAATGAACATTTATTTACAATCAATTGGATTATATACTTGGAATATCACACAACTAAGAACACTAAACCCGAGACAAATTTTGCATAATGGACTGTTGAACAAAAAGCAGTTGTACAAAGTAACTCTAAAACCATGACTATACTGTTTTGTTCACTAGAAAGAAATAAATTTAATGGAGTATCTATATGCAAGTCTGCATTTGAAATTTGGAAAACTTTACAAGTAACACATGAAGCACAAGTGAAGTCAAACAAACTAAGATTTCCATGTTAATAAACCAGTTCCAACTATTTAAAATGAGTCCAAATGAGTCCATATCTGATATGTATAGTAGATTTCAAGATATTGTACACTCACTTATTGCATTGGGTAAAAATTTCTCTGGAGAGGATCAAGCTAGAAAAATCCTCAGGACTCTTGCAATTGAAGAAGCTAATGACATTAGCACATTAAAGATTGAAGAGTTAATTGGCAATTTAATGTCATTTGAGGCACAAATGCAGAAAAGAAGAGAGAAATCCATAGCATTCAATGCAATAACGGATAATCTGGATTCAGTTAGTAATAATGATGAAGAAATTGTTTTCATGACAAGGACCTTTAGAAAATTCTTGAAATATAGAAAGATGAATAATTTAAAAGAAATGACAAAAAAAATCCTGAAAACGAAAGTGAAAGCGGAAATAGCATCAGATGTTATAACTGCGATGAACCTGGTCACTTAAAACGAGACTACCCGCATCCCGAGAAACTGAAAACCACACCAAACACTGATTCATCTAGAAAACGAAGAAGAGCCTATACTGCAATACTAGATGACTTAGACACATCATCAAGTGAAAATGAATCGGATACGGAAATAGCCAACATGTGCTTTACAGCAATACAGAATTCAGATATAATTGGTAAAATAGGATCAGAAAAAGGTACACATTTAATATATTAAAAGATTTATATCATTTGAATTTTTGATTGTTTGATTGTTAGGATTGTCCTATAGATTAATAATAATATTGGTTGAATAATGTGTGATTTTTATATTTGTATATTATAATATTTTTGTATATTAAAATAATATAATAATAATTTAAAATTATTTTTAACTGTTTTTATATATTTTTTATGTAAATAATAATAATATAGTTATAGATAGTTGTATATAAATAAAGTAGGATATAGTTAAAAACAATTCAATTTTGAAAAATTCAATAGAAATGTCAACATACCCCTATAGTATATGTCAACATACATGTCCAGAATTTAAATTTCAAATTCAAAATTTGAATTTTCCCTCCACCTTTTCATCTACCCCAATGTTCTGAAAAGATGTCCCTTGACCAGAGAACATGTCATTTGATTCTCTACTTATTATCTCTATTTGTAACCATTCAATTCACCTTTCATTTCAAAATTCAAATTTTTATTAACTCTATTATCTCCTCAAATCATCCATCAATGGCATCCTCAAGCACTCCAACATCCATGAGACTTTCCAAAATCATCAAAAACTTTCCTTTTCAAGATCAAGAAGCTATGAAAGCTTGTATTAGCTATATGAATTATGGTAAAGTTTCTACGGGAAAGTTTTCAATTTTTAATGATTTTTTCTTCTTATGAAATTGATACTCTTTGTTCTCAAAATGGAATTCTCGGTTTAATTGATGCTTCTCAAAACGATTTTGTTTGCTATCCACACTTGGTCAAAATGTTTTATGCAAATTTGAAAGGAAAATTTTATGAAGGTGAAGAAGGAGAAGTATGGAGTAGTGTTAAAGGAACTTTAATTGTTTTGAATTGTGAACTTTTGGGTACTATTCCTGAATGCAAATCCACCGAAATGGACCTTTCTGATTTCAAAATTGATGAGCATAATCGTGAAGTTTTACATAATATTTTCGAAAGAGATGATAATTTTGAGTTTAAAAATCGAAATTTTAATACAAAAGCTAGGGCCCCGTTTGGCTTGTCGTTTTTAGTTTTGTATTTTCGTCTATACAAAAAGCGCGTCCGTTGTATGCATCGTTGAAAAACAAACAATTTTAAAAAATGAAATTAACATGTAAAATAGAAAACAAGTTTATTTTGTTTTTCGTGTTTCGAGAGATAACAAAAGCACGGAGAACAATCCAACTCATTTGTTGTCCGTTGATCGTCGCAATGGCTAAGAATTATAAACCTTCTTCTCTTATTTCTTGTTATTTCTTAGTGCAAGTTGAAAACACAAAACTCAAAATACAAAATGAAACCAAACGGGCCCTAGAATTCTTAATCTTCTTTTACAACATACTATCACTCCTCGTTCGGGACATAATTTGAGCATATTGCCTATTATTGTTTGAACTTGCCTATTTGTATCTTTTGAACTTATGAATTGTATTTTAAACAAATCCATGGACAATCATAAAACCAAGTGGTATTATTAGAATTTCTTTGAACGTGCCTTCTTATACACATACTTTGAAGGTTGAACCCAATTTCGATTTAACATAACTCAAGATAATGATTTTCATTATATTGAGTCGAGTTTTCATCATAGACAATTGTTTATACTGGGTTTAAACTCATTCTTCTTGATATTTTCAACGCCATGTCCCTTGCAAGACCTTTTGTAAATGCGTCTACCAAGTTTTGGCTAGATTTCATAAAATCTATGATAATTACTTCATCAGTGAGCGTTTGCCTTACCGCACTGTATCTTAGGCCAATATGACTAGATTTGCCATAATATTCCTAGCTATATGCTCGTGATAGTCTTACTTGACTATCACAATGCACAAATATTGATGACATTAGTTTTACCCATACATGAATTTCTAATGGTAAATTCTTTAATCATTATGCTTCTTTCTACAAAAAATCAATGTTATAAATTCAGCAATTATGGTAGAATTAGCGATACACGTTCTTTGAGACCCAGGATATAACTCCTTCACTTAGAGTGAATATACACCCGCTGGTTGATTTATTATTATCCTCTCTTCCAGTGTTCTAACTAGCATCTGTGTATCCCTCTAGTACATTTGGGTACCCGTAATTGATTTATAACAGTCCTTTTCAAGTATTGTAAAATTATTGTATAACCATCCAATGAATATAAATAGGGTTACTGGTGTATCTACTCATTTGCCTACAATATAGGCAATATCAGGCCTATTGCATGTCATGACATACATTATACTTCTAATAACTTTAGCATATTTTAGTTGATCCACTGATCTACCAGTATTAGAATATAATTGCATATTTAGATCAAATTGGGTGGTTACATGTTTGCAATCAAATTGAATGAACCTTTTTAGGATATTTTCAATGTAATGAGATTTGATAATGACTAATCTTTTTGCTGTTCTTATAATTTTATTTCTAAAATCAATTCAGCTTCCCTCATTTCCATCATGCAAAACATGAAGCTAGAAAACTTTTCATTTTTTCATACTCGAGGTATCAACCTCAAATATCAATGTATCATCGACATAGACGTATTATTACTCCTTTACCAGCATGGAATTTGCTACACATTCGTCTGATTCATAGATCCTAAAACCATTTGAGACTATATTTTTATCAAATTTCTCATGTCATTGTTTTAATGCTTATTTAAGATCGTAAAGTGATGCATACTTTACGTTATTGTTTAGACATCGCAAAACCTTCTGGTTGTATCATATATATTTCTTCATCAACCAAGTACTTCATTTAAGAAAGCAGTCTTGATGTCCATTTGATGAATTTTAAGTTCATAAATAAAAGCGAATGCAATTTTTTTTGATATAAAGGTTGTATGATCCAAGGATCATACAGCCGTACTAGTAATATGTATGTATATAAAAAATAAAGGTACGGAAGTACAGAGCAAGAAGCCCACACCGAGTACATACTGCCAACATGTCTGATCAGATAGCAATGATATAACAAATAAGCACCAATAACAGACCAGGCCTCACAACAGTATAACAAAAAGGAAAATACCAGCAATAAAATAACCAAACCATAGAGAGTGTACCAAATAGACAATACAACTAAATTCCCGTACATTGGCAAAACTAGGCGATGAGGTTCGGGCAATAACCAGAGCACGTGGTGAGAAGATATATTTTCGATCCCAGTCCGAAGCTGCAAGACCTCTTCGTTGTTGCAACCAAATTCACCGTCATTGCAGAGGACAAGCTCGCCAATTATCAGTCTATAATATAGCTCCCACTCATCCTTCTCATCGTTTGAAATCCACATATAGATTTTCCCATTTGAATGGTAGCACACATCTGTATCCTTATGGGAGCAGTCTCAATCCTCTTGTTCCAAGTCAAATGTGTACCTTCAGCCGATTTTTCAGCTAGCTAAGAAGCAATGCCCTCCACACTAGAAGGATCAAAAATGATGGCATGGACAAATTTCTTTTTAAGAGTAGTGATTGGAGAATCGCAAGGGGGAATATCCAGCTCGACATGGGAAAGGGATCAGATTGGGGAAAGGCTGGACGATCAGAGTGACGACACGAGGGAAGGAGCGATGCGTCGGCCGAATGAGGCCCAGTCGCGGGGGGAGGGGGTGGGTGGGACCAACATGGAGGATGGAGGGAGGGACAGGCAAAGGGGGTGGGACAGAGCAGCAGTGTCATAGGTTGGGATGATTGGAGACTTGATCTTCCATCGCCTGGACGGAGCCTTGGGAGGGGGGGGAATTTTAGGGGGAAGCTCATTAGGCAAAGCATCAGCAAGAGAACAATTAGTGACAGTATCGCCAAAGGAATAACAATTGTAACAACCCAATATTTTTAAATTATTTTAAATTTAATTTTATTTCAATATTTTATTTTTAAAACATTTTAGAAGTATAGTTATAATTTTCCAAAGTTAATTGTATTTTTGTTTGCAACTTTTAATTCTAGTTTCAATATAATAAACTATTTTCTTTATTTACTTTTTATTTTTCCTATGAATAATTATTTATTTTCATTTTTACTTTATTTTGTTTTATCTTTTATTTTATTTACTTGAATTTTATTTGTTTATATTGAATTAAAAGAAAATGGAAATTCAAAGAGACAAAAAGCTTTAAAACTTGTGACCTTTCCTTTTCTTGTCTTTTCAATTTCTTTGGCCTTTCATTTTCTCTAGTTTTAGCCGTGCATTACTTTTGTTTTTCACGTGAATCTTTCTCATTCACTTTCATTTTTCACGGCCAATCCATTTCCAAAAAAATTTAAAGTAATGGCTTCTCTTCTCATTTTTCTTCTTCATTTTGCTTGTTTTTACCTAGATCTCTTCATTGTTTGCTCGGCCATAATCCACCACCATCTTCACCGACCACCACCATCACCTTTCCCCATCATCCACGGCAACATCTCCACCCCCTCTGATCAGATCAGGCCGTGACCACCCCTTGAAGCCAACACCACAAAAACTTTGCAAAACTCCACAATACACTACATAGCCGAGCCTAGTTTCACCATCCCCTTCATTTCTAACCTCGGCCACCACCTCTAGCTCCACCACCAGCAAGTGCCATCACCACTAGCCTTGTTTCAGATCTGACCTGACCTGTAGAAGACCATAGTCGAGCCCCACTTGACATAGGCCGAGCCTAGATGTTGAACCAAACCCCTTCTTGCTTTGACCTTTAGCATTCCATGCATTTGTAACTCCAAACTCCTCCACATTCTTGTGTAGTCGTGCCTTTGTGTTGCCAAACCCGAGCCTTGCCATCCATTAAAACATGTGTGGCCGAGCATATGTTGAGTCAAGGTCAAACACTTGTGATTTAAAAGCATGGTTAAGCCATCTATTCAATTTTCTATTCTAATTTCCATTTGTTTTAATATAATCTTTGTGTTAGAAATATGTTTATAATTGCCTTGTTTTATTTGTGTATACAAGATTAACATCTTGACTCTCTCTCCACTTGAATCCAAAGTCGTGCTATATCGTCCTTTCTGCATTTATCTGTGTGTTTTGATTTGCGAACTCCAGCTTAAAGAGGTGGGTATTCACACATGACATTTATACTTATATAATTTGTGAAGTGACAACAAGTGAATGTGTAGAAAATATTATATCATGTTATACATGCCTGTGATATGTAAATTATATGATGTTAAACCCTGTTATAAACTTGTCACATCATCTGCTATGTTATATTCTGTTATATTATTTATTTTATTCTGTTTCTCACACTGCAAGTTCCATGTAGAATAGAATCACTATGGGTTGAAATAATACATACCCGAACGGACTTTAGAATAGGGAAAAATCGTTATAGGCTGAAATGATAGGCCTGAGCGATTTTTATTTATTTTATTTTATTTGGGATTTCGGGTTTGAAATGATAGAACCCGGATTTTTCTTTGTAAATTACGGATTGAAATGATCATATCTGTATCACTCATCTTAGGTTAGAAATATTATACATACCCGTGGTTATTTTATATATTTTTTTGGAAAATTTTAAGTATTTTAAAATGTAAAAATATGATAATTTGATTTAAATTGAATTTAAAATGATTTAATAAAGTAATAATGATTTTTCTATGTATTAAAAATGTTAAATAAATGAATGAAAAAAATTGTGATTTAAAACATAACTTAATTTGGAAATTTGTGATTTGATTTTGAAATGGAAGTTAAGTTAATTAAATAAAAAAGGAAATTAAGTTTTATTTATGAAATAGAAATTTAAATTTGAGTGTTAAAGTAAATTGTTAAAAATTGCAAAAATGGAAAAATTGTACACTTGAATTTAATAAGTGAATTATTGAAAAAATTTGATAATTATGGTAAAATTTTCCTTTATAAAATTATAAGTTAAAGGGTATTTAAATGTACATTTTTGAAGTGGAAAAATATGATTTTTATAAATTAAAATGGTTAAAATTGAAGTTTAATTGTTTCTGGAATTTTGATAAAAAACTAAAACTTTTAGTAGCACTTCAGAAATGCTATCGTTTCTGGAATTAACTTGAAATCTGGAGTAAATGATACTGCAGCACTTTATAAGTGCTGTGGTTGATGCAAATGAACTAAAGGCTTAAGATTAACTAAGGGCTACTGCAACACTTAATAAGTGTTGTGGTTGCTGAATTAAACTAAAACTTGAAACTAATAAAAGAGCTACAGTAGCACTTGATAAGTGATGCAGTTTGCTGAAATGAGATTTTCAAATGTAATTGAACCCTGAACTACTACAGCAGTTTTGTAAATGCTGTCTTTCCTGAACTGAACTAGTTTTAAATGAAACTGAACTACTACGGCAGTTTTTAAATGTTGTCTTTGCTGAAATGAATTGTTTTCAAATTTAACTTACCGCAGCATTCTCTAAGTGCTGCGAAAGCTGAAATTTCAAAGTTTTAAAGTATTTAAGTGAATAAATGAACTCAGAAAAGGCTAAATTTTTTGGAATTGAATATTTGATTTAAAGGTATAATGGTTTTACTTTTAAATGGTTTAAATGATGTATTTTGATTTGAAATATAAACTATTTTGAAATTTATAACCACGGGTTATAATAACGATTGGTTGTTAAAGAGACCGGGATCGGATATGGGCATACTCTCTGTCGATACCGAAAACCACTTTAACAACTGTGTACGCGGTGAAGTTTCCAGAATGAAGTATGATGGTGGCGACGATCCTATTGTGGTATGAACGTGGACCCGACTCCCATGAGTTGGCTAAAACAGGAGCGATCTCGGGCCAAGTGAGGTCATTCCTCCAATCGGACACATTCCTTCGATATAATACTCTTACCTTGTGATTGATTTGATGGCCATCTTCGATTTTGATTTGGAAGTGTGTTCCGAGATGGGCGGTAGTGGCTGCTACGCGTTTCCACCAGCCCGTGTGCGTAATTGGTATATCTACCATGGCATTGCCTTGTGTGCTGTGTCACCTACCATAGCGAGCTTTACTACGAGTTTGGTTTTCTCCCGTAGCCCATGGAGTATTTAGGGTAGCCTCTCGATCTGGAGGTATGCTGATACTGGATGGACTACTGGGACTATTACGTGTTAAGGGCTATATGGGTAACCCCTTAATGCTACTAAAAAGTATGTTTATTTTATTGTTAGACATTATTATAATAGCGAATATTACTACATAATAAATAGTTTGACGGATCCTTAGAGGATGGGCAGTCTCAAACATCCTTTAAGTTACTTGTACATTTATTACAATTCACTTGAGTTGGTTTACATTGTATAAGTATGTATGTCCTGACTCGAGTGTTTGTGTTTTATTTACGCTCGGGTCAGCCTGAGTATTCACAGCTTTGGACTTCACTTTCTGGAGCTAGGAATCGCTGGAGATTCTACTTATCTAGTTGTTTATCTATTCCAGTTTCAGTTGTTATATTTCAGCTTTTGTATTAGTGGACTTCTATGTATTTGGGATTTCTATTGTATTTGTTTTCATACTGATATTATGTATTTGTTTTGAGACTTTGTTATAGTAGCTTCATGAACTACTATGGTATTTTATCTTCCGCTGCGAGTTATTCTGATATTTCTGTGTCTGTGATTCTGTGAATGATTTTATTTGCTCCAAATTTTATTACAATCTGTTATTTTTGAATTATTCAAGTCTGACATGTGTGGATTATTGTCGATTTGAATGGTCCAAAATAGTGGGTCGTTACAACAATGATCGCAAATGGAGGGGCTCCACTGGTACGAAATATCTACGAAGACAAACCTATCACCGACAAGGGAAACTGGAATACGAGTAGGCAACTGTTTGGAGGGAATAATTTCGGTAAGAGCCTTGACGAAGCGGAGAAGCTACCAACGCTTAGTGGAAATGTCAAAACAGATAAGCTGGCCAATATGATTGACGATCCAATTGATTCCCTCAAGCGATTGGAAAACCGAGGGAATATTGGAGATATCGGCCCAGACGGGTATAAATAAAACTTACTCACGGATGAGGTCAACAGATGGGTTCCACTGTGTGATAATAAACACTTTGCCTTTTATAATAATTGGGTCTATTTCTAAACCCGGGATCTCTCATGATAGTCAGAAAATTTTAAAAAATACATCGAGTTATCGCACCCAACAGAAACCGTACCATACAGTTTCCACAACCCAAGGACTTGGTTTTTCACAATAGAGTAGGTGAGGTGCCTCATCCAAAAAGAAACCAACTAAATAATCCTACCAAAAAGCAATACCGGCGTCAATAACTTCTTTAGGAGGTGGGACAGGATTATCCGAAAAAAACATCATATTGCTTGAGCACATAAGAATCCTCGTTTCCAGGCCTTTTCTTAAACAGAGAGAACCAGCCAGAAACTGGTTTGGGTAGCACGACAGCACCATCGGGACATGGAGTATTAACATCCGTAATCAAGGAAGTTTCAAATTTTACCTTAGCTAATGGAGCAGCAACAGAGGCCCGAAGTGGAGCAATAGAAGCGGATCCATCAACCAAAACTGCAGCATAGCTAGAACATGTACCACCCCTAGCCAAACCAGGAAGCCAGCAGCAATAGACACCTCGGCACCCAAACCCAAAGCAGCACCTACAACAGCGTCGAGATTGACTGGAACATACGACTCAGACCCGATAGCTATGGGGTCCAACCCCAGACTTCGAGCAGAACTGGAAGTGGAAGCGGGCAGTGGTGGGAAATTAATGGAATCGACAGCTGACAGTTGCTGGAAACGCCTAAACTCGAAATCGGCCAAGATTGAATCGCGATCTGGAACGCAAGGATGAAAACCCTTGAAATGCAAACGGAAATCGCAATTCGAGAAAGACGGTCCGATCTGAGAAGATGTGAACTGATAATAAGAGGAGAAAACGTGAACGGAAGGAGAATCGCGGCTTTAGAAATTTGAAAACTTAGATCAGCAGTCGCCATAAAAGCTAATGCAATTAATGTCCTAATTGTTGAAATTCTAGCTACATGTGCATGTGTCAAAATAATCGATTTTTTATTTTTGAGTAAACTCTTTAGCGACTAATCTGGGCTTAAACTCTTTTATCGTTTCATCTGCTCTTAATTTTTTCTTAAATATCCACTTACATCTTATTGGTTTAGAATCAGGAGGTAAATCTACTAGTTTCCAAGTTTCATTTCCCATGATAGAATTTATTTCATCGTTTATGACTTCTTGCCAAAACGATGAATCATGAGATTTTATTGCCTCATCATATGTTAAAGGATCTGATTCTACGTCTGTACTTTGTAGAAAGCATGGTTTGATGTTTAATAACATTTCTTGATCCTTCTACCAAATAAATGACAAAATCTGGTCCGAATGATTTTTCAGTTCTCATTCTTTTACTTCTCCAAAGAGGTTCACTAGTTTCATCATTATTTGTCTGATTGTTCTCGATTTCATGACCTTCACCGTTTTACGAATAGATGTGTTAACCTCCACTGTTTCATCAATAGATGGAATAGATGTGAATCTAGTTTTATAGAACGTTGCATTTCTTGATTCTATTATTGTATTTACCTCAATCGAATTAGTAGGTTCTATTACTAGAAACATATAACCTTACTTGTTGAGCATATCCTAAGAAAATACACTCAATACCCTTTTGTTCTAATTTCCTGATTTTGGTTCAGATAATCGAACTATTGCCCTACAACCCCAGACTTTAAGATATTGGAATTTCTTTTCATCTAAAGTTCATATGGGACGACTTTGGTTTTATTATGATGTATTCTATTTAACATATAACATGAAGTCAATAATGCTTCACCCAAAAACTAGTATTAAGACTAGAATTACACAACATATCATTTACCATTTCGTGAGGGTCCTAAGTTTTCGTTTTGCTACTCCATTTTGTTATGGTGTATAAGCTATAGAGGTTTCATGTATTATTCCTACAAATTTACACAATGCAGGGAATTATTATTCATCTCCTCTGTCTGATCTAAGAGTCTTGATTTAGAATCACACTGGTTTTCTACTTTCGTTTTTTATAGGTTATGAATGATTTCAATACTTTATCTTTAGCATGCATCAGATAAACATATCAATATTTTGAATAATCATCTATAAAAGTAACAAAATATTTCTTTCCTCCTCTAGTAGTACTATGCATATCATAAACATCACTATGAATCAGTTTTAACAGATTAGTGTACTAACAAACTTCAATGAAAATGTTTTTTTTGTTGTTTTTTTAAAAAACATACCCTACATTGACCTTAAGATTATTATCATACTTAAGGATCATGTTTAATGAAATCGTATCGTTTATATGTCTAGTATTAACATGTACTAATCTAATATGTCATAAAAAAAGTCAACAATATAAGCAGAAATAATAGTTTTGTTGATATTGAGTTTGAACATTCTATCACACACACACTCTTTATCTACAAATACACCCGCATTTGATCGGTACATATCTATCTGACTCAATGATCTGCCTGAAACCAAACTTATTCAAAACACTACCAGATACAAGGTTCTTTATAACATCGGGTACATAATATACATTATTTAGTGTCAAAATCTTTCCAAACGCGAACTTCAACTCTACCATCTCCTTTCTCTTGACATCTTCTTTGGCTGAGTTTCCCATATAGAGATAGCTTTCAATCTGGACGGTTCAAGTTTCTTGAATTGACTCATGTCGTTGCAGATATGCTTAATAGCACCAAAGTTGATCCACCGAGAATCATCTTTTTCAACCATATTGATTTCAGAGATAATAGCTGCAATGCTGTTTGTCAACGATTATTTATTTTAATAAAACAACAATCCCTTTCATAGTGACTAGGTTTTCCACACTTGTAGCACCCATTCACTTTCTTGTTCTTGTTGTTGGAGTTGTTTTGTTTTGAAACTTCCTCTTTTGGTTAAAAGAACGATCATAGGCATTATCTGCCTTCTTGTCCTCCACCATGTGAAACTTTGATGAATACACATTGGTTCATCAATTTTTTTGCCTCAATTGTTTTTCAACCTGTAAATAATGCGCTAGATTGTTCACACACATTTCTTCCTTATGTTTAATATTTTCCTTTGATCTTTTCAAGAGAGAAATTTGTTTATTATATATGAGACTTTAATCTTTTCATGCATATTCATTTTATGTTGCTTAAATTGGTTTACAACGTGCATAATATCATTAAATTACTCTACTATAGGTCTACATTAGTCATTCAATAATTAAAGATTTTAATAACCAGAAATTTCTTATTTGTTGCGTACTCCATTAGATATTTTTCTTCAAGCGCATCCAAAACATCTTTTGCAGTCTCTTTGTTGAAGTAAATATCAAACAGCAAATCCGTCTTAGCATTGCATATGTGATCTTTGCAAATATAGTCATCATGTTCTCATTTGATTCGTGCTCTTGTATCCGCAATAGTTTCGTCCGCTACCTCCTCTGGTTTTGGCGTGGTCAATACATATACAACTTTCAATCCCACCAATAAAAACTGCATTTTCTCCTGCCAGCGAATGAAGTTAATGACGTCCAATCTCTTTAATTTTGTGGAATTTGAAACGAACTCTCTCAAACTGTGCGGTATCATTGTTGAATATCATCTTAAAATTGTTGGTGTGGATTTCTTGATCCTGGTGGAATGGCACATCAGCAGTAGAAATGAAATCTGTAGAGATCTCTCCAAGACACATTGATGATGCTTTCCTTAAGACGATATTTTCCCTTTTCACTCGATTAAACAATCGAATGTGTGCTTAGAGTAACATCAAATCGTCTTTCAAGATACAATGGAGGCGAGATATTAATCTCTTTAATCGATTGTGGTTATACTACTGAAATCGATGTAAACTATCCTCCAGAATGACTACAGTGAACAAGAGTTTCGAGTTTGTGATCTGCAGTATTACAAACCCGATATATCATTCAGAAAAGTAGAAAACAGAGGCTAATAGAGAGACAGAGAAGATGAGAAATTAATTGATTCAGTTGAAAGTCGACTTCCTTATATATGCATCATCAACATAAGTGTCTGTTCGCCAAAGGCAATGTCTGTTCACCAAAAAACACATTCGAAACTGTTCTAGCTAAGGAGAAGCGTCTATTCTCTTCTGACTGTTTGTTTCCCGCATTAGTTATCTTGTTCATAAATATGAAATGTTCAAATTTTGCAAACGGACTGAAAACTAACATGTTTTAAATAATATTTTTGTCCAAAAATATAATTGGACCCAAACCCAAACTCGACCGATCAAGCAACGTGTGTTAACATACATGATCTCGCTCTTGAATCCAAGAGAAAGTAATTGGATGCCCAAAGGACTCACCCTTTCTCTTGTGGAAAGTATACTTTCTTCTATTCTAAAATGTAGGACTATTCCCACATTTATCTTCTCTTTCTCTTCTTCTATTCTCTTCCTTTCTAAAATAAAAACTGCTCGCACAAATTTTAATTAAATTTTACTTTAACAAAACCTTCTAGAAGGTCCATGTTTTTTAGTTATAATCATGGTTTGAGAGTTCTTGATAGATAATTTGAAAGGGGCAAGTTATAAATGGAATCGTGTTTCTATTGTATGGAAACAATTCCAATAACATATACTGATATATATAATCTAAACTTGAAGGACTTCTCTTTTTATTTTTATTTTTATTAAATTATTTTTATTATTATTATTGAAGAATCCATGTATATCTTTGTCAAAGTGAAAATGAAAGATATAAAGTTGAACATATTGTGTTGAATTTATGTGATTCAAATATTTTCCAAAGAAGACAAGAAAATAATTAATTGATTCATTAAATCAATTAATTAGGCTATATATGAAAAGATAAAGAGGAAAGATATATGTGATATCTTTTAGAGAAAGGAAACTAATTAATTGCTAATCAATTAATTAGTCATGTCTATTATATGAAGGTAGACAAGTTTATACATGGAGATTGATTTAAGCAATGGAAATTTATGGAAACATAGATTTTTTGTCATTTATGTGCATTGGAATCAAATCAAGTAACTTGAAAAGGTTGTCACATAATCTGAAAATTAATTTTCTTCATCTTCAAGTAATCCTTCATTCTCAAGCTTTTTTAAATGAATGAAGTTCATCTTCATATGAGTGTGAGAGAGCATCCACCATTATCCTCTTTTTCATTAAACCCTAATTTCTGTAGTCAAATCCAATTAGGGGTTTTAGCACAAACAAGTCTTTGCATAAATTGATTATTCAATTTGTAATTGTAGGTTAGCCTCTCCACTACTACCTATAATTTTGTAATCTCTCTCGAATAGTTGTTGGGTCCGTGGAAGTAGACAATCTAGCTGAATCACGTTAAATCTCTGTGTTCTCTACTCTTCTGTTTCTCTTTCTTTGGTGGTTATTTTTCATTGAATTGATGGTTGATAATTAATCGACAAACCAGATTCTTCTTTTGATTGTATCTGCCTTCAGTATTCCGCTGCAGTTTTGGAGTTAGTGCAAATTAATTAAAATTCTGCATAACATATTGCTCGTTTTGTTTTCAAAGAATTATATTTTCT
The DNA here is from genome assembly GCA_030737815.1 of Allium fistulosum. Lineage (NCBI taxonomy): Eukaryota > Viridiplantae > Streptophyta > Magnoliopsida > Asparagales > Amaryllidaceae > Allium > Allium fistulosum. The sequence goes on from CM060906.1 coordinate 334,388,046, forward strand.
TCAATTATTAGCATGTAATTAGAGTATGTTAAAACTATAAATATGTTTAGGTTATTAATATGTTGATGATGTTAAGTTGCTAGTATGGAAATACATTAATATTTCAAATTGTAAATTGACCATTATTGGTTTACATGTTTAAGCAAACAAGCATTTAACACCATATTTCTTACTTGATAATTTGAAAGGAACAAGTGTCAAAGTAAATGGAAATATGTTTCTATTACAGGGGAACAATTCCAACATATATTGGTACATAATCTAAACTTTAAGGACTTGTTTTGTCCTGAATAAAGTTGAAGAATTCATGTATATCTTTGTCAAAGTGCAAATGAAAGAGATAGAGTTGATCTTATTACTCATTTTATTTTGAAAGAATTATATTTCAGAATTTCTTCCAATATTTGCAAGCAATTAGGGTATGTTCAAATTGTTGAAACGTTTATTGGTACGATGATGACGATGTTAAATTGCCAGTATGGAAAATTATTACAGTGATATTTTAAATTGAACAATGAACGTTAGTTGGTTTAAATTTTCAAGTAAACAAGCATTTAACAGTATAATTCTTACTTGATAATTTGATAGGAACAAGTTTCAAAAAGTAAATGGAAATATGTAGAGTAAATGGAAATATGTTTCTATTGTACGGAAACAATTCCAATAACATATATTGATGACAATCAAACTTAAAGGACCCTCTTTTTAACCAAAGTAGAAGAATTGTCAGTGTCAAAGTGAAAACCAAAGAAACAGAACTGATCATATTACTCATTTTATTTTCAAAGTTCTTTAACTATTTGCTGGTAATTCAAGTATGTTTAAGTTATTAATATGATGATGTTGTTAAGTTGCTAGTATGGGAAGTTATTACAGTAATATTTTGAATTGAACATTATTGGTTTATATGTTAAAGTAACCAAGAATTTACTACTATAATTCTTACTTCATAAATTGATACGAACAAGCGTCATAAGTAAATGAAAATATGTTTCTATTTTATGGGAAAAATTCAAATAAAATAGGTTGATATAGAATCAAAACTTCAAGTACTGTTTTCTTTCTTTTGAAAAGAAAGTTGAAGACTTCATGTATATCTTTGCCAAAGTGAAAATGAAAGAAATAGAGTTGACCTTATTACTCTTATTTTGAAAGAATTATATTCTCGAATTTCTTCCAAAATTTGTAGGTAATTAGAGTAGTTTAAATTGTCAGCATGTTTAAGTTATTAGTAAGAGTCCCAATAACATGCGCTTCGAGCATGCAAAGGAAATGTTTAGTACAAATGACACACATATGTTCCACATGTGCAAAACAAAATATTTAGTATAGAAGAAAAGCACGTGCAAATCAAAATAATTAGTACAAACAAGATGCACGAAGCTAAACTTTTAAATACAAAATCTTCTATTAATACAGCAAAGATTTATTCCAATTTTTTACAATTGTTATTCCTTAAATATACAATAAAAAACACAAAAATAATAAAGAGATTCAGAATTAAGTTTAAAAAAGGAATCGAATTTATCATGTAAAAGATATAAGCACATCTTTGTACACATTTTTAGTGTAGGTTCCAACTGTCATTGAACTTCGTCATTTTGTACTAAAACTTTAGTATTTTTTCATTGTAACTCCTCTTAATAATGCAACATATGGGGTAATCTATACAAACCCATTGAAATCCATAACCATATTCGATTTAAAAAAATATTACTAAATTGTAGATAAATCTAATCAAGCAAAAGAAAGGGAAAAAAAATTCAAAGATCTATCAAAGTTGCCTAAAAAACAGATCTGCCTTATTACAACCATCTGTTTATTTCCAAAAATTAGATGTTGATTAGTAATAAAACAGAAAATATCCATAAAGAGCCATAACCCCACTAAAATACAGTGGTAATTTACAATAAACAAATAGTAAACTGAGAAATTGAGCAGCACGAAGAATTAGATTTAAATATACAGTTTGTTTATGAATGGGCAATTTGATCTGAATGTACAATCCAATAATTGCAATGAATACAATAACGTATGCCGTAGTAATAGTATGAACATTAAAAGCATATGTAAACTGGGGAAAAAAAACAAACTACACTACAAATTAAAAATAAAATAAAATGTGTAGAAAGAAAATAACAATAACAACTAAGACTTAAACATGATCGATATCCTCCTTGTCCAGTCTATTTAATATGCATATTCAAGTATTAAAGAAATTTTAGCAATTGAATAAATAAAAAATTGAAGGAGAAAAATATGCAGGTGCACGTACATTACTATCATCTTAGTTTTAACCGTCTGACTATATCAAGCATTGTACTTCTTTCTAGCTATAGTTCTACTCTGTGAAGAATTTGTTATTATACTCAAAAGAAAATTAAAAGAATACAATTATCATGATGGTTGAAATATTTGTTCTCACATAAGCATAAACAATTCATGTGCACACACATATTAATGGAAATCGGAAAATAGCATGACAAAATCAGTTGGTTGTAAAAACAAATTTATATAGGTATGTTAACGGATAATTTTGGATGCAGATAGTATCATATCCGTATCTACATCCGAAATCATTTTCGAATATTGAATATCTGCATCCGCGGATACAAACGAATATCGGATAATTATTCTATCCGCTAACTATCGATAAGGAAAAAAATAAAAAAATTTGATTTAACGTAAAAAATTTCAATCTCACTGATTATAGAAGTATTCAAAATCCATAAATATGATGATAATAAATAGTTTTGTGCGGTTAACATACATTAAATACATATAATATAAATTATTAACTTGATAAAACAATAAATACGTATCTTTCACTAAAATACGCATAATATAAATCATAATCTCGACAAAACCAGGCGGATAATTTTCAAATATGGATGTCTTTGTGTCCGCATTCATACTAGTTTTTTCGGATATTGGATATTTATCCGATTTTCGGAGCGGATGCGGACGAATTTCGGATTTTTTGGTTATCCATTGACAGACTTAAATTTATATGTGAAAAAACATGTTAATGGAGAGTAATATTATGTCACTTAAACCGAGAAAAACAATATGAAAGACCCGAGTTTGTTGAGCAAACCAATAACAAACAATATTAAACCAAAAATCAAAAAATAAATTCATGAAAATACCTTGATCCGAAGAGGCAATGAAATCTTGCAGAAAAAAGTGTTGGAGAACGAATATGATTAAAAACTGTTTTCAAAGAAGCTGTTAAGCAAAAGGAAAAGAAAGGGGAAAACATACAGGAATGTGGTTATCTGATTGAATGAGAAAAGATGGAAGTTATAAAAGAATATATAGTTAAAATGATAGAGGAGGAAATGGAGATGTAAAGATGAATGCAGTAATTTGGAGTTGCACAGAATTATCTGGAAACTAGCATCTTACAAAAAAATTGTCATTCTTTTGGTTGATTAATTAACTATCCAAAGACTATTTGAATATTTCCAAAAAGATTTCTCCATAATTTGACTAATTAGCATCTGTTTGGGAATGATGGCTTAGTTGTAATTGTTGTTGTATTTCCGAAACATTATGGTTGGAGAAAATGCTCTATTCCAACTATCAATAAAGATGACGATGTTAAGTTGCTACATGGAAAGTTATAATAAGAATATTCAAAATTGAACATTAGTTGGTTTAAATGTCTAAATAAACAAGCATTTAACACTGTAAAGTTTAATATCTATCTAATGAAATTTTAACAAAAACTAAGTTCCCATTATTTCAAACTACAAATTTCAAGTGGTCTCATATCCCATATCATGCTTTTCATAATTACCCTGTTCTCTATCTTGCTTTTGTTCCCACTTTGGTGTAGAGCAAACAGAAGCACAACTATTCGAGGCATTGTCAGTGGCGTAGCCAGGATTGAAAGCTGGCGGAGACACAATTAAAAAAGGTAAGGGTTCGGAGATGACAGTCGACGAATTTATTTTTAACTATCACTTGATTAGTTATGTGTCAGTGTGTTTTGATCTAATGTGAATTTCGCATATGTTATGTTATAAAATAAATATAGATGATCTACCAATGCAAATATAAGTGCAAATTACATGTCTATCACTAAAGCAGCCTAAGTCTCTGTTTATGATTCCGGTTTCTGTCGTTCAGATTGAACCTAAGTTAGGTAAATAGATGTATTGATAGATAAACATGGAATTCATCCTGAGTTGCATGGAGTAATGGATAAACAGAGAAGGGCTCCAAAACATTGCTTTTATGTCCGTTTTCATTCAAGCATTTCATCAGACAACTTACCTCCAATAGCACAAGCTTTGAACTGCACTTCATTTTAGAAAATTGGGGGGAAAAGTATAAATGATTATAACTATAAAATTGTACCGATAATAATTGCATTGGCAACTTCAAATATAATGCACAAATTATAACGTATGTGCATCTTTGATTAATAGTCTGTGATGCAATTCCAAAAAATGAAACCCACATTATTTATAAAACTCATGGATAACATGCAGATATTTTTAGAAATTTGAAGGAACCGCATTTTTTTTCTCCAGATACTGGGGTAGGCACGTGCCTACCCCATATGCAAGGGGGCTCCGCCCCTGGGCATTGTTTTGCCTACACTATTTCAGCTTTATTGTGTAACTACAATTTCAGAAAAATTGTCTTCTTGGCTGATATTATATTAAAGGAGATGGAAACTTTTAACCTTTAATGTAGTGAAGGTACTTCGATATCCGCGTATTATGAATTGATGAAGAGAAGATAAAATAATAAAATACCAATAAATATATCATATTTGAGAGTATAATCTTAGTGTAGAAGAATGTAAAATTTACTTAGACTAACTATTTAGAGCCTAGCACCCCAAAAATTCATAGGTTGCCTAACATCCCCCTAACAATTTTCAAAACCATGTCTAACAATGAAAGTAGGATCGTCAATGGGTCGAGTCGGGTCAAGTCCGGTTCGGGTTGATTTTAAATGAATCGGGTCAACCCATTTATTAAGCAGGTCAGAAATAGCTCAACCCGAACCAGACCCAATTGTAAACTGGTTTGACCCGACCCGACCCGTGTAACCCGATTATAAACGGGTCGGGTCGGGTCGTAAACGGGTCGGGTCAAACCGTATAAAGTATAAACGGGTCAAATTCGGGTTCACGGGTCGGGTTGGATTATAATCGGGTCGGGTCAACCCATATAAGTATAACGGGTTATAAACGGGTCAAATTTGGGTTCATGGGTCAATCCGAAACCCACCCGTTTATAAACGGATCAAATTCGGGTTGATCCGAAAATGATCCGTCTACTTAAACGGGTCGGGTTAACCTGCTAATTTCTGTGTAATCTTCGGGTCGTGCTGGAAATTAACGGCCCTATGAAACAGTCAAATTATTTTTTTTATGTTTAATATATTTTCACAACTAATTTTAGATATTTACAAACGTATCTAAATTTTCAACATTTATAACATAACAAATTTGAGAGCATAAAATCTCGAAGGTGAATAAAGTTTGAATCATTTTTTAGTTAGAGAACCAATTTTCCCTGGTGATTTAGATGCATGAACTTATCGTCAAATATGTTTAATGTATTCAGCTCTTATAATGAATGGGGATATATACATATGTGACGAAGAGTTTTCAGATGGAGCGTTGCTAAGTGTTGAAGTTTATAAAATATGAAGCCAACAAGCAGAACTAGCAAAAGTGAAGTCTTCATCTATTTATTTGTGCATCTTCGATAAAAATTTCATAGTTTATATCACATCCTAAGACCATCTACAGAAAAAATTTAACTGGTGAAGTAAGAAAAATTATGAAGCATTTTTCCTAGGAATCAACAAGATATTAGTTATTCATTGCTGTACTTGTCCAATGGAGATTGACATTAACTAAACTGAGAACTGTATTCAAATAAACAAATTCGTCTTGGAAAATAATTTGATAGTACTTTGGCAAACGTACAAAACATATTAATATCTATGAAAAGTCTCAAGCAAAACAGAAATTACAATACATTAAGTAAATACAGTTCCGTTTATGAAAATTCTGATCAATATGCATAATCAGATGAGTAGTGATAATTTTCAAAAAGCCTTGAGATAGCATGGATTTAAACATGGTTATATAGAATAATTATAATCTTATTTTGAACTCAGGATATTGTGAATATTACCGCTAAGGTCCAAATGGAGATAACCGAGATTAATTTCAGAAAGAGAATCTATACAAAGTTTTGATTTCCGTATCATGAACCTCTCAAACAATTTCGACTAATATTTCTAATAATAATAATAAATTAAATGGTAGAGCTACTTGATTTGATCCTTAATCCTGACGTATTTTTGAATTCAAATATTTCCATAATCAGTTCTCAAAAAAGAAAAAAAAAGACTCAAAATTGCTAGCACCTGTCATAAAACAATGAACTAAAGTTTAGAAAAGGTTGAAAGTAAATCCAAATATAGGTGCTTATGAATTTATTAAATTAAAAGTAAAGACTTTTGCTTTTTATCTGGATAAGGCACAACATATTATCAACACTTAAATAAGAAAATTCCACCAAATTAATCAAGGTACTACTCTCCTCCAAAAAAATCTTTTACTTATAGTGCATCAACTTTCTTTCTATGCAAATCTAGTATTCTATGATTCATTGTTTTAAATAACAATCATTAAAAACGTCAAGTTTATACTCTTAGGTTACTCCAAGATAATTCAGATATGTACTTTAAAAACCAAAATGTCATTCCGAGATGAAAATCTGAAAAACACTCGCTTCGTCTTGTTGAGTTTCGACGGTCGGACAAAGCTCCCACATCTCATATGTGTGGCATATATATATGAGTTGGCACACACTAATATAACAAAACAAATCCCCTATATTATTGTGTCTACCAACTCATATTTTCTATGCGAGACAATCCTGACAATCTTCCCCTTGATGTGCATCACATTATAGTATTTTGAGAGCAATGTTTTTATTTGCATGGTTCAGTTCATAACCTTCGGCTCTCATACCATGTTGAATTTCGACGGTCGGACTAAGCTCTTTCATCTCTTACACGTGGCATACGCATATGAGTTAACACGCACTAGTGTAACAAAATGAATCTCCAATGTTACTTGTTTACCAACTCATATTTATACACTATATCTCTAAGTTATTTAGCAATATGGGACTATTCCATTTCCAAATCGTCGTTCTAATTTCAAATCATGCGAGAAAACCTTAACACGTCTGAGATCTCTCCTCATGGGATATCATGTGTGAAAATATCAAGATGAGACATGATCAAACTCCAGGATTTAGAACCTTGATTTAAACATCAGTACAATACAACGTTGGTTATTTGATTAACATACCACCTTTACATATATTGATTGAAGTTCTAAACTATGTGCATTTACACATCGAATTCTCGCAACTCATTTGTGAATGAACAAATTTATGCACTTGTGAAATTATACATTTTGGCATCAACATTTCATTTACATAATAAAATGGATAATACACACACATACATGCATAAATAAATATAAAGAATATGCATTCCTAACCTTTTTTCATCCCGAATAATACTCGGTTCATGTTACGGTATCTACAGTTTTGGAATCAAACAGTTTTTTTGTATAAGCCCATATTACATCAACATCATCTTCGTAAAAAGTTTAGTTATTTCGATAAATATAACCCTATCAAAAATAATACTCAAAATAAATGGTCATATTAAATAACTTTAACGACTGACATATTTTAAAAACAAATTCTGATGAGTCAAAAACATCAAAATAACCCAATTTTTTGCAAGGATAATGTTAATGCCATGTAGATAATATATACAAAAATTGATTCATTCGGACAATCATAAATACCAAAACATGAGACGCAATGCAAAAAAGTTGGGATGCGGATCCCTCCTCATACACACACACGGAAAGTCTATTGAGGCACAAAAAACACAATACTTGCTGCAATTACTGTTAGATCCCCCGATTTCAACTTCGACTGCACACACAATGAGGTCCAACAACTTAAGATATATTCTGTCAAGTTTTATGTTTCTTTTATGTCTCGATACTTGCTCCACATACATGTATGTATGTATATAGACACACACGTGTGAGTGTGTGCGCGTGTGTATGAGTAAGTGTTGTGGCATTCCTCTTTTGCAGCACCTTCTTTTGGCACTCCTATCATATTTTGAATTCTACTATTACAAATTCCATAAAATTTTGTAGATGTTCCATCAACGTCATGAAATCATGTCAAAAGAATTAAGATCATTTTGAAAATTTTAAGCTCTTCAAAATTATAGGACACTATCAACCGCTAAACTTTTATTTTAACCATCAATATGAAGTATCAAATTCATCAAGTTAGAAATACTCAAATGGCCTCAATTTTTGCAGAAATAATATTAAGCATAATGGGAACGTATCCACAAAAATCTAAAATCTATAGCATTGGTAACTATGCAACTCAAATTGAGAGGGAGTTCTAAAGAGGTGCTACAATGAGGGGTGTTATGGAACATTTTTGTTTATATAGTTCTATGTGTGTGTGTATGCATATGTATATAGGGGTTTTGGACCAAAGGTCCATATTCTCAAAGCTCATGCAAAAAAAGTTCATACTCATAAACCTATATAAATTAGGTCCCTATTTTGTTATTTTTTACCAAACCGTCCCCTCCTAAAAAATCGGCCCAGCGTCGAAACAAGGAGCAAAAATAGCATAAATTAGCTAAAAACTAAAAATAGGGATTTAATTTTCATAACTTTTTCGGAAGGGACTTTTCTTCCATCATCTTTCAATTCTGGGGACTAGGCAGTCATTCCTTGTATGTATATATGTGAATACGTATATGCATTCTTTAACATCTAAAAATATTCAACTTTTGAGAAAAGACTTCATCTCTTCTGCTTGCTTCAAAGTTCAAACTCATGCTTTCTTCTTTGTAATTTGGAATTAATCCATCGTTGATTCTTTTAAAACATGATTTGATTACATAATCCATGGTCAAAGGATGAAGAACTATTTATGGTACATTTGACTATAAGGCAGTGTTCAATTTTTAGGATTAGGGTTAATGAGATTAGAGAATTGGAGATGGACAAAATAGTTTGAAGCTACTTGAGGAAGACCAAACAATTAAATAAGGTAATATGCAAAACAATAATGTAGAGTGTAGCATGATGGTGGGTGATGAGTGAGATAGAAGCTGGGATTCGTTTCAGATGTTAAATTCTTAAATTAGATTTTATGTTATATTTAAACTGAAAGAGTATAAAATGCTTAGAATTGACATAAAACTTTATTGTAAATCACCTATAACCAATAGGGATATCAAGAAAATTAGTTTTCGTGACACAAATTCTGAATAATATCCAGACCCACACCAAGATGTCAGATACCAAAACATTTGGTGTAATGCATTATCATAATAGTTAGAGCATCTCCAACAATGAGTACAAAAACTACAAAAAACTTAAGTCAAAAAATTGCCTTCCTATAGTCGATTGCAAGTTGTAATCAGGGTTGTAATCAGGGGCAAAAAATGGGGAATCAACTACAAATCTGTAGGCGTAGCTTAATGCATGTTTAACATGTGCCCTTAAGAACGCACTTGTTAAGCAGGTGTTATACGTTGGGCGCATTTTTAACATATGCCCACAAAATCTAAGTTTACAGTGTGAACAAATTCAATAATAAAGTGGGATTTGTATCAAGTGTTTACATATTGATGTATAAAATAATAGTATCCAACATTTGCTTTAAGATCCCATGATTGGACACTTGTTAAACGGGCGCCTAACTACTGAACACCTGTTTAACAAGCATCCATGTTCCAACTTCTTCTGTGGGAAATGGTTGATTACAAGTTGTTGTATTACAAATTTACAAATCTGAACTGGTTGGCTGTTGAAGATGCTCTTAGCCACATACAGAAAATCGTACAATTGTAATTTAATCAAATACGACTAGCAAGCAAGTAGTATAATGTGTTTCATTATAAGCTATTCAGTTGTTAAGCAATCATAATAAGATGCTTCACTAATAGCTATGTAATGTTGAGCAATCAGAGTAATGATAAGATTATCAACAATGCTAGAATAAGGAATGCTAGGAGATGCAATGAATATGAAACTCACTGTCTTTGTCTTCTTGATATCGCTTTCTGAGTTTTTCTCCTAATCTGTTCTGAAATGCTTCCCTCTCTTTTGTTTTTGCCTATCAAAATCTCGTGCATTACATTAATTGAAATCCATATATAGGAAACTGAAATATGTTACAAAATAGAACTAGGATTTTAAGATCCAGAACTTTGAACACATAGACCCATCAAAGTAAGCATGGAAATATAGATGACTTCATATTCATATGTTCAAGTATATTATCAAATTGTAAATCTTACATCAAATAGCTGCTTCCACTTAAATGTGACTTTCTTGTTTCGCATTCTCTCAATTACATTCTCTACACTCTCCTTCCCAAACTGCTTCTCATAAAATCTCTTCCACAGGTTATTAGTCACTGAACTAAGATCCCTTCCCTGGCCACATGCAGAAACCAAATGTTAATTGACATATGTCGCAAGCTTCTTCTTAAAAAACTCAATAGTTACATGCATTAAGTCATTAAATCAGAAATTATTAAGTGCAAGAATTTACATATGGCTTGGTAGATGATAAATGTGTTGTGAAAATTTATGTTTTGATATCAAACCGTTGTGAAAAACTTTAGCTTGGGTGCGGAATATCCAAAGATCTAGCTTGTTGATTAATCATCAACTAATTCAGTGAACAATAATCAACAAACAAAAACAAATGGAAAAATAAAGACAAATATTTAATGTGATTGTCTATATTCACGGATCCAATCATTATTCTTTATATTTATTGAAGAAAGAGATATATGGTGCGTTTGCAGATAAATTGGATTAGAGGTTAGATGCTAAAAGTTAGAGATTGTGGCGTTCGTGGACAAAAATTTGATTAGAGATTGGATAGAAAGTATCGAGTAATGTATAGTTTTATTTTTTATTTGCAATAATCATTAATCATTAATTAATAAATATTTCATATTTAATATTTAATAAGCAATAATATAAATTCAAATTTAAATACAGATTCAAACACCTACTACAAATTCAGTTGCAAAAATTCAAAAAAAAAAGTAAAACTAAAGATGATACTCCGCAATAAAGAAGCCGACGGTCTCAAACAAAAAATTCAGGATCGTCGATTTCCAACATCAATGTAGCCAAGTTTAGAAATTGTTTCATAACTTCCTTCCACTTGTCGAAGGTCGCACACACGGGAGCAAGAGCAATCGAAGGTCCAATAGCATCACGACACTTGGCTTTTCGACTACGGCGGTGGTGTACAATAGATCAAGTAGGTCAGGTCGGTAACGTATCACTTGGAGTGAAAGATACGTTGGCAAACTGATTAAAGTCGGTCTGATCAAGTCCCTTCATTATCTCTTATGTACTCTCGTCACTTCATATCGACCTAACCAAATGCACGGCTTCATTGTAGGGTGAAATGGAGGTATAATAAAATCGATCTTCTGGTAGAATGAATACGTTTTATTACCCAGATGTCCATCCAGCAAAAAATTCATCTTACAACCGTATGAAAAATGACGTATGAGAATTGTCGGCACCCCATATGCTTTTGCTCGGGTCTAGAAATCATCATTACCTGTAATGATTTTCCTTTCAGCTTCTTAGCCAGCTCCCTCCACCATCATCAGCCTTTGGAAATGGTTGCAAAATCTGAATGGTTATTTCATTTGCGAATAAGAACAACGTTGCACTATGTGTCATGGTTGATGAGCATGTATGTTCGGACACCAAACATGAACTCGTTCTTTCCAACTCGAAAAAGTGAATGCGATAGAAAGAAGCACCCACGAATCTAGCCGTTTCCAATTTTGACCGTTCTTGAGTAGATTTTTTGGTGAATGAGGCAAAGGATGAAGCCATTTTAAGTGTTTGGCTATACTTTATAGAAGAGAGAGAGGATGAGTTTTGATATGTTTTTATGAGCAGCTCTCGACCAGCCTTATATCTGGAATTACATCTAATTTATCTTAGTTACATTCGACGTAGCTATTACGTCATGCCCAACCGTAAGAATTTTGGGAGTGCAAACAATTTCCATTAAATCGTTGACGTAACAGATACATCCAATATAACTCAGATAAGTCGGATGTATCTTCCATTAACTGCTTTTCCTTTAGCGTTTTCTGCATCCATGAACTAGGCCATAAAAATTATAGGTATAAAAATAAAAAGACTAACCTATAATTACAAATTGAATAATCAATTTCTCCGAAGACTTATTTGCACTCAAAATCTCTAATTTGATTTGATTGTGTAAATTAGGGTTTACTGAAGAAGAGGATAATGGTGCATGCTCTTTCACCCAGGTGAAGATGAATTGCTTTCATTTATATAGATTCAAAAATGAATGAATTACTTGACTAAGAAAATTAATTGTCAAATTATCTTGAACCATTCCCAAACTTCTATTATTTAATTTCAATGCAAATAAATAATGGTGATCCTAGTTTCCATTATTTCCCTTGCTTGATTGAATCTTCATCAACAATATTTTCTTTCTTCATCGTATAATAAAATAATTGACAATTAATTCATTCACTAATCAAATTGTTTTATTTCAATAAAATATCCTTTTATAACTTTCATTTTTTTTTCTTTTCACATATATCATAATTGATTGATTGAATCAATTAACTAACTTTTTGTTCTTTGAAAATATTTGAATCGCTCAAATTCAACACTTCATGTTGATTCAAATATGACACTCTCATCACCACATCTTAACAATTTGTTATGTCTACACCACATGACACCAAACTCAATATGAACTATAGTTTTAAAATCTTTCCTAAAGCGAAAGAAATATAGTATGCACATTAACAAATAAAATGCATTCGAACAAATACAATAAGTTTTCAACTTACCTGACGTAGGAGACGAACCTATAGATACTAAACTTCGAGAGACCAATAGTGATTTAATGGCACTTCAACTTCTTCATTCCATATTCAGTGGAGACGCTCAATATTATCTATTTCAAGAATTTTGCTAGGCTTTCCCAAGACAACGCTAACCGACTCATCAACAAGCTTTGCATTATTCACAGCATAAGATCAAAAACCATTACTACAAATATGCTCATCAATAAGACCAACTAAATCAAAATGCATTGTCTACGACTGAGCTCCACCTACAATCAGAACCTCTGAAATTTTATCATCAACCATAATATCATCTAGAATACCAATATTTCTTTAAATATGAAAACAATCCGATGACTCCAAATGTGTGATAATTTTTCGTCATTACTTGATGGAGGCTTCACCTTCAACAAAAATCCCTCATCAAATATCACATATATATCATAATTTCCTAGTTGTTTTACACCACAGCATATATCTTCACTCCTTTATAGCCTAACAAAATATGTTTACTTCCTCTAGACTTCAATTTATTATGTCTCTTATCATTTAAATAAATTGAACCGTCAAACGTTCAATGAAATACTCATATGCTTATATTTCCATATCTTCTCAGGAATCTTCTTAATGAAAGGTGTGGTTGATGAGAAATACTATCATGGATATCGTTTTTACCCAAAATCCCTCTTCTAAACAAGCAGCCAATCTCAAAATCATAGCTCTCTTCCACACTGTCAGACTCACACACTCCGCCACTTCATAACAATGTGACTCAACAGAAATAGAAAAATCCATGATTACATACTCGGACTCACAATAGTTAGTGATTCCTAATGACACGCTACTGCTTCTAACTCTGAGAAACTCCAAACGCTTTCCCAACTGCTTCTCTGCCAAGATCCACTTTCAAAATTGGGCAAATATTTCGTCTTTGGTTTTCAAGAAATAAACTTAGATCTTCAAGAGAAACCATCCACAAATAAAACAAAGTAGCTGGCTCCACCTAAAGATGCAACCGGTGTAGGTTCTCACACAAGAATGAACATGCTCTAGAAATTCTATTACCCTAGGTCTTTCGGCATCAAATGTGATATGTTTTTTCTTCCTGTAAGAACAATCTCCACAAAAGCTAGACTCAACTGACAAACATCATTAACTAACCCCCATTTCCATAGAACATCAAGACTCTGCTCATCAATATGACCTAATCGAAAATATCATAACTAAGTAGAATCTGGAATACTAGAATCGATAGAAACTACTAACTCTTCCAAGACCGTCTCTCCCTAAAGCACATATATATCTTCAACTCACACCTCCCTTCATCACTACCAAGGAACCTTTTACCACTTCCAATCTCTCTTCATCTACTACTATCCATACACTAAGTACACTCAAAGCTCCCACTTACAACACTCCTACGCAACCACAAAACATGTCTAACGTCAATGATAGTCCAACAACATCATCAAACATCCTAAATCTTACACTTTTAACGCTCACAATGTGACAAGATATGTCATTCCCTATATGAACTGCTCCGCCATCAATATCTCTATAACTGATAAAACAGTTTTTATCTAGCGTCATATGACAAGAGCCTCCAGAATCAATCACCTAACTTGTCCTTAAAGTGAAATACCGACTAAAAATAATGATGTATTACTCAAGGTTGTCAAGAAACGCACCTAGGCGCCAGAAACGCGCAGACACAACAGCTACGCCTTTCTAGTCGTCGAGGCGCCTCCATTACCAAAGGCACATAAAAAGCACAACTTCTACTATGAGACCTAGTTATGTAGAAAATGAAGAAGAAGCAAATTTTGATGATAATTCAATGAATGAGAATTTTAATTATGATTCGAAGAAGAAAAACTACGACTTGGAGGATGGTTCAGAGGATGATGATAGTTTAGATATGAGTGATTAGTAGAAGTTGGACTTGAACATCTCTATCATTTCTACCTTTTTACTGTAACTTATAACTTCCATGTTTTCGATATTGAAACTTGAATTTGATATCGTTTTGGTTTGAATTACCGTTTGTGATTTCGTATCTATTAATCCATGTTTTTTTATTTGCAAAAATATGGTTATAAACATGTTTTAACATTAAATTTACCATATTTATTAGTATTTCATAATGCAGTTTTGTCCATCAAAAAAGCTCAAATTTGTATAAAATGCACACAAAAAGGTTCAAGGCGCAAAAAAGCCCAAGGCGTAAGCTTTGCGTCTTTTTGCGTCTCAGCGCTTTAACTACCTTGGTATTACTATCACTGCTTTCTGCATTCGATCTAACTGCTGCCAAAACCGAAACTTTTCTCTTCATCTCTCTTCTTTCTAAGAGCTGGACATTCTCGTAGGAAATGTCACTTCTTCTTACAATAATAACACACCCTCCTTCTAGGATCCATGGAATGAACCTATGCCATAGTTATGAAAGGCACGTCAAGGCGACTGTTATGGCGCACGACGCGACGCGCAATGGCGCATGGCGCAATGCGGCGTTTGCGCCTTTCTTTCTTGTGGCGCGGCGCGCACATGAAAAAGCACAGCAAATGGCACACGGCGCAAAATGGCATGCTTTTTCATTATATTACTGTTTTTTATTTCTTTTTCGTGTTTTATAATCCAGTTTGTATAAAAATTAGTATTCATCATATTATGTAGTATTAAAAAGGAAGTACAATACAACATCTATAACATCATTGATCCAATATCCTTAAAGGATATTGATGATTGTAATGAATAATTATTGAGAAATATGGATGATGCATCTGATGTTGAAGATATACTTGTATTTGATGATGATGATGGTGACTTGACTTGGGATGTTGTTGTTAGAGAAAGCTAGATATCCGAGTAGAAGAACAACTACATTGAGAGGTTTTTTAACACTTGCTTCAGCTCATTTACATCTTCACGAAGAAGAAACGAATCTAATGAGATGGACGAGAAAGATGCTGAAACTTATGAATCTGATGATGTAAACATTAATTTGAAAAATATAATTGCTGAATCATATTCAGATTTCTAGTTTATCGGTAATATGTAAATTATATTGAATTTTGGCTTTAGAAAACCATTATGCTTGAAATTCTATGTATATAATATTACATTTGATGGTTTTTTTTTGCAAAATGCTTAAAATAATCTTGGTTGCGTATGTTTAGCAAAAATATTGAACTTTTTAAATTTATTGTTATATATATATTATTATAAAGTGGAAATTAGCCACAAGGGCTCTTTAGCAAGTACAATTAGTTTCTAGGACACACAACTAAAATAATTACTTTTAAGGACAAAATGCAAAATAATTAGTTTCTAAGGCCTAAAAACCTATGAAATTATGTCCTTGAAAGTAATTGGACTGCTGACTTTGTCCTTAAAAGTAATTATTCTGCTGACTTTAGCCTTGAAATTAATTCCCGTGGATGTGTGTCCTAGAAACTAATTGGACTGCAAAGTTTGTCCTTCTAGTGAAATGCCCCATTATTAAATTTACAAAAAAAATTCTAAACGTGCGCGGTAAATTAAAAAGGTACGCGCAATTTGCTGCGCCGTGCGCCAAGACTCCGAAGAGGCTTTGCGTCTTTTTTGCGCCGTGCACCATTAATAACTATGACCTATGCACATTTCTACTTCCTCCAAAGTATTTCTAGCTCTTATCTCTTCCTCTAAACGAATCAATTTGTTGTTGAAGAACAATATCATTAGTCTTCACCTTCCATGTCCTAAAATATTTTTTCCATCAAATTTGGTGACATCATAATTGTTCATACCACTTTTTAAAAAAACTAGTCATTGATAACTAATCCATAACAAGACAACTAGCTCTGGATACAAACTGTTGTGAAAACTTATGCTTCGATACAAAACTGTTGCGAAAAACTTTAGACTTGCACATGGAATACCCAAAGATCTAGCTTGTCGGTTATATCAGCAGCTAATTCAATGAACAATAATCACCAACAATAACAAATTAAAAAATTAGAAACACAAAGATTTCATGTGGTCCAACCAAATTGTCTATGTCAATGGCCCCAACAACTATTTTTTATTTTATTGAAGAAAGAGTACAAGAAATAGATACAAAAATATAGGTAGAATAATAGAGAAACTAATCTATAAATACAAATTGAATAATCAATTTCTCCAAAAACTTGTTTGCACGCATAACCTCTAATTTGATTTGGCTGTAGAAATTAGGGTTTACTGCAGAAAAACAATAATGGTGGACGCTCTCTTACATGGATGAAGGTGAATTGCCTTCATTTATATAGACTAAAGGATGAAAGAATTACTTGGAGACTAAGAAAATTTAATTGCTAATTATCTTGAAACCTTTTCAAATTTTCCTTATTTGATTTCAATGCAATTAAATAACGATGATACTTGTTTCCATTATTTCCCTTGATTAAATCTCCATCAATATTATTATTTTTCATATTATAAAAGCATTGACATTTAGTTGATTGATCAATTTGTTTCCTTCCAACAGAATATCCTCTTATAACTTTCATTTTCCTTTCTTTCCACATATAGTATAATTGATTGATTGAATCAATTAACTAATTTTTTTCTCTGGTAAATTTTGAATCATTCAAATTTCACAAAATAAAAAACAGAAGACAAGAACATGTCAACATCAAATCTGTTGGGATTTGTGATACAACATTCCCAAAATGAAGTAGAAAGAACTCGCTTAGAGCAGTAGAAGAGAAGAAACTGAGAGGAGACGAAGCGACGAGGAGGTAGCAAAAAAGTGAGAGCCTGTAGCAGGCTTCCAATCGACTGAAATCTCTATCAGTCGATTGAAAAAAAATTCAATCGATTGGTTTTGGGTCAAATTTTCATCTGAGGAGAGCTTTGCCCATCCAATTGACTGATAAGTTTTTCCAGTCGACCAAAGCGACTTTTTCTGGAGATCTGCGCTATGAATTTCAAGGGCAATTTCGTCTTTCTCATGTGTTTTAGAGTTTAAACCGTATATCTTTGTGTATCCCTGATTCAATGAGCGTGATAACTTTAGATTACAATGAGTAGGCTTGTATGGGGATCGTTGTAATGTGTGGAAAAATGTTATTGTTATAGGGTTTTAGGAATTGAGATTTCTTCTCAATTTTAAAAGCTTATTCTTATAATATTTTGAAGAAATTAATAAAGTATTATTTGAAGGAATGTGTTTGTCTATTGTTTTTCTTCTTATTTCTTCTTAAATCTAACTGGGTAAGAACCTTTGAGATAACCCTATCAGTTGGTATAGAAGCCTACTACATAACTTCTTCTAAAAAAAGTGTGGTTATGAAGAAGATGAGTGTTGAAAAGCTTAATGGAAGAAATTATGGATTATGGAAGACGAATATGGAGGAATTTTCATAGCTCAATGATCTTCACCAACCATTGGAGAACAAAAGAGAGAAGCCTAGGGGAGTAACGGAAGGAAAGTGGGAAATTTTGGATAACATTGGTAAATCTGAAGCTTAAGTAAGGTAGCTCAATTGAAAAGCATCATAATGATTTTCAAGCGATTGTGAATCAACTGACAGTCGTGATTTACAAAGTTGATAATGAGACACAAGCTTTGATGTTGATGAGTTCATTATCGAAAAGTTAGGAAACGCTTGTGGTTGCAATGAACAACTCAAATTTGAATGGAGTTGTTTCAATGGGATTGGTAGTTAGTAGGCTTCGTAATGAGAGGATGCGGATGATGAACCTACTGGAAGAAAAAGGTTAATGATAAAATGGAGGAAGAAAAATCTAATTGAAGAGGTCTATCTTGCAAGGAGTGACCATCCAAATATTAAAAGACGATCAAATAGATCAAACATGAAAAGAGATTTCATCTGCTATTACAGTGAAAAATATGATCACCGGCTGAGATTTTGCAACAAACTAAAAAAGGATAAAGAGAGGCTGAAAGCATTAGAGGAAAACAAAGACAGGCTTGAGAAAAGTAGCGGTGATGAGGTGATTTTAGTATTGGTAATGATGTGCTCGGCGTTGATGGAAGAAAAAAAGATAAATGAGTGCTTGATTCGGATGCATGTTTCCATATATGCAACCATAATGGAGCATTTATTGACTATAAAAAGGGAATCCGCTGACAGTGGCGACTTGAATGTTAAGGGCATAGGTCCAATCAGGCTGAATGTGAGATGAAAGGGTGGTGAAACTAATAGAAGTTGGACACATCCCAGAAATTAAAAATAATCTTGTTTCAGTGGGACAATTAGAAGGAAAATGTTGCAACTTTTCAACTCGAGGTCGAGTTACAAGGGGGTAACATGAAGATGTTCCGTGCAAAACGGGGAAGCAATAACATATACAAATTGCTTGAAAAATGGTAGAGAATGAAGGGAGTTTTCAAAGTTATGTTGTAGAGGCAAATTTGTCTGAATCAATGTGAAACCAGCAACTGAAAGCCGCAAATTCGCATGGAGGCATTTGTGCTTTAAAAGCATTTCTAATTTATTGATGATTGATGATATGCATGTTAATTGAGGCCAAACAATGGAGATTGGTTAAGTTTTTTTGGGGATGGAGACATTTGTTTCCATAGTGATATTGGAGATTGCTTGGAGCATGAGGTTGTAGGTAAAATTTGAATACGTTTATGAAAATATAGTATCAAAGTGGAGGTTGTAATGATTTGTGATACAATATTCTCAAAATGAAATAGAAAGACGTCGTTTGGAGCAGCAGAAGATGAGCAATAGAGACGAGACGAAGCGACGAGAAGTTAGCAGAAAATTAGAAGCCTATAGCAGTAGCTACAGGCCTCCAATCAACTGAAATAATTTCCAATCGATTAGAATCTTTATTGGTCAACTGCAAATTATTCCAATCGACTGGTTTTGGGTCAAAATTTGATCCGATGAGAGCTCTATCTCTTCAATCAACTGGGTTTTTCTGATCGACTGATGGGTTTTTCCAGTCGACTGTAGCTGTTTTTTCTATAGATTTGGGTCATAAATTTCAGGAGCAATTTCATATTTATAATGGTGTTTTGGAGTATCAACCGTATATCATGCATATCTTTGATCCAATAACTTAGATTATTTTAGACTACTATAAATAGGCTTGTATAAAAGTCATTGTAATGTGTGTGGAAAAAGTATTGTTTTAAAGATTTATTCTTGTAATCTTTTCAATGAATTAACAAAGTATTGTTTGGAGGAATTTGTCCGCACTTTTGTTTTTTCTTCTCCTCCCATCTCTTCTCAGATCTAATTGAGTACAGATTCTTGAGATAACTCTAACAAAATCAACTGCCAAATCAAATAAGTATCTAAATTATAAACCAATCAAAAAACAAAAAGAAGAAAATCGATATGTTAATGAATTCAATAGGAGATCGCCTGTTAGAATCCAATGCAATTTAAAATGGTGTTTCATATAGACAAATGAAATTTATTTGTAAAAAGATGCATTTTATGTTAACCTAACAAATTAAGCACCTTGAACATCTATATTAGATTGCATCGCTAATCAGAGTTCAACCAAATGCATCAAAAGTTTTATAAAAATGTGCAACTATCATGAAGAGCTCCATCATATGATTCGAGGATTTGGACAGTGGCCATTTAACTGCTGCATCTTTTAAGTGTAATATTAGTCGCTTTCCCATTTCCTAGCTCGACATAACCATTAGACCCCAACAAGTTCAATCAAATATATGAAGATTTGCAACTTTTGATGAAACTTCAAACGTAATTTCTATCTTATTTGACACTCACATGTTTTGAGATATTAAGATATCAACCTGAGATATGAACCGAGATATGATTCTGAGATTTGAAACCTAGCTATGAGGTGGTTTTTATTTTGCATATTAACCAAAGTTTTAAAACGCGAAAAGCGTACATGAGGCGAGACGAGACGTAAGTCTTAAAACGTTGAGATGCAAGTTTTTCAGGTAAACATTGAGGCATAAGTTATCATTGCTTTGTTATTATTAATTTTTGATTAGTACATAAAAGTTAACGATTAATCAAAATTGTAAATATATACAACATAAACACTTAACTTTAAAAGGTTCGGTCCTAGTGATTCTTTATTATTCATTCATAAAACTATAAAAACAAATTTAAGCACTTGATAACATACATACGATTCAATTTTTTAAAGAATTTGTATTCACTTTTCAGCTCCGTAATGGTGTTTTTTTTCTTCCTCTTCTATTTGTCTTCGATTTTTTTTAGATTTTGAAATGATCTTTGATCGATTTTAGTGGAATCAATCTCGATTACAAGCAGTAAAAAATAATGTAAGTTGTTTTATTTATTTTTTCTTCTACAAATTCAAATCGATCCGCAAAATTAATTCGGAGATTCAATATCTATTCGGAAATTTTCTTTAAATAGCAATGGGAAAATCTATTACATAGCTCTCGATCATTTTTTCAAAAATAATCTTACTTAATCATGTCGACACTGAAAGTGAAAAGTAAAAAAACACTGACGTCCAATTTCTTAAAATTTATTCTTTTTTTGTTTTCCATTTAATAATTGAAATTTAATAACTTTTGTTGGTGTCGATATTTATAGCTGGAAGTACAAAAAATTTAGTCGCATGCCTCAACAGTTTGAGGCGTGCGAGACGTACACTTCATACGTTTTTTATGCCTCAAGTTGTTGAGGCGTAAGCTTTAGAGATTAAAAAACCTTTTGGCGAAAGCCTCAAGGCGTTTTATCTTCCATTTCCTCGAGCCGCTCCTCGAGGCAAGTATCGGGACAGGGTTTTTAAACAGTGATATTAATATAATCAAAGCACAATTAGGCATTTTTAACACTGCTTATTGGCAAGATCCTTGGCACTCAGCTATTTCATTTGCCTCCCTCTTTCCAGTGTTTATGATATTGCTACTAATAAGGCTATTAGAGTGATCAAAGCCTTTGATGGTAGGGAGTGTAGCCTACTAGACACTAGTGTTTTTCATGTAATAGAATGTATCAAACAAGTGTTTGGGAACTTGATTAGCTGTATATTATAAGTTGGATTTTGCTTAAAATGAGAAACATCAATCTGCTGTTTGTGACTTCTAAGTAAAATAATTGACATGTTGCTTCTAAATAATTAAAAACAAATGTTGCATTTATTAAGTTTCGGCATCCCTGCATATTCATCTCAATACGCGTGCACTTCACCGTGCCACGGTCGAAGCTTTCGATGCCGGCATCATGATTGAACATCCAAACATCGTCTTCCATTGGGCATATAATTTGATCTTGGCAAGACTTTTTGTAATTAAAGGAACCACGATTACTTCAAATATCTTGCAATGTGGGACTTTTTATTCCATTCAATCTACGCATTCACACCATTTACAATGCGAGTCACACCTAACAGTATCTCTATGAAACCCAAGTTCAACGGATGGGAGGAATTAAGCAGCTGGTGCCACTATCCTGGAAAAGGATCCACGGGACAAAGAGAAAGCAATCACTAGGTCTTTCTACTAGAGACCCATTGATGATCCATTCCGTCCTGTCCAGGGATGGGTAGTATAATTGGTTTTGACAGATTTAAGAAAGCAATGAAGATGATGATGAATAAGGCAGGTAAGATGATGATGAATCCAAACACTCTCTAAGCAAAAAAGGTAAATTTATCAGACATTGCATTAATCCATTTATAGTATACAAGTTGATTATTGTTCAATTATCCTACATTTAGAATTAAATCTAACCTAAGATATATCAGTGGAATAATTTCACTCAATTTATACACAATCAATCAGAAAAAATAAAAACATAATAAACCTCTGTTGAATTTTTGACATACATGTACTGATGGGCTTTGCGATCTAAGCCTGACATATTATATATCGATCCCGTATAATTTACAACTTATCTTTCCACTGTTATCCATTTACAATTAAATCTAACATATGGTAAATCATTCCCATAATTTCACACAACTTATCCAAAGTAACAAGCCAGTCAAGGAGATCAAAAATTAAGAAAATACCTCAGTTGAATTCTCGATATTCATCAACTGGTCAACAGTGCAATGAGGCAAAATTCGTTCCAAAAGTAATTCATCAGTATACCCTACGTTTCCAATATATCTCAAGTTATCTATGGCTTTTTGCACGCATAGATCTACCAAAGTCGGGATTTTTCTATCTGCAATCATTTTTTGCTTCGCAGAAATCGAAGATTTCTTCGACTTGAAGACGTTGAATCCTAAATTTAGAGAAGTTAACCACTAAATTGAGAAATGTTTCAACAGAATGTCGAAATGATAATCATTAATATTTTTGACCTTACCTGATTGTAAACTCCTGGGATTAGATCGATGAAGATTTCATGATATCATAATAAAAATGAAATTCTGTGGTGAATTTGATGTTCTTATTTCTGCGCTGTTAGCTTTTATCGGTCACTTTTTTTAATATAATCATGCTGTGTAATTTAATGTTTAAACTAACCTTATTATTAAGGAAACTGCTAGTTTAACCGACTGAAAAATAAAGTTACAAAATGAGCATATCGGAAATGGGGGCGGCAGTTAATGTCATTTTATGTCGACATTTATGTTTACAGCAGCATAAATTGAGAAACTAGCATTCCCTTTCTTCAGCATTTTTGTTTCATTAATGACCATGCCATAAAATATCCTTAGAAATACTAAATGATAGTCGTTTACGGGATTATTATAGAAAAGAAAAAAGGAGAAAATATCTACACTATTTACCATAAAATTTATGTTGTGGCTTGTTCACGTATAACTTTGTTTTTTTTCCTTTTTTCCTTACATTTTCTCAAAAATTTTAAAATAATCTCAATATTCAACATTAATCCACCGTAATGCCCCATAATAAAAAATTAAAGTCATATTTGTTTAGACAACGCGTGAATTTCTTTCCGTTTTAATTCTTCTTCATCAATTCAATTTTATGTTAAAATAGATTTTCTTTAGTTCATCGTTGTTCCTCCTGTTTAACTTGGTCCATAAGATTTGTTTTACCACATTTATTTAAGTTATCAAAATTAGGGTTTTGTTCTGGATTTAATCTTCGGTTCTGCTTTTTTGTGTTGTTTTGCTAAGTTTCGTTAGATTTGAAGTTTTCTCAATTTTGACAATATATCTTTAATTTTGTCGTTATTGATAACTCTAAGGTATAATATACATTGAAGAACTCAATTTTAAATCTTTATAGCAATATTAAACTTGATTTTAGTTTGTTCGGTGTAATCTAGTAGCAATATACTTATCTTTTGGCCTTTTATTGAATATTAATTTCAGTTTGTTAATTAAATTTGTACATGTCTTTGAATTACAAGATGAGTTGCATCCATGTCAGATGTAATATGCCTTGAATGTTTGAATATTTGTTTCATAAATAAGTGAAGAAACATTTATCGACTTACATTTACATTTACATTCCTAAATTGTACTATAATCAATATATCTTTTTTCTCACTTTCCTAATTCGTCTATGTTGTTTATTTGCTACTCTTGTTTTTTCTTAACACTACAATTATGACTTTATAATTTTGTTCACTATAATTAAAATATATGGAGCGTGTCGTTGTTTATGGTTAAGCAAAAACAGTGTTGGAAATACCCATTTATTTACTTAGGTTTTTTTAATGACTTTCAATTTGTATGTTAAAGAACTATAATTTGAGTCAAGTGCCAAATTTTCTTAACATTTGATTTTATTTAAGTATTAGTATCAAAGTAGCTGCCTTTTACATCATTAAGTGGTTGTCGGGCCAAAAAAATTATTCTAACCTTCAATAATAAAATCAAAAGCTAAGCAACACAAATATTAATGAAGAAGTTGTCATAGTCAAACATATAAAAATTATTGTCATTAGTCCTTTATTGCAATTTACTAATTTTGATTTGACCTAATTTGTTGTTGAATTCTCAATCAAACTGTTACAAATTTCTTAAGTTATAAATGAGATAGAAGAAGAAAAAGATTTAGAGGAAAAAGGCGTCTTCTTCTGTAGGGGTATGTGTCTATTTATAGTAAAATTACACTTTTGGATATTTGACGCGTGGCATATTGCGGCCTTTGAATGACCATGGTTTTTGGAAATATGATGATGTGGCACATTAGGGATGTGAAATGTGGCATTCTTGAGATGGTCTACTGTATCATTATAACTCTTCTCACTTTTGCTGACGTGGCATTAGCTACCAATGGATCATTGACAAGTAGATTAATTCGTGACTTTGATAGAACTTTTATTGCATAGCCGTGATAACACTTCATACTTCATATACCCGATAGCTTCCATAATTCTGATAGCTTCATGTCATTGATTGCTTCCTCACTATGATGGCTTTATACCCATGATAGCTTCATACATGTGACTGCTTCACATCTTCGATGGCTTATATAACTAATATAGCTTCATAAACTCGATATCTTCGTAGACTCGATGGTTTCATAAACCTGATAGCTTCATTGGCTCAATGGGTACCTTTTTATGAAATTCTTACTTTTATGTTGATGTTGAGTTATGGGTATAAGATTTTCCCCACCGCTACCTGAAGAAAAAATTTCTTTTCTTTTATTTAACATGTTTGAATTTTAACGTCTATATTCTCACGTTACTTTCCCACTTTAGTACATCCTCTTTTTAAGACCCATGGTATTCTTTTGACCAGTTACTCTATCCGTTGGATTGTTTTATTTTAAATCAATGATTGTATTTTAACCTCAATATTCCCTATAAATACCCCGAAGTCTACTCAAATTAGTTTTTTCTCTCACAAATATCATTATCCTCAAAACTAAACAATTGCTTTTGCTTTAGTTTGAAATTTTTGACTTCTTCCAATTTCAATTATTCAATGTAATTTTCCACTCTTTTGCCTAATTTCAGTTATTTTATTATTTTCGTAAGTCGTTTAATGTGGTTTGGATCCAACAATTTAGCTAGATTACACTATTTCCCTTATTATAGTTCGATGGATTATAATTTGCATCAAATTTGAAGTATGTTTGGTCAACTAATATCTTATTGGTTTTTGAAGAAAAATCTTACTTTGATTTGAAAAATATTTTTTCATAAAGGTGCGAGTGTTTGTGGACTTTTATTTTGGCATTGATTTGTAAACTTTGAAGTACACCACGTTTCATGGACGCAATCGCTGTTTCATAAACACGATAGCGCTATTGTGTTCCATAAACATGATATGGCTTATACTTCATAAACACGATAGCTCTTATACTTCGTAAACACGCTAGTCTTTATACTTCATAAACATTATAGTTTTTTATTTCATAAATACTATAGTTTTTTTTAGTACATAAACCCTATAGATTTTATACTTCATAAGCATGATAGCTTTCATACTTCATAAACATGATAGTCTTTATACTTCATAAAGGTAATTTGTACTTCGTAAACATGATATTTTTTATACTTCATAAACACGATAGTTTTCATACTTCATAAACACGATACCTTTCATACTTTATAAAGATGATAGCTCTTATACTTCATAAACGCGATAGCTCTTATACCTCATAAACACGATAGCTTATTTTACTTTATAAACGCCATAGCTCTTATACTCCATAAACATGATAACTTTCATGTTTTATAAAGATGGAGAAGTTTATAATTCATAAACATGGTAGCTTTTATACTATATAAACACGACAACTCTTATATTTATAAACATGATAGCCTTTATACTTCATAAACACGATAGTCGTATACCTTATAAACATGATAGTTCTTATACTTCACAAACACGATAACTTCTGTACTTCATAAACATGATAGATCTAGGTATATATATTTCATAATTCTTCGTATTTTTGATAAAACACTCATCACACACCATTATATATAGATATATTTAAATATTTCATTTGATTATGTTCATTATTTAATAATAATGGGTAATTAATAAATAAGGAAGAAAAGTACAGAAATTTATATATTTAAAGGAAGAATTATACTTGGAGTAAAAAAGATTCTAGCTACATCCAAAATGGAGCTTTTGACAAAAAAGAATTGATTAGCCCAGTTAACATCAACAATAAGTTCGTTGTTTGAGGGACACAGGCGAAAGGTGTTATCGATGGTTGCATCTTAACCCTAATGATATGTGTGAGCAAGAAAAGAGTCTGAGCATCCAAGTCTTCCAACTGAAGTTCTTTAAAAATATATTTTAAGAGAGTGAATATATGTATAAGAGTTTTGAAGTAAGTTGAATAGGAGTCATTTCAAGAAAGAAAGAGTCTTGTTGATAAGTGGGTTGAAAGGAAGATAATATGAGTGCTAGATGTGAATGGAAGTGAAGACTAAATATCCTTCTTGGATTTGTCCATTATGTCGGTAAACAAAGAAGGATATTTAGTCTTCACTTCCATTCACATCTAGCACTCGTATTATCTTCCTTTCAACCCACTTATCAACAAGACTTATTCTTTCTTGAAATGACTCCTATTTAACTTACTTCAAACTCTTATACCTATATTCACTCTCTTAAAATGTATTTTTTAAAGAACTTCAGCTGGAAGACTTGGATGCTCGGACTCTTTTCTTGCTCACACATATCATTAGGGTTAAGATACAACCATCGATAACATCTTTCGCTTGTGTCCCTCAAACAACGAACTTATTGTTGATGTTAACTAGGCTAATCAATTCTTTTTTGTCAAAAGTTCCATTTTGGATGTAGCTAGAATCTTTTTTACAACAGGTATAATTCTTCCTTTAAATATATAAATTTCTATACTTTTCATCGTTCTTTATTCATATGCCGACGTAACTCTTTACAAGTTCCTCATCTAAAGTTGTCGACCCCAAATGCTTAACCAAAATAGACATCTTTCGGAAAATGAGAGAGTACTCTAGGAATAGAATGGGACTCCTCACAAAGGAAATATTACGAAGATACGATTTGATTCAGTGTTCCCATCGAATTCTGGGCGAACCTCCATACATAAGAAAGGATAATCAAAGGGCTTTATTTTTTTGCATTAAAGGAGCAAACAATTTCACCTTTAACGGTCTTGATTAATGTACTATTTTTAATAGTTCAGGGTATTTTTCAGGTGCTTCCTCATCCTAATAATAGATGTCACCTTGAAATTGTTTATGCTTGCCTTATCTTATATAAATTTTCAAATGAAAATTTAGTAGACACTTCTCTTCTCTCTTCTGATAAAAGGAGTGTCAAGGACCTAGATCTTGAATGTCTATAACTAATCCTTCTTATCGCCTCAATATCATAATTGAAGAGATTACTTCATCTTCTCTTACTTGATAGAGTTAGGGGTATGCTCTAGAAGCAATTATGTAATTTGTTGCATATATCTAACTTGATAACCAATCTTATTCGAAATAAAAAGTGTTTTCTTTCTATTATGTACTTGATATAATGTGTTATATTAATTAATTATTTAATTAAAAGTATATTTAATAAAAAAAATCATAAATGGTATGTTTTGTGATAGTAGTTACAACGTGTTATAACCGTGAGTAATTTATCGCAATGAAAACAAATATACCATTTTGAATATTCCTAGTCAAGATGCGTCGAGATTGGATATCGATATATCCATTGAGACTAGAGTACGTAACGCTCTCCAAATGTTGGGCAGTGTATTACTCATGACTGTTGAGGGCACCTAAGGGTTACGTACGGATTGATATGGATAATTATAGAACGACTCACTCGATAGTTTTCTGTTGGTTGATATAACCAAGGTCAAATAGAAAATATTGATGTGAATGATTTACACAATTCTCTCGTCTTGAGAATATTGTCGATCTTAACATGACGTACATCGAGTGACTATAATCGAGTTGAGTGGAAGTATTGGAAGTGATGCACTGTTCAAGAGAGAATTCTCTCCTCGGTTATATGGTGTTAGTATCACGGTCAACTCAAGTCAACTCAAAGTCTAAGTCTTTGGCCAGAGCAATGCGGTTAATAATAATTGTTATTATTGACTCAAGGATTTTGTGTTTGGACTATAGAGTTGAATATGGCGATATTGGAATTTTGACCAATAACGTATTCCATAAGCCCAAAGTGATATAGTTTTAATGAAGAGAATTGGTGTAAATAAAAGTTACACCCGGGTAACGCTTAAAAAAGTAAAATTTGATTTTACCGAAACCAAGTAAGTGATAAATTTGGCCAAAATATCACACCACTTGCTGAGTGATGCCTGAAGGTTAATACTCAAATAGTTTGATATTAGTCACTGGCCAAATTTATACCTAATGAGTCACACAATCGAAACGATGAATTCTTCTTTGACCAAACAATTTAATTAATTTATTGTTATAAATTAATTAATATTTATGAAATACTAATTGTAAAATTTGACTATGATTTGATGATTAAATACTATTAGATATATTTATGATAGTTATATATATATCAATCGATATACGATATCGATGATCGATTAAATTTAATTTAATTACATAATATTTTATTTTGGGCTTAAATGGGTTTAAGGCCCATCATAGGATGGAAATTTTGGCTGAAAGGAGATGACATAGGTGGCTTATATTAGGGTTAGAAAGGTTTGATTTTGGATGATTCGGATTAAAAGAGAACGAATATGAGATCAAATCCAATTTTCTCTCATTTCCATCCACTATATAAGCATCCTAACCTAATTAGATCTGATCTTTTGTTGCCTCTTCATCCTTCCATTGTTGGCCGAAAATGCACCTTAGTGCTCCATCATATCAAGCTCAAATCAACTCAAAGTCGATTACTATCCGATAGTCAAAGGTCAACGATTAAAGAACCAGCAATCTGCCGAACCGAAAAGATTTCCAATGGGAGAGTTTACCCTTTCAAAGTGTGCTTCAAGGCTTTGTTACTTAGGTATGTTTTTATCAAATAATAGTTTACAATTTTCTGAATAATAAAATATTAAGTATAAATTATTATTATATTGTTAGTTATGCGACGTTTCTTATATGTATTAACGCTGTCAGTTAGTTTGGTTATATGTATATATATATACTTATAAATCAAATCTATACAGCTGTCTAATATATATATATTTATATATCGTTTAATTATATAAATATGTGTGGTTTATATTTAATTGCAATATCATACTATGGTTAAAACTGATCATATAATTATATATATAACTTTATAGGAATAGTAATTTTTGACAGTAAATTAATTTTTATAATTATTTGTTAATATTTAATATTATTTAAATCAATATACTACAAAAATAAATTATATAAAATCAAATATGTTATGAAAATTATCTTTGTTAATTTTATAAAATTATTTTATCATAAGATAAGCTTTTGGCCAGAAAATAAAAATAAAAAAAAGATCATTTTTGCTATTTTCAAAAATTATTATTATGATCGGTCGAAAATTAATAAATTAATAATAAAAGTAAAATTTAACTTGAAGAAAATATGGAAAAAAAATTAAATATCATATATGATTTACTAGAAATTTAAATTTTGGAAAAATGTTTCGAAAATAATTTTTTATTAATATTTTATGTAATTTCGAACAATTATTCAATTTAAAAAATAAAATTTATTAATAAATTTTTTTGGTGCTGTACATTTGATCTGGAATTTAAAAAATTATTTTGTTAATTAATATATATTTATGTGTGTGTGTGTGTATCATTTTTTAAATAAAATATTATTTTATCATTATGTGTGTGTATATATATTAGTAAAAGATACACACACACATACATATATTATTCACGGTTTAAAAAAATTATATATATATATATATATATTATTTTAATATTTAAATTAATTATTTATATTAAAATAGATGTATTATAATAATATGCATATATTTACATATTATTGATATTTTATTTATAAATTTTATATATATAATACATACTTAGATATATTTAAATATCTTTCATTTACATATAATTATTTAAACAAGTTAATACACACACACATGTAATATTTATATATAAATAATAATTTCATATGTATACATACGTATATTTGGACAACATACATTACATATCGGGTAAGCTAACCTGTCTGGTGCAGCGTAAATGCCAACGTCTATATACGGGAATGTTATACCTTACACGGGCTGGCATGTTACACTTGCACACACATACATACACACACACACAGATATATATATATATATATATATATATATGATACACACACATACATACATGTATTAAATAAAACAGTATCATTTATAAATTTAAACAGAGTAAAAGATTTTATTTAAATATTATTTAGAAATGCTCTAAATGAATTAAACTTCATAGGCCCAATAAAGATCCAATAAGAGAATTTTTTTTAAATTCACCTGTAACTTCTGCTGAAGATTTGTCCAGTTCCAACAATGGTATCAGTGCCCAATAGCCTATGCGGCCTAAATTAGTCATGTTAGGGTTAATTAATTAGAACATACCCATATGGTAGGGTGTCTAGAAAAGTAGTGTCAAAGGTTGGGTTTGTGTAATCAAGTACTCTGCTCTACCTGCCTACTAGTTGGCCCGAAATAATGAGGTAAGCCTGAAAAGTTATCTCTAATAAAAAAGACCCAATTTGAATTGAGCCTCGGGCTAATTTCAAAATTATTTGGAATTAAAATAAAAATTTTAAATTTAAAAGTTAAATTTAAAATAAGAAAAATATTATAAATGTTATAATATAAATTTTCACATTGTTTTGAAAATTGAAAATAAAAGGTTTTTAAATTTAAAAATTAATATAATTAATGTTATAATATAATGAAAATTTTCAAAATTAATATGAATAAATTTTGAAATTTATAAAATTTATCAGTAGGATTAATAAAAATATATAAATTAATTAAATAAGTTAACTAACGAAATGTATATACATGTATTATATATGTTAATATATCTTATGATATTTTAAAATGTATAAGATATCATAAGTATACATGTATGTATACAAGATGAATTTCGAAATTAATATAAATTTAATTAAAATTGTTTGATTAAATAAATTAATTAAAAGGTTGATTAATTAATTAATGTACACATATATTTGATATGGTTATACTCTAAAAGTTATAGTATATAATAATTATTTAATATAAATGTTATATTAAAATTAATTAAATAAGATTTAATTAATGTAATATTATACATAAGACCATTATATAAGTAATATGAAATATAAAAGTTATATAATAATAAAAATTATATAATATGAATGTATAAATTAAAGGTTGAGCAAACTCAAGCTAGAGATGTTATGTATGGTATTTTTTATTGGTATATCAGATAGACGAGGTAAGGTAACTATATGTATTTGTTGAGAAAACTCAAGGTACATACACTAAGACCGTCGTGATATGGTAGGTACGAGTGAATAATTTCATTTTGATTTGTTGAGCAAACTCAAGGTCGAAGTGAAATTAGGACAAGGTATCAAGGGTTAGTAATTATATGTGATACAACCGATAAAAATTTAGTTATATATCGTCCGTATGGTTATGGCTTGTTGAGCAAACTCAAGGTCAGAATTCCAAGACGGACGGTCCTAACACCCACTAGTGAAGTCAAAAGAATTTTATGTTTTGACTTACGGTTTGGTGAAACATAAAAGACTAGTAGGGGCCTTATTGGAAAAATAAAATGATAACATTTAACCATTCCAATATTGTAAGAACATATGCTATATATTGTTATAATAATCTACATTGATAAATTTGTGCATTTAATATGATTGACAAAACGTTTGTCAATTAAGATGCACTAATGAACTGAATTGAAGTTTGACAAATAGAAATATAACATATACTTACTAATAAATGCTTCTTGTATGTTAAAGTTTCAAGACCCATGCAAGTACCTAATTTTACACACTTAATACATTCGTAATTTGGTCGCTTATGTATTTATTTGGTCGAGACCGTATATTGGATTCTACGAGTTTCGAACTCAAAAGCAATACAATATTATTGATATTTGATCCATATACAATCGTATATAAATGTTATATGGCGAATGGTCACAATTTCTAATATACAATATTTCGATGAAATTAGTTAATTCGAAAAATCAAATAAACCATAGTGAAAGATCGAGTATTTAATTTGATTGACCGCGATAAAGATCACATTGTGTTAAATGTAACACAAGACCAAAACTATAATATAGATCCGAGGACTCAATTGTTGATTATGTTAGTTTGATTAGTTTAGGCAAAGTTTAAGATATTTGATGCCTTTAAATCTTAAGGATAATCGAATGCGCTTTTATAAAGATTTCGTTATGATATTGCAGTAAAGGTTTTTTTTTGAATGGTTTGATAATTTAGAAAAGAAAACGAATGTATATGAGTAAATGTGTTTTAAGGTACAGTTAGGGTAAAGAGAGTGAATGGTCACTTCTACTTCATAAAGAAACATCGGAGACGAGAATTATAATAATAGTGATTAATACTAACATTGAAATAAGAAATATAATTTCTATTCTGAATTGTATTTTCATATAGAATTTTTTTATGAGATTTATTTCTTTGAGTTTAAGATATTTGATCAAAGGACTCCCCACTGTAAACGAGTTACGGTATATGAAATAAATTATCTATATTAAGTGAATGATCGACCTCCAAATTCAGCTAACTATCATAGTAATAGCGGAAATAGTGGAAGCATGCCATATAACACTTAATACATAATGATGTATTGATAAGGTATAATCGAACTTTGTTGAACAAAGCACAATTAATGACGAGTGAAGTTAAGTTAAATTCTTTTTATAAGGCGTGTACTTAATAGTAGTACACAAAGGTTAAAATTAATATGTAACGCCCCACCCCGAGACCTACACTAACAAAGGGTACTATTGGGTAATACTGCTGTTAGTGTAGAGAATAGGGCTGGTTAGGAGCGACCATCTGTAAAATTGTTTTGGACAAGTATCGAATGCGTCGAATAATATGACTATATTTTTCTTTCTTACCAGCGGTAATTCGACATTTTCGATCGAGGCACAAAATAGGTTTACTATAATTCAGAACAATACACAATATAATATGTATCACAGAATCAGATGTCGCAACAGAAATAATATACATCAATATCTTCTAAAAAGAACAAGTCTACAAAAGAGAATACTAGACTCACATTTATATACATATACATCCATAACCACTAACATGTCATATACTTATCTATAAAAGTCTACACAAGAACAAACATTTATATACAAGACTCAAATGGTACATCATGAATAATAATATCATCAATTAAAACTCCTTAAGCTAGCTCACATCCAAAGCCACTGAATTCCTGTACTTGTCAAGTCTCGGCCTGACCCGAGCATTAAAATAACACCTAAGTCGGACTGTCTCTAATTATCACAAAAGGTGAGATACTGGTAATAATAACCTACATAAATGTCTAGGATAATATCCATAGATGTACTTCACTAACACAATAATACTTTATTTAATGCTTCACAATTTTATGGTTAAGTTTTTGTGCTCATTTGCAACACTCATCAAAGTCAAAGCAAGCACAACAATAAGGGCATAGATAATTACATCCAAATATGCAAGCAATAGACTTGTACTTCACAAGTCGACACAATATATACGCACTTCGTGTACCAACATAAGAGATTGCACTTTGCAAATATAATTCTCTAGAAAATGAGTATCACCAGATGGGCCTGAAAACCCATTTAATCCGCCAAAATAGAATGCTCCAAGATCGAGTCCGAAAACTCGACAGATAAATAAGTATCATCCACTTTCGATTAGTAATTATAATAGTGTAGACTAATTCCCATAACCACTTGACGACACTCAAATAATTACTAAAAGCGAGTAAATCCTACTCGTGCAATTAAATATTCATTTATAATAAAATAGTTTTGCTTTAAAATATCATTTAAAACATTGATTCAAAAAGATTTATAATAATAATATATATAATAGAAACACGATTAAATTCATATTTATACTTATTTAAAAATTTATTCGAAACCACTTTATAATTATTACTATATACATATTTATCCAAATACACTTCAATTTACACACACACACACACAGATTGTAAGCCATTAGCCAAAACAATAGACTTTCCTTTAGAAAATGAATACAATCAGTGTAATCGCAAGGCAATATAAAGTAGTTTCTTCTATGTAAACAAGAGTTCTCTAAAACAAGGTTTGGACTTCCCGAAATTGAGCAATAGTTCATCATAATTGCACTTTAAAATAATCTGCACAAGCCAAGCAAACATCATGCAAAAAGGATCACAACCAAGTCACATAACATACAAGAGAAGAATCATGCAAACAAGGAGTCAAATGGGAAAGCAGGAGGCACCAAAACATCACCTGGGGCTCTGCCCAGGTGCATGACCAATGCACCGATTTAGAGAACCGGTCCACCGGTTGCTTTGCCTGGGCTGAATCCTAGGTGATTTTTGATGCCTTTTGGTGGTCTATCGGCGGGGATTTTTGTTCTTTGATAGTTACAAGGGTATTGATTTCTAGTGTCATGCAACCCTAAATACAACTACAATTTGATGATTAAAGAGATCATAGAACAAGGGTTTTAGTGACTGAAATTAGCATAGCTAAAGACACAACCAACACAAAAGATTGAAATCAGTTCAACATTAAATTCATCTAACTCAACACCACATCAAATTGAATTCAAAATAGAGATAATTATGAGGCTTAACTCACCTTTTTTTCTTGAGTTAGACAATAATTTACCATCATAGCTTGCAATTACTTCACTAGAAAATCCTAGACTTGATCTCAACCAAAAAGAAGCACAACGAGAAATCAATTGCTGTCTAAATTGAAATCTATTGATTCTATAAGATTGAAATTATAGTTTGAAAGCATTACCTTGATTTTCTCTTAATTTAACTAAATTTTCTTCTATTTTAAAATCACTAATTTGAAAGAGGAATTGAAAACCCTAGCTTGCTCTTGTTTTTTATTTTAGAATTGAGAGGAGTAAAAAGAAGGTACAGTTAGTTCTTTAAGAAGGGAATTATCTCCTTTGAGCACTAATGGGCTAAAAATAGATTAAACCCAAATCCTTTTTTAATTAAATTTAAAAGACTTAACAAAATACACTATTTCCTACAACTTGAGCTATCATTTTTCCACTTGATTCCAACTCTAAAAATTCATGTGATTATTCTAAAATTAAGTTCATCACTTAACCCTCATAATTAAATAGCGAAACAAAATTTTAGTAATCATCAAACCCTTATTTTTATTATTGAAAACAAGGTATTTTTCATTTTCTAAAATAAGACAACATAACACATAAATCAATTTAACTCCAAAAATTTCCATTTTCACTTAAATAAAAATTACACATTATTAAAAAAAACACTAACACATTGTTTAACAAGTTTTAAAACAAGAATTTAACATCAATAAATTACATATATTTCTTTACAGTATTATCCCAAATTTAAATATCATTATTCCAACTTCTAATTTCAATTATCTTCAAGTAAAATAATTAATATTCTAATTTCTTTAATTTTAATCTTAAATCATTCTATTTAGACAAAACTAAAAATCAGGGTTGTTACATAATATCACCCAAAGAATAGTTTGCAAACCATATAAGATAAGGGTTTATAAGAAATCCCTACATATCTTAGGTCAAGGAGTTGGCAGGTTGCACCGAGTCGAAATACTGCATGTAATAATTATAAGTAAGGGATGTTATATGAATCGTCCCAAGAGAATTTTAGAAACGATAGTCATTAGATGAATAATTTATGTTGTGAACATAAATATATTATGAACTAATGCAAAATCAGTTTTATACAAGGCAACCCATAAAATGTTAATAAATGCCCGTTTCATTGCACTAAGAAACAATCGTTGTTTCAAAAAATATAAACTTCATAGCGAAGGAACCTTTTAAGAAATTGTTGGTCTAAAAATGGATTTGGATGTGATAAATTGATTATAAGGGATGAAATGAAATTGATCAAACCTAAATGAACACAAATACATTAGACGTCTAATTATTATTCTTGTACATTAAAGTGAAACCATGAGTTTTTGCCAACGTCAAGAATAAATACTTCTCGGTTGTTTAATTAAACCATTAAGAGTGTTAATTCTATGATATGGTATGATGTGCAAATAGTAATAGATTTCAAGTACATTATCAAAATATGATTTTGATAGTTGTATAAAAAATATATGATCTTTTGGCCACAAATGTACCTTTAGGATAAAGGCAAATATAGTTGGAATATAGTAAGCCACATTGATAAGAATAATACTGCGAATTTTGATTGTTGAAATTAACGTATCAGATTCACCGTTCGATGTGCTCAAGTTCGTTCGGATCTTACTCGTAAATTTATCACCCAGTATGACTTTATGTTTTGATATATATATATATATATATATATGTGTGTGTGTGTGTGTGTGTGTGTGTTGAAACAGGAAGTTCTGAATATAGATTTAAATTAGTCTGTTTGCACATAACAACCAAAGTATCTTGAAGTATGTGGGAGCGATATTGAGTTTGTGGGTATTTTAGATACAGTCCATGAATAGATATGAAAGTATCATTATGAAAAGCATCAAAATTGAACAAGTGTTCAGATGTATTAAATAGTTTGATTATCAGTCAATATGCATAGGAAATGTGAGTTCATAAGAAAGAATGTTACAAGGTACATAGATATTTCTAAACTATGAGTA
Organism: Allium fistulosum; assembly: GCA_030737815.1. NCBI lineage: Eukaryota > Viridiplantae > Streptophyta > Magnoliopsida > Asparagales > Amaryllidaceae > Allium > Allium fistulosum. The sequence goes on from CM060906.1 coordinate 334,425,708, forward strand.
AACAACACATTGTTGATTGTTAACGATGTACTTATGTTAAAATCAATTTTAGTTGTTTTAATACTTAACGTTGAATTTGTAAATGATGTCTTTTATAGTAAGTATAAAAGGTATTGGGAATGTCCCAAAACGATATGCAAGGATACCTTATTAAAATGTTTAATATGGAACATGTAAGATGGATTCCATATACATTGGCAATAGGAATTATCATACATGTTATATTGTCTACAATATCATGATTTGTTTATATATTTAATACAAGTCCAAATTGATATCACTAAATGGCTGTTAGGAGCACTCTCGTTATTTACGAAATACTAGAGAATTGTTTACAAAAACATCGAACTCCTTATGAAGGAGTGTTCGGGCTCAAACTTCATAAATGATATTGAGTATAATATGTCAATAATAAAATTCAAGTTAAGAATCTTTAAATTGGAAATGTTCCAAATAGAAGAGATTGTGGCTAATTCAACGAAAATGCCGAGTACATTGACTTGAATAGCGTCATAATAAAAGCAATGCATATGTATTAAATGCACAAATTCATAACCGAGCCACGGGCAATTCTAAATGTTGAGAATCTCATAACATTGTTATATGCTAACAATGTCATGATATAATTCATAAGAGAACTTAGAGCTCACTGGAAATTGAGAGACATGCTCTGAATTGTTCCACATGATATATGCAGTTTATCATTATCGGAGAGAGTTGATTCATATAGTAGATAATTGAAACATATAACATGCCCGTTCACCGAGGGACTGACCTAATTGGTTTGAGGAAACCGATTGGGGAAGTTGTAATAAGATTCCAGAATTGACCCCAAGTGTAAGTGGGAGATTGATAGAGTTAGTGGTATTCCCTAGGGGCTATTATGTAATTTGTTACATATATCTAACTCGATAACCAACCTTTTTCAAAATAAAAGGTGTTTTATTTCTATTATATACTTGATATAATATGTTACATTAGTCAATTAATTTAAATTAAAATATATTTAATAGAAAATCCATAAATGGTATGTTTTGTGATAGTAGTTACAGAGTGTTGTAACCGTGAGTAATTTATTACAATGAAAACATATATACCATTTTAAATCTTCCAAGTCAAGACGCATGGAGACTGGATATTAATATATCTGTTAAGACTAAAGTACGTAACGCTCTCCAAATGTTAGGCAGTGTATTACTCAGTACTACTAGGGGCACCTAAAGGGTTACGTACTGATAGTTACTAGATAATCATGGAATGACTCACTCGATAGTTTTTTGTTGATTAATATAATTAAAGTCAAATAGAAAATATCGATGTGACTGATTTACATAGTTTTCTCGACTTGAGAATACTATCGATCTTCAATATGAAAGCTCCGCTTTGATTATTGTCAAATCATGCATGACGTCCATCGAATGACTATAGTTGGTCGAGTGAAAGTATCAGAACTAAAGCACTATTCAAGAGAGGATTCGTCTCCTCGGTTATATGGGTTATTATCACAGTCAACTCAAGCTAACTCATAGTCAAAGTCTCTGGCCAGAGCAGTTCGGTTAATAATAACTGTAATTATTAAACAAAGGATGTTGTGTTTGGACAATATGGGTGATACTGGAATTTTGACCATTACCAAATTCCATAAGTCCAAAGTGACATAGTTTTGACGAAAACAATTAATGTAAATAAAAGTCACAACCGGTAAGCTTAACCATGAATTTTACCAAAACCAAATAAGCGGTAAATTTGACTAAAATGTCACACCACCTACTAAGTGATGTGTGAATGTTAATATTTGAATAGCTTGATATTAATCACTGACCAAATTTACATCTTACGAGTCACATAGCTGAAACGAAGAATTCTCATTTGACCAAACGATTTAATTAATTTATAACTGTTATAGATTAATTAAATTAATTAATATTTATGAAATTTTAATTGTAAAATGTGATTATGATTTGATGGATACATATTATTAGAAATTTATAATAGTTATAGATATATTAATTGATATACAATATCGATAATCGATTAAATTTGGTTTAATTGCATAATATTTTATTTTGGGCTTAAATGTGTTTAAGGCCCATCATAGAGTAGAAATTTTGACTGAAATGAGACAGTATAGGCGGCTCATATTAGGGTTAGAAAGGCTTGGTTTTGGATGGCTCAAGTTAAAAGAGAATGAGTATGAGATCAAATCCACTTTTCTCTCTTTTCCATCCACTATATAAGCATCTCTAACCTAATTAGATCTGATCTTTTGCTGCCACTGCATCCTTCCATTGCTTGCCAAAAATACACCATAGGTGCTTCATCATGTCAAGCTCAAATCAACTCAAAGTCGATCACTATCTGATAGTCAAAGGTCAACGGTTCAAGGATTAACAATCTGCCAAATCGAAAAAGTTTTGAAGGGGAGACTTCATCCTTTGAAAGTGTGCTTCAAGGCTTTGATACTTAGGTAAGCTTTTATCAAATAACAGTTTACAATTTTCTGAATAATAATTTATTATGTATATTGTAACACCCCGACATGGGAAATATAATTAAAAAGAAATTAAAAGTGCATTTGGTACAATGGTAACAGCGCATGTTGACTTCCTTAGTGACCAGGGATCAAGTCCTGTTGTCGCCCGAAATCTTGAGCGATGTTTTTATTAGCTGGTTTGTTTCCAACGATTTTCCTACGTATTTCAGAGTTGTTTCTGACATGTGGCGGCTTCCCATTCGCTCCAGTGATGTAATAGGATGAGATGGCTAAATTTTATTGGTTGAGTGATGTGTATGGGCTAGAATGGATAACCATTAAGTGTATGAAAGAACCAGATTTAATCTAAAATAATCTAATGGATTATATTCACTCAAATAATTTATAAATAAACCATCTAACCTAAACATAATCTCTTGTTTAGCAATCGCCATAATTCTACAATAAAATTAGCGTGTATTATTCTTCCTCCTTTTCTCTACTAAATAAACAAATCTCTACCAAATTAAATTATCTATATATATTCAAGCAATTTGGAGAATTTAGAAAAATCAAAGAGAGAAAGATTAAAGCAAAGCTTTTTCAAATTTATGCAAGCTTAAGTGCCATGTGAGTGGGAATTAATATGAAATAGAAAAATATAGTAGTTCAATTTCAGTTCTTTTCTGGTACGTTAATATGAATTAATTTCCATTATTAATTGAGAATAGATGTAAATTATTGCAACTTCTTCTTCCACTTCTTAAATCTAATTCATGTTTGGTTTAAAATATGTGACATATAAATTGTCTATTCACGTTTTATGGCATAAATAAGATTGAAATTTATGTAAATTATTGTATCTTCTTCTTCTTCCACTTCTCAATTCTAATTCATGTTTGGGTTGAAAATGGAACAAACAAATTGTTATTCACGTTTCATGGCGTAAATAAGATTGATTTAATCAAGTTGAATTAGAATTGTTATTCAATTTCTAATGGTAGAACATGTTAGTTGAATAAATTCAGAATATGTTACTTGAATAAAATTATGGTTTTGGTTGATATAATTACATAATTTTGAATATGGTTTTGGGACAAAATTGGGAACTCTAATTGGCATAATTGTTTGTTTCATATGTGGCCTAAAAATGTAAAAGTGGAATTTTGTGTAATTAAATGGTTTGCGGCTATTGGATAAAAAATTTGTACAGATTAAATCTCTAAAAGGAGAACGTAAATTAGGGTGGAAAAAATGTAAATTAAATGGACCTTAAAGGCTAGTGTAAACTGCAACAAAATAGCATAAAATTTACAGACAAACCATATGGCCTGAACGCACATGAAATTGAAATACCATTTATGTAAGAAAAAGGGAAGATGTTCAATAACCAAATCGGATGTAAAAATGGCCTAAAGAAGATCAATGGAAATAAATAGTATGTAAACTGTAACGGTAAAATTAATTAATCTGGAAGTGATTTGGTAGGCAGACCTTGTAAAGGTCTGGATAGGTGTTTCATGTAGTTAAGACCAAAATATAGTTTTGGCTGTACGTACTAGGAGCGGGCAAGTCGGTTCGCAAGGATGTTTGTTACCTTTCGTAGGTTGCTAGTACGTAGGATATATATCATCTGCAATCGTAGGCTTCTTCATGCAGATCGACGCGGATGGAACATGACAAGTGTGCTCCGACGTAGGCTTCTTTAGGCAGATCGTTGGAGGATTTTGCGCAGCCGACCCAGCTATAGGTGCTCTTTCAAAGGACCGACACTTTAGATAAGGGAAAGTCCACATTGGTGACCGAGGAGACGGAAGGATAGGAGTCCAGTTTGGCGGAGCCTGAGCGCAACTTCGGGGTCCTGCGAGGTTGTTTGAGTTGGCACCGGTCAGACGTAAGAGGCATTTAGTCACAGTGCACGGGTGAAGAGCATGACTCTCACGGTGTAGCACGTGGATATGTAAGGACAGCAAGTCTGATAGGTCGATTGACATTTAGTATTACTGCATGGTTGACTTTCCTAGAGTGACCACGAACTTTGGCTTCTTAGGAACTGTATCTAATAAGGATTCACTGCATTATATTCTTCACCCTCTGCGATATCAGGGGAAGACCTGGAATTAAACTGTTTTGTTCTCTCTGCTTCATTTTATTTCTCATTCACCAGACTTTATGTCTGACCCATTCCTATTTTTTCTATTTTGCCCAAATCACAGGAGGGCAGGTCTAGGTTTTTACAGCTTGGAGGGTCATTGGAGCAGTTGTTATTTTCAGCTTTTGTTTCATGTACTTCGTTTATCATTTCCGTACTTTACTCTATATATAGAGATCAATATTGTGAACTTTGTTATGTTTTATGTTTTGGTGGAGACTATTTGGTACTTTTGGTTTTAGAAATAAATTTGGGATAATGTTGTTTTTAATGAAGCTGTTTTGCTATTAATTTATAATTAGTGAAAGTTTTCTTCCACTGTAATATTTTTATCATTTTATGTTGTTGCCTTAGTCTCTGTGCTATGATATGGATTTTTATTTCACCGGACCACCCGTGCTTCTAGTCATGTCCGATTTTCGGAGTGCCTTGAGGTGCGGGGTGTCACAGTTGGTATCAGAGCTAAGGTTTCGGTAATCCTAAAAATATTTTAAAAATATAAAGGTTTTCGAATAATTTTTAAAGGTTATTCCAAATAATACTTTTAAAAGTATATGTATATATTTTGGAAAGAATTTTTTTTAGAAATGGGTCCCTCATATCTCTTCCTCCCTATCTATTGAACTATTTATGGAGTACCTAATCTCATCTTTTTAATATCCATAGATAGAAATGTCTGAACCGCAAGATATCCTCGAAGTTCCAGGCCTTAATATGCCTGCTTGGTTTAGACGTTATTTGCAGGCTACTACACGAATAGAGCCACCAGTTAGGGATGCTGCTCCAACGGAAGGGGCTCCAGCCCATCCGCCAGGCATTACTGATTTTCCTAAGTTATGCAAGGACTATACCAGCTTAGGAGGTAAGCTGTTTCTTGGCACCGAGTCATATACTGAGGCGAGAGCTTGGATCCGTAGTTGTGAGCGAATATTTGGACTTATGGGATTGGAGGACTTGGCTCGGAGATAGTTGGCTTCATGGCAGTTGCAGGGAGAGGCACTTTATTGGTAGGAGATTGTGGAGGCTGAGGCTGATAATTTGACTTGGGTGGATTTTTGTACTAGGTTCGAGAGGAAATTCTTATCGTCGGCTGAAGAGGGAGTGCAACTAGAGAAATTTATATAGCTCAAGCAAGGGGATATGACAGTTAAGGAATATGTTAATCAATTCAATGAGCTTACTAGATTTGGACTAGACCTGATCAATACTACTCACAAAAGGCGCTGAAGTTCGCTAAGGGTTTGAGTCAGCCACTGCAGAGTTTGTCGGTGAGCCACATTCCGATGGAATCCACTTTTGACGGATTGGTAGAGATGGCTTTACTTGCTGATACTGAGAAGAAAGGAGATGTGGCGCAGAAGAGTGATGGGAAGAAGAAGTGGAAAGGAAAGAGGAGAGGAGGAGGAGGGCCGGTTGTGGACAAGGGAAAGAAGGTGATCATCGAAGGTGTGTTATCTATCTCTGATTTTCCTGTTCGTACCCTATTTGATTTTGGAGCATCGCACTCTTTTATATTTAGTACTCTGGTAGAGGGTCTTGGTCTTGATGCTTGCTTAGTGACCGACTCGGTAGTAGTATTAAATCCCGTAGAAGGGTCGGCCTATTTGTCCATGTTATGTCGGGATTTGAAATTGTTTATTTTAAAGGTTGAGTTTGACTGTAGTGCCTTTGTATTGAGCTTTTCCGGGTTCGGGTTGATTCTTGGTATGGATTGGCTATTCATGTATGGTGTTGTTCTTGATTGTGATAAGAGGGTAGTGAGGTTATGCACTTGTAGTGGACATACCTTGGAGGTATCTTGTGATCCTAGAGGATCAGTCATGTTGAGCTACCTTTATTCTCTTGACTTATCGCCTGATAATTTGAGTTCGGTACCCGTTGTTAGAGACTTTCCAGATGTGTTTGAGGAGGTTGCTGGCCTTCCACCTCGAAGAGGTCGAGTTCAAGATTTATCTTGTCGATAATGCCAAACCGGTTGCTTTATGGCCCCTAAGGAACATCGTGAGTTGAGTAAGCATATCAGAGAGCTTTTGGAGAAGGGCTTCATTCGTAGAAGCATTTCCGAGTGGGGCACACCCGTCATCTTTGCCACTAAGGCGGATGGCTCTCTCGGGCTTTGCGTGGATTATATGGAGCTTAATAAGCCGACGAAGAAGAATCATTATCCTCTTCCCCGTATAGACTATCTCTTCGACCAGCTAGTAGGAGCCAAGGTATTTTCGCAGCTCAATTTGGCCATGGGATTTCATCAGTTGCATGTGGCGGAGGATAACATCGAGAAGACTGCGTTTAGGACTGCGGATGGGTTATTTGAGTGGTTAGTCATGCCATTTGGACTAACCAATGCTTCGGCATATTTTGTAGACCTGATGAGTCGAGTATTTCGCGAATCGTTGAATAAGTTTGTGGTGGTGTTCGTCGACGACATATTGGTTTATTCACGAAGCAAGGAGGAGCATACCGTTCACTTGGAAGAAGTGCTTAGGACCCTATGAGCACATAAGTTGAAGGCGAAGTTCTCCAAGTGCCACTTTTGGAAGGATGAGGTTTGCTTTTTGGGGCACATTATTTCGGAGGATGGACTTGTAGTAGATCCGGCGAAAGTGGCAGTAGTACAGGATTGGTAGACCCCTAAGAATGCCACAAACATAAGGAGTTTCCTTGGCCTTGCGGGCTACTATAGGAAGTTCATTAAGGACTTCGCTAGCATATCAGCTCCACTTACCCGCCTTATCAAGAAGAACTCAGCCTTTGTTTGGGATGCCAAGTGTGAGGATGCCTTTGGTCGATTAAAGGAAGCTTTGACTACCATGCTTGTATTGGTATTACCAGATAGAACCAAGCCTTTCTCAGTTTATACGGATGCTTGTTGTACTGACCCATAAATTTTAGTAATTTTATTTATTAAATTAATTGAAATTTTGTAAAATTTTAAACAATAAAATTTGAAAATTAAAATTTATTATTTGGGATACGTCTATTTAAACATAGCAACTGGTAAATTTTCATCTGATAATATTGATGTTTATTTTATTGTGAAATTCTATTTCAATTTAAATCAGTTAAAAATTGATGGTAATAAAATAATTTCCAAACCTGAATAATTTTATACAGAAAATTTGTAAATCGTCTTCTGAGTGAGACGTCAAATTTCGTTTTATCAAATTCGGACTTCTATAGCTCCGTCGATCTTATTTTCTGCGTTTTAGCTGCATTTTTCCGCTAGCAGAAATTCGAATTTTTATAATTCAATCGTATCGCTAATATCTGTATACCGTTTTGATCGTCTCGTCGTGCTGATCTCTACGGTATATTTATTTCTATATTTTGAGGTCCGGTACGCGACGGAAGCAATAAAGTGTTCGTTGTAACGGTACCTTTTAATTGTGACTTTTAACTTTCCAATCCTTTTCAAATCTTTACCGTGCAGCTCAAGCAAATAATCGATTGCATTAAATAACCTCTCAGCTGAAATGGAAATAGACCGTACCATTCCTTTATTTTATATATTTTATACTCTTGCTTTTCAAATTTGAACTGCTGCCCACGTCAATAAATTGCCTTAAAAATCTTTCAGCCGAATCAATGTGATACTGTTCCCGTTTCTTTTCCTTTCTCATTGTTTTTTTTGGAAGGCTATTCGTCAATTCCAAATTGTTCTCTGCCTTTTATATTCACTGTCATCTTTTCCATTCTGCTTCTTCATTTTCCTCTCCCCTTCTTCAAATTTTGTTCGCCCGACCTTCCATCAAAACTCTCCTCCACCTCATTTCCTTCCTCTCCTATCGGCTTCCTGTAACCGCACTCATCCCCTCCCCTTAGCACAGCCCACACTCCTCTCCACCCGGTTAAAACCCCGCAGCCTCGTCCGAGCACCCTATCTCCACCTCCACGTTGCTCGTCCCATCTCCTCTGCAATTACTCGGCAGCCTCACCCACCACGACAACGCCTCCACGACCACCTGAAACCCACAAATCCACCTTGACTTCGTCACCCAGCCTCCATTGAACTGCGGAATACCCTAGTCGGTTTCCCTCTGCTATTTTTATAGAGGTATTTATATATTCATATTTATCAAGTTATTTATATATGGGTCTTATTATCTATATTATATATATAGCTTATATTGTAGTAGATTATATGAGTTTATTTAATACATATGTTCTAGCCGTGTTTTTATAAATGAAGTTGTTATAATATATATTGTTTAGAAGAAGAAAAAAAAGAGACTAAACTAAGTGTGTGTGTAATAGATCTGCAACTTTTAAATTTGTTACAATGTTGTACCTGTTGCCAGTAATTTTAAAACGTGTATATATAGATATATGTATTAGTTATATAATCTGTTAGGTTTTGTTTTATATATTGATATATATTATGAAATTATGTTAAGTACATACGTATATTTAGATGTAAGTTTATATAAGTATATATATCCAGCTCATATATGACAGTTTTCTACAATATAAATGTTTATATACAATATATAGGTGTTCGTATTTATATTGATTTTATTTTATATATATATATATAGACTGTTTAAAAGCATAAGTTTAGATCAGAGTTTATAATATAAGTCATAGCAGTACCAGTTATGGTATGATGTTTATGCAATCTGAGATGTATAAAATCAGTTTTTCAGTATATAAGTTATAACCTACTTTGTATATATATAGTTGTACGTGTAAATTTGTGTGTATGATGGTTATATTATATTAGTCCATATACTTTTCGCATATATATATTGGTGTATCCTATAAGTTGCATATAACACTGCTTTAATGTTCATATATATGTATGGGTATTGTTTATAAAGTCATGGCAGTAGTTTACGTATGCATAGTCGTAGAGATAGGTAGTTTATATTTTACATTACAGAGATTTTGGGTCTATATATATACCATATAAGTTATATAAGTATTATATTGCACTATTTAAAGGGTTTATATATTTTCTGTGTTCATCTATGTTTTAAAATATTGTTTTAAAGTATGGGCATATATGGTGCGTTTTTTTGTGTATATGGTGTTTAAGTATTTATATTTTGTTTTACTGCCAAACTTATATATATATAAAAAAAATTGTTGAATGTTAGATTTTGGAATTTTAAGTAGATTTGAAATTTTTTCAATTTGTAATGTAAGACTGTATAATATATATTTAGTTTTATATGTATTTAATTTAATATTGATTTGTAAATAAATATAATATAACATATACTTTATTCTAATATATGTTTGAATTTAGAATACGATTTTATATATATAGTCATATATATGTGCACTTATACCATTTATCCTCATCGACCCAATTCTGATTTGATTTCGCCTATTTCTGTTATCAGCTCTTTTCGTAAAATTCATGCTCATCTTGCTTTGTCTTGGAATTCGTGCTTGAATTCGAAACTCATCCCATTGTCGAATTGCTCTAGCCTCGAAAGGTGAGCAATCACTCTGATTAACGTTCTTATATTTATTAAATTTGATTTCAATTGAAACGTCAATTGAAATATGCTGCTGTTAGTTATTTACATTGTTATATATATGCCATTATCTGTATCTGTTCACCTGTGACATCTGACATCATTATCTGTTATTTATATTGATGATATATGCATGTTACTGTTGTTATATTATTATCATATATGCTATCACTCTGCAAGTTCCCTGTTAGTATAGAATTCACTATGGGTTGAAATGATACATACCCGAACGCACTTTAGAATAGGAGAATTTCGTTATGGGTTGAAATGATAGACCCAAGCGATTTTCATTTGAATTGAATTTGGGATTGCGGGTCGAAATGATATCTACCCGTATGTATTTAAATTTTGGATTGAAATGATAAATATCTGTACCACTTGACTATAGGATAGGAAATTATATACAGACACCGTTGGTCCATATATAAATATTTTGAAAATAATTTCTATGGTTTTGGAAAGAAATATATGGTTTTAATAAATGTTGATTCTTAAATAATTATATATAGATGGTAATGATGTATATAGATTTAATAATAATATATAATTTAATTAAGATTGAGTTAATACATATAATATGGTTAAGTATTTAAATTTATATTTCAAAATAGATTTTGGTAATAATTTGAATAAGTTAAGGTTGGGAAGATAATTTTATTTAATTAAACCGATTTTAAACTTATTGAAATTGAGATTTAAGATATGATTTATAACTTGGGTTTGATTTAAGTAATTTAATGAATATTTCTTGTTTAAATAAACTTAAGGAAATATTTAGAAAAAATGTAATTTAAGGCTAGTTAAATGATATTGAATTTATTAAGTGAATATTCCTTGATTAAATAATAATGAAGTTAAATCAAGAGCTATATGAAACTGTAAAATTTAACTTTGAAAATGTTAAGTATTAAAGCTTTGAAATATATTGAAAATTTAAATGGTCTATTGAGAACTGAATTGAATTGATGAATTGAGCTTTGAATAAATTTGAATTTGGAAATTGAGTTGATTTGAATCGATTTGTGAGACTTGAGGATAAATTAAATGCTTTACTTTATAAATTATTTAATATATATATATATATATACTATTTTTGAAAATAGATATATTTGAAATGAATTGATATCCTGGTTTGGAAGTATAAATAAATTTGAAATGACCACGGTGTTATAGTGTATATCTCTACATTGTAGATAGTTCCACGGATCCTTAGAGGATGGTTATCCCAAACATCCTTTAAGTTACTTGTATTTCAGTTGATATTTCACTTGAGTTTGAATTAGTATAAGAATGTTAATCCTGATTCGAGTGTTTTGTGTTTTGCTTTACGCTCGGGTCAGACTGAGTGATACAGCATTTGAGACTCACCCTTGGAGTTTGAAGCTTCATTTGGAGATCCAACTATCGATTCAGCTTTCAGCTTTTCCAATTGATTTGTTCAGAGAGGTCATCTATTCGTACTGAAGACTTTACTGTATTGGAGATATTCTGTTGTATTTTATAATTAACTCTGATGTTTACATAGTAGCTTCATGAACTACTATTTTATCTATTCCGCTGCGTATTATTGTATTACTCTGTGTCTGTGATTCTGTGATTGATTTATTTACTGTATATGCTCAGTTTTGCCAAATTTAAATTAACAATCTGATATTTTGAACCATTCAAGTCCGACATGTGTGGATGCGAATGGTTGAAAATACTGGGTCGTTACAGTTGTTATCAGAGCTTTGGCTCTAGGCGAAACTTAGCATATATAGTAAATTTATTTACAAAATCACTTTCGTTCGAGTTTGAATCTCTTCCTTTTGACTCAATTTCCTTTGAACTTTGGAACGTTCCTTGAGGTTCCAAAATTCATTTTTGTCTCTCCCTATTTGTATTCTTTTGAAAAGGAGTATCCCATAACTCCACTTCGAATGATTTCTATAAGAATAGGCGATCCCGCCAATCTTTGAATGATTTGTAAAGGGGTGAAACTCCTTTACAATTGGCATTGATTCACCGGAGATTTATATATCCCTCGGTTTGATGTTGCTATCTCTTGTTGTGCCGAATTCTATCTCTGGCAATCGAATGTCGATTTGCCTTAGAATTCTGCACCAATCTTATTTTGAAGTCACGGTTGACCCTAGGGTCATCCGCGATTTATAAAAATATATCTATCTTGTATTTTGTAATTTAGTTATCCCATCTTCGTTCGAGCCTATCTTCAAGTCAGAATTCTCACTACACCAAAACAGTCATTTGGCAACACTTTCTTTTTTCATTTGCTAACGCTTATATGTGTTGCATTTTAGTCTCACTAGAAAGCGTCACAATTCAGCAAATGTGTGACTAAAAGTAAACATTTACAATTTTAAATACCCCAACGCTTGTTGGCGTTAGAAGCCCAGGTTGAATTGAAATTAATTAGCATGTGCTAGGGCAAAACAGTAAATGAGTAACTAACTTACGCATGCCCTAACCACGCTTCCCAAATTCAGTCATTTCCGATTTTTCGCTCTTCCCTCTCCTCCGAAATTTCGATCTCCCCTCCATATTTTCGACTTCAACTTCAGGCAGGCAAGCACTCGCTCTCGACTTCGACTTCAAGCAGACTTCGACTTCAGGCGCTTCCTCTACCCTCTCTTTCTTTTAACACATCCAAACTTATATTTCGCAATCACCATCGCTAACTCCATACTCGCGGATGTTTATTGACGAAGCTAAGCAATTATCTTGAAGCAATCACTTTCTGGCTGTAAAGAAAACCATAAGACTAGGCTATCTCGATTGATTTAAAGGTTAGATTTTAACGTATTCGCTCTTTCATTTTTTATCATCCTTTTTAGTTTATATTCCTGAATGGATGAACGTTGCTTTTCCCTTTGATATTTTGTTCAGGTTGATTTCACTTGTATAAAGCTCTGATTCTAGGGTTTATGCTATTATGTTTGATCTATTTCAATTTTATTTTGTTTCCCACTTTCTTTGACAGAGCTGGCTAGCTGCCTTAAAATAATGTGTATGCGTGTTTTTCTGAATTTTAAATTCCATCAATTTGATTTTTGCTGGAAAACTAGTTATATTTGGTTTTAGTAGAAGTTGCTTTAGGGTTTCGTGCTGTCAATTTTGTAATTTGGGGTATAAGTTTTGTGGGGATTATCCTAATATGTGATTATTTTATATTGAAATCTACCTTCTTAATCCCATTTATTTTCTACCAATTCAAGAGTCCTGTTATTGTAGCATACTACCTGCATCTCATGTTTGAGAAAGCTACTTAAATAACAAGTTGTATAGTTTATGGCTCTGCTATCATTGCAGCAGCTGGCATTTATGTTTCTTTGTCTAATTGATGATGCTCATGTGTAAATTATAGTGGATGTGCTCCTCTTATTGTCTTCAGAGGGAAATCATTTTTCTTCTGTAAAAAAAAGAGGGTTCCGAATTGATTTGATAACAGGGAAATTTGTCGTTTTCATATTGAGAGTTGTTATCTTTACTAGTTAGCAATAAGAACTCCTAAGCTAAAGCGTCATGCATGAGCAAAAGCTTTAATATCGTATACGTAGAATTTGCTCATTTGGCTATCTTGTATCATTACTAGTTAGTTATTATTATCTCTAGATGGATTATTTGCTTAAACATAGACATCTCAAGTTGAGATTCTCAACAGTAACAATACTAGTTTTCGACTATTTAAATGAAACCCAGTTCAAAAATTTGAAGAAACAAGTGCTACATATAGGTACTCTTGCAGGTTAAATAATGAGGTCATTTGCTTTGTTCGGTTATGGATCCCAAGAAACTGCATAGGAAATGGGCATGAAATATGCATTCGTTGGCCAATTTGTTGAAATTCAAATACAACCAATTTCCAATTTTGGGTGACACTACGAAATTGTAAAAAAAAAATAATTAGCCATGGTTTCAGCCAATTTGGTGGATTTGCTATGGGAAAGTAAATTTCAAAGTGGACGATTAGCTCTCAAAAATAATAGCACAAAAAATACAAGCTCTTGTGGACATGAATAAAAAAAGATCAAACAATTTTCGGTCAAATGGATTTTAGAGTTCGCACATGTTTTGAGAATGAAAATACCACACTAAGCAATTAGACCTCGGTTTTCTTTACTGAAAAGGAAAATTTCTCCAGATTTATAAAGAACATAAGATATCAAAACCTTGTCTGACATTGAATTTCAGAGAATATATATCCAAAAAATCGCTAGAAGTTGTGATACCCCTGTATCTCTCTAGCTATAAAGCGATACCTTACTATTATTCTCCGTCGCCATTGGCTACCCTCAAATTCTACCATTGGCTACCCTCAAATTATATTATTTTTTGAAATAATTTTTCTTACAATTTAACAATACACCATCGCATCAAAATAGTGCAACAGCAGTAATGAGAAAAACATCAACCTAGGAATGTCGATTTTGAAATGAAAAATAGTTAATCTGAGAAATGTTAGTTTAAATATGTACCACAATACCATTAATTAAATTCCAAACATATTAGATAATAGTATACATGATGGAAAAATGTTAGTTTAAATATGCAGTGGGATGTTAATTTGGCAAAGCAGACTTTCAGCTTATATATAATTACACGCAATCTCTTATACATCTCATGATGGCAACATATTTTCTGCTCTATATTGGTTTTCTGATCTGTCTATTTTGCATTTTTTATTTTAGTTTTAAATTCAAATTCCTATTTCAAATATGAAATGTATTCTATTTCTATCCAATTTGGTTAATGTGATTTCATATTTTAAGACACAAACTTGAAAGTACAATCTGTTATTTAATATATTACATTCTTATTTAATCTAAGATATAAAATGCAACAGTTATGGTGAGATTAGGTAATTTGTTGAACGTACAATATGATTTTGAACTAAATGATTTAATAAATAAATTTACATCTAAAAAGGAAGAAAATTTTAGTGACCAACATTTTATTAGCTTATCGAGTTTATTTTTGCAAGACCGTTTAGAGAAAAAAATCATTGGTTGATTGCTCTATTTGACTAATATAGAGAACCTTCATTGTAAAAATGAAATATTAGAGTTTTAACTAACGAATGAATTAAAACGTGGCATACAATAATTTGTTTTTACACGAAAATCCTCATTATGAAATTTGCTTAGGACCTCCAAATCCCTTGAGACGACCTTGGAGTTGAAGCAAAGAAATAGTTTTTGAGGCAACTTACAATTCATGAGTGGATGATTGATGTTCCAGGTGATTTTTTAGCAATTGGAATGTTTTCTCAATGCCTACTGGTAATCACTGTAGTTGTATCATAGGTTCTTGACTTGAATTGCATCCCCATTTAGAATAAAAAATTAAGATAAAACATCGTTCGGTCTGTACTCGTTTGAATTTCCTATGGGATAGAGATTGGACACTCCTCTATCTAGTCTAGTCCAACCAATTCACCTCTGATTTTCACATTTTTTCTTTTAAATTTAGAATTTCGTATTATCAAAATATTTAGAAATTTGATGTATTTTTTTATGGAAAGAGTAATCCTTAGTTAGAGGAGAGCACCCTCTCCTATTTGCTGATATTAAGTTTGAAATATTATAAATTTACACTACTGATAAGTTTATTTTCGAAGATATGTAAATTTACAAGTATTTGAAGTTTGAAATATCTTGAACATTGAACAAAACCTAGAAGTCCTCAACTGAATTTCAAATAGTTATATTTCTATATTTTAATTTAATCAAAAATTAGTTAAGAAAAGTAGTTACCAAAAAAATTATTTTTCAAATATTTTTTGTTAAAACCTTCATTTTCAAAGCAGCCAACGTTACAAAAAATGAAATTAAAAATTCTAGTTTTGGAAAACGTAAATGTAAAAATATATGATTTAAAGGCTGAATATTTGAAAAAAATTTAATTCTATGTTTGGGTTTTTAAAAATCTTGTGCTTTCCACCGGATGTATTTTTAATTCACAACAACTTAATTGTATGTAAGAGTATAAAGACATGTTTTTATGAAGTATTCGGAACTAAAAAAGGTAATATTAAAATGAAGAATATATATTAGATCCTAATAATTAATAGAAATAAACATTTTTAGAATTTCAGTTATGGAAAAATGATCAATTAAGTGAATGATTATTCAAAAAAAAATTCTTTTAAGAAAAAGAGTGAATGAAAAGAAGAAAGAAAAAAGGAATGGGATAAATAAGACAGTGGTGTGATAAGTGACAATTTATTATTAGTACTATTTATTTAATGCAGTGCTCATAATACACTAGATAGGAATGTTTACCTTTAACAATATCATTAATTAATCTAAGTTGGAATTACCTACAACAAGACTTTCTACGAGCTAGGTGGCTACAAAATAGGTACCGCGCTAATTAAAATTCTAGACAGTTAATTTTGAAAACAATGCATCGTTTACCTGGAAGGTACTTTTGAGGACAAGGGACAAAAGCAAACTGTTAATCAGAGTTTTACTGTTGTTGATGAAGGGAGTGGTCATTCCCCAAGGTCTATTCTCCATAGCTTCGATGAGTATGAAGTTGACGAGAAGAATGTGAAGGGAGGTGAAGTGGTTTGAGGTGTATCGGTCTTTGTTTGTTGCTGTTCTTTTGGTTCATTGGGAAGTAGCAAAGCCAGAAAAACCTATCTATGCTACTTTTATTATCGTTGTTTTTTAAAATAAATGGCCTTTAGCGTGGAAGCCGAGACTTTGTTTTTTATTGTGGGATTTATTGTCTGTTAAACCTTTGATGATTGCAGTGTTATTTCGTTTTGGCCAAATTTTGTTGGCTTCAGTAATATAGTCTTTGAAATGGTATATGTTGCTTACAGGTCAGGTTTATGGTTTCTTTTGAAATTTGCAAGTTGTTTTTTCTATAAAAAAAAGTTGAAGTAGAGGTGAAGGCATTGTCCCGTATACATATTTGTCTTGTAGTGTCATATTGCTAAGTTTAGTTTAATTAATAAACTAATTCAGTTACATATTTTCATTCAGTCACTGACAGCTACGTTTACTATATGTTAGTACTAGAAATAGTTTTATCACATGTATTTTGCTCTTATCCTATTTTCATTCAGTCACTCCTATGTTTCACTTGATATAAATTTAAGACAAGCTTGAGTGCCTAATCTTATGCACAAGAAAATTATGTTAGGATCTAGAAAAACACCATCGTACAATCTACACTTCCTTCCCAAAATTTATGTTCACAGAAGATGGTTCCTAAGCCCTGAACCTACATCCATTAGCATATTAGTTTATTTTGTTCTGATGCAAAACCTGTAAATTGGGATATATAGTCGTACAAACTTAACGTAGAAATTTTAGCTATTATATATTATCTTAGCATTATGTATGTGAAGATTGAAAAGATATCAAAATGCGTTCTAGTTCTGCCCCTCCTATCCATTATAACTTATATTCATGACTTGGAAAACTATTTCACGAGAATGACATAATGCATTGAACCTATACCCTAGTACAACATTACATGCTGCACAGTAAACAAAACTTTATGTTGGTAATAAAACGAACTTATATATATGTTCTAAATTATTCTTGCATGAATGATTATTCTAAATCCTTAGAGATTTTTTTGGCCCCGTCTGACAAGTGTTGTATATGATCGTTATATGGATATTCGTTTTTTCATAGAACGGACATCTATATTCATCTGATACAATATTTGTTGGATTTGTCCCAGTATTGGACAAGTTACAAACACAATAAAATAATCATATTTTATAAATCATTTCAGGTTGAATGGTTCACAAAATTTCGATGGCACTTCCTTTTTGTTCCCTGTGTACACGTATTTGTGTACGATACAGGGAATAAAGGGAAGTGCTGCCGAAATTTTGTTGAATCGTTTAACCTGAAATGGTTTATAAAATGTGATTACGTTATTGTGTTTGTAATGGGAAGTAGGATGACCGACCTTCAAAGTTATTGTAATGGAACTTTAAAATGAAATGAACACTATATTTTTGTCTAACAGGTTCAAAAGGTAAAACTTGAAATTTATGTCTAACTCAAGTTCAAGAGAGTGGATTAAAAGTCCATACAGAAATACTGAAGAATATAAGCAAGGCGTTCGAGACTTCATTAGTTTTGTGAAGAATCACTCATCCCCCGATGTTGAAATATGCACTTGCCCTTGTATCAAGTGCAAGAACTCTAAAAAGCTCTCATTGGAAAGCGTTGAGAAACATTTAATCATTCATGGTATGATTAAAACATATAATAGATGGTTTTTCCATGGAGAGATGAACAAGAATAACACGGGGGTGAATCATATGCAAAATATTATTCCAGATTCTCATATCCAAGATCAAATTCAAACCGACCATTGTGTAGAAGGAGCTCTTAGAAATCTCATAGACGATGCTTTTGGAGTGCATAATATGCCCCAAAGTAGCCGTGAAGAGGATGTTCAAGAGATAATTATAGACAATTCTCATTCGTACCACGGAGAAAAGCACAAAAAATATACAAACAAAGCAAACGAAAAACTTTATTCTTCTTGTGAAGATGGGCTTACAACATTAGGCGTAATTGTTGAGCTTCATAACCTTAAAAAAGAATTTAATTGGTCGGGAAACAGTATGATTGAGTTGTTGAAGCGATTAAAATGTTGGCTTCCAAAGGAAAATAATTTACCTGACAAGTATCCCACAATGAAGAAAATATTAAAGGATCTGGGAATGGAGGTGAAGTGCATACATGCTTGTGAAAATGATTGCATATTATTTTGGAAAGAAAATGTTGATGCGAAAGAATGTCCTCAGTGCCATACACCAAGGTATAAAACTAAAAAAACAGTGTTAGGGGATGTCAAATTAACGAAAGAACCAAGAAAATTTTTAAGATACTTTCCTATAATTACGAGATTAAGTAGGTTATACACTATACCATGGATGGCTCGTAAAATGCAATGGCACAAGAAAGCCATACCCTCATGGAATTCCATGCGACATCCTATGGATTCAGCTGAATGGAGATCAATCAAAAGTCCATGGCCAGAATTTGCTAATGAAGGACGCAATGTGTGGCTTGGTATTGCTACCGATGGGTTTAACCCAAATGGCGTTCTCTCTAATAGTTATAGTTGTTGGCCTGTTTATATGATACCGTATAACCTACCCCCTTCGTTGTGTATGAAATCACAATTTCAAATGTTGACTCTTTTAATTCCTGGACCAAGAGCACCAAGTCAGGACATTGATGCATACTTGGAACCTCTTATATATGATTTAAAACATCTTTGGGACGAAGGAGTGTCTGTTTTTGATGCGGATAAACAAGAAATTTTCAATATGAAAGCAATATTATTATGGGGAATTCATGATTTACCAGCATTTGGTAACTTATCTAGTTGTGTGACTCACGGTTATAAAGCGTGTCCTGTCTGTGCTATCGAGACGGAATCAGAGCACATCGGCAGCAAGATCGTCTATCCAAAATATAGAAGGTTTTTGAAGGATGATCATCCATATAGAGCATTAAAACTTGGATGGTATAAGGATATTGAATATAAAGAGCCTCCGACTCGGCTAAGGGGCTCGTCTCTTTTAGAAAAGCTTGATCGTATCAAATATATTCGTGGAAAACTACCACAAAGCAGAAAGAGAATGATTGCTGAAGCTTATGATAATGTAGATTGTCTTGTTGATGATGAAGAAAGACCGGCATGGTACAAGAAGTCAATTTTGTTTGACTTGGATTATTGGAGCAGTCATAAAGTTCGTCATACTATTGATGTTATGCATACTGAGAGAAATGTTGCTGAACATCTCATCAACTTTATGTTTGATAAAGGAAAACAATCTTCTAAATATGCATGGGATAAGATTCACAAGCTACAATGTTGTCAAGTCCTTAAAGATGCAAAACTTCCATCATGTCTTGCAACAAAGTTACATGGTCTTATAGGTCTTCAACCACCTAGTTTGCAAATTAAGAAGACATATGATTATCATATTATTATTCAATATTTGCTCCCTATCATGGTTCAACATGCATATCCAAAGTGTCGCGAGTTAAGACGAGCACTTCTACAAATAAGCTTGTACTTCAACATAATATGTTCGAAAGTTCTAGTTCGAGAACATGTACAAGCGGCCAAAGATATGATTGCTGAAGCATTATGTGTGTTGGCACACTATCTTCCAATGCACTTTTTTGATATAAGTATCCATTTGATGGTACATTTAGCAAATCAAGCTCTACTCTGTGGACCATCAAATTATATATGGATGTATCCATTTGAAAGGTAAATATTGTTTTTGCATTCGAATTATTTTACCTAACTACTTTGAAGTAACTAACTGTAAATATGCATATTAATTTTTTTGTCCTAGGGCTATGAAGGATTGTAAAAACATACCTAGTAATAAAAGGTATATTGAAGGATCAATTTCTGAAGCATACCTTGTTTCAGAATCAGTTCGATACGCAATGGAATATATGCCAAACCCACATGATGGAAATCATAGCTCTAAACATGCATCCTTTTTAGATGAGAATGGTGATGATATATATGAGCGTTCCATCGTTGAAGGTAAACCGTTAAAATTATCTAGAGTGCAACGATCACAAATTCGACGATGGTTACTATTTAGAATTGATATACCAGAACGAGATAAATACTATAGGTTATCTATTTTCACCTTTTTTTCAAATACTTGTAGCACAATATATAAATAATATATATATTTTTATTTACCATGATATTCAATCTGTAGCGCATACCGCTTATCTTTAGAAGACGGTCTTCGTGGTAAAAGGAAACTAATCACAAAAGCAGAAGTAATAGTTCAATCTGAATTTGTTGATTGGCTACACAAGAAGGTATGCTATATTTATCTGAAAGTAATGTGTTTCTTTTTATCTAATCTTATTCTATTAATTTTGTTAATTTTAACAGCTTGTGGAAAAAAATGCATGAACACAATATTATGGTTGTATGTCAGTGGTCCAAAGTGGGATGTCAGAACTTATCTTAAGTATAGAGTGAATGGCTATACGTTCTCTCCTCGGCATTATGACGACACCATTTCAACGCAAGATAGTGGTGTCTGAATGGATGCGATCACTACATTTGTTGCAAGTTCAAAAGATCTAAATCCTACGGATGATAATACTACTTGGTATGGTATTATTAGAGAGATCATGGAAGTTGATTACTATGATTTTCAACATGTGGTATTCTATTGCGACTGGGTGAATGTTGGAGATAAGACAAATGGTTGTAAGGTTTGCCCTGATACAAATTTGTTGATGGTAAACTTAATGAAGCTCAAGAATACCGATGGAGAATATGATGAACCTGCTATTCTCGCGTCTGAAGCAAGTCAAGTATTTTACATAAAGAACACACAAAATTCCGATTGGTCCATTGTTCGACGCTCTCCTAAACGCATGATGGATAACATAGATGATTATGAAATACCAACCACGTATCAATCTATTTTGAAAGAACAACCAAACTTAGAACCATTATTGAAATGTATTCAATAGAAATCAACTTGTTGATTGGAACTATATTGCATGTATTTTGCTTATTTTGATCCATGTATTAACTCTTATTGATGTATCGTACAATCGTGTTGTGTTGTGAAATGTATGGTTTTCTTTTATTAATCGTGTTGTGTTGTGAAATGTATTAACTTTTATCCATGTATTTTGTTTGTCTTTTTTATATAGATTTTTCATCAAAATGACAAACGATTATAGCGCAAATGCAAATTTAAGTACAACTGAGACTGTTGAACCCTCCTCCAAAGGTAAAAAGTACTTTATAACAGTTAGCGTTGAGGGTGCAAAGGGGGATGATGCAGATAAATGGAGTTCACGTTGTGGTGCTTTGATTCGTTGTCATATACCTATTGGCTACAAAGAATGGAGGGCGGTAGATGGCTTCTATAAGGATAAACTATGGGAAGGACTTTTGGTACTAGTCTTATTTATATTTTTATTATCATCAATTTCACCATCAAGTTTAAATTATGATATATTTAACCATTTCATGATTTCTTTATTTTTTTCCTTTTTTTGTGATAGGAAGAATTTGACATGGATGTAGATCCTACCATAGCTCGACCATTATTAGAGAAACATTTTCCACCGTTTTATAGATCATTGAAGTCAACATTACGAAACAAACTTCTTAAAGTTGATAAAACTATGATTCCTAAACGTGTTGCTATTGATAGATGCCCAAAGGATATAGACAAAGTGTGGTGGGAAAAATTCCTTGATATTGAGTATACGAATGTAAAGATGGAGCAATGTAAGGCAAATGCAAAAAATAGAGCAAAGAACTCGATCACTCATACTCTAGGAAGGAAACCTTACCATAGAGTGCATGATGAAATGGTATTAAAATTATCTTTTGTAAATAGTTTATAAAATGTTATATTAATTATGTATTGTCAACTTTGATCTTTCTTGTAGGTAGTAGCAAATCCAGAAGCAGATATTTCACGAACAACGGTTTGGAAGGCTGGACATAAAAGAAAATCAGGAGAAATACTACCATGTGCCGTGGAAAAATATGTAAGTGTCAGTTTAAAACAAATTTCAACTTATTCCATTGTGTGTTTAGTTTAAATTTGAACTAAACAAATGAAAATTAAACTTATTTGTTTAGTTTCTTGGTTGATAACTTTGATGTACTACTTACCGATGAATGGATCATTCACAAATGCGTGTATGACATGAGCTTTTGATTGAACATGAAGTACATACATTGTTTTTAAAAGGTTAGATTTTGTATCATGAATTTGTTCACAGCGTCAAAAACATTATTATTCATGTTTATATTAAATGATGTTGTCGATTAATGTTGAAGACCTTAAAAATAAGTATAATCTAATGTAAAAAGGGAAATAATGGGAAAATAAAATAAAAATGATTGGGACACATGATACCTGTAATGTGTCAACATTCATTTAAACTATTGCTTTGTCTTTCTCCATGTTAGTTAGAAATATGATGAATATGAAGTGAATGTTACTCACATAGATTGGGAAGGCTCTCCTTTAACTGTTTTGAATGAGACCCTGGCAATCAGTCTCTTGCACCACTATAGACTTGCACTCTATAATTTTCTGTTGCTCTGCACTGCACTTTCCTGATTCATTGCTTTAGTTGTTAGGCAGCCAGCTTAGAACCCATTTTCAGTGCTTCAGCAACTTTATAGTGTTACATTGTTCCAGTCAATGCTTAAATAATGCATATGATTACTCTTATTCAGTAACAATATCACCCACTTCAGCATAAGCTTTCAGTTGCTCACTGCAGCTTGCTTCAGCCGTAGTCAACCCATTTCATTCTTCTACTGGTCGACGGCCAGTCCATAGATAGTCTTAGCTGCATACATTCTTCTACTGATCTCTAGCCTAATCTGTTTGTTTCATCTATATAGAAATACAAGGACATACCACATTATTTGCTGAAAGATAGCTAAGATTCCACTTTCAATGTAATGCGATCTCCTATCTTCGTTGTGATATATATTGTTCAGTTTTTTATCTGTTATGCTATTCCTACTAGCAGCTCATCTTGCTGCCTTCGCTCTGAATCATCAGACAACAAGTATAACAACATTTTTTTTGAATCTTATCATATTCTATTTTATACTAAAAGCACAAAAAAAAAGTTTTCAGCTGTTGTTGCATCTCTTGATTCATTCAACCTGTCTTTCCTTTTCGTAAATATTACAAGTGACCTGATCAAACAGACTTGTCTCCTCTTTAGGAGTAAATATCTTCTCATTACTTCCTTTTCCTACTTTTTTCCTTTTGATTTTTGGCTATGGATCTCAAGACATAGTTTTCTTCTCCTTTTGGTGTGATTTCGAAGTTGGAAGAATTAAATGACAAAAAGACCAAAGTGTAATACAATTTATATTCTGAAAAAATATATACGAATATCTTTTGTACAATATATGTTTTAGTAAAAGTTAAATACATCTCAAAGCAAAGCTTACCATAAGAAAAGTTGGCCAGTGTGACTTGATTCAGTTTTCATTATTTACCCGATTCAAGATTTTCTAGAGCAGGATAAACCAATTTCAATCGCATTTCTCCTATCAGTTTCGACCACCTTGCTTCTATGATCCATAACAGATGCAGACTTCACTCAGTCAATTAACTTATGGTTGGTTATCAACCTGACAATTTCAGCTGCAATATTCTAATGCATGTTCCAAACAGTGCCCTTTGGCTGCTTAGATTCTCTACAGCTGGTGAGAGTAGACTTAGTGACTGTAAGCAAACATTAACTAATTGAATTTGATTTATATAATTTAAAAGTCGTACTTTATGAGATTAACTTCTTGCTTTGATAGATGTTAGAAACAAGGATTAAAGGAAGATCAAATCATTTCCACCGATGTAGCCATGGAAAACCAAGCATATCAATCGTGGTGCCTTGGTAGATATTTTGCTTGACACGTGATTTTTTTGGATCAAATCCATTAACCAAAAATACATAATTATCATACAGTTTCTTTTCTTTTTTGTGCATGCATAGCCCTCTGTGTAATGTTATACAACTGTATCAATTTGTCAATCCATGATACCTTGTACCATACCAGTGGTTGACTGAGACCACTATGAACGGTTTTCCAGTTCACATTAGTCTTTCCCAGTTGAGTAACACTGTAACAACCCGAGTTTTTCTAACACGAAAAACCGGACCATTTGGGTAAAAAGAAGAGGTAGAAGAAGGAGAAAAATAGAAAACAACAACAGAATCTCACATACGCAGTGGAATAAAATATAATAGATAATAACAGATCTTTACACAATTATAAATCTATATCTGTTTACATATACATCATCCAAATACATCATCAGAGTACATCACATCAATATCATACAACTGGACAGTAATCATAACTTGTCCTCACAATCTGAATACACAGCGGAATATATAACTCAAATACGAAAGTACGTATCGCCATCCAGCTCCACAGCATCATTTCCTGTAATTAATAATACTCGGTCTGACCCGAGCATCATATAAAACAATACCCGAGTCAGTCTGGAATACCAGCGTGAGAAAATCACACTCAATTTATTATTAAAGTTTCAAAAATCCTTTGAAAACAAAAACATCTCGTAAGACCACGACACAAATAAACATGTCGGGTTTTTACCTTACGATAGCTAAAACACTTTTTATCAAATTCCTTTGATATTATAATAGTGTCTATATACAAATACTTATTAAAATAGCTGAAATTGTTACATTATTAAATTCCAGCATACTAGCCACAAAGTGGGTAATACAAACAAATACCGTACAAGGCACGTAGGAAGAATGGATTTCCAACGAATGACTAGGCACTGGGGTACCACCTATCACAGTACGTGGCCTAGATCACAGTACCGAGGAGTACGCCCGCTCCTCTGCAACACAAGGCCTTTACCTCTCTTTTTAAAACATAATACCAAATCACTTTTATATAATTACTACAATAATAGATTTTTGAAAATCTTACTTAGGAAATTAACATTTAGAAATAATCAATCTTCTAAAATATGCTTTTTAAAACACAATTAGAACTTTTAACTTATATTTAAAAATTGCTTTGAAAACGTACTTGGCTATCCAGAGAAATACACTTCTCTTCACATCCTTTTAAAAATAAATCAACCCTTATTTTTAAACCAATTCATATTCCTTTTATAAATTCCCACCTTGAATTTATATTTTCTAATATCCACTGATATTCCATTTCACTTTATAAGCCCAGTTTATATCTTCAAAACCTCATTTCTCTTTAAATTTCAAATCCCAAAGTATTTAAATCAATTTACCATTGATTCTCCAATTTAATTTACTTTGAAATAAATTTCCTTACTTAATCCATTTATTTTCAAATTCATTAACTTCCAGATTTTCAGTTCCTCACCAACTAAACCAACCTGCAGTCAATGTCGATATTATTTAAAATACTTTTTCAGAAAAGAAATAAAGATCATATAATATAGTTACCTGGTATCCCCATTGATATATTCGGAGATCAGCAACTACTTTACCTCCCTTTAATATCTTCACGAATCAGAGACCAGCAACCTTTTTCTCCAAATATGCTCCAGAGGCCTTTGAAAACAAAACAGGTTGAATATGATAGACAAATAAACTGTTTATGAACTGTACTTTCAAATTTCAATTTCTTACTGGTAATCCAACCATGACACTAAGTAAAGAGATAGTGTTCATTCCCTTCTTAAGTGTCATTGGCTTTATAAGTATTGGACCTGACTTCTCTTTTAGGCTCCCATGACTGCTTCCTAAATTGATTTATATTCAGTAAGTTCGTACTCTCTTAAAGCTAAGCTAAATGCACACATGAATACACACACATGCATGCAAGTTCATATTCACTTGTGCAAATTCAATTTAACGTGATATTAAATGCAGGCACTACTAGAGGAAGCGGAAAAAAAGAGGAAGTTGGATGATAGTTCTAAGGGTGGAGTCGAAGATCTTGAAGATGACCCAATTGCGGAAGTTTTTGGTTCCGACACGAAGAAAAATTATTGTCGAGCAATTACTTCTACTTCTTCTATAAAACAAGTGAAGATGGCTCGAGCTGTAAAAGCTGTAACTGAAAAGAAGCAAGCCGTGGATTTGTCTATTTTGAAATTGGAGATAGAAAGGCAAGTAGCTAATCAAGTTAATAATGCCATCAATTCAATTACTTCAACTTTTATTAAATTTATGCCTAGTTTGCAAGAAAAATATATTGCAAGTCCTACGACTCCACAAACGGAAGGTGCTTCTAATTTAGGAGATTCTCATACAAACAATAATGTAGTTGTTACTCCAACCATGTCAAATAATGATATTCGTTCATCTACAATGGAAAAGAAATATGTAATGCTATTGTCACAAGATTTAGAGAAGGAAGTAGCTAAAGGTTATGTTGGAACACAAACTATTTGTCATTTTAGGAAGGTGATACCGAATGTAGAGAAAGTAATTTGGGTGGATGATGTTCTTGAACCGAATGCACCAATTTATGATGGTCCTCAAAATGGAATGTACAAGTTATGTGATTTTTCAGATGGAGGTTTCGTTATATGGCCGGAGTTTCGTATTCGGTATTTGTAGAATTTCACTATGAAATTTACGTTGTCTTTTGTATTCCAATTTGACATTGTTATGAAGTAGTTGATTATGTATTGAATTAACCAACTTAATTATGTATTGTACTTGTTATGAAGTAGTTAACATTGTTATGAAGTAGTTGACTATGAAATTTATGTTGTTATTTGATCATGAATATTGTAAATTTTGGGTTCCTATTGAATGTAGTATAATAATGCTGTTAAAGCGTTATAAGCGTTGGCAATTAAAATATACCAACGCTTATAAGCGTCAGCATAGAAAATTAAACAATGTTGGATGGTTAATTTGCCAACGTTTATAAGCGTTGCTAAATAATATACGCCAACATTTATAAGCGTTGGGGAATACAACCTTCCAACGCTTATAAGCGTTGCTAAATAATATACACCAACGCTTATAAGCGTTGGCGAATACAACCTTCCAACGCTTATACGCGTTGGCAATAAATTGCGACGCTCCTACAGCGACGCTAATAAGCGTTGCTGAAACTGTTTGCGACAGTTATACTCGTTGGGAATCACCTGTTTTGGTGTAGTGTCTATCCGATCAGAGTCCCTCTAATTGGAACCTCTATCTTTGTTTTGAAATCCTTTGAAAATCGGGTTTTGTTTGTATTTTAGAAATTGTTTTATATACCGAAATTATTATTTTGATAATTATGATTTTATTCTATATATAAAAGTGAAAATGTTTTCGATAAGGATTATATACCTTTTAAAACAAGAATTTGAAGTTTCGAAAGGATTTGAAATTTTGAAAATTTTATAAGTAATCGATTTATATAAAAATGATTTATAACTGAAAGGGTTTTGAATTTGAGATTTGAGAGATTGAACTCCGGTATTTTGAAATTGGTTTTAAGATTTTGAAATATATAATAATACGATTTGAAAGTATTTTTCGAATAAGAAATGTTTCAAATGAATTTAAATGAGTTCCATTGATTTCGAAGAAATTTCAAAGAAGTTTTCAAGAAAATAGAAGTCCAGAACTCACTTAGGTCGTTGGAAAATAATTTCGGTGATGAGTGCACGCATCATCGACATTGATTTTCGAGTTTCGGAGTGGGGGAGAGGCCAATTTAGTAGCATTGCTACGCGAGTGATTTTGCGAAACCTATTTTTATTTCAAATTTTGAAGTATGATTTGATATTCGAAAGATATAGGTATATGTATTTGAAACGATTTGAAATGAGCCGGTGTTCAGTCCTTGAGTTTCAGATTTGAAACCTATTTTTTGAAATTGATTTACTGATTTGTTGTTGATTTCCAACTCTTAAATTTGAAAATGGTTTCTTCAACTATTTTGAAGGTTCGAGCACTTCCTAATCAAGGTTAACTTTTCAAAGCTAAGAAATTTTGAAAAGTATAAAGTATATAAGTTTGGTATGTATGTTAAAGTATGTAGTAATATGATTTAAATAGTTGAAACTGTTTTGTTAAGTAAATGAATAAGGCTATTTTGAATTTTTCTAATATGAAATTTAGATTTGAAATGTTTTGAAAAGAATTTGGTCTTCAATATATTTTGAATAAAATTTAGTTAAATGTTTTAACTGGGGAACATCTTTATAAAACTATATATGGAACAAGTTGGAATAGATACATAAGTTGTACGTATGTTGTTTTACTCGCATAATTAAATTTATCCAAGTTTGAGTACACAAGTTCGAGGTGAATCACACCATTTCGTGTTAGGATTTTTCATTTGATTCTTGATGGCGAATATTTGATGTGGATTTTGGGCTTGATTCTAGAATTCTCTATCATAGTATATGGCTATGCAAGGAGACTGATGGTTTCTAGTCGAGAAACCATATCGAAATCCGCATTAGGGAAGTCGAATGGACAATACTAGTTCGAAAGCGAACTTGTGTGATCGAGCGAGCGATCGAATGTAATGTTGCGAAATGATGACATATGTACATCTTATATTCTAATATCATTGATATACTTGACGCTGAAATTGGAAGTTGTTGGGTTGGATATCTTTGCAATTTAATTGGAATTTTTTCTTTATGAAAAACTACTATCAATTTAAAACCATTTTTCAAAACTATTTTTCTTTTATTCTTCTTAAACAAACTGTTTTATTGTATTTTACATACAAACTATTTTACAAACTATTTTATATACAAAACTATTCTAAATTAAAAACCTTTTAGTAAGCAAAGATGTTCAATCCCATATGGCTCTTCATGCAGCGAAATTTATTTTTAAAATTTTGATTTTGATATAGGATGGACCTTATGTAAATATAAGATGATTTTGAAAATCATTGATTTTGGAAATGAATTGGTTGACTTAAATTATATTGATTTAGAAACTTGGATTATTCTCCAAACCTATTATTTTGGAAACTTTGAAAATGAAGATATTTGATTTGGAAGAATAATTTGGTGAAGCGTATATGATTTTGAAAATTGTATTGATACTTAAACAAATCGAAATTTGAGAACCTTGTGTTACTAAATACTTGATTTGGGAATTATCGAACTTATATAAAATTTGGTTTGTATAAGTACGATGTTGATTCGAAAACTATGGATTTGAAAAGGTACTCAATTTGAAAAGTGAAATCTTATATAATTGAAGTCTATATAAGTGTGATTTGATATACTATTGATTTTGGAAAGGTATTTGATTTGAAAATAAATTCTTATATATAATGGACTTTATATAAGTACGATATTTGAAAGTGATTTGAAAGGGTACTATATGATACATATTTTCGAAGTAAAGATATGGAAAGTGCCTTCTGCTTGATATCCGCTTTGTGGCCACATTGTGGATTTATTCTATCGATATTTTTCTCCGATTTTTGGTTTTTCGGATATGATACTTGAGTTTCCATCGAATTCCATGGTCTTACGAGTGCTATTTCATGGCGTAATCGTAGGGTTGGGGGCGGCCTACGGGTACAGATGTTTCCTGGGAGATCCAGGCGTAACCATTGTGTATCTGCGATCTATTGGGTTGCTTGGTAGCGTAATCAGCAGGGGCTGCGGGAGCCTAGGGTACGGATGTTTTCTGGGGGATCCAGGCGTAACCATTGTGTATCTGTAGTACTACCAGTCTTCATGGTGTAATCGCAAGGTTGGGGGCGGCCTACGGGTACAGATGTTTCCTGGGGGATCCAGGCGTAACCATTGTGTATTCGCGATCCATGATCGACATGTTTTGTTTTTTTGGATTGTACTTTCCATATCTGTTTTTAAAAGTTTTCCAGTATTTTCACTGGGTGTTGAAACAAGTCTACTAAGTACCTGGAGAATTCTAGCTTTGCGCCTGATCAACGCACTGCCAGAGTCTACAGGAACGAGGATAAACTTGTTGAAACATCGAGTTATAAAAGTATTTTATTATAAAGGTATTTTATTATAAAAGTATTTCCAACAAAGAAATTTTGTATTAATATTTGAAATTGAAATTCTAATGGTTTGAATTAATTATTCCTGCCCGATACTATTCTTTTGAATCTACCTTATCTGCTCGGCTTTATTTATTCACCTATATTCTGTTTTCCAAACCCTCCTTCTTTTCCTCGTGACTATATTCTTTTAAAATATTGTTTATTTATAAACTACATGGTTTAATAGAATATTTTAGTGTTATAAATATTTTTGAAGTTATTAATTTAATAAAACATATTTAAAGTAAATGTTTATTGATTCATTAATAATATTTGAAAAGTATCTTGAGAAAAAAAATTAATAAATTTATGAATTATGGATTTAATGTTTTCAAATAGCTTCTTTGTAAATATAAGCAATCATGTAAATAATTGCTTTCAAATAGTTTTCATATATTTATAAAGGTGTTATTTAAACATATAAATGTTACTTATAAAGGAAGAAAGAAATTTTACAATTAGGTTTAGAACATATTAAAGTATTAAAGATAATTTAATTGCAAATGAAGTTTTCAAATGAATATTTCAAGTAAAAATTTGTATAGTTTCAAATTAATTGTTTAATCTTGACTTTCAATCTACTTTTATGTCTGGTTGTTCTATTCTCCTACCTCTTTCCTTTTCGGAGACGAAAATTTTTGAGTGGGGGAGAGTGTAACGACCCATAAATTTTAGTAATTTTATTTATTAAATTAATTGAAATTTTGTAAAATTTTAAACAATAATTTTTGAAAATTAAAATTTATTATTTGGGATACGTCTATTTAAACATAGCAACTGGTAAATTTTCATCTGATAATATTGATGTTTATTTTATTGTGAAATTCTATTTCAATTTAAATCAGTTAAAAATTGATGGTAATAAAATAATTTCCAAACCTGAATATTTTTATACAGAAAATTTGTAAATCATCTTCTGAGTGAGACGTCAAAATTCGTTTTATCAAATTCGGACTTCTATAGCTCCGTCGATCTTATTTTCTGCGTTTTAGCTGCATTTTTCCGCTAGCAGAAATTCGAATTTTTATAATTCAATCGTATCGCTAATATCTGTATACCGTTTTGATCGTCTCGTCGTGCTGATCTCTGCGGTATATTTATTTCTGTATTTTGAGGTCCGGTACGCGACGGAAGCAATAAAGTGTTCGTTGTAACGGTACCTTTTAATTATGACTTTTAACTTCCCAATCCTTTTCAAATATTTACCGTACAGCTCAAGCAAATAATCGATTGCATTAAATAGCTTCTCAGTTGAAATGGAAATAGACCGTACCATTCCTTTATTTTATATATTTTATACTCTTGCTTTTCAAATTTGAACTGCTGCCCACGTCAATAAATTGCCTTAAAAATCTTTCAGCCGAATCAATGTGATACTGTTCCCGTTTTTTTCCTTTCTCATTGTTTTTTTTGGAAGGCTATTCGTCAATTCCAAATTGTTCTCTGCCTTTTATATTCACTGTCATCTTTTCCATTCTGCTTCTTCATTTTCCTCTCCCCTTCTTCAAATTTTGTTCGCCCGGCCTTCCATCAAAACTCTCCTCCACCTCATTTCCTTCCTCTCCTATCGGCTTCTTGTAACCGCACTCATCCCCTCCCCTTAGCACAGCCCACACTCCTCTCCTCCCGGTTAAAACCCCGCAGCCTCGGTCGAGCACCCTATCTCCACCTCCACGTTGCTCGTCCCATCTCCTCCGCAATTAACTCGGCATCCTCACCCACCACGGCAGCGCCTCCACGGCCACCTGAAACCCGCAACTCCACCTTGACTTCGTCACCCAACCTCCATTGAACTGCGGAATACCCTAGTCGGTTGCCCTCTGCTGTTTTTATAGAGGTATTTATATATTCAGATTTATCAAGTTATTTATATATGGGTCTTATTATCTATATTATATATATAGCTTATATTGTAGTTGATTATATGAGTTTATTTAATACATATGTTCTAGCCGTGTTTTTATAAATGAAGTTGTTATAATATATATTGTTTAGAAGAAGAAAAAAAGGACTAAACTAAGTGTGTGTGTAATAGATCTGCAACTTTTAAATTTGTTACAATGTTGTACCTATTGCCAGTAATTATAAAACATGTATATATAGATATATGTATTAGTTATATAATCTGTTAGGTTTTGTTTTATATATTGATGTATATTATGAAATTATGTTAAGTACATACGTATATTTAGATGTAAGTTTATATATGTATATATATCTAGCTCATATATGACAGTTTTCTACAATATAAATGTTTATATACAATATATAGGTGTTCGTATTTATATTGATTTTATTATATATATAGACTGTTTAAAAGCATAAGTTAAGATCAAAGTTTATAATATAAGTCATAGCAGTACCAGTTATGGTATGATGTTTATGCAATCTGAGATGTATAAAATCAGTTTTTCAGTATATAAGTTATAACCTACTTTGTATATATATAGTTGTACGTGTAAATTTGTGTGTATGATGGTTATATTATATTAGTCCATATACTTTTCGCATATATATATTGGTGTATCCTATAAGTTGCCTATAACAGTGCTTTAATGTTCATATATATGTATGGGTATAGTTTATAAAGTCATGGCAGTAATTTACGTATGCATAGTCGTAGAGATAGGTAGTTTATATTTTACATTACAGAGATTTTGGGTCTATATATATACCATATAAGTTATATAAGTATATAAGTATTATATTGCACTGTTTAAAGGGTTTATATATTTTCTGTGTTCATCTATGTTTTAAAATATTGTTTTAAAGTATGGGCATATATGGTGCGTTTTTTTGTGTATATGGAGTTTAAGTATTTATATTTTGTTTTACTGCCAAACTTATATATATATATATATATATATATATATATATATAAAATTGTTGAATGTTAGATTTTGGAATTTTAAGTAGATTTGAAATCTGTTCAATTCGTAATGTAAGACTGTATAATATATATTTAGTTTTATATGTGTTTAATTTAATATTGATTTGTAAATAAATATAATATAACATATACTTTATTCTAATATATGTTTGAATTTAGAATACGATTTTATATATATAGTCATATATGTATGTGCACTTATACCATTTATCTTCATCGACCCAATTCTGATTTGATTTCGCCTATTTCTGTTATCAGCTCTTTTCGTCAAATTCGTGCTCATCTTGCTTTGTCTTGGAATTCGTGCTTGAATTCGAAACTCATCCCATTGTCGAATTGCTCTAGCCTTGAAAGGTGAGCAATCACTCTGATTAACGTTCTTATATTTATTAAATTTGATTTCAATTGAAACGTCAATTAAAATATGCTGTTGTTAGTTATTTACATTGTTATATATATGCCATTATCTGTATCTGTTCACCTGTGACATCTGATAAGATTGGTTTAATTAAATTGAATTAGAATTGTTATTCATTTTCTAATGGTAGAACATGTTAGTTGAATAAATTCAGAATATGTTACTTGAATAAAATTATGGTTTTGATTGATATAATTACATAATTTTGAATATGGTTTTGGAACAAAATTGGGAACTCTAATTGGCATAATTGTTTGTTTCATATGTGGCCTAAAAATGTAAAAGTGGAATTTTGTGTAGTTAAATGGTTTGTGGCAATTGGATAAAATTTTTGTACAGATTAAATCTCTAAAAGGAGAACGTAAATTAGGGTAGAAAAAAAAGTAAATTAAATGGACCCTAAAGGCTAGTGTAAATCTGTAACAAAATGACATAAAAATTATAGACAAACCATACGGACTGAATGGACGTGAAATTGAAATACCATTTATGTAAGAAAAAAGAAAATTGTGAAATAACCAAATCGGATGTAAAATGGACTAAAGCAGATTAATGGAAATAAACAGTATATAAACTGTAACGGTAAAATTAATTAATCTGGTAGCGATTTGGTAGGCAGACCTTGTAAAGGTCTGGATAGGTGTTTCATGTAGTTAAGATCAAAATATAGTTTTGGTTGTACATACTAGGAGCGGGCAAGTAGGTTCGCAAGGATGTTTGTTACCTTTCATAGGTTGCTAGTACGTAGGATAGATAACATCCGCAATCGTAGGCTTCTTCAGGCAGATCGACGCGGATGGAACATGACAAATGTGCTCCGACGTAGGCTTTTTTAGGCAGATTGTTGGAGGATTTTGTGCAGCCGACCCAACTGCGGATGATTTTTCGGAGGACCGACACTTTGGATAGGGGCAAGTCCACATTGGTGACCAAGGAGACAGGAGGATTGGAGTCCAGTTTGGCGAAGCCCGAGCGCAACTTCGGGGTCCTGTGAGGTTGTTTGAGTCGGCGCCGGTCAGACGTAAGAGGCATTTAGTCACAGTGCACGGGTGAAGAGCATGACTTTTACGCTGTAGCACGTGGATATGTAAGGACAGCAGGTCCGACATGCCGATTGACACTTAGTATTACTGCATGGTTGACTTCCCTAGATTGACCACAGACTTTGGCTTCTTAGGAACTGTATCTAAGAAGGATTCACTTCATTATATTATTCACCCTCTGCGATATCCAGAGATGACCTGGAATTAAACTGTTTTATTCTTTCTGCTTCATTTTATTTCTTATTCACCAGACTTTATGTCTGACCCATTTCTATTTTTTTTATTTTCCCCAAATCACAGGAGGGCAGGTCTAGGTTGTAGTTCTTTGCAGCTTGGAGGGTCATTGGAGCAGTTGTTATCTTCAGCTTTTGTTTTTTTTTTGTTTCATGTACTTCGTTTCTATTTTCCGTACTTTACTCTATATATGAGGACCTATATTGTGAACTTTGTTATGTTTTATGTTTTGGTGGAGACTACTTGGTACTTTTGTTTTCAGAAATAAATTTGGGATAATGTTGTTTTTAATGAAGCCGTTTTGCTATTAATTTATAATTAGTGAAAGTTTTCTTCCGCTGTAATATTTTAATCATTTTATGTTGTTGCCTTAGTCTCTGTGCTATGTTATGGATTTTTATTTCACCCGACCACCCGTGCTTCTAGTCATGTCTGATTTTCGGAGTGTTTAGAGGTGCGAGGTGTCACATATATATTATTATTATATTGTTAGTTAGGTGGCGATTATGATATGTATTAATGTTGTCATAAGTTAGTTTGGTTATATGTACGTATACACTTATATATTAAAAAATCAATTTTTCATATACAAATCATATTTGTATAGTCGCCTAATATATATATATATATATATATTAATATTATTAAATTATATATATATATATATATATCATTTAATTTTTTTATATATATACGTGGTTTATATTTAATTGCAATATCATACTATGGTTAAAATTGATCATATAATTATATATATAACTTATAGTAATTTTTAACAGTAAGAACTTAATTTTTATAATTATTTATTAATATTTAATATTATTTAAATCAATATATTACATAAATATATCGTATAAAATCAAATATATTATGAAATTTATTTTTTAATTTTATAAATTATTTTATCACAAGATAAGCACTCAACCAGAAAATGCAAATTAAAAAGTCATGTTTTCTATTTTTAAAAAGTATTATTATAATCAATCAAAAAATAATAAAAAATAAAATTTGACCGGAAAAATTATGGAAAAAAAAATTTCAAACTTCAAAATATCATATATGAATTACTGGAAATTTAAAATTTGGAGAAATGTTTCAAAGATAGTTTTTTATTGATATTTTATATAATTTTGAATAAATATTCAATTAAATATATTTTAAAATAGTAAAAATTAATAATAAACTTTTTGATGTTATACATACGATTTGGAATTTTAAAAAAATTGTTAATTAATATATATTTATGTGTATATCTATATATCATTTTTTAAATAAAATATTATTTTATCATTATATGTATTGTACATATATTATTCACGGTTTAAAAAAATTATATATATATATATATTATTAATATTTTATTTATAAATTATATATATGTATATTTAAATATCTTTTATTTACATATATTATTTAAACAAAATTAACACACGCGCGCGCGCGCGCACACACACACATATATATAATATTTATATATAAGTAATAAGTTCATATACATGCATATATTTAGACAACATACATCACTTATCGGATGAGCTAACTTATCTGCTGTTTTCAACATCTGCACACGAGCATGTTATACCTTGCACGGGCTGACATGTTGTACATGCACACACATACATATATGTATATGATACTTATATAAAATGATACACACACACGCATACATAAATTAAATAAAACTGTTTAATTTATATACTTAAATAAAATAAAAAAAATTATTTAAATAATATTTAAAAAAGATTCAATAAGAGATTTTTTTTGAAATTCGCCAGCATTGCTAACATGGCTCCTAATGTTCTAAAAACTGCTAGGGGCAAAAAAATATCAACTATTCTGAACAGATGAATGCCAGTTGACCTTTCTCCTATTCACAAGAAATCCAGAGGCGACTATTCTTCTTCTTTAGTGGTTGAAGCCCTAGTCCTTGCCATCAAACTTCCAACGTTCTATCAGCTTCTTCCTACTATTTGGATACTAATATTATGCCACCTCAGGATGACCAACCGTTCCAGATCATCATAATAAGCTGGGACTTTCTCAATTAGATTCCTCTTTGAATGCTTCTTGCAAGGAATCTACTACAATTGCAATTACTTTAAATATGGCTGCTGAAGGTTCCTCTTATGATTTCAACAACTACCTTATCTCCATTCTCCCTTCTCCAAAATTTTGATTTACTAGAAATGTTGAAATTCCTCTTTTGTTTTCTAGGGATTTTCTCAACAATCTCTTAAGACAATTTTTAATGTACGTACTTTCCTTAAGTTTCCGTCACTTTTAGTGTTGCAGAATTATTGAAGTTTAAATGATTTCTTTTTTTCTTTCTAGGTTAATTAGAGTTTAATTTTGATTCATCACTCACTTTTTAAGGCTTCAAATCGTACTTTCATCCTTCAAGAATCAAATAGACCTATCCAACAGAGTTCAAATTCTTGAAAGTAAGAACCACCACTTGGAAAATCCCAATAGAGAGCTAACGACTGAAAATTAACGTCTCCATGATTTGGTAACTTCCAATCTTGAGGAATTGGATTCAATCGAAGCATGACTCGGTGGGTTATTTACTTCACTTGAGTTGGAAAAGAAGAAAATCCAAGCTTTGGAGGAGAAGTAGAAATCAACTGAACACGCCCTTGTATCATCTAAAGAGAGCGACTCTGAGGCTCGCTACCGCTTATCAACTTGTAAAAACAGAAACTTCGACTTAAAAAGTGTTATCAGGTCACTACAAGAAAATTACCTATAAACAGCATTGTGTAATAGCATTTATGAGTGGAATAGGCCAGAGTTTATTCAACCATGGATTTTAGCCCTATACTTGTCCTCGATGTAAGCCGATAACGATAGTGGTAACTTTTAGAAACTTTGTTGTTGCTTCTTTAAATTGCTGTGAATTTTCAGGATGAAAATTGTTTTTTATAGATTGCTGCGATAAATTAGATTTTCTTTTTAGTTGCAAAATTTAGGGATTTTAGGGCTATGGTCTCGTAGGTTGTGTGGATTAGGACTTTCTCCAGGCGGCCTCATCTTTTCCGTCCCATATCCATTCCTAGCAATTCATCTTACTAATTTCTCACCTAGAGGTGCTAATTTTCTTCATTAATGTTATTTTCCATACATAAACTCTACCCTTGCACTGATGCATCAATTATTTTGTTATATACGGTAACTGATTTGGTGTTGAAATTTTCTTTATATCACGGTTAAGTGAATAGTTTTTCATTTATAGAGAATCTTCACAAATAATATACTTTTTAGTGGTTTCATGTTTACAGGACGGAGAAGCTTATTTTGTATGGAAAAATATTAGCTATTAATGCAAATTTGGTAATCTGAAACTATAATTGCCATTTTTTTTTGAAGAATTAAGTATTTAGTTTATGATTGTAATTCTTTTGTTGAGAAGACATCAGATGGTGCTATTTTATTGTTTGCAAAATATTTTATTACAGGTATTTTCTCATTCTCACGTTATGTGCAGATTAGTCGTTGAACTTGTGTGAGCTCAGGTTACTCAATCATTCAACTTATGTCAGTTCAATAGTTCAACTTATAATTCTACTGAACTTTAATCAGTCTCATTCCAAATAGGTATGGAGCCTTCTTTTTTATTTTTAGATATGCACTTGTGTATTGTTTCATCAAGCTTCCATTTGCAGTGCTTTATAAATGCAAAATCCAAACATAGGTAATGTGAAAAGTATTAGGAATATTAAAAATACTACCATTTAAAGAGTTCAAAAAATAATAAAGGTTTTATTTAGAAAGTTAGTAATGTTATCTAATTCAGGAGAATAAAATATTTCTTGTGTTCACTTATGGTTACTAAATATAGTTCTAGATATTAAGCTCCACTCTTACACATGGTTACTAAATACAATTCTAGACACTGAATTTCCATATCTTCACGAGAAAAATATTGGGCAATTTATCTATCATATATGATATTGCTCATGATTTCATTTTGAGATTAATATATTTCTTGATGGTATTACTGTATGGGGAGCTATTTGTTATGTTGGAGAATATGATAATCTGTATTGAGGAGAAAGTCATTAGAATTGGGTTTCGACGTATGTTTTTATCTCTATGCATTTAGAAATCTGCAGTGTGGAGAAAGCTATCTTGTTGTTTGCCATTCAATGTTTTATCCCTATGCATTTCATTCTAGAGAACTTATTAATTATAGTTTGTTTAAAAGTAGAGGGCTACAATCAGGCCTTTAAGAAATTTTTTAGAAGTATATTACTTATATAATGCCAATGATACATTAAGGTTCAAATCATTATGCTAAAAATAGTGCTGCTAATTTGATATATTGTGAGTTTTTTTTTTGAAATGTGGAATGATTGCAAAAATAACAAATATATCAAATTTGATATATAAATATTTGTAGCTGCATGGTTGAAACTATGATTGCAAAAATAATGAATTCAACATATATAGCAAATATACTTATGGATACAAATATAGGGAATTTAGTAATGTTAATTTTAGCAAATTTAACAATAGGAACAAAATAGCTAACTGATAGTTCTTTCTTTGAAATGCAAATGTATTGAGTGGTAAAATTACTTCAGGTTGACTAAATAAACCCCTTTTGAATTGTTTGCTAATTTATAGGTTTCCTTATATGTATCATTTCAATTGTAGAAAATTATTAATGTCTCATACTAATAGCCATAAATCTTGGACTATTTAATTAAATAAATGGAATTAAGGATAATCGTCCAGCTAATTTAATGGCATTTCTAAAAATGTAACAAAAGTAGATGATCATTTGTATGTCCGTTGGGCTGCATATTTGCAGTTCCAGTAAATGTGCGCGCGTTCCGGTATATTGAGTTTGTGAGACTGACTTGGACTACCTTTTCTTTTATGTTCTTTAGAGGGGTCACTAGCTTTGGACTTAGCATACTTGTATGCCTGCTGGGCTGTACAAAATTTAAAATTTTGATAAGAAAATTTTCGAACTGGTAGTTTGATCACCTGAGTGCCAAAATATAAACGTGCATTGTTGATTTCTCCATATCAGATTTATAATTTACCATGTCTGTGTTAATAGTGACATAACTAATATATGGCATGCAAATTTTTAACTGTGAATATAAAGTATGCTCTTTATCTGTCTGTGCTTTTCCATATCAATATCTATCCGAGCTACTCAGTACTCAGTGCAAACTCACCTGAATGCAAAACTAATAGTTTGCACCGAATAGTGTAAACTAACAGTTTGCACTTTGCACTCAGAAGTGCAACCCATGGTTTTTCACATGCGAGTGCAAAAATTGAGTTTGCACTCAAAGTGCAAGTGCAAGCTCACAGTTTGCATTTCTGAGTGCAAACTGCAATATGTCAGTTTCACTCAAAGTGCACACTCACATTGTGCACTCAGCAGTGCAAACTGAGAGTTTGTACTAGTGCACTCACATATGGGAATGTTCCATAAACTTAAGATCTCAATGAAGAAGGCAATTTTGGTGTAGTAATTAACGAGTACGGATTGATTGAGCTACTTTCTTCCTGCAATAAAGCTCCTCCTCTTTTTTTTACCTAGGCAGTCCTTGATATAAATAATTAATCAAACCATTAGTGTTCAGTTCTATTATATAATTTACCATCAATAATAATTTCCATTTGTTAAATTACACATCTCCACCTTCACAATAACCATGACATAACGTCTTCCCGTCTATGAGCTTGAACATCCATATGGATTGTCTTGACTAAACTATAAACCAGAAAATCCTATACTACACGTTTAGTGTTTGAAAAATGCTTATGCAAATTCTATACTGTTTAAAGCTTGTAATTAAAGATAAGGGGAAAAATAGTGATATCAACTATATTTGAAAGGTGATAATTGTAATCTTTTGGACATTTTAATCTTTGAATCGGTATTTGTGTTAAATAGGCCTTACAAAACATAAGTATGCAGGCACCTTTCAGCCATGCCTTAAGGAGATCGTGTTTTGTATACATCTTTACTACTAATAAAGAGAATTCATTGAATAGATTTACTCAGTGTTTTTTTGAAATTCCAAATATACCCTTTTACATCTTATAGAGAAATAGTATTTAAATATGCGAATATAGCCTGTTATTTTCTAAGTACAACTGTCAGTGCCCATGGAGAACTACAGTATGCATTCACAAGATGAAGTATCCGAGTGTTTCATATTGTCCGTAATTTAGGTGGGAGTTAATTGGTCGAAGTTTCGCCGGATTCCGAGTTAGTATGAAGAAAATATTGCAGTCTGAACAAAAAAAAGCGGCTTCTGCACTAGGCGGAGTTCAAATATGGGGATGTGGTATCATGTTATTTTCTAAGTACAACTGTCAGTGCCCATGGAGAACTACAGTGTGCGTTCACAAGATGAAGTATCTGAGTGTTCCATATTGTCCGTAATTTAAGTGGGAGTTAATTGGTCGAAGTCTCACCGGATTCTGAATTAGTATGAAGAAGTTATTGCAGTTTGAACAAAAAAAATAGCGACTTCTGCACTAGGCGGAGTTCAAATCTGGGGATGTGATAGACTGTTATTTTCTAAGTACAACTGTTAGTTCCCATGGAGAACTACAGTGTGCGTTCAGAAGATGAAGTATCCGAGTGTTCCATATTGTCCATAATTTAGGTGGGAGTTAATCGGTCGAAGTCTCGCCGGATTCCGAGTTAGTATGAAGAAAATATTGCAGTCTGAACAAAAAAAATAGCGGCTTCTGCACTAGGCGGAGTTCAAATATGGGGATGTGGTATCCTGTTATTTTCTAAGTACAACTGTCAGTGCCCAAGGAGAACTACAGTGTACGTTCACAAGATGAAGTATCTGAGTGTTTCATATTGTTTGTAATTTAGGTGGGAGTTAATCGATCGAAGTCTCGCCGGATTCCGAGTTAGTATGAAGAAAATATTGCAGTGTGAACAAAAAAATAGCGGCTTCTGCACTAGGCGGAGTTCAAATATGGGGATGTGGTATCCTGTTATTTTCTAAGTACAACTGTCAGTGCCCATGGAGAACTACAGTGTGCGTTCACAAGATGAAGTATCAGAGTATACTATATTGTTCGTAATTTAGGTGGGAGTTCATCGGTCGAAGTTTTGTCTGATTCCGAGTTAGTATGAAGAAGTTATTGCAGTCTGAACAAAAAAATAGCGGTTTTTTCCTAGGAAAAGTTCAAATATGAGGATGTAGTCTGTTATTTTCTAAGTACAACTATTAGTCACCATGGAGAACTACAGTGAGCGTTGAAGTGGGGATATAGCATGTTATTTTCTAATTACAACCGTCAGTCACCATGGAGTACTACAGTGTGCGTTCACAAGATGAAGTATCCAACTATACCGTATTGTCCGTAATTTAGGTGGGAGTTCATCGGTCGAAGTATCGCCTAATTCCGAGTTAGTATGAAGAAGTTATTGCAGTCTGAACAAAAAAAATAGCAGCTTCTGCACTAGGCGGAGTTGAAATATGAGAATGTGTTAGCCTGTTATTTTCTAAGTACAACTGTCAGTCTCCATGGAGAACTACAGTGTGCGTTCATAAGATGAAGTATCCGAGTGTTCCATATTCTTCGTAATTTAGGTGGGAGTTAATCTGTCGAAGTCTCGCCGGATTCCAAGTTAGTATAAAGAAAATATAGCAGTCTGAATAAAAAAATAGCGGCTTCTGCACTAGGCGGAGTTCAAATATGAGGATGTTGTGCCATGTTATTTTCTAAGTAAACTGTCAGTCCCCTTGGAGAACTACAGTGTGCGTTCACAAGATGAAGTATCCGAGTGTTTCATATTGTCCGTAATTTAGATGGGAGTTAATCGGTCGAAGTCTCGCCGGATTCCGAGTTAGTATGAAGAAAATATTGCAGTTTGAACTAAAAAAATAACGGCTTCTACACTAGGCGGAGTTCAAATATGGGGATGTGGTATCCTGTTATTTTCTAAGTACAACTGTCAGTCCCCATGGATTGTTATGTCAACATCACATCTTTACTTCTTTATCTTTATCTTTACTACTAATAATCAGAATTACTTGAATAGGAATTCAACCGTGTCTTTTTGAAATACACCTCATTATAATTATGGAAATCTTTCACTCTATCTTTATCTTTACTACTAATAAAGCAAATTCATTGAATAGATTTACTCAGTGTCTTTTTGAAATTCCAAATATACTCTTTTACATCTTATAGAGAAATAGTATTCAAATATGCGAATATAGCCTGTTATTTTCTAGGTACAATTGTCAGTCCCCATGGAGAACTATAGTGTACGTTCACAAGATGAAGTATCCGAGTGTTTCATATTGTCCGTAATTTGGGTGGGAGTTAATCGGTCGAAGTCTCGCCGGATTCCGAGTTAGTATTAAGAAAATATTGCAGTCTGAACAAAAAAAATAACGGCTTCTGCACTAGGAGTTCAAATATGGGGATGTGGTATCCTGTTATTTTCTAAGTACAACTGTCAGTGCCTATGGAGAACTACAGTGTGCGTTCACAAGATGAAGTATTCGAGTGTTTCATATTGTCCGTAATTTAGGTGGAAGTTAATCGGTCGAAGTCTCGTCGGATTCCGAGTTAGTATGAAGAAAATATTGCAGTCTGAACAAAAAAAATAGCGGCTTCCGCACTAGGCGGAGTTCAAATATGGGGATGTGGTATCCTGTTATTTTCTAAGTACAACTGTCAATGCCCATGGAGAACTACAGTGTGCGTTCACAAGATGAAGTATCCGAGTGTTTCATATTGTCCGTAATTTAGGTGGGAGTTAATCGGTCGAAGTCTCGCCGGATTCCGAGTTAGTATGAAGAAAATATTGCAGCCTGAACAAAAAAATAGCGGCTTCTGCACTAGGCAGAGTTCAAATATGGGGATGTGGTATCCTGTTATTTTCTAAGTACAACTGTCAGTCCCCGTGGATTGTTATGTCAACATCACATCTTTACTTCTTTATCTTCTTTACTACTAATAATGAGAATTCTTTGAATAGGAATTCAACCGTGTCTTTTTGAAATACCAGAAATACCCTTCATTATAATTATGAAAATCTTTCACTCTATCTTTATCTTTACTACTAATAAAGAGAATTCATTGAATAGATTTACTCAGTGTTTTTTTGAAATTCCAAATATACCCTTTTACATCTTATAGAGAAATAGTATTCAAATATGCGAACATAGCCTGTTATTTTCTAAGTACAACTGTTAGTCCCCATGAAGAACTACAGTGTACGTTCACAAGATGAAGTATCCGAGTGTTTCATATTATCCGTAATTTAGGTGGGAGTTAATCGGTCGAAGTCTCGTCGGATTCCGAGTTAGTATGAAGAAAATATTGCAGTCTGAACAAAAAAAATAGCGGCTTCTGCACTAGGCGGAGTTCAAATATGGGGATGTGGTATCCTGTTATTTTCTAAGTACAACTGTCAGTGCCCATGGAGAACTACAGTGTGCGTTCACAAGATGAAGTATCCGAGTGTTCCATATTGTCCGTAATTTAGGTGGAAGTTAATTGGTCAAAGTCTCACCGGATTCTGAATTAGTATGAAGAAGTTATTGCAGTTTGAACAAAAAAAATAATGGCTTCTGCACTAGGCGGAGTTCAAATCTGGGGATGTGGTAGACTGTTATTTTCTAAGTACAACTGTTAGTTCCCATGGAGAACTACAGTGTGCGTTCAGAAGATGA
Organism: Allium fistulosum; assembly: GCA_030737815.1. Taxonomy (NCBI): domain Eukaryota; kingdom Viridiplantae; phylum Streptophyta; class Magnoliopsida; order Asparagales; family Amaryllidaceae; genus Allium; species Allium fistulosum. The sequence goes on from CM060906.1 coordinate 334,470,640, forward strand.
AGTATCCGAGTGTTCCATATTGTCCGTAATTTAGGTGGGAGTTAATCAGTCGAAGTCTCGTCGGATTCCGAGTTAGTATGAAGAAAATATTGTAGTTTGAACAAAAAAAATAGCGGCTTCTGCACTAGGCGGAGTTCAAATATGAGGATGTGGTATCCTGTTATTTTCTAAGTACAACTGTCAGTGCCCATGGAGAACTACAGTGTGCGTTCACAAGATGAAGTATCCGAGTGTTCCATATTGTCCGTAATTTAGGTTGGAGTTAATCGGTCGAAGTCTCGCTGGATTCCAAGTTAGTATGAAGAAAATATTGCAGTCTGAACAAAAAAAATAGCGGCTTCTGCACTAGGCGGAGTTCAAATATGGGGATGTGGTATCCTGTTATTTTCTAAGTACAAATGTCAGTGCCCAAGGAGAACTACAGTGTACGTTCACAAGATGAAGTATCTGAGTGTTTCATATTGTCTGTAATTTAGGTGGGAGTTAATCGATCGAAGTCTCGCCGGATTCCGAGTTAGTATGAAGAAAATATCGCAGTGTGAACAAAAAAATAGCGGCTTCTGCACTAGGCGGAGTTCAAATATGGAGATGTGGTATCCTGTTATTTTCTAAGTACAACTGTCAGTGCCCATGGAGAACTACAGTGTGCGTTCACAAGATGAAGTATCCGAGTGTACTATATTGTTCGTAATTTAGGTGGGAGTTCATCGGTCGAAGTTTTGTCTGATTTCGAGTTAGTATGAAGAAGTTATTGTAGTCTGAACAAAAAAATAGCGGCTTTTTCCTAGGAAAAGTTCAAATATGAGGATGTAGTCTGTTATTTTCTAAATACAACTATTAGTCACCATGGAGAACTACAGTGAGCGTTGAAGTGGGGATATAGCATGTTATTTTCTAATTACAACCGTCAGTCACCATGGAGTACTACAGTGTGCGTTCACAAGATGAAGTATCCAACTATACCGTATTGTCCGTAATTTAGGTGGGAGTTCATCGGTCGAAGTATCGTCTAATTCCGAGTTAGTATGAAGAAGTTATTGCAGTCTGAACAAAAAAAATAGCGGCTTCTGCACTAGGCGAAGTTGAAATATGAGGATGTGTTAGCCTGTTATTTTCTAAGTACAACTGTCAGTCTCCATGAAGAACTACAGTGTGCGTTCATAAGATGAAGTATCCGAGTGTTCCATATTCTCCGTAATTTAGGTAGGAGTTAATCTGTCGAAGTCTCTCCGGATTCCAAGTTAGTATGAAGAAAATATAGCAGTCTGAATAAAAAAATAACGGCTTCTGCACTAGGCGGAGTTCAAATATGACGATGTTGTGCTATGTTATTTTCTAAGTAAACTGTCAGTCCCCTTGGAGAACTACAATGTGCGTTCACAAGATGAAGTATCCGAGTGTACCATATTGTCCGTAATTTAGGTGGGAGTTAATCGGTCGAAGTTTCGCCTGATTCCGAGTTAGTATGAAGAAGTTATTGCAGTCAGAACAAAAAAAATAGCGGTTTCTGCCTACACGGCGTTCAAATGTGGGGATGCTACTATCAAATCTACTTCCACAGGTACAAATAAAAATGCATGCACATTGTGGTTAAATGCAGGCCAATCTGAGCATGCATATGTACTCGTCACTTATAATATTTGTTATTTCTAAAGTACTATTCAGTGGGAAGATTTCCTCATCTAACCTTGAAACAAAGAAGAACACGAAGTGTATTTCGATTGAGTAATGAGGACATTGCTGCAACATAAAATTTTCACTATGTTTTAGTAAATATCACTCTATTTGGAATTGAATGTTCACTTTTTATAAGTTCATATTCTTCCATATAAGAAGATTGAAACTCAATACATTAGAAGCCAATTATCTGCGGTATACATTAAAAATGTGATATATTTCAGTAGATTTAACTCTTCTAGAATGCACCAAATTTTTCCAAGGCAATTAGATCTTAAATTTAACGGTCCACCACTACAACAAAATTTACTTTTGATTACAACAACTCTCAGCGTTTTAGCAACTAATGCGGTTAAAGTTATTTTGAATGAAAGAAAATTGCGTACAAACGCTGTTTATATTTTAAGTTAAATTTTAAGATGGGCTCTAATAAAATTATACGGCGCGCTCTCCTTTCATTTTTGTGGTCGAGCCATTCTACTATTATATTTCTTCTTTCTCACTTCTCTCGTTTTCAAAAGTGAAATGTTGATGAAACCCTAGAAAAATTCTCATCACCGCCAACCTCCTAAAGCAACCGTTTGATCTCCTCCTTTGCACTGGAACTCTTTTCTTCGCTCGATTAAGACTTCCATCTAAGATCATCACGATACCCACCAACGTTAGTGATGCATCATTAGTGATTTATTTCTTCTCCCAGTGTAGACCTACTCTCAGAAACCAATATTTTAAGTTAATGTTTTGTTTTTGCAATCCATCATGGTTTATCATTTTTGTACTTATTGGGTTTAGTCATTAGATTTGTACTTTTTGTACTTGTTGGGTTTACTCATTAGATTTAGCCATCATTCCCATTATATTATGTGTTAGGTTGAAATATTTCTGTATTAGGTTGCCTTGTCTCATTTAGTTGACATAACAGGAAACGACATGGCATTTTAGCTAGTTTCTAAAACTAATTGCATTTTATCAACATACTACCAATATCTCTATCAAATAGTTTCTATTTGTTGTTTTAATATGCAAATAGTATTTAATTTGAATATGGATAGAATTTTTCCTTTTTTCTTAATTGTTCATAATTCATATAACATTTGAGCTGACTTTGACACTTTAAAGTTTGTCAAACCATGTTGCATCAAAAGATAATTTAAAATTATCCAAAAAAATTCCATGAAGCACAACTTGTAAACGCAATATTCGTCGTAAATAGTTAAATAGGTTGAATTTTTTGCACTTTATTATTATGCTAACATTGTTTCTGTTTGACTAATTTAATATCATATGGGGTTGATAGACAACTGGAGTTGTGGAGACAGACTTTAGAATCAAAGGGTTTTAGGCTTAGCAGAACTAAAACGGAGTATATGAAGTGCGGGTTCAGCGGTGTCAGGTCGGAAGATGGAGATGTCTCTCTGGCTGGACAAATAGTTTCCAAGAAGGAATCATTTCGATATCTAGGATCAATGTTGCAGTATAATGGCGAGATTGATGAAGATGTTAGTTTTAGAATTCGAGCGGGATGGGTGAAATGGCGACAAGCGTCTAGGATTCTCTGTGACAGGAAGGTCCCACAAAAGCTTAAAAGGAAAGTTCTACAAAACGACAATCAGGCCTGCGATGTTGTATGGTGCAGAATGTTGGCCTACTAAAAGCCAACACGTCCAAAAGATGAGCGTAGCAGAGATGCGTATGCTACGATGGAGCTGCGGTCATACAAGAAGAGACCGAATTAGAAATGATGATATACATGATAAACTTGAAGTAGCACCAATTGAGGAGAAACTAATTCAACATCGCTTAAGATGGTTTGGACATCTTCAACGAAGGCCGCCCGAGGCACCTGTGCGTGTTGGAATTATAGGCCGTGTTGAATGCTCAAAGAGAGGTAGAGGTCGACCAAGGTTGACATGGGAGGAAGTAGTAAAAAAGGGATTTGAAGGATTGGGGTATATCCGAAGAGCTGGTGACGGATCAGAGCGAGTGGAAGTTAGCGATTCACGTACCAGAACCATGAGCGTTGAGTTTTATAAGTTTTAGATTATAGGACTAGAAAACACGATCCTAAGACGTAGGTTTGGTCTTTGACCAATATTACTATTAGTATCATTATCGCTATTAGTATTATTACTATCATTCCTCTTATATATACATACATATTTTTATTTTATTTTACTTTACTTAGCTATTATTATTAATTTACTTATTTGACTTTATTTTATTATTGCTATTGCTATTGTTATTATTATAACTTTTAAATTGATTTTTTTCATTTAGTTTTGGGTTCCATCTCTAGCCGACCTCAACTTGTTTGGGAATAATGGCTTAGTTGTTGTTGTTGTTGTTGATGTCTTGTTCTCTAAATTCTTATTTATAAAAGTTTCTCTTGAATTTGCATTATTTGTTTAATTGCTAGTCTCTTATTTGTTTTTTGAACTTCTTATATGCATTATTTCACATTTTGGTCGTGAACTCAATAAGCTATATATTATCCATGGGAAAATGTTAATGTTTGTTTTCTTCCACAGCTTCAATTTTTAGAGAAATGTCCTGGAAACTATCTCCAAATTTTGAAGGCGATACTCTGGACTCTTAGAATGATGTAAGTGTTCCTAGAATGCATTTTAATTATGATAACCTGCAAATTTAATGGCTATTTCATATAAATTGCATGTCACATCTACATGGATAATGCAAATCAAAGACGCTAGATTCATCCAATATGTGTTATTTATGATTTTTGATACTAGACTTGGATATCTTATTTTTGTTGTAGTAACTTTTACAAAGTCTATTTCAATTCAGAGACAAGAGTGAAGCGTTTACTGATGAGTGTGCTTGAATTGCTAATATTTTCGAAATCGTCATGTTTGGGTATGTTATACAATGTAAATCATTGCATAGAATTGGCAATGCACTTCTTTAGCATTTAATTAGTAAAGTTGGCACTGAAATAATAGACTGTCATGTTGATTGTTATAGTAGATAGTAATACAGATTTGACTTTTTTATGCTTATTACAAGGAATGACTTAAAAAGGGGAAAGAATTCCACACTTGGCATTACGTCATAAATGACAGAATCAGTGCAATTGTTCTTTGGTTTCTGTTTTTTGGTCGTCATTTTCAACCTAATATGAAGCTGTATGAAAGGGGAAAATAAATAAATATCTACATGTAGTATATGGTAATCTTTAATCAAATTAAACTACCATCTCCATTTAAAATAGATTCAATAATTTTATTGTCTTGATTGTACTTTCATATTGGTTTTTTCATTCTTCCTTTCTCTTTGTTATAAATTGGTTACTGTGGAATTGAAGGGTTATTATTCCACTTTATTGTTTCTAGTTTAAATTTTAAAGTTCCCATATTAAAGCACCACCAGAATGCAAAAAATAGATTATTTGTGGAATATGCGTGAGGAAAGACAGAAAGTTCCATATATTTTGTTGCCTATTTCTTATAAATGACAATCCTTTTTTATGTTATAAGGTATGCTCATAGCTATGGAAGTTTCTTGTAGCACCATACAGCAAGCATGAGAGTTAGAAAATGGAGGTTGCTATCTACACACATCTAAACTATCACTAACGCCGCTTAAATATGTTTTAAAATTAAGTCAGAAATAATACTAGAAAAACCCGCTTCGGTTGGTTATGCAAAATTGAGAAATAGTTTCGCATAACCGAGCAAGTTGTCTAAAAAAACTAAACCCATAGCAGTTTCGGGAGCTTTCGCTTTCTACTCCAGTCACACTCTCCTCCCCTACTTCACTTCTCTCTCATTTCGCTCCATTTCTGTTTCATCGGATATATACGCTCATTGTATCAATTTTATCATCCTAAACCGATAAAACCAGTCCTATTTGTTAGGAAATCAAATCCATGATTTTAATGACAGCCATACAATGAAAATCAAATGTACATATATATGTATATATACAAGAACTTGCTAGAACAACATCACTAGAAAGACAAGAACAAGGTGCAAAGAACAATACAAGAGACTACAAGTCGATAAGATCAAAAAAGCAACAAGAAACATGCACAAAAAGGATATGCACAGTTTTCAGACGTCTGAGTGCACAAGTCAGACGTCTGAAAATATCCTCTAGAAATCTACAGACAAGACCAGACGTCTGGTAGATGCACCCAGACGTTTGGAAATCTACACTGTACAAAAATTATATACTACCAGACGTCTGATACAAATACCAAACGTCTGATTTCAAACTCGGGAACAAAAATTATACAGGTTCAGACATCTGATACAAACATCTAGACGTCTGAATTCAAACTCGGGATTGAAATTTAAACTTCAACTGCCAGATTTGAATAGACGTCTTCGCTTCTCTTCGTTGCAACTCTTTATTATCAACAGAAGCAACTATAGAGCACTCATTAATGGATGCAACTACACAACATACCTATCTGCAACTATATATAGCATCAGGAATCAAGGGAAAGAACACACCTGACTACCTTACAACTCGACTCTCTATCTTGATCATTTCTTGCTCTAATCATCTACTTGCTATCCAATCTGAAAATCTGAGATCATACACTTCTATATTCTCTCGAACAATATTGTATTCAATCATCCAAGAGATATAGGAAGTTCAATTGTACTATATAATCAAAATCCATGTAATAGAGAACATATAGTTGACAAAGAAACTCTACTACTGTAAACCTGTTCCTCTGGGTGAAGTGAGGGTTATTTGGTGAAAGGAAATTCCGAAGAGGAGCTTCGGGACTGAACGTAGGACGGGAGGTCCGAACCAGTATACAATCCTGGTGTGCTTATTCTATATTTACTTAGATTAATATTATTTTAGTTGCATCATATATTTTGTCACATATACTTGCATATACACTACACGATCCACCCCGTAGAACTTACACTATTCATAAAACCATTCATGCAAATCGATCATTACAAACTTCTCATAGTGGGTAAGTTCCATTTCCTATTCGATATAATTCTTCTATTAACTTGTGGTAGAAATATTTTAAAATCGACAAATCAGCTGTTTTCCAATTCTGTAGGTAGTAATGAATTTGGACTATTTGGTGTCTGATTTATATGTATCTGACTTTGTTAATAAATTTTTTCTTAAACATTTGCAAATCTGAAGTTGTTTCTACAAAAAATTGTATTATCTTAAACCCAATATGGACCAAATGCATCCTTACGTCTTGATCATTTATTGGTGAAACTAATATTTGTAAGAGTTTCAAATTTGCGCCAAAAAAAGATAATAAAAAAGAAAGTTTGTTTCTTCCATATGCTTATTTGAATACGAATACACTTTCAAACTCAAACCTCTGAAAGTCCTAGTACAAATTTATAATTCATTTTTTCATTTATAAATACGTATCATTTTGATGGAAGTAAAATATGTTTTTAAAAGGAAGATATTTCAATTTTCAAGGCTACAATACCTAAGTGTGGACAGAGCTTTTGTTTCATGTATGCAATAGAAAATTCAACGTTTCCAAATGGAATGAGTACGAAAGATATGGATCCACGGTGGTGAGTTGATGCTTATGCCTATGTAACAACCTTAGTCGAGATTACCTAAAATTAAACATAAAATATGATTTGATTTATCTTAATTAATTTAAGATGAAATTGAGATATTTTATTTGGTTTTGTTTCCAATTTGAGATAAATTTTGGAATTAAATAAATAAGAAATTTATTAAATGGGTTTTCCAAATGAGATAAATATAAATGAGAAATTTATAATATAATGGTTAGAAATTGATGTAAATAAATTTCTAAGATGAAATATCAAATTCGACAGACCTAAATATAATTTTTGTGCATTTTTATAATTTAGATGAATTTACATACATATATTTTATAATATGTGAAAACGGGCATGAAATTGTATTTAAACTATTAGGGACATTTAATCATGTTAAATGGATACAAAATTATTTTATGAAGTTTGATATGATGGTATTAGGTCTAAAAAGTATTTTTGTGGAGTTTTATTTTATTTATATGAATTTATAAAGATGCATTTTCATAATATGAAATCAGCCCGGTTTTGTATAAAAATGATTTGGGATATAAAATCACATCAAAATGGTATAAAATGATTTCTAAAATTAAAACACACACACATATGAATTTATTTAATTATGGATTTATAGATATATATTCTAAGATATATGATTTATTTAGTGAGAAACGGAAAACAAACGTTGTTTTGAGCTACGAAATGAATTATATTGAAATAAATATATAAAATACACATAAAAATTATATAAAAAATATTTATAAATTGCAATTTGATATATCGGGTCTTACTATGTTTTTATTTTGAATTTATAATGATTTTTAAAGGTAGTTTGAAGATATATATGTGAAAATGCTATATTTTTATTTTCTGGAAACTAGCTTGAAAACACCGATTTGCACAACAATTTTGAAATGATTTCTATTCAAACTTTTTGATGAAATGAAAATAGAAAGGCAGTAGAGAATCATATCTAAATTTAGAAGAAAATGGATCGAGAATCCGATTAAAAACGAGTAAGATACAAGAAAAACAAATAAATAGAAAAACACATATAATAGGCTGCCTGTTTCTGCCGGCCGCAACAGGTGCACTGGTTGGACATACTTTGATCAGGTTTTCTGATTAATCGGAAGCAAATTGAAGGGGGTTTGGTCCGGGATTCTTTTAGGATTTTCGGGCAGCGATTAGGCTACGTCCTTGGGCTAGAATTCTAGGTTTGATTTGTTTTAATTAGGTGTGTTAGTGTTTCATTAAATTTGAGAAACCAATTTATATTTTTATGAAACATTGTTTGAAATGCAAAATAGTGTTTCATAAATAAGGAAACAAAAAGAAAATAATGATAAATTCTCTTATTGGGTCCATAGTATCTTCTAGGCCTATGTAGTAGTGTATTGGTGATGTGGAGGTAGCCTAAGACACTCATTTTCCACTCCATACTTCTCATTTCAGCCATAACCAAAATCTGTAAATGAACCCCCCTCATTATCAAACCCTAGAAACCAATTTTCCCCAAATTATAAACCTAAATCAAAGGGATTTTGATCAATAGTTAAGGATATAAAAGCAAGGTAATCTCTTCCATATTCTTATGTATCTATTAGAACTTTTAATCTTAGTTTTAGTTGTAATTATTCTTTTGCACAATTATGAAAATCTAACCTAGGTTGTAGCTGAAAGCTAGTGGCTTAGGAGAATCCAAGTGCATTCCATCAATTTGAGCTTGTATTAGTGAGTTAATCTCACACTTCTAGCCTATAGATGGGTGCTTGTTGCCACTTGTTATTTTGAATGAATTCGATGTAAGTTTGATCTTAATCTCTTATGTTATTCAACTCTATGGTTGCCGAAACCACTTCATATGATCTTGATTATAATCCAAATGTAGAATGTTTTGTGTGAGTGTTAAGTTGATGCCCCCGAAGTCAAAGCGAGCAACGGCGAAGAAACGAGCAACGAAGGACCCTTGGAGCAGTTTGGAGCTCATTCCATGCGTGCCCACTGGTGGACCGTTCCCACCAGACCGATGCACCAGTAGTGACTTGGGCTGAGCCCTAGGTCACTCTATTTGGTCTTCGGTTCGCACGGTTCGTCCCTTCATTCGTCCGTTTGAATCTATTTTCTTGTTTTGATGTTGTTTTTCATGTGGGTTTCAATGTTATTCATGGATTTTGATTTATGAATTTGAGAATTCATTTTGAAGTTATTATACCATAGAATTGTTCTATGGATCTTGGGAGTATGACATACTTTTTATGCACATTTTCAAATCGAATTTATAAAAGGCCGATTTCTAAATCAAACTATTTTATGAAATTCTTTTTGAGTACAAATCTAATTTCTATATAAATAGTTTTAGAAATATATTATAGTGTTATTTGCTTTGAAAATCACTTTTTAAAATGATTTGGAGCAATGATTTGAAAAGTGTATTTTTGTACACACACACATATACACACACACATACATATACATACATACATATATATGTTGGTGCCAAAAATGAGCAGCAACACCCAATAGAATCTAGTAGAGATCAAAAGAAGAATGAAATTAAAACAAAGCAAAAATCATAAAGGAACACACAGATTTTTATAGTAGTTTGGCAATCTTGGCCTACGTCCACTTCATATTTTATTGATCTTCCACTTAATTATGATTACAAGAATTGGATCAGCCGGGATCCATTAGTACAAAAGTGAAGAATAAAAATGGGAGAGCCCCAGCAAAGAAAGTAGGATCCTTTTCTGACGTCATGCCTGCTGTATTTATAGGGGAAGATGTGCACATATCGGACTAAAATTTTAGCAGAAGGTTCGGAAGACCAAGACGAGGCTACCCAAAAATTTGCAGGCCCACCGGGGCCCAAAATAGGGTTCGGTACCGATCCTTATTAGTGCATCCAAATGGCCTGCGATCCCTATGAGGGATGTGCTATGATGTTAGCTACTTGCTCCCCAAATTTCATGCAATTCCGACGTACGGTTTGTGAGATATCACATTTTCCGTGAAGTAGTGTTGCTTGAATTCTGATTTTTACCGATCCCTCCAAAGGGAGTTGTGCCGATCCCTCCAACTTCCTCCAATTGGATTGAGATCCCTCGGGGGTGTTCCACATGTTGTATTAAGCTTGTACTCCAAGTTTTATATTGATAGCATGTGTAGATTTTGAGTTACTGACCGATCATCGTTGCAAAATTGAGTTATGGAATTGATACGATATGATCCATAGTGTTGAATATGGATCGTACCTGATCCATCTTCGGGGACTATTGAGCTTTCATGCTTCCGCTTCATATTATCATCTATGCTTGATTTTTGGACCCCACAATCATCGCTCTGGGCTACTGGCCTTGATGACGGTCAAGTATAACTTGTCAGTCGGTTTGGATATAGCCGGGTCAAAATTCCGGAAAATATTTGCCTCCCAAAGTATGACTTGTTGCGTAGATAACATGCTTTGAATCGATGAAAGTTAGAGTCGCCAGAAAGAAATCCATCTAGTTTCTTGAATAGTCGTCATCCTTCCATTGAATTATCTTCCCAAAGTGTTGTATCTCTCTTTGATCATCATGACGCTTAGTTGATTTCCAATAGTATAAATTCTGGGTTGTATTCCATCAGTTGTTATCTGTGCTCGGTTCTATGGAGCTAGTAAGCTCTGGCTATCTGAACCAGTCTTTTCTTTAATAACTCAAGGTGAAAATTTAATTTCTGTCGATTTCATGACATCGAATTTTCTGAATATACATGTGCACGTTCAGGTACATGTTCTTGTCATTGGCTCTCGGATGCGTTTGTACGCTCACGAGTTGTCACCAATTCCTTCTAGTTTAATTGCAATTGGATTGCAATTCCTTGTTTATATATTATTTTATAATGAAATAGGGGTTGTTTTAAGTCATTTGATGAGAGGGGACTTCAAGTTCTATAGGGATGACGACCTCGGAGCTCTAAGCAAGGGCGAATGGAGTATAGCCAGTCGTGGACTTGTGGGTGGTTCTGTATGCCCATATTGCTGATGAGAGTTCATCGATCCACTTGCCTCTAGCCTTTTCCAAACGCTTCTTTGGAATGGACTTTATGATTTTCTTAACAGCTTCTACTTGTCCATTAGCTTATAAGCATCTGCCTCAAATCTCTTTTTAATATGATGTCGTCAGTAGAAGTTTTTGGATTTAATGCTGTCGAATTGGGTTCCATTATCAGTCACAATGGTTCGTGGAAGGCCAAAACGACAGATGATGTTCCGAACAATGAAGTTGATCACTTCTTTTTTCATTGTGATCGTGGCTAAAGGTTCAGCTTCAACCTATTTGGTGAAGTAATCCACTGCTATGATGACGTGTTTCGCACCACCTTTGGAAATCGGCAAGAAGCTGATGATGTAAATACACCAAGTGGCAAACGGCTATGGAGTGACCATTTGAGTAATTTCCATCGGCGGGGGCCCTAAGAATTTTTGCAAACATCTAGCATTCATCGCATTGTCGAGCATGATCAGCTGCACCTCGATTGGCAGTTGGCCAGTAATACCCGTAGCGAAGTATTTTCTTTGTCAAGGTTTGTCCCTGGTGTGATCACTGCATTCTTCTTCATGGACTTCTCTCAAGCCTCATTTGATATCATTATGGGCGATACACCGAAGCAGGGGAATGGAGAAAGCCCTTTCTATACATGACTTCTCCTTGGATGATGCGGCATGAAGCTTTAAGGAGGATCTGTCGTTATTCATTCCTTCGTTCAGGAAGAATTCCCCATTGTAGACAAGTCTTTGATATGAGTCATCCATGACTCCTTTTCTGGCTCAATCTCCAAAATCTAGTCGATCTCTATCTGTTGATGCTTGGAATGTTAAGTACTTCACCCGAGACAAGTCTATTTGTTGGGCATCCCCAAAACTGGCCAGCTTGGCCAATGACTCGGCTATTTCATTTTGTTCTCTGAGGATGTGTGTAATGGTGTAATACTCGAAGTCGGCCGGTAGCTCTTGGGCCCAACTGAGATAAAGAGCAAGACGCTGCCCTCCAGCAAAATAATCTTCCCTGACTTGGCATACTACTAACCAGAAATCACAAAAAATATGTAAAGTTTCCACTCCCAGTTCTCTAGCAAGTTTAAGCCTACGATCAATGCTTTATACTTAACTTCATTATTTGTTACAGGGAAGTCGAGTTTCAGGGCGTAGCAGATCGATCGTTCCTCAGGAGTCATTAACACAACTCCGGCGCCAGAACATCGATCATTGGATGCTCCATCCCTATACATTTTCCATCGGTAGGTTGGCTCTCCACTGCTCTTCAGATCGTCATCTGATGCAGTGAATTCAGAGATGAAGTCTGCTAATGTCTGTCCCTGGATAGCTCTCCGAGGGAGATAAGTGATATTGAATTGGCTTAGCTCGATATTCCATTTGAGCAACCTTCCAGATGTCTAAGGTTGTTGTAGGACCTGTCGTAACGGCAGGTCGGTGTAGACGTTTATGGGATGAGCTTGGAAGCAATGGCGAAGCTTTCGTGACGCAATCAACAGGCAGTACACGAGCTTTTCCAGCTTTGAGTAGTGTCTCTCAGCACTTGTTAATCACTTGCTAAATAATATACTGGCCTTTGGATCTGATTCTCTTCACGTAACGGCGTGGCACTTATGGCGTTACTGACACCACTAAATAGATGTATAAGTCTTCACGATCCAGTAGCTTGGATAGGATGAGAGGTATCTCTAAGTGATCTACCAGAGCTTGAAACGCATCTATGCAATCTTGCGTCCATTCAAAGTTCCTCTTCCCTCTCCGGATCAAGTCGAAGAAAGGAATACACTTGTCAGTGGCCCTGGAGATGAAGCACCTTAGAGCGGCAACCTCTCATTTAAGCTATGTACCTGGTTAATCGTCTTCGGTACCTAGATGTTTCGAATTACTTGAATCTTCTCGGGACCAGCTTCGATTCCGTGAGAGTTGACGATGAAACCCCGAAATTTCCCTGACGCAACGCCGAAAGAGCATTTCAAGGGATTTAGTTTAATTTCATATTTTCGTAGAATACTGAACGTATCCACTAAGTCATCAATGTGGTCATTTGATCGTCGTGACTTCACAAGCATATCATCCACATATACATCCGTCGATCGCCTGATCTGGTCTTTGAACATCCCGTTGACCAGTCTCTGGTAAGTAGCTTCAGCATTATTTAGTTCAAACGACATCACAACATAACGATATAGCCCTAGATCGGTAATGAAGTTAGTGTGCTCCTGGTCGAGGACGTGCATCAGGATCTGGTTGTATCCGGAGTACACATCCATAAATGAAAGAAGTTCATATCCAGCGGTTGAGTCTACCGGCTGGTCAATCCTCGATAGTGGAAAGCTATCTTTCGGGCATGCTTTGTTCAGGTAAGAGTAGTCGACGCATGTCTGCTACTTTCCATTAGCTTTTCTCACAAGAACTGGATTGGATACCCATTTCAGGTTGAGGGTGTTGCGAGTAAACCTATTGTTTTTGAGTTTATCCACTTCCACTTTAAGTGCAGCAGATCTCTCCAGATCCATGATGTGTTGCTTTTGTTTCACAGGGACATGCCTCGGGTCGATATTCAATGCATGGCTCATGATAGTTGGCGAGATCCCACACATGTCAGAATGGGTGCAAACGAATACATCAAGATTCGCTCTGAGAAAACTAGCCAATTCCTTCATCATCGTTACACTGAGCTGCGATTCGATCTTCTGGACCCGTGATGGGTCGTCATGGCTGACCGTATGTCGATTGTTAGCTCAACGAGTGCAGCCTTGGATTCTTTGGGCTCCTCTTTTTCATCACTGTGGTCTATATCTTTATAGAACTGATTGTGATGTTGTTGCTTGATATTGGCCTTATGTTGTAAGCTGAAAAATGCTTAATGGATTTGCCCAAGCAACGGGATCGGTTTCGATCCCTTGTTTAAGTGGAACTTAGCAATTTTAATTTGACATAAACATATTAGACCATGTGAACTCGAAATCAAACTATGGGACATGCCATATATGACATGCATACCTGAACTAGCGTATGGCCTTGAACCAGATGTTTACCACTTCAGACTTGAATAGATTAGCATATTTGTACTTGTGTGGATTGTAACATGTGCCCTGAGTGAACTTGAATATGAATGTCAGATTCCTAAATGCCAATAGCCGATCCCTGAGTTCAAACGTAATTATTTCGCGTAACAATCAACGTGAACTCCCATTGGGATGGTCAATGATGACAATCACTCCGGTCAAATCCCAGAGTCTTGTCATGAACTGTTGAGTCTGATAGTGATGGGTTTTAGATGCTTTTAGCGATTTTCTGCAATGGTTAAAGATCGAGCTTAAAGGAGCGTTGAATCAAACACCAAGTAGAGTTTAGTCTTATGTGTTCGAACAATGCGCTTTTCATTCAATGTACTCACGATCTATTACTCGTTTTTCGGGTTGTAGTGACGGTCAGTTGCCAATGAGCTTAGGCATCAATTTGACAATTCTATCTCTAGGCATCCTTTCGGTCATAGCCTAGAGTCATCGTAAACACCAGGTATAAGTCACAGTATTGAGCTATCATAGTCAGTCTTTGGATGATCACACTTCTAACCCCCGTCTCGAGTTGATAAATGTACTGCATGGACGGTCGAGTCTCGTCCTAGTTATGTTTATACTCCCACATAAGCTCCAAGGACTTAGAGTTGATCGATGAATGGTCGTTCACATTCATCTTGTTTCTTGCTCGTGCCCCCAAGTTTGGGGGCATACGTCGATAAGTAGGAAGGCAAGTCATGTCCATTCGGTGATTGATGCTCTACCTACCATACCAAGGGCAAGGATCAGTGTGCAGACAATCGAGTCACATCCATTTCGTATTGCTCTTCTAGTCGGATCTTAGTAAGAGTTAACGAATGAATGGTCACGTCACATTCATTCAAAGCTGGACGGTCAGTCGCATCCATTTTGATTCATATTCTCCTGCCAGATCTAGGGATAGAGTTGGCTCAGGTGCAGTCGGGTCATGCTCATCCGGTTTCATACTCCTCCTGACGGTTCGAAGGAGGGTGCTAGAGAAAACGATCAAGTCACAGTCATTTGTGATTTATTTTCCTATCCGCACTCTGGTGATCGAAGTTTCTCGGAGAACATCCAGGTCATATCCGTTTATGTATGGTGTGGATTGATATTGACTGCCAACCCAGCGACACGATATGGAAAGCTTGGATCGACATTGCTTGTCGACCCGGCGGAACGATATAGTCGGTTGTCCGTAACTTCGGATGTCGTTATGATTGGTTTTGTATTGAGGCCTTCTTGCGGTCGTTGCCTTAAGTTGTAAAGATCACCCAGCCAGAGCTATAGTAAGATGTCGTACTCAGCTTGTAGTAGTTTGTACTCTCGTTCCCATTCCTGGGTTAACAGAATTAGTTCGTGGACGGTCGAATTCCATCCCTAGTGAGTTCGTACTCCTCCTGTTGATTTCAGGTCGGAGTTTATGGAATATCAAGTGGTTGAACCGCACTCATCTATTTGTTTATACTCATATCCGCACTCTGGGGATAAGAGTTTGTTGGCAGGCGGTCGAACCGCACCCAATTTGTGTTTATACTCCAATCCACACTGGGGGACCAGAGTTATTTGTTGGACGGTCGAACCGCGTCCTTGTCTTGGTTTGGAATTTGGGCTTGCCGATGTCCGGGTAAGGCTTGGATAGTTCGCTGTACCTCAGGCAAACAAGGTCGTGGATGGACGTATCGTATCCTCTTTGGATTGGACGGTTGAACCACGTCCAATTTAGGCTTGGGCTCTTAAACTTCCCCCTGCATCCAGGGCACGAGTCGATGCGTGGACGGTCTCCCATGTCCACTTCCATTTGGATCTAGTTTTTGCCGAGCCTTGGGAGTAAGATGAGTGTTCTGAAGAACTTCGAGCTCAAGTAGGGAAGGAGATGGGCATATCGCATCAACTTTGAGTCGTGTGTTTTCCCCCAAGTAAAGGGCAAGAGTTGGGAGTGGACGGTCGAACCACGTCCAATTTTTGTGTTTATACTCTGGTCCATGCTCTAGGGACCAGATTTTTATGATGATAGTCAGTCACACCCGTTTGATGTTTATACTCCAATCCGCACTTTGGGAACCAGAGTTTATTGATAGACGGTCGAACCGCATTCATCATTTTGTGTTTATACTCCGGTTCGCACTCTGGGGACCATAGTTTTATGATGAGTGGTCAGTCACACCCTTTTTCCATTTCGAGTCCTTGACCCTAAGTTAGGGGCATACGGTAGTTGGTGAGCGGTCGAATCATGCTCGTCTTGTGATGCTTCGAAGGTCCGATCATGGTCCATGGAGGTTGGTTGGTGCCCAACTCTAGGTACTTGGTTACCTGCATCGTATGCAAGTAGTTTAATTCAAGTTGGTCATAGTTCAAAACATAACTGAAATTGAAATAAAATAATTCAAAGAAGATCGAAATAAATCTCATTGATAAGTGAAGCAACATCCTCTGCTCACTATTCCACTTTGCCCCTAGCTCCTTTCAGCGGGATGTCGACCGTCAATGGGCCAATTAACAATCAAAGTTCTTCTTTAATAGGCATCAGATGTTCCCTGCCCGCCATTCTGCAGGGCTTGCACATATTGTCAAAGCTTTCCTTTCCGGATCAGCTTTCCGATCACATCTCAGAGGTTTCTATAATCGCCGGTGTTATGACCGTGTGTATCTTGAAATATACAACATTTCCCGAATTTCTTCTAGGTTTTGATGGACTCTCTCGAGGCTGGTTTCTAGTACTGCTTTGAGTCGTGAGTCTCCAAGTAGATGTTTTTGATTGAATTGTTCAAAGGAGTATGTGAGTCGGATTTTGGGATTTTGGGTCGTCTCCTAGAATCTGAGTCCTGATCTAAGGCCTCAATGCTGCCCTCATTTTGACTTCCTTCAGCCAATGGACTTGCATTATTCTTCTATCTAGCATGTCTTGCCTCCTCCTTGTGTAGGCACTGGCTCGCTTTGTAATAGAAGTGATCCAAGGTCGAAGGAGGCTCTGCAGCTAACTAGTCACTGAAATCGAACTTGGGGTCAATTCCCCTTATCAATGCCATTAGTTTGATATCCTTGTTGGGACTGCTCACTTCAGTGACGACAACGTTGAATCTATGTAAGAAATCTTTGAGCATCTCGCTTGGATCTTGGATTAGGTTGGATAATGACATCGCATCCTTAGGGCGAGTCGCATGAATTTTGAATTACTCGGCAAACTTCTGAGCCAGTTAGTCGAATGAGGAGATGGACCTGGGCGATAATCGCTTAAACCGTATGATCGCTACTCCTTCAAAGAATATAGGAATGCATCTGCATTTGATGGCGTCCGTCGCTCTAGCGGAATCCATGTACCACTAATATTTCATGAGATGCTACCCAGGGTCTATATTTCCAGAGTACACCGGCATGGTCAGCATGTTGAATCTCCTTGGATATTCTGCTCATAGAACGGCTTCAGTGAACAGGTTTCGATAGGAGGAGATGCTCTGATCGTCGTTAGTCTGGTCTTGGCTCCCTCTCACAAGCCATCGTACCATAGCTGCCAAGTCAGGTGTTTGGAAGCTGGTAAGTTGAGGGCAGTCGCAATCTACCCTAGGAGCTTGACCCAATAATCGATCCTAGTTTGTGTCATATCATCTCGGTTCTCCAACCTTCGGGAGCACCGTTTGAGTAGCAATTTCTTGTCCATTCCTTGGCTGGAATCCAGTAGCTACCGCTTGATCCCCTATGCACCGATCAGTCATAGGATGTAAGGGAAGTGGATAGAATGTACCGTTTTTAAGTGGTCAATCATACCCGATTCATAATTTTTTTTAAATGGATCGTACCTTATCCATATTTTTTGGGCCCCCGGATCGGTTGTATAGGGATCAGACGTTTGCTATAAGAGAGGGATGGGTCATATGGAGGGATGGGTCATATGAGGGATCAGTAATATGGAGGGATCAGTCATATGGAGGGATCAATCATATAAGGGATCAACAATATGGAGGGATCGGTATAGCTATTTCGGAAGGATTGATATTGACGTCTTTGGTGGGATTGGTATTGCTGCTTTGGAGGGATCGGTATTGATATCTTTGGAGGGATCTGTATTGCTATTTTGGGGGGATCGATATATATACCTTGTAGAGGGATAGGTATATATACCTTGTAGAGGGATTGTTATATATACCTTTTGGAGCGATCGGTATAAATGCTGGAGGGATCAGTATGTAGACCTTGCAAAGGGATCAGTATACATACCTTGGAGAGGGATCGGTATATACACCTTGGAGAGGGATCGATATATATTCCTTGGAAAGGGATCAGTATATACACCTTATAGAGGGTTCGATATAGCTGTTTCGGAGGGATCGACATTGATGTCTTTGGAGGGATCATTATTGAGCATGTATATGTATTTAGGGGTCGGTTGAATTGCCTTGGTGAAGGATGGGTCATTTAGGCTAAGGGATCGGTTGTAGTTGAGATTGGAGGGATCGGCCATCTAGGCTTTGAGAGAGGGATCGACCATTTTGGCTAACTTGAGTGCAAACTTCAGCATCTGATCCTATGAAATTGCATACATGAGTGAATCCGATCTTTCTAAATGGACAACTCCAAATAAGAACACTAGCATAATCAAATCCTCCAAAAACACAGGAAGTAGACTTAGTTCCTATAACCATGGCTATCAGCTTCCTTTATATTTTCTTCAAATTTGAGTAGAATAGGAAGTTTATCGGTAGGATGTTGGATCTATCTCGCGAATATGGGAATCCACAAGTAGATGATGAGATCCAATCAAGCTGAGAATTCGATTCTCAGTTAAAGCACCAAAATGTTGGCGCCAAAAATGGGCATCAACAATATATATATATATATATATATATATATATTTCCGCTATAAATCAATGTTTTACCAAAAAAATGATTTTAAAGTGATTTTTTTTATAAAAATTGCACGACATCGATCAAATAGGGAATTGATTTAAACAGTCAAATAAAACGAGTGGTATGGAATGCTTGCGTTTGTTTTATCGATTAGTTCTCGGACTTGCTCGACCGAACCATTACTAAACATAAGTGGAGTTTACTATTTTATAGTAAACGTTTAGGTAAACCTGTGTGGTATGAGACACATTGTCGTTATCTATTCGGTTGCTATATGAAAGTATTTAACACTTTTATCGATGAGTTTATGACTCGCCTTAAGATTTTATAGTATTTGTTCCTATCTTGATGTTTATAGGTCTCGTACCTATCTTAATGTTTATAGGATTTGTTCCTAGCTTGATGTTTATAGGTCTCGTACCTATTTTGATATTTATAGGTCTCGTACGTATTTCGAAGGTTATAGGACTTGTTCCTATATTGATGTTTATAGGTATCGTACCTATCTTGATGTTTATAGGCTTATACGTCTATCTTGGAGTTACATGCTTGTAGGTGAATTTATTTCACCAATCTTAGAGTTTGGCATCTTCCCCCTTTTTTGTGAGATTTCTAGATTTCTATTTATGCGATTTCTGGATTTAATATTATTTGATTTATCACCAAATCATTTTGGGGATTTTTGATTTTAATAATCTATCTTGAGTTTTAGTATTTGGTGATTTGATGTTATTGGTGCATGTTTGATATATGTCGATATATGACTATATTTGAGGTCCAATTCACTTTATCTATCATTCATTTTTGCTAATTCATTTATCTTAGTCTAGACTTACTTGTTTATTATTTTGTAATACTTGAGTTATATCGAGATATTTTAGGTGTTTCAGTAGATAGCTTTAGAGAGGATTCCACTCCAGATATCCGGTTATTTTTTATATTAATAACATATCATAATTATATGTTTCTTGTAGTGTTGTATCTTGTATCGAGTTTAGACTCATTTTAATGTACATATTTGTATCCATGAGATGTAGTACTTATGTATATTGTGGATCGTAATGACCACAGTCTTGTAGTTGACATCATGTATTTATTTTCTCCATTCAGTTTGTATCCATTGTATATTCTGCTATGTACATTTTATACTATGTGATTCTGTGTTCTGTGAATACTGTATATTGTTTTAAAGTGGAAAATAGGCACAAGGACAAATTTTCATAAAATTTTTGGCTGAAGGACAACAAGTTTTATTTTTAGGCTGAAGGACAAACTTTGAAAGGTAATTAGGCTGAAGGACAATGCTAATACAACTAGCATTTTGTACAATATAAAACTGGATATAATGCTAGTTATAATTAGCATTTTGTACAATGTTTGCACTGTACAAAATGCTAACTATATTTAGCATTGTCCTTCAGCCTAATTTTCTTTCAAAGTTTGTCCTTCAGCCCAAAAATGAAACTTTGTGTCCTTCAGCCTAATTTTTTTTCAAAGTTTGTCCTTGTGCCCAATTCCCTCTTGTTTTAAATTAGTATTATAGCCACTGTGTTTTTTGTTTTAAGCCTGGATTGTGTATGTCGACTCTAATTGAAAAAAACTAGCACCCAAATCGACGTAGCAATACCCGCTTAAAGAAAAATTCATGGATGGTCGCTCCTAACTAGTTCTATTCTCTACACTAATAGATGGTATTACTCTGTAATATTCTTTGTTAGTGCGGAACTCGGGGTGGGGTGTTACATCCTATGAGCAGTTGCATATTGAAGTAGGGATAGGCTTTTAGAAGTTGTGCATGCATGTTGGACTTTGCTATAAGTTGATATAGGTGGAGAACTACTTAGCAATGTACATTACATGCATCTGTTGTTGTTCAAATTTTGTTATCTCAGTTTTTTTGGTACATACACACGTACATATATAATAATCTATTATAGTGTCTCTACCTATAGGAAGTCTATTTCAAGAGGAACTTGATCCAATTACAAAAAGCGGAATACCAAAGATTTGCTTTCACTGCTACTTTCTTTGCCGGGTCACACAAGCAGCTTTTGCATTTCTAAGCTTTGCATAAATGCATTGAACAACCTATAAGAAGTGGAGTAAATATTTCTTTAAAATATCCAAAATTTGTGTTATTACATATGATGCATATTTAGATGTTTGCTGATAGTATCTAGTTTACTTAAGTGTTAAAGAAAACAAGATATATGTAGGTTGGGATTTCTCATAGAGTTTCTATCTCATGCTGTAGTAATTGGATTTACGGTAGGAATAACAATTACAATTTCACTACAGCAACTGAAAGGACTGCTTGGTGTTTAGAAATTCACAAAGAAGACTGATATTGTATTTGTTATGAAGTCAGGTAATGAATATTATAGGCAAATGAAATATTATGCTAAATAACTAAAATATGTGTTATTATGTATGATACTATATTTCGGTGCTTTGAATGGCTTTTTGATGAACTTGGGTAATGAATATTGTAAGAAAATGAAATATTCAGAAGCAACGGGACACTACATAAAGGCACTGAAGAGGAATCCACGATGCCCAAGTGTAAGGAATAACCTATCAAATCTCAAGCTCATTAGTTCATTATACCAGCTATTAAATGTTTTATTTATTATTTAAACTAGTGATATATGTATGTATGTATGTATGTGTATGTATGTATGTGTGTGTGTTTCTATATGAGTAAATTTACAGCAACTGAGCTGCCTGCTACACAAAATTGGGAGCTCTCCCTGATGGTGCGAGTGATGCAGAGAAATGCATCGAGTTTGACCGAACCTTCACAAAGGGTTACATAAGAAAATGTGCAATCCAATACTTCATGAAAGAGCACAGCTCTAGAAACATATCAAGAGGGTCTCAAATATGATGCTAATAACCGAGAACTTCTCGATGGCGTTTGAAGGTAAAGCAACCTGAACTTGTATGTAAACTATTCCTTGTTGAATTTATTTTTTGTTTGAGAACATGAACAAATAATGAAGATCATCAAACTGTTATTTAAATAATAGTGGGAAACTTAAATCATGTGTTTATCATCGTTATGATTATGAATTGGACAGGTTCATAGAACAGATAAACAGGTCCAATAGAGGTGACATCAACCACTAAGAGCTGAAAGACGGTTTGTATCGTCATTGTATATTTGATCATTAACTTTTCAATTTCATCATTATAGGTAAGTGAAGATTTTTGATGCAAAAGATGTACAGGTTGATACATTGTTCAGGTTTTTGAAGCTTATTTTGACATAGTAAGCACATGAAATTTTTTTCGTTGCACATTTTGTCGTTAATATTTGGTGCAAACTTGCTTTCAAGATATCGTGCCTTTGTCTATGGATGTTGTATGAAGTTGGTTTATATATATTATCTTTTTTTAATGAATTTATGTAAACTTTGATTATGAATATTGTGTTTAACTTATTTTATGGAAATGATTAATAATTATGTTTTTATATGATAGTTTTTAGTTTGATTTGTATATGTTATGTAACGACCCCGAATTTTAATTACATTTAATTGATAATTAAATGAATTTTTGAATAAAAATTGTAAAATTAATTGATAAAGTAAGCGAGTTTCCCAGAACCAAATCGAACATATATAAAGTCGTATGGATTTGAAAATTTGTATATATATGTATATATATATTTATTTTGGATTTAAATCGTAAAATATATGGTTTTAAAAATAAATATAGAGATGAACTATAAAAAATAAAAGCAACACTTAAATAAAATCTAACAACAAATTAAAATAGGAATAAAATAAAAATACGTTCAAGTAGATTTAAGTGTGAGTAAATATATATATATCTATCTATGTACACTTAAACAACATCATCTCAGCCGAGTTAAAACAAAAGATAGGCAAAGTAAGAATAAACAAAGTAAATTAATGAAACAAAGAAAAGCATAAGGAAATATAAAACATCACCTGTACCAGCATCATCTTCTTAGCCGAAATGCAATGTATAAAATAAAGTAATAAGGGGACAACAAGTACTTGGCAATTAAATGCCATATCCTCTAGTATACAAAATGGCATCTAAGTACCCTACGAAATTTAAAATAAAAGATATGTTTGTAGACATGAAGGACAAGGCATTAAATGTTGATATCTTTGGTACATTTTATATCTCCTTTCAGCCCCAAAGAGATAAAGATCTCTGAATTATTCGTGTACCAGAGCAGTAAACATATTTGTATATTTGCCAACTTGCCTCATTTTATTTCATTTCAAAAGCTTTGCAAATTCAGTTTCTACAAGTTTTAAAACAAGGCAAAGTCTTAAACAAGTATACAAACCTGGAAATCAATTTGAAGCCAAACACTTCAGTTTCAAAGCTAGTCAAACATTTCAGTTTTCAAGTTCAAGCATTTCAAAGTTTTCTGGAATCAACAACAAAAATAAATGCAAGTTTCAAGTTTCCAGTTTTCGAGTTTCCTGTTCCAACATTTTTTTCTCTGTTCTGTTTTCCTGGGAAATAAGGTGAGCAACTTTAATTGTTCCTTGAGACCTCTTTATTCTTTTATCTGTGAGTAACACTTTTATCTAAAAGAAACTTAAGCACGTTTTGGTTGTTTGATCTCTTCTAGAAACAATATTGTCATGCGTATATTTACAAGTACATATATGTGAATAGATGAAAGGTTTTGTGCATGTCTGTTACTGTGATGTGTCTGTTCTATTTCCAGACTCAAAAATTTGCAAAACAAAATACTATCTGATGATCTAATTATTTTTAAACTTAGGATTTAAAGTGGAAAGATGTTTGTTTAGTATAAACAAAAGTTTAATAAATTATTCAAGTCGAAATAATTGGTAGTATGTCTGGGAACAAAGTTTACAGTGAGATTCTTATTTAAGTCAAAAATTAAAACATGTAGATTTCAGTTTCCAGGATTATAATTCGAATACATTAACAAAACCATGATTTTTGAAACAAAAATTACAATTCTTAGTGGATGGGGTTAAGTGCAATTCGAAGTTGAACTGGGAATGGGATTTTATCATTTTCTGACGATCGGTGGTCACTGAGTTCTCGCGGTTCCGTGGAGACGTGGAGGGATGAACGGAGAATCGAGGAAAAATGGTGGATGGGGGTGCAGTGCCTTGTGGAAGCGGCGGCGAGTAGATTTTCTCAGGTGACCTAGTTTTGGAGGGTCGACTATTTCGGGCTCACCCACCCAATTGGATGCATCGAGTTCGACGCAAGTTTGTGGGGAGGTAGAGGGGAGATAGGCGAAGAGATGGCCAGAGTTCGGTGGCGAATGGTGGTCGGAGGGACGAGTGCGACGTGTTGCCAGGTTTGGGTGAGTTCATGTCGTTGGGTTCCAGGTTAGGTAGTATACTCGTTTTCGATTTCGTGGTTATCTGATGGAGTTGGGTGGTTGCGACCGAAGATGGGGATGGTTTGCGACTTGCTCGAAGTTTCGGCGACGACCAGTGATGGTCGGAACTCCGGTGCACGTGCACGAGAATTTTTGTCTGCACTGGGAAATGGAGGTTTGGAGGAGAAAGGGGCGACTCGGGGACGTACTCGAAGTAAATGATGGATTGTCTCGAGGGGAGGAGTGTACGCGAGTGTCTTAGGGTTGAACTTGGGAAAAACGTGAAAATGCTCGGGTTTCACTCGAGTCTGTCTCGAGAATTGGTGTTTTGGGCTCGGAAACATTTTGTTCCTGTTTTAAACTTACCCAGATTTTAAACTAAAATGAATTGGGCTTCAAAATTCTTTTAAAATTCCTTTTATAAGGTATGTATTACTTTGACGAGTAATTACAAGGTTCACTAATTTGATTTAAGCTTATAAAATAAATTGGTATTTATTTTAAACCTTGAAAAGAAATTGGATTGAATATAAATGTTTTCGATATATCTATAAGTGATAATGAAATCATTAATGAAAATAAATTTATCTTAAGTAAATGAAAATTTGATGAATTGTAATTCATTATTTGCTAAGATAGTTAATCATGATAATTAATGATTTGTATTAATTAAAGTAGTGATGGTAAGTTTAAAAATAATTGAGTAAAGTAAAGTTGATTTAATTAAGGCATAATTAATTGGTACTTATGAATCATAAACTAGACTTCTAATAAATGATTGAAATTAATTAATTGTAAATAAGAACTAATTAAGTTACAGTTAGTACTTAATAAACTAAATAATTAGGATGCATTAATTAAAGGTAAACCAATGGTTTAAAAGAGTAATTAATCAAATTGATTGGTAACTAATTAATAATTATAATGGAATTCATAAGTAATAGATCTGATTGGAATTAATTCGATAATTAACTGACCTTACTTGTGAATGTTTAGGTCCTATTAAATGATTGAATTACTTGATATCCCTGATATTTGATGCTTTGTGATATACCCTGATTTATGTTGTGATCTGTAATTTACTTATCTGTGATATATATCTGTGATCTGTGAATGAAGATGAGCGTTATAGTTATATCGCTTATCAACCATATCCTGTATTTTGATCTGTGATGATGCATTGTGTTGCACTATTGTGTGAAACCCCTAGACTACACTCTTACACACACAAATATGGATTTCACGTGGAAATCGGTTAAGTCACAGATGATGTAAATTCAATGTTTTTGAAATTGAAATTTTAATTTCAATTGATTTTGAAATTGGAAATTTGGGTTTAAAGTGAAAAGTTTTTGAAATGGAATTTCAAAGATAAAAGTTATTTTGAATAACTTAATCGAGTTTTGAAAATTTAAATAATTTGATTTAAATTTGAATTCAAGTTTGAAATTGAATCCTATGATTTGAAACTAGGGATTAAAGATGATATAAATGTGTTTGTATGAATCAAAACCATTTAAAAGTTAATTTTGAGAATTTAGATTTAACCCAAAGATTTCAACTTGTATGAATGAACCAGATTTCCAAAATAAAACTGTTTGTTTTAAAAGAATAAAAGATTTCAGATAAGAAATGAAATTCCAGTTTAATTAAAGGAATTTCAATATTGAATTGAAAATGGTTTTCCAAGTTATGAATGAATTGTTTTGAAAAGCTATGATTTGAATCTATTATCTTTAACAGATTTAAAATAATGATTGGTTTAAACCATTCGAAATAAAATTGTTTTGAAAGCTATAAGTTAAATCTTGATTTAAAGGTTTAACGAGTTAATCAAATTGAAATGGAAATTAATTTGGAAAATCTGTGAATGAATCTTTTGTTTAAAAGATTAAAGTGTGGAAACTGTTTAAACCGTAAAGGTTGAATCTTTTTGTTTAAAGATTTAAAATGGTAATTTGTTAAACCATTTGAAAAGAAAGATTTTGGGTAATAAGTTGTGACTTAATTGAAATCCCATATCCATATGTTTTTAAAATATTTCGCTCACTATTCGGTTTAGCCGGGAGAGGACCTTTGGGTCGTATAACCCATTCCGAATATGTGATACGTCGTATATGGATGGCATTTGAAGACCGGTGTTGAAGACCGGATATTTTTGAAAACGGAAGGATTACCGTCGAGTTACTCTGCATCGGCTGATCCCCGATATAGAGGTTTTATCACCCTTAGTGATGGGAAGTCCGGACGTGATTGGAAATTATCTGGATTTGCAAGGGCTTCGTGAGAAGTGCCTTCGGTTCTGTTCGATCCCGGAACAGACTTGTATGGATACATGTCTGACATTACACTTTGAGATATAAAGCTGATTTCTTTCAAATACATTTCTGTTGGTGGCGGAGAATTTATTCTCTTAGCTTAACACCCTTCTCTGAGACGTACGAGCTCAGAGGTTATGTAGTTGAAATTTATCAGCGATATATCCCAATTTGGTAATGTGACATGCTAAGTGTTGCTGTGTGATGATCAGTGTTTGATCATTTGCGATATGATCATTTATTTGATTTTATATCTTTGTGATCATAGGTTGATCATTTGTTTGACCCAAAGCATGGCTTTGTGACAAAGCGTAGCTTTGTGGACGAGACTTCGTCAGGGCCTCACTACCCGGAAATGGTCGAAACAGGAATGTTGCGGCAAGGTTATGAGGGTCGCGCCCTTTAGGGTATGTCATTTCCTTCTGGAAAGGGGTGGTATCATGGTATGGAGCCCAGATACTTACTCATGTGGATACACTTTCTTTATGATGTGTGATGTTGGATACCGAGCTCGGATAAAGGTCCCAAAGGACCGGGAGGTGGCATATTCGTGAGTTACCTGTTACAGGGGTAACCCGGCCTTGTTGGCAGAGAGCAGTTTGTCTCTCGGGACGTCCTGCCAGAGGCGTTCCCATGCGGCGGAAGGAAGTTCCTTAGCCTGACCATTTGTTGGAAAATCCAAAGAAACAATACGAACCTTGTACGGTTTTAGTTGTATTACCTGCTATGGAATGTGGCGGTAACCTGCTATTGAACATAGTAGTTATAGTAGGCATACGATACTGGTCGTATGTTGGCTAAGATTAATATTATACTTTCGAAATGTTTTCTGCACTATGCACTAGTAATAATATCCAATGATTTGCGTAGTAAGCATGTTTGACTATCATAAGAAGAAATCTCCTCCAATTCTGCGTTTGCATTGTGTGTGTGGTGGGAGGTCTTATGGTAGTTTCATTTTCTAAAAAGCATTGCGGATTTCAATGTTTAAAACCTTTTGTGTTTGTTTAAAGATGAACTGTTTTTGTTGCTCACACCAGTCCCATGACTGATCCGGAGTTTATTGTTCCCTTCCTAAACTCTGGGTGCCCACTATTTTCCACACGGGCAGTCTAGAGTTGGGTTTCTCAGATATTCAGGTTTAGTAGATTATCTGGAGCCAGTTCAGTATTTGGAGTTCAGGATCACACTTGCTTCTCTTTGTGGTTCGAGCTTGACATTGAAGATCATTTTGGAATCAGTCTCTCTGACTGATCATTTGGAGTTATCATTTCTGTTTTCCGCTGTATCATTATTTATCTCTGATATTGTTGTATCATATTGATATCATTGTTGTATATCATTCTGGATATTGTATTCATTGGAGTTGTATATGATATCATTGTTTTCTTTTCTTCCGCTGTGTTATTTACTTAATGTTGTTATAGCTCCGGCGAATCGGATTTGAACGGTCGAATCTGCGGCATTCTGGTACAATGTGAAGTACGGATGTTGATTTTCGAGCGGGCAAAACCCGAGCCGTCACATGTTATGTATATTATCCAGTTGAAATATAATAAAGTGCAGCTTAGTTTAATGATGTGTGTTTGTAAATATTGCAATAGTACAACATGATCTGAGTGCTGTAAAAATCGTAGGAACAAACGACAGCATTTAACTGTGCTGTCGGTCCTTTGAAAATAGAATGCATATAGCTATGACAACATAACAAAGAAAATTTATTAACAGCATTTATCAAATGTTGATGAATCATCGTAAACATTTATGACAGCAAATTGTAAATGCTGTGAAAAATTAATAACATCGTTCATAAGTTGTTAAAAAGGCCGAACACAAATGCAAACACTTTAGGTAGCAAATTTTAAACGTTGCAACCAGTACATGTGTGTATATTATACATATACAAGTTAATAAAAATTAATTATTAAATTTATATATACACACACATGCATATAATATATATTTTTAAATATATGTCCAAGTATATATTTTAAAGGGACAAGGTAATATAGCATGTACATTTACATATAAATATATAGTATATCAGGTTGAAGAAGATATTATTCACCAATGCAGTCCCACTGAGAGTCTAGCATGTTGTTTGCTTACTACTTCATCACGATCTCCTCTTTAACGTTAGTTTGCAACTCTGAATTAAGCCTTCACCAATGGATGCAACACATGGCTAGAGAGAGACCAACAGTATCTATAAAAATGAATGGAGGCAAAACTATTTACAACCAAGGGCATGCACTCTTTTCTCCTTATTTTTCTTTAGCTTTTAAGACTTACCCAAGCCCCTCTTATTCAAATAATATGACCTTTCGAATCATCCACTAATCAAGGTCATTGGCCCCATTTGACTCCTATTTGAATCACCGTTTTAATTATTTAACTTCCAGCTCTTAAATCGATCAAAGCATCATATAACTTTTATGCATTCGTTCTGTCCAATTTTAAACTTTAAATAAATAATTAAAATAGTAATAAAATATTAATACAACATTTGTATTAAATTATAACGTTTATAAATTAATTTTACTACTGGTCGAACTCGAAAATAGTTAACAATGCGGTTAAGCTTGTCAATGGATATTCGAAAAATTCAAAATTCATCCACATTCGTATGTAAAGTGGATAAATATTCGATATCCAGAAAAATGGATACGTATATGAAGGCATCTGCATCTACAAATTATTTGTCTAGTTTTTGTCAGGATTATGGTTTATTTTATATATATTTTAATTCTGTGAAAAGTACGTATTTATTGTTTTATTAGGTTAATAGTTTATATTATATGCACTTAATGCATATTAACTGCTCAAAACTATTTATTATCACCGTATTTGTTAATTTTGCATATATAATAAGTGTGGTTGAAAAAAATTATATTAAACTAGAATTTTCTGTTTATATTTCTTGATTTATTGATCATTGGTGGATAGGGTAGCTATCCGATATCCATCCATACCTACAGATGCGGATATGCGATACTCGCAAATGATTTTGGATGCAGATACGGATATGACACTATCCATATCCGAAAGTATATGTTGATAGGCCTAACTACGCGGCTGTGCCGACTCTTTGGTACATGAAATTAGTGCTTAATCAATATTTGAACAATTTAAGTACTAAAGCCAGTACCGACTTTACTAAAGAATAGTATCAGACCAAGTTGAACGCTTAAAGAGCATTTCGGCGAAATCTAATTTTATGATCTAAGATAAGCTGACCTAGTAATGACAATTTGTACACGTGTTCTTTTTGTCATCATTGTATCACTTAGGTATCTAGAGTTTGGTCTAAGGTCAAAAAATCTATTAATATATGTATTTAATTGTGTAGGTCACTTTAAAGTACTTGGCTCAACCTTATAATATTTATCGATTAACCGATTTATTTTGGCTGGAGATTTTTATTTTAAGTTGACTTACCAATTATAGTGATACCGACCTTTTATAATATTTGAACCAAAATTGATTCAAACACCCAAAAAAGCTAGTAGTAGAGTTTAAATGAAGAAAGTAAATGAAAAATAGAGGAAATCAAATAGAAAACATGCACACATAAATTTATGGTGGTTTGGCAATCTAGGCCTACATTCGCTCGAATGATTTTATTGCTTTTGCACTTGTTTTTGTGATTACAAGAGGGTGTGATCAAAATAGATCCTTGAATACAAGAGAGCGAGAGTGTAATGGCAGCGTAAAGATCCCTAGAATGAAGCACGCCTTCTATATTTGTAGGGGTAGACGATCAAATATTTCGCTGAAACTTCTCTTGCAGAACCATGCCACCAAGACCAAGTCTTCCAGAAAATCTCAACTCCATATCGCCTATGGTTAGGTATCGGTACCGATCCCCATATATGGAGAATAATTGGGTCTTGCGATCTCTTGTGTTGGCTCGTCTTGTCGTTTTCTTCAGGATTCCAAGGTTCCACTGCATAGTTGCCTAGATGTTTTTTGGTCCAAGAGATGGATCTATAGAAGGCTGAACTACTGCTTTAGATTGCATACGAAGATTGCCAATACAAAGCATAGTAATTCTAGAACAATACTTGAATCGGGCTCTATGTAAGTAAAGAAGAGTGCCATAGGAGTGGGGGCCACTTTGGGTACACCCCTAGGGATCGATATTGATCCCATATATAGGGTGGAACATTAATCCATACTCAGTGTATCCCAGGGTGTTGTACTTCTAAGCTTGTTCGACCATCATCTCGTGGTCTTGTCTATACTTGGTTCTTGAACCCCAGGATCATCTCTCTGGGCTTCTTGCCTTGGTAATCGTCGGGTCTAACTTATCTAGTCAGTCCGAATATAGACATACCAAAAGGTTGGATAGCACTTGCCTCCCCAAAGTACATCTCGTTTGGAATGTGATGTGCTTTGAATCAAGACAAGTTATAATCGTTGCGAAGGATTCCATCCTATGTTTCAAATGGTCGCTATCCTTTCTATGAACTGTTTTCATGGAAAGTTATCTCCATAGCGATCCGTTGCGACGTTCTGTTGGTATCTAACACTATAAAACAGAAATGTACACCCTCGGTGATAATTGGTCGTGCTCGGTTCCGTTGAGCTAATTGATTGAGTTGCTAGATTTCGATCATCTGAACTGATTTCTTTTTTGAAAATCCCAGGTAAAAAATTCAATTCCATGGACTCAGGAAATCGAATGTTAATGTTGTACACGCGATCACACATTTAAGTCTGCACTGTTGCCATTGGCTTCCAAGCACGTTCATAAGCCTATATGATGTTGCCAACTTCCCTTGAGCGATAGTCACAAGCCCATCATTTTTCATCCATTTGTTATTTTTATTTTTTAGTATATGGTAGGACTCGGTACCGATCCCATATGGGGGATCTGGTACCGATTCCACGCTTGCACGTTTTTTCGTATTTGGATCCAAGAAAGTCGGGTTGCACATGGGTATATAAACTATTGTCTCCACTCTTTCTCTTCACTCATCCTTATTTGGCCATCATCGAACCTTACTACCTAGGCAGCCATTAAGAGCTTGAAATCAATAAAATCGACCAATCATTTAAACCATCATTAACTGATCGAACCCTACTTCCTACATCACCGTTGCTTGCCCACGATCCAAATCCATCAATCTCCATTGCAATCACGTAGATCTTGGGGTTGAATCCCCCTAAGTTTCAAAACCTGACCCGTTTTAGGTCGATTCTTGAATAGTTTTGATTGCGATTTCATACATAGGTGGTTTTTGATCTTAGGTGGATGGTGAGTAGAAGTACGACAGAGATGAGGCTAGCTTGTGGGCGGTTTATGTTTGTAGATCTGAGTTTCGGGATCGGTTATGGCATGGTCAAGTTGGTTTTCTCAAAGGGGTTGAATCCCCTATGTATGGGATCAGTGTTAATCCCATACTTAGGCAAATTTCATGAATCCCATAGGTATGGGATTGATATTGATCCCATACTTAGGCAAATTTCACAATTTTTGCCTTTCCGCTTGCATAAAGGCTTGAACTCTTGGAAGTGAACACTTGTACGCCTGTGTAGACTTGCGCATATACATGAATGATTGCATATGACTTTGGACTTGAACTTGAACGCAC
Source organism: Allium fistulosum (assembly GCA_030737815.1). Taxonomy (NCBI): domain Eukaryota; kingdom Viridiplantae; phylum Streptophyta; class Magnoliopsida; order Asparagales; family Amaryllidaceae; genus Allium; species Allium fistulosum. Next base: position 334,503,038 of record CM060906.1, read on the forward strand.
ATGTATGTGTGCATATGCCTTAAATGTTGATGACATGCTCTTATGTGCCAGTAGCTGATCCCAAAATTCTTATGTTCAACCATCGACATGAAAGCCGGTTGGGATGGTCGGCAATGACGGTCGCTCCGGTTGAACTCCGGAATTTTGTCATCACTGTAGTATGATTCTGAACTGTATAACACCGCACCGCACAACACCACACTATATTACCCTTAGCATGGGGGGACATGTTAATCCATCTAACTATGACTATCTACTACGTTTAATAGCTATGGGTTCTAGATGCTCCAAGTGCTTAGCTACAATGACCGGTGATCTAGCTTCCATATGTGTCGAATCAAAAGCTGAGTCGAGTTCATCGACGCTTTCTGCTCGATACACTCTCGGTGAACAATCTGAACAACCTGAAAGCTCACACCATGCTTCAACTAGCTCTCCAAATCCAAGGGCAGATGATATTGTAGAGCCAGTTCCTGATACACTTGAGGATGCCATATTCTTAAAAGATCCAACGGACTTAACTACTTCAAAAGTTAATGAGGCATCTCTTTGCCGAATTTCCATTAAGCACATAATCCCATATGATGACGTATTTGTCCCATCTCGTGACCAAAGGGCTCATCTTCCTCTAGAAGGGTATACCACCTATAACAGATATATGTGCCTAGCTAGGGGTGCACCACCATTTAATCCGTTCATCCGTCGAATGCTCCATTTTATGAGACTTGCTCCAGCTCAACTACAGTCGAATAACTACGCATTCTCTAGGGAACATACATGGTTTTCCTTGAATTCTTAAATCGTGAACAAAGCAAAGAAGATATTCGATTTATTTACAACTTCAAGCAATGAAAAGGAAGTCTATCGTTCACTTATCTTGAGCCAATCACCAGTTATCAAGTTGTGATCGGTGCTTGGAATAAGCTTAGCTATTTCAAAAGAAAATGGTTTTATGTGTGTTGTCCACTCGAGTTTGCACAACGGTAGTTAGTAGGACGCAAGTACTTTTCCAAACTATAGCATAAAAGCTTTAGCTTAGTTGCATTCCGATTAACAAATTTTTTTGGATTATGCAGTTGTTCCTTCGAGAACCAGTGGCGATGTTTATCAAACCTCTGTTACGACACTCAGAAATGTTTCAGAGGAAGATAGGGAGATCAGGTCCCTTATTGCTATTGAGCGTCTCTTGGTCTTTAACTTGCTAGAAGAGGGTCGTAGCACCAACTAGGCTGAGGATGACGATGAAGTTGCAGTAGGTGGCTGTATTCAGCCAGAAGTAGGTCATGTTGGCCCTGACATGCCCCCACTCCTTAGACAAGAAGTCAAGGAAGCTGAAGGTAACGTCGAGGAAGGTGAAATAATAGGCGGTGGTAATGAGGCTGGCGATGACGATGTATATTAAAGTCCTGAACTACTGGCTGAGCAGTCTTCAGATGAACAACCACTCGTTGCCAGGAGGAAGCTCATTGTGATATCCCGGAATTTTGGCAATATCAATTTAATAATCTTTATAAATAATTAAATTGATTTGTTGATTTATTTTATAAATTGACAAGTTTATTCATTTTAAAGGTTAATAATATTTTAAATTGGCAAGTTTATTTCTTTTGAAAACTAATAACATTTTAATTTGGAAATATTTAATTTGGTAAAATTAGATCTTTTCTAATAATTTAAAATGGATAAAATTTATCTTTTAAAGCTAATAAAATTTTATTCTATTTATAATATATATTTTGCTATATATATATTGTGAATAGAGAATCTTTGTTTAAATAAAAGATTGTATTTTCAAATTGTAATATAATTGATTTGAAGTTGTATTGAAATTTAATAAAATAATTCTCAAATTAATGTTAAAAATATTTTCTACTTAAATATATATGTATATTTGTATATATTGAAGTTTTGGTTTGAAAATTAATAAAAGTGTTTTAAATTCTAATATATATATATATATATATATATAAATTGTAATTTGTAAAGTATAATTTAATATAATACCTTTTCAAAAGCTATTTAAAAGTTAATCATATATTTCAAAATACTTAAGGTAAATATGTATATTGTTTAAAAGTATTTTAGCTCTAGTTTAAATAAGATTTAATAAAAGATTTATTTTATCTTGTTTTCTTTTAAAAAAAGGTACTAAACTAAAATGGGTATAAGTGTGTATATAGGGTTTTAAATATTTCTTTTTAAATATCTATTGAATTAGAATAGTTTGTAAACATATAAAAGACATACAAAAACATATAAATAAATATAACATAAATTAATATAAAATCACATAACATAAATAAATTACTAATTTCGTTTTTAGTAAATAATAAAACATAATTACTCTTTGTAATTAGGATTTAGATCTAATAATCCATTGTTTTAACACTTGTAAGGACGAGAAGGTATTGTTGTGACATTTGTCTAATTTATAAACAAGTGGCAAAAATTTATTTTCTCTAAAATTTAATTAAATTAATATAATGTTGTAAAAGAGATCTGGTCTTCATTTTTACAGTTCAATTTTTCTTCAAACATTTTCTCTTCTCATCTTTTCAAAAACTGAAAAATAATAATATACAAAACTTGGGAAATCAAAATCAATGGGAACAGCAACTAAATCAAACCTGGAATTTCAAATCTACAAACAAGTAGAAGATCAAGCAACTAAATTAGATTCAACTTCAACCTGCAACAATTCAACTAAATAATCAAGCAAAGGCAGTTTCAACAGCAAAGGAAATCAAAAAGCTTGTTTGCCAGATTAAGAATATTCAAGCCTGGAAATAAAATCTGCTCTGCTTTGTTCTCTGTTTTATAACAGGTGAGTAAACATTTATTTTAAAAACAGTTTGAAACTTGGGATTTAAACTTAGTTGCTTGTGATGGAATGATATAAATGTTTATAGAAAATGCCTTGTTATGAATGCATGTATTGCCTCTGTTTCTCTGTTTTATAACCTGTGAGTAAACCTATATACTCGATGCTTGAATCTATATATATAGTTGTTGTTTGTGACCATGCTTGAAGTAAAAATTGCAACATGTTTATATGTATACAAATCTGTATATATTTGCCTATGCATGTCTGGAACAAGAAATGTTTGCCTCTGTTCTCAGTTCCAGGTTTCAAAAACCTGTCTATAATCAAACTCTCTTCCTATAATTCTTAAAAATCTAAACAAAACATGTTTATAAAATCAAGATTGAAGTTACAAAAATAATCTTGAGTTGAAACTGGAAGTAAATTTTGTCTGGGAAGAGGATAAACAGTGAAATACAAAAATATGTCGAAATTCGAATGTTACAATTACTTGATTTACTTATACCATTCATCTCGTCTTGAAAAATCATGATTTTTAAAAGTAAATTCAGAATTTTTAGTGACCTATTGATTAAGAAATTCAATGTTGAACGGATTTGGGTCTTTTGGCCATTTCTGATCATCGGAGCGATAAGGGAGGTCGGGTTTTGGTCTGGAGGTGGCCGAAGTGATGGAGAGTTAGGGAAAAATGCTGAGGGATTTTTCTAATGGCCATGGTGGCCAGGCGGGGGAGATATAGGGTTTGGGTTGCCTGTTTTTGTCGAAGTAGCTTCGGTGGAAAATGCGCCGCCGTGAAGATGCTGGTGACGATCGCGATGGGGGGGGGGAATCATTGCTGGGGTCGAGGCGAAGCTTCGGTGACATTGACGTGAACGCTGGTGGTAGGATCGTCGGTGGCGAGGAGATTTTCCAGTGATCGATGACTTTCTGTTTTCAAGTGAGTTACTCGATTTTGATCGACAATGAACTGATGGGTTCTGAGGGGTGGTGATGGTCGGAGAGACGTTCAGTGATGTGTTGAGGCTCTTGACAATGATCGGAGTTGATCTGTTCATCTGTGCACGTGAACGTGCACGTTATCGTGTACATTTTGTACACTAGGGATTTTGAGTTTTTGGGGAGACGAGTTGGACTCGGGAAAGCTTCGTGAAGATTGCAGTTCGACTCGAAGCAGGTGAGGTTGCGGGAGAACTCGGGAAAGACACGTGTTTTTGTGGGGTTTTTCTCGGGTGGTTCTGGGTTTTTAAACTGACTGTTGATTTACAAATGTTTTCGAGTTTAAAAGCAAAGTAAAAACAAGATTTCAAGTGGAAGTTATATTCAAGGAATGTTTTAATTAGATTTAGAATATAGTTAAATGAATAAGTTTAAAAGATATGAAATTTGAGATTTCCAAAGTTAAATAATTGTTTTATTTAATTTAAATCAAACATATTTGAAATATTTTAAGTATGTTTAAATTAAGTGTTTGAATTGTTATGTTTAAAAACAAATCATATTTAAAAATTGATTTTTAAAAAAAGGGGTTTTAATAAAGTAAATAAATGGAGTACGTATTTAAAAGTAAATACCAGTATTCTTAATTAGTTAAGTTGAGATTAATTAAGAATAGTAAATTAATAAAATAAAATTATAGCTTAAATACTTATTTGTAATTAAGAATAATCACTTAATGAAGCAATTAGTGGAAATGAATGTAATTAAGAAATAAATTAATTAAAGATTAAGTGATGATTAATAGAGTAATTAATTAATGTAATTAATTTTAGGTTAATTAATTAGTCTAATTAATTAAAGATAATCACTTATAATTAATTAAGTGTAATCACTTAGTGAAGTAATTAATAAATAATTACTAAATGCAATTAATTTAAGAAGAAATACTTATGGAAGTAATTAGTGAGTAATTAATTAATGGAAGTCTTTAAATAGAAGTGATTAAGGGTTAGTCACTTAATGTTATTAATTAAAGAATTTATTAATATAATTAATTAAAGAGTAATTAATTAAGGTAAGTAATTACAAGATGGTTAATTACTGATTATGATTAATTAAGACTAATTAATGAAGGTGGTTAATTAAAGATTAATTAATTAAAAGGTTAATTAATTAATAAAGTAATTAAAGGATTATTAATTAATATAATTAATAAAATTAATCAAGGTTGATTAATAAAAGTGATTAATTAAAGTATGATTAATTAATTGTAATTAATTAAGGTTTAATGTAATTAATTATAGTTAATTAATTAATGGAAGCAAATGAAGAATCATTAATTATTGTAATTTAATGATAGTAATTAATGGTTAATTACTGTATATGGTTAAGGATAATTACTTGAATGTAATTAAAGATAATTAATCAAGGAGGATCATTAAGAAATGATTTATTAATTAATTTGTAATTAATTAATGTTAGTAAGCAGGATTAAGATAATCCAAGTGATTTAAGGATAGTAATTAATTTAATTAAAGGTTAATTAAATTGATTAAGAATTAATCAAACCTGCTTATGGATGATTGATTGATATTGGATGATTGATATTGGATGATTTGGATATGATATCTCTGATATGTGATATATGATGCTTTGTGAGATGAATGTTTGATAGGAATTATCTATTGTAATAATGTGATTTATCTATCTGTTTATATCATCCTGAATATAAGTTAAATGTTTAAAACCTTTAAACAACTTGGCCTTAAAAGATACGTTTTGGATTTCGATGAGACCGGGATCGGGTTTCCGTATACCGGTATTCCAGGTCTGGAGACCCGAATACCACATCGATCCAAATTAACGATAGGTCGTGAATCTCAAGTGAAGATGAAGATTCAGAGTGCAAGGGTTATTGTCGTTAACTCTGAGGGTGATTCCAAAACGAGTGTAACGAGATAATGCCTTCGGTTTCGTTCGAACCCGGAACGAACTTGTATGGATTGAATGCTTTCAGCACATCGTCAGGCGGACGATGAGCATTCTAAGTGATATGTTCTGATTAAAGGTAATCGTAACCTCAAGCCTCATCAACCGGGAATGGCTAAAACAGGGGAGGTGCAGCAAGGCTTCGTGGGTAGCACCCACTGAGAGCAAGATAGATCCCTGTCTAGAGGTCCCTTTTCTTTTATTCGGCTTAGTGTGTGGTTGGTCGCGCCAACTACGGGATTGTCTTGTTCGGAATTATCCAGTAAGGGATGGTTCCGGCTTTGTGTTGCAGGGGAGCGGGCGTACTCCTCGGTACGGTGATCTAGGCCACGTACTGTGACGGGCGGTACCCCAGTAGCCCTGCCATTGTATGGAATCCAAACTCCAATAAGTGCCGTACGTATTAGTTGTGCCCAACTATGTTGGAATGTGAGATGTAAGCATTTCAGCTATTTCTGTATTTTACTTGGAAACCCTAGACCCTATTATAATATAACTGGATTTCCTATCAAATGTTTTAGTTAGCGTAAGGTAAAAACTTACCCATGTTTATGTGTGGGGAGTCTTACGTGATACTTTTGTTTTCAAAGGTTTTCAAAGTTAAGCAATTTAAACCGTTTACTCACACCAGACCCATGTCTGACCCAAGTGTTTATTTTCTGTTTTATTAAACTCTTGGGTACTCAATATTGTATTGAGTAGTCGAGGGATTCAGGTTAGTCTTGACGAATACTGGAGGAGCTGAGGAGCAGGAGGCTTCAGCGTGTAGATATATAGAGTTTCCGCTGTGTATGTTGTATTGTACTGATGTACTTGTGATGTATAATAGACAGAAGTTTATAATTGTCTATTCTATGTTGTATAAATTGTATACTCTGATGTATATGATACTATGTAATATCTTATGTGATATAATATATTTCTCGTTCCGCTGTGAGATCTCTGATGTGTTGTTGTTCTTTCTTCTTTTCTTTTCTTCTTCTATCCCTTTCTTTCTTTATAACGATGCGTCTTTCTGGGCAAAGAAAGCCGGGTCGTTACAGTGGTATCAGAGCGAGGTTGAGTGAATACCTAGGCTCTGAAGTGGTGTCTATCTTGAGAGCGCGTAATTGTTAGTTATATAAAAATGGTTTTATATTGTGTTAATTGATCGGTTGAGTGGTATATGGATTCTGGTCAATACGAGTAGCTAACGTTATTGATAGGGATCTCTAAACACTTGAACCAGGCCAACGGACACAATATTGTTTTAAAGAGGTAGATGAAATAATTTTACCCAGAAATAATTTCTATATAAAAAAAATATATATCATTTTAAATATATATATTTATGTATTTCTACCTATTTATTGGGTTACCTGTTCGGGTTTTCCAATATAAGTTATAAAGGTAGATAAGGTGGTAGTGTGTGTAACACAATTACCAATAGTTGGAGTTTGAATGTTTGAGGTTGGAAGTATATATCGAGACTGTAAACCCAATATCGTCTCGAGTAAGTTGGCAGTATGGAGTAAGGATGTCTCGGATCTCTGAAGAAAATCCTTTTCAAGATTCGGAGTCCATTATTGGAATGTAAGATTGGTTGAGCTCGGGTGAGCAGATTTTCTAGAGTAGATCTATTGATGAGCAGAAGCGAGTGATGGTATCTTGGCAACTTCAGGAAGTAGTAGTTGTGTGGTGAGACGAGGTGACTATGGACGTTTCTGAAGATGTTTCTTCTGAAGCAAGTTTTAGGAAGTATGTCTGTTTCGGTGTTGTGGTTGAGTTCAGCATGGTGTTTCTGTTTGGTTTGAGGTCCGAGTTTCTCGAAGAGCTTTGTTTTGAGAAGTCTTTGGCATCTGTGGCAGCAGTGCAGCTCGGAGTGTTCTGTGATTGGCAGGAAGTTTCTGGCTGAGCAGTTTTTCTGAAGGTAAAGTCCAGAAGCAGCAGAGTGAATCCATTTCTTCGATGAATTGGATGGTTAAGTGTAAGCTGTTCTGATTAGTGAAGAGAGAACAGTTATCTTTGGAAATTAGGCCGGGCTAATCGCAAAAGTGACTTGCGATTGTTTGAGTGTTCTCTTGGGTTATTGGAGATTGAGATTCTGTATCGATTTGATTCGTGGAGTTACCCGTGATTCAGCTTTGTAGAAGGATGTCTCCTAGAGAAGAATTTTGGTGAAGCGGCTCAGTATTCTTTGGAAAGGGATTGATCACACCTAGTTGAGTTTCTGCTGAGATGTTTTTGATTAAGTAGAATGGTTCACTAAGATTTTATGGGTCTTATGAACTGTGAAATGATCAAGTTTGTGTTCGAGTTTCTCCGATGGCATTCTCACCTGTTCAAGATCAGAGTTGTGCAGCGAAAGCAAGATAGCAGCTATTCTAGTGTGGAAGCAACCGGGAGTTGTAATTTTCTTGGAGTAGAGGATTTCTATAAGAAATTCAAGTATAACTCTAAGTGTGAAAGAATTTTCAGGATCTGGAAGTAAGGTTGTCAAGTGCAACTGTTTGGCTATTTCAGATAGGAGAGGTAGTTCAAAGTGCTCTAATGTTTGTGGAGTAGGGTTGTGTTCTGGATTTCGGTGATTTTTGGGAAACCATTTTGTTGAGAAGGATCCGGAAATTGGTTTGATGTTGGTCTAGATTATTTCAGGAAGCATCAGCAAGGGCTAAGCTGATCAGGAAGGATGAAGTGACTCAGGATCGTCAAAGGAGTTATGCAGTTAAGAATTGATGGAAATTGGAAATTGAAGTTGAAATTGGATATTGTTTAAGTTTTTCTCCGATCAAAGGAGATATAAGAGTTGGTAGGATGGGAAAGCTAGCTCCAGAAGTATTATGAGATTTTTCTGTGTTCTCAAGAGAATTAGTTCTTTGATCTATAGGATTGAGTTGCCAGTTCGGATAACTGGAATTCATTTTATTTCACGTATCTCTGAGGGAATACGTGTTTGATCTGTCATTGGTTGTGGGATCAGCAGTTCAGAAGGATTTGGTAGTTGAGATGGTTTTGAGTTTAGTCTGATATTTTGTTCAGATTTGTAATCTAGATGGGAAGGAGTTCTAGACTATTGTAGATAGTTAGTTAAGATCCTGTAGAACGAGTATCCCGGTATATATATATACTTGGGGAAACTCGAGGAAATTCTATCCAGAATTTGTCTGGATAGTTAAATTTGTTTGATTGGATGATTGGTTGCTATGGTTGCTAGCATATGGATGATAGTATATGCTTATGTTTTAAAATTAAAATCTTTAATAAGATTATTAAATTACCTTTGTTTAAATTTCGGGGACGAAATTATTTTAAGGGGGGAGGAATGTGATATCCCGGAATTTTGGCAATATCAATTTAATAATCTTTATAAATAATTAATTTGATTTGTTGATTTATTTTATAAATTGACAAGTTTATTCATTTTAAAGGTTAATAATATTTTAAATTGGCAAGTTTATTTCTTTTGAAAACTAATAACATTTTAATTTGGAAATATTTAATTTGGTAAAATTAGATCTTTTCTAATAATCTAAAATGGATAAAATTTATCTTTTAAAGCTAATAAAATTTTATTCTATTTATAATATATATTTTGCTATATATATATTGTGAATAGAGAATCTTTGTTTAAATAAAAGATTGTATTTTCAAATTGTAATATAATTGATTTGAAGTTGTATTGAAATTTAATAAAATAATTCTCAAATTAATGTTAAAAATATTTTCTACTTAAATATATATGTATATTTGTATATATTGAAGTTTTGGTTTGAAAATTAATAAAAGTGTTTTAAATTCTAATATATATATATATATATATAAATTGTAATTTGTAAAGTATAATTTAATATAATACCTTTTCAAAAGCTATTTAAAAGTTAATCATATATTTCAAAATACTTAAGGTAAATATGTATATTGTTTAAAAGTATTTTAGCTCTAGTTTAAATAAGATTTAATAAAAAAATTATTTTATCTTGTTTTCTTTTAAAAAAAGGTACTAAACTAAAATGGGTATAAGTGTGTATATAGGGTTTTAAATATTTCTTTTTAAATATCTATTGAATTAGAATAGTTTGTAAACATATAAAAGACATACAAAAACATATAAATAAATATAACATAAATTAATATAAAATCACATAACATAAATAAATTACTAATTTCGTTTTTAGTAAATAATAAAACATAATTACTCTTTGTAATTAGGATTTAGATCTAATAATCCATTGTTTTAACACTTGTAAGGACGAGAAGGTATTGTTGTGACATTTGTCTAATTTATAAACAAGTGGCAAAATTTTATTTTCTCTAAAATTTAATTAAATTAATATAATGTTGTAAAAGAGATCTGGTCTTCATTTTTACAGTTCAATTTTTCTTCAAACATTTTCTCTTCTCATCTTTTCAAAAACTGAAAAATAATAATATACAAAACTTGGGAAATCAAAATCAATGGGAACAGCAACTAAATCAAACCTGGAATTTCAAATCTACAAACAAGTAGAAGATCAAGAAACTAAATTAGATTCAACTTCAACCTGCAACAATTCAACTAAATAATCAAGCAAAGGCAGTTTCAACAGCAAAGGAAATCAAAAAGCTTGTTTGCCAGATTAAGAATATTCAAGCCTGGAAATAAAATCTGCTCTGCTTTGTTCTCTGTTTTATAACAGGTGAGTAAACATTTATTTTAAAAACAGTTTGAAACTTGGGATTTAAACTTAGTTGCTTGTGATGGAATGATATAAATGTTTATAGAAAATGCCTTGTTATGAATGCATGTATTGCCTCTGTTTCTCTGTTTTATAACCTGTGAGTAAACCTATATACTCGATGCTTGAATCTATATATATAGTTGTTGTTTGTGACCATGCTTGAAGTAAAAATTGCAACATGTTTATATGTATACAAATCTGTATATATTTGCCTATGCATGTCTGGAACAAGAAATGTTTGCCTCTGTTCTCAGTTCCAGGTTTCAAAAACCTGTCTATAATCAAACTCTCTTCCTATAATTCTTAAAAATCTAAACAAAACATGTTTATAAAATCAAGATTGAAGTTACAAAAATAATCTTGAGTTGAAACTGGAAGTAAATTTTGTCTGGGAAGAGGATAAACAGTGAAATACAAAAATATGTCGAAATTCGAATGTTACAATTACTTGATTTACTTATACCATTCATCTCGTCTTGAAAAATCATGATTTTTAAAAGTAAATTCAGAATTTTTAGTGACCTATTGATTAAGAAATTCAATGTTGAACGGATTTGGGTCTTTTGGCCATTTCTGATCATCGGAGCGATAAGGGAGGTCGGGTTTTGGTCTGGAGGTGGCCGAAGTGATGGAGAGTTAGGGAAAAATGCTGAGGGATTTTTCTAATGGCCATGGTGGCCAGGCGGGGGAGATATAGGGTTTGGGTTGCCTGTTTTTGTCGAAGTAGCTTCGGTGGAAAATGCGCCGCCGTGAAGATGCTGGTGACGATCGCGATGGGGGGGGAATCATTGCTGGGGTCGAGGCGAAGCTTCGGTGACATTGACGTGAACGCTGGTGGTAGGATCGTCGGTGGCGAGGAGATTTTCCAGTGATCGATGACTTTCTGTTTTCAAGTGAGTTACTCGATTTTGATCGACAATGAACTGATGGGTTCTGAGGGGTGGTGATGGTCGGAGAGACGTTCAGTGATGTGTTGAGGCTCTTGACAATGATCGGAGTTGATCTGTTCATCTGTGCACGTGAACGTGCACGTTATCGTGTACATTTTGTACACTAGGGATTTTGAGTTTTTGGGGAGACGAGTTGGACTCGGGAAAGCTTCGTGAAGATTGCAGTTCGACTCGAAGCAGGTGAGGTTGCGGGAGAACTCGGGAAAGACACGTGTTTTTGTGGGGTTTTTCTCGGGTGGTTCTGGGTTTTTAAACTGACTGTTGATTTACAAATGTTTTCGAGTTTAAAAGCAAAGTAAAAACAAGATTTCAAGTGGAAGTTATATTCAAGGAATGTTTTAATTAGATTTAGAATATAGTTAAATGAATAAGTTTAAAAGATATGAAATTTGAGATTTCCAAAGTTAAATAATTGTTTTATTTAATTTAAATCAAACATATTTGAAATATTTTAAGTATGTTTAAATTAAGTGTTTGAATTGTTATGTTTAAAAACAAATCATATTTAAAAATTGATTTTTAAAAAAAGGGGTTTTAATAAAGTAAATAAATGGAGTACGTATTTAAAAGTAAATACCAGTATTCTTAATTAGTTAAGTTGAGATTAATTAAGAATAGTAAATTAATAAAATAAAATTATAGCTTAAATACTTATTTGTAATTAAGAATAATCACTTAATGAAGCAATTAGTGGAAATGAATGTAATTAAGAAATAAATTAATTAAAGATTAAGTGATGATTAATAGAGTAATTAATTAATGTAATTAATTTTAGGTTAATTAATTAGTCTAATTAATTAAAGATAATCACTTATAATTAATTAAGTGTAATCACTTAGTGAAGTAATTAATAAATAATTACTAAATGCAATTAATTTAAGAAGAAATACTTATGGAAGTAATTAGTGAGTAATTAATTAATGGAAGTCTTTAAATAGAAGTGATTAAGGGTTAGTCACTTAATGTTATTAATTAAAGAATTTATTAATATAATTAATTAAAGAGTAATTAATTAAGGTAAGTAATTACAAGATGGTTAATTACTGATTATGATTAATTAAGACTAATTAATGAAGGTGGTTAATTAAAGATTAATTAATTAAAAGGTTAATTAATTAATAAAGTAATTAAAGGATTATTAATTAATATAATTAATAAAATTAATCAAGGTTGATTAATAAAAGTGATTAATTAAAGTATGATTAATTAATTGTAATTAATTAAGGTTTAATGTAATTAATTATAGTTAATTAATTAATGGAAGCAAATGAAGAATCATTAATTATTGTAATTTAATGATAGTAATTAATGGTTAATTACTGTATATGGTTAAGGATAATTACTTGAATGTAATTAAAGATAATTAATCAAGGAGGATCATTAAGAAATGATTTATTAATTAATTTGTAATTAATTAATGTTAGTAAGCAGGATTAAGATAATCCAAGTGATTTAAGGATAGTAATTAATTTAATTAAAGGTTAATTAAATTGATTAAGAATTAATCAAACCTGCTTATGGATGATTGATTGATATTGGATGATTGATATTGGATGATTTGGATATGATATCTCTGATATGTGATATATGATGCTTTGTGAGATGAATGTTTGATAGGAATTATCTATTGTAATAATGTGATTTATCTATCTGTTTATATCATCCTGAATATAAGTTAAATGTTTAAAACCTTTAAACAACTTGGCCTTAAAAGATACGTTTTGGATTTCGATGAGACCGGGATCGGGTTTCCGTATACCGGTATTCCAGGTCTGGAGACCCGAATACCACATCGATCCAAATTAACGATAGGTCGTGAATCTCAAGTGAAGATGAAGATTCAGAGTGCAAGGGTTATTGTCGTTAACTCTGAGGGTGATTCCAAAACGAGTGTAACGAGATAATGCCTTCGGTTTCGTTCGAACCCGGAACGAACTTGTATGGATTGAATGCTTTCAGCACATCGTCAGGCGGACGATGAGCATTCTAAGTGATATGTTCTGATTAAAGGTAATCGTAACCTCAAGCCTCATCAACCGGGAATGGCTAAAACAGGGGAGGTGCAGCAAGGCTTCGTGGGTAGCACCCACTGAGAGCAAGATAGATCCCTGTCTAGAGGTCCCTTTTCTTTTATTCGGCTTAGTGTGTGGTTGGTCGCGCCAACTACGGGATTGTCTTGTTCGGAATTATCCAGTAAGGGATGGTTCCGGCTTTGTGTTGCAGGGGAGCGGGCGTACTCCTCGGTACGGTGATCTAGGCCACGTACTGTGACGGGCGGTACCCCAGTAGCCCTGCCATTGTATGGAATCCAAACTCCAATAAGTGCCGTACGTATTAGTTGTGCCCAACTATGTTGGAATGTGAGATGTAAGCATTTCAGCTATTTCTGTATTTTACTTGGAAACCCTAGACCCTATTATAATATAACTGGATTTCCTATCAAATGTTTTAGTTAGCGTAAGGTAAAAACTTACCCATGTTTATGTGTGGGGAGTCTTACGTGATACTTTTGTTTTCAAAGGTTTTCAAAGTTAAGCAATTTAAACCGTTTACTCACACCAGACCCATGTCTGACCCAAGTGTTTATTTTCTGTTTTATTAAACTCTTGGGTACTCAATATTGTATTGAGTAGTCGAGGGATTCAGGTTAGTCTTGACGAATACTGGAGGAGCTGAGGAGCAGGAGGCTTCAGAGTGTAGATATATAGAGTTTCCGCTGTGTATGTTGTATTGTACTGATGTACTTGTGATGTATAATAGACAGAAGTTTATAATTGTCTATTCTATGTTGTATAAATTGTATACTCTGATGTATATGATACTATGTAATATCTTATGTGATATAATATATTTCTCGTTCCGTTGTGAGATCTCTGATGTGTTGTTGTTCTTTCTTCTTTTCTTTTCTTCTTCTATCCCTTTCTTTCTTTATAACGATGCGTCTTTCTGGGCAAAGAAAGCCGGGTCGTTACACTCATCATTAAGCTTCGTAGTGGGAAAATTTCTAAACAACCTCTACCAGTTACAACAGTAGAGCAGACTCTATCTCTTCCTTCTGTGGATATATTTTCAAAGATGGGACGAATTCCCACTGAGTTTGGTTCCTTTGACATAGGAAACATGAGCGTAGAGGGTTCTCCCCTTCATTTTGATGATGACACCATTCCTGCTAGCGTGAGAGAGATTACTCCTATAAGCAAGGCTTCAGTACATGGTCAGTTCGGAAGTCACTAGGACACTAACGCGCAGGTGCACTTAACAGCATTGTATTGCACATGTCGTATGTCCTTATTCTATGAGCCTGACTTTCTCTTGTTTCATTTGTAGGTTCCATGGAGAGGAAAAGATACACATACCGATCCCTAGAAGAAAAAACATATCATGCACAAAGGCCCCACTCGAGTTCGTACCACCAAGGAAGTGGTCATGATTGCGATTCAAGCCATCGCTCTAGCTATGATAGGGATGACCAGGACATGAGAAGTTATGACATGGATCATTCTTTACATGATTCTGCTTCTAAGCGCCAGCCTAGATCCAGATCACCTCCTCCTAGAGGTCCGGATTGGCCAGCTGATCATTGGGATGAGATTCTACCAGTTGACACTTCTCGAGCTCCAACCCCTACATCTATTACTATATAGCCCACAATACTATCTCATTCTAGCCGGTCTTCTGGGTGTAGACATCATAAAGGTGGTGCCGAGACTCCTCATCAAAGGCCTAATAAAGAAACCGCTGTCGCTCCGGTTGAGCCAATAGAATAGCTTGCGACTGACACTCGTATGGCCAAATCGAAGGACCAATTCCCAAACATCTATTTTGACGGGCTTATGTTTGTGCCCAACCTAAATATAGTTTCAATGGAAGTCCAAGAAAGGACTATGGTCCGCGTAACCGACATCCACTACCAGTACAACAGAGTGGGCGAAAATGGCTGAAAAAAATTCTAAGGTCTCGAGAGATAGGTTGGAGGAATTCGAAAGCTTATCGAGCCCGATAATAAAAGGATCATAGCCCGATAATAAAAGGTCTCAAGAGAGAAGAAAGTATAGGAGGCTATCAAAGCGCTCGAAGCTAAAAAGTCCAAGAATACTATCGAAATCGAGCAGGCACATCACCGAAATCGTGAGTTGGTACTCGACAGAAATGCTGCCAGAAGGAATGCGGCTGATCTAAAAACCAAACTTGAGTGCGAAAACAAAGAACAAGATGAAGCACAACAAACTGCTTAGGATTCTTACGACGTGCTGGTCACTATCAGGGAAGAGAGGGCCAGAGTGCTCGAACGAGCCAAGGATGTTGATGCTATTCTGAAGAGAGAAGTTGATGCTACGGAGCAGCGGGTTGAGGAGCGGGTTATGGAGTGGTTAAAGCCATTAATTACTCAATATAATGCCAATGTTCTCAAGTTCAGAAATCTGGAGTAGCTCAAAGATGATCATCCCATATTCCTTGCATGCATCTGGGGAACATATCATTAAGGAAGAGAAGAAATTTCTCCAGGGCGCCGAGGTGGGTCTCGAACAGTTAGAGAAGGAGATCCTAGTGAAAGATAAGACCCGGATTTTACACGAGGGTCTACTTCTTATCCATCCAGAACTTGCCACATCCATGCAAAAGGAAATAGGCGAAGGTTCTGGATCATCGCAGCACGATGCTTCTGCCTGTCAAACTCTTAGGACTCAAGCTGCTCCTTGCTTCACCGTTGATTCTAGGTATGATCTGGAGAGGCCTTAGATTTGGAAATCTACCGATCTCTCTCCTATTCTAGAGGGGACCTTCGGTGGCACCCCAGATCATCGGAGCTCTAGACTGAAGAAGGTATCTCCTTGACTTCTCCTATACTTCAGAGAGTCGACATGTCATCGATCAATGTTGATAATCTCTTTTTTTCGTGTTTCTCTAGCTTCAGGTCAGCCCGCAATCGCTCTGCTTTCTTCTAAAGATTCCCAGCCTGGGCGACAGGCGTTTGTGATGGAGTCAGTAAACATCACTACTGCAATAATGATTCCTAGTACTCCGGCTAAAGAGACTTCCAATCTCGATTAGTAATTTATTGATGCTTTACTAGGTGATAAAGCTGGTGACCTATAAGGAGCTCTATCTAACGATGAAGTGGTCATTACTAAGGTTTTCGAGTTTTCATCGGGCCGCACCATGGCCGGACTTGTGAAGAAACTCGAGGCGGATATTCTCCTTACCACACAGATCAAGCAAGAGAGGTTAGAAGTCATTCCTCCTCCTTTATCCATTGCTTTGCCCAGGCAGACCATTTATACCCCAGTTTATATTCCTCCTCCTGGGATTTCTCAAAGCGTACCTATCGAATCCTCAAGAGTACCCTAGCCTCCATTTCTCCACCTGAAATACTCAAAGTGTTCCTATCGGTTCATCATAGAGTACTCCGGTCAAAGGCCAAGGAGGCAGAGGAAGAGGAGAAAAAGGCATAGAGAGAGCTTGAGTGATGTTTCCCCGGGCTCTGGAAAGAAGAAGCAAAGGAGAAAAATGCCAAAGAAGTAGTGGTAGTCTTGTCTCATATGTATAAACTATCTTTTGGCTTGAAATAATAGTAGTTTATTTTAGTTTACTGGCAGATTTGTGCGGGTTTGACTCCCTGCTTTTGTTTTTTGTTCTAGTGTTCATAATACTTGTATTCAGCTTTCGAATTTCATGTGAATAACAAAAGTCCTTTGTTTTGTTACATCGTCGTATGAAAATTGTCTAAGTACTTTTGAAGTACGCTTTCCATCTAATGTACTCGCGGTTTACTACTCTTCATTATCGCTATCAGACTAAGTCCTTAGCCTATTTTGCAATTAATTGGCCTTTCGCTGCTTTGGCGAACAGAAGGTAATCGATGAAATGCCAAATTCCAGGCATTGGTTGAGATTAGTCACTTATGACCAACGACATAAACACCCTCTTCTAGGACAAAGATTGTTGATAGTGCCAAACTCCGGGTGCTTGTTTAGGTTTAACTACTCAAGATCGTAGTTCGTACATCCTCATCTAGGATGTTTACGTTCAATCACACCTAACTCCGGGCATTGATTGAAGACTTAAAAGCTAGATCCTGCCTTACTCCGGGTATGGGTCTTCCGTTTTGCCAACTCTGGGCAAGATGTTAAGATGTCCATTTCCGTTTATACCATTACCCCTAGTCTAGGGACGAGAGTTAAGTGGGCGAACAACCACATCACTCTCGCTTCGATTTATATCTCACTATTAATTCGAGGGTTACAGTTAATGTACGTACAGTCATGCTATGTTCGGTTTGAGTTTATACTCCTACCTCCAATCCGAAAGCAAGAGTTAGCTAACGGATGCTCGGGTCACGACCATTTTGGTTTATACTCCCGCCCCAAATCTCAAGGTAAGAGTTAGCATGCGAACAGTCATGTCATGTCTAGCTTAAGTTTATACTCATGTATTTAATCCGAAGGCTAGAGTTCGTCGGCATCAATCTTCGAACACCAAAAGGGACTTTGTATGCCCGATCATGGGCCATAGAAGTTTGATCGGCACTATCTCTAGGTACCTGCATACCTAGATTAATCATATGCAAATTCATTCGAGTCGGTCAAATCACAACTCTTAAGTAATGGAGGGGCAGATTTTCGAGCAGGAAAAGCCATTTTATTTCATAAAAGACGGAAAATGACAGAACCTGTCATATTACACGGCTCTACCCAATTATTTATAAGCTTGTCTCTAAGTGAAATAGTGTCGTAGGTGCTCGCTATTCCACGCCCTCGGGAGCAAGATCCCGTCCATAGTTGCCAACTTGAAAGCGCCATCTCCAGGCTTTTCCTCTATTACGTACGGACCTTCCCAACTCGGGCCCAAGTTCTTAGGGCTGGGGAAGATTTGTTTGAGGACCATATCATCGATTTTAAAGGTTTGAATCCTAACTTTAGTATTGTAATATCGAGCTACTTGGTGTCTGTGTGCAGCTGCTCTTAATTCAGCTTCAGTCTGCTTCTCAGCGATCTTATCAAGCGACTCCAAAAGGAGCTGCTGATTTGTCTGTGGATTGTAATGCATCACTAGATGAGAAGGTACTTCTAGTTCGACCGAAATCATAGCCTCCGATCCACATGCCAAGGCAAATGGAAAGTGACCAGTCGTTGACTTTTGGGTGGTTTGATAAGCCTAAAGTTTTAATGGAAGTTCGTCGACCCACTTCCCCTTGCCCTCTCCAATCGCTTCTTAAGAATGGATTTGATGATTTTGTTTACAACTTCGACCCAGCTATTCACTTGAGGGTGTGCTACCGCTGCAAACCTTTTTCTATGCGATGTTAGTGGTAGAAATCCTTGAATTCCGTGCTGTCGAATTGGGTCTCATTATCAATAACGATTGCTTGAGGAACTCCAAAGCGACAGATAATATTCCAAACTACAAAGTTGATTACTTTCTTTATGGAAATCATGGCCAATGGCTCTGCCTCAACCCATTTGGTAAAGTAATCATTCGCCACAATGGCATACTTTATTCCACCTTTGGATATCGGCAGAACACCGATGATATCAATGCCTAAACTGCAATTGGCCAAGGACTGACCATTTGAGTAATTTATGTTAGTAGGGCTCTCAGAATTTTAGCAAATCTCTGGCACTTGTCACATCTTTGGTTATAATCAACTGCGTCTTGATTAACAGTTGGCTAGAAATATTCATATCGAAGAATCTTCTTCCTTAAGGTTTTCCCCCTAGTGTGGTCACCACAAGCCGCCCCTTCATGAACTTCTCTTTGGACTAGTTTGGCCTCGTCATGAGTGACCCACCAAAGCATAGGGACAGAGAAACCCTTTATGTACAATAATCCTCCTTCCATGATGCATCTTGAGGCTTGGCAAAGGATTTTTTGTCATTCATTCCTTCTTCTTAGAAGGATCCATTTCTGCAAATAATTCCGAATTGGAGTCATCCATGACTCCCTTTTAGGTTCAGTCTCTAAGATCCAATCAACATCCATCTGGTAGATACTCGAAGCTAAAAGTACTTTCACCGAACAATACTCATGAGCTGCGCATCTCCAGAACTAGCTAGCTTAGCCAATGAATCAGCCTTTTCATTCCGATCTCTAGGAATATATGCTATCGTATAGTATTCAAAGTCGTCAAGCAGATCAAGAACCCAATTTAGATAAGGAGCTAACCTTGCTCCCTTTTCCTAATACTCTTTCCTAACCTAGCATACCATTAGTTAGGAGTCGCAAAAAATGTGCAAAGTCTTTATTCCTAGTTCCTTGGCGATTTTGAGTCCTGCAATCAGGGCCTCGTATTCAGCTTCGTTGTTTGTCATTGGAAAGTCAAGTTTTATGGAATAAACGATCGAATGTTCTTCGAGAGTGATAAGTACGACTTCAATACTGAAACACCGATCATTAGATGCACCATCCATGTACATCTTCCATCCAACTTTTTTTTCTCCACTGCCTCCGAAGGATCATCTTGTGCAGTGAATTTAGCTATGAAATCCACCAGGGCTTGACCCTGGATTGCTCTACGAGGGTGATAAGTGATATCATATTAAATCAGTTTAATGTTCCATTTCAATAGCCTTCTAGATGTCTCAGGTCGTTGCAAGACTTGTCATAAAGGATGCTCAATAAGGACATTAATCAAATGAGCCTGGAAATTGGGTGGAGTTTTCTGGAAGCAATCAAATATTTTGGAAAGAGAATTAACGAAAGATTAATTTAAAAGGCTTGGTGGTTTCCATGGGAAATGTAATCTCTGTTTGGAATGTTTGTTTATTTGATAGTTAAATAACCAACTATCAAATCTTGGCCTAAATATGTAATCCTTCTTAATTTTGGTGATACAGAAATATTCCGTACTTAACACCAAAGTATTTTAACTCTGGAAATATCTAGGAGAAACATGGCGATTATATGATATAGTTACCATCGGTGGTGCTATAGTATACGTATAAACTCATTTTGTTCTTCTAGGACAAATGATGAAGAGATCCACCCACATAAACGGTTAGGGGCTGATCCCTGCTCTTATCTACTATCTGATTATTTCCAAAAGGTCCAGTATTGAGCATTCTTCAAATCGATCGATTGGTTTTGGGATATCCAGTAAGCAGGGGAGTGTACTTGTAAGAGATGACTCGAAACTGTAACCACTCCAAAACCATTTACGGGCTCTATGCTTGGAGGAGATTTGAGATCTATTTTGGATGATGGAATCCATGTGTGATTTCAAGACATGTTGGTGTATGAGAATCCATGTGTGATTCCGAGATATCGTTGGGATGTGCGAATCCATGTGTGGCTTCAAGCCCTGTTGAGGTATGAGAATCCATGTGTGATTCCGAGATCTGTTCAGGTAGCGGTGCATAAGCTGGAATGCCAGATGCAGCCTCACTAGCGATAATGACTAAAACTAGAGATAGGATGCATGGCCAGAGGTTTAGCTAACCCATAAGGGTGCAGTTGTCTCCTTCCTAGAGTTACCTACAGTTGTTATGCATGCATGGAGCGATGCATTTGGCCTACGTGGCCAACTATGTATTTCCTATTGACATCACCATGGATGTATTGTTGCTTTAGAAGGATAACTCTATTCATTGTATAGGAGGACCATTCTCGAGGTACCGAGGGCTCCTCCGTGGAATCCTACACAATTTGCAAACATGCCTTACTCATTATATACTTATTATAGTTGTGATGTACACTCATAAGCATTACAGCTACTTGATTATTATTATTTTCACCCTTAGACATTATTATAGATTTTCAAATAGAAATGGTTTGGTTATCGTAAGGTAAAAACCCGTCCGTGTTTATATGTGGCGTAGTCTTACAAGATAACTTTATTTTGAAAGGTTTTATAAAACATTAAGAATCCATTTGACTATGTTTCTCATGTTGGCTTTACCAAACTGATCCGGGCGTTATTTTTCTTATAATGGTCGAGTCAGCCTGAGCATATTTTCCAAATTGGCCGGATGCTTTTGATCTTTCAGAATATGAGCTGGATGCCTCTAGGATGAAGTCACATACCTTATTATTATTTTCTGCTGCACTGGTCATTGTATTTATTTGCAAAATTGTAAGGACATGCTGTTATAACTGTCCAGTCTGATGATAGATTAGTATTCTCTGATATTGTGTGTATATTACAGTTCTTTCTTTTTGTAAAGATCATGTGTATATTATATATTTCTCATCACGATGTGAGATTCTATTCTATCTTTTGTTTCTTTTACCCCCCAAAAATATGTCTTTTTGACACTTGAATGCTCAGTGTGAATACCGTGGATGTATTAGTGTTGATTTCTAAGGGTCGAAAAGGCGGGTCATCGCACTTGGTATCAGAGCTTAGGTTGAGCGAACACCTAGGCCTTGGTAGGCAAAACACATTTGAGATAGGGTAAGTGAGACCCTAGGATGAATTGAGTGTATTATATATATAAGAATTTGTTAGTGATATAAAAATGTTTTATATTATGTTGTTTGATTTGTTGAGTAGTTTATGAATTCTAGTCAATGCATCTGGCCTACGTTATTGATAGAGATTCCTAAATACTTGAACAAGGTCAATCAACATAATATTATTTTAAAATTGGTTAATGAAATAATTTTACCTCGGAGTATATTTTAGATATGAAGGGAATTTGAAAATAAATATAGTTATTTTTATGTGTTTGTTTGTTAGGAAATGATAATATTCCATCATTATTTTTGGGGTTTGGTTAGTCATGTCATCCAGTTCTGAGCAGTCAACTATTGTTTGTTGATCTACTAGAATTTTCCTTTTAAAACCTGGGTTGGGTAGATAGAAATTTTGGGAACATTGAAACGAACACCTTGTGAATTAAGTTTTACAATTTGACTATAAGGCGTTCATTGATGATGTTGGGTTAAAATTTGGTTTTAATAAAAGTTGTTTTTAAAAGAAATTTAAAATATTTTAAAATAAATATTTGAGAAATGATTTTTTTTAAAAGTGGTTTTATAAATTTGGTTTATAAAAATGTGTTTATAAATAAAAAGATTTTTGGAGAATTTAAGTCTCGGTGCTTTTGGAAATTGTTTTCGAGGTTTTGGGAAAATATACAATAGTATTATTTAAAAGTATTTACTTGTAGAAATTTTTCTCAGATTTCTTTTAGGGAAATAGAATGCACAGAACTCACTTCTATCATTGGAAAATAATTCCAATGATGAATGCACCATAATCGATGTTCATTTTCGAGTTTTTAAGTAGGGAAATGCTACCATTGAAATTTGCTATGAATTGTTTTGATAAAACGGATTTTGATTTGATCCCAAAAGCATGTTTTGATTTACAAAAGAAAATAATGTAAACTATAATTTCAAATGATTTCAGAAATAGTAGTGATAGTTTACTTAAAAGAATTTTTAAGTATAAATATTTTTTAAAATTCTTTTTAAAGGAAGGTGTGTTTTCTTTGGTTTGGTTCGGGGAATGAGTCCTGATTTGTTTTGTGATGATCGGAATAATCTTCTAAGTAACAATCAGATGTTTGTTTAGGTGAACGTTGTAGTGCACTTAGTAAAATTTTTTTGTCATTGTACGATCGAAACAAGTTCAAATCCAAACGAACTCAAAGATTTGAAATTGATATTTTTGGTAAGACTACTTGTTCAAAAATATATATATAGTGTTGTTCTAAAACGGGTTTCAGAAAGTAGGAAAGTGTTTTAAAATTAACTTGCTCGAGTGGCTCGAAAATAACTAAAAATGGGCAAAAGATGTGTTCGGATGGTAATGCTTCTTTTCAGTATTACCTTTATTGATAAGGAAATATATGATAGTGTTTGGTAGTGCCCAGTTCCTTGGTTTCATTTTGGGGTTACTTGGGCTATATATACATATATTTTCTATGGATTAAAATATATAGTATCATTTCAAAAAGAGTTTTGAAATAAAAATCGGGTATTTGGATCTTAAATTACTTGAGGGATATAGATTCAAAATAATGGAATATTTTAATATGGGACCGAATCAAATAGTTGGGTATACTCTCAGAATGTAGTTGGGTACTATAAAAAATTTAAAACTTATGTTGGTTTGTGAAAATGTTTTCATTAATAAATTTTGGGAGAATAAATTAAAATTAATATATTATAAATACTCTCTGGACTTGGAAGGGTACTATACAATTTAAAAAGAAGTAAAGTAAGTTTTTGGAAATGTCTTTCTAAATGATTACTTTGAAGTTCAGTCCAAAATTTCGTTATATTTTCCGTTCTTGGAATTTCGAGGATGAAATTCTTTTTAACGGAGGAGAACGTAACGACCTGTATTTTTGAGTTCTCGAATTTGAGTATTTAATCTATTTAAATAGTCGGATTTGAATTCAAATATAATAAAATACATGTTTCAAATAATTTCCCAATTTTTGATGACATATTTTTAATTTAATTTATAGAATTTTTCCATAATTTTTAGTTTGTAAAATAAGTAAATTTTCGTTTAACGTATTTTACCGCAAATGTGAGTATTTTTGACACTTCATAGAATAAAATAACCTGTCTATTTTATTGTTGTTTTGTAATCGTGTCACATTGTGGTGTGCAATCATATTTTTATTTTTGTCATTCGCGGCTCATATGCGAACGATGACGTCGTACCCCAAAACTTTTATAAACAAAATTTGTACACATTTTTTCACATGCACACAAAATCAGTCCTTTTGGTGGCTTAGCATCTAAGGCTTGTCCTAGGCATGGTTTTAAATCTCCTATATATCGCCCGAGATCTCCTCTGATATCTCCTTTTCACGCTTAAACGAGACGAGACATCAAATCTCCTCCATATCTCCCTCGACACTTATCTCGTCCGAGATATTCAAATCTCACCCGATATATGGATCAAAATCTCAATCCGAGATCTCATCCGAAATTATACATTTTTCTTATTTTCCATAATATTTTTTATTTTCGTATTGATTCAAAAGAAACTACTCAATCCAATTATAATTTACCAACTTCTTGGACATATTCTTTACTTTTTTTATCTTAATGAGTCATAGCAAAAGGTTTCACTTCTTTATTATATTCAAATAAAAGAATATTATTCAATAATTACCAAATCAATTAAGCTAATCAAGCTACTACTGTTCTAAAAATATTCCTGTTTCCATGTAAATCAAGTATGTTACCTATTTTATTTCTACTAAGAAAGTTATAACCATTAAATAAATTTTTGACACATCCATTTTAGACATAAGTACATCCGAGATATTCCCAAGATGCATTATAAGGTCCGAGATGTTAATCCGAGACGTACACCCGATATGTACTCATCTCGTCTGAGATCTCCCCTGATACGAGATAACTTGTGTAAAAATTTTGAGATGAAACGTGACCGAAATCCGATATTTAAAACCTTGGTCCTAGGTCATTGACTTTTGGGGTCACGTTGTTTTGAAGTAAAATTCATTTATATATTGGTACACAACAAGGCACGAAAGAAAAGAGGAACACAAATTTCCTTAATACATTTTCTTTCTTCTCCGTTTTGCAAAAATTAACACAACAACCTTTATTTCCACTTTCCCTTTCCATTTAATAATTCAAATATCTTACATTATACAAAGGATTAGCCAAAGGTGTTAACATGGAAGTTGTAGAGAATGAAGTGAACTACATTTTCCATTCCCATTGTACTCGAGGTAGTCGAGTTGAGAGGAAATATGAAGTGAAGAACTGTGCCGTGTATATGTGGGAGTGTGGCTATGTGTGTGTATATTGGTGGTGAGTGTTCGTGTGTGCATGGAGTGGTGCAGTGAGCTTTGGGGTTTGGGGACGTGAATGAAGATGGATGGGTGTGCATGGAAATGTGATGAAAGGGGATGTGATGCATATAAGCAGGCAAACGTGAGGAAGTGCTAGCGTGGCATGAGTGGGAAGTAGGAAAGAAGGAGGCACGTG
This sequence comes from Allium fistulosum, assembly GCA_030737815.1. Taxonomy (NCBI): domain Eukaryota; kingdom Viridiplantae; phylum Streptophyta; class Magnoliopsida; order Asparagales; family Amaryllidaceae; genus Allium; species Allium fistulosum. The sequence continues at coordinate 334,528,354 of CM060906.1, forward strand.
AAGGTGCAGGCATTCGTGCAAAGAAGGAGTGATGTAGTACATGGCCGAGCATGAGCAAGTGGAAAAAATGAAAGGTGGATGGAACTACTGTTCAAGCAAAGGGGATTTGCATTTAGGTCCAAGTAAATGTGTTCTATTACGCATGAGGAAGGGAAGTTGCTTTTTGTTTTTGGTTCCACGCGTTCCCTGTTTCATGGTAGCATGCATGGTAGAAGCAGCATGGAGCAGGTCGGGTCAGGGAGTTGTGGGTTAGGCCTTGTTATTTAGGAGAGGAATTTGTTTTATTATATTATTCAATTTTATAATTAAAGTTAGTTCATTTTAAAAATCCTTATTTAGTTCATTTTAAATTCGATTAACACACAGGTTCTTGTATTAGACTCGTATTGACAAGTATTAGGCTTTGACATAAATTGTTGTTAGTTGGGGTATAATATAATTTAATGATTAATTAATACCACCGAATAAAATTATGTTAATCGAGATAATAACATAGTTTAATTAATTATATTTCATGGGTCTTATCTATTTGCCAAAATAAACACCGTACTGATTAAAGTAAATCTAATAGGGTAATTTGAACACTTTTTTAGCGGAATAAAACACCATTCCGCTAATTAAATTATTTGATCATTTAATTAGCAGAATAAATCCCCATTCTATTATTTTATAGACTGAGATATATAAGTATATGTCGTTAATTGATATGTCAATTTGAATAAGTGATGTGTTAAGCAGTGATGATTAAGTGTTGAATTTTATTTACAGAGCCGTTGATTATGTAAATACTAGTAATTAACTTGGAAAGCTAAATGGAATTATATGGTAGCTTACTAAGTACCATTGTGGTCACTAAGCCTCTTTCTAAATTGAAAGTTAATTATTGAATCAACGTTATTTTAAAGATAATTATTATTTATTAATAAGGTTTTAAAGATAATTAATTATTGTTTTAATAATGATTTAAATTCAGTTATTTTATCAGTATGATTCTTTGAAGTTATTTCTTAAAGTTATTAAAGAATATTTAATTGTTGTTTTAAAATGTTTTAATAATATTTTTATCATGTATTTAAAAGTTATCTAATTATTTATATAATGTTATTTAATTATATTTCAGTTATTAATTAAAGTTATTTAATTATATTTATTTAATTATATTTAAAGGTTAACTAATTATCGTATTAATATTATTTAAAAGATTACTACATTTATATTGTTTTAAAGTTTAATTAACTATTATATTTATAATGTTTGAAATTAATTAATTATTATATTAATAATGTTTTGAAATTAATTGATTATTATATTGATGTTTTGAAATTAATTAATTATGGTATTAATATTATTTTGATGTTAATTTATTAGTATAATAATATTGTTTAAAGTTAATTTAATATATATTATTAATGATATTCTAAAGTTATTATTTTGAATGATATCTAAAGATAATTAAATAAAAGGATGTTTTAAATAATAATTATTTAAAAAGTGTTTTAAATTATTGGTTCTTTATCAAAGGAACTTTATTCATTAAGGTTTATTAAAGAGATTTGTTTTAAATAAAGAAAATTTGTGAAAAGAGTTTTATAAATTAAAAAGGAATTTATAATTTTGGAAAGATATTTTTGGAATTGGAAAAAGGAGTTTGGATTATAATGATTTTTGGAAGGAGATTTATAAATGGGTTTTAGAGATCTAAAATGGGGAAGTTTTATAAATGTGGTTTGGAGATTTATAAAGAAGTTTTATAAATGGGGTTTGGAGATTTATAAAGGAGATATTTATTTATAAAAAAAAGATATTTATGGAAAGGATTGGTGTTTTGGGTTATTTATATCTCCATTTTAATGACATTTTGGTTCGATCATTTTAATATGATTTTAGAATAGAAAACCTTTCTGAATGTTTGTGATTATATTTATACTATTTTATAAGTATGTGGAAAAGTTTCCAAGTTTTGAAAGGAATGGTTTCTGAATATACTTATCCCGATAAGATAAGTATATGGATATTTTGATAAATATTTTGGAAAGAGAATTAGATTAATCTAAAAGGCTTGGTGGTTTCCATGGGAAATGTAATCATTGTTTGGAATGTTTGTTTATTTGACAGTTAAATAACTGACTATCAAATCTTGGCCTAAATATGTAATCCTTCTTAATTTTGGTGGTATGGAATTATTCCCTACTTAACATTGAAGGGCTTTAACTTTGGAAATATCTAGGGGAAACACGGGGATTATATGGTACATTTACCATCAGTAGTGTTATGTTGTACATATAAACTCGTTTTGTTCTTCTAGGACAAATGATGAGGAGATCCATCCACATAAACGGCTTGGGGTGATCTGCGATCTATGTATTGTCTGATTATTTCCAAAAGAACCGGTGTTGAGCATTCTGAAAACCGATCGATTGGTTTAGGAACATCTGGTAAGTAGGGGACTGTACTTTTAAGAGATGACTTGATACCGTAACCACTCCAAAACCATATACATCTTATATCCTTGAAGGAGATTCAAGATTTGTTTTGGATGTTGGAATCCATGTGTGATTCCGAGACCCGTTGGTGTATGTGAATCCATGTGTGATTCCAAGAACTTTGTTGGGATGTGGGAATCCATGTATGGTTCCAAAAACTATTGAGTTATGAGAATCCATGCGTGATTTCAAGATATGTTCAAGTGGCGGTGCATGAGCTAGAATGCCGAGCGTAGCCTCACCAGCGATAATGACTAAAACCAGAGATAAGATGCATGGCTAGGGTTTAGCTAACCCATAAGGGTGCAGTCGTCTCCTTCCTAGAGTTACCTAAGTTGTTATGCATTCATGGAGCGATGCATTCGGCCTGCATGGCCAGCTATGTATTTCCTATTGTATATCATTAGGGATGTATTGTTGCTTTAGAAGGTTAACCCTGATCCTTGTTCAGAAGGACCGTTCTCGAGGTACAAAGGGCTCCTCCGTGGAATCCTACACAATTAGTAGACGCACCTGATCGGTTTTTGATTATATACATATTATTCTTGTGATGTACACTCATGAGCATCGCAGCTACTTTATTATTACTATTTTCACCCTTAGACATTATTATAATATCACTGGATTTTCAAATAGAAATGGTTTGGTTACCGTAAGGTAAAAACCGTCCGTGTTTATATGCAGCATGGTCTTAAGATATACCTTTATTTTGAAAGGTTTTACAAAACATGGAGAATCCATTTGGTTATGTTTCTCATGCTAGTTTACCAGACTGATCCGACATTATTTTTTCTTATAATGCTCGGGTCAGCCCGAGCATATTTTCCAGATTTAACCGGATGCTTTGGAGCTTTCAGAAGACGAGTTGGATGCCTCTAGGACGTAGTCACGTATCTTATTTTTTTCACTGCATTGGTTGTTATATTTATCTACAAAATTGTAATGACATGCTGTTATAACTGTCTAGTCTCATGTTAGATTTGTATTCTCTGATGTTATGTATATATTACAGTTCTTTCTTTTTGTAAAGATCACGTGTATATTATATATTTCTCATCATGATGGAGATTCTATTATATCTTCTATTTCTTTTACCCCCAACAATCTGTCTTTTCGGCACTTGGATGCTCGACATGTGAATACCATGGATGTGTTAGTGTTGATTTCTAAGGGTTGAAAGGCGGGTTGTCATAGTTAGGCTGAGATAGTTTGTATGGTACATATATAAACATAACTTTTAAACATTTACAATTAGATCTCCCAATGGAAGGAATAAAACATGTATAATTGGAGTAAATCAAATATCTCTTCTTAATCAAATAGTGACCGAATACAGGAAACAAGCTAGCGAAAGTTCCTAATAAACAACTTAAAGGAAAAATAAATATGTATCCGATTAGTATACTAAGATATAGGTAGATTGATTGTTAATAAAGTAAATCCAACGTGCAAGCCCACCTCTATGTTTGTCTTACTATAGTCACACCACCCTACAACCCTGTCAACCTATAAAGTAGGTATAAATTGAGAAAGATAAAGTGGGTCAGACATATTCTGGTGAGTAAAAAATAGCACTAATAGCGTGGTGTTAATAGGAAGATAAATTCTTATTCCAGAGTACCATCTTGGATGATGATGGAATTTATACCATCGATATCGGAAAATGAGGTGATGTGCACCGTTGAGTTTCATGACGATCCATTGTACTGTGCGATCGTACAAGCTCAAATTGTTTCGCAATATATATAAAATATTTTATTATTATATACACTCACTCAGATTTTTCCCTCTCTCGTACTTTTCTTTCTCCTCTTTTATTCAAATGGGCCAAGTGTAGGAAAATGGGTCCACCCCGTTTGTAGGAGCAATGGATCATGTTAGGCGATAGGATTAGATCCATTGCACTCATGGAGAGGAGAGCATCACATCCATGTAGGCGTTAGTAGATCCAATAATGGTTGGCTGAACACCCCTCTTCGTTGTCATAACTTAAGTGATGCGGTGGCAGAGCTAGAGACGTTGGTTGGTGAAATGGAGGACACCATCGTAAAATTGGTTCAAAGTGGAGAACTTTGGCATAGGTCGGAGGAGCTCCAATGGACCGAAGCAAAAGGCATCTTTGGTGTTTTCTAGGGTATGACATTAGAGCAGAATTTGTTAGATGGGTGTGAACTTTATGTGTTCAGGGCCATTGAATTCGTCATCACTCCCCGAAGTAAACGGAGGTGGTCATGGTCAATTTCATCAACCATAGCTCATGGGAGGGAGGCAAATGTCCACGGTGCTGGTGGGTGCATTCACATATGTGTACATGGGAGTGGATTGGGGGAAAAAGTGGTGAGGGTTAATTAAGGTAATTATGTTAATTAATTATTTTAATTAATCATGTTTTGTGTTTAATTCATATCTCTTGCATACAAGGTCCAATCGAGACATGGCCTTCATAGTTGCACTCGTAGTGAGATTATCTACGGCTTGATATAGTGTTGGATTGGATTTGGGTGCTTGAGAATTTACATCCCAAGTGAGCGGAATTATGATACCAAATTTATATTGTAGTGTAAATCCACATATTTATATATATAAAGGAATAATACCTAAAAGAGGTAGAATAATATATATATATATATATATGTGTGTATATATATATATATAAAGGAATAATACCTAAAAGAGGTAGAATAATATATATATATATATATGTGTGTGTGTGTATATATATATATAAAGGAATAATACCTAAAAGAGGTAGAATAATATATATATATATATACATACTTATTTTCCCATTTGATTGAACTGTTTTGAGTGGATATTCGAGATAGTTGATTAAGATCTCGTATATACATATTGTGTTCTATTCATATTGAATGGAGTCAGATAAAGGTGATGTTAATTTATAACATTGTTATAAATTAATTAAACTCTAATTTATTGTTATATTAGTAATAGAAATATTATTACATATTTTTATTACTAATCATCAGATGTTAAGAATATGACTTTTAAAAATAAGTTAGAAGGCTGGATTAATGGTTTTGGCAAGTTAAAATTATATTAAAATGGCTTTGAAGTTTATTTGGCCTTATTGAAAGCTATAACCTACTTCTAATAAAAGGATCAAGTGATATTAAGATATGACGTGATTTATAGGCAAGTATATTATTTTATAAGATAAGTTTGAGACCTTCATAAAATAAAATGAAGAGATATGATTGGACTAAACATAAATAATATGTTTGTTTGATTAATTTCTTAAGTAAGACGCATTTAGTTGAATTGGATGCTAGGATTGATAAGAGTTGCTTAATGGCATGAATTTGTTGATTTGTCGATATGGTTGTATGGGACTAGCTCCAGGCAGTGGTGGCTTGGGTAAGGAGCATTAATGGGATATTTTCTTCCCACTCCGGATGTGAGTTGGCATGGGACTTTGGCATGACTTCGAGAAGACTTTGGGCTCTCAAGAAAGTGGAACACTGGGAGAAGCTTGGGATTCAGATGCAATGTGAAGTGATTTGTTGCACAGTCACATTTGGTGAGCATGTACGATTGAGCAGAGTTAGTCTGTGCCTTTTAGCTTTGACCTTGGGGTACATATGTTTTGATGAACTGTATTGGTCTTATATTAGTGGTCATACATCGTATTGGCCTCATGTTAATGGCCATCCATATTATTGGTCTTTTAGTAGTGACCACACGTATATATAAACGATGATGTGATATTGGTCTTTGTTTGTAATAGGCGTATATGATTGCATGATGTTCTATTTGATGTAAAAATATATCTATGCAGCATCGGCGTTCCTTTGTGGTCCCGATGGCATATTATATAGGATACACCCATCATTCTCTTTTTTGGAGACGTTATACGAGTTTGTTAAGAAATCCATAATGACTTATAGGGAGATGATTACGATCATCTACAAGTGGGTCATATATCACTTATGCCCGTTATAAGGGTATGGTGAGATCCATTCAGGTTTCAAATATCTAGAGTATGACATTTATCACTTATGCTCATTATAAGGGTATGGTTAGATCTACATGAGTTCGCTCACACTGATGTGGCTTAGGGTCTATAGTACATTTAGGTATTGACTCTATTTATTTTGGATGCTCGACGGAAATCATTGGATCATGATAATTTGAATTATAGACTAATGTCTAAAGTGGACTTAGGCTTCGGATATCTTGAGTAGATCATATATCACTTATGCTCGTTATAAGGGTACAATGACATCTACATGAGTTCGATCAAACCTGATACGGCTTGGGATCTATGGTACAATTAGGTACCGACTCTATTTATCTTAGGCTTGAGTCTACCGCAAACTCCACTCATTAACAATGATGAGTATCAATTTATATTCTATGTCTATAGCTTATCGTTATATTGTGTGCGTTATATTAGTTAGTCGATAATATTATTCTGTATTCTAGGATATACTTGTATTGTGATATTTATATTGTCTTTGCATTTGTATATTGGCTTACCTTATCATGGTATACTATTATGTATCAGCCACATTATTTTAGTTATGCTGATTCATTGATTGTAGGAGAAGGGCAACTTTTGGTATGGTTGCCTATTCTTGTAATGGGTTTACTTTACTTGTTTATGAGCTGTCCTGATTACCCCTAAGCCATGTTTGTGGAGAGGACCAGATGTGACTTAGTAGCTTCCTATTTTATATATGTATATAGTTTTGAAATACAGTATTTTGAGATAGTTTACCTCACACCAGGCTTTATGTCTGACCAGCATTTTGTCATTGTCGATCTGTGTCATAATAACTCTCGTGTACTTGATTGAGTGGTTTGGAAGTCAGGTTCTGTGACAGCCCATAGTTAGGCAAGTATATATATATAAAAAATATAATATATGTATATATGTATTTTGAATATTTTATAAAAGAAAGACAATTAATTAAAATAAAACTTTTTCTCTGAAAATACTTGTGTGTGTATGAGTGTGCATGCTCTTGTGCATGTGCACACTGTTTTAGTCAGCTACATGAACAAGGCACTTTTGTGAGTAAAGGCCTTATAAATAAATACAAAATAGCAGTAATAACAAATGAGTACATGACTTGTTAGTGTGTACACATTAGCCTAGTTACAATACATAAATAACTTAGGCAGACTTTAGTCTTAATTTCCATAGATTAAATAGGAGCATAGTTGCTTGTGTAGGTAGGAAATGCATGAATATATATATGATGTGCAAAATGTTTGATTCATACACACATATAGCTGGTTATACAAATAGGTTTATATACATGATTAAAACTAGAAAAGACAAATAATGTCTGAGCCACAGTCATGCAAATAATATGTGGAGAAATTTGCCAAAAGTAGCCAAGACAAGGAAAAAAAGAAATGGTGGGAAAGGAAAGTGGAGAGGGTGAACTATGGGTGAAACCAGAAATGGTGATGGGAATTCTGATAAAAATAAATTACTTAACTAACCTTAAAACCCTAGTAACTCCCTTATATACATCATTATTTCCTACGGTTACATGTTAGAACCAGGAAACAAAAATTAGAAAAAAAATAGGCAGTAGTTTAGAAAATCAATGGCAGGCCTGAACCAAGACTTGGGAAGGAGAACTATGGTGAGTAAATCCTCACTTGGCAAGGCATTAAGACCTATGAAAGGCAGCCATTAACCTTTAGTTATTTTAATTTATGTTTGATGTTTTGCTTGCATTTTCTTAGTTTAGAAATTTTCTGTTGTTCCTGAGATTTTGTGACTTTCATTGCTTTGTTGTCACTCAACCTATGCTTGTTTATATATGACAACTTATTGAAGGAATAACAACTGATTTATTTATATGTTTATGAATTTGAGAAATATTTTTAGTTAAAGCATGGATTAATAAGGAAAGTAGGATGCAAGGCAGTAAGAGGAAGGGGTTCTCTGGCTTATGTCTTGCAACTGAAAAGATGGTTGGGGTGCAATGGAATTTCCATGTGTTGAGTCCTAATCCATCAGTAAGTATTCTTTGGAAATAGGGTTGAGTAACAAGCAAACACACTTTAATATGTGGATTGATTGTGAGAACCTTATTACTGGGGAAACCACAGAGGCATTTCACTTTCTAAAATGCTCAGACCTATGCTTAGCTAAAGATATATCTCTGAATGAAACTGACTTGAAATATCTACAAGTGTGACTGATTAAATTGTTGAATGGATGAATGGGTAAATGATTGATGGATGTATGAAAACTGCTAGCACATATTAGTTAACATACCACAGTTTTGAGCATGACACTGCATATGTAATATTGGGTCATATGAAAGAACTTAGTGATTAAACTAAGGATGTGGGTCACCTCTATCAGGTTGGGTATGAGGGAAGTGGGTATGACATAGTGGTTGGCTCGCATCAAGGCTGGGGTGTGAGTTTGCACATGGCATGTTTATGCCCAAATAGCTTATAGTGCATTGGAAACCAGGTAGTGGTTCTAGGCAGTGTTCACCAGTGCAACTATGAATGTAATACTGGACTTTAGAATAACATGAAATAATTATACATGCAAGGGTAAATAGGCTAGAAGTATATGGGAGTCCTAACATGTAGACTCAGGTTTGATACTTTGGCCTAATACCATGAATATGGTCTGTGCATGTTTATGTATGATTGTGCATGTTTTGGGTGTTAGCACCAACTTGTGTGTATGTATGATGGTTGATAGGATTTCTGGACCAATGTTTTTGATGACAAGTTAGTCTAAGAATACACACTTGTCATTACACATACACCACTGGATAAACACTTTGTAAATTTGAACATGAGAAGGAGACTTGTTATCTTGAATAAAATATTTAGCCTCTGAGAACAGAAACTATAATAATGGAACATACTTCATTAGTCTTTATGCATTAACAAGTGATTCTACTCACACCAGACATAAGTCTGACCTGTTTGTTGCTTGCATCAAATGGGTGCTTCATATGTATTATGGAGCAGATCATGAGATGTCTACAGGAAAAGAGAAGGCTAAGTGATAAGATGCAGATGTGTGATGCTAAGAAGAAATTTGGTGATTCAGTGAACTATGAATGTTTGCTGAAGAATGTCCTTCATGTTTTATTTTTAATTAGAAGACTTTCTGTAATAATATTGTATTTGTGCTGGATTTTGATGGTGATGTAATGAATGGTCTAAAAGGTTATTATGGGATGAAACTGCTTTCAGTAGAAAAGATAAATGTGTTTAGCTTTATATCATAACCTGTAAGTATGCAAATTTTCATGAGTCAAGCAGTGAATTCAGTAGTAAATCTGAAGCATATGTGAACCAGTAATGTATACATATGTGTTAGATTGTTTAGAGGTTAGAACCTATTTACAAACTAACTGTAACATTATGAAGTAAGGATAAACCCATAGGTAGAAAAGGAAAAAAAAACAAAGGAAGCATGAACTCAGATTTTTGTATGAGTTTGAGGTTTTAAATGAATAAGCAGAGATAGTAATCATAACAAGACAGTATAGGGATCCAACCTAATCAAGTTGATCAATCTGCAAACTAAGGTGTAGTAAATAACAGTTGTACATGTTTATGTGCACACAGGTGCACAGAAGCATGCACTACCTTCTGCTTTGCTATCTGAAAAGCCATATTGCAAAAGTCTAAGTGTTATGACTCAACTCACATGTTTCATTAAATATACAGAGGTAAACACAAACAAACAAACAAGAATTAGTTTGAAAATAATTGCACAAAGATTTAAATGGGAGAGGGTTTTTCCCAATCCTTTTTACTATGGCTAAAACATAGTTATTTTGTTTAGAATAAACTGAGTTATTCTTTATTCAAAAAAAAAACTCTGATATTAGAATTAAAATGATTTGTATGTTTATATGTACATACAAATAGTTTTTTTACAAGAAGTATATCAATATTTCTATATTGATCAAGTTGGATCTTGGGAAATAAATAAAATGATGAAAAAAAGGAAATAGTTGGTTTTGGAAGTAAGTAACCCCGAATTTAGCATAAACTAAATTGAGTCACTCAAACAATTTGTAGACTAGGGAGGGTTGCTTCAGTTGGTATCAGAGCTATGTTATTAAATACATAGCCAATACAAATACTTGGTTGAATCTGTGTGCATTGTTTGTACTGTTTGCATTGGTTGTTTTACTTATTATGTATGAATGAGTTCACTTCTAGTTTAAAAAGTGAAATAGTGAATGGGAATTAGAACTAACCATACTAGAAATGTCAATAGAGGCCCAGAGCTGTTAGGATCAATCCCCAGGCTGCTGGAGAATGGGAGGACAATCATGATGAACAGACAACTGGAATGGCCACTGATCCCCCAATGATTAACATGCAAGATTTTGTTAGAGTATTAAGGGATGGGATGGCACCTAGAGTAGATAATCCTCATGAGGAGCTGTCCAAATTGCTTAAAACATATACACACTTAGGAGGCAGTAGCTTTGATGGCACAGAAAATGTCATGGGTGTCCAAACATGGCTAAGAACAATGGAGAGGATCTTTGTAGATATGCAGGTTAATGACCAGAGAAGAAGGCAAATAGCTTCAAGACAACTAAAAGGCCTTGCTTTGGATTGGTGGGAAGTGATCATTGCAGGAAGGCAAGAGCAAGAGATCACATGGAATCAGTTCAAAGAAATGTTAGAAGCCATATTTGTCCCAGCCTCAGCAAAAGCTTCATTACTTGAGGAGTTTATCAAGTTGAGGCAAGGATCTATGAGTGTCACTGAATACACTCAGAAATTTGAAGGGTTGTCCAAGTATGGGGCAGTACTAATCCCAGATGAAGTTTCAAGGAATGCAAGGTACATTCAGGGATTAAATGCTGGATTGAGTAGAGCCATGTTACCATACAAAGACAGAACCTTTGATCAAGTTATGGACTTGACATTGTCATTTGAGCAGCATGACAATGCCATGGAAAAGTTTAAGAATTTCAGGAATAACAAGAAAGGGAAGAATAGAGCACACCCATATGAGAAGAAGAAGGGAGAAGCAATGAACAAAGAAGGAAGTAAGGTGGCAAGCTCTGACAATAAGAAACCTAAAGTGATCTGTTACAACTGTGGGAAGGAAGGCCATATAAAGACCAAATGCCAAGCACCCAAGTCAACTGTTCTTAGGTGCTACAACTGTGGTAAAGAGGGGCACATGAAAAGGCAGTGTCCAGAAATGGCAAGGGTGGCTGTACTTGAAGGGAAGGGCAAGACCATGGAAGCACCTAGCCAAGTGGAAGGTATATTATTCATTAAAGGCATACCCATATCAGTTATTTATGACACAGGAGCTACACACTCTTTTATTTCATGTGACATAGTTCAGAAACTAGGGTTAACATGTGTTTTTGTTGATAAGCCATTGCATGTTAATAGTCCTATAGGTAATTCCTGCATTACAAATATGAAATGCATGCAAGTAGAATTATGTATGGGTGGTCACACCTTTATTTCAGAATTATATGTGTTGAATTACCCTAAGTTGGATATTATACTGGGAATGGATTGGTTAAAAGGTTTTTGTGCTATCATTAACTTGGAAAATTCCACAATCTCATTACAACTTCCTGATGGCAAAAGAGTTTTGGTCATGTATGAGGCAGCCAAAGATAGGGGTATGGGCAGGATGTTCAACTTGAACAGTGGTAAAGTTGAATCAAGCCTAGAGAAGATACCCATAGTTAACCAATACACTGATGTGTTTGGTGAAGCGAATGGCATTCCTCATAATAGACCAGTAGAATTTCAAATAAGACTTAAGCCAGGAACAAGCCCTGTCATTAAAAAACCAAACAGAATGGGTCCTAAGGAACTGATTGAGTTGAAGAAACAATTAGAAGAATTAGAACAAAAAGGCTTCATCAGGCCAAGTAGTTCAAATTGGGGATCACCAGTAGTATTTGTTAAGAAGCATGATGGTTCCTTGAGAATGTGCATAGACTATAGGGAACTAAACTCAGTCACCATAAAAAACAAATACCCTCTACCTAGAATTGATGATCTTTTTGATCAATTAAATGGTGCTAAGGTATTTTCCAGGCTTGACTTAGCATCTGGTTTCCATCAAATGAAAGTGGAAGAAGAAAGTATCAAGTATACAGCTTTCAATACCAGGTATGGCTTGTATGAATACTTAGTAATGCCATTTGGTTTGACCAATGCACCATCCTATTTTGTGGATTTAATGAATAGGATTTTTAGAGATTATTTAGATAAATTTGTACTGATTTTCATCGATGATATATTGGTATACTCTAAATCAGCTGAGGAACATGAGAAACATCTGCACATGGTACTAAGTAGACTAAGGCAACAAGGCCTTAAAGCCAAGTTTGCAAAATGTTCCTTCTGGAAGAATGAAATAAAATTCTTAGGCCATATAATTTCTCAAGAAGGAATTTTAGTAGATCCTAGTAAGGTCATGGCAGTACAAGCATGGAAGAGACCAAGCAATGTTACTGGGATAAGATCATTCATGGGCATGGCTGGATACTACAGAAGATTTATAAAAGACTTTGCTAAAATAGCAACCCCATTAACTAAGCTTACAAGGAAAGACCAACCTTTCTTATGGACTGAGAAGTGTGAAGGGGCATACAACCAATTGAAGAAAGCACTGATGGAAGCTCCAGTGCTGAAAATCCCAGAAGGCAATGATAATCTGGTAGTGTACACTGATGCATGTGGGTCAGGTATAGGGGTTGTTCTTATGCAAGATGGTAGAGTAATAGCCTATGCATCAAGGCAATTGAAACCAAGTGAGACCAAGTATGCAACACATGACTTGGAATTGGCAACTGTGGTGTATGCATTAAAGCTTTGGAGGCACTACCTATTAGGAGCAAAATTTGAGCTTTATACTGACCACAAAGCTTTGAAATACTTATTTTCTCAAAAAGATTTGAACATGAGACAACATAGGTGGGTGGAATTCCTTACTGCCTATGATTTGGACATTATGTACACACCAGGAAAAGCAAATAGAGTGGCAGATGCATTGAGTAGGCAACATGCCAAGTTGGCTACATTGATGATAGAGGAGTTTAAAATGTTATTGGCACTATCTGATGTGGAAGTGCAAAGTGTGGAAGGGCAAACTATGGTGATAGATGAGGACATGGAGCACTATGGCAAGCTCAGCCTTATCACAATAAAATCAAACTTAGTGGAAGAAGTGAATCAGTCTTAAGACATGGATGCATTCCTAAGAGAGAAGAAGGAACTGTTAAGGAATGGTTCAAATATTGATAAGTTTGAATTGGATGAAAAAGGATTTTTGAGATACAAGGGAAGACTATGTGTGCCTGGCACAGAAGCACTACAAAGAAAAATCATGGATGTTCATCACAAGTCTAAGTACACCATACATCCAGGTGGTACTAAAATGTATCATGATCTAAAGAGGAGTTATTGATGGAAAGGAATGAAAAGGAGTGTGGGTGAATATGTGGCAAGATGCATGACTTGCCAACAAGTCAAGGCTGAGTACCAAAGACCCAGTGGACTGTTGCAACCTCTGGAAATTCCAAGGTGGAAATGGGAAAGCATATCAATGGATTTCATTGATGGCTTGCCAAGATCAAAGAGAGGTAATGATAGTATTTGGGTGGTGGTAGATAGGTTGACTAAATCATCACACTTCATACCAGTAAAGAGTGATAGAAATGCACCAAAATTGGCACAAATTTTCATGAAAGAAATCGTAAAACTACATGGAGTTCCTACCACTATCATTAGTGATAGAGACACCATATTCACATCAAAGTTTTGGAGTAGTTTTCAACAGGCAATGGGGGTTGAATTGTGCTTGAGCACAGCCTACCATCCCCAAACTGATGGCCAGACAGAAGTAGTTAATAAATTTTTGGAGGATCTACTTAGAGCCTGTGTACTTGACCATGGTGGTAATTGGGAAGACTACCTTCATTTAGCAGAATTTGCTTACAATAACAGCTACCAGAGTAGTATAGGGATGGCTCCCTATGAAGCTCTATATGGGAGGCCTTGTTTGTCACCTGCTTGCTGGTTAGAGGTAGGAGATAGGGTGATGTTAGGACCAGATCATGTGAAAGAAACAAATGATAAGATCACACTGATTAGACAGAGAATGAAGGCAGCACAAGACAGAATGAAATCATATGCAGATAGAAGAAGGAAACCACTTGAATTTGAAGTAGGAGATTTTGTGTATTTGAAGGTCTCACCTATAAGGAATGTGTTGAGATTTGGTAAGGCAGGGAAGCTAACCCCGAGATACATAGGGCCATATGAGATCATAGCAAGAATAGGAAAGATGGCTTACAGGTTGAGGTTGCCAGAAGAAATGAGTGGAATACATAATGTATTTCATGTATCACAATTGAGAAAATGTGTACATGATGAAGCTTCAGTGATTCAGCCACAAAACCCAGTAGAAGTTAGACCAGATTTAGTTTATGAGAAGGCGCCAGTGGGCATTGTAGCTAAAGAAGATAAGAAATTGAGGAACAAAACTATTAAACTGGTAAAGGTGCAGTGGAGTCTAGACCCTAATGATTGCACATGGGAGGTTGAGGACAAGATAAAAGTCCAGTACCCTCAACTATTTGCAACTGACAATTAGATTAGAGGTAATTTATCATTTATGCTTGTATTCAGTTAGTTAAACATAGTATTCAGTGTTGAATGTGCTTGCTTGATGTGTGCTTTGGTTGAATTAAGAGTATGTGTTTATGATGGTGTTGATATGTGACTAACACAGGAATAAGATGTTAAATTGTGGGACACAATTTCTTAAAGAAGGGGTGTATGTGACAACCCATAGTTAGGCAAGTATATATATATAAAAAAATATATAATATATGTATATATGTATTTTGAATATTTTATAAAAGAAAGACAATTAATTAAAATAAAACTTTTTCTCTGAAAATACTTGTGTGTGTATGAGTGTGCATGCTCTTGTGCATGTGCACACTGTTTTAGTCAGCTACATGAACAAGGCACTTTTGTGAGTAAAGGCCTTATAAATAAATACAAAATAGCAGTAATAACAAATGAGTACATGACTTGTTAGTGTGTACACATTAGCCTAGTTACAATACATAAATAACTTAGGCAGACTTTAGTCTTAATTTCCATAGATTAAATAGGAGCATAGTTGCTTGTGTAGGTAGGAAATGCATGAATATATATATGATGTGCAAAATGTTTGATTCATACACACATATAGCTGGTTATACAAATAGGTTTATATACATGATTAAAACTAGAAAAGACAAATAATGTCTGAGCCACAGTCATGCAAATAATATGTGGAGAAATTTGCCAAAAGTAGCCAAGACAAGGAAAAAAAGAAATGGTGGGAAAGGAAAGTGGAGAGGGTGAACTATCGGTGAAACCAGAAATGGTGATGGGAATTCTGATAAAAATAAATTACTTAACTAACCTTAAAACCCTAGTAACTCCCTTATATACATCATTAGTTCCTACGGTTACATGTTAGAACCAGGAAACAAAAATTAGAAAAAAAATAGGCAGTAGTTTAGAAAATCAATGGCAGGCCTGAACCAAGACTTGGGAAGGTGAACTATGGTGAGTAAATCCTCACTTGGCAAGGCATTAAGACCTATGAAAGGCAGCCATTAACCTTTAGTTATTTTAATTTATGTTTGATGTTTTGCTTGCATTTTCTTAGTTTAGAAATTTTCTGTTGTTCCTGAGATTTTGTGACTTTCATTGCTTTGTTGTCACTCAACCTATGCTTGTTTATATATGACAACTTATTGAAGGAATAACAACTGATTTATTTATATGTTTATGAATTTGAGAAATATTTTTAGTTAAAGCATGGATTAATAAGGAAAGTAGGATGCAAGGCAGTAAGAGGAAGGGGTTCTCTGGCTTATGTCTTGCAACTGAAAAGATGGTTGGGGTGCAATGGAATTTCCATGTGTTGAGTCCTAATCCATCAGTAAGTATTCTTTGGAAATAGGGTTGAGTAACAAGCAAACACACTTTAATATGTGGATTGATTGTGAGAACCTTATTACTGGGGAAACCACAGAGGCATTTCACTTTCTAAAATGCTCAGACCTATGCTTAGCTAAAGATATATCTCTGAATGAAACTGACTTGAAATATCTACAAGTGTGACTGATTAAATTGTTGAATGGATGAATGGGTAAATGATTGATGGATGTATGAAAACTGCTAGCACATATTAGTTAACATACCACAGTTTTGAGCATGACACTGCATATGTAATATTGGGTCATATGAAAGAACTTAGTGATTAAACTAAGGATGTGGGTCACCTCTATCAGGTTGGGTATGAGGGAAGTGGGTATGACATAGTGGTTGGCTCGCATCAAGGCTGGGGTGTGAGTTTGCACATGGCATGTTTATGCCCAAATAGCTTATAGTGCATTGGAAACCAGGTAGTGGTTCTAGGCAGTGTGCACCAGTGCAACCATGAATGTAATACTGGACTTTAGAATAACATGAAATAATTATACATGCAAGGGTAAATAGGCTAGAAGTATATGGGAGTCCTAACATGTAGACTCAGGTTTGATACTTTGGCCCAATACCATGAATATGGTCTGTGCATGTTTATGTATGATTGTGCATGTTTTGGGTGTTAGCACCAACTTGTGTGTATGTATGATGGTTGATAGGATTTCTGGACCAATGTTTTTGATGACAAGTTAGTCTAAGAATACACACTTGTCATTACACATACACCACTGGATAAACACTTTGTAAATTTGAACATGAGAAGGAGACTTGTTATCTTGAATAAAATATTTAGCCTCTGAGAACAGAAACTATAATAATGGAACATACTTCATTAGTCTTTATGCATTAACAAGTGATTCTACTCACACCAGACATAAGTCTGACCTGTTTGTTGCTTGCATCAAATGGGTGCTTCATATGTATTATGGAGCAGATCATGAGATGTCTACAGGAAAAGAGAAGGCTAAGTGATAAGATGCAGATGTGTGATGCTAAGAAGAAATTTGGTGATTCAGTGAACTATGAATGTTTGCTGAAGAATGTCCTTCATGTTTTATTTTTAATTAGAAGACTTTCTGTAATAATATTGTATTTGTGCTGGATTTTGATGGTGATGTAATGAATGGTCTAAAAGGTTATTATGGGATGAAACTGCTTTCAGTAGAAAAGATAAATGTGTTTAGCTTTATATCATAACCTGTAAGTATGCAAATTTTCATGAGTCAAGCAGTGAATTCAGTAGTAAATCTGAAGCATATGTGAACCAGTAATGTATACATATGTGTTAGATTGTTTAGAGGTTAGAACCTATTTACAAACTAACTGTAACATTATGAAGTAAGGATAAACCCATAGGTAGAAAAGGAAAAAAAACAAAGGAAGCATGAACTCAGATTTTTGTATGAGTTTGAGGTTTTAAATGAATAAGCAGAGATAGTAATCATAACAAGACAGTATAGGGATCCAACCTAATCAAGTTGATCAATCTGCAAACTAAGGTGTAGTAAATAACAGTTGTACATGTTTATGTGCACACAGGTGCACAGAAGCATGCACTACCTTCTGCTTTGCTATCTGAAAAGCCATATTGCAAAAGTCTAAGTGTTATGACTCAACTCACATGTTTCATTAAATATACAGAGGTAAACACAAACAAACAAACAAGAATTAGTTTGAAAATAATTGCACAAAGATTTAAATGGGAGAGGGTTTTTCCCAATCCTTTTTACTATGGCTAAAACATAGTTATTTTGTTTAGAATAAACTGAGTTATTCTTTATTCAAAAAAAAACTCTGATATTAGAATTAAAATGATTTGTATGTTTATATGTACATACAAATAGTTTTTTTACAAGAAGTATATCAATATTTCTATATCGATCAAGTTGGATCTTGGGAAATAAATAAAATGATGAAAAAAAGGAAATAGTTGGTTTTGGAAGTAAGTAACCCCGAATTTAGCATAAACTAAATTGAGTCACTCAAACAATTTGTAGACTAGGGAGGGTTGCTTCAGGTTCTTTTGTGGATACGTTATTAAAGTGCTGCAGTTGAAGATTTAGAGGCGAAGTCAATACTTAAATATAAAAATATATATTTGATATCGTACAATACATGATAGATATGCTATTTATATATGAGATTTATTGTATAAAATATTGTATTTTGACTTTCTGTATTGATATTTATCTATCGGTTATTTCCATTAGTATAGTCTCTTATATATTGTTTATCCTATCATGTTCATATATATTCAGTATATTATGTATTTTCATTCCACTATAAGGTTCTATTTCTCTATGATGTTTTTTTTATTTTACCCTAACATGCTATCTTCTGTGGAGTTTGGGAGTCTGACGTTGTCATTCGATATAGATTTTCGGGCATTAAAAAGGCCAGCTTGTTACATTACCATTTCTATACAACCACCCTCTCGCATTAATGGAATAACAGTCCAAATTCTATATTTTGCCTCTAATACGAATAGGTATGGTTGATAAGTGAAGGCTAACATCTAAGGTTTTTAATAACCATAATGCTAGATATGAGGAAGGTTAGAAATCAAATACAGAGATGAACTCCAAGTGCCTCCACCCTAAAAATATATAACTAAGCATCCAATGTCTTATACTCAATGCATCTGCTATAACATTACCTATTCTTGGAGTATATAATCAAAATCATACGATGCCAATAAATCCATCCATCTCTGCTACCACAAATTCAAATCCCTCTAGGAGAATAAGTACTTTAGGGATTTATGATAAGTAAACAACTCAAACAATTCCCTTAAAAGATAATATATTTAAGATGTGGGTGTAAATAATAATTGCCAACTCAAGATCATGAGTTGGATAATTTTTCTTATTTACCTTTAACTATTGACTAACATAACAAATGAATCTACCCTCTTGCATCAAAAAAGGCCAAGCCCTGTACCACAATCATCGGTATACATACTAAAGTACTTCAAACCATCAAGAAGTATCAAAATAGTTGCACTAGTCAACAATTCCTTTAACTGAATAAAAGCATGTTTGTAATTCAAACTCCATGAGAAAACCAAAATTTTCTTAGTAAACCATGTCAAAGGTAATGAAATCTTTTCAAGGTTTTTGATAAACCTTTTGTAATAGCTAGCAAAATCAAGATTACTTCTTACCTTTGTAGCATTTTTCGATACATGCCAATCTTGAACTAAACAACTTTACTTGGATCTACTGACCATCCTTGCTTAGAAACAACATAACCGAGAAAGTGAACTTCTTTGTGCCAAAAGTGTCATTTAGAAATTTTCTCTTTTAATTTATGCTTACGCAAAGTATTGAGAACTTCTCTGAAATGCAACTTGTGCTCTTCATTCCTTTTCAAATGAAAATGTATATCATCCAACAATACCACCACGAACTTATTCAGAAATACTCTGAAGACTCGACTCATAAGGTTGACGAAATATGTCGGGACATTGGTCAGTCCAAACAGCATAAGTAACCACTTATAAAGTCCATTAGGTGTATGTAAAGCAAATTTCTAAATACTATCCTAGGCCACACGCAACTGATGGAATCTAGTAGCCAAGTCAAGCTGAGTAAATTTCCTCGCTACAAATAACTGATCAAATAAATCATTAATATACGATAATGGATAACGATCCTTTTTCATCGATATATTCAGTTCACGATAGTCGACATAAAGCCTTAAGGAGCCATTTACTTTAGTAGAAAAGACAATAAAAGCTTATATTTTGGAACGCTACCTAAAATAAAACACTTCTCTAATAGTTCATGTACTAATTTATTGAGCTTATGTCTTTCTTTAAGAGCCATATACCGAAGAGCTAAACCTTTTCCAAATAAACCTGAAATTCGGTCTCCCTATGAGGTGGAAAACTTGAGATTTTGACAAACACATCTAGAAAATCCCAAATTATATGATTGGAAGATAATTCATCTTGCGATAGATTTAGGGAATACAAATAACTTAGCATAATATAACTGTTAGGCTCGCAAAAGCCTCAAGGTTGCACCCACTATAGGTATACATGCAAATAACCCTCCTATCATAATCCAGTACGCTACATTCATGGACAACCAGTCCATCCCAAAATAAAACTGAACCAAAAAATCCTAGTATAAATGCATCGTAATCAAATTCGACACCAAATATATATAACTACAAACCTTGACAAATCATGGACGGGTGGGTCGACCCCAAACAGGATTCGATACCATAATACGATCAGCTTTTATACTAGTCCCAACTGCTCATCAATAAACTTACATGAAATATACATGTGAAATGCTTTAGTGTCAAAGATGGTATGAATAGACAAATAATAAAGAGTTAACCACAACTTCCATGGTGACTTTCTTTTCTTATCAACAGCTAGAGCTGCGCTTGAGCTAGGAATAACATTTCTCCATAAGTTAGAACTATCCGAGTAGTAGTCTTAGGAAAGGTTGAATACTCTTTCTTCATATGTCTGGGTTGGTTGGAGTTGAAACATTAGATCTATAAGATATTCAACCTACAGTCCTCTTATATTTACTCTCTCATATTGCACTTTTGCATTTAACTCTAGTTTCTTTGCTTTGCCTCGAGCTTCTCCACAAGTTTTACCCTTGCCTTTATTCTACTGAACTGGCTTTTTATTTCCCTTCTCAGGCTCTTCTTAGCAACTGAATTCAGCAACATCGTCTCTACTAAGCTCTCAAAAGTAGCTTCTATGGGTACATGGTACAAAGTCATATCTCTCAAAGACTTCTTGAACACTTTAGAAAATTTTATCACCTTCTTCATTTGTGTAATAGTAAGTCTTAAGCCGTGTTTCACTAACTGGTTGAATTCATTAACATATTTTTTAATACTTGGTCTCCCTTCTCTAAATGAATAAAATTCTCCAGTTTCACTCACTGCTCGGTCTCCGATACCAACTTGACCTCAAAACGTCTCCTAAACTCAGTTCAAGTAATCTAAGTTTCCTTTGTCTCTGTAGTAAAAATGTCCCACAGTTTAAGGTCTCTTCTTATAAGTGATGAAGCCAACTGCATCTTCATTACATCATCTATGCCCATCATAGAAAATATCCTATCATAGTTCCTTTGCCTTACCCGATTCTCAACAAATGATCCAGTTATGTATAGTTCTTTCCATCAAAATGTGCAATCCAAACACATTTAGGAAAATCCAAAGCATGCGGAGGGTCGGGAACTACACCATGTTTTTGAGCTGCAGATCCTCTATTGGGAGTTAATATCAGTTTTCCCTCTTGCTATAAGATACCAGTGGAACCACTCTGGAATGTTCATGCCCATAACTTCAGTTGCTGCCTTACTAAAACTATTTCTAGTTTGATTTCTCATTTCCAATTATTTGTAAATATGAATCATTAGCCACTTTCATTAGATAATGGTAAGCAATACTGGATGATATATGCATATGCCCTTTATATACTTATATATATATATAATTTAAAATATATGAGTATGCTCTCTTAATGCATGCCCTAAGGAACCATAAACCCGAGCTCTAATACTAGTTATAACAGCCCATCCTTTTGGACACACCAATTCAACGCCTAAAAGCGACAATAGAACTCGCGTCATGCATAACTGGATATCTATACTTTTAAATGAAACATAAATAAACATAATTTTTAAACATCTACACTTTTAGATGTCACAACGGAAGGAAAAACATATATAACTAAAATAAACCAAATATCTCTACTTAAAAAAATAGTGACCAAATAAATGAAACAAACTAAAGAAAGTTCCAAATAAACAACTAAAAGACAAGTAAATATATATCTATTGAATACTATTAGATATCAGTAAAATAACTGTAAATAAATTAAATCTAAGTGCATGGTCATCTTCTTCACTTATCTTACTATAGTCACACCTTTCAGCTTGTAGAGTAGGTATAAGAAGGGAAAGCTAGAGGGGGCTAGACATAGTTTTGGTATGTATGAAATATCACTAACTGTATGGTGTTAATAGGCAGATAAATTATTATTTATTATCTACACAGTCTAGTGGCATTTACCTAAATATTTACGCCTACATCTAGTGAATTAGACAACTTATATAATAAGGGATAATAGCCTTTAATATGCCTTTACTGAAGGTCAAACATAAAAAAAGGGGTAAACCTAATAATATTGAGAATAAAATCTCAACAACAAACTTCTTATTGTTGTTATATCCAAAAACCGTTCATACAGTCAGTTAATGGATGTGTATTTTCTTATTACACGTATATTACCGTTGCTATATCGTTATCTATGTGCAGGTTATACTTGGCATCCATATGGATATCACATTTTATATTGTTAGATATGTTAGGAATTGGATATCTTTGATATGAATTGTTTGGGTTGTTTTAATTGTGGTGTGGTTTGAGTGCATGTAATGCACATGCACATGTTTGCTATTATATGGTTGAGTCCACGAGTTACATTCTTTCCATTCTTATAATTTTAGGGGAAAAATTCTTGTAAGGAGGAGAATGTAATATCCGTTTTCTAATTAAAATAGTAAATTAATTTAAAAAGAGCATTTTGGTAATTTTACATAAAATACCCATAAACGTAAATTTTACATATGAAAGAATTTGGGAAATCCGTCTTTACCATTGTGCTAAGTAGATTTTTCTACCATAACATTTGTAAAACTTCCAAAATGGACACCGGATGAAGGAGATATGACCTATTTACCTTGATGCACTTTTCGAGCCAAACAGGTCTTAATCCTAAATGGGGCTAAAGTGTAATTTTGAGATTATAGTTTAAAATAGAAGGTAAGGTGCATACTTCTCATTATGTTCTTGTTCTTTTTTATCTAGTACCCGCCATTAAACCATAGATAAAATATTCCACTTTTCTTCCTTAAATATACTACAAATTCTTCAAATAAAATATCAAATCAAATAGGAAAGCTGGAGCAATCTAATCTAATCAACATCAATTCAAAAAGAAAGGGATAATATTTAATTCAAATCAGATCAGAGGAGAAAGCTTGAAGATTTCAATTAAAATCAATCAAATCGACAATTCTAGGTGAGCGTTTATCTGCGAATTCATTATTTTGTTAGATATGTAGTAAATTACACACACACACACATATATATATATAAATGTTTTTAAAATATGATTTAGGACCGATTTGATGATTTAATTTTTAATTATTGTTAAATTACTAATTTGAAGAAGTAGATCGTTACTTTGATAATAGAATTGATATGGATTGAAGGAAGGGTTAATTTGTTATGTACTTCAATCTAGGATTTATAGAATAGGTTAATATTGCATTTATACACTTATTTGTGATGAATAAAAGTTATTTGTGTAGATATATCGATTGTAGTATAATATATTTGATCGTATTGATTATTTACATTGAAAATAAATTAAAATGTAACTAATGAAGTAAGAAGCATTTGGGCATATTATACGATGTTAATGAAGATGAATAAGTAACAAAATGAACCTATAATAAAGTATAAGTCACGCCCGAAGTCCGAAAAGAAGATAGGACGAAGAAGTGAGAAAATTAGACAACACGATGAAGTTAGGAGTGTTGAAACGCAAGCTAGAAGAGAGGAGTTAGCTAGTGGAAAGTTGTAGTCGACTGGTAAAAGGTGAAAACAAGCCACAAAAGGAATAAAGTTCGACTCGACTAGAAATGACATTCTAGTTGACTAGAAAAACAAGCCAGTGCCTTATACATGCATCTAATCGTTTGGAAATTTTTTTAGTCCGTCGGAGATATTTTCTAGTCGACTGGAAATCTGGCACCAGGCCAGGTTAAAGCTTGACCTAGTGCAGCCCAAGTAGAATGTTTTCATAGTTTCCCTCTTTATTGACATTATGGAGTTCTTATAGCATTACGATGTTGTATAATATGACACTCAATGCGAGCAAGCGATTGTATAACAATCAGATTACTCTTACCATTACTGTTAGCACCACAATCGCATATTTCAGTATGTGAATCATTGGGAGAATGGAGATATCAATATTAGCAGGATTTGCAACATATTAGTTTTTTTACCTACGGGAGAATCGATTTGTTGTTCGATCCTTGTATGCCATCAGTTAAACAATAGGGAGTGTAGGACACATTAGTGTAATTGTATATGCCGTTCACCATAGAGATTGTATGATCGATGTATCGACGGTTTACCATCATGATTGTATACTCAATGCCTACACTAATAGGTGTACCATCAAGTTTGTATACTCAATGCATAAGATTATAT
This sequence comes from Allium fistulosum, assembly GCA_030737815.1. NCBI lineage: Eukaryota > Viridiplantae > Streptophyta > Magnoliopsida > Asparagales > Amaryllidaceae > Allium > Allium fistulosum. The sequence continues at coordinate 334,553,112 of CM060906.1, forward strand.
ATGTGGTTTATCATCGAGACTGTATACTCAATATATTGTTAGGTTTATTGAGTTTCGGGATGTCCATCCTTTGGGTGGGATCTATGTGGGCGGTTATCAGGTTATGGTTGTATTATAGGCTATCATCCTACATTGTATCAGTTGGTTAACTTTTTAGGTGTAGGTGTACATGTTTAGGCAATTAGAACTAGATTGTGTAGATTATAAATGTTAATCTAATGTCATATTTGTAGTATGCCATTAGTGATATTTCTTACACACTAGACTATGTTTGACACCCTCTATCATTCCCATTTTATATCTACTTTATAAGTTGATAGGGTAAATGGTGTTTGGAGTAGAGTAAGATACATGCAGAAGGTGATCATACGCATTGGATTTGTTATATTTTAGTCATTTTAACCCTATCTTAATGTACTAGTTTGACATATATTTATTTATCTTTTCAGTAGTTTATCGAGAACTTTCCTTAATTTTTTTCATATACTGGTGGTCACTATATGTTTAAGTGAAGGTATTTGGTTTATTTCAATTATTTATATTTTATTCCTTCTGTTGTGAGATATAAAAGTGTAGCTTGTTTAAATTTTATGTTTATCTCTGTACCATGTAAATGGTCTCAACCTAACGATCTGTCATTCTTAACACGACGCAAGTTTAAACATCGCTTTTCGGCATTGAATTGATGTGTTTGAAAGTGCAGGTTGTTACAACTGGTATCAAAACTTAGGTCTAGCATTCCTTAGGGATTAGGCACGTATTAAAAGAGCGTCTTGTATATTTCAAAATTATATATATATATATATATATAAGTATAGGATGTATATACACATGTATAATTTCCGTAGCGCTTAACATTGTTTGAGGAAAGTTGCTAACAATTCTTATTTACGTGTAGTGGAAATGAGCAATCAAGCTAGAAATAGTTTTGATAAGGCAATAGTTTAAGTTCTAGGCATGAATATTCTAGTATGGTTCCACCGGTATCTTCAAGCAAGAGGCTAGACTGAAATTATCCCCAATGAAGGACCCATAACTCATGCACATGGTGAAGTTCCTGCCTCTGTACGTTCTTTGGATTTTCCCATATTGTGTTGGGTTTCCACGGTTTAGGTAAAAATGTTAAGGGACTGAATCATTTGTTGAGACTCGAGCTAGCTGAGGAATTATGATAGGATATTTGCTATAATGAGTGTAGATGATGCGATGAAGAGGTAGTTAGTTTCATGACACTTACAGGAAGAGGCCTTGAATTGGTGGAACATTGTCATTATTGAGGCGGAAGAGACTAAAATTACATAAACTGAGTTTAGGCGACACTTTGAAGTCCAATTCATATTGGAGGACGAGTAGAGAGTAAAACTAGAGATGTTTATCCATTTGGAGTAGGTAGAACGAAGCGTTAAGGAATATGCTAATAAATTCACTCAACTAGTGAAATATGACCTAGATCTCATTAATACACCAATGAAGAAGGTGACGAAATTTGCTAGAGAGAGGAACAAGTCCTTGAGGGATACAGCTTTGAGCCATGCACCCATAAGAGCTACTTTTGGGGACTTAGGAGAGATGGCAGTGCTGAATTCAACTGCCAAAGAACATGCCAAGATGGTAGATGGAAGCTAGTTTAACATAATAAACATGAAAATGAAGTAGGTAGAGAAGCTCAAGGCAATGCAAAAAAGCCATGATTTGAATGTAGAAGGTGCGACATGAAGGGGAACATCACAAAGGATTACAAAGTGAATGTCCTAAAGATTAAATGATTTAACTGAAACCTTACTAGACATATGAAGAGAGAGTGTCCAACCTTGCCTAAGATTATTACTCAGATGGTTCCCGCTTATGAGCTTGAAGTTGTTCATAGCTCAAGCGCAACACCAGCTTTTGATACGAAAAAGGAAGTTACCACGAAAGGAATGTTAACGCTTTCTAATTTATCTATTCGCACTTTAATTGATGCTGGAGCATCTCACTCATTTATTTCAAGTAAGCCAGTAGATGACTTGAAATTAGAGACTGGTACAGTCACAGACCTAGTTACGATATCAAATCTGATTGGGGGACCGATCCATTTATTCATGATTTATAGGGGTTGAAGTTATATATTTTAGGTGCCAAATTTGATTGTGACACATTTATATTGAGATTTTGCTAGATTTTGTTTAATTCCGGGGATGCACTGGATGTCTATATATGGACTGATGTTGGATTATGATAGGAGGATTTTTCCCTTGGGTACTTATAGTAAGATCAACCCATGTATTTATCATGTGTCCAACAGTTCTATTACGCTGAGCTATTTGTATTCCCTATACCTGTTATAAGATGAATTGTCCACTGTTCTTATATTATGGGATTTCCTAGATATTTTTTCCAAGGTTTTTGGTCTTCCTCCTTTCAGAGAGACCAAATTTCAATTTTGTTTAGAAAAGGACGCTAGACCTGTTGCTTTTCCACTTAGGCATATGGCTTATAGAAAAAGACATGAGCTGAGTAAATGAATGAATAAATTATTTGCGAAGAATTTTATCCAGAGCAGTGTTTCAAAATGGGGAGCATATATTGTCTTTGCTACTAAAGCAGATGGCTCTTTAAATCTTTGTGTCGACTATCGTAAACTGAATAAGCTAATGAAAAAGAATTGTTATCCACTACCATGTATTGATGACTTATTTGGTCAGTTAGTTGGGACAAGGATATTTTGTCAGCTTGACTTAGCTACTGGATTACATCAATTGTTTATGGCCAAGGAAATTATTCAAAAAACCAATTTTCGTACACCAAATGGACTTTATGAGTGGTTAGTCATGCCGTTTGTGCTAACCAATGCACCAACATATTTCATCAACCTTATGAGTCGAGTCATCAAAGGATTGTTTATAAGGTCATGGTAGTATTTATGGACGATATACTAGTTCATTCGAAAAGTAAAGAAGAGCACAACTTGCATTTGATAAAAGTTCTCAATACCATGCATCGACATAAATTTAAAGCAAAATGTCACTTTGGTACAAAGAAGTTCATTTTATCGGTCATGTTGTTTCTAAGCATAGATTGTCGGTCGATCAAATTGGCGGGTTATAATGGAAAATTTATTAAAGACATTGCAAATATTTCTTTGCCTTTGACATGCTTTACTAAGAAGAATTTGGTTTTCTCATAGGACTTGAAGTACGAGCATGCTTTTATTAAGATAAAGGAGTTATTGACCAGTGCACCTGTTTTGGTACTTTCTGATGGTTCGAAGTCGTTTGCTGTGTATACTAATGTTTATGACATAAGGCTTGACATTGTTTTGATGCAGAAGGGTAAAGTCATTTGTTATGCCAGTCGACCGTTGAAAGTACATGAAAAATTATCCAACTCATGATCTTGAGTTGGCAACTTTTGTTTTTGCTCTTAAATCCTAGAGATATTACCTTTTTGGGGAATGATTTAGGTTGTTTACCGATCATAAATCCCTAAAGTATTTGTTCTCTCGAAAGTATATGAATTTTAGGCAGTAGAGGTGGATGGAATTCTTGGCATCATATGATTTTGATATTTCACATACTCCAGGAAAGTTAATGTTGTAGAAGACGTCTTGAGTAGGAGACATGCAATGCTTGGTTCTATGTTTTAGAGTGGAAGAACTTGTTGTTTATTTCTGCATTTAATTTCCGACTTTCATCAAATCTAGCGCCAAGGTTATTAGTAGATTTAGATGTTCGGGCTTCACAAATGAACCGTATTGGTTCGAGCCAGAAGCAAGACTTAGAGTTATAGGGTATATTTGAGAAGCTTAGTATAGGTGAGCATTCAGGTCATTTGGACCATTATTTCATTAATTATAGAGGATGGTTGCCTGAAGATGGTAGGTTGTGTGTTCCAATTTTATCAGAATTAATTGAAATGGTACTATAGAAGTTCCATTGTCCTATAATGACTATTCATCCCAATAGTTATAAAATGTACCGAGATATAGAGAGGGTATTTTACTGTCGGTTATGAAGATGCATGTAGCAGAATTTGTTTCGAAATGCTTGACATGGCAGAGGGTTAAGGCAGAGTAGAAGAAGCCTGGTGGATTGTTATAGCCTTTACATATTCCATAATGGAAGTGGGAAAATATTTCGATGGATTTTATTGATGGATTACCTAAGTACAAAAGGTAAATAAGAGTATTTTGGTTATTATCGATTGATTGACCAAATGCGTTCATTCTATTTCAATTAGGAGTATGAGGACAAATGCATCTTTGGCAACTTTATATGTTAGAGAATTAATTCGACTACACGAAATTCCTTCCAGTATTGTTGGTGATCGAGACCCATTTTTACTAGTGAGTTTTAGAGGAGTCTTTCAGAGGTATTGGACACTGAACTGAATTTGGGTACAACCTATTATCCACAAATGGACGGACGGATTGGGAGGGTGAATCAAGTGAGCGAGGATTTACTATGGATGTGTATTTTAAATTTTGGAGGTTCTTGGGAAGACTACTGGCCATTAGTAGAATTTGCTTATAATAACAACTATCAGAGTAATATTAATAGAACCATTCAAGGCATTGTATGGGAGGCCAAGCAGATCTCCACCTTTTTGGTAGGACACTATAGATAGGATTATTCTTAGGCTAGAGATGATCAAAGAGACTTCAAAGAAGGTAAATCTAATTCATAAAAGGATGAAAACTACATAGGATGGGTAGAAATCGTATGCAGACAAGACACACACACAGAGTTAGAGTTTGATGTGGGCGACATGGTTTTTGTGAAGGTCTCGCTATTAGGACATGTTATAAGGTTTGTTAGTTTGGGAAAGTTGGCACCATGGTTTGTAGGGCCTTTTTCATTATTAGGGAGAGCAAAGAAGTTAGCATATAGGGTGAAGCTTTCTAAAAATTTGGTTAGAGTTCATGATTTTTTATATGTGTCGCACTTGTGAAAGTGTTTGCATGATTCAACTACCGTGGTCGAGCTGAGTTTGCTTGAGGAGGTTGAGTTTGAGTGAGTCACTTGTACGCTGTGTATCTATTCACATTATTAAGCATGGGACAAACCGACTCCGAAATAAGGTTGTTAAATTAGTTAGATTCAAATAGGGAAGCTACGTAGCTAAGGGTAGTTGGGAGCCAGAGGAGAAGATCAGAGCTTCCCAACCCCTCACTCTTTTTATGTATATTTTCCTATATTTTGTTTGCTTAGTTACAATAGAATTTGGTTGGTATTATATTTTGTTGTGTTGCATGTTTTGTTGTGTTAGACATACATATATATATTGTATACATGTAGAACTTACATGTATATTTTATGATGTTTGCACACATGCCTATATGCCATGATTTTGCATCCATATGGGAGCTGCATTTTTGCATTTATAACATGCCATATTCATGTCATATGTTTGGTTTGATGGATGTGTATTCTCTAATTGCATGTATATTACTAATGTTATATCATCATCTATATGGATGTTATAGTCGGTATTTATATAGATATCACATCTTATATTATTAGAAATGCTAGTAATTGGATATGTTTGATATGAATTGTTTGGATTACTTTGATGGTGTATTGTTTGAGTGTATGTAATGTACATTCAAAAGGTTGCTATTGGATGATTAAGTCTATGAGTTGCATTTTTCCCATCTCTTAGAATTTTGGAGAAGAAATTATTTTTAGGGTAGAGAATGTAATGCCCTGATTTTTAATTAAAATAGTTAATTAATTTAAAAATGCATTTTGGTAATTTTATTTAAGATACCGAAAATAGAATTTTTGGAAAATTAGGGAACTTGGAAAAATCTAACTTCACAATTGTGTCAAGTATATTTTCGTACCCAAAATTAATATACAAAATGTCAAAGACGGACACCAGATGAAGGATATACAGACATTTTACCGTAACGCACTCTTCGAGTCGAACGGGTCTGAAGCCCAAGTAGGGTTGAGGTGTAATTTTGGGATTAGGGTTCAAAATAAGAAGTAAGGTACATACTTCTCATTCTAATCTCTTAAATCTTCATCTAGCAGCCGTTATTAAACCTTAGATCAAAAATTCCACTTTTCTACCTCAAATCTACTCTAAATTCTTCAAGTGAAATATCAAATCAATGAGGAAAGCTAAAGCAATTTAATACGATTAACATTGACTCAAAAAAAGTGAGAGTCGCTAATTGAAACTGGATCGGAGGAGAAATATGGAAGATTTCAACTAAAATCAATCAAATCAGCTATTTTAGAATTTATCTACGAAATGGTTATGTTGTTAGATATGCACTAAATTACATTTATATACTATTCTGGGTTTTAAATTGTGATTTAGAACTGATTTGATAATTAAATTGTTAATTTGAAGAATAGTAGATCATCACTTTGATAATAGAACTGATACAGATTGGAGGGAGGGTTAATTTGATATATAATTCACCCTTGACTTTATAGAATTGACTAATATTGTGTTATACACCCATTTGTGATGCATAAAAGTTATTTGTGCAGATATATCGATGGTAGTATAGTTTATATGATCATATTGATAATTTACATCGAAAATAAGTTAAAATTGTAGTTAATGAAGTAAGAAGCATTTGAATGTATTAAAAGATGTTAATGAACATGAGTAAGTAACAAAATGAACATATAATGAAGTATTTATTGCATTGGAAGTCTAAAAAGAAGGTAAGATGAAAAAATGAGGAAATTGGACATGTCGATGAAGTTGGGAGTGCTAAAATGCAAACTTTGGGCAAGGAACCGGTTGTTGGAAAGTTGCAGTCGATTGGTAAAAAGGCGAATCAAACCAGAGAAGACGTAGAGTTCGAGTAGACTGGAAACAACTTCCCACTCGACTAGAATAATAGGCCGGTGCCTACAACAGGCATCCATTGATCAAAAACATTTCCAGCCCTCTAGTAACTATTAACCAGAATAATTTTCCAATCAATTGGAAACCTAACACTGGGCTAGGTTGAACCTAGACCTAGTATAAGCCAAGAAGGATGGTTTGGGGATTTGTGTCCCTCTTTGTTAACATTCTAGAGCTCACATAACATTACAATGTTGTATAACATGGCACTTAATTTGAGTGTATGATTGTATCACAATTATATTACTCTTATTGTTATTATTAGCACTGCAGTTGCACATTTTAGTACCTGAATCATCAAGAGAATGGAGATATCCATATTAGCAGGATTTATACCAAATCGGTTGATGGTCCTGTGGGGAAACCGATTTGTTATTCGATCCTTATATGCTATCGGTTGAACAATAGAGGGTGTAGGACATGTCAGTTTAATTGTATAGACGATTTATCATTGAGATTGTATACTCGATGTACCAACTGGCAGTTTACCACCAAAATTATATACTCGATGTATACGTTAGGAGGTGCAATATCAAGATTGTATACTTGATGTATTATACTATATAGGTAGTTATTTATTGAGATTGTATACTTGATGTATTGTTATGTTTACCTAATTTTTGGATATCCAACCTTCGGGGAGGATCCACACGGGCTGTTATCAAGTTGTAGGTGTATTATAGGCTACCATCCTATATCGTATAAGTTGGTTAACTAGTTGGGTGTAGGTTTGTAGGTTCAGGTAAACACGACTAGGTAGACTATAAATATTAATCTAATTGCTTATTAGAACCATTCCATTAGTGATATCCTTACTCATCAAACAATGTCTGATCCCTACTCTTTTAACCTTTTAATACCTGATTTACAGGTTAACAGGTTATAAGGTATTGCGACTAGAGTAAGATACATGGAGAAGGTGACCATTCATGCTGGAGTTATATTTCTAGTCATTTTATCCGCATCTTATTGTACTAGTCAGATAAATATTTATTTATCTTTCTAGTTATTTATCATGGAATTTTCTTAGTTTCTTTCCTATCATTTGGTTTGTTTTAGTATTTTATTCCTTCCGCTGTGAGATCTAAAAGTGTAGATTGTTTAATTTCATGTTTATCTTTGTATCACATAAGCTATCTCAAACTACTGATCTGCCCTTCTTGGCACTACATGACTTCGGACATCACTTTTATGCATTGAATAAATATATCCGAAAGTGTGGGTTATTACATCTTTTGTATGTGTTGTTATATTGTGATATAGGTAATTATATATATATTAAACACATATATAAGTAAAAAAATCCTTAGGGAAAAGTATTTTATCGGTTTCAACTGCAAATGTTTTCATAACCATAAGTTTTGGATTGATAATCAAATACTTATCTTTAAATATACCTAGTCAAGGTATATAATAATAAGAATATCTATACATCCGTTGAGGTAAAAGTATGTAATGATCTCCATACAATGAATGGTGAATTTCCCATGAACACTTGGGACACCAAGGGATTACATACTTGTGATTGTTTGGCACAAAGTGAGTTAAGAAGAGTCTTTTATCGGTTAATACTACTATGTCAAAATAGAAGATCTCATATGATGACGTGTATTGGTCTTCAGACTTAAGATTATTATTGATCTTAAGTAACTACATTGTACTTTGATTATGGTTTAAGACATGACATCGCGATCATGTTACCATCATAGTTGGGTACATGTTGAATTAACTGAAGTGAAATATTACTTAAGAGAGGATTTGTCTCCTTTATCGTAGAATGTCAGTATCCCCATAATTGATAGTCAATTTAAAGTCAAATCTCTGACCAGAGTAAAAGGTTAATTGATAAAAGTTATCATATTGAACCAAGGACTTTAAATGGGTCTATTCAACTAACTATGAATATTGGAGTTTTTGAACATTGACCAACTTCTAGATATCTTAGTGAGATAGTGATGACAGAAAGAAGATTTGTACAAAAAATCGTTACAGGATGTAGCGTAATTAAGTCTACATATTGGATTTCACCTAAATGATCTATTAGCAACTAAACTTGTACCCGGTATTATACCTAAGCAAATATAGTTTTTAATATTTAAATTGTATAACTACTAACCGAGGATCAAGTTCACATCACAGAGTCAACACAACCAATTTGTTAGCTAATTTTCAAGTTCAACCACCTAAAAATTAATTTATAAGTAACCATACCAATACAGATGTTATATTAAATTTTTATGGTGTTTTGATTATTTATTTAGAGCTTTAAAATTAATTAAAATAATATATAACTATTATATATTGATTTAGTTAAATATAAAGCCATAAATAATTAATATATTGTATTAATTAAGCTTGACACCATGCAAGCCTAATCTAGGGCATGACAAGAGGCAAATGGAAGATTGACTTCGTTTATGAACTGGATGAAATCTGGATTCAAATTAGAGAGAAAGTTGGAAGATATTTGACTTTATGGTGGCTATAAATAGCCTTATCTCTCCCATTCAACTCACACAAAAAATAACAAACCCTAGCTTTTATTGTAGAATTAGTGGAAGCTTTGAAGCCATGATTTCCACACCGAGTCGAGGACAAGGAAAAAGAGACCAGAAGAGGAAACAACTAGCAATCGACGTGCCGATAACCGATAGGCCTAAAAGGTAATACATATATTTTAAATTTTACAAATTTATATATGTACATTTATCCCATGTTTGTTATTAGCCATATAAAAATATTAAGTTTTCGAAAATAAAAAATCTGTATGCACACATACAAGTGTGTATACACACACAAATATTAAATTCTATTAAACAAAATATTTATAGTTAAAAAAAATTAGATTTTTTATGCACGAATGCTAAGGTCAATATGTGTGTGTGTGTGTATACGTACATGCATGCATATATACATATATATGTAAATATACATATATATATATACATATATAAATGTAAAATGAAATAAACTTGCTTTTAGTTTTATACAAAATGTTGTTCAAGGTTTTCTTTAAGATATTTTTATCTTCTTCTTAGATTATAGAAAAATATTTTTTATTTTATTTTTTTGGTTTTTAATCCAAATAATTCATATGTGTTATTTTCAAATTAAAAAAGATTTTTTTATATGTATTTGAATTAGTCAAAATAGAATTAAACTTCAAATTTCAAATAAATAAATAAATATCAATATATAAAACATAAACAAATATAAAAATAGATTAATATTTAATTCAACAATTGTATATAATAAATTCAAACTAAAAAGACATTTTTTGTAAAGCCAAACAAAATATATCCATCACTTGTCATGGTTAAATTATTATGTTAAAAATCCTTTGGCATTTGTTCCCTTAACCATAATCATAAATCACAATGGATGTTTACACCTCTATATTGACATTTATATTTATAAGCCTTTGGATATTTTATAATATGTATAATATTTGATTTATGAATATGAACAGTTAACTAATTTAATTGCTAAATCAAATTTAAAATTGAATTAAAATAATATATGCGTATATATATGTTTATGTCATAATATATAATTATATTTAAAATGAAATTTTAAGATAAAATTAATTTACTAAATTAAACAATAAACTCTTTTATTAATGATCACTAAAAATGATTTGATGCAAATAAGCTATTTATGTAAATGAGAGGAATCAGTCACTTATAGGCTAGTGAATGGGCTTAGCCCAAATCCTCTCCATCCGGCAGTATCCTTTCCCGAAAATCCCTAACTTCAGACATAACGAACCTTACACTCAACCAAATCCTGGATGCCATTCTAGACCTAATGGAAAAGGTTTCAGGACCTAATTCCATCGTATACAAAAATTAGCCCTTTGGATCAATTTATGAATTGAACGCAAGCTACTAGCTAAAAATCCATCGATCGAAATATATCGATGTTTATACTCATTTAGATTCGCAACATCGATCCGGACACAAGGAAGTGGTCTCAAGCCCTAATTCGATCGTTTGCCAAAATCAAGTATAAGAGGAATTCCGTCGCTTAAGGATTAAATATTTAAATTAATCATTTAAATATTCGGTCATTAAAAATTGCAGGGTGTTACAATTAGGGTACGGATCTTTGGTTTTGGTAGCCATAATAATCATAAGCATATCAGAGAGCGATCAATATAAACTCACAATGGAATTGAAAAATATAATAGGACGTATGTACAGTCTAAGGCTACTACCATGGAATCGATATTATTCCTTGGATGTCTAGTTGCCTTATCAACGCAGAGCATGAATAAAAAGACTTCTCCATCTACCGTTCTCGTCTTGCTCCAGTATCCTGTCTCTCTAAGTTTATCCTGTGGGTTGTAATGAGAAGGGATTTAAAACAATGTTTTAGTGATCGAAAAATTACATACTTTACCTAACCATTAATTTATGCTGGTTGATTTTCATTTAAGTGTTATGTCTAGTAGTTACTACTAATCTGTTTAACCTTATGCAAGTACGATATGCCTAACCTAACTTTCTCCAAGGTATAACCATAAATGTTCACCGCCCAAACCGCTGCCACTATTACTTCTTAAATAGGTAGGAGGTAGAACCAAAAGCCATTTAATACCTCAATCGACAAAGTGGGCTCTCTGCAACATAAAGGCTAGATGATCAGTTCTAGCTATATAGACCGATGACCCTTATATATGGCTCTATAATTTATTATTTAACTGTCGTACTACTAACACATCTCAAAGACTCATCTAAAGGGTTAACTAGCCCACCTCTAATAAACAAATTTTCATCTAACCATTTACTTTGAGGTCTGTGCGTCTCCCATACAGATTCTACACTATTAGAAAGCGAAATCCATCAGGGCATAACCAAAGTTTATGCTATAGCTCGCTTGGGAACTCTGGTGATCATAGCGTATATGCCAGACCTACCACTAAATATCGGTACAAGATAATGACATAGCCCAAGGACCTTTCACAGTTGACATCCCTTTTAGACTAACCTAAGTAAGTCAAGGAAAAATGCCCTTTTCGGTTACTTAATACTTATCATTCAAAATGAAGCAGACTCCATTTCCTTAAAAGTACTAAGCCATTTAATACTTTAAATCTGAGGCGAACCATCGGTATATTTTTTCCTCGCCTATCTAAAACGCATATCCCTTCCCCGTGGGTCCTATAGTTGGAGATGTCTCACATCGGTATTAAGTATACACAACTGCTGGTAGCCTCTAAGTGAAGGGTAGACTTCTGTTGTGTAACTCTACTGACCTCGCATCCCAACCCACTAAATCACCTATCACCCAAAGCCTAAGTGTTGGGATAAGCATACTAATTCATGCTTATTCTAAATATATAATTGAAGTTGTATAATTTCTTAATATGAAAATTATATCGCCTTCTAAGTGTATTTAATAGCATTAATACTTACTTGTTCGCTATGTAATTATTCCTATTTTATATATGCTTAGGCTTTGGTTTCCTTTTTTCCTTTTTATGTCTAATAAATATCCATTGTCCGTAATAATTGGTCATTAATGTCCAAGTTGGAAAATCTGTAATGATATTTATTTACCCGTTTCAAAATCCACCTATTTGAAGGTGACTGTAGGATCGTGTAATATGGATATTATCTAAACTACTTGTGTGGAATATAAAGTAAGTAAATAGCAGTAAAATAAAATGACACCGGATATTTTTATACTGGTTCGAACTCCCACTCTACGTCCAGTCCCAGACTCCTTCTGGATTTAAACTAGCAACCCTTACTTAACTCGGAGGAATAGGTTTACACCGCCTGAGCAACCGAACAGGACTTGACCGCCTGAGCAACCGAACAGGACTTCACCGCCTGAGCAACCAAACATGATTTGATTACAAAGTAGATTGTCTTGACCTTGTGTGTTCTTTTAATAACATGGATTTGTTAATTGTAGTACACCCTTCCTATAATCTTTTCCTCAAGTATGATGTGTGTAGTTGTATGTATATAAAGAATAGGAAGTCTCAGATTGCTTGAAAAATATAGAGTTATGTTTGTAAGCAATTGATATTTGAATTCAAGAGAGCAAAAGATTCAGAAAATATAATTCAAGTAAGAGCAAGAAAGTAAGTTATTTAATCTTTGAAAATCATGCATATATATAGTAGATAGAGAGTTGCTTCTTCTGGTGAAAAGGTTTCAACAAATAGCTATGGCCGCAACTCTCCATGAGGAAGAAAACCTTTTGGAATAGGGAAGTATATTTTCATAAAATATGACAGTTATACACAGTTCAGTTGACTGCCTTAGTAGCTTAAGTCGACTGAATTCAAAAATGTGCATGTGAATTTGGAAGTGCACAGATTCAGTCGACTGACTCATGCACTCAGTCGACTGGTCTGTGTATTTTATAAAAAATTTATGCACAGGTTTAGTCGACTGAGTGCATGAGTTCACTCGACTGAGTGCATGAGTTCAGTCGACTGAACTATGTGTTTTCGAAGTTCAGTTTTGAAAGCATGTTTTAGAAGTTAATTTAAAAAGCCGTGAAAACTATAGTATATATGCGAGGAGTGAACAACTTGAGGAAAGATTTTAACATAGCTAAAGCTAGACTTAGACTCTAAACAACATATGTATATATGAACCATACTCCGAATTATTGAGTCCGGTCTTTGTAGTTTTGTCGTAGATTCATGAATCTTTATGTCGGTTGAATTTCTTATCATTAATCAAAACATAAGATCCAATATTCTCTCCCTTTTTGATGATGACAACTTTATTTGTGATATGAATGAATCTCGACAATATTGCTCGTGCATCATTGTTCTTTATCTTCCCCTGATTATATGCTAGCCTTATCTTTCAGTTTTGTTTCTCCCCTGAATCTGTCTGTGCTTCTATTTTCCTATAAACAGTGATAGAGCAATATCTTTCTCCTCCTTTCTCATTGACAAAAAGGAGAGTTTGCAATCCAATAACATGTATAATATAAGAGTATTAATAGCATATAAGTAAGACGGATTATCATACTAGCATCCAAAACAACAAAGAGTCACATACATTACATAGCCAAATTGTCACATATATTACATAGACAAAACAAATTAAGGACCTTCCATTGTTTCAAAAAATATAGCATTGTTTAAAATATTGAAACTAAAATATTGAAAAATCATCTACTATAACAAACACATATTTACTATGATTTATGGATTGAACTTGAGTTGGACCAAAAAGATCCAACTGCAATAGTTCAAGTGGTTATATAGTAGAAATTTTTTTTTTTGATTTAAAGGATGATTTTGATAATTTACCCAATTGGCAAGCATCACAAATATTGTTTACTTTAAAATTCATCTTTGGTAAACCTTTTACTAATTCATTTTTAGATAATTTGTTTATAGCTTTGAAATTAATATGACAAAATCTTTTGTGCCATTACCAAGGATTATTTTCTTTGGCTATTAAACTCATATTAGTATTGTGATTTATATTCATATTCAATACACATATATTTTTATCTCTAAAACCTTCAAAAATAAAATTTTTACTTTGATAAAAAATGCTACACTTATCTTCATAAAAAGATATATTGAATCCTTTGTCACACAGTTGGCTGATGCTAAGTAAATTGTGTTTTAAAATTTTAACTAGTAAAACATTTGTAATAAGAGGTAAATTAGATATACCGTTATTGCTCACATCACCTTTGCCGATGATATAACCTTTGGATTTGTCTCCAAAAGTGACAGAACCTCCATCTGAGTAGATAATGCTTGTTAGCATTTCTTTATTTCCTGTCATGTGTTTTGAGCAATCATTGTCCAATATCCATTTTTCTCTCTTTTTAAGTGGTACCTGCAAAAGATAGAATTAACATTGGTACCCACATTTTTATTTGGGTCCTAAAAAGTTATGTCTTAGGAAACCAAACCCAAGAGGGTTCAGAATTCCTTTTAAAAATAAAATTTTTATTTTTCTAAACAGTGTCTATAAAAGATTTTATATATTTGTTTCTAATCAAAGAATTATTTGTTTTAGGAACCCAAATCTTAACTAATTTAGAATAATTTGTAACTTTTGAAATTGGTTTTTCAATAGTATTATTATTCTTTTTAAAATTGTTATATAAAGAATCATTTTTCTTTGGAATAACTTTAGAAGCTTGCTTATACCCTAGTCCTCTTTTATTTGAAACTGTTTGTGAATTTTCTATAGTTTTAAAAAGATTTTCTCTACCTTTGTTAAAATTAGAGACATTTTTAGTAATATCATCTAATTTTGTTTAAGACTAGAAATATCTAATTCCAATATTTTAACATTAGCTTTAAGATCATGATTTTCAACTAAAAGAGCGTCATTCTTTTCCTTCTAAGTTTCTATTTCTTGACTTAACATAGAGAGTTGAGATGTCGTATTAGAATAAGATTCTTGAGTAGTTTCAAGTTCTTCTTCTAAAATTTATTTCTCATTTCTTAACATATCTACCTCAATTCAGTCCTATTTAATTTTTCAAGAGTTTCTTTATACTTTCTTTTGATGTTTCTTAGTTTGTCAAGTAATTCAGGGTTTATTTCCAATAAATCATCAAAAGTTAGATCACTCACCTCGTCATTTGTGGCCATAAAACATATGTTGGCTTATTCAAAATCACTGTCTGAGTCACTATCTGATGATGAAGATGATTCTGAATCGTCCCAAGTGATAGAGAAAGCTTTCTTTTTGAATCTGTCTTTCTTGTGCTTAAATTTGTCTCTCTTTCGATCAGGACAGTCTTTCTTGATGTGACCTTTCTTGTGACACTCATAACATTCTAGAGCAGAAGATGATGGTTTGTTGTTGTTGTTATTGTGAAGCTGTTCTTGTTGTTTCTGAATTTGTTGCTCCTTTTGAATTTCAAAAACTTTTTGAAATTTTTGGCAATGAACGCCATATCTTCCTCATCTGAATCTGATTCATCCTTCTCTACTTTGAATGCTATATTCTTCTTATCTTGCGCTTGTACTCATTTTGCCTGGAGATTAACTTCATAAGACATTAAATTTCTTATCAACTCCTCTGGTTTAATGGTTGAAATGTCGTTAGCTTCTTCGCTCGCTAAGACCTTTCGTTCCCTCTCATTTGTTAAGGAGTTGAGGATTTTCGAAACAATATCAAAGTCAGTATATTTTTCTCCTAATCCTAAGAGAGAGCGATACATGTATTGAAATCTAGAGTATATTTCATTTATTATTTCATCTTGCTTCATTTTGAAATTCTGGAACTGATTCTTGAGCATAGAAATTTCACTCTGCTTTACTTTGTTAGTACCTTCATGTGTAATTTTAAGTGTACGCCAAATTTCATAAGCTGTTTTACACATCCTAACTCTATTAAACTCATTTTTATCTAATGCACAATATAACATGTTCATGGCTTTGGCATTTGCAGTAGCATCCAATTTTTGTGTTTTAGACCATTGTGAATAATCTGTAGTAGGTATAGTATATTCTGCTTGAGTAATATTCCAAGTTTCATAACTATTAGCTTGCATATAAATTCTCATTCTAGTATACCAATAGTTATAGTTCAATCCGTCAAATAGTGGTGATCGTGTAGTGGATTGACCTTCAAGGAAACTTGTGTTAGTGTTGTTTTCCATATTAAGATATCAGATAACTATGTTACGGTCATAAGATGACCTTGCTCTAATACCAAATGAAGGGGACTGTAGGATCGTGTAATATGGATATTATCTAAACTACTTGTGCAGAATATAAAGTAAGTAAATAACAGTAAAATAAAATGACACCAGATATTTTTATACTGGTTCGAACTTCCGTTCTACGTCCAGTCCCAGACTCCTTCTGGATTTAAACTAGCAACCCTCACTTAACCTGGAGGAATAGGTTTACACCGCCTAAGCAACCGAACAGGACTTGACTGCCTAAGCAACCGAACAGGACTTGACCGCCTGAGCAACCGAACATGACTTGATTACAAAGTAGATTGTCTTGACCTTGTGTGTTCTTTTAATAATGCAGATTTGTCAATTGTAGTACACCCTTCCTATAATCTTTTCCTCAAGTATGATGTGTGTAGTTGTATGTATATGAAGAATAGGAAGTCTCGGATTGCTTGAAAAATATAGAGTTATGTTTGTAAGCAATTGATATTTAAATTCAAGAGAGCAAAAGATTCAGAAAATATAATTCAAGTAAGAGCAAGAAAGTAAGTTATTTGATCTTTGCAAATCATGCATATATATAGTAGATAGAGAGTTGCTTCTTCTAGTGAAAAGATTTCAATGAATAGCAATGGCCGCAACTCTCCGTGAGGAAGAAAACCTTTCGGAATAGGGAAGTGTCTTTTCATAATATACGACAGTTATACACAGTTCAGTCGACTGCCTTAGTAGCTTCATTCGACTGAATTCAAAAATGTGCACGTGCAATTGGAAGTGCATAGATTCAGTCGACTGACTCATGCACTCAGTCGACCGGTCTGTGTATTTTATAAAAAAATTATGCACGGGTTCAGTCGACTGAGTGCATGAGTTCAGTCGACTGAACTGAGCATTTTCTGAAGTTCAGTTTTGAAAGCATGTTTTAGAAATTAATTTAAAATGCCGTGAAAACTATAGTACATATGTGAGGAGTGAAAAACTTGAGGAAAGATTTTAACATAGCTAAAGCTAGACATAGACTCTAAACAACCTATGTATATATGAAACATACTCTGAATTATTGAGTCCGGTCTTCGTAGTTTTGTCGTGGATTTATGAATCTTCGTGTCGGTTGAATTTCTTGTCATTAATCAAAACATAAGATCCAACACTATTATGACTATTCAATTTTCCCATAAATAGCGTATTGAATTCTCTAATGAATCAATTGATTCCTTTAACTCCTTATTAATTAAATATTTATTGCTTGTTAAATTTGTAGTTACTGTCCATAAATTTTGGGAATTACTATTCCTTTCTCTTTCAACCTGCTAGTCCTATGATTATTACGTAATTAAAAACTAATACGAATATCGTCGTAAATTACAATACGTGTATATATGTATTTTTATTTTTAATCATTAACCATGGTTATACGTGTGTGTGTATATTCCTATTTCTATCTATTAATTGTTAAACTAGAACATTCTTTTCACATTTTAATTTATCATAGCTATCCTTCCAAAAAGGATTACCGTATAATTTCCCATAAATTATTCAAAAATGAGGCTTTTGCCCCATTTGAAATTATAAGGAATATCTCTTTTCTTTTATTGAAATGATCAGAGCAAACTACGAAGAAGAATATCCATACTTTATACATCTCTTTCCTTTTTGGTATATTCCCTACTAATTCAAATGATGCACTTTTATACATTTGTGCAATTAGATAATTTATGGAAATTACATAGAAATACATATAACTAAATTATACACAACTCCGAAGAAATTAAAATATAGAATTCACATTCCAAGTCAACTAGGGCAACCAAATTTACAACCCAATTATATATCTGGAAAAAACCCTACCATTTTACAAACATTCTACGATAATAAACATTCGGAACTAATTTCAAATTTCCAGATTAGGTTGTATATACTATTCCTATATCAGTTACATATTTTTATTGAATATGTATGTGATAATCCTATTCACTTGTTTTAAACCAACAATTCATCGGATCTTACATAAACATAATAATTGAATATAAATTTAACAAGATAATTTCAATGTTATAAATAAATTATATAATTTCTCACTCACCTTTCTAGCTTTCCAAATCTCACAAATCTAAATCCATTTCTTTACTTGACTCCTTTTTCATTCTAACCCAAAAGAACATGTATAACAAGGTACATACATACTATTAGAATTATAGATCTGAGAAAAGATTTGGGTTTAAGGGGAACATAAATTTAAAAATATAGAAATTTACCTTTTTCCGCAGTATTGATTCGCTTCTTCTCTTTTATTTTATGCCCTTCTCCAATTTATGTGTGTGTATATATAATATTTTATAATTTTTAGAAATAGTGGAAAAGGAAAAATAGCAGAGCTTCGCTGCTTTAATCAGAAAATATGAAAAGAGAAGCGAGGGGTTAGGCATGTATTTATAGGCACTCGAATCAACTGTAACTATTAGATTAAAATAATAAAATTTGGCCTGTTGGCCAAGGTTCAAACCCTAGCTACCACACTTCGACCAGTCTATTGACCCCCTATAAGTAGTCAGCCGCTAGCGGTCGACCGGCCCAAGTAAAAAGGTCGACCATGGGTCCAGCATTTATTATAATTTATTTACTTGTTTTTTAATTATTTTTTCTAGAAACTTCAAATGCTAATAAATTCTTCATTTGAGCTCCTATCACGAAACTCCAACTATGAAAGTTGCTCAAAATATCACCATAACACAATGGTGTAAGTCTCGTTGTGAATTTTTTTCGTTTTCTCAAATTCCATTTTTGAAGTCCTATCAATTATCGTGAATTTTATGGGGTGTTATAGTCTTCATGTCTTCAAAGCAAATATTATCATCGCCAACTCCAAATTGTGGCTTGGGTACTTGCTCTCCTGCAGTTTCAACTGTCGACTAGCATAGGCAACAACTTTACCTCCTTGCATCAGTACCGCACTTAATCCAGTACTACAAGCATCAGTGTATACCGTTATCACCTCATTCTTGCTTGGAATGCTCAATACCAGTGCACTCGCCCCAAATAAAGACATAATTCTTCTTCTCCAAATTTGTCAATGTTGCTGCTACTTTGGGAAAGTCCTTAATGAAACGTCTATAATATCCCGTCAGCCTAAGAAAGATTTTCACATTAGTAGCATTCTTAGATTAATTTCAATCTTAAACTGCTGCCACCTTCATAGGATCTACCCCAATGCCCTGCTCAGAGATGACATGACCTAAGAATCTCACTTCCCTCCTCCAGAAGTAACACTTCGAAAACTTCGCCTTTAATCTGTGCTTCCTAAAAACTTCAAGCACAATTCTCAAATGTGTCTTTTGTTCCCCTCCATCCTAGAATAGACTAGAATATTGTCCATGAACACAAGCACAAATGTATTACTTGATCCCTGAAGACACGCTTCACCAGATCGATAAAGTATGTTAGTGCATTGATCAGCCTGAAAGGCATAACCAACTACTCATGGAATCTAGACGGCATACGAAATGTTGTGATTGGCATGCTTTCCTCTGCTACTCTCGGTTGACGAAACCACATCGCAAGATCCAACTGAGAGAATACCTTCACACCAAGGAGCTGATTGAACAAGTAATCAATATGCAAGGGTATATATTTTTTCTTCCTCGTCACCTTATTCAATTTACGATAATCATTACCCATGCTTTGAAAGCTATCTGCCTTAGTAGCGAAAACTACGAGTTTCACCCACTCAGATATACTCCTGCGACTGAACCATTACCTCAATAGATCATTTACTTGCACTACTAACTCCTTCCGCTCCCTTAGGTGTCATACGCCTCAAGGGCATAACTATTGATCTGGCATATTTCACTATGTCTATGAGGAACTCAATCTCTTGGTGTGACGATAATCTGGTCACCTCCTTGAATATGTCCGGATACTCTCTAATGATAGGCTTGTATGACAACTCATCTTATGGGACCTCTAGTGAATATAGAAAGCTAACCATAACCTCGTCCTCCAATAAGCAGCCAATTACGACTTTTTTCCCATCCTCAGCCCCAACTGTCACCAATAACTTCTTATAGTCCACCGCTACCACATACTTCTTCAGCCAATCCATCCCAAGGATAATAACAAATCCAACAAAACCCAAAATAAAGCAATCACAAACAAAAGAGAATCCATAACTCGATAACCAAACCACAATAAACCATACAAAGACTAGTGGGGCCTCCAATGGTGTTTGTCACTACTAAAGGTCGGTTAACAATTTCAAATCTCAATCCAAAACTATCTATTAGGTCACTAGATATAAAGGAATATGACGCCCTGGCATCGAACAAAACACATATGGAAACACCATAAATAGATAGCATACCTTGGATGGTGACTCCCTTCCTCATCTCCTTCATTGAGGGAGAACTCAACGAAGTCAGTTAAACGTCTAATGTGTATGCCTTCACCACCTACCTTTTCTTTACTAACTCAGGGTAATCCCTCTACATATGCCTAAACATGTTGTAGTTATAGCAATTCCATACAGCTTTGCAGTCCCTCTTCAAGTGACCTTTCTCACCATAATTATAGTACGTAGGATTTCCTTTACCTTCTTCTAGCCACCCTTTTGAAACTGCTTCTGCTTATTGTTGTTTCACTTCCTCTTGCCTTCCCCGCCAGCTTGTGACTTTGGTCCCTCAATGGAAATAACAACAACAGACTTAGATTTAGGGTATAAACTCTCAAGCCGTAGAGCTTTCTCAAATGGCTCGTTAATATGTCCCATAAGCTTTTTCCCAAGTAATCATCTAATGCCGTAGTAAGTTTTTCATTCTTCTTTAATAGAGGGTCAATAAAGGACATCTAGTACTTTGATAAAGAATTAAACTCAGCCACATACTCAGAGACTGACATGTCTCTCTGCTTCAGCTCTGTAGACTTCCTAAACTGCAGACTTTGGGCAGTCGGTATGAACTTCTTCTCAAATCTAGCTTTGAACTAGTCCTAAGTGAACTGGTCCTTGAGAGTAGCAAATTCAATAGCACTCCACCAGTTCATAGCTCTATCTTGGAGCTATCGAGAAGCTAACCTCCTTCTCATAGCATCATCCAATCCCAAATCATCAAAAATCCACTCGCGGGTATCCAACCAATCCTACATTTCCATAGCTAATTTTGTTCTTAGAATGATTTACCCCCAAGATTGGCAATGTCCTTATTCAGCTTCATGAAACCAGTCTTGGGCGCCCACACTTGAGCACCACCACTAACCACAATGTTCGAAGTAGTCGCTTGGTCATTTTGCACCATGTTCGTCGGCATGGTATTGAACATTGCTTACAAGTCAGGGTTAGCAGCCCCCGAGCCTGCTCCTTCCCCTTCAACTCTAAAGACGGAGTTCCTTGCAGCGTCTCTTGTATGCTGGCTCATTCTTGATCTGTAACAAGAATGATTGGTCTCTCACAAATAATACTACATCAGTAGAACTCGTGCGTGCAACGCGATTTATATACTATATATATACTACTACTATATATTTTTTAAAATCAAAATATATAACAAGTATACTCTCTCGTATATATAGACACTCTCGATCCATTGTAGGGTGATAACTCCTATCCATCTCTAATGGATCAAGGTATCAACTCAGGTTAACTATACAAAACTAAGCTTTGAGACCAAATGTGATGACCACCCCCATCCCAACACCTAATATAACTATCGAGTGCGCTATTGTAGTACTCGGTCGATGTAGAATGATTGTCAAGAGTGAAAAGCAAAGAAAATAATCACAGAACTGCCATATATCTCACAATGCATTGAATAAAATATAATAATCATCTTAGATATAAAAAAGGCATGTTACACCCATTTTTCTCCTACAAAATATGCAACACAGATCTTTCTCTCAAGCATATAGAGATAACACGACAAGAAGGAAAGAGAAGGACAGGACATATCATCACGAGTTGTACAATTAAAGGGTCAAAGATGGAAGAGAAAACAACAATAAAACTAAATTAAAAAATAAGCAATACAACCTTACGATAGAAATGCACTAATGATGTGCCAACAAATAGCTGAGGAAGAATGGGAAGACCAAACCTTTATAAAGCAACAAAGCTAATTACCACACACTAACATAGCTAAATTCACATCTTCAAAATAACTAGGCTGACATCATCCTAAGGACTGCGTCGACATGTCTCCAATGACTGTGCCGACATCTTCTCAAAGAATATATCGGTTCTCCCAAAGAAGAGTATGCCACCATCTTCCTAGGAACTACACCAACACCTTCACAAAGACAACACCGTCATCTTTCTAGAAACTACACTAACACTTCTAATAGGACCTGTACCAATGCCTTCAATCATCTATATACCATCAAATAAATAACAAAGTTAGCGCTCCAAGAGGACTGCACCATCACACTCAAGAAGGATCACATTGACTCTTCCAAAAGAAGATCCGACTCAAGCAAGCCAAATTATACTACCCCACTCCATGCCAACTACGACAGCAAAAACAGAAGAAGTGTAGCTCTTAAAACAATCTCAAAAGCTGATTCGTAATACCTTTAAAATTCAATTTTCCTGCCTAAATTCCAAACACAAAAATACCGCCTTTAGCCAAATTTTCCTGCCTAATAAAATAACCAATTCCTTCAACAATGTCACCGATCCAGGTATAAATCAGTAAGCAAAGTTGTGGACGACATGTGGAGGGATCAAATGGTGGAAGAGGGATGTTGGATAAAAGAATTATTCATCCGTGTGACCTTATAACACTATAAATAGACGGGTATTATAGCAGAGAGAGGGAAATTTCTCGGAAACATTATCTGAATTCTATACTAAATATATTTGTATGCTCTCTGCCACTATAAAGTTTGTACCAAAAGAAAAAAGCAAAGATTTGACCCGTAGACGTTGGATTCTTCGAAATCTGAACCACGTAAATTTCTGTGTCCTTTTCTTTTTCTGCACTTTACTTGATTTTTTAGTATTAGATTTTTTTTCTGATTTTTATCTTAATTGGATATAAACAAGCCTTGACATTTTAATGAATAATTAGAGTGCAACCTCATAATTGTTTAAGCATACAGTGACATAATTACTACTTTAAGGCGAATTTAATGTGGCTTAAATTTGTTAACCCATAATCATGAAAGCATTTCGCACCGTAATTACCTCATGATCAATTCGATATAGTGAGATGAAAAATTTTACTAACAAGGCAAAATAATAATTACTAAATGAACTACGATATTAGAGCACACAAGTTCATAGAGTTGCATAAAATAGTAGAGTTTATACAATTGTAAATAAACTCAAAGATAAACTATCAATAATAAAATGGCTAACACTATCTAGGCTCCATAGTGTACATAATAAACAATAATAAGCCTACATATATTATGAGAAAGCACCACCTCCTGTTCGATCGTTTGCACATCACCGCGTATCACCCAAACCTGCTATCTAGTCTACTCATTTAAGAGTATTTGAGACAATAAGAAGCAAAGTATAAAACCTCGAGCAAACAACTATTTGGTGTGAACGATGAGCAATCTCAAAATACTATATAAATTGATATGGTAAGGAACAATGGTATAAATGAACTATACTTGAATTATCCCTGCATCCAAAGATTTAGCACATAACAACAATAATATTCTACTCTACTATAATCGTAAAGTATACAAACATCCTGTATACTATCGGGTGTCTAGGTATTAGCCTCTTGAATAACTATGTCATGTGACATCCTTAGAGCAGCAGACAATAAGATAAGTGATCATGGCAAACATTAAACAATCCTTACTATCACTAATTGTGCTTTGGACATAAGACAACTTGATTGGCATCCACATAAGCCAAAGGCCGTTGGAAAGATCTTGGTTTCTCAGTACTCACATCGCCACCCCTCCATATAGTTAAGGACTAAACCATCCACATAAGGTATAGGATAATCCATCCATATAAGGATCCAAAATCCAAATAATTTGGGTGGGCATCCCCATATACCCTTATTATATGAGTACCTCTCAGAAACCTTCAAGTGTCAATGATCCCTTTGCACATGTCTCTCCATCATCATTCTATCATTCCCCTTTTTTTGTAGGGCAAGCAGGGTAACTGGTCCCCTACCAAGTTTTATAACTGAGAAGAAATTACAGAGATAAAGGAAAGAAAATAGAGACAAACAAATAGGAAAAGAAAACAACAGAAAAGACAGAACGAAAACATGAGAAAGCATAAAAACAAAGACAGGACTCATGCAAACCCTAAAATTAAAAAAAAACAATTAGGAAACAATATAGTCAGCCTATTCTTCTGGAAGGAGAAGAGTTTTCCAAACCTTCTCGCTTTATCCAAACAATCTTCTTTCTCGTCAACTCCTTTGCCTCATGGAAAACATCATCCAAGCTTTTCCTTTTTGTACCAAAAAGTCTATGCTTTTGTTCTCTCCACATAACTTAAACAAGATTCTTCACTAACAACAACATAGTCCTACCTTTAATATTATTAGATCTAGTGCTTTTGAAAATATTAAACCATTCCCACCAATTACCTGAACTTGGGGAATGTATGTTGAAGTGAGCGAGTAATTTACTTCATAGTCTGTAGCCAAATCATATATGAAAAAAAGATGTTCCTTGCTTTAATCGTGTCCACCACATAATAAAAATGGTCCAGCTATATCAAAACCCATAGATATCATTTTGCCTCTAATAAATAATGCATTGTGAATTATCCTCCATAGCATAAGATTGTCTTTCTCAATCCCTACACGATTCATATTCTTTTTGCCCATACAGAGGGAGTAGAAAGGCTGGAAGCGGCCTTGTAAATGGTAGATATGGAGTGTAGTTTGTGTTTGTCAGTTCATAGAATGTCTTCTTTGGATGGAATGAGGGGAAGGTGCTTGATATAATGCTAGAGATTCCTGACTTCTGTACTGCTACAGGTAGGCAGGACTATGGTTCTATTTTTATGTAATTGGAGGATAAAACCTTTTAAGGAAATTCCTATGACACATCTTTGTTCGTATGTAAGCTTATCATAAAGGATAAGACCATCAGCCACCCATGGGGTGTGCCAAAATGCTTGTTTATTAGTAATGGGTGGGAAGTACCTAACATAAGGAAGAAGCTTAGATCATAAGTTCATAAGATTTCTCCACATCTAACTGGGGAGATTTTCAAGTTCCATGGTCTAGAAATGTTTTCATATTGATATCTCTTAATCATGAAAGATACCTATAAGTTCTTTTCCCAACTAGTATGGCATTGAGATGCTTCGATGTGACAAAGAGATTCAATATTCTCTAGTTGATGTTGTCGAGTCCTCCATTGTTTTTTGGGGTGCAAATTTTCTTAAAGGGATACAGGGATGGGTTTCTTAGCAAAACAATAAACATGCCAAAGGAAGCGATTGCAAGCTTTATTAATCATTGAAATCAGCTTTTTTAGGATGATAAACATTTTAGACAGGTAGGATGTCATGGCAATCAAAATTGCATTGATGATAGACAATCTAGCTGCTTGAGAAAGCAGATTTATTAGCCAACATTTAATCTTTGAGGTAATGGATTCATATAGGGGAAGGCACTGGGCAGTTGAAATCCCAAAGGAGGTTAAGGGGATTCCCAGGTAAGTAGCAGATAGAGCCATATGTTGCATAGTAGATAAGAGTGTGGTCTCTATTTTCTCATTCTCAGATAGACCTGCTATTAGAAAATATGATTTCCTTCTATTAGTTTGAAGGCCAGTTAAGGACATGCAAGATTTGAGAATGTCAAGAATACCAGATATAGATTGGAAATTAGACTTAGCGAAGATTACTAAGTTATTCGCAAACATTAGTGATGTAATATTTGGATCCTTATAGTTAGGATGCAAATGGATTTCCTTCGAAACTACCTTTGCAGAGATCATACAATGCAGTGCTTCCATAATGATAATGA
The DNA here is from genome assembly GCA_030737815.1 of Allium fistulosum. NCBI lineage: Eukaryota > Viridiplantae > Streptophyta > Magnoliopsida > Asparagales > Amaryllidaceae > Allium > Allium fistulosum. The sequence goes on from CM060906.1 coordinate 334,579,547, forward strand.
AAAAATAAGAAGAAATAGGGTCACCCTACCTAATACCTTTAGAAGATGAAAAATAACCCTCAACATTACCATTATAGACAACAATTTTTTTTGCTGATGATATACAAGTGTGTATCCAGGAAATTATATGTACTGGAAAAAGCATTTTACTTAGGATGGTAATGAGAGAAATCCAATTAATAACGTCATAAGCTTTCTATATGTCAAGTTGCATCATACACCTAGAAGAAATGTTCTTTGTATTGTATCCCTTTAGTAGCTCATGGATTAGGAGGATATTGTCTGAGGTGTTCCTATGTAACAACCCGCACTTCAACCTTCGAAAATCGACATCCAATACATCACCCGTATTTGAATGCTGGAGATTCAAACGTCGAAGTCCGTATCGCTGGAGCTTATAACACATTATATGAAAACAACACAGCGGAAACAAAATGATAGTAATTGATACACCAAATGGATACAATATTTAACTCCAACATTCAACAACAAATGCCCAACATCAGAGCCAATATATATAATACAACACCACAGCGGAATATAGCATCAACAGCACAAAAACAATAGCGGAATAAGATAACTCCAATATAGTCTTCAAGAGAGAGAGATAGAATCCAACAACTGTGTCTTCATAGCAAAAACTCCAAAGACCAATCCAAAAAGCTCGAAACCCTATACTGCTGAACTTATAGCAAACTCGGTGCACTCCCCGATCTAAAGACTTCCAGATCCAAAGACTTCAAATCTACATCTACTATCTGAACTAGCTTCATAACCTACTGATAACCTGACTCTAGGCTGCCCGTGTGGAAAATTTTGGGCATTCAGAGTTTAGAAAGGGAACAATAAACTCCAGGTCAGTCATGGGACTGGTGTGAGCAAACATAAAACAGTTGTTTGTGAAAAGAAAAAGAAAAAGAAATCCGTTATGCTTTTTGGAAAATGAAACTACCATAAGGCCTCCCACCGCACACACAATGCAATCGTACACATGGAGAAGATTTCTCCTTATAGCAAGCAAACATGCTTGATACGCGAAAATCCTTTTGATATTATTATTAGTGCATAGTGTGAAAACATTTCGAAAGTATAATATTAATCTTAGCCAGCATACTACCATTATAGTATGCCTACTATAGCTACCATGCTAAATGGCAGGTTACCACCACATCACATGGCAGGTTCTACAACTAAACCGTACAGGGCTCGTATTGATTGTTTGGATTTCCAACAAATGGCCAAGGCTAAGGAACTTCCTTTCCGAATTGGTACGCCTCTGGAGGGACACCCCGAGAACCTAACCGGATCTTTGTCAACACAAGGTCGGGTTACCTCTGTAACTAGGTAACTAACTGTCACGAGTATGCCATCCCCCGGTCGTAATCAACCTTTATCCGGGATCCCAACAACAAAATTCCAACAACCACATAAGTTAAATATCTGGGCTCCATACCATGATACCACTTTTTATCCAAAAGGAAATGCACATACCCTGAGGGGCGCGACCCCCATAACCTTGCTGCATCTTTCCTATTTCGACCATTTCCGGGGTGTGAGGTTCGATGAAGTCTCGTCTCACAAAGCTACGCTTTTCATAAAAGCCATGCTTCGATCAACCAATGATCAGCACTTAGTATGCCACACTACCAAATTGGGAGTATATCACTAGTGACCATCAACTACATAACCTCTAAGCTCGTACGTCTCAGAGAAGGGTGTTAAGCTAAGAGAATAAATTCTTTGCCACCAAACAGAAATGTATTTGATAGAAACCAGCTTTATATCTCAAAGTGTAACGTCAGACATACATCCATACAAGTCCATCCTGGGTCTGAATGAAACCGAAGGTACTTCAAAGAAGTCCTTGCAAATCCGGATATCTTCTAATCACGTCCGGACTCCCCATAACATAGGGAAATCTCTATAACGGAGCAACTCAGTGCAGAGACAATCGACAGGTAATCCTTTCGTTTTCGAAAATACCCGGTCTTTAATCACCGTCTTCAATTGCAATTCCATTCCGTCATATCATTATTTAGAATGAGTTTTATGACATAAAGTCCTCTCCCGGCTAATCCGAATAATGAGCGCTTAACTTTAAAAACATATGGATCCATTTGGATCTTAGTTAAGTCACAGCCCTTATTTCCAAAAACCTTTCCTTTTGAATGGTTTAATATTTTTTTCCATTTTTAATCTTTTAAACAAAAAGATTCACCTTGAAGATCCTTTTCAATTTGAAAACAAGGTTCACCAAATCTTTAACAAAAATTCATTCATAGCTTTCAAAACTATTTCCTTTTCAAATTTGATTTACCCATAACTTGGAAAATCCATTCAACAAAAACTGGGAATTCTTCCTTTATATGAAAGCTATTATCATTTGAAAACAAAGGTTTTTCGTTTTGGAAAAATCTGATTAAATTTGCTCAAGTTATAGCCTTTTAAAGTAAAATCAAAAAATCAGCGAACTGCTGCATCCTTGGCAAGTTCTATTTGAGTTAAAATTAAATTCCAAAATAATTCTTTTAAAATACTTTTAAAATGGTTTAAAATCCATATATATACATTTTATACCCTGTATAACCCTTTGTAAACCATAGTTTCCTTTTAAATAATAAAATATTATTAATTCTCAAAATTCATCTTTTAAGTCCAACATTTCCAGAAATCAAATTAAACTATAAATAAGAATGTTGGAAGAAATCTCAAACTTTAAACTTATTTATAAATATAGAATTCAATTTTAATCTTTGAAATCAAATTCAAAATCATTTTAATTTCCAAAACTTCCCTTTCAAAAGCTTTTCATACTTAACCCAATTTCACTTCCAAACCATTTTGAATTCAAATTTCAACTTTAAAATTCATTCACCATTTTCAAAATATCCATGACTTAACCAATTTCCCACGGAATCCATATTTGTGTGTGTGTTGTCCATGGGTTTACAGGCAACAATACAACCATCATAGATCAAGTACAACAATATCAATAAGCGGTATAATCCTATAACGCTTATCTTCCATTCATAGATAAATATGTAAATTCATCACATATAAATAAATTACATTCATCACAGCTCAAACCAAAGCAATTAATATCACAGAATATTACATATCAGAGATATCAAACAATTCAAGGCATTCCATAAAATCCATCATCCATAAGCAAGGAGATATCAATCCATCCAAGCATTCAATACAATAATAATACATAAGCAAGATTAATTAATCCCATAATTATAGTTAACTTAATTAACTTAAATTGAATCAATTACTTATGAATTCATTATCTAATCTTGCTTAATTAACAATAATAAACCATTTATTATTACTTTAATTAATTTAATGAAATTAATTAATCATCCTTTAATTACCCATCTTAATTAATTATCCTTAATTAATCCTTTAATTAATTACATTAAGTAATTAAATCCATTAATTAATCTCCTTGATTAATGACATTAAGTAATTAACTATCCTTTATTTACTTACCTTAAAAAATTATCCTTTAAGTAATTATCCTTTAATTACTTTCATTAATTAATTAACCTTTAATTAATTAATTATCCTTTAAATCATAAATTAATTATCCTTTAAATCATAAATTAATTAACCTTGAGTTATTAATTAATTAACCTTTAATTATTAATTAACTAACCTTTAATTATTAATTAACTAACCTTAAATTATTAATTAATTAACCTTTTATTATTAATTAATTAACCTTAAATTATTTAAGACCTTAATTAGTTAAAAGATAAACCATTTATCTTCACTAATTTCTTAATTATCATTAAAATCTTATTTTATAAACCTTGGAATTTATTTATCATTAACATATGAATTAACTTAAAACCTTTAAGTTTAATTAATGATTAAGAGATAATTCATCTTCTTAATTAACTATTTAATTACATTATTAATTAAGTTTTAAATAACTTAAGAATTAACTTAATTAACATAAGTTAAATTAAATTACACAACTTTAATTAACCAATCATTTAAATAAACAATTTTTATTTAAAAGAAATAGTTTTAAGAAATTAGTTTAAAACTTGATTTTTTTGTCTAACTTTAAAACTTGCTAATATCTCACATCTGACCCGAGCCACCCTGTGCTTACTCGAGTTTTCCCCCGAGACTTCTCTTCTTCCTCGTCTCAGAACCTACTCTGATACACAGAGTCACATGTGCACATGCACCGAGGATCGCCGATGATCCGGCCACCCATTCCGCCGTCGACAAGTCGTCGATGACCTACCCTTCCGATCCCGACCACCCTAACTAAGAATCAAACTCGAAATCAAAATCAAGCTCAAACGAACCTAACCTGGGATGAAACGATCGTCGAAAACTCCTTTGTGCCGTTGCCATAGATCACCAGAGCTCACGAAATTTCGGCCACAGCCTCGCCACAAAACCTCGCATCCATTTCCCCACGACCGATCGAGTCCGGTGCTCCATCGACCTCGCAAATGCCTCGCAAACCCCATCGTCTCGATCATCTCCTAAAACCCAATATCGATGCCACGCCGGCGCCACAGTGGACGATAAATCCAACGATCAATTTTGCCTTAACCCCGACCTCCTATCTAGCTTCAGCAATGACCTCGACCACAACCTCGCCGATCATCAGAAATCGACCAAAACCCAATCCACGTTCAACTCGAAATCTCTCTCAATTTAAAAGCTTAAAAATCATGATTCCATTTTTAAAAATCATCGATTTCGAAAACAAATCAGATGATATAATTGAAACTTGAAGTCATGCAATTCGAAATTTTGATATGATTTGTGTTTTACTGTAATTATTCTTTCAATTAAAATTACTTTCATATTTAACTGAAAAATATTTTTAAATTTTAGATCTTGATATAACAAACAGATTTTGTTCATACATTAGAGTCTAAAGAAAATCAGGGGAAGAGATATTGGATTTTGATCAAGTTTTAAATCCTGTACAACAAGAACAGAACAAACATTCTGTATACATACATGCACACCCATATAATCATATATATATATATATATACATACATACAATTTATATTAAACAATCATGCAAACACTTATCACACTTTACTTCAAATATTTATTGCATGCATCTAGATTTAAAACAGATTTAGTTTTTTTTAAATAATAGTTTACTCACCTTTATATTGAAACAAAGGAGCTTGTAAATGAAATCTGGAAACTTTGGTTGAATCTGAAGCTTGATTGATGATCCATGAAACTGAATTTGATAGTTGATTCTTTGAATTAACTTGTTTTAATTTGGTTGAAGCTGAAGTTGAACTTTGAATTGCTCAGGTAGATTATTTGTAGTTAGATTTTATTCTCAGGCTTTGGTTTTAGAAAATGAAGATGAAAGAAAAAGAAATGAGAAGTTTTGAAGTTTTCTCTTAAGCCCTTTGTTTATATATTAAATTTCAAGGAAAAAATACATATTTGCCAATTGTAATTTCAAGTAATATTAAGCTAACACTTGTTAATTGCATGTTATATGAAGCTTACAAATGTTTTAAACTCTTAATTATTACCTTACAAATGTCATAAACATGTATTTTTATGTTTAAACCCTTTACTTATGTTTTTATTAATTTATATATTATATTTTTAAATGTTTATATATATACAAATTATATTTATTCATATATAATTTTAAAAGAAAGTATATAAACCTTTTATTCAATTCTTATTTCAAACTATCATACTTTAAAATAAATATTTATTTTGAATTTCAAATCAACTATTTAAAACTACTTATATATTTATTTCCAAATCGCAAATTAGCTCTCAATAAATTCACAATTTAATTCAAAATTTGTATTAATTACAAAATTAAAATTGGCTTAAAAACAGGATCGTTACAGATTCCCCCCCTTAGAAAATTTCGTCCCCGAAATTTGAAAGTAAATTTGATTATCTTTTGCTTTTATTTCAAACAATCAAAGCATACATATCGGACATATATTAGCAACAAAAACAAACAATTCATTCAACAAACATTTCTAACTATCCGGACACAAATCCGGATAGGCTTTTTAATGCTATCTAGAGTTTCCTAGATACAATCATTCGGATCTCCACTCCATTGCACTTTCATCAATTTCACCACTTTATTCCTTAACCGCTTTTCATCTTGACCAATAGGCATGGATTCCATATTCAGGTCGGAATACCCTAAAGTATACATTAGCTTGTCCCTCTTCGGACTTGGATCCTCACAAGAAATCACAACAAAATTTTCAAGTTTGGTTTTGACCGAAATCGTTCTATTGATACAATCTAATTTAGCTTCATATTTTGTTAACCAATTCATTCTAAGTAAAATTCAAATTCATTAAAGTTAAAAACGAAAAGAACTTCCAAAAGAGAGTGTCTAACCCGTATCAGTCTCCTACCGGGTTCTTCACACAAATAGGTTCGTTTACGAATACGGGTTCAAAATTTAACTCTTCTACGGATTCCTAGGAAATAAAACTATACATGGCTCCAATGTCGAATAGAACTCTAACAATTTTATCACAGGTTAGAAGATTTTGGGTTTTCGGACACTCGTGTTATACTCATTCTAGGGTATGCTTCACCCTATCTCTAATGAGCCACCTAATGTGTTATACTCCAAAGCTAAAGTTCTTACTCAACCTTTAGCTCTGATACCACTGTAACAACCCGCACTTCAACCTTCGAAAATTGGCATCCAATACATCACCCGTATTTGAATGCCGGAGATTCAAACATCGAAGTCCGTATCGCTGGAGCTTATCACATTAGATGAAAACAACACAGCGGAAACAAAATGATAATAACTGATACACCAAATGGATACAACATTTAACTCCAACATTCAACAATAAATGCCCAACATCAGAGCCAATATATATAATACAACACCACAGTGGAATACAACATTAACAGCACAAAAACAATAGCGGAATAAGATAACTCCAATATAGTCTTCAAGAGAGAGATAGAATCCAACAACTTCGTCTTCATAGCAAAAACTCCAAAGACCAATCAAAAAAGCTCGAAACCCTATCATGCTGAACTTATAGCAAACTCGGTGCACCCCCCGATCCAAAGACTTCCAGATCCAAAGACTTCAAATCTACATCTACTATCTGAACTAGCTTCACAACCTACTGATAACCTGACTCTAGGCTGCCCGTGTGGAAATATTGGGCACCCAGAGTTTAGAAAGGGAACAATAAACTCCAGGTCAGTCATGGGACTGGTGTGAGCAAACATAAAACAGTTGTTTGTGAAAAGAAAAAGAAATCCATTATGCTTTTTGGAAAATGAAACTACCATAAGGCCTCCCGCCGCACACACAATGCAATCGCACACATGGAGGAGATTTCTCCTTATAACAGTCAAACATGCTTGAAACACGAAAATCCTTTTGATATTATTATTAGTGCATAGTGTGAAAACATTTCGAAAGTATAATATTAATCTTAGCCAACATACTACCATTATAGTATGCCTACTATAGCTACCATGCTAAATGGCAGGTTACCACCATGTCACATGGAAGGTTCTACAACTAAACCATACGGGGCTTGTATTGATTGTTTGGATTTCCAACAAATGGCCAAGGATAAGGAACTTCCTTTCCGAATGGGTACGCCTCTGGAGGGACGCCCCGAGAACCAAACCGGATCTCTGCCAACACAAGGCCGGGTTACCTCTGTAACTAGGTAACTAACTGTCACGAGTATGCCATCCCCCGGTCGTAACCAACCTTTATCCGGGATCCCAACAACAAAATTCCAACAACCACATAAGTTAAATATCTGGGGTCCATACCATGATACCACTTTTTATCCAGAAGGAAACGCACATACCCTGAGGGGAGCGACCCCCATAACCTTACTGCATCCTTCCCGTTTCGACCATTTCCGGGGTGTGAGGTTCGATGAAGTCTCGTCTCACAAAGCTACACATTTCACAAAAGCCATGCTTCGATCAACCAATGATCAGCACTCAATATGCCACACTACCAAATTGGGAGTATATCACTAGTGACCATCAACTACATAACCTCTGAGCTCGTACGTCTCAGAGAAGGGTGTTAAGCTAAGAGAATAAATTCTCCGCCACCAAACAAAAATGTATTTGATAGAAACCAACCTTATATCTCAAAGTGTAACGTCAGACATACATACATACAAGTCCATCCTGGGTCTGAATGGAACTGAAGGTACTTCAAAGAAGTCCTTGCAAATCCGGATATCCTCTAATCACGTCCGGACTCCCCATCACATAGGAAAATCTCTATACCAGCTGAGCAACTCAGTGCAGAGACAATCGACAGGTAATCATTTCGTTTTCGAAAATACCCGGTCTTCAATCACCGTCTTCAATTGCAATTCCATTCCGTCGTATCATTATTTAGAATGGGTTTTATGACATAAAGTCCTCTCCCGGCTAATCCGAATAATGAGCACTTAACTTTAAAAACATATGGATCCATTTGGATCTTAGTTAAGTCACAGCCCTTATTTCCCAAAACCTTTCCTTTTGAATGGTTTAATTTTTTTTCCATTTTTAATCTTTTAAACAAAAAGATTCACCTTGAAGATCCTTTTCAATTTGAAAACAAGGTTCACCAAATCTTTAACAAAAATTCATTCATAGCTTTCAAAACTATTTCCTTTTCAAATTTGATTTACCCATAACTTGGAAAATCCATTCAACAAAAACTGGGAATTCTTCCTTTATATGAAAGCTATTATCATTTGAAAAAAAAGGTTTTTCGCTTCGGAAAAATCTGATTAAATTTGCTCAAGTTGTAGCCTTTTAAAGTAAAATCAGAAAATCAGCGAACTGCTGCATCCTTGGCAAGTTCTATTTGAGTTAAATTTAAATTCCAAAATAATTCTTTTAAAATACTTTAAAAATGGTTTAAAATCCATATATATACATTTTATACCCTGTATAACCCTTTGTAAACCATAGTTTCCTTTTAAATAATAAAATATTATTAATTCTCAAAATTCATCTTTTAAGTCCAACATTTCCAGAAATCAAATTAAACTATAAATAAGAATGTTGGAAGAAATCTCAAACTTTAAACTTATTTATAAATATAGAATTCAATTTTAATCTTTGAATTCAAATTCAAAATCATTTTAATTTCCAAAACTTCCCTTTCAAAAGCTTTTCATACTTAACCCAATTTCACTTCTAAACCATTTTGAATTCAAATTTCAACTTTAAAATTCTTTCACCATTTTTAAAATATCAATGACTTAAACCAATTTCCCACGGAATCCATATTTGTGTGTGTGTGTGTTGTCCAGGGGTTTACAGACAACAATACAACCATCTTAGATCAAGTACAACAATATCAATAAGCGGTATAATCCTATACGCTTCTCTTCCATTCATAGATAAATATGTAAATTCATCACAGATAAATAAATTACATTTATCACAGCTCAAACCAAAGCAATTCATATCACAGAATATTACATATCAGAGATATCAAACAATTCAAGGCATTCCATAAAATCCATCATCCATAAGCAATGAGATATCAATCCATCCAAGCATTCAATACAATAATCATCCATAAGCAAGATTAATTAATCCCCTAATTATAGTTAATTTAATTAACTTAAATTGAATCAATTACTTATGAATTCATTATCTAACCTTGCTTAATTAACAATAAAAAACCATTTATTATTACTTTAATTAATTTAATGAAATTAATTAATCATCCTTTAAATACTCATGTTAATTAATTATCCTCAATTAATCCTTTAATTATTTACATTAAGTAATTAAATCCATTAATTAATCACCTTGATTAATGGCATTAAGTAATTAACTATCCTTTAATTACCTACCTTAAAAAATTATCCTTTAAGTAATTATCCTTTAATTACTTTCATTAATTAATTAACCTTTAATTAATTAATTATCCTTTAAATCATAAATTAATTAACCTTTAATTATTAATTAATTAACCTTTAATTATTAATTAATTAACCTTTAATTATTAATTAATTAACCTTTAATTATTAATTAACTAACCTTTAATTATTAATTAACTAACCTTTAATTATTAATTAATTAACCTTTTATTATTAATTAATTAACCTTAAATTACTTAAGACCTTAATTAATTAAAAGATAAACCATTTATCTTAACTAATTTCTAAATTATCATTAAAATCTTATTTTATAAACCTTGGAATTTATTTATCGTTAACATATGAATTAACTTAAGACCTTTAAGTTTAATTAATGATTAAGAGATAATTCATCTTCTTAATTAACTATTTAATTACATTATTAATTAAGTTTTAAATAACTTAAGAATTAACTTAATTAACATAAGTTAAAATAAATTACACAACTTTAATTAACCAATCATTTAAATAAACAATTTTTATTTAAAAGAAATAGTTTTAAGAAATTAGTTTAAAACTTGATTTTTTTGTCTAACTTTAAAACTTGCTAATATCTCACATCTGACCCGAGCCAACCCTGGGCTTACCCGAGTTTTCCTCCGAGACTTCTCTTCTTCCTCGTCTCAGAACCTACTCTGATACACAGAGTCACACGTGCACATGCACCGAGGATCGCCGATGATCCGGCCACCCATTCCACCGTCGACAAGTCGTCGATGACCTACCCTTCCGATCCCGACCATCCAAACTAAGAATCAAACTCGAAATCGAAATCAAGCTCAAACGAACCTAACCTTGGACAAAACGATCGTCGACAACTCCTTTGTGTCGTCGCCATAGATCACCAGAGCTCACGAAATTCCGGCCACAGCCTCGCCACGAAACCTCGCATCCATTTCCCCACGACCGATCGAGTCCGGTGCTCCATCGACCTCGCAAATGCCTCGCAAACCCCATCGTCTCGATCATCTCCTAAAACCCAATATCGACGCCACGCCGGCGCCACAGTGGACGATAAATCCAACGATCAATTTTGCCGTGACCCCCAACCTCCTATCTAGCTTCAGCAATGACCTCGACCACCCAAACCTCGCCGATCATCAGAAATCGACCAAAACCCAATCCACGTTCAACTCGAAATATCTCTCAATTTAAAAGCTTAAAAATTATGATTCCATTTTTAAAAATCATCGATTTTGAAAACAAATCAGATGATATAATTGAAACTTGAAGTCATGCAATCCGAAATTTTGATATGATTTGTGTTTTACTGTAATTATTCTTTCAGTTAAAACTACCTTCATATTTAACTCAAAAATATTTTTAAATTTTAGATCTTGATATAACAAAAAGATTTTGTTTATACATTAGAGTCTAAAGAAAATCAGGGGAAGAGATATTGGATTTTGATCAAGTTTTAAAACCTGTACAACAAGAACAGAACAAACATTCTGTATACAGACATGCACACCCATATAATCATATATATATATATATATATATATACATACAATTTATATTAAACAATCATGCAAACACTTATCACACTTTACTTCAAATATTTATTGCATGTATCTAGATTTAAAACAGATTTAGTTTTTTTTTAAAAAATAATAGTTTACTCACCTTTATATTGAAACAGAGGAGCCTGGAAATGAAATTTGGAAAATTTGATTGAATTTGAAGCTTGATTGATTGTGACGACCCTGAATTTTGGACTTTTGAAATTAGAATATTTAATTGATTTTAAATATTTGATAGTTAATTTTAATATGAATTTCAAATATCACTGTTGATTTGGCAAATTTAATTATTGGATTTAATTATTGAAACTAGGAAAAATATTGAATCTTCAGTTTTATGCCTGTTAAAAATATTTTAAAGGCTTAGAAAATTCATATTGATAATACTGGAGATAATAGAACTTTTGAAATTGAATTTGAAGTGATTTGTTCAGTTTTGAATTTATATCGTTTAAATCGATATTTAAAAATAGCCTTCCGAGGCACAGTCTCGGAATTCGACGAAACTAGTTCCATTGGATCCGTAATATTATATTATTATCGGATTTCAATTTTCGTAGTGTTTGGAGTGTTCGTGTGATCGTACGATAGATAAACGCGCTAAAATCTATATTGATAATTCAATTTAATATTTGGTCCAAAAAGCTATCTTCTCCATACGATCGAATTTGGACTCGAAACTTTTTCCATTGTGTTTGGAATAGGGGTTTAACATTACAAACGCCTAGCGGCACGCCTCAATAGAATGTCGAGATTTTGAGTTGCGGAATCGAGACGATTTGAATTTGAATTGAACTTGAATTTAGATTGAATATAAATATTCACATGCATAAGGCAAATAACACGTTGCTTCTTCCTTCAACACCTGGTGATTGTTATTAACACGCGTCTCTTTTGAAAAGAAAACAAAAAATAGAAGAAGAGGGCCGAGCTTTTTATCGTTCAAATTAAAACCAAGACTTCATTTTCTTTAAAAACAATTTCGTTCAAAATCAAACACAGTAACTTCAAAATTAACAATGGCCGAACAAAATCGTTTTCGTTCAACAATCGAAGAGGATATTTTGCCGAGTAATCGATCGCGAATCCTCCCTTATTTAGATCGAGACCCAAATGGTCGAAGCCGATTCGATTCCTCCGAATAATGGTGGATGCGATCGAACCAATGATTGAACTCGAGTTCGAATTGCAGAAAGGAAGGCGATGTCGAATCGCGTGGGGACGAACTCGTCGAGGCCTGAGCAGTGTGGAAATTTTTGGGAGGATTCGATTGGGCTTTAGTCAACGTCAGGAGGGTCGAGCGGCGTCATATGTGTCGCTAGGTGGCTTTGATTCGTTGACCGTAAAGCTAGGGTTTGGCTTCGTTTGGACAGTGAGGGAACGGAGGTATTTTATTTTACTGAATTTAATACATATACATATGTCAGGAAATTTTATATATAAAACATAGTGTTTGAATTACAGTAAGGTTTAAAAATAAAATAAATATATATAACTTAGAAAAGGATATTTTTCAGTAAAACAATTCTGTTTAAATTTAATACAATTTACTAATTTATTTTAGTGATTAATTTGTTGAGTTAACTTATGTAATTATTTTGGTAAATAGAAAATATTTTATTAAAAGGAAATTAGTTAAAACTAAATTATTAGTTTAAAACTAAAGTGTTAGTTAAGTTAAATATAATTTGTTCGACAAATTCGAATATTAATAAAACCTTATAATGTTCGTTACAAGGTTCAAAAAAAAATCATGAAATCAAGCTGGAATGAAAATGGGTTGCATGCATAATTAAAGGTGAGATCTTCTCACTCAAATTAAAATAATTGGAATTTCAGTTATTGATTGATTGTTTGGATGTGATAGTATATATGATAGTAGTAAATATATATATATATATATGGAGTGATTGATTTCCCGCATTATATAGCGGATGAGACCCTATGCGCCGCATAATAGCGGATGATATTATACAAATCCCATATACCGCGATATTCCACCTCGAAGTGGAATTGGTATTTAATTGTTGTGCTAACATCTGTGGATGCAGGAAAACAGGTTGGAGGGATCCAATTGGATTCCTCAAATTGTTGAATTTATTTCATATGTTGTGATGTGATTATTGATAATCTGTGAATGATTATATTGGTGATTGAAATTTATTGAAGGCTATGGTTTGGCCGAATATATTCTGGTATTTTTAAATACCAGGATATATAATTGGATTTTTGGAAATTAAAGTAGAAACTTTTAAGTAAATTAATTTTAGAGGATTGGATAAATTTAAAAGAAGGATTTATTAATTGATTTAAATGGATCATTTTGAAATGGAAAGTGTATTTTCACTGGAAAGCCGAGTATGTTTTCAAAGTAGCTGATAAATATAAATTGAAAGTTTTAAGGATGGTTTTAAAAAGGATACTTTGGAGAAATTATTTTCTTAAGTTGTTTTTAAATCTTTAAAGTAAAGATTTATTTGGTTAATTATAGAAGTGATTATTTTAAAGATCAAATTGAGATTTGATTTAGAAAATGGATATTTAAATAATTATACTCTATCTAATAATTTCATTTTTAAAATTAGTTTGGGCTTGAAGTTTATATGAGATATTAGTATAGTATTTTCATAACTAATATTTTAGATAAAGTGTTTAAAAATAGTTTTTATCTCAAGTGTTTCCAAATATACATATACTTTTGGGTAAGTGTTTTAAATTATTCAGACTCGGCAAATCTTCAGTGGAAATAAATAACATTTGGAAATTTATTCCACAAAAGGAAAGTGATTTGAAATTGGTTTTAAAAGTGTTGAAGTGTTAAAATATATCTTGCGAAGATATTTTAAAAATAAATAATTGGGAAAAAATTTATTTAAATTTGATAATTGTTGTGAATGTTGTTTGATTGTTAAATAACCGACTATCAATATTGACCTTTGAAACGGCACTTGAATTTGTTTTCAAAACAAGCGCTCATTATTCGGTTAAGCCGGGAGAGGACTTTATGTCATAAAACCCATTCCGAATAATGATACAATGAAATGGGATTGCATTTGAAGATGGTGTTGAAGACTAGGTATTTTCGAAAACGAAAGGACTACCTGTCGAATGACTCTGCACCGAGTTGCTCCGATATAGAGATTTTATCACCCTTTGTGATGGGGAGTCCGGACGTGATTAGTGAATATCCGGATTGCAAGGGCTTTTTTGAAGTGCCTTCAGTTCCGTTCGAACCTGAAACAGACTTATATGGATGTATGTCTGACGTTACACTTTGAGATGTAAAGCTGGTTTCTATCAAATACATTTCTGTTTGGTGGCGTAGAATTTATTCTCTTAGCTTAACACCCTTCTCTGAGACGTATGAGCTCAGAGGTTGTGTAGTTGATTGTATCTAGTGATATATTCCTAATTTGGTAATGTGGCATGTTAAATGTTGCTGATCATTTGTTGATCGAAGCATGGATTTTGTGAAAAGCATAGCTTTGTGGATGAGACTTCGTCGGACCTCACAACCCGAAATGGTTGAAACAGGAAGGATGCGGCAAGGTTGTTTGGGGGTAGCGCCCTCAGGGCATGTCCATTTCCTTCTAGAAAATGGTGGTATCATGCTATGGAGCCCAGATACTTAACTTATGTGGTTGCTGAAAATTTATTACTTTATGGTTGTTGGTGTTGAGGATCCTCGGATAAAGGTCGGTTACGACCGTGATGGCATACTCGTGTGTGGAGTTATCTAGTTACAGCTTCATTGCACCAGAAGCGTGAGGTAACTCGGCCTTGTGTTAGCAGAGAGTTGGTTAAGTTCTCGGGGCGTCCCTTCAGAGGCGTACCCATGTGGTGTAGGAAGTTCCTTAGCCTAACCATTTGTTGGAAATCCAAAGAAACAATACGAGCCCTGTACAGTTTTAGTTGTATAACCTGCCATGGAATGTGGCGGTAACCTGCTATTGAACTTGGTAGCTATAGTAGGCATACCACGAAATGTGTATGCTGGCCAAGATTAATATTATACTTTCGAAATTTTTTCCACACTAGGCACTAATGATAATATTAAAAGATTTTGCGTATCAAGCATGTTTGACTATCATAAGGAGAAATCTCCTCCTATTCTGCGTTTGCATTGTGTGTGTGGCGGGAGGCCTTATGGTAGTTTCATTTTCCAAAAGCATAAACGGATCCTTTTCGTACAAATAACTGTTTTAAGATCTCACACCAGTCTCATGACTGACCTGGAGTTTATTGTTCCCTTTCTAAACTCTGGGTGCCCCTAATTTTCCACACGGGCAGTCTAGAGTCAGGTTATCAGTTGTTCTGGAGCGAAGTCAGAAAAGTATGCTGTGGAGATCAGGAGGCGAGCTGGATGGCGAGACATACTTCCGTATATTATTATCATTCCGCTGTGTATTCAATCATATGGGCAGATTATTATAACTGCCAGTATTGTGTGTTGTTGTTAACTCTGATGATGTATTGTATGAACTGATATAGTTCTTTTGTTTAAAGATTATTCATTTATCTATTATATATTGTTCCGCTGCAACTGTGAGATTCTGTTATTGTTTCTGTTTCTTCTTCTTTCTTCTTCTACCTCTTTCTTCTTTAACCCTAATGATTCGATTTTCCAACATTCGATGGTTCGGCATTTGATACAGTGGGCATATTGATGTCGACTTTCGGGCGTCGAAAAATTGGGTCGTTACATTGATGATCCATGAAACTGAATTTGATAGTTGATTCTTTGAATTAGCTTGTTTTAATTTGGTTGAAGCTGAAGTTGAACTTTGAATTGCACAGGTTTATTATTTGTAGTTAAATTTTATTCTCAGGCTTTGGTTTTAGAAAATGAAGATGAAAGAAAAAGAAATGAGAAGTTTTCTCTTAAGCCCTTTGTTTATATATTAAATTTTAAGAAAAAAAAACATATTTGCCACTTGTAATTTCAAGTTATATTAAGCTAACACATGTTAATTGCATGTTATATGAAGCTTACAAATGTTTTAAACTCTTAATTATTACCTTATAAATGTCATAAACATGTATTTTATGTTTAAACCCTTCACTTATGTTTTTATTAATTTATATATTATATTTTTAAATGTTTATATATATACAAATTATATTTATTCATATATAATTTTAAAAGAAAGTATATAAACCTTTTATTTAATTCTTATTTCAAACCATCATACTTTAAAATAAATATTTTTTTTGAATTTCAAATCAAAATTCTATTTAAAATCTACTTATATATTTATTTCCAAATCTCAAATTAGTTCTCAGTAAATTCACAATTTAATTCAAAAATTGTATTAATTACAAAATTAAAATTGGCTTAAAAACGGGAGCGTTACATCCTCTCACCGATGAAGGCTGTCTAATTTGATGATATTAAGGAAGAGAGAACAGGTTTAAGCCTAGTTTCCATAACTTTCGCGATGCACTTTTTAAATTACTAAGCAACTGGTTATAGGTCTGAAATGATGAACAGTTTGTCGGGATTCAAGCTTTGGGATCATGGCCAAGTTAGTAGAATTTATGCCTTTAAGAAGTTGGTTTGTCTTAAAAAATTGTGTGATGGCATTAATGAAGATGGTTGAGATATGTTTCCAGTTGTGCTTGAAAAAGAAAGCATTAAAATTGTCTGGACCACCCAAGCTACTAGAATTCATACTGAAAAGAGCTTCTTTAATTTCCTCAGGTTTGATAGGGTTTATTAAGTTGAGGGAGTCTATGTCAGAGATAGTAAGCATATTGATAGATTGCAGCAAAGTGATGTCAATAGGAGATTCATTATTATTGAGAGAAGAACTAAAGCAATCAATTAGTGCCATGTGTATTTCCTTTTGTCTAGAATGAAGAAAACCATCTTTATCATATAATTCTCTCATTCTAGCTTCAGTCTGCTTCATCTTCAATGTAGAGTGGAAAAGAGAAGAGTTCCTATCACCTAAATCAAAATAATACTTATCAAGTTTCTGTCTAGTCATCTGTAACATCCCCCATTTTGAGGCCCAAAACTAAATGCTACAGATGTTGCAGTCATCTATAGTATTTATTTTCAGTGATAAAATGCGGTAATGTTAACAGTATCCATAATATCAAAAGCACATGAATATGAAATATTTCAATCACAGTTTTGTTCGGACGGCCAAATGTCCATCGAGTTAGAAAATAGCCGAACGAATTTTGAAATAAAATTTACCGCAAGCGCACGGCGTACACTCGTAGTACGTGGCGAATACGGGTCGATCCGCAGGGAATTGTTGATTTTAAATTTCCTATTCAATCAAATTATACCAAAGTCGAGAGATTGCTAAGCTAGAAAAATGAGAAAATTAACAAACTAACAACTACAAATGTGAATGAAAACTATGAGAATAACATAAAAATTTAGAGATAATTCCACTCTCTAGATCACATAAATCAACAAAATGAAGTTATGATCTCTCTTTTCTTGTCATTAGTGTACACTACAACACAACAGCCATTTTACAACGGGCAATGCCCGTTGTAATATGGATTTCGCAACGGGCATGCGCCCGTTGTATTAGGCCTTGTTGTAATAGGTCGACCATATTTTACAACGGGCAATGCTCGTTGTAATATGGGTTTCGCAACGGGCAATGCCCGTTGTAATACATGATATTGCAACGGTTTCCGACCGTTTTAAAATAAATGCAAATTTAAAAAATCCATGCAGTACATCCATACCAATAATGAACAATTTAACGAGTAATAAATATTATCATAAAACAACCAAAATCACATACAAAAAGACTAAAAGCATTTCTTATTCATCTTAGTTTTGTTCACTGGCTATTTACATTTCATCAAAATAGTATTACATTACATTGTGCATTTCATTTCATCAAAACTATTATCTGTTGTTACATTGCAATTTGTCTACATTCCCTGTTACATCTCCATCTCACCAACCCTCTACATTGCATTTTTTACAAACTTTTCTATCCACTACATCCCCACCTCCCCCGCTCCTTCCTTGCCACCATCTGGTTCTCCTATTCCTCCTCCATGCCTGCCGCAGTACCCAAATCACCCTCAGAACCACAACTTGCCTCAACAGCTCAATTTACACTTTAAACATATACAACTTCATCCACCCACAAACTCACTTCAGAACATCCTTACATCCATCACGGCATCGCCCAACTGCCAAGCTACAACTTTAACCATACCTCCACAACTAGTTCATCACCAAACTACTCCACCTACATTCGCCCGCAATTTTTTCCAACATCGACCAATCACCTTCATCACTTCAAACTCATACAAACTCTCCTCCTCACCCAACACATATTCCTCCCCACTCCATGAATCCACTACCAATTTATGTTCAATCGCACCTATACAGTCATTTCCATCAACATACCCAAACACTTCACCTCACCATCCTTTCAAAACTACTGCAAGTTCACCTGCATTCACCAAGTATGATGCCACTACTTCTCCCAACCACACTTCATCACCACCACAATACCACTTCATCCAAATCATTCATCAGCAAACACAATCGCCTACAACCCAAACACCCTAACAAAAAACCCCAAACTACCACTTCAACTCCCAAAACCAGTCACACCAATCCCAAAAACTCCTAACAATTCACTACTCAATCTCCCGACCTCCTCTCAGCATAACGCAACCAATGCATCAATATCATGAATTGGCTTTTGAAGCTTGTCAGTTATTCCAGATGCAACCTGAAGTTTATGATGTCAGCTGGAATTTCCCAAAAATATAAAGTTTAATTCGAAGTTGTATGCTCATGGAGCTGACATTATAAACATAATTCAAGGAAACTGAAGTTTCAAACTATGATGGCAAATAATAGTTTTTATTGTTCATTAAAGTATATTTAAAATAAGTTATCATTGGATGTTTAGAAACATATACTCTAATGTATCAAAAGAAGGTAGATACCTTGCTTCTAGCACTAAGTAATGCAAACATAGTATGAACACACTTCCCTAATCTACGCCTACTTGACATTCTCTGCTTTGTCACCTCATTTGTATCGGGACTAATATCTATAACCACTTCATATTTTGGCTTCACTACCGCCTTTTGTTTTTTAACAATGTTGTTTGTTGGCCTGGGCACATGAGGAATTTGTTCACTAAGCAAAATAAAACAAGTATCATACCCCAAAAAAAGGCTGAAATAAGAGATAAATTAATGAGAATAAAGAGGTAAAAGATAATTGCTTGTCAGCATTCACAACTCTAGTCGTTACGAAATTGCCAATATCTCCAAGAACTCGGCGACCTACTCCAACATTCATAGCCTTACCTTTCTGAATTTCCTCTTCTGATAATTATACTAAAGTATCAGAGGCAAAATGTAGCGGTGCATATTAAAGGAGGAGTTCAGAATACTAGGGAGCAAAGTATTTCAGATTTTAAACAATACCAAGCCCCAACCTCCTGATGTTCAAATACACACAAGCAGTTCTAATGTGAATGCTGCAAAAAGGTAACAATGAAAATGTTTAATCCCGACTTAAATCTCTGTCTGATAATGGACAGTATAGTAATAGCATAGACCGGGCCCAATTTCAAGTGCCATGAATGCTCTGCTACAACAGGTTGGTCGAATCCTATTTCTTTGCTTCAGAATTATTATATTAACATAATAAAATTCAAGTACACAATGGGGCTCACTCGACTAATATATTTTATCATTGTACTATGGGTACAACTAATGCAAATGTCACAATTCATCAGAGTGTACTATTATTACGAATAAACAATCTGATAATGCTTTCTCTGATGAGGTTATTTGTCAACAACGAACTTATTGTGTTTCATAGTTTCAATATTTATTTTGATAATCACTTTATTATCTATCACACCCTAATTTTCCTCACCATTTTATATCAAGATTCATGCAATGGAAAAAGATTACCTTTTTGAATACTTAATCGCTGCATCAACTACCCCGCGGTATTACTTAAGTGCGACATTAGACGCCTTTCGACGTGAATTCCTTCATTATTTAGCCCTAAGCTTCAATATCACTGATCTTTATCATTTGATGGCCCTTGATATCACTATCTTCGATATTGATTCTAGATCTGATGCCGTCTATATATGAGACTTCTCCAAATCTATAATTTTGAATTCAGTTGAAGCTACAAATTCGATTTTCATCTAGGTCAAAACTCGATCTGAGTTTGGTGTCGATCGATGGAATAACAAGGATACTTAATATTCGATTCTTTGAGCAGGAGTTGACGATGAACAAGAGGGATGAATTGGATAAAAATTTAAGTTGAGTGATTTATAGGTTGGAGCATGGAGATATTTTTACTTAGGGGAGATGGTGGGTGTTGAGTTTTAAATGAGCGAGATGGATTTAGCAATCTTGGAGCCCATTTTTTGGGTTTGGGATTTACAGCGTGAGAATTGAGTTTGGGAGGGGAAGACTATAACTTGCTTTAGCAATCTTGGAGCCCATTTTTCAGCACTTCCCGCCTAAATTTCAAGTATTCCCGCCAGTTTTTCGCGGATGGCCACTAAATTTTGTACGTCTTTGTTAAATGTTAACCAAATTTTGCTAAAGACAAGCATTAAAAATTAGAATAAATGGGTGAAAAATTATATTAACTATAATATTACCTGAAATTATTTTAAATATTATAAATAGTACTTCTAAATTATTAAAAATTAATTATTAACTAAATAGTACTTCATATTTATTAATTAAAATTTAATGTTAATTATTAATGTATATATTATTAATTTTTAATAGTAACTATTAATCATAAATTATTAATATTTATTATTAATTATAAATTATTATATATTTAATATTAATTACTCGATATTACTTACTAATAATTGGAAGGTAAAATTAAGCCTGTTGGAATACTGATTATGTATAACAATTAGTAATTAGTGATTATTTAATAATAATCATTAATTATTATAAGTTATAAATGATTAATATAATATTATTAATGATTAATTATTAAATATTAATAAATAATAATATATTATTAATGGTTAGTAATTAGTAATTAGTAATATAATATTATAATTAGTAATTAGTAACATATGATTAATATAATATTGTTAATGAATAATTATTAAATATTAATAAATAGTAAATATTAATTTTAAGAAAGCATTATAATTATTAATTATTGATTGTCAAAAATTGGCAACAAACATTTATTACAACGGGCATTTTATGACCGTTGTAAAATTGGCACCTATTACAACGACCATTTTTAGCCCGTTGTAAAATTGACACCTATTACAACGGGCATTTTTAGCCCGTTGTAAAATTGGCACCTCTTACAACGGGCATTTTGTGACCGTTGTAAAATTGGTATCTATTACAACGGGCATTTTGGGAACGTTGTAAAATTGACATCTATTACAACGGGCATGAAAGGACCGTTGTAATAGCATTCTATTACAATGGACTGTCATTGCCCATTGTAAAAAAGGCGTTGTATATGGCATCTATTACAACGGGCTTGACTGGACTGTTGTAATAGCCTACTATTACAATGGGCAGCCAATGCCCGTTGTAGAAAGTGCGTTGTAATAGAGTATTTTTGTTGTAGTGGTAATTAGTTGATGTGCTTATAATAAGAATGGTATATTTGTGCTATTAATTAGCACAATATAAACCATCAAACTATAACACAACCACTAATACACATTTAACTCTCATGAAATATGACAATAAAGTTGAAAGCAAAATCTATTTTAAGCATGGCCTATTAACTATTAATTAGAACTATAAGCCATCAAATTTTAATTTCAACATTCACTTCTTTGCCATAATCATATGTAGATGAAGAGGCAATTTGTGCTTTGTTTGTTTAAGCATAGCCTATTTGTTATGAATAATATAGACTATTAAATTCAAAGCTAAACAACATCATTAAACCACTTCAATCATTCTCATTAAGCACAAAAAAGAGCATAAACATCAAATTAAGTTGAAGCTACATGATTAGAGAGCTTCATTACCCCTAAATTGAAGGGGTTTCGCCTCTCATATTTGTTATCATATGAACAAATGTAGCATGCAACATGAAAGAAAAAGAAAAGGAAAAAGAAAGCAAAGTAAAGAAAAACTATTCTACTTGCATGAAAAATAAATCTACACTACTAACATGAAAGTAAATAAGCATGAGAAGGAAAAGAACATGTATTGAAGTTGCATAAAAAAAATTACATAAAGAGAAATGGCTAAGTAGCCATGAAAAGAAAGAGAGAACTTGATTTTTTTCTTCTAAGTTAAACTAAACTCAGAGAGACTAAGAAGAGAAGAGAGTTACATGAAACATAAGGGGTCTTTATACATGTATGAAACCCTAATTCATATTTTTGGGGAATGCCCAAAATACCCTTGAGAAAGTGTGGAGGCCAAGTAATCATTAGCTTCTACTAATCATCATTTAAGTGTACATGAAGCCATTAATTCCATAAGCATGTGCATTAGCCTCTAATTTGTACATTAAGGTAGGTGGGTAGGTGGGGTCCTCCATTATCATGCCTTTGAATTATTTCCATCTTCATTTCTTTATCTTCACTCTTGTCCATGCATACATCTTCATGAAACCACTTGTATATAAAGCCAAATTCCTATAAAATAATATAGAAATTTCCAATTAAATTTTCTCAAATTAATATATGCACAAAAATGACCATTTTGCCCTTGGATGAAGATGAATATGTGACGATTTGAAAGTAATATGAATTTTGGTTTAAACAAGTTAAAATACCCGATATGATCATTTATTTAATTTAAATAGATTAAATATGGTGGTAAAAATATGCACATTAACGTGCACATCAAGTTTCAAAACAACTTTTCTCATTACATTTCAAATCAGCATTTCATATTTAGCACATAATCTCATAACGTTGTTTAGGTTCAGATAAATATAATTATTACAAAATACGCCAAGAGCGACATATGAAGATGCCCCCTTGGATGATCAGAGTTACTAAATAGACATTCATAACACTCGCCATTACATACAACATTCAATCACAGCAGAATAGATAAATAGATATTATCTTACATAGCTAATCTTTGCCGCTTGCACGTCATTAGAAGCTTTATTCACCAGAACCTACTAAACTTGGAAACCTTCACTCTCAACCTACTCAAATTAAATTTTGAACACCCAAGAGTTTAAGGGGAAAACATAAACTTTGAGTTGGACATAAAGCCTAGTGTGAATAATAATTTGACATCTCGATTTATCGATATTAAGTGAGACCATGCCGCCTAGCGGAAATGGTTTCCCCTCTCTAATACTCTTTAAAAGCATATCTTTTGCAATCAAAATCCTACAACCAAAGTAGTTATAATAAACAATATACAATAACACGTATGCATACAAAATAGGTAATCAGTGGACCATCTTTCCCAACATCATAGTTTTATCAGGCTGACTATAAACCTATAACTCGGGACTACCAGACATAATAAATAATCTAACTTACTATTAGAGGAAAACTGGACGGTATGTCCGTAACTTACTACTTCTAGGGTCAACTGATCTTAATGGTTTTGTGGGCTTTCTACTCTATGTATTCCTTTTTGTATGTAACCTTCTTTTAGTCTTATCCATGACACTGCCCTACACATTGGAATTTTGGACTTATATTAGCTAGGGGCTAATTGCTAAAGCACAGGGCGCGGCCCCACACCAGTCCCATCTGGTTTTCTAATCTCTGAGTCATTATTTTTGTAAAATTCTGGGTTAACAACCCTATATGTATTTCCTTGAAAATAAAATCTTTGTAAATAATTTTACCCTTGAAATCATACGTAAAACATGGAAACATTAATCCTTTACTTTACTCAAAACACTTATGCCATAATATATGTTTTACAAAACATTGTTAATGGAACTCGAAATCATTAGGGTCTTTAATCCTCTTAAAACTTAGGCTATAAGGCCAAAAATATGTAATACCTTTACAATTATAAAACTCGACGATGTCACCGCCGTTAAAGATTTTTGCCCACTCAAAAGCATGTCGTAGTCTTTTATTTAAAAATATATGAGGGTAATGTCGAACTCATAATTTCATAAGTCATAGCGTTAAACTATAAAAATTGAACTTCAACGACTTTCAAAAACATTGGCATCAATGCCTCATCGTGGGTATAAAATTTAGATTATGGGTTAAGCTCGATGACTATAAAAACTCGAAGTGTAGATAAAAGAGGCATTGACACGGCTCGATAAAAATATTAAAAGCGGCATAGAGTAAACTGGATGACTAGTTAAAAATCGGCAAGGGTTAGGCTCAGTGACAAGTTAAATGCGACATAGAATAGGCCCGATGACCATCTGGGTCGGTGAGGCAAAACGGCTCGAAGTAGCATATGCAACATGCATGCTTCTTAGTATAAAATGCATCATGCGCAATGATATGACCATGTCGAGTCCTATCTCTTTACTTTAGTACTTCGTCCTCGACGTGGTTCAAACCCAATCCACTTCATGCCAAGCTCGTTGATATCATGCGGCATTATTTGTTCCATGTCAATGACTCTGGGATGCGGTGAGATGTGGCTGGACATAGCCAATATCGACAAGGTAAAGTTGTAATTATCATGAAAACCACAAAATTACTATAAAAGTTGTTTTCTTTTCACCAAAGCTCTATAATTTGTTAAAATCCCATTGGCTATCAAAACTTATCAAATTCCTTTACTAAAAAACTGCCGCATGCCATAATTTTTTATGCTATTTATTTTTACAATTTAACCCATATTATAAACATTTTAATTAAACAAATAAGCTCTTTAGAATTAAATAATTTATTTATCATTCCTAAACACTTAGTAAAAATCCCCAAAAATTATAGTAATTCAATTTATCTATACTCTTCGACATTTCAAGTCCAAAAATTTATTTTAATTATTTTCAATAATTAAAACCCGAAATTCACCAATTTCTTCACTTAGGAAAATCATATAAAATCCATACTTGCTTGGAAAATTATTAAATTAAAAACCCACTTCTAAAATGATATTTCTAACATCATATCAAAATCTCAAGTCATTTGGGTATCATATGATTGGTTTTCCAACTCAAACATATCACTAAATTTCATATTTAAATTCTAGAATTCATCAACATGCATATAATTATTCAAACTACTAAAACATGAATAATACTTGCAAAAGAAATGGGTTTACACTTAAAATTGAAACATAATAAAAAAACATGGCATATATATTCATTATTCACCTTGATTTGGATGAGAAAGATGAGATTTGGTGTAAATTTGATTCCTTAACCTTTTAATTTCCTTCTTGTTTCTCCTTAGCTATGGCCGGCCTCACTCTAGGTTTAGTTTTTATGTGTGTAAATGAATGAAGGAAATGAAGATAGAAGGGTTTAAAGGGTTGGAATAAAGGCTACTCCAATTTGGCCCTTATCATTTTCCTCCTTCTTATCCCAACCTTTTGCTTCTCTAATTTGTTTATTAACTAAGGCACATCCTAAACTTAATTACCAAATCTCAATTTCCTTATCTTTGTACATTATTTTATTTAATTTATCCAATTAAATGTTCTAAATAATGTTAGTCAAAGTTAGGGTCATTACATCATCTCTATATCATCTTGTAAAGCCTGGTTAAATTTGAGATTAAAATCATGTTCAATAATAGAGAGACTGAGATTTTCTACAGAAGAAAGAAGATCCATTTGAGTCTTATCAAGCTCTTTTCTTAATAAGGTGACCCTATCACCGACATCATCAAAAGTATCGGTAGCCATGCTTTTAAAGATTCCTTTGTTTTCATTAATTCACCCTACAAAATGAAGATTGGATTGCCATGTATAAGAATATTCCATCCCTAGAGAAAAAAATTCTCAAAATCAAGATTTTTAATCCATGAGTTAAAAAATTCAAAAGAAAATTTTCTTTCCATAGCAGTGGAAGGGCAAGTGAGAATGAGTGGGGTATGATCAGGTATACCAGGAGAAGGGATGAAAGTAGCAAGGTTAGGCCATGAAGTTAGGGCTTCATAGTTAAAAAAGGAGCGGTGAAGAGTGCAAAAAGTTCTATTTCCATATCTTTTCTTATTATTCCATGTGTATTGAGCATCTAATGTGAGAAGGGGGATAAGGTTTGAAATAAGGAGGGTTTGATTGAGTGGAGATGTATCATTGTGGGTAAGTGCAGAGCCTCCTGTTTTCTGTGTTGAAACATACATAAAATTAAAGCCACCAATTGCAATCTAAGGAACATCATTGTTTTGTAAGCCCTGAATGGTGTAATGCATGTTTTTCCTTATTTGCTTTTGGTTTGAAGCATAAATGAAGGTCAGATTAAATCTTGGGGAAGATGGTAGGTGGATAACATTCATGTGAATTAACTAAGCAGTAGAGAGGGCGGTAGTAGTATGATATGTAGTAGAATTCCATATGATGAATATTCTACCATATGGAGCATTAATCAGGTTATTCGCATGTTTGCGGTATGGATTGATGTATTTACATGCTTTATCAATATGTTCTAAGTTTAGCTTTGCTTCCAAAATGCCAACCATGTGCAGTTTATGAGCAGTAATGATATTTTTAACTTCTGTTTGTTTCTTTTGCAAATGTGCTCCTCAAGTATGCCAAACACCAATGTTGTCTAGCATAAGTACTTTGATAATTTTGTTTTCCCCGATAGGCTTTGCCAGTTTTCTTTTATTTGAGATTTGTTCTTTATTTTCTAAGATTTTCTTTTGATTGTTATTCACTTCATCCATGGTGTATTCATAGCCATCATTAGTATCAGAGATATCTACTCGTTTCTTTTACCTTTTGTTCTTTGCCCTTCTTTTTTCTTGTCTTTGGACTAGTTTAAGGCAGCTTAATCTTGTGTAAATTAGCATCTGATTGCGAAGAGGTAGTATTAATGGGTATGGTGGTAACAGTGGGAGAAATTGCCGAGGAGGGGGATGAGAGGAGGGATATATCGTGGTGGGATAACAGGTCGGTGATGTCTTTAGGGAGGGTAATGTTGGCGTATGTGGTATGTATGCAGTTGACATAACAATGTTAGGCAAGGTGGCTAAATGGGGAGATGAAAGTGGATCGTATAAGGAATATTTATGAGTGTTGGTTAGTGGGGCAACGAGTGAGGTGGGTCGTGTAACAAGAAGAGAGGGAAGTGCAAGTGTTATGGCTTCAGGTGTGGTTTGTACACATGCATGAAAAGGCAGTTCATTAGCAAAAATTTGTAAAATATCAAAACTGTTGTATAGTTGTATAGGATTGTCAAGCAGATAAGATTGGTTTGCAATAAAAGTAGATGGAGTGGATGGAGACAAAGAAGTAGTTTATGTAAGATCAGAGGGTAACATGGTGACATTTATCACATCTTCATAGGCTATAGAATTTTGCATGTTTTTTGATATATTTAGAATGTTTTCCTTCCCAATACCTTGTTGTATGTTGTTTTTCTCTATGTTGTATCCTTTTGCTTTAACTGTTGCTGCATGATATGAATTCTTTTGCCTGGCATAAAATTGAGTATCAGCATTATAATGTGAATTCATATTTTTCTCTCTTCCCATACTTGTTTTTTGTATTCTGAGTTGCAAACTTTTGCTTTTGTATGTTTTCTTTTTCAACCTTTCCATTAGTCCTGGCCTCTTTAATTTCTTCCATACATTTCATCATCATAGTGTCTAAACACTCTGCAAATTGTACAAATCTTTGGTCTCCAGTTATAAGTTACTTCTTCATAAGATACATTTTCTCCCTCACCACATTTTATAAAGTTAGGCACCTCTTTATCGGCAGTTATCTCTATGAGGCATTTAGCATATTCAAATCTCATTAATTTTCTATAGCCTCATTAAAACAAATTAGATCCCCTGAGTGACATGCCAGCCAGCTTATACCTATCAGGGTCCAAGCAATAAGGGGTATTTTATGAAAATGCATGCATACTGGTACACTCTTAACTTGAGATCAGACATTACCAAAACTTGGTTTCCATAAAGATAAGATAAACATTTTACCCCTAATGAAAATACTGTGACTTTATAGTATTTTCTGTCTATCTTCCTCTTCTGTAAATTCAAAGTAAAAATTAACATTATCTGATTTCGCCTTGTATGATCCTTTCAATCTCGACTTTTTAGATGGTTAACGACAGCCATATAAGGAAGATTCTCATCAAGGAAAAAACCCACAAGATAATGTTGCTAGCAGTTTATGCCAGCGGTTTTAACTTCTATAGGAAGAGGAAATGGGGATCCTTCATAGTTCAGGTTGAAAAATTTAGGAATGTATTTTCCTACGTTCTTAGGTTTTGACTTAAAAAGAGATGCCCAATTAAGAGTTGTAAAGGATAGCTCTGGGATATGGTTAGTAAGTGGGTCAGGTTGTTTGAAAGGAAAGTTTAGGTGAGGAGATTGTTGACTGTCATGGCTAAGGAGAGAGGAAGTGTTAGTAAGAGGAGAGGAAGTGTGGTTAGAAACAAGGGAATGGTAGGAAGGACAGGGATGATGGAAGGGTTGGATGTGATGGGGTGGTAAAAGTTAAGGTCTCTCATGAAAAAAGGTAATTTCCCATTTTATCCTTAGTAGAACTCATCCTTTATTCTATTCATGAGCTTTATCCCTTGAACTTGCCCTTTTGGATCATTGTGACTCTAATCCTTTAAGCCATCCTCATTGAAACTTCCCTAGACATTCCACATAAGCCATCAGATCAACACATCAAAGCTCCAAAAACATCATGCCAGAGTATCATGCCTTCGCCTCGTCGTTTTATCACCAATTTCTACTACATCACAACCATCGAAAACAAACATCGAACGATCGAACAAACACACGTACGCAAACACAAAACATCATGTGCACATACATCAAAAATCGACCCCATTGGCCAACAACAAAAGTGATCGGTGCTGTTACTCAAAATTTTCATAAATAAGAAGATAGCCTAACTAAGGATTCTTAGATTAATCTGCTTCGGTCCAGACTGGCTTGGGCCTAGGCCAATCTACTACAAGCTACTCGAGAATCAAAAACAAACCAGCAAGTCTCCTTCAACTCCCATACTGGTTGGACCCCTATCAGCCTGTCCACTCCAAGGAACTTCAAGAAGATTCCCCTATGTGCATCCTGAAGCAACAAGCAACCTTTAGTTCATCAAGAAAAGCAAGGCATCCACACTACTCTGCCCTGTCCTATCATCCGGTCTCGTCCTATAATCAGCTAGCTCCTAGATAGCCCATCTACTTGAACCTCCCTCAACCCATCCATCAATCAACGTGTCTTTAGATTGCCTCGGGCATGGCTTGTCACCAACCCTGCTCCAATACAAATCTCGTAAGCAATCCTACAGTTGGTCCTCCGTATCATTCCAAGCAATGCAGCCAGACTTATCCGATTTGGTCCACTCCTTAAGCACTACTCCAGGCAGTTTTTCACCTTTTTCCAAATCCTTGGAAAAAGGTTGGGTTACCTTGTCCTCATCCCCACATCGGCACGAAGGCAAGGCCGACAAAGAAGTATAACCAAGTGTGTCCTCTTTTGACATGGTGCATGCCATGCAACATG
Source organism: Allium fistulosum (assembly GCA_030737815.1). Taxonomy (NCBI): domain Eukaryota; kingdom Viridiplantae; phylum Streptophyta; class Magnoliopsida; order Asparagales; family Amaryllidaceae; genus Allium; species Allium fistulosum. The sequence continues at coordinate 334,609,583 of CM060906.1, forward strand.
CTGTCATTGTACATGAACATTACCTTAACAGTAAGAGCAAGGAATGAATCTCATGGGATTTTTTCCTATTGATGTTAACCTCGCAGCTGATGCCTTTCACTTCGCCAAGCGTCGTTCATTAATTATATCTAAACGCAACACTTTTCTAGCCGGTTTTATGGCATCATCTCAACCATCCTAGCATTAGTATCAAGCATTATAAATGCCTCATGCATGTCAGTTTCAAAGGATTATTGGTCATCGTCCATTAAGAGTCAACTATTTCGTTGTTGGTCGCCACATGGTAAGGGTCGACTATTTAGTTGTTGACTGCTGCCCTCTAAGGGTCGATTTATTTTAAAGATACATTGGTCACTCACGATCCCCCATCCTCAACTTAGAATTAAGTAGCATATCCTCACAGTAGCTCACAATTCATGGTTCTAACCTCAACAATCCCTCAAGATTAGCAGTAGCATTAGTCTTAAGCCATCCCTTTTATCTTATTGTATCTCTTGTAATTCTCGGTAATTGTAAAAGGGCTTTATAATAAGAGGAATCCATGGTGGATGCAGGAAGCTCTGCTGAACCACTCTATATCTTACGTCATTTACAAATTGAATGCTCATTTTAGCTCTTAAATCGAACGATAACAAATAGACTTTTCTTTTCATGGTGCAATTTTGAGATTGACAAATAATGTAGTCAACATTCTGGCGTTAAAAGGAGGGCTCCAACCTTTGTCCTTATGGTTAGTAGCCTCTTATGTAAGCACTTTCCACACTTGGTATCCCACATCCCATATGAATTATGGCAATGACGAGTGAGGTACCGCTCGCCATTCTGATCACCAAAAAGGCCCCTAGCACGGGGAATGAGCCTCACATCGTTCACCAAGCATGCTGCTGCGAGATGCGCTGATCAACCGACCTCATGACTAGACCCAGGGGAAGGGTGGCCATCGTCAGTGATCTTGATATCCACCTCGCTTATCCTTGGAAAATCACTAAGACTCAGCACTCATGTCAATATTTGAGGTACCCCTCTGTAGGGTGCAAGGTGAATCTCTCCTCCATCATTGCCATTAAAGGTTCCCAAAAGCAATTAGATATCTGTCTACATATCTGGGGGCATTTAAGATAAGCGACCAACGACTCTCTCAAGCTTGCTCCTAACCCCATGACCTCTTAAGAAGGGAGCGCCGAAGTCTTCAAAGCCTGCTTTATTCAACACCACTGCCAATGCTATCCAATGAGGATGATTTTCATATGCTCATTACCTTGTTTGGGGACAGTCACCCTTTATCACCCTGGACCATGTGATCCATCGCTCCCTCTTGGTCGGTAGGCTATCCATAAGGATGAATTATTGAGAATTCATTTCCTTTTCACACTACTACAAAACATGTCATTTGCTTTCGTTGTTTACCACCCGTTTCTTTGATTCAACAACCGAAGCAAATAAAAACGAAGCAATAAGCCTAAACCTATTACTTCGGTTGTTGAACTAAAGCAATAGTGGTCATTTGTTTTGGTTCTATAAAAAACCAAATCAACTGATTGAGACTTTTACTTCGGTTGTTTTATGACAGTTGAAGAAAATGATCCTCTTTTGCTTCGATTTTCATATGACAATCGAAACAAAAGGGAATCATTTGCTTCGGTTGTCTTGAAACAACCGCAGCAAAAACAACCGAAGCAAATGTAAGCCGAAGCAAAAAAATTGCATTCTACTCACATGGTACCGTATATTGTTGAACCATCTTTGCCTGGATCCTAACTTCCACTATAAATTATCTAGCTATAAACAAACTTTGAATATACAATCGTATTATTATTCAATTATACAAGGAGTACAAAATTCAACATCATTAGGTGGCATATTCTACATTAAGAATAAATAACGAAACACATAATAAAATAACATGTAAATCCAGAAAACTTAAGCTAACCATTTCTAGAAAAAAATGAGATAAAGTATAGATTAATGGTAATTGCAAAAATATTTGATAACCTGCTTGTCATTATTTGGCAACAAAACATTTTGAAAAATATTAATGGTTCTGAAAAACGATGAGAAAATAAAATTTTAAATTGTTATAAATCATAGCTTTTTTATTATTAAATGCTAAATTTCTAATGAAACAGAGATAAAAGAATATATAGTATTATATGGTAGACAAACATATATTATTGCATAGTTATTCAATAGCATCGTACGCTTAATCTCTTGCTTCTTCTATGTCTTTCCCTTTTGCTATGATTCCAAGAACTCGGCCTCTAGTGGCTATAAATTACCATTTGAATCTAATCCAATTCCAGCATGAAACACTTTTATTACAGGCGATATGAGTTCAGGTGCACCATTGTCCTTCTTCCAATATGAATTACCTAAAGAATGATTAAATAATAAGATGAGAACTTCAAGTCTCAATGTTGTAAAGAACCTCAAAAACTAACATATTACAATATGCTTTGTCCAATATATTTAGAAAATGCGAACTGTAATAGTGAGCCTGCAAGAATAATTTCACTTCACTATAACTTCTAAATAATAATAAAAACTATGCATATACTTCTTTCATTGTTTTGGATAATCATTTCTAGTAAATCACAGCTCATGAATTCAAAAGCCAAACAATAATTGAAGAACGATTACTCAATAAGTACACTTCACCATGTACCACAGTTAAGTACCTAATGGATAAAAATATAGAGCTTGCCCTAGATTTCATGAAGTATTACTTCAATAAATTTCAGTTACAGATGTATTGTAATTTTTTTATCACTATTTGGCAGCAAGTTCTGAAAATTGCTAAACCATATACATTCCTTGCTATTATTTAACAACTCCAAATTATTTCTTCTTACTACTGCAAATTAAATAATTTTTACTATAGCAAGATCGAAACTTTAGCCAAGGTGAACTATTAATCTAATAAAATATCCAAAAATCATAAACAAAAAATTAATGAGAAAGAAAAGTACCCACCGACGATCATGCCTATGGTGATAAAAGTAAGACATAACTTGTGGTGAAAGAAAGATAAATCATAAATATTTCTAGGTACGATTATACTTTTTTAATCTTAATTGTAATAAAATCCTTAACTCAGTTTATTAAAATTCAGTGATCTCTCTCGAAATATTTTAATCGGTTTATTAAAATTCAGTAACGAATTTAGACCGATGAACTAAGACATAATCAACTGAGGGAAAACAATGATTGTTAGCAGAACTTTCAATATCGATTAACCATACACTCCTTTAGGTCAAAATTCTCTACCATAAGTACTAAACAAATGTACTACAATTCATTCAACATACACTTTATGAAACAACCTATTAGAACTCACCAACCAACATGAATGGATTTACATCTACATAACTAACTATTGGGTGAAAGATAGTTGAAAAAATATATGTGGTGCTCTTTCTCACTACCTACAACCTTTGCTATTTATATTATAATTTTTATTCTCATCCATATTTTAGACACTTTAACCGGACTCTAAGATGAATCGAAAGCAAAAAGTGTAGTAGATTTTTCCAATAAAAAATTGTCAACAAAGTTTATCTTCATTAAAAGCTACTATTCAAAGTTATCACAATTACTACTAAATCCAGCTATGTATGATATAAATACCTAAATTATCTTGAATTTCGTTCATCTCTTGTTGGCTATAAGAACCATCTTGTTAAAAGTCCTGCAAATTAACAATTGGTTTATATTCACCTATACCAACGCATACCATTATTTATAAGCAATTTACATGCTTACATATACAATTATCATTGCAGTTGATTAACATCAACATTCACAACCTTTGTAAAGATTAAGCATTTAGTTGTCCCTCAGCTATTTAAGATTTATACTAGTATCAAAGCATTTTATGATCACAACAATAGTTAAACTAATATGTACCATATTTACTCGACATTTGTCTTATGTGTTATAAATCAGAAACAAAACACTGCAACTTTCCAACTTAAAAAAACTAATGTTCATACCGTTGGGCCTTAAACGGATAATCTGGAGGAAAGTGGTTAGCGACTAAGAACACACCACCTTTGAAGGGGTTATCTGCAAGTCCCATGATTGTTGCTTGCTAATGGAACATATCCACTGCAACATGGCCTGAAAAGCAAGAGGAAAATTAGTTGAGCGACATATCTATACAAATAACAATTACATTGAACCGATCAATGGAAACTTGATTATTAAACCATATCATTAAGAACAAGATGTGGCTTTGCAATCATTTTTACCAGACCACTACCTGTCTTTTCTTTGCCCTCAAGCTACACTATGTAGCTACTCAGCTACGAAAATTATCCAAACTTCACTAAGCAATTGATTGGGCGATGAGATGATGAATGATTTTTCTAATGGCTTAAAACATAGAATTTAGAATGGTATGTCTGTAAATGAGTAAGTTATTCAATAATATTTTGTGTTGCTTGTATCAAATGTTAACATATGATTTAGGGGACTTAAAACGTGTAAATTTTTATCAAAAATTAAAGATCTTTTTCTATCAAGTTTGGAAACTTCCAACTTTGTTGCTTTTGTGCCCTCATCGGCTGAAGTTTACATGTACATGATCGACAAAAGGGGGAAACAACCTCTTTTCTATAGCGATAGTTATAGAAGAACTTATAGAGAAGCACAACATACGCACATGCAAATGCATACGCACGTGCACGCGCATGCACACACACACACACACATATATAATGCCTTTCCAAGCATGAAATGAAATTACTTCAGTTTGAAAAGGTGATTCACATAAACTGTAAAAGTAATGCGTAGTATTACCATTTTCATTGTCGGATGCTTCAATAAGGTTGGCAATGGCATTAAGAAGTGCTTGTTCATGTTCCTGTAGATGAATTAGTAGATAATTAAGCAGACAATACATTCAATAAGGATGTTTAAATGTGCCATTAAAAAGATACAATGTAAGGAATTACACTCAGTGTTCTCTTTATCTTAGCAATGTCAAGGGGGCCGGGATGAATTTGCACAATTACATTTTCTACCTGCATAGAGCAATAAAATATTATAGAATTGTGTGTATACAATAGTGGAAGTGCAAGTTTTATCCAATGAGAACAGTATATGGCAAATGGATTTTTTTCAAAAATTTGATTCTTGTCAAACATGTTTCTTCCATCATTGAATACCCAATAACTATAATCAGAAAGATTGTATAACTCGATTAGACCCTAAAAGGAGCTGTTACAAAACAAAATGAGTATAGTCAGTCAACAGATTCACAGTTATCATTCTATCTAGGTTAATAATTTTACTTATGCTAGTATATTTATAGTAAACTAGGTCTAAATGGAATAGATAGAGAAAGCACAAGACTCACCTCATTTATCACAGTTTCCGTTCTGGGTATCTCAATTTCATCTAAATCTATATTCTTAGGCTGATGTACAATGTTCCTAGATCCGTAGATATTGATTGTTTAAAAACATTCTATTTATTTTATAAACATTGTTAGCGTACAAGTTTAATTAAATTATAAGTAAAAATTACTCTATTTAAAATTATATCACTTTACAGATTTAAAAATAGTTCAACTTAACAATAACTATGTCATATCCTATATTACTAACTCATTAGTAAAAAAAGAAATGTATGTTTCAATTTAAATAATTATACTTTTCACATATATGTACCACCATGAACTTTTCACATATGAATAACCCTGGAATTTTGAGGTAGTTGTAAAATGTTTATGCGTAATATCAAGACCAGGTATAAGTTTGGTATTGGTATGAACAAAACATGGTCCCTAAGCGAAAAAAGGAAAAAATGGATAATTCCCAAAAACTGTTATAACTAAATCCATAGCTTATATATTTCTTGAACTTAATGTGCTTAAAAACTATATATTTCATAAGGATCTTCACAATGTAGTTAACATTCATTTTATCAAAACTTTTAGAATATTTATCAGAATTTGAAATACAAATAATTAGGAAATTCACCTTATCAAGATTTTTGATTCCTTCGATGAAGTAATCTACGGTGAAGAGAAAAAACAGTTGAGATAGAATCAAAACTCGAAGACCGAAAAACCTACACCTCGTGTGTTGACTTTACCGGTTGAATATGAAATAGATTATTTGAAGATTGGGGATATCCTGTATCAAGTAGATATATAATTAGATGCCAGTTACCTCAGAATTGTAAAAGTTGCTACTTTTAATAGTAGCTAAAAGAGATAGATAATAAGCAAGATGTTGCTACCAAACATTTAGATCCTCTATTGTTAAGTAAATAGCTTAGATGATTGTCTTGTAAATTATTTTCTTAAATTGATATTCATACAATTAAACCAGTATATGCATTTTGATAGTTAATAATGAAACTTATAGATTATTTCAACAAAGCATTATAGATACTGATATACTCATCACACCTCAGATTATCCTATACCTGATTAGAAATGCTAGTCACCAACTGATCAAATTTAGCTTCTGATAGTTTACACTACTGGACCACTATATGCAACAGAGTAATAACTATTGAGAATCATATAAATCAATACCGCATTGAAAATTACAGGTACACTAATAACACCTTAGATTAACCAAGACCTAATTATAGTATTAGTTACATAACACAACTAGAATTTATTAATACCTAAAAGCTCACAAATATACAAACCAAAATGTAGCTGGTATTACTTTTGCATACAATAAAGGTGTAACCACCATAAATCGATCAAAATTCTGATGTATTAACTAAATAGATGGAAATCATAGTCTTCCACTTGGTAAAATCCTAAAATAAAACCGCACTTCAATCATTTAAAAATTGAAAGAAGAAAACATCATCATACAAAAATTCGATAAAACTCCTTCAGAAACAAAACAGTAATAAACTATGAAATAAGTCGGAATTCTTACTTCGACGCATCAATTTTCCTGTTTTAATGCTATCTAATTTGACGATTGTACGTGAATGCCAAGCCATACTATCGGCTATGAGAATGATGAAGCCAAAAAGAAACAGAAAGTATGAAAAAGTCAAAATCGTAGAAGAAAGGAAGAAATATGTAGAGATCAGGAAAAGTGAAGATTAATATTTTAGGAGCAAGATAAATAGGGTTCATCTTACTAGAGATGGGTTGTGAAAATTTTGGATGAATGAAGGTTTGGTTTTCTCGTGGGTTGTTGGAGAGGAAAAATAAAATGGACTCTTTTGGTTTGGTAGTGTTTACAACAGAAGCAAATGAGTGTCCTATTGCTTCGGTTCTGTTTACAACTAAAATACATGAGTGGTCTATTGCTTTGGTTGTTAATACAACCGAAGCAAATAAATGATATATTGGTTTGCAAGGGTCTATTACTTGGGTTGTTAAGATGAAACCAAAACAAATGATACTATTATCTTTGGTTGCTAACACAACCAAAGCAAATGACGAGAGGCAACAGACATATTTTGTACTAGTGCCGGGGAATGCCCAGGCTATCCAATAAGGATGAGTTTTCATATGCTTATTACCTTACTTGGGAACTACTGCCCTTTGCTACTTGGGACCGCATGAGTCGTTGCTCCCTTCTTGGCTATCAAGTTATCCACGAGGATGAATATCCGAGAATACATTTCCTTGTTGGGAAATGCTCAGACTATTTGGCGAGGATAAGTTTTATGTGCTCATTATCTTACTTAGGGTTGCCGCCCTTCGCCGCCAAGGATAGCACGAGCGTCACTTCCCTCCTAGCTGATAGGCTATCCACGGGGATGAATTATCAAGAACTCATTTCCATATCAAGGAATTCCTAGGCTATACAACGAGGATGAGTTTTCATATGCTCATTACCTTGTTTTGGGACGCCTCCCTCCGTCGCCCACGACCACATGAGCCATCGCTCCTTTCTTAGACGGAAAGCTATCCACGAGGATGAATTATCGAGAATTTATTTCTTTATCAGGGAATGCCTAGGCTATCCAATGGGGAAGAATTTTCATATGCTTGTTACCTTGTTTGCGGACAATCGCCCAGGACTGCACAACCGTCGCTCTCCTCCTAGCCGGTACACTATCCACAAGGATAAATTATTGATAATTCATTTCTTTGTTTGGGAATGCCCGGGCTATCCAATGAAGATGAGTTTTCATATGCTCATTACCTTGTTTAGGGACCGCTGCCTTGTACCGTGTGAGCTATCGCTCCCCTCCTGGCCGTCAGGCTATCCACGAGGATGAATTACCGAGGATTCATCTCCTTCTCAGGGAATGCCCAGGGTATCCAATGAGGATTATTTTTCATTTTCACGTTACCTTGTTTGGGGACCACCTACATTCACTGCCAAAGACAGCGCAAGTTGTCACTTCTTCTTGACCAGCAGGCTATCCACAAGGATGAATTTCCAAAGAATTTCTTTCCTAGTCGGGGACTATTAGGCTATCCAGCAATGTTGAATCGTCATTAATTCATTTTTTTTGTTTGGGGACAGACCCTTACCCCAGGGGTTTGGGTGAGATGTCCCTCCATTATGCACCAGGGTGCATCAATGACTGGATGCATGGCAGCAACGATCCATACCCTTCGTCCATGTTGTCGTTCATCCTTCGAGCATGATGGGACACTATTGTCTAGACCGGTGCTGTTAACCTAAGCAATGCCGAAGTATGACATCCATAGTGTGCCCACGTAAAAATAAGCCGGGTCAGCCTCCACTTGAAACATGTCATCAATAGGAACTTTCAAGCCACATAGCGCTTAGGTTCGAACTAAGACCACCAATGTTTAACAATTTCAATCAGCTAAATTCTTGTGAACGATGGCACCAGCTGCCCATCTCACAATTATATCTCCATCATAAAAGAGTGCTCGAGTCAACCATGCACCCTCGGTTGAGCCGAGCACTGCAGTCATTTGAGCAGTAAGCAATGTGTCACTCGAGAGAACCCCGAGCCCCACGCACTCTAGGTTGAGCCAAGGCCCGTGCGTCACTATGCACACGATTGCTTGCCACCTAGGAGAACCCATGGGACAACATGTGCTCCCACTCAGCGTCAATGCCACCTACTACTCAACGCTTGGCACGCACTCAGCTTGTTTAAGCGAACAATCGGGCTTAGGCTGTCGTAAGAAAATCTTGCTACTTAGCATATTTTAAACAGAGGTTTTTACTCAAAATCATATAGAAATGCCTTGGGTAGCATGTCAAGAGAACCTTCAAGCCCTTCAGCTCTTAGGTTCAAACTGGGATCGCCCATCGATAAAGCAACATAGTGAGGCTAAGCTGCACACACTAGCCTCAGCACCGAACAAGCAGAAGAGCGACATGGTCAACGCTCCCTTTCGAGTACCTCAACCTGCCCAAGTAGGCAACTGAAGAAATTTGGTCAGACTAGCGCAAAAGACTGCTAGCTATTTGAGATAGCTACCCTACAAGTCGAAAGGAAGAACAAACTACTACAACTTTCTTCCCGAACAACAAGTTTTCAACAAAAAATATGTTTTATTCAGTTCAATAGTGCACGGGGGCACAATGCCTTCCCCATTATGCTTACAATAGTTTTCAATCACTAATTAGTTGAAAAGAAGGAAAGGAGAAAGGGAAGAAGAAGCATGTCAACAGTGCTCTTCCACGGTCGGCCAACCCGCCCTCTTAACACCGCCCAGAAAGCGCCCAATAAGGGAAACGATCAAGAACTTTCTAAAGAAAACTGAGCAAGCTCACACCTTCAAAGCACATCAAATGCTTTAATCAATCAATAACTTATTGAATAATGAGTGTTCTGCCACCACCAACACCTTCTACATCAAATCTCATTCGAAATCGCAAAGAGCACCCAGGAAACTCATCAAGGAGCAGACTAAGGCCTCAACGGTAATATCTGATTTAGAGACACTAGCCCTTGCTCGTTCCATAGGGGCATAGAAGCTTCCAAAAGCGACCCAAGGTTAGAAAATAAGAGCATCAAAGCAAAGGGCTATAATCTCGCCCTAATCCATAGCTCGAGCCCGACGTTCAATTAACGTCGAAACTTTGGCTAGAGGACCCAGGTCCCAGCCAAAGGCAAGGTCTATCACAATCAGCCAAAAGCAAAGAGCAACGGTTCGAACAACCATTGACAAACACAATTTGACACTCGGGAAGGCTACCTCTTTCCTAAACACCACTAAATCCGAGAAAACCCCAAACAAGTTTGACAAAAAGCCAAATACTTAAGAACAATGGGAAAGGAAGAGGAAGGTTAAGCCATTTTTTTACTAAGAGAAATCCATGCAGATTTCAAATCTGTCAAAGAAATTACATGGCCAAAACTCCATGGATTTGAACCGGAAGGATAAAAGGTATTTATATGCCCCTCCCTTTAATCATAGCCACTGCAATCAAAAAGGCAAAAGAAAATCTTGGTTGTTCAAAGATGATATGTTGTGTCACATCATGCATGTGTGCGACAAAACACCTTTCAGTCACATCTCGAGAACCACAACCATCGCGACTAATGGCGCAAGGCCATGAGTATGGTGCATTAACTGCACAATGGAACATCAATTGATAGAAGTCTTTAAGATTTTACAAGCCTGCACCTACTTACAGGAACGGGCATGGGGCAAAATGTTACTCAAATTTCTCATAAATAGGAAGATAGGCTAATCAAGGTTTCTTAGCTTAATCCACTTCAGTTCGGATTAACCTATCACAGGCTAATCGAGAATTAGAAACAGGCCAGCAAGTATCCATCAACGCCCATTTAGGTTGGACGCCTGTCAGACCGTCCTCTCCATGGAACTTCAAGTCTCCCACCCCTCAGCTAGTGCACCTCGAAGAAATGACCAACCATTAGCTCTTCAAGTAAAGAAAGGCATATGTACCACTTGGCTCAGCCCGTCCCCCACCAGCTGGCCCCCTCTTATAATCGGCTGGCTCCCAAACAGCCCATCTACTCAAGCACCTCCCTCGACCTGTCCATCAATCAACACGTCTCTAAATTGCCTTGGGCGTCGCCTGTCGCTAACCAGGCTCTGATGCATCCCCTACAAGCTATCCTACAGTTGGTCCTCCATATCATTCCAAGTAGTGCAACCAGACCTGCCCGGCTCGGTCTGCACCTACAGCACTACCTTGGTAGTTTTCCATCTCTTTCCATATCCTTGGGAAAAGGCTGTCCTGCTTGGTTCGCTTTGCCATATCAACTTGTAGGCAAGGCCGGCAAAGAAGTACAACCAAGTGTATCCTATTCTGACACAAAGCATGTTGTGCAATATGCTACCACTTTGCATGAACATTACTTGAACGGTAAGAGCAGGGCATGTATCTCACAGGATCATTTCCTGTTGTATTGACCTCCATCACCGATTCCCTTCACTCTACGAGCCGTGCCTCATTAATTAGACCTACAGAACCTTCCCAGCCAATTTTATGCATCATCCCAGCCATCCCAACGTCGGTTTCATCCACTATAAATAACCCCTTGTATGAAAACATCAAAGGGGTTGTTGGTCACCGCTTGCCAAGGGTCGACTATTCGGTTGTTAGTCGCTGCCCGCCAAGGGTTGGCTATTTGGTTGTTGGTTGCCATCTGCTAAGGGTCGATTTATTCGAAGGATCCATTAGTCACTCATGATGATCCCGCATCCTTGGCTTAGCATCAAGCAACAGATTCTTGTAGTAGTTCACTGTCCACAGTTCTAAGTTGGACAAGCCATCAATATTAGTAGCAGCATTAGTCTTGAGCCACTCCATTTATCTTGTTGTATCTCTTGTAATTCCCTTTAATTATAAGAGAGTTGTACAACAAGAAGAATATATAGTGGATGTAGGAAACTCTACCGAACCACTATATTTTTATGTCATTTACCCATCGAATGCTCATTTTAGCTCTTGAAACGGAAGTTTAGAAATTAAACTTTGCTTTTTGTGGTGCAATTCCAAGGTTGACGAAAATATAGTTGACGTATACTGATTACAAAAGTGATCGGTCATGACAACTATAGCCAAGCCAAAACTTCACCAAGTGAAGTTCTTCCATTACTTGTATCTCCAAACTTGCCTCATAGTAGCTCAAGCCAAACTCGAAGTTGCCAGTTAATTTTCTCTAAGCAAGGAGCGGTCGATACCGAGAACTCTTGGCCATCAAAATTTAATTAATTCCAAATGCACTCGATCTAGTTTCCTTAGCCTACAACAGAGTAAGATGCTCAAAGACCCAAAGTATTATTCGTCCAGATTCCTTGAAGTGGGAGAGGTCGGTGATGACCTCTTTTAGCCCTTTAAAAATTTGTCGAGTCTAAAGCTTATCCTATCATGCTGCTCCAAGCCCAACCCAAAGTAACCCATCAAAAGTATTGAAGTTTCATCCACTTGGACCTGAAGTCACGTACTACTGATCACTTTGTGCTCACCACCGACCACCTACGATGACCACTCTTTTGGTTATCAAATCAACTCTAAATCACTTCAAATTTTATTAGTCTCCCCAAAGCTTCCAGTGTGAATTAACCAAATTTTGCCAAATTTCGACCACTTTTGATGTCATTTGCAACAAACGACATACCACTCTCCTAACTACACAAAACGACTAGCAAACACATCAAAACAATTCATAAAAAATCAAACACTGGTCCATATCATCCAAATAGCATATTCAAATCATCCAAACCCAAATTATAAGCATAAATCGTTCTAGATTTAATTTTTAGGAAAATAGCAATTGTGGTTGGTAAATGGTGCAAAACGTATCAATATTTAGATATACCTTTTTATATATGATTTTAGGGTGTTATTATCATTAGATCTAAGTTTCAAAGTCACTAAATTTCAAAAATCATTTTAAAAATCAAAATTTTAACATATCTACATGTATAGTAAAAGAGAGAGGTAATATCACTCACTTAGTACCAAAATTCCCAAAAACCAAAAGAAATCCGAGATGAATAGCAGGGGCATCGATTCTAATATAGCTAAATAGTAGATCTAAGATCCACTCTTGCTATCTAACGATGTGTTTTGGCTAATTAAAGTTGGATAAAGTGGAGCTTTTTGATGGAAAATGGGTTATAACTCTGTTTTAGGAAGTGGGAAAATGATTTAGATCTATTCCATCATCCCTAATTAGGCAGATATCCCAAAGTAGGTTAGTGGGCTTAAGTATAGGCCTATTTAATAACCCACTAATCTGGCCAGTAGTAGTCTGAATTTAAAATGGTCATATCTCCTATACGGTAAGTCTGTTTTACTATTATGACCACTATATGGAAAGATAAACCATCATTAAGATATAACGAAAGTGGTTTTAGACCCTAATTCGGCCTTATCAAAAGTTATAGGTTTTTCAAGATTTTCAAGGTCAAAACTGTCCGATAAAATTTTAAGGATGGATACTGTCCCTAGTAATCATTTTCCAAAATTATGGAGTCATACGACCTCAGATTAATTTAAAAATAATATTTTATGACACTCCAATATGTAAAATATAGGTCACTACAATATATGTGTTATTCCTTACGAATTAAATCAACTACATTAAATACGAAATGCCCTATTTATTTTCCATGAATTGATTTTTATGATTATTATGTTAATACCATGGAAATTAAACACCCTTTTTAAATTTTAAAATACAAAGTCATCCCTCCTGAAACTAAGTTTTAAATAATACTTGTAACGACCCGCCTTTTCAAACCCCAGATGTAACGATCTGGATTTTTCGTCATTTGATTTTGAATATTTGAATGGTTTTAAATATTGGATTTAGAATATAAATTGATTTTTGAATATGAAGATTTTAGTTGAAATTATAAAATGAATTTAAATTCCACATATAACGATTTATCGTAATACGGAAATGATTTCTAATGTGAATCTAAGTTCTATATAAATTAGAATTAAGTTAATAAGTTTTTAAAACGGGATTTTCAAGTGATTTTGTCAATTTTTGAAATCGTCGATTTAATCGACGCGTAAAAATAGCGATCCGGGGCACAGTCTTGGAATTAGACAAAACCAGCACCATTGGCTCCGGAATAGTGTATTATTTGATTTCAAATTTCGTAGCGTTTGGAGTTACCGTTTGGTCGTACGAGCTGAAAACGCACATGATTAATTTAATTAAAAATCGTCGATTTAAAAGGCTACCTTCCACTTACGATCGAATTTGGTTTCAAAACTTGTTCCATTGGGTTCAGAATAGTGGTATAACATTAGGAACGCCAGGAAGCACACCTCAATAGGAGTTCGAGATTTTCTTGTATATAATACGAGATATTTTGAATATAATATTTAAAATAAAAAGTCAAACCCAATAATGTCTCCATCAGCCACCCTAATCCCTGAACCCAGCCGCCCCTTCACCATTTAAAATTGTGACTTCATTTTCCCCCTTTTCTGTTTGAAATGAAATTAAAAAAGGAGAGAATCGCGTTGCCAGACACGCGATCGATAAGGGCAAGGCGACGCTTTTGGTGCCCTCGACTTGGAGTGATCTCGACATGGAAGTCATGATTGGTTGGCATGGTGACGTCGGTCTAAGGAAAACGTGATCGACCTGGGCTGCAACATGGTAGGGTGATTGGAAATCGAGCTCTGTGAATGGCTGAACAGTTTTGTTCATGAGCATTGATCGCGCGCGTGCACGGAGGGGCGGGGGGGGGGGGGAGGGAGGGTGGTGAAGTCTTTACGTTGGCCGGAGGTGAGGAGGTGCGACGGTGGTTGTCGAGGACAAGCGGTGGAGAAGGGTTTTGGTTGGGGAAGAGTAGAAAGGCGACGACCTTGATTTTTTGAAGTGTCTTATGCGGCCAGGATTTTCTTAATAGGGTCGAAATCAGACGGGATAAGTTGCGTTACGCTCGTGGCATCGAATACAACGCGTAGAATTGGTTTGGGAATTTTCGTAGTCAGCTGGAATTTTAGGTTAAATCGTACATCGTTTGATTTAATTTAAATTTGGAACGATCGGCAAAATAAAAAACAAGGTGAGTAAATCTCACTCAATTTGATTGATTGGTTTAATTTATAAAAATTAATCATTGGATGATTGGTTGGATTTATATATTATTATCAGCTGAATGTTATATTATATATATATATATATATATATATTAGTAGTTGGATATATATTTCTCGATGTTGGAGCGGATGAGACACTATGCGCCCCACATAATAGTGGATGACCCTATATTACTGCGAAATTCTGCCTCGAAGCGGAATTGGTATTTTATGTTATATAACATCTATGGTTGCAGGGAAACAGGTTGGAGGGATCCAAATGGATTCCTCAAAAATGTTGATTTTTGTTTCATATATAGTGATATATGATGTGTGTGAATAATGTGATATAAATTATGTTGTGATTGAATTATTGGATGCTATAGTAGCACTAGCCTTAATTTTGCTATTGTAAACACCGTAGATAATATTTTTGAAATTTAAAAAGAAATTCAGAGGAGATTTTGAATATAAAAATATTTATATCGAAATTTGGATTATTTTAAAGGAAATTGATTTGGATAAAACAATGATTTGATTTTGGATTTATACTTAACCATTCATGAAATGTTTTAAAGAGAGATTTTAAAATAATTTACATAAAGGGATTTTTAAATGATAGTTTTTTTGAAATTATGGATAAGGAGTTGAAATCAATATTTAAAATAGATTGAAAAATAAAGGGGGATTTATAAAGCGATAGATTTAAAAACGAAGTTTATAAATGAGAATGTTTTATAAAACAAGTGAAACCCGAATGAGTTTATAAATTTATAAACGATTTTTATAAATAAAGTGAAATGATTTTCATTTGATAAATTAGAAATATAAATTCACAGGGTGAATTTATATCGAGATATGGAAATCGATTTCTGGAAAAATAGTGGATTCTATTTTTGGAATGTGAGAATGATTATGAAACTGAAACGTAGTCGATGTGATATGAATCGAGAGGGATTTATAAATTGAAATTGGTAATATTGAATTTTAAAAATAGATTTTTTTCGAGAAATTAAAATTGTTTTAAAATGGGATTTTTATTCATTAGACTGTGTAGTTTAAAAACTATTATTTAGATTAAAATATTTTGGAAAAGTTAGTTATTCAATATTTAATATTTATTTTAAATGAAATTTTATAATAAACTTTGTAAATCGATTAGTTTTATTTAAAATGAATTAGAAATGAATTATCGATGTTCATGTAAAGTGTGTTGATATTTTAAATAATTACTTAAACATGTTTTAAAAATAAATTATTATTCTTTAAAAATACTTATTATTTATAGTTTTATACAGAGTTTTGAAATAATTGTAATTTATTTATAAATCCTCTCGAGATTGGTAAACGGGGTTTATTTAACGGATATGATTTGTATAAAAGAAATCTTGTAAGGGAATTCTGGAAACTTAAGGTAAACTTTCGGAATGTCGAAATACGAGAACTTCGAAGATGAATCAGAATTCATAAAAGGAAGTTAGAAATGGGTAGTTGGAATTATAGAATAGTGTAATCGATTTGGAAATTTTAAAGGAAATTAATTAATGAATTCCGGAAACTTATAGAATCCGTTATAAATGAGAGAAGGAATTTACAAGAAAATTGTAAAGGATTTTAAAAGTATGAAATAAATGGAATATTTCCTAAGTATCGGAAATCAAATGATTTGGGAAAAATATATTTATAAACATTTCCTAAGTATTGGAATGGAAGGGTTTGAAATATTTTGACTACGAGATTATTATTATAGAAATATTTTCAAAGTGTTGAATTATGAATGGAATTGGAAGAAAAAATTCTAAGTATTGATATGATTGGAAAATATTCCGTTATGGATATAAGTACTTGGAATTGTTTTCAATATTGAAATATTGGAAGAGATTTGGATACATATTTTTGTAAAGATGTTTTGAAATAAATATTTTGGAAATTTATAATATGGGCCTAGTGACTGTTTAGGTGTGTAATTTGATAGTTAAATAACCGATTACCAAAATCTGGCCAAATTTGTTAATCGTTTCGAAGAGACCGGGATCAGATTTTCTTGGTTATAGGTTCACGCATGATAGGGGGTTCTCGCTTTGTGTTTCATGGCGAGCAGGAGACTCTTACCCCTACATGTCCCTGAATGGTTGGTTTGCTAGGTGCTTACAGTCGAGAGGCTGGCCGTAAAAGAAAATTCAAGGTACCAGTGTATGCCACGGCAGATTTTAGCTGTTGCCTCCAGGCCATTACAATTGGTATCGGAGCTAAAAGTTAAGCGACAACCTTGGCTTTGGTGGGAATCACTCGTTAGAGATGGGGTCAGTAGTACCCTAGAATGAGTTTGAGTGTATTAATAGATATGAGCACGTATTTATTAGTGAATATAAATTGTTTTATATTGTGTTGACTTATCAGTTGAGTGTTTATGAATTCTAGTCGGTACGGTCTGGACAACTGTATCGATAGGAATTTCTAAACTCTTAAACTAGGAAAACCGACACTATATTATTTTAAAAGTGGGTAAATGAAATAATTTTACCCAAATTGTATTTTGATATAAAAGAAATAATTTTCTGAAATTATTATAGTATAATTGGTGTGTTTGGTTGTTATTATTACCTAAACCAGATTATAAAAAAATTGAAATGGTTTATATAACCAAATTAAAAGATATAAGTATGAATTATACAAATGAGTTAAAACTAAAATTTGATTTAAACCAGAATTTGGAAATTTAAATCCTGAAAATTTCAGAAATGTTTTCCAAGTATTTTGAAATAAATAATGCTAATATTATGGAGGAAATGTATTTGTACAGAAATTGTTTATAAATGGACTTTGGAAGTGATAAGGCACTGAACTCACTTCAGTCGTTGGAAAATAATCCTGGTGATGACTACAACATCATCAGTATTCATTTCGAGTTTCTAAGTGACGGATTGCTACCATAGTAATTTGATGTGGAGATTTTTGGTTGGTAAACAAGTGTTGTTTTGGGAATTCCAAAGGGAAATTATTTTGGAATAAAACCGAGTTGATTTTGAAAATTCCAAAGGAATGGTTTGTTAAACCAAAAGGGGTTATATATCTATTTTTCATAATGATTTGAAATAAAAATCCGGTTATTTGAATTCTGAAATTCCTAGCTAAATGTTTTAGAAAATATTAGAAAATAAGTTTTTGAACTCGTAAGTGGAGAATGATATTAAAAAGGAAAGTGTAAATTTTGAATTTTTATATTGAATTTTAACTTAAGTAAGTTAAAATGGATTGTATGGATTGAAATTTAACTTAAGTTAAATAATAATTAAATTGGAATTGGAATTATATCGAATTGAATTAAAATATAAAATTTGAGTTTGTGAAATAGTTATATAACTATAGGTTATCGTTATTGAAATGGAACTTGAATTAAATGGAGTTGGATGTGTAATTGTGATGACTTAATGAAATGAATATAAACTTGAGTTATGGAAATCGAATGAATGGTGAATCAAATTGAATTTGATTAAAAATGGGGTATAAACTCGAGTATAGAAATTATGAAAATGTGAAAAATAAGTTGTGTAACTTATAAATTGGAAAGGTGGAATAGAAAAACCAAAATAAAAATGGTTTGATATTTTGGTGAAGAAATAAAAATCCAAACTTGAATTATAAAATGAATTTGAACTCAAGTAAATTAAATGGAGTGATTTTTGATATAAAAAATCTGATTGTGAAGTGTAGAATGAAAGTAACTAATTAGAAGGTTTAGTTAGTAAATTGAATATTCAAAATGGATTTGAGTTATAAAGAAAATTTTAACTCGAATGAAAACAAACCAAATGCGTTGAAATGTTGTGAATAAAAGTGAAATTTTGGGTAATTTGAAATGGAATGATGAAATGTACTAATTCTATATAGTAAGTGGAAATAGAAATTGATTTACAATGACTTAGCGTGGAAATTAAAATTTGATTTATATTGTGTTGAATATGAACTCAGTTTATTAAATAAAATGGATTATAAACTTAAAAAACATTTGTGAAATGGTTCATAAATGAATCGACATGGAAATGAATGTCATTTAATATAATAGCAGTAAACCAAATTTGGAAATAAATAGAAGTGAACAGATTGAATGCGAGTCAATCGAAGGCAAATAAATTGAAATGGAGTTTGACTGCAATGGAATTTGATTTACATTAACTATTAAAAATAGAATTGGTTTTAAATTGTGTTGATTTGGATAATTGAATATGAACTTGGATTATGGAATGAAAGCGAATGGAAGGAATGAAAAATTAAATGTTAGAATATTGTATTTGCATGTACACTCTGAATATACGTGTTTGGGTTATGCAAATGATGTGTTTAACTAGTTAAATGAATGAAATGTTAATTAAATTCCATATTTTAGTACTTATGGGTTTTATTTGAGTAAGTACAGGTACATGGAGCTGTTGGCTTGATTTTTGGTTGCAAAATTGCATATAAATTGAGCGAGCTCGCTTATTAACGCTTAAATAAGGTATGCTTACAAATTTCGCGCGAAAAATAAAACACACACACACACACACACACACACACACACATATATATATATATATATATATATATATTGTGTTTTCCGGCCATGAGAGCCGATATATACCTTTTTGTTATATTTGTCATATTGTAAAAGGATCTTCGTATAAGGGAGACTCTGCCAAAAATTTTTGGAAATTTAGGGTGTTAGAAAGTTTTGGAAATTATTGGAAAATTTTTGTTAAAAAAAATTGATTTCGAATTATAATTGAAATAAGGGGTTTTGGTTTAGAAATGGAAACTAAATGTTTTGTATGGAACTAAAAGAATTAGGAAAGTGAAATAGCAAGTTAACTAAGTGGGTTTTTAAAAAGTAATGGGTTTGGATCATTCGTCCTACTTAGCAATTTCGGGGACGAAATTCTTTTAAGGGGAGAGGGATGTAACGACCCGGATTTTTTCGTCGTTTGATTTTGAATATTTAAGTGGTTTTAAATATTGGATTTAGAATATAAATTGATTTTTGAATATGAAGATTTTGGTTGAAATTATAAAATGAATTTAAATTTTAAATATAGCGATTTATCGTAATACAGAAATGGTAAATAATTGAAATTTGAACTGAATATGAATCGAAATGATTTCTAATATGAATCTAAGTTCTATATGAATTAGAATTAAGTTAATAAGTTTTTAAAACTTGAATTTCAAGTGATTTTGTCAAATTTTAAAATCGTCGATTTAATCGACGCATAAAAATAGCAATCCGGGGCACAGTCTTGGAATTCGACGAAACTAGTTCCATTGGATCCGGAATAGTGTATTATTGGATTTCAAATTTCGTAGCGTTTGGAAGAGAAGTTATAACCTAAATTGAATTTCAAAACAATTTTGGAAGAGAAATTGAGATATTAAGGCGAAAATGATTTTAATTGAAATAGTATATTTAGAGTAAATATGATGATTTCGAAAGGAATTAGATTTTGAAGCGAATATGATATTTTGATATCTAATATGATTCATTTTCGAAATGTAAAAGTACCAACCGGTGTGTAAAACGATGTTTAGTTGGTAAAGAGACCGAGGCCTCTTATTGGCATACTCTTTGTCAATATTAGGACCACTTTAACAAATGTGTACGCAGAGGAAGCTCCAGAACGAAGTGGTTGGATTTGGCGTCATTTGCTGGATTTGAAGAAAGAGAACGATGATGTATTGTCCTGACACTTGTGTCAATTTGAAATGACTAAAATAGGAGCCGTACCGGCCAATGAGGTTAGCTACCTCTAGCAAACACACTTCTTCGTATTACTATCATGATATTGTTATCGATTGGTGCGCACCCTTAAATTTTGGGAGTGCTGGACGTGGTGGGCTGTTAGGGGTTACCACCAGCCAAGAAGGGTAAACTGGTAGTATCCTACCTTGGGCATTGCCTCATGAGCCTTGTCATACTTTTATCCATATACGAGACCCCTATGATTTTAATTTAGTGTTGTCGTATCATGGCGCATCACTGACTACCGACGTGCTACTGGTTGTGTCAAATGAAAACTATACGCCAATGCTTAAAAACGTGTTAAGGGGGATCAATGTAAATCCTTAATGCTAAGAAAAATATTTATTTTATTGATTAGACATTATATATGTAGCATATTCTACTACATATAAATATTTTGATGAATCATTAAGAGATGGAAAATCCCGTAACATCTCTTGAGTTATTGCATGCACGTTATACACTGGATAAGAGATGTAAAACCCTTAAACATCTCTGACGCCACGTCACTTATGTTATATCGATATCGATTTGACTCACATAAGAATATTTTAGTCCTAACTCGGTTGTTTTGTCTTTTCATTATGCTCTGGTCAGCCCTGAGTTTTTCAGCGCATTGAAGATTATTCTGGAGAACGAAGATGAAGATTCGGTATATTATTACTATTATTCCTGCATCATGTTGTCTGCTGCATTATTTGATTATCCTCGATGTATATATAACTCTGATAAGTGTTGTATAGATTATAATCAAATTTATAATAAACAGCTTCATGAATTGTTTATTTGATTATTATATTTTGTCGTTCCGCTACGAGATTCTATGTTTGTTTTCTTCTTCTTTTCTTATTTTTTTTTCTTAATTGACCCCAATGATTATCTATGTTCAGGATTGTTTAAGTTGGACATGTGTGGATTATTGTCAATTTAAACCTTCCGAAATGTCGGCCGTCACATGTGGTTTCAGAGATGAAGGTTAAGCGAGAACCTTGGCTTTGATGGGGTAACTCATTAAAGATAGGGTCAGTTATACCCTAGAATGAGTTTGAGTGTATTAATAGATATGAGCGCGTATTTGTTAGTGATATAAAATTGTTTTATACTGTGTTGACTAGTCAGTTGAGTGGCTTATGGATTCTGGTCAGTACGAATAATTAACGTTATTGATGGGGATCTCTAAACACTTGAACAGAGTAACTCGACATGGTATTGTTTTGAAATTGGATAAATGAAATAATTTTACCTTGATTATTTTTATATATAAATGAATAATTTTTAGAAATTATTATAGTTGTATATGGTGTGCTTGGTTGTTGGAAAATGATAATGTTAAACTATTATCATTTGTTGTTTGTTGTTGTGATTGGATAAAAGTGAGATTATAATTGAAAGTTAAGAAATAATTTCATATAACAAAAATGGAATTATGAAAATATGATTTGTAAATGTAAGTTATAAATTGAAATTGAAATGAAATTCTGGAACTATATTATATAAATATGGTTTATAAAAATGATTGTAAGGGTTTAAGGCTAGAAATTTGGAAATTTAAATCCTGTTGGTTTTGAAAATTATTTTCAAAAGGGTTTTGGGAGAATAATAGAGATATTAATTGGAAAATATTTTTGAAATATTTCCAAAGAGTTTTAAAGGAAGTAAAAGCACTAAACTCACTTCGGTCGCTGGAAAATAATTTCGGTGATGACTGCAGCATCATCGACGTTCATTTTCGAATTTCTAAGAGAGGAATTGCTACCAATTGGAGTTTTGTTTTGGTAAAACTGGTTTAGGTTTTGAAATTTAAAAGAATGATTTGATATATCAAGGGATTTTGTGTGTGTGTGTGTATGATTTCAAATTGATTTGAAATACTTTAGAACATGGTGTTTAAACTATGAGATTTTCATTTAAAATGTTTTATTGAAAATATGAGAAAATAAGTTTGATAACTTATAAAATTTGTAAATTGCAAGTTAAAGCAATGTTTTAAAATTGTTGAATGTGAATGCAAGAAGGGAAATTTGAAATTTAACCGTGGAATAAAATTTAACTTAAATTAAGTTAAACAAAGTGAAATTGAAAATTTAGCCTAAGTTGGACTAAATAAAGCAATTATTGGAATTGAAATTTATTGAGGTTGAAATAAATTAGCGAATGGACTAATTAAATTAATTAGTTAATTGAATTTGATTTGGAATGTGGATGGATAAAATTGAATTTTGAAATGGGAAATGAAATTGTATTTGGTTAAAAATGGGTAAGGACTTAAGTGGTGAAGTGGTAATAAACATAAGAACTTTTGTATAATTTTTTTTATAATAGACTCCAGAAAAATTTGATGGGATCATTCTTAAGAGATAATTGGTATTGAAAGGATATACTAAGTAAATAACGAAATGTGAATTAAGCAATGTGAATAGTGATTGTAAATAATTGAATACAAATGTAATGAATGTGAATAAACAGTAATTGGGTTAGATAAGAATCAATGAAAAGGGTTATACGTATATTATTTTATTCGCATAACTGTTTGATCCAGATTCGAGCACAAAATTTCGAGATGATTTATATCGATTCGAGTTGGGATTTTTCACTTGGTTTTCGACGGCGAACACCGAATATGGATTTTTGGTTGATTCTGGGATTCTCTATCATAGTATATGGCTATGCAGGGTGAATAACGGTTTCTAATCAAGGAACCAGATCTGAGTCCGCACTAGAGAGTCGTGTGAACGATATTAATTCGGAAGTGAAATTGTGTGATCGAGTGAGCAATCAGATTTGATATTGCGTACGGATAATATATGTACATCGTACGGGCTTAAGTAAAGCAAATATTGGAAGTTGAAATGCAGAATAATATGATTTTGAATTTTATGATTAGGTATTATTGGTAATAAGATGCAGGTATATAAAAACAGGGCTAATTTGATGAATTTGATTTCGTAAGTAAAAAATTGGGTTGCCCGACAAAAAGGTACATGTTTATATTGTCGTTTGATTTGATGGTTTTACGATTGAGCCACTTGGCTTTTGTTTCCTCTTGATGGTTTGAGCCTGTAGTGGCGATTTGTAGTTGTTCCGATCTAGTCGCGTAAAGGAGACGCTGGCGAAATTTTTTGAAAATTTAAGGAGTTGGAAATTTTGAAGAAAATTTTTTATAACTAAAATTTGATTTTCAATTATAACTTGAAATGATTGAATGGATAATATTATTTGGAATTTATGGATGAATTTGGGAACTTAGTAAAAGTAATAACAAGATTTCAACAAATTGATTTTTGGGGAAGTTAATGGGTTTTGGGCCATTCTTCTTACCTTGGCAAATTTCGGAGACGAAATTCTTTTAAAGGGGGAGGAATGTAACGACCCAGAATTTTGGTTATTTGAAATTAGAATATTTAATTGATTTTGAATATTTAAAAGTTAATTTTATAAATTTAATAACTTGAATATCAAATATAACGATTTATTGGATAATTTAATTATTGAATTTAATAATTGAAAATTGGTTAAAACATTGAATCTTGGATTTTAAGCTTGATAAAAATAATTTAAAGGCTTATTAAATTTCTATTTAAAAGAATGAAGATAATAAAATCTTTAAATTGGATTTATAAGTGATTTACTCGATTTTAAAAATAAGTCATTTAAATTAATGAGTGAAAATAGCCTTCCGGAGCACATTCTTGGAATTTGACGAAACCAGTGTCATTGGATCCGTAATAGTAGATTATTATCGGATTTCAAATTTCATAGCGGTTGGGGTTATCGTTTGGTCGTACGGGATAGAAACGCGTCGAATTTAATATCATAGTTGGGTTCAAAAGGCTATTTTCTCCATACGATCGAATTGGGTCTCGAAACTTGTTCCATTGCATTCGGAATAGGGGTATAACATTAGAAACGCCTGGCGGCATGCCTCGATTAGGGTTCGGAATAAATATCTTGATATTTTGTAACGACCCGTAGATTTTAACTATTTTAATAACGTAATTAACTGAATTTTGTGAAATTTTAAATAATTGAAATTGGAATTGAAAATTTGATATTTGTAATACGTCTACTTACACATAGCAAATGGTAAATTTTCATCTGATAATATGAAAGTTTATTTTGTTGTGTAATTTTATTTAAATTTAAATTAGTCAATATTAGATGATAATAAAATATTTTCCAAACCTGAATATTTTTATACAATAAATTTGTAAATCATCTTCTGAGTGAGACGTCATATTTCGTTCTGGCAAATCTGGACTGCTATTGCTCCGTTTATCTTATTTTCGGCGTTTTAGCAGCATTTTTGGTACCGAATATCGACTTTTGATAGTTCGGTCGTATCACTGATATCTGTATACCATTTTGATCGTCACATCGTGCTGATCACCACAGTATATTTATTCCTGAGTTTTGAGATCCGATACACGACAGAAATGATAAATGGTGCGTCGTATCGATACCACAAATTGTGACTTATAACTTACCGTGCCTTTTCAAATTTCAAACGTGCAGCCCAAGGAATCAAATAGATTGCCTTAATAACTTTCCTGAAAATCAGCTTTTGGTCATTGTTATTCCATTGGTTTCAATTTGTGCCTGTTTGTTTTCTTTCATTCCTTTGTTATGCTAAAACGTTTTATTTATAACCTACTGACAGCTCATTTTTTTGTTCTCTTTTCTTTTCTCCATCTTCTTCCCGACCTTTCCTTTTTCTTATTTTTGTGTCGCCTACCCACCCTCTAAGCTGCTCCTCCCTCTACCACTCCCATCACCGAGCCCCAGTACCGACCACCCCTCCGAGTCCGCAACTCCACTGCCTTCTCTCTACAATTCCACCCTCCCACGTGTCCTTATCACCAAAGCTGCACCGCACTCAGTCACGAAACCCACCAGGCAACCATGGCCGAGACCACCTTCCCCTGACCTGCCGACCGTATTCAAACCGCAACCCACCACGTGAACCACAGCCGTCCCCACCTCCACATGCAAGACCGGCCACCACTGCCACTTCCTCCAGCTTCGGCCAGCCTTGCATCCCGCCTCTCGACCTTGCTCCTCAGCCATGAATTCCAGTAGCCACGTCTCTTCTTCTTTCATATTGGTATGTTGCATGTAAGTATATATATTAACATATATATATATATATTAGTTTATGTATTGTTTATAAAGTATGTATATATTTATTTTATAATAGCATTATATATGTATACTCTGTTTTATAAGTCATATATGCTAAATTATATAAATTTTATACATATTGTGTATGCACCTATGTTAGTATATATATATATTGTTTTGTTAGCTATATATAAAGTTATAAGTTTAGTGTTTATAATATATGAACATATATAACGTTGTTTATAGTATATAAGTTCTATATATATCAGTATATAGAAAAGGATTAGGCTCCCAGTTTTATATATACAGTTGTGAAAGCATTTTATATATTGTTTGAAACAGTTTTGATATATATAGTTTTAAACAATAGTTGCAGTTGTATGGGTGTTATATATATTTTTGAACTATTTTACATTTGCCTCATATATAAACAGAATTGGGCCTGTATATATATATATATATATATATATATATATATATATATATTATCTGACTATTTTATATATAAGCCATATTTTGTTATGTAAGTTTTTATATAAATGAATTAATATAGCAGTATATGTTGAGTTTGTATATACATATAAAGTTATGTTAGTATATATACATTGTTGCTGAAGCTTTCAATTTTACTTTGAGTACTAAAGTGTATTTATATATATAGTATATAAGTGGTTATTGTATGTTGGATATATTAGATTATTGATTTTTTTTAGTTATTGATTTTTAAATATAATTAATATGCAAGTTATGTATTTACGTCTATGTATGTATATATAAATTTTGTATAATGTCTGTTAGTTATATATGTTGTTCAGTATAGTATATTATATTATATGTAGTGTAAAGGTTAGTTTATACAAATCTTAAATTTGGTAGTATAGAAGTATATTGTGACAGTTTGTATATTTTAAGCTGTATAGATAAGCTTTATTATTTTATATGGGTTACAGCACTATATACATATGTTAGCATTATAAGTGCAAAGTATACATGTCTGTTTATATATATATATTGATATTTAAAATTTTGTGATGTATATATGTTGAGTTTAATATGTGTTTTAATTTGAAACACTGGATTTTGAAATACATATATATATTTAAATTTAAAATGTGTTCGAATTTAGAATATGATTTTTTATATATAAATAGTTACATATAGTTATATATATATATAAGTTCACTTATACCATTTATTTTCGTCAATCCAGTTTTGATTTGATTTCGTCAATTCCTTGTTATCAGCTATGTTCGTCAAATTCGTGCCAATCTAGCTTTGCTTTGGAATTCGTGCTCGGATCCGTAACTCAATTCATTGTCTATTTTCTCTAGCCTCGAAAGGTGAGCAATCACTCATGATTAACGTTCTTATATTTATTAAATTTGATTTCAATTGAAATGACAATTGAAATATGCTGCTATTAGTTATTTACATTGCTATATATATATGCTATTATCTGTGTTTGTTCACCTGTGACATCTAACACTATTATTTGTTATTTATGTTTATGATATATGCCTGTTATATTCATATCTGTTATCACTCTGAAAGTTCCCAGTTAGTATAGAATTCCCTATGGGTTGAAATGATACATACCCGAACGATCTTGTAGAATAGGAGAAAATCGTTATGGGTTGAAATGATAAACCCAAGCGATTTTCATTGAATTGAATTTGGGATTGTGGGTTGAAATGATATATACCCGTAGACATTTAAATTGCAGATTGAAATGATAAATATCTGTATCACTTGACCATATGATAGAAAATTATATACAAACACCGTTGGTCTATATATATATATATTTTGAAAATGATTCCCAAGGTTTTGAAAAAGAAATATATGGTTTTAATAAATATTGATTTCTAGATATTATATATAAATGTATTTTATAAAGGTTTAAATTTTTTATTTTTAAAATTATATGTTTCGGAAATTTTAAAATTATAAGTTAATTTTGGAATTATAAATTTTAAGAATTTACTTATAATTTTACTATTTTAAAATATGTATAAATTAGTTTTAATATAAAATAAGTTTAATAATATTATGTAATTCAATAAAGTCTGATTTAATTAATATATAATATGTTTAAGTATTTATTTAAATTTATAAAAAAATGATTTTTATAATGATTTTTATAAGTTAAGGTTGGGAAGATAAATTTGAATTTATTTGAAATTGTATTTAATTAAGAATTTTATTTAATTAAATCGATTTGAAACTTATTGAATTTGAGATTTTTAAAGGATATGATTTTATAACTTGATTTTATTTAAGGTGATTAAATGAAAATTTCAAGTTTAAATAAATTGAAGGAAATAATTTATTTATTTGTAATTTGAGGTTTTATTTAAATGATATTGGATTTATTAAGTGAATATTTCAAAACTAAATAATAATGAAGTTAAATTAAGATATATACGAAATTAACAAATTTAGTTTTGAAATATTGAATATATAAAGCTTTGAATTATATTGAAATTGAAATGGTTTATTTGGTGGTTCAAATCTGTATTTGAAATCGATAAAAATTGAAATGGTTTATTGAGAAACTGAATTGAATTGAAATTGATGAATTGAGATTGAATTAAATTTGAATTTTGGAACTCGTGTTAATTTGAATTGATTTGTGAAATTCGAGGAAGATATTTTATTATACAAAGTATTTTTAAATTATATTTAAAACTATTTATATATTTTATTTTATAATTTTTTTATAGAAACTATTTTAATATACTGATTATTTTAATATAAACTATTTTTAATATAAACTATTTCTAATATAACTATTTTAATATACTAATTATTTTAATATGAACTATCTTAACTTATAACTATTTTTATATAAACTATTTTATTTTAGAAACTACTTTATTTTATATACTATTATTAATATCTAAATTGTTCAAGTGGGAAGTTATGATTTCAAAGTTATGAATTCCAAAGTATTATGTTATCAAGTGTTATGATTTCCAAAGTGTTATAATTTCTAAGCTTTATAATTTTGAAAGTGTTATAACTTTGAAACTGCTATGATTTTGGAAATGGATATATATCTCAAGTGAAAATTGATATAGTATTGATATGGTTTTGAAATGGAAATGATATTTTGGTTTTGATGTATGATATTTTGAAATGACCACAGTGTTATAATAACGGTTGGTTGTTAAAGAGACCGGGATTGGTTATTGTCATACTCTCTGCCAATACCGAAAACCACTTTAATAATTATATACGTAGTGGAGATTCCAGAATGAAGTAGGATGGTGGCGACGATCCTATATGAGGTATATATGTGGACCTAACTCCCGTGAGTCAGCTTAAGGTGGCTAAAACTGGAGCAATCGACAGGCCAAGTGAAGTAGCTCCTCCGACCGGATACACTTCTTCGATTGCCATTCTATTACTTTGTGATTGATTTGGTGTGCACCTTTGATTTGGGAGTGTGGCTCGAGGTGGGCGGTAGTTGCTGCTATGCGTTACCACCAGCCCGTAAGTGCAATTGGTATATCTACCCTGGCATTGCCTAGTTGTGCCGTGTCACCTACCTTATCGAGACTACTACGAGTTTGTTTTGTACCATACCTATGAATTGCCCTCTGACGACGCCCAGTACGAGGGAGATTACGGTACTGTATAGACTATGAGAATATATAAAATGTGTTAAAGGGGATATGGGTAACGCCTTAACGCTATTTTAATAGTTTACTTTACTATAGACATATTATAATAGCGTATATTACTACATAGTAGATAGTTCCACGGATCCTTAGAGAATGGTTATCCCAAACATCCTTTGAGTTACTTGTATTTCAGTTGATATTTCACTTGAGTTGGATTAATTGATATAAGAATCTTAATCTTGACTCGAGTGTTTTGTGTTTTCGCTTTACGCTCGGGTCAGACTGAGTGGCACAACATTTGAGACTCACCTTTAGAGTTGGAGCTTCCCTTGGAGATCCATCTATATCTATTCAGCTTCCAGTTGTTCAGTTGACTCCTGTGATGTATATTCTGATCTTGTATTTGACTATTGTATTCGATACTTCTGTTGTATCTTGTTTAACTCTGTTATATATATATAGTAGCTTCATGAACTACTATTCTTTTGTTTCCGCTGCTTATTGTTATATTACTCTGTGTCTGTGATTATTTTATTTACTGTATATGCAAAGTTTTGCCAAATATAAAATTACAATCAGGTATTTTGAACAATTCAAGTCCGACATGTGTGGATGCGAATGGTTGAAAATATCAGGATGTTACATATTTTGGGATTATATATATGTGTGTGTGTGTGTGTGTGTGTATGTATATGTATGTATGTATATGTATGTATGTATGTGTATATATATATATATATGTATGTATGTATATATATTATTTTCAAATTTCTTTTCAGCCGCACTTTTTAGTCAACTGTAGCCACCCTATACTCGTGCCTATCTATTCCTTTTCAAATACGCTTCGTTCCTCTTCATTTTAAAACACGGCAGAGTAGGAAAAAAGTTGATTTCAAAAATAAATTTCTCTAAATCTACTAAATTAAAAAAATATGAAACCAGTCTTAAAATTCCTAAATTCATGACGAGCTTCAAGCTGAGATGCGTTTGCGGGGTGAGAACGAGATAGAGGTACTCGACAGTTAAGTCGAACTGCAGTTTTTCGAACTAGGGTTGGAACTCGCTCGAGCTATGGGTGATGGAAGGCTGTATGGATGGGTGGAATGGAGTCATGATGATGTTAACTGTCATGTTATGGTGGTGGGTGGCTGCCGTTTGATGATCACGACATGTTCGATGTCGATAAGGAGGAGCATGGTTTCTTTTCGATTTGGTGGTTCGGTCTTGAATTCAGGGGGTCCATCGGAAAGCTCGAGCGGAGAGGGAATGGATGGCGAAGTCAGAATTTGATTTCGGCAAGTGAATATTTGTATCAGTGATATATGCGCACGGCAGAT
Organism: Allium fistulosum; assembly: GCA_030737815.1. Taxonomy (NCBI): domain Eukaryota; kingdom Viridiplantae; phylum Streptophyta; class Magnoliopsida; order Asparagales; family Amaryllidaceae; genus Allium; species Allium fistulosum. The sequence continues at coordinate 334,640,382 of CM060906.1, forward strand.
ATGGGTTTTACCATTCTCGTACACAGGTAACAAATTGGGGAAGAAGGGGAGTGGTAGTGGGCCAGCCAGAATGTTTTAAGGTAATGGGTTTAATAAAAAAAGAAAAAATAATAATTAGTGTTTAATTTAATTTCATTTAAATCAATGGACTAAAAGTTTAACAACTCGTCCATACAAGGACGAATCGAGGCACGGATTTTTCGTTGTGATCGTGATGGCGAGAGCTTCGAAATGAAACTGGTTTGAACGAATTTGGAGACTGTGGAAATTTGGTCTAAAATCGACGTTGTTCGATTTTAGTTCCAAACTGGAACGTCTCGACGACATAACAAATATAAAAGGTGAGTATTTTATATGCTCACGCTTGACTAATATATTTTTATGTTAGTAAAACTTATATCGTGGAGTGAATTGAATTTATTGATTTTTGTTTGATAAATTTAACTGACATTTAAATGGACATCTGAATTAGTTGATATAATTTGAATTGACGATTAAATTGAATTAGAATTTAATTGCCAGTAAAATACTCGATATTGATAGCCATGAAATTGTTGTGAATTTTAGTGACTGTTTGGATGATTGATTGTGATGGATGCCATTGGTTGATATTTTGGATGTTTATTTATTTTGATATATCATGTTATCATCCTGTATATTATTTACAGTATACAAAACTGTAAATTAAATTATTTCGAATAAATTAAGAAATAGGTTGAAATGATATATACCTATGGCATTTATTTTGGATTGAAATGATATATGTCCATCCCTGAATTAAATTGGAAACATGATTTGAATTTTGGAAATTGATTTGTTTTAAAAGACTGGATTTTTATTCGAACTTTGAATATTGCTAAGTAAAAGTTATATAAAACGATATTTTGAAATTGAGCTCGGAATTGTATTTTATTTGAAGATTTGGATATTTAAATTGGATATTGAAGGTTAGTTGGATTTAAGTGTTTGGAATCGATATTTTGAAAACCGAACTCGAAATTGATATAAATCGAAATGGTTTTAATTTGGAATTGGAATGGTTTTAATTTGGAATTGAAATTGAAATCAGTTGGAATTGAAAGTGAAATTGAATTAGTTCGAAATCGAAATCTGATTTATTTGAATTGAAATTGGAATCGAAGTTAATTCAGATTGAAATCGGTATGGAATCGATTAAATTAAAATGGATTTGAATTGGAAGATTTGAAATTGAATCAGTTTGACTTTGACACTATTTTCAAATAAATTATTTTAATATAAACTACTTAAAATCTATCTTTTTAAATATTCAAATTATTTTGATTTCCGAACTATTTTACCTTATAGAACATTTTAAATACTTAAATCATTTTATATCAAACTATTTTAGTTATTTAATATATTTTTAAACAATTTAAATTTTCATACTATTTTTTTTAATTCAAGCTGGTCAAAGGCTGGAAGGTCTATATTTAAATCATGGATTTAAATACGAATTGGGTTAAAATGAAGTTATAATCTAAATTGAATTTCGAAACAATTTTGGAAGAGAAATCGAGATATTAAGGCGAAATGATTTTAATTGAAATAGTATATTTAGAGTAAATATGATGATTTCGAAAAAAAATTGATTTTGAAGAGAATATGATATTTTGATATCTAGTATGAATCATTTTCGAAATGAAAAAGTACCAACCGGTGTGTAAAACGACGTTTGGTTGGTAAAGAGACCGAGGCCTCTTATTGGCATACTCTTTGTCAATATTGGAACCACTTTAACAAATGTGTACGCGGAGGAGACTCCAGAACAAAGTGGTTGGATTTGGCGTCATTTGCTGGATTTGAAGAAAGAGAACGATGATGAATTGGCCTGACACTTGTGTCAATTTGAAATGACTAAAACAGGAGCCGTACCGACCAATGAGGTTGGCTACCTCTTGCGGACGCACTTCTTCGTGTTACTATCATGATATTGTTATTGATTGGTGCGCACCCTCGAATTTTGGGAGAATTGGACGCGGTGGGCCGTTAGGGGTTACCACCAGTCGGGAAGGGTAAACTGGTAGTATCCTACCTTAGGCATTGCCTCATGTGCCTTGTCATACTTTTATCCATATACAAGACCCTTACGATTTTAGTTTAGTGTTGTCGTATCACGGCGCATCACTGACTACCAACATGCTACTGGTTGTGTCAAATGCAAACTATACGTCAATGCTTAAAAACGCGTTAAGGGAGATCAATGTAAAGCCTTAACGCTAAGAAAAATATTTATTTTATTGATTAGACATTATATATGTAGCATATTCTACTACATATAAATATTTTGATGAATCCCTAAGAGATGGAAAATCCCGTAACATCTCTTGAGTTATTGCATGCACGTTATACACTGGATAAGAGATGTAAAACCCTTAAACATCTCTAATGCCACGACACTTATGTTATATGCGATATCAATTTGACTCACATAAGAATATTTGAGTCTTGACTCGAGTGTTTTGTCATTTCATTATGCTCGGGCCAGCCCCGAGTATTTGAGCGCATTAAAGATCATTTTCTGGAGGATGAAGACGAAGATTTGGTATATTATTACTATTGTTATTCCCTGCATCATGTTGTTCTGTTGCATTATTTATTTATCCCTGATGTATATATAACTCTGATAAATGCTGCATAAATTATAATCAAATGTATAATATAAACAGCTTCATGAACTGTTTATTTGTTTATTATATTTTGTCATTCCGCTGCTAGATTCTGTGTTTGTTTTCCTCTTCTTTTCTTATTTTTTTATTTGACCCCAATGATTATCTATGTTTCGGATTGTTTAAGTTGGACATGTGTGGATTATTGTCAATTTAAACCTTTCAAAATGTGGGTCGTCACAGAATTCCATACTATGACAAGGTAAGGCCTTCCGATGGTACATCTCTAGACAAAGTAAACTAGGGTCCGACAAGAACATCTTGTACCCCTGCCACACAGGACTGGCCTACCACTTGATTAATATGATCACCCCAGTTTGGGCCCTGAAGCATACATTATTAGATAGTAATCAATCTAGATTTGGGATGACCATACCCTGATGGAAGCGACCCACTTAGCCTGCTGCATGCATGATTTTTGTCACGGTTGATGAGGCTTGAGGCTACAATCACCTTATTATATAGCAAACCATACTGGAATGTTAACACTGCCCTCCAGGCAGAAATGCAATGCCAACATTTATCCATACAAGTTCGTTCTGGGTCTGAATGAAATCGAAGGCACTACTTCTATTCCATCCTTTCCGGAAATCCCTTCTAGGATTAATAGCAAAGAGCCCTTGTGCTTCAAAGCTCTATCTTCGATCCCATATTTTTTAAGATGTCTTCAAGTCGAAACGCTTGAGTTGGATTGAAGTGGTTTTCGAAAAACATATCTGATCCCTGTCTCTTCGAAACAACTTTCGATAACAATAAACCCTAAAGAGTGTAGAGTTTACCGCATGATACGATGCTTAAATCTAAAATAGATTCCAAATACAGTATTGAATTTTGGTAGTTGTGCCTGAAGAGAAATGACCCATCGGCCATAAGGTTGTCTTCAAGAAGAAGATCGATGCAATTGGGATGTAGTAAGATACATTAATGATAATGGCCTCGTAAATTTCAGTTGTTGACATTAGCATAACAGATTCATCAATTAATGCGCTTAAGTTAATTCGAATTCTACTCGCAAAACTATCGCACGGTATGACGTTGATTTTTGGTATGCCTATGTCGAAATAGAAATTATGAATAATGATTTAGAATAGACTAGTTTCACATAATAACCAAAGTGTCACAAAGTCGGTGAGAACTATAACTTAGTTTGTAAGTATTGGATAAGATCAAAGAACTGATTCGTCAGTATCATTTGACAAGCATTAGAATTGGACAAATATTTTGATAGGGAGATCTAATAGTTTGATCTCTGGTCAAAGTGCAGAGGAAGTATGTCTGTAAGAAAGAATATTAAAATGTACTAAAATATTTCTAAAACCATAAGTAAACAACATATTAATGATTGTTAATAATATATCCATGTTAAAATTAGTTTAGTTTGGTTGTTTAACCCTGGATATTAGATTTGATAAATAACATCTTTTATAATTAGTATAAAAGGATGTTGGGATTATCCCTAATGATATACACAAACACCAAATTAAAATGTTTAATATAGAGCATATGGGATGAATCCTTATGCATTGACAATAGGGATTATCATACCATACTTGCTATGTTGTCTACTATATCGCAGTTCACTTATGTTATTAATGCATTGAGTGAGTATCAAATTCAAATTAAGATCAGTAAATGGTAGTTAAGAGTATTCTCGAGTATTTATGAAATACTAGAAAATTGTTTATGAAACAATGAACTCCTTGTAAAGGAGTGCTCAGACTCGAACTTCATAAGTAATATCAAATATATTATGTCAATCCTAGATTCATATTCGACCTTAGTTAAGAAGCTTTGAGTTGGAAATATTCCAAACAAGAGGTGGTGGCTTATTCAACCAAAGTACAAGTACATCGCCTTGAATAGCACTGTAATAAATGCAGTATACATATATACACAAATTTATAATTAAATTAGGGGTGAGTCCACATGTTGGGAATCCTGTGACATTGTTTTATAAAAACAATGTCGTGATAAAGATCATGAAAAAACTTAGAGATCACAAGGTGTCTTGACACATACTCTAAAAGTTTTACATGATAAATGCAGTTTATCAACGACGAAGATATGTTGGCAAACAAAGTAAGTAAAAAAATATAGTATATATGTTCCTTAAGGGACTAGCTCGATTAGTTCTGAACTACTGGGAGGCATGAGATTAAGATTTCATTATTGACCTCAAGTGCAAGTAGGATATTGAAAGAGTTAAGGGTAAGCCCTATGAACAATTATGTAATTTGTTACATATATCTAACTCTGTGGTCAACTTGATCATAATAAGGTGTTTGATTTTTGTTTTATACCATTTTATGTTACAATATAATTAATTAAGTAATCAATTTAAGTGTATTAAAAAGAAAATCCTTAAATAAAATTTTATGTGATTGTAGTTGCAAATAGTTAAAATCGTGAGTAATTAATCATAAAATAAAATAACATTTTGTTTTAAATATTCCTAGTCAAGATGTTTCAGGAAAAGATATAGATACATCCATTGAGACCAGAGTATGTAATACTCTCCAAATGTTGGGTAGTGTACCACCCATGGCTGTTGAAGGCACTAAGGGTTTATGTGCTTATAGTTATTAGATAGTGAATATTAGGCTCAGGTCCTTAAAATCAAGCTTCATACACGAAAACTCCTCCCCAAAAAAAGACTGTAAATTAGGCCCCTAAAATTTAGTTACTGAATAATTACATACATTTATGCAATTATTTAGTGAATAATCGCAGACAAAGATGCAATTAGTTGGTGAATAATTGCAGACATTTATGCAATTATATCCAAAAATTGCATAAATGTCTGCAATTATTCAGTGAATAATTGCGAAAATTTCCATAATTTTTCAGTGAATAATTGCGGAAATATCTGCAAATTTAAGATATAATTGCGTAAATGTCTGCAATTATTCACTGAATAATTGCATAAATGTATGCAATTATTCAGTTACTTAATTCTAAAGACCTAATTTACACACTTTTTTGGCAAGGATGTTTGGTGTATTTTGAAACTTAATAGGGACTTTAGCCAAACTATCCCTATTAGCCAACCATGGAATGACTCATCTTAGAGTTTCCTTTTTGTTGATAACAACTTGGTCAGTCAGGGAATCTTTGTGTGTCGATGTTACATAGTTCCTTCGACTTAAGAATACTATGGAACTTCAATATATATACTCCACTTTGGTTACAGTTAAATCATATCATGATGATCCATCCAGCGATATAGTTGGATCTAAGTTGAAGTATTGGAAGTGAAACACTATTCAATATAGAATCTGCCTTTTAAGTTGTATGAGGCTAGTATCACGGTCAACTGTAGTCAACTCAAAGTCAAAATCTTCTGCTAGAGTAGACTAGTTAATAATAAATATTATTATTGAACCAATGACTTTGTTTATGGGCTGATCTAGCTGAGTGTGGATAATATTGGAGTTTTAACCAATACCTTACTATATATATCCTAGTGTGATACAATGTTAGTGAAGAGAATGTGTATAAATTATTATCACTACTGGTAACGCCTACAATATAAAATATGTTTTTTACTGAAAAGGTTCATAAATGATGAATTAGGCCTAATTGTTACACCACTAGAAAAGGTGATGTATGCATGTTAATATTTAAATTATTCAATATTAATCGCCGATTGAATTCACCTCTAAATCTCACGATCGTATTTGTAAATTCTCTAAAAAACCACATGATTTAATTGGTTTATAACGTGTTATAAATTAGTAAGATGAACTAATATTTAAAAAACATTGATTATAAATGTTATTGATGTTTGGAGAGCCATTAATAATTATTTGGATGTGTGTATAAAAGTTATATATACATTGGTGTACAACATTGACACACACACATCTCTGTGTGTGTGTTTGTGTATTTAAACAAGCTTCAATTGTATTTATTTACTTAAATATGCCTTGGGATTTTTTAGTTCCATTGCGATAAGATCATGGCCAACCATAAGAAAGAAAGAAATTATCTGAATATTGATTTTGAGTTAATTGAGGAATTAAAGAGGAAGGTTTTAAAAGAGAGAATGAGAAAGGTTTTCATTCTCTCCATATAAAAAATCTTCCTCATTAATGCATTCATTCATTTAGTTTTCCTCTTTCGTAGCCATAATTTTTTCTTATTTTTCTCCTGTAGCCCAAAATTTTCACCCAAATTACATCAAACAGGACAAAGTAAAAGTGATTCTTTTGATTCTAGCAAGATCGGGTGGTGATTCAAGGAATCTAAGAGTTGATTTACAAATCAAGGTGCCACAAAGGGCTATATCTAGTGGGGTAAATATTCTTCTCTTAATTTCAATATGTCACCTACTCTAAAATATATATTTGTATTGCTAAAATGCTTATTTATATGATTTTTAATTATTGAAATTTGTTTGTAACCTATGAGATATTTTAAATTATAAACTACTACAATTACGAATGACCAAGGTGTATACATGTATACCAATGATGTTTGGACTTGATTATAATTTGTTAAGACTGAATTCAAATTTATTTAGATCTTGTTTAAAAGGAAATTTTATTTGTCAATATTATTTATATAAATATATTGAATACATACAAACACACACACACATATTATAATATGTTGTGTTAAGGTATGCTAAAATTAATGTTATTTCATATATATATAAATATGGACATGTTTAGATCCAAAATATTCCATGTTTGATTTAATTTCTTATTATATTTAGTGATCATTTATTGTTTGGTTCATATTTGACAATGGTTGAAATTTCAATTGTTTAATTTATGAAGCTATTCATATGTTTGGTTTGCTATAAGTTAATAATAAAAGTGAAATATGTACCTCCATCGAACTTTTGGATAACTATGTGTACATTCATCTATATGTATAGTGATTACATACCAACACAAAATAAAACAATATATACTTGCCGATATATATTGAGCACTAAAAAGAGTTTAAGTCATGATGTTCATGGAAATAGTGTGTATTGTGCTCATATTGCATTCCACCTGTATCCAAACTCCATCTTAACTTGTTAATTCTAAATGGATTAGTTGTTTGGAAGCATGAACAATAGTTAAAAAGGTACATAAGTAACACTTATCTTATCATTGTTTTTCACTTAAAGGGAAATACATTAGATACTATGTCAAAATCTTAAAATTTACTCTTAGTAGCTAAATACAATTTCCAGATGAAAACCAAAACCTAACAGGTTTAGACCTCGAAAAAATTGCATTAAAATGAAATATTGGATTAATGGTCGTATTGTTGAAATAAGTCATTCCATTTGGGATTTGGTGAAATAGTCGACAGTGAAAGCATGTTACAACATTTTGCAATATACAGTTACCAGGCCTAACAATGTTGAATTCTTTTTTTGGAAAAATAGATACTTTATTTACTAGTAAAAATGTACTAAAATTCTTTACAAGAGAATCAAGTAGGTGTAGAAATAAAAAAAGTTGGAATATTGTATATTTTAACTCCTTTTTTTTAACTTTTTGATGATTTCAAACATAGTATTATATTGTAGTCAAAAAACTATGTTAAGATAACAAACTACATAGTGCCATGGAGTGTGAGATTTTTTTCGTAGACTAATTGCTACAATTAATTTCATGATGCAATATAAGCAGTTGTAATTCTTATGCTATTATCATCATGTTTTAAGAAATAGTTAATAAGTCTTTTACAAAAATAGCATGATCAGGTGTCTCCTTTACCGTAAATTACTCGCGTATGCATAAAATGGATGAGGGCTAAGCTCACAAATGGTTACACCTTCATATTATTATAATTATATGCATATCATAGAGGAGAGGTAATCTTTGTAAAGGCTAACAATAAATAATATAATTTATGTATAAATCTAGCATTGCATATAAAGCACTAAGTAATTATATTATAATTAATACCAGTGTGAACTTACACTACCCAAAAAGGTTGTAGTTCATAATAATTCATGTACCCTTATAACAATAATTTTTCAAAAATGAAATTGTCATTTTGGTTGCAATTGTTTGCAAAATACGATGATGTAGCGATTGATGCACATTATTAGCCAAACCAATAATTCCAATATTTAGTAGAAACATGCAATGTGATGTGTTTTTAAAAGCATGAACATAATATGTTAATAAAAACATGGTTAAACATGAAAGAATGAATAACATAAGAAACTGATAGGAACAAAAATATATTGGTGTAATTGTTGGAACTTTAAGTGAATTAATTAAAAAATAAACAAAAACAGGTTAATGGTTATAATTATGAGCCTTTATTATAATTGAGCTTTTGCAAATGTATTACGGTAATATATATTTATGAGCCATTATTATAATTGAGCCGTTGTACATGTATAATGGTCATATATTTACGAGTCATTATTATTACTCACAAATGTATTACGATAATACATATTCATGAGCCATTATTATTGAGCCGTTGCAAAAGTTAATCATATTAAAAATTCATTTTAAACGGTAATAAATTCAAATGCATTAACATTCGCTCATTTTACTAATGCATACATTTTTCTCTGTCTTAGAAACTTTATAAGCAATTAAATTAGAAAATGCTATATTAAGAACAATTAGTTGTAGTGCAAACAGCAAATTGACCAAATTTTAGAGGTTGTTTTATCCTTGGAACGGAGCGGTTAATAGATAACTTTGACCTTGAGGCTAAAACGTGAACCGTCTTAAAGGCAGCGACCTAGTCCGCAACTTAGTCAGAAAAAAAGACGTTGCAGATTCAGATTTAGGTATAACAAATTAAAAATGACCATGGCTTCGATCGTTGACAACTCTGTTGCCCTGATATTGATGCTTGAGATTCCTACTGTATCTGCTGCGCCGTTTAGATTCAAAGGCTTGCATTTTAAATGATGCTGTCAAAAGATGGAGTTTTTTCTGACTACGTGAAAGGTGGCACATGTGCTTAAGACCGAAAAGCCAATGCTGCTTGGAGAAGCAACAGACGATCAGAAAAAGGCTTTGAAGTGATGGATTGAACATGACTACCTCTGCAAAAATTATGTTCTTAATGGCTCAAGTGATAATCTGTATGATTACTACAACTCAGACAAGTCAGCAAAGGAGATCTGGGATGCGCTATAAAAGAAAAATGATATCAAGGAAGATGGAGCGAAAAAATATGTTGTTAGTTGCTATTTGAAGTTTCAGATGATGGATAACAAATCCGTGGAGGTGCAGTCGCACGAGCTCCAGAAAATTGCGCATGAGATCATCACCAAAGGTTTGGCTTTAGATGAACAGTTTCAAGTTGCTGTGTTAATTGATAAATTGCCCCTAGTTGGAAAGATTTTAAAAATAATCTCAGGCATAAGACCGAGGACTTTTCCTCAGAGAGTTTGATTACTCATCTTCGTATTGAAGAGGACGCCAGAAAACAAGACCAGAAAGAAGTGGTGCTTGTTGTATCTACCAACAACACTAAGAAATCACCAAACAATAGTCTGAAACCAAGTGCGAAAAATTTTAAAAATCAATATCGCAAACTAAATCAGAACCACAATACTCAACATGAGAAGAATTGACATAATAACTCCCTAAAGAATGGTACTAGACAATTGCTCTTATGTTACAACTGTCGCAAACTAGGTCATATGGCATGAAAGTGTAGGAACATGCCAAATCCTGCACCACAGGCTAACCTGACCGAAGAAGCCATTGTGGCTATGCTTACCGAGATCAACCTAGTCAATGGATCGGAAGGGTGGTGGGTGGACACAGGTGCTTCTCGCCATGTCTGCTATGATCATGAAATGCTTAAAACATATAATGTTGTTAATAACATGAAAGTGATGTTGGAAATTATCACACCACTAATGTTGCTGGAATTGGGACCGTGGAGAGTTTACCTCTGGAAAGAGTTTATTGTTGAAAGACGTGATGCATACTCCAGAGCGGAGGAAAAATTTAGTATCTAGTTTCTTGTTAAATAAAGCTGGTTTTACTCAAACTATTGGATCTGGCTTGTACACCATCACTAAAAATGGTGTTTTGTTGGTAAATGATATGCTACAGATGGGATATTTAAGTTGAATTTTGAAGTTAATGGTTCTATTTATATGCCGTGTGATTTTAACATTTGGCATGCTAGACTTTGTCATGTTAATAAACGACTAATTCATAACATGAGTAACTTAGGCCTAATCCCTAAAGTTTTTATAAATAATTCAAAAAAAGTGAATATTGTAGCCAAGCTAAAACCACTAAGACCCCACATAAATCTGTGTTTAGAGAGTCGGAACCTTTATATTTAATACACTCTGATACATGTGAACTTGATGGTAATCTAACTAGGGATGGCAAACGCTACTTTACTACTTTTATTGATGATTGCTCTGATTTTAGTTATGTTTATCTCATGAAGAATAAAAGTGATGCATTAGATATGTTTAAATTATTTATCAGTGAAATTCAAAATCAATCAAATAAGAAAATTAAAAGATTTCGAAGTGATAGAGGAACATAGTATGAATCTAACTTATTCTGTAACGACCTGAGAATTTTAACTGTTTTATAACGAAATTAACTAAATTTTTCTTGAAATTTAAATAATAAAATTTTGAAATAAAATTTTGATATTTGAAATACGTCTATTTAAATATAGTAATTGGTAAAAATTATTAAAAAAATTATGAAAGTAAATTTATTTGTGAAATTTGAATATAAATTTTATCAGTTATTTGTTGAAAATTTAATATTTTTGAAATCTTAATATTTTATATAATAAAAATGTAAATCACTTTCTGAGTGAGGCGTCGTAATTCGTTTCGTCAATTTCGGACTGCTATAGCTCCGGTTATCTTATTTTCAGCATTTCAGCAGCATTTTCAGCAGCGGAAATTCGAGTTTTTATAACTGGATCGTACCGCTGATATCTGTGTACCATTCTATTCACCTCGTCGTGCTGATTTCCACAATATATTTATTTCTGTATTTTAAGGCCCGGTACGCGACAGAAACGATAAAACAGTTGTCGTATCGGTACCGAAATTGTGACTTTTTATTTTCCTTTGTCTTTTAAACTTTAGCCGTGTGATCCAAGAAACAATAGATTGCTTTAATAACTTTTCACCTGAATCAAAGGGACTCGACCGTTGAAATTACATTCATTTTATATATTTACTCAAGCCTCTTCATTTGCCCACTCTTCACTCTTTATTTCTTTGTGTGTTCTTCTTCTCCTATGTACTTTCTCCACTCCTCCTTCAATTATTTTGCAGAGCCTTCTCCTTCAAGCCCACGCCCCTCCCCATGAAACCATCACCATCGTACTGCGTTTCACCCCGAGCTCTTCCCTACCAGACCGAAGCTGCCTCCTCCATCAACCCTGACCGACCCCAAGCATCTCCCACCGAAGCACCCACCATGTCGCCGATCCAAAACCCGAAGCCAAACCCAATATTGCACCCCTAACCCAAACGCAGACCTGCTACCTGTTGTATCCTTTAACTCATCCCTCTCCTCTATTGTTACGTAATATGTATCTGTTGTGTGTGTGACATTTCCTCTGTCCTAGCCGTGTATATACAGATATATATACGTATGAATTTTTTTCCCTTTTTCTTTCCTTTTTTTGCTGCGTGTATACAGTCGAGTTGTTTTCCTATATGGGTAGCAAAGATTCTTAAAACCATTCATAGGTAGCACAGTTGTTATATATACATGGGTGTTGCATTCATGCATATATTGCTTCTCGGTTGGGTTTAAATATATGGAAAGTCGTGTATTTCTAGTTTATATCTGCGTGATGCGAGAAAAAAAAATTGGACTTGTTTGACTTGATCCAGCGTAGCAAAAATACTTTGTTATGTTCTAGCTATAATCTAATACATATATTGCTTTGTGCATTAGTACAAGTTTACATATATGTTAATTTTATGTTGTCCATATATCTATTTGTTGATAGAAGTTATATGTTGCTCTCTAATAGGGCTTACTTCCATACATGCATTGCTAATAGACATATACTTCCATATATGTCATATATATATATATATTTGTTTTAATTGAAATTTTCATGCTACACATATATATATATATATATATATATATATACATATATACATATCTCCTTTGCTGCTCTGTGCAAAGGAATCTATGTGAAGTATTAGTCTGTGTTAGGCCTTGCTCTTGTCCTCTGTTTTGATTTGAAACATATGCGGTGCTATATATATAGGTTGTACGTATATATCATATTTTAATATATATGTTACCATTTTCAGACCTTGTAAATATATGGCTCGGCTGAAGTAAAATCTTTTGTACCTAGACTTATTCTAATATGCATTGTATATATATATGTACATACTTTTGTCTACAATCTGTGCATTTATAATGGTTGACAGAAGTAATATATATATATATATATGTATGTATTTGTTTTCCATTGCTTGAAAAAAACAAATGTGTATATATATCTCACATAGGTATATATATTTGTTTGTATCCATCGACATCATCGTGCTAAAACCCGCTTTCATGTTTGTTGCAGCTATTTGATATCATGATGTGTCCGTGTCAGTTGCTCTCGAACTCCATCGTTCTCTTGCCACAAAAGGTGAGCAATCACTCACGATTAATATTCTTATGCTAATCAAATTGGTTTCATAGGAAATGACAATTTAAATGTACTGTTAAAACTGAATTGCTAGCTATTAACTGCTAAATATGAAAGTGGTTATTCAAATTGATCACTTATGTAAATTGACACCGTTATATGTTAATTGATTATTTTATATAATAATTATTATTATCGATCATATGTGCCAGTAATTGTTATGTTATTATTCTCCCCCTGCCAGTTCCCTTAGTTTTAGAAATCACTATGGGTTGAAATGATACATACCCGAACAGACTTTAGAATAGGAGAAAATTCGTTATGGGTTGAAATGATAAACCCAAGCGATTTTTCAGTTATTATTGAAAATTGGGATTGCGGGTTTAATGATATAAACCCGTAGATTTAAACTATTATGGATTGAAATAACAAATATCCGGATCACTTGACCATAGGATAGAAAATTTATACGGACACCGTTAGTCTATATTTTTGAAAATGATTTTTCAAATGTTTGAAGGGAAATGTATGAGTTTGATTTTGAAATGTAATAAGTATTCTATTTTATTATTGTAAAATTTATAACCTTAGAATGTTAATTGTGGAAAAAAATATAATAAAATAAAAATTTACGAGTTCAATTTAAAAGTAATTTGTAAAATTTTACTTATAGTTTATTTTCTAAAATATACATAAAATAAGATTTTAAATAGATAAATAAAAAGTTAAATTATTTTAAATTGCATAAAATTAATTTTTATTTAATATATAATATTTTAGAAGGTTTATTTAATTTATTATAAAATAGAGTTTTATAACTTTAATAAATAAAAGGTTGGAAAGGTATATTGGAATCTTATTGGTAACTTAAACTTGTTATTAATTGAATTTAAATAAAGATTTATTCAGAACTTAATGATTTTTGGAAATGATTTATAACTGGTTTTAATAAAGGGTGATTAAATGAATACTTTAAATTTTAAATAGAATTAAGGTTGAATATTCATTTGATTTAAATTTGTATTTGAGATTTTATTTAAATATTTATAAAGTAATTTTATAAATGACCACGGTGTGAAATAAGCGTTTGGTTGTTAAAGAGACCGAGATCGGATATTGTCATACTCTCTGCCAATACCGAAAACCACTTTAACAACTGTGTATGTGGTGGAGATTCCAGAATGAAGGAGGATGGTTTGTCACATGTCTTATCGCGCCTTTTACGAGTTTGGTTTGTGTCGTACCTATGGAGTGCTCCCTGATAGCCCACCTGCGGGTGGAGTTTACAGTACTGTATAGACTACGACATTATATAAATGCGTTAAGGTGGATATGGGTAACGCCTTAACGCTATTTTGATATTTTACTTTACTTTAGACATTATATATGTAGCGTATTGTACTATGTATGTAGATAGTTTGTCGGATCCTTAAAGGATGGAATCCCAACATTCCTTGAGTTATATTGCATTTACTCGACATTTCACTTGAGTTGATTTATTTGCGTAAGAATGTTAATCCTGACTCAAGTGTTCTGTGTTTTGCTTTATGCTCGGGTCAGCCTGAGTGTCACATCTTTTGAAACTCATCTTCTGAAGCTTGGAGTTCGCTTGGAAGACCTATCATATCTATTTCAGCTTTCAGTTTATTTCTGTTATTTCAATTATATATTTCAGACTTGTCAGTTACTTTTGTGTTAGAGATTTCTATGTATTGGGATTTCAGATGTATTCTGTTTTGGACTATGTTATTTCTGTAGTAGCTTCATGAACTACTATTTATCTTTTCTGCTGATTATGGTTGCATAACTCTGTGTCTATGGTTCTGTGATTGATTTATTTACTGTATATGCTAAGTTATGCCAAATAAATATATTAACAATCTGTTGCTTTGGGCGATTCAAGTCTGACATGTATGGATTATTGTCGATTTGAATGGTTCAAAATAGCGGGTCGTTACAGTTGGTATCAGAGCTCTGGTTTTGGAAAACTTAGCATATGGAGTGAAAACTCATTAGAGATAGGGTAGTAATATCGTAGAATGAGCTGAATTAATTTTAGAATCATATTCGTTCGTACTTGAGATTCTTAGTTAAAGATTCCCTTCGTTTAGGATTTCTGTCGAATTTTGGAACTTTGTCGTTGCTCTAAAGTCTATTCTTATCTTTCCAAATGAGTAACCGTAGGAATGTCCATGGTAGGGGTCGTGGAAATGCTCCTGCACCACCAGTTGCTCCTGCACTGCCTGTTGCTCCTGTTCCACCTGTTCAGCCCGTTAGGTTCACTCGGATTTGTAAGGAGTATTCTCAGCTTAGAGGAACTAAGTTCACTAGAGCAGAGAGTATTATTGAGGCTCAGCAATAGCTGAAGGGTCTTGAGAGGATTTTCACTGGACTTGAGATCACTGATTCCCAGATGCGTCATTTAGCTACTTGGCAGTTACTGGAGTCCGCCCAGGACTGGTGGGAATCTATTACCGCTGAGATGGTTGAGGCTAATATCACTTAGCAGCAGTTCAGGTGAGATTCTTAGTTGTCTTTCCTAGCTTATTTTCTATCGAATCTATTTCTTTCAAATTTATCTCCTTTATCTTTGTCTTATCTTGGATCCCTTCTTTTCAAGGATGCTTTTGTGGTGAAATGGATGCCCGAAGCCGGGAAATCTCAATTGTATAGGGCATTCATGGATCTTGAGTAGGGAGACATGACTTTTGCTGAGTATGAAAGGAAGTTCAATAAGCTTTCCAAGTTTGGTCTCAGTTTGATTGACACTCAGCTTAAGAAGAATGAGAAGTTTATTCATGGTGCATGCCTAGAGTATTGGACTTGTTTGACTTGATCCAACGTAGCAAAAATTCTTTATTTATGTTCTAGCCGTAATCTAATATATATATTGCTTTGTGCCTTAGTGAAAGTTTACATATATGTTAATTGTATGTTGTCCATATATCTATTTGTTGACAAAAGTTATATGTTGCTCTCTGATAGGGCTTACTTCCATACATGCATTGCTAATAGACATATACTTCCATATATGTCATATATATTTGTTTTAATTGAACTTTTCATGCTATATATATATATCTTCTTTGCTGCTCTGTGCAAAGGAATCTATGTGCAGTATTAGTCTATGCTAGGCCTTGCTCTTGTCCTCTGTTTTGATTTGAAACATATGTGGTGCTATATATATAAGTTGTACATATATATATCATATTTTGATATATATGTTACCATTTTCAGACCTTGTAAATATATGGCTCGGCTGAAGTAAAATCTTTTGTACCTAGACTTATTCTAATATGCATTGTATTTATATGTACATGCTTTTGTCTATAATCTGTGCATTTATAATGGTTGACGGAAGTAATACATATATATTTGTTCTCCAATGCTTGAAAAAAAATTGTATATATATCTCGCATAGGTATATATATATATATTTTTATATCCATCGACATCATCGTGCTAAAACCCACTTTCATGTTTGTCGCGGCTATTTGATATCGTGACATGTCCGTGTTAGTTGCTCTCGAACTTCATCGTTCTCTAGCCTCAAAAGGTAAGCAATCACTCACGATTAATATTCTTATGCTCATCAAATTGATTTTATAGGAAATGACTATTTAAATGTACTGTTAAAACTGAATTGCTAGCTATTGACTGCTAAATATGAAAGTGGTTATTTAAATTGATCACTTATGTAAATTGACACCGTTATATGTTAATTGATTGTTTTATATAATTATTATTATCGATCATATGTGCCAGTAATTGTTGTTATTGCTCTCACCCTACCAGTTCCCTTAGTTTTAGAAATCACTATGGGTTGAAATGATACATACCCGAACGGATTTTAGAATAGGAGAAAATTCGTTATGGGTTGAAATGATAAACCCAAGCGATTTTTCAGTTATTATTGAAAATTGGGATTGTGGGTTTAATGATATAAACTCGTAGATTTAAACTATTACGGATTAAAATAACAAATATCCGGATCACTTGACCATAGGATAGAAAATTTTATACGGACACCGTTGGTCTATATTTTTGAAAATGATTTTTCAAATGTTTGAAGGGAAATGTATGATTTTGATTTTGAAATGTAATAAGTACTCTATTTTATTATTGTAAAATTTATAACCTTAGAATGTTGACTGTGGAAAAAAATTTTATGAGTTCAATTTAAAAGTAATTTGTAAAATTTTACTTATAGTTTATTTTCTAAAATATACATAAAATAAGATTTAAAATAGATAAATAAAAAGTTAAATTATTTTAAATTGTATAAAATTAATTTTTATTCAATATGTATAATATTTTAGAAGGTTTATTTAATTTATATATAAAATAGAGATTTGTAACTTTAATAAATAAAAGGTTGGAAAGGTATATTGGAATCTTATTGGTAACTTGAACTGGTTATTAATTGAATTTAAATAAAGATTCATTCAGAACTTAATGATTTTTGGAAATGATTTATAACTGGTTTTAATAAAAGGTGATTAAATGAATATTTTAAATTCTAAATAGAATTAAGATTGAATATTCGTTTGATTTAAATTTGTATTTGAGATTTTATTTAAATATTTATAAAGTAATTTTATAAATGACCATATTGTGAAATAAGCGTTTGGTTGTTAAAGAGACCGGGATCGGATATTGTCATACTCTCTGCCAATACCAAAAACCACTTTAACAACTGTGTATGTGGTGGAGATTCCATAATGAAAGAGGATGGTTTGGCGAACGATTCTGTATGGTATTTATGTAGCTCTGACTCCCGTGAGTCAACTTGATGTGGCTAAAACAGGAGCCACGCCGGGCCAAGTGAAGTCATTCCTCTTATCGGGCATATTTCTTTGAAACCATTTCTATTACTTTTTTGATTTGATTTTGGTGTGCACACCTTTGATTTGGAGTATGCCTCAAGCTGGGCGGTAGTAGCTACTATGCGTTACCACCAGTCCGGATCCGCAAAACGGTAGAATCCTACCCTGGGCATTGCCTCGCGTGCCTTGTCACATGCCTTATCGCGCCTTCTACGAGTTTGGTTTGTGTCGTACCTATGGAGTGCTCCCTGATAGCCCACATGCGGGTGGAGTTATAGTATTGTATAGACTATGACATTATATAAATGTGTTAAGGGTATATGGGTAATGCCTTAACGCTATTTTGATATTTTACTTTACTGTAGACATTATATATGTAGCGTATTGTACTATGTATGTAGATAGTTTGTCGGATCCTTAAAGGATGGAATCCCAACATTCCTTTAAGTTATATTGCATTTACTCGACATTTCACTTGAGTTGATTTATCTGCATAAGAATGTTAATCCTGACTCGAGTGTTTTGTGTTTTGCTTTATGCTCGGGTCAGCCTGAGTGTCATAGCTTTTGAAACCCATCTTCTGAAGCTTGGAGTTCGCTTGGAAGACCTATCATATCTATTTCAGCTTTCACTTTATTTATGTCATTTCAATTGTATGTTTCAGACTTGTCAGTTACTTTTGTGTTAGAGATTTTTGTGTATTGGGATTTCAGATGTATTCTGTTTTGGACTATGTTATTTCTGTAGTAGCTTCATGAACTACTATTTGTCTTTTCCGCTGATTATGGTTGTATAACTCTGTGTTTGTGATTTTGTGATTGATTTATTTACTGTATATACTAAGTTATGCCAAATAAATATATTAACAATCTTTTGCTTTGGGCGATTCAATTCCGACATGTGTGGATTATTATCGATTTGAATGGTTCAAAATAGCGGGTCATTACATATTCCTTGAATTTTATAAACAACATGACATTTTCATAAGAAAACTGCACTCTATTCGCCTGAAATAAACGGTATAGCTGAAAAAATAGGACTCTTATCAAATTAGCAGTAGCTATTTTATTAAATTCGGGTGCATCATCTCACTGGTGGGGGGGATTTTATTAACTGTTTGTTATGCCTTAAACAGAATTCCTAAATCTAATAGCAAAATTTCACCTTTTGAGATTTTTAAAAATCATAAATCCAACTTGTCTTATTTAAAACTTGGGGTTGCTTAGCATATGTTAATATTCCTGACCCTAAAAGAATTAAATTATCAAGTCGAGCATATGAATGTGTTTTCATTGGTTATTCCCCTAATAGTAAAGCATATAGATATTTTGGTTTGAATGCTCGAGTAATTATTGAGTCAAATGATGTTGATTTCTTTGAAAATAATTTCCATTTAAACTTAGGAATAGTGGGGCACTTCTACCACTAATAATCCAACATAAATAATGAACATAACACGAAAAGTGAATCTGAACTTAGAAGAAGTAAAAGAGCTAGGATAGCTAAAGAGTTTGGTCTAGAATATATTGCTTATGCACTAGAAGAGGACCCTTCTAATGTAAAAGAAGCTCTATCTTCTTTAGATTCAGATCTTTGGAAAGAAGCTATAAAGGATGAAATGGAATCTCTTGAACCTAATAAAACTTGACATCTAGTTGATTTACCTCCAAGTTGTAAAACTATAGGTAGTAAATGGGTACTTAAAAAGAAGTTGAAACCTGATGGTACAATTGATAAATATAAGGCTTATCTTGTAGCTAAAGGATTTAGGAGAAAAGAAAACATAGACTTCTTTGATACTTTTCACCTGTTGCAAGAATAACATCAAATCAAGAATTAATTTCTCTTGCTTCACTATATGATCTACTAATTCACCAAATGGATGTAAAAATTGCTTTTTTAAATGGTGAATTAGAAGAAGAGATTTATATGGACCAACCCGAAGGTTTTGTTATACCTGGTCAAGGGCATAAAATTTGTAAATTAGGTAAATCTCTATATAGTCTTAAACGAGCACCGAAACAATGGCATGAAAAATTTGACAATCTATTTATTTCATATGGTTTTAAAGTAAAAGAAAATAACAAGTGTATTTATCATAAAATTGAGAATAACTTTTCCACTATCGTATGCTTATATGTTGATAATTTACTTATATTCGGTTCAAATATTCAGGTTGTAAATCACGTTAAGTCCATATTATGTACCAATTTTGATATGAAAGATCTTGGTGAAGCAAGTGTGATTCTTGGTATTAAGATGACTATCTTTGGATCAATCTCATTACATTAAGTATATGTTAAAGAAATATAATTACTTTGAATGTAAACCTACTAGTACACCATATGATCCAAATGTAAAACTATTTAAAAACACCGGTGAATGTGTAAGACAGTCTAAATATGTGAGCATCATTGGCAGTCTTCGGTATGCCACTGATTGTACTAGACCAGACAATGCATATATCATGAGATTATTGTGCAGGTTTACTAGCAGACCTAGTATAGAGCATTGGCATGCTATTGAAAGGGTCATGAGATACCTTAAAATAACTATAAACCTTGGATTACACTATCAGAAGTTTCCCGCTGTCCTTGAAGGGTACAGTGATCCAGATTGGAGTACTTTATCAGACAATTCCAAAGCTGCTAGGGGGTGTATTTTCATTATTGCAGGAGGAGCTATTTCTTGGAAACCTACGAAACAGACTAGCTTGGCTCAATCCACTTTGGAGTCAGAAATGATAGCACTAGCTAATGCTAGTGAAGAAGCAGATTACATAAGAAATCTGCTAGTCAAGATCCCTTTATGGGAGAAACTGATACCAGCTATGTTGATCTATTGTGATAGTACTGCGGCTATTGCAAAAGTTGAGAACCGTTATTATAGTGGTAAGAGACGACAAATTCATCGTAAGCACAGTACTATAAAAGAGTATATCTCTTCAGGATCTGTAAGAGTGGATCATGTAGGCCATGATGAGAATTTAGAGGATCCTTTGACGAAAGGCCTGGACAAAGAGAAAGTCATTTCTACATCTAAAAGAATGGGACTATTGCCATTAGATTGTTGAGTCACACACAATGGTAACCCAACCTAATGACCGAAGATCCCAAGAACCAGGTTCAATGGGTAATAACAAGTTGTAAAGTGACATAAGTTGAGCATGCTATTTTTATATACTTAGAAGCATGTATTCTTGAAGTGATTAGAGGATGAGTTAATAGAAACTCTTAATAAGATCTATACTCTAAATAAAATGAGATACCTACCTTAAAGAGTACCCTTGATAGACTCACCTATGTGCATGTGGAAATGTGGCCGTTTCCTACGGAATTTTGGGCAAGATTCCGACAACATTCACTAAACTAGGATAGACGTGTATGGCTATAAATGCACGAGCTTAGTTGATAGCACTTTAGAAAGGTTGTGTGTGGTTCGATGTTTGGAATAAAGTTCAAGACTACAAGTCACTCTAGTAAACTGAATCTTACCCACTATGCAAAGGTTCAAATTGAAAGATACTTTTTAGTTATGCACAAACCTATATTTTTAGAAATTTCTTGGAATTTTTTTTAATAATTCAAGTGCGGAATTGTTGAAACTTTAAGTGAATTAATTAAAAAATAAATAAAAACAGGTTAATGGTTATATATTTATGAGCCTTTATTATAATTGAGCCATTGCAAATGTATAACGGTAATATATATTTATGAGCCATTATTATAATTGAACTGTTGCAAACGTATAACGGCCATATATTTATGAGTCATTATTATAATTAAGCCGTTGCAAGTGTATTACGATAATATATATTCATGAGCCATTATTATTAAGCCATTGTAAAAGTTAACGGCATTAAAAGTTCATTTTAAATGACAATAAATTCAAATCCATTAATATTCCTTACTTTAGTAACGCATACAATTTCCATTCTGCCTATTTAAACGATAAATAGGCAGAAAAGAAAATGTGAATAACACAAATTTTTCGTTCTTCTTCTTTATCCTCTACATTTTTCTCTCTTTATTAAATTTTACAAGCAATTAAATTAGAAAGTGCTATATTCAAAGCAATTTGATGTACTGCAAACAAAAAATTAACCAAATTTTAGAGGCTGTTTTATCCTAGGGACAGAGTGGTTGATAGTTAGCTTTGCACCTTGAGGCTAAACCGTAAATCGTCTTAAAGAGAGCGACTTAGTCCATGACTCATCCAAAAAAAAGATGTTGCAGATTCAGATGGAGGTACAAAGTAATGTAATAAGATAACTTAGTTAACTTGTGTAATATAACCACACTTGCAGGTGATCATGAAAACTTCTATTAATGTTATCTATATGAATTTTTTTTAAATAGAAGATTAACATCCATTATTCATTTCTTAATACAAAAAATATGAAACAAAAAGGCGTACAAAGATCGTTAATTGTAAATAGATTAAGCTATTTAAAATATAGTTAGATATCTTTCTCTTGGATATGCAAAAACTAAGTTACTAAATGAAATCCATATAATCACCCACAAGTCAAATCTCTAAAATATGACCTCGTGATCTTATAAAAAGTGAATTGCTTTTTAAGGTAGAAAAGAGCTGGTGCACGGAAATATTTTCAACAATCATCTTGTATTTATAATGAATTATTGCAATATACAACCTTGCGTAAATGTAATTTGATTAGGGTAACTGAAAGGAATTTTTCGGGATTGCTATACAATTATATTTAGAAGAGAAAGTAGTGAAGAAAACGAACAAAAATGATTCCCCCAAAAACAAAAACTTTTATTGATTCAACCAAGAAAATACAAAAGAGACCTAAAATTGAGAAGAAAGCTCAATCCCGAACACCCAACAAATACACTTTTCCCACACATATCTTATGAACCCTAGATATATCTATTTATAATAGACTTCACAAAATATCTTCTTTAAAAAGATAATAAATACTTCCATAAATCTTTCCCATGTAGATAATTTTTTGCCTTCTCTAATGCAATAAAAGAGGCAACTAATCACCCTATCAAATACACAAAATCTCTAAAAGGTGCAATTAATCACACTCCAAAATCTACCAAATCTATAAAATATGCAATTAATTTGAGTCATAATTCCACATAGACTCAAATATCTCCAAAATCTACTTAAATATTGAATATTGTATCACCAAAATCCAACAATCTCCACCTTGATAAATATTCCATAAATGTCATCCAAACTCCTCCTAGAACCTCAAACTCCAAAGAATATATTCAAGGAAACAAATGACTCCACCACAAAGCTAAACCTCCCTCCAAATTATGCATGCCCGCCAATCGAACATACATATCATCAACAGATCAGAATTGCTTGTAATACCACAAAGACCTCCAAGTAGGCTTTGAGGTTTTCCGTTGTTGACTCCACCTAGATTCAGACAGACTTGTCTCTCCAACTTCACTTGTATAAGATTTTGCAATCTTTAAGGTTTGTCCAAGCAATGAATAAATATTATTGCTTTTCCTCTTCGTGCGCAGCACCTCCCTATTATCCTTCCAAACCCTAGTCACTCCACCTCGAGTCGAGAAGTTACAACCTTTCCCTTCCAGCTGTCCAACAGAAACAAGATTCCTTTTAATTTCTAGGATATGCCTAACCCCTGTAAGCATCACCAATCTTCCAGTATCCAGCTTCAACCTGACAGAACCTAGTCCTTGAACATGTAGATCTCCACCATTAGTGGATTCCACCTTGCATGCTTTCTCCTTATAATCAGTGAATGCTTCCCTCTGATTGCAAATGTGGAAATATGCACTAGAATCTAGCACCCACTCTCCTCCCCTATTCATATCAACATAAAGAATATCATTGTTAATGCCAAAGTTTACCTCCTCATCACTGTCTACCTCCATCTTATTTTTGCTTCCTTCTTGAGTTTTCATCCTCTCTTTATCTTCTCTTAATTTGTTGCAAAATTTTAGCTGATGACCTGGTTTTTCATAGTAATAGCAAATGATGTTTCGATTCGTATTTGGTTTGAAAGAGCGTCTTTCTCTCCTTGCAAGGTAGACCTCTACCAATGCATTTGTAGTTTCCTTTTCTCCAATGGCATTTCCTTCCGATGAATCTATCCTCCGCATCTCCTCATTAAGAAGGCTGCTAACCACAGTCTCCATGGAAACAACACCACTAGAATTTGAATTGTTCAACGCGGCTACAAGAGTTTCCCAACTTTCAAGCAATGAGCTCATTAATATCAAAGCTTGAGTTTCGTCATCAACTTTGAAGCTTACCACCGTCAATTCGTTTACAATTTCTTGAAAGTTATTAAGATGTTCACCAATCGATTCACATTCTTTTAGTTTTAGATTAACCAACCTTCTCATCAAAAATGCCTTATTTGTCGCAGAATTTTTTGCATAAATCCCTTCCAATTTCTTCCATATTCCAGAAGAAGATGTTTCACAAGCAACGATATGAAACACAAAATTCTCCATAAACAGCGAATAGCCGCCGCTGCCTTCCTATCCAAAATTTCCCACTTTGCCTAAGTTATGCCATTTGGCTTTTCCCCTTTGTTTTCCAAGGGTTGGTGGTCTATAACAACCTGCATATTTTACGAATATATATTTAAATGTTTTATTTAAATATTGCATCGTTAGTTGAATATAAATTCCAAAATGTGACTTTTTGTAAACAGTCGAATTCGGACTCGAGACCACTTCCATTGAGTTCAAAACGACACTTACAACTTTTTTGAGTATAAACATTGATATGCTTGGAGTTGATTAGGATTTTGGTATTTTGTTTGGGCTTGGGTTTTTGTTCTAGCCCACTAACCCAATAAGAGAACCCAAACCTTCTACCAAATACCTCCAACTCCACTCCTCTTCATTCATTCCTTTCATAATTTCCTAACACTCTCAAGCAAAAGGAAAAACGGGGGAAAAGAAAGGAAATTAAAATTCCTTAGCCCTAGTTTTCTTAGGAAATTCAAATTCAAGTTCCAAAATCAAGGAGAAGCTTAGGTAAGCATGCTCATCATCTTCTCCATCTCAATTCCTCTTCAATTCTTGATTTTTCCTATAACCTAACTTAGGAAAAACTTTGCATTTGATCATAGATTGAAGGTTCTTAAAGTGAAGTTGAAGAGAGATTGATCTTGCTTTGTTTTAGAGCTTCTCATTCCTTGTTTTTGAGTTTAAAGGTGAGTTCTTGAACTCATGTCTATGTCTATAGCTTTCATTGTTGTTAGGTATGAATTCCTAACATCTATTTCATGTTCAATTGCTTTTGAATTGAATTGGTATGGTGAATTTTCCAATTTTGGTATTTTGAAGTCAAAATCTATGAAAATCCTTCTATGGATGTTTGGACATGTTGTTTCGAGTGTATTGAAGAGACTATAGGTTTGGGTTGTTGCTTGGCATAAATCTGTAGCCACCATCGCTCATTCGATCGCTTCCGAGTTGATTTGGCCATCTATGGTATAGGCAAATTTTGCCCTGAGCTTCAGCTCAGACGTCTGGGAAAACACTCAGACGTCTGAGGCAAAGGAATAAAAATTCCAGACCTACGGCTCAGACATCTGAGGTTATTCCCAGACATCTGAGCAATCTGGAAGAAATTTCCAGACCTTCAGCTCAGACGTCTGGGAAAACCACCAGACATCTGGCGCTGTTAAATTCAGCCAATTTGCCTATTTTTATGTGGGTTTTCATTTTATCAGTTTTTGTTGATCCGGTTAGTTCTTGTCATTTATTATCGACTTTGATGACTTCTTTTCTGGATTTTTGGGAATATCCATTTGATGGATTTGATATCGATTTCCATGGTTTTAATTCACATCGTCAAATGTGAATTTTTGGTGATAGATTGTTTTTACAATCGTTTCGATGATTTGTCACTTTAAAACACAAAGGTTTCTATACTAGTAGTAAATACTCAAACTCTTTCACAAAAATGATTTCAACATTACTTTTAATACAAAGCTCATTTTCAATACCGATTTCCAATCAATTAGTATATACAAACCTTTACCTCATTCGTACGAGAAATCCAATTAAACGACTTAGCAAAACAAGGGGTATGAAACGCTTGCATTTACTTCGTCGGTTAATTCTTAGACTTGTTCGATTGAAATCTTGTGACAATTTTCGAGTGGAAACCTACAATTTGTTCATAAATATTTAAGTTAAGCTAGTGGTTATGGGACATGAAACTAAACTCATCTATTTACTAGCTTGATGTAATTTACACTTATTGATCTATGACGATCATTTTTGAGGTTTAGACTAGCGATATGCGATATCTCATTGTCCGCTTAGGGGACTGTACCCCGTTCTGTTGAGCTTCGTCTCATTTTTTTATAGGCTAGCGACCTATGGGTTTTATGGAGTTCGGTTCATCGAGCGTATCGTTGTACTACGTCGTTGTTCCGGCTTATTTGAGTTTCAGGTTCCTCGGGCGTATCGTTGTACTACGTCGTTGCACCGACTTTATGGGTTAGCGACCCATAGGATAGCGTCCCGTTTGTGATACACATGTTGGTGAGTTTTCATGCTCCTGTTTATGATAGGCCTCCCCCTTTGTGTTTTCTAGATTTCTAATTATTGATTTCTAGAATTTGTGTTTCACCAATTTTTGTGATTTGCATTGATAAGCTCTATCAATATTTTTGATTTGGTGAATAAGCTAAAGCATATGACATTATTTTTGGTGTTTGAGAAAACTTGAGATATTGTATGATTTTTGTTGTTATCATATATATATTTGTCATATCTCTTATCCTATCTCATCTTACATGATAATTATAGCTAGACTGATCCGTTTATTAGTTTTCTTCTTAAATAATACTCGGGTCAGACCAAGGTGTTTCAGGTGTTTCCACTTGACTTCTTAGCAGTGACTATCTTCTGACTTTTAGCTAACTACTTTAGCTCGGTAGTTTTTTTGTTTTTATACATTCGAGATAGAGACTCCTTGATGTATACATATTCTTTTTTCTAGCACTTGTATCTATTCTTTTGTGATGTAGTGGATCTTGTATGACCACTACTTTGATGTTCACTTCTATGTGTTATATTCATATCTATTTCCACCTTAGTGATATGAATATTTGTGACTGATTTATGTTATGCTTATTTTATATTTGTTTCCAAAGGCCACATAGCCACTGTGTAGTAGCTTTGAGTTTGTATTTGATATGTCAGATTTCCTCTTGAAATGAAATGCATGACATAGTATCTGACATATCGGTACTCGCACAAAGCAATTACACAGATGGTCGCTCCTCAACAGCCTTATTCTTCGTACTAATTGACGGCATTACCCAGTAGTGTCCTCGGTTAGTGTGAGTATAGAAGTGGGGCATCACAGCTTGGTATCAAAGCCAAACTTCGGAACAATATAGAATATTATGACAAGGATCATTGTCCTAAGTCTCTCTTAGGAATCGTGCCTTAGGATTTAATTCGAGTCTTAAGACCCATTCTATCCTATTTTCTTTTATGATGCCTTGTTTTATCAATAAAGTTTGTTTGATATTCATTCTGAGAATAACCTTTTTCCTCTTCTTTCTTTCTTTCTTAAAGAAGAGAAATGGTTAGACCTGGCCATCCCAGCGCCGGTCAATCTAGTGCTACTCCTCAGGATGGTGTATTCATGTCTGCCCAACAGCTTTTGGATCTTGTAAAGAATGCCCAAGCTGCCGGACCCATTCCTGAGCCTACTCATCCTAAATCCAGGTTTGCACGCTTGTGCACTGATTATACCAATTTGGGTGGAAGGCCATTCAAGGGTTCCGAAAGCGTTATAGAAGTCCAAGCTTGGCTTAGAACATGCGATCACATCTTTTCTCGCATGAATCTTGTGGATTTACATCGAGTCCAAGTGGCTTCTAGCATGCTCCAGGAGAGAGCATTAGGTTGGTATGAGCTTTTGATTTCAGAAATTGTCGAAGCGGATCTTACTTGGGAGCAATTACGGGAAAGGTTCGAGTTAAAGTTTGTGACGAAAGCTGAAAAGGTAACTTTAGCCCGATGCTTTATTGACCTTATTCAAGGTGAATCTTCTGTGACAGATTATGTCGCATCATTTAAATCCCTCTCTAAATATGGGGTCGAGTATTAATACCCCATTGAAGAAGAATCAAAGGTTTATCTATGGTTTGAATAAGAACCTCAAAAAGGCTTTACTTCTAAAACTAGAAGTTCCTTTCGATCAGCTTGTAGATATCGCTCTTTGACTTGAAGAGGCCGATAAAGAAAGTGATGGTGATGTTGGGGGTGCCAAACAGAACCTCAACAACAACAACAAGAGGCAACCCGACAGTAAGTTCAAAGGCCCTAATCCTAACAAGAAAGGGAAGCAAGCAATTTCAGTAGCAAAGACTCATACCTCTAGTCGTGGACAATGCTACAATTGTGGTTCTAGAAACCATTATGCAAATAGGTATCCGAAACCCCTTTATTGTCGCTATTGCAAAAGTTTGGGTCATCTTATATCTTCATGTCCCAAACTTCAAAGTAGGAAAGAGGGAAAGCTGAATGTTATGCAAGCCCCTAGTAACACTCCTCTTGGTCAAGGTATTTCTCATTCTGTCCTTGATGGCATTATTATGTTTTGTGATCATCCTATTCGAGTTCTTTTTGATACGGGTGCATCTCACTCTTTTATATCAAAAGAACTCGTTGATACTTTTTTTTAAATGTTATGGGCTTGATGACTTCATTAAAAATTGCGAATCCGGTTGGTGGATTCGCAACACTCAGTTTATTTTGTAAGGATGTTGAAATTATTCTATGTGATTATGATTTCCATTCCGATTTGCATGTTATGCGTTACTTAGGTTTCAGAATGATTTTGGGAATGGATTGGCTTAATCGTTATGAAGCCCACATCCTTTGTACCGAGAGGACTATCCATCTTCGACATCCCCAATATGTTAAGCAGATTTCTATTGTTCTTAAAGATTCAGATTCCAATTCGGTAGCATCCTTATATTCTCTAAATCCGCATGATGGCGATAATGATGATGAGGAAGATGTCATTTCCCTCATTCATGTTGTTTATGAATTTCCCGACATCTTTGAGCCCGTTTTAGGGTTACCACCTAAGCGAGCGATCGAGTTCAGAATTAATCTAATCTTTGGAGCTCTACCTATCACTCGTCCTCCTTATTATATGTTCAATAAGGAAAATGAGGAGATGCGTAAACAATTATCCGAATTGGAAGCAAAACAGTTTATTCGTTCTAGTTCCTCTCCATGGGGAGCTTCAGCTATCTTTGTGAAGAAATCTGATGGTACACTTAGGTTTTGCGTTGACTACCGCAAGCTTAATGATCTCACCATCAAGAATAAATATCCCTTACCTCGGATTGATGATCTATTCGATCAACTTTGCAGTGCTAGAGTCTTTTCACAGTTAGACTTAGCAACCGGTTTTCATCAGCTTCGTATTGCAGAAGATAGCATTCTTTTGACAACGTTCCGTACTCGTTATGGATCTTATAAATGGTTTGTTATGCCATTTGGTTTAAGGAATGCTATAGCTTATTTCGTTGACCTTATGAACCGAATTTTCAAAGACTTCCTCGATCAATTTGTTCTCATCTTTATCGATGATATTCTTGTTTATTCTAAAACCGAGGAAGAGCATGAAAAACATCTTCGGATTGTGTTGGAAACTCTTAGGAGCAATCAATTGAAAGCAAAGTTTTCTAAGTGCCACTTTTGGCAATCCATGTGAAATTTTTAGGACATATTATTTCCGAATCCGGAATTTCCGTGGATACTTCAAAGATTGAAGCGATTCAAAATTGGAAGAGACCGGAGAGTGTGATGGAAATCCGTACTTTCCTTGGGTTGGCGGGCTATTACCGTCGTTTCATAAAAGACTTTTCGAAAATTTCCATACCTCTTACTAGTTTGACAAAGACGGGAGTTAAATACATTTGGTCAAACAAATGTGAAGCTGCTTTTCAGAAATTAAAAGAACTCCTTTCCGATGCTCGTATTCTTGTGATTCTCGAAGGGAACCAAGATTTGATTGTTTATACCGATGCTAGTCGTGTTGGTTTGGGATCCGTTCTCATGCAAAGGGAACGTGTTATCGCTTATGCTTCTAGGAAATTAAAGCCTACCGAGACTAGATATGCCACTCATGATTTAGAGCTCGCGACCATTATTTTTTCCCTTAGAATTTAGCGTCATTATCTATTGGGAGAGAAATTTGTTCTCTACACCGATCATAAATCTTTGAAGTATTTGTTTTCTCAAAAGGAACTTAATTTGCGTCAACAACCTTGCCTCGAATTCCTTGCATCTTATGATCTTGATATTCTTTATACTCCCGGAAAGGGAAATCGTGTTGACAATGCCCTCAGTCGTAAGCAACAAGCAGTTGTTTCCATGATGATATCCGAATGGAATGATCTCGAGACTTTGTCCACTTTTGAGATTCGAGATTGTGAATCCGATTCATGTTCATCTCTTGTTTTATGTAGCCTTGAGGCTTATCCATCTCTTTTAGACCGCATTCTTGAAGCTCAAAAGTATGATCCCGAATTGGCTCATCTTAGCCAAAGTTGTAGGGATAAAAATAATATTAATGGTTTGAAAGGCTTTGAAATCGATGCTCATGGGGCATTCAAAAATTTGGTAGACTTATTGTGCCAAATATTAGTGATCTTCGTAAAGACATTTTAGAAGATTCTCATCGTTCTAAATTACCATTCATCTCGGTAGTAGTAAAATGTACGCGGACATGAAACGACTTTATTATTGGGATGGAATGAAATCTGATATTGCTAACTTTATTAAGCGTTACATGACTTGCCAACTCGTAAAGGCCGAGCATCAAAAGGCCCGGTGGGTTATTGCAACCTTTGGACATTCCAGTTTGGAAGTGGGATCAAATTTCCATGGACTTTATTGACGGTCTTCCCCGTTCTCGTTCGGGTCATGACAGTTTATGGGTGATTGTAGATAGACTTACCAAATCCACCCATTTTCTTCCCGTTTGGTCCAACCGGACCGTACCTCTTTTGGCTAACTCTATGTTAAAGAAATTGTTAAATTGCATGGAGTTCCTACTTTTATTTTTAGTGATCGTGATCCATTATTTACTAGTGGATTTTGGAAGGGTCTTTAAAAAGCTTTGGGAATGAAGCTTAATTTTAGCACCGCTTATTATCCTCAGTCCGATGGACAAACGGAGCGTGTGAATCAAACTCTTGAAGATCTCCTTCGTGCTTGTGATCTTTATTTTGGTGGAAGTTGGGAAGATCATATTTCTCTTGTTGAGTTTTCTTATAATAATAGCTTCCAATCTAGTATTAGTATGGCACCTTTCGAGGCACTCTACGGAAGGCCATGTTGATCTCCTTCGTGTTGGCTTGAAGCCGGTGAGAAGCTGGTTTTAGGTCCAGATTTTATTCGTGATGCCACAAAAACGATTGACCTTATTCGTCATAGGATGAAAGAAGCTCAAAGTAGACAAAAATCCTATGCCGATAACCGAAGAAGGAATTTGGAATTTTCTGTGGGAGATTTGGTATTCATTCGTGTTTCACCTATGAAGGGTGTTGTGCGTTTCAGTCGATCGGGAAAGTTAGCACCTCGATATATTCGCCCATTTCCCATCACCGAACGCATTGGTTCCGTGGCTTATCGCCTTTTATTACCGGCTCGATTTTCTGCTATTCATGACGTATTCCACGTTTCTCAACTACGGAAATGTCTTAGAGGTTTCGATTCTATTCTTGAGCCCGGTGTTATTGAAGAAATTGAAGTTTCACCTAATCTGACTTATGAGCAACATCCTATACGTAAGATTGCTACGGAGGTTAAACGCCATCGTAATAAAGATGTTTCGCTTGTGAAAGTTCAATGGTCCGCAAATCCTAAAGATTGTTCTTGGGAATCCAGAGAATTCATCGAGCGAACACATCCGGACTTACTCCCTCGTGCTTTATAAGGTGAACTTCTCGCTTCAAAATTTTCTTTTGTGTTATTATACCTTAGTGTGGTTGTTACTCTTTATTTTCTTCTTAAGTACTGCGAGGACGCAATTTCTTTAAGGAGGGGAGTCTGTAACAACCCGCATATTTTACGAATATATATTTAAATGTTTTATTTAAATATAACATCGATAGTTGAATATAATGTCCGAAATGTGACTTTTTGTAACTAGTCGAATCCGGACTCGAGACCACTTCCATTGATTTCAAAACGACACTTACAACTTTTTTGAGTATAAACATTGATATCCTTGGAGTTGATTATGATTTTGGTATTTTGTTTGGGCTTGGATTTTTGTTCTAGCCCACTAACCCAATAAGAGAACCCAAACCTTCTACCAAATACCTCCCACTCCACTCCTCTTCATTCATTCCTTTCATAATTTCCTAACACTCTCAAGCAAAAGGAAAAACGGGGAAAAAGAAAGGAAATTAAAATTCCTAAGCCCTAGTTTTCTTAGGAAATTCGAATTCAAGTTCCAAAATCAAGGAGAAGCTTAGGTAAGCATGCTCTTCATCTTCTCCATCTCAATTCCTCTTCAATTCTTGATTTTTCCTATAACCTAATTTAGGAAAAACTTTGCATTTGATCATAGATTGAAGGTTAAGTTGAAGAGAGATTGATCTTGCTTTGTTTTAGAGCTTCTCATTCCTTGGTTTTGAGTTTAAAGGTGAGTTCTTGAACTCACATCTATGTCTATAGCTTTCATTGTTGTTAGGTATGAATTCCTAACATCTATTTCATGTTCAATTGCTTTTGAATTGAATTGGTATGGTGAATTTTCCAATTTTGGTATTTTGAAGTCAAAATCTATGAAAATCCTTTTATGGATGTTTGGACATGTTGTTTGGAGTGTATTGAAGAGCCTATAGGGTTGGGTTGTCGCTTGGCATAAATCCCTAGCCACCATCGCTCATTCGATCGCTTCCAAGTTGATTTGGTCATTTATGGTCTAGGCAAATTTTGCCCTAAGCTTCAGCTCAGATGTCTGGGAAAACACTCAGACATCTGAGGCAAAGGAATAAAAATTCCAGATCTACGACTCAGACGACTGAGGTTATTCCCAAGCATCTGAGCGATTTGGAAGAAATTTCCAGACCTTCAGCTCAGACGTCTGGGAAAACCACCAGACGTCTGGCGCTGTTGAATTCAGCCAATTTGCCTATTTTTATGTGGGTTTCCGTTTTATTGATTTTTGTTGATCCGGTTAGTTCTTGTCATTTATTATCGACTTTGATGACTTCTTTTCTGGAATTTGGGAATATCCATTTGATGGATTTGATATCGATTTCCATGGTTTTAATTCACGTCGTCGAAGAGTTTTTGGTGATAGATTGTTTTTACAATCGCTTCTATGATTTGTCACTTTAAAACACAGATTTCTATACTAGTAGTAAATACTCAAACTCTTTCACAAAAATGATTTCAACATTACTTTTAATACAAAGCTCATTTTTAAAACCGTTTTCCAATCTATTAGTATATACAAACCTTTACCTCATTCGTACGAGAAATCCAATTAAACGACTTAGCAAAACAAGTGGTATGAAACGCTTGCATTTACCTCGTCGGTTAATTCTTAGACTTGTTCGATTGAAATCTTGTGACAATTTTCGAGTGGACATCTACAATTTGTTCTTAAATATTTAAGTTAAGCCAGTGGTTATGGGACATGAAGCTAAACTCATCTATTTACTAGCTTGATGTAATTTACACTTGTTGATCTATGACGATCATTTTTGAGGTTTAGAATAGCGATATGCGATGTCTCATTGTCCGCGTGGGGAACTGTACCCCGTTCTGTAGAGCTTCGTCTCATTTTTTCATAGGCTAGCGACCTATGGGTTTTACGGAGTTCGGTTCATCAGGCGTATCGTTGTACTACGTCGTTGTTCCGGCTTATTTGAGTTTCAGGTTCCTCGGGCGTATCGTTGTACTACGTTGTTGCACCGGCTTTATGAGTTAGCGACCCATGGGATAACATCCCGTTTGTGATACACGTGTTGGTGAGTTTTCATGCTCCCGTTTATGATAGGCCTCCCCCTTTGTGTTTTCTGGATTTCTAGTTATTGATTTCTAGAATTTGTGTTTCACCAATTTTTGTGATTTGCATTGATAAGCTCTATCAATATTTTTGATTTGGTGAATAAGCTAAAGAATATAACATTCTTTTTGGTGTTTGAGAAAACTTGAGATATTGTATGATTTTTGTTGTTATCATATATATTTGTCATATCTCTTATCCTATCTCATCTTACATGATAATTATAGCTAGACTGATCTGTTTATTATTTTTCTTCTTAAATAATACTCGGGTCAGACCGAGGTGTTTCAGGTGTTTCCACTTAACTTCTTAGCAGGGACTATCTTCTGACTTTTGGCTAACTACTTTAGCTCAGTAGTTTTTTTGTTTTTATACATTCGAGATAGAGACTCCTTGATGTATACATATTCGTTTGTCTAGCACTTGTATCTATTCTTTTGTGATGTAGTGGATCTTGTATGACCACTACTTTGATGTACATTTCTATGTGTTATATTCATATTTGTTTCCTCCTTAGTGATATGAATATCTGTGATTGATTTATGTTATGCTTATTTTATATTTGTTTCTGAAGGCCACATAACCACTGTGTAGTAGCTTTGAGTTTGTATTTGATATGTCAGATTTCCTTTTGAAATGAAATGCATGACATACTATCTGACATATCGGTACTCGCACAAAGCATTACACAGATGGTCGCTCCTCAACAGCCTTATTCTTCGTACTAATTGATGGCATTACCCAGTAGTGTCCTCGGTTAGTGTGAGTATAGAGGTGGGGCGTCACAGGTGGAGATCATTAAGATAGAGATAATCTTCCATCTTTGTCTTCCACAACTCCCAGTTCCTTCCATTAAGCTTTTCAACACTTATCTTCTCCATGGCCAAAGACTCTTCCAAAAATTTGTGTAGCTGGCTTTGATACCAACTGTTAGGAATTTTTCAGGATTACTACATAATTAGATTTAGAAGAGAAAGTCGTGAATAAGGAAAACAAAAATTATTCCCCCAAAAACAAAATCTTTTATTGATTCAACAAAGAAAATACAAAAGAGATCTAAAATTGAGAAGAAAGCTCAATCCTGAATACCCAACATAATGCACTTTTCCCACACATATCTTATGAACCCTAGACATGTCTTATAATAGACTTCACAAAATATCTTCTTTAAGAAGGTATTGAATACTTCCATAAGTCTTTTCCATGTAGATAATTTGTTGCCTTCTCTAATGCAATAAAAGAGGCAACTAATCACCCTACCAAATACACAAAATCTCTAAAAGGTACAATTAATCACACACCAAAATCTACCAAATCTACAAATTATGCAATGAATTTGAGTCATAATTCCACATAGACTCAAATATCTCTAAGATCTACTTAAATATGGAAAATGGTATCACCAAAATCTAACAGTAACCATGTCTATGCCCAATATGTGTTAAGAGTTAAACTTAGAAAAAAATTGAACCTTCTTACGTATTCCCAAATACTACATAAAACATATAAATAAGATTAGAAGACTACTAAGAATTAGTTCAAATCAAACAAATTAATTAATACCATTTTAATTATTTAAAACATTCTAGATCTATATTCTTATCATGAACCATATTATCCTCTTCATCATAAGTTTTGATAATATATTATTCTTCTTATCTTATTTATTCTTTTATATTTATTGTAGATTCTTCTCTTGCATGCTCATTTAATTTTGAGTTGTTTCCTTTTCTTTTGATATTGTGATGGCTATTCTTGCTTCTTCCAAATTCTAGAGATAATATGTACTTAGCATAAATAAGGAAGATTTTACAAACCTTTAAATAGATTAACACATACCTACTTAATTAAAACAATGACATGGTTTAAATTAGTACAATTAGATCTAATTTCCATTACTTCCTTATAAAGATCAATAGTTTCCAATATACACAAAAAAAATACATGAAAAAGAAGTAAAATATTATAGTGGAAACAAGCATATGTGTTGTAATTTAATACTAAGGTAAAGAAATAAATTTAGGGATGTTTCTTCAAGCATTCTTCAAAAAATTTAAAATTCATTTCGCCTCTGGCAATAACAGATTTCACGAAAAACCACTAACAATGTTTCCGCAAAAATGTGCACTTTAAACTGCACATATTTGCAGTTAGAACTGCAAATAAGTGCATTCTACACTGTAAATATTTGCTATTCCAACTGCACATTTTTGTAAAATGAAAATTTAAATTCTACACCGTAAGAGTGCTCATTCTACACTTTATGTATTTGCAATTCATACTGCAATTATTTATTTTATAAACGTGTGCATTTAAACTACATATACTTGCAACTAAACTATAAATATTTGTAATTTTAACTGCAAATAAGTGCAGTTTAAAATACACATTTTTGCTGAAAACATTGACAATGGTATTTCGTCAAATTTATTTTTGAGAATGGTTTTTCCAGTATTAAGTTTGGAAATAGGGAGCGGATCCTAATTTTTACATAAATTTATTACGTTGAAAGAGATAGACAATGGAAGGAAATAATATATATCCGTATGAATTTTTAAATGTATTAAAAGTGACTTATTCACATTTTCATAAAAATTAGTATATTGATTTCTATACCGCTACTCTAATACATCACATATTATGAAATGAAGATATTGCAAAGCTCGTTACCAAGAGATCACTATCGATGTGTGAACTCGTTCAAATTTCTTAAATAATACTAGGAACTTTTATTATGTGCTAAAATTAATTAACAAAACAAGATAATATCACCAATATTCAGAAAGGAGGTCAAAAAGTTTAAAGAAAAAGGTACGCTGAGATTATAAGAATCAAAAAGCAAAGAGTAGTCGTAAAAGTGAAATCAACTATTAGATTTGAATATAAGACTTGGAACCAACATATGCCATATTTAATC
Organism: Allium fistulosum; assembly: GCA_030737815.1. NCBI lineage: Eukaryota > Viridiplantae > Streptophyta > Magnoliopsida > Asparagales > Amaryllidaceae > Allium > Allium fistulosum. The sequence goes on from CM060906.1 coordinate 334,677,443, forward strand.
AACATACATACTTTAGTTCAAAGAAAAAAATTAAAAAAAATTACCAAAATATTTTATTACTATTACCATAAAGGTGGGGAAATGTGTATTTGGTAATATAATGAAACCTAGAAAAGAATAATTATTTGTTCCAAATTCAAAACTTACTTTATAAAACTTAGAACATATAAATAAAATAAAAATGGTTTTAACAAATTTTAAAACTAAATTCATTTGAATCCATCGAACTCACATTTTTGCTTTCTTGGCATGAAACTTATTCACTACCTATTTACCAGTCTAAGTAATATATTTTTCTAACTAAAAGTATTTCTCTTCTGTAATTTACTATTAATTTCTCTTCACTATAATGTGCTCTTGCTTGCTCTTTTGCTTTTGTAGAATCTTTTCTTCTTTTGAGATTTTTATGGGTATTCTTACTTGTTCCATACTTTCAAAGATTGGTATGTGGTGTAGATTAAATAAGGATGGTTTTAGAGATTTCTAAATCAAAATAAACTTACTTAATGATAACAATACTAATCTATCAAGAACAACCACAAAAATAATGTAGTTTAGAATTAAGTGAAAATTTAGATCTGCCTCTTATTTTCAAGCTTGATACATGAAAACCCCTCCTTAAAAACATGATTTAAATTACACCCCTATTTTTATTTTCGATAAAAAAAAATTTCAAAATTTAATTTAAACTTAATCACATGTTTCTATGACCAAAACTAAACTTTTTTAATTTATTTTGAAAAAGTGCAAATATTTCTAATATTTCCCACAAGTATTTCCCATTTAAGAAACTGAACATATTTGCAATTTAAACTGCACATATTTGCACTTCTTGAAAGTGTAAATATTTTCATTTTGCTTGAAAATAAAAATAGGAGTATTGCAATGACCTAGAATTTCACTACTTTGATTTGCAAATATTTAATTAATTTTAAATATTCAAATAATAGATATTATAATGAAAATAAAACTCTTTTAAATAATAATTAATGATGATGAAATATTTTTCAAAATTATTTTACAAAAATATATAGTTCAATGAAACAGAAAATGTGGTCGGAATTCGTTTTTCGAATTTTCGACTTTTCATCAACTAAGAGTTATCGAAAACATTGTAAACTCTAATGAAAATATATTCACGTACATTTACATATTTATATATAAGTTTGAATATATTTTGATGTATACATATATATATATATATGTATATGTATAAAGTTATAAAAATAACGATGTGACATTTTAAGAAAAGTAAGTAAGTAAATATATATATATATATATATATATATATATATATATAAAGATGCCTTTTAAACATGAAGGGACATAAGTACTTATCATTAAATGGATGTTGGAGGATAATACAAGAAGGGGGGACAGCTTGGTGAGGTGGCACAAGGTGGTGGAGGGTAAAGGACAAGGGGTGTTTGGGTAATTTACTTTTTTTCTTGCTTATAAATAGCCATTTCCTCCTTTAATTTTTCCTCCTTTAATTTTTCTTCCTCTTATTTCTACCTTATCTTCCTCTTCTTCGATTCAAATGGAGAAATTATTTGTTTTAAACGATGTAAAATTTCAGTGGCTACAACTTTAATTTGTCCCACTTCAAATTTTGACCTTAGCTATGTCAAAAATGTATTTCTTTCGGACTTATTTTTGGGATCAGATTTTCTAGTCCGAAAATACCACTCCTTCTTTTGACCATATCCCCCTCAAAACCAATCAAGATTGAGTGATTCATTTTTGAAATTGTAGAGAAAATAATTTCCTAAAATTATTCCTTCTTCCACTTGTCCAAATTCCGAAAGTAAGATGGCTAAAAATCGAGAAGAAAATGACCCATTTCCGAGTGATTTTTTGTGTGGTTTTCCAAGCTTTGCATTTCAAGTTCTAAAAAGTTTTGGTGAGTAAACTTCCACCTTCAAATAAAATTTTTAACTTTGTTATATGTGGAATAAATTGTTATATAGTTGTTGGTTGAATTATTGGATAAATATGAGGTTTATCTTATAAGTATATTGGTGATCTGTGAAAACTAGACTTGAAAATGAAGTCTATACATAGCATTGATTGACAAATTGTGAAACTTATTTATGATAAATGTGATGTGATCTTACATGTGTATGGGTTGTGTTTGTGTTCATGTATAGTATAGTTATATGCTAAAATGTAAGTTAGCATTTGAAACTGGTTGTATGGGATATGGAGATACTTGATTCCAAATTTGTTTTGCTTAAAATTTTTATAGAAAATGTTCACAAAAGTTTTCTAACTTTTACTTTGATTTCTAAAACTTATTACTAAGTTAGTAAGTAGGTTAAAAGTTAAAAAAAAGTGCCGTTGAAGATTATTGCATATGTAAAACAGGTTTAGAAGTAATGGTATCCATAGCAATAGTCGTTATGAATGTAGTTTCGATGAAAAATCGATTTTTGAAAAGTTTGAGTTTTTCTACTTTAAAAGTTTTGTATATGTTTTACAAACTTAATTAAAAAAATGTTTTAGAAAGTTAATTAAGTTTTTAATTATTAGTTAATTAAGTTTAGTAGTTAATTATTAATTAAATAGTAAACAAGGATTATTAAGCTTAATTAAATAAGGATTAGTTACTAATTAATTATCTTTTAAAGTTAAGATTAATTTTAATTAATTATTAATTAAGTTAATTAAATTTTAATTCATTACAAGTTAAATATATAATTTATTTTAATTAATTATTTATTTAATAAAGGGTTTAGTTATTAATTAATTACTAATCAAGTTAAATTTTAAGTCAAGGATTTAATTAAAACTTAATTAAGATTTAATGATTTTAAACAAAGGTTTTATTTATTATTTAAGTTTTTAATTAAAGATTATTTAATCATTTAATTGAGATTTATTAATATTTAATTATTAATAAAGGGTTAGATTATTGTTTAATAATTAATATAGGATTAATTAGGGTTTAATTATTTATTTAACAATTAATTCTTGTTTAATTATTTATTTAAGGTTTAATTATTTCTTAATTAAGTTAAAATTTAATTAAGTCCAATTATGGTTTAATAAAGGGTTTGACTTGTAATTAATTAGTTTAAAAGGAATTTTGTTTTAAATCCTCTGTTTTTCCAAGAATCAAACTATTTTTAACGGAACTTCTTTTCAAAGATGGTTTTGAATACAAGGGATTCAAGTGTAGATACTATTAAGTAGTCAAACAATTGTGAATGAATTATAATGTTGATCGATTGATTGTTTTGACATCTAAGAGCAGAATAAACCCCTGTTCTACTATAATGCAATTATTTAGTTGTGTGGACATGTGTTAGTAGAATAAATCCTTATTCCGCTATAAGTTAATTATTTGATTTTTTGGACATCTATTTAGCATGACAAATCACCATCCTTCCATTATGTTATTTTGACATGTATATGCCAGTTAGTTTATATTGACATGTTATTCCTGATTTGGATATGTAGTGTATTTACATATATGTTGACTTATGTAAATAAATTGTTGAATGTTTTGGAAGTGAAATTGAAATTAAATGGTAACTTAAATTAGCACCATTGGGTTTACTAAGCCTCCTTTTGAATTTATAAAGTATTGTTTTGAATTAACTTCAACTCTTTAATCAATTTTGGGGTTTAAGGTTTATAATGATTTTCAAGTTATATAATTATTTTATAAAGGTATTTATAAATAATAAACTATTTATAAAAATGGGTTTTAATAAGTAAAAAGGTTTATTTAAAGTGATTTAAAAGGATGAGTTGCAAAAGGTATTTTATAAAGGATTTTTCTTAAAGAAGATTTATCAAAGGAATTTCAAATGAGGATATGTTTTATAAATGATTTTAGACGTTTGTAAAGAGGTTTTGTAAATTGACTTGTAGACTTACAAAAGTGTTTTATAAATTGATTTTGGAAATTTATAAAGGTATTTAAATGTGAAGGGAGCTTTTAAAAGGGAACTTTTGTAAAGGATAAGTGGATCGGCTTATAGCAAGTAATGTTTTCAAAAAAAATTGAAAGGAGGAATTTTCCAAATGTTTTGATAATATACTTATACAATTGAGATAAGTATATAAATTTTTTTCCAAGTATAAAAGGGATGTAAGGGGTTTGGGAATAGTGTTTTGTAAAGATCTTTTGATTGAATGTTTATAAAATGATCTTAATTAATTAAAGATTAATTAAATAAGGATTAGTGGTACCTATGTGGAATTAAATCAATGTTTGAATGATTGTTTATTTGATAGTTAAATAACCAACTATCAAACCTAGACCAAAACGTAAATTTGGAAATATATAGAAGAAACTCGTGAGTTATATGGCACAGTCATCTCCAATGATGATGTACTTTGCGTATAAATCTCATTTAGTTCTTCTAGGATAAATGATAAGGATATCCGTCCACTAACGGTTAGAAGGTGACCTTCGCTCATATCTTTGTCTTTTTATTTTCTAAAGAACCGGGGTTGAGTTTACCGGAAACAACCGAGGAAATTGTTATTACTAATAATTATTTTTCTTGATATTAATAAGAAACTCTAAGTTTATCCATAATGTATGAGAATTCATATTAGATATTCTAGTGAGTCATGTCCATTTTAAGCTAAGTTAATTTCATTTCATCTTAAATAATCAGTTTTTATGTTAGAGTATTTGGATTGTATCTAATACTTAAATAGAACTAATTTAATTGTGATTTCACGGATCCTACGTTTCATAACATAAGTTAGTCAACCATTGTTGGTCAGTCTTAAACTCCTTTAAACCACTTATTATGAGCTATTTATTTCATCTACAGTAACCAATTTACAACCGAGAGTTTCCAATCAAATATCGTCAACTCAAAGAAACAATTCTTAAAGAAAATAATTTTTTATAAAAATACACTTGGAATATAAATTAAATTTCTTATTACGTATAAAGTATCTACTAGTATTTTATACAATTCCTATTTTTGATGTCTCTTCGTGAAGTAGAAGTGACCATTCACTATCTTCATCCCAACTGTGCCAATTTTATATTCGCTTTCCTTTTTAAATGGTCGAACCATTTAAAAGGAAATTCTTACTATAAGGTCGCTTTAATTTTTTTGAAAAAGTGCATTTGGATGTTCTTAACATTTTAAGGAAATCGAATAGGTTTCACTTAAGTAAACCAATTGAACCTGACATTTCAATGATCGAATCAGCTTTAGTCATTGGCCTTTTGTTGTTTCAACATAACAAAATTCTCATTGTATTCAATCATTATAAACATATAATCTTGCACTATAGTTTATTTTCTTAATTTGAATGCACCAATTTCATTGAGAGTTTGTAGGTCACCAAGACTGTTCACCATACAACTTTTGTATGTGATCTAATATGGATCAAACATCCATATTCTTTTATTGCTTTAGAGTTCAAAACTCACAAAAGACAATACAGTGACTCAAGAAAATAAATAATTAAGTAACCAAGGTATGGATGTATTTAGTAGTTGTATGATTTGGCTCTTTCATGGGTCTTGAAGTGACAATATGCCAAAAGATTATTGGTAACTACATATTATATTTTTTTCAATATTAATTCAATTCATTAGTATATATCAATTGATAAACAATTTTTAACAATTAGATTGATTGCATAGATTCATTGAAGTAGATAATTTCGATTTTGTATAGCATGCATCTTTATCATTTTATTTTTCCAATAAGACTCCCACTAGAATTTTATATTCCTCAAAATCTTAAGTGAAATATGGAAATATTTTGATTTGTCTAGTGAGTGTTAGGACTCGCTTGCCTTGGGATCTTGAACTTGAGTTTGCTCAACAAATCATAGGCCTACAAGCGATGGATAACCCTTTATTGTTTGCATCATATACAACTCCTAACCGTAGTCTTTGTCTTACTTTCGAACTTGACCTTGAGTTTGCTCAACAAATCAAGAGAAATTATTCGCTTTTACCTATCATTTCTCGATGGCCTAAGTGTGATGCACATACCTTGAGTTTACTCAACAAATACATGCACGTATCTTACCTCATCTAAAAAATACATTAATAGTACTACACGTAACAGCTCTAGCATGAGTTTGCTTAACAACTAGTGTGTATGCAACTATTGTGTATGCAAGTAATCCATTAACATATAAATAACAGAGGGCAAATTATATTAAAAATTAATAATCTTTAACCTATTTTAAGCGATATCGATTTGAGGAATAATGCATCTCTTATGAATACCCTTTGTGATTCAATGTCGAACAAATTAGAAATCACAGTATATGTATCATATATATGTATTGATTTCAAAAATCTATTTGGGTTTATTTCTATTCCACTTAAATTTAATTTACACCTTTAATACAAGTTCGATTTATTTCTAAAAATTATAATTTAACTAACTTATATAATATTCATATGTATCTTATTAATAAAATCATATTTAATTAATTTTATTCATAATTTAATTAAATTTTATTTTTAAAATTGCAGAGATTTTACTTTATTCATCTTAAACTATTTAAGAAGAATATTTGACTGTAATTTTTATAGTTATACACACAAACACACACACTAATTAATTAATTTTTCAATTAAACATTATAATTAAATATTTAATAAAATTTAAAAATATATATACTTTAATTTCTCAAAACAATTTTGAAAAAATAAGAACATTTTAAATAATTATTAAATTATAACCTTTAGAGGTTTTATTTAGTGAAAATAAGGGACACATCCCTAAAATCAAACTTAATACACAAAACATCCTCCTCATAAAAAAGATATAAATTACATCCTTATTTTCAAATACTACAATTTTCTTCCCTACAATACCCCTCTTCTCCATTACAGCAATGTTGATTCTTCATATATGGATGTTATTCTCACATCCATAATTAAAATTTGCACCCCATTAATTATCAATCTTTAAAACGCAATAACTTCTTGTAGAAATGACGGATTAACAAACTGTTTTTCACCATTAAATATTTAAAAACAACGGCAGGACAAGCTATTCGCAGACTGCCCTTCACTTTGAGGCTACCAACAGTCAATTCAGACATGTCTGCAATTATATGCAATAATTGCAGAAATGTCTGCAATTATACCATATAATTGCAGACATTTCTGCAACTATATGCAATAATTGCAGACATGTCCACAATTATACCATATAATTGTATAAATGTCTGCAATTATATGCAATAGTTGCAACTGTATGCAATAATTGCAGACTTGTCTGCAATTATATGTAATAGTAGCAACTGTAATTGTAGACATGTCTGCAATTATACCATATAATTGCAGAAACGTCTGCAATTACATGCAATAGTTGCAGACATTTCTGCAACTATATGCAATAATTGCAGACATGTCTGTAACTATACCATATAATTGCAAAAATGTCTGCAATTCTATGCAATAGTTGCAGATTTGAAGAAAAATCAAAGATGTTTAAAATTTGTAGATCTGTCTACAAATATATGGAATAATTGCACCTTTACTACAAATATGATTTTTTGGTACCAACAATGGATCTCATTTTAAAGATCATAATTTTTTTGATTTTATGGTGAAAATGGTATGCTGATCCGATTTTTCTACAGAAAGTTATTTGCGTTGAAATGTTAAAATGTAAAGGGTATTTGGGTCTTTGTGTGCGTGTGAATCTGAAAACAGGGACCGGAAACTTATTAAAAAACGGAGGATGTTTTGTGTATTTTCAAACCTTACCAGGGATGTATGCCAAACGCACCCTTTTTATTTACATATATCCATGTATATATATTTAATTAATTAACATTTAGTTAATTAGTTGTCAAATAAATTATTTATGTAATTAAATATTTTAATAATTTTTTTATTTATACCTCAAACAATTTTAAGATAAATATTCAATAATAATCTTTATAGTTATACATACATATATAAATATATATATATCAACATGTATATGTATATATATCTATATATAATTTTAATTAATTATTTATTTAATCAATCATAATAATTAAATATTTACAAAATTTTCAAAAGTTATTAAATTAATTTCTTAAAACAATTTTTATAAATTCAAAATTTATTGTATAACATTTTTAAAATTTCCTTTTATATTTTAAACTTAACATTTAAATTAAAATATATTTTAAATTTCCAAATCTTAATTTGAAAGTTAGCTCAAGGCCTATAATAAATCTAGGCCTTTCATTTGGGCCAACCATTTGGACTTGCTCCACTTATTAAGCCAAACCAGTAGCTGATTAGGGGAGAATACTTTTATCTAACCTCAAGCCTAGACATTACCATTCTAGACACCTGTTAGATATAAAGTTTATTAGTTGTCCCATAGCGCTAGCTAATTAGAGTGTATAGGTCATATAGGCTTCGATCCCATTGTCGGAATCTAGTCCGTTTCAGGGCGAAATGGATAGATTTAAAAAAATCTTTGTTTGGATCTTACTTAGCATATAAAGTCTATTAACTAGCACTAGATCCCCCTATCTATTTAAATAAAATCATATTTTAAAATATTTTATATTTAATTAGTTTTACTTAATATTTACTTTGAATATACATATCTTATATATTCGTAACATGACATGATAATACGATGATGTTTAAACATGTGTATAATTATATGTATTCATACAGATACTGGGATTTATATATGCATATATATTATACTTACATATGCATATGATAATTTCAAATGAATATCAAGAATATAAATGCCTAAGTGTGTGTTTTTATGTGTGTGTAAATGCCATCGACACTTCACATATTCCGCCTTCAATACTTACATGCTACACTTATGGCATATAATCTAGTTAGCCTTCGGCATTCAATCAACTAAACCTTATGGCATATAATCCACTTAGCCTTCGATGTTCGATCAACTATGCCCTATGACATATAATCCGCTTAGCCTTTGACATTCAATCAACAAAACCTTACAGCATATAATCTACTTAGCCTTCGACATTAAGTTAAATAAGCCTTACCATATATAATCTACTTTGCCTTCGGCATTCAGTCAGCTAAGCTTATGACATATATTCTACTTAGCCTATAGCATTCAATCAACTAAGCCCTACAACATATAATCCACTTAACCTTTGACATCCAATTCACATAATTCAATTTTTGCCTATGGAGTTTTAGACTTTCATATCCTCACTATATGATGAGGTTAGACTTTCAAATCATCACTATACGATGAGGTTCGATTCTAAACTCCACCAAATACTAATTATAGTATAATATCCATATATGAATTAACCTGTAACACCTTAAAAATTTTGAATAATAAATTTAACTAATAAAAATGTTAATTTTACATAAAATAAAAAATAGAAAATTTAGTAAATGGTGGAATTAGGCTGCAGAACCTATTCCATTGCATCTGAAATGCCATATACAGTCGAAAAACATATATAACTTATCAAATTTTGTAAAAGGAGCTAGAATATATAAAAATTTGAAATAGCGGCATTTCAGTAAATAATTAGTGTGGCCTAAACCTAAGCAAACCTAAATTTTCACCAATAAACATATGTTTAAGGCTTAAGATTCTCATTAGAATCCCTAGCCACCTGTAATACCCCGTAATTTAGCGTTAATTATTTAATTAGTTAGTTAATTAATTTGGCTCTGAAAATGGAATTTGTGCAAACGATGGAATTTGACCACAAACTTGCACCATTGCATTCATGATGAAATTCTAAGCAACTTTCATATTTGAAGTTTTGCGATCGGAGTCCAAACGAAGAAGTTATGGACGAAAAATGAATTCGGAACGGAAATAATTCAAGTATAATTAATTAATGTTTATAATTATTCGTCTGGGCCCACAGGCCGACCGTTCACTACGACCAATCGACATGTAGCAGTCGGTGAATATGAGGCAGTTGACCAGTTAGGTAACCGCGGGCGCAATAGACTTAGGCCGCAACGGACCGGATTTAGTATTTTAAATCGTATGGTTGCGGTTGATTCTAGTTCCTATAAATTCAGCCTAACCCTCCCTTCTCTTCTCATATTTTTCTGATAGTAGTAGCAAAGTTCTTCCATTTCTTCTTCTCCACTTTTATTCTAAATTATAAAAGTAAGATGTTTATATCTATATTCATACAAATTGAAGAAGAATAAGAATCTAATAAAAAGGAGAAGAGAAGAGCATCAACTATACACGTATTTTAGGTAATTTATATATTTATATTTGTATCTATTTTCTCTCTGAATCCTAAATCTCTTCTCAGATTTATAATTCTAATATATGTATATACCCTTTTATACATATTTCTTAGATTAAAGAGGATTTGGAGGTGAATTTAAGATTCTACTACAGATCTGGAGATGTGGATCACTTTTAAAAGGTGAGCAGAAAATTTTATTTATTATTTATGATTTTAAATCTATCTGTTAGCATATGTTTTATTTTTATGCCTAACTCAATTTTATTTGTGAATTGTAGGCTTACATTAGTGTAGAAAACTATTGCCTACATATTCTTGTTTTAGGTCTAATTTGAAATATATTTACGCCCAGATCTAGAAAACAGTCCCAAAGATTTTAGAATTTGAATGTTGTATATTTTATTTCAGATCTGCACTAGGGTGTAAAATAGGATTTCTGGATTATTACCCAAATTTTTGCTAAGCAGTAGATTTTCTATAGTTTAATTTGTGGGAAGAACCTCCGTTTGGCTTTTATAAATTTGTTTACTTTTTCCACTTTTGATTAAAAAAGGCGAAGCTTGGTTTAACAAGGAATAAAACAAAAAGGGAAGAGATGTGTAAAGTACAGATTTATTCTACGTAGTTTGCTCTATTTATTCCAAGTAGAAAGAAATTATCCATTCCTTGTAATTTCAAACGTAGTAAATCTTTCCATTTAGTGTTAAAACCAATTTATGGAAATTATAGCGGAAAATCTTCCTAAGGAATTTAATTCCAGCATTCTAAATATGGAAAGTATATTCTAGTTACATATTTATAAAGAGAATATATTTGGTTATGAATAGATAGTTTTATTAGCTAGTTTATACATATTTACTGCGTTGATAAAGAAGAACAATGTTTATTCGTTCGTTATTTATAGGTAACGTTCGGAAGTCATTATTATATTTAGAGAAGCGAATGGGTAGAATTATAAAATGTAGGAAATAAAGGATTGTAACCCTAATCAATGGGAAATTAATGGTAAATAATGGATATGATTAGATTAGAGGTTACAATTGGTTAGTTAAAGACTGTAACTCCAATTAATGGGCAATTAATGGAAATAAATTTGGGAGTTATAATTAATGAGGACAAATGGATAAAAAAGGACTGATAAAAATGGAATAGATATAAAAAGTTACTAATTTGAAATTAGTAATCATACATAAATGTCTTAGTTTGTAACGACCCAGAATTTTGAACAAATTAAATTAAAAATATTTAATTAATTTTAAATATTTGAACGATGATTTAATTTGAATTCCCAATATCACTTTGAAATTGGCGATTAAATTATAAAATTTAATCTGTTGAATGTTGAATAAAAAATTTAAATCTTCAATTTTAAGTTGAAGAAAAATATTTCGAAAGCTTTTAAAATTCATATTGATAATACCGAAGATAATCGAACTTTCAGAATTGATTTTTAAACTGTTTTGCTCAGTTTTGAATTTAATTGTTTGAATCGATATTTAAAAGTAGCCGTCCGAGGCACAGTCTCGAAATTCGACGAAACCGGTTCCATTGGGTCCGTAACGTTAAATTATCACCGGGTTTTAAATTTCGTATCGTTCGGAGTTGTTGGGTGAGAATACGACACATAAACGCGTTAAAAAATTGTACCGAAACAAATTGAATTTAAATTTAAATTTAAAAATTTAAACAAAGGATAGCATCCCTAAAGTCACGCCTAAATTCACGCCTGGTATCACGAGAAAATCGTGTAAGCACGTTCCTCTGAAAAAAATCACGTTCCCCTGTCTTCCTCCTTCTGTTTTTAAAATAACCGATCATATCAGCTTTAAATCAAATGAACGAAAACTCCCTCCCCAGAAAATCAAAAAAATAAAAATGGCGAAAGCAAATTCCCTCGTTCAAATGAAAACACATCTCCCTTCTTCCTTTTTGAGCACAGTAATTTCAAATCGAAAAAGGGGGATAAATGTAAATCATCGCGAGAAGGTAGAGGTAGAGGCGGTGGCGCGCGCTCGAGTGGGTCTCGCGTAGATCGACATCAGAGCAGGCGCCTTTGTGCGTACTTATGGTGGCGTTTGGGTGATCGCAAGGTCGCAAACTGGAAGGGAAGCTGGGCACTCGCGTGGGCCTCAGGCAGGTAGTCGACTTCGTTGAGGGGGTAGTCGCGATCTGGAGTGCTGGCAATAGGCGAGAGCGCGTGGGAGGCTGTGGGTTCGTCGAGGCGAATTGGGGTATCTCGTGGCAGCAGCGACCTAGGGTTCGTGGCGAATCAAGGCTCGGGTTTCGCGAGTGATTTTGGGGAGGCGTTTCGAGGTTGAGGTGGGTTCTAGACACGGCGATCCTCCTCTGGAAGCTCGCATTTGGTTCTGAGGTCGGCGGGGGATGGTGGAGGTCTGGTCGGCCTAGCATTCGCTGGTTCTGGCGATTTCAAATGGTGTTCGTCGTTCGCAGTAAGGTAATCGCTTGTTATCTCTTTCGGTTTGAATCAATTTAAAGCAATACATATATGAATATATGTAAGTTTTGAAAATATAATTTGTTAATGTTGAACAGAAAAGAAAATAAATAGTATATAATGATATGCAGTTTCAGTTGTAATGTGCAAGCAGAATAAAATAAAAATGTATATGCTTATATCCATTTTAAGCCTACTAGTTTGATTTTAAGAAAGAAGAAAGAAATGATAAATAATAATAATTTGTTTAAATAAAAAAAAATTAATATTTAATTTATTGTTCGATTTAATTCGGATATTGATAAATTGTATAAAATGTTTATACAAGGTCTGAAATGGAGAAACAAGCTGAAATGATAATGGATTGCAAATTAAAAGCTAAGGTGAGATTTTTCTCACTCGAATGAAAAAAAATGAATTGCAGTTATTGATTTGTTTGATTGACTATTGGATGTGATATTAGATATAGTAGGATATATCTATATATATAGCAATATATACATATTGGCATATGTATATATTGGATTGATTGATTTCCCGCCTCGTATAGCGGATGAGACCCTATTGCGCCGTTAGTAAGCGGATGATTTTTATAAAACCCATATACCGCGATATTCCACCTCGAAGTGGAATGGGTATTGTGCTAACATCTGTGGATGCAGGGAAACAGGTTGGAGGGATCCAACTGGATTCCTCACCAGTATTTATTTATTTACAGATATTGATGTATATTCTGTTATCATATTGATATATGATGTTTGTTGTTGTGATTGACTAATTGGTGTTGTTGCATCATCGGATTCAGTTTTGAAGTTTAAAAATAACGACTTTTACTTTAAAAGGATTTTAAAGTGATTTTTGGAAGTAGACGTTTTATTTAATTTTTTAATTAATAAATAAACGTTCAAACTTTAAAGTTATAAAAGTTAAGATTTGTGAATTTTAACCAAAAGGTAATTTCTTTTGAAATAAATAGTTAAGAAATTTATAAAATGGTTTTAATTGGAATTTTTGAATTATTAAAAACGATGTATGTAAAAGATGTACAAGATTGATATTTATAACTTTAAAATGTTGGTATTATAAAATGAGTTTTTATAAGCGTTAAAATGAATTTTTAAGAATTTATAAATAAATGAAATTTATAAATTGTGAACTTATAAATGGAAATGATTTTGTAAAATAAAGGAATTATAAGTATTTAACTTATAATATGGATTGTTGGTATAAGATTTGAGTTATGAATCGAATTGTTAATAAAGGAGATTTATCAAATTGAAGTTGTTAGAAAATAGAAATAGAATTTATAAACGTTGTTTATAAATTCGAAATCAATTGGATTTGATAAATTAAATATAGAAGGTTGTTAAAGGAGATATACTCACGATGTTGGATAGCGAATTATTATTGAAATAAAATGTGTAGAAAATAGTGAAATGTAATTAGTGAAATATATTCACGATTTTGGACAGTGAATATATTATTAAGTAAAATGGTTATGTTTTGGAAAAGTGATATTTTAAAATTAAGTTAATTGTTTTAACATTGTTAAAAATGTATTAACTATCGAAATCATAGATTTCAACATTCATTGTTGAAATAGACGTTTTCGAGCAATAAGGAAATGATGGACTATAACACTGTTGTTATAGTAAATGATTTCCGAAAGGAAATGTTTTTGTCTAGTATTGGGATATATATATATCTATCTTATTTTCGAATCCCTATACTAGTGATTTTGGGTCGTCGTAACGATGTTTTACGTAACATTCGTTTTGACCCAAATAAATGTGTTAAAAGAATATTTTCCTTAAAGAATGAATATATACTTAATTTTTGATTTAAGTATATCGAATATTTTCAAACGTTGAAACTAAATAAATTTGTGAAATACTTATTATTAAATAAGTAGGGAAATGTTTTTCCAATATGAAATAAACGTTTGAGAATTATCTTTCTAAAGATAAGTCAAAAGTGAATATTGAAATCGATTTGAAAATCGTATATCAGTAGATATTTTGAAATATAAATTCACTATGGAATTTATAAAAGAAATGGAAATTCGTTCTAAAAATAAACGTTGATTTATTTTTGAAGTGTGGAAAATTTTATATCTAGTAAAGATATGTTTGAAGATAAAATAATTTGGAAAATTATTTGGAATCTGATGATGTTGCGCATCTTTATTGATAGTTAAATAACCGACTATCAATAATTACCTTGAATGGGTATTTGTTGTGAATTGGATGAATTTGAATGCCACACTTATTTTTGAATAAACGCTCACTATTCGGGTTAGCCGGGATAGGACCATGGGGTCGTATAACCCATTCCGAATATGTGATACGTCGTTATGAATCGCATTTGATGACCGGTGTTGAAGACTGGATATTTTTGAAAACAGAAGGATTACCGTCGAGTTACTCTACATCGGCTGATCTCCGATTTAGAGGTTTTATCACCCTTAGTGACGGGAAGTCCGGACGTGATTAGAAATTTATCCGGATGTGCAAGGGCTTCGTGAGAAGTGCCTTCATTTCTGTTCGATCCCGGAATAGACTTATATGGATTGTATGTCTGACGTTACAAATTGAGATATAAAGCTGATTTCTTTCAAATACATTTCTGTTGGTGGCGGAGAATTTATTCTCTTAGCTTAACACCCTTCTCTGAGACGTACGAGCTCAGAGGTTATGTAGTTGAAATTTATCAGCGATATACTTCCAATTTGGTAACGTGGCATGCTGAGTGTTGCTGTGAAATGATCGTTGTTTGATCATTTATGATATGATCGTTTGTTTGATCATTTATCTTTGTGATCATTTCTATGATCATTTGTTTGACCCGAAGCATGGCTTTGTAGAAAGCGTAGCTTTGTGTACGAGACTTCGTCGAGCCTCACACCCCGAAAATGGTCAAAACAGGAAGAATGCAGCAAGGTTCTAGGGAATAGCGCCCCTTAGTGTATGTCATTCCTTCTGGATAGAGGTGGTATCATGGTATGGAGCCCAGATACTTAACCTATGTTGATACTGCTTATTATGTGGTTTGTTGCGAATCGGGGATCCTCGGGAAGATCGGTTACGATTGGGGGATGGTATACGCGTGTCAGTAGTTACCTATTTTTGCAGAGGTAACCCGGCCTTGTGTTGGTAGAGATCCGGTTAGGTTCTCGGGACGTCATTCCAGAGGCATTTCTGTAACGACCCAGAATTTTTGATAATTAAGATTTGAATATTTAATTGATTTTGAATATAAATAAATGAATTTAATAAGTCGAATAATTTATTTAAAGGATATTGGATTTAATTTGACAATTAAATCGATAAATTAATAATTAAAATTCCAAAAATAATTGAAAATCGAGTTTAAAATGATTGAAAATGATTTGTAAAATTTTATTTAATCATACTGGAGTTATAGAAAGGTTATAGAACTTTTAAAATTGAATTTGGAGTTAATCTGTGAAAATTGAATATCTTAATATTTAATTATCGACTGTAAAAATAGCCAATTTTCGAACAGTCTCAGAATTGAACGAGACCAGTTCCATTGGATCCGTAATAGTTAGTTATTATCGGATTTCAATTTTCGTAGCAATCGAAGTTATCGTCTGACCGTGGCAACTCGAAACGCATCGATATCGTTTTAATTTTAAATCGTCGAATTAAAATAGCCAATTTTCAAAAAGTCTCGGATTTCGACGAAACCAGTTTCATCGAATCCGTAATGTGATATTATTGTAAGATTTCAAATTTCGTAATTTTTGGATGTACCGTTTGTCCGGTACGAATCAAAACGCCTCGAAATCGATTTAAATTGGTTTAATTTAAATTGATCGTTTTTCTCCGTATCTCGCTCAAATGTCCGAATTAGCTCCCGAAACACGTTCCATTGCGTTCGGAACGCGGGGTAAACCTTAGAAACGCCAGCCGGCATGCTTCGTTTGGAGTTCGAAATTTTTTGGATGAATAGTGTTTTTGGCAATTTTCTATATAAGGACGTGAATATTTCATTTTGCACTCAGAACCCTCTTCCTTCTTCCAGCCGGCCCTAGCTATTCAATGGCTGAGAAACACTCAACTTCCTCCTCCATTATCTCTCCATCCATCAAACGATTCGCGAAATGTTCAACATGAAAGTTGTAGAGCTAATCGAGCTCTAGAAGATCAACGGTGGAGATCGTCTGAAGCGGAGCCAATCAACGACAAATGGGGCTTGAAGGCAGCAGCTCCTCTCACGTTTTTACAGCAGTAGGAAGGGCCGAGCTTGATGCTATTCATGGTGGAGGTGGGGTTCGCGTAGACCTTCGATTTGGTGGTGGAGTGATGATGTTTCGAGCGTTGTAGAGGGGTGCGAAATTTGATGAAGTGGACGGCTACATGGGTTGTTTTGTACGTGAATTTTCACGTGAGGAAGAAGAGGGAGGAAGAAGAAGTGCGGTCCAGATCTGGTGATAGCAAGATGTGCGGCCATGATGGATGGTAGGGTTTTGAAATTAAAACAAAAAGCTAAAATTAATTGATTTAAATTCGTGTAAACTTTAAAATACTATAACTCTTTCATACGAGGTCCGTTTTGGACGAGATTTTTTGCGTTGGAATCGTATTGACGAGCACTACGCAATGGAGCTGGTTTGGAGTCAATTGGAGTCAGTGAAAATTTCGGGTAAAATTAAACGCGCGTTTAATTTTATTCGAAATAAACGTTGGAACGGGATTTAAAATCACGGTGAGATCTTCTCACTCAAGAATTGAAAAGTGGAATTTTCAGTTATTTATTTGATTGCTATTGGTTGTGATATTAGATATAGTAGGATATATCTATATATATATATAGCAATATATACATATTGGCATATGTATATATTGGATTGATTGATTTCCCGCCTCGTATAGCGGATGAGACCCTATTGCGCCGTTAGTAAGCGGATTATTTTTATAAAACCCATATACCGCGATAATTCCGTACTGGAGCGGAATTGGTATTGTGCTAACGTCTGTGGATGCAGGGAAACAGGTTGGAGGGATCCAACTGGATTCCTCAACAGTATTTATTTATTTACAGATATTGATGTATATTCTGTTATCATATGTTGATATATGATGTTTGTTGTTATGATTGACTAATTGATGCTGTTGCATCATCGGATTCAAAATTTTGAAGTTTAAAAATAACGACTTTTACTTTAAAAGGATTTTAAAGTGATTTTTGAAAGTAGACATTTTATTGAATTGTTGAATTGATTTATTTTAAATAAATAAACGTTTAAAATTTTAAAGTTATAAAAGTTAAGATTTTTGTGAAATATAACCCAAGTGTCATTTTTGAATAAATAGTTGATTTATTTATAAAAGGGTTTAAATTGAGTTTTTCACAGTATTATAAGCGGTCTATTTAAAGGATTTAAAAAGTCGATATTTATAAATCTAAAACATTGGAATTTTAAACGAGCTTTGTAAGTGTTAGAACAAGACGAAATAAAAATTCGTAAGTAAATGAAATTTATAAATTGTGAAGTATAAATTGAATAGATGTGTAGAATAAAAGATTTATAAGTAATAAACTTATAAATTAGATTGTGGCACTTAGATGGAATATGAATAGAATTGGCTAATAAAAATGATTTGGCAAGTTGAAATTGTTATGAAGTATGAACGTGATTTATAAACGTTGTTTTATGAATCCAAAACCAATTGAAATTGATAAGTTAAACACAGAAGTTAAATAAAGGAGATATATCCGCGATTTTGGATAGTGGATAATCATGGAAATAAAAATGTATAGAAAATATTGAAATGTGGTTAGTGAAGTATATTCACGATTTTGGACAGTGAATATATTGTTAAGCAAAATGGATATTGTTTTGGGAAAGTGACATTGAAAATGAAGTTAATTGTTTTAAACGGTGGTTTAAAATGTATTGAATATCGAAATCATAGATTTCAACATTTATTGTTGAAATAGACGTTTTCGAGAAATAAGGAAATGGTGGACTATAACACTGTTGTTATAGTAAATGATTTCCGAAAGGAAACGTTTTATATAGTATTGGGATTTATATATCTATCTAAATTTCGAATCCCTATACTAGTGATTTTGAGTCGTCGTAACGATGTTTTACGTAACATTCGTTTTGACTCAAATAAAATTTGTGAAAAAGAATGATTTCCTTAAAGAATGAGATATATACTTGATTTTGATTTAAGTATATCGAATATTTTCTAAGTGTTGAAAATAAATAGTTTTGTGAATTACTTATTTTAAATAAGTATGGAAATGCTTTTCCAATATGAAATGAACTGTTTTGAGATTTTATCTTTTAAAGATAAATTGAAATGTGGAAATTGATTTGAAGTTGTTTTCAAATTGAAGTGTGGAAATTTTATATCTATTAAGGATATTTTTGGAAAATAAATAATTTGGGAAAATTATTTGGAATCTGATGATGTCGCGCATCTTTATTGATAGTTAAATAACCGACTATCAATAATTACCTTTAGATAGGTATTTGTTGTGAATTGGATGAATTTGAATGCCACACTTATTTTTAAATAAACGCTCACTATTCGGGTTAGCCGGGAAAGGACCATGGGGTCGTATAACCCATTCCGAATATGTGATACGTCGTTATGAATTGCATTTGAAGACCGGTGTTGAAGACCGGATATTTTTGAAAACGGAAGGATTACCGTCGAGTTACTCTACATCGGCTGATCTCCGATTTAGAGGTTTTATCACCCTTAGTGACGGGAAGTCCGGACGTGATTAGAAATTTATCCGGAAATGCAAGGGCTTCGTGAGAAGTGCCTTCGGTTCTGTTCGATCCCGGAACAGACTTGTATGGATTGTGTGTCTGACGTTACAATTTGAGATATAAAGCTGATTTCTTTCAAATACATTTCTGTTGGTGGCGGAGAATTTATTCTCTTAGCTTAACACCCTTCTCTGAGACGTACGAGCTCAGAGGTTATGTAGTTGAAATTTATCAGCGATATACTCCCAATTTGGTAACGTGGCATACTGAGTGTTGCTGTGAAATGATCAGTGTTTGATCATTTGTGATATGATCATTTGTTTGATCTTATATCTTTGTGATCATAGGTTGATCATTTTGTTTGACCCGAAGCAGGGCTTTTTGAGGAAGCGTAGCTTTGTGGACGAGACTTCGTCGAGCCTCACACCCCGGAAATGGTCGAAACAGGAAGGATGCGGCAAGGTTCTAGGGAGTAGCGCCCCTTAGTGTATGTCATTCCTTCTGGATAGAGGTGGTATCATGGTATGGAGCCCAGATACTTAACCTATATGGTTGCTGCATTATTATCTATGTGGTTTGTTGGAAATCGGGGATCCTCGGGAAGATCGGTTACGATCGGGGGATGGCATACGCGTGTCGGTAGTTACCTATTTTTGCAGAGGTAACCCGGCCTTGTGTTGGCAGAGATCCGGTTAGGTTCTCGGGTCGTCTATTCCATGGACGTACCCATCGTGGAAAAGGAAGTTCCTTAGCCTGACCATTTGTTGGAAATCCAAAGAAACAATACGTGACTTGTACGGTTTTAGTTGTATTACCTGCTATGGAATGTGGCGGTAACCTGCTATTGAACATAGTAGCTATAGTAGGCATAAGTGCGGAATGCCTATGCTGGCTAAGATTTATATTATACTTTCGAAATGATTTCTACACTATGCACTAAAAATAATATCAAAAAGGATTTGATTTTGCGTAGTAAGCATCTTTGACTATCATAAGAAGAAATCTCCTCCAATTCTGCGTTTGCATTGTGTGTGTGGCGGGAGGTCTTATGGTAGTTTCATTTTCCAAAAGCATTGCGAATTTGTTTTATTTTCTTTGTGAAGAATAACTGTTTTACGATCTCACACCAGTCACCATGACTGACTCGGAGTTTATTGTTTCCCTTCTAAACTCTGGGTGCCCACTAATTTCCACACGGGCAGTCTAGAGTTAGATTATCAGGATATTCTGGAGCTTTGGAAGCAAGCTGGATGGCGAGACGTAGTATTTGTATCTGATAGTATTTATTCCGCTGTGTATTCTGTATGAGGACAAGTTATATAACTGTCCATTGTTGTATATTGACTCTGATGATTGATGTATGTATAAAATGATATAGCTCTTTGTTTTAAAAGACTAGTGTTTATTTATTATATATTGTTCCGCTGCGATGTGTAAGATTCTGATATTGTTTTCTGTTTCTGTTCTGATGTGTTGTTCTTCTTTTCCTTTTCTACTCTCTTCCTTCTGCTTTCTTCTTCTTCTACTTTTTCTTCTTTCTAAAACCCTCACTATTGGAGTTTCCGGCACTCGATTGCTCGACAGTCGATAAAGTGAGTATCGATGTCGAATTTTCGAAAGTCGAAAATTTCGGTACGTGACAGCGTGGTATCAGAGCATATGGTTAAGCGACAACCCTGCTCTGTTGGGTGTTACTCATTAGAGATAGAGTCAGTAGTACTCTAGAATGAGTTTGAGTGTAATAATAGATACGAGTGCGTATTTGTTAGTGAATATAAAATTGTTTTATATTGTGATGATTGGTTTGTTGAGTGGTATATGGATTCTGGTCGGTATTGTCCGTACAACTCTATCGATAAGGATCTCTAAACACTTGAATAGAACAATTCGGCACAATATTGTTTTAAATAGGGTAAATGAAATAATTTTACCCAAAACTATTTTTGTATAGAAAATAAATGTTTTTCTATGAATTATCATAGTATATGGTTGCATGGTTGTTAGGAAAGTGATAATATTGAAACGTTATCATTATTATATGAAATCGGATAAGAAATTGAAATCATAACTCCAAAGTTAAGAGATAAATCCATATACTAATGAAATTTGAGAATGTAAATTATAAATGTGATTTGTAATTTAAAACGGAATTCCAGAGAAGTTTTTGGAAATGTTTGAAAAGAATTTGAAAATTTTGGAGATTTGGAAAGTTTAAATTCCTTTTTGATTTGAAAATGAATTTCAAAGGTTTTGAAAAGTATTTTGGAGAGATGAAAGCTCTAAACTCTTTTCGGTCGCTGGAAAATAATTCCGATGATGATCGCGACATCACCGGTGTTCATTTTCGGGTTTCCAAAAGAGGAATTGCTGCCAAATTGTTTAAATGGAAGTTGTTTTGAAAATTTTGGATTTTTGTTTTGGAAATTCAAAGGATAATTTGAATTGTTTTCAAAAACGGTTTTGAAAGATTGAATATAAGTTGTATAACTTATAAAATGAGAAAATGAAAGTGAAATAAATGATGTTTAATGGGAATATAACTTAAGAAATGATGAATGAGTTTGATTTTGGGTATCAAAATTTATTACTGAAATGAATATGAACTTGAGTTATATAAGTGAAATTCAACTTGAAATGTTAAGTGAATTATCAATTGAATAAATAAATGTATTGGATGTTAATCAATCTAATGAAAGTAAATTGATATGGAAAAATGAATGTAAGTGTAAATTCATCAAAGCTAATTGAAAGGTGTTGAACCAAATTGAATGCTAAAATTTATTTTGAAATTGTAAGTAAGTAAGACTGAATTGAATTCAGATTTGTGGAAAACAAAGTGAACTATTAAACTAAAATTAGTAAGTGAAGCTAATTGAATGAAGTGAATAAGATTAAAACTGAATGTTGAAACCAAATTTGAATAAATGAATTAGAATCTGTGATAAATTAGTAAATGAAACTAATCTAAAATAGTGCAGTTGAATGAAAGATAGTTGATAAACATTCAATATTCAGAATAGAAGGTAAAATTTAATTCAAATGGAATTGAAATGTAAAGATTGAACGAAATTGAATATGCAACTTCAATAGTAAGCTAAAAAAATGTATAAGCAGTTTATATTGAAAATTTTGTAATAGAATTTGCAAAATGGTTAGAATATGTAACTAGATATTATGGCTAGTAGGATATACAGGTGTTATAAAGGAATTGGAATTTTGATTTCGAAGATAAATTTGAATTGCTCGAAAAAGGTATGTATTTAAATTCGAATATGAGATTTGATGACTTATTTCTCTAGCCGCTTGGCTTTTTCTTTTTCTTTTTGAAATCTGAGAGTCCGTAGGGACGTTTTGTAGTCGTGCCGTATTAGCCGCGCAAAGGAGACGCTGGCGAAATTTTTCGAAAATTTAGAGCGTTAGAAAATTTTTGTGAAAATTTTGAAAGTTTAAAATTTGAATTTAAACTCGAATTTGAATTGAGAAGTTAAACAATGTTGTTTGAAACTTATAATTGAAGTTAGAAAACGAGTTGAATTGATAACGAATCTTTAGTAGAAAGATTTGTTTTGAAAATTTGATAAAACTATTGGATTGTGAAAAATAGTAGACGAGTTAAGGACCATTTTTTCTAACTTGTAATTTCGAGGACGAAATTCTTTTAAGGGGGGAAGTCTGTAACGACCCAGAATTTTTGATAATTAAGATTTGAATATTTAATTGATTTTGAATATAAATAAATGAATTTAATAAGTCGAATAATTTATTTAAAGGATATTGGATTTAATTTGACAATTAAATCGATAAATTAATAATTGAAATTCCAGAAATAATTGAAAATCGAGTTTAAAATGATTGAAAATGATTTGTAAAATTTTATTTAATCATACTGGAGTTATAGAAAGGCTATAGAACTTTTAAAATTGAATTTGGAGTTAATCTGTGAAAATTGAATATCTTAATATTTAATTATCGACTGTAAAAATAGCCAATTTTCGAACAGTCTCAGAATTGAACGAGACCAGTTCCATTGGATCCGTAATAGTTAGTTATTATCGGATTTCAATTTTCGTAGCAATCGAAGTTATCGTCTGACCGTGGCAACTCGAAACGCATCGATATCGTTTTAATTTTAAATCGTCGAATTAAAATAGCCAATTTTCAAAAAGTCTCGGATTTCGACGAAACCAGTTTCATCGGATCCGTAATGTGATATTATTGTAAGATTTCAAATTTCGTAATTTTTGGATGTACCGTTTGTCCGGTACGAATCAAAACGCCTCGAAATCGATTTAAATCGGTTTAATTTAAATTGATCGTTTTTCTCCGTATCTCGCTCAAATGTCCGAATTAGCTCTCGAAACACGTTCCATTGCGTTCGGAACGCGGGGTAAACCTTAGAAACGCCAGCCGGCATGCTTCGTTTGGAGTTCGAATTTTTTTGGATGAATAGTGTTTTTGGCAATTTTCTATATAAGGACGTGAATATTTCATTTTGCACTCAGAACCCTCTTCCTTCTTCCAGCCGGCCCTAGCTATTCAATGGCTGAGAAACACTCAACTTCCTCCTCCATTATCTCTCCATCCGTCAAACGATTCGCGAAATGTTCAACATGAAAGTTGTAGAGCTAATCGAGCTCTAGAAGATCAACGGTGGAGATCGTCTGAAGCGGAGCCAATCAACGACAAATGGGGCTTGAAGGCAGCAGCTCCTCTCACGTTTTTACAGCAGTAGGAAGGGCCGAGCTTGATGCTATTCATGGTGGAGGTGGGGTTCGCGTAGACCTTCGATTTGATGGTGGAGTGATGATGTTTCGAACGTTGTAGAGGGGTGCGAAATTTGATGAAGTGGACGGCTACATGGGTTGTTTTGTACGTGAATTTTCACGTGAGGAAGAAGAGGGAGGAAGAAGAAGTGCGGTCCAGATCTGGTGATAGCAAGATGTGCGGCCATGATGGATGGTAGGGTTTTGAAATTAAAACAAAAAGCTGAAATTAATTGATTTAAATTCGTGTAAACTTTAAAATACTATAACTCTTTCATACGAGGTCCGTTTTGGACGAGATTTTTTGCGTTGGAATCGTATTGACGAGCACTACGCAATGGAACTGGTTTGGAGTCAATTGGAGTCAGTGAAAATTTCGGGTAAAATTAAACGCGCGTTTAATTTTATTCGAAATAAACGTTGGAACGGGATTTAAAATCACGGTGAGATCTTCTCACTCAAGAATTGAAAAGTGGAATTTTCAGTTATTTATTTGATTGCTATTGGTTGTGATATTAGATATAGTAGGATATATCTATATATATATAGCAATATATACATATTGGCATATGTATATATTGGATTGATTGATTTCCCGCCTCGTATAGCGGATGAGACCCTATTGCGCCGTTAGTAAGCGGATTATTTTTATAAAACCCATATACCGCGATAATTCCGTACTGGAGCGGAATTGGTATTGTGCTAACGTCTGTGGATGCAGGGAAACAGGTTGGAGGGATCCAACTGGATTCCTCAACAGTATTTATTTATTTACAGATATTGATGTATATTTTGTTATCATATGTTGATATATGATGTTTGTTGTTATGATTGACTAATTGATGCTGTTGCATCATCGGATTCAAAATTTTGAAGTTTAAAAATAACGACTTTTACTTTAAAAGGATTTTAAAGTGATTTTTGAAAGTAGACATTTTATTGAATTGTTGAATTGATTTATTTTAAATAAATAAACGTTTAAAATTTTAAAGTTATAAAAGTTAAGATTTTTGTGAAATATAACCCAAGTGTCATTTTTGAATAAATAGTTGATTTATTTATAAAAGGGTTTAAATTGAGTTTTTCACAGTATTATAAGCGGTCTATTTAAAGGATTTAAAAAGTCGATATTTATAAATCTAAAACATTGGAATTTTAAACGAGCTTTGTAAGTGTTAGAACAAGACGAAATAAAAATTCGTAAGTAAATGAAATTTATAAATTGTGAAGTATAAATTGAATAGATGTGTAGAATAAAAGATTTATAAGTAATAAACTTATAAATTAGATTGTTGCACTTAGATGGAATATGAATAGAATTGGCTAATAAAAATGATTTGGCAAGTTGAAATTGTTATGAAGTATGAACGTGATTTATAAACGTTGTTTTATGAATCCAAAACCAATTGAAATTGATAAGTTAAACACAGAAGTTAAATAAAGGAGATATATCCGCGATTTTGGATAGTGGATAATCATGGAAATAAAAATGTATAGAAAATATTGAAATGTGGTTAGTGAAGTATATTCACGATTTTGGACAGTGAATATATTGTTAAGCAAAATGGATATTGTTTTGGGAAAGTGACATTGAAAATGAAGTTAATTGTTTTAAACGGTGGTTTAAAATGTATTGAATATCGAAATCATAGATTTCAACATTTATTGTTGAAATAGACGTTTTCGAGAAATAAGGAAATGGTGGACTATAACACTGTTGTTATAGTAAATGATTTCCGAAAGGAAATGTTTTATATAGTATTGGGATTTATATATCTATCTAAATTTCGAATCCCTATACTAGTGATTTTGAGTCGTCGTAACGATGTTTTACGTAACATTCGTTTTGACTCAAATAAAATTTGTGAAAAAGAATGATTTCCTTAAAGAATGAGATATATACTTGATTTTGATTTAAGTATATCGAATATTTTCTAAGTGTTGAAAATAAATAGTTTTGTGAATTACTTATTTTAAATAAGTATGGAAATGCTTTTCCAATATGAAATGAACTGTTTTGAGATTTTATCTTTTAAAGATAAATTGAAATGTGGAAATTGATTTGAAGTTGTTTTCAAATGGAAGTGTGGAAATTTTATATCTATTAAGGATATTTTTGGAAAATAAATAATTTGGGAAAATTATTTGGAATCTGATGATGTCGCGCATCTTTATTGATAGTTAAATAACCGACTATCAATAATTACCTTTAGATAGGTATTTGTTGTGAATTGGATGTATTTGAATGCCACACTTGTTTTTAAATAAACGCTCACTATTCGGGTTAGCCGGGAAAGGACCATGGGGTCATATAACCCATTCCGAATATGTGATACGTCGTTATGAATTGCATTTGAAGACCGGTGTTGAAGACCGGATATTTTTGAAAACGGAAGGATTACCGTCGAGTTACTCTACATCGGCTGATCTCCGATTTAGAGGTTTTATCACCCTTAGTGACGGGAAGTCCGGACGTGATTAGAAATTTATCCGGAAATGAAAGGGCTTCGTGAGAAGTGCCTTCGGTTCTGTTCGATCCCGGAACAGACTTGTATGGATTGTGTGTCTGACGTTACAATTTGAGATATAAAGCTGATTTCTTTCAAATACATTTTTGTTGGTGGCGGAGAATTTATTCTCTTAGCTTAACACCCTTCTCTGAGACGTACGAGCTCAAAGGTTATGTAGTTGAAATTTATCAGCGATATACTCCCAATTTGGTAACGTGGCATACTGAGTGTTGCTGTGAAATGATCAGTGTTTGATCATTTGTGATATGATCATTTGTTTGATCTTATATCTTTGTGATCATAGGTTGATCATTTTGTTTGACCCGAAGCAGGGCTTTTTGAGGAAGCGTAGCTTTGTGGACGAGACTTCGTCGAGCCTCACACCCCGGAAATGGTCGAAACAGGAAGGATGCGGCAAGGTTCTAGGGAGTAGCGCCCCTTAGTGTATGTCATTCCTTCTGGATAGAGGTGGTATCATGGTATGGAGCCCAGATACTTAACCTATGTGGTTGCTGCATTATTATCTATGTGGTTTGTTGGAAATCGGGGATCCTCGGGAAGATCGGTTACGATCGGGGGATGGCATACGCGTGTCAGTAGTTACCTATTTTTGCAGAGGTAACCCGGCCTTGTGTTGGCAGAGATCCGGTTAGGTTCTCGGGTCGTCTATTCCATGGACGTACCCATCGTGGAAAAGGAAGTTCCTTAGCCTGACCATTTGTTGGAAATCCAAAGAAACAATACGTGACTTGTACGGTTTTAGTTGTATTACCTGCTATGGAATGTGGCGGTAACCTGCTATTGAACATAGTAGCTATAGTAGGCATAAGTGCGGAATGCCTATGCTGGCTAAGATTTATATTATACTTTCGAAATGATTTCTACACTATGCACTAAAAATAATATCAAAAAGGATTTGATTTTGCGTAGTAAGCATCTTTGACTATCATAAGAAGAAATCTCCTCCAATTCTGCGTTTGCATTGTGTGTGTGGCGGGAGGTCTTATGGTAGTTTCATTTTCCAAAAGCATTGCGAATTTGTTTTATTTTCTTTGTGAAGAATAACTGTTTTACGATCTCACACCAGTCACCATGACTGACTCGGAGTTTATTGTTTCCCTTCTAAACTCTGGGTGCCCACTAATTTCCACACGGGCAGTCTAGAGTTAGATTATCAGGATATTCTGGAGCTTTGGAAGCAAGCTGGATGGCGAGACGTAGTATTTGTATCTGATAGTATTTATTCCGCTGTGTATTCTGTATGAGGACAAGTTATATAACTGTCCATTGTTGTATATTGACTCTGATGATTGATGTATGTATAAAATGATATAGCTCTTTGTTTTAAAAGACTAGTGTTTATTTATTATATATTGTTCCGCTGCGATGTGTAAGATTCTGATATTGTTTTCTGTTTCTGTTCTGATGTGTTGTTCTTCTTTTCCTTTTCTACTCTCTTCCTTCTGCTTTCTTCTTCTTCTACTTTTTCTTCTTTCTAAAACCCTCACTATTGGAGTTTCCGGCACTCGATTGCTCGACAGTCGATAAAGTGAGTATCGATGTCGAATTTTCGAAAGTCGAAAATTTCGGTACGTGACAATTTCCATGTGGCAATGGGATGTTCCTTGGCCTGACCATTTGTTGGAAATCCAAAGAAACAATACGAGCCTTGTACGGTTTTAGTTGTAGAACCTGCCATTTAATATGGCAGCTATAGCAAGCATACTATAATGGTACCTATGCTGGCTAAGATTTATATTGTACTTTCAAAATGTTTTCTACACTATGCACTAATAATAATAGAAAAAAGGATTTGATTTTTGCGTAGTAAGCATCTTTGACTATGATAAGAAGAAATCTCCTCCAATTCTGCGTTTGCATTGTGTGTGTGGCGGGAGGTCTTATGGTAGTTTCATTTTCCAAAAGCATTGTGAATTGACTTTAAAATTTTCCTGTTGTCGTTTTGAAAAATAACTGTTTTACGATCTCACACCAGTCACCATGACTGACTCGGAGTTTATTGTTCCCCTTCTAAACTCTGGGTGCCCACCAAATTTCCACACGGGCAGCCTAGAGTTATGTTATCAGGATATTCTGGATATTCTGGAGCTTTGGAAGCAAGCTGGATGGAGAGACGTAGTATTTGTATCTGATATTATTTATTCCGCTGTGTATTCTGTATGAGGACAAGTTTATATAACTGTCCATTGTTGTATATTACTCTGATTGATGTATGTATAAACTGATATAATTCTTTTGTTTAAAGATTATTCATTTATCTATTATATATTGTTCCGCTGCGATATGTGAGATTCTGATATTGTTTCTGTATCTGATGTTGTTATGTTGTTCTTATTTCTTTCTCTTCTATCTTTTCTTCTTCTTCTTCTTTAAAACCCTAAGTATTCGGTTTTCCGGCATTCGTTTGCTCGGCAGTTGATACAGTGGACGTACCGATGTCGATTTTCGAAAGTCGTAGAATCGGGTCCTTACAACGTGGTATCAGAGCATATGGTTAAGCGAAACCCTGCTCTGTTGGGTGTTACTCATTAGAGATAGAGTCAGTAGTACTCTAGAATGAGTTTGAGTGTAATAATAGATACGAGCGCGTATTTGTTAGTTAATATAAAAAAATTGTTTTATATTGTGATGATTGATTTATTGAGTGGCATATGAACCTTCGTCGGCACAGCCTGCGCAACTGGATCGAAGGGGTTTCTAAACACTTGAATAGAACAATTCGACACAGTATGTTTTGAATAGGGTAAATGAGATAATTTTGCCCAAAACTATTTTTGTATAGAAAAGAAATGATTTTCTATGAATTATCATAGTATATGGATGCTTGGTTGTTAGGAAATAATAACATTGAAATATGATCATTGTTATGTGGAAATTTAATAAGAAATTAAAATAATAACCAAAGATTTGAAAAATAAATTCATTTGATAAATGAGATTTATAAATATGAATTGTAATATAAGAAAATAAATTCATATATGAATAAAATTGAGAATATAAATTGTAATGTGATTTATAAATGAAAATAGAATTCCAAGAAGATAATTGAAAATAAAATTTATTAATGAAATGAAATTGTAAATGTGAATGTATAAATGATTTGATAAATCGAAATGTAAATAAGTCAAAGACTTATAAATATTCGATAATTTGATAGAAATGAGATTCAAATTTAAAAATGAATTAAATTAGTGAACGAAATAGATTTGAAATAGTTTGAATGAAAGTTGTTTGGTTAATAAAATAAACCGAATAAAAATATGAAATGCAAATTTAATTGAAAGGAATCAATTGCAGATAAAGTGAAATGATTACTTAAAGAAAATTTATTAAGTTGAAAATAAATTTAGGGTAATTAAAAATATTGGAATTAAGTATTGAATTATGGAAGTAAATTGTGAATGAATAAATAAATTTACAATTGTGATCTAATGAAAATGAAATTGAATGTTAAAATTCATTTTGAATTTGAAAGTAAATAGAACTGAAATTGAATTTGATTTGTGAAGTATTAAACTAAAATTAGTAAGTAAAGCTAATTGATTATGGACCAAATGAATAAGGTTTGAAACAAATTAAATTCAATAATTATAAATGAAACTGAAATTGAATTCGAATTGGAAATCCAGTTTAAATGTAAGTAGGATTAACCGAAGTGGTAAATTGAAAATAAATTTTGGGAATGAACAAAAGAATAAAACTGGAATTAAAACTGAATGTTGAAAACAAATTTAAATAAAGAGAATTAGAATTGGTGATGAATTAGTAATTGAAACTAATCTAAAATAATCAATTGTGAATAAAAGATAATTGATAAATTCAATATTCAGAAGCTAATTTGAATCCAAATTGAATTAAATGTTGAAATATAATTCAAATGGAAATTGAAATGAAAAATTGAATGAAGATAGATATGTAACTTCAATAGTGAAGTAAAAATGTATAAGAAGTAAGTATCGAAATTTTGTAGTAGAATTTGCAAAATAGTTTGAATATTGTAATTAGATGTATTGCTAGTAGGATATACAGGTGTATTAAAGGAATTGGAAATTTGATTTTAAAGATAATTTGAATTGCTCGACAAAAGGTAAGTATTTCAATTTCAATATGAGATTTGCTGATTTATGGTCTAGCCGCTTGGCTTTTTCTTTTTCTTTTTGAAATCTGAGAGTCCGTAGGGACATTTTGTAGTCGTACCGTATTAGCCGCGCAAAGGAGACGCTGGCGAAATTTTTCGAGAATTTTGAGTGTTAGAAAATTTTTGAGAAAATTTTGAAAGTTTGAAATTTGAATTTAAACTTAAATTTGAATTGTTAAGAAAACAATGTTGTTTTGAAAACTTATGATTAGAGTTGGAGATTTAATTTAATTAGTAACGAATCTCTAGTAGAAAGATTTGTTTTAGAAATTTGATAAAAACTATTTGAATTGTGAAAAATAGTAGACGAGTTACGGACCTTTTCTTCCTGACTTGTAATTTCGGGACGAAATTCTTTTAAGGAGGGAAGTTTGTAACGACCCAGAATTTTGAACAAATTAAATTAAAAATATTTAATTAATTTTAAATATTTGAACGATGATTTAATTTGAATTCCCAATATCACTTTGAAATTGGCGATTAAATTATAAAATTTAATCTATTGAATGTTGAATAAAAAATTTAAATCTTCAATTTTAAGTTGAAGAAAAATATTTCGAAAGCTTTTAAAATTCATATTGATAATACCGAAGATAATCGAACTTTCAGAATTGATTTTTAAACTGTTTTGCTCAGTTTTGAATTTAATTGTTTGAATCGATATTTAAAAGTAGCCGTCCGAGGCACAGTCTCGGAATTCGACGAAACCGGTTCCATTGGGTCCGTAACGTTAAATTATCACCGGGTTTTAAATTTCGTATCGTTCGTAGTTGTTGGGTGAGAATACGACACATAAACGCGTTAAAAAATTGTACCGAAACAAATTGAATTTAAATTTAAATTTAAAAATTTAAACAAAGGACAGCATCCCTAAAGTCACGCCTAAATTCACGCCTGGTATCACGAGAAAATTGTGTAAGCACGTTCCTCTGAAAAAAATCACGTTCCCCTGTCTTCCTCCTTCTGTTTTTAAAATAACCGATCATATCAGCTTTAAATCAAACGAACGAAAACTCCCTCCCCAGAAAATCAAAAAAATAAAAATGGCGAAAGCAAATTCCCTCGTTCAAACGAAAACACATCTCCCTTCTTCCTTTTTGAGCACAGTAATTTCAAATCGAAAAAGGGGGATAAATGTAAATCATCGCGAGAAGGTAGAGGTAGAGGCGGTGGCGTGCGCTCGAGTGGGTCTCGCGTAGGGGCGACATCAGAGCAGGCGCCTTTGTGCGTACTTATGGTGGCGTTTGGGTGATCGCGAGGTCGCGAACTGGAAGGGAAGCTGGGCGCTCGCGTGGGCCTCAGGCAGGCAGTCAACTTCGTCGAGGGGGTAGTCGCGATTTGGAGTGCTGGCAATAGGCGAGAGCGCGTGGGAGGCTGTGGGTTCGTCGAGGCGAATTGGGGTATCTCGTGGCAGCGGCGACCTAGGGTTCGTGGCGAATCAAGGCTCGGGTTTCGCGAGTGATTTTGGGGAGGCGTTTCGAGGTTGAGGTGGGTTCTAGACACGACGATCCTCC
Source organism: Allium fistulosum (assembly GCA_030737815.1). NCBI lineage: Eukaryota > Viridiplantae > Streptophyta > Magnoliopsida > Asparagales > Amaryllidaceae > Allium > Allium fistulosum. The sequence continues at coordinate 334,709,783 of CM060906.1, forward strand.
TCTGGAAGCTCGCATTTGGTTCTGAGGTCGGCAGGGGATGGTGGAGGTCTGGTCGGCCTAGCATTCGCTGGTTCTGGCGATTTCAGATCGTGTTCGTCGTTCGCAGTAAGGTAATCGCTTGTTATCTCTTTCGGTTTGAATCAATTTAAAGCAATACATATATGAATATATGTAAGTTTTGAAAATATAATTTGTTAATGTTGAACAGAAAAGAAAATAAATAGTATATAATGATATGCAGTTTCAGTTGTAATGTGCAAGCAGAAAATAAAATAAAAATGTATATGCTTATATCCATTTTAAGCCTACTAGTTTGATTTTAAGAAAGAAGAAAGAAATGATAAATAATAATAATTTGTTTAAATAAAAAAAATTAATATTTAATTTATTGTTCGATTTAATTCGGATATTGATAAATTGTATAAAATGTTTATACAAGGTCTGAAATGGAGAAACAAGCTGAAATGATAATGGATTGCAAATTAAAAGCTAAGGTGAGATTTTTCTCACTCGAATGAAAAAAAATGAATTGCAGTTATTGATTTGTTTGATTGACTATTGGATGTGATATTAGATATAGTAGAATATATCTATATATATAGCAATATATACATATTGGCATATGTATATATTGGATTGATTGATTTCCCGCCTCGCATAGTGGATGAGACCCTATTGCGCCGTTAGTAAGCGGATGATTTTTATAAAACCCATATACCGCGATATTCCACCTCGAAGTGGAATGGGTATTGTGCTAACATCTGTGGATGCAGGGAAACAGGTTGGAGGGATCCAACTGGATTCCTCACCAGTATTTATTTATTTACAGATATTGATGTATATTCTGTTATCATATTGATATATGATGTTTGTTGTTGTGATTGACTAATTGGTGTTGTTGCATCATCGGATTCAGTTTTGAAGTTTAAAAATAACGACTTTTACTTTAAAAGGATTTTAAAGTGATTTTTGAAAGTAGACGTTTTATTTATTTTTTTAATTAATAAATAAACGTTCAAACTTTAAAGTTATAAAACTTAAGATTTGTGAATTTTAACCAAAAGGTAATTTCTTTTGAAATAAATAGTTAAGAAATTTATAAAATGGTTTTAATTGGAATTTTTGAATTATTAAAAACGATGTATGTAAAAGATGTACAAGATTGATATTTATAACTATAAAATGTTGGTATTATAAAACGAGTTTTTATAAGCGTTAAAATGAATTTTTAAGAATTTATAAATAAGTGAAATTTATAAATTGTGAACTTATAAATGGAAATGATTTTGTAAAATAAAGGAATTATAAGTATTTAACTTATAATATGGATTGTTGGTATAAGATTTGAGTTATGAATCGAATTGTTAATAAAGGAGATTTATCAAGTTGAAGTTGTTAGAAAATAGAAATAGAATTTATAAACGTTGTTTATAAATTCGAAATCAATTGGATTTGATAAATTAAATATAGAAGGTTGTTAAAGGAGATATATTCGCGATTTTGGATAGCGAATTATTATTGAAATAAAATGTGTAGAAAATAGTGAAATGTAATTAGTGAAATATATTCACGATTTTGGACAGTGAATATATTATTAAGTAAAATGGTTATGTTTTGGAAAAGTGATATTTTAAAATGAAGTTAATTGTTTTAACATTGTTAAAAATGTATTAACTATCGAAATCATAGATTTCAACATTCATTGTTGAAATAGACGTTTTCGAGCAATAAGGAAATGATGGACTATAACACTGTTGTTATAGTAAATGATTTCCGAAAGGAAATGTTTTTGTCTAGTATTGGGATATATATATCTATCTTATTTTCGAATCCCTATACTAGTGATTTTGGGTCGTCGTAACGATGTTTTACGTAACATTCGTTTTGACCCAAATAAATGTGTTAAAAGAATATTTTCCTTAAAGAATGAATATATACTTAATTTTTGATTTAAGTATATCGAATATTTTCAAACGTTGAAACTAAATAAATTTGTGAAATACTTATTATTAAATAAGTAGGGAAATGTTTTTCCAATATGAAATAAACGTTTGAGAATTATCTTTCTAAAGATAAGTCGAAAGTGAATATTGAAATCGATTTGAAAATCGTATATCAGTAGATATTTTGAAATATAAATTCACTATGGAATTTATAAAAGAAATGGAAATTCGTTCTAAAAATAAACGTTGATTTATTTTTGAAGTGTGGAAAATTTTATATCTAGTAAAGATATGTTTGAAGATAAAATAATTTGGAAAATTATTTGGAATCTGATGATGTTGCGCATCTTTATTGATAGTTAAATAACCGACTATCAATAATTACCTTGAATGGGTATTTGTTGTGAATTGGATGAATTTGAATGCCACACTTATTTTTGAATAAACGCTCACTATTCGGGTTAGCCGGGAAAGGACCATGGGGTCGTATAACCCATTCCGAATATGTGATACGTCGTTATGAATCGCATTTGATGACCGGTGTTGAAGACCGGATATTTTTGAAAACAGAAGGATTACCGTCGAGTTACTCTACATCGGTTGATCTCCGATTTAGAGGTTTTATCACCCTTAGTGACGGGAAGTCCGGACGTGATTAGAAATTTATCTGGATGTGCAAGGGCTTCGTGAGAAGTGCCTTCGGTTCTGTTCGATCCCAGAACAGACTTGTATGGATTGTATGTTTGACGTTACAAATTGAGATATAAAGCTGATTTCTTTCAAATAAATTTCTGTTGGTGGCGGAGAATTTATTCTCTTAGCTTAACACCCTTCTCTGAGACGTACGAGCTCAGAGGTTATGTAGTTGAAATTTATCAGCGATATACTTCCAATTTGGTAACGTGGCATGCTGAGTGTTGCTGTGAAATGATCGTTGTTTGATCATTTATGATATGATCGTTTGTTTGATCATTTATCTTTGTGATCATTTCTATGATCATTTGTTTGACCCGAAGCATGGCTTTGTAGAAAGCGTAGCTTTGTGGACGAGACTTCGTCGAGCCTCACACCCCGGAAATGGTCAAAACAGGAAGAATGCAGCAAGGTTCTAGGGAGTAGCGCCCCTTAGTGTATGTCATTCCTTTTGGATAGAGGTGGTATCATGGTATGGAGCCCAGATACTTAACCTATGTTGATACTGCTTATTATGTGGTTTGTTGCGAATCGGGGATCCTCGGGAAGATCGGTTACGATTGGGGGATGGTATACGCGTGTCAGTAGTTACCTATTTTTGCAGAGGTAACCCGGCCTTGTGTTGGCAGAGATCCAGTTAGGTTCTCGGGACGTCATTCTAGAGGCGTTTCCATGTGGCAATGGGAAGTTCCTTGGCCTGACCATTTGTTGGAAATCCAAAGAAACAATACGAGCCTTGTACGGTTTTAGTTGTAGAACCTGCCATTTAATATGGCAGCTATAGCAAGCATACTATAATGGTACCTATGCTGGCTAAGATTTATATTGTACTTTCAAAATGTTTTCTACACTATGAACTAATAATAATAGCAAAAAGGATTTGATTTTTGCGTAGTAAGCATCTTTGACTATCATAAGAAGAAATCTCCTCCAATTCTGCGTTTGCATTGTGTGTGTGGCGGGAGGTCTTATGGTAGTTTCATTTTCCAAAAGCATTGCGAATTGACTTTAAAATTTTCCTGTTGTCGATTTGAAAAATTACTGTTTTACGATCTCACACCAGTCACCATGACTGACTCGGAGTTTATTGTTCCCCTTCTAAACTCTGGGTGCCCACCAAATTTCCACACGGGCAGCCTAGAGTTATGTTATCAGGATATTCTGGATATTCTGGAGCTTTGGAAGCAAGCTGGATGGCGAGACGTAGTATTTGTATCTGATATTATTTATTCCGCTGTGTATTCTGTATGAGGACAAGTTTATATAACTGTCCATTGTTGTATATGACTCTGATTGATGTATGTATAAACTGATATAATTCTTTTGTTTAAAGATTATTCATTTATCTATTATATATTGTTCCGCTGCGATATGTGAGATTCTGATATTGTTTCCGTATCTGATGTTGTTCTGTTGTTCTTCTTTCTTTCTCTTCTATCTTTTCTTCTTCTTCTTCTTTAAAACCCTTAGTATTTGGTTTTCCGGCATTTGTTTGCTCGACAGTTGATACAGTGGACGTATCGATGTCGATTTTCGAAAGTCGTAGAATCGGGTCCTTACAATCTGCGTCTTGGAAGCGATCAGGGGGTTGCGTTGCGTAGAGGAGGTCCAGGGCTTTGCATCGGCGGTGTTTGCTTGCTTCGATGGGGCCGTGATTTTGCCAGAAAATTCAGAGATGGGGCGGATGCTAGGGTTTGGTCGTGGTGGTTTTTGGCACAATCACGGTGTCGCATGGGGTTGGGAAGGTGCGGTAGGCCGAGGGCAGTTTGGTGGTGGTGCCTGATCATGGTATGGGTGGTCGTGGCGGTGGCGGTATGCCGTTGAAGTGGCGGTTGAGGTGATGCTTCATCGAATCGATCTTGGCCAGGAATCGCGATTAGGGCTGGAACGTGAATATAGAGGTGATGACGTGGCTTAATCTATATTTCTTTTTGTGGAAATTAGCCACAAGGGCCTCTTTAGCAAGTGCAATTAGTTTCTAGGACACACAATTGAAATAATTACTTTTAAGGATAAAATGAAAAATGATTAGTTTCTAAGGCCTAAAAACCTATGAAATTATGTCCTTGAAAGTAATTGGACTGCTGACTTTGTCCTTGAAAGTAATTATTCTGCTGACTTTGGCCTTGAAATTAATTTCTGTGGATGTGTGTCCTAGAAAGTAATTGGACTACAAAGTTTGTCCTTCTAGTGAAATTCCCCTTTCTTTTATTAATATGAATTTAAAATTTTCAATTGTTCTAACGATCATATCTTTTATGTACGAGATCTGATTCACGCGCGGTTTGTTCCACTGGGATCGTATCTGAATTATGGACATTTTGAAACTAGTTTGGACGAATTCTGAGACTGTTGAATTTTGAGCCCTATTTTGGATTTTAATTCGATTTGAAATCAATGGTGAGTGTTTTGACCCACTCACAACTACTAGATTATCTTATGTTAGTTAAATTAAATTTATGATGTGATTAGAAATTAATTGATTGATGTTTGGTATGTTTAAATTGTCATTCTAATTAAATTGGGATTTTATTGCATTTAATCATCGTTTAATTTAACATTGAATTTAATTGTCAATTTAATACCTATTAATGATAATCAGTTATCAGTTGACGTTTATTGGTTGATTTGGATGATGATTGTGATGGATGGTTGAATGTTGATATTGGATGACTGGATGTTGTATTTTTATATTGTTATAACATTGCAAGTTTCCTATGGGTTGAAATGATACATACCCGAACGATCTATAGATTAGGGAAAACCGTTATGGGTTGAAATGATAGACTCGAGCGATTTTATGAATTTTTTTATTTAATTTTGGATTGCGGTTTGAAATGATGTATAACCGTAAAATTTTAAATTTCGAATTGAAATGATAATATCCGTATCACTTGACCCTAGGGTAGAAAATTATATACGGACACCGGATTAGTTAAATTAAATGATTTTTTGAATCTTTAAATTTTGAATTCAGTTAACTGGTATTTTGAAATAAAAATTGATTTATATAAACTGAATTATTTTCGAAAGTGCAAGCGTAAATGTTGAAATTGGAATTGATTTAATGAATTGTCCAAAGGATTTAAATTTGAATTTCGAAGTTGAGGTGTCAAATATAAATGAATTTATCGGAATTGAGTTATTGAAAATGTTTGGATATAACTTATAAATCTTTTTTAAACTAATTTAAACTATTTTAATTATTATAAACTATTTTAATCAATTTAAACTATTTCAATTTATTTTAATCTATTATAACCTATTTAATCCAATTTAATCTATTTCACCTATTTTAAACTAATTAAATTTATTTAATATATTCAAAATCAACATAATATAATTTAAATCTATTTAATCTATATTTAATCGATTTAAATCATCTTAAACCTATTTAAACCTATTTTAAATCTATTTAAATCATTTTAAATATAATTTAATCTAATTTAAATCTATTTAAACTATTTTAACTATTTAAACTATTTAAATCTATTTTAAACCTATTTAAATCATTTTAACTATTTTTAAACTATTAAAACTATTTATGACTATCTAAACTATTTTCTAAAACTTCAGTCTGTGTAAAGTTGAAGTATTTATATTTAAATCCTTGATGATGATTTACAACCTAAGTTGGAATTTGGAATTGATACCTTTTTGTGAAATAACATATTTTAGTAAATATGATGATTTTGAAATAAGTTCGATTTCGGAAGTGGGTATGATTTTGGAAGCGAATATGATTTCGAAAGTGATATGTTGAATTGAATATGATATTTGATATCGATTCTGAAACGGTTTTTAAAATGTAAAAGAACCATCCGGTGTGAAATAAGCGTTTGGTTGTTAAAGAGACCAGGATCAGATATTGTCATACTCTCTGCCAATACCGAAAACCACTTTAACAACTGTGCACGTGGTGGAGATTCCAGAAATGAAGTAGGATGGTTTGGCGAATGATTCTGTATGAGGTATTTACGTGACCCTGACTCCCGTGAGTCAGCTTAGATGTGACTAAAACAGGAGCTATGCCGGGCTAAGTGTGGTCATTCCTTCGATCAGACACATTTCTTCGATACCATGCTATTACCTTGTGATTGATTTGGTGGCCACCCCTTGATTTTGATTTGGGTGTGTGTTCCGAGGTTGGCAGTAGTAGTTGCTATGCGTTACCACCAGTCCGGCTCTACAAACGGTATATCTACCCTGGCATTGCCTCGAGTGTCGTGTTCGCATGCCCTATCGTGCCTTCTACGAGTTTGTTTTGTACCATACCTATGGAGAGCCCTCGGATAGCCCTCCAGTTTACGGAGGAATTACAGTACTGTATAGACTTTGGGAATATATAAAAATGTGTTATAGGGGATATGGGTAATACCTTAATGTTATTTTAATACTTTACTTTACTGTAGACACTATTATAATAACATATTGTACTACATAGTAGATATTTTAACGGATCCTTAGGAGATGGTAATTCCAAACATCTCTTAAGTTATTGCACTCACGTCAGACACTGGATAGGAGATGTCAAACCCCGTAAACATCTCTGACGCCGTTACACTCATATTTACTTACTATTGATTTAACTTACATAAGATCTTTTAGTTCTGACTCGAGTGTTTTGTCTTTCTAATTCACTCAGGTCAGTCTGAGCTTTTCAGTTTGTTGAAGACCGCTTTCTGGAGGATGAAGACGAAGATTTTGTACTATTATTATGTATTATATTTATTCCACTGCATCATGCTGTTCCGCTGCATTTACTTATTATTTATTCTTGTTGTATGTAACTCTGATCTGTATTATAAAAAGTATAATCAAATATTACTTGTAAACAGCTTCATGAACTGTTTATTTGATTATTATATTTTTTCATTCTGCTGCGAGATTCTGTATTTGTTTTTATTCTTCTTTTTTTCTCTGCTTTTTCTTATTTACCCCATAACAATCTGCCCTTTTGAATGGCTCTAAGTATGACGTGTGTGTCTGCTTAAAACGTCCAAAAAGGCAGGTCGTTACAAGTGAGGATTCCGCATTAGGGTTGGGTATTAAATGACAAAGGCCTACCTATAAAAAGGTGTTAAATGGTCGGGGGTCTGCCTAGTCTTTGTTAATGAGGTATTAAGCGACTTGGGTGCAGTCGTTACATTGCTAAGGCTGTAATAACAATAGTAATAGTGAGGAGTCCGCCTTGGGGTAGGTATCAAGTGACGTAGGATCTGCCAAGAATATAGGTATTAAATGGTTAGAAGTCCACATAGTCCTTTTACAGGTATTAAGTGGCTTAGGTATAGTCTCTTACATGGCTACGATTTTATTAGCAATAGATGTGGTAATAGTTGGACATTAAATGTCAGAAGCCTTAAATAGTGGTTAGAGGTCTTTGTAGCTAGGACCCACCGACCATTGACAACATTATTAGAAATCACCTTGGGAATAGGTCTTAAATGATGGGGTCTACCTTGATTGAGGTCTTAAATGGTAGAGTCTACCTATTTCTCTTTTAAAAGTATTTTGTGATGATGATAGAATTCCGCTTCATATTTAGAAGTATTAAGTGGCTAATGGTTTTGGAAGTATTAGGTGGTTGAGAAGGATTCATGTATATATTTTACCTTAGGAAGGGGTAGGTAAGTAATCGTGTGTGCAATGTAAGATTAGATTAGAATTTCTAACCTTAATAGACATAAAAATTAAATGGAAACTAATCGGTATAAATTTCTGTTAGGGACAATTTATAGATTTTCCAATCACCAGAATGTTGTTCTAACCCCTCCTCATTATAACCCGTGGGATAGATTTAAAGGAACGGGTCACTAGAGCTGAATGTGCTTTGTTATTGGAGAAGTTTTCTTTTCTCTCGTGCCCGATACTGATGTGACAACCTGTTATCCAAGGACTACCATTAATTCCAAGGTAGCAGTTATAATCATTATTCTTATCCTATTATTGTTTTTGTTGTGAGTTTATATTTCTATCAATCTCTGATAACGCTCATGTTTATTTGCAGGTACCAAATCCAACAATCTATGCTTTGTTGAACTTAGGTTTCAAGCTTTGTCGAAATTTTGACCCATTGAGGTATGGGTTGTTCCATTTGGTATTAGATCCTAAGTTAGTAGATCAGGGGAATTAGGATGATTTGAGAGAAGGTATTCATACTTCCCTGTCTAGTAATATTATATTTTTACATTAGATTCTAAGAGTTTCGACTATAGAAGTAGTTATAGTTCCAGTCCAAGGGAATGGGCAAAGCTACTATGGGTTAGAAATATCTTGGAGTTAATATTTTCACACTAACTCCGAAGTACCCCACGGAGCGCTGGCGATGCATAAAGCGCTATTGATGAGAGCATGAGTACGACATATGGCAGAATCCTGGAGACTGGAGGTGTTCGACTTGATGTTTGAGATTCTAACTACATTATGATATTGGATTTTAATGACGAGTTCCAGTCGGAGACACAAATTTATTCTAGATGGGCGGAAAATTAGAGTTTGTATGTCGCAATTGTCTGGAGGCAATTTTTTGCTAGGGCGCATTCATTGATCACCTCTTTGATGACAAATTGGATTTTTCTTTGAATAATTAATGTTAATTCCTTAGTCTAAAACCTGTGAGAGAATTTTTATTAAGTATATGTTGGAAACACCTTAGAGTTTGGAAAAAGGGTTTTTAAACGATTTCTTTTTCCAAAGATTTATTTTGGAAATTTTGTTTTAGGAAAATTTTTGAATTATAATTTTCAAAGAAAGGTATACTACTAGGTTGGTTGTGTTAAGATATTTTTAGTTTATAAAAGATTAATTTTTAAAACCTTTAAATATTTATATGTATATATCAGTAAAGGTTTGATTTTGATTTTTGGCAAATATAAGTTTGATTTTTAAGAGATGTTTTGGTATGAAATGGTTTCTATTATTTAGAAACAAGTATAAAGGAGCATATATATTTAGCTCAGTGATTTTTCAGTTTATAAGATCGAGGTTTTCAAATCTTATCTCTTTAAGTTACAGACAAAATAGGGATGACATTCAATTTTATCGGGGTATATAGTTTGAAGTGTTGTTGTACCCACCGGCTATTGGAAGAATATTTCCGTGCGACGTAGGCAGGAAATAGCAGCTGGAATATTTTCGGTCTTTGGAGTTGTTATTGGTCGTAGTAGTTTTGTTGGGACTACTGTGAATTGCTGGAGCATGGTTCAGAACTAGGCAGTAGACTTTGACAACATCGTGATGAGGATAGGAACTTTTCGGATCGTTTCAAATCGAAGGAGATGGCGCAAAATGATTGTTATTGTTTAATCCGACCCTAATTGGGTCTAGATTCAACTAATGTCCAAAGTCTGTCTAGCAGTTGACCACTTAGCGGTAAACCTAGAGTGGTCTACCAATTAACGAGTTTTGGCACAATTTGAACCTAAAAACGGAACTATAAAAGTAGCGTCCGAATTTCCCCAATTGCATTTTTTTCATTCCTCCTTCTTTAATCAGCCGAACCCAATCTCCTCCTTGTCCTCCTCCAAATATCAGCCTCTCTCTCTCTCTCATACCTCCCCTTTGGCATTGCCCCTTTTCCCTAGGAGCAACAGCCTCGCCTTCCTCTCATGTTGATTTTGCATGTTAGATCTCACCCCACCGCCACTCAGGATCTAAACCTTATTTCCTCCTTCCGACCACTTCTTCGGCCAAGATACCTTTCTGCATTGCCGATCTTTCTTCGCACCATTATTGCCTCAACTCACAAGAGACCACTTGGCTGGACCGGAATAAGCAAATGGTTTTGTTGTTTTTGGACTGGAAGAGCTATTCGTCGTGGTAGGATTTGCACCAATCCTTTGCTTCAAGAAATTTGAGCCGGAATGTTACCCGTGCTGCATATACCTTTTTAATGTCCTATTGGCGCAGAATTTCGATGGAGGCAACAGTTTTATTTGTTTAGAGGTGAAGGGTGTCTCGATTGAGCTGACTAATTAGAGTTCCAGTCGGAGACACAAATTTATTCTAGATGGGCGGAAAATTAGAGTTTGTATGTCGCAATTGTCTGGAGGCAATTTTTTGCTAGAGCGCATTCATTGATCACCTCTTTGATGACAAATTGGATTTTTCTTTGAATAATTAATGTTAATTCCTTAGTCTAAAACCTATGAGAGAATTTTTATTAAGTATATGTTGGAAACACCTTAGAGTTTGGAAAAAGGGTTTTTAAAGGATTTCTTTTTCCAAAGATTTATTTTGGAAATTTTTTTTGGGGAAAATTTTTGAATTATAATTTTCAAAGAAAGGTATACTACTAGGTTGGTTGTGTTAAGATATTTTTAGTTTATAAAAGATTAATTTTTAAAACCTTTAAATATTTATATGTATATATCAGTAAAGGTTTGATTTTGATTTTTGGCAAATATAAGTTTGATTTTTAAGAGATGTTTTGGTATGAAATGGTTTCTATTATTTAGAAACAAGTATAAAGGAGCATATATATTTAGCTCAGTGATTTTTCGGTTTATAAGATCGAGGTTTTTAAATCTTATCTCTTTAAGTTACAGACAAAATAGGGATGACATTCAATTTTATCGGGGTATATAGTTTGAAGTGTTGTTGTACCCACCGGCTGTTGGAAGAATATTTCCGTGCGACGTAGGCAGGAAATAGCAGTTGGAATATTTTCGGTCTTTGGAGTTGTTATTGGTCGTAGTAGTTTTGTTGGGACTACTGTGAATTGCTGGAGCATGGTTCAGAACTAGGCAGTAGACTTTGACAACATCGTGATGAGGATAGGAACTTTTCGAATCATTTCAAATCGAAGGAGATGGCGCAAAATGATTGTTATTGTTTAATCCGACCCTAATTGGGTCTAGATTCAACTAATGTCCAAAGTCTGTCTAGCAGTTGACCACTTAGCGGTAAACCTAGAGTGGTCTACTAGTTAACGAGTTTTGGCACAATTTGATCCTAAAAACGGAACTATAAAAGTAGCGTCCGAATTTCCCCAATTGCATTTTTTTCATTCCTCCTTCTTTAATCAGCCGAACCCAATCTCCTCCTTGTCCTCCTCCAAATATCAGCCTCTCACTCTCTTTCTCTCATACCTCCCCTTTGGCATTGCCCTTTTTCCCTAGGAGCAACAGCCTCGCCTTCCCCTCATGCTGATTTTGCACGTTAGATCTCGCCCCACCACCACTCAGGATCTAAACCTTATTTCCTCCTTTCGACCACTTCTTCGGCCAAGATACCTTTCTGCATTGCCGATCTTTCGTCGCACCATTATTGCCTCAACTCACAAGAGACCACTTGGCTGGACTGGAATAAGCAAATGGTTTTGTTGTTTTTGGACTGGAAGAGCTATTCGTCGTGGCAGAATTTGCACCAATCCTTTGCTTCAAGAAATTTGAGCCAGAATGTTACCCGTGCTGCATATACCTTTTTAATGTCCTGTTGGCGCAGAATATCGATGGAGGCAATAGTTTGATTTGTTTAGAGGTGAAGGGTGTCTCGATTGAGCTGACTAATGTTGATCTCGCTGAGATTTTGGAAGCCTCCGTGAAGGACACAGACTTGGATGATTTTGAAGTGATCAACTCAAAGATTTTTACAGCAAATCTTTTCGTTGGATGTCGGTGTTTGGAAGACGGATAATCTACGTCTAAGTATCCGTCAGATTGTGCGCATCATTTAGCATAACGTCATCCCTAAGATGGGAAGTTATGACTGGATTTATCCCATGGTGCGAAAGACTACCTATGCTAGTATTGGTGGCATCGTTATCAGTTGGACTCGAACCTTTTTGATTCAATTTGTTGAACAAAGATTAGCACCCCACAAAGTCACTTTCTATATTTTCACCTATCCACTCTCGTCTTTAGGTAATACGAGTGAACCTCCATGAAGAGGTGGTTCAGTAGAAGGTTCCTTCTACCATCATTAGATCCTTCCTTAGGAAGATGGCCATTCCGAAGTCGTCAGCAATACCAGCAGCGCCAACGGCATGAGATTGGATGTATAGCCGCCTTGCTACGACCATTCAAGGGTCGCAGCAATATATCGAGCTCCAGCCGTGGAGCAAAGCTCTCATAATCTGTAGGTATTATTTTAAAGTTTATGGTGTTGTTGTCTTTTCCCTTCTAGCATTAGTTTTTCTTTTAGATTTTTTGGGTTGTAACTGTTAGTTGTCTCCTGTAAAAGGCAAACACAATATTATGAGTTTCTATTTATTTATTGTTTTATTATTTTTGGACATGCGAACCGCTCCTATATAGGCATAGTAAAGAAGAAGTATAAATATGGGAATCTCATAAAGACATCTGACTAACAGTAAATGCAATATAAGATCGGAAGTTTAGAATAGTTGGAAAATTTTAGCGAAGGACATGATAAAGTTGTTTTGGTATCACGGATCATTTCTCACGTTCCTTAGAAGCTAAATTTTTGAATAATAGATGCATTGACATTTTTAAATAAAATGTCAAGTTTTGTGGGTAAAGGTTAGTCTTAGAATTTGGAATTTGGTTAATCCGTTTAGCGCACAACCGACTTCCGACCACGCTGAAATTGTGGCATGATCTATCAAAATTTTTGAGAAAGAAAATATTTTGAAATGTTTCCCCTTGATTTGAAAAGTCCTCTTTAGAAGAAAAAAAGTTTTGCGTTTAGTTATTTTTTACTCTTAAATTATTTTTAGAGTTTTTGTCCAAAAATTTGATTTTAAGGGAAAATGTGCATCTAAATATTTTGGGATTTTATTTTCCAAATGACCTACAAATATGAAAAGTGAGAAAGATTTTTGTGAAATCTTTGATTTTGAAGGCCACATGTTAGGTGTAGGGAAGGAAAATAGAGTTAGAATTTGCGAATTTAGTGGTGCATTAGGATCAACGATGCGATAAATGTAAGCGATAACAAGGAAAAAGCTATTTTAGCCTTGGAATTTCTATTTCCATACCTTATCGACGACGCATGTGAGTCTATTTGTAGACTTAATTCTATTTTAAAGCTTGAAATAAGCCTCCTTATGTGTTTTGTGCATGAAAAATTTAGAGTAAATCCGGGGCGAGGAGTAAATTATTCACTGTACTACCGGAGTAGGAAGATTATAAAGTGGTAAGAATGTTAAATTCTCCACGTAAATTCCTTTTTTAGCATAGGAGTACAGTTTAGAAAATGATTTTTTGATGTGTTAGATTATTGGATGGTAGGGAGTGGATGCAGATTGGTTGCTTCATACCTCTATTCATAGGAGTATGGGGGTTTTGGTTGAAATGATTTTTCAAAAAGCTGCATACATATAGAACTGCCTGTGTGTAATATATAGGTTGTTTGCATCAGCTTCCAAAATTGTTTTCAAAAGAAATGCATTCATATAGAAGGATCTGATTTAGAATCATTCTGCATGCATATTTTCTGTGTGGTGATACAGTAATACACTATGCACTTGTGTACATTTGGTTGCAAAATTGATTGTACACTCATTGATTGTGTTGTTTAGGATAATTAGGACACAAAACCATGACTTGGTCATTGGTGAAATCTTGGGGATGAAATCCTTTTTAAGGGGGGAAGAATGTAACACCATGTAACAACCCGCTATTTTGGACCATTCGCATCCATTATAAGTGTATAGGTAGACACTCATGCCGGAATTGAATTGCTCAAAATACCGCATTGTTAATTTAAATTTGGCAAAACTGAACATATACAGTAAATAAATAATCACAGATCACAGACACAGAGTAATAAGTGCAGCGGAAATAAAAGAGATAGTAGTTCATGAAGCTACTATATGAATATATAAAATACATCAGAGTTTACAACAGAAGAGTAACACGATACATCAGATACAAATCAGAATACATCACTGGAATCATCGAATACTGAAGCAGAATAGATGGCTGGATCTTCAAGCAAAGCTCCAACTCCAAAGGTGAGTCTCAAAAGCTGAACCACTCAGTCTGACCCGAGCGTAAAGCAAAATACAAAACACTCGAGTCAGGATTAACATTCTTATATTTATAAATCCAACTCAAGTGAAATAGCAATTGAAATACAAGTAACTCAAAGGATGTTTGGAATAACCATCCTTTAAGGATCCGTCAAACTATCTACTAGGTAGTAGTGTACGATAAGTAGATAATGTCTATCAGTAATATAAAAAGATATCAAAATAGTGTTAAGTCATGGCCCATTCCACCCTTAACACATTTTTATTCCCAAAAGCATATACAAGACCGTAGTTTCCCCAAAACCGGAAGTCACCAGAGGGCAATCCATATACTAAAGGTACAAATCAAAATCGTAGTGGTCGCGTATAAATGGAATACAAGTATGACAAGGCACATGAGGCAATACCCAAGGTAGTGATACTACCGTTCGCCTGATCCGGACTGGTGAGAACGCAACGCCGCAGCGTCCGCAACACCGTGAAACAACACTCCCAAAATCAAGGGTGCACCAATCGACATCAAGTAATGAATAGTTCGAAGAAGTGTGTCCACTTGAGGTAGCAAATCCTCCATTGGCCCGGCACAGCTCCTGTTTTAGTCATTTCCAATTTGACACAAGTGTCAAGGCTATCCATTTTCGTTCTCTTTCTTCAGTCATCACGAACACCATTCCAACCACTTCATTCTGGATCATCACTCCGCGCATAGTTATTAAAGTGGTTTTCGGTTTAGATAGAGAGTATATCCATAACCGAATTCCGGTCTCTTTAATAACCTTCGAAATTATTTCACCGATTGGTCGTTTATATATTTCAAAACCAAATCAATTTCAATTTCAATTAGAGTTTATAAATCAATATTTCATTTGCTTTCGAAATCAATTTCCAAAATTTTCGTTTCAAAACTTCCAATTTACCATTTCAAAATCTTATAATTCAATTTCAATCCTTATATTGAAAACGATTCAAATATTGATTCAAGTTCGTACAAAAGTTTCATTTCGAATCATTTAAATCAATTTAATTTTAACATTCAAATCAATTTACATTCATTTATCGATTTCACTCAATATCGTTAAATTACTTTATCATTCAAAACAATTTCTATTAAATTTCCAATTCATTAAATCAATTCTTAAGTTCAACTTCATTAAATCAAAACTTACAAATTTGAATTAAATTAAATTCATCAAATCAAATTCTTTAAATTTCAAGTCTTACATTAATTTCAATAAATCACATTTTATTTCTTGTTAAAGAAATTCAATTCACTTATTTACTTACTTAAATAATTTTCCAAAACTTAATTAATAAATAAAACTCAATTTCAATTATTTATGAAGTAAATTCACTTATTCAAAAGTTCAATTTTTCTTATTAAAGAATTTCAATTCAATTTAATCATTAAATAATTCAATCTTATTTAATTATTAAATAATTTAAACTTTATTATTAAATAATTTCAAAGTTTAATAATTTCAAACTTAATTATAATTTCCAACTTAATTATTAAATCATTTCTCAAATTAAACAACATTCTTTCATAAATTTCATTGTTAACATTTTATTTCAGATTATTAAATATTAACATTTTCCTTTCATCGAAAAGTCAATTTCAACTTCATTTCAAAACCATATTATTTATTCAAATAAAAACTTCGTTTTATTTTAAATCAAATTATTGACCAATCGGGTTTTATTTAATTCTCCATATCCAAGGTCAAAGTTCAATTTGGGTATTTATCATTTCAACCCGATTCCAATTCAATTCAAAATCAAAACATAACAAAGGGAACTTGCAGTGTGATAACTGGGATGGTGTCAAAGTAAATAAACAAGCAATAACAACAAACAATAACAATCCAATAATCAATTCAAATAATCTTGAAATAACCGTATTAATTCGCATTGTTATTTGTACGAATTAATATAATTATCTCTAGAATCTACACTATCATTTCATGTAGATTAAAGATTATTACATTACGGTTTTCACTTGTCATTCAATTTCAATTTCTACACTACAACAATTAATCCAATATACGTCGATGGTTCAAAGTGTAATTATCGCTATTCTATATGTCAATTAATTTAACAATTAAAAGGGATCATATTCACTAATCAAATTCAACATTTAACTATGCTATATCGAGTTCAATTGCATACTATTTATCATTTTACATTAACAGTTTAACGTCCAATATAAACATCAACAATCAATCAATTAACAACCAAACTGAATTATCATTTCATATATATAACAGATAACGGTGTCAGATGTCACAGGTGAACTGATACAGGTAATAGCATATAAAACAGTGTGAATAACTAACTGCAGCATATTTCAATTGTCGTTTCAATTGAAATCAAATTTAATAAATAAAAGAACGTTAATCGTGAGTGAGTGCTCACCTTTCGAGGCTAGAGGAATTTGACAAATGAAATTTTAGTTACGAAGTGTAAGCCCGACTTCCAAATCAAAGCTAGATAGATATGAATCGACGACCAAAGCTGATAAAATAAGAATAGATGAATTCAAATTAGAGTTGGATTGACGAAAATGGTATAAGTGAAATTTTACATACAACTGTATATATCTACAAAAAAATATTGCTAATTCAAACATATATTTTATATTAAAACTTATATACAAACTTGTACATAAAACTGCCACTTGAAAACTGCAAAGCACGGAAAAATCCAGAATATAACTTTGAAATCAAAACAACTTTGTATAACTTAATATATATTTAGGACTCACAACATAATATTTTTAACAGAATGACTAATGTATACGTTGAATAACTTTTAAACACTCTATACTTATCATATATATATCTGATCTAAGAAAGCCTGTACAAGGATCTCAGACAAAAGTATGCAAACTAAAATATATATAGACCATAAAATGATTTAGAATCCGAATATACATATCCAAAACAAGCCATATACCAAATTTTTCCAAACTCATATAGAATAAAGGAATTTGAACTTTAAAATCTATATATATTAAAATCTTAAAACTTTATGTACAATATATATATAAAGTCTGACACGCTATATATATAACTGTAATATAATATTTGTATACTATTTATAAGTTTAAAAAAAGAGATTTTTTTTTTGCGAACTTCAATGTAAAATACTTACTATAATTAATATAAACAAAATTAATGCATGCGGTACCAAGAATATACACCACTCGCATACTTACAAGAGAGAATATATGTAAACTATTATGACCAATACATGAAATCAAAAACGTTAGCTTACAAAATAAAGAACATACTAAAAGTCAATACACATATCATACCCATATGTAATTGATGCACACACCCAAACAAAACAAACAAAAATTCAAAAGAAATCCAACATGCAAGTTGTACGGATAATCATATATATACTATAAACCATAAACTGACATGGGACTCGTATAAATCCATACATAACTATTTCTCTTTTAAAAGTATTTTGTGATGATGATAGAAGTCCGCTTCATATTTAGAAGTATTAAGTGGCTAATGGTTTTGGAAGTATTAGGTGGTTGAGAAGGATTCATGTATATTTTTTACCTTAGGAAGGGGTAGGTAAGTAATCGTGTGTGCAATGCAAGATTAGATTAGAATTTCTAACCTTAATAGACATAAAAATTAAATGGAAACTAATCGGTATAAATTTCTGTTAGGGACAATTTATAGATTTTCCAATCACCAGAATGTTGTTCTAACCCCTCCTCATTATAACCCGTGGGATAGATTTAAAGGAACGGGTCACTGGAGCTGAATGTGCTTTGTTATTGGAGAAGTTTTCTTTTCTCTCGTGCCCGATACTGATGTGACAACCTGTTATCCAAGGACTACCATTAATTCCAAGGTAGCAGTTATAATCATTATTCTTATCCTATTATTGTTTTTGTTGTGAGTTTATATTTCTATCAATCTCTGATAACGCTCATGTTTATTTGCAGGTACCAAATCCAACAATCTATGCTTTGTTGAACTTAGGTTTCAAGCTTTGTCGAAATTTTGACCCATTGAGGTATGGGTTGTTCCATTTGGTATTAGATCCTAAGTTAGTAGATCAGGGGAATTAGGATGATTTGAGAGAAGGTATTCATACTTCCCTGTCTAGTAATATTATATTTTTACATTAGATTCTAAGAGTTTCGACTATAGAAGTAGTTATAGTTCCAGTCCAAGGGAATGGGCAAAGCTACTATGGGTTGGAAATATCTTGGAGTTAATATTTTCACACTAACTCCGAAGTACCCCACGGAGCGCTGGCGATGCATAAAGCGCTATTGATGAGAGCATGAGTACGACATATGGCAGAATCCTGGAGACTGGAGGTGTTCGACTTGATGTTTGAGATTCTAACTACATTATGATATTGGATTTTAATGACGAGTTCCAGTCGGAGACACAAATTTATTCTAGATGGGCGGAAAATTAGAGTTTGTATGTCGCAATTGTCTGGAGGCAATTTTTTGCTAGGGCGCATTCATTGATCACCTCTTTGATGACAAATTGGATTTTTCTTTGAATAATTAATGTTAATTCCTTAGTCTAAAACCTGTGAGAGAATTTTTATTAAGTATATGTTGGAAACACCTTAGAGTTTGGAAAAAGGGTTTTTAAACGATTTCTTTTTCCAAAGATTTATTTTGGAAATTTTGTTTTAGGAAAATTTTTGAATTATAATTTTCAAAGAAAGGTATACTACTAGGTTGGTTGTGTTAAGATATTTTTAGTTTATAAAAGATTAATTTTTAAAACCTTTAAATATTTATATGTATATATCAGTAAAGGTTTGATTTTGATTTTTGGCAAATATAAGTTTGATTTTTAAGAGATGTTTTGGTATGAAATGGTTTCTATTATTTAGAAACAAGTATAAAGGAGCATATATATTTAGCTCAGTGATTTTTCGGTTTATAAGATCGAGGTTTTCAAATCTTATCTCTTTAAGTTACAGACAAAATAGGGATGACATTCAATTTTATCGGGGTATATAGTTTGAAGTGTTGTTGTACCCACCGGCTATTGGAAGAATATTTCCGTGCGACGTAGGCAGGAAATAGCAGCTGGAATATTTTCGGTCTTTGGAGTTGTTATTGGTCGTAGTAGTTTTGTTGGGACTACTGTGAATTGCTGGAGCATGGTTCAGAACTAGGCAGTAGACTTTGACAACATCGTGATGAGGATAGGAACTTTTCGGATCGTTTCAAATCGAAGGAGATGGCGCAAAATGATTGTTATTGTTTAATCCGACCCTAATTGGGTCTAGATTCAACTAATGTCCAAAGTCTGTCTAGCAGTTGACCACTTAGCGGTAAACCTAGAGTGGTCTACCAATTAACGAGTTTTGGCACAATTTGAACCTAAAAACGGAACTATAAAAGTAGCGTCCGAATTTCCCCAATTGCATTTTTTTCATTCCTCCTTCTTTAATCAGCCGAACCCAATCTCCTCCTTGTCCTCCTCCAAATATCAGCCTCTCTCTCTCTCTCATACCTCCCCTTTGGCATTGCCCCTTTTCCCTAGGAGCAACAGCCTCGCCTTCCTCTCATGTTGATTTTGCATGTTAGATCTCACCCCACCGCCACTCAGGATCTAAACCTTATTTCCTCCTTCCGACCACTTCTTCGGCCAAGATACCTTTCTGCATTGCCGATCTTTCTTCGCACCATTATTGCCTCAACTCACAAGAGACCACTTGGCTGGACCGGAATAAGCAAATGGTTTTGTTGTTTTTGGACTGGAAGAGCTATTCGTCGTGGTAGGATTTGCACCAATCCTTTGCTTCAAGAAATTTGAGCCGGAATGTTACCCGTGCTGCATATACCTTTTTAATGTCCTATTGGCGCAGAATTTCGATGGAGGCAACAGTTTTATTTGTTTAGAGGTGAAGGGTGTCTCGATTGAGCTGACTAATTAGAGTTCCAGTCGGAGACACAAATTTATTCTAGATGGGCGGAAAATTAGAGTTTGTATGTCGCAATTGTCTGGAGGCAATTTTTTGCTAGAGCGCATTCATTGATCACCTCTTTGATGACAAATTGGATTTTTCTTTGAATAATTAATGTTAATTCCTTAGTCTAAAACCTATGAGAGAATTTTTATTAAGTATATGTTGGAAACACCTTAGAGTTTGGAAAAAGGGTTTTTAAAGGATTTCTTTTTCCAAAGATTTATTTTGGAAATTTTTTTTGGGGAAAATTTTTGAATTATAATTTTCAAAGAAAGGTATACTACTAGGTTGGTTGTGTTAAGATATTTTTAGTTTATAAAAGATTAATTTTTAAAACCTTTAAATATTTATATGTATATATCAGTAAAGGTTTGATTTTGATTTTTGGCAAATATAAGTTTGATTTTTAAGAGATGTTTTGGTATGAAATGGTTTCTATTATTTAGAAACAAGTATAAAGGAGCATATATATTTAGCTCAGTGATTTTTCGGTTTATAAGATCGAGGTTTTTAAATCTTATCTCTTTAAGTTACAGACAAAATAGGGATGACATTCAATTTTATCGGGGTATATAGTTTGAAGTGTTGTTGTACCCACCGGCTGTTGGAAGAATATTTCCGTGCGACGTAGGCAGGAAATAGCAGTTGGAATATTTTCGGTCTTTGGAGTTGTTATTGGTCGTAGTAGTTTTGTTGGGACTACTGTGAATTGCTGGAGCATGGTTCAGAACTAGGCAGTAGACTTTGACAACATCGTGATGAGGATAGGAACTTTTCGGATCGTTTCAAATCGAAGGAGATGGCGCAAAATGATTGTTATTGTTTAATCCGACCCTAATTGGGTCTAGATTCAACTAATGTCCAAAGTCTGTCTAGCAGTTGACCACTTAGCGGTAAACCTAGAGTGGTCTACTAGTTAACGAGTTTTGGCACAATTTGAACCTAAAAACGGAACTATAAAAGTAGCGTCCGAATTTCCCCAATTGCATTTTTTTCATTCCTCCTTCTTTAATCAGCCGAACCCAATCTCCTCCTTGTCCTCCTCCAAATATCAGCCTCTCTCTCTCTTTCTCTCATACCTCCCCTTTGGCATTGCCCTTTTTCCCTAGGAGCAACAGCCTCGCCTTCCCCTCATGCTGATTTTGCACGTTAGATCTCGCCCCACCACCACTCAGGATCTAAACCTTATTTCCTCCTTTCGACCACTTCTTCGGCCAAGATACCTTTCTGCATTGCCGATCTTTCGTCGCACCATTATTGCCTCAACTCACAAGAGACCACTTGGCTGGACTGGAATAAGCAAATGGTTTTGTTGTTTTTGGACTGGAAGAGCTATTCGTCGTGGCAGAATTTGCACCAATCCTTTGCTTCAAGAAATTTGAGCCAGAATGTTACCCGTGCTGCATATACCTTTTTAATGTCCTGTTGGCGCAGAATATCGATGGAGGCAATAGTTTGATTTGTTTAGAGGTGAAGGGTGTCTCGATTGAGCTGACTAATGTTGATCTCGCTGAGATTTTGGAAGCCTCCGTGAAGGACACAGACTTGGATGATTTTGAAGTGATCAACTCAAAGATTTTTACAGCAAATCTTTTCGTTGGATGTCGGTGTTTGGAAGACGGATAATCTACGTCTAAGTATCCGTCAGATTGTGCGCATCATTTAGCATAACGTCATCCCTAAGATGGGAAGTTATGACTGGATTTATCCCATGGTGCGAAAGACTACCTATGCTAGTATTGGTGGCATCGTTATCAGTTGGACTCGAACCTTTTTGATTCAATTTGTTGAACAAAGATTAGCACCCCACAAAGTCACTTTCTATATTTTCACCTATCCACTCTCGTCTTTAGGTAATACGAGTGAACCTCCATGAAGAGGTGGTTCAGTAGAAGGTTCCTTCTACCATCATTAGATCCTTCCTTAGGAAGATGGCCATTCCGAAGTCGTCAGCAATACCAGCAGCGCCAACGGCATGAGATTGGATGTATAGCCGCCTTGCTACGACCATTCAAGGGTCGCAGCAATATATCGAGCTCCAGCCGTGGAGCAAAGCTCTCATAATCTGTAGGTATTATTTTAAAGTTTATGGTGTTGTTGTCTTTTCCCTTCTAGCATTAGTTTTTCTTTTAGATTTTTTGGGTTGTAACTGTTAGTTGTCTCCTGTAAAAGGCAAACACAATATTATGAGTTTCTATTTATTTATTGTTTTATTATTTTTGGACATGCGAACCGCTCCTATATAGGCATAGTAAAGAAGAAGTATAAATATGGGAATCTCATAAAGACATCTGACTAACAGTAAATGCAATATAAGATCGGAAGTTTAGAATAGTTGGAAAATTTTAGCGAAGGACATGATAAAGTTGTTTTGGTATCACGGATCATTTCTCACGTTCCTTAGAAGCTAAATTTTTGAATAATAGATGCATTGACATTTTTAAATAAAATGTCAAGTTTTGTGGGTAAAGGTTAGTCTTAGAATTTGGAATTTGGTTAATCCGTTTAGCGCACAACCGACTTCCGACCACGCTGAAATTGTGGCATGATCTATCAAAATTTTTGAGAAAGAAAATATTTTGAAATGTTTCCCCTTGATTTGAAAAGTCCTCTTTAGAAGAAAAAAAGTTTTGCGTTTAGTTATTTTTTACTCTTAAATTATTTTTAGAGTTTTTGTCCAAAAATTTGATTTTAAGGGAAAATGTGCATCTAAATATTTTGGGATTTTATTTTCCAAATGACCTACAAATATGAAAAGTGAGAAAGATTTTTGTGAAATCTTTGATTTTGAAGGCCACATGTTAGGTGTAGGGAAGGAAAATAGAGTTAGAATTTGCGAATTTAGTGGTGCATTAGGATCAACGATGCGATAAATGTAAGCGATAACAAGGAAAAAGCTATTTTAGCCTTGGAATTTCTATTTCCATACCTTATCGACGACGCATGTGAGTCTATTTGTAGACTTAATTCTATTTTAAAGCTTGAAATAAGCCTCCTTATGTGTTTTGTGCATGAAAAATTTAGAGTAAATCCGGGGCGAGGAGTAAATTATTCACTGTACTACCGGAGTAGGAAGATTATAAAGTGGTAAGAATGTTAAATTCTCCACGTAAATTCCTTTTTTAGCATAGGAGTACAGTTTAGAAAATGATTTTTTGATGTGTTAGATTATTGGATGGTAGGGAGTGGATGCAGATTGGTTGCTTCATACCTCTATTCATAGGAGTATGGGGGTTTTGGTTGAAATGATTTTTCAAAAAGCTGCATACATATAGAACTGCCTGTGTGTAATATATAGGTTGTTTGCATCAGCTTCCAAAATTGTTTTCAAAAGAAATGCATTCATATAGAAGGATCTGATTTAGAATCATTCTGCATGCATATTTTCTGTGTGGTGATACAGTAATACACTATGCACTTGTGTACATTTGGTTGCAAAATTGATTGTACACTCATTGATTGTGTTGTTTAGGATAATTAGGACACAAAACCATGACTTGGTCATTGGTGAAATCTTGGGGATGAAATCCTTTTTAAGGGGGGAAGAATGTAACACCATGTAACAACCCGCTATTTTGGACCATTCGCATCCATTATAAGTGTATAGGTAGACACTCATGCCGGAATTGAATTGCTCAAAATACCGCGTTGTTAATTTAAATTTGGCAAAACTGAACATATACAGTAAATAAATAATCACAGATCACAGACACAGAGTAATAAGTGCAGCGGAAATAAAAGAGATAGTAGTTCATGAAGCTACTATATGAATATATAAAATACATCAGAGTTTACAACAGAAGAGTAACACGATACATCAGATACAAATCAGAATACATCACTGGAATCATCGAATACTGAAGCAGAATAGATGGCTGGATCTTCAAGCAAAGCTCCAACTCCAAAGGTGAGTCTCAAAAGCTGAACCACTCAGTCTGACCCGAGCGTAAAGCAAAATACAAAACACTCGAGTCAGGATTAACATTCTTATATTTATAAATCCAACTCAAGTGAAATAGCAATTGAAATACAAGTAACTCAAAGGATGTTTGGAATAACCATCCTTTAAGGATCCGTCAAACTATCTACTAGGTAGTAGTGTACGATAAGTAGATAATGTCTATCAGTAATATAAAAAGATATCAAAATAGTGTTAAGTCATGGCCCATTCCACCCTTAACACATTTTTATTCCCAAAAGCATATACAAGACCGTAGTTTCCCCAAAACCGGAAGTCACCAGAGGGCAATCCATATACTAAAGGTACAAATCAAAATCGTAGTGGTCGCGTATAAATGGAATACAAGTATGACAAGGCACATGAGGCAATACCCAAGGTAGTGATACTACCGTTCGCCTGATCCGGACTGGTGAGAACGCAACGCCGCAGCGTCCGCAACACCGTGAAACAACACTCCCAAAATCAAGGGTGCACCAATCGACATCAAGTAATGAATAGTTCGAAGAAGTGTGTCCACTTGAGGTAGCAAATCCTCCATTGGCCCGGCACAGCTCCTGTTTTAGTCATTTCCAATTTGACACAAGTGTCAAGGCTATCCATTTTCGTTCTCTTTCTTCAGTCATCACGAACACCATTCCAACCACTTCATTCTGGATCATCACTCCGCGCATAGTTATTAAAGTGGTTTTCGGTTTAGATAGAGAGTATATCCATAACCGAATTCCGGTCTCTTTAATAACCTTCGAAATTATTTCACCGATTGGTCGTTTATATATTTCAAAACCAAATCAATTTCAATTTCAATTAGAGTTTATAAATCAATATTTCATTTGCTTTCGAAATCAATTTCCAAAATTTTCGTTTCAAAACTTCCAATTTACCATTTCAAAATCTTATAATTCAATTTCAATCCTTATATTGAAAACGATTCAAATATTGATTCAAGTTCGTACAAAAGTTTCATTTCGAATCATTTAAATCAATTTAATTTTAACATTCAAATCAATTTACATTCATTTATCGATTTCACTCAATATCGTTAAATTACTTTATCATTCAAAACAATTTCTATTAAATTTCCAATTCATTAAATCAATTCTTAAGTTCAACTTCATTAAATCAAAACTTACAAATTTGAATTAAATTAAATTCATCAAATCAAATTCTTTAAATTTCAAGTCTTACATTAATTTCAATAAATCACATTTTATTTCTTGTTAAAGAAATTCAATTCACTTATTTACTTACTTAAATAATTTTCCAAAACTTAATTAATAAATAAAACTCAATTTCAATTATTTATGAAGTAAATTCACTTATTCAAAAGTTCAATTTTTCTTATTAAAGAATTTCAATTCAATTTAATCATTAAATAATTCAATCTTATTTAATTATTAAATAATTTAAACTTTATTATTAAATAATTTCAAAGTTTAATAATTTCAAACTTAATTATAATTTCCAACTTAATTATTAAATCATTTCTCAAATTAAACAACATTCTTTCATAAATTTCATTGTTAACATTTTATTTCAGATTATTAAATATTAACATTTTCCTTTCATCGAAAAGTCAATTTCAACTTCATTTCAAAACCATATTATTTATTCAAATAAAAACTTCGTTTTATTTTAAATCAAATTATTGACCAATCGGGTTTTATTTAATTCTCCATATCCAAGGTCAAAGTTCAATTTGGGTATTTATCATTTCAACCCGATTCCAATTCAATTCAAAATCAAAACATAACAAAGGGAACTTGCAGTGTGATAACTGGGATGGTGTCAAAGTAAATAAACAAGCAATAACAACAAACAATAACAATCCAATAATCAATTCAAATAATCTTGAAATAACCGTATTAATTCGCATTGTTATTTGTACGAATTAATATAATTATCTCTAGAATCTACACTATCATTTCATGTAGATTAAAGATTATTACATTACGGTTTTCACTTGTCATTCAATTTCAATTTCTACACTACAACAATTAATCCAATATACGTCGATGGTTCAAAGTGTAATTATCGCTATTCTATATGTCAATTAATTTAACAATTAAAAGGGATCATATTCACTAATCAAATTCAACATTTAACTATGCTATATCGAGTTCAATTGCATACTATTTATCATTTTACATTAACAGTTTAACGTCCAATATAAACATCAACAATCAATCAATTAACAACCAAACTGAATTATCATTTCATATATATAACAGATAACGGTGTCAGATGTCACAGGTGAACTGATACAGGTAATAGCATATAAAACAGTGTGAATAACTAACTGCAGCATATTTCAATTGTCGTTTCAATTGAAATCAAATTTAATAAATAAAAGAACGTTAATCGTGAGTGAGTGCTCACCTTTCGAGGCTAGAGGAATTTGACAAATGAAATTTTAGTTACGAAGTGTAAGCCCGACTTCCAAATCAAAGCTAGATAGATATGAATCGACGACCAAAGCTGATAAAATAAGAATAGATGAATTCAAATTAGAGTTGGATTGACGAAAATGGTATAAGTGAAATTTTACATACAACTGTATATATCTACAAAAAAATATTGCTAATTCAAACATATATTTTATATTAAAACTTATATACAAACTTGTACATAAAACTGCCACTTGAAAACTGCAAAGCACGGAAAAATCCAGAATATAACTTTGAAATCAAAACAACTTTGTATAACTTAATATATATTTAGGACTCACAACATAATATTTTTAACAGAATGACTAATGTATACGTTGAATAACTTTTAAACACTCTATACTTATCATATATATATCTGATCTAAGAAAGCCTGTACAAGGATCTCAGACAAAAGTATGCAAACTAAAATATATATAGACCATAAAATGATTTAGAATCCGAATATACATATCCAAAACAAGCCATATACCAAATTTTTCCAAACTCATATAGAATAAAGGAATTTGAACTTTAAAATCTATATATATTAAAATCTTAAAACTTTATGTACAATATATATATAAAGTCTGACACGCTATATATATAACTGTAATATAATATTTGTATACTATTTATAAGTTTAAAAAAAGAGATTTTTTTTTTGCGAACTTCAATGTAAAATACTTACTATAATTAATATAAACAAAATTAATGCATGCGGTACCAAGAATATACACCACTCGCATACTTACAAGAGAGAATATATGTAAACTATTATGACCAATACATGAAATCAAAAACGTTAGCTTACAAAATAAAGAACATACTAAAAGTCAATACACATATCATACCCATATGTAATTGATGCACACACCCAAACAAAACAAACAAAAATTCAAAAGAAATCCAACATGCAAGTTGTACGGATAATCATATATATACTATAAACCATAAACTGACATGGGACTCGTATAAATCCATACATAACTATTTCTCTTTTAAAAGTATTTTGTGATGATGATAGAAGTCCGCTTCATATTTAGAAGTATTAAGTGGCTAATGGTTTTGGAAGTATTAGGTGGTTGAGAAGGATTCATGTATATTTTTTACCTTAGGAAGGGGTAGGTAAGTAATCGTGTGTGCAATGCAAGATTAGATTAGAATTTCTAACCTTAATAGACATAAAAATTAAATGGAAACTAATCGGTATAAATTTCTGTTAGGGACAATTTATAGATTTTCCAATCACCAGAATGTTGTTCTAACCCCTCCTCATTATAACCCGTGGGATAGATTTAAAGGAACGGGTCACTGGAGCTGAATGTGCTTTGTTATTGGAGAAGTTTTCTTTTCTCTCGTGCCCGATACTGATGTGACAACCTGTTATCCAAGGACTACCATTAATTCCAAGGTAGCAGTTATAATCATTATTCTTATCCTATTATTGTTTTTGTTGTGAGTTTATATTTCTATCAATCTCTGATAACGCTCATGTTTATTTGCAGGTACCAAATCCAACAATCTATGCTTTGTTGAACTTAGGTTTCAAGCTTTGTCGAAATTTTGACCCATTGAGGTATGGGTTGTTCCATTTGGTATTAGATCCTAAGTTAGTAGATCAGGGGAATTAGGATGATTTGAGAGAAGGTATTCATACTTCCCTGTCTAGTAATATTATATTTTTACATTAGATTCTAAGAGTTTCGACTATAGAAGTAGTTATAGTTCCAGTCCAAGGGAATGGGCAAAGCTACTATGGGTTGGAAATATCTTGGAGTTAATATTTTCACACTAACTCCGAAGTACCCCACGGAGCGCTGGCGATGCATAAAGCGCTATTGATGAGAGCATGAGTACGACATATGGCAGAATCCTGGAGACTGGAGGTGTTCGACTTGATGTTTGAGATTCTAACTACATTATGATATTGGATTTTAATGACGAGTTCCAGTCGGAGACACAAATTTATTCTAGATGGGCGGAAAATTAGAGTTTGTATGTCGCAATTGTCTGGAGGCAATTTTTTGCTAGGGCGCATTCATTGATCACCTCTTTGATGACAAATTGGATTTTTCTTTGAATAATTAATGTTAATTCCTTAGTCTAAAACCTGTGAGAGAATTTTTATTAAGTATATGTTGGAAACACCTTAGAGTTTGGAAAAAGGGTTTTTAAACGATTTCTTTTTCCAAAGATTTATTTTGGAAATTTTGTTTTAGGAAAATTTTTGAATTATAATTTTCAAAGAAAGGTATACTACTAGGTTGGTTGTGTTAAGATATTTTTAGTTTATAAAAGATTAATTTTTAAAACCTTTAAATATTTATATGTATATATCAGTAAAGGTTTGATTTTGATTTTTGGCAAATATAAGTTTGATTTTTAAGAGATGTTTTGGTATGAAATGGTTTCTATTATTTAGAAACAAGTATAAAGGAGCATATATATTTAGCTCAGTGATTTTTCGGTTTATAAGATCGAGGTTTTTAAATCTTATCTCTTTAAGTTACAGACAAAATAGGGATGACATTCAATTTTATCGGGGTATATAGTTTGAAGTGTTGTTGTACCCACCGGCTATTGGAAGAATATTTCCGTGCGACGTAGGCAGGAAATAACAGCTGGAATATTTTCGGTCTTTGGAGTTGTTATTGGTCGTAGTAGTTTTGTTGGGACTACTGTGAATTGCTGGAGCATGGTTCAGAACTAGGCAGTAGACTTTGACAACATCGTGATGAGGATAGGAACTTTTCGGATCGTTTCAAATCGAAGGAGATGGCGCAAAATGATTGTTATTGTTTAATCTGACCCTAATTGGGTCTAGATTCAACTAATGTCCAAAGTCTGTCTAGCAGTTGACCACTTAGCGGTAAACCTAGAGTGGTCTACCTATTAACGAGTTTTGGCACAATTTGAACCTAAAAACGGAACTATAAAAGTAGCGTCCGAATTTCCCCAATTGCATTTTTTTCATTCCTCCTTCTTTAATCAGCCGAACCCAATCTCCTCCTTGTCCTCCTCCAAATATCAGCCTCTCTCTCTCTCATACCTCCCCTTTGGCATTGCCCTTTTTCCCTAGGAGCAACAGCCTCGCCTTCCCCTCATGCTGATTTTGCATGTTAGATCTCACCCCACCGCCACTCAGGATCTAAACCTTATTTCCTCCTTCCGACCACTTCTTCGGCCAAAATACCTTTCTGCATTGCCGATCTTTCTTCGCACCATTATTGCCTCAACTCACAAGAGACCACTTGGCTGGACCGGAATAAGCAAATGGTTTAGTTATTTTTGGACTGGAAGAGCTATTCGTCGTGGTAGGATTTGCACCAATCCTTTGCTTCAAGAAATTTGAGCCGGAATGTTACCCGTGCTGCATATACCTTTTTAATGTCCTATTGGCGTAGAATTTCGATGGAGGCAACAGTTTGATTTGTTTAGAGGTGAAGGGTGTCTTGATTGAGCTGACTAATTAGAGTTCCAGTCGGAGACACAAATTTATTCTAGATGGGCGGAAAATTAGAGTTTGTATGTCGCAATTGTCTGGAGGCAATTTTTTGCTAGAGCGCATTCATTGATCACCTCTTTGATGACAAATTGGATTTTTCTTTGAATAATTAATGTTAATTCCTTAGTCTAAAACCTGTGAGAGAATTTTTATTAAGTATATGTTGGAAACACCTTAGAGTTTGGAAAAAGGGTTTTTAAAGGATTTCTTTTTCCAAAGATTTATTTTGGAAATTTTTTTTGGGAAATTTTTTGAATTATAATTTTCAAAGAAAGGTATACTACTAGGTTGGTTGTGTTAATATATTTTTAGTTTATAAAAGATTAATTTTTAAAACCTTTAAATATTTATATGTATATATCAGTAAAGGTTTGATTTTGATTTTTGGCAAATATAAGTTTGATTTTTAAGAGATGTTTTGGTATGAAACGGTTTCTATTATTTAGAAACAAGTATAAAGGAGCATATATATTTAGCTCAGTGATTTTTCGGTTTATAAGATCGAGGTTTTTAAATCTTATCTCTTTAAGTTACAGACAAAATAGGGATGACATTCAATTTTATCGGGGTATATAGTTTGAAGTGTTGTTGTACCCACCGGCTATTGGAAGAATATTTCCGTGCGACGTAGGCAGGAAATAGCAGCTGGAATATTTTCGGTCTTTGGAGTTGTTATTGGTCGTAGTAGTTTTGTTGGGACTACTGTGAATTGCTGGAGCATGGTTCAGAACTAGGCAGTAGACTTTGACAACATCGTGATGAGGATAGGAACTTTTTGGATCGTTTCAAATCGAAGGAGATGGCGCAAAATGATTGTTATTGTTTAATCCGACCCTAATTGGGTCTAGATTCAACTAATGTCCAAAGTCTGTCTAGCAGTTGACCACTTAGCGGTAAACCTAGAGTGGTCTACCAATTAACGAGTTTTGGCACAATTTGAACCTAAAAACGGAACTATAAAAGTAGCGTCCGAATTTCCCCAATTGCATTTTTTTCATTCCTCCTTCTTTAATCAGCCGAACCCAATCTCCTCCTTGTCCTCCTCCAAATATCAGCCTCTCTCTCTCTCTCATACCTCCCCTTTGGCATTGCCCTTTTTCCCTAGGAGCAACAGCCTCGCCTTCCCCTCATGCTGATTTTGCATGTTAGATCTCACCCCACCGCCACTTAGGATCTAAACCTTATTTCCTCCTTCCGACCACTTCTTCGGCCAAAATACCTTTCTGCATTGCCGATCTTTCTTCGCACCATTATTGCCTCAACTCACAAGAGACCACTTGGCTGGACTGGAATAAGCAAATGGTTTTGTTGTTTTTGGACTGGAAGAGCTATTCGTCATGGTAGGATTTGCACCAATCCTTTGCTTCAAGAAATTTGAGCCGGAATGTTACCCGTGCTGCATATACCTTTTTAATGTCCTATTGGCGCAGAATTTCGATGGAGGCAATAGTTTGATTTGTTTAGAGGTGAAGGGTGTCTTGATTGAGCTGACTAATTAGAGTTTCAGTCGGAGACACAAATTTATTCTAGATGGGCGGAAATTTAGAGTTTGTATGTCGCAATTGTCTGGAGGCAATTTTTTGCTAGAGCGCATTCATTGATCACCTCTTTGATGACAAATTGGATTTTTCTTTGAATAATTAATGTTAATTCCTTAGTCTAAAACCTGTGAGAGAATTTTTATTAAGTATATGTTGGAAACACCTTAGAGTTTGGAAAAAGGGTTTTTAAAGGATTTCTTTTTCCAAAGATTTATTTTGGAAATTCTTTTTGGGAAAATTTTTGAATTATAATTTTCAAAGAAAGGTATACTACTAGGTTGGTTGTGTTAAGATATTTTTACTTTATAAAAGATTAATTTTTAAAACCTTTAAATATTTATATGTATATATCAGTAAAGGTTTGATTTTGATTTTTGGCAAATATAAGTTTGATTTTTAAGAGATGTTTTGGTATGAAATGGTTTCTATTATTTAGAAACAAGTATAAAGGAGCATATATATTTAGCTCAGTGATTTTTCGGTTTATAAAATCGAGGTTTTTAAATCTTATCTCTTTAAGTTACAGACAAAATAGGGATGACATTCAATTTTATCGGGGTATATAGTTTGAAGTGTTGTTGTACCCACCGGCTATTGGAAGAATATTTCCATGCGACGTAGGCAGGAAATAGCAGCTGGAATATTTTCGGTCTTTGGAGTTGTTATTGGTCGTAGTAGTTTTGTTGGGACTACTGTGAATTGCTGGAGCATGGTTCAGAACTAGGCAGTAGACTTTGACAACATCGTGATGAGGATAGGAACTTTTCGGATCGTTTCAAATCGAAGGAGATGGCGCAAAATGATTGTTATTGTTTAATCCGACCCTAATTGGGTCTAGATTCAACTAATGTCCAAAGTCTGTCTAGCAGTTGACCACTTAGCGGTAAACCTAGAGTGGTCTACTAGTTAACGAGTTTTGGCACAATTTGAACCTAAAAACGGAACTATAAAAGTAGCGTCCGAATTTCACCAATTGCATTTTTTTCATTCCTCCTTCTTTAATCAGCTGAACCCAATCTCCTCCTTGTCCTCCTCCAAATATCAGCCTCTCTCTCTCTTTCTCTCATACCTCCCCTTTGGCATTGCCCTTTTTCCCTAGGAGCAACAGCCTCGCCTTCCCCTCATGCTGATTTTGCACGTTAGATCTCGCCCCACCACCACTCAGGATCTAAACCTTATTTCCTCCTTTCGACCACTTCTTCAGCCAATATACCTTTCTGCATTGCCGATCTTTCGTCGCTCCATTATTGCCTCAACTCACAAGAGACCACTTGGCTGGACTGGAATAAGCAAATGGTTTTGTTGTTTTTGGACTGGAAGAGCTATTCGTCGTGGCAGAATTTGCACCAATCCTTTGCTTCAAGAAATTTGAGCCAGAATGTTACCCGTGCTGCATATACCTTTTTAATGTCCTGTTGGCGCAGAATATCGATGGAGGCAACAGTTTGATTTGTTTAGAGGTGAAGGGTGTCTCGATTGAGCTGACTAATGTTGATCTCGCTGAGATTTTGGAAGCCTCCGTGAAGGACGCGGACTTGGATGATTTTGAAGTGATCAACTCAAAGATTTTTACAGCAAATCTTTTCGTTGGATGTCGGTGTTTGGAAGACGGATAATCTACGTCTAAGTATCCGTCAGATTGTGCGCATCATTTAGTATAACGTCATCCCTAAGATGGGAAGTTATGACTGGATTTATCCCATGGTGCGAAAGACTACCTATGCTAGTATTGGTGGCATCGTTATCAGTTGGACTCGAACCTTTTTGATTCAATTTGTTGAACAAAGATTAGCACCCCACAAAGTCACTTTATATATTTTCACCTATCCACTCTCGTCTTTAGGTAATACGAGTGAACCTCCATGAAGAGGTGGTTCAGTAGAAGGTTCCTTCTACCATCATTAGATCCTTCCTTAGGAAGATGGCCATTCCGAAGTCGTCAGCAATACCAGCAGCGCCAGCGGCATGAGATTGGATGTATAGCCGCCTTGCTACGACCATTCAAGGGTCGCAGCAATATATCGAGCTCCAGCCGTGGAGCAAAGCTCTCATAATCTGTAGGTATTATTTTAAAGTTTATGGTGTTGTTGTCTTTTCCCTTCTAGCATTAGTTTTTCTTTTAGATTTTTTGGGTTGTAACTGTTAGTTGTCTCCTATAAAAGGCAAACACAATATTATGAGTTTCTATTTATTTATTGTTTTATTATTTTTGGACATGCGAACCGCTCCTATATAGGCATAGTAAAGAAGAAGTATAAATATGGGAATCTCATAAAGACATCTGACTAACAGTAAATGCAATATAAGATCGGAAGTTTAGAATAGTTGGAAAATTTTAGCGAAGGACATGATAAAGTTGTTTTGGTATCACGGATCATTTCTCACGTTCCTTAGAAGCTAAATTTTTGAATAATAGATGCATTGACATTTTTAAATAAAATGTCAAGTTTTGTGGGTAAAGGTTAGTCTTAGAATTTGGAATTTGGTTAATCCGTTTAGCGCACAACCGACTTCCGACCACGTTGAAATTGTGGCCTGATCTATCAAAATTTTTGAGAAAGAAAATATTTTGAAATGTTTCCCCTTGATTTGAAAAGTCCTCTTTAGAAAAAAAAGTTTTGCGTTTAGTTATTTTTTACTCTTAAATTATTTTTAGAGTTTTTGTCCAAAAATTTGATTTTAAGGGAAAATGTGCATCTAAATATTTTGGGATTTTATTTTCCAAATGACGTACAAATATGAAAAGTGAGAAAGATTTTTGTGAAATCTTTGATTTTGAAGGCCACATGTTAGGTGTAGGGAAGGAAAATAGAGTTAGAATTTGCGAATTTAGTGGTGCATTAGGATCAACGATGCGATAAATGTAAGCGATAACAAGGAAAAAGCTATTTTAGCCTTGGAATTTCTATTTCCATACCTTATCGACGACGCATGTGAGTCTATTTGTAGACTTAATTCCATTTTAAAGCTTGAAATAAGCCTCCTTATGTGTTTTGTGCGTGAAAAATTTGGAGTAAATCCGGGGCGAGGAGTAAATTATTCACTGTACTACCGGAGTAGGAAGATTATAAAGTGGTAAGAATGTTAAATTCTCCACGTAAATTCCTTTTTTAGCATAGGAGTACAGTTTAGAAAACGATTTTTTGATGTGTTAGATTATTGGATGGTAGGGAGTGGATGCAGATTGGTTGCTTCATACCTCTATTCATAGGAGTATGGGGGTTTTGGTTGAAATGATTTTTCAAAAAGCTGCATACATATAGAACTGCCTGTGTGTAATATATAGGTTGTTTGCATCAGCTTCCAAAATTGTTTTCAAAAGAAATGCATTCATATAGAAGGATCTGATTTAGAATCATTCTGCATACATATTTTCTGTATGGTGATACAGTAATACACTATGCACTTGTGCACATTTGGTTGCAAAATTGATTGTACACTCATTGATTGTGTTGTTTAGGATAATTAGGACACAAAACCATGACTTGGTCATTGGTGAAATCTTGGGGATGAAATCCTTTTTAAGGGGGGAAGAATGTAACACCCTATAATTCGACATTACTTATTTAATTAGTTAGTTAGTTAATTAATTTGGCTCCAAAAATAGAATTTGTGGAAATGATGGAATTTGACCATGAAACTTATACCATTGTGTTTGTGGCAAAATTCTGAGCAACTTTCGTATCTGGAGTTTTGCGATCGGAGTCCAAACGAATCAGTTACAGACTAAACAAAAATTTGGAATGGAAATAATTTGAGTATGGTTTTGGCTTTTAAATCTATCCCATTGACATACATTAGATTTTTATGCCGGCTTAAATTAGTGTTGAAAACTATTGCCTAGATATTCTTGTTTTAGGTATAATTTGAAATATATTTACACCTAGCTATGGAAATCGGTCCCAGAGATTTTAGAATTTGAATGTTGTATATTTTATTCCAGATCTGTACTAGGGTGTGAAATTGGATTTTTGGATTATTGGCCAAATTTGTGCTAAGTTGTAGATTTTCCATAGTTTATTTTATGGGAAGAACATTCGTTTGGTTTTATAAATTTGTTTACCTTTTCCACTTTTGATTCTAAAAGGCGACGCTTGATTTAATAAGGATTAAAACAAAAAGGAAAGAGATGTGTGAAGTACAGAGTTATTTTCCATAGTTTACACTATTTATTCCAAATAAAAAGAAATTATCCATTCCTTGTAATTTCAAATGTAGTA
This sequence comes from Allium fistulosum, assembly GCA_030737815.1. Lineage (NCBI taxonomy): Eukaryota > Viridiplantae > Streptophyta > Magnoliopsida > Asparagales > Amaryllidaceae > Allium > Allium fistulosum. The sequence continues at coordinate 334,745,980 of CM060906.1, forward strand.
AATCTTTCCTTTTAGTGTTAAAACCAATTTATGGAAATCATAGCGAAAAATCTTTCTAAGGAATTTAATTCCAGTAAATTAAATATGGAAAGTATATTTTAGTTACTTATGAATAGGTATTTTTATTAGCCAGTTTTATACGTATTTACTGTGTTAATAAAGAAGCATAGTGTTTATTCGTTCGTTATTTATGCATAACGTTCGTTAGTTATTATTATATCTAGAGAAGCGAATAGGTAGAATTAGAAAAGATAGTAATTCCTATTAATAGGCAATAATTTAGGAATTGCCAATAATTAATAGGAAATAAAGGATTGTAACCCTAATCAGTGGGCAATTAATGGGAAATAATGGATAGGGTTAGATTAGGGGATACAATTGGTTAGTTAATTGTAACTCTAGTTAATGGGCAATTAATGGAAATGAATTTGGGAATTACAATTAATAAGGACAAATGGATAAAAAAGGACTGATAAAAATGCAATAGATATAAAAGGTTACTAATTTAAATTAGTAATCATACAAAAATGTCTTAGGAAATGTCCATTAGGATTTTACGAACAAATTGACATTTATAAGCATAAAAAGGGGATTTGTGGGTAGATAAGTATTTAAGGTAAATCTCATTATCTTAAATAAAAGGGAATTAGAGATCTAAGTCCAATGTCTACCTAAGATAATATAAGTAAAGACTTATAGTTGGACTTAGTAGGTTAGTGATGCGAGGTCAGTAGAGTCACTCGACGGAAGAGTGCCCTTCACTTTGAGGTTACCAACAGTCGGGTGCACTTACTACTGATGTGAGATATCACTAATCCTAGGACCCATGATGACGTGGGAGATTGGGCTTGTTTTCTTAATTGAAAAGTATTAAATGGTCCAAATTTGAAATTAGAAGCGGTGAGGGATATCTCCATAGGAGTTTGCTTCCGGTTTGAGGTATTAAGTGGTTGTAGGGTCCGCCTCTCTCTTAAAAGGAAGTATTAAGCGAACTAGTGAGATTCCAAATAAATAAGGATGTCTCTAAAAGAGTTTACTTCAGCGTTGAGGTATTAAGTGGCTATTTTAGGGCCCGCCTCCCTTCCGAAAGTAGTAACCTAATAAGATTCCATATTTATAATTAAAAGTTATAGTGGATACCTTAGGAAGGGTTTGCTTTGGGTTTGAGGTATTAAGTGACTGATCTAAGGGTTCGCCTTTCTCATAAAAAGAATTATTAAGTAACCTAGTGAGATTCCAATCGATGTCCCCTAGATAGTACTAGCGAGGAGTCCGCTTTGCATTAGGTATTAAATGACAAAGGCATGCCTATAAATAGGTATTAAATGGTCAGAGGTCTTCCTAGTCTTTTTTAGTGAGGTATTAAGTGTCTTGGGTACAGTCTATTACATTGCTAAGGTCGTAATAACAATAGACTAGTGAGGAGTCCACCTTGGGATAGGTATAAAGTGACGTAGGACCTACCTAGAATATAGGTACTAAATGGTTAGATGTCCACCTAGTCCTTTTATAGGTATTAAGTGGCTTAGGTATTGTTTCTTACATGGATACGATTTTATTACCGATAGATGTGGTAATAGTTGGACATTAAACGTCGGAAGCCTTAAATAGTGGTTAGAGGTCTTTGTAGCCAGGACCCACCAACCATTGATAACATTGTTAGAAAACCACATTCGTAATAGGTCATAAATGGCGGGGTCTACCTTAATTGAGGTCTTAAATGGCAGAGTCTGCCAATTTCTATTTTAAAAGTATTTTGTGATGATATAGATGACCGCTTCATATTTAGAAGTATTAAGTGGCTAATGGGTTTGGAAGTATTGAGTGGTTGATAAGGCTTCATCGGTATTTTGTACTTTGAAAAGGGGTAGGTAAGTAATCGTGTGTGCAATGCAAGGTTAGTTTAGAATTTCTAACCTTAATAGACATAACAATTAAGTGGAAACCAGTGGTATAAAATTTATGTTATGAGCAGTTTATAGATTTTTCAGTCATCAGAACGTTGTTTTGACCCCCTCCTTATTACAACTCGCAGGATAGAATTAGAGGAACATGTCACTAGAGTTGGATGTGTTTTGTTGTTGGAGAAGTCTTCTTTTCTCTTATGCTTGATGTTAATGTGACAACCTGTTATCCAAGGAATACCATTAATTCCAAGATAGTAGTCGTAATCAATATTCTTATCCAATTATTATTTTCGCTATGAGTTTAGATCTCTATTAATCTTTGATTATGCTCATGCTTATTTACAGGTACCAAATCCAATGTTATGTGCTTTGATGGACTTGGGTTTCAATTTTTGTCAAAATTTTGGCCCATTGAGGTACGGGTTGTTACACCACCATTCTTCTTTTAGAAACCCTAGATCGAAACATTCTTCTCTTAATCTGATCTAAGTATTTCTAAATAAAAATACAAATTAAATAAAAAGAGAAAGAGGAAGAAAAGCCATGAATTAAGGAGATAGAAATCTAGAGAATCGGGCTCTTGCAAAGAGGATTTTCAAGGCTAGAAAAAGGAAACCTAATTTATGACTGGGAAATCACATTATTTCTATATGAATCTATCTATGCTCTTATCTTATCTATATAGCCTATATTATATTAAACTGATGAAATATAGGTTGAACCTGTGCAGTTAAATCGCTCGGCAAATTCAAAGCGGTGGAGGTGCAAAAAGTCATAACGGGGATACAGCGAGGATATAGCGGGATATAGCGGATGGCTCTAAAATAGCATATAAAACCGTACTTAATGTTTTTACAAATATATAAATGGTAATTAAATGAAAAATTATCATTCAATTGAATTATAATTAATACATAAATAATTTTAAATAAAAACATGTGCGAATATACTTTAAATAAACGTAAAACTGTTATATAACATAATTAAATTTAGTAGAATATTAGAGTATTTTCATTTTTGAAAATATATTAAAAATTAAATCAAAACAATTAGTTTCATAATTTTTATAATGTATAAATGCAAATTTTCAATTCATTTTATTAAAGAAGATATAGCGGAAATAGCGGAATATAGCGGGAATAACGGGATATATCGGAAATAGCGGGGCTTAAAGAGGAAAGGCTATATTTTGGGGCTATATGGAAATATCGTAGCGGTGGAAATCCGCTATGATATATAGCGGGGTTATAGCGGGGTAATAGCGGGGCATTAACTACACAGGGTTGAACACAATATTTACTTTAAATAATTGAATTTGTATGTATTCATTGACCATGGAGGTTGAGACGATACCTTAAATTGTAATTGGATTAGTGATAAAATGTTTGGGGTTGAAATGATACTACGCATTTTAAAAATAAATCATAATTTTATTAACTTATACATAACAATCCAGAATGAATCATATAGACATAATTGGTTTTAATATAAATAAATGGGTTGTTAATTGAATTGATTTTTGGTTTTTTGGAGTTGAACTGAAATTTTGATTTCTTTTGTAACAATCAATTAACTTATGAAAAAAACAATTTTGAAATTTATACAACTTAAATATGTTTATAATTGGATTCATTAATTGATTATTTAGAGTTGAAATGATACATCGATCATTAAAAATAATCGATTGCCTTGTTGATGAACAATTATAAACTGAAATAGATTCCTAAGGATATATATATATATATATATATATATATATAATTATACAAATATTTTATATTATAATTTGGTTGGAAATTGAGATTATGAATAAAATAGATCAAGTTATAGTTAAATCAAATCAATTGATAATATAACCACGCTATCAAAATGGGAAAAGATGCTATAAACAATAGGATAGAAAAAATAAAGGATTTAAATAAGATAAACAAGTCAATTGAAGTCAGGAACAAACCTAGGGCTAAGAGATAGTGAAAAGTCAATTAAAACGCATAAAAATAAAAATATATAGTAAACTAGATGTTTGAAAATAAAACATGATATCTGAAAATGTTATAGTGGGAAGAAACACACTGAGAATTTACAGGTTCCAAAACGTCTGAATTAATATTCAGATGTCTGAATTCAAATTTAGATGCCCGAATATCTACTTAGACGTCTGGTTTCTGAAGCTAATCTTTGTGCAACAAATCAAATGTCTAAATTGTTACGTAAGACGTCTGAAAAGGTGTAGTAGGCCCAAGTTGAACCTGGACCTTGTGGGCCAATACGAATGATTAGGGGAATTTCATATTGCCTGTTTATGAAGGTGATGAAGTAGAATAATGTGCGTATACTTATTTAATGTATGCATCGTAATCACTATTTATTATTTGGGATGTCTGCAATAGTGTTAAAACGAGACACGTGGCAGCAGTAGTTTGTGTTGGAATGAGGCACATGGCAATAATAATTTATCTTGAAATGAAACACACGATTAATAATAGTTTGTATTGAAATGAGACACACGAAAATAACAGTTTGTGTTGAATAGAGTCACAACAGTAAATGAATGTCTACAAAGTGTTGAAATGAGACACACGACAGGAATGATATAGTTGCAAAGCATTTTGAAATAGTACATGTAGCAGAACTATGGTATGCTAATATTTAATGCGCACCAGTTTGTACGAATGTACAGATAATACTTTTAGTCACTAAAAATGATACGGTTGTAATGCTATGGTAAATAAACTAAAATAATTAATTGTAAATTTATCCCTTAAACTGACACCGAAGGAGTTATCTACAAAGATATTTTATAAGCATGTTAATATCATGTATTTAGAGATATATACCCACTCATTAGGCTTATGTATGACTCCCTCTATATTTCTCTATTATATCTATACAATAGGTTTATAGGGTTAGGAGAAGCCGAATGTGAAGTGAAAGCAAAGGAGGCGATTGACGGCAAATATGGCCATTTATTTACAAGTTTTCAATTTTTAATCGGTAGTTATTTTTGTTGGAACTATGTAGGTTGAAACATCAATTTTGATGAACTTATGTAATGACTTATAGGATTATGGACCACTTTAGATGATCATGCTATGTTCCTATTATATTTTATTTCCTTCCGTTGTGGGTTCTGAAAGTATAGTTGAAAATAGATAGCTCTGTGTACAGTTTTACTTTATTTTACCATAACGACCTGGCATTTACTAGCCCAAGGGTTTGAGAATCGATTGGGATGTAGGATCAAAGGTTTAGTGGAAGGTTGATTGTTACACTTGGTAACAGAGCTTATAGATAGCTGCGATGGGAAACAACACCAGAGCGGGTATTGGGGATGCAACCATGGATGTTTCGGGCATGAACATTCCACTTTGGTTCCACCCGTACCTTCAGGCTGGAGCACAAGCTATTGTAAACTCGGAAGGGGTTTTGCCATAACAACAAGGTACAGTTCCTGCTAATCCACCTATTATGGACTTCGCCAAATTATGTAGAAAATTTTTGAGCTTAGGTGGAAAGCCTTATGTAGGGACCAAGTCTTTCGTTGAAACAAAGCATGGTTGCACACATGTTAGAGGATTTTTGGAAAGTTGGATCTTGATGATGCTATTAGAAGGCTGCTTGCTTCTTGGTACTTACAAGGAGATGCTCTAAATTGGTGGGATGTTATGGTAATAGAGACCAAAGAAGAAGAAACAACTTGAGGTGGTTTTAGAAGGAATTTTGAAGCTAAATTTCTGTCCGTGGCTGAATAAGAAGTGCAGTTGGAGAAGTTCATACATCTACAGCAAGGGGTCGTATTGGTGAAGGAGTATGTGAATCAATTTAATGAGCTGGCTTGATTTGGAATTGACGTAATAAATACTCCACATAAGAAGGCTGAGAAGTTCATTAAAGGGCTAAAGTAACCTGTTTCAGATTTGGTCCTTAATCACATTCTTATGGGAGCTACCTATGAGAGTTTGGTGGAAATGGCTCTGCTAAACACCGTTTCCAAAGAAGTAGTCCAGGGTGAACAAAAGAAGAAAGGTGAGGGAGGAAGTCAGCAAGAGAAGTAGAAAGCGGTAGGGGTTAAAGGAGAAAAAAGGAATTTCAAGAGGCAAAAGATGACATGTAGGAAATGCAATAAGAGAGGCCATATAGAAAAGTACCGTAGAACAAGCACAGGAAAGATTAAGTGCAATCACTACAACCAATTTGGACATACGAAGCATCACCGGTCCACTTCAGACCAAAGTGGACGGATACTGCAAGCTCATGAGATAGGAGCGACCCTTGGTTCTAGCAAATCGCCAGCAGCAATGGACAACGTGAAGGAGGTCATAATGGAAGGTGCATTACTTATTTTCGTTTTACCTGTTCATGCTTCTTTTGATATGGGAATATCACATACTTAATAGCTAGTTGACTAGTATATAAATTACAATTAGAAATTCACATTATGCATAACTCATGAAAGGAATTACTTTGACAACCTGCACTTCATCGGGCCTGAATTTTTGCGTCCATATTTTCCCACACTTCCACGAATGGAAGTATAGTTCAACTAATTTTTCATCTAATTCCTACCATCCAAAATCCTAGCACATCATTCCTAACATTCAAATTTTAGAAAAATTCGGTTTTCTGAACCTATATTCTTATGCCAAAAGAGGGTTTAGATGGAGAGTTTCATATTTCCATCCTTCGCTTGTGTACCCTTTTCTATTGTACCTTGAAACCTTCTCTTTTGCCCTCAATTCTTCTTTCAAATTTTCCAAGTACAGTCTGCAAAAGTAAATTTTATTTTAAATCTTTAAAATTTTAAAACAGAGTTATTTGAAAACAAGTTTGGTTCACCTATTAAAAAGGTATAAAGAAAGAGATTCCATAGCCATTACAACTTTTTCCCTTATCACCAACTATATCTTATTTTACTGTTACTTTGCATAGTAAAATTCCTACTTCCTAACCCATTGACTTCTACCCTATGCTAAGTATGTGGCATTTCAAAAATCAGACATTTTCCATTTTTTCCGCTCAAAAATCTTTTTATATAGAACTTTTGAAAAATTTGAGAAAAAATTTAAAATTCAAAATTTCATTACAACACTTTTTAAAAAAAAATTATAAAAATGTTTTATTTTCCAAAACCAAGAATTTTAAACAAAATTTTTCGAGTATATATTTTTCGAAACAAATTATGCCACCCCGTATGTAGTTGGAATTTAGTTAACAGTTTAACATCTAGTGAACTTCATCCTACCACAAGGTAAATTTTCAATTTTCCAAATACTTTTCTTTTATTTTATAATAACAACTAGCATACAAGTTTATTTCTAAATTTCATCTTTTAAGGTACAGAGACATTGACCCATGGCTTCACAACAAACTTTTCATATCCTTTGCTCACCAAAATTTAACTTTCCCAAAACTTTATTACTATTTTGGTACATAATTTTACTTTTCTTTTAATATCTAATTCGATAAATTCCCTAAATTATTTTATAAACTTCTAGCCTTTTATTTATTTTTCATTAGTTAAGTGTTTACATGAGATTTCCTTACTTACACAGTTATCCAATTAATATAGCGGTCCATCCAAAAAACCAATTTTTAAAAGAAACATTTCTTGTGATATCATAAGCGTTTTATACAACAGAAACCACTAACTCTTAGAGCCCAAACCTAAAAGAAGCAACTAGTGGAAGTCGCCCATTAACATCAACCGACAATAACAATATTATGGCCCTATCACTTCTTACTTAAATTAAATGGACCTTTCTAACGAGTTACCCTTCTTCAACCTACATATCTTAACTTTCCTTTATTTCTAATGAATAAGGTCTATCCATTACTTTCATTACCACACCCTTTTATGGAATAAACTATGCAGGTGGAGGTACAAAAAGTTATAGCCGAGATATAGAGGAAAAAGCGGAGTTGCCTAAATCTTCATTAGATACAAAACAAAGTATTCAAAGATAATTTATTTCATTCTCACATAATTTGTGTAGGATAAGAAGTAGTTTTTAATCTTATATAACAAAATAGAAGAATATCTTGATTTGTTCTGATTAAATTTAGTGAATACAATATATTTCTAGCTTATATTGAGCATTTATGCCTTAAAATTAGGTTTTTACCCTAACTTGATTGATTTGGTTTAAAAAAGAACTAGTCAAATCAACCTTTGTATACTAATATTACTAAAGTAGATGTTACAAAGCCTTGATTTAATAAATGTAGCAGAAAATAGCGGGGCTTAAAGCAGATCTACTGTTTAATAGTGCTAAATTGAAATAGCATAGCGGGTGAAGAGCGTTATGGGCTATAACGGGGATTTTTTTGGGACTTTAGCGGGGCTTTAACTGCACACCTGCCCTCCTTAGCTTTGAGTCTACCAATATCCTCTGTATGTGTTTTCCATCTTATTATCCTCTGTTACTACCTTCTTTTAATCCAAATCTCTTAATAGTATACTTAAATTTTTTGCATTTACTTCCTTTATCCTTGACCTTCTTTGCAAGCTTGTACTAGAACTCACAGAAGTGTATTTTGATACCATTCATCATTCTTCATATGGATTGCACATATGTCTAATAAAACTTTTCTAAGTTTGCACCAACTTTCCTTACACTCTACGAGGATTCTTTATTGCTACTCTATGAGCTGTCGTCGATATCCTCTTTATAGCCTTATCTCTTACCCCATCTTACCTAGGCGGTCATCCCTATCTACTCCACATTAAATTTTTGGTTTGGTTTTCGCCCATTTTTTTCAAAAATAAAACTCTAAATTAAAGCATTTAATCCCAAAACTTTTTTTTCAAAAACAAAATTAGAAACTTTTTATTAAATTCAAAAATAACCTAGCATCTTAACTTTTAAAACTACAATTAAATTTTAAAAAGTTCCTTTTAAAATCATTTCAAATATTTTATTTATATATTTTCTCAAACTTTTATATTAAAACCATTTCAACTTTTATACTAAATTCTTTCATATGGGATCGGACTCGGAGTGGATTTTATTTGTCCCTTCTTTTGGACTTTTCTTCTTTAACTTAACTTACTGGCTTATCTTTTTCCAAAATATCTAAAATCCGACTATATTCTTGGTGCGACTACTACACACCATCCTTTGGGAACTTAATTGCTTATGGATATCTACATCATATGGACTCTTACTTACCCTTATCTGGACCTACTATACATCATCAATCAGCGATCCTATGGGGATCTATAACCATTGGGCTATCAAGGGCCAAACTAGGGAGTCACGTACTATTTAGCTTCAAGGACCTTTCATATTCTACACTCATGCTCTTTTTAAGTCAACGCCTTTCCCATATGAACTATTTCCTATGGGGTAATCGGGGTAGTGTATATCTTCAACTTTATCCATTGCTCTGACTCATAATTGACTTACCCATATTTATGGTTGCAACTATTCTATGGTCAAAATTTATAGGATTTGGCATATAATATATTTATAGGAAAACACAAATACATTCACTCAATGTTTCCTAATTCTTAAAATCGACTAACCCAAGCTTGATACCAAATGTGACAACCTGCATCTCAATGGACCTAAATTTTCGCTTATCGAAAACCTAAGTCCACCAAAGTATAAATCGTCGATTTGGTATCCTGCAAATAGATAAATAAATGCATATTAGAGCACTAACAAAATAACTCACAATGGAATAGTAAAGGATAATAAATCACATAGTTACTAACCTAGATTGACTCTTCCAATATCTAATGTCATTATCAGTATCAAGAATGCATAAGGAAAGCCGTCCTTCCACTGTTCCTGTCTTGCACTAGTAATTGCCCTTCTAAAGTTATCATGTGGGTTGTAATGAGGAAGGGGTTAGAACAACGTTCTGATGACTTGTAAATTATACATTTTACACATAACACTAGTTTAAGCTAATTGTCTTCCATCAATGTTATGTCATTTTTTTACTTAGTCATCTCGACTCCATGTATGCATACAATATGCCCCATCTACCAGAAGTTGGAATATATGTATGATAATCACCCGTAAGTACTATTCACCGTACTATTCATCGCCGTTTATTAACAATTACTGTAGAAATTCTTCAGTGCTAGTTTATCGAACTGTTATTATTTTAATTCTATCTGATAAAATCTAGCTAATCCAACTTATTATTTGCCTTTGAAACCCGGGACTTTGTCCTTAAGTCGCGTAGCAGTGTTTATTCCCATTTGTTGTCGTGGATAGGCGTTTAGGGAACTTTTGCATAAATCGTTGACAGTGATAAGGTAGATAATATGGAAAGACTGTCTAAAGCATTATCATTTATAAATAATAATAATAATAATAATGGTCTAGACATTCTAGACAGGCAAATTCTCAGTAAAAATAGAGAAATTACTATAAATGAAGATTTAGAATCTAATCTGAACAATTGGAATATTCCGGCTTATTCGCCTTCAATGATTTATAAAAGAACTGGAAGTTTTATTGTGAAAAATGATTATGTAATTAAGACTGTTGAACAAGAAATTCCTTTATCTGAAGGATATAGTTCATTTAGTTTGTTCTCAAAAAAGCTTTTAAATCTGCATAGAGAAAAATATAAATTCATTCATGTCGGACTAATTCAAGTCGCTTTAAAACCAGCTACAAGATTAGGACTAAATATGTCTGCTATAATTGCAGTTAGAGACAAAAGGCATAATAAATTCCATGATTCATTATTAGGAATAGTTGAATCAACATTATGTGATGGACTAATTTATTTTTCATGTTTTCCAAATTTTACTATGTCTCTAACCGATCCAAATTTACTCCAGTCTATTTGTCTAGATATAAAAACCGAAGGTTTTAATATGAAACCGAGAACACAAAATGTAATTCTTATTTACAGAATATGTTATAAAGTAATGAATACTATTATTACTAATACAAAAAATATGCCAATTAAAAATCAAGGTACAACTACACTGTTTATAACAGATATTAGTAAAAGTAACGTTGTAATTCCAAAATCAATCAGTTGGAATGAGATAAATTTACTAGATAAATGGCTTCTTGAATAAGCAAATGAACCTACTAAAGTAGAGAATAAAAAATAAAAGAAATTATTGAATATTCTGATGGTGACGTTGAAATTAGATTTTCAAAAGAAAGAGTCACACACCTAAAGTTAGGTTCTAACTCTAAATCAGAGGAATCAAGATTCAGCAATGCTGAAACCACTCCATTAAAAATAGAAAAGGATAATGTAATTATAAGAAACACAATGGACGGAGTTAGTCAACCTGAATATAGGGTTGAAATTCCTCCATCAAATCCCAGATCACTGACACCTTCAGATATGGGATATGATGAGGATAAATCTGTGTTTGGTATAAATACCATAACTCTTGATGAAGAGTTTAAATTTCCTTTTTTAGAATATGAAAAAATAAAGTTTTATTCAGAAGAAAACAAATATAAAAGAAAATGGTTCTTTATGAAAGAGCCTAAAGAATAAGAAAAATGGATAAAAAGATATAAATTATTTTTAAAGAAAATGGGGAATGATCTACCAGAAAATTATGATATCTTTATAATGATAGAAAAATTCTACAAAATAGAAAAACAAAAGGATACTTTTCCAGATTTTGATGACTTATTAACAGTTTTCAACATAAATTCTGCTTATAAAGAATATACAACTAAAGCAGGAAAAACTATTAGGAGTATACATCCTCTAGAAGCAAATTTGTCGATTAAATTGATAAAGAAGAAATTATAGCTACTCCTTATAGGAAAGATAGATCATTTGAAGCTATTATAGAACAAAATAATTTTACAAATTTAACATTACAATCAATAGGTAATCAACTTACAAGAATTGAACAAGGATCTAATAAAGATCAAACCAATACAACTAAAGTCTGCGATACAGATGAAGTTTTATTCAAACCCTGGTCAGCACAAAATTTAGAGATGAATTTGGATAAACCAGGAGAAAACTCCAAAATGTTAAAAGAGATAATGAAAAGGTTAGACGCCTTAAATGTTAGTGAAAAGGAAGTTGCACCTATAATTGAAAATAAAGAATCTAGAGAAACTTCAGAACCAGAATCCGATAATAATTAAGATGAAGAAGTAAATAATTTTCAAAATATGTTCTTAAATATAGAACAAAATAAACCAGAAAATAATCTTGAAATTAATAAAATTAATTACAGAAATACCTCGTATAGTAAACCTTATTATACGAGACCGACGCCAGTCGACCTCTTATTCGAGGAACAAAACAATTATGGAGCCATATCTTTTGATGGTACCTCCATTGTAGAATGGAATATTGATGATTATTCTGAGTACCAAATACAGACTTGTCTGAATTATATGACAATGTACGCTACTACATGTTTAATTAAAAATAATTCAGACGATAGAATAGCAAAAGCTATTGTACAAGGATTTACAGGACAACTAAAAGGTTGGTGGGATTTTCATCTTTCTAATGAAGCAAAAGCACATATATTTACTGCGAAAAAGTTAGAAGATGGAATGACTAAAACAGATTGCGTAAATACGCTAATATATACAATAGCTAAACACTTCATAGGATCCACTGTTCTTCAAACAGATAGGACACAAGAGCAGTTAATGAATTTAAAATGTCAAAATTTATCTCAATTTAGATGGTATAAAGATGTATATTTTTCGAAATTATTTACTAGAAGTGATAGTAATCATGAATTCTGGAAAGAAAAGTTCTTATCAGGACTACCACATTTCTTTGCAGAAAGGGTTAAAAATCGTTTGAAACAAAAAAAGAATGGAACTATTCCTTATAGCCAATATACTTTGGTGAATTAGCAGCAGAGGTTGTTGTAGAAGGAATTCATTTATGCAATGAAATAAAATTACATAAACAAATCCAAAAGGAGAAAATCTACGGGAAAAGAATTTTAGGAGATTTTTGTGATCAACTTGGTTTATTACCAATAAAACCAACAAACGAAAATAAAAGATTTAAAAAATCATCCAAGAGAAAATATTATAAAAATAAAAATTTCTAGAAAGAAAATTATGCAGAAACTAGTAAAACTCCCAAAAGGAAATCACAAAAACCTTATAAAAGAAAAGAGCAAAATAAACATGCTCAAAGAAAAATTCCAATATGTTGGAAATGTAAAACACCAGGTCATTATGCTAATAAGTGTAAATTAAAAAATAAAATAAATAACCTTGATATAGATGAAGAATTAAAAAATTCATTCACAAAACTATTTATATCAAGCTCTGACTCAGAAAAGGAGAATTTAAAATTATCTATTATTACAGAAATTGATTCAGAAACTGAAAATGAATCTGATTCAGATAACAATTCAGAATCTGGCAGTTGCGATGGTAATTGCGACTATTACAAAGCTTTATGTAAAGCAAATGGACTGTTTATGTTAACAAAAGAAGAAAATTTTATTCTGGATATCATAGATAAAATTTCAGATCCAGAAGAAAAGAAAAATATGTTAAAAAAATATTTAGAATCGCACAAAAATGAAAAGAAACTAAAGCTAAAAGAACCAGAGACTTATAATTTAAAAGATATTTTGAATAGAGTTAAAACTTCAAATAATATTAACCCAGTAAATACTGAAGCTACAATTGCAGAATTACAACATGAAGTTAAAATACTTAAGCAGGAAATAAAGGAATTAAAAGAAAGAATGTCTCTAATAGAGATAGAACCTAAGGATAATAACCAAAATAATGAAAATATTCTAGGAGAAGAAGAGTTGAACTCTCTTACATTTATAAATACAGTGGACAAGGTAATCACCCATAAATGGCACACTAAAGTCACTATTGTAGTTCACAAAGAATATTATTTTACTACAATAGCAATGATAGATTCAAGTGCAGACCTAAACTGCATCAATGAAGGATTAGTACCTTCAAAATATTTTTCTAAAACTACTGAAATACTAAATGCTGCAGATGGCAGAAAACTATTAGTTAATTATAAGCTACAAAACACAGCTATTTGTAATAAAGGAATTTGTTTAGGAATGCCCTTTATAATGGTTAAAAACTTGTCTCATGATGTCATACTAGAAAATCCATTCTTATATTTGTTATATCCTATAATAAAAATATCAAAAGAAGGAATTACTAGTACTATTAATAATCAAGAATTAACATTCAAATTTGTGTCTCAACCATAACATCATAAAATTGATGTTATTCAAAAAAGTATTAAAAGAAAAGAAAATTTTCTAAATTCTTTATCTCAGGAAATAAATTATAAAAGAATAAAAGAAAAGTTATTACAACCAAGTTTACAACAAAAGATTAAAGATCTACAAAGTTCTATTGAGAAAACTATTTGTACAGATACTCCTAATGCCTTTTGGCAAAGGAAAAGGCATGAAATAGGTTTACCCTATGAACCCGACTTTAAAGAAAATCGGATTCCAACTAAAACAAGGCCTATAGCCATGTCTCAAAGACATTTAGAAATCTGTAGAAAGGAAATTGAAGAATTACTACAGAAGGGACTTATTAGACCATCTAAAAGTCCTTGGAGTTGTTCAGCATTTTATGTTGAAAATGCGGCAGAATTAGAACGAGATGTTCCAAGATTGGTTATAAATTATAAACCTTTAAATAAAGCATTAAGATGGATTAGATATCCAATTCCTAATAAAAAAGATTTATCAGCAAGACTTTATTCCGCTAAGATAATGTCTAAATTTGATATGAAATCTGGATTCTGGCAAATTCAGATTAAAGAAGAGGATAGATATAAAACTGCATTTACTGTTCCATTTGGACACTATGAATGGAATGTAATGCCGTTTGGGTTAAAAAATGCCCCTTCAGAATTTCAAAAAATTATGAATGATATTTATAGTGCTTATACAGCATTTACCATAGTATATATTGATGATGTTCTTATATTTTCTGAATCAATTGACCAGCATTTTAAACATCTAAATATTTTTACAAATATCACTAAAAGAGCTGGATTGGCTGTATCAGCCAAAAAGATAAAACTTTTTCAAACGGAAATTAGATTTCTTGGACACATTATAAAAGATGGAACAATATTTCCTTTTGATAGAGCAATTATATTTGCAGAAAAATTTCCAAATGAAATTAAAGATAAAAATCAATTACAGAGATTTTTAGGAAGCTTAAACTATGTTTCTGAATTTTATAAAGATCTAGCTTATGATGCTAAACCTTTATTTGAAAAACTAAGAAAAAATCCACCTGCTTGGACAGAAGAACATACTAAAGCGGTAATAAAAATAAAAGCAAAAATAAAGGAAATTCCTTGCCTTGCAATTCCTAATCCTGATGCCTTTAAAATAGTTGAATTTGATGCATCAGACAAAGGTTACGGTGGCATTCTTAAACAAAGAATTAATAATAAAGAATCCTTAGTTAGATTTACTTCGGGAATTAGGCAAGGACCTAGAGTTAATTACTCTACTGTCGAAAAGGAAATATTAGCAATTGTATTATGTGTACAAAAATTTGAAAGTGATTTATTAAATCAAAAGTTTTTGTTAAGGGTAGATTGCAAGTCTGCCAAGGAAATTTTACAAAAGGATGTTAAAAACATTGCATCAGAACAAATATTTGCTAGATGGCAAGCAATATTATCAGCGTTTGATTTTGATATTGAGTTTATTAAAGGATCTGATAATTCTTTACCAGATTTCTTAACTCGAGAATTTTTACCGGGAAAAGATGAATAAAGGGAAAGAAAAAGAAGAAAGCAGTAAAACTGCACTATCTCGACCAATGACAACTTATAAGTCGGCATTTCAAAAGGATGAAAAAATCCTAAGAGAAGAAGTATTAAAAACTACTCCGGTTGATGAACAACTCAGAGCTAATGCTTATGAGTTAGCGATAAAATCCGTATCTGCAAGAGAATACCTATATCCATACATTCCAATATCTACCATATGGGTATCTCCTGTGGAGAAAAAATATGTTCATTTATACGCTGAAGAGGTTATGACCTTTTATTTATAAAATTTTACTGACCCATACCTTTATCCCAAGGATTTCAATTTCTATCAAGAAATTTTAGCCTACACAGGTTCTGTGCAATTCGAATCTGCCATGAGAACTGGTGGCGAATGGGCTTTCTCAAAAGCCTCTATTGTTAAAATAATTACCCCAGAACAGTGGGAAGGTGATTTATATAAGCCCAAAGAATTAATTATAAGTTCAAAAAATCCTTATAGGAACAAATTAAATTTCAATTACTTCGACTATGTTAAAGCTTGGGATCTTGCTTTCTCTTATGAAAACAGGCAGAGAAAACACAGTTGGTTTATTCAATTTAAAATTCAAAACACCACGAATTTTCCAAATTGGTTCATAGTTTGGTTTTCAAGCTTTGGATTATATCCAATAATTTTACCACAAAAAATAAGGAATGTTTATGATGAATTTGTTCGAATGAATACTTCTATGAAGTATCATAATCTAAATTTTGCAGCACTTTATCAAGTACCTTGGATTATGAAATGGGACGTTGTTATTGTTCCAAGAACGTTACAAAAGCTTGAAATAAAATTTGAAAACCTTCCTCATTTAGGAAGAAGAATTTTAATAAAATGGTGGGATAAATTTGAATTTTTTAAAGATTCAGTTTATTCAGAAAAGGGTTTAATTAGCCATGAACCACTAAAAATACCAGATTCACCTAAAAAGGAATTATCTGATTTATTAAAAGAATTAATGGCAAGCTCTTCAAAAAGAAATTTGAAGATACAGCTTAAAGCTATATTGGATTCAGATAGTGACGATGAGCTTATGAGCATGTCTATAGATCAAAGTTCATGAAGAAGCCTAGAAGAAATGGAAGGTTATATGCTAAAAGCAAGAGGCACAATGTTAGATGCTTAAAAAAGAAAGTTAATGGAGTCTGGGTCGTATACGCTTATTTCTATCAGCCAAGTATTGTGACTTTCATTATAGATGAAGTACCATTATCTCCTCCTCCAGGATTTCCTCCTCGTGTACATCTTCCAGAGGGTCCTCCACAGCCGGGATAATATTCAGTGAAAATATCTAAGAAGTATTACTGTATATGATAAGATATAGGTTGGCCAGCAAAACACTCTACTCTAAGAATGCTGACAATCAAAGTTACTTATTTCAAAAGGAAAAGTAATGTAATGTCAAGTCAAGAAGCATTAATAATGGCTAAATGACAAAGAAGACTTGCAGATAAGGATGCTGAAGGAAAGGAAGATGTCGGTTTATAATTACGTTGTAACCGGTTGTAGTACTATATATATGTGTATATATTGTGTGGAAGAGGCAGAAGTTTTTAAGAAGTTGTAATAAAATAAAAGCTTGTGTAATATATGTAATGGTGGATAGCCACTCTCTGTAATATTGCCTCTTATAATAAAATTTCCTGTTGTTAAGTAAATTCTCCTCTGTTATTACTACTTTGTCTATACGCTAAATCATTGACTACATACCACTCTACTTTTACTTGGAGCAAACGAAGGTTCAAAGGCGTTTGGTATCATATGGGATCGGACTCGAAGTGGATTTTATTCGTCCCTTCTTTTGGACTTTTCTTCTTTAACTTACTTACTGGCTTATGTTTTTCCAAAATATCTAAAATCCGGCTATATTCTTGGTGTGACTACTACACACCATCCTTTGGGAACTTAATTGCTTATGGATATCTACATCATATGGACTCTTACTTACCCTTATTTGGACCTACTATACGTCATCAATTAGCGATCCTATGGGGATCTATAACCATTGGGCTATCGAGGGCCAAACTAGGGAGTCATGTACTATTTAGCTTCAAGGACCTTTCATATTCTACACTCATGCTCTTTTTAAGTCAACGCCTTTCCCATATGAACTATTTCCTATGGGGTAATCGGGGTAGTGTATATCTTCAACTTTATCCATTGCTCTGACTCATAATTGACTTACCCATATTTATGGTTGCAACTATTCTATGGTCAAAATTTATAGGATTTGGCGTATAATATATTTATATTTATAGGAAAACACAAATACATTCACTCAATGTTTCCTAATTTTTAAAATCGACTAACCCAAGCTTGATACCAAATGTGACAACCTACACCTCAATGGACCTAAATTTTCGCTTATCGAAAAC
This sequence comes from Allium fistulosum, assembly GCA_030737815.1. Lineage (NCBI taxonomy): Eukaryota > Viridiplantae > Streptophyta > Magnoliopsida > Asparagales > Amaryllidaceae > Allium > Allium fistulosum. The sequence goes on from CM060906.1 coordinate 334,764,024, forward strand.
CCAGGTCCACCAAAGTATGAATCGTCGATTTGGTATCCTGCCAATAGATAAATAAATGCATATTAGAGCACTAACAAAATAACTCACAACGGAATAGTAAAGGATAATAAATCACATAGTTACTAACCTAGATTAACACTTCCAATATCTAATTTCATTATCAGTATCAAGAATGCATAAGGAAAGCCGTCCTTCCAGTGTTCCTGTCTTGCACCAGTAATTGCCCTTCTAAAGTTATCATGTGGGTTGTAATGAGGAAGGGGTTAGAACAACGTTCTTATGACTTGTAAATTATACATTTTACACATAACACTAGTTTAAGCTAATTGTCTTCCATCAATGTTATGTCATTTTTTTTACTTAGTCGTCTCGACTCCATGTATGCGTACAATATACCCCATCTACCAGAAGTAGATAATAACTACATACATACATATATATAGTGTCATAGTCCCCTTTTGGACCCAGATACTATCCCTCAAGTATCCCTAACCCAGCACCCTCTTAAAGTCCATCATCTGCGCAGTATCACATCCTCGTCATCACGGATACTAAGGAACTCCCGTAGTGCCGAACAATGGCATCACAATAACTTAGTTGTTTTATATCTCGCATTGGGGATTTTCTACTTATCTACTTCTTAAATGTTGACTTAGCTCCACGGACTATAGAGGACTCAGCTCATCGAACTATAGTGGACTTAGCTCTATGGACTATAGAGGACTCAGCTTCTCGAACCATTATGGACTCAGCTCCACGGACTATTATGGACTCGGCTCTATGGACTATTTTGGACTCAGCTCCACGGACTACTACATTTATTTTGAAAGACCTCTCTTAAGGGTTATCTATCCTTGCCCCTATATAATAGGTTGACATGGTTAGGAAAAGCCGGACATGAAATGAAGTCAAATGAGGTGGTTGATGGCGAATAAAGACGTTTATTTACAATTATCTATTCTTAATTGGTAGTTATGTTTAATAGAACTATGTAGTTTGAAACATTACTTTTGATGAACTTATGTAATGACTTATGAGATTATGGACCACTTTATATTATCATTATATTCCTATTATATTTTATTTACTTCCGATGTGAGTTCTGAAAGTATAGTTGAAAATTGATCGCTATGTTTACTGTTATAATTTATTTTACCTTAACGACCACCCATTTACTAGCCCAAGGGATTAAGCGCCAATTGGGATGTATGTTCCAGGAGTTAGTGAAATGTGGATTGTTACATAACCCTTCCTACGAAATACAAAGTTCACTTTGTATTTATCCATAAAAAGTAAACTTTTGGGACATGTGTTATACCAAATTTTGCCAAGGCATTAATTCAACAAAATACATAAATCTGAGATGATTCATACCGAAAGACATACAACCGAAGAAAATGATTTGGCAACTAGCCCTAAAATCATAAGCAATCATACAAGAACACTAAAGCCTTAAATCCGAAAGGCTAATATGATATAATAGTTTGATCAAGTTATTTATAGGCAGGTGCCGAAAGCATTAAAAACTTTTAGAATTTAATCTTTTAGAATGAAAGGAAATACGATTCCTCAAATATTCATAAACAAAAATGTTTAATATTAAACTTCTTAGATTGAAAATGTTATATAAAGATTTGTAATCCAAATCATCTTTTTAAAATTTGTTACAACTAAGGTTATTCAAACATTAAAAATTTCAACCTTTGTCAAATATGAACCAAACAATAAATTATTACTGAATAGAACAAGAAATTAAATCAAACATGAAACACTTCATATCTAAACATGTGCATATTTATATGTATGAAATAATATTAATTATAGCATAACTTAACACAACATATTATATTAAATGTATACAAATGTTAGTATGTATAGTATATATGAAAATAGATAATATTGACAAAATAAAATTTTCTTTTAATCTAGATCTAAATAAATTTGAATTCGTTATTATAAAATTATAACCAAATCCAAACATCATAGGTATACATGTATATACCTTGTTCATTTGTAATTACTGAAATTTATAATTTAAAATATATCAAAGGTTATAAATAAATTTCAATAACTAGAAATCATGAATAAGCATGTGGCAATACAAATATATTTTAGGATAGGTGACATATTGAAACTAAGAGAAGAATATTTATCTCTCTAGATCTAGCCCTTTGTGGCACCTAGATTTACAAATCGACTCATATATTCTTTGAATCACCACCCGATCTTATTAGAATCAAATAAACCACTTTTATTTTATTTTATTTGATGTTATTTAGGATGAAAATTTTCGGCCATGGGAGAAAAATAAGAAAAAAATAGTGGCCATGAAAGAGGAAGAATTGAGTGAACGAATTAATGAGGAAGATTTGCTTCATTGAGAGAATGAAAACAATTTTCATTATCTCTTTTAAAAGCTTCCTCTTTAATTCCTCAATTAAATCAAAATTTGTATCATTTCTTTTTTCTCATGGCTGGCCATGATCTTATGCTATGTAGACCAATAATTCCAAGGCCAATTTAAGTAAATAAATATATCTATCGATATCATATATTGAGCATATATATAGCCTTTATATACACATCCAAATAATTACTAATATCTCCCCAAACGTCAAATATATTAATAATTAATTCAATTAAATTATAACACTTTATAAACTAATTAAATCGTGTGGTTTTTCGAAGAATTTACATATATGGTTGTGAGATCCGGAGGTGTAAATTCAGTCAGCAATCAATATTGAACAATTAAATTTTAACATTCACGTATCACATTTGCTAGTGATATGATAGTTTGGCCGAATTCTTCACTTACATATCATTTTCAGTAAAAATCATATTTTATATTATCTCAAGCGGTACCATAGTGACAATAGTTTATATACAATCTCTTCGCCAAAACTATATTACATCAGGATGTATGAAGTTGGGTATTGATCAAAACTCTAATATTATCCACCTTCAACTAGATTAATCCATTAAAAAAATTCTTTGGTTCAACTGTAACATTTATTATTAACCATTCTACTCTAGACAGAGATTTTGATTTTGAGTTGACTACAGTTGACCATAATACTAACCTCATACAACTAAAGTGGAGAATTCTCTATTGAATGGGGCTTTACTTCCAATGCTTCAACTCGGTCCCAACTACAGTCACTTAATGGACTGTCATGCCATGATTTAACTATAATCGAAGTGGAGTATCTACACTAAAGTTCCACGGTATTCTCAAGTTAAGGGAATCGTGTGACATCGTTACACTAAGATTCCCTGTTGACCAAGTTGTTATCAACCTACAGGAAACTCCCGGATGAGTAATTTCATAGTTATCCAATAACTATGAGCATGTATCCCCTTGGTGCTTCTTGTGGCTATGAGTGGTACACTTCCCAACTTGGAGAGCGTTATGTACTTTGGTCTTAACGGATGTATCAATATCCTTTCTTGAAACATCTTGACTAGGAATATTTTAAACAAATATTAGTTCATTTTATGATTAATTAGTCACTATAGCAACTATTTGTAACTGCAAGCATATAACAGTTTATTAAAGGATTTTCCTATTGATGTGCTTTAAATTAATTGCTTAATTAATTATATTAAAATAACAAGGTATATAATAGAAATCAAACAACTTTATTACGAACAAGATTAACTACAATGTTAGATATTGTTATCCCGCCTTTTGGCAAGGCCGTGACACCAAGGACTTGGCTAGATACCGGTGACAGATCGTCTCGGAAATCAGTTACATACAAGGATCGCGATGGATATCGATGAAATTTGTCCGAGTCCAGATCGGGCTGCAATCGATAAGGCACGTCAGGCAGAGTAGTAGAAACCAATGTTCCAAGTTTCGGGGAAATCCGAGTTCGTATGCTCGAGATATCGTCGACGAAAGATGGAATATACCAGCCTTAGTTCGAATCCATAGGCGAAGCCTATGTTCGAATCCATCAGACAAGCGTTACCTCGAATCCATGAGAAGAAGGGCGAATCGATCAAGGGAGAATTGCTTCGACTCCATCACGCGAACCCGATGGTTCGAATCCATTGAGCATCCCTTCCTTCGAATCCACAAAGGCTACTCGCTTCGATTCCATCGTCTTCGAATCCACCGAACGAGAGTCCTTCGACTCCATACAGTTGAACGAACTTTGACTCCACACCACGATTGTCTTCGAATCCCAAAAGACAGAGGGTACTTCGTATCGATCAGCCATGACCTTCCATGATCGATACGACGGAGCGCGAATTCGATCGATTCGAAGGAACCACCTCTTCGAATCGATAACTTCGAATCCACCAAGCAAGCACAGCTAAAACCCCGGGTACGACCCAGTAAAACTCAGAGAAAAAAGAAGAATTGACCCGAAGCACGTGCACCACGTCAGCGCCTTAACGTATAGAAGCCTGGATTCGACCGTATCGATTCGAACCAGTTCGATTCGAACGAATCCATGGGACGAAGGCTACGAAAATCTTCAACTTGAATCGATCATAACTCGAGTTCTACAAGTCCAAATGCCATGAAATTTTCACAGAAGCTTAAACACATGATGAAGAATGTTCACACCAAATTTCAGCTCGATTGGATGATTTCTTGATCGATTCGAACCAAGGGTCGAATCGATCCCAAAGTGGGCTCGGATCTCCAGATTTCGGCCATGTGGGCCCCCTGACGTACCAGAACTGGTCTCCCCTCATTTTAGGCGAAATATCAGCCTCCTACACCTATAAATAGAGCCCCTGGTCATTCAGAAAAGAGGTCGGAGAATTCTAAGTACTGAAGAGCGCCCAGATTCTGCCAGATCTACTCCAGAACACCGCCGCTGCTTTAGATTGACACTTAACATTTGAATTCAGTTGTATTACATTATTAACTACTGTAATCTTCAAGTAATCGAGCAATAAAATCATCAAACTTCATAGTGGACGTAGGCAAAACGCCGAACCACTCTAAATCGCTTGTCTTTGCAATTTACTTTCTGTTATTTGGAGTTTTTGTTAGATAATCCACAGTTTTAATTTTCATTCTTCACTTTTATCTCTTCAAAAACTTCCGAAGAGTGTTGTGCCCATTTTTGGTACAAACACTTTGGTGCTTTCACTGAGAAAAAACCAGCTTTTTTCTCCTGCTCCTTGGATCTACCATCGATACCGGATTGCACAAGTCCAAGAGGAAGATCCAGATCTTCGATTCACAGTCCTTCCATTCTACTCAGATTTGCATAAAATCTAGGAAAAGGATTCATCATTCAAAATGGTTAGCACGAGAACCACTTCTACAGCTGTTGGACAAGAAGGTAGGGATGGACAGAATCCTGCTCAACAGCAGCCATCCAACCAGCTTCCAAGCTAGGCCATCAGCACGAGGTGGTCGTACTCCACAATATACTACGGACAATCATGTCACAGCTGCCACAGTAGAAACAAGGGTTGATACCCGACATCTTCCGGATTCGAGTAATCAACAACAGGGACGTACTTCTGAACCATACGTCCCGGAAGACGCTGAGCCAAGGAGGCGAAACTTGGACCGTCGACAGCGCCCGGTCCAAACTCGCACTGTGGAACCCGACCACACCTTAGCTCAGCATGCTCAAAATGTAGCAATGCCAGACATCTCGACTATGATACGTCAGATGATCCGCGAAAGCCAAGGCCTTACCAATGATGACTGGGGACTTTCCCGTAGTCACACTCCCTTCACAGACGAAATACTGAATGCTGAACCTCCCCGGCGATTCAGAATGCCAACCCTTCCTATGTACGAAGGAAATTCTGATCCCAATCAACACATCTTGAAATATGAGTGGTCGATGAGCGCCGCAAGGGCTGATGATGCAGTAAAATGCCGAAGTTTCCCCATCTCTCTAGGTGGAATTGCAACGATGTGGTTCATGAGATTGCCACCTAGGTCTATCTCTTCATTTGATCAATTGGCTAAGAAATTTGTTGAACAATTTCGCATGCATGTCGCTAGACCCAAAGATGTCAACACCTTATCCAGTGTTACCCAAGCTCGTGGGGAAACGCTAAGGCGTTACTTAGAGAGATTCCATGCGGCATGTGTGGAGATTAGTAATCCCAATGATAACTCAATCTTAATGGCATTAACAAAGGGAATTGACCCTGATTCTGAATTTGGAAACTGGTTAGCGGGAAAACCACCCGCATCGTTGGACCGTTTCTACTCCAAAGCCGCACAATTCTTACGGCAAGAGGATGCGAAATAGTCTAGGAAGCAGGACGATGAGGAACCCAGGGGCGAAGGAATACAGAGCAATGTAGCAGTAAAACAGTCCGGTGACAATTCCGGAAAAGTTCAGTTGAACATACAGAACAAGCAAACGCAGCCAAGAGGTAACAATGGTCAGAATAAGAAAAGAGATCCAAATCGGGGTCCACGACGTGAGGCTCCAATGTTCGATAATTACACACCATTGAATACATCGCTGGAAAATGTGTATCTACAGACTTGCAATACTATGCAATACAAGAAGCCGGCTCCGAAGCAATCGTCGGAGAGGCAGATTCAAACAGGGAAGTTCTGTAGATTCCACGAAAGTTATGGCCACAACACCAATGAATGTCGACACTTGTAGGACCTCATTGAGAAGTTGATCAGAGAGAGGAAGTTAGACCAGTTTGTGCGGGCACCGCAGTCTGAAGGGGCGGGCCCCTCAAATCAAAATCATGTACAGAATCCAGAAAGACAGGAAGAACCAGGTCGTGTCGGAGGAAGACTGGTAATTAATGTTGTAAGTGATAGTTCTCGTACGGCGAAGCGAAGCTGGGAAGAAATGAAATCATATAACAACTTGGCTAGACAAACAGACTTTGAGTACGATGATAACTTGGACAATAAACCTTCGACCAAACGAAAGAGAGCGACAAGTAACGACATCACTTTCCGAGACAACGATACTGATTATGTCGGAAGCCCGACTACTGACCCACTCGTGATATCGGCACAAGTAGGTCCAGCTTGGATGAAGAGGATACTAATTGACTGCGGGAGCTCTGTGAATATCCATTTTATACATGCTTATAATCAAATGAGGATGAATGCCAGGGATTTGGAACCTTGCCAAACTCACCTCCATGGATTCAACGGTAGTACTACCGTACCTATTGGGATGGTGAAGTTACCAGTTAGGTTGGGATCTAAGGAACATAGGAGAGTTCGGACATTACAGTTCACTGTGTTGAACATAGTCTCGCCATACAACGCTTTCTTAGGACGACCTGCCCTTACTGAATTCAGAGCCGTAATTGCCCCGTGGTGCTTGACCTTAAAGTTCCCCACCGTCAACGGAGTTGGAGTCGTCCAGGGCGATCAGGTTGACTTGAGAACAGTCATACGCCGAAAACGAGTCGCCCGATTACGCAATGCCGAAGACCGACTTAAAACTTTTGAACGCAATGAGATTGTCATTAAAAAAGAGTACCCAGCACTACTACACATGAAACCAACATGGAAGGGATCACATGAGATTAAGCAAGAGCTCGGGGATGATGCATATGAGATGACGACCGCTGATGGTCTAGCTTCACCAAAGGCCTTGGATAGCGAAAGACTTCGTCGCTATCGCACATAACAGGCTATGTTTATCTATTTAGTTTAAATTCTGTTTTAGAATTTGTTTCTGCATTTCGAAATTAGAATTTGTAATAAGGCAACTGACTTTGCCATGCTTTCTTATTTCAGCAATAAAATGCCATCTCTTTGAGCCAGAGCTGTGATTCATTAAATACAATGTACAACATCACGATGCACGAAGAGCTAAATTCCATCACACAATGGGATTTATTCAAGTAGGGAGTGGCTATGAAGCAATCAACCACTCACCAAATGAAACCCGAGCTCGGGGGCAAGCCATCACATTAGGCCAGAAATGGGTTGATACACGACAACCTTTTCCTTAACTCCGTACTCCCAAAGTGCGAGGCGGAGTATAAACATTTTCCTAAATCCCAGAGTACTCCGAGAGCGCGAGCTGGGTACAAACTTTTTAACTAACTCCGTACTCCCAGAGTGCGAGGCGGAGTATAAACATTTTCCTAAATCCCAGAGTACTCCGAGAGCGCGAGCTGGGTACAAACTTTTTAACTAACTCCGTACCCCCAGAGTGTGAGGCGGAGTATAAACATTTTCCTAAATCCCAGAGTACTCCGAGAGCGCGAGCTGGGTACAAACTTTTTAACTAACTCCGTACTCCCAGAGTGCGAGGCGGAGTATAAACATTTTCCTAAAAACCCCAGAGTACTCCGAGAGTGCGAGCTAGGTATAAATATCAACAAACTCCAGCTTCCGAGAGCGCGAACTGGAGTATAAACATTAACTAACTCCGGACTCCGAGAGCGCGAACCGGAGTATAAACATCAACAAACTCCAGCTTCCGAGAGCGCGAACTGGAGTATAAACATTAACTAACTCCGGACTCCGAGAGCGCGAACCGGAGTATAAACATCAACAAACTCCAGCTTCCGAGAACGCGAACCGGAGTATAAACATTAACTGACTCCGTACTCCCAGTAAGCAAGGCGGAGTATAAACATACATCAACTCCACACTTATCCCCAATACTGGGGGCAGAACCATAACACATAACGAGTTGAAGACAAAAGGGAATGCATTCTCATTTCCACTATCAACAAAAAGAATCTGATTACAAAATGGTTCAAAAAATCGCTACTAGTGGGAGCCGAATCCACATCTATACACGGCTATAGAAAAATCAACAAAATGCTACCCTACGCAACAGAGATTTAAAGAAAGAATTCGATCTTTCTTCTTCCTTATCTTCTTCTTCGGGGTAGCCCCACCAGATCCACTGCCTGATTTTTTCCTCAATCGCTTACCCTTTTCAGGCTTGCCCTCCGGCAGCGATACGATGTCAACGTCTTCCTCAGAACTGGAGGCGACGGAAGTTCTTCTAGGAGGTCGAGCTGGAGGCATAGGAGTAGCAGCAGGAGGAGGGACAGGAGTAGTTTCAATCACTACGGTACCGCCCGGTGAAATCACCATTAACGGGGCAGGCCCGGGCGGATTCACACCAGCATTCCCTGCTGCCATCTCGGCATCAATCTCAGCCATAACGTCGTCCTCACGGGATACTTGGGCCGCATCGGATGTGCCAATAGCTGGCATGGATGAACTAACGGCCGGAACAGCCCCACTCACAACATCAGACGGGTTGATAGAGGGATCGATGGGTTCATTGAGAAGCTCCTCAATCATTTGAGCGCTGAAAGAAAACATATTTGCATCTCCCTCTTCGCCGATCAAGGTAGAAGTCGTGATGGCTTCAGTAAAAACAACCCCTTGTGTTTGATGTGGAACTGATAGAGCAAGAGGCGCAGAAACAACGACTTCAGTCACTGAAATGCGGCAAAACGAAGATTGTTAGCCAAGTGTGTTGCTTAAAGTTCTCCACAACTAAACTACGAGAAGCGCTCAAATACCTTCCTTAGTCTGGACCGAAACGTGGGTGGAATCATCGGCGGAAGATAATAACGGTTGGTCAGGGTTATATGCAGGAACAGATTGGGGATCTACCGCACCAGTGGTTTCGGGCAATGTTGGGATTACAGCTCCAACACTTGCCTCGTGATGCGCGGTCCCCGAACCTTCGCCTGTCTCTAGAGATTGAATGCCAAGCTTTTCTTTCGCCATAGAAATCGCCGCCTCGTGAAGGACCTTCCTCTCATCTTCGGTGAGCAAACGCATCTCCAGCTCAAAGTCATCAAGCGATTCATCTGGATGCACTGCCCTCTTCTCATTTACCAGCCGGGTCCAGGCATTGTACAAAATCATGGAGTCATCTCCCAGCCACGCTAAATTTCTATGTTCTAGCACATTAGCGTTGTACGTGACAAGAAGATCGTCAAACTCAGCGTCCAGCCTGGACCTCTCCTCCAAAATCTTTTCTTGGATTTCTGCTTCCGCAGACTTGGACTTGACCGCCACCGCAGCAAGTTCGGCCCTGAGAGATACTGCTTGGTTGCAAGCCTCTTGAGCAGTGGCGTTCGCATCATCCTTCTCCTTCACCATTTCAGCGAATTTGGCCTTGAGCTCATTCAGCTCTTTAACGGCTAAGTCTCGCTCAGCTGCAATGGTGGTGTTGCGGTGGCCCATCTCTTCTACCGTGGCGCAATGTTCATGTTGCATCCTAGCCATTTTGGCCACGGCGTCCTCGTGTTTCTGGAGAGCTTGAAGTTCAGAATTCCGGGACGTCTCCATTTCAGATTGAAGAACTTCAATGATGCGTTTCTGTTTAGCAATTTCAACATCACGTTCAGCAATAATCTTCGCCCTGTCAAAAGCCACTCTAGAAGCCTTCACGGCTGCCTTGTACCACTCCTTATACTGAGCATAGAAGTCGTGGATATAACTATGAGCGGTGGTCTCAGCTTCCGGAGGAATTCTTTTAAAGTTAGGAGGAAAGATATAGCCATCCATGCAAATTTCAGGGTAGTCATTTTTCATTTGGGCGAGTTTAGCAGCTCCCTCGCTTGTCAACTCAGCCGGAGCTTGTTCAATTATAGCGGCTGTCGTCGGTTCCACTCTTGGCCGTTGAACATCAGGCCGAGAAGATTGAGAAGGCAACTGTTGCTGATGAGATGGCCCTGGGAGGTCTACTGGAGCCCTGGGAGGCGGAGGAGAGCGAGATCGGGGTCGGTACTGGTATCCCCGGTCTCTGTCAGAGTAATCATAGCCAGAACGGCTACGCGAGTAATCTCTGTCTCTATCATAACGTTCTTGACTCGAATAGCCTCGCCCATGATCCCTATCTGTCTCTCTCCTACGGGAATCGTAAAATGGAGAAGATTGGCGCACATTTCGAAGCCTATCTAGAGTAGAGCCACGTCCTGACATCTCATCTGCGATAAGAAAGATTTACGGATTAAAATCCCATAAAGCAATGTTTACCATGCAAAAGTCATGAAGTGCCGTGGAAGTGTGTGTAAATGTGTAAACCCCCAGAACCGACCGGAAGTGTTGACCGCACTTAAAGGAAAGGGCTCGTTCATGTTTAGAACATCTTGAAATTCCTCCAACCCATGATTATGAGAAATCGATATATAATCTGGGATAGGAATATCGTCTAGCCCTTTGAAAGAATCTCTCGAATGAGAAGGGGCGGCCTCAGAAATCATGACCTCGGAAGCGGGAAGAAACACATCTATGGATTTTCCCCCCTTGGACTTAAGTTTTTTGGAAACGGCGGCCTTGCCTTTCCGTTTTTCTGCCGATTCCTCCAAGTTTCCCGAAAGGTTAGCCATCGGCTCTGAATCTGTGTGGGTTCTTTCTTCATCACCCGCCTCGATTATTTTGATTCCAAGTGACCTCTTCACTTTTTTCTTCTTGATTTTCTTCTTGGTCTTCTTCTTATCTTCCTTCTTAGAGGCAGACTTCGCAAATCCTTCAATGACTATGCTTTGATTGATGTCGATCAAACCAAGGACTCTTAAGTTGTAATCATTCAGCACCGAGTCAATATGCCTCAGCTCGCTTGGGACTTCTTGAAGACTCCGGACGGTACCCTTGAAACGCCCTCCATCGGGCCTAGAGATAATAGCTGTAAAAGGAATGAAATGTCAATTTTAACACCGAAGAGCTATTGGTCAAGGAAACAGGTTAAGGCGCTTACGTCTAGACAACCATCGCCTAGCGAAACCCGGAGGGCACCGAACGTAGAACCACTCGTTCTTGAAATAGCTCAGTCAAGTCCAAGCTCCAACTACAACTTGGCAATTCCTAACTGCCTCCAAAAATGTAAAAGACGGGCTATCACCCCTACTCTTGAAGTTAAATATGTGTCTGATCTCGGAAGGCCTCGGCGGGCGAAAGAGACAGTCCATAAATATTACAAAGGCACTGTTCAGCAACGCGTGCCCGTTGGGATGAAGTTGTGAAGGAGCGATTCCTAAATATGATAGCATCTCTCTGATATATTGGTTGAAAGGAGGAAGAGTTCCAGCCGCACAAGCACGACGGTAGAATGCTGTATATCCTTCAGGCGGATTGTGCGGTCTATCAGTGGCACTGGGCAATAATACATCACCTAGAGATATGTTATGCTTTAGGCATATTCGTCCCAATAAGGATTCAGAGATGTTAGACTGAACCGAATCGACAGGGTCCTCAATAAATATAGCCTCTGACAATTCGTCTGGAGCCGGATCGATTACATCGGTAGGGATGTTAGGAATCTCAAGCACCGGAGGAGTCGAGCTCTGTACCTCTTGTTGTTGGGAGCTCGAAGATTCCATAATTAGCTAACTCATCAGAAAGCAACGTTAAGTTCATAAACGGCCCGTGCGTGCCCCGGTGTACTGTGTATGAACGTGTCGTGCAGTGCAAGTGCTATGCGTTACTTAAGCAGATTCTACAGAATAAAGCAAGATGTTTGTACAACATATCTTGGGAATTTGAGAATGAAAATGACCGTCATCGCTGACCGTCACTTCCACAACATCCAAACGCTACGAACCAACCTCGTGTATAAATCAGTTGTATTATTGGTTGAGTCATAGTTCCATCGACGAGCTTCAAAGGAAATTCAAGTTCAAGTTTTACAGTCGTGTTCGACTATGCAAGGCCGAAGCTCGTCGGAGTCAAATGTGCTAAAGCTCGTTAAATTTGTCAAATTTCAACTTGAGATTGGTCGTAGTTCGGATGTTGGAGCAAATCAGGAAGATTTAGGTTTCGAAAATCAGAGCGTTCAAACCCAGAAGTTCGAATCCATGCGGTTCGAACCGATACGAATCGATTCGAAGGAAACAAGGTCCAGACCTTCGAATCCATGCGGTTCGAATCGATAGAGCCTAAGGGAGGACGGATACTTCGAATCCATGAATTTAGTGCAGATTCGAATCGATCGGAATATCACGTCTTCGACTCAATTATAGCAGCATTGCTTCGAATCGATCGCTTCGATACAATCTTCTTTCATGATCATCGATTCGAACACATTACTCCCAGATCGATGCGAAGCAGTGAACAAAAAACGATGTCCACCATGACGAGTTTCTTTCCCCAAGTCTATCGATTCGACCCATTCCAGATCTGACGATCCTTCAAAACTTTTCAGAAGAAAAGATGGGGTCACTACCAAGAATCCCAAATTTTTACGTTCTACACTCGAATCGGTTCCATATTTACCTGATTGGATTCGATTATAAACAAAAGCTTGGGAGGATGTTGTCGATTCGAACGAAGGCGTGGAACTTCCTAATCTGAAGGATTGATTCGAAGAAACAGCTGAAACAATGAGGAAAAGTAAAAAGTGAGAAGTGAATAGGACCCCGGTATATATAAGGGAATGGTGGCGATTCGCCTCCCGGTATACCTGACCGGCTTCTACAGGTGAGAGAATCGACTCGAATCGATTCGTTGCGTCTAGTTCGAATCCATCATGACACAGAGTCGTTCCACCAGTTCGAATCCATCCCTTAGTTCGAATCCATCCGGTTTCGAATCCTTCATGACATCGAATCCATTTCAGCAACATCAAAACGAAACAACATTGATTCGAGCACTCGCGACTTCGACTCCACCAACTCAGAGAACTTCAAATCCACGCAGTATTGATTCGGAGAACCATCGATTCCAAGTACCCACTTCGAAACCCTCAACTCGAAGCGGATCAAGAAACATAGCTTTGAATCCATCAAATACCACCGGTCAAATGGACGAATCGTTTCCATATGAAAAATTGCTTGTCCACTCTTGTACCGATTCAGGAGAGGATCAATACAAGAGGACGATCATAGGCAATCATAAAAGCGATGTTTTAACTCGAGTCTCAAACCGGTTCAGGAGAGGACCGACGCAGATTTCGATAACAAACCGAACTGACAACAACTTGCGATCACACAATGTTAACCAAGGTCAAGATAATACACGTATGCACGTATTTTTGACTAATGTTTTGGTCTTTATCATCAACAGGAATCAAATGTTCATCCCGTCATGACTCAAAAGCCCAAACAGCCAGTCACAATTATACGACAGTCGATTACTGCAATACAGAATGCAACTTCCGATAAAGCATGTTGTAGCTATCCAATGACAGACTGCAGCTTTTCAAAGCACGTCATGTTTACTCAAGACGTACTTTGGGGGGCAAATGTTATCCCGCCTTTTGGCAAGGCCGTGACACCAAGGACTTGGCTAGATACCGGTGACAGATCGTCTCGGAAATCAGTTACATACAAGGATCGCGATGGATATCGATGAAATTTGTCCGAGTCCAGATCGGGCTGCAATCGATAAGGCACGTCAAGCAGAGTAGTAGAAACCAATGTTCCAAGTTTCGGGGAAATCCGAGTTCGTATGCTCGAGATATCGTCGACGAAAGATGGAATATACCAGCCTTAGTTCGAATCCATAGGCGAAGCCTATGTTCGAATCCATCAAACAAGCGTTACCTCGAATCCATGAGAAGAAGGGCGAATCGATCAAGGGAGAATTGCTTCGACTCCATCATGCGAACCCGATGGTTCGAATCCATTGAGCATCCCTTCCTTCGAATCCACAAAGGCTACTCGCTTCGATTCCATCGTCTTCGAATCCACCGAACGAGAGTCCTTCGACTCCATACAGTTGAACGAACTTCGACTCCACACCACGATTGTCTTCGAATCCCAAAAGACAGAGGGTACTTCATATCGATCAGCCATGACCTTCCATGATCGATACGACGGAGCGCGAATTCGATCGATTCGAAGGAACCACCTCTTCGAATCGATAACTTCGAATCCACCAAGCAAGCACAGCTAAAACCCCGGGTACGACCCAATAAAACTCAGAGAAAAAAGAAGAATTGACCCGAAGCACGTGCACCACGTCAGCGCCTTAACGTATAGAAGCCTGGATTCGACCGTATCGATTCGAACCAGTTCGATTCGAACGAATCCATGGGACGAAGGCTACAAAAATCTTCAACTTGAATCGATCATAACTCGAGTTCTACAAGTCCAAATGCCATGAAATTTTCACAGAAGCTTAAACACATGATGAAGAATGTTCACACCAAATTTCAGCTCGATTGGACGATTTCTTGATCGATTCGAACCAAGGGTCGAATCGATCCCAAAGTGGGCCCGGATCTCCAGATTTCGGCCATGTGGGCCCCCTGACGTACCAGAACTGGTCTCCCCTCATTTTAGGCGAAATATCAGCCTCCTACACCTATAAATAGAGCCCCTGGTCATTCAGAAAAGAGGTCGGAGAATTCTAAGTACTGAAGAGCGCCCAGATTCTGCCAGATCTACTCCAGAACACCGCCGCTGCTTTAGATTGACACTTAACATTTGAATTCAGTTGTATTACATTATTAACTACTGTAATCTTCAAGTAATCGAGCAATAAAATCATCAAACTTCATAGTGGACGTAGGCAAAACGCCGAACCACTCTAAATCGCTTGTCTTTGCAATTTACTTTCTGTTATTTGGAGTTTTTGTTAGATAATCCACAGTTTTAATTTTCATTCTTCACTTTTATCTCTTCAAAAACTTCCGAAGAGTGTTGTGCCCATTTTTGGTACAAACAGATATATGTGTCAACATGATTACCCGAAGGACATACACTCTTTCACACATATAAATTTTGTGTGGTTTTCCCCAGATATTTTTCAATGCATTATGATGGTGTATTAAGTGTCCCTGCACCGATAGGATGCTCCAAGTTAATGAATTTTTAACTTAACTAAAATCATACATGATATAGGAATTATCCAAACCACACGCTATACAATTTTATTACAGATGACCACCTAATTAAACTACAACCACCATAAGATGCAAGCTCTCCAACTAGAACTAAAAACATACAAAAACCATAAAAGTATCCATAAATCCAAACTTAGCTAATCTAACATCGTATGATATTAATGAAATTAAATATGCAAGATATTATTCTAATTGCATTTTAATTAAATTTTTTTCTTTAGCCTTATCTATTTTTTAATACTCGCCTTTTCCCCTTGCTTCTTACTCAATCTCCTTATTGTCATTTGCATATAAATTCATATAATACATGCTTGAACTTCAAACCGCTCGTAACTTTATGCTTATGTTAACATCATTGCATTTATTTCATCTCCAATATATGAATGTTAAAATTCTTTTAAATACGACACTTAATTGCTCACAATGATGCAAAAGGTACTCCATGGTATAACATGGATTATGAGGAAACTTTGGCTCCTATTGCATAAATGCAATTATTTGCACTCTCGTTGCAATAGCTTAAGTTCGTTTGCGGTCCATCTCTCAATTTGATGTTAAAAATTCATTCTTGAATGGAGATCTTCAATGAGAAGTTTGTTTAGAGCCCTCTCTTGATGTTCCACATGATTTTGGATATTTTTGCTAAAATAGGAAGGCGTATATGATCTAAAATGAGCTCCTCGAGCTTGGTTTGAGAAATTTTCTCTTGTTATATCTTCCCTTGTATTTGTTTCCAGTAGTCATGCTCCTACTCACTCTGTTAAGCGCACTAATAAAGACGTTCATTTTATCTTTGTACGTTGATGACACGATTATTGCTAGTGATGATGTTGATGGTATTTTGGTTTTGAAGACTGAGTTATCTAGACAGTTTGAAATGAAGGATTTTGGTTCACTGAGATATTTCTTGGGTATTGAGGTAGCATATTCACCCAAAGGCTATTTTATTTCTCAATCGAAATATATTGCAGATATTCTTGAGCACCTAGGCTTATGAGTTATAAGACTATATTGACGCTCGTATTGAGGTTAATGTAAAGCATCCTTTTTCTAATGTTAAATCTTTGTAATATCCTACTTTGTATCATGCTATCTTGGAAGCTTATTATATCTTAGTATTACTCAGTTATATATTTTGTATGTTATTTATATAATTAACCAGCTTATAGCTTCCCCTAACATGGTTCATTAGGTTGTTCTATGTAACATCCCAGATTTTTAGTAACATTATTTAGAATATTTAATTAGATAAATAAAATAAAATAAAATAAGTGGATTAATGGATTGAGATTTTTGATTTAATAAGGGGTAGCCATGCCCATTTTAAACCATGAATTAAAATGAACTAAAGAAATAAAGAGTTAAGTGTTAGGAAATAACGAAGGGGTAAAATAGGAAAGAGAGCCTTCTTATACCCTAAACCCTTAGGAAATAACACACATATTCATTTCATTTTCTCAAATCAAAAACTCAAGTTAAGGCCGACCACATTAGGAAGAAAAGAGAAGCAAAACAAGTTTTCAAGAGGAAGAAGCTTAAGCTATTTAAATAAAGACCAAATCTGATATTCTAAATCAAAGCTAAGGTGACTAAAGTTTACATCTCATATTTCTCTTATTTTTGGCTTTAAGATAAAATCAAAAATATTTTGCATTGATTTGCCATATTTTTGAATGATGGAATGATTATATATACTTGTTGATGATTTATGGTTGTTCATATAGATTTTATGATATGTTTTGATATGAAAACCCTATTAAATGACATCCAAATGCATTGCGAATTTTTATATAGACCATAAATATTATTTTGGAGATGGGTTTCAATTTTCAGAATTTTCATAATTTATGTGGAATTTATATGAATTTTCTAGTGAACAAAATGTTATTTTGGATTAAAAATTATTTACGGTTAAATAATTAATGGTTTGGGTCTGAAATTAATATATGTTAGAAAACATATAAAGGTAGATTTTGTGAAATTTTTGTAGAATTTTCCTAAGAGATTTAATGGATATATAAAATTATTTAAGGTATGGGACTTAAATGTTTTATACCTTTATGTAAGGAGAAGGGGCTTTTGTAAATAAATTTAAATTTTTATTTCTAGAAAGTCGGCAGTTCTTTTGGAAAAGAGAGACTTGCAACCAATCACAATTAGACAAACAAGGCAGGTTAGGTACAAAGATTAGTTTAAAAAGTACAAATCTACATGTTTTTCACTATTTCGATGCTTTCGGCACCAGGTTCCACCTCCTTACCTTCTCCTCCGACACTGTCGAAACCGATGCATATGGTATTAGTTAACTGGTACATACAGGCGAAAGGTATAGAGTCGAAACCGGGGGTTTCGAAGGGGTTGAGGCATTACTTTGTTTTTAAACGAAAATGTGCTTGCTTGCTTTCGAATAAGTAGGTTTCGACTAGGTTAGCTTTCGACTAGGTCAAATGGATTTATAGAAATGGTTTCGATTGGGTTACGCTTTTGTTTAAATGATCGCTTTCGACTAAGTCGAAACCTTTTTGCTGCCGCTTTCTATCTTTCGACCCAGATTGGTTTCGAAAGGGTTGTTTTGCTTTTAAACTTGTCCACTTCTCTAATGCTTTCGAAGGGATGGTTTTGACACCATCACTTCTTTATTTAGGAATGATTTAGAAAGGGGTGCTTTCGACTTTAATGGGTTTCTGATCCTTTTGCTCTACTTGAAGGCATAATCTGAATGGTTTCGACCGAAACGGTTTTCAAAGGTTTCGAAGGGGTAAATTTTGAATGGTTGCGAAAGGTTTCCCTATGTTTTAAATTGAATCCAAAGTCTTTCGGAAGGTTTAGTGTTTTAATGCTTTCAAAAGGGTTTTAAATGAAGGTTTCGGAGGGGTGGTTCCCCAACGATTTCAAAAGGTTTTGAAGAAAGGTTTTCCAATGGTTTCGAAGAAGTCGAAAGTGAAGGTTTTTCTGGTTGTTTCCAAAAGGATTAAAAGGAAAGGTTTTCCTAAGGTTTCGAAAGGCAATGTTTAAAGGTTTTAAAAGAAAGACGTCTAAGGTTTTTAAAGCTTTTGAAATGAAGGATTTCCAATGGTTTCGAAAGGGTTTCGAGAATGGTTTTGAAAGGAAGGTTTTGGCCTTTCGGCCTAGATTAAATAAAGGTTTTACTTAGTTTACAAAGAGGTACTTTCAATGGTTTCGAAAGGGGTACTTTCAATAGATTCGAAAGGGGGAATATCAAAGGTTTAAATGTTTTCATCAACTAAGATTTGAGTAAGTATATATATAACACAACAAGGTGATTTTGAGTAAAGCATAGAATATATATATTTTTTCCTTGTTTGAGTTTGATTTAAAGGTTTTAAATCATTTTGAAATGGTTTTCAAGGAAAATTATGGGAAGGGATCCCTAAGTAAAATGACTCAGATATTAGAATACCAGGTAGGACTGGCATAAGGCCGCGCCCTATAAATTAGCTATTAGCCCTAGCTAATTTTGTCCAAAATTCCAATGTGTAGGGCTTTGTCATAGTTAAGACTAAAATTATGATTACACAAAGAACGAAATATATGTTTGTATATAGATAGGTTATTGGTGAACCCGCAAAACCATTAGGATCAGGTGACCCTGGAAGATGCTAAGTTAGAGACAGATCGTCCAGAAGAGAAGTATTTAACAGATAGTTATGGACAGACCGTCCAGAAGAGGAGTGTCTAACAGATGTTAGATGAATTTTGTTATATTGTCTGGTAGGCCCGAGTCAGCCAAAGGTTAATAGTTAGCCAAACAAAACTATACTGTTCGAACAGATAGTTCATTTATTACTTGATATGTATGTTTAACACTAGAGGGGGGTGAATAGTGTTTAATGGATTCTAAAACATATATGGACGAATTTAAAAATTATGATATAAACAAATGCAGAACTTAATCACAGAACTATCACAGAATCAAACACGGATGCAGAAAGTAAATAAAAGCAGTAAAAGGAAGGAACACACTGGATTTTATACTGGTTCGGAGTTACCCTACGTCCAGTCCTGTACCAAGGCAAACACCTCATATAGATTTTTATTATACCAATGTCGAGATTACAATCCTCAATTTCTAAAGGCCTTGTGGTACCCTTTTGTCTTCGAGTCCGGGGCAAACTCTCTTGATTTACGGGACACAAGATCACCCAATTGATTTCCAGGCACAGCCACACCTTATAGAGAGACTCGATAAACTTTTAATTACAAACTGATTCTATAACTCTGCATAGCACTTTGATCTTCGAGAGAGGGCAGATAATCAAACAAGAATGAGATTCTAATTTGATTCACTTGAGAATTCGGCAGAATTTCGGCACGATCTTAAAAATATGAAAATTTTAGAATATGGATTTGCAGAGAAGAAGGAGTGAAGAAAATAAGAAAATAGTTAGTTAAAAAATTCGTTTTTGAAGGCTATTTATAGACCAGTAACGGTCATAACCATTCGTGAAGATATTTAAACGAATAGACACTTCTTTTGAAAATTGAAACTTTTGAATTTAAAGGCCACCATGTCGACATGGGGTATCCCATGATGTCGACATCCCTTAGTTAAAAACAATGTAAAATTTGTTTTGAAAAATGGTATTGAAAGGAAAACAAGATGAAATGATTCTGGAGTAAAATAAACTAATTTTCCTATGTTTTAAAATAAAGAAGAGTAGAAAAATATATTTTTAGAATGTATATATAAATTTGATTTTAAATCTCAAGTATATATATATTATAAAGAATATTTAAAAATCAGAAGATAGTTTTAAAAACAAACGAAGTTTAAAACAAGAGTTTATTTAAAAACAAAAACAAAGAATATTTTAAGGCTAAAACATCTTTTTGAAAATCATTTGAAAAGATAATTTTTAAGGCTAAAACATTTTGAAAAGCAGTTTTGAAAATCATTTTGAAAAACCATTTTGAAGTAGTTTTGCAAGCTTCTTCCTACAGAATATCTCATCACATCAGGACTCGAGAACTTGTACAAAACCAGGATGTTCGTGGGTTTGTAAGCCACTTGTCGTAGGTTTGTAAGCTACTTGTCGTGGGTTTGTAAGCCACTAAGAAGATAGAAATGGGTTCCATCCCAAATGAAATTTGGAATGAAGATTTCCGTGCTATTATGAAGTTTTAACAAATACTAGACACTTATCTTGAAACCTTGATCTTGATACTCTAGAGTCTTCAATCTTGATATCTCCATTCTGAATCTTGATTCTTGAGTCTTTATACTGATCAGTCTTCAGTAATCAATACCTGCATATATATATATATATATATATCCTACATAGTTCTTGCATATGCATATCTATCTAGACAATAGTGTTAGTATATATTTTATAATAAGATAAGTTAAAAAGGTTGTTTTCATCAAAACCAACATCTTAGTTCCTAACAATCGCCCCCTTTTTGATGATGACAACCTGTATTTATAAAATATACTTACCATACCATAACTCCTATCATAACTCCCCCTTACTCCAATCATAACTCCCCCTTATTCCAAGCCAACTACTATTTTATAACTTCTCCCCCTTTTGTTATCAACAAAAACTTCTTACTAATAAATTCCTTGAACTTGATATAAGATAATCAACCATAATACAATAGAATAATCCATATATAAGTGTAATAAGTGCTAAGTGTGATCATAAGTATGAAATGTGATCATAAATGTGAAATGTGATCATGAGTGTGATCATACGTGTAATCCAGAAGTAAATCAATCATCATCCAATCATATTTACAGTAATTATTCAATCCAATCATACATACAAACCACACCAAATGTTTTAAATAAGTTAAGTCAATCAAGTTTAAAACACACCAATCAAATCAAAGAAATAACATACAGAATGACTAGACATTCCTTGGTACTTCCACCCATCCATCTTCTCCAAAGATAGGGTCTGCATTGATGGCATCCCATTCTTCTTTATCTTTGTCGAGAGTGACTGGTGGATTTCCTTTGAGATCGTCCTTGTTAAGGTCAAAGATCATCCAACGAAGGGCGTCGAAATGTCTCTCTTGCTCCTTGATCATCTGCATTTGACTCAATTCTAAGTGACGCTGATTACGAAGTATGAATTTAAGAATATTCTTGAAGGAAGTGGGAGTTTACTCAAGATTATCACTTAGATTCTTAATCGGAGAAGCCATAATTCAAGAAATAGGAAGAAATATGAAAGGGAGTGATTAGAAATGAAGTTTGATAATTTATTCGGGAAGAAACAGGTATAAATAGGGGTAGAAAGTCATTTAAAATGAATAGACACAAGTTAGTTACATGAAACTAAAATTTCAAAGTGTAACTACTTTCTACCCATTGCATGTCGACATGGGGGGATGGGGGATGTCGACATGCCTCTGCCTAAAGTGACAATTTCCATTGTTTTGAATCTTATGAACTAATCTATGCTACTAAAATTTGTATAATATAAAAACAAGCAATTACAGAGACAAGTGAAGTTGAATAACAGGAAATAAAAGATTTCATTAATGATTCTAGTCAACATTACATAAAATAATATAATATTAACTAAAATAAAGGAAAATACATGGATAGAACTTGAAGTAAACAAGATAACATGAACTAAAAATCATTAGATGAAGATGAAGAAGATGATAGTCCAAGCTTTCTACTAACTTTCTCGAAAAACTTGTTGATTTTAGTGGAAATCTTATCCATTTTCTTACTCATTGATCTTTTGAGTGTCTTTTGATTTTCCACTATAATTCTTTGGTTATTGAGAATGGTCTTATTGGATGGATTAGCGGGATTAGTAAGATATTCAATACTCTCTAAGGAAGTTTCTTGATCTTCCACTTCCTCCTCTTTCCATTCCTTCCTCTTCCTCTTCTTCTTTTTCCTCCATCTCTTCGTGAGCAAGCCTTTCTTCCTTTTCCGTAAGTGTTTCATATGGTTGAAACACTAATGGAATTTGCATAAGGGAAATGTTTCCATGGTTGAACACTTTTCTAGTTATAAATTCTTCCCTTTTGAAATCAACTCCAAAGTAATTAAAAATCCGAGTGAGATAAACTCCATGATATAATGTGTTTTCACCCATAGTAAAATTCTTGGGCCTTAGCTCATCCAAAATAACTTGACCCCAATTGATATCATAATTTCTAAAAATTGCAAAAAGAGCTTTGCAAACTTTCAAAGTTGGGTTGTTGTAGTTTCCTGATCTTGGTATAAGGGTGTGTTGAATAAGAAGGTTAACAATTCTTACTTTTGGACGAAAATAACGATTTTTGAATTCAAAATTGTCATCGCTTCAAAGATGGGATGAAATGTCTCTCGATCATTTTCATTTATTTGAAATTCTGAGAGATTCATTCCGGTATACTTGCATCCCAAAATATTTCCTAAAATTTCACAATCCAAAACTATTTGTGTTCCTTTAACACTACTCTCCATCTTGCCCATCATAAAAACCACGATTCAATTTCACATAAAACATCTTAACAAGATTTGGATAACATACAAAATCATTTTGTTTGTTATCTACTACACTAAGAATAGAACATTGTTGAAAAAGATTTTCAATTTCATAAGAAGGAAAATCTTCAAAAATAGCAAATTTCCCCGTATGAATTTTACCAAAGTTTACATAGTTGATGTAAGCTTTGATAGCTTCCGGGTCATTAAAAAGAAATTTTTTGATATCTTTTGGAAGCCTAATGGTGTTAGGAGTGCTTGAAGAGGCCATTGAAGATGTTTGAGAGGAGTTGAAGATAATGAAGATAAATTTGAAATTTGAAATAAAAGTGAAAAGTGATGATAAAGAGAGTGAATTAAATAGAGATTCTATAGACATGTTCTCTGGTCAAGAGATCTTTCCAGAGCATTGAAGTTGGTGAAAAGGTGGAGGAAAATTGAAAAGTTTGAATTCAAATTTTGAAATCAAATTTCTGAGGGGCATGTCGACATGCGGTATCCAGGTATGTCGACATGTGCCTATTGAATCAAAGGACAAGTGTTTATTCCTAATTTCTAATAAATGTATATATTATATCCTATATTCTACTTATATAATTCATGTGATAACATTAAATATAATAATACTTAAATATTAATAATTTAATATTTAAAATATTATTAAAATAATATTATTTTTGAATTTAAAATTCAAATTTCAAGGGATAAATTTGAATTTAAATTCAAGGAATTTAAAAAAATCAAGCAAACAAACAAGCATCCATTCAAATAAGAAAAATTAAAAATAATGTAAATGCGTACCTATTTTTAGATCCATACTCCCATCGTCGTCTGATTCATGAATAACAATGAAACACAGATTTGAATTATCTGTCTTCTTTTCATCGTCACTGGATGAGGAGTCCGAGTCATCAAGAGTTGCTGTGTATGCTTTCTTTCTTTTTCTTGACGAATCATTGTTTGGAGGGAACAACTGTTTATCTGGATACGAACAATCTTTCCTATAATGCCCAACTTTATTGCAATTGTAGCATCTATCATTGTTGACATTCTTCGTATTATTTCTGGAATTCCTTTGATCATTTCTTTTGTAATTATTCATTTTTCTATATTTTAGGAATTTTCGGAAGTTTCTTGTCATGGAAGCAATCTCCTCATCACTGTATGGTTCTGAATCTTCAGTTGTTGCATTGAATGCTAATGACTTCTTTTATGTAGCCTTGTTTTCTCTTCTTCCTTGCAGTTGAACTTCATAAGACATCAGATTCCCAATCAATTCTTCTATTTTCATTAGACTGATATCATTTTCTTCTTTGATTGCAAGTGTCTTTTGATCCCATTCTGGAGTGAGTGAATTTATAATTTTTCTAACTTGGTCTTCCTCCGAAAATCTTTTTCCCAGTGCAATTAGTGAATGAACAATATCTTGAAATCGACAATACATGTTGGAAATGGACTCATCTGCATGCATTTTAAACAATTGAAACTAATTAGTTAATATGGAAATTTTAGTCTGTTTAACTTTGCTTGTTCCATCATGAGTAACTTGCAAAGTTTTCCAGATTTCAAATGCAGACTTACAAACAGACACTCTATTAAACTCATTCCTATCTAGTGAACAAAATAATATATTCATGGCCTTTGAGTTATTTTGTGCAACACCCTTTTGCTCAGCAGTCCACTAGGAAAAATCGATAGTTGGTTCAACATACTCAGTTTGTTTGATATTCCAAGTGTCTAATCCTACTGATTGTAAATAAATTTTCATTCTACAAGCCCAATATGCATAATTACTGCAATTGAAAAATGGTGGCTTAACAGTAGACTGACCTTCTACAAATGAACTAGTGTTAGTGTTAACAGAACTAGTGCCAGAGTTGACATTACCAGTGTTGGTAGCCGTTAAAACAATTTTCAAGTTTCAAATTATGAAAACTATGAAAACATTGCTCTATAACCAATTGAAAGGGAGTGCGGATTAAAGATCTTAAGGCTAATTTAACACTAGAGGGGGTGAATAGTGATTAATGGATTCTAAGACTTATATGGACTGATTTAAAAATTATGATATAAACAAATGCAGAACTTAATCGCATAACAATCACATAATCAAACACAGACGCAGAAAGTAAATAAAAAGCAGTAAAAGGAAATAACACACCGGATTTTATACTGGTTCGGAGTTGCCCTACGTCCAGTCCTGTACCAAGGCAAACACATCATACAGATTTTTATTATACCAATGTCAATATTACAATCCTCAATTTCTAAAGGCCTTGAGGTACCCTCCTGTCTTCGAGTCCGGGGCAAACTCTCTTGATTTACGGGACACAAGATCACCCAATTAATTTCCAGGCACAACCACAACTTATAGAGAGACTCGATAAACTTTTGATTACAAATTGATCCTATAACTCTGAATAGCACTTTGATCTTCGAGAGAGGGCAGAGAATCAAACAAGAATGAGATTCTAATTTGATTCACTTGAGAATTCGGCAGAATTTCGGCATGATGATCTTAAAAGTATGAAAATTTTAGAATATGGATTTATGGAGAAGAAGCAGTGAAGAAAATAAGAAAATACTTAGTTAAAAAATTCGTTTGTGAAGGCTATTTATAGACCAGTAACGGTCATAACCATTCGTGAAGAGATTTAAACGAATAGACACTTCTTTTGAAAATTGAAACTTTTGAATTTAACGGCCACCATGTCGATATGGGGTATCCCATGATGTCGACATCCCTTAGTTAAAAACAATGTAAAATTTGTTTTGAAAATGGTATTGAAAGGAAAACAAGATGAAATGATTCTGGAGTAAAATAAACTAATTTTCCTATGTTTTAAAATAAAGAAGAGTAGCAAAATATATTTTTAGAATGTATATATAAATTTGATTTTAAATCTCAAGTATATATATATATATATATATTATAAAGAATATTTAAAAATCAGAAGATAGTTTTAAAAACAAACGAAGTTTAAACCAAGAGTGTATTTAAAAACAAAAACAAAGAATATTTTAAAGCTAAAACATCTTTTTGAAAATCATTTGAAAAGATAATTTTTAAGGCTAAAACATTTTGAAAATCATTTTGAAAAACCATTTTGAAGTAGTTTTGCAAGCTACTTCCTACAGAATATCTCATCACATCAGGACTCGAGAACTTGTACAAAACCAGGATGTTCGTGGGTTTGTAAGCCACTTGTCGTAGGTTTGTAAGCTACTTGTCGTGGGTTTGTAAGCCACTAAGAAGATAGAAATGGGTTCCATCCCAAATGAAATTTGGAATGAAGATTTCCATGCTATTATGAAGTTTTAACAAAAACTAGACACTAATCTTGAAATCTTGATCTTGATACTCTAGAGTCTTCAATCTTGATATCTCCATTCTAAATCTTGAGTCTTGAGTCTTTATATTGATCAGTCTTCAGTAATCAATACCTGCATATATATATATATATATATCCTGCATAGTTCTTGCATATACATATTTATCTAGACAATAGTGTTAGTATATATTTTATAATAAGATAAGTTAAAATGGTTGTTGTCATCAAAACCAACATCTCAGTTCCTAACATACATAATGATGCTTTACATATTTTAACCAGTTTTGGTTGCAGGAAAAGACTTGTAAAAGATATGTTTTAAAGGATGTTAGTAAGGGGAAACTCGTTCCGCTAAGCGGCGTGGTCTCACTTAACATAAAATAATCGAGATGTATAGAATTATTCACACTATGCTTTATGTATGACTCAAAGTTTTTGTTTCCCCTTAAACTCTCGGGTGCTCAAAATTGGTTTGAGTAGGCTGAGGGTTGAGGTTTACAGGTTTTAGTTTTGACGAATAAAGCTTCCAATGACGAGCAGGTGGCTGTCGGATAGCTAATTAGGAGTTGCAGTTTGGTCTGTTTATTTCCGCTATGTATATGAAGTCAGATATGACTATATTGCTTTGATCAACCAAGGGGGCATCGTCATATGTCGCTCTTGGCGTATTTTGTAATGATTAAAATTGATCTTTACCTGGGAAACGTTAAGGGATTATGTAACTTGGATATGAATTATTGTTTTGAAATGTAATCAGTAAAATGTTTTTTTTTGGAAATTTGTGATTTTTTCATATTCAAGTGCTTCTGATATTATGGATACCATTAGCATTACCGTGTTTTATCACCAGAAGTTAATACTATAGATGACTGTAGCATCTATAGCCCTTAGCTTTTGGCCTCCAAATACGGGATGTTACATTCTACATATATTTAAATATTTAGAGGTACAACTTTTTATAGCCTTTGATTTCCTTGCACCTCTTATTTGGAGCTGCATGCTTACATTGACGTCGATTATTATAGTGATCCCATCGATTGTAAGTCAATTATCACCTACCGTATCTTTTTGGGTTGTTTTCTTATCTCTTGGAACAACCCTATCTCTTGGAAAAGTAAGAAACAACATGTTGTTTCTCATTCTTCAATTAAAGTGAAATATCATGCTATGCAACCTACTACTGAAGAAATTTTTTGGTTAGGATGCTTACTATAGGATATGGGAAAATTTCTTCAACGTCCCACTCCTTTGTATTATGATAATAAAGGTGAAATTCAAATTGATCATGACTCAGTCTTTCGTGAGCGAACTAAACTATTGAGATTAATTGTCACCTTATGCATCATCATCTTGAGAAAGAAACCATCTATTTCTTCTGTACCTTCTTTGTAATGATTGACCATTTACGCTACCTTAAATCAATGCTAAGCAATCATATACGACTCCGAACACTATAAGTGATAGAGCGTCAGGCTAAACATAATTAAATTATCTCACATAATGTATCAATATAATCTCTTGGTAGAATAATAATATACATTACACCAATATATAAATATGCACATAAAATATGGGGGATATTCTATATAATGCATGATGTGAGAATAAAAAGTAATGTACCAATATAATCAGAATACATCGTCTCAATACAAACTGAGTACTAAATGATACATTAAATATAGTACGTAGCTTCGTATACAGATGATGTTTGCATAAAGTAGTAAACTGGTAACTGAAGATCGTGGTCCTGACTTTAGGGCTACTCACGAGAGTAACCAAAAGTTGTGCAAAAAGGAAAAGTAGAGAATACAAGGGTTGGGCAGAATTTTGGTGATGGGACTATCTCTAACTATTGTATATACATGTAACTTCTATACATTTAATAATCATAAACAAGGATATATGGATAATACTAGTCATACCTCATTCTACTCTATCCCTACACCAATAAGTTAGGATAATACATAACAGTGGTTCTTTTATTAAAACAATATATATTATACAAGCTATGTAACTGTTAATATGATAAACGAGTGTAGGGGTAACAATACACTGTATGATCAAAGGTGTCATAGATCTCCTAACCTTGATCAACCCTTAATGTGAAGTAAATACAATGATGTTAGTATGCTACACAAAAGCACTCACACAAAGAACTCCATGTGTAAATTGTATATGGGTAATATCATAAGTTAATGCTATTTAAATATCTAAAATCAATATCCATGTAATGAATAACCATTATCTACCCATAGATACTTACCTTGGAGCCAACTAATATCTATTGACTTTGAGTTAACACCTCGTTCTATTAACTCATGTAGGTCCTGTCGCAACATGTAATTGTGTTATGGACAATATACTACCAACTTTAGACTAGCATCTCAATCTCTCTACATCCCTATTCTGAGATCATATCTGATGGTCGTGTCATCGCTCATGGTATAATGGTTTCATTCACTAACGTCGTATCCACACGATTGCCTCTAACCAAGCATACTGAAACAACATGTAATAGCTAAATATCGCTTGTACACACACAAAAAACCCACTCTTATTGTTTCGTCGTGTGAATTGCACAAGTTTTCACTTATGTCTCATACTTATTAGTAGACCGAAGCCATGCATAATGAAAATACATAAATTGCCTAAGTTGTATGTGTGTGTGTATAATACTCCATGACCTGTTGGTAGCACAAGTTAAGCATACCGAACTATACATAGTTCCCTAAATCAATATGTGGTTTGGGCGATTTATATATAGTCGGTATGCTTAACTTGGGCAACCAATTAGTTCATGGAATATTATATATATATATGTGTGTGTGTGTGTGTGTGTTCCATGCACTATCTACATAAATCACATAAATTACGTATCAATATATATGTATGTATGTACATAATATTTTGTGCACAAATTAGTACCTCCAAGCAAGGCATAACAAAACTATATATATAAATCACATAAACTTCATATCAATAAATATATGTAATGTTCTATGCACTAATCGATAATTGAAGTCATGCATACCGAAATTATATATATATATATATATATGTATGTGTGTGTGTGTCGCTTAAACCATGTATCAATATATGTATATTGTTAACCCGCCTTTTTGCAAGGCCGTGGACAGGTGGATTTAACCAAATCGACTGCTCATTTGGCGAGACTGGTATACGATTGGTTGGAGCCAGCTGAATGGATAGACGGTCAGTCAGGGATGGTTCAGTATGCATGGCTCGGCCTTGGTGATGTCGCTCTGCCTTGGTGATGTCGCTCGGCATCGTGGGTCGCTCGACATAGTGGGTCGCTCGGCATCATTGGTCGCTCGGCATTGTGGCTCGGCATGGTGGCTCGGCATCGTCGCTCGGCATTATGGCTCGGCATGGTGGCTCGGCATCGTCGCTCGGCATTGTGGCTCGGCATAGTGGCTCGGCATCGTCGCTCGGCATTGTGGCTCGGCATGGTGGCTCGGCAATGTCGCTCGGCATCGCCGCTCGGCAGTCTTGTGTCCAAGTAGTTGTTTCACCGGGTCGGCCACTTCGGATTACTTCGAGTTAAAAGGGGATTTACTTCGAGTCGCATAGGTAGATTTCCTGGTTCGACAACATTTGGGCAAGGAGTTGGTGTATTGAAGGAAGGGGTTGAGTCTTGATGGGCTCGGACTACTCAGGAAGCCCAACTACCTGGATTTGCCTATAAATACAACATGTGGGGTTCCAGAAAAGGGATCTTCTTTTCGACTCTCTTACTTTCTCTTTTCTAAGGCTAAGGCAACTCTGCCATTTTGTAACTGTAATCGATTATTACAGCAATAAAAAGAAAACTTCTGGAGTGGACGTAGGCCGAAGTTAGCCGAACCACTATAAATTTGTTGTTCTTTACTGCTTTCATTTTAATTTTGACTGTTCTTCATATTATTACTCTCTACATACATTCTATCTGTTATCGGTGATTGTTAGTTGGTGCTTTCCTTTACATTTGGGTGTTAGTGACCAATTTTGGCGCTAACATTTTGGTGCTTTCACTGAGAATTGAACTCAGGGATTTCGGAGCTAGGATTTTGGATTTCAAAAGCTTAGGAACTTGGATTCTAGGAAGTAATGGCTAGGCAGCAACAAGGAAGCAAGTGACAGAAAGGAGCAATCAAGAGGGAAGTCAAGAGGCTTCCTCTAGAGCTGGAGCAGGTCAAGCATCAATCTACATCACCAGAGATGAGATGGAAGCGATGCTAAAAAAGACAACAGGATATGATGCAGGCTCTTCTTAGACAATTTGCACAAGCAGGAAATGCAGGAGCTCAGATCCGTGGAGCTGGATCAGAAGCGCTCAACCAGCAAGCAGAGGGAGTGGCTCAGCAGGGGGCAGCCCCCAATCAGCAGACGGCTATCAATCTGGATGGACCTAGACTCAGGGGCACACCACCAGGAAATGCTGGACCAATTCATGGAGGGATACCAGATGAAGCTATGCAACCCGACACCAAAAGGAGTGCAGGAGTACGTGATGAGGAGTATGTGCTAGGATTCCCTCGTGAACTCGGGGGACAGATCAGAGGTAGTGGACAAGGATTGCAGTTTGGCGACAATGACATATTAGCAGAGATGGTCAGACGAGCTGTGAGAAGCGGACTGGTAAATAAAGACTTGGAGGATGTGAATAGGAGTCCCTTTACTCCTACTATCAGGCAAGCTAGGAACCCACCGGATTTTAAGCTACCAATGTTGGAGATGTATGATGGGAGAACGGATCCCACCGTTCACCTGACAAAGTACATGAGGCATATGGAGGTATTGGGGGCATCGGATGAGGTCATGGCTCGATGCTTCCCTTTATATTTGACGGATATCGCAGCTATGTGGTTCAGACAGCTGGAGAATGGTTCTATCGGCACTTGGACGGAGCTGATTGAAAGGTTTATGAGGTAGTTTTGGGTCCATATAGTCAGACCTAAGAACATAATGACCTTGACATCGATGAAACAATGGAAGGGAGAGTCGCTCAGGGATTTCTTAACCAGATTCAACACAGCGGCAGCTTCAATGGATCGACCCGATCCGTCGGTGGTTTTGATGGCAGCAGTTTCAGGAATTGCAGATAATTCGGATTTCAAGATATCGTTGGAATGGGACCCACCGAGGGATCTCGGAGAGTTCTACCATGAGGCGGAAAGGTTCCCAAGGCAGGAAGATGCGCAGGCTGAGAGAGTAGGGAGAGAGGCTGAAGCTTATGCAGTGAGGGGTGGAGGTCCACCCAGGGAGGAACCAAGCATGGGCGATAAGGGCAAAAGGAAAACAAATGGCAACAGTGGAACTTCGAAGAGGCCTCGAAGGGAGTCGAAGTTTTCTTCTTACGCAGATTTAACTGAGACTCTAGAAAGGATTTACTTGGATACTCGAGGGCGCCTCCAATATCGAAGGCCGGCAAAGAGAGAGCCTTCTGAATACGAGCGGGCATCGGGAAAGCATTGCCTATTCCATGAGCTGGATGGGCACAACACAAGCGACTGCAGGCATTTGAAAGATATCATTGAGGAGCATGTAAGGAATGGTCATCTACAGCGG
Organism: Allium fistulosum; assembly: GCA_030737815.1. NCBI lineage: Eukaryota > Viridiplantae > Streptophyta > Magnoliopsida > Asparagales > Amaryllidaceae > Allium > Allium fistulosum. The sequence goes on from CM060906.1 coordinate 334,796,132, forward strand.
TATGTAAGGAATCGAGCTGTGGTAGTGGGATAGGAGCGACCACCGCCTACCTCGAACGAAGATGGCACTGGGCCTAGGCAACGTCAGCTCATTATCAACTCAACAGATTTATGGTTTTGAATAATTAATAGAACTCAAAGTAATACGGCTAGGTCGCTTACACACGTACGGGATCGAGGACGGTCCCTAGGCGTGCTACGAAATGATAAAAAACCGCACTACTTGAGTCTATGAAATTCTATTTTCTTTATATTTTTCTGCAAACTCTGGTTTCTTCTGTGGCACTTTGGACATTTAATTCCTTTTGTTGTACGAACTCCTGCTTTGATAACTGAATTCCATAACAATTGGATTTGGATCGGTGTAATAAATAATACAGTTCTCGCGATCACGGTCCCGACCGGTGAGACGGGGCAGTGATCGCAAGTTACGAGTCCCTTTGTCGGAGAGCGATGGAATGGACTCAGAGAGAATATCAAAGTCCTTGGCCGGAGAGCCGAGGCCGGAGAATATAAAAGTCCTTGGACGGAGAGCTGAGGCCGGTGAATATCAAAGTCCTTGGCCGGAGAGCCGAGGTCGGAGAATATGAAAATCCTTGGCCGGAGAGCCGAGACTGGTGAATATCAAAGTCCTCGACCGGAGAATCGAGGCCGGAGAATACGAAGTCCTTGACCAGAGAGTCGAGGCCGGAGAATAGAGTCAAGGCCGGAGAATACGAAGTCCTCGACCGAAGAGTCGAGGCCGGAGAATATGAAGTCCTCGACCGGAGAGTCGAGGCCATAGAATACAAAGTCCTCGACCGGAGAGTCGAGGCCGGAGAATACGAAATCCTCGACCGGATAGTCGAGGCCGGAGAATACAAAGTCCTCGACCGGAGAGTCGAGGCTGGAGAATACAAAAGTCTTTGACCGGAGAGTCAAGGCCGAAGAATATAAAAGTCCTTGACCGGAGAGTCAAGGCCGGAGAATATAAGAAGCCCTCGGTTAGAGAGTCGAGGCCGGAAAATATGGAAGTCCTCGGTCAGAGAGCCAAGGCCGGAGAACATACAAGCCCTTGACTGGAGAAACGAGGCTGGAACAGGATAACGCGACCCGGCGAGGTCTACGGATTCAAAGTTAAACCCGGAGAGGTCATGGATTCAGATTTCGACTTGGGATAGATTGACCCGGTGAGGTCCTAGATTTGGCAAAGGGCCCGGAGCGGTCCTGAGTTTGGATATCGACCCAGGAAGGTCATAGATTTGGCTATTGGTTATGGATGGAATAACACTCAGTTGACGGGTTCGGATGGCTATGGAATTGGCACAGGGTTTGGTCATTGGATTCAGAATCGGATATCGACTCAGGGTAGTCGTAAATTCGGACAAGGATACGACGATGGCACTTGGATAAAATGGATTGGCTTACGAATCGGAAAGTATGGATGTGGATAATATACGGACTTTGGATATCGGACTTGAGGCTATTTAAAACACACCTTTCAATATCAAGGCATGTTTTGGGGGGCAAAATGTTAACCCGTCTTTTTGCAAGGTGGACAAGCAGATTTAACCAAATCGACTGCTCATTTGGCGAGACTGGAATACGATTGGTTGGAGCCAGCTGAATGGATAGACGGTCAGTCAGGGATGGTTCAATATTCATGGATCGGCCTTGGTGATGTCGCTCGGCCTTAGTGATGTCGCTCGGCATCGTGGGTCTCTCGGCATCGTGGGTCACTTGGCATCATGGGTCGCTCGACATTGTGGCTCGGCATGGTGGCTCGGCAAGGTGGCTCGGCATCGTTGCTCGGCATTGTGGCTTGGCATGGTGGCTCGGCAAGGTGGCTCGTCATTGTGGCTCGGCATTGTGGCTCGGCATGGTGACTCGGCAAGGTGGCTCGACATTGTCGCTCGGCATCGCCGCTCGGCAGTCTTGTGTCCAAGTAGTTGTTTCACCGGGTCGGCCACTTCGGATTACTTCGAGTTAAAAGGGGATTTACTTCGAGTCGCCTAGGTAGATTTCTTGGGTCGACAGCATTTGGGCAAGGAGTCGGTGTATTGAAGGAAGGGGTTGAGTCTTGATGGGCCCGGACTACTCAGGAAGCTCAACTACCTGGATTTTCCTATAAATACAGCATGTGGGGTTCCGGAAAAGGGATCTTCCTTTCGACTCTCTTACTTTCTCTTTTCTAAGGCTAAGGCAACTCTGCCATTTTGTAACTGTAATCGATTATAACAGCAATAAAAAGAAAACTTTTGGAGTGGACGTAGGCCGGAGTTAGCCGAACCACTATAAAATCTGTTGTTCTTTACTGCTTTCATTTTAATTTTGACTGTTCTTCATATTATTACTCTCTACATACATTCTATCTGTTATTGGTGACTGTTAGTTGGTGCTTTCCTTTACATTTGGGTGTTAGTGACCAATTTTGGCGCTAACATATATAAAAACACAACCAATCCATTTATATGGACCACATACACACGTGCATAATATATAAATGTACATAACTAACAACAAGGGTAACAAATCAATTATCTCAATATTAACAACATGCATACAATCCTAGAAATGGTTCAACCAATCATCATCAATAGGGGAATAAGTACATGTGTGTCTACGTCATATCCGACATCTACCTAGTATCCCAAGCAACTAGTCTATGTTGAATTGATCCATACCAAATCCAAACATTTACATATGTACCATATATCATTTTATATCATAGTGGTCTTATAATCCAGTACATGTGAATATGAGTATTTATGCATGTATGTAAAATGCAAAGTATTATTCATACTTACCTTATAAATATCTTTCACTAGTGCAAACACTACCCAAAACTGTTCCAAAACGTAGAAAACCTTGATAAGGTCGCAACAATGAAAATCATGTCTCGGTAGGACCTCATACGCAAAAGATACGAGTTTAATAAAATATCGACTCATTTTATAAATAAATTATTATTTAAATATGAATTATCAAATTACCAACATACCACTCTTCTCAAAATTCAATTCCCACTTTGGCATCTCGACCTTGCTGAACTTTCCCTTCACCACCACTGTCGCCTCTACGTCGATGTTTGCCGCTTTTAGCCATCTCCAACGGACTCCCCTCGCCAAGACAAGTTAGATATGCACCCCCACCCACCCCATCCCCCCCACCACACACATGGAACCACCATCGACCCCAAACCATTGACCATCTCTCCTTGCCACTGTGGCCATCATTAGCCATGATCATTAGCACCAAGCTTCTCCTCAAGCAGAGCTGCACCCATACATCCCCTCCTCTCCCATTTCGATATCAGCCCACATTTCCTTAAAATCGCCATCGAACCCTGTCATTACCACCCTAATGACGTGCTGCCATGGCTGCCCTGATGAACTTCGACGTTAAAGAGGGTTCTAGGTAGTGAAATGACAAAATTTTGTGAGGAGGTTGATGTTTTCTTTGTTAACGACTGATGGTTAAATAGGAGAGAAGATGTATTTATATGAGGATGGAGAGAATTATGTTAAGCATATTTAAACTAATTAAACTTAACTAATTCTCGGACCCTTTTTTCGAGCTCCTACGAATTGAAGGAGCATCACGACAATTCTTCGATGTCTCTCTTCATCTTATTTTCTCTTTACAATGGAATATACTATCGCACCATTCATGATAACGTTCCAAGATGTCATTTTCATATGTTTTGAAGTCATACTAGTCATCAAATCGTCTAATTCCATAAATTCTTCAATTGCAAAACTCATATTATTTTTCTATTTCTAGACATATTAACCATCAATCAAATTCCATTAGGCTTGACTATGCACATAGTATTATTTGAAAGCAAGTATTTAGGAAATTGGTTTGTGAAATTGAGATCATGGTACTTAGTAACATTTACAAAGTATTTGATACCATTTTGAAATGATTTTGGTTATGCCCAAAAGGCATCAATTGGATGTACTGAACTCACTCATGTCGCTTGAAAATAATTCAAAGCGTACAATACTTATAGCTGCAAATAAATCCCAAAAATAACGTAATACCAAACATCTTGATGTTGATACTCAAAAATCTTCTAACTGATATTTCAAACTCAAAGGAAGAGAACTTGCGTCCTACTTTGTTCATTTCCAAATGGTAGCTTTTTGATTTAAACTAATTAATATACAAGTTAATTATCAAATCTCTAGGCATTTAAAAATACATCTTTTTCATTCTTCCTTGCAATCTGTAGATTTATTTACCAAATAACACTTTGTTTTCTATTTTCTTTTTCATTTTTTGGTTAACAAACTCTAAATGCTCATAGTTGCCGCATCGTGAGTTTAAGGGAGGGAGCAAGAGTATGTTTCTATATTTTCTATTATTTTGCCTGTTATGTTGGATTCCCATTATAATAATGGAAAAATAGTATTTTATTATTATTTATTTTAGGTCTATAGATAACTCTTTATACTTAGAACTAACTAGTTTTGTTCTTTACTCTCTAAAAGAAACCTAGTCTTCATTTTTCTGTTTATCTCATATTATTCTCTCAACTCAATTTTGTGTATTATATTGATTAATGATCGGAATGCTTACAATGATGCTCAATGTACGAAATGATATTACTATTTATAGATGTTCATGGTTTCGTTTAGCAAGATTATGAATAATAAGGGTTGTTCTATGTAATTAGTTAACGACATAACAATTTTTTCTAAAGGATAAATTTTACAATTAAGCTTCGTAAATAAACTTATTCTAAGTATAGACATCAATGAAAAGTCATTACAAAACTAGAATTTGTTTCCACCAGAACAATTTTTTCTAAAAAATAATTTGTGTTTGCGTACAAATTTAAATTTTTTTCTTGCTCAATTTAAAAGAGAGCAACCCCAATTTTTCATAAAAGAAAATTTTATGCTTGTGCACTATAAAAGTGTGGAAGCACAATTATTTCTAAATTTGTGTTGGTGCACCATAAAATTGCATGGCAAAAATTTTGGTCTAGTAAAAAACGATGCTTATTTTGAAAATAAGTTTGCATTTTGATTTATAGTTTATATATAAATGTATGTATGTATGTATGTATATGTATATGTTTATATGTATATATATATATGTATGTATACATATGGCTTAGTGTCAAAAAAATTCCTCTAAATAAATAACTGGGTCTGAAGGCCCATGTACATTGCTGCACATTTATTTGCAGTTTCCACATGAAATATTTCACATGTTTGCCCGGGTTCATTGCACACGTAGATATCATGCCATCTCTCAATGAATTTTCATGTTGAACATTACATACTTTCAAACATAATATATGTATCGTATATATGATCAATTTTTCTCATGCCTATGCATTAGCACTATATACATTATATGTATTCATATATTTCACAACTGTCTTGATTTTGATACCATTTTCTCGGTCATCGTTCTAAGCCTTACATCAATGTTTTTGGTTTCGGCTGTCAAATAGGCTTTACATCATCGCTTTTGGATTCGATTACCACACGGGCCTTACACCATCATTGTCAATTCCCCGACTGCCACCTCAGGCTATATGTCGTCTAATGAACATTCTACCTAACTATCTTTTAGGATTTTCACTCAGCTGTTTACTAAGTTAATGTTTCTACTAACCACCTTTCGGTTATTAATATCGGTCATTACATTATCACCAATCTATATAGTTCTAATCTCGGCCATCTTAAGCCTTAGCATCCATCATTGTCTCTAGAAGTCATTAGTTCCAGTTTACACTCTCTAATGAGAATTATTTTGCTTTTGGCAATCACTACCCATTGTCTCGTCTAGGGAAACCTATTATAGTTTAATTTCAGTGATTTTTGAAATTAATCTTGATTTATATAAAATTGCCTCCTTTTTTCATATTTCTTCCTTAATTATCGACCGATGTCGATCATTAGTTAATATCTTCTGTTTTCCAACCTTAGTCTCAAATCTTGTTTATCTTAGCATTTCTACTTAAACCATTATACTTAAAATTTTGGTTTTATTTAACATTTCAGTTCGGTTCAACTCTACTTCCTTCGGCATTGCCCTTCAGTACACGTTAAAGACCGTTCCTGCACATATGCCACTAGCTTTCCATGTTTCGACTTCTGATTCGTTTGACTTAGTTCTTTCTAACTGTTATTCAATATTTAACCAACATGTTCAACATATATAGCGGTTTCGATCTCTAACTCAATACAAAATATTTGTTTTTACTAAAATACCAACCAATAAAATTTGTTTACCTTCCAGCTTCTTATTATAACCCTTTGGTTATGCCTTTTTCTTTTGTAAATCACACAAATCATCTTCAATGATCTGTAGTAATGTTAATCATGGTTTGTTCATTCATAATTCCTTAGTCTTCCTAGTTTCTACCCATATTCCATATTATATGGCATTCAAATAATTCATAACAATTTATTTTCTTAAGGAAAAGTTCTATGAATCAGAACCCACTTCTAATAACTTGTGTCCATTATCATACTAAATTCTTACCACTTAAAGATCTTAAGAAGTATGAAAATTATTCAATAAAAACTTTGCCGTGAGAAATTCAAAGAATAAAGAATGATTGAAAAAATATATTGGTCACCTGGATTTTTTAATTAATCAAATCTCTAGTTCCCTTAGCTTCAAGTCCTCTTCTACTTCTTTTTCTTATTTAGGCCACAAGCACTATTAAAAGCTCAAACTTTTGTTTTTGGTTATGAATGTAATAAAATGAAAAGAGGGAGGTTGTTATCTTTACTCCAAAAGAATAAATAGGCCGCCCATTAAAAGAGGAAATAGTTGTTTCAATGGCTAATAGTCGTCGACGGCGGTCGAAAGCTGTCGGTGGTTGTCGGAAGCCATTGAAAGCCGACGAAAATAGACGGCTAAATAACATCCACCGAGCAATTGCTCATCGATAGACTTTTCGACAACTTCGTTGATAACTATGCGACGGCCATCATCGGACAATATAATGGTTTTCGTATCCTAGTCGATTATACATAGCAAGCATTGAGACAGTCAAGTTATGGCCAATAGGCCACTGGAAGCTATCGGAAATCTAGGACCTTTTTTGGTAATTGAGCAGCGATACATGCCTCAAACAACACATATATAATAATATATGTTACAGCACAATTTCATACATATAAATCATATATATTAAAGCCCAAATCACACATATCACATATACCACACAATATATTGCATCAATAATAATAAAATTGTAACACCCCATATTTTCGATAACATTATTTAGAAGATTTAGTTAGATAAACTAAGTAAAATAATGTGTTGATAAGGGGGTTGAGATTTGATTTAATTAAGGTAGCCATGCTTTTTAACTAATAAATTAAATGAAGGGTTTAAAAATGAATTAGAGGAGGGGTATTAGGGGAAAGAGGCCATTCCTATATTGTCTTCCTTAGGCCGTGTATTCCAAACACACGTTCATTCTCATTTTCAAAAATTAAAAGCTTGGTCGACCAACGTTAACGAAGGAAGAAGAAGAGGAAAAAAAGAAAAGCTTAAGTAAAGCAAATTCAAATCAAACTCATTCAAATCTCAAGCTCCTTAATCATTAAAGCAAAAGGTGAATAACGTTTACATCTCTAAATATTTTTGGTTTTGGTTTTAAGATTAATTCCGAATGATTTTGCAAATGTTTGCCATGTTTTCGAATGATAAAAGATTATATATACATGTTGATGATTTTTGTATGTACATATAGATTTTATGACATGTTTTAAGATGAAAAACCTATTAAATGACATCCGGGCCTTGCAAATTTTTATGATGATCTAAAAAGTTATTTTAGAGATGGGTTTCAATTTTCAGAATTTTCGTGGATTTGTTATAATTTTCTAAAGAAGAAAAGGTTAATTTGAATTATAAAAATTATTTACGGCTAAAATAATTATTTTTTGGATCCAAAAATTTTATATGTTGAAGAGAACATATTTAGTTCTTGGAATTTTTCAAGGTGTTTTGATCATTATATAAAATTATTTAAGGTATGGGACTTAAATGTTTTTATATAATTATAAAGGAGAAAGGGGCTTTTTTAAAATTATTCAAATTTTCAAATAAGGAAGTCGGCAGCACTTTCGAATATAAAATTCTGGCAGCCAATCAAATTTAGGCAAACAAGGTAGGTGGGGTACAAAAGAACTATTTCAAACAGTATTTTCATTGTTTCAAATCTTTCGACAAGAGCTTTCACCTTCATTCCAGATCTTCCAACAAGGTCGAAGGGTATCAAACCTTCCGATTAGATTAAATACCAATGCACATGATATCATGAAACTGGTACGTAGTGAATTGGAGGAAGTCGAAAGGTTGGGGACGAAGGGTTATAGCTTTCGGAAGAGATGAAGTTTTATTTTGGTTTTAAGGAAAATACACATGCTAGCTTTCAAAATTGTCAAAAGGTTTAAAAGGAAAAGGTTTCGATTGTTTTACTTTCTTGTTTTAATTGAAACCTTTCGGCAAAGTCGAAAGGTATAGCTTTCAGCCAGGTCGGAAGCATATTTGCTGGTTCCTAACCTTTCGACACAGATGGAGTCAAAGGTTATCTTTTGTTTTTTAAAACCTTCCGCCTCTATCCGTTGATTTCGAAAGGTACTGATTTCAAAAGGTTTGATTTCGAAAGGTTTTATGAAGGTTTCGAAGCATTTACTTTCGACTCCAATTTTTTTCTGATCCCTTCGCATAATCCAAATGTTTTAAGTCGAAACATTTTAAAGGTTTCAAAGTAGTTAACTTTGATTGGTTTCGAAAGGTTTTCCACCTATTTTAAATTGAACCCAATGTCTTCGAAAGGTTTTGAGGTACATTAATTCTAAAAGGTGTAGTTTAGCTATGTTTTCGAAAGGCTAAGGTTTAAAGGATTTAAAGGCGGGTGTCACATGTTTTAAAGCTTATGAAAAGAAAGCTTTTAAAAGGTGTAGAAGGAGTTACCTTCAATGATTTTGAAAGGTTTATTAAAGGATATGAAGGAGTTACCTTCAATACTTTCGAATGGTTTTATGAATGATTTTTAAGGAGTTACCTTCTATGTTGTCGAAAGGTTGTTTGAAAGTTTTAAACAAAGATTTCGGATATAAGAATTAGGGAGATAGCCTAAGTGTTATAAGTTATAAAGGACTTTAACTTATTTTAAAGGATAGCCAATCCTTATTGAACATCATCAACATTATTTTGAGTAAAGTATATATAACATGGCAAAAATAGCTTAGAGTAAAGCTAAAGATATTTTCCTTGTATATGTATGATTTGACGGACTAAATCATTTAGAAAAGGTTTTCAAGGAAAATTTTTGAAGAGCAGTTAGCTCAGATATTATGTAGAGCAGTTAGCTCGGATATTTTGAAGGGTAGTTAGCCCAAAAGAAAAATTCGAGCAGTCAGCTCATTTTAAATTCGGCCAGTCAGTCCATTTTGAGGGCAGCCAGCCTAGAGGACAGTTAGTCCAGAAAGAGCAGTCAGCTCTGATATGAACAGATAGTTCATTTATTAGCGTAACGGACCTTGCTAAATTTTTAAGGACAGTTAGTCCACCCCTTTTTACCTGTTTTGGGCAAATAGCTCATTATCTAGCACAAAAGATATTGCTATAATCAAATTTAGGACAGATAGTCCAGTAAAGAACAGAAAGTTCAGATCTAGACAGATAGTCTATTTTATTTCCTATCCTTAGCATAATGGATATTTCTATATTATTATAATCAGTTGATTAACCAGTTTGGTTGCAAGAAAGGATTTTCAAAATATATGTTTTGAAAAGAGATATTAGTGAGGGAAAACCCGTTCCGCTAAGCGGCATGGTCTCACTAGTTATCAGTAAACTGAGATGTAACAGAAATTATTCATACCAGGCTTTAAGTTTGAATCGAAGTTTTTGTTTCCCCTTAAACTCTCGGGTGCTCAGAATTTGATTTGAGTAGGCTGAGGGTTTAAGTTTTCAGGTTTTAGCAGATTTTGGCGAATAAAGCATCCGAAGACGAGCATGTGGCTGACGGATAGCTAATTTAGGGATTCTGTTTTAAAATTGTTTCCGTTATGTATTAAGACAGTTATGTCTATATCGCTTTGATCATCCAAGGGGGCATCTTCATATGTCACTCTTGGCATATTGTTGTAAATTATATTTGATCAATGCCTGGGATTACGTTTGGGATTTTTTTAACTTGGATATGATTTATTTGAAATATAATCACTAAAATTATTGTTTTTGGAAATCTGTAGTTTTGTTCATATTCAAGTGCTTCTGGTATGGATACCATTAACACTGCCGTATTTCGTCACCAGAAGTTAATACTGTGGATGACTGCAATATCCATAGCGCTTAGCTTTTGTCCTCCAGATACGAGATGTTACAGCTTGGTATTAGAGCATAGGTTTATGAAAAATTTAACTAAAAATTTGTTTTGAAAACAAAAATCTGAGGAAATTGGAGTTAGGTTTGGGGTTGGGTTAACGCTATAGTAACGTACTTGTATTTGTTATATATAAGTATGCACTTTATCTTCATTCATCTATCTTTGATTAGGTTATCTTTCTGTATCTCATGAGGTTTGAACACATATATGGATGGTAGAATAAGCAGAGTTAACCAAGGAGGGAGAAGCACCGAAAGGAATGTCGGACCTAATGCAGGGAGAGGCCAAGGTCAGGCAGAGAATGTTGGTGCTGAAGTCCCGCATGTCGGAATGGAAGCCATGTATCAGTTTTTCAGGGATATGATGCAGGCAGGAGTTGCAGCTGGAGTGGTAGGAGGAAATGCCGCATGAGCAGGGGTTTCAAAAGTTCTGGTAGTTAATCATTTCGCTAAGATGAGCGGAGATTATGTGAAGCTAGGAGGGAAGCTGCTTATGGGAACGGAGGATGCCATTGAAGTGGAGAATTGGTTGTTGCACTGCGAAAGGATTTTTGCAGATTTAAGGCTCAATGACGAGCAGAAGAGGAGGTTGGCGTCCAGGCATCTTCAGGGGACTGCATTGTTCTGGTGGAACAGTGTATCAGCAACAGTTGATGAGGAGACAGTAACCTGGGAGGATTTCAAAGGGAGATTTCAGGAGAGGTTTATGTCAGTAATGGCACAGTCAGCTTTGATTAGGTAGTTTGTTGAGCTGGTGCAGGGAGAGATGTCTATGGCTGAGTATGCCAAGAAGTTCGAAGAGTTGGTCCGGTATGGGTATGCTTCTATAGATGCCGTGTTGAAACGGAATGAGAAGTTTATCAAAGGATTGAAGCCAGAATTGGCTAGTGCTACTTTGTCTCATCTTAGAGATCCTTCTGATATTGTTATAGAGATGTCTTTGAGGCGGGAAGAAGTCCTTAAGTCTCTGGAAAAGAGTAAGGCAAAAGTAGTCCAGGTTGGGCAGAGCTAGAAGCGGAAGTTCTTTCCTAAGAAGGGTGCTTAGAAGGGTGGAACAGCCAAGAAAGCGAAGTCTAAAGTTGTCTGCTATAAATGCGACAAGAAATGCCACTTTGCTAACGAGTGTCGCTTAGGGAAAGCGAAGGATGTGGCTAAGGGGAAGAATGTCAGGTGTTTTTACTGTGACCAGATAGGTCATTATAAGAACCAGTGCAAGGAGCCCATTAGAGATGGTAAGGGCAAGGTGTATGCATTGGAGCCTGCCGCTTCCAAACCTATAGCCCAGGAGAAAGGAAAGTCGGTTCTTGGGGGAACGCTCCAGATTCATGGTATGTCTGTTAGCGTTTTATTTGATACTGGTGCATCGCATTCTTTTATATCTAGATGTTCGATAGATAAGCTTAGCCTTGAACCCACATATTTAGTTACTTCCTTACGGGTTGCGAATCCAATAGGAGGGTATGCAACTCTAGGGTTGAGGTGAGACCAGTTTAAGTTTGACCTGTTAGGTCATACTTTTGAGTGCACTTTGTATGTGTTTGATTTTGTGGGGTTTGGGATCATCCTAGGTATGGATTGATTAAGCAAGTACGATGCTAAGATATTTTGCCAGGGTAGGAAGATATCTCTTAGTCACCCGGATTGTAGCGACCAGATTGTTTTCACCGTATGAGGTTCTAGCAGTGCGGTGTTTGCTTAGTTGGGTGCTTTGGATTAAGATGATGATTTGAGCCGAGTTTTCATGGTTAGAGAATTCGCAGATGTATTCGAGCCAGTAGTTGGATTGCCACCGAAACGAGCTACTCGGTTTCGGATAGATTTGGTTTCGGGAGCAGAACCAGTGAGTAGACCGCCAAGCAGGATGACCCCTTCAGAGATGAGGGAGTTGAAGGTGCAGTTGGTGGACTTAGAGGGCAAGAATTTTGTCAGGCCGAGCAGTTCGCTGTGGGTGTAGCGGTAGTGTTTTCTAAGAAGCCAGACGGATCGTTGAGGTTATATATCGATTATCTTAAGTTGAATGAGAAAACGATAAAGAATCGATATCCATAGCCTAGAATTGACGATTTGTTCGACCAGTTAAGTAGAGAAAAATTATTTTCTCAGTTGGATTTGGCAATTGGTTTCCATCAGCTCACGGTAGCAGAGGATAGTATACCTTTTACAGCATTCATGACCAGATATATTGGATCGTACGAATGGTTAGTTATGCCGTTCGGACTGACGAATGCTCCAGCTTTCTTTATGGATTTGATGAACCGGATTTTCCGAGAGCACTTGGATAGGTTCGTGCTTGTTTTCATAGATGATATCTTGATTTACTCTAAGGATGAAAAAAAGCATGAAGTTCACTTAGAGTAGTTCTTGAGACGCTAAGGCAGCATCAGCTGAAAGCGAAGTTTTCGAAGTGTCACTTCTAGAAGAAGGAGGTGAAGTTTCTTGGTCATGTCATCTCAGTGGAAGGGTTATTAGTAGATCCAACTAAGATCGAGGCAGTGAATAGTTGGAAGAGACTCGAGACAGTAACCAAGATTAAGAGTTTCCTTGGGTTGGCTGGTTATTATCAAAGATTCATCAAGGATTTCTCGCGGATAGCAGCACCGATGACCAGGCTAATGAGGAAGGATGTGAAGTTTGTGTGGACCGATAAGTGTGAGGAAGCATTCCAGAGTTTGAAACACTTATTGACCCATGCACCTGTGTTGGTAGTTCCAGAGGGGAATCAGGACTTGGTAGTTTATACCGATGCGTATGGAACAAGATTAGGAGTTGTGCTGATGCAGAGAGGTAAAGTGATTGCCAATGCTTCTAGACAGCTTAGACCGCATGAGGTCAGATATCCAACGCATGATTTAGAGTTGGCTGTTGTGATTTTTGCTTTGAAGGTGTGGAGACATTACATTTTGGGAGAAAGGTTTGAGCTGTTTATAGATCATAAGTCGTTGAAGTATTTGTTCTCTCAGAAGGAGCTGAATATGAGACAGTGGAGATGGTTAGAGTTCATAGCTGCTTATGATTTTGGGATTGAGTACACACCAGGGAAAGGCAACCGGGTTGCAGATGCACTTAGCAGGAAGCATCAGAATGCAGCGTTGGCAATGATGGCTGAGTGGAATGATTTAGAAGCATTAGCATATTGCAAAGTGTAGTAGAGATCCGAGGCAGGGTCTAGTGGTGATACGGTTGTATTGTCTTGTTTGGAAGTTCGACCAGTTTTGATCGAATGAATTGCTTCTAAGCAGATGGAGGATCCAGTGTTAGCTAAACGAATCAGTAAGCTAAAGGAAGGAACCAAGAGCGATGACTTGAAAGATTTTAGTCTTGACCAAAATGGGTGGTTGAGAAAGAAAGGAAGATTATGTGTTTCGAGTGTAGGAAACATAAGAAAGGAAGTCTTAGATGAATGCCATCGTTCGAAGTTCACTATACATCCCAGAGGTACCAAGATGTATCAAGATATGAAGAGAAGTTTCTTCTGGGAAGGAATGAAGCGGGATATTGAGTTGTGTGTAGGCAGTGCTTGAATTGCCAGCAGGCAAAGGCCGAACACCAGAAACTGAGTGGTTTGCTTCAGCCGTTAGATATTCTAGTATGGAAGTGGGATTCTATTTCTGTGGACTTCATAGACAGGTTGCCAAGGTCGAACAGGGGAAATGAAAGTATATGGGTTATAGTGAACAGATTGACCAAGAGTGCCTATTTCATTCCAGTTAAGCCAACCAGGACGGCACATGTTTTAGCACGGTTGTTCATGAAGAATGTGATTAGACTGCATGGAGTTCCTAGCAGCATAGTTAGTGATAGAGATTCCTTGTTCACTAGCGAGTTTTGGAAGAGTCTGCAAAAAGTTTTAGGAACCAAGCTTATGATGAGTACCGCTTACCATCCGTAGACAGATGGGCCAACGGAAAGAGTTAACAAGATCTTGGAAGATCTGTTGAGAGCTTGTGTTCTGGACTTTGGGGGACCATGGGAGGACCATCTGCATCTAGTCGAGTTTTCGTATAGCAATAGTTATCAGACTAGTATTGGGATGGCACCGTTTGAAGCTTTGTATGGAAGGCCATGCAAATCTCCCGTTTGTTGGTTGGAGACCGAGGATAGGTTGATTCTTGGTCCAGATTTGGTCAGAGAAGCTGCAGAAAAGATTAAGGCCATTCGAAATAGGATGAAGGAGGCCCAGTCTAGGCAGAAAAGTTATGCGGATAAGAGACGGAAAGATTTGGAGTTCTCAGTTGGAGACCAGGTTTTCGTCAAAGTATCACCGATGAAGGGTGTGCTTAGATTTGGGAAGTTGGGGAAGTTATCTCCTAGGTTCATAGGACCTTTTCCTATTCTTGAAAGGATCGGGAAGCTCGCATATAGACTTGAGTTACCGAGCAATTTGGCAAGTGTCCATGATGTTTTTCATATTTCTCATCTCAGAAAGTGTGTTAGAGACCCGGAGACTGCTATTGCACCGATAGTCTAGATGATTTAGTGGTAGAACCGGACTTGACCATAGTGAGGAAGCCAGTTTGCATTGTTGCGAGAGATGAGAAGAGGCTTAGAACCAAGACGGTCAGATTAGTCAAAGTCCAATTGAGTGACGATGACAGAGACTGTACTTGGGAGGTTGAGAGCAGGATTAGAGATACTTATCCTGACTTGTTTTGATGGTATGTTAACCTTCTTATTCGTTTTGAGCCTTATTGTAATTTCGAGGACGAAATTCTTTAAGGAGAGGAGTCTGTAACACCCCAGATTTTTGATAACATTATTTATGAGATTTAGTTAGATAAACTAAATAAAATAATGTGTTGATAAGGGGATTGAAATTTGATTTAATTAAGGTAGTTGTGCCTTTTAACTAACAAATTAAATGAAGGGTTTAAAAATGAATTAGAGGAGGGGTATTATGGGAAAGAGGTCATTCCTATATTGTCTTCCTTAGGCTGTGTATTCCAAACACACGTTCATTCTCATTTTCAAAAATTAAAAGCTTGGCCGGCCACCATTAACGAAGGAAGAAGAAGAGGAAACAAAAGAGAAGCTTAAGGAAAGCAAATTCAAATCAAACTCATTCAATCTCAAGCTCCTTAATCATTAAAGCAAAAGTTGAATAACGTTACATCTCTAAATATTTTTGGTTTCGGTTTAAAGGTTAATTTCGAATGATTTTGCAAATGTTTGCCATGTTTTCAAATGATAAAAGATTATATATACATGTTGATGATTTTTGTAGATACATATAGATTTTATGACATGTTTTAAGATGAAAACCCTATTAAATGACATCCGTTAACCTTACGAATTTTTATAATGATCTAAAAAGTTATTTTAGAGATGGGTTTCAATTTTCAGAATTTTCATGGATTTGTTATAATTTTCTAAAGAAGAAAAGGTTAATTTGGATTATAAAAATTATTTACAGGTAAAATAATTATTGTTTGGATCCGAAATTTTTATATATTGAAGAGAACATATTAATTTACTTTCTGGAATTTTTCTAGAATTTTTCAAGGTGTTTTGATGATTATATAAAATTATTTAAGGTATGAGACTTAAATGTTTTATATAATTATACAGGAGAAAGGGGCCTTTTTAAAATTATTCAAATTTTCAAATAAGGAAGTCGGTAGCACTTTTGAATATAAAATTCTGGCAACCAATCAAATTTAGACAAACAAGGCGGGTGGGGTACAAAAGAACTATTTCAAACAGTATTTTCACTGTTTCAACTCTTTCGGCAAGAGCTTCCACCTTCATTCCAGATCTTCCGACAAGGTCGAAGGGTATCAAACCTTCCGATTAGATTAAATACCAATGCACATGGTATCAGGAAACTGGTACGTACTGAATTTGAGGAAGTCGAAAGGTTGGGGACGAAGGGTTATAGCTTTCGGAAGAGATGAAGTTTTGGTTTGGTTTTAAAGAAAAATACACCTGCTAGTTTTCGACAAAGAGCTTTCGAAATTGTCAAAATATTTAAAACGAAAAGGTTTCGATTGGTTTGCTTTCTTGTTTTAATTGAAACCTTTCGGCAAAGTCGAAAGCCATAGCTTTCGGCCAGGTCGGATGCATATTTGCCGCATCCTAACCTTTCGATACAAATGGAGTCAAAGGTTATCTTTTGTTTTCTAAAACTTGCCACCTCTCCATTGATTTCGAAGGTTTGATTTCGAAAGGTTTTGATTTCGAAATGTTTGATTTCGAAAGGTTTTATGAAGGTTTCGAAGCAGTTGCTTTCGACTCCAAGGTTTTTCTGATCCCTTCGCATAATCCAAATGTTTTAAGTCGAAACATTTTAAAGCTTTCAAAGTAGTTAACTTTGATTGGTTTCGAAAGGTTTTCTACCTTTTTTAAATTGAACCCAATGTCTTCGAAAGGTTTTGAGGTACATTGATTCCGAAAGGTATAGTTTAGCTATGTTTTCGAAAGACTAAGGTTTAAAGGATTTAAAGGCGGGTGTCATATGTTTTAAAGCTTATGAAAAGAAAGCTTTTAAAAGGTTTAGAAGGAGTTACCTTCAATGATTCTGAAAGGTTTATTAAAGGATATGAAGGAGTTACCTTCATTACTTTCAAAGGGTTTTATGAATGATTTTGAAGGAGTTACCTTCTTTGTTTTTGAAAGGTTGTTTGAAGATTTTAAACAAAGATTTCGAATATAAGAATTAGGCAGATAGGCTAAGTGTTTTAAGTTATAAAGGACTTTAACTTATTTTAAAGGATAACCAATCCTTATTGAACATCGTCAACATTATTTTGAGTAAAGTATATATAACATGGCAAAAATAGCTTAGAGTAAAGCTAAAGATATTTTCCTTGTATATGTATGATTTGACGGACTAAATCATCTAGAAAAGGTTTTAAAGGAAAATTTTGAAGGGCAGTTAGCTCAGATATTGTGTAGAGTAGTTAGCTCAGATATTTTGAAGGGTTGTTAACCCAAAAGAAAAATTCGGGCAGTCAGCTCATTTTAAATTCAGACAGTCAGTCCATTTTGAGGGCAGTCAGCCCAGAGGACAGTTAGTCAAGGACAGTTAGTCCAGAAAGAGCAGTCGGCTCTGGTATGAACAGATAGTTCATTTATTAGCATAACGGACCTTGCTAAATTTTTAAGGACAGTTAGTTCACCCATGTTTATCTGTTTTGTGTAGATAGCTCATTATCTAACATAAAAGATATTTCTATAATCAAATTTAGGACAGATAGTAAGTATAGATTTAGACAGATAGTCTATTTTATTTCCTATCTTTAGCATATTGGATATTGCTATATTATTATAATCAGTTGATAACCAATTTGGTTGCGGGAAAGGATTTGCAAAATATATGTTTTGAAAAGAGATATTAGTGAGGGGAACCCCGTTCCGCTAAGCGGCGTGGTCTCACTAGTTATGAGTAAACTGAGATGTAATAGAAATTATTCATACCAGGCTTTAAGTCTGACTCGAAGTTTTTGTTTCCCCTTAAACTCTCGGGACGCTCAAAATTTGATTTGAGTAGGCTGAGGGTTTAAGTTTTTAGATTTTAGAAGATTTTGGCGAATAAAGCATCCAAAGATGAGCAAGTGGCTGACGGATAGCTAATTTCTGTTTTAAAATTGTTTCCGCTGTGTATTAAGACAGTTATGTCTATATTGCTTTGATCATCCAAGGGGGCATCTTCATATGTCGCTCTTGGCGTATTGTTGTAAATTATATTTGATCAATGCCTGGGACTACGTTTGGGATTTTTGCAACTTGGATATGATTTATTTGAAATATAATCACTAAAATTATTATTTTTGGTAATCTGTGATTTTGTTCATATTTAAGTGCTTCTGATATTATGGATACCATTAACACTGCCGTATTTCATCACCAGAAGTTAATATTGTGGATGACTGCAGCATTCATAGCCTTTAGCTTTTGGCCTCCAGATACTGGATGTTACAAAAATGCATCAACATATACAATAAGTTTCACATAGTGTAATTAATAAAATCATTGTGTTATACGTTATTCATAAATATATTATATATAAACATTACCTTTTTTATTTCCAAAACCATGGCGCATATTCCGATTTGGCGGTTCCATGATAGCGGCAAAAAGCATGTCCTCCTCATTAGCGGTCAGCTCCTCTCAACCTGTTTCCTCGAGAAGTTAGTTTCGTTCTTTAAAGAATTTATCATGTGATTAAAAATAGAATTACAATTAAAATTCATATTACATTATTTTAATTAGTATAACTTATAATTTTAAGTGATTATTAATAACTTATAATTTAAATATGTTTATCATGGTCTCTTGTGATTTTGTATCATGTCATACATAAATTTTTGAGCCATCTTCATTGACATGTTCAATGGCGTGAGTATGAGTAAAAACTTCCAAGTAGGAGACGGGACGGCCAAGGTCTCTTTCCTAAAATATTTACTATGTGTTATTGTTGTTGTTGTTGTTGTTATTGTTCTTATTATTATTATTATTATTATTATTATTATTATTATTATATATAAAATTATACAATGTTATAAGTATTTATAATTGTAATTTATAAATTTACCAGTTCTTGACGGTAATGCTGGAATGACTTTGAACCCGCGTGATGTGTGACAGGATTTAAATTCCTATTTGCAGCATTTCGCTCAGATTCTACCTATAAATTTAACATAAACGTTGTATTTTACATTTGTAAATTTATGCAATTATTATACTAACTTCTACTAAATTTTAATAAACATACGAGACTAGTAAACTTACAATCATGGCTGGACTTTTCCAGTAAGCAGTTAAAGCTTCTCAGATGGTTGCACTTATCCAATCAAACTTTTTATTCGCTTTTTTAATGCTTGACATTGTATCACAATAGTTTTTCCGCATTTTTGGTCAAATAATTTCTGCAAAGGGACAAGTCCTTTTGTTGTAAATCCACTGTCTCCTGCACATTGAAATTAAAATGAATTATAAATTTATACTTAGTCAACAAATTGCACAGTATGTCCAAAATACTTTGGATCGACATAAGATTCAAAAAAAAACTTCTATCGAATATTTTATTTTATATGAATTTATAATGTTAAATACATTAAAAATTCGTAATTAGTTACACAATGATTAAAAATATATTTAAATTCATAAAACTGTTATGCATCATAAAATTTACCGAATTTGTATAATGGACGGCTAAAATTGCATAAATTGATCGTTTGAGTTTGATTTTCAATAAAGTTAAATATCAAAATACACAATATAAGATCACCGAAAATACTAATTTAATTAATCACAAACCGTCATAAAATTGAAGAATTGAATAAAAACATCTTCTTTAATTTTTAGGAATTAAATTAATATTTTTAAAAAAAATTCAAACTTTTATAATGAATAAGTTATAATAATGTGATAAATTAAATTAATTAAAATAGCATGTCGTCGAAAGCCATCGAAAATGACTTGACAAAGCCGTCGGCGACCATTGCAACTGTTCGTTGCTATTTAGCTCTTTTCTAGTAATGGCCATTACACTCTCTCCTTTTCTTATAATTCAGTTAGTTCTAACGGGTGCATTTAATTTTCATTAACTTAGATTTTCAACTAGGATTTTTCTAATATCACTTGATTCACCTGAGCATAATGAGTAACCAAGCGTCCCATGAATATTCATTATTTTCCATTACTTCAATTTTCTTTATTCTAAAAATTAATTATTTAATTAATTATTTAGTAGTTTATGGGATGTTACTTTTGCCGCCCTCTTTTCATTGTATATATATTGTACATACTATGTTGTTTTGTGGGGACCGAGAAAATGAATTCAAAGGGTATTATTGAAATACCAAAAAGATTCGTGTGGATCGAATTTGATTGAATCTTTTTTATTAATAGAGAAATAGAGATAGTATTAATATATTTCACAATCGTATGCAAATCATCTTGATATTGACATCATTGTTTCATTTTTATTCCCAATATTAACTTATTTTCTAGCTTTGTATTTGTCATTCAACACTTTAGTTTATTAAGGTATCATTCATTTTATCACCATATAATTCATCTTTATTTGTTATAGCAAACATTATGGCTTTTTACACCATATCACAGCGAATTTTTCACCGTATTCTTTACAACTGAAGACTGTAGTAATTATTTTTCACCAAATTTAATTTCATCTGTAGTTATATTTCTTGTAGTCAGAAATAGTTTGATATGAGTAAGACAAATTTGCAGGTTTACCAATAATATGATATGCTAGGAAATCTTGTTAGACCATAAGAGTGCTTTAGATGTCATTGTGAGTTATGGTAATTAATTATTACTAATACATTTCATGTATTATTCAATACAATATTAGTAGTGAGAATATATTTCATGTATGTCTGTATGCACAAAATGTCAACAAATGTGGTCAACTTGTGATGGAAATTCTATATTCTACTGAAATAATTAAATTTAGCATTATGTACCAGTACATTTGCAATGCATGTTCTATTGGTATACCGCTAGAACTCTGTATTAAATTTTCAGACGACAAAGGGCATCCTGGCGATACATTATAACATTTGGATGCATTCAGCTCTCTAAAGTGTCAGTCACTATCGTTTAACACTGATTATACAACTTTTATAAACCCGTAGACTCTAGCAACTCAAGGTATTCTATCATTGTATTCTTAACTGGATTTGAGTCTTCTAATATCCCCCAACATATGAAGCAACCTCATTTTTCAAATCGAGCTGGGATCAAACCAACTAACATATATCCCAAATAGTGAAACTCTGTAAAAATATCAAAAACGTACAATGAGTTGGACGATGTTGCTCAAAATAGAAGCAATATCAAAAAGGATCAGAAACACACTAACACATTCATAAATACCTCATTTTCATGTATTACAGAGAGAACCTAATCCAAATGGAGTACAGTACATATATAACCACTACAGTCTACGAAGACACTTTCCCCACGAGCTTTCATACTAAAAATTAATACAGATATAGAACATTATATTAAATTACCAAATATAATACTCCATTATCTGTTCTGCTTCACCATATTCTTATCCGTTACATCTAAAAACTGCATGCAATTTCTGCACAGAATCGTGTAATGCAAAATTAATATATAAACGAAAAAAATGAAAGTTTAAAGGCCAAAGTTGCATAATTGGAGAAGATCCATCTCAGTATCAACATATTTAGTCCAAAGATGCTTGTATTGATTCATGGCAACATCAAGCCATGGTTTCATGTTACCATTAAAATGTATAACTGCAGCATTTCGTATTTCTTCTTGACTGACACTAGGGTTGTATCCAAGTCCCATCACATTCCATGATTTATCGATAGGTTTGGTTGTCGTGTAGAATGTCACTAGTCCTGCTGGTAATATTGCCGAAGGGTTCCATAGTGCACCATCTTCATTCTGCAAATTAAATCAATTTAAAATGTAGTTTTGTAAATAGTTGCAGTTATCTCAGCTTTAGCCAGCAAATAATTGTTAGCACTATTAACAAGAAAAGACAGGCAAATGAACCATAGGTTCAACTTCGTGAAAACTGAAGGCAGCGAAAGAGGAAAATAAATAGAAACTTATCAACCATTTGTTGGTTATGCCTATAAGAGTTTACTGTTCTTATCATATCAACTAACATGGCATAACCTAATTTTTATTTTATTTTTCCGAAGATAACAAGCTAAAATCATTGCGATATTATTATTATACCATATAGGAATAATATAAGGATGGACTGCTCTCTTTTATTTTTTTTATTAACAGTGCAGTCTTACCAATGACTAAACGGTAGGTATGGAAACTGCAAATCGGAATAATATTATCAGTACTCTTGGTAAGGGAAACCAAGGAAAGGGAAATCAGACTACTTGGGGTAAAGATATTATCATGTGAACCTAGAACAGCCTTGTAATTAACGGAAAAAAAAACGAAGGAATATGAGTACTTAAATCTAGGTACATAAAACTTTCACCCTACCACCAATCTCCAAAAATGATATTTATGCCTTTTTCTATTCAATCTTCACAATATTCATTTGAATTCTTTAATCCATTCATGTAAACTTGAAATTCTTGATTTATAACACATAACTTGATGGTTTTTCCTCACGAATAAAATATTGTCAAATTTTGAATTTAGTTTGACCAAAATTTACTTAGTGTTGTCAATATGCAAAACCCATTCTAGAGATAACTAATATTTTGTATTGCATCGCCATAAAAGAACGATTGATGTGTAAATAGAATTACCGTATTCAAAAGGGAAATTATGTCTACAATCCCCAAAAACATTCAAAATATTGACTCAAAAAGTCTTTCAAAAAATAGAGTTCAAGTCCTTCTTACCCACAACACTTACAAATTAAGTCCATATTTTCAAAATATCATGTTATAAAAACAACAATGGTTTTTAACACGGCAAACCATAAATATTTTTTCGTAAAGTCAAAAAAAACTTTGTTTTCCACCATAAACATATGTAAATATTGTGTTTTTTTAAAACTAGATTCATATGTTATATGTTTCAATATAGTTTTATGTTTTATGAGTAAAATGCAAATATGCAATTTCCTCCTCTAATTGCAATTAAATACAGGCAATTGCAAGAATTTGCAACTTCTACTTCAAATTGCAAAATTTTACATCAAATTCTTTTACCAAAATATATATAACATATGAATATTTTTGAAAGAAAAAACCACATTTTGTGATTTGATGGTAAAAACAAAATTTCAATTTTGATATTACATTATTTTCAAAGAAAAAAGGTGCAAAAACTTGATCTTGCACTATTAGCAAATTGTGCTTCTTGTCATTAATAATTTTGCAAATACTTACAAAATATAAACTTAAGCTGAATACATAACATATGGATCTTGTTACTTGTTAGGTATAAAACTTATGATTTAATGGTGAAAATAAAATTCCAATCAAATGTTTCAAATGAGAGATCTTTTTTTTTAATGTTTCAATTGATATAGAAGTAACTTTACACGGAAGGTGACAACATCATCCAAAAATATTTATAGGGATTGATGAAAGGTTTAGATTGGAAGAGGCTTTTGATGGAATAACTTTGAAAATGAAGGCTTGATCCTATTTGCCACTATATATAATGAAAGTAGCTCAATCTCCAAAAGACAATCTAAGATTACGAGTGAGACAAACCAATGCCTAGTGTAGGGAAGGGCATCGGTCAGTCCGGTCTGAACTAAGAGACAATCTAAGACTAAGAGTAAGACAAATCCCATCCTAATTGCCATTAATATAAAAGGGAAGTAGCTCAATATTGGAAAAAATATACATATGAGGTTAGCCGGTGCCAGCTAAAGTTTGCTAAGTACCGGAGTTACTCTACGAAGAACACATCTGTCAAATGGAAGTACTTGTACAACTTGATAACCACAATACACATCAACAGGAATAAGAAACTAATGCAATAGAAACTTGAGCTTTTGGGTCTAAGCTAAATGGACCGGTAGATATAGATATATTTTTAAGAGTTTTGGAAGCAGGGAATTCAAGTCATCAAACCACTGCCTTGCCGCTTACCCCTTATTTTGTTTCCCTAAAGAGATGTACACCATGTTGTGGATCAGGCACCAAATGCATAATCTGAACATGATGTATCTTAGACAAAAGAGGCCCCATTGTTTGCTTGCAAAGTCATGTATTTGTCATAAAATCTATGCAAAAATACGCACAAGCGCATAATTTTGAAGAAGCCTCTCGATGATTTTGTAATTTGAATTTTAATATGATAATTGAACTGGTTTAAAAGATGTAAGTGTTTATGATGACCAATGGTTCTAAAATATTGATTATTGTCGTGTTAAAAATTACCTTAAAAATGGTATATGAGAGATAAAGGGGATTATTGGTGGTTAAGGTTTTAATACTGTATTCCTTTGAAGGGATACCCTCAACAGTCTGAGTCTGATATCATGCCCGAACAGACACATTGCACAAGTGGTACTGTGAGCCCATCAATATAGCGAAGAACATTGCAGATGCAACAGTTGATGAAAATGGATTGCTTTAACTACAGTGAAAACCCAATTTACAGGCATTGAGACTAATCTACATATCATGTTAGGGCAATCATTAATGCCACAAAATCTAAAATACCAAGCCTACTTATAGCAAGCAAGACATGCAGATCAAGTAGAATAATTCTATGTGAAAGTATTACATGTGCACAAAACAAAGATGTCTCCATGTATTAAGTTCAATTCATAACTCAATTGTTGAGTTTGGGTTGATAAGAGAGTCTTATAATATAAAAAAATGTCAGCAGCAATGGGATTGTGTCTAAGCAAAAGTACAAACTACATAAACTACATTAATTTCTTCTTTGTAGTGGCATAACAATCTCGTATGACAGTAAAGTTAACAGGATTGTGCTTCCTCACAAGGTCAAAGATATTATTCACAAGTTAAACCAACTTTTGTGAAGCAAACCAAATTTAAAGGAGAATGATAAATTTTGGTCTCATGAAACAAATAAAACTCCAAATTAAGTGTAAGGTATTTTAGAACCTTTCAGTATGATTAGCAGAAGACTGAAACTTTCACTAGTCATAGTGGATATATCTCTGCCATTTGTCGCAGTGAATATACCTCTGTCACTTTCACATGATACATAAACAGCATGCAGCAGTGTTTCAAACAAAACATAATCAGCAGACAAATTCATAAAGTCTTCTTAGCCCTTTATGCAAGAGTTCCGACACCAAAATATATGCTACCCTCTTACCAAATTCTATTCTATATTATACTTCGCCAAATGATATACCGTTCCGATAATTAATATTAGTGTAAACCAGCCTAGGTGTTAAGTTCATCAAAGATGTCATACGTTTCTAATTTCACTGAAATCTTAATATAGACTGCCTTCACTAAACATTGTGACGTGCTCTTAATTTTTCTGAATATACTTTTCATATAATTTCAAAACACACTTCCTTCAATGGATATTTTACTGGAAGAAGTTTCAAGCAACTTAACTAAAGCCTACGCTCGGCTTTTTTACAGGACTATACAAGTTTTACTAGGTCTAGCTAAAGACCTTAACAAATAAGAGGCTTAAAAATATAACAAAATTATTGGATGGCATGCACAAATCACTTTACAGTTAAACAAATTTAACTTCACATGGCCTAACAAGGTACCCAAATTATATACTTGAATTAGAAGGTCTCAATATTACAAATTGAATATAGCAAAAAAAAATTTCACTCTGAAGTGTAATCAAGTTACAAATATCAAGAATATTTCGATAGCATATCTACTACGCTGAGACGATGTTACAAACATCAAGAATATATTAAATAGTGATTGTTGTTAGAGCAACAAGACTATTTTAACCATTTACTTGGTCAAAATCACTTATGAAATTCTATTATAACTTATAAGCAACAAATAGTTATTTCTCCAATTAACTAGTTTTAAGTTACTTATGTTACTTCTTATAAGGAGTTCAAACATATCCAAACTCAAATAAACCAAGTAGTCGTGAGTACTTCTTCGAAATTGTTAAATGTGCTCTTAATTCTGGAACCTTCACAAATTTTATATTTTAATTTCCATAAGATATATTAACAGTGAATTATAGGTTAAATGCGTTTTGTCTAATAAGCCTGTTTCCACTGACCCCTACACCTAAAGAGCATGTGCAGGTATCTACCTATTATCACTAACAGATAAGTGATTACTTTACAGGACAGGGTATGAGGTCACTGGAAGATAGGTGGCAGGCTGCAAGTGGAAGATATCATTAGCCAAATTGTCGTACACTTGACTAAGCCTTATCCTAAGGCTGATGCATTCTTCTTTTGTCAGGATCACGGGATGTCCTACTCCCTACAAAATTGAGCCATAACCACCACCAGGTGTGTGTTTTTATATAAATGTTACAAGGTACTCATGCCCGTCATAGGCATTCAACTTAAAAAATTAAAAATCGTGATGAAGTCACAAAGAAGTTGCTTGTAAGTGATACTCCTAAAAGGCAAATTCTAAGAAGCAACCAAATTCATTAACCAACACACTCAACTTGACCCAAATATGTGTCGTGCTAAATGCGGTCTCGTTTGGCCATTTTACCCATTATTTGATCTACCCGGTGTGATTATATTCCCTACTTCACATTACCAATATAACTTTGTTGTGTGGCTTTTTTACGATGGTGTATCACTGATAGAATTGGGTGAAATGTAGCACCACTTTGTATTTTTTTTCCCTTTGTTTCTTTTTCTTGGGTAAAATGAAGTCGAGATGGGGAGGATTTTGCATACTCTTAAATATTGAAACAGGTTTATTTATTGTGACATTTATCATGCATTCCAAAATGCATATATTCCCAAGCAATCAAAATCCAGTTAACTAAAAGATAAGGAATTATAAATCTAGAATAGAATGAATTATTCTCACCAAGTTATAATATCGATGGAAATCCTCTGTGCATTTCTCCCTCCTCCAGGCATCCAAATCGAACACATTAACACCGAACCCCCAGGCACAAGCTCTTGGACTAAACTTCTCCTTGACTTCCGAACTCGAAAAATTTAAATACTTATTGTACCTCTGAAAAACACCAAAACACATCTCGACCGCACCATTTACCTTCCCATCCAAATCCACCGTCCACAGCCTGCTCAAATCCTTTTGAACAACCACATCATCCTCCAGCAGCACAATCTTCTTCAAACCTGGAAACATTTCCGGTAGGTAAAACCTCAAAAATTCAAGCACCCTCCCTGCATCCTTCTTGATAACAGAATCCAAATTCAAAAAATTAAACTCTGATACCGATTTAACCACTATTTTTGCCCCATTTGCCAGGGGCCGTCTCACAAACCAAACCCTCATCGCCTCGACATACATCTTATCAGACACCACATGAAAAACCAGCTTCCCAGGCTCCTTTGCATTCTTGATCACTGAATTTACAACTACTGACACTGCAATCACATTATCCGAAAATAAAGCATAATGGTACAAGTCCTGGTTACTACTCAACCCATTCAGATCATGATTACTGTTCCTATACTTGTTTGGAAAATTTATCTTCTCTCCCATTAATCTCATATTCAAGCAATGAATAGATTTAGGAGTGGATACAGCTGCTATAGTGCTAGAGAGAGCGCCCATCTTCTTCGCCTTGCTAAGCTGTTCATTGACAGCGAAAATTGTATCTCTAAGCTTCTGAATCTTCAGTTGAGTATCGAAAGACTCCTTTGACTCTGAAATGATTTGTCGAGCAAGCTTGATCTTGTCTTTTGCCTCTTTCTCGAGCGCTTTAAGAGAGTCGTCGTCGAGAGGAGTGGTGTTGGAGGACATCTTGGAGGCGAGATCTGAAAGTGACTGGGAAAGGTGGGTGAATGAATCTAGGGATTTGGAGGAAGAGATTTTGAGCTTGAGGGAGAATGAGGAGTAGGCGTGGAGGAGGGAAAGATGGTCGTGAGAGTGTCGGCGGAGGAGGTGGAGGCGGAGACGGAGGGGATCGGAGTTACGGGGATCGATGGGGTTAGAATGGATGCTACGATTGTGGGAAAGGAAGAGAGTGACAGAGGCGAGGAAGAGGAGAGAGAAGGTGGCGGAGACGAAGAGGCGGTAAGTGAAGAAGGACCGGATGGGAGAGGAGGAAGGGTGGCGAGTGGCGGAGGGGCGGGCTGTGCCGCCTGGCATGGATCTTAATTAGTTAATTATTGTTTGTGGTGGGGAATCTGGCTATGAAGATGCAAAACAAAGTGAGATTTGAGATTTTAAGTGAAACAAAGACTGTCAAGGGTGAAGGAAGATGAAGACGAAGATGCTGATGATGCAACCGACAGTTTGTTTGTTGCTCGACTTTGATTTGCTATGTGTGTTAGGTTAGTTTCCACTCATAAATGTTAGAGGAATCAAAGGGGTGCTAGAGTACTTTGTATTCTACCTATCACCCCATTTTGATGATACTATTTACAATAAGATGTCATCATAATGTTAACCGTTATCAATATGAAAAAACTGCTACTGTATCGATAATTTATCAATACTAAACCAAAATAACTATCGATACGAGAAAACCGTTACTATTGGTAAGTCAAAAATAATTACTGATATTTTACCAATACCGCTGGTAATATGTTCGTTGATATATCAATAAACTGGTAGATTGTTTACGGGTAATGGTAAATTTATCAATACATAAAGCTATTGAAGTTTTGTTACGTTAAAATTTTGATAATGATAAAAAAAATTGTTACTAATTCTAACTTCATTAATACTTATAAACATTTTGATTTATTTTAGTTGACATAGAAACTTTTTGGTTCATCGTAAATTATTTACAACAATATGAAATAATAATTTTGATCATCTTAAACTTTGAAGTTAATAAAGTCAAAAAGAAATACCATCGTAAATAACACTACAAGCTTATGCTTAAAATCGAATAAACCTTCAAAAAAATTTTTGGTTGGGATTAATTAAAATAGTGAGAAAAACAAAATTAATATGGTTGTATATTTACCGTTACTGTTGGTTTTGACATTTCTTTACCGTTACATTTACAATTAATAATGGTAAATTTACCGTTACCACACCGATAACATTGGTATACCTATACATCACGATATTGGTTACCAATTGTTTGATATTGGTATCATAATAATAATTTTACCATTATCATAACAGCCATACTTTACCCATACAAACACTTCTCTTACTCGTTTTATCCTCTCACCCAAACAAATACATCCCTCACCCATCCACGCCCACCCTTTTTTATTTATTTTTATTTTCTCACAACCATAACTCAACTTCTTCTCCCCTCTCTCTCTCTCCAAAAACTAAAATAAAAAATTCTTCATCTAATTTCTTCACAGCCAATCTTTTTTGCCATCTAATGCTTCATCAATACTTATGAATCATTATATCAATACTTATGAATCCAACTTGGTTGTGACTGTGGTGTTATCGACTTCAGTTGTACATAGATTTTCATTTTTTTTGTAAATTATGTAACCCTAACCAAGACTAACATATTAAAGAATAATTTTCAACTCAGATTTGATGTTATTGTAGAACGTAGTTGTAACATCCCGTAAAATGAACTATAAATAAATAAATTAAATTAAATTAAATATGATAAGGGTTGGATATGGAAATTTATAAAAGTTGGAATTTGACCACGAAAGTTATTATGTTGCGTTCATGGCGAAATTCCAACCAGTTTCCATATATAATATGCTGAAAAAGAAGCTCAAACAAAGAAGTTATGAGCATTTGAAGCTCTCAGATTTAAATTAATTTAGTTTGAATATAAATTCAAATGAGAAATAAAATTTAGAATTTAAATTTCAAAAATTAGCTTGTGAGCTAAGTAAATATTTAATTAATGCTTAACATTAAAAAATTAATTAGGGAATAAAATAATACGGCAATGAAAATAAATGAACGTCCCTGAATAAAAGGAGCGGTCGACCTGAATAGGTCAACCGGCTGACCGTAGAGGTCGACCGGTCGCCCAAGGGCGGTCGATCGCTTGGCAACATCAGTTGTCGGTGGTGGCTAGGGTTTTCAGTTATGTTTTATTCGGTTGTGCACTCTAGATTTACCCATTTCCTACCTACTTACATCCTACGGTTCTGCTGTGTTTCAACTCCTATAAATAGAACCCTATCCTCTCCACTTTTATTCATATTAGTTTGGGGAATACGATGAAACCCTGCCATTGCTATCTCTCTAATAAGATTCAGAAACTCCGTAAAAAATTCAGGTAAAGATTCAACTTATTTCATATATGTTTCTTCTTTCCATAGTCTATCCTTATCTTATTCTTCTCTATTTATTCTAAATCTAACAAAATATATACATCTTCCCTATTGTGTGTGTATATCAAAAAAGAGATTCTGGAAGAGATCGGAAGGCTACAAATCCATTTGAGTGAAGCTAAGACTAATCTATGAGTGGAAACCTTAGTATTTATTTTCAGCAATTATTTAGGGTATTTCTTTTTGGATTTGAACATGCCTTAGGGATTTTGGGATTTCGAAAATATGATAGATAAAATCCCCCAAAATTCCTTTTTATTTCGATATGCCAATTCTATGCTGAGATTCCCAATTATTTACATTAATTTGATGGAACTTGTTTCTTTTATGCAATCCTTGATAATTTCATAGTCTATTCCACTTCTCCTTCTTCTTTGGGTTAAATTGTGATCCTTCAATAAAATAAGAGGTTTGGATTATGAATTATATTCATAGTTTACACCACTTATTCTTATCTATTTTTTTGTAAAATGAGGAGTTGAATAAAATATAGGGTTTAGATTGCAATTCTTATTGTTTAAGATATTCCATTGAATTGATGTAATAAGTTGAGTTTCTATTCTATTTATAAGTCTGTTATTGCAGTTTTGATTATGAATATTTATTCTCTGTTCTGGATATTAGAATCCCATGAAATCTTGGAAATTTGAAGAAAAAAGACTTGTAATAATATTTCGTTAAGGAATTGACATTTAACGCTAGTTTAGAGCGTAAAATTTGTGTGTTTAGAACTTATGAGGCACAGACATTTATTTATTTCTATTTACGTAATTAACGTATAACTATTGCATATATGGCGTAGTTAATTGGGTATTTATTTACATTTAATTTCCCCCATTAGGAAGGTAATTGATTTTGAGGCTAAAATAAGAGGAAACTCTTATATAGCCTAATTATTATTTTAAGGCATAATAAGGAAGATTCCTTATAAGGCCTTATTTATGAAACGATGAGATGAGTGTATATATATAGTAATTAATTTATGGCTAAGTTATAGGGATGCGAGATCAATAGAGTTACATGACGGAAGTCTGCCCTTCACTCTGAGACTGCCAGCAGTTATGTACACTTTTATTAAAGTGAGATATCCTTATGATAAATATTTGTAATGACGCGATGTTAGTTGAAATTCCATAGGAGAAACCTGCCCAGCTAATCTGGCTACCAGTTCCTAGGAATAACGGGCTAATGTGAGACGTTATTATGAGTATGGATCATAAGACGAAGGGCCTTCTTCGAGGTTTGAGGTATTAAGTGGTTGGACCCGCCTTTTTTCCCAGATGAAGTATTAAATGGACAAGTGGTTACGTTAGGTGGTACCTCTACAGGGGTCCGCTTCTGGAAATAGATCTTAAATGACGAGGTCTATCTATTTTCCACTTAGAAGTACTAAGTGACCTATGAGATTCCATATGATGTCAGCTAGATAGTACCACTAAGGAGCGCGCTTCTGGAAATAGGTCTTAAATGACGAGATCTGTCTATTTTCCGCTGGGAAGTATTAAGTGGCTTGAGTATTGTCTCTCACATTATTAGCTACCTATGACGTATGATTGGGATATGAGATCTACTTATGGAATGTAAGGTATTAAGTGGTTGGGCTCGCCTCCTTTTCTTATAAAGAAGTATTAAATGATTTTAATGGTTTTATGTTCGTATACATATTCTTATTTTGAAATAGTTTTATGTTCGTAGATATATTCTTATTTTGAAATATACTGCCCAAGTACTTAAAAGGAATGAATCGAGGTTTTTATTCACCAGACACTTGTTGTTCCGACTCTCTCCTCGTTACAACACGGGTTAAGGATGGAGTGATGGCGATGACGATGCTTAAAGATGGAGAAGCTTGGCTAGTGGTAGTATATATGACATTTTTATGGTTTTGGAATAAATGGGTACACTTTACTATTATATTTTGTTCCATCCGCTGTGAGGTTTGAAAGTTTCATTATGGCTCTGAAATGTTATTTCTTTTTACTACCAACAGCTTGCCTTATAATAGTTCTAAGTTTCGACGGGCCTTTTCTGAGTCGAAATTTAGGCATGTTCCAGTGTGGGTTGTTACGTTTGGTATAAGAGCCCTAGCCTATCTGATCAATGGGGAAAGACTATACGTATGAGAGATGTATTTGTTATTTTGAAAAAGGTTTTTCAAAATGATTTTTCAAAAGAATTCTTACTATATATATATATGTACCCTCTCTTCTTGAACATACTCTTGTACACAAGGCAAACTTTTCTTTTCTTTCAGCATGTAAATACTATCTTAGGAAATCGTCGCTAAAGGTTTAACCTACAGATAGTTGATATGGCTGATATTCAATCTGCTTCCGAACAAGGGAACCCTGCCCGTAGAAGACCACCCATCCGTGGAATGGCTGAATGGTTTAAATAATATCTTAGGATTGTCGAGCAGATTCCTATTCCTCCAGCTACATCGGTAGCACCCACTGCCCCAGCTGCTGATGCAGCACCCCATCCTGCCGACTTTCCTAAGCTATGTAAGGACTTTCTCAATATGGGAGGGAAGACATACTATGGAACTGAAGGATATTCGGAAGCTAAAGCATGGATTGGTAACTGCGAGAAGATATTTAGAGAGCTTGGTTGGGATGATCAGCTAAGAATAAGAATGGCAGCTTAGCACCTTTGGAAAGAAGCCTTGAATCGATGGAACTTTGTGACTGATGAGCACCCGGGCAGGATATTCTCTTAGGATGAATTCAAGGACCGATTCGAGATGTGATTCATGTCTTGAGCAGAGGTTAGCTTGCAATTGGAAAAGTTTATTCAGCTCAGACAAAGAGATTATACCCTTAAGGAGCACATAGCTAAGTTTACTAAATTGACAAAATTCGGGATAAGCCTGATAGACACACCTATGAAAAAGGCCATAAAGTTCATGAAGGGCTTAAATTCCCTGTGATGCCCCACCTCTATGCTCACAATAACAAAGGTTATTATAAGGAATAACGTCTGCTATTGCGAAGAATAAGGCTTGTTAGAAGCGACCATCCGTAAGTTATGCCTTAGACGAGTATTGATTACATCGATAGGAGTTGTATAAATTACTCCCAAAGATATAATTTCAATCCAAATCTAAAACGAAACTACGGTGGCTAAAGAAAATCCAGAACAACTCATAATAACAACAACACAGATAGTATAATCACATCAGAACAGAAATATCAGATATATAGCGGAAGACAAGTCTGGAATACATGCTACAACAATCGATAGTTCACAACAACAAAATGTACATATACATATACATCGACATACATAAGATGGGAGTCAAATAACCAAAAGAACTCCTCGAAGGCTAGACCAAAAGATGAAGTGAGATCCCCAAAAGCTGAAGCTGCTACTGAATCAGAGATAGGGATTACCCTGAAATAACTCGGTCTGACCCGAGTATTATTTAAAAGAAAATAATAAACGGATCAGTCTAATTTATTCTTAACAGTGAATGCATCTTAAATAACATCAAAGAAAAATAATAATAATCTCGAATGAGACTATTCAACATAAGAAATCAACATAGTTAAATGAAGAAATCACATCAAACTCCAACAAAATCAAATTTCAAATTCACAATTTAATTCAAAACAACGATTTACAAAATCTAGAAATCAAAAATAGATAACTAGAAAATCAACATAAAAGTGGATCGATCCCAACAAATGGCGAGTTTTAGCTACGCCGCACGTGCATCTCAAATGGCCGAAGCCTACCAAGTACTATGATTTTTGGCGCCCAACAAATGACCCGAAGATCCAACAAATGACCCGAAGGTCTAGTACTGGTAATTGACCCGAAGGTCCAACAAATGACCCGAAAGTCCAACAAAGTGGCTCGAAAGCACACAAAATCATCAGAATCATCAAACAACAAATATTTCAATTAACGAGTCCGGATTTAACCGAAATAGTAAAAGTGTGGTTCCATACTCCGCACTTTTGCTAAATCGTTTAAATCTCTTCATCGTTTCCTTGAAAGTGCAAAATGGTGTATTTTATAAAAATACATTTTACGTTCTCAAACGGACAAGTCCGGAATTAAGCGAATCAGTAAAAGTAAGGGTTCATAGTCCTCAATTTTGCTGAAGCGTTTAAATCGCTTCCTCATTCTTTTGAAAGCGCAAACTGTAAATTTTTTTTTTTGAATAATTTCAATTTAAAATGATTTTTAAAACCCGTGATTAAAACAACAACAACTATAGCAATTTCGACGAGGAAATTGCACTTCACAAAACACCATAAAAATGGATATTAAATCAGTGTTGCGGGATAACCGCTTGAAAATTCACTTTAAATCGACGGTTACTGAAGTCAAAATAACAGTAAATTTTCATTCGTCAAAAATGTCACCAAAACAACACGTTGCAAAAATGTAGCATCGGCGTAAAAATTCCGTTATAAAGCTAACGGCAACAAAATACGTTTTTAAAACGTAACACCGGTTCAACGTAAATTAATAAATAGTGATCTACGCCATTTATATAATCATCAAGATAATGTACTGCCTACTTGCACAAAATGAAATAGGCAAACAATTGAAGTAACCTGGACAAAGCTACACTTGTTGACACCTATATCTAATTCAAAAATAATGTAACCTGATCAATATTCTACTACACTACACTTTGCACTCAATTAGAGTATTAGAAAAATACAACCTGGAACGCTAGTAAAAATGTAAATAAAAAGAAATGTTAGGACAACAATTTTGTGCTACACAGAAGTCATGCATGCATGAGTTAAAATACTGGGCTTTTATGTTTCATAACTTGTTCCAAAATATACACATACGCAACAATAAACTACTTTGCAGGCAATAGATAGGTATAATGACAAAGGCTTTAGGCAATTTAAAACCTGACAACTTCAACTCTTTTATACGAAAAAAAAGAAGAAGTTTGAACAATTAAAACACCCTGACACGCTTATATGTAGTTTGGACACTTTTATGCCCGTGAGAAAAATGTAAAACACGCGACCTGTAAAACAATTTTAAACTGAGTTGGACTCAATTCGAGTGAATTGCAAACTTGTAAATTTTTGGACTCACGCACGCTTAAATTTTGTGTGCATGCAATTTATGCCTGGGTACGCACGCATGAAAGTAAAGATTTGGAACATTTGCATTCAATGCACGCAACAATGGGAAAGAATTAACAGTGAGAGATTTTTTTTTTCACTCACTGTATGTTTTAAAGGACCAACCCCTTTAGGTCCATCAAAGATCACACTTATGTAAAAGAAATTGCATGCCAAAATAAATAAAACTGATAGAATTTATAGATTTGGTTGAAAATAGATGTGAGTTTGCACTCACTTGAGATTGTTTTCCAAATCAGATAGCTATTGGACGATTGTAACACAACTCCGAACCGCCATTGATTTTTGCACAGAACAATGAAGGAAATGGAAAATAAAAATGAATCTTGCAGTAATCTTCTTTTTAATATTATTAACAAGTCAAAAATATGAGGAGTGCTGAAAAGAGTTTTTGTACCAAAGCATTTATTGTAGACGTGAAAAAAGGAGAGGAAGGACACTGCATTTATGAGATGGTAGCAATGTTCAAATATGCGTTCACACTTTGCTTTAAAAATTCTGTTCACGGCAAATGCTAAAGTATGCACCACTTTGTTTATGCATTTGCTTTAACACCAGAATGTGTACACGGCTTTCTCTTCTAGACTTA
The DNA here is from genome assembly GCA_030737815.1 of Allium fistulosum. NCBI lineage: Eukaryota > Viridiplantae > Streptophyta > Magnoliopsida > Asparagales > Amaryllidaceae > Allium > Allium fistulosum. The sequence continues at coordinate 334,831,994 of CM060906.1, forward strand.
AACTTTTCACAGTTTGCATGTAATTGGAATTCACGCTTATGTGAATGAAGACGCACACATATGGATGAAATAAAATAAATATACTAACTTAGTTTATTTCTGGACTGTCAACAATGCAAAGGTAAAAAGAAAAACAATGTAAAATATACACTATATTCTTTTTCTTAACTGCATTGCATTTTTGTACACTTTGCAACTTGAATTGCATCGATATTTATTTTTTCTCAAATTTTAAATTTTAAAAATTTCTATTTAAAATATTCACTCCGACAGTAATTCAAAAATTACGGTCGTTACAGATTTTAAAAACATTTATTACGATGGTAATAAAATCACGGTCGTTACAGACTCCCTCCCTTATAAAAATTGCATCCCCGCAATTTTCATACTATAAGCAGTCAATAACGTAATGATACATCCCAACAAAGATTCAAAATAGAAAAGATAGATAAGAATGCTCACCCCAACCCGAAGAGGAGAGAAAACCCGAATAAGAACGCTCGATGAATTCTCTGGTTTCCCAAGTGCAATCTTTGGGGTTTGCGGACCATTGAATTTTTACGAGCGGAACTTCTTTGTTCCGAAGGCGTTTCACCTCCGTAGCTAGCACGCGAATAGGATTTTGCACAATAGACAAGTCGGGTGAGATCTCAAGATCTTGCAACATAGGAGGATCAATAATAGAATTTGAATCTCGAAGGCATCGACGAAGTTGAGACACATGAAATACGTCATGTATTCTCGAAAACTGAGCAGGTAGCAAAACACGATAAGCAACTGGACCAATGCGTTCCGTAATAGGAAACGGTCCAACATATCGAGGAGCCAATTTCTCGGAGTGACTAAAACGCACCACACCCTTCATCGGGGAAACACGAATGAATACGAGGTTGCCAACAGAAAATTCCAAAGGCTTCCTACGATGATCAGCATAAGATTTCTGCCTATTCTGAGCCTCTTTCATTCTCTGTCTAATAACATCAATCCTCTCCGAAGATTCACGAATATAATCGGGGCCGAGAACTAACTTTTCCCCCGATTCCAACCAACACGATGGTGATCGACACGGTCTTCCGTAAAGAGCCTCGAAAGGAGCCATGCCGATACTGGATTGAAAACTATTGTTGTAAGAGAACTCAACAAGAGATAAGTGGTCTTCCCAACTACCACCAAAATCAAGAACGCAAGCTCGAAGAAGATCCTCTAAAACCTGATTCACCCTTTCAGTCTGACCGTCAGACTGTGGATGATAAGCTGTACTGAGACTGAGCTTAGTGCCCAAAGCTTTCTGAAGACTCCACCAAAAACCACTAGTAAAAAGTGGATCTCTGTCACTAACAATAGAACTAGGCACACCATGAAGTCGAACGACTTCTTTAATAAACAGCTTAGCCAACAAAGGAGCAGTCCGATTGGACTTGATAGGAATAAAATGGGCTGATTTAGTCAATCGGTCAACAATCACCCAAATACTAGTATGGCCCGACCTCGAACGAGGTAGACCATCAATGAAGTCCATGGAAATTTGATCCCATTTCCATAATGGAATCTCAAAAGGCTGCAAAAGACCACTGGGACGTTGATGTTCTGCTTTAACAAGTTGGCAAGTCATGCAACGACTTACGTAACTTGCAACATCACGCTTCATACCTTCCCAATAGTATAAGCGTTTCATATCAGCATACATCTTACTACTACCCGGATGGATAGTATACTTAGAACGATGACAGTCCTCAAGAATGTCATTTCTAAGATTAGAAATATCAGGCATGATCAATCTACCCTTCTTCCGGATACAACCATGAATATCAATATCGAAATCCTTTAGATCATCACTTCGGGATTCCATTTACAACTCTGAATAAGATGAGCAAGATCTGGATCTTGCTTCTGGGCATCGGCAATGCGATCTAACAAATTAGGACGAGCTTCCATGCTAAATAAAAGCACGGGAGAGTCAGAAACTGAAGGACGGTCTCTAATATCACAAAGAGATAAAGCTTCCAAAATATTCCACTCTGCTAGCATCATGGAAAAAACAATCTGCTGCTTATGACTAAGCGCATCAGCAACTCGATTACCCTTACCAGGGGTATACTGAATGTCGAAATCATATGAAGCAAGAAATTCGAGCCAACGCTGTTGCCTCATATTAAGTTCTTTCTGAGTAAATAAATACTTCAGAGATTTGTGATCAGTGAAGAGAATAAAACGCTCGCCCAATAAATAATGTCGCCAAATCTTTAAAGCAAAGACTATGGCGGCCAATTCCAAATCATGGGTAGCATAACGAATCTCGTTAGGCTTTAGTTGTCTAGAAGCGTAGGCAACTACTCTATCTTTTTGCATAAGAACAGCACCGAGCCCAAAACCACTGGCATCGGTATAAACAACAAGATCATGATTCCCTTCGGGAACCACTAAGATAGGAGCATGAGTAAGGAGATCTTTTAACTTCAAGAAAGAATTCTCACACTTATCCGACTAAATAAAAGGAACAGCTTTTCTCGTGAGAGTGGTAAGCGGTAAAGCAATACGAGAAAAGTCCTTAATAAATCGGCGATAATAACCCGCCAATCCAAGGAAACTACGGATCTCAGTAACGGTCTCGGGCCTCTTCCAATTCTGAATAGATTCGATCTTGGAAGGATCGACAGAAATACCATCGGAAGAAACAATGTGACCGAGAAATTTCACCCTATTCTCCCAGAAGTGACACTTGGAGAATTTGGCATAAAGCTGATGCTGACGAAGAGTGCTCAAAACAATCTCCAAATGTTGAATATGATCGACTTCAGATTTGGAATAAATAAGAATATCATCAATGAAAACCAAGACGAACTTATCGAGATATTCCCGGAATATCCGATTCATAAGATCTACAAAATACGCCGGAGCGTTCGTCAAACCGAACGGCATAACAAGCCATTCGTAAGAACCATAACGAGTACGGCATGCGGTAAGAGGAATGCTATCTTCTGCCACTCGTAACTGATGAAAACCGGTAGCAAGATCGAGTTGGGAGAAGACCTTGGCGCCACTTAACTGGTCAAACATGTCATCGATCCTAGGTAATGGATACCTATTTTTGATAGTAAGCTCGTTAAGCTTGCGATAATCAATGCAAAGCCTAAGAGTACCATCTAGCTTCTTAACGAAGACAACGGCGGCGCCCCAAGGAGACGAGCTAGAACGAATAAAATGTTTGGCTTCCAACTCCGATAATTGTTGCTTGAGTTCCTCATTTTCCTTAGCAGACATCCTCGTGGGAGGACGACTGACAGGATGTGCACCGGAGATAAGATCTATACGGAACTCAATTGCCCTTTTAGGCGGCAATTTAGAAACAGGCTCGAAAACATCAGAAAAATCACAGACAACAGGAATATTAGCAATGACATCCTCCGATTCGAGGGAAGAAATAAGAGCATTCGAAGTATGATCCATGCTTCGAAATATAATAGACAACTGCTCGCTAGCATCGGGGTGCTTGAGATATAAAGTTCTTTCGGGGCATAGAATTTGAATTTCATAACGAACGAGCCAATCCATACCCAATATCATATCAAAATCAAGATGATCCATAACATGCAGATTCGCATGAAAGGAGAAACCACAAAGAATAATCTCAACATCAACACACAACAAACCAAGAGTAGCGGATCCACCAATAGGATTTACGATCCTCAAAGGGTTACAAAGAGTAATAACATCCAAATGAATAGTATCAACCAGTTCCTTCGACACGAATGAATGTGATGCACCCGTATCGAAAAGAACTCTAATAGAACGGTCATGAAATAAAATAAAACCTTCCAAAACAGAAGGAGTAATACCTTTGGGTTGAGCAGAATCACCAGAAGCTTTAGCAACGTTAAGCTTCCCGGATTTGAGACTCTTAGGAGCAGTAGGACAATCAAAATTCCAATGACCTTCTTTCTTGCAATAACGGCAAATGCGAGGCTTAGGACAACTACGAAGAAGATGATCCAACGAACCACAATTATAGCACGCCCTCTGAACAGAAGGTGCACTACTAGGCTGAGAACTAGAGGTAGCTTGCTTCTTCTTCTTCTGATTAAAAGAATTAGGCTTACGAAATGGAAACCTCTTCTTGTTGGGGTTCTTAGAAACCTCAACATCATCACAACTATCACGTTCCTTTTCAACAGCTTCAAGACAAAGAGCCGAATCAACAAGCTCCTCAAAAGAGAGCTTAAGCTGAAGCAAAAGAACTTTCTTCAAATATTTCTTCAACCCATCAACAAAACGAAGATTCTTCTTACACGGAGTATTAATGAACTCAACTCCGTATTTGGATAAGGCCTCAAAAGATGCAACATAATCAGAAACAGAGGACTTTCCTTGCTTCAACTCAAGGAAACTACGAGCAAGATTAGCCTTTTCTGACTCAGGAACAAATTTAAGTTCGAAACGTTCCTTAAACTGAACCCAAGAGAGAGCGGACTCATCAACTTCCGAAATAAGGAGCTCATACCAATCAAGCGCACGCTCTTGCAACATACTAGATGCCACGAGAACGCGATGATGATCTGAAACATCCATCCGAGAAAATATGCGCTCACAAGTGCGCAACCAAGTCTGAACTTCCATAACACTTTACGATCCCTTGAAAGGCTGACCTCCAAGGTGGGAATAGTCGCTACACATGCGGGCGAAGGCAGACTTGTGATTAGGAGCCGCGGGAGTAGCAACAGGAGGTTGAGTACCCCGAAATAGCTCCATAAACTGATCAGCTGACATATAGACACCGTCCGGATGAGAACCACTAGACGGGCCTGCAGAAGAACGCTTCCCTCTACCTCTTCCAGCCATAGGCTGAGAGACAAGAGAAGAAAAGGATTAGTTCAACAATACACAATTGATAAGAAATTTAACAAATGGAATACTACGGAATATATAATTTATTCCTAGACGTACTCCACACGTTAAAGTGGAAAGAAGAGATTAGAAAGGCACGAATAAACCCTCGAATAGTTGTAACACATGTTCCATTCTACTTCTGTTCTGTGTTTATTATAATTTGTTCTGAATTTCAGCTCTGATACCAATATTCTTTTTCTTAACTGCATTGCATTTTTGTACACTTTGCAACTTGAATTGCATCGATATTTATTTTTTCTCAAATTTTAAATTTTAAAAATTTCTATTTAAAATATTCACTCCGACAGTAATTCAAAAATTACGGTCGTTACAGATTTTAAAAACATTTATTACGATGGTAATAAAATCACGGTCGTTACATTCCCTACTAAGAGAAATATTGTTGACCCAAGTACCTATGGGGGCCACGTATGAGATGTTGGTAGAAACAGCGATGCTGCACGTGGCCAATGAGGAAGATAAGAGAGAGAAAGAGAAGTCTACACAGACCCAAAAGCAAGGAGGGTCTAAGAAGGGGAGCTTTTGAGCCAACAAGAAGTCAAAGGGGAAGTTTTAAGAAGGAAGTAAAGGTGTGTAAGAGATGCCAAAGGAAGGGTCATGAAACTAAAGATTATAGGGTGAGTCTAATGAAGGAAGCCTTTAAAGGAAGGTGCTTTAACTTCCACGAGGAAGGGCATCACAAGAATCAATGTCCCAAGATGGCTAAGAAAGGACCAAGCGGACAGACCTATGTTATTGAAGTTGTCCGCATTGCCAGTAAGCCACCAAGAGACCAAGGAAAAGCAGCTCTTGAAGGCATAACTCTTATTTTTAGGGTTACTATTCATATCCTATTTGATTCGGGGGCATCACATTCCTTTATAGTTAGGGATGTAGTAAATTCGTTAAACCTTAAACCCAGATGGTCAACAGTCCAATAGAGGTTTCCAACCCCATTAGGGGTTTGACCCATTTTTCTCTTCTTTGTAAAGACCTAGTGTTAGACAGATGCGACGTTGATTTCATATGTGTTGCATACGTTCTAAATTTCGAGGGATATGGGCTTATCTTGGGTATGGATTGGTTATCATATTATGGAGTCATTCTTGACTATGATAAAAGGGTAGTAAGATTAAGGAGTCGTGGAGGTCGTGACCTAGAAGTTCTTTGTAAACCAAATCTTTAGTTGAGTTAAGCCGTTTATACTCACTAAATCTATCTATTATTTGAGAGCCATTATCTGTACCAGTAGTTTGTGAATTTCTTGATGTCTTCGAGGAGGTCTCTGGTCTCCCACCCCATAGGGAGATTGAGTTCTGAATCGATTTGGAGAAGGACACAAGACCCGTCGCTCTGCCTTTGAGACATATGGCCTCTAAAGAAATAAGGGAATTGGATAAGCAAATATCAGGGCTATTAAAGAAAGGATTCATCCATAGGAGTACTTCTGAGTGGGGAGCCCCTGTTGTTTTTGCTACTAAGACGGATGGTTCTTTGGGACTTTACGTCGATAATAGGCAGTTGAACAAGTTGACAAGAAAAAATAGGCACCCTCTACCTAGAATAGATGACTTGTTCGACCAGCTTGTAGGAATTCTCAATTAGACTTAGCAATGGGATTCCATCAATTGAGGATTGCAGAGGAAAGCAAGCCAAAGACCGCATTTCATACGCTGGATGGACTATATAAGTGGGAAGTAATGCCTTTTGGACTAACTAATGCACCAGCATACTTTGTGGATTTAATTAGTAGAATATTTAGAGGGCAACTTAGTAAATTTTCCGTAGTGTTTGTTGATGATATCTTGGTTTTGTTCAAAGGAATGAAGGAGCATGAGGACCAGCTTAGCGAGGTATTGGAGACCTTGAGGAGAAACAACTTAAGGCCAATTTCTAAATGCCACTTTTGGAAAATGAAGTTAGGTTTATTGGGCATATTGTTTCGGAGAAAGGATTGGCGGTGGACCCTATTATAGTTGAGGTTGTCCAAGGATGGAAGATTCCTAACAATGGATCAAAGGTTAGAAGTTTTCTAGGGTTGGCAGGCTACTATAGAAAGTTTATTAAGAGCATCGCATAAATAGCAGTCCCTTTACCCTGATTGACTAAGAAGAATCTATTTTTTGTTTGGGATGATAAATGCACCAAGGCATTTGAGAAGCTTAAGGAGTCATTGATTAGTGCACCCGTGCTCACTATTCTAGATAGAAGCAAGCCGTTTACGGTTTTCACGGATGCATATGGCACAAGATTAGAGTAGTTCTTATGCAAGAAGGGAAGGTAGTTGCATATGCTAGTAGACAACTAAAAGACCATGAGAAGAGGTATCCAATGCATGATTTAGAATTGGCAACCATTGTTTTTGCCTTAAAGATGTGAAAGCATTATCTCTTGGGGGAAAGGTTTGAGTTATTCATTGATCATAAACCACTCAAATACCTATTTTCCCAAAAAGATTTGATCCTTAAGCAGCAGAGTTGGATGGAGTATGTAGCATCCTTTAACTTTGGTATTCAATATACCCTTGTAAAAGGGAACATAGTCGCCGACGCCTTTAGTAAGAGACACGCTATCCTAGGTGCTATATATGAATGGAGACAGTTGGAGTTTCTCTCGAATTTTAACCTCCAACCGTCAACAGAACACATCCAAGGTTTTCTACCAGTTATGGTGACTAGACTAGCCTTAATGGATCGTATAAGGCACAAGCAAGTAAAAGATGAGGAGTTGGCTTAGATTTTGGAAAAATTAAGAAAATGTGAGCATTTTCCACATACTAGGAGGTACTCAGTTGATGAGAAGGGATATTTGAGAAGAGATGGACATCTTTGTGTCCTAATGATTGATGACGTGATGAGAGATGTGCTTATGGAGTGTCACCACTTAAGGATGACCATTCATCCTGGAGGAGATAAGATGTACAAGGACATGAAAAGGATTTTCTTTTGGAAGGGAATGAAGAAGAGCACAGTTGAGTTTGTTGCTAGGTGTTTGACATGTTAAAAGATAAAAGCTGACCAAGGGAAGCCTGGTGGATTATTATTACCTTTGGAAATTCCGACTTGGAAGTGGGAGCATATTTCGATGGATTTTGTGGAAACATTGCCTAAAAGTCAGAAGAGCAATGAGGCTATGTGGGTTGTTGTAGATAGACTCACCAAGAGTGCTCATTTTGTTCTAATTAGGAGAAACAGAATTAATGCCTCTCTCACCAAGATGTATATTAAGGAGGTAGTTCGTCTACATGGAATTCCAGTAAGCATAGTTAGTGATAGGGACCTCTCGTTCGCTAGTGAGTTTTGAAGGAGCCTACAAACAGCTTTAGGAACTTCTTTGAACCATAGCATGACATATCACCCACAAACTGATGAACAAATAGAGAGGGTGAATAGAGGTTTGGAAGACTTGTTGAGAGCTTGTGTCTTGAATTTTGAAGGACATTGGAAGAAGCATCTACCTTTGGTTGAGTTTACATATAATAATAGCTATCTAACTATGATTGGTATGACCCCTTTTGAAGCACTTTATGGGCAGCCATGCAAATCGCCTAGTTGTTGGTGGGAAACCACCAACAAAGTATTGCTCGAACCTGATTAGATCTGTGATACCATGAAAAAATTAGAGTTGATCAGGCAAAGGATGAAGGTAGTGCAAGACCGTCAGAAATCTTACGTGGATAAAAGAAGGAAGGAGCTTGAATTTAAGGTTGGAGATATGGTATTTGTTAAAATCTCTCCTTTTAGAAAAGTTGTTAGATTTGGAAAGCAAGGAAAATTGGCACCTAGATTTATTGGGCCATTTAGAATTCTGGAAAGAATAGGAAAATTGGCATATCGTGTGGAACTTCCTAACAAGTTAGTAGGATTCCACAATGTTTTCCACGTTTCTCACCTTAGGAAATACCTTCATGACACTGCTAGCAGAGTAGAGCTTGGTTAGTTGGGGGATTTTGAGATGGAGCCGACAGTGTCTTGTGCCACCGTACGTATTGTGGAGCACGGTACTTGGAGACTCCGTAGTAAAATAATTAAGTTGGTCCGAGTACAATGGGGGAGGGACAATCCGGTGGAAAGCACATGGGAAACCAAGGACAAGATGAAAACACTCACCCGAAGCTTTTCACTGGTAATTTTTCTCTTCAAAATTAGGATTTTGGTTGAATCACGATTGCTAGATTGGATGGTAGGAGATGGTTGTTACACTTTTTCACAATCACTTTACACTCATATAGAAATTTTTAAGCATGTTTAGGATATTTGCATACATACCTACATGACACGATTACACACTCACTCTAGGGTTGAGCTCATTTTAGCATGTCTGCAGTACATAATCACATTACACTATTAGTTGAGTAGATGGTTATGTAGAGAACTTAGTTGTATAACATGGATGTTATTGTGAGTTACGTTGTTCGTCCCTTGGAAGATTTCAGAACGAAATCCTTTTTAAGGGGGGAAGAATGTAACAACCCATAAAATGAACCATAAATAAATAAAGTAAATTAAATTAAATATGATAAGGGTTGGATATTGAAATTTTATAAAAGTTGGAATTTTGACCATGAAAGTTATTTCATTGCGTTCGTGGTGAAATTCTGATCTATTCCCACATATAATATGCTGAAAACGGAGCTCAAACAAAGAAGTTATGAGCATTTGAAGTCCTCAGATTTAAATTAATTTAGTTTGAATTCAAATTCAAATTCAAATGAGAAATCAGATTTAGGATTTAAATTTCAAAAAATAGCTTGGAGGCTAAGTAAACATTTAATTAACGCTTAACGTTAAAAGGTTAATTAGGGAATAAAATAATACGACAACGTAAATAAATAAACGTCCCTAAATAAAAGGAGCGGTCGACCTGAATAGGTCAACCGGTCGACCATATCGATCGATCGGTTGCCCAAGGGTGGTTGACCGCTTGGCAACAGCAGTTGCCAGTAGCGGCTAAGGTTTTAAGTTATGTTTTATTCAGTTGTGTGCTCTAGATTTACCTGTTTCCTACCTACTTCCATCTTTTGGTTCTGGTGAATTTGAACTCCTATAAATAGAACTCTATCCTCTCCACTTTTATTCATATTATTTTGGGAAATACGATGAAACTCTGTCTTACTATCTCTCTAATAAGATTCAGAAACTTCGTAGAGAATTCAAGTAAGGATTCAACTTATTTTCTATCTGTTTCTTCTTCCTTCAATCTATTTCTATCCTATTCTTCTCTAATTATTCTGAATCTAATGATATATACCTCTTCCCTATTATGTGTGTGTATATATAAAAAAAGAGAGATTCTGTAAGAGATCGAAAGGCTACAAATCAATTTGAGTGAAGCTAACGCTAATCTGTGAGTGGAAACCTTAGTATTTCTTTTCAGCAATTGTTTAGTGTATTTCTTTTCAGCAATTGTTTAGTGTATTTCTTTTTGGATTTGAATATGCCTTAGGGATTTTGGGATTTCGAAAATATGATAGATAAAATCCCCCAAAATTCCCTTTTATTTCGATATGTCAATTTTGTGCTTAGATTCCCAATTATTTACATTAGTTTGATGGGACTTGTTTCATTTATGCAATCTCTAGTAATTTCATAGTCCATTCCACTTCTCCTTCTTCTTTGGATTAAATTGTGATCCTTCAATAAAATAAGCGGTTTAGATTACGAATTCTATTCGTAGTTTACATCACTTATTCTTATCTATTTCTTTGTAAAAAGAAGAATTGAATAGAATATGGGGTTTAGATTGCAATTCTTATCGTTTAAGATATTCCATTGAATTAATGTAATAAATTGAGTTTCTATTTTATGTACGAGTCTGTTATTGCAGTTTTGATTATGAATATTTATTCCATGTTTTGGATATTAGAATCCCATGAAATCTTGAGAATTTGAAGAAAACGGACTTGTAATAATATTTGGTTAAGAAATTGACATTTAACGCTAGTTTAGAGCGTAAACTCCATGCATTTAGAACTTATTAGGCAAAAATATTTATTTATTTATATTAACATAATTAACTTATAACTATTGCATATATGGCGTAGTTAATTAGGCATGAATTTACATTTATTTTCCCCCATTAGGTAGGTTATTGATTTTAAGCTGAAAATAAGAGGAAACTCTTATATAGCCTAATTATTATTTTATGGCGTAATAAGGATGATTCCGTATAAGGCACTATTTATGAAACAGTGAGATGACTGTGTGTGTCTATAGAGTAATAAATTTATGGCTAAGTCATAGGGATGCAAGGTCAATAGAGTTACATGATAGAAGTCTAGCTGTCACTCTAAGGCTACCAGAAGTTGTGTACACTTTTATTGATGTGAGATATCCTTATGATAAATATTTGTAATGACGCGAAGTTAGTTCCAAATTCTATAGGAGAAACCTGCCCAGCCAATTTGGCTACCAGCTCCTACAAATAGCAAAATAATGTGAGACGTCATTATGAGCATGGGCTATAAGACAAAGTGCCTACTTCAGGGTTTGAGGTATCAAGTGGTTGGACCCGCCTTTTTCTTCAAATGAAGTATTAAATGGTCAAGAGGTTACATTATGTGGTATCTCTACATGGAACCGCTTCTAGAAATAGGTTTTAAATGACGGGGTCTGCCTATTTTCCACTTGGAAGTATTAAGTGGCCTATGAGATTCCATATAATGTTAGCTAGATAGTACCATTGAGGAACACGCTTCTGGAAGTAGGTCTTAGATGATGGGGTCTTCTTATTTTCCACTAGGAAGTATTAAGTGGCTTGGGTACCGTCCCTTACATTATTAGCTATCTGTGACGTATGATTGGGATATGGGATCTACTTCTAGAATGGAAGGTATTAAGTGGTTGGACCCGCCTTCTTTTCTTATAAAGTAGTATTAAATGATTTTAATGGTTTTATGTTCGTTGACATATTCTTATTTTGAAATATACTGCCCAAGTACTGAAAAGGTAAGGCTCGATGTTTTCATTCACCGGACACTTGTTGTTCTGACACCCTCCTCATTACAACACAGGTTAAGGAGGACAGAGTGATGGCAGTGACCATGCTTAAAGATGGAAGCTTGGCTAATGGCAGTATTTATTATTAATTGCTTTCATGTGTACCATTGCATTTAAACAATTGTTGTAATAGATATTATATTTCAGTTTTTATGAGATTTTGTGTTATGACATTTCTATGGTTCTGAAATAAATAGGTACACTTTACTATTATATTTTTTCCATCTGCTGTGAGTTCTGAAAGTTTCGTTACGGCTCTGCAATGTTATTTCTTTTTACTACCAACAGCTTGCCTTAGAATGGATCTAAGTTTCGATAGGCCTTTTCTGGGTCGAAATTTAGGCATGTTCCGGAGTGGGTTGTTATAGTAGTAAAGAACCTTCATTACTATTCCAATCAAAAATATCTAATCATTATTGCTTTTTTTGTTTCAATAAGAAAATAAAAAAAGAACGACGAAATCAGATGTAATAGAAATCAATATGATATGGTCAAATGTATTTAATTATCATCATCCTCTTTATAACATTAATTAATAGAGTCCCAAAAATATTAATTAACATGTATGTTTTGACCATAATTAAATATCTTAAATCATCAACTCTAATATGAAATTGATAAATTATTTTTACTTATGGTGTTCATCTCATTTTTTTCTCTTGTCATTGATGGTTGAAAGGATTAGGAATGATTCTATTTTAGCTTTATATTGATGAAACTGGACTAGTCCACAGCGGAAGAAATAGATGATTTTCAAAAAAAAATTGAATCTTTATTGAGTCTATGAAGTCTAGCTCATTTAGAATGTTTCTAAATTTGTTTAAAATAAAATCATTATTATTTTTTAAATTTAGATTATAGCTTTATATTATGTAATTAATATTGCATTGTTTATATATGTATGTATATATATCTGTGCTTGTATCACATACACACATAGATATATAAATACACACACACACACATATATATGTATGTATTCATGAATGCATGCATGTATGTATATGTGTGCATGTGTAACATAGCAATCCGTGTAAGGTTTGACATGTCTGTGTATAAGTGTTGGGATTTACACCCCAATGGACATGTTAGCCCCACTAGTATACAAATATATCGTCAAAATATGTGCTTATGTGCTTTAATTCATATATACAAAATATTGCAAATATACATACTGTAACAACCCTAGATTTTGTATGTTATTTAAAATTGACTTTCTTTTACTTTTAAATTATTTTAAACTTTTTATATTTCAAACATTTCATTTTAAAAATATAAATGTTGATTATTAAGTGAATTATAGTTTCAAACTAGTATAAATTGAATATTTTATTGAAAAGTGAAATTCTGGTCAAACTGTTCAATCTTTGACTTTTAAACTTCAAATTTAAATTATATAAAATCTTAAATTTTATCTTTTATTATGAAAACAGATGTAATAACTTGAACACTGCCTTTTGTTTCATTGAAAACGGAGTTAAACTGTAAAAGTTATGTACATTTCAATATTGTGTGTAAACTGATGTATTTAGCAATATTGTCTATTTTAAATTATATTTTAGTTGTCATATTTTGTTCTAATATGTGTTAATACTTTTTTTTATGTATATTTTTGTCTTTTAATATTTTTAAAGTGATAATAGAATTTTCCAAAATATGTTGCATTTATTTTCTATTTTTAAAGGCTAGGTTCCATTTTTCTACTATTTTCTTCAATTAAATTATATTTAATTAAAATTTATTTATTCATTTTGTGAATGCATTTTATTTTATGTTCTTATCTTTATTTATAAATATTTTCCCAAGTCCATATAATTTTTCCAAAGTTTATTCTGTTTATTTTCAAATTTTCTAGACTAGTTTGCAATTTTGTGCTATTTTCTTATTTTAACCTTATATAATTAATAAATATATATATATATTTTATATTTTGTTATATTTTCGAATTTGTGACTGAATGTATTATTATTTTAAGTAATATAAACTTATATAAATAAATTAAAAGAAATTTGAAAGGTTATGACTTTTAATTTGCCTAAGGCCTTTTATCTTCCAACCTTTCACATTTGTAACTTACCTTTTCATCAATTAGCCTTTACTATCCACATCTTTCAGCTGCATACTCTATTTTCTATTCATGTACATTCATTTTCATTTCTGAAACAAAAGAATTTCGGTCATGGCTATTGAGGAAAGTTTGGGTAATGATTTTCAACTTTTTCTTATTCTTTTTCTACTTGTTTACATTGATTTTTGCACTTGCTCTCTCCTTCATAGCTCCACTCCTCCTCAACCAGATCTGGTCCGACCTCCACCACCCCCTTTCTCTGATCATTACCTACCCTACTACACCACCAAGGCAGGCCAAGCACATCCATGGCAAGGAGCACCACCAAAATCAACAAAAACCACCACATATTACACTAGCCGAGCCTAGATTGTTAGCACCATCTTCTACCACCATTTGCCACCACTACCACCACCACCACCACCACCTCTGACCTTACCTCCACCCTCTGCCACATCATCCACCATCACCAGCACCCACTGGCCGTGACCCATGACCTCTGGCCGAACCTATTTGTGCCAAAGATGTGAGGTTATGTTGCATTGTTTAGCCTTGAACACCTAGTTTTTGCACCTAGACTTCACCACTTTGTTAACGCATGCTAGGCCGACCCTATGGAACCCAAAACCAGATCCAAACCCACCCCTTAGCCATGCATTTCAGATCTAGAGCTGAAGCATAGATGGTAGAAAGCAAGTGCAAACACTGTGGTTTTGTTTTATGCAGTTGTTCCTAACATTGTTTAGTGGCATCCTGTTTTGAAACTTATGTTTTATATATTTGTTTTGTGTAATGTTTTCAAGGGGTATAGCTTTGGCTCTTCCAATATCAAATCATTGTCATGCTTTCGTGCCTCTGGAAATCTTTGTTGTGTGTTTGTGGTTGTCATCTCCAGCTTGAACAAGTGAGTAATTCTCACCAGACAATGTGTACTTATATAACTAGTAAACTGACACCATTTGAATCTGTAAAATTATATCATCCTGTTGTAACTGTTTGTGACGCCCCACCTCTATGCCCACGCTAACCAAGAACACTACGATGTAGTGCTGTCAATTAGCACGGAGAATAAGGCTGTGGAGGAGCGACCATCCATGTAACTTCTTTGTGCGAGCATCGATATGTCAGATAGAATAGAATGCATATCTTTTAATGAGGAAATCCGACATACCGATACAAACACAAAGCTATCACACGGTGGCTATATAAAATCTTCGGAAACAAACATAGAAATAATCATAACATAAATCAGTCACAGACATCCACATCACAAAGGCGGAAGAAGATATGAAATAAATATATAACACATGAAAGTGTACATCAGAGTAGTGGTCAGAAAGATCCACGATAATACAAAAGAATAGCAACACGTGTTATACAAAAGAATAAGTACATAACATAGAGTCTATATCTCAAATGCGTACATCCAAAAACTACTAATCTAAGTAGTGCCAAAAGTCAGAATAATCCTGAAGAGAAGTCAAGAAGAAGCACCTGTAACATCTCGGTCTGACCCGAGTATTATTTATAAGAAAATAATAAACGGATCAGTCTAGCTATAAATATCAGATGATAAGGTATAGGATAAATAATATGGCATGAACATGTAACAACCATAACGGCATACTACTATAAGTATGTAAATGATAATCAACAAAAGATCAATTAATATCACAAGAATCTTCTCAAAGATGAAATATGGTATCATACCCTAAACTTGTATTCATAACAAGTCAATAACACATAAATTCACCAATGCACAAAAACTGATATCATATCAATGAAAATCATGAAAATTGGTGAATCACAAATTCCAGAAATCATCACCAGAAATCCAGAAAGACACATAAAAAGGGGGAGGCCTAACACATGAATGGGAGCATGAAAACTCACCTACGCGTAAACACATGAATGAGAAGCTATCTCATGGAAGCTATCCATTAAATTTCCACACAGAAATGGCCCGAAGACCATGGGGTGCTACCCCATATAAGTGATGGCGAAACATCACAAAAGCGGGGTCTAGTCTCCCTCGCAGACAAAGAGACATCGCTCAATCGCTAGTCTAAATCACAAAAATGATCGTCATGATCATAAGGAAGTGTCAATCACACCAAGCTAGTAAATATATGAGTTTAGCTTCATGTCCCATAACCACTTGCTTAACTTAAATATTTACGAACAAGCTGTAAATCTTCACTAGGAAATTGTCACAAAAGGGTTCAATCGAACAAGTCCAAGAGCTAACCGACGAAGTGAACGCAAGCGTTTCATACCACTCGTTTTACTAAGTCGTTTAAGTCGATTTCTCATCCGAGTGAAGTAAAGGCTTGTATATACTAGTAGATTGGAAATCGGTTTGAGAAAACGAACTTTTGATATTTAAAATAGTGTTGAAATCGCTTTGATGAAAGAGTTTTGATATTTACTACTAGTATTGAAACCTTCATATCTTTAAAGTGACAAGTCACAAAACGATTGTTGAAACAAATCGAATCACATAAATTCACATTCGAAGACGTGAGTAAAGTCCAAAGAAATCAATCCCAAAATCATCATAGTAGAAATCCTGTTGAATGTTTTTCAGATAAGATCCCCTACGGAGGGGGGTGGCAATCCCCTAGGTGGGGGTGCGGGGGCAACGCCCCTGCTACGGTGTTCGACCTGGTGAAGACAAGCGACCTTGTGAAGCCAAACGACCTAAGTGGAAGACAGGTCGAGTAACCTAAGGGATATATATATATAAGGTCTAACGACCTAAGGAAATCACGACCTAGTGAATGACAGGTCATACGACCTAAGGGTAAGGTCGGAGGCGACCTACGACTTAGTGGGTTATGGTCGAGTGACCTAACAGAAGCAGGCCAAGCGACCTAACGATTTACAGAGGCGAGCGGCAAAAGGTCTGCCGACTTAACAAAATCGCGACCTAACGTAAATGGTCCAACGACCTAACTCGAACGACCTAGTGGGTCGAACGACTTAACTGGGGATTAGGTCGGAGATGACCTACGAGATATACTGGCCGACCTAACTCGAACGACCTAAGCCGAGAGATAATAGGTCGGAAGCGACCTACGACTTAGCGCCGCGCGACCTAGTGATTCCAGAGCGAATTCTTAAGGCTGGAACGACCTATCCCTGTGCGACTTTTCAACCCAGCGACCTAAAGACTTAACCCGCATACGACCTAGCGAAGGCCAGAACGACCTAGTGCCAGAAAATCATCAAAACACCAAAAATTGAAGTTTTTCACCAATCCAATCCAAACCAAATGCAGATATTCATACAAATGCAATAGGGGATCATTCCCCACAGCCCAATGACATCTATATGCAAGATGTGAGATTAAAAATCTCACCTTTTCACTAAAATGGATAAAGATGGAGATTGAAAGCAAGGAGAAGCAATCCAAAGCTTGAATCCACGATCTTCTACTTGAATTTGGAGTTGAATCTCGGATTTGCAATAGAATTTAAGTTTGGAGTTTTTAATTTCCACTTCCCACCACCATTTTTGATAAAGCTTGAATGTTAAAAAAAATGGTGAATGAAGTGAGGAAGAGGGTTGGGCTGAACTATGCAGTCCAAAACAAAGTCACAAGCGGGAAAAGTGACGAAAATTTCACTACCTCCAAACATTTCGAAGTTTACACTCAAAAAGATCGCAAACGTCATTTTGAACTCAATGGAGGTGGTCTCGAGTCCTAATTTGACCGTATGCAAAAAGTAGCTTTTCGGACTAACATCCGACTAACGATACAATATTTAAATAAATGATTTAAATATAAAATCGATAAATATGCGGGTTGTTACACTATTATATTATGATCATATAATGTTTACCCCTGTTATTACATATGTTATATCATCTATTACTGTTATATGATGTTATTATGTTCATTTTATCAGTTTATCACACTGCAAGTTCCCTGTAGATTAGAAATCACTATGGTTGAAATGATACATACCCGAACGGACTTTAGAATAGGGAAAGATCGTTATGGGCTGAAATGATAAGCCTGAGCGACTTTTTGTTTATTTATTTAACTTGGGTTTGCGGGTTTGAAATGATAGAACCCGGTTTTTCTTTGTAAACTGCGGATTGAAATGATACATATCTGTATCACTTGACCTAGGCTAGAAAATTTTATACAGACCCGTGGTTTGTATAATTTTCTAAAATTTTTAAAATATTTTAAAAATGTAAATAATATGATATTTTGATTTAAATTTTATTAAAATGATTTCTATAAAATATTAGTGATTTTCTACAAATTAAATAAGTGAATTAAGTAAATGGTGAAGTAGAATTTGAAATATAAGTTAATTTTGGAATTTATGATTTTGTTTTAAATGGAATTTATGTAAAGTAAGAATATATGACAAATTTTGATTTGAAATGAATTTAATGATATTTATTAAGTAATAATAATTTTTAAAAGTGTTAATGATTTAGTATAAATTAAAATATGAAATAAATGAATATTTAAGCTGAATTTGGAAATATAACTTAAATTGAATTTTGTGAAATTTTGTTAAAAGTGAAATTTTAATTAAGTAAAATAAATGGAAATAAGTTATATTTTGGAAATGTAAACTTAGTTGTTAAGTTAAGAATTTAATTAAAGAAATGAAAATTTAATTTTTATTTAATTTGATTTTTGTATGGAAATTTGACTTTATAAAATCATAGAAATAAAGGTATATAAATGATTGTTTTTAAAATGTGAAAATATATGATTTTATAAGTTAAAATGATTTATATTAAAAGTTGAATTTTCTTTGTTTAATAGATTCAAATGAATAAATGATCTTTGAAAAGATTAAATTTTGGAAATTAAATATTTAATTATTAAAAATAATGAATTGACTTTAAATGATTTAAATGGAATAGTTGATTTGGGAAATACAACTATTTTGAAATGTGATTAAATGGTATTTAAATTTAAATTAAATAGATGATGTTTTGAAATGATATTTTGATATTTTGAAATGAATTTGAAATGATATTAAATCTTGGAATGAATAATTGAAGTTTATATTAGTATGAAAAATATTTGGTTTACTTGTAATTTGAATCTATTTAAAAGATATTGGACTTATGAAATATAGGATAATAAAGCTTTGGAATTTATTTTATAATTTGAATAGTTATTTTGTGGATTAAATCTATATTTGAAATTATAAGATTTGAAATAGTCTATGGAAATTTAATTGAAATAAACGATTGAATTGAATTGAAACTTTGGAAATTGAATACTTGATTTGAAATATAATACTTACACTTTTAAATGATTTAAATGAATTATTTTGGTTGAAATATAAACTATTTAAAAAGGTGACTTGAAATGATAATAAATGAATGATATCTTTAAATTTAAAAAGTATTTAAAGTTGAATATTTAGATTTGAACTCAAATGATATTTTGGTATATTAAAATGATTTGAAATGAAGTTTGAAAGGATATGATATTTTGATATATTAAAATGATTTGAAATGAAGTTTTGGAAAGATTTGATATTTTGATATATTAAAATGATTTGAAATGAAGTTTTGGAAAGATATGATATTTTGATATATTAAAATGATTTGAAATGAAGTTTGAAAGGATATGATATTTTGATATATTAAAATGATTTGAAATGAAGTTTTGGAAAGATTTGATATTTTGATATATTAAAATGATTTGAAATGAAGTTTTGGAAAGATATGATATTTTGATATATTAAAATGATTTGAAATGAAGTTTTGGAAAAATATGATATTTGGATATATTGAAATGATTTGAAATGAAGTTTTGAAATGATATGATATTTTAAATATATTGAAATGGTTTGGAATTGATTTAATCTTTATTTTGATAAAGATTTGGATTTGAAATGATATTCTATTTTGAAGTATAAACTGTTTTTCAATTATGACCACGGGTTATAATAACGATTGGTTGTTAAAGAGACCGGGATCAGATATGGACATACTCTCTGTCGATACCGAAAACCACTTTGACAACTGTGTACACGGTGGAGTTTTCAGAATGAAGTAGGATGGTGGCGACAATCCTAAGGTATATACGTGGACCCAACTCCCGTGAGTTGGCATAAGGTGGCAAAAACAGGAGCGATCTCGGACCAGTGAGGTAGCACCTCTTATCGGACACACTTCTTCGATACCATTCTATTACTTGTGATTGATTTGGTGCGCACCCTTGATTTGGGAGTGTTGTTCGAGGTGGAGCGGTAGTGGCTGCTATGCGTTTCCATCAGTCCGTGTGCGTAATTGGTATATCTACCCTGGCATTGCCTTGTGTGCCGTGTCACCTACCATATCGAGCCCACTAGGATTTTGGTTTAAAGATCCGACCGCGTTAAGGTTCACCATCCCCTTAATGCTATTTTCTATATGATTATACTTTACTAATTAGACACTACTGTATATAGCGTATATTACTACATAGTAAATAGTTTAACGGATCCTTCAAGAATGGGCGATCCCAAACATTCTTTAAATTACTTGTACCTTCATTACAGTTCACTTGAGTTGGTTTACATTATATAAGTATATATTGTCCTGACTCGAGTGTTTTGTGTTTTGCTTTACACTCGGGTTAGCCTGAGTTATTCACAGATTTGGATTTCCACTCTCTTGGAGATTTGAATCGCTGGAGATTATCTGCTTGTCTTGTCCTATCTATTTCAGTTCCGTTGTTCTACTCGGCTTGTACTTGGTTATTTTATTGAGACTTCTGTTGTATCTTATGTAACTCTGATATATTTACATAGTAGCTTCATAAACTACTATTTCTTTTACTTCCGCTGCATTATTTTACTCTGTGTCTGTGATCTGTGATTATATTTATTTACTGTATATTCTGAGTTTTTCCAAATATAAATTAACAATTCCGTATTTTGAGCAATTCAAGTCCGACATGTGCGGATGCGAATGGTTGAAAATATCGGGTCGTTACACATACATACATACATACATATATTTATATTTATTTATTTGATTTTGAATTATATATATATATATATTTGTGTATGTGTATAAGGAATTTAAAAAATATTTATTTATAATTATATATGTATATATCTATATGAATGCAAAATCGTTTTAAATAAGAAATTAAAATTTTATTTATTTATTTTATTGTAGAATCCGAAACAAAATTAATTTTTTTAATATAAATAAATATACGTATCAAATACAGTGTATACATATATATATATAGTTATAAATAATTTGCTTATAAATATATTTATACATATACACACACATGTTAATACATAAAAATATATAAAAAAACAAAAAATGTATATATATATACACACACAATTAATAATGCTCATGGCAAAAGTTAATTTTTTTAAATATTTATTAGATTAAATTCCATTTGTAAATTAATAAAAATAAATAAATACCATTTTCGAATATAAATTTTGTAAAATAACAATTTTATAAAATCCTGCAATATCTTTTACATTTAAATATATCCATATAGTATTATAATTGAAAATCAATTTTTAAACTTAATTATTAATTTCTACAAATATATATGTGTGTGTGTTTATTTTATATAAAAATTTATTTTTTTCGAATGCTTGTTTGGTAGGGAATTAATACTATAAAATTTAAAATATATCTTATATGAAATATTTATTATACGGTATATTTATTTGTGTTATAGAGTTATAAAATTTATTTGATTTAAATATATTTAAATAATATATAAATGTATAATAAAAAATTCTATGCCGAAAACATCTCAAGTATAAAACCGATTATATAAAAAAATTAACATAATTTGTATGATATAATATGTAATATTTAAATTTATGAAGTTTATGTGATTTAAATAAAAATATTTTAATTTTAAATTAATTTTTATAAATTATGCCATGGGTATTATGGTGTGTGTGTATATTGTATAATTTTTTTATTACAGAAGCACATAAATATATGGCCATCATAAATGTGACGATATATGATATATTAGATTCATCACATATCGATCTAAACATCATATGATATAAAATATAACATTAATTTATATTTACAAATCAGAGGCACGCCTTTACCAAATCCTATTGAATAAACGTTGAAATGAAGATATGAGCTTCTTTGAATCGCATTCCAATTCTGAAAGTGCTAGATTCAGATTGTTGACTATTGGTTATCAAATATCTTTTATTTTTATTTGATTTGAGCTTGAAAAATGGAGTAGATGGAGCAGTGATTTCAGCCAGCAATGGGGTGGATGGAGGCAGCAAAAGGTAGTTTTAGAATGAGGGTTCTAATCATTTTATAAGAGGGAGGCTAAAGAGATAAAGTAGGATCAAGATCCCTTTTCTTCTCTTACTCATCCTTTGCCTTTTAAAATATCAAAACCCAAGCCCCTTTAGCATCTCATGTCACCCATACCATGGTCGAAATTACCATGCCCCGTATGGGTTTTCAAACCCACTTCAAACCAAAACAATCTTTATCGCATTTAAATTCAATATAAATGCGTATAAATATCGTATATCGATTAATATATTTATAACTATTATAAACATATTTGTCAATATTGTTTAACATATTAAATAAAATTTTATAATTAATATTTAATATATATTAATTAATTTAATTAATTTATAATAATTACAATTAATTAAATTATTTGATCAAAGGAGTATTCAATGTTTCGGTTGTATGACTCTTTAGGTGTAAATTCAGTATGCAATTAATATCAAACTATTCGAATATTAATGTCCATACATCACTTAGTAAATGATGTGACATTTTGGTCAAATTTATTGCTTAATGGATTTCAATAAAATCCGAGATTGCTTTGTTAAGCGTTACCCGGTAGTGACAATTATTTACACTAATTTTCTTCATCAAAACTATATCACTTTGGACTTATAGAATTTGGCAATTGTCAAAATTCCAATATCATCCATATTTAACTCTACAGTCCAATTGGTTCAATAATAACAATTATTATTAACCGAACTGCTCTGGCTAGAGACTTTGATATCGTGTTGACCTCAGTTGACCGTGGTACTAATCTCATATAACTGAGGAGATGAACCCTCCCTTGAATAGTGTTTCACTTTCCATGCTACTACTCAACCTAACTATAGTCATTTGATGGACGTCGTGCCACGATTTAACTATAAATCAAAGCGGAGCTTCCACATTAAAGATCAACAACATTCTCAAGTCGAGAGAACTATGTAAGTTTGTCACATTGATATTTTTTTGTTTGACCTTAGTTATATTAACCAATAGAAAACTATCGAGCGAGTCATTTCATAACTATCAGTACGAAACCTCTTGGTGTCCCTAATAGTCATGAATAATAACTACCCAACATTTGGAGAGCGTTATGTAGTCTAGTCTCAACGGATGTATCGGTATGGAGTCTCCATACATCTTGACTATGAATATTTAAAATGATATGTTTATTTTATTGTGATAAATCACTCATGGTTACAACACATTGTAACTACTATCACGAAACATACCATTTACAGATTTTCTATTAAATATACTTTTAATTAAATTAATCAATATATAACACATTATATCAAGTATATAATAGAAAAAAACATCTTTTATTTCAAACAAGATTGACCATCGAGTTAGATATATGTAACACATTACATAATTGCCTCTAGGGCATACCCCTAACTCTATCAACCTCCCACTTGCACTTGGTGCCAATTATGGAATCTCAATCCCATCCCTTCGATCAGTTTGATGAGGACCGATCAAGTTAGACCCTTCATGAATGGATATGATATGTTGTTTAATTATCTACTGTATCAATCAACTCTCTCTGATGGTGATAAACTACCTTTATCATGTGGAACTATTCAGAATATGTTTTCGACTTCTAGTGAGCTCTTATCATTACATTGTTATCATATAACAATCATGTAGTATTCTTAATACTTTGGAATCACCCTTAGCTCAGTTATAAATTTATGCATCTATATTTATACATTGCTTTCATCTGGCTCTATTCAAGGCGATGTACTTAGCCTTTTCGTTGAATCGGCCATAATAGAATATGAACATAAAGCTTATTACACCCGCATTTCCCAAACATTGCTAAAGGAGAGAACTACACCCATAATAGAATCTGGACTACGAAAAGGAAACGAGGGATAAGTGAAATGACCCTCCTATTTACACACTAATTTTATTATTGATTTTTTTTTTAGAGATGATATATAGATATATCATCTATTACAAATATATTTCCCCAGGGTCATTTTCTTTCTCTAATAAACAAAAATATATCCAGGATCTTTCACAATATAGAAATATTGTTTTAATTCTAAATCATTTTTAACATACATGTATGAAGATATCTATGTTATATTCTACTTGAATCAGAGCATGATAATAAGTAGAAATCCTTTTTAAATTTGCAAAAATGTGATAAATTCCCTTTTAAATTAAAACTTATTGTATCCTGATTTTTGACTATAGTGTCCACTGGAAATATGTACCTTAGACTGTTATTATAATTAAGAAATAACCAAGCAATAATCAGTGGAAAGCAAGCTTATAATATAGATGATTGTCTTAAAGTCTGAATATTATCAAACTCAGGTTAAAAGAAAGTGGATCCTAAGTGAACACAAGCAACATCTAGGCGTAATGGAAACGCGCCTAACTTATTCATGCAAGGTCACTAGTTCGAGTACTATGCTGGTCGGTTCAAACACAATTTTTGTTTTTCTTTTTATTTTCTCCTGTATGGCTGAAATCTGATACCTACCTATAATTGTATATATATATTTAATTTTTGCCTATAACCTAACATACAAAACAATTCCTCTTGCATAACTATTTTTAAAACCCATTCTTTCAACTGTTTTAAGAATTTACATCTATATTTTTGCCTAATATCAACATGTACACAGATATACATGTACATGTCAGTGTCTTTGTTCATTTTCCAGAAAACTGAGCTCAAATGTTCCCTTGCTTCATTGATCTGAAGTGAAACATTTGGCCTGACCTATGGCCTAACCATGTGGTTACTCTGGCCATTCTTTTGTTTGCATTTTTACAACCCAGATTATACACAAAACTTTGATACCTTTCCTTTCCAAAAGCATGTATATATATTTGTATGAATCGGACATTTTGTGATCAGATATATATCATTCTTCCTAATCATACTTCTCTTTTAAAAATACATCTTCAGGGTATAAATACTTTTTCTTGCATCTGGACTTATGTCAATATCATAAATTGAAGATATAGCAGTTTAATTCTTTTCTGGGTTTTCCCAATATTATTTTCTGTATATCTATATTCTTTTTGAAAGAACTCAGGATTAACTGAAATCATCATAAAATGATTATGCTTATAAAATCCAGGTTTTTCCTCTAAATCAAAACAACTTTAGCAAATAGGTTTTCAAATCAGTTTAACATCAACATCCTTAGTACATACCAAATCAGAAATAACCAGAAACAACATAGCACATGTCTCTTACAAGTTCTTCCTACTTAATACATTTAGATAGCCATATCAATCAGGGAATACATGCATGAATTAACACATTCTAGCTTTTATTTCTAATTATCTTAGCATCCTCTATTCCATATCTTTTTAATCTTGCTTACTTAGCTCCATCATAACCTGCAAAAGCATTAGTGGCTGCCTCATTATAAATGAGACACCCCCATGTGCCATGAGCAATAAGGGTCAGATCTATGATCTGGTGTGAGCATTTCTAACATATCCAGGATATTAAGCTAAGGATACAGCATAAATATACTTTGCATACTTGACAGGTATTTTCATGTACAATACATAAGAGCAAACATATGCAATAAAACAACTTTTATCTGGAACTACTAGGTTGCCTTTTCTTTTTCTTATAAATTCCTGGCCTCATCTGCTATAAGGAATCAAAGGGACACATTGCCATGAACTAATTAACATTATGGCACAAAGATCTCAGGACTTAAACAAGCCATGTGCCAACTTGTCTACTTCAAATAGGACAAGCATTCCAGCAGCCTTCTTGGCACAAAATCCTTAGTTATATCACTAAGTGTATTTAGGTTCATTCTATCAATGATAGCTAGGTGTACATACCACCTGTACTCATGAAGCATACTAGTTACCTTGCAGACATAATATTGCAAGCAAGTTAAAGGTTACTTTCTAGAGGTATAACACCCCAGTCATTCCATCTCACATTATTTAGCATATAAACACCCTATTCAAGCATATACCAGAATGTTTGCAACTGAGAATAAATACATGGCTCTATTGAGTTTATTTTAATTTTGCAAGCAACTATATTTAGCCAGATTTTCAATCTTGTTTAAACATAGTTTTTAGGCTTGTAAATTTCTGTTTAGTTTAGGGCTCAGCACTTATAGAGAAAAACTCCATTGCACCCTTAACCACTTATTTCAAGCCTCAGCACCATACCAATGTATATGCAGCTCATAGTTTTCTTTATCTTTTCATTCTTTGTCTTAAGCCATTATTCAAACTAGTTACAAATACTCTGATATATGTTCCTTAAGGTTTTGGTATAATATACAGAGATGAAAATAGAACAACAAAGTTATACATCCAGCATAGCAGATCATATCTCATCAAACATTCATGAAACCATCAGCAGCCAACATAGTTTGTAAATCAAAACATGCAAAATATAACATATAAAAGCTTGGCTGCCTAATCCCAGGTCTTAATGCCATGTATATGAGTGAGGATACTCACCTAAATGCTTACACAAGCTTAAACCAGAAAACCCCTCAAATCCTTAGCCTTATCTTCCTCTTCTTTCTTAGGTTAATTAATTAGTGAGAGAGCAGTTTTCTGATTGGGCTCTTGGTTTAAATAAGGGTTCTGTCTAGGGTTTTGGGTGATGCAAAATCCCTATTTTAGCCCAGACCAGAATCATGCATTTGGCATTGCATATTCCCTCCCTCCTAACCCTTAATATCCCGGCCAATATTTTAAAACAAGGCTATATTGTGCTCATTTTCTTTTCTTTTCAGAAAGTGATTACTTTAAGTATTTTTATTATATTTACCTCAAACATGATAATGGTGTGACTTTCTATTTTCTGCCTATGTACATTTGCTTTCTTGCACTTTGGTTCTTACTGTTTTTGTGCTTCCTTTATTTATTTTCTGCTCAAATAATATCTGGATATATATATACATTTATACAACTATGGGTGTTAATTTAACTTTAACCTTTTATTTGCAGAAAACATGTGCATACTTATGTGCATTTCTACACCTATTATTCAAATAAAAATTTCACTTATTCATTATAAGTCAATGTTCTCTTCTGCCTTGATTTTCAGACAAGTCATACATAGGCATATATATAGATATATATATATACACACATCCTCAGGAATTTTTAATACTCATGTCTAGGTTTATATTTTCTTTATTTAAAACATTTTATCTAAATGTTTTCCTTCCTTGTTTTATTATCCAGGAATTCTGGATTTTCTCTTAGTGCCATAACTAGTGTGCACGTGCACACATGCACACAACCTTGCACCACCGAAAATCCCACCTATATAATAATTCTGATTTTCCCCCAGAATTTTAATCATTTATTTAAAAGAATTTTCCTCAAAATCTTGGGGTATTACAATCACCCCTTCTTTTAGGAATTGTGCCCTCACAATTTGCAACATAATCTTTTAGTACTCCTACTTTCTTAGGAAAAATTATTTAAATATGCATGAGCAATTCAAATAGTCACTGTCTATCATACATATCAAACTTTCTTAGTAATCTAAGAATTTACCTTTCAAATTTGCAAAGAGCCTAGGGTAATCCATCCTGATTTTATCCTCTAGCTCCCAAGTACAGTCACTAGGATCTATACTCCATTGAATTTTTACCAGCTTCAATGTCTTGTTTCTTAATTTCTTTTCTTCCCTTGCCACAACTCCCACTGGCTCTTTTTCATAGATTAGATCTGGATTAATCTGAACTTCAGTAGGCTTTTCTAAGATTTCCTCCTTGTCATGTACCCATCTCCTTAGTTGTGACACATGAAACACATTGTGCATTGCACTCATCTTCTCTGGAAGCTCCAGCTTATAGGCTAGTGAGCCTATCCTTTCTAAAATCTTGTATGGTCCAACATATCTGGGTCTGAGTTTCCCCTGCTTGCCAAATCTCAAGACTTTCTTCATTGGTGAAACCTTAATGAAGACATAATCACCTACTTTGAATTCCACTGACTTCCTCTTTGCATCAGCATACTTCTTTTGCCTATCTTGAGCTACTGCCATCCTCTTTCTCACCAGTCCTATTTTCTCTGTGATGTCTTTGACATATTCTGGCCCTAGGATAGCTTTCTCTCCTGCCTCAGCCCAACACATAGGTGATAGACATGGTTTCCCATATAGGGCTTCAAAGGGTGCCATTCCAATTGTACTTTGGTGGCTATTATTGTATGTGAACTCAGCCAAATGGAGGTGGTCCTCCTAATTTCCTCCAAAGTCTAACACACATGCTCTAAGCAAATCCTCTAAAATCTTGTTTATCACTTCTGTTTGCCCATCTGATTGGGGGTGATAAGCAGTGCTTAGGCACAATTCACTCCCCATAGCTTCTTGGAAGCTCTTCCAGAATCTTGAAGTGAAGATTGTATCCCTATCACTCACTATAGTTTTAGGAACACCATGCAGTTTTACCACTTCTCTCATAAAAGTTTGGGCTAACCTAGGTGCATTTCTGTCTGCTTTCACTGGTATGAAATGGGCTACTTTAGTCAGCCTATCTACAATCACCCAAATACTTGTATTTCCCCTCTTGGATCTAGGAAGACCATCTATGAAATCCATAGATATGTCTTCCCACTTCCACTGTGGTATGCTAAGTGGCTGCAATAACCCTGAAGGTCTTTGGGTCTCAGCTTTTATTTGTTGACAAACCATGCACTTAGCAACATATCTAGCTACATCAGACTTCATTCCCTTCCACCAATAGTCCCTTTTTAAGTTTTGGTACATCTTGGTGCTGCCTGGATGTATGGAATATTTGCTCCTATGGTACTCATTAAGGATTTCTTCTTTCAATTCTATGATGTTTGGGACACATATCCTTCCCTTGTACCTTAAGTATCCTTTTACATCTATGTGATAATCCTTCACTTCCTCCTTCTCTAATAGGAGAGACCTCTTTTCTGCTAAGTCTTGATCTTCTTCTTGCATTTTTGCCACCTTCAAGGCCAAATTTGATTGTAAAGTAATTAAACTTAACCTTCCTTTACTCTTTTCTTCCTCAATTATCTCCATACTTATCCCACTGTTCTCATCTATTTCCAAATCAGTGAGCATGGTCAAATCTCTAAACTCCTCCATCATTAACATGGCCATTTTTGCATGCTGCCTACTCAATGCATCTGCCACTTTATTAGCCTTGCCTGGTGTATAAAGTATATCTAAGTCATAAGCAGCAAGAAATTCAACCCATCTGTGTTGTCTCATATTTAAATCTTTTTGTGAAAAGAGATATTTTAAGGCCTTGTGATCAGTGTATAAAATGAACTTTGCACCCAATAAATAATGCCTCCAGAGCTTTAAGGCATATACTACTGCTGCCAACTCAAGATCATGAGTTGCATATCTAGTTTCATGGGGTTTTAGTTGTCTAGATGCATAGGCTATGACCTGATCTTGCTGCATCAACACAGCCCCTAGCCCTGACCCACATGCATCTGTATATACAACCAATCCCTCATTGCCTTCTGGTACTCTCAACACTGGTGATTTTACCAAAGCCTCCTTGATCTGGGTGAAAGCTTGTTCACACTTATCAGTCCATATAAACTTTTGGTTCTTCCTAGTCAGGTTAGTGAGTGGCATTGCTATTTTAGAAAATCCTTGTATGAACCTCCTATAGTATCCTGCCATCCCCATGAATGACCTAACTTCACTGACATTGTTAGGCTTCTTCCATGCTTGGATTGATACTATCTTATTGGGGTTTACAGAAATTCCTCTAGCAGAGACAACATGTCCAAGAAAGTGTACTTCCTCTTGCCAGAACACACACTTAGAGAACTTTGCTTTCAAATCTTTTTCTCTTAATCTAGATAAGACCAAATGTAAGTGGTTCTCATGTTCCTCTATTGTTTTAGAGTAGATTAGAATATCATCTATAAAAATCAGAACAAACTTGTCTAAGTAATCTCTGAATATCCTATTCATTAGGTCTACAAAGTAAGAAGGGGCATTTGTTAGCCCAAATGGCATAACCAGAAACTCATACAAACCATATCTTGTGTTGAATGCTTTATATTTAATACTTGATTCCTCAACCTTCATCTGATGAAACCCAGATGCCAAGTCTAGCCTAGAAAACACTTTAGCTCCACTGAGTTGATCAAAGAGATCATCTATCCTGGGTAATGGGTATTTGTTTTTGATGGTTACTTTGTTTAATTCTCTGTAATCTATACACATTCTTAAAGTACCATCATGCTTTTTAACAAATACTACAGGAGCACCCCAGCATGAATTACTTGGCCTTATAAACCCCTTGGCTTCTAATTCTTCCAGCTGGTTCTTTAGCTCTTTTAATTCACTTGGCCCCATCCTTGTAGGCTTTTTGATAACTGGGCTAGCCCCAGGCATAAGGTTAATCTGGAATTCAACAGGTCTATGGTGTGAGACACCTTTTACTTCCCCAAATACATCCAAGTATTCTTTAACTATGGGGATTTCATTAATAGCTATTTCCTTGGGATTATTTTCTAATTCAATTAAATGATTTAGACTGTTTTCTTTGATAGGTTCACATAGAATTGTAACCCTTTGGCCTTTAGAATTTTGTAGTGAAATGGTGGATGTATCTAGGTCAATTATGGCTTTGAATTGTCTTAGCCAATCTGCCCCTAATATGACTCCTATATTTGGGAAATTTAGAACATACAAATTGGAAACAAATGTGTTTCCCCCTATGTTCAAATTCACATCCACACAAATCATATCTAATACACTAGAACTTCCTAAAGGGCTTTGTATTAACAGAGGTATTTCAGCCAATTTGCAGTTCATTTTCAACCTTTTAACTATTTCATGGGAAATGAGTGAGTGGGTTGCCCCGGTATCATATATTACAGCTAAAGGTATGGTACAAATAAATAGTGTACCTTCCACTTGACCATGGTTTTCTGCATTAGCCTCAATTATGGCCTTGCCCCTACCTTCCAGGTTTGCCACTTTCCCTTGTTGCTTGTATTCTGGGCAATTTCTTTTCATATGCCCTTCCTTCCCACATAGATAGCATTTGAAAGCTCCCCCTTTAAGCTCTGGGCATCTTGGCTTAATATGGCCTTCTTTCCCACAATGGTTGCAAACTATTTTTCTTTTGGCTTCATTGGGCTTTGCATCTACTGCCTTCTTACCATCTGCCTCGCCTTTCTTCTTATCATAAGGGTGGTACTTTCCTTTGTTCTTCTTGTTACTATTGTTTTTGAATTTCCTGAACTTATCTCTTTCCTTGTCATGCTGCTCAATCTTCAGAGCCAAATCTATCACTTGATCAAAAGTTCTGTCAGCATAAGGTAGTATAGCCCTGCTAAGCCCTGGGTTCAATCCCTTGATGTATCTATCATTTTTGGATGCTTCATCAGCCACTAACATTGCCCCATAGGTTGACAATCCCTCAAACTTCTGGGTGTATTCTGTGACATTCATAGTCCCCTGTCTAAGTTTGATGAACTCCTCAAGTAAAGTGGTTTTTGCTGAGGCTGGAACAAACCATGCCTCTAACATCTCTTTAAATTGATTCCAATTAATATCATTTTCATTCCGGCCAGCTATGATCACCTCCCACCAACTCAAAGCTGCACCTTTTAATTGCCTTGAGGCCACTTGCCTCTTCCTTTGGTCATCTAGTTGCATATCAGTGAAGATCCTCTCTAATGTCCTCAGCCATGCTTGAATCTCCATTACACTTTCAGTTCCTTCAAAGCTCTTGCCTCCCAAGTTGGTATAAGTCTTCACTAACTTGGAGAGCTCCTCATGTGGGTTCTCAGGTCTGTGCCCAATTCCATCTCTCAAAACTCTCACAAATTCCTGCATGTCAAGCATTTGTGGTGTGCTAGATCCTCCTTGATGATGAGACCCTCTTCCTACCATATTTCTAAAAGTATATGTATTTCATCTTATTAGTTTGTAACACTTAGCTTTAATTTTAAATTGATTGTATCTTTCATATTTAATCATTGTGTATATCACATGCACCCACATACATACATTCAGGGAATACTTATAAGCAGTCAAATATACAAACAAACCTAGTATAAACATAAGCATACAAACATTTGCTATGTTAATTAAAACATAGCTCTGATACCAAATGAAATGACCCTCCTATTTACACACTAATTTTATTATTGATTTTTTTTTTTAGAGATGATATATAGATATATCATCTATTACAAATATATTTCCCCAGGGTCATTTTCTTTCTCTAATAAACAAAAATATATCCAGGATCTTTCACAATATAGAAATATTGTTTTAATTCTAAATCATTTTTAACATACATATATGAAGATATCTATGTTATATTCTACTTGAATCAGAGCATGATAATAAGTAGAAATCCTTTTTAAATTTGCAAAAATGTGATAAATTCCCTTTTAAATTAAAACTTATTGTATCCTGATTTTTGACTATAGTGTCCACTGGAAATATGTACCTTAGACTGTTATTATAATTAAGAAATAACCAAGCAATAATCAGTGGAAAGCAAGCTTATAATATAGATGATTGTCTTAAAGTCTGAATATTATCAAACTCAGGTTAAAAGAAAGTGGATCCTAAGTGAACACAAGCAACATCTAGGCGTAATGGAAACGCGCCTAACTTATTCATGCAAGGTCACTAGTTCGAGTACTATGCTGGTCGGTTCAAACACAATTTTTGTTTTTCTTTTTATTTTCTCCTGTATGGCTGAAATCTGATACCTACCTATAATTGTATATATATATTTAATTTTTGCCTATAACCTAACATACAAAACAATTCCTCTTGCATAACTATTTTTAAAACCCATTCTTTCAACTGTTTTAAGAATTTACATCTATATTTTTGCCTAATATCAACATGTACACAGATATACATGTACATGTCAGTGTCTTTGTTCATTTTCCAGAAAACTGAGCTCAAATGTTCCCTTGCTTCATTGATCTGAAGTGAAACATTTGGCCTGACCTATGGCCTAACCATGTGGTTACTCTGGCCATTCTTTTGTTTGCATTTTTACAACCCAGATTATACACAAAACTTTGATACCTTTCCTTTCCAAAAGCATGTATATATATTTGTATGAATCGGACATTTTGTGATCAGATATATATCATTCTTCCTAATCATACTTCTCTTTTAAAAATACATCTTCAGGGTATAAACACTTTTTCTTGCATCTGGACTTATGTCAATATCATAAATTGAAGATATAGCAGTTTAATTCTTTTCTGGGTTTTCCCAATATTATTTTCTGTATATCTATATTCTTTTTGAAAGAACTCAGGATTAACTGAAATCATCATAAAATGATTATGCTTATAAAATCCAGGTTTTTCCTCTAAATCAAAACAACTTTAGCAAATAGGTTTTCAAATCAGTTTAACATCAACATCCTTAGTACATACCAAATCAGAAATAACCAGAAACAACATAGCACATGTCTCTTACAAGTTCTTCCTACTTAATACATTTAGATAGCCATATCAATCAGGGAATACATGCATGAATTAACACATTCTAGCTTTTATTTCTAATTATCTTAGCATCCTCTATTCCATATCTTTTTAATCTTGCTTACTTAGCTCCATCATAACCTGCAAAAGCATTAGTGGCTGCCTCATTATAAATGAGACACCCCCATGTGCCATGAGCAATAAGGGTCAGATCTATGATCTGGTGTGAGCATTTCTAACATATCCAGGATATTAAGCTAAGGATACAGCATAAATATACTTTGCATACTTGACATGTATTTTCATGTACAATACATAAGAGCAAACATATGCAATAAAACAACTTTTATCTGGAACTACTAGGTTGCCTTTTCTTTTTCTTATAAATTCCTGGCCTCAGCTGCTATAAGGAATCAAAGGGACACATTGCCATGAACTAATTAACATTATGGCACAAAGATCTCAGGACTTAAACAAGCCATGTGCCAACTTGTCTACTTCAAATAGGACAAGCATTCCAGCAGCCTTCTTGGCACAAAATCCTTAGTTATATCACTAAGTGTATTTAGGTTCATTCTATCAATGATAGCTAGGTGTACATACCACCTGTACTCATGAAGCATACTAGTTACCTTGCAGACATAATATTGCAAGCAAGTTAAAGGTTACTTTCTAGAGGTATAACACCCCAGTCATTCCATCTCACATTATTTAGCATATAAACACCCTATTCAAGCATATACCAGAATGTTTGCAACTGAGAATAAATACATGGCTCTATTGAGTTTATTTTAATTTTGCAAGCAACTATATTTAGCCAGATTTTCAATCTTGTTTAAACATAGTTTTTAGGCTTGTAAATTTCTGTTTAGTTTAGGGCTCAGCACTTATAGAGAAAAACTCCATTGCACCCTTAACCACTTATTTCAAGCCTCAGCACCATACCAATGTATATGCAGCTCATAGTTTTCTTTATCTTTTCATTCTTTGTCTTAAGCCATTATTCAAACTAGTTACAAATACTCTGATATATGTTCCTTAAGGTTTTGGTATAATATACAGAGATGAAAATAGAACAACAAAGTTATACATCCAGCATAGCAGATCATATCTCATCAAACATTCATGAAACCATCAGCAGCCAACATAGTTTGTAAATCAAAACATGCAAAATATAACATATAAAAGCTTGGCTGCCTAATCCCAGGTCTTAATGCCATGTATATGAGTGAGGATACTCACCTAAATGCTTACACAAGCTTAAACCAGAAAACCCCTCAAATCCTTAGCCTTATCTTCCTCTTCTTTCTTAGGTTAATTAATTAGTGAGAGAGCAGTTTTCTGATTGGGCTCTTGGTTTAAATAAGGGTTCTGTCTAGGGTTTTGGGTGATGCAAAATCCCTATTTTAGCCCAGACCAGAATCATGCATTTGGCATTGCATATTCCCTCCCTCCTAACCCTTAATATCCCGGCCAATATTTTAAAACAAGGCTATATTGTGCTCATTTTCTTTTCTTTTCAGAAAGTGATTACTTTAAGTATTTTTATTATATTTACCTCAAACATGATAATGGTGTGACTTTCTATTTTCTGCCTATGTACATTTGCTTTCTTGCACTTTGGTTCTTACTGTTTTTGTGCTTCCTTTATTTATTTTCTGCTCAAATAATATCTGGATATATATATACATTTATACAACTATGGGTGTTAATTTAACTTTAACCTTTTATTTGCAGAAAACATGTGCATACTTATGTGCATTTCTACACCTATTATTCAAATAAAAATTTCACTTATTCATTATAAGTCAATGTTCTCTTCTGCCTTGATTTTCAGACAAGTCATACATAGGCATATATATAGATATATATATATATACACACATCCTCAGGAATTTTTAATACTCATGTCTAGGTTTATATTTTCTTTATTTAAAACATTTTATCTAAATGTTTTCCTTCCTTGTTTTATTATCCAGGAATTCTGGATTTTCTCTTAGTGCCATAACTAGTGTGCACGTGCACACATGCACACAACCTTGCACCACCGAAAATCCCACCTATATAATAATTCTGATTTTCCCCCAGAATTTTAATCATTTATTTAAAAGAATTTTCCTCAAAATCTTGGGGTATTACAATAAGGAAAAGTCCAGATAGTACTGCGCCCCCATAGCAGCATAGGATGGCAATATTGCACGGCGTCC
This sequence comes from Allium fistulosum, assembly GCA_030737815.1. Lineage (NCBI taxonomy): Eukaryota > Viridiplantae > Streptophyta > Magnoliopsida > Asparagales > Amaryllidaceae > Allium > Allium fistulosum. The sequence continues at coordinate 334,867,873 of CM060906.1, forward strand.
GAACTGCACTAACACACCAGAAGTCGTACTGCACTGCTCCACCAAAATAGTGACAAAGCACAATTAGGAATAATCAAAACCAAATGGAACAACTCAATAATAGAGCTGCACTACCATTATAAAGCCTAATCACATCAACCAATGAGCTACACTATACATATCTTGTCCTTTCGACAACTTTGAACTCGAAAAAGGCAAACCATGCTAAATGGTTATCAACGCTGGGCTAAGATAGGATCACAGGGGGCTGCACTCGATCTACGCACCTGCCCTCTATTTGAATCCCATCTAAACTAAAACCACCCTGAACCCTTAACAAAGTAGTCCCCACTCAAGATCATAATAAGCCTACGCTCCCCAAACCATAAGTTAACCAGGTAAATAACCTGCGCAAGTGCCACGCACAACCCTGTGAAGGAACCAATGCATCTATGGAACTAGTGCATCTGTGCAATCCTAGCTATATGGAGAAGGATGACAAGGTAATGACTCATAGGCTACCAACCACACTTCTAATAACCAACAAAAGGGAGAAGGAAGGGCGCGGTTCTCTAATGATTGAGTGAAGTTCAGAACAAGGTTGTATAAGGCAGGCACCATAAGTTGGAGAAGGCAACTCAACACCATCCACCCTCAGCACAGTATCAAGCAAGCATTGCAAACTAGCTAAGACAACTTAACTCCAATCACCCTCAAAGTATTGCTTTACAAACGTAGCACACCAGACAACACAGTTCAGCTCTATAGTTATCCAAATCGCCCAGATCAGAGTAGAAGCACAACTCTAAACATTTTTATGGCAAAGTTGCTAAGGAGGACTCGGTTTAGCTAGAAGAAAAGGGCAACACCTCGTTACACTCTCAGTCATGCACATGAGTAGTACATAGGCCATTCGCTTCTTGGGATTAGAAGTGCATAACCCATTCAAATTTGAGTTTCCCACCTCAATTCAAGGATTTCTTGCTTCAATTTCAAACTTCCTGCCAATGTCCAGAATTCAACCATCCAAATTATAGTTTCCCACCAAAGACATGTCAGCAATCCACGCACATGAAATAAATGAGATGGATGGATGACATATGACACGATCCAAAGGTGGAAAATAAAATAGTGGAAGAAGGATTTTGGTGATCCACGTGCCTCTTTATACTATACATAGAAACGGCACTATAACAGGAAAGGTTTTTTTGAGATTTGGCATTTTTAGGAGCAATAACGAAATTTCTATACTTTCTACCATTATTGTCTATACTAAGAACTTATAAAAGAAGAAAGTGATATTTGATCTGTGGACATAGGGTTCCTTAACATCTGAACCATGTAAATTCTCTGTGTCTTTTAATTTTTTCCACTTTTTCCTTACCTTGCTTTTAGTGTTAGCTTCTTTTCTTTTTTTCCTGAATTAGATATTAATTCAACTTGACATTTTAACAACCTGTTAGAATGCAACCACATGATTATAGAAGCACTCAGCGATATGATTACCACCATTGAGGCAAATTTAATGTTACTTAAATTTATTAATTCTTAATTGCGAAAGTAATTAGTGCTATAATTACTTCAGGATCACTTGGGTGTTGTAAGATAAAAAATCTCACCAATATTTTTGATGCTAGAAGGCGGGCAGCTACCTCCGCTTGTCTTTCCCAACAGATCATACCTATATTTTTCTTGCACACTATGAATCCCATGGATTCCGCTACTCCCCCTGCACAGGAAAGGTTACACCTGGCCTCAAAAAAGAGATCACTCGTTATCTCGAAACCTCAAGCTAAGGTGGAAGCTTCAACCGAGGCCCATAAAGATCAGATCTTGGCTGCACATCATTCCTTCACAAACCCAATAAACCAATGTGCGGAGGGGTTAAAGAAAAAAATGGCTCAACATACTATTCTCAGGCCTGCCTTCCCTCCACATTTCATAACTCACCGCCATCACTCGCCAACCACGCTCACTATGAAGCGGGTAAGTGAAAATGACACTCCTAGAAATGGGAATGGCGATGCTAGCCAGAATACTAATGCCAAACTAAAAGGAAAGAGTTAAATCAACCTGCAAATCAAATCCAAGCCGGCCGATATTAATCCGCTCCAGTTGAGAACGCAGGCTCAATCTGCTCACGATGATGACGATGCCACTTCGTTTTACGAGGCTGATTCATCTTAAATGGACCTAAGGGAAAATGAGATTCGATAGTTAAGGACAAATGTGGAACAACTGGAAAAGCTTTGCCAACAAAATACTAGAGAAAAGGTTAGGGAAGAAGGTTCTTCCTCATTTAGTGAGACCATTATAGAAGCAGATTTTTCGAACAACTTTAAAGCCCCATCGATCAACAAGTTCAATGGAACTACCGACCCAGATGACCACATCTGCACTTTTGAGTATTGTATGGACATTATGAAGGTAGGGAGGATGTATCAATGTAAAATCTTCCCGGTTTACTTAGCCGATGCAGCCTCTCGATGGTTCAGGAGGTACGAACCAGGGGAGATCTGTTCTTGGAGGTAGCTATCCACCAGACTTTCTGAGGCAATTCAACTGGGGAAGAGAGGCCTCTCCAGATGTAAAAACCATGTCATGCATAAAGCATGACAAAAATGAAAGTTTACACAACTTCATAAAGCACTTCAAATCTAAGGCACTCTAGGTTGGAGTAATTAGTGAAGAAGCGCTACTTATGGTGGCCCACGCCAGGATCACAAGAGGTACATCAATGTAGAAGAAAAATAGTATAAAGGTATGTCATAGTATAAAGGCTTTCTATGAGGGGGCCAACAACTACATAAGGATGGAAGAGGCCAGATCCACAACACAAACTCAGAGAACTTCTGCCCTAACTATGACAAGAAAAGGGGGTAAAAGTGTGTCATCCACCTGCGAAACAACAAAAGAAGCTTAACCTTATGGAAAAAACTCCCCTCACATATACTCCTGGACAAATATATAAAATTATCATGACAAAGCTTGCAAATAATGTACCCAACAAAGGGAAGAAGGCAGAGCATAATCGAGGCAGAGCGAACTATTGTTTCTACAGAGCAAATGGCTACCACACATACAACTGCAGACACTTGAAAAAAATATAGAAAGGCTGATTGAAAAAGGATACCTGTGTAGCTTCCAAAATGCTAACAACAAAAGCAAGATTGGAAATCTCATCCCAGATCCGAAAGAGAACCAAGCAGGAAGTTCCTCCAACCTCATAGCCTCAATCCATTGAGGACTACATCTTGCCGGAGCAAGCAAAAAGGCACAAGGGAGATATGTGTAAGAAGCCAAGTTACAACAAAGGGCAGTCTTCCATTTTAAGTAAAAACTAGCACAAGAAGTAGTCTTCACAGTAGTTGATGTAGCAGGAGTTGTCTTCCCACGCCAGGATCCGCTCATTGTCACGATGCAGATTCAAACTGCACCATGAAGAAAGTCTTTATTGATTATGGAAGCTCAGTAAATGTCATCTTTAAATCAGCATATGACTAAATGAAGGTTCCAACAAAAATTCTGAAGCCTAACCCTACGCCGATCTATGGCTTTAATAACACGCAACCGTCCCAGTGGGATCGACACGCCTACTTGTTACAGCCGACTGCACCTTTACACAAATCATTCTATGCAAGCTTCTTGATCATCGACCAGCCTCACCATACAATGCATTCCTATGAAGACCTGCACTAATAGACCTAAGGGCAATCATCTCATAGAAGTATTTGCTCATGAAGTTCAACAACCCTATTGGGATAGGGTCGATAAAGGGAGAACAATTTTTAACTAGGGAATTGTATAATTTAAATCTTACCTCTAGCAATAAAATTGTTTGAAACTACTCTAGTGTCTCTTCTAATACCTGTAATAATAGCAATGAAAAAGAAACCAAATCAGTTCAAAGAACTACATAGGTACTAAGTACGAAAGATGAGGCTAAAATAAGTCATCCTATGGTTATAACATCAGTAAAGAAAGAAAAGTGAAAGTATATGCACATGATAAGCATCGACAAATATAATTTGGTCTATGCGCAATACTTCTCCGAAGAAGCTTAGAAACAGGTAGTCACAGTTACCTCTCAACTAAAAGAAGAAGTAGAAAGTGAAATAGACCCGAGATTAGGGGAATAAAGAGAGAGTTAAAGCAGTGGATGACCTTAAAGATGTACAAGTAGATCCAAAGGACCCCATAAAGGTTCTTAAGATAGGGAAGAATCTCAGTGCAGAAGCCCGAATTGAACTAATAGACTTCTTAAAAAGATCAGTAGATGTGTTTGCGTAGACACATTCAAACATGGTAGGAATAGATCCAGCCATCATCTGTCATACAACATCAATCATAATGCCCATCCAATCAGGAAAAAGTGCAAAACCTTAGATCAAGAAAGGTATAACACTTTACATGAAGAAGTCAGAAGCTAAAGGAGAACAGATTCATCAAGGAAGTTTACTAACCAAAATGTATCACTAATCCAATACTTGTGAAAAAACCCAATGGAAAATGGAGGACCTATATAGATTATACCAAACTCAACAAGGCCTACCATATGGACATCTTTCCCTTCCTTGAATCGACTAGCTAGTGGATACAACCAGTGGACATGAACTGCTCTCATTTATGGACACATATTCTAAGTACAACCAGATAGCTTGGTTCGAGTCAGATCAGGAGCATACTAGTTTCATGACGAACAAAGGGTTGTACCGTTACAAATTCATGTCGTTCGGGCTAAAAAACGCTATGGCAACTTACTAAAGGCAGGTTAATGTGATGTTCTTGGATCAGATCGGAAATAATGTTGAAGTATATGTGGATGACATGCTAGTTAAGTCAAAGGCAGCATCAAGTCACGTCCAAGACCCGGGACAAACATTTGAAGTTTTGAGGCAGTACAATATGAAGCCAAACCCTTTGAAATGAACTTTTGCCATTCAATCAGATAAGTTCCTGGGATACATAGTGATCGCACGTGGCATTGAAGCAAACCCAAATAAGATCGAAACTATAAGGAAGATGGGAATCCCAGTAAAGACAAAGGATCTCATGATCCTAAATGGCAAAGTAGCAGTAGGTTCATCTCTAAAGCAACAGATAAGTGCATACTATTCTTCGATCAGGCGAAGAAGGGACAAAATTTCAAATGAACTGAAGAATGCAAAGCCGCATTCCAAACCTAAAAGACAATCTGATCAACACTCCCATACTATCTAAATTGGTAGCATGTGAGGACTTGTATGTATATTTAATCATAACTGATAAAGCTATCATTGCTGTAGTGATTCGGGAGGACGTAGGAACTCAAAGGCTAATTTACCTCATAAGCAAGTGCTTGTCAGGAGCGGAGCTGAATTATTCGATCATTGAAAATCTAGCCTACAACTTGCTCCTCATAGGAAGAAAGCTGGGGCTCTACTTCCAGGTGCACCTTATCAAAGTTATAACAGAAAAACCACGAAGGAAAATATTGTAAAGGCTGAAGACATTGGCTCACTTGTTAAAATGGGCAATAGAGCTCAGCAATATGAAATCACCCACTGTATGAGAAAAGCAATCAAAGGTCGGCACTATCAGACTTCATTGTAGAATGCACACTCCCAATCGAGCCTCAACCAGAGGACGAAACGCCTACCCTGCAGCTTTGGAAATTGTTTGTGGATGGAACTTCAAATGAACAAGGAGTAGGAATTGGAGATATGGTGATTACTCCAGATAAACATAAACTATGTGGGGGCAGTATTGGTGGGGTTCAAGGCGATCAACAGTGTGGCAGGATATGAAGCTCTCCTCATAGGCTTGCGAATGGCTCGGGTAACGAAGGTAACCCATATTAAAAATTACAACCATTCCCAATTAGTTGTAAACCAAGCGCAGGGCAATTACCAAGCGAAGGAGCCAACCTTAGCCAAGTATGTGGAACTTTCTAAGAAATTATTAAAGTAGTTCAAACAATTTGGTATAGAGCAAATTCATCGTGAGAACAACTCTTCTACCGATTCATTAGCTAAACTTGTGAGCACCAAGGTGGCAAATGAAATAAAAGCTGTTTCGATAGGACATTGGGCAGAGTCGAGCATCATAGAAGCTAACCAAATACTGGTTTTAACTCGGGCCCAATAAGCAATGATCCAAGGGGCCTAAGGCTAGGAAACAGAGGAAAATCAAGGGCAGTCCCCAATTGAACCCACGCTTCAACAAACTGAAGAGAACACTTGGATGATCCCCATCAAAGAATTCCTGTTAAATGGAACCTTACGCCAAAACAAAAATGAAACCCAAAAATAAAATATCGGGCACCGTACTACTCCTTCTTTGATGGCACTTTCTAAAAGAGAGGGTATTCCACCCCTTATCTTAGGTGCATTTCCAAAGAAGAAGGGATATAGGTCATGAAAGAAGTACATGAAGGGTAGTGTGGGGATCACTCTAGGGGAGCTAAGTTGGCAGAGAAGGTGCTGAGGCATAGTTATTACTGGCCCACCACACTTCAGGATGTGAGAGAATATGTAAGAAGATGCAACAGATGTCAAAGATTTACATGTATCCTCAAACAGCCATCCCACGAGCTCACCCTACTAGTTAGTCCATGGCCCTTTGATATATGAGGCATAGATTTAATAGGTCCACTTCCTATATTAAAGGGCGAAGTAAAGTACACTATAATGGTGATAGAGTACTTCATCGAATGGGTGGGCGCGGAACCTTTAGCCACCATCACTGCAAAAAAGATAACCACCTTTATTGTAAAAAACATAATCATGAGGTTTGGGATCTCCTAAATAATAATTTCTACCAATAGGACACAGTTTGAAAGTAGAGAATTTACGAAGCTCTACAAAAAGAATGGCACAATTAAAAGTGTCTCCTCCATCATGCACCCGCATGCAAATGGGTAGGTCGAAGCAGCAAACAAGACTTTCAAAAAGTTACTTAAGGAAAGACTGCAAAATGCAAAAGGAAAGTGGGCAGAAGAATTATGCTTAGCATTATAGGTTTATAAGACTTCTACCAGATCTCCAACTGGCCATACCCCCTTTCATTGACCTATGGATATGAATCCATGCTCCCTGTTGAAGTAGAGGTCCCATCATATAGAAGGATATCGTATATGATAGAGAAGAACAGAAAGCTGAAGGAAGCTGCCCTTGATCTCATCTAAGAAAGAAGAGATGAGGCAGCAGTCATATATACCATATACCAACAAAAGATGGAAAGAAATTACAACACTAGGCTCAAGGAAAGAAACTTCTGCAAGGGAGATTTCGTACTGCGAAGAGTAATGGCCAACACAAAAGATCCAGCAGATGGAGGTCTGGGCCCAAATTGGAAATGCCCATGAGTTATAACAAAAGTTTTGGCTAACGGGGCGTACTAACTATCAAAACCTGATGGAAATCTAGTTCTAAGAACATGGAACTCAGAGCATCTCAAGCCTTATTTTGGATGATCTATATTACGCATGTAATAAATATTGTAATTATTATGAAAATTAGTAATACAATGAACTGGACGTAGGGATATTAGATGGCACAACTAGTATAAAGATCTCTTTGTGTTAATCTCTTTGACATAGCTAAATAATTGTGATGGACGTAGGGATATTAAACGGCCCGAACCGGCTATCAAAATAAAGCTACACAAATGCAGCCCGACTTTTTAGCAAAATTACCGAACTGGATGTAGGGATATTAGACGACCCGAACCAATATAAAATCTCTCTATGTTAATTGTTTTAACATTGCCACACTATACATGATCGCTGATTATGTTTTTTGGAATGATATATCATCAGATAGAGTTGATGGTGTCATGGATACAACAAATATGTACATTTTAAACGTGCACAGTGATGTATTAGTTGATAATGTAATCGATAGCGCTACTAAGTCTACTTGTTCGATAGAGGGTATGGTGGATGTTGATGATAAAAGTCTAGCTGTTTCACATGATAGAAGGGATAGTGAAATGATCAGGCTGTATAGCACTGAATGTTTATCTTCTTGCAACTATGTTCTTGCTGCTAATGTTTACAATGATTCTGGCTTTATTAGTGATTTTGGTTTTAGTGTGAATAGGATTCATGGTTTTTGAGTATATATGCAGATATGGTGTCACCTGGTTCTATGAGTATATATGGGAAGTGTAAGAAGTGGTTCAATAGTCTAATTTGCTGGGATGACTCAGACTTGTTTCAAATTACATTCTGCATTGATCCATTAAGGTTCATTTTGTATTGTTGTTTGGCATCTTTAAGAGGCTCTATACATCCTTCTCATCATTGTTGTGTTTCAGTCACCGGTAAAAGAAAGAGTCGTAAATGCAAGAGTAATTCTAATGTTGGTAATTCAGTTAGAAGAAGCCCTAGATTAAATGCTAAGGCTTCTATACCACTACAATATGATGTATGATGGAGATGTTATTATTTATTTTAGATGGCGGAGATACTGTTCCTGAATATGAAGAGATAATTTGGGTGAATGATGGTGTTTAAATTAAATAGAAGTGGAGATATTGTGGTGTTTAGCACTTTAGTTAATGACAATAGAAATGCAGTGTTATTGTTCCTACATCGATCACTGTTTTTTGAACTTTTTCAGCCGATGCCTTTACATTTTCTACGAAGCATGCTGAGTTTGGGGTTCATCCTTTGATGTCATGTTTACTTGATTGCTTGTAGCCTGTTTTTGATTTGAGAGATAGGCATATTATTCATCACAGTCATATGGTATAATATCAGGCGTGCACAAGTCACTAATTAGTGAAATTTGTTGATTTATGGGTATGCACGAGTTGAAGGAATTTGTTTTATTTGAGGCGAGCAGTAGCAATTCTTGTTGGAGAGAATGTGGTTAGTGTGGATGGGATGATATCACTTTGTTACTAAGCTGGGCTTTTGTCATATCTATATGTTTCAGTGTTGAGTTATTCCTGAAGTGTTGCATGCTTAAAGAATTTTATGTCATGCTTTTTGATAGGATCTATCACATCCCGCAACTTGTTTATAATTGAAAGGGTTTTGAGTTTTTCAGTTGATCACAGTAGAGTCTTGAGTAGATGCAGTGTTGGTGTTGATGTTGAGGTGGTGGTTGTGGATCATGTTGCAAGGTAGGAGATGTTTTTGGAGGATAACACATTTCATGGAGATATTTTGGACATCGGTTTCTAGTACGATTAGATTGATTAGGGATAGTCCTTAGTTACATAGGTTTTGGGAGGGCCTTTTGTTTTTCCTCTTATTTGTATGGAGGGTTTTTGCTACCTGCCAGGCTTGTTGGCAGTTCCTTTTTACATGTAGAATAAAATTATATGAGTGCTCTCCTCTTCGTGAGGATTGCTCATTTTCCTCAAAAAACATTGCCACACTGGACATAAAAAATTAGACAGCCTGAACCAGTACAAAAAACTTTGCTCATGAATCAAGAAGGTTGTAAATACACGACCTGACTTCACAGTCAAACATTAGTCCACCCCCACGATTTAGACAATTCTAAGCGCACGACAAAGCTTAAATGCTAAAAAAATCAAGTTCAGGAAGCACGAGCTATGTAGCCTATGCCTAGTGCGCGACAAAGATTAAAAGCTAAGGCAATCAAGTTCAAAAAGCATGAGCTACACTGATAATAAATCCAAAGATGGCAAGAAAAAGACAACACATGGGATAAACAAACAATCCACATATCAGGCACAATCCCAGAAACTACTTAAAAGCTTGCCAGGTACACATCAAAAGACAAAAATTTCCTCATATTATTTAGTTCCGCCAATGCTCATTGAAGTATGTATGTATTTACATGACCCATACCCCTACAAATGCTTTAAAAGCTTAAAAGAAAAACAACAAAATACAATCTATAATAACACAAAATGACATCATGAATCTGACTCAGATTCGTAGGAAGTATTAGCTACGATCCTGGCGATATGGTTTACGGGCATCCGATGCCGAACGTTGAACAGAACTATCCTTAAGTTAAAGAGCATGAGATGTGTTATTCAACTCAGTAATTATGACTTACGAGCGATTAAGAGCAATGCTGCCAAAAGTGACATGAGGTTCATAGTTAGCACCGACCCGAACATCACCATAGTCTTGCGGATCATACTCATAATCCGCATGATTGTATAAAAAGGTCGGATTAAGTCCATGCCAGAAGCGAGTAAAGACATCGATCACACGCTTCGGGGAAATGTCCACCATAAACCTTCTTACCTTCTTATCATGGAGCTGCTCCATTAAGGAAGCCTTATCCAACCTACCTAGAGAATTGGCAGTAGCTTCCAGATAGAGCTGAGAATCTAAGGTAAAAACCTTGTTCTCAAGACCGTTTATATGTTCTATAGCCACTCTCCTGACTCGCTCGATCTCATCCAAAAGTTGGTTCTTTGTTTTCTTGATAGTCCTAGAGAAGGGACAGAAAAGCTCCTGCACAATAGAAATATAAGGCGAGTTGCTACTCTCAGCAGTTTTTGATCCTTTTTTGTAAAAATTTGTTAGCTCGGTGAGCTTGGCCTCGTAATAGTCTTTCATTTCATTCTTCTACGTAAGAACATCAAGGTCTGCCCCAGGTAGGGGTGCTGGGGCATCTTCAACGCTAATTTGTCTCATGATCCTTAACTTTGCATTCAAGAGCCTTGATTCCGTTCATATATACGACCCCATACACATCTTCAACATCCTTTAACAAACCTTCCAACTCCATAACTTTAATCATAGAAGAGGCAAGCTTCCCTTTTAGATCAACATTCTCCAAGTCTCGATCGAATAAACTAGGCTGAAGGTCAAATGAGCCCACACAAAATAAAACTAAAAGGAAGTTCAATTGAGTAAGATACTCACAAGGAATTTACAAACTTCATAAAAAATCTTAATCTACATAGTATATATTCAAAAATATACCTACAATGTCATTTTTAAGTTAAAATTCCAAAAAATGACACTAAAAACGCCTAAGGTATACTGGCTAGGGGAGGAACTAAGCTAATGTGGATAGTCTTTCGGGGATAATAATAGGCACCAACCCAATGATCTATTGGCTCTTCCACAGTCACCTCGAAACCTACGATATTGAAAAGGAATCTCAGATTAAGCGTAGGGTAGAGATAACCAAAAACGTCCATGGCATGCTGTAAGGAAATCCGCCCCATCTTGCTTTCAGTTTTCTCCTGTCTAATGTTTCTTTAGGGGCGATAATCCTGTCCTACCTAGGTTTATCAACAGGTGCTGCTACTGTAGTGAAGGTAGCCCAGGCTTCTCGCAAAGAATCTTCAAGCTCATAGATCTTGAGTACAACTTTCTCTCTCGTGCTTTCCAAAGCATCGATCAGCTTAGCCCTAGTTTTCTTAGTATTTCTAGAGAAACCACCAAAATACCAAAGGGCATCAGTCCTCCACCCTTTCCTCCATGAATGGGAAAGTGCTTCCAACCCCAGTTGCACCATCTATCGCTTGTAGTGGGCCTCCATCTCTCTTAGTTTTCCCTGAAAGTGAAGTTCCACTCTCTTTTTCCACTCGTTTGCTAAAGAAAGTTTCACACCCTCGGGGGAGTAGAAACTATATTCGAACTGGGCCCATTTACCACTCTTCCTCCTTCAATACCTTTCTTCTCTTTAATTTGGTGGCGAGTTGAGTAAACATATCTTCTACAGTTTTATTCAGTTTCACTATTTCTGCCTCATAAACAACGCCATAAAGTGCCTCACCGTCTTTCAAGGATTGTTGCAGTTCATTCAACTTTAATTCAGCTGCCACAACCCCTTCATGTAACTTAATATTAAGTTAATGTTGACGGTTCAACACATCTTTTGCCTCCTTAAGCTCTAAAAGGGCTTCCTTTAAGTCTTTCTCAAGCTTTTCATTGATAAGTGTCTGACGAGTATTCTCTTATTCTAAGGCCGCGGTAGGAGTCATTGTCGCAACCTCAAATTTGGGCACACTTGCGTCGTTTGGGCTATGAACGAGGTGGCCAGGATGTATGTTGGATTCAAAGGCATAAGTAAACACGGATAAAGGCTAATGGGGATCAACCTAGTTGGTGACAACTAAAACTCGATTCAAAAGAAATCAAAATGTACTAAGTTAAAATCAAATAAAAAACATATATTATCAAGAACATCAACACACGATAAATCCAAAGACTATATATACAAAAATTACAATAATAGGCAGGGACTCAACCCCTTTGTAAATTCCTAAGCCTACACCTAAACCACTCCAAGTGAGGGCTATCAGGTGGGAAGGAGCCACTTTCAAAAGTATACTGCCATCGGCATAGCACAGAATCACTGAGCGCCTCCTTCTCTTTAACTATTTGGTCAATCTTGAGAACAACCCTTGGATTTCCTCTCTAAGTTGTGAAAACAACTCATCCAACTTTTTCTCATGCCTATGACTCGCTATTGCGCTAGGATCTAGACAATCTATGGTTTGGGTTTGGAGTTCATCCATGCTTTCCTTCAGAAATTTAGTAAACATGACTTCTTTGGGAAACTATAAAAAAACAAAGGAATGAAAGCATAATGGTCATTCATGAGGCAATAACAAGACCAAACGTCAACTATTTATCCACTAAAATTAAGCAACAAATCTCATTCTGTTACATATCAGAAAGTTTGAATTCACATACAAAAGTTAAGTAGTTATATAAGGAGTTGAAGTGACCTCAATTTCTTTAGACACCTCAGTATCCTTAGGCGCCTCAATTCCATTGGATGCCGCATCCCTGCTTGCTTGCGCAGAAGTAGAAGGAGAGGTATTCTCTGTAGCTAATTCTTCGACCTAGTGTTTTCTGCAATAGTCGAGAGCGGCTGCAATTTTACCAGGCTTACCCAAGAAGCTAAGATCAACTACGACGGAAAACTGATGCTAAGATGAAGCATATAATTTATAAAGCATTCGATATGTAATCCGCTCGAGGTCGTTTTGAGATGCCTTCAGAGATTTCTCTTTCTCCTCCAAGTTGTGATTTTTTGATTCCAATGTCTCGACCACAGCTTTTGCCCCCCTTTCAGCTTTGGCCTGATATGCCCCAAAATCTTCCTTGTGATGCCCCACCCCAAGACCCACACTAATAATGGATATTATAGTAATATCATCCCCTGGTGCAGAGAATAGGGCTGGTTAGGAGCGACCAATCATAAGTTTTACTTTAAGCGAGCATCAATATGCCGATTAATATGTTATCTGATTCTTTTTATAAGAGTAATCGACGTATATAATTTAGGCTTAAAACAAAACTATGGTGGCTATAATAAAAATCCAGAACAATTAAATCACAGAATCACAGACTATACACAGCGTGATACAAATAACTACCAGGCAGATCGGGCAAAATACAAGTACATAATATGGACTACATAGTAGTGGTCACAATGATTTACCTAATACACAAATACTACATCTCCAAAATATATACAAAGGTGTACATAAAAATGAATCTAGCTCTACATACAACACACCTTCATAACATAACATACTTATGCTAATCTCAAGAGTTGACGCCTAGCTAATGGATATGAAAACTGGTAGGAAGTCCACCATAAAAGCATCAAGTGGGAGAACCTAAAATAGCTCGGTCTGACCCGAGTATTGTAAAATAATAAACAGGTCAGTCTGGTCGAAAATAACTATCAGCCAGATGAATGATATATAAAATGAACAAGATCTCAAAATATTTTCATCAAGCCAAAATACCAACAAATATCAAGCATACTTTAATAACTTCCAAATCACCAAATATTAAAATTCAAGACAACTTTATAAAAGCAAAAATACCTAAAATGATTTGGCGATAACACAAATAACATCAAATCTAGAAATCTCAACATAAATCAAGAAATCTGATAAAAAGGAAAAAGGAGGCCAAACTCCAAGATTTGGCGAATAAATTCACTTACATGCATGTAACTCCAAGATAGACATATAAGCCTATAAACATCAAGATAGGTACGAGACCTATAATCTCTAAGATAGGAACAAGTCCTATAAACTCCAAAATAGGTATGAGGCCTATAAACTCCAAGATAGGCACGAGACCTATAAACTCCAAGATAGGCACGAGACCTATAAACTCCAAGATAGGAACAAGTCCTATAAACTCCAAAGACGAGTCATAAACTCTTCGATAAAAGTATTATGTACTTTCATATAGCAACCAAATAGGTAACGACCATGTGTCCCATACCACACAGGTTTACTCAAACGTTTCCTATACGATAGTAAACTTCACCTGTGTGTATAAATGGATCAATCAAACGAGTTCGGGAGTTAACAAGTAAAACAAACGCGAGCTTTCATACCTCTCATTTTATTAAACCGTAACCGTTTAAATCACCTTCTCGTCCAATTGAAAATGTGTAGTTTATTAAAATATTTTGTTATGAAACCTGTTTTTCTTTTTTTCAATAATTATAAAACTACTAAATATCTTAAAAGTCCTTTATTAGTTTTACATATATATGTATATTGAATATATGCATATTGAACACTTGATTCTAAATTGATTTAAAACGCACTTCATGCAAATGTAAACATAACATAGTTATATATATATATATATATGTTCTATTATCTTTTATCTAAAAGTATATGTACGTATATATAATAGTATTCAAAAGGTTTTGGAAATGTTTTATTTAAATATTCACTTTTAGAAAAACACAAACTGGAAAATCGTGCAAGAAAATCATGTGTATTGCTCTACAAATCCATAGAAGTAATTCTATAGGAGATGATCACCAAAATGAATCCACAATTCAATATTCAAAACACCAAGATAGATTCATATATTTAACACACAAAACACTGGGATGAATTCACAAATTCAATATTCAGAAAGCCAAGATGGATTCACATATTTAACATCCAAAATGCCGAGATGAATTCACAAATTCAATATCCAAACACTTGGAAATAAAAACTAAAACCACCAAACTTAGACACCGACATCGTGTCTAAAAACAAGGAAATTCAATCCAGGTAAATCATATAAGTTGCTAGATCCATAGAGTCAAGATCTATTTCATTTCTAAGTACACGCTATAGAATAGCAAATGTGGTGGAAACGGAAGCCAAAAGGGCCGCACAAAAATGCTCAAGCATATAAAACGAGAACAAGAAGCACAGCACAATGGCGAGGGAAGACAAATCAAAACAACTTTCCCTGGAGTTGAAATAGCTCCAGGTGGTCACCACCAGTACACCGGTGGTGTCTACCGGTCCATTGGTTGGGCCGGTTCCTGGAGCCATTTCAGCTCTAGGAATCCCTCCGACCATCCATGCTGGAGGTGGGTCAATTCTAGAACGTAGTACTACTACTCTGGGGTGATTTGGGCTATGAATGCAACCGTCTAAACAACTACAATATGTAATTAAAAGTAACTAATAATCTAGGGTTTCCATTCAATGATAGTTTGAATAATACAAAGTAAAATTACTACAAGAACTAAAACTCAAATCATCTATAGATACATTAAATTCTTCAACCAGCAACATGCATATTATTCTAGACTAGAATGTGAGATAATCTCACCTTGCATCCATGCTTATGTTGCTAAACATCTCCATTATTTGCATTGCATTCAAGGCTTTCCCCAAAAATAAAGACTTGGGTGGATTTTGAATTAGGGAAAGAACCCTAGTCTTCTTCTTAGTTTTAGGAATAAAGAGTGTGCATATGAAAGGCATGATTTTTGAAAGGAGCAGGATAGGGGCTAATCTCATATTTATTTAAACATGGGTTGGTTACTTATTTAGGCCCATTTAAGCCTAGGTGCAAATATTACTATTATTTGCTTCTTATATAAAGAAAAGAATCCTTATTTATTAAATGAAAATTTACTACCTAATACCATATTGTAGAATAAAAATACAATTTCTATACATATCTATTTATATATTTTTTTGGAAAATCACTTTATTTCTAATTTTCACAAAAGTATAAATTGGAGTTTTTCCCCTATTTAGGATTATTCTATATCTCTTTATTATGACCTAAGAACCTGGGTTGTTACTTACTCCCTTCCTTAAAAGCATTGCGTCCTCGCAATTCCGTCTCGGGGAAAAATCTATAATACATAAGTGTGTAATGCTAGAAGCAATACCTCTATTTTATCTATTTTACATCTTCTAAGCGATTATTGTAACAAGTCCTTCATAAAAATCTTTCATAACCATATATTTTAGTCATAAAAGTTTTCCACTAAAACGTTCTTTAATTTGGATTACTATATTATACGAATACCTTTAAGAATAAATTTTCTTAAAGTTTTCAAGATGAATTCATTTTCTCAAAAGTTAAAAGTCATATCTAAATTTCTTTTTCTTTTTTGTACTTGTATCTTTAACAAAATAATTTTTTTTACAAAAGTAAAATTTTCTTTTATCATAATTGCTTTAAAACTTAACCTTTAATAACTTTCATATGCCGAAATCCAACTATCTCCTTCTAAATTTTTTAGGCTCCCGACTCTCCTTTTACAAACAAAATCCTTACATTTGTTGTTATCACATATACATACAAATATACATACATACATATATACATACACATATGTACACACACACACATTACCACATAGTCCTTGAGTGCTTCATTTGACCCAAAATGAGAAAATGTCATTATCTCCTACTTGTTCCCTATTATGAATTGGCAATTACATTAAAATCATGTTTTAAGGAAGCGTAAAATGATTTCTTTGAATTTATCAAAACCAACAATATGTCAAAATTTCTATCCCCTTCAAAATTGAGATATTTTTATATAAATTTTGTACAACCTTTGTTATTAAAATAGTTATTTATTATATAAAATTTCATTTTAGCAACCAATCTTAATATGGACAATTTGCTTACTTTCATAATATTGGTTGAAATAATTTGAGACGAAAAGATATTTTATCACAAACCTCAACTTGAAAAAAATAAGTGAATAATTTTATTCTTCACATTTTTATATTGCAATTTTTTCATTGATTTAATCATCACACTTTTTTTTCTTTTCCAAAACTATTCTTATATTATCAATATAAGAATTAAGTCTCTAAAAAAAATATTCATTGAATTTCCCATCATTTAATTCCAAGACCGTTTTAATTTGGAATTCAAAATAAATAAATATCCATTATTAGCAATCTACTCTGTTAATCGATTACAATGTTAATAATTAAACTAGCGTTGCCTCGACAACTTACTTTGTCGACTGCCAATAATTGATAGTTGCATTAATTATCTAAATGTAAATCTATACAAGGTATTTTTCCTATTTTTAGTTAGATTGCTAATGCATCCCATACACTCACATCTTACTTAATCACATAACGTCTCAATCAATATATGAACACTACCAAGGATGGCACAAAAAGTACGAACAACATGCGTCATTAGAAATGATCACAATCAAAACATAAAGATAACCAGAAGCTAACTACTCACAACATAAATGTTCAAAAATAAATATAAGTGCAAAAACAACCATAAGCATGATACTAAACACGATAGTCTAGGAAAAAACAACATGCAATAAAACAATACCGTCAACTGAAACAACGCATCACTAGTACCCACTCCCTTCTCTTGGGTCCCGACCAAGCCGCAAAGATGAGTCAACAAGGATTTAATAATCCTAAGGTTCTTCTTCTGCTCCTCTCTCACCTATTAAATCATCTGTCCCTATTGCTCAATCATGGATAAAAGGCGAGCTTCGGATGGAGAAGTGTGCATAGGTGAATCCCTAGCCGGAGAAGAAGGTCCGGCGGGGTCTTGTTGGAATGATGGGTGAATAGGCATCTCAACGGTAATCTCATCTAAGGTAGCAGGGATCTTCATAGCCTTAAGAACCTTACTATCAATGAAGCTTGAATATGGGTGCATATTTGGAGTTTCATCTTCCAAATTAACTCCAAAACTGGTTAGAATAATGGTGATAAGATTTCCATAAGGGTTGTATCTCGTCTTCTCTTCGGCCCTATTCTCAATCGTGTTGTTCATAATGGCACTTTCCCAATTCACACAAATATCCCCTATAATAGCATAAGTTGCCTCCCGAACCAAAGGATAGATCTTATCAAAACTACTAGTTTTTGGGATTAAATTATACTGGAGGATTCGAAGGATAATTCGAGCAAGATAAGTCAAATTTGAAGCGGTCCGATTCTCGCAAGGATTTTCAAGAATCTGACACAAGATGGATGGGTTATCTAATACAATCTCTTCTAAGCCCATACCCTAGAAGAAATCCCTAAAATCTCGCCTAGCTCATTTTCACTAAAAGTAATGACCACATCCTTAACATTGGTTGATAAAATTAATCCATCCCCATCATGGGCTATCTCAAGATTTGAGTAAAATAATGCCAGACATCGAGGATAAATATCAATTTCATACCACTCATGTTAATAATATTCACTAAATCCGCTTGATTGAATAAATTCCTAATATTATAAAGTTCGAGAGAGTTGAGGTTTATAGGATGGACCCCCAAATGATCATTCACCATCAAACTTCGGAAGCGCTTGATGTTTTGACTTTTGTCATGAGCCAACCCATGACTTCATTGGTAAGAATCTCCTCTATTGATCCAAAGGAAGTTGCTGAGTGTGTTCTCTTTTGTCTAGGCATGGTTATCTATCGAGTTGGAGTGGAAAAATCACAAATTGGATGGAATTTAGAGGGAGAAAATAGGGAGTTAGGATTTTGAAAACGAATGGGGCTTGAGGAGTGAAGAGCGAGGGCAATTTGGAAAAATATATATAGGTTTTGGGTTGTAGAAAAGTTTCGATAACCGGTGCACCGGTTGCATACGCCGGTCCACCAGTACATGAGAAAAATTCAGCACTCAGAATGTTATTTGTATGTTTATATATATTATACATATTTATCTTATAATATCTTTTCTATTTTATTTCCAAAATACTACAAATATAATTCACCTCCAAGATTTTTTAAAATTTTCATGATAATTTCCTAAATCAATAAAATTTTGAATACATATGTACTTGTAAATAAATTCTTCCTTCTACATTTATTTTCCAAAGTTATTTTCTCTAAAATACTCTACCTTCATAAATGATAATGTTTACTCTTAATTTATTCACAAATGTTATTACCAAAATAACGCTTCCTTTTATTTATTATTCTCTAGGGTACTAGTTTGAAAACTTATCGCATTTGTACATACATATATACAAGTATTCATACATTTCCACAATCATTTTCTATCTCTAGAAATTAATTCCATATGCATAAAAATATAAATTCCAAAACATTTGTCCCAATACAAAATAATATTTAACTCACTTCAAACTTTATCCTTCCATTAAACATCAATTTCAACATATTTACGATTATCATTATTGCTTAAAATATTATAACACCAAATTGTTGTGTCGGACTGTCTCATCAAAGCTTTTGTGAATCCCTATCGACACCGTGGCATCCCAAGTCTCGACCAAAATCCATAACACGCTCGATATGAAATGCAACACAACACAAATTCCAAAGTTTATAAATCTCCAAATTCTCATATAAAAGAAAATCTATCAATAACAATTCAAGCATGCAACCATTCATCCATACATACAATGTTTAATCAAACATAAATAAATGAATTACTATGCTCAGCGAAAACATTCTATCAGTTTCTGCTGCGCAACTCTGATCACTAATGTATTAGAACACACCTCCTAACTTTTAAATTCATAAAATAAAAATATGTAAGGTAATTCAAAATTTCCACAAATACTTCTCAATGATTATTCCCAATAATCATTTATACCTCTACTCTAAATAGGGAATAAAATCCTAATTTCCACTCGACACACCCAAGGGATGGTAGTAGGAGGAGTGCCTTCGGTTTCGTTCAGTCCCATAACGAACTTGTATGGATGAGTGTTTGACAGTGCATTTCTGATCATATTAATTGATCTATATAAATGTATTATCTGCTGGGTGGCGGAGAAGGAAACTTCTCTTAGCTTAACACCCTTTTCTGAGACGTACGAGCTCAGGAGTTATACGTTGGTAGAAATCAGTTGTGTGATTAAGGAATGGCAATGTGGTATTCAAAGTGGAACCTGTTATGATCAAAGGGTGGTTTTGTATGAAAAGCGCGACTTTGTCTAAGTTGAGCGTAACCTCACTCCTAAGCCTCACATCTCGGAAATGATGCGGGAACTATGTTACATATTTCAGGCTTAGTATGACGAGGATGGCATATGATCCCTTAAGGTGACTGGCGGCGTATGATCTAGGTCACCAAGGTGTCCAGATGGGACCTTTATAGTATGGTATAGTGGCGTGTGAGTCCTTGCATGAGAGGCCACCGAATATCAAGAAGTGTGGCAATATGAGGAGTAGTGGTGTGTGAGTCCTTGCACGAAAAACCATCGGGTTCCGGTTGCTATGCGTGGTTATCGAGTTTCCCTATCATGTTGGAAAATCCAATTCCAATACGAGCTTTATGGTTTTGATTGTATTTCCAAAATAGCCGTATGCAAACATTTCAGCTACCCCTTTTGGTATCATATATTCCGTCTGGTATATTCTGTTTGACCTAGTTCGAATATATTCCCTTAGACTTAGTTCGGGTATTGATACCTTATTTTAATAAGTTTATTTGAAAGATGTTTTCCAAAAGAATGTCATTAATGATAATATCAAATTATTTTGGTAATAAAAGTGTTTTGGTTATCATAAGGTAAAAACCCGTCTGTATTTATGTGTGGGCATGGTCTTATGGGACACTCTTCTTTTCAAAGGTTTTGATAACATCGTCATGAGCTATACATTTAAAATTTCAAGTATCTCATGCTGGTTTATCAAGGCTGATACGGGTATTTTTAATACTCGGGTAAGATCCGAGTAGTTTCAGGATTAGCTTAAGACGCTTGGAGTTTCCAGAGGAGAGCTAGAGATCTTCATCATCGTATGGACGTATTCTATTATCTGCTGCATCTATTGCATTTGTTTTGTCAACATTTGTAAGGGCAGGTGTTATAACTGTCCAGGCTAAATCTAGGTTAGACTCTGATATATGTTTAAAATTTTCCACTGTAAAGATTATTATTGAAATAATATATGTTATTCCATTCGTTTGAGATTCTGTTCTATATTTATTTTCTTTCTACCCTTAATGATCTACTTGTTCGTGCAATTTGAGTTAGACATGTGTGGTTTATTGTTGATTCAAAGGGTACGGAAAAACGGGCCACTACAGACTGGACTCTAAGTCAATCTAGGTCAAGATTCGTGTTTCTTCCGTTCTATATTGTTCTGGACCTTTTCTTTAATACCAAGCTGTGCTGCCCCACTCCGAGACCCACACTGATAAAGGATATTACAGAGTAATATCATCCACTAGCGCAGAGAATAGGGCTGGTTAGGAGCGACCATCCATAAGTTTTACTTTAAGCGAGCATCAATATGTCGATTAATACGTTATCTGATTCTTTTTACATGTCAGGCTTAAAACAAAACTATGGTGGCTATAATAAAAATCAAGAATAATTAAATCGTAGAATCACAGATCAAAGACTATACACACCACGATGCAAATAGCTACCAGGCAGATCGGGCAAAATACAAGTGCATAATAAAGACTACATAGTAGTGGTCACAACGATTTACCTAGTACACAAATACTACATCTCCAAAATATATACAAGGGTGTACATAAAAATGAATCTAGCTCTATATACAACACAATCATAACATAACATACTCAAGCTAATCCTAAGAGTTGACACTTAGCTAACAGATATGAAAACTGATAGGAAGTTCACCATAGAAGCATCAAGCAGAAGAACCTGAAATAACTCGGTCTGACCTGAGTATTATAAAATAATAAATGGGTCAGTTTAGTCTAAAATAACTGTTAGCTAGATGAATGATAAATAAAATGAACAAGATCTCAAAATATTTTCATCAAGTCAAAATATTGACAAATATCAAGCATACTTCAATAACTTCCAAATCACCAAATATTAGAATCCAAGACAGCTTCATAAAAGCAAATATACCCAAAATGATTTGATGATAACATGAATAACATTGTAACACCCCATAATTTGGCGTTAATTATTTCATTAGTTAGTTAGTAAATTAATTAGGCTCTGAAAATAGAATTTGTGCGAACGATGGAATTTGACCATGAAACTTGTACCATTGCATTTGTGGTAAAATTCTGAGAAAAATTCGTGTTTGGAGTTTTGCGATCGGAATCCAAACGATGAAGTTATGGATAAAAAAACGAATTCGAAACGAAAATAGTTAAATAAGAAATAACTAATGTTTTTAAATTAATTACCCGAGCCCACGGGCCGACCCATCATTGGGGATGGTCGACCCCTAGCGATCATCGATGACTCAAGGGTGGTCGACTGGTGGCGACCTAGCGGCTCCAGTAACTCTAGGTTGCAATGACCCAGATTTAATATACTTCGATCGAACGGTTCTGGTTGATTCTAATGCCTATAAATTCAGGCCTAACCCTCCCTTCTCTTCTCATATTTTTATGGAGGCAGTAGTGAAGCTCTTCCATTTTTTCTTCTCCAATTTCTTTCTAAATTATAAAAGATTAGATATTTGTATCTATATTCATAAAAATCAAAGAAGAGTAGAAATCTAATAAAAAAGAGAATCAAATATATGCGTATTTGAGGTAATATATATATATATATATATTCAGGTAATTTATGTGTATATATATATTGTATCTATTTTCCCTTCCAATCCCAAATCTCTTCTCAGATCTATAATTCTATTATATATATAGATACCATTTTATACATATCTCTTGGATTAAAAAGGATTTGGAGATGAATCAAATGATTTACTTCAGATCTGCAGATTTGGATCGCTTTTAAAAGGTGAGTGGAAAATTTTACAGATTGTTATAATATGAAAATTATTCAGTTGGTGTTTATTTGATTTTTATGCCTAATTGGATAATTATTTCTGAGTTGTAGGCAATGAATAGAATAAGATCCGAATATAACAAATATCGCCTACATATTCTTGTTTATGAATTGATATAGCATTGTATACAACCTGATCTAGAAATAAATCCCAAAAGTATGAATTTAGAATATTAATTTGAATGAAATTTATCCTAGATCTGAAATAGGTCGTATAATAATGTTATAAATTTGGATTATTACCATAATCTTGTTAGAATGTAAACTTTTCTACGTTTGGAATTGTTGGAATTTAGATCCGTTTAATATTTGTAGATTAGTTTGATTTCATTTCCTTTTAGAAAGATACAGTGTTTGGTCTAACAAGGAATAGATGCAAATAGAAAGAGAAAGAGATGTGTAAAGTATGAATTCATTATAGTTTACAATGTCTATTTCAATAATAAAAAGAAATGATTATTCCCTATAATTTCAAATGATGCAATCTTTTATATTTTAAAGTGAAATTGATTTGGACTAATCTATGGAAATTATAATGGATAATCCTTTTAGATATGATTCCAATAATTTAACATAGAAAAGTATATTTTAGTAAAGGTATATAACTAGAACATGTTTGATAAAAGTAAATATTGTACGTAATAATTGCTCTTATAACAATAAAATAAAAAGCTAATAACGATGCTTGCACGTAATATTCGCATTAGGATAATTAACTAATGAGAAAAGAATTTAAAAGGTCTTAACTCCAAAAAATGATAATAAATATGGGAGTTGCAATAATTTGATAGGGTAAATGGATTAATGTGACTGATAAATAAAGAAGTTGAATTGATAAAAATGGAATAGATATAAAAGGTTACTAATTTGAAATTAGTAATCATACATAAATGTCTTAGGAAATATCCGCTAGGATTATGGACAAATTGACATTTATGAGCATTAAACGGGGATTTATGGGTAGCTAAATATTTAAGGTAAATTTTATTGCCTTAAATAAAAAGGGAATTAGTAAGCTAAGTCCAATGTCTACCTGAGATAACATAAATAAAGGCTTAGGATGGTTAATTGGACTTAGTGGGTTAATGATGTGAGGTCAGTAGATTCACTCGATGGAAGACTGCCCTTCACTTTGAGGCAATCAACAGTCGGGTGTACTTACTATTATTGTGAGATATCATTAATCCATCGACCCATGATGACATTGGAGATTGGGCTTGTTTTTAATTGGAAAATATTAAATGGTCCAAATTTAGAATTAGGAGCGGTGAGGGATATCTCCATAGGGGTTCACTTCTGGTTTGAGATATTAAGCAGCTGAAGGGTCCACCTCTCTCGTAAATGAAAGTATTAAGTAGCATAGTGAGATTCCAAATAAATAAATAAGGATGTCTCTAAAAAGGGACTACTTTAGTATTGAGGTCTTAAGTGGATGAAGGTCTACCTCCCTACCGAAAGAAGTAACCAAATGAGATGCCATATTTATAATTAAAGCCTAAGAGTGGATATCTCGGGAAGGATTCGCTTTGGGTTTGGGGTCTTAATTGACTATAATGATCTCCTCTTTACTATAAAAGAAGTATTAAGTGGCCCAATGAGATTTCCAAGTAATGACAGCTAGATAGTACCGTTGAGGAGCACGCTTCTAGAGGTAAGTCTTAAATGACAAGGTCTGCCTATTTTCCACTAGGAAATATTAAGTGGCTTGGGTACAGTCTCTTACATTACTAAAGCTGAAATAATAATAGTACCATTTAGGAGCACGCCTTGGGGATAGGTCTTAAATGATGGGGTCTGCCTTAGTTAAGGTTTTAAATGACCAGAGTCTGCCTATTTTCTAATAAAAAGGTATTAGGTGGCTTGGGTACTATTAATTGCATGATTACGATTTTATCGACAATTGATGCGGTAACAGTTGGACATTAAATGTTAGAAGCCTTAAATAGTGGTTAGAGGTCTTGTAACTAGGACTCATTGACTATTGATAACATTGTTAGGAAACCACCTTGGGAATAGGTCTTAAATGACGGGGTCTATCTCGATTAAGGTCGTAAATGACAAAGTCTGTCTATTTCTCTTTTTAAAGTATTATAGAAGCCTGCTTCATATTTAGAATTACTAAGTGGTTAATGGGTTTTGAAGTATTAAGTGGGTGATATGGCTTCATTATTATTTCGTAACTTGGGAAGGGGTAAGTATGTAATCGTGTGTGCAATGCGAGGTTAGATTAGAATTGCCAACCTAAATGGACATAACAATTAAATGGAAACCTATTGGTATAAGTTTATGTTATGGACAGTTTATATTTTTCCAATCACCGGACCTTGTTGGAATGTTTATGCTTACGTGATAGAGGGTCCCTACATTGTGAACGGTGGCGAAGCTTTGTCTCTTGCCCCTACACGGCCCGACAATGTGGGTTGGTTGACAATCGAGATGCTGGCCGTAAAACAAGGAAGTATGGGGTTACCATTTATAGCCACGCCCCTTAAGGGGTGATTGGTTGGGTTATTACATTTGGTATCAGAGCCCTAGATTAGTAGATCAGAGGGATTAGGGTAAATTGAGAGAACGTATTTGTAATTTCCTATCTAGTAATATTATATTTTTACACTAGATTCTAAGAGTTCCGACTATAGGAGTAGTTATAGTTCCACTCCGGAGGAATGGGCAAAGCAACTATGAGTTGGAAATATCTTAGAGCTAAGATTTTCACGTCGACTTCAAAGTATCCCATGGAGTGCTGGCGATGTCTAAAGCACTTTTAATGAAGAGCACGCTTATGACATATGACTGAATCCCAAAAACTGGAGGTGATCGACTTGATGGTTGAGATTCTAGCTACCTTGTGATTTTGGATTTTGAGTTCCAGTCGGAGACATGCAATTATTCCAGATGAATGGAAAATTAGATTATGTATGTCGCAATTGTCCGGAAGCAAGTCTTTGCTCGGGCACATTCATTAAACACCTGTTTGATGGCAAAACCAGATTTTTATTTGAATAATTAATGTCAATTCTTTAGTCTAAAACCTATGAGAGAATTTTTAAAAAGTATATTTTGGAAATGCCTTAGATTTTTGAAAAAGGGGTTTTCAAAGGATTTCTTTTTCCCCAAAGATTTACTTTGGAAATTTTGTGTTTTGGGAAAGTTTTGAAATTTTAATTTTTCAAAGAAACACGTATACCACTAGATTGGTCGTGTTAAGAAATTCTGGTTTATAAAAGATTAATTCTTTAAATCCTTAATATTTATATGTATGTATCAGTAAAGGCTTATTACTGATTTCTGGTAAGAAAATAGTTTTCCAAATTTGGGAAGTTTGTGTTTTAAAAAGGTTTTTGGAAACCCTAAAATATTTAAATATATAAGTTTGACTTTTAAGGGAAGTTTTGGTATGAAGTGGTTTCTGTCATTTAGAAACAAAATAAAGGAGCGTATATTTAGCTAGGTGATTTTTCGGTTTATAAAAACGAGGGTTTTTATATTTTCTCTCTTTAAGGTATAGACAAAATAGGAATGACATTCAACTTTATCGAGGTATGAAGTCTGAAGTGTTGTCAAACCCACCAGCTATTGGAAGAAATATTTATGTGTGAAGTAGGCACATGATAAACAACTGGAATATTTTTGGGCTTTTGGAAATGTTATTGGTCGCAACAGTTTTGCTGAGGCTATTGCAATCTTGCCAAGGAAGGGTCTACACGGTAAGGTGGATATCGTTGTGTGGAAGGAAGAATTATTCTGGATGGGTTAAGCTAAAGATGGTGTGCGGAACGGTCGTTAGAATATTAATTAATTTAACCGGCTCTATTGGGTCCAAGTTCAGGCCATGCCAAAATTTGGGCTAGCGGTCGACCAGTTAATCTAATAACGGTCGACCGCTTGGAGGATTCGCACCGATCCCGAAATTGGAACGCGACTATAAGTCACGTCCAAACCTCCAGCCACTACACCCCCTCACTCTCTTCCTCATCTTCAATTTTTATAGCAGAACCCATTCCACCTCTCATTTCCTCCGCTTAACCAAATCCTCTCTCCTTCATTTTTCCACCATACGATACCAAAATTCTTGCGTGTCAGATCTTCCTCACCAATACTCCGGATCTAAACCCATTTCTCACTTTTCCAACCGCCTCTCAGATCTTCCGATTCGAGACTTATGAGCGGGAATATTACCCACACTGCATCTGTCTTTATGATGCACAGATGTCGCATAATTTCGATGATGGCAATAACTATATTGAGTCCGAGGTGAAGGGAGCTCGTATTAAGATGTCAGATGATGATCTTGCTGAGATTTTAGAGATATCTACAGTAGGCATAGATTTGGATAACATAGAGATGCTGATCCTGAGATTCTACAATGGATCTTTTTTGGAAATGTCGGTGATTGTAGGATCGATAATTTACGATCGTTGGCCCGTCTCGTCGTGCGCATCATTTAGCACAACATCATTCCGAAGACGGGGAGCCTCGACTAGATCTACACCTCAGTGTGGAAGGGCATAGCTGTTAAATAGGCTCGTGTGTTGATGCTCCATATGGTCGATTAGAGAATTGGTACCCCGGGGACTCATTTTCTATATTTCCACTTGCTCACTCGAGTGTTTGGGCATTACAGGGTAAATTTGAGTAGAGAGCCAGTAGTAAGGAAGGTATCTCCCGCCATCGACCAGATCACCATTAAGTGGATGAATATTCCTTTACAGCCTGCCACACCACCTGTACCACCACTAGAGCCGTAGCACCAACAATAGAAGATAGCGCAGGCGTCGAGGGATATATGAGTCCTAAGCTTTCTGATATCCGTCAGGTTCAAGTAGAGCACCGAGAGAGTAGGACGGAGCAGCAACGCTAATGGCGTAAGATTGGGTGTATAGCCACCATGCTATGACCATTCCACGGTAGCGACAATGGCTCGAGCTCCAGCTCCAACCGTGGAGCAAGACCTTCTCACAGTTCTTATGTGGTGTTTTATTTAGGATTGTTGTATCTTTTTATTTCCAGCATTTGTTCTTTTCTTTTGGTTTGTTGGGTTGTAAAACTGTTAGTTTTCTCTTATAAAAAGCACGAACAATATTATGAGTTTCTATTCATTTTCTGTGTTATTGTTTCTAGATATGCGAACCACTCCTACATATATATGCATAGTAAAGAAACCATATAAATATGGGAATCTCAGAAAGAAACTTAACTAACAGTAAATGCACTGTAAGACTGGAAGTTTAGAATAATTGGAAATTTTAGCGAAGGACATGACAAAATAGCACGGGTCATTGCTCATGTTCCTTAAAAACTAAAATTTTGAATAACAGACGTGTTGACATTTTTAAATAAAATGTCAAATTTCTGGATAAAGATTAGTTGATGAATTTTGGAATTTGGTTTATGTGCTTAGCACATAACCGACTTCCGACTACATTGAAAGTATGACTTGATTTATCAAAATTTTTAAGAAGGAAAATATTTTGAAAAATTTCCCCTTGATTTGAAAAGTTCTCATTTGAAAAAGAAAAGGAAAGGAAAAAAGAAAGAGAGGAAGTAAGAAAAAGTATCGTATTTTAGTTATTTCTGACTGTTAAATTATTTCTAGATTTTTTATTCAAAATTTTATTTAAAGGGAAAATGTACGTCTAAATATTTTGGGATTTTATTTTTTAAATGACATATAAATTTGAAAACCGAGAAAGATTTTTGTAAAAAATTTGATTTTGAAGGCCATATGTTAGGTGTCGGGAAGACAAACAGAGTTAGAATTTGCGAATTTAGCAGTGCATTAGGGTCGACGATGCGCTAAATGCAAGCATAATAAGGAAAAAGCTGTTTTAGCCTTGAAATTTCTATTTCTATACCTTGTCGCGTGCAAGTCTATTTTTAGACTTACTTTCGTTTTATAGCTTGAAATAAGCCTCTTTATGCGTTTTTGAAATGACCCACTTCTTTCTATTCCAATTTATGTGATTTTTGTGAGTTTTTTTTTAAGACAAGTGATCACTTCTTTAATTCATTTCCGCCAAGATCCAAAATCTTACCAATATAAAAATATTAGTACATGAATCAAAACATGTCATTTATATATATGAAGATATATAAATGTTCCTTTGCCCATCATAGTAATTAAAATTGCAAAGAAAAATCAATCACATAATATTCTCATATCTGAGAGATGTTATGTCACATAGCTTCTTTCTGGTTTTAATTTTTTTTCCTTTAACAAGCTAAATTCTTTCTTAATTTAAATAATATTCTTTTAATATTTTCTTATTCTATTTTTCAGCTTGTTTCTTAATCCGATTGATTAATTTCCAGATTTTTAGTCAATTCTTTCCTTTCATTTGTGAAATCAGGAGTTTAACACTTATAGTTTTTCTTTTGAATTTCATATTAAGTGTTAAAACAACTCAAGCTTGTGAGTTTAGCCCGGGGTACTTATTCCTTTCACTAATAATATTTTTATGTCATGCACAAATACTTATATCTAGATTCAAATGTATGTAACAGTCCCATTATTATTGTGGTAGTAGTGTGAATTAGAGCCCAGTCAGTGTAAAAACAATACAAGTAAACAAATGCTAACTTAATCTGGCATACCAAGTAAAATTTTGCACATATATGTAAACATCATGTTCCAGACAATTCATTTAAAGGATTAAACCCAAATGAGACTGTGGTGCAGACCTCTAATGGGTATTGAATGATGGCTATTGACATAAACTAGGTTGCAGTAAGGTAATGGTCATGCTTAACCTTCAACCAAATTATTTGATATTGTAGACTCTTAAAGTCTAAATAAGACCAAATACAAACATACTTGAATCTTGTATTTAGGTAATAAAATGTGTTAAGCATAGTGCTGTGAGACTTACAAGTATTACCAAAATGCATATGGATCTTCTTCACAAAGCAATGCAAACCTCTCCTAAAATTTAAATGCCTAGTCTAAAAATTACAAATTTCATTTGCAGGTTTGACATATATACTTATATCAATTATAAGTCATGTTCATGCATTTCTGGTTAGCCCAGTTTTGGTTCAACTCAGTCTTTAAAATATTCATTGATTGTTCTATATTCCTTTCTTCCTATAATTATTTATACTTTCGCATTTTAAAAGTTCATCAGACATTACCAAGGGAGACATGATCACATATAAAATTATATGACCTGATCCCCTATATCATACTTCACCAGAGATTATCCAGATCAGTTACTTGAAACAGAAACTCACAAATGCACATATATAATACTAAAATTCTTACATATCCTTTACTCAGAAAAACAAACACATATCAATCCAGAAAATACTTAAATGTTAATGAAGTTTTTGCCTGGCCTATTTATTACAGCATTTCTGCCAAATTCCTTAAGCATTCTAAATTCAAGTAAATCTTCAATTGTCCATGCATGCAAGTTTCTTATGCTTCCTTTCCTGCAGCAACATCTAGAGCTGCCTCAATAAAAATGAGACACCCCAAATGTTACAAAGCAACAAATAGGGTCAGAAATAAAATTCTGGTATGAGTGAAATCATTATTAAATCAACTTAAAAATTCTTAAAACTGTGCAGAGTATATATATTTTTGACACTATTCAATTTCATGTTAAACCTGAGCATATGTGCATTCAAATTCATCTAACAAACATACACCCAAGCATTCATCCATTCAATCCATTCAGTTGTACATGTACAAGCTCCTATGGATTTTAGCTTCTTAAAATCCATAGCATAACCTTTCAATCCCATTTTATATTTTATATGGTCTAAACTCTTGCCTTTGAACACAAAGTGTGCATTGCAAAGGACTCAATTCTGTTAACCTTTGCATAGAGGCCTTCAGGACTTGAACAAGTCATGCACATACCCATTATCCACCTGATGATGAGTAGATCAAGGCACCTCTCCTAAATTACTTTGTAATTTAGAGACCATGTCTATATATTCATTTGAGGAATTTTTTCTTTTAATTCTAGAAATACTTTTGTATTCCTTTCTTTATTTCATAAGTCAGGAATTGTAATTTCCTTAAAAATCATATCCAAACATACCAAACATTCATATAAAATTTCACAACCCAATTCAAAGTCATTTCTGCTAGATTACTTTTTTTAAATCTTGCTAGTACAACGGTTTCTAGAAATTTTCCTTGCTCATATAAATCTACTAAAATTATAAGAAATACCATATTTGTTTCTACTGTGAGCATAGGATATGGTTTTGAGAAAAACCCATAAAACATTTTAGCTTTTGATCTGAACAAATCAGCACATAAATAATTTATTGCATTGTTCATCTCAAATTTAAAACAATCTAGACATAAGCATGAACCTCCTTTGTTCACACTGCCTAGCTTATTTTCCAGTAATACCCTACTTCACAATAAAATGCATTTATCTTACTATACATATTTACAAACTGATATTTTAAGGTACTGGATCCATAACAGAGATCATGGTATTTTCTTATAAAACAATCAAACAAAACAGATCAAAGCATCAACTAGAGATTTATCAAAACACCAACCATTCTCAGCATTCATTTATTCAGAAAAACAAAATTGATTAAGCACAAAATAAAATGGCTGCCCTTAACTTGGGTCTTAATGCCTTAGCCTCATGAGATTGATTAATCACTCACCTTTCTCTTCTTTTCTCCGAGAATGCCTAAGCTTGAAAACAGTGTTAGCTCTTTTCTTTTTGAATTCAACTTCTGTTTTTCCTCCTTAGAGAAAACCCCTGCTTTCCCTTTTTATTTAAATCATTTTACTAGGGTTTTACTAAAGGAAAAACCTATTTTATCCTCATATTACTCAGAGAATTATGTGTGTGTTGTTATGGCTAAATGTGCCATTTTCTCTTGGTTTCTATTTCTGGTAAAAGCAGCTATCCACTGCTTTTCCTGTGTGCATGCAATTTGCATGATTCATTTGCATATTATTTTCATGTGGCTTATTTTCACAATACCTTTCATTATTTCTGAGTTATTTCTCATTCCTAGCTATTATCTCAGCCTATTTGTTTACTCTTGATTTATTTCAAAAATGCATCCATACTAATAAATATTACTTGACTGATTTCTATGCATTTTTAATTATCAAGGGGATTTTTATTTTATCATCCCATACTTCTCTAACCATATGTGTATTTTTCTATACAATATACACATATGTACAGGTTATGTGAATTTTAGAATACATTTCATACTTAATCATTTTCTCCTTATCACTTAATTGTTGAAAACAATTTTCTCCTTACTGAATTATTTTATTTTCTTTTAATATTCATTTTCAAGTTATTTATATAATTCATATATATATATACACAAAAATATGTGAATATAAAGCTCCTCTTTACTCAGTTATCTTTCTCCCCATTTTTTTCTTTATTTTCTCTAACAATCATTCCCTCACCTATTTACCTCATTCATTCTTGGTATTTATTTTCCATTATCTGTTTTTCTTTAAAGAAATTTTTATTCTCAAAAATTTTGGGTCTTCACATACTCTCCTCCTAAAAGGAATTGTGTCCCACAATTACATATATATTGGTTTATTAGTATATTTCCAACATATCTGAAATACATTTATCTAAGATCAGTCAAATATTCTTAAATAATATTTAAAGTTATCACAGTTCTAGACATACCTTCAAGCAGAAAACAGATTAGGATACTTATCCTTCATCCTATCTTCAGCCTCCCATGTGCAGTCATTACCATCCAAACTCCATTGGATTTTAACTAGTTTAATTATTTTATTTCTCAGTTTCTTTTCTTCTCTAGCCACAATGCCCACTGGTTCCTTTTTATAAACAAGATTTTCTTGAATTTCAACATGTGTAGGAGATTCAAGAATGGACTCTTTATCATGCACCCATTTTCTCAATTGGGATACATGAAATACATCATGTATTTTGCTCAATTCCTCTGGTAACTTCAACCTATAAGCTAAAGTCCTATTCTTTGAACAATTTCATATGGTCCTATATACCTTGGTGATAGTTTCCCTGCTTTGCCAAATCTCAATATTTTCCTCATTGGTGATACTTTGAGAAACACATAGTCTCCCACCTCAAATTCTACTGGCCTTTTCCTTTTATCTGCATATGCTTTCTGTCTCTCTTGAGATACTTTCATTCTTTGCCTCACCAATTCAATTCTTGTAGAAGTTTCTTTTATATGTCTGGTCCAATCAACACCCTTTCACTAGCCTCCATCCAACATGTAGGAGATAAACAAGGATTTCCATACAAAGCCTCAAATGGAGCCATTCCTATGGTGGACTGGTAGCTATTATTATAAGCAAATTCAGCTAAATAAATATGATCCTCCCAGTTACCTCCAAAATCAAGTATGCATGCTCTAAGCAAATCTTCTAAAACCTTATTAACAATCTCAGTTTGCCCATCTGTTTGTGGGTGGTAGGCTGTGCTTAGGCTTAGTTCTGTCCCCATAGCTTCTTGAAAGCTACTCCAAAACCTTGAAGTAAACAAAGTATCTCTATCACTAATGATAGTCATGGGGATGCCATGCAACCTCACTATCCCTTTCACAAATAACTGAGCTAGTTTATGGGCATTTCTGTTTGAATTTATGGGAATGAAGTGTGTTGTTTTTGTGAGTCTATCAACCACTACCCAAATACTATCATTGCCCCTTCTTTTTCTTGGTAAACCATCCACAAAATCCATTGAAATGCTTTCCCACTTCCAGGTAGGCACTTCCAAAGGTTGTAGCAAACCTGAGGGTCTTTGATAATTTGCCTTAACTTGTTGGCATGTAAAACAATTTGCCACATATCTTGCCACTGCTCCTTTCATTCCTGGCCACTAGTAATTCCTCTTGAGATCATGGTACATTTTTGTACCACCTGGATGGATAGTATATTTTGTTTTGTGATGCTCATCCATAACTTCTTGCTTCAGTTTCTCTACATTTGGCAGACAGAGCTTCCCCTTTTTCCTTAAGTATCCTTTATCATCTACTTCATAATTCTCTACTGTCATGCCTTGTGATAACATGTCCTTTTTCTCCTTTAAATTTGTATCTTGATTTTGCATTTGTCCTATTTTATCAACCAGTGTTGACATTAAAGAAATGAGGCTTAATTTACCATATTCAATCATATCACTGTGTGCCTTATCTGATACTCCCATTTCTTCTTTTATTTCCACTTCACTAAGGATTGTCAAATCCTTGAATTCAGTCATCATTAAGCTTGCCAATTTTGCTTGATGCCTACTCAATGCATCTGCCACTTTGTTAGCTTTTCCAGGGGTATACAATATGTCAAGATCATAGGCAGCTAGAAATTCTACCCACCTATGTTGCCTCATGTTCAAGTCTTTTTGGGAAAAAAAATATTTAAGTGACTTGTGGTCAGTAAACAATTCAAACTTAGCACCTAATAAGTAATGTCTCCATAGTTTCAATGCATATACTACAGCAGCTAGTTCTAAGTCATATGTAGCATACCCAGTTTCATTTGTCTTGAGTTGCCTTGATGCATATGCTATGACTCTACCATGTTGCATAAGCACTGCGCCTAATCCAGATCCACTAGCATCTGTGTAAACCACTAGCCCTTCATTACCATCTGGAACCTGTAAGACTGGAGCTTCCACCAGTGCCTTCTTTAGTGATGAAAAAGCTTGTTCACACTTCTCTGTCCACACATATGGTTGCTCCTTTTTAGTTAACTTGGTCAATGGAATGGCTATCCTTGCAAAGTCTTTTATAAACCTTCTGTAGTAGCCTGCCATTCCCAAAAATGATCTCACCCCAGTCACTGATTTTGGCCTACTCCAAGATTGCACTGCCATCACCTTAGTTGGGTCTACACCAACCCCTTGTTGTGATACAATGTGCCCCAAAAATTTTACTTCATTCTGCCAAAATGTACACTTAGAGAATTTGGCTTTTAAATCATGTGCTCTCAGTGTAGACAAAACCAGATGCAAGTGTTTTGCATGATCTTCTTCTGATTTTGAATACACTAATATGTCATCAATAAAGACAACCACAAATTTGTCTAGATAATCTCTAAATGTTCTATTCATTAAATCTACAAAATATGATGGTGCATTTGTCAATCCAAAAGGCATCACCAAAAATTCATATAATCCATACCTTGTGTTGAAGGCAGTATACTTAATGCTTTCTTCCTCTACCTTCATCTGGTGAAACCCAGAGGCTAAATCTAGCCTTGAAAAGATCTTTGCTCCATTTAATTGATCAAATAGATCATCAATTCTGGGGAGTGGGTATTTGTTCTTGATGGTGACTTTATTTAGTTCTCTATAATCAATACACATTCTTAGTGTACCATCATGCTTTCTCACAAACACCACTGGAGAACCCCAGTTTGATCTGCTAGGCCTTATGAAGCCTTTCTGCTCCAATTCTTCCAGCTGTTGTTTCAATTCTATTAATTCTTTTGGACCCATTCTAGTAGGATTCTTGATGATAGGACTTGATCCAGGAATTAATCTTATTTAAACTCAACTGGTCTATTTTCTGGAACACCCATGACTTCACCAAAGTCATCTGGGTATTCATTTATAATTTTTATGTCTTCCAGTGTTAATTCTTTCTCAGTCATGCTACATATGTGGTTAAAGTAATTGATTTTAGCAACTTCACTCATGACTATAATATTTTTACCATTTTCTGTTTTCAGAGAAATAGTAAAATTTTCTAAGTTTAAAATTGCTTAGTATTTTCTTAGCCAATCCACTCCTAGAATAATTCCTATTCCAGGATATTTTAGCACAAACAAATCAGAATTAAACATACTTCCACCTATGTTTAACTCTACTCCCAAACATTTAATCCCTAACATGCAAGAACTACCTAGCGGGCTTTGAATAAACAAGGGATTATCAACTAAATAGCATGTGAGAGTCAGTTTATTCACTATGTCTTGGGATATTAGTGAATGTGTTGCTCCAGTGTCATATATAACTGAGATGGGGTGATCTTTAATTAGAAGTATACCTTCCAATTGTCCAGAACTTCCCACTACAGTTGCTTTTGCTTTGCCCTCAAGTGCTCCTACCTTTGCTCCCTTTTTGAATTCTGGGCAGTTTCTTTTAATATGACCTTCTTTCCCACAGTTATAGCAGCTAAATGGTGCCTTCTTGGCTGCTTGACACCTATTAATCATGTGTCCTTCTTTGCCACAATTATAACAAGTAACCTTCTTCTTAGCTTCCCCAGTGGCTGCTCCCTCCATTTTCTTATCCATATTCTTTTTGTCATAGGGATGTGCTCTATTTTTCCCTTTCTTTTGATTGTTAGCCCTCATGCTCCTAAATTTTTCCCTTGCATTGTCATGTTGTTCAAAAGAAAGAGCAAGGTCTATGACTTGATCAAATGTTTTATCCTTGTATGGTAACATTGCTCTACTCAGACCTCCATTTAATCCTTGGATAAATCTTGAATTCTTTAATTCTTCATCTCCTATGAGCATAGTTCCATACTTGGACAAACTCTCAAATTTTTGAGTGTATTCAGTCACACTCATTGGTCCTTGCCTCAGCCTTATGAATTCCTCAAGCAATGTTGCTTTAGCTGTTGCTGGAACAAACCTTGTCTCAAGCATCTCCTTGAATTGATCCCATGTTATCTCATTTTCTGGCCTTCCTGTGATGATCACTTCCCACCAATCTAATGCTGCTCCTTTGAGTCTCCTTGAAGCTATCTGCCTCTTTCTTTGGTCATTAATTTGCATATCTGCAAATATCCTTTCCAAAGTTCTCAACCATGTCTGCACTCCCATAACTCCCTCAGTGCCTTCAAAATCCTTGCCTCATAAATTTGAAAATGTCTTCAATAGCTTAGCTAATTCCTCATGAGGATTCTCTTCCCTGTGCACTGCTCCTTCTCTAAATGCTCGCACCAAATCTTGCAAATTGACCATTGGTGTTGTATTGGAGGGTCCTGCTCCATGACTTGGTGGTCTTCCTACCATGATTCACTATTCAATTGCATAGCTAGTTAGTCATATTTCTATTTTAATTATTTTCTGAAATTTATTTCTACTGTGGATATTTATTTCTATCATTACTATATTTTTTTTAGAATTTTATCCATACAAGATGATTGGATAATACATTTATGCTATGTTTTAACAACATAGCTCTGATACCAACTGAAATGACACACTTCTTTCTATTCCAATTTATGTGATTTTTGTGAGTTTTTTTAAGACAAGTGATCACTTCTTTAATTCATTTCCCCCAAGATCCAAAATCTTACCAATATAAAAATATTAGTACATGAATCAAAACATGTCATTTATATATATGAAGATATATAAATGTTCCTTTGCCCATTAGAGTAATTAAAATTGCAAAGAAAAATCAATCACATAATATTCTCATATCTGAGAGATGTTATGTCACATAGCTTCTTTCTGGTTTTAATTTTTTTTCCTTTAACAAGCTAAATTCTTTCTTAATTTAAATAATATTCTTTTAATATTTTCTTATTCTATTTTTCAGCTTGTTTCTTAATCCGATTGATTAATTTCCAGATTTTTAGTCAATTCTTTCCTTTCATTTGTGAAATTAGGAGTTTAAAACTTATAGTTTTTCTTTTGAATTTCATATTAAGTGTTAAAACAACTCAAGCTTGTGAGTTTAGCCTGGGGTACTTATTCCTTTCACTAATAATATTTTTATGTCATGTACAAATTATATCTGGATTCAAATGTATGTAACAGTCCTATTATTATTGTGGTAGTAGTGTGAATTAGAGCCAGTCAGTGGAAAAACAATACAAGTAAACAAATGCTAACTTAATCTGGCATACCAAGTAAAATTTTGCACATATATGTAAACATCATGTTCCAGACAATTCATTTAAAGGATTAAACCCAAATGAGACTGTGGTGCAGACCTCTAATGGGTATTGAATGATGGCTATTGACATAAACTAGGTTGCAGTGAGGTAATGGTCATGCTTAACCTTCAACCAAATTCTTTGATATTGTAGACTCTTAAAGTCTAAACAAGACCAAATACAAACAGACTTGAATCTTGTATTTAGGTAATAAAATGTGTTAAGCATAGTGCTGTGAGACTTACAAGTATTACCAAAATGCATATGGATCTTCTTCACAAAGCAATGCAAACCTCTCCTGTAATTTAAATGCCTAGTCTAAAAATTACAAATTTCATTCGCAGGTTTGACATATATACTTATATCAATTATAAGAGTCATGTTCATGCATTTCTGGTTAGCCCAGTTTTAGTTCAACTCAGTCTTTAAAAGATTCATTGATTGTTCTATATTCCTTTCTTCCTATAATTATTTATACTTTCCCATTTTAAAAGTTCATCAGACATTACCAAGGGAGACATGATCACATATCAAATTATATGACCTGATCCCCTATATCATACTTCACCAAAGATTATCCAGATCAGTTACTTGAAACAGAAACTCACAAATGCACATATATAATACTAAAATTCTTACATATCCTTTACTCAGAAAAACAAACACATATCAATCCAGAAAATACTTAAATTTTAATGAAGTTTTTGCCTGGCCTATTTATTACAACATTTCTTCCAAATTCCTTAAGCATTCTAAATTCAAGTAAATCTTCAATTGTCCATGCATGCATGTTTCTTATGCTTCCTTTCCTGCAGCAACATTTAGAGCTGCCTCAATAAAAATGAGACACCCCAAATGTTACAAAACAATAAATAGGGTCAGAAATAAAATTCTGGTATGAGTGAAATCATTATTAAATCAACTTAAAAATTCTTAAAACTGTGCAGAGTATATATATTTTTGACACTATTCAATTTCATGTTAAACCTGAGCATATGTGCATTCAAATTCATCTAACAAACATACACCCAAGCATTCATCCATTCAATCCATTCAGTTGTACATGTACAAGCTCCTATGGATTTTAGCTTCTTAAAATCCATAGCATAACCTTTCAATCCCATTTTATATTTTATATGGTCTAAACTCTTGCCTTTGAACACAAAGTGTGCATTGCAAAGGACTCAATTCTGTTAACCTTTGCATAGAGGCCTTCAGGACTTGAACAAGTCATGCACATACCCATTATCCACCTGATGATGAGTAGATCAAGGCACCTCTCCTAAATTACTTTGTAATTTAGAGACCATGTCTATATATTCATTTGAGGAATTTTTTCTTTTAATTCTAGAAATACTTTTGTATTCCTTTCTTTATTTCATAAGTCAGGAATTGTAATTTCCTTAAAAATCATATCCAAACATACCAAACATTCATATAAAATTTCACAACCCAATTCAAAGTCATTTCTGCTAGATTACTTTTTTTAAATCTTGCTAGTACAACGGTTTCTAGAAATTTTCCTTGCTCATATAAATCTACTAAAATTATAAGAAATACCATATTTGTTTCTACTGTGAGCATAGGATATGGTTTTGAGAAAAACCCATAAAACATTTTAGCTTTTGATCTGAACAAATTAGCACATAAATAATTTATTGCATTGTTCATCTCAAATTTAAAACAATCTAGACATAAGCATGAACCTCCTTTGTTCACACTGCCTAGCTTATTTTCCAGTAATACCCTACTTCACAATAAAATGCATTTATCTTACAATACATATTTACAAACTGATATTTTAAGGTACTGGATCCATAACAGAGATCATGGTATTTTCTTATCAAACAATCAAACAAAACATATCAAAGCATCAATTAGAGATTTATCAAAACACCAACCATTCTCGGCATTCATTTATTCAGAAAAACAAAATTGATTAAGCACAAAATAAAATGGCTGCCCTTAACTTGGGTCTTAATGCCTTAGCCTCATGAGATTGATTAATCACTCACCTTTCTCTTCTTTTCCCTGAGAATGCCTAAGCTTGAAAACAGTGTTAGCTCTTTTTTTTTTTTTGAATTCAACTTCTGTTTTTCCTCCTCAGAGAAAACCCCTTCTTTCCCTTTTGATTTAAATCATTTTACTAGGGTTTTACTAAAGGAAAAACCTATTTTATCCTCATATTACTCAGAGAATTATGTGTGTATTGTTATGGCTTAATGTGCCATTTTCTCTTGGTTTCTATTTCTGGTAAAAGCGGTTATCCACTGCTTTTCCTGTGTGCATGCAATTTGCATGATTCATTTGCATATTATTTTCATGTGGCTTATTTTCACAATACCTTTCATTATTCCTGAGTTATTTCTCATTCCTAGCTATTATCTTAGCCTATTTGTTTACTCTTGATTTATTTCAAAAATGCATCCATACTAATAAATATTACTTGACTGATTTCTATGCATTTTTAATTATCAAGGGGATTTTTATTTTATCATCCCATACTTCTCTAACCATATGTGTATTTTTCTATACAATATACACATATGTACAGGTTATGTGAATTTTAGAATACATTTCATACTTAATCATTTTCTCCTTATCACTTAATTGTTGAAAACAATTTTCTCCTTACTGAATTATTTTATTTTCTTTTAATATTCATTTTCAAGTTATTTATATAATTCATATATGTATATATATACACAAAAATATGTGAATATAAAGCTCCTCTTTACTCAGTTATCTTTCTCCCCATTTTTTTCTTTATTTTCTCTAATAATCATTCCCTCACCTATTTACCTCATTCATTCTTGGTATTTATTTTCCATTATCTGTTTTTCTTTAAAGAAATTTTTATTCTCAAAAATTTTGGGTCTTCACAGTTTTGTGCGTGGAAAATTTGGAGTAAATCTAGGACAGCAAAGAAATTTCCACTGTACTATGGGAATATGAAGATTATAGTGTGGTAAGAATGTTAAAGTCTCTACCTAAATCCCTTTTTCCGACGTAGGAGTAAAATTTAGGAAGTGATTTTTCCAATGCCTTAGATTGTTGGATGGTAGGAAGTGGATGCAAAATTAGTTGCTTCATACTTCTATTTGTAGGAGTATGAGGGTTTTGGTTGAAAAGATTTTTCAAAAAGATGCATACATGTAGAACTGCCAGTATATATGTAGGTTGTTTGTATCATGCTTTCAAAAATGTTTTCAAAAGAAATGCATTCATACAGAAGGATCCGATTTAGAATCATTATGCATACATATTTTCTTTATGGTGATACAATAATACATTATGCACGTTTGGTTGCAAAATTTGTTGTACACTCATAGTTGTGTAGTTTAGGATAATTAGAAGCCAAAACCTTGACTTAGTCATTGGTGAAATTTCGGGGACGAAATTCTTTTTAAGGGAGGAAGAATGTAACACCCTGTAATTTGGCATTAGTTTTTTAATTAGTTAGTTAGTAAATTAATTAGTTTCCAAAAGTGGAATTTGTGCAAACGATGGAATTTGACCATGAAACTTGCTCCATTGCGTTCGTAACGAAATTCTGAGCAACTTTCTTATTTGGAGTATTGCGATCGGAGTCCAAATGAAGTGTTATGGACGAAAAATAAATTCAAAATGAAAATAATTAAATAATAAATAATTAACATTTTTATATTAATTATCCGGGCCCACAGTCCGACCCACCATTAGGGACAATCGACCTCTAGCGGTCGACCGGTCACCCAAGGGCGATCAACCTGGCAGCTCTAGTAAACCTAGGCCGCAACGGCTCAGATTAATATATTTCGATCGAACGGTTCTGGTTGATTCTAGCGATTATAAATTCAGGCCTAACCCTCCCGCCTCTTCTCATATTTTTATAGAGGCATTGGCAAAGCTCTGCCATTTCTTCTTCTCCACTTTCTTTCTAAATCATAAAAGATAAGATATTTGTATCTATATTCATACAAATCGGAGAAGAGTAGAAATCTAATAAAAAGGAGAAGAGAATCAACCATATGCATATTTGAGGTAATATATATATATATATCTATTTTCTCTCCCAATCCAAAATCTCTTTTCAGATCTATAATTCTAATGTATGTATATACACTTTTATACATATCTCTTGGATTAAAAAGGATTTGGAGCTGAATCAAAGGTTCTGCTTTAGATCTGGAGATTTAGATCGCTTTTAAAAGGTGAGTGGAAAATTTGATAGATTGTTTATCCCATTGGTGTTTATTTGATTTTTGTGTCTAGTTGGATAATTATATATGAGTTGTAGGTAACGAATTGAATACGATCTGAATATAACAAATATCGCCTATATATTCTTGTTTATGAATTGATTTAGTATTATATACAACCTTATCCGGAAATCTGTCCTAAAAGTATGAATTTAGAATATTAATTTGAATGAAATTTATTCCAGATCTAAATATATAATGATGTTATAAATTTGGATTATTACCCTAATCTTATTAGAATGTTAACTTTTCTACGTCTGGAATTGTTGGAATTTAGATCCGTTTAATATTTGTAAATTAGTTTGATTTCTTTTCCTTTTAGAAAGATACACCGATTGATCTAACGAGGAATAGATGCAAATAGAAAGAGATGTATAAATTATGAATTCATTGTAGTTTACACTGTCTATTTCAATAATAAAAAGAAGTGATTATTCCTTTTAATTTCAAGCGATGCAATCTTTTATACTTTAAAGTTAAATTATTTTGGACTAATTTATGGAAATTATAACGGATAATCTTTTTAGATATGATTCCAATAATTTAACATGGAAAGTATATTCTAGTAAACGTATACAACTAGAACATGTTTGATAAAAGTAAATATTGTACGTAATCATTGGGCTTATAATAATAAAATAAAAAGCTAATAATGATGCTTGCGTGTAATATTCACGTTAGGATAATTAACTAATGAGAAAAGAATTTAAAAGGTTGTAACTCTAACAAATGTAATAAATATGGGAGTTGCAATAATTTGATAGGATAAATGGATTAATGAGACTGATAAATAAAGAAGTTGAATTGATAA
This sequence comes from Allium fistulosum, assembly GCA_030737815.1. Classification (NCBI taxonomy): domain Eukaryota; kingdom Viridiplantae; phylum Streptophyta; class Magnoliopsida; order Asparagales; family Amaryllidaceae; genus Allium; species Allium fistulosum. Next base: position 334,910,658 of record CM060906.1, read on the forward strand.
AAATGGAATAGATATAAAAGGTTACTAATTTGAAATTAGTAAGCATACCTAAATGTATTAAGAAATGTCCGTTAGGATTTTATAGACAAATTAACATTTATAAGCATTAAACGGGGATTTATGGGTAGCTAAATACTTAAGGTAAATCTTATTGTCTTAAATAAAAAAGGGAATTAGTAAGCTAAGTCCAATGTCTACCAAAGATAATATAAATAAAGACTTAGGATGGTTAATTGGACTTAGTGGATTAGTGATGCGAGGTCAGTAGAGTCACTCGATGGAAGACCCTTCACTTTGAGGATACCAGCAGTCATGTGTACTTACAACTGATGTGAGATATCACTAATCCAACGACCCATGAAGACGTGACAGGTTGGTCTTGCTTTCTTAATTGGAAAATATTTAACGGTCCAAATTTGGAATTAGGAGCGGTGAGGGATATCTCCATAGGGGTTTGCTTCTGGTTTGAGGTCTTAAGTGGCTGAAGGGTCCGCCTCTCTTCTAAATGGAAGTATTAAGTAACCTAGTGAGATTCCAAATAAATAAATAAGGACGTCTCTAAAAGGGTTTACTTCAGTGTTGAGGTCTTAAGTGGCTGAAGGGTCCACCTCTCTACCGAAAAAAGTAACCCAATGAGATGCCATATTTATAATTAAAGAGTGAGAGTGGATATCTCGAGAAGAGTTCGCTTTAGGTTTGGGGTCTTAAGTGACTATAATGTCCTCCTCTTTCCTATAAAAGAAGTATTAAGTAGCCCAATGAGATTTTCAAGCAATGAAAGCTAGATAGTACCGTCGATGAGCACGCTTCTGGAAGTAGGTATTAAATGAAAGGGTCTACCTATTTTCCACTGGGAAGTATTAAGTGGCTTAGGTATAGTCTCTTACATTTCTAAAGTTGAAATAATAATAGTACCAGTTAGGATCACGCCTTGGGTATAGGTCTTAAATGATGGGGTCTGCCTTAGTTAAGGTCTTAAATGACACAAGTCTGCCTATTTTCTAATAAAAAGGTATTAAGTGGCTTGGATACTGCTTATTACATGATTATGATTTTATCGGCGATTGATGCGGTAATAGTTGGACATTAAATGTCAGAAGCCTTAAATAGTGGTTAGAGGTCTTGTAGCTAAGACCCACTGACCATTGACAACATTGTTATGAAACCACCTTGGGAATAGGTCTTAAATGACGGAGTCTACCTTATTTAAGGTCGTAAATGACAAAGTCTGCCTATTTCTCTTTTAAAAGTATTATAGAATCCCACTTCATATTTAGAAGTACTAAGTGGCAATGGGTTTGGATGTATTGGGTGGTTGATATGGCTTCATTAGTATTTCGTACATTGGGAAGGGATAATTATGTAATCGTGTGTGCATGTAAGGTTAGATTAGATTTGCTAACCTAAATGGACATAACAATTAAATGGAAACCTATCGGTATAAGTTTATGTTATGGACATTTTATATTTTTCCAGTCACTAGAAAGTTGTTCTGACCCCTTTCTCATTACAACCCATAGGATAGATTTAAAGGAACATGTCACTAGAGCGGGATGTGCTTTGTTGTTGGAGAGTCTTCTTTCTCTCATGCTCGATGCTGATGTGACAATCTGATATCCAAGGAATACTATTAATTCCAAGATAATAGTCACGGTCAGAATTCCTATCCTATTATTGTTTCCGCTGTGAGTTTAGATTTCTATCAATATCCGATAATGCTCATGCTTATTTGCAAGTAACAAATCCAACGATCTGCGCTTTGTTGGACTTGGGTTTTGATTTTTGTCGAAATTTAGCCAAACTCCAAGATTGGTAAATAAATTCACCTACATGCATGTCACTCCAAGATAGATATATAAGCCTATAAACATCAAGATAGGTACGAGACCTATAAACTCTAAGATAGGAACAAGTCCTATAAAATCCAAAATAGGTACGAGGCTTATAAACTCCAAGATAGGCACGAGACCTATAAACTCCAAGTAGGTACCAGACCTATAAACTCCAAGATAGGAACTGTAACACCCCGCCTCTATACCCATATTACCCAAGAGTGTTACTGTGTAATACTTTCAAGTAACACGGAGAATGAGGCAATGTGGGTGTTTCCAGGATAGAACAATGAAAAAATAACATCATCACATATAAATAGATCACATCGTACTCTAACGAAAGTAAATAATGTATATTACACAATTTAACATCTCATACAATATACAAATTTATTTTATACATTTCAAACCATTTATTTTAAATGTACAACTATATTAATTTCTAATACAAAAGAATACATAAAACCGTTGAATTTGTCCATCCATCACCTCATACCCAAAAGTTTATCAGCTAAACCTGCAATAAATCCTCGGTCTTACCCGAGGATTGTCGATAAAAACAAACCTCGAGTCAAGCTATTTCTAGCTGTAAGTTCATAGATCACTGTAAAATTTTGTAATAAATGGTAATTAAATATAAATATTTAAACTTCATTTGTTTAATAAAATTTCAAAACTCATTATTTATTAAACAAGTTTAATTCACAAAATCTTCAAAATTATTCCATTTAAATATTTTTCCAAAATCATCCATCTTTCAAATTTTAACACAAGAGTATTAAAGTAAATCAAAACCCATTTCGGAGATTAAATAGACTTTATCATGGGTAGAGAGTAGGATCATTCAACATGAAAACTAATTAATGTCGGTAGAACTTTTGTAAATAATTTGCAGCAATAAAACATAATTTCCACCTAAGTAAATCAACTATTTAGGGCATCAAATCATAGTATTTTTAAATGAAATTTTTATCAGCAGCTATAAATTGAGTTGGAAACAACATAACCAATTTTCAGAATTTTTATATTTTTCTAAAATTTAATGTGAATTTAAAACCAATAGGCGTTTTCTGCCCAAATTGCACAGGAAAATCATGCGGAAATCACAATATTTAATGCATCAAAACTAAATCAAAATTAATAAAATTTTGAACATAGTTGATGGAATATGTGAGGAACAACATACCAAAATTTGGAAATTTTTACGCTTCATATGAATTAAATACGAATTTTATAGTGAAGAGGGTTTAAATTCACAGAATTCATCAAAACACAACCATATCAACAAATATTATCACCAATTATTTTTGCCACTATATAAACAAAAGATATTAATAATGAACAAAAATAAGAGTCTATGGAACTCACCAGAAAAATTTGAAGCCAAAATAATTTGATTTGATACACAAAATCACTCTTTGAACAAGCATCTTTTCCATTGTTTATATACCAGAAAATATATCTCAATTTATCAATTCTTTCACCATCCAAACTTGATCAAAATTGAACTTTGACAACTTGTAATGATGTAAATAAGTGTTGAGAAGCTCTATTTAAAGTGTCGTAATGTTTTTATATTTATTTGTTTTTTAATCAATTTTGGAAGAGAGACCATTATAGGGTTTCATGCTGAAAATGAAAATGGAGAAGACGAAGGGTTTGTAGATGATAAGTGATGAAGGAAACTACTAGAATAATTTTGATAATTAAAGAGTATGCATAAATGGGCTTGGGACTAGTGTTTTTGTTAACCATTTCATTTCAATTTATTTCTTGTTTTCTTCTTAATCACTTTAGTAATCATGTTTTCTTCACTTTTACCACTTTTAAAAATTATTATACTTCACCAATTTGGTCTACCACTCGATTATTCCATACTAAAATCATAAAACATATTTTAGAAGTTATTTCACCTTATTTCTTATTACTTAAGTCAATTAGCAATTGATTACACATCAAAAAATTTAAATTCAACTTCCGAAATCTTGGGTTGTTACAGACTCCCCCACTTAAGAAAATTGCGTCTCCGCAATTTCTTCTTAGGAGAAATCTATATTATTTACATAAACACATATACTTTTCAAAAATATATATTCCAAAAATACATTTTAGATGGTGGATTTTTCTAAAAATTGTAATTCACAATATTAGCAAAGCTTTTGCAAAATCATAGTCTACATAAAATCTCACTTCCAAATCATACATATCACATTTCAAAAAAAATTGCAAACTTATTTTTCCTAAATATTTCTGAAATCCACCTCACCAAAATCATTTTTCAAAAATATTTCCCCATCACATTCAAATATGTCATTTCAAATCATTTTAACTTTTTTTCCAAAATTTTCAAATCATCTTCCAAAACTAGGAAAAACAATTAGCAATGGATAACTACTAACTACAACCACTCGCTAGTCATGTTTGGTGTATGGCCTTATGACTACCATCCTCGATAGCCACAACCAAAGGCACTCCAACACCGTAAAAACCATCACAACAATGGCAAGCGGAATCACATCATAGTTTCCAATGATAGCAATTATCTCACATTCCTTTCCAAAACATTCTCACATATCATTTTTCACAAAAATAGGGAAATAATACTTTTCACAAACATACTTTCCAATAGAAATACTTTACTAAATATCCATATCAATTTTTCATCTAAATCATAGTATTCAAAAATACTAGAAAATGGCTTTACTTCCAAAATAATTCCAAAACAATTTATTAAACAATCAATAAATTTCCTTGTCTTTTTGAAAATATTCATAGCACTTCTAAATATACCACCATCATTTCATAATTTTCAAAAAATTCGAAACCAACTTTTCAAAATATTCACCAACTTTTGTAAATCACATAAAGTTCGTTTATCCACCATTTTATTTTCTAATACATTCCACCGCTTTTAAAATTATTTCCATTTTTCAAACTTTTGGCAAAACATTAGGTACCATATTTCCAAAACCATCTAAAATCACTTTCTATTAAATTTTCATAAATCACTTGTAAAGTATCAATTTTCAAAAACTTCCCAAATTTCCAACTCATAAAACTTACTATAATAATCAAGAACTTCATTTAATAAATAATACAAATTACTTGAAATCTCACGTATTTTTAGAGATTCAAAAACATTTATATGAGAAAATACATATTAGAGTTGTATTAAAAACTGGGTAACTTTCCTAAGTCTTCCTCCTTTAAGGTCAAATATGTGCTTCTGAATTTTTACATTATCTAAACCTTACTCTAATACAAAAAATATAACACCCCGCCTCTATACCCATATTACCCAAGAGTAATACTGTGTAATACTTTCAAGTAACACGGAGAATGAGGCGATGTGAGTGTTTCCAGGATAGAACAATGAAAAAATAACATCATCATATATAAATAGATCACAACGTACTCTAACGAAAGTAAATAATGTATATTACACATTTTAACGTCTCATACAATGTACGAATTTATTTATACATTTCAAACCATTTATTTTAAATATACAACTATATCAATTTCTAATACAAAATAATACATAAAACCATTGATTCTGTCCATCCATCACCTCGTATCCAAAAGTATATCAGCTAAACCTGCAATAAATCCTTGGTCTGACCCAAGGATTGTCGATAAAAACAAACCCCGAGTCAGGCTATTTCTAGCTATGAGTTCATATATCACTGTAAAATTTTATAATCAATGGTAATTAAAAATAAAAATTTAAACTTAATTTGTTTAATAAATTTTCAAAACTCGTCAATTACTAAAAAATTTTAATTCACAAAATCTTCAAAATTATTGCATTTAAATATTTTCCCAAAATCATCCATCTTTCAAATTTTAACACAAGAGTATTAAAGTAAATCAAAACCCATTTCCGAGATTAAATAGACTTTATCATGGGTAGAGAGTAGGATCATTCAACATGGAAACTAATTAATGTCATAGAACTTTTGTAAATAATTTGCAGCAATAAAACATAATTTCTGCCTTTGTAAATCAACTGTTTAGGATAACAAATCATAGTATTTTTAAATGAAATTTTTATCAGCAGCTAGAAATTGAGTTGGAAACAATATAACCAATTTTCAGAATTTTTATATTTTTCTAAAATTTAATGTGAATTTAAAACCAATAGGCGTTTTCTGCCCAAATTGCACAGGAAAATCATGCGGAAATCACAATATTTAATGCATCAAAACTAAATCAAAATTAATAAAATTTTGAACATAGTTGATGGAATATGTGAGGAACAACGTATCAAAATTTTGGAATTTTTACACTTCGTATGAGTTAAATACGAATTTTATAGTGAAGAAGGTTTAAATTCACAGAATTCATCAAAACACAACCATATCAACAAATATCATCACCAATTATTTTTGCAACTATATAAACAAAAGATATTAATAATGAACAAGAGTCTATGGAACTCACCAGAACAACTCGAAGCTAAAATAATTTGATTTGATACACAAAATCACACTTTGAACAAACATCTTTTCCATTGTTTATAAACCAGAAAATATATTTCAGTCTATCAATTCTTTCACCATCCAAACTTGATCAAAATTGAACTTTGACAACTTGTGATGATGTAAATAAGTGTTGAGAAGCTCTATTTAAAGTTTCGTAATTTTTTGATATTTAGTTGATTTTTAATGAATTTCGGAAGAGAGGCCATTATAGGGTTTCATGCTGAAAACGAAAATAGAGAAGACGAAGGGTTTGTAGATGATAAGTGATGAAGGAAACTACTAGAATAATCTTGATAATTAAAGAGTATGCATAAATGGGCTTGGGCCAAGTGTTTTTGTTACCCATTTCATTTCAATTTATTTCTTATTTGCTTCTTAATCACTTTACTAATTATGTTTTCTTCACTTTTACCACTTTCAAAAATTATTTTACTTCACCAATTTAGTCTACCACTCGATTATTCCATACTAATCATAAAACTTATTTTTAGAAGTTATTTCACCATATTTCTTATTACTTAAGTTAATTATCAATTGATTACACATCAAAAATTTAAATTCAACTTCTGAAATCTCGGGTTGTTACAGGAACAAGTCCTTATAAACTCCAAATGCGATTCATAAATTCGTCGAAAAAGTGTTATGTACTTTCATATAGCAACCGAATAGGTAACAGCTATGTGTCCCATACCACACGAATTTACTCAAACGATATGATAGTAAACTCAACTTGTGTGTATAAATGGATTAGTCAAACGAGTTCAGGAACTAACAGGTAAAACAAACGCGAGTGTTTCATACCACTCGTTTTATTAAACCGTAACCGTTTATATCACCTTCTCGTCCAATTGAAAATGTGCAATTTGTCAAAATATTTTGTTATGAAATCTCTTTTTCATTTTTTTTCAATAATTATAAACCTGCTAATTATCTTAAAAGTACTTTATTAGTTTTACATACGTATGTATATTGAATATATGCATATTGAACACTTCATTCTAAATTAATTTAAAACTGCACTTCATGTAAACGTAAACATAACATAGTTATATATATATATATTTATATATTCCATTACCTTTTATCTAAAAGTATTTATACATATATATAATAGTATTCAAAAGGTTTTGGAAATGTTTTATTTATATATTCTCTTTTAGAAAAACACAAATTGGAAAAACGTGGAAGAAAACCATGTGTATTGCTCTACACATCCATAGAAGTAATTCTATAGTATAATATCACTAAAATGAATCCACAATTCAATATTTAAAACACCGAGATGGATTCATATATTTAACATAAGAACACTGAGATGAAACACATACATACGGCCAAGACTTCTTTATTTTGACCACGAGCTCGGAGGAGGAGAGTTCAGGAAGTTGAAAGGGAAGAAGAGAAGAAAATGATAAAGAAATGCTGGATAAGTTATCTAGAGAAACCCTTCCCAACCTCTTAGCAAGGTTGGTTATGGCACCCTAGGGTATGGACAAGTATCGAGTGTGTGGGTCTTGGACGGACCAAAGAGGCAGAATAAAAAGCGCATCCGAAGAAGAAAGGGGCAGGAATCACAACATCCTTTATGGGGGATTAGCCAAGGGCATTACCTCCAATAAGTTTCCTCTTTTGCCCTTTCTTCATCGTCACAGCTGGCTTCATGGGATTTAGAAACAAAGAAGAAAGATTACCATTCAATTCACTTGTACATAAAAGAAACCTTGAGGTCGGTAAAAAAATCCTCGTGAAGGTCAGAGGCATAAAATAATAATCTGTCAATCTATTTTTAGCAAATTATACCCCTAGTTTCATAGAGGTTAGGGAAAACCTAAAAATGGAACGAGAGAAGTTGTGATTCGAGCGCAGAAATTCATGCTTTTTCAACATTGATTTCATAAGAAATAATTGTATTCTCCTCTCCTTCTTATCTAAACCCAAAACGCGATTTCTTTGAGACTCAAACGACTCGACGATCGATTTAGAAAAATGGGACGATGAGGGGATGGACAGAGAATAAGAAAAGTTATCAGAATTTGAAACGAAGAAATACCGATCGATCCACCTTTAAGTTTTTCAAGGAACAGATGCTAGGACCGATTTCTTTTCTTAGGGTGATAAAATCTAGCATCACCTCCTATAGGGCTTTTGTTAATATCAAATAGAAATTGGAGTTCCTCACAAGTAGGAGTAGATCCATTTTTCGCATAAAGGATGAAAGTAGTAATTATAAGAGAAGAAGAAAGAGAAGCGAGTTGGATGGGAACACAATCGACTGTGGTTAGCCACATTTGGAGAATCCGATTCAGGGGAAGATAAAGCTCGCATCTTATATGCTTAGAGGTAAGAGGGGTAAACCTATCAGGGGGGTGTGTAAATGCGTTCGTGAGATTCGGGAACCGTAGCCCCCATAACCATCAAACCCAAAGTGGTTCAAGATACCCTTAATGTCTTTCAGCCGTGTTATCTTAGAGGGTAAGGATAAAAGTGAAGAGGAAGAAGGGGCCATACCGAAAATTTGAAGATTAATCACCAACTACCACTAAAAAGCAAAGGGAACAACAAAAGAAACAAAATCCTTACTTTGACTCGAAAAGGAACAAGACTAGGAGATAGCAAGTTTAGCAGCAAGGGTAGTTATTACCTTTTCTTTTCTTTTCAAGAGCTTGTAATAGAAATAAAAGAAGAAGAAGAAGAGAAAATTATATGCATACCTAAATTGGTGTTTTAGCCACATAGTCGTAATGACAAGAAATTTCTGAAATATCAATCGATTGACAACAAGAATAATAAGCACAAAGGTCAAGATGGATTTTACTTTTTCTGCACTTTTTTCTTACCTTGTTTTCACTGTTAGATTCTTTTCTGTTTTTTGCCTGAATTTGATATTGATTCAACTTGACATTTTAACAACCAATTAGAATGCAACTACATAATTGTGTAAGCATTCAGCAATATAATTACTACCTATAAGGCAAATTTAACGTTACTTAAATTTGTTGATTCTTAATTGCAAAAGTAACTAATACTATAATTACTTCGTGATCACTTGGGTGTTGTGAGATGAAAAATCTCGCCAATATTGCTTCTTAATTAGGTTTGAACATGAATTTAATATTGACATATTATACTCAATATCACTCATGAAGTTTGAGTTCGTACACTCCTTCATAAGGAGTTCGTTGTCTATATAAATAATTTCTAGTATTTCGTAAATACTCAAGAATACTCTAACAATTCTATAGTATTTCATAAATACTCAAGAATACTCTAAACCACCATTTAGTGATCTTAATTTGGATTTGACATTTGCTTCATGTATCAAATACGTAAGCAAATTACGATATTATAGACAATATAGTATGTATGATAATTCCTATTGCTAAGCATAAGGAATCCATCTTACATGTTCCTTATTAAACATTTTAATAAGGTATCTTTGCATATCACTTTAAGAAATTCCCAACATCCTTTATACTTAATATAATAGATATAATTACAAATCCAATATCGAGTATTAAACAACCAAACTTGAATTGATTTTAACATAAGTACATTGTTAATAATCAGTAGTATGTTGTTCACTTATAGTCTAGAAATACCTATGTACCTTTTAATGTTTCTTTCTTCTGTACATTCGCTTCATCCGCGTTTTGACTAAAAATAAAACTATTTGATATTTCTATCAAAATACTTAATTCAATTCTGATGTTTATACAATGGTACTTGCGAATCATTCTTGGATCATACCCAAAACCTACAAACTCAATATTGCTCCCACTGGTTTCGAGATACTTTGGTTGTTATGTGCAAACAAACTACTCTGAATCATTATTTAGAATTTTCCATTTCAGCACATATGTATCAAAACACAAATTCTTACTAATAATTTGGCGAGTGAATCCAAAATAACTTAAGCAGGTTCAATGACAAATCTATTAAGCGAACTACAATAATTGAAATTTACAATGTTATTCTTATCAACATTGATCATTATATTCGAACTCTATTAGACTTGGTCTTCAAGACAGATTCACGACGATAGATCATATTCCTTCGGGTATAACTATCAAAATCATATTTTGATAACATATTTGGAATCCTTTTTGGATTTATACATCATACCATATCATAGAATCAATACTCTCAATGGCTCAATTGACATGTGAGGATTATTTATTCTTAATATTAATATGAAACTCATAGTTTCTCTTCAATGTGTGAGAATAATATTAGACATTCTAATTCATCATGTTCATTAAGGTTTGGTTAATTTCATTTCATCCCTCTTAGTCAGTTTTATCCTTAGATCGTATATAAATCAATTTTACTACCAATAATTTCTAAAAGAAATCCCTTCACTACGAAGTTGGACTTTCTTGAAACAACAATTGTTTCTCGGTTCAATGCAATGGTATTCACATACACTTTATGAATTGCCTTATATATAAAACTGATTTCGTTTTAGTTTACATATTTATGTTCAAAACATAAATTGGTCATTTAATGACAGTCCATCCCAAACTCTTTTTAGGGCAATTCATACAAGAATCCTCATGAACAATTATTACGTGCAGTCTTTCGACTCGCATAACCAGCTAATCCTTGGCCTAGGATATGTTGGGGTATCTTATAAACCTTTATCTTGTATGATTTTGTAAACCATTCTTTAGATGAAATTAATTTTAACCTTGTGTACCGCTCTTAAGTACAAGACCTTATAGAAAGAAGTTAACTCACCTTCACTCATAATTAATCGTACTTTGTTCAAAAAAATTTGATTAATTTTTATAGATACATCATTATGCATCATAGGGAGGACTGTCTTTTGAGATTGAAACTTTATTCATTTTTAGGCATGTTGAGAACTCTTTTCCAATATACTTACATATTCGATCAAATCAAATCAATTTTATTTTCTATTGCATGTTATTTTATTTACTTCTGTTTTATACTCAATGAGCTTATCATAGACATGCTACATGTGTATCAAATACACACGTCCAAGTCAGTGATAACTCTCAATGAATATAACGAAGTGCGTGGAACCATTTTGGGATTAATAGACTTGCGATTGCGTAGATCTATATGTATCAATCTGAAGAGTTCATCAACTCTTATCATGCTCTCACTGAATGGGTGCTTGCTCCTTAATTTTCTAAGATATAATTTACCATACGATTCATAACCATATATAAAAATTATTTCTTAAAACTGTGGCTTAGTCCATAATTCCAAAATAATTGCAAATAAATTTAGATACTTCTGTATTTCCCAATGCATCGCAAAACCAGCAAAACCAGTACTATAATTTTATTTTATAACTGATATTCATAATATTCATATTGAAATAAAACTATATCTATTTTTTAGTCAATACTGAAATATAAATATTATTTCATAAATAATGTTGGTACGTTTTACGAAAATAATTTTTGTAACTTGATGCGACCAATAAGTGTTATATGGCATGCTCCCACTATTTCTGCCATTACTATAATATCATATGAAATACAAAGCTTGATTCAACCACTTAATATAAGCTATTTATTTCATTTACTATAACTGGTTTACAGTCGTGAATTTTCAGATCAAGTATCTTAAATTCAAAGAAATAAATCTCATTGGAAATAATTTTCTATTTGAAAATACATTTTGGAATAGAAATCATATTTCTCATTTCAATGTTAAATATCAAATATTATTTTATAATTCTCGTTCTCGATGTTTCTTTATGAAGCAGAAGTGACCATTCACTCTCTTCATCCTAATTGTGCCTTAGTTTACATCCACTCTTGTACATTCGATTTTCTTTCTAAACGGTCAAACCATTCAAAGGAAATCCTTACTATGACATAATAACATACACTTTTCAAAAGTGCATTTGGTCACCTTAATTTTTAAGGACATCAAATAAATTGCACTTTATGTAAACTGATCAAACTAACATTTTAGTGATTGAATTCTTAGATCTATCTTGTAGCCTATGGTCTAGCGTTACATTTAACATGCCAAGATCATTATTGTAATCAATCATATTGAATATACATATCACATTACAGTTTACTTATTTATTTCAATGAACTAATTTCATCGAGGTTTCAAACATTACTTATTGTGATTGTTCACCATATAACATTTATATGAGATCTTATATAGATCAAATATTCATGTTTTTGTATTGCTTATAGAGTTCGAAACTCATTGAAGACAATACACAGACTTGGGCAAGTAATAAGCGATCAAGTTATGAATATAATTAGTGGTTGTATAATTAGCTCTTGCATGGGTCAACATGCAAAAAAATTATTGGTAAGTGTATTTTATATTTTTATTTGTCAATATTAATTCAGTTCATTTAGATATTTTAATTGATAAACATTTTATCAATTATATTAATTGCACAAATTTAATAGTGTAGATTATTATAATTTTATATAGCAAATGCTCTTACATATTAGAAAAGGTTAAATGTTTCCATTTCATTTTCCTAGTAAGGCTTCCACTAGTCAGTTATGTTTCTCCAAACCCTAAAAAAACATAGAAGTCTTTTGATTTCACTAGTGAGTGCTAGGACTCGTATATCTTGGGATTCTGACCTTGAGGAAAGCTGAACGATTTATACTCCCAAATGTGATGGATAATTCCTTCTCGGTTGTATCATACTCAACTCCTAACCCATGGTTCCTTATCCTAATTTCATTTTTACCTTAAGGAAAGCTCAACAAGCAAAAAAAAGATCAACAAGTAAAAGGAGATTATTCACTTGTACCCACCATTTTGCAACATTCTAAGTATACTATACACCCCTTGAGGAAAGTTGAATAAATATATATAAGTATCTTACCTCGTATAGTCAATACATTAATAATACTACACATAACATCTTTAGCTTGAGGAAAGCTTAGCAACTAGAGAGTATGCGAATAATTTATTAATGTATAAATGGTAGAGGACAACAATTATATTAAAGGAGTTATATCGACTTATGGAATAATGTATTTCTTATGAAATAACCTCGTGATTCAAGTGTCAAACACATCTAAAATCAAGGTATACGTACTATACGTATGTATTTACTTGTATTTATTCCTTAAGTCTAATTGGGTTTCTTCATGTCCCACCTTTAGTTTTTACTATATAAGTTTAATTGTTATATAACTTTTATACTTTATTTAACTTATATAATATTTTATATACAACATTATATTAACTAAATATTATTTAATTAATTAATTAACACTTTAATTATTTATAATATTATTCAATTATAACATATTATATTAAATATATATATATAATATAACCTTTGTAATAATATATATCATATATATATGTATGTATTTTAATTCATTTATTAACTTTTAATTAATTAATTTAATTTAATAAATTTAATTAATTTTGAAACCTTTTTAATACACACATGTATATTCATATTGTCTTAAACAGTTCAAGACGCTATAACATATATCATTATATATATTATACATGTATATATACAAAATTAATTAACTTATTTAATTAATTCATTTATTTTATTAATCTTATTAATAAATAATATTTTTAAATTTAATTTTATAATATTTTCATATATTTTGAAAAATTATATTATAACTTTTATAATATGTGTTTTATTTTAAATTTAACTTTTAAATTTAAACTTTTATTTTAATTTTCAAAACAATTTGAAAATCTATATTATAACATTTATAATATCTTTCTTATTTTAAATTTAACTTTGAATTTTAAAACTTTTATTTTAATTTCAAAATAATTTTGAAACTAGCCCAATGTTCGATTCAAATTGAACCTTTTCTATTAGGGGCAACCTTTGGGCTTACATAACTGTTTGGGCCAGGCCGATGGCCAAGTTGGATAGGGTATTTGATTACCAAATAATCCAACCGAGACACTGCCTTTCTTAAACACCGTACTAATTGGATTATAAGCTTAATTGGTTGGTCCTAACATGACTAATTTAAACCGCATAGGCTATTGGGCGTTGATACCATTGGTGAAACTGGACCAGCCTACAGTGGCAGAAATGGGTGAATTTCAATTTTTTTTAACCATTTTGGATCTTTATTGGGCCTATGAAGTCCAATTCATTTAGAACATTTTTAAATTTATTTTAAATAAATTAATTATTTTAATTTATATTATGGCTTTATATTACGTAATTAATAATGTATTATATATATGTGTGTGTGTATCATACGCACGCACGCACGCACACACACACACACATATATATATATGCATATATAACATAGCAATCCATGTAAGATTTGATATGCTCGTGTATAAGTGCTGGGATTTATACCGCAATGGACATGTTTGTCCCTTTAGTATATAAATATCTCATCCAAACATATGCTTATATGCATCAATTCATATGTACAAAATATTGCATATATATAAATAGATTTTGAATAATTTATATATGTGTGTGTATATATAAGGAATTTATAAAATATTTATTTACAATTACATGTGTGTGTATGTGTGAATCAAAATCATTTTAAATAAGAAACTAAAATTTATTTTTTTATTTTATTATAATATCCGAAAACAAAACTAATTTTTTTATATAAACAAATATATGCATAAAATAAAAAAAGTATATATACTTATAAATAATTTGCTTATAAATACATATATGTTAATACATAATAATATATAAAAAAAGAAAATTACACACACATAATTAATAATGCTTATTGCAAAATCAAAATTTTTAAATATTTATTAAATTAAATTCCATTTGAAAATTAATAAAAACAAATAAATATTATTTTTGAATATAAATTTTGTATAATGACATAAATGTATTATAACTTAAAATCAATTTTTAAACTTAATTATTAATTTTTGCAAATATATATATATATTTAAAATGATTTTTTTGCCAAGTTCTTATTAGGTAGGGAATTAATATTACAAAATTTAAAATATATTTTATATGATATATTTGTTTATGTTATAAATTTATCAAATTTATTTGACTTAAATAATATATGAATATATATACATAAAAAAATTCTATGCATAAAACACTTAAAGTATAAAACTAATCATAATTTTTTTAATATAATTTGTATGATTTTATATATAATATTTAAATTTATGTGATTTAAATAATATTATTTTAATTTTTAATTATTTTAAAAAAAATATGTCATGAGTGTTATGGTGTGTGTATTGTATATTTTTTTTATTACATAAGCACATAATTATATAACGATCGTAAATGTGATGATATATCGATATTCTAGATTCGTCACCTGTCGATCTAAACATCATATGATATAAGATATAACTTTTAATTTATATTTATAAATCAGGAACATACCTTTACTAAAGCCTATTTAATACACATTGAAACGAAGATACGAGCTTCTTTTAATCTTATCTCAATGTCAAAGGTGCTAGCTTCGGATTGTTGACCACCATCCATCGAATAGCTTTTTTATTTGATTTGAGCTTGAAAAATGAAGGATATAGAGGGGTGTTTTTGAACCAGCAATGGAGTGGGTGGAAGCAGCCAAAAGTACTTGTAGAATGAGGGTTCTAATAATTTTTTAAGGGAAAGGCTAAAGAGATAAAGTAGGACCAAGATCTCCTTTCTTCACTTACTCATTCTCTGCCTTTTAAAATATTAAAACCTAAGCCCCTTTAGCATCTCATGCTGCCCATTCCATGGTCATACCATGGCCAAAATTCCCATGCCCCATATGGGCTTCAAACCCACTTCAAGCCAGAACAATACTTATAGCATTTAAATCCAATTTAAATGTGTATCGATATCATATATCAATTATTATATATAATTATTATAATTTATATGTTTGTACCAAAAATGGGTAAAACACTCTTCGGGTGCAATTGAAGAGATTAGAATGAAGAAGTAAAATGTAAAATGAGGCTAATCTAACAATCACACCAAGAAAATAAGTAGTAATAGAAAGAAAACAAAGATTTATAGTGGTTCGGCGTTGTACGCCTACGTCCACTTTGAAGGTTTTGATGTTATTGATGATTAGAAACTGAGTTATAATGGTACAATCACTAACACTCGAATTACAATGGAGTTCAACTCGAGCAGCAGCGTAAAAGGTCCCTTTTAATTGCAATGGAGGTGCTATTTATAGGTGTGGAGCTGGAAATATCTGCCTTGAATCTCGGAATACTCTTTCACAAGTCCAGATGGGCCCACATGATTAATCTGGAGTCATTTGGGATCGATCCTTGATCGATCCATAGTGAGTTCGTATCGATCATAAACTGCTCCAATTGAGCTACGATCAATCATGGATGTTCCCTATATGTCGTGCAACTTGCTGTGAAAATCTCATTGCATTTGGAGTTGTGGTTGTGGCGTTATTGATCGATCAAGATTGCAATTATTGGATGGCTGAAGCTTTCGTATCGATAGCTTCGTATCGATAGAGTGACACACGAGCTTTATGGAGATCCATGATTTGCGCATGGAGTTAAGACCGCTTCTTTCGGAGCTTCAAATATGCGGCTTGCTTCGTTTGTATCCATCCACTACTTCCTTTTCGTATCGATGCCTTGCTTCCATCTTCGTATACATTATAAGCTCTGCTCTTCGTATCGATCAAGTAGGTGATTGATACGAAAAGCGCAGTTGCTGGCTAAGTGAAGTGTGATCGATCTGGAAAGTGCCGAAGTCCATCATTATGAGTTTGAACCATATGGATACAAATGATGGATGCCGAGTGCTTGAGTTACGTTCATTTCGTATCGATGCTGATCGATACGAAATGATGGATACGAATGATGGATATGAGATTGGCATGTTTCTTATAGATCTTGATCGTTCCATAACTTGATTATACGAACTCCGATTGATCTAAAATTTGGAATGTTGCTTTGCATAGCTCTGTTTGTCATGTCATGTTGATTGTGGCCCGATCCAGACTCGAACCAAGTTTGCCAGTATCCGTCGTGAACTAGCAGATAACTGATCTCCGAAGTGGATTTTCTTCAGTCTCTAATCAAGTCCTTGGTATCACGGCCTTGCCAAAAGGTGGGATTACATTTGCCCCCCAAAGAATGTCATTTATGAACATAACGTGCTTTGAAGAGGTGCCATCTTTATTTTGAAAAGACTATATCTGATTCGCTGAATAGTCGTTGTCCCCTCGTCTAGATATGTAATTTTCAGTAGACATGACTCCTGGTCGATTTCCAGTAGTATAAATGTTGGGTTGTAGACTGCTAATGATTACATAGTTTTTGTTATAGCTGAAGATCGAGTGTTAGCAAATTGTTGTCATTGTTCTAGTTGTCACTAGGTAAGCATTTAATTCATGTTAACTTCAAGAATCAAATGTTAGTATAACATGTAGGTACATGTATGTATTTGGACCCGACTCCCGTTCATGCTTGCACGTTCATGGGTCGTTGTCAAGTTTTTTTAAAAAAAAGAGGATTTTGGTGAAAAAGATCTTTCCATTGATCGATGGTTCCTTTTGGATCGAGTTTCGTATCGATCCTCTCCTGGATCGATGTGAAATTCGAGTTGTAACAACGATCGATGGTCGTTTTGGCTCCCCTCTTCGTACCGATCCTCTCCTAGATCGATCTGGGGTGCATTAGAGTGGATTTCGTATCTATGGTGATCAATAGGAGATGAAGTTGCAAAAGGCATGTTCCATAATGATGGATACAGATTAGTTTGAATTGTTGTACAAATTTGCTCTTCGTACCGATGGATATGAGAGTTATAAGCACAAATGTATTGGAATGCTTTATATAGATGGATATGAGATATAGGGATTCAGATGTACTTCATATCGATGGATACGAATGATCCGAACACAAGTACACGGTGCATTTCGTATCAATGGGTATTTGACCGATTCAACCGGTGAAAAAACCAGGATACGAATCGTTTTTTACGTTGGATACGAAGGAGTATATACACATTTCTGTACTTAGCATATTTTCTCACCTTGCTATTTCATATCCAAACAGAGAAAAGGAAAAAAGAAAAAAGAACCGTTCTTCATCTCCAACCGTAACCCGATTACCCAATCCAAATCCGCTTAAACCTTAGGTAAACCACTGATTGAATCATGCTTATAATGGTGAGACCCGATTTTCATGCCCCCTCGTTCACCATAATTGCCATCTCCAACGTCGTTGTCACCGGAGGGTAGCTGAGGTGCAGTGGAGAGCGTTGCTAATGGCAATTTGGAGATTTGGAGAAGAAGGAGGGTAGCTGGAGAGGAAAAATGGATACGGAGTCACTGACTCCGGATCTGACTAACTCAGGTGGTGATCTCACATCGACGCGAGGGGATGGATGTGGAATGGACCTGGATGTATGAAGTCTTAGAGATAGTGGATGTGAAGTAATTGCCATGGATCGATTCACAGGATCACATACGCGATCGATATGAAAAAGTATGTCGATGGATGTGGTGGAAAGCAATTTCCATGATCGAGGCAAAATGTAGGCATCTGAAAACGATGCGGAAGGAATAGTTAGATGATTGATCCGAGGCGAAGCAACTCGTATCGATATGGGGTGAGGCGTCTTCTGATCGATCCGAAGCTAGAGCTTATGGATCGATACGAAAGTACCATTTTCTAGATCGGTCAGGTGTTGCCATAGGGAACAGATCGATACGAAGCGATCGATATGTAGTGATCGATACAGGAAGATCGATATGAAGTGCTTGATCAATACGAACTAGTGATCGGTCTAACTATTTTGATCGATAAAAATGTTAGCTTTGGGGGAACGATCCAAAATGAATTATGATGGATACGAATTTCATGACTTTTGCATACTCGAACACTTGCATATTTGGACTCGAACGTAGAACTGCATATATGACTATCCTTCAAAGCTCGTCGATGGAACTGTAACTTGTTGAACATAACAAACTTTTAATATGGATCATTCTCCGAAGTTAGAATGGAACGGCTGAGACGGTCAGCAATGACGGTCGCTTCGGTCGGATCTCGAAGTCTCGTCTATGAGAAATGCGAATTACATATCTTAAGGCTAGAATTAACACTAAAGGGGGGTGAATAGTGTTTTAAGGAATTACTAATTCTTTTTTAGTTTATATTAATTTGAACACAAATGTATGCAATATTCAGACACAGATATGATCACAAAATCAAACACAGATGCAGATATAAAGTAAAAGCAATAAAAGAAAGAACACACCAGATTTTATACTAGTTCGGAGTTACCCTACATCCAGTCCCGCAACACAAGTATGGATTTCCTTTCAAAATCAATTCTTACAATTACACCCTCGATTCAAGGCCACGTGGTACACCGCTCCAGATTCACAATCCTCTGGGTAGAGATACTTGATTTTACGAGCAACAAGTTCAACCGATTGATTTTCCAGACAACAATCACACCTTTTCTCGCTCGATTGAATACAAGAAGTCTATAACTCTGAATAACACTGGGATCTTGTTGAGATAGTGATAGAGAATCAAACTAGAGATGATCTAGTTAGATTCAATGGTGATTTTGGTAGAGTAATGGTAAAAATGTATATAAAGAAATGTGGAAGAAGAAGAGGAGTGAAATCAGAGAAAATATGAATGTAAATTCGTTTAAAACAGCCCCTATTTATAGTAGAATAACAGCCATGTCCATTCGTGAAAGGATATGGCGAATAGACACTTCCTTTGAAATTCAAACTTTTGAAATAAACTATGACCTTATCGACAAGGGGTCCTTGGTGTTGTCGACAAACCTAAGTTATTTTTGGTAATTTGTTTTTCTTTCAAAATAACTTCTATCTTGTATTAAAACTATTTTAAACTTTATAAATATACTTAACTATAGTTAAAATACATAAATAAGTATAGAGAATAATATTTTGGTATATATAAAATTTTACTATAATTTTATATTTAAATCTAAGTATAAATATTAAAAGTTAAATATATTATAATTAAAAGATAGTTTAAAACCAAGGATAATTTGATATTGAAAATAAAGATTATTTTGAGGCTAAAAGTATTTTAAAACCAGGATAGATGTTTTTGATTTAAAAAGGAAGATTTTGAAATCATTTTGAGAACAAGATATAATTTTTTAAAACATTTGAATAAAAGTTAGTGGATACAAAACAATGTTCCACTAGATTTTTCGTAGGTTCCATCCTACTTAGGGTTCCATCCCTTTAACGGGCTCGAAGTGGATTCCATTCCATGAATAAAATGGATTTTAAGATGTCAGTGCTTTTCTAGGAGTTTTAACAAAATTCCTAACTAAATTTCTTATCTTGAAATCTTGAACTGTTGATAATCTTGATACTCATGAGTCTTGAATATTGATATCTTCGATCTTGAGTTCATCAGTTCTCGAATCTCTATACTGTACAGTCTTCATTCTTTGGTACCTGTATATATATCCTGCATATACATATATATCTAAAAAATAATGTTAGTATTTATATTTTATAATCTTATTCTAAGGTTGTTGTCATCAAAACCAACTTCTCAGGGACTAACAATCTCCCCCATTTTGATGATGACAACCTTTGTTTATAAAATATACTTCTATCCTAATAACTCCCCCTAAAACTAATAACTCCCTCTTAATCTATGCCTAACTATCCTATTTTATACTTCTCCCCCTTTGTCATCAACAAAAACTAACTCCAAACTATATAGCTCCCCCTTATTCTTGTACTAAAGTACCTGCATTAATAAAATATATAATGCAGTATATAATAGATAGATTAAGAGATAATTATACTGATAGGCATGATAACTGATCAAAGATCATATAAATATCAATGTGTATTTATACATATTATGTTTTGCACACCAATTATCAATCCACACCAAACCAAATCAAATCAAATCAATCCAAGAAATCAATTCAAATTAAACAAAGCAATCAAATAAAATCAAACATTACGAGGAACTTCCACCCATCCTTCTTCTCCAAATATAGGGTCTGCTTTAATGGCATCCCAATTTTCATTTTCATTGGTGAGAGAGACTGGAGGATGTGCTTCATTATCATTTTTGTGTAGGGAAGAAATCATCCATCGAATCGCATCGAAATGCTTTTCTTGCTCCTTGATCATCTGCATTTGACTCAACTCTAAGTGTCGCTGATTACGAAGAATGAAAGAAAGAATATTCTTGAAATAATTAAGGGTTTCTTCAAGATTCTCGGTCAAACTATGAATTGGATCGGCCATATTTGAGTTTGTGAGAAGAAATATAGATAGAGTAGATAAGAAATGATTTTGAGTGATGAATTCTGGAAGAAATATGTATTTATAGGTGTAGAAATTCGTTTGAAATGAATAGACACAAGGTAGTTATTCAAATAAAAAATGAAAATTCATTTCTGACCAGTACTTGTCGACAGGGTCTCTGGGGGGTTGTCGACAGGGGTCAGTTAATTTTGACGACTCATTTGATTTTGTGAATAATTGTGTGTATATATATATATATATTTATATAATATACTAACATTTATTCTATAGATAAGATAAGCTAGATAACAGAAAAGTAATTCAATTTCATTTCATAATAGAACGATGCAATGATTAAACATCAAGAACTATACGAACATTCAAATCAAAACAAACTAAAACCAATACAACATGACATGAAAAGGTAGAACTAGTTAGTGGATGACGAAGATGAAGATAATCCAAGCTTCTTGCTTACTTTGGAGAAAAACTTGTTCATCTTGGATGACATTTTATCCAATTTCTTACTAACGGACCGTTTAAGAGTCCGTTGATTCCCAACAATCGTCTTTTGATTTTTGAGTAAGGTTTTGTTGGTTGGATTAGAGGGATAGTCAATACTTTCCAAGGATGTTTCACCTTCTTCTTCTTCTTCTTCTATTTCCATTTCATCCCCTTCTTTTTCTTCTTCTTCTTCCTCCTCTTCCATCTCCTCATGAGCCAAACGCTCTTCCTTTTCGGCAAGAGTCTCATATGGTTGAAAAACATATGGAATTTTCATAAGAGAAATGTTTGAGTGATTAAAAACTTTTCTTGAAACAAATTCTTCTCCTTTGAAATCCACTCCAAAATAATTAAAAATTCGAGTGAGATAGATTCCATGATACAAAGTGTTTTCACCCACTTCAAAATTTTTGGGACGAAGTTCATCCAAAATAACTTGCGCCCAATTAATATAATAATTTCCAAAAATTGCAAAAAGTGCTTTGCAAACTTTTGAAGTTGGATTGTTAAAACTCCCCGATCTTGGGTCAAAGTTTGTTGTAAAAGAAGATTAACAATTCTTGCTTTTGGTGGAAAGTTTCGATTTATGAATTCAAAGTTATCATCTCCTTCGAAAATGTGATGAAATGTCTCACGATCATTTTCATCGATATTAAAACTAGAAAGATCCATTCCCGTGCTCTTGCAATTGACAATGGTACCCAAAACATCACAATTTAAAATGATTCTAGTTCCTTTGACACTACTCCAAATTTCATCATCATTTCCATTATAAAATCCACGGTTGAGATTTGCATAGAAAATTTTAACAAGATTTGGATTACAAACAAAGTCATTTTGTGAAGCATCAACAAGACTAAGAACTTGGTTGTTTGCAAAAAGAGAATCAATTTCATAAGTAGAGAAATCTTGAAATAAAGCAAACTTTCCGAGATGGACTTTTCCATAGTTAGCATAGTTGATATATGCTTTTATAGCCTCCAGATTATTGAAAAGTTGCTCTTTTATATTTCTTGAAAGTCTCATTGTGGAAGGGTTGCTTGAAGAGGCCATTAGAGTAGAGAGTGGAGAGCTTGATATTTTGAAATAAGGGTTTGAATTTGAAAATGAAAGTGAAAAGTTGTGATAAAAGATAGTAAATAAATAGATTATCAAGGGACAGGTTCTCTGGTCAAAAGGTGACTTTTCAAAGACTTGAATGAAGTGAAAAGATGGAGGGAAATTCAAACATTTGAATTCAAATTTGAATTTCAAATTTCTGTACCCTTGTCGACAACGTGGGGGGGGGGGGGCTTGTCGACATGTGTCTTTGAATTTTCATGATTTATTTCTCTTAAGTATTCTAATATATATATTTATTTATTATTTTTAATGTCTATATAATATCTGGAATATTACTAGAATTATAGTATATTCCATAAAATATTACGATACTATTTAAAAATAAAAATAATAATAAAATAATAGTAAAAATATAATAAAATAATAATAAAAATTTTAAAATTCAAACGACACACCAATTCAAAATCAACCAATCAAACATCCAATCCTAAGCATGCAATTTCAACTAATGTATTGTAAACGTGTACCTTTTTCTGAGTCCGTTTCTCTGAATTCGTCGGAGTCGTGAACTGCCGTGAAACATATATTTGAATTATCTGTCTTCTAATCATCATCGCTTGAGGACGAGTCTGAGTCATCTAGAGTAGCGGTAAATGCACGTTTTCATTTCTTTGTGGAATCATTGTTTATAGGAAGATTTTGCTTATCTGGATGCGGATAGTCTCTTTTGATATGTCCTGGTTCGTCACAGTTGAAACATTTGATATAGTTTGGCACTACATTCTGATTACCAGAGTTCTTATAGTTGTTTCTCTTGAGATTATTCATCTTTCTATATTTCAGGAATTTCCGAAAGTTCTTGGTCATAAAGGCTATCTCTTCATCATTATCGCTGTTTGATTCTGATCCATCGGTCAATGCATTGAATACAATTGATTTCTTTTCAGATGCTTTTCTTTCTCTTCTCCCAAGCATTTGGACTTCAAACGACATTAGATTTCCAATTAATTCTTCTATCTTTAAGGTACTGATGTTATTTGCCTCTTTGATCGCAAGTGTCTTTTGATCCCATTTTGGAGTAAGAGAATTTAAGATTTTCCTGACTTGATCTTCTTTCGAAAATACCTTTCCCAAGGATATTAGAGAATGCACAATATCCTGAAATCTACTATACATATCTGGAATAGACTCATTAGGATTCATTTTAAATAATTGAAACTGATTTTTGAGCATGGAAATTTTGGTCTGTTTAACTTTGCTTGTTCCTTCGTGAGTAACTTGCAAAGTTTTCCAGATTTCATATGCAGACTTACAAACTGACACTCTATTAAATTCATTCCTATCAAGTGAACAAAACAAAATATTCATAGCTTTAGAGTTATTTTATGCGACGGTCTTTTGCTCAGCAGTCCACTGTGCAAAACCAGTTGTGGGTTCAAAATATTCAGTCTGTGTGATATTCCAAGTGTCTAGTCCTACAGATTGTAAATATATTTTCATCCTACATGCCCAATATGCATAGTTACTGCCATTAAAAAGTGGTGGTCTTACAGTAGACTGACCTTCTACAAATGAACTAATGACAGAGGTAAAAGAACCAGTGTTGGTAGTAGTAACAGTACCAGTGTTGGTAGCCATTTTGAAAATTTTCAAAATTCAGATTATGAAACTTTGAAAACCTTACTAATGTAAGAAATGCGGATTACGGATCTTAAGGCTAGAATTAACACTAGAGGGGGGTGAATAGTGTTTTAAGGAATTACTAATTCTTTTTGTGTTTATATTAATTTGAACACAAATGTATTCAATATTCAGACACCGATATGATCACAGAATCAAACACAGATGCAGATATAAAGTAAAAGCAATAAAGGACAGAACACACCGGATTTTATACTGGTTCGGAGTTACCCTACATCCAGTCTCGCAACACAAGTACGGATTTCCTTTCAAAATCAATTCTTACAATTACACCCACGATTTCAAGGCCACGAGGTACACCGCTCCAGATTCACAATCCTCTGGGTAGAGATACTTGATTTTACGGGCAACAAGTTCACCCGATTGATTTTCCAGGCAACAATCACACCTTTTCTCGCTCGATTGAATACAAAGAAGTCTATAACTCTGAATAACACTAGGATCTTGTTGAGATAGTGATAGAGAATCAAACCAGAGATGATTTAATTAGATTCAATGGTGATTTCGGCAGAGTAATGGTAAAAATGTATATAAAGAAATGTGGAAGAAGAAGAGGAGTGAAATCAGAGAAAATATGAATGTAAATTCATTTAAAACAGCCCCTATTTATAGTAGAACAACAGCCATGTCCATTCATGAAAGGATATAACGAATAGACACTTCCTTTGAAATTCAAACTTTTGAAATAAACTATCACCTTGTAGACAAGGGGTCCTTGGGGTTGTCGACAAGCCTAAGTTATTTTTGGTAATTTGTTTTTCTTTGAAAATAACTTCTATCTTGTATTAAAACTATTTTAAACTTTATAAATATACTTGACTATAGTAAAAATACATAAATAAGTATAGAGAATAATATTTTGGTATATATAAAATTTTACTATAACTTTATATTTAAATCTAAGTATAAATATTAAAAGTTAAATATATTATAATTAAAAGATAGTTTAAAACCGAGGATAATTTAATATTGAAAATAAAAATTATTTTGAGGCTAAAAGTATTTTAAAACCAGGAGATGTTTTTTATTTAAAAAGGAAGATTTTGAAATCATTTTG
The DNA here is from genome assembly GCA_030737815.1 of Allium fistulosum. Taxonomy (NCBI): domain Eukaryota; kingdom Viridiplantae; phylum Streptophyta; class Magnoliopsida; order Asparagales; family Amaryllidaceae; genus Allium; species Allium fistulosum. The sequence goes on from CM060906.1 coordinate 334,936,516, forward strand.
AAAACAAGATATAATTTTGTAAAACATTTGAATAAAAGTTAGTGGATACAAAACAATGTTCCACTAGATTTTTCGTAGGTTTCATCCTACTTAGGGTTCCATCCCTTTAACGAGCTCGAAGTGGGTTCCATTCCACGAATAAAATGGATTTTAAGATGTCAGTGCTTTTCTAGGAGTTTTAACAAAATTCCTAACTAAATTTCTTATCTTGAAATCTTGATAATCTTGATACTCATGAGTCTTGAATCTTGATATCTTCGATCTTGAGTTCATCAGTTCTTGAATCTCTATACTGTACAGTCTTCATCTTTGGTACTTGTATATATATCCTGCATATACATATCTAAACAATAATGTTAGTATTTATATTTTATAATCTTATTCTAAGGTTGTTGTCATCAAAACCAACTTCTCAGGGACTAACATCGTCTCTTTACCATCTCTTAACCTTGTAGAAATTTAGAGTACTGTGCAACACTTCACTACACAACACGATCACTCACTTTGCACTGGGGGGATGCATGATAGCAGCTGTATGTTTGACGACCAACTGATGGAAGCGCTTCTCAGCCGCCAAAGCGATCCGAGCATTGAGATGCCCTTTAATGTAGATGAAGACGTTACTATTACGGAGTCCTCGGGTCTGACTGGCAGTATCCCAATGAGTGAGCACGTGGACCGGGAGGAACAAATAACGAGGGAAATTAAGGCTGAGAATTAGCAGGATCTTAGAGCCGACAGAGGTATGGCAGGTCCTGGCCCGATCCCGATTCTCGTGATTTCTCCAGGGGGCACCATGATTGAAACTAGCGCGCCTTATTGTTCTGGTATCGAAAGTGCCACTATTCCACCAGCTTCAAACAGGGGATACTTCAATCCCCACGGGCTCCCAAGGGGAGACCATATCGATTCCCTCAGATGGAGACAAGCCAACTGAAGCAAGCCAAGGAGGCAAGGGTTCCAAAAGAGGTCCGGGCGGTAGCTCGAGCGGGTCTACACTAAAGAAAGTTAAAAAGGATAGGAAACCGAAGGCGTAGATTTGCATTTTGACTTCCTCTTTTGTAGATAGTTAGAATAAGCTTCTTTTCTTTTGCATTTTGTAGGCCATGTATAGATGCGGGCTTGGCCCCTTGCTTATAAGAATTCTTTGGATAGATTTTGTACTTCTTTTCTGAAGAATAGTATGAATAAAATTCCTTTTTTGTTTTTGACATAACTTTGCGTTTATTTGTTTAAGTACTTAAGAATCACATTTCCATTCAATGTACTCATGAAGCTTTAGTCTCTGAGTCGAACTTGAGTTCGGTCTTTAAGTCCTAAGGTCATGGCCTCGGGTCATAATCAAACGTTGAGTTGAGTCCCAACGTTGCGCTGTCTCGGTCAGCGACTGGTACTTGAGTTATGCCCCCAGTTCTGGGGATATTTGAAGTAGTTAGTTGGCAGTCATCCTCCACCTTCACTAACTTTGATTTAACTTAGTCGGAACCAAGTTAAAGTAACATGAGTTTGAGCGGTCGGATCACACTCGCTCATTTGCTAGCATTTGCATCCACACTATGGGGATTAGGTTTGTAAGCTGGCAGTCGATCACGCCTGAATATTGTTTAGGATTACATCCACACTCCGGGGACATAAGTTATTTTGTGGGTGGTCGATCACACCCGTTTAATGTTTATACTCTAGTTCACACTCTGGAAATCTAGAGTCTGTTGGCAGACGGTCGATCTCATTTGTTTAAGGATTAGGATCTTATTCACGCTATAGGAATAAGGATATGGTTAAGGTCATGGATGGTCAGATCACCTCCTCCTTGATCCGGTAAGCGAAGTCGTAGATGGACGGATCCATCCTCTTCGAGCTTGGAAAGAAGCGAGGTCGTGGATGGACGGATCCATCCTCCTCGAGCTTAGTAAGAGGCGAGGTCGTGGATGGACGGATACATCCTCCTCGAGCCAAGTAAGGAGGCGAGGTCGTGGATGGACGGATCCATCCTCCTCGAGCCATGTAAGCGAGGTCATAGATGGACGGGTCCATCCTCTTCGAGCTGGATGGTTGCTTCACGTCCTGATTTTGGAGTTTGCACTTTAGTTCACACTTTGGGAGCTGGAGTTCGTTGGAGAATTATTGTTTTTCAACTCTCTTTTAATTGATTGTTGTTTTCCTCCGAGCTTGGGGTTTCATTTAGCGAGTGACCGATCGGATCATGATCACTCTCTATTTGAATGAGTCCCACCGTAAGATGGAACTTAGCTCTTCGTGCATCATGGTGCATGATGCATTTAGGAATCACTAATCTGGCTTGATGAGTCTGTGCTTTATTGTTGAAATAAGAAATCATGACAAAGTCAATTGCCTTATTACAAGTACAAATTCTCGAATTGCATAAACAAACTTCAAAAGGAAATCAGACTAAATGAATGAAAGCTAGTTATATGTAATAGCAACGGAGACTCTCGCTATTCCATGCCCTTGGTAGAGTGAGACCATCAACGGTTTATATCTTGAATGTTCCGTCTCCAAGCCTCCGTTCGATGACATACGGTCCTTCCCATGTCGGTTTCATGTGCGAAGGGACAGGATAGATTCGCTTAAGTATGAGATCGCTAATTTCAAAGGTTCTAGGTCGGACCTTAGCATTGGATAATCGGGCGACTCGGTTGTGATGTGCGACTGCCCTCAAATCAGCCTCTTCACGCTTCTCATCCAATAAATCCAAAGATTCGACAAGTAGGATAACATTCGCCTTCGGATGATAATAAGTCACACGGTGAGAAGGTACCTCTAGCTCAACTGGAACAACGGCTTCAGAGCTGTAAGAAAGTGCGAATGGAGTATGGCCGATCATGGACTTGTGGGTAGTTCGATATGCCAATAGGGCCATGGGGAGCTCATCGACCCACTTACCTCCAACCTTCTCCAATCATTTCTTCAAAATGGACTTGATGACCTTGTTGACAGCTTCGATTTGTCCATTCACTTGAGGGTGAGCTACTGCTGAGAACTTTTTCTCGATGCGATATCGTCAGCAGAAATTCTTAAACTAGGCTCTATCAAAGTGGGCCCCATTGTCAGTTACAATCATGTGTAGGAGACCAAAGCGACAAATGATGTTGCGCACAACGAAGTTGATTACTTTCTTCGTCGTGATAGTAGCAAGGGGCTCAGCTTCTGCCCATTTGGTAAAGTAGTCAACTACAACGATGGCGTACTTCGCTCCACCTTTGGCTAGAGGCAAGGACCCTATTATATCAATACCCCATGTGGCAAACAACCATGGACTGACCATTTGCGTAATCTCGGTTGGCGAGGCTCTCAGAATTATGGCATGTTTCTAGCACCTATCACATCTCTTAGCATAATCCGATGCGTCTCGGTTTACGGTTGGCCAGTAATACCCGTATTTGAGTATCTTCTTTGCAAGGGCTTGTCCCCCAGTGTGATCGCCACATTCTCCTTCATGCACTTCATGCAACACTCGCTTGATTTCATCGTGGGCGATACGCCGGAGTAAAGGAACAGAAAATCCCCTTCTATACAGGACTCCATCTTGGATGCCAAACCGTGAAGCCTTTCGGAGAACTTGTCTTTTCTCGCTCTTGCGCTCGGGTAATATTTTGTGCTCAAGATAGTTTCTGATTAGAGTCATCCATGACTCCCTCTCGGGTGTTGCCTCATGAACCCTGTCTGTCTCCATATGATCAATACTTGGAGCAGTAAGTGTCTCCACGGGGACGAGCCCCATCTGCTGTGCTTCGCCAGTGCTGGCCAGTGTTGCTAAAGAATCAGCCTTCTGATTTTGCTCTCGGGGTATACAGTGGATAACATAATAGTCAAACTGATTTAACACTTCCTAGACTCGCATAAGGTAGGAGGCCAATCTTCGGTCTCTGGCCTGATACTCTTCTCGAACATGGCACACCACCAGTTATGAATCATAGTAAATCTCCACAGTAATGACTCCCAAATCTTTGGCAAGCCCCAGTCTAGCAAGCAAGGCTTCATACTCAGCTTCGTTGTTAGTTGCACGGAAGTCAAACTTCAAAGCATAGCATATGGATCACCCTTCTGGGGTTTTGAGCACCACTCCAATGCCTGAGCACTGGTCGTTTGATGCACCATTGGTGTATAGATTCCATATATAGTTGGGAGAATCACTAGTTTTGGGCAAATCCTTCGATACGGTGAATTCAACTATGAAGTCTACCAGAACTTATCCTTGAATAGCTCGCCTTGGGGTATAAGTGATATCAAATTGACTCAGGTCGATGTTCCACTTGAGCAACCTACCAGACGTCTTAGGTCATGTCAGGATCTGTCATAATGGCTAGTCGGTGTAAACAATGAACGGATGAGCCTGGAAATATGGGCGGAGCTTTCTCGAGGCTACAACAAGACAATAAGCCAGCTTCTCTATCTTTGGGTAGTTTCTTTCTGCCCCTGTCAATCTTTTGCTGATATAATAGACCGGTCGTTGGATCCAATCCTCTTCTCGAACTAACGCATCATTGATTGCATTTGCTGACACCGCCAGATAGACATACAACTTCTCGTGATCAATCGGCTTTGACAAGATAGGAGGTGTTGCCAGATGTTGCACTAGTGCCTGGAATGTGCCCTCGCACTCCTCTGTCCACTCGAAATTATGTTTCCATTTTCTGATCAGATCGAAGGAGGGAATGCACTTGTCTGTGGCTCTGTAAATGAATCTGCTTAAGGCTGCCACCTTCCTATTAAGACTTTGCACCTGGTTGATGGTTCTGGGAGTTTCGAGATTTCGAATTGCCCAGATCTTTTCGGGGTTAGCTTCAATTCCCCTGGCATTGACAATAAACCCAAGGAACTTCCAGATACAACTCTGAAATGACACTTTAATGGATTGAGCTTCATTCTGTACTTTCGGAGTATGTTGAACATCGTCTCCAAATCACCGATGTGGTTGTTGGTTAGCCACGACTTCACAAGCATATCATCCATGTATACCTCCGTAGTCTTACCGATCTGGTTTGTAATCATTCGGTTCACGAGCCTCTGATAAGCTGCTCCAGCGTTTTTGAGTCCAAACGGCATCACCTTGCAGTAATAAAGTCCCAGATCAGTGATAAAGCTAGTATGTTACTGGTCAGGAAGGTGCATCGCGATTTGATTGTAGCTGGAGTATGCGTATGAAAGATAAGAGCTCATGTCCGGCTGTTGAATCCACCAGTTGATCAATTCTGGGAAGCGGGAAACTGTCTTTGGCAGGCTTTGTTCAGATCTGAGTAGTCCACACATATCCGCCATTTTCCATTTGACTTTCTGACAAGCACTAGATTCGATACCCATTTCGGGTATAAAGCATCACGAATAAACCCATTAGCCTTGAGTTTATCCACTTCTTACTTCAGGGCGGCAGATCTCTCTGGATCCATACCACGCCTTTTCTGTTTCACCGGGATGTGCCGCTGGTCGATATTTAATGTATGGCTCGCGATGTTCAACGAGATCTCACACAAGTCTGAAAGAGTCCAGGCAAATACATCAAGGTTTGCCTGGAGAAAATCAACCAGTTCCTATCTCATCTAGGGACCGAGCTGAGATTCGACCTTTACCACTCTGGAATCATCATCATCGTTGATCGGAACATCAATCATCAACTTCGCTGAGGAAGCCTGGTATTCTTTGGCTTCCCCTTCATCATCGTTGTCTCTAGGATCAAGATCCTTAGGAAACTGTTCGTAGCACCCGAGCCTAAGCCTAGGCGTTAACCGTCAATCCTCTAAAAACCAGATGCAGAGAGATTCCTCCATGCCCTTACCTTTCTCTTTTCACTACGCATCCCGCAGCTCTGCAACATAACAGGCGCGCCCAACTGCCTGATTACCATATATAATCCTAACCCCATTGTTAGTAGGGAATTTTAGGTCAAACACCATGGGGCAACTGCCCTAAACTCCACAAGGGCCGGTCGGCCAAGAAAAGCATTATATGGGGAATGTATATCCAACACTATAAACCGTTACATCCGAACTCTTCGTCGATAACCAACACCTAACTCAACAGGTAAATCCACCGTTCCAACTAGTATAGTTGCACTTCCATTGAAACCATGTATACGTGACTGACACGGTTTTAGTTCTTTCCCTTCCATCAGCATTTGATCGTAAGCACGCTTGAAAAGTATATTTACAGAACTTCCACTGTCAACCAAGATCGCCTTCATCCAAGCAAGACCTATCCGGGTAGAAATGACCAATGGATCAATCGTAGGGGCCTCGACTCTATCGGAATCACGGTTTCTGAAAATGATGTCGTCTTTCATCGTCCTTTGTTGTTTTGCCGGGGCCCCTTCATCGATACTACTACAACACTCGAAGTCCACATGCCTAATTGAACTAGCACATGACTACATTTCCTTCCAACTCCGATCAGCTGGATAAGGACCACCACTCATAGTATTAATTACCAACCTCCCGCCAGTACGTGCGCGTTCCTCAGGCCTAGCCTAGCCTTGATCCCGATTGGGGTTAGATGGGCCCGCACCACCATCCTACGGCACCCTGACAAACTGCTCCAACTTTCTTTCTCTGATCAACCTTTCAATGCTATCTTGCAAATGATGGTAATCATTGGTGTTCTGGTCGTAGCAATCATGGAATCTACAAAACTTCCCGGTCGAAATTTGCTTCTCCCATGACGGTTTCAGAGCTGGCTTCTTGTACTACCCTGTATTACAGGTCTGATGATAAACATTTTCGAGCGACGTGTTCAAAGGAGTATATCGATCGAACATAGAAGCTCTAGGTCTCCCACGATGAGGGTCTCTCTTCTTTCCTTGACCTCCATCACCCTACTGCTGACTTTGTTTATTCTGAATATTTAACTGCACTTTACCGGAGCTCTCCCTGGTCTGCTTCATTGCAAAATTACTCTGGATGCCTTCACCACTGGGCCCCACGTTGTCTTGCTTCCTAGATCGTCTAGCATCTTCTCTCCTCAAAAACTGGTTGCATAGAAATGGTCCAACAAAGCGGGGGGTTTCCCAGCCAACCAATCACCAAACTCGGAATCGGGATCGATCCCTTTAGTCAATGCCATCAGAATAGAGTTGTCGTTAGGATTGCCGACTTCAACACAAGCAGCATGGAACCTTTCTAGATAATGCTTAAGAGTCTCTCCTGGAGCTTGAGTGACACCAGACAAGGTATTAACATCCTTCGGTCTTGCAGCATGCATACGGAACTGCTCAACAAACTTAGTAGCTAACTGGTCAAAACATGAAATAGATCTTGGTGGTAGATGGGTGAACTACATAGTCGCAATGCCCCCCAAGGAGATAGGGAAGCTTCTACACTTAACCGCATCGTCAGCTCGAGTGGCATTCATGAGCCATTCATATTTCAGAATATGTTGGTTGGGATTCGAATTTCCTTCATACACTGGCAAGTCCGGCATCCTGAATCGACGGGGTGGGTCCGCATGTAAAATGTCATTGGTGAATGGGGTGTGACTTCTAGAAATTCCCCAATCATCATTTGTGAGGCCTTGACTTTATCTAATCATCTCGCATATCATAGTTGGAATATCAGGCATCTGGAGATTTGGGGCCAAGGCATGGTCGGGTTCCATGTCATGAGAATGGTCGGTCGCTGTCTACGGTCTGTTCTGATCCTCCTTGGCTCCCGGGCTTCATGGAAGTAAGGATCCTGGGCATGAGTGCAGTGACGAGGGGCTGGATCCGGCTGGTTCTGGATCTCAGCATCCAGATCTATAGCAGCAGCTGCGTTGTCATGAGCAGTGTTGTAAGGAAGTGTCCCTCCTCAAGAGGAGGGTACAACTTCATACCCTATAGAAGGACCCATCCCCATCTGTCCAGGGATCATGACATGTGGGTGCCTTGAGGCTTCTACATAGTTCTCATCTAATCGGCGACGTGTAGATCTATGATAGAAGTCAGATGACGCCGAGCTTTTAGACAAGGAATAAGAGGTATGCTCCCTTCTAGATCTTCTTCGTCTTTCTTCATTCAATTGGTTCATAAGTTCTGTGTTGGCATGGATCTGTTGAGTGAGGTCTTGATGGCTTTGAGTGAGCTCATGCATGAGGATATGGGATTCCTCTCTAGTTACTGGACCGGATGGATCTGGAGCTCCAGCTGGTGTTTGGCCTATAGTAGTCAGCTGCAAGGGATTTTGCCTATCCCTTCCTTCTGGATCAGCGGCATTGGAAGCGGTTCTGGTAGTGCGCTTTATGTTGAATGTAGTTCTTCTTAGATCTGGAACAATCTGAATAGAATAGAAGGAACCACTGGAAGATGGATCTGGAACTCCTCCTTAGACTTTAGCAATCCAATAGCAACAGGAGATCCACAGAATCAGAGAAAAAATAGAGTTTTCTCGATGAAAGCATCAAAGTGTTTGTACCAAAAATAAGCACAACACTCTTCGGGTGTAATTGAAGAGATTAGAATGAAGAAGTAAAATATAAAACGAGGCTAATCTAATAGTCACACCAAGAAAATAAGCAGTAATAGAAAGAAAATAGAGATTTATAATGGTTCGGCGTTGTATACCTACGTCCATTTTGAAGGTTTTGATGTTATTGCTGATTAGAAACTGAGTTACAATGGTACAATCACTAACACTCGAATCACAATGGAGTTTAACTCGAGCAACATAAAAGGTCCCTTTTAGTTGCAATGGAGGTTCTATTTATAGGTGTGGAGCTGGAAATATCTGCCTTGAATCTCGGAATACTCTTTCTCAAGTCCAGATGGGCCAACATGATTGATCTGGAGTCATTTGGGATCGATCCTTGATCGATCAATAGTGAGTTCGTATTGATCATAAACTGCTCCAATTGAGCTGCGATCGATCATGGATGTTCCCTATGTGTCGTGCAACTTGCTATGAAAATCTCATTGAATTTGGAGTTGTGGTTGTGGAGTTATTGATCGATCAAGATTGCAATTATTGGATGGCTGAAGCTTTCGTATCGAAAGCTTCGTATCGATAGAATGACATGCGGGCTTTGTGGAGATCCATGATTTGCGCATGGAGTTGAGACCGCTTCTTTCGGAGCTTCAAATATGCGGCTTGCTTCGTTCATATCCATCCACTGCTTCCTTTCCATATCGATGCCTTGCTTCCATCTTCGTATCGATTGTTGGCTCTGCTCTTAGTATCGATCAAGTAGGTGATCGATACGAAAAGTGCAGTTGCTGGCTAAGTGAAGTGTGATCGATCTGGGAAGTGCTGAAGTCCATCATTATGAGTTTGAACCATATGGATATGAATGATCGATGCCGAGTGCTTGAGTTACGTTCATTTTATATCGATGCTGATCGATACGAAATGATGGATACGAATGATGGATACGAGATTGGCATGTTTCTCATAGATCTTGATCGTTCCATTACTTGAGCATACAAACTCCGATTGACCTAAAATTTTGAATGTTGCTTTGCATAGCTCCGTTTGTCATGTCATGTTGATTGTGACCCGATCCAGACTTGGACCAAGTTTTCCTGTATCCGTCGTGAACTTGTAGATAACTGATCTCCGGAGTGAATTTTCTTCAGTCTCTGATCAAGTCCTTGGTATCACAGCCTTGCCAAAAGGCGGGATAACAATATATTTATCAGTATTGTTTAATACATGAAATAAAATTTTATAATTAATATTTCTATGCCCAAAACAGCTCAGGTATAAAACTAATTGTATAAATTTTTTAACATAATTTGTATGATATAATATGTAATATTTAAATTTATGAAGTTCATATGATTTAAATAATAATATATTAATTTTAAATTAATCTTTTTTTAAATCATGCATGAGTATTATGGTGTATGTGTATTGTATGATTTTTTTATTACATAAGCAAATAAATATATAGCCATCATAAATGTGAAGATATATTATATACTAGGTTCATCACCTATCGATCTAAACCTCATATGATATAAAATATAACATTAATTTATATTTATAAATCAAAGACACATCTTTACCAAAGCCTATTGAATAAACGTTGAAACGAAGATATGAGCTCCTTTTAATCCCATTCCAATTCTGAAGGTAGTAGTTTCAAATTGTTGACCACCGGATATCGAATAGCTTTTGTTTTTATTTGGTTTGAAGTTGAAAAATGAAGGATATAGAGTGGTAATTTTCGGCCAGCAATGCAGTGGGTGGGGGTAGCAAAAGGTAGTTTTAGAATGAGGGTTCTAATCATTTTGTAAAGGGGAGGCTAAAGAGATAAAGTGGGCTCAAGATCCTCTTTCTTCTCTTATTCATTCTCTGCCTTTTAAAATATCAAAACCCAAGCCCATTTAGCATCTCATGCCACCCATCCATGGTCATACCATAGATGAAATTCACATGCCCCATATGGGCTTCAAACACACTTCAAGCCCGAACAATATTTATCGCATTTAAATCAAATTTAAATGCAGATTGGTATCGTATATCGATTGATATATTTATAACTATGATAAACATATTTTTTTAATGAAAGAATGATCCTCTAATAAGGAGAGCAATCACATTTTATTAGAAGTACCATCAAAACTCTACAAAACCATATTCATATACAAAAGGATCATTCACAGATGAATGACAAAGAAAAAAAGCATAAGAAAATGAAATAATATATACATTATTTTATATTGCCTAAAGATACTAATAGAATGAATGAGTGTATTATAATGTAGGCAAAGGTGCCATGTCAAGACAGGCTGCATGATCAAATGCTACTGTGAATAATGGATGATGGATAGAGGATGATGTGGCTTCAATCAGAATGAGAAGCTAAACGTGCATGCTTGATAAAGGATTGAAGTGACATATACGGGTCTATATATGGAGGATGCTTACATGAGGTGAGAACAGTGAATGGTGGCAACTCACTTCATAAAATGATGCTGCTTGTTCGCATATAAACATATTTATTAATACTGTTTAACACATCATATAAAATTTTATAATTAATATTTCTTAAATATTATTAATTTAATTTATTTATAACAATTAAAAATTAATTAAATTATTTGGTCAAAGGAGTATTCAACATTTCAGTTGTGTGACTCATTAGGTGTAAATTTGATCAGCGATTAATATCAAACTATTCAAATATCAATGTTCACACGTCACTTAGCAAGTGTGTGATATTTTGGCCAAATATATTGCTTATTTGTTCTCAATAAAATCCAATTTTACTTTGTTAAGCATTACCCGGTCGTGATGAATATTTACACTAATTCTCTTCGTCAAATTTATATCACTTTGGACTTATGGAATTTGGTAATGGTCAAAATTCATATATCATCCATATTCAACTCTATAGTCCAAACACAAAGTCCTTGGTTCAATAATAATTATTATTATTAACCATACTGCTATGGCCAAAGACTTTGACTTTGAGTTAACTTTAGTTGACCATGATACTAACCTCATATAACCGAGGAGATGAATCCTCTCTTGAATAGTGTTTTACTTCCAATGCTTCCACTCGACCTAACTGCAGTTGTTCGATGGACGACATGCCACGATTTAACTATAATCAAAATGGATTTTCCACATCGAAGATCAACAATATTCTCAAGTCGAGAGAACTATGTAATTTTTTCACATCGACATTTTCCATTTGACCTAAGTTATATTAACCAACAAAAAACTATCTAGTGAGTCATTTCATAGTTAGCCAATAAATATCAGCATGCAATCCCTTGGTGCCCCAAGGGTCATGAGTGACACACTTCCTAACATTTGGAGAGCGTTACATACTCTAGTCTCAAAGGATGTATCGATATTCAATCTCGATGCATTCTTGACTAGGAATGTTTAAAACGATAATTTTATTTTATCGTGATAAATCACTCATGGTTACAACACATTGTAACTACTATCACAAAACATACCATTTATGGATTTTTTTTGCAAATATACTTTTAGTTGAACTAATTAATTAATATATAACATATTATATCAAGTATAAAATAGAAAGAAAACACTTTTTCTTTTAAACAAGATTGATTATCGAGTTATATATATATATAACAAATTACATAATTACTCCTAGGGCATATCCCTAACTCTATCATATATTTCATTTTATTTCTACGTTGTTTAGCTATGCATAACCGATCGCGTTTGCTTCCAGATCCTCTTTTAAGTTTAAGGTGAGTTTTTGAACTAATTTTTATGATTTAGTTTGACTAATTGTTAAAGTGGCATTAGTAAGGATTTAGCCGGTTTCAAATATTAACACCCTTTTATTTTGCCCTTACTCACTCAATTGTGAGTTAGAAGCCATGTTATCCAACTAAACCAATATTATAGTCATTTAACATAATGAGATCAACTGACCATTGTTGTTTTATTTTTCTAGTTAACAATGTATGATCGGTTGGTTATATATTTTCGTTCGGTAGCATATTACCATTCATTGAAGATGTACTTGAGATTTTTGCTTGAGACATTGATGAAGCATCAGCTAAAGACTAAGTTTTCAAAGTGTCGATTTTGGAGAAGAGATGTGGGTTCTTGGGTCATGTTGCTTCTAAGCTGAATAGAGTTGTAGTTCCTGCCAAAATAGTAGCAGTCCAACACTAGGAAAAACCAATAATGTAACAGATGTGAGAATTATTCTTGGATTAATATGTTATTATTGAAGGTTCATTAAATAATTTTCTAAGGTAGTCTCATTATAGGCCCATTTAACAAAGAAAAATCATAATTTTACTTGAGACGTGAGATGTGGGCACGCGTTCATTAGTCCGAATTAGAAGTTGGCATATGCACCCATGTTAGTCATCCTAGATGGGAATGTGGTAAGTTTATTGCTTATGAAAGTAGGCAATTAAAATTGCATGAGAAGAGATCTACGACCCATGATCTAGAGCTATAAGCTATAGTATTTGCATTAAAGGCATGGTGGCAATACTTAATAGGAGAAAGGTTCAAGCTATTTATACGAATTACATTTTCTTGTAGAAGGAACTTAATCCAAGTCAACATAGATGGTTAGAGTTCTTAGCCTCTTACGACTTTGATAATTCTTATACGCCCAGTAAGGGAAATGCAGCCGTGGAAGCATTAAGTCTCAGATATGCCACTTTAGGAGCTATGTTCCTTCAATGGATACATTTAGAGTGTATAGCTAAATATGATTTCCGATTTAAGTATGAGCTCGAGCCAAAGATGTTGGAAAACTTGATATTAGACCTACTCTTATACAACAATTTGATGTTAGTCAAAAGCACATCCTAAAGCTAGCAGAGATTATTACTAGGCTAGAGACAAGTGTAGAGTTTAAGGTTATGAGATAATAGATTCTATCGAGATGATTTACTCCATAAAATTGTGAGAGTTTATGTTCTTGATATGAATGGACATAGAGAAGGGGTGCTAAGAGAGTGTCATAATTGAAGTTGATGATCCATCCTTGAGGTAATAAAATGGACAAGGATATGAAGAAAACTTTTTATTGGGAATGAATGAAAAAGGATGTTGGGACTTTCATCTCATAATGTATGAATTGTGAACTAGTTATAGCTGAGTAGAAAGAGCCTAGTGGTTTGTTACAACTGCTTGAAGTTCCACAATGGAAGTAGGAGTTGATATCAATGGACTTCATCGATGATTGACTAGGACCAAAGGAGGGTACAATAGTATATGGCATATCATTTATAGAATGTCAAAGAGCACTCATTTCATACCTTTAAAGTGCACTAGAACGACAATTTATTAGTTTTAGAAAAGATATGAGCAATGGGTAGTTCAGTTCTATGGAGTATGGATTGAGTGCATTAGTAGCTTGGGTAAAAGGTTGAATTTCAAAAGAAAATCATTTTATTAATTTTCAGAATATATTATTATGTATTATATAAATAATAAAATTTATACTAAATCATATTTAGTACTTATTAATAAAGGAGTTTTGAGAAATATTTTAATTTATTTAATTTTATCTAAAATATTTATTTATTTGTTAATAATTATATCTTATTATTAATTTAATTTAAATTTAATTTGATTTATTAGTTTAATTTTAATTTAATTTTATGTTTTAATATTTTGATATGTTTGTATTCATAATACAACATTTTTTTGAGATGATGTATGACATGAAGGTCATACAACCGTATTAGATATGTATAAAGTTAATCAAAGAGCCATCGAAGTCCAGGACCCACTAGTGCCTACAACAATATGACTACCTACATGCCTGACAATGTAGTAGTAAAACTCAAAAACACAAAACCAACATGCTTGTTGACATTGTGACAAGATCCAGATGTAGAAACATGAAAATAAGACAGAAAAGTGCAAATTACAAACCAGGATCCATGAGGAGGACAATCCATATAGTTGCACATCTTTTGAACCATCCAATAATCTTAAGGCAATATCTAGGTGAGCATAGCAAGAAAATATACTTCCCATCTCAGTCCTTATCGACTAAAATCTCCTCATTGTTAGCGCCATATTTTCCATCATTACATAGGACTAGCTTGTTATCCATGAGTATGTAGAATAGCTCGCTTTCATTTTTTCATCCTTAAAAAGCCATTTTGAAAAGATCTTCCATGAAATGTGGTAGCAAAGGCCACTGTCTGTGAGGGTGAGTCCAAGTTCCTACTTTCCAAGTCCAAACAAGCAGGATACCTTTTGAGAGCTTATCAGCCAGCTCTTGAGCTAAATGCTTGGTACTAGAAGGGTCAGTTTGAACGGTGAAAATAAGGCACTTCTTGATTCTAGTTGTAGGGGTTTTAGTTGGAGTTACACAAATGTTTGAAAAGGTGGTTAGGGGGAAGATTGGGTGGAATCTTATGGAATTTGCAAGGCAAGGAGAATGCAAGATGGGGAACATACAAAATATCACTTGGGGCTAGATATATTTCCTGGAAGGACATAGTCGACACTGGAATGTGCAAGGAAGGCTCGGGAATAAGGATAATTAAGTTAGGAAAAACTATGGGGAGATTGGGAGGCGGGCTGTTGGTTGGCGAGTAGGAAAGGGAGGGGGCCTTTACTAGCCACCTAAGAACAAAAGGTTTTAGAAGAGGGATTTTCTGGGGAAGGTCCGATGGCATAGTGCTAGAATGGGGGTAAGATGAATTGAAGTGGTCAAAGGAGTGACAAATGTCACAAATATCTGGCTTCCATTGGTAAGCTACCTCCACTTGCGTTATCTGGTTCTTTGCAAGAAGGAAGGGAATACTAGTAGGCAGTTATTGAGATAAGGTAATCTCGGTTAGGGCCTTTGCAAACCTAAGTCTATGATGTTTCTTTATAGATATATCAAAGCAAATCAGGTGACCAATATGGTTTGCAATCCGATTTATTCCCTCTAATGACTAAAAGACTTTTGGAATGTTTGTAAGGTGCATCCAAACATGGATAGACAAAAGCTCATGAGCTGGATTTACCGAAGAGTTCTATTTGGTAATAATAAACACTTTTTCAACTATAATAATTGGTCTGCTTCAAGAATTCGAGCTCTCTTTTGAGGAAAAGAGAAATAAAAATTACACAGATTTGTCATATCTTACATCCATGTATCCACACAGCCTCCAAGCTCTAAGAACATGCTTTTTAACGTATGCAAATGGTGGGGGGTCATCTAAACAAAAACCAACAAGATAATCTTCCCAGAAAAAGATGTCGGCATCAATGATTTCTTTTAGAGGGGGAACAAGTTTAACAACAAATTCGACCACAAAATGTTTAATAGTGCACATCCCAACATTTCTTGGTTTCTTCTTTAACCAAGAAGACCGAATGTTTTCGAGGGCATTTCCATGTTCAACAATAGTAAAACCTGAATTATTACATAGAGCACTACAACCCTTAACAAGATCAGAAGGGGGCTAAGAAAGAAGCTACCTGCATAAAGTTACCATTGCCATGGGAAAAGATTTACCACCCAAAACCCGATCCTCAGCAATAGCCTCCCCAAATTTCTTTAAGCTACAAGCAATCAGACTAGAGTTGCACCCATCGCACAAGAAAAGGACCCCACTACGAAGCAATTAGGCAGGGATGGGAACACGTTAAGTCAGAAAGAGGCAAAGGTGACTTTGCACAATACCCCGCTTTAGAAACACTTCTCAACACAGACATTGGAGCAGGTTGAAATCGACGAAGGAGCCACGATGGTTGAGGGAGATGACATGATAAGAAAAATTGGCGAGTGAAGGAGTTAAACTAAAGCAAATGAATGGTAGATACTAGATCTGGGCTTTATGAGAGAGAATGATGCCATTTTTGAACTTCAAAAGCTTCCATTCTTTTGAGTGATAATGCAAATTGTAATTATTAATACAAATATTATAAACGTATTAAAAGGTATAATCAAACCTAAGGGTGATATGAAAGCATGTGTACAATTAACCGCTGTGGCTTATGATTAATAAATGCATAAAGATAATCAAATACCAATAATGATGTCAAAGAGATATACATATACATCAAATAATTAAGTTTACACTTACATTGGACCATTTTATTGGAAATAATATTTATGTTTGAAATATATAATAAGCATATAGTATAATATTTTTTAAATATAATCTACTGATATATATATATATATGTTAAATATACACGTATATATAAATATTTTATTTAACCAAAATAATTACCTAATAATGGAAAATTGTTTCAGGGATGAAATTATTTTTCAAAGGACAACCAACTTTCGTTATTCACATTAAGTACAACTTTCAAGTTTTAATTGGATAAAATCCAAATATTTTACATTAAGGAAACATTTTGACATTTCACAAATAATAAAAATTAATTATAGAGATTTTTTTCTTTTCTCAATGTAAGAAAAAAGAATATAACAAATAATAAAATTGATTACGGAAACGTTTTTTCCTGTGAAAGTGAGAGAAAAGAATATAGGAAAAACAACATGGAAAATTAAATTTACATAGTTTAATTATTTACAACTAACATTTTTCCAAATACTAAGTGGGCATAGCTTTCCATATTGCTTAGTTCTATATTTTAAGTGATCTAAAATAACACTATTTTTCAAGTTATAAAGCTATATCTCTTAGCATTCCAAGCTATTTACTTCTTTTTTATTCTAACATTAATCAATTAAAATGTTTTTGGAATCGTTGTTTTTTCTTGCAATTTTGGGCGATAATTTTTATTTTTTATTTGTTTAGTGAAGATGAGTAATTAAAACGAACTTAAGGTTTACATAATCTAATGTGTCTTCATCCTTAATATAATTATTAAACTTCGATGTCCTTAAACCTGATTTTTTTTCTAAAATGTGTTCTTAAAACTAATATCCCTTTATGATATATATATATATATATTAATTAGAAAAATTCTTTTTTTGTTTAAAAGTTAGCCGCCAATAATTACACATAATTTTGAATTTGGATTAGATATTTTATCTTGAAGTTTTCAAAATATTAAAATTTAAAACTTATTTGATTTTTAAACAAAAATAAAAATAGGTTTTATTTTCTTTTTTGAAACCATAGGATTCAAATTTTTTATTTTTAAATTTTCATATGAAAATATAAGTTTATAGGTGTGTGCGTTTGCGCAAAAATATATTTCAAATAGTCGAGACCGTAAAGTAAGAAAAAATTAATTTTTTCATTATAAAACAACGTTGGTTTAATAGATAAAAATTAAACATTTATTTTGTGATACATCCATACATCCATACATAAATATAAATATAAATATATATATATATATATATATGCATTTAATCCGTAATATATTTCTTGTATAAACCATGAGCGGTTTTATATTAATATATATATGTATATGTATATAACGTTTTATTTATTAATTAATTATAAAGCATTATAATTTTGGTTTTTTTATTATCAAGGTCAAATTGATGATGTAGGAACAAGCAAATAAGAAAATGTTTATATATACGTACATATGAATAATTAAGGAATTAACTCCTCCTTGTGATCCTGCCAACTATCGAACACATCAGTTTTTAGTTCTCTCCTTTGTCTCCTTGGCTAAGGGGTCCATTGTCATCACCTTGGCTTCACTAATGTCAGCTGGAGGCTAGGGTTTGTGTTGGTGGGGTATAGGGAGAATGAAAGTGAAAGCTACATATCTATAGACCTCTAGGTATTAAACATTTATCTTATTTTCCTCAAACTCTAGGAAACTAGGTCCATATTGCCCCTCTCTTTTATGGTCGACCTATATTGACCCTTTGCTTGGTCAAGATACCCATTGGACTCACTTTGAGTCAATTATTTAATTATATTATGTAATCTTGTTTTTCAATTGAACCAACGTGCAATTTTTTATATATCGTTCTGATTGATCTTAAGCTTCAATAGTTAAAATGACCATAAATTATAATAAAAAATTTGTATTAAATTATTATTAATTTATAACAGTTATAAATTAATTTTAACATCGGTCAAATTTGGAAATAATTAACAACTCATTTGTGTTGACTCTTTGATGTGAACTTGGTCCTCGGTCAATATTTAAACAACTTAAGTATTGAAGTCTGTTTGGACGTTGTTGATCAAGTACAGTATCGAGCACAAGTTCAACGCTTATGAATCATTTAGGCAAATATAATTTCTAATCTATAATAAGCTTATTAAGACAATTTGTACACATATTTTTTTATCATCGGTGTATCACTTAGATATCTAGAGTTTGGTTAAGGTCAAAATCTCTACTAATATATCTATTTAATTGCGTTGACTGCTTTAAAGTCCTTAGTTTAATCCGATATAAACTGGCTAGAAATTTTTGACTTTTAAGTTGAATACTAATTATACTAACACTAACATTTTATAATGAACGAGATGAATCCTCTCTTGGGGAACGTTTGACTCCAAATAATTCAACGTATAACTAATTATGGTCGTAACATAATCACGATGTCATTTGGTTAACCATAATCAAAGTATAGTCTAGTTATTTAAGATCGAAAGTATCTTCAAGTCCAAAAACTACTGCACGTCGTCATCATGAGATTTCCATTTTTGACTTAGCTTTATTAACATATAGTGAAGACTCATGTCGAGTCATTCTATGATTGTTCCAAACAACCATAAATACATAACCCTTTGCTGCACCCAATGGTCATGAGTAAATCACCATCCATTATATGGAGAAATTAAAATACACTAGACACAACAAATGCATTGATATCTTTTCTCGATACATCTTGACTATGACCATCTAGGAAGTTAATGTTTATATATGTATATCGATTCAATACTCATGGTTACGAACACATTCGTAACCGCAATCGATAAATCACTTCTCCTAAAGATTTTCTATTTACGTATGTTTAGTATAATTAGATCATTATCTATATCACTATATAATAACATATATAATAGAAAATAAACCAAAAGCATACTATTTTCAAATAAAATTGTTTACAGAGTTAATTTATATAATTGCCCCTATGACCACCCTTAACTCTATCAATTTCTGCTTGCACTTGGGGCCAATTATGGAGCTTCATCCATATGTCTTCCTCATCCTTATGCCTTCGACCAGTCTTCCTAAATTCGACTAAGAAATTACCTTAGTGAATGGATCTGCTATGTTATCTTTTGTATTTACTCTTTCAGTTACGATCTCCCCATCATTGATAAAATTCCTTATCATGTGGTACTCATGGATGATGTGTCTTGACTTCTTATGAGCTCACGGTTCCTTGGCAATCTGCATTATCACATTATTGTCACAGGAGTATAAGACTTTCAATGCTTAGGATCACTCCTAGCTAATTGATGAATTTTTGCATCTATATTTCTTCTTATGCGACATCGTTCAAGATGTTGTATTTATCCTCTATGGTTAAAAAATCAGCCATAGCTTCTTATTTGGAACTTTTCCAACTGACAGCCCCTCCGTTGAGGGTTAAAACAAAAGCTAAGACTAGCTTACTGTCATCAACATCACTTGGAAAGCTTGGGTCTGTATACTGCTTCATAAGGAGTTCGTTGTTTCTATATATGAGAAACAAATACTTAGTATCCTTAAATACTTAAAGATGATATTAACTGCAGTCCAATGATTTCCTTTCGAACTCAAATAGTTAACTATTTGTACCTAGTATAAAAGGGATATCGATGATTGATCTTACTATCGAAGCATAAGGAATCTAACTCATATGTTGCATTTCCTTCTTTCTTAGATAGGGAGTCAATCTTAGAATGGATAATTTCATGCTACACCGGAACATTTACACACTTGGAATTTTCAATACTAAATTGTCTTAGTATGGTATATATGTACCAGATTGGGATAGTCCCAATGTTGGCTTAGATCTATCACTATAGATATTTATACCAAGTACATAAGACACTTATCCTAAATCATTCGTCGAGAAATTATTAGACAGACAAGCTTTCGCCGATTATAACATTGGTACATTGTTACCAATTAGTAACAAGTCATCAACTTATAATACTAAAAACATTACAACACCATTTTGTTCCTTCTTACATACACACACTTCCTCTGTGTTTTGACGAAAACCAAACTGTTTGATTGCCTTATCAAAACACTTTTTCCAACTTCTTGATACTTGCTTAAGACCATAATTGATCTTAAGAGTCTACACGCCTTATTGTCTCTCCCTCTGACCTTAAAACCCTCTAGCAGAGACAAACAAACAGTCACTTTTGAATCACCATTTAGAAATGTTGTTTTAACATCCATCTGCCATATTTTATAATCATAATAAGTAGCCAAGTAGCATCTGAATAGATTTAAGCATGGCGATAGACGAAAACGTTTCATTATAATCAACCTCTTGACTATGAAGAATACCTTTTATAACCAACCTTACTTTATTGGCCTTGACCTATCCAGCTGCATCGATCATTTCCTTAAAGATCCACTTGCAATCGATGGGTTTCACCCCTTTAGGTGCATTCTCCAAAGTTCATAATTTATTCTTGTATATGAAATCCATTTCAGATTTCATATCATCAATACACAGTGCAAATTTTTACTCCCCAATGCTTATTGGTACATGAAGGGACCGTCGTCATGAATGACGTAATCTGTGTTCTGGCCGTCAGTGACAAACTCGTATTATCTCTCCAGCTTGCAAGATTCGCTAATAGACTTTATAATAGGTTATGTATTTTCATGGGTGTAGAATTACTATCTAATTAATCAGTTTCTATGAAAGTTTCTTAGATCTCATCTAAGTTTATCTTATTGCCACTAGTTTCTCAAGAAAGAAATTCCTTTTTCAAAATGGTGGCATGTCTTGAAATAAATATGTTTTTTCCTGGGTACAATAGAATATGAATCCATGAGAATTTCTAGGATACCCTATAAACTTATATAAAACTGATCTTGCCTCAAGCTTACAGGGGTTCACATTCTTAACATACGCCGGACAACCATAAACCTTAAGGTAATTAAGGTGGAGTTTCTTACCAAACCATAATTCGTGTGAGGTCTTGGGTACAGAATTAGACGGTACACTATTAGACATATATGCCCCAGTTTCTAGTACATATCCCTCAAAGAAAAGAGACAAGTTAGTGTCACTCATCATCGATCAAACCATGTTTAACAAAATTCGATTTCTCCTTTCCGAAACAATGTTGTTTTGAGGAGTATAAGAAGGAGTGACTTGAGAGAGAATCCCATTCACTTTATGTACTCTTAAAGTTCATATCCAGTATAATTACCACCTCAATTAGATCGAAGCATTTTGATTTTCATGTTAGTTTGGTTTTCATCTCATTCCTATATTATATGAATTTATCATATACCTCTGATTTTTGTTTCTTAAGAAACACATATCATACCAATATTAATCATTAGTGAACATTATAAATTACGAGGTTCCACCTTTGGTAGTTGTAGACATAAGACTACATACATTAGTATATACGAGTCCTAAGAGTTCATCAACCCTTTCATTGCTCCCACTGAATCGGTGTTTGGACATTTTGGCTTAAATACACGATGTACAAGTATCAAATAATGGTAGAAATTCTTAGTTTCTTTACTCATTCAATCATTTCTTACTAATGTGGCCTAGTCTATATTATCAAAGGTAACTACCATTTACTTTAGACATAATATTATTTTTAACAATAAATACACGATTCATAATAATTACATAAATGTCGTTATTTAAAGCACAAAAACCCACAATTTTATTTCCATAACAAATATTCATCATATAGTCATTACATACAAAACCATATCTATTTTCCATCTAATGGGAAACATATGATATTCCACTAGTAAATTTGGTATATATGGTACTCTCCGATTACTTTGGTAGCTAAAGTAGCTCCATTTACAAACTTGAAATTCCATGCTTCCTCTTGCCTCGGGCAACTTGCTCCTAATTCCCTATAACGGATTACAGATATGAATTTCAAATCCAATATCTAAAACCTAACTAGAAGCACTCATAAGTAAATAATCATTATTAATAGTCGGAGTAGAAACACTTGGTTCAACTGTGAAGTTCCAAAAATATCTGTTAGCGCCAAAATTGGTCACTAACACCCAAATCCAGATGAAAGCACCAAATACCAGTCACAGCTCACAGATAGATTATACGTGGAGGATATTAATATGAAGAACAACAAAAATTAAAATGAAAGCAGTAAAGAACAACATATTTTATAGTGGTTCGGCTAACTCCGGCCTACGTCCACTCCAGAAGTTTCCTTTTTATTGCTGTAATAACCGATTACAATTACAAAATGGTAGAGTAGCCTTAGCCTTAGAAAATCGAAATCAAGAGAGCCCAAAGGAAGATCCCTTTTCTGAACCCCCACATGCTGTATTTATAGGCAAATCTTGAGTTACTGGGCTTCCTGAGTAGTCCGGGCCCATCAGGTCCATAGCCGAGCCTATATCCTTCATTATGACCGACCCACACTACCGTGCCGACCGACCTATGCCGATCCACTCCATACTCTAGTATGCCGATCCACACCACCAAGTCACCGAGCGACACTCGCTGAACCAACTACGCCGAGCCACATCCCACGAAGTTGACCCGAAAAAACAACTACTTGGACACGAGGCTGCTGAGCGACGTCATATGCCGAGCAACTACGCCGAGCCCCATTCCATACCGAGCCAGTTCCTTCCATCCCTACCGAGCCACCTAGACCGAACCGCAATGCCGAGCGACCGATGACTTCCAACTGAACGACCCATGACTTCCAGACCGAGCGATCGATGCCAACCGACATATGACTTCCTTTCCACTCCTCAGCCGATCCATGTCTCCAAGGCCGAACCACACCATCAAGGCCGAATGACCCCACCAAGACCGAGCCACATCACCAACGCCGAACCACACCATTATGCCAACCCACCTTCCAAACGTGATGCATTACCTATCCATCTAGTGGACTCAAACCTATCGCATTCCATCCTCGATAATTGAGAAGTCGACTTAGTTAAATCCGCTTGTCCGCGGCCTTGCCAAAAGGCGGGTTAACATTTGCCCCCCAAAGCATGCATTGCTATTGGAAGGTGTGTTTTGAATAGCCTCAAATCCGATATCCGAAGTTTGTATGTCATTCACATCTATACTTTCTGATTCATAATCCAATCCATTACCAAGACCTCCTATCCAAGTGCCACGGCCATATCCTGATCCATTTCCACGACCATTCCAAGTCGATGTCCGATTCCGAATCTAGTAACCAAATCGTTAGCCAAATCCATATCCAGGACCTCATCGGATCCAAATCCTAAACCAAATCTGAATTCGATAGCCAAGCTCTAATCCATCCATATCCAATAACCAATAACCGAATCCATGACCTCTCCGGGTCGATATCCAAATCCGGGGCCACTCCGGGTCCATGCCCAAATCCTTAGCTGTTCATAGCCAATATTTAGATCTATAACCTCTCCGGGTTCTTGCCAAGCGCAATCCACACTTGTCGACCTGTATGAAACAATGTCTCGACCTAAGTCCTAGACCGATGGTGATCCTGGTTCAGTGTCCCTGAACGCTAAATAATGCCGTGGCTTAAGTCCTAAGCCGAATCCTGGTCGCTTCGGACCCTTGCCGAGCATAGTCCATACTCGACGACCTGGAATAATAAGCGATAGATAATATGGGGCCTAAGTCCTAGGCCAAATCCCGATCTCTCCAGACCCTTACCGAGCATAGTCCATGCTCGTTGACCTTTTAGCCAAAATCCAAAGGAAAATCCAATCAAAATCCAATCCGAAATCCAAATCCAACCAGAAAACTAGAAATCCATATCAAAAATCCAAACCAAAAAACGAACATCCAAATCCGAATCCAAACCAGAAAACCAGAAAACCAGCAAAACAGGGAGTTCAAACCAAACTCCAAAACCAAACTAGAAAAAGGAAGTGTCCAAACTAAAAGAAAAAAAAGATTTCACAAACTAGGGCATCACGGTTCATCATCGTCTCAGAACATTCCTAGGGGCTATCTCCTCCCCGTACATGAGAAGCGACTTAGTCGTTAGCCGAAAGTTTTTTACTTATTCCAGACCATCACGATCAGTTGATGACCAACCGACCACCATTCTTGGGCCTCGTGCCATCGTCATTCAGGGTAGGACGCGACTGCTCCTGTTCCACCGCCGCATTCCGAGTTTCGACATATTGTCGTAACTGACCATTCCTTACATGCTCCTCGATTATATCCTTTAGATGTCGGCAGCTGTTAGTATCATGCCCATCGAGGTCATTAAAGAGAAGTGCCTTCCCGATGCCCTTTCGCGTTCTAAGGGTTTTCTCCTTGCCAATCTTCGATAAGGAAGGCAATCCCGAGTGTCCAAGTATATCCGTTCCAATGTTGCATTCGGTCCTGTATAAGTGGAGAATTTTGGCTCTCCCCAGCGCTTCCTTCTCCCTTTATCCTTATCTTTACCCGAGCTCTCACTGGGCGGTCCTCCATCCTTAACCATGTTTACTTCCTTTGATTTTATATCCAGACATGCATCCTCTTGTCGAAGAAATTTCTCAGCTTCATGAAATAATTCCCCGAGATCCAATGGTGGATCCCATATCAATGATACTTTGAAATCCAAATTATCCTTGACTCCTGATACTGCAGCCATTAGAACCATTGATGGATCCGGCCGATCCACCAAAGCGACTACCACATTAAACCGAGTTAATAAAGTCCTGAGTGATTCATGCGCCCTCTGCTTAATCGATGTCAGTGTCATCACATTTTTCGGCCTTTTTATGTGAACTCGAAACTGTCTCAGGAACTTATCCACCAGTTCCGTCCACGTTCCAATAGATCCATACTCTAGCTGTCTGAACCACATAGCAGCTATATCGGTCAAGTACAAGGGGAAACACCGAGCCATAACATCCTCTGATGCTCCTAGCACTTCCATGTGTCTGGTGTATCTCATCAAGTGGTCAGTGGGATCCGTCTTACCGTTGTATACTTCTAGAGTGGGAAGCTTGAAATCGGGCGGATTCCTAGCTATCCCGATGTTCCGGGTGAACGGACTTTTGTTGACTCCCTCCAAATCTCTATTTTTCAGACCTCCACGAATGGTTCGCCTGATGATGTCAGCCAATCCAGTGTTACCTACCAGGGGTTGCCCCCTATCCATGTTCCCTAACTGCCCTCCAAGTCCACGAGGAAATTCTGGCACATACTCCTCATCACGTACTCCTGTATTCCTATTGGCGTTGGGCTGCGTAGCGTCATCCAGTATCCCTCCATGAACTGGTCCAACATTACCTGGTGGTGTGCCCTCGAGTCCAGGTCCATCCAGATTGTTAGTTGTTTGTTGATTGGGAGCTGCCCCCTACTGGATCACTCCATCTGCCTACTGGTTGAGTCCCTCTAGTCCAGCTCCAAGAACTTGAGCACCTGCAGTTCCTGGTTGTCCAAATTGCCTAAGAAGAGCCTACAGCATCTCCTCTTGCCGTTTCATCATCTGCTCCTGCATAGAATTCATCATAACCTACATCTCATCCCGAGTTATGTAGATGGATGCATGATCCACTCCAGCTCCGGAAGAGGCTGCTTGACTTCCCTCCTGGTTGCTCCTTTCTACCACTTGCTTTCTTGTTGGTGGTCTAGCCATTGCTTTCTAAAATCCAAGTTCCCAAGCTTCTGAATCCAAAATCCAAGCTCCAAAATCCCTGAGTTCAACTCTCAGTGAAGGCACCAAAATGTTAGCGCCAAAATTGGTCACTAACACCCAAATCCAGATGAAAGCACCAAATACCAGTCATAGCTCACAGATAGATTATACATGGAGGATATTAATATGAAGAACAACAAAAATTAAAATGAAAGCAGTAAAGAACAACAGATTTTATAGTGGTTCGGCTAACTCCGGCCTACGTCCACTCCAGAAGTTTCCTTTTTATTGCTGTAATAACCGATTACAATTACAAAATGGTAGAGTAGCCTTAGCCTTAGAAAATCGAAAGCAAGAGAGCCCAAAGGAAGATCCCTTTTCTGAACCCCCACATGATGTATTTATAGGCAAATCCCGAGTTACTGGGCTTCTTGAGTAGTCCGGGCCCATCAAGTCCATAGCCGAGCCTATATCCTTCATTATGACCGACCCACATTGCCCTGCCGACCGACCTATGCCGATCCACTCCATACTCTAGTATGCCGATCCACACCACCAAGTCACCGAGCGGCACTCGCCAAACCAACTACGCCGAGCCACACCCCACAAAGTTGACCCGAAA
This sequence comes from Allium fistulosum, assembly GCA_030737815.1. Lineage (NCBI taxonomy): Eukaryota > Viridiplantae > Streptophyta > Magnoliopsida > Asparagales > Amaryllidaceae > Allium > Allium fistulosum. The sequence continues at coordinate 334,963,197 of CM060906.1, forward strand.
AAACAACTACTTGGACATGAGGCTGTCGAACGATGTCATGCCGAGCGACGTCATATGCCGAGCGACGTCATATGCCGAGCGACGTTATATGTCGAGCGACATCCTATGCCGAGCGATGTCCTATGCCGACCCACCTTATATCCCACTGAGCTACCGAGTGACAACTTGAAGTGAAGGACCTTAGGACTCGAAGCAGCCGAGCCCCATTCCATACCGAGCCAGTTCCTTCGATCCCTACCGAGCCACCCAGACCGAATCGCAATGCCGAGCGACCCATGACTTCCAGACCGAATGATCTATGCTGAACAACCCATGACTTCCAGACCGAGCGACCGATGCCAACCGACATATGACTTCCTCTCCACTCCTCGGCCGATCCATGTCTCCAAGGCCGAACCACACCATCAAGGCTGAATGACCCCACCAAGACCGAGCCACATCACCAACACCGAACCACACCATTATGCCAACCCACCTTCCAAACGTGATGCATTAGCTATCCATCCAGTCGACTCAAACCTATCGCATTCCATCCTCGATAACTGAGAAGTCGACTTAGTTAAATCCGCTTGTCCGCGGCCTTGCCAAAAGGCAGGTTAACAATACCCTTATATGCAAACAAGAGTTTAAGAGTTCAAATCTCACAAAGAACAAAAATTAATATCCATTTTCAGATGTAAATTTTGGAAATTAAATAAGGTTACAAGTTCGAAAGCATATTTCAACAAAAAAATATAATTTTTTTTTTATATTTTTCAATTTATTTTTTATCAAAACTACATTAATTTGAATTTTAAATTTTATAAGAGTTTTTTATATGCACGTGCATTGCACGTGCCATAAAATCTCATTTTTTATAATGAAATAACCATTAGGAGTAGAATCCGATTCCTTCCCCTTAAGCATCTTCAAGTAGTATGGACATGTAACAACCCCACTGTTATACCCATATTATTGAAGAACATTGCAAGTAATGTCATCTAATAACACGGAGAATACGGCTGGTTAAGGGTGATCGAATATGAATATATCTTTGTACTAACACTGATGCTTCTTTATTACCTTTAGAGGATTTGAACTGAATTTTTTTTATGTGTACAGTATTATTACAAAGTAATAAACATAGTGATTAAAAAGATTCAGAACAGTAAATAATATAGATAAAACAGAATTAGAGTCATAGATCACAACAGAATACTATACATCATATACATAATAGAATGTGAGTCTACAAAATATTAGTATTAGACCCACATAATATATATACATCACATCTAAAAGTACTGTATTAGGTACACAATGACTATTAGATAATATACATGACGTAAACTCCTAATGTCAATATATATACAAGTATGAAGTAAACTAAAACAGTCAAAATAGTCTACTTCATTGCTAGCCCAAGATCCAGAGGTCAATGAGTCCTAGTACCTGTAGAGTCTCGGCCTGACCCGAGTATTTTTAAAATAAACGGGTAAGACTACATCTAATAAAGAGATGAGATAGTGATATCGTAAACATATGACCTAAATTAAATAAGCCATAATAAAAGTATGCCAGAACAACGACCAAAATAAGGCATAGTAACCAATCACCATTTCTTTAAATCTATATCATGTATAAAATGGAATGTCATCACAAACATGGCGATAACAAATTCAAAATTCTCCAGAGCCAAAAAGATATTAAATATCTATCCAAAAATCTCTGAAGAAATAATCACCACTAATGAAATAATAACGGCAGTCAACTATCAGTGTAATACAGTGCGACACAGGGCCTGACTAAAATAAATAAACCTTGTCACATAATGCAATAGTCTAACGAAAAGAAGTAGATTATTAGGTAAAAATCCCGACTCCTAACGATAAGAAATAGGTAGTTGTGTTTATGACAAAACTATGTGAATTTACCTAACGAATATAAATCGGTAAACATTGTTCAGCTGTAAAATAAACTGATAGGCCTACATATAAGACCTGCCCAAAAATAGGAAAAGGCAGCCGTGTTATACCATAACAAACCTAACTAAATGAAATAGGTCTACCTACTCTAAATTTAAGAACGTATCGACTCTCAGGTCGATAAAAATGAGTTATCATCTCTTAGGGATCTATCGGCCTGAAATCCGAACACCTAAGATAATATAACTCTAAGTGTAGCTCATTTTCATTCTAGTAATCACTAGAATCTAACTAATTGTCCCATACCAGAAGGTAAAATTCTAGTATTTACTGAAAGCTAGTAAATTCCACTCAAACTCTATTTACAAATTATAATAATAAGTGAAAGAATTCTACGAAATGTCCCATACCAATCCAACAATTCAATCATTTATTAAAATTCTTTGTTTCATAGAAAATCACAAAATTTCAATAAAACCCCAAATTCATAAGTGATAAAATAAAAGAATTTTTTAATTTTAATTTTAAAATTTTTATTTTTTTAGATAGCACTTTATAATAAAAGATTTCATGAAAAGAGACATTTCAAAGCATGTATAAGTAGGTTACATAAATGAATAACACATATGTAGGTCAAGTCAAATTATTTATGTATATATAGTACTATGTGATTTAAAGGTGTCATGCAACATAATCAAAGCATATACAAAAGCATCAGCAGTTCTAAACTTGTAAATATATTTTATGTAAAAGTTAAGCTACAGAATAAAAGCTTGTATAGAAAAACATATACAGTGAAAATTGACAACTTATATATGCTTTGAAAGTTAGTCTACAAGTTTCAAGGCTACTGACATTGGTGAGTTATATTTTTATACGTACAGTGAGAAGTAAAGCTAGGCTAACTTATATATGCAGGCAAATAAATTTTAATTTCAAAGCAAGAGTACTATCTTACATAAATAGTTAACGGTGGCTACATGTTTATAGGTAATAGGACAATTAAAATAAACAAAATAAAGGCAGCACAAAATATATATAGGCAATACGTACTCAAAACAAAAATGTTTGACTGTGATTATTCTTCATGGCAAGAAATATATATAAGACGTGTGTCCTTATTTCTAATTTGGACAATTTGATTAAATAATGCAAGGCCAACTCCATATGGGCAGGGCGAAAAGAATTTAAAGCATGAATTGCTTTATCAATTTGAACTATGCGTGTCCATATTTCCATGCATTGGTATAAGTTAAAGTGGACAAATTTTATAATAGCCACAAATATATATATGGCAGGCACATACATTATTAAATGTAAGGTTTGAATGCGATTTACTTCATAACAAGGACAATGAAAGACATGTCCTTTTATATTCAATTTAATATTTGAAGTATCTTGCAATTAAAATCTAAACTAACAATAAAATGTATACAAATGCAAGGCAAGGATTTGGACGTGCTCAAGTGACAGAGCATGGAGGCAGGGAGGTATAAAACTCATAAGGAAATTTGAAAACTTAAAATCAAACTGATCAACACATGTTTGCTCAGTTCAATTAAACAGTACCAATTCCCAAAAGTTAAATTATACTAATTAAAATTTTATTTTATTTTATTTTTTGATCAAAATATCAAATTTGCAAATCAATTCAAAACAATAAATTATCTCAGATCATAGATATAGTAGTGTGAGATTATTATCTCACCTTGAATTCAAAAAGAAAAGAGATAAACCGAATTGTGATTAAGATGCGATTCGAAAACTAATGCCTTCTTCTCTAACTCCTAAATATCACAAAACTTCAAAACAACCCCTAATCAAAAAAATTTCAGAGATCACTAACTAAATCAAAATATAAAATTGACGGTATCAATAGGTAGAGGAAGAAGCAAGGAATTCATACCTATTTAATTTGAGATTTACTGATTTTTGCTTGAATTCCTAAAATCAAAACTAGGGCTAAAAATTGGGTTTGCTTGCCTCTTTCACTCTGCTTAGTTTCCTAAAGAAGATATGTAAATAAATAAGCAGTGGTTGAATTATAAAATTGATTAAGGAATGAAGTTATAAGATTTACTAATGGGCTTGGATACGCTAAGCCCAAGTTCCTTAAGAAAAAGTTATTACATTATTTAGTTAAATTTACACTTGACTAAACTTTCTAAACAAAAGAATTCTAATTAAAAGAAAAATAAAATAGAAACCTTTTCACTTTATTTTAAAAATCTTAAAATAGATAATATTATTACATTTTGCCAAAATCCAAACCAACTTAAATAAAAATAAAATAAACATCAAATTTTAATTATTATTTCCAAATCGAAGTGTTGAAATGTCTTGTTGCAGTGTTTTAGGAACCCCTATTGATAATGTTGGCCAAACGCAACGACCAGAATTCTTAAAACGCCCAACGGACAAATTAACACAAATTATATCATAAATTTATTTTCCTATTTTAAATTGAAATCTTCTTTTAAAATGGATAAATTTCAAACCAATTATCCAAATTAAATTTACTTCTCAACTTGACTCTTTAAATTAACAAATAGAATTTTTATTAATCAATTATTAATTAGATAATCATTAATCGGGTTGTTACAGGACAATTGCCCTTTCAGTGTCCCTTCTTTGAGAAAAAGTGACAATTACCTTTATCTTGCACCTTCACTTTACCCTTGCTGACCTTAGACTTACGCTTTCTCTTCTTGGAACTATTTAAGGAAAAGGTACCCTTAATAGCATATTCGATTCCTTTGTGAATGTAATATCCATTTTCCTCAACATATTAAGGAGGAAAGAGTTAGTGGTATGCTCTAGGGGCAATTATGTAATTTTTTATGTATATCTAACTCTGTAGTCTATCTTATTCGTAGTAACAGTGTTTGTTTTTACATACTTTGTTATATTATGCTGTAATTAATTATTTAATTAATTTAAAGTATATAATAAGAAAATCATAAAATAAAATGTTATATGGTTACAGTTGCAATCGTGAGTAATTAATCATAAAATAAAACGACATTTTGTTTATATATTCCAGGTCAAGATGTTTTGAGAAAAAATATCATTGAGACTAGATTGTGTAACGCTTTCCAAAGGTTGGGCAGTGTATTACTCATGGCTGTTGGGAGCACTAAGGGATTACATATTGTAGTTATTGGATAACTATAGAATGACTTGTCTGAGAGTTTCTTTTTTTAACTAGATCAAATAAGAAACTTCAAAGTGATGATGTTACACAGTTCCTTCGACTTGAGAATTCTATGTAACTTTAATGTGAATACTCCATTTTGATTGTTAAATGATGGCATGTTGATCTATCGAGCAACTATAGTTGGGTTTGAGTCGACGCATTGGAAGTGAAGCACTATTCAATAAAGATTTCAACTCCTTATTTATATGAGGTTAGCGTCACCATCAACTATAGTCAACTCAAAGTCAAAGCCAAAATCTCTAGCCAGAATAGTACAACCAATAATAAATGTTATTGTTAAACCAAGAACTTTATTTTTGGATAGACTAAGTTTAGTGTGGATAATATTAGAATTTAACTAATACAAAATTCCATGTATCCTAAAAATAATATAGTATTGACGAAGAGAACTTGTATAAATATCGTTACTAAAGGTACTGCTTAAGAAAATGTGAAATTGTATTTTACAGAAAAGATCTGTAAGTGATGAATTTGATCAAACTATCACACCACTAACTAAGGTGACATGTGAACATTAATATTTGAATTATTCAAAATTAATAATCGAATGAATTCACACCTTCGGGTCTCATAACTGTAATTATGAATTCTCCTAAAATCCATAAGATTTAATTAGTTTATAAAATGTTATAAATTAATTAATATTTTAGAAATATTAATTATTAGTAATTTATGTTATGTTTTGGGGTTGTTTGTAATAATTTGAATGCATACATAAAAGTTATATTTACGTGTATCGATATATGACATCAGTATACTTTTGAATTGGGTTTAAATGAAAAATGATTGCTTGAAGAGTTTTAGAAATTTTGCACCATGTAGATGGGAACATCGGCCGACCATACATGGTGAGAGAAATGGGTGGAGTAATTGACAATTAAGGAAAAATTAATTAGAGAAGTTTTAATTTAAAGAACTGGAAAGATTTTGTTCTCCTACTTAAAACAAATCTTCTGATTTAATTTTGTTAAGTTGTTTTTTTTCTCCTCTTCTCTTCCATCCATGGCTGCATTTTTGTTCTTCCTCTTCTAAATAAAATCAACTCCAAATTAAATAAAAACATCAAATAAAATTAATAACTACGTGGTTCGTCCGTCTGTTGCAAAGATTAGGCGTTGATTTCAAGAATCTAAGGAGAGATTTCCAGATCAAAGTGTCACTGTTTGGCCAGATCTGTAAGGTGTGCTCTAAATTTTATTTGTTTTCTTGGATAAAATATATTAACATATTTTTACGTGTACATGTTATTACCTCAACTTGATTAAGAATTAGTAATACAGTTTAAAAAAATTTAAATGATACAATATGTTTTAACTTAATGAATTAAAATCAAAATTTATATTTGCATAAAACTATGTTTTAGTTTATGAATTTATGTTTTAATATTACCTATAATAGAATTCCAAACATATTACACAATTTAATGACTCAATGTTTCTACTCGAAGTTTTTAATCAATCTAAAAATATAGAGTTTGTTAATATCTATTTTGATATATGCAATTTTGATTTTGTATTATTGTTTATTGCTTAAAGTAACAATTTTTTATTATTTGCGATGAAATTTTATTTATATACATACATACATATGTACTTATGCATGTATCTATGTATACCTGCAAAATGAAAATACATTAGAAAGTTTAATGTATGTGGGTGTGTATGTTTTGAATTAATTGGAAACTATTTTGTCTTAATAATTATATATATGTATGTATGTATGTGTATATTTATGTATACATGTTTATATTTTCATTTTATATCGTTGAGGTATGTATTTTAGAAACAATTTTATCCATAAATTTGTTTTACATTGAACAATTTATAATTGAGGCAATAACGCACACACATAACGATTATATACATGGTATATGCAAATCCCAGTATCTACACATGTATATATTAACCATGTTATTGTTTGTTGTTTTTGTCGTATAAACATATTATTATCATATATCTTTTTCTATGAAATAATTGTAGTATTAATTGAATTTATGAAAAAGAGGAAAGTGGAATCGATTTATGATGCCATCTTTAGCCCTTTCCCTTTAAATCTTGTTGTAATTATATCTGGATCTAATTTCATGTTTGTCGCCATCTTTAATGACCAAGTAATTATATTCATTGTACATTTCACATGTGCATCACACCATTTATAAATACGAATATATTGTTATATTCATACTTATTCAACTGTCGTACTTAATTGGCAAAGGTTTAATTAACTAAGAATAAGATAGGCTTAATGAAATATGATTTTATTAAAAACAACTAGGTTGGATCTAGTATTAAACATTAGATTTCATAAGCCCACTAAGATCCAATTAGGGAAAATTATTCGAAATCTATTCATTTTACCATCTACAAAAAAGACAAATTTCCTTCAAGTAGGTCATTGATAATACACCTTAACGAGTTCATATTGAAATTCAATATGAATGCATCAAATTGTGGAGTAATTGATCCAAGAATCAAATCAGTTTGAAGCCCGATGTCAAATATAGTTCCTAACTTGGCCAACCTTTGAATATACCTAATCAAATTTAGTACATGATCTTAGACTGAGGTGCCCTTGTTCATCTTCGTGTGGAACTATTTCCATGTAATCTCATGTCATGCGGTACAAGACTACTAACTGTACTAATTTTTTCTATGTTTGAATATTTAACGAATATCCATATTCTCGTGCTATCTTAGGAGCTCGATGCTCATAGTCAACAGTAGCAGTAGGCAAGCTCATAGTTAAATGACCACTTTTTGTAAGCCTTGGTTGGTCAAGAGGGGCATACTTTTAGGGTTTAGCTGATAGTTCGTTGGTAACAACATACCAGAGTTCACATAGGTGAGTGGGATCTTTGTTCGAATTGGGCTAGTCAACAATAGGTGAAATGGGCGAATTTAAAAAAAATCCCTTATTGGATCTTAGTGGGCCTATGAAGTCCAATGGTTGTACTTGATCCAATCTAGTTAGTTTAAATAAAATCATATTTTATTTAATTTTCTTGATTTAATTAATGTATGTTAATTAATTTAACATTTATATGTTTTGAGTGTATCATTGTATACTAATATTATATATATGTGTAATGTGAAACATAGCAAGGTGTGTTGTAACAACCCTGGTTTGGAGATTACCTTTCAATATTGAATTATAATGATAATTATAATTCAATATTGTAAATTAAATTAAAATTGAAGAAATTAAATTATTTATTTAAAATAAACAATGAAATTGGAATTAAATTGAGAAAAAAAAAGTTCTAAACTTTATTTTATTTTGTTTGGGTGAATAATAAATGGAATATGATTTTATTTAAGTGGAAATGCAATAATTATATCAATTATTGCCCATTTACTTCTCTTAATAATTTTAAAGAGAAGTATTTTATTTTAAAGGTGGTTTATTGAAATAAAAAGGTATAAAATGGTTTAAAAATAAGTTTTGGCTATAAATAATGTTTGGAAATGGTTTGAAATATTTTTCTAAGTGAGAAAATAAATTTTGTGGAATTTTAGAAGTTAAAAATAACGTTTTATTCATTTATTTGAGTAAATGGTGTATTTTGTTAAATTAAGGATTTTAATAATAAAAATGTTTTAAAAATGTAAATTAATCTTTCTATATGATAGAAAATGTTTTATTTGCATGTATACAAGTTTTCACATTTTTCTTGTGTGTAAATATGAAGAAAATGAATTTCATTTGTGTGTATATGTGATATGCACATATATTTTGGCTAAGTGTTGATTTTAATCTTAAGCCACCTTATTTTCTTTTTATTTTGGGTCCAATTCAGCCCAATATCACATAGCTGGTAAGAAGTGAGAAAGAGGAGTTGCTGTACGCTCAATTCATACCTCCTTCTTCTTCCTTCAGCTGAAACAAAAGAAAACAAACTCCTCTCTACCAATTTCTCAAAAATCAAGCAATTCTTCATTTTAATTCAACAAATTCAAGGCTTTTTACAATATAGTGATAAATAAAAGGTAAAAAACTCCAAATCATTTAAATTTCGTAACAAAATTCTTTTACAGCGAATGATTTCTAATTTTACTGTAAATATTATTTTGCATGTTCTTCCTATCTCCTGTACAGGTATTAGAAGCTTCAATCTTGCAAAAAGGTTTCAACTTTGCTGCAAAATCCGAGCTTTTATCATCTATCAATAAGGTGAGTTGTATAAACTCACAGACTAGCCAAAACAAAAGTGCCAGTGCTTGAATCTGTAAATTTTTTGCCTCTGTTTGCAATTTCCTATAGTGAATATTTTGCTTGTTTATATCCAATTTCTGTTGCATCTTTGAAACCTTATATCTTGTGATTTCGACAAAGAATGCTGCCGGATTTCTTGCATTTGGTAGCTTGCATGTTGAACTCCATCTCTGTAAATTTTGGTTGAATTTTATGGTCTTTTGATATGCTAAAATCTTGCTTGAAAATTTATACGAGGCAGAAAAACACCCAGGAAGAATGTCCGTAGCCTGGGTCGACATGAAGGTCGACCCAGCACCATCCAGGTCGACCTGGCCACTAGGCCGGGCCGACCCCCTTGTTGGCCCAGGTGCGTGCGTTGTGACCTTTTGTTCGTATACCTTTCATAGCTTATTTCGTGACTTTTGCCTTTGCATTGCGACCGTTTTGTCACTCGTTTTGATGCAAATTTTGAGAAGATTTTGACGATGATTATAAGCCATGATGTCTATCAATAGACTAGCCTAATTTTGGAGATTTTAAAATTCAAATTATGAGTTATTTTGAATTTAATTTGAATTTAAATTCAAATGTCGGTTTGAGTGATTTTCCTTGTTTTTATTCGTTTTTAGGCACTTTTTTCTCCAAATCTTTTTGAAATGAATTTTAAAATTAATGGGCATTTCAAAATAATTATTATATTATATCTTAAAGTATTTTCAAGTGTAAAATCTATTTATTCTCTATAATAAAGGCAATTTCCAAATAGAGTTTTGAAATTAATTTCGAAAATTGGTTTTCAAAGCTTTTTTCCCAAGTAAATTATTTTATATGCATAAATTACACGTTTTTGCACATTTCGAGCGAATGAGAAGGAGGATTAAACGGTTTGGTAAAACATGTGGTATGCGACACGTGCATTTATCTTATCGGTTAATTCCTGACTTGTCCGTTTGATCGTTCTGACCTTCGGGTCGAGTTTACCGATGAGATGAGGTAAACTTTTTACTGATTTGTAACAACCCAATATTTTCAACCATTCGCATCCATTATAAGTGTATAAGTAGACACTCATGCCGGAATTGAATTGCTCAAAATACCGCGTTGTAAATAAAATTTGGCAAATCTCAGAATATACAGTAAATAAATATAATCACAGATCACAGACACAGAGAAAAATAATGCAGCGGAAGTAAAAGAAATAGTAGTTCATGAAGCTACTATGTAAATATATCAGAGTTAAATAAGATACAACAGAAGAAATAAAGTACAACAGAAGTCTCAATATGATAACCAAGTACAAGCTGAATAGAACAACAGAACTGAGATAGATAAAACTAGATAAGCAGATAATCTCCAGCGATTCCAATCTCCAGAAAGTGGAATCCAAATCTGTGAATACTCAGGCGGACCCGAGCATAAATAAAAATACAAACATTCGAGTCAGGACAATATATACTTATATAATGTAAACCAACTCAAGTGAACTGTAATAAGGTACAAGTAACTTAAAGAATGCTTGGGATCGCCCATTCTTTAAGGATCCGTTAAACTATTTACTATGTAGTAATATACGCTATATACAGTAGTTTCTAATTAGTAAAGTATAATCATATAGAAAATAGCGTTAAGGGGATGGTGAACCTTAACGCGGTCGGATCTTTAAACCAAAATCGTAGTGGGCTCGATATGGTAGGTGACACGGCACACAAGGCAATGCCAGGGTAGATATACCAATTACGCATCCGGACTGGTGGTGACGCATAGCAGCCACTACCGCCCACCTCGAACAACACTCCCAAATCAAGGGTGGCCACCAAATCAATCACAAGTAATAGAATGGTATCGAAGAAGTGTGTCCGATCAGAGGTGCTACCTCCTTGGTCCGTCAATCGCTCCTGTTTTAGCCACCTTATGCCAACTCATGGGAGTTGGGTCCGCGTATATACCTTAGGATCGTCACCACCATCCTACTTCATTCTGGAAACTCCACCGCGTACACAGTTGTCAAAGTGGTTTTCGGTATCGACAGAGAGTATGTCCATATCTGATCCCGGTCTCTTTAACAACCAATCGTTATTATAACCCGTGGTTATAATTTAAAACAGTTTATACTTCAAAATAGAATATCATTTCAAATCCAAATCTTTATCAAAATAAAGGTTAAATCAATTCCAAACCATTTCAATATATTTAAAATATCATATCATTTCAAAACTTCATTTTAAATCATTTCAATATATCAAAATATCATATCTTTCCAAAACTTCATTTCAAATCATTTTAATATACCAAAATATCATTTGAGTTCAAATCTAAGTATTTAACTTTAAATACTTTTTAAATTGAAAGATATCATTCATTTATTATCATTTCAAGTCACCTTTTAAATAGTTTATATTTCAATCAAAATAATTCATTTAAACCATTTAAAAGTGAAATTATTATACTTTCAAATCAAGTATTAAAATTTCCAAAATTTCAATTCAATTTAATCATTTATTTCAATTAAATTTCCATAGACCATTTCAAATTTTATAAATTTCAAATATAGATTTAATCCACAAAATAACTATTCAAATTATAAAATAAATTCCAACGCTTTATTATCCTATATTTCATAAGTCCAATATCTTTTGAATAGATTCAAATTACAAGTAAACCAAATATTTTTCATACTAATATAAACTTCAATTATTTATTCCAAGATTTAATATCACTTCAAATTCATTTCAAAATATCAAAATATCATTTTAAAACATCATCTATTTAAATTAAATTTATATACCATTTAATCACATTTCAAAATAGTTGTATTTCCCAAATCAACTATTCCATTTAAATCATTTAAAGTCAATTCATATATTTAATAATTAAATATTTAATTTCCAAATTTAATCTTTTTCAAAGATCATTTATTCATTTGAATTTATTAAACAAAGAAAATTCAACTTTCGCAGCACTTAGAGAATGCTACGAAATGTTATGTTTAAAAACAATTCATTAACAAAAGGCGACATTTTAAATGCTGTAATATCTTAATTTAGTTTCAATTAAAAGTTTAGTTAAATTTAACAACTATAGCACTAACAAAGTTCTGTAATAACCCTTAGTTCAAATTTGCTATTTGGTTCATTTAAAACAACTACAGCATTTTCCAATGCTGTAATATCTTTACATTACATTTCAAAAATGCTGTCAAATCAAATTCAGAGTTTTATTTACAATTTCACACATAATTAACTTTTAATATAAATCATTTTAACTTATAAAATCATATATTTTCACATTTAAAAATAATCATTTAAATACCTTTATTTCTATGATTTTATAAAGTCAAATTTCCATACAAAAATCAAATTAAATAACAATAAAATTTTCATTTCTTTAATTAAATTCTTAACTAAACAACTAAGTTTAAATTTCAAAATATATCTTATTTCCATTTATTTTACTTAATTAAAAATTCACTTTTAAACAAATTTCACAAAATTCAATTTTAGTTATATTTCCAAATTCAGCTTAAATATTCATTTATTTCACATTTTAATTTATACAAAATCATTAACACTTTTCACAATTATTATTACTTAATAAAATCAATAAATTCATCTTTAAATCAAATTTGTCATATTTTCTTACTTTACATAAATTCCATTTATAAACAAAATCATAAATTCCAAAATTAACTTATATTTCAGATTCTACTTCACCATTTACTTAATTCACTTATTTAATTTGTAGAAAATCACTAATATTTTATAGAAATCATTTTAAATAAAATTTAAATCAAAATATCATAATATTTACATTTTTAAAATATTTTATACATTTCAGAAAAATATATAAACCACGGGTCTGTATAAAATTTTCTAGCCTAGGTCAAGTGATACGGATATGTATCATTTCAATCTGCAGTTTACAAAGAAAAAACCGAGTTCTATCATTTCAAACCCGCAATCCCAAGTTAAATAAAATAAATAAAAAGTCGCTCAGGCTTATCATTTCAGCCCATAACGATCTTTCCCTATTCTAAAGTCCGTTCGGGTATGTATCCTTTCAACCCATAGTGAACCTAATCTACAGGGAACTTGCAGTGTGATAACTGATAAAAATGAAAAAAAACATGAAATAACAGTAACATATAGTATAACAGGTGTAAATACAGGTGTGAACATCATATGATTATAATATAGCAGTTACAACAGGAGGATATGCATTTACAGATTCAAGTGATGTCAGTTTATCAATTATATAAGTACACATCGTCTGGTGAGAATTACTCACCACTAGATGCTGGAGTTTTGATACAAATAAAGAATATCTACACCAGAATGCGTACAGAAGGCACGATCAATTTCAGCGGATGTGACATCCCGATTCAAAACTTGAAAAATAAATAAACTAAGTATGAATTTCACATTCGAACATATCAAAATTTGATAAAGCACTGGAACAAAATCGAATAAGATGATATGAAACAAAGTGGGTAGATAAATGGAAATAAAAGAAAGAGAAAAAAAATTAAAGAAAGAAGAAGATAAAAGTTCATCCATTACCTTATGTTGATGCCCACGCGCGAAGAGAATGAAGGCAATAGATGAGGTAAGAAATTGGAACGTGAGTTTTAATTTATAAGGATGATTTGCGTAAATTTTGTGGGAGAAAACGGTCAAGAGTAATTGATTTTTTTTTTAAAAAACGTATGAAGCAATTGGAAGATTTTATTCCATATATATAGGAGAGTCAAGTGTAGAAAGTTGCACGTGAATGACAATGCAACAAATGAATTTGAACGGTAGGGAAATTAATATTTTATACCAATTATATCAATTTAAGCAAAAGGAAAGTGTGTAAAGTTTACACGTAAATTTTAAAGCAAGGAAGTAAACGTGTTCGTGACTGGTATATTTAAAAATAAGCGTTGCGTGATTCAAGTGATAAAATGGCAAGAGATATTTTGTTTTGAACGTATCATAGAGGAGGCTTTGATTTTAGATGAGAAGTTATAGGCAAGAAAAATATAAATATTGATATTTAAAAAGGCCGTGAGTTGATTGAACACAGATTTATTACTTGTTATACACTGCCATTTAGTTCTATTCCTATTATAAGCAATAGGTAGGAAATCTTGTTGTGATGGAATTATTCCATGGGTTTCGTAATTAAGGAGAACATAAAACGGTAAGCAATCAATTTGCTTCAAAACGGAAATGGAAAATTAACCAAAAGAATAATTTGTGCGAACGGGTAAATATTCAAGAGAATATCTTGCGTTGATTTAGGTGCGAGAATCTCGGCAAGAAAGATTTGAACAAATATTTACAGTGTTATTGATTGCGTGAATTTAGCAAAAGGAAATGGCAAGAAATCTTTGGCAAACATTTTGTACACATTTAAAATTTATTAGGAAGTAAATGCGTTGATTTAAAAATGCAAGAAATATTTATAAAATGGGAAGATGGTGAAAATTATTTGCGTACAAGGTTGAGTATTTAAATAAAACTAGAATTTATTGCTTGGTGAAACGGCATGAATTTATTTAGCACACATTTGCACTCGTTTGAAAATATTAAGAAGAGAATGCGTTGATAAATAAAAAGGGAATGGCAAGAACGATTGGAGCAATTAATTGCAACGGGTATGAATTTATTAGCGAGAGAAACGACAAGCCATTATATTTTTGCTATGAGCGGTAAAGGGAAATTTAAAGATTTTATACTTATCAAAACAAATGGAAGTAATGGAAGGTGAAATATCTTTAAACGTAATGGCAAGGCATGGTTGAATTTTCCTCCTTTAAAAGTGCAAAGCAATTGATTTAGTAACAAGGCAAAAATTTGAATGTGAACGGTTATAAATTTAAGGATAACGTTTCTATTAAATCAGAAGGAAAGTGAATATATTTAAAAGTGTGTACAACAGACGCAATAGTTTATGCCCAAAATATAACAAAACAACGGTTTTAAATTTTATACGTTTTCCTATTTATACGTTATTTATTCCATCAAATAACGCGCCTTTTTAAACGCGTAATTAACAGTTTAATTATACATAAATTTTGCAATCTATTACTTAATAAAACATGATTTGTTTACATTGGGTTTTTATTCATTTATCATGTACTATTACTAAACGTAACTAAGAAGAATATAAATGATTAAACTTAAAAGTATATAATCCATTTTTAAAGAACAAAAGTGAAATAAACTTTGTTATGAATATATTCAACTAAACTAAAAGATTGGAAAATTAGAAATTTAAAGGTTTATAACTTCAATAAATGTTGAGTGTTAACCAAAATAAGAATTATAGAATTTACTTATATAAAAAATCTTGGGTGATTATTTATAATTAAATTTAGAAATTCATCTTCTGTAAAGTAAAACCCCAGAGTTAAAATTAAAGAATAAAATATTGCTAAAATTTTTGGGCTGTTACACTCTCCCCCACTCAAAACTTTTCGGCCTCGAAAAGGAAGAAGGTAGGGGAATAGAAACAACCTGAAAGGAAACTAAATTGAAACTCAAAATAGAATCATTAATCTAAACCATACCAATTAAATTTTAAATTAATAATTGATTTCATCTATTTAATTTCACTTAAGTTAAATTTTTCTATTTCAAATTTCATTACTTCATCTTCCAATTATCTTAAAATAAAAATTTCTAAAATCATAAGTTTCAAAATCATTTGTTATACTCAAAAATGTGTTCAATAAATTAATATCTTTTTTTTCCTAATTATAAGTAAATTTATTTCTCTCAATATATTTTTATCATCTATATTAAATATGTTTACACTTGTTACAACTGCTTAAATTTATTCTTAGTTCCTTTAACATCATTTTATATTGTAAATTATTCCATTACGTCTGTAAATCTTTTTATAACTAGAATTTAAGTGTATAACATTTATTATAACCACTCAAATTTTTATTTACAAAATCTTTTTATATTGTATATTGTCCAATTACATTGTTAACTTTTAATAATTAAGGTAAGTTATATTGGAATGCAAATTGAATATTATACAAATAAAGTTTCTTAACTCAATTATCCAAGCTTCAATATTTATTCAAATTTTGATTTCCTTTTATAATTGAAATTATCCTTTAAGATAAAATTTAAAAATTAAATTTTTGATTAACTTTAGACAATTCTTGGTAAATAAATATATATTCACAATATATATCAAATCAAATTTAAAATCATTTACCAATATATATATATATTATAAATTAAGTCATATTTTAGAAATTCAACTCAATTAAATATTTCAACATAAAACTGTAGCAAGGCTAAAGAATGGTCTCTTCACTTCGAAACTCGAAAATGAACGTCGATGATGCTGCAGTCATTACCGAAATTATTTTCCAGCGACAAAGAGAAGAGCACTGATTTACAAATTAAAAATCCTTTGAAACAATTTCTACTAGAAATACTTTTAACTAATAAATCCTTTTAAAACTTTCAAAACAAAGTTCGAAATCATCGGAAATTAAATTCTCACATTCTTGATTTAAAACCATTTAAATTTCCAAATTAATTTATAACCATGTTTAATTATTTAGATATGAACCTAAAGCCAATGATTATAAAATACATTCAAAGTTAAATGTTATTTCTTAACACCCAATTCCATTAATTATCAAAATTCAGAAAATTAACCTTATACATATTATAATTATACAAAATTTATCCATCTACTAAATTTAAAACCCATATTGTGTCAGTTTGCTCTGTTCAAGTGTTTTGGAGATCCTATCGATAGCGTTGATCATACGCACCGATCGGAAACCCAAATCAACATCGACAACTCAAACAACACAATATATAAAACATCTATTTTTTTTTTTCAAATACCAGATTAATTTTTCAAAATAAGGATAAGGATTCAAATTTTGATGGACTCAAGTCAAAGAGAAATCTGATTTGAAGATAAGTTGTAGACAAAAGATAAGATGATTAAATAACAGAATAGGGAGTATGGATAAGCCTATATAGATCACGAGCAACCTTAAACAGGTCAACCGTGACTTGAAGAATAAGGTCGATGTGGATTTTCTGGGGTAAATCTACATTCAATCTCAAGAGATAGAATTTTAGGCATAGTAAGAGATAGTAGCATCGTAAACCAAGGATACAGAGGTCTCCGGTGAATCAATGCTTTTTGTGAAGAAGTTCCACCCCTTCACAAGTCATTAGAATATTGGCGGGACCGCCAATTCATTAGAAAAATTATTCAGAGTGGAGTTATGGGACACTCTAGAATCAAGAAGACACTAATAGGGGAGGACAAGAATGGACTTTGGAACCGAAGGGAACGTTCCAAAATTCAAAGGAAACCGAGTCGAAGAAGAAGGAATTCAAGATCAAACGAAAGTGATTTTGTAATTAAATTTACTCTATATGCTGAGTTTGCCTAAAACCAGAGCTCTGATAACAACTGTAACGACCCGATATTTTCAACCATTCGCATCCATTATAAGTGTATAAGTAGACACTCATGCCGGAATTGAATTGCTCAAAATACCGCGTTGTAAATAAAATTTGGCAAATCTCAGAATATACAATAAATAAATATAATCACAGATCACAGACACAGAGAAAAATAATGCAGCGGAAGTAAAAGAAATAATAGTTCATGAAGCTACTATGTAAATATATCAGAGTTAAATAAGATACAACAGAAGAAATAAAGTACAACAGAAGTCTCAATATGATAACCAAGTACAAGCTGAATAGAACAACAGAACTGAGATAGATAAAACTAGATAAGCAGATAATCTCCAGCGATTCCAATCTCCAGAAAGTGGAATCCAAATCTGTGAATACTCAGGCGGACCCGAGCGTAAATAAAAATACAAACACTCGATTCAGGACAATATATACTTTTATAATGTAAACCAACTCAAGTGAACTGTAATAAGGTACAAGTAACTTAAAGATGCTTGGGATCGCCCATTCTTTAAGGATCCATTAAACTATTTACTATGTAGTAATATACGCTATATACAGTAGTGTCTAATTAGTAAAGTATAATCATATAGAAAATAGCGTTAAGGGGATGGTGAACCTTAACGCGGTCGGATCTTTAAACCAAAATCGTAGTGGGCTCGATATGGTAGGTGACACGGCACACAAGGCAATGCCAGGGTAGATATACCAATTACGCATCCGGACTGGTGGTGACGCATAGCAGCCACTACCGCCCACCTCGAACAACACTCCCAAATCAAGGGTGGCCACTAAATCAATCACAAGTAATAGAATGGTATCGAAGAAGTGTGTCCGATCAGAGGTGCTACCTCCTTGGTCCGTCAATCGCTCCTGTTTTAGCCACCTTATGCCAACTCTCGGGAGTTGAGTCCACGTATATACCTTAGGATCGTCGCCACCATCCTACTTCATTCTGGAAACTACACCACGTACACAGTTGTCAAAGTGGTTTTCGGTATCGACAGAGAGTATGTCCATATCCGATCCCGGTCTCTTTAACAACCAATCGTTATTATAACCCGTGGTTATAATTTAAAACAGTTTATACTTCAAAATAGAATATCATTTCAAATCCAAATCTTTATCAAAATAAAGATTAAATCAATTCCAAACCATTTCAATATATTTAAAATATCATATCATTTCAAAACTTCATTTTAAATCATTTCAATATATCAAAATATCATATCTTTCCAAAATTCATTTCAAATCATTTTAATATACCAAAATATCATTTGAGTTCAAATATAAATATTTAACTTTAAATACTTTTTAAATTGAAAGATATCATTCATTTATTATCATTTCAAGTCACCTTTTAAATAGTTTATATTTCAATCAAAATAATTCATTTAAACCATTTAAAAGTGAAATTATTATACTTTCAAATCAAGTATTAAAATTTCCAAAGTTTCAATTCAATTTAATCATTTATTTCAATTAAATTTCCATAGACCATTTCAAATTTTATAAATTTCAAATATAGATTTAATCCACAAAATAACTATTCAAATTATAAAATAAATTCCAACGCTTTATTATCCTATATTTCATAAGTCCAATATCTTTTGAATAGATTCATATTACAAGTAAACCAAATATTTTTCATACTAATATAAACTTCAATTATTTATTCCAAGATTTAATATCACTTCAAATTCATTTCAAAATATCAAAATATCATTTTAAAACATCATCTATTTAAATTAAATTTATATACCATTTAATTACATTTCAAAATAGTTGTATTTCCCAAATCAACTATTCCATTTAAATCATTTAAAGTCAATTCATATATTTAATAATTAAATATTTAATTTCCAAATTTAATCTTTTTCAAAGATCATTTATTCATTTGAATTTATTAAACAAAGAAAATTCAACTTTCGCAGCACTTAGAGAATGCTACGAAATGTTATGTTTAAAAACAGTTCATTAACAAAAGGCGACATTTTAAATGCTGTAATATCTTAATTTAGTTTCAACTAAAATTTTAGTTAAATTTAACAACTATAGCACTAACAAAGTGCTATAATAACCCTTAGTTCAAATTTGCTATTTGGTTCATTTAAAACAACTACAGCATTTTCCAATGCTGTAATATCTTTACATTACATTTCAAAAATGCTGTCAAATTAAATTCAGAGTTTTATTTACAATTTCACACATAATTAACTTTTAATATAAATCATTTTAACTTATAAAATCATATATTTTCACATTTAAAAATAATCATTTAAATACCATTATTTCTATGATTTTATAAAGTCAAATTTCTATACAAAAATCAAATTAAATAACAATTGAATTTTCATTTCTTTAATTAAATTCTTAACCTAACAACTAAGTTTAAATTTCAAAATATATCTTTTTTCCATTTATTTTACTTAATTAAAAATTCACTTTTAAACAAATTTCACAAAATTCAATTTTAGTTATATTTCCAAATTCAGCTTAAATATTCATTTATTTCATATTTTAATTTATACAAAATCATTAACACTTTTCACAATTATTATTACTTAATAAAATCAATAAATTCATCTTTAAATCAAATTTGTCATATTTTCTTACTTTACATAAATTCCATTTATAAACAAAATCATAAATTCCAAAATTAACTTATATTTCAGATTCTACTTCACCATTTACTTAATTCACTTATTTAATTTGTAGAAAATCACTAATATTTTATAGAAATCATTTTAAATAAAATTTAAATCAAAATATCATAATATTTACATTTTTAAAATATTTTATACATTTCAGAAAAATATATAAACCACAGGTCTATATAAAATTTTCTAGCCTAGGTCAAGTGATACGGATATGTATCATTTCAATCCGCAGTTTACAAAGAAAAAACCGGGTTCTATCGTTTCAAACCCGCAATCCCAAGTTAAATAAAATTAATAAAAAGTCGCTCAGGCTTATCATTTCAGCCCAAAATGATCTTTCCCTATTCTTAAGTCCGTTCGGGTATGTATCCTTTCAACCCATAGTGAACCTAATCTACAAGGAACTTGCAGCGTGATAACTGATAAAAATGAAAAAACATGAAATAACAGTAACATATAGTATAACAGGTGTAAATACAGGTGTGAACATCATATGATTATAATATAGCAGTTACAACAAGAGGATATGCATTTACAGATTCAAGTGATGTCAGTTTATCAATTATTTAAGTACACATCGTCTAGTGAGAATTACTCACCTCTAGATGCTGGAGTTTTGATACAAAATAAAGAATATCTACACCAGAATGCGTACAGAAGGCACGATCAATTTCAGCGGATGTGACATCTCGATTCAAAACTTGAAAAATAAATAAACTAAGTATGAATTTCACATTCGAACATATCAAAATTTGATAAAGCACTGGAACAAAATCGATTAAGATGATATGAAACAAAGTGGGTAGATAAATGGAAATAAAAGAAAGAGAAAAAAAATTAAAGAAAGAAGAAGATAAAAGTTCATCCATTACCTTATGTTGATGCCCACGCGCGAAGAGAATGAAGGCAATGGATGATGTAAGAAATTGGAACGTGAGTTTTAATTTATAAGGATGATTTGCGTAAATTTTGTGGGAGAAAACGGTCAAGAGTAATTGATTTTTTTTTAAAACGTATGAAGAAATTGGAAGATTTTATTCAATATATATAGGAGAGTCAAGTGTAGAAAGTTGCACGTGAATGACAATGCAACAAATGAATTTGAACGGCAGGGAAATTAATATTTTATACCAATTATATCAATTTAAGCAAAAGGAAAGTGTGTAAAGTTTACACGTAAATTTTAAAGCAAGGAAGTAAACGTGTTCGTGACTGGTATATTTAAAAATAAGCGTTGCGTGATTCAAGTGATAAAATGGCAAGAGATATTTTGTTTTGAACGTATCATAGAGGAGGCTTTGATTTTAGATGAGAAGTTATAGGCAAGAAAAATATAAATATTGATATTTAAAAAGGCCGTGAGTTGATTGAACACAGATTTATTACTTGTTATACACTGCCATTTAGTTCTATTCCTATTATAAGCAATAGGTAGGAAATCTTGTTGTGATGGAATTATTCCATGGGTTTCGTAATTAAGGAGAACATAAAACGGTAAGCAATCAATTTGCTTCAAAATGGAAATGGAAAATTAACCAAAAGAATAATTTGTGCGAACGGGTAAATATTCAAGAGAATATCTTCCGTTGATTTAGGTGCAAGAATCTAGGCAAGAAAGATTTGAACAAATATTTACAGTGTTATTGATTGCGTGAATTTAGCAAAAGGAAATGGCAAGAAATCTTTGGCAAACATTTTGTACACATTTAAAATTTATTAGGAAGTAAATGCGTTGATTTAAAAATGCAAGAAATATTTATAAAATGGGAAGATGGTGAAAATTATTTGCGTACAAGGTTGAGTATTTAAATAAAACTAGAATTTATTGCTTGGTGAAACGGCATGAATTTATTTAGCACACATTTGCACTCGTTTGAAAATATTAAGAAGAGAATGCGTTGATAAATAAAAAGGGAATGGCAAGAACGATTGGAGCAATTAATTGCAACGGGTATGAATTTATTAGCGAGAGAAACGACAAGCCATTATATTTTTGCTATGAGCGGTAAAGGGAAATTTAAAGATTTTATACTTATCAAAACAAATGGAAGTAATGGAAGGTGAAATATCTTTAAACGTAATGGCAAGGCATGGTTGAATTTTCCTCCTTTAAAAGTGCAAAGCAATTGATTTAGTAACAAGGCAAAAATTTGAATGTGAACGGTTATAAATTTAAGGATAACGTTTCTATTAAATCAGAAGGAAAGTGAATATATTTAAAAGTGTGTACAACAGACGCAATAGTTTATGCCCAAAATATAACAAAACAACGGTTTTAAATTTTATACGTTTTCCTATTTATACGTTATTTATTCCATCAAATAACGCGCCTTTTTAAACGCGTAATTAACAGTTTAATTATACATAAATTTTGCAATCTATTACTTAATAAAACATGATTTGTTTACATTGGGTTTTTATTCATTTATCATGTACTATTACTAAACGTAACTAAGAAGAATATAAATGATTAAACTTAAAAGTATATAATCCATTTTTAAAGAACAAAAGTGAAATAAACTTTGTTATGAATATATTCAACTAAACTAAAAGATTGGAAAATTAGAAATTTAAAGGTTTATAACTTCAATAAATGTTGAGTGTTAACCAAAATAAGAATTATAGAATTTACTTATATAAAAAATCTTGGGTGATTATTTATAATTAAATTTAGAAATTCATCTTCTGTAAAGTAAAACCCCAGAGTTAAAATTAAAGAATAAAATATTGCTAAAATTTTTGGGCTGTTACACTCTCCCCCACTCAAAACTTTTCGGCCTCGAAAAGGAAGAAGGTAGGGGAATAGAAACAACCTGAAAGGAAACTAAATTGAAACTCAAAATAGAATCATTAATCTAAACCATACCAATTAAATTTTAAATTAATAATTGATTTCATCTATTTAATTTCACTTAAGTTAAATTTTTCTATTTCAAATTTCATTACTTCATCTTCCAATTATCTTAAAATAAAAATTTCTAAAATCATAAGTTTCAAAATCATTTGTTATACTCAAAAATGTGTTCAATAAATTAATATCTTTTTTTTCCTAATTATAAGTAAATTTATTTCTCTCAATATATTTTTATCATCTATATTAAATATGTTTACACTTGTTACAACTGCTTAAATTTATTCTTAGTTCCTTTAACATCATTTTATATTGTAAATTATTCCATTACGTCTGTAAATCTTTTTATAACTAGAATTTAAGTGTATAACATTTATTATAACCACTCAAATTTTTATTTACAAAATCTTTTTATATTGTATATTGTCCAATTACATTGTTAACTTTTAATAATTAAGGTAAGTTATATTGGAATGCAAATTGAATATTATACAAATAAAGTTTCTTAACTCAATTATCCAAGCTTCAATATTTATTCAAATTTTGATTTCCTTTTATAATTGAAATTATCCTTTAAGATAAAATTTAAAAATTAAATTTTTGATTAACTTTAGACAATTCTTGGTAAATAAATATATATTCACAATATATATCAAATCAAATTTAAAATCATTTACCAATATATATATATATTATAAATTAAGTCATATTTTAGAAATTCAACTCAATTAAATATTTCAACATAAAACTGTAGCAAGGCTAAAGAATGGTCTCTTCACTTCGAAACTCGAAAATGAACGTCGATGATGCTGCAGTCATTACCGAAATTATTTTCCAGCGACAAAGAGAAGAGCACTGATTTACAAATTAAAAATCCTTTGAAACAATTTCTACTAGAAATACTTTTAACTAATAAATCCTTTTAAAACTTTCAAAACAAAGTTCGAAATCATCGGAAATTAAATTCTCACATTCTTGATTTAAAACCATTTAAATTTCCAAATTAATTTATAACCATGTTTAATTATTTAGATATGAACCTAAAGCCAATGATTATAAAATACATGCAAAGTTAAATGTTATTTCTTAACACCCAATTCCATTAATTATCAAAATTCAGAAAATTAACCTTATACATATTATAATTATACAAAATTTATCCATCTACTAAATTTAAAACCCATATTGTGTCAGTTTGCTCTGTTCAAGTGTTTTGGAGATCCTATCGATAGCGTTGATCATACGCACCGATCGGAAACCCAAATCAACATCGACAACTCAAACAACACAATATATAAAACATCTAATTTTTTTTTTCAAATACCAGATTAATTTTTCAAAATAAGGATAAGGATTCAAATTTTGATGGACTCAAGTCAAAGAGAATTCTGATTTGAAGATAAGTTGTAGACAAAAGATAAGATGATTAAATAACAGAATAGGGAGTATGGATAAGCCTATATAGATCACGGGCAACCTTAAACAGGTCAACCGTGACTTGAAGAATAAGGTCGATGTGGATTTTCTGGGGTAAATCTACATTCAATCTCAAGAGATAGAATTTTAGGCATAGTAAGAGATAGTAGCATCGTAAACCAAGGATACAGAGGTCTCCGGTGAATCAATGCTTTTTGTGAAGAAGTTCCACCCCTTCACAAGTCATTAGAATATTGGCGGGACCGCCAATTCATTAGAAAAATTATTCAGAGTGGAGTTATGGGACACTCTAGAATCAAGAAGACACTAATAGGGGAGGACAAGAATGGACTTTGGAACCGAAGGGAACGTTCCAAAATTCAAAGGAAACCGAGTCGAAGAAGAAGGAATTCAAGATCGAACGAAAGTGATTTTGTAATTAAATTTACTCTATATGCTGAGTTTGCCTAAAACCAGAGCTCTGATAACAACTGTAACGACCCGATATTTTCTACCATTCGGATCCATTATAAGTGTATAAGTAGACACTCATGCCGGAATTGAATTGCTCAAAATACCGCGTTGTAAATAAAATTTGGCAAATCTCAGAATATACAATAAATAAATATAATCACAGATCACAGACACAGAGAAAAATAATGCAGCGGAAGTAAAAGAAATAATAGTTCATGAAGCTACTATGTAAATATATCAGAGTTAAATAAGATACAACAGAAGAAATAAAGTACAACAGAAGTCTCAATATGATAACCAAGTACAAGCTGAATAGAACAACAGAACTGAGATAGATAAAACTAGATAAGCAGATAATCTCCAGCGATTCCAATCTCCAGAAAGTGGAATCCAAATCTGTGAATACTCAGGCTGACCCGAGCGTAAATAAAAATACAAACACTCGAGTCAGGACAATATATACTTTTATAATGTAAACCAAATCAAGTGAACTGTAATAAGGTACAAGTAACTTAAAGAATGCTTGGGATCGCCCATTCTTTAAGGATCCGTTAAACTATTTACTATGTAATAATATACGCTATATACAGTAGTGTCTAATTAGTAAAGTATAATCATATA
Source organism: Allium fistulosum (assembly GCA_030737815.1). Taxonomy (NCBI): domain Eukaryota; kingdom Viridiplantae; phylum Streptophyta; class Magnoliopsida; order Asparagales; family Amaryllidaceae; genus Allium; species Allium fistulosum. The sequence goes on from CM060906.1 coordinate 334,988,990, forward strand.
GAAAATAGCGTTAAGGGGATGGTGAACCTTAACGCGGTCGGATCTTTAAACCAAAATCGTAGTGGGCTCGATATGGTAGGTGACACGGCACACAAGGCAATGCCAGGGTAGATATACCAATTACGCATCCGGACTGGTGGTGACGCATAGCAGCCACTACCGCCCACCTCGAACAACACTCCCAAATCAAGGGTGGCCACTAAATCAATCACAAGTAATAGAATGGTTTCGAAGAAGTGTGTCCGATCAGAGGTGCTACCTCCTTGGTCCGTCAATCGCTCCTGTTTTAGCCACCTTATGCCAACTCACGGGAGTTGAGTCCACGTATATACCTTAGGATCGTCGCCACCATCCTACTTCATTCTGGAAACTACACCACGTACACAGTTGTCAAAGTGGTTTTCGGTATCGACAGAGAGTATGTCCATATCCGATCCCGGTCTCTTTAACAACCAATCGTTATTATAACCCGTGGTTATAATTTAAAACAGTTTATACTTCAAAATAGAATATCATTTCAAATCCAAATCTTTATCAAAATAAAGATTAAATCAATTCCAAACCATTTCAATATATTTAAAATATCATATCATTTCAAAACTTCATTTTAAATCATTTCAATATATCAAAATATCATATCTTTCCAAAATTCATTTCAAATCATTTTAATATACCAAAATATCATTTGAGTTCAAATATAAATATTTAACTTTAAATACTTTTTAAATTGAAAGATATCATTCATTTATTATCATTTCAAGTCACCTTTTAAATAGTTTATATTTCAATCAAAAATAATTCATTTAAACCATTTAAAAGTGAAATTATTATACTTTCAAATCAAGTATTAAAATTTCCAAAGTTTCAATTCAATTTAATCATTTATTTCAATTAAATTTCCATAGACCATTTCAAATTTTATAAATTTCAAATATAGATTTAATCCACAAAATAACTATTCAAATTATAAAATAAATTCCAACGCTTTATTATCCTATATTTCATAAGTCCAATATCTTTTGAATAGATTCATATTACAAGTAAACCAAATATTTTTCATACTAATATAAACTTCAATTATTTATTCCAAGATTTAATATCACTTCAAATTCATTTCAAAATATCAAAATATCATTTTAAAACATCATCTATTTAAATTAAATTTATATACCATTTAATTACATTTCAAAATAGTTGTATTTCCCAAATCAACTATTCCATTTAAATCATTTAAAGTCAATTCATATATTTAATAATTAAATATTTAATTTCCAAATTTAATCTTTTTCAAAGATCATTTATTCATTTGAATTTATTAAACAAAGAAAATTCAACTTTCGCAGCACTTAGAGAATGCTACGAAATGTTATGTTTAAAAACAGTTCATTAACAAAAGGCGACATTTTAAATGCTGTAATATCTTAATTTAGTTTCAATTTAAAATTTTAGTTAAATTTAACAACTATAGCACTAACAAAGTGCTATAATAACCCTTAGTTCAAATTTGCTATTTGGTTCATTTAAAACAACTACAGCATTTTCCAATGCTGTAATATCTTTACATTACATTTCAAAAATGCTGTCAAATTAAATTCAGAGTTTTATTTACAATTTCACACATAATTAACTTTTAATATAAATCATTTTAACTTATAAAATCATATATTTTCACATTTAAAAATAATCATTTAAATACCATTATTTCTATGATTTTATAAAGTCAAATTTCTATACAAAAATCAAATTAAATAACAATTGAATTTTCATTTCTTTAATTAAATTCTTAACCTAACAACTAAGTTTAAATTTCAAAATATATCTTTTTTCCATTTATTTTACTTAATTAAAAATTCACTTTTAAACAAATTTCACAAAATTCAATTTTAGTTATATTTCCAAATTCAGCTTAAATATTCATTTATTTCATATTTTAATTTATACAAAATCATTAACACTTTTCACAATTATTATTACTTAATAAAATCAATAAATTCATCTTTAAATCAAATTTGTCATATTTTCTTAATTTACATAAATTCCATTTATAAACAAAATCATAAATTCCAAAATTAACTTATATTTCAGATTCTACTTCACCATTTACTTAATTCACTTATTTAATTTGTAGAAAATCACTAATATTTTATAGAAATCATTTTAAATAAAATTTAAATCAAAATATCATAATATTTACATTTTTAAAATATTTTATACATTTCAGAAAAATATATAAACCACAGGTCTATATAAAATTTTCTAGCCTAGGTCAAGTGATACGGATATGTATCATTTCAATCCGCAGTTTACAAAGAAAAAACCGGGTTCTATCGTTTCAAACCCGCAATCCCAAGTTAAATAAAATAAATAAAAAGTCACTCAGGCTTATCATTTCAGCCCATAATGATCTTTCCCTATTCTTAAGTCCGTTCGGGTATGTATCCTTTCAACCCATAGTGAACCTAATCTACAAGGAACTTGCAGTGTGATAACTGATAAAAATGAAAAAACATGAAATAACAGTAACATATAGTATAACAGGTGTAAATACAGGTGTGAACATCATATGATTATAATATAGTAGTTACAACAAGAGGATATGCATTTACAGATTCAAGTGATGTCAGTTTATCAATTATTTAAGTACACATCGTCTAGTGAGAATTACTCACCTCTAGATGTTGGAGTTTTGATACAAAATAAAGAATATCTACACCAGAATGCGTACAGAAGGCATGATCAATTTCAGCGGATGTGACATCCCGATTCAAAACTTGAAAAATAAATAAACTAAGTATGAATTTCACATTCGAACATATCAAAATTTGATAAAGCACTGGAACAAAATCGAATAAGATGATATGAAACAAAGTGGGTAGATAAATGGAAAAAAAAGAAAGAGAAAAAAAATTAAAGAAAGAAGAAGATAAAAGTTCATCCATTACCTTATGTTGATGCCCACGCGCGAAGAGAATGAAGGCAATAGATGATGTAAGAAATTGGAACGTGAGTTTTAATTTATAAGGATGATTTGCGTAAATTTTGTGGGAGAAAACGGTCAAGAGTAATTGATTTTTTTTTTAAAACGTATGAAGCAATTGGAAGATTTTATTCCATATATATAGGAGAGTCAAGTGTAGAAAGTTGCACGTGAATGACAATGCAACAAATGAATTTGAACGGCAGGGAAATTAATATTTTATACCAATTATATCAATTTAAGCAAAAGGAAAGTGTGTAAAGTTTACACGTAAATTTTAAAGCAAGGAAGTAAACGTGTTCGTGACTGGTATATTTAAAAATAAGCGTTGCGTGATTCAAGTGATAAAACAGCAAGAGATATTTTGTTTTGAACGTATCATAGAGGAGGCTTTGATTTTAGATGAGAAGTTATAGGCAAGAAAAATATAAATATTGATATTAAAAAGGCCATGAGTTGATTGAGCATAGATTTATTACTTGTTATACACTGCCATTTAGTTATATTCCTATTATAAGCAATAGGTAGGAAACCTTGTTGTGATGGAATTATGCCATAGGTTTCGTAATTAAGGAGAACATAAAACGACAAGCAATCAATTTGCTTCAAAACGGAAATGGAAAATTAACCAAAAGAATAATTTGTGCGAACGGGTAAATATTCAAGAGAATATCTTGCGTTGATTTAGGTGCGAGAATCTAGGCAAGAAAGATTTGAACGAATATTTATAGTGTTATTGATTGCGTGAATTTAGCAAAAGGAAACGGCAAGAAATATTTGGCAAACATTTTGTACACATTTAAAATTTATTAGGAAGTAAATGCGTTGATTTAAAAACGCAAGAAATATTTATAAAATGGGAAGATGGTGAAAATTATTTGCGTACAAGGTTGAGTATTTAAAAAAACTAGAATTTATTGCTTGGAGAAACGGCAGAAATTTATTTAGCACGCGTTTGCACTCGTTTGAAAATATTAAGAAGAGAATGCGTTGATAAATAAAAACGGAATGGCAAGAACGATTGGAGCAATTAATTGCAACGGGTATGAATGTATTAGCGAGAGAAACAAAAAGCCATTATATTTTTGCTATGAGTGGTAAATGGAAATTTAAAGATTTTATACTTATCAAAACAAATGGAAGTAAAGGAAGGTGAAATATCTTTAAACGTAATGGCAAGGCATGGTTGAATTTTCCTCCTTTAAAAGTGCAAAGCAATTGATTTAGTAACAAGGCAAAAATTTGAATGTGAACGGTTATAAATTTGAGGATAACGTTTCTATTAAATCAGAAGGAAAGTGAATATATTTAAAAGTGCGTACAACAGACGCAATAGTTTATGCCCAAAATATAACAAAACAATGGTTTTAAATTTTATACGTTTTCCTAATTATACATTATTTATTCCATCAAATAACGCGCCTTTTTAAACGCGTAATTAACAGTTTAATTATACATAAATTTTGCAATCTATTACTTAATAAAACATGATTTGTTTACATTGGGTTCTTATTCTTTTATCATGTACTATTACTAAATGTAACTAAGAAGAATATAAATGATTAAACTTAAAAGTATATAATCCATTTTTAAAGAACAAAAGTGAAATAAACATTGTTATGAATATATTCAACTAAACTAAAAGATTGGAAAATTAGAAATTTAAAGATTTATAACTTCAATAAATGTTGAGTTTTAACCAAAATAAGAATTATAGAATTTACTTATATAAAAAATCTTGGGTGATTATTTATAATTAAATTTAGAAATTCATCTTCCGTAAAATAAAACCCCAGAGTTAAAATTAAAGAATAAAATATTGCTAAAAGTTTTGGGCTGTTACATGATTTGTGTGTGAAATTTACTAGCAGTTAGTAAATCGCTTAGTGCGAATGTATGGTATGGAGCACACGTTAACATTGTTCGGGTTCCTATCCGAAAGTTTGTGACACATTTATCTAAGAGACGTATTGGCCAGTACTGGACCTTCGGGTCATTTATCCTTTGGGGCGTTTGTCTAAGAGACGTATTTGTCCATTGCGACGTATTTGTCCTTCGGGATGTTTGTCTAAGAAACGTATTTGTTTGTCCTTCGGGATGTTTGCCTAAGAGACATGGCGCCTTATTTTGAGAGAACAATACTTGGCGGGCTTCGGCCATAAGCACGTGCTATATCTTTGAGATGATTTCATTGATGTTTGTGATTTCCCAAGCGTATCGCCTTTTTATTGTTGGCCATTTAGCCGGTTGGGATATTATATATATATATACATATATATACGGCGATTGCCTTATGGGAATTTGAACTCTTGCGAGTTCTATCTTTGAGATTTGAGTTGCCTACACCGGCGTTTTATTGAGATTGCCGATATGGTGTATATTTGAGATTTTAATCTCCTATTTGGAGATATATTTGCCTTGTTGTGCATTTGGAGATGGTGATTTCTTTGAGTTGCTTTTGAGATTGCCGTTATGGCGGGTTTGGGACCTTTTTAGGAGCTATAATTTTCCCTAAACCATTATTGATGATTTGTGATATGCCGATGATATGAGACTTGCTATATTTAGCATTTTATGAATTGTTTTATCTCTTTTGAAATTGTATGTTTGTGTAGTGATACCATATTATCACTTGATGTAACCATACACTTTAAATTGTCCCTTCTCACTTGAGAATATTATCACATTATCCTTATGCTCATATTATCGCTTATCCTTGTAAACTGATTTGTTTAGCTAGACTAACCCGTGTATTTTATACTCGGGTCAGACCTATGTGTTTCAGGTTTGGTACATTTGGATTTAGCCTATTTTGCTTCCGCATGGACTATTCTGCTAGCTCTTTTTGATATAGCATTTTGTGTAGTCCTTTTTGTTTGCTACTCTGATATGTATATTCTTTTGACTCGCTTTTATATTGTGGTCGCTATACCACTTGACATGTATCATTTTGTATACTCTATGATGTATCTATATATGTATATATATATATATGTAATGATCTACTGTTCTATGATGTGTTTTGCATTTGAGTTGTTGTATTTTGTTCTGATAGACCCTATAACCACCTATGGCTTTGTATTAAGTATTTATGGGATATGTCGGTCCACTTGAGATAGAGAAAAAATATATATAGCATTTGTCGACGTATTCAATAGATATTTAAGACAAGGCTATAGATGGTCGCTCCTAACCAGCCCTATTCTCCGCATTAGCAGACAGTATTACCCAGTAATACTCTTTGTTAATGTGGGTCTCGGGGTGGGGCGTCACAGCTTGGTATCAGAGCTGAGTTCAAAACAAAACATGATAAACACATAACAGAAGCACATATTACGGTACATCTAAGTGTAATACAAGTGTTACGAATCCCTTAATCATCGTGCCTTTGACCTTTTCTTATCCTTTGGGGTAGATAGAAGTTTGGGAATACGTCAAGGAATGCATTTTAATTTCGTAGTATTCCTTATTGAATTAATGATATCTCTCTTGTGAATAATCTTTATCTTATCTTAACTTTCAGCTAATGGCTGGAAGAGGCAGAGGACGACGCTCGGATGCAGGGCAGTCCAGTGGCTCCCAACCGTACGGCGTTTATATGTCTGTCGATCAGTTTATGGAGTTATTTAGGAGCACTCAACCTCCAACTTCTACTCCATTGTCTCCTCCGCGCAAGTCTGTCTTTGCACGCATGTGCAGTGATTTCTCTCATCTCGGAGGAAAGCCATTCAAAGGCTTTGAGTCCGTTCTAGAGGTCCAAGCTTGGATTCGCACGTGCGAGCGCATCTTCTCTCGCATGGATCTTTCCGACCATCATAGAGTTCTTATGGCATCCGGCATGCTACAAGAGCGTGCTCTCGACTGGTACGAGCTTCTCATAGCCGAGCTCGATGACTCTACTCTTTCTTGGACTCAGTTTCGGGAACGATTCGAGCTCAAGTTCGTTCCTGAATCTAAGAAAGCTTTATTGGACCATCGCTTCCTCGAGTTGAAGAAAGGAAAGTCCTCCGTCTTTGATTATGTTTCATCATTCGAGGCTAGTATGGTCTTGAATACATCAGCACTCCCTATAAGAAGAATCTGAAGTTTGTCTCTGGTCTTAAGAAGTATCTCAAGAAGTCTTTGCTTTCTTTCAAGGAGTTGGTTGACTCGATGCTTCATCTCGAAGCCGTCAAGAAGGAGTGCGATAATAGTGATGAGGCCGAGGTTCGCATGAACCCCAATAAGAAGAAGTTCCTATTTCATAAGTCGAAGTCTTTTCCTCAGAAGAAGAAGAAGAAGTTTGTTGGTCCTAGTTCTCATCCTAGTGGAGCACCTCCTAGTCGGAAGGGGTGTTTCAACTGTGGCTCGTCTGACCATATGATCCAGGACTGCCCTAAGCCTATTATTTTCCGCTATTGCAAGAAGGAGGGTCATCGAGTTGCCACTTGTCCTACTGCTCCAAATAATTCCCAATCTGGCAAGCTGAATGTAGTGGTTGCTTCTGGTGGGTCTTCTCAACGCAGAGGTACATCTCCTTCTATACTTGAAGGCTCTATTTTATTCCATGATCGTTCTATTCGAGTTCTCTTCGATACGAGTGCATCGCATTCATTCGCATCGAAAGAGCTCGTTGATGCTATTTCTTTGAATGTTTCATGCCTTGTTACTTCATTGAGGATTGCGAATCCTATCGGGGGATCCGCAACCCTTAGCATGCTTTGTGAGGATGTTGAGATTGTTTTATGTGGCTTTTCTTTTCATGCGAATCTGCACGTTTTTTCTTATTTGGGTTTTGATATGATTTTGGGTATGGACTGGCTAGTGCGATACGATGCCAGGATTATTTGTTCTAAGAGAGTTTTATATCTTCGACATCCAAATTCGTCTGCTCAGCTATCGCTTGTTATTTGGAATGTGGATAATTCTGAAGTGGCTTTATATTCTCTAGACTCACGAGATGATGATGATATATCTCGTATACCTGTTGTTTGTGATTTCTCCGATGTATTTGTGCCTGTTTCAGGTTTGCCACCCAAGCAGGCGATTGATTTCCACATTGATCTCATTCCAGGCGCGCAGCTAGTTAGTCCTCCTCCCACGAGGATGTCTACGAAGGAAAACGAGGAACTCAAGAAGCATCTTTTAGAGTTTGAGTCCAAGCAGTTGATTCAGTCTAGTTTTTTACCGTGTGGTGCCACGGTCGTCTCCGTGAAGAAGTCCAATGGAACTCTTAGGCTTTGCATCGACTATCGCAAGCTTAACAAGTTGACCATCAAGAATAGGTATCCGTTGCCTAGGATCGATGATATGTTCGATAAATTGAGTGGTGCTAAGGTCTTCTCTCAACTCGACCTTGTGTAACGCCCCACTCTGAGACACACTGTAACAAAGAGTATTACGGGAGTAATACTGTCTGTTAAAGCGGAGAATAGAGTATAGTGGAAGCGACCATTTGTAATCAAGCTATAACTATCTACCGAATACGTAGAAAGGATGGTATCTATATATTTTTTTCAAGTGGTTCGACATATTCGGTAAATACTTATAACGAAATTACAAATGGCTAAAGATATATCAGGACAAAGCATAATAATAAATGATAAAACATCACAGAACAGAATCACATAACGGATATAAAATCCCAGAACAATACATCGTCAATACAGATCCAAATACTATAAGTGGGTACAAAACCACTGCCCACACATGTGGGTCAAAAATATGTACATATCAAAGTCTGAATAATAACAGAGTAGCGGAATAGTGGATAAATAAAAGCGCTATCTATCAGCATAGCAGATAATGTCCAAGCGGAAGCACAGAAGCTAAGTCCAGAGACCTAACCTGAAACAACTCGGTCTGACCAGAGCGAAAACACTCGGGTCAGGCTAGCTAAACAATCAGTAATAACTGAGATATATAATAGTGCGATACATAAATAAAATAGTACTTATCCAAAGAGAAGTATATTATGAACCACATGAATATAATGACGATCCCTAATCATCAATAAACAATAAAAATCTCGAAAGAGAAATCAACACCAAAGTGTAGAATAAATAAAATCGCCTCATATCATCGGCGTAGCCAAAGCTATAAAAAGATGCCCATAGGCAATAATCCCAAGAGTGACCAGAGTCTGTAATCAATGCCCAAGCAAAGATCGATGCTCCAAAGAGCAATGGGGATATACTGAAAAGTCAATGAAATCCAACACTGAAAAGCAGTGTCCAGAGACACTGTGAATCCACAAGGTAATCGCACTTACATCGTATGGTTCCATAGAACCAACACCGAATGGCGGTACTCGAATGGATATAAAAATCATCAAATAATACCAATATTGCACGTGCACCGACCAGAGTCGTTGTTGCCAAGTACTGTAGAGTTGTGATCGATCACTCGCACAGATGCGGAACGCGTGAGACGGCAAGATCCTTCCCAGAAGGATAAAGGCCCAGAGGCGCATGCCGAAAAATAAACTGCTCCATAGAGCAGGTGTCCAAAGACGGTTGCCCAGAAGCGTGGTGACCCGAGATCCAGTACTGGCCGCCCAAAGGCTAATGTGTCACCAACTTCTTGGAGAGGAACCCGTAAAGTGTTAACGATGAGTCCCATACCCCACGTTCGCACTAAACGGTTTACTAACCAATAGCAAGCTCACACTCCTAACAATAAAAAGTCCACCTCGTATCATCGGTAAACTAGACCCAAAGGTCAAAACGATCAATCGAATAGGTCGGGGATTAACCGGAAAGGAAATACACACGGTTCCATAAGCCGGAGATTTCCTAACCGTTTAAGCACCTTTCCACTTCGCTCGACGTGCTAAAAAGTGAGTGTGAGATTTTTATTATAGAAATTAATGGTGCAAAACGGATTTATAATTGATTTTGAAATCACTTTAAAATGGCTTTTGAAAACTCTCCTATTATGGAGTAATTAATTTAATAATTAAAAATAATATTATATAATAATTTCGAAAGCCATTTAGGAGTGAAAAATCCTTTGAAAATAATTCATAAAACCCGTGTACGAAATCTAGAGACAAATCTCAAAGAAATCAATAAAACCAGAAAACCACTGAAAATATTCTAAGTGTTGGAAAATAGTCCAAAAATGACGCGAACCCAAGTTCGAAAAATTATTCGGACCAGCAAACTGAATCCGAATGGCATGAAAATTGGTAGGCATATAGACCAACATCCTTGCTCCAAACTTCAAAAAGAATAGGGAAATTCCGACTTGAAACGAAGAAACGGCGTCGTCTCAAAGTCGGACAAAAATCATAAAACTTTACTGTGTCAAAACAGTGTAAAGGTCCCACTTCGACGACATGGTCGAAGGGTCACATGAACTCAGATCTTGATGAAAATTTGCAGGAGCGTAGTAAAGTACTCCTACTTTGATATGCAACAAGAATCGTTCGGTTTTGACTTGAAACGAAGAAACGACAATGTTTCAAAGTTGGTCCGACGATAACTGAAAATGATCACTATTGTAAAACAGTTTCTGGGTGCTACTTCGGTAATAGAAACGAAGTATCTAATGCACCCAGATCTAAACCAAACTTTGCATGGTTAAAGATCTCGATCTCATCTTTTTAACGAGACCAAAAACGATGAAATCCGACAAAGGACGAGCCCGGGATGGCGTCGCAAAGTCGGGGTTCTACGCTGAAAACAACGGGAGAAAAGAGACTAAGGCCTATAACTATGCACTAACTGGCCAGAGATGAAAAACCACAATTTTGGCATAGTAAACTTCAAATTCTGGCAAAATGAATAAAATGAAAGTTGTAGCTTAGTTTCTAAGCTTTCCGGAATGACCAAGATCGTCAAATTCCGACCAGAGATGAAAATTCTATGACTAAAACAATTCTCAGATCTAAATTTTATATCACTGTCGTTGTGCTCTCGGGACAGTGGTAAGAATGCACAGTTTTGACCAAATTAACTTCGAAATTTCATGAAACTCAAAACATTAAAGTTTTAGCTCTAAATCTAGGCTTTCCAGAACATCCAAAATTATTAGATTTGGATAAGAAACGAGTAACTTATGGCCAAATCAATTTCAGGTTTTTATTTTATCAACCCTGTAGTTTGTTGTCAGGTCAGCGACAAACAAGCATGATTTCGACCATTCAAACCTCAAAATTAGGCAAAGCACAAAACATAAAAGTTATAGGGTACAGAATAAGCTTTCCAGAACTTCAAGAAAATATTAATTCCGATTTAAGATGAATGAGATATGCCTAATTTACTAACAACAATAAACTAATTATAATTTCAGCTAGCATATACTACAAGTACCTTATGTGCACACCCCAAAATGAAAGCAAAGATGATCAAAGAGCTATGATTAACATGTTACATAATAAAACATGTGTTACTAACTGATTACCAAAATCAAAAGATGATTAAACACATATTAGAAGAGGTTTTTAGCAATATACCTCTCTTGAAAGCAACAAAGACTATTATAGCATCAACCCAAGTTAGCAAAAGATGATTAGGAGGCTATAAGATCAAAAAAACACATAAAAGATGTGTTACCAAATACATTTTAGAAATGAGAAAGATATAAAAATGGATTTGAGGTGGGTATTTGCATTACCTTTGCATAGAATGACTTGCATATGCTAAAACTCGAAGGAGATGAAGATAGAGGCCATTTTTGTTATGAAAGCTTTAGGCAATGATTAGGGTTTTGATCAGGGTTGAATGAATGAGGTTATGAGAGTATGAGATAATTTATAGAGGAGGTTTAGGGTGGGTTATTGGGCTAGGTTTAGTAACCCAATAAGAAGAGAGTTATTTACATGTTTCCAAAAATTAGTCTAAGTGTTCATATATGTTTATAAAACTCATTTTTCTTATCCAAACCCATTTTAAGATCTCTCCTAAAATATTTAACTTTCCAAAAATAACATTTTATCTTCATTTTAAAATCCCATATTTCCCATTTAATTAAAACAGCCTTTTTCAAATAAATTTTATTATTCCAAATCCTTTTATGCTTCATTAAAATAAATAAAAATCCTAACCTTTATTTATTAATTGGTAATGCAAATCCCGGGTTGTTACACCTTGGCACTGGTTTTCATCAGCTATGAGTTGCGCAAGATAGCATACCTCATACAGCTTTCTGCACTCGATATGGATCTTACAAGTGGCTCGTTATGCCATTTGGTTTGATGAATGCTCCTTCTTTCTTTGTCGATCTTATGAATCGAGTATTCCGGGAATATCTCGATAATTTCGTCCTTGTGTTCATCGACGACATCGTTGTCTATTCAAAGTCTGAAGCCGAGCATGCTAATCACTTGAGAATTGTCTTGAGTACTCTTCGACAGCATCAGCTTAAAGCCAAATTCTCCAAGTGCCACTTCTGGGAGAATAAGGTTAAGTTCTTCGGCCACGTTGTTTCTTTCGAATGGAATTCCGGTCGATCCCTCGAAGATCGAAGCCATCCAGAATTGGAAGAGGCTTGAGAATGTTCATGAGATTCGCAGCTTCCTTGGATTGGCGGGTTACTACCACCGATTCATTAAGGATTTTTCCCGCATTGTGCTTCCTCTCGCCAGCCTTAATCGGAAAGGCGTTCGATTTATTTGGTCCGACAAGTGTGATGCTTCTTTTCAACAGTTGACGGAGCTTCTCACTAATGCTTCTATTCTAGTGGTTCCCGAATGGAATCATGATCTTGTTGTCTACATCGATGCTAGTAGATGTGGCCTCGGTGCCGTGCTTATGCAGAGAGATCGGGTAGTTGCTTATGCTTCTAGGAAACTGTGACTGAATGAAGTTCGCTACGCCACTCATGACCTCGAGTTAGCCACCATTGTCTTCGCCTTGAAGATTTGGCGACATTATCTATTAGGCGAGCACTTCATTCTCTATACCGATCACAAGTCCTTAAAATATCTTTTAACTCAGAAGGAGCTTAATATGAGGCAACAGCGTTGGCTCGAGTTCCTTGCCTCCTACGACTTCGATATCAAGTATACCCTTGGTAAGGGTAATCGTGTTGCTGATGCGCTTAGTCGCAAACATTCGGCTGTAGTTTCTATGATGTTAGCCGAGTGGGATGTTCTAGAGACCTTATCCCTTTGTGATATTCGTGATTGAGCTCCATCTTCTGATTCTCCTATTTTACTATTCAGTTTGGAAGCTCAACCCAGTTTATTGGATCGTATTGCCGATGCTCAGCTGCGTGATCCCGATCTTGTGCGCCTTATCCAGATTTGTGAGTCTAAGTTTCATGATGAGGAGTTGTGGGATTTCAGCATTGATTCTCATGGGTGTCTTCGTAAGAAGAGCCGTCTTGTTGTGCCTTCTGATTTTGCACTTAGGCGTGACATTCTCGATGACTGTCACCGTTTTAAGTATACCATTCATCCCGGCAGTAGTAAGATGTATGCCGATATGCATCGCCTTTATTATTGGGAAGGCATGAAGCGCTATGTAGCGAGTTATGTGAGTAATTGCATGACTTGTCAACTCATCAAAGCCGAGCATCAGTGCCCTTCTGGTCTCCTTCAGCCTCTAGAGATTCCATTGTGGAAATGGGATCAGATTTCGATGGATTTCATTGACGGCCTACCTCGTTCGAGATCGGGTCATTCTAGCATTTGGGTTATTGTTGATCGCCTCACCAAATTAGCTCATTTCATTCCTATTAAGTCTAATAGGAGTGCTTCTCATTTGGCCAAGTTATATATCAAGGAAATCGTGAGACTTCACGGTGTTCCTACTTCGATTGTTTGTGACCGTGATCCGTTATTCATGAGTTATTTCTGGCAGAGTCTTCAGCAAGCTTTGGGAACAAAGCTTAATTCCAGCCCAGCATATCATCCACGGTCTGATGGACAGACTGAACGGGTGAATCGTATTCTTGAGGATCTTCTTTGTGTTTGCATTTTGTATTTCGGAGGTAGTTAGGAGGATCATTTACCTCTTATGGAATTCTCCTACAACAATAGTTTTCAGTCTAGTATCGGTATGGCTCCTTTCGAAGCCTTATACGGAAGGCCATGTCGATCACCTTCGTGTTGGTTGGAATCTGGGGAGAAGCTTAACCTTAGCCCAGATTCTAATCGTGATTCTTCTGAGAAGATTGTTCTGATTCGGCAGAGAATGAAAGAGGCACAGAGCCGCCAGAAATCCTACGCGGACAACCGTAGGAAGCCTCTCGAGTTCTCTATTGGGGATCTCGTCTTTTTTCGTGTTTCTCCTTTGAAAGGTGTTATGCGTTTCAGTACGACTGGGAAATTGGCTCCTCGCTTCATAGGACCGTTTCCTATTACTGAACGTATTGGCCCTGTGGCTTATAGAGTTTCACTTCCAGCTCATCTATCTGGAATTCATGACGTGTGTTACGTCTCCTAGCTTCGGAAGTGTCTTTGAGAGTCGGATTCTGTTATCGATTCTCCTGATTTGCAAGAGCTTGAGATCTCACCAGACCTATCTATTGTGCAACAGCCTATTCACGTACTTGCTTCGGAGGTGAGACGCCTTTGAAATAAGGATGTGCCGCTCGTTAAAGTTCAACTGTCCGCTAATCCCAAAGACTTCACTTGGGAAACCAGAGAGTTTATCGAGCGATCCTATCCCGGTTTTCTATCTTCGCATAGTGATGGTGAGAATATCTTTTTATCTCAAGCTTATTTCTTTTTCCTTTGATTGATGAAATTAATAGGTTGAATACAAATTCTTCTCTACAAATTACGAGGACGTAATTTTGTTAAGGGGGAGTCTATAACAACCCTGGTTTGGAGATTACCTTTCAATATTGAATTATAATGATAATTATAATTTAATATTGTAAATTAAATTAAAATTGGAGAAATTAAATTGTTTATTTGAAATAAACAATGAAATTGGAATTAAATTGAGAAAATAAAGTTCTAAACTTTATTTTATTGGGTTAATAATAAATGGAATATGATTTTATTTAAGTGGAAATGCAATAATTATATCAATTATTGTCCATTTACTTCTCTTAATAATTTTAAAGAGAAGTATTTTATTTAAAGGTGGTTTATTGAAATAAAAAGGTAGAAATTGGTTTAAAAATAAGTTTTGGCTATAAATAATGTTTGGAAATTGTTTGAAATATTTTTCTAAGTGAGAAAATAAATATTGTGGAATTTTAGAAGTTAAAAATAATGTTTTATTCATTTATTTGAGTAAATGGTGTATTTTTGTTAAATTAAGGATTTTAATAATAAAAATGTTTTAAAAATGTAAATTAATCTTTTTATATAATATTAAATGTTTTATTTTGCATGTATACAAGTTTTCACATTTTTCTTGTGTGTAAATATGAAGAAAATGAATTTTATTTGTGTGTATATGTGATATGCACACACATTTTGGCTAAGTGTTGATTTTAATCTTAAGCCAACTTATTTTCTTTTTATTTTGGGTCCAATTCAGCCCATTATTACATAGCGGGTAAGAAGTGAGAAAGAGGTGTTGTTGTACGTTTAATTCACACCTACTTCTTCTACCTTCAGTTGAAACAAAAGAAAACAAACTCCTCTCTACCAATTTCTCAAAAATCAAGCAATTTCTTTATTTTAATCCAACAAATTCAAGGCTTTTTACAATCTAGTCAAATCACTTAAATTTCATCACAAAATTCTTTTACAGCGAATGATTTCTAATTTTACTGTAAAAATATTGTTTTGCTTGTTCTTCCTATCTCCTGTATTGGTATTTAGAAGTTTCAATCTTGCAAAAAGCCTTCAACTTTGCTGCAAAATCCAAGCTTTTATTATCTATCAGCAATGTGAGTTGTATAAACTCACAAACTAGCCAAAAAAGTGCCGGTGCTTGAATTTGTAAAATTTTTGCCTCTGTTTCCAATTTCCTATAGTGAATATTTTGCTTGTTTATATCCATTTTCTACTGCATATTTGAATCCTTATATCTTGTGATTATGACAACGAAATGCTACCAGGTTTATTGCCTTTGGTAGTTTGCATGTTGAACTCCATCTCAGTAAATTTCGGTTGAATTTTATGGTCTTTTGATATGCTAAAATCTTGCTGGAAAATCTATATGAGGCAGAAAAACACCCAGGAAGAATGTCCATAGCCTGGGTCGACATGGAAGTCGACCCAGCGCCATCCAGGTCGACCAGGCGGTCGACCTGGCCACTGGGCTGGGTCGACCCCTTGTTGGCCCAGGTGCGTGTGTGTGGCCTTTTGTTCGTATACCTTTCGTAGCATTTTTCATGACTTTTGCCTTTGCATTGCGACCATTTTGTCACTCGTTTTGATGCAAATTTTGAGTTGATTTTGACGATGATTATAGGCCATGATGTCTATCAATAGACTAGCCTAATTTTGGAGATTTTGAAATTCAAATTTTGAGTTATCTTGAATTTAATTTGAATTTAAATTCAAATATCGGTTTGAGTGATTTTCCTTGTTTTTATTCGTTTTCGAGCATGGTTTTCTCCAAATCTTTTTGATATGATTTTTAAAATTAATGGGCATTTCAAAATAATTATTATACAATATCTTAAAGTTTTTTCAAGTGTAAAATCTATTTATTCTCTGTAATAAGGGAAATTTTCAAATAGGGTTTTCAAATTGATTTCGAAAATTGGTTTTCAAAGCTTGTTTTCCCAAGTAAATTATTTTATATACATTAATTACACGTTTTGCACATTTCGAGCGAATGAGAAGGAGGATTAAACGGTTTGGTAAAACATGTAGTATGGGACACGTGCGTTTATCTTATCGGTGAATTCCCGACTTGTCCATTTGATCGTTCTGACCTTCGGGTCGAGTTTACCGATGAGATGAGGTAAACTTTTTACTGATTTGAGTGTGCAATTTACTAGCGGTTAGTAAACCGTTTAGTGCGAATGTGTGGTATGGGACATACGTTAACACTGTTCGGGTTCCTATCCAAAAGTTTGTGACACATTTGTCTAAGAGACGTATTAGCCAGTACTGGACCTTCAGGTCATTTTTCTTTCGGGACGTTTGTCTAAGAGACGTATTAGCCAGTACTGGACCTTCAGGTCATTTTTCTTTCGGGACGTTTGTCTAAGAGACGTATTTTTCCATTGCGACGTATTTGTCCTTTGGGATGTTTGTCTAAGAGACGTATTTATTTGTCCTTTGGGATGTTTGCCTAAGAGACGTGGCGCTTTGAGAGAACAGTACTAGGTGGGCTTCGGCCATAAGCACGTGCTATATCTTTGAGATGATTTCATTGATGTTTATGATTTTCCAAGCGTATCGCCTTTTTATTGTTGGCCATTTGAACCGTTTAGGATATTATATATATATACATATATATATACACATATACATATATATACATATATATATACATATATATATACATATATATATATATATACATATATATATACATATACATACACGGCGATTACCTTATGGGAATTTGAACTCTTGTGAGTTCGATTACCTTATGGGAATTTGAACTCTTGTGAGTTCCATCTTTGAGATTTGAGTTGCCTACACTAGCGTTTTATTTATATCTTTGAGATGATTACATTGATGTTTGTGATTTCCCAAGCGTTTCGCCTTTTTATTGTTGGCCATTTGAGCCGTTTGGGACATTATATATATATATATACATATATATATACATATACATATATATATATATATACGGTATATATATATATACGGTATATATATATATACGGTATATATATATATACACGGCAATTACCTTATGGGAATTTGAACTCTTGTGAGTTCCATCTTTGAGATTTGAGTTGCCTACACTGGCGTTTTATTGAGATTGCCGATATGGCATATATTTGAGATTTTAATCTCCTATTTGGAGATATATTTGCCTTGTGGCGCATTTGGAGATGGTGATTTCTTTAAGTTGCTTTTGAGATTGCCGTTGTGGAGAGTTTTGGATTTCTCCTTTTTAGGAGCTATAATTTTCCCTAAACCATTATTGATGATTTTTGATATGCCGATGATACGAGGCTTGCTATATTTTGCGTTTTATGAATTGTTTTATCTCTTTTGAGATTGTAAGTTTGTGTAGTGATACCGTATTATCACTTGATGTAGCCATACACTTTAAATTGTTCTTTCTCACTTGAGAATATTATAACATTATCCTTATGCTCATATTATTGCTTATCCTTGTAAACTGATTTGTTTAGCTAGGCTGACCCGTGTATTTTATACTTGGGTCAGACCGAGGTGTTTTAGGTTAGGTACATTTGGATTTAGCCTATTCTGCTTCCGCATGGACTATTCTGCTAGCTCTTTTTGATATAGCTTTTTGTGTAGTCCTTTTTGTTTGCTACTCTGATATGTATATTCTTTTGACTCGCTTGTATATTGTGGTCGCTATACCACTTAACATGTATCATTTTGTATACTCTGTGATGTATCTGTATATGTGTATATATATATGTAATGATCTACTGTTCTGTGATGTGTTTTGCATTTGAGTTGTTGTATTTTGTTCTGATAGATCCTATAGCCACCTATGGCTTTGTATTAAGTATTTATTAGACATGTCGATCCACTTGAGATAGCGAAAAAAATACAGCATTTGTCGACGTATTCAATAGATATTTAAGACAAGGCTATAGATGGTCGCTCCTAACCAACCCTATTCTCCGTATTAGCAGACAGTATTACCCAGTAATACTCTTTGTTAATGTGAGTCTCGGGGTGGGGCGTCACATGTGTATAGTTAATGATTACATAAGTAGATTTGAGGATTCTTATCCACTACGTAAACATTGGTCATATATATGTGTGTGTTGGTTGTCTCAAAACATTTTCTAATCTATATACGAAATATATAAATATAAATATACATTTTTAGAATTATATACATATAATAAAATACGGTTCCATTTCCATAACAGAGGCTATGGTTTTTATGTTGGCTCGCCAAGCCTATCACAACCCTCCTCCTTTATCCTGGCTTGGGACAGGCTGCACAGAAAACTACACAGGTAGAGTTAAGCTTATTAGTCATACAATGAAGCTTTGGGAGAGAGTTGTGAACATTGATTAAGAAGGATGACAAGCGTTTCAAAAAACCAAGTTGGTTTCATGCCTAGGAGGTCGACCATAGAGGCGATTTTCATGATAAGACAACTTATGGAGAGATTTAGAGAGCGGAAGAAGGATCTACACATGGTGTTTATCGATTTGGAGAAAGATTATGTGGTGAGCTCTGCAAAAGAAGAGAGTACCAACAAAGTACATTACCTTATCAAGGATATGTACGATGATATTGTGACTAGTGTTAGAGCTTGCGATGGTCAAACCAGTGACTTTCCTATTAACATAGGATTACATCAAGGGTTAGCTTTAAGCCCTTACATTTTTGCCCTAGTGATGGATGAGGTTACAAAGGGTATAAAAGGTAAAATTCCTTGGTGTATGCTCTTTGCTGATGATGTTGTGCTGATTGACGAAAGTAGGATATGGGTTGATAGACAACTGGAGTTGTGGAGGCAGACTTTAGAATCAAAGGGTTTTAGGCTTAGCAGAACCAAAATAGGGTATATGAAGTGCGAGTTCAGCGGTGTCAAGTCAGAGGATGGAGATGTCATTTTGGCCAAACAAGTAGTGCCCAAGAAGGAATCCTTTCGATATTTAGAGTCAATGGTGTAGTGTGATGGTAAGATTGATGAAGATGTTAGTTTTAGAATTTGAACAGGATAGGTGAAATGATGATTAGCGTTTGGCATACTCTGTGATAGGAAAGTCCCACAAAAGCTTAAAGGAAAGTTCTATATAATGGCAATTAGCCTGCAATGTTGTATGGTGCAGAATGTTTGCTTACTAAAAGACAACACGTCCAGAAGATAAGCATAGCAAAGATGCATATGTTGCGTTGGAGCTAGTCCAACACCGCTTAAGATGGTTTGGACATCTTTAACAGAGGCCTTCCGAGGCACTTGTGTGCGTTGTAACTATAGGCCGCATCGAATGCTCAAAGACAGATAGAGGTCGACCAAGGTTGACATAAGAGTAAGTAGTAAAAAGGGACTCAAGGGATTGGAATATATCCAAAGAGCTGGTGTCGGACAGGAGAGCGTGGAAGTTAGCGATCCACATACCAGAACCATAAGCTAGGAGTTTTTCACTTAGTGTTGGTTTAGGGGTTGTGTTATCAGTTTTAGATTATAGGACTAGTGAATAGGAACCAAAGACGTAGTGTTTGGTTTCGGTCCCTATTACTATTAGTACCATTATTACTATTAGTATTATTATTATTATTATCACGGTTTTTTTAATTTTTTATCTATTTTAATTTTAATTTAATTTTATTTATTATTATTTGTTTAATTATTTTACTTTATTTCTACTTTTATATTTATTTCTATTTTCATCTTATATATATATATAAATCCAATACTGTTATCAATACTTTTAAATTGACTTTGTCATTTAGTTTTAAGTTCCATCTCAAGCCGACCCCAACTTGTTTGGGAATAATGGCTTAGTTGTATATACATATTATAAATTATCTAATCTAAATTTTACTAAGTCAATAAATTTTAGATTCCAATTTTGTATTTAAAATATCAAATTAAGACCTAATGAAACATTTTAAAATTCAACACTAGATCTTAAAAACATTAGTTAAGATACCTTGAACTAAATTTAAATATATTTATCTAAATAATAATTACAACTAATAATAATAATAATTTTTTATTTATTGTTGTGTATATGTGTATATTATTTATTCAAAATACGCAATATCGTTTTAATATGTATGAGCAATTTTTAGATATACATATATTATAATATAAATGCTTTAAAATTATATATATGTAAAACATTATTTGTCCAATAAGAAAAAAGAATACAAGCTAGAATCGGGAGTTATTGGAACTTTAAAGCGTTGAACTAATTGACGTCGGTTGAGTAACGTGCAACGTCGACATCCTACACCGCTGAGATGGACAGGAATGCAAATTCCTAAAAGGCCGGACTGAAGATCGTCGATCTCTACTCTCCATCATGAGGGAGGTTGAATTCCTGAACTCATGGGTGGTTGAGCGAGCATGTGGGGATGCGATGCTGGTAGGAGACATGGTGAAAATTAACCGCGGATGGAAGAATTTCTAGTTTAGGAAAATAATGTAATAATTGAAAATGGGTCGACTTTCTTTTCATTTTGTCAAAAGTCAAAGCTAACTCTCTGATTATTTCTAGACTATCTTGTTGTAACATTTATTGCTATGTATATTCTTGTATATTTATTTTTGTATAGCAATAAAATTGCATCGTACTCTTTTTATCCTGGTCTGTAGCAATAAAATTGAAGTGTACTCTTTTTATCTTGTTCTGTACCATAATGGTTTCAAATTAGGTTTTTAATAAGGTGGCTAGACCTATTCAAAAAAAGAATAATTTTAAAGGCAAACATTGTATTATATAATAATCACTATATATATATTATAATTAAACAAAATTATGTTTTCAGACAGAGAATATTTTTTTATTGTAACAGCCAAAAATAATTTAATTATATATATAGTTGTAAAAAGTGTTAAGGTATTTTAGGTTTTAAAATTAGTAAATAATCATTTAGAATTAAAAATTAACATTTATAATATTTAAAAAATTAATATATACATATATTAGAATACAAACATGGCTAGATTTAAAATATTTACACATATTTTTAATTTTAAACTTTGAATTTAAATTAACAATGTTATATACATTAATTATCTAATATATATTAATATTTGTAGAGAGACAATATCACATATATAAATCATTACAGTGATATGAGCAATATATAATGAAAATTATATATAATAAAGAATAATATACCTAAGAGAATCAACCTTTGATTCATACGTCGATTCAAATTGTCTCCTAAATCCCTATCCAAAGGTACAAACTTCAACGTGCCACCACTTGAAAAAGTTTTGTACTTGATTTGAGGTGTGTTAAAGCTCGACTATGGACTTGAGTGCATGCGGCTATGGCTGTCAAAGAGTGGGAGAGTTAGGGAAAAAAACTAAACTAAAAATGGAGGCCTATGTTCACTTAAATAAGGGATATATTAGAAATATCTTTCCACCATCTTCTCTTACCAAGTCATGCCCTCGGACCCCCTTTCCCTCCTCATTTTTGGCCAGCATAAACTTATTTAATAGTGGACCAAATGGATCTCAAAATCCAATAGCAATTAATTGCATGTAAATTCAATTTAAATTCTTATCATTATCTTATATTGATATGCATATATATAACTTTTATATATGTGCCTTATTAATTACTAATAGCATCCAATATATTTTTACAGGAAACCCTTTTACTAAATACACCCTAAACATTAAATACAACAATAATTAATATTATTTAAATATTAATTAATTTATAATAATTTATAAACTAATTAAATCAAGTGGTGATTCAGAGACTGAATGAATGCAGTTGTGCGACTCACAAGTGTGAATTCAGTCGGCGATTAATATATAAACAATTCAAATGATAATGTTCACAACATCATCTTAGCCATTGGTGTGACAATTTGGTCGAACTCATTGCTTACAAATCTCATCGGCAAAATCCAATTTTACAAATTTAAGCGGGACCTTTTAGCAATGATTATCTACACCAATTCTCTTTGTCAACATTATATCACTTTAGGATTTATGGAATCTGACTTTGGTAAAAATTCCAATATCATCCACATTCAACTAGATTAATCTGTAAACAAATTCCTTGGTTCAATAATAATATTTATTGTTAACAGTACTACTTTGGCCAGATATTTTGACCTAGAGTTGACTACAGTTGACCGTGAAACTAACCTCATATAACCAAAGAGATGAATTCTCCATTGAATAGTGTTTCTCTTCCAATGCATCAACTCGGACCCAACTATAGCCGTTCGATGGTTACCAAGCCATGGTTTAACTATAATCAAAGTGGAATATCCACATTAAAGCTCAATAGTATTCTCAAGTTGAGAGAATTGTGTAGTATCATCACTTTGAGACTTCATATTTGACCTAGTTGTTGTTCACTAACATGAAACTCTTGGAAGAGTCATTCCTTCGTTATCTAATAACTATTAGTATGTAACCCATTAGTTTCCCCAACAGTCATGAGTAATACAATACCTAACATTTGGAGAGCATTACGTACTCTGGTCTCAATATCCTTTCTCGAAACATTTTGACCATGAATATTTAAAATAATATGATTTTATTTTGTAATAATTTTCTCATAATTACAAACCCTTGTAGTTATTATCACATAACGTACAATTTAAATATTTTCTATATAATATACTTTAAATTAATTAATTAATTAATTAAATCGCTATATACCAAGTATATAACAAAAATCAAATACCATTATTACAAATAAGACTGGTTATAGAGTTAGATATATATGCCAAATTAAATAAATGCCCCTAGCGCATACCTCTAACTCTCTCAATCTTAACGTTTCTCAACTAGTCTTCATAGTTTGCATCGGTCAGTAAATTCTTTTCAAAAAATAGCTTCACAGTTTCCATTTGATCTACGCAAATAATTAGAGTAAATGGGATAACATTTTATATGTTCTTACACTTATTAGATTGGTTTATTATATTTATCAAATAAGGCAACGATTGAAATCTGCTTCTCTAAAATACCCGAAAGTGATACAAAAATTTCATAAATTCCTTCAGTATGTGTTAGGATCCATTTATCATGCTACTACAACATTAAGGGTGCTCAATAAATTGTAGTCCCCATAAATGGTCTGTGACTCTTTAATAATTATACGAGCTATATAACTTCTAATATCATAATGCTTCTAACCATTTTTATAACTATAAGGATATTCAACAAATTATAAAGTACATTAAATACCCTGAACCCATCATTTCATGATCTACTAAGGGGAGTTATTTAACCATTGAGGGTGCTCAACAAATTTACATAACGTTCTTACTTATCTAAGGATAATATAAACATCACCTTAGATATTCTATGGCCTAAGGGTGCTCAATAACCATTAGTATGTAAGGTACTTTATTTATATAATAAATGATGAAGGGCATATAATTTTAACTTAATTCAAAATAATTTTATCGTGTATCATGGGCTATTTAAAGGAGATGAGTATAAATCATGATATTATATATCTTTATATACATCTAATGTATACTTCTTTAACTCACATGGGTTTTAATTAATTTAACCTCCTGATTACATACATACATATTGTACAATAATAATTTATCTTCAAGGGCCGATTGAAAGGAGAATTACCAATGGTAGAGACACTTACTTATGGTATGGCTCTTGGCTTAATAACCAAATTATGACTGTAAGACTTGGATGGAATAATTTTACAGCATATGGGGTTAGAGACTTTGAAGTTGGAAGACTCATTCAATAAAATCAATGGATATTTGGCCTAAATTCTCTAGCAATTCAAATAAGATAAAAAAATCAGTATGTTTCATTATACTTGAATTTACATGAAGTTGCTTGAATTTGGAAACCTATAAGGAATTATTCCTTAATCAAAATAGCATAGGAAAATTTGAGAAACAACGTGGATGAGATATAATGAGATCAATTCATTTGGGATAGAGCAAAAGTTCCTAAAATATCTCAATCTACATACAAAGCACTAATCTACAAACTCCCTACAAAAGGTGGACTGACCCATCAAACTAATACTATCATCAGGAAGCCTGGAGCCTCAAGAATAACTTCGCTCGACCTAGTGGTTTTACAACCTAGTCAAAACATGAGATCCTCACCTCACGCATGCCTATTTGAGCCTCTCATCTTTCCCTTCCCATCTCTCCCTTGGTCATCTAAATCGCCCCAATTGTCTTGCTTTGTGGTGACTCAACATGCTTCTGACAATAGAGCCTGGTCGTCCCTGCATAAAGAAATGACAATCACATGTTGTTCCCCTAATAAAATCAGCATAAAATGATATCGTTCATCTGAAAAAAAGCATCAGCATGTAGTAACAACCCTTTGTACTACTTAGTCCATATGGCAACGTGTTACTCTTTAACATCTTTCTATCCCATGCCGCCTTTTGGACACAAGCATGCCATGGTATGGCCCCGCATGCTAGCCTTCATCCGAAATGCTCCATCTAAGTTGGCTGACATCTAAAATGTATATCATCATTAATGACTACGAGGGACTCCTAGGTCCAAAGCTTCCATCTGATCCCTCCAAAGAATGATTTCAACAAATATAAATATAAATTCACAAGCACTTATGCAATGATCAAATTTTGCTCTCTTACAAGCAATATTAGCTACAAGTTCTTGTCATAGATCTCTTGAATATACCAAGAAATAAAATTATGTATCATAGTGGACGTAAATCTTCATCAAGTTTTGACATATCTAAATCTAGTGTGGTTTTATAATTTCCTTGAATTTAGTTCACAATTCTTCATTTTTCATTTCTTACTATGGCGTTAGTGAATTACCTTTGCTAATATTCACTCTTTATCATATTATCAAGGTAGGTTAGGAACCTAATCAACATTTTGACAGTGTAAGGAGGGCCTCCCTAATAAAGCTCTCAACTTTCATCATTTTCTTCTCCTAAAAGAGTTCTACTCCTCTTAAAAATTTCACCATGCAGACTAACGGCAAAAATAAGGCCGATAGCTCTAATTGTCAAAACATAAATGGAGACATAGGAGCTAGTGCGGTTAATCCCATTTTGGGCATTGGTAATGACATATAGAGCAGATTGGTAAATGGGCTCACATATTAGGAAGATGGCCCACGAATTGAACGAGCTTTGGGCTAGGTTGGATGTCCAAGACTCTATCAACTATGGTCTAATATTCCCAGCTACAGCAAACAAAACCCCCAAAGAGCCCATTGTCCACAACACATTCAACATCATGCATGATGTCCGCAAGAGGGTTATATTAGAGACCCTTATTGGGGCTGCTTTGACCTACAAAAAGGGTTCACATGCCCTGCATGATCAAGTCATAGCCCATGACTGCCTGAAATCATCCCATATTAAGGAGCTCATGATGCTCGCCACTTCCCATCCATTGAAATACTTTCTTCCTTTGATTGCCTTCTGGCAGTGGACAAAGGGCATGATCTGTGCTTCGACTACTTAAGTGGTGACCTACGAGCATGAAATAATGAAAACTGAGAATTTTCTATCCAATTCCAACCCCAGTAGAAAATCCCCCGTCCTCTCTCTTACGACAAGCAAGGCCAATACTCTAAATCCTCTTCTATGAACATGAGTAGAAGGTCACCTACCCCTATCTGCCATCGCCTGTCGCCATTCCCGTGCCAACACCATAGTCCCCCCTCTCCTATAAGACAACATAGAAGTCCCATTCTCTCCCACAAGACACTAGAGAAGTCCCACCTCATCCAGGGCCTCACATCATCCTTAGGAAGTGGAAGTGGGCCTTAGGGAAGAAATAGCGTCACTTAGACAAAAGATGCATAAAATCTAGAATATAAATCTCCATGGTGATGGGATGTCCGATGATGAGAACGGGGAACCATTTTATGAAGAAATTTTGAGAATCTAAATACATCGAAGGCATGCCTTACCTCCCATTAAAAAGTATGACGAAACTTTGATCCCTCTAACAACGTTTGACCTTTAACTCAATTACCCAAGCCAGTTAGCACTCCAATAATGCAAGGTGCCTCTTATTTCCCTCCGCCTTGACCCGCCAGCCTCTCACTAATTCCTGCATCTAAATGTAAGTAGCATTCACTCCCAAGCCCAAATGTGCGTGAATTTAAAAATCATGTTCTATGCCTTGTGAACCATAACCATGATGGCGGGCGAACTATGCAACGTATGCAAAAATGACCAAGTCACTCTGCTCCTATGTTAATTATTTCAAAAAAGAGTGCACCCATGCATGAGGGGAAAACAAGAATACCTAATTGTTTCTTTATGCTCTAGGTTGAGGTACTAGTCCTAAATATGGAAGGAACTATAGAAGAAGCCCACCTCGTCCTTAACTGACTTCATCTAAGAGCCAATGTTATTATGTGGGTGGAAGAAGCCAGCTTGTCCGATAGCGATAAGGAAGGCATGTGAGATGACAAAATTAGCTTGTTAGAGGAAATAAATCGTAAAAAGAATGATCGATAGGAGCAGAGCAAAAAACATCCCAAAGACGACTCATAATTCAAACACTACGCCATAGATTGCATACTGCAACACCCAAGAAGTGATGCAGGAAGTGCCAAAAAATGTTGCTGTAGGCTAAAAAAGGGCAAAGGCAACACTTTCTCGGTGATGCATTTTGCCGCGTTGCTGCAGACCTCAAAGGCAACATTTTGACTATCTAAGGCAACATAAGAAATATTGTTGCAATAGAACCCTATTTGGGTCTATAGCAACATCCATAGGTGTCTGTAGCAACATTCCAAAATGTTGCTATAGATATTAACTTTCTGAATTTGTAGGACCCACAATGTAGAGCATATTTGATTTTTTAATAGAAATAAATATTTATTTAATAAAATGCTATTGCACAGAATTTGATATTCAAACAGTAATTTATTTAAATGAATATTTTATTTCAACATTTGAAATAGTACAAATTCCTAACTCCACTATTTTACAATTCAATGATATATAACACTGATATTCACATATACAGATATTCCTCACTACATCACTCAGGTCACTCATTACATATGCAGTTTCAATTTATACAGACACCGACACTGACAAATATATGACGAGCCGAGTGCCGAGCCGAAGGCGAGCCGAGAAGCGGGTCCGGGCGCAGCGCCGGCGGGGTCCGGGGCATCGCAGTCCCGGCGAGGATCGAGCCCGATTCATCCGATTTTGGAAGATCGAGCCTTCATTGAAACCTGTCTTCAAGCTCATCCACATTTGATTTGACTCTGTCTTCAAGATTGTATCCAGTTGTCCATTCTTCAATACCTGTCACATATAATTCAAAAGCAGTTCACAGATATTAGCACAATTCAAAAGCAGTTCACACATATAATTCAAAAGCAGTTCACAGATATAATTCAAAAGCTTGTATCCCTTCTTCTTTTTCCTCTATTTTATATAAATACTCTTTCAAACTTCCTACCTTAACTTCTTTCCAAAAATTTCATAAAAATATTGATCTATATATAAATATAGTTTTCTTCCATATAACACAATGATCATTGATACATAGAAATTTGCTTTCATATGGAAATTTATATTTCCAGCAACCTCAAAATTTGAACTATTCAAATTTCATAATTTGATTCCAACTTAAAACATCTCCAAGGCCATGCTATTCTTATCAAGCAACAGTCAACAGTGAAGAACATAAAGTTCAAGAACCAAACAGTGAAGAAACGTAAGTTAAAAATGCAGAGGTGAGTAAAACTTACTCACATAATAATGTGATGAAGATGCAGTTGATCGCGGCCCCTTCTATATCACGACCATTGCCTTGCGACTGTTGCCCACCGTCGACGCGACTACCCCCAACGACAACCATGACTCCTCGAGCTTGCCCCTTTCTATCATTCCCAGCAAGAAGATTAGGAGCATCAATTTCAATTTTAGCAGCATATCGATATTTGGATATACCTCTTACTACTTTAATGGCTAAATATACGCGTGCTTCACGATCCCAACATTCCAATACTCGACCAACGTACCTTCACCGATCTTGCCAAGTATTTAATATCTAGGGGTGAGATTCTCCCCAAGTTCAAAAACGAAACACCCATCTCGATCGTCTTCGCGAACTGGAGGTGACAATCCTCGTCTTCAACCTCTTTGAGTCGAGGTCTCTTTCTGGACCGCGAGCTTCCATACGGATCTAACTAATGGAATTTTCAGAGCTTTCAATTTTTTTTAGATAGGAATAAATTCGATTTCATTTTTGCGTTTCTGATTTACCCAGAAAACTGAAAGGGGGATCGGCGGGAAAATGAAAATTTGGGACAAATTGCAGTGGTGATCCGTTTTAACAATCGGATTAAATGTGGATCGTTGGATCGTATTCACGCGGATTGCTAATTTTATTAATTTTTTAATTTGAATACCTCTATAGCTACTGCAACATCTTGTTGATACCTATGCTAACACCTTGAAGCGAGTGTTGCAATAGACAAAAATCAGCATACCTATCGTTACATTATAGCTAGCAACACCTTGTAATTTCGTTGCAGTAGGCCATCTATGGCGTAGTGAAACCAAGTATGCCAACTACGCCTCATTAACTTATGACATGGAAAATGTAACACCCTGTGAAAGGAATAGTAATTAATTGAAAAGAATTAAAGAATTATTAATAAGGCTTAGAAATGGAATTTGAGAAAAGGTCGGAATTTGACTATGAAACTTGCACCATTGCGTTTATAGCAATTTTCTACGCAACTTTCATATATAAAGTTTTATGATTGGAGTTTAATTGAAGAAGCTATTAGAGCTTAAAGTTTTCGGATTGAAAATAATTAAAAAGGAACTAAAGGAAATAAACAATAAAAATACACATGGATCCCACCGATCGACCCCCTCCTTGGGGCGGTCGACCGCCTATAGAGGAGCGGTCGACCGGTTAAGTTATGGCGGCTAGGGTTGAACCTCGACTTAACGACCTAGATTTATTTAATATTAAAAAAATGGATATAACTTACTCCATCGCCTATTATTATAGGCCTGGACACTCACTTATCATCTTATATTTTCTGATCAGAGCAGCTGAGCTTTGCCATTTTTCTTTCACCGCAATTTTTAGAAATTATAAAAATATTATATATATATAAATCGGAGAAGGGCGAAAAATAAAAAGGAAGAAGAGAAGGGGTGAATAAATTCCACGAAAAAGGTACATTCTATAATTATAAATCGATATTACACTTAGTTCAAATCTACCTTTGGATTTGTAATTCTAAAAGGTATGTATATATCTTGTTATATATATATTTGGATTGGAAAGGAAAAGGGAGTCAATTAAAGGGACAAATTCGGATTGGGGGATTTGGAAAGCTAGATAGTTGAGTGGGAAATTATACGATTTTTATATAACACCGAAATTTATATCGTTGAATTTTACTTAATTATTATACATATGCAAAGTCTGTTGAATTGTAGGCTTAAAATGAATGTATTCAATTTAAATCTTGTCTAAATATTCGCCAAGCCAACTTTCCAATGAGTTATTCTAAATGTGCATAGTTTATATTTCTTACCCATTGCAGTGTGGGAATGCACAGTTTATCCTATAATCGATTGTAATAATTGAAGTAATGGATGGACCTTATTTATTGGAAGCCAAAAAGGTAAGTTAAGACATGTGGGTTATAGTAGAATGACATACTAG
Organism: Allium fistulosum; assembly: GCA_030737815.1. Classification (NCBI taxonomy): domain Eukaryota; kingdom Viridiplantae; phylum Streptophyta; class Magnoliopsida; order Asparagales; family Amaryllidaceae; genus Allium; species Allium fistulosum. Next base: position 335,019,280 of record CM060906.1, read on the forward strand.
AAATGTCCATCTTAATTGAGGAAGAAGCAATAGGGCGACAACATCATTAACCAGTTGATGTTGGAGGGCAGCTTCCAGCAACTGTTTATTTTAGATTATCTGGGATGTAATCTTTAGTTATCTTTTTTTAGTATTGAAAATGCATATGATATGATATGAGAGATGTTTCTATTTTATTACTGTTGATTTTCTAGATGAGCTTTGACCGCTTTATATATTGGAAAACAATATAAATAAGGAAATCTCATGAGGACACTTAACTAGCGATGAATGTAATTAAGGCTGGAAGTTTATAAAATAAATTACAGAATCAAATTAGCAACTAGAAATAAAGAATGCTTTAATCCCAAAATGTTTAGAATTTTAGGAAAAATAATTTTAACAAGCGAAGGATAGAGAAAAGTTGTTATGAAACCATAGATCGCTATCCCTATGCCTTAAAAGATAAAAATTACAAGTATGCTTGTGCGTTGTTTGTTGTTTTGAAATAAAAGAAAAGGTTTTCAAAATCTAATATTAACCGCACAATGCTAGGGTTAATCATATGCATAAACTCATTGACCGAGTCTCAGTTATGTTAAGATGTTGCTTGATTTGTTTTAAAAGATGTAAGGGTAATTGTTTCAATTTTTTTTCAAATGCTTCCAAATAATTGTGTTCATGTGCTTTTGGAAAATTTTGTTCAAATGCCTTTGAAAAAATATGTTTAATTGATTTAGAAAATTTTAATTTTCAAACTATTTTGCAAGTTTGATTGAAAGGTGAAAATGATTTTTAATGGTAAATGGGAAATTTTTTATTTTTCTGGTGCCACATGCTTAGCATAGGGAGGTTCGACCTGTTCGTGAATATGAGTTTCACCGTTTAGCAAGGGGTAACGATATTCAAAACATAGAGAATAACAAGGGAAAAGTAGTTTTAGCTTTGGAATTTCTATTACTATAGCCTGTTGATAGTAAACAAAACTCGCGTATAAAATAATTCCGTTTTAAAATCCAAACATAAACCTCCATATGCATATTGTGCTTGGAAAAGTGTGAAAAGATTTAGGGGCAAAAGAGAAGGTTCCAAGGTACAATGTAATAGGTATCAAAAAAAGGGTAGAAATGTAAAATTCTCCATCTAAATTCTTTCCCTCATAGGAGTATAAATTTAGGAAACTGAATTTTCAAAATTTTGGATATTAGAAAATGGTGTGTTAGGTATTGGATGGTAGAGGTTGGATGTAAAATTGGTGGAACTGTACTCCCATTCGTAGGAATGTGGAGATTTTTGTGTGCAAATGGATTTTAATTTTTTTTGCAAACTTGCATACATATAGTGTAAAGACCCGCATTTTTCGATAATTAAAAATATTAAATTAAATAAGATTTTGGTATTTAATATGGTAAGAAATTTAAATTTATGATTTATTAATGGGAAAATAGTTAAAATATGATTTAATAATGTTGTTTGAATATCATTGACAACTATTTTATTGTAATTTCAAGTAATTGAAATAATTGTAAAGTTAAATTGGTTAGAAATTGTAAATAAGGAAATAAATTCAATGTTGTATGAATTGGTGAGATTGTATGTAATAATTGGAATTGAATATGAAATCAGTGATGTGTAAGTAGTTATAACATTTTTTGTAAACAATAAACTTATAAATGTGATTAAGTTACGTAAGGGTACCAATTGCTTATTTATCATCTTATTATTTAATCTGTTGAATTAATTTGGAAGTCAATGTGAATTTAATCTAATTAAATATTGCGTTAATATGGTAAAAGATGATAAGTGTAAAAATATAAATGTAAGATGTAAACTTTTGTTAGTTATATCCATAAAGTAATAATTGATTGAATAATAAGATGTAAATCGGAGTAAATGAATTCATTGGAATTTAAATTATAATTAATGAATTTGTTGCAATTGAAATTGAACGCTGTAATTAGTGTAATATCTGGATATTGGACTGGACATGGAAATTTGTTTTAAAAGACTGTAAATGTCTAGGTAATCAAGAATAATGTAAATTGTTAACTATTAAATTTAAAATTTTAAAAGGCGATTAATTAATTTAATAATAATTTATTTAATTAACGTGAAATTAGCCATTTTGGCCACTACCTCGGATTTCGATGAAACCAGTTTTATCGGATCCGTAACAGTGAATTTTTGTAGGATTTCAAGTTTCGTAGCGATCAGACTTGTCGTTTGATCGTGTGGGCTCGAAACGCGTAGAAATCAATTTAATGAATTCAATTAAAATAAGCTGATTTTAAAAGCTAACTTCTGTATACAATCAAATTTGGGTTTGAAACTTGTTCCATTGAGTTTAAAAATATCGAAAACATTTATTTTGATATATGGGATGATCTACTTTCATTTCGAAAACGGAACGCGCTTTTCGGGTCGTTATTGTCGTTTCGAACCAATTCGATATGTTCATTCATTCTTATCGGGCCTTGTCTATATAAATAGTTTTTCCTAACCCTAGTAGCCTTTTATTTCTTATTTATGTACGTACAATTCTATCTGTCTGTTCCTATCTCCTCTCTCCAATGGCGGGAACTTATTTTTAATTCCAAAAACCCTAAATTCAATTTCAAAATTCAAACTCTCCGAACTATAACAAATTATATATCATTGGAAAGCTCTCAACGAGCGCAATCTACTGCAGCAATTCGTTTTTCAATTTGGTGCATCATTTTATCAAAAATTGAGGATGAACCTCGGCCGTCCATTTCTAGGGTTTACGATCCAATGGTGGATCGTCGACCGTTTGACAATCAGGAGGCGGCATTGGGAAGAGGGCGTCGAGCAGGTCTTGGATATGTTGTTCGTTTGTCGTAATATGGTCAGGAATCGCCAAAATTTGAAGGGGTTTAAGTTTGTAGTTCAAATATGGATTTGAAAATGATATAAATTGAAATGGTTTAAATAAGAATTTGAATTGAAAGATAAAAATTGAGTTTTGTTGATTTGAAATCTGGATATGGTCTAGATTTGTTGAAATAGAAGAAATAGTTGATTTGATATTATTTTCAAATTAATTACTTTAATATAAACTGTTTAAAAATCTATTATTTAGATTTTCAAAACTATTTGCTATGTAAACCATTTCCAATAATCAAACATTTTACATTAAACTGTTTTAATCTATTTTAAACATTTTTAATCTATTTTAAACTATTTTAATCTATTTTAAAACTATTTAATCTATTTAAACTATTTTAATCTATTTTAAAACTATTTAATATATTTTAATCTTTTTAAACTATTTTAATCTATTTTAAACTATTTAAACCATTTATACTATTTTAAAGTATTTTAAACTATTTTAAAACTACTTAAACTATTCAAACTGTGTAAGGCTGAAGTGTTTATATTTAAATCCTTAATTTAAAAGCGAATATGGTTAAATGACGTTATAACCTAAGTTGGGATTTGAAATGATATTTTCTAGTGAAATGACATATTTTGAGTAAATATGATGATTTTGAAATGAGGGTCTAACTTATTTTGTGGATATGATTTCGAAAGTTAATATGATTTCGAAAGTGATATGATTTTTTTTCTTGATAATATGATATTTTGATATCAATTATGAATCAGTTTTGGAAATGTTAAAGAACCATCCGGTGTGAAATAAGCGTATGGTTGTTAAAGAGACTGGGATCGGATATTATCATACTCTCTGCTAATACCGAAAACCACTTTAACAACTATGCACGTGGTTGAGATTCCAGAATGAAGTAGGATGGTTTGGCGAACGATTCTGTACGAGGTATTAACGTAGCCTTGACTCCCTCAAGTCAGCTTGATGTGACTAAAATAGGAGCTATGCCGGGCCAAGTGAGGTCGATCCTCCTATCGGACATGCTTCTTCGATACCATATTTCTTACTTTGTGATTGATTTGGTGGCCACCCCTCGATTTGATTTTGGGAGCATGTTCCGAGGTGGGCATAGTAGCCGCTATGCGTTACCACCAGTCCGGGAGTGCAAACGGTAGAATCCTATCCTGGCATTGCCTCGCGTGCCTTGTCACATGCCTTATCGTGCCCATTACGAGTTTGGTTTGTGTCGTACCTATGGAGTGCTCCCTGATAGCCCATCAGTTTGGTGGAGTTTACAATACTGTATAGACTACGACATTTATATAAAATGTGTTAAGGGGGATATGGGTAACGCCTTAACGCTATTTTAATACTTTACAGTAGACATATTATAATAGTGTATTGTACTATGTATGTAGATATTTTAACGGATCCTTAGGAGATGGAACCTTGAACATCTCTTAAGTTATTGCACTCACGTTAGACGCTGGATAGGAGATGTAAAATCCCGTAAACATCTCTGAAGTCGTTACACTCATATTTATTTACTGTTGATTTAACTTACATAAGTTCTTTTAGTTCTAACTTGAGTGTTTTGTCTTTTCATTACGCTCGGGTCAGCCTGAGCTTTTCAGTGTATTGCAGATCATTTTTATCTCTGGAGGATGAAGACGGAGATTTGAATTATTATATATATATATATATATATATATATATTGAAAAGAATCTAAGAAGTTGAAATAAAATAGAAAGTTTTTAAAACTCTTTTAATTTAAAATATCACATAAATTCTAAAACAGTCAGAATTAAAATCATTTCTCAAAACAAAAATCATTTTTAGAACCAAATCAACAATTAATAGTATTCTCAAAATACTAAATTGAGGTCCATGGTTACTATAGTACTTAACAAATGTTATAACTCCTCCTTTTCTATTGAAAAGGTTCAATTTTCACATATGTCGGTTCACATCCAAAATGGCCGAATAATCATATTTCAGCATTTAACAATTTAAATCACAGATGTATAATTGAAATAAACCAATAGGTAAATAACTAAAAATTAAAAATCACTATGGTGAGAAATCCGGATTTCTCAACAATTTTCCCTATATCTCAATTTTAAACGCCAATCGTTTGTAAAAGCGAATATTTTAACTAAACAGCCAATAAGTTCAACCAATCACAAAAAGTAAAATTTATCTACTATTTATCTTACTAATTAACCAAAAAAGGTGAGTTATACTCATTGAAATTCCAGTTGGCGCCAAAACGTTCTGATTTGAACTAAAATCGAATGACGTCCGATTTTAGCCTAAATTTCAACTTTCTCTAAATTCAGCCGAACCAGTCCCACCGTGAAACTTTCATCATTACAAGTGTAATGCAAAAAGTTTCGTCTCGATTGGACCTCGTACGAGAGAGTTATAACGTTCATATGTTAATGATTTTATATTATATTTTAAATTCACTAATTACATTAATAATAACTAATTACCCTTTCAAAAAAATAATCTTTCTTCCCCATCACTCTCGCTCTCTCTCCAGTAAACATCCTTCACCATAGCCGAACCTTCACCTCGCCGTTTCTCCTTCCACCGACCACGAAACCACCCCCTGTCTTCGCCGCCATTCACCGCTCAAAGAGCTCTATCCGCCAATCACCTCCACCTGACAGCCGAAGGCCTCCCTAAAATTGCAACTTCCACCCAGTCCCCATCCGTACAAACGATCGAACCACCCTATAGGCCACCGCAACCATCTAAATCTCGGGTCTAGCTGCTGCTCGATGACATAAACCCCAAACCATGCTCTAAATCGACTAACTCCGCTTCAAAACCCAAAGAATCCAAACCCTAGATCAATTTTCCTTAAATGATAACTGTTAATTGCCAAAACAAGAGCTACAACCACCAATTATTATACCAATATGTAGATCTCACTATGCTAATGCAAAGATCACTTCTTTTCATGATTTTTATTTGAATTGTTATGATTTTTAAAAGGAGTAGTTTTATGTTTACTTTGTTTTCAACATGAAGAATGGATGGAACAGTAGGGGATAAGAGAAAGAAGCATACTGAGATGGATAAGTGTTGATATATATATATATATATATATATATATATATATATATATTCACAGTGTTTTAGCATTTCGTTGCATAGAAATTTGTTCGTGTATAGACACCGAACGACAAAACAAAAATATGGTCGTGCTCAAAACAGTGACGCGACCCCTGAGTAATAATAATATAGACTAGTTATTGGATTCTGTTAAATCACAAAAATACCGTCGTTTGCCGATAAATTGTTAAATGATTAATTTAAATATATTCCAAATTAATAATTATGGAAAAATCAAATAAATTAAATAAAAAATATGTCAATAGTAATCGATTCGTTAAAATAAAAATAAATTTTCTGATTATTCATTCGTACCATTTATTATGGGAATTTACAAATGACTTCATTATTAATATTTATTAACTAAAAGGAGTTAAATAAGACCATTAAATCAATTTAATTAATTTTCAATTTAAGATCTTGATATCTAAATCACTATTCAAACAATAAATTTAAAATTCACATATTAAAATAATCTCTGTATTTGAATTTCAATTTTTAAACTTTAAAACCCAATTATTTCAATATTTAAAATTAATTAAATATTCAAAATCAAACGGCCAAATTCTAGGTCGTTACAGACTGGCCAGGTTCCTTCAATGGTATCAGAGCCTAATAGTCTATGAGGTCTAAAATTAGCAATGTTAGTGCTAACCTATTATATCCAAGCCATTTGGTAGGGTGTCTAGAAACGCAGCGTCGAATGTTGGATTTGGGTAATCAAGTATTCTGCCTACGTAGCTACTGCCCTGGCTTGAAGGATGAAGTAAGCCTAAAGGTTATCCCCAATAGAAAGACCCGAATTAATTTTGGGCCTTGGACTAATTTTCAAAATCTGTTTGAAAATTAAAAAGATATTTTATACTTAAATGTTAAGTTTAAAATATAAAAGTAAAATTTTATAAAAGTTACAAATGTATTAAAAAATTCAAAAATATTTTAAGAAATCCAATAATTAATTTGAAAATTTGAAATTTGAAGTTTAATTAATATAATTAATTAAATAAAATAATTAATTAATTAAAAGCTAATTGATTAAAACATATATATTGAGGTATGTGTATAACCGTAATTGTTGTACTTATTTATTCACCTTAATATTTGTGTACGATATATTAAATTAAAATTTTAAATTAATTTGAATATTTAACTAAATCTTTTAATTAAATAAAATAAAAAAAAGTTTATTAATTAAAATGTATGCACATATTGATATGTACACATAACAAACTATAAATGTTATAGTTGACCTATCCTAAATAGATTAAGATAAGTAATATAAAATTTAGGAAATTTTATATAAAAAAAATTAAATTAATTAAATATGATTAAATTAATAATAATTAAAATTAATTAAATAAGATTTCTGGAACCCAAGGGTGTCAAAAATGGATGTGCTCTCTCAACATATTCAGTTCATCTACCACCCCGTAAAATGAACCACAAATAAATTAAGTAAATTAAATTAAATATGATATGGTAGAAAATAGAAATTTTATAAAAGTTGTAATTTGACCACAAAAGTAATACCGTTGCATTCGTGGTGTAATTCTATTTATTTCCATATAAAATATGCTAAAAACGGAGCTCGAACGAAGAAGTTGTGAGCGTTTGAAGTTTTCGTATTTAAAATAATTTAAATAGGATCCAAATAAATAATTAATTCCCTAATTTGAAATTTGAAATTAAATGTGATTAGACTTGGGGGTTAAGTAACGTTAGCAATTAATGTTAAAAGTTAATCACGGAATAAAATAATACGGCAATAGAAATAAATAAACGTCCCCTAAATAAAGGGAGCGGTAGACCTGAATAGATCAACTGGTCGACCGGTCGCGGTCGATTGCTTGGCAATGATAGTTGGCAATAGTGGCTAGGGTTCCATGTTATGTTTTATTCGGTTGTGCGTTCCAGATTTACATGTTTCCTATCTACTTCCATCCTATGGTTCTAGTGGATTTCAGCTCCTATTAATAGAACCCTATCCTCTCCATGTTTATTCATATTATTTTGGGGAATACGACGAAACTCTATCATTTCTATCTCTCTAACAAGATTTAGAAACTCCGTAGAAATTTCAGGTAAGGATTTAACTTATTTCTTCCTCCAATCTATTCTTATCCTATTCTTCCCCAATTATTCTGAATCTAATAAATATATATATATATATATATATATATATATATATATCTTCCCTATTGTGTGTGTGTGTATATATATCAAAAGAGAGAGATTCTGAAAGAGATTGGAAGGCTACAAATCCATTTGAGTAAAGCTAAGGCTAATCTATGAGTGGAAACCTTAGTATTTCTTTTCAGCAATTATTTAGTGTATTTCTTTTAGATTTGTATATGGCTTAGGGATTTAGAGATTTTGAAAATATGATAGATAAAATCCCACAAGGTTCCTTTTTATTTCGAAGTGTTAATTCTATGTTAACATTCTTAATTATTTACATTAATTAGATTGGATTTGTTTCGTTTATGCATTTTTTGATAATTTCATAGTCTATTCCACTTCTCCTTCTTCTTTGGGTCAAATTATGGTCCTTCAATAAAATAAGGGGTTTAGATTACGAATTCTATTCGTAGTTTACACCATTTATTTTTATCTATTTCTTTGTAAAAAGAGGAGTTGAATAGAATATGGGGTTTAGATTGCAATTCTTATTGTTTAAGATGTTCCATTGAATTGGTGTAATAAATCGAGTTTCTATTTTATTTACAAGTCTGTTTTTGTAGTTTTGGTTATGAATATTTATTCCCTGTTTTGGACATTATATTTCCATGAAATATTGGAAAATTGAAGAAAAAGGAACTGTGATAATAATTGGTTAAGGAATTGATATTTAACACTAGTTTAGGGCGTAAAATTTGTGCGTTTAAAACTTATTAGGCGCGAACATTTATTTATCTCTATTTACGTAATTAACGTATAATTATTGCGTATGTGGCGTAGTTAATTAGGCATTTATTCCCCCATCAGGATGGTAATTAATTTTGAGGCAAAAATAAGAGGAAACTCTTATATAGCCTAATTATTCTTTTAAGACGTAATAAGGAAGATTCCTTATAAGGCCTCATTTATGAAAAGGTGAGATGAGTGTGTGTGTGTGTGTGTATATGGAGAGTAATTGATTTATAGCTAAGTCATAGGGATGCGAGGTCAATAGAGTTACATGACAGAAGTCTGCTCTTCGCTTTGAGGCTACTAGCAATTGTGTATACTTTTATTAATGTGAGATATCCTTACGATAAATATTTGTAATGACGCGAGGTTAGTTCCAAATTTTGTAGGGGAAATCTACCTAGCTAATATGTCTACCAGTTCTTACATATAGAAGACTAACGTGAGACGTCATTGTAGGTATGGGCCATAAGACGAAGGGCCTGCTTCGGGGTTTGAGGTATTAAGTGGTTGGATGTAACGGCCCGTAAATTTTAACGGTTTAAATAATGTAATTAACTGAATTTTGTGAAATTTTAAATAATTGAATTTGGAAATAAAAATTTGATATTTGGTATGCGTCAATTTAAACGTAGCAAATGTCAGATTTTCATCAGATAATATAGAAGTTTATTTGGTTGTGTAATTTTATTTAATTTTAAATAAGTTAATATTTGATGGGAATAAAATGTTTTCAAAATCTGAATATTTTTATATAATAAAAATGTTTATCATTTTCTGAGTGAGACGTCATATTTTGTTTCGTCAAATTTGGACTTCTCTAGCCCCGTTTATCTTATTTTCGGCGTTTCAACAGCATTTCCAGCAGCGAAAAATCGAGTTTTTATAACTTGATCGTATCGCCGATATTTGTGTACCATTCTGTTTGTCTCGTCGTGCTGATCTCCGTAGTATATTCATTGGTGTGTTTCGGTGTCTGGTGCGCGATGAAATCGACGAAACGATTTGCCGTATCGGTTCCGTATACGAGCTTTTTGTATCCTTTGTCTTTTCAATTGCCAACCGTATAATTCAAACAGCCATTAGCATTTATGATTTCTGCAATACAACTGTTGACTTTCTCTATTCCCTATACCCTATACCCCATTTATATTTTCTACCTTGGTACTTTCAATCCCATTCGTTTCAGAGCATGCTTAAAGAAAAATAATAATATAAAACTAGTTTATATTAAAGCTTTTGTTTATTTGGTACCCTGCTATCTCTCTTCCACCCATGCTCCCAACTTCACAACCTATGCCAGATTAAACCACTGTTCCCACGTAGTCTCACCACCAAGCTCTCCTCAAAACCGATCCACCTCCCACAACTGCTTCATAGAACCACCCACCCCCTCCTCCGCATCACCAGGCCTCGGCAGCCCACCAGTGTCCATGTTCCATGTCACCCTAGCAAAAACACCACTCTCCAAGACTGCTCTAACTCGTCCGCTCTTCGCTTCACGCCAAGCCTCACCTTCGATCCGTAACCTGAAACACAGCCCGACCTTTGCCTTGAACCGAACAGCCTCTGCCGCTTCCTCCCGTCTCTCTGCCATGACCATCAACTTCCACCACTAGCCTAAACCCCTCACGTGCGCCCATCACCTTCAACAGCCCTCTAGTCATTTTTCCACCTCTGCCACCAAGATCTCGCCCACACCGAAGAAAGCATCACCTAAGTAGCCACCTGAGGCTAAGAAAATCTTGCCCACTACCTGTCTCCACCTCCATGCTGTATATCTGTTGTAAGCTTCTTTCTTATACGTATATATGTAGAGTGTATATATATATATCTTAGTTTATATCTATATTCTATCTAGTTATATATATAGAAGTTTGTATAAGTTTTATAAGTACATGTTTGACCGTACATATATATTTACATATGCGTTTGGTTTTCAATATATATCTATAGATATTATATGTTCTAAGTATATGTATATATATATTAGTCATATGTACAGTTTACGTCAATTGATATATAAAGTACAGTTGCACATGACATTTGATATTGTTAATATATATATATATATATTTGTTTTTAAATATGATTTGCATATATTTTGTTTACAATATGAGTTTACATATTAGCTATATATATAAGTATACATTGTTTTGGTTGTAGTTTATATATTAGTCATGTATATAAGTATACATTGTTTTGGTTGCTACATAAGTATAAGTTTGCCTCCATATTTGCAGACCTGCTTTCTCTCTTATTATGTATATTTTGATTTTTCAATATATTATAAAAGTTTTATTTTAATTTTAATGTGTGGTTTAAGAAAGTATGAGTTTGAAAATGTATATATAAAGATTTTACTTTAATTTTACTTTAATTTGTGATTTAAAGAAAAAATTCGTTTCCGTCTATATCAAGCTTGTTTTGACTTGTCTTCAACAATTTCTAGCTATCAACTTTGCTCATCAAATTCGTATCCATCGTGCTTTGCTTTGGGATTTGTGCTTGGATTCGTAGCTCATTTCATTGTCAAATCTCTCTAGCCTCGAAAGGTGAGCAATCACTCACGATTAACATTCTTATAGTTAGTAAATTTGATTTCACTTGAAACGACAATTGAAATAAGCTGTTAAATTCGAATTGCTAGTTATTTAATATTTAAATATGGTATTCCATTATCTGCAATTGTTTATCTGTGATATATTACACCATATCCTTTATATTTTATTTAATTTGTTACTGATGATATATGCATGTTGTTGATATGTCATATTTTTATCATAATGGTTCTCACTCTGCAAGTTCTCTGTTAATTTAGAATTTCCTATGGGTTGAAATGATACATACCCGAACGATATTCTAGAATAGGGGAAAATCATTATGGGTTGAAATGATAAACCTAAGCGATTTTCATTGATTTTGAAGTTTTGGGATTGCGGGTTGAAATGATATATACCCGTAGATATTTAAATTGTGGATTGAAATGATAAATATCTGTACCACTTGACTGTAGGATAGAAAATTATATACAGACACCGTTGGTCTATATTTTGAAAAAAGGATTTCCAAAGTTTTGAAAAATATATGGTTTTAATAAATATATTGATTTTAAAATATAATATGTATCAATGTTATTTTATATATGTTTAAATTTTGATTTTTAAAATTATATGTTCGAAAAATTTAAATTTATAAGTTAGTTTTGAAAATATAATTTTTAAGATTTTACTTATAATTTTATTATTTTAAAAATATATAAAAATAGATTTAATATAAAATAAATTTAATAATAAGATTTAATTTAGTAAAAGTTAATTTAATTAGTATATATATATATAATATATTTAAATATTTATTTAAAAAATTTCATTAATATTTTTAAATAGATTTTTTAATAACTTTAAATAAATAGAGGTTGGAAAAATAAAGTAAAATTGACTTGAAATTTAAATTGGTTAATAATTTAATTTAAATAAGAATTTATTTGAACTTATTGATTTTGAGATTAGAAAGGTATGATTTATAACTTGAATTGATAAAAAGCGATTAAATGAATATTCTCAACTTTAAATAATATTGAGACTGAATATTTAATATTTATTTAAATTTATAAATTGAGATTTTATTTAATTGTTATTAAAATGATTAAGTGAATAATTTTCAATTTGAATAAGATTGGAGTTAAATGTTGAAATCTAAATGAAATTTATATTGAAAATGTTTGAATATTTAATCTTTGAATCTTATTGGAACTGAAGTGATAGTTCAAACTTGGATTTGAAATCGATATAAAATTGAAATGGTTTATTGAGAATTTAAATTGAATCTTTGACCTTTAAAATTGAAACGGTTAAACTGGAATTGATTTAAATTAAATTTTGGAATTTAAGCTAATTTGAATCAATTTGTGAAATTAGAGGAAACTATTTTTATTATATAAAGTATTTTTAATATATATAAACTATTTTAATATATAAATTATTTTAATATATAAACTATTTTAATTTATAACTATTTTAATACATATACTATTTTCAATATCTGAACTGTGTAAGCCGAAAGTGTTACGATTTCAAAAGAGTTATGATTTCAAAAGTGTTATGATTTCCAAAGTGTTATGATTTCAAAAGTGTTATGATTTCGAGAGGGTTATAAACTTGGAAGTGTTACGATTCTAGAAATGAATATTATTTAAAGTGAATAATGATATCGAATTGATATGGTTTGAAATGAATAGGATATTTTGATAGGAAGTATGAACTATTTGAAATAAAATGACCATGGTTTGAAATAAATGTTTGGTTGCTAAATAGACCGGGATCGGATATTGTCATACTCTCTGCCAGTATCGAAAACCACTTTAACAACTGTGTATGCGGCGGAGATTCTAGAAATGAAGTAGGATGGTTTGGCGAACGATTCTGTATGAGGTATTTATGTGACCATGACTCCCATGAGTCAGCTTAGATGTGACTAAAACAGGAGCTATACCGGGCCAAGTGAGGTCATTCCTCCTATCAGGCATATTTCTTCGAGACTATATTTTGACTTTGTGATTGATTTGGTGGCCACCCCTCGATTTTGATATGGGAGTGTGTCCGAGGTGGGCGGTAGTAGCTGCTATGCGTTACCACCAGTCCGGGAGTGCAATTGGTATATCTACCCTGGCATTGCCTCGAGTGCCGTGTTCACATACCCTATCGTGCCTTCTACGAGTTCGGTTTGTACCATACCTATGGAGTGTCCTTTGATATCCCTCTAGTTTACGGAGGAATTACGGTACTGTATGGACTATGGGAATATATAAAAATGTGTTAAGGAGGATATGGGTAACGCCTTAACGCTATTTTAATAGTTTACTTTACTATAGACATATTATAATAGCGTATTGTACTACATAGTAGATAGTTCCACGGATCCTTAGAGTATGGAAATCCCAAACATCCTTTAAGTTACTTGTATTTCAGTTGACATTTCACTTGAGTTGAATTTATTAATATAAGAATGTTAATCCTGACTCGAGTGTTTTGTGTTTTGCTTTATGCTCGAGTCAGACTGTGACGCCCCACCTCTATACCCACGCTAACCAAGAACACTACGATGTAGTGCTGTCAATTAGCACGGAGAATAAGGCTGTGGAGGAGCGACCATCCATGTAACTTCTTTGTGCGAGCACCGATACGTCAGATAGAATAGAATGCATATCTTTTAAGGAGGAAATCCGACATACCGATACAAACACAAAGCTATCACACGGTGGCTATATATAATCTTCGGAAACAATCATAGAAGTAATCATAACATAAATCAGTCACAGACATCCATATCACAAAGGCGGAAGAAGATATGAATAAATATATAACACATGAAAGTGTACATCAGAGTAGTGGTCAGAAAGATCCACGATAATACAAAAGAATAGCATCACGTTCTATACAAAAGAATAAGTACACAACATAGAGTCTATATCTCAAAGGTGTACATCCAAAAACTACTAATCTAAGTAGTTAGCCAAAAGTCAGAATAATCCTGAAGAGAAGTCAAGCAGAAGCACCTGTAACATCTCGGTCTGACCCGAGTATTATTTATAAGAAAATAATAAATGGATCAGTCTAACTATAAATATCAGATGATATGGTATACAGTAAAAGGCATGACATGAACATGTAATAACCATAGCGACATACTACTATAAGTATGTAAATGATAATCAACAAAAGATTAATCAATATCACAAGAATCTTCTCAAAGATAAGGTAGGGTTTCATACCCTAAACTTGTATTCATAACAAGTCAATAACACATGAATTCACCAATGCACAAAAACTGATATCATATCAATGAAAATCATGAAAATTGGTGAAGCACAAAATTCCAGAAATCATCATCAGAAATCCAGAAAACACATAAAGGGGGGAGGCCTAACACATGAATGGGAGCATGAAAACTCACCTACGCGTAAACACATGACGAGATGATATCTCATGGAAGCTATCCATTAAATTTTCACACATGAATGGCCCGAAGACCATAGGAAATGTGATGGCGAAACATCACATGATCGGGGTATAGTCTCCCACGTAGACAAAGAGACATCGCTCAATCGCTAGTCTAAATCACAAAAATGATCGTCATGATCATAAGGAAGTGTCAATCACACCAAGCTAGTAAATATATGAGTTTAGCTTCATGTCCCATAACCACTTGCTTAACTTAAATATTTACGAACAAGCTGTAAATCTTCACTAGGAAATTGTCACAAAAAGGGTTCAATCGAACAAGTCCAAGAGCTAACCGACGAAGTGAACGCAAGCGTTTCATACCACTCGTTTTACTAAGTCGTTTAAGTCGATTTCTCATTCGAGTGAAGTAAAGGCTTGTATATACTAGTAGATTGAAAATCGGTTTGAGAAAACGAACTTTTGATACTTAAAATAGTGTTGAAATCGCTTTGATGAAAGAGTTTTGATATTTACTATTAGTATTGAAACCTTCATATATCTTTAAAGTGACAAGTCATAAAACGATGGTAGAACAAATCAATTCACGTACGAAGACGTGAGTAAAGTCCAAAGAAGTCAATCCCAAAACCATCAAAGTAGAAATTCTGATAAACGTTTTTCAGAAGAGATTGCCTACGCAGAGTAATACGGGGTTCGACCTAAGGGAAGACTGCCGTGCGACCTAGCTGAAGAACAGGTCGAACGACCTAGGAGAAAATAGGTTAAACGACCTAAGTGCTAACTCGCGAGCGACCTAACGAAGTGCGCGACCTAACAGTGAGGCGCGACCTAAGGGAAGACTGCCGTGCAACCTAGCTGAAGAACAGGTAAAATGACTAAGTACAAACTCGCGAACGACTTACGACTTAGGGGATAAGGTCATACGACCTAAGTGGAGAATGCCACGCGAGCTAGCAGAAGAACAGGTCAAACGACCAAGTACTAACTCGCGAACGACTTACGACTTAAGGGAGGAAAGCGACTTAAGAGAAGCAGCGACCTACGACTTAACGATTTAAGCCTTTAACGACTTAACGACTTAAGCCAGGGCGAGCGAGCTAACTGCAAAACGACCTACGACTTAAGGCCTTTAACTCCTGAACGACTTATGCCTTTAGCTCCTGAACGACTCAAGCCTTTAGCTCCTGAACGACTCAAGCCAGTAACTCGCGAACGACTCAGCCTTTAACTCGTGAACGACTTAGCACACCCAGAACGACTCAACGCCAGGAACGACTTAACACTTTAACTCGAGAACGACTCAGGCCTTTAACTCGTGAACGACTCAGGCCAGACGAACAGAAATACACGCGCGCGACCTAAGCCCTTAACTCGTGAACGACTCACGACTTAGGCTTAACTCGTGGACGACTCAGCGAAGGCCAGAAACGACTTAAGGCCAGGAAAATCACCAAAACGCTGAAAATTGAAGTTTTTCGCCAATCCAATCCAAACCAAATGCAAATGTTGATGCAAATACAATAGGGGATCATTCCCAACAGTCCAAGATAGATATAGGCAAGATGTGAGATCAAAAATCTCACCTTTTCACGGAATTTGATGAAGATGGAGATTTGAGAGCAAAGCAAGAACACCAACAAGCTTGAATCAATGGTCTACACGTGAATTTGATGTTGAATCTCGGATTTGCAATGGAATTTGTGTTTGGGAGTTTTAATTTCTCTTTCCCTCCACCATTTTTGAAGAAGCTTGAAGTGATGAAGAGAAGAGGGGGTGGGCTGAGTTAAGAAGGTGCAGTCCAAACCAAAGTCTCAAGCGGGAAAAGTGACGAAAATTTCACTATCTCCAAACATATCGAAGTTTACACTCAAAAAGATCGCAAACGTCATTTTGAACTCAATGGGGGTGGTCTCGAGTCCTAATTTGACCGTATGCAAAAAGTAGCTTTTCGGACTAACATCCGACTAACGATAAAATATTTAAATATAAAATCGATAGATATGCGGGTTGTTACACAGACAGAGTGACACAACATTTGAGACTCACCTTTGGAGCTTGGAGTTTTGCTTGAAGATCTATATCTGTCTAGTCAGATTTTCAGTTTGTTCCAGTTGTTTATTCAGACTTATCACTGACTTCTGTATTTGATTGCTACTCTGTATTTGAGATTTCCATTGTATTTCATTTTAAAACTCTGTTGTTTATATAGTAGCTTCATGAACTACTATTTATCTATTTCAGCTGCTTATTGTTGTAATACTCTGTGTCTGTGATTCCGTGATTGATTCATTTACTGTATATGCTAGGTTTTGCCAAATATAAAATTAAAAATCTGTTGTTTTGAGCAATTCAATTCCGACATGTGTGGATGCAAATGGTTCGAAATAGCGGGCTGTTACAGTTGGTATTAGAGCTCTAGTTTAGGCAAAACTTAGCATATGGGGTAAAAATTAACTACAGAATCACCTTCGTTCGAGCTTAAATCTCTTCCTCTTTGATTCGGATTTCCTCTGAATTTTGGAACATTCCTCGTTTCTAAAATCCATTCTTGTCACTTCCTATTCATGTTCTTCTTGATACTGGAGCATCCCATAGCTTCATTATCTGTCCCGCCAACCTTGGTTTGGTTTGGAGAAGGGGGGAAACTCCTTTATAACAAGCGTTGATTCACCAGAGATTTCTATGTCCTCGGTTAATGATATTTTTCCTTGCAAAGCTCGAAGCATCCTCTAGCAGACGACCAGGGTTATTCTCTCTTATCGAATGTCGATTTCCTTAGGATATACAGGCAGCTCTATCTGTTCGCTTGATTCTTAGCCTAGTGATCTTGACTCCACACTGATAGTCAGTGATTATCCTAATGTTTAGTGAAGTCAATCCTCCTCCTCAACGAGAAACTGAATTCCACATCGATCTTTTCCCTAGAGATTGACTTGTTGTCCTAGTTCTCGTTGACAATATTTTCTCCTTCTCTAAGTCTCGGTTGACCCGGTTAAGGTCGCCCGCGATTAATTAAGTCTATCCATCCTTTCACTTTTGTTACTTAATTATTTTATCTTCCTTTCGAGTCTATCTTCGTAGTTAGAATTCTCTTTGACTAGGGTTCATCTAAATTTGAATCTCTATCCTTGTTTTGAAATGCATTCTTGAATCATCCTGTGAGGGAGCGTATTTGTAATTAATATAGAAATGTTTTATGTTGTGTTGTTTGAGTTGTTAAGTTTGATTTGGGGTTTCGATCGATTCGTCTGGCCAACGCTATCGATAGGAATTCCAAAACACCTGAATAGAGCAAAGTGACACAATATTGTTTTCAAAATTGGTAAATGAAATAATTTATGTATGATTATATATTATATATATAAGTATATTGTTATATGGAGGTTTGACCAAGTAACTAGAGACATAGCATAAGCACCGTTCGGCATCATGGCCCCGTTCGGCATAGCAGGCTCGTTCGGCATGAACCCCGTTCGACACAGCAGGCTCGTTCGGCATGAACCCCGTTCGGCACAACAGGCTCATTCGGCATCCAGGCCTTGTTCGGCATCGTGGCCCCATTCGGCACATCAGGGTCGTTCGGCATCCAGGCCTCGTTCGGCATCGTGGCCCCGTTCAGCACAGCAGGCTCGTTCAGTATGAACCCTGTTCGGCACAATAGGCTCGTTCGGCATCTAGACTCGCTCGACATTCAGTATCTTTTGGCATAGGGGTACCGTTCGACATTCAAAGGATTTCTCGGCATTGAGAGCCTCGTCCGGCATTCCTGCCTCGACCGGCATTCCAGCATCGCTCAGCATTCATGCCTCGATCGGCATTCCTACCTCGTTCGGTTTGGAGACATGGCTCGGCACACAGAAGTCACTCACCACGGGCCAAAGTATCTCACTCCTAGGCCCAAGAGGGAAGTCCAACCCATCTTTGTCTATAAATAGAGGGGCAGGGGCACAGTGAAAAGGACCTTTTCTCGAGAACACTGGGGAGACTTTACCGCTTTGAAGACTTATTATTTTCATTTCAAACTTGTATTCAAGTCATTAATATATGGATTGTATCTATATTTAACTACTTGTGAAAGTAATAAAGATCAAAACTCAAAGTGGGCGTAGGCAGTTACGCCGAACCACTATAAATCTGGTGTTTTAGGTTTCTACAGTTAATTTAGTCTATATCTCTCTGTCTTAATTTATCTTCTTCATTTATCTCTCTACACAATCTTTCTAAAGGGGGTTAGTGACCAATTTTGGTGCTTTCACTGAGAAACGAATTCTCAAGCCACAAGGATCTGCTTTGTAGCTACTGGATTGAATAAATCCCCCGAAGGAGATCCAAGTCATTCACAAGACGTGCGTTGATTCTACTCAGAGTTCTTACCAATAACTCTATAATGGGAAGACCACGTACCATATCAGCCTCTCATAATGCGGACGTCCATGAGACTGCTAGCGTACAACAAATAGGACCTAGCAATCAACAAGCAAATCTGGGTGCAGGAACTACCGTCCAAAATCAAATGGAAGTTGTCACCAGAACAGAGTTCAACGACTTGATGACAGAACTCATGGAAAACAGGAGACAACTTGGAGAACAGATTCAAGCTAACGCCAACCTTATGGCTCAGCTCACTCAACAACAGCATCAGAATGCTGAGGGTAGTCTAGCTCCTTACTCTTCATCTGATAGCTCGACTTCATCTGATGAACCTCCCAGGCGTAGATGCCGTAAGACCGAAACTACACAGGCAGGTGCTGCTGATCGATCAACTAGGGATCACTTGCACCTCGGAGACCGCAACCAAGCATGAGCGCATGTGGAAATTGTACGCCCGGCTCACCAAGACGCCAATGATGCTGAACCTCAAGATACACGTTTGGCAGATCGCCAACAGAGGAGGCATCAACCTGACTGATCCCGTAGAACGGACTCCAACCTTCCATCTTCCATACAAACCCCAGACCTATCGACTATGGTCAAACAGTTAATGAGAGAAAATCAAGGCATGACCAATGAAGATTGGGGGATATCCAAGAGTCATACTCCGTTCACAAACACTGTTCTACAGGCCGAATACCCCAGGAAGTTTAGCATGCCAACTATCCCGACCTACGAAGGAAAGACCGATCCCCGACAGCATGTGATGAGATACGAGTGGATGATGGATTCAGCTAGAGCGAATGATGCAACCAAGTGTAGATGATTTCCAATAACTCTATCTGGGATCGCTACCATGTGGTTCACCCGACTTCCTCCGTGGTCCGTATCCAGTTTCGAGGAGTTGGCAACGAAGTTTATAGAACAGTTCAGAATACATGCTACTCGTCCAAAAGACGTGATGTCTCTATCAAGTGTAATCCAAGCTCCATGGGAGTCGTTGAAGGAGTATTTACAGAGATTCCATGTTGCGGCTACTGAAGTCAGCAATCCCAATGATCAGGCAATTCTTATGGCTGTGATGCGAGGTGTGGATCCGGATTCAGAGTTTAGAGATTGGTTAGCAGGAAAACCTCCAACTATGCTAGAGCGTTTTTACTCAAAGGCTCATCAATTCATAAGAAGAGAGGAAGCCAGGTGGATAAGGCGAGATAAGGCACCAGGGCCTGTTCAGGAGACCATGAAAAGCAACATCGCTGTGAAGCAATCCAGAGAAAACTCGGGGAATGTTCAGGTCAATGTCCAGAACAAGCCCGGGCAATCTAAGTAATCCGGAGGAAGAAATCAGGGGAAGAAAAGAGAAGCGGGGAAATGGAAGCCGAGAATTCCGACCTACAACGAATACACCCCACTGAATGCATCTCTTGAGAATATTTACCTATCAACTTGTAATACCTTTCAATACAGAAAGCCGCGCCCAAAAGAGTCAACTGAGGAGCAAAAGCGGACTTTGAAGTATTGCTGCTTTCATGAGACTTATGGGCACAATACTGAAGAGTGCAGGCACCTACATGACGCTATAGAAAAGTTGATTAGACAGAAAAAGTTGTAGGAGTTTGTAAAGAATCCTCAAGAGGGTGGACAGGGAACGTCCAATCCCAGTCACGCACCAACTCCACGTCACCCTGAGGAGCTTGCTCGGACTGTGAGTAGACTGGTCATAAACACAATAATAGGCGGACCTCATCCTGCAGATAAGAATTGGCAAGAAATGGAAACGTATGCTAATTCCTTGAGGCATGCAGATTTTGAGTGTTGTTCCAATGTGGAGGATGGGACCACCGCTAAGCAGTAGTGCATGATGACAGACGATATAGTATTCAGGAGCAGAGATGTTGACCAAGTGGAGGCTCCTACCGTTGACCCGATGGTCATATCCGTGATAATCGGGCCGGCCTTTGTGAAAAGAATTTCGATTGATTGTGGAAGTTCTATCAATATCATCTTCAAGAAGGCTTATGAACAGATGAAGATGGAGACGAAGGATTTGAAGCCGTCTAAAGCTCGTATCCATGGCTTTAATGGCGCGGCGACTGATGCAGTGGGGTACGTTGAGTTGCCAGTTGAACTGGGACAAGGTGAGCGTAGGAGGGTGCAAATCCTACATTTCGTAGTTTTGGATGTAGATTCACCATACAATGTGTTTCTGGGCCGACCGACCCTGACTGAGTTTAGGGCAGCATTGGCCCCGTGGTGTTTGACTTTAAAATTTCCGACTAACAAAGGAGTAGGTGTTGTTCATGGCAACCAGGTGACCGGTCGTGCATGTTATGTGGCTGAGCTCCGAGAGGCCCAACGGAGAGAAAAAGGAAAGGTTGCGGACAATTCCGTCCGCATTCAGAATACTGACAATCGACAAGTAATGCCTGAGCCCTGGCTCGGGCAAAATTCTCGGATCTACAGAGACATAGATCCATGAGATGACGATGAGGAACCCAGGGAAGAAAAAGTAGCATCGGCTGAACTAACGATAGACATTTCAGTCAGCCGAGACGATCCGTCGTGAATACTGAAGATTGGATCACAACTCAGCCCCTCGATGACCGAGGACCTTAGTGATTTCCTCCGAGCGAATCTCGATGTTTTCGCTTGGACACATTCCGACATGTGCGGGATCTCTCCCACTATTACGAGTCATATGTTGAACATAGACCCGAGGTACGTCCCGGTTAAGCAAAAAAGGAGAGGAATGGACCCAGAGAGGTCCGCTGCTCTCAGAGAGGTGGACAAACTCAAAGCCAATGGGTTCGTCTGCGACGCCCTCTACCCTAAATGGGTGTCAAACCCCGTGGTAGTGAAAAAAGCGAATGGGAAGTGGTGAACTTCCGTAGATTATTCCGATTTAAACAAAGTGTGCCCTAAGGACAGTTTCCCATTACCTAGAATTGATCAGTTGGTCGACTCTACTGCATGACACGAGTTATTGTCGTTCATGGATGCGTACTCGGGATACAATCAGATCCCGATGCACATTCCGGACCAGGAACACACTAGTTTTGTCATTGACGTTGGGCTATATTGCTACGTAGTGATGCCTTTTGGATTGAAAAACTCGAGAGCGACCTATCAGCGTTTGGTGAATCGAATGTTTAAAGATCAGGTTGGTAGAACAATGGAAGTCTATGTGGATGACATGCTCGTAAAGTCACGGCAGTCAAACGACCACATTCGAGACTTAGCAGAGATGTTTGGCATACTTAGGTATTATGGGATGAAGATCAACCCTCTGAAGTGTTCATTCGGCGTTGCGTCAGGGAAGTTTTTGAGATTCATTGTTAATGCCCGGGGAATTGAAGCTAACTCGGAAAAGATTCAAGCTATTCGAGACATACAAGTGCCCAGAACTATAAAACAGGTACAAAGCTTGAATGGAAAGGTGGCTGCACCGAGTCGATTCATATCCAGAGCCACATACAAGTGTATTACCTTCTTCGATATAATAAAGAAAGGAAAGAGGAATTTCGAATGGACATCCAACTGTGAGGAAGCGTTTCGAGCTCTGGTAACTCATTTGGAAAGTCCTCTAGTGCTGTCGAAACTAGTAGACCACGAAATGTTGTACGTATACTTGGCCGTATCCCCGCATGCTATAAGTGCGGCTTTGGTCTGCGAGGAGGACCCAGTCCAAAAGCCGGTGTATTACGTTAGTAAACTTTTAACGGGGGCGGAAAGAAATTATCCTAAAATTGAGAAATTGGCCTATTGCTTGGTGATTGCATCACGTAAGCTGCGTCCATTTTCATGCACATTCGGTCAGTATTTATACCAATCAGCCCTTGCAACAGGTACTCCAACGAACAAAAACTTTTGGAAGGATGTTAAAATGGAATATCGAGTTGAGTTAGTTCGATATTACCTACCTGCCATGAAGAGCCATACAAGGGCAAGCATTAGCAGACTTCATCACTGAGTTTACGGTGTCAGACGAGCCAGATAGTCACAGTGTCATTCCCCACATTCGATGGAAATTGTACACTGATGGAGCGTCAAACGACCGTTGCTCTGGGGCTGGTGTAGTTCTTGTGTCTCTAGAAAATTGATCGATTTGTTATGCTTTGAAGCTCAATTTCCCGGCTACGAATAATGAAGCAGAATATGAAGCATTGATTGCTGGTTTAAAGCTTGTTGGAGAACTCGGGGTAAAATCAGTTGAAATCTTTTGTGACTCGCAGCTGGTGGTGTACCAAGTGCGAGGAGATTACCAAGCAAAGGGATAAAAGCTTGTTCCGTACCTTGCTATGGTTTAGGAGCTATTGGCAAACTTTGAACATTATGACATTTCGCATGTCCCGCGTGAACAGAACAAGGAAGCCGACTCGTTGGCCAAATTCGCAAGTACTGGCTATGAACAGCAAATGGGATTAGTTCCCGTCGAAACCTTACATGCTCCAAGCATAGATGTGATGGAGGTCGATTTCGTGTTGGAAACGGAAGTCGAGAAGAAGTCATGGATAACCCCATTCAAACAATACCTGCTAAACAGAACTTTGCCCGAAAGAAGAAGCGAAAGATGATAGGTCATTCACAAAGCCGCGTGATATGTGATGCAGGGCGGAGTAATGTATCGGAGGGGGTTTTCGGTCCCCTTGCTACGATGCATTGCCCGTGATGAGACAAAGTGGGTCTTGGAGGAAGTTCACGAAGGAGAATGTGGCGACCATACTGGGGGGTAGACACTGGTAAAAAGATCCTCCGCTACGGATACTATTGGCCAACTGTGAATCGGGATGCAGCAGATTATGTAAGAAAATGTGATAAGTGTCAAAGATACGCGAAAATCCTGAGAGCTCCGCCAATGGAACTCACGCAAATGGTTAGTCCCTGGCCGTTTGCAATCTGGGGAATCGACATAGTCGGTTCTTTGCCTATATCCAAAGGTGGTGCAAAATATGCGATAGTTTCGGTCGACTACTTCACCAAATGGGCCGAGGCAGAGCCTCTAGCCACAATCACTTCCAAGAAGGTCATTAATTTCGTTGTGTGGAATATTATATGCCGCTTTGGCCTCCCGCGAACCATCATTACAGACAACGGAACTCAATTTGAAAGTAGGGAATTCAAAGATTTCTGTTTGAAGAACGACATTGAGAAAAAGTTCGCCGCAGTTGCTCATCCGAAGGCTAATGGACAAGTTGAAGCCGTAAACAAAATAATCAAGTCCATATTGAAGAAGCGTTTGGAAAAAGCTGGAGGCAAGTGGGTAGATGAACTTCCAATAGCGCTATGGGCTTATAGGACTACCCACAAGTCTGCGACTGGCCACACTCCATTCGCATTGGCATATGGCACGAAAGCTGTTATACTCGTAGAGCTTGAAGTTCCATCACATCGGGTGACACATTATGATCCTAGGACGAATCAGGATCTCTTATTGGAATCACTGGACTTCGTTGATGAAAAACGTGAAGAAGCTGAGTTAAGGGTGGCGGCATATATGCACCGATTTAAGCGATATTATAACGAAAAAGTCCGCCCGAGAATCTTTGATGTGGGTGATCTCATTTTGAAACGAGTTTTTCCGGTACCATCACGTATGAACCCCAACTGGGAAGGTCCATATGTCGTAGAACGGAAGCTTGGAGAGGGAACTTTCAAGCTAGTGACCATTGATGGCATGACACTCCCCCGAGCATGGAATAGTGAACATTTGCGACGTTATTATATTTAGCCTGTTTCTTTCGTGTTTTAGGTGTAATTATTTCCTGTATGTTTTTGTTCCATTGATTCTTAGTTTCTTTTCAAGCATGTAATCAGACGATTTAGTTTGTTTTCATTAATAAAGGCTTGAAGCCATCTTTCCCATGCATCACTAATGGTTTTATGCATAATAATCCGGTGACAAACAACTGGAGTTACATTATTCTGTCTGACGTACGAACGCGTGAAAATGACTTAAATCTCCGAGTCCCTTGAGCGTGGACTGGAGTACTCTAAGTCCCTAGAGTGCGGACTAGAGTATAAACGACTTAAATCTCCAAGTCCCTTGAGCATGGACTGGAGTACTCTAAGTCCCCAGAGTGCGAACTAGAGTATAAACGACTTAAATCTCCAAGTCCCCAGAGTGCGGACTGGAGTACTCTAAGTCCCCAGAGTGCGGACTAGAGTATAAACGACTTAAATCTCCAAGTCCCCTGAGTGCGGGCTGGAGTACTCTAAGTCCACAGAGTGCGGACTAGAGTATAAACAACTTAAATCTCCAAGTCCCCTGAGTGCGGACTGGAGTACTCTGAGTCCCCAGAATGCGAACTAGAGTATAAACGACTTAAATCTCCAAGTCCCCAGAATGCGGACTAGAGTATAAACGACTTAAATCTCCAAGTCCCTTGACTGTGGACTGGATTACTCTGAGTCCCCAGAGTGCGGACTAGAGTATAAACGACTTAAATCTCCAAGTCCCCTGAGTGCGGACTGGGGTACTTTAAGTCCCCAGAGTGCGGACTAGAGTATAAACGACTTAAATCTCCAAGTCCCCTGAACGCGGACTGAAGTACTCTAAGTCTCCAGAGTGCGGATTAAAAAATATTCTAAGTACCAAAAATGTGAAATAAGAGATGTACAATTCCAAAGAATCTCCGAGCAATGTGAAAGTGGATTGGGGGTTTATGTAACTCAAAGGAACTTGAGTTTTGACCACAGTTATACAGAAAGCTAAAAAACAGAAGTCATTTGAAAGACGAAGAAACTAAACTTTATTTATTAATCCAAAATGGGGTTCTACAACCACTCCTCCAAAACCCGGTGTGACGCCCCACCTCTATGCTCATAATAACAAAGTGTATTAAAAGAAATACTGTCTATTATTACGAAGAATAAGGCTGGATAGGAGCGACCATCCGTAGTTGGCCTTACACTAATATTGGTTATCTCGATAGGAGTGGTATATACTTTTTATTTTTCATCTATTATTTATTTACTCCCATCGACACACCCAATTATCAGTATAAAACAAACTACGATAGTTCATAATAGTTTAGGACATTAGATATAACAATAACATAGATAATATAAATGCGGAACACAGATTAACAAAAATCTCATATATATATAACCGATGTCAGTTACAATATAGTTGACACGATACATATGATACAACTACAACTGTCGACTCTAGAAGTTATATATACAAGTACATTATCAACTAATATACATGAATACATATCGTTCTATACAATGACACGACTACTACAAAATAACAGAGACAACTTCAAAAGATGTGAAAAGTCTTCATATCCGGAACAGCAACTCAAAGAAGAAAATCTACAACCTGAAATAACTCGGGTCTGACCTGAGTATTAAATTCAAAAGAAAATAATACACGGGTCAGTCTAATTCAAACTCAGTTATTAGTGCATAGTAGCAATAATAATCAATATCAAATAGACGACAGTCACAGAAATCTCGTATATCCAACTTCTCGATACGAGAATTGGATAACGGCAAATATAACACTAAATAGTGTTAAACAACAAATCAGCAATCCAAATCAGAATACAACTCCAAAACATTGAATTTAACCAACGAAACAATTCAACAAATCGAAACATCAATCTAAAACTGTCAAGTCTGATAGGGCTGCAGTACACGCACGCGTGTACTGCCTCGCCACTACAATGATGAAATACACAAGAATTCAATGAAAGCTCATAAACGAGCACAAGGTCAAACCCGAAATACCGGATTCAACTCAAGTAACATTTGAAAAAAACAAGCAATATGTAAAGGTCAAGTCACGGCCATCATGACTCAACTCAATGCAACGACCAAAGTCAAGGCGACATGAAACTGAAGATTAACCCAGTAAAAATTGCAAACTGACTCGGCGACTCACAACATCAAAATGCCCAAGTAAGGCCACTATATAATGTAGCAGACCCATGTCCAGGGTCAAAGGCACAACCCACTATGAACTTATAAGGGACAACAT
Source organism: Allium fistulosum (assembly GCA_030737815.1). Lineage (NCBI taxonomy): Eukaryota > Viridiplantae > Streptophyta > Magnoliopsida > Asparagales > Amaryllidaceae > Allium > Allium fistulosum. Next base: position 335,046,459 of record CM060906.1, read on the forward strand.
AGGTATAGATCCATAAATGCAACTTCAAAATGTATCAGACTAGGCAAGCCTACATGAAGACATAAATGAAAGTATCACTTATGATCAACTCAGGTGGACAGCAGAATTAGGATATTCCAGATCAGATGACAAACCAACTACAACCAAGGATTAATATGAGCAATGCATGCTACATGAAAACGGCAAACACGCTGAAATGCAGCTACCTCAATTATGATACAGTGAACTATAGGACATACAGGTATGCAGTGACAATACACAAGGTAAGATGTAAAGTCAAACTCATTGTCTTCTCATAGGAGGTAATATGAGAAGCACAAGTTACCAAAAATCGCTTTCAAACAAAGCATCAAGCTAACTGCTCATGAATATGAAATCTAGTCTCATAGGCGAACAGTTAAAAATAATCATTTTCACGTAACAGTTTTAAAACAAAGACTGTTTTTACAAAAGTATTAACTAAAAACACCAATAGGTCCAGTTGAGAGACACACACCAAAGGCCAGAGTCACAAAGCAGCAGGTATCAAGTTCTAACCAAATAAATGTCAAAAAGGAATTGTTTTTAAAGAATGATTCTAACAATACCATAGTGTAACAAAGTCAAAGTCGAATATGCTACAGACTAACCATGTCAACCATGGAATAACTAATCGGAGACTAGTGATGAACAAATGGTCAAAATCAAAGCATGTACACAGCAACATTCAAGTGTACAAGACAAGTATGCAAAGAGCAACATGAAGACTGGAATGAAGGACCCAAATGTTCGACTACACAGTTGCAATACCAACAAAGTAAACAAGGAAGTCAAATTGTAAAACTGCAACTACAAAGGCTATAGTAACCAAATGAACAAATATCACAAATTCAGACAGGCCAGAGTCGAAGTACACAAGTGAATCCAGATCAGGTTCCATAATGATCAACTTCACAAATGTCAAAACAAGGGCAGCAGTAAGAATCAAACCAGTTCCGATATCAACAAAGGTGGTCAGAGACTAGGCAGAAGTGATACAGTGAATGGTACGAGTGTAAATGCAAATGAGATACACTCAGGTCAAAGATCGCAGACTAGAGTTCAAGTAACTTCAGAAGTAAATGAAGCATAAATATACACATGCACATGAACTAGTAAATATGCAGCCGAGAGAACAACTGCAAGTAACCAGAATTTCAAGTGAGAGCAGAGGTGATATGCAACAGTGTATCAATGACTGTACAAACTAATGCAAACTAGAACATTATCACCACAAACCGAAGTCAAAGGAAATTACAGGAATCGAAATTTTGGTGGTCACGACGAAATTACATCGCCAAATAAATTCACTTGTAGCAGTTTCAATCCAAAACCAAAAGTCCAAGTATTCAAACCCGAGCGAATAGCAAACATCAGAGAAAAACACACCATCGAACCAAAAATTTAACAGCCGAAACTCAAGTGACCAGAGTCATGTTAAGCAGCAACAAATTATACGAAGAAAAGAAACAGAAGAAACAAGTAGTTCGAATTTGATGTGAGTGATATGTATCACTCACCTTTGCCTCGGAGTGCATGATTTGCTAACCAAAGCCTCGAAATCGCTGATTCGCAAAACCTTATCGAAGTCGAACTCCTTCGACAGAAGCAGCTAAAGTGGACGAAGAGAAGTGAGCGTCGATCGACCAAGTCATTCGATCGTGCTAAGCAAAGTCGGTCTCTTCGATTTTTCATTAAAGCCCTAATTGATTAATTTCTTGATCGAGCAGCCTTTGTAAAACTCGGTACCCTATTTCTTTGCTGGAGAAGACGAACGAGAGAGCCGCCATTCTCGTTTCTTTGATTAGGTTTAGGGTTACGAAAGTGAATGGAATGAACGAAAAAGGGAATGGGTTTTATATCACAGCATTCTGAAGATGTGGGCTGAGATTAATTTTTAAAGCCCGCTTAATCCCTTTACTAGATTATTAAACAAATTACACTGATTAAAATGCCACTATCAATTAGCAAACCAATCTAATCATCATTCGACGATAATAAATTTTCACACAATCCCGGGTTGTTACAGACTCCCCTCCTTAAAGAAATTGCATCCACGCAATCATAGGGAATAAATGGATAAAAGGTAACAACCAAAAGAGCATGGCAATGTCGAATGTATAAGCAAAGCAAGTGTCAGCAAGGGAAGTATTAGAAATGAAATCAAAAGGTCCGACTGATTCAAATCAAAAGAATCAACATCGTGGGGATCAAGGAATCAAAATCAGACGACTGTCTAAAGCAAGAATCAATCGAGTTCCAGCAACTAAAAGAGAAGGGAAAACAGAGCAGAAATCCCATACAGAGCACGAATTGAATGTGAGTAAATCAAATTACTCATCTGAATCGCCAGAGAAAAAGACGAAGCTCAAATCTCAAAAATCGCAAATATTCAATCATCAAAACGATAATTGAATATTCAAATCGCAAATATTTACTTATCTCAAACGATAATCAGAAGACAAATCAAATATCTGATTATCTCAAACGATAGTCAAATTTCTCAAATCAACAAATATTCGATTATCACAAGCGATAATCAAATTTCAAATTCAACGAATATTCAATTATTAAAAGCGATAATTAAATCTCAAACCAGCAAATATTTAATTATGTAAAGCGATAATTAAATCTCAAATCAGCAAATATTTAATTATCAAAAGTGATAATTAAATCTCAAATCAGCAAATATTTAATTATCAAAAGCGATAATTAAATCTCAAATCAGCAAATATTTAATTATCAAAAGCGATAATTAAATCTCATATCAACAAATATTTAATTATCAAAAGCGATAATTAAATCTCAAATCAGCAAATATTTAATTATCAAAAGCGATAATTAAATCTCAAATCAGCAAATATTTAATTATCAAAAGCGATAATTAAATCTCAAATCAGCAAATATTTAATTATCAAAAGCGATAATTAAATCTCATATCAACAAATATTTAATTATCAAAAGCGATAATTAAATCTCAAATCAGCAAATATTTAATTATCAAAAGCGATAATTAAATCTCAAATCAGCAAATATTTAATTATCAAAAGCGATAATTAAATCTCAAATCAGCAAATATTTAATTATCAAAAGCGATAATTAAATCTCAAACCAACAAATATTTAATTATCTAAAGCGATAATTAAATCTCAAATCAGCAAATATTTAATTATCAAAAGCGATAATTAAATCTCAAATCAGCAAATATTTAATTATCAAAAGCGATAATTAAATCTCATATCAACAAATATTTAATTATCAAAAGCGATAATTAAATCTCAAATCAGCAAATATTTAATTATCAAAAGCGATAATTAAATCTCAAATCAGCAAATATTTAATTATCAAAAGTGATAATTAAATCTCAAACCAGCAAATATTTAATTATCTAAAGCGATAATTAAATCTCAAATCAGCAAATATTTAATTATCAAAAGCGATAATTAAATCTCAAATCAGCAAATATTTAATTATCAAAAGCGATAATTAAATCTCATATCAACAAATATTTAATTATCTAAAGCGATAATTAATGTAACGACCCGTAAATTTCAACTGTTTTAATAACGTAATTAGTTAAAATTTTGTGAAATTTTAAACGATGAAATTTTGAAATAAAAATTTTATATTTGAAATACGTCTAGTTAAACATAGCGACTGGTAAATTTTCGTCCGAAAATATGAAAGTTTATTTCGCGCGTAAATTCACTTCAATTTAATCAGTTAAAAAGCAATGAAAATAAAATGTTTCTGAAACCTAAATATTTTTGCATAGAAAAATTCTAAACCATCTTCTGAGCAAGATTTCAGTTTGTTGTTTTCCCAAATTCGGACATCTTTGGCTCCGTCGATCTTATTTTTCAGCGTTTTTCTTGCATTTTCAGCCGGTAGAAAAATTCGAATTTTTATAATTCAATCGAACCACTGATATCTGTATACCGTTTTGATCGTTCCGTTGTGCTGATTTCTACGGTATATTTACTTCTGGGTTTTGGAGTCCAGCACGCGACAAAACCATATAACAGTTCACCGTACCGGTACGTTTATTCTTTTCATTCCCGCGTCCATTCGAATTTTTCCCAAACGGCAATTGCTTTTATTATGCTCTGGATTCTCGTGTCTGACTTTCACTCTTTCCTATATTCTATTCACATAATTGCTTTGGCTTCGATTGTGAAAAATAGTGTAACGTGTAATTAATTTTTTGGAAGCCAATACGTCTCTCTGCATGCATTGCGGTGGCTCTTTGAAAACATCCTCCCTTCCTCCCTTTTCTTTATTCACTGCCTCTCCTTTTCTCGCAGCAGCCATGGCCGCTCCACCAAGCTAGACGAGTATCGAGGGCCGCCACCAAGGCAACTCACGCCACGCACCCGCCTTGACAACCGCCCATCGCCAAACAGTCTCGCCTGCCTTGTCTTCCTCCACTTCCGTTCAAAGCCCGACCTCCACTGCCTCTTCCACTTCTTCCACTCGTCCTACCTATGCCATGGCCGATTGCTCCTCCACCAACGTCAGCCTCCGGCTCACACACCCCAGCCACAAACCCACTGCTTCTGTTTTCCCCTCTACTCCATACTGGTTTGCCACGACACCGAGCAACATCGACAACCCAGGCTTCAACCCCTCCATTTCTTAGCCTACAATTGTCAGACTCCTTCTTCCCCGCATTCCCATATCGACTGAACACCACCTCCCGAGCCTGGACACGCCGCAGCTCCATTTCTCGACGAGCCGACTCACACGCGGCAAAACCCGACCTCGTCCTTCCTCCTCCCGTGCCTCTCCGGCCTGCGTCCCACCTTGCACCACCTCAAACCCAACAACCTGAACCATTGCCGCCTTGCAACCTCGCTAGCCGCTCCGCTATCAACACTTCCGTCCACCTGCCTACTTCCGAGTTACCCCACCATTTGTCAGCCCCTCAGTCTTCATTCCCGACCACCGCGGCTGATGACCCAACCGGGCTTCCCATGCAACTCCTCCTCTTGCCTTTCCCCTGGCCACGACAGCACTCCCGCCTCCTTCATTCTGGAACCAGCCTCGCCGTGATGACTTGCCTCCACCAATCTCCTTTACTTCCTCTTTGCGTAAGTATATTACATAGTTTTAAAGTATATAAGTTATAGGATCTGCTTATGTAAGTGGGTTTATATGTTGGGTTACCTATATATATAACTTAGCATAGAAATCTATATTGTCTGCATATAAATCGTGGAAGCATGCACATGCGGTAAGTAGTCGGAAAGTGGTGGTAATCTACATAAATTGTTATAATCTAATTTTATAAATAAACACATGGTTTGCATATTTCATGGTCTGCATATATATATATTGCTGTGTATATTAATAGTATATGCACTAGTCTATATATATATTGTATTTGAGGGTGACATTCTCTTGTTCATATAGCAACATATATATGTGTATATAGTATATAGGATTTGGGTAACTAGTAAAATGTATACAAAGTTTATATGTATATTATGTAGCCTGCATACATATATGGATATTGTCTGCATATTTTATTGTACATACATTGGTTTTAAATAGGTTATGGTATATACTTTATTATAGGTGAAATACTACTCAAGTGGTACAGCCGTATGCATCTTGTTATGAGTCATTCAAGCGTTATTTTATAATGAGCATTTAGTTTTACATATTAGTTATACCGATATATATATGAGTAAGTTTAAGCATAGTGTTTTAAATATTTTGTTTGGGTTGCTGTGAAAGAAATTTTTGTATATATAGTTATATATATGTATATATTTTGACATGGTAACTTATATTGATTGTTAAATTTGCATGTGTTTTAGTTTAAACAATGATTTTAATAATAATATATATATGGTTTATATATGATTGTTGGGTTCCTTTATATTAAGTTTTATTGATTTTATATTGTGTGTGTGTATATATATATATATATTCTATTTATATCAAATTGATTCTGGTTCTTGATTTCAAATTTATCAGCTTGTCTGTCGAAATCCTGTCTATCGTGCTTTGCTTCGCAATTCGTGCTTGGATTCGTAATTCAATATCAGAGTGGGTATCCGTGTCATCTTCGGTACTCTTTAGCCTCGAAAGGTGAGCACTCACTCACGATTAACGTTCTTTTATTTATTAAATTTGATTTCAATTGAAATGACAATTGAAATATGCTGCTATACACTGTTATATATGTTATTGCCTGTATCAGTTCACCTATGACATCTGACACCATTATCTGTTAATTATTTATGCAATGATAATACAGTTTGGCTGATAATTGATTGATTGTTGATGTTTATATTGGACGTTAAATTGATAATGTTAAAATGATAAATAGTATGAAATTGAACTGGATATAGGATAATTAAATGTTGAAATTTGATTAACTGACATTTGTATAATATGACCCCTTTAAACTGTTAAATTATTGACACGTAGGATTTGTTTAATTACACTTTGAACCACTGAATGTATGTTGTTAAATTGATGATGTATGAAATTGTAGATAGATGACAAGTGAAAAACCGTAATGTAATAATCTTTAATCTACATGAAATGATAGTGTAGATTCTAGAAATAATTATATTAATTCGTACAAATAACAATGCGAATTAATACGGTTATTTCGGGATTATTTGAATTGATTATTGGATTGATATTGATTGTTGTTATTGCTTGTTTATTTACTTTGACACCATCCCAGTTATCACACTGCAAGTTCCCTTTGATATGTTTTGATTTTGAATTGAATTGGAATCGGGTTGAAATGATAAATACCCAAATTGAATTTTTACCTAGGATAGGAAATTAAATAAAGCCCGATTGGTCAATAATTTGATTTAAAAATAAAATGAAGATTTTATTTGAATAAATAATATGGCTTTGAAACGAAGTTGGAAATTGAATTTAATGAAATTAAAACGTGAATATTTAATAATCTGAAATGAAATATTAACAATGTAATTGTTGTAAGAATGTTGTTTAATTTGAGAAATGATTGAATTAAGTTTGAAATGATTTAATAATTAAGTTTGAAATTATAATTAAGTTTGAAATTATTAAACTTTGAAATATTTAATAATTAAGTTTTGAATTATTTAATAATTAAATAAGATTGAATTATTTAATGATTAAATTGAATTGAATTCTTTAATAAGAAAAATTAAACTTTTGAATAAGTGAATTTTACTTCGTAAATAATTGAGATTGAGTTTCTTTATTAATTAAGTTTTGGAAATTATTTAAGTAATTAAATAAGTGAAATTGGATTTCTTTAACAAAAATGAAATGTGATATTTTTGGAATTAATGTAAGACTTGTAATTGGAGAATTGATTTGACGAATTTAGTTTAATTCAAAATTGTAAGTTTTGTTTTAATGAAGTTGAACTTTAGAAATTGATTTAATGAATTGGAAATTGAATATAATTGATTCGAATAATAAATTACTTAATGAATATTGAATAAAATCGATAGATGAAGTTAAACTGATTTGAATGTTAAATTAAATTGATTTAAATGATTTCGGAATTGAATCTTATATACGAATTTAAATTGATATTTGAATTGTTTAAAATAAAGATTGAAATTGAATTATAAGGTTTTGAAATGACATTTGGAAGTTTTGAAACGTAAATTATTGGAAATTGGTTTTCGAAAGACTAATGAAATGTTGATTTACGAATTCTATTTGAAATTGAAATTGATTTGGTTTTTGAGATATATAAACGACCAATCGGTGTAATAATTACGAAAGTTATTAAAGAGACCGGGATCGGTAATGGATATACTCTCTATCTGAACCGAAACCACTTTAATAACTGTACGCGGAGTGTTGATCCAGAACGAAGTGGATGGTTTTGATGAACGCGTTGACTGAAGAAAGAGAACGATTTTGGATGACCCTTGACATGACTAAAACAGGAGCCGCGCCGGGCCATTGAGGATCGCCATCTCTAGCGGACACACTTCTTCGATACCATATCTATTACTTTGTGATTCGATTTGGGTGCACCCCTCGATTTGGGAGTGTTGTTTCGCGGTGTTGGGGTAGTAGCTGCTATGCCCAACATCAGTCCGGATCAGGCAACTACTAGTATCCTAGTTGGTATCGCCTCATGTACCTTGTCATACTTGTATTCCTATTCGCGACCACTACGATTTTGATTTGTACCTTTAGTATATGGATTGCCCTCTGGTGACTTCCGGTTTTGGGGAAACTACGGTCTTGTATATGCTTTTGGGAATAAACAGGTTAAGAGGTGTATGGGCCCTGCTTAACCCTACTTTGATATCTTTATATTACTGATAGACATTATCTACTTAGCGTACATTACTACCTAGTAGATAGTTTAACGGATCCTTAAAGGATGGTTATTCCAAACATCCTTTGAGTTACTTGTATTTCAATTGCTATTTCACTTGAGTTGGATTTATTAATATAAGAATGTTAATCCTGACTCGAGTGTCTTGTGTTTTTGCTTTACGCTTGGGTCAGACTGAGTGTACCAGCTTTCGAGACTCACCTTTGGAGTTGGAGCTTTGCTTGAAGATCCAGCCATCTATTCTGCTTTCAGTATTCGATGATTCCAGGGATGCATTCTGATTTGTATCTGATGTGTCGTATTACTCTTCTGTTGTAAACTCTGATGTATTTTATATATTCATATAGTAGCTTCATGAACTACTATCTCTTTTATTTCCGCTGCACTTATTACTCTGTGTCTGTGATCTGTGATTATATCTATTTACTGTATATGTTCAGTTTTGCCAAATTTAAATTAACAACGTGGTATTTTGAGCAATTCAACTCCGGCATGAGTGTCTACCTATACACTTATAATGGACGCGAATGGTCCAAAATGGCGGGTCGTTACAGTTGGTATCAGAGCTTTGGTAGCTCTAGGCAAAACTTAACATATAGGGTAAATGTATTTACAGAATCACTCTCATTCGAGTTTCAATCTCTTCCTTTGACTCAATTCCTTTGAATTTTGGAACATTCCCCTCGGTTCCGAAATTCATTCGTGTCCTTCACTATCCGTCTTCTTTCAATCATGGAGCACCCCATAACTCCATTCTGAATGTTATCTATAATAGATCGGCGGTCTCGCCAATCTTCGAATGATTCGTAAAGGAGCAAAACTCCTTTATAATAGGCATCGATTTACCGGAGATTTCTGTATCCTTGGTTTACGATGACCTGCTATACCTGAATTCCATTTCTTGAGATCGAATGTCGATTTACCTCGGAATTCTGCATCGATCTTATTCTCGAAGTCACGGTCAACCCGGTTAAGGTTGCCCGTGAATTAAATAAACTTACCCATCTTCCGATTCTGTCATTGAATTATCTTATCTTCTGTTTCAAACTTATTTTCGAATCAAAATTTTCTTTGATTTGAGTCAACAAAAATTTGAATCCCTATCCTTATTTTGAAAACCCATTCCTGTATCGTCAAGCAAAGAAGTGTATTTGTAAATTAATTTAAAATGATTTATATATTGTGTTGTTTGAGTTGTTGATGTTGATTTGGGTTTCCGATCGATTTGTCTGATCAACGCTATCGATAGGATTTCCAAAACACTTGAACAGAGCAAACGGACACAATATTATTTTCAAATTTGGAAAATGAAATAAATTTGTTTGATTATATTGTGAAAATATAAGTAAAATTTTCTAGAATTTAATAGGTTAATGAAATTGTTTGTTTGAAATGATAATATTTGATTATCATTTATTGTTCTAAATAAATTTGTAAATACAGTTTATAAATTGATTTGGAATTTGAAATGAATTAAATTCAGGAATTTGAGAATTTAGTTTCCGGTGATTTCGGACTTTGTTTTTTTTTAAATTTTAAAGTATATATTATTGAAAGTATTTTCAAATAGAAATCGTTTTCAAAGAATTTTAAAATGTTGAAATCAGTGCTCTTCTCTTTGTCGCTGGAAAATAATCTCGGTGATGGCGGCCGCATCATCGACATTCATTTTCGAGTTTCGAAGTGGAGATACTATTCTGTAGCTTTGCTACGGTTTTGTTTTGAAAAATATTTTGATTTAAATCTCTTCAGTATAAATTTGATTTATATATATAAGTACCTTGTTTTAAAAATTTAATTCGATTTGATAAAAATATATTATATATCTCTAAATTGTTTAAAGTTAATCGGAAATCTAATTTTTTTAAAAAAATCATGTTAAAAGATGTTTTCAATTATAAATAAAGCTAAATTTTGAATAAGTATTTAACTTGAGATAATTGAATTTGATAATTTTATTTGTATAGTACCAAATTACATTTCAATATAACTTACCAAAATTATTCATAAGTTAAAATGTAACTGGATAATATACCATATAAAATAATTTTATAAATAAAATTTGAGTGTTATAATAAATGTTATACACTAAATTTTGATTATAAAGATGTTAATAGAGTTAGATAGGATAATAAGTAAAACTCAGTTAATAATGAAATAAATTTGTTTTGAAAGAATTAATAAATTTGTTTTGAAAAAAAAATTAATAAATTGAAATTTGATCAACTTATGAAATACCTTGAATTTAAAAGAAATTAATAGATGTAGATTAATTTAAATCGAAACTTTTATGTTTTAAATTAATTTATATGGGTTAAATATAGGTGATTAGATATATTAAGTAGAATAAATTTAACAATAATTTGGAATAAAGAAGAATTTAAATTGTTGAAAATAAAATATGATTATAATAAAAGATTATTCAAATTTATGGTTTTAGAAATTGTAAATTGAGGATAATTGGATAATAAGATAGTGAATTTAGAAATGGTTGAGTTTGATTTTAGTGAAATCAAATGGATTAAATCAATTATTGAATATCAATTAATTTAAATTTGAATTTATATGGTTTAAATTAATTGTTATTTTGTATTTCAAATCTGTTTTTTTTTCTTTCTGGTTGTTTCTATTCTCCTACCTCGTTCCTTTTCGGGGACGAAAAGTTTTGAGTGGGGGAGAGTGTAACGACCCGTAAATTTCAACTGTTTTAATAACGTAATTAGTTAAAATTTTGTGAAATTTTAAACGATGAAATTTTGAAATAAAAATTTTATATTTGAAATACGTCTAGTTAAACATAGCGACTGGTAAATTTTCGTCCGAAAATATGAAAGTTTATTTCGCGCGTAAATTCACTTCAATTTAATCAGTTAAAAAGCAATGAAAATAAAATGTTTCTGAAACCTAAATATTTTTGCATAGAAAAATTCTAAACCATCTTCTGAGCAAGATTTCAGTTTGTTGTTTTCCCAAATTCGGACATCTTTGGCTCCGTCGATCTTATTTTTCAGCGTTTTTCTTGCATTTTCAGCCGGTAGAAAAATTCGAATTTTTATAATTCAATCGAACCACTGATATCTGTATACCGTTTTGATCGTTCCGTTGTGCTGATTTCTACGGTATATTCACTTCTGGGTTTTGGAGTCCAGTACGCGACAAAACCATATAACAGTTCACCGTACCGGTACGTTTATTCTTTTCATTCCCGCGTCCATTCGAATTTTTCCCAAACGGCAATTGCTTTTATTATGCTCTGGATTCTCGTGTCTGACTTTCACTCTTTCCTATATTCTATTCACATAATTGCTTTGGCTTCGATTGTGAAAAATAGTGTAACGTGTAATTAATTTTTTGGAAGCCAATACGTCTCTCTGCATGCATTGCGGTGGCTCTTTGAAAACATCCTCCCTTCCTCCCTTTTCTTTATTCACTGCCTCTCCTTTTCTCGCAGCAGCCATGGCCGCTCCACCAAGCTAGACGAGTATCGAGGGCCGCCACCAAGGCAACTCACGCCACGCACCCGCCTTGACAACCGCCCATCGCCAAACAGTCTCGCCTGCCTTGTCTTCCTCCACTTCCGTTCAAAGCCCGACCTCCACTGCCTCTTCCACTTCTTCCACTCGTCCTACCTATGACATGGCCGATTGCTCCTCCACCAACGTCAGCCTCCGGCTCACACACCCCAGCCACAAACCCACTGCTTCTGTTTTCCCCTCTACTCCATACTGGTTTGCCACGACACCGAGCAACATCGACAACCCAGGCTTCAACCCCTCCATTTCTTAGCCTACAATTGTCAGACTCCTTCTTCCCCGCATTCCCATATCGACTGAACACCACCTCCCGAGCCTGGACACGCCGCAGCTCCATTTCTCGACGAGCCGACTCACACGCGGCAAAACCCGACCTCGTCCTTCCTCCTCCCGTGCCTCTCCGGCCTGCGTCCCACCTTGCACCACCTCAAACCCAACAACCTGAACCATTGCCGCCTTGCAACCTCGCTAGCCGCTCCGCCATCAACACTTCCGTCCACCTGCCTACTTCCGAGTTACCCCACCATTTGTCAGCCCCTCAGTCTTCATTCCCGACCACCGCGGCTGATGACCCAACCGGGCTTCCCATGCAACTCCTCCTCTTGCCTTTCCCCTGGCCACGACAGCACTCCCGCCTCCTTCATTCTGGAACCAGCCTCGCCGTGATGACTTGCCTCCACCAATCTCCTTTACTTCCTCTTTGCGTAAGTATATTACATAGTTTTAAAGTATATAAGTTATAGGATCTGCTTATGTAAGTGGGTTTATATGTTGGGTTACCTATATATATAACTTAGCATAGAAATCTATATTGTCTGCATATAAATCGTGGAAGCATGCACATGCGGTAAGTAGTCGGAAAGTGGTGGTAATCTACATAAATTGTTATAATCTAATTTTATAAATAAACACATGGTTTGCATATTTCATGGTCTGCATATATATATATTGCTGTGTATATTAATAGTATATGCACTAGTCTATATATATATTGTATTTGAGGGTGACATTCTCTTGTTCATATAGCAACATATATATGTGTATATAGTATATAGGATTTGGGTAACTAGTAAAATGTATACAAAGTTTATATGTATATTATGTAGCCTGCATACATATATGGATATTGTCTGCATATTTTATTGTACATACATTGGTTTTAAATAGGTTATGGTATATACTTTATTATAGGTGAAATACTACTCAAGTGGTACAGCCGTATGCATCTTGTTATGAGTCATTCAAGCGTTATTTTATAATGAGCATTTAGTTTTACATATTAGTTATACCGATATATATATGAGTAAGTTTAAGCATAGTGTTTTAAATATTTTGTTTGGGTTGCTGTGAAAGAAATTTTTGTATATATAGTTATATATATGTATATATTTTGACATGGTAACTTATATTGATTGTTAAATTTGCATGTGTTTTAGTTTAAACAATGATTTTAATAATAATATATATATGGTTTATATATGATTGTTGGGTTCCTTTATATTAAGTTTTATTGATTTTATATTGTGTGTGTGTATATATATATATATATTCTATTTATATCAAATTGATTCTGGTTCTTGATTTCAAATTTATCAGCTTGTCTGTCGAAATCCTGTCTATCGTGCTTTGCTTCGCAATTCGTGCTTGGATTCGTAATTCAATATCAGAGTGGGTATCCGTGTCATCTTCGGTACTCTTTAGCCTCGAAAGGTGAGCACTCACTCACGATTAACGTTCTTTTATTTATTAAATTTGATTTCAATTGAAATGACAATTGAAATATGCTGCTATACACTGTTATATATGTTATTGCCTGTATCAGTTCACCTATGACATCTGACACCATTATCTGTTAATTATTTATGCAATGATAATACAGTTTGGCTGATAATTGATTGATTGTTGATGTTTATATTGGACGTTAAATTGATAATGTTAAAATGATAAATAGTATGAAATTGAACTGGATATAGGATAATTAAATGTTGAAATTTGATTAACTGACATTTGTATAATATGACCCCTTTAAACTGTTAAATTATTGACACGTAGGATTTGTTTAATTACACTTTGAACCACTGAATGTATGTTGTTAAATTGATGATGTATGAAATTGTAGATAGATGACAAGTGAAAAACCGTAATGTAATAATCTTTAATCTACATGAAATGATAGTGTAGATTCTAGAAATAATTATATTAATTCGTACAAATAACAATGCGAATTAATACGGTTATTTCGGGATTATTTGAATTGATTATTGGATTGATATTGATTGTTGTTATTGCTTGTTTATTTACTTTGACACCATCCCAGTTATCACACTGCAAGTTCCCTTTGATATGTTTTGATTTTGAATTGAATTGGAATCGGGTTGAAATGATAAATACCCAAATTGAATTTTTACCTAGGATAGGAAATTAAATAAAGCCCGATTGGTCAATAATTTGATTTAAAAATAAAATGAAGATTTTATTTGAATAAATAATATGGCTTTGAAACGAAGTTGGAAATTGAATTTAATGAAATTAAAACGTGAATATTTAATAATCTGAAATGAAATATTAACAATGTAATTGTTGTAAGAATGTTGTTTAATTTGAGAAATGATTGAATTAAGTTTGAAATGATTTAATAATTAAGTTTGAAATTATAATTAAGTTTGAAATTATTAAACTTTGAAATATTTAATAATTAAGTTTTGAATTATTTAATAATTAAATAAGATTGAATTATTTAATGATTAAATTGAATTGAATTCTTTAATAAGAAAAATTAAACTTTTGAATAAGTGAATTTTACTTCGTAAATAATTGAGATTGAGTTTCTTTATTAATTAAGTTTTGGAAATTATTTAAGTAATTAAATAAGTGAAATTGGATTTCTTTAACAAAAATGAAATGTGATATTTTTGGAATTAATGTAAGACTTGTAATTGGAGAATTGATTTGACGAATTTAGTTTAATTCAAAATTGTAAGTTTTGTTTTAATGAAGTTGAACTTTAGAAATTGATTTAATGAATTGGAAATTGAATATAATTGATTCGAATAATAAATTACTTAATGAATATTGAATAAAATCGATAGATGAAGTTAAACTGATTTGAATGTTAAATTAAATTGATTTAAATGATTTCGGAATTGAATCTTATATACGAATTTAAATTGATATTTGAATTGTTTAAAATAAAGATTGAAATTGAATTATAAGGTTTTGAAATGACATTTGGAAGTTTTGAAACGTAAATTATTGGAAATTGGTTTTCGAAAGACTAATGAAATGTTGATTTACGAATTCTATTTGAAATTGAAATTGATTTGGTTTTTGAGATATATAAACGACCAATCGGTGTAATAATTACGAAAGTTATTAAAGAGACCGGGATCGGTAATGGATATACTCTCTATCTGAACCGAAACCACTTTAATAACTGTACGCGGAGTGTTGATCCAGAACGAAGTGGATGGTTTTGATGAACGCGTTGACTGAAGAAAGAGAACGATTTTGGATGACCCTTGACATGACTAAAACAGGAGCCGCGCCGGGCCATTGAGGATCGCCATCTCTAGCGGACACACTTCTTCGATACCATATCTATTACTTTGTGATTCGATTTGGGTGCACCCCTCGATTTGGGAGTGTTGTTTCGCGGTGTTGGGGTAGTAGCTGCTATGCCCAACATCAGTCCGGATCAGGCAACTACTAGTATCCTAGTTGGTATCGCCTCATGTACCTTGTCATACTTGTATTCCTATTCGCGACCACTACGATTTTGATTTGTACCTTTAGTATATGGATTGCCCTCTGGTGACTTCCGGTTTTGGGGAAACAACGGTCTTGTATATGCTTTTGGGAATAAACAGGTTAAGAGGTGTATGGGCCCTGCTTAACCCTACTTTGATATCTTTATATTACTGATAGACATTATCTACTTAGCGTACATTACTACCTAGTAGATAGTTTAACGGATCCTTAAAGGATGGTTATTCCAAACATCCTTTGAGTTACTTGTATTTCAATTGCTATTTCACTTGAGTTGGATTTATTAATATAAGAATGTTAATCCTGACTCGAGTGTCTTGTGTTTTTGCTTTACGCTCGGGTCAGACTGAGTGTACCAGCTTTCGAGACTCACCTTTGGAGTTGGAGCTTTGCTTGAAGATCCAGCCATCTATTCTGCTTTCAGTATTCGATGATTCCAGGGATGCATTCTGATTTGTATCTGATGTGTCGTATTACTCTTCTGTTGTAAACTCTGATGTATTTTATATATTCATATAGTAGCTTCATGAACTACTATCTCTTTTATTTCCGCTGCACTTATTACTCTGTGTCTGTGATCTGTGATTATATCTATTTACTGTATATGTTCAGTTTTGCCAAATTTAAATTAACAACGCGGTATTTTGAGCAATTCAACTCCGGCATGAGTGTCTACCTATACACTTATAATGGACGCGAATGGTCCAAAATGGCGGGTCGTTACAATTAAAAACAACAAATATCTGATTATCAATAACGATAATCAGAACTCATATCAACAGATATCTAATTATCACAAGCGATAATTAGAAACAACAAATATCCGATTATCAAAAACGATAATCAGAACTCATATCAACAAATATCCAATTACCTGCAGATAATTGGAAGCAACAAATATCTAGAAATCAATTAAGAAGACTAGAAAATCAACATAAAAGCTTGGATCGATCCCATCAGATGGCGAGTTTTTAATTCACCGCACGTGCATCTCAGAGTGGCCGAAGCCTACCAAGTACTCAACATAATTTTTGGCGCCCATCAGATTGACCCGAAGGTCTAGTACTGGTATTTGACCCGAAGGTCCGCAGAGTGGCCCGAAAGCCCAACAAATGACCCGAAGGTCCTCATAGTGGCTCGAAAGCACACGAAAGCATCAAAATGTTTCAATTAACGAGTCCGGAATTAACCGAAATAGCAAACGCACATGTCCCATACCACATGTTTTACTAAATCGTTTGATTCTCTTCATCGTTTCCTTGAAAGTGTAAAATTCATCAAAATCATCAAAATAACAGATATTCAATTAACGAGTCCGGAATTAACCGAAAAAGTAAAAGTGTGGTTCCATACTCCGCACTTTTGCTAAATCGTTTAAATCTCTTCATCGTTTCCTTGAAAGTGCAAAATTGTGTATTTTGTAAAAATACACTTTACATTCTCAAACGGACAAGTCCGGAATTAAGCGAATCAGTAAAAGAAAGGGGTCATAATCCTCGATTTTGCTGAATCGTTTAAGTCGCTTTCTCATTCTTTTGAAAACGCAAACTGTTACAATTTTATAAAACAATTTTCATTTTAAAACAATTTTCCAATCACGTGATTAAAACAGCAAATCAGTAACAATTTCGATAAGGAAATTGTACTTCTCAAAATACCGTAAAAACGGTTACAAATCAGCATTGCGGAATAACCGCTTGAAAATCCACTTTTAAAATTTGACGGTTACGGAAGCCAAAGCGACAGTAGTTTTAAAACATCAAAATCACATCAAAACAATCTACATCAAAATGTAATGTCAGTGAATTCTCATTCATCAAAATGCCACAAAACACCGTACTTCAAAATATAGCATTGGTGTAAAATTCCGTTGTAAAAATAACGGCAACAAAATACGTTTCATAACCAAGCATCGGTTCAACGTAAAATAAATGCTATAACGTGCAATTTAAATTTTTGCACGTACTACAAAATGAACAAAGAATCAATCAAATGTATCTTCAATGAAGATAATTTAAAACAGCAAAAATCTAATCAATAGATGATTAGTACAAAAGAAAGCCAGCGGAAATTTCAACAAAAATCACATATCTGCAATTTCTTCGAATCCTCAATTCGGATTCGAAGTTCTCAAAGAAATAAAATAATTACAGCTATGTAAACAACAAATGAAATTCATATCAATTTCGTATTTTGATTTTTAAATCAAAATGATTATCAGTTGTACTCAGCGAAGACAGTTTCACTGTTTCCGCTGCGCACTCTGATAAACAGAACACAAATCAATCAAATCATCAGAACTCAATTTCACTATTATTTTCAAATAAAGTTATTTAAAAATTTCATCCAAATTTCAAAACTTTAGTTTTGACTCAAGCACAAATAAAACATCGACCAATAGTTGTAACATATGTTCCTTCCGAGTTAAGTTTTATATTATGTCCATAAACCCCAAGCTCTGATACCAACTGTGACGCCCCACCTCTATGCTCATAATAACAAAGAGTATTAAAAGAAATACTGTCTATTATTATGAAGAATAAGGCTGGATAGGAGCGACCATCCGTAGTTGGCCTTACACTAATATTGGTTATCTCGATAGGAGTGGTATATACTTTTTATTTTTCATCTATTATTTATTTACTCCCATCGACACACCCAATTATCAGTATAAAACAAACTACGATAGTTCATAATAGTTTAGGACATTAGATATAACAATAACATAGATAATATAAATGCGGAACACAGATTAACAAAAATCTCATATATATATAACCGATGTCAGTTACAATATAGTTGACACGATACATATGATACAACTACAACTGTCGACTCTAGAAGTTATATATACAAGTACATTATCAACTAATATACATGAATACATATCGTTCTATACAATGACACGACTACTACAAAATAACAGAGACAACTTCAAAAGATGTGAAAAGTCTTCATATCCGGAACAGCAACTCAAAGAAGAAAATCTACAGCCTGAAATAACTCGGGTCTGACACGAGTATTAAATTCAAAAGAAAATAATACACGGGTCAGTCTAATTCAAACTCAGTTATTAGTGCATAGTAGCAATAATAATCAATATCAAATAGACGACAGTCACAGAAATCTCGTATATCCAACTTCTCGATACGAGAATTGGATAACGACAAATATAACACTAAATAGTGTTAAACAACAAATCAGCAATCCAAATCAGAATACAACTCCAAAACATTGAATTTAACCAACGAAACAATTCAACAAATCGAAACATCAATCTAAAACTGTCAAGTCTGATAGGGCTGCAGTACACGCACGCGTGTACTGCCTCGCCACTACAATGACGAAATACACAAGAATTCAATGAAAGCTCATAAACGAGCACAAGGTCAAACCCGAAATACCGGATTCAACTCAAGTAACATTTGAAAAAAAACAAGCAATATGTAAAGGTCAAGTCACGGCCATCATGACTCAACTCAATGCAACGACCAAAGTCAAGGCGACATGAAACTGAAGATTAACCCAGTAAAAATTGCAAACTGACTCGGTGACTCACAACATCAAAATGCCCAAGTAAGGCCACTATATAATGTAGCAGACCCATGTCCAGGGTCAAAGGCACAACCCACTATGAACTTATATGGGACAACATAGGTATAGATCCATAAATGCAACTTCAAAATGTATCAGACTAGGCAAGCCTACATGAAGACATAAATGAAAGTATCACTTATGATCAACTCAGGTGGACAGCAGAGTTAGGATATTCCAGATCAGATGACAAACCAACTACAACCAAGGATTAATATGAGCAATGCATGCTACATGAAAACGGCAAACACGCTGAAATGCAGCTACCTCAATTATGATACAGTGAACTATAGGACATACAGGTATGCAGTGACAATACACAAGGTAAGATGTAAAGTCAAACTCATTGTCTTCTCACAGGAGGTAATATGAGAAGCACAAGTTACCAAAAATCACTTTCAAACAAAGCATCAAGCTAACTGCTCATGAATATGAAATCTAGTCTCATAGGCGAACAGTTCAAAATAATCATTTTCACGTAACAGTTTTAAAACAAAGACTGTTTTTACAAAAGTATCAACTAAAAACACCAATAGGTCCAGTTGAGAGACACACACCAAAGGCCAGAGTCACAAAACAGCAGGTATCAAGTTCTAACCAAATAAATGTCAAAAAGGAATTGTTTTTGAAGAATGATTCTAACAATACCATAGTGTAACAAAGTCAAAGTCGAATATGCTACAGACTAACCATGTCAACCATGGAATAACTAATCGGAGACTAGTGATGAACAAATGGTCAAAATCAAAGCATGTACACAGCAACATTCAAGTGTACAAGACAAGTATGCAAAGAGCAACATGAAGACTGGAATGAAGGACCCAAATGTTCGACTAAACAGTTGCAATACCAACAAAGTAAACAAGGAAGTCAAATTGTAAAACTGCAACTACAAAGGCTATAGTAACCAAATGAACAAATATCACAAATGCAGACAGGCCAGAGTCGAAGTACACAAGTGAATCCAGATCAGGTTCCATAATGATCAACTTCACAAATGTCAAAACAAGGGCAGCAGTAAGAATCAAACCAGTTCCGATATCAACAAAGGTGGTCAGAGACTAGGCAGAAGTGATACAGTGAATGGTACGAGTGTAAATGCAAATGAGATACACTCAGGTCAAAGATCGCAGACTAGAGTTCAAGTAACTTCAGAAGTAAATGAAGCATAAATATACACATGCACATGAACTAGTAAATATGCAGCCGAGAGAACAACTGCAAGTAACCAGAATTTCAAGTGAGAGCAGAGGTGATATGCAACAGTGTATCAATGACTGTACAAACTAATGCAAACTAGAACATTATCACCACAAACCGAAGTCAAAGGAAATTACAGGAATCGAAATTTTGGTGGTCACGACGAAATTACATCGCCAAATAAATTCACTTGTAGCAGTTTCAATCCAAAACCAAAAGTCCAAGTATTCAAACCCGAGCGAATAGCAAACATCAGAGAAAAACACACCATCGAACCAAAAATTTAACAGCCGAAACTCAAGTGACCAGAGTCATGTTAAGTAGCAACAAATTATACGAAGAAAAGAAACAGAAGAAACAAGTAGTTCGAATTTGATGTGAGTGATATGTATCACTCACCTTTGCCTCGGAGTGCATGATTTGCTAACCAAAGCCTCGAAATCGCTGATTCGCGAAACCTTATCGAAGTCGAACTCCTTCGACAGAAGCAGCTGAAGTGGACGAAGAGAAGTGAGCGTCGATCGACCAAGTCATTCGATCGTGCTAAGCAAAGTCGGTCTCTTCGATTTTTCATTAAAGCCCTAATTGATTAATTTCTTGATCGAGCAGCCTTTGTAAAACTCGGTACCCTATTTCTTTGCTGGAGAAGACGAACGAGAGAGCCGCCATTCTCGTTTCTTTGATTAGGTTTAGGGTTACGAAAGTGAATGGAATGAACGAAAAAGGGAATGGGTTTTATATCACATCATTCTGAAGATGTGGGCTGAGATTAATTTTTAAAGCCCGCTTAATCCCTTTACCAGATTATTAAACAAATTACACTGATTAAAATGCCACTATCAATTAGCAAACCAATCTAATCGTCATTCGACGATAATAAATTTTCACACAATCCCGGGTTGTTACACCCGGAGTCAAAAGTCTGCCTACATTGACTACGAAAATAAATAAATAAATATAATTACATGATCTAAACTAACTCTCGTTGAACGAGTGTAGTGGCTACTTCTTCGATTTCTTTAGCTTCTTTTCCTCCTTCGTTTTCTCAGACGACTCCTCCCCCACGCGTTTTCTCTTGGACGTTTTGCTTGCCAGAGAAACGGTGTCAGGAGTGGGAGGAGGAACATCCAGTGGTTTGGTTCTACCAGGAAGAATGACTTTTAGAGGCCTGTTCAATGGGTCGTCAAGTTCTACTACTTGGGACTCGACCTTGATCTCAACTCTCTTCCTTTTCTCTTCCGCAAGTTGCTCCTTCATGCTCTCTTCCGAAGTGTGTCCTGAGGCGCCCGTAATTTCAATTTCATAACTTCCTTCGACGGGGGATGAAGTTTCGGACTTATCCTCGTTGAGCGCCTTAATCACCTGAGCATCAGGACCAGGGGTCACTTCTGCATGGGTAGCCTCGCTCGCTTTCCCCTTTTTCTCCTTGGCGTCGTCACTCTGTGGAGTTGGATCAGGATTAGAATGGCCTGTGAAAAACCACGAGAGACGAGCGTTAGAATACGATAGCCTCTCGCCAAAAACGACAGTTCTTTGAGATTTAAGAAGAAGAATTATATACCAGTTTCTTGCTGGCTTTCGACCATCCGAGGAGTCTCACCCTCTAGAATGGGAGATAACACATGAATGCCGAGGCCAGGGTCCTCTGGGTCATAACCAGCGTGTTTCTCGAATGGATCAAGTACTGGCCGATCAGCCGATTGAGTAGGAGGAGGAGCTGGACACTCGGTTCCAGACGGACCAACGATGTCATTTTTTTCCTTTGGTGGAGATGAGCCTTTGCCAAAGAGAGACATTGCTACAGACAAGTCTAAAGGCTCGTTCCCCCTGAGAAACTCTTTTACTAAAGCATCCTCGTCAACCTCCTCGATACCCAATTCCTCCTTTTTAACCTTTATCAAAGTTTCCCATGCCTCGGCTAGAGATTCAAGGTTGCCCTCACCAAGAAAAGTCAAGTCCCGATGCATGAGGACACGGGCGTTGTATTCAGCTATCAGCGGGTCGAACAGGCACTTGATCTCCTCTCTGTCGGCCTCTACAGCCGCCTCAAGGCGAGAGTCAATCTCCACGGATGCTATTCTCTTGCCCTCTTCACGGGCTTCATCCTTCACCGTCCCCACCTTAGAGAGCTCATCGTCGAGCTTTGCCTTCAAGAGTCGCGTAGCAACAATCTCGTTGCAGTATCGTTGGGACTCCTCTTGAGCAGCTATCTTCTCTTCCTTCTCCTTAGAGAGTAGTTCTTTCAACTCTTTAACCTGCAGGGCGAGTGCATCCCTTTCTTTTTTAACAGAGTCCTTTTCTAAAGCTAGCGCCCCACAGTGTTGGACCGCTTCGTCAATTTCCTTCTTATGAGTCATCTCTAGATGAGTGACGGCCTCCGCAGTATCTTTAGCACTTTGTTCGGCAGCCTCGAGTTGGGACTTGTA
Organism: Allium fistulosum; assembly: GCA_030737815.1. Classification (NCBI taxonomy): domain Eukaryota; kingdom Viridiplantae; phylum Streptophyta; class Magnoliopsida; order Asparagales; family Amaryllidaceae; genus Allium; species Allium fistulosum. The sequence continues at coordinate 335,069,318 of CM060906.1, forward strand.
CGAAGAGAGCTCTTCATCCTGATTTTTGATAATGTCTTTATCGAAAATGGCTTCAAGCTTCAGGCGGTCGATTTCGTGTTGACGCTCAACAGAGACTTCCGAGACTTTTTCAACTAGATGGACAAACGCTACATGTTGAACATAAACGTCGTTGTTGTAGGCGATGACACTCTGTTTGACATGCCCCGAAATGTGATGGATCGCTGGAAGGAACTTCAGACCATCAAAGCAGATTTTGGGGAATTTGACTTTAAACTCGGCCATCTTCTCCGATATCGTCGGATCTGTTGCGGGAACATGGGGAGGTGGCTTTGAAAGTTCCATCTTCTTATGATGTTCCCGAGACTGCCGTGTGCTAGATGAACCAGAGTGTTGATCACAGGGAACATCAGATTGAGACCCTTTCTGCGAAGACTTCTCTCTGCCTTTCTCCGATTGAGAAGGAAGATCGTGGGAATATGAAGACTGGTTGTATGATTTCCTTCGATAAGTCGATTCTCGAGGTCGATTGTCTCAGTCTCTAGAGTCTTCTCTGTCTCGGCGCTTGCCGGTGCCCGAATCCCGGCCAGAATGATGAAAAATGGATGAGCCGCGAAGACGATCGAGTCCATGGGTGCGTCCCATGTCACCTGCATAGAATGAGAATAACGACAGGTTAGAAAAGATTAGGGTGATGGCTAAAATTGAAGTGTAGGGTGAAGTGCACGTGTCCATGTGTGTCCTAGTCTCCCCCCCGACGGACCAGTTTCTTTATCTTTACTAATAGGAGTTTTTTCTCCCTGGACATGGGCTTGAGCGCCTGCATCGCCTCTGGCAGGCAAATGAAGTTTAAGTGCCACTGAGTCGTCGAAACCATAATTGAGCAGATCATCAGGGATGGTGAGGTTCGACAGACCTTTCAGCGAACTCTCTAAGGGTTGAGGGGAAGGTTCTCTCTCCTCTGGAATAAGGGTAACTTTAGAAGTTCCACCCACTTTCTTCCTCCTCAACTTATAGGTCAATTTCTTCTTTCCCTTGGAAGGGGAAGATGACGTCTCAATATCGTGAACCTCGACTATCGGGTCCCGAGTGGGACTAACATTTTCACCCGGTACTTCGGGCATCTTGCTTTCTCTAATTTCTCCCTCCTCTGGAGTGTTAGGGGCGTTACGCGTTGAAGGCCCAGCCTACTTTTTTCCTTTGCCCGAAGCAGGTCTGGATAGAGTGACACCTTGGGGGAAGCTTATTCGGTGACCTTCCGCCATCAGCCCGAACTTCGTAAGTGACTCATTTGAAATGAGAGATCTGATGTCCCGATCTTCTTCGAGGAGGGCCTGGATAGTCTCAACAGCTTCAGAGTACCCGGAGCCTTCGGGACGTGGATTAATACCTGAAAAAGTGGATAAAGGGTCAGAAAAGATGCAAATTTCGCCAAATTCAAGTGTTGATCTAGAAAATGAACTTACTTCCTTCTACCCATCTCCTGGCAAAACCGGGAGGACAACGCACGTAGAACCACTCTTGCTTGTACTGGGCAAATTTGCTTCATGCCCCGGTCAGGATTTGGTATTTACTATGTGGCCCTAGAAATATAAAAGATGGGCTGTCCGACCGTCTCTTGAAGCGATAGATATAACGAATATCGCCGGAAGTGGAAAGCCTGAAAAGGACACTCATGAAGAGGATGCAAGTCCCGTATATGAATGCGTGGCTATTTGGATGTAATTGTGAGGGGGCAATCTGGATATATTGTAGCACGTCGCGAAGAAAGGAATTGAATGGTGGTACGATGCCAACCCAACACATAAACCTGTTGCAGGCTATATATCCGACTGGGGGCAAGTGCGGACGATCATGCCCCGATGGAACTAACACGTTGTCGAAGGGGATTCCATGGACAGAGCATATCCGATGGAGTGTACTTTCATTAATCTTTGAGACCTGTGAGTCGATTGGGTCGTCTAAGAAAATTGCTGCCTCCAGAGCGTCGGGAGCCAAGTCGACAGATGCTGTCGCAGGGCTCGGTAAGTCTTGAGAAGGGGTAGTTGACAGGTTTGAGGTTCTTGTAACTTCTTGTCGAGAGGATGGCCCGGGTCTATCCGAAATCATAGCGGAGCTTGATTTCCTAGACATCTCTGATAAAAATTGAATCTGACAAAGCACCTGTTTGAACTATACTTGAAAAACAATCAACATTAGACTTAACAACATAAATATTCCCCCCGTGTGGTGTGTGAACTAGTGCGATCATTCAGATATAAGTGCCAAGCAGTGAAAAAACGCTGGATTGATGAAATAAGTTTAAGCTTTGAATTGTCGACTTCGAAGGCCGTCATTGCTGACCGTTTACGAAAGCTTGACGTAAGACGGTTTATATTTTGAACTCGACATCGTCACTACATTTGAAATTTTATTAACTAATAGGCAAGTTAAGTCCAAGTTTTCAGTTGTTTAAACACGGGAGTTATCAGTCCAGATTGTCCAATATGCTTTGTTGTTTAAGTCCGTCCTTGTCCATTGTCATGAATTCAGGCATAAAATGTGTGTTGAGTTAATTATGCATTAGGTTTGACTGGTTTTGCTGTTGTACACAACCCTTCTACCTAACCATTTCATCGTTCAGCGATCAACTGTCATGCCGAACCACAATCATGCCGGGCCTCCTCGATCGGCATTCTACCCTCAGAACTAACACTCACGTACCATTCACTATCGCCGTTCGGCATGCGGCAAGACATGCTGAACCATCATCATGCCGAGCCGCATTGCTCTGCACCACACACTCCCACTTCCTACTCTCCACCGTTCGGCATGCGGAAGGTCATGCCGAGCCGCAGTCTTGCCAAGCCACATCGCTCGGCATTCTACCCTCGACAACTTTCTTCAGACACATCCTCCCTACCGCTCGGCATTTTATCAAACTCCTACTTCTCTTCTTCTTTTCCTTCCTACCTCGTTCGGCATGGGGGAGTCATGCCAAGCCCTAGCCGTGCCGAGCCACATCGTTCGTCACACTAAACCTCAACTCCAATTCCACTCCCAAACTTCCCTTCCATCGCTCGACATAAAGAGATCATGCCGAGCCACAACAGTACATCTTCCACTAACTCCCACTTTCAAGCGCCTCTGTCGTCCACTTCTCTCTTCCACTCCAACTAGTCCTAAGGCTAACTTAAACCTCGGACACGTCTCCCTTATCTACGCGAATTAATGAGCTAGAGAGAAGCCGTAAAATCGAGTCCCATTCAAAGTGCCTGATTGGGAAAGTCGAGCAAGTGAGGGATTAGTACCTAGTAGAAGGAGGCGAAGTCTAGTGGAGTGCTTGAGATAGGAACTGAATCTTCTCAGGTTTGTGGTTCGAGAGCAGTCAAGGAAACAGAGTGTAGGATCTGAGAGTCAAAAAGGAGGTTGAGGTATTGGAAAGGTATAGATGTAGGCAAGTTCGTAAATTCTGTACTGTGGAGGTAAAAGTAAAAAAGAAAAAGAAAAGAGGTATCGCCTTATATTGAGAGAAGAGAAGTCGAAGGGACAGCGACCGGTAGAACCGGTCAAAGCGCCTCCCTCGCTCGGCATCAATATCGTTCGGCATTTGTATGTCGATCGGCATTAGTATGTTGATCGGCATTTGTATGTCATACGACATTAATATGTCGTCCGGCGTACAATGCATCGATCAGAATTCAAAGTAAGGAATCGAAGAAAAACACGAAGGACACGTGATTCAAAGCGCACCATGTTCATCCACATAATGCACTTTGGGGGGCAAGTGTTACATGGAGGTTTGACCAAGTAACTAGAGACATAGCATAAGCATCGTTCGGCATCGTGGCCCCGTTCGGCACAGCAGGCTCATTCGACATGAACCCCGTTCGGCACAGCAGGCTCGTTCGGCATCCAGGCCTCGTTCGGCATCGTGGCCCCGTTCAGCACAACAGTCTCGTTCGACATGAACCCCGTACGGCACAACAGGCTCGTTCGACATCTAGCCTCGCTCGGCATTCAGTATCGTTCGGCATAGGGGTACCGTTCGACATTCAAAGGATTGCTCGGCATTGAGAGCCTCGTCTGGCATTCCTGCCTCGACCGGCATTCTAACATCGCTCAGCATTCATGCCTCGATTGGCATTCCAGCCTCGTTCGGTTTGGAGACATGGCTCGGCATTTACCGTTCGACATTTGTGGCTCGGCACACAGAAGTCACTCGCCACGGGCCAAAGTATCTTACTCCTATGCCCAAGAGGGAAGTCCAACCCATCTTCATCTATAAATAGAGGGGCAGGGGCACAGTGAAAAGGATCTTTTTTTGAGAACACTGGGGAGACTCTGCCGTTTTCAAGACTTATTATTTTCAGTTCAAACTTGTATTCAAGTCATTAATATACGGATTATATCTGTATTAACTACTTGTGAAAGCAATAAAGATCAAAACTCAAAGTGTACGTAGGTAGTTACGCCGAACCACTATAAATCTGGTGTTTTAGATTTCTATAGTTAATTTAGTCTATATCTCTCTGTCTTAATTTATCTTCTTCATTTATCTCTCTACACAATCTTTCTAAAGGGGGTTAGTGACCAATTTTGGTGCTAACATATATTTTTCTTAAATTATATGGTTAAATGAATTGGTTGTTAGAGATGGTAATACTAGATTATCATTTATGGTTTGGTCAACATTTCTAAACCTTAACTATTGTTGAACTTTAAAATATGGTTTAAAACCTGATTTGAAATGTAGTGAATTTAAAATTTAAGATTTAAGAATTAAATTTCCGGTGCCTTTCAAAAATTTGGTTTTCAAAGTTTTGGAATATATTATTTGAAAGTATTTTCAAATGAAAATTGTTTCAAAAGAATAATTTTAAAAGAATTAAGTCTGTACTCTCTTCGTTTGTCGCTGGAAAATAATTTCGGTGATGACTGCAGCATCATCGACATTCATTTTCGAGTCTCAAAGTGGAGAGACCACTTAGTAGCTTTGCTACACTTTTGTTTTGGAAAATGGATTTGATTTGAATTTCTTGAATATGATTCGATTTATATAATATATATGTATATGTTTACTTCAAAAATTGTTTAAAATGAATCTGGAAATTAATCCTTAAATTCTGTGTAAAGTGATGGTTTTCAATTATTAAAATGAAGCAAGATTTCTGAATAATTGGATAGTTTAAAAATGAGAAATAGAAATTAAGCAACTTAAAAGAGTTAAAATAGGATAAAGTTATTTGTATAATACCCAATTGCAATCCAAAACATATATCTAACTTACCTGATTATTCAAAAGTTAAATGTTTATGAGGATATGTAATTGAAGGTTATACTAGGGAAAACTTAAGTAATAAAATGCTAAAAATAAGTTTTGCATAATAAAATTGTTCAAACTAAAATCTTGCTTAATGAAAATGTGTAAATAAAAGTTAAACTTGTATAGTATTCAATTATATTCATAAACCTTAATAAAACGTACCTGGAAGAGTTTTGAATGTAATTGAATAATATACAATGATAAATGAGATGTGTAACGACCCGAAAATTTTAATGGTTTTCATAAGATAATTAATTGAAATTTTGTGAAATTTTAAACAATAAATTTTGAAAATGAAATTTTTTATATTTGGAATACGTATTTAAAAACATAGCAATTGGTAAATTTTCATTAGAAATTATTGAAGTTTATTTTATTGTGAAATTTTATTTCAATCTAAATCAGTTAATAACAGTTGAATTTAAAAGTGTTCCGAAACCTAAATATGCCGACATGAGAAAATTTATTTAGAACACTCTGAATTTGACTGCGAAATTCGTTTCGTGAAATTCGAACGTTTCTAGCTCCGTTGGATTTTTCCATACGGAATAGCAGCATTTTCGGTACCGATTATCGACTTTTGATCGGATGATCATACCACTAATATCTACATACCATTTTGATCGTCTCGTCATGCTGATTACTATGGTATATTTATTTCTGTATTTTGAGATCCGGTACACGATGAAAACAATAACACTGTACGTCGTATCGGTTCCGAAATTGTGACTTCTAACCTCTCGTGCCTCTTCAAATTTGAATGTGCAGTCCAAAGAACCATTAATTGCTTTATTAACGTGTCGGGAATCAAAACTGACCGTTGCTTTATCATTATTGAATATTTGGTGACTTTTCTTTTAGCCTTTTTGCTGAATCAATGTACAGCCGTTGCCATTCCCTATATTCCATTTTCCGCTCTGCCATTTAGAAATATAAAACGAACAAAGTTTTTTAATTTTAGGAACGTCCACTCCTAAATCTCCTCCCTTCAGATCTAATTCTTCCCCTCTCCTTTTTCTTTCCCTGTCCAAAACTTTGTATATATTTTCATGGCCTCTCCCTCTCTTTCTCAGATTTCTTTCCCTTCCTCTCAAATTTTTTTCCTTCCCCTGCCATTTTGCTCCGCCTAGCTGAACCCGCCACCACCTGATCGAGCACACTCGACCCAAGCTCCGCCTGCTACCCACCCCGCAAGCCTCCATCTGGACCGAGCCTTCCCCTCCGCTGTTGCATTATTGTAAGTTGATTTATATGTATATGTTTATCTATTTGTATATATATATATATATAGTATGTTGTTTATTTATATATTTTCATAAGTCATATATTGTCACTGTATATACATTTATTTTCTAAAAAGTTTACTATATGGCTCATATCTACGACAGTCTGTGTATATATATTTGAAGTTTTCACGTATGTATATTTGTTAGTTTATGTGAGTTATGTGGATTTTATAATATTGAATTTGAATTTTTAAATACATATATATATATATTTGAAGGAACAAAGAAGATTTATATGAGGGTGTATATTTAAAAAGTTTATATGGGTTTGTTTGTGTTTCATCATCTAACTGTTGATCTTGAATATATATAATACGGTAAATCTATTGTAATATTTAGAGGCAGGTTGAAATTTATAACGTGTACTATGTACACTTTGGCTTTATCCTATATATATTTCATTTCTAATATATATGTATATAATTTTGTATAGAGTTTGGAATAAAATATGTATGTGTAGATTTTATCTTGAACGGAAGTTTTAAAGTACATATTGAAGTGTATATATATATGTGCCAGTTATATTTATATGCAAGTTTATGAACTATATAGATAGGTATTATATATTATATTATGTATTTTAATTGTTTTAAAGTCTGCACGTATAAGCTGTGATATATACTATTCGTTGTATGAAAATCTTTCGATCCTTATGTTTGCATATAATAATGATGTAGGTGTATATTTATATATAATTATATAAAGCTTGTACTCTGTTATTGATATAAATTATATTATTCTGTTATAGTTTATTTATTGTTTAAGTATATAATATGTTTTCATTTTATAATGGTCGCAGCTTATGTAGTATATATATATTTATATAGCAAGTTTTCTTAGGATTTTGTAATAGTTAGTATATATATATATCAGTTTGTTTATGTTGTAGGTATCTAGATATAACAATTTGATGGTGAATCTACATATATATATAATAGTTTTTATATTAAGGTATTCGTATTTAAACATTTGTTTATCTGTTTGAGAATATATATATACTAGTTATATTAGTTTAGTACAAAAGTGTTAGTATATATATATATATTATATGTATAAAGTTGTTTTAAAGATTATAATTTATTTGCTTAATTAAATTTTTAGTTGTATATAATTTTATATATAGTATATATAGTTGTATATATATTCACTTATGCTAATTATTTTCATCGACCCAGTTCTGATTATTTCATCTATTCGCATTATCAGATCTGTTCGTCAATTCATGCCAATCAGCTTTGATCGTTGAATTCGTACCGATTTGCTTTGCTTGGATTCACAATTAAATTTCAGAGTCTGTATCAGTAGGCGTATCCATGTCACCTTCTGTATTCTCTAGCCTCGAAAGGTGAGCAATCACTCACGATTAATGTTCTTATATTTATTAAATTTGATTTCAATTGAAACGGCAATTGAAATATACTGCTGTAGTTATTTAAAATTGTTATATATGCTATTATATGTAATTGTTCACCTATGGGATATGACACCATATCCTATTGTTTATATTATATTTTTATTGATGACATATGCCTGTTATATTATTATCATATCTGTTATCACTCTGCAAGTTCCCTGTTAGTATAGAATTCACTATGGGTTGAAATGATACATACCCAAAGGGACTTTAGAATAGGAGAAAATCGTTATGGGTTGAAATGATAAACCCAAGCGATTTTCATTTGAATTGAATTTGAGACTACGGGTTGAAATGATATCCACCCATATATATTTAAAGTACAGATTGAAATGATAGATATCTGTATCACTTGACCATAGGATAGAATTTTTTTATATACAGACACCGTTGGTCCATATATAAATATTTTGAAAATAATTTCTATGGTTTTAGAAAGAAATATATGATTTTAATAAATACCGATTCTTAAGATATTATATATAAATGGTAATTTTATATATAGATTTAGTAATAATATTTAATTTAATTAAGATTGATTTAATACATATAATATGTTAAGTATTTATGTAAATTTATATTTCAAATAGATTTTTGCAAAAATTTTAATCAGTTAAGGTTGGGAAGATAAATTTGGATTTATGGAATATATATTAAATTGAAAATTTTATTTAGTTAAATCGATTTGAAACTATTGAATGTGAAATTTTAAGATATGATTTTATAACTGGATGTTTGATTTAAGTGGTTTAATGGATATTTCACGTTTAAATAAATTAAAGGGAATATTTAGGAAAATGTAATTTAAGGTTACTTAAATGATATTGAATTTAATGAGAGAATATTCCAAGACTAAATAATAATGAGGTTAAATCGAGACCTATATGAAACTGTTAAATTGAACTTTGAAATGTTGAATATTAAAGCTTTGAAATATACTGGAATCTAAATGGTTTATTTGAGGTTCAGATCTGTATTTGAAATCAAAAATTTGAATTTGTTATTTAGAAAACTGAATTGAATGGAAACTGATAAATTGAGATTTAATTTGATTTGAATGGGAAAGTCGAGTTGATTTTGAAGCGATGTGTGAAATTTGAGGAAATTGCAAATACTTTACAAATTATTTAATATATATACAATTTTGGGAAAATAGATATATTTGAAATGAAAATGATATTTTGGTTTTGAAGTATAAATTAATTTGAAATGACCACGGTGTTATAGTGTATATTTCTACATTGTAGATAGTTCCATGGATCCTTAGAGGATGGTTATCCCAAACATCCTTTAAGTTACTTATATTTCAGTTGATATTTCACTTGAGTTGAATTTATTGATATAAGAATGTTAATCCTGACTCAAGTGTTTTGTGTTTTGCTTTACGCTCGGGGCAGACCGAGTGATACAGCATTTGAGACTCACCTTTGGAGTTTGGAGCTTCATTTGGAGATCCAACTATCGACTCAGCTTTCAGCTTTTCTAGTTGATTTGTTCAGAGTAGTCATCTGCTCGTACTCGTACTGGAGACTTCACTGCATTTGAGATATTCTGTTGTATTTTATTTCTAACTCCAATGTTTATATAGTAGCTTCATGAACTACTATTTATTTATTCCGCTGCTTAAAATTGTATTACTCTGTGTCTGTGATTCTGTGATTGATTTATTTACTGTATATGCTGAGATTTGCCAAATTTAAAATTAACAATCAGATATTTTGAACAATTCAAGTCCAACATGAGCGGATGCAAATGGTTGAAAATACCGGGTCGTTACAGTTGGTATCAGAGCTTTGGTTCTTGGCAAACTTAGCATATATAGTAAATTTATTTGCAGAATCACTTTCGTTTGAGCTTTAATTTCTTCCTCTTTAAATTGGTTTTTCCTTTGGACTTTGGAACATTCCCTGCGGTTCCAAAATCCATTATCTTCTCTCCCTATTCGTGTTTCTTGATTCTGGAGTATCCCATAACTCCACTTCAATTGATCTCTATAAAAATCGGCAATTTCGCCAATCTTAGAATGATTTGTAAAGGAGTGAAACTCCTTTACAACGGGCATCGATTCACCAAAGATTTCTGTATCATCGGTTAAGATGCTGCTATCTCTTGTTATACCGAATTCTATTTCTGGCGATCGAATGTCGATTTGCCTAAGAATTCCTCATCGATCATATTCCTAAAGTCACGGTTGACCCGGTTAAGGTCATCCGCGATTTATACAAGTATATCCATCTTCTATTTTTGGAATTTAATTATCTCATCTTCGATCGAGCCTATCTTCGAATCAGAATTCTATTTGATTTGAGTCCCTCTAATTTGAATCTCTATCTTTGTTTTGAAATCCACTCTTGCATCATCCTTTGAAAAATCGAGCTTGTTTATATTTTTGAAATTGTTTTATATATCGAAATTATTATTTTGATAAGTATGATCATATTCTATATATAAAAGTGAAAATGTTTTCGATAAGGATTATATATACCTTTTAAAAATGAGAATTTGAAGTTTCGAAAGGATTTGAAATTTTGGAAGTTATATAAGAGACTGATTTATATAAAAATGATTTATAACTGAAGGATTTTAAATTGAAATTCGAGAGATTGAATTCCGGTATTTTGAAATTGGTTTTAAGATTTTGAAGTATATAATAATATGATTTAAAAGTATTTTCCGAATAAGAAACGTTTCAAATGACTTCAAATGAGTTCCAATGATTTCGAAGAAATTTCAAAGAAGTTTTAGAAAATAGAAGTCCAGAACCCACTTATGTCGTTGGAAAATAATTTCGGTGATGAATGCATGCATCACCGACATTGATTTTCGAGGTTCAGAGTGGGGGAGAGGCCACTTCGGTAGCTTTGCTATGCGATTGATTTGTGAAACCAATTTTTGATTTCAAATTCCGAAGTATGATTTGATATTCGGAAGATATATGTATATATTTGAACAGTTTGAAATGAGCCGGAGTTTAGTCCTTGAGTTTTGGATTTGATTGATATAACCCTATCTTTTGTAATCGATGTACTAATTTGTTGGTGATTTCCAACTCTTGGATTGAAATATGATTTCTTCGACTATTTTGAAGGTTCGAGCACTTCCAAATCAAGGTTAACTTTTCAAAGCTAAGTAATTTTGAAAAGTATAAAGTATATAAGTTTGGTACGTATGTTTAAAGTATGTAGTAATATGATTTAAATAAGTTGAAACTGTTTTGTTAAGTAAATGAATAAGGCTATTTTTATTTTTTCTAATATGAAATTTAGATTTGAAATGTTTTGAAAAAAATTTGGTCTTCAAATTATTTTGAATAAAATTTAGTTTAAATGTTTTAACTTAGTAACATCTTTATGAAACTATATATTTAACAAGTTGGAATAGATACATAAGTTGTACGTATGCTGTTTTATTCGCATAATTAATTTGATCCAAGTTTAAGTACACAAGTTCGAGGTGAATTACACCATTTCGTGTTAGGATTTTTCATTTGATTCTTGATGGTGAATATTTGATATGGATTTTGGGCTTGGTTCTAGAATTCTCTATCATAGTATTTGGCTATGTAAGGAGACTGATGGCTTCTAGTTGAGAAACCATATCGAAGTCCGCATTAGGGAAGTCGAATGGACAATACTAGTTCGAAAGCGAACTTGTGTGATCGAGCGAGCGATCTAATGTAATGTTGCGAAATGATGATATATGTACATCTTATGTTCTAATATCATTGATATACTGGACGCTGAAATTGGAAGTTGTTGGGTTGGATATCTTTGTAATTTAATTGGAATTTTCTTCTATGCAAAACTACTATCGATTTAAAACTATTTAAAAAAAACTATTTTTCCTTCATTTTTCTTAAACAAACTATTTTATTCTATTTTTACATACAAATCTATTTTACAAAACTATTTTATATACAAAACTATTTTACAAAACTATTTTAATTACAAACTATTTTACAAAACTATTTTATATACAAAACTATTTTACAAACTATTTTATTTACAAAAACTATTTTACAAACTATTTTGTATACAAAACTATTCTAAATTCAAAAACCTTTTGGTAAGAAAAGATGTTCAATCCCATATGGCTCTTCATGCAGCGAAATTTATTTTAAAAAAAATTTGATTTTGATATAAGATGGACCTTATGTAAATATAATATGATTTTGAAAACCATTGATTTTGGAAATGAATTGGTTGACTTAAATTATATTGATTTGGAAATTTGGATTTATTTTCTAAATTAATTATTTTGGAAACTTTGGAACCGAAGATATTTGATTTGGAAGAATAATTTGGTGAAAGCGTATATGATTCTGAAAATTATATTGATATTGAAACAAATTGAAATTTAGAACCTTGTATTTGACTAAATACTTGATTTGGGAGTTATCGAACTTATATAAAAATCGGTTTGTATAAGTATGATGTTGATTCGAAAACTATTGATTTGAAAAGGTACTCAATTTGAAAAGTGATATAATCGAAGTCTATATAGGTGTGATTTGATATACTTTTAATTTGGAAAGTATTCAATTTGAAAATGAAATCTTATATATAATGGAGTTTATATAAGTATGATATTCGAAAGTGATTTGAAAAGGTACTATATGATACATATTTTCGAAGTAAAGATATGGAAAGTGCCTTCTGCTTGATATCCGCTTTGTGGCCACATTGTGGATTCATTCTATCGATATTTCTTTGATTTTTGGTTTTCTGGATATGATACTCGAGTGTCCATCGAATTCCATGGCATTACCCATGGTCTTACGAGCGCGGCTGCATAGCGTAATTCACCTGGCTGGATGACCTAGGGGTACGGATGATTCCTGAGGGATCCAGGCGTAACCATTGTGTATCCTGTGATCTATGTAGGTCGTTTTAGTAGCGAAATCCGCAGGGCTGAGAAAGCTTACGGATATGGATGTTTCCTGGGGGATCCAGGCGTAACCTTTGTGTATTTGCGGTCTACTAGTCATCATGGCGTAATTCACAAGGCTGAGAAAGCTTACAGATATGGATGTTTCCTGGGGGATCCAGGCGTAACCATTGTGTATCTACAATCCATGGTTAGACAAAGGTTTTGGTTGTTTTGTTTGGATTGTACTTTCCATATATGTTTTAAAGGTTTTTCCAATATTTTCACTGGGTGTTGAAACAAGTCTACTAAGTACCTGGAGAATTCTAGCTTTGCGCCTGATCAACGCACTGCCAGAGTCTGCAGGAACGAGGATAAACTTGTTGAAACATCGAGTTATAAAAGTATTTTATTATAAAGGTATTTTATTATAAAAGTATTTCCAACAAAGAAATTTTGTATTAATATTTGAAATTGAAATTCTTATGGTTCTAAATTAACTATTTGTGCCCGATACTATTCTTTTGAATCCACCTTACCTGCTTATATTTATTTATTCACCTATATTCTGTTTTTCCGAATCTACCTTCTTTTCCTTTTTTTGAATATATCCTTTTCAAAATATTGTTTATTTATATACTACATGGTTTAATAGTAAATTATTAGTGTTATTAATATTTTAGAAGTTATTAATTAAATAAACCATATTTAAAGAAAACGATTATCGATTTATCTATAATGTTGAAAGTATCTTAAGATAAATTAATAAATTTATGAATTATGGATTTAATGTTTCAATAGCTTCTATTGTGTAAATTATTGATTTAAATACATAAATGGTATTTATAAAGGAAGCAAGAAATTTTAAAAATGGGTTTTGAAAAGTATGAATAACTCAAGCAAAATTTAGATAGTTTTAAATTAATTGTTTAATCTTGACTTTCAATCTACTTTTATTTCTAGTTGTTCTATTCTCCTATCTCCTGCCTTTTCGGGGACGAAAAGTTTTGAGTGGGGGAGAATGTAACGACCCGAAAATTTTAATGATTTTAATAAGATAATTAATTGAAATTTTGTGAAATTTTAAAAAATAAATTTTGAAAATGAAATTTTTTATATTTGGAATACGTATTTAAAAACATAGAAATTGGTAAATTTTCATTAGAAATTATTGAAGTTTATTTTATTGTGAAATTTTATTTCAATCTAAATAAGTTAATAACAGTTGAATTTAAAAGTGTTCTAAAACCTAAATATGCCGACATGAGAAAATTTATTTAGAACACTCTGAATTTGACTGAGAAATTCGTTTTGCGAAATTCGGACGTTTCTAGCTCCGTTGGATTTTTCCGTACGGAATAACAACATTTTCAGTACCGATTATCGACTTTTGATCGGATGATCATACCACTGATATTTGTATACTGTTTTGATCGTCTCGTCATGCTGATTGCTACGGTATATTTATTTTTGTATGTTGAGATCTGGTACACGATGAAAACAATAACACTGTACGTCGTATCGGTACCGAAATTGTGACTTCTAACCTCTCGTGCCTCTTCAAATTTGAATGTGCAGTCCAAAGAACCATTAATTGCTTTATTAACGTGTCGGGAATCAAAACTGACCGTTGCTTTATCATTATTGCATATTTGGTGACTTTTCTTTTAGCCTTTTTGCTGAATCAATGTACAGCCGTTGCCATTCCCTATATTCCATTTTCCGCTCTACCAATTAGAAATATAAAACGTACAAAGTCATTTAATTTTTGGAACGTCCACTCCTAAATCTCCTCCCTTCAGGTCTAATTCTTCCCCTCTCCTTTTTCTTTCCATGTCCAAAACTTTGTATTTTTTTTTCATGGCCACTCCCCCTCTTTCTCAGATTTCTTTCCCTTCCTCTCAAATTTTTTTCCTTCCCCTGCCATTTTGCTCCGCCTAGCTGAACCCGCCACCACCTGACTGAGCACACTCGACCCAAGCTCCGCCTGCTACCCACCCCGCAAGCCTCCATCTCGGCCGAGCCTTCCCCTCCGCTGTTGCATTGTTGTAAGTTGATTTATATGTATATGTTTATCTATTTGTATATATATAGTATGTTGTTTATTTATATATTTTCGTAAGTCATATATTGTCATTGTATATACATTTATTTTCTAAAAAGTTTACTATGTGGCTCATATCTATGACAGTCTGTGTATATATATTTGAAGTTTTCAAGTATGTATATTTGTTAGTTTATGTGAGTTATGTGGATTTTATAATATTGAATTTGAATTTTTACATACATATATATATATATATATATTTGAAGGAATAGAGAAGATTTATATGAGGGTGTATATTTATAAAGTTTATATGGGTTTGTTTGTGTTTCGTCATCTAACTGTTGATCTTGAATATATATAATACGGTAAATCTATTGTAATATTTAGAGGCAGGTTGAAATTTATAACGTGTACTATGTACACTTTGGCTTTATCCTATATATATTTCATTTCTAATATATATGTATATAATTTTGTATAGAGTTTGGAATAAAATATGTATGTGTAGATTTTATTTTGAACGGAAGTTTTAAAGTACATATTGAAGTATAGATATATATGTGCCAGTTATATTTATATGCAAGTTTATGAACTATATAGATAGGTATTATATATTATATTATGTATTTTAATTGTTTTAAAGTCTGCACGTATAGGCTGTGATATATACTTTTCGTTGTATGAAAATCTTTCGATCCTTATGTTTGCATATAATAATGATGTAGGTGTATATTTATATATAATTATATAAAGCTTGTACTCTGTTATTGATATAAATTATATTACTCTATTATAGTTTGTTTATTGTTTATTTATATAATATGTTTTGATTTTATAATGGCCGCAGCTTATGTAGTGTATATATATATATATTTATATAGCAAGTTTTCTTAGGATTTTGTAACAGTTAGTATATATATCAGTTTGTTTATGCTGTAGGTATCTAGATATAAAAATTTGATGGTGAATCCACATATATATATCTATAATAGTTTTTATATTAAGGTATTCATATTTAAACATTTGTTTATCTATTTGAGAATATATATACTAGTTATATAAGTTTAGTACAAAAGTGTTAGTATATATATATTGTATGTATAAAGTTGTTTTAAAGATTATAAGTTATTTGCTTATTTAAATTTTAAGTTGTATATAATTTTATATATAGTATATATAGTTGTATATATATTCACTTGTGCCAATTATTTTCATCGACCTAGTTCTGATTATTTCATCTATTCGTATTATCAAATCTGTTCGTCAATTTGTGCCAATCAGCTTTGATCGTTGAATTCATATAGATTTGCTTTGCTTGAATTCACAATTAAATTTCAAAGTCCGTATCAGTAGGCGTATCCATGTCACCTTCTGTATTCTCTAGCCTCGAAAGGTGAGCAATCACTCACGATTAATGTTCTTGTATTTATTAAATTTGATTTCAATTGAAACGACAATTGAAATATATTGATGTAGTTATTTAAAATTGTCATATATGCTATTATTTGTAATTGTTCACCTGTGGGATATGACACCATATCCTATTGTTTATATTATATTGTTATTGATGATATATGCCTGTTATATTATTATCATATCTGTTATCACTCTGCAAGTTCCCTATTAGTATAGAATTCACTATGGGTTGAAATGATACATACCCGAACGGACTTTAGAATAGGAGATAATCGTTATGGGTTGAAATGATAAACCCAAGCAATTTTCATTTGAATTGAATTTGAGACTACGGGTTGAAATGATATCCACCCGTATATATTTAAAGTACGGATTTAAATGATAGATATCTGTATCACTTGACCATAGGATAGAAAAATTTTATATATACAGACACCGTTGGTCCATATATAAATATTTTGAAAATAATTTCTATGGTTTTGGAAATAAATACCGATTCTTAAGATATTATATATAAATGGTAATTTTATATATAGATTTAGTAATAATATTTAATTTAATTAAGATTGATTTAATACATATAATATGTTAAGTATTTATGTAAATTTATATTTCAAATAGATTTTTGCAAAAATTTTAATCAGTTAAGGTTGGGAAGATAAATTTGGATTTATGGAATATATATTAAATTGAAAATTTTATTTAGTTAAATCGATTTGAAACTTTTGAATGTGAAATTTTAAGATATGATTTTATAACTGGATGTTTGATTTAAGTGGTTTAATGGATATTTCACGTTTAAATAAATTAAAGGGAATATTTAGGAAAATGTAATTTAAGGTTACTTAAATGATATTGAATTTAATGAGAGAATATTCCAAGACTAAATAATAATGAGGTTAAATCGAGACCTATATGAAACTGTTAAATTGAACTTTGAAATGTTGAATATTAAAGCTTTGAAATATACTGGAATCTAAATGGTTTATTTGAGGTTCAGATCTGTATTTGAAATCAAAAATTTGAATTTGTTATTTAGAAAACTGAATTGAATGGAAACTGATAAATTGAGATTTAATTTGATTTGAATGGGAAAGTCGAGTTGATTTTGAAGCGATGTGTGAAATTTGAGGAAATTGCAAATACTTTACAAATTATTTAATATATATACAATTTTGGGAAAATAGATATATTTGAAATGAAAATGATATTTTGGTTTTGAAGTATAAATTAATTTGAAATGACCACGGTGTTATAGTGTATATTTCTACATTGTAGATAGTTCCATGGATCCTTAGAGGATGGTTATCCCAAACATCCTTTAAGTTACTTATATTTCAGTTGATATTTCACTTGAGTTGAATTTATTGATATAAGAATGTTAATCCTGACTCAAGTGTTTTGTGTTTTGCTTTACGCTCGGGGCAGACCGAGTGATACAGCATTTGAGACTCACCTTTGGAGTTTGGAGCTTCATTTGGAGATCCAACTATCGACTCAGCTTTCAGCTTTTCTAGTTGATTTGTTCAGAGTAGTCATCTGCTCGTACTCGTACTGGAGACTTCACTGCATTTGAGATATTCTGTTGTATTTTATTTCTAACTCCAATGTTTATATAGTAGCTTCATGAACTACTATTTATTTATTCCGCTGCGTAAAATTGTATTACTCTGTGTCTGTGATTCTGTGATTGATTTATTTACTGTATATGCTGAGATTTGCCAAATTTAAAATTAACAATCAGATATTTTGAACAATTCAAGTCCAACATGAGCGGATGCAAATGGTTGAAAATACCGGGTCGTTACAAGATGTCCAAAGGAATTTTGTTAGGTAATTTATAAATAAAATTTAGGTGATTATAATAAATGTTATACACTTAACCTATATTGCAAGATATGTCAGTGATTATATGGAAGTTTATTTGGTTGTGTAATTTTATTTAATTTTAAATAAGTTAATATTTGATGGGAATAAAATGTTTTCGAAATCTGGATTTTTATATAATAAAAATGTTTATCATTTTCTGAGTGAGACGTCATATTTCATTTCGTCAAATTTGGACTTCTCTAGCCCCGTTTATCTTATTTTCGGCGTTTTAGCAGCATTTCCGGCAGCGAAAAATCTAGTTTTTATAACTTGATCGTATCATTGATATCTATGTACCATTCTATTCGTCTCGTCGTGCTGATCTCCGCAGTATATTCATTGGTGTGTTTCGGTGTCCGGTGCGCGACGAAATCGACGAAATGATTTGCCGTACCGGTTCCGTATTCGAGCTTTTCGCATCCTTTGTCTTTTTAATCGCCAACCGTATAATTCAAACAGCCCTTAGCATTTATGATTTCTGCAATACAACTGTTGACTTTCTCTATTCCATATACTCCATTTATATTTTCTACCTCGGTACTTTCAATCCCATTCGTTTCTGAGCATGCTTAAAGAAAAATAATAATATAAAACTAGTTTATATTAAAGCTTTTGTTTATTTGGTACCATGTTATCTCTCTTCCACCCATGCTCCTAGCTTCACAACCTATGCCAGATTAAACCACTATCCTCACGTCGTCTCACCACCAAGCTCGCCTCAAAACCGATCCACATCCCACAACCGCTTCAAAGAACCACCCACCCCCTCCTCCGCATCACCAGGCCTCGGCAGCCCACCGGAGCCCATGTTCCACGTCACCCTAGCACAAACACCACCCTACAAGACTACTCCAACTCCTCAACTCTTTGCTTCATGCCAAGTCTCACCTTCGATCTGTAACCTGAAACACAGCCCAACCTTTGCCTTGAACCGAACAGCCTCCGCCGCTTCCTCCCGTCTCTCCGCCATGACCATCAACTTCCACCCCTAGCCTAAATCCCTCACGTGCGCCCATCACCTTCAACAGCCCTCCCGTCGTATTTCCACCTCTGCCACCAAGATCTCGCCCATACCGAAGCAAGCATCACCTAAGCAGCCACCTGAGGCTAAGCAAATCTTGCCCACTACCTGTCTCCACCTCTAGGCTATACATCTGCTGTAAGCTTCTTTCTTTTACATATATATGTAGAGTGTATATATATATATATATATATATATATATCTTAGTTTATGTAACAACCCGGTTTTTCGCGTCCGTTTATAAATGATGATTAAATCATTGTTAATTGCTAATGTAGATTTTAATCGAGTCGGAACCCTTTTTGTAAAAGTTTGTTATCGTCACTAGACGATTGAAATTGATAACAAATTTCTATCAGCAATTTTGATCGAATTGAAATTCTTTTTAAGTTGTAAAAAGATTCTTTAATAAATGTTTGGGTAAATGTTGAAGGGCTTTAACTTATAATCTCGGCCCACAATTATTTGGAATGCTGTGATAATATCAGATAAACCCATACCAGACCATACCTTAACCCATGCCTAAGGCCACGATTTTTCTATGTAAAACCACGTTCGCCCTTTTCATTTTTGACCCATTCCTCTTTAAACCAATCGAAGAAAATAAATGGCGAACAAAATTTAGGGCTTCGGCATTCGATCAATTTCTTCGTCCAAGTTAGGGATTCGGCTTCGTCGTCTTCAAACTAGAGCTCGTTCAAATCGAGGATGCCGGCTAAGATTGATCGATTCGTTTCTTCGTTCTTCGCTCGCGACCGCTTCATAAAAAGGTGAGTGGTTCCCTCCCCCACTCACATCTAATTCACGCGTAGTATGATGCTTCGACAGTTTAAATTTTGTTGGAATGCCGATGATGATAAGTGGTATTTATAGGGTTCGAAACCCTCGATTTTTGTTCGTTTGATTTAGTCACAAATTGTGCTTTGGCCGTCTGATAATTATTGGATGATTGCGATTTTGGCTTGACTAATTCTTATGTGAATATTTGTATATTTTGATTGCCTGCTTCTCACGGCTTTGAATTGTTCAACTATGAGTTCGTAACTGCGACTTGAAATTTTCTGGAATTTGACTACTTCCGTGAGTTTCTCTGAATGACATCGAATACTCGGTTGCTTGATAATACTGCAGTTTCAAATCTTGACTTGTTCAATTATTGACTTTGGCCTGGAACCATATTTGATTTTGTGAAACTATAGACTTGTTCAATACGAATATATTTTTGTTGCTTGTATTCCACGGCATTGATATTTGTTTATATCTCGGCTTCACCTTCGATTATACTGCTGTTGACTTCGAACTTTTGAACTGCAGTTGACTTTGTGAATTTTTGTTTGTTTTTGTTTTGTGATTTCCTGGCTTTCTGATGCTCATGGTTTTGACTCTCTGTAGCATACTCGACATGTTCCTTTTCATGATTTCGGCCATCACTTATTTCTTTGATCTTTGAAAAAAAAATGTTTGTACATATATGCATATATTCATTCGTATGTGTGTAAGCATATATTGTTGCTTGTTTAATGTCTGAGTTGCTTCAATTTTTCTTTAAGTGTTTACAATTTGTACATTCATGTTTGTCTTGATTTGTCGAGATCACAGTGGCATTTGTTCCAGTCATGTGCACTTAATCTTGTTCTTGAATGTGGCATACTTGATGCATATAAGTTTGGTCATTACCTTGTTGTTGCCTCCTGTTGCATCGTGTTCCCTCTGGTACACTTTGTACCTGGCTCAAGTCTGCACTGATGTGTATTCATGTAGTTTCTGGTTTTGATCTTGATGTCACAATGCTTTTTGCATTGCTTTGGAGTCTTTGTTGATCTTTGCATTTGTACATATGATAGCACAGTCTTCATTATTACTGTTCCATATTATCAGTCTTGAACTTCTAGTCATTTGATCTGAGCATATGTATGTTGTACTGTATCACTGTAAAGTGTTCTCTGTATTCACTTCAACCATTGTTGTCACTGGGTTGCATTTTCATTACTGTTTCAGTTTGATTTGATGCTTGAGTATCACAGAGTCTTTGGCATTTGGTCATTTATTTGGGGCATTTGATTCTCATTGGCTTCTGCCAGTATGCTGTTGGCTAGGGTTCGACTTGTTCGACATTTTATTTGACACTGTTTTCTTTGCCCTTGAATACTTGTGGTTACACTGCTTTTGAGTTGATTTTCGTTGCTTTTTGTAGGAGCACATGACTAGTTCATGTGTCTTCGATTATGACCTTGTTCACACCTTGCTTTGTTTCACTGTCCGGGTTGTCGCCGCGAGTGGGTCTTGTAGCTTTGTTATATCACTGTATTATTGACATGAACTAGCAATGTCACTTGTTGTAATTGCAGTTTGTATAGTCGCCGTGCCCTTGAATTCATGTGGTGGCTGCATTTTCTTCGCGGTTTTACCCTTGATTCCTTGTGGTGACTTTATATTCGGTGTTGGCGAGGCAGTGCACGTTAGCGTGCACTGCAGCCACCCAAAATCGACAGTTTTGAATTGATATTTCTTTTGTGTCGTGATGCATTTATCTTTTATGCTGTATTGGCGAGGCCGTACACGCGTGCGTGTACGGCAGCCAATCGAGTTTTGATGATTTTAAAGTGACAATTTCAATTGTTTTTAAATTGATTTAGTCGATTTGATAAATTGTTTATTTATCTCTGTTGATGATTTAAATCTGCTGATTTTTGTTAAACACTGTTAAGTGTTATATTGACCGTTATCCGGTTTCTTTGTTTAAAGAATCGGATAGACGGGAATTATTGTGACTGTCGTCTGTTTAAATTATTACTGCCTATATGCACTAATAAACTGGTTTGAATTAGACTGACCTGGGTATTATTTTCTTTTGAATGTAATACTCGGGTCAGACCCGAGTTATTTCAGGTTGTAGATTTTCTTCTTTGAGTTGCTGTTCAGGATATGAAGACTTTTCACATCTTCTGAAGTTGGCAATGTCATTTTGTAGTAGTCGTGTCATTGTATAGAACGATATGTATTCATGTATATTAGTCGATAATGTACTTGTATATATAACTTCTAGAGTCGACAGTTGTAGTTGTATCATATGTATCGTGTCAACTATATTGTAACTGACATCGGTTTTATATATATATATATATATATATATGAGATTTTTGTTAATCTGTGTTCCGCATTTATATTATCTGTGTTATTGTTATATCTAATGTCCTAAACTATTATGAACTATCGTAGTTTGTTTTATACTGATAATTGGATATGTCGATGGGAGTAAATAAATAATAGATGAAAAAAAAGTATATACCACTCCTATCGAGATAACCAATATTAGTGTAAGGCCAATTACGGATGGTCGCTCTTATCCAGCCTTATTCTTCGTAATAATAGACAGTATTTCTTTTAATACTCTTTGTTATTATGAGTATAGAGGTGGGGCGTCACAGTTGGTATCAGAGCTTGGGGTTTATGGACATAATATAAAACATAACTTGGATGGAACATATGTTACAACTATTGGTCGATGTTTTATTGTGATTTGAGTCAAAACTAAAGTTTTGAAATTTGGATGAAATTTTTAAAATATCTTTATTTGAAAATAATAGTGAAACTGTGTTTTGTTGATTTGATTGAATTGTGTTCTGTTTATCAGAGTGCGCAGCGGAAGCAGTGAAACTGTCTTCGCTGAGTACAACTGATAATCTTTTTGATTTAAAAATCAAAATACGAAATTGATATGAATTCCAATTGTTGTTTACATAGCTGTAATTATTTTGTTTCTTTGAGAATTTCGAATCCAAATTGAGAATTCGAAGAAATTGCAGATATGCGATTTTGTTGAAATTTCCGCTGGCTTTCTTTTGTACTAATCCTCTATCGATTAGATTTTGTTGTTTTGAATTGTCTTCATTGAAGATACCTTCGAATGATTTCTTTGTTCATTTTGTAGTACGTGCAAAATTTGAATTGCACGTTATTGCATTTATTTTACGTTGAACCGATGCTAGGTTATGAAACGTATTTTGTTGCCGTTATTTTTATAACGGGATTTTTACACCAAAGCTAAATTTTTGAAGCACGGTGTTTTGTGGCATTTTGATGAATGAAAATTCTCTGATATTACATTTTGATGTAAATTGTTTTGATGTGATTTTGACGTTTTAAAATTACTGTCGCTTTGGCTTCAGTAACCGTCAAATTTTAAAAGTGGATTTTCTAGCGGTTATTCCGCAATGCTGTTTTGTGACCGTTTTTACGGTATTTTGAGAAGTACAATTTCCTTATCGAAATTGTTACTGATTTGCTGCTTTAATCATGTGATTGGAAAATCGTTTTAAAATGAAAAGTGTTTTATGAATTTTTAACAGTTCGCGTTTTCAAATGAATGAGAAAGCGACTTAAACGATTCAGCAAAATCGAGGATTATGACCCCTTTCTTTTACTGTTTCGCTTAACTCCGGACTTGTCCAGTTGAGAATGTGAATTGTTATTTTTACAAAATAAATAAAATTGTTTTCAGAAATTTTAACAGTTTGCGCTTTCAAAAGAATGAGGAAGCGATTTAAACGTTTCAGCAAAATCGAGGACTATGACCCCTTTCATTTACTGATTCGCTTAATTCTGGACTTGTCCGTTTGAGAATGTGAAATGTATTTTTACAAAATACACAATTTTGCACTTTCAAGGAAACGATGAAGAGAATCAAACGATTTAGTAAAACACGTGGTATGGGACATGTGCGTTTGCTATTTCGGTTAATTCCGGACTCGTTAATTGAAATATTTGATGATTTTGTGTGCTTTCGAGCCACTATGAGGACCTTCGGGTCATTTGTTGGGCTTTCGGGCCACTCTGCGGACCTTCGGGTCAAATACCAGTACTAGACCTTCGGGTCACTCTACGGACCTCCGGGTCAATCTGATGGGCGCCAAAATTATGTTGAGTACTTGGTAGGCTTCGGCCACTCTGAGATGCACGTGCGGCGAATTAAAAACTCGCCATCTGATGGGATCGATCCAAGCTTTTATGTTGATTTTCTAGTCTTCTTAATTGATTTCTAGATATTTGTTGTTTCTAATTATCTGCAGGTAATTAGATATCTGATGTTATGAGATTTAATTGTCGTATCGGTAATTAAATATTTGTTGATATGAGTTCTGATTATCGTTTTTGATAATCGGATATTTGTTGTTTCTAATTATCGCTTGTGATAATTAGATATTTGTTGATATGAGTTCTGATTATCGTTTTTGATAGTCGGGTATTTGTTGCTTTTAATTATCGCTTTAGATAATTAAATATTTGCTGATTTCGAATTTAATTATCGCTTTAGATAATTAAATATTTGTTGCTTTGAGATTTAATTATCGCTTTAGATAATTAAATATTTGCTGATTTCGAATTTAATTATCGCTTTAGATAATTAAATATTTGTTGCTTTGAGATTTAATTATCGCTTTAGATAATTAAATATTTGCTGATTTCGAATTTAATTATCGCTTTAGATAATTAAATATTTGTTGCTTTGAGATTTAATTATCGCTTTAGATAATTAAATATTTGCTGATTTCGAATTTAATTATCGCTTTAGATAATTAAATATTTGTTGCTTTGAGATTTAATTATCGCTTTAGATAATTAAATATTTGCTGATTTCGAATTTAATTATCGCTTTAGATAATTAAATATATGTTGCTTTGAGATTTAATTATCGCTTTAGATAATTAAATATTTGCTGATTTCGAATTTAATTATCGCTTTAGATAATTAAATATTTGTTGCTTTGAGATTTATTTATCGCTTTAGATAATTAAATATTTGTTGCTTTGAGATTTAATTATCGCTTTAGATAATTAAATATTTGCTGATTTCGAATTTAATTATCGCTTTAGATAATTAAATATTTGTTGCTTTGAGATTTAATTATCGCTTTTGATAATCGAATATTTGCTGATTTGAGAAATTTGATTATCGTTTTTGATAATTGAATATTTGTTTTCTGACTATCGTTTGAGATAATCAGATATTTGATTTGTCTTTTGATTATCGTTTGAGATAAGTAAATATTTGCGATTTGAAAATTCAATTATCGTTTTTTTGATGATTGAATATTTGCGATTTTTGAGATTTGAGCTTCGTCTTTTTCTCTGGAAATTCAGGTGAGTAATTTGATTTACTCACATTCAATTCGTGCTCTGTATGGGATTTCTGCTCTGTTTTTCCTTCTCTTTTAGTTGCTGGAACTCGATTGTTCTTGCTTTTGTGAGTCGTTTGATTTTGATCCCTGATTCCCACGATGTTGAACCTTTTGATTTCTTATCCAATACTTCCCCGCTGACACTTGCTTTGCTTATACATTCGACATTGCCATGCTCTTTTGGTTGTTACCTTTTATCCATTTATTCCCTATGATTGCGTGGACGCAATTTCTTTAAGGAGGGGAGTCTGTAACAACCCGGTTTTTCGCGTCCGTTTATAAATGACGATTAAATCATTGTTAATTGCTAATGTAGATTTTAATCGAGTCGGAACCCTTTTTGTAAAAGTTTGTTATCGTCACTAGACGATTGAAATTGATAACAAATTTCTATCAGCAATTTTGATCGAATTGAAATTCTTTTTAAGTTGTAAAAAGATTCTTTAATAAATGTTTGGGTAAATGTTGAAGGGCTTTAACTTATAATCTCGGCCCACAATTATTTGGAATGCTGTGATAATATCAGATAAACCCATACCAGACCATACCTTAACCCATGCCTAAGGACACGATTTTTCTATGTAAAACCACGTTCGCCCTTTTCATTTTTGACCCATTCCTCTTTAAACCAATCGAAGAAAATAAATGGCAAACAAAATTTAGGGCTTCGGCATTCGATCAATTTCTTCGTCCAAGTTAGGGATTCGGCTTCGTCGTCTTCAAACTAGAGCTCGTTCAAATCGAGGATGCCGGCTAAGATTGATCGATTCGTTTCTTCGTTCTTCGCTCGTGACCGCTTCATAAAAAGGTGAGTGGTTCCCTCCCCCACTCACATCTAATTCACGCGTAGTATGATGCTTCGACAGTTTAAATTTTGTTGGAATGCCGATGATGATAAGTGGTATTTATAGGGTTCGAAACCCTCGATTTTTGTTCGTTTGATTTAGTCACAAATTGTGCTTTGGCCGTCTGATAATTATTGGATGATTGCGATTTTGGCTTGACTAATTATTATGTGAATATTTGTATATTTTGATTGCCTGCTTCTCACGGCTTTGAATTGTTCAACTATGAGTTCGTAACTGCAACTTGAAATTTTCTGGAATTTGACTACTTCCGTGAGTTCTCTGAATGACATCGAATACTCGGTTGCTTGATAATACTGCAGTTTCAAATCTTGACTTGTTCAATTATTGACTTTGGCCTGGAACCATATTTGATTTTGTGAAACTATAGACTTGTTCAATACGAATATATTTTTGTTGCTTGTATTCCACGGCATTGATATTTGTTTATATCTCGGCTTCACCTTCGATTATACTGCTGTTGACTTCGAACTTTTGAACTGCAGTTGACTTTGTGAATTTTTGTTTGTTTTTGTTTTGTGATTTCCTGGCTTTCTGATGCTCATGGTTTTGACTCTCTGTAGCATACTCGACATGTTCCTTTTCATGATTTCGGCCATCACTTATTTCTTTGATCTTTGAAAAAAAAAATGTCTGTACATATATGCATATATTCATTCGTATGTGTGTAAGCATATATTGTTGCTTGTTTACTGTCTGAGTTGCTTCAATTTTTCTTTAAGTGTTTACAATTTGTACATTCATGTTTGTCTTGATTTGTCGAGATCATAGTGGCATTTGTTCCAGTTATGTGCACTTAATCTTGTTCTTGAATGTGGCATACTTGATGCATATAAGTTTGGTCATTACCTTGTTGTTGCCTCCTGTTGCATCGTGTTCCCTCTAGTACACTTTGTACCTGGCTCAAGTCTGCACTGATGTGTATTCATGTAGTTTCTGGTTTTGATCTTGATGTCATAATGCTTTCTGCATTGCTTTGGAGTCTTCGTTGATCTTTGCATTTGTACATATGATAGCACGGTCTTCATTATTACTGTTCCATATTATCAGTCTTGAACTTCTAGTCATTTGATCTGAGCATATGTATGTTGTACTGTATCACTGTAAAGTGTTCTCTGTATTCACTGGGTTGCATTTTCATTACTGTTTCAGTTTGATTTGATGCTTGAGTATCACAGAGTCTTTGGCATTTGGTCATTTATTTGGGGCATTTGATTCTCATTGGCTTCTGCCAGTATGCTGTTGGCTAGGGTTCGACTTGTTCGACATTTTATTTGACACTGTTTTCTTTGCCCTTGAATACTTGTGGTTACACTGCTTTTGAGTTGATTTTCGTTGCTTTTTGTAGGAGCACATGACTAGTTCATGTGTCTTCGATTATGACCTTGTTCACACCTTGCTTTGTTTCACTGTCCGGGTTGTCGCCGAGAGTGGGTCTTGTAGCTTTGTTATATCACTATATTATTGACATGAACTAGCAATGTCACTTGTTGTAGTTGTAGTTTGTATAGTCGCCGTGCCCTTGAATTCATGTGGTGGCTGCATTTTCTTTGCGGTTTTACCCTTGATTCCTTGTGGTGACTTTATATTCGGTGTTGGCGAGGCAGTGCACGTTAGCGTGCACTGCAGCCACCCAAAATCGACAGTTTTGAATTGATATTTCTTTTGTGTCGTGATGCATTTATCTTTTATGCTGTATTGGCGAGGCCGTACACGCGTGCGTGTACGGCAGCCAATCGAGTTTTGATGATTTTAAAGTGACAATTTCAATTGTTTTTAAATTGATTTAGTCGATTTGATAAATTGTTTATTTATCTCTGTTGATGATTTAAATCTGCTGATTTTTGTTAAACATTGTTAAGTGTTATATTGACCGTTATCCGGTTTCTTTGTTTAAAGAATCGGATAGACGGGAATTATTGTGACTGTCGTCTGTTTAAATTATTACTGCCTATATGCACTAATAAACTGGTTTGAATTAGACTGACCTGGGTATTATTTTCTTTTGAATGTAATACTCGGGTCAGACCCGAGTTATTTCAGGTTGTAGATTTTCTTCTTTGAGTTGCTGTTCAGGATATGAAGACTTTTCACATCTTCTGAAGTTGTCAATGTCATTTTGTAGTAGTCGTGTCATTGTATAGAACGATATGTATTCATGTATATTAGTCGATAATGTACTTGTATATATAACTTCTAGAGTCGACAGTTGTAGTTGTATCATATGTATCGTGTCAACTATATTGTAACTGACATCGGTTATATATATATATATGAGATTTTTGTTAATCTGTGTTCCGCATTTATATTATCTGTGTTATTGTTATATCTAATGTCCTAAACTATTATGAACTATCATAGTTTGTTTTATACTGATAATTGGATATGTCGATGGGAGTAAATAAATAATAGATGAAAAAAAAGTATATACCACTCCTATCGAGATAACCAATATTAGTGTAAGGCCAATTACGGATGGTCGCTCCTATCCAGCCTTATTCTTCGTAATAATAGACAGTATTTCTTTTAATACTCTTTGTTATTATGAGTATAGAGGTGGGGCGTCATAGTTTATATCTATATTCTATCTAGTTATATATATAGAAGTTTATATAAGTTATATAAGTACATGTTTGACCGTACATATATATTTACATATGCGTTTGGTTTTCAATATATATCTATAGATATTATATGTTCTAAGTATATGTATATATATTAGTCATAGGTACAGTTTACGTCAGTTTATATAAAGTACAGTTGCACATGACATTTGATAATGTTAATATATATATATATATATATATATATATGTTTTTAAATATGATTTGCATATATTTTGTTTATAGTATGAGTTTACATATTAGCTATATATATAAGTATGCATTGTTTTGGTTGTAGTTTATATATTAGTCATATATATAAGTATATATTGTTTTGGTTGCATCATAAGTACAAGTTTGCCTCCATATTTGCAGACCTACTTACTCTCTTATTATGTATGTTTTGATTTTTCAATATAACGTAAAAGTTTTATTTTAACTTTAATGTGTGGTTTAAGAAAGTATGAGTTTGAAAATGTATATATAAAGATTTTACTTTAATTTGTGATTTAGAATTTAATATTGGCGTATAAAAGTCTATTTTAAATTTTAATATGTATTTTAAGGAATAACGATTTGAAAATATATATATGTATATATATATAGATTATATTTTTATACGTGTTTGGATTTAATATTGATTTTAGAAAAAATTCATTTCCGTCTATATCAAGCTTTTTTTGACTTGTCTTAAACAATTTCTAACTATCAACTTTGCTCATCAAATTCGTATCCATCGTGATTTGCTTTGAGATTTGTGCTTGGATTCGTAGCTCATTTCATTGTCAAATCTCTCTAGCCTCGAAAGGTGAGCAATCACTCACGATTAACATTCTTATAGTTAGTAAATTTGATTTCACTTGAAACGACAATTGAAATATGCTGTTAAATTTGAATTTCTAGTTATTTAATATTTAAATATGATATGCCATTATCCGCAATTTTTTATCTGTGATATATGACACCATATCCTGTATATTTAATTTAATTTGTTACTGATGATATATGCCTATTGTTGATATGTTATATTTTTATCATAACGGTTCTCACTCTGAAAGTTCTCTGTTAATTTAGAATTTCCTATGGGTTGAAATGATACATACCCGAACGATATTCTAGAATAGGGGAAAATCGTCATGGGTTGAAATGATAAACCTAAGCAATTTTCATTGATTTTGAAGTTTTGGGATTGCGGGTTGAAATGATATATACCCGTAGATATTTAAATTGTGGATTGAAATGATAAATATCTGTATCACTTAACCATAGGATAGTAAATTATATACGGACACCGTTGGTCTATATTTTGAAAAAAGGATTTCCAAAGTTTTGAAAGGAAATATATGGTTTTAATAAATATTGATTTTAAAATATAATATGTATAAATGTTATTTCATATATGTTTAAATTTTGATTTTTAAAATTATATGTTTGGAAATTTTAAATTTATGAGTTAGTTTTGAAAATATAATTTTTAATATTTTACTTATAATTTTATTATTTTAAAAATATATAAAAATAAATTTAATATAAAATAAATTTAATAATAAGATTTAGTTTAGTAAAAGTTAATTTAATTAGTATATATAATATATTTAAATATTTATTTAAAAATTTTTATTAATATTTTTAAATAGATTTTTTAATAACTTTAAATAAATAGAGGTTGGAAAAATAAAGTAAAATTGACTTGAAATTTAAATTGGTTAATAATTGAATTTAAATAAGAATTTATTTGAACTTATTGATTTTGAGATGGGAAAGGTATGATTTATAACTGGAATTGATAAAAAGCGATTAAATGAATATTCTCAACATTAAATAATATGAGACTGAATATTTAATATTGATTTAAATTTATAAATTGAGATTTTATTTAATTGTTATTAAAATGATTAAGTGAATAATTTTCAATCTGAATAAGATTGGAGTTAAATGTTGAAATCTAAATGGAATTTATATTGAAAATGTTTGAATATTTAATCTTTGAATCTTATTGGAACTGAAGTGATAGTTCAAACCTGGATTTGAAATCGATATAAAATTGAAATGGTTTATTGAGAATTTAAAATGAATCTTTGACCTTTAAAATTGAAAGGGCTAAACTGGAATTGATTTAAATTAAATCTTTGAATTTAAGCTGATTTGAATCGATTTGTGAAATTAGAGGAAACTATTTTTATTATATAAAGTATTTTTAATATATATAAACTATTTTAGTATATAAATTATTTTAATATATAAACTATTTTAATTTATAACTATTTTAATACATATACTATTTTCAATATCTAAACTGTGTAAGTCGAAAGTGTTACGATTTCAAAAGAGTTATGATTTCAAAAGTGTTATGATTTCAAAAGTGTTATGATTTCAAAAGTGTTATGATTTCGAAAGGGTTATAATTTTGGAAGTGTTACGATTCTGGAAATGAATATTATTTAAAGTGAATAATGATATTGAATTGATATGGTTTGAAATGAATAGAATATTTTGATATGAAGTATGAACTATTTGATAAAACGACCACGTGGTGGAGATTCCAGAAATGAAGTAGGATGGTTTGGCGAACGATTCTGTATGAGGTATTTACATGACCCTGACTCCCGTGAGTCAGCTTAGATGTGACTAAAACATGAGCTATACCGGGCTAAGTGAGGTCATTCCTCCTATCGGGCACATTTCTTCGATACTATATTTTGACTTTGTGATTGATTTGGTGGCCACCCTTCGATTTTGATATGGGAGTGTGTCCGAGGTGGGCGGTAGTAGCTGCTATGCGTTACCACCAGTCCGGGAGTGCACTTGGTAAATCTACCCTAGCATTGCCTCGAGTGCCGTGTTCACATGCCCTATCGCGCCTTCTACGAGTTTGGTTTGTACCATACCTATGGAGTGCCCTCTGATAGCCCTCCAGTTTACGGAGGAATTACGGTACTATATAAACTATGGGAATATATAAAAATGTGAGGGGGATATAGGTAACGCCTTAACGCTATTTTAATAGTTTACTTTACTATAGACATATTATAATAGCGTATTATACTACATAGTAGATAGTTCCACGGATCCTCAGAGGATGGAAATCCCAAACATCCTTTAAGTTACTTGTATTTCAGTTGACATTCACTTGAGTTGAATTTATTAATATAAGAATGTTAATCTTGACTCGAGTGTTTTGTGTTTTGCTTTATGCTCTGGTCAGACCGAGTGACACAGCATTTGAGACTCACCTTTGGAGCTTGGAGTTTTGCTTGAAGATCTACATCTGTCTAGTCATATTTTCAGTTTGTTTCAGTTGTTTATTCAGACTTATCACTGACTTTTGTATTTGATTGCTACTCTGTATTCGAGATTTCCATTGTATTTCGTTTTAATACTCTGTTGTTTATATATTAGCTTCATGAACTACTATTTATCTACTTCCACTGCTTATTGTTGTAAAACTCAGTGTCTGTGATTCTGTGATTGATTCATTTACTGTTTATGCTAAGTTTTGCCAAATGTAAAATTAACAATCTGTTGTTTTGAGCAATTCAAATCCGACATGTATGGATGCGAATGGTTCGAAATAGCGGGTTGTTACATTGGACCTGCCTTTTTCCCCAGATGAAGTATTAAATCGCCAAGAGATTACGTTATGTGGTATTTCTACAGGGATCCGCTTCTGGAATTTGGCCTTAAATGATGGGGCCTACCTATTTTCCACTTGGAAGTATTAAATGGCCTATGAGATTCCATAAGATGTCAGCTAGATAGTACCAATGAGGAGCATGCTTCTAGAATTATGCCTTAAATGACGAGGTCTGCCTATTTTCTACTGGGAAGTATTAAGTGGCTTGGATACCATCTCTTACATTATTAGCAATTTATGATGTATGATTTGGATATGGGATCTACTTCTAGAATGGAAGGTATTAAGTGGTTGGACCCGCCTCCTTTCCTTATAAAGAAGTATTAAATGATTTTAATGGTTTTATGTTCATAGATATATTCTTACTTTGAAATATACTACTCAAGTACTAAAATGGTAAGACTCGAGGTTTTTATTCACCAAACAATTGTTATTCTGACTCCCTCCTCGTTACAACACAAAGTACGGGCAGAGTGATGGCGGTGACGATGCTTTGAGATGGAGAAGCTTATCTCTTGCCAGTATTTGTTATTATTATTTTCTTTTATGTGTACTCGTGTATTTAGAAAATTGTTGTAATGGATATTATGTTATGGTTTTTATGGAATTTTGTATTATGGCATTTGTATGGTTTTGAAATAAATGGGTACACTTTGCTATTATATTTTATTCTATCCACTATGAGCTCTAAAAGTTTAGTTATGGCTCTATAATATTATTTTCCTAGTTCTACCAATAGCTTGCCTTAGAATGGATCTAAGTTTTGATGGGTCCTTTTTGGGTCGAAATTTAGACCTATTCCGGGGTGGGTTGTTACATTTGGTATCAGAGCTCTCGGGGAAAGTGTACTATACGTATGAGTGGCGTACTTGTTATTTTGGAAAAGGTTTTTCAAAAAAATTTCAAAAACTCAGGCTATATATACTTATTTTGAATTTATTCTTAACTTTATAAATTCCACTATAGAAGTAGTTGCGACCCTATTCCGAAAGGATGAACAAGGAGACTATGAGTTGGAAGAATAAATAGAGGTAATTTTTACCCCTACTCCAGTTATACGTGGAGCGGAGATCATATTTTTAGGAGCAAACTAGGGAGAACATTACCACAACTTATGAAAGCACCCTAGAAGTTTGATAGTAATTGACTCCTTGATAGGACCTAGTTTTCCTTATCATTATGGACCCTATATAAATATTTCATAATAGGGGCAACCGTAGATGGAAAGGTTGATAGGAAATAAATGACCTTAAGGAAACATCCGTTATGCTGACAGTTAATATGGACAAATTAACATTCATGGAGATAAAAAATAAAGGTCTTATATACGAAAGTAAAGAAAGGAGCAAACTTCCGTAAGAAGGAATACATTTATCACCATAAGGAGGAAATTAGATTTTTAAATGGTAGAGTACAAAGATTTAAAAGAAAGAACAAATTTTAATCCTACCTTTTGTGACATAATTGAATAAAAAGATTTCTTTGAAAACCCTTTAAAAAATTTGAAAGTCCTTTCAAAAGATTTTGAAATGAAAATTTTATAATTTAGAAATTTTTGATAAAATGTGATTTTAGATGACTTTCAAACTATTACCACCGTCTGTTTTTAAAAAA
Organism: Allium fistulosum; assembly: GCA_030737815.1. NCBI lineage: Eukaryota > Viridiplantae > Streptophyta > Magnoliopsida > Asparagales > Amaryllidaceae > Allium > Allium fistulosum. The sequence goes on from CM060906.1 coordinate 335,103,416, forward strand.
TTTGAAAAGTGGTTGTAAATTTAAGAAGGATGGTGAAATATTTTTAGTAGGTGATTTTAATTTATAATTTTGGTGACTTGAGAAGATGAAAAAAAAGTTTCCATTTATTAACTTCTCAATTTAAAATTTGATTGAATTAGAAAAGCTTTCAATTTCCTTGTTTCTGTATTCATCCATTTTTCTATGCTATATTTTCTATGCAATAAATTTGAAAGTTCTTTCCTTTATAACTTCTTAGAGGCTGTACAAGTTGGAAATTTTTAGAAATATAATTATGGTTTTAGATAACTTTGAAAATATACCACCATTAGTTTTGGAAAAGTTTGAAAGGGAAATGCAATTTTTAAAAACAGTGAATTTCTTTAAGACAAAATGATGGATGGTTTTAGTTGTAAATTAATGCCTTGAAAAGTTTTTATTTATTAACCTTTTTAATTTGATTAATAATATTTCAATTTTTAGTTCTATAATTCTTCTATTTTTCCTTATTTATAAACCTAAAAGTTCTTTCTTTAGAACTCTTTTTAGGGGTTTATAGAAGGATATAACGCCTATTTTGGGTAGAAAAATTGAAAAAAAAGGAATGTTCGATAGTATAAAAAGGAGAGCATTCCAATATAAGGTGATGAAGAGAATGATGGCTGGAATTTTGGTAATATATAATTTTGAATTCTGGTAGATGAGATATTGAAAGGAGTAATAGAGTAAGATAGAAGTTATCTTTGTCTACTCCATCTATTTTTCCATCGTATAAAGTTATGAAAGGACTCTTTGACCATTGATTGGATGTAACGCCCCACTCTGAGACCCACTGTAACAAAGAGTATTACGGGAGTAATACCGTCTGTTAAAGCGGAGAATAGAGTATAGTGGAAGCGACCGTTTGTAATCAAGCTATAACTATCTACTGAATACGTCGAAAGGGTGGTATCTCTTATTTTTTTCAAGTGGTTCGACATATTCAATAAATATTTATAACGAAATTACAATGGCTAAATATCTATCAGAATAAGCATAGAAATAAAAGATAAAACATCACAGAACAGAATCACATAACAGATATAAAATCCCAGAACAATACATCGTCAATACAGATCCAAATATCATAAGTGGGTACAAAGCCACTGCTCACACATGTGAGTCAAAAATATGTACATATCAAAGTCTGAATAATAACAGAGTAGCGGAATAGTGGACAAATCAAAGCGCTATCTATCAGCATAGCAGATAATGTCCAAGCAGAAGCACAGAAGCTAAGTCCAGAGACCTAACCTGAAACAACTCGGTCTGACCCGAGCGAAAACACTCGGGTCAGGCTAGCTAATCCATCAGTAATAACTGAGATATATGATAATGTGGTACATAAATAAAACAGTACTTATCCAAAGAGAAGTATATTATGAACCACATGAATATAATGACGATCCCTAATCATCAATCAACAGTAAAAATCTCCAAAGAGAAATCAACACCAAAGTGTAGAATAAATAAAATTGCCACATATCATCGGCGTAGCCAAAGCTATAAAAAGATGCCCATAGGCTATAATCCCAAGAGTGACCAGAGTCTGTAATCAATGCCCAAGCAAAGATCGATGCTCCAAAGAGCAATGGGGATATACTGAAAAGTCAATGAAATCCAACACTGAAAAGCAGTGTCCAGAGACACTGTGAATCCACAAGGTAATCGCACTTACATCGTATGGTTCCATAGAACCAACACCGAATGGCGGTACTCGAATGGATATAAAAATCATCAAATAATACCAATATTGCACGTGCACCGACCAGAGTCGTTGTTGCCAAGTACTGTAGAGTTGTGATCGATCACTCGCACAGATGCAGAACGCGCGAGACGGCAAGATCCTTCCCAGAAGGATAAAGGCCCAAAGGCGCATGCCGAAAAATAAACTGCTCCATAGAGCAGGTGTCCAAAGACGGTTGCCCAGAGGCATGGTGACCCAGAGGTCCAGTACTGGCCGCCCAAAGGCTAATGTGTCACCAACTTCTTGGAGAGGAACCCGTAAAGTGTTAACAATGAGTCTCATACCCCACGTTCGCACTAAACGGTTTACTAACCAATAGCAAGCTCACACTCCAAACAATAAAAAGTCCACCTCGTATCATCGGTAAACTAGACCCAAAGGTCAAAACGATCAATCGAATAGGTCGGGGATTAACCGGAAAGAAAATACACACGGTTCCATAAGCCGGAGATTTCCTAATCGTTTAAGCACCTTTCCACTTCGCTCGAGGTGCTAAAAAGTGAGTGAGAATTTTATTATAGAAAATAATGGTGCGAAACGGATTTATAATTGATTTTTAAATCACTTTAAAACGGCTTTTGAAAACTCTCCTTTTATGGAGTAATTAATTTAATAATTAAAAATAATATTATATAATAATTTCTAAAGCCATTTAGGAGTGAAAAATCTTTTGAAAATGATTCATAAAACCTGTGTACGAAATTTAGAGACAAATCTCAAAGAAATCAATAAAACTAGAAAATCACTGAAAATATTCTAAGTGTTGGAAAATAGTCCAAAAATGACGCGAACCCAAGTTCGGAAAATTATTCGGACTGGCAAACTGAATCCGAATGGCATGAAAAATGGTAGGTATATAGTCCAACATCCCTGCTCTAAACTGCAAAAAGAATCGGGAAATTCCAACTTGAAACGAAGAAACGGCGTCGTCTCAAAGTCGGACAAAAATCATAAAACTTTACTGTGTCAAAACAGTGTAAATGTCCCACTTCGACGACATGGTCGAAGGGTCACATGAACTCAGATCTTGATGAAAATTTGCAGGAGCGTAGTCAAGTACTCCTACTTTGATATGCAATAAGAATCGTTCGGTTTTGACTTGAAACGAAGAAACGACAATGTTTCAAAGTTGGTCCGACGATAACTGAAAATGATCACTATTGTAAAACAGTTTCTAGGTGCTACTTCGGCAATAGAAACGAAGTTTCTAATGCACCCAGATCTAAACCAAACTTTGCATGGTTAAAGATCTCGATCTCATCTTTTTAACGAGACGAAAAACAATGAAATCCGACAAAGGATGAGCCCGGGATGGCGTCGCAAAGTCGGGGTTCTACGCTGAAAACAACGGGAGAAAAGAGACTAAGGCCTATAGCTATGCACTAACTGGCCAGAGATGAAAAACCACAATTTTGGCATAGTAAACTTCAAATTCTGGCAAAATGAATAAAATTAAAGTTGTAGCTTAGTTTCTAAGCTTTCCGGAATGACCAAGATCGTCAAATTCCGACTAGAGATGAAAATTCTATGACTAAAACAATTCTCAGATCTAAATTTTATATCACTGTCGTTGTGCTCTCGGGACAGTGGTAAGAATGCACAGTTTTGACCAAATTAACTTCGAAATTTCATGAAACTCAAAACATTAAAGTTTTAGCTCTAAATCTAAGCTTTCCAGAACATCCAAAATTATTAGATTTGGATAAGAAACGAGTAACTTATGGCCAAATCAATTTCAGGTTTTTATTTTATCAACCCTGTAGTTTGTTGTCAGGTCAGCGACAAACAAGCATGATTTCGACCATTCAAACCTCAAAATTAGGCAAAGCACAAAACATAAAAGTTATAGGGTACAGAATAAGCTTTCCAGAACTTCAAAAAAAATCTTAATTCCGATTTAAGATGAATGAGATATGCCTAATTTACTAACAACAATAAACTAATTATAATTTCAGCTAGCATATACTACAAGTACCTTATGTGCACACCCCAAAATGAAAGCAAAGATGATCAAAAAGCTATGATTCACATGTTACATAATAAAACATGTGTTACTAACTGATTACCAAAATCAAAAGATGATTAAACACATATTAGAAGAGGTTTTTAGCAATATACCTCTCTTGAAAGCAACAAAGACTATTATAGCATCAACCCAAGTTAGCAAAAGATGATTAAGAGGCTATAAGATCAAAAAAAACACATAAAACATGTGTTACCAAATACATTTCAGAAATGAGAAAGATATAAAAATGGATTTGAGGTGGGTATTTGCATTACCTTTGCATAGAATGGCTTGCATAAGCTAAAACTAGAAGGAGATGAAGATAAAGGCCATTTTTGTTATGAAAGCTTTAGGAAATGATTAGGGTTTTGATTAGGGTTGAATGAATGAGGTTATGAGAGTATGAGATAATTTATAGAGAAGGTTTAGGGTGGGTTATTGGGTTAGGTTTTGTAACCCAATAAGAAGAGAGTTATTTACATGTTTCCAAAAATTAGTCTAAGTGTTTATATATGTTTATAAAACTCATTTTTTTCTTATCCAAACCCATTTTAAAATCTCTCCTCAAATATTTAACTTTCCAAAAATAACATTTTATCCTCATTTTAAAATCCCATATTTCCCATTTAATTAAAATAGCCTTTTCAAATAATAAATTTTATTATTCCAAATCCTTTTATGCTTCATTAAAATAAAAAAAAACTAACTTTTATTTATTAATTGGTAATGCAAATCCCGGGTTGTTACAGACTCCCCCCCTTAAGAAAATTGCGTCCCCGCAATTCCTTAAGATAGATGTCGTCTATAACGTCAAATCCACAAAAGAAGTGATAGAGATAATATAGAGAATTCTCACCTGCAGAAGAAGATGGGAGAAAGCCAGGATAAGAGCGTTCAATAGATTCTCTGGTCTCCCAAGTGCAGTCCTTAGGATTCGGTGACCATTGAATCTTCACGAGTGGAACCTCTTTGTTGCGAAGGCGTCTAACATCCGAATCAAGCACACGAAAAGGTTGCTGCTCCAAAGATAAATCAGGTAAGATCTCTAAATCAGGCACAGCATGTGGCTCAATGATAGAATCAGGATCGCGGACACACATGCGAAGCTGGGAAACAGGGAACACGTCGTGTATTCCAGAGAAGTGAGCAGGTAGATCCACACAATAAGCAACGGGGCCAATGCGTTCCGTAATAGGAAATGGTCCAACATAGCGAGGAGCCAACTTCCCGGTAGAGCTAAAACACACAACCCCCTTCATTGGAGAGACTCGAATAAAGACAGAATCACCAATGGAGAACTCAAGAGGCTTCCTTCGGTTGTCCGCGTAGGATTTCTGGCGGTTCTGCGCCTCTTTCATTCTCTGACGAATAAGAATAATCTTCTCCGAAGATTCCCGAACTGAATCTGGACCAAGAAGGAGCTTCTCGTCAGATTCTAACCAACATGCAGGAGAACGACATGGCCTTCCGTAAAGAGCCTCGAAAGGAGCCATGCCAATACTAGACTGAAAGCTGTTGTTGTAGGAGAACTCTACAAGCGGTAAGTGATCCTCCCAACTACCTCCGAAATCCAGAATACAACAGCGCAAAAGATCCTCTAAAACACGATTCACCCTCTTCGTCTGATCGTCGGTCTGAGGATGATAAGCAGTCGAGAGATTCAGCTTTGAGCCCAAAGTTGACTGTAGGCACTTCCAGAAGTGACTAGTAAAGATAGTGTCTCGATCACAGACGATAGAGCTAGGAATACCATGAAGTCGAGCGACTTCCTTCACATATAGCAGCAAGTTGAGGAGCAGTCCGAGTGGACTTAATAGGAATGAAATGAGCTGATTTGGTCAAGCGATCGACTATGACCCAAATAGAAGTATGGCCTTACCTCGATCGAGGCAGACCGTTAATAAAATCCATGGATATCTTATCCCATTTCCACAATGGAATCTCTAGCGGCTGAAGAAGACCAGATGGACGCTGATGCTCAGCTTTGATCTGTTGACAAGTCATGCAACGACTTACATAACTTGCAACATCACTCTTCAACCCTTCCCAATAATATACCCGACACATATCGGCATACATCTTGCTCGAGCCGGGATGGATGGTGTACTTAGTGCGATGACACTCGTCCAGAATGTCATGCCTAAGTGATAAATCAGATGGTACCAAAATACGGTTCCTCCTGCGAAGACACCGATGAGAATCAATAGAATAATCCAACAATGTCTCATCACTGGATTCCGACTCAAGGAGATGAATATATCGCAACAAGTCTGGATCCTGCCGCTGAGCATGGGCAATGCGATCCAATAGAATAGGTCGAGCTTCCAAGCTGAATAACAAGATCTGAGGATCAGAAGACGGAGCTCGCTCTCGAATATCACACATAGAAAGAGTCTCAAGAATATCCCACTCGGCTATCATCACATAAACTACTGCTGAGTGTTTGCGACTGAGTGCATCAGCCACACGATTACCCTTGCCAGGGGTATACTGAATGTCAAGGTCATATGAGGCGAGAAACTCGAGCCATCGCTGCTGCCTCATTGAGATCCTTCTGACTGAATAAATACTTCAGAGACTTATGATCGGTGTAAAGAGTGAAGCGTTCGCCCAATAGAAGTGACGCCACGTCTTCAAAGCAAAGACGATTGCTGCCAACTCAAGATCATGAGTCGGATAGCGAACCTCATTCGGACGTAGCTGCCTAGAAGCGTAAGCAACTACCCGATCTTTCTGCTAAGCACAGCACCGAGGCCGCTACCACAAGCGTCGGTGTAAACAACAAGATTCTGGTTACTCTCAGGAACTACAAGGATAGGAGCATGAGTGAGGAGTTCCTTCAATCGCTGGAAAGAAACTTCACACTTATCAGACCAAATAAAGAGAACCCCCTTACAAGTTAGAGTCGTGAGGGTAAGTGCAACTCGAGAGAAATCCTTGATAAACCGACGGTAATAACCCGCCAGCCCAAGGAAGCTGCGAATATCATGAATGTTCTCGGGCTGCTTCCAATTCTGAATAGCTTCGATCTTGGCAGGATCGATAGAAATACCCTCAGATGATACAATATGGCCCAAGAACTTGACCTTGCTCTCCCAAAAATGGCACTTGGAGAGCTTGGCCTTAAGCTGATGCTGACAAAGAGTATCCAAGACGATCCGCAAATGATGAGCATGCTCTGCCTTGGATCTAGAATAAATAAGAATATCGTCGATGAAAACCAGAACGAATCTATCGATGTATTCCCGGAATACTCGATTCATAAGATCGACAAAGAAAGTCGGAGCGTTCGTCAAGCCGAACGGCATGACCAACCACTCAAAAGAACCATAACGAGTGCGAAATGCTGTAAGAGGAATGCTGTCTTCCGCGACTCGTAGCTGATGGAATCCGGTGGCAAGGTCAAGCTGAGAGAAGACCTTCGCACCGCTCAATTGGTCAAACATGTCATAACGGGAATTAGAGTTAGACATGATTCAATGATAGATAATTAATTAAGGAATACTACAGAATATAACGGATTCCTATACATATTCCTAACTTATCTATCAATAAACATAAGGAAGGGATTTGATTTAATTCGGATCTAATTTAAAATGTATTGTACTAAGTGTATCTGTTCTGTGTTTATTATGCTTATTCCTGAAACCAGGCTCTGATACCAAGCTGTAACGCCCCACTCTGAGACCCACTGTAACAAAGAGTATTACGGGAGTAATACCGTCTGTTAAAGCGGAGAATAGAGTATAGTGGAAGCGACCATTTGTAATCAAGCTATAACTCTCTACTGAATACGTCGAAAGGGTGGTATCTCTTATTTTTTTCAAGTGGTTCGACATATTCAATAAATATTTATAACGAAATTACAATGGCTAAAGATCTATCAGAATAGGCATAGTAATAAAAGATAAAACATCACAGAACAGAATCACATAACAGATATAAAATCCCAGAACAATACATCGTCAATACAGATCCAAATATCATAAGTGGGTACAAAGCCACTGCTCACACATGTGAGTCAAAAATATGTACATATCAAAGTCTGAATAATAACAAAGTAGCGGAATAGTGGACAAATCAAAGCGCTATCTATCAGCATAGCAGATAATGTCCAAGCAGAAGCACAGAAGCTAAGTCCAGAGACCTAACCTGAAACAACTCGGTCTGACCCGAGCGAAAACACTCGGGTCAGGCTAGCTAAACCATCAGTAATAACTAAGATATATGATAATGCGGTACATAAATAAAACAGTACTTATCCAAAGAGAAGTATATTATGAACCACATGAATATAATGACGATCCCTAATCATCAATCAACAGTAAAAATCTCCAAAGAGAAATCAACACCAAAGTGTAGAATAAATAAAATCGCCTCATATCATCGGCGTAGCCAAAGCTATAAAAAGATGCCCATAGGCTATAATCCCAAGGGTGACCAGAGTCTGTAATCAATGCCCAAGCAAAGATCGATGCTCCAAAGAGCAATGGGGATATACTGAAAAGTCAATGAAATCCAACACTGAAAAGCAGTGTCCAGAGACACTGTGAATCCACAAGGTAATCGCACTTACATCGTATGGTTCCATAGAACCAACACCGAATGGCGGTACTCGAATGGATATAAAAATCATTAAATAATACCAATATTGCACGTGCACCGACCAGAGTCATTGTTGCCAAGTACTGTAGAGTTGTGATCGATCACTCGCACAGATGCGGAACGCACGAGACGGCAAGATCCTTCCCAGAAGGATAAAGGCCCAGAGGCGCATGCCGAAAAATAAACTGCTCCATAGAGCAGGTGTCCAGAGACGGTTGCCCAGAGGCGTGGTGACCCAGAGGTCCAGTACTGGCCGCCCAAAGGCTAATGTGTCACCAACTTCTTGGAGAGGAACACGTAAAGTGTTAACAATGAGTCTCATACCCCACGCTCGCACTAAACGGTTTACTAACCAATAGCAAGCTCACACTCCAAACAATAAAAATTCTACCTCGTATCATCGATAAACTAGACCCAAAGGTCAAAACAATCAATCGAATAGGTCGGGGATTAACCGGAAAGAAAATACACACGGTTCCATAAGCCGGAGATTTCCTAATCGTTTAAGCACCTTTCCACTTCGCTCGACGTGCTAAAAAGTGAGTGTGAGATTTTTATTATAGAAAATAATGGTGCGAAACGGATTTATAATTGATTTTTAAATCACTTTAAAACGGCTTTTGAAAACTCTCCTATTATGGAGTAATTAATTTAATAATTAAAAATAATATTATATAACAATTTCTAAAGCCATTTAGGAGTGAAAAATCTTTTGAAAATGATTCATAAAACCCGTGTATGAAATTTAGAGACAAATCTCAAAGAAATCAATAAAACTAGAAAATCACTGAAAATATTCTAAGTGTTGGAAAATAGTCCAAAAATGACGCGAACCCAAGTTCGGAAAATTATTCGGACCGACAAACTGAATCCGAATGGCATGAAAATTGGTAGGCATATAGTCCAACATCCCTGCTCTAAACTGCAAAAAGAATCGGGAAATTCCGACTTGAAACGAAGAAACGGCGTCGTCTCAAAGTCGGACAAAAATCATAAAACTTTACTGTGTCAAAACAGTGTAAAGGTCCCACTTCGACGACATGGTCGAAGAGTCACATGAACTCAGATCTTGATGAAAATTTGCAGGAGCGTAGTCAAGTACTCCTACTTTGATATGCAATAAGAATCGTTCGGTTTTGACTTGAAACGAAGAAACGAAAATGTTTCAAAGTTGGTCCGACGATAACTGAAAATGATCACTATTGTAAAACAGTTTCTGGGTGCTACTTCGGCAATAGAAACAAAGTATCTAATGCACCCAGATCTAAACCAAACTTTGCATGGTTAAAGATCTCGATCTCATCTTTTTAACGAGACCAAAAACGATGAAATCCGACAAAGGACGAGCCCGGGATGGCGTCGCAAAGTCGGGGTTCTACGCTGAAAACAACGGGAGAAAAGAGACTAAGGCCTATAGCTATGCACTAACTGGCCAGAGATGAAAAACCACAATTTTGGCATAGTAAACTTAAAATTCTGGCAAAATGAATAAAATGAAAGTTGTAGCTTAGTTTCTAAGCTTTCCGGAATGACCAAGATCGTCAAATTCCGACCAGAGATGAAAATTCTATGACTAAAACAATTCTCAGATCTAAATTTTATATCACTGTCGTTGTGCTCTCGGGACAGTGGTAAGAATGCACAGTTTTGACCAAATTAACTTCGAAATTTCATGAAACTCAAAACATTAAAGTTTTAGCTCTAAATCTAGGCTTTCCAGAACATCCAAAATTATTAGATTTGGATAAGAAACGAGTAACTTATGGCCAAATCAATTTCAGGTTTTTATTTTATCAACCCTGTAGTTTGTTGTCAGGTCAGCGACAAACAAGCATGATTTCGACCATGCAAACCTCAAAATTAGGCAAAGCACAAAACATAAAAGTTATAAGGTACAGAATAAGCTTTCCAGAACTTCAAAAAAATCTTAATTCCGATTGAAGATGAATGAGATATGCCTAATTTACTAACAGCAATAAACTAATTATAATTTCAGCTAGCATATACTACAAGTACCTTATGTGCACACCCCAAAATGAAAGCAAAGATGATCAAAAAGCTATGATTCACATGTTACATAATAAAACATGTGTTACTAACTGATTACCAAAATCAAAAGATGATTAAACACATATTAGAAGAGGTTTTTAGCAATATACCTCTCTTGAAAGCAACAAAGACTATTATAGCATCAACCCAAGTTAGCAAAAGATGATTAGGAGGCTATAAGATCAATAAAAAAACACATAAAACATGTGTTACCAAATACATTTCAGAAATGAGAAAGATATAAAAATGGATTTGAGGTGGGTATTTGCATTACCTTTGCATAGAATGACTTGCATAAGCTAAAACTAGAAGGAGATGAAGATAAAGGCCATTTTTGTTATGAAAGCTTTAGGAAATGATTAGGGTTTTGATTAGGGTTGAATGAATGAGGTTATGAGAGTATGAGATAATTTATAGAGGAGGTTTAGGGTGGGTTATTGGGTTAGGTTTTGTAACCCAATAAGAAGAGAGTTATTTACATGTTTCTAAAAATTAGTCTAAGTGTTCATATATGTTTATAAAACTCATTTTTTTCTTATCCAAACCCATTTTAAAATCTCTCCTCAAATATTTAACTTTCCAAAAATAACATTTTATCCTCATTTTAAAATCCCATATTTCCCATTTAATTAAAATAGCCTTTTCAAATAATAAATTTTATTATTCCAAATCCTTTTATGCTTCATTAAAATTAAAAAAAAACCTAACTTTTATTTATTAATTGGTAATGCAAATCCCGGGTTGTTACATTGGATTTAAATGATGATTGATAAATAAGTTAGATGTTTTTGTATAAGGAGAAGCATTTATGTAAAGATGAGAATTTTATATGTTTTCCTAATTTGAATACAAAAGTTATTTGAATAATAATAATATTGGATTTGATAAAGAAAAGTGTTCAAGAGATTTTAAGAGTTTTTTAGCAAAGTTACAAGATATATTTCATCAAACAATAATATATTTTGATTAACAAGGTAATAAATATTATTGTATGCTTTAGAGGGAAACAACTTTTATTTTGAAATGATGATTGTGAAAATTTTACTATTTTATAAACGATAATTCTTATAGCTAGAAAACTCTTTGAAACTAAAATGGTTTAACATATTATTTTGGAAACATAATTAAGTCTTGAATCTTTTGTGTTAAAATTCCTATTTTTGAAAAGGAGTAAATTCTTATTTTAGTAAGCTATCGAAAAGGAAAGATTTTCATAAGTTACTTTATGAAAAACCAAGAAAAATTTGAATGCTATAAATTAGAAAGTCTAACTTTTAAGAAAAAGTATTGATAAAGAAGTTTTAAAAGGGAGATTTTGGGAAGGAATTTTGAATCTTTGATAAAGGTTTTTATTTGAGTTTAAATTTTCAAAGATGGAGATATTGAATTTGATTCTTCATGTTTTAAGCATTGCAAGAAATGAAGTAATAAATGCTTATTTTTAAATAAGTTTATTTGTATAAAGATATTTTATTTTGTGTGCGAAAGCTATGATTTTATAAAAATTTATGGAGTAGATGTGGATCATGACCTAGGTGGGATAGACTAAGGTTTTCAGGATATGAGTAACATAGAAACAGAATGTACAACCTGATCTGGAAAGTTGAAGTCAGTCCCAAACACCTGTTTGAACAAGTTGGTAAAGTGTAAAGATATTTCATATCTATGATTGGGTTGTGAATTAGGTTGCCCATAGAATATGAATTTCTATATTTTAATTTTGGAGCAATTTCTTCATAATTTCGATAAATTATCCAATTCCAAAATACATGTAAAAGTGCATTGTTTGAAGTAACAAGAAATGCACTAAGAAGGAAAGAGATGTGTAAGGGATGGATATTTCTTTCCATAGTTTACACTATTTATTCCAATAATAAGAAAAGAAACGATTCCTTGTAATTTCAAACAAAGCAAAAATCATAATTGTGGTTAATTTGTGACAGTAATCTTCTTGGTAGGATAGCTTCAATGACTTAAAATATGGAAATGAGTATTCTAGTTGTGCAATTAATAGTTAGATAAATATCATACAGCTACGCTAAATGACTAGAATATATATAGATAACATAGACTACGACTATAAGCGTATTAGTTAGTAATTGATGGATTAGGATTTATGGACGTTAATTACAAATTTAACGGGCAATAAATTTATAGAGAGGGAAGGTAACCTAAAGAGGGACTGATTAAGAAAACTTGATATTGCATCTGTGGAAGAAAGAAATTTAAGTAATGAATGGATTTTGGAAACCTTAAGAAGGTTAAAAAGACTGAAGAAGGATTAATTGAAAGTGGTCCAATTCTGACAGTAATGATCAGCTGCTATGGATATTAATTAAAGCAATAAATGGGCCACATTTACGAAAGACCGAAAAAATGGGGAAATTAAGAAAATGGGTAGCAATAGTATGAAATATTAAAGATATCCCATCTTAATTTAGAAAGGAGTGGTAGGACCTCAACACCATTTATATTAACTGATAATAAATGGCAACTTCCAGTAAATTTTCTTTGGAGTTCTTGGATTATAGTCGCTAGTTTCTTCCTTTGTTATTGGAAAAGTGGATAATGTGGTGTAAGATATATTCCTGTGTTATTTCTGTGTAGCCTTTATGAATGGGATTCAAACCACATGATATATATTGGGAAGCAAAGTAAATAAGGAAATTATGGAACACTTAATTAGCGATGGACCATAGGCAAAACTGGAAGTTAATGAGGAATTAGGTTAACAGCCTAAAGTGAGTTTCAATCTCAAAATTTAGATTTTGGGAAACATAAAGGATCCAGTTCACAAAATGCCACCATGCAAGGAAAAGATAAAATGTATCGGAATTAGAATGGAATTTCCTATTAATCAAGGATTTGGAAGAAGGTGGCAGAAAATTTTCCATTAGAAGTAGTGGAACCGCAGCACTCCAACACAGTTTTATGGAGTTACGCTTTGCACCATTAGTATTAGGGATAGTCTACTAGACAATTTGGAGGGGTTTTCTACTAGCTTTAGGAACTAGATTTAGGAGCTTCGTTAAATTCGAGCATCGCTTACCGACTGAAGATCGGTGGACAAACTGAAGGAATGGATGGGAACTTGGAGGATTTGTTGAGAGCTTGCATCTTGGACTTTAGAGGACCTTAGGAGTAGCGCTTACGATTAGTAGAATTCAGTAGGATTGTAGTCATCAATGGATGATTAGTATGGCGCTCTTGAAGCATTTTTATTGGGGAGGCCATGCAAATCTTCAAATTGTGGGTGGGAGACCACCAACAAATTCTACTCGGATCAGATTTGTATTGCAAGACTTAGGAAAGTCAGAATTGATTAGGCAGCGTACGGTTTGGATAGTTGGAAAGTAGGCACCGGATTTATTGGGCCTTTTCCCAATATGGAAAAAACAAGAAAACATTTTATGTTGGCTAGAGTCCATAAGGTTTTTGAATTTGAGGAAATACCTTCGTAGCATAACAATTGTTGTAGAGCCTAATCAATTGGGGATTTAAGACAGAGCTAATAGCGTCCCGTGCCACTACGTGCATCGTTGAGCACGGAACTCGGAGGTTCCGCAATAAAGAATCGGATTGGTGCGAGTACAACTGTGAGAAAATCTAGTGGGAGGCATGAGGACTCTTCATCCTAAACCTTTCTGTAGAAAATTTTCTCTCCAAAATTAGGATTTTGGTTGCATTATGCTTGCAAGAATGGATGATAGGAGATGGTTGCTACACTTTTTCACAACCACTTGACATTCATGTAGAAATTTTTATGCATGTTTAGGGTATTTGCATAAATACTTTCATGATACGATTACACACTCACGCTAGGATTGAGCTCATTTTAGTATGTCTATAGTACACAGTCACATTACGGTATTGGTTGAGTAGATGGTTGCGTAGATAACTTGGTTGTATAGCATGGATGTTATTGCGTGTTACGCTGTTCGACCCTTGAAAGATTTCGGGACGTAATCCCTTTTAAAGGGGGAAGAATGTAACACCCCATAAAATAAACCATAAATAAATTAAGAAAATTAAATTAAATGTGATATGGTAGAAAATGAAAATTTTATTAATTTGGAATTTGCCACACAAGTTATATTGTTGCGTTCGTGGTGAAATTCCGATTTATTTCGATATATAATATGTTGAAAACGGAGCTCGAACGAAGAAATTATGGGCATTATAAGTTTTCAGATTTAAAATAATTTGAATAGGATTCAAATAAATAATTAGTTCCCTAATTTGGAATTTGTAACTAATTGTGATTAGACTTGGTGGTTAAGTAATGTTAAAAATTAGCAATTAATGTTAAAAGTTAATTAAGGAATAAAATAATACGAAAACAGAAATAAATAAACGTCCCCTGAATAAAGGAAGTTGTGACGCCCCACCCCGAGACCCACATTAACAAAGAGAATTACTAAGTAATTCTGTCTGCTAATGCGGAAAATAGGGTTGGTTAAGGACGACCATCATAGTCTTGCATTAAATAAGAGCTAAGTATGTTGATTTGGTACTCATTTTTTTTCATTTCTTTTTCTTTCCATTTTGACTTAAGTATTCGACATACTTAATTCCTATCTAATACACTACTACGGTGGCTACAAGATCGATTCAGAAACAAAACACAATAACAACCTCAATCACAAGTCACAGAACAACAACACAGATGATTTACGTACACCCATACATCAAATGTAATACAACATGTCACAAGTGGTATCATGCCCACAAAATATACATACATCCCCACAAAAGAATATACATCACAAAGTTCCCAACAAGACAACTACTGCAAAAACTATGCCTTCTATCCAAGGTCGATATTGAAATCCAAAAGAGGTACCTAGCAAATGTCCAAATATCCTAACCTGCAACTGGGTCTGATCCGAGTAATAAATACACGGGTCAGGCTAACTAGAACATGATATTAGCAATTGATAAAGAGATATGGGTGAATAAGGGAAACATTCCTTTAAATGGAAGGGAATGACATAAATAAAGTTCAATTAACAACTCCAAGGGTATTCAACATTAGTGTAAATAACCATCACAAAGGCCATAAGAGAAAGTATCAAAATCTCCAAAACTCATATCTTATGGAACTTTAATAAAAGTTCAAAATCTCATATCGAAATCACCATAAATATACATATAATGTGACGACCGCCCATGACCCCTGCATAGAATCTAGAGATATAGCGCTGTAAAGTGTGCCAGGCGACCATGGACGATTGTCAAGGTAAGATTTAAAACAAAAGAATCTATCGTATTACTCACAGCGCATGGACAAAATACAATAGAACATATGTATAGTGAAGCTTTACAGAACAAAATGACATCATATAAAACTCCATAATAGTTGAATACAAGCATCCACATAGTCAATACATCAAGCCTCACTACATATCTCTCAGAGAATACAAAACAGCGGAATATCCAGTACATATAATAAGAAGATAATATGCAACCCTCCAGCTCGTCTTCGATATCAGCATCGTGAGAGGAGAACAGCACCTGTCACCTGCTACCTAGTCTGCCCGTCCCAAAATGGACGAACAGCCCAAGGCAATAAGAATTAAAACATAAAGCCTTGAGTCAGACAACAGTCTTAGTGAGCAGTAAATTAACTAACAACATACCAAAAGAGCATAAAGGAAAAGGAATAGGAATACAACCCTCCCACTCCAACCTCATTCTACAGTGATAGCCCCCAGACACACACTAAGCAGAAGCAAACATAGCAGAGCATACAATTTAAAGTAAAGCTACTATCACTCGAGTCAAGGGCGATGTTTTCCAAGTACCAAGGCCTAAATCAGATAAGCACCCAGAAAATACCGCTCTTGAGTCCGAGTGACGATACAACCAAACATCCATGACTCTGGCTATCACTGTTATCATTGCTTCGATATCACCGTTAATTGAATGACCGGCACATTCTTTCAGCCGTCCGTCAAGGGCTAATGGAAACCCCGGTTCTAGACATAACTCCCGCACGTCGTCGCAGCCCGTGCCTAGGACTATCGAATCTGCCCAGAGTACTCGACCATCAACAGTTGGCCGTTGGGACTATCGAATCTGCCCAAACGTACTCTTGCTTAGAGCATGCTAGAACCTTCAACAACGATGCTATCCAAGCCTCCTAGTCATCCTCCTCGACGACTATTCTCATATCCATTCATTATCTTCAACTCGAATCATATCACCGAGTTATCAACATGCTTGGAATGATCCCGTCTGGATTAGACCAAGTCTTCACCACATGATTGCCTCGCTTCATTACATCCTCGCAAAGCCTCATCTCATCATTACATCATCAAATCTATGCATAAGAGCTTCATCATCCCGCTACATATGCCACGAGCAGCTTTTCCATTTCAAGAGCCTTTCCCTTAGCTTTTGAATCATCTTCGATCTAAATCTAATCATCAATCATCTAGTTCATAACAATCAATCAAATCAAACATCAATCCAAGCAATCAAGCATTCAAAAATGATCTAAGTAGACAATTATAACAATAATGGCATTTTCGTAATTAAAGAGTTGAAAGTCCAATAAGCATGAAAACATGGATTATATCTCTACAAACTTGATGAATGAACTTGCATAGGTTAACATATGATAGAATGGATGTAACATCATCATGAACAATGGATCTATATGGATCTACACATAGGATGAAGAAAATGCATGGAAATCTCTATTTTAACACCAAAACGAGCCAACAATCCGATATACTCTTTTGGATCCGTGTGAGAGATAATCACCACTCACCAAATCACCTAAACAATCCAAAAGATATCAACTTCAGATCTGGACAGCGAAGAACTAAGCTAGATCCGACGAGATCTCACTTCAAACGATGAAATCTCTCTTGAAAAGATGAAGATCTTCAATCTAAGCTCTTGAATCTTCAATCTTGATCTTCGATTTGGATGGATGGAAGCACTAGATTAGAGTGGAGAAAAGAAGTGAAGAAGTGTAGAAGTCGAGCTCTCAAAATGGCAGCACTTCGTCGCTTCAAAATCCGGATCCCAAAAAGTGAGAACAACCCCTCCTATTTATAGCAGAAATTTCCTTAAGTCGCTCAACACGGCTATCTCCCTAGGTCGTTTCCGACCTAAGACTCTCCGACCTAAGCTTCTCCGACCTAACAGATAGATCTACGCGACCTAACACAAACTATCCTAGCGACCTAACAACTTAGCAATCTACGCGACCTAACAGATGTACGACTTAACTCCTTTGCGACCTAACACTTAGGAAACCCAGCGACCTAACAACCTAACGACCTAACTACCTAAGACTCAGTTGGGTTGCGACCTAACACAAGTCGACCTAAAACAACACACGACCTAACACTTAGCCTAACTCCTAAGGTCGCCAACTTGTTAACTCCTTAGGTCGCCAACTTGTTAACTCCTTAGGTCGCCAACTTGTTAACTCCTTAGGTCGCCAACACGGAACCACTAGGTCGCTAACTCAGAACCACTAGGTCGCTAACTCAGAACCACTAGGTCGCTAACTCGGCAACTACTAGGTCGCTAACTCGGCAACTACTAGGTCGCTAACTCGGCAACTACTAGGTCGCTAACTCTCCCAGCCGACCTAACACTTAACAAAACTTAGGTCGCTCACAACATTTTTCTTAAGTCGCAGACCTTCTCTAAGTTGCCAACAACCCTTAGGTCGCGTACGACCTAGGACTTAGACAAATCTGCCTAAAAATCTGAAATGACATGAAAGTGCTAAAATTCCAGATTTTGACGAACATGTCGATCCGTAAAAATACGGGTCGTTACATTCTCTCCCCCTTAGAAATTTCGCCCCCGAAATTCCAAGCAATCAAAACTATTCTGTACGCCTACCATCCATAACAATCAACAAACCATGCATCCAATTCTAACTTAGCGTACAGAATTCTAAAACTTAGAACAAGTTACAATATCGCGAGATGAGACGACACCTTAGGGCCATACCTTGAAGAGTTCAGGATGAGCTGCCTTCATCCTCTCTTCCACTTCCCACGTACAGTCGTTATCATCATCACTCCATTGTATCTTGAGCAACTTAACTACCTTCCTCCTAAGCTGTTTCGTGTCGGTTTCAACAACACGAAGCGGCTTACGAGGTCTTCTATCAACTGGATCAACTTCTAAGTCTTCACAGCTATCAGCAGAAATCACCGTACTCGAGTCGTGCACATACTTCCGTAGATATGATACATGAAAAACATTGTGCACACTCGACATCTTCTCTGGTAACTCCAATCTGTAAGCGAGCTTTCCGATTCGCTCGATAATCGGGAATGGTCCAACAAATCTCGGAGTCAACTTTCCTTTCTTTCCAAATCGAATAACATTCTTCAGTGGAGAAATCTTCACAAAAACCATATCTCCTACATCGAATTCCAAATCCTTTCGACGCTTATCGGCATAACTCTTCTGACGATCTTGGGCTGCTTTCATTCGTTGCCGAATGATCTCTATACAATCTGAAGTCTGCCGAATCATCTCTGGCCCAAGCATCAGCTTTTCTCCAGTTTCCAACCAACATGTCGGAGAGTTACACGGTCTTCCATACAACGCCTCATACGGTGCCATACCAATACTTGACTGGTAACTGTTGTTGTACGCAAACTCCACCAAATGAAGGTGATCTTCCCATGATCCTCCGAAATCTAAAACACAGGCTCTGAGGAGATCTTCCAAAACTCGGTTGACTCTCTCAGTCTGGCCATCTGTCTGAGGGTGATAAGCTGTACTCAAACACAACTCGGTTCCCAAGACTTCCTGGAAGCTCTTCCAAAATCCACTAGTGAACAATGGGTCTCGATCGCTCACTATACTCTTCGGAACACCATGGAATCGAACTATCCACTTAACATACAACTCAGCCAACTTTGATGCCGTTCTAGTCGATCGAACAGGAATGAATCGTGCACTCTTAGTCAGACGATCCACAATGACCCAAATTCCTTCATTTCCCGTTCTGGTTCTAGGCAATCCATCAATAAAATCCATCGACACTTGTTCCCACTTCCATGTAGGAACTTCTAAGGGCTGAAGCAATCCACTTGGCTTCTTCTGTTCGGCTTTAACCAACTGGCAATTCATACACTTGGAAATGAAATCTCCAACATCCTTCTTCATGCCTTCCCAGTAGTAGGTTCTCTTCATATCCCGATACATCTTGTTTCCTCCTGGATGAATTGTCAGCTTCGAGTGATGACTTTCCTTCAGAACTTCACTCCTCAATTCATCTATATCGGGAACAACTAGTCGTCCTTGCTTTCGAAGCCAACCTTCTCTATCGACCTCGAATCCTTTATCCTTTTCTGGATCCAATCCAGATTCCAATCCACGGATAATCTTGACAAGCTTATCATCTCGCTTTTGGCCCTCGCCAATCCTTTCCACAAGAGTGGGTCTTATTGATAAGTTTGCCAACATCTCAGGTTCCAATTCACATCTAGGCCTGAAGTCAAATCCAGCTAAATACTCGAGACTCTTCCATTCAGAAAACATGGCTCCCAATCCTGCATGTCTTCGACTTAACGCATCTGCCACTGCGTTACCTTTTCCCGGAGTATAAGCTATTCCAAAATCATATGATGCCAAAAATTCTAGCCAACGTTGCTGCCGAAGATTCAAATCCTTCTGGGAGAAAAGATACTTCAACGACTTATGATCTGTAAACAACTCGAATCGAACTCCCAACAGATAATGCCTCCACATCTTCAGAGCAAATACAATCGCCGCTAACTCCAAATCATGAGTTGGGTAATTCCTTTCATGCGGCTTCAGTTGTCGACTGGCATACGCAACAACTTTATCCTTCTGCATCAGCACTGCTCCAAGTCCAGTACCACACGCGTCGGTGTAAACCACCATCTCATCATTCCCACTTGGAATAGTCAAAACAGGAGCACTCGTCAATCTCTCTTTCAGGATTCCGAAAGCTTGCTCACACCTAGCATCCCAACTGAACACTTGGTTCTTTTTCGTCAATCCTGTTAACGGTGCAGCTATCTTGGAGAAGTCTTTGATAAACCGTCGATAATATCCTGCTAATCCAAGAAAACTTCTCACATCAGATGCATTCTTAGGTCTAACCCAATCCTGGATTGCTGCCACCTTAGCGGGATCAACCGCTATTCCATTTCCAGAAATCACATGGCCTAAGAACCTCACTTCACTCTTCCAGAAGTGACACTTCGAAAACTTAGCCTTCAGCTGATGTTTCCGTAAGATCTCCAAAACAATACGCAAGTGCGTCTTGTGCTCTTCCTCCGTTCTGGAATAAATCAGAATATCATCCACGAACACAAGTACGAACTTGTTCAACTGATCTCTGAACACTCTATTCATAAGATCCACAAAATATGCTGGCGCGTTAGTCAATCCAAACGGCATTACCAGCCACTCAAAGAAACCGGATGGTGTCCTAAAAGCAGTCTTCGGCACACTATCCTTAGCCACTCTCAACTGGTGAAATCCCGTTGCCAAATCCATTTGAGAAAACACCTTAGCCTCGTGAAGCTGATCAAACAAGTCATCTATTCTCGGCAATGGATACTTGTTCTTCTTAGTCACCTTATTCAGCTCACGATAATCCACACACAATCTCAACGATCCATCTGCCTTGGTTGCAAACACAACTGGTGCACCCCACTCGGACACACTACGCCGAATGAATCCTTTCTGCAAAAGATCATCAACTTGCACCCTCAACTCTTGCTGTTCCCTAGGCGCCATCCGCCTAAGAGGCATCACAACAGGTCTGGCTCCTTCAACTAGATCTATACGAAACTCGATCTCTCTATGCGGCGGCAACCCTTTGACTTCGTCAAAGACATCCTCGAATCCATTTGCGATTGGCACTAAAGACAGTCCATCCCGTGGAACAACTAGCGAATACATGAAGCTCATGAAGACGCCTTCCTCATGCTTACATCGTATCACAATCTTTCGCCCTTCCACATTCTCGACTGTCACCTCTAGCCTCTCACAATCAACCTTAGCCGCATACTTCCTAAGCCAGTCCATACCCAAAATAATTCCGAACCCCGCAAAGTTCAGAACAAAGCAATCACAAACAAAAGAGCAACCATGACTCGACACAACTAGACCACGGCATAACATACACAAACAAGACGAACCCCCAACTGGATTAGTCACAACCAATGGCCTATCAACAATATCCGGCTTCAAACCTAACCGGCCTACTAGTTCATTACAAACAAATGAATGCGACGCTCCAGTATCAAACAGAACTCTAACTGGAACACCACATAGGGAAAGAGTACCTTGAACAACCACACTCTTTCCCTTCTCTTCAGCAGTAGGAGCTTTCGAAGACGACGGAACAGCCCCCAAAGCATAGGCTTGCACAATCTGCCTGTCCTTCCTTGGTTCTGGACAATTCTTCCTGAAATGCCCCGGCTTGTCACAGTTGTGACACTTCATCGGTGCCTTCGGATTCTTACAATCCTTAGAGAAATGGCCCTTCTGCTGACAATTGTAGCAAGTTACCTCGCCTTTCGGCTTCTTCTGGCCATCCTTACCCTTCTGCTGCTGCTGCTTCCTCTTCTGGTTTCCACCCTGCTGTGGTTTAGATTCTCCCTTGGTAACAGCAACAACAGGTCCTTCCTTAGGAAACAGACTCTCATGCCTAAGAGCTTTCTCCACAAGCTTCTCAAATGAATCGTCCAAATGATCCACCAACTGTCTCCCAAGATAACTATCCAAGCCGGTCACAAACTTCTCATTCTTCTGATAAGCAGATTCAATATACGACCGGGCATACTTGGACAAAGCTTCGAACTCAGAAACATACTCAAGAACTGATCTTCCACCTTGCTTGAGCTCCACAAACCTCTTGAACAGAACAGACTTCTGAGCTGTAGAAATGAACTTAGCTTCAAATCTAGCTTGGAATTGCTCCCAAGTAATCTCTTCCTCCGCAGTATCGATGGTAATAGAGTTCCACCAATCAGAGGCTCTCCCTTGAAGCTGCCTTGATGCCAACTTCCTCTTAGTTGCATCATCAATTCCCAAATCACCAAAGATCCTTCTACAAGCATCTATCCACCTCTGGACCTCAATAGTTGATTCTGTTCCCAAGAAAACCTTCCCTCCAAGAGCAGTATAATCCTTGCACAGCTTAGCAAAATCCACTGGTTTCGGAGTTTGGACTTGAACTCCAACATCTACTGCCGCCCCCGGAACTGGTATCCTCCTCATGATCGAAGTCATCATAGCTTCGAACATGGCTGCATAATCAGCAGTCTCTTCAGTAGCACGGCCTTCCCTAGCAGCTGGTCTCCCTCTTCGACTCATTCTCAATATCTATAAAAAGGAATGATTAAAACATCTAGAGAAACAACTGCATAAAGGACTCAAACTCTTCTAAGCTACTATATTATATATAGTAATCATCCATCAAAATACAATTACGTCTCTCATACGTAGTTACGACAGCGAGCGTTGGGTAAAATCGATCAACCAATGCTCTGATACCAAATGTGACGACCGCCCATGACCCCTGCATAGAATCTAGAGATATAGCGCTGTAAAGTGTGCCAGGCGACCATGGACGATTGTCAAGGTAAGATTTAAAACAAAAGAATCTATCGTATTACTCACAGCGCATGGACAAAATACAATAGAACATATGTATAGTGAAGCTTTACAGAACAAAATGACATCATATAAAACTCCATAATAGTTGAATACAAGCATCCACATAGTCAATACATCAAGCCTCACTACATATCTCTCAGAGAATACAAAACAGCGGAATATCCAGTACATATAATAAGAAGATAATATGCAACCCTCCAGCTCGTCTTCGATATCAGCATCGTGAGAGGAGAACAGCACCTGTCACCTGCTACCTAGTCTGCCCGTCCCAAAATGGACGAACAGCCCAAGGCAATAAGAATTAAAACATAAAGCCTTGAGTCAGACAACAGTCTTAGTGAGCAGTAAATTAACTAACAACATACCAAAAGAGCATAAAGGAAAAGGAATAGGAATACAACCCTCCCACTCCAACCTCATTCTACAGTGATAGCCCCCAGACACACACTAAGCAGAAGCAAACATAGCAGAGCATACAATTTAAAGTAAAGCTACTATCACTCGAGTCAAGGGCGATGTTTTCCAAGTACCAAGGCCTAAATCAGATAAGCACCCAGAAAATACCGCTCTTGAGTCCGAGTGACGATACAACCAAACATCCATGACTCTGGCTATCACTGTTATCATTGCTTCGATATCACCGTTAATTGAATGACCGGCACATTCTTTCAGCCGTCCGTCAAGGGCTAATGGAAACCCCGGTTCTAGACATAACTCCCGCACGTCGTCGCAGCCCGTGCCTAGGACTATCGAATCTGCCCAGAGTACTCGACCATCAACAGTTGGCCGTTGGGACTATCGAATCTGCCCAAACGTACTCTTGCTTAGAGCATGCTAGAACCTTCAACAACGATGCTATCCAAGCCTCCTAGTCATCCTCCTCGACGACTATTCTCATATCCATTCATTATCTTCAACTCGAATCATATCACCGAGTTATCAACATGCTTGGAATGATCCCGTCTGGATTAGACCAAGTCTTCACCACATGATTGCCTCGCTTCATTACATCCTCGCAAAGCCTCATCTCATCATTACATCATCAAATCTATGCATAAGAGCTTCATCATCCCGCTACATATGCCACGAGCAGCTTTTCCATTTCAAGAGCCTTTCCCTTAGCTTTTGAATCATCTTCGATCTAAATCTAATCATCAATCATCTAGTTCATAACAATCAATCAAATCAAACATCAATCCAAGCAATCAAGCATTCAAAAATGATCTAAGTAGACAATTATAACAATAATGGCATTTTCGTAATTAAAGAGTTGAAAGTCCAATAAGCATGAAAACATGGATTATATCTCTACAAACTTGATGAATGAACTTGCATAGGTTAACATATGATAGAATGGATGTAACATCATCATGAACAATGGATCTATATGGATCTACACATAGGATGAAGAAAATGCATGGAAATCTCTATTTTAACACCAAAACGAGCCAACAATCCGATATACTCTTTTGGATCCGTGTGAGAGATAATCACCACTCACCAAATCACCTAAACAATCCAAAAGATATCAACTTCAGATCTGGACAGCGAAGAACTAAGCTAGATCCGACGAGATCTCACTTCAAACGATGAAATCTCTCTTGAAAAGATGAAGATCTTCAATCTAAGCTCTTGAATCTTCAATCTTGATCTTCGATTTGGATGGATGGAAGCACTAGATTAGAGTGGAGAAAAGAAGTGAAGAAGTGTAGAAGTCGAGCTCTCAAAATGGCAGCACTTCGTCGCTTCAAAATCCGGATCCCAAAAAGTGAGAACAACCCCTCCTATTTATAGCAGAAATTTCCTTAAGTCGCTCAACACGGCTATCTCCCTAGGTCGTTTCCGACCTAAGACTCTCCGACCTAAGCTTCTCCGACCTAACAGATAGATCTACGCGACCTAACACAAACTATCCTAGCGACCTAACAACTTAGCAATCTACGCGACCTAACAGATGTACGACTTAACTCCTTTGCGACCTAACACTTAGGAAACCCAGCGACCTAACAACCTAACGACCTAACTACCTAAGACTCAGTTGGGTTGCGACCTAACACAAGTCGACCTAAAACAACACACGACCTAACACTTAGCCTAACTCCTAAGGTCGCCAACTTGTTAACTCCTTAGGTCGCCAACTTGTTAACTCCTTAGGTCGCCAACTTGTTAACTCCTTAGGTCGCCAACACGGAACCACTAGGTCGCTAACTCAGAACCACTAGGTCGCTAACTCAGAACCACTAGGTCGCTAACTCGGCAACTACTAGGTCGCTAACTCGGCAACTACTAGGTCGCTAACTCGGCAACTACTAGGTCGCTAACTCTCCCAGCCGACCTAACACTTAACAAAACTTAGGTCGCTCACAACATTTTTCTTAAGTCGCAGACCTTCTCTAAGTTGCCAACAACCCTTAGGTCGCGTACGACCTAGGACTTAGACAAATCTGCCTAAAAATCTGAAATGACATGAAAGTGCTAAAATTCCAGATTTTGACGAACATGTCGATCCGTAAAAATACGGGTCGTTACATATAAGCTTTCATTTCTCTCAAGGCTATAAATAAAATCATCAAAAAATGGTGAAATCAAAAATCAGCAAAACTCAGAAAACTCCGGATTGGCCAGATCCCCAATTGCATGCCGAAGCAATGCTGCACGTGCAAAACTCAAACTGGTACTATATATATATGTATATATTTATATATATTAGGTACCTATCCCAGACGACCGAAGTCGTAGAACTCAGACGACCGAATTCGTAAAACTCGGACGACCGAAGTCGTAAATCCCAGACAACCTAAGTCGTAAACTCAGATGACCCGAAGGTCTATGGTACTGGTAAACCCAGAATGTGTCACAAACTCCAAGAGAGGAACCCGAAGAGTGGTAACAGTGCGTCCCATACCACACGTTCTCACTTAATGGTTTCCTAACCACTAGTCAATGCCACATTAGAAAATAAAATCATCAAAAATCTCAAAACTCAGAAATCCCATGACTCGCCTCATCTCATCGGCAAGTAAAATAATATAGCGGCTTCTCATAGATTATAACTCCAAAATTTGGAGATCTCGAACCAAAAATCTCGCCAAATATTGGCCATTTCAGATAATTCCCAAAAATAGGAATTATAAATCTCAAAACACGCCATAAAATGGCAAATCCCAGAAATCAACTCAAATCAATAGCCCATAATTGCTTCGATCGTACAAGTCTGGATTAACCGAAAAAGTAAACTCACGTGTCCCATACGACATGTTTTACTAAATCATTTAATTCTCTTCCTCATACGTCCGAAGAGTGTAAAATAGTGTATATTATTTATATAATAATTTACTTGAGAAAACGGGATTTTAAAACAATTTCTAGAAATCATTTTGAAATCAATTTATTGAAAATTCTCCTTAATATAGGAAATAAATATATTTTAATAACTTTAAAATAATTTAAAAATATTATATAATACTAAATTCAAAATCAAATTTATTATAAAAATTATTTCAAATTTTGTTTGGAAGAAACAGTGCTCGAAATCGAAGAAAAACATAGATAATACTCAAAAACCAATATTCAAATTCAATTCAAATTTAATTCAAAGTTGAATTTCAAACTCACCAAATCTTGGCTAGCCTATTAATAGGCATCATAGCCCTCAATCACATTCAAAAACATCACAAAAGTGCACAAGAACAAGTGGTAAAAGCATAGTACAAAGGAGCAAAAAGCTGCTGTAAGTAAGAAGGAAATTGCCCAGAAACTCACACACACAGGTCTACATGCAGGTCGACAGGCCTTTCCACATTCATGTCGACCTAAGAAGGCATAGGTCGACAGCCATGTCGACCTGGAAGGCTCTGGGTCGACCTGCATGTCGACCCAGGCTACGGGATCTTCCAGCCTGTTGATTTCTTGCTCGTACTGATTATCTAGCATCATTTTGACATATCAAACAGAGAAGTTTTGCCATGAAATTTGACATGCACTAAGAACAACAACTAAAATCTAATCCGGAAAATATTTGGCAGCAATTCTTGGCAAAATCAAAGAGTTACAGCCACTCAAAGTAGCAACCAGAAACCAGAAAAACATAGAAACAAGGAACAGAGAATAGAACATATACAGTAACTTTTCTGAGCAAAATTTCTTTACACCAGCACTAGTTTTAGTTAGAAATTGTGAGTGTTGTACTCACCTTGACAATTTAGCAAAGTTTTGTTAGCAAGCAACGATTTTTGGTGGAGAATAGAGGCTCTAAGCACCTATACTTGCTGAAAAAGGAGCATGCAGAAAGAATAGAAAATGTTACAGTAAATTCATACCCAATTCAAAACCTTTGATGAAATTTACAAAGTATTGGGGTTTAATTACCAATTACTTTCTTATTCTAGTGAATTCTTTTCTTGAATTAGCAGCAAATTTTGGTGGAAATTGGATTTAGTTGAAGGTAGCCATGAATTTTCTATTTTCATTTGTTTACTGTATGGTATGCTTTGAGAAGATGGAGCAAATGAAAACTTCATACAGTTAGTTTTCTCAAGCCAGAAGGTTCTAGGTAATAGGCTAATGGATCAATTCATACCCAAATGAGCCTAAGTGTAAAAATACTTAGTGAAAAATAACAAAGTGAATGTATACATTTTACCTATTTTATAACTATATGCACAAATTCTTTTATTTGAAAGCCAATAAAATGTATACATCTTATTTGTATGCAATTGAACTTGTTATTAGAACAAAATAAAATTTATTTTAATTATATAAATATATTTTTAACAATAAAACCCTAGTTTTGACAATATTTTACAATTTACACTATTTTAGTGTAAAAACGCTATTTTTAAAGCACAACTTGTTCAAAAATTATTTTCTTTGTCAGACAAATCATTTTAACTTTATTGAATCATCAAAATATTATTTTCAAATAATATTTCATCTTTTATTTTAATAAAATACATATTTTCTTCATATTTCTCCTTTTATTTTCAATAAAAAGTTAATATTGGCAATAATTACCAATATTATTACATTGACTCAATTAAAATCCAATAAATGATTATTTTCACTCCAAATCCTCAAAATAAAGTTTTTAAAACTTTATTTTCATCAATTTATATTTATTTCAACAATTAAATGTTGAAATGCATTACTTGATTAATTTATTAACTCAAATTACCAAAAATTCCAATATTTTCAATTTATTAACCAAATCTCCATATAATAAAATTTTAAACTAAAGATTTAACTCCAAAC
The DNA here is from genome assembly GCA_030737815.1 of Allium fistulosum. Lineage (NCBI taxonomy): Eukaryota > Viridiplantae > Streptophyta > Magnoliopsida > Asparagales > Amaryllidaceae > Allium > Allium fistulosum. Next base: position 335,131,735 of record CM060906.1, read on the forward strand.
ACATTGTTTATTGGAAATAAAAAAAATTTAACAAATTTTAACTTCTCTATTTCATTTTATTCTCAATATTAAATTACAACTATCGTTATAATTTAATATCATCGGTAATCACCAATACTAGGGTTGTTACAGAAGCGTCGACCTTTGCAGTTGACCGGTCGCCCAAGGGTGGTCGATCGCTTGGCAACGATAGTTGCCAATGGCGGCTAGGGTTTTATGTTATGTTTTATTCGGTTGTGCGCTCCAGATTTACCCATTTCCTACCTAATTCCATCCTACAGTTCTAGTGCATTTCAACGCCTATAAATAGAACACTATCCTCTCCACTTTTATTTATATTATTTTGGGGAATACGATGAAACTCCACTATTGCTATCTCTCTAATAATATTCAGAAACTCTGTAACGACCCATAATTTTTAGTGATTTTATTTATTAAATTAATTGAAATTTTGTGAAATTTAAACAATAAAATTTGGAAATAAAAATTTATTATTTGGAATACGTCTATTTTAATATAGCAACTGGTAAATTTTCATCTGATAATATTAAAGTTTATTTTCTTGTGAAATTCTATTTCAATTTAAGTCAGTTAATTTTTGATGAAAATAAAATGTTTTCCAAACTTGAATATTTTTATACAGTAAATTTCTAAATCATCTGCTGAGTGAAACATCAGTCTTCGTTTCGTCAAATTTGGATTTCTATTGCTCCGTTTATCTTAATTCTGGCAAAATAGCAGCATTTTCGGTACCGATTATCGACTTTTGATCGGATGATCGTGCCACTAATATCTGTGTACCGTTTCGATCGGCTCGTCGTATTGATCTCCGCCGTATGTTCAACTCTGCATTTTTGAGATCCGGTACACGCCGAAAAGAATAAACTGTTCATTGTAACGGTACCTTTAATTGTGACCGTTAATTCTCCTTTGGTTTCAAAATTTGAAGCGTACTATCCTATCAGGCAACAAATTGCTTTAATTATCTGCTCGTCAATCAAGTGTCCTGCTGTTACTTTTGAAATGAATTGCACGTTTCTTTACAGCCTGGAACCTACTCCAACCTTTATTTTTCCAAACGTTCAAATTTATTTTTCTGTACTTCTTCAATATTTATTGCTTTAATTATTTCTAATTTGACCTATGACTGTTATTATCCCCTATGTCATTTATAGCACGTTATATGTCCTTTTACTTCCTTCTGAAACGTTCAAAAAAAAAACTATATCTATTTTTTTTTTTCGCATACAGTTCTCCTCTTTTCAGATCTACTCTCCCCTTCTCTTCTTTCTACCTTCTGGTGCTTCATTTTTTCTTTCTTTCCCCGAGTCAATCTTGCTTGTGCCCGAGAAATAAGGCCTCCCCACCCGAAGTAAACTTATCTCCCCTTTCTCTTTCCTCTGTAACCCATCCTCATCCGATCCAACACCCTCCGCCGTTGCATCTCCAAGCACAACCAACCACGTCAGCCTCCACTTTCCACACATGCCCAAACCCGTATCCCACCTCGGCCAATACCCGAGCACCAACTGAGTTCTTCACCCAACCGCTTGGCGACCCATTCAATCCTCCACCGTTTCCACTGCCCCATCCACCCACGTGCCCTCCGAAACCCCACTCCCCTCACATCCTTCCTCCACCAAGCAGCCCACCTTCGACCTGCCCTACTTCAAAACCACCATTGCCGCTAGCTCCAGCCCCATCATTCCTCCCCGTGAACCGATAGCCTTCACTCGCCTGTAGCTCCTCACCTCCATCTCCCAGACAAACTGACCAAGGCCTCCTCACCGCGTTTTCCTTTTCCTGGTCCTCCACCTTTCTTTTGTCAGATCTCCATCAAGCAAACACCCAACTTCCTTCCTCTCCCCTCGGCCTGACTTCGCTCTTCACTGCCTTGCCCACTCATGGCTGAAACAGTAAGCACTCCAATATCCTTCTATTTATTTTATGATATTATACTATGTATGTTATAAAGTATGTATAGTTATAAAAGTTTATATATATATATATTATAGTTGGTATAGGTATATATATTTTTGATCTGAGAATTTATGTATGTTTTATTTTATTTCTTGTAAGTCTAGTATATCTATGGGTGGTCTGTTGAGTTTTGTGTATAAATTTATAACTGTTTATTTTTATATATGATATGTTATATATAATCTAGAGTCTACTATGTGTTTGCTCTTTTATATACAAGTTTATATATATACAATATTTGTATATTTTATTTAAGCCTATGTTAACAGATTTGAATCGGTTTTGAAAAAAAAAAACTTGTTTTAATTATAAACGTTTATATTTTATATGGTACTTGAAAGGCTGGGGTTGATAATTGGTTGGTCTGCAAATTACTCTGGGATATTTTTTTCAAATTGCTTGCTTTCGTATATAGTATGCATATGTGTAAGTTGTACGGTTTCATACATGATTTTACAAAAATATAATATTTGTATACCAGCCTGTATATAAAATACGTCTTTATATAGATATTATAAAGTTATATAAGAATCTTATATATGTACATTCTGTGCAATGAATTTTTATGTGTATTTAGTTGTATGTGTTAGTTATATGTAATTTATATTATATAATTTCAAATCTGTTATGAAGTATATTATGTATAATATATTTGTGATAAATAGTGAAAGAATAGTTTTGTTTCTTTGTTTCATATATTTTAATATATATATACATTTTTTACTGTTTATCTATCCATAGGTCGGCAATAGTTTTGCTTGAAAAGGTAATTCATATCTCATGCGTATGTATATTTTATTTGAGGTAGTTATATATATGTGAACTTTGTTTTCAAATTTTATATGCATATAGTAGGTTGGGATTTAACTATTGATTTGAAATAAAAGAAAATATATTGTTTTAACTAAATATATATATGTATATTTAATTCAACTCATATCAAGCTGATCCTTATTGTTTCATCGATTCCAAGCTTTCAGCTCTGCTGTCAAATTTGTGCCAATCTTACCTCGCTGTAGAATTCATTCTTGGATTCGTAACTCATCTTCAATTGTCTACCGCTCTAACCTCGAAAGGTGAGCAATCACTCACGATTAACGTTCTTTTATTAGTTAAATTTGATTTCATTTGAAATAGAAATTGAAATATGCTGCTGTAGTTATTTACATTGGTATATATGCTATTATCTATAACTGTTCACCTGTGACATCTGACACCAGTATCTAGTATTATATGCCTGTTATCACTATTATTTGTATCTATTCACCTGTGACATCTGACACCAGTATCTAGTATTATATGCCTGTTATCACTATTATTTGTATCTATTCACCTATGACATCTGACACCCGTATCTGTTATTTATACTGATGATATATGTCTGTTGTTATATATTTTTTAGTATCTGTTATCACTCTGCAAGTTCCTTGTTAGTATAGAATTCACTATGGGTTGAAATGATACATACCCGAACGGACTTTAGAATAGGAGAAAATCGTTATGGGTTGAAATGATAAACCCAAGCGATTTTCATTTGAATTGAAATTGGGATTATGGGTCGAAATGATATCTACCCGTATATATTTAAATTTCGGATTGAAATGATAAATATCCGCATCACTTATCCATATAATAAATATATATATACAAACGCCGTTGGTCCATATATATATATAAATATTTTGAAATTGAATTCTATGGTTTTGGAAAGAAATATATGGTTTTTAACAAATGTTGATTCTTAAAATTTTATATATAAATGGTAATGATATATATAGATTTAATAATGATACTTAATTTAATTAAGATGGATTTAATACATATAATATGTTAAGTATAAAATTTATCTATCAAAATAGATTTGGTAAAATTTTTGAATAAGTTAAGGTTGGGATGATAATTTGAATTTAGTAAAGAATTTTATTTAATTAAACCAATACAAAGCTTGTTGAAATTAGAATTTAAGATATGGTTTATAACTTGAGTTTGATTTAAATAATTTAATGAATATTTCTTGTAAAATTTTTTTTTTTAAAGAAATATTTAGTAAAAATGAAATTTAAGGCTAGTTAAATGATATTGAATTTATTAAGTGAATATTCCCTGGTTAGATAATAATAAAGTTAAATCAAGTGCTATATGAAACTGTTAAATTTAACTTTGGAAATGTTGAATATTAAAGCCTTGAAATATATCGAAAATTTAAATGGTATATTTAGAATTGAATTGAATTGATGAATTGAGCTTTGAATTAAAATGGGAAAATTTAGATTGAATTAAATTGGAATTTGAAATTTGAGTTGAAATGAAATTTGAAAATAGATATTTTGAAATGAAAATGATATTTTGATTTTGAAGTAAATAAAAATGACCACGGTGTTATAATGTATATTTCCACCTTGTAGATAGTTCTGAAGATCCTTAGAGGATGGTTATCCCAAACATCCTTTAAGTTACTTGTATTTTAGTGGATATTTCACTTGAGTTGGATTTATTTATATAAGAATGTTAATCCTGACTCGAGTGTTTTGTGTTTTGCTTTACGCTCGGGTCAGACTGAGTGATACAGCATTCGAGACTCACCTTTGGAGTTTGGAGCTTCGTTTGGAGATCCAACTTTTGATTCAGCTTCCAGCTTTCCAGTTGATTCGTTCACAGAAGTCATCTGTTGTATTGGAGACTTCACTACATTTGAGATATTCTGTTGTATTTTATTTCTAACTCTGATGTTTATATAGTAGCTTCATGAACTACTATTTTATCTATTCCGCTGCATATTATTGTATTACTCTGTGTCTGTGATTGATTTATTTACTGCATATGCTGAGTTTTGCCAAATTTAAATTAACAACGTGGTATTTTGAGCAATTCAATTCCGGCATGAGTGTCTACCTATGCACTTGTAATGGATGCGAATGGTCCAAAATATCGGGTCGTTACAGTTGGCATCAGAGCTTTGGCTCTAGGCGAAACTTAGCATATATTGTAAATTTCTTTACAGAATCACTTTCGTTCGAGTTTAATCTCTTCCTTTTGACTCGATTTCCTTTGAACTTTGGAACGTTCCCTACGGTTCCAAAAATTCATTCTTGTCTCTCTCGATTGGTATTCTTTTGATTCTGGAGTATCCCATAACTCCACTTCGAATGATCTCTATAAGAATAGGATCCCACCAATCTTTGAATGATTTGTGAAGGGGTGAAACTCCTTCACAATTGGCATTGATTCACCGGAGATTTCTATATCTTTGGTTTAGATGCCGCTAGCTCTTGCGATCGAATGTTGATTTTTCTTGGAATTCTGCATCGATCTTGTTCCTGAAGTCACGGTTGACCCGGTTAAGGTCGCCCGCGATTTTATATAAGTATATTCATCTTCTATTTTGAAATTAATTATCTCATTTTCGTTGAACTTATCTTCGAATCAGAATCCTATTTGATTAGAGTCCCTCTAAGTTGAATTTCTATCTTTGTTTTGAAATCCATTCTTGAATCATCCTTTTGAAAAATCGGGTTTATTCGTATTTTGGAAATTGTTTATATATCGAAATTTTTATAAGTATGATTATATTCTATATATAAAAGTGAAAATGTTTTCGATAAGGATTATATACCTTTTAAAAATAAGAATTTGGATTTTTGAAAGGATCTGAAATTATATAAGAAATTGATTTATATAAAAATGATATATAACTAAAGGGTTTGAAATTTGAAATTCGAGAATTGAACTCCGGTATTTTGAAATTGGTTTTAAGATTTTGAAATATATAATAATAGTATGATTTAAAAGTATTTTCCGAATAAGAAATGTTTCCAATGATTTTAATGAGTTTCGAATGATTTCGAAGAAATTCCAAAAGAAGTTTGAGAAAATAGAAGTCCAGAACTCACTTATGTCCCTGGAAAATAATTTCGGTGATGAGTGCACGCATCATCGACATTGATTTTCGAGTTTCATAGTGGGGAGAGGCCATTTTAGTAGCATTGCTACTCGAGTGATTTTGCGAAACCGATTTTGATTTCAAATTTCAAAGTATGATTTGATGTTCGAAAGATATATGTATATATATACTTGAAATGATTTGAAGTAAGCCGGTGTTCAGCCCTCGTGTTTCGAATTTGATATAAACCTATCTTTTGAAATTGACTTACAGATTGTTGCTGATTTCCAACTCTTGAATTTTAAAATGATTTCTTCAACTATTTTGAAGGTTCGAGCACTTCCAAATCAAGGTTAACTTTTCAAGGCTAAGAAATTTTGAAAAGTATAAAGTATATAAGTTTGGTATGTATGTTAAAGTATGTAGTAATATGATTTAAATAAGTGGAAACTGTTTTGTTAAGTAAATGAATAAGGCAATTTTAAATTTTTCTAAATATGAAATTTAGATTTGAAATGCTTTGAAAAGAATTTGGTCTTCAAAATATTTTGAATAAAATTTAGTTTAAATGTTTTAACTGGGTAACATCTTTATGAAACTATATATTTAACAAGTTGGAATAAATATATAGGTTGTACGTATGCCACTCGCATAATTAATTTGATCCAGGTTTGAGTACACAAGTTCGAGGTGAATTACACCATTTAGTGTTAGGATTTTTCATTCGATTCTTGATGGCGAATATTTGATATGGATTTTGGGCTTGATTCTAGAATTCTCTATCGTAGTATATGACTATGCAAGGAGACTGATGGCTTCTAGTCGAGAAACCATATCGAAATCCGCATTAGGGAAGTCGAATGGACAATACTAGTTCGAAAGCGAACTTGTGTGATCGAGCGAGCGATCAAAATGTGATTCTGCGAAATGATGACGTATGTACACTTTATATTCTAATATCATTGATATATTTTGACGCTGAAATTGAAAGCTGTTATGTAGAATATCTTTGCTTACTAAAAGAAAATTTCCAATTTAAATTAGAAAGATATATAACCCGTAAAAGCAAAGATATTCAATCCCATATGGCTCTTCATACAGCGAAATTTATTTTGGAAAATTTGATCCTTATATTAGATAGACCTTACGTAAGTATAAGATGATTTTGAAAACATTTGATTTTGGAGATGAATTGGTTGACTTAAATTATAGTGATTTGGAAATTTGGATTTATTTTCTAAATCTATTATTTTGGAAACTTTGAAACTAAAGATATTTAATTTGAGAAGAAATAATTTGGTGAAATTGTATATGATTTTGAAATTGAACTAATATTGAAACAAATTGAAATTTGAGAACCTTATGTTACTGAAAACTTGATTTGGGAGTTGTCGAACTTATATAAAATTGATTTGTATAAGTATGAAAGTGATTCGAAAACTATAGATTTGAAAAGGTACTCAATTTGAAAGTGAAATCTTATATAATTGAAGTCTATATAAGTATGATTTGATATACTACTGATTTTGGAAAGTATTTGATTTGAAAATTAAATCTTATATATAATGGATTTTATATAAGTACGATATTTGAAAGTGATTTGAAAAGGTACTATATGATACATATTTTCGAAGTAAAGATATGGAAAGTGCCTTCTGCTTGATATCCGATTTGTGGCCACATCTTGGATTCATTCTATCGATATTATTCTCTCTGATTTTGGTTTTCCGGATATGATACTCGAGTGTCCTTCGAATTCCATGGCGTTACCCATGGTCTTATTTTTCTCTCGTGACTGCATAGCGCAACTGCCTGGCTGAGTCTTGCCTAGGGGTACGGATTGTTTCCTGGGGGATCCAGGCGTAATCATTGTGTATCCTGCAATCTGTGTAGGTCGCGAATAGTAGCGCAAATGCTTGGCTGAGTCTTGCCTGGGGGTACGGATTGTTTCCTGGGGGATCCAGGCGTAACCATTGTGTATCCTGCATTCTACTAGTCATCATGGCGTAACTCGCAGGGCTGAGAAAGCTTACGGATATGGATTGTTTCCTGGGGGACCCAGGCGTAACCATTGTGTATCTGCGAACCATGGTTAGACAAAGGTTTTGTTTGTGTTTTGATTGGATTGTACTTTCCATATCTGTTTTTAAAAGTTTTTCCAGTATTTTCACTGGGTGTTGAAACAAGTCTACTAAGTACCTGGAGAATTCTAGCTTTGCGCCTGATCAACGCACTACCAGAGTCTACAGGAACGAGGATAAACTTGTTGAAACATCGAGTTATAAAAGTATTTTCGAAACGAAATTTGTTTCGTTATAAAGGTATTTTATTATAAAAGTATTTCCAACAAAGAAATTTTGTATTAATATTTGAAATTGAAATTATTATGATTCTAATTAACTATTTGTGCCCGATACTATTCTTTTGAATCTACCTTATCTGCTCAGCTTTATTTATTCACCTATATTCTGTTTTCCAAATCCTTCTTCTTTTCCTTGTTGACTATATTCTTTTAAAATATTGTTTTAGACTACATGGTTTAATAGAAACTTTAGTGTTATAAATATTTTGAGGTTATTAATTAAATAAAACAGATTTAAAGTAAATGATTATTGATTATTAATAATATTTGAAAAGTATCTTGAGAAAAAAAATTTAATAAATTATGAATTATGGATTTAATGTTTTCAAATAGCTTCTTTGTAAATATAAGTAATAATGTAAATAATTGTTTCAAATAGTTTTCATATAATTATAAAGGTGTTATTTAAACATATAAATGGTTTATAAAGAAAGCAAGAAACTTTACAAACGAGTTTTGAAAAGTATTAAAGTATTAAAAATAATTGATTTGCAAACGAAGTTTTCAAATGAATATTTCAAGTAAAATTTATATAATTTTAAATTAATTGTTTAATCTTAACTTTCAACCTATTTTTCTTTCTGGTTGTTTATATTCTTCTACCTCCTTTCTTTTCGGGGACGAAAAGTTTTGAGTGGGGGAGAGTGTAACGACCCATAATTTTTAGTGATTTTATTTATTAAATTAATTGAAATTTTGTGAAATTTAAACAATAAAATTTGGAAATAAAAATTTATTATTTGGAATACGTCTATTTTAATATAGCAACTGGTAAATTTTCATCTGATAATATTAAAGTTTATTTTCTTGTGAAATTCTATTTCAATTTAAGTCAGTTAATTTTTGATGAAAATAAAATGTTTTCCAAACTTGAATATTTTTATACAGTAAATTTCTAAATCATCTGCTGAGTGAAACATCAGTCTTCGTTTCGTCAAATTTGGATTTCTATTGCTCCGTTTATCTTAATTCTGGCAAAATAGCAGCATTTTCGGTACCGATTATCGACTTTTGATCGGATGATCGTGCCACTAATATCTGTGTACCGTTTCGATCGGCTCGTCGTATTGATCTCCGCCGTATGTTCAACTCTGCATTTTTGAGATCCGGTACACGCCGAAAAGAATAAACTGTTCATTGTAACGGTACCTTTAATTGTGACCGTTAATTCTCCTTTGGTTTCAAAATTTGAAGCGTACTATCCTATCAGGCAACAAATTGCTTTAATTATCTGCTCGTCAATCAAGTGTCCTGCTGTTACTTTTGAAATGAATTGCACGTTTCTTTACAGCCTGGAACCTACTCCAACCTTTATTTTTCCAAACGTTCAAATTTATTTTTCTGTACTTCTTCAATATTTATTGCTTTAATTATTTCTAATTTGACCTATGACTGTTATTATCCCCTATGTCATTTATAGCACGTTATATGTCCTTTTACTTCCTTCTGAAACGTTCAAAAAAAAAACTATATCTATTTTTTTTTTTCGCATACAGTTCTCCTCTTTTCAGATCTACTCTCCCCTTCTCTTCTTTCTACCTTCTGGTGCTTCATTTTTTCTTTCTTTCCCCGAGTCAATCTTGCTTGTGCCCGAGAAATAAGGCCTCCCCACCCGAAGTAAACTTATCTCCCCTTTCTCTTTCCTCTGTAACCCATCCTCATCCGATCCAACACCCTCCGCCGTTGCATCTCCAAGCACAACCAACCACGTCAGCCTCCACTTTCCACACATGCCCAAACCCGTATCCCACCTCGGCCAATACCCGAGCACCAACTGAGTTCTTCACCCAACCGCTTGGCGACCCATTCAATCCTCCACCGTTTCCACTGCCCCATCCACCCACGTGCCCTCCGAAACCCCACTCCCCTCACATCCTTCCTCCACCAAGCAGCCCACCTTCGACCTGCCCTACTTCAAAACCACCATTGCCGCTAGCTCCAGCCCCATCATTCCTCCCCGTGAACCGATAGCCTTCACTCGCCTGTAGCTCCTCACCTCCATCTCCCAGACAAACTGACCAAGGCCTCCTCACCGCGTTTTCCTTTTCCTGGTCCTCCACCTTTCTTTTGTCAGATCTCCATCAAGCAAACACCCAACTTCCTTCCTCTCCCCTCGGCCTGACTTCGCTCTTCACTGCCTTGCCCACTCATGGCTGAAACAGTAAGCACTCCAATATCCTTCTATTTATTTTATGATATTATACTATGTATGTTATAAAGTATGTATAGTTATAAAAGTTTATATATATATATTATAGTTGGTATAGGTATATATATTTTTGATCTGAGAATTTATGTATGTTTTATTTTATTTCTTGTAAGTCTAGTATATCTATGGGTGGTCTGTTGAGTTTTGTGTATAAATTTATAACTGTTTATTTTTATATATGATATGTTATATATAATCTAGAGTCTACTATGTGTTTGCTCTTTTATATACAAGTTTATATATATACAATATTTGTATATTTTATTTAAGCCTATGTTAACAGATTTGAATCGGTTTTGAAAAAAAAAAAACTTGTTTTAATTATAAACGTTTATATTTTATATGGTACTTGAAAGGCTGGGGTTGATAATTGGTTGGTCTGCAAATTACTCTGGGATATTTTTTTCAAATTGCTTGCTTTCGTATATAGTATGCATATGTGTAAGTTGTACGGTTTCATACATGATTTTACAAAAATATAATATTTGTATACCAGCCTGTATATAAAATACGTCTTTATATAGATATTATAAAGTTATATAAGAATCTTATATATGTACATTCTGTGCAATGAATTTTTATGTGTATTTAGTTGTATGTGTTAGTTATATGTAATTTATATTATATAATTTCAAATCTGTTATGAAGTATATTATGTATAATATATTTGTGATAAATAGTGAAAGAATAGTTTTGTTTCTTTGTTTCATATATTTTAATATATATATACATTTTTTACTGTTTATCTATCCATAGGTCGGCAATAGTTTTGCTTGAAAAGGTAATTCATATCTCATGCGTATGTATATTTTATTTGAGGTAGTTATATATATGTGAACTTTGTTTTCAAATTTTATATGCATATAGTAGGTTGGGATTTAACTATTGATTTGAAATAAAAGAAAATATATTGTTTTAACTAAATATATATATGTATATTTAATTCAACTCATATCAAGCTGATCCTTATTGTTTCATCGATTCCAAGCTTTCAGCTCTGCTGTCAAATTTGTGCCAATCTTACCTCGCTGTAGAATTCATTCTTGGATTCGTAACTCATCTTCAATTGTCTACCGCTCTAACCTCGAAAGGTGAGCAATCACTCACGATTAACGTTCTTTTATTAGTTAAATTTGATTTCATTTGAAATAGAAATTGAAATATGCTGCTGTAGTTATTTACATTGGTATATATGCTATTATCTATAACTGTTCACCTGTGACATCTGACACCAGTATCTAGTATTATATGCCTGTTATCACTATTATTTGTATCTATTCACCTGTGACATCTGACACCAGTATCTAGTATTATATGCCTGTTATCACTATTATTTGTATCTATTCACCTATGACATCTGACACCCGTATCTGTTATTTATACTGATGATATATGTCTGTTGTTATATATTTTTTAGTATCTGTTATCACTCTGAAAGTTCCTTGTTAGTATAGAATTCACTATGGGTTGAAATGATACATACCCGAACGGACTTTAGAATAGGAGAAAATCGTTATGGGTTGAAATGATAAACCCAAGCGATTTTCATTTGAATTGAAATTGGGATTATGGGTCGAAATGATATCTACCCGTATATATTTAAATTTCGGATTGAAATGATAAATATCCGCATCACTTATCCATATAATAAATATATATATACAAACGCCGTTGGTCCATATATATATATAAATATTTTGAAATTGAATTCTATGGTTTTGGAAAGAAATATATGGTTTTTAACAAATGTTGATTCTTAAAATTTTATATATAAATGGTAATGATATATATAGATTTAATAATGATACTTAATTTAATTAAGATGGATTTAATACATATAATATGTTAAGTATAAAATTTATCTATCAAAATAGATTTGGTAAAATTTTTGAATAAGTTAAGGTTGGGATGATAATTTGAATTTAGTAAAGAATTTTATTTAATTAAACCAATACAAAGCTTGTTGAAATTAGAATTTAAGATATGGTTTATAACTTGAGTTTGATTTAAATAATTTAATGAATATTTCTTGTAAAATTTTTTTTTTTAAAGAAATATTTAGTAAAAATGAAATTTAAGGCTAGTTAAATGATATTGAATTTATTAAGTGAATATTCCCTGGTTAGATAATAATAAAGTTAAATCAAGTGCTATATGAAACTGTTAAATTTAACTTTGGAAATGTTGAATATTAAAGCCTTGAAATATATCGAAAATTTAAATGGTATATTTAGAATTGAATTGAATTGATGAATTGAGCTTTGAATTAAAATGGGAAAATTTAGATTGAATTAAATTGGAATTTGAAATTTGAGTTGAAATGAAATTTGAAAATAGATATTTTGAAATGAAAATGATATTTTGATTTTGAAGTAAATAAAAATGACCACGGTGTTATAATGTATATTTCCACCTTGTAGATAGTTCTGAAGATCCTTAGAGGATGGTTATCCCAAACATCCTTTAAGTTACTTGTATTTTAGTGGATATTTCACTTGAGTTGGATTTATTTATATAAGAATGTTAATCCTGACTCGAGTGTTTTGTGTTTTGCTTTACGCTCGGGTCAGACTGAGTGATACAGCATTCGAGACTCACCTTTGGAGTTTGGAGCTTCGTTTGGAGATCCAACTTTTGATTCAGCTTCCAGCTTTCCAGTTGATTTGTTCACAGAAGTCATCTGTTGTATTGGAGACTTCACTACATTTGAGATATTCTGTTGTATTTTATTTCTAACTCTGATGTTTATATAGTAGCTTCATGAACTACTATTTTATCTATTCCGCTGCATATTATTGTATTACTCTGTGTCTGTGATTGATTTATTTACTGCATATGCTGAGTTTTGCCAAATTTAAATTAACAACGTGGTATTTTGAGCAATTCAATTCCGGCATGAGTGTCTACCTATGCACTTGTAATGGATGCGAATGGTCCAAAATATCGGGTCGTTACAAACTCCGTAGAAATTCAGGTAAGGATTCAACTTATTTCTTCCTCCAATCTATTCTTATCTTATTCTTCCCCAATTATTCTGAATCTAATAAATATATATACCTCTTCCCTATTGTGTCTATATATATACACATATGTATACATACATACATACATACATACATACATACATACATACATACATATATATCAAAAGAGAGAAATTCTAAAAGAGATCGGAAGACTACAAATCCATTTTGGTAAAGCTAAGCCTAATCTGTGAGTGGAAACCTTAGTATTTCTTTTCAACAATTGTTCAGTGTATTTCTTTTGGATTTGAATATGTCTTAGGGATTTTAAGATTTTGAAAATATGATAGATAAAATCCCACAAGATTCCTTTTTATTTCGAAGTGTCAATTCTATGTTGAGATACTCAATTATTTATGTTAATTTGATTGGATTTGTTTCGTTTATGCAATTTTTGATAATTTCATAAACTATTCCACTTCTCCTTCTTCTTTGGGTCAATTATGATCCTTCAATAAAATAAGAGGTTTAGATTACGAATTCTATTCGTAGTTTACACCACTTATTCTTATCTATTTCTTTGTAAAAATAGGAGATGAGTAGGATATCGGGTTTAGATTGCAATTCTTATTGTTTAAGATTTTTCATTGAATTGGTGTAATAAATTGAGTTTCTATTTTATTTACAAGTCTATTATTGTAGTTTTAGTTATGAATATTTATTCCCTGCTTTGGACATTATAATTCCATGAAACCTTGGGAAATTGAAGAAAAAAGACTTATAATAATAATTGGTTAAGGAATTAACATTTAACGCTAGTTTAGGGCGTAAAATCTATGTGTTTAAAACTTGTTAGGCGCGAATATTTATTTGTCTCTATTTACGTGATTAACGTATAATTATTGCGTATATGACATAGTTGAGTAGGCATTTATTAACATTTATTTCCCCCATTAGGAAGGTAATTGATTTTGAGGCGAAAATAAGAGGAAACTCTTATATAGCCTAATTATTATTCTAAGGCATAATAAGGAAGATTCCTTATAAGGCCTCATTTATGAAATGGTGAGATGAGAGAGAGAGAGAGTGTGTGTGTGTGGAGAGTAATTGATTTATCGCTAAGTCATAGGGACGTAAGGCCAATAGAGTTACATGACGAAAGTTTGCCCATCACTATGAGATTAGGCATAAGATTTGTTGATATTCCTCAAGTACCAGATGAGATTAGGCATAAGATTTGTTGATATTCCTCATGATCAGAATGCCAAGGCAAGCAAGTCCTAACACCTGTTAAAGAAATCAAAAGATTTTTACGTTTTTCTTAGGATTTTGAGAAACATAAAAATCTAATGGAAGGCTTTTTATATAATCAAATGGTAACATTTAACCTTTATAATATTGTAAGAAGATTTTCTATATAAAGTTAAAATAATCTATATTGATAAATTTATGAAACTCATAAAATTGATAAAATGTTATCGATTAAGGTATACAAATGAACTAAACTAAAGATTAATAAAGAAATATAAAATATACTTACCTTCAAATCCTTTGGCATGTTGTTACTTCAAGGCCCATGCAAGAACCAATTTAAACAACCATAAAACATTCTTGTTTCAGTTGCTTAATTATTTATTGTATAAGATTGTGTGTTGTCCTCTATGAGAGTCAAACTCAAATAGTAATACAAGAATATGGATATTTGATCCATATTCAATCACATATAAATGTATGTACAACCACTGAAACATTCGCACCTCAATCACTTTATTGTTTATTTGTATAAGACTATGTATTGTCTTCTATGGGTGTCTAACTCTAATAGCATTACAAGAACATGGATATTTAATCCATATTTAATCACATATAAATATTATATGGTAACGATCGTGGTTCATAGTGTATGATACTTCAATGAAATTAGTACATCGAAAATTAGCAAATAAACCACAATGTAAAATCATGTATTCTATACGATTGGTTACAATAAGGATCACCTTTGAATGGTTTGACTATTTTGGAAAGGAAAGCAAATCTATGAGAGTGGATGTAAATTAGGCATGGTTAGGATGAAGAAGGCAAATGGCTACCTCTGCTTCATAAAAAGACATCGGAAATGAGAATTGTATAAAATACTAAAAAGATATTTGATATTAAATGAGAAACGTGATTTCTATTTCAATATTGTTATACTATAGGAAATTATTTTCTATAAAGTTTATTTCTATGTGTTTAAGATATTTGATAAAAAACTCTCAACTGTAACTAGTTAAAAAATAGCCCATAGTAAGTTTAAATCAAGCTTCATATTTCATATGCTAGTTTAGTAATGGAAAAAATAGTGGGAGCATGTCATATAATACTTAGCAAAGGATGGATCAAAAACAAAAAATTATTTTTGTAAGGATATTAAATATTATTATGAAATAATAATTTTTTTCGGTATTGGCTGAAAATAAATATTAGTTTATTTTGTGATGAATATTTTGAATAATTATTGCGATGACTTGGATTTTCGGACCAGTTAAAATCATCGATACCTATCCGTTCTAAAAACCACTAATGAAAACTACCAATTTAATGCATAATATTATTTTAATAAATATACAACACCACTAAATGTATAAGATACAATTTTAATAATATAACTTATCATAGTAATCATTTATTCTACTAGGTGTGCTTTAAATACATAAAAAGCAAATACAATAAATCTACCGCTGCACAACTCCAATGTGAAAGACAGCCATAGTCATTCCTACAAACTCAATAAACAAGTCAATGTGGAAATAAATGATAAGTAGGATAGATGCAACAAACACATGATAATTAGCGAACAATAAACATGAAAAAGATATATTATTACTGGGGTTGCGTCACTACCACTTGTGACTGCCTACGTACTTCTATCTAACTGGATACCCAATTAGATACAGGATCAAGCAAACATAGTTATCCTATTCACAAATAGGACTCAAGGAGCCTACGATGCACAAACAATATGCAATTTCCAAACCACCCCTTAGGCTTAATATTTATATTTAGATTTATGAAATCTAATTAACCTTATTATTTTCAAAATATAATCCTTTTAGAAAATAATCTGTTCGAAATAAATTCCAAGTTTCGTTCCAAATCCTTTTGAAATAATAATATATATCTTTTATATCAAATCATACTTTTCTTGAGGATTTAAGTCAAAAACTTTTCAAAACCAGTATAATTACTCTGTATAATAAAATAGTGGTGTATTAGACATATTTATTTGGAAATCCAAAAATACTTAACAATGAAAGCATATCAAACTTTATGCAACTAGATCGAGAGGTTTCTCCTAATAACAAGGCAACTGGATCCCAGCCTCTCCAAAATAAATAAATAAAGTGTATCCCTCTATACAAAGAGTGGACTATACCCAAGGTTACATGAACCCTCTTACCCACTTTTTAGTTATGGGTTACACGAATCATCGGTAACATAACAAATCATTTTGTTTCCCGAAGTAACAAATCATTTTGCAATAATAATCACAAATACTTTCAAACACACTATTGTTTATTTCCTCAAAGTCTTTTCGAAATCAATTTCAAACCACTGGGATTTATGTTCTCGAAATTCTCTTTATTTATAAGACACGTTTATTAATACCTTTATATAAATCACTTTTATATAAAATTACTTCAAAATATTTACTCACTTCAAAAATATCTATTTTCAAATATTTCTATTTCTTTTCAAATAAACCATTTCATTTAAAAGATAAACATCTTTAAAATTATAATAAACATATATTATTATAACAATTTCTTAATCAAAATTTTTTGTCGAACACCTTATGTCGAACTGTGAAAC
Organism: Allium fistulosum; assembly: GCA_030737815.1. NCBI lineage: Eukaryota > Viridiplantae > Streptophyta > Magnoliopsida > Asparagales > Amaryllidaceae > Allium > Allium fistulosum. Next base: position 335,148,981 of record CM060906.1, read on the forward strand.
TATAATCACAAGGTGTTCGTATCTACCCAACCCATGCATATGGAAATTAATTGCTCATAAATTGGCCGAGCACAATTCAAACAGTCAAACAAAAAATAATAATAACACATTATTACCAACAATTCAAAAAAATTGAGTAATAACACATAAATCAGAATTAATTGGTATATATAAATAAATGTCCAAATTTATATAATAACAGAACTAGGATTTATTCTGCTAAATCAATGTCAATAATGAAGTATACTTAACTTGTTCCTGATATTTCAACTTATACTATTCATCTCCCAAGAGTGAAGCTAGGTAAGTTAGGGCACTGGTTGCATCAAAGCCTTGCCTAGACACTTCATTCTTGAATCTTACAAATAGATAAGTCTACTTCTTGGCTTTAAGCGTTAAGCAAAGTTAATTACCTTTTTCAAAACTTATATAATTTTCAAAAATAGATTTAAACATGAAACCCATTTTAAAACACTCTAATACAAGTTAGAAAACAACCCTAAAAAGATTAGAGAAAATATTTAATTTAAATATCATTTTTGCACAATTTATAGTTTCAAATAGCAAAGATAACATTTCTAGAAATGTCGTCTAAAGTTTTGTTACATATTTTAAACTTATTTTGTTACAACTTTGCGCCTAGTTTACGACAGCTTATCAAATGATTTTTGATCCATTCGTTTTACAATATTTATTATAACTTGGGTACTTAGAAATCATGAGGAAAAATCTCAAAGAATATCTTTTATTTTATTTATAGAAATTTCTGAAATTAAGGTAATTCACGGAAGTGCTCATATAATGACTATTTGCTATAGCTTTGCCATTTCATTCAACTAGCTATCAAATGATTTAAGCTTCCAAACTTTAAAGAATAATATATTATTTACTTGGTTAAATGGTAAAGAAACCCCTAAAGAAGTTCTATAAAAATAAACGTTATTTCCCAAAAACAAGGAATTTAAAAGTGTCGTTATAGCGACTATTTTTTATTAACCTTTATAACTTTAATTTGCATTTTCTAAAACTTTTTAAAACATATACTTTGTTTTTAAAACATTTATAAAAGTGTATAAATCAGCCAAAGCAATTTATATCAAAATATGTTATTAAATCGCCATTTTTCGCAATTTAAAGTTAAGAGACTTCAAAGTGCATTTACAGCGACTATCGCTATATGGACAATTCCGTATTCAATTCAATATTTAGTGTCATTCCATTTTATACACATATATGATTCTAAACTCAAACCATATCACTACTAAACATGTATTAACATATGTACTAATAATCATGTCCATTTTAAATGTTTGAATGTGCTTGATTTAAACAACATAATTTAAATCTCTTTAAGGCGACTAATTCAACAAATCACATGCTTTTTATAATTAAAGGTCATAACTTTAAGTAGTTAATGTATATTATTATATTTAATAGCAAGCAATTTTAACAAGCATTAATATCAAGTAACTAACTTCATTCAAAGTGAGGATAAATCACTTTTATTTAACCTATTTATTTCCTACCAATATTCAATCAATCAACACTTCCTACTCCAACCTAAACATCTCCAAAACCCTCACAAGGCTATGGACTTGGATCATCAAAATAGGGCACGGCCTTGACCACCACCACCTTAGCTCACGTCCTTACCTCCTTCACCACAAGAGAGTGAAAGAGTGGAATGGTGAGAAATGAAGTGCACATTCTCATCTATTTATAAGCTTAGGAATTTAGTGGAAAAGATTAGAAAACCCCCTCCTCTTCCATGCATAAGAACATGCACACCATACTCTTACTCCACCATGCTCTTACACCACCACTCTCCTTAAATCACTCCACCATTTAACGGTCCTTTAGTACCATTTGTTCCCTTAATCTAATATGCTTACTTTAGTTAATTTGTGGTTAACTTGTATGCGTTTAATTCTTGTTTATATGTGCATATGTTTCCTTACTAGTTGCAAAATATTTATACAACTTGTATTGAATAAAAAGTTGATTCTTTATAAAACATTTTTCGGTCACATTTTCAGTATTTTTTCAAAGTGTATATTTTCGTAAACACATTTCAAAAATAAGTTATCTATCATTAGTTATTAATTAGAAAGTGTTTAACAATGTTATAAAGTCATATTTAATCAAATTAAATCTTAAATACAAATATTTAAATAATTCAGATATTTAAATACGAAGTGTTTGAAATTCTTGGTCGTTACATTCTTCCCCCTTAAAAGAATTTCATCCCTGAAATTCTAGGGATGAAAAAATATAACGAAAACCAAACAATTAACAAAAGCTAAGCATACCAAAAATAATATCACCCATAACTCTAGTCGTAGGTACTTTGCCTTATCCTATCCATTTTTATTTATTAAATTAAGATAGTTTCATTTAAAAATTCCTAGGTTGATTTACTAGCCTAGACAAATTTTAACCTAAGCTCTAATACCAACTGTGACGACTCAAATTTTTGAACCAGTCAAAATCGTCGAAAATACATCCGTTCTAAAAACTACCAATTTAATACACCTAGGATACAATTTTAATAATACAACTTATCAGAGTAATCATTTATTCTACTAGTTTATGCTTTAAACACATACAAAATCAAATACAATAAATCTACCACTGCACAAGTCTGATGTGAGAGACAACGATAGTCATTCCTGCAAACTCAATAAACAAGTCAATGCTGAAATAAATGATAAGCAGGAAAGATGCAACATACACATGATAAATAGCGAACAATAAACAGGAAAAAGATATATTATCATTGGAGTTGTGTCACTTCCACTTGTGACTGCCTTTATACCCTTATCTAATTGGATACCCTATTAGATACATGATCAAGCCAACGTAGTTCTCATATTCAAAAATAGGACTCAAGGTGTAACGACCACGACTTTCTCTCCATAGAAAGTCGTATCGCTAATAAGAAAGAAAGGGGTGAGAAGTAGAAAAGAAGAGAAAGAGAAAGAAAACAACACAAATACTCACAGCGGAAACGAACAAAATATAATATATCACATAACTATTACATAGTATCATATACAATACTTATATATGTCACAGAGATTCAACATGCAATCCTATTTTATTTTAAGTTTAAAAGTTACTCACCATTAAAATGGAGACAGAGCCTATCTTTTGAAAACTGTTTTTGATTTTGAAACCTTTAAACTGAATGTTGGCTACTGAGTCTTGCATGCATGATAACATCTTGTTTGTTGAGATGTGTGTTGCTTAGATTCCAGAATTTCTTCCAGACTAAAGAACATGCAGGCTTTGAAAAAGAATTACAGGCTGGCTTTCTTGAGTTGATTCCAGATTTAAAATGAATGCAAGCAGTTTTTGATTTCAGATCTGTAACTTGGTTACAGATCTTATGTTTTGAGGAAGATTTGATTACAGACTTTGATTTTGTTTGAGGTATTTAATTCTCTGATTTGTTTCAGATTTGAATTAGAGGAAAGATCTGAATTCTCTTGGTTTTGAAAAAGAAATTCCAAAGAATGAATTGAAGGAAATGTATATGTTTTTATAAGTTAATATGTAGTTTATTAAAAATAAAAATAAAAGAAAACTAAAATTTAAAAACTTGCCATTTGTCATTTAGAGTTGTTAATAAATTTACACTTGTTATGTAGGTGTCTTTATAGATTTACACATGTCATTTAAGTAACACTTATTCATTTTAAATGTAAATAAAGCCTTTTCTTAATATTTAAATACTTATCTATATATATAAAAGAGAAACAAAAACTAATTACATTTATAAATAAAAGTTTATACAAATATTATAAAATCCAAAACAATTTAAATATATATATTCTTTTGAATTTCAAAACTTTAAATTCAAGCTTAAATAAAATTAAATCCTAAGATTCAATTTAAAAGTTAAGTTATATATATATATATACACAACTACTTATCAATTTAAAAATAACAATTCCATAGTCTTTAAAATCTATTCATATTTATAGAAATAATATATTATACTTACTATTTGAAATTAACATATTTGATATTTAAAATAATTTATCTAAGAGATTATATTATCAAGTAATATTTTAAAAAGAAATAAAACAAGCCTTTTTGTTAAATCTTATTTATTTAAACTTAAGTTAAAATATCTCTTAAACAAAAATATTTACTTAGAGTATATTTAAAACTATAAAATTATTAATTTAAATAACTTTGAAAAGTCATATTAAATTAAATCTAAATTCCCAATTTTTCCAAAGCTTTCTATTTATAATATATATAAATAAATATATATATTCAAATAGAAAATTCTTATTAACTTTTTAAAAGATAAAATTACAAATAAATACTTATTTAATCAGATTATTAAATTAAATTCAAATCTTATTATCAAAGATCATCAATATCAATTTAATTATTCAACAGATTATTAAATTGATATTGTTAAAATTTCCGGGATATTACATTCCTCCCCCCTTAAAATAATTTCGTCCCCGAAATTTAAACAAAGGTAATTTAATAATCTTATTAAAGATTTAAATTTAAAACATAAGCATATACTATCATCCACATGCTAATAACCATAGCAGACAAATCATCCAATCAAACAATTCAAACTATCTAGACTAAATTCTAGATAAAATTCCTCGAGTTTCCCCAAGTATATATATATACCGGGATACTCGCTCTACAAACAATCTAAACTATTAAGCTATAGATCTCCTACACATCTAGATCTATAGAACTAAACAGAATATCAGACTACAGACGAGTCTGACTCAACTACCAAACTTCCCAAAACTGCAGATTCTAAAACCAAAGATAGATCAAATACGTACTCCCTCAGAGATACGTAAAACTCAATGAATTCCAGTTATCCAAACTGACAATTCAATTCAGAAGTCCAAATACTTATCCAAATCAGAACACAGACGAGATCCAAACATAACTCTACTTCACAACATCAGTAGATTCCAAACTTACTTCTCCCATCCAGAGATACACTCCAAACTGCTTTCGCTGCTCAACTCTGATCTGAGGTAGAACACAAGCACAGACTGGACAACTCACTTCTAAAAATAAGGTTCACTGATCCATAAAGAAAACTCAGATACTCCAGCAAAACTTGAGTTGCTTCGCCAACTCCATCTCTAGGAAACATTCTTCCACTAGACTGAACCACCGGTATCACTCCTGGAATCCAAGTCGATAAGAAAACTCAACCTTCAGATGCGGACAAACTTCTGACTTCTCTGAAGACATCCAGAAAAACTCTGACAACCCAAGAGAACACTCAGACAATCGCAAGTCACTTTTGCGATCAACCCAACCTAATTCCAAACAGACTGTTCTCTCTTTACCAATCAGAACATCTTACACTTATTTATCCAATTTATCGAAGAAATGGATCCACTCTGCTGCTTCTAAACTTCACTTCCAGAAAAACTGCTCAGCTAGAAAACTTCTTGCCATCACAGAACACTCCGAGCTGTACTGCTGACACTGATGCCAAGGACTTCCTATTCCAAAGATCTTCGAGAAACTCGAACTCCAAACCAAACAGAAACACCGTGCTGAACTCAGCCACAACACCGAAGCATACACACTTCCTTAATCTTGTTCCAAAGAAAACATCTTCGGGAACATCCATCGTCACTGTATCTCATCATACAGCTACTATTACCTGAGGTATCAAGGTACCATCACTCGCTTCTGTTCAACCGACAGATCCAACCTTACTCATCCAAACTTCAAAGATAAACTCCGAACCTTTAAAAGGTTTCCTTCAGAGATCGATGAAATCCTTTACCATAGCAAAGCTTACTCGAGACGGTATTAGGTCTACAGTCTCGACAGATACACTTCCAACCTCAATACTCAGACTCCAACCATTGGTAGTCGTGTTACACACACCACTACCCTATCTACCTTTATATCCTATATTGGAAAACCCGAACAGGTAACCCAACAAATAGGTAGAAATATATATATATATTTAAAATGATACTTTTTATATAGAAATTATTTCTGGGTAAATTATTTCATTTACCTCTTTAAAACAATATTGTGTCCGTTGGCCTGGTTCAAGTGTTTAGAGATCCCTATCAATAACGTTAGCTACTCGTATTGACCAGAATCCATATACCACTCAACCGATCAATTAACACAATATAAAACTATTTTTATATAACTAACAATTACGCGCTCTCAAGATAGACACCACTTCAGAGCCTAGGTATTCACTCAACCTACTGCTCTGATACCACTGTAACGACCAAGGCTTTCTCTCCATAGAAAGTCGTATCGCTAATAAGAAAGAAAGGGGTGAGAAGTAGAAAAGAAGAGAAAGAGAAAGAAAACAACACAAATACTCACAGCGGAAACGAACAAAATATAATATATCACATAACTATTACATAGTATCATATACAATACTTATATATGTCACAGAGATTCAACATGCAATCCTATTTTATTTTAAGTTTAAAAGTTACTCACCATTAAAATGGAGACAGAGCCTATCTTTTGAAAACTGTTTTTGATTTTGAAACCTTTAAACTGAATGTTGGCTACTGAGTCTTGCATGCATGATAACATCTTGTTTGTTGAGATGTGTGTTGCTTAGATTCCAGAATTTCTTCCAGACTAAAGAACATGCAGGCTTTGAAAAAGAATTACAGGCTGGCTTTCTTGAGTTGATTCCAGATTTAAAATGAATGCAAGCAGTTTTTGATTTCAGATCTGTAACTTGGTTACAGATCTTATGTTTTGAGGAAGATTTGATTACAGACTTTGATTTTGTTTGAGGTATTTAATTCTCTGATTTGTTTCAGATTTGAATTAGAGGAAAGATCTGAATTCTCTTGGTTTTGAAAAAGAAATTCCAAAGAATGAATTGAAGGAAATGTATATGTTTTTATAAGTTAATATGTAGTTTATTAAAAATAAAAATAAAAGAAAACTAAAATTTAAAAACTTGCCATTTGTCATTTAGAGTTGTTAATAAATTTACACTTGTTATGTAGGTGTCTTTATAGATTTACACATGTCATTTAAGTAACACTTATTCATTTTAAATGTAAATAAAGCCTTTTCTTAATATTTAAATACTTATCTATATATATAAAAGAGAAACAAAAACTAATTACATTTATAAATAAAAGTTTATACAAATATTATAAAATCCAAAACAATTTAAATATATATATTCTTTTTAATTTCAAAACTTTAAATTCAAGCTTAAATAAAATTAAATCCTAAGATTCAATTTAAAAGTTAAGTTATATATATATATATACACAACTACTTATCAATTTAAAAATAACAATTCCATAGTCTTTAAAATCTATTCATATTTATAGAAATAATATATTATACTTACTATTTGAAATTAACATATTTGATACTTAAAATAATTTATCTAAGAGATTATATTATCAAGTAATATTTTAAAAAGAAATAAAACAAGCCTTTTTGTTAAATCTTATTTATTTAAACTTAAGTTAAAATATCTCTTAAACAAAAATATTTACTTAGAGTATATTTAAAACTATAAAATTATTAATTTAAATAACTTTGAAAAGTCATATTAAATTAAATCTAAATTCCCAATTTTTCCAAAGCTTTCTATTTATAATATATATAAATAAATATATATATTCAAATAGAAAATTCTTATTAACTTTTTAAAAGATAAAATTACAAATAAATACTTATTTAATCAGATTATTAAATTAAATTCAAATCTTATTATCAAAGATCATCAATATCAATTTAATTATTCAACAGATTATTAAATTGATATTGTTAAAATTTCCGGGATATTACACAAGGAGCCTACGAGAACAAAAAAATATGCAATTCCCAAACTACCCCTTAAGCTTAATAGTCACATTTAGAATTATGAAATCTAATTAACTTTATTATTCTCAAAATATAATCCTTTTAGAAAATAATCTCTTTGTACTAAATTCCCAGTTTTTGTTTCAAATCCTTTTGAAATATTAATATATATCTTTTATATCAAATCATACTTTTCTTTAGGATTCAAGTCAAAACCTTTTCAAAACCGGTGTCGATTACTCTGTATAATACAATGGTGGAGTATTGGATATATTTATTGGAAATCCAAAAATACTCTACTATAAAAGCATATAAAGCTATATGCAACTAGATCGGGAGGTTTCTCCCAATATCAATGCAACCGGGTCCTAGCCTCTCTAAAATAAATAAATAAAGTATATCCCTCTATACAAACAGTGGACTATACCCATGGTTACATGAACCCTACTGCCCACTTTTTAGTTATGGCTTACCTGAATCATCGGTAACATAATAAATCATTTTGTTTCCCGAAGTAACAAATCATTTTGCACTAATAATCATAAATACTTTCCATCACAGTATTGTTTATTTCCTCAAAATATTTTCGTAATCAATTTCAAACCACAGGGATTTAAGTTCTCAAAATTCTCTTTATTTATAAAACACATTTATAAATACCTTTATAAAAATCACTTTTATATAAAATCACTTTAAAATGTTTACTCACTTCAAAAATATTTATTTCCAAATGTTTCTTTTTCTTTTCAAATAAACCATTTTATTTAAAAGATAAACATCTTTAAAATTATAATAAGCATATTTTATTATAACAATTTCTTAATCATATATTTTCATCGAATACCTTATAGTCAAAATGTTAAATTATAATCACAAGGTGTTCGTATCTACCCAGCCCATGCATTTGGAAATTAATTGCTCATAAACTGGCTAAGCATGATTCAAACAGTCAAACAAACAATAACAACAACACATTATTATCAACAACTCAAAAAATTGAATAAAAACACATAAATCAGAATTAACTGGTATTGATAAATAAATGTCCAAATTTATACAATAGTAGAACAGGGATTTATTCTTCTAAATTGATGTCATTAATGAAGTATATTTAACTCGTTTCCAATATTTCAACTTATACTATTCCTCGCCCAAGTGTGATAAGTTAGAGCATTGGTTGCATCAAAGCCTTGCCTAGGCACTTTATTCTTGAATCTCACAAATAGATAAGTCTGCTCGTTGGCTTTTAGCGTTAAGCAAAGTTAATTATCTTTTTCAAAACTTATATAATTTTCAAAAATATATTTAAACATGAAACCCATTTGAAAACACTCTAATATAAGTTAGAAAATAACCCTAAAAAGATTAGAGAAAAATATTTAATTTAGATATCATTTTTACACAATTTATAGTTTCTAATAGCAAAGGTAGCATTTCTAGAAATGTTGTCTAATTTTTTTTTACGGATTTTAGATTTATTTCGTTACAGTTTTGTGCCTAGTTTTCGATGCCTTAACAAATGATTTTTAATCTATTCTTTTTATAATATTTAGTCTACTTTGGGTACTTAAAAACGATAAATAAAAATTCCAAAGAATATCTTTTAACTTTTTTATAGAAATTTCTGAAAATAAGGTATTTTACCAATAAACGACTATTTCGCTATAGCTTTGTCACTTTGTTCAACTAGCTATCAAATGGTTTAAGCTTTAAAACATTTACAATAACAATAATATATCATTTACTTGTTTAAATGCTAAAGAAACCCTTAAGGAATTTTCTACAAAAATAAACCTTATTTCCCAAAAACAAGGAATTTAAAAGTGTCATTATAGCGACTATTTTGCTTCTAACCTTTATAACTTTGGTTTGTATTTTCTATAACTTTTGAAGCCATATACTTTGCTTTTCAAAACACTTATAGAAGTGTATAAATCAACCAAAATAAGTTATATCAAAATATATTATTAAATCATAATTTTTCACAATTTAAAGTTAAAGGACTTCAAAGTGCGTTTATAGTGACTATCGCTATACGACAATTCCGTGTTTAATTCAATGTTTAGTGTCATTCCATTTTATACACATATATGATTATAAACTCAAACCATATCACTACTAAACATGTATTAACATATGTACTAATAATCATGTTTGTTTTAAATGTTTAGATGTGCTTGATTTAAACAACATAATTCAAATCTCTTTAAGGCAATTATTTCAACAAGTCACATGCTTTTGAAGCATATAATTAAAAGTCATAACTTTAAGTAGTTAATGTCTATTATTATATTTAATAACAAGCAATTTTAACAAGCATTAATATCAAGTAATTAACTTCACTCAAAGTGAAAATAACTCACTTTTATTCAACCTATTTACTTCCTACCAACATTTAATCAATCAACACTTCTACTAACACTTCCTACTTAGCATATCTTCCCTAAGGCATACAACTATGGCCTTGGATCATTAAAATATGGCACGGCCGTGACCACCATCTCCTTAGCTCATGTCCTCACCTCTTTCACCACCATAATACCCATGGCCATGGGCTATATCACCCCTTTCATGCTCATGGCCCAAAGAAGAAGAGGGAAAAAAGTGAAGCCATTAGATTTAAGAAGTTTTAAGAAGAGAAGAGAGTGAAAGGGTGGAATGGCGGGAAATGAAGTGCACCTTCTCATCTATTTATAAGCTTAGGAATTTAGTAGAAAAGATTAGAAATCCCCCTCCTCTTCCATGCATGAGAATGTAACGACCCAGAATTTTGAACAAATTAAATTGAAAATATTTAATTAATTTTAAATATTTGAACGATGATTTAATTTGAATCCCGAATATAGCTTTGAATTTGGCGATTAAATTATAAAATTTAATCAATTGAAACTGAATGAAAATTTGAATCTTCAATTTAAAGCTGAAGAAAAATATTTCGAAAGCTTTTAAAATTCGTATTGATATTACTGAAGATAACAGAAGCTTCAGAATCGAATTTAGGAGTAAATTGTTCAGTTTGAAATTTAATCGTTCGAACCGATATTTAAAAATAGTCAATTTTCAAACAGTCTCGGAATTCGACGAAACCAGTTCCATTGGGTCCGGAATGTTGTATTATTGCCGGATTTCCAATTTCGTATTTTTCGGAGTTGTTTCGTGACTGTACGATATGCAAACGCGTTAAAATAAAATGAAATTCAAATTAAAATTAAAATGTATATTAATATACATCACCACGTTCTCTTCCCTTTCATCACGCCTTTAATCACGCCTAATATCACGAGATAGATCGTGCCTACCATACTTCATTCGAAAAAAAATATATCTCGTTCCTCCCTCAGTTCAAAAAATCAAAACTGAAGAAATTAAACTTCCCTCTTTTAAAATCAAAACGCAGAAGGGAATCATCTGGTTCAAAATCGAAACCATGGCCTCTCTTCCCTTTTCCATTCTCGAATTCAAATCAAAGAAGGGGGGCATCGCGACGAGTTTCGCAATGATGTGGAAGCGTGCGCACACGCGCGTTAGGGAGGCGCGTTTGTCTGGGCGACGAGGTCGCGATGACGACAGCGAGTGGCGCCGCGATTTGGGGAGAAGGAGGCGACTCGAAGGCGAGGTGCGACACTGGCACTGGCAGCGGGCAGTGAGTTTCGAAGTCGAAGTCGCGAGGCGATGGAAGGGGGGAAGAACTCACGGCGTGGGCTGGGCTTCCCTAATTGGTCGAGGAAGCATCTTGATGGCGTTCCAACGTTCGACGACTTGGGTTCGCAATTTGGCATTAAGGTATTAACAGTTTTGTATTAATTTGAAAAATAATAATAATATGTATATATGCAGTTTTTAAACTTTAAATGGGTTGGTGTTGTCAATTACAGGAAAATAGAAGATTTTATATACAGAAGTTTATAATATATAAAAGAATTTCTTTATACAAAGAAATTTATATTAAGGAAAATGTTTGGAATATTTATGTGAATGAGATTTTGGTTCAAAGTGAGAAAAAAAAAAGTTAGTTTAAATGAAATTTTTATAAAATAAAATGCAGTGAAGTTTAAAGGAAAATTTAGTTTTAAAATTTAGATTGTAGAAATAAAATTTTAAGAGAAGAAACTGATTGTAAGTTAAATATGAAAGATATATGTAAATGAGGCTTTGGTTAAAGAAACAGGAAAGTTAGTAGAAATTGAAATGTTAGTCAAATAAATTTATTAAAAGGAATTGGGGCAAAATAAAATCATTGGTTAATTAAAATTTTAAAAATGAAAATTGGTTATTCGATTATTTCGAATATTAATAAAGTGTATAAATTATTTATACAAGGTTTAAAATCAAGAAATCGAGTCAAGATGGAAATTTGGACTGCAAAATAAAATCTAAGGTGAGATTTTCTCACTCGAAGGAAATTTGATTTTACAGTTATTATTGATTGATTTGATTGTCTGTTTGGATTGTTGATATTAGATATTTTAGGATATATCTATATATATAGCAGTATATACATATTGGCATATGTATATATTGGATTGATGATTTCCCGCCTCGTATAGCGGATGAGACCCTATTGCGCCGTTAGTAAGCGGATTTATAAAAACCTATATACCGCGATAATTCCGTACTGGAGCGGAATTGGTATTGTGCTGATGTCTTTGGATGCAGGGAAACAGGTTGGAGGGATCCAACTGGATTCCTCAACTGTATTTATTTATTTACAGATATTGATATAAATGCTGTTATCATATTGATATATGATATTGACTGTTGTGATTGACTAATTGATGCGTTGCATCATCGGATTCAAATTTTGAAGTTTAAAAATAACGATTTTAACTTTAAAAAGAGATTTTAAAAGTGATTATTTGAAAGTATACGTTTTATTTGAATCTTTGAATTGGTTTACTTTAAATAAATAAATGTTATAAATTTAAAGTTATGGAAATTTTAAATTGTGAAATATAACTGAAAGGTGATTTTGAAATAAATAGCCAAGTAATTTATAAAATAGTTTAAATTTGGATTTCTTTTGAATTACTAAAAATGATGTATATAAAAGATGTACAGAATTGATATTTATCAATTTAAAGTATTGGAATTTTAAAACGAGTTTTTATAAGCGTTAAAATGAATTTTTAAGAATTTATAAATAATGGGATTTATAAATTGTGAACTTATAAATGGAGATGATTTTGTAAAATAAAGGAATTATAAGTATTTGACTTATAATATGGATTGTTGGTATAAGATTTGAGTTATAAATTAAATTTGTTAATTCAGGGAATTTTTATAAATCGAAGTTTATAAATTCGAAATCAATGGGATTTGATGAATTAAATATAGAAGATTGTTAAAGGAGATATATTCGCGATTTTGGATAGCGGATTATTATTGAAATAAAATGTGTAGAAAAGACTGAAATGTGGTTAGTGAAGTATATTCACGATTTTGGACAGTGAATATATTTTTAAGTAAAATGGATAGGGTTTTGGAAATGCGATATTATGAAATGAAGTTAATTGTTTTAAAAGATGTTTTAAAACGTGTGAACTATCGAAATCATAGATTTCAACATTTTTATTGTTGAAATAGGCGTTTTCGAAAATATAAGGAAATAATGGACTATAACACTGTTGTTATAGTAAATGATTTCCGAAAGGAAATGTTTTTATGTAGTATTGGGATTTATATATCTATCTTAAATTCAAATCCCTATACTAGTGATTTCGAGTCGTCGTAACGATGTTTTACGCAACATTCGTTTTGACTCAAATAAATGTGTTAAAAGAATATTTTCCTTAAAGGATGAATATATACTTAATTTGATTTAAGTATATCGAATATTTTCAAGTGTTGAAAATGAATAGATTTGTGAAACACTTATTTTTAAATAAGTATGGAAATGCTTTTCCAAATGAAATGAACGTTTTGAGAATTTATCTTTGTAAAAGATAAATTGAAATTGAACATTGAAAATCGATTTGAAGATCGTATATCAGAAGATATTTTGAAATATAAATTCAATATGGAATTTATAAAAGAAATGGAAATTCGTTTTAAAAGAAAATAAACGTTGGTTTATTTTTGAAGTGTGGAAATTATTATATCTAGTAAAGATATTTTTGAAGATAAATAATTTGGAAAATTATTTGGAATCTGATGATGTTGCGCATCTTTATTGATAGTTAAATAACCGACTATCAATAATTACCTTTAGATAGGTATTTGTTGTGAATTGGATGAATTTGAATGCCACACTTGTTTTTAAATAAACGCTCACTATTCGGGTTAGCCGGGAAAGGACCATGGGGTCGTATAACCCATTCCGAATATGTGATACGTCGTTATGAATTGCATTTGAAGACCGGTGTTGAAGACCGGATATTTTTGAAAACGGAAGGATTACCGTCGAGTTACTCTACATCGACTGATCTTCGATTTAGAGGTTTTATCACCCTTAGTGACGGGAAGTCCGGACGTGATTAGGAAATTATCCGGAAATGCAAGGGCTTCGTGAGAAGTGCCTTCGGTTCTGTTCGATCCCGGAACAGACTTGTATGGATTGTGTGTCTGACATTACAATTTGAGATATAAAGCTGATTTCTTTCAAATACATTTCTGTTGGTGGCGGAGAATTTATTCTCTTAGCTTAACACCCTTCTCTGAGACGTACGAGCTCAGAGGTTATGTAGTTGAAATTTATCAGCGATATATCCCAATTTGGTAACGTGGCATACTGAGTGTTGCTGTGAAATGATCAGTGTTTGATCATTTGTGATATGATCATTTGTTTGATCTTATATCTTTGTGATCATAGGTTGATCATTTTGTTTGACCCGAAGCAGGGCTTTTTGAGAAAGCGTAGCTTTGTGGACGAGACTTCGTCGAGCCTCACACCCCGGAAATGGTCGAAACAGGACGAATGCGGCAAGGTTCTAGGGAGTAGCGCCCCTTAGTGTATGTCATTCCTTCTGGATAAAGGTGGTATCATGGTATGGAGCCCAGATACTTAACCTCTGTGGTTACTGCATTATTATTATCTATGTGGTTTGTTGCGAATCGGGGATCCTCGGGAAGATCGGTGACGATCGGGGGATGGCATACGCGTGTCAGTAGTTACCTATTTTTGCAGAGGTAACCCGGCCTTGTGTTGGCAGAGATCCGGTTAGGTTCTCGGGTCGTCTATTCCAGGGACGTACCCATCGTGGATAGGAAGTTCCTTAGCCTGACCATTTGTTGGAAATCCAAAGAAACAATACGAACTTTGTACGGTATTAGTTGTAGAACCTGCCATTCACTTATGGTGGCGCCCCACTGTTTGGATGGTAGCTATAGTAGGCATACGATACTGGTCGTATGTTGGCTAAGATTAATATTATACTTTCGAAATGTTTTCTACACTATGCACTAATAATAATATCAAAAATGATTTGATTTTGCGTAGTAAGCATCTTTGACTATCATAAGAAGAAATCTCCTCCAATTCTGCGTTTGCATTGTGTGTGTGGTGGGAGGTCTTATGGTAGTTTCATTTTCCA
This sequence comes from Allium fistulosum, assembly GCA_030737815.1. Lineage (NCBI taxonomy): Eukaryota > Viridiplantae > Streptophyta > Magnoliopsida > Asparagales > Amaryllidaceae > Allium > Allium fistulosum. The sequence continues at coordinate 335,164,340 of CM060906.1, forward strand.
AAAGCATTGTGAATTGACTTTAAAAACTTCCTGTTGTTTATTTTAAAGAATAACTGTTTTACGATCTCACACCAGTCACCATGACTGACTCGGAGTTTATTGTTTCCCTTCTAAACTCTGGGTGCCCACCAATTTTCCACACGGGCAGCCTAGAGTTATATTATCAGGATATTCTGGATATTCTGGAGCTTTGAAAGCAAGTTGGATGGCGAGACGTAGTATTTGTATTTGATAGTATTTATTCCGCTGTGTATTCTGTATGAGGACAAGTTATATAACTGTCCATTGATGTGATGTATTGTATTGAGTTGTAGATTGACTCTGACTGATGTATGTATAAAACTGATATAGTTCTTTGTTTTAAAAGACTAGTGTTTATTTATTATATATTGTTCCGCTGCGATATGTGAGATTCTGATATTGTTTTCTGTTTCTGTTCTGATGTGTTGTTCTTCTTTTCTTTTTCTACTTTCTTCTTCTTCTACTTTTTCTTCTTCTTAAAACCATAACTTTTCGGGTTTCCGGCATTCGATGGCTCAGCAGTCGCTAAAGTGAGTATCGATGTTGAATTTTTGAAAGTCGAAAATTTTCGGGATGTTACATTTGGTATCAGAGCATATGGTTAAGCGACAACCCTGCTCTGTTGGGTGTTACTCATTAGAGATAGAGTCAGCAGTACTCTAGAATGAGTTGAGTGTAATAATAGATACGAGCGCGTATTTGTTAGTGAATATAAAATTGTTTTATATTGTGTTTGATTATCCGTTGAGATGTTTATGAATTTTGGTCGGTATGTGGGACGCCATATTATCGATAGGGATTTCTAAACACTTAAACGAGGCAAGACGACATAGTATTGTTTTAAATAGGGTGAATGAAATAATTTTGCCCGAAACTATTTTTGTATATAAAAGAAATGATTTTCTGTAATATATGGTTGCATGGTTGTTAGGAAAGTGATAATATTGAAATGTTATCATTTTTATATGAAATTAAATAAGAAATTGAAATCGTAACTCCAAAATTAAGAAATAAATCCATATACAAGTAAAATTAAAGAATGTAAATTATAAATGTGAATTGTAATTTAAAACGGAATTCCAGAGAAGTTTTTGGAAAGGTTTTGAAAAGTATTTTTGAAGAGATGAAAAGCTCTAAACTCTTTTCGGTCGCTGGAAAATAACTTCGATGATGACCGCGGCATCGTTGGTGTTCATTTTCGGGTTTCCAAAAGAGGAATTGCTGCCAAATTGTTTTAAATGGAAGTTGTTTGGAAAATTTGGATTTTGTTTTGGAGATTCGAAGGATAATTTGAAGTGTTTTCGAATGATTTTGAAATGTTGGTAAGATTCTGGAATACCATATGAAAGTAAAATTGAAAGTTGAGATTCATTGCGAATCTGTAAGCGATAGAATTGAAATTGAAAATGAAATGAGACTTGAATCCGAATAAGCTACTTTGATAATTTATTAATTCACGAAATACAGAAATGGAAGTTGAATTAGTTAAATTGAAACTTGAATTGTGAACTAAATAAAAGAATGGTTCAGAATTGCAAATAAATTCAAGTAAGAAGAAATAAATTTCAAATGAATGGAATTTACAATTGTAAGTGAATAAAATTGAAACTGAATGTTGAAACAAATTTGAATTATGTGAAATAAAATGAAGCTTTAAGATTAGTTTGAAGTGAACTAAAGATAATTGATAAAATTCAATATTTCAGAATTGAAAGTAAATTGAATCCAAATTAGATTGGAATTGTGAATTGAACTCAAATGAGAAATTGAAATGTGAAATTGAATTCAAATAAAATTTGAAATGTAAAATTGAAGATAATGGGTATAACTTCAATAGTGAACTAAAGATGATATAAGTAGTTTATATTGAAAATTTTGTAATAGAACTTGCAAAATGGTTTGAATATATGTAACTAGATGTTATGGCTAGTAGATATACAGGTGTTATAAATTGGATTTGATCTTCAAAGATGAATTTGAATTTGCTCGACAAAAGGTACGTATTTGAATTATAATATGAGTTTTTGATGATTTCTGGTCTAGCCGCTTGGCTTTTTCTTTTTCTTTTTGAAATCTGAGAGTCCGTAGGGACGTTTTGTAGTCGTACCGTATTAGCCGCGCAAAGGAGAAGCTGGCGAAATTTTTCGAAAATTTAGGGCGTTAGAAAATTTTTGAGAAATTTTGAAAGTTTAAATTTGAAATTTGAATTGAAATAAAACAATGTTGTTTGAAACCTATAATTGAAGTTGGAAATTTAGTTGAATTAATAATGAATCTTTAGTAGAAAGATTTGTTTTGATGAATTGATAAAACTATTTGAATGTTGAAAGATAGTAGACGAGTTAAGGACTTTTCTTCCTGACTTGTAATTTCGGGACGAAATTCTTTTAAGGAGGGAAGTTTGTAACGACCCAGAATTTTGAACAAATTAAATTGAAAATATTTAATTAATTTTAAATATTTGAACGATGATTTAATTTGAATCCCGAATATAGCTTTGAATTTGGCGATTAAATTATAAAATTTAATCAATTGAAACTGAATGAAAATTTGAATCTTCAATTTAAAGCTGAAGAAAAATATTTCGAAAGCTTTTAAAATTCGTATTGATATTACTGAAGATAACAAAAGCTTCATAATCGAATTTAGGAGTAAATTGTTCAGTTTGAAATTTAATCGTTCGAACCGATATTTAAAAATAGTCAATTTTCAAACAGTCTCGGAATTCGACGAAACCAGTTCCATTGGGTCCGGAATGTTGTATTATTGCCGGATTTCCAATTTCGTATTTTTTGGAGTTGTTTCGTGACTGTACGATATGCAAACGCGTTAAAATAAAATGAAATTCAAATTAAAATTAAAATGTATATTAATATACATCACCACGTTCTCTTCCCTTTCATCACGCCTTTAATCACGCCTAATATCACGAGATAGATCGTGCCTACCATACTTCATTCGAAAAAAAATATATCTCGTTCCTCCCTCAGTTCAAAAAATCAAAACTGAAGAAATTAAACTTCCCTCTTTTAAAATCAAAACGCAGAAGGGAATCATCTGGTTCAAAATCGAAACCATGGCCTCTCTTCCCTTTTCCATTCTCGAATTCAAATCAAAGAAGGGGGGCATCGCGACGAGTTTCGCAATGATGTGGAAGCGTGTGCACACGCGCGTTACGGAGGCGCGTTTGTCTGGGCGACGAGGTCGCGATGACGACAGCGAGTGGCGCCGCGATTTGGGGAGAAGGAGGCGACTCGAAGGCGAGGTGCGACACTGGCACTGGCAGCGGGCAGTGAGTTTCGAAGTCGAAGTCGCGAGGCGATGGAAGGGGGAAAGAACTCACGGCGTGGGCTGGGCTTCTCTAATTGGTCGAGGAAGCATCTTGATGGCGTTCCAACGTTCGACGACTTGGGTTCGCAATTTGGCATTAAGGTATTAACAGTTTTGTATTAATTTGAAAAATAATAATAATATGTATATATGCAGTTTTTAAACTTTAAATGGGTTGGTGTTGTCAATTACAGGAAAATAGAAGATTTTATATACAGAAGTTTATAATATATAAAAGAATTTCTTTATACAAATAAATTTATATTAAGGAAAATGTTTGGAATATTTATGTGAATGAGATTTTGGTTCAAAGTGAGAAAAAAAAAGTTAGTTTAAATGAAATTTTTATAAAATAAAATGCAGTGAAGTTTAAAGGAAAATTTAGTTTTAAAATTTAGATTGTAGAAATAAAATTTTAAGAGAAGAAACTGATTGTAAGTTAAATATGAAAGATATATGTAAATGAGGCTTTGGTTAAAGAAACAGGAAAGTTAGTAGAAATTGAAATGTTAGTCAAATAAATTTATTAAAAGGAATTGGGGCAAAATAAAATCATTGGTTAATTAAAATTTTAAAAATGAAAATTGGTTATTCGATTATTTCGAATATTAATAAAGTGTATAAATTATTTATGCAAGGTTTAAAATCAAGAAATCGAGTCAAGATGGAAATTTGGACTGCAAAATAAAATCTAAGGTGAGATTTTCTCACTCGAAGGAAATTTGATTTTACAGTTATTATTGATTGATTTGATTGTCTGTTTGGATTGTTGATATTAGATATTTTAGGATATATCTATATATATAGCAGTATATACATATTGGCATATGTATATATTGGATTGATGATTTCCCGCCTCGTATAGCGGATGAGACCCTATTGCGCCGTTAGTAAGCGGATTTATAAAAACCTATATACCGCGATAATTCCGTACTGGAGCGGAATTGGTATTGTGCTGATGTCTTTGGATGCAGGGAAACAGGTTGGAGGGATCCAACTGGATTCCTCAACTGTATTTATTTATTTACAGATATTGATATAAATGCTGTTATCATATTGATATATGATATTGACTGTTGTGATTGACTAATTGATGCGTTGCATCATCGGATTCAAATTTTGAAGTTTAAAAATAACGATTTTAACTTTAAAAAGAGATTTTAAAAGTGATTATTTGAAAGTATACGTTTTATTTGAATCTTTGAATTGGTTTACTTTAAATAAATAAATGTTATAAATTTAAAGTTATGGAAATTTTAAATTGTGAAATATAACTGAAAGGTGATTTTGAAATAAATAGCCAAGTAATTTATAAAATAGTTTAAGTTTGGATTTCTTTTGAATTACTAAAAATGATGTATATAAAAGATGTACAGAATTGATATTTATCAATTTAAAGTATTGGAATTTTAAAACGAGTTTTTATAAGCGTTAAAATGAATTTTTAAGAATTTATAAATAATGGGATTTATAAATTGTGAACTTATAAATGGAGATGATTTTGTAAAATAAAGGAATTATAAGTATTTGACTTATAATATGGATTGTTGGTATAAGATTTGAGTTATAAATTAAATTTGTTAATTCAGGGAATTTTTATAAATCGAAGTTTATAAATTCGAAATCAATGGGATTTGATGAATTAAATATAGAAGATTGTTAAAGGAGATATATTCGCGATTTTGGATAGCGGATTATTATTGAAATAAAATGTGTAGAAAAGACTGAAATGTGGTTAGTGAAGTATATTCACGATTTTGGACAGTGAATATATTTTTAAGTAAAATGGATAGGGTTTTGGAAATGCGATATTATGAAATGAAGTTAATTGTTTTAAAAGATGTTTTAAAACGTGTGAACTATCGAAATCATAGATTTCAACATTTTTATTGTTGAAATAGGCGTTTTCGAAAATATAAGGAAATAATGGACTATAACACTGTTGTTATAGTAAATGATTTCCGAAAGGAAATGTTTTTATGTAGTATTGGGATTTATATATCTATCTTAAATTCGAATCCCTATACTAGTGATTTCGAGTCGTCGTAACGATGTTTTACGCAACATTCGTTTTGACTCAAATAAATGTGTTAAAAGAATATTTTCCTTAAAGGATGAATATATACTTAATTTGATTTAAGTATATCGAATATTTTCAAGTGTTGAAAATGAATAGATTTGTGAAACACTTATTTTTAAATAAGTATGGAAATGCTTTTCCAAATGAAATGAACGTTTTGAGAATTTATCTTTGTAAAAGATAAATTGAACATTGAACATTGAAAATCGATTTGAAGATCGTATATCAGAAGATATTTTGAAATATAAATTCAATATGGAATTTATAAAAGAAATGGAAATTCGTTTTAAAAGAAAATAAACGTTGGTTTATTTTTGAAGTGTGGAAATTATTATATCTAGTAAAGATATTTTTGAAGATAAATAATTTGGAAAATTATTTGGAATCTGATGATGTTGCGCATCTTTATTGATAGTTAAATAACCGACTATCAATAATTACCTTTAGATAGGTATTTGTTGTGAATTGGATGAATTTGAATGCCACACTTGTTTTTAAATAAACGCTCACTATTCGGGTTAGCCGGGAAAGGACCATGGGGTCGTATAACCCATTCCGAATATGTGATACGTCGTTATGAATTGCATTTGAAGACCGGTGTTGAAGACCGGATATTTTTGAAAACGGAAGGATTACCGTCGAGTTACTCTACATCGACTGATCTTCGATTTAGAGGTTTTATCACCCTTAGTGACGGGAAGTCCGGACGTGATTAGGAAATTATCCGGAAATGCAAGGGCTTCGTGAGAAGTGCCTTCGGTTCTGTTCGATCCCGGAACAGACTTGTATGGATTGTGTGTCTGACGTTACAATTTGAGATATAAAGCTGATTTCTTTCAAATACATTTCTGTTGGTGGCGGAGAATTTATTCTCTTAGCTTAACACCCTTCTCTGAGACGTACGAGCTCAGAGGTTATGTAGTTGAAATTTATCAGCGATATATCCCAATTTGGTAACGTGGCATACTGAGTGTTGCTGTGAAATGATCAGTGTTTGATCATTTGTGATATGATCATTTGTTTGATCTTATATCTTTGTGATCATAGGTTGATCATTTTGTTTGACCCGAAGCAGGGCTTTTTGAGAAAGCGTAGCTTTGTGGACGAGACTTCGTCGAGCCTCACACCCCGGAAATGGTCGAAACAGGACGAATGCGGCAAGGTTCTAGGGAGTAGCGCCCCTTAGTGTATGTCATTCCTTCTGGATAAAGGTGGTATCATGGTATGGAGCCCAGATACTTAACCTCTGTGGTTACTGCATTATTATTATCTATGTGGTTTGTTGCGAATCGGGGATCCTCGGGAAGATCGGTGACGATCGGGGGATGGCATACGCGTGTCAGTAGTTACCTATTTTTGCAGAGGTAACCCGGCCTTGTGTTGGCAGAGATCCGGTTAGGTTCTCGGGTCGTCTATTCCAGGGACGTACCCATCGTGGATAGGAAGTTCCTTAGCCTGACCATTTGTTGGAAATCCAAAGAAAAAATACGAACTTTGTACGGTATTAGTTGTAGAACCTGCCATTCACTTATGGTGGCGCCCCACTGTTTGGATGGTAGCTATAGTAGGCATACGATACTGGTCGTATGTTGGCTAAGATTAATATTATACTTTCGAAATGTTTTCTACACTATGCACTAATAATAATATCAAAAATGATTTGATTTTGCGTAGTAATCATCTTTGACTATCATAAGAAGAAATCTCCTCCAATTCTGCGTTTGCATTGTGTGTGTGGTGGGAGGTCTTATGGTAGTTTCATTTTCCAAAAGCATTGCGAATTGACTTTAAAAACTTCCTGTTGTTTATTTTAAAGAATAACTGTTTTACGATCTCACACCAGTCACCATGACTGACTCGGAGTTTATTGTTTCCCTTCTAAACTCTGGGTGCCCACCAATTTTCCACACGGGCAGCCTAGAGTTATATTATCAGGATATTCTGGATATTCTGGAGCTTTGAAAGCAAGTTGGATGGCGAGACGTAGTATTTGTATTTGATAGTATTTATTCCGCTGTGTATTCTGTATGAGGACAAGTTATATAACTGTCCATTGATGTGATGTATTGTATTGAGTTGTAGATTGACTCTGACTGATGTATGTATAAAACTGATATAGTTCTTTGTTTTAAAAGACTAGTGTTTATTTATTATATATTGTTCCGCTGCGATATGTGAGATTCTGATATTGTTTTCTGTTTCTGTTCTGATGTGTTGTTCTTCTTTTCTTTTTCTACTTTCTTCTTCTTCTACTTTTTCTTCTTCTTAAAACCATAACTTTTCGGGTTTCCGGCATTCGATGGCTCAGCAGTCGATAAAGTGAGTATCGATGTTGAATTTTTGAAAGTCGAAAATTTTCGGGATGTTACAATGCACACCATACCCTTACACAACCATGCTCTTATACCATCATACTCTCCTTAAATCACTCCCCCATTTAAGGGTCCTTTAGTACCATATGTTCCCTTAATTAAATATGATTACTTTAGTTAATTTGTCGTTAACTTGTATGTGTTTAATTCTCGTTTATATGTGCATATGTTACTATATAGGTTGCAAAATATTTATACGACTTGTATTAAACAAAATGTTTTCCGGTCACAATTTCAGTATTTATTCAAAGTATGTATTTTTTTAAACATGGTTCAAAAATAAATTTTATATCATTAGTTATTAATTAGAAAGTGTTTAACAAGGTTATAAAATCATATTTAATCAAATAAATCTTAAATAAAAATATTTAAATAATTTAGATATTTAAATATGAAGTATTTGAAATTCCAAGTCATTACATTTGTTATGAAATAAAGCTATAAGAATAATGATATTTGTTGCATTAGCTACATAACACAGGACTTTTTAAATTTCAACAAATATTTTTGGGATTATAGACTAAGCTATAACTTGGAGGAATAATTCTTTAAATCATATGATGGTGAATCATATGGTACTGATGAATTATATCTAAAAAAATTAAGGGCAAAGCACCCATTTAGTGGGAGGAAGAAAGAGTTAGCGAACTCTTTGGATGGATACATAAAGATGTATGTAATCAAAAGTCTAATGATACCAAAATGGATCCAACCGTGTTGTTAAATTCACAACTGAATTATCATAGAAATGAATATGTATATTTGATACACAAGCAATGTATTTATGATAAGTTCACTGAATATAGAATGGAAGTAAAAAAACATAAAATGCAAAGGAAATAAAATAATTAAATTTGATCAAATAAGTTAGTATATTGGAAATAGTTCCCAATGCACCTAAAACGGATAAGATTCTATCTTAAAAGTCACTCCTTCCGATGATACATAATGATATACCAATAAGGAGTAATCAGACTTTGTTGGACAAAGAATGATTGATGATGAGTGAAGTTGAGTTAACTTCTTTATGTTTGGTCGTGTACTTAAGAGTAAGTACATAAGGTTAAAATTAGTTTCATATAAATCATTGTTTATAAGGTCATACAGATAAAAGTTTATAAGAAACCCCTACATATCCTAGGTCAAGGAGTTAACAGGTTCTTTGAGCCGAGAGACTATACGAAATACTTTTTTATAAAGGATCTTTTGTGGACCGCCCTAAATGACTTTGGAATCTATCAATATTGATTGTCCAATTTATGTGATGAACTTAAGTTTCATAAACTAAAAATTATATTAGTTTTATACTTATATAAAGGTGGGTTGTTAAAATCTTTATGAGTGCCTATTCCGTTGCATTGAAAAACAATTGTTGTTTCAACAAATGCCAACTTCGTGACAAAAGGATTTCTTTTAGAAATTATTAGTGGTGATATGAATTTAGGTACGATCCTTTATATATTTCATTTCTAATATATATGTATATTATTTTGTATAGAGTTTGGAATAAAATATGTATGTGTAGATTTTATTTTGAACGGAAGTTTTAAAGAACATATTGAAGTGTGTATATATATGTGCCAGTTATATTTATATGCAAGTTTATGAACTATATAGATAGGTATTATATATTATATTATGTATTTTAATTGTTTTAAAGTCTACACGTATAGGCTGTGATATATACTATTCGTTGTATGAAAATCTTTCGATCCTTATGTTTGCATATAATAATGATGTAGGTGTATATTTATATATAATTATATAAAGCTTTTACTCTGTTATTGATATAAATTATATTATTCTGTTATAGTTTATTTATTGTTTAAGTATATAATATGTTTTGATATTATAATGGCCGCAGCTTATGTAGTATATATATATTTATATAGCAAGTTTTCTTAGGATTTTGTAATAGTTAGTATATATATATCAGTTTGTTTATGTTGTAGGTATCTAGATATAACAATTTGATGGTGAATCTACATGTACATATATATATATATATATATATAATAGTTTTTATATTAAGGTATTCATATTTAAACATTTGTTTATCTGTTTGAGAATATATATACTAGTTATATAAGTTTAGTACAAAAGTGTTAGTATATATATATATATATATATATATATTGTATGTATAAAGTTGTTTTAAAGATTACAAGTTATTTGCTTAATTAAATTTTTAGTTGTATATAATTTTATATATAGTATATATAGTTGTATATATATTCACTTATGCCAATTATTTTCATCGACCCAGTTCTGATTATTTCATCTATTCGCATTATCAGATCTGTTCGTCAATTCATGCCAATCAGCTTTGATCGTTGAATTCGTACCGATTTGCTTTGCTTGGATTCACAATTAAATTTCAGAGTCCGTATCAGTAGGCGTATCCGTGTCATCTTCTGTATTCTCTAGCCTCGAAAGGTGACCGGTCACTCATGATTAATGTTCTTATATTTATTAAATTTGATTTCAATTGAGACGGCAATTGAAATATACTGCTGTAGTTATTTAAAATTGTTATATATGCTATTATATGTAATTGTTCACCTATGGGATATGACACCATATCCTATTGTTTATATTATATTGTTATTGATGACATATGCCTGTTATATTATTATCATATATGTTATCACTCTGCAAGTTCCCTGTTAGTATAGAATTCACTATGGGTTGAAATGATACATACCCGAACGGACTTTAGAATAGGAGAAAATCGTTGTGGGTTGAAATGATAAACCCAAGCGATTTTCATTTGAATTGAATTTGAGACTACGGGTTGAAATGATATCCACCCGTATATATTTAAAGTATGGATTGAAATGATAGATATCTGTATCACTTGACCATAGGATAGAAATTTTTTATATACAGACACCGTTGGTCCATATATAAATATTTTGAAAATAATTTCTATGGTTTTAGAAAGAAATATATGATTTTAATAAATACCGATTCTTAAGATATTATATATAAATGGTAATTTTATATATAGATTTAGTAATAATATTTAATTTAATTAAGATTGATTTAATACATATAATATGTTAAGTATTTATGTAAATTTATATTTCAAATAGATTTTTGCAATAATTTTAATCAGTTAAGGTTGGGAAGATAAATTTGGATTTATGGAATAGATATTAAATTGAAAATTTTATTTAGTTAAATCGATTTGAAACTATTGAATGTGAAATTTTAAGATATGATTTTATAACTAGATGTTTGATTTAAGTGGTTTAATGGATATTTCACGTTTAAATAAATTAAAGGGAATATTTAGGAAAATGTAATTTAAGGTTACATAAATGATATTGAATTTAATGAGAGAATATTCCAAGACTAAATAATAATGAGGTTAAATCGAGACCTATATGAAACTGTTAAATTGAACTTTGAAATGTTGAATATTAAAGCTTTGAAATATATTGGAATCTAAATGGTTTATTTGAGATTCAGATCTGTATTTGAAATCAAAAATTTGAATTTGTTATTTAGAAAACTGAATTGAATGGAAACTGATAAAATGAGATTTAATTTGATTTGAATGGGAAAGTCGAGTTGATTTTGAAGCGATGTGTGAAATTTGAGGAAATTGCAAATACTTTACAAATTATTTAATATATATACTATTTTGGGAAAATAGATATATTTGAAATGAAAATGATATTTTGGTTTTGAAGTATAAATTAATTTGAAATGACCACAGTGTCATAGTGTATATTTCTACATTGTAGATAGTTCCATGGATCCTTAGAGGATGGTTATCCCAAACATCCTTTAAGTTACTTGTATTTCAGTTGATATTTCACTTGAGTTGGATTTATTGATATAAGAATGTTAATCCTGACTCGAGTGTTTTGTGTTTTGCTTTACGCTCGGGTCAGACCGAGTGATACGGCATTTGAGACTCACCTTTGGAGTTTGGAGTTTCATTTGGAGATCCAACTATCGACTCAGCTTTCAGCTTTTCTAGTTGATTTGTTCAGAGTAGTCCTCTGCTCGCACTGGAGACTTCACTGCATTTGAGATATTCTGTTGTATTTTATTTCTAACTCCAATGTATATATAGTAGCTTCATGAACTACTATTTATTTATTCCGCTGCGTAAAATTGTATTACACTGTGTCTGTGATTCTGTGATTGATTTATTTACTGTATATGCTGAGATTTGCCAAATTTAAAATTAACAATCCGATATTTTGAACAATTCAAGTCCAACATGAGCGGATGCGAATGGTTGAAAATACCGGGTCGTTACAGTTGGTATCAGAGCTTTAGTTCTTGGCAAACTTAGCATATATAGTAAATTTATTTGCAGAATCACTTTCGTTTGAGCTTTAATTTCTTCCTTTTTAATTTGGTTTTTCCTTTGGACTTTGGAACATTCCCTGCGGTTCCAAAATCCATTATCTTCTCTCCCTATTTGTGTTTCTTGATTCTGGAATATCCTATAACTCCACTTCGAATGATCTCTATAATAATCGGCGATTCCGCCAATCTTAGAATGATTTGTAAAGGAGTGAAACTCCTTTACAACGGGCAACGATTCACCAAAGATTTCTGTATCATCGGTTAAGATGCTGCTATCTCTTGTTATACCGAATTCTATTTCTGGCGATCGAATGTCGATTTGCCTAAGAATTCCTCATCGATCATATTCCTGAAGTCACGGTTGACCCGGTTAAGGTCATCCGCGATTTATATAAGTATATCCATCTTCTATTTTTGGAATTTAATTATCTCATCTTCGATCGAGCCTATCTTCGAATTAGAATTCTATTTGATTTGAGTCCCTCTAATTTGAATCTCTATCTTTGTTTTGAAATCCACTCTTGCATCATCCTTTGAAAAATCGAGCTTGTTTGTATTTTAGAAATTGTTTTATATATCGAAATTATTATTTTGATAAGTATGATCATATTCTATATATAAAAGTGAAAATGTTTTCGATAAGGATTATATATACCTTTTAAAAATGAGAATTTGAAGTTTCGAAAGGATTTGAAATTTTGGAAGTTATATAAGAGACTGATTTATATAAAAATGATTTATAACTGAAGGATTTTAAATTGAAATTCGAGAGATTGAATTCCGGTATTTTGAAATTGGTTTTAAGATTTTGAAGTATATAATAATATGATTTAAAATTATTTTCCGAATAAGAAACGTTTCAAATGACTTCAAATGAGTTCCAATGATTTCGAAGAAATTTCAAAGAAGTTTGAGAAAATAGAAGTCCAGAACCCACTTATGTCGCTGGAAAATAATTTCGGTGATGAATGCATGCATCACCGACATTGATTTTCGAGGTTCAGAGTGGGGGAGAGGCCACTTCGGTAGCTTTGCTATGCGATTGATTTGTGAAACCAATTTTTGATTTCAAATTCCGAAGTATGATTTGATATTCGGAAGATATATGTATATATTTGAACAGTTTGAAATGAGCTGGTGTTTAGTCCTTGAGTTTTGGATTTGATTGATATAACCCTATCTTTTGTAATCGATGTACTGATTTGTTGGTGATTTCCAACTCTTGGATTGGAATATGATTTCTTCAACTATTTTGAAGGTTCGAGCACTTCCAAATCAAGGTTAACTTTTCAAAGCTAAGTAATTTTGAAAAGTATAAAGTATATAAGGTTGGTACGTATGTTTAAGGTATGTAGTAATATGATTTAAATAAGTTGAAACTGTTTTGTTAAGTAAATGAATAAGGCTATTTTGAATTTTTCTAATATGAAATTTAGATTTGAAATGTTTTGAAAAAAATTTGGTCTTCAAAATATTTTGAATAAAATTTAGTTTAAATGTTTTAACTTAGTAACATCTTTATGAAACTATATATTTAACAAGTTGGAATAGATACATAAGTTGTACGTATGCTGTTTTATTCGCATAATTAATTTGATCCAAGTTTAAGTACACAAGTTCGAGGTGAATTACACCATTTCGTGTTAGGATTTTTCATTTGATTCTTGATGGCGAATATTTGATATGGATTTTGGGCTTGGTTCTAGAATTCTCTATCATAGTATATGGCTATGTAAGGAGACTGATGGCTTCTAGTTGAGAAACCATATCGAAGTCCGCATTAGGGAAGTCGAATTGACAATACTAGTTCGAGAGCGAACTTGTGTGATCGAGCGAGCGATCTAATGTAATGTTGCGAAATGATGACATATGTACATCTTATGTTCTAATATCATTGATATACTTGACGCTGAAATTGGAAGTTGTTGGGTTGGATATCTTTGTAATTTAATTTGAATTTTCTTCTATGCAAAACTACTATCAATTTAAAACTATTTTAAAAAAAACTATTTTTCCTTCATTTTTCTTAAACAAATTATTTTATTCTATTTTTACATACAAATCTATTTTACAAAACTATTTTATATACAAAACTATTTTACAAAACTATTTTAATGACAAACTATTTTACAAAACTATTTTATATACAAAACTATTTTACAAACTATTTTATTTACAAAAACTATTTTACAAACTATTTTGTATACAAAAATATTCTAAATTTAAAAACCTTTTGGTAAGAAAAGATGTTCAATCCCATATGGCCCTTCATGCAACAAAATTTATTTTAAAAAAATTTTGATTTTGATATAAGATGGACCTTATGTAAATATAATATGATTTTGAAAACCATTGATTTTGGAAATGAATTGGTTGACTTAAATTATATTGATTTGGAAATTTGGATTTATTTTGGAACCTTTGGAACCGAAGATATTTGATTTGGAAGAATAATTTGGTGAAAGCGTATATGATTCTGAAAATTTTATTGATATTGAAACAAATTGAAATTGAGAACCTTGTATTTGACTAAATACTTGATTTGGGAGTTATCGAACTTATATAAAAATCGGTTTGTATAAGTATGATGTTGATTCGAAAACTATTGATTTGAAAAGGTACTCAATTTGAAAAGTGATATAATCGAAGTCTATATAGGTGTGATTTGATATACTTTTAATTTGGAAAGTATTCAATTTGAAAATGAAATCTTATATATAATGGACTTTATATAAGTATGATATTCGAAAGTGATTTGAAAAGGTACTATATGATACATATTTTCGAAGTAAAGATATGGAAAGTGCCTTCTGCTTGATATCCACTTTGTGGCCACATTGTGGATTCATTCTATCGATATTTCTTTGATTTTTGTTTTTCCGGATATGATACTCGAGTGTCCATCGAATTCCATGGCGTTACCCATGGTCTTACGAGCGCAGCTGCATAGCGTAATTCACCTGGCTTGATGACCTAGGGGTACGGATGTTTCCTGAGGGATCCAGGCGTAACCATTGTGTATCATGTGATCTATGTAGGTTGTTTTAGTAGCGAAATTCGCAGGGCTGAGAAAGCTTACGGATACGGATGTTTCCTGGGGGATCCAGGCGTAACCTTTGTGTATTTGCGATCTACTAGTCATCATGGCGTAATTCACAGGGCTGAGAAAGCTTACAGATACTGATGTTTCCTGGGGGATCCAGGCGTAACCATCGTGTATCTGCAATCCATGGTTAGACAAAGGTTTTGGTTGTTTTGTTTGGATTGTACATTCCATATCTGTTTTAAAGGTTTTTCCAGTATTTTCACTGGGTGTTGAAACAAGTCTACTAAGTACCTGGAGAATTCTAGCTTTGCGCCTGATCAACGCACTGCCAGAGTCTGCAGGAACGAGGATAAACTTGTTGAAACATCGAGTTATAAAAGTATTTTATTATAAAGGTATTTTATTATAAAAGTATTTCCAACAAAGAAATTTTGTATTAATATTTGAAATTGAAATTCTTATGGTTCTAAATTAACTATTTGTGCCCGATACTATTCTTTTGAATCCACCTTACCTGCTTATCTTTATTTATTCACCTATATTCTGTTTTTCGGAATCTACCTTCTTTTCCTTTTTTTTTGAATATATCCTTTTCAAAATATTGTTTATTTATATACTACATGGTTTAATAGTAAATTATTAGTGTTATTAATATTTTAGAAGTTATTAATTAAATAAACCATATTTAAAGAAAATGATTATTGATTTATCTATAATGTTGAAAGTATCTTAAGATAAATTAATAAATTTATGAATTATGGATTTAATGTTTCAATAGCTTCTATTGTGTAAATTATTGATTTAAACACATAAATGGTATTTATAAAGGAAGCAAGAAATTTTACAAATGGGTTTTGAAAAGTATGAATAACTCAAGCAAAATTTAGATAGTTTTAAATTAATTGTTTAATCTTGACTTTCAATCTACTTTTATTTCTAGTTGTTCTATTCTCCTATCTCCTGCCTTTTCGGGGACGAAAAGTTTTAAGTGGGGGAGAATGTAAAGACCCGAAAATTTTAATGATTTTAATAAGATAATTAATTGAAATTTTGTGAAATTTTAAAAAATAAATTTTGAAAAATAAATTTTGAAAATGAAATTTTTTATATTTGGAATACGTATTTGAAAACATAGCAATTGGTAAATTTTCATTAGAAATTATTGAAGTTTATTTTATTGTGAAATTTTATTTCAATCTAAATCAGTTAATAACAGTTGAATTTAAAAGTGTTCTGAAACCTAAATATGCCGACATGAGAAAATTTATTTAGAACACTCTAAATTTGACTGCGAAATTCGTTTCGCGAAATTCGGACGTTTCTAGCTCCGTTGGATTTTTTCGTACGAAATAGCAGCATTTTCGGTACCGATTATCGACTTTTGATCGGATGATCATACCACTGATATTTGTATACTGTTTTGATCGTCTCGTCATGCTGATTACTACGGTATATTTATTTTTGTATGTTGAGATCTGGTACACGATGAAAACAATAACACTGTACGTCGTATCGGTACCGAAATTGTGACTTCTAACCTCTCGTGCCTCTTCAAATTTGAATGTGCAGTCCAAAGAACCATTAATTGCTTTATTAACGTGTCGGGAATCAAAACTGACCGTTGCTTTATCATTATTGCATATTTGGTGACTTTTCTTTTAGCCTTTTTGCTAAATCAATGTACAGCCGTTGCCATTCCCTATATTCCATTTTCCGCTCTGCCAATTAGAAATATAAAACGTACAAAGTCATTTAAATTTTGGAACGTCCACTCCTAAATCTCCTCCCTTCAGGTCTAATTCTTCCCCTCTCCTTTTTCTTTCCCTGTCCAAAACTTAGTATTTTTTTTTCATGGTCACTCCCCCTCTTTCTCAGATTTCTTTCCCTTCCTCTCAAATTTTTTTCCTTCCCCTGCCATTTTGCTCCGCCTAGCTGAACCCGCCACCACCTGACCGAGCACACTCGACCCAAGCTCCGCCTGCTACCCACCCCGCAAGCCTCCATCTCGGCCGAGCCTTCCCCTCCGCTGTTGCATTGTTGTAAGTTGAATTATATGTATATGTTTATCTATTTGTATATATATATAGTATATTGTTTATTTATATATTTTCGTAAGTCATATATTGTCACTATATATACATTTATTTTCTAAAAAGTTTACTATATGGCTCATATCTATGACAGTCTGTGTATATATATTTGAAGTTTTCAAGTATGTATATTTGTTAGTTTATGTGAGTTATGTGGATTTTATAATATTGAATTTGAATTTTTACATACATATATATATATTTGAAGGAACAAAGAAGATTTATATGAGGGTGTATATTTATAAAGTTTATAAGGGTTTGTTTGTGTTTCGTCATCTAACTGTTGATCTTGAATATATATAATACGGTAAATCTATTGTAATATTTAGAGGCAGGTTGAAATTTATAACGTGTACTATGTACACTTTGGCTTTATCCTATATATATTTCATTTCTAATATATATGTATATAATTTTGTATAGAGTTTGGAATAAAATATGTATGTGTAGATTTTATTTTGAATGGAAGTTTTAAAGTACATATTGAAGTATAGATATATATGTGCCAGTTATATTTATATGCAAGTTTATGAACTATATAGATAGGCATTATATATCATATTATGTATTTTAATTGTTTTAAAGTCTGCACGTATAGGCTGTGATATATACTTTTCGTTGTATGAAAATCTTTCGATCCTTATGTTTGCATATAATAATGATGTAGGTGTATATTTATATATAATTATATAAAGCTTGTACTCTGTTATTGATATAAATTATATTACTCTGTTATAGTTTGTTTATTGTTTATTTATATAATATGTTTTGATTTTATAATGGCCGCAGCTTATGTAGTATATATATATATTTATATAGCAAGTTTTCTTAGGATTTTGTAATAGTTAGTATATATATATATCAGTTTGTTTATGCTGTAGGTATCTAGATATAAAAATTTGATGGTGAATCCATATATATATATATAATAGTTTTTATATTAAGGTATTCATATTTAAACATTTGTTTATCTGTTTGAGAATATATATACTAGTTATATAAGTTTAGTACAAAAGTGTTAGTATATATATATATTGTATGTATAAAGTTGTTTTAAAGATTATAAGTTATTTGCTTATTTAAATTTTAAGTTGTATATAATTTTATATATAGTATATATAGTTGTATATATATATTCACTTGTGCCAATTATTTCATCGACCCAGTTCTGATTATTTCAACTATTCGTATTATCATATATGTTCGTCAATTCGTGCCAATCAGCTTTGATCGTTGAATTCATATCGATGTGCTTTGCTTGAATTCACAATTAAATTTCAGAGTCCGTATCAGTAGGCGTATCCGTGTCACCTTCTGTATTCTCTAGCCTCGAAAGGTGAGCAATCACTCACGATTAATGTTCTTGTATTTATTAAATTTGATTTCAATTGAAACGACAATTGAAATATACTGCTGTAGTTATTTAAAATTGTTATATATGCTATTATATGTAATTGTTCACCAGTAGGATATGACACCATATCCTATTGTTTATATTATATTGTTATTGATGATATATGCCTGTTATATTATTATCATATCTGTTATCACTCTACAAGTTCCCTGTTAGTATAGAATTCACTATGGGTTGAAATGATACATACCCGAACGGACTTTAGAATAGGAGATAATCATTATGGGTTGAAATGATAAACCCAAGCGATTTTCATTTGAATTGAATTTGAGACTACGGGTTGAAATGATATCCACCCGTATATATTTAAAGTACGGATTGAAATGATAGATATCTGTATCACTTGACCATAGGATAGAAAATTTTTATATACAGACACCATTGGTCCATATATAAATATTTTGAAAATAATTTCAATGGTTTTAGAAAGAAATATATGATTTTAATAAATACTGATTCTTAAGATATTATATATAAATGGTAATTTTATATATATATTTAGTAATAATATTTAATTTAATTAAGATTGATTTAATACATATAATATGTTAAGTATTTATGTAAATTTGTATTTCAAATAGATTTTTTCAATAATTTGAATAAGTTAAGGTTGGGAAGATAAATTTGGATTTATGGAATAGATATTAAATTGAAAAATTTATTTAGTTAAATCGATTTGAAACTATTAAATGTGAAATTTTAAGATATGATTTTATAACTGGATGTTTGATTTAAGTGGTTTAATGGATATTTCACGTTTAAATAAATTAAAGGGAATATTTAGGAAAATGTAATTTAAGGTTACATAAATGATATTGAATTTAATGAGAGAATATTCCAAGACTAAATAATAATGAGGTTAAATCGAGACCTATATGAAACTGTTAAATTGAACTTTGAAATGTTGAATATTAAAGCTTTGAAATATATTGGAATCTAAATGGTTTATTTTACATTCAGATCTGTATTTGAAATCAAAAATTTGAATTTGTTATTTAGAAAACTGAATTGAATGGAAACTGATAAAATGAGATTTAATTTGATTTGAATGGGAAAGTCGAGTTGATTTTGAAGCGATGTGTGAAATTTGAGGAAATTGCAAATACTTTACAAATTATTTAATATATATACTATTTTGGGAAAATAGATATATTTGAAATGAAAATGATATTTTGGTTTTGAAGTATAAATTAATTTGAAATGACCACAGTGTCATAGTGTATATTTCTACATTGTAGATAGTTCCATGGATCCTTAGAGGATGGTTATCCCAAACATCCTTTAAGTTACTTGTATTTCAGTTGATATTTCACTTGAGTTGGATTTATTGATATAGGAATGTTAATCCTGACTCGAGTGTTTTGTGTTTTGCTTTACGCTCGGGTCAGATTGAGTGATACAGCATTTGAGACTCACCTTTGGAGTTTGGAGCTTCATTTGGAGATCCAACTATCGACTCAGCTTTCAGCTTTTCTAGTTGATTTATTCAGAGAGGTCATCTGCTCGTACTGGAGACTTCACTGCATTTGAGATATTCTGTTGTATTTTATTTCTAACTCCAATGTTTATATAGTAGCTTCATGAACTACTATTTATTTATTCCGCTGCGTAAAATTGTATTACTTTGTGTCTGTGATTCTGTGATTGATTTATTTACTGTGTATGCTGAGATTTGCCAAATTTAAAATTAATAATTCGATATTTTGAACAATTCAAGTCCAACATGAGCGGATGCGAATGGTTGAAAATACCGGGTCGTTACAAGATGTCCAAAGGAATTTTGTTAGGTAATTTATAAATAAAATTTAGGTGATTATAATAAATGTTATACACTTAACCTATATTGCAAGATATGTCAATGAAATAGATTGAATAATATAAGCGAAATGCTATCTAAATAAATAAATATGAACTTAAAAATAGTTGAAGTTGAATGTCGAGGTGGAATTAACTGTAGTTGATCAAATAGATTTAATAAATGAGTTAAATCAAATAAATTTTGTTTTAAAAGAAATTTTTGCAATAAAGGTTAATAATTGAAGCCAAATCAATTGAATTGAAAATATATTGAACTAAAATCAATCAAAGGTGAATATAATGACTATTTATTGAATGAGTAAAATAGATTGAAACCAAATTTGCTGAAAGTTAATCAATTTTGAAATAAATAAAATTTATATGGCTCTAAAATTAACTATTATGTCTAGTACTGTGCATTTCAAATCTATCTTTTCTTCTGGTGCTTCTATTCTCCTATCCCGTTACTTTTCGGGGATGAAAAGTTTTGAGTGGGGGAGAATGTAACGACCCGTAAATTTTAACGGTTTAAATAATGTAATTAACTGAATTTTTGTGAAATTTTAAATAATTGAATTTGGAAATAAAAATTTGATATTTGGTATGCATCTGTTTAAACATAGCAAATGTCAGATTTTCATCAGATAATATGGAAGTTTATTTGGTTGTGTAGTTTTATTTAATTTTAAATAAGTTAATATTTGATGGGAATAAAATGTTTTTGAAATCTGAATATTTTTATATAATAAAAATGTTTATCATTTTCTGAGTGAGACGTCATATTTCGTTTCGTCAAATTTGGACTTCTCTAGCCCCGTTTATCTTATTTTCGGCGTTTTAGCAGCATTTCCGGCAGCGAAAAATCTAGTTTTTATAACTTGATCGTATCATTGATATCTATATACCATTCTATTCGTCTCGTCGTGCTGATCTCCACAGTATATTCATTGGTGTGTTTCGGTGTCCGGTGCGCGATGAAATCGACAAAACGATTTGCCGTACCAGTTCCGTATTCGAGCTTTTCGCATCCTTTGTCTTTTTAATCGCCAACCGTATAATTCAAACAGCCATTAGCATTTATGATTTCTTCAATACAACTGTTAACTTTCTCTATTCCATGTACTCCATTTATATTTTCTACCTCAGTACTTTCAATCCCATTCGTTTCTGAGCATGCTTAAAGAAAAATAATAATATAAAACTAGTTTATATTAAAGATTTTGTTTATTTGGTACCATGTTATCTCTCTTCCACCCATGCTCCTAGCTTCACAACCTATGCCAGATTAAACCACTATCCTCACGTCGTCTCACCACCAAGCTCACCTCAAAACCGATCCACCTCCCACAACCGCTTCAAAGAACCACCCACCCCCTCCTCCGCATCACCAGGCCTCGGCAGCCCACCGGCGCCCATGTTCCACGTCACCCTAGCACAAACACTACCCTGCAAGACTACTCCAACTCCTCAACTCTTTGCTTCATGCCAAGCCTCACCTTCGATCTGTAACCTGAAACACAGCCCGACCTTTGCCTTGAACCGAACAGCCTCCGCCGCTTCCTCCCGTCTCTCCTCCATGACCATCAACTTCCACCCTTAGCCTAAACCCCTCACGTGCGCCCATCACCTTCAACAGCCCTCCCGTCGTATTTCCACCTCTGCCACCAAGATCTCGCCCATACCGAAGCAAGCATCACCTAAGCAGCCACCTGAGGCTAAGCAAATCTTACCCACTACCTGTCTCCACCTCTAGGCTATACATCTGCTGTAAGCTTCTTTCTTTTACATATATATGTAGAGTATATATATATATATATCTTAGTTTATATCTATATTCTATCTAGTTATATATATAGAAGTTTATATAAGTTATATAAGTACATGTTTGACCGTACATATATATTTACATATGCGTTTGGTTTTCAATATATATCTATAGATATTATATGTTCTAAGTATATGTATATATATTAGTCATAGGTACAGTTTACGTCAGTTTATATAAAGTACAGTTGCACATGACATTTGATACTGTTAATATATATATATATATATGTTTTTAAATATGATTTGCATATATTTTGTTTATAGTATGAGTTTACATATTAGCTATATATATAAGTATACATTGTTTTGGTTGTAGTTTATATATTAGTCATATATATAAGTATATATTGTTTTGGTTGCAGCATAAGTACAAGTTTGCCTCCATATTTGCAGATCTGCTTACTCTCCTATTATGTATGTTTTGATTTTTCAATATAACGTAAAAGTTTTATTTTAACTTTAATGTGTGGTTTAAGAAAGTATGAGTTTGAAAATGTATATATAAATATTTTACTTTAATTTGTGATTTAGAATTTAATATTGGCGTATAAAAGTCTATTTTAAATTTTAATATGTATTTTAAGGAATAACAATTTGAAAAAATATATATGTATATATATAGATTATATTTTTATACGTGTTTGGATTTAATATTGATTTTTGAAAAAATTCATTTTCGTCTATATCAAGCTTGTTTTGACTTGTCTTCAACAATTTCTAGCTATCAACTTTGCTCATCAAATTCGTATCCATCGTGCTTTGCTTTGGATTTGTGCTTGGATTCGTAGCTCATTTCATTGTCAAATCTCTCTAGCCTCGAAAGGTGAGCAATCACTCACGATTAACATTCTTATAGTTAGTAAATTTGATTTCACTTGAAACGACAATTGAAATATGCTGTTAAATTTGAATTGCTAGTTATTTAATATTTAAATATGATATGCCATTATCTGCAATTGTTTATCTGTGATATATGACACCATATCCTGTATATTTTATTTAATTTGTTACTGATGATATATGCCTATTGTTGATATGTTATATTTTTATCATAATGGTTCTCACTCTGCAAGTTCTCTGTTAATTTAGAATTTCCTATGGGTTGAAATGATACATACCCGAACGATATTCTTGAGTAGGGGAAAATCGTCATGGGTTGAAATGATAAACCTAAGCAATTTTCATTGATTTTGAAGTTTTGGGATTGCGGGTTGAAATGATATATACCCGTAGATATTTAAATTGCGGATTGAAATGATAAATATCCGTATCACTTGACCATAGGATAGTAAATTATATACGGACACCGTTGGTCTATATTTTGAAAAAAGGATTTCCAAAGTTTTGAAAGGAAATATATGGTTTTAATAAATATTGATTTTAAAATATAATATGTATAAATGTTATTTTATATATTTTTAAATTTTGATTTTTAAAATTATATGTTTGGAAATTTTAAATTTATGAGTTAGTTTTGAAAATATAATTTTTAATATTTTACTTATAATTTTATTATTTTAAAAATATATAAAAATAAATTTAATATAAAATAAATTTAATAATAAGATTTAATTTAGTAAAAGTTAATTTAATTAGTATATATATAATATATTTAAATATTTATTTAAAAATTTTCATTAATATTTTTAAATAGATTTTTTAATAACTTTAAATAAATAGAGGTTGGAAAAATAAAGTAAAATTGACTTGAAATTTAAATTGGTTAATAATTGAATTTAAATAAGAATTTATTTGAACTTATTGATTTTGAGATGGGAAAGGTATGATTTATAACTAGAATTGATAAAAAGCGATTAAATGAATATTCTCAACTTTAAATAATATGAGACTGAATATTTAATATTGATTTAAATTTATAAATTGAGATTTTATTTAATTGTTATTAAAATGATTAAGTGAATAATTTTCAATTTGAATAAGATTGGAGTTAAATGTTGAAATCTAAATGGAATTTATATTGAAAATGTTTGAATATTTAATCTTTGAATCTTATTGGAACTGAAGTGATAGTTCAAACCTGGATTTGAAATCGATATAAAATTGAAATGGTTTATTGAGAATTTAAAATGAATCTTTGACCTTTAAAATTGAAAGGGCTAAACTGGAATTGATTTAAATTAAATCTTTGAATTTAAGCTGATTTGAATCGATTTGTGAAATTAGAGGAAACTATTTTTATTATATAAAGTATTTTTAATATATATAAACTATTTTAGTATATAAATTATTTTAATATATAAACTATTTTAATTTATAACTATTTTAAAACATATACTATTTTCAATATCTAAACTGTGTAAGTCGAAAGTGTTACGATTTCAAAAGAGTTATGATTTCAAAAGTGTTATGATTTCAAAAGTGTTATGATTTCAAAAGTGTTATGATTTCAAAAGGGTTATCATTTTGGAAGTGTTACGATTCTGGAAATGAATATTATTTAAAGTGAATAATGATATTGAATTGATATGGTTTGAAATGAATAGAATATTTTGATATGAAGTATGAACTATTTGATAAAACGACCACGTGGTGGAGATTCCAGAAATGAAGTAGGATGGTTTGGCGAACGATTCTGTATGAGGTATTTACGTGACCCTGACTCCCGTGAGTCAGCTTAGATGTGACTAAAACAGGAGCTATACCGGGCCAAGTGAGGTCATTCCTCCTATCGGGCACATTTCTTCGATACTATATTTTGACTTTGTGATTGATTTGGTGGCCACCCTTCGATTTTGATATGGGAGTGTGTCCGAGGTAGGCGGTAGTAGTTGCTATGCATTACCACCAGTCCGGGAGTGCACTTGGTATAACTACCCTGGCATTGCCTCGAGTGCCGTGTTCACATGCCCTATCACGCCTTCTACGAGTTTGGTTTGTACCATACCTATGGAGTGCCCTCTGATAGCCCTCCAGTTTACGGAGGAATTACGGTACTATATAAACTATGGGAATATATAAAAATGTGAGGGGGATATAGGTAACGCCTTAACGCTATTTTAATAGTTTACTTTACTATAGACATATTATAATAGCGTATTATACTACATAGTAGATAGTTCCACGGATCCTCAAAGGATGGAAATCCCAAACATCCTTTAAGTTACTTGTATTTCAGTTGACATTCACTTGAGTTGAATTTATTAATATAAGAATGTTAATCTTGACTCGAGTGTTTTGTGTTTTTCTTTATGCTCGGGTCAGACCGAGTGACACAGCATTTGAGACTCACCTTTAGAGCTTAGAGTTTTGCTTGAAGATCTACATCTGTCTAGTCATATTTTCAGTTTGTTTCAGTTGTTTATTCAGACTTATCGCTGACTTTTGTATTTGATTGCTACTCTGTATTTGAGATTTCCATTGTATTTCGTTTTAAAACTCTGTTGTTTATATATTAGCTTCATGAACTACTATTTATCTACTTCCACTACTTATTGTTGTAAAACTCAGTGTCTGTGATTCTGTGATTGACTCATTTACTGTTTATGCTAAGTTTTGCCAGATGTAAAATTAACAATCTGTTGTTTTGAGCAATTAAAATCCGACATGTATGTGTTAGCACCAAAATTGGTCACTAACCTTGTAGAGAAAGATTGTGTAGAGATATAAGTGATGAAAGTAAATTAAACAGAGAAGACAATGCTAATCTAACTGCAGAAAGTAAGAACACCAAATTTATAGTGGTTCAGCGTAATTGCCTACGTCCACTTTGAGGTTAAACTTTATTGATCTTCTTTATAGTTGATTACAAATACAATTCGTGAATCAAATGCTTGCATGAAGTTGTTTAAGTAGAGAAGATGAGTCTCGAAAATGGCAGAGTCTCCCCAGTGTTCTCTCCCCAAAAAAGGATCCCTTTCACTGTGACCCTGCCCCTCTATTTATAGGCAAATATGGGCTGGACTTCCCAAATGGGCTGGATGGCCGAACACTCTAGCCCTAGTACAGTGGTTGCTGCACGCCGATCCTGGTATGCCGAACGCTCTGATGCCGAACAGTCCTTCTATGTCGAACGATACGCTGGATGCGTGGGAAGTGCAGGATGATTGTCAGTTGAGGCCGAACGTGTCTCTATCCGAAGCTCTTGAACCGAAAGTGCACGCTGGCCGAACGACATTGTCACCTTGAGTAGTTGTGCATACTGAATGTCTTCTGGATGCCAAGTACTCTCGTTGCCGAGTACTACGCCGAGTACCTTGGAGTGCCGAGTACTCCTGTTGCCGAGTACTCCTGTTGCCGAGTACTACACCGAGTACCAAGGAGTGCCGAGTACTCCTGTTGCCGAGTACTATGCCGAGTACCAAGGGATGCCGAACGCTCTTGTTGCCGAGTTCTCCTATCACCGAGTTCTAATGATGCCGAATGCTAGGGAGCTGAGTATTGGTTGTCGCCGAGTGCCAGTTGACGCCGAACACTACTTGACGCCGAGTCTCCTGGTCGCCGAGCATTACGGATGCCGAACGCTATGGATGCCGAGTCCCACTGGATGCCGTGCGCTTCGCCGAACACTCCTGGATGCCAACTGCTTCGCCGACCACTCCTGGATGCCAAGTGCTTCGCCGAACACTCCTGGATGCCAAGTGCTTCGCCGACCACTCCTGGATCCCAAGTGCTTCGCTGATCACTCCTGGATGCCAAGTGCTTCGCCGATCACTCCTGGATGTCAGATACTTTCTTGTTGCCGGGTGCTACCTGATGCCGAGCACTAGTTGCCTGGTCAAATCTCCTGGAAACACTTGCCCCCCAAAGTGTATCATGTGACCGAACGTGATGCGCTTTGAATCTGGTTCAATTTCCCTTGATGATGCCTTCTCGAGAATGCCTGTGACGGAGGTGCGTGACGAGCGTGGTTTGGACGCCGAACGATACGTTCGAAGCCGGACAGCCCTCATGTGCCGAATGACACTTCGTTTTGATTCCGAACACTCTGGTATTGACCGGTTCTACCGGGTATAGCCTTTTCAACTTCTACCTCCCTCTATATAACCAGGTCCTTCTCGTCCCTTCTCCTTTACCTTTTCATTTCTGTCACTCTTCCAAGATTTGCAATTTTCTCTAGCCGAACAGATTTACAACTTGAACATTCCTTCCTAAGCTCCTAACTGCAATCTAGGTACTGCTCCTCGTATAACTCGAATAGGTTTCAAATGAGATGGTCAAGTTTGTCATGTAAAAAGCTTTCGAGTAGGTTGCCCTCATTGTCGAACGATAATGCGAGGCGAGGAGGAAGGATTTGAGGTGTTTGCACATGTGGCTTTAGCTCCATCGCGCCGAACCAAAGTCAAAAAAGAAGGAAAAGGAAAACGTTGGAGGTGGTAAGGGTGTTGGATGGCATAGCTATGGTTCGGCGTATGTTGTCATGCGCCGAATGATAGAGGCTGCCGAATAGTATTTCGTCTGAATAAACTAAGGCCGAACACTCGCTAGAACGCCGAACAACAACTTAGCCGAACGAACCAAAGCCGAATAATAACTCAGCTGAACAAAACCCAAGCCGAACATTCTTAGATGCCGAATAGTATCGAGGCCGAACAATACGATTGCCGAACAGAACTTAGACCGAGCAAAACAAAGCCGAACACTATACCTAGGCCGAACAATCTGAATGCCGAACAGGACTTTTAACTGGACAATGACTTAACCGAACGAGGCCTTTAGCCAAACACAGACTTAACCGAACAAGGCCTTTAGCCTAACACTGTGGCATGTTGAACAAACATACATGCCGACCTATACTTAGGATGAACAATACAATTGCCGAACAACATTCAAATGCCGAATAGTATAAATGTCAAACTACACTTAGGCCGGTTACTTTATAAATCACATGTTTTCTGAATCTGGAACTGTAATCACCACCAGGCGGGCTCTTTGAGACGGTCAGCGATGACGGTCTTCGAAGGCCACGATTCGAAGCTCATTTTTATATCTTTGAAATCTTTATATTCTTATCGCTTGTACACAATTTCTTGCACTAGTTCACACACCACGTGGGGGGAAAACTCGTGTTGCTAATTCTAACGTTCAACGTTTTTTATGTATAGTTTTCTCAAGCACTTAGCCAGGTTCATTATTTATTGGGGATGTCGAGAAAATCTAGCTCTGCCACCATATCCGATAGGCCTGGGCCGTCATCAAGGCAAGGAGCCGCTGATACTTCTAATCCGTCGACTTCTCCTGCTCATAACTTGGCACCTGATGCTCTGGAGGCAACCATCCTACTAGACAATCTGATCGATTCACAAGCCTCGAAGATCAACGAAGCTGCTCTGTGACGGATATGCTCCATTCATGGGATTCCTTTTGCCGACGTGTTAGTTCCTTCGAGACACGATCGTCCTCATCTGCCCCCAGTCGGGTACACTACCTGCAACAAGTTCATGTGTTGGATGGGCAGCGTGCCTCCATTCAATTTATTTCTCCGGGATGTACTGCAGTATATAGACATAGCTTCGTCGCAGCTGCACCCGAACGGCCATGCATTTCTATATGGGACTTACTTACTTTTCATGGCCGTCTTCTCCAGACCTCCAACCGCCGGTGATATCAGATACATTTATATGTTCAAGAGACGGAAAGACGGTCCTTCCTTTATGTTCCTCGAGCCATACCACAAATGCCAGATCTTGATAGGGGCATGTAGTAAATTCGCCCTGTACAAACAGGAATGGTTCTATGTGTGCTGCCCTTCTGGTTTCGCTAGGAGATGGGTTGAAGGCAGTAAGTCTCTCTGCTGAGTCACTATTCGTATTTAATCGGAGTCATGCTTTTCCTAACTCTTCATTTCATCTTTTCAGGTATCAACCCGCGTCCGGAAGGCCGAGGATATTCTGAGGCTGTTGAAGCCATTAGAGCTCTTCTTGTTGAGGATCGAGACATCCGGACTATCATTTCAAATGAATCACTGTCGGGGTTTGGCTTGCTAGCCCCTGGTCGTCGGATTAGCCTTCCAGAAGGTGTCACCATTCCCAAACCTCCGTCCGGTAAAGGGAAAAAACAGGCCGGATCGTCGTCGCGCCGCACTCCCAATACGCACGGAGAAGGTGAGCGCAGAGAAGATGATGTTCCTGAGACTCAAGGCGAGAACGTGCGTCCCGCTTGGAATCCGGCAATCGAAGTTCAGGATATTGAGACGTCATCCTCCCCTTCGAAGGGAAAGAAGAAGTTAAAATATACAGTTCAAAAAGAGAAAGTTGGTGGCACTTCAAAAGTTATGCCTATCCCGCCTGAGAAAGAGGCTTCCTCACAGCATCTGGAAAGTTCTCTGAGGGGTCTGTCCAACCTGTCCATTCCCGATGATTTACTTAATTACGGGTTCGATGATCCTGAAGCTCTCAAATTTTCTTCGCCCGCGAGAGGCAATGCAGGAGTTCAACTCCCGGCCCAAGGAGACACCACTCCGATTAGCAAAGATAAACGAACGGGTCTGTCGGGGGGAACACTAGGACACATACGCACATGCGCATTCCATAATATACTTCAAGTCTTTTTTCTTATCTCGTGAATTTTCCTTAACTCGTTGTTATCTCCATTCTTTGCAGGTGATATGGGGCGTTCTCACGATCTCGATCGCCTTCAGGGCTCTTCTGTATTTCATCACTCTGGACGGGATTCTAGTTCAGGCAGATGCAGGGACAGAGGCGATTATGAAGATAGGGACAATCGTCCTCGCGAGTCGTCTCACCGCAAGAAGGCACACTCTCAATCTTCCCAGCCCCGCAATCTTCCTCCTCCAATTGAGCCGGATAGAGAGAAGTCTTTACAAATAGGTTATCAATCTGATGCTCCTCGAGAACAACACTCCAGTTCATCGAGTACAAGGCAAGTTCAAGAGCAACGGAAAAGAGCGGAATTCTCAAAGCCTCCTCCTCCTACTCCTGCGGTGGACCCAACTGTTGCGGAAAAGATGGTCGATCTTAAGGCCAAGTTTCCAAAAATTTGCTTCGATGGTCTGAAGTTCCTCCCGGCCATTCATCATATTCCCGGGCATGTGAAGCAGAGTGCCATTGCCTGCAATAACGACGTTTATGTTCAACATGACGCGTTTGTGCACTTGGTGGAGAAGATCTCGGAAGTATCCGTTGAGCGTCAACACGAGATTGATCGTCTGAATCTGGAGGCTGGCAGCGATAAGAAAATCATCAAACTCCAAGACGAAGAGCTTGCTTCGTATAAGTCGAAGCTGGAAGCCGCTGAACAAAGCGCAAAAGATACTGCTGAGGCAGTTACTCGTTTAGAGGCGGCTCACAAAAAAGAGCTTGACGAAGCAGTCCAGCGCAGCGGTGCCCTCGCCCTAGAAAAAGACTCTGTCCAAAAGGAAAGGGACGCGCTCGCCACCCAAGTCAAAGAGCTGAAAGAATTACTCTCCAAGGAGAAGGAGGATAAGGTAGCCGCTCAAGAAGAATCACAACGATACTGTGATGAGATCGTTGCTACCCGACTCCTGAAAACAAAGCTCGATGACGAACTCGCTGGGGTTGAGAAAATGAAGGATGAGGCCCATGAGGAGGGCAAAAGAGAGGTTGCGGAGGAGATTGATTCTCGCCTCGAGGCGGCCGCGGAAGCCGGCAGGGAAGAGGTCAAAAAGATGTTTGACCCGTTGATTGCTGAATATGGAGCCCGCGTCCTTATGCATCGCGACTTAACATTCTTGGGCGACGACTACCTTGAGTCCCTAGCTGAGGCCTGGGAAACTTTGATAAGGATCAGGAAGATCGAGTCGGGCTCCGAAGAGGTTGATGAGGAGGCCTTGGTGAAAGAGTTCCTTAGGGGGAATGAGCCATTGGATTTATCCACAGCATTGGCACTTTACAGCAAAGGCTCTCCCCTTCTGAAAGAGAAAAATAATAAAGCTGGCCCGTCTGAGGCCAATATTACTGCTCTTCATACTACTGCTCAATCCGCTGCTCAATCGGCCGGTCGGCCGACACTTGATCCATTCGAGCAGCATGTTGGTTATGACCCCAAAGCCCCCGGGCTCGGTGCTCATGTGCTATCACCTATCCTGGAGGGTGAAACCCCACGCGCCACCGATAGCCAACCGGAACCTGGTAGGAAATTCTTCTTTCTCAAGAAGTTGAAAGATCCCATCTTTTTTCAGCAGTGGCTACTCGTTCTAACGCTCATTCTTTATGTTTTCGTGCAGGTTGTTCTGACGCCGAGCAAACTCCGAGGAGCGATGATGCGAAGGAGGAGGCAGGGAAAACAAGCGATGCTGTCCACGCGGGAGTACTCCCTGGTCCCGATGCTCAGGTGATCGGGGCGCTGGATGATGATAAGCTCGACACTTCATCTCCTGCCGAAGGGGATGATGAAATTGAAATCACCGGCGCCTCTGAGCATACTTCACAGACAAGCATGAAGGACCGCCTCGCCGCAGAGGAGAAGAAAAAGGTCGAGGTCAAGATTGAACCTGGAATCCTGGAACTTACCGACCCGCGGAACAGACCTTTGAAAATCATCCTCCCGGGCAGGTCCAAACCACTAGATGTTCCGTCTCCTACTCCTGACTCCGCTTCCTTAGCAAGCAAGAAGTCCAAGAAAAAGCGTGAGGGAGAGGAGTCATCGGAAAAGACAAAGGAAGACAAGAAGAAGAAATCGAAGAAATAATCGATACACTCGTTCAACGAGCTTCTTGCTTAAGTCTTGTAATTGCTTTTATCTTCCGTAGCTTGTAGTTTGTATAGACAGGTCTGAATTTTGTAGGAGTGATCATGTAACCCCATTTTGGACTTATCGAATAAAGTTTTTAGTTTCTTTTTTGTTTGAATGATTCTCTTGTCTTTCTTTGATTTGCTGGCTAATTGTAGCCATAACTCGAGTTCTCATGAGTTGCATTATCTCCCGGTCCATTCTCGTGTTGTTCAGACATTTTTAGACATGGCGTGCTTCTCATACCACATCCCTCGAGTACTTGGACTTTTCGTTGACTCTATGCTCCGGGAACTCGGAGATTTGAAATCGTTTATACACTAGTCCGCTCTCCGGGGACTTAGAGTACTCCGCTCCGCACTCTGGGGATTCGGAGATTTGGAATCGTTTATACTCCAGTCCGCTATCTGGGGACTTAGAGTACTCCGCTCTGCACTCTGGGGATTCGGAGATTTGAAGTCGTTTATACTCTGGTCCGCGCTCTGGGGACTTAGAGTACTCCGCTTCGCGCTCTAGGGATTCGGAGATTTGGAATAGTTTATACTCTAGTCCGCTCTCCGGGGACTTAGAGTACTCCGCTCCGCACTCTGGGGATTCAGAGATTTGAAATCGTTTATACTCCAGTCCGCTATCTAGGGACTTAGAGTACTCCGCTCCGCACTCTGGGGATTCGGAGATTTGAAATCGTTTATACTCCAGTCCGCTATCTGGGGACTTAGAGTACTCCGCTCCGCACTCTGGGGATTCGGAGATTTGAAGTCGTTTATACTCTAGTCCGCACTCCGGGGACTTAGATTACTCCGATCCGCGCTCTGGGGATTCGGAGATTTGGATTCGTTTATACTCCAGTCCGCTATCTGGGGACTTAGAGTACTCCACTCCGCACTCTAGGGATTCGGAGATTTGAAGTCGTTTATACTCTGGTTCGCGCTCCGGGGACTTAGAGTACTCCGCTCCGCGCTCTGGGGATTCGGAGATTTGGAATAGTTTGCACGAGTCTGTGCGTCGTACAGGATAATGTAATTTGCCACCCAATTATGAGATATAGAAACGTTAGTGATTCATAGAAAATACGACTTCAAGCCTTTATTAATGAAAATCAACCAAACTGTTCGATTACAACTTTTGAAAGGAAACTAAGTTATGACTGAATGGAAATAACAGTGCCTAAAACAAGAAGGAAAACATGCTAAATGTAATAGTGCCGCAAATGTTCACTGTTCCATGCTCGGGGGAGTGTCGTGCCATCAACGATCGCTAGCTTGAATGTTCCTTCTCCAAGCTTCCGTTCAATGGCGTTCGGACCTTCCCAGCTGGGATTCATGCGTGATGGTACCGGGAAGACTCGTTTCAGAACGAGATCACCCACATCAAAGATTCTTGGGCGGACTCTACCGTCGTAGTAACGCTTGACTCAATGTCTGTGCGCTGCCGCCCTTAATTCAGCTTCTTCACGCTTTTCGTCGATGCAGTCCAGTGATTCCAGCAAGAGGTTTTGGTTCGTCTTGGGATCATAGTATGTCACTCGGTGCGATGGAACTTCAAGTTCCACGGGTATAACGGCTTCAGAGCCGTATGCCAAGGCGAATGGAGTGTGGCCGGTCGCGGACTTGTGGGTAGTTCTATACACCCATAATGCTGTCGGGAGTTCATCTAACCACATGCCTCCAACCTTCTCCAGACGCTTCTTCAGTATGGACTTGATTATTTTGTTGACGGCCTCGACTTGCCCGTTAGCTTTCGGGTGTGCCACGGCGGCGAACTTCTTCTCGATGCCATACTTTAAACAGAACTCTTTAAACTCTCTGCTTTCAAATTGCGTCCCGTTGTCCGTAATGATGGTGCGTGGAAGGCCAAAGCGGCATATAATGTTTCGTACAACGAAGTTAATGACCTTCTTAGAGGTGATTGTGGCCAAAGGTTCTGCCTCAGCCCATTTTGTGAAATAGTCGACTGCAACTATCGCATATTTCGCGCCACCTTTGGATATAGGCA
This sequence comes from Allium fistulosum, assembly GCA_030737815.1. Lineage (NCBI taxonomy): Eukaryota > Viridiplantae > Streptophyta > Magnoliopsida > Asparagales > Amaryllidaceae > Allium > Allium fistulosum. Next base: position 335,198,310 of record CM060906.1, read on the forward strand.
AAGAGCTGATTATGTCGATTCCCCAGATTGCAAATGGCCAGGGACTAATCATTTGTGTGAGTTCCGTTGATGGAGCCCTCGGGATTTTCGCATATCTTTGACACTTGTCGCATTTTCTTGCGTAGTCCGCGGCGTCCAGGTTTACGGTGGGCCAGTAATATCCATAGCGGAGGATCTTCTTTGCTAGCGTTTTCCCCCCAGTATGGTTGCCACATTCCCCTTCGTGAACCTCTCTTAAGACCCGCTTTGTCTCGTCATGAGCGATGCATCGCAATAATGGGACTGAGAATCCTTTTCGGTACATCGACACATCCTGCATTACGTATCGCGCGGCCTTTCGAAGGACCTGCCGTCTTTCGCTTCTTTTTTCTGGTAAAGCCCCAGTCGTTAGGTACAGTTTGAATGGGGTTATCCACGATTCCTTCTCGATTTCTGTTTCCAACACGCGATCGACTTTCATCCCGTCTATGCTCGGGGCATGCAAGACTTCGACGAGATACAATCCCATTTGCTGCGCATCGCCGGTACTTGCAAACTTAGCCAATAAGTCGGCTTCTTTGTTCTGTTCGCGCGGGATATGTTAAATGTCATAACGCTCAAGATTTGATAGTAGCTCTTGGACCTGAACAAGGTACGGAGTGAGCTTTCGTCCCTTTGCTTGGTAGTCTCCCCGTACTTGGTAAACTACCAGCTGTGAGTCACAAAAGATTTCGACTGATTCGATCCCGAGTTCCCTGATGAGCTTCAAGCCAGCGATCAGTGCTTCATATTCGGCTTCGTTATTTGTAGCCGGGAAATCGAGCTTCAGGGCATAACAGATTGATCGGTTTTCCGGAGTTATAAGAACTACGCCCGCGCCGGAGCAACGGTCGTTTGATGCACCGTCAGTGTATAATTTCCATCGAACGGGGGGAATGATGTCGTGGTCATCCGGTTTGATGGGTATGGTAAACTCGGCGATGAAATCTGCTAATGCTTGCCCTCGGATGGCTCTCCGCGGTAAGTATGCGACATCGAACTGGCTCAACTCGATGTTCCATCTTAGCAATCTTCCAGAAGTTTCCGACCGTTGGAGTACCTGCCTCAGGGGTTGATCGGTATAAACACCGATTGAATGTGCTTGAAAGTATGGGCGCAGCTTACGTGATGCAATCACCAAGCAATAAGCCAATTTCTCGATTTTAGGGTAATTCCTCTCTGCCCCTGTTAAACGATTGCTAACATAATACACCGGCTTCTGGACTCGATCCTCCTCACGAACCAAAGCCGCACTTATCGCATGTGGGGATACAGCCAAGTATACGTACAACATTTCGTGGTCAACTGGTTTTGATAGCATTGGTGGACTCTCTAGATGCCTCACCAGATTCCGGAATGCTTCCTCACAACTTGACGTCCATTCAAAATTTCTCTTCCCTTTCTTTATTATATCGAAGAATGTGATGCACTGTTTAGTTGCCCTAGATATAAATCAACTTAGCGCAGCTACTTTTCTGTTCAAGCTCTGTACTTGCTTTATGGTCCTGGGCGCTTGCACATCTCGAATAGCTTGGATCTTTTCTGGGTTGGCTTCGATTCCCCTAGCATTGACGATGAACCCCAAAAACTTCCCTGATGCAACGCCGAAGGAACACTTCAAAGGGTTGATCTTCATCCCATAAAACCTGAGTATGTCGAACATTTCAGTCAAGTCTCGAATGTGGTCGTTTGACCGTCGTGACTTCACGAGCATGTCATCCACATAGACTTCCATCGTTCTACCCAACTGGTCCTTGAACATTCGATTCACTAAACGCTGGTAAGTTGCTCCTGCATTCTTCAATCCAAAGGGCATCACTACATAGCAATACAGTCCGACATTTGTAACGAAGCTGGTGTGTTCTTGGTCCGGAATATGCATCGGGATTTGGTTGTACCCTGAGTACGCGTCCATGAATGACAGCAGCTCGTGTCCTGCGGTGGAGTCGACCAACTGATCGATCCTAGGCAACGGGAAACTGTCCTTAGGGCACGCTTTGTTCAAGTCGGAATAATCTACGCAAGTCCTCCATTTCCCATTCGCCTTTTTTACGAGCACGGGGTTGGATACCCATTCAAGGTAAAGGGCGTCGCGGACGAACCCATTTGCTTTGAGTTTGTCCACCTCCTCTCCAAGAGCGGCGGATCTCTCTGGATCCATTCCTCTCCTTTTTTGTTTAACTGGGACATATTTCGGGTCTATGTTCAACATATGACTCGTGATGGTGGGAGAAATCCCACACATATCAGAATGCGTCCAGGCGAAAACATCAAGATTCGCCTGGAGGAAGTCGCTAAGGTCTTCAGTCATCGCGGGACCAAGCTGTGATCCGATTTTCAGAATTCGCGAAGGGTCGTCACGGCTAACTGAGATGTCAATTGTTAATTCAGCCGGTGCCGCCTTCTCTTCCCTGGGTTTCTCATCGTCGTCTCTCGGATCTATATCTCCGAAGATTCGAGAACTATGCCCGAGCCAGGGCTCGGGCAATACTTGTCAATTATCCGCATTAAGGATGCGGACGGGATTGTCCGCAACCTTTCCCTTCTCCCTCCGATGGGCTTCTCGGAGCTCAGCCACATAACAGGAACGACCAGCTGCTTGATCGCCATGAACAATACCTACTCCTTTGTCAGTCGGGAACTTCAAAATTAAACACCAAGGGGCTAACGCTGCCCTAAACTCAGCCAGGGCCGGCCGGCCCAAGAAAACGTTATATGGAGAATCCACATCCAAAACTACGAAGGGTAGAATCCGCACCCTCCGACGCTCGCCTTGTCCCAGTTCAACTGGTAACTCAACGTACCCCACGGCGTCGGTTGCCGCGCCGTTAAAGCCGTGTATACGAGCCTTGGATGGTTTCAGGTCTTTTGTTTCCAGTTTCATTTGGTCGTAAGCCTTCTTGAAGATGATGTTGACTGAGCTCCCGCAATCAATCAAAATTCTTTTTACATATGCTGGTCCGATCGTTGCAGATATGACCATGGGATCGATGGTCGGAGCCTCTATCTGATCAGCGTCTCTACTTCTGAACACAATATCGTCTGTCATTACGCGCTGCTGCTTAGCAGGGGCCCCGTCCTCCATGTTCGAACAGCACTCAAAATCGGCATGCTTCAGGGAACTTGCATATCGCTCCATCTCTTGCCAATTCTTATCCACGGGGTGAGGTCCGCCGATAATTGTATTTATGACTAGTCTACCTACGGTTCGGGCAGGCTCCTCGGGATGACGCGGAGCTGGTGCACGACCTGGGTTGGACGTTCCCTGTCCTCCTTCTTGTGGATCCTTCACAAATTCTTGCAATTTCTTCTGTCTGATCAACTTTTCAATAGCGTTGTGTAGGTGTCTGCACTCCTCCGTATTGTGCCCATAAGTCTCATGGAAGCGACAATATTTCCCGGTCCGCTTCTGTTCCTCGGTTGATTCTTTCGGACGTGGCTTTCTGTATTGAAATGTATTGCAGGTGGATAAGTAAATGTTCCCAAGCGGTGCGTTCAGCGGAGTATACTCGTTGTAGCTTGGGATTCTCGACTTCCATTTCCCCGCTTCTCTCTTTTTCCCTTGACTCCTTCCGCCGGACTCCTTGGGTTGCCCAGGCTTGTTCTGGACATTGACTTGGACCTTTCCCGAGCTGTCTCCAGACTGCTTCACAGCAACGTTGCTCTTTATTGACTCTTGGACAGGTCCTGGCCCCTTATCTCGTCGTACCCACCTAGCTTCTTCTCTTCTTATGAACTGGTGTGCCTTTGAGTAGAAACGCTCTAGTGTAGCCGGAGGTTTTCCTACCAGCCAGTCCCCAAACTCAGAGTCTGGATCCACACCTCTCATTACAGCCATCAGAATTGCATGGTCATTGGGATTACTGACTTCAGTTGCTGCTACGTGGAATCTTTGTAAATATTCCTTCAACGACTCCCCGGGATTTTGGATTACACTCGACAGAGACATCACGTCCTTTGGGCGCGTAGTGTGTATCCTGAACTGCTCAATAAACTTCTTTGCCAACTCCTCGAAATTTGATACGGATCGCGGAGGAAGTCGGGTGAACCACATAGTAGCGATCCCAGATAGAGTAATCGGAAAGCACCTACACTTGGTGGCATCATTCGCTCTAGCTGAATCCATCATCCATTCGTACCTCATGACATGTTGTCTGGGGTCAGTCCTCCCTTTATACGCAGGGATAGTAGGCATACTAAACTTCCTGGGGTACGCCGCTTGCAACACAACATCCGTGAACGGAGTATGACTTCTTGACACTCCCCAATCATCATTCGATAACCCCTGATTTTCCTTCATCAACTGCCTGATCATGGCTGTCAGATCTGGTGTCTGTATGGAAGGTGGAAGGTTAGTGTCTGTTCTGCGCGCCTGTCCATGCTGATGCCTCCTCTCCTGGCGGTCTGCCAATCGTGCATCTTGAGGTTCGACATCGTTAGCATTTTGATGATCCGGGCCTCTATCCTCCATCTGTACTCCGGTCCTGAAGTTTCCAGCTCTTGCTTGGTCACGGTCTCCAGTTGGTTGAACAGCAGCTTCTGCTCGTGCAGCGTCAGTCTTGCAGCGTCTGCGCCTGGGAAGTTCATCAGAGGAAGTTGAGTTGTCAGATGAAGAGTAAGGAGTGGGATTGCCCCCAGCATTCTGTTGCTGTTGTTGAGTGAGTTGTGCCATCAGGTTGGCGTTAGCTTGCATCTGCTCTCCTAGTTGTCTCCTGCTTTCCCTCAGTTCTCTCATCAAGTCATTGAACTCTATTCTGGTGACAACTGAAGTCTGTTCTTGAGCGGCAATTCCTGCACTCGGAATCGCTGGTTGATTGCTAGGTCCTGCTTATTGCACACTAGCAGTTTCGTGGGCATCCGCATTATGAGAAGCTGACCTGGTACGTGGTCTTTCCATTGTAGAGTTATCGGTATGAACTCTGAGTAGAATCAACGGATGTCCTATCAGTGAGTCGGATCTTCTTTGGGGGATTTGTTCAATCCAGTAGCTTCAAAGCAGATCCTTGAGGTCTGAGAATTCAACTCTCAGTGAAAGCACCAAAGTGTTAGCACCAAAATTGGTCACTAACCTCGTAGAGAAAGATTGTGTAGAGATATAAGTGATGAAAGTAAATTAAACAGAGAAGACAATGCTAATCTAACTGCAGAAAGTGAGAACACCAAATTTATAGTGGTTCAGCGTAATTGCCTACGTCCACTTTGAGGTTAAACTTTATTGATCTTCTTTATAGTTGATTACAAATACAATTCGCGAATCAAATGCCTGCATGAAGTTGTTTAAGTAGAGAAGATGAGTCTCGAAAATGGCAGAGTCTCCCCAGTGTTCTCTCCCCAAAAAAGGATCCCTTTCACTGTGACCCTGCCCCTCTATTTATAGGCAAATATGGGCTGGACTTCCCAAATGGGCTGGATGGCCGAACACTCTAGCCCCAGTACAGTGGTTGCTGCATGCCGATCCTGGTATGCCGAACGCTCTGATGCCGAACAGTCCTTCTATGCCGAACGATACGCTGGATGCGTGGGAAGTGCAGGATGATTGTCAGTTGAGGCCGAACGTGTCTCTATCCGAAACTCTTGAACGAAAAGTGCACGCTGGCCGAACGACATTGTCACCATGAGTAGTTGTGCATACTGAATGTCTTCTGGATGCCAAGTACTCTCGTTGCCGAGTACTACGCCGAGTACCTTGGAGTGCCGAGTACTCCTGTTGCCGAGTACTACGCCGAGTACCAAGGAGTGCCGAGTACTCCTGTTGCCGAGTACTACGCCGAGTACCAAGGGATGCCGAACGCTCTTGTTGCCGAGTTCTCCTATCACCGAGTTCTAATGATGCCGAATGCTAGGGAGCTGAGCATTGGTTGTCGCCGAGTGCCAGTTGACGCCGAACACTACTTGACGCTGAGTCTCCTGGTCGCCGAGCATTACGGATGCCGAACGCTATGGATGCCGAGTCCCACTGGATGCCGTGCGCTTCGCCGAACACTCCTGGATGCCAAGTGGTTCGCCGACCACTCCTGGATGCCAAGTGCTTCGCCGAACACTCCTGGATGCCAAGTGCTTCGCCGACCACTCCTGGATGCCAAGTGCTTCGCCGATCACTCCTGGATGCCAAGTGCTTCGCCGATCACTCCTAGATGCAGGACACTTTCTTGTTGCCGGGTGCTACCTGATGCCGAGCACTAGTTGCCTGGTCAAATCTCCAGGAAACAGTATGCATGCGAATGGTTCGAAATAGCGGGTTGTTACATTGGACCTGCCTTTTTCCCCAGATGAAGTATTAAATCGCTAAGAGATTACGTTATGTGGTATTTCTACAGGGATCCGCTTCTGGAATTTGGCCTTAAATGATGGGGCCTACCTATTTTCCACTTGGAAGTATTAAATGGCCTATGAGATTCCATAAGATGTCAGCTAGATAGTACCAATGAGGAGCATGCTTCTAGAATTATGCCTTAAATGACAAGGTCTGCCTATTTTCTACTGGGAAGTATTAAGTGGCTTGGATACCATCTCTTACATTATTAGCTATTTATGATGTATGATTTGGATATGGGATCTACTTCTAGAATGGAAGGTATTAAGTGGTTGGACCCGCCTCCTTTCCTTATAAAGAAGTATTAAATGATTTTAATGGTTTTATGTTCATAGATATATTCTTACTTTGAAATATACTACTCAAGTACTAAAATGGTAAGACTCGAGGTTTTTATTCACTAGACACTTGTTATTCTGACTCCCTCCTCGTTACAACACAAAGTACGGGCAGAGTGATGGCGGTGACGATGCTTTGAGATGGAGAAGCTTATCTCGTGCCAGTATTTGTTATTATTATTTTCTTTTATGTGTACTCGTGTATTTAGAAAATTGTTGTAATGGATATTATGTTATGGTTTTTATGGAATTTTGTATTATGGCATTTGTATGGTTTTGAAATAAATGGGTACACTTTGCTATTATATTTTATTCTATCGACTATGAGCTCTAAAAGTTTAGTTATGGCTCTATAATATTATTTTCCTAGTTCTACCAACAGCTTGCCTTAGAATGGATCTAAGTTTTGATGGGTCCTTTTTGGGTCGAAATTTAGACCTATTCCGGGGTGGGTTGTTACATTTGGTATCAGAGCTCTCGGGGAAAGTGTACTATACGTATGAGTGGCGTACTTGTTATTTTGGAAAAGGTTTTTCAAAAAAATTTCAAAAACTCAGGCTATATATACTTATTTTGAATTTATTCTTAACTTTATAAATTCCACTATAGAAGTAGTTGCGACCCTATTCCGAAAGGATGAACAAGGAGACTATGAGTTGGAAGAATAAATAGAGGTAATTTTTACCCCTACTTCAGTTATACGTGGAGCGGAGATCATATTTTTAGGAGCAAACTAGGGAGAACATTACCACAACTTATGAAAGCACCCTAGAAGCTTGATAGTAATTGACTCCTTGATAGGACCTAGTTTTCCTTATCATTATGGACCCTATATACATATTTCATAATAGGGGCAACCGTAGATGGAAAGGTTGATAGGAAATAAATGACCTTTAGGAAACATCCGTTATGCTGACAGTTAATATGGACAAATTAACATTCATGGAGATAAAAAATAAAGGTCTTATATACGAAAGTAAAGAAAGGAGCAAACTTCCGTAAGAAGGAATACATTTATCACCATAAGGAGGAAATTAGATTTTTAAAGGGTAGAGTACAAAGATTTAAAAGAAAGAACAAATTTTAATCCTACCTTTTGTGACATAATTGAATAAAAAGATTTCTTTGAAAAACCTTTAAAAAATTTAAAAGTCCTTTCAAAAGATTTTGAAATGAAAATTTTATAATTTAGAAATTATTGATAAAATGTGATTTTAGATGACTTTCAAACTATACCACCGTTTGTTTTGTAAAAAGTTTGAAAAGTGGTTGTAAATTTAAAAAGGATGGTAAAATATTTTTAGTAGGTGATTTTAATTTATAATTTTGGTGACTTGAGAAGATGAAAAAAAAGTTTCCATTTATTAACTTCTCAATTTAAAATTTGATTGAATTAGAAAAGCTTTCAATTTCCTTGTTTCTGTATTCATCCATTTTTCTATGCTATATTTTCTATGCAATAAATTTGAAAGTTCTTTCCTTTATAACTTCTTAGAGGTTGTACAAGTTGGAAATTTTTAGAAATATACTTATGGTTTTAGATAACTTTGAAAATATACCACCATTAGTTTTGGAAAAGTTTGAAAGGGAAATGCAATTTTTAAAAACAGTGAATTTCTTTAAGACAAAATGACGGATGGTTTTAGTTGTAAATTAATGCCTTGAAAAGTTTTTATTTATTAACCTTTTAATTTGATTAATAATATTTCAATTTTTAGTTCTATAATTCTTCTATTTTTCCTTATTTATAAACCTAAAAGTTCTTTCTTTAGAACTCTTTTTAGGGGTTTATAGAAGGATATAACGCCTATTTTGGGTAGAAAAATTAAAAAAAAAGGAATGTTCGATAGTATAAAAAGGAGAGCATTCCAATATAAGGTGATGAAGAGAATGATGGCTGGGATTTTGGTAATATATAATTTTGAATTCTGGTAGATGAGATATTGAAAGGAGTAATAGAGTAAGATAGAAGTTATCTTTGTCTACTCCATCTATTTTTCCATCGTATAAAGTTATGAAAGGACTCTTTGACCATTGATTGGATTTAAATGATGATTGATAAATAAGTTAGATGTTTTTGTATAAGGAGAAGCATTTATGTAAAGATGAGAATTTTATATGTTTTCCTAATTTGAATACAAAAGTTATTAGAATAATAATAATATTGGATTTGATAAAGAAAAGTGTTCAAGAGATTTTAAGAGTTTTTGAGCAAAGTTACAAGATATGTTTCATCAAACAATAATATATTTTGATTAACAAGGTAATAAATATTATTGAATGCTTTAGAGGGAAACAACTTTTATTTTGAAATGATGATTGTGAAAATTTTACTATTTTATAAACGATAATTCTTATAGCTAGAAAACTCTTTTAAACTAAAATGGTTTAACATATTATTTTGGAAACATAATTAAGTCTTGAATCTTTTGTGTTAAAATTCCTATTTTTGAAAAGGAGTAAATTCTTATTTTAGTAAGCTATCGAAAAGGAAAGATTTTCATAAGTTCCTTTATGAAAAACCAAGAAAAATTTGAATGCTATAAATTAGAAAGTCTAACTTTTAAGAAAAAGTATTGATAAAGAAAGTTTTAAAAGGGAGATTTTGGGAAGGAATTTTGAATCTTTGATAAAGGTTTTTATTTGAGTTTAAATTTTCAAAGATGGAGATATTGAATTTGATACTTCATGTTTTAAGCATTGCAAGAAATGAAGTAATAAATGCTTATTTTTAAATAAGTTTATTTGTATAAAGATATTTTATTTTGTGTGCGAAAGCTATGATTTTATAAAAATTTATGGAGTAGATGTGGATCATGACCTAGGTGGGATAGACTAAGGTTTTCACGGTATGAGTAACATAGAAACAGAATGTACAACCTGATCCGGAAAGTTGAAGTCAGTCCCAAACACCTGTTTGAACAAGTTGGTAAAGTGTAAAGATATTTCATATCTATGATTGGGTTGTGAATTAGGTTGCCCATAGAATATGAATTTCTATATTTTAATTTTGGAGCAATTTCTTCATAATTTCGATAAATTATCCAATTCCAAAATACATGTAAAAGTGCATTGTTTGAAGTAACAAGAAATGCACTAAGAAGGAAAGAGATGTGTAAGGGATGGATATTCCTTTCCATAGTTTACACTATTTATTCCAATAATAAGAAAAGAAACGATTCCTTGTAATTTCAAACAACGCAAAAATCATAATTGTGGTTAATTTGTGACAGTAATCTTCTTGGTAGGATAGCTTCAATGACTTAAAATATGGAAATGAGTATTCTAGTTGTGCAATTAATAGTTAGATAAATATCATACAGCTACGCTAAATGACTAGAATATATATAGATAACATAGACTACGACTATATGCGTATTAGTTAGTAATTGATGGATTAGGATTTATGGATGTTAATTACAAATTTAACGGGCAATAAATTTATAGAGAGGAAAGGTAACCTAAAGGGGGACTGATTAAGAAAACTTGATATTGCATCTGTGGAAGAAAGAAATTTGAGTAATGAATGGATTTTGGAAACCTTAAGAAGGTTAAAAAGACTGAAGAAGGATTAATTGAAAGTGGTCCAATTCTGATAGTAATGATCAGCTGCTATGGATATTAATTAAAGCAATAAATGGGCCACATTTACGAAAGATCAAAAATGGGGAGATTAAGAAAATGGGTAGCAACAGAATGAAATATTAAAGATATCCCATCATTATTTAGAAAGGAGTTATATTAACTGATAATAAATGGCAACTTCCAGTAAATTTTCTTTGGAGTTCTTGGATTATAGTCGCTAGTTTCTTCCTTCGTTATTGGAAAAGTGGATGATGTGGTGTAAGATATATTCCTGTGTTATTTCTGTGTAGCCTTTATGAATGGGATTCAAACCACTTGATATATATTGGGAAGCAAAGTAAATAAGGAAATTATGGAACACTTAATTAGCGATGGACCATAGGCAAAACTGGAAGTTAATGAGGAATTAGGTTAACGGCCTAAAGTGAGTTTCAATCTCAAAATTTAGATTTTGGGAAACATAAAGGATTCAGTTCACAAAATGCCACCATGCAAGGAAAAGATAAAATGTATAGGAATGAGAATGGAATTTCCTATTAATCAAGGATTTGGAAGAAGGTGGCAGAAAATTTTCCATTAGAAGTAGTGGAACCGCAGCACTCCAACACAGTTTTATGGAGTTACGCTTTGCACCATTAGTATTAGGGATAGTTTACTAGCAAATTTGGAGGGGTTTTCTACTAGCTTTAGGAACTAGATTTAGGAGCTTCGTTAAATCCGAGCATCGCTTACCGACTGAAGATCGGTGGACAAACTGAAGGAATGGATGGGAACTTGGAGGATTTGTTGAGAGCTTGCATCTTGGACTTTAGAGGACCTTAGGAGTAGCGCTTACGATTAGTAGAATTCAGTAGGATTGTAGTCATCAATGGATGATTAGTATGGCGCTCTTGAAGCATTTTTATTGGGGAGGCCATGCAAATCTTCAAATTGTGGGTGGGAGACCACCAACAAATTCTACTCGGATCAGATTTGTATTGCAAGACTTAGGAAAGTCAGAATTGATTAGGCAGCGTACGGTTTGGATAGTTGGAAAGTAGGCACCGGATTTATTGGGCCTTTTCCCAATATGGAAAAAACAAGAAAACTTTTTATGTTGGCTAGAGTCCATAACGTTTTTGAATTTGAGGAAATACCTTCGTAGCATAACAATTGTTGTAGAGCCTAATCAATAGGGGATTTTAAGACAGAGCTAATAGCGTCCCATGCCACTACGTGCATCGTTGAGCACGGAACTCGGAGGTTCCGCAACAAAGAATCAGATTGGTGCGAGTACAACTGTGAGAAAATCTAGTGGGAGGCATGAGGACTCTTCATCCTAAACCTTTCTGTAGAAAATTTTCTCTCCAAAATTAGGATTTTGGTTGCATTATGCTTGCAAGATTGGATGATAGGAGATGGTTGCTACACTTTTTCACAACCACTTTACATTCATGTAGAAATTTTTATGCATGTTTAGGGTATTTGCATACATACTTTCATGATACGATTACACACTCACGCTAGGATTGAGCTCATTTTAGTATGTCTATAGTACACAGTCACATTAAGGTATTGGTTGAGTAGATGGTTGCGTAGATAACTTGGTTGTATAGCATGGATGCTATTGCGTGTTACGCTGTTCGACCCTTGAAAGATTTCGGGACGTAATCCTTTTTAAAGGGGGAAGAATGTAACACCCCATAAAATAAACCATAAATAAATTAAGTAAATTAAATTAAATGTGATATGGTAGAAAGTGAAAATTTTATTAATTTGGAATTTGCCACAAAAGTTATATTGTTGCGTTCGTGGTGAAATTACGATTTATTTCGATATATAATATGCTGAAAACGGAGCTCGAACGAAGAAGTTATGGTCATTATAAGTTTTCAGATTTAAAATAATTTGAAAAGGATTCAAATAAATAATTAGTTCCCTAATTTGGAATTTGTAACTAATTGTGATTAGACTTGGTGGTTAAGTAATGTTAAAAATTAGCAATTAATGTTAAAAGTTAATTAAGGAATAAAATAATACGAAAACAGAAATAAATAAACGTCCCCTGAATAAAGGAAGTTGTGACGCCCCACCTCGAGACCCACATTAACAAAGAGAATTACTGAGTAATTCTGTCTGCTAATGCGGAAAATAGGGTTGGTTAAGGACGACCATCATAGTCTTGCATTAAATAAGAGCTAAGTATGTCGATTTGGTACTCATTTTTTTTCATTTCTTTTTCTTTCCATTTTGACTTAAGTATTCGACATACTTAATTCCTATCTAATACACTACTACGGTGGCTACAAGATCGATTCAGAAACAAAACACAATAACAACCTCAATCACAAGTCACAGAACAACAACACAGATGATTTACGTACACCCATACATCAAATGTAATACAACATGTCACAAGTGGTATCACGCCCACAAAATATACATACATCCCCACAAAAGAATATACATCACAAAGTTCCCAACAAGACAACTACTGCAAAAACTATGCCTTCTATCCAAGGTCGATAGTGAAATCCAAAAGAGGTACCTAGCAAAAGTCCAAATATCCTAACCTGCAACTGGGTCTGATCCGAGTAATAAATACACGGGTCAGGCTAACTAGAACATGATATTAGCAATTGATAAAGAGATATGGGTGAATAAGGGAAACATTCCTTTAAATGGAAGGGAATGACATAAATAAAGTTCAATTAACAACTCCAAGGGTATTCAACATTAGTGTAAATAACCATCACAAAGGCCATAAGAGAAAGTATCAAAATCTCCAAAACTCATATCTTATGGAACTTTAATAAGAGTTCAAAATCTCATATCGAAATCACTATAAATATACATATAAGCTTTCATTTCTCTCAAGGCTATAAATAAAATCATCAAAAAATGGTGAAATCAAAAATCATCAAAACTCAGAAAACTCCGGATTGGCCAGATCCCCAATTGCATGCCGAAGCAATGCTGCACGTGCAAAACTCAAACTGGTACTATATATATATATGTATATATTTATATATATTAGGTACCTATCCCAGACGACCAAAGTCGTAGAACTCAAACGACCGAATTCGTAAAACTCGGACGACCGAAGTCGTAAATCCCAGACAACCTAAGTTGTAAACTCAGATGACCCGAAGGTCTATGGTACTGGTAAACCCGGAATGTGTCACAAACTCCCAGAGAGGAACCCGAAGAGTGGTAACAGTGCGTCCCATACCACACGTTCTCACTTAACGGTTTCCTAACCACTAGTCAATGCCACATTAGAAAATAAAATCATCAAAAATCTCAAAACTCAGAAATCCCATGACTCGCCTCATCTCATCGGCAAGTAAAATAATATAGCGGCTTCTCTTAGATTATAACTCCAAAATTTGGAGATCTCGAACCAAAAATCTCGCAAAATATTGGCCATCTCAGATAATTCCCAAAAATAGGAATTATAAATCTCAAAACACGCTATAAAATGGCAAATCCCAGAAATCAACTCAAATCAATAGCCCATAATTGCTTCGATCGTACAAGTCTGGATTAACCGAAAAAGTAAACTCACGTGTCCCATACGACATGTTTTACTAAATCATTTAATTCTCTTCCTCATACGTCCGAAGAGTGTAAAATAGTGTATATTATTTATATAATAATTTACTTGAGAAAACGGGATTTTAAAACAATTTCTAGAAATCATTTTGAAATCAATTTATTGAAAATTCTCCTTAATATAGGAAATAAATATATTTTAATAACTTTAAAATAATTTAAAAATATTATATAATACTAAATTCAAAAGCCAATTTATTATAAAAATTATTTCAAATTTTGTTTGGAAGAAACAGTGCTCGAAATCGAAGAAAAACATAGATAATACTCAAAAACCGATATTCAAATTCAATTCAAATTTAATTCAAAGTTGAATTTCAAACTCACCAAATCTTGGCTAGCCTATTAATAGGCATCATAGCCCTCAATCACATTCAAAAACATCAAAAAAGTGCACAAGAACAAGTGGTAAAAGCATAGTACAAAGGAGCAAAAAGCTGCTGTAAGTAAGAAGGAAATTGCCCAGAAACTCACACACACAGGTCTACATGCAGGTCGACAGGCCTTTCCACATTCATGTCGACCTAAGAAGGCATAGGTCGACAGCCATGTCGACCTGGAAGGCTCTGGGTCGACCTGCATGTCGACCCAGGCTACGGGATCTTCCAGCCTGTTGATTTCTTGCTCGTACTGATTATCTAGCATCATTTTGACATATCAAACAGAGAAGTTTTGCCATGAAATTTGACATGCACTAAGAACAACAACTAAAATCTAATCCGGAAAATATTTGGCAGCAATTCTTGGCAAAATCAAAGAGTTACAGCCACTCAAAGTAGCAACCAGAAACCAGAAAAACATAGATACAAGGAACAGAGAATAGAACGTATACAGTAACTTTTCTGAGCAAAATTTCTTTACACCAACACTAGTTTTAGTTAGAAATTGTGAGTGTTGCACTCACCTTGACAATTTAGCAAAGTTTTGTTAGCAAGCAATGATTTTTGGTGGAGAATAGAGGCTCTAAGCACCTATACTTGCTGAAAAAGGAGCATGCAGAAAGAATAGAAAAAGTTACAGTAAATTCATACCCAATTCAAAACCTTTGATGAAATTTACAAAGTATTGGGGTTTAATTACCAATTATTTTCTTATTCTAGTGAACTCTTTTCTTGAATTAGCAGCAAATTTTGGTGGAAATTGGATTTAGTTGAAGGTAGCCATGAATTTTCTATTTTCTTTTGTTTACTGTATGGTATGCTTTGAGAAGATGGAGCAAATGAAAACTTCATACAGTTAGTTTTCTCAAGCCAGAAGGTTCTAGGTAATAGGCTAATGGATCAATTCATACCCAAATGAGCCCAAGTGTAAAAATACTTAGTGAAAAATAACAAAGTGAATGTATACATTTTACCTATTTTATAACTATATGCACAAATTCTCTTATTTGAAAGCCAATAAAATGTATACATCTTATTTGTATGCAATTGAACTTGTTATTAGAACAAAATAAAATTTATTTTAATTATAAAAATATATTTTTAACAATAAAACCCTATTTTTGACAATATTTTACAATTTACACTATTTTAGTGTAAAAACACTATTTTTAAAGCACAACTTGTTCAAAAATTATTTTCTTTGTCAAACAAATCATTTTAACTTTATTGAATCATCAAAATATTATTTTCAAACAATATTTCATCTTTTATTTTAATAAAATACATATTTTATTCATATTTCTCCTTTTATTTTCAATAAAAGGTTAATATTGGCAATAATTACCAATATTATTACATTGACTCAATTAAAATCCAATAAATGATTATTTTCACTCCAAATCCTCAAAATAAAGTTTTTAAAACTTTATTTTCATCAATTTATATTTATTTCAACAATTAAATGTTGAAATGCAATACTTGATTAATTTATTAACTCAAATTACCAAAAATTCCAATATTTTCAATTTATTAACCAAATCTCCATACAATAAATTTTTAAACTAAAGATTTAACTCCAAACACATTGTTTATTGGAAATAAAAAAAATTTAACAAATTTTAACTTCTCTATTTCATTTTATTCTCAATATTAAATTACAACTATCGTTATAATTTAATATCATCGGTAATCACCAATACCAGGGTTGTTACAGAAGCGTCGACCTTTGTAGTTGACCGGTCGCCCAAGGGTGGTCGATCGCTTGGCAACGATAGTTGCCAATGGCGGCTAGGGTTTTATGTTATGTTTTATTCGGTTGTGCGCTCCAGATTTACCAATTTCCTACCTACTTCCATCCTACAGTTCTAGTGCATTTCAACGCCTATAAATAGAACACTATCCTCTCCACTTTTATTCATATTATTTTGGGGAATACGACGAAACTCCACCATTGCTATCTCTCTAATAATATTTAGAAACTCCGTAGAAATTCAGGTAAGGATTCAACTTATTTCTTCCTCCAATCTATTCTTATCTTATTCTTCCCCAATTATTCTGAATCTAATAAATATATATACCTCTTCCCTATTGTGTCTATATATATACACATATGTATACATACATACATACATACATATATATCAAAAGAGAGAAATTCTAAAAGAGATCGGAAGACTACAAATCCATTTTGGTAAAGCTAAGCCTAATCTGTGGGTGGAAACCTTAGTATTTCTTTTCAACAATTGTTCAGTGTATTTCTTTTGGATTTGAACATGTCTTAGGGATTTTAAGATTTTGAAAATATGATAGATAAAATCCCACAAGATTCCTTTTTATTTCGAAGTGTCAATTCTATGTTGAGATTCTCAATTATTTATGTTAATTTGATTGGATTTGTTTCGTTTATGCAATTTTTGATAATTTCATAGTCTATTCCACTTCTCCTTCTTCTTTGGATCAATTATGATCCTTCAATAAAATAAGGGGTTTAGATTACGAATTCTATTCGTAGTTTACACCACTTATTCTTATCTATTTCTTTCTAAAAATAGGAGATGAGTAGGATATCGGGTTTAGATTGCAATTCTTATTGTTTAAGATGTTTCATTGAATTGGTGCAATAAATTGAGTTTCTATTTTATTTACATGTCTATTATTGTAGTTTTAGTTATGAATATTTATTCCCTGCTTTGGACATTATAATTCCATGAAATCTTGGGAAATTGAAGAAAAAAGACTTATAATAATAATTGGTTAAGGAATTAACATTTAACGCTAGTTTAGGATGTAAAATCTATGTGTTTGAAACTTGTTAGGCGCGAATATTTATTTGTCTCTATTTACGTGATTAACGTATAATTATTGCGTATATGACATAGTTGAGTAGGCATTTATTAACATTTATTTCCACCATTAGGAAGGTAATTGATTTTGAGGCGAAAATAAGAGGAAACTCTTATATAGCCTAATTATTATTCTAAGGCATAATAAGGAAGATTCCTTATAAGGCCTCATTTATGAAATGGTGAGATGAGAGAGAGAGTGTGTGTGTGTGTGGAGAGTAATTGATTTATGGCTAAGTCATAGGGACGTAAGGCCAATAGAGTTACATGGCGAAAGTTTGCCCATCACTATGAGATTAGGCATAAGATTTGTTGATATTCCTCAAGTACCAGATGAGATTAGGCATAATATTTGTTGATATTCCTCATGATTAGAATGCCAAGGCAAGCAATTCCTAACACCTGTTAAAGAAATCAAAAGATTTTTACGTTTTTCTTAGGATTTTGAGAAACATAAAAATCTAATGGAAGGCTTTTTATAAAATCGAATGGTAACATTTAACCTTTCTAATATTGTAAGAAGATTTTCTATATAAAGTTAAAATTATCTATATTGATAAATTTATGAAACTCATAAAATTGATAAAATGTTATCGATTAAGGTATACAAATGAACTAAACTAAAGATTAATAAAGAAATATAAAATATACTTACCTTCAAATCCTTTGGCATGTTGTTACTTCAAGGCCCATGAAAGAACCAATTTAAACAACCATAAAACATTCTTGTTTCAATTGCTTAATTATTTATTGTATAAGATTGTGTGTTGTCCTCTATGAGTGTCAAACTCAAATAGTAATACAAGAATATGGATATTTGATCCATATTCAATCACATATAAATGTATGTACAACCACTGAAACATTCGCACCTCAATCACTTTATTGTTTATTTGTATAAGACTATGTATTGTCTTCTATGGGTGTCGAACTCTAATAGCAATACAAGAACATGGATATTTAATCCATATTTAATCACATATAAATATTATATGGTAACGATCGTGCTTCATAGTGTATGATACTTCAATGAAATTAGTACATCGAAAATTAGCAAATAAACCACAATGTAAAATCATGTATTCTATACGATTGGTTACAATAAGGACCACCTTTGAATGGTTTGACTATTTTGGAAAGGAAAGCAAATCTATGAGAGTGGATGTAAATTAGGCATGGTTGGGATGAAGAAGGCAAATGGCTACCTCTGCTTCATAAAAAGACATCGGAAATGAGAATTGTATAAAATACTAAAAAGATATTTGATATTAAATGAGAAACGTGATTTCTATTTCAATATTGTTATACTATAGAAAATTATTTTCTATAAAGTTTATTTCTATGTGTTTAAGATATTTGATAATAAACTCTCAACTGTAACTAGTTAAAAAATAGCCCATAGTAAGTTTAAATCAAGCTTCATATTTCATACGCTAGTATAGTAATGGAAAAAATAGTGGGAGCATGTCATATAATACTTAGCAAAGGATGGATCAGAAACAAAAAATTATTTTTGTAAGGATACTAAATATTATTATGAAATAATAATTGTTTTCGGTATTGGCTGAAAATAAATATTAGTTTATTTCGTGATGGATATTTTGAATAATTATTGCGATGACTTGGATTTTCGGACCAGTTAAAATCATCGATACCTATCCATTCTAAAAACCACTAATGAAAACTACCAATTTAATGCACAATATTATTTTAATAAATATACAACACCACTAAATGTATAAGATACAATTTTAATAATACAACTTATCATAGTAATCATTTATTCTACTAGGTGTGCTTTAAATACATAAAAAGCAAATACAATAAATCTACCGCTGCACAACTCCAATGTGAAAGACAGCCATAGTCATTCCTACAAACTCAATAAACAAGTCAATGTGGAAATAAATGATAAGTAGGATAGATGCAACAAACACATGATAATTAGCGAACAATAAACATGAAAAAGATATATTATTACTGGGGTTGCGTCACTACCACTTGTGACTGCCTACGTACTTCTATCTAACTGGATACCCAATTAGATACAGGATCAAGCAAACATAGTTATCCTATTCACAAATAGGACTCAAGGAGCCTACGATGCACAAACAATATGCAATTTCCAAACCACCCCTTAGGCTTAATATTTATATTTAGATTTATGAAATCAAATTAACCTTATTATTTTCAAAATATAATCCTTTTAGAAAATAATCTGTTCGAAATAAATTCCAAGTTTCGTTCCAAATCCTTTTGAAATAATAATATATATCTTTTATATCAAATCATACTTTTCTTGAGGATTTAAGTCAAAAACTTTTCAAAACCAGTATAATTACTCTGTATAATAAAATAGTGGTGTATTAGACATATTTATTTGGAAATCCAAAAATACTTAACAATGAAAGCATATCAAACTTTATGCAACTAGATCGGGAGGTTTCTCCTAATAACAAGGCAATTGGATCCCAGCCTCTCCAAAATAAATAAATAAAGTGTATCCCTCTATACAAAGAGTGGACTATACCCAAGGTTACATGAAACCTCTTACCCACTTTTTAGTTATGGGTTACACGAATCATCGGTAACATAACAAATCATTTTGTTTCCCGAAGTAACAAATCATTTTGCAATAATAATCACAAATACTTTCTAACACACTATTGTTTATTTCCTCAAAGTCTTTTCGAAATCAATTTCAAACCACTGGGATTTAAGTTCTCGAAATTCTCTTTATTTATAAGACACGTTTATTAATACCTTTATATAAATCACTTTTATATAAAATTACTTCAAAATATTTACTCACTTCAAAAATATCTATTTTCAAATATTTCTATTTCTTTTCAAATAAACCATTTCATTTAAAAGATAAACATCTTTAAAATTATAATAAACATATATTATTATAACAATTTCTTAATCAAAATTTTTTGTCGAACACCTTATGTCGAACTGTGAAACTATAATCACAAGGTGTTCGTATCTACCCAACCGATGCATATGGAAATTAATTGCTCATAAATTGGCGAGCACAATTCAAACAGTCAAACAAAAAATAATAATAACACATTATTACCAACAATTCAAAAAAATTGAGTAATAACAGATAAATCAGAATTAATTGGTATATATAAATAAATGTCCAAATTTATATAATAACAGAACTAGGATTTATTCTGCTAAATCGATGTCATTAATGAAGTATACTTCACTTGTTCCCGATATTTCAACTTATACTATTCATCTCCCAAGAGTGAAGCTAGGTAAGTTAGGGCACTGGTTGCATCAAAGCCTTGCCTAGACACTTCATTCTTGAATCTTACAAATAGATAAGTCTACTTCTTGGCTTTAAGCGTTAAGCAAAGTTAATTACCTTTTTCAAAACTTATATAATTATCAAAAATAGATTTAAACATGAAAACCATTTTAAAACACTCTAATACAAGTTAGAAAACAACCCTAAAAAGATTAGAGAAAATATTTAATTTAAATATCATTTTTGCACAATTTATAGTTTCAAATAGCAAAGATAACATTTCTAGAAATGTCGTCTAAAGTTTTGTTACATATTTTAAACTTATTTTGTTACAACTTTGTGCCTAGTTTACGACAGCTTAACAAATGATTTTTGATCCATTCGTTTTACAATATTTATTATAACTTGGGTACTTAGAAATCATGAGGAAAAATCTCAAAGAATATCTTTTATTTTATTTATAGAAATTTCTGAAATTAAGGTAATTCATGGAAGTGCTCATATAATGACTATTTGCTATAGCTTTGCCATTTCATTCAACTAGCTATCAAATGATTTAAGCTTCCAAACTTTAAAGAATAATATATTATTTACTTGGTTAAATGGTAAAGAAACCCCTAAAGAAGTTCTATAAAAATAAACGTTATTTCCCAAAAACAAGGAATTTAAAAGTGTCGTTATAGAGACTATTTTTTATTAACCTTTATAACTTTGGTTTGCATTTTCTAAAACTTTTTAAAACATATACTTTGTTTTTAAAACATTTATAAAAGTGTATAAATCAGCCAAAGCAATTTATATCAAAATATGTTATTAAATCGCCATTTTTCACAATTTAAAGATAAGAGACTTCAAAGTGCATTTACAGCGACTATCGCTATATGGACAATTCCGTATTCAATTCAATATTTAGTGTCATTCCATTTTATACACATATATGATTCTAAACTCAAACCATATCACTACTAAACATGTATTAACATATGTACTAATAATCATGTCCATTTTAAATGTTTGAATGTGCTTGATTTAAACAACATAATTTAAATCTCTTTAAGGCGACTAATTCAACAAATCACATGCTTTTTATAATTAAAGGTCATAACTTTAAGTAGTTAATGTATATTATTATATTTAATAGCAAGCAATTTTAACAAGCATTAATATCAAGTAACTAACTTCATTCAAAGTGAGGATAAATCACTTTTATTTAACCTATTTATTTCCTACCAATATTCAATCAATCAACACTTCCTACTCCAACCTAAACATCTCCAAAACCCTCACAAGGCTATGGACTTGGATCATCAAAATAGGGCACGGCCTTGACCACCACCACCTTAGCTCACGTCCTCACCTCCTTCACCACAAGAGAGTGAAAGAGTGGAATGGTGAGAAATGAAGTGCACATTCTCATCTATTTATAAGCTTAGGAATTTAGTGGAAAAGATTAGAAAACCCCCTCCTCTTCCATGCATAAGAACATGCACACCATACTCTTACTCAACCATGCTCTTACACCACCACTCTCCTTAAATCACTCCACCATTTAACGGTCCTTTAGTACCATTTGTTCCCTTAATCTAATATGCTTACTGTAGTTAATTTGTGGTTAACTTGTATGCGTTTAATTCTTGTTTATATGTGCATATGTTACCTTACTAGTTGCAAAATATTTATACAACTTGTATTGAATAAAAAGTTGATTCTTTATAAAACATTTTTCGGTCACATTTTCAGTATTTTTTCAAAGTGTATATTTTCGTAAACACATTTCAAAAATAAGTTATCTATCATTAGTTATTAATTAGAAAGTGTTTAACAAGGTTATAAAGTCATATTTAATCAAATTAAATCTTAAATACAAGTATTTAAATAATTCAGATATTTAAATACGAAGTGTTTGAAATTCTTGGTCGTTACATTCTTCCCCCTTAAAAGAATTTCATCCCTGAAATTCTAGGGATGAAAAAATATAACGAAAACCAAACAATTAACAAAAGCTAAGCATACCAAAAATAATATCACCCATAACTCTAGTCGTAGGTACTTTGCCTTATCCTATCCATTTTTATTTATTAAATTAAGATAGTTTCATTTAAAAATTCCTAGGTTGATTTACTAGCCTAGATAAATTTTAACCTAAGCTCTAATACCAACTATGACGACTCAGATTTTCGAACCAGTCAAAATCGTCGAAAATCCATCCGTTCTAAAAACTACCAATTTAATACACCTAGGATACAATTTTAATAATACAACTTATCAGAGTAATCATTTATTCTACTAGTTTATGCTTTAAACACATACAAAATCAAATACAATAAATCTACCACTGCACAAGTCTGATGTGAGAGACAACGATAGTCATTCCTGCAAACTCAATAAACAAGTCAATGCTGAAATAAATGATAAGCAGGAAAGATGCAACATACACGTGATAAATATTGAACAATAAACAGGAAAAGGATATATTGTCATTGGAGTTGTGTCACTTCCACTTGTGACTACCTTTATACACTTATCTAATTGGATACCCTATTAGATACAGGATCAAGCCAACGTAGTTCTCATATTCAAAAATAGGACTCAAGGAGCCTACGAGAACAAAAAAATATGCAATTCCCAAACTACCCCTTAGGCTTAATAGTCACATTTAGATTTATGAAATCTAATTAACTTTATTATTCTCAAAATATAATCCTTTTAGAAAATAATCTCTTTGTACTAAATTCCCAGTTTTTGTTTCAAATCCTTTTGAAATATTAGTATATATCTTTTATATCAAGTCATACTTTTCTTTGGGATTCAAGTCAAAACATTTTCAAAACCGGTGTCGATTACTCTGTATAATACAATGGTGGAGTATTGGATATATTTATTGGAAATCCAAAAATACTCTACTATAAAAGCATATAAAACTATATGCAACTAGATCGGGAGGTTTCTCCCAATATCAATGCAACCGGGTCCTAGCCTCTCTAAAATAAATAAATAAAGTATATCCCTCTATACAAACAGTGGACTATACCCATGGTTACATGAACCCTACTGCCCACTTTTTAGTTATGGCTTACCTGAATCATCGGTAACATAATAAATCATTTTGTTTCCCGAAGTAACAAATCATTTTGCACTAATAATCATAAATACTTTCCATCATAGTATTGTTTATTTCCTCAAAATATTTTCGTAATCAATTTCAAACCACAAGGATTTAAGTTCTCAAAATTCTCTTTATTTATAAAACACATTTATAAATACCTTTATAAAAATCACTTTTATATAAAATCACTTTAAAATGTTTACTCACTTCAAAAATATTTATTTCCAAATGTTTCCTTTTCTTTTCAAATAAACCATTTTATTTAAAAGATAAACATCTTTAAAATTATAATAAACATCTTTTATTATAACAATTTCTTAATCATATATTTTCATCGAATACCTTATAGTCAAAATGTTAAATTATAATCACAAGGTGTTCGTATCTACCCAGCCCATGCATTTGGAAATTAATTGCTCATAAACTGGCTGAGCATGATTCAAACAGTCAAACAAACAATAACAACAACACATTATTATCAACAACTCAAAAAATTGAATAAAAACACATAAATCAGAATTAACTGGTATTGATAAATAAATGTCCAAATTTATACAATAGTAGAACAGGGATTTATTCTGCTAAATTGATGTCATTAATGAAGTATAGTTAACTCGTTTCCGATATTTCAACTTATACTATTCCTCGCCCAAGTGTGAAGCTAGGTAAGTTAGAGCATTGGTTGCATCAAAGCCTTGCCTAGGCACTTTATTCTTGAATCTCACAAATAGATAAGTCTGCTCGTTGGCTTTTAGCGTTAAGCAAAGTTAATTATCTTTTTCAAAACTTATATAATTTTCAAAAATATATTTAAACATGAAACCCATTTGAAAACACTCTAATATAAGTTAGAAAATAACCCTAAAAAGATTAGAGAAAAATATTTAATTTAGATATCATTTTTACACAATTTATAATTTCTAATAGCAAAGGTAGCATTTCTAGAAATGTTGTCTAATTTTTTTTACGGATTTTAGATTTATTTCGTTACAGTTTTGTGCCTAGTTTTCGACGCCTTAACAAATGATTTTTAATCTATTCTTTTTATAATATTTAGTCTACTTTGGGTACTTAAAAACGATAAATAAAAATTCCAAAGAATATCTTTTAACTTTTTTATAGAAATTTCTGAAAATAAGGTATTTTACCAATAAACGACTATTTCGCTATAGCTTTGTCACTTTGTTCAACTAGCTATCAAATGGTTTAAGCTTTAAAACTTTTACAATAACAATAATATATCATTTACTTGTTTAAATGCTAAAGAAACCCTTAAGGAATTTTCTACAAAAATAAACCTTATTTCCCAAAAACAAGGAATTTAAAAGTGTCATTATAGCGACTATTTTGCTTCTAACCTTTATAACTTTGGTTTGTATTTTCTATAACTTTTGAAGCCATATACTTTGCTTTTCAAAACACTTATAGAAGTGTATAAATCAACCAAAATAAGTTATATCAAAATATATTATTAAATCACAATTTTTCACAATTTAAAGTTAAAGGACTTCAAAGTGCGTTTATAGTGACTATCGCTATACGACAATTCCGTGTTCAATTCAATGTTTAGTGTCATTCCATTTTATACACATATATGATTATAAACTCAAACCATATCACTACTAAACATGTATTAACATATGTACTAATAATCATGTTTGTTTTAAATGTTTAGATGTGCTTGATTTAAACAACATAATTCAAATCTCTTTAAGGCAATTATTTCATCAAATCACATGCTTTTGAAGCATATAATTAAATGTCATAACTTTAAGTAGTTAATGTCTATTATTATATTTAATAGCAAGCAATTTTAACAAGCATTAATATCAAGTAATTAACTTCACTCAAAGTGAAAATAACTCACTTTTATTCAACCTATTTACTTCCTACCAACATTTAATCAATCAACACTTCTACTAACACTTCCTACTTAGCATATCTTCCCTAAGGCATACAACTATGGCCTTGGATCATCAAAATATGGCATGGCCATGACCACCATCTCCTTAGCTCATGTCCTTACCTCTTTCACCACCATAATACCCATGGCCATGGGCTATATCACCCCTTTCATGCTCATGGCCCAAAGAAGAAGAGGGAAAAAAGTGAAGCCATTAGATTTAAGAAGTTTTAAGAAGAGAAGAGAGTGAAAGGGTGGAATAGTGGGAAATGAAGTGCACCTTCTCATCTATTTATAAGCTTAGGAATTTAGTAGAAAAGATTAGAAATCCCCCTCCTCTTCCATGCATGAGAACATGCACACCATACCCTTACACAACCATGCTCTTATACCATCATACTCTCCTTAAATCACTCCCCCATTTAAGGGTCCTTTAGTACCATATGTTCCCTTAATTAAATATGATTACTTTAGTTAATTTGTCGTTAACTTGTATGTGTTTAATTCTTGTTTATATGTGCATATGTTACTATATAGGTTGCAAAATATTTATACGACTTGTATTGAACAAAATGTTTTCCGGTCACAATTTCAGTATTTATTCAAAGTATGTATTTTTTTAAACACGGTTCAAAAATAAATTTTATATCATTAGTTATTAATTAGAAAGTGTTTAACAAGGTTATAAAATCATATTTAATCAAATAAATCTTAAATACAAATATTTAAATAATTTAGATATTTAAATACGAAGTATTTGAAATTCCAAGTCATTACATTTGTTATGAAATAAAGCTATAATAATAATGATATTTGTTGCATTAGCTACATAACATAGGAGTATTTAAATTTCAACAAATATTTTTGGGATTATAGACTAAGCTATAACTTGGAGGAATAATTCTTTAAATCATATGATGGTGAATCATATGGTACTGATGAATTATATCTAAAAAAATTAAGGGCAAAGCACCCATTTAGTGGGAGGAAGAAAGAGTTAGCGAACTCTTTGGATGAATACATAAAGATGTATGTAATCAAAAGTCTAATGATACCAAAATGGATCCAACCGTGTTGTTAAATTCACAAATGAATTATCATAGAAATGAATATGTATATTTGATACACAAGCAATGTATTTATGATAAGTTCATTGAATATAGAACAGAAGTAAAAAAACATAAAATGCAAAGGAAATAAAATAATTAAATTTGACCAAATAAGTTAGTATATTGGAAATAGTTCCCAATGCACCTAAAATGGATAAGATTCTATCTTAAAAGTCACTCCTTCCGATGATACATAATGATATACCAATAAGGAGTAATCAGACTTTGTTGGACAAAGAATGATTGATGATGAGTGCAGTTGAGTTAACTTCTTTATGTTTGGTCGTGTACTTAAGAGTAAGTACATAAGGTTAAAATTAGTTTCATATAAATCATTGTTTATAAGGTCATACAGATAAAAGTTTATAAGAAACCCCTACATATCCTAGGTCAAGGAGTTAACAGGTTCTTTGAGCCGAGAGACTATACGAAATACTTTTTTATAAAGGATCTTTTGTGGACCGCCCTAAATGACTTTGGGATCGATCAATATTGATTGTCCAATTTATGTGATGAACTTAAGTTTCATAAACTAAAAATTATGTCAGTTTTATACTTATATAAAGGTGGGTTGTTAAAATCTTTATGAGTGCCTATTCCGTTGCATTGAAAAACAATTGTTGTTTCAACAAATGCCAACTTCGTGACAAAGGGATTTCTTTTAGAAATTATTAGTGGTGATATGAATTTAGGTACGATCCAAAGATAAAACTAATTTCAAAGGATGAAATGAAATTGACTAGACCAAAATTGACGCAACTAATTAGAATGTCTAATAAGAATTCTCGCACATTAAAGAGAAACTATGATTCTCTTATCGCTATCGAGAAAAGAATTTCCTTAGTTGTCAATAAGCCATTAAGAGTATTGACTCTACCATATGGCTTGATGCACAAATCCATAATGTATTCCAAGTACATTAGAAAATTATGATTTTGGTAGTTGTATCCAAAGGGATATGATCTAACGGCCGCAAATATGTCCTGGAGAAGAAGACCAAAGTAGTTGAAATATATGCTACGTTAGTAGAATAACATCGTAAATTTAAAATTTTTTAATTAATGTAATAGATTCATCGTTCAACATGCTTAAGTTAATTTAGATTTTACTTGCAAAATTATGGCTCTATGTGATTTTGAGTTTTGGTGTATGTATGTTAAAATAGAAATTCTAAATAATAATTTAGAACATGATGTTGCGCTTAATAACCAAATTGTCTCGAAGTCGATGAGAG
The DNA here is from genome assembly GCA_030737815.1 of Allium fistulosum. NCBI lineage: Eukaryota > Viridiplantae > Streptophyta > Magnoliopsida > Asparagales > Amaryllidaceae > Allium > Allium fistulosum. The sequence continues at coordinate 335,225,995 of CM060906.1, forward strand.
TGATTCTGAGTTTGTGGGTTATGGATATGATCTATGAAATGATACAAAAGTATCATTTGATAAGCATTAAAGTCAAGCAAATATTTTGATAGAAAAATAAAATAGTTTGATTTCAGTCAAAATGCAGAGGAAGTGTGTGTCTGTAAGAAAGAATATTGATAGGTGCTAAAGTATTTCTAAACCATAAGTAAACAACAAAGTTATGATTATTAATGATTTATTCGTGTTAAAATCATTTCATTTTAGTCATTTAATTCTCAGTATAGGATTTAAAAGGACATCTTCTATAATCAGTATAAAAGAATGTTGGGAATCTCACAAAATGATATACATAGACACTATATTAAACTGTTTAATATGGAGCATGTAAGATGGAGTTCCTTATGCATTAGCAATAGGAACTATCATACACGTTATATTGTCTGCAATATCACACTTATGTATCTAGTACATTGAGCAAGTAGCAAACCTGAATTAAGATTACTATATGAAAATTGAGACGGTTCTCGTGTTTTGCGAATACCAGAGAAGTGTTTATAGAAACAACAAACTCATTATGAAGGAGATCACGAACTCGAACTTCTTAAGTGATATCAGGTATAGTGTATCAATCCTAATTCATGTTCAAACCTAGTTAAAGAGCTTTAAATTTGAAGTGTTCCAAATGAAGAGGTTATGGCTGATTCATCAAAAGACCAAGTACATCGTCTTGAATAATGCTACAATAAAAGCAATATGTGTGGGTATAAATGCACAAATTTATAACTGAGCCAGGAGTGATTCTAAATGTTGAGAATCCCATGCTGCGACAATACTATTTGTAAAAGAAACTAAAGCTCGCTAGAAGTTAAAAAACCATACTCCAAAAAGTTGCACATGATAAAGACAGTTTATCAGCGTCGGAGGGAATCAGTTGACATAGTAGATAAGTAAAACAAAATACCATACACATCCACTAAGGGACTAGCTAGATTATTTTTGGAGAAACCCATCGAAGGAGTTGGAATAAGATTCCATTGAAACCTAAGTGGAAGTGAAAGATTGATAGAGTTAGAGGGACAATTATGTAAATTGTTACATATATCTAACCTGATAACCAATCTAGTTCATAATAAAAGTGCTTTCTTTCTATTATATATTTGTTATATTATTATCTAATTAATTAAGTAATTAATTTAAGGTATATTGAATAGAAAATCCTTAAATGATATGCTATGTGATAGTAATTACAATGTGTTGTGATCATGAGAAATTTATCACATTAAAAATAACATATTATTTGAAATATTCCTAGTCAAGATATTCTGAGATGGGATACCGATAAATCCTTTGAGGCTAGAGTGTGCAACACTCTCCAAATGTTGGGTAGTATATTACTCATGACTGTCAAGGGCACCAAGAGGTTATGTATTGATAGTTATTCAATAACGATGGAGTGACTCACTCGAGAATTTTCTATTGGTCAATATAACTAAGGTCAAACAGAGAATCTCAAAGTGACGATATCACACATTTCTCTCAACTTGAGAATACCGTTAAACTTCAATGTGGATACTCCACTTTAATTATAGTTAAACCATGACATGGCAACCATTGAACAACTATAGTTAGGTATGAGTTGAAACATTGGAAGCGAAACATTATTCAATAGAGAATTTGTCTCCTCGGTTAATGAGGTTAGCATAATGGTCAACTGTACCAACTCAAAGTCAATGTTTTTAGCCAGGGTAGTACAGTTAATAATAATTATTATTATTGAACCAAGGATTTTGTGTTTGGACTGATCAACTTGAATGTGGACGGTGTTGGAATTTTGGTCAAAACCAAATTTCATAAGTCCTAATGAGATATAGTGTTGACGAAAATTTTGGTGTGAATAATCGTTACTACTAGGTTTTTCTTATAATAAGTAAATTTAGATTTTATCAAAATGATGTGTAAGATAAATTTATCCAAAATGTCACTCCACTAGTTAAGGTGACATATGAACTTTATATTTAAATTGTTCGATATTAATTGCTCATTGAATTTACACCTTTGAGTCGCACAACTGTAGTGATGAATACTCTTAAAAACCATGCGATTTAATTAGTTTATAACCATTGTAAATTAAACAATATTTATGAAATATTATGAATTAAATTCTATTTAATTTGTCTGAATACAATTAGTGTATTAATAAAGTGCGTATATAAAAGTTTTAAATGCGCGTATCACTTGACGATATCAATAGAATATTTAAATTAAACTTAAATAGATTAACTGTTATATGGTTTTGGGAAATTTTTAGTCATGCATGCCTTTTTTATGGTCAACCTTGCATGATGAGGGTGGGATAGGTTTCAGATGTTATTTGAAAAATCCAAAGAAGCGGCTAAAGGAAGGAAATAATTCTCCATTCTTTACTCTTCTTATTGACTCACTTAAAATATGTTTATAAAATTATTTTGGCCCTTTTCTCCTCAATCTATTTGCTGTTGAAAATATGAAGAGATGAGGAGAGAATTTGATGAGATTTAATGTGGGATTAAATATGGAAGGTTTTAAAGGAGAGAATTGAAAGATTTAAATATTTTCTTTAAAACAAATCGTCTTTCATTCATTCCATGATTCAACCTGCAAAATTACATTTATTTCTCTCTTCTCTCTACCCTCGCATGGTCGAAATTCCATAGCACCATGGAAGAAAAAAAATCCCAAAAACAAAATCCAAATTAAATCAAAGTAAAGATATTGTTATCTCTATCGATTCTTGCAAAATATGGAGGTCAATTCGGTCGAATCTAGGAGCTTTTTTCATCATTCAATGTGTGAATTTTTGGCTATATTCTAAGATGATTTTCAATTTTATTTATTCATTATATTAATAATATTTACATAATTTGAATCCTTTATATGTGTAACGACCTGAAATTTCACTGCTTTGATTTGCGAATATTTAACTAATTTTAAATTTTCAAATGATAGACATTATAATGAAAATAAAACTCTTTTAAATAGTAATTAATGATGGTGAAATCATTTTCAAATTTTTTTACAAAAATAATTAGTTCGAAGAAAGATTGAAAATGTGACCGGAATTCGTTTTAAGGATTTTTGACTTTTCGTCGGCTAAAAGTTATATGATTTGTTGTGAACTCTTTAGTATAAATTTACATATTTGTGAATTAGTTAGTATATGTATATTTGTATGTATTAGTGTATGTGTGTACATATATATATATATATATATATATATTTAAGTATATAAAGTCTAAAATAAAAATGAAAAATGTCGCATCATAAGGGATGTTAAGTACAAAAAGGTACACAAACATGTTTAAACATGTCTTGGACATGTTGGCATGGAAATGAGGAGGGGACAAGAAGGTGGCGTTGGTTTCATGGATGGAGGAAGGCAAGATGAGGTGGAGCAAGGGGAGTGGAGCGTAAATGACCAAGAGTAGTTTAGTAATTTCATTCATTCATTTTATATAAAAGGTTTTCTCTTATATTCTTCCATTCTCATTTTCCATTTTATTCTCATTTCAACTTTATAATCTAAAAATCATTCATGTTTTCATGAGAATTCTAATGGCCTCCACAAAAAATTTCTGAAGTTTAAAATCCAACATTCCATTGTTTTAAATCCTTAGAAACTTGTTTAAAAATCCACACCATTTTCTTCATTTTTTTCCCACTTTATCCAACCATAACTTCCTATAAACTATACCAAATCAAGAATTTTTTTTCTCAAATTCAAGAGAATTTAGATGGCTATAATTTTCATTTACACCACTTTTTCAAATCTCGACTATTTGTGGTCAAAAATACATCCCTTTCTGACTCATTTACGGACCTATAATTTCAAGCCCGAAAATAGCACTCCTTATTTTGACCATATCTCGAGTGACTCATTTTTTTAAAAAATTATAGAGAAAAGAATTTCCAAGAACTTTTCTTTTGGCAAATATTTGCAAGTTCTTACGTATTTCTAGTTTTCAAAAGAGTATATTTCGAGTTAGTAAGTTCCGATGAGTAAAATTCTAAATTTTGGGAAAGAATTTACCTGTGTGCGTGTGATTGTTATGTGGTTGTATATATGATGTTGTTGTTTGGATTATGGTATGGTTTGGATGTATATGTAGGTGCTAACTTATGATTTAACTTTAAATTGATGGTTTAAGAGATGCTAAAGTTTTGATCTTTGTTTTGTGTTTGGAAGTGATATGGAAAGTTAGTTAGCAAACTAGTTAGCAAATGGAAACTAATTAGTAAGAGAGAAGTAAATTGATTAGTAAGTTAGAAATTAAACTTGAGAAGTTAAGTTAGTAAACAACTAGTAAGCTAAAGGTTAGTGAACTAAACTAGTGAGTGAAGTTAGTGGTGAACTTGAGTTGTCAAATTTGCAAGCTAAACAAGTTTTAAAGTTATGGTATCCATAGCGATAGTCGCTATGGATGCAGTTCGATAAATATCCAATTTTTGAAAAGTTAATTTTTTATATTTTAAAGTGTTTTGAAATGTTTTAAAAACTTAATAATAATGATTAAGGAATGTTAATTAAGAATTTAATAATTAACTGTTAATTAGTTAGTTTTGATAATTAATAACTAACTAAGTATTAACAAGGTTTGTTAATTAATTATCTTTCAAAAGTAAGATTTATTTTAGATAAATTTTTGATTAAGCAAGATTAACCTTTAATTAATTATGGGTTAAGTATACGATTTATTTTTAACTAATTATTAATTAATTATTGGGTTAATTATTTTTAATTATTAATCAAGTGTTTGATTTATTTTTAATTATAAATTACTTAAGGGTTTAGATTTATAATTAATTAATTATTTAAGGTTTATTATTTCTTAATTATTAATTAAATTAAGATTTGATTAAGTTTTATTATGGTTTAATAAAGGTTTTAACTTGTAATAATTATTCTAAAAGGGAGTTTTAAGTTTTAATCCTTGTTTTCGAACAATCATGTAACGACCCGTATTTTTACGGATCGAAACATCGTAAAACAGTTGTCATTAGGGCGTAGTGTTGTTAAGTCGTTCAGAGTTTAGGTCATTAGTGTTGATAAGTCGACCAAAGCTTAAGTCATAGAGTAGTTAGGTCGTGACTGACTTAAGGAAGTAGACGACTTAAGGAATTGACCGACTTAAGGGTTAGCGGCTTAGGGGAGTTAAAGACCTAGGGGGTTAAGCGGGTTAACGACTTTAGGAAGATAGGTCATTCGAGCGACTTAAGGATTATGGGTAAGTCATTGAAGTTTAGGCCGTGTCTATGATAGGTCGTAGACGACTTATGTTAGGTCGCGTGGGTGCTTAAGTCGTTAGGACACTTCTGTAGTATGCCTGAGTCGTTAAAGACAGTTAAGTCGTAAACCAGTTAAGTCGTGGACGAGTTAAGGGATTAGGTCGTGTAGCGTTAAGACGCTAAGCCGCATATGGAGTTAAGTCGTAGGGTTTGTTAAGTTGCAAGGTCGTTGAGTCGTGAGTTGTTAAGTCGTTTAAACGACTTAGGTAGGAACGCGGCTATGTCAGGTTAGGTCGTGTAAAGGCTTAAGGGGTTAGGTCGCTAAGTGTTAGGTCGTAAGCTGATAAGTCGCGTGAGGACTCATTGTGATGAGTCGTTAAATCGTAGATTGGTGAATCTGTTAAGTCGTAGGATGTGTTGAGTTGCTAAGTCGTAGGTCGAAGAGGATGGTTAAGTCGTAATTCGTGGTGTTCTTAAGTCGTAAGTCGTGAGGTTTCTATGAGTCGTGGACGACTTAAGGAGGCGGACGACTTAGGGGATTTCAGCCTATAAATACCCAGTTCTAGTTCACTTTTTGGGATCCGGATTTTGAAGTGACGAAGTGCTGCTATTTTGAGAGCTCGAGTTCTACACTTCTTCACTTCTTTTTCTCCACTCTAATCTTGTGATTCCTTCCATCCAAATCGAAGATCAAATCGAAGATCCAAGAGCTTAGATTGAAGATCTACATCCATCGAAGAGAGATTTCATCGTTTGAAGCAGAATTCTAGAGAATCGAGTTAGATCCTTCGCTGTCCAGATCTGAAGTGTGTTGCTTTTGAGGTGTTTAGGTGATTTGGTGAGTGGTGATTATCTCTCACACGGATCCAAAGGAGTATATCGGATCGTTGGTTTGATTTGGTGTTAAAATAGTGATTTCCATGCATTTTCGTAAACTTAAGTATAGATCTATTGTTCATGATGATTTGACATCCATTTTACTACATGTTAACCTATGTAAGTTCATTCATCAAGTTGTAGAGATATTGCTCACGTTTTCATACTTGTTAGATTTAAACTCTTTATTTACAAGATTGCCATTATTGTTATAATTGTTTATTAGATCATGTTTAAATGTTTGATTTCTTGGATTAATGATTGACTTGGTTGATTGTTATGAATTAGTTGATTGATGATTTGATTTAGACAAGATGGTCAAAGATGATTCAAAAGCTAAGGGAAAGGCTCTTGAATTTGAAAAGTTGCTCGTGGCATATGTGGCGGATGATGAAGCTCATATGGATAGATTTGATGATGTTGATGTTGAGATGTGGCTTTGCTATGATGAGGTGAAGCGAGGTATGATATGAGATAGTCTTGGTCTAATCCAGAGGGGATCATTCCAAGCATGTTGATAACTCGGTGAAATGGTTCGGGTTTGAGGATAATGGTTTGCTCGAGAGGCGCTTGAGCTAGTATGGAAATAGTCGTCGAGGAGGATGACTAGAAGGCTGAGATTTCATCGTTGTTGAAGGTTCTAGCATGCTCAAAGCAAGAGTACGCTGGGCAGATTCGATAGTCCCTAAAGACTACTGATTGGTAGTCAAGTACTCTGGGCAGATTCGATAGTCCTAGGCACGGGTTTCGACGATGTACGGAGTTATGTCTAGAACCGGGGTTTCCATTAGCCCTTGACGGACGGCTGAAAGAATGTGCCGGTCATTCAATTAACGGTGATATCGAAGCAATGATAATAGTGATAGCCAGAGTCATGGATGTTTGGTTGTATCGTCATTCGGTCTCAAGAGCGGTATTTTCTGGGTGCTTATCTGATCTTGGTTTAGGCCTTGGGGGTTTGTACTTGGAAAACATCGCCCTTGACTCGAGTGATAATTGCTTTACTTTAAATGTTTGCTTTGCTATGTTTGTTTTGCTTAGTGTGTGTCTGGGGGCTATCACTGTAGAAAGAGGTGGAGTGGGAGGGTTGGATTCCTATTCCTTTTTCCTTTATGCTCTTTTGGTATGTTGTTAGTTAATTTACCGCTAACTAAGACTGTTGTCTGACTCAAGGCTTTATGTTTTAACTCTTATTGCCTTGGGCTGTTCATCCATTTTGGGACGGGCAGACTAGGTAGCAGGTGACAGGTGCTGTTCTTAGTTTCCGACGATGCTGATGACGAAGACGAGCTGGAGGCTTGCATATTATTTTCTTACTATATGTACTGGATGTTCCGCTGCCTTGTATAATTCTCTGAGTGATATGTAGTGAGGCTTGATGTATTGACTATTCAGATGTTTGTACTCAACTATTATGAAGTTTTATTGATGAGATTCTATTCTGTGAAGCTTCACTATATATATTCTCTATTGTATTTTATCCATGCGCTGTGAGTAATACGATAGATTCTACTGTCTTAACTTTACCTTGGCAATCGTCCATGGCTGCCTGGCACACTTTACAGCGCACTATCTCTAGATTCAGTGCGGGGGTCATGGGCGGTCGTCACAAATCAAATTGTTTTGAAGGTACTTCTTTTTCAAAAATAGCTTTGGACACAAGGGATTCAAATGTCGATACCATTAAGTATACAAATAATTTTGAATGAGTTATGTAAATGGTTTGATTGTGTGGACATGTGTTAGCAGAATAAAACTTGTTCTATTATAAGTTGATTGTTTGATTTTTGGACATCTGATAGCAGAATAAATCACCGTTCTGCTAAAATATAAATTGTTTGATTATATGGAGATATGTTTACTAGAATAAATTCACATTTTGCTATAAGTATTGAAGTGTTTGGACATCTATTTAGCAGGACAAATCATCATCCTGCTATTATGTTATTTGGATATGTATATGCTGGTTGAGTTGTATTGACATGTTATTCCTTGATTTGGATATGAATTTCATATACATATATGTTGAATTATGTAAATAAATGGTTAAGTGACTTGAAAGTGAAATTTATGTTAAATGGTAACTTAAATTACTACCATTAGGATTGTTAAGTCTCCTTTTGAAATTATAAAGTCTGGTTTTGAATTAACTTCAGTTCTTTAATCAATTTGGGATTTAAGGTTTGTAAAGGATTTTCAAGTTATATTATTTTTTTAAAGGTATTTATAAATAATAACCTTTTATAAAAATGGGTTTTACTAAGTAAAAGGTTTATTTAAAGTGATTTAAAAGGATGAGTTCCAAAAGATATTTTGTAAAGGATTTTCTTAAAGAAGATTTATCAAAATAGTTTTAAATAGGGAATTGTTTTATAAATGATTTTAGAGCTTTGTATAGTGGTTTTGTAAATTGACTTGTAGGCTTATAAAAAGCTTTATAAATTGATTTTGGAAATTTATAAAGGTATTTAAATATGAAGTGAGCTTTCAAAAAGGGAACTTTTTATAAAGGATAAGTGGGTCGGTTTATATTAAGTAATGTTTTCAAAAAGGAATTTGAAAGGAGGAATTTTCCAAATGTTTTGATAATATAATTATGCCCCTAAGATAAGTATAAATATTTTCCAAGTAAAAAGGGGAAGTAAGGGTTTTCAAAATAGTGTTGTGTAGAGATTTTTTGATCAAGTTTTATAAAATGGTTTTATTAATTAATGATTAATTAATAAAGGCTTAGTGGATCGCATATGGAATTGAATCAATGTTTAAATGATCATTTATTTGATAGTTAAATAACCGACTATCAAAAATCTGGACCTAAATGTAACTTTGGAAATATCTAGGAGAAAAACGTGGGTTATATGGCACAGTGATCCTCAGTGGTACTGTACTGTGCGTATAAATCTCGTTTCGTTCTTCTAGGGTAAATGATAAGGAACTCCATCCGTAAATGGTTAGGAGGTGAACCCCGCTCTTATCTTTTGTCTGGTTATATTCTAAAGAACTGGGAATGAGTCGATCGAAAATTTATCATGGTTGGTTTTGAGAGATCAGGATCAGATATGTTATCTGAAAACCACTCCGAACCAATATAAGCGTTCGCTTGAAGATATCTTGAAGATGACTGAAGATGGTGCTCCTTGAAGAGCCTTTGGTTTCATTCAGACCCAGAACGAACTTGTATGGATGAATGCTAGCATTGCATTTTGGCTTGAAGGGCAGTGTTAGCATTCCAAGGTGGATTTCTATGAAGCAACGGTAAGAGCGTAGCCTCTCAAGCCTCACACCTCGAAAATGGTTAAAACTGGGTTTGCACAAGACTATATGGGTCGCACCACTAGGATATGATCATCCCAAGATCTAGTTTCAATATCTCTATGTATGCTTTGGGGCCCATTTTTAGTTGTTGACCACAACCAGAGGTGATCATTTTCGGTACTATCCAGTTAGGGGTAGGTCGATCTTGTCATGTGGGTTGCAAACATAACTGCAGCCCATGATACATTTTATTTAGAGGTGTACTGTACGGAAGGTAGTCCATTACCTTACCATTTTTTGAAAATCCATTCTCCAATAAGTCCCTTCGATTTTTGATTGTATACCTATTATTGCTGCCATGTACACACATCATAGCTACTTGATTATTGGTATTTTAAACTTTAGACATTATTATAATATTACTGGATTTATAATAGAAATGTTTTGGTTATCGTAAGGTAAAAACCCATCCGTATTTATGTGCGGTGTGGTCTTCTGAGATACCCTTTATTTTAAAGAGTTTTTAGAACTAATAATTTAGTTGTTTGAGTTTACTCACACCAGACCCATGTCTGACTTGGAGTTCTATTTTCTTTCTCTAAAACTCTTGGGTGCTCAAATTTGTATGAGCAGCCAAGTAGTTCAGGTTTTCCATAGATGCATTTTGGGAGGAGCTTGGAGCAGGTGGCTTCATCGATAGCTAGTTATTTATCTTGTTTCCGATGTGTTATATGTATTTTGTATCATTTAAGTTTGGTCGGGCAATTATAATTATCCCAGGGTAGAATTTATATCATTATGACTCTGATGTATCATTTTGAAATGACTATGTAAATTTTTATGTTGATATATATATATATATATATATATATATATATATATATATATATATTGTTCCATTGCCTTGTGAGATTCTGCGTTGTTTAGTTTCTTCTTGTCTAATTTCTTCTTTTCTTTTTCCCCAACGATCTGTCTTTCTGACACTTAAATGCTCGGCACATGAATACCGTGGGTGTATCAGTGCTGACTTTTGAGGATCAAAAATGCAAGTCATTACAATATGCTTTATATAAAATATTTATATATATTCATCTTATAATATAATTCAGATCCCGTTTTGCCACACCTTAATTAATTAACTGTTCATCATGTTAATTTAATTTGGATCCCCTTTTATGCTATTCCTTAATTAATTATATGATCCATATGTCAATGTAATTTAGATCCTCCATCTCTTATGATTATTTATTCATATTGGTTTTATATTTTGATTTAGAACCTTTTATAACAAATTTATATGTGCCTAAGTCGTATAATCCATTTTATTATTGTTTTAGAATTGTTGATTTAATACCTTTTAATTACACACACGCACACGCACACGCGCGCACACACACACACACACACAGATATATATATATATATATATATATATATATATATATATATATATATATATATATATATCTGTGTGTGTGTGTGTTACACGGTTATTTAAACAAAGCAATGTTGATTATTTTTTATTAATTTTGATTGAAAATAATTTTTGATTGAAAAAACATTGATTATTTAAATTCACCTTTAAAATAAATACATGTGCTACATAGTTGTTGTTTGAATATATTATGTTTGGTTACATAAGTATAAATGTTATTTTGACTTAAAAACCCATAAGTGAACTTTTATGTAAAATCGTAAATCATTTGATTCCTTTCTAAGTTGAAAGTTGGATTTGTCAACTTTAAATTTATAGCGGTTAATTATTACAATCTTTACACACATGTGTTGTTTTAAATATTAAAACATAGCTTACAATCATTTAGACATGGACTTGTCTATATGTATGTTGTTTTAATATAAATTTTATAAAATGAACTTTTATGTAAAAGTGTAAATTTCAATTTTAAACTTTCCTTTGATTATATATCCATCATTATAATATACTTATAATTTAAATATAAACTGCGGACAACAAAGACATATATAAAGGGGAAAATGGGTCTGTTACGGTGTAAACCCAACACCTACATACGTCACATTAGCCATGTACACTATATCTATAGCACATGCACTTTACACAAATAGTGTATTTGGTACATGTTAACCGGGTTTTTAACCCAACAGAATTCGAAAGGAGTTAGAACATCCAGATTAAGCCCAAATGACTTGAAATATAACCAAAGGGCTTAGAATAACTAGATAATGGACCCAAGAAATATATCTAAAAAAATAGACAAACATTTTCGATCGACATCGATCCTAATCAATTGGATCGGTACCGATCCAAACGAATGATTCATGGGGACTTCCAACCTCTTGCATCATGATTCTATACCTCTCCTAAGTACACTTGCCATGTTTTATAACATTCCAAGCAACCTAGTTCAAGAAATGAAGACTCATATGATCCATCTAAATATTTACCCGCTTTTAGACCAGAGCAACTTAAAATAGACCTACAGAACTCATACGGACCCGGATTGACATGAAATTTTAAGGGAACACCTATATGAGATAAAAGAAGGCTATATAAAAAATGAAGTCATTTAGCCAAGCCAATTTGGATCGGCACCAATCCAAACTCATCGAATCGTCCGATCCATTTAGGTTAGGCCTCACTACCTGCGATCCATAAAGTAGGTACCACACATCCTTTAGAAGCTAACTACAAAGTTTTTCGTCTGATTCCTATAAGTATTGAGCGAGTTATGGATGGATCTCCTCCAAATTGAGCTAGTTTGATGGATTAGGTCCGAACCACCTAGGATGGGGCCTACCTCATGAGATCCGATTTGGAGGCTCTCCTACCCATGTACATTGCATGTATGAGGTTTCGTGTCATTTGGTATAGAATTGAGAGAGTTATGGATGGCTCTCCTACAAAGGATGGATTGGATGATCCATGAAGACAGATGATCAAACAAACTCCAAACGAGTTGATATTCGGACAAGGCACTCAATTATTGAATAGGAAGACAACCAAACCGAGAAGACTTAAAAATTCACCAAGTATTCGGATAGGTACCGATCCGACCCCATCGGATAGGTACCGATCTGAATACTTAGCTCAGATTACCGCCAAACTTTTTGGGCTCCTTCTACATGATGAATACAAGCTCCTAGCAAAGCGGCACTGGCCCAAGTGCTCTCCAAATCCTATAAATATCATCCTATCTACAACAGAAAAAGGATCTTCTCTGATATCTGCTAAAACTCAGCCATTATTTGTTCACTCTTCTTCTCCCTCACAACAGCCATTAAAGAGCAACTGAGATCCTTTCTGTTGTCTCTAACTATGGTGGCCTGATCTAACTTAGGAAAGAAGAATCATATTGTAATACAAACTCCTTTATAACAGCAGTTGATCAATAAAAGCTATAAAGTGGACGTAGGCTTCGTTAACAACCGAACCACTATAAAAATCTCTTGTCTCTTTACTTTTATTGCGATTTGTTATTGCTTTTTCTACTTTATTTTCCTTGATAAAAAAGGGTTAGTGCTTTCACACTCAATCTGGGGTATTGATCCATTTTTTGGGTTAATAGTACACTTATAAAAAAACCTTTTTTAAAACGAATTAAATAATTCAAAGATTTTATTTAAAATATTTTAGATTGGAGTAGAATCCACTTTAGACTTCACATGCCCAATATATCCAAAATAGGAATTTTTTTGGAAATCTACTATTTCACCTACTTTCCACTGGCCCGGTTCCTTAGATTAAGTAATAACATCCTATAATAGTAATCTGAAAAAATCATAAGCTAACTACTCATCCTCCATACCACTCCATGCGCTATCACCATACCTTACTCTTAGTTTGCCTATAAAAATTACATGACGGTTTTAAGAAATACAAATAGAAATAACCTTGGTTTGGTATTACTGGTCTATCAGCCTTAAACAATTGATATAGTCTCGCTATATCATAAAGTAGGAGCATATGGTATGAGAATTTATACCTCACATGCTCTTGCATTCAAAAAATTAGCACATATATAATTTCATGCTAAACTACCATTAGTATAGGTGTAGTACTCCATTTTAGTACGTATTAGGATGCCAGGGTATTAGACTCGATAATACCTATATGGCTATATCAACAAAGACAACCATAACATTCATCAACCAAACTCTTATTATACCCATTGCGACTCTGTGATGTGATTGCTTCCATTAGCCTAATGGAAATACCACATAATGAACCTATTAGTAACACTCTTCTATTATGCCACTAGCAACCCATTTCTAGTTAGCATCCTCCCTTCGTAAAGGTTTGGTAAGCCGTACTAATGACACATTCAATCGAGCCACTAGCAGCCTTTTGCTATTGTGCGTCCTCACCTGGTAGAAGGTCTATATAAGGTAATCTAACTCAAATGCATGCTCATCAACCCCTATCATCACAAGGGTAATAATAGTGGCACACATAGGTTATTCACCATACAAGTCACTCTTGATTAGAACATGCCTTCCAGAATAACCCAAACTCAAAAAAATAGATCGCCATCATTTATACTGATCGGTAACGACGATCATGGAGAGGTACCAGTCGATTACCTTAGCAAAATTTCCTATCTTCCAACTCTTGTATGCATGCCTCTTCCCTTGCATCAAACATAGGCTAGTTATCAGTTGGTACAGATTGATCATGAATTGGTGTCGATACATATACTGAGCTAATTTTCCTTCATTCTCGCATGCACTCGATCCCTTCTTTAGCTTTAGCTCTAGATTCAAGTGCTCAGCTCTCCACATCAGTATGATATTTATTAGCATTGATCAATGTCAATTGGTATCGATTGATATACTAAGTGGAATTTCCTCTAATTTGTAACTCCATTTATTGTGATCAATCTATCTCTTGCCTCTTTGCATTGATTTACGTGAAAACTCCAAAATTGCATCATTGGCTCCAACTCTAAAGCTAACCAACAGAATTGTTCTATGATCTGAAAACCATTCTCTTGTATGAAGGACCACTCAATATGGTCAACCACATACACTTTAAATCCTCCATCCATACAACCAACATTGGTCACCTCAAATCTGTCAAATCTCGTGTAATAATCCATTCAAACAAACATGTTATCGCAACATATGACAGACAATGCCAAATCAAGCATAACATGTCATTCAAGCATTGTAACAAACAACAAACACTACAAGAAAAACCATTTATAGTAGCAAAAATTAGTAGCGTTTTAATTTAAATGCAACCGATAATATTTCACAAACAGTACAAAGGTGAAAAAAACAATTCACGTTCCCGCCTTTACCAAAAATAATTCCGCCTAACCAAACCAAACGCAACCCATAGTTTAATCTCCACCGCTCTATTCTCATACTTTGAAAAATTTTAAACCCTCGTTTTCACTTTTCCCCTTTTCACTTTCTTCTTCCCCAAAAAATTCTCCTTTTTAATCATCCTCAGTTTTGATTCATCCATTTTCACCGTCGACTTCATCATTGTACTTCACTCCACATTGTCGCAACAGCCAGCAAGAATTTCTCCTAGCAGTTTGCTAAATAGCTTCAAACCCTAAATCTGATTCACGATTCTAAAAACTATTTTCTCAACGTGGATTTTTTTTCTGAAATTCAGCCGATTCTATATCATCTTGAATAAGATTATATCGATGTACAATCCATTCTTCTATTTTGAGAGTTCGTGAAGGAGCTGAAGCTAAAATGAAACAAAAGTATGAATTTTTATTGTTTCCAACACATTGTTGTCGTTCTCCTTATTCAATTGCTGTCTTCGTTGCTCCTGGTTTCGGTTCTATGGTTACCTTTCCTAGGTACTCTGTTTATTTTACGTAATGGTTTTCATTGATGTTCTCTATGTTTGCCTCGCTGCCTCATTTTACTTGTAATATAATATATAAAAACTTAATGGCGAGTTTCAAAATTATTGATTTAAACCGATACCAGTCCCATTTTGGTTCCATTACATAGTTTTATTACAAATTTTGCTTTACCAGAATCAGAGTATTGTTTCATTCCTGTTTTGGTTCATACGACATGCTATTTTGATGAGTATTGGTTACCAAATTCAGAGTTTATTCGTTGAAAAAAATGCTTTTTCCCAACCATTAAGAATTCGTTGGGTTGAAAATTTCAGATTTAAGTAGCATATACGCATCATCGACGAAGTAATCTGTTTCAATTCTTTATTCCTATTTTACAGTCCGTGCATCTTTTCCGTGCACCTTTCGTATGCGAAAAAAAAAATATTCTTCTTTCACGAACCATTCCCTTTTTCTTTTCTGTATCCCTTTCGTTTTAAAAAAATGCACCTAAAAAAACAAAAAAACCGAAGTTTTGGAGTGGCACTTTAAAGTGATGTATTGGAATTGGATTCCTCCTTTGTCATCTTACCTATTTCCTCCACATTGGTCCTCTATATAAAGGCAGGTGCTTGACAATAAACTATGTATCAACTAAAATTTATAAACTGTTATATAAACTGCAAAGGTTGTAATAAGCCATGGAAATGTACAAAAATGGGAAAGACAAATCATGGCTTCTAATTATAATATCACTGATAATCACCTTCTCAGCTATGCTGGTTGACAGTACTAATGTTGGTGATACTGATGTAGGGCTGACGTGGAGCATTGCTATATTTATCTTAATAACAATTTTCCATAATAACAATTTTGATTTTGGATCTGAAACTTAAAAAGTCTTTCATTTTCCATGGTTATGTTGTAAATTTATCTTGATATATTTTAACTTTTTTTGGATTCTTAAATTTGTTAATTTAGAAAGAGATAGGTGTATCATATGAGATATGTGAATTGATTTATTGGTGATATGTGATAGATTCTTGAAGTTAACTAATGAGGTGAATCATGTAGATATTTAAGGCTGATTGAGGAACCATGCCGATCAACACATATAGCGGCGATGAAGATAGCCAAAGAAGCAGACAGCTTATTGTCATATAACCCAAATCTAAGGCTGCCTTTGTCGCCTTCTGCTAAAGCAGTCTGAGAAGAATCCAGTGCGAGTAAATGAAATAGTCATAAATGGAACAATATAGTGCGAGTGCCATACTTGTTATACTGGTTCTGATTGCTCTGTGTATGTTCAACTTTCATCTTTCAACTTTACATAACACACACACACTCTTCTGATATACAAACTTTATTTGAATTATATATATTTTGAATACAGTGGAGATATAATGTTTCTGGAAGACTACTGGGTGAAGCAGAAAGTGTGCAGTGCAATACTAATATCAGGATGGAGCAGAATGAGCTATTTTACTACTGGGCCGGACAATATCTCTATCGAGCTTGAAAAGTATATTTATTAGTTAGCACTAGTTAGATATAACATTTATTAGTACCCGATGTATAAATTTGTATACAAATGGTTATTGTATGTGAGTTAGGTCATTTTGTCGAAAAACTATTGTATTGGAATGGTTATGGATATTTTATTTGATTATATGTTTAATGTGTTTTTTAACTTATTTGAATACGATGATTATGTGAGTGATTGTTGATTGATATAATAGAACCAAAATAGACCATTAACAGGAAATAATAGCATGAAAAAATGGTGTAAAATAATAAACAACTTTTAGTAGCGTTTCAAAAATGCTACCGAAATATATATAGTGGCGTTGAGTAAATGCAACTGTAAAACAGGGGTAAAGTTGGAAATTCTATTAGTAGCGTCAAAAAACCTTTTGGTGGCATTTTTTAAACGCTACAAAAAGATTTATGGTGACGTTTGAAAAACGCTGCCTAAAATGCATTTATAGTGGCATTAAAATAAATGCAACAAAAAATCATGGATTTTTAGTCGCATGTTTTCTCGCGGCGTTTATCAAAACGCCACCAAAAGTTTTAGTAGCGTTTTTTGTGCGCCACCAAAAATAAAATTTCTTGTAGTGAAAACAACATATATAATCTTATACCATTCAAATACTTTTTTTAACCTATCTTAAATCACTAAAACATCATTCGAAATTCATTTCCAATTCAGGTCAAAAATCAAAATATGTTTTTTAAATTGAAAGGTGGATCCAAAACATTTTCAAAATATATACAACATATATTAGTAAGAGGATATAAATCACCCACCAAATGATGATTAATCAAAAAATAAGCTCCAAATCAACCCAAAATTATTATAGACAGATAAGCAAATGAATTTTCCTATGCAAAATGTGGTTTTGTTGATATCTAATGATATCTTTAATCCTTGTTTTTTTAATCTATCTATCTCTATTAAATTAGTATCGTTTTATGTAATTTTTGATGAAGAAATGTTAATGGAGGTTTAGGGATATTTCTAGATCTAAAATAAAGTGATATGGTGGCTGCTCTAACCCATGTTACCCTTAAATATTTAAATTAACAAACATTCCAAAGTTATGGTTTTGGGCCAAAACACAAAAAGTGTCTATTCGGGTTGAATGCTTAAAACCACCGTAACTTTTAAATAGGCTGGGTAAATCACTATTATGACCATTCTTGTTTAGATTATTCAATTAATTAAACATGG
Source organism: Allium fistulosum (assembly GCA_030737815.1). NCBI lineage: Eukaryota > Viridiplantae > Streptophyta > Magnoliopsida > Asparagales > Amaryllidaceae > Allium > Allium fistulosum. Next base: position 335,243,893 of record CM060906.1, read on the forward strand.
ACAGCATGTCCTAAGTTAATGAAACCTTGCACGAGTTATGCATATACTTCCTAAGATGCAAAAAGTACTTGTGGTTATTTGGAATAATCATACAACGACTCGACGAGAGTCTTCTATAGGTTAATACAACTAAGTCAAAATAAAAGACCCCATGGTAATGACATACAATAGTCTTCAGATTTGAGGGTGCTATCATCTTAAGTAGCTAAGCTGTACTTTGATTATGGTCAAGCACATGTCATGGATGCCATGTTACAGCCATAGTTGGGTACATGTTGAACTACTTGAAGTGAAACTCGACTAAAGAGAGGGTTTGTCTTCTTCATTGTAGAAGGTTAGTATCACCGTAATTGGTAGTTAACATAAATTCAAAATCTCTGGCCATAGTAAATTTATTGATCGATAAATATTATCAGATTGAACTAAGGACATCAATGTAGTGCACGCAATCAACTATGGATATTAATAGAGTTTAGATGTTAGACCAAAATCTAGATATCTAACTGATATAGTGTCGAGGAAAAGAAAACATGTACCTAAAGTCGTTGCTAGGTGCGACTTAATATAGACTAGAAATTGGATTTTTCCTAAGTGATCTGTAAGCGATTGAACTTGTGCCCAATACTAAACTTCAGCGAAGTCCGTACATACTTTGATATATAAATTGTCTAAATATTAACAAAGGACCGATTTTGCATTAGAGAGCCTATACTACTGTGTAGTTAGTTAATTTCCGAATTTGACCAACATCCAATCAATTAATAAATCATAAATTAATAATAAAAATAATACAAATTTTGAATTAAATTTTAGTGCCATTTTAATTATTTATTTGAAGCCTGAAAATTATTTAAAATTATGTATAAAAGCTGTACGTTGATTTAATTAATGACCGGGCTTTAATAAAGTAATTAAATAAGAGATTAAATTGTTAAATCATTTTGTCCTAAAGTTTAGAAGCCCAAACTACAGGGAGGCAGCCATAGCAAGCAAAGGAGGAGAACTTGGTCTTCAGAGGTAAGAGAGAAAAGGCTAGACGATTTTGACCTAGTTGGTTATAAATAGTTCCTCCATGCATTTTCTCTTTACACTAAATAAACACTAACCCTAGCCCCCATTGCTGACATTGGTGAAAACCAAGGAGAAGGAGTTACATCCCATAGCTAAGGAGGCAAAACAAGGAGTTCAAGTGACAAAATAATTGGCAAACAAGGTGTTTGACTATCGATAGGATCATGACATGGTGGTAAAAAATCCTATTTTTAATTTATTCTTATATATGCTTACATCTATATGTGCTTCTCATGATCATAGTTATTTTTGCTAAAATAAATTGAAAAACTCAAAATTAAATGTAATTTTAAATTAGTGTAATAAATAGGTAGAATATTTAAATTCTGTTTGTACATAAAAAAAATTGGTTTTATTAAGAAAATACACGTAATCCAACAATGGTATCAAAGCCTGCATTGTGTTTACACTAACAATTAACCAATGCATAGAGCAGTTCTTTTCGGAAAAAAAATTAGATGAGTGTCTAAGGAAAATGTGCTTAAACAAAGGAGAAGGGTACTCTAATTAAGGAATGTCCTATGAACATAAAACCTGCCGATCTCCTGGCCTTTACCTAGCCTGTCGAAGTGGTATGTTTTAAGAGTATGCACTTATGGAAGGCTCAGAAATGTTTTGAATCTTAGTTTTATTCAAATAAACACATATGAATATTATAGAATAAATTTAAAATCATTTTAAACTTAAATAAATAATTATATAATTTTATAAAGAGTTATAGAATGTAAAATCTAAAATTATTTTAAATTTATACATATAAGTGTTATATATACAATTAATTAAAATGTTTATTTAATAAAAGGATGCATATGAATATATATATATATAACTTAATGAATTATAAATGTTATAAAGAATTAAAATATATATAAACACACACATACATACATATATATATATATTAATGTATGTACGTATGTATGTAATGTATGTGTGTGTATTATGTACAAAGAAAATAGGAGGTTTAAATAAATTAAAATCGAATGAGACTTAAGTGAGTGTACATTGGATATATATATATATATATATATATATACACATAGCATATCATGAGTTATATTCATCTCCTTTACATAGTTGATAATACCCTATAAAAGTTAGTTTGAAGTATAAATTTCAAATAAAACCTATCTTCATCATTTATAATATAAATAGAGTAATTTACATATTTGTGGTTATTGACAACCTCAAGCCATAGAATGTCTAAAAAGATGTCTATATTATCATTAGATAAGTAATAATATGATGTAACTTTGTTAAGCATCTTCAAGGGTTACATAATTACCCGTAGGTTATCGCAAAATGATAGATTTAGGGTATCTAATGAACTCTATGATTTATTGAGAGCCCTCAAGGTCATAATGACGATTAGAAGAAAAGTAAAAGGAGTGCTAGGAATTATGTATGAGATATAATTAGTGAAGTGTTACCTATCGTTTATGGGGACTAGAATTTGTTGAGCACCCTCAAGGTTGCATCAACATGATAAGTGGGTCCTAACACCCATTGAAGGAATTTATGAAATTCTCATATCTCTTTTAGTGTATTTAAGAGAAGAATAATTTAGTGGGAACCTTATTAAATAAATATAATAAACCAATCTAATAAGTATAAGAACATATGTAATGTCATTTAATTTACTCTAATGAATTGGCTTAGATCAAATGACAACTATGAAAATATTTCTCGATAAAAACACATTAGCTAGTGCAAACTAAAAAGATTGTTTAAGGAACGTTAAAATTGCACCCACACATAAGAAATAAAGGTATGTTGTTACCAACGAGCCAATGGCCAAGCCCGACGGATGCCACACCTAAACAACTTAAGTTTTACAAGTACCGATCACTGGACTATTAGCTTGCCCGATGCTATATATTTGCCACTATGAGCATCTAGCTCCAAAAGCATCATGAAAACATAGATGTACAAGACATATTCAAACACCTGTAAAAATTTAATGGTGAGCAATCTCATACCATAAGTTCTTATGGAAACTACTACATGCAAAGATGAGCAAGGGTACTATGATCCAAGATCATCCACTCAATATGATTGGGTGCATTAAGAGGTTGGACGAGTTAGGAATAACTCTAGACACTAAGATATAGGCTTATTTTATTCTTGAATTATTGAATATGTAGTTTTATTTGTTTATATTGAATGTCGATATGAATCATTAAAGTTTTCTTTTGTTGATCCCCTTTAAGGATGGCCAAGAGTATGTTCACAAAGGAAAAAATGCAGTGGTTGTTGTCAAGGGTGTTTCTTCCTTGATTAGTTAGAAGAAAGGGAACCATAGGTCAAAAAGTGGAAAGGGTAAGTTAAAGGCTAGTCATGAGAAGGGTGAATGTCGCTTTGCTCAAAGAGGAATATTAACAAAGAATTGTCCAAACTATTTGAAGACGCTCAAGGTGAAGGAATATGAATCCACTCCTAAAAGTATTTTCTTTATAGAAAAATGTTTATCTATAAATGCTTCTAGTTGGATTTTAGATACTAGATCTGAAACTCATATCTGTAGTTTCTTACAAGGACTTAGGAGCAAGAGATGATAGAGTTAAGGGTGTGCCCTAAGGACAATTATGTAAATAGTTATAAAAACTTAACTCTGTAAATAATCTTGTTCAAAATAAAGTATGCTTTCAGTTTTATTTTATTTTATTTGTGTTGTTATATAGAGATATAAATAATGAACTGAACGTATTAAGCATATATAAGTGAAAAATCCATAGGAGAAGTATTTTATCGATTGCAATAAATAATGTGTTAACCATGAGTATTGAACTGATATATAAATACTTACTTATTGAATGTTCCTAGTCAAGACATATTGAGAAAAGAATATCGATATGTATGTTGAGACTAGTGTATGTTAGGATTTCCATGTGATGGACGTGAATTACTCATAACCGTTGAGGGGTACCAAGGGGTTATGTACTTGTGGTTGTTTGAAACAATCACAGAATGACTCGATGAGAGTCTTCTTTAGGTTAATACAACTAAGTCAAAATTGAATGTCTCGCAGGAACGCATACAACAGTCTTTAGAATTAAGGGTACTTTTGATCTTATGTACTTAGGTTGTACTTTGATTATGGTCAAGCACATGGCATGACCACCATGTTACGGCCATAGTGGATATAGGTTAAACTACTTGAGTGAAGCACTACTCAAGAGAGGATTTGTCTTCTTCGTTGTAAAAGGTTAGTATCATCGTAACTGGTACCCAACTTAAAGTCAAAATATATGGCCAGAGTAAATTGATTAATTAATAAATGTTATAGGATTGATCGAGGAATTTAACATAGTCTACATAATTAACGACGAATATTAGTAGAAGTTTTTAACTTTGGACTAAATTCTAGATATCTTAGCGATACAGTGTTATGCAAAAAAAATGTGTACAAAATATCGTTACTAGGTGCATCTTAATATAGATTATAAACTGGATTTGGCCTAAATGATCTATAAGTAATTAATACCCGATACGGTACTTTAGCAAAGTCTGTACATGCTTCGGTATTTAAATTGTTAAAATATTGACTGAAGACCGAGTTTACCATAGAGTTAAGACAATCATGTTATTAGTTATCTCCAAGTTCAACCAATGTAAAATTAATTTATAAATGTTATAAATTAATAATAAAATTAATTACAAATGTTGTATTAAATTTTTATGGAATTTTAATTATTTATTTAAAGCCTAAAAATTATTTAAAATGGTGAATAAAAGTTGTACGTTGATCTAACTGACGAATGAGCTTGAATAAATTTATTAAATGGATGATTTAATTGTAAAATCATTTTGGCCCATAGATTGGAAGCCCAAACGCAGGTATTGTCGATCATAGCATGTGTAGGCAAGAGAGGAGACTTGGTCTTCTAGGTTTAGAGAGGAAAGGACTAGATATTTATGATCTAGTTGGTTATACATACCACCTCCTTTCATTCTCTCTTCATACCAAAAAAGCCCTAACCCTAGTCCCATAGCCGACATTGAGGAAGCCAAGGAGATGGTGTTGTATCCTATGGCTAAAGTGAAAGAACAAGAATTTTGAGGAAGGAAATAACCAACAATCGAGGTGTTCGACAATAAGCAGGATATAACGAGGTAAAACTTTTATTATATATATATATAATACACACATATGTATATTCACATACATGTTAATATTTGCTTGTCATCCCCATTATGTAATTTGGCTAAAAAAATTGAAAATTAAAAAATAATTTAATAACTAAATAAAATACTAAAATATATACATAAATACTTTTCATTTGGAAAAACTTTCGAACCTGAATTTATATGTATTTAATAAATGTTTTATTTATTTAAAATTTAAGATTGTTTTCGGTTTTAATATTTTACAAATTCTTGTCTTAGTCTTGGATAAAAAAATATTCTATAGATTTTATTATATATATATATATTCATACATGAAAGTTTTATTTAAATAAAAAAATTAACTCTCGGGTTCCAGTAAAATAAAAAAACATTTTTACTTAAAATTTTAATTTTTTTTTCAATTTTTCAATTTTGAAAAATTTGAAAATATAGTAAAATCCATACATATTTTAATGTGGAAATTAGCCACAAGGGCCTCTTTAGCTAGTACAATTAGTTTCTAGGACGCACAACTGAAATAATTACTTTTAAGGATAAAATGCAAAACAATTAGTTTCTAAGGCCTAAAAACCTATGAAATTATGTCTTTGAAAGTAATTGGACTGCTGACTTTGTCCTTAAAAGTAATTATTTTGCTGACTTTGGCCTTGAAATTAATTTCTATGGATGTGTGTCCTAGAAACAAATTGGACTGCAAAGTTTGTCCTTCTAGTGAAATGCCCCTATTTTAATAATAAAAAATGTACATATATATTTCTCTTGGCTTTAATGTAAAAAAAGGATTTTTTTTAAAACATCAAACTATTTTAAATTTCAAGTATTAATTATAAATGTAATATATGCCGATTATTAAATACTAAATATTTTTTTTAAATATATATATAAGTGTGTATGTGTATATATATTAAATAAAATAATAATAATTTATATATACACACATTAATTTAAAATAATATTGTATTATATATGTAATATATTTATGTACAAATATTAATTAATATAACGATGGTCCAAAAAATTACCTTATTAATGTAGATATACATTTAAATATTTATGTGTGTGTGTGTATATATGTTCATGACATCATCTATGATTTATGACCTCAACCTATTTATTAACCACAAATTGCAATGGCTAATTATGACATATGTCCTCATATTATCCCTATGTTAGATCACCATACTTAGTATAGTTATAATGTTTTTATTGTGAATATGAACATATTAAAATATCAAAACATAAAATTAAATTAGAATAAAATTAATAAATAAAATAAAATAAAATAAATAGTAAAATATTATTATTAAATCATAACAAATAAACATAAAATTTTAATATACAAATGAATCAAAATTAAATTATACCCCAAACTCTTTTTATAATTAATACTAATTATGATTTCGTATAAAATATTTATTCATATAAACACAAAATACAATCTTATGAAAATCAATAAAAGGAACTTATTTTGAAATTCTCGCTTTTAACACTGCTAGCAATGCATCTAATCCAACAATGGTAGCAGAGCCCGCGTTGTGTTTATGCGAATAATTAATCAACATGTAGGGCAGTCTCTTGGAAAAACATATTAGATGAGTGTCTAAAGAAAGGTGCTTAGATGAAGGAGAATGTTACTCTGATTAAGGAATGTTCTAATGAATGGAAAACCTCCTAATCTCCTTGCCTACCTAGCTCGTCGAAGTGGTCTGTTCCAAGGCTACGCCCTTGTGGTAGGCTTAGAAATGTATTAATCTATAAGTTGATTCAAATAAGCATACTTGAATATTATGAAATGAGTTTAGATTGTTTTTAACTTATATAAAGTATATATAATTTATAAAGAGTTATAAAATGTTAAATTTAATTTTTTTTTAAATTTAAACAAATTTATTTGTTATATTTATAATTAATTAAGAAATTTAATTAAAAGAATTATAAATTTTATAATAATTAATATGCATAAAGAAAATGAGTGGTTAAATAAATTAAAACCCATAGAGAACCCTGCATGTATATAAAAATATATGATGTCATGAGTTATACTTATCTCCCTTAAATAGTCGAGAGTACCCAATAAAAATTACTTCGAACTATGTATCTAAAATAAAATTACTCTCTGTCATTTATAATATAAATAGAGTAATTTATATACCTATGGTTATTGAGCACCCTCAAGCCATAGAAAATCTAAAGCGATGTTTATATTATCACTAGATAAGTAAGAATATTATGTTACTATGTTGAGCACCCTTACGGGTTATATATTACCCTTGGATTATCGTGAAATGATGGGTCTAGGGTATCTAATGAACTTTATGATTTGTCGAGCACTCTCAAGAACATAAAGATAATAAGGAGCAAAATAAAAGGAATGTTAGGAATTATATACGGGATATAATTAGTATAGTGTTACATACTATTTATGGAGACTATAATTTGGTGAGCACTCTCAAGGTTGTAGTAACCTAGTAAATGGTCCTAATACCCACAAAAGGAATTTATGAAATTCCCATATCCATTTTTGGGTTTTTAAGATATGAATAATTCAGTGGGAGCCTTATTACAAAAATATAATAAGCCAATCTAATAAGTTTAAGAACATATGTATTATTGTCCAATTTACTAAAATGAAGTTACATAGATCAAATGGCAACAATGAAGCTGTTTTTTAGGAAGAACACACTAACATGAACAAACTACAAAGACTCGATAAGAAATGTTATGATCGCACTCATCTATGAAAAAATCTAGTATGTTGTTACCAATAAGCCCATGGCTAAACCTGACAAAAAAACAACAGCTAAACAACTTAAGTCCTACGAAAACTGGTCATTAGGCCACAAGCTTGCCCACTGTTGTGTGTTGTCAACTATAAGCAACAAGCTTGAAAGGCAACATGAGAAATTGGATATTCGAGAAATATTCAAACACCTACAAAAGTAATATGGTAAGCATTCTCGTACCGTAAGGTGCGAGATCTCATGGAAACTATTCCATGTGAAGAAGAGCATGGGCACTTCAGCCTAAGATCATGTGCTTAATATGATTAGGTAATCTGAAGGGTTGGTCGAGTTAAGAATTACAGTTGACACCGGGCTATAGAGTTATTTGATTCTTGTATCGTTGACTCCACGATTCGACCTGTTCATATTAAACTTCAATATGAATTCATTAAAGTGTATTATCGTTAACCTCCTTAATATTTTAAGGACAACCAAGAGTACGTTCATGAAGAAACTTAATGCAGTGCTTGATGATAAGGTTACCACTTCCTCGATTAGTTCGAAGAAGAGAAAGTATAGGCGAAAAGCTGGCCAGTGTAAAGCCAAGGCGCAAGAGAAAGGTGATTGTCCCTTTTGCTCATGGAGGGACACTAGAAGAGGAACTACCTAGGTTATTTGAAGATGCTCAAGGGAAAGGAATCAGATTATGCTCCTAAAGGTAGTTCCTTGTAGAAAATTGTTTATCTTTGAGTGCTTCTAGTTTGATTTTATATACTGGACCTAGAACTCATATCTGCAATTTGTTATAGGGAAACAGGAGCAAGATTCCCATAGCAAAAGGAAGCAAGGAATTTCATGTTGCAAATGGAACTAGTTTGGCTTTCTCCACAAAGAGAGAGTACCAGCGAAGCTTGCTTATGGACATAATTTTATTTTATATAATTATTATTATGTACTGAAGTTTATCGGTGGAATAATTTTTATTTCCTGTTTGATGGAAAAAAGATTGTTTTATTTGTAATGATAGTATGATGAATGTTGGTACTTTGAGCAATGGCATTTATATACTTAATAATAATCATGTGTTTGCTGTTGAAAATAATAACGCATCTAAAATAAGTGATAGTTACCTTTGGCATTATAGACTTGTCCATATTAGTAAGGAATGATTGAACGAGTTAAAAAACTAAGGGTTTTTACCATCATTTAATACTTGTACATTGCGTCTTAAAGGAAAAATGGTCAAGCACCCATTTAGTGAGAGCAATGGAAGAATTGATGAACTCTCAGGACTAGTACATACTGATGTATGTGGTCCTATGTCTACAATTACCAAAGATTGAACCTCATGCTTCATTAAGTTCATAGATTTTTTATCTAGATATGGATATGTGTTTCTCATGAAACACAAATTAAAGGCCTATGATAAATTCATAGAACCTAAGAATGAAGTAGATAACCAGAGTAATAAGAAAAACAAAATATTTTGGTTTGATCGAAGCAGTGAGTACATTTGATATGAACTCCAAAAGTACCAAAAAGAGAGTGGGTTTCTCTCTCAAGTCATTTCTCCCTATACTCCTTAACACAATGATGTTTCAAAAAGGAGGAATCATACCTTGTTGGACATGGTTCGATCGATGATGAGTGATACCGAGTCTGAAAGTCTATAGTATGGTGGATCGATTATACAAATGACAAGTATATGAATAATTTAAACTATATTGTATCAATATTAAAGTATGAAAACAAGAATAATCACACCAGGGATTTTATACTGGTTCGGACCTACCGTCCTACGTCCAGTCCCGAAGCTCCTCTTCGGAATTTCCTTTCACCGAATAACCCTCACTTTACCCGGAGGAACAGGTTTACAATAGCATAGTTTCTTTGTCAACTGTGTGTTCCCTATTACACGGATTTTGACTATATGGTACAAATGCTTCCAATATATATTTAGAGAGTGTTGTCTATGAGGAACTGTATATTTGGAAGAGTAGAATATAAGTATAGATTTGCTAGAGATCAAGAATATATCAGAGTATAAGAGTAGAAAGCGCAAGTAAGTCAGGTAGGTTCTTCTCTTGGATTCTTGATGCTATTTATAGTGGTAGAGAGATTCCTTGAGTAGTTGCATCCATTAGCAAGTGTTCTACGGCCGCTCCTTGTAACAACCCGGATATTTTACGATTATATATTTAAATATTTTATTTAAATATAGCATCATTAGTCGGATTTAAGTCCGAAAATCTACTTTTTGCAAACAGCCGAATTAGGACTCGAGACCACTTCCATTGAGTCCAAAATGGCGTTTGCAACCTTTTTGAGTATAAACATTGATATGTTTGGAGCTAGCTAAAATTTCGACCTTTTCACTTAGGGCTTCGGGTTTGGGTTTCAGCCCATTAACCTAACATATCAACCCAACTCCACTCCACTCTTCCTTACTTCATAATATTTCCTACAACTTAAGCTTTAGCAAAAATGGTGGTGGAGATGGGAAATTAAAATCCTAAACCCTAGTTTCTTTAGCAAATACAAGTTTTAGCTCCAAATTCAAAGTGAAGCTTAGGTAAGTATCTCCTTCTTCTTCTCCATCTCAACCCCTCTCCAATGTCAAAAATTTCCTATAACCTAACTTAGGAAATACTTGCTTTTGATCTTAGTTTGGAGCTTCTAGAGTTGAGATTGAAGAGTGGTTGATCCTCCTTTGTTTTCAAGCTTTTTCTTCCTTGTTTTTGTGTAAAAGGTGAGATTTTTATCTCACATCTATGTCTATATCTATCTTTGTTGTTAGGTATGAATTCCTAACATCTATTCATGATCATTTGCTTTTGATTTGAATTGATATGGTTGATTTCCAATTTTTGAATTTGAAGTCCAATTTTTGTGAAAATCCTATAATGGATGTTTGGATATGTTGTTTGGGGTGTATCGAAGAGCTTATAAGGCCGGGTTGTCGTTTGGCGTAAATCCTTAGTCGTCATTGCTTGCTCGATCGCTCCCGAATCGATTTGGCCATTATGGCCTAGGCAAATTGTTGCCTTTACCAGGTGTTCAGACGTCTGGATACCAATGCCAGACGTCTGGTTTTGCCTCCTGGAGAAAAATAATACACGGCAGAAAAATAAAAAGGGCAGTGACTAATTTCAGACGTCTGGATTTACCCCCAGACGTCTGAAAGGATTTCAAACGTCTGATTTTAGGCTTCAGACGTCTGGATGGTTTTTTGGAATATTTCCAGAAACCAAATCCAGACGTCTGGAACAACCCCTTAGACGTCTGGAAATTCCCAGTTTTGCATATTTGCCTAATTTTGAGTAAAATTCCAGTGTTAATCGATTTTTGTCGATCCGATTAGCTGTTATCACTATTATCGTCTTTGATGACTTCTTTTATGGATTTTTGGGAATATCCATTTTGATGGATTTGGTATCGATTTCTTTGGATTTAATTCACGTCTTCGAAAGTGAAATTTTGGCGATTGATTGTTTTTACAATCATTTTTATGGTTTGTCACTTTAAAACGCAAAGGTTTCTATACTAGTAGTAAATACTTAAACTCTTTCATCAAAACGATTTCAACACTACTTTTAAATACAAAGCTCGTTTTAAAACCGTTTTCCAATCTATTAGTATATACAAACCTTTACCTCGTTCGTATGAGAAATCTAATTAAACGGCTTAGTAAAACAAGTGGTATGAAACGCTTGCGTTTACTTCGTCGGTTAATTCTTGGACTTGTTCGATTGAAATCTTGTGACAATTTTCGAGTGGAAATCTACAATCTGTTCGTAAATATTTAAGTTAAGCTAGTGGTTATGGGACATGAAGCTAAACTCATATATTTACTGGCTTAGTGTAATTCACACTTTTTATTGATCGATGATCATTTTGTGATTTAGACTAGCGATGTGCGATGCCTATTTGTTTGTTTGGGGATTACAATCCCCGTTTGTGGAACTTCGGTTCAATTTGGCGGGGTAGCGACCCGTGGTCTTCGGGCCGTTTGTGGAGCTTCGGCTCAAAATTTATGGTTAGCGATCATGGAATAGCGTTCCGTTTCTGATACACATGTTGGTGGGTTTTCATGCTCCCGTTTGTGATAGGCCTCCCCCTTTTGTGATTTCTGGATTTCTAATTGATGATTTCTAGAATTTTTGTTTCACCAACTTTTGCGATTGGCATTAATATGTTTGTCAATATTTGTAGTTTGGTGAATAAAATTAAGAATATGATATTCTTTTTGGTGCTTTGAGATTCTTGAGATATTGTATGATTTTGTTGTTGTTTAAATCATATTTGTCCTAGTATGACATTATTGTTATCATACGTTCTTATTATATCTCTGCTTATATCTCATTTCTTTAATGATAATTATAGCTTGACTGATCCGTTTATTATTTTCTTATTAAATAATACTCGGGTCAGACCGAGATGTTATAGGTGCTTCTGCTTGACTCCTTATCTAGGATCATCTTCTGACTTTTGTCTAACTACATTAGATTGGTAGTTTTTGTTGTTATACATTTGAGATAGAGACTTCTTGATGTATACATATTCTTTTGTCTAGCGCTTGTATCTATTCTTTTGTGATATTGTGGATCTTATTTGACCACTACTCTGATGTACACTTTTATGTGTTATATTCATATCTGTTTCCGCCTTCTAGATATGAACATCTGTGACTGATTTGTGTTATGTTTATTTCTATAATTGTTTCCGAAGGTCCACTTAGACACTGTGTGGTAGCTTTGAGTTTGTATCAGTATGTCGGATTTCCTCTTGAAATGAAATGCATGTTATACCATTAGACATATCGATTCTCGCACAAGGCAATTACACAGATGGTCGCTCCTCAACAGCCTTATTCTTCGTGCTAGTCGACGGCATTACCCAGTAGTGTCCTTGGCTAGTGTGATCATAGAGGTGGGGCATCACAGCTTGGTATTAGAGCCAAACTTCGGAACAATGTAGAATAATCTAGCAAGGATCATTGTCCTAAGTCTTTCTTAGGAATCGTGCCATAGGATTTAATTCGAGTCTTCGTACCATTCTATCCTATTTCTTTTATGATGCCTTGTTTTTATCAATCAATTTTGTTTGATATTCATTCTGAGATTAACCTTTTTCCTCTTCTTTCTTTCTTTCTTAAAGAAGAGAAATGGTTAGACCAGGCCGTCCCAGCGCCGGTCAACCTAGTGCTACTCCCCAGGATGGAGTATTTATGTCTGCTTAGCAACTTCTTGATCTTGTAAGAAATGCTCAAGCTGCCGGACCTATTCCTGAGCCCACTCATCCCAAATCTGGGTTTGCACGCTTGTCCAGTGATTACACCAACTTAGGTGGAAAGCCATTCAAAGGTTCTGAGAGCATTATAGAAGTCCAGGCTTGGCTTCGAATATGCGACCGCATCTTTTCTCACATGAACCTTATTGATCTTCATCGAGTCCAAGTGGCTTCGAGTATGCTCCAAGAAAGAGCATTAGACTGGTATGAACTTTTGATCTCTGAAATTATTGAAGCGGACCTTACTTGGGAGCAATTCCGGGAAAGGTTCGAGTTGAAATTCGTGCCGAAAGCTGAGATAGTATCTTTAGCTCAATGATTCATTGACCTTGTTCAAGGTGAATCTTCCGTGATGGACTACGTCGCTTCTTTCGAATCTCTATCTAAATATGGGGTCGAGTACATTAATACCCAATTGAAGACAAATCAGAGATTTGTGTATGGCTTGAACAAGAGCCTCAAAAAGCCATTACTTCTGAAATTAGAAGTTTCTTTTGATCAACTTGTTGGTATTGCTCTTCGACTCGAAGAGGTTGATAAAGATAGTGATGCTGAGGTCAAACCAAACATCAACAAGAAGAGACCTTTCAAATTCAACCCTAATCCCAACAAAAAGGGGAAGCAAACAACTTCGGTAGCAAATACTCCCACCCCTCGTCGTGGAGAGTGTTACAATTGTGGTTCTAAGGACCACTATGCAAACAAGTGCCCGAAGTCTCTTTCTTGCCGCTATTGCAAGAGTTCGGGTCATGCTATTTCTTCGTGTCCCAAACTTCAGGGCAAGAAGGAGGGAAAGCTAAATGTTGTACAAGCCCCTGCTAACACTTCTCGTGCACAAGGTATTTCTCATTCTATCCTTGATGGCATTATTATATTTCGTGATCTTCCTATTCGAGTTCTTTTTGATACGGGCGCATCTCACTCTTTTATATCAAAAGAACTTGTTGATGCTTTATCTTTGGATGTTATTGGCTTGATGACTTCTTTGAGAATTGTGAATCCGGTGGGTGGATCCGCAACCCTCAGTTTACTTTGTAAAGATGTCGAAATTATTTTGTGTGATTACTCTTTCCGTGCCGATTTGCATGTTATGCGTTATTTAGGCTTCGGAATGATTTTGGGAATGGATTGGTTTGACCGTTATGAAGCCCATATCCTATGTCCTGAGCGGACTATATATCTTCGACATCCTTAATATGTTAAGAAGATTTCTCTTGTTCTAAAAGATTGAGATTCCAATTCGAAAGCATCCTTGTACTCTCTAAATCCTCATGACGACGATAATGATGATGAGGAAGATGTTATTTCTCTCATTCACATTGTTCGTGAATTTCCCGACATATTTGAGCCCGTTTTAGGGTTACCACCTAAGCGAGCAATTGAGTTTAGAATTAATCTAATCCTTGGAGCTCTACCTATCACTCGTCCTCCTTATCGTATGTCCAATAAGGAAAATGAGGAGATGCGCAAACAATTATCCGAATTAGAAGCGAAGAAATTTATTCAATCTAGTTCCTCTCCTTGGGGAGCTTCAGCTATTTTTGTGAAGAAATCTGATGGTACACTTAGGCTTTGCGTTGACTACCGCAAGCTTAACGATCTCACCATCAAGAATAAATATCCATTGCCTCGGATTGATGATTTATTCGATCAGCTTAGTGGTGCTAAAGTCTTTTCAAAGTTAGACTTAGCAACCGGTTTTCACCAGCTCCGTATTGTAGAGGATAGCATTCCTTTGACATCTTTCTGTACTCGTTATGGATCTTATGAATGGCTTGTTATGTCGTTTGGTTTGACGAATGCTCCAGCTTATTTCGTTGTTATGAATCGAGTTTTTAAAGACTTCCTCGATCGATTTGTTCTCATCTTTATAGATGATATTCTTATTTATTCTAAAACCGAAGAAGAGCATGAAAAACATCTTCGGATTGTGTTGGAAACTCTTAGGAGTAACCAATTGAAAGCAAAATTTTCTAAATGTCATTTTTGGCAATCTCGTGTGAAATTTTTCGGGCATATTATTTCTGAATCCGGAATTTCTGTGGATCCTTCAAAGATTGAAGCGATTCAAAATTGGAAGGGACCGGAGAGTGTGACGGAAATCCGTCGGTTCATAAAAGACTTTTCCAAGATTTCTGTACCTCTTAGTTTGATAAAGAAGGGAGTTAAATACATTTGGTCAGACAAATGTGAAGCTTCGTTCCAAAAATTAAAAGAACTCCTTTCCGGTGCTCCTATTCTTGTGATTCCCAATGGGAACCAAGATTTTATTGTTTATACTGATGCTAGTTGTGTTGGTTTAGGTGCCGTTCTCATGCAGCGGGAACGTGTTATCGCTTATGCTTCTAGGCAATTAAAGCCTGCCCAGACTAGATATGCCACTCATGATTTAGAACTTGCGACCATTGTTTTCGCCCTTAGAATTTGGCGTCATTATCTTTTTAGAGAGAATTTGTTCTCTACACCGATCACAAATCTTTGAAGTATTTTGTTTCTCAAAAGGAACTTAACTTGCGTCAACAACGTTGGCCCGAGTTTCTTGCATCTTATGATCTTGATATTCTTTATACTCCTGGAAAAGGAAATCGTGTTGCCGATGACCTTAGTCATAAGCAACAAGCGGTTGTTTCCATGATGATATCCGAGTGGAATGATCTCGAGACTTTGTCCACTTGTGAGATTCGAGATCGTGAATACGATTTATGTTCATCTCTTGTTTTATGTAGTCTTGAAGCTCGTCCTTCTCTTTTAGAACGCATTCTTGAAGCTCAAAAGCATGATCCCGAATTGGTTCTTCTTAGCCAAAGTTGTAAGGATAAAATTGATATTGTAGGTTTGAAAGACTTTGATATTGATACTCGTGGCGGTATTCGAAAATCTGGTAAACTTATTGTGCCAAATATTATTGATCTTTGTAAAGATATTTTAGAAGATTATCATCGTTCTAAATTTACCATTCATCCCGGTAGTAGTAAAATGTACGTGGATATGAAGTGACTTTATTATTGGGAGGGAATGAAATCTGATATTGCTAACTTTATTATGCGTTGCATGACTTGCCAACTCGTTAAGGCCGAACAGCAAAGGCCTGGTGGGTTGTTGCAACCTTTGGACATTCCTGTTTGGAAGTGGGATCAAATTTCCATGGACTTTATTGACGGTCTTCCCCGTTCTCGTTCAGGTCATGATAGCCTATGGGTGATAGTAGATAGACTTACAAAATCCGCCCATTTTCTTCCCGTTTGATCCAATTGGACCGTACCTATTTTGGCTAAACTCTTTGTCAAGGAAATTGTTAAATTGCATGGAGTTCCTACTTCTATCGTTAGCGATCATGATCCATTGTTTACTAGTGGATTTTGGAAAGGTCTTCAAAAAGTTTTGGGAACAAAGCTTAATTTTAGCACCGCTTATCATCCTCAGTCCGATGGACAAACCGAGCGTGTGAATCAAACTCTTGAAGATCTTCTCCGTGCATGTGTTCTTGATTTTGGTGGAAGTTGGGAAGATCATGTTTCTCTTGTTGAGTTTTCCTATAATAATAGCTTCCAATCTAGTATTGGGATGGCTCCTTTCGAGGCACTATACGGAAGGCCATGCCAATCTCCTTCGTGTTGGCTTGAAGCCGGTGAGAAGCTGGTTTTAGGTCCAGATTTTATTCGTGAAGCCAAAGAGAAGATTGACCTTATTCGTCATAGGATGATAGAAGCTCAAAGTAGACAAAAATCCTATGCCGATAACCGAAGAAGGAAATTAGAATTTTCTGTGGAAGATTTGGTGTTCATTCGTGTTTCACCTATGAAGGGTGTTGTGCGTTTCAGTCGATCGGGAAAATTAGCACCTTGATATATTGGTTCATTTCCCATCACCGAACGCATTGGTTCCGTGGCTTATCGCCTTTTATTACCGGCTCAGTTTTCGGCTATTCATGACGTATTCCACGTCTCTCAATTACGGAAATGCCTTCGAGATTCTGATTCTGTTCTTGAGCCCGGTGTTATTGAAGAAATTGAAGTTTCGCCTAATTTGACTTATGAGCATCATCCTATTCGAATCATTGCATCGGAGGTTAAATGCCTTCGAAATAAAGATATTCCTCTTGTGAAAGTTCAATGGTCCTCAAATCCTAAGGATTGCTCTTGGGAATCCAGAGAATTCATCGAGCGAACACATCTGGACTTACTCTCTCGTGCTCTTTAAAAGGTGAACTTCTCATTTCAAAATTTCTTCTTTTGTGTTGTTATGCCTTTGTATGGTTGTTACTTTTTATTTCTTTTTCTTAAGAATTGCGAGGATTAAGGAGGTGAGTCTGTAACAACCCGCATATTTTACGATTATATATTTAAATATTTTATTTAAATATAGCATCATTAGTCGGATTTAAGTCTGAAAAGCTACTTTTTGCAAACAGCCGAATCAGGACTCGAGACCACTTCCATTGAGTCCAAAATGGTGTTTGCAACCTTTTTGAGTATAAACATTGATATATTTGGAGCTAGCTAAAATTTTGACCTTTTCACTTAGGGCTTCGGGTTTGGGTTTCAGCCCATTAACCTAACATATCAACCCAACTCCACTCCACTCTTCCTTACTTCATAATATTTCCTACAACTTAAGCCTTAGCAAAAATGGTGGTGGAGATGGGAAATTAAAATCCTAAACCCTAGTTTCTTTAGCAAATCCAAGTTTTAGCTCCAAATTCAAAGTGAAGCTTAGGTAAGTATCTCCTTCTTCTTCTCCATCTCAACCCCTCTCCAATTTCAGAAATTTCCTATAACCTAATTTAGGAAATACTTGCTTTTGATCTTAGTTTGGAGCTTCTAGAGTTGAGATTGAAGAGTGGCTGATCCTCCTTTGTTTTCAAGCTTCTTCTTCCTTGTTTTTGTGTAAAAGGTGAGATTTTTATCTCACATCTATGTCTATATCTATCTTTGTTGGTAGGTATGAATTCCTAACATCTATTCATGATCATTTGCTTTTATTTGAATTGATATGGTTGATTTCCAATTTTTGTATTTGAAGTCCAATTTTTGTGAAAATCCTACAATGGATGTTTGGATATGTTATTTGGGGTGTATCGAAGAGCTTATAAAGCCGGGTTGTCGTTTGGCGTAAATCCTTAGTCGTCGTTGCTTGCTCGATTGCTCCCGAATTGATTTGGCCATTATGGCCTAGGCAAATTGTTGCCTTTACCGGGTGTTCAGACGTCTGGATACCAATGCCAGACGTCTGGTTTTGCCTCCTGGAGAAAAATAATACATGGTAGAAAAATAAAAAGGGCAGTGACTAATTTCAGACGTCTGGATTTACCCCCAGACGTCTGAAAGGATTTCAGACGTCTGATTTTAGGCTTCAAACGTCTGGATGGTTTTCTAGTATATTTCCAGAAACCAAATCCAGACGTTTGGAACAACCCCTCAGACGTCTGGAAATTCCCAGTTTTGCAAATTTTCCTAATTTTGAGTAAAATTCCAGTGTTAATCGACTTTTGTCGATCTGATTAGCTGTTATCACTATTATTGTCTTTGATGACTTCTTTTTATGGATTTTTGGGAATATCCATTTTGATGGATTTGGTATCGATTTCTTTGGATTTAATTCACATCTTCGAAGGTGAAATTTTGGGATTGATTGTTTGTACAATCATTTTTATGGTTTGTCACTTTAAAACGCAAAGGATTCTATACTAGTAGTAAATACACAAACTCTTTCATCAAGACGATTTCAACACTACTTTTAAATACAAAGCTCGTTTTAAAACTGTTTTCCAATCTATTAGTATATACAAACCTTTACCTCATTCGTATGAGAAATCTAATTAAACGGCTTAGTAAAACAAGTGGTATGAAATGCTTGCGTTTACTTCGTCGGTTAATTCTTGGACTTGTTCGATTGAAATCTTGTGACAATTTTCGAGTGGAAATCTACAATCTGTTCGTAAATATTTAAGTTAAGCTAGTGGTTATGGAACATGAAGCTAAACTCATATATTTAATGGCTTAGTGTAATTCACACTTTTTATTGATCGATGATGATCATTTTGTGATTTAGACTAGCGATATGCGATGTCTATTTGTTTGTTTGGGGATTACAATCCCCGTTTGTGGAACTTTGGTTCAATTTGGCGGGGTAGCGACCCGTGGTCTTCGGGCCGTTTGTGGAGCTTCGGCTCAAAATTTATGGTTAGCGACCATGGAATAGCATTCCGTTTTTGATACACATGTTGGTGGGTTTTCATGCTCCCGTTTGTGATAGGCCTCCCCCTTTTGTGATTTCTGGATTTCTAATTGATGATTTCTAGAATTTGTGTTTCACCAACTTTTGCGATTGGCATTAATATGTTTGTCAATATTTGTAGTTTGGTGAATAAAATTAAGAATATGATATTCTTTTTGGTGCTTTGAGATTCTTGAGATATTGTATGATTTTGTTGTTGTTTAAATCATATTTGTCTTAATATGACATTATTGTTATCATACGTTCTTATTATATCTCTGCTTATATCTCATTTCTTTAATGATAATTATAGCTTGACTGATCCGTTTATTATTTTCTTATTAAATAATACTCGGGTCAGACTGAGATGTTACAGGTGCTTCTGCTTGACTCCTTATCTGGGATCATCTTCTGACTTTTGTCTAACTACATTAGATTGGTAGTTTTTGTTATTATACATTTGAGATAGAGACTTCTTGATGTATACATATTCTTTTGACTAGCGCTTGTATATATTCTTTTGTGATATTGTGGATCTTATTTGACCACTACTCTGATGTACACTTTTATGTGTTATATTCATATCTGTTTCCGCCTTTGAGATATGAACATCTGTGACTGATTTGTGTTATGTTTATTTCTATAATTGTTTCCGAAGGTCCACTTAGCCACTGTGTGGTAGCTTTGAGTTTGTATCAGTATGTCAGATTTCTTCTTGAAATGAAATGCATGTTATACCATCTGATATATCGATGCTCGCACAAGGCAATTACACGGATGGTCGCTCCTCAACAGCCTTATTCTTCACGCTAGTCGACGACATTACCCAGTAGTGTCCTTGGCTAGCGTGAGCATAGAGGTGGGGCATCACACTCCTGATGATGATGAAGAGTTGCAGCGAAGAGGAGCGAAGGTGTCTTTTCAATTGTGACAGTTGTTCTTTGAATGGTAGAAGCCGAGTTCAAAATCAGACGTTTGGAAAATGTTTCAGACGTCTGTCTTTTATATATTTTTGCATATGGTTACTATTCAGACGTCTAAGTATAATAACCAGACATCTGATTCTCTCTGATTTGCAAACCAGAGAATTCAATCAGACGTCTGGCTAGTGCACCCAGACGTCTGAACTTGTGCATGTTGCTTTTCTCGTGTCTGTGTCATTGCTCTTTTGATTCTATTGACTTGTAGCTTCTTGATACGTTCTTCGAGCCTTGTTCTTGTCTCTTTAGTAATGTTTCTTTAGCAAATACCTATAAATAGAAATATATATGCACATTCGATTTCTATTGTATAGTTGTTGTCATCGAAACCGTAGATTTGATTTCCTAACAATCTTCCCCATTTTGATGATGACAACTATACGATGTACTTATATATAATTTATAAATATCCCCCTGAATATGTGCTTATTTTTAATGTTTTATTATTATACTTATATTTCTCCCCCTTTGGCATTATCAAAAAGAATTATAAACAATTTAACTAACGTCAAAGACAAAAGGAAAATTTCATTAATAATTCAAAAGTGAATGCATACATAGATTTTGTTAATTTACAAATGTTGAAAACCCAAAATCCTAAAATATATGATTCCTAAAATCTATGACTCCTTTGGAGAAGCTTTATCTTGATCATCTTCCTTTGTTTCTTCTTTTTCAGAAGTGATAGTCTTTGTAGGAGATGTCAAAACTTGCTTGAGAGGTTCATCCTCAGAAAGTTTGGAATGTTTTGCGGGAGGAGAAGGTACTAGGGTTGGCCAATCTTCAGAAGGTGGTGTTGGACCATGAACCCATTGTATTATTCTTTGAGAACCGATAAAACAGTCGAAAGAGATTCTTCAACTATGGCTAGGCGTGTAGCAAATGATGTTTCGAAGCTATCAATCCGCTTAGCCAAAAGTTTTTGATTTTGAGATAGTATATGTTGATTTCGAAGGGTGAGATCTCGAACACTTTCATTTGGATTTGTATCCATTCGAGTCTCCATAATTTCATCTTGTCCCGGATAATCAAATGGTGCAGGAGGATGTGGAGTTGTTTCTCGATGTTGTACCTCCTCTTGAGATGGTTCAATGTGTGGTTGAGGAGGAGGCTCAACTTGTCTTGCTTGACGATTGTGCGTCCAATCTTCAAAGGAGATAAACTCTGGAGGAATTTCGGGTAAGTGCATAAGCGAGAAAAATTTGGTGGAAGCATATTTAGGTGATATTTCTTCGAAGGTTGACAGGTAGGTTGGAATGTTATGTGCACGAAGAAGTCTCATAATATAAGTTGGGTAAATAACTGATGGTCGTGATCAAGTCCAAAATTGTTTGAGCTCATCGAAGATGAATTTCGCCCAATTAACCCGTGTTCCACTAAATAAAGCATATAAGGCTTTGTGCTCCAACTCAGTTATTTGCTCATGGCTACCCATACGTGGAACAATAGTGTTGATTATCATTCAAGTTAGGAGTCGTGCTTCTGGACGTAGATATTTAGAAGCAAACTTTGGCATTTCATCTTCCCAAATATGATGTGTTATACTATCTCTTGGCTTGAAGCGCATATCGGGTATGTTGTATAAATCTTCGCCTGTGTCAGAACATCCTAGGGTTCTCCCGATTATGCCAGGAGTAAGTCTAATCGTGTTGCCATACACGCTAGACCATAGCCAGTTATCTTCATCTTCAGTGTTCCATACTGAAGTGCTATCTAAGTTTGCATAGAAAAGAAATATTGCCAATTGATCGATTTGGACGTCATTAGGAGTGAATGAAATTAAAGTGTCTAGAACGGCATTTTCACATATTTCATCCAAATCGTACATTGGAAATTTAAGTAGATTATAGAAAGGGCCTGTGTGTAGTTTTTTCTTTTGTATATCTTCGTACCTTTTGATTGAATGTGGTGCTCTATTCATCCATTTTTCAATTTGATCATCTGAACAGATTTGGGGGTTTGAAGATGTTATTGGTTGACCTTGTTTGCATTTTGATGTCTTGAGATTTTTAGATTTAGGAGGCGTTGTGAATTGAGCTCGAATTTTAGAGAAAAAAATCATCAATTACTGAAATCGTAGATGCAAAATTTGAAACGAAAGCAAAAGAAAATGACGTTATCTGGGTTAATTTAAATAGTCGATTGAATTTCAGACGTCTGGGATCCAAATCAGACGTTTGGTTTGCCCTAGATTAGGTACAGTAGATAAATTCAGACGTATGTTTTTAATGTTAGACGTCTGGTTTAATCAAATTTGAAAAAATTGAATAGGTAGAGAGTTTTATCAAACGTCTGGGTTTAAAAATCAAACATCTTGTTTAGGGCAATTTTGAAAATTTTTGTTGTAGAGAACTAATTCAGACGTCTGAGTTGATTTTCAGACGTCTGAAATTGTCTGATTAATATTTTGAGAAGATAGAGCAAATTTTCAAACGTTTGGGGGTATTTCAGACGTTTGACATATGCACAGTGTGTAAAAATTAAACGTATATCAGAGTGTTAGACGTCTGAGGTCTATATCCAGACGTCTGGTTTAGGCAATTTTTCTAAAAATAGCCTAAAATTTGATGGTTTTGCTTATTTCTTGATTCTCTATTTTATATATATATAAAAAATGTAGTTTTATTTGTGTAAAATAACAAACAAACATATATACATACAAATAAAAATAAAATAATTTATTTAGAAGGCGATGGAGTTGTACGATCTCCTGACTTGTTATCCTTCCATGGTTTAAGTGGAGACCATATATTACCACGTTCGTGGGTTCTGGGAGAGCCAGAAAATCGTCTCGGTGATGGATATGAAGGAGCACGATATGAAGATGAGGGATCTAAGGAACTACAAGGCTTTGGGAGTGGTTCATGGACATCTTTCTTTCGTGACGTACAAAACCTCATCGCTACTTGTTCCCAAAAGCTTTGGCGACGTGTTGTGACTTTTTGCTCAAAATATAGTTCTCATTGAAGATCTATATGTTGTTTTTGATAATGATGAATTTCATCAAATTTCTCTTTTGTGTTAGGAGATACAAACAGAGATCTTTTGGTCTTCTTGCTATCGGGAGTAAATCCCGTATGATATGAGGACCACCTATGCATCGGTTCATGAATTGGTGTGGGTGTAGAAAGTCGTTGGGGTGTATCAGCCGAGCTATCCGGCGTAGGCATCGAGATGGAAATATAAGAGTTATCAGAAGTCATGGATATATTTTGTTTGTTGAGGAAAATATGAATTGTGTGTATATAATTTTTCTTGAAGTATAACTGTTTATATATACGTTTAAGAAATTATTTATAGAAAAACTAACTACCTAAAAAAAGGTGAACAAATGATTACTTATAATTTGTGGATAGAAAAACAAATGCTAAATATGGCTTCGATGAAACATTGATTATTAAGTAAGAAGATCATGTAGAGAGCAAATCCCAAAATCACGTCGGAGTTTAATAAAAGTTTGTTCATTTAGTGGCTTTGTAAAGATGTCTGCTATTTGATTTTCGGTATTTACGTATTTTAATGAGATATTTCCTTTTTCAACATTGTCTCGTAGAAAATGATGTTGTATATCTATATGCTTAGTTCATGAGTGATTAACAGGGTTTTTCGATAAATTTATTGCACTCGTGTTATCACAATATATTGGAGATTTATTGATAATTTTTCCGAAGTCCGTAAGTATTTGTTGCATGTATATTACTTGCGCACATGCTAGAGCTGCTGAGATATATTCGGCTTCGCAAGTAGATAAAGAAACACAATTTTGTTTTTTGCTAAACCATGAAACTAATGATTGTCCGATAAAGTGACATGTTCCACTAGTACTCTTACGATCTGTTCTACATCCACCGAAATCCGCATCACTATATGAAACTAGTTCAAATGATGATCATTTAGGGTAAAACAAACCATAATCTCTAGTACTAGATAGATAACGCAAAATACGCTTAACAGCTCTTAAATGAGATTCTTTTGGTTTTGCCTGAAATCGAGCACAAAGACATACACTCATCATAATATCGGGTCGACTAGCCGTCAAATATAGTAAAGAACCAATCATGCTACGATATAATTTTTCGTCAAAATCTTTTCCGTTATCATCTTTTTCTAAGTGAACAGTAGTACTCATCGGTGTTGGTTTGCTTCAAATTTTATCCATTCCAAAGCGTCATAATAGGTCATTACAATATTTTTCTTGATGAATAAAAATACCATTTTCAAGTTGTTTTATTTGTAAACCCAAGAAGAAATTTAATTCTCCCATGTGAGACTTTTCAAATTCATTGGTCATAATATTTGAGAAATGATTACAAAGATTTTCATTAGTTGAACCAAAAATAATATCGTCTACGTAAATTTGCACAACTAAAATATCATTATTTTCTCGTTTAATAAATAAAGTTGTATCGATTTTACCTATTTGAAGACCAGATGTAATTAAGTGATTTTTAAGTCATTTGTACCAAGCTCGAGGAGCTTGTTTTAAACCATATAAAGCTTTTTGTAATTTAAAAACATGTTCGGGATATTTTTCATGAGTAAATAATGGAGGTTGTTCAACATATACATTTTCTTTGATAAAGCCATTTAAGAAAGCACTTTTGACATCCATTTGAAACAGTTTAAAATTATGATGATTTGCAAAAGCGAGTAATGTTCGTATGGCCTCGAGTCTTGCTACTGGTGCAAAAGTTTCATCGTAGTCGATACCTTCTTCTTGATTATAACCTTGAGCAACTAAACGTGCTTTATTTCTAACAATATTTCCATTCTCGTCTGCTTTGTTTTTAAATACCCATTTTGTTCCTATAACCGATTGGTCTTCAGGTCTTGGTACTAGTTCCCAAACATTATTACGTTCAAATTGATTCAATTCTTCTTACATAGCCATTATCCAAAAGTTATCATTTGAAGCTTCTTTATAATTTTTTGGTTCAAGATTTGACACAAATGCTATATGGCTTATTTGATTAAGTTGATTTCTAGTTACTCTAGAATTGAGATTTCCAATGATATTATCTTTTGGATGATTCTTAAGAATTCTATGAGATGATATTAAATTTTATTTTGCATATTCGTTTCATTATTAATAGAATTTGTTGAATTTGTTACTGGAATAATCTCTTCTTCATCATTAGTATGATGGTTTCTCGACTAGAAGCCATCAGTCTCCTTGCATTGCCATATACTATGATAGAGAATTCTAGAATCAAGCCCAAAATCCATATCAAATATTCGCCATCAAGAATCGAATTAAAAATCCTAACACGAAATGGTGTAATTCACCTCGAACTTCTGTACTCAAACCTGAATCAAATTAATTATGCGAATAAAACAGCATACGTACAACTTATATATTTATTCCAACTTGTTAAATATATAGTTTCATAAAGATGTTAATAAGTTAAAACATTTAACTAAACTTTATTCAAAATATTTTGAAGACCAAATTCTTTTCAAAACATTTCAAATCTAAATTTCATATTAGTAAAATTTAAAATTTCCTTATTCATTTACTTAACAAAACAGTTTCAACTTATTTAAATCATATTACTACATACTTTAACATACATACCAAACTTATATACTTTATACTTTTCAAAATTTCTTAGCTTTGAAAAGTTAACCTTGATTTTGGAAGTGCTCGAACCTTCAAAATAGTTGAAGAAATCATTTTCAAATTCAAGAGTTGGAAATCAGCAACAAATCAGTAAATCAATTCCAAAAGATAGGGTTATATCAAATCATATCTAAAACTCAAGGACTGAACACCGGTTTGCTTCAAATCATTTCAAATATATATATACATATATCTTTCGAACATCAAATCTTACTTCGGAATTTGAAATCAAAATGGTTTCACAAAATCACTCGCATAGCAAAGCTACTGAAGTGGCCTATCCCCCACTCTGAAACTCGAAAATCAATGTCGATGATGCATGCACTCATCACCGGAATTATTTTCCAGCGACATAAGTGAGTTCTGGACTTCTATTTTCTCAAACTTCTTTTGAAATTTCTTCGAAATCATTCGAAACTCATTAAAATCATTTGAAACATTTCTTATTCGGAAAAATACTTTTAAATCATATTATTATTATATATTTCAAAATCTTAAAACCAATTTCAAAACACCAGGGTTCAATTCTCGAATTTCAAATTTAAAAATCCTTCAGTTATAAATCATATTTAGATAAATCAAATTTCTTATATAATTTTTTTCAAAATTACAAATCCTTTCGAAACCTCAAATTCTCATTTTAAAAAGGTTATATAATCTTTATCGAAAACATTTCACTTTTATATATAGAATATAATCATACTTATCAAAATAATAATTTCGGTTTAGAAAACAATTTCTAGAATACAAACAAATCCGATTTTCAAAGGATGATTTAAGAATGGATTTCAAACAAAGATAGAGATTCAAATTAGAGGAACTCTTAATCAAATATAATTATGATTCGAAGATAAGCTCGAACGAAGATGTGATAATTAAATTTCAAAATAGAAGATGAATATACTTATATAAATCGCGAATGACCCTAGGGTCAACCGTGACTTCAGGAATAAGATCGATGCAGAATTCCCAGAAAAATCATCATTCGATCGCAAGAGATAGCGGCATCTAAACCAAAGATATAGAAATCTCCGGTGAATCAATGCCAATTGTAAAGGAGTTCCACCCCTTTACAAATCATTCAAAGATTGGCGGGATCGCCTATTCTTATGGAGATCATACGAAGTGGAGTTATGGGGTACTCCAGAATCAAAAGAATACAAATAGGGAGAGACAAGAATGAATTTTGGAACCGTAAGGAACGTTCCAAAGTTCAAAGGAAATCGAGTCAAAAGGAAGAGATTCAAACTCAAACGAAAGTGATTCTATAAATAAATTTACTATATATGCTAAGTTTTGCCTAGAGCCAAAGCTCTGATACCAACTGTAACGACCCGATATTTTGGACCATTCAAATCGACAATAAATCCACACATGTCGGACTTGAATAATTCAAAATATCAGATTGTTATTTAAATTTGGCAAACTCATCATATACAGTAAATAAATCAATCACAGAATCACATACACAGAGTAATACAATAATACGCAGCGGAATAGATAAAATAGTATTTCATGAAGCTACTATATAAACATCAGAGTTAGAAATAAAATACAATAGGATATCTCAAATGCAGTGAAGTCCCCAGTACAACAGATGACCTCTCTGAACAAATCAACTTGATAAGCTGAAAGCTGAGTCAATAATTGGATCTCCAAACGAAGCTTCAAACTCCAAAGGTGAGTCTCAAATGCTGTATCACTCGGTCTGACCCGAGCGTAAAGCAAAACACAAAACACTCGAGTCAGGATTAACATTCTTATATCAATAAATCCAACTCAAGTGAAATATCAACTGAAATACAATTAACTTAAAGGATGTTTGGGATAACCATCCTCTAAGGATCCGTGGAACTATCTATAATGTAGAAATATACAGTATAACACCGTGGTCATTTAAATTTAATTTATACTTCAAACCCAAATATCATTTCATTTCAAATATATCTATTTTCCAAAATAGTAAATATAGGTTAAATAATTTAAAAGTAAAGTATTTAAAATTTCCTCAAGTCTCACAAATCGATTCAAATCAACTAGAACTTCGAATTCAAATTTATTCAAAGCTCAATTCATCAATTCAATTCAGTTCTAAATATACCATTTAAATTTCAATATATTTCAAAGCTTTAATATTCAACATTTTCAAAGTTAAATTTAACAGTTTCATATAGCTCTTGATTTAACTTTATTATTATTTAATCAGGGAATATTCACTTAATAAATTCAATATCATTTAACTATCCTTAAATTTCATTTTTACTAAATATTTCCTTAAATTTATTTAAACAAGAAATATTCATTTAATTATTTAAATCAAACCCGAGTTATAAATCATATCTTAAATCTCAATTTCAATAAGTTTTAAATCGGTTTAATTAAATAAAATTCTTTACTAAATTCAAATTATCTTCCCAACCTTAACTTATTCAAATTATTACTGAAAACTATTTTGAAACGTAAATTTAAATACTCAACCATATTATATGTATTTAATCAATCTTAATTAAATTAAATATCATTATTAAATCTATATAAATCATTCCCATTTATATATAATAATTTAAGGCACAACATTTATTAAAACTATATATTTCTTTCCAAACCATAGAATTTATTTTCAAAATATTTATATATATGGACCAACGGTGTCTGTATATAATTCTATCATATGGTTAAGTGATACAGATATTTATCATTTCAATCCGTAATTTAAATATATACGGGTAGATATCATTTCAACCCGTAATCCCAATTTCAATTCAAATGAAAATCGCTTGGGTTTATCATTTCAACCCATAACGATTTTCTCCTATTCTAAAGTCCGTTCGGGTATGTATCATTTCAACCCATAGTGATTTCTATACTAACAGGGAACTTGCAGAGTGATAACAGATATAGAAATAATATAACAGGCATAGATATATCATCAATAACAATATAATATAAACAACAGGATATGGTGTCATATCCCACAGGTGAACAGATACAGATAATTAGCATATATAACAATTTAAATAACTACAACAGCATATTTCAATTGTCGTTTCAATTGAAATTAAATTTAATAAATATAAGAACATTAATCGTGAGTGGTTGCTCACCTTTTGAGGTTAGAGAGATGGACAATGAAATGAGCTACGAGATCCAAACCAACGCTGGATGGACAAGATTTGATGCAGAAAATGGGCACGACGGACAAGGATGATAATGGGAAATCGAAGAGAACTATTGAATCAGTTGATATAAATTGAACTAAATATATATGAAATCAATATTTAGTTTAAAACAAATAAATAAAATTAATCATCATATATACATAAGGTTGAAATGAATACTATTATATTATATAAACCCATATTTCAAACCAATGTCCAAACACCATCTAAACTTTAAATCTTTATAAAAGTAACCTTTTATATATATTATAAAAATCAATATTCATTTAATATCATATATACTCTTTCAAAATATACGGCAACGTAGGCATGAATTTATATACACTTATCTATATACATAACAAACATGCAGACTTCAAAAATTAAATGCAGACCTTAAATCAACACTTAAAACATATATACATTATGTGTATAAACTACAGACAAAAGAGTACACAAAAATCAACGGCTCCTAAATGAACTCATATACAACAGGCGAAATAATACACATGTCTATATACAACAGATAAAAATACATACATATACATTCAAAGTCAATATAAATGAGTAAAACTTAGTTTGTAAAATATATATATAAAATGGAATATGCCACATAAATTCAATCAGACACTTACAAAACACTAGTAAACCCATATATAAGAATTTGAAAGATTTGCATATAACCAAAATATAATAAAGTATATAACACTTGTATACTGAAACCTTTAAAACAAACAGACTATTATCAAATCATCTCATATAGCAGTCTTACTGTAAACTATATATATATACTTTTATATATCAAATCAGTTACATGTTATAGATATATACTAGAAATATATGTTATTAAAATATATCAATACTAATATATAAAACAGACATCATATATATGTATAGACAAATATACATATACAGCATCATATATTCTAATACTTCAAATATAATATAAATATACTTCAAAATCTGAAATGTACCAACACACAGTCTCTGCTTAATATGTAAAATATTATATACGTATAAAATAGTTAAATATGCTAGATAGAATTTTAAATTCAACAAATTCTCTGCTTTTCATATACAATTAACACGCTACCTAACAACAAAGTGTATAGGTATATAATAAAACACATAACACATATAAAACAGCACATAACTTTTCATGACTCTACTATATATATTTAAAAGCTTCCACATGCAGATATACTTCTTTTTCCAAAACACACCATTATATATTTCGAAACTAACATAAACATAACATATTCGAACTGGATATATATAAACTGACTCATATACACCTACATACACGTATAACAGACTAACTCCTCTATATACTTTATATTGTACGCCTATATCATGAAGTAAACTATTATACTTTATATAATAAAACTTAACATACAAACTTATAATATAATATACCATACTATAATAGAATAAAATATAAAACATTCCATTCACTAGAAGAAAGGAGGCTCGAGCGGATCTGGACGGGAAGAACGAGGCGGAGCAGGAGGAGGCGGTCAGGTGAGACAAAAGGTGAACGGATCAGAGGTAGACATGGATAGAAGGCTTGGAGATGCTGCACAGTGGAGAGGGAGGAGCAAAACGCGAGCATGGGAGGTGCTGTTCGCAAATTGAGGGGTCTCGACGAATAGGAGGAAGAAGGGGGACACTTGCTGGCTGAGGTGAGCTGTTGAGTGGGTTCGGCTGGAGGCTTGATGGGGAGTGAAGTGGTTCCAGCATTGAGATCGTGGTGGAGATGATATGCTGGTGGCCGGCTATTGGCAGAGGTGTTTTGATGGACGAAAAGAAATGGTGAAAGGCGTGAGAGCAGATGCAAAATTTTGAAGCCAGTATTTGGTTTTTTTTCTTGTAATATAAATATATATTAATTGATGCGAATATCAAGGGTCCAAAGTTTGAATTCAGATTTTATTAAAAGCACATCTATTTTAGTTGTCTCCGGGAAGCAATGAAAAGGCAGAGAATCAAATATAAAGTGAAAGAAGGGTAAACGGTAACACATTGTTTTAGCTGAAAATTTAAAGAAATTTATAGATTTGTAACTGATGTAAGATTTGAATGGGTAGGGAAGCAATAAATTATTTGTAACAGTCAATTCCCTTGATTTTGTGCAAATTACTGAAGTAATTTATTACTTGCTTGGGATGCACGATTAGATTTGAAAACAAGGGAAAGTGTAAAGTCAAAATGTGGTACCGCTACGGTGAACAGTTTATTGTCTCCATCACGTACCGGACCTCAAAATACAGAAATAAATATACCGCAGGGATCAGCACGACGAGACGATCAAAACGGTATACAGATATTAGTGGTACGATCATCCGATCAAAAAGTCGATAATCGGTACCAGAAATGTTGCTATTCTGCCAGAATTAAGATAAACGGAGCAATAGAAGTCCAAAATTGGAAAAAGGAAAGGTGACATCTGACTCAGAAGAAGATTTAGAAATTTTCTATAGAAAAATATTCAGGTTTTGAAATAAATTTATTATCATCAATTTTAACTGATTTAAATTGAAATAAAATTATATAATAAAATAAAATTCAATATTATTAGATGAAAATTTACCAGTTGCTATGTTTAAATAGACGTATTCCAAATAATAAATTTTTAATTTCAAAATTCAGTTAAATACGTTATTAAAACCAATCAAAATTTATGGGTCGTTACAGTTGCAGCGAAGAGGAGCGAAGGTGTCTTTTCAATTGTGACAGTTGTTCTTTGAATGGTAGCAGCCGAGTTCAAAATCAGACGTCTGGAAAATGTTTCAAACGTCTGTCTTTTATATATTTTTGCATATGGTTACTATTCAGACGTCTGAGTATAATAACCAGACGTCTGATTCTGTCTGATTTGCGAACCAGAGAATTCAATCAGACGTCTTGCTAGTGCACCCAGACGTCTGGACTTGTGCATGTTGCTTTTCTTGTGTCTCTGTCATTGCTCTTCTGATTCTATTGACTTGTAGCTTCTTGATACGTTCTTCGAGCCTTGTTCTTGTCTCTCTAGTGATGTTTCTTTAGCAAATACCTATAAATAGAAATATATATTCACATTCGATTTCCATTGTATAGTTGTTGTCATCGAAACCGTAGATTTGATTTCCTAACAGAGTCGCCTCTTTTCTTTTAGGGATATGCATAGGAAATCATAGCATAAATGTTGAATAACGTATGGTGAAAAATCTTTTTCGAAGACCCCAATAGAATTATGGACTTATAAGAAACCACACCTTAATTACCATAAGATTTGGGTTTGTTTGGCATACATTAAGAATGTAAACTATAGTAAGCTTAAGGAAAGATTCGTTTGATGTAAGTTTATAAGTGTTGACTAGATTCCTAGCTAACCTCGGAAATATGAATAAGAGCGAATATTAGCAAAAGTAAATCACTAACACCATAGTAAGAAATAAAAAATGAGGAATTATGAACTAAAATGGAAGGAAAATATAAAACAGCCCAAGAGTTAGAGTGGTTTGATCTTGATGAAGATCTATGTCCACTACAGTAGCTAATTTTATTGCTTGGTATATTTGATCACAAAAGATCTATTACAAGAGCTTATAGCTAATTTTTAATGTAAGATAGCAATATTCGATCTTTGTACAAGTGCATGTGAATCTATATTTTATAGCTGTTGAGATCAGGCTTCGAAGGGTCGGATAGAAGATCTGGACCCAGGATTCTCTCATAGCCATTGATTATGATATACAGTTTGGATGTTGGCTAGCTAGGACATGATGGAGAGAGTAGTTCGGGTGAAGGCCAGCTGGCAGGGTCGTACCATGACATGCTTATGTCAGAAAGGCGGCATGGGATAAAGAGTTGTTGATGAATAGTAGCGTCATGCCATATGGAATGAGTAGTATAAAGGGTTGTTACTACATATTGACGCTTTTATCAGATGAATAGTGTCATTTTGTGGTAGTCTTATTAGTTGAACGGTATGGGTTCATCGTTTCTTCATACGGGGATGACTAAGCGTTTTTCCAGAACTCTATCGAGTCACGACATAAGAAGATGGATAATGAAGTTTGTATGACCAAAGGAGAGATGGACAGGGAAAGATGCGAGGATCGAATAGGCATAAGAGAGGCGAGGCTCTAATCTTACGACCTGGTCATAAAATGATGGGGTGGGGGAAAGGTATTTATGAGGCTTTAGGATTTCTATTGATAATGATGGTTTGACGAGCCAATGTTAGGACCCAAGAAACGGTGGGGTACCATTATCTTAGAGAGCGGAGCCACTTGAAGTGCGTATGCATGTTTGGTCCAAACCGGATCCTGGTGGGGCAGTATGGCATGGGTCTATGCTGCCAAGCCCTTAACTAACAAGCCCAATATATATTTCGGGAAATTAAAGCAAAATTTTATTTGTTTAAATATTGACTAAGGATCGAGTTCACACAGAGAGTCAACACAACCGCATTGTTAGTTATTTCCTAACTCGATATATGTGAAACTAGTTTATAAACGCTATAAATTAATAGCTAATAATAAAATTAATGCAAATGCTGCATTAAAATTTTATGGCGTTTTATTAGTTTTTAGAAGCTTAATATTGATCACAATGATGTACAAAGTTGTACGTCGGTTCGAGTGAAAAATGATCTTAGATAATTTAATTGTTTATTCAATGTGAGTCAAATGGGCATTTTTACTAGGTATTGGTTAATAGGAGGTCGGCCGTAGAAGAAGGGGGCTTTGGGGACCTAGTCTCCTAGGGTTTGAGTAAAATAAGGAGATATTTTGATATTTAGAGGCCTACAAATAGGCTACCTCCACTCTCATTCTCTCAGCACTTAACCACTCTTTCCTTCATAGACATGGGTGAAGACAAGGTGACAACATAGCAACCAATAGCCAAGGAGACGGTGGAAAGAACTAAACAACCGATGTGCTCAATAATCCGTAGGCTTATAAGTAGGGAGTAATTCCTTATTTTACTTATTCAGTTATTTACATATATGTATAAATTATCTTCAAATATTCTTGTATATCCCTTGATCATTTCGGCCTTGATTAAAATAAGAAAATCAAAATTAATTTTAATATTTAGTTAATGAATGAAACAATTTTAGATTCACATATGTGTGTGTGTGTTACTTTTAACCCTATAAAAAATCTGATATGATCCTATATATATATATAGTATATATATATATATATATTGAAAAACAATCCTATAAATATTAGTCATTTAAATTGTTAGAGCCATTTCAGTTTAAATAAAAAATTGTTATTATGGTTTTCTAAAAAAAATTGAATTATCTATACATAAACATAAATTTCCTAACTTTTCGTATAAAAATTTAGTAAAAATGTTATTTTATGCTTTCAGATTTCAAATAAAAATAACAATTTTATTTTATTTAAAATGTAAAATTAAATTTAAAATTCTAAATATTTCAAATATATTAAACTCCGATTGTATGATATAATTAAAAAACTTAATTTTTTTGTAGTTATTTAATACGCACATACACAGATATATATATATATATATAATTTACTTATTTATTTTAAAAAATGAATCCTAATTTAGCTTGAATTCTAAAACTATTAAGTATAATTTTATAAGATTTGAAATAATTAATAATATATATATATATATATATACATACACATATATAAATTGAAATATTTTTATATAATAACAAATTGTATTTAAATTATATAATACTATATATATAGTATTATTATTATTCTACTTCTGGTAATACTATACATATATATAACATATACCATATATGTGTTGATATAAATACTAATTAAAATTGAATAATCAAAAAAATTATTAGTTAATATAAATTTAATTATACAATGTACATGTATATTCCTTTGACATCAATACAAGCATATGACATCACCTATACATTTATTAAGCATAAGGCATGGTAGTTAATTATACACATGTTCCTATATTGGCATAGGTAAGATTATACCTTTTAATAAGTCATGATGTTTATATTATGAATACGAACATATCAAAATATTAAAATATAAAATTAAATTAAATTAAAATTAAATTATTAAACTAAATTTTAAATCAAATAAATAATAAAATTTTATTGAACAATAAAAAATAAATAAATATTTTGAATAAAATTAAATAAATTAAAAATATTTTACAAACTCTTTTATTAATACTAAATATGATTTAGTATAAAGATATTATTCATATAATCACAAATATGACGTTGTGCAACTTAACAAAAGGATTTTTGAAATTCATCCTTTTTACCCCATTGCTAATGCACTTAATCCAATAAGAATTACGATTACTATATAGGTAATCGCACCCATCTTTACACCAATGCACTTTCCCACTCCTAGGGGAATGGATAGTATCTTGAGCAAAGGAATCAGGACTACTTCATGGGTGGTCGCATCATCGGTTTGTCGATGACTCAAGCATGGATGTGAGTGACATTTTGCTCATGCATCTTCATGGATTAGTACACCACAGATGCATGAACCGAGACCAAAAATTGGGTAGTCTCATCATCCATACACCAGACTCCCCAGTAAGGACAAGAGGATTGTTGGGCTCGTGCATCCTTATGGAGCAGTACACCATGGACATATGAATTAGGACCACAACATAGGTGCTCTTGTCATCTATACATCGGTGTCCTAGCATGGATGGGAGCGTTGTTAGGCTTGTGCATCCTCATGGAGCAGTACACCAGGGATGCATGAATCGGGGCCACGATGAGGGTGGTCTTTCCATCTATGTGTTGGTGTCCCAGGCACAGACGAGAGCGTCATCAGGCTCGTGCATCCTTATGAGCGATCTTGTTGTCGTAGCTCTCCCCCGCCATAGGCGGATGTGCATCACTTTGTACCCACTTGGGGTGGCCGTTTGTGTATCCATTACATGATTTTATTTGTAAGAGGGTTAAGGATGGAGTGCCCTATTTATTTCTTATTAAATAGGACATTACAAAAGTTGATTGCCTCATAATATGGCATACATGTCTTATTATGCCTTATGATTTGTACCTTATAAGGTAGTTTTAAATATAATAGGCCCATAGGTGCTCTGGATTCCACGTAAGGGGTCGTTTGTGTCATCTGAAAGAGTAAGGCGGTATGCTCTATTGGTTAAGGCAGCGCTGACCATATACAGACTTTCCCAAATGGGTCTAGCATTCCTTCGGTTGGATTTTTGATGTTCGCAAAGACCCATCGTAAGACTGGGTCTCCCATGATGAAGTTGCACTGTTTAATCCTTACATTGTAGTTCTTCATGACCTTTCTAATATATGATTTAGTCTATATCTCTGCCTACGCCTTTCGGTCATCTAGGGCGTCGAGTCCCAGTCGCAACAAATCTTCATTTTGTTGCGTATCATGGGTGAGGCATCTTGGGGAGGGGACGTCCACCTTTATGGGAAGCATGGCCACGTATCCATAGGCTTGAGAGAAGGGGGAGTGCCTTGTCAAGGTTCTGCTCAAGGTCCTATACGACCAGTGTACAAGTGGTAGATCATTAGCCTAGTTTCCATTGGCTTTGGTGAGCTGCTTCTTTATGGTTAACTCGATGGTTTTGTTTACTGCCTCCATATTCTCATCAGCTTGAGGGTGGAAGACGGATGAAAGCACTTTTCGATCACGTTCCTTTCACAAAATTCGAGGAACTGGCCATTCTCAAGTTGGGTATCACTGTCCGTGTTGATCTTATAGGAGTCCGAAATGCCAAACGATGTTTTTGATGATGGGTTTAGGGCATTGGGCCCAGTGACCCTAGTGAGGGGCTTCACTTTAACCCATTTAGTAAAATAGTCGATAACAACTATAGTGTGATTATGTCCTCCCTTTGCATTCTGGAGTTTCCCAATGAGGTCGATCCACCATGTGTCAAATGACTGTAAGGATGTCATAGAAGTTAACAAGTTGAGGGAAGCCCTTTGGTTCTTAGCGAACCGCTGGCAATGATCACATTTCTTGACATAATCTATGGTATCTTTGATCATTGTCGGTTGATAATAACTTTATCGGCCAACCTTCTTAGTTAGTCTTTGCCCCTCGGCATAATCTCCACAAAAGCCCATGTGTAGCTCTTTGAGGATTTGATTGGCTTCCTCCTTGGTATCATAGCAATGGAAAGGGAAGGAGTAGCCTCTTCTGTAGAATTTATCCTCCATCATTGTGTAGTTGTTTGCAAAGGATTTTTTGGGCCTTCTTCCATTCACGTGTAGTTCTTTGCTCACTGTGTACTTAAAGCACGAGGTTATCTAACTATCATATGGTTAGTCATTAAGTTCCATGGCAATTCCCCATTACTCGTGTAACACCCTGGAATTTTTCCGAATTAAATAAGAGAATTTAATTAAAAATAAAATAAGTACTTAAAGTAAAATTTTCACAAACATTCAAATTTTACTACAGGACTTGCAGCATTATGCCCGCAGCAATTTTCTAGACAATTTTCATATATAACTTTTGGTCATCCGAGTTAGTATGAGAGACTTATGAGCATCAGAAGAATTAAACAAAAATTAAAATAAATATATAAAATTAAAATGTGGCCAGGTCGACTCTCATTGGGCTAGGTTGACCATGGGCGGTCGACCCAAAGCTAGGAGTGGTCGACCCAACCCATGTTAAATTGGGTGATTAATGGCTTGTGTCAATTGAATTGAACTGGTGATATTTGAAGCGTGGGAATGAAGTAAATGATGATCGGTGGAGATGGTTGCTGAGTGAATCTAATGGCCTATATTTGCTAATCACCACTATAAATTAGATCCCAACCCTAACTCTAACCTTTAGTTTTCAATGATAGTATAGTTATATTGTCAAAACCTATACTGAAACCCTAATTTCTTCCCCAATTCTAAATTCAATGATTAAACTCCATAAAACCCAAATTAAATCAAATCAAAGAGCAAGATTAAGATGAGAGGCAAGAAATTAGGAGATCTAGAGGAGTGCTATCTAATGAAGGCCATGTTTTAGATCTAGAGCTAAGGCTACAAGGTAAGTGGGCACAGATCTAATGATTTGATTAGTGAATATTAGGCTTGGGTCCCTATTAAGTTTCAAAATACACAAAAACCCCAGTAAAAAAAAGTATGTAAAGTAGGTCCCTAGAATTAAGTTACTAAGTAATTGCATATAGTTATGCAATTATTCACTGAATAATTGCAGACATTTATGCAATTATATCCAAAAGTTGCATAAATTTATGCAATTTTTTCGGTGAATAATTGCAGAAATTTCCGCAATTTTTTTGGTGAATAATTACGGAATTTTCAAATTTTTTGGTGAATAATTGCGGAATTTTCCGCAATTTTTCAGTGAATAATTGTGGAAATGTATGCAATTTTTTGATATAATTGCATAAATGTCTGCAATTATTCACTGAATAATAGCATAAGTGCATGCCATTATTCGGTAACTTAATTCTAGGGACCTAATTTACAAACTTTTTTACTGGGGCTTTTTTGTATTTTGAAACTTATTAGGGACCTGTGCCAAACTGTCCCATTTGATTATTTGGATTAAATTTAAATCTATTTTAATTGATTAGATTGCATAAAAACCCTAGTTAATCTGTTAATTTGAAATTGAATTGGCAACTGTAAACCCTATAATTTACGCTTGAATTAGACCTTGCAATTGTTAAATTGACACCTGTTATTTTAATTTACAAACCCTAGAGTTGCTAGAAATTGAAAAGGTGATTAAACTAGAATTAGGGTTAATTGTTAGAGTAATAGCATGGAATAAAGCAAAATAATTAATAAATCATTCGCACAAAATAAATCAACAAACCAAAAATCGACAAGCTAGAAAAATTGACCGTGAATAATCGATCCTGGATTGCCTACGGTCGACTAGCGACAGACGACTTGGGGTAGTATCTGGTCGACCGTCACAATTGTAAATCGGCACTTTTAACCTTGGCCTTATGCCTAATAGAATGAATGAAAATTTGATAGTTAATGAACCGGAAAATGAACTTTTGTGAACCATGTTTTCTGCGAAAGAGAATAAGGGAGTTGGTTCCCTAACAGGGTAGTTTAGGCAGATTTAGTTTGCGATGATGTCAGGATAGAGTTGATCTAGAAGCTCCATAAACGGTGGGATGATCGTTAGACTGATGTTGAGGCTGAACATGGATAGCTATGAAGAGATGTGGGCAAATTTATTTCACATTAGACTGAAAAGTGTTACAATCGGGTGGGCGCAGCACTGATGGGAACACTATCTGAGGAGCCCGGTCCTAACGAAAGATCCGGGCACCACATGTTTTCTTGCGTAACATGGTAGGGTGGACGCCGGTGCAAGACAATAAGTGGCTATAGGAAATCAATTGTTAGGTAGGGCCCAGTACTAACGGGAGTTCACACTCAATGGGCACCGGAGCAGTACAATAAGAGGCATTTTGCCACTACAAGCGAGAGATGAACATGGGTGCATACGATGAGTCACTTTGCGAGTTTGCATTACAGTGTTCTCCCTCTCCAGGCGTAGTGTGAGTAGAGATGGGATAGTTGATCCCAATTTGGTTGATCGATTGCGTGAGATTCAACCTGTAGATTGACCCATTGTGTTAGACAAATATCCTTTGGTATATGACCTTATGAGTCCATTGACACGGCATATGCACTCTATATCTCTTAGAGAATATTTAGAATTAATTGCACTTAATCATCTTATTAGTCATGTTCTCATTCACCAGAGTTATGTCTGACCCATTCCACTTTTCCTTTTTCCTACCACATGTGGATAAGATAGCATGCGACTGACCCATCGTTGCTATCAAAAAATCGTGCCTAGCTTGGAGCTTAACTTTCTACTTTTAACTCTTATCATGTATTACTTATCAGTACAATTTTCTCTATGTTTTATTTTTGAGAGATATTTTCATCATATACTCTGATTTTTTCTTATCTACTGATATTTTCTGACACTACGATATGATATGATGTTTTTTAGACTGCTATTAGTTTTCTGAGATTTTGTACATCTGTTATATTGCTTCCACTGTGATACGTTGTGATTAGATAGTTTATTCTTCATATTGTTATCTTAGTTTCTGCTAGCTTATTTTAAATCCGACAATCATCATTTCTTGATGCG
Source organism: Allium fistulosum (assembly GCA_030737815.1). Lineage (NCBI taxonomy): Eukaryota > Viridiplantae > Streptophyta > Magnoliopsida > Asparagales > Amaryllidaceae > Allium > Allium fistulosum. Next base: position 335,284,198 of record CM060906.1, read on the forward strand.
ATGGTTTTTGGGACGTGTTGAAAGGTGCTAGTTGTCGCAACTCAAAACAAGGGGTAGACCGGACTTCTAATGGGACCTAAGGGTTGGTATCTTCCATTTTACTTTCTAGCTTGGCCAGTTGATCGGTCTTGGCATTCTTTTCCCTAGGTATTCGTTCTAACTTGAAGTTAGAGAAGGTGTTGATAAGCTTTTTGGCTTCAACGACATATAAGGCTAGGGTTATTCCCTTTACTTAGAAACGCTCGCCAATTTGATTGGAGACCAGCAAGTAATCAATGCACACAATTACTTTGATGTTAAGCTCTCTTTCCATTTTGAGACCGACTAGGATGGCTTCATACTCGAATTAGTTGTTTATTTCTCTGAAATTAGTCTACTGGCGAAATAGATGTCCTGACCATTCGGAGAGGTGGCCCTTTTTTCATTGGACTCCCCATCGATGTATAGTTGCCAGGAGCATTGGTTAGCAGGCTTCTCCCCATTGTCTCTATCCAGCTGGAGTATTCTGCAATAAATTCGGCCTTAACTTGGCCTTTATTTAAGTGCGGGAGTGGAAAATGATGTGATGTCAAAAAAGTTACGCAGCCTATTTCAGGAGGCAGCATGCTACGTTGGGCTAGATCAAAACTTTCTTTACAGGCTGGTTGGTGAGAACTTTGATGGGATGGACCTACAAGTAAGGGCGAAGTTTACAGGTAGCCATGAGTAAGCCAAAGTCTAACTTCTCTTATCTCAAGTATTTTATTTCCAAGCATGATAATCTTTTAGTGACGTAGTATATTAGCCATTGAGCCTTCTCTTCGTCTCGTACCAAGGCTACGCTGATTGCATGGTTAATACTATGAGGTAAAGGTAAAGATCCTCCTCATCTGTGGATTTAGAGAGAATAAGGGGTGTTACCAGATGATGTTTTAATTCTTCAAATGCCTAGGTGCCCTCATCATTCCATGCAAATGACTTCCCTTTCTTTATGGGATAAAAAATGGGATACATCTATTCGTGGATCAGGATACAAAGTAGATAAGCGCGATGACAATCATGTTCAAACTTTTCACTTATTTGATGGTACAGGGGATCTATATAACTTGCAGGGCTTAAATTTGTCAAGATTATCCTCGACCCCATTAGCCTTTACCACATACTCTAAGAATTTGCTGGAGCGGACTACAAAAAGCACTATTTTGGATTCAGCCTCATATTGTAGTTATTCATGATTTATTTATTTAATTCCATATGCATGTACGATATATCCAACCTTATCCAAGGTATAACTGTATATACGTGTATATATGCACACACACATACATATTGTACTACCTAAAAGAAAACCCTGGCAACTTAGTACTTCTTGAGTAGGGAGGAGGCAGACCCAACGGCCATTTAATATCTCAACCCTAAAACGGGCCCTCCTTAACATAAATGCTAGTCAACCAGCCCTTAATTATGAAGGCCGATGACCTCCATATACGGCTTTATAATTTAATTAGCCATATTACTAATGAATCTCAAAGACTTACCTAAGGGCTAACTAGTCCACCTCCGACAAACAAACAATTAATTAAACTTTGAGGTCTTTGCATATCCTATAGGGGTTCTACACTAGTAGGAAGCAAAACCCATCGGGACATAACCTAAGTCTTTGCTAATGACCGCTCGGGACTGCTAGAGTCAAAGATTATATGTCAGCTCTACTCCTAAATACCAACTTACCAACACACTAACATAGCCCGCCGACATTCCACAGCCGAAATCCCGTTTAGACTTACCTAATATATGTCAAGAAAAATACTCATTCCAGTTACTTAATACCTCTTGTTTAGAAATGAAGCAGACTTCATTTTCCTATTAGGCACCATCGTAGGTTATTTAAAACTTCTTATACAGGGAGGAGGCAGACTGAACGACCATTTAATACCTTTTATCTCAAAGTAAACCCCTTGACATCCCTAAAGGTACTGAGCCATTTAATACTTCAAATCCAAAGCGAACCCTTGGTATATTTTCCCACACCTATATGTGAATGTATATCCCTTTTCCATGGGTCCTATAGTTGGAGATATCCCACATCAATAGTACGTATACATAACTGCTGGTAGCCTTAGGTGAAGGACTGAGTTTTGTTTTGTAACTCTACTAACCTTGCATCCCAACCCATACTAAACCAAGCCGTTTATCCTAAACCTAAATGTTGGGCTATGTCCACTAATTTATGTTCGTCCTTAACATATTATTGAGGCCGTATAATTTGTACTATGGAAATTATATTGCCTTCTAAGTTTGTTTATTAGCGTTAAGTTACTTATTCGCTGCAAATCTATTCATGTCTTATAGGCATATTTCATATATTCTTCATTTCCTTTTTATGTCTCATAAATGTTAATTGTCTGTAATAAATGGTCATTACTATTCAAATTAGACAATCACTAATGGCATTATTTATTCATTTCAGATTCAACTTATTATGCTTATTCCATTTTCCCATAAATGTCATATTAAATTCTGCAATCAATCACATTAAATGCATTTATGTTCCCGTTCAATATCTATAACTCTCTATTAACTGCACATTTATTGTCCACCAAATTGAAATCACTATTCATAATTTTTGGAGTTACTACCTCTTTTCCATTGCAACCTCCTAATCCTATGATTTACTAAGCTATTAATATTTAGTTGTCCTAATTATAACTAATACAAGTACCAACGTTTATTTATTTATTATGGTTTATTTATTACCTATACATATCGATATTTTTAATTAGTAGGTGTGGTTATATATATATATGACTCATTAATTCCTGCATTTAGGAATTTCAGAATATACTATTATATATACATTCTACAAAGAACATTTATTTCCATATTTTAATATATTGGAGCTATCCTTCCCAAAAAAAGGATTATCATTATAACTTTCCAAATACTACCTAAAAGGGAGACTTTTGTGCAATTTGAAATTACAAATAATAATCTCTTTTCTTTTATTGAAATAGACAGTACGAGCTATGGAGAAGAACATCCGTACTTTACACATCTCTTTCCTTTTCGTATATTCCTTATTATTCCAAACGACGCACAATTTATACATGTTATGGAATTAGGTAAGGGGGAATTAATTTAAAGGACAAAAATTTGTATATTTTTAGCCGCAAGGACACGACCTCAATATTTTAACTACAAGGACAAACATTCTTCTAAAAATTATTCATAAGGACAAACATTCTTCCAAAATTATTCATAAAGACAAACATTTTTCCAAAACTGCTACCGAACTAAAAACTGATACCTAAAAACTGCTACCGATAACTGCAAACTGATACTTCAAAACTATTATCAATAACTAAAAACTGATACCTAAAAAAAGTTGTCCTTCGGGCTAAAATACTAAAGGTCTGTCCTTGAGGCTAAAACGCTAAGAAATTTTGTCCTTGACAATAATTTCCTGATTAGGTAATTTATGGAAATTTATACGGAAATACATACGACTAAATTGTATCCTTAATGCTTCCAATAAATTAAAACATAGAAATTTGCATTCCAAATCAAATTAGGGCAATCCAAATGAATACTAAACAATTTCAACCTAGTTATTATAAATCTGGAATAAACTTCATAACCTTTTCAACATTGTACTTTTAAAAATTTTAGGGACTGATTTTCAAATTTCCAGATTAGGGTGTATATACAATTCCATTCTAATTACACAAATTAAAGAATATGTAGGCGAGATTTCAATTGAATACATTCATTTTAAGACTGCAACTCAATAGATCTTGCATAGGCATAATAATTAAATAAAATTCAATAATATAAATTTCAGTGTTATATATAAATCATATAATTTTCCACTCACCTTTCTAGCTTTTCGAACCTCCCAAATCCGAATTCATCCCTTTAATCGAATCTTTTTTCTTTTCAATCCAAATATATATAACATGATATATACATACCTATTAGAATTATATATCTGAGGGGAAATTTGAATTAAGTGGAATATTGAGTTATAATTATAGAATTTACCTTTTTCACAGAATTGATTCACTCCTTCCCTTCTTCTCTTTTATTTACCGCCCTTCTCCGATATATATATATATATATATATATATATATATATAATTTTTATAATTTCTAGAAATAGCGGAGAAGGAAAAATGGAAGAGCTCTGTTGCTCTAACTACAAAAATATGAGAAGAAAACTAAGGGTATAGGCATTAGATTCAATTCTATCTCTTCGATTAATATCAATTAAATCCAGGTCGTTAGGCCGAGGTTCAACCCTTGTCGCCCCCACTTTAACCGATCGACCACTAGCAGTCGACTGGCCCAAGGAAGGGGTTGACGGATGGGGTCCATGTGATTATTAGTTATTTTCTTTAACTTCTTTTAAATTATTCTCGATCTTATAACTCCAAACACTAATAACTTCTTCGTTTGAACTCCGATCGTAAAACATTATATATGAAAGTTGCTCAGAAAATCGCCACTAACACAATGGTGCAAGTTTCATTGTCAGATTTTGATGTTTTCTCAAATTTAATTTTTGAGCCTTATTAATTATTTCTTAATTATTTCCAATTAATTACTGTGCATTTTACAGGGTGTTACATTCTCCCCCTTGAAAAGCATTTTGTCCCCGAAATTTCCCTAGGGTTAAGTCACATAACATAGTGTGCAACCATTATAAACTATCCAACCAATGAGTGTATAACCAATTTTGCATCTAATCATGTACAAGTGCATGGCATATCACAACATATATGATATGTATGCTGAATAATTCTAAATCGGCGCCTCCTATATGAATGTGTTCTTTTAAAACAATTTTGAAATATGACGCAAATCACCTATATATACTGTCAATTCTATATGTAAAAACCCACCTTTTTGGATGGTTTAAATTGACAATAAACCACACATGCCAGACTCAGACCATTCAAAAGGGAGGATTGTTATGGGGTAAATAAGAAAAAAAAAGAGAAAAGAAAGAAAAACAAAACACAGAATCTCACAGTAGAATGATAAAATATAATAATCAAATAAACAGTTCATGAAGCTGTTTTACAAATAACATTTGATTACACTTTAGTAATACAGATTAGAGTTATATATACAGTAGGAATAATAAATAATGCATCGGAACAACATGATGCAGTAGTATAAATATAATAAACAGCATACAAATCTCCGTCTTCGTCCTCCAGAGATAAAAATGGTCTTCAATACACTGAAAAGCTCAGACTGACCCAAGCGTAATGAAAAGACAAAACACTCGAGTCAGAACTAAAAGATCTTATGTAAGTTAAATCAACAGTAAATAAATATGAGTGTAACAGCTTCAGAGATGTTTACGGGATTTTACATCTCCTATCAAGTGTCTAACGTGAGTGCAATAACTTAAGAGATGTTCGGGATTCCATCTCCTAAGGATCCATTAAACTATCTACATACATAGTACAATACACTTATAATATGTCTACAGTAAAGAAAAGTATTAAAATAGCATCAAGACGTTACCCATATCCCCCTTAACACATTTTATATAAATATCGTAATCTATACAGTACTATAAACTCCACCAAACCGGTGGGCTATCAGAGAACACTCCATAGGTATGACACAAAACAAACTCGTAATGGGCGCGATAAGGCATGTGACAAGGCACGCGAGGTAATGTCAGGGTAGGATTCTACCATTTGCACTCCCGGACTGGTGGTAACGCATAGCAGTTACTACCGCCCACCTCGGAACACGCTCCCAAAATCAAATCGAGGGGTGGCCACCAAATCAGTCACAAAGTAATAAATATGGTGATGCAGCGGAAATAACGGATGACGACGAATGAAGAATTCGTGTCAAACTAATCGATGAAACGATTAGATGAAGCAATATGAATCGATGAATTAATGATACCAAACGCCCAAATCCGTTGATCACGAAGATACCGGACTTTAGCAATCTTCGACACGTTGATCTCGCATGATGCCATGAGAAAAGATCTGCAATTCTTCGACGTTGATCAAGCGCACTTGATTCCGTGAATTGGCTTCAACAATCGTTGATTCGAGCGCACTCGAATGCCGAAGGTGGAGATAGGAGATAACACTCAACTACCGATTTAAAATGGAGGCACAAAGCACAAACCAAATTTTATTTCAAATTCAACAACCTTTACAAATGACATAACTCTGCTATTTATAGAGCTTTACAACACACGCGACTCAAAACTGTACAACACTTAGGTCGTCCACGACCTAAACCAGTACAACACTTTTCATTACAGAGAATATCATACGACCTACGACTTATGAGTATTGACGACTTACGAGCTAAAATCCTACGACCTAAAATACATTCACGCGACCTAAAAATAACTCACGCGACCTAAAATCGTTCATCTTCAGGCATCGCGACTTAATTAGATCGTATCTCTGTAGGTCGGAGCTTGCTTAGGTCGGAGCTTAATTAGGTCGGATATTGCTTAGATCGGAGATGGCTTAAGTCGGAGATTGCTTAGGTCGGAGATGGCTTAGGTCGGAGATTGCTTAGGTCGGAGACTGGTAAGTCGCTGCTAGGTCGCGGGTTGGAGCTGGCATAGGTCGTTTGCGACCTAAGGAAGGTCGGCCGCGACTTAAAGAGGAGGAGCGACTTTCTTCTTTGCGACCTAGGAAACCATCGCGGTTTAAAGCGGAAGACGACTCGCGACCTAGCTGGCCTTCGCGATTTAAGAACGATGGAAGCTCGCGTTCTTCTTCTTCCTGACTTCGATCGCGACCTGAGGTAAGTCGCTCGTCTTCTTCTTCTTCTTCGCGAATCATCGATGTACGTTCTACATCATCCTCCCCTTGTTGGAAAGAATTCATCCTCGAATTTAAAAGTTCTTCCCCATTAGGTTGTTCATCTCCATAATAAGGTATAAGATGTTTAACATTAAACACGTCAGAAGTGTAAACATTCTCTGGCAGCTTCAACTTATAAGCATTTTCATTGATCCGTTTTATAATTTCTACTGGACCAATCTTTCGGGCTTTCAACTTGTTATAAGAACCCACTGAAAAACGATCCTTTGTTAACACAGCATACACCTAATCACCCTTGTTGAACTCCACACTTCTTCTCTTCTTATCTGCAGCTCGTTTATACTTCTCATTTGTCTTCTCCAAACGTTCCTGAACGATTCTATGGCATTCTGTCAACCCATCAACAAAATCAGCAGCCCGTTTAACTGTCCCCTTCGGTTGTGGTACTATTGCTAAATCCAACGGCCCCTTTGGCAAGCTTGAATATACAATCTGAAATGGACTGTAACCAGTGCTTCAGTTAACAGCATGGTTATGAGCAAACTCTGCCTGACACAAATTCATATCCCAACTTTTCAAATGATCCTGTACAAGACATCGCAACAAGTTTCCCAACGATCTATTCACCACTTCCGTTTGCCCATCTATTTGAGGATGATATGCACTACTAAAATTCAGCTTCGTTCCCACCATCTTCCACAAACTCAGCCAAAAATGACTCAGAAATCGAGTATCTCGGTCCGAAACAATAGATTCAGGTAACCCATGTAAACGATAGATTTCTTTAAAGAATAACTGTGCCACATGAACTGCGTCTGTTGTTTTCTTACAAGCAATGAAATGTGCCATCTTCGAGAAACGGTCTACCACAACATATATAGAATCATTTACCCGTTGAGTTTTAGGCAAACCCAAAACAAAATCCATGCTGATATCAACCCATGGTCTAGTAGGCACGGGTAATGGCATATACAATCCCGCATTCGTCGCTGTCCCTTTGGAAACTTGACAAATATGACATCTCTCCACATATCTTTCAACTTCTTTTCTCATAGAAGGCCAAAAATATGTTTGCGAAATCAATTGCAATGTACGATCTCTACCCACGTGACCCTCTTCATGCAGTTCTTTGACAATCTTCAACCTCAAACTACAATCCGGAATACACAATCGGTTTCCTCTGAACAAGAATCCATCTCTCATCACAAAATCATCAGAACTCCCTTCCTGCATCTGATCCAGCACTTTTGCAAAATAAGAATCTGAAATAAGCAACTCTGGCAACAAATCAAATCCCACTACTTCCACTCGCATAGTTGTCAGCAAATGATTTCTACGGCTCAATGCATCGGCAACTCGGTTAGTAACTCCTGATTTGTGCTTCACCACGAAGGTAAACTGTTGTAAATAAGCAACCCACGAAGCATGCCTTGCTGAAATTTTGTCTTGCCCCTGCAAATGTTTCAAAGCTTCATGGTCAGTGTATAGCACAAATTCTTTATGAAATAGATAGTGTCTCCAATGCTTTATGGCTTGGACTATAGCATAGAATTCCAAGTCATAAGTACTGTATCTCGTTTTAGTTCCCGTCAGTTTCTCACTAAAGTAGGCAATAGGATGACCCATTTGACTCAACGTTCCCCCAATTCCAACCTTGGATGCGTCAGTATGTAGCTCAAAGAGTAACTGAAAGTCTGGGTATCTAAGAATGGGCGTTGTGGTCAAGAGTGTCTTGATTCTCTGAAAAGCAGAATCAGCCTCTTCAGTCCAAACAAACTTCTTCCCTTTCATACATTCCGTAACTGGTGCCATCACGCTACTGAAGAGTGGAATGAATCTTCGGTAAAATGATGCTAAACCATGAAAACTCCTCACTTCTGTTATTGTCTTAGGTTGTGGCCAATTTCGAATAGCTTCAACTTTACTCTGATCAACTTGAATACCATCCTTCGACACAATATAGCCCAAGAATAGAATACTTGTAGTCATGAAGGTACACTTCTTCGTCGCAGCATAAAATTCCTCACATCGTAAAACCAATAACACTTCCCACAAATGCTGTAGGTGTTCTTCAGTGCTTCCACTGTAGATCAGGATGTCATCAAAATATACCACTACAAACTTCCCGATAAATGGTCGAAAAATCTGGTTCATGACTCTCATAAATGTACTCGGAGCATTTGACAAGCCAAACGGCATCACCAACCATTCGTACAGACCCTCCCGAGTTTTAAAAGCAGTCTTCCACTCATCACCCGGTCTAATACGAATCTGATGGTATCCACTTTTCAAGTCAATCTTTGAAACACAACAGCACCGCTCAACTGATCCAACAGATCATCCAGTCTCGGCATAGGAAATCGATATCTCACTGTAATCTTATTCAATGCTCTACTATATGTGCACATTCTCCACGTTCCATCCTTCTTCGGCACCAACAAAGCTGGCACTGCACAAGCACTCAAACTCTCCTGAACACGCCCTTGTTCCAGTAATTCCTCCACCTGTCTTCTCAATTCCTCGTGTTCTTTTGGACTCATCCGATAGTGCGGTCTATGAGGCAATAGAGCACCTAGCACCAAGTCAATTTGATGTTGTATGTCTCTAAGCGGTGGTAACTCTTTCGGCAACTCCTCTGGAAACACATCTTTGAATTCCTCCAAAACTGGCTTCACTTCCTTTGGAACTTCAGTAACTTCACTAATTTCATGCCCAATTAACATAAAAACTTCAGTGCTCTCCTCTATCTCTTCCACGAACTCCTTCAAGGACAACAAAGTCTTCAATTCCTCAATCTCCTCCAGCTTGTCCTCATTCTGCTGTCGCTTCTTCGGAACTAACGTGATTTTCGTGCCCTCGAACAAGAAACTGTAACTATTTGTTCGACCATTATGCTGTACCTCCCGATCGTACTGCAACGGCCTTCCCAACAGCAAATGGCAAACATCCATGTCAACCACGTCACACCAAATCTCATCTTTGTATTTCTTCCCAATAGAAAATGGAACATGAGCTCGCCTCTCTACCTTCACTTCTCCTCCTTTCCTCAACCAAGCAAGTTTATAAGGACTAGGATGTTTCTCCATTTTCAACTTCAACTTCCTCACAGCTTCCATTGAAATGATATTATCACAACTCCCAGCGTCAATGACAAATTTACAGACCTTTCCCAAAATAGTGCACGTTGACTGAAAAATGTTACTCCTTAACCAACTCGACTCCTCTTCCTGTTTCGGGGTTAAACAAGATCTCCGTAGCATCAGATTACATCCCTCGTCTCCCGACACCTCTTCTTCCTCCACATCACGGTGTGACTTGAAATCTTCTTCTACATCCTCATCCTCCACTTCAGCAATCATAGTTCTCTTCTTCGGTTTCGGACATTCGTTGCTCTTGTGACCCACTTCCTGGCAATTATAGCATTTGAAATTGGTGTTGACTTTTGGTTTAGCCACTTCATGAACAACCGGCTTACTCGATGTTTTAGGAACATTAGAACTACTACCCGCTCCTTTGTTCTGCCCCGTAAAACTTGGAAACACACCTCCCCCACGTCTACCTTGTTTCTCCCAAGCCAACGCCTTTTGATGTGTTTCTGCCACAGATCTAGGGTCGAACATGTTCACCATATCCTGGATCTATGTTCTAAGTCCACCAACAAACCTAGCGGTCAATTGTTCTTCTGTCTCCATAATGTCATTTCGAGCAATCAACTGGTAGAACTCATCAGCATAATCAGTAACAGTCTTCATCCCTTGCCTCAGGTTCTGTAATCTCTGATACATCAGTGATTGGTAATTGTAGGGCAAGAAAGTAGCCTTCATCAACTTCTTTATCTTTTCCCAAGCAACAATCTTTGACTTCCCCATCCGCTCTCTAGTAAGTTTGGTTTGCTGTCACCATGCCATAGCTCTCCCCCTCAACCTAGTAGCAACCAACTTCACTTTACGGTCTTCCGGAACCTCCTTGAAGTCAAAAATTTCCTCAACATAAGCTAGCCAATCAAGAAATTCCTCGGCCTGCATACCTCCCTTGAATTTTGGAATTTCAGTTTTCATCCCGGACTCCCATTTGTGATCATATTCCGAATGATTTCTTCCTTGACCTCGTCCTCGTCCATGAACACTACCACTATCAAACTCCTCTTCAAAATCTGATGCATATCGATGTCGATCCTGACCACCAACATCTCTACTACCACCATTCCTTCCATCAACATCCCTTCGATCTACATTCCTCCGTCCACGATCATTCACATTTCTATCACGACTTCGATCATCAACATTTCTATCACAATCTCGATCCATACTTCTATGATCACTATCAACACTTCTCTCTCGATTTGAATGTGGTGAAACTCTACTTCTCCCATGGTTAGATTCAGGTGAAACCCTTCTCTGATTTTGATTCATCTCCAACATCATCCTCTCTAATCGACCAATCCCTTCATTAAGCTTCTCATTAAAGTTTTCGTTAATTCTTTGCTCCATCTCATCGGCTTCTTCTCTCCCATATAAAGCATCAATGTTGCGATAACGGTTAGCTCTTCTCGGAGGCATGATCACTCTTCAACAAATTCAAACAAAAACTTTACTTCGATCTAAAAATCTTCAAATCAAAACTACCCACTTGTTGAAAACTTAAAAAATCTCCAAACGAACAAATCTCTTCAAAATCTCGATAACCCACTTCTCCAAATGATGTAAATCTCGCACAACTCCAAAAATCTACGCAAACTCCTTGTGCTCTAGCTCTGATACCAAATGACGCAGCGGAAATAACGGATGACGACGAATGCAGAATTCGTGTCAAACTAATCGATGAAACGATTAGATGAAGCAATATGAATCGATGAATTAATGATACCAAATGCCCAAATCCGTTGATCACGAAGATACCAGACTTTAGCAATCTTCGACACGTTGATCGCGCACGATGCCGTGGGAGAAGATATGCAATTCTTCGACGTTGATCAAGCGCACTTGATTCCGTGAATTGGCTTCAACAATCGTTGATTCGAGCGCACTCGAATGCCGAAGGTGGAGATAGGAGATAACACTCAACTACGGATTTAAAATGGAGGCACAAAGCACAAACCAAATTTTATTTCAAATTCAACAACCTTTACAAATGACATAACTCCGCTATTTATAGAGCTTTACAACACACGCGACTCAAAATTGTACAACACTTAGGTCGTCCACGACCTAAACCAATACAACACTTTTCATTACAGAGAATATCATACGACCTACGACTTATGAGTATTGACGACTTACGAGCTAAAATCCTATGACCTAAAATACATTCACGCGACCTAAAAATAACTCACGCGACCTAAAATTGTTCATCTTCAGGCATCGCGACTTAATTAGATCGTATCTCTGTAGGTCGAAGCTTGCTTAGGTCGGAGCTTACTTAGGTCGGATATTGCTTAGGTCGGAGATGGCTTAAGTCGGAGATTGCTTAGGTCGGAGATGGCTTAGGTCGGAGATTGCTTAGGTCGGAGACTGGTAAGTCGCTGCTAGGTCGCGGGTTGGAGCTGGCATAGGTCGTTTGCGACCTAAGGAAGGTCGGCCGCGACTTAAAGAGGAGGAGCGACTTTCTTCTTTGCGACCTAGGAAACCATCGCGGTTTAAAGCGGAAGACGACTCGCGACCTAGCTGGCCTTCACGATTTAAGAACGATGGAAGCTCGCGTTCTTCTTCTTCCTGACTTCGATCGCGACCTGAGGTAAGTCGCTCGTCTTCTTCGCGAATCATCGATGTACGTTCTACATCATATGTTATCGAAGAAGCATGTCCGATAGGAGGAGCGACCTCACTTGGCCCGGTATAGCTCCTGTTTTAGTCACATCAAGCTGACTTGAGGGAGATAGGGCTACGTTAATACCTCATACAGAATCGTTCACCAAACAATCCTACTTTATTCTGGAACCTCCACCATGTGCAGAGTTGTTAAAGTGGTTTTCGGTATTGGCAGAGAGTATGACAATATCTGATCCTGGTCTCTTTAACAACCAAACGCTTATTTCACACCGGATGGTTCTTTTACTTCTAAAACCGATTCATAATTGATATCAAAATATCATATTCTCAAGAAAAAAAATCATATCACTTTCGAAATCATATTCATTTTCGAAATCATATCACCTTCGAAATCATATCCACAAAATAGGTTAAACCCTCATTTCAAAATCATCGTATTTACTCAAAATATGTCATTTCACTAGAAAATATCATTTCAAATCCCAACTTAGGTTATAACATCATTTAACCATATTCGCTTTTAAATTAAGGATTTAAATCTAAACAATTCAGCCTTGCACATTTTAATATTAGAAAATAGTTTAGATGGTCATAAATAGTTTAGTAGCTTTAAAATATTTTAAAATAGTTTAAAGTAGTTTAAATGGTTTAAATAGTTTAAACTAGATTAAAATATATTAAAAATAGATTAAAATAGTTTAAAATAGATTAAAATAGTTTAAATAGATTAAAATAGTTTAAATAGATTAAAATTGATTAAATAGTTTTAAAATAGATTAAAATAGATTAAAATAGTTTAAATATATTAAAATAGATTAATTAGTTTTAAAATAGATTAAAATAGTTTAAAATAGATTAAAATAGATTAAAATGGTTTAATGTAAAATGGTTTGATTATTGGAAATGGTTTACATAGCAAATAGTTTTGAAAATCTAAATAATAGATTTGTAAACAGTTTATATTAAAGTAATTAATTTGAAAATAATATCAAATCAACTATTTCTTCTATTTCAACAAATCTGGACCATATCTAGATTTCAAATCAACAAAACTCAATTTTTATCTTTCAATTCAAATTCTTATTTAAACCATTTCAATTTATATTGTTTTTAAATCCATGTTTGAACTACAAAGTTAAACCCCTTCAAATTCGATAGATTTCAAAGTTTAATTATTCAAACGTTTATGATAGCTCAATTTTGAATTTTTTTATTTATATTTCAAATTCAACTTTAAAATTTCAATTTAAATTCTTTAAACCATTCATTTAAACCAATTCCAATTTCAATATTTAAAGCTTGGATTTTCGAAAATAATTCAGTTTATATAAATCAATTTTATTTCAAAATATCATTTAACTGGATTCAAAAATTTAGGATTTTAAAAAAATCGGTTAATTTAACCAATTCGGTGTCTGTATATAATTTTCTATCCTATGTTCAAGTGATATAGATATCTATCATTTTAACCCGCAATAATGTAAATTTACGGGTATATATCATTTAAACCCGCAATCCCGAGTAAAAACTCAAAATCCATAAAATCGCTCGAGTCTATCATTTCAACCCATAACGATTTTTCCCTATAAGGCAATTCGGCTATGTATCATTACAATCCATAGTGATTTTCCTAACAATAACTAAGGGAACTTATAGTGTGATAACAATATAAAATTTAACATTACATCCAATCATCCAAATATCAACAATTAAACATCCATCACAATCATCATTCAAATCAACCAATAAATAACAATAATTAACTGGTTATCATTATCAGATATTTAATTGACAATTAAAATTCAATATTAAATTAAATGGCAATTAAATTCAATGAAATTCATATTTAACTGGAATGATAATTTAAATATACCAAACAACAATCAATCAACTTCTAATCACATCATAAATTTAATTTGACTAACATGGGATGATTTAGTAGTTGTAAGTGGGTTAAAACACTCACCTATTGGTTTCAGTCGATTTAAAATCCAAACGAAGGCCCAAATTTCAATAGTCTCGGAATTTTACCAAACTAGTTCAATGATGTCCGGAATTTCAATACGATCGCAACAGAGAAAACCACGTGTGAATCCGAGCTCGTATGCAAAAGATATGATAATTAGAACGATTTGAAATTCAAATTATAAAACAAATAAGAAAAATAAAATATATAAACCACGTCACCTGCTTCGTTCATGAAACCCTAGCTAATTCAATCACGCACACGATAACACGTCTCAACCGCCACTAATCTTGTCGTTGACCACCTATTGCCGTCACCACGACCCTCTATACCTTGATCAACCAACGCCAAAGTCTTCCTCGCCCAAGGCCGCTCCCTCTGCCCGGTCACGCGCGCCTCCAGGCCCACGAAGTGGCCAGCGCCGCTGCACCATTTAAATGCAAATTTTGATGATTCCTGACCATATTACGACCAACGAACAACATCTCCAAGACATGCTCGACGCCCTCTTCCCAGTACCGCCTCCCGATCGTCAAACGGTCGAAGATCCACCGTTGGATCGTAAACCCTAGAAATGGACGACCGAGGTTCATCCTCGATTTCTGATCAAATGATGCACCAAATCAAAAAACAAATTTCTGCAGTAGATTGCGCTCGTCGAGAGCTTTCCAATGATATATAATTTGCTATAGTTTGGAGAGTTTGAATTTTGAAATTGGTTTTTGAAATTGAATTTAAGGTTTTTGGAATTGAAAATAGGTTTCTGCCATTGGAGAGAGGAGAGAGGAATAGACAGACAGAACTGTACGTACAGAAATAAGAAATAAAAGACTGCTAGGGCTAGGAAAAACTATTTATATAGACAAGGCCCGATAAGAATGAATGAACATATCGAATTGGTTCGAAACGACAATAACGATCTAAAAAGCCCGTTCTGTTTCCGAAATGAAAGTAGGTCATCCCATATATAAAAGTAGATGTTTTTGATATTTTTAAACTCAATGGAACAGGTTTCAAACCCAAATTCCATTGTATATAGAAGTTAGCTTTTAAAATCAGCTTATTTTAATTGAATTCGTTAAATTGATTTCTACGCGTTTCAAGCTCGCACGATCAAACGACAAGTCTGATCGCTACGAAATTTGAAATCCTATAATAATTCACTGTTACGGATCCGAAGAAACTGGTTTCGTCAAAATCCGAGACAATGGCCAAAATGGGTAATTTCACGTTAATTGAAAAAATTATTATTAAATTAATTAATCACCTTTTAAATTTTTAAATTTAATAGTTAACAATTTACATCATTCTTGATTACCTAGACATTTATAATCTTTTAAAACAAATTTCCATGTCCAATTCAATATTCAGATATTGCACTAATTACAGTGTTCAATTTCAATTGCAATAAATTCATTAGTTATAATTTAAATTCCAATAAATTCATTTATTTCGATTTACATCTTATTATTCAATCAATTATTACTTTATGAATATAACTAACATAAGTTTACATCTTATTACATTCATATTTATACACTTATCATCTTTTACCATATTAACGCAATATTTAATTAGATTAAATTCACATTGACTTCCAAATTAATTCAACAAATTAAATAATAAGACGATAAATAAGCAATTGTTACCCTTACGTAACTTAATCACATTTATAAGTTTATTGTTTACAAAAAAATGTTATAACTACTTACACATCTGATTTCATATTCAATTCCAATTATTACATACAATCTCACCAATTAATACAACATTGAATTTATTTCCTTATTTACAATTTCTAACCAATTTAACTTTACAATTATTTCAATTACTTGAAATTACATTAAAATAGTTGTCAATAATATTCAAACAACATTATTATATCATATTTTAACTATTTTCCCATTAATAAATCGTAAATTTAAATTTCTTACAATATTAAATACCAAAATCTTATTTAATTTAATATTTTTAATTATAAAAAAATACAAGTAGTTACACTCTCCCCCACTCAAAAAATTTCGTCCTCGAAAAGGAATGAGAAGGAATTAAGAAACTAATATATTTTTTTTCAAATAATAAATTTATAAGCACTTTAAACTTACATAATTAAGTATTTAAATAAAATATATCAATTTATAAACAATTTAATTTACATCATTTAGTTTAATAAGAACTTGAAAATAACTTAACTTTCACAAAATTTTCTAAGTCCTAAATTCATGAAAAATTTCGGCAGAGTCTCTTTTCTACGGATAGGTCTGGGAAAATAATAATAACAATAATTATAATATATATCACATTTCAAAAATAAATATCCCAAACCATGGGAAAACAATAAAATATCGCTATAAAACCGTAATCCGAAAACATACCTATTTGTCGGGCAAACAACGCTTTATTTATGAAACCAAAAGCAGTAGCTATTGCTTCCATAAACCAGTATTTCACTTATATAATCCAAAGAAGTCAATAATTATGTAAAAAGTGAAATATTTAAGTTGTTTCCATTAATAACAAAACAAATCAACACAACATAACAATAGTCACATGCAAACAAAACAACACGACCATCATATGTAACAAAGGAATCAATCATACATCCATAGCAACCAAACTAATGATTTGTTCATGTTGGGAAACTTTTAATTATACAAGGTGATAAATAAACTATCAAGTGTACCCTACACTCAACAGCCTTAGATAATTATTTAATAGATTATTTATATATCCTTATACAGTTAGAAGTATCCTTTCCAAACACCCCATAAGCCAAAACAACCAAGAATTTCAAATATTATTTAAGTTTATTCTTATTAATTTCCATTCACATTATTTAATGTAAATCTGTTTTCATTCATTCATACAATGATTATTTTCATTAATTTACATTCATTTACTTTTCACTTATTTTGAATTCTCATTCATTCACACAGAATCATCTCTATTTATTTACATTCATTGTTTATATAGTTTGATTGCAATTTAATGAATCATGCAACTTAAGTCTCTTAACTTTTAAATTTACATTCATTCTTTCCTGTATAGTATCATTAAATATTAAATCCATTTCTTTTATAAGATCACTTAATAATAAACTTATTTATGAGTCATTTCAGTCAATTTTTAAGTTTATACACATTTCTTAGATATATTCACTTTTTACTACTAAATCTAATTATTAGCATTTCAAAACATTGACCTATGTTTATAACATTCATTGTACATCTAAATTCATATTTATAGAAATAATTCCATTGGACATTTTCATTACTTAGGTTTTACTTGTATAATATTCTATTACATATTCTTATTTAACATTACAACTTTCAAACATTTTTGGTAAGTTTTATATATATATATATATATATATATGTTTTAAGAATGTAATTGAATGTCACACAAGTTTATCTTATTCATTTTAGTTAACAAAATGTTCAATAATTACATCTTCTAAATTTTCATATCTTTCGATTTACAAGTTACACATTTCCAATTTCTTATATATTTCATTAATCATTTAGCATCTAATTTCTTATTTTCATTTTAGAAGTTTCCAAAAATTCCAATTTATTTCTACAACTGAAAACCATTAATTTAACAGGAACTTAAGAATTCAAATTACGGATTTATTTAAATCACTTTGAAATAATATACATACTCATATCTTTTATATATCAAACCATATTTATAAATTTAAAATTAAGATTTGTTTATTAAACAAATATGCAGTAAAGCTACTACAGCCGTCTTCCCATTTTGAAACTAAAAAATGAACGTCGATGATGCTTGCACTCATCACCGAAATTATTTTCCAGCAACAAAAGAGGGGAGTACAGAACTTATTTCCTTTTAAAATTCTTTTAAAACATTTCTTCCAAATTACATTGAAAATATTTATCAGAAAATTCTTCCAAATAATACTAATATTATATTCCAAAATCTTTTGAAAAACAATTTCAAAACCCTGGAACTTTCCAATTAAATTCATTTTATTTGTAAATTCTACTCTACAATCAATATTTATCAAATTTCACTACTTAACAAATAAACATATCACATACAACTTTATCCATTTATAAAAATTATTCTCGTATGTACAAAATGTAATACTAGGTAAAATTATTTCATTTACCTATATTTCAAAACCAATATTATGTCGGTCGGCCTTATTAAGTGATTAGAAATCCCTATCGATGCCATAGCATCTTATGTACCGACTAGAATTCATAAATACTAAACAGAACAAATTAACACAATATAAAAACATATTTATCTAGTAAGGGATAGGCCGGCTCTGTGAGCAGGGGTGCAAGATGTTCTTGTTGACCTTGGTACATTTTTCTATAGGTGTATTGTGACAGGCGGTACCCCAGTAGCCTTTTCATTGATGGAATCCATTCTCTAATATGTGCCGTAAAGACTTATTTGTGCCCAACTATGCAGGAGCGTGAGATGCAAGCATTTTAGCAATATTCATATTTTACTTTAACCCTAAACATTATTATAATATCAATGGATTTCTTATAGAAATGGTTTGGTTATCGTAAGGTAAAACCTGTCCGTATTTATGTGCGGCATGATCTTACAAGATACCTTTATTTTAAAAAGTTTTTATAACTTTAAGTCCATTTGAGGTGTGTTTATCATAAATTATAAGTTATAACTGTCCAGGTAGATGATAGGCTAGCACTATGATGGATGCATGTATACAAAAGTTTTCTTTTATAAAGATCATTGTTATATTATAGATTATTCATTGCATTATGAGATTCTGTGTTGTTTAGTTTCTTGTTGTCTTTTTTCTTCTTTCTTTCCCCTAACAATCGATCTCTCTGGCACTTGATTGTTCAGCACGTGAATATCGGAGATGTATTAGTGTAGACTTATGAGGATCGAAAAGGCTGGTCGTTATAGTTGGTATCAGAGCTTAGGTTAAGCGAACACCTAGGCTTTGGTGGGGTTAACTCATCTGGTATAGGGTAAATGAGAAGCTAGGATGAGTTTGAGTGTAATATATATATATATATATATATATATATATATGAGCGCATATTTCTTAGTGCTATAAAATATTTTATATTGTGTTGATTTATCGGTTGAGTGGTTATGAATTCTGGTCGATACAGGAGGAACAACTGTATCAATAGGTGTTTCTAATCACTTAAACAAGGCAAAACAACATAGTATTGTTTTGGAATTGGGTAAATGAAATAATTTAACCTAAATTATATTTTACATATGAAAAGAATAAATTTTCAGAAATTAATATTTATATATGTTGTGTTGGATTGTTAAAGAATAATAATATTCAATTGTTATCATTTATTGTTTATTGTTTGTACTCAGGTAGTTTATGAGCATTTATTACTTTGGTTAAATTAAAAACGAACACCTTATGAATTCAGTTTCACAGTTTGACTATAAGGTGTTCGATGATAATATTGAATTGCAATTTAATTATAATAAAAGTTATTTATTTTAATCTACACAAAGAGAAACAATTATGAATTGACCTTATATAGGAAGTGAATTTATAAAATGTGAATTGTAAAGTATTGTTAATAAGAAAAAGGATTTAAACTGAGAGTTTGAGAATATAAATTCTGGTGTTTTTGGAAATGGTTTTCAGAGTTTTAGAAAATAATAATAGTATTATGTTGGAAGTATTTTTGACTAGAAATGTTTTAAAATGGATATAAAGGAGATAAAAAGCATTGAACTCACTTCAGTCGTTGGAAAATAATTCTACTGATGACTTCAGCATCATCGTGGTTCATTTTTGAGTTTCTAAGTGATAGATTGCTACCATAGAAGTTTTGTTTTGGTAAAACAAAGTTGTTTTAAATTCCAAAAGTATGATTTTATATATAAAAGAGATATGTATATTATTATTTAAAAAATGATTTGAAATAAAATCGAGTGTTTAGTTCTTTAATTTTCAATTAAAAGATATTATGGACTCATTTATTTTATCCATTAGGATAGTGTGGGTTTGTGCATCTCATTTTGGGATATTGTTTGGGTAATTTTCTTTTATGGAAATCAAATGGAATTTTCGATTTTGGATAGTCAAAAACTTCTGAATTTATTGGGAAATTTTAGCCAAGTGTTTTGTGAAATTATAAGCTTATAAGTTATTACTTATAAATTTGAGAAATTCTAAGTTAAAAACAAAATTTTGATTTATTAAATGGTAGGTTTAAGTAAACAAATCTTAAATTTTTGTATATACTCTAGGGATGTATAACAGTATTATGCAAATATGAACATAAGTTGTATAGTGATTAATAAAACATAAGTTGGAATTATAGGATGTGTATGAACTTAAGTAAGGATTTATGAAATGATTCTTAGGTGATATTAGCATTAAAGGAAATACTAAGAAAATAATGAATGTGAATAAAAAGTAATTGGTCCAATTTAGAAACCAATTGAATAAGTACGTAAATTGTACGTAGATCATTTTATTCGCATATCTGTTTTATCCAGATTTTAGTACATGATTTCGACGTGATTTACACCAGTCTGGGTTAGGATTTTGCAGTCGATTCTTGACAGCGAACACTTGATATTGACTTTTGATTTGATTCCAAAGTTTTCTATCATAGTATAGCTATGCAAAGAGATTGGAGGTTTCTAATCAGGGAACCGGATCGGCGTCCATGCTAAAATGGTCAAGTGAGCGATACTAGTTTGAAAATGAAATTGTGTAAATGAGCGACCGATCGAATTTGATATTTGCTTACAGATGATATATGTACACCATACATGCTTTATTAAACTGTATGCTTTTGTCAAATTATATGGCTATGAATTATCTGGTTGGATATTATTATAAATAAGATGCGGGTTCATGGAAGCAACAGCTAGTTGATGCTTTTGGTTTCATGAGTAGAGTTTGGTTGCCCGACTGATAGTTACATGTTTATATTTCTATTTTTCTCTGATGGTTTTTTATGTCCTAGATATAAGAGACCATTTGGCTTTTGTTTTTTCTTTTGTTGAGTTGGACCCATAGTGGCAATTTGTAGTTTTTCCAATTGAGCCATGCAAAGGAGACACGACCAAAATTTTCTGTAACTTTAAAAGACGTAGAAATTTAATAATCCATTTCAACTAATTTATTTGGAAAGCTTAAGGGTTTAGAGTCATTTTTTACCTTGGAATTTCTGGGACGAAATTCTTTTAAGGGCGGAAGAATGTAATGACCTGGAATTTTGTTGT
Organism: Allium fistulosum; assembly: GCA_030737815.1. Taxonomy (NCBI): domain Eukaryota; kingdom Viridiplantae; phylum Streptophyta; class Magnoliopsida; order Asparagales; family Amaryllidaceae; genus Allium; species Allium fistulosum. Next base: position 335,305,956 of record CM060906.1, read on the forward strand.
TTGATTTTGAATATGTTATTAATTTTGAATATTTAAATAATTGGGTTTTAAAGTCTAAAAACCGAAATTCAAATATATTATAGAGATTATTTAAATATGTGAATTTTAAATTTATTATTTGAATAATGATTTAAATATCTGGATCTTAAATTGAAAATAAATTAAATGGATTTAATGGTCTTATTCAACTCCTTTTAGTTAATAAATATTAACGGTGAATTCATTTGTAAATTTATTTACAATAATAAATGGCATGTTAGAAAATTTATTATTTTAACAACTTAATTTTTATTGACGTGTCTTTTTTATTTAATTTATTTGATTTTTCCATAATTTTTAATTTGGAAATATTTAAATTAATCGTTTGACGATTTATCGGCAAACGGTAGTGTTTTTATGATTTTACAGAATCCAATAACCAGTGTATATTATTATTGCATGGGGGTCACATCGCTATTCTGTGCATGACCGTATTTTTGTTTTGTTGTTCGGAGTCTATACGCGAACAAATTTCTGTGTGACGAAATGCTGGAAAACTGTGAATTTATATATATCAACACTTATCCATCTCGGTATGCTTTCTCTTATCCCTTACTGTTCCATTCATTCTTTATCTTGAAAAAGGTAAACATAGATCTACTCCCTTTAAAAATCATAACAATTTAGACAAAAATCAAAAAAATAAAAAGAAGCGATCTTTGCATTTAGGGTAGTGAAATCTACATATTGGTATAAGAATTGGTGATTGCGGCTTATATTTTGGCAGTCGATAGTTTACCAATTAACGCAAATTGATCTACAAATTGGGTTTTTGGTTTTTTAGGCGGAATTAGTCGATTTGGGGCTTTGTTTGGGGTTTGTGTGGTCGAGCCACAGCTAGGCCCGAGATTTAGATGGTTGCGGTGACCTCTAGGATGGTCTGATCGTTTGTATAGACCGGGGCTGGGAGGAAGTCACGATTTTAAGGTGGGCTTCGGCTGTTAGGTGGAGGTGGTGGGAGGATAAAGCTCAGTGAGCAGTGAATGGCGGTGAAGACGGGGAGTGGTTTCGTGGTCGGTGGAAGGAGAAACAGTGAGGTGAATGTTCGACTATGGTGAGGGATGTTTACTGGAGAGAGAGAGGGGGAGTAATAGGGAAGAAAGATATTTTGGGTAATAAGTTATTATTAATGTAATTAGTGAAATTAAAATATAATTTAAAATCGTTAACTTATAAATGTTATAACTCTCTCGTATGAGGTCCAATCGAGATGAAACTTTTTACATTGCTCTTGTAATGACGAAAGCTTCGCGATGGAAATAGTTTGGCTGAATTTGGAGCAAGTTGAAATTTGGACTAAAATCGGACGTCGTTCGATTCTAGTTCAAATCAGAATGTTTCGACGCCAACTAGAATTTCAGTGAGTATAACTCACCTTTTTGGTTAATCAGTAAGATAAATAGTAGATAAATTTTACAATTTGTATTCGATTGAAATTATTGGTTGTTTAGTTAAAATATTCGCTTTTACAAGTGATTGGCATTTAAAATTAAAATACATGGAAAATTGTTGAGACATCCGGATTTCTCACTGTAGTGATTTATAATTTCCAGTTATTTATGTGTTGGTTTATTTCAGTTGCACATCTGTGATATAAATTGTTAAATGCCGAAATATGATTGTTTGGTCAGTTTGGATGTGACACCTACATATGTGAAAATTGAACCTTTTTAGTCGAAAAGGAGGAGTTATAGCATTTGTTAAATGCTATAGTAACAATGAGTCTCGATTTAGTATTTTAAGAATAGCATTAATTGTTGATTTGGTTTTGAAAATTATTTTTCATCTGGGAAATGATTTTAATTCTGACTGTTTTAGAATTTATGTGATATTTTAAATTAAATGAGTTTTAAAATTTTCAACTTCTTATTTATTCATTTTAATATATACGTATGTTTAAGTAAATGTTTTAAATAATTTTTGAAGTATTGGGTTTTTATAGAAATTATTTTAATAATAAGTATTTATTTTTAAAAGAAAATTTAAAAGGGTCATCTTTGTTTTAAAAAGGAGATTTTGCGGGTTTAAAGAAGATGGAAATACATGAAATAATATTTGTGAATTGTTTATATAAAATGTTATAGATTTATAAATATCATTTTATAAGTAGAGAATAAATTTATAAAAAATTGTTTTATAAAGTAAAAGAATGGTTTTATAAGAAATATCATATAAAAAGGAAATTTATATCATTTGGATAAATTCGAGGAATAAATGCCATTTAGGAAATTATTGAAATATATGAAATGATCGTGTTATGGAAACTATATGAGTTTTGTAATCATATTCCCTAAATTTATAAAAATCATTTTAAAAATGAATTTTTGGAGTTTTATGAGTTGCAAATAAGTCGGGGATTTATAAAATAAGTTTATAAAGGTTTGCCTAGCGTGTTTACGAATGTTTTTTAAAGGATACACACACATATAGATATATATAAATGCGTTTTTGAAAAATACTTTCAAATATAACAAGTACGCACTCATACGTATACTTATTTCCCTTTTGATCGAGAAACCAAAGCTCTGATACCAGCTGTAACAACCCACCCCGAAAATGGCTTAAATTCCAACCCAGAAAAGGCCCATCGAAACTTAGACCTGTTCTAAGACTAACTGTTTGTAACATCCCGCTTCCGGAGGCTCAAAACTAACTGCTATGGATGCTGCAGTCATCCATCCATAGGAGTTATTTCTGAGTGACCGAAATCAGAATCTTGAAACTATTGGCAACACAGAAACACAAGAATATGAAAAAATTTAAACTGCAACAAAACAAAATTTCTCATTTCTTATGAATTTCAGTATAAGATTTAATTACATAATCCCAGATATTAACCACATTCAGATCACATATACATGTACAAAATACGATAAGAGCGATATATGAAGATGCCCCCTTATGATGATCAGAGAACTAATAAATATGAACTTTACAATTCTTAGTACATCACAGCGGAAAACACAAAATAGCTCCTATATAGCTAACACTGCCTCCTGTACCTCTCCAGAAGCTTATTCATCCAAAACCTAAAAGTCTCCCACTCTTAGACTACTCAAATTAATTTTAAGTACCCGAGAGTGGGAGACTTTCAGGTTTTTGGACGAATAAGCTTCCGGAGACGTGCAGGAGGCAGTGTTAGCTATATAAGAGCTATTTTGTGTTTTCCGCTGTGATGTACTAAGAACTGTAAAGTTCATATTTATTAGTTCTTTGATCATCATAAGGGGACATCTTTATATGTCACTCTTATCGTATTTTGTACATGTATATGTGATCTGAACGTGGTTAATGTCTGGGATTATGTAATTAAATCTTAAATTGAAATTCACAAGAAATGAGAAATTTTGTTTTTTTGAAGTTTAAATTTTTTCATATTCTTGTGTTTCTGTGTTGCCAATAGTTTCAAGATTATGATTTCAGTCACTCAGAATTAACACCTATGGATGACTGCAGCATCTGTAGCAGTTAGTTTTGAGCCTCCGGAAGCGGGATGTTACAAGTTAGTATCAGAGCTGAAGCAGGTTTATGTTACACTGTTGGTTGACAAAATTTAAACAATGCACAAAACACAGAGCTATCTATCTATACTTTAAGAATCTCACAGCGAAATGGATAAAATATAATATTAAAAGCACATACCTATTTCATAGAGAAAATCATTTCAAAACATAATAGTGTCATCACAAAGCCTCACAACGTATCATCAAAAACCTCCACAGTGAAATAAAATCTCAAGTTATCATAATAGTATTTGGGAAGTATCATCCAGATAAGTAATATGACTTACGTATCCAAAATAATACCATACGAATAATTTTAATTGTAAGTGCAAAGGCTCTTCCAGTCCAACCACAAAACTCTAGCGCAACTATCGTTTACGATGCAAAAGGAAGCACCTAAACTACTTAATACCTTTTTATTTGGAATTGGGCAGACTCTGACCACTTAATATATATATAATAGGCATGTCCCTATCATTTAATACCTAACCCAAGGCGGGTTCCTCCATGGTTCTCCCTAACTGACATCGTAAGGAATCCCATCAGGTCACTTAATACTTCTTCCATGAGAATGAGGCGGACCCTACAGTAGTCACTTTACACCTCTAAACCCGAAGCAGACTCGTCTAAAGATTCCTCCTACCATATCAATAGCATGATTATGACCCATAACCCACTGCAACATCTCAGATTAGTCTGACTATTCGTAGGTACAGGTAGCCAGATTGATTAGGCAGACTTGCCCAACAGAATTGGGACTAACCTCGCATCCAATAAGGTTATTTATTATAGGTGATGTCTCACATCAGTCCCTAAAGTTACACTGCTAGCAGCCATATTTAACTGGACAGGCTTTTGTGTACTTTAGTCCGACCTCGCATCCCTATAACTTAGTCATAATTCATATATATACCAATTGTATATATACACCATCGTACGCAATAAATAATTAAGGCCATATCAGGTAACCCCTTATTACGCCTTTATTTAATGGATTAAAATCCTTATTTACCATTAACTACCTTCCTAAGAAATTAATGCTATTTACTATCCTATTAATTCTAATCAATACGTTAAATAAGCTATAATCATTACGTTATTAACTTTCATAATCAATACATTAATATTATATATATGTATGTATGTGCGAGAACTAAGATTCAAAGATTATTCCTAATCATATGCATAACAATTAGCTTGTAAAATTTATTAAAAATGTTAAACTCAAACAAATCTCCAAATTCCAAACAGGAACAGCTAATATCTATAGCAAACAAAACTAAACTTGTATAAAAATGGAATATCACCAAATTTGTTTCATATTAGTATACAAGAATTACTCTTTCTATTTTAGAGAAACAGATCTTACAATTTGGACTTTTTATATTCCATTCAACTTCTGCACATATGACCTTGGAGTGAGAAAGGGATTCATATTTATTTAATTTATAGAAATAAGCTATGCAAACTACAATTAATCAGATTCATACTTTGCACACTACTTCCAATTCATTTACTTTTGGAACCTTGAACACTACAAGTGACTAAAAGGGAGAAAGTTGAATAGACTATAAATTTTCTAATTTCGAACAACAGAGTCGATTCTCATATATTAATGTAAAACAATTGCAATTCCAACATGTTCAAAGATTGACATTTTACTTGGGGGAATTCTGGGGCTTTATTATTTAGGGTTTTCATTTAGAGAATTCCCCAAAGCATATATATTAAATCCAAATAAATAGTACACAATTACAAAATTGAAAAACTCGAAATTCCAATCACAAAAAATTTCATGTTATTAGACTGGATTTGATCCACACAACTCCTAATTATCTTTCAGATCTTCTCTGTTTTGAATATAGAACAAGTGGATTGTTTATAGATTAGATTAAAAATCAGAAACTAGAGAGGAATAGAAGAAGAAATTTTGAATAATTAGAGATCCAAATTACTTACTTGGAAAAACCTAACTATTTCTGAAAATCTAAGGAAGAAGAACCCGACAGTGCTTCGCCGTTGTTCCTAGAATTTTATAAAGAAAATTGGGGTCAGGGGGTCTATTATAGAGGTGAGAAGAAATGAGATCCGTTGGATTAATAATAAACAAATCCAGATCATTCCGTCCTAGGATTTTTGTACTCGTAACTCCTATTGGTCGACCTCTACCAGTTGAGCGGTCGACTGGTCTGCTATTCTAAGAACAAGTCGATTTCTTTCCAATTCCGTATATTTATTTATCTTTAATTATTTTACACGTTAAATGTTAAACGTTATTTTTAACATTTGCTTTAATGTTAAGTTCTATTAACATTAAATTTCAAATTTCATATATTTAAATTTTCATATTTAAATTCGTTTGAATTATTTTAAACTCAAAAACTTCAAACACCCATAAGTTTTCCATTTAAACTCCGATTACAAATCTTTACACATTAAAATTGATCAGAAAATTGCTACATATGCAATGGTGCAACTTTCGTGACCAAGTTCTGAAGTTTATAGAATTTCCATTTTTAGCCTAATTATTTAATCTCTTATTGAATTTTACGGGGTGTTACAAAGTCACATTGCTGGTGGCCAGATTACCTAGGCAGACTTCCGTGTGCTTTTGTCTGATCTCGCGTCCCTATAACTTAGTCATAATCTGTACTCTCTTAACATACTACCACTAACCTCACTGCATTCCCTATTAAGGCATTATAACGAAAACCCTTATCTCGCCTTAACTACTAATTTCTTTTCCAAGGGGGATTTAATGCTAATTAATAACTTATCTACTCCGTAACTAATATGCTATTAATACATTATTTATATGTTAGAATTACATGCCTAAAATATTTCTAAATGTACGAAGATTACGTCCTAAGCTAATCATATAAATGTCAAAACTTAAAATTTATACAAGTCCAACTCCATATCAACAAATATATCATACGTCCAATATTCTCAATTTAACAACAGACTTGTATAAAAAATAGAATCCATAACAACTTATTTTGTACTAAACTAGTATAATCAACTTTAAAAGAAAATTACAATTCAAATTATTTTACGCTCCATTCAACTTCTTTGCATAAGTAAACTTCATACGAATTCTATTCTAGTTGCTTACACTGTTTCTTCAATCTAAATTGCAGTACCTAAACCATTTAGCCTACGAGATGGCGAAGCAAGGTTGGAATGCTATTATTAGAAACCATCGAGATCTTGGTGGTATTTCCATAAGTGTAAGTATTATTAATACATGTGATAATCATTTTAATGGTTTTTTGAATGTAATAGCGTACAAGTCTGCACATTTACATAGGTTTTAGAACTTAAATTGTCTACTGAACACTATGATTGGGTTCGTAAGCAGCATTATTGTTAAGCTTATTTAGTATTTGTACTGATGATGATGATTTTGTATAATATATTTTATTTATGAGATAATTCTTATATTTAACCATCTCTTTGTGTTTGTATTCCCTTACGTAAGATATATAAAAGTTTATTTGGACAATTATTGCATGTTGATAATCGATTCACAATCAGTAGTAATTTTTGTCTCAATTTACTGTTGTTTTAACCGAAGAAAATAGTTGTCCCGTGACAACCAAATCAAAAGAGGTCAATTGATTTGATTATCATTACACAACCAAAGCAGAAGCCTCAATTAATTGCTTCGATTTGTTTACAGAACCAAAGCAAATGACCTTGTTTCTTCGGTAAAATGACTGAAGCAACGGGTTTGGCCTGTTGCTTCATCTTCATTTGCTTCGGTTGTTGAAATGAAACAACTAAAGATAAATAACCAAAGCAAATGAACTATTTTGTAATAGTGTATATTATCAAAATGCTTCCAGGGATCACCATTTGATGGATGACATAAAAAATATTTAGCTCGTTGTTCATTATGCCATCACATGTGTTTTGCAGTAGCAGAAATGCACACAACCTTTGTAATGTGTTTGTCGGTGGAAAATGGTGCATACGAGTAAAAGGCATGGTTTGCTCATTGTCGATTTATATTTTTGGTTGTTGCGAAATTTACAACTTGTTGGTTTTTATCTTCCTTTTAATACATCATGCATCAGCTTGGACACGTGCCAATCTTTTCATATGGTAGACGAATGGCAGATGCTTCTTTTTTTAGCGAGTACTAATTTTCCGCCAAGACATTATCCAATGGAAAATTTTCCTTACAGGGACTAAGAATTGAGTTCATTAGATTTTTGACACGTTATATGTGGATTTTATAGCAATTAACCTAGATGTCATTGACAAATATGTCATTTACATTCGTTATACAATGGTCTTTTTGAAGCTTCTAACAAATTGGAAAACTTCTTTCGATTCTAAGTTGGAAATTTTTTTTCGATTCTAAGTCAAATTCCTCTTATATTTAAGGTTCCTTAGTCCACATACTTGGACCGAAGGTATCATGAAACATTTCTTCCATTTTATCTTTTATATTAGGTTTTTCAAAATCGACATCACTGTTTTCAGGGTTCATCTTCAACTATCACTATCTATTAATGTTTTTTTCCAACTTCAATTTGAAATTTCCACACGTGGTTGTCTAACATAAAATCCTTGATATGCATATTTAAAGCTACAACTTTATATTCCTAGAGTTTCACACAACGATATTTACTACACGGACACCGGATTTCTTTCATATTTGTTTTATCATTAGATGCTACCTTTAGGAATGCTTTCACACCTTCACTACATTACACCGGTATTTTTTTCCAAACTTCTTATACATCCAACTTCGAACTTTCAAATAATTTATCTTGTAAGAAAAAAATTAATATCATACACCATTTTAAGTTGAATTTTATAATATTAATACCATACAATATAGTTTTCTTTTACCGGTTTTTATTATTAATATCATATATGGTTAATTTTTATTTTATTATTAATACCATACAATATATATCATATACGATCAATTTTTATTTTATTATTAGTGCATACAATAAGATTTTCTTTTACTAATATCATATACTAGTATTTATTAATCACTAACTTTTACAATATATCAATTAACATATTATCTATAATACCGTCAATTTTTATCAAATACCAGACAATTTTTTCCTTTACTAATTTGTATTATTAATGTCATATACCATTAAATTTTATTTTATTATTTATACCATAAAAGAAAATTTTCTTTTACTAACATCATATATTATTATTTATTAATCACTAATTTTTACAATATTAATTAATATATTATTGATAATACTACTATTATTATTTTGCAAGGGAAACTGATTTTATAGTGGGTCGTGCCACTATTACTAATCAAATTTATAACAGGTGTTCTGCACATACGCAGAACAACTAAGAAGATGTAAAACTTGAGAATGGCAGAAAACCAGACTACTATAAAGAAAAAACAATCTAAGCCTAGATAATCCATCAACATACGAAATAGCACCAATCACACGAACATACGGCCTAAACAACATCCCTAGAGTAGGAACATAATCCAAGGAATCCTCCGAATAAAAGAAAATTCTATCCCAATTGATATCCTAAAGTATAACCGTGTTTATCCCTCCATCTCACTATCTTGAGATAGAGAAAGAGAGTCACTATATGCATGATAGATTAAATATCTATGCTCTCCCACCAAATTTGCAACATATCTATAATAGCAATCTCTCGTGAGTGAATAATGAAACTGTGTGTCTTCATAAATGCAAACCTACTCATCTGAATACCAAGATATCATATCCGAAGTTGTATTGGTGACAGAGGAGGAAGGAGTTACAATATCGACAGGCGAAAGTCCAGGGTCAGCCACTGGATTCTTGCGAACCAAAATTCGCTTTGCCACCTTAGGTAGAGGAATTTTATGAGCAAGAGGTGTTTCAATATCTTTCTTTTGTAAAGGGATAGGGGTTGGAACCAGTGCATGATGCTTTCAAGAATCTGCCAAATGACTAAACAAAGAACAAGTAGTGCATATAGGAGGTTTCCACTTGTAATAACTTCAACTAGCACAACCTGCTCCAGAGAAAGTTTATCAGATAATACAGAGGCAATACACCAGAAGGCTTGATCTCAATCAAAGCCCTAGCGAATCCAATACTGTCCATACGAACCGTAGTAGCATCAAAACAAATCAAGTCCCCAACGAGACTAACCAACAATTAAGACCAACTAAAGATTGAAAAACAGATGGGATTTTGGTGAATTGGACCCAAACGGGTATAGATAAGACTTGTTCTCTAGTAGAGTCCACAGAAGGGACCAACGAGTTACAATGAATGGCTTCCCTAATATAATAATGGGTTCTTCTTCTAGTATTTCTAAACGATCTTCTGGACATGAAAATTTAAAATAGAACATAGAATTGTCACTTCTCATTTTTATTTTTCCTTTCATTCTCCACTTTTTGATCAGGGTATATTTTACATCCCAAAATGGCAGATTATCATCAAGAAAAAATCCACAAGTTGATCACTTTAAAAATCATTACCTGCATCAATAATGCCCACAGGGGGTTATTAATGCCATTAATAGATCTTAAGTCAAAAGAACGAGAAATGACGTCACCTACATTATGAGGAATAGAAGAGAATAAAGATGCCTAGCTCGATTTGGCTGTATCAGAAGATACTCGAGCTGAAGAGGAGTAGGGAAATAAGCCGGATATTGTAGCTACTAGAACACTACCAGGAATTACCCCAATTAAAGAAGGACTTTCATCTACATTTACATGGACTGACTTATTCACACAACAAATTACTTCAGAAGCCAAGACATTTTCACGTATATTACTAGTGCATAGGGACACCACCTTATGATTATTTGTATCTATAGCTACGACATCAGTACCAACTGTCATATTGTCATCACAAGCCACTACAAAGGTATTAACATCCATATCACTCCAAAATTTCCTTACCTTAGAGTACTGCATCAAAAATTAGGGCAGGTGAAACTGCCTTCTGATGGAGACCAGAAATCGGAGTAGTGGGAAAACTATTGAGTTGTAAGGTTTCAGTTAGGTCTCTAAAAGGATTTTGGTGTAAATTTGCATTAGGACAGACGGCAGAAGCAAGGAGCAAGCCTGAAGATGAATGACCTAGAATGCCAGAGGTCGGATTATGGTTGCGAGAAGCAGCAACAAATAGGGTCTCATCAGCCAAACAAGAAGAGCAAGAGATCATCGAGGGAGGAGTCGAGAAAGGTCGGTCAATCTTGCAATCGACGATGACGATCTAAGCTTGAGGGAAGTCGTAAATCTCAGCTTAAGTTTTCAATTTTTTGGCCATCGAAAGAGGCGAAGGAATAGAAGGGAAGAGCATAATCGATTATTGTTAGATTTGAGGAGGAAAGGACGAAACGGGGAAGGAAGAAGAGGAAGTTGGGTCCGATAGCTAATTGCATGAAGGTGGAAAAGTCACGATTCACTATTTTAAAATATATGTTGATCATAATACTATTAATTTTTATCTAATAATTAATACCATATGATATTATTTTCTTTTAAAAAAAATCATATACTGCTATTTTTAAACGTTAATTTTTATTATATTATCATATATTTTTATATGATGAATTTCACAATTAAATAAATGACAATGACTAGAGTAAACCTTGATTTAACTAGCTAGCTATCCTACCTCCTATTACTAACATAATTCATAAATCAATACTTTATCATAAATGATTCACAAAATTTCAATAGCACTTCCCCTTAATTGGTGCTTGTAAGTTTTTTCTAATCGGTTCTTAACGGTTATAAAACCCGCGATAACCGGTGTGGTGTATTTTTATGGTAATTCTATATTGAAATATTAGCTTGATTTTGAATCCTTGTTGTTGTTTTAATTGTTTGATGTAATAAGCCAAATTCCTAGAAACATGTTCTAAAGAATTCTTATCTAGAAATATTTTTCTAGATAAGTCCATAGAATTGTATAGAAGATAAGGATAAGTTTTGACATGTGGAGAAAATTCAAGAAAAATATAATTCTTAGATTCAAGTTGTGATGGCAAAATCTTAACCATTTTTTAGGTGATGCCACTAGTATATATAGAGGTGATATATTTGTGTTTATACCAAGTAAAAAAATGTAAGTTTAGTTCAATAATAAAAAGTCTCTTCCAAACAAGTAATCTCTCCATCTTTCTCCTAAAATATTCAAAAAAAGTGGTATTGGAGCTTAAAGATCCTCCTAAAAAAGGTCAAATGGTGGTTTTCCCTTCCAAGTATCAATGCTTACCAAGATCAACTATGGCAATTTGAGCTTAAGGATGATGGCCCTCCTTGGAGCACAAGATGTTTGGAAGAAAATCGAGAAAGGCTATACTGAACAATAGAATGAAGGTAGTCTATCTCAAATTCAAAGGGAAGGTTTGAGAGACTCAAGGAAGAGAGATGTGAAGCTCTCTGTCTGATCTATCAAGAATTAGATGAAGATACAGTTTAGAAGGTTTTGAGAGCAAAGTCGATCAAAGAAGCATGAGAGGATCTTCGAATATCTTACAAGGGATTCAATCAAGTCAAGAAGGTTTGTCTTCAAACTTTAAGAGGACAGTTCCAAGTTTTGCATGTAAAAGAAAGTGGACTTGTCTATGATTACTTCTTAAGAGTTTAACAGTTACTAATAACCAAAGAAGAAATGATGAGAAGTAAGATAATGTAAGAATCACGGGGAAGATTCTTAGATCATTAGATCCAAAGTTCGAACATATTTGTTTCCATCATGAAGAGACAAAATACTTGGAGTCCATAGCAATGGAGGAACTTCTTGGTTCATTGCAAGCTTACGAAGAAAAGAAAACAAAGAAGGAAGAGATCGTGGAGCAAGTACTCAAGACACAAGTTAATTTAGAAAAGGAAGAAAGCAATCGAAGCCAACGATGATAAGGTTGTGGTCGAGAATGAGGACTAGGGCGTGGATATGGACATGTATGAGGTTGGAGGCCCAACAATGACAACAACAATAACAACAGCAACCAAAGAAGAGAAAGCTCAACGAGAAGTCATGGGAAAGGAAATTAAAAATCAAGGTATGATAAGTCACACATCAAAAACTACAATTTCAAGAAATTTAGACATTATGCATCTGAATGTAGAACTCCAGTTGAAGAGAAGGCCAATTATATAGAAGAAAGAAGTCAAGAAGACGGTACCTTACAACTGCCTTACAAGGACAATAAAAGAGGCAAGGATAATCAATGGTACTTAGATAGCGGTGTATGAAACCATATGTATGAAAGAAGTAGCCTGTTAGTGTAGCATGATGAATGATGAATTGATGAAGGGCAACATGTCCTTCGAAGATGAATCGAGGTAGCGGTGAAAGGTAAAGGAAATGTTCTCATCTGATTGAAGAACAGAGATCACCAATTCATTTCCAATGTTTACTATGTGCCAAACATGAAGAGCAACATCTTGAGCTTAGGACAACTCTTAGAGAAGGGTTATGATATTCGATTAAAAGATAATGACCTTTCTATAAGAGATAATGCAAGTAACTTCATTGCTAAGGTGTCGATGCCAAAAACTAGAATGTTCATGCTCAACATTCAAAATGATGTCGCACAATGTCTTAAGATATGCAATAAAGATGCATCTTGGCTTTGGCATCTCAATTTTAGAGCATTAGAGTTTATCTCCAAGAGGAAAATGGTAAGAGGATTATGAAGCGACCGGCTTTTTCGATCCTCAAATGTTGACACTTATACATCCACAGTATTCACGTGCTGAGCATCTGAGTGCCGAAAAGACAGATTATTGGGGTGAAAGAAAAGGAAAGACAGAATAGAATCTCACAACATGACGAGTAGTCTATAATATAACAATGATCTTTACAGAAGAAAACTAAAACATACATACATCAATCAAAGTAAACTAGCATATCATCAGCATGGATAGTTATAACAACCTATTCTCACAAATGGTGATAAATACAAAACAAGAACCGCAACGAAATAAAGATACATGAATACATCTTGGAGGCATCCAACTTGTCTTCTGAAGCTCCAAAGCATCCATAATTAAATCTAGAAATATAGTTGGGCTAACCCAAGCATTATAAGAAAATAACACCCAGATCGGTCTGGTAAATCAGCGTGAGAAACACAAATCATATGGATTTTTACATTTATCAAACCAGTCAAAATCAAGGTATCTCGTAAGACCATGTCGCATATAAACACGGAAAGGTTTTTTCTTACGATAACCAAACCATTTTTATTAGAGAATCCAATGATATTATAATAATGTCTAGAGTTTAAAATACATAAGAAATAGCTGTGTAGTGCATGAGTTTACAACACAACAATAATAGGTATACAAATCAAACCGCTAATGCGCGTTTGCTAATTGTGTAGGATTCCACGGAAGTTCCCTCAATACTTCGAGAATGGTCCTCCAGCACAAGGATCATAGATATCCTCCGAAGTAACACACATCCCTACTTAATATACATAGGAAATACATAGCTAGCCGCTACAACCTATGAGACAAATTGCATCACTCATTGCATGCATAACGATAGGTATCTCTAAGGTAGAGTTGCATGCACCCTTTGGGTTACCTAAATCCCTTGGTTATGCATCCTACCTCTGGTTTTAATCATATCCATTGGTAAGGCTACATCGGCATTCCGGAACATGAGTCACAACTCAAACAAATCTCGAAACCACATATGGATTCACATACCTCAACAGGTCTTGAAATCACACATGGATTCCCACATCCTGAATAGATCACAAAAGACTACATGTGTTTAAGCATCTCAAACAGATCTCGAAGCTCCACATAAATTCCATCATCTCGAACCAATCTCAAACCCCTTCCAAAGCATAGAACCCATATATGGTTTTAGGGTGGTTATGTTTTCAAGTCATCTCAGATAAGTACACTAACCCTCTTATTGGGTGCTTCAAAACCAATCAATAGTTTCTGGTAATCTCAGCTTCGGTTCTATAAAAAATAAACAGACAATTTATAAGATCAGAGATCACCTCTTAACCATTTAAGTAGATGGATTTCCTTATCATTTATCCAAGAAAAGCAAAACGAGTTTATACATACAGTATAGCATCACCGAAGATAACTGTACCATATAATTCCCGTGTTTTTTCTAGATATTTCAAACGTATATTTGGTCAAGATTTGATAGTCGGTTATTTAACTATCAAATAAACAATTAATCAAATAAAAGGTTTAATCTCATAAGAAACCAAGCACGGTTAAACATATAAGTAGCCCTAAGCCTCTTTAATTAATCCTTTCATTAATTAAAACTACTTTGTAAATACTTGTATCAAAATACTTTTACAAAGATATACATAAGTATACTACTCATTCACTATTCATTTATACTCTTTTAATACTTGAAAAAATATCCATATACTTATCTCAATGGTATAAGTATATTCACAAATCAATACACTTACAATACTTAAAAAATGTTACCATATACTTATCTCAACGGTATAAGTATATTCATAAAACAATACACTTTCAAAACCAAACCTATTTGAGTTAAAACAAATGTCATTTGAAAACATTGTTTATTATAAACCAGACCACTTTTCTTTTTATAAAATTCCTTTTTATAAATAAATTTTATAAACTCCTTCATAAAACTCCTTTCTATTTATAAATCTCCATTTTATTTATAAATCTTCTTTTTATAAATCTCAAATACACTTTCAAAACCAAACCTATTTGAGTTAAAACAAATGTCATTTGAAAACATTGTTTATTATAAACCAGACCACTTTTCTTTTTATAAAATTCCTTTTTATAAATAAATTTTATAAACTCCTTCATAAAACTCCTTTCTATTTATAAATCTCCATTTTATTTATAAATCTTCTTTTTATAAATCTCAAATAAATCTCTTATACTTTCCATAAAATGATCATTCCAAATATCATTATAAATTCACAAGTGTTATTTATTGTTCCAATTCATAAAAATGATATCAATTCCGTTTTTATAAAATTCTATTTATGAAATACTGTTTATAATTATCTCTTTTATTTATAAAACAACATTTATAAATCTATTCTTTCTATACAACATTTTATATAAACCGCTTCACCAATATTTATTCCAAAATATTGTTATCCTTTAAAACAGAATTACTTTATTACAGAAGATAAATTCCCTTTTTCCTTCAAAATAAATATTTGTTACTATGTTAACTTTCCTTAAAAATAAATACTAACCAAAATACTTTTAACACATTTGCAGAAAGGTTAGAGTAAAATAGACAAGTTCAAAAACCATTTCTAAATAAAACATAGAAAATTCCAAAATGAAAAATTTAAAATCATTCTCCAAATCAAAACTATTTTCAAATCAAGACACCAAACCAAAGTATTTCAAAATAATAAAATGAAGCCCAAAGCTACCTTGGCACTTAACCAATGCTACTATTATCTTTGTTACTAAAAAGATTCAACTTTTAACATATATCAATGTCACACCCAATATGGCCAGGCTACTAAGCTATTGCACTCAATAATTAACAATCAATAGTTAACACATCATTTTTCCAATATTAATTAATTCACAAATTAGTTAACTTCAAAAATAATCCTTTTACTTTGCAAGCACAGAACAATAATATATTCTACTCAATAGATGTCTAAAATAATATATTCAATTTAATTATAGCAGAATGGTGTTTTATTTTGCCAAATAGATATCACAAGCAAAGTATAATTAATTTAACCACGTTATTATTAAAATGAACATAATTATATTCACCACCATTGGTTTATCATTAAATTATACTTCATTAAAACTATCAACTAGTTATGCCATAAGGTTGTACTCGCCAATACGAGTCTAGTGTCAGAAAGCAGAGGTCAATTAGATTCCAAACGAAGGAGTTATGGCATTTTAAAGTTTGGAACATTCAATTAGCTATTTAAAATAATATAAATTCTCGCCTAAAATCAAAATAGGCCTAGCCGGTTATCACATAACCCAAACCTACTTGCACTCTCCATCCCCAAACCCAACCTGCTCTACAGTACCTTTCCCTCCAAAACACAAAAATGTTCGTTCTAGGAAATGAAAAATGCCTCGACCATCTACTCATCGTCGTCGTTCCGATCAACTCCGGCACATGCCACCATTGCCACTATGACTACACCACACTACCACGCCTCTGAGCCTACCAACAACAAGCTCGATGCATCCAATCTCCACCGCGATGCCAAAATTCGAACCCAACAACCAAAAGCCTAAAAACCCTAGTTCGATCTCGACTACCCCCTTTGACCATCGAAGCTTCTCCGACCAGTCCCCATGCCTTCGCCTCAACCCAAGCTTCATTCCAACACCCACCGTCGATCCTCTCGACCATCGGTTCATTAGAAATTAATTTATGATCAAAAAACAATCATCGAGCTACCACGACTAACCCCAACCTTCTAAAATTGAACAACTACCTCTAAAAATCACCTCTTGTGGAGACGAACACGATCATACCCTCCATTCTCCAATTTGTGTTCATCAAAAAACCACCATAAATTGACGTTATCAAAAAATATCCACCACCCAACTCAACAAAATGACAAGCATCTATTTTTAAAAAATACTAAAGGTGAAAACAAACAGCTTTGCAGTTGGAAGTTTTGGCTAGAAGTTGATGGTTTGTGAGATATTGAATTTTGAAGTGGAGGGATGGAGTTGTTTTTAATTCATAGAAAAGTGGAAATGATAAAAGAAGAAGAGGAAGAAAAAATGAGTGAAGTGAAATGAAACGAGTGAAGTGCTGATGTGTGTATACTTAAAAAAACCAACTCATTACTTCCAACTTAAGAAAACCCAAAGTCAACCATCACATCAAGATCAAATTAAAATTAAGCTTCTCTCAAAAGCTTGTCTAGGATTTGATTTGAAATTTTTTTTATAGTACTCCGCCACACAATACCACGTTCGCATATGAACTATGAACGACAAAAATAAAAATACGATCATGTACAAAAATGCAACACGATCATTAAATAATAATAAAATACACTTGTTATTTCATTCTGTGAAATTCTCAAAAATACCAAGGTTTGCTGTAAAATACGTCAAACCAAAATTTAAATATTTTCCAAATTAAAAACTATGAAAAAATTTTGTAAATTCATTTAAAAATATGTCATTAAAAGAAATTCATTTTATTAATAATTGATTTTTTTATCATTTATTACATTTGAGTCAAACTCGAATATTTAAATAAATTAAATATTCAGATTCGAAATGTGAAAATTTTTGGGTCGTTACAGATTACCTTGCATTGGCTATCTCGATCAAGTGTGTGAAGGATGTCTATTAGGAAAGCAATTCAAAATGATATTTCCAAAGTAGTTAAACTCAAGGGCTCAAAAACCTTTGGAACTCATACATACAGATATGCACGGTCCAATATGAAGCCAAGATCGCTTAGTAAGAGTAAATATTTCCTTCACTTCATCGATGATTTTTCAAGAAAAACATAAGTGTATTTTTGAAGGAAAAACCAGTGGCGTTCGAAAATCTCAAGTAGTTCAAATCCTATGTTGAGAAAGAAAGTTGCCTTGTGATCATGAGATAAGACCATGGAGCAGAGTTTACATCAAAAGAATTTTAGAAGTATTGTGAAGATAATGGAATTCGACAGCAGCTGACGGTGCCTGGATTCCCCAAAAAATTGAGTAGTGGAAAGAAAGAATATGATGATCCTTGAGATGGCACGGAGCATACTCAAAAGTAAGAGGCTGGCAAAGGAGTTTTAGAAGAAGCAGTTGTATTTGCGGTTTACCTATCAAATCGATCCTCGACAAGAAGTGTGTGAGGAAAGACACCACAAGAAGCATGAAGTGGAAGAAAGCTCGACATTTCTCATCGAAGAGTCTTTAGAAGCATAGCTCACATACGCATACCAAACGAGAATTGTGACGACCCACATTTCGAAAGGTTTAAATCGACAATAATCTACACATGTTCAACTTAAACAATCCGGAACATAGATAATCATTGGGTTAATTAAGAAAAATAAGAAATGAAGAAGAAAACAAACGCAGAATCTCGTAGCGGAACGACAAAAATATAATAATCAAATAAACAGTTCATGAAGTTGTTTATATTATACATTTGATTATAATTTATACAACATTTATCGGAGTTATATATACATCAGGGGTAAATAAATAATGCAGCAGAATAGCATGATGCAGAGAATAATAATAATAATAATATACCAAATCTTCATCTACGTCCTTAGGAATGATCTTCAATTCGCTGAAAAACTCAGGGCTGACCCAAGCATAATGAAAAACAAAACACACGAGTCAGGACTAAAATATTCTTATGTGCGTCAAATCGATATCGAATATAACATGAGTGTCGTGGCATCAGAGATGTTTACGGGGTTTCACATCTCCTATCTAGTGTACAATGTGCATGCAATAACTCAAGAGATGTTACAGGATTTTCCATTTCTTAAGGATCCGTCAAATTATTTATATATAATAGAATACGCTACATATGTAATGATTAATCAGTAAAATAAATATTTTTCTTAGCGTTAAGGCTTTACATTGATCCCCCTTAACGTGTTTTTAAGCATTGGCGTACAGTTTGCATTTGACACAACCAGTAGCACGTCGGTAGTTAGTGATGCATCGTGATACGACAAAACTAAACCAAAACCGTAAGGGTCTCGTATAGGGATAAAAGTATGACAAGGCATGTGAGGCAATACCTAAGGTAGGATACTACCAGTTTGGGTCGTAGGGCTGGTGGTAACGCATCGTAGCCACGACCGCCCACCGCGTCCATCCATCCCATATAGAGTCAAAGGGAGACTATCCAAAATTAAGGTGCACCAATGGAAACCAACAACAAGAGTAATAATATGGACCGACTCCAAGAAAATCAAAGAACGGATGTCCGCTAGGGGTAATTAGCCAACTTAGCCCTGTCAAGCCATCCTGTTTTAATCATTTCAAATTGGCACAAGTGCCGGGGTCTATCCATCATCGTTCTCTTTCTTCAAATCCAGTAAACGACACCAAATCCAACCACTTTGTTATGGAGTCTCCTCCGCGTACACAATTGTTAAAGTGGTTCCAATATTGACAGAGAGTATGCCAACAAGAGGCACTGGTCTCTTTAACAACCAAACGATGTTTTTCACACCGGTCGGTACTTTTACATTTCGAAATGATTCATATTTGATATCAGAATATCATATTCGCTTCAAAATAAAATTCATTTCGAAATCATCATATTTACTCAAAATATATCATTTCACTTCAAAATCATTTTCCCCTTAAAATCTCAATTTCGCTTCCAAAATTGTTTCGAATTTCAATTTAGGTTATAACTTCATTTAAACCCAATTCGTATTTAAATCCATGATTTAAATATAAACAGTTCCCACCCTAACCAGTTTGAATTTTTGAAAATAGTTTGAATAGTTTTAAAATAGTTAAATAGTTCAAATAGTTAATATTGGAAAGTTTGAGTACTGAAAATGGTTTATATAGTAAAATAGCTTGGAAAATCATGATAATTTGAATATTTAAGGAGATAGATTTTAAACAGTTTATATTAAAATAATTTATTTGAAAATAGTTTCAAATTCAAACCGATCCAATTCTAAATCTTCCAATTCAAATCAATTTCAGTTTCCATTTCTATTTTAAATCGATTCAATTCCGATTTCAATTCGAATTAACTTCGATTCCAATTTTAATTCAAATCAATTTCAATTTGGATTCCATATTAATTCAATTTCGATTTCAATTCTAATTAATTCAATTTCAATTTCAATTTCAATTCCAATTAATTTCAATTCCAATTTGAATTAATTTCAATTCAATTCTCAATTTTAAACCATTTTGATTTATATAAATTCGAGTTTGATTTTCAAAATATCGATTTAAATCACTTAAATCAAATTAACCTTCAATATTCAATTTAAGATCCAAATCTTCAAATATAATTAAATTCTGAGCTCAATTTTGAAATATCATTTTAAATTACGTTTACTTAGCAATATTTCAAAGTTCGAATAAAAGTTCAATCTTTTAAAACAAATCAATTTCCGAGATTCAAATCATATTTCGATTATAACCTCAAAATCTCAACTTCGATTATTTAAACAATCCCTATTACCTGAAAGTGACTATGTTGTAGGATCGAAATGGCCAATAGTTGTAAACAATGTAAATGCAGTGGTAGTGCGATATAAACTAAGTTATCTACTGGTGCGGAATATGAGTATAAAAAGTAAATAGTAAATTAAATGACACCAGAGATTTTTATACTGGTTTGAATTCCCGTTCTACGTCCAGTCCCAGACTCCTTCTGGAATTTAACTATTAACCCTCTCTTAACCCGAAGAAACAGGTATTACACCGCCTGAGCAACCGAACATGACTTCTACAGCCTAGGCAACCGAATAGGACTTCTATCGCCTGAGCAACAGAACAGGACTTCCAATACAAATAGTAAAGTTGTTTCTGACTGAGTATGCTTTTGAATAGCACTGATAAGTCAATAATGTACACCCTTCCTATAATCTTCTCCTCAAGTAAAATATGTATATTTGTGTTTATGTGAAGATAAGGAAGATTAGATTGCTTTAGAATTAGAGAAATAAATACATGATTGCTCAAATATTCAAGCAATAAAGCAAGAAACTCAAAATTTAAGAAAGTATGAAAATAGAATTAGAATTGTTAATTTAATCTTGAATTGAGTATGTATATATAGAGATTATAGAGTTGCAACTCCTGGTTAAAAGTTCTGTTGAAAAGAAATCATTGCAACTCTTCCTGAAAAGATTCCTCTTCGCTGAAGAGAGGTGTCTCTTCAGGAAATTTGAAAAACTACAGTTAGAATATATTCAGTCGACTAAATATTATTAGCTAGCCGACTAAATTAAAATAGAGAAAAAATAGTGCAAAAATATTCATATTCATTCGACTGAAATTTTGGTTCAGTCGATTGAATATTTTTTACAGTCGGGTCTTTGAATATTTAGTCGACTAAGAGTAATTTAAAATATATATGCATGTACACAGGTTCAACCGACTGAATGACCTTGTTCAGTCGACTGAATTATATTTATAAACAAAAATTATCATAGCTCATTTGGTTAGAGCACTTGCCTTCTAAACTAGTAACTTGGGTTTGAGCCCTACTTCATGCATTTTTTGAAAACTTGATTTTTGTTTGAAATATGAATTTACCAATGACCCAAGTTCAAGTATTTCTTCATATATGATTATTATTTTATTTTATTTTATTTTAAAATAAAACTTTTATTACTTTTATAGAATGTTCCGAATGTGTGTGTTTGTGAACAACTTGAAGAGAGATTTTAACATAGCTAAAAACTGGACTTTGACTCTAAACAACATATATATGAACCATACTTTATATTATTGAGTCCGATCTTCGTAGTTCTTTGTCGAAGATTCATGAATCTTCGTGTCGATTGAATTTCTTGTCATTAATCAAAACACAAGATCCAACATTCTCCCCCCTTTTGATGATGACAACTCCATTTGTGATATGAACGAATCTCGACAATATTGCTTCGTAGTTCTATTTCTCCTCCTGAATATATGCTTGTCTTATCTTTCAGTTTCTCCCCCTGAATCAGTGCTTGCATCGTTTATTCCTACAAAAAGTGTTAGAGCAATATCTTTCTCCCCCTTTGTCATCGACAAAAAGAAGAGTTTATATAATGACATAATATATGGAACATCCTTTAAAATTCCAAAATCTATCATTTTCCTTTAGTTTCTCCAAGTACCTATAAAAAATAATTATTGTTTTGGTACCCCCTTATTATGTTAGGGTCCAATGGTTAATCATAGGATGAAAACCTTACCAAAATAGGTGTGGTTGTACCCTCTAAAAAAATAATGAAACAATTTTAAAAAAATAACTACTACTTATAATTTATGGTATCAGAAAAAAAAATATTCAAAGCATGCAATACCCAAGTTTCTTATAATTTCCTAATTTTTAGGAAACCAAACCCAGTTGGGTCTAGTTGAACCATTATAGATATAGTTTACATTATTAACTACCATATTAAAATGATCATCAATGTATTTTTCTCTATTTTTCCAATTAACAGGAACCAAAATACTTAGATAATCATTATTCATATTTCCTGTCAATGATTTTGTACATCTAGAGATATTATAAACATTATTGGTCATTACAGTATTTGAATTTCTATA
Source organism: Allium fistulosum (assembly GCA_030737815.1). NCBI lineage: Eukaryota > Viridiplantae > Streptophyta > Magnoliopsida > Asparagales > Amaryllidaceae > Allium > Allium fistulosum. The sequence goes on from CM060906.1 coordinate 335,328,722, forward strand.
AAAATTGGATTTAGACTTTACTCGAAATCTAGCACTAGCACTAACATTTTTACTATACATGAAAGCGTATCTAGTGCTATTTCTACGATCAGTTTTATTATATCCTAAACCACTTTTATCATGTAAAGGTCTAGAACTAAATAAAATCATGTTTAAATTGTTTTGACCTTTATTATATTTTGTGACTTCAGTGTTAAGTTTATCAAATTTAGCTTTAAAGTCACGATTATTATTTTTAAAAGAAATATCACTGTTTTTCAAAATATCAATTTGCTTGTTTAATTCAGAATTCTCCTTTTTTAACGTACAGTTCTCATATTCGAGAAGAAAAGTTCGAGATTCTAAATTATCTAAAGATGACTTTAATAAATCATTTTGTCTTTTCAAATCCGTAATTTCTTTTGAAAAAATTTCTTTTTCTTTTTAAACATAGTATTTTGTTCATCTAGAAAATCTTTAAGAGCCTCAAAATTATTTTTTAAAACACCATGTTGATTTTCTAAATCTAATTTCTCATTTTCAACATTGATTGATTTCATCTTTTCTAAAATAAGAAAATTATGCTTTGAGATTTTATCGCATATACTAACAAATTCATTATTACCGTTTACTCGAATTTCTAATCAGAAAGTACCTTTTTGTAATCCTCACCGGTGGCTTTGACAGGGATTTTGCCTGTTGTACTTTGATTGGATCGTTTTCTGGCCATTATTCTATGATGTTGTGACGATCTATAGAATTCTAGGCTCTAATACCAAATGAAAGTTACTATGCTATAGGATCGAAATGGCCAACAGTTGTAAACAATGTAAATGCAGTGGTAGTGCGATATAAACTAAGTTATCCGTTGGTGCGGAATATGAATATAAAAAGTAAATAGTAAAGTAAATAACACCAGTGATTTTTATACTGGTTCAAATTCCCGTTCTACGTCCAGTCCCAGACTCTCTCTCGAATTTAACTATCAACCCTCTCTTAACCCGGAGGAACATGTATTACACCGCCTGAGCAACCGAACAGGACTTCTACCGTCTAGACAACCGAATAGGATTTCTACCGCCTAAGCAACCGAATAGGACTTCCAATACAAATAGTAAAGTTTTTTCTGACTGAGTATGCTCTTGAATAGCACTGATAAGTCAATAATGTATACCCTTCCTATAATCTTCTCCTCAAGTAAAATATGTATATTTGTGTGTACATGAAGAAAAGGAAGATTAGATTGCTTTAGAATTAGAGAAATAAATACATGATTGCTCAAATATTCAAGCAAGAAACTTAGAATTCAAGAAAGTATGAAAATAGAATTAGAATTGTTAATTTAATCTTGAATTGAGTATGTATATATAGAGAATATAGAGTTGCAACTCCGGGTTAAAAGTTCTATTGAAAAGAAATCATTGCAACTCTTCCTTAAAAGGTCCTCTACGCTGAAGAGAGGTGTCTCTTCAGGAAATTTGGAAAAATGCTGTTAGAATATATTCAGTCGACTAAATATTATTAGTTAGTCGACTGAATTAAAATAGAGAAAAAATAGTGCAAAAATATTCATATTCAGTCGACTGAAATTTTGGTTCAGTCAACTGAATATTTTGTACAGTCGAGTCTTTGAATATTTAGTCGACTAAGAGTAATTTAAAATATATATGCATGTACACAGGTTTAGCCGATTGAATGACCTTTGATCAGTCGACTGAATTCTATTTATAAACAAAAATTATCATAGCTCATTTGGTTAGAGCACTTGCCTTCTAAACTAGTGACCTGGGTTCGAGCCCTACTTCATGCATTTTTTGAAAACTTGATTTTTATTTAAAATACGAATTTACCAATGACCCAAGTTCAAGTATTGCTTCATATATTATTATTATTATTATTTTATTTTTTTAAAATAAAACTTTTATTACTTTTAAAGAATATTTCAAATGTGTGTGTTTGTGAACTACTTGAGGAGAGATTTTAACATAGCTAAAAGGTGGACTTTGACTCTAAACAACATATATATGAACCATACTTTATATTGTTGAGTCCGGTCTTCATAGTTCTTTGTCGTAGTTTCATGAATCTTTGTGTCGATTGAATTTCTTGTCATTAATCAAAACATAAGATCCAACATTACCAAATTTAAAATTTCAACATTTCGAGCTCAAGTTCGAAAGTAATTCGATTTCCTTAAATTTTACTTCTTTTAATCAAATCAATAAAATAATTTCAAATCAGAAATTTTAAAATCATTTAATTTAACCAATCCGGTGTCCATATATAATTTTCTATCCTATGACCAAGTGAATAATTATTTTGATTTAATTTTCAAGAATGGATATATATTATTTCAATCCAAATCATAGTGTCATAGGTATATATTATTTCAACCTATTTCTTAATTTTATTTGAAATAATTTAAATAACCATTATATACTGCCAAATGATATCTAGGGTGATAACGAAATATATATAAAATAAATAAACATCCAACCATCCAATATATCAACCAATAGCATTCAATTTCAATCAACATCCAAATCAGCCAATAATTCTCAACAATTACATAGTTATCAATATCGGGTATTTCACTGGCACTTAAATTCCAATTTCAAATTTAACTGTCAATTTTCAATTTCTACAATCAATTCATATGTCAATTCCATTTCAAATAACAGTCAATAAAATTAGATAACTTCACGATTTCAATTTAACGAACATAAAAATATTATAGTACGTCGTAGCCGTTAAAACACTCACCTTCGTTCGAATCTAAAAATTCGAATGAAGCAAATTGCAACAATTTTAACTCCTTAGCATAGACAACGCCAATACGATTCCAACGCAATTCATTTCGTCCGAATTGGGCCTCATACGAGAAAGATATTTAATAATTAATATAACGATTTCAATTAACATATAAATTAACAAAATAATTAAAACATAAAACAAAACCTCTATGCTGCACTCCTCCCAAGCATGCACTTCCTCTCCTTTCTTCTAGATCGCATCATCGCAACATTATTTATTTATTTATTTTTATATAGATCGATCGCCAACTGAGCTCTCCACCGATCCAGGAGCCATCGTCGTTCATCGCGCGACGCCCATCACCTCCAAGCGCTCGCGCGCGCGTACGCACCACCACCTCGCAGAAACCCTAAACTGTGCCAACACCGCCCCTTCAGTTCGCCTCTAGGCCGTGACTCCTGTCAGGCCGTGACTCCTGTCAGGCCGCGCTCGCGTCCACCTCCTCGATCGCGACTCGTTCTATTTATTTATTTATTTTTAAATCGAGTAGCAGTTGTTTTTTTATGATGGCTGTGATTTGAAATAAGGAAGACGGGAGATACGGGAATAGACATAAGGAAGGCTATTGATTATAACCGCATTAAATACATAGAGTTTCATTTCAATATTTATTATTGCCAAAATCATTGAAATTGATTATCTCAAAATTTTATTAAAGTTCATATTCAATAACTACACGAATACATCATTAATTTTTTTAACCATTTTCATTCAATATTCATATTAAATTTAATAATTTAAAATAGTTAAAAATATGGGTTGTTACATTCTCCCCCACTCAAAACTTTTCGTTCTCGAAAAGGGGTTAAAGTAGAGAATTTAACACTTGATATATTATATTCAAATAACCAACTTATAAACATTAAAATCTTATTTGAAAACTTTTACTACACTTTCACTAGCCACTCAGATATCGGTTTTATGGAAATTACAACTTATATGTAAAAACAAGTCATAAAATTTTTAAAACTTCAAAAAATTCTAACATCCGGATTTACGAAAAATTTCGGTAGAGTTTCCTTTGCGCGGCTCGATCGAAAAAAATTTACAAAACAATATATAACCCAAATATATATTAAATATACATCTCATCCCAGTGATGAGGCATCCCGTAGGTAAAAAAATATAAAAGTGCGGTATGTAATCCGAGATATGTACCTTATTATTAATAATACGAGCGAGTTTGCTCGTATTAAGCAAGCGAAAGCATATAAATCTGCGTATACGTCCAAACGGTCTTCGTATATACCTATCTCAACTCAATTTAGAATATTAGGTACTTATAATAAGATATAGAACATGTATAAGTTTAATATAACCATATAACATGAGTTTTGAGTCCAAACCACAAACACGAGTACAAATACGCAACATACAACAATCATATGCAATCAAAAATAGTAATAACAATGGTTTGCAACAAAAGAAACCATTCAACCGTCAATATTCATCCAATTAATTCATAACTATGTGAATTTACATTATCCAATGTCAATATTTAATTTATACACTTCATTTCTTATTAACATCCAATTTTTATTAACACTTAATCGATATGCTTCAAATTTAATCACATCTATTTCATTTACATTCAATTTATTCAATTTAATTTGTTAAATTTCACTTGTTTCACCCTTTTTATTATTTAACATATCCCATATAAATTCATTTATGAACCATTTTATAAAATTATTCCATTTAACCTTGTTTAAGTTAAATTTTATTTTATTACCACTTAGCATATTTCTTTAATATTAATATCATTTATAAACCGTTTAAGTTTATTATAAACATTTTATATGACACAACTCACATTTATTATTGTTACCTCATATCTTAAGTTCATATTAATTCATTTATTCACTTAATTAGTTCACTTAATTATTCAAATTCATATTAATAATTTTACTTCAATAAATTTTATTTTATAAAATGATTCACTTCATTAGTTTGTTATTAATTTTACTTGAGTAAATTTTTATTTTATAACTCAAATTCATATTAATAAATTTTTCTTTTTCTTACAATCAATTTTTGTTCAACTTTTCTTAAGTTAACTTCCAATTTATAATTTATTTCATTATCTTATTTCATATTCAATTAGCTAACATTCAATTTATTAAAACTCATTTCATTTGTATTTAACTTATTTACATCCAATTTAAATTCAATTCAATTACTCATATTAATTTCTACTTTCACTCATTTATTTTTATTCAATTTCTTTCACACCCAAATTTCATTTTATTTTATAATTCAAGTTTGTACTCATCCTATCAATTCATTTTATAGCTTAAGTGGAATTAATTCACTTTAATAATTTATCTAGTTTCATTCAAATCCAATTCAATTTATTTAATATTAAGTTAAACTTCATTTCAATTTATTTCATTACTCGGTTTATTCAATATTATTTAAGTTAGAATTTTCTTTTCCTTTCTTATCATTCACATTCAACAAAATTTAAACTTGGTTCTTCGCTTAATATTCCTCAAATCTATAAGTTATACAACTTGATTCACTTTAAAATTTCATTTCGTTATTTTATTTAATTCGTTTCAAATACCATTCACTTTTATCTAAGCTTTCTTGATTTAAACTTCATTTTATTTTATTTTTTCATTTCACTAACTCAATTTATTAAACATTTCTTAAGTTAATTATTTTATTTCATTTCACAAATTCAAATTTTATTTTGTTTGGTTAACCAAAAATGTTCAACAGTTTTAAAATTAAATTTTACTTTCCTGCTCAAATCTATAAGTTATAAACTTATTTTTTCTATACTATTTTCAATTATAAGTTCAAAACTATTTCCATATATTTATCGAATCATACTTAGAATATATATTGTTCACAACCAAAACTTGTTTTAATCGAAAATAAATTTTTGTTGGTAGCAATTCTCACTCAGAAACTCGAAAATGAATACTAGCGATGTTGTAGTCATCCCCAAAATTATTTTCCAGTGACTAAAGCGAGTTCAATGCTTTATTTCTTCCAAAAATCATTTCAAAATATATTTCTAGTCAAAACACTTCAAATAATATTATTATTAATTTTTGAAGGCTTTGAAAACAAATTTGAAAGCAACAGGTTTTTAAATTCAAAAATTCTCAACTTTTAAATCCTTTCTATTTATAAGCCATATTATAAATATACTTATATAATTTTATTACCTTATTATGAAAATATTTCGTTGATTTACATCTTTTTCATGTTAAATAATTCTTACTGTAATTGATTTTAATTCAATTTAATTATCGAACACTGAAATGGAGTTCACAAAGTATTTGTTTTATTTTAATTCAACCAATAATCAATGATAACTAAATATTATTATTACCCGGCACTTTGGCCCGGCTACATGGCTATAGTCACAGAGCCTATGGTTGAACCTGGACGAGACTCTAGCTAGGAAAGGAGTGAAAGTATGATGGGCTGATAAAGCTTAAGTATGGATCATCCTATACACCTGGGTCGATATGTTTGGTGCTGGCTCGGCCGGAGTAGTTCGGTGTTGTATGTAGTCAAGATGGCCCGGCCAATGCGGGTCGGCATTGGAGTGTAGATGTGTTGGTTCGGTCAAGATACTCAAGGAAGAGCAGCTCGGCATTTTGTGGGTCGACCTCAGAGAGTTTTGTTTCGAGTGGTTCGGCTATAACGGTTCTGCCTTGGCGGATCGGCCATGGTACATGAAGAAGAAGATGTTCGGCCCTAGTTGTCGAGTCAGGGAAATACGATCGACATCCTTTCATTTCGGCTCAAACCATCACATACCCCGAATCACTCATAAGAAAACCTGAGATCAGCCAAAGTGGATCGGCGACCACCGTTCGGCCTTGGAGATTCAGCATATCTAGATCGGTACACCTTGAAGAGGTTGACAATTTGTTGAGTTTACAACAGAGGGATGCGATCAATGTTTCTATACTTCGAGTCATATCACTGCTTGCCCCGAGTTCCTTGAGGATCTGCTTTGAGTTAGCAACAAGACCACCTCTGGATCGGCATAGGTGGATCGATAGAAGAGGCTCGGCAAGACTCATTCGGTTAGCTTGACTTACGACTATGGGCTGAGCAACCTTGGTCTTGGGCCTGCACAGGGAGTCCAGCCTATCTTCATCTATAAATAGAGGGGCCGGGGTACAGTTGAGGAGACCTTTTTTCGGGAACTCCAGAGATACTCTGCCATTTTTTGCATGCATCTCTTTTTTGTTCGAACTTGCATTCAAGCTGTTTGTTTACGGATTGTATCTGTACTCAATTGATCAGAAAAGTAATAAAGATCATATTCAAAGTGGACGTAGGCAGTTACGCCGAACCACTATAACTCTGGTGTTTTCTTTTCTGTTTATTTTGCATTTAATTGAGTTATTTCTCCGTTTCAATTTACTTTCTTCATTAATCTCTCTACACAAATCTATTCAAGGGTGTTAGTGACCAATTCTGGTGCTAACATTTTGGTGTTTTCACTGAGAAGCGTGCAATCTCAGGCTGTTAGGATCTACTTTGTCGCTACTGGATTGAAGAAATCCCCCGAAGAAGATCCAAGTTCACTTTCAAGAGTTCATAGATTCTATTCAGAGTTCTGACGGATAACTCTAATATGGGAAGACCATGTACCAGATCAGCCTCCCACAATGCGGATGTCAACGAGACCGCCAGCGTCCAGCAGGTGGGACCCAACAATCAATAACCTAATCCAGGTGCAGGGACTGCCACCGTCCTAAACCAACCGGAAGTTATCACCAGGGCAGAGTTCAGTGAGCTGATGAGAGAACTCGTGGAAAGCAAGAGACGGCTTAACGAGCAAATTCAAGCTAATGCCAATCTCATGACCCAGATTGCTCAGCAACAGCATCAGAATGCTGAAGGAAGCCCTGCTTCCTACTCATCATCTGGCAGCTCTGCTTCATCTGATGAACATCACAGGCATAAACGCCGTATGATTGAAATGGCACAAACGGGTGCAGCAAAACAATCCAACAGGGATGGTTCGGGTTCCCTACCTGGAACCATGGCCCTTCACCTGCACCTGGGAAATCACACTCAAACTGGAGTGGGAAACTTAAGATCTGGAGCACAAGTGGAGGCTGGCCCACCACCTCGTCAGGGCCGTAGCAAAGCAGGTCCCTAGAACGTGCATTCGAGAGATCACTTACCAAGGAGGCACCAGCCGGAACGATTACGCAGGACAAATTCCAACTTGCCACCTCCCATCCAGACCCCGGATTTATCAGCTGTGGTCAGACAACCGATGAGGGAAAATCAGGGATTATCCAACGATGATTGGGGCATATCTAGGAGTCATACTCCATTCACAGATGCTATTCTACAGGCTGAGTACCCCCAGAAGTTCAGTATGCTGACTATTCCAGCCTATGAAGGGAAAACTGATCCCTGACAGCATATAATGAGATACGCGTGGATGATGGACTTAGTTAGGGCAAATGATGCGACTAAATGTAGATGTTTCCCAATAACCTTATCCGGAATCGCCACCATGTGGTTCACTAGACTTCCTCCATGATGGATCTCCAGGTTTGATGAGTTAGCAACGAAATTTGTGGAGCGGTTCAGGATCCATACCACTCGTCCAAAGGACGTAATGTCTTTATCCAGTGTGATACAGGCCTCAGGGGAATTGTTAAAGGAATATTTGCAAAGATTTCATGTTGCTGCTACCAAAGTTAGCAACCCGAATGACCATGCTATTCTTATGGCCGTGACGCGAGGGGTAGATCCGGACTAAGAATTTGGTGATTGGTTGGCAGGAAAACCACCGACTACCCTGGAACATTTTTATTCAAAGGCGAACCAATTCATGAGGATAGAAGAGGCCAGGTGGACGAGGCAAAGCAGCGCGCCAGGGCCGAGTAAGGAAGCGGTGCATAGCAATATCGCCATGAAACAATCTGGTGAAAACTCTAGCAAGGTCCAAGTCAATGTTCAGAATAAGCCGGGGCAGTGTAAAGAATTCATAGGAGGAAATTCTGGAAGAAGGAAAGTGGAAACCAAGGATCCCTACCTATAACGAATACACTCCTCTGAACACATCTCTGGAGAATATTCATTTATCAACTTGTAATACATTCCAATACCGAAAGCCGCGCCCAAAAGAATCCACTGAGGAACAAAAGTAGAGTGGGAAGTATTGTCGCTTCCATGAGACTTACGGGCACAATAACAAAGAATGTAGACACCTCCATGATGCTATAGAAAAGCTAATTCGACGGAAGAAGTTACAGTAGTTTGTTAAGAATCCGTAGGAAGGCGAACAGGGGACCTCCGACCCCAATCGCGGGCAGTCTCTACATCGACCTGAGGAACCCGCTCAGACTAGAGGTAGACTGGTTATAAACACGATAGTCGATGGGCCTCACCCGGCAGACAAGAGTTGGCAGGAAATGAAACGCTATGCTAGTTCATTAAACCATGTGGATTTCGAATGCTGCTCGAACACAGAAGACGGGACCCCAGCAAAACAGCAGCGGATGATGACGGATGATATTGTATTCAGGAGTAGGGATGCCGACCAGGTGGAGGCACCTACCATCGACCCGATGGTCATCTCAGCCACGATTAGGCCGGCATTTGTGAGAAGGATACTGATTGATTGCGGGAGTTTTGTTAATATTATCTTCAAAAAGGCATATGACCAAATGAAGATGGAGGCGAAGGATCTAAAACCATCTAAAGTCTGCATTCACGGCTTTAAGGGTGCAACCACTGATGCGATAGGTTTCGTTGAATTGTCAGTTGAGTTAGGAGAAGGTGAACGTAGGAGGGTACGGATCCTACCGTTCATTGTTTTAGATGTTGATTCCCTATATAATATGTTTTTGGGCCGACCGGCTCTGGCAGAGTTTAGGGCGGCTTTGGCCCCATGGTGTTTAACCTTGAAATTTATGACGGATTGAGGAGTTGGTGTAGTGCATGGCGATCAAACGACTGGTCATGCATGTTATGTGACTGAGCTAAGAGAGGCCCAATGAAGAGAGAAGGGAAAGGTTGTGGACAACTCTGTCCGCATCTATGTTGCTCAAAATTGACAAGTAGTGCCCGAGCCTTGGCTCGGGTAGCAGGGTCGGATCTATAGAGACATAGATCCGAGAAACGATGATGAAGAACCCAAGGAGGCTAAGGTAGCACCGGTTGAACTGACAACTGACATTCTAGTCAGCCATGATGACCCATCACGGGTGCTTAAGATTGGATCACAACTCACCTCCTCGATGACTGAGGATCTTACTGATTTCCTACGAGCAAACCTGGATGTTTTCGCTTGGACCCACTCTGATATGTGTGGGATTTCTCCCACCATCGCAAGTCATATGTTGAACATTGACCCGAAGTATGTGCCAGTGAAGCAAAAAAGGAGAGGTATGGACCCAGAGAGGTTTGCTGCTCTCAGAGAGGAAGTGGACAAACTCAAAGCCAATGGGTTCGTCTGCGATGCCCTCTACCCTGAATGGGTATCTAAACCCATACTAGTGAGAAAGGTGAATGGGAAATGGAGGACCTGTGTTGATTACTCAGACCTAAAAAAGGCATGCCCTAAGGATAGTTTCCCTTTACCCAGAATTGATCAGCTGGTCGACTCAACAGCAGAACACAAATTATTGTCCTTCATGGATGCGTATTCGGGATACAATCAGATCCCGATGCACATTCCAGATCAGGAACATACTAGTTTTGTCACGGACGTTGGACTGTACTATTATGTAATGATGCCTTTCGGGTTGAAGAATGCAAGAGCAACTTATCAACGTTTGGTGAATTGGATGTTCAAAGACCAGATTGGTAGAAAAATGGAAGTCTATGTGGATGACATGCTCGTGAAGTCACGGTAGTCAAACGACCACATTCGAGACTTAGCAGAGATGTTTGATATACTCAGATACTACGGAATGAAAATCAATCCATTGAAATGTTCTATTGGCGTTGCTTCGGGAGATTTTTTGGGTTTTATTGTTAATGCGTGGGGAATCGAGCTAACCTAAAAAGGATTCAGGCTATCCGCGACATACAAGCGCCCAGAACTATAAAGCAAGTACAAAGCCTGAATGGAAAGGTCGCCGCGTTGAGTCGATTCATATTCAGAGCGACCGATAAATGTATTCCTTACTTCGATGTGATAAGGAAAGGGAAGAGAAGTTTCGAATGGATGTCGGACTATGAGCATGAGTTCCGAGCTCTGGTGAGACACTTGGAGAGGCCCCCGGTTTTGTCAAAGCCTGTAAACCATGACGAGTTATATGTTTACTTGGTCGTGTCTCGGTATGGCCTTGGTTCGCGAGGAGGACCGAATTCAAAAGCCAGTGTACTATGTCAGTAAACGTCTAACGGGGGTAGAGAGAAATTATCCTAAGATTGAGAAGCTAGCCTACTGCTTGGTGATTGAATCACGCAAGCTCCGTCCGTATTTTCAGGCACACCCGATCAATGTTTATACCGATCAACCTCTACGACAGGTGCTCCAACGACCAGAACTTTTGGAAGGTTGCTCAAATGGAATATTGAGTTGAGTCAATTCGATATTACTTACCTGCCACGGAGGGCTATCCAAAGGCAAGCGTTAACAGACTTCATTGCAGAATTCACCATATCAGATGAGCCAAGTAGTGGTGACGTCGTTCCCCCCATTCAATGGAAACTATACACCGATGGGGCATCCAATGACCGTTGTTCTGGGGCTGGTGTTATTCTTGTAACTCCTAAAAACTGATTAATTTGTTATGCTTTGAAACTCGATTTCCCATCTACAAACAATGAAGTCGAATATGAAGCATTGATTGTTGGCTTGAAACTTACCAGGGAACTCGGAGTAAAATCGGTTGAAATCTTTTGTGACTCACAATTGGTGGTGTACCAAGTACGGGGAGACTATCAAGCAAAGGGGCAGAGACTTGCCCCATACCTTGCTCAGGTTCAAGAACTGTTGGTAGACCTTGAATATTACGATATTTCGCATATCCCGCGTGAACAAAATGGGGAAGCCGATTCATTGGCGAAATTCGCAAGTACTGGTGATGCACAACAGATGGGCTTAGTTCCCATCGAAATCTTACACGCCCCAAGTATAAACGAAATGGAAGTAGATTTTGTGTTAGGGATGGAAACTAAAAGTGAGTTGTGGATGACCCCGTTCAAAGAATACATGATACATGGGACTTTGCCTGAGAGAAAGAACGAGAGACGACAAGTCGTTCGCAAGGCATCGCGGTATATAATGCAGGATGGAATAATGTATCGGAAAGGATTTTCTGTTCCCTTACTTCTGTGCATCGTCCACGGCGAGATAAAGCGGGTCTTAGAGGAAGTTCATGAAGGAGAATGTAGTGACCATACTGGGGGGCAGACACTAGCAAATAAATCCTCCGCTATGGATACTATTGGCCAACCGTGAATCGAGACGCCGCAGACTATGTAAGAAGATGCGACAAATGTCAAAAGTATGCGAAAATCCCGAGAGCTCCACCGATGGAAATCACACAAATGGTTAGTCCCTGGCCATTTGCAATATGGGGGATCGATATAATCAGCTCTTTGCCAATCTCCAAAGGTGGTGCAAAATATGCAATTGTTGCGGTCGATTACTTTACCAAGTGGACGGAAGCAGATCCCTTAGCTACGATCACCACCAAGAAGGTCATTAATTTTGTTATGCGAAACATCATATGCCATTTTGGCCTCCCACGAACTATCATTACGGACAACAAAATTCAATTTGAGAGTAGGGAGTTCAAAGAATTCTGCCAAAAATATTGCATTTAGAAAAGGTTTGTGGCAGTCGCTCATCCTAAAGCCAATGGACAATTTGTAGCTGCAAATAAAATAATCAAGTCCATATTGAAAAAACATTTGGAGAAGGCTAGAGCAAGTGAGTGGATGAGCTTCCGACAACACTCTGGGCTTATAGAACCACCCACAAGTCCACGACTGGCCACACTCCATTCACCTTGGCATACGACACTGAAGCAGTTATACCCGTGGAACTTGAAGTTCCCTCTCACTGGGTAACTCATTATGATCCTAATACGAATCATGATCTCTTACTGGAATCACTGGACTTTATCGACGAGAAACGTGAAGAAGCTTATTTAAGGGCGGCTGCATATCGGCACCGAGTCGCCCGATATTACAATGAAAAGCTTCGACCAAGAACTTTCGATGTGGGCGACCTTGTTTTGAAGTGAGTTTTTCCAGTCCCATCACATATGAAACCCACATGGGAAGGTCCGTACATCATCGTACGGAAGCTTGGAGAAGGAACCTTCAAGCAAGCGACTGTTGATGGCGTGACACTCCCAGAGCAAGGAATAGCAAGCATTTGCGTCGTTATTACACTTAGTTTATTTCTTTTGCATTGTAGTAGCAATTGTTTCCAGAATTCGTTTTCTTCTGATGTTCTTTGTTTCCGACATGTAATAAGTCAATTCAATTTGTCCTTATTTTATACAATCAATAAAGGCTTGAAGCTGTTTTTCTATGTGTTATTAGTGTTTTGTATTTTTTAATTCTGTGGCAAAATAGAGTTGCATTAATCTGTCTACCGTACGAACGTGCACACAAAACTAAAAGTCGATCGACTAATGATTCAAAAATCTCTAAGTCCTCGAAGCGCGGACTAGAGTACTCCGAGTCCCCGGAGTGCGGACTAGTGTATAAACGATTCAAAAATCTCTAAGTCCCGGAGCGCGGACTAGAGTACTCTGAGTCCCCGTAGTGCGGACTAGAGTATAAACGATTCAAAAATCTCTAAGTCCCCGGAGTGCGGACTAGAGTACTATGAGTCCCTAGAGTGCAGACTAGAGTATAAACGATTCAAAAATCTCTAAGTCCCCGGAGCGTGAACTAAAGTACTCTAAGTCCCCGGAGTGCGGACTAGAGTATAAACGATTCAAAAATCTCTAAGTCCCTGAAGCGTGGACTAGAGTACTATGAGTCCCCGGAGTGCGGACTAGAGTATAAACGATTCAAAAATCTCTAAGCCCCGGAGCGCAGACTAGAGTAATCTGAGTCCCTAGAGTGTGGAATAGAGTATAAACAATTCAAAAATCTCTAAGTCCCCAGAGCGCGGACTAGAGTACTTTGAGTCCCCGAAGTGCGGACTGGAGTATAAACGATTCAAAAATCTCTAAGTCCCTGGAGCGCGGACTAGAGTACTCTAAGTCACCGGAGTGCGGACTAGAGTATAAACGATTCGAAAATCTCTAAGTTCCCGGAGCACGAACTAAAGTATAAATAATTCAAAAATCTCCACGTCATGTGGAAGCGGACTGGAACTTGCATAACCCACAAGACTTTGAATTTTAAATACAAGTCAGGTGATAAGCTAAATGATGAGAGTCTATAAACGCAAAGAAACAAAATTATATTCACTAATCAAAAATTAAGTTCCACTACTACTTTTTCGAGGTCCGAAACCAAAATCTATCTACGACGACTATAAAAAAGAAAAAATAAACAACTACATGAGTTAGGTTTATTCAGGCTGAACGAGGTATGACAAGGTGATAACTACTTCTTTGACTTTTTCTCCTTCTTCGGCTTCTTTGAAGGCTCCTCAGCCGAGCGCTTCTTCCTGGACCCTCTGCTTCCCAAAGAGGTGGTATCCGGGGGAGGAAGAGGGACATCCAGAGGTGTAGTCCCCCCGAGGAGAATTATCTTCAGGGGCCTATTTGGAGGGTCATCAAGTTCCACCACCTGAGGTTTAACCTTAAATTCGACTTTCTTTTTCTCCTCTTCCATGATTTGTTCCTCCATGCTAAGCTTCGAAGTATGTTCGGAGGCGCCTGTGATTTCGACCTCGTCATGTTCATCTCCAAGCGAGGGATTTTCAAGTTTATCATTATCTAGCGATTCGATCACTTAAGCATCGGGTCCAGGGGTATCCCCGGCGAGGAGTGTCTCAACCACTTTCTCTTCCCTCTCCATGGCGACGTCGCTCCTTGGAGTTGGTTCGGGATCAGAATGGCCTACATGAAGTCATGAAAGACAAATGTTAGAATACATCTATTACTCGCCAAAAGCGATGATTTCTTGAGCTCTAGAAGGAAAAGCAACATACCGGCTTCCAATTGACTCTCAGCTGTCTTGGGAGTCTCACCCTCAAGAATAGGGGATAGAATATGAACACCGAGCCCAGGCTTCTCCGGATCATAACCAACATGCTGTTCGGGAGGATCGAGTAACGAGCTATCGCACGGCTGAGTGGGAGGAGGAACTGGAAACTCGATGCTGGACGGGCCAGCAATATCATCCTTGCCCTTTGATGATGAGGAGTCCCTACCGAAGCGAGATTTTGCTGCAGACAAGTCGAAGGCTCATTTCCTCGAAGCACTTCCCTCACGAGAGCTCCCTCATCGACCTCTTCGACACCCAGCTCAACCTTCCTAATTTTTATCAAAGTATCCCATGCTTCGACGAATGATTCGAGGTAACCCTCGTTTAGGAAAGATAGGTCGCGATGCATGAGAACTCGCACATTATACTCGGCAATGAGCGGATCAAATAAGCATTTAATTTCCTCTCTACCGGCCTCAGTAGCAGCCTTGAGACGAGAGTCAGCTTTTGTGAGCGCCATTTTCTTACCCTCCTCGCGAGCTGCCTCCTTTAGTGCTTCCACCTTGGAAAGTTCCTCATCGAGCTTCATCTTTAAGAGTCGTGTTGCGACAATTTCATCGCAATATCATTGGGACTCTTCCTGCACGGCAGTTTTCTCTTTTTTCTCTTTGGCAAGCAGCTCCTCCAGTTCTTTAACTCACCGAGCGAGAATATCTTTTTCTTTCTGGATAGAGTCTTTCTCTAAAGCTAAAGCACCACTGCGTTGGACTGCCTCATCGATTTCCTTCTTGTGAGCGGCCTCCAAGCAACTATCTGCCTTGGTCGTTTCCTTGGCATTTTTTTGGGCGGCCTCAAGTTGAGACTTGTACAAGGATAGCTCTTTATCTTGGGCTTTGATGATATTTTGTCATGAATGGCTTCAAGTTTCAGGCAATCGATTTCGTGTTGACGTTCCATAGAAACCTCTGAAACTTTCTCCGCCAAATGAACGAACGCGTCGTGTTGAACATAGACGCCATTATTGCAGGCGATGGTGCTTTGTTTGACATGCCCTGGAATAGGATGAATCACATAAAGAAATTTCAATCCGTCGAAGCATATCTTTGGAAATGTGGCCTTAAGCTCGGCTAATTTTTCTACTGTCGATGGATCGTGTGCGGAGACTGGGGAAGTTTGCTTAGCCGGATTTACAGACTTCTTATGGGGCTCATGAGATTGCTTAGTGCTTGACGAGCCGGAGTGTTGGTCACGGGGAGCTTCGAATCGGGATCCCTTTTGAGCAGATTTTTTCCTACTGGGCTCTGACTGAGGGGGAGGATAGTTTGGATATGAGCAATGACTGTAAATTCTTCTTTTGGAAGATGGTGACTCTCTATGATGATAATCTCTATCGCCGTTGTCATACCTGTCTCATCGTCTCCCTGATCCTGAATCTCGAGAGGAATGATGGAAGATAGAGGACCCACAAATGCGGTCGAAGCCGTGTGTACGCCCCATATCACCTGCACAGAAAATCAAGTGAGGACGGGTTAGTGGAAATTATATGATGACAAAAATTTAAGTGTAGGGTGAAGTGTAAGTGTTTGTGTGTGTCCTAGT
This sequence comes from Allium fistulosum, assembly GCA_030737815.1. Lineage (NCBI taxonomy): Eukaryota > Viridiplantae > Streptophyta > Magnoliopsida > Asparagales > Amaryllidaceae > Allium > Allium fistulosum. Next base: position 335,345,186 of record CM060906.1, read on the forward strand.
GCCTCCCCCCGACGGACCAGTGTTTTTTGCTTTACTTATGGGAGTTTTCTCTCCTTGATGACGAGCCTGATCGCCTTCATTGCTCCTCGGGGGCGAATTAAGTCCTATAGCCTTTGGGTCATTGAAGCCATAATTTAGCAAGTCGTCGGGGATGGTCAGGTCTGATAGATCTTTTAGCGAACCCTCAAAATTTTGGGGAGACGACTCTTTCTCAACCGGAGTAATTGTAACTTTAGAAGTTCGTTTATTGTTTTCTTTTTCAATTTATAGGCTAGGTTCTTTTTCCTCTTCGAAGGGGGAGGCAGTTCATCGATGCCAGGTGCGTCAGTTACTGGTGCAAAATCAGAACCTTTGTTCTCATCGGTCGCTTTTGACACCTCAGTTTCTTTGATTTCACCTTCCTCAATTGTATCGGGGGCCCCTCCTACAGGGGACATCGAGGGTCCGGCCTGCTCTTTTCCCTTCTTCGTAGCGGATCCGGTTGTAGTGGCGCCAATTGGAAGGCTAGTTCGACGACCCTCCATCAATAACCAAAACTTCGAAAGCAATTCATTGGAAATAACGGATTTAATGTCCCGGTCTCTCATAGGAATAGCTCGAATGGCCTCGACGGCCTCAGAATACCCAGCGCCTTCGGGTCGTGGGCGGATACCTGTAAAAGTCGAAAGAAGTTTAGAAAGAATGCACTTCGAGCCTTGGACAAATATTAGACTAAGAATAAAACTTACTCCCTTCCAACCATCTTCTCGCAAAACCAGGGGGCAGCGTACGTAGAACCACTCTTGCTTATACTGGAAAAATTTACTCCACGCCCCCATCAGGATTTGACATTTGGAATGTGGCTTAAGAAATATGAAGGATGGGCTGTCGGACCGTCTTTTGAAGCGGTAGATGTAACGGATATCCTCAGGAGTAGGGAGTCTGAATAAGGTACTCATAAAGAGGACACAATTGTCATGAATGAACACATGACTGTTAGGGTGTAGCTATGCCGGAGCAATCCCGATATACCGTAACACTTCATGGAAAAATAAATTGAAAGGTGGCACGCTTCCGACCCAGCACATAAATTTTTTGCATGCTGTATACCCGGTTGGGGGCAGGTGAGGCCGATCTTGTCCTGATGGAACTAAAACGTCGTCGAAAGGGATTCCATGAATTGAGCACAATCGACGAAGAACGGCTTCGCTGATTTTTGAAGCTTGTGAATCAATAGGATTATCCAGAATAACGGCTACGTCTATAACATCAGGAGCTGGGCCTATAACTACAGCAGATGGATCAGGAATACCCTGTGTAGAGGTTGTCAGTGGATTCGAAGTTCCTACTACCTCCTGCCGAGAACTTGGCTCAAGCTTATCAGAAACTGTGGCAGAGCTTGATCTTCTGGACATCTCCAACGAGCATCTAGTATGAATAGATACCTATTTAAGTTATACTTGAAAGATGATCGATATCAGAATATAACAATAAAATATTCCCCCCGTGTGGTGTGTGAACTAGTGCAACCATTCAAGCATGAGTACAAAAGAATTAAAGTTCTAAAGACTGGTAAAACATGATTAAGCTTTAAACTATCGTCTTCAGAGACCGTCATCGCTGACCATCACCGACAGCTTGTCCTATGTTCGGTAGTAGAGGTCTCGGAATCAGACATTGGCATCATATATTGTGAAGGCTATTACTTGCTCTTGTTGGTTTAAATTTGTGTTTAGAATTACTTAAGCTATGGAGTTATTAATCCGAATTAAGTTCATGGGCTTATATGCTTTGGTTCTAGTCATTGTCCATTGTTTTGTGCTTAGGTGGGCAATGTGTGGTCCTGGTGTATGTTGTGTTCAAGTTAAGATAGTCCAGGAAGCCAATGCCAATCCGAATACTCGGTTCTAACACTCGGTACCGGGCCACATTTTTGTTACCGACCTAGACCTCATTAGACAGCAGGCCGAACGACCCACTCAATCACTCAAACCACCGACCCACTCTTTGGGTTCTGACCGACCCACACTCACTCCCCAATCACCGAACGGCCTCACCATAACATGTACCGAGCCACTCCTTCTAAGAATAAAGAACTACTCTATTACCAAACTCCCACCGACCCAGCTCCATTCTAATAAACTACCGGTCCATACCGTTTGTCACGCTACCGACCCACACCGTCTCTCGAATCACCGACCCACTTCATTGCCAAAATCCTATTGACCCATTCCCTTACCAAATTCCTACCGACCCACATCGCTGCCAGTGTTCTACCGACTCACGAGCACTCAGAGTGTCGAACTCGTCCTCTTCACAAAGCCCCACACACACTCTCTCTCTTTCTCGAACTCTCCGCTCTCCTTACACATGCTGTCACTACCACTATCATACTCATCTTGTTCTCATCAGGGAAGATCGAGTGCGCGTGCTTCTCGGGTCCATGCCGAGTTTAGACGAACGTGGGCAAGGAAATTATGCAAGAATTCAGATCCTTACTTACGATGTTAGTTAGAGTTGGGGCGTGTAATCTCTAGAGCTCGAATTCAAAAGTAAGTTGGAAAGTACTTGGTAAGATGGTGGAAAGAGGAGAGAAAAAGAGTAAGGGCGGTTTTGTGGAGGGAGGATGCCTCTGTTTTGAGCAAAACTGGAGAGGGTAAGTTGAGAAGTAAAAGTGGGAAGAAAGAGAAGAAGTGTAGGCCTTTATATGTGGGAATGGGAGGCAAACAGGCCTTACCCTGTGGAACCAGTCCGAGCACCTCAGTGGATTGGTGAGTGAACATGATCGAATGACACTGAGTAGACCGGACGCATGGCTTGGTGTTCGTACGCTGAGCAATCCATTTAAAAAAAAGATAGAGAAAGAAAATATAACTAAATAAAAATATATAAACGTATGCACATGATGCTAGGAAAGACCGCCATGATTCAGCCTTTATAAGATCGTATACATTCAGCTTTTGAAAAGTTAAGAACAGGATCTAAACAACGGACGATTATCTTTCTCAATGAGCTAGCTTCTGAAAGCGAAGACTGGCTGCTAATTCAAAGCACGTCATGTTGATTCACACGATGTGCTTTGTGGGGCAAATATTACCCAGCACTTTGGCCTGGCAACATGGCGATAGTCACAGAGCCTATGGTTGAACCTGGACGAGACTCAAGCTAGGAAAGGAGTGAAAGTATGATGGACCGGTGAAGCTTAAGTCTGGATCATCCTATACACCTGGGTCGATATTTTTGGTGCTGGCGCGGCCGGAGTAGTTCGATATTGTATGTAGTCAAGATGGCCCGGCCAAAGCGGGTCGGCATTGGAGTGTAGACGTGTTGGTTCGGTCAAGTTACTCAAGGAAGAGCGGCTCGGCATTTTGTGGATCGGCCTCGGAGAGTTTTGTTTCGAGTGGTTCGGCTATAACGGTTCGGCCTTGGTGGATCGGCCAAGGTACATGAAAAAGAAGTGGTTCGACCCTAGTTGTCGAGTCAGGGAAATACGATTGACAACCTTTCACTTCGGCTCAAACCATTACTTACCCCGAATCACTCACAAAAAAACCCGAGCTCAGCCAAAGTGGATCGGCGACCACCGTTCGGCCTTGGAGATTCAGCATATATGGATCGGTACACCTTGAAGAGGTTGACAATTTGTTCAGTTTACAACAGAGGGATGTGATCAACGTTTCTATACTTCGAGTCATATCACCGCTTGCCCCGAGTTCCTTGAGGATCTGCTTCGAGTTAGCAACAAGACCACCTCTGGATCGGCATAGGTGGATCGGTGGAAGAGGCTCGGCAAGACTCGTTCGGTCAGCTTGACTTACGACTATGGGCCGAGAAACCTTGGTCTTGGGCCTGCGCAGGGAGTCCAGCCTATCTTCATCTATAAATAGAGGGTCAAGGGTACGGTTAAGGGGACCTTTTTTCGGGAACTCCAGGGATACTCTGCCATTATTTGCATTCATCTCTTTTCCGTTCTTACTTGCATTCAAGTTGTTTGTTTACGGATTGTATCTGTACTCAATTGATCAGAAAAGTAATAAAGATCATATTCAAAATGAACGTAGGCAGTTACGCCGAACCACTATAACTCTGGTGTTTCCTTTTCTGTTTATTTTGCATTTAATTGAGTTATTTCTCCGTTTCAATTTACTTTCTTCATTAATCTCTCTACACAAATCTATTCAAGGGTGTTAGTGACCAATTCTGGTGTTAACAATTATCATCTCCTAACAACAACTTCATTAATAATCATCTTATATATATATATAATATAATTTAGGTAAAATTATTCCATTTATCGATTTTTAAAACAATATTATGTTGACTTGGCTCGTTTAAGTGTTTAGAAACCCCTATCGATAACACGGCGTCCCACGTATCGACCAGAATTCATATACAACTCAATGGATAAGTAAACACAATATAAAACTATTTTTAACACTTATAAGTACACGCTTTCATACACACACACACACACAGAGGCTCAAACAACTCATTCTAGGGTATTACTACCCTATCTCTAATGAGTCAAACCCCACAAAGCTAAGGTTATCGCTAAACTAAAGCTCTGATACTAACTGTGATGACCTATATTTCGGAAGGTATAAATCGACAATAATCCACACATGTCCAACTTAAACAATCCGGAACATAAATAATCATTGGGGTTAATTAAGTAAAATAAGAAATGAAGAAGAAAACAAACACAGAATCTCGCAGCGGAACAACAAAATATAATAATCAAATAAATACTTCATGAAGCTGTTTATATTATACATTTGATTATAATCTATATAATATTTATCAAAGTTATATATACATCAGGGATAAATAAATAATGCAGCAGATTAGCATGATACAGAGAATAATAATAGTAATAATATACCAAATCTTCGTCTTCGTCCTCTAGAAAAATGATCTTCAATGCGTTGAAAAACTCAGGGCTGACCCGAGCGTAATGAAAAACAAAACACTCAAGTCAGGACTAAAATATTCTTATGTGCATCAAATTGATATTGCATATAACATGAGTGTCGTGGTGCCAAAGATGTTTACGGGGTTTCACATCTCCTATCCAGTGTACAACATGCATGCAATAACTCAAGAGATGTTACAGGATTTTCCATCTCTTAAGGATCCGTCAAATTATTTATATATAGTAGAATACGCTACATATATAATGTCTAATCAGTAAAATAAATATTTTTCTTAGCGTTAAGGCTTTACATTGATCTCCCTTAATGCATTTTTAAGCATTAGCGTACTGTTTGCATTTGACACAACCAGTAGCACGTCGGTAGTCAGTGATGCGCCATGATATGACAACACTAAACCAAAATCGTAGGGGTCTCATATAGGGATAAAAGTATGACAAGGCACATGAAGCAATGTCCAAGGTAGGATACTACCAGTTCGGGTCGCAGGGCTGGTGGTAACGCATCGTAGCCATAACCGCCCACCGCATCCATCCATCCCATATCGAGTCAAAGGGAGGCTATACCAAATCAAGGTGCACCAATCGAAACCAACTACAAGAGTAATAATATGGATCGAGTCCAATAAAATCGAAGAACGGATGTCCGCTAGGGGTAATTAGCCCACTTGGCTCTGTTAAGCCATCCTGTTTTAGTCATTTCAAATTGGCACAAGTGCCGGGGTCTATCCATCATCTATCTCTCTTTCTTCAAATCTAGTAAATGACGCCAAATCTAACCACTTCATTCTGGAGTCTCCTCCGCGTACACAGTCGTTAAAGTGGTTCCAATATTGATAGAGAGTATGCCAATAAGAGGCCCCGGTCTCTTTAACAACCAAACGTCATTTTTCACACCGGTCAATACTTTTACATTTCGAAACGATTCATATTTGATATAAGAATATCATATTCACTTCAAAATCAAATTCATTTCGAAATCATCATATTTACTCAAAATATACCATTTCACTTCAAAATCATTTTCGCCTTAATATCTCGATTTCGCTTCCAAAATTGTTTCGAATTTCAATTTAGGTTATAACTTCATTTAAATCCAATTCGTATTTAAATCCATGATTTAAGAATAAACAGTTCTCACTCTGACCAGTTTGAAATTTTGAAAATAGCTTGAATAGTTTTAAAATAGTTAAATAGTTCAAATAGTTAATATAGGATAGTTTGAGTATTGAAAATGGTTTATATAGTAAAATAGCTTGGAAAATAAAGATAATTTGAATATTTAAGAAGATAGATTTTAAACAGTTTATATTAAAATAATTTATTTGAAAATAGTTTCAAAGTCAAACTGATTCAATTCCAAATCTTCCAATTCAAATCAATTTCAATTTCCATTTTAAATCGATTCAATTCTGATTTCAATTCGAATTAACTTCGATTCAATTTTAATTCAAATCAATTTCAATTTCGATTCCAAATTAATTCAATTTCGATTTCAATTCCAATTAATTCAATTTCAATTTCAATTCCAATTAATTTCAATTCAGTTCCAATTTGAATTAATTTCAATTCAATTATCAATTTTAAACCATTTCGATTTATATAAATTCGAGTTCGATTTTCAAAATATCGATTTAAATCCTTAAATCAAATTAACCTTCAATATTCAATTTAACATCCAAATCTTCAAATATAATTCAATTCCGATCTTAATTTTGAAATATCGTTTTAAATTACGTTTACTCAGCAATATTTCAAAGTTCGAATAAAAGTTCAATCTTTTAAAACAAATCAATTTACGAGATTCAAATCATATTTCGATTATAACCTCAAAATCTCAACTTCCATTATTTAAACAATCCATGTTACCAAATTTAAATTTCAACATTTCGAGCTCAAGTTCGAAAATAATTCGATTTCCTTAAATTCGATTTTTACTCCTTTAAATCAAATCATTTAAATAATTTCTAATCAAAAATTTAAAAATCGTTTAATTTAACCAATCTGGTGTCCGTATATAATTTTCTATCATATGGCCAAGTGAATAATTATTTCGATTTAATTTTTAGGGATGGATATATATCATTTCAATCCAAATCACAGTGTCATAGGCATATATCATTTCAACCTATTTCTTAATTTTATTTAAAATAATTCAAATAACCATTATATACTGCCAAATGATATCTAGGGTGATAACGGAATATATATAAAATAAATAAACATCCAACCATCTAATATATCAACCAACAGCATTCAGTTTCAATCAACATCAATATCGGGTATTTCACTAGCAGTTAAATTCCAATTTCAAATTTAACTGTCAATTTTTAATTTCTACAATCAATTCATATGTCAATTCCATTTCAAACAACAGTCGATAAAATTAGATAACTTCACGATTTCAATTTAACGAACATAAAAATATTATAGTACGTCGTGAGCGTTAAAACACCCACCTTCGTTCGAATCTGAAAATTCGAATGAAACGAATTGCAACAATTTCAACTCCATAGCATAGACAATGCCAATACGATTTCAACGCAATTCATTACGTCCGAATTGGACCTCGTACGAGAAAGATATTTAATAATTAATACAACGATTTTAATTAACATATAAATTAAAAAAATAATTAAAACTTAAAACAAAACCTCTATGTTGCACCCCTCCCAAGCACGTGCTTCCTCTCCTTTCTTCCAGATCGCATCATCGCGACATTATTTATTTTTAATATAGATCGATCGCCAGCTGAGCTCGCCGCCAAGCCAGCAGCCACCGTCGTTCATCACGCGACGCCCATCACCTCCAAGCGCTCGCGTGTGCATATGTACCACCACCTCGCAGAAACTCTAAACTGTGCCAACGCCGCCCCTTTAGTTCGCCTCCAAACCGCGACTCCTGTCAGGCCGCACTCGCGTCCACCTCCTCGATCGCGACTCGTTCTATTTATTTATTTTTTATTTTTTAAATCGGGCAGCAGTTGTTTTTTTTATGATGGCTGTGATTTGAAATACGGAAGGGGAGAGATACAGGAATAGACATAAGGCAGCGGGGTGTACGTATTGTCGAGGAAAGATGGGAACGGAAATATAAAATATTATATTCGAAAATATCTAACCAATTTGCCCAGAAATATTCCAAACTCTAAATGACTCGTGCCACTTGGCGTTCATAAGGTTTTACCCCTATTCCGAATACAATTGAACTAGTTTCGAGGCCTAATTCGATCGTATTCAGAAGATAGTTTTTCAAAATCAATTTATTTTAATTAAACTCTGAAATTAAATTCTACGCGTTTCAAGCTCGCACGACCAAACGATAAGTCTGATCGCTATGAAACTTGAAATCCCATAATAATTCACTATTACAGATCTGATGAAACTAGTTTCGTCGAAATTCGAGACAGTGGCCAAAATGGCTATTTTTACTCGTTAATTATAATATAAAATTCCAATTTCTAATTATTCACTTTTAAATCCAATTTTAAATGCTAAAAATCTTCATTCATATTTAAATAAAATTTAAATCAATTTTGGATATCATTTCCATTCACATTAATTCAAGATTCAATTACTTAAACAATTTCCAATATTAAATTTAAACAATTTAATTATTCAATGAATTACGTTATTTCAAATATAAGTCTTTTAACTTATAAAATTTACCTTTAAAACGAATTCAAATAATAAATAACTACTTTCACTTTATAGTAATTCAATATTTATTATTCAATTCTTTCTATTGATTATAACCACATTAAATACATAGAATTTCATTTCAATATTTATTATTGCCAAAATCATTGAAATTGATTATCTCAAAATTTTATTAAAGTTCATATTCAATAAATACACTAATAAATCCTTTAGTTTTTTTTATTTTTAATCATTTTTATTCAATATTCATATTAAATTTAATAATTTAAAATAGTTAAAAATACGGGTCGTTACAAGAATCGAGGCAGGTTAGATGACAAAAGTGGGAAGTACATCTTTAGTGGTTACGATACCAACTCCAAAGGCTACAAGCTCTATAACCCTAATATGGGGAAGACAATCATTAATTGAGATGTTGTGTTTTATGAAGAAAGGGAAGTGGATTGGAGACCTCATAATGAAGATAATAACTTCTTTCTACACTTTGTAGAAGATGACATGCAACAACCAAAGATGGAACAATTAAGAGAGGAGTCTGCCACCCCACCAGCTTCATCAACCACGAGTTCTTAAGAAGATGAAATCTCAAGTGAAAGGGCTCCACACTTTAGAAGCCTTTAAGAAATTTATGAGGTAATCGAAACTCAAGATAATCTTACTCTCTTTTATCTAGTTGTGGATTGCGAGTCCATGTACTTCCAAGAAGCTTTACAAAAGAAGAGTTGGAGAAATGATATGAATGAAGAAATAAAAGCAATCAAGAAGAACGACACATGGTATTTAGCTTCAGTTTCAAAAGGGCATAAGGCGATCGGTGTGAAGTGGATGTACAAAGAAAAGAAAAAATGCCAAAGGAGAAATTGAAAGGTACAAGGTGAGATCAATGGCTCAATAATCAATAGTTAATAAGATAAGTTTATTTGGAATTAGGTTATTAAGGCATGAGGAAAGAAAAAGTGGATCCAACACTCTTTAATAGCTTGGTTGGAAGATTGCAATATTTAATGTGCACAGGACCCGACATCCTGTATGTGTTAAGATATGTCCTTTGATACACAGAGAATCCAACAAAACTCATTTGAAGCGGCAAAGATGATTCTTGCCATATGAAAGGGACAACAAAGTTTGGCTTGTACTACTATTTTTTGATAATTACAAGCTTGTTGGATATATCGATAGCGATTGGAGTGGATATATAGATAACCGAAAGCGCTATGGCTTTGTGTTCTACATGGAGATAGAGCCTTCACATGGATGTCAAATAAGCAGTTGATTTTTACTCTTTCCACATGCAAAGCGGGGTACGTGGCTGCTTCATCATGTGTTTGTCATGCAGTTTGGTTACGAAACCTGTTAAATGAGTTGAATTTGCCACAAGAGGAGCTGACCAAGATTTTCATGGACAACAAGTCAGTAATTTCTTTGACCAAGAACGTAGTCTTCCATGATCGAAGCAAACATATTGATACACGCTATCATTACATTAGAAGTGTGTCATCAAAAAGGATGTGCAACTAGAGTACATGAAGATGCATGATCAAGTAGCTGATATCTTCACCAAGCCTCTCAAGTATGAAAATTTTGTCAAGTTGAGGAATTTTCTTGGAGTAGCAAAATCAAGTTTAAGGAGCAGGGTGTTGAAATATTAACGATTTTAGATTCTTTTTTTGTCTTGATTATTTGATGTAATAAGCTCAATTCGTAGAAACATGTTCTAGAGAAGTTTTATCTAGAAAGTTTTTTCTTGATAAGTCCATAGAATTATGTAGAAAATAAGATAAGTTTAGACATGTGGAGAATATTATAGAGAGTTAATCATGAGCCTTAGATTGAAGTTGTGATGATAAAATCCTAACCATTGTTTGGGTGATGCTACTAGTATAAATATGGGTGATGTCTTTGTGTTTGTATCAAGCCAATAAAATACAAGTTTAATTCAATAATAAGAGGTTTCTTCCATCCAAATAATCTCTCCATCTTTCTCCTAAAATATTCAATATTCTCAACCCATTAAATTGGATTGTTTTAAGGAGTCTAGCTTTTTTCCAGTTATATCCCTAGTAAACATATTGAAAAATTAAACATCAAATTCAAAACTAAACTAAAGAATAAATATAAGGATAAATATGTAATATCACTTTTGTGAAGACCTTTTTAAACCCGTGTATATTAAACTCCAAGCCGTGTTGATTGTTTATAAAAATACTTCATATATACTAATCGAAATCACTACCATCGTTAACAGTAAAAATTGATACTCTCAAAAGAACTCATAAACGATGCTACAAAACTCTCAAGCGGAACATATAATGATTATTTTAATACAATTTTCATAAAAAAATGTTAATTTAATTTTCAAAATAAATCTCTAATACATTAAATATGAATATATGATTTAACATGTGAATAAATACTTATTCATACAAAATGATCTTATGCAACTTCAATAAAAAATTAATTAATTATTATTTATTTATTTTCTCGTTGAAAATTACACCCTTTACCCTGTTGCATAACGCACATGATCCAACACTAAAGGCACTGCATTTTGCTATTACAAATGAATGTTACTATTCATTCCATAATTTCCACTGAAAATTACCCAAAAAAAGTTAAGTTTCAATTGGCAACAAGTTGTCGACCGTCATTCATTGCTATCGGCAACTTGCTGCCGATTGTAATGAAGAAATTTAAAGTTTTTTCATTACAATCGACAGCAGGTTGCCGATCGTAATGAATGATGGTCGACAACTTTTTGTCGATTGAAACCAATAATATTTTTGGTTAAAAATAAGCCCAAGTTATGTGGTGGATATCAACGCTCTAATACAAATCGCCCTCTAAAGAAGATGTACAACCGCAAATATTTACCCTATTTGAACTGGTGGCTTACAATGTACTGCTGCAGACATAACAACGCGGAAGATTGAGAATTTGTTGATATCATTTACTATTTAGAACTGATATTAAGAGGATGGTGTCACATTCCCCCAGTAATCAGAAATCTACCGTTTGAGTCAAAGCCATAGGGATTGAGCAGTGCTAAATGCACCACGCTATGAGCTTCTTTTTACTCATTCTCCATTTTACCCAGCACTATACACACTATACGATTACACACTTCAAAATACCCATCAATTATTTTCATGCTAGTCATTCAGCAAACAACTTCATTCTGTCGAACGGCCTTCTACTGCCGAACCTAGCTGGACATTTTCCAAATTTTATACTACCGATCGTATGTGTTGTTTGTGGTGCATTTAGCATAATCGAATTTGATAATAGCGAAATATTGTATTTATTAATTATAGAAGATCAGAAAGTATTGAGATAAAAAGAGAATGATATTGTATTTATCAAAAATGAAAAGACTGAATAGTTTACAATTCTCTACAGCTTGTTATATATAATACATTGCAGTGTTGGGCTTGTTTATACAACCAAGGCCCAGACCCGGTATAAAAATAGATACAGAAGCCTTTGTATCTTCAGTAGATCAATACGAGAGCATTTCATTTTCTAACTTGCCCCCTCAAACCGACATTAGGGTTTTCATGTCTGCTTCTCTTGTGCCGCCTCAAAAAAATTGATGATTTCCCTTAATAGATCCGAGTCAAAATTTGATCTGTATACTTCAATCTGCTTTAGGAATCAGAGCAGACGATAGATCTACTGGTGCAAGTGTTGAAGTTTTCTGACTTTCGTTCGATGAACGTTGATGCTCAGATGATAGATCTGCTGGTGCAAGTGTTGAAGTCTCTGACTTTCGTTCAGCGAACTTTGATGCTTCTTCAGATTCGGTTGGATTTGTGAGACTCGTGACTACCTTCAGTTCTTCCCTGAATCTGATGAAGTTTTGCTTTGACAAGGCCTTGGTAAGTGTGTCAGCCCTTTGGTAAGCTGATGGTAAGTGATTTACTTGCAATTTCCCTTTCTGTATTTGTTCTCTGACGAAGTACAAATCTATCTCTATATGTTTCGTCCTTGAGTGTAAAATTGGATTTGCTGACATATATACTGTGCTTTGATTGTCACACCATAATGTTGGTTTGGCTTGTGATTTGATGTTTAGTTCATGTAGTAAAGACTGTATCCACATTATCTCAGCAGTTGCACTTGCAACGCTTCTGTATTCGGCCTCAGTGCTGGATCGTGAGATTACAGCTTGTTTCTTTGAGCACCATGACACTGGATTGTCTCCTTTATATATACAATATCCAGTAGTTGATCTGCGATCATCTGGATTGGTTCCCCAATCTGCATCAGTGTATCTAGTTATATTTAAATTGTTGCTTTTCTTCATTAGTAGTCCATAGTCTATAGTTCCCTTTATGTATCTCAATATTCTTTTTACTGCTTTCCAGTGATCATCTTTTGGTTCCTGCATCAATTGACAAACTTTGTTAACACTGAAAGATATGTCTGGCCTTGTAATGGTTAAGTATTGTAAAGCACCAACAATACTCTTGTATTGTTTAGTGTTTGTTATGTTTTCTCCCCTGTTTTTAGATAAGTATTGATGGCTAATCATTGGAGTAGGCTGAGGTTTGGCATTGTCCATCTTGGCCTTCTCCAATAGCTCTAGAATATACTTTCTCTGACTGAGGATGATCTTTGAATTTGATTTCCTCTTAACTTCTACGCCTAGGAAGTAGTTTAGTAGACCCAAATCTTTGATGGAAAATTCTTTGTCAAGATATTGAGCAAGATTTTTAATTTCATTCTCATCATTTTCTGTAACAACCAGATCATCAACATATATTAGAATATACACACTTGTCTTATTGTTGTTTTTAACAAATAAGGAATTGTCTGATTTTATAGACTGATAGCCAAGATAGATTAGTGTGGCTTTCAGTTTATCAAACCAGACTCTTGGGGCCTGCTTAAGGCCATATATGGCCTTTTTCAGTTTGCACATATGACTTGTATTAACTTTGTACCCTTATGGTTGCTCCATGTATATTTCTTCCTGTAATGTTCCATTCAGGAAAGCATTATTAACATCATATTGTCTAATGTTCCACTGATTATATAGAGCAATACTTAGAATAATTCTTATGGTGGTTGGTTTGACAACAGGGGAAAAGGTCTCATTAAAATCAAACCCATATTGATGTGTGTAGCCTTTTGCTACCAGTCTTGCTTTGTATCTTGACACTGATCCATCAGGATTCTTTTTTAATTTGTATGTCCACCTACATCCAATGATGTTTTTATTATCTGGTGGGTGTACAAGTTCCCATGTGTTGTTCTTTATCAATGCATTGTATTCTTCATCCATTGCTGCCTTCCAGTTATTGTCTTTTGCAGCTTGTTTAAAGTTTTCCGGTTCATCTAGATTTGATGCAGCTGTGTATACTTTTGGTTTAAAGATTCCACTTTTTGACCTTGTAACCATTGGATGACCAGTTCTGTTCTGTGGTGATGCATCTGTACTAGTTTGATTATTTTCTGATTGTACTGGTATGCTTTCTGTTTCTCTTTCATCAACTGACTCTGTTTGATGTCTTGAATTTGCAGGAGTTTGACTGAGATAGCTGGGTGAGCTTGATGATTCATGACCCTGTCTGTTTGACATAGTGAGTTGTGGATCTTGACCCTCAGCAGTCCTTTCAATCAGCACAGGATGGAAGTCATCACTGTAAACAGGTATACTAGGTACAGAATGCTTTGAATTCTGTATCTTTTGAGTTGTTTTTATACCTGTATTCTTAAAGGGAAAAACATGCTCATTGAATACAACATGTCTACTTGTTATAATTTTGCCACTTTCATCTAGACATTTATATCCTTTTTGATTTGACCCATAACCTATAAAGGTACATGATTTAGCCCTGAAGGACAATTTATTGTTGTTGTATGGTCTTATGTAGGGAAAGCACAAACACCCAAACATTTTCAAACTCTGATAATCTGGCTTAACACCTAAAAGCTTTTCTACTGGACTGATTCCTTTAATATTTTTTGTGGGTAGTCTATTGATTAAGTGTACAGCTGTATTAAAAGAACCAGGCCAGAATTTTAGTGGTAACGATGCTTGAGCAAGCAGTGTTAGTCCAGTTTCGACTATGTTTCTGTGCTTTCTTTCTATTAGACCATTTTGTTCAGATGTATAGGGGCATGTGGTTTTGTGTACAATTCCCTTCTTAGCAAGGTAATCTCTAAGGGTTTTGTACTCAGTACCACCATCTGACTGAATAATTTTAACTTGATTGCCAGTTTGCTTTTCAGCTAATGATATGAAGTGTATCACTGCATTATAAGCTTCTGATTTGGCCTTTAAAAAATAAATCCATGTATATCTAGAGTAAGCATCAATAAAGGATATGTAATATTTATAACCATAGTCAGAATAAATTGGGGCAGGTCCCCATAGATCAGTTGCAACTAATCTAAAGGTTTTGAATACTTGGTTAGTGAGTCATTGAAGGGTAACTTATGACTTTTCCCCATTTGACAATATGTACATACATATGGCAAGGAAATATTACCAAATACAATATTATTTTTCACAAGTACTTGTTTCACAACATTTGTGTTTGGGTGGCCAAGTTTGTAGTGCCACAAATCAAACACATTTCCCCTTTCTTTAGACTGACTCATTTCACCTATATTACAACACCTTTGATTTCTCTCACATTTGCTACTATTTTTGAGATTGAATCTGTATAGACCTTTGACTGCTTCACCCTGCAAAAGATTTTCATTGGTTAGTATGTCTTTAACTAAGCAATAATCAGGATAAAATTCAAAGTATACATTATTGTCTTTTGCAAATTGTGACACACTCATAAGGTTTTTCTTTATTTTTGGTACTCTCAACAAATTGTTTAAATATAGTTGTCTTTTCCCATTAATACTGGTTCTTCCAGTGTGAGTAATGTTGACTGACTCACCATTCCCCATGCATATGGACTGTTTACCTCTATATTCTTTATTGCCAAGATTTAAGTTGTCAATATTATTTGTTATATGGTTGGTTGCTCCTGAGTCTGGGTACCAGCCTTCATCATGTATGTGTTCTGATGTTGTGGTTGTGCTTTGATTGACTTCACCATTGTTGATAGTGTTTGATTGTATTTGAGCCATATTAGCATTAGACTTTCCATTTCCTTGATTGTTTTGATTTTGATTTGGTACATAGTTAGCATTGAATCTGAAATAGCATTTAACAGCAGTATGACCACTTTTCTCACAGATTTGACATTTGGGTCTGTTGTTGTTGTTATTCCACCTGCCTCTACCTCTAGATCTGTTTGAACTACCTCCTCTCTGGTAAGATTGACCTTGCTTGTTTTGATTCTGGCCTTTGTTTCTAGAGTTGGAGGCATAGTTGATTGACAGATCTGTTTCTTGGGATCTTTTATGATCTATTCTTGCTTCATGTGCAAGAAGTGTGGCATGTACAAACTGTACAGGTGGTAAACTTGGTTGTGAAGACACAACTGCAACCACAGCTTCATATTCCTCACTGAGTCCATTCAGAATACTTAGAACTTGCTCTGTTTCAGACACTTTGTGTCCTGCTGCTTCTAACATATTGCAAATGTTGTTAACTTGTGAAAGATAGTCTCTCATTGGCTGATTTCCTTTAGTAATATTTTGCAATTGTCTTTTGTAATGCATGATTTTTGCAGTAGACTGAGTATTGAATATCCTTTCAACAGTGATCCATATATCATTTGCTGATTTGCATCCTATGACTTGAGACAGTAACTTTGTGTCAATTGATGATAGTAGCCAGGAACTTATCAATCTGTCTTGTCTATAGAATTTTGTGTATTCTTCATTACTGATCATCTTATTTTGTGAATCAACGATGAATTTTGGAGGAGTTGATACTGAACCAAGAATAAAGCCTTCTAATCCATATCCTTGCATAGCTGTTTCAACTTGTAATTTCCATAAGAGATAGTTGTCTTCCCCTAGATGCACAGTGATCAGCTGGCTTTGAGGACTGATGACTGTCTTGATCAGCTTTTCTGTCGCATCAGTGAACTGTGGTGGGTTGTTGGTGTTATCTGAAGTTGCTGAAGTATTATCTCCTTCAGCCATGATTAAGGAATTCGATGACTTGTGCAAGAAAATCAATAGTTCAGAAAAATTTACTAATTCAAGATCACTCTAATACAGACAAGAACAGGTTTGTTGCAGCCAAGATTCAAATGATGAGTTTGTTCTGATGAATCTTGGCATGGCAATTGCTTTCTTTAAGTCTTTGACTGCTTTCTTGAACTAATTTTCTGATTTTCTGAATTTTCTTGCAAGAATTTGCTTGAACTTTTGATGAAAAGCTTGTTGCAACCAGAAATCTAAATGATTTCCTAGTATGGTACCTGTTTTTCACAAAATATTGCAAATTCTATAATTAACCCAAATGATGAGATATAATCTGATGGGTTAAGATGTCTTCAGATGATGATTTCTTTCTGATGAAGAATCGTGTGTTGATCATGTATCAAGATCACTGCTGTTAGGTCTCAGAGATTGCTTTGAATTCTTTGAATTCAATTACTGATATTGTTGCCGTGAGGCTTGAACATGCTCTGATACCATAATGGAATTTGATAATAGCGAAATATTGTATTTATTGATTATAGAAGATCAGAAATTATTGAGATAAAAAGAGAATGATATTGTATTTATCAAAAATGAAAAGACTGAATAGTTTACAATTCTCTACAGCTTATTATATATAATACATTGCAGTGTTGGGCTTGTTTATACAACCAAGGCCCAGACCCGATATAAAAATAGATATAGAAGCCTTTGTATCTTCAGTAGATCAATACGAGAGCATTTCATTTTCTAACTTAGCACTGCTCATAGGGATCTTAGTTGCTCCCGTTACTATAAGTTTATTTCTTCTCACCAATTTTCTGTTTCGTTTCGTATTAGTTTCTTTTTGTATTTTGGATTCAAAGTTGGATTTTTTTTAATAAATTGTTTACTTTGCATTTTGATTTAGGGTTACAGGTTTTGACGTTTATTTTAGGACCCAAAAAAAAATTCTGTAGTTGATGGGGCAGATTAAATATAGCCGAAACAAAATTGAATATAATCATAATCAGTTACACCATTTTAGCTATCATCATTACAAGTGAGAAATAGAGTTGCTGATTACTAGCACAGTGGAAACATGATGATACTGGATAATACATGCAGTTTGTAGAATGCTATAGATCATAATGTAATAAAACTAAGTTGAGAGGTCATGTGTAACTGAATCATTGTGACTTGTTCAGGTTTAGTTTATTGTTCTTGTGGTATAAAAATTCTATAAGCCTCACCATGGAAAAAACTTCAATATTTCATATTTAGAATTTAGACTTTAGAGACATGGTATGAGTAAGCATTCGACGCTCCTACTACTTGGATATTACAAGTATTTACAACTACTCTCCTTAAAAAGCACCTGTAATCGATCATTTGGAAACATATATCAAGTTATCAACTTTTATATCCTGTTTTATACGTACGTACATACATACATATATACATACATATATATATATATATATATATATACATATATATATATATATATATATATATATATACATATATATATATATATACATATATATATATATATATATTATGCCTGGCTCAACCACCTCCACTACATAGATCAAGTCAAGACATGTGATTATGTTTTTTTAAAAGGTCTCAATGGGTATGGGTTAATATTTGAATACAAATCGTAGAGGTAAAGTAGCAATGTGGAACTTCAGCTATACTTCATTTTGTAGGCGTTATGTGAGTTGTCCATCTAAGCCATACTAGAATGTTACATGTCATATATGTTTTATTTTTATTAATTAAGTGACAAAAGAGACATGCCATAACTTTCAATCTACAGTTAAGCTTAAGTTAATTATTGAAACTAAACATAATATTCAAATTTTATGTCTACATTCTCACGTCATTATCAGTTAATAACATGTTTTAAATGCTTTTAGGAAGATAGGTTCATGACATCGAGTAACTTAGATTAATGCAATCACATTTTATGTTCAAATCGATGATTTGGAAAATCATTGTTTGCAACACCATCTACATTTTATTTTATGTTCAGATCGAGCTACCTTTACAACTGATTAACTTCTTAACATATCAGTCCCAAAGAAAGTGTGCTAGAGTTTGGTAAACCTCAAATGGTTTCCACGTGTGATTTTGTGTTTTACTAGTATCTCCTTTCACAGGTCTATATGCCTATTCATATGTGTGTTGGTGTCTGCATGTTTTTAATGCACACGAACAGTTATATATCTTGTTGCCTTCCATGCCACGTAACTGTTGGGGTGTCTCGCATTATATGTGGGTAATGGACGCACATTGAAAAAAAGAATAGTCTCACATCGTTGAATTAACGAACGTGGTAAGGTATATAAATGAGTTTGATCATAGGTAACAATAAGAGATTCCTTTTATTAAAAGGTTTTAAAAAACTCTATATCGCTCCACGGAGTGATGTGCGGACATGTGTCAACAGTAACTCTGTGCTTTTTTTAGAAGCATTCTCGTTGAGATTTTAGGACATAGTGCTCAGTTTTTGACAAGCTTAATTACTTAATTGAATTGCATTTGATTACCTACGGTTATACATGATATCCTATACTTAGAAAATGTATTCGGGCAGTTAATAACCTGCAGGTCAAATGTTGATCAGTTATCTGTTAGAAAATTCATCATATATAGCGCGACCTTTCTTTTTAAACTCTATGCTTGGGAAAGGATCCTTAATATATACGTAGAGTTTGACAAATTTGACTTGTGACGTTCACTGGTTTGATTTGCCCACTTTTTTATACATCCTTGTAAGAAGGTAGTTTGATAATTTTAGGTAAATTTATTATAAAATCATGTCTTGTTTCATATAAATCTATATATGCATATTTATTTAAGATGGAATTAATTTAAAGGACAAAAATTTGTATATTTTTTGCCTTAAGGACACGACTTCAATATTTTATCCACAAGGACAAACATTCTTTCAAAATTATTCATAAGGACAAACATTCTTTCAAAATTATTTATAAGGACAAACATTTTTCCAAAACTGCTACTGAACTAAAAACTGATACCTAAAAACTGCTACCGATAACTACAAACTGATACCTAAAAACTTAAAAACTGATATCTAAATAAAGTTGTCCTTCAGGTTAAAATACTGAAGGTTTGTCCTTAAGGATAAAATGCTGAGAAATTTTGTCCTTGACAATAATTTCCTGTTTATTTAATGCTCAAAGCATAGTTTTTGAATTTAATATGTACATTCTATAATTGCGCAAGTACAATTTCCAGTTTAAATTTATGCATTTCATAAATGACAAATTTTCAAATTAAATCTCCAGAAAAAACTTATTTCAACTTTAGGCATGAATCGAAACTTATTATAAAAATAGGTCTTGTTTTGCGCAAATATGAATTATGCAAGTGTATTTTTGTTTTAAAAAAAAATTGTATTTGCACAAATTCGGATTGCGCAAGTGTTATTTTAAAAAAAATCAAAAATTTGTGCTTGGCCATTTATGGATTGCACAAATGTAATTTCTGAAAAAAAAAATTTATACTTATGCATATTTGAATTGCGCATGTATAAAATGCTAAAGTAATAAAAAAGAGGCATATTTTGTAATAAGTTTGAAACAATACATAATATTGAAAATGAGTTTTTTTTTTGTCTAATTTGAAAATTTGTCCTTTCATAAATCACTAGTGTATTTATTGGTGCCTACGGAGAGACTTATTCTTGTAACATGTTTTTGATGTTATTTTTTTCTACAATAATTTAATTTGGGGGTCTCATTTATAAAATGAACCTTATCCATGAATTATTTAAAAAAGAAAAAGAAAACCATTTCCGACACTACCAAAAGTTCATGCTATGTTGTACCATTTCATCATTCTTTTGCTTCACATATCACGATTTTATTTCTTTTTTCATCCTTTCACACCTCACGTGTCAAATTCATTTTAAATATTGGTAAGTCTTGATCATCAATTAAATTATGCAACGAATGATTCAAATTCAATTGGACGCATGAGGATAGAGAAACTGAGAATACAATAATCGAGCTGCACCAAACATGTCATATAATGATGGTAATATCATTACCTGGGAAGTAAAATTTTGAATGATGATAATGAAAACAATAAACACTATTATATTTCAGATATTTCTTTATCTTGGTTTCTTACAACTTTCGAATAATGCACATAAAAAATACTACTGCCATCCAACTTGTTATAATCTTTTGCGAACAATACTGGCAGACAGTTGGAAAATGGAACCCTTTATTTGTATACAATAATCAAATACAAAATAGAATCATGACAACTTCTTATTTAAAACTCCTTCTATTGACCCAGCCAAAGCAAAAAGGCTAACAAGTAAGCTCCCGATGCTAAAAATTCTAAGCATTACCCATTTTCTTGTCCAAGGTTTTATTTCTTGCTGCGCAAAATACATCTCTACTGGAAAATACACAGCCATTGGCCAATAGTTTATTGCCCCAATAATCCCTAATACTTGATTGAAGTATGGAAATAGCATTGCTATTCCTGTAGTTGATGCAACAAAAAGTGTTCTGTAGAATAATCTTAGTAGATTTAGTCTATAAGATGGTAAAGCTGGGATTTTGATCGTGTAAAAATGATCTATGAATCTTTTGTTTGGAGATCTCTTGATCAACCATCTTTCAATAAATGAAAATATCGGTTGGCTGCACATCTGTTAGATCATAAAACAATGTTCAATGTCTTGAAAATATAAAAGAAACACTAAAATAAAATTTGAGAAAAATCATGCAAGGAACTAAGGATATTCTGGTCAAATTTCATTTAGAACTTTCATGCTGTACCACAGATTTGTATTTCTTTTACTACTTTTAATTATTATGTAGAAAAAATAAAATGTAATGCATAAGGGAAAAAAAATCCGTATCACCTGATATGCTCCCAGGAGGTGAAGAATAATGAAAACGTTGGCCAAATCGACTAACCAAAATGGCTCTTGGAATCCAGTAAGCAAATTACCGGGAGTCTTATCTCCAAAAGCAGCATACCCGAAGCCTCCGCAGCAGAAGTAGAAAAAAGTGATGATGGAAATTGAGATCATCGATGCTCTCTTCATTGTTTTGTTCTCAGCTGGTGGTGATTTTAAGGTATCCTACATATGAAACATGTTCATGAGAAGTTCAAGTACTTTTTTCTACTAGAATCATAGGATGATAACTATTTTTACCTGTATTTCGAGTAATATATATGAGTACGGATATGCAAATGCTACATCTCCTAGTGCTTGAGAGACTAACCATGCCTTTTGTGATGTTGTGCTCCCTGGAATTCCTCTAATCCCGCCTTTTATTGTTCCGTTAGCTTAAATCATGCAATATATGAATTATTTAGTAGACATTCTGTAAAATGCTATGCTAACAAAAACACTGACACAGACACGCACATCTGCACATACATATATGCATCTGCATGTATGCTTGCTACATATGAACTGTTAAGTTCAGTCACTTACTAAACTTTATATATATTCAAAAGAATACTCACATATCACTTTAGCAATGGCAAGAGCAAATCCAATGGTGGAGTAACTAAAAGACATTGTTGCGGCCATAACAGATAGCCATGTCAGATTATGAAAATTTGGTATCTGAGATAAAATTATTTCCACTCCTCCAAACGTTAACATGGTGAACATAGTGGTTCCATGAGATGATAGATAACTCTTCCCTTTTCTACGATGCTCTATAGATTGCAGTATAGCTCTGCATTAAAGCATAGGTTAACGCTCCATTTGTACTTACCATTTTGATATTTTCATATTTTACTTGTGATTTGCATTATTCCAATCCATCGCATATCTAATATAACATATTAGAGCATCTTCAATCGTTTTGTATTACAATACTCCATTTTTGGCAGATTTGCAATTCTACCTTTTGCAGAAGCATTTTTATAGAAAAAAAAGTGGAAAGGAAAAAATAAGTATTTTTCCGAAGTTTAGGTTATGAGTATATACAACGATTATAGATGCTTTTATACAGCTGAAATCGTAAGTTTACCCCATACTGATTGAAGTGGTGATGGTAAAGGCAATGCAAACAAAATACATCATTATATACTGAATAAGATAGCATGCCCATGCCTTCATTTCACCTACATACATCCACAAACACTATCAAAATATAAAGCAAAGAGTCTCCCTCTATATATATGTCAAGAAAATAAATAAATAAGGAAAAGTGGTTTCATTACCTAAATTGATTCTAACAGCATCCCCGTAGGAGCAATTTCTAGCCCCTGTAACAGAGTTGGGCGATCTATAACAATCTGACAACAGACAGGCTGACATATATGTCATCAGTGCAAAGCCCAGCAAGGAAATTGGGCCTGCAATCCAGCCCAGTTGTGCAGTGCTCCAAGCAAGAGAGAGAACACCGGATCCGATGACAACAGTTACTATATGAGCAACACAACTCCATAGCGTACCTAGGTAATTTACATGTGCAAAATACATATAAAGTTGGTATATGTGATATAATGATATATCCATGATAATAAGCTAATAGCATGGTTTTTACTAACCAGTTCTAGTTCGATTATCATCTTCTTGTTTTGGAACTTGCTCTACATCAAGGGATGACATATTTTTTGTATATACGTTTTAACTATTGATGTTAATGACGTATATCACAGAATGTATTCTCTATGTCATCTATATATAATGAATTTTCGATGATTGTGTACTTGATTGGATCCTGATTACCAATCTTTTTCATTGCACCACCAAATGGATGGAGGTTTGAGGACCAAATTTGCCAAAATTGTGAAGCATCTTGTCTTTTTTATCATTTATAGTCTGTTAAATTGCAGCTGCCATATTTTTTTAGCATATGATTAAATAAAACCTTTTGCGGATGAAATAATTGGGCCTTCGTATTGCAATTATTTTCTCATGATGGAGAATGGATTGATGTACATAGAATCCGATATACAGTACAAAATGTTTGATGGAGTTTGGGCATTCGTGGATGCTGATAAGTGATATTCACGTGATTTGAAATGGTCTCAGATATATCTCATTTGAGCTATTCTACATGCAAGTCACTTCTTATTCATGCATTTGAATTAATTGTAAACGTGTATTGTGATCCTATACTACAGGAATTCTTGAAACTATATATACTCAAACCAGTGATAATAAAAGTTAACTTTCACCATTCTTTATGGTATCAGAGCGAACTGATCTTTCATCTCTTCCTTTTTCATTAATCTTACTATGCCGTCTTCTACTACCACTCTCACAACCCAATCCCCTTCCTCAAAAACTTATGAAGTCCCTGACCTCGAAAAACAACTGAAATTCATCACAGTCAAGCTTGATGATGAAAATTTTCTTATTTGGAAGAAACAAATCTATTCTCTCCTTAAATCTCTTGAAATTACTGACTATCTTGATTCCACCATCTCACCTCCTGCTGCTGAAATTCTTGATCAAGAAACCAATAACAAAGTTCCTAATCCTTCTTATATTCAATGGAGCAAAACAGATAAAATTCTCCTCACATTTCTTCAAGCAACCTTCTCTATCCCTCTTCTTGCCCGAACCCCTATCTTTGATTCTTCTCTTGAACTTTTTCTTTACCTCGAGCAAGCTTTTACTGCTCAAATTACCTCTCGCACTCATCAACTCCTTACTCAACTTCAACAGATACAACGAGGCACAAAAACAATTAATGAATATCTTGCTACCATCAAAACACTTTCCGATTCATTAGCCTACACACCTACTCCTGTTTCTGATCCTGTCCTTGTCCAGCATACTCTACGGGGCCTGGGTTCTGAGTATGATCAATTTGTTACTGCTATTGAAACCAGAGAAAAACTTCCCACCTTTGCTCAATTGTATCCTCTTCTCTTAAATCATGAAGTACGACTCCTTCAATCTCAAACTCTCACCCTAAATACTACTCAAACTTCAGCTCTCATTGCTCGTTCCCAACACTCTAATACCCTCTCAAATCAATCAAACATGAATCGTAACCATGCTGTCCAGACCACAACAATTCAATTATTCTCGTGGTGGTAGAAATGGCGAACGTGGTGGTCGTGGTGGTTATGGAAGAAGAGGAGGAGGTCGAAATACTGGTCGTGGAAATTATGTTAAAGCATATAACAATAACTATGGTTCTCCACAACAGTCCATTCTTGGTACACCTTCGTCTTATGGAAATCATTCAAGCTGTCAAGTATGTGGAAAACCAGGACACTCGGCACTTCAATGCTTTCATCGGTTCGATCACTCTTACCAGGCAGATGATCTTCCACAAAGTTTCGCTGCAATGCAACTTAATGGCACTCCGTATGACCAACATTGGTATCCCGACTCCGGTGCTACACATCACATGACTGCTGATGACAGTCAAATGCTGAATCGAGCATCTTATCAAGGTCCAGAACAGGTTGCTGTTGGAAATGGTAATCTCCTTCCTATTTTACATACTGGTGATATTAGTTTACATACTCCATCTACTAATTTTCCTCTAAAGAATGTTCTCCATGTACCTAACATCCAAAAAAATCTGATCTCTGTTTCTCAACTTACAAATGATTCAAACTGCTCTATCACTTTCGACCATTTTGGTTTTCATGTTCAGGACCGGGCTACAGGGAAAATACTACTCCACGGACTTAAAAAGGGTGGTCTCTATCCGCTTTCGATCAATCAAATATCTAGTACTAATAGTGTTCCTTCTGTTACTGCACATGTGGGTGTGAAAACCACCGCCGATGTTTGGCACATGAGATTGGGTCATCCTCATCCTCAAGTTCTCCAATCATTAAGCTCCAATAAGTGCATTTCGTTGAATAAACAAAAGTTATCAGGTCTCTGTAATAGTTGTGTCCATGCCAAGCATCATAGGCTCTCTTTTGTTTTAAATGAAAATAAATCGAATGACATTTTGTTTAAAATTCATTCCGATCTTTGGGGTCCAGCTCCTGTAACTTCCAAATCTGGCTTTCGTTATTTTTTGCTGCTAGTGGATGATTGCTCACGATTTACTTGGTTATATTTTTTGCATAATAAGTCTCAAGTTTATCAATGCTTTAAGGAATTTAAAACACTTGTGGAAAATCGATTTACTGCATCTATTAAAATTTTACAAAGTGACGGTGGTGGAGAGTATGTCTCTCATTCTCTTCGTGATTATTTAGTTGCCAATGGGATTTTCCATCAATTTTCATGCCCACATACTCCACAACAGAACGGTGTAGCCGAACGTAAAATTCGGCATATAGTCGAGACCGGACTTACTCTTCTTCACCAAAGCTCACTTCCCAAATATTTTTGGCCGGATGCATTCAGCACTGCTGTCTACTTAATAAATCGAATGCCCACTAGAGTTTTACAAGGTTCTTCTCCCTATGCAAAATTATACAATCGCACTCCTGATTACAATTTTTTGAAAGTTTTTGGATGCCGTTGTTACCCATTTCTTGTTCCCTACCGTCAAAATAAAATGGATTCAAAAACAAAGTCATGCATTTTTTTGGGTTATAGCGACATTCATAAAGGCTATAAATGTTTTGAACCAATTTCAAACAAGATTTACATTTCTCATGATGTAATTTTTGATGAGCAATTCTTTCCATTTGCATCAAATAATAACGAAAATCCTCAATTCTCACTTACTGATTCTACTACCAGCCTTTGGCTTCATGGGCTAGACATAATTACTTTACCTGTACCTTCACTCAAAACTAGAAATTGTACAGCCCCTACCAATCAAGTTCAAATTCAGTCCACTTGCAATCTTCCTGGGCACCAAAATCCAACACCCGACTCACCTCTCTCAAGATGCAGAGATGCATCTCTGCCACAAAATCAAACTACATGTCCTTCGCCTTCTTCTAATGTGCTACATACTCCACCATCTGACCCATCTTTGTCACAACAAAACACCATTTCTCCAAACTTTGTCCCAAGCACCTGCACCAATTTACAAAATGTACCACCAGATTCTCATTCAAATCCAAAAGTACATACTAATGTTGAACATGTTGATCAAGCGGATAGTCCACCACCTTCTTCTCCACCGATCCCTGCCCCGGATCCTCCACAGCGTACAATAGTAACAAGATCTCAATCAGGTATTCGTAAACCAAAAGTTCCTTTTTCTTTACTTGCAACAAAATATCCGATTCCCCAATGTTTTGTCAACTTTATGCGTGATATACCACCTGAACCCACCTGTTTCACCATTGCTTCAAAAGACCCAAAATGGCAGCAAGCCATGAATGATGAATTTAATGCTCTTCTCTCGAACGAGACATGGTCCTTAGTTCCACGTAAACATGACATGAATCTTGTTGGCTGTAAATGGGTTTACCGAATAAAACAAAAATCTGATGGTACTATTGATCGTTATAAAGCACGTCTTGTTGCAAAAGGATATTCTCAAAAGTACGGCCTTGATTATGAGGAAACCTTTAGTCCTGTTGTAAAACCTCTTACTATAAGGCTTGTATTAAGCATTGCAGTTACCGAATCTTGGCCTATTCGACAATTAGATGTCAAAAATGCCTTTCTTCATGGTTTTATTGATAAAGATGTCTACATGTTTCAACCTCCTGGCTTTATTGACAAACAAAATCCTACTCATGTTTGTAAGCTTCACAAAGCTCTATATGGTCTCAAACAAGCGCCCCGTGCTTGGTTTCATCGATTTACCTCCTTCTTGTCCGAGCTTGGATTTGTAGCCTCCAAATCAGATACATCTCTTTTTACTCGTCATTCCTCTAAAGGAATTTTGGTTTTATTGCTTTATGTTGATGATATACTAATAACAGGATCTGATCCTGCCTTGTCAATCGTTATTGATGATCTCGGTAAGCAATTCTCAATGACTGATCTTGGTGATTTGCATTACTTCTTAGGAATAGAAATCACAAGATCTAAATCTGGTCTTCATCTCAATCAAAACCGATATACACTTGATATTCTCAACAAAATCGATCTTATTAATGCCAAACCTGTCTCAACACCCTGTTCTTCTAGAGGAAAATTATCTATGTTTGATGGCACTTTGTATGCTGATGTTACTTTGTATAGTAGTTTAGTTGGGGCATTACAATATCTCACATTAACCAGACCAGATATAACATACGCAGTTAACCAAGTCAGTCAGTTCATGCATTCTCCTACTGATATTCATTTCCTTGCAGTGAAGAGAATATTGAGATACCTCAAAGGAACTTTAGGACGTGGTTTGTTCTTTAATTCTAACTCTTCATACCAGCTTCGAGCTTTTAGTGATGCAGATTGGGCAGGCAATCCAGATACACGCCGTTCTACTACAGGAAGTTGTGTTTTCCTTGGCAACCACCTCATATTTTGGTCATCTAAAAAGCAACCCACAGTTGCCCGAAGTAGCACTAAAGCAGAATATCGAGCACTTGCACTAACAGCGGCTGACGTTACTTGGATTCAGTACCTCCTTAAAGATCTTTCCATTGTCATAAATCAGCCACCGATATTGTATTGTGATAATATTAGTGCTACCTACATGACCTTAAACCCTATTATGCACTCCCGTACAAAGCATATTCAGATTGACTACCACTTTGTGCGTGAACGTGTATCTCGAGGTGCATTAAAGGTTAGATACATCTCTACTCGGCATCAGCTCGCAGATTTTTTCACGAAAGGTCAAGTATCAACAAAGCAAAAGGAATTATCTATCAAGCTCTCACTCATAGATTCTTCTATGATTGGCTTGAGGGGGGATGATAAGTGATATTCACGTGATTTGAAATGGTCTCAGATATATCTCATTTGAGCTATTCTACATGCAACAGTCACTTCTTATTCATGCATTTGAATTAATTGTAAACGTGTATTGTGATCCTATACTACAGGAATTCTTGAAACTATATATACTCAAACCAGTGATAATAAAAGTTAACTTTCGCCATTCTTTAGATGCATCTTAGTGAATTTTAGCCGATTATTACAAAGTATTCATCCATAAACGTATCATTGCTTCAAATATAACTAACAATACAAGCATGTTGTAAGTTGTGTTACTAATATAGGTCACTTGTTGCTGTTAGTGCTGTGGGAGATATAAAATAAGAAAGAGTTACGAGTGTACAGTAAAAAAAAAATTTAGAGATTTGATTAAAAATTTGGTATGTCAGCAAAAAATTACACCGTTCCTTTAATACATAAGATGGCAGCTCCCTTTGTATGTCCTCCCATTCTCATGTCCGGCCCCACTTAAAATCTCCCCCATTCACTATTAATTAATCATTAGATTAATTAATTAATTTAACGGAATGAAGGGCGATAACTGAGTGGAGGCAGAGTACATGATTTTTGGGTAGAGGATTTCAACTCATAAATAGACGATTAAGAAGACAAGATATGATCTTCAGCCAAAGATTATCTTTCTTTTGTATTAATACTTTAAGTCTTTAACATTTTATTGTGATAATTGGCTCTACTTATAAAATCTAAACAGAGAAAAACAAATATAGTTTTTAAGATGCATGTAATACTTCTTTTAGTTAATGGTTGATTGGTCACGACTGATCTTGAGTCCTTCTCATGTCAGTAACATAGATCAATCTCTTGAAAGTCGATGTCGATGATGCTTAAGTAAATAATTCGATCGCCAAGACTATTATTTGAGTATATCTATGGAATTGCAATTTTTTTGTTTTTAATGCGCTTAAGTGTGTGAAAGAACTTCGACAAATTGTGTTGATTTAATCGGTGCTGATATTTCCTACTTTGATTAATTACATTGTCTTTATGTATTATTGTTGGATCTTTATCAATCATTCACAATTTTCAAGCCTTACGACATGGCCGATAATGGATCTCAGTCATGCATGTTCCCAACTTGTTTCATGAAGCACCATTACCTCAAAATGGTAAGATGACTGTGACTGACGTTTATTCCATTGGTTGCTAGGAAACTGTAGCATTTCCACGTAAATACATATTTTATTTGTGAAAAAGATATGCGAGGGTTCGGGAGATATCTAGCGTCTACATAGTCTATAAGTTTGGTGTCATGACAGAAATCTTTGGAGTAGAATAAACTTGTATGAGTTGTATCTTAAAGATAACAAAATATATGTTAACTCTAGTTTAGTGTTTTTAGTTGGTTGAACTGAATGCAGCTAATAAATTAACCACTATGGCAATATGTTAAATAATAGAGCTCCAATTGTCTCAAGTTAAGGTATTTTTGAGCCTGAAATCTTTTCGTCGTCTTCTTTAGGGTTAAATATATCTTTTTCCACACCAAATGTTTCAGTAACCATGGAAGAACTTAATGGATGACTCTCATCCCATATTAAACGATCTAGGATCTCTTCTCTATATGTATTCTGATTAATAAGTACCCTTATAGAGTGATGTTCCATCTGCATACCAAAACAAATTTTATGTTTTAGAGATTTTTCATGTAACAAACCGTATTTTATACTCTTTAATGAGTCATAAGTATTAATCAAGCGCGATTAATAAAATCACGTGGCAGTAAATTAATATGGGTTAGGATGTTGAAATAATGTTGAGAATAATTTGATCATATGCTAAATGATTAATTAGTTTATAGTAATGAGAAAATTGTAAAATGAACGAAGAACACATTTGTGCATGAAATTCAATTAAATGGCCATGAGGAGTTTTCAACCTAAGCTTCTCGGGAAGAAAGCATTATATCCTTGAGCCCTCTTCCATTTCTCATTACACATTCAACAGTAAAAAGCTTCATATTTAAGGTTTCTTATTAAACTCCCCTAAAGCCGAAAATGACCATTCCAAGGAGAAAGAAAGAAACTTTGGAAAGCTAGAGAGCTTAAAAACATAATTGCTATCCCGCATTTTGGTAAGGCCGTAATACCATCGAGTTGGCTAAACGGATTTCGTGATCATCAAGGAAAGAAGCCTGAAGAGATGGCTATCAGGTTCGGACATCAGATATAAGCAAGGCTATGGATGATAGTCAAGCAGATTCATGCGAGTAGCATCCAAGATATGACTAAGTATGGATTTGCACTTCCCCTAGACAGGGGATCGAATCGGATCAATATGGTTAGGAATGGATCAGATCACTATGGCTATGGGTCACTCGGATTGGTAATTCAACTCAACGATGATCGTTCAATATCTCAACAAACATTGGGAGAACCACACAAATGACTACGGAAACACGGAGCAACAGAAGAGGTGGACCTACAATGGGAATCAACGGCCTCATGGTCAAGCATTGGACCGATCGATGTCGATCCCCCTAAGGATCGGTGCCGATCGCTCCAAATGGCCTAAATAGGCCCCATTTTTTCTAGATTGTTCCGTCTTGGCCTTGGTCTTTTACATGCGGGTTTTTAGTACGATATATCGACGGCTTCTCCTATAAATACCCGATCATTGGCTCAAGAAAAAGGATCTTTCTACCTCTCTCCATCTTCTTCCTTAGACTATACTCCGCCATTTTTATTCTTGAATTTCATGGATTGTAACTGTAATCAGCAGTATAAATAAAAGGAAAACTTTTGGAGTGAACGTAGGCCGAAATCAACCAAACCACTATAAACTCTCCCGTGCTCATTTTCTTACTGTTTTAATTTTCTTTCTCCATATTTAATTTTCTACTTCATTCTGTTTGGATTTGGATATTGAATCTGCAATGTTATCATATTAATTGAGTGCTTGTGACCAATTTTGGTGCAAACATTTTGGTATCGAAGCAAGGTTACTTGCACCCATAGATTTTGACGCAGCGGATTAATCAAAACAATGTAGATCGATGAAAGTAGCGATCGATGGTGTGAAAGATACCGAATTGCCAAATTCGTTGATCCGAAGATTCCGAATTCGAGCTATCTCAAACACGTTGATAGCGCACTATACCATGTTTAAAGATCTACGATTCTTGCACGTTGATCTAGCGCACTAGATTCCGTGAATCGGCTTCTACGATCGTTGATTCAAGCGCACTTGAATTCCGAAAGAGGAGATAGGAGATTACACTCAACTACCAATTTAAATGAAAGCACAAAGCAGTCAAACAAGAATTTTATTCAAAAATCAACAACCTTTACAAATGGCACCACCGGCCTATTTATAGTATTTTACAACTCACACGAAAAACAACAAAATTACATCAACTCCTAATTCGGCTACGAGTTATAGCCTCCGACCTACGACTTAAGACTCCTTCCGACCTACGACTCAAAAGCACACGACTTACAAGCTACAGACGACTTAAAAACAAATGCGACTCAACATACATGTATATTACAAACGACTCACGACTTATAAAAGTTGCGACCTAACTAAGGTCGGCAACGACTCATCACAGCCGCGACTTAAAATAGACAACATACGACTTACGAAAATACAAACTTATTACAACACTTAGGTCGTAGACGACCTACTACTCACGACATAAGACCCAAACGTCTTACGACTCAATAAACAACGGCATAGATTGACTCGGCAGAAGAATCAACGGCAACAAGCTTCAGCGACCTTAAAACTTCGGGCAACTTATCTAAGTCATAACTCGGTGCCGACTTATCATTTTCCTTAAGTCGTATCTCGTCCCAGTTCTTCTTTGTTAGGTCGTACACGACTTAACCCTTTAACTCCACTTCGCGACTTCCCATAGGTCGTATCTCGTCCCAGTTCTCCTTTGTTAGGTCGTAGACGACTTAACCCTTCAGTTTTGATAAGTCGAGGATGACTTATCAGTTTCGAGCGACTTAAGCCTTTGTTAAGTCGTAGCCCCTTTCCTCCAAGCCTGTTAGGTCGTAAACGACTCATTGCTCCTTCCTTAAGTCGGTCATGACTTATGCCTTCACTTTCCTTGAGTCGGCCACGACTCATGTCTTCCCCTTTGTCAAGTCGATCACGACTTTTGTCCTTAGCTGTCTTAAGTCGGTCACGACTTATTACTTGGTCTGCATCATCCTCCCCAGGTTGAGAAAAATTCGTCCTCGAATTTGCACCCTCATCTTCCACAACAAACTCATTCCCATGATATGGTACGAGATGCTTAACATTGAATACGTCAGACGTATACACATCATCTGGCAGCTTCAATTTATAAGCAATTTTATTGATTCTCTTTAAAATTTTCACTGGACCAATCTTTCGTGCTTTCAATTTATTGTACGTTCCCACCGGAAAACGATCTTTTGTTAACACTGCATAAACCATATCTCCTTCGTTAAACTCAACATTTCTTCGCTTTAAGTCTGCAGATCGTTTATACTTCTCATTTGCTTTCTCCAATCGTTCCTGAACGATTTTATGACATTCTGCTAATCCCTCAACAAAATCAGCAGCTTTCTTAATTGTCCCCTTCGAGTGTGGTATTACCGTTAAATCCAACGGCCCCTTTGGTAAGCTCGAATAAACAATCTGGAATGGACTGAACCCAGTACTTCGATTTACAGCATGATTATGGGCAAACTCTGCCTGGCATAACTTCACATCCCAACTCTTCAGATTATCTTGCACAAGACACCTCAACAAATTTCCCAACGATCTATTAACCACCTCCGTTTGTCCATCAGTTTGCGGATGATAAGCGCTGCTAAAATTCAACTTCGTTCCCACCATCTTCCACAAACTTAGCCAAAAATGACTCAGAAAACGAGTATCCCTATCCGACACAATAGATTCTGGCAATCCATGAAGTCGATATATCTCTTTGAAAAACAACTGAGCAACATGAACAGCATCCGCCGTCTTCTTACAAGCAATAAAATGTGCCATTTTCGAAAATCGATCAACCACCACATAAATGGAATCGTTACCACGCTGTGTTCTCGGCAATCCCAACACAAAGTCCATACTCACATCAACCCATGGTTTAATTGGTACAGGTAACGGCATATATAAACCCGCATTAGTCGCAGTTCCTTTCGAAACCTGACAGATATGACATCGCTCAACAAACCTCTCCACCTCTTTCCTCATCGATGGCCAAAAATAAGACTGTGAAATCAACTGTAATGTACGGTCTCTCCCAACATGTCCTTCTTCATGTAGCTCTTTAACAATCTTCATTCTCAAACTACAATCAGGTATACACAATCGATTTCCTTTGAACAGAAAACCGTCTACCATTACGAACTCATCCGTCTCTCCCTCCTTGACTTTATCAACAAATTTTGCAAAGTAAGGATCTTCGTCAAATAATTCTGGTAACACATCAAACCCCATCACTTCAACCTTCATTGTTGTTAGCAAATGATTCCTTCTACTCAAAGCATCAGCCACACGATTCATCACTCCCGACTTGTGTTTAACAACAAAAGTAAACTGTTGAAGATATGCAATCCACGATGCATGTCTCGCTGAAATCTTGTCTTGCCCTTGCAAATGCTTCAATGCTTCATGATCAGTGTAAAGAACAAACTCTTTCTGAAATAGATAATGTCTCCAGTGTTTAATAGCTTGCACAACAGCATAGAATTCCACATCATATGTGATGTATCTCATCTTTGCTCCTGACAACTTTTCACTGAAATATGCAATCGGACGCCCCTTCTGACTCAACACCCCTCCAATCCCAACCTTTGACGCATCAGTGTGTAGCTCAAACAACAACTGAAAATCTGGTAATACTAGAATTGGTGCAGACGTCAGCAACTCCTTGATCTTCCCAAAAGCATCCCCTGCTTCCTCCGACCATGAAAACTGTTTACCCTTCATACAATCTGTAACAGGTGCCATCACACTACTAAAGTGTGGAATGAACCTTCGATAGAATGAAGCCAACCCGTGAAAACTACGAACTTTCGTTATCATCTTGGGCTGCGGCCAATCTCTGATAGCTTTGACTTTACTTTGGTCAACCTGTATTCCTTCTTCTGACACAACATACCCCAGAAATAAAACACTCCTCGCCATAAAAACACACTTCTTTGTAGCAGCATAGAATTGTTCTTCTCGAAGAATAATTAACACCTTCTTCAAATGCTGAACATGCTCTTCTGTACTAGCACTGTAGATCAGAATATCATCAAAGTAAACCACAACAAAATTCCCAATGTATGGCCTGAAAATCTGGTTCATCACTCTCATGAAAGTACTTGGTACATTCGATAGACCAAACGGCATTACCAGCCATTCATACAACCCTTCTCTCGTCTTGAATGCTGTCTTCCATTCGTCCCCTGGTCTAATGCGAATCTGATGATAACCGCTCTTCAAGTCAATCTTAGAAAAGATTACAGACCCACTGGTCTGATCCAATAAATCATCAAGTCTCGGCATCGGAAATCTGTATCTGACTGTGATCTTATTCAATGCTCTACTATCTGTGCACATCCTCCACGTTCCATCCTTTTTGGGTACCAATAAAGCTGGTACAGCACAAGGACTTAAACTCTCCTGCACACGCCCCTGTTCAAGCAATTCCTCTACCTGCCTCCGCAACTCTTCATGTTCCTTCGGACTCATTCGATAATGTGGTCTATGTGGCAACACTGCTCCCGGAACAAGATCGATTTGATGTTGAATGTCTCTTAGTGGCGGTAACTCCTTCGGTAACTCATCTGGAAATACATCTTCAAACTCCTTCAAAACTGGTTTTGCTTCTTCTGGAATTTCAACCTCTTCACTGCTCTCTCGCCCAATTAACAAAAACACTTCCGGCTCTTCCTCAACCTCCTTAACAAACTCCTTCAGAGATAATAAAGTTTTCAGCTCTTCAATCTCTTCCGATTTACTCTCTCCTTGTTGTCTTTTCTTTGGAACTAAGATAATCTTCGTACCTTCAAACATAAAACTGTAACTATTGGTCCGACCGTCATGCTGTACTGCTCGATCATACTGCCATGGTCTTCCCAAAAGTAAGTGGCAAACATCCATCTCTACTACATCACACCAGATCTCGTCTTTGTATTTCTTCCCAATAGAGAATGGTACACGAACTCGTCTATCCACTTTCACTTCTCCTCCTTTTCTCAACCATGCTAACTTGTATGGATTCGGATGTTTCTCGGTCTTCAACTTCAATTTTGTCACAGCCTCGGTTGAAATGATATTGTCACAGCTTCCCGCGTCAATCACAAATTTAGACACCTTCCCCAGTATAGTGCATGTCGACTGAAAGATATTACTCCTCAACCAACTAGCTTCCTCCTGCTTCGGTGTCAAACACGATCTCCTTAGCATTAGATTACAACCTTCATCTCCTGACGCAATATCCTGTTCATCCTCCTCAACTGGACTAGAATAACCTCCATCAACATCCTCATCTTCAACTTCCGCAATCATGGTTCTCTTCTTTGGCTTTGGACACTCATTGCTTTTATGACCCACTTCCTGACAATTGTAACATTTGAAACCATTGTTAACCTTCACCTTCTCAGCCTCCTTCACCACTGGTCTACTGATAGGTTTAGACACATTAGAACTCCCACTCACACCCTTCACTTGATTGTTGGAATTAGTAAACACACCACCTCCTCGTCGTCCCTGCTTCTCCCAAGCCAACGCTTTCTGATGTGCCTCTGCCACAGATCTTGGATCGAACATATTAACCATATCCTGAATCTGCATTCTCAATCCCCCAATGAATCTAGATGTCAGCTGCTCTTCCGTTTCCATAATATCATTCCTCGCAATAAGCTGGTAAAACTCATCCGCATAGTCATTAACAGTCTTCGTGCCCTGCCTCAAATTCTGCAAACGTTGATACATCAAAGATTGATAATTGTAAGGTAAGAACGTTGCTTTCATCAATTTCTTCATCTTCTCCCAAGATTCAACTTTTGATTTTCCCATTCGTTCACGTGTAAGTTTAGTTTGCTGCCACCATGCCAAAGCTCTACCCCTCAACCTTGTAGCAACCAACTTCACTCTACGATGTTTTGGAACTTCTTTGAAATCAAAAATTTCTTCAACATTAGCCACCCAATCTAGAAACTCTTCAGCTTGCATACCTCCTTTGAACTCTGGAATTTCAGTCTTCATCCCCGATTCCCACTTGTGATCATACTCTGAATAGTTTCTCCCCTGACCTCGTCCTTGAATACTACCACCATCATACTCCTCTTCAAAATCAGATGCATATCGATGTCGATTCTGACCACCAACATCTCTACTCCCTTCACGTCTACCACCATCCCTTCTATCTACATTCCTCCGAACACGATCTCGGTCATCAACATTTCTATAACTGTCTCGGCTCACACTTATATGATCATTCTCATTACTTCTCCCTTGATTGGAATGTGGTGAAAATCTACTT
Source organism: Allium fistulosum (assembly GCA_030737815.1). Classification (NCBI taxonomy): domain Eukaryota; kingdom Viridiplantae; phylum Streptophyta; class Magnoliopsida; order Asparagales; family Amaryllidaceae; genus Allium; species Allium fistulosum. The sequence goes on from CM060906.1 coordinate 335,382,064, forward strand.
CTCTCATGGTTAGTTTCGGGTGAAACCCTTCTCCGGTTTTGATTCATCTCTGTCATAAGCTTCTCTAACCTCCCAATGCCTTCATCCAACTTCTCATTGAATTTGTCACTTATGCGTTGCTCCATTTGCTCGGCATCTTCCCGCTTATACAAATCTTCAACATTTTGATGACGGTTAGCTCTTCTTGGCGGCATGATTGAATACTTCACAAACACTTCAACACTTCAAAATTCAAACACCTTTCGAACTTTGATCCAAAATGAAATGGATCGAAAACTCCACACTTGTTGCAAATCACGATGAACACGATGAACAAATTCTCGGCCTCCAACACAAATCCGATCAAACAATGTCGAACAAAGTCGATCACTTCAACTTGATCTCGGCCGTGATAAAAAAAACTCAAATCTTCACTTCGATTCAAACTTCTTCAAGATGATTAGGCTCCAAGTCTCGATCTAGCTATGATTGGCTAGAACAAGCTCTGATACCAAAACTGACACAGCGGATTAATCAAAACAATGTAGATCGATGAAAGTAGCGATCGATGGTGTGAAAGATACCGAATTGCCAAATTCGTTGATCCGAAGATTCCGAATTCGAGCTATCTCAAACACGTTGATAGCGCACTATACCGTGTTTAAAGATCTACGATTCTTGCACGTTGATCTAGCGCATTAGATTCCGTGAATCGGCTTCTACGATCGTTGATTCAAGCGCACTTGAATTCCGAAAGAGGAGATAGGAGATTACACTCAACTACCAATTTAAATGAAAGCACAAAGCAATCAAACAAGAATTTTATTCAAAAATCAACAACCTTTACAAATGGCACCACCGGCCTATTTATAGTATTTTACAACTCACATGAAAAACAACAAAATTACATCAACTCCTAAGTCGGCTACGAGTTATAGCCTCCGACCTACAACTTAAGACTCCTTCCGACCTACGACTCAGAAGCACACGACTTACAAGCTACAGACGACTTAAAAACAAATGCGACTCAACATACATGTATATTACAAACGACTCACGACTTATAAAAGTTGCGACCTAACTAAGGTCGGCAACGACTCATCACAGCCGCGACTTAAAATAGACAACATACGACTTACGAAAATACAAACTTATTACAACACTTAGGTCGTAGACGACCTACTACTCACGACATAAGACCCAAACGTCTTACGACTCAACAAACAACGACATAGATTGACTCGGCAGAAGAATCAACGGCAACAAGCTTCAGCGACCTTAAAACTTCGGGCGACTTATCTAAGTCATAACTCGGTGCCGACTTATCATTTTCCTTAAGTCGTATCTCGTCCCAGTTCTTCTTTGTTAGGTCGTAGACGACTTAACCCTTTAACTCCACTTCGCGACTTCCCATAGGTCGTATCTCGTCCCAGTTCTCCTTTGTTAGGTCGTAGACGACTTAACCCTTCTGTTTTGATAAGTCGGGGATGACTTATCAGTTCCGAGCGACTTAAGCCTTTGTTAAGTCGTAGCCCCTTTCCTCCAAGCCTGTTAGGTCGTAAACGACTCATTGCTCCTTCCTTAAGTCGGTCACGACTTATGCCTTCACTTTCCTTGAGTCGGCCATGACTCATGTCTTCCCCTTTGTCAAGTCGATCACGACTTTTGTCCTTAGCTGTCTTAAGTCGGTCACGACTTATTACTTGGTCTGCATCAGATTTGGAAATGATTCGGAGCTTGGATTTGGATCAATGGTCAGGAAATCTACAAGGAAAGCACCTGTGGATAGGAGTCACCATGAAGGAAGTCAGAAGGCATTCTCAGGAGCTGGAGCTAATCAACCCTCCGTCTACATCACTAGGAACAAGATGGAGACTGTGATGGAGGCAATGCAGGAGGAGATGATGAAGAGACAAGAGGAGATGATGCAGAATTTCCTTAGGCAAATTGGATAAGCTGGAGCAAGAGCTATTGGCAATATGGATGAAGAAATTAGAGTAGCAGGAGTTGCAGAAAATCAGAACCAAGAGCATGGACTCGAAGCTAATAGGCAGGAGAATGGAATGGAGCAGTCGGGGGCCGACACCGATACACCTATAGGGATCGGCACCAATCGCCTAAACTTAGGGAGCACACCCCCGGGTCGGGTCGGTTTGGACATCGGAAGGCCAGTGGTCGATGCTGTGCGGTTTGGTGCAGATCGGAATGTGGATGCACGTCTAGAGAAGTATGTTCTGGAATACCTTCACGGAGTCGGGGGGCAGGCTGTTAATATAGATTGGAGGCCACCTATGGATGATAATGAAAGGATGGCTGAGCTGGTATGATAGATAATGAGAGGCGGATTGCCCAATAGGAGTTTGGAAGATGTCAATCAGAATCTGTTCAATTCGAATATCCGGTAAGCTAGAAACCCACCGAAGTTCAAATTACCAACACTGGAGGTGTACGATGGACGGTCGGATCCTATAGTACACTTGATGAGGTATATCCAGCATATGGAAGTGCTAAGGGCATCGGAGGAAGTTATGGCAAGGTGTTTTCCACTTTACTTGATGGAATTAGCCACGCTTTGGTTTAGGCAGTTGGAGAATGGCTCGATCAGGACATGAAGAGAATTGGTAGATTGGTTCATGAGGCAGTTTAAGGTCCACATTTCGAGACCCAAGAACGTAATGACATTGGCAGCACTAAAGCAATGGACCGAAGAGTCCTTGAGGGGTTTCTTAACATAGTTTAATGCGACGGTTGCTTCGGTGGATCGACCGGATCCATCGATGGTTCTAACGATGGTAGTATCTGGGATTGCTAAATGACATGAATTTCAAGGTTGCATTGAAGCGGGATCCACCCATGGATCTTTGGGTATTTTTCCATGAAGCAAATAGGTTCATGCGGCAGGAGGATGCACGAGCCGACAAATAGGAAATAAATGCTGTGAGAGGTGAAGGACCATCTGGAGAAGGGTGTAGAAAGGATAAGGGCAAACGAAAATTGGATGATGGTTATGATGGATCAAAAAAGCAAAGGAAGGAACGTGAGCTGAAATTCTCATCTTATTCGGAATTGACAGAAAGTTTGGAATGGATTTAACTAGACATAATGGGGCAATTCCCCTATCGAAAACTGATGAGAAGGGATCCTATGGAGCATGAATGGAGGTCTGTGAAGTATTAGCTATTCCATGAACTAGATGGGCATACCATGGATGAATGAAGGCACTTACGGGATATGGTTGAGGAACACGTCGGGGATGACATGCTATCGTAGTATGTAAGGATTCGGGCTACGATGGTGGAACAAGAGCGGCCACCGCCCACGTCAAATAGAAATGGCCTTAGATCGAGGTCACAGAACGTCATCTCCTGATCAGAATGGCATGAACTAAATAAATAATAAACTCCATAATAAAACGGCAAGTCACTTACATATGTACGATACCAAGGTCAGACTCTAGGCATGCTCTGACATAATGATAAACCGTCATGCTCGAAGAGGCAATATTTGGCTTTTCTAGTTTTTTGGTTTTTTTGTTATAGAAATTAAATTTAATAGTTTAATAAATGGATTTTAAACACTTATATGTGCATTAATGTAATGAACAAAACAGCCCGCGGTCGTCCCGACCAGAGAGACGAGGCAATAACCGCATGGTGCCATGGATTAAGCCATTGACCGGAGAGTCAAGGCCAAAGAAAGGAAGTTAGTACGGAATTGATCTATTTATGTCCCTGACCGGAGAGTCGGGGACTAGAGTGCAAGAAGTGAGTCGCTTCGTCTGAGAGCGACATGATCGACTTACTTATCGATGTTCCCCATTTCACTAGAGAGTGACTGGATGGGGTCCGACAAGGGTCCAAAGAGACCACGATCGACATAGGAAGACCAAGACATCGCTTTATATTCAGGGACACTGAACCAGAGTGTAGGAAGTAACGCCTCTTCACCAAAGAGTGACAGGATGGGGTCCAGCAAGAGCTCGGAGAGGCTATGATCTGCCCAGGAGGATCAAGACGTCACTATATGCCCAAAAAGGCTGAAGTGCTAGGGGTAGGTAGTTTCATGGGAGAGCGACAAGATCGGCCTACTTGTTGTTGAATTTTGATTGAACTTAGCAAGGAGCTGGAGAGACCATCGATTGGTCCGGAGAGACCATGAACTTGGATAACGATCTAGAGAGATTGCGGATTGAATGACCAACTTCTAGGATTTCAAACGTATATGGATTTGGATATTGTCCCAGAGAGGTCATGGATTTGGATAATGATCTAGTGAGATCGAGACTTTGGATTTGGAAAATGATCCGGTGAGATCGTGTATTTGGTTATCGGCTTTAGATGGATATGGATTCGGCTAAGTATTTGGAATGGTTTCGGAATTGGCTATCGACTTGGAACAGTCGCGGACTATGGCAATTTGATTTGGCAAAGGATTGGATTCTGGATTAGAAATTTGGCTCTCGATGGATTATGGACTTCGGATTTATGGAAATTGAAAACACACCTTCCTATTACAAGGCATGTTTTAGGGAGCAAATGGTATCCCGCCTTTTGGAAAGGCTGTGATATCATGGAGTTGGCTAAATGAATTCCGTGATCATCATGGCAGAAAGCCTGGAGAGATGGTTATCAGGTTCGGACATAAGATATAAGCAAGGCCATGGATGATAGTCAAGCGGATTCAAGCGTGTAGCATCCAAGAAATGGCTAAGTATGGATTTGCACTTCCCTTAGGCAGGGGATCAGATCGGATCAATATGGTTAGGAACGGATCAGATCGGATCACTATGGCTATGGATCACTCGAATTGGCAGTTCAAATCAACGATGATCGCTCAATATCTCAACAAACACCAGGAGAACTACGCAAATGACTATGGAAACATGAAGCAACAGAAGAGGGGGACGCATCATGGGGATCCGGCCCCACGGTCAAGCATTTGACCGATCGGTGTCGATCGCTCCAAATAGCCTAGATGGGCCCTGTTTTTTCTAGATCGGTCCGTCTTGGTCTTCTACACATGGATTTCAGTTGGATATCTTGTCGATTTCTCCAATAAATGCCGGATCATTGGCTCAAGAAAAGGGATCTTCTTTTTGGCTCTCTCCATCTTCATCCCTAGGCTATACTCTACCATTTTTTTCTTGAATTTTACCGATTGTAACCGTAATCAACAGTATATATTAAAGAAAAACTTTTGGAGTGGACATAGGCCGAAGTCAGCTGAACCACTATAAACTCTCTTGTGTTTATTTTCTTACTGTTTTAATTTTCTTTCTTCATATTTTGTTCTCTACTTCATTCTATTTGGATTTAGATATTGAATCTGCAGTGTTATCATATTAGTTGAGTGTTTATGGCCAATTTTGGTGTAAACAATAATTATCATAGGATTTTGGTGAGTAATTTACTAAAATTTGAATTTAATTGCTTATTAATTCAGATTTAATTATACATGATAATTTGCAAGTTGTTTTCTAAGTTGGGTCAGTGATATATTATCGTTCAATGCTTATATTTAATTTGTAACATGTTAAATGAATAAGAAACAGTAGTTAGACCTCTAAAAAAATTAATTTTATGTTTAGAAATGCCTGAGTTCAAATTATAATGATGAGTAATTAATTTAGGGAATGAGTTTCCATTAGAAAATAAATGTACGAAAATTTTGAAATTTTATATGAATTTATAAAAGGTGCAAATGATTTTTAAAAGAGTTGGAAATTAAATAAATTATGGCAAATACCACATTATTGACCAAAACCAAAATATATTAAAAGAAAATGATTTTATGAATACTATATTTTTGGGAATTTTTTAATATTTTCTTCATTATATAAATTTCAAAAGTTCATTTTGGTATATAAAATAAGAAATTAACTAAATGGTTAAGATTTAATTAAGGTAATGTATCATATTTCTAGGGAAAGAAAATCACCTCCTACATGCTTTTCTGACTAAGCGTTAGTGGTAACTATACAGACCAATAATGAGAATTCAATGTGCGTGTATCGTACATAATAAAACGTGGTGTAAGAAAAGGCACCCAAAAAATAAACATCTAAGCTGAATCATTAAGCACTAGTATATCCTAATCACAAGATCTAGTAACGTCATGACGAGTGCTATGGGTTAAAGGAAACCTAGTGATGAGTGGACAAATTGCAAGGATAAAGTGCTTCGTCAGCAAATGAGAACAGGATCACTTAGTCAGATCAAAATCGAGGGACGAGGGATAATTTATGTTAAGAAAGAAGTGGAAAAAAGATTATGGTTATGGCCTTCACTATAGTTGAAGCCGTGACACTCGGCTAAGGAAAAATGTTGCAAGGGGTAATAAAGATCAATGGATATTGGTGCTAATACCAAGGGTCTTGCAATAAGCATAAAAAAATGTTATAAGTTAACACCTTCATAGTTTGCGATAGCTTGGGTATATCCTAGAGTAGGCCGGGAAGAGATAATTTATATTTAGATCATAAATATCAAAAAAGGACTTCTGCGATAAGCTAGAGTAGGAAGAGAAGTAATTATATACATATAAAATACTGGTGGACATGAATAATTCTATGTTATGAAAGATTCAGTATTTAGAGAGTTGACCCTAAGAACGAAGGAATAATTAACTTAAGGTAGTGCCTTGAATTGTTGCTACAGTTTCCTGAAGCATCATAATCAACAACCAACACGCATAGGATACCCCTCTTAGTGAGACCATAGTAAAATGCATGTGATGGATTAAGTGGTTATCGACCATTGATTTAAGGGGTTAACCCGAAGGTTGAAATATTGAAATGGAATGAATAATCAAAACATTAAAGACAAAAATGATGGAATGACTCAGGGTAGTGCCTTGATTTGTTGCTTCCTTGCCCCAAAGTAACACATCTAGAGCATACACCACAAGCTATGCCTTGTAACAGAACCAAAATGAGATCATAAGATAGACAAAGTGGGGACACTTATTGGTTTAAGGAGATGACCCTATAGATGAAATGGTAAATTGCCTTCAATAAGTTATATAGATGATTAATAATACCGAGGTGAATGATAGTGACCTTTATAAAGGATAAATATCGAGGTGAATGATAGTAACCTTCGCAAGTGCTAAAATACTGAGGAGAGTAGGCTCTCGGTATAAGAAAACACACACACACGTATATATTATATATATACAAACACATACATACATATTTCGGTAATTGAATATTAAAGACAAATGGAAGGGACCTTCAGATTGCGTTTGTGTATACACACACATATAACTTTCGATAAATGAGTGTTAAAGACAAATAGAACCTATGGTATATGTAAATGAAACATATTAATAGATTGATTAATTATGGGCAAAATGACGTGTAATCCTCAGGGAAAAAATGACATGTATAGGTAGGGATCGGGAATATATTTACTTTATATGAAGGTAAAAATGACGGGTATAATATGACATGTAAGTTTATACATAAACTTAAGCTTGATATCGTATTATGTATAGAATATTCTTATATAAAACATAAGAATACTATAGAAGAGAAAACCCACTTCGCACTGCACTAGGGACTCACTATGTACTATAATGACTATGGACCATTGTGGCTAATATTATTCATCTCGCACTATAAAACTCTCATATGAGTAAAATCGCATTAGAGAGGACACATGGATCTAAAGTGGGATGGAATAACCAATTATAATAAATGAACTATAATATAAAACCATATGTTTTACGAGATTAGGAGAGCTTTAGAGCCTGTTGGCAGGGACACTTGACTGGTCATGCTCGAGTGCACTTCTAACTCATAAGTGGGTCAAAGTGGCCTAGGATTAGTGGATCCTTTGAACTGATCTAGAGTGTTCACATATGTGTTGCATAAATTAAACGAGATATAATAACCTAATTGTGAGGTAACCATAATGAATGAATATGAAATTAAGTGGAACCTAATAATGATGCCTTGGTGACATTAGAGAATTGAATATATAATGATGTATAAATGAATTATAGGAAAAACATTAGTGTAGAACATTTTTATTAACATATGCAAGTTAAATTGTTATAACCTTTTACTAGTTTATGATATACTATACACTATGATGATGGTGATGATGATTGTGTTGTGGTAGTGAGATGAAAACTTGTTCTGTTATGCGACATGGTGTAACACCCTATATTTTAAATGACATAATACGAAATTAAATTAAGAATAAGAATTTGTTAAACAATAATTAAAGAGATTTTATAAAGAATTACTAAAAAGGAAAATTTTATTAATCAAGGCTAAGACACTTAAAAGATTAATTAAGTTGAACTAAGGGTAATCATTACAACAATTTCATCTATAAAGGAAATAAAAGGAATGAAAGGAATATGATAATGAAGGTTAAGGAATTAATAAGATTAAGCTAGGAGGGATTTTAGTCGAAGCTCAAATTATTAACCGTTATGTCCCCAAACACATTATTCTTCATTCTCTCATTCTTTTAAAACAAAATTTTAAAAGCTAAGTCGCCATTAACAAGAGGAAGAGAAGAGTAAAAACAAATCCAAGGCAACTAAATTCAATTTTTAAAGGAAGAAGGGATCTTTAGTCAAACTTTGTAATTTAGTGAGTAATACTAACCTTATTTTATATCCGAATCTATTTGGGTTCAGATTTCATGTGTTTTATGTTGTTTTACATTATGATAAATATGTTTTAACGATGATAGATTGATCATGTATATATTTAGTAGGTAAATGGCATTTTTATTTAAAATTGAGTTAGTCACCTTTATATGTGTTTAAATTCAGATACGATGTTTCTATTGTTAAATCAAAGATGGATTTTAATTTTATTAATTTTTAGATGAGAAAGCAAATTATTATGATTTTTCTAAGATGAAAATGGGATGTTTTGGTTGTAAAATAATATTTAAAACTATTAAAATTTAATATATTGATCTAGAATTTTTAATGGAGGTAAAGAAAATTCTTTTTTATTTTTTGTGAATTTTTAGGAATTTTCCCATGATTTTTAAAATGAATGAAAAGGATGTCATAATTAAAGAAAGGGATGAGAGGGGTTAATTAAAGAGTAATTAGGGGATAAATCATGACTTATTATTGAAATTTTTGCTACATTTGTGTTCTTGTACTTAAAAACATGTATGACTTCCTTTAATGTTTGCACTTTCAAACTTAAAAAAATGTATGATTGTTGACAATTGTTCGAAGATATGTTTGATATTCTTGTAATTTATTTACTGAAATGCTAGATACAACTAGCATTATACAATAATTATTTTTTCAATGTTTGTACCGTAATATTGTTAAAATCATAAATTATTTGGTAATTACAACTGTTCAAAAATTATAAAATAACCATGTAGATACCACAATGGTATGTCCATGGCTATTACTTTCCACTACACTAAAATTTATATACAACTAGCATTATCCAAAAACTTACTTTTAAATATTAATACTAACTTTAGCCATTCATTTCTTCTCCTGTTTATCTTAGTGTAGATACGTTCCACGCAGTCTAGATATAACCACTTCAGTTCAGATGAAAGATTCGTTAATGTTAATATTCTTATTGATCACTAATATAGCTCCTCATTACTGCTCAAATGCATTAGCTCTGTGCATACCTCCTTCTATGCATCTCTTTGCAGTTGCTCTAGCACACCCATTCAGTTTCAAAATACTTTTAGTTTAGCTGGGTTTCGATCCTCCATCATCGTTTTAACCTGTGCAACTTAAACATCATGCACAAAGACTATAATTTCTTCAACAGAAAACTTCAAGGTCTGTACATTACCCTTATTTCAGATGATCACTCACATTCTCACATGCAACACCGCCAATTATGTTATTATTTTCTATCACATACACATTTTATCACTTCACTTCAGGCCTTGCATCATTAGCCACAAGATCACTTTAGTATTGTAACTTTTCTATAAAATTACTCCTAAATACTTAAAATGTTATTACTCCCTATTATGCCAAAATGCTATATACATCTATAATTATACATAAACTTCCTATTAAATGTTTGTACTATGAAATTATTAGGAAAAAACTATGCGGAGTATGTAAAATATTCATAAAAATGTAAAATCCCTGTAAATTATGCAAAACTACATCTAATGCCATTATTTTCTATTATATGAAAAATGCTATATACAACTAGTATTATGCATCACTTATTTCTAATGATTGTACTATCATATTATAACAAAAATATAAAGGTAAATATCTTTAAATTTAAAAATAAATAACACAATATGTAACGTATTTAATTTTGTGTTAAACATTATTAAATACAAATAAAAATATAATGCTACATATAAATAGTATACCGGCTTTTTGACCAAGTGGATTTTCAACTGGAATTAGAACGTCAAGATGAAGACAAAAGGATTCACGGACTTAGAAACATGCTTATAAGAATCGAAAGATGAAATTTTACAAGTTTCGGGAAAATGAGGCTAAGTGAAGCTCTCGGTACGGAGAGGAACCTCTCGGTACCGGGAGGATTTCCCTCCACTTGGCACCCTCCGAACTTCTGATACTTGAAGCTCGACCTCTGACGATCGTGGTGAAGTGTTTCTCTCAGAGAATAGATGAGCAACGTTAAGGATCTATAAGAAGAAAGCAAAGAAAACATGATGAGATAAGCGAAACCAAGGAAATCGTCAGGAATGACCCAAACTTCACGAAAAAGAGTTTGGAATACATCGAATTGGAGAAATGAGAGCAGAACAAGTAAAAATGAGAAGTTCTCACCAATACGAACCAATCGGCTCCAATAGAAACCTCTCTTTACCGAGAGGTCCACATTGGGAATTGGGCCAGCGTGCTCTCTCCTCCACCAGTGGGCTTGCATCTAGATTTCAAACAACTCAGGCAGTAGACCTGCAGAGAATTTCCTCTATAAATAAAGATCCTATGGCTACTGAAAAATGACTTACGGCACTTCTTCTTCTTCACCTCCATTTCTCTCTTCCATTGAAGTCACTTAGGAAGCTACTATGGACTTAGATCAATAAATCCTTTGTACTAGTGACTCTCAAACCTCTAATAAATAAAATATAAAGTGGATGTAGGAAAGAGATTGCCAAACCACTATAAATTTTTTGATGTTCTTTCTGCTTTACATATATTTCCTACTAGATCTCGATATTTCTACAAGTTTTTGGGTATTGTGCCATTTTTGGTGTCAACAAATAGCATTATACTTTTAGTTTGTCTTCAACTAAAGAACAATTATACTGTTAAAAATATATAACATAGAGTATATTTAGATGTTAAAAAACTTATGTTACTCATTAAATTATTTATTAGTGTACCTGATATGAATAATGAACTATATAAATGAAATATTATATATATAGCATTATTCTAAAAAGAAAAATCAGAAATACAGTGAACAACATCAAATACAGATTATTCAAACTATTAATTAACAAATCTGAATTACGTGATAAATAAAAAATGCTAGTTTCAAGAATATTTACTATATAATAAAACTACTTCATAACAATAGAAAATACAATAAAGAAACTTTTAATTTTTTGAAAAAGTAAGACGGGTTCTTTTGTTGTGACCAACTTTATTACATTGACTGCATTTGTTTCTTTTATTATGTGAATAGCCAAATCACCACACCTCTCGGTAGATGGTCTTCCTCACCACAAACTTCTTTAAGAGGCCTAAGCGCAACATCATTTCCAGTCACAACCGGCTATTAAAGTTAGGGATAGTATTAACAACTTCAGCATATGAAGATCTAAAAGCATTAAGAGTAAAATAGTACACCACATAATCATAAATCGATAACCTAGACCTATAATACACTTAATTTTATGTGCACATGGAAAACCTAACTCTCCATTAATTACAACTACATGAATGAAGTTAAAGATCAAAAACATGTGATTTAGGAGATTTAACTTCAAAAACAAACTTTGAAGACTTATAAACATCCCAACCAAATCTATCATCAACTAATTTAGACAAACATTCCTCTATAACATGACAATAGTCGATGTCCACAAACAACTATCCTCTCTCCTTTTAGCCATTTGCTTCATGAAGCATTTATTTTAAATGAGACAAAAACCAAGATCAATTAGCTTCATTTTCATGTGAAATAATACCCATTGCAAGTAGAAAGAAACCTAAACAAATAATAACAAAATTAATTTTAACAAGTATGAATTACGTTAACTATTAAAAGCTATAGTTAATATTACTATTGTAAAGAAATGCTAAATACATATAGCTTTCTACTATAACTAACTATTCAATAATTATATTATCATATAATTAAAACATGTACTCATTTATTTTTCATTGCTAAACTATCATATGATTTCATATACATTAAAAACCATGCACAAAATTTAAAAATAATCTAGCATACAACTTTAAATAATTATTTATATTCATAGTGATGTTTTTTAATAACAAATACAACTAACTATTTTCAAAAATTAAAAACAAGGATAACTGATGTCAATTGTGCATTTTCATATATACGAAAGAAATATTTAACTAATAAATTGAAATGTTATATATAACTAGCGTCATACTTTAACAAATTCATAAACACCCTAAACCTAATCAAAACAACATTAAACATTAAATAAAACATATTCAAACCACTGTCAAACTGAATTACACACTAAACAAAAGGATCCTAGCCATTGCAAATGGAAAGAAAACTAAAAAACTAAAAAGAAATAGTAACAAAATTAATTGTAATAAGTAGGAATTATACTAATTATTCAAAGTTATATTCAATGTTAATACTAGTGCCAACCCGAGCTACACATATGGGGTTTGTCAAATACTTTATCTAATAATACATTTTTATATTTTTCTTTATTATATGAATGCCAGAGCATATGTTCGTGCATGGTAACAATTTATTAGTTTTTTCTTAAAAACTACCGATAAACTTTTGTTTCTTCTTTAGTAATCTCGAACCGCACAAAGTATAATTTCACATTTTTGAAGAAAAATGACTTTGTACAAAGATATAAAACCACATCTATAGTTATTTCCTACATGGTAAGCATTACATTACTAAGCGTGCTTATTAATTTTGAAATGTAAGTGCTATAAGTTGAATATGAATTCATTGTATGTTTGAAATATCATCCAAAGTATTGATGTGCATCTATGCTTAATTTGTATTATATTGATATTAATTTACTTTGAATTATGCGTTTTGCTACATTATTCAATTTTATGTTTCCATGAAAATTTGAATTAATGGAAAATTTATCTGTTTGTTTCGAAATTTTGACTGCATAATGTGCATTATGTATAATTTTCATGTTATATTACACTATATGTATCAAAAAATATAGTGTTTCAAATTTTCTGTATGTTTTACTAATTTAGTTAGTACTGTGTTCTGCCAAAAAATGTAATAATACAAATGGTGGAGCGTTGTTTACTTGAACCAAATTGAAAACACTCTTTCACTTTGAGCATAGTTTCTCTATTCCAAGTTTAGAACACTATTAACATAGCTTGAAGATAAAAATTAAACCAAAAGGTGTAAGGAACCTAGTCAATAATAAGAACTACTGGAATTTGTTATTATTATTATTATTAAAATAAATTATTATTAGTGAAAATATTACAATAGAACAAAGTATTTTTTAAAATAGACAACTAAGCAACAAATATTAACATTAAAACAGGAGCGATTTGAAGCAAAATAATAATTTCATAAAATGTAAGAAATAGGTAAAGTTAAATTGTTCTATTATAAACTAAAACCTACAGAAACTCACAAAAAATATGCATCACTTTTTCATTTTTTTTCTTTTAGTGGTGTCCTTTTCTTTCAATCCTCCCTTTCCTCTCTCTTCTGTCAACTCCTTACCTCGTACTTCTGTTGACAACCTCATCTTTTCCACCATACCTTCTATGCCTAATCCACCCATCCCTCCTGATCCTGCTCTTCTTCCTCCTTAGGTTCAACCATCCCCCTCTAGTATCACTCATTCAACCTCATCTCCTCCTCCTTCCTCTGCCATTAGTCTTCCTCCTCCTCTTAGCTGGACTAGTCTTTTCAATTCCAAACCAAGAAATGTAGGTAGATACATTCCTATCAAGTTTGATATAAATTACAACGACGTTCCTTTATCTGCTCCAAAAATAGTTGTAGATGAAGGCATAAAAGCATGGTCAGAATATATTATTGGCTTTTTCTTGGGAGGTTCTGTAAATTACATGGCTGTAACATCTCAGTTGGCTAAGACGTGGAGGCTAAAAGGTTCTTATGAAACCTTCTCGGATGGTCAAAGGTACTATCTAGGTTCTCCTCAGATGATGATAGATCCAAAATTCTCACGGTAGACCCTGTATTTATAAAGGGCCAAATGATGATTTTTAGTGCTTGGAATACAAGTTTTAAATCTCCTGAGTCTCTAATTAAAAAGGTTCCTATTTGGGTTCATATATACAATATTCTTCTAATGACATGGACACTTATAGGAATAAACTAGTTGGCTTGTCACATTGGCAGCTCTGTTTGCTTTGATGAAAATATGAAACGTTTTGAATATGCAAAATGCTTTATAGAAGTATCACTAGATAAATAGTTGCCTGACTGTATTTTTGTTGGTGATGAAAGCCCTCACAAAGTGCATATAGAATACTCATGGAAGCCTTTAATTTTCACTTCATGTAAATGCTTTGGACATGTTACTCTTGATTGTAGTTTGAGCTATGATAAAGAAGGAAAAGGAATATGAAACCTGGAATGCAAAGGAAATGGTGAAAGTAACATTACTGAAGGAAATGTGATATAATAGGAAAAAATTGGGTGGCAAGAAAAAAGGAAACATTTGAAAATCAAACTGAAATTTAAGATGCAGCAAAGGAAACAAAATTGGAAAAGAGTTGGAATAAAGGAGAGTATTAAAGACATAACAAATTCCAAGAATGTCACAACTGGGATAAATAATACTGATGCCTCAAATATTAATAAGGAAGCTGTTATTATCGGAAATAATGAAAATAAGTTTGATGCTCTTAATTCTTTGGTAGAAGATGGAAATTTGCAGGGTAAAACAGTTGATTCTGATTGCACTAATGAAGAGCAGTAACTGCTTTAGATGATTCTTATGAACAAGCAAAATAATCTATTCTTATAGCTAATATTTTTGATGCTTCATCTAACTTGGAAGATGGTGAATTAATTACTAAAGAGACGGTTTTCTTTTTTAAATTCTGCTTCTATGCCCAAGAAGATCAATGCTTGTATTAATAAGCAATCTCAAGCGTTAGTGAATCCTTTAATTGTCTTAAATCGAGCAGGACAATCTAATGATGTAAATGAAATTGAACATTCTAAAAACCTATCACCAATGTATGCGGGATTGGAACTACATGCAACACTCCGATGACAAACAAGGTGGAGTTCCTCTTTCTCTCAAAGCAACTACCCCTCTAAATAAATGCCATATACTCTGCTAACTTATATCCTATTCCTTCTTCTAGATCCAAGTTCACTTGAAACAACAAAAGCAGATCTAGAAATCTCACCCTCTATAAGCTTGATAGAGCTTACTATAACTTATCTGTAATCTTTAAGTGGTCTAATCTTTCCAATATGCTCCTTCAAACCTATTTTACCATTCTCCTCTCATCATCAACTAGGATATAGGCTCTAGAAAAAGGGTTTTCTCCTTTACATTTTTTAATGAATGAACCAAACATGCTGAATTTAATGATATCCTGTTAAATTCTTGGAACACTAATATTTTTTGTCGTCCTCTGTATGTTTTACAGGGAAAACTAAAGATTCTAAATTCTAATTTGAAAGCTTGGGCCAAAAGAAAATTTGGTAGTGGGAATAAATTATCAACTAGGTTAAGATACAAACTTCATGCGGTTAAAAATGCCATGATTAATTGCTCTCTTCCTCATTTAGTTGCTCAATCCAATGAATTAGCCAAGCAACTTGAACATGCTACCATCACTGAACTAAATATGCAGAAAAAAAGCTTCAAAGAATGTTGGGATTTTCATGGTGATAAAAACAATTCTATTTTCCATGGAAATTTAAGAAGGCTAGAAGTAATATCTACTCAATTAAAGATCTAAGGTAACATGTGTACTAATAGCTCTAATATTCAGCAAGGATTCTTGAATTATTTCTCCTCCATTCTTACAAACCCTAAACTTGTGCAACCAGACCTCACTTCAATTATTAACCTTCCTCTCCAAAAAATCATTAATCATCAAAAAAATCTTATGATTAAAGAAGCCATTGAAGAAGAAATTAGAGATGCTATCTTTGCTATGAACAACTCTGGCGATCCTGGTCCTGATGGTTATAATGCCCATTTTTTAAGCAAAGCTAAGCGGGATTTTTCTGGGCCCCTACCAGTTTTACTGCATAAAACAATAAAAAATGTGAACCACACAAGCATGGAGCACACAAGAAATGGAAAAATAAAGAAAAAGAAAAATAAGAAAAAATACAGCACATGAACAAACAAAAGAGAAAAGACGGAGAAGCCACAACTTATCCCCACTTCTCTATAATATCCATACTTAAAACTGTAATTGCCATATTTGAACCCATTAGCAATAGCAATCCTAACTTTCCTACTTATTGCAATTTCACTTGTCACGGTTCCATTAAAAATTATGTCGCATCTTTCCTTCCACATTACAGTAATGAACTTCCCCAAAATGAGCTGGAGAAGCATACCAGAATGATGGCTTCAGGAATTAATGCAACCAGGCTAGCCTTGATTCCTAAGACTGACAATCACGAGGATGTTAATCAATTTAGACCTATTGTATGTTGCAATGTCACTTACAAATGCATTGAAAAAATCATTGCTTCTAAAATGAAAACTGCCCTTTCTTATGTCGTCTCTTTAGATCAAGCAGCTTTTCTCCCTGATAGACTGATCTCTGATAACATAATTATATTTCAAGAACTTACGAAGAGATATGGTAGGAAAATTATTTCCCCTACATGTGCTCCAAAGTTAGATATCCAAAAGGCATTTGATATAGTGCAGTGGCCACCTATTATATACATTCTGCAGAAAATGAATTTTCCCATTCCATTAGTTGCTTGGATCCACTCTTGGCTCACTACTACTTGCTTCTCTTTGAGTCTGAATGGTAATTCATTTGGGTATTTCAAGGCTACTTAAGGAATTATACAAGGTGACCTGATTACACACTATCTATTTATTTCAATCATGCAATGCCTTACACTACAAATTTTAGAAGGTGTTTCAGCCAAACTCATTGACCCACGCCCTAGATAGAGTAATGGAATGTCTTATTATGAGTTGAGTGTATACATACGAGAGTGCGTATTTGTTATTGTTATAAAAATATTTTGTATTGTGCTGATTAGTTCGTAGGGTAGCATATGGACTCTGATCAATACATGTTGCTAGCATTATTGACAGGGATCTCTAAACACTTGGACAGGGAAAACCAGCATGGTATTATTGTCGAAATTGGTAAATTAAATAATCTTACCTTGGATTATATTTTATATATATAAGGGGTAATTTTCATAAAATGCTATATTTGTTTATGATGTGTTTGTTTATTAGGAAATGGTAATATTCGATTATTATCATTTGTTGTTTGATTAGTTGTGCTTGACCAGTTTATGAGCAGTTTTACCTTTTCACTACATGGGTTGGGTTGTGACGCCCCACCTCTATACTCACACTAGCCAAGGACACTACGAGGTATGCCGTCGACTAGCACGAAGAATAAGGCTGTTGAGGAGCGACCATCTGTGTAATTGTTTTGTGCGAGTACCGATATGTCATATAATATAACTTACATTTCATTTCAAGAGGAAATCCGACGTATCCAATACAAACTCAAAGCTACCACACAGTCGCTAGGTGGACTTCGGAAACGAATATAGAAATAAACATAACACAAATCAATCACAGACATTCATATCACAAAGGCGGAAACAGATATGAATACAATACATAAAAGTGTACATCAAAGTAGTGGTTAAACTAGATCCACTACATCACAAAAGAATATATACAAGTGCTAGACAAAAGAAAAAATATACATCAGGGAGTCAATATCTCAAATGTATAACAACAGAAACTACTAATATAAAGTAGTTAGCCCAAAAATCAGATGATGAACCCTGATAAGGAATCAAGCAGAAGCACCTGAAATAACTCGGTCTGACCCGAGTATTATTTAAGAAGAAAATAATAAACGGATCAGTCTAGCTATAAATATCAGATAAAATGATATAGGATAAGAGATATGACCAAAAACGTATGATAACAAAAATGCCATACTGTGTCAAGTATACATCAAATAACAACAAAAATCATACAATATCTCAAATCATCTCAAAACACCAAAAAGAATCACATTCTTTAAATTATTCACCAAAACACAAATATTGATAGAGCTTATCAATGCAAACCACGAAAGTTGGTGAAACACAAATTCTAGAAATCACAACCAGAAATCCAGAAATCGCAAAAGGGGGGAGGCCTATCACAAACGGGAGCATGAAAACTCCCAAACACGTGCATCACAAACGGAATGCTATTCCATGGTCGCTAACCATCTATTTTGAGCCGAGGCTCCACAAACGGCCCGAAGACCATGGGTCGCTACCCCACCAAATTGAACCGAAGTTCCACAAACGTGGTTTTTAGTCCCCACACAAACAAAGAGACATCGCACATCGCTAGTCTAAATCACAAAATGATCATCATCGATCAACAAGAAGTGTGAACCACACTAAGCTAGTAAATATAAGAGTTTAGCTTCATGTCCCATAACCACTAGCTTAACTTAAATATTTACGAACAAATTATAGATTTCCACTCGAAAATTGTCACAAGAGTTCAATCGAACAAGTCCAAGAATTAACCGACGAGGTAAACGCAAGCGTTTCATACCACTTGTTTTACTAAGCCATTTAATTAGATTTCTCATATGAATGAGGTAAAGGTTTGTATATACTAATAGATTGGAAAACGGTTTTATAAACGAGATTTGTATTAAAAATAGAGTTGGAAACATCTTTGTGAAAAAGTTTGAATGTTTACTACTAGTATAGAAACCTTTGTATTTGAAAGTGACAAATCACAAAAATGATTGTAGAAACAATCAATCACCAAAATTCGCATTCGAGGACGTGAATTAAATCCAAAGAAATCGATACCAAATCCATCAAAATGGATATTCCCAAAATCCAAAGAAAGAAGTCATCAAAGTCGATAGTAAGTGATAACAACTATCCGGATCAACTAAAATTGATTAAAATAGGAAATCCACATAAAACAGCCTAAATTGGCAAGAATGCACGTTTCCAGACGTCTGGTTTCGAATCCAGACGTTTGGATTTGTTTTCTGGAAATAGTTCAGAAACCACCCAGACGTCTGGAATATCGAAGCAGACGTCTGAGTCATGACCAGACGTCTGGTTTAGAATTCAGACGTCTGGAATTGTTCCCTGGAAATAATCCAGAGAACCCCCGGACGTCTGAAACTTCAAGTCAGACGTCTGAGACCCATCCAGACTTCTGACCCTATATTTTAGACGTCTGGAATTAGTCTCTGCCTTTTTTATAATCTACGTGCATACATTTTTCTCTCCAGGTCCAAACCAGACGTTTGGACTTGGTCACCAGACGTCTGGTCACCTGGTATGGGCAACAATTTGCCAAGGCCAAAGTGGCCAAAACGTATCGGGAGCGATCGGACGAGCAACGACGACTAAGGATTTATGCCAAGCGACAACCCGGCCTTAGAGGCTCTTCGATACACCCCAAATATCAATGTCCAAATATCCATAGTAGAATTTTCATAAAATTGGACCGAAACACCAAAATTTAGAAAATTCACCAAATCAATTCAAATCAAAAGCAAATAAATATGCACAAGTGTTAGGAATTCATACCTAACAACAAAGAAAGTTATAAACGTAGACGTGAGTTACAGAACTCACATTTATGTTAGTCCATGAGTTGATGGTTTTGATGACAACAACCTTAGAATAAGATTATAAAATATAAATACTAACAATATAGTTTAGATATATATGTATATGCAGGATTTAACCATGCAGGTACCAAGAATGAAGACTGTACAGTGTAGAGATTCAAGATATCAAGATTGAAGACTCATGAGTATCAAGATTATCAAGAGTTCAAGATTTCAAGATAAGTATCGAGTCTAGAATTTTGTTAAAACTTCATAATAGCACTGAAATCTTCACTCCATTTTTCTTTTGGGATGGAACCCATTTCTACCTTTTTAGTGGCTTACAAACCCATGACAAGTAGCTTACAAACCTACGACAAGTGGCTTACAAACCCACGAACATCCTGGTTTTGTACAAGTTCTCGAGTCCTGACATGATGAGATATTCTGCAGGAAGAAGCTTGCAAAACTACTTCAAAATGATTTTCAAAACCCTTCGGAATGATTTTCAAAACAAATTTTCAAAATGTTTTAGCCTTAAAAATTATCTTTTCAAATGATTTTCAAAAAGATGTTTTAGCCTTAAATATTCTTGTTTTTAAACTTCGTTTATTTTAAACTATCTTTTAAATATAATATATTTATACTTAGATTTAAATATAAAATTATAGTAAAATTATATATATTATTCTCTATATTTATCTATGTATTTTATCTGTAGTCAAGTATATTTATAAAGTTTAAAATAGTTTTAATATAAGATAACGTTATTTTCAAAGAAAATCAAATCTTCAAAAATTGCTTTGGGATGTCGACATGCCTATGGTGACAATGTCGACATGGTGTCAGTTGAGTTCAAAATTCAAATTTCAAAAGAAGTGTCTATTCGCCGTAACTCTTCACGAATGGACATGACTGTTGTTCTTCTATAAATAGGGGTTAGTTTCAACGAATTTTTAATCAGTTTTTCTCGTTTTTCACTTCTCTTCTTCTTCCACATTTTCTTATTCAAAATCCTATCATTACTCTGCCGAAATCAACATTGAATCTAACTAGATCATCTCTGGTTTGATTCTCTATCACTATCTCAACAAGATCTAAGTGCTATTCAGAGTTATAGGCTTCTTTGTAATCTATCTAGCGAGAAAAGGTGTGATTGTAGCCTTGGAAATCAATCAAGCGATAAAAGGTGTGATTGTAGCCTTGGAAATCAATTGGGTGAACTTGTCGCCCGTAAATCAAGTATCCCTACCCAGAGGATTGTGATTCTGGAGGGTGTACCTCGTAGCCTTGAAACCGAGGGTTGTAATTGTTGAATTGCTTTTGAAAGGAAATCCGTACTTAGTTGTGCGGGACTGGATGTAGGGTAACTCTGAACCAGTATAAAATCCGGTGTGTTCTTTCCTTTACTACATTTACTTTATTTCTGCATCTGTGTTTGTTTCTGTGATTATATCTGTGTTTGAATTTTGTATACATTTGTATTCAAATTAACATAAACTTAAAAAGACTTAGTAATTTCTTAAAAACACTATTCACCCCCTCCTCTAGTGTTATTCCTAGCCTTAAGATCCATATTCCGCATTCCTCTCATTTGGTATCAGAGAAAGGTTTTCAAAAGTTTCATAATCTGATTTTTTGAAAAGTTTTCAAAATGGCTACCTAACACTGGTACTGTTATTAACACTAGTATCCCTGTCACTAGTTCATTTGTAGAAGGTCAGTCTACTGCCAGACCACCACTTTTTAATGGCAGTAACTATGCATATTGGGCATGTAGGATGAAAATATATTTACAATCTATAGGATTAGATACTTGGAATATCATACAAACTGAATATTCTAAACCCACAACTAATTTTGCACAGTGGACTACTGAGCAAAAGACTGTTGCACAAAATAATTCTAAAGCAATGAATATTCTGTTTTGTTCACTTGATAGGAATGAATTTAATAGAGTGTCAGTTTGTAAGTCTGCATATGAAATATGGAAAACTTTGCAAGTGACTCATGAAGGAACAAGCAAAGTTAAACAGACCAAAATTTCCATGCTCACAAATCAGTTTCAATTATTTAAAATGAATACTAATGAGTCTATTTTAGATATGTATAGTCGATTTCAAGATATTGTGCATTCTTTAATATCCTTGGGAAAGGAATTTTCGGAAGAAGATCAAGTCCGAAAAATTTTAAATTCTCTCACTCCAGAATGGGATCAAAAGACACTTGCAATTGAAGAGGCAAATGACATCAGTACTTTAAAGATAGAAGAATTGATTGGAAATCTATTGTCGTTTGAAGTTCAAATGATCGGGAGAAGAGAAAGCAAAGCATCTGAAAAGAAATCAATGGCATTCAATGCATTTACCGACGGATCAGACTCAAATAGTGATAATGATGAAGAGATAGCATTTATGACCAGGAATTTTCGGAAATTCCTGAAATATAGAAAGATGAATAATCTCAAGAGAAACAACTATAAGAATTCTGGAAATCAAAGTATAGTGCCAAACAATGTCAAATGCTTCAACTGTGATGAACCAGGCCATATCAAAAGAGACTGTCCGTATCCAGAAAGATAGAATCCTTCTATAAACAATGAATCAGTAAAGAAACGGAAGCGTGCATTTACTGGTACTCTAGATGACTCAGACTCGTCCTCAAGCGATGATGATCAAAAGACAGATAATTCAAATTTGTGTTTCACGGTAGTTCACGACTTCAACGAATTCAAGAAAACGGACTCAGAAAAAGGTACACATTTACAATACAAGTGATTGAAATTGCATGCTTAGAATTAGATGATTGATTGCTTGATTGATTGATTTTGAATTGGTGTGTTGATTGAATTTTAAATTTATTTTTTATTATTTTATTATTATTTTATTTTTATTATTTTTAATAATATAATAATATTTTCTGGAATATACTATAATTCTAATAATATTCCAGATATATACATATATATAGACATTAATATAATAAATATATATATATATTAGAATTCTTAGGAAAAATAAATCATAGAAATTCACAAACACATGTCGACATGGCCCCTACCATGATGTCGACATGGGTACAAATTTTGAAATTCAAAATTTGAATTCAAATGCTTGAATTTCCCTCCACCTTTTCACTTCATTCAATACTCTGAAAAGACATCCACTACAACAAAAAGACTCTATTACAACTGTATTTTTACAACTGTCAAAAAATGACAATTGTAATAAAGGTTTATTACAACTCTTTTATTTTGTCAGTTGTAATAGATGCCTATTACAACGTTTCTTTTTTTCCAGTTGTAATAGATGCATATTATTAACAACTTTTCTATTTTGCGTGTTGTAATAGATGCCTATTACAACTGTTTCGTTTGCCAGTTGTAATAGGTGTCTGTTTTTAACAACTCTTTTTTTTGTCAGTTGTAATAGATGTCTATTACAACCTTTTTCGTTGGCCTGTTGTAATAATTAATAATAATAATAATAATAATTCAATAATAATATTTAATAATTAACAATTTATAAAAAAATTGTTAATAATTAGCAATTACTATTAAATAATAATAATTAATAATCACTATTAAATATAATAATCACTATTAAATAATAATAATTACTATTAATAATCACTATTAAATATAATACTTAATAATTAATAATTAAATAATTAACAAAAATACTAAAATTTAATAATTACTATTAAAATTAATAAACAATAATTAATTTGAAAATATGAAATAATTAATATTAATAATTACTATTCAATAACTAATAATGTATAATTAATATAATAATTAATAATTATTACTAAATAATTCATAATTCATAAATTAGAATTAATTTTTAATAATTAATACTAATAATTAATAATTAATAAGTGATAATGAATATTAATTTAAATAATAATTAAGAAGTAATGTTTAATATTTGGTAACTAACTTTTAATAATTCATAAAAAAGTTAATAATATTTTTTAATAATAATTAATAAACACTATTTTAATAAATAATACTTAAATAATAATGATTATTAAATATCAATTTATAATAATTAATAACCACTATTAATAATAATAATAATTGATTAATTTGAAATATGAAATAATTCCATTTAATAATTAGTAACTAATAATTAATTAATGATTAATGAGTAATATTTAATAATTAATAAATAAATGATAAATATTTAATTAATAGTTTATAAATCGTAATCACTATTAAATAATAACTAATAATTAATATATAATAATTTTTTTGTAATAACTAATAATTAATTAAATAATTAAAAGTTAAAAATAATATTAAATAATAATAATTAATTAAAATAATAATAATTAATAATCAATAAAAAATTAATATTAAATAAATAATACTTAAATAATAATAATTAAATATTAATATAAAATAATTTTTAACTAGTATTAAATAATGATAATTAATAACTAATTTGAACCGTGAAATAATTCCTATTAATAATTGGTAATTAATAATTAATAAATTAATAATCAGTGATCACTATATAAATATTAATATTAAATATTTATTTAATAATTAATAAATTATAAATAATTCACTATTAAATACTAGTAATTTACAATTAATAGAAATTTTTTATAATATGCAATAATTAGTCAAATAATAATAATTAAAAGTTAAAAATTAATATTAAATAATAATAGTAATAGTCTAAACAAATACATAGAAATTTCCGATTCATTATAATCAATTTTAGTACTAAAAATATAAAAAATAATAAATATGCTAATAAAATAATTTTTAAACAACAAATATTGATTTTTATACACATATTAAATTTTTTTACTTATATAAAATAGTAGATGATAATCATTTTATCTACTAAAATACACAAAAAATTAACTATATTTTGATTGAAACTAGACGGATAATTATCGGATGCAGATATGACTGTATCCATATTTGCATTCATTTTTTGAATACCAAATAATTATTCATATTTCGGATAAGGATACAGGTAGATTTTGAATTTTTCGGATACTCATTGCCAGCTCTACGTTGGACCTATTTTATATAGGTTATATGTTAAAGGCATATAAATTCCCTTAGCTCCAAAACAAAATTTTCTTTTGGCTCCAAACCCAAATTTTTGGCTCCAAACCTCAAATTTCACTTATAATCACCGCTCCCTTTATCCTCTCCCCTTTTAACTTCAATCTCCACCAATCGTTCTTCCTCCAAATCCAAACCCAATAAGAAGCCAGCTAACATCCCTCCTCCTATATCCAGCTCGGAGTCGATTTTCCTTTTTCCTAAATGCCATCGATTCGCCACCAATATTCCATCCCTGTCTTCCATTTCACTCTCATCGACTTATTTTGCCCAGTCACCTCCTTATCAGATCCAAACCCGATATGCCACCTTTATTCGAGCCGCTTTGCATGTAACTTCAAATTTAGATTTTTTAACTTTGTTATCTCCGTATTTAGTATTATACTGTTATTTTAATCATAAGAATATCATAAGAATGGCCTAAGAATTAAAGGTTTAATGGCTCACTTTGTTAGCCGTGAAAACTTTTTATTAAACATTTGGAGCCTGCGTTTCTTCTTCAGTAGGCAGTTAGCATCTACCGTCTTCCTACTTTGGCAATAATTACATTAATTGGGTCAAAAGCAGAGGGAAGATTATTTGCGGATGATTGGTCGGATGTTAAATAATCCCTCCTTCCTAGTAAAGATTTGTAAACAGATCTACCACTAAGAATAACTTAGTTTATATAAACTGTGTTTATGCTCAGTTTATATAAACCGAGCTTATGCTTGTTTTATATAAACAAAGCATGACTCAATTTAGAAACTGAGTTGTGCTCAGTTCCTCTACACAATGTTACACTATTTTCAGGGAAGCTCAAATGATGTCCAAATTATTAGTTTCTTTGTTCTACTACATTGTTGAGTCGTTGACATGCCCACATAGTTTGGTAAATGTATGTGAACAATATGTTCTCATATAATCGATAAAGCTAATTACATTAAAATTCTTTTAAGGTACTTCTGGATATACAGTATTCTTTCTTTATTACCGCAAGAGGTTCCTATTGTTTTTAAAATTTTCTAATCAAGTGATGGAAGTTTTGTTGTGTTATATTTTAGGATATGGCTGATGCTGACGGTAGTGATGATGAGGAGGATGAGAGTGATGACGAGAAAGAAGAAGACGATGATAGCTCTGATGAAAAGGAAGAAACACCAGAGGTGGAGTATCATTTGATCATTGCTTGTTTTTACATCACATTTATACATAACCTTTTCTGATTATAAATTAAAAATACTTTTTATGCAGCCTGCTAAGGGTAAGAAGAGACCAGCCGAAGTTGCTAAAAAAGCAAATGAGTCAGAGAAGAAGGCCAAGCTAGCAACTCCAGCTGATGGCAAGAAAGGTGTCATTTCTCATTGAATAGTTTAAATAACCATTTAGTTGAAATCAACTTGGTTAAAATAATAATGTTGGCAGTGCTGGCAGTTGCTTATCTCATTTGATTTGTAAATATGGTGCCAATTGAACTCCGTGTGTGCTGTTTGAACGATATGCAGTATACTGAGTTAAATTTTAGTTACATTTTGAAGTTTGAATGCGGATATTTTCGGATATTTCAATATTCGGAATATCCGTATTCGTTAAGCCGGATACGGATATTTTTGGATATCCGAAAATATCCGCGGATACGGATACAGATATTATTTAATAGATATTCGCGGATATCGGATACGGATTCAGATACAAATTTTTATTTTCGGATACGGATACAGATACAACACTATCTGTATCCGATTGCATCCGTTTACAGGCCTACATGTTGGTGGGTACATTATATTTACTTAGCCATTCGCTTGCCTAATAAGATTAGATACCACAAAGAAAACAATGCATATGTTTATCAATGTGTGTGTTTATTCATATCCAAAAATAAGAAAACACATTCGGAAGTTAGTTGTTGGGACAAGCTCTATAATATACAATGTTTGTAATGTATTTTTTATGTTTAAATTCTCCAGAGTATGCAGACTGATTTCGAATTGCTTATCAGTGATGAAGAAGAACAATAGCTGTAGCTACTTCTAAAGCAATCACACTTGCAAAAGATGAAATAGACCTAGTGAAGCATGTGGCACAAATGAAAGGAAGTGATTCTTTTGTCAGGGATATATTGTTATTAACGCTTTATTGTTATTAGCTCTTTTTGAGCTTAGAAGCCAAGAGTCAAATGGTTCGTTGCTCTATGTCTCACCTTCTGTGAGCATTATGCAGTTAAAAAAAATAGTGTTAAACACTCTACTCTGCTGTAGGTTGTTAGTGGTGATTAAGACTATTGTATGTATACCAAAGTGTTCATTATTAATTCGAGGCATTTTTTATTAGGATACTACATTACATTAACAAATAATTTGTAAATTATATATTTCTATCTGTTTCATGCTGCAGTTGCAAAATGTGTTTAGAAATTAATTTTTTTATTTTGCATTATTTTACCACAACTGTCAATTGTAGTTGTAAAAATGTCTTTTACAACTGCCAATCGTAGTTGTAAAAAATCTTTTACAACTGCCATTGGGAGTTGTAAAAAAAATTTGCAACTGCAAAAAGCAGTTGTAGAAGATTTTTTACAACTGCGATGGGCAGTTGTAAAAAAATATTTTACAACTATCGAAGACCGTTGTAAAAAAATATGACCCTATTACAACTCCGGATAATACGACGGGCGGCCGTCCGTTGTAATAGACCTATTACAACTGTTTTTGACAGTTGTAAAAATGTGTTTTTGTTGTAGTGATCTTTTGACCAGAGAACATGTCTTTCAAAAATCTATTTATTCACTATCTTTTATCACAACTTTTCACTTTCATTTTCAAATTCAAACTCTCTCTTCAAAACTTCAAGCTCTCTACTCTCTACTTTAATGGCTTCTTCAAGCAACCCCTCCACCATGAGACTTTCTAGAAACTTGAAAGAGAAACTCCTCAATAATCCGGAGGCCATAAAAGCATACATCAATTAAGCTAATTATGGAAAAGTCCATCCCGGAAAGTTTGCTATTTTTCAAGATTTTGCTTTTTATGAAATTGATACTCTTTTTGCAAACAATCAAATTCTTAGTCTTGTTGATTCTTCTCAAAATGATTTTATTTGTTACCCAAATCTTGTTAAAATTTTCTATGCAAATCTCAATCGAGAATTTTATCAAGGAAATGATAATGAAATTTGGAGTAGTGTCAAAGGCACTAAAATTATTTTGAATTGTGATCTTTTGGGTACCATTCTCAATTGCAAAAGCACGGGAATGGATCTTTCTAGTTTTAAAATCGATGAACATGATCGTGAGACATTTCATCATATTTTTGAAGGAGATGAAAACTTTGAATTTAAAAACCGAAACTTTCGTCCTAAAGCAAGGATTGTCAATCTTCTTTTACAACATACTTTGACCCCAAGATCGGGTAATTTTAACAATCCTACTTCAAAAGTGTGCAAAGCACTTTTTGCTATTTTCGAAAATTATGATATCAATTGGGCGCAAGTTATTTTGGATGAACTTCGTCCTAAAAATTTTGAAATGGGAGAAAACACTTTATACCATGAAATTTACCTTACTCGGATTTTCAATTATTTTGGAGTAAATTTCAAAGGAGAAGAATTTATTTCAAGAAAAGTTTTTAACATCTCAAACATTTCTCTCATGAAATCCCATATGTTTTTCAACCTTATGAGACTCTTGCCGAAAAGGAAGAACGTTTGGCTCATGAAGAAATGGAAGAGGAGGAAGAGGAAGAAGAAGAAGAAAGGGATGAAATGGAAATAGAAGAAGAAGAAGAAAAAGGTGAAACATCCCTAGAAAGTATTGAATATCCATCCAATCCTACCAACAAAACCCTTCTCAAAAATCAAAAGATTATTGTTGAGAATCAACGGGTTCTTAAAAGATCCGTTAGTAAGAAGTTGGACAAAATATCATCCAAGATGAACAAGTTTTTCTCTAAAGTCAGCAAGAAACTTGGATTATCTTCATCTTCATCATCCTCTAACTAGTTCTATATTTTCATATCATGTCGAATTAGTTTAAGTTTGTTTTAATTTGAGTGTTTATGTAGTTGTTTATGATTAATCATTGTATCACTCTTCCTTACAATAAAATTGAATTTCCTTTCTGTTATCTAGCTTATCTTATCTCTTGAATAAATATTAGTATATTATAGAAATATATATACACCATTATTCACAAAATCAATAAGGTCATTAAAATTCACTAGACCATGTCGACATCCCCCCTTGACCATGTCGACATGTACTGGTCAGAAATGACATTTCATTTTGAATTTGAAATTTGAATAACTACCTTGTGTCTATTCATTTCAAACGAATTTCTACACCTATAAATACCCATTTCTTCCAGAATTCATAACTGAATATTATTCCTCATCTATTCTATCTCTCATTCTTCTCACAATTTCAAAAATGGCTAATCCAATTCATAACTTATCCGAGAATCTTGAAGAAACTCTTAATTCATTCAAGAATATTCTCTCGTTCATTCTTCGTAACCAGCGACAGTTAGAACTGAGTCAAATGCAGATGATCAAGGAGCAAGAAAGACATTTCGAGGCAATTCGATGGATGATTTCTTCTCTGCACAAGGATGATAACGAAGCACATCCTCCTGTCTTTCTCACAAATGACAATGAAAATTGGGATGCCATTAAAGCAGACCCTATTTTCGAAGAAGAAGGATTTGTGGAAGTTCCCCGTAACGTTTAATTTGTTTGCTTTATTACTTTGTTTGAATTGATTGTTTTGACTGAAATTGGTTGTTTTGATTGATTTGATTTATACTTGGTGTGGTTTGATGATTGTATAAATATACACTGATATATTTATAATCGTTGATTAAATATCATGTCTATAAGTATAGTTATTTCTTAATATACTTTATTGTATAGTTTATTAATGCAGGCACTTGAGTATAAGAATGAGGGAGAGTTGTATAGTTTAGTGTTTGTTTGTTTTTGTTGATGACAAAGGGGGAGAAATATAAAATAGGGTAGTTAGGCATGGATTAAGGGGGAGTTATCAGTTTTAGGGGGAGTCAATAAGATAGAAGTAATATTTTATAAACAAAGGTTGTCATCATCAAAAAGGGGGAGATTGTTAGTCCATGAGTTGATGGTTTTGATGACAACAACCTTAGAATAAGATTATAAAATATAAATACTAACAATATAGTTTAGATATGTATGTATATGCAGGATTTAACCATGCAGATACCAAGAATGAAGACTGTACAATATAGAGATTCAAGATATCAAGATTGAAGACTCATGAGTATCAAGATTATCAAGAGTTCAAGATTTCAAGATAAGTATCGAGTCTAGAATTTTGTTAAAACTTCATAATAGCACTAAAATCTTCACTCCATTTTTCTTTTGGGATGGAACCCATTTCTACCTTTTTAGTGGCTTACAAACCCACGACAAGTAGCTTACAAACCTACGACAAGTGGCTTACAAACCCATGAACATCCTGGTTTTGTACAAGTTCTCGAGTCCTGACATGATGAGATATTCTGCAGGAAGAAGCTTGCAAAACTACTTCAAAATGATTTTCAAAACTACTTCAGAATGATTTTCAAAAATGATTTTCAAAATGTTTTAGCCTTAAAAATTATCTTTTCAAATGATTTTCAAAAAGAAGTTTTAGCCTTAAATATTCTTGTTTTTAAACTTCGTTTATTTTAAACTATCTTTTAAATATAATATATTTATACTTAGATTTAAATATAAAATTATAGTAAAATTTTATATATATTATTCTCTATATTTATCTATGTATTTTATCTATAGTCAAGTATATTTATAAAGTTTAAAATAGTTTTAATATAAGATAAAGGTTATTTTCAAAGAAAATCAAATCTTCAAAAATTGCTTTGGGATGTCGACATGCCTATGGTGACCATGTCGACATGGTGTCAGTTGAGTTCAAAATTCAAATTTCAAAAGAAGTGTCTATTCGCCATAACTCTTCACGAATGGACATGACTGTTGTTCTTCTATAAATAGGGGTTAGTTTCAATGAATTTTTAATCAGTTTTTGTGGTTTTTCACTTCTCTGCTTCTTCCACATTTTCTTATTCAAAATCCTATCATTACTCTGCCGAAATCAACATTGAATCTAACTAGATCATCTCTGGTTTGATTCTCTATCACTATCTCAACAAGATCTATGTGCTATTCAGAGTTATAGGCTTCTTTGTAATCTATCTAGCGAGAAAAGGTGTGATTGTAGCCTTGGAAATCAATCAAGCGAGAAAAGGTGTGATTGTAGTCTTAGAAATCAATTGGGTGAACTTGTCGCCGTAAATCAAGTATCTCTACCCAGAGGATTGTGATTCTGGAGGGTGTACCTCGTAGCCTTGAAACCGAGTGTTGTAATTGTTGAATTGCTTTTGAAAGGAAATCCGTACTTAGTTGTGTGGGACTAGATGTAGGGTAACTCCGAACCAGTATAAAATCCAGTGTGTTCTTTCCTTTACTGCATTTACTTTATTTCTGCATCTGTGTTTGTTTCTGTGATTATATCTGTATATGAATTTTGTATACATTTGTATTCAAATTAACATAAACTTAAAAAGACTTAGTAATTTCTTAAAAACACTATTCACCCCCTCCTCTAGTGTTATTCCTAGTCTTAAGATCCATATTTCGCATTCCTCTCACTTTAAACCCAAAAACACAAGAGAGAAGCTATAGAGCAAGGCAAGAACAATCACTCTTCAATTTTAACCCAAGAAGCTTCAATCTAAGCTCAAAAGAAAAACATTTCCTAAGTTAGGGTTTAGGAAATTTGAAATTGAAGAGGAAATGAGATGGAGAAGATAAAGAGGATGCTTACCTAAGCTTCTCTTTGATTTTGGAGCTAGAACTTGAATTTGCAAAGGAAACTAGGGCTTAGGATTTTAGTTTCCAATCTCTTCCCCCATTTTTACTAAAGCTTGAAGTGTTAGGAAAATAATAGAATGAATGAAGATGAGAGGGGGTGGAGTTAGGATATAAGTTGAGTTGGGTTAGTGGGCTAAAACCCAAACCCAAGCCCAAAGCCCTAAGTGAAAATCTCAAAATTCTACTCAACTCCAAACATATCGATGCTTATACTCAAAAAGGTCGCAAACACCATTTTGGACTCAATGGAAGTGGTCTCGAGTCCCAATTCGACTGTTTACAAAAAGTAACATTTCGGACATTAATCCGATTAACGATGCTATATTTAAATAAAACATTTAAATATACAATCGTAAAATATGCGGGTTGTTACAGACTCCCCTCCTTAAAGAAATTGCGTCCTCGCAATAATTAAGAGGAAAATACAAAGTAACAACCATAAAAGCATATCAACACAAAAGAAGAAATTTTAAAATGAGAAGTTCACCTTTAAGGAGCACGAGAGAGTAAGTCCGGATGTGTTCGCTCGATGAATTCTCTAGATTCCCAAGAGCAATCCTTAGGATTTGAGGACCATTGAACTTTCAAAAGACGAACATCTTTATTTCGAAGGCGTTTAACCTCCATAGCAATGATACGAATAGGATGTTGCTCATAAGTCAAATTAGGCGAAACTTCAATTTCTTCAATAACACCGGGCACAAGAATAGAATCGGAATCTCGAAGGCATTTCCGTAATTGAGAGACGTGGAATATGTCATGATTAGCAGAAAACTGAGCCGGTAATAAGAGGCGATAAGCCATGGAACCAATGCGTTCGGTGATGGGAAATAGGCTAATATATCGAGGTGCTAATTTTCCCGATCGACTGAAACGCACAACACACTTCATAGGTGAAACACGAATAAACACAAAATCTCCCACAGAAAATTCTAATTTCCTTCTTCGGTTATCGACATAGGATTTTTGTCTACTTTGAGCTTCTTTCATCCTATGATGAATAAGGTCAATCTTTCCTATGGCATTACGAATAAAATCTGGACCCAAAACCAGTTTCTAACCGGCTTCAAGTCAACACGAAGGAGATCGGCATGGCCTTCCGTATAGTGCCTCGAAAGGTGCCATACCAATACTAGATTGGAAGCTATTATTATAGGAAAACTCAACAAGAGAAATATGATCTTCCCAACTTCCACCAAAATCAAGAACACATGCACGAAGAAGGTCTTCAAGAGTTTGATTCACACGCTCGTTTGTCCATCGGACTGAGGATGATAAGCGGTGCTAAAATTAAACTTTGTTCCCAAAGCCTTTTGAAGACCTTTCCAAAATCCACTAGTAAATAATGGATCACGATCACTAACAGTAGAAGTAGGAACTCCATGTAATTTAACAATTTCCTTGACATAGAGTTTAGCCAAAATAGGTACGGTCCGATTGGACCGAATGGGAAGAAAATGGGTGGACTTTGTAAGTCTATCTACTATCACCCATAGGCTATCATGACCCGAACGAGAACGGGGAAGACCGTCAATAAAGTCCATGGAAATTTGATCCCACTTCCATATTGGAATTTCCAAAGGTTGCAATAACCCATCGGGCCTTTGATGCTCGGCCTTCACGAGTTTTCAAGTCATGCAACGCTTATTAAAGTTAGCAATATCAGATTTCATTCCATCCCAATCATAAAGTCGCTTCGTGTCAGCGTACATTTTACTACTACCGGGATGAATGGTAAATTTAGAACGATGAGAATCTTCTAAAATGTCTTTACGAAGATCAATAATATTTGGCACAATAAGTCTACCAAATTTTCGAATACCGCCACGAGCATCAATATCAAAGTCTTTCAAACCTTCAATATCAATTTTATCCCTACAACTTTGGCTAAGAAGAACTAATTCGGGATCATGCTTTTGAGCTTCAAGAAGGCGGTCTAAAAGAGATGGATGAGCCTCAAGGCTACATAATACAAGAGATGAACGTGAGTTGGATTCACAATCTCGAATCTCACAAGTGGACAAAGTCTTGAGATCATTCCATTCGGATATCATCATGAAAACAACCGCTTGTTGCTTACGACTAAGGGCATCGGCAACACGATTCCTCTTTCCGGGAGTATAAAGAATATCAAGATCATAAGATGCAAGGAACTCGAGTCAATGTTATTGATGCAAATTAAGTTCCTTTTGAGAAAATAAATACTTCAAAGATTTATGATCGATGTAGAGAATAAATTTCTCTCCCAAAAGATAATGACGCCAAATTCTAAGGGCGAAAACAATAGCCGCGAGCTCTAAATCATGAGTGGCATATCTAGTCTCGGCAGGCTTTAATTGCCTAGAAGCATAAGCAATAACACGTTCCCTTTGCATAAGAACGGCTCCCAAACCAACATGACTAGCATCGGTATAAATAATAAAATCTTGGTTCCCTTCGAGAATCACAAGAATAGGAGCATTGGAAAGGAGTTCTTTTAATTTCTGAAAAGCAGCTTCACATTTGTCTGACCAAATGTATTTAACTCCCTTCTTTGTCAAATTAGTAAGTGGTACGGAAATTTTAGAAAAGTCTTTTATGAACCAACGGTAATAGCCCGCCAATCCAAGGAAGCTATGAATTTCCGTCACAGTCTCCGGTCTCTTCCAATTTTGAATCACTTCAATCTTTGAAGGATCCACGGAAATTCCGGATTTAGAAATAATATGCCCCAAAAATTTCACACAAGATTGCCAAAAGTGGCATTTAGAAAATTTTGCTTTCAATTGATTTCTCCTAAGAGTTTCCAACACAATCCGAAGATGTTTTTCATGCTCTTCCTTGGTTTTAGAATAAATAAGAATATCATCTATAAAGATGAGAACAAATCGATCGAGGAAGTCTTTGATAACTCGATTCATAAGGTCGACGAAATAAGCTGAAGCATTCGTCAAACCAAATGGCATAACAAGCCATTCAAAAGATCCATAACGAGTACGGAACGATGTCAAAGGAATGATATCCTCTACAATACGGAGCTGATGAAAACCGGTTGCTAAGTCTAACTGTGAAAAGACCTTAGCACCACTAAGTTGATCGAATAGATCATCAATTCGAGGTAAGGGATACTTATTCTTGATGGTGAGATCATTAAGCTTGCGGTAGTCAATGCAAAGCCTAAGTGTACCATCGGATTTCTTCACAAAAATAGCTGAAGCTCCCCATGGAGAGGAACTAGAACGAACAAACTCTTTTGCTTCTAATTCGGATAATTGTTTATGCATCTCGTCATTTTCCTTATTGGACATACGATAAGGAGGACGAGTGATAGGTAGAGCTCCAGGGATTAGATTAATTATGAACTCTATTGCTCACTTAGGTGGTAATCCTAATACAGGCTCAAATATGTCGGGAAATTCACGAACAATGTGAATGAGAGAAATAACATCTTCCTCATCATCATTATCGTCATCATGAGAATTTAGAGAATACAAGGATGCTCCCGAATTGGAATCTGAATCTTTAAGAAAAAGAGAAATCTGCTTAACAGATTGTGGATGTCGAAGATATATAGTCCGCTCAGGACATAGGATATGGGCTTCATAACGGTTAAGCCAATCCATTTGCAAAATCATTCTGAAACCTAGGTAACGCATAACATGCAAATCGGCTCGGAAGGCATAATCACATAAAATAATTTCGACATCTTTACACAGTAAACTGAGTGTTGCGGATCCACCAACTGGATTCACAATTCTGAATGAAGTCATCAAGCCAATAACATTCAAAGACAAAGCATCAACAAGTTCTTTTGATATAAAAGAGTGAGATGCACCCGTATCAAAAAGAACTCGAATAGGAAGATCACGAAATATAATAATGCCATCAAGGATAGAATGAGAAATACCTTGACCAAGAGAAGAGTTACTAGGGGCTCGCACCACATTTATCTTTCCCTCTTTCTTGCTTTGAAGCTTGAGACACAAAGATATAGTATGACCCAAACTCTTGCAATAGCGGCAAGAAAGGGGCTTCAGACACTTGTTTGCATAATGGTCCTTAGAACCACAATTGTAACATTCTCCACGACGAAAGGTAGGAGTCTTTGCTTCCGAAGTTGCTTGCTTCCCTTTATTATTGGGATTAGGCTTGAATTTAAAAGGCCTCTTCTTATTGATGTTTTGTTTGACTTCAACATCACTTTCTTTATCGACCTCTTCGAGTCGAAGAGCGATGTCAACAAGCTGATCAAAAGAAACTTCTAGTTTCAGAAGTAATGGCTTCTTAAGGCTCTTATTCAGCCCATAGACAAATCTTTGATTTTTCTTCAATGGGGTATTAATATACTCGACCCCATATTTAGATAGAGATTCGAAAGATGCGACGTAGTCGGTCACAGAAGATTCACCTTGAACAATGTCGATAAAGCGTTGAGCTAAAGATACCTTTTCAGCTTCTGGTACAAATTTTAATTCGAACCTTTCCCGGAATTGCTCCTAAGTAAGATCCTCTTCAATAATTTCAGAGATCAAAAGCTCGTACCAGTCTAATGCTCTCTCATGGAGCATGCTAGAAGCCACTTGGACACGATGAAGATCAATAAGATTCATGCGGCAAAAGATGCAATCGCATGTTCTGAGCCAAGCCTGGACTTCTATAACGCTCTCGAAACCCTTGAAAGGCTTTCCACCTAAAGCGGTATAATCACTGCACAAGCGTGCAAACCCAGATTTTGGATGAGTAGGCTCTGGAATGGGCCAGATAGATTGGGCATTTTTCACAAGATCTAAGAGCTGCTGGGCAGACATAAATACTCCATCCTGGGGAGTAGCACTTGATTGATCGGCGTTGGGACGGCCTGGTCTAACCATTTCTTCTTCTTTAAGAAAGAAAGAAGAGGAAAAAGGTTATTCACAAAATGAATATCAAACAAACTTGATTGATAAAACAAGGCATCATAAAAAGAAATAGGATAGAACGGTACGAAGACTCGAATTAAATCCTATGGCATGATTCCTAAGAAAGACTTAGGACAATGATCCTTGCTAGATTATTCTACATTGTTCCGAAGTTTGGCTTTGATACTAAGCTGTGATGCCCCACCTCTATACTCACGCTAGCCAAGGACACTACAGGGTAATGCCGTCGACTAGCACGAAGAATAAGGCTGTTGAGGAGCGACCATCTGTGTAACTGCTTTGTGCGAGTACCGATATGTCAGATAATATAACTTACATTTCATTTCAAGAGGAAATCCGACGTATCCAATACAAACTCAAAGCTACCACACAGTGGCTAGGTGGACTTTGGAAACGAATATAGAAATAAACATAACACAAATCAGTCACAGACATTCATATCACAAAGGCGGAAACAGATATGAATACAACACATAGAAGTGTACATCAAAGTAGTGATCAAACTAGATCCACTACATCACAAAAGAATATATACAAGTGCTAGACAAAAGAATAAATATACATCAGGGAGTCAATATCTCAAATGTATAACAACAAAAACTACTAATCTAAAGTAGTTAGCCTAAAAATCAGATGATGAACCCTGATATGGAGTCAAGCAGAAGCACCTGAAATACTTCGGTCTGACTCGAGTATTATTTAAGAAAAAAATAATAAATTGATCAGTCTAGCTATAAATATCAGATAAAATGATATATGATAAGAGATATGACCAAAAACGTATGATAACAAAAATGTCATATTGTGTCAAGTATACATCAAATAACAACAAAAATCATACAATATCTCAAATCATCTCAAAACACTAAAAAGAATCACATTCTTTAAATTATTCACCAAAACACAAATATTGATAGAGCTTATCAATGCAAACCACGAAAGTTGGTGAAACACAAATTCTAGAAATCACAACCAGAAATCCAGAAATCGCAAAAGGGGGGAGGCCTATCACAAACGGGAGCATGAAAACTCCCAAACAAGTGCATCACAAACGGAACGCTATTCCATGGTCGCCAACCATCAATTTTGAGCCGAGGCTCCACAAACTCCACAAACGGCCCGAAGACAATGGGTCGCTACCCCACCAAATTGAACCGAAGTTCCACAAACGTGGTTTTTAGTCCCCACACAAACAAAGAGACATCGCACATCGCTAGTCTAAATCACAAAATGATCATCATCGATCAACAAGAAGTGTGAACCACACTAAGCTAGTAAATATAAGAGTTTAGCTTCATGTCCCATAACCACTAGCTTAACTTAAATATTTACGAACAAATTGTAGATTTCCACTCGAAAATTGTCACAAGAGTTCAATCGAACAAGTCCAAGAATTAACCGACGAAGTAAACGCAAGCATTTCATACCTCTTGTTTTACTAAGCCGTTTAATTAGATTTCTCATACGAATGAGGTAAAGGTTTGTATATACTAATAGATTGGAAAACGATTTTATAAACGAGATTTGTATTAAAAATAGAGTTGGAAACATCTTTGTGAAAAAGTTTGAATATTTACTACTAGTATAGAAACCTTTGTATTTGAAAGTGACAAATCACAAAAATGATTGTAGAAACAATCAATCACCAAAATTCGCATTCGAGGACGTGAATTAAATCCAAAGAAATCGATACCAAATCCATCAAAATGGATATTCCAAAAATCCAAAGAAAGAAGTCATCAAAGTCGATAGTAAGTGATAACAACTATCCAGATCAACTAAAATCGATTAAAATAGGAAATCCACACAAAACAGCCTAAATAGGCAAGAATGCACGTTTCCAGACGTCTGGATTTGTTTTCTGGAAATAGTTCAGAAACCACTCAGACATCTGGAATATCGAAGCAGACGTCTAAGTCATGACCAGACGTCTGGTTTAGAATCCAGACGTCTAGAATTGTTCGCTGGAAATAATCCAGAGAACCCCCGGACGTCTGAAACTTCAAGTCAGACGTCTGAGACCCATCCAGACGTCTGACCCTACATTTCAGACGTCTGGAATTAGTCTCTGCCATTTTTTTATAATCTGCATGAGTACTTTTTTCTCTCCAGGTCCAAACCAGACGTCTGGACTTGGTCACCAGACGTCTGGTCATCTGGTTTGGGCAACAATTTGCCTAGGCCAAAGTGGCCAAAACGTATCGGGAGCGATCGGACGAGAAACAACGACTAAGGATTTACGCCAAGCAACAACCCGGCCTTAAAGGCTCTTTGATACACCCCAAATATCAATGTCCAAATATCCATAGTAGGATTTTCATAAAATTGGACCAAAACACCAAAATTTGGAAAATTCACCAAATCAATTCAAATCAAAAGCAAATGAATATGCACAAGTGTTAGGAATTCATACCTAACAACAAAGAAAGTTATAGACGTAGATGTGAGTTAAAGAACTCACCTTTAAACCCAAAAACACAAGAGAGAAGCTATAGAGCAAGGCAAGAACAATCACTCTTCAATTTTAACCCAAGAAGCTTCAATCTAAGCTCAAAAGAAAAACATTTCCTAAGTTAAGGTTTAGGAAATTTCTGAAATTGAAGAGGAAATGAGATGGAGAAGATAAAGAGGATGCTTACCTAAGCTTCTCTTTGATTTTGGAGCTAGAACTTGAATTTGCAAAGGAAACTAGGGCTTAGGATTTTTGTTTCCAATCTCTTCCCCCATTTTTACTAAAGCTTGAAGTGTTAGGAAAATAATAGAATGAATGAAGAGGAGAGGAGGTGGAGTTAGGATATAAGATGAATTGGGTTAGTGGGCTGAAACCCAAACCCAAGCCCAAAGCCCTAAGTGAAAATCTCAAAATTCTACTCAACTCCAAACATATCGATGCTTATACTCAAAAAGGTCGCAAACACCATTTTGGACTCAATGGAAGTGGTCTCGAGTCCCAATTCTACTGTTTACAAAAAGTAACATTTCGGACATTAATCCGATTAACGATGCTATATTTAAATAAAACATTTAAATATACAATCGTAAAATATGCGAGTTGTTACAGTTGGGTTGATAGTAACTTGTGGAAACATTGAAATGAACACCTTATGAATTAATTTTATTGGTTTGATTATAAGGTGTTCGACGATAATGTTGAGTTAAAATTTGAATTTAATGAAAGTTGTTTACTATAATCTAAACAAGGATATGCATTTGTGTAATGATTTTATATAAGATAGTGATATATATAAATATGGTTTATAAGTACAGTTTATAAATATGAAAGGATTTAAACTGATAATTTGAGAACTTAAATCCTGGTGTTTTAGAAATTGGTTTTCTAAGGTTTTGGAAATAATTGTAGTATTATTTGAAAGTAAATACTAGGAAATTGGTTTATGGAATTGATATCATTGTACTTAGTAATATTTACGAAGTATTCGATACTATTTTGGAAATGATTCTGGTTAAGTCCAAAAGTGCATGAGTTAGAAGTACTTAACTCACTTCGGTCGATGGGAAATAATTCTGGTGATGACTACAGCATCATCGGCATTTATTTTCGAGTTTCAAAGTGGGGGATGCTACTATAGTAGCAATGCTACAAAATTGTTTTGGTAAAACAAATTTTGATTTAAATCCCAGAAGTATGATTTGATACAAAAGATGTATTATTATTATTTCAAATGATCTGAAACGAAAATCGGGTATTTAGTTCTTAATTTTTCTATTAAAATATTTTATGGACTTATGTATCCTATGCATTAGGGTAGTTTGGTCGTGCATCTTGTTTGATTTGTTGATCGGTAGTTTTCCTTTATTTAAATGAAATGGATTTGATTTTCGACAGTCGAAGACTTTTGGATTTCTATATAATTTGAAGCTAATGGTTTTGTGAAAAAAAATAAAGTTGAGTTTTATATAACGCTTGATTTGAAAAGATGGTAGATTTAAACAAGTTTTAAATTGATTAAATATCCATGTTAAGTAAAATGAATTGGTTGATTTTGTATATACTCTTAGGATGGGGTGGAATATCATATGAGTAAGTACTTAAGTTAATAATGTTTAATAATTTGAAATAAGTTTTATGAAATGATTCATAAATGATTTTAGTATTAAATGAAAAATAATACTAAGTGATACTGAATGTGAATTAAAATGGAAAGAAATTGGTATAGTTAAGAAACCAATTGGAATAGAGAACGTAGGTTGTACGTAGATCAATTTATTTGTATACCAGTTCTTGGTCTAAGATTCGAGTATATGGTTTCGAGGTGATTGACACTGGTCCAGGTTAGGATTTTTCACTAAGATTCTTGACGGCGAACACTTAATATGGATTTTTGATATGATCTTGAAGTTTTCTATCATAGTATATGGCTATGAAAGGGGAACAGAGGTTTCTAATCAGGGAATCGAATCGGAGTCCGCACTAGAAAGGTCAAGTGATATATACTAGTTCGAAAGTGAAATTTATGTGATCGAGTTAGTGATCGGAGTAGTATTGCATACGGATGATATATGTATTCGTACAAACTTTAGTATAATAATATAATGTTTTTTTGGTTAGTGGAGAGTTTAGGGAATGACTTATCGAATTGCTTGAGGTAGCATGAGTGATCGACTAAGTAATACCTGAGGCTGTTGAGCATAAGGTACAATTAGTAGATTGGTTGTCATCCTTGTGCGATGGCAAGGTTTCTGAACCTGGGCGAACCATGAGCTTTGTTGTTAATGATTGCAGTACCATGTAATACTGTTACATGATTGCTCTTTATTTTTTGGTGATTGCAATAACGTTGGATATTAATTAGTGATTGTTGCTTGTATTGAAATTTTGAGGGCGAAATTCTTTTGAAAGGGAAAGAATGTAACAACTCGAATTTTTGGAACGGTTTATAATTAAATATAAGAATTATTTAAATATTTAAGTCTTAGATTTAATGTGAATAAAAATAATTTCGAAAGCTATTTAAATTCTATTTAAATAAGAATGACAATAGCGAACTTTTAATTTAGAATTAAAAGTGATTAAATTGTTTTAATAATAATTTGTTTTAGTTAACGTGTGAAATTATCATTCCGGGGCGCTGTCTCAGATTTTAATGAAACCAGTGCCATTGGATCCGGGATAATGAATTGTTGTACGCAGACGAGTTTCGCGGTGATCAGACGTACTGTGCGGTCGTGCGAGCTTGAAACGCGTAGTGATTAATTTTAGGAATTAAATGATAACCTAAAAGCTAACTTCCGTATATGATGAAATTTGGTCCCAAAACTAGTTCCATTGAGTTTGGAATACGGGTATTTAGCTAGGAATGCCAGTGAGCATGCGTCGTTTGGAGTTTGAGATTTTGGAGGGTGAATAGTGTTAGAGATTTTTTTCTATAGAAGGACCTCGCTTTCTTTTATTTTCCAAAACTAAAACCTTAACCCTTATCCTAGCCTCTCCATCCAACAACCGAAGTTAATCGGAGCCTCTAAAGGTGATGTAGGTGATGGCCCCAATTAGAGAAATGTGCGCGAGGGTGAGTGGAGTGAGAGGGCGAGTGGAGTGGGATGACCGGTTGGATCGTCCTGCGTTGGCTCGAGGCGTCACGGATTTAGGTTTAAACGGTGAAGCTTGAACTGGGTTTTTTATCATCATTGGTGATCATAGGGTGAGTGGGCCCTAAATGGAAAAAGGTTAGGGTTGACGAGGGCTTTACGTTGGCGGAGTTTGGCAACGATTGGTCATCAGAGGCGAATGTCGCGTTGAACGGTGATAGCATTTCATGTTCTATCGCGAGC
This sequence comes from Allium fistulosum, assembly GCA_030737815.1. Lineage (NCBI taxonomy): Eukaryota > Viridiplantae > Streptophyta > Magnoliopsida > Asparagales > Amaryllidaceae > Allium > Allium fistulosum. The sequence goes on from CM060906.1 coordinate 335,424,666, forward strand.
TACAGGTGATGAGGGGAGACGAGTTGGAGGCGTAAGGCTCGTCGTGGTCTGGGAGGTCTGGGCCGGAGAGCAGCGGTCTTAGGTGGCTTGTGGCGGTTGCGGGCTGAAGATGAACGGAGGCGACTGGGTTTGGACAAGATAGGAGAAGGTAATTTAGTTAATTACCTATTTAATTAAGTTATTTATAATTTAGTTATTCTCAAGTGTAAATTAATTCGTATCTTGTCCATACGAGGTCGAATTTGGACATGGTATTTTGCGTTGGACTCGTACCTATGATATCTATGCATTGGAGTTGGATTCGTTGAGTTTGGAGCTTGTGAGAATTTTAGTCAAAATCGAAAGACATTCGATTTTGGACTATTCAAAAGCGCATAAGCGTTGGCTGGAAGTTGGGTGAGTTTTACTCACCAGTTGATTGAATATTATTGTGTATATAATTATAGTTGTATTAAAATATAAATAGTATAATGAACAATGCAAGTTATTACTTTTGTACCCCGCCTTGTTTTGTAAAACAAGTGACAACAATATTATGGAGTATAATCTTTCTTTTGATCATTTATAACATGTATCGTGGTTCAAACTACTTGTTTACATGTGTGATAGTGCGTTATAAATGTTGGAAACGATATAGTCATATTAAACGTGCTTTGAAATGCTTGATAATTTGACATATGTTAAATTGGATAAATTGTGACATATTGTGGAAATATATATATGTATATATGTTTGGCTACACATGTTTTGGCGTGTTTAACATAGAGGAATTGGTTTGGACGTTTGTGGAAATTGGAACTGGAAGTTGTAAATATTAGAAGTGAAAAGGTTGTTATGGATGCACTTTGAAATCGCTGTGATCGGTGATTGTAAAGTTAACTTTGGAGTACATCCTAGGGCTTCTTTGTATATTTAATAAGTACTATGAGTGTACTTATTATCACAAAATATCAAGGTTTAAATAAATTACTGACAATCAATTATGGATTTAAAAGTCATGGTTTTAAATTATAAAACAGGTTTTTATGGTGTTTTAAATAAATGTTTTAAAATACGTATAAGTATTTTAAAAGTATATTTTTAATATACATATGGTTTTAGAAATTGTTAAAGATTTTATTCAATAAATAAAAGGCTTTTATATTATAATGGCTTACAAATGGTTCATAGTATTTTATTAAATATTTTAGTGTTACAAATAAATGAGTATATTTATATATATATGTATGTATGTGTGTGTATCTCTTTTTAAAAGGTATTTTGGTATATTTAGAATTTTTAAAAAGGAGTTTAGTATTTGTGAAAAATACAAAGGAGTTTTGGGATTATAATACTTATGTTATAATGGATTGTTTTATAAATTGATTAAAACGTATATAGCCTTGTTTAATAAGTGGAGAAGTACTTGGAGCTTTAAATGAATGTTTCAAAGTAAATGGAAAGTATAAAAGTGATTTTTGGTTTATAGTAACGATGTTTATGCTGTTAGTCCATGAGTTGATGATTTTGATGACAACAACCTTAGAATAAGATTATAAAATATAAATACTAACATTATAGTTTAGATATATATGTATATGCAGGATTTAACCATGCAGGTACCAAGAATGAAGACTGTACAGTATAGAGATTCAAGATATCAAGATTGAAGACTCATGAGCATCAAGAATATCAAGATTATCAAGATTTCAAGATTTCAAGATAAGCATTGAGTCTAGAATTATGTTAAAACTTCACAATAGCATTGAAATCTTCATTCTGTATTTTCATTTGGGATGGAACCCATTTCTACCTTTTTAGTGGCTTACAAATCCACGACAAGTAGCTTACAAACCTACGACAAGTGGCTTACAAACCCACGAACATCCTGGTTTTGTACAAGTTCTCGAGTCCTGATGTGATGAGATATTCTACAGGAAGAAGCTTGCAAAACTACTTCAAAATGATTTTCAAAACTGCTTTTCAAAATGTTTTAGCCTTAAAGATTATCTTTTCAAATGATTTTCAAAAAGATGTTTTAGTCTTATAAAATATTCTTTGATTTTGTTCTTAAATAAATTCTTGTTTTAAACTTCGTTTTTTTTAAACTATCTTTTAATATATTTAACTTTAAATATTTACTTAAATTTAAATCTAAAAGTATAGTAAAATTATATATATATTATTCTCTATATTTATCTATGTATTTTATCTATAGTCAAGTATATTAATAAAGTTTAAAATAGTTTTAATATAAGATAAAGGTTATTTTCAAAGAAAAACAAAACATCAAAATTTGCTTTGGGATGTCGACATTCCCTAGTACCCCATGTCGACATAGTGTCAGTTAAGACCAAAAATTTGAATTTCAAAAGAAGTGTCTATTCGCCATAACCTTTCATGAATAGACATGGTTGTTGTTCTTCTATAAATAGGGGTTGGTTTCAACGAATTTTAGATCAGATTTTCTAGTTTTTCACTTCTCTTCTTCTTCCACATTTTCTTATTCAAAATCCTATCATTACTCTACCGAAATCAACATTGAATCTAACTAGATCATCTCTGGTTTGATTCTCTATCACTATCTCAACAAGATCCCAGTGCTATTCAGAGTTATAGGCTTCTTTGTAATCTATCTAGCGAGAAAAGGTGTGATTGTAGCCTTGGAAATCAATCAAGCGAGAAAAGGTGTGATTGTAGCCTTGGAAATCAATTGGGTGAACTTGTTGCCCCGAAAATCAAGTATCTCTACCCAGAGGATTGTGATTCTAGAGGGTGTACCTCGTAACCTTGAAACTGAGGGTGTAATTGTACAATTGCTTTTGAAAGGAAATCCGTACTTAGCTGTGCGGGACTGGATGTAGGGTAACTCCGAACTAGTATAAAATCCAGTGTGTTCTTTCCTTTACTACATTTACTGTATTTCTGCATCTGTGTTTGATTCTGTGATTATATCTGTGTCTGAATATTGCATACATTTGTGTACAAATCAACAATAACTCAAAAATATTTAGTAATTTCTTATAAACACTATTCACCCCCCTCTAGTGTTCATTCTAGCCTTAAGATCCATATTCTGCATTCCTCACATATGCGACATTTTTTTAACCCATTTAACTATAATTTTGGAAATTGATTGGATCTTTAAAATGGAGTTTTAAAGATAACAGAATGGTTGAAGTGTTTTGGGTTTGTCGTAAACAATGTTTTAGTATTCATTTTTAAACCCTTGATAATATTTTAAAGTGGTAAAATATTGTTAAATGAGTTTGGAAAATACTTAGATCTTTAATAATGGAATTTTAAAGAGAATAACAAGTATGAATTGGTTTTGGGTTTGTTGTGGCAATGTGTAACTAACATTCGCCTTTAACCTATTTTGATTATACTTATGAACGTAAATAGATCTTTAAAAAGAATATTTTGAAGATGATCATAAGTGAAATGGTTTTGGGTTTATAGTGATAGTATTTGAGTAATATTTGTCTTAACACCTTTAAAATTGATTTGTGAATATATTTATATGATTGAGATAAGTATATGAATACTTTTGAGAGTATCAATATGTGTTGAAATGAATTGTGATGTTTTAATTAAATAGTGTAGTTTAATTAATAAATGGATTTTCATTTATAAAGGGTTTATTGAGTAAAATGAGTTTTTCTAATAAAAGAGAATTTTAATTAATAAAGGAAGATTAATAAAAAGGGGATTAGATGTCGTTTATATGATTTGATCGTGCTTGTTTGTTTCGATCGTGTGTTGTGTGTTACTTGATTATGGATAGTATGTGGGACTCAGTTTCCCGTATACAATTATTCTCATGTTATTTGATTTGACCGAATATACTTTAGAAATATCTAGAAGAAACATGGAAATTATATGGTACAATTATCTTCGGTGATGCTATATTGTACGCATAAACTCGTTTTGCTCTTCTAGGGTAAATGATAAGGAAATCCATCCGCTTAAATGGTTACGGGACGATCTCCGATCTTATGTATTGCTTGTTTATTTCCCACAGAACCGAAGTTGATATTACTGAGAAATCAATCGAATGGTTTTTGGAATCCTGGTAAGCTGGGCAGTGTACTTATATGAGATGACTTAGAACCGTAACCACTCCAAAACCATATATGTATTCTATGCATTGGAAGAGGTTCGTGATTAGTTTGAGATGCTGGAGTCTATGCGAAGATTCGAGATCTGTTTGAGATGCTCAAAAACACGTAGTTGTTCGTGATCTATTCAGGATATGGGAATCCATTTGTGACCTGAGACCTGTTGAGGTATGGGAACCCATGTGTGATTTTGAGATCTATTGAGGAATCAATGTGTGGTTCCGAGATCTGGTGAGATATAGGAATCCATGTGTGGTTTCAAGATCTATTCGAATTGAGGACTTGTTTGTCGAGACCTGTTCGAGTGGTGACTCATGTGCTGAAATGCCGGACGTAGCCTCACTAGTGGATATGACTAAAACCAGAGATAGGATGCATAACCATAGGGTTAGCAACCCACGAGGGTGCATGCGACTCCATCCTAGAGTTACTTACGGATATGCATGCGGGAGCGATGCACTCGGCTAATGTGAACATCTATGTATTTCCTATGGTACATCCACTAGGGATGTATGTTGCTTCAAAGGGATATATCCAATCCTTATGCAGCAGATCTGAGTCAGCTTTGATCCGAGGAGATCCAAGTGGAAATCGTACATAATTAGCGAACGCGCCTTAGCGGTTAGGATCTTATACCTACTATTGTTTTGATGTACACTCACATGCATCGCAGCTATGTGATTATTTATATTTCACACCTTAGATATTGTTATATTATCACTGGATTTTATAGTAGAAATGGTTTGGTTATCGTATGGTAAAAAATCGTCCGTGTTTATTTGCGGCATGGTCTTGCAAAATACCCTTATTTTGAACGGTTTTAAGACATATAAAAATTTATATGATTCGAGTTTCTCACGCTGGTTTACCAGACCGTGCCGAGTGTTATTATCTTAATGCTCAGGTCAGCTCGAGTATGTTTCCAGATTTAGCCGTGGTTCATTGGAGCTCTTGGAGAGGAGCTTGATGATTTCCTATAGTATTTATTTTCCACTGTATTACTTGTTTTGTATCTATCTGGATTTGTGATGCCGGGCAGTTATAACTGTCCAGGCTGATGATAGGTTAGTTCTCTCTTATTGATGTATGTATATCAAAGTTTTCTTTTTGGTAAAAACCTTTTGAGATATTATATATTATCGTTCTGCATGTACGATTCTGATATTGTGTTCTTCCTTGTTCAATTTCTTTTTCATTTACCCTAACTTTCTATCTTTCCAACACTTGGGTACTCAGCACGTGAATATCATGGATATGTTAGTGTCGACATTCAGCGGTTGAAAAGGCAGGTCATTACACCATTTCTATTAGAAAATCCAGCGATATTATAATAATGTCTAGGTTTTAAAATGTAACGACCCAGAATTTTGGACCCTTCGTATTTAAATATCTGAATTATTTAAATATTTGAATCTTGGATTAAATGTTATTAAAATTATTTAATAAGCATTTTAAACCCCTTTTAAATCATAACTAATGATGGTAAACTTGTTTTGGAAAAATATTTACAAAAATATATATTTTTGAAAAATATCGATAATATGACTGAAAATCGTTTTATCAATAAACAACTATTTTCTCAACGGAAGTTGTTCAAACTTCTTACACATGTCTAAGTAATCATTAAGGAGTTAATTAGAAACTAAAAATATTTTCATGTTTATGGCCAACTAAATAGGAAAATGAGCAAAAATGGAAATAATTAACTCTTAAGCTAATATCTAATGAACACATTAGCCACTAATTAAACACTCTCCTCTTCATAAAGCATGGAAGGTTCTAGAAAGTTCGATTAGGATAAGAGATGATATTATGGTAAGGGTATAATAGTAATTAGCCTAAAAGGAGAAGTGGCATAAAGTAAAAGTAAGCATAAATGCAACTTCTTAAGTGTTAAGCGAATGATAAAGTAGATGTGATGGGAGGTAAGCTTTCCAAGAGGGTGAGAGTAGGCTTATGATTCACCATTTGAAACCTATAAATAGACGGGAGATGTTCACTTAATAATCACAAATAATTTTCTAAGCTTGAGATGAAGTAGAAGGGTTGAAAATGGTGGAAGTGCTTAAGCACTAATCCACTAATTACTCTCTAACTTTTTCAAAAGTTAACTAAATCTTCTCTAATCTCTTTTAAACTTTGGATTTGGGCCTAAGACATCATGGGAAGCATGATTAGAAAGTAATAAGTGGGAGGAGGTAAGAGGAAGAGGGGGATCCATGTTGGGCCATGAGCATGGAGGAGGAAGAAGAAGGTGGTGGCTTTGGTTTGGAAGTGCTAAAGGTTGGACGTTTAGGCTTACGTTGATGGAAGGAGGTGGTTCTTTGGTTCTTGTGGCTTTTTTCTTGAGTTAGGCATGGATCTAAGTGAGTTATCTCACTATCTCTTAAGTATATATTGTGTATATATATGTTGTGTGCAAATTATAAAGTTAAAGTGACATTAACTAAGTAAAGTTATAAACTTTGGACCCCTCTTACTTTTGAAAGCAAATGGTTACTTTATATTATATAACATCACTTTTATTACCCTCTGAAATATGTGGCATGGAATTGACTTGATGTTTAAATGTTGTTTAACTCGTATGTTAAATTAAAGCAAGTTTGAAAGTGTTTGAAACGAGAATGGTCATTATAAGTGCACTTCGGAATCCCTTGTTTTTGGGAATTTTTATAAATAAATGAAAAGATATTCTTAAGGATTTCTTTCCATGTTTTTTAAGAAACCTAATGATAGTACGTACTATAAAAATTTCAAGTCTTAAATCATTTGTTTAAGTAGTTAAAACTAGTCACAAAGATGGTGCTTTTCACTGTTGTTTTAACATGGACTTTTAATAGAAGTTATTCTGTAGTAAGTCGCTTATAGTTTAAGTGTTTAAAATGCAATGTTTTGGCTAGTTTTTCATGATTTAAATGGTTTCTAAATTCATTTATTTCTAAATTCTTCCTATGAAAACTCTAAATGTATTTGAGTATGAAAAAAGAATGGAACTTTAAAAATAGTCTTAATGATTATTTATGAATTTTGAAAGTAAAGTGCGGCAAAATGTAAAACATGTTTTTAATCAAATTTCTAAATTAGTTATTGTTAACCCAAAAAATGGATCAACACCCTGGATTGAGTGTGAAAGCACCAACCATGTTCTTACAGAGTAATAATACAGAGTGTAAATGTAAAAAGAGAAAAAATAGTAAGAAGACAAGAATATTTTATAGCGGTTCGGCTGTTAATGAAGCCTACATCCACTTTTTAACTTTTATTATTAATTGATTGTTGTTACAAGGTGAATTGGATTACAAAGTAGTTGAATATCCTAAGTTAGACTAAGTCCCCAATGCTAGAGTTCACTAGATAATCATAGTGAACTCCTTGGATGACTATTATGAGGGAGGAGAAGAGTGAAGAATAATCTCTGCAGAGTTCCAGCAGCCAGTCCAGAGGATCCCCTTTATGTTGTAGATAAGTGAGTATTTATAGAGGTTGGAGAGTCATTGGGCTAGGCCTTCTTCCCATATGCTTGCAAATGACTGTAGGAAGACGCACTGGAAGTTTCATCTCGAACCGAGCTAACTTGATGGATTGCTAGCGATCCATAGCTTCTGGCTCGATGGCGATCCAACGACTTGAGATGCTTCCCTTACCTTCTACCTCAAAGTTCATGGCGATTTGGGGAAATGACATGGGTCACCAGCAATCCATGTACTTAGCTGATTTTTGGACTTTGTCTTCTTGGGTGTAGTTGTTGTCTCGTGTTGGTGCCCTCCATGTAATTTCATAGCACGTTGCCTTGTTTTGATGATGGTCTGTATACTGGTTGCATTAGACTGCTGATTGAACTAGACGAATGCTTGCCTCTCGATTTAACTAGCTCGGAATTCCATCATACTTAGCCATTGTCCTTAGAATACCATTGGACCCTGATGCAAGTGAATTCATGAATCCATGAGCCAAGCTTATGGGGTGTTGGTGATCCATAGATGATGGATCACTAGCAATCCATCACCTTTGCATATTTTTTTTCCATTCCTCTAACTTCACTTGGTTAATTGCTCCGTCCTTTTTGGTTGGCTCTTGAGCTATTCTGACTCGACTAAGCTGTTCCGACCTCCTTTGGATTCTGCTGGGTTAAAAACCCGGATAACATTTGCCCCCCAGAGTATGCCTTAGTTGAAAACAAGGCATGCTCTGGAAGTAATTGCTTTCCCATTTCTGCTTGGCGAGGTTCAAGTAATCGTGTACGGACCACACGAATTTGACTTTGGCTATTCAGTTGCTCGTTAAGTTTTGACCTGAACTGTCATCGCTTGTCATAACAGACCAAGTTTTACCCCTAACTTTTAGAATGCCTTGAAACAGCACTTGGATCTTGCTAGATAAATTTGAGATCGATCACAGGCGATTCGATGGATCGCTAGTGATCCAATGACTTAGATGTTTTTTCGTGTAATTCTCCTATATAACTACCTCGAGCCAACCTATTCTCTAGTCTTACCTCTTTCTTATGACCCGAGCCATCCCCTTGCGATTTGACCCAAATTTTGTCCAAGCCCTGAATCCATCCGCTCTATCACCATCGCCGACCATTCACCACCAAAGACTTTCGTCATTGATCGATCTGAATCTTGCCCCCGCCTTGACTTCAACCTAGCTCCTTCTAAATCGAAGCCGACCAAACCCTAACTCCATCATCTCCTTCCTTGGATCGTCGCCAACCTAACTTGCATGAATCACTGGGTTAAACACTCCGACCATCCTTGCCTTTTGATCTTTGATTCGAGATGGGTTGTTGATTCTGACGTTCATTTAGTGATTTGACAATGGAGTGTATTGGTGATGGTTATAGCAAAGAGTCCGAGTTGATTCTGATTTTATGGAGGAAGATAGTAAATCGAGTCTTGAGTTCTTCACAGAACGACATTCGGGCCATGCCCCGGTGTTTGACATGTTTTGTTGTCTTTGTCCATATAACCAAAATTGACTTGTACTAAGTTACATTATCGATACAACATGACGCACCGTGAATTGGTTTTACCCTTCTAGAGGGGGATAACGGCTTAGGATAGCATCTCGAAAGCAGCTTATGTTGTTGTTGCCTTTCGAAGAATTCATACTGGTCTCATTTCTTGCACGCTCGGTGTACCTATACTGGGAGAGCTTTCCGTTTCGCTTCAGATAATGGATCTGTTATCGATCGCTGATTGATAACAGGTAAGTGTAGAGGAAATAATTTCCAAAAATGATTTGAAAAGCCCTTTTCTATCTTTACTATGAGCGAACTATCTACATGGGATAGCGCGTTTGTAGTATTCAAGACACTGAGCTCACCCCCTATAGATAACACAATTCATTTGCCTCGGTATATACTTCAAATCCGATGTGTTGGCGTGAATCGATATCTTTTCAGAATTAGAGTGTTATAGGGGAGTTTTTAGTTAAAGATAGAATTACTTGACCGCTTTGGATGCAAATCCTGTTGTATAAAATGAAGTATCCGTCTTCTCTCCATAAGTCAAGCAAAGGAAGTCCAACACTTTCAGAAGCTGAATCATCGTCTGTCGCCCTTTCCTCTTCCCGCTTCGCGGCCTGAATACGGTTAGCTAGTCTCAGTTGATTTGGTTGTAGACCGAACTCTACCGAATTTCAGAGTTCTTCTTAACCCGTCGGAGAGAGCTTCCTCCATAATCTCCGCCAAGGTTTTGCATAACATTTGCTTGCAACATGGAATTCTAGAGGATGACGTACGCCTGCCGGAGAAGGATGAATTCGCCCATATTCCACCTCTGGGATACACTGCTTGCCATCGATATATGTCCCTAAACGGAGCAGTGCCACCCTTCAATGATTTCTTGAGAGAAACTCTTTCGAACTTGGAAATTGCACCATTCCAAATTCATCCTAATGGGTATGCGATCTTGACTTGCCTGCACATTTTGTTTATGCGGACATTTAACCGTGCTCCAAGTTTCAACGAGTTGAGATGTTTCCTCTCATTTAAGAGGAGAGATGAGTGCCCGTCCCTTATCGTCATCGAGGCCTAGAGGAATCGTAAGATGGTGCTGCAGCTTCAAAGTAATTTGTCCCAATTCAAGACTCGGTACTTCTTTGTTAGATGTCCCAAAGGGTTCAATTGCCTTTGGAAGACGGGGGTAAGTTCTCTTCTTTACTCATTGAATTTTGAAATGTCGCTATGGAGTTTCTAACAAGTCAAATGCTTCTTGCAGTTATTCTGAAGCCAAATAAATACTTATCGCTTGACCAAATTTTCCATACTTTAAGGCTGTAGAAGTTGGGGAGAGATCGGTTAGATTTCTGCTAACATACAAGAATTTGCTCTGGTATGGGCTGTTGCATCCAGGGGTATCCACCGTAGCAGTTGAAGATCCGTCTCCTTCCCACTCCAGAATAAGAACGCGCTCCACCTCTTCGTCACATGGTTCTGAAGAGGGAGTTTTTCAAGGAAAGGTGGGCTTGTTTGGTGAGTCAGCGAAAGAGACTCATGAAGGAAGAGATGTCACGATTGAAGCCAACTGTCCGACCAAAATGTCCCCAATTCTAGAGGAAGAGGAATAAGAGTTCAAGCAATGAGAAAGCAAGGCTGCAGCGGCAACAGAAAACGAGGAGGGTGAAGTTTAGAGTAGCAGTAGCTATGGTTCCTCCTCTAGTGATGATGATTTTGACGCAGGTTCCGGTGATGAAGAATCTAAATCGTGTGACGAGACTTCGGGGATGAGTCTCGTTCTTCCAGATTTGCCTCACCGAGAAATATGCAATAAAGATGATCCACCTGTAGCCGAGCGAAATCAGGATTTCCCGATCAAAGATGCTGGTGTAGACTTCGGGGATTTGAGCAATGCCTACGTGGATATTAACAAACTTATAGGGGAAGATTTTAAATTTGAAGACGTCCCCTCGCCCAGGCCATGTTGCTCCCGAAATCAGTCTGATTTCTACCGCAATAGCTGTCCGATCTGGTTTGTGACGTCATTTTAGGCCCCCTAGACACATTACATGTTTCACTAGGGTCACATTCACTTATACACACATTATTCAAGCCTATTTTTCGTTACTAAAGCTCTTTATTTATTCTTTATGTCAGGTACCAAGAGAGAACGTGGCCTTTATGATGATCTCAAGGAATTCACCGATTCACAATGTTGGTCGAAACAATCCATAAGCCATCATCCGTCCCGCAAGATCGAGGAGGAGTGGAGAAAACGGAAGGACTTGAAGTAGAGCTCCCCAGATGGTTTTTGAAAGGAGTTAAATTTGACCGCGACCTTCACCCGATTCACAAAGATTCTTACATGCCCCACCTTCAAGCGATCCAAAGTGATTTAGAGCAAGCCGAGAAATGGGAAAAACTATGCAAGCAGCTAGTTGATACAGACCACAATAATTACCAAGAGATCCTCTCCTTTGAATTGGAGAAGGATGACTTCGAGAAGGCGTTGGTGGAACGCGATGACAGAATTGAACAACTAGTACAAGAAAAGGATGTAGCGCTTCGGGAGAGTAAGAATAATGTCGGCTGGCTGAAAGAATTGATGGAGGCCCATGTGAAAATAGAGATCGTCTTCCGAGATGAAATTAAGAAGGCCTATGCGGACGAAGTCAAGTAGAAAGAGGAGCTCGAAGCTCGCAACACGATTATTAAAGCCCAAAAGAAGACTATCGTTGATCACGACAAGATTACTGAAGGGCATAATAAAATAATCGTGAAGTATGAAGGGATTGTGATGTCCCATGATAAGTCCATCTCTGATCAAGCCCAAAAGATTGCCCTACTCCAAGAAAGAGTCATGCAGCTTAGCGCCGAAAAAACTCGTGTTGAATTTGAAAAGGCTACCGTTACAGCGGATTATTTGGAGCTATAGGACACCTTTGAAAGGAAAATGGAGAAGATGGACGATACTATCTTAAACTTCTATGTCAATTCCCTATTACATAAGGGGAGTTTCAGTTATTTGGGCCCCAAGTTCCAACGTACTCTCGCCATGGTTTGGGAGGAAATTCTAACCCGTTTCCAAGATAGCAGGGATGCCTACACTGAGCGGTAGCAAGAGGATGCCTAAGTTAACGAGGAGTCAAAGAAAGCACTGATAGAAGGCCGGGAGATCCTGCAAATTGAAAGGGAACAGGAAGTCGCCGATATGGCCATGACTGCGACTGCCAAAACATTGCTTGAGCCCCTTATTTCTGGACCTGGCGAATTGTCAAGATAGCCTCGCGATCAACTGGTGAATTTTGGGCCCCAAGCTTCTCCGCAGATGTTGCAACCATCAAAAGAAGGAGAAGGCAGTGAATATGAGATCGACATTCTTGGTCACTCCTCCAATGCAGGTAATTTTCTTGTTTCTCCCGAGTTTGAGAATTTCCGGCTCACGCCGCAAGAACAAGATGAACTTAACGCTTTTATTTTTGATCTTATAGGTTTGTCCTCCTTACCTGTTGATCCGCCGGTTTCTTTGATGCCCAGACCCGTAGCTATTTCAACCACCACAGTGCTTGTCTCCGTAGCTGCTCCGATTGTTGTGTCTGTGTTCGATTCACAGTCGAGGCCGAAGTCTGAAAAGACTGCCGCATTGCATGGCTTGGATGACCCTTCCATATTTTTGGAGGGTGAATTTACGGCAGCCGAAGCACAGGAGCAGGAGGTCCAGATTGAGCAGCCGTGTAAATCCAAACAGCAACTGGTTGCTGTCAAGAAAGGAAAAGTTGAAGTGATAAAATCCTCGAAGAGCCCTTGCAAATCCCGGAAGCACAAAACGAAATGGGAGACTTTCGAGAAGGTTAAAGAGTAGGGAGGAGATGTCGACACCAAGGAGATAGTCGATATCACATGCATCGATACTACCCCTGGCCGGGATTATGAGGGGAAGCAAAAACTTCCAACTAAAGGCGGGAAACGGAGAGGCAAAAAGAGGCGTTGAGAGGTCCGGATGGTAGTGGAGCTGATTTTTGAGGCATTTTGTTATGTTTTATTCAAATGCAAAGTCTACACTTACTGCTTTTGTTGTGGCGTATGTACCTTTTCTTCTTATTGGTCGGTATTGTGTGGGTACGGCCCCTACATTTTGACTTTGTACAAAAAACATTATAAGTAATACAATGCTGACATTTTGATTGTAACTTTACATGTCTTCTTATCTATGTTTTATGTACTTATGTCTATTTCATTTACTGCTATTTTATTTTATCTAGCCCTGTGATTACCGTCAAAATTCTTTGTTTGGAGTAAAAGAACTATGAAGTTTTTTGTTTTTGAGTATTTCTATTTGAGTATCGGTGTATGCCCCCCAGTTCACGGGGCTGTTTATTTCGAACACCTGACAAATGAATGGTTGATCCAAGTGTTTGTTTATTATTGTCCTTTTTTTTATCACCGGACTTGCTTTATGGTTCCTATCCTTGGGAACTTATGATTTAAACAACTTATGGGATGCGTGGCTTTCGAAACCGATACGACCCATCGATTCAGAGCGGTTTTGGAACTTCTCGACATTGCCAATCTTCGGGTAATGTAAAGAGTTTATGCTTTTAAGAGTGTGATTCCACAGCTCGAAAAGGTAGTGCACGGGTTATGGGATGCGTAGCTTTCGGGATTAATACGACCCGTCAATCCAGGGCGGTTTCGGAATTTCTCAACATTGCCAATCTTTGGGCAAAGTGAGGAGTTAATGCTTTTAAGACTGTGATTCCACGACTCGAAAAGGTAGTGCACGGCTTATAGGATACGCAACTTTGGTTTGAGCCTTCCCGGTGCTGCCGGAGCAACACCAGTTCTTAGAAGGCGGGGATCGGGTTCCGTCGATCCAATGGTTTGAGTCCATTTGCTTCCGTAGACCCGACGGGTAAGTGGAGCATGCTTGAGCGTGATTCCACTACCTCAAGTAGCGATTAAATGGATTTGAGCCGATTTTATCCCGTTGACCTAATAGGTTACTTTTATGAATGCATTTTTATTGGTTCAGAAAGCAAATAAATTTTATTAATAAAGGTTGGGCAAATTCTGCCTATTTACAATGCCTCCGGCATTCCAGGATGGCTTATTTGCTAAAAAATAAGAAGTACATAAAATATTTATAGGTGAAGTAACGACGCAGCGATTCGTTGTTCCATGCTTGGGGAATTTGGATTTCGTCAACAGTTGTTAGTTTAAATTTTCCACCCCCTAGCTTCTGACCGATGACATATGGCCCCCCAGTTTGGTCCAAATGCCCCCGGTACGGGATAGACTCGTTTGAGGATGAGGTCTTCGACTTCGAAGGTTCAGTTCAGAACTTTGGAGTTGAAGTATCATGCGACGCTTTTTTAGTGAGCAACGATCCTTAATTCGGCTTCTTCTCTCTTCTTTTCGATCATATCAAGCGACTCGAGTAGGAGCTGCTCGTTTTTCCTTTGGCTGGAATTCTGCCTCCGATGAGAAGGGACTTGCAGTTCGACTGGGATCATTGCTGTTGAACCATACGATAAGGTGAAGGGGGTATGCATGCTTGTCGCCTTATGTGTTATTCTGTAAGCCCATAGTGCGAGTGGAAGTTCATCAACCCAACTCCTATAACATCCCCCTACTTGGAGGTCCAAAACTAACGGCTACGGATGTTGCAGTCATCCATAATTATTAATTCTCGGTGACCAAATACAGCAATGTTAGATACATTGATACATAGAAATGCATGAATTTGGAAAAAATTTAAAACAACAAACAAAGTCCACATTCCATTTCAAAATATTTCAAATTCATTACATAATCCCAGAGCACGGACCACGTTCAGAAAAAATATACTTATTAAAAAATACGTCAAGAGCGACATATGAAGATGCCCCCTGGATGACCAAAGTATATAATATGAAAATAAAACAAGTTTGCCTTTACAACCAAACACAGTAGAAATAAAAGAACTCTAAGTAGATAACATGCCTCCTGCACGTCACTGGAAGCTTTATTCATCTAAAAGAACACCTGAAAACCCTAAACCTCAAACTACACAAAATCAATTGAGTACCCGAGAGTTTAAGGGGAAAACAAAAACTTCGAGTCAGACGTAAAGCCTGGTTTGAATAATAATCTACCATCTCAAATCATTTAGATATCTAGTGAGACCACGCCGCTTAGTGGAACGAGTTTCCCCTCACAAGTATCTTAAAACCTTTATTAAACCATATACCGTGCTCCTACATCCATAATGTTTAAAACAATTCAAAATAATATGATGATACACAAACAAGTAAGTTAATTCTAGTATACCCATCCCCTTCTGACTATCTATCTCAATTATAGTTTCTAGGATTACTATTAACTTATTAGTTTTCATGGACTCACTAATAACCGGTTAAATGTTTAGGGACTACCTGTCTGATTTCATAGTTTTCATGGGATCATTAAGAACCTATTGGTAACTCTAATATCTTTTCTCTTATTCTAGTTTTCATGGGCTGACTAGGAACCTATTGACTAACTATAAATATCTTAATATGGATATAGTTTTCATGGGCTAACTATAAACCTATTGGCCCCAGCCAATATCAAATCATAGTTTTCACGGGCTAACTATGAACCTATTGGCCCCCTACCAATATCTTTCCCTTTACACAGTTTTCATGGGCTTACTGTAAACCTATTGGCCCCTACCAATATCTTTAATTAAGATTTTAACATTTCTTAAGTTATATTAACTACTGGGTCAACCTAGCTGGTTATTCTGCCCTTCCCCAAAGTACCGTTATGGATTAAAAATATGAATATGAATAAATATATGAATAAATATATGAAGAAGCAAGCAATACATATATTTTTGACCTAGTAGTTAATATAACTTAATCTTTTATTCATATATTGGTATATAACTACTGGCATATATCATATATTGGCCCCTACCAACATATTAACTACTGGGTCTATCTAAAAAATATATGAATATTGGCCCCTACCAACAAAGTAATACTCTCAAAAATCTTTATTTATGCCATGGTTTTTACATTAAATTGAGAATGGGTTATTTGTTTTGAAACCTTAAAACATCAATTTCGAAACCATTGGATGACCTCTATCGGAAGCATAGAAAAACACTTTTTGAAACTCTAAGTATATACCTTTCGAAGGTGTTAAAACATGGCTAAATAATCTTTCGAAATATTACTTCGAAACCAATGAAAGTAACCCTTTCGAAAACATTGGGTTTTACTCTCTAAAAACATCTTTTGGGTCAAAGTGGTTACACATGAAAGTATCTCTTTCGAAACCTTTAATAAAATATTTTGGGGGAAGAAATTGATGGTGTCGGAACCATCTATTCGAAAGCTCAAAACCTTGGAGTAAAACTTTGAAGGATAGTATTGAAACCCCCTTTCGACACCATTGCCCTCGAAACCCCTGAACCGCTTCGAAAGCATTTAGGAAGTGACTTAGCTTAAGTTTAAAACAAAAGGGGACCCTTCGAAAGCATTAAATGGCTGCAATACATCCGAAAGGTAAAGAATAGCGGCTGGGTTTCGACCAGGTCGGGACCACCTCTTTTGAAGGCTTTATATAAAAACAAAGGAACCCATTCGAAAGCTCCTACTTAAAACATGGTATGGCAACCTACTTAGAAAGCTATTTAGAAAAACCCCTTTTGAAAACATAGGTTTCAACTACGTCAAAACTTTTAGGTAAAACAAGGCAGGCACTTAACATTTGAAAACATAACTAAGGTTTCGACCCCATTGGAAGCATTGCTTTCGACACCATAGCTTCTGCCTTTCTTCCAATCCACTGCATACCATCTAAGTGATACCTTGTGTATTAGTTTCAACTAGGTCGGTTTCGGCTGGGTTGGTTTCGACTGAGTTAGAGCGGAAGCGATGGAGTCGAAGGGTATTACTAAAGGAGGCGGAACCCTCTTTTCTGATTAAAGGCTGAAATCACGCTCATTTTTAGTAATTGCTCTAACTAACCTGCCTATGTGTAATCTTTTAATTGGTTGCCTTCAAACTTTTCAAATACTTTAAAAAATAACTTCCGCACCAAATCAAAGGAAAAATTAACATTTAAGCCCTTTCATTAAGCAAAACCAATATTGCAAATAAGTCCTTCTTTTAAATTAATTTATTTTCCATAGTAAATCAATTAGGAAAAATCCCCAAAAATCACAGAAATTCAATTTCATCGTGTTATCTAACATTATAAAATTTCAGACCCAATTTCTTCCTAAAATAATCGAAATAAATTTTAAACCCAAATATACCATATTTTCCTTTAAAAATTCATAATAAATTTTCCATATATAGCTTGGAAAATTTTGAAAATTGAAACCTATCTCTAAAATCATGTTTTACCTAACATATAATTTTTCCATGGCATTCTAAATTCAATAACAATCAGTTTTACCCTAAAACTGTGCAAATTTATATGTGAATGAATTGGTTTAAATCAAACCTATAATAAATCAAGCATATCATCATCCAAAACATCATAAAACGAATTTAATCTTAAATCCAAAAAAATATGATTATAAAAACAAAATAGAGATGGAATAACTTATTATTCACTTTAGATATGATAAGGAATTTGAGATTTGTAGAAGATTGATCCATAGCTTTGATTTAATTTTTCTTCCGCTTTTCCCTGGGTAATGGTCGGCTTTATTTTTTATAGGTTTTAGATTTGCGTTTTTGAAAAATGAAGAGTGTACGTGAATGGGAAAGAACGTAAAATATATAGCCGTGAGTAATAATGGTGCGGTTATTTACTAATATGCCCATGTTTTTAATTAATAATTTAAAAGCCATTTTAAGCCCATTTAAGGTAAATTAAGCATGGCCTTCTTATAGTTTAATTCAAATCTCAATCCCTTCATCATCATTATTCTATTTAATTTATCTAATTAAATTTATTGAATAATGTTATCAAAAATTAGAGGTGTTACAGGCTCCCCCCTAAAGAATTTCGTCCTCGAAATTCAGTAAGGACTAAATACTAAACATAACAATCATCTATAACAACTCCTAACATTCATACTAGCCTATCTGACTAGAAACTATCTATATAAATTTAATATAAACATACCCTTACAGCGGATTAGGATAAGTATCTCGAATCATGTCTTCTGTCTCCCAAGTACAGTCCTTCTTGTTGTCGCTCCACTGAACTTTCACCAACCCGACTGTCTTGTTCCTCAGTCTTTTCTCATGTCTCGCTACAATGCGCACGGGTTTTCTAACAAAAGTCAAATTAGGCTCTACTACTGAATCTTCCAACCCTGTCGGAGGAATAGTAGTCTCTTGATCATGCACATACTTGCGAAGATGAGACACATGAAATACATTATGGACACCTGCCATACTGCTCGGCAACTCTACTCTGTATGCGAGCTCCCCAATCCTCTCTATAATCTGGAATGGACCGATATATCTCAGTGTTAGTTTCCGTGATAAATCGTACCACACCCTTCATAGCGACACCTTAATAAAAACCTTATCTCCAACTGAGAACTCTAGGTCTTTACGTCTCTTATCTGTGTAACTCTTCTATCTGGATTGATCTTCCTTTATCCTTTCTTGGATTAACCGATCTTATCCAATGTCTCCCTAACAAAATCTATTCCTAAGACTAATCTGTCTCCTGTCTCCAACCAACATGCTGGTAATTTGCATGTCTTCCATACAAAGCTTCAAAAGGTGCCATTCATATACTAGTCTGGTAACTATTATTATAGGAAAACTCAATTAAATGTAGGTGATCTTACTAATATCCACCAAAGTCTAAGATACAAGCTCTCGGTAAATCCTCGAGTACCTTGTTGACTCTCTATGTCTGCCCTTCCATCTGAGGGTGATATGCAGTGCTCATATTAAGCTTGGTACCTAATACTTCCTGTAGACTCTTCCATAATTCACTAGTGAACAAGGCATCTCTATCACTCACTATACTACTAGGAACTCCATGTAGTCTAACTATGTTCTTCATGAACAACTTAGCTAAAACATGTGCCATCCTAATTGACTTAACTGGAATGTAATGGGCACCCCTGGTCAGTCTATCCACTATAACCCATATACTTTCGTTTCCCCTATTTGACCTTGGAAACCTGTCTATAAAATCCATGGATATCGAATCCCATTTCCAAACTGGAATCTCTAGAGGTTGAAGCAATCCACTCGGCTTCTGATGTTCGGCCTTCACTTGTTGACAATTTACAAACTGCCTAACCCGCAAGCCAACATCCCTCTTCATACCTTCCTAATAGAAGCTCCTCTTCATATCTTGATACATCTTGGTTCCTCCAAGATGATTTGTAAACTTGGACCGATGACAATCTCCAAGAACTTATTTCCTTAAGTCCTCTACATTCGGAACACACAACCTTCCCTTCTTTCTCAAACATCCTCTTTGGTCAAGCTTAAAGTCTTTTAGATCATTGATTTCATCTCCAATCTCGAGCCTTTTAATCCTCCCGGACAACACTGGATCCTCTTTTTGCTTGGAAGCAACCATTTCGATCAACACTAGTCGAACGTCTAAATAGGACAACATGGCGGTACTCTGACTAGAACTAGCATCCGATCTTAACTGCATACCACAACTGGCCAAAGTTTCTAAATCCTTCTACTCTGCCAACATAGTTGATACCACATTTTGATGTCTTTGGCTAAGAGCATCCACTACCGTATTACATTTTCCTGGTGTATACTCTATACCAAAATCATAAGCAGCTAAAAACTCTAGCCAGCTCTGCTATCTCATAATCAACTCCTTCTGAGAGAATAAGTATCTTAAAGACTTATGATCGGTATGAATCTCAAACCTCTCCTCTAAGAGATAATGTCTCCAAATCTTCGGTGCAAAGATCACCGCAGCCAACACCAATTCATGTGTAGGATACCTCACTTCATGCGGTCTAAGCTGTCTGAATGCGTAGGCAATAACTTTACCCTTCTGCATCAATACTGCTCCCAATCCAGTTCCGCATGCATCAGTATACACCACCAACCCCGGGTTTCCGTCTAGAAGTACCAAAACTGGTGTAGTGGTCAACAAATGCTTTAACTTAAGGAATGCTTCCTCACATTTGTCGGACCAGATAAACTTCACCTCTTTCTTGGTTAACTTAGTCAAAGGTGCTGCTATCCACGAGAAATCCTTGATGAATCTCTGGTAGTAGCCAACGAGTCCAAGAAAACTTCTAATCTCAGTCACCGTCTCTGGTCCCTTCCAATTATCCACAGCTTCGTTCTTATTTGGATTGACTGACAAGCCTTTCTCTGAAACCACGTGACCAAGAAACTTAACCTCTTTCTTCCAAAAATGACACTCGATAAGCTTCGCCTTCGGTTGATTCTGCCTCATCGTCTCAAGCACCAGTCTAAGATGAACCTCATGCTCTCTCTCTCATCCTTAGAGTACATTAAAATGCCATCTATAAACACCAGCACAAACCTATCAAAGTACTATCGGAAGACTTGGTTCATCAAATGCACGAAGAAAGCAGGTGCATTTGTCAATCCAAATGGCATCACTAACCACTCATATGAACCATACCTAGTCCGAAATGCTGTCAAAGGAATACTGTCCTCTGCCACTCTTAACTGATGGAAACCTGTCACTAAATCCAACTAGGAAAACACTCTGGCTCCACTCAATTGATCGAACAGATCATCTATTCTTGGCAAAGGGTACTTATTCTTAATCGTCCTTTCGTTCAACTTACGATAGTCGATACACATCCTTAAAACCCATCTGGTTTCTTTATGAACACAGCGGCTGCTCCCTAAGGCGAACTGCTTGGCCCGATAAAATTTCTTCCTTCGAGATCCACTAACTGCATCTTAAATTCCTTCATTTCTATAGGTGTCATCCTGCTAGGTGGTCTACTAACAAGTTCAGCTCTAGGCACAAAATCTATACGAAACTCAACTGCTCGTTTCGGTGGTAGTCCTGTGACTGGCTCAAAGGCATCTGCAAACTCTCTTGCTACCCGAACCTGACTTAACTCATCTCCTATCTCCATAGCATTAAGCAAAGTACTAACACACCGGACAGAATTCCCCACTGAGAGTACTACACGGTTATGGCTACCAGGATGTCTCAGTGATATCTCTCTATCTTGGTAAAATATTCTAGCCTCATACCTACCCAACCAATCCATACCCAAGATGATTCTGAAATCAACAAAATCGAATACATACAGACTGCATGCAAACTTATGACCTAACAAATCCAGTCCTAATTGGTCACATCTCAACCGTAGAGTTGCATACCCTCCTATTGGGTTCGCAACCCTTAGGGAAGTAACAAGGTAGGTGGGTTCTAAGCATAATCTATCAACTAAACACTGAGATATAAATGAATGTGATGCACCGGTATCAAAAAGTATCCTAATTGGTATACTATGAATCAAAAACGTACCTTCCATAATGATCTTCCGTTTATCAGCCGTAGTAGGCTTAGCTGGTCCAATAGCAAAAACCTTTTATTTGTCCTCCCTAACTGGCTATGGACACTGATTCTTGTAATTCCCAACTTGATCACAGTGGAAGCACTTCACATTCTTCTTATTGGCAGCCCTTTTCCCATTACCTGGCCGGCACTCATTCGCATAATGACCCTTCTTGTCACACTTAAAGCAAACTAACTTAGCATTCGCCTTCTTGGTAGTATCTCCTTTCCGTGCTCCCTTCTTTTTAAAGAACTTTCTATTCTTCCCCTGAGAACCCTGAATTTCCACTGGCTTCTCTCTAGCACAATTAGCAAGCATCTCCTCATGGTGAATGGCCATCTCCATAATTAAATTGCTTGGATCACAGAGATGTGGCAGGGTTGCCCTAGTAGTTTTGGGCCTCAATCCCCTAATGAACTTCTCATTTCTTCTGATGACGGTGTCTATAGTATTATGTCCATAACGGGATAACTCCTAAAATTTAGTGGCATACTTAATGACCGACATCTCTCCCTGCTCCAGATCCATAAACTTCCTCATCGGCTCTGACTTAGCAAACTCGGACACAAACTTTTGCTCGAACCTCCTTCTAAACTCATCCCAAGTCAACTATTCTTCTGGAATTCTGGCAGTAACATTATTCCACCAGTGAAGCGTTGACCCTTGCAACTATCTAGAGGCCAACCTTCTCTTTTGCGCATCATTTAAACCCAAATCAGCAAATATATACTCACAATGTAACAACAAATTCTAAAACACAATAGCATTCTCCGTCCCCATGAATGGCTTCCCATCATGACTGGTGTAGTCCTTGCTCAGCCTAGCATAATTATTCCCACCTGGAGCTACAGGATAAGCTCCACCAACATTTCCAGCAATTCCAACATCGGTTCCTGCTTGCATCATATTGACAAAGAACTGATACATTGGCCCCATATCTACTGGTGGATTTCCAGCACCCACATTGGCCTCAGCATTTTGCTTATTAGCATTATCCGATTGACCGGGTTCCTCCTAGTGGTGGGTCGAGCATTTTCATTGGTTGTGGTGCTTCTTCCACTGAGATTTCCTCTTCCGTTTCCTACTTCCATACCTTCTTTCTCGTAAATCTGCATACGAGCCTTAGTAAGAAATAGAAGAACGGTCTAAGAGAGTAGGAATACGTATTTATATATATATAGTTATATATCAAATACCTATAACGTTAACCCAAACCCCAATCTTGTTGTCTGATTCATAGGATTATGTTTGAAAAAAATCTTTTAGGCTTAAGATTCTTTCAAAGTATCATAAACCAATGCTCTGATACCAACTTGTAACATTCCCCTATTTGGAGGCACAAAACTAACGGTTACGGATGCTGCAGTCATCCATAATTATTAATCCTTGGTGACCAAATAAGGCTATGTTAGATACATTGACACACATAAACACATGAATTTGGAAAAAATTTAAAACAGCAAACAAAGTCCACATTCCATTTCAAAATATTTCAAATTTATTACATAGAGCACAGACCACGTTCAGACAAAATATACTTATTACAAAATACGCCAAGAGCGACATATGAAGATGCCCCCTTGGATAACCAGAGTATATAATATGGCAATAAAAAAGTCTTCCTTTACAACCAAACACAGTGGAAATAAAAGAACTCTACGTAGCTAACATGCCTCCTGCACGTCACTGGAAGCTTTATTCGTCTAAAAGAACACCTGAAAACCCTAAACTACTCAAAATTAATTAAGTACCCGAGAGTTTAAGGGGAAAACAAAAACTTTGAGTCAGACGTAAAGCCCTGTATGAATAATAATCTACCATCTCAAATCATTTAGATATCTAGTGAGACCACGCCGCTTAGCGGAACAGGTTTCCCCTCACTAGTATCTTAAAACCTTTATTAAACCATATATTATGCTCCTACATCCATAATGGTTAAAACAATTCAAAATAATATGATGATATGCAAACAAGTAAGTTAATTATGGATTATCCATCCCCATTCATTCTGACTATCTATCTCAATTATAGTTTCTAGGATTACTATTAACTTATTAGTTTTCATGGGCTTGCTAATAACCGGTTAAATGTTTATGGACTACCTATATGATTCCATAGTTTTCATGAGATCACTCAGAACCTATTGGTAAGTCCAATATCTTTTCTCCTATCCTAGTTTTCATGGGCTGACTAGGAACCTGTTGACTAACTGTCAATATCTTAATCCGGATATAGTTTTCATGGGCTAACTATAAACCTATTGGCCCCTGCCAATATCAAATCATAGTTTTCATGGGCTAACTATGAACCTATTGGCCTCTGCCAATATCTTTCCCATTACACAGTTTTCATGGGCTTACTGTAAACCTATTGGCCCCTACCAATATCTTTAATTAAGATTTTAACATTTCTTAAGTTATATTCACTCTGGGTTAACCTAGCTAGTTATTCTGCCCTTCTCCAAAGTACCGTTATGGGTTAATTACAATGTGAATAAATATATGAAGAAGCAAGCAATACAATAAAGTAATACTCTCAAAAATCTTTGTTTATGCCATGGTTTTTCCATTAAATTGAAAATGGTTTTTTTTAAACCCTAAAACATCACTTTCAAAACCATTGGATGACCTCCATCGAAAGCATAGAAAACCTCTTTTCGAAACCCTATACCTTTCGAAGGTGCAAAACATGGCTAAATAATCTTTAGAAATATTACTTTGAAACCAATGAAAGTAACCCTTTCGAAAACATAAGGTTTTACTCTATAAAAAAAACTTTTGGGTCAAAGTGGTTACACACGAAAGTACCTCTTTCGAAACCTTTAATAAAATAATTTTAGGGGAGAAATTAATGGTGTCAGAACCATCTATTCGAAAGCTCAAAACCTTAGAGTAAAACTTTGAAGGATAGCATCGAAACCCCCTTTCGACACCACTGCCTTTCGAAACCCCTGAACCCCTTCGAAAGCATTTAGGAAGTGACTTAGCATAAGTTTAAAACAAATGGGAACCCTTCGATAGCATTGATGGCTGCAATACATCCAAAAGGTAAAGAATAGCGGCTAGGTTTCAAACAGGTCGTAACCACCTTTTTCGAAGGCTTTATATAAAAACAAAGGAACCCATTCGAAAGTTCCTACTTAAAACATGTTATGGCAACCTACTTAGAAAGCTATTTAGAAGAACCCCTTTCAAAAACATAGGTTTCGACTACGTCAAAACTTTTAGGTAAAACAAGGTAGGCACTTAACATTTGGAAATAGAACTAAGATTTCGACCCCGTCGGAAGCATTGGTTTCGACACCATAGCTTCCACCTTTTTTCCAATCCAGTGCGTACCATCTAAGTGATAGCTTTTGTATTAGTTTCGTCTAGGTAGGTTTTGGCTAGGTTGGTTCCGACTGTGTTGGAGCGGAAGCGATGGAGTCGAAGGGTATTACTAAAGGAGGTGGAACCCTCCTTCCTGATTAAAGGCTGAAATCACGCTCATTATTAGTAATTGCTTTAACTAACCTGCCTATTTGTAATCTTTTAATTTGTTGCCTTAAAACTTTTCAAATACTTTACAAAATAACTACCACATTTATTAGATCTAAATCAAAGGAAAAATTAACGTTTAAGCCCTTCCATTAAGCAAAATCAATATTGCAAATAAGTCCTTCTTTTAAAATAATTTATTTTCCATAGCAAATCAATTAGGAAAAATCCCCAAAAATCAAAGAAATTCAATTCATCATGTTATCTAACATTTTAAAATTTTAGACCAAATTTCTTCCTAAAATAATCGAAATAAATTTTAAACCCAAATATACCATATTTTCCATTAAAAATTCATAATAAAATTTTCATAGCTTGGAAAATTATAAAAATTAAAACCCATCTCTAAAACCATGTTTTACATAACATATAATTTTTCCATGGCATTCTAAATTCAAT
Source organism: Allium fistulosum (assembly GCA_030737815.1). Classification (NCBI taxonomy): domain Eukaryota; kingdom Viridiplantae; phylum Streptophyta; class Magnoliopsida; order Asparagales; family Amaryllidaceae; genus Allium; species Allium fistulosum. The sequence goes on from CM060906.1 coordinate 335,450,121, forward strand.
AACAATCAGTTTTACCCTAAAACCATGCAAATTCATATATAAATGAATTGGTTTAAATCAAACTTATAATAATTCAAGCATATCATCATCCAAAACATCATAAAACGAATTTAATCTTAAATCGGAAAACATATGATTATAAAAACGAAATAGAGATGGGACAAATTATTATTCACCTTCGATATGTTAAGGAATTTGAGATTTGTAGAAGATTGATTGTGATATCCCGGGTTTTTGGACAATTTAAATTTAATAATCGGTATTGATAATTTAATTGGATTGATAATTTTCTTTCTAATTTTAATTTAATTTGGTAATTAAATCTTTTAAAGGCTAATAAATATTTAATCTGGAAATATTTAAATTTGGTAATACTTGATCTTTTCTAATAATTTAAAATTGATAAGATTTATTTTCAAAGCTAATAAAGTTTTAATCTATTTATAATATATATTTTGCTATATATATTGTGAATAGAGAATCTTTTGTTTAAATAAAAGATGAATTTTCAAATTATAATATATATGTATGTATATGTTATAATTTGGATTGTTTTGAATTTAATTAAATCTATTGATAATTTATATATGTATGAATTGTAATTTTAAAAGCTTTGTTTTAAATTTAATATCTTTCAATAGTTAAAGATTATTTCATGTGTTTTCAAAATATAAGATAGTTATTTATTTAAAAAAATATATATATAGTTTTAAATAAGTTTTCTTTTTAATATCTCTAAATTTAAAAAAAAGGGTTTGTATATATAAATAAAATTAAATAATAATTCACAATTACATAAATATAAATATAAATGCAAATTACATAATTTAAAGAGAATCATAAATACTTTTATAATAAGGTTTTAAACATAATTATGCATACTTTTAACACTTGTTAGTTAAGGGATTCATGCAATGACATTTGTATTAACAAGTGGCAACATTATCTTTGTTTAAAAATTTAATTTATAAATAACATATGTTAGAAGAAACCTGATTTTTTCTTTTCAGTTCAAAACATTTTTCTCAGTTCGAAATCTTCTTCCTCCATCTTCTTTTCTCTCCATCTTTCTAAATTCAAAAGAAATTCTAATCTGGAAACAAATCCTCAAACTAAAATCAAACCCTGTAAAACTCTCAAGCAAATTAAAAGCCTGTAACAAGTTTTCAAGCATGCAAAGTTCTTCACAACAACAACTTCAACCTGCTTTCCAAATGAAGTTCAACTGTAATTTCAACATGCAAATGGTTCTAATTCAACAATCAAGTTAAAGATTCAACTATTTACAAACATGCAAAGGAGGATCAAAAGATTTTCACAAATCAAAATTTAAAAGCCTGGAAAACACTGCTCTGCTTTATTCTCTGTTAATTTTAAGGTGAGTAAACAATCATTTTATTTGTTTAATCTGCTTTAACTGGATGATGTGATAAGTAGTTGAGGTAATGTTGTTTGCATGGATGAATTAATGTGGCTGTATGTATATAAAATTGTGAAGAATGTCTGTGCATGTCAGTGTATACATTTATTCAACACTCTGTTTGATGTTAACAGACTAATCCAGTTTCAAAAATCCATTTCTCCTTCTCTGATCTCTTTTAGGTTAGGATTCTTAAAGGAAAATGGTTAGTAATAGCCATATTAAACTTTTAAAAATAATTTTAAGTAAAGTTAACTAATAGGATTCCTGGAAACTAGAAAAGACGGTGATGATCAACATAAGACAGAAAACCAAATGATTTAATTTCATGTTTTGATTTCACAACTAGATGCGTACTTAAGAATGGTGAATTTTGATATTAATATCATGATTTTTAAATTAGAAATTGTAGAGATATTGCGAGTTGAACTGAATTGGGTATTTCATCGAATTCTGGTGATCGGCGTGATCGAGTTGGATGACGTTTGGTCTGGAGGTGGCCAATGTGGTGAGGTTCTCTGGAAAAATGGAGATGGATTTTTCTGATGATCGAGCTGTGAGGTCGTAGCTAAACTAGGGTTCCAGGGACAGTTTGGAACGATGATGTTCTCGAAGCTTTCGCGATGGCCATGGGGGATCGGAGGTGATCGCGAGGTGGGGATTAGGAGTGGGAAGTCGAGATGTAGGTCTGGTGATGTCGGTGAGGAAACTCGTGGTTGAGATCAACGGCAATGGTCGTTTTTCCGATGATGTATGTTCAGGTGGTATGGGTTTTTGGGATGAATTCGATCCTAGATCGAATCGAGTAAACTGGGTGATCGCGTGGTATTGCCGAGGTTTGGGTCGACTCGTCGAAGGCCAGAGAGGAGTTCGTCAGCGATCGTGGTCGTTGTGCACGTGAACGTGCACGTTATCGTGTACGTGTTGGTGACAGGCGATGATTTGGGGAGAAGTTGTTGTCTCGGGTTTTTCTCGAATTTGCTCGAGTGATTCTGAGTGTTGTCTCGAAGTTTTTGAGATCGCGAGTGTACCGTGTTTTGCTCGGTGAGGGTACGAGTTTGACTCAGGGTGTTTGAGGGTAGGGTTCGGGTGAGTATTTCGAGCCTGGGCTTAACTAAGTTTTAAAGTAAATTTAAAGTGAAATGTTTTTAAAGGAATATTTATTTAAGTTTTTAAAATTTAATGTTTAAATTGTTTTGGGTCAAAGAAATTATATAATTTCAATTATATAATTGGATTATAAAATGTTTTCAAATCTTTCAATTATAAAATAAATTTGCAAAATGTTTTCAAATGGAAATTTAATGATGTAATTAAGAATTTAATAAAGATAAAGAATTTATCTTTAAAGTTGGTTAAAGTTGTGATAATTAATTAGTGGATTAATTAAAAGAATTATCACCTAATAAAATTTATTGGTATAATTAATTAGTGATGAGATTAATTAAAGATAATTACTTAGGGTAAGTAATAAATGGGATGTTAATGGGTAGTTAATGATGGGACCATTAACTAGTGATTAGGATAATTAATTAAATTAAGATAATTTAATTAATTGATTAATTAATCAAGGATAAACTTTGAATTGGATTAATTACTTAATATAATTAATTAAGTAAATTACTTAGTGTAAGTAATAAATTTGTAATTACTAAATGTAATTAATTAAAAAAGAATAATTACTTTATGGAAGTAATTAATGAAAGGTAATTAGGGATTAATTACATAGATAATTAATTAATGTGATTAATTAAAGTTAATTAATAAATAAGATTAATTAAGACTGATTAATTAATGTGATTAATTAAATGGACTGTAATTACTTAGTAAAGTAATTAATGGTAATTACTGGATGTAATTAATGAAAGATGATTTAAGAATGGAAGTAATTTGAGTTTAATTACTTTTTGTAATTAATCAAGGGATTAATTAAAGATAATTAATTAAGGAGTAATAAATTTATATAATGAAGTAATTAAGGGAAGTTAATTACTGGATGAGATTAATCAAAGGTGATTAATAAATGTGGTTTAATTAAAGATTGATTACTTAATGTAATTAATTTAAATAGGATAATTAATTAAGAATAATTAAGGATCATTAATTAATATAATTAATGATGTAATTAAGAATTGATTAATTAAGATTAATTAATAAATAATAAGTGATTAAAGTAATTAATTAATTGTCATTAGTTAAGGATTAATGTAATTAAATATAGTTAATTAATTAATGAAGTAATTAAAGATTAATTACTGAATGGTTTAAGATAATTAATTTGTGAAATTAATTAAGTATTAATTACTTAAAGTAATTAAAGGGTAATTAATCAGGAATGATTAATTAAGATGGATACTTAGAGTAATGATTAATTAATTGGTTTAATTAATAATTAAGTAAGCAGGATTTATAGAATGAAGTAATTAGTTTAATTCACTTTAAATTAATTAGATGATATAAATCATTGCTTAAGGATGGATGAATGAGATTGAATGTATTTCATTGTTTGATATCTCTGATGAGATATGATTGATATATGATATGGATGTTTGGTTGAATTATAATGATAATGTGAATTATCTGTTTGGGATGATAATGTAGATTATCTATTGAATTATCTATCTTTGTGTATATAGATAATAATTGAATTGTTTTAACCTTAAAACAACTTGGCCCTTAAAAGATACGTTTTGGATTTCGATGAGACCGGGATCGGGTTTCCGTATACCGGGATTCCAGGTCTGGAGACCCGAATACCACATCGATCCAAATTAACGATAGGTCGTGAATCTCAAGTGAAGATGAAGATTCAGAGTGCAAGGGTTATTGTCGTTAACTCTGAGGGTGATTCCAAAACGAGTGTAACGAGATAATGCCTTCGGTTTCGTTCGAACCCGGAACGAACTTGTATGGATTGAATGCTTTCAGCACATCGTCAGGCGGACGATGAGCATTCTAAGTGATATGTTCTGATTAAAGGTAATCGTAACCTCAAGCCTCATCAACCGGGAATGGCTAAAACAGGGGAGGTGCAGCAACGCTTCGTGGGTAGCACCCACTGAGAGCAAGATAGATCCCTGTCTAGAGGTCCCTTTTCTTTTCATTCGCCTTAGTGTGTGGTTGGTCGCGCCAACTACGGGGTTATCTTGTTCGGGATTATCCAGTAAGGGATGGTTCCGGCTTTGTGTTGCAGGGGAGCGGGCGTACTCCTCGGTACGGTGATCTAGGCCACGTACTGTGACGGGCGGTACCCCAGTAGCCCTGCCATTGTATGGAATCCAAACTCCAATAAGTGCCGTACGTATTAGTTGTGCCCAACTATGTTGGAATGTGAGATGTAAGCATTTCAGCTATTTCTGTATTTTACTTGAAAACCCTAGACCCTATTATAATAAAATCAGATTTCCTATCAAATGTTTTAGTTAGCGTAAGGTAAAAACTTACCCATGTTTATTTGTGGGGAGTCTTACGTGATACTTTTGTTTTCAAAAGTTTTCAAAGTTAAGCAATCTAACCGTTTACTCACACCAGACCCATGTCTGACCCAAGTGTTTATTTCTGTTTTATAAACTCTTGGGTACTCAAATTTTTACGAGTAGCCAAGGGATTCAGGTTTAGCTTTGACGAATATTCTGGAGGAGCAATGGAGCAGGAGGCTTCGCCGTTCGTAGATATAGTATTCCGCTGTGTTGATATCTGTGATAGTGTCTTGTCTTGTATTTGAGTTGTAATGTCTAGACAGATGTTTATAACCGTCTAGTAAGTGATGTATATGTTGTGTAACTCTGTAAATTGTTGTATACTATGTAATAGTTTATGTTATTAATATAATTTATTCGTTCCGCTGTGAGATCGTTGTTATTGTTTCTTTCTTTCTTCTCTTCTTTTCTATTTTCTACCCCTTTCTTTCTTCATAATGATCCGACTTTCTGTGGAGAAAAGCCTGGGTCGTTACAGTGGTATCAGAGCAGTAGGTTGAGTGAATACCTAGGCTCTGAAGTGGTGTCTATCTTGAGAGCGCGTAATTGTTAGTTATATAAAAATGGTTTTATATTGTGTTAATTGATCGGTTGAGTGGTATATGGATTCTGGTCAATACGAGTAGCTAACGTTATTGATAGGGATCTCTAAACACTTGAACCAGGCCAACGGACACAATATTGTTTTAAAGAGGTAGATGAAATAATTTTACCCAGAAATAATTTCTATATAAAAAAAATATCATTTTAAATATATATATTTATGTATTTCTACCTATTTATTGGGTTACCTGTTCGGGTTTTCCAATATAAGTTATGAAGGTAGATAAGGTGGTAGTGTGTGTAACACAATTACCAATAGTTGGAGTTTGAATGTTTGAGGTTGGAAGTATATATCGAGACTGTAAACCCAATATCGTCTCGAGTAAGTTGGCAGTATGGAGTAAGGATGTCTCGGATCTCTGAAGAAAATCCTTTTCAAGATTCGGAGTCCATTATTGGAATGTAAGATTGGTTGAGCTCGGGTGAGCAGATTTTCTAGAGTTGAATCTATCAGTTGTGCAGAAGTAAGTGATGGTAGCTTGGTGACTTCAGGAAGGAGCAGTTGTGTGATAAGACGCAGTATCTATGGATGTTCCCGAAGGAGATTTTCTTTTGGAACAGGATTAAGAAGGTATTGGAGGAACAGTTGATGTCTACCGCAGGAAAGACTCGGCTGTATAGGAATTCTCTGGATATCAAGTAAGAGAGTTTTGTCTATTTTGAAGTATGGGACTAAGGTCGATTAGTTGTTCTTCGGACATGGTCTCATTGTTCCCTTAAGAAGAGTAAGTTATTGGCGATTGGTTTGGAGCCCGAGTTTCTTTTGGATGTCTGCCATCTCGGAGATTCGTTGAGAGGTTTGTTGATGGTTTTAGTTTTGAGAAGCCTTTGGATTAGAAGTTCTTGGTTAGCTGTGATAGCAGTGCAGCTCGGAGTGTTCGATGTGCTGTCGAGATAGAGTTTGGAAGCAGCAGTGTGGTTCGTTTCTTCGATGGTTCCAGAATCTTTGTGGTTCTTCTATCAGCAGTCCGAGTAGATGGTGAAGTTTTTCTTGAAGGGTTAACCTTGTTTGGAAAAGCTTAAGGCTGTTTTAATTGGTAAAGAGAGAACAGTATCTTTGGAATCCGAACTAGGTAGGATCGCAAAAGTGACTTGCGATTAGTTTGAGAGTTCATCTTGAGTAATCTTTTGGATGGAGTTGAGGCATCTCAAGAGAAAGTAAAAGTTATCGAAGAGGTCAAAGATTTAGTTTATATCGATTTGTTCCTAGAGAAGGATTGGTGAAGCATCTTAGAATTTTATGGAGTATCTGTGTTTTCTCTTCTACTTCTAGTTTCGAGTTTCCTCTAGCCAAGGATAGCTGAAGACAGTACCATTGACCGAGGACTCGTCCATTCTTTGAGTTGTTGGCTATGTCTTTTAGATAACAAATGTTCCCGCTTGTTTGTGGATCTAGTTTGTGCTCGAGTTCATCGACATTCTCATCTATTTCAAAATCAGAGTTGTGCAGCGAAAGCAAAGGTAGTAGCTGTGCAAGAAAGGAAGTAACCTCAGATTTCTACAAGAGGTTTATGTGAATTTCTAAGTGGGTATAGAATTTTCTGGAATCTGGGAGAAGGAAGTTCAGTCTTCTATTTCTTGTGGAGAAGAGTTTGTGGATTTCAGTAGATTTGAAGATCATTTTGTGCTTGGTTCATAATTGTTTCAAAAAGCATCAGCAAAGGTTGAGCTGATCAGGAAGAGATGAGGTAGCTCGGGATCGTCTGGTGAGCTATGCAGATATGAGTCAGAGTTTGGAATTCGGAGTTGGAAATTGGAAACTGTTTAAATTTTCCTCGATTATAAGAGCTATAAGATTTGGTAAGTCTGGAAGCTAGCTCCGAAATATTTTGGATTTTCTTGTGTTCTTGAGAAGAGTAAATCTTTGTCTACAGGGTTGAATGGCCAGTTTGGATATCTGGAATCCATTCTATTTCACGTATCTCTGAGGGAGTACGTGTAGGATCTATTACTGATTGTAGAATCTGTAGTTCAGATGGATTTGGAAGTTGAGCTGGACTTGGGTATGATCTGATATTTTGTTCAGATTGGTGAATCTAAAGAAGAGAGGAGCTCTGGATTATGGTGTGTAGTTTATTTAGCTTCTGTAGAGCGAGTCTCCCGGTGATTTATATCCGGGGAAACTCTAGATAGTGTTAGTAGATCTATCCTGATTTGTATTAGGATAGTTAGTTAGGTTTGTTTGATTGTTTGATTGGTTGCTTTGGTCGTTAGGAATTGGATGATAGGTATGCTTTGCTGTTTTAAAATCTTGGCTGGATTATTAAATTAACTTTGCTTTTAATTTCGAGGACGAAATTATTTTAAGGGGGGAGGAATGTGATATCCCGGGTTTTTGGATAATTTAAATTTAATAATCGGTATTGATAATTTAATTGGATTGATAATTTTCTTTCTAATTTTAATTTAATTTGGTAATTAAATCTTTTAAAGGCTAATAAATATTTAATCTGGAAATATTTAAATTTGGTAATACTTGATCTTTTCTAATAATTTAAAATTGATAAGATTTATTTTCAAAGCTAATAAAGTTTTAATCTATTTATAATATATATTTTGCTATATATATTGTGAATAGAGAATCTTTTGTTTAAATAAAAGATGAATTTTCAAATTATAATATATATGTATGTATATGTTATAATTTGGATTGTTTTGAATTTAATTAAATCTATTGATAATTTATATATGTATGAATTGTAATTTTAAAAGCTTTGTTTTAAATTTAATATCTTTCAATAGTTAAAGATTATTTCATGTGTTTTCAAAATATAAGATAGTTATTTATTTAAAAAAATATATATATAGTTTTAAATAAGTTTTCTTTTTAATATCTCTAAATTAAAAAAAAAGGTTTGTATATATAAATAAAATTAAATAATAATTCACAATTACATAAATATAAATATAAATGCAAATTACATAATTTAAAGAGAATCATAAATACTTTTATAATAAGGTTTTAAACATAATTATGCATACTTTTAACACTTGTTAGTTAAGGGATTCATGCAATGACATTTGTATTAACAAGTGGCAACATTATCTTTGTTTAAAAATTTAATTTATAAATAACATATGTTAGAAGAAACCTGATTTTTTCTTTTCAGTTCAAAACATTTTTCTCAGTTCGAAATCTTCTTCCTCCATCTTCTTTTCTCTCCATCTTTCTAAATTCAAAAGAAATTCTAATCTGGAAACAAATCCTCAAACTAAAATCAAACCCTGTAAAACTCTCAAGCAAATTAAAAGCCTGTAACAAGTTTTCAAGCATGCAAAGTTCTTCACAACAACAACTTCAACCTGCTTTCCAAATGAAGTTCAACTGTAATTTCAACATGCAAATGGTTCTAATTCAACAATCAAGTTAAAGATTCAACTATTTACAAACATGCAAAGGAGGATCAAAAGATTTTCACAAATCAAAATTTAAAAGCCTGGAAAACACTGCTCTGCTTTATTCTCTGTTAATTTTAAGGTGAGTAAACAATCATTTTATTTGTTTAATCTGCTTTAACTGGATGATGTGATAAGTAGTTGAGGTAATGTTGTTTGCATGGATGAATTAATGTGGCTGTATGTATATAAAATTGTGAAGAATGTCTGTGCATGTCAGTGTATACATTTATTCAACACTCTGTTTGATGTTAACAGACTAATCCAGTTTCAAAAATCCATTTCTCCTTCTCTGATCTCTTTTAGGTTAGGATTCTTAAAGGAAAATGGTTAGTAATAGCCATATTAAACTTTTAAAAATAATTTTAAGTAAAGTTAACTAATAGGATTCCTGGAAACTAGAAAAGACGGTGATGATCAACATAAGACAGAAAACCAAATGATTTAATTTCATGTTTTGATTTCACAACTAGATGCGTACTTAAGAATGGTGAATTTTGATATTAATATCATGATTTTTAAATTAGAAATTGTGGAGATATTGCGAGTTGAACTGAATTGGGTATTTCATCGAATTCTGGTGATCGGCGTGATCGAGTTGGATGACGTTTGGTCTGGAGGTGGCCAATGTGGTGAGGTTCTCTGGAAAAATGGAGATGGATTTTTCTGATGATCGAGCTGTGAGGTCGTAGCTAAACTAGGGTTCCAGGGACAGTTTGGAACGATGATGTTCTCGAAGCTTTCGCGATGGCCATGGGGGATCGGAGGTGATCGCGAGGTGGGGATTAGGAGTGGGAAGTCGAGATGTAGGTCTGGTGATGTCGGTGAGGAAACTCGTGGTTGAGATCAACGGCAATGGTCGTTTTTCCGATGATGTATGTTCAGGTGGTATGGGTTTTTGGGACGAATTCGATCCTAGATCGAATCGAGTAAACTGGGTGATCGCGTGGTATTGCCGAGGTTTGGGTCGACTCGTCGAAGGCCAGAGAGGAGTTCGTCAGCGATCGTGGTCGTTGTGCACGTGAACGTGCACGTTATCGTGTACGTGTTGGTGACAGGCGATGATTTGGGGAGAAGTTGTTGTCTCGGGTTTTTCTCGAATTTGCTCGAGTGATTCTGAGTGTTGTCTCGAAGTTTTTGAGATCGCGAGTGTACCGTGTTTTGCTCGGTGAGGGTACGAGTTTGACTCAGGGTGTTTGAGGGTAGGGTTCGGGTGAGTATTTCGAGCCTGGGCTTAACTAAGTTTTAAAGTAAATTTAAAGTGAAATGTTTTTAAAGGAATATTTATTTAAGTTTTTAAAATTTAATGTTTAAATTGTTTTGGGTCAAAGAAATTATATAATTTCAATTATATAATTGGATTATAAAATGTTTTCAAATCTTTCAATTATAAAATAAATTTGCAAAATGTTTTCAAATGGAAATTTAATGATGTAATTAAGAATTTAATAAAGATAAAGAATTTATCTTTAAAGTTGGTTAAAGTTGTGATAATTAATTAGTGGATTAATTAAAAGAATTATCACCTAATAAAATTTATTGGTATAATTAATTAGTGATGAGATTAATTAAAGATAATTACTTAGGGTAAGTAATAAATGGGATGTTAATGGGTAGTTAATGATGGGACCATTAACTAGTGATTAGGATAATTAATTAAATTAAGATAATTTAATTAATTGATTAATTAATCAAGGATAAACTTTGAATTGGATTAATTACTTAATATAATTAATTAAGTAAATTACTTAGTGTAAGTAATAAATTTGTAATTACTAAATGTAATTAATTAAAAAAGAATAATTACTTTATGGAAGTAATTAATGAAAGGTAATTAGGGATTAATTACATAGATAATTAATTAATGTGATTAATTAAAGTTAATTAATAAATAAGATTAATTAAGACTGATTAATTAATGTGATTAATTAAATGGACTGTAATTACTTAGTAAAGTAATTAATGGTAATTACTGGATGTAATTAATGAAAGATGATTTAAGAATGGAAGTAATTTGAGTTTAATTACTTTTTGTAATTAATCAAGGGATTAATTAAAGATAATTAATTAAGGAGTAATAAATTTATATAATGAAGTAATTAAGGGAAGTTAATTACTGGATGAGATTAATCAAAGGTGATTAATAAATGTGGTTTAATTAAAGATTGATTACTTAATGTAATTAATTTAAATAGGATAATTAATTAAGAATAATTAAGGATCATTAATTAATATAATTAATGATGTAATTAAGAATTGATTAATTAAGATTAATTAATAAATAATAAGTGATTAAAGTAATTAATTAATTGTCATTAGTTAAGGATTAATGTAATTAAATATAGTTAATTAATTAATGAAGTAATTAAAGATTAATTACTGAATGGTTTAAGATAATTAATTTGTGAAATTAATTAAGTATTAATTACTTAAAGTAATTAAAGGGTAATTAATCAGGAATGATTAATTAAGATGGATACTTAGAGTAATGATTAATTAATTGGTTTAATTAATAATTAAGTAAGCAGGATTTATAGAATGAAGTAATTAGTTTAATTCACTTTAAATTAATTAGATGATATAAATCATTGCTTAAGGATGGATGAATGAGATTGAATGTATTTCATTGTTTGATATCTCTGATGAGATATGATTGATATATGATATGGATGTTTGGTTGAATTATAATGATAATGTGAATTATCTGTTTGGGATGATAATGTAGATTATCTATTGAATTATCTATCTTTGTGTATATAGATAAGAATTGAATTGTTTTAACCTTAAAACAACTTGGCCCTTAAAAGATACGTTTTGGATTTCGATGAGACCGGGATCGGGTTTCCGTATACCGGGATTCCAGGTCTGGAGACCCGAATACCACATCGATCCAAATTAACGATAGGTCGTGAATCTCAAGTGAAGATGAAGATTCAGAGTGCAAGGGTTATTGTCGTTAACTCTGAGGGTGATTCCAAAACGAGTGTAACGAGATAATGCCTTCGGTTTCGTTCGAACCCGGAACGAACTTGTATGGATTGAATGCTTTCAGCACATCGTCAGGCGGACGATGAGCATTCTAAGTGATATGTTCTGATGAAAGGTAATCGTAACCTCAAGCCTCATTAACCGGGAATGGCTAAAACAGGGGAGGTGCAGCAAGGCTTCGTGGGTAGCACCCACTGAGAGCAAGATAGATCCCTGTCTAGAGGTCCCTTTTCTTTTCATTCGGCTTAGTGTGTGGTTGGTCGCGCCAACTACGGGGTTATCTTGTTCGGGATTATCCAGTAAGGGATGGTTCCGGCTTTGTGTTGCAGGGGAGCGGGCGTACTCCTCGGTACGGTGATCTAGGCCACGTACTGTGACGGGCGGTACCCCAGTAGCCCTGCCATTGTATGGAATCCAAACTCCAATAAGTGCCGTACGTATTAGTTGTGCCCAACTATGTTGGAATGTGAGATGTAAGCATTTCAGCTATTTCTGTATTTTACTTGAAAACCCTAGACCCTTTTATAATAAAATCAGATTTCCTATCAAATGTTTTAGTTAGCGTAAGGTAAAAACTTACCCATGTTTATTTGTGGGGAGTCTTACGTGATACTTTTGTTTTCAAAAGTTTTCAAAGTTAAGCAATCTAACCGTTTACTCACACTAGACCCATGTCTGACCCAAGTGTTTATTTCTGTTTTATAAACTCTTGGGTACTCAAATTTTTACGAGTAGCCAAGGGATTTAGGTTTAGCTTTGACGAATATTCTGGAGGAGCAATGGAGCAGGAGGCTTCGCCGTTCGTAGATATAGTATTCCGCTGTGTTGATATCTGTGATAGTGTCTTGTCTTGTATTTGAGTTGTAATGTCTAGACAGATGTTTATAACCGTCTAGTAAGTGATGTATATGTTGTGTAACTCTGTAAATTGTTGTATACTATGTAATAGTTTATGTTATTAATATAATTTATTCGTTCCGCTGTGAGATCGTTGTTATTGTTTCTTTCTTTCTTCTCTTCTTTTCTATTTTCTACCCCTTTCTTTCTTCATAATGATCCGACTTTCTGTGGAGAAAAGCCTGGGTCATTACATTGATCCTTAGCTTTGGTTTAATTTTTCTTCCTCTTTTCCCTTGGTAATGGCCGGCTCTATTTTTTTAGGTTTTAGATTTGCATTTTTGAAAATGAAGAGTGTATGTGAACACGCAAGAACGTAAAATATATAGCCGTGAGTAATAATGGTGCGGTTATTTACCAATATGCCCATGTTTTTAACTAATAATAAAAGCCATTTTAAGCCCATTTAAGATAAATTAAGCACGCCTTCTTATAGTTTTATTCAAATCTCAATCCTCTCATCATCATTATTCTATTTAATATATCTAATTAAATCTCTAGAATAATGTTATCGAAAATTAGGGGTGTACTTACGACTCCCTTTAGCTTTAGTTAGCCACTTTTTGATGGTGGACTTGATGATCTTGTTTACTACTTCCACTTGCCCGTTTGCTTGTGGATGGGTGACCGCGGAAAAGCCCTTCTCTATTCGGAAGCATTTGCAAAAGTCTTTGAACTTGGTGCTTTCGAATTAGGTCCAGTTATCAGTAATGATTTTCCATGGCACACCAAACCTGCAAATAAATATTTTTAGTGACATAATAAATGACTTTCTTTGTGATAATGGTGGCTAGTGGTTTCTCTTCAGCCCATTTGGTGAAATAGTCAACGACAACTATAACATATTTAGCCCCTCCATTAGCTATTGGAAACACGCCAATCAGATCAATTTCCCATATTGCAAACGGCCATGGGCTGACCATCTGTGTTAGCTCTGATGAGGGAGTTATTTTAATCTTGCTGAATCTTTGGCACTGGTCGCACCGTCTGGTGTAATCTGCTGCATCGCGGTTTACGGTTGGCAAGAAGTACCCATATCGAAGGATTTTCTTTGCAAGGGTTTGCCCTCGATATGGTCTCCGCAATCACCTTCGTGAACTTCCCCGAGGATCATTTGAGCTTCGTGGTTGGTCACACATCTGAGCGGGGGTAGAGAACCCCCTTCGATAGAGATCCCATCTTGTATTAAGAATCGCGGTGCCTTCCGGAGAAGCATTTTCCACTGGTTCCTATCCACGGGAAGAGTTCCCATGAGCAAACAGCTTCTGATTGGCGTCATCCATGTTTCTGGTTTAATGGTAGTCTCTAAAATCCAGTCGACATCCATTTCGCTTATGCTTGGAGTGGTCAGGGTTTCGATCGGGACTAGACCCAGTGATTGAGCTTCTTCGGAACTGGCTAGTTTAGCCAAATAATCAGCTTCCGTGTTCTACTCCTTTGGGATGTGAGTTATAGTGTAATGCTCGATGTCGTTCAACAACCCTTTCACTTTAGATAAATTTAGGGCAAGGTTCTCCCCTCAAGCCTGGTATTCGCCTTCACTTGGCAGACGACTAACTCAGAGTCGCTATAGATGTGTATGGATTTTATGTCCAGCTCTTTCACAATTTTTAGCCCAGCTATCAATGCCTCATATTCTGCTTTGTTATTTGTCACTGGGAATTCTAATTGCAAAGTGTAGCAAATGGATCGTCCTTCTGAAATCTCAAGCACTACCCCTGCCCCCGAGCAGAAGTTGTTGGATGTGCCATCAACGAAGAGTTTCCATCGTGTTTCAATTTCGGACGGTATTTCTTCCTTGTCATCCCATATGGTAAACTCGGCGATGAAATCTGCCAACGCTTGCTCATTGATTGCCCTTCTCGGATGGTAAGTGATATCATATTGGCACAATTCGATATTTCATTTGAGGTGTCACCCAAAAGTTTTGGGTAGGTACAATACTTGCTTTAAAGGTTGATCAGTCAGTAATTTAATCTAGTGTGCCTGGAAATACGGTCATAACTTCCTAGACGGAATCAAGAGGTAATATGCTAGCTTTTCCAATTTTGGATAATATTTCTCGGCTCCAGTGAACTGCTTGCTAATGTAGTATATGGGTCGTTGAATCCTAGTTTCTTCTCACATAAGGGTCATGCTCAACACGTGAGGTGGGACTGCTAAGTAGATGAACAAGTCCTCTCCGTCTACTGGCTTTGATAGGATTTGCTTCAATGCCTCTGGCGCTCACGATGAATCCCAAGAACTTTCTGGAGGCTACCCCGAAGTGACATTTGAGTGGATTGAGTTTCATTCCATATTTTCGAAGTATTTCAAACATTTAGGCGAGATTATCTAGGTGATTGGCTGCTACTTGTGATTTCACCAACATGTCATCCACATAGACCTCCATGGTTTTTCTGATCTGATGCTTGAACACAGCATTTACTAATCTTTGGTAGGTCGTCCCTGCGTTCTTTAAACCAAATGGCATTACCCTATAGCAGTATAATATTAGGTCGGTGATGAAGCTGGTGTTTTCCTGGTTGGGCTCGTGCATCAGGTCTGATTGTATCCCAAGTACGCATCCATAAATGATAGCAGTTCGTGCCCAGTCGTCCCGTCCACAAGCTGGTCGATTCTGGGTAGTGGAAAACTATCCTTCGGGCATGCTTTGTTTAAGTCTGAGTAGTCGATGCAGGTTTGCCATTTTCCGTTGGACTTCTTGACCAAAACCGGATTAGATACCCATACGGGGTAGGTCGCATCACAGATAAAACCATCGGTCAATAGTTTGTCTACTTCTTCTCTTAATGCCTTGGACCGCACGGGCCCCAGGCTGTGCCTCTTTTGCTTTACCGGTGTAAACTTGGGGTCAATGTTGAGCATGTGGCATGCAATTTTTGGTGATACCCCACACATATCAGAATGTGTCCAAGCGAACGCATCCAAGTTGGCACAAAGAGATTTGGTGAGTTCTAATCGCATCTTATTTCCAAGGTGCGATCCAATTTTCAAGACCCGCGTTCGGTCATCCATATCAACAGGAACAGACACCGTCAATTATGGCGGTGCTACCTGATCCTTCCCTGATCTCTTCTTTCTAGGGTCCAAAGCCTTGTCGAATCGACTATGGTCCCCAAGCCAGTGGCAGCTCTGTAGTTGCTATTTGGCAGGTTCGCGAATGTGGAGAGTTCTCCCTATATTTTTCCCTTTTTCTTTTCTTTTGGATTCGTGCAGTTCTGCAATGTAACATTCTCTGGCAGTGGATTGATCTCCATTGACCACCCCAGTTCCATTTGCCGTTGGGAATTTCATGGTAAGGCACCACTGGACTAGAGCGATTCTGAAATCCGCTAGCGCGGACCGTCCAAAGAAAGCATTTTATATGGATGTTTCATCTACAATTACAAAAGTCTGGATGAGGGTGACTTCAATCACCCTCCCTAAGTTCTACTGGCAAGTCAATCGTCCCATAGGTTGTTTGGGTTCGCCAGTGAATCCTTGGATTTTTGTTTGGCATGCAGATACATCTTTCATGTCGATCTTCATCTGGTCAAAGGTAGGTTTGAAAAGAATATTTATAGAACTACCGTTGTCAACCAATACTCATCGGAACACAGCGGGCCCAATCCCTACTATTACTACCATGGGTTTGAGAGTTGGAGATTTGACCCTTCGGTATCTCGATTTCAGAATGCTATATCATCATTCAAAGTTTTCTGCTGCTTGGCTGGAGCTCCATCTTCGATTGTGAGGCACGAATCCTTCGGAGCGTGCTTTAACGAACTCGCGTACCGCTCCATTTCTCCCCAACTCCTTTGTGCAGGATGTGGTCCTCCAAATATCGTTCTGATGATGAGTCTTTGGTCAGTTCGCTTAGATCCCTCTTCACTGGTTCTAGCTTGGTTTCTTCGATCCCGAGGAACTTGGGGAGCCACGGGTTGGTCAGGATTTTGCAATTTTCTCACGTATTGCTGAAGCTTGTTTTCCTAGATCATCTCTTCAATCAAGTTCTTTAGATGAAGACATTCATTTGTGTTGTAACCATGCGTCTCGTGGAAGCGACAGAACTTCCTTGAGCGCTTTTGTTGTTCAATTGCTTCCTCTTAAGGGGTTTTTATACTCATATGTCCCATGTATTGCGAGATATATGTTTTTCGGAGTATCATTGAGCGGGGTTAATCCTCGGGCCTGAAGCCTTTAAGTCGTTTATTGTTTCCATTTCTTTTATTAGAATTTTGGTTCTTCCTTTTTTGGTTTCCGTCTTTCCATGCACTTCCTTCACTGGTCTTGGAGGCGTTCATGTTCTGGATCATCGCCATGTCGCTCTTCCCAACATTCATCAGTTGCATGCTAGTAGACTTCCTTTCTAATTCCTGTGCCTCTTCCAATCTTAAGTATTGACTCGTCATACGGTTGAAGTCCTTCCTAGTGGTAGCTTGTTTCATTTTAATCCATTTTTCAAACTCAGTTTCGGGGTGGATAGCGCGGACTAAAGCCATGAAAACCATATCCTAATTCTGATTGCTTACCTCTGTCACTGTGGTATTAAACAGGTTCATGAAAGACTTCAGAAATTCATTTCGTCTCCAGAATAAGCCAAACAAGGACATCACATCTTTAGTCTATGCTGTGTGAAGTCTAAACTGATCAACGAATCTCATTGCTAGCTGGTCGAAAGTAGAGATAGATCTTGGTGGAAGCCTAGTGAACCATATGGAAGCAATTCCTTCTAGAAAAATTGGAAAACATCTACACCGAACAGCGTCCGAAGCATTTGCTTCGTCCATGTACCAACTGTACTTGTACAAATGGGGTTTTGGGTCTTTTGTTCCGTCATAGGATGGAATAGTTGGCATAGTGAACTTTTCTGGATATCGCTCATTCAAGATCTCATTAGTGAAGGGAGTCTGACTTGGAGCGGATCCCCACTCATCATCTCTTCTATTCTTATTCTCATCCATCAACGGCTTAACCATATCCGTGATAAATGCCTTTGATGTCCGGGGGTCCGCTGTCAGTCACTACACCGAGTGTTTGGCTCTGTAAACGGTCTTGGTGAGTGGGCTGAAGCCTAGGCTCTCTTTTCTTTGGAAGAGCCATTCCCTCGGGATCCCATTGGCTTGTGGTTGGCCTGATTAGGGCAGTTTGGACATTCTTGGCATTATCGAATGCATTGGCGTTTCCTTCCAACTTGTCGTCATTAAATTGCTCTCTATCTTCTAAGTCGGAGAGGTCCATGGCTATATCCTCTTGTGGGGTCTTTGCTCCTTGGTTCAAGTTCATAGCCGGTTGCCTTGCGGTCGGTGGAGTACTTGTGTTTCCTTCTACATTGATTCCTATGGTTCCAACTATCACTCCTCTTTGCGACTGCTTTCTGTTTCTTCCATTTAGACCAGAAACGGAAGAACTTTCTTATTCTACAGCAGCCGCGGATTCAGCCATAGTTCTTAGAGCAGGATGTGATTGCAAGGTCAAGAGAGCATTAAGCTTATCCATAAAAGCTCTATGACTGCTTTCCATTTTCTCATTGATTTCATCAACCATTTTATTCAATTCATCTCTTGTAATGACTTCATGTTGATTGGAGGATCGTGGCCCCTGATCTCCTGCGTTGGCGCCATTTGTTTCTATTTGTTAATGATTTGTCGCTTCTCCAGCTATATCTGCCCTTATAGATTGTCCAGAAGCAGTTCTTTTTCTTCCCGGGGCTATTGATTTCTAGCAGCAGACCTTTTGAACAGAGATTAAGGATCTTACTTCTAAACCTATCTGATCCAAAGAAGATAGTAAGATCTTAGCCTAAGTTGGAGCTCTTTCTCAGTGAAAGCACCAAAATGTTAACCCAAAAAATGGATCAACACCATGGATTGAGTGTGAAAGCACCAGCCCTGTTCTTACAGAGCAATAATACAGAGAGTAAATGTAAAAGAGCAGAAATAGTAAGAAGACAAGAAGATTTTTATAGTGGTTCGATTGTTAATAAAGCCTACGTCCACTTTATAACTTTTATTATTGACTGATTATTGTTACAAGATAAATTGGATTACAAATCCGTTGAATATCCTAAGTTAGACTAAGTCCACAATGCTAGAGTTCACTGGAGAATCACAGTAAACTCCTTGGATGACTATTGTGAGGGAGGAGAAGAGTGAAGAACAATCTCTATAGAGTTCCAGCAGCCAGTCCAGAGGATCCCCTTTATGTTGCAGATAGATGAGTATTTATCGAGGTTGGAGAGTCATTGGGCTAGGCCTTCTTGCTATATGCTTGCAAATGACTGTAGGAAGATGCACTACAAGTTTCATCTCAAACCGAGCTAAATTGATGGATCGCTAGCGATCCATAGCTTCTGGCTCGATGGCGACCCAATGTCTTGTGATCCTTCCCTTACCTTCTACCTCAAAGTTCATGGCGATCCGGGGAAATGGCATGGATTGTTAGCGATCCATAGTACATGGATCACTAACGATCCATGTACTTAGCTGATTTTTGGACTTTGTCTTCTGGGGCGTATTTGTTGTCTCGTGTTGGTGCCCTTCATGTAATTTTGTAGCACGTTGCCTTGTTTTGATGATGATCCGCATACTGGTTGCATTAGACTGTTGATTGAACTAGACGAATGTTTTCCTCTCGATTTAACTAGCTTGGAATTTCATCATACTTAGCTATTTTCCTTAGAATACCCTTTTGATCCTAATGCAAGTGAATTCATGAATCCACGAGCCAAGCTTATGGGTCGCTGGCGATTCATAGATGATGGATCGCTAGCGATCCATCATCTTTGCGTATTTTTGTTTTCCATTCTTCTGACTTCGCTTGGTTAATTGCTCCGGTCTTTTTGGTTAGCTCTTGAGCTACTTTGGCTCGACCAAGCTGTTCAGTCCTCCTTTGGATTCTGCTGGGTTAAAAACCAGGATAATAGTTATTTTCAAGTAATATTTTACATAGGTATTTAAAACCTATTTATAAGTATTTCAAAAGGATTATATATATATAAGTTTTGACAAAGGTGATTGACTAGGCTTAACACTAATAAGCCGATGAGTAAACTTGTCTTTTTGTGAGATCCAAGAATGAGGTATCTAGGCACGGCTTGGAGCAACCAGTGCCCAAACTTACCTGGCTTCACTCTTGAATGAGGAGCAGTGTAAGTTGAAATTCCAGAAACATGTTAATCTTGTTATTTACTTACTTGTTTATAAAAGGTAATTAACTTTGCTTACGCTAAAAGCCAACGAAGTAGGTTTATCTATTTTTGAGAGTCAAAGGTTGATGTCGAGTAGGGATGGAGCAATAGAGCTCTAACCTACCGGGCTTCCCTCATGAACGAGGAATAGTTAAGTCGGGAATGTCGGAAATGAGTTAAGTATACAAACATTAATTTGTATAATTAAGCAGCCGTTTTAACTAGATAATCAATTAATCAACTATCGAACTTAACTTATTATTAAACTTAGATCTTTAAAAGGATGTTTTAAAGATAGTAACAAGTAGGAAAATGATTTGGGTTTATTGTGACAATGTGTTAATCACATTCGTCTTTGACCCTTTTTGATTATTCTTTGAATGTAAATAGATCTTTAACAGAATGTTTTAAAGATAAGCATAAGTGAAATGGTTTTGGGTTTGCTGTGACAATGTGTTAATCACATTCGTCTTTAACCCTTTTTTATTATACTTATGAATGTTAATAGATCTTTAAAGGAATGTTTCAAAGATAAGAAAACGCGAAATGGTTTTGGGTTTGTAGTGACAATGTTTGAGTAACATTAGTCTTAAACCTTTTTAATGGATTTGTGAAAGTACTTAGATCCTTAAAATGGATATTTTGAAGGAAATTATAAGTAAGGAATCTTTTTGGAAAAGATAGAAAAATTATGGTTTAAATAAGAAATCTTGTTAATGATTTATCAATATACTTACACCAATAGGGATAAGTATATGAATACTTTTTGATGTATAAAAAGAGTAAAGGTTTCAAGTAAGAAATCTTGTTAATAATTTGTGAATATACTTATACCATTTAAGATAAGTGTATGAATACTTTAAGTATCGATGAATGAAGTTTTATTAGATAAAAGAAGTTTTACTAATAAAAGAGGTTTTAATTAATAAAAGATTAATTAAATAAAAAAAGGGATTATAAGTCTCTTATGAGTCTTGATCGTGCTTTGTGTGACTTGATCATGCTTTGTTTGTTTCCTCGTTTATGGAAAACATTTATTCGTATACTTAGCACCAAAAGCCGATGAAGTAGGCTTGTCTATCTTTGAGAATTAAGACCGACGTTTGTGTAGGAATATGAGCAATAGAGCTCTAACTTACTGGATTCACTCTTGATCGAGGGATAGTGTGAGAGGATAATATTGAAAACATGACAAGTATATGAGACTTGGTTTCCATATACGATCGTTCTCATTTTCATTGAATGACCAAATTCGTCGATTCAGTCTTAGAGAGACCGGGATCGGTAAGTGTTTTACTTATCGAAAACCACTTCAAGGTTGAGATACGCATTCTATTTCTTGGAAGTGGATTGGTTTTAGACACGGGAATTTATATGGAGATTCGAGATCTGTTTAAGATGCTCGTAGACATGTAGTTGTCCGTGATCTATTCAGGATGGGGGAATCCATGTGTGCTTTTGAGATTTGTTGAGATATAGGAATCCATGTGTGGTTTTGAGATCTGTTCGAGATGTGAGGATCCAATTTGGGATTCGTGTTAGGTTCGAGTGATGAAGACTCATGTGAAAGATGCCGAACGTGACCTCAACGTCGGAAATGGCTAAAAATAGAGTAGAAGCATAGCTTGGGGTTTTGCTAACCCACGACAGGATATTATCACTCCAGATCTAGAGTATGCTTATCGATGTTGTGCATGGGAGTGATGGTATTCAAGATCACGTATTTAGACGTGTACTGGTTATGTTTACCTTATGGTATATTCTATCTAGAGATATACGACGCTCGGAGGTAGTTTCCGACCCTTGTGCAGGAGCCGGCTTGACCGAAGGGATCTTCATGGAAAATCCATTATGCAAGCATTCCTTATCCGATTTGATTGTACTCCTAATATGATGTTGAATGTAACCAATGTAACCATTCCAGCTATGTTATAATATTTATATTCTACACCCTATACATTATCTATTATATCACCTTATGTACCTATTAGATGGTGATTCTTTTGAGGGGATAATCGTTATGGCATTCCATGCAATCTCAAAAGTACTGTTATATGTTAATCGCATATTTCTTGAGTTTCTCATACCAGACTTATGTCTGATGCTTGGTTTTTGTTTTCCTTAAATTCCTCCCGTGCACTTTAGAGTAGCTTGAGAAATGTAGGTTTTCATTGATGTTCATTGGAGCTCGAGAAGACGAGCTGGATGTTTCGCCTACCGTAGTATTCTTATTTCTACTGCATTACTATATTGTACATATCAGCATTTGTAAATATAGGTTGTTATAACTGTCCAAGCTGATGATGGTACTTAGGTTTTGTAACTCCGAGATTTCTATATCGGAGTAACCCTTTGTATTGTTCCTTTGATGTTATATATTATCGTTCCTCTATGAGATTCTGATTGTGTTCTCTTCTTCATTGTCCTTTTTCTTTTTCTTTTTACTTCACCCTAATAATTCGTCCTTCCAGCACTTGGATGCTTGGCACATGACTACCATGGATGTATTAGTGTCAACATTTGGGGGTCGAAAGGGCAGGTCGTTACATAAAATAAATATATAACATAGCTGAAATGTTTGCATCTCATATTCCAGCATATTTGGGCATAACTAAGTCCGTAAGGCATGTATGGAGAATGGATTCCATTAATGACAAGGCTACTGGGATACCGCTTGTCATAGTACACCCCTAGAGAAAATGTCCCGAGGTTCGAACCTTGCAACCCTTGCCAAAAAAGAACCAGCTTACCCTTTCCTGGATAGTATCAAATATGATCGTCACCCCGATTGCTAACTTGGCAAACCTTTTCTGTGGGCCCAGTGTACATAATCCGTAAATATCGATCTAGATCAGGGACGATCATACACTAATGGTATCGAACCATGTAGCATGGCTGCATATCCTATGTTTTAGTCATTCCTGGGTGTGAGGCTTGAGCTTACGTTTTACCTTTTTTTAGCAAATCCCACATGGAATGCTAACACTACCCGCCAAGCAACAATGCAATGCCATCATTCATCCATATAAGTTATTAGGATATAAACAAACCGAAGGCACTACTTCTACTAAATCTTTTTTGGAATCACCCACAAGATTAGCAAAAAATCGCCCTTGCACTTCAAAGAACTCTGTCTTCAGATTCCATCATATTCAAGATGTCTTCAATTCGAATGGTTATGCTGGTTCAAAGTGGTTTTTGGATAACTCATGCTTATCCAATCCCCATCTCTCCGAACCAACCATTGATAGTTTCAAAACTGACCAAGATTTGATAGTTGGTTGTTTAACTATCAAATAAGCAAACAATCCAATCAAAGATTTAATTTTGTATGGAAACCAAGAATGATTCAGCACATAAGCAACCATTAAGCCTCTTTAATTAATCCTTTCATTAATTAAAACCACTTCGTAAATACTTGTATTAAAATACTTTTACAAATGATATACATAAACATTTCTACACTTTCCACTCCTTGAAAAAGTAATCATATACTTATCTCACCTGCATAAGTATATTCATAAAATCTTAAGACGGACTTCATTTCCAAAAACACACTTAATTGGGTTAAAACAAATGTCATTTAAAAATATTGATAACAATAAACCCAAAACACCTTTGGTATAGGTAAATAGATAGTATAGAAATTAGACCAAATGTACTTGCCATCACTTTCTGATTTCAAACTTCTACTATCCCTCGATTAACAATGTAGTCGGATAAGTTAACATACCGTCCTTGACTTGACGTACACTCTTAATTAAACTCTCATAGATGGAGATGAGTTTCCCTACCTTGGAATTTGGTGTTAAGTATAAAAAGAATGTTTTCATACCACCATAAATTATGAATATCATTTATAGAATCTCCTACATGTTTTGGATATTTCGACTTACTCTATCCCATACCTAGAAACGAAGCCAGGTATGTCAGGGCACTGATTGCTCCTAGCCTTGCCTTGGTTAAACATTCCGATTCTAGATCTCACAGATAAAGGATCAATCTACTCATCAGCTTTATTGCTATATATAGGACTAATTAATTTCTATAAGTAATCGAATTCATATACGGAAATAATACTTTGTATATTTAACATCAATAATCGATTTCAAACTTAAACTAACCTTTGGTTAATAATGAAGTAGTT
Organism: Allium fistulosum; assembly: GCA_030737815.1. NCBI lineage: Eukaryota > Viridiplantae > Streptophyta > Magnoliopsida > Asparagales > Amaryllidaceae > Allium > Allium fistulosum. Next base: position 335,474,222 of record CM060906.1, read on the forward strand.
CAAGTTGGTGTATTATTATCTCTCAAACCTTGACTCGACAACATTTTTATCTTTCAGGATAGATAGAAGTTTACCTACATCGAAGCTTAATGTCAAGTATAAGATTTCATAAATTTCATATACTATTCTATTAAAACAAAGTGTTATAAACCAAACTTCTTTCCACTTTTCCAGAAACCATTTACTACAACAAGAATGTTATAGTCCATGATCTCCTTTCTTTTCTCGAAAACATTTATTATAACAATGGTGTTGTAATCCATGATTTCTTCCTCTTTTAAAAATACTTTTTAAAAACTCTTTAAAACATAGTTTGAAACTTGTATTTAAAACATTCGTTTAAAGATGGTCGCTTTTAAACAAAACTTGACTTTTGAAAACAAAGGAGTTTCCTTTATAAATTTAAAACCACTTATTTAAAGAACTAAATAAATTCTCAAAAATATAATTAAAAATTATATCTCCTTTTTAAAACACATTTGAAAGAGAATTTAAAAAATATCTAAAGTAGATAACCTTTTATATTTTACTAAAATTATTAATTTCTAAAGTGGATCTATAACGACTATTGTTATATGGACTGCAATTTTTAAAACTTTGTTTTGTAAATCAAATAGCTTTTAAAACCCATCCCTTTCTATACTTTATACTATTATAAGTATAAAAACATTTACTTCAAAATATTCATTAGTTATAACTTTTTAAATAAAGGAAAGAGGCTTAGAAATTTCTCTAGCTCATCATCAAGAGCAAATTACTTCTTCATCAAAAGAAGTCAACTTTCAAGTCATAGCAAAGTTTACAAGCAATATGGCCACGCTACCAAGCTTTCAACATACAAGAACTTCACACACACACACACACACATATATATATATATAAATGAAATGTAAATCAATGGTTGTGAGCAATCTTGTTGGATCCCTCTACCAAAATCAAATCTTTCGAGGTGTTCTTATAGCGACCTAAACACTTCGACTTCCATTTCCTTGCTTTTGTCCCTTGTAAAAAAATGGTTATTTATGTCATCACTTCTAAGCGAGAATCAAAAATATCAAACACTATATATACATCCATACCATCAATAATGTTTTACAGCATGTCACAATATTTTAAAACTATTTCAAAGTGAGATATCTCACTTTCAACTCGACCAATAGCTCACCACTTGCTACCATTTCCTTGCTACTACCATACAAGCAACACAAGCCACCTAAACCCCTTGCTTTGACTCGACCTAAGCCTCATGAAACCTTCCTAACGCTTGGCCATACCCTCTTCCCAAAATCCATGCATCACAATAAGAGCAAGCAACATATAAATTGATACAATGATTTACATACATAAATATATATAACTTAAGGTGAGATCCTTACTTTCAAAAGCAACCTGGCTTCGAAAAAAACCTGCTACTACTTGCAACTATATACAAACCTAGCTTCTTCTTAGCAAACTTGAGTCAAAGGACTTAGGATGGGCTTAGGTGGGTTCGACCCAGATAGAAAGAGGGGGTAGTGCCTCAAATTTTGGATCTTTGTGAAGTAAAGAACGATAGCATAGCGATTCTAAGCAGGTATAATTATTTGGAGTAAAAAGAAGTATTTTGAAGATGATTTCTTTATGGAAATTGTAGTGGAAGAATATGGAGAAGACATGAAGAAAAGAAAGTGCAAAAGTGGAAAATGAAAGTGTAAAAGTGTAAAAATGAAAAAGAAAGCAAAGTGCTAACTTTTATAGAAATTGGAAAAAAGGCTAAACAGTATTATGCCCTCCCTAGAATTAAGGACACAACCCTTCCTCACCATCATGAGCTACCCCCTAGCCACCTAGGCACCATGCTTCCATGCCTTTAGGTCCTTTTTAGTACTCCTTCCATGATTTAAGGTACTACTTAGTACAAAATCCTTTAAAATAAGGAGATATTCTTCTTTATTTAATTCCTTAAATACCTTCTAGTAAAATATTTTTTTAAACCTATTTAATTAGCTGATTAACCAACTATTATATGTTATGTGCATGTGTACTTGACATCAAATCAACAAATTGTGTATAACAAGCCTCCTTAAAAGTGGCACAAATTAAGGAATGGAATATACCATTTAACTCACTTTTAAAAAGCTATTTAAGGAACTTGTATTTATTAAACCTCTTTGGTACTATTTGACACTTTATTATATGTGTATGTGTGTTAAAAATGTGGGTATATGTATGCAACAACTTTCGTTTGATGAAGAGTCGAAAATTCAAAAAACAGATTTGGGTCACATTTTCAATTTTTCATTGAACTATTTATTTTTGTGAACAAATTTTCAAAATGAGTTTACCATTATTACTTATTAAATAAAAGAGGGTTATTTGATTATTAAAAACCATTAATTGAATATTTAAAATTAATTAAATATTCATAAATCAAAGCGATAAAATTCTAGGTCGTTACATCCTTGCCCCCTTAAAAGAATTTTGACCTAGAAATTTCATCTCAATCAAAAACAGAAGGAAACAAGCCAACACAAAATCTTATCCTTTTTACTAATGCTTGTACGTTGTGCATGAATCATTCATATGCATTATCCGACCCAATCACTTGCTTGGACACATAAATTCCTCATCCAAACTAGTATAGGTCACTAAACGTTTCCATTGCGGAATCCTAATCTGGTTCCACGATCTGATACTTATGTTTTCCTTACATAGTCTTAAACTATGATTAAAAACACTCACATCATCTCAAGAATCCATCTCAAGTACGCACCACGAGAAATCGAGTGAAAATGCCTAGTTCGGACTGGTGTCTATCACCTAGAAATTCTATGCTCGAACTCGGGATCTAGAATAGTCATGCGAATAAAATGATCCAAGTCCAACTTATAGTTTTACCCCTTTAGGATAAATTAATAATTATACTATTCCAAATCTTTTTACCTCCAAAAATTATTTATGAAAACATTTCATAAAAACATAACTTCAATTTTAAACTTGTTAAATACCCTACTACATCCTGAGAGTATATAAAACTATCTGATTTAATCTTTTGCCTTTTCTTTTTCCTTAAATTAACATGCAGGCCCAAAATAAATCTTGGCCTTAAAGTTGAGTCGACTTCTTTGAGCTCTTTACCCATCCGGTCTCGTAAGTAGCTAGGAAAAGTAGGATGCCAATATCCAAACTCAGTCCTAGAGTCTGCTTTTCCTTTGACACCTCTAAGGTAAAGATGTTTATTAGTCGGCCCAATAACACCAAATAGTTTTTAACAAAATATCTATTACTACTTTCATTTAGGTTCATTCGGATTCGAACTCGTTTTGATCTTACAATGACGAAGGGAATAATCTACTAAGTGCACTACAACATTCGTATAAGCAAATATCTGATTGTCACTTTGAAGATTATTCATATCATCACAAACTAATCGAAACTCATTCCCCAAACTATCCAAAGAAAATGTACCTTACTTTAAAATTCCCTTTGAAATATTTATACTTGTAAATACTTTCAAATAATACTATTATTACTTTTTCCAAAAATCATTTGAAATCCTTCCTTATTTATAAAACACATTTTATAAACCTAATTTATAAAATCAATTTTATACAAAATCTTTCCTTCTTGTATCAAAATAAACTTTAACACAATACTATTGCACACCTATAGTCAAATCGTGATACTTAATTCACAAGATGTTCATATTCATTTTAACCAAAACCATAAATGCTCACAAACTAGCTAAGCATAAAAAATTAATTAACGAATAATAGTCGATGCTCGTAAATTGAACGATGCATCTTAACTTGTCAACCATGCATCTACCAACTTTGAAGATTCCAATTACTTGAACATGATCCTAAATCATTAAAAGTTGGGCAAATATTATAAATAGGAACTACACAATATGATCTAATAATGTTACATTTTGAAATTTTATGAATTAGTTAAATTAAAAGGCGATCTTAATCCATCATAGAATCATATGTTGCATTGAATTAAAGGTGGACTCGAATTGATTAGCATTAAAGAGAAAATATAAAATTAATTTTCTCATTAAACTGAATTTTAATAAAGGAGAACTAACAATAGTTGATTCTCTCGTTGGTTTGGATTCAAATACATGAAATTTGTACCAACTAATTCCTTTCATTAGTTGCATGGAAATATTACTTAATATATAATCCTTTCTAGTTGAAGTTAATAATCTAACCTAGTGGAAAATCACTGATAATTAATTCCCTACTCAATAAGATACCAAAGAGCTCAATGGTAATCATGCATTAATTGAAAAATGCATGTTGCTTGTGAATAGTTCATGTGTGATTAAAAAGCACCATTGAAAAATGTATTAAAGCCTGGGATTGATAAAGATGGTTAATATAAGATTTTACAAAAAAATAAACATAAGCCAACAGTTTGGCTTACTTGGTTGGCAATTCAGACTACGAGATTAAAAGTCACAAGTTCGATCCTTGAGATAGACACTTGTCGGCATTACTAAACCATGTTCACAAAAAAACATAAATTGTGTAACAAAATATAAATGAAAAGAGGTTTAAAAACACTTATTTAGAATTAAAATTCTAAAAAAATTTCAAAGTTTTATACTATAGCCAGATCAAAGCGCTATTTCTTTCTTTAATGTACTGTATAAAGTTATTTTTTTGATATTCTTTTACTTCATGTATAATGTTTTTTGCCCAAATTTTTTGTTATACAATTATATGTGTTAGAATTGGAAAAGAATGAACATTACCTCTAAAAGAATGACTGGAACCATTGTCCTAGTGGTTAGGTACTATGACTATGGTGTGAGAGGTCGCAGGTTCGGAACTTGCCTAGCGTGATTCAAACATTTATGACATGTATTTGTATACTACCTAAGACTTATAGTACTAATATATACTACCATCTAAGTAACAATTTCAAAAAAAAGATTATTTAAAGTGGAGTTGACTTCTATATAGAAATGAACTAGTTACTATTCCATATAAAATAAACGAATTAAATAAAAAGCAAAGTTATACCAAATAAATAAATACCAAATGAAAGTCAATTATTACACAAAACTGAGGAATAAAATAAAGATTTCTACTTTACTATAACAGATTTTACTAATCAATAGGAGATTCTATGGTATCCAAATATTTATAAAATCAATAATTTTTTGTAAAACAAATGAAGGGAATGATATTCATGATCTTACAAACTGATAATTCAACCTCAAAACAAAAAATTAGAAATTAAAATAGAAACTGTAGATTTTTTTGGAAACTCCCCAATACAGAGGACCTCCGGAAGGGATGGCAAACCGACCAACTCCAAGGGGACTAAGTTGTGCGTGTCCTATAACACCCTGTAAATTAAACCAAAACTAAATGGAGTAAATTGAATTAAATATGATAAGGTAGAAAATGAAAATTTTAAAGTCATAATTTGACAATGAATGTTATTATGTTGCGTTCGCGGTGAAAGTTTGATCAGTTTTCATATATTATGTGCTGAAAACGAAGCTCAAAAGAAGAAGTTATGGGCGTTTGAAGTTTTTCAGATTCAAATTAATTTAGTTTGAATTTAAATTCAAACGAGAATTTAAATCTAGGGTTTGAATTTCAAAAATTAGCTTGGATTTAAGTAAACGTTTAACATTAAAGTTAATTAGGGCATAAAATTAATTAAAATGCAATGGAAATAAAAACATTCCAAAAACAAAAGTACCGGTCAACCCATGTATTTAGACAAATGTTGTAATGGATCTAATGTTATAGTTTTTATGGAATTTTGTATTATGACATTTTGAAGGATTTTAAATAAATGGGTACAATTTGCTATTATAGTTTAGTCCATCCGCCGTGAGTTCTGAAAGAATAGTTATTGTTCTGAACTATTTTTTCTTTTTCCAACCAACAGCCAACTTTAGAACGGATCTATGTTTCGATGGGTCTTTTTTGGGTCGAAATTTAGGCCTATTATGGGGTGAGTTGTTACATTTGGTATTAGAGCCTAGGTTACATGAGGGACGTACTTGTTATTTTGAAAAGGTTTTTCAAAAAGAATTTCCAAATTTTTTACTATATATATATACATATATATACCCTATTTTCTTGAACATACGCATATACACTTGGCAACCCTTTTTCTTTCAGCCTATAATACCATCTTAGCAAATCGTCGCGAAAGATTCAACCTACAGGTAGTTGATATGGCTGATAATCAATCTTCTTCCGGATAAAGGAACCCTACCCATGAAAGACCTCCTATTCATGGAATGCCCTAATGGTTTAGACAATATCTTAGGATTATTGAGCAGATTCCTATTTCTCCAGCACCAGTGGCACCCGCTGCCCCGCCAACGATGCAGTACCCCGTCCTATTGACTTTCCTAAATTATGTAAGAACTTTCTCAATATGGAAGAAAAGACATACTCTGGGACCGAAGGATATTTGGAAGCTAAAGCATGGGTTAGTGACTGTGAGAAAATATTTAGAGAGCTTGGTTGGGAGGATCAATTTAAGAGAAGGATGGTAGCTTGGCACCTCAAAGGAGAAGCTTTAGATTGGTAGAACATGATGATTGAGGAAAACGCTGGATGGATATTCTCAAGGGACGAATTTAAAAATAGATTTGAGATGAGGTTTATGTCTAAGGAAGAAGTGAGCCTATAATTGGATAAATTCATTCAGCTTGAGCAAGGGGACTCCACTTTTAAGGAGTACATAGCTAAGTTTACGGAGTTGGCAAAATTTGGGATGAGCCTGATAGATACACCTATGAAAAAGGCCATGAAGTCCTTAAAGGGCCTAGATTCCCCGTTGAGAGAAATGTTATTGACCTAAGTGCCGAATGGAGCCATGTATGAGATGTTGGTGGAAATGGCAATGCGGCACATGGCCAATGTGGAAGATAAGGAGGCAAAGAAGGAGAAGATTGCTACTACCCGAAAGCAAGGAGGATCTAAGAAAGGAAGCTTTTGGGCTAACAAGAAGTCGAAGGGGAAGTTTAAGAAGGACGGTAAGGTATGCAAGCAATGCCATAAGAAAGGTCATGAAGCTAAAGATTATAGGGTGAGTCCGATGAAGGAAGCCTTTAAAGGAAAGTGCTTTAATTGCCATGAGGAAGGGCATCTAAAGAATCAATGTCCTAAGTTGGCAAAACACGGATCAAGTGGACATTATTGAAGCAATCCCTATTGCTAGTAGACCACTGAGAGACCAAGGGAAAGCAGCCCCATAAGGTTTAAATCTTATTTTTGGGGTTACCATTCCTATCCTATTTGATTCAAGGGAATCACATTCCTTTATAGCTAGGAATATAGTAAATTTCTTATACCTTCAAACCCTGATGGTCAACAGCTCAATAGTGGTTCCTAATCCTATTGGGGGTTTGACACATCTCTCTCTTATTTGCAAAGGCATGGTGTTAGACATATGAGACGTTGATTTCATATGTAATGCATATGTTCTAAACTTTGAAGGGTATGGACTTATCTTGGGTATGGATTGGTTATCATATTATGGAGCCATTCTTGATTGCGATTGGAGGTAGTATGATTAAAGAGTTATGGAGGTCGTGACCTAGAAATTCTTTGTACACCCAAAGATTTAGTTGAGTTAAGCCATCTATACTCACTAAGTCTATCTATTGTTGAAGAGCCATCATCCATACCCATAGTTTGTGAATTTCCTGATGTCTTTGAGGAGGTTTCGGTTCTTCTACCCCAAAGGGAGATCGAGTTCTGAATAAAGAAGGATGCAAGGCCAGTCGCCTTGCCTTTGAGGCTTATGGCCCCAAGGAAAGAAGGGAGTCGGACAAGCAGATCTCCGAGCATTTGAAAAAAGGATTCATCCGATGGAGTACTTCTGAATGGGGATCCCTCGTTGTTTTTGTCACTAAGGCAGACGATTATTTGAGACTTTGCATTGACTATAGAGAATTGAACAAGTTGACAAGGTAGAATAGGTATCCTAGGAACGTATCTGAGGTTAGAAGTTTTCTAGAGTTGGCAGGCTACTATATGAAGTTCATCAAGAACTTTGCAAGGATAATAGCCCCTTAACCCAATTGAATAAGAAGAACCTAGTGTTTTCTTGAGAGTACAGATGCACTAAGGTATTTGAGAAGCTTAAGGAGTTATTGACTAGTACATTTGTGCTCACTATTCCCAATGGAACCAAACCATTTACGGTTTTTAAAGATGCTTGTAGCATAGGGTTAGGGGCAGTTCTAATGCAAAAAGGGAAAGTGGTTGCTTATGCTAATAGGCAACTAAAGGATCATGAGAAGAGATATCCAGTTCATGACTTGGAATTGGCAGCTATTGTCTCTACGTTGAAGATGTAGAGGCACTATCTCTTGGGAGAAAGGTTTGAGTTATTCATTGATCATAAATCACTCAAATACCTATTTTTCCAAAAAAAATTGAATCTTAGATAGCAGAGTGGATGGAGTATATAGCATCATTTGACTTTAGAATCCAATACCTATGAAAAAGGGAATATAGTCACTAACGCCCTTAGTCGGAGGCACACCGCCCTAGGTGCTATGTATGAATGGAGACAGTTGAAGTTTCTCTCGAATTTTAATTTTCAACCGTCAACATAACTTATCCAAGGCTTTCTATCAGTTATGGAGATTAGACTAGCCATGATGGACCGCAAAAGGCATTGAGCAAGTGAAGAATGAGAAGTTGGTATAGATTTTGGAGAAGCTGAGGAAAGGAGAGCATTTTTTCCATGCTTGTATGTATTCAGTTGATGAGAAGAGATGCTTGAGAAGGGATGGATGCCTTTTTGTCCTAATGGTTGATGATTTGTTGAGAGAGGTATTCATGGAATGCCACCACTCAAAGATAACCATTCATCCTAGAGAAGATTAAATGTACAAGGATATGAAGAGGATTCTTTCGTCATGGAATGAAGAAGAGCGTAGCTGAGTTTGTTACTAGTTGTTTGATGTGTCAAAGAGTAAAAGCTAAGCAAGGGAAGACTGGTGGATTATTATTACCATTTGAAATTCCAACCTAGAAGTGAGAGCATATTTCGATGGATTTTGTGAAAGGATTGCCTAGAAGTCAGAAGGTAATGAGGCTATTTGGGTTGTTGTGGAAAGACTCACTATGAGTGCCCATTTTATTCTAATTAGGAGAAATAGGACTGCTGCTTCTCTTGCATAGATTTACATCAAATAGGTTGTTCGTTTGCATGGAATTCCTGTGAGCATAGTCAGTGATGGGGACCCCTTGTTCACTAGTGAATTTTGGAGGAGCCTACAAGCAGCTTCGGGAACTTCTTTCAATCTTAGTACTACATATCATGCATGGCTGATGGATAAATGGAGAGGGTGAATAGAATTTTGGAGGACATGTTGAGAGCCTGTGTCTTGGACTTCGGAGGACATGGAGTAGCATATACCTTTAGTTGAATTCGTGTACAATAATAACTATCACGCGACGATTGGTATGGCCCATTTTGAAGCACTTTATGGGCGGCCATGCAAATCCCCAAGTTGTTGGTGGGTGACCATTGACAAAGTATTGCTTAGATCTGGTTTGATCCGTGATACCATGAAAAAAGTAGAGTTGATCAGGCAAAGAATGAAGGCGGCGCAAGATTGTCAAAAATCTTATGTGGATAGAAGGAGGAAAGAACTTGAGTTTGAGGTTGGAGATATGGTATTTGTTAAGATCTCCCCTCTTAGAAAAGTAGTTAGATTTGGCAAGTTTGGAAAATTGGCGCCTAGATTTGTTGGACCATTTAGAGTTTTGGAAAAGATAGGAAAAATTTCTCATCCACAGCTTTTCACTGGTAAATTTTCTATTCAAAATTAGGATTTTTGGTTGTATTGTGGTTGCTAGATTGGATGTAGGAGATGGTTGCTACACTTTTCACTATCACTTTGCACTCATATAAACATTTCTATGCATGTTTAGGGTATTTTCATACATACTTGCATGACACGATTACACATTCATGCTAGGATTGAGCTCATTTTAGTATGTCTATAGCAAATAATCACATTGCACTATTGGTTAAGTAGATGGTTGTGTAGATAACTTAGTTGTATAACATGGATGTTATTGCGCGTTACGTTGTTCGCCCTTGAAAATTTTTGGGACGAGATCCTTTTTAAGGGGGGAATGTAACACCCCGTAAAATAAACCAAAACTAAATGGAGTAAATTGAATTAAACATGATAAGATAGAAGATGGAAATTTTATAAAATTCAGAATTTGACCACGAAAGTTATTCGGTTGTATTCATAACAAAATTCTGATCTATTTCCATATATAATATGCTGAAAACGGAGCTCAAATGATGAAGTAATGGACATTTAAAGTTTTTAGATTTAAATTAATTTAGTTTGAATTCAAATTCAACGAGAATTTAAATTTAGGGTTTGAATTTCAAAAATTAGCTTGGAGGTTAAGTAAACATTTAATTAACATTTAACGTTAAAGTTAACTAGCGTATAAAATTAATTAAAAAGCAACGAAATATAAACATTTCCAAACAAACATATCGGTCGACCCCTTTATTGGGACCGGTCGACCCCTAGCGGTTGACCGGTTAAAGATGGGCAGTCGACCGGTTGATGCCAAAATGTGGCAGTGGTGGCTGGGGTTTGGATGTCTGTTGTATTGAGTTGTACGCTCCAGATTTATCTGTTTCTCACCTACCTCCATCCCATGGTTCTGGTGCGTTTCAACCCCTATAAATAGAACTCTATCCTCTACACTTTATACTAATATTATTTGGGGAATTCAGCAATCTTCCGCCATTGTTATCTCTCCAAATTAGATTCATAAACTCTGTAAATAATTAAGGTAAGAATCCAATATATTTTCTATTTATTTCTTCTTCCTCCAACCTATTCTTATACTATTCCTCTCCAACTATTCTAAATCTAATAAAAATATATGCATCTTCCATATTGTGTATATATATATATCAAAAGGAGAGATTCTGGAAGAGATTGAAAGGCATGTAGATCCAAGGAAGGCAAAGCTAAGGCTATTCTGTAAGTGGAAACCTTAGTATTTCTTTTTCAGCAATTGTTTAGTATATCTCTATGGATTTGAATGTGCCTTAGAGATTTTGGGATTGCGAAAATACGATAGATAAAATCCCCCAAAATTCTTTTTATTTTGAAATGTCAATTCTATGTGAAGATTCTTGATTATTTATGTTGATTTGATGGAATTTTTTTTGTTTATGCATTTTCTGATAAATTCATAGTCTATTCTACTTCTCCTCCTTCTTTGATTCAAATTGTGATTCTTTGATAAAATAAGGGTTTAGATTAAGAATTCTATTCGCAGTGTGCACCACTTATTCCATACATATTTCACTTTATCTATTTCTTTGTAAAAGAGGAGTTGAATAAAATATAAGGTTATGGATGCAATTCTTATTGTTTAGGATATTCCATTGAACTGATGTAATAAATTGGGTTTCTATTTTATTTATAAGTTTGTTATTGCGGTTTTGGTTATGAATATTTATTCCTTATTTTGGATATTAGAATCCCTTGTTTTGTATGTTGAAATCTTGGGAATTTGAAAGAAAGGGACTTCTAATATTTTGGTTCGAGAATTGACATTTAACGCTAGTTTAGGGCGTATAAATTGCACACATAGAATTTATTAAGCGTGAGTATTTAATTATTTCTTTTAGCGTAATTAACATATAATTATGGTGTATACTGCATAGTTAATTAGGGATTTATTTGTCATTTATTCCCTCATAGGAAGATAATTATTATTTTAAGGCATAATAAGGAAGGTTCCTTATAAGGCCTTAATTATGAAATGGTGAGATGAGTATTATATATATATATATATGTGTGTGTGTGTGTGTGTGTGTATGTGCGTGTGTGTGTGTATGTGTGTGTGTGTATGTATATATGTATGTATATGGAGAGTATTTAATTTATATCTAAGTCGCAAGGATATGAGGTCAATAGAGTTGCATGGCAGAAGTCCACCCTTCACTTTGAGACTATCAGCAATTTTGTACACTTCCTATTGATGTCAAATATCCTCTATGATAAATATTTGTGATGACGCGAGGTTAGTCCCAAATTCTGTAGGGTAAACCTGCCCAGCTAATCTTGCTACCAGTTTCTACGAATAGTCGGACTAATGTGAGACGTCATTATGAGTATGGGCCATAATACATAGGGCATGCTTTAGGGTCTTGAGATATTAAGTGTTTGTTTGAGGGGCCAGCTCTTTTACCCAAATGGCGTATTAAATGGCCAAAGGGCTAGTTATTAGGCATGATAGGTGGTATCTCGACAGGGATCCGCTTCAGGATAAGGTATTAAGTGGCTGATTGAGGATCCGCCTTTCCATAAAGAAGTATTAAGTGACTTGAAAGATTTCATATGATGCCAGCTAGATAGTTACCATTTAGGGGTCTGACTTGTGAATATGTATTAAATAATGGGGTCTGCCTCAATTGAGGTCTTAAATGGCCAGTGTCTGCCTATTTTTCAATAAATGGTATTAAGTGGCTTGGGTACCGTCTCTTGCATTATTAACTATTTATGCCATGGGATTTGGGTCATGGGGTTTTAGAAACCTGCTTCTGGAATGGAAGGTGTTATGTGTTTGATTGAGGACCCATCTCCTTTCCTTATAGGAAGTATTAAATGGTTTTATGTACGTTGACATATTCTTATTTTGAAATATATTGCCTAAGTACTAGAAAAGTAAGACATAAGGTTTTTATTTACCAGACATTTGTTGTTCTGACTCCCTCCTCATTATAACACAGGTTAAGGATGGAGTGATGACGATGATGATGCTTGAAGATGGAGTAGCCTGGCTCGTGGTAGTTATTATTATATGCTTTTATGTTATTTTTATGTTGTACCCATGCATTTAGACAAATGTGGTAATGGATCTAATGATACAATTTTTATGAAATTTTGTATTATGACATTTTGATAGTTTAGAAATAAATGGATACGATTTTCTATTATATTTTATTCTACCCGCTGTGAGTTCTGAAAGAATAGTTATTCCTCTATACTGTTATCTCTTTTCACAACCAACAGCGAACCTTAGAATGTATCTAAGTTTCGATAGGCCTTTTTTGGGTCGAAATTTAGGTCTATTCTAAGATGGGTTGTTACATGTCCGCTTCAACTCATGACACTTATAACCCCTAGAGTACTTTTTTTACGAGAAGTGTGTGTAAGATTGGGCTAGAACCTAGATCTATTATCAGATCTAGGCAACCCTTTTCCATTGCGCCACACCCACAGACAGAAATTGCAGATTTAATATCAAATTAACTGAAATAAAAAATAATAATAATAATTCCAGTCTTTTAATCAAGCTTGATTGAACTAGTAAGCTAAGTTTTTTTTGGAGGTTTTAATATTATTTTTCCCTAAAAATAATGATATTGAAAGCAATTAGTAGAGAACAATCATTGTGAAATATGAATAAAATCATAAAAATTTGAAGGTGAATATGAAGTGACAAACTATTGACTAATTCAATCAAATTATGGTTAGATCAAAATATCTAAAGGGATTGACTAAAAATTGTCTAGAAAAAACTTTTTGTTTGATTCAAATTGGGAAAAGAATTGTTTTTAAATTGTAGCATACATATGAAACTGAAAAGGGGAAGAGAATATTGTAAGAAAATGAAATGGAAGTGAAAGAATCAGAAGATGATATATGTATGAGATGCATGTAAATAATGAAATAATGAATGCATGATTACTGTACATGGTAATAAGAATACAAATAGTCAAAGACTAAACTGTTATACAATTATATAGAACATCTAAGCATTAAGGATATCATTATGTATTCCATAGGCATTAATGGTATCATTAATATTTGGAATGTACGTATATATAATTACAAATAAGTTTAAGTGGTGTAACGCAATATAAAACATTTAAATAAAAAAGATATATAAAATACTTATCTAGAATTAAACTTCTAACAATATCTCAATGTTTTATTATTTTAGTATTCCTTTACTTCATATATAATATTTTTTACCCAATTTTTTTTCTTATATAATTATATAGGTTAGATTTTGAAAAGGATGAACACTACCTCTAATAGATTGTTCAAAACCGGAGTTGATCTACGTAGCAATGAACTAATTATTCCGAACAAAACAAATGGAATTAGAAAAATGCAAAATCATACCAAACAAAAAAAATCAAATGAAAGTTAATTATTATACTAAACATGAGAATAATATAAGGTTTTCAACTTATAATAAATTCTACTGCTAATAGAAGATTTTGTTGTATCCACATATTTAATAAATCGGTAATTTTCTGCAAGACAAATGAAGAGAACTATTTTCATAATCTTACAAACTAAAAATTATCCTCAAATTAGAAATTATAAATTAGAACTTAGAATAAACTACAAATTTAACATCAAATTAAATGAAAAAATAAATAATAAAAGAAGCTAACATTTCAATCAAGCTCGATCGAACCAGTAAGCTTTCTCAGGAGGTCTTTATATTATTTTTCAATAAAATAATAACATTGAAAGCAATTGGTAGGAAAACAATCGTTGCAAAACATGAATAAAATAAAAAATAATTCAAGATGAATACAAAGTGAAAAACTATTTACGAATTCAATCAAATTCTAATTAGATGAAAATAATTAAAGGGCTTGGCCAAAAATTGTTTGGAAAGAATTTTTAGTTTGATTTATATTGGGAATATGATTGTTTTTAAATTGTAGCATACATATAAAACTGGAAAAGAGGAAGTGAATTTTGTGAGAAAATGAAATGGAAGTGAAATAATTAGAAGATGATAAATGTACGAGATGTATATTGGCATTTCTTTTACGATGTATAATGGAAGGATGATTTATAAAACACTAATGAGTCCATTGGTATTTCTTTTAATAAATGATGGTAATAAGAAAAGGTAATGAGAAAGTATAGTTAAATTATTGGGACACATGGCAACACGAAATTTTTTGAGAAAATTGAAAACAAAGGGGCGTGTGGATTTAAACTTCGCTTTCATAATATAATATATTACTATTGTAAAGATATGCTAAATACATATAGCAATTTATGGTAACTGACTATTTAATAATTATACCGTCAAACAATTAAAACATGTATTTGTTTTTCAATAGTAAACTATCATAAGGTTTCATATAAGTTAAAACAACAAACTATGCATAAATCAAAAATAACGTAGCATACAATTATAAATAATTAATGATGTTTTGTTAAAACAAAAACAACTAACTACTCTCAACTGATAAAAACAAAGATAACTACAACAAATTGTGCATTGTCGACAAAAATATCCAACTAACAGATTGAAATGCTTTATATAACTTTCCTTATACTTTAATAAATACTAAAAAACTCTGAACCTAGCTAGAACACTCTATAAGTAGTAGACTCATTCCATACTCTATCATTTATAAGAGCAGGTTGACCCTGGCTTCATAGCTCTAAGCATTAAACGTTAAATAAAACATATTCAAATTACTATCTATAACAACCCAAAATTTTGGCCATTTGATTTTAAATGTTTAATTAGTTTTAAATATTTAAATAATTGGATTTTAGAATTTAATAACTTATAATTTAAATATAAGGAATGTTTAAATATTTGAATTGTGGATTAAATCTTAATTAAATGGATTTAATAATTTCATTTAACTCCTTTATTTTAATAAATAATATTGATGAATTCAATTTGTAAATTTATTTACAAATATAAATAGATCGGATAAATATCGATAGTCGGATCGAAAATATAAACGATATTTGAATCTACGAAATTATAATTCGAGGGCACTGTCTCGGATTTCGACAAAACCAGTTTCATTAGATCCGTAATAATGAATTATAGTACACCGTTGAATTTCATGACGATCAGACGTATCGTTTGGTCGTGCGAGATCGAAACGCGTAGAAATTAATTTCGGTGATTTAATATAATAATTGGGTTGAAAAGCTATCTTCTGCATATGATCAAATTAGGCCTTGAAACTAGTTCCACTACTTTTGGAATAGGGGTATAACATATAGAACGCTAGGCGGCACGTCTCGTTTGGAGTTCGATATTTTCGGACGTTTAAAGATGAATATTTTAATATTAAAAAAAATATTCCTTACATTCAGCCATGCTTGCCCATACCCATGCCATACTCCTCATGTGTGACATCCCGGAATTTCGAGCAATATCAATTTAATAATCTGTAATAAATATTAAATTGAATTGATATATTATTGGATTTTAAGATCTGAATTAATATTTTTTTCTGATAAATATTTAATTGATTTGAAATATCTTTGGATTATAACATTTGAATTGGTACTTTTCACTTAATTAATATCGTATTGTGAATTATTTTCTATCTATTTTATATATATTGGTATATATTGCAGATAGGGAAGTTCTGTTTTAAATTCAATCGATAAATTTTGTTTTAAATTTCTAATATGTATATTCTAGTGGTTTGGAAATTATTATTTATTTCAAAGTAAGTTTTTCAAAGCTATTAAATTCATAAATATATTGTTTTAAATATTGTAGATAAATGTTTAAATTGTTTTGAGCTATTTTTAACTTTGGTTTAGATTTATAATTATTAACAAAAGAATTTGATTTTCTTTTCTTTTAAAGTATTGCTTGTTAAAATTATAGTTTAAAATGTATATATGTTATAAATTCAATTTTTGTCAAAATGATATTCTAGTATATATTATTAATTAAGTAAAGTGGATAAAAGAATAATTTCTTTGTTTAAATTATTTTTAAATTTGATAAGTGAACTTTTATAATATAAATAAAATATTCAAATAAAATACAATACGATGATACGAGTAACAAAAACACCGATTGAAATAACAAGTGAAACGAATATACGTGAGTGAAATTATATCGTTTGTAAGAAATAAAACAAATAAATTTTTATAATCAACAACATATTATAAACGATAATAACAATAAAATGAATACGTGGGTAAACTTTGTCGTTTTGTAAATGATAAAAACAATCACTACTTAATCTAACGACTTAATCAAACAACATCCATTATATGTATAATTAAACAAAAACATTTCAATCAAAGTCCAAATATAAGAATGATTTTCCCAGCCCAAATAAATGATCTGCAAATTCAAGCAAGGCTTGTATAGGGAAGCTTGTATAGGTGAGCATGGAAATCTGTTCGAATATACATGCAGACTGGAAAATACAAAGTAAAATTGTATAACTTGTAAATGAAGTCACAGGCAAGTGTATAAAGTATAGATAAGTATCAAAGGAAACATCAAGTACAAGAAACATTAAATGTTCATATCCTTAGCAGCCAACTATTGTCATTTCGAGTGTATAAGAATTCCTTTCAGCCACCAAAAATTTGCAAATATCTCTGACATGAAAAAAAATATACAAACCTGTAAACAACTTCTTCTTTTATCACCTTGCATTTCATTCGAGCTAGCTAAATACAAACTGCAAAACAACTTCATTTAGAAACTTAAACCAGACTCCATTTAAAATCAAAACCAGATTCTACAACTTAATTCAACAGAGAAGTAGAGATTGGCAGGAAGATTCAAAGTGGAGAATACTTCCAGTTTTTCAGGATTCAAAACTGTTTCAACTGGGTGATCTGTTCTTTCCCCTAAGGCTGGTGAGTAACAAATGTTTTTAAAAATATAAGTATAAATTGGTATTGCATGATTTTCTCTGCAACGAATATGCATGTAGTCAGGTTTTAAAGCCTGTGATCATATTATGTAAATGCTGTGTGTTATGATGTGGATGTTTACTGGTTTCAGATTTTAAACCCATTCATAAATCAAACACCCAAGGTTAAATCTTCACTGGTACCTGAGTTTAGAACAATATAGGATGTTATATCTTGGAATTCAAACTGGTTTTAGTTAAAAAAAAATGGAGTGGCATCTGGAAAATAAGAAATACAGAGCATCACCTGAACAAGTTAAAAATTTAACTATCGAAATTCTTGAATTCAGTTATATAAAGGGATTGTTTATACAAAAATAGGATTTTTAACATAAAAATCTAAATTTTTAGTGGTGAAATTCGAGAGCAGTTCTGGTTTGACCAGAAAAGTGTTTTGTGTGGTTATCTGATGATCTATGGAGATGGGGTGGTCGGGGTTCTGCCTAGCAATGGAGGAGTGATCGTAGCACTTTGGAAAAATGGTGGATGGTGATATATTTCATCATGGAAGTTGCGGTGGGGGTTTTCTTCCTGGAACCCTAGTTTTAAGGAGAGGTGGTAGTTTGATCACTACGTACAGTGTAGTTGATCGAGAGCGACGAAATGTTGTGAGAGGGTGGCGGAGGAGTTCGACGAGGTGTACGCGAATTTTCTTGACGACTGATGGCCGGAATCGCCTGGACGAGGAGGTTTAGCCAGAGTTGTTTTACCAGGTGAAGTTCGAGAGCACTCGAATTCGACTGGAGCTTCGTGGAATGGTTTCGAGGGTCAGGGTCGACTTGGTGGTGGTTCGCCAAGATGTCTGGAAGATCGCCAGAGGTGGCGGCGGCGGGAACTACGTGTGCACGTGCATAAGGATGGGACTGTGTCAGTTCATTTGGTTGGGGAAGAAGAAGAAGTGGGGTCTGGGTGAACTCGAGAAGTACTCGGGAAATTTTGTGTTTGGCTCGGGTAATTCGAAATTTTTCTCGAAGTAAAAGATAGGGGTCTCGGTAGTTCTATCTTTTTTGCAGTTTCGACAATACCCAGTTTTCTCGAGATTGTACTCGGGTAGATTGCGTCCTGGCTCGGGTAATTCCCTGTGATTTCTCGAAGTAAACTACAGAGGAACTCGAGTCATTTGTTTCAAGTTTAAACTGAACCAGTTTTTGAATAGTTTTTAAATTGTAGTTTTTTTTAAATTAATAAAAATGTTAAGCTGAGTAGAATTTAGTGTTTAAAAATTTTAAACTTTTCTGAGTTTTATTTTAGATCTGTTGAACCATATTTCCGGATTAGTTGAGAGGTTTACCAGTTGTGATTTGCTGACTGATGGTTGCAAAGCCTAGGTCTGTCACAATTGGGTATCAGTGGAAGTTGTGTTTGGGTGCATCATCTATATTTTTATCTACCCATATCAGAGTTGTGCAGCGGAAGCAGTTGGAGTGTGTCTGCTTTTCTTCTCTGGAGAAGATAAGTTGTTTTCTACGGATGATGGTAAGGATTGTGTTCTTGATTTTGAGTTGATCGCGAGAAGATCAATTTTACTGGATTGTTTTGAATTCAGACTGTTCTGGAAGGGATCAGCGGAAGTTTAGCTGATTGGTAGTGATGGAAGTAGTCTTGGATCGTCTGGAGAATTTGGTGGATAAGAGACGGAGGAATTTGGAATTCGAAGTTAGAGACTTCGTTGTTGTTGAAGTTTTCTCGGATCGAAGGAGCTGTATAGTTTGGTGAGATCGGGAATTTAGTTCCGAGATGTTCTGGATTTTCTCTGTGTTCTGGAGAAGTTAGTGTTTGATCTTCTGGAGTGTGAATTGCCAGTTTGGATAGCTGTGATTCGTTGTGTTTCACGTGTCTCTGAGGGAGTACGTGTAAGATTCTGTTTCAGATTTTGGAACCAGCAGTTCAGGGAGTTTTGGTTGTTGAGTCAGACTTGTCTACAGTCTGGTATCCTGTCTAGTTGGGTGGATCTAGATGAGTAGGAGCTCTGTAGTTTAATAGTGTTGATGGTTTGGATTCTATAGAGCGAGTAACCCGATACTTATATTTGGGGAAAATCGAGAGAATTCTATTCGGAATTTTTGTCTGGTTGGATGAATTGGATGCTATGATTGTTTAATGATATATGCTTGTGTTTATAATTAAATCTCTAATAGATTATTAAATTACCTTTGTTTTTAATTTCGGGGACGAAATTCTTTTAAGGGGGGAGGAATGTGACATCCCGGAATTTCGAGCAATATCAATTTAATAATCTGTAATAAATATTAAATTGAATTGATATATTATTGGATTTTAAGATCTGAATTAATATTTTTTTTTGATAAATATTTAATTGATTTGAAATATCTTTGGATTATAACATTTGAATTGGTACTTTTCACTTAATTAATATCGTATTGTGAATTATTTTCTATCTATTTTATATATATTGGTATATATTGCAGATAGGGAAGTTCTGTTTTAAATTCAATCGATAAATTTTGTTTTAAATTTCTAATATGTATATTCTAGTGGTTTGGAAATTATTATTTATTTCAAAGTAAGTTTTTCAAAGCTATTAAATTCATAAATATATTGTTTTAAATATTGTAGATAAATGTTTAAATTGTTTTGAGCTATTTTTAACTTTGGTTTAGATTTATAATTATTAACAAAAGAATTTGATTTTCTTTTCTTTTAAAGTATTGCTTGTTAAAATTATAGTTTAAAATGTATATATGTTATAAATTCAATTTTTGTCAAAATGATATTCTAGTATATATTATTAATTAAGTAAAGTGGATAAAAGAATAATTTCTTTGTTTAAATTATTTTTAAATTTGATAAGTGAACTTTTATAATATAAATAAAATATTCAAATAAAATACAATACGATGATACGAGTAACAAAAACACCGATTGAAATAACAAGTGAAACGAATATACGTGAGTGAAATTATATCGTTTGTAAGAAATAAAACAAATAAATTTTTATAATCAACAACATATTATAAACGATAATAACAATAAAATGAATACGTGGGTAAACTTTGTCGTTTTGTAAATGATAAAAACAATCACTACTTAATCTAACGACTTAATCAAACAACATCCATTATATGTATAATTAAACAAAAACATTTCAATCAAAGTCCAAATATAAGAATGATTTTCCCAGCCCAAATAAATGATCTGCAAATTCAAGCAAGGCTTGTATAGGGAAGCTTGTATAGGTGAGCATGGAAATCTGTTCGAATATACATGCAGACTGGAAAATACAAAGTAAAATTGTATAACTTGTAAATGAAGTCACAGGCAAGTGTATAAAGTATAGATAAGTATCAAAGGAAACATCAAGTACAAGAAACATTAAATGTTCATATCCTTAGCAGCCAACTATTGTCATTTCGAGTGTATAAGAATTCCTTTCAGCCACCAAAAATTTGCAAATATCTCTGACATGAAAAAAAATATACAAACCTGTAAACAACTTCTTCTTTTATCACCTTGCATTTCATTCGAGCTAGCTAAATACAAACTGCAAAACAACTTCATTTAGAAACTTAAACCAGACTCCATTTAAAATCAAAACCAGATTCTACAACTTAATTCAACAGAGAAGTAGAGATTGGCAGTGTGACGCCCCACCTCTATACCCACGCTAACCAAGAACACTACGATGTAGTGCTGTCAATTAGCACGGAGAATAAGGCTGTGGAGGAGCGACCATCCATGTAACTTCTTTGTGCGAGCACCGATACGTCAGATAGAATAGAATGCATATCTTTTAAGGAGGAAGTCCGACATACCGATACAAACACAAAGCTATCACACGGTGGCTATATATAATCTTCGGAAAGCAAACATAGAAATAATCATAACATAAATCAGTCATAGACATCCATATCACAAAGGCGGAAGAAGATATGAATAAATATATAACACATGAAAGTGTACATCAGAGTAGTGGTCAGAAAGATCCACGATAATACAAAAAAATAGCATCACGTGCTATACAAAAGAATAAGTACACAACATAGAGTCTATATCTCAAAGGTGTACATCCAAAAACTACTAATCTAAGTAGTTAGCCAAAAGTCAGAATAATCCTGAAGAGAAGTCAAGCAGAAGCACCTGTAACATCTCGGTCTGACCCGAGTATTATTTATAAGAAAATAATAAACGGATCAGTCTAACTATAAATATCAGATGATATGGTATACAGTAAAAGGCATGACATGAACATGTAATAACCATAGCGACATACTACTATAAGTATGTAAATGATAATCAACAAAAGATTAATCAATATCACAAGAATCTTCTCAAAGATAAAATAGGGTATCATACCCTAAACTTGTATTCATAACAAGTCAATAACACATGAATTCACCAATGCACAAAAACTGATATCATATCAATGAAAATCATGAAAATTGGTGAAGCACAAAATTCCAGAAATCATCATCAGAAATCCAGAAAACACATAAAGGGGGGAGGCCTAACACATGAATGGGAGCATGAAAACTCACCTACGCGTAAACACATGACGAGAAGTTATCTCATGGAAGCTATCCATTAAATTTTCACACATGAATGGCCCGAAGACCATAGGAAATGTGATGGCGAAACATCACATAATCGGGGTATAGTCTCCCACGTAGACAAAGAGACATCGCTCAATCGCTAGTCTAAATCACAAAAATGATCGTCATGATCATAAGGAAGTGTCAATCACACCAAGCCAGTAAATATATGAGTTTAGCTTCATGTCCCATAACCACTTGCTTAACTTAAATATTTACGAACAAGCTGTGAATCTTCACTAGGAAATTGTCACAAAAAGGGTTCAATCGAACAAGTCCAAGAGCTAACCGACGAAGTGAACGCAAGCGTTTCATACCACTCGTTTTACTAAGTCGTTTAAGTCGATTTCTCATTCGAGTGAAGTAAAGGCTTGTATATACTAGTAGATTGAAAATCGGTTTGAGAAAAACGAACTTTTGATACTTAAAATAGTGTTGAAATCGCTTTGATGAAAGAGTTTTGATATTTACTATTAGTATTGAAACCTTCATATATCTTTAAAGTGACAAGTCATAAAACCATGATAGAACAAATCAATTCACGTTCGAAGACGTGAGTAAAGTCCAAAGAAGTCAATCCCAAAACCATCAAGGTAGAAATTCTGATAAACGTTTTTCAGAAGAGATTGCCTACGCAGAGTAATACGGGGTTCGACCTGCCCGGTCAGGTCGCGGGGGTCCAGGGGGCAGCGCCCACGGCGGGGTGCGGGGCAGCGCCCCGTCACGGTACGACTTAGTGAAGGCAAGCTGGTCCAGCGACCTAAGGAAAAGTAGGTCATACGACCTAAGGGAAGACTGCCGTGCGACCTAGCAGAAGAACAGGTTAAATGACCAAGTACTAACTCGCGCGCGACCTAACGAAGGTATTCGACCTAAAATTCGCGACCTAAGGAGGGTGCGCGACCTAACTGGTTCGCGACCTAAGGATGGTGCGACCTAACTGGTTCGCGACCTAAGGTCTTGCGACCTAAGGAGGGTGCGCGACCTAAGGGGAGTGCGCGACCTAACTGGTTCGCGACCTAAGGATGGTGCGACCTAACTGGTTCGCGACCTAAGGTCTTGCGACCTAAGGAGGGTGCGCGACCTAAGGGGAGTGCGCGACCTAACTGGTTCGCGACCTAAGGATGGTGCGACCTAACTGGTTCGCGACCTAAGGATGGTGCGACCTAACTGGTTCGCGACCTAAGGTCTTGCGACCTAAGGAGGGTGCGCGACCTAAAGTGAACGACCTAACGAGGTCCAGGGGAAGCGACCTAAAATGCTTCGACCTAAAGGTGCACGACCTAAGGTCTATACGACCTAACGACCTAAGGATGAGCGACCTAACTCCGAGCGAGCTAAAAATGGCCAGAACGACCTAAGTCCTTAACTCGTGAACGACCTATCACTTAACTCGTGAGCGACCTAACTCCGAGCGAGCTAAAAATGGCCAGAACGACCTATAGCCCAGATTTTGCCAAAAATGCTGAAAAATTGGGTTTCTCGCCAATTCAATCCAAACCAAAAGCGAATATGCATGCTAAAGCGATGGGGAATCATTCCCAACAACCCAATGACAATATAGGCAAGATGTGAGATTAAAAATCTCACCTTTTCACGGAATTTGATGAAGATGGAGATTTGAGAGCAAAGCAAGAACACCAACAAGCTTGAATCAATGGTCTAAACGTGAATTTGATGTTGAATCTCGGATTTGCAATGGAATTTGTATTTGGGAGTTTTAATTTCTCTTTCCCTCCACCATTTTTGAAGAAGCTTGAAGTATTTGATGAAGTGATGAAGAGAAGAAGGGGTTGGGCTGAGTTAAGGAGGTGCAGTCCAAACCAAAGTCTCAAGCGGGAAAAGTGACGAAAATTTCACTATCTCCAAACATATCGAAGTTTACACTCAAAAAGATCGCAAACGTCATTTTGAACTCAATGGGGGTGGTCTCGAGTCCTAATTTGACCGTATGCAAAAAGTAGCTTTTCGGACTAACATCCGACTAACGATAAAATATTTAAATAAAAAATCGATAGATATGCGGGTTGTTACAGGCAGGAAGATTCAAAGTGGAGAATACTTCCAGTTTTTCAGGATTCAAAACTGTTTCAACTGGGTGATCTGTTCTTTCCCCTAAGGCTGGTGAGTAACAAATGTTTTTAAAAATATAAGTATAAATTGGTATTGCATGATTTTCTCTGCAACGAATATGCCTGTAGTCAGGTTTTAAAGCCTGTGATCATATTATGTAAATGCTGTGTGTTATGATGTGGATGTTTACTGGTTTCAGATTTTAAACCCATTCATAAATCAAACACCCAAGGTTAAATCTTCACTGGTACCTGAGTTTAGAACAATATAGGATGTTATATCTTGGAATTCAAACTGGTTTTAGTTAAAAAAAAATGGAGTGGCATCTGGAAAATAAGAAATACAGAGCATCACCTGAACAAGTTAAAAATTTAACTATCGAAATTCTTGAATTCAGTTATATAAAGGGATTGTTTATACAAAAATAGGATTTTTAACATAAAAATCTAAATTTTTAGTGGTGAAATTCGAGAGCAGTTCTGGTTTGACCAGAAAAGTGTTTTGTGTGGTTATCTGATGATCTATGGAGATGGGGTGGTCGGGGTTCTGCCTAGCAATGGAGGAGTGATCGTAGCACTTTGGAAAAATGGTGGATGGTGATATATTTCATCATGGAAGTTGCGGTAGGGGTTTTCTTCCTGGAACCCTAGTTTTAAGGAGAGGTGGTAGTTTGATCACTACGTACAGTGTAGTTGATCGAGAGCGACGAAATGTTGTGAGAGGGTGGCGGAGGAGTTCGACGAGGTGTACGCGAATTTTCTTGACGACTGATGGCCGGAATCGCCTGGACGAGGAGGTTTAGCCAGAGTTGTTTTACCAGGTGAAGTTCGAGAGCACTCGAATTCGACTGGAGCTTCGTGGAATGGTTTCGAGGGTCAGGGTCGACTTGGTGGTGGTTCGCCAAGATGTCTGGAAGATCGCCAGAGGTGGCGGCGGCGGGAACTACGTGTGCACGTGCACAAGGATGGGACTGTGTCAGTTCATTTGGTTGGGGAAGAAGAAGAAGTGGGGTCTGGGTGAACTCGAGAAGTACTCGGGAAATTTTGTGTTTGGCTCGGGTAATTCGAAATTTTTCTCGAAGTAAAAGATAGGGGTCTCGGTAGTTCTATCTTTTTTGCAGTTTCGACAATACCCAGTTTTCTCGAGATTGTACTCGGGTAGATTGCGTCCTGGCTCGGGTAATTCCCTGTGATTTCTCGAAGTAAACTACAGAGGAACTCGAGTCATTTGTTTCAAGTTTAAACTGAACCAGTTTTTGAATAGTTTTTAAATTGTAGTTTTTTTTAAATTAATAAAAATGTTAAGCTGAGTAGAATTTAGTGTTTAAAAATTTCCAAACTTTTGAAATAAAATAAAGTTTAAAATTTAAACACTTTAAACATATTTAAAGAGACTTAATTTAAGAGAATTCGATTTAAACTCTTCATAACTAACTATTGTTTAATTTGCAATTTAAGGTCTTAAAAGTCAGATTATAAAGAGATTTAAAATTTAATTTGTGTTCGTTTAAGTTTGAAACTTAAAAATGGAAGTTAAAAAGGAAATGAGTTCTCTTTAAGAAGTAACGATTTAAATTTAAACTCATTAACGATTAAAGGAATTTGAATGGTAATGGATGAATTTATATTGATTAAATTTGTGATTTGAGTTTAAATGAATTAATTAAAGTTTAAATGAATTAAGTGATTAGATTTGTAATTTCAAGCTTAAAATTATATTAATTTGAGTTTTAAATAATGGAATAAGTAATTTATATGTTATTAATGAAAGGTTAATTGGATTTATAATTAATAATAAATTAACGTGAGTTGATTATTTTAGATTGAGATTAAATAAATGTTAATGGAGGTTATTAACTAAATTATTTTATAATTAATCAATATAACTGTTTATTTATGGTCATTTGGATTAATTAATGAAAATCAACATTTTAACTGTAAGTATAGTTAATTGAATGGGAAGTAATTAAGGAGTTAATTACTCATTTGACGTATTGAGTAATTTGATTTATTCAGGTTAATTAACTTATTTTAATAAATCTGAGTAATCAATTGGTAATGTGAGAAGTATAATTACTCAGAGAAGTAATTTGGTAAGTAATTACAAGATGTAATTAAGGGAATGATGTTTTGTAAATAAGGTAATTAGAGTATAATTACTTTTTATAATTAATCAAGGGATTAATTGGAGATAATTATTTATAAAGTAATTAAAGGAGTTAATTACTGATTTGATTAATCAAGGGTGATTTATATTGTGGGTTAAATTTAGGATTAATTACTTTGATTTAATCAAATTGTAAATTTAATTCGAGATCATTAATTATTATAATTAATGTTGGAATTTGGAATAAATGTATTTGGATAAATTAATAAATGAAGAAATTTATTAATATAATTAATTATGTAATGTAATTAACTTTAGTTAATTAATAAATGAAGTTATGTAAAGGTTAATTTCTATATTTGGTTAAGTAATTAATCTGAGAAGTAACTCAAAGAATTTACTTAAATGTAATTAAAGAAAATTAATCAGGGATGATTAATAAAAAGGAATAATGGGATGATGATTAATTAATTAATAATTAATTAGTATAGGTGAGTTAATAATGATGAAGTAATTAATTTAATTAACTTTAAATTAATTAAAGGTAAGGTAATTGATTTAATTCATTTTAAATTAATTATCAACGATGTAATTATTATCCTTGTTTATGAATGGATGATATGGATTCCCATTGATTGATTGAAAACTCAGTTATGTGATGAGTAATCTCTGTTGTGATATGGATGCTTGTTTAAGTGTGATATCATAGATTATCCATTTATGCTGATATGTGATTATTTATCTGTGATATTATGATTTATCTATCTGTGTTGATATGGATAATTGAATTGAATTGTTTTAAACCTTTAAAACAACTTGGCCTTAAAAGACACGGTTTGGATTTTGATGAGACCGGGATCGGGTTTCCGTATACCGGAATTCCAGGTCTGGAGACCCGAATACCACATCGATCCAAAATAACGATTGGTCGTGAAAATCCAAGTGGAGCAAGTGAAGACTCGAGGTATAAGAACTATTCGTCAGTATAACTCTGTGGGTGATTCCGTAATGAGTTTGACGGAAATAGTACTTATAGATTCGAGATGAAGATTCAGAGTGCAAGGGTTATCGTCGTTAACTCTGAGGGTGATTCCAATACGAGTGTAACGAGATAATGCCTTCGGTTTCGTTCGAACCCGGAACGAACTTATATGGATTGAATGCTTTCAGCACATCGTCAGGTGGACGATGAGTATTCTAAGTGATGAGTCCTATTCAGGTAATCGTGACCTCAAGCCTCATCAACCGGGAATGGCTAAAACAGGGGAGGTGCAGCAAAGCTTCGTGGGTAGCACCCACTTGAGAGCGAGATTTTCTCCTGTCTAGATGTCCCTTTTTATTTCGATTGTGTGGGCAGTGGAGACGTCCAACTGCCGGGGTTGTCTCGTTTGGAACTGTTCAGTAAGGAACGGGTCCGGCTTTGTGTTGCAGGGGAGCGGGCGTACTCCTCGGTACGGTGATCTAGGCCACGTACTGTGACGGGCGGTACCCCAGTAGCCCAGCCATTGATGGAAATCCAATTTCCCTACGAGACCTTACGGTTTTGATTGTATTACCCACGTTGTGGCTAGTATGCTGGAATTTAATAGATGTAACAATTTCAGCTATTTTCTATTTACTTGAAAACCCTAGACACTATTATAATATCACTGGATTTCCTATGAAATGTTTTGGTTAGCGTAAGGTAAAAACTTTTCCATGTTTATGTGTGGGAAGTCTTACGTGATACCTTTTGTTTCAAATGGTTTTCAAAGTTAAGCAACTTTAACCTGTTACTCATACCAGACCCATGTCTGACCCGAAGTTTATTTCTGTTTTTCATAAACTCTCGGGTACCCAAATTTTTACGGGTAGTCAAGGGATTCAGGTTAGCTTTGACGAATTCTGGAGGAGCATTGGAGCAGGAGGCTTCAGCGTGTAGATATATATATTGGTTCCGCTGTGTCAGTGTTATTCTGTATATTCCGCTGTGTTGTATCTCTGTGATGTTGAGTTGTATTAACTAGACAGGTGTTTATAACTGTCTAGTATGTGTTGTATTATCTGTGTACTCTGATGTATATGATATTTATGTGATATATTATATTTTATTCGTTCCGCTGTTGAGATTCTGATGTTGTTTCTTCTTCTTTCTATCTTTTCTATTTTCTCACCTCTTTCTTTTCTTCAAAACGATGCGATTTCCTGGGCGTAGGAAGTCGGGTCGTCACATCATGTATGCCCATACCACCATCACGTGGCTGCCATACCTCCTTCTTTTTATGTGGTCTTACCTGTAATTGAGAAATGAGGCTTTCTCAACATAAAAATTAAAAATCAAAAGCTATACTCCTCTAAAAATATTGAAATTAGATTTAATAAATTCGTATGGTGATTAGATTCGATCTGGTATGAGCATTGTAGGTTGCGTTCGTGTTTTGGGTAACTCGACCAATTACGGTGAAGCTTGTTTAACTAGGGTTTAAGATTTTGGTTGTTTAGGCCATCGATTTAGGTTTTGGGTATTAAATTGGAGTTTGTTTTGTCGAATTTCATCTTGTCACTGATTTTGGTGGAGTACAGTGCATGGTAGGCTGGCGCGTCATCGTGGCGTGGAGGGCGAGACCATTAGGCTGCGATTGGATTGAGGGCATCGGCCATTGATTTTTGGGTATAGGTGAGTCGAGATGGAGGAGGACGAGCCATCGGCGAAGACGGAATCGAATTTCGCCGAGTGTTGCCCTGTGTCAGAGGATGGTCGTGCACACGTGGGTGGTTTCATATCTCTGTGAATGTTTTTTTTGGGAGGAAGATTAAGTTAAGGGTGATGAGGTGGTTTATGATGTAACTAATGTTTAATTATAATTTAAAAATATGAAAAACTTATAAATCTAATAACTTTCGCATACGAGGTCGGATTTGAATGCCGTCTTTTGCGTTGAACTCTAAGCGACAATGGCTACGCATTAGAGTTGGTTTGGTTAGATTTGGCGCTTATTGGACTTTAGGCTAAAATCAAATGGCCGTTCGGTTTTAGTCCAAATCAGAACGTGTCGGCAAAAACGAGAATCAATGTGAGTTTAACTCACATTCAATTTTATTATATCATATGTATGATGTTCTATACGATTATTGAATGCTTAGTTTTCAGTTAAATTATTTGATGGCTTGTTTGGTTGAATTTTCGTTTAGAAAATGAATGACATATTAATTTGATCGTTATGAACCATATGATTATATATATTATCCATAACCATTGTTTTGTAGGGAAAATCTGTAGAGAGACTCTGAGGGCTTTCTCGCTGATAATTATTTATTTACATCCTTATGCTATTATGTTGATGGTTAATTTAAATAAATCCCGATATTCCATTTAACTTGTTAAGTGTAATTATAGCGATTTCGCCTATCGTCATTTAGTAATTTTCATCCCCAAAACTTATCGTATATTTTTGAACTTGAGCTTGTGTTTACGCTAAATATAATGTTAAAATTCATTAATCATTTTGATTGATGATAAGTTAAAATAATTAATCATTTTAAATAATGATTTTGAGATTTATTAACCAATTTAATAAATGATGTTTAAAATTGGTTTATCTTTGATGTAAATGAGATAAGATTTAATTAATCATTTTAACTAATGATTACTTGAGCTTAATTAATTATTTTAATTAATGATAATTGAAATTAATGATCATTTTAATTAATCATATTTAAAAGTAATTAATCATTTTAAATAATGATATTTGAATTTAATTGATCATTTAATTAATGATTGTTTTAAATTTAACTAATGATATTTGGAATTTAGTTAAATTATTTTTATTAATAATGTATAGTTAAATAAATCGTTTTAACAGATGATGTTTTAATTAATCATTTTAACTAATGAGGAATTTAATTTAATTAATCCAATTAATTTATGAACTTAATTAATTATTTTAATTAATGGTATTTAAAATTTAATTATCGGTTTAATTAATGATGTTTGAGATGAATTATTGTGAAGACCCAAAATTTTTGAGAATAAAAATTACTTTAAAATAAATACAAGAATGAATAAAGTAAATAAGTGGGAGAATGATAGTTAGAGAAAATAAGAATGGGAAGAAAAAAATAGCTTGAAAATAAATATCAGAAGTGAGTGAAGAAATTATGCAAGGAATAAATATTTTTATACAGTGATGAGAGGAAAATGATTAAGTATAAAATGAATTCAAAAATTCACATGATTTGAGTAGGTGTGAATATTGTTTAGAAAGTATATATATACATATGATCAGAGAAGTATGGGATGGTAAAATAAAAATCCTCTTGATAATTAAATTGCATAGAAATCAGTCAAGAAATATTTATGAGTGAGAATATTTGAAATAAATTAAGGAAGAAATAAATAAAACAAGTTAACTGAAAATTTAACTTATAAAAAGGGAACATGAAAAATAACTCGGGCATAATAAGAATACATTGTAATGTGCAGGTGAAAAAAAAGAATCATGCAAATAGCATCCATTCAGAAAAGAGGAAAACAAGTTGTTTAACCAGAAATAGAAATCAAAAGGAAATGGCACATTTAGCCACAATTGCACACACTTAATTCTCTGAGTAATGCAAGGTTAAAATGGGTTTTCCTTTAGTAAAACCCTAGTAAAATGATTTAAATCAAGAGGGAAAGCAGAGGTTTTCTCTGAGGGAAAAACAGAAACATATTGAGAAAAAATAGAAAGGAGAGCTCACCCTGTTTTCAAGCTTAGGCATTCTCGGGGAAAAGAAGGGAAAGGTGAGTGATAATCACTTATGAGATTTATCGCATTAAGACCCAAGTAAGGGCAGCCAACTATTTTATATGAAAATCATATTATGATTTCTATTAATCTTTATTTCTCTGAATAAATATATGATGATCATGAATGGCATTTTGGTTGAATTTTTGGTTGCTGTTTTGATATGTTTTTGGCATTGAATAATTTTGTTTTGAAAATTGTTTAATCAATCATATAACCTGATTACAGAAATGAGTTTATGACTCAGTTTTTATATAAGAGAATAATTTGATTAATTTACTGAGAAATAGGGTATTGAATAATAATGGATTAGGCAGTATGGACAAAGAGGTTTATGCTCATGTCTAGTTCATTTAAAAATTGATATGAACAGAGCAATATTGTAAAAATGTGCTGATTTGTTCAGATCAAAATCCAATATGTTTATGGGTTTTTCTCAAAACCACATCCTATGTTCACAGTAAAAACAAATATGGTATTTCTTATGATTTCGGTAGATTTATTTAAGCAGAGGAAAAGTTCTAGAAACTATTGTACTAGCAGGTTATTAGAAAAATGTAATCAAGCAGAAATGAATTTGAAATGGGTTGTGAAATTTGGTATGAATGTTTGGTATGTTTAGATATGATTTTTAAGGAAATTAAATTCCTTACTTATGAAATGAAGAAAGGATTACAAGAGTATTTCTGGAGTTAAAAAAAAAAAAAAAATTCCTTAAATGAATAAATATGCATGGTCTCTAAATTACAAAGTAATTTAGGAGGGGTGCCTTGATATACTCATCATCAGGTGGATGATGGGTATGTGCATGACTTGTTCAAGTCCTGAAGGCCTCTGTGCAAAGGTTAACAGAATTGAGTCCTTTGCAATGCACACTTTGTTTTCAAAGGCAAGAGTTTAGACCATATAAAAATGTAAAATGGAACTGGAAATGAAGGCTGTGGAATTTAAGAGTTTAAATCCATAGGAGTTTTGTACATGTACAATTGAACAAATTGGATGAATGACTGCTTGAATGTATGCTTGATGTATAGGTTTAATTATATATATGTTAAAACTTATTATGGATCTAGAAAGCATCAAACCCTATATGATCTCTGCACGGTCTTAAAAGAATTTTACAAGTTATTTTTAATATTGATTTCACTCATACCAGAATTTTATTTTGACCCTATTTATTGCCCTTGCAATATTTAGGGTGTCTGATTTTATTGAGGCAGCTCAAAATATTATTGCAGGTAGAGATGTATGAATAGCTTGCTTGCTTGGAAAAATTGGAAGACCTACTTGAGTTTTTGAAAATGCAGTAGTTCATTGTAATAAAGATAGCTAGGCAAACTTTCTTAAGTCTATGCAAACCTTTCAGTATTGTAGTGGCTTTCTTCATAGTAAAAGAATTTGTAAAACTTAAGTATTATATGTGTCTTGAGCTACTGATCTATGTAACTGAACATGATGTTTTCTGGTAGACTGTGATGAAGGAAGTTATGCCATGTAATTTGATATGTGGACATACTTTTTTAACATATCTGATAAATTTTAAATAGTGAAACTGCAGTGGTTATCTTTTTATAATGCATGTAGTAGAACTGCTAGGTGATGGTTGAACTTGTTCTGGTTTAGCCAGTAAGGCTTGATCATGACTTATAAATTGATATAAGACCATGAGAAGCTTGAAGTTTTAAGTCCACTAATCTTTCTTACATGTCTGATTTCCAGTATTGTAAAATGTGTTATAGAATGATGTGTGCATAGTACTAGAAGCCTTCACTATAACCATATTAAACAATATTCAGTTGTATCAAATACTGTCTAAAGTCTGTTTGCATTTGGTCTTGTTTAAACTTTAAGAGTCTACAATATCAAAGAATTTGGTTGAAGGTTAAGCATGACCATTACCTCACTGCAACCTGGTTTATGTCAATAGACATTAGTCAATACCTATTAGAGGTCTGCACCACAGTCTCATTTGGGTTTGATCCTTTAAATAAATTGTCTGGAACATGATGTTTACATATATGTGCAGAATTTTACTTGGTATGCTAGATTAAGTTAGCATTTGTTTACTTGTATTGTTTTTCCACTAAATGGACTTTAATTCAAATTACTACCACAATAATCATAGGTTTGTTACATACATTATAAACCCAGATATAGGTATTTGTACATGACATAAAAATATCATTAGTGAAAGGAATGAGTACCCCGGGCTAAACTCATAAGCTTGAGTTGTTTTAACTCCTAGTATGAAATTCAAAAGAAAAACTATAAGTGCTAAACTCCTGATTTCACAAATGAAAGGACAGTATTGATTGAAAATCTGTAAATTAACCAATTGGATTAAGAAACAAGCTGAAAAATAAAATAAGAAAATATTAAAAGAATATTATTTAAATTCAGAAAAAAAATTTAGCTTGTCAAAGAAGAAAAAAAAGGGATTAAACCAGAAAGAAGCTATGTGACATAATATCTCTCAGATATGAGAATATTATGTGATTGATTTTTCTTTGCGATTTTAATTACTCTGATGGGCAAAGAAACATTTATATATCTTCATATATATAAATGACATGTTTTGATTCAGGTACTAATATTTTTATATTGGTAAGATTTTGGATCTTGGGGGAAATGAATTAAAGAAGTGATCACTTGTTGTTGTTTTTTAAAAAAAAAACTCACTAAAAATCACATAAATTAGAATAGGAAGAAGTGGGTCACTTCAATTATTCATTTTAACTAATGATTATTTGAATTTAATTAATCTTTGTAATTAATGATATTTAAAGTTAATAAATTTATTTAATAAAAGTGATTAAAGTAATAACTAATACAATAAAAGTGTTTTAAGTTAATTAACTGATTTAGTGTTTTTTAATTAATAAAGATTTTAAAGTTAATTTATTGATGATATAAAAGTGTTTGGATATAATTTACTACTTTATTAAAGATAATGGATTTGTTTACTTAAAATGAGATTATAAATGTGATTAGTTATCTTTCGGGATAATTAATATTGTTTTTAAATTTATAAAGATATTTAAATTGCTTTATATCTTTTGGAATAATAAACATTGTTTTAAAACTATAAATAAGGGTTTATAAATGAGAAAGTCCTTTAAAAAGGAATTATTTATAAATAAAGCTAAGTGTAAATTGTTTTTGGGTTTATAGTAAACAATGTTTTAACGACATTTGTTTTTGACCCATGTTTAATACACTCAGTATTATAAATTTTGTATTACAAATGAACGTTTTGAAAAAGTATTTCTAAAAGTGTTTTACCAATACTATAATATGAAAATCAAGCACAAGTTCAGTTTTTAAAGGTTAAAGTTTGATTTTGGTTATGGAAAAATAGTTCTGTAATCGGTATCGCTTATATGGAAAAGATCTAGTCATACTTTTATTGCTAAATGTTGAGGCTTGGACTCCTTTCTATCTTGAAGGTTAAAAATGTCTTTGAGCCGATGCCTAGATGTAACGACCCTGAATTTTGAACAATTTAAATTGAAAATATTTAATTAATTTTAAATATTTGAATGATGGTTTGACTTGAATTTCAAATTATCAGAATAAATTGGCGATTAAATTGTAAAATTTAATCTATTGTAAGTTGAATAAAAAATTTGAATCTTCAATTTTAAGCTGAAGAAAAATATTTCAAAGGCTTGTAAAATTCATATTGATAATACTGAAGATAATAGAAGCTTAAGAATTGAAATTGAAAACTGTTTTGTTCAGTTTTGAAATTTATCGTTCGAATCGATATTTGAAAATAGCATTCTGGGGCACAGTCTCGGAATTCGACGAAACTAGTTCCATTGGGTCCGTAATATTGAATTATTGTCGGATTTCAAATTTCGTATTTTTCGGAGTTGATATGTGAGCACACGGTGGGTAAACACGTTGAAATTTTAAAACGAATTCAGTTTAAAATTTAAATTTAAATTGGTCAACGTCTGCACGTTTCGTTCCTTTAATCACGCGCTTGAATTACGCCTAAAATCACGAAGTAAATCGTGCAGAGCATCCTCTTTCAATTTTAAATACTCCTCTCCCTCACTTTGATTCACAGAGAAAATTTAAATGGCGACATCTCTTTTCCCTATATCTCGTTCAAATTAAAAATGGCGAACGAATAACCCACTGCAATCCAATATTCTCCGTTCCTCTTTCTTTTTCAAATCTGAACGAGAATTTGAAAGTCGAGCCTCTCCTTTGTTTCAAATCAAGTCGAGCTCCTCAGTTCGTATAAATAAAAAAAATCGAAAACCTACTTCGTTCGAGGCTGTAAATCTTCGGAGAGGAGCAGGGGACTCATTGCAATCGCGACGTGGGTAGGCGATGACGAAGGCGGCAGATCTGGAGTCGCGATGTCGAGCAGGGGATGCTCGCGCGAGGTGCCGATCGAGCTAGGGTTTGGAGTTCGCGGTCGATCACAGGCGACTCAAGACCGATGGTGATAGGGGCGACGACATTGGGGTTTCACGCGATGATGTAGGATAGCAGGTTCGAAGCCGCGACTAGGGTTTCACGTTGATGGTTCGAGTCTGATCGCGAAAGCTGGGATAGCTTGAGTGCTCGAATCAATAGGTAGCAGGTGAGGATGTTAATCTAGTTTTCGAATTTTGTTTTCTTCATTAATTTTGATTTAATAAATATAATATATAGATGAAAGAAAAAAAATTTGAAATGTATAAGGTTTAAACAAAAGCCTTTCTTTTAGTCAGAGAAATGCGTATACATTAATTTTATAATATCATATAGTTTATATAAAAGAAATTAGATTTTTAAACTTGCATAGATTATTTTATAAGTATGAATATGAAGTTTAGGAAATATTCTTGTAATGGACAAACAGTTCTACTCTTAATTTATTTTAATTTAATTTATATATAAATCTATATATAGATAGAGAAGAAAATAATTATTAAAGGAAATTTAGTTTTCATTTAAAATTTTGTAATATGGAGATAAATTATTAGTTTAAAATAAATTACTAGTTAATTAAATTATAAAAATGGAAAATAGATTTATTCGATTTCGAATATTAATGAATTGTATAAATTATTTATACAAGGTTTGAAACCGTGAAGAAATGGTCAAAATGGAAAATGGGATTGTAAATAAAAGCTAAGGTGAGATTTTCTCACTCAAATTGAAAAGTTGATTTTTGCAGTTATTGATTGATTGACTGTTTGGATGTGATATTAGATATAGTAGGATATATCTATATATATATAGCAATATATACATATTGGCATATGTATATATTGGAGTTGATTGATTTCCCGCACTATATAGCGGATGAGACCCTATTGCGCCGCATAATAGCGGATAATATTTTTATAAATCCCATATACCGCGATATTCCACCTCGAAGTGGAATGGGTATTGTGCTAACGTCTGTGGATGCAGGGAAACAGGTTGGAGGGATCCAACTGGATTCCTCACCAGTATTTATTTGATTACAGATATTGTGATATTTGTTGATTATCATATCGATATATGATGTTGGATGTTGTGATTGACTATTTGGTGTGTTGCATCATCGGATCCATTTTTAAAGTTATAAAAATTATGATTTTTGTGAAATATAACCGAAAGGTGATTTTCGAAATAAATAGTTAAGTAATTTATAAAATAGTTTAAATTGGGATTTTTGAATTATTATAAACGATGTATACAAAAGATGTACAAAATTGATATCTATAAAATTAAAAATATTGGAATTATAAAACGAGTTTTTATAAGTGTTAAAAATGAAATACTAATGGAATTCGTAAGTGAATGAAATTTATAGATTTATAAATTGTGAAGTTATAAAATGAATGAAATTGTAGAATATAAGATTTATAAGAAATTAACTTATAAATTGGATTTTTGCCTTTAGATGGAATATTGATCGAATTTGTTAATAAAGGAGATTTATAAATCAAAGTTGTTATAAAATATAAAGGTGAATTTATAAACGTTGTTTTATAAATCCGAAATCAATTAAATTTGATAAATTTAAACATAGAGGTTTATTAAAGGGGATATATTCACGATTTTTGATAGCGAATTATTCTTTATATAATATGGGGAATAAAAATGTTTGGTTGAGAATTTTATCCACGATCTTAGATAGTGGATAAATTCTTGAAATTAAATGTGTAGAAAATATTGAAATTTGGTTAGTGAAGTATATTCACGATTTTGGACAGTGAATATATTATTAAGTAAAATGGATATTATTTTGGGGAAGTGACATTAAAAATGAAGTTAATTGTTTTAATGATGTTTTTAAAATATATTAAATATCGAAATCATAGATTTCAACATTCATTATTGAAATAGACGTTTTCGAGGAATAAGGAAATGGTGGACTATAACACAGTTGTTATAGTAAATGATTTCCGAAAGGGAATGTTTTTATATAGTATTGGGATTTATATATCTATCTAAATTTCGAATCCCTATACTAGTGATTTTGAGTTGTCGTAACGATGTTTTACGTAACATTCGTTTTGACTCAAATAAAATTTGTGAAAGAGAATGATTTCCTTAAAGAATGAAATATATACTTAATTATGATTTAAGTATATCGAATATTTTCCAAGTGTTGAAATAAATGATTTGTGAATTACTTATTATTAAATAAGTATGGAAATATTTTCCAATATGAAATGAAAGGTTTGAGATTTTATCTTTTAAAGATAAATTGAAAATGAATATTTGAAAGTGATTTGAAATTTGGTTTCAAATGGTTGAAGTATGAAATTATATATCTTGTAAAGATATTTTTGGAAAATAAATAATTTGGAAAATTATTTGGAATCTGATGATGCTGCAGACCTATTGATAGTTAAATAACCGACTATCAATAATTACCTTGAATGGGTATTTGTTGTGATTTGTTTGAATTTGAATGCCACACTTATTTTTGAATAAGCGCTCACTATTCGGGTTAGCCGGGAAAGGACCTTGGGGTCGTATAACCCATTCCGAATATGTGATACGTCGTTATGAATTGCATTTGATGACCGATGTTGAAGACCGGATATTTTTGAAAACGGAAGGATTATCATCGAGTTACTCTACATCGGCTGATCTCCGATATAGAGGTTTTATCACCCTTAGTGACGGGAAGTCCGGACGTGATTTGAAAATTATCCGGATTTGCAAGGGCTTCGTGAGAAGTGCATTCGGTTCTGTTCGATCCTGGAACAGACTTGTATGGATTGTGTATCTGACGTTACAAATTGAGATATAAAGCTGATTTCTTTAAAATACATATCTGTTGGTGGCGGAGAATTTATTCTCTTAGCTTAACACCCTTCTCTGAGACGTACGAGCTTAGAGGTTATGTAGTTTAAATTTATCAGCGATATATTCCCAATTTGGTAACGTGGCATGCTGAGTGTTGCTATGAAATGATCATTGTTTGATCATTTGTTTGATCATTTATCTTTGTGATCATTACTTTGATCATTTGTTTGACCCGAAGCATGGCTTTGTGACAAAGCGTAGCTTTGTGGACGAGACTTCGTCGGACCTCACACCCCGGAAATGGTCAAAACAGGAAGGATGCAGCAAGGTTATTAGGGGGTAGCGCCCCTTTAGTGTATGTCATTCCTTCTGGATAGAGGTGGTATCATGGTATGGAGCCCAGATATTTAACCTATGTTGTTGCTGCAAATTTATTACTTTGTGGTTGTTGGAAATCGAGGATCCTCGGGAAGATCGGTTACGATCGGGGGATGACATATTCGTGTCAGTAGTTACCCAGTTAGGGGTAACCCGACCTTGTGTTGGCAGAGATCCGGTATGGTTCTCGGGTCGTCTTTCCAGGGGCATACCTATGTGGTAATGGGAAGTTCCTTGGCCTGACCATTTGTTGGAAATCCAAAGAAACAATACGTGACTTGTACGGTTTTAGTTGTAGAACCTGCCATCTAATATGGTAGCTATAGTAGGCATACTATAATGGTACCTATGCCGGCTAAGATTTATATTCTACTTTCGAAATGTTTTCTACACTATGCACTAATAATAATATCAAAAAGGATTTGATTTTTTTGCGTAGTAAGCATCTTTGACCATCATAAGAAGAAATCTCCTCCAATTCTGCGTTTGCATTGTGTGTGTGGCGGGAGGTCTTATGGTAGTCTCATTTTCCAAAAGCATTACGAATCTGTTTTATTTCCTTTGTGAAAAATAATTGTTTTACGATCTCACACCAGTCACCATGACTGACTCGGAGTTTATTGTTTCCCTTCTAAACTCTGGGTGCCCATTATTTTCCACACGGGCAGCCTAGAGTTATGTTATCAGGATATTCTGGAGCTGTGGAAGCAAGCTGGATGGCGTAACGTATCACCCGTACTTGTTTTTTTATTCCGTTGTGTATTCTGTATGAGGACAAGTTTATATAACTGTCCATTGTTGTATTGAGTTGTATATTGACTCTGATTGATGTAATGTATAAAATGATATAGTTCTTTGTTTTAAAAGACTAGTGATTATCTATTATATATTGTTCCGCTGCGAATGTGAGATTCTGATATTGTTTCTGTTTTCTGATGTTGTTATGTTGTTCTTCTTTCTTTTTCTTCTATCTTTTCTTCTACCTCTTCTTTTAAACCCTAAGAATTCGGTTTTCCGGCATTCGTTTGCTCGGCAGTTGATACAGTGGGCGTATCGATGTCGATTTTCGGAAGTCGAAGAATCGGGTCCTTACACTAGAGGTAACACTATCTCAACTTGTCCGGCTTCATTTTCAACCGAGAGATGGCACTTGTTTGGAATCGACGAGTAGTGGTAAATATATGAAATTTAATTTCCATATACGATCATTTTAATTATCCCCGATAGTTTATTTATTAATTATCAGATTCAGCTTTCTTCATGGTGTATCATCATCTTAAAAATGATTTGCTGCTCTTCGAGCTTTGTTATCCTTTGTCGAAAATGACTAAACCAAAGAGCGTGTTTTTAGGGGCCAAGTTATGTGGGGTTGCTCCCATTAGAGTATTTTCACATCTCATCTAGATTTTAGTGTACCGTCATGTGAAAAATGATTAAGATTTAGATGGAAATAACCAGATTCTCGGTAAGGATTGGCGGGGTCCAGCTTGGAGTTCCCAAGGTTTTCAAGTATATTTCTAGAGGTATACTTCTTTTAAAGGGGATGCACCCTCCTAGTCATTTATTAGAAATTTTCCTTTCCTTATTTGATTCGGAAACCTTGAATCTGTTTATCTTTAAATTTCCACGAGAAGAGTCAACCACTCTTCATGGCGTTTAAGTATTGATTTAGTCCATTTTAGCAAGTTTGGACCTTTATCTTATTTTGTCCATTCTATCAAATTTGGATCATCACCTTATTTTGTCCATTCAATCAAATTTGGATTGTTTCCTTGTTTTATCCATTCTGTTTAGTTTGGATTTTACTCAAGTTATTTCCATTCTTTTAAGTCTGGTTTTAATATTAATTATGCCCATTCTTAATTGGAATTGTTTTCCTGATGTTTATTTCTGCTCTTACCTATATGGATGTTATTCTTGTGAGGTAAAAACCTGTTCCGCATTAGCGGCGTGGTCTTACAGAGCTTTTATATGTTCTCCATTATTTGAGTTATCTCACGTTAGTATTTCAAGACTGATCCGGGTTTTATTTTATTATAATGCTCAGGTCAGACCGAGTATTTTCCCAGGTTGACTTTGTAGTTATGAAGAGCTTGGAGGGGAGCTATAGATTCACCTATCG
This sequence comes from Allium fistulosum, assembly GCA_030737815.1. NCBI lineage: Eukaryota > Viridiplantae > Streptophyta > Magnoliopsida > Asparagales > Amaryllidaceae > Allium > Allium fistulosum. Next base: position 335,515,177 of record CM060906.1, read on the forward strand.
TAGTATTTTATTTTCCGTTGTATTATATAGTATACCTATCAGCATTTGTATGGTCAGGATTTTATAACTGTCCAGCTGATGAGGTTTGTTTTTAACTCTGATATACTCTGTATTTTGGAGTGATAGTTTCTACTATCCTTGTTATATTATATGTTGTCGATTCCGCTGTGAGATCCTGTTTTTCTCGATTCTTTGTTCTTTTATTTTTATTTTACCCTAACAATCTACCCTTTTGTCGATTGGATAAGCGACATTTGAACTCGGTGGTAGTGTTCGGTGTCAACTTTCGATGGTCAAAAAGGCGGGTCGTTACACTATCAAACTAAAATACATGATAAATACAAAAATGGCGATTTCATATATTAGTACAAAACTTGAAAATACAACAAAGAAAACACAATTTGTAACAACCCTGTATTTTACAAATATTTTTAAATTGATTTTTCCAGATTCAAAAGATTTATTTATGAAAAAGAATAAATTTTGTTATTTTAAGTATAAACTTTGATTTTGATGTGGATTAGAATTCCAAATATGACTAAATTTAATATTTCCAGAAAATGTGAATTTTGGTCAATAGTCAAACTTTGACTTTTAAATTTAAATTATAAATATTTGAAATTATAAATTTTATCTTTTATTATGAAAATAGATTTAATAACATGAATACTGCTTTTCGTTTTGCTGAAAACGGGGTTAAAATGTAAAAGTTATGTACATTTCAATTTTTAGTATAATTTGTTTTATTGTGCAATTTTGCCTATTTTAAATTTTATAAATCATATTTTCTTTCTTATATTTTGCTTTAATATGTGTTAATATGTTATTTTATGTATATTTTGTCTTTTTATATTTTTAAAATGATAATGGAATTTTTCCAAAATTTACTGTATTTATTTTTCATTTTTAAAGGCTGTTTTCCTATTTTCTGCTATTTTCTTCATTAAAAATTGTATGTAAATTAAATTTTAAATATTTATTTTGTGAATGTATTTTTATTTTATGTTATTATTTATGTTTAAAAATATATTACAAGCTCATATGAATTTTCTAAAGTTTATACCATTCATTTTCAATTTTTCTAGCCTAGTTGACAATTTTTGCTATTTTCTTGATTTAATTATTTATAATTAATATTTATTTATTTATATTTTTTTTTATTTGTTACATTTTCGAATTTTAACTGAAATTATATGTATTTCCAGATATTTAAACTTATTAAAAATAAATAGAGGAAATTTGAAGAGTTTTAAACTCTTGAAACTCCTAAGGCTTTCCATCTCCCGACCTTTCATTTTCCCAACTATTCTCTTAATTGTTTTGGGCGTGTAATCTACTCATTTCAGCTGCATTTTTTTTTCACTTTCAGGAAATTCATTTCTCCTCCTCTCACAAAAAAATCACGGCTATTCTCCTTGTGAAGCTTAGGTAAAAAAATTATATCTTCTTCTTGTCTTTTTATGATTTTCTACTTGAATTTGCACATGCTCTCCACCTTCATAGCTGTATTCCCCTTCCTCCAAGCTGTGGCTGACCACCACCACCACTTTTCTCTGACTATCACACAGCCTAACACCTCTTCTCCTCAGGCCAAGCCAAGCCATGATGAAGATCATCACAAAAATCCATCTAAACTTGCACAAAACTCCAAAATAATGCACTAGTCACCACTATTACTTCACCACCTTCATCCACCACCTTGGCCACCACTATAGGCCGCCACCACCACCTTTTCCAGACATCCCCACACCCCTCCATCTACTGTCCAGACCTGAACCATGCAAGGGCCGAGCCCCACATTCCTTTGGATGAGCCAAAAATGCACCAAAACTCCACTGTCAAGCCTAGACCCCTTGTATTCTCATGCTTGTAACCTCCACCTTGCTCTTGCCCTGTAGCCATGCCTTTTTAGGTCCAAACCAGACCCAAACCATGTCCAAACCTGAACCAAAATATTCCCTAAGTCATGCTAGCAAGTGTAGAAAGCAAGGCAAAAACATTCATTCCTTTGTTGTCTCTTATCTTCATTTTTTCAACATTGTTTGTGTTAAATATTTATGTATATATTATCTTGTTTTGGTTATTGTTTACAAGATAAATATCAAGGCTCTATATTCATTCAAATCAAAAGTCATGCTGTATCGTGTTTGTCGTGCTTTATGGAATCTATTCTGTGTGTTTTGATCGCTAACTCCAGCATAAAAAGGTGAGTTATTCTCACCAGACAATATGTACCTATATAACTAGTAAATTGACACCCTGTGAATCTGTAGAAATATATTATCATGTTATACTTGACTATGTTATGATCATATGATGTTTATACACCTGTTATATCATATGTTACTGTTATTTAATGTTATTCTGTTATTTATATCAATCATCACACTGCAAGTTCCCTGTAGACTAGAATCACTATGGGTTGAAATGATACATACCCGAACGGACTTTAGAATAGGGAAAAATCGTTATGGGCTGAAATGATAGGCCTGAATGATTTTTATTTAAATTATTTTAACTTGGGATTGCGGGTTTGAAATGATAGAACCCGGATTTTTCTTTTTTTAACTACGGATTGAAATGATACATATCCGTATCACTTGACCTAGGTTAGAAAATTATATACAGGCCCGTGGTTATTTTATAAAGTGTTTTGAATATTTTTAAGTATTTTAAAAATATAAATTTATGAAATTTGATTTAAACAGATTTTGAAATATTTTGAATTAAAGAAATTATGATTTTTCTATGTGTTAAAAAATGTAATTAATGAATGGTTTAACTGGATTTTTTGAAATATAACTTAAGTTGGAAATTTGGAATTTTGGTTAAAAATGATATTTAAGTTATATAAATAAAATGGATATTAAATTTTATTTGGAAATGGTAAATATGATAATTTGATTAAATTTGAATTTAAGTGATTATTAAGTATTATTGATTTTTCTATGAATTTAAGTGGTTAAATAAATGAATGTTTAAAAGTGATCTTTTAAAATATAACTTGACTAGGAAATGTGAAATTTGGTTTTAATTAAAGGTTTAAGTTAATTAAATAAAATTGGAAATTTTGTTAAATTGTGAAATGGTAATTTAAATTTGAAGTGTTAAGTCTATTTGTTGAAATGTGAAGAATTGGAACTTTTACACTTAAACTTATTAAGTAAATTGTTGAAAATTAGATTTAATTATAAGAAATTTATTGTGAAAGAAACGTGTAAAGTTCTAATTAATGAAAGAAATATGTAAAGTTTAATTTATGAAAGAAACGTGTAAAGTTCTAATTAATGAAAGAAATATGTAAAGTTTTACCTACTGAAAGAAACATGTAAAGTCTTAATTAATGAAAGAAACATGTAAGTCTTAATTTGTGTAATATTGATTTAAAATAATAAATGCCCCTTTTGTAATAAAACGTAAATTAAAACGTACATTCGATAATGTAAGTTTAATTAGTGTAATATTGATTAAATGATAAATGCTCTTTACTGTAATAGGAATGTAAGTTAAAAAGTACATTTAATATGTAAGTTTTAATTAATGTAAATGACATATTTTAATGACTAAAATAATAAAGTTTCTTTATTGTAATGATAATGTAAGTTAATAAGGTACTCTTAACTTAACATAAGAATTTCAGCATTAAATTGGATATTACAGTAACAAAGTTTATTTAACTATAAGGCTATGATAAAATGACCATGTTAAAAATTTGTAAGTATATAAATACTTTGATTATATAAAATGTTAAATTGGGAAGTATTACATTCCAAAAATGCTATGATTCCTTAAGGTTACATTACCAAAATGCTATGATAATTTAAAGGAAGATTTCAAGTTTAATAAATTAAAGGAAATATTCAGTGATTTTGAAATTTGGGTTTTATTGAAATGATATATTATTGAATTGGTTTTGAAATGGAAATGATATATTTTTGAATTGGTTTTGAATAGATATGTTTTGGGTTTGAAAGTATGTATTAGTTTGAAATAAATGATATGATTTTGAAATGGTTTAAAAGATGTATTTTGATTTGAAACATAAACTATTTTTAAAAGTTATAACCACGGGTTATAATAACGATTGGTTGGCAAAGAGACCGGGATCGGATATGGACATACTCTCTGTCGATACCGAAAACCACTTTGACAACCGTGTACGCGGTGGAGATTCCAGAATGAAGTAGGATGGTGGCGACGTTCTTAAGGTATGTTACGTGGACCCAACTCCCGTGAGTTGGCATAAGGTGGCTAAAACAGGAGCGATCTCGGACCAGTGAGGTAGCACCTCTTCTCGGACACATTTCTTCGATATTATACTCTTACTTGTGATTGATTAGATGGCCATCCTCCGATTTGGGAATGTTGTTCGAGGTGGAACGGTAGTGGCTGCTATGCGTATCCATCAGTCCGTGTGCGTAATTGGTATATCTACCCTGGCATTGCCTAGTTGTGCCGTGTCACCTACCATATCGAGCTTTACTACGATTATGATTTTAAGATCCGACCGCGTTAAGGTTCTCCATCCCCTTAACGCTATTTTCCGATATGATTATACTTTACTTATTTAGACACTATTATAATAGCGAATATTACTACATAGTAGATATTTTAACGGATCCTTAGAGGATGGGCGGTCCCAAGCATCTTCTAAGTTACTTGTACCTTTATTACAGTTCACTTGAGTTGGTTTACATTATATAAGTATATATTGTCCTGACTCGAGTGTTTTGTGTTTTGCTTTACGCTCGGGTCAGCCTGAGTTATTCACAGATTTGGATTTCCACCTTCTGGAGATTTGAATCGCTGGAGATTATCTGCTAGTCTTCTTCTATCTACTTCAGTTATGTTGCTCTGTTCAACTTGTACTTGGTTATCTTATTGATACTTCTGTTGTACTCTATTTCTTCTGTTGTATCTTATGTAACTCTGATATATTTACATAGTAGCTTCATGAACTACTATTTCTTTTACTTCCGCTGCATTATTTTACTCTGTGTCTGTGATCTGTGATTATATTTATTTACTGTATATTCTGAGATTTGCCAAATTTTAATTACAACACGGTATTTTAAGCAATTCAACTCCGGCATGAGTGTCTACCTATACACTTATAATGGATGCGAATGGTTGAAAATATCGGGTCGTTACACAATTAAAATGAAATACTCATACATTGATTACCAATTTCAGCACTATTAGCTAAAAAAACACCTGTCCTTCCCTTTAAAGCAGCTACATCTAAAAACTTAATAGCCGACAATGCTATAATCCAAGTGAACAAGCATTGAAACAAAGAAAAATCAGTTCAAAATGATTTCTTGAAGGATCAACTTCCATAGTTACATAACTACTAAGATTATATTTTTTTCAAGCATCTAAATACCAATTTAAATCATTATATCACATATCATCATCTTTAAATATTTCTTTCATAGCCAACTTCTTTCCACTATATGCATAATAATATGATAAATTAAAATTAGACTATCTTCTAAACTCCTTCACAATATCTTTGGACTTCTTTATTGGAGCATCTAGATTTGATCAATAAGTGATGATTTAACAATCCACTTAAATATGAACTTGATTAACATTCCTAAGACCTGCTCCACATGAATGATCAAAATCGTATGTTTTAATAAAAAAGGAAAAAGTTGTCCAGGATCCAAGAAGCATTAGGATAAAACTTACTGTTCGGGCATGTAACATCCCCCACTTGGAAGCCCAAAACTAACGGCTACGGATGATGTAATCATCCATAGTTATTAATCCTCGGCGACCAAATGCGGTAATGTTAAATACATTAATATAACAGAAACACATGAATATGGAAAATTTCAAATCAACAAACAACTTTCTCATTCCATTTTAAAGCATTTCAAATTCATTACATAATCCCAATACGAGAACCACATTCAAAGAAAATATAATTATTAAAACATATGCCAAGAGAGACATATGAAGGTGCCCTCTTGGATGATCAAAGTACATAACTAGGCAATTAAACATCTTTGCCTTTAACAAACCACGGCGGAATCTAAAATAGAAAAGAATTCTAAATAACTATCATGCCCTCTACACATCTTCGGAAGCTTATTCGTCTAAAGAGGTACCTGAAAACATCAACTCTCAAACTACTGAAAATCAATTGAGCACCCGAGAGTTTAAAGGGAAAACATAAACGTTGAGTCAGACATAAAGCCTGGTATGAATAATAATCTACCATATCAAATCATTTAGATATCCAGTGAGACCATGCCGCTTAGCGAAACGTGTTTTCCCTTCACTGGTATCTTATCTAAAACTTTATAAAACCATATACTGTGCTCCTACATCCATAATTGTTAAAACATAGCAATTTAAAAAGTTATGATGATATGCAAAACAAGTAAATCAATTCTAGACTACCCATCCCCATTCATTTTGACAATCTATCTCAATTATAGTTTCTAGGGTCACTATTAAACTATTAGTTTTCATGGGCTGACTAATGACCTGTTTAATACTTATGGACTCCCTGTCCGGTTTCATAGTTTCCATGGGATCACTAAGAACCTATTAGCCCCTGCCAATAACTTCATCATTCCTGGGTTCCCCCTGAACCTATTTGTATCTCCAATAATTTCCCTCTAATCCTAGTTTTCATGGATTGACTAGGAACCTATTGACTTATATCAATAACTTAATCCGGATATAGTTTTCATGGGTTCACTACAAACCAATTGGCCCATGTCAATAACTCTTTCTAATCATAGTTTTCATGGGTTTACTATGAACCTATTGGCATCTGCAATTAACTTTTCCTAAACATAGTTTTCATGGGTTTACTATGCAGCTATATATCTGACAACTTCACTATTTAGGCATCCTACATCTGGTCTATCTGACCTCCTGAATGCAACTCTACTCATTCAGGAGTTAATTCAATTCATATTCACTACCGGGTCAACCTAGCTGGTTATTCTGCCCTTTCTCCCCAAAATGCAGTTGTGGGTCCATTATAATATGAATATATGTATATTAGAAGAAGCAACATGATAACATAATAATACTAACTTCAGTGGTTTAATATCCTTGAAATCATTTTCATATAAAACATAGTTAATCCCATTAACCTATTATTTTACCAAGGAAAGCTTCTTCAAAATTTTCATACTTTAAACCATTTCAAAACTCCTTTATCTTAGCCATGGGTTTTCCTTTGAAATGAGATTAGGTTATTTGTTTTGAAAACTAAGGCTTTCCAAACGTTTTAAACTTTACCTTCGATACCATTGGATATCCTTCTTCAAAAGCATTTAAATATTCTTTTCAAAACATTAGGCACCTGCCTTTCGAACACTTTAAAACCTTTCTTTTGAAACCTTTCAAATGTATTAAAGTATTACTTATTAACTCTTAGAAGCATAGCTTCAAAACCATTGAATCGAAACCACTGGGTTTATCTTTAAAATATCTTTTAGGTCAAAGTGAATATAAACGAAAGTATCCCTTTCGAAACCATTATTTATCATATAAAAATGTTCGGGGAAAAACTTGATGGCTTCGGAACCTTCCTTCCAAAAGTTCAAACCATTTAAGTAAAACATTTGAAGGATAGCTTCGAAACCCCTTTCGAAGCCATTGCCTTCGAAACCCTTGAACCCATTCGAAAGCTTTTAGGAAGTGGCTTAGTACAATTTTAAAACAAAAGATACCATTTGAAAGCATTGGTGACGCCAATAACTTCGAAAGACCTAAGATTGACAGTAAGGTCTCGACTAGGTCGAAACCACCCTTTTCGAAAGATTGATTTATAAACAAGAAACTCATTTGAAAGCTACTATTTAAACAAGAAGCGGCAACCCCTTTCAAAAGCAATTTAAAAAGACCCCTTCGAAAGCATCTGTTTCGACTCCTGCGAAAGCTTTTAGTAAAAAAAGTCAAGCACCTTTCTTTGAAAGATAAAGCAAAGGTTTCAACCCCATCGGGTGCTATGTTTTGACATTATGCCTTCCGCCCTTCTCCAATCCACTACGTACCAATGTTTGATACCTTGTGTATTGGTTTCGGCTTAATAATTTTCAAGGTTTCGACTTGATTGAAGGTAGAAGCATAGGGTCGAAAGGTGGCTTCTAAAAGAGGCGGAACCCGCTTTTTTGGGTAAAAACTGATTTAAAGCCATTTAAAGTAATTACTTTATAACTAACCTGCTTATTTGTAAATATTTAATTGGTTGCCATAACTTTTCAAATTCTTTACCAAAATAACTACCGCATAATTTCAGATCTAAACAAAGATTAATTTAACAAATAAGCCCTTCCATTAAGCAAAACAATTAAATTATTTAAGTCCTCCTTTTAAAATAATTTAATTTCCATTGTAAATCACTTAGGAAAAATCCCCAAAAATTACAGAAATTCACTTTCAATATATTATCTCACATATAAAATTCAGATCCAAATTCTTCATAAAATAACCGAAATTAATTTCTAAACCCAATTATTCATATTTTCCTTTGAAAATTCTTAATAAAATTTCCATAGCTTGGAAAATTATAAAAATTAAAACCCATCTCCAAAATCATGTTTTACATAACATATAATTTCCTCATGGCATTCAAAATTCATTATAATCAGTTTTACCCTTAAAACCGTGTAAAACTATATTCAAACAACCTTGTTTAAATCAAACATGTTATAAAATCCAAGCATATCTTCATCAAAATCATCATTATAATGGATTTAATCTTAAATCCGAAAATCAAATGATTATAAAAACAAAATAGAGATGATACAGATTATTATTCACTTTGATTAGAATAAGGACTTTGAGATTTGATTGAGATTAATCTTCCTTGCTTTAATTCCTTTGCTTTAGATTGATTTTCCCCCTTTCTTACTCCTTAATAATGGCTGGCTTAAACTTCTTGATTTGCGTTTTTATGAAATGAAAATGAACGTGTATAATGAAGGAAACGAAATATATATAAGGGTTATGGTGCGCAATTACCCTAAATACCCATGTGTTAATTACTCTTCTAATTAATATATAAAACCATTTATAAGTCCATTTATATAATTAATTAATTAAGCTCGGCCTCTATTTTGAATTTTCAATCTCAATCCACTTATCTCTCTAATATTTACATTATTCCATTAAATTTATCTTATTAAATCTCCTGAATAATTTTATCAAAAATTAGGGGTATTACAGGCTCCCCCTTAAAGAATTTCATCCTAGAAATTCAGTAAGGACTAAATACTAACAAAGTAATCTTCTGTAATAGCTCCTAACAACCATACTAGCATACCTGACTAGCAACTATCTATATAAAGCCAATATAGACATACCCTCAAAGCAGATCAGGATAAGTATCTCTAATCCTGTCTTCTGTCTCCCAAGTACAGTCCTTCTCGATGTCGCTCCATTGAACTTTCATCAACCTGACTGTCTTATTCCTCAACCTTTTCTCATCTCTTGCTACAACCCGAACTTATTGTCTAACAGAAGTCAAATTAGGCTCTACTATCAAATCTTCCAACCCTGCGGAGGAATAATACTCTTTGGATCATGCACATACTTGCAAAGATGAGACACATGAAACATGTTATGGACACCAGCCATACCGCTCGGCAACTCTACTCTGTATGCAAGCTTTCCGATCCTCTCTATAACTTGGAACGGACCAACATATCTCGGTGCCAGTTTCCCTGACTTTCCAAATCGTACCACACCCATTATCGATGATACTTTAATGAAAACTTTATCTCCAACTGAGAATTCTAGGTCTTTACGCCTTTTATCTGCGTAACTCTTCTGTCTGGACTGAGCTTCCTTCATCCTTTCATGAATTAACTCAATCTTCTATGTCGTCTCTCTAACCAGATCTGGACCTAAGACTAATCTGTCTCCAGTCTCCAACCAAAATGCTGTTTATTTGCATGGCCTTCCATACCAAGCTTCAAAAGGCGCCATTCCTATACTAGTCTGATAACTATTATTATATGAAAACTCAACCAAATGTAGGCGATCTTCCCAAAATCCACCAAAGTCCAATACACAAGCCCTTAATAAATCCTCGAGTACCTTATTGACTCTCTCTGTCTGCCCATTCGTCTGAGGGTGATATACAGTACTCATCTTGAGCTTAGTGCCTAACACATCCTATAGACTCTTCCAGAATTCACTAGTGAACAAAGCATCTCTGCCACTGACTATACTACTAGGAATCCCATGTGGTCTAACTATGTTCTTCATGCACAACTTAGCTAAAACAGGTGCCGTCCTGGTTGACTTAACTGGAATGAAATGGGCATTCTTGTTCAACCTGTCCACTATGACCCAAATACTTTCATTTCCTCTATTTAACCTTAGCAACCTATTTATAAAATCCATGGATATTTAATCCCATTTTCAAACTGTAATCTCTAAAGGTTGAAGCAACCCACTCGGCTTTTGATGTTCCGCCTTCACTTGTTGACAGTTTGTACACTGCCTAACCCACAAGCCAACATCCCTCTTCGTACCTTTCTAATAGAAGCTCCCCTTCAATCTTGATACATCTTGGTCCCTCTAGGATGAATAGTAAACTTGGATCGATGGCATTCTCCAAGAACACACAATTGTCTCTTCTTTCTCAACCATCCTCTCTAGTCAAGACTAAAATCCTTTAGATCATCGATCTTTGTTCCAATCTCAAGCCTTCTAATCTTCTCGGCTAATAATGAATCCTCCTTCTTCTTAGAAGCAATCCTTTCGATCAACGCTGGTCGAACTTCTAAACAGGACAACATGGCGGTGCTCTGACTAGAATTAGCAGTCGATCTTAACTGCACCCTACAAGTAGTCAAAGGTTCTAAATCCATCCATTCTGCCAACATAGCTAACACTACATTCTAATGTCTTCTACTAAGAGCATCCGCTGCTTTATTTCCTTTCCCAGGGGTATACTCTATACCAAAATTATAAGCAACAAAAAATTACAGCCACCTCTGTTGTCTCATATTCAGCTCCTTCTGAGAGGATAAATATCTTAAGGACTTATGATCCATGTATGGCTCAAATCTCGCTCCTAAGAGATAATGTCTCCAAATCTTCAATGCGAAGATTACCGCAACCAACTCCAAATCATGAGTAGGATATCTCACTTTATGCGGTCTAAGCTGTCGCAAAGCGTAGGCAATCACTTTACCCTTCTACATCAACATAGCTCCCAATCCAGTTCCGCATGCATCGGTATACACCACCAACCCTTGGTTTCCATCTGGAACTACTAACACAGGTGCATTAGTCAACAAATGCTTTAACTTAAGGAATGCTTCCTCACATTTGTCTGACAAGACATACTTCACATACTTCCCGGTTAACTTAGTTAAAGGTGCTGCTATCCGCGAGAAATCCTTGATGAATCTCCGCTAATAGCCAGCTAGTCCAAGAAAACTCCTTATCTCAGTCACCGTCTCTGGTCTCTTCCAATTATGAACAGCTTCGATCTTATCCAGATCGACTAACAAACCTTTCTCTAAAACAATGTGACCAAGAAACTTAACCTCTTTCTTCCAAAAATGGCACTTGGAAAACTTTGCTTTTAGCTGATGCTACCACAACGTCTCAAGCACTACTCTAAGATGACCTTCATGCTCTTTTTCATCCTTAGAGTACACTAAAATGTCATCTATAAATACCAATACGAACCTATCCAAGTACTCTCAGAAGACTCGATTCATCAAATCCACGAAGAAAGCATGTGCTTTCGTTAACCCGAATGGCATTACTAACCACTCATATGAACCATACCTAGTTCGAAATGCTGTCAAAGGAATACCGTCCTCTGCCACTCTTAACTGATGGAAACCTATCGCCAAATCTAACTGGGAAAATATTCTGGCTCCACACAACTGATCAAATATATCATCAATTCTCGGCAAAGGATATTTATTCTTAATCGCCCTCTCATTCAACTTACGATAGTCAATACACATCCTCAACGACCCATCTAGTTTCTTCACGAACACCACGGCCGCTCCCCAAGGCCAACTGCTTGGTCTAATAAAATTTCTCCCTTCTAGATCCACTAGCTACACCTTCAATTCCTTCATCTCGATCGGTGTCATCCTTCTAGGTGGTCTACTAAAAGGTTCAGCTCCTGGCACAAGATCTATCCAAAACTCAATGGCTCGTTTCGGTGGTTGTCCTGTAACTGGCTCAAAGACATCTGCAAATTCTCTTGCTAATCGAACCTGACTTAACTCTTCTCCTACTTCCATAGCATTTAACAAAGCACAACTACTCCGGTCAGAATTCTCCACTGAGAATATAATTCGGTTATGAATATCAGGGTGTCTTAGTGATATCTCCCCATCTTTATAAAATATCCTAGCCTCATACTTACCCAACCAATCCATACCCAAAATGATTCCGAAATCTACGAAATCAAAAACATACAGACTACATGCAAAACTATGAACTAACAAGTCTAGTTCTAACTGGTCACATCTCATCCCTAGAGTTGCAAACCCTCCTATTGGATTCGCAACCCTTAAGGAAATAACAAGGCATGTGGGTTCTAAGCATAACCAATCAACCAAATTCTGATATAAATGAATGTGATGCACTGGTATCAAATAGTATCCTAACTGGTATACTCTGAATCAAAAGCATACCTTCCATCATAGTCTTCCCTTTTTCAGCTGCAGTTTGCCTAGTAGATGATGGTCCAACAACAAAAACCTTTCCTTTGTCCACCTTGACTGGTTCTAGACACCGATTCTTATAATTCCCAACTTGGTCACAATTAAAGCACTTCACATTCTTCTTTTCTACAGCTTTCTTCCCTTTTCTTGACCGACACTCATGAGCACAATGACCTTTCTTCTCACACTTGAAGCAAACTAAATCAGCCTTTGCCTTCTTGGAAGCTTCTCCCTTCTGGGCTCCCTTCTTCTTAAAGAACTTTCTCTTCTTTCCCTAAGAACCCTGGGTTTCAAACGGCTTTTCTCTCGCACAAATAGCAAGCATCTCCTCATGTCGGATTGTTATCTCCACAACTACATTACCAGGATCACAGATATGTGTCAGGGTTGCCCTAGCAATCTCGGGCCTCAATTCCCAAATGAACTTCTCATTTCTCCTGATATTGGTGTCTATTGTAGCATACCCATATCGAGACAACTCATCAAACTTAGCAGCATACTCTATTACCGACATCTCTCCCTGCACAATCCATAAACTTTCTAAACAACGCTGATTTAGCAACTTCAAACAAAAACCTCTGTTTAAATCTCCTTCTAAAATCTGCCCAAGTTAACTCCTCCTCCGAAACCCCAGCAGTAACACTATTCCACCAATGAAGTGCCGCCCCTTTTCACTGCCTAGAGGTCAGCGTCCTCTTGTGCACATCATCCAAACCTAAATCAGCAAAGGTTCTCTCATAATGCAACAGCTAATTATCAACCTCTATGGCATCCTCTGTTCTCATAAACGGCTCTGCACCAAGACTGGTGCAGTCTCTACTTAACTTAGCATAGTTATTCCCAACTAGAGCCATAGGATTAGCTCCTCCAATGTTTCCAGCAACACCAGCAGCATCTCTTTCTTGCATCAGATTAACGAAAAACTGATACATCATCCCCGCATCTACTGGTGGATTTCCATCACCCACATTGACATCAGCATTTTGGTTAGCATTAGCCTGTCGACCCGGGTTCCTCCCGGTGGGTCAATCATTTCCATTAGTTCTGGTGCTTCCTCCATCGAGATTTCCTCTTCCATTTCCTAGCTGCATATCTTCTTTCTCGTAAATCTACATACGAGCCTTAGTAAGATGCAGAAGAACGATATAAGAGAGAGGGGAATATGTACTTATATATACACCTATATATGTCAAATACAAGTACGTTATTATAGCATTATCCCAAACCCTGATTTTATTTTTTGATTCATTGGATTATGTTTTGAAAAATCTTCTAGGTTTAAATTTCTTTTAAGTTTCATAAACCTATGCTCTGATACCAACTTGTAACATCACCCACTTGGAGGCCCAAAACTAACGGCTATGGATACTGCAGTCATCTATAGTTATTAATCCTCGACGACCAAATACGGTAATGTTAGATACATTAGTATAAAAGAAACGCATGGATATGGAAAATTTTAAAATCAACAAACTACTTTCTTATTCCATTTTAAAGCATTTCAAATTCATTACATAATCCAAATTAATACGAGAACCACGTTCAGAGAAAATATAATTATTACAACATACGCCAAGAGCGACATATGAAGATGCCCCCTTAGATGATCAGAGTATATAACTAGACAATTAAACATCTTTGCCTTTACAACAAACCACAGCGAAATCTAAAATAGAAAAGAACTCTAAATAGCTATCATGCCTCATGCACATCTCCGAAAGTTTATTCGTCTAAAGAGGTACCTGAAAACCTCAACTCTCAAACTACTCAAAATCAATTGAGCACCCAAGAGTTTAAGGGGAAAACATAAACTTCGATTCAGACATAAAGCCTGGTATGAATAATAATCTACCATCTCAAACCATTTACTTATCAAGTGAGATCACGCCGCTTAGCGAACGGGTTTTCCCTTTACTGGTACCTTATCCAAAACTTTATAAAACCATATACAGTGCTCCTGCATCCACAATGGTTAAAACATAGCACTTTAAAATATTATGATGATATGCAAAACAAGTAAATCAATTATGGATTACCCATCCCCATTCATTTTGACCATCTATCCCAGTTATAGTTTCTAGAGTCACTATTAACCTATTAGTTTTCATGGGCTGACTAATAACATGTTTAATACTTATGGACTCCCTGTTCGGTTTCATAGTTTTCATAGGATCACGAAGAACCTATTGGCCAATGCCAATAACTTCATCATTCCTAGGTTCCCCCTGAACCTATTTGTATCTCCAATAACTTCCCTCTTATTCTAGTTTTCATGGATTGACTAGGAACCTATTGACTTCTATCAATAACTTAATCCGGATATAGTTTTCATGGGTTCACTACAAACCAATTGGCCCCTGCCAATAACTCTTTCTAATCATAGTTTTCATGGGTTTACTATGAAACTATTGGCATCTATGAATAACTTTTCCTAAACATAGTTTTCATGGGTTTACTATACCTGTCTATCTGACAACTTCACTATTTAGGCATCCTACATTCTAGTTTATCCGACCTCCTAGATGCAATTCTACTCATTCAGGAGTTAATTCAATTTATATTCACTGCTGGGTCAACCTAGCTGGCTATTCTACCCTTTCTCCCCAAAATGTAGTTGTGGATCCATTATAACGTGAATATATGTATATTAGAAGAAGCAACATAATAACATAATAATACTAACCCCTATGGTTTAATATCCTTGAAATCATTTTCAGATAAAACATGGTTAATCCCTTTAGCCTATTATTTTATCAAGGAAAGCTTCTTCAAAAACTTCATACTTTAAACCATTTCAAAACTCCTTTATCTTAGCGATGGGTTTTCCTTTAAAATGAGATTGGGTTATTTGTTTTGAAAACTAAGGCTTTCGAAAACTTTTAAACCTTTACTTTCGATACCCTTGGATATCCTCCTTCAAAAGCATTTAAATCTTCTTTTTAAAACATTAGGCACCTGCCTTTCGTACACTTTAAAATCTTTCTTTCGAAACCTTTTGAATGTATTCAAGCATTACTTATTAACTCTTAGAAGCATAGCTTCAAAACCATTGAAAGTACCCCATTCGAAACCACTGGGTTTATCTTTAAAATATCTTTTGGGTCAAAGTGAATATAAAAGAAAGTATCCCTTTCGAAAGCATTATTTACCATATAAAAATGTTTGGGGAAAAACTTGATGGCTTCGTAACCATCCTTTCGAAAGCTCAAACCATTTAAGTAAAACATTTGAAGGATAGCTTCGAAACCCTTTTCAAAGCCATTGCCTTCGAAATCCTTGAACCCATTCGAAATCTTTTTGTAAGTTTCTTAGTACAATTTCAAAAAAAAAGCTACCTTTCGAAAGCATTGATGACTTCAATACCTTCGAAAGGCATAAGATTGAAAGCAAGGTCTCTACTAGGTCGAAACCGCCCTTTTCAAAAGCATTGATTTATAAACAAGGAACTCATTCGAAAGCTACTATTTAAACAAGAAGTGGCAACCCCTTTTGAAAGCAATTTAAAAAAGACCCCTTTGAAAGTATCTGTTTCGAATCCTTCAAAAGCCTTTAGTAAAAACAGGAAAGCGCCTTTCTTTGAAAAATAAAGCAAAGATTTCTACCCCATCGGGAGTTATGTCTCGACACCATGCCTTCCGCCCTTCTCCAATCCACTGCGTACCAATGTTTGATACCTTTGTACTGGTTTCAGCTTAATTGGTTTCGAGGTTTTGACTTAATTGAAGGCGCAAGCATAGGGTCGAAAGGTGGCCTCTAAAAGAGGCGGAACCCACGTTTCTGGGTAAAAACTGATTTAAAGCCATTTAAAGTAATTACTTTATAACTAACATGCTTATTTGTAAACATTTAATTGGTTACCATAACTTTTCAAATTCTTTACCAGAATAACTACCGCATAATTTCAGATCTAAAGAAGGATTAATTTAACAAATAAGCTCTTCCATTAAGCAAAACAATTAAATTATTTAAGTCTTCCTTTTAAAATAATTTAATTTCTATTGTAAATCACTTAGGAAAAATCCCCAAAAATTACAGAAATTCACTTTCAATATGTTATCTCACATATAAAATTCAAATCCAAATTCTTCATAAAATAACCGAAATTAATTTCTAAACCCAATTATTCATATTTTCCTTTGAAAATTCTTAATAAATTTTCCATAGCTTGGAAAATTATAAAAATTAAAAACCATCTCCAAAATCATGTTTTACATAACATATAATTTCCTCATGGCATTCAAAATTCATTATAATCGGTTTTACCCTTAAAACTGTGTAAAACTATATTCGAACAACCTTGTTTAAATCAAACATGTTATAAAATCCAAGCATATCTTCATCAAAATCATCATTATAATGGATTTAATCTTAAATCCGAAAATCAAATGATTATAAAAACAAAATGGAGATGATTTAGATTATTATTCACCTTGATTAGGATAAGGACTTTGAGATTTGATTGAGATTAATCTTCCTTTCTTTAATTCCTTTGCTTTAGATTGATTTTCCCTTTTTCTTACTCCTTAATAATGGCCGACTTAAACTTCTTGAATTGCATTTTTATGAAATGAAAATGAACGTGTATAATGAAGGAAATGAAATATATAAAAGGGTTACGGTGCGCAATTACCCTAAATACCCCTGCATGAATTACTCTTCTAATTAACATATAAAACCATTTATAAGTCCATTTATATAATTAATTAATTAAGCTCGGCCTCTATTTTGAGTTTTCAAATCTCAATCTCCTTGTCACTCTAATATTTATATTATTCTATTTAATTTATCTAATTAAATCTTCTAAATAATGTTATCAAAAATTAGGGGTGTTATAAGGCATGAAATGGATTTAAGACCTACATGGGGCATGTTAATTTCGGCTATGATAGGAACATAGAGGTCGGGCATAAGATGGCTAGGAGGTAGGGATTTTGAATTTTGAAAAGAATGGAATGGGTAAGAGAAAATTAAGGATCTTGATACTACTTTTGCTTTCTAGCCTCTTCCTTATATAAACATCTTAACCCTCACTTTAGACGAGATCTTTTTGCTGCCTTTATCTTCTACTTTGCTATTTGAACACTCCTCCCCCCTCTCCTAAAATATTCAAGCGATCTAAATACAAATTAAAATCGAACAATCATTAGTGGAAGGCAATTCGAAAGCTAGCAATTTCGGGATTGGGGTTTGATTCAAGGAGTTTACTTCTTCATTTCAACATGCAAGCTTTGGGCTTTAGAGAAAGGTACTCTTCTAGTTTACTATTGTATAATAATGTTTACATGATTAATGTTCTATATGTTGCTTTATTAAATATATCACGAATCAATATATCGATGGATTATCACATGCTGATGGTCGTATATACTTATAAGTGTATATATATTAAAAAATCTTTTATGCATATTTGTTTTGTACATGCTCTCAGCCTGAAATATAAAAAAACTTTTTATTATCGAAATTGTAAATAATTATATATTATATGGATTAAAATATCAAATCTAATTTCTAAAGTTTGACACTGTATAATATATATATATATATATATATATATTAAAACTTAACAAAATTTAATCTTATTAGTATGGTTTTCAACAATAATAAAAAATTATTATTTTTGGATATTTAATATATATACACACACTATCATTTAATTCAAAATCGATTATATAAATAAAATTTATGTATACTTATATATATAATATTAAATTCTAGAATTTTTTTAATAATATAAAATATACATTACGGTTTCAAAAATAATTTTTTAAATAATTTTATTATTATTTCTGTACGGTTCGTTAATTAATTATAAGTTTATAACTAATAAAAAAAATTTAAAAAAATTATTAGGCGAAAGCAGCAGCAAAATATAATTTTAATTATAAATTATATATATAATTATAACTAGTTATATGTTTATATATATTTAATTTAATATATATATATTAGTTTGAATTGTATATTATAAATATTCTAAATAATTTTACAAATTAATGTTTAATTTTTTTTATAATTTAATTATATTAATTCATATATATATATATATATATTATATATATTTGTATTTTAATTAATGTTTTATGTAAATAATTTACAACTAATATTTTATAATAATATATAAATATATTTTTACACACATACATGTGTGTATATATATATATATATATATGTATGTATGTATGTATGTATAAATAATTTTATGCACATATATACATAAAATTTAGACAATTTATTTGTATACACGATAGGCTAACATGTTTGTTGTGGTGTAAATCATAACATCTACATACGTGCATGTCAAACCATGCACACATTACCTAGTTGCACATGCACACACATACATATATTTACTGTAATACAAATTATGTAAAATAAAAATTTATTTATAAATTTAAATAAAATATTGAGTTTATTTAGAAGAAAATTTAGTAAAGTTCTAAAAGAATTAGGCTACATAGGCCCAATAAAGATTTAATAATGGAATTTTTCTTTGAAATTTATCCATTTACCCTATTATATATACTAGCTCAGTTTTATTTACACTAATTCTCTACGTCAAAACTATATCACTTTGGACTTATGGAATTTCGTAATGGTCAAAATTCCAATATCATCCATATTCAACACTATAGTCCAAGCTCAAAGTCCTTGGTTCAATAATAACAATTATTATTAACCGAACTACTTTGGCTAAAGACTTAACTTTGAGTTGACTGTGATATTAACCTCGTATAACTGAGAAGACGAATCCTCACTCGAATAGTTCTTCACTTCCAATACTTCCACTCGACCCAATTATAGTCACTCGATAGACGTCCGCCATGATTTGACTATAATTGTAACATCCTAAAAAATATAAACACTTTATATTTAAATACAGGGATTATTTAAATAATAAAATTGAGAATTTAATATTGATTAATTAGATTTAATAGCATTATTTAACTCCTTCTAATTAATAAATAATAATGGTAAACTTGTTTTGTAAATTTGTTTGTAAAAATAAATAGTTTAAAGAAATATCGATAATATGACCGAAAATCGTTTTATCGATAAAAGACTTTTTAATCATCAAAAAGTTGTTCGAACATTTTGAAACTTGTATAGTAATGCATGAACACATTAACAAATAATTAATACCTCTCTTTTCATAACAAAAGATTAATTAAAACTAAAGAAAGATTTAGGGGACATTGACCCTTAAATCAAAGCATGATTTAAGAAGTGTTTTAAGGCATGAGAAGGGGATGGAATCAATGCTTGTCTTACGGCATGAATCTAGGGAAGCTGGGTTGTACAAAGAGGCATGGCATGGCTTAACTTTGTGGAAGGGTAGTGGAAGGATAGAATGGTAATGATCCGAAAATTCACCGCTTTGATTTTGCCAATATTTAATTAATTTTAAATATTCAAATTATAAGTTTTATAATTAAAATAAAACTCTTTTAAATAATAAATAATGATGGCGATATAGTTTTCAAAATTTATTTATAAAAATAATTAGTTCGAAGAGAAATAGAAAATGTGATCGGAATTCGTTTTCTGAATTTTCGATTTTTCAGCATCTAATAGTTGTTAGAAATGTTGTAAACTCTTTTGTATAAATATACACTTACAAAAGTAAATGAGCTAAATCTATATAGTGTGTGTGTATACCTAAGTATGTTAAGAAAGATATAACATTTGGAAATATAAATAAATTAAAACATGGAACATGTTTAAACATGAAGCGACCCTTAGGAAAACATAAGTACACATAGCAATTAATGAATGTTGGCAAGGTGTTCGTGAAAGAGGACAAGGGGACTCATGTGAGCATCAAGGTGGAAGGGTGGACAAGGCATGGTGAGGTGGCAAGGGGTTTGTGGAGGGCATTCACATTTGGGCATGTTGGTAATCTACTAATAACATTTCATATATAAACAAATTTCTTTATTTTCTTTTCATTTTCTTTTCATTTCAACCTCCATTCTCATTTGTAGAATCTTTTTCCAAGTTCTTAAGCACTTCCATGGTTTGTTTTTTTATAAAGTTAAAAATCCTAGCTTTCATCATTTTAAATTCATGAAAACATAGTTTAAAACATTCTTTTCTTTTTCTATAAACTCTCCTCACCAAGACAAGCCTCCACACCTGTAATGACCTGTAAAATTTAAATAATTTTATTTGTTTTATTTATATATTTAATTAAAAATTTGTGAAATTTAAACAATAAAATTTTGAAATTTAAATTTAATATTTGGAATGCGTCTAGTTAAATATAGAAGCTGGAAAATTTTCGTCGAATAATTTAGATGTCCTATCGGTCGCTAGAAATTTAGTTTAAAACAGTTAATAACAGCTGAATTTAACAGTGTTCCGAAACCTAAATATGTCAACATGAGAAAATTTATTTAGAACACTCTGAATAAGACTGCGTAATCCGTTACATGAAATTCGGACGTTTCTAGCTCCGTTTGGATTTTTCCGTACGGGATAGCAACGTATATCAGTGTCTGTATGGACTTTTGATAGGAAAGTCCTGACACATGTATTTCTGTTTCCTCATGTCCGTCTCATCGTGCTGATCACCGTGATATATTCATTGGTGTATTTTGGAGTCCAGTGCGCGATGGAATCAACAGAATGCAAAGTGTGAAGATTCGCTAAATTAGGTTCATTTGCAATTCTGTGTCCTCCATCTGGTTCAGCTTGTTGTGTTAATCACGGATATAGTTTGTGTCCTCTTCCATTTGTCAGTTGGGACACCGAAAAGTCAAAATATGAAAGGACACAAAAACGTTTCGGTGTTCACGTATAATTTCATTTTCTTTCGCCTCTGAAACTTCCATTTTGAAATATGTTCTTCTTCCTTGCTAACCTCTCTCTCCCCTCTTCCCACTCTCCATCAACTTGCGGCCATCTCCACCACAAAAACTGCTGCCACCACATAACTCCGACAACCCACCTCGTCGACCCATCCTCCTCCTACGCGTCAGCTCGCGTCAGAAATCTCTGATCTTCCCACCAACGTTCTCAAGTAGCCTCAACCCAGACCCGCTGCCACGATCCATCGGCCACCTGTGTGAACCCCTCTCCTCCTTCCCTCGCCAATGCAAGCCTTCCATCGACCATCTCCGACCATACAGTCATGCACACAAACATGACTTCGGCAAACTGCAGCCGCTCCCAAACTCCACAGCCTCAACCATCTCAACCCCTCCTCGACAACCGCCTCCACCTCGGCTGCCCTGCTTCTCCGCCTAGCCTAGATTTTGGTTTATGTTTGTAAGGTATAATATATATTTCGTATGTTAATTTGTTGCTGTAAGATGAATTAGTCATATATAAAAGTTTTCTTTTTTTATCTGTAATGTTTTTTTAGGTTGGTGGTCTATATATAAAGTTATATATTGTTAGCTTATATATATGTTGAAACTTTGGGATGCTTGCGTGAGTATGTATATATGATATACGTTATATAACTTAGTGCGGTATATATATAAGTCTATTTATACATCATTGTATACATAGTTAATATAGAATATATATTAGTTTATGGGAGTTGCAGTGTACATATATATAAGTGTATTGGTATAGTACGTATATATATTTGCTTTGAAAGCTACGATTTTATGGTTGAACGATATTTTTATTAGATATATTTTATAATATGTTACTAGGTATATCTTCACATAGTATAGATTTCAAAATAGATGAAGTATGTTTGTTTATGCTATGTATATCAAGTTTATATGTGTTTTGTTTATATGTTTTACATGTTGTGGTTATAAAGTTGTACCACATACTTTAATCTAATCGATGATTTTAATAATAATGTATATAGTCTATATTTGATTTGCTGGGTTCGTATATATTATACATATAAAGTTGATATTGAATTATACTGTATAAGTATGGTTTCTATTGATTATTTATAGACAGGTTGCAAAAAATTATATTATTTTCAAATTATAATTTTTGCTTCTCTTTCCTTTGCTGCCTTTAGAAATGTGACATCAGTTTATATATCTTAAAGTATATATATATATAGTTATCTTGATTTGGATATAAACACTGACCTTAGAAATATAAAAAAGGCATGTATATATATTTGTTTTAATACATAAGTTTATTTTAAAGCAATGATTTTTGATATATATATATATATATATCTTTTTGTCTGCATATATTATATGGATTTTGAAAGATAATTTACTACTTAATTCATGTTGGTGTTTAAATTGTATATATATTATTTTAAATATAATTTCCAAATTTAATATTGGCTTAAGTGAATAATATAATAAATGATATATATATATATATAATTCATTTCAGTCTATAGCATACATATTCTGATTGCTCCATCGATTCCTATTTATCAGCTTCGATTGTCGAATTCGTGCCAATCTTGCTTTGCTTTGGAACTCGTGCTTGGATTTGTAACTCGTCCCATTCTCGTTCATCTCTAGCCTTAAAAGGTGAGTAATCACTCAGATTAACGTTCTTATATTTATTAAATTTGATTTCAGTTGAAACGACAATTGAAATATGCTATTGTTAGTTATTTACATTGTTATATATATGCCATTATCTGTATCTGTTCACCTGTGACATCTGACACCATTATTTGTTATTCATATTGATGATGTATGCCTGTTATATTATTATCATATCTGTTATCACTCTGCAAGTTCCCAGTTAGTATAGAATTCACTATGGGTTGAAATGATACATACCCGAACGATCGGTAGAATATAAGAAAATCGTTATGGGTTGAAATGATAAACCCAAGCAATTTCATTGAATTTAGGATTGTGGGTTGAAATGATATATACCCGTGTATAAATTAAATTACGGATTGAAATGATAAATATCCGTAACACTTGCCCATAGGATAGAAAATTATATACAGACACCGTTGGTCTATATATATAAATACTTTGAAATGATTTCTATGGTTTTGGAAAGAAATATATGGTTTTATAAAAATATTGATTTTAGATATTATTTATATGTTATTTTATATATAGTTAAATTCTTGATTTTAAGCTATGTATAAATTTGTTTTAATATAAAATAAGTTAAATAATAGAGTTTGATTTTATTAAAATATGATATGGTTAAGTATTTATTTAAATTATAATTTAATATAGAGTTTATGATGATTTAATAAATTAAGGTTGAGAAGATGGATTTGACATTTCTTTAAATTGTATTTAATTAAGAATTATATTTTATTTAAATCGATCTAAACTTATGGAATTTGAGGTTTTTAAAAGATACAATTTTATAACTTGATTTTTGGTTTAAGGAAATTAAATGAATATTCCAAGTTAATTAAATTGCAGGAAATATTTAATTTATTGAGATTAGAGGTTGATTTAAATGATATTGAATTTTATTAAGTGAATATTTCAAAACTAAATAATAATGAAGTTAAATTGAGATATAAATGAAATTATCAAATCTAGTTTTGAAATGTTAAATATTTAAAGCTTTGAAATATGTTGAAATTGAAATGGTATATATTATGAATCAAATCTGTGTTTGAAATCGATATAATTTGAAATGGTTTATTTAGAAACTGAATCGAATTGAAATTAATGATTTGAGATTTGATTAAATTCGAATTTTGGAATTCGAGTTGATTGGAATCGATTTGTGAAATTTAAGGAAGCTATTTTTATATAAAGCATTTTTAAACTATATCTAAAACTATTTATATTTTACTTTATAAATTATTTTAATATAAACTATTTTAATTTAAATCATTTCAATATAAATTATATTTTATAAACTACTAGTATGTAGCCCGTGCCGATGGCACGGGTTCAAGTTTTGATTGACATAACCTACAGTATAATGTGTTGAATATGTATAATTTGATTGGTGGTAAAATTGTTAACAACGTGATTAGTAAGAATTTTTTTGTAATGTTAAAATGCATACAACATGCACCTAAAAATTGTGTTTTCTATTTTTACACAACATGAAAACCAATAGAGTATAGCAGTAGAATGAATTCACTCATTTGGAAATCTATATAATAAAAGTGTAGGGATAATAAAAATTTAACACCACAAAAATGTCGTTTCTTCCACAATGAAAGATTTAACTAACAATTAAGAAAAAGCACAAAGGTTTCACGCTATATCAATTGTGTGATGACAGTAATGAAAATGTAGACTTGTAGTTAATTAGAGTGAACAAAAAAAAGGATGTTGATGAGTTTGTCCGCGGCAACAGCATTATTTTTGTTCCTGGTCTTCTGTAGTGGAAATGAAAACCTGAAAAAATAAATGTTTATATGTTTTGTAGAAAAATACATGATGGTTTAGCAAAAGTGAACTTTTGAGTAAAGAACAATGTACATTTTTAGTATGACCTTTCATGGAGAATCACAATAAAACCTCTAGGTAAACGATATTTGTAGTTGTTGTTGCTTCAGGTGATGGTAGTAAGCTTGAAATGCTACTAAACGTTGTACATCTAGATAGTGCAACATACAATTGTCCATGACTAAACACTTCGGTGAGTAATCAATACCGACGTACTTCACGGATTGACCCTGTGCTTTATTGATAGTCAGTGCGTAAGCAAGCTTGATAGGAAACTGACGCCTGACATGTTTATAGTTAATTCAGAGGACGATGGTTGAAGAGATATTATGGGTATGAAAACAAAATGACCAGCTCTATCCCCAGTAAGTATTTGAGCTTCAATAATCCATGCTGCACATCGGACTGCTATTAGTCGTGTTCCATTGTAGAGTCCTTCTTTTGCTAGGTTTCTAAGTAGCATAGTTGGGCATCCAACTTTAAGTTCAAGTTTGAATGGTGATAATCCAGTGCATTCTAATGAATTTAGGAACTCGCTTGGATAACGATCATTTTCCTCATTTTCCACTAACTTATCAACGGCAAGGAAAACGTAAACATCACCCGGACATTTTTGTAGACATGCATAATTTATTGCGCTCACATCTTCATTACGTGCTGAGAGAATAGTTCTCTCCTTTAAAAAAGTTGGAGATCCTTGTTCGACATTAAGTCGTGGGTAAATAGTGTCAATTAATTTAGCAAGGCTACTACATTTGAGTATCATTGACATATCAAAATTGATATTATATTCAAAATGCTAATTTAATAACTGCTATAAACTTTAAGGATAATGTAGCTAAATCAAAAAATGGCAATTCTATGCAGTGTTACTAATAACTTATAATTTTAGAAAAACTGTAAGAAAATTTTAGTTTATGTCATTAACAAACCAATCTACATAAACCATTTTCATTCAAATTTCATGGTATTCTTTCTTCTTTGTGACGAAGTTTTCAATTTTTTCACCATTATGCCTCATTTTCACTTCGCTTCAACCCTGTCCATTGAAGAGCAGCAAGTAAAATACATGTTCTTCTTAATTATAGAGTAAATTACATATTAAAGAAGGAAATTACTCTATTCATTAAAATAATTCTTTGTTTTATAAGTATACTTGCACCTTGTAGATAATTCAAGGTAGGTTAGACCATCCTGCCACTTGTTATCCTGATTATCTAAAATAAAGATGATCCAATGACCACAAATACAAAGAAGCCTAGCACAATGGGTCCTACGGGGTAGTCTTTTCATTTCTTGATGTATGGACACCCATAACTATACTTGCTGAAGCATTTAATATTTACTGTCATTGTTTTTTTTCAATAAAGAATCAGTTAACTATTAACAGATAGTGGATGCATGGTGTTGCAAGATTTCTCTAAAACTTTTCATGTATACAGATAGTGAACTTAATTCGAGAACTTACATATTTTGAGCAAAAATACTACATCATGACAAATACATAACACATGCAAATGTAGTAAAGAGGGAACAAAATAGAAAAGCACGCAAATATTGAGATATGATAGATTTCGAACAGAAATACTACATTAAGACAAATACATATAATGAACATAAATACTGCATAAAAAAGAATACATGAAACCAAAGGTTGCAGCAGGTAAAAAGAAAATAAAAGAAACATAGCACAACAGAGACTAATTTGAAAAAAAAAATATAAAACATAATGTTCTGAAGACTAACACATGAAGATCAACATTATCAGTCTCTATTTTGTTCCACCCATTCGATGTGCAAATCCAAACAATTGAAACCTATTAGAACTGCTTTTCAATAACATTGTTAAGTTAGGAAAAGAAATACATATTAGCACTGCCATAATGAACTCATCATCTGAATCAGTCCAATCAGAATCTACTGCTCTTATGGATCGATCACTTCAGAAGCAGTCGACTGAGAAAACATGGGGTTCTGCTGCTCTTGTGCAACAATGTCAACTAAGTCATTCATGTCAGCTGTTTCATTCCAGCTAGAAAAAGTGGTAGTTTGTTGATCCTATAGAGCACTCTCATTTGATTCAACTTTAATCCCTGATAATGGAAAAGAGTTAATGGCAGTTTTGATCAGATCTCCAGATGGCATAGAGTAAGTTGTTGGAACCTAAACAATGTCCATGGTTTCAGTGGTAAGTGGTGATACTACAGCTTTTGATTCCATATTAGCAACCTTATTTTTTTCATTTGCATAATTTGAATATCTTTATTTGATTCCAACCTGACTACAGTTGATGATTCAGTAGTTTTTGACATGGTGGATTCTTCCCCTTTAGCAACTACTCATTTCTATAAATAACATAAAAAAATTACATTGAAAATAATGCATGATATTAAGTGAAAGGTTACACGAAGGTTTAGAGATAAGGGTACTCATTTCATAGTGGCTGCTCTATAACCCTTAAAGCCAAGTTGTAAGCTGAAAATATAACATTAAAATGTTAGTTTCATATGATAGATATACTGATATGCAAGACATATATGTATCGGGTATGGAAGAAAAAAATGTAAATTATATCAGTACGTAGGTGAAAAGCAGAACGTGGAGAATGAAAGGAAAAGAAAGCTTGAAAGAAGTATAAGATTTATGTCCTGAGGTAACATTTTGAGAAGAAATCCATATGCAAGACAGTGAAAGAAAGAAAAAATAAATTGGATAAAATCATATGAGCATGCAGTAAGAAAAGCAAAACGCAGAGGAAGTAGGGAGAAGAAAGCGGAAAGGAGAAAAATATATACAATTAAGTAGAAAAATGAGTGCCTGCGAATTGAGAAGATGTAGAAAGGATAAATAGAAGATGACAAAGTGGTAAACGTGTGCTGGAACGTGATGTGTGAAAGGAGTGGTAACCGCAAAAATCATGACAATCCTAAACTCTACACATCTATTACCTTCACAGCCATCCGATGTCTTTCTGTGAAAATAAATCTGATCCGTCCTTTGTCTCTTGTTTATCTACCAAGGGATTTTATTATATAGATTTTAACTTATAACTATTTTATATAAACTATTTTTATTTTATAAACTATTTTATTATACATACTATTATTGATATCTAAACTGTTTAAGTGGCGTGGAAGTTATGTTTTCAAAGTTATGAATTTCAAAGTATTATGTTTGAAAGTGTTATAATTTCAAGTGTTTGGTTTCAGAAGTGTTATAACTTTGAAATGCTATGATTTTTTTGGAAATAGATATATTTGAAGAGAAAATGATATCGTTTGATATGGGTTTTAAATGGCAATGATATTCTGGTTTTAAAGTATAAACTAGTTTGAAATGACCGCGGTGTTATAATAACGTTTGGTTGTTAAAGAGACCGGGATCAGATATGGGCATAATCTCTATCGATACCGAAAACCACTTTAACAACTGTGTACGCGGTGGAGATTCCAGAATGAAGTAGGATGGTGGCAACGATCCTATATGAGGAATATACATGGACCCGACTCCCGTGAGTTGGCATAAGGTGGCTAAAACATGAGCAATTACGGGCCAAGTGAGGTAGCTCCTCCGATCGGACACACTCCTTCGATACCATTCTATTACTTTGTGATTGATTGGGTGCACCCTCGGATTTTGATATTTTTGGGAGTGTGGCTCGAGGTGGGTGGTAGCTGCGGTTATGCGTTACCACAAGCCCAGAAGTGTAATTAGTATATCTACCCTGGCATTGCCTAGTTGTGCCGTGTCACCTACCCTAGCGTGCTTTACTACAAGTTTGATTTGTGTCGTACCTATGGAGTATCCTCTGGTGGCTTCCCGATCAGGATGGACTACGGTACTGTATAGACTATTGGCACTATATATGTGTTAAGGTGGAAAATGCAAAGCCTTAACGCTATTTTTAAGTAAGTTTACTTTACTTTAGACATTATTATAATAGCGTATATTACTACATAATAGATAGTTTAACGGATCCTTAGAGGATGGTTATCCCAAACATCCTTTGAGTTACTTGTATTTCAGTTGTTATTTCACTTGAGTTGGATTTATTGATGTAAGAATGTTAATCCTGACTCGAGTGTTTTGTGTTCTGCTTTACGCTCGGGTTAGACTGAGTGGCACAACTTTCGAGACTCACCTTTGGAGTTGGAGCGTCGTTTGGAGATCCAGCTATATCTGTTCAGCTTTCGGTGACTCGGTTGACTTCAGTGATGTATTCAGCTATTGTTATTTGACTATTATATATTGAGACTTCTTTGTATTCGAGACTTCTATTGTATCTTGTTTAACTCTAAGGTTTATCTATATAGTAGCTTCATGAACTACTATTCTTTTATTTCCACTGCTATTGTTTATTACTCTGTGTCTGTGATTCTGTTATTTGTTTACTTACTATATATGCTGAGTTTTACCAAATATAAAATAACAATCTGGTATTTTAAGCAATTCAAGTCCGGCATATGTGGATGTGAATGGTTGAAAATTTCAGGCTGTTACATTTGGTATCAGAGCTTTGGTTTTAGGCAAAGCTTAGCATATAGAGTAGATTTAATTACAGAATCATTTTCGTTCGAGCTTGAATCTCTTTCTCTTTGATTCGGTTTCCTTTGAATTTTGGAACGTTCCCCTCAGTTCCAAATCCATCCTTGTCACTCCCTATTCGTGTTTTCTTGATTCTGGAGCATCCCATAGCTCCACTGAATGATTGTGAAGGGGTGAAACTCCTTTACAACAATCATAGATTCACCGAAGATTTCTGTATCCTCGGTTTACGATGCTGCTATCTCTTGCTATACCGAATTCTATCTCTGGCGATCAAATGTCGATTTGTTCTAGAATCCTACCTTGATCTTATTTGAAGTCACAGTTGGCCAGTTTAGGTCGCCCGCGATTAATATCTGTTTATCCATCTTCCTAGTTTGAAATTTAATTATTTTATCTTTCGCTCAAACCTATCTTCTTAGCTAGAATTCTTTTGATTAGGGTCTCTCTAATTTAAATCTCTATCCTTGAATTGAAATCCATTTTCGAATCATCGAGTGAGGGAGTGTATTTGTAATTTATATAACATATTTTATAGTGTGTTGTTTGGGTTGTTGTGTTGATTTTGGTTTTCGATCGGTTCATCTGATCAACACTATCGATAGGAATTCCAAAACACTTGAACAGAGCAAACTGACACAATATTGTTTTCAAATATTGGTGAATGAAATAAATTTGTATGATTATATTATGAATATATAAGTAAATTTCCTTGAATTTAATAAGGTAATTAAATTGGTTGTTTGAAATGATAATATTTGATTATCATTTATGGTTCTATAAATGAATTTATAACATGGTTTATAAATTGATTTGGAATTTAAATGAATTTAAATCAAGAATTTGAGGATTTAATTTTCGGTGATTGCAAACTTTGGTTTTAGAATTTTAAAATGCATATTATTTAAAGGTATTTTCAAATAGAAATAGTTTCCAAAGAATTTTAAAGGGTTTTAAATCAGTACTCTCCTCTATTGTCGCCAGAAAATAATTTTGGTGATGGCAGCCGCATCATCGACATTCATTTTCGAGTTTCAGAGTGAAGAGACCTTTCAGTAGCCTTGCTACACTTTTTCTTTGGAAAAATGAATTTGATTTGAATTTCTTAAGTATGATTTGATTGTATATATAGGTATATTATTTTAAATTTATTTTGATTTGATATATATAGTACATATATATATCTCTAAAATTATTTGAAGTTAATCAGAGATTTAAATTCTCAAATTTATGATTTAAAGATGATTTAAATTATAAACAGAAGTCAAAATTTTGAATAAATATTTAAGTTTGCAATAATTGAGTTGGGAAAATTTTTCTTGTATAATACCCAATTTCATTTTAATACAACTTACCTAAATTATTCAGAACTTGAATATGTAATTGGATAATATACAATATAAAATGAATTTATAAATAAAATTTGAGTATTTATAATAAATTTTATACGCTTAATTTTAATTATAAATGTTAATAGAAAAAATAGAATAATAAGTTAATTGAATAATAAATGAGATAAATAAAATAAATTTTGTTTTGAAGAAATTAATAAATTGAAATTAGATCAACTAAATGAAATATTATTGAATAAATAAATTTAAATTGAAATTTATATGGTTTATTTAATTGTTTTATTCTGTTTTTCAATCTATTTTCTAGCTATTTCTATTCTCCTACCTCCTTCCTTTTCGGGGACGAAAAGTTTTGAGTGGGGGAGAGTGTAACGACCCGTAAATTTTAAATAATTTTATTTCTTTTATTTATATATTTAATTGAAATTTGTGAAATTTAAAAAATAAAATTTTGAAATTTAAATTTAATATTTGGAATGCGTCTAGTTAAATATAGCAACTGGCAAATTTTGGTCGAATAATTTAGATGTCCTATCGGTCGCTAGAAATTTAGTTTAAAATAGTTAATAACAGCTGAATTTAACAGTGTTCCGAAACCTAAATATGTCAACATGAGAAAATTTATTTAGAACACTCTGAATAAGACTGCGTAATCCGTTTCACGAAATTCGAATGTTTCTAGCTCCGTTCGGATTTTTTTGTACGGGATAGCAACGTATATCAATGTCCGTATGGACTTTTGATAGGAAAGTCCTGACACAGATATTTCTGTTTCCTCTTGTCCATCTCATCGTGCTGATCACCGTGATATATTCATTGGTGTATTTCGGAGTCCAGTGCGCGATGGAATCAACAGAATGCAAAGTGTGACGATTTGCTAAATTGGGTCCATTTGCAATTTTGTGTCCTCCATCTGGTTCAGCTTGCTATGTTAATCACGGATATAGTTTGTGTCCTCTTCCATTTGTCAATTGGGACACCCAAAAGTCAAAATACGAAAGGACACAAAAATGTTTCGGTGTTCACGTATAATTTCATTTTCTTTCGTCTCTGAAACTTCCATTTTGAAATATATGTTCTTCTTCCTTGCTAACCTCTCTCTCCCCTCTTCCCACTCTCCATCAACTTGCGGCCATCTCCAACAAAAAAACTGCCGCCACCACATAACTCCGACAACCCACCTCGTCGACCCATCCTCCGCCTACGCATCAGCTCGCGTCAAAAATCTCTGATCTTCCCACCAACGTTCCCAAGCAGCCTCAACTCAGACCCACTGCCACGATCCATCGGCCGCCCGCGTGAACCCCTCTCCTCCTTCCCTCGCCAATGCAAGCCTTCTGTCGACCATCTCCGACCACACAGTCATGCATGCAAGCATCACTTCGGCAAACTGCAGCCGCTTCCAAACTCCGCGGCCTCAACCATCTCAACCCCTCCTCGACAACCGCCTCCACCTCGGCTGCCCTGCTTCTCCGCCTAGCCTAGATTTTGGTTTTTGTTTGTAAGGTATAATATATATTTCGTATGTTAATTTGTTGCTGTGAGATGAATTAGTGATATATAAAAGTTTTCTTTTTTTATCTGTAATGTTTTTTTAGGTTGGTGGTCTATATATAAAGTTATACATTGTTAGCTTATATATATGTTGAAACTTTGGAATGCTTGCATGAGTATATATGATATACGTTATATAACTTAGTGCGGTATATATATATATATATAAGTCTATTTATACATCATTGTATATAGAGTTAATATAGAATATATATTAGTTTATGGGAGTTGCAGTGTACATATATATAAGTGTATTGGTATAGTACGTATATATATATTTGCTTTGAAAGCTACAGTTTTATGGCTGAACGATATTTTTATTACATATATTTTATAATATGTTACTAGGTATATCTTCGCATAGTATAGATTTCAAAGCAGATGAAGTATGTTTGTTTATGCTATGTATATCAAGTTTATATGTGTTTTGTTTATATGTTTTACCTGTTGTGGTTATAAAGTTGTACCGCATACTTTAGTCCAATGTATGATTTTAACAATAATTTATATAGTCTATATTTGATTTGCTGGGTTCGCATATATTATATATATAAAGTTGATATTGAATTATACTGTATAAGTATGGTTTCTGTTGATTATTTATAGAGGTTGCAAGAAATTATATTATTTTCAAATTATAATTTTTGCTTCTCTTTCCTTTGCTGCCTTTAAAAATGTGACATCAGTTTATATATCTTAAAGTATATATATATATAGTTATCTTGATTTGGATATAAACACTGACCTTAGAAATATAAAAAAAAGGCATGTATATATATTTGCTTTGATACATAAGTTTATTTTAAAGCAATGATTATATATATATATATATCTTTTTGTCGGCATATATTATATGGATTTTGAAAGATAATTTACGACTTAATTCATGTTGGTGTTTAAATTGTATATATATTATTTTAAATATAATTTCCAAATTTAATATTGGCTTAAGTGAATAATATAATAAATGATATATATATATATAATTCGTTTCAGTCTATAGCAAACATATTCTGGTTGCTCCATCGATTCCTATTTATCAGCTTCGATTGTCGAATTCGTGCCAATCTTGCTATGCTTTAGAACTCGTGCTTGGATTCGTAACTCGTCTCATTCTCGTTCATCTCTAGCCTCAAAAGGTGAGTAATCACTCAGATTAACGTTTTTATATTTATAAAATTTGATTTCAATTGAAATATGCTGTAGTTAGTTATTTACATTGTTATATATATGCCATTATCTGTATCTATTCACCTGTGACATCTGACACCATTATCTGTTATTTATATTGATGATATACGCCTGATATATTATTATCATATTTGTTATCACTCTGCAAGTTCCCAGTTAGTATAGAATTCACTATGGGTTAAAATGATACATACCCGAAAGATCGGTAGAATAGGAGAAAATCGTTATGGGTTGAAATGATAAACCCAAGCGATTTTCATTGGCATTGAATTTAGGATTGTGGGTTGAAATGATATATACCCGTGTATAAATTAAATTACGGATTGAAATGATAAATATCCGTAACACTTGCCCATAGGATAGAAAATTATATACAGACACCGTTGGTCTATATATATAAATACTTTGAAATGATTTCTATGGTTTTTGGAAAGAAATATATGGTTTTATAAAAATATTGATTTTAGATATTATATATGTTATTTTATATATAGTTAAATTCTTGATTTTAAGCTATGTATAAATTTGTTTTAATATAAAATAAGTTAAATAATAGAGTTTGATTTTATTAAAATATGATATGGTTAAGTATTTATTTAAATTATAACTAGAGTTTATGATGATTTAATAAATTAAGGTTGAGAAGATGGATTTGACATTTCTTTAAATTGTATTTAATTAAGAATTATATTTTATTTAAATCGATCTAAACTTATGGACTTTGAGGTTTTTAAAAGATACAATTTTATAACTTGATTTTTGGTTTAAGGAAATTAAATGAATATTCCAAGTTAATTAAATTGCAGGAAATATTTAATTTATTGAGATTAGAGGTTGATTTAAATGATATTGAATTTTATTAAGTGAATATTTCAAAACTAAATAATAATGAAGTTAAATTGAGATATAAATGAAATTATCAAATCTAGTTTTGAAATGTTAAATATTTAAAGCTTTGAAATATGTTGAAATTGAAATGGTATATATTGTGAATCAAATCTGTGTTTAAAATCGATATAATTTGAAATGGTTTATTTAGAAACTGAATCAAATTGAAATTGATGATTTGAGATTTGATTAAATTCGAATTTTGGAATTCGAGTTGATTGGAATCGATTTGTGAAATTTAAGGAAGCTATTTTTATATAAAGCATTTTTAAACTATATCTAAAACTATTTATATTTTACTTTATAAATTATTTTAATATAAATCATTTCAATATAAATTATATTTTATAAACTATTTTAACTTATAACTATTTTATATAAACTATTTTTATTTTATAAACTATTTTATTGTACATACTATTATTAATATCTAAACTGTTTAAGTGGCGTGGAAGTTATGTTTTCAAAGTATTATGTTTGAAAGTGTTATAATTTCAAGTGTTTGGTTTCAGAAGTGTTATAACTTTGAAATGCTAGGATTTTTTTGGAAATAGATATATTTGAAGAGAAAATGATACCGTTTGATATGGGTTTTAAATGGAAATGATATTCTGGTTTTAAAGTATAAACTATTTTGAAATGACCGTGGTGTTATAATAACGTTTGGTTGTTAAAGAGACCGGGATCGGATATGGGCATACTCTCTGTCGATACCGAAAACCACTTTAACAACTGTGTACGCGGTGGAGATTCTAGAATGAAGTAGGATGGTGGCGACGATCCTATATGAGGTATATACGTGGATCCGACTCCCGTGAGTTGGCATAAGGTGGTTAAAACAGGAGCAATTATGGGCCAAGTGAGGTAGCTCCTCCGATCGGACACACTCCTTCGATACCATTCTATGGTATATATTGTGAATCAAATCCTATGGTACTGTATAGACTATTGGCACTATATATGTGTTAAGGTGGAAAATGCAAAGCCTTAACGCTATTTTTAAGTAAGTTTACTTTACTTTAGACATTATTATAATAGCATATATTACTACATAATAGATAGTTTAACGGATCCTTAGAGGATGGTTATCCCAAACATCCTTTGAGTTACTTGTATTTCAGTTGTTATTTCACTTGAGTTGGATTTATTGATATAAGAATGTTAATCTTGACTCGAGTGTTTTGTGTTCTGCTTTACGCTCGGGTTAGACTGAGTGGCACAACTTTCGAGACTCACCTTTGGAGTTGGAGCATCGTTTGGAGATCCAGCTATATCTGTTCAGCTTTCGGTGACTCAGTTGACTTCAGTGATGTATTCATCTGTTGTTATTTGACTATTGTATATTGAGACTTCTTTGTATTCGAGACTTCTATTGTATCTTGTTTAACTCTCAGGTTTATCTATGTAGTAGCTTCATGAACTACTATTCTTTTATTTCCGCTGCTATTTTTTATTACTCTGTGTCTATGATTCTGTGATTTGTTTATTTACTGTATATGCTGATTTTTGCCAAATATAAAATAACAATCTGGTATTTTGAGCAATTCAAGTCCGACATATGTGGATGCGAATGGTTGAAAATTTCAGGCTGTTACAACACCCTTACTCTCAACCATGGCCGAGCCTACACCATGCATGCCCGAACCCTTTCTATGCATGGCTGAACCCACTTAAGGCCTTGAGGCCTTAAAGACTTCTTTTTCTTAGTTAAAAGCAAGGATCTAATGTCATATTCAAGTGTTAATGGGAGTTTGAGTTAAAAGTGGATAGCTTTTTATGAGTAAAAGCTCACTTTTTATGTAATGCTTGTAACTTTGTATTTGTTGTTGTTTAGTTGATAAATTTGTTGTTGTTTGGGTGAATATGATATTGAGTTGAATATACATATGTATGCTTGTATGTGATGTTTGGATTAGACTTGAAAGTTGAGTTTAAATGTTCTAAATGATGAAAAGGTACGAATTTGCTTATAGTTGTTAGTATGGCTTGTAAATGGATGTTATGAACTTGTGATAGTTAATGTATGCTAAAATGAAGTAACTCGTAGAGTTTTTGTTTTTGCGGCACCTAGATCCTTGGTTTAAACTTGATTTCACTTAAGTATTGTGTTTGAAAAAGTTTACAAGTTTTAAACTTTGATTTTGTTTTCTTAAACTTTTTACTAAGTTTATAAAGTTGTTATTGTATAAAAAGATAAAGATTTTAAAACTATTTGATATAAAAGCAAGTTTTGAAATTTTGGATCATATAGCGATAGACGCTATAAATGCAGTTCGTGAAAGCATGCTCTTTTTGCAAATTAAATTTTGTTTTCATCTTGGACATTTTTGGGAAGTGTTGTCAAACTTATTATAACTATTTAAAAGTAATTTTTATTTATTTATTTAATGATTATCTAATTAATTAATTTAATAAAGGTGATTAGTACTCAACTAATTAATTAAGGTAATTAGTACTTAACCATTAGTTAATAAAGTAATTAGTACTTAAGTACTAATCAAATAAGATAAGTATAATTAGACTATTAATTAAAGGTTAGTTATTATTTAATTATCAATTAAGAGTTAATTATAATTTAATTATTAATTAAGAAGGATTAGTTATTAATTAATTATTTATTATAAAAGGGCTCACTTATTTATTAATTACTAATTAATTTAAGATTTAATTAAGACTTAATTAAGATTTAAATTACTATCAAATAAAGATTTAAATTATTATTTAGTTTTTAATTAAAGATTACTTACGGTTTGATTATTTATTTAAAGATTAACTATTATTTAATCATTTATTTAAAAGATAATTATTATTTAAATATTTATTAAATAGTTAATTATTGTTTAATTATTAATTAAGGGTTTAATCATTATTAAATATAAAGTTTAAATATTATTTAATTATTAAATACAAAGTTTAAATATTATTTAATTATTAAATAAAAGTTTTAAACTACTTTATTTCTAAAGATCGGTTTTGTTTTCAAAGAAACTATCTTTTGAATAATATTTTAAATTCAAGGGATTTCTTTATCGATTACCTTTAAGTAACCACAATTGAATATGAAACCCAATGACAACTGTTTAGCAGAATAAAATACTATTTTGCTAATTAAGTTATTGGACATTCATTTGGTAGAATAAATCACCGCTCTACCATAATTCACCAAGTAGATTATGTTGACATCTATTTTAAGCAGAATAAAAACCCAGTTCTTCAATTATGGTGACTTGGACATTTACCTATATGTTCATTGTTGGTTATTGGTTGATCTCCTTTACATATCTTCTCGTTATGTAAATATCCATGTTATAACTTGGAAAGTTAAACTTAATCAAATGTGAACCATTATGGTCGCTAAGCCTCTTTTCGAACTTATGAAGTCAATTATTTAAATTTTATCCTTTTTGAAAATGGTTTAAAATTATTATCGTTTTAAATAAGATATTTAAAGGATAATTAAGCAATTATTTTATCAAAAACATTTGAAGTTAATTTAATACTTCTGAAATGATGGTTTAAAATCATTGTTTTGCTAATGGGGTTTAAAGATAATTAAGTGAAGAATGTTTGAATAATAGCTTGCTTATTTAAAGGTGTTTTAATAATTGGTTTTCTCAAAGGTACTTTATTGATTAAAGCTTATTAAAGAAGTTTTGTTTTAAATAAGAAAAGTTTATAAAAGGAGTTCTATAAATTGAAAAGAGATCTTGAAATTTGGGAAAGATTTTTATAAATGGTTTGAATATTTATGAAAGAGTTTTATAAGTGATTTGGATATTTATAAAAGAGTTTTACAAAAGATTTTAGATATTTATAAAAGGGTTTTATAAATGGTTTTTGATATTTATAAAAGAGTTTAATAAATGGTTTTGGATATTTATAAAGAGTTTAAATGGATTTGGAATTTCTGTAAAGGATATTTTTATAAATTAAAGCGATTTATTAAAAGGATTTGTTGAAGAAATTTATAAAAGAATTTGAGATGGGGTTTCCCTTAATTGACCTTCTTAATTATGGTGGTGTGGAACTTTCATTCCATGCTTAACACCAAAGGAATAATGTTTAGGGTTATTCTTATCTCTAATTTAATTAACATTTGTTTTGATCCTTTTGATATGATTTTGAAATAAGAAATCTTTCATAAATGTTTTATGAATATGATTATGCTGGTGGGATGAGTATATGAATATTTTGATAAATATTTTGGAAAGAGATTTAAATAAATGAAAGATTTATTTTAAGGCTTAGTGGTTGCTATGGAAATCATTTAATCTCTGGATTGTTGTTTGATTTTTCATTTGATAGTTAAATAACCGACTATCAAATCTTGGCTAGTTTTAACTTAGGAAGTAAATAAAAAGCTTCAGTGTTCATACGGCTTGAGTTCCCACGGAAGAACTCATTCGTGTGAAACGTCTACAGCATTAAGGGATATATTAGAGATAACTTTGGGACTCTGGTATGGTCTGCTTACTTCTAAAACAACCGGGAATGAGTCAACCAGAAATTATCGGTTGTTGGTTTGGAGAGACCGGGATCGGATATATTATCCGAAAACCACTTCGAACCAACTTTTGCGTTCGAGTGGAAGACATCTTGAAGATGTTTGAAGATAGAGTTCTTTGAAGTGCAAGGGCTACTTGCTACTAATCCTGAGAGTGATTCCAAAATGGATGTAGTAGAGGTATGTCTTTGGTCTCGTTCAGACCTAGAATGAACTTGTATGGATGAATGTTGGAATTGCATTTCTACCAAGAAGGCAGCGTTAGCATTCTAAGATGGTTTGCTAAAAGAGAAGATAAATTGTTACTGTGACGCCCCACCTCTATGCTCATAATAACAAAGAGTATTAAAAGAAATACTGTCTATTATTACGAAGAATAAGGCTGGATAGGAGCGACCATCCGTAATTGGCCTTACACTAATATTGGTTATCTCGATAGGAGTGGTATATACTTTTTATTTTTCATCAATTATTTATTTACTCCCATCGACATATCCAATTATCAGTATAAAACAAATTACGATAGTTCATAATAGTTTAGGACATTAGATATAACAATAACACAGATAATATAAATGCGGAACACAGATTAACAAAAATCTCATATATATATAACCGATGTCAGTTACAATATAGTTGACACGATACATATGATACAACTACAACTGTCGACTCTAGAAGTTATATACACAAGTACATTATCAACTAATATACATGAATACATATCGTTCTATAGAATGACACGACTACGACAAAAGGACAATGACAACTTCAGAAGATGTGAAAAGTCTTCAAATCCCGAACAGCAACTCAAAGAAGAAAATCTACAACCTGAAATAACTCGGGTCTGACCCGAGTATTACATTCAAAAGAAAATAATACCCAGGTCAGTCTAATTCAAACCAGTTTATTAGTGCATATGGGCAGTAATAATTTAAATAGACGACAGTCACAATAATTCCCGTCTATCCGATTCTTTAAACGAAGAAACCGGATAACGGTCAATATAACACTTAACAGTGTTTAACAAAAATCAGAAGATTTAAATCATCAACAGAGATAAATAAACAATTTATCAAATCGACTTAATCAATTTAAAACTGTCAAATCTGATAGGGCTGCAGTACACGCACGCGTGTACTGCCTCGCCACTATTGCGGGAGATACACAAAAGCTCAGTGAAAGTCACAATTGATCACTAGGTCAAACCCCGAAATCGGGTTCACTCAAGAGCAATAAAATAATGTCACAAGGTCAAATCCAAATCGGATTCAACTCAGGTGTAATTCGAAAATCAAATTCGAATACAATCAAGTGGTCAAAACAGTCTACACAGATTCAAGGAGGCACCAAACAACACACAAAGTGCAAAGTGTTCAAGACTGGTCAGAGAAACCATGATGCATCTCGTTTCAAACATGCAAAGGAACAATGGAGTATAAACCCAGTATCAACAATATTTGGAGTGAATGCAAGACAGTGGCCAGAAACTGCAAGGGTAAAACTGCACCCAAATACAAATGTCACGAGTAAAGACCAGACAACATGGCTCAGGTGGGACTGCACATACAACAGGTGCAGCCACCATGGCAACAAGTACGACAGGGATGAGCAGATGCAAGTGAAACAAATCAACAAACAAAGGAACCAGACCCAAGATCAAAACAAGTGTGCAGGTCAGAACAGCAATGACCAAGGCTACAGTATACAAACTCGAGCTTATAATGAACATAAGATGGCCAGAGACGAAGCTCACAGGGGCCAGAAATTAAGGCATGCAACCATACAGTAACAACAACTGATGAACAAAGATAAATACACTACAGAAACTAAGTTCAGTGCTGCAGACATGGTTCAAGATGAAATACCAAATGAAACAAGGAACCAGACCTCAATATAGTAATGATAGCAGACCTGAATGCAATGAAGACAATGCTTGAAACTGTGCAAGTACAAAATGATGCAAAAAGATAGGTATCAGACTCCCCACCGAGAAACAATGGATCAAAGAAAAGTTCGAATTCAATGCAGACGCAAACAGGTCGAGATGAACAATTTGAAAGTAAACAAATTGTGAAAATATACAGAAGTCAAGTCTAACAGCCAAAGTTCAAATGACTCAAGTGAAGGTCCAAGACCACAGACCGGAGTTCAAGTAATTTCAGAAGATACAACATGAACAAATGGTCATCAAGCTATTGCAAATGAAATCAACCCAGACTAAACAAGCCAATGAATGACCAGATGAACCAATGATAACAGTGTACATTACCAGAATCAACATCTTTGAAGTGAATGCAACTACAGAGATGTACAACTCGTAAATGAACATGTACAAGTGAACACATGCAAATATAACAGTGATGAACAGAAACAGTGAAAATTTCAAAGCCGTGAGCATCATTTAACCCACCCCGAAATCACAAGGCCAAAAGCATAATATCAACACAGTTAAAACCAAGTCGTGGCCCACCTCAAAGTGAACAAAGAAGTCAAATTTCAAGACTTGGCCAAAGCATCAAAATATCGCATAAACAGAGTCGAGCAAAATAACATTGCCAAACTCGATTCTGAAAATCAACAAAGTTGTGAGTGACCCAAAATCAAACCAACAAGAAAATGCAGACAACTACAAATCGACTTCGTTCAAACGAGATCAAAGGAACGAAGTCAAAGTGACCTCGCAAACCAACA
Organism: Allium fistulosum; assembly: GCA_030737815.1. NCBI lineage: Eukaryota > Viridiplantae > Streptophyta > Magnoliopsida > Asparagales > Amaryllidaceae > Allium > Allium fistulosum. The sequence continues at coordinate 335,556,905 of CM060906.1, forward strand.
GTGCCAGAAAACCCAGACAAACAAGGAGTTGAACTATACCACAGTTTAAAATCGCATAAAACAGAGAAACCGACTGCATTCAAAAGATTGGCTTGAATTAGATGTGAGTGATGGACACTCACCTTAGTTTGAAGAACACAATTTGACGTCGCCGCCGAGGACAGCTTAAAAGTCGACCGATCAACCACGCAAGGAAAACGAGTAGAGTCGAGCGTCGTTCGATCATGTTGTTGGATCTGACGCCTTCGATTACACGGAGCTCTAGTTTGAGGGATGAAGGAGAGGGGCGAAGCAGCCACCATTTTTTCTTTTCGATCGATTTGAATAATTTTAGGGTTTCGAATCAATAAGGGGGAGCGGGTCAATCTTTATCACGACATCCAGATAAACAAGGGCCTCTATTCAATTTTTAAAGCCCACTTCTGTTCAACAATTTACTAAGGGATTTAACCCAATCTTTTATTAAAGAATTATACAAATCTAAAAAGAATTCCAATCGATTCAAAATTGCAACAGTAATCAACAACCAGTTTAATCGTCATTTTGACGATAAATACTTGTTGTAAAATTCAGGGTTGTTACAGTTACCTCATGAACCTCACATCCCAGAAATGGCTAAAACAGGGTAGATGCGGCAGGGCTATTCTAACGACCTGCAAATTTATCGGTTTGATAAATTTCATTTACTTTTAAATATTCAAATATAAGGATTTTTAACATTGATTATGTTGTCTTGAATAGTAAATAATAATGGTAACCTTATATTGAATAAGTATTCACAAAAATATATATTTCGGAAAAATTCAATAAAATGATCGAAAACTGTTTTTATCAATAAACAACTTTATAATTATCAGAAGCAGAAGTCGCACACGAAGATGGATACATACACTTATTTATCCATTTAAATAAGGATACGAAATAAAATTATTTATTTTATTTTTGGGAAATAAAATGTTTTTATGACATCATCAATAATGGCATCATATTTAATAACTGATTATGAATTTAAATTGAGATTTAGTGATTTAATCATTATTCAAATAATTTTTTTAAATGATAATAATTCATTTTAATTAGTTATGAAAGGATAATAAATCATTTATAATAGTTTTATAAAGATATATACTTGATTTGAAAATATAAGAAAATTCGTTTCGCTTTATCGATATAACAACACTTTTTGTAAACATTTGTTTAATATTAATTTATATGGTTTTATAAATCAAACATAATCATTTTAATTAGTTAAAAACAATTAGAAATTAGTTTTCAAATTTTGTTTACATTTATATGTAAATTAATTTATAAGTGAAAATATGATCGAGAATCGGCTTCCCGATTTTCAACGGTTTTCACGATTTTCAACGGTTTAACGAATGAAAGTTGGTCAAAGTTGTTGCAACTTGTTCATTTGTCTTATGCACATATATAACATACACATGCACACCCTATCATATGCATAAACACATATATACATACAAATATACATATTCACTTTTATATATATATATATATTACAAAAGATCTAAGATATTTTTACATAAACTTCATCCTTAAGCAAACCAAAGTCAAACTCTTACACACATCAACTTCCACACATGGAGGCACAAGGGGTGTGGCATTGTCGTGCGCCTTGAGGTGATGAGGGGGTGTGACCAAGGGCATTTTGGTCCATGCACATTTGGATATTTATTTACAAAAAATTTCCTATAAATACCCATCCATTCTTTCATAATTTTAACACTATTATTCATCTTCTTCTTTCTCATTCTAAAGCTATTTTAGTGGCTTCTCTACTTCTCTACTTAGGAAAATTATGAAGAAAAATTAGCAAAAAGAAAAAATAAATTTATATAAGTATATATACATTAGCAATCAACTTCAAAACAAGCTCAAATCACTCCACATCTCCACTCAAAACTCACGGCCACCACCTCCATCACCATTGGCCGAGAGCTTCACCGCTTCTTTGCTAAGGCCGTGGCTTTTCAAGGGTCCCGGGCTCGATTCCATAGGCTCCACTGCCATCGTAGCGAAGGTATAGCGAATTTACACAAGGTTAGAAACGAATTTAAGTGAGAAACTCTATTTATATTATGATATTTTGGATGATATATATGTTTGGCTATACTTGGTTGTGATGATTGTGAACCATGTTTGTATATGATAATAGGTTTGTTTAGATGTGTAAATGATTCACGTTTAATACTCGTCAAATATCACAAAGGAAATCACTTTCCTTTAATAAATGAAATGGTGTATATAAGATTGTTAAACCCTTTTAAAATGATTTAGAAATGTTTTATAAACATTTAAAAGTGTTTCGACAAAGTTTGGAAAGGATAAGAAAATTGAGTCAAAAATAGATGCGTCGCGTAACGGTAGTTCGCGATTTTGTGCCATAATAGTTTTAATCCATTTATATGATGGAATCTGAATCAGGATTCTTTGGAATAAGAATTTTCCTAACTTAATAATCATAGTTTTCAAACAAAAGGAAAGGATAAAGGTTTAGTTTAGTAGATTTTGAAATATAAGCAAATCAATTTTTCAAAATAGTCGCGCTTTGGGAGTTTGAAAACCAAGATGATAATTTTTTTTAAATTGATGTTTTTAATTCTTTAAAAATATGGAATAAATTTTATAAATATTTTAAAAAGAGATTTGAGTTATAAAAATTAATTTCCATATGATATAAAAGTTTTTTTGATTAAATAAGCCTTAAAAGCACTGTTCGTAGCACTATTCGCTGCACTTTTTGCAACGGTTTTTAATAACTTTAGAAATATGGCTTTAAATTTAAGTATTCTTTCCCAAATATTTTATAAATGTTTTTAAATAAATAATTAAGTATTTTAAAGGTAATGTGGATGTATTATAACTTATTTTGAAGAGTTTAAATAAATGATTTAAAGAAAAGCTGTTATAATCAAATGATTTACTCTTGGCTCTAAATGCCGCTGAGTAGACAATCTATTCGTGAGATCCAGATGTGAGGTGCTTGAACAAAGGGAATGTTTAGGAGCAACCAGTGCCTTGGCTCAGTTGGCCTTTTTCCTGGGTGAGGAATAGATAAGGTCGAAATGTCGGAAACGAGGCAAGTATAAAAGATTTAAAATTTTCCAAATTTAATACAACTTGGATTATATAGAAATAGTCTTCTTATACTTGGTATTAAATTCCATGGAGGGAACCCGTACTATCCATGTGAATTTAAAAGGTAATTTCACCATCATTCGACGGATAGTAAAGAGAAATATAGAAATTGATGTTGAGTAGAATTAGTATAGTTTATATCGACCCTTTTTACTCAAGAAGGTTTTGCAATGTGATTTATGAGAAATGATTTCGATTTAGTATTTCCAAAGTTAAAGAGAGGTTTAATGATTCCGTATATATTGGAAAAGAATATGATTTAAAGATTTATATCTCTAAAAGAGATATTTTATTTGATAAAAGATATTGATAAATGAAATGATAATCACCCTCAAACTTAACATGTTTTATCGATGATTGGTTCGAAGGAACTGGGATCAGATTTAGGTGATTCCTATCCGAAAACCACTTCGAACCAATTTATGTGTTCGAAGGTGAAGACATGGAATGATAATAAATAAATGAAGGGCTGCTTGTCACTGATCCTCGAGGAAAATTTCTCATATCATATATATATATGGCAGTAGTATCTTCATTTGATCATCGATGCAAGGGCTACTTATTACTGATCCTAGGGATGATTCACGACAAGATTTAGTAGGAGAGTTCCATCAGTTTATCCTACTCTTGGACAAATTGTATGAAAAAATGTCTGACATTGTATTTCTAAAATGCACGTACTTTGATTTTTACAAACATACATTTGTTTAGTGGTGTAGGAGGTAAGTCTCCTATACTTAACACCCTTCTCTGAGATGTACGAGCTCAAAGGTTGTACATTTATGGAAATCAATAGTATGTGATGGAATTGGCAATGTGGCATTCAAAGTGGAATGTGCTATGTGAAAGGTAATCATTACCTCGGGCCTCATCACCCGGAAAAGGCTTAAACAGGGCATGTTGTAAGGCTATGTGGTTCGCAACCATTAGGGTATGGTCGTCACCTTTCTAGATTACCCTCTATATATCGGGCATGTTGTGTATGCTTAGAGAGCTCTCGAATGGGTTTGGAATGACTAGGGTGATGTCATATTCGATTCTATCCTCCACCAGAAGGGTCTACAGGTAGGCCGGTCTTGCCAGGTGCAGTAGTTTCAAAGGCGTTGATCCTCGGTACATCCCTCTAGAGATGTAATGTACGGAAGATAGTTCCTTACCTACCATTGTATGGAAATCCATTCTCCAATAAGTGCCTTCGGACTTTATTATAGAACCTATTATGCTGGAATTTAATCAATGTAACAATTTCGGTTAAGATTATATAAGTTTACTTGAAAAGTGTTTTCAAAAAGGATGTCATTAATAATAATAATATTACCAGATTTTGCATAGTAAAGATTTTGGTTATCATAAGGTAAAAACATGTTCCGTGTTTATGTGCGGCGTGGTCTTTTGGGATACCCTTTCTTTTCAAATATCTGTATTTTGAGTTTCTCACACCAGTCTCATGAGTGACCCAGAGTTTATTTTCTCTTCCCTTAAACTCTAGGTGCCATATTTTTTCAAGCAGCCAAGTATTCAGGTTTAACTTGGAGCATTGTGATGGAGCTTGAAGTCTGGAGTTGAAGATATTCCTGTAGATAGTTCTCCATTTCCATTTCTTCTACATTAGTTACTGACTGTATTCAGCATGTATAAGGACAGAGATTTATAACTGTCCAGGCTGATTTATAAGATAGACTCTGATAAATGTATTTCAAATTTCCGTTGTAAAGATATATATATTGAACTAATATATGTTATTCCATTTGTGTAAATTATGTTCTGTCTTTATTTTCTTTTACCCCATGATGATCTGCCTCTCCGACACTTGGATTTGCAGCATGTGAATGCCGAGGATGTATCTGTGTCGATTTCCGAGGGTCAAAAGGGCGGGTCGTCATATTTGGTATCAGAGTGTAGCTTGAGCGAACATCTAAGCCTGATAGGGGTAAATTCTCATCAAAGATAGGGTTAGTAATACCATAGCATGAGTAACTCATTAAAGATAGGGTAAGTGGCACCCTAGAATGAGTTGAGAGTATTATGTAAGAGCGCATATTCACTAATGTTATATAAAATGATTTTTGTGTTGGAAATTGCTGAATGAAATAATTTTACCTAGGATTATATTTTGAATATAAAGGAATATCTTTCAAAAGATATAGTTATTTATGTAGTGTTTGGTTGTTTAAGAAATGGTAATATTCCGTTATTGATTAATTGGTTGTTTGATTTAAAAGTTTAAATACGAACACCTTGTGAATTAAGTTTCATGATTGGACTATAAGGTGTTTGATAATAATGTTGGTTGAGGAAATGAATTTATATAAGATAATAAATGAGCATGTTGTACAAAATTGTGTTTTACAAAAATAAACGATATATAGTGATATTTTGAAATAATAAAATTGGTATTTGAATTCTTAAGAAAGTTGATTCAAAATAAAAGTTATTTTGAAAAGGAGTGTTTTAACCAATAAGTTCATCATTTATTATAAAGGAAATACAGTTTTAAAGAAAATGGTTTGTAGAAAAGAATTATAAAAGTAATATTTTATAAATAAAGTAGTATATTTATAAATGGTGTTTTATAAATATTAAAGATGGATTTGTGATTGATATTTTGTACATAGATTTATAAAAGGGATTTTATAAATAAAGGAGATTTAGAAAGGAATAGATTTATAAACGGAATTTTATAAATAAAAATATTTTATAAAATGATGTTTTATAAAATAGAAAGGAAATTCAAAACATAGTTTTATAAATATGGAAACTGATTTGTGTTGAGATTTAAGTATATATTTTATAGAGAAAATACTTTCACATTTAAAAAGTTAAAATAATATTTTAAAGGAATGTTTGGAAAGTGATATTTTTCAAATGAAGATTAATGACTTTAAAAAGTGATTTAAAATGTGCTAAGTGATGAAAACATAGATTTTAACGTTTTTTGTTCTAACAAATATTTTCGTGAAAGTGAGAAAGACGTGAACTATAACATTGTTGTTATAATAAGTGATTTTCGAAAGGAGATGTTTTATATAGTTACGAGATTTATTCATATCCTATATTTTATGTATAGATTAGGGGTGGGTAATTTGTATCCATTTTTAAGTTGAGAATGTCATTCATTCAAGGTCTAAGAGGTAATGATACCCCAACTTGATCGGCTTCATTGTTAACAAACTAATAATTTAAGTTCGACATCGAAAATTAATATTAAGTATAATTAATCGGATCTCTATACTACTATTTTTAGGTTGTCGTAGCAATGTTTTACACAACATTAATTTTTACCCAAAAAGGTGGAAAATATGAAGCTTTCCTTAGGGATTTTTACAGATTTAAGTATATAGAGGTATTTTATGTGTATTTAAATTAAAATAACTTCTTTGGAAAGAAGATAATTTATCAATTTAATGAACTATTTGAAAGTGGGTTTTAAGAAAAAGTTATGAAATGTTTATATAAAATAAGTTGTTTACAAAAAGATTTTGAAAACATTTGTAAAAATAAATATGTTATAATAAAAGAGATTTATTATAATTTTAAATGGAAAAGATATTTATCTTTTGGAATGAAATATTTTCCTTTGAAAAGAGATATTTGGAAATAAATATTTTAAAGTGATTATATATATAAAGAAGCATATTTATAAAAATATTTGAATAAAAGATAAAAGTTTTATGAAATGTTTTAATAAAAATTTTTTGGGAAGAACGTATAAGATACGTGGATTGTTTCGTCGCATGATTTTAATCGAATATTCGAGTATGGAACTTTGAGGTGTTCACACCAGTCCAAATAAAAATTTATCACTCAATTCTTGACGGCGGACATTGATGAGGGTTTATAATTGGGTACTTGAGTTTTCTATCATAGTTGAGAGCTATGCAAGCAAAGCAAGGGTTTCTGATAAAAAAAACCTGATTAGGGTTCGCACTAGAGAATTAAAGGATCAACACTAGTTCGGAAGTGAAGTTGTGTATACTAATAGGAGATTGAATCAAATATTGCGTACGGATGATCTGTATACATCATACGAGTGTAAGTTTAAAAATAAATATTTTGGGCAAACACCTTTGGGTTTTGCGTTGTAATTTCGAGGACGAAATTCTTTTAAAGGGGAAATATGTAACGACCCGCAAATTTATCAATTTGATAAATTACATTTATTTTTAAATATTCAAATATAAAGCTTTTTAACACAGATTATGTTGTCTTGAACAATAAATAATAATGGTTACCATATTTTGAATAAGTATTTACAAAAATACATACTTTGGAAAAATATCGATCAAATGTTCAAAAACCGTTTTATCAATAAACAGCTCTATAATTATCAAAAGTCATGCATGAAGTTAGATACATACGCTTATTTATCCTTTTAAAAAAGAATATGAAATAAAATTATTTATTTTATTTTTGGGAAATAAAATGTATTTATGACATCATCAATAATGGCATCATATTTAATAATTGATTTATGAATTTAAATTGAGATTGAATGATTTAATAATTATTCAAATAATTGTTTTTAAATGATTATAATTCATTTTAATTAGTTATGAAGTGATAATAAATCATTTATAAAACTTTATAAAGATATATACTAGATTTGAAAATATAAGAAAATTTGTATCGCTTTATTGATATAACAGCACTTTTTGTACATAATTGTTTAATATTAATTTATATGGTTTAATAAATCAAATATGATCATTTTAATTAGTTAACAATGATAAGAAATTAGTTTCAAATTTTTTTTTACATTTATATGTAAATTAATTTATAAGTGAAAATGTGACCGAGAAACGTCTTCACGATTTTCAACGGTTTAACGAACGGAAGTTGTTCAAAGTTGTTGCAACCTTGTTTATATGTCTTGTGCACATATATAACATACACATGCACACCCTAACATATGCATGAACACATATATACATACAAATATACATATACACTTATATACATATACATATATATATATATTACAAAAGATCTAAGATATTTTTACATAAACTTCATCCTTGAGCAAACCTGTAACGATCCCGGATTTTATATAAATTTAAATTGATAATTAATTTGATTTTTGAATAAAAAATTTGTGAAATTAATTGGTAGATTGATTTGAGTTTCTCCAAATTCAAATAAAATATGTGTTAATCACTTTAATTTAAATCTTGTATATATATGTGAATATATATGTATATGTGCATATATGAGTAGATTTGAATATATATATATATTGGATTTGAATTTTTATTTTAAGTAAATGGTTATATAATCATCTATGAAAAATATAAAGTAAACAAATTAGTTAAATTTAAACAACATGTTAAAAAATAGGATTCATTTATATTACAAAGCATAAGATTAAAGAAAGAAGAAATACACTCAAATATGAAACAAGTAATATACATTCAAGTAAGATAAACAAATAAATATATACATGAATTAGCTTACAAAAGGAACACTAATATACATTCAACAATGAAACATGGCAAGAAAAAATGTATTGAATTGAAAAAGTAAACAAAAATAAATATGTATATATTGGCTTGTATAAGAAGATACTAGTATAAGTAGATTGTACAATGCTAATTAATGTCAGCCATCAAACCAAAATCTATAAGCCTCCACAAAGAAAAATCTCTGATTGTGTACAAAGGCCATATCATCATCCAGTACAAACAAGTATCAATACCCTATAAACTTCTTCCCTATATATCAACCATCTTCATTTATTTTCGTTCATTCAACTATGTAGCATCTGATGTAAGCTTCATCTTTAACTTAAAAAAACTTCAATATAAACAACAATCTAGCTCAGATAAAACTAGAGAATCAAAAGTAGGTTTCAAAATAACAGTTTCAAAGCCTGATTCATCAAAGAAGCTCTGTTCATCTTTTAAAAACAACTGTGAGTAACATTCCTTTTTAAATTTTAAGAATTGAATTAGTTGCAAGTATATATATATATATGGAAAAAGTGTATGTTGTAGTTTCCTATGTATGTATGTTGATGTTTAGATATATGCCTGCCTGTACACCTTTAGTTACCTTTGTTCTTGTTTCTTCCAGACTAGATTCGCAAACAAATCCTCATCCTTTGATTTAATAACGGATAGAGCTTAAAATATAAACGAAAGTTGTTTGTTTGGTTATAAACTAAGTTTTAAAAATTTATTCAAGTCAACACAATTTGTAAATATCCCTGGAGATCATAGAAATCTGAGCAAACTTTAAATTAGTCAAATTTTGAATTTCTTAATTCCTAAATTCAGGTATGTAGATTGAATTTATATACTGTACCATGATTTTTAAAGAAAAAATCATGATTTTTAGAGCTAAGATAAAAGAGCAGTTCGAGTTTGTTCGAATTTCGTTATTTAGGTGATCTATGGTGTCGTGGTGGTCGAGTTTCCTCCTGGAGGTGGAGGAGTGATCAAAGGATCTGGGAAAAATGTAGTGGAGGTGGTCAGATAGTTAGGGTGATGGCGGCGAGCTCGTGAAGTTTCTAAACCTAGTTTTGTAAGGTCGGGGAAATTTTGATTCGATCGTCATCCACGCGTGATCGAGTTGCTCGTGCTTTTTGGTGATGGTAGGAGGAGCGACGATGAGTAGATGACCGGAGTTTCAGGACCTTCGGTGGTCGAGGCATCGAGAGCGATGCGTTGCCAGGATTGGTGGAAGTTTTTCGTCTGTGTTTCCAGGTCTGGAAGTTCGAACTCGTTTTCGAATTCGAGAAGAATTCGTTTGAACGGAGTGTAGATGTGAGTTCGTATGGGTTCGAGAGATCGCCGAGCAATGTCACGACGTTCATCTGAGGACGGCGATGTTGGGCACGTGCACAGTGTGCACGTCGAATCTGGAGAGGATGGGTTGTGTTGGAAGCTCGGGTTTGTCTCATGCAAATGGAGGTACGACTCGAAGTGGTTTGGGTTTGGCTCGGATAGCATATTGAACAGATTTGAAAACCTGTTCTTTTTGTTAAAATATAAAACTGGATATAAAACTTCAAATCAAAGTTTAAAATGAGTTTTAAAATCAAAGTTTAACTATGAACTCAGTTTAGTTTGAAACTTAGGTTAGGAATAAATAAAGTTTTAAAATTTTAAATTTTTTTATATTACTTTGAAGTATTTAAAGAATAAAAAGAATAATTAATTAAGGATTAATTATCAATTAAGGGTTAATTTATGATTAATTAAAGAATAATTCATTAAATGGTTCATAATTAATTGATTATTAATTTACCATAACTAGTAAATTTATTCATAGAAATTAATCTGATTTAAATTAATCAGATAATTAAATTAATTTTACTTATGAATATTTGGATTCTATTGGATGATTTGATTGTTTGATATCCTTGATATGTGATGCTTTGTGATACATCCTGATTTGTGTTGTGATCTGTTTCTCTGGGATGATTGTAATTAATTCCCTGTGATATAATTTATTATATGTGATACATTTGTATATTATCTGTGATCTGTGTACAAAAGATAAGCGTTATAGTTTATACCGCTTATCAACTATATTGTTGTATCTTAATCTGTGATGATTGGATGATGTTGCACTACTGTGTGAAACCCCTGGACTACACCATACACACACAAATATGGATTTCACATGGAAATCGGTTAAGTCACAAATTGTTGACAATTTTCAAAGGTTGAATTTGTGAATCCAAAATAGCTTTGGAATTGGAATTGAGAGCTTTTGTAGATGAGTTTCAAAGATAAAAGTTATTTTGAATAACTTAATCGAGTTTTGAAAATTTAAATAATTTGATTTAAATTCGAATTCAATATTTGAAATTGAATTCAATAGTTTGGAAATTTTGGTCTAAAGAGATCATATAAGTTATTAAGGTATTTATATGAGTTTTTAACCATTTAAAAGTATGGTTTTGGAAATTTAAGAAATTTAATCCAAGTTTTATACTTGAATAGCTTTAACCTATGTAATTAGTTTTCCAGAATGGAAACTAATCGTTTTCAAATTATAAAAGCTTTTATATAAGAAATGAATTTCCAACTTGGATTAAAGGAATTTCAAGTTTGAATTGAAATTGGTTTTCCAAGTTACGAATAATCTTTGGAAACGTGTTTTGAAGGCTATAAGTTAAATCTTTAATTTAAAGATTTGATGTGTTAATCCAATTGAAATGGAAATCGATTTGAAAATCTATGAATGGATCTTTGTGAAACTGGTGAACTTTGTGAATTGAATCTTTTTGTTTTAAAAAGATTAAAATGGTGATTTGTTTAAACCGTTTGAAAAGAAAGTTTTGGATAATAAATTGTGACTTGATTGGAATCCCATTATCCATATGTTTTTAAATATTGCGGTCATTATTCGGTTTAGCCGGGAGAGGACCTTTGCGTCATATAACCCATTCCGAATAATGATACGTCGTATATGGATAGCATTTGAAGACCGGTGGTGAAGACCGGGTATTTGTGAAAACGAAAGGATAACTCGTCGATTGTCTCTGCACTGAGTCGCGCCGGTATAGAGATTTCCTAAGTGATGGAAAGTCCGATCGGGATTGTGAATACCCGGATTGCAAGGGCTTCTTAGGAAGTGCCTTCGGTTCTGTTCGAATGCGGAACAGACTTATATGGATGTGTGTCTGACGTTACACTTTGAGATGTAAAGCTGGTTTCTATCAAATACATTTTTGCTTGGTGACGGAGATTTATTCTCTTAGCTTAACACCCTTCTCTGAGACGTACGAGCTCAGAGGTTATGTAGTTGATGGTTACTAGTGATACATTCACAATTTGATAATGTGGCATGCTAAGTGTTGTTGTGTGTTGCTGATCATTTGTTGATCAAAGCATGGCTTTCGTGTAAAGCGTAGCTTTGTGGACGAGACCTCATCGGACCTCACACCCCGGAAATGGTCGAAACAGGAAAAATGCGGCAAGGTTTCAGGGGTAGCTCCCCTAAGGTATATCCATTCCTTCGGAAAAAAGGTGATATCATGGTATGGAGCCCAGATATTTACCTGTGTGGTTGCTCCAATCTCATTTACTGTGTGATTGCTGCTTTGTGCTCGAGGCGCCTCGGATAAAGGTCGCAAACGACCGGGGGTGGCATATCTTAGGTTTACTTCCCAGGAAGGGGGTAACCGGCCTTGTGTTAGCAGAGAGCCAGGTGGTTCTCAGGGCGTCCCTCCAGAGGCATTCCCATGTGGCATAGGAAGTTCCTTAGCCTGACCATTTTTGGAAAATCCAAAGAAATTATACGAGCCTTGTACGGTTTTAGTTGTAGAACCTGCCATTTAAAATGGTAGCTATAGTAGGCATAGTATAATGGTACCTATGCTGGCTAAGATTAATATTATATTTCGAAATGTTTCCTACACTATGCACTAGTAACAATATCAAAAGAGTTTTTTTTGCGTAGTAAGCATGTTTGACTATCATAAGGAGAAATCTCCCCTATGTGTGCGATTGCATTGTGTGTGTGCCGGGAGGCCTTATGGTAGTTTCATTTTCCAAAAAACATTGCAGATTTCAATGTTTAAAATTCTTTTGTTGTCTGTTTTAAAGATAAACAGTTTTTTTACTCACACCAGTCCCATGACTGACTCGGAGTTTATTGTTCCCTTCCTAAACTCTGGGTGCCCACAATTTTCCTTACGGGCAGCCTAGAGTTGGGTTTTTCAGATAGTCGGGTTTAGTAGATTATCGGGAGCTAGTTCAGTTTTTGGAGTTCACGGACGACCGCTCTTGCTATCTTTGTGAAATGTGATAGGGGGTTCTTGCTTTTTGTTTGGTGGCGAGCAGGAGACTCTTACCCCTACATGTCCTCTTTGTGGGGTTGGTTAGTCGTAAGGTGTGACAGTCAAAAGGCTGGTCGTAAAAGCAAGGGTTGGGTACCAATGTCTGCCACGGTGGAGCTGGGATGGTTGAAAAGCCTACCGGTCGCCACTGGCTTGGCCCATGACAATTTGGTATCAGAGCTAAGGTTGAACTTTGGCTCAGGAGTATAACACATTAAGTAGCTCATTAGAGATAGGATGAAGTATACCCTAGAATGAGTAATCCCTAAGATATCTGTCTGTATACCTTAGTAAATTCTCTTACTACCCACTGATAGTAAGTATGAGTGCAAGAAGAGGATGAGATAGGGGACAGGGGAATACGACTATAAATGGTCAATACCCTGTAACAATAAGGAAACAATCTTTTCTCTATCAATCTCTTTTGTTCAACATCTTTTTTCAATTCTTTGATAGTTCCTGGTAGATCCAGGAAGAAGATTTGATATATTTGCATGGGACATAAACTCCAAATAGGTCAGAATTGTTTGTTTGGATGAATTAGTTGCTTTGGTTGCTATGGTTGATAGGTATAATTTGGTTTCTAAATTAAAAGGTTTTAGAACTGTATCCATATATCTGTCTATTTTTGGGTCCAGATATGTTCTACGAATGGTTAAATATCCCTTCGAACTAACCAATGCCACTGCATACTTCGTAGATCAGGATAACCTGAGTATCGTGTGAAAAATTAAACAGATTCGTTCTTGTATCTATTATTGATATTCAGATTTGGTAAGCCAAATGCAGAATAGATATTTAGTTGATTTGATGAAATACTCTTCATCTATCTTTGTGTCTCCCTGGCAAATTTCGGGGACGAAATTTCTTAAGGAGGGGAGCCTGTAACGATCCCAGATTTTATATAAATTTAAATTGATAATTAATTTGATTTTTGAATAAAAAAATTATGAAATTAATTGGTAGATTGATTTGAGTTTCTCCAAATTCAAATAAAATATGTGTTAATCACTTTAATTTAAATCTTGTATATATATGTGAATATATATGTATATGTGCATATATGAGTAGATTTGAATATATATATATATATATATATATTGGATTTGAATTTTTATTTTAGGTAAATGGTTATAAAATCATCTATGAAAAATATAAAGTAAACAAATTAGTTAAATTTAAACAACATGTTAAAAAATAGGATTCATTTATATTACAAAGCATAAGATTAAAGAAAGAAGAAATACACTCAAATATGAAACAAGTAATATACATTCAAGTAAGATAAACAAATAAATATATACATGAATTAGCTTACAAAAGGAACACTAATATACATTCAAGAATGAAACATGGCAAGAAAAAATGTATTGAATTGAAAAAGTAAACAAAAATAAATATGTATATATTGGCTTGTATAAGAAGATACTAGTATAAGTAGATTGTATAATGCTAATTAATGTTAGCCACCAAACCAAAATCTATCAGCCTCCACAAAGAAAAATCTCTGGTTTTGTACAAAGGCCATATCATCATCCAGTACAAACAAATATCAATACCTTGTAAACTTCTTCCCTATATATCAACCATCTTCATTTCTTTTCGTTCATTCAACTGTGTAGCATCTGATGTAAGCTTCATCTTTAACTTAAACAAAACTTCAATATAAACAATAATCTAGCTCAGATAAAACTAGAGAATCAAAAGAAGGTTTCAAAATAACAGTTTCAAAGCCTGATTCATCAAAGAAGCTCTGTTCATCTTCTCAAAACAACTGTGAGTAACATTCCTTTTTAAATTTTAAGAATTGAATTAGTTGCAAGTATATATATATCTGGAAAAAGTGTATGTTGTAGTTTCCTATGTATGTATGTTGATGTTTAGATATATGCCTGCCTGTACACCTTTAGTTACCTCTGTTCTTGTTTCTTCCAGACTAGATTCGCAAACAAATCCTCATCCTTTGATTTAATAACGGATAGAGCTTAAAATATAAACGAAAGTTGTTTGTTTGGTTATAAACTAAGTTTTAAAAATTTATTCAAGTCAACACAATTTGTAAATATCCCTGAAGATCATAGAAATCTAAGCAAACTTTAAATTAGTCAAATTTCGAATTTCTTAATTCCTAAATTCAGGTATGTAGATTGAATTTATATACTGTACCATGATTTTTAAAGCAAAAATCATGATTTTTAGAGCTAAGATAAAAGAGCAGTTCGAGTTTGTTCGAATTTCGTTATTTAGGTGATCTCTGATGATCTATGGTGTCGTGGTGGTCGAGTTTCCTCCTGGAGGTGGAGGAGTGATCAAAGGGTCTGGGAAAAATGTAGTGGAGGTGGTCAGATAGTTGTGGTGACGGCGGCGAGCTCATGAAGTTTCTAAACCTAGTTTTGTAAGGTCGGAAAATTTTGATTCGATCGTCATCCACGCGTGATCGAGTTGCTCGTGCTTTTTGGTGATGGTAGGAGGAGCGATGATGAGTAGATGACCGAAGTTTTAGGACCTCCAGTGGTCGAGGCATCGAGAGCGATGCGTTGCTAGGATTGGTGGAAGTTTTTCGTCTGTGTTTCCAGGTCTGGAAGTTCGAACTCGTTTTCGAATTCGAGAAGAATTCGTTCGATCGGAGTGTAGATGTGAGTTCATATGGGTTCGAGAGATTGTCGAGCAATGTCGCGACGTTCATCTGAGGATGGCGACGTTGGGCACGTGCACAGTGTGCACGTCGAATCTGGAGAGGATGGGTTGTGTTGGAAGCTCGGGTTTGTCTCGTGCAAATGGAGGTACGACTCGAAGTGGTTTGGGTTTGGCTCGGGTAGCATATTGAACAGATTTGAAAACCTGTTCTTTTTGTTAAAATATAAAACTGGATTTAAAACTTCAAATCAAAGTTTAAAATGAGGTTTAAAATCAAAGTTAAACTATGAACTCGGTTTAGTTTGAAACTTAGGTTAGGAATAAATAAAGTTTTAAAATTTTAAATTTGTTCATATTACTTTGAAGTATTTAAAGAATAAAAAGAATAATTAATTAAGGATTAATTATCAATTAAGGGTTAATGTAACGAGCCTGGATTTTAATTAAATTTAAATTGATAATTAATTGAATTTTTGAATTAAAATTGTAAAATTAATTGTAAATTGAAGCGAATTTCCCCGAAATCAAATAAATTCTATGTCAAATCATTTAAAATTTAAATATTGTATATATATGTATATATGTGAATATATATCTATATAGGCATATATGAGTAAATTTGAGTTTATATATATATATATATGTATGTATGTATGTATGTATGTATGTATCTATATATATTGAGATTGAATTTAAATCTTAAATAAATAGGATAGAATAAAAATATAGACTTTGGACACAAGGAAATAAATAAATGATTTAAACTTAGAATTGATGGTTAATAATAATTTGAATTTATATATTAAATACAAGACAATAAATATCAAAGTAAAATAATCATAATAAATATTAAGTTAGAAATAGAATCAATATATATAAAAGATAACTATAAAATGTAAAGTAAACAAATAATTGCTAAAAATTTTAACAACGAATTAAAATCTAGAAATTCACCTATATTACAAAATGAATATAAATTATAAAACAAAATAAAATAAATACATTATAACAATATATTAAATATAGATATACATTCAAATATGAAAAAGAAAGTAAAATTAAAATAAAATAGAATCTCACTTATATTACAAAGTGATAAAAAAATAAATGAAACAAAAATACATGTATATAAAGCTTGTGAAGGAAGCCAAGACAATTATCTTCATAGTGTACAACTGAAAGAAAAAATATATATGAATGTGGTACAACTAATAAATGCAGCCTCCAATTGAAACAAATATCCCTGATTTTTTGTATGACAAATTATATCAACTTGTACAACATAATTTATCACCCTGTAAACCTCATTTCCTATATACATCCATCTCTTCTCATTTCTACTCGTTCCATTTAAACTGAGTAAAAGAAGAAAACTGAAGTGAATACCATCTTACAATCAAACCAAGTATCAACTTAAAACTTCAGATTAGAACATTAAAACCTGAGAATCAAAGAAGACCATATTTCAACATAAATGGAAGCTCTGTTTTCTTCTCCTGGAAGACACTGTGAGTAGCATCTTTTTCTCAAAATTTAAAGGTATAAATCCGTTGTTTATATATATATATATCTGTGAGTAAGCTTGTATATATGTACATGATCCTATGAATATAAGTTTAAAGCTGGAAGTGTTTATATAGACTCACTGTCTAATACTCGAAAAAACCAAACTTTGATTTCAAAAATCATTTCTTCTCAATCTACTTGATGTTTGGACTTAGGATCAAAACCAAAAATGTTTGTTTGACCATGAACTAAAATTTAAAAAGGGGCATTTTACTAGAAGCACAAACTTTGCAGTCCAATTAGTTTCTAGGACACACATTCATAGAAATTAATTTCAAGGCCAAAGTCAGTAGAATAATTACTTTTAAGGACAAAGTCAGCAGTCCAATTACTTTCAAGGACATAATTTCATAGGTCTTTAGGCCTTAGAAACTATTTATTTTGCATTTTGTCCTTAGAAGTAATTATTTCAGTTGTGCGTCCTAGAAACTAATTGCACTAGCTAAAGAGACCCTTGTGGCTAATTTCCACATTTAAAAATCAATTTAAATTAAAACAATTTGTAAATATCTCTAGGAAGCAAGAAATCTGAGCTAATCTCTACCTTTGTCAAAACATAAGCGTTTTTATTTGCGAATTCAAGTATAAAAACTAAATTTTTATACCTTAACTTGATTTTTAAAGCAAGATTTATAATTTTTAGATCAAAAATTCAAGAGTAGTTTTCGTTTGTTCGAACTTCTTTGTTTTGATGAATTCGTGTGATCTCGTCATTGAGGGACCTTAGGGTTTCGGGTGAAGGTAGAGGGGAGTACTGTGTGCCGGGGAAAAATGGTGGGAAGGGCTCTAGTTCGACGTGGAAGCGGCGGCGGGGTTTTGAAAATTTTAAACCTAGTTTTTGGTAGGCTCTGTAATTTTGATCGCCACGACCTCCTTAGTGCATCGAGTTGCACGTGGTTTTGGGAGGTGATAGCTGGGTGAGTGATGGAGTCGTGGTCGGTGGCTCGTGTTTTCTGGTGGTCGGTGTTGCGAGCACGAGGTGTTGCCAGGTTTGGTCAGCGTTGCGTTGTTTAGTTCCAGGTTTTAGATTAGTTAACTCGAATTCGATTCGAGTGGCTGTGAAGTTTCTAATGATCGTGATCGTTTCCGGTGGTGGTCATTGATGTGTGGAAGTGTTGGAGGGTGGCCGGAGATGGCCAGAGCCACGGTGCATGTGCACCGTGCATTTGGGTTTGGGTAGGAATTATTCTCGGGATTCACTCGAGTTATTCGAGTAGTTTACTCGAAGTAAACTAGGTACCAACCCGAAGCAAACATGAGTTGTCCCGGGTTAGTTTTGGTTTGTACAAGTTTTTGTAAACTTGTCTGCAAATTTAAATTTTAAAACAATTTAAATGAATTCGAATCCGTGAGCAAGATTTGAACACAGTTTAAATCCTGTCTTAAGTTTAGTTTCAAATAAACTTTGAATTTAAAAGTTTTAAAAAGGGGATTTGAAATTTGTAAACGAAAATTTAAACAAGTTGAAATTTAAAAGTTTAAATCTGGAATTAATTCTAAATCTGATTTCAAGATTTTGAAATTTAATTAAGTTTTATAACTTAAGTGTTTAAATAAGTTTAAAAATTGAAATTTAAAAGGAAACTTGAAATCAATGTTTTCAAAACAAATTGTGAATGATAATTAAATTATAAATATGGATGAGTTGACTTTAATTAATGAAGATTAATGATTTATGATTCTTTAATTAATGAGTTCTCAATGGTTAATCAATTATAATCAATAATGATTAATAGGAGTAAATTTCTTTAGAAAGGTAATTAAAGAAATTCAATAGTTAATGAAGTTAATTAACTAAAATTATTTGAATAATTAATTAATGTGATAAATTTCAACAATAAATTTAGATTAATTAATTCAATAATAATCATTTGTGAAATTATTAAGTATAATTACTTAATGTAAGTAATTAAGGAATTAATTATTCAGTGAAATTAATTGAGTTAATTTGATTAGTCCAAGTTAAATTTCTTGAGTTAAATCTAGAATAATCATTTGACAAATTGGGAAATATAATTACTTAGAGAAGTAAGTAATTAGTAGATAATTACTGAATGGAATAAATTGAGTGATAATTTGAAGTTTGAGTATAATTATTTGTGAATAATTAAAGGATTAATTAATAATTATGATTAATTAAGATTTATTTAATAATTAATGGTCAATTGATTCATTAATTAAGGATGATTAGTTAATAATTTAAGGTTAACTAATAAATGATGGAAGGAAAATTTATTCCAGATAATTTGTAATTAACTCACGATAATTAACCCGGATTAATAATTAATACATCTGATTTAAATTAATCAGTTGATTAATAAGTTTATCTGTAAATGTTTGGACCTAACTGAATGATTGAATTGTTGATATCCCCTGATCTATGATGCTGTGTGATATATTCTGATTTGTGTGTGATCTGTACTGTAGTTATTTATCTGGGGTGAATGTAATATATTATCTGTAATTTATACATCTGTGATCTCTGAATGAAAAGATAAGCGTTATAGTTATACCGCTTATCAACTATATTTCTGTATTCTGATCTGTGATGATTGAATGATGTTTGTGACGCCCCACCTCTATGCCCACGCCAGCCAAGGACACTACTAGGTAATGCCGTCAACTAGCACGGAGAATAAGGCTGTTGAGGAGCGACCATCCGTGTAATTGCTTTGTGCAAGCACCGATATGCCAAATAAAAATATCGGTTTTCATCTCAAGAGGAAATCCGACATACCGATACAAACTCAAAGCTACTACACGGTGGCTACGTATATATACTTCGGAAACAAATATAGAAATAAACATAACACAAATCAGTCACAGACAATTCATATCACAAAGGCGGAAATAGATATGAATATAACACATGAAAGTGTACATCAGAGCAGTGGTCAAACAAGATCCACAATATCAAAAAGAATAGATACAAGTGCTAAACAAAAGAATACGTATACATTAAGGAGTCTATATCTCAAATGTATACAACCAAAAACTACTAAACTAAAGTAGTTAGCCAAAAGTCAGAAGATGGCTCCAGATAGGAAGTCATGAGGGAGCACCTATAAAATCTCAGTCTGACCCGAGTATTATTTAAGAAGAGAATAATAAACGGATCAGTCTAGCTATAAATATCAGATAAAGTGATATAGAATAAGAGATATGACAGAAACGTATGATAAACATAAAGCCATACTGTGATAAGTATCTAATCGAAAATCAATCCAGAGATTAATCAATATCACAAGAATCTTCTCAAAGATTAAAATAATGTCATATTCTTAATTTAATTCACCAAGCCACAATAAATGACATACATATCAATGCCAACTGAAAAAGGTGGTGAAACATAAATCCCAGAAATCAAAAATTAGAAATCCAGAAATCACAAGAAAAGGATGGCCAATCCCAAGCGGGAGCATGAAAACTCACCAACACGTGTATCACAAACAATTCGGACGGTACGTCCAATGAATCGAAAAGCCGAGACATCGATGTAGTACAAACGGTACACCCAATGAATCGAAACACAAAACAATTCGGAACATCAACGCAGTACAAACGGTACGTCCAATGAATCGAAAAGCCGAGACATCGATGTAGTACAAACGGTACACCCAATGAATCGAAACACAAAACAATTTGGAACATCGACGCAGTACAAACGGTACGTCCAATGAATCGAAAAGCCGAGACATCGATGTAGTACAAACGGTACATCCAATGAATCGAAACACAAAACAATTCGGAACATCGACGCAGTACAAACGGTACGTCCAATGAATCGAAAAGCCGAGACATCGATGTAGTACAAACGGTACACCCAATGAATCGAAACACATTAAAAGCACATGGGTCGCTAGCCCACAAGGAAATGGGACGAAGCTCGATAAAGTGAGGTACAGTCCTCCGTGCGGACAAAGAGACATCGCACATTGCTAGTCTAAACCATAAAATGATCATCGTCGATCATCAAGAAGTGTCAATTACAATAAGCTAGTAAATATATGAGTTTAGCTTCATGTCCCATAACCACTAGCTTAACTTAAATATTTGCGAACAAATTGTAGATCTCCACTAGAAAATTGTCACAAGAGTTTCAATCGAACAAGTCCATAAATTAACTGACGAAGTAAACGCAAGCGTTTTATACCACTTGTTTTGCTAAGCCGTTTAATTAGATTTTCTCATACGAATGAGGTAAAGGTTTGTATATACTAATAGATTGGAAAACGGTTTTATAAACGAGTTTGGTATTGAAAATAGAGTTGAAATCATTTTGATGAAAGAGTTTTGATATTTACTACTAGTATTGAAACCTTTATATTTTTAAAGTGACAAATCACAAAAATGATTGTAGAACAATCAATCACCAAAAGTCACATTCAAAGACGTGAATAAAATCCAAAGAAATCGATACTGAATCCATCAAAATGGATATTCCCAAAAATCACAAAGAAAATGTCATCAAAGCCGATAATAAATGATAAAAACAAAAAGGGAATCAACACGAATCGATTAAAGTTGGAAATTCAAGCTCAATAGGCAAATAGGCAAAAGACTGCAGATTCAGACGTCTGAAATCAAGGATTCAGACGTCTGAATCTGGAAAATAAAATATTTTCCATAACAGAATTCAGACGTCTGAATCCTTGATTTCAGACGTCTGAAATAGGCACTTTTTAGCCTATTTCCTTTCATGTTCAAAACGAACCAATTCAGACGTCTGAAATGATAGATTCAGACGTCTGAATCTGGGAATAAAAATCTTCCCAGTATAATATTCAGACGTCTGAATCTAACGTTTCAGACGTCTGAAACTGGGGTTCAGGGCATTCCCTGAACCTAGACCAAAAATGGCCAAATGAATACCGGAAGCGATCGATCGAGCGACAACGACTGAGGATTTTTGCCAAGCGACAACCCAGCCTTAACGGCTCTTCGACACGCCTCAAATATCAATGTCCAAATATCCATAAAAGGATTTTCATAGATTTTGATTTCAAAACACCAAAAATTGGAATATACACCAAATCAATCCAAACCAAAATCAATTGCACAAGAATAAGTGTTAGGAATTCATACCTAACAATCTTAGATAATTATAGACTAAGATGTGAGATAAAAATCTCACCTTTTCACAAAATCAATAAAGAAGAAGCTATAGAGCAATGGCAAGGACAATCACTCTTCAATTCCAACTCAACAAGCTTGAATCTAAGCTTAAAAGAGAAACATTTCCTAAATTAGGTTTAGGAATTTCTGAAATTGATAAGGGAATGAGTTGGAGAAGATGAAGAGGATGCTTACCAATAGCTTCTCCTTGAATTTGGAGCTAGAAGAAGGATTTGCAAAGGAACTAGGGCTAGGAGTTTTAATTTCCCATTCCACTCTCCATTTTTGATGAAGCTTAAGTGTTAGGAAATGAAAGTGAAGTAAAGAAGAGGAGAGGGAGTGGAGCTTGAGTTAATGAAACCAGAATTGGGCAAATGGGCTAAACCAAACCAAAAGTGCAAAGTGAAAAAGTAGCAAATTCTACTAACTCCAAACATATCGAAGCTTATACTCAAAAAGGTCGGAAACGGTATTTTGAACTCAATCGAAGTGGTCTCGAGTCCCAATTCGACTGTTTGCAAAAAGTAGCTTTTCGGACTAAAATCCGACTAATGATGAAATATTTAAATAAAATATTTAAATATAAAATCGATAAATATGTGGGTTGTTACAGACTCCCCTCCTTAAAGAAATTGCGTCCTCGCAATAATTAAGAGGAAAATAAAAAGTAACAACCATAAAAGCATATCAATACAAAAGAAAATTTGAAATAAGAAGTTCACCATAAAGAGCGCGAAAGAGTTAGCCCGATCATGTTTGCTCGATGAATCCTCTGGACTCCCAAGAGAAATCCTTAGTATTTGAGAACCATCGGACTTTCACAAAAAGAACATCTTTATTTCGAAGGCACTCAACCCCCGAAGAAGTGATGCGAATAGAATGTTGCTCAAAAGTCAAATCTGTTGAAACTTCAATTCCTACTCAACATCAGGCTCCAAAAATCGGAAACCTAAAATCATTTCCATAGTTAAAAGACTTGGAAAACATCAAGAATAGCAGAAAATTGAGCCGAGGCAACGGCGTGGTACAATAACAATACGCCTGAGAAACTGGAAACACGAATAACTCCGAACATCGACGTAGTACCATAACGGTACGTCCAATGAACGGAAACTCAAATAATTCGGAACACCGACATAGTACAAGAACGGTACGTCCAATGAACCGAACACCATAAAAGAACATCGGGCGCTAGTCCATATAAGAAATGAGATAAAGCTCAATAAAACGAAGTATAACAAAACGTCCGATGAACTTGATAAAAAGATAATTTCATTCAGACATCATCAAAGAATCAACCACTTGTTGCTTACGACTAAGCACATTGGCAACACGATTTCCCTTCTGGGAATAAAAGAATATTACGATCATAAGATGCCAGGAACTCGAGTCAACATGAAGTTCCTTATGAGAAAATAAATATTCCAAAGATTTATGATCAAGGTGGAGAACAAATTTCTCCCCCAAAAATGATGATGCCAAACTCTAAAAGCAAAAACAATAGCCGCGAGCGCTAAATCATGAGTGGCATACCTAGTCTCGATCGGCTTTAATGATTTAGGAGCACAAGTGATAGCACGTTCTCTTTTGCAAGAGAACGGCATCCAAACCAATACGATTAGCATTGGTACAAAAGATAAAGTCTTGGTTCCCTTTGGGAATCACAAGAATAAGAGTATCGAAAAGAAAGAATTTCTTTTAAATAATCTTCTTTCCTGAAAAGCTAAAACTTTCAAAATTACAATTATCTTTATGTAATAATCTTTCTAGAAAAATTTACATTTTTACTTTTTATAAGCCAATTTATTGTGTCAAATTGTCTCATCATAGCATTTAGGAGATTCCTATCGATAACGTTGATCAAGCGCATCGACCAGAATTCTTAAAGCACTCAATGGGCAATACAATCACAAAATCATCTTCTATATGATAAACATGTTTCTTAAAACCCTTTAAGAATATTCTTTGCTCGTTTAAGAGCAAAATCAAATTGTACTTATAAATAAATCTTATGAAAAAGATTTGCAAAATTTTAAATTGCCGTTTTCATCCAAAATCAATATATACTAGAATAGAGTCATCGAGATCATAGAATACTCGATTCATAAAATGGATGAAATAAGTTGGACAAACTGAATGACATAATAAATCATTCATAAGTTTCATAACGAGTGCGGAATGCGGTAAATGGAATGCTAACTCCCGCAACTCGTAGCAAATGAAAATCGGTGGCAAGGTCGAGCTAAAAAGACCTTACCACCACTCAAAAGATTGCTTAGGTGATAATCCTAAGACAAACTCAAAAATACCAGAAAATTCTCAAACTACATGAATGAGAGAAATAACACTCTCCTCATCATGTGAGCTTGAAGAATAAAATGATGCCATCAAATTGGAATCAAAATCACAAAGGAAAAACAGAAAATCTGTTTAACAGATTGAAAATGTCGAAGATGAATAGTCCACATGGGATAAAGGATATGGCTTCATAATAATTAAGCCAATCCTTACAAAATTCAATTCCGAAGCATAAGTAAAAAAAATCGGCTCGGAAAGAAAAATCACATAAAATAATTTCGACGTCAACAAAAAGAAAATTGAGTGTTGCAGATCCACCAATCCGGATTCGCAATCCTCAAAGAAGTCATCAAGCCCAGAAATGTTTAAAGAAAAAGAATCACAAGTTCTTTTGATATAAAAATAATGAGATGAAACCCATATCAAAAAGAACTCGAATAAGATAATCACAAAATAAATGTCATCAAGGATAGAATGAAGAATACCTTGACCAAGAGAAGAGTTGCTAGGGGCTTGCAGCTTTCCTTCTCCCTTGCTTGGAAGGACACGAAGATAATAGATGACCGGAACTTTTGCAATAACGACAAAAGAGGGGTTTCGGACACTCATTTGCATAGTGGTCCGTAAGACCACAATTGTAGCATCGTCCACGACTAGAGGTAGGAGTCTTTGCTACCGAAGATTCTTGCTTCCCTTTCTTGTTGGGATAGGGATTGGGGCCTTTGAACTTAATAGACCTCTTCATGGTATTGTTGAAGTTCTGTTTTGCACCCACAACTTCAACATTACTTTCATTATCGGCCTCTTCGAGACGAAGAGCGATATCAATAAGCTGATCGAAAGAAAATTCCAATTTCAGAAGTAATGGCTTCTTGAGATTCTTGTTCAAGCCATAAATAAATATATGATTTTTTTCAATGGGGTATTAATGTATTCAACCCCGTATTTAGAAAGAGATTCGAAAGATGCGACGTAGTCCGTCACAGAAGATTCACCTTGAACAAGGTCGATAAAACGCCGGGCCAAAGTTACTTTTTCAGCCTCCGGCACAAATTTCAATTCAAATCTTTCCCGGAATTGCTCCCAAGTGAGATCCGCTTCAACGATTTCAGAAATAAGAAGCTCATACCAATCCAATGCTCTTTCTTGGAGCATGCTAGAAGCCACTTGGACTCGGTGGAGATCAATAAGATTCAAGCGAGAAAAGATGCGGTCGCATGATCTAAGCCAAGCTTTGATTTCAATGACACTCTCGGATCCCCGGAATGGACTTCCACCCAAATCGGTATAATCTCTACACAAGCGTGCAAAACCGGATCTAGGATGAGTAGGCTCTGGAATGGGTCCGATAGCTTGAGCATTCTTAACAAGATCTAGAAGCTGCTGAGCAGACATAAATACTCCCTCCTAAGGAGTAGCACTGGATTGACCAACGTTGGTATGGCCAGATCTAATCATTTCTCTTCTTTAAGAAAGAAAGAAGAAGAAAATTTTATTCTCAAAATGAATATCAAACAATCGTGATTGATAAAACAAGGAATCATAAAAAGAAATAGGATAGAACGGTACAAAGACCCGAATAAAAATCCTAAAGCACGACTCCTAAGAAAGACTTAGGACAATGATCCTTGTTAGATTATTCTACATCAATCCGAAGTTTGGCTTTGATACCAAGCTGTGACGCCCCACCTCTATGCCCACGCCAGCCAAGGACACTACTAGGTAATGCCGTCAACTAGCGCGGAGAATAAAGCTGTTGAGGAGCGACCATCCATGTAATTGCTTTGTGCGAGCACCGATATGCCAAATAAAAATATCGGTTTTCATCTCAAGAGGAAATCCGACATACCGATACAAACTCAAAGCTACTACACGGTGGCTATGTATATATACTTCGGAAACAAATATAGAAATAAACATAACACAAATCAGTCACAGACAATTCATATCACAAAGGTGGAAATAGATATGAATATAACACATGAAATTGTACATCAGAGGAGTGGTCAAACAAGATCCACAATATCAAAAAGAATAGATACAAGTGCTAAACAAAAGAATACGTATACATTAAGGAGTCTATATCTCAAATGTATACAACCAAAAACTACTAAACTAAAGTAGTTAGCCAAAAGTCAGAAGATGGCTCCAGATAGAAAGTCATGAGGGAGCACCTGTAAAATCTCAGTCTGACCCGAGTATTGTTTAAGAAGAGAATAATAAACGGATCAGTCTAGCTATAAATATCAGATAAAGTGATATAGAATAAGAGATATGACAGAAACGTATGATAACCATAAAGCCATACTGTGATAAGTATCTAATCGAAAATCAATCCAGAGATTAATCAATATCACAAGAATCTTCTCAAAGATTAAAAGAATGTCATATTCTTAATTTAATTCACCAAGCCACAATAAATGACATACATATCAATGCCAACTGAAAAAGGTGGTGAAACATAAATCCCAGAAATCAAAAATTAGAAATCCAGAAATCACAAGAAAAGGATGGCCAATCCCAAGCGGGAGCATGAAAACTCACCAACACGTGTATCACAAACAATTCGGAACATCGATGCAGTACAAACGGTACGTCCAATGAATCGAAAAGCCGAGACATCGATGTAGTACAAATGGTACACCCAATGAATCGAAACACAAAACAATTCGGAACATCGACGCAGTACAAACGATACGTCCAATGAATCGAAAAGCCGAGACATCAATGTAGTACAAACGGTACACCCAATGAATCGAAACACAAAACAATTCGGAACATCGACGCAGTACAAACGGTACGTCCAATGAATCGAAAAGCCGAGACATCGATGTAGTACAAACGGTACATCCAATGAATCGAAACACAAAATAATTCGGAACATCGACGTAGTACAAACGGTACGTCCAATGAATCGAAAAGCCGAGACATCGATGTAGTACAACGGTACACCCAATGAATCGAAACACATTAAAAGCACATGGGTCGCTAGCCCATAAGGAAATGAGACGAAGCTCAATAAAGTGAGGTACAGTCCTCCGTGCGGACAAAGAGACATCGCACATTGCTAGTCTAAACCATAAAATGATCATCATCGATCATCAAGAAGTGTCAATTACAAAAAGCTAGTAAATATATGAGTTTAGCTTCATGTCCCATAACCACTAGCTTAACTTAAATATTTGCGAACAAATTGTAGATCTCCACTAGAAAATTGTCACAAGAGTTTCAATCGAACAAGTCCATAAATTAACCGACGAAGTAAACGCAAGCGTTTCATACCACTTGTTTTGCTAAGCCGTTTAATTAGATTTTCTCATACGAATGAGGTAAAGGTTTGTATATACTAATAGATTGGAAAACGGTTTTATAAACGAGTTTGGTATTGAAAATAGAGTTGAAATCGTTTTGATGAAAGAGTTTTGATATTTACTACTAGTATTGAAACCTTTATATTTTTAAAGTGACAAATCACAAAAATGATTGTAGAACAATCAATCACCAAAATTCACATTCAAAGACGTGAATAAAATCCAAAGAAATCGATACTGAATCCATCAAAATGGATATTCCCAAAAATGACGAAGAAAATGTCATCAAAGCCGATAATAAATGATAACAACAAAAAGGAAATCAACACGAATCGATTAAAGTTGGAAATTCAAGCTCAATAGGCAAATAGGCAAAAGACTGCAGATTCAGACGTCTGAAATCAAGGATTCAGACGTCTGAATCTGGAAAATAAAATATTTTCCAGAACAGAATTCAGACGTCTGAATCCTTGATTTTAGACGTCTGAAATAGGCACTTTTTAGCCTATTTCCTTTCTGGTTCAAAACGAACCAATTCAGACGTCTGAAATGATAGATTCAAACGTCTGAATCTGGGAATAAAAATCTTCCCAGTATAATATTCAGACGTCTGAATCTAACGTTTCAGACGTCTGAAACTGGGGTTTAGGGCATTCCCTGAACCTAGACCAAAAATGGCCAAATGAATACCGGAAGCGATCGATTGAGCGACAATGACTGAAGATTTATGCCAAGCGACAACCCAGCCTTAACGGCCCTTCGACACGCCTCAAATATCAATGTCCAAATATCCATAAAAGGATTTTCATAGATTTTGATTTCAAAACACCAAAAATTGGAATATACACCAAATCAATCCAAACCAAAATCAATTGCACAAGAATAAGCGTTAGGAATTCATACATAACAATCGAAGATAATTATAGACTAAGATGTGAGATAAAAATCTCACATTTTCACAAAATCAATGAAGAAGAAGCTATAGAGCAATGGCAAGGACAATCACTCTTCAATTCCAACTCAACAAGCTTGAATCTAAGCTTAAAAGAGAAACATTTCCTAAATTAGGTTTAGGAATTTCTGAAATTGATAAGGGAATGAGTTGGAGAAGATGAAGAGGATGCTTACCAATAGCTTCTCTTTGAATTTGGAGCTAGAAGAAGGATTTGCAAAGGAACTAGGGCTAGGAGTTTTAATTTCCCATTCCACTCTCCATTTTTGATGAAGCTTAAGTGTTAGGAAATGAAAGTGAAGTAAAGAAGAGGAGAGGGAGTGGAGCTTGAGTTAATGAAACTAGAATTGGGCAAATGGGCTGAACCAAACCCAAAGTCCAAAGTGAAAAAGTAGCAAAATTCTACTAACTCCAAACATATCGAAGCTTATACTCAAAAAGGTCGCAAACGGCATTTTGAACTCAATGGAAGTGGTCTCGAGTCCCAATTCGACTGTTTGCAAAAAGTAGCTTTTCGGACTAAAATTCGACTAATGATGAAATATTTAAATAAAATATTTAAATATAAAATCGATAAATATGCGGGTTGTTACAATGTTGCACTACTGTGTGAAACCCCTGGACTACACCATACACACACAAATATGGATTTCACGTGGAAATCGGTTAAGTCACAGATGATTTAAATCTGATATTTTTGAAATTGAAATTTTAATTTCAATTAATTTTGGAAATGGATTTTGGGTTAAATGTTAAAGCTTTTGTAAATGAGTTTCAATGATAAAAGTTATTTTGAATAACTTGGTAAAGTTTTTCAATTTAAATAATTCAATTTGAATTTGAATTCAAAATTTGGAATTAAATTCTATGCTTGGAAATTTTGGTTAAAGATGTTATAAATGTGTTTATATGAATTTAAACCATTTTAAAAGTATGGTTTTGGGAAATTTAAGAAATTAAATCCAAGTTTTGTACTTGAATGGTTTTTAACTTATGTAAATTGTAATTAGTTTTCCAGAATGAAAACTGTTTGATTTCAAATGATAAAAGCTCTCATATAAGAAAAGAATTTCCAATTTAAGTTAAAGGAATTTCAAGTTGAATTGAAAATAGTTTCCAAGTTACGAATAAATCTTTGGAAACGTGT
Source organism: Allium fistulosum (assembly GCA_030737815.1). Taxonomy (NCBI): domain Eukaryota; kingdom Viridiplantae; phylum Streptophyta; class Magnoliopsida; order Asparagales; family Amaryllidaceae; genus Allium; species Allium fistulosum. Next base: position 335,586,877 of record CM060906.1, read on the forward strand.
TTTGAAAGCTATAAATTAAATCTTTGATTTAAAGATTTAACGAGTTAATCAAATTGAAATGGATTTGGAAAATCTGTGAATGAATCTTTCTGAAACTGGGTGAACTTTGTGAAATGAATCTTTTTGTGTAAGATGGTAATTTGTTTAAACCATTTGAAGAAGAGTTTTGGATAATAAGTTGTGACTTAATTGAAATCCCATTATCCATATGTTTTTAAAATATTACGCTCACTATTCGGTTTAGCCGGGAGAGGACTTTGTGTCATATAACCCATTCCGAATAAGTGATACGTCGTATATGGATAGCATTTGAAGACCGATGTTGAAGACCGGGTATTTGTGAAAACGATAGGATAACCTATCGATTGTCTCTGCACTGGGTAGCTCCCGGTATAGAGATTCCCTAAGTGATGGGAAGTTCGATCGGGATTGTGAATACCCGGATTGCAAGGGCTTCTTTGGAAGTGCCTTCAGTTCTGTTAGAACCCGGAACAGACTTGTATGGTTGTATGTCTGACACTACACTTTGAGATATAAAGCTGATTTCTTTCAAATACATTTCTGTTTGGTGGCGGAGAATTTATTCTCTTAGCTTAACACCCTTCTCTGAGACGTACGAGCTTAGAGGTTATGTAGTTGAATATTATCAGTGATATACTCCCAATTTGGTAGTGTGGCATGCTAAGTGTTGCTGTGTGTTGATGATCATTTGTTGATCAAAGCATGGCTTTGTGAAAAAGCGTAGCTTTGTGGACGAGACCTCATCGGACCTCACAACCCGGAAATGGTCGAAACAGGAAAGATGCGGCAAGGTTTCAACGGTAGCTCCCCTAGGGTATGACCATTCCTTCTGGAAAAAGGTGTTATCATGGTATGGAGCCCAGATATTTACCTATGTGGTTGCTCCAATCTCATTTTCTGTGTGGTTGTTTCTTTGTGATCGGGATCTCGGATAAAGGTCGCAAACGACCGGGGGTGGCATATCTCAGGTTTACTACCCGGGAAGGGGGTAACCGGCCTTGTGTTAGCAGAGAGCCAGGTGGATCTCGGGGCGTCCATCCAGAGGCGTACCCATGTGGCATAGGAAGTTCCTTAGCCTGACCATTTGTTGGAAAATCGAAAGAAACAATACGAGCCCTTTATGATTACAGTTGTATAACCTGTCTCCTTAGGCGACAGCTATAGCAGGCATAATATAATGGTACTTATGCTGGCTAAGATTAATATTGTATTTTCGAAACATTTCGACACTATGCACTAATGATAATATTAAAAAGAAATTTGCGTAGTAAGCATATTTGACTAACATAAGAAGAAATCTCCTTCAAATCTGCGATTGCATTGTGTGTGTGGTGAGAGGTCTTATGGTAGTTTTATTTTCAAAAAGCATTGCGGATTTCAATGTTTAAAATCCTTTTGTTGTTTGTTTTAAAGATAAACTGTTTTTGTTTACTCACACCAGTCCCATGATTGACCTGGAGTTTATTGTTCCTTTCCTAAACTCTGGGTTCCCACAATTTTCCACATGGGCAGTCGGTAGTAGGGTTTTTCAGATAGTTAGGTTTAGTAGATTATCTGTAGCTAGTTCATTTCATCAGAGTAGATGGACTGCACTTGTTTAGCTTGGTGCAACGTGATGGTGGTTCGAGCTGATGTTGGAGTCGTTGGACTCATTCTCTTTTGTAGATCATTTGGAGTGATCTCTCCCATTGTTGTTATTTCCGCTGTAGCATTGTATCATATCTCTGATATTGCTGTGTATTATTGATATCATTGTTGTATATCATTCTGGATATTGTATTCATTGGAGTTGTATATGATATCATCTATTTCTTTATTCTGATGTGTTGTTATACTTATTGTGTTATAAGCTCCGGGGAGCCAGATTCGGCGTTTGAATCTACGGCATTTGAGTACAAGTGAAGTACGAGTGCCGATTTTCGAAGGCCGAGCCCGGGATCTTCACAGTTAATTTATGATTAATTAAAGGATAATTCATTAAATGGTTCGTAATTAATTGATTATTAATTTACCATAACTAGTAAATTTATTCATAGAAATTAATCCGATTTAAATTAATCAGATAATTATATTAATTTTACTTATGAATATTTGGATTCTATTGGATGATTTGATTGTTTGGTATCCCTGATATGTGATGCTTTGTGATACATCCTGATTTGTGTTGTGATCTGTTTCTCTGGGATGAATGTAATTAATTCCCAGTGATATAATTTATTATCTGTGATACATTTGTATATCATCTGTGATCTGTGTACAAAAGATAAGCGTTATAGTTTATACCGCTTATCAACTATATTTTTGTATCTTAATCTGTGATGATTGGATGATGTTGCACTACTGTGTGAAACCGCTGGACTACACCATACACACACAAATATGGATTTCACGTGGAAATCAGTTAAGTCACAAATTGTTGACAATTTTCAAAGGTTGAATTTGTGAATCCAAAATAGCTTTGGAATTGGAATTGAGAGCTTTTGTAAATGAGTTTCAACGATAAAAGTTATTTTGAATAACTTAATCGAGTTTTGAAAATTTAAATAATTTGATTTAAATTCGAATTCAATATTTGAAATTGAATTCAATAGTTTGGAAATTTTGGTCTAAAGAGATCATATAAGTTATTAAGGTATTTATATGAGTTTTTAACCATTTAAAAGTATGGTTTTGGAAATTTAAGAAATTTAATCCAAGTTTTATACTTGAATAGCTTTAACCTATGTAATTAGTTTTCCAGAATGGAAACAAATCGTTTTCAAATGATAAAAGCTTTTATATAAGAAATGAATTTCCAACTTGGATTAAAGGAATTTCAAGTTTGAATTGAAATTGGTTTTCCAAGTTACGAATAATCTTTGGAAACGTGTTTTGAAGGCTATAAGTTAAATCTTTAATTTAAAATTTTGATGGGTTAATCCAATTGAAATGGAAATCGATTTGAAAATCTATGAATGGATCTTTGTGAATTGAATCTTTTTGTTTTAAAAAGATTAAAATGGTGATTTGTTTAAACCATTTGAAAAGAAAGTTTTGGATAATAAATTGTGACTTAATTGGAATCCCATTATCCATATGTTTTTAAATATTGCGTTCATTATCCGGTTTAGCCGAGAGAGGGCCTTTGCGTCATATAACCCATTCCGAATAATGATACGTCGTATATGGATAGCATTTGAAGACCGGTGGTGAAGACCGGGTATTTGTGAAAATGAAAGGATAACCCGTCGATTGTCTCTGCACTGAGTCGCGCCGGTATAGAGATTTCCTAAGTGATGAGAAGTCCGATCGGGATTGTGAATACCCGGATTGCAAGGGCTTCTTAGGAAGTGCCTTCGGTTCTGTTCGAACGCGGAACAGACTTGTATGGATGTGTGTCTGTTGTTACACTTTGAGATGTAAAGCTGGTTTCTATCAAATACATTTCTGCTTGGTGACGGAGATTTATTCTCTTAGCTTAACACCCTTCTCTGAGGCGTACGAGCTCAGAGGTCATGTAGTTGATGGTTACTAGTGATACATTCCCAATTTGATAATGTGGCATGCTAAGTGTTGCTGTGTGTTGCTGATCATTTGTTGATCAAAGCATGGCTTTAGTGTAAAGCGTAGCTTTGTGGACGAGACCTCATCGGACCTCACACCCCGGAAATGGTCGAAACAGGAAAAATGCGGCAAGGTTTCAAGGGTAGCTCCCCTATGTCCATTCCTTCTGGAAAAAGGTGATATCATGGTATGGAGCCCAGATATTTACCTGTGTGGTTGCTCCAATCTCATTTACTGTGTGATTGCTGCTTTGTGCTCGAGGCGCCTAGGATAAAGGTCGCAAACGACCGGGGGTGGCATATCTTAGGTTTACTTCCCAGTAAGGGGGTAACCGGCCTTGTGTTAGCAGAGAGCCAGGTGGTTCTCGGGGCGTCTCTCCAGAGGCGTTCCCATGTGGCATAGGAAGTTCCTTAGCCTGACCATTTGTTGGAAAATCCAAAGAAACAATACGAGCCTTGTACGGTTTTAGTTGTAGAACCTGCAATTTAAAATGGTAGATATAGTAGGCATAGTATAATGGTACCTATGCTGGCTAAGATTAATATTATATTTTCGAAATGTTTCCTACACTATGCACTAGTAATAATATCAAAAGGGTTTTTTTTGCATAGTAAGCGTGTTTGACTATCATAAGGAGAAATCTCCCCCATGTGTGCGATTGCATTGTGTGTGTGCCGGGAAGCCTTATGGTAGTTTCATTTTCCAAAAAGCATTGCGGATTTCAATGTTTAAAATTCTTTTATTGTTTGTTTTAAAGATAAACTGTTTTTTTTTACTCACACCAGTCCCATGACTGACTCGGAGTTTATTGTTCCCTTCCTAAACTCTGGGTGCCCACAATTTTCCACACGAGCAGTCTAGAGTTGGTTTCCGGTGTATTGAATTTGGTTTTCAAAGATTTGAGAAAAATAATATTAGTATTATTTGGAAGTATTGGTAAATAGAAATGTCTGCAAAATGTTTTCAAAATGCACCTGGAAGAAATGTTTTCAAAGAATTTTTTTGAATGGAAACAAATTTTGTACTCCCTTCTTTTGTCGCTGAAAAATAATTTCGGTGATGACTGCGCAGCATCATCGACGTTCATTTTCGAGTTTCAAAGTGGGAAGACCACTATAGTAGCTTTGCTACATAGTTGTTTTGATGAAACAAAATTTTATTTTATTTTCCTAAATATGTTTTGATATAAAGATATGAGTGTGTGTGTGTGTGTGTGTATATTATTTCAAAATGATTTGAAATGAACTTGGTATTTGAATTCTTAAGTTCCTATTAATTAATGATTTCGATTGTAGAAATAAAATGAAATTTTAATAGTTGGAAACTTCTAAAAATGAGAAATAAGAAATTAAAGGATAAGTGTTTAATGAAACTGTAAAGAAATTGGAAATTTGGCACCTGTAAATTAAAAGATAATAAAAATTAGGAAGATGCAAGCTATTGAACATTTTTGTTAACTAAAATGAATAAGATAAAATTTGTATAACATTAAATTACATTCTAAATACATATATAAAACTTACCGGAAATGTTAAAAAAAGTTGAAATGTTAAATATGAATGTGTAATAGAATATTATACAAGTAAAAGCTTAATAACAAAAATGCTTCAAAATGAACATATATTTATAAATGAAAATTTAGGAGTTACAAGAAATGTATAAACATAAGTTAATATTTTGAAATGCTAGTGACTAAATTAAATAGTAAAAAGTGAATACTGTTTAAGTAAATGAGTATAAACTTAAGAAAATGACTAAAATGATTCATTGATGAATATTAATATTAAAATGGAAATCATGGTTACAAGTAAATAATAATTGTGAATTAAACTGCAATGAAATGAATGTAATACTTTAATAATGGATTCGTTGATGATTTCAAATATTGAATGGAAAATATTTATGTAAGTAAATGAATGAAAAATGGCATTGTATGAATGAATGAATATAAATGAAAAGTAAATGATGAGAAAAAGAAACCAATAGAATAAACTAAAATAATATTTAAAATTCATTGTTGTTTGGCTTATGGGATGTTGGAAAATGATACTTTAAATTGTTAAAGGTTGTATGAATAATCTATTAAGTAATTATCTAAGGCTATAGAGCGTAAGGTGCACTTGGTAGTTATTTATCATCCTTGTACGATGAAAAGTTTCTGAACCTGAACAAACCATTAGTTTGGTTGCTATGGATGTATGATGGATTCTTTGGTTACATATGATGGTTGTACTTCTTTTTGTTTGCGTATGATTATTATATATTGTATGTTGCTTATGCTATTGATTACAATAACTAAAATATTACTCTTTTTACATAGTTTTAACTCTTTTGGATTATGTAAGTGAAATACAGGTTTATGGAAGTAATAACAGTTGCTTTTGGTTTCATAAATAAAGTTTGTTTGTCCGACAAATAGGTACGTTTTCAGATTACGGTTTTTGTAACGTTATTTTATTGTTTCCCCATGGTTTGGGACATTTTATTATTGAATATGATATATATATATATACTGTAATTATTGATATTATTATTTTTCTGGACCTAACCACGCAAAGGAGACTCTGCCGAAATTTTTCGTAAATTTAGGACTTAGAAAATTTTGTAAATGTTAAGTTATTTTCACGCTTTATATTAAACTTAAGTATGTAAATTTAATTGTTTATAAATTGTCCATTTTGAATAAAATATAAAAAAATTCTTGATTCCTTTTTGTTCCTTTTTGGGGATGAAAAGTTATGAGTGGGGGAGATTGTAACGACCCATATTTTTGATAATTAAAAATATTAATTTTAATAAGATTTTGGACTTTAATTTTGTCAAAAATTAAAATTTATGATTTATTAATGGAAAAAAAATTATTAGCTATTGTGTAAACAATAAACTTAGAAATGTGTTTGGATTGCTAATGCATAACAATTGTTTTATTTGTCACCTTATTATTTAATCCGTTTGAAATTAGTTGGTAATCAATGAAATTTAATGTAATTAAATATTGCAGTTAACATAAGAAAACACGTTAACCGTTGAGTGATGAGAATAATAAAATGGAAACTTATGTTAAATTAATTCATAAGGTAATAGTGATTTAATATAAGAATTTAAATCAAAATAAAAGATTTTGTTTGGAATTTAAATTATAATGAACTAGTATAAATCGCACGTACATGCATTTAATAGCTAGAGATATTTAATTTTTATTTAATAAAAAATTACTATATAGATATCTGATATAAGTACAAAATCTTTGGTGGTCACAACGTTTTTATTTCAAGTAGTTATTGGTGGTGTTGGTTGCAAATTGATAGTGAAATCCGTTGGTAGGTGATTGAAAAGAGAATGGTGGTGGAGATTGTAAACCAACAGTGAGATTTCGTTGATAGAAGAGGGTATTTTTGGAATTTCGGAAAGACACTGTGTAAATTCTATTCACTCTTTATTAATGGTAGAGATGGATTTATTACAGTTGTAATTGCACACTGAAACTAATGTAATATTTAAATATTGGATTTAACATGGAAACTTTATTGTAAAAGATTACCAATTCCTATGTAATCAAGAATTATGAAAATTGTTAACTTTTAATTTAGAATTTAAAAGTGATTAAATTGATTTTAAAATAATAATTTATTTAATTAACATGAAAATTTGTCTTTTTAGGCACTGTCTCGGATTTCGACGAAACCGGTTTCATCGGATCCGTGATAGTGAATTATTATAGGATTTCAAGTTTCGTAGCAATCGGACTTATCGTTTGATCGTGCGAGCTCGAAACGCGTAGAAATCAATAAAGAAATTTAAATGAATATAATCTGATTTTTAAAGCTAACTTCTATATACAATATAATTAGGATTTGAAACTAGTTCCATTGAGTTTAAAAATATCGAAAACATATATTTTGATATATTGGATGACGTATTTTCATTTCGGGAACGAAACGGGTTATTCGGGTCGTTGTTATGGTTTCGACCCAATTCGATCGGTTACATCCGTTCTTATCTATCTCTGTCTATATAAATAGATATTTCCTGAAACCCTGGCAGCTTCTTATTTTCATTTTCTGTACGTACAATTTCTATCTATCTGTTCCTTCTCAATGGCAGACATTTCAAAACCCTAATTCCCAATTCCAAATCAAATCGAAAATCCAAACTCCTCAAACCCTATCATATTATATATCATTGCGAAGCTCTCGACGAACGTAATTCGCAACTGGAGTTCATTTTTGCAATCGAGTTTCGGTTTGTTCGGAAATCAGCAATCTTTCCTCGGCCGTCCATATTAGGGTTTCACGATCAACGGTGGATCGTCGACCATTCGACGATCAGGGAGTAGCATCAGGTAGAGGGGACGAAGTTGAGTTCATCCCTATGGTTTGTTTGCCTCAATAGTGCCCCAATTCGCCAGAATCTGCAATATAAGGGGGCGGTGGTGGAGGACGCCTGGAGGCGCGGAGGGCGGTCGTGAGGACAAGGGGGGTTGGCCGGAGGTGGCGAGATCGAGGGTGGCTTCGGATCGTGGTCACGTGGCACAGGGCGTCGCGATTTTTGGAGGTGATGTTGGCGGTTTTGGGTCTATTAGTTCGTGCTTCAATAGACCGCGTTTGAGAAGGTGACGTATAATTTACTAAATTACTCATTGTTTATTTTAATTTGAATTATAAATTTTCAATGTTCTAACTTAAATAACTTTTACATACGAACTCGGATTCATGCACGGTTTCTTCCATTGGGATCGTATCGAAATTCCAGACAACAAGAAATCAGTTTGGTCGAATTTGGAGACTGTTCAAAATTTGGCTTTTATTGGATTTTAAATCGGCCATAAATCAAAGGTGAGTGATTTAACCCACTCACGCAATACTAAACCTTCTTATATTAGTTGAATTAAATTTATGATGTGATAAGAATTTTATTGATTGTTGTTTGGTAGTTTAAATTGACATTTTAACTGTAATTGAATTTTATATTGAATTAAATTGACATTTAAATTAATATTAGATTTATTTGCTAGTTAAATACCTAATATATATAATCAGTTAATTATTGTGATTTATTTGCTGGTTTGGATGTTGATTATGATGGATGTTTATTTATTGATATTTTGGATGACTGGATGTTTATTTGTTGATATTTTGGATGATTGGATGTTTATTAATTTTTATATATCTCTGTTATCACCCTGTATATTAAGTGACAGCATATAAACTGTTATTTGAATTATTTTGAATAAATTAAGAAATAGGTTTAAATGATATATACCTATGACATTTTGATTTGGATTGAAATGATATATCCATCCCTATAATTAAAATTTAAATAACTGATCACTTGGTCATAAGGTAGAAAATTGTATACGGACATTAGATTGGTTAAATTAAATGGTTTTAAAACCTTGAATTTGGATTTGGATTAAATGTTATTGTTTAAAAGGAAATAAATTATGGATTTATATGAATTTAATTATTTTCTAATTCCAGCTTTGATAGCTGAAATTGAACTTGGTTAAAAGAAATTGTTTAAAGAATTGAATTGGAAATGTAGATTTATAATCGATATATGATTTTAATTCGGAAAATTTAATCATTTTGAAGATTTGGATCTTAAAATTTAACAATGAAGTTAAATTTGATTTAAGTGGTTTAAATAAGTAAATTGAAGTTGGACATGAAATTGATATAAATTGAAATGGTTTAAAATAAGAATTGAATTGAATTTAAATCATTGAATTGAATTGTTGAATCGAATTTGAAGTTAAAAATGAATGTTTCGAAAATTGAAGTTATTTCGAACCGAAATTGAAATCAAGTTACATTAAATCTAAATTGAGTCAATTGAATTAAAGGATTGGAAATTGAATTTGTTGCTTTGAAATTGGACATGGGTCTAGATTGTTGAAATGGAAAGAAACAGCTTGATTTGATATTATTTTCAAAATAAATTACGTTTTTGATATAAACTGATTAAAATCTATTATTTTTAACATTCAAATTATTTAGATTTTCCAAAACTATTTTACTATATAAACCATTTTCAATACTCAAACCGTTTTATATTAAACTATTTTAAAATCCTTAAACTACTTAAACTATTTAAACTATTTATAACTATCCAAACTATTTTCTAAAAATTCAAACTGTGCAAAGTAGAAATGTTTATATTTAAATCGTTGATTTAAAGGCAAGTGTGGTTAAGTGATGTCATAGCCTACGTTGAAATTTGAAATGATATTTTCAAGTGAAAATGACAAATTTTGAGTAAATATGAATGTTTTGAAATGAAGGATATTTTGAATTGATTATGATATTTTGATACCAAATATGAATCGGTTTCGATATGTAAAAGAGCCAACCGGTGTGAAAATGATGTTTGGTTATTAAAGAGACCGGGGCCTCTTATTGGCATACTCTCTGTCAATATTGGAACCACTTTAACAACTATGTATGTGGTGGATAATCCAGAATGAAGTAGGATGGATTGACGAACGCAATTGGAATAAAGTAAGAGAACGATGATGGATAGCCTTGAACTTCGGGTCATAATTAAAATGACTAAAACAGGAGCCATAACCAGGCTAATTGAGGTTGCTCCTCCGATCGGAGATACTTCTTCGATACCATATTTCTTGCTTTGTGATTGATTGGTGGCCACCCTTGATCACGGGAGTGTTATTTGAGAAGGGCAGCAGCTGTGGCTATGCATTACCACCAGCCTGGCTCCGCAATTCGGTAGAATCCTACCATGGGTATAGCCTCGTGTGCCTTGTCATATTATCCTGATCGCGCCCACTACGACTTCTGTTTGTGTTGTACCTATGGAGTGCTCCCTGATAGCCCCCCAGTTTACGGTGGAGTTTATATTATTGTATAGACTACAATGCTTATATAAAATGTGTTAAGAGGGATAATGGTAACGCCTTAACGCTATTTTAATACATTATATTACTGATATACAGTACATATATATATAGTGCATTTTACTACATATAAATAGTTTAACGGATCCTTCGGAGATGGAAAATCTTGTAACATCTCTTAAGTTATTGTACGCACGTTATACACTGGATAGGAGATGTGAAATCCCTTAAACATCTCTGAAGCTATTACACTCATATTTATTTGCTGTTGATTTAACTTATATAAGAACTTTTAGTTCTGACTCGAGTGTTTTGTCTTTTCATTATGCTCGGGTCAGCCTGAGCATTTTAGTGTTGAAGACATTATTTCTGGTGGACAAAGATGGATTTTGGTATTATATTATTAGTATTATTCTGCTGCATCATTATTGGTATGTTGTTGTTTGTACTCTGATTTTGTGTAAAATTTGTGTAATCAAATGTATATTGTAAAACGGCTTCATGAACTGTTTATTTGATTATTATATTTTGACAATTCCGCTGCGAGATTCTGTGTTTTATTTTCCCTTTTTTTCTCTTACTTTCTTATTTACCCCATTGACAATCCTCCCTTTTTAATGGTTTGAATTAGACATGTGTGGGTTATTGTCGATTTAAACCATCCAAAAAGGTGGGTCGTCATAGATATTTTATATAGTATACGAGATTTATTCACATCTTATACTTGATGTAAAAATTCGAGGTGGGTAACTTATATCTATTTCGAAGTTAAGAATGTTGTCCATTCATGATCTGAGAGGTAATGATACCCTAACTTTTTCAGCTCCATTGTTAACTGATAAATAGCTGTTCGACATCGGAAATTAATATTAAGTATAATAAATCAAATCCCTATACTAGTGTTTTTGGGTTGTCGTAACAATGTTTTACGCAACATTTGTTTTGATCCAATAAAGTGTGTTTTGGAAAATATGAAGCTTTCCTCAAAGTTTGTAAATATACTTATTAAAGATTTAAGTATTCAAAGTATTTTCTAGGCGTTGAAAATGAAATGGTTTTATGAATATACTTATACTGTTGGGATAGGTATATGGAAACGCTTTTCCAAATATCGAAAGATTAAAAGTAGTTTTGAGAATATGTCTTCGTAAAGATATTCATAAAAGTATTTTGAGATAAATATTTGAAAAGTGATTTAAGAAATAAAAGATTAATTAAATAGGCCTGGTGACTGCTTGTGTGCTAGATTGTATTTTTGGTTCCTCGGGCCTCTTATCGATTATTGGTTCGGAGAGACCGGGATCGGATTTATCTGAAAACCACTTCGAACCAACGTATGCATTCGAAAGTGAAATTTACTTGAAGATGGTAATTTTTAAAGACAGAGATCTTCATAATGTAGGGCTGCTTTCCACTAACCTCTAGGGTGGTTCCTATATTATATATAAATGGTGGTAGTAGTGCCTTCGTTATGAAAATCTTTGATTTGCAAGGATTGCTCGTTACTAATCCTATGGATGATTCCTAAATAGGATGTAGTAGGAGGGAACCTTCGGTTTGTCTTATTCCTGGACAATTTGTATGGAGGAATGTCTGACATTGCATTTCTAAGACCACATACATTGTTTTTACAAATGTACATATGTTTGGTGGTGTAGGAGGCATATGAACTTGAGGGTTGTGCTTTTATGGAAACCAATTAGTGTGTCGTCAGAAATGGCAATGAGGCATTCAAAGTGGGATTTGTCTTGTGAAAGGTAAAATGTTACCTCAAGCCTCATACATCGGTAATGGCAAAACTAGGGTAGATGTGGTAGGACTAAGTGGGGTGCTTCCATTAGGAGATGTTCATCACCTTTCTGGATTACCCTCTATATTTCAGGTTTGTTGTGTATCTTGTGACCACATATAGGTCGGGAACGACTGGGGTGATGACATATTTGGTACTATCTATGGTAGAGGTTGGCCGGTTCTATGTTGGTAGAGGGCAGCGGGGGTTGTGCCTCGGTACATTCCTATAGAAATGTACTATCGAAAGGCAGTCCCTTACCTTATCATTATTGGAAATCCATTCTCCAATACATGCCTTTACGGTTTTGATTGTAGAACCTAGTATGCTAGAATTTAATTAATGTAACAATTTCGACGATTTTAATATATTATTTGAAAAGGGTTTTCAAAGAATGTCATTAGAAATAATATCAAATGATTCGATAAAAAATTTTGGGTTATCATAAGGTAAAATCCCATCCGTGTTTATGTACGGTGTGGTTTTATGAGATACCTTTATTTCAAAAGATTTTATAGTATTAAAATTCAATTGAGATGTGTTTTCTCACGCTGGTTTACCGGATTGATCCTTGCATTCTTCCCTTTAATGATCGAGTCAGGCTGAGTATATTTATAGATTAGATTCGAATGCATTTCGGAGGAGCTTGGAGCAGGAGGCTTCATCGATAGCTAGTTATTATCTTATTTCCGCTGCATTGATTGATTAAAATTATCAGCATTTGTGAGAACAGGTTGTTATAACTATCCAAGCTGATTATTAGTGAATTGTTGTTGTACTCTGATGGATGTATATAAATTATAGTTTTTTCTTTCTAAAGATCATTGTTATATTATATATTGTTCTATTGTGTTGTGAGATTTTGTGATTGTTCAATTTCTTCTTCTTCTGCTCTTTCATCTTTTTCCCCTAATGATCGATTTTTCCAGCACTTGAATACTCGGCAGACAATACAATGGACATATTACTGTCGATTTTTGAAGGTCGAAAATTCCATTCATCGCACTATATTTTAAGTATGTTTAAGTTTTAAAAAATTGAAAAGGAAGCATGGATTATAACAACAACAAAAATGTTTTTCGAGAATTGAGAAAGAAGTCATGGATTATAACACTTTTGTTATAATAAATGATTCCAAAAAGTTATTAAGAAAGCTTATTACTTGACTTTATAAGTGTTGATATTCTTAAATCTTTGGAGGAGTTTCGTTTTAAAGGTGATAATAAGTTGATTTATAAATGATATTTTATAAATGAAAAATCTGTGAAAAGATTGTTTTTTAAGGATAAAGCTAAGTGTAATTGGTTTTGGGTTTATAGTAAACAATGTTTTAATGACATTTGTTTTTAACCCTTCTTTTTTAAATACACTTAGAAATATAATAAGCTCTTTAAAGGAATATTTTAAAGAGTATTTTTAAAAAAATTTACAAATATTTCTGATGTGAAAAATCAAGCACAGGTATGGTTTTAAAAGTTTAAAAGTTTGATCGTTTATAGAAAGGAATTAGTCTTATCCTTAGTACTAAACATCGAGAAGTTAGATTTGTTACTATTTGTGAGATTTTAAAACTGGAGTGTCTAGGAAAGGCCAGGAGCAACCAGTGCCCTGACTTACCTGGCTTTGTTTTTAAGTAAGGGATAGTACGAGCAAGGAATCAAAGTTTGGTGATAAGGGTAATAAATTTAATTTCCATAAGCGGTATACTTATACGGAAAAGATTTATGCATATACTTAACACTAAATGTCGAGGTATAGAAACTTGTCTCTATCTCTAAAGTTAAGAATTTACGTCGAGGCGTGGTCTGAGAGGCAACAACACCCCAACTTATCCGGCTTCATTGTTAACCGAGGGATAGTACAACTTTGATTGACTAGTGGTAATACATGTATGAGATTTAATTTGCATATACGATCACCTTTGTTATTTTAGATAGTTGATTTACTGACTATCGACATCCTTCTTTGAGTTTCGTCAATTTAAGATGATTTGTTGCTCGTTTAGGGCATGTTAGCACTGTAACGACCCGTAAATTTAACTGGTTTTAATAACGTTATTAATTGAAATTTTGCGAAATTTTAAACGATAAAATTTTGAAATATAAATTTGATATTTGGAATGCGTCTAATTAAACATAGCAACTGGTAAATTTTCGTCCGAAAATATTAAAGTTTATTTCACGCGTAAATTTACTTCAATTTAATCAGTTAAAAAGCGATGAAAATAAAATGTTTTCGGAACCTAAATATTTTTACATAGAAAAATTCTAAACCATCTTCTGAGCAAACGTCATTTTTCATTTTTCCAAATTCGAACTTCTTTGGCTCCGTCGATCTTATTTTTCTACGTTTTTCTTGCATTTTCCGCTAATAGAAAAATTCAAATTTTTATAATTCAATCGTACCACTGATATCTATAAACTGTTTTGATCGTCTCGTCGTTCTGATCTCCACAGTATACTCATTTGCTTGTTTAGGTGTTCGACAGACAACGGAATCTGTAAAGCTGTTTATCATATCGGGACGTTTATTTGTGGTGTCCATCCAAATTTCAAACTACAGCCACTACCATTAATATTTACGCAAATTTAAGTCGTGACATTTCCATTTCCATATATTGCTTTTATTACTTCTGGTTCCACTCTCGTTCTCTCTCCTCTCTTTCATTTATTTTGCATTGAAAAAGAAGACACACTAATGTTTTATATGTATTTCAAAAGCAACGTCCTGATGCTTGAGATCTGCTTCCAATTCCCTTTCCCACTTGCCATGCAAACAGCAGCATGCTTTTCTTGCACTCCTCTCCACTTCTTCGGCTATTCTAAAAAAAAGTAAAAGAAGTAGCTTTTGATTCCGCCTCCCTTCCCATTTAAGCGGCCTACCCATCACCGACGCCCTCCATAGCAGCAGTGATCCGCGTCGACCTCACTACAACAGGCCTCGAGTCGGTAGCCGCTTCTTCCCTTCAAGCAACAGAAACCCAACGCCAAGCAGCCATGGTTGAGGCCATTTCCTTCTTCCTCGTGCAACTCTGCAGCCTCACTGACCCAAGCACGAGAACCAGACTTTCCCTTGAGCCTTCCCTTTCCTTCACCTCCGCCTACCATCGGCCCGCCTCCTTTCCTATCTTTCCCTCACCATCTCCGTGTGCAGCACTCAACAAGCACAGCACCGATCTCGCTCACACAAGCATGTCGCCGTCCTGCTTCATCAGCAGCGCGCATCTCCACTCAACCGCCTCCTTGAACCCGGGTCTTACACACTCCATGGCAGCAGCTCGCGCCGAAGCCGAGCATCACCACCTCCGGCTGCACTTCTGCCGTGACCCATTGCACCAGACAACTCTCCCCTCCTCTCTATTGCACAAACGTATGTAAGTCATATATGTACTTATGTATTTATTTACATGCGGCCTATGTATGAATATTTATATAAAGCATATTTATGGTATGTGTATGTATATCGATCTGATTGTTCACAAATAGATTATATACGTATTATACAGCAAAATTGTAGATGAAGTACATATCTATCGAATTATATAAGTTACGTTATTTTGGTTTTATATATATAAAAGTTTTTCAAAAATATATATACATAATTTTATATACTATAAGGTCTTGTGCAGCTAATAGTAAAGCCTGCATCTACATTTTGTTATATATTGTCTGCGCCTATTAGATGGCAAATATATTTGTATATATTAGTGTGTATATATTTGTTAATATTAAGTTATGGTGCAGTATGGGTTGCTGTTGTACCTGTGATTTAGATTATGTCAGAGGATATAAATTTTTAAAGTATATATTATATTTTAGAAAGGTATGTATGTCCTCAGTTTACAGTTATGTATGTTAGTATATATTATGCTTAGTGTATTTTATTGTGAAAGGAAAAATAAATAAATAAATACATAAATAAATAATACATATACAAAGTTGTTTACAATATATAAGTTATATAAATTTGTGTGTGTGTAAATATATATATATATATATATATATATATATATGCGTCCATACAAGCTATATATATAGTGTTATGAGGTATGTCAGAAGCTATTCATTTTTTTTGCATGTTTATTTTTATTTTATTTTTCTGAACAGCAGTTAGACTTCATGGTCACGATATCATATCTCACTCATGTTTTATCGGAATGGGTTGATTCTATTTTTAAAAAAAGAGTCGAAGTTACCTAGTTTATGCATGTCAAATTTCAGCAAAATCCGTCATCGTTTGATTAGTGGTCGAGGATCTGGAAGTTTGACCCAGGCAGTTGTTCTTTTGTACTTGAAATTATTTTACACTGCTGCAAACACGACCTGAGTTCATGTTTGATGCATCGTATCTCTTCCGTCTTACGTCGGAATACAGTGATTCTTTTTTTTGGAAAGATTGAGTTTTCTATTTTATGTTTACAAATTTTCAGCATCATGCGAGGTCATTTGATCCTCTATTTCTCATCTGGAAGTTAGACCCAGGAAGCTGTTCTTTTGTACTTGGAAATTTTTTACACTGCGGCAAACACGACCTGAGTTCATGTTTGACGCATTGTATCTCTTCCGTCTTACGACGGAATACAGTGATTCCCTTTTTTTTAAAAGATAAAGTTTTCTACTTTTTGTATATAAAATTTTAGTTTCATACGAGGTGGTTCAGTCCTCTGTTTCTTACCTGAAAGTCAGACCCAAAGGGGTTTTCAGACCTGAATATTTGACAGTCGCAACATGGCCTGAGTCTATGTTCGTGACATCGTAACTTTCTGGTCTCTTGTCCAAATCAAGTGATTCTTTTGCAGTTTGAAATACAAGTTTTGATCTTTATTCATACCAAATTTCAGATCATTTCGATCTCGGTGGCACATAGAATTATATTGTTAAACTTTGACGCAGGACATGTTTTGTAATTGTTGCTATGTTGAATGTTTTGATTTGATTTCGGCAATTCCTATTTAACAACTTTGCTCGTCGATTCGTGCCAATCTAGTTTATTTCGGAAGTCGTGCTTGCAATGCGTAACTCAACTTCGTTGTCTATTCTTGCTCCCTAACCTCGAAAGGTGAGTAATCACTCACGGTTAATATTCTTTTATTTATTAAATTTGATTTCAATTGAAACGACAATTGAAATATATTGTTGTTAGTTAATTACACTGTTATATATGTTATTACCTGTATCAGTTCACCTGTAACATCTGACACCATTATCTGTTAATTATTTATGCGATGATAATACAGTTTGGTTGATAATTGATTGATTGTTGTTTTTATTGGATGTTAAATTGTAATGTATAAAGTGATAAATATTATGCAATTGAATTTGACGTAGGATAGTTAAAAATTTGAATTGACATATGTGTTGAATTTGATTAGTTAAATTTGTATAATATGACCCCTTAAATTTTTAATTATTTGACACGTAGAAAAATGGTTAATTATACTTAAACCATTTGAATTTATGTTGTATTAGTTGATGAAGTATGAAATTTAATAATTGATGTCAAGTGTAGAATTGCATAAAATAATTAGTATAATAATCTTTAATCTACATGAAATGATAGTGTAAATTCTAGAAATAATTATATTAATTTACACAAATAACAATGTGAATTAATACGATTATTTTGGGATTATTTGAATTGATTATTGGATTGATATTGATTGTTGTTATTGCTTGTTTATTTACTTTGACACCATCCCAGTTATCACACTGCAAGTTCCCTTTGCTATGCTTTGATTTTGAATTGAATAGGAATCGGGTTGAAATGATAAATACCCAAATTTAACTTTGACTTAGGATAGAGAATTAAATAAAACCCGATTGGTCAATGATTTGATTTAAAAATAAAATAAAGATTTTATTTGAATAAATGATAAGGTTTTGAAATGAAGTTAGAATTTGAATTTTTATGAAAGGAAAATGTTAATATTTAATAATCTGAATCAAAATATTAACATAGTAGATGATGAATGAACGTTGTTTTAAAATTAATTATTTAATAATTAAATTTGGAATTATTAATAATTAAGTTTTGAAATTAGTTAATAATTAAGTTTTGAAATTATTTAATAATTAAATAAAATTGAATTATTTAATAGTTAAATAAAATTGAACTTCTTGAATAAGTGAAATTAAGTTCTTTATTAATTGAGTTTTGAAATTGTAACTAAGTAAATTAATAAGTGAAATTGAATTTCTGTAATAAGAAATAAAATATGTTTTATTGAAATTAATGTAAGACTTGTAATTTAAAGAATTGATTTGATGAATTTAATTTAATTCAAATTTGTAAGTTTTGATACAATGAAGTTGAATTTAAGTAATTGATTTATTGAATTGGAAATTAAATAGAAATTGTTTGAATGATAAATTTACTTAACGAATATTGAATGTAATCGATAAATGAAGTTAAATTGATTTGAATGTTAAATTAAATTAATTTAAATGATTTCAAAATGAAACTTATATACGAACTTGAATCAATATTTGAATTGTTTAAATAAAATTTGAAATTGAATTATAAGATTTTTAAATTTTGAATTTAGAAGTTTTTGAAACGTAAATTATGGAAATTGATTCAGGAAGACAAATGAAATATTGATTTATAAATTCTAATTGGAATTGAAATTTAGTTGGTTTTGAAATATATTAAACGACCAATCGGTGTAATAATTACGAAAGTTATTAAAGAGACCGGAATCGGTTAGGGACATACTCACTGTCTAAACCGAAACCACTTTAATAACTATACGCGGAGTATGATCCAGAATGAAGTGGTTGGAATGATGTACGTGATGATTGAAGAAAGAGAATGTAACGACCCGTATTTTTATGGATCGAATGATTGTAACTATTGTTATTAGGTCGTAGTATTGATAAGTCGTCTAGAGTTTAGGTCGACTAGAGCTTAAGTCATATAGAAGATAAGCCGCGTGTAGCTTAGGTCGTTTGGAAGATAAGTCATGTGGTGGCTTAGGTCGTGGGATAGGTTAGGTCGAGTATTAGTTAGGTCGGGTGAGCGACTTAAGGGATTGAAGCGACCTAAGGAAGTTGGCGACTTAAGGTAGTGGACGACCTAAGAGTTAGCAACCTACAGGAATCGGCGATTTAAGGTTTGAACGACTTAAGGAAAGACAGCGATCTAAGGAACTAAGCGAGTTAACGACCTAAGAAGGTTAGGTCGTGGACAGTTTAAGGAGATAAGTGGGTTGAGTCGTTAGGTCGCGTGGATGTTAAGTCGTATCCTAGTTAAGTTGTTAGATCGAGTAGCGTTAAGTCGCTAAGAGTTAAGTCGTAGGGTGTTAAGTCGTGCAAGGGCTTAAGTCGTAGGTCGCGCATTAGTATTGAGTCTTAGGTCGTGACATTTTAGGTCGTGGAAGCGCATATGCAGTTAGGTCGTGTAGTGTTAAGTAGCTAAGTCGCGTGCATGTGCTAAGTCGTTGAGTCGGAAGCTGTTATGTCGCGCAAAGTGTTAGGTCGGGGAATCTGTTAGGTCGTAGGTCGGGGTTGTTAGGTCGTGGACGACCTAAGGGGAAGCGGACGACCTAAGGAAATCAGCCTATAAATAGGCGGGTTTTTCTTCACTTTTTGGGATCCGGATTTTGAAGCGACGAAGTGCTGCCATTTTGAGAGCTCGAGTTCAACACTTCTTCACTTCTTTTCTCCACTCTAATCTTGTGCTTCCTTCCATCCAAATCGAAGATCAAGATCGAAGATCCGAGAGCTAAGGTTGAAGATCTACATTCTTCGAAGAGAGATTTCATCGTTTGAAGTGGGATTTTGGCGGATCAAGTTAGATTCTTCGCTGTCCAGATCTGAAGTGTGTTGCTTTTGAGTTGTTTAGGAGATTCGGTGAGTGGTGATTATCTCTCACACGGATCCAAAGGAGTATATCGAATTGGTGGCTTGATTTTGTGTTAAATAGTGATTTTCATGCATTTTCTTAATCTTAAGTATAGATCCATTATTCATGATGATTTGACAACCATTTTACTACATGTTAATCTATGCAAGTTCATTCATCAAGTTGTAGAGATATTACTCATGTTTCATGCTTGTTAGATTTAGACTCTTTATTTACAAGATTGCCATTATTGTTATAATTGTTTATTTGATCATGTTTGAATGTTTGATTACTTGGATTAATGATTGACTTGATTGATTGTTATAAATTAGTTGATTGATGATTTAATTTAGACAAGATGGTCGAAGATGATTCAAAAGCTAAGGGAAAGGCTCTTGAATTGGGAGAAGCTGCTCGTGGCATATGTGGCGGATGATGAAGCTCATATGGATAGATTTGATGATGATGTTGAGATGAGGCTTTGCTATGATGAGATGAAGCGAGGCATGATGTGAGATAGCCTTGGTTTAATCCAGACGGGATCATCCCAAGCATGTTGATGACTCGGTGAAAGGGTTCGAGTTTGAGGATAATGGTTGGCTCAAGAGACGCTTGAGCTAATATGGAAATAGTCGTTGAGGAGGATGACTAGAAGGCTGAGATTTCATCATTGTTGAAGGTTCTAGCAGGCTCAAAGCAAGAGTACGCTGGGCAGATTCGATAGTTCCTAAAGACTATGATTGGTAGTCGAGTACTCTGGCAGATTCGATAGTCCTAGGCACGGGCTGCGACGACGTGCGGAGTTCTGTCTAGAACCGGGGTTACCATTATCCCTTGATGGACGGCTGAAAGAATGTGCCGGTCATTCAATTAACGGTGGTATTGAGGCAATGATAACAGTGATAGCCAGAGTCATGGATGTTTGGTTGTATTGTCATTTGGTCTCAAGAGCGGTATTTTCTGGGTGCTTATCTGATCTTGGTTTAGGCCTTGGGGGTTTGTACTTGAAAAACATCGCCCTTGACTCGAGTGATAATTGCTTTACTTTAAATGTCTGCTTTGCTATGTTCATTTCTACTTAGTGTGTCTGGGGGCTATCACTGTAGAAAGAGGTGGAGTGGGAGGGTTGGATTCCTATTCCTTTATGCTCTTTTGGTATGTTGTTAGTTAACTTACCGCTCACTAAGACTGTTGTCTGACTCAAGGCTTTATGTTTAACTCTTATTGCCTTGGGTTGTTCATCCATTTTGGGATGGGAAGACTAGGTAGCAGGTGACAGGTGCTGTTCTTAGTTTCCAACGATGCTGATGATGAAGACGAGCTGGAGGCTTGCATATTATTTTCTTACTATATGTACTGGGTGTTCCGCTGCTTTGTATATTCTCTGAGTGATATGTAGTGAGGCTTGAGCCATTTTGAGAGCTCGAGTTCAACACTTCTTCACTTCTTTTCACCACTCTAATCTTGTGCTTCCTTCCATCCAAATCGAAGATCAAGATCGAAGATCCGAGAGCTAAGGTTGAAGATCTACATTCTTCGAAGAGAGATTTCATCGTTTAAAGCGGGATTTTGGCGGATCAAGTTAGATTCTTCGATGTCCAGATCTGAAGTGTGTTGCTTTTGAGTTGTTTAGGAGATTCGGTGAGTGGTGATTATCTCTCACACGGATCCAAAGGAGTATATCGGATTGGTGGCTTGATTTTGTGTTAAATAGTGATTTTCATGCATTTTCTTAATCTTAAGTATAGATCCATTATTCATGATGATTTGACAACCATTTTACTACATGTGTATCTATGCAAGTTCATTCATCAAGTTGTAGAGATATTACTCATGTTTCATGCTTGTTAGATTTAGACTCTTTATTTACAAGGTTGCCATTATTGTTATAATTGTTTATTTGATCATGTTTGAATGTTTGATTACTTGGATTAATGATTAACTTGATTGATTGTTATAAATTAGTTTATTGATGATTTGATTTAGACAAGATGGTCGAAGATGATTCAAAAGCTAAGGGAACGGCTCTTGATTTGGGAGAAGCTGCTCGTGGCATATGTGGCGGATGATGAAGCTCATATGGATAGATTTGATGATGATGTTGAGATGAGGCTTTGCTATGATGAGATGAAGCGAGGCATGATGTGAGATAGCCTTGGTTTAATCCAGACAGGATCATCCCAAGCATGTTGATGACTCGGTGAAAGGGTTCGAGTTTGAGGATAATGGTTGGCTCGAGAGGCGCTTGAGCTATTATGGAAATAGTCGTCGAGGAGGATGACTAGAAGGCTCAGATTTCATCATTGTTGAAGGTTCTAGCAGGCTCAAAGCAAGAGTACGCTGGGCAGATTCGATAGTCCCTAAAGACTATGATTGGTAGTCGAGTACTCTGGGCAGATTCGATAGTCCTAGGCACGGGCTGCGACGACGTGCGGAGTTCTGTCTAGAACCGGGGTTACCATTATCCCTTGACGGACGGTTGAAAGAATGTGCCGATCATTCAATTAACGGTGGTATTGAGGCAATGATAACAGTGATAGCCAGAGTCATGGATGTTTGGTTGTATCGTCATTCGGTCTCAAGAGCGGTATTTTCTGGGTGCTTATCTGATCTTGGTTTAGGCCTTGGGGTTTGTACTTGGAAAACATCGCCCTTGACTCGAGTGATAATTGCTTTACTTTAAATGTCTGCTTTGCTATGTTCATTTCTGCATAGTGTGTCTAGGGGCTATCACTGTAGAAAGAGGTGGAGTGGGAGGGTTGGATTCCTATTCCTTTTTCCTTTATGCTCTTTTGGTATGTTGTTAGTTAATTTACCGCTCACTAAGACTGTTGTCTGACTCAAGGCTTTATGTTTAACTCTTATTGCCTTGGGCTGTTCATCCATTTTGGGATGGGCAGACTTGGTAGCAGGTGACAGGTGTTGTTCTTAGTTTCCAACGATGCTGATGATGAAGATGAGCTGGAGGCTTGCATATTATTTTATTACTATATGTACTGGGTGTTCCGCTGCTTTGTATATTCTCTGAGTGATATGTAGTGAGGCTTGATGTATTGACTATTCAGATGTTGTATTCAACTATTATGAAGCTTAATAAATAAGATTCTCTTTTGTGAAGCTTCACTATATATATTCTCTATTGTATTTTTATCCATGCGCTGTGAGTAATACGATAGATTCTGCTGTTTTAATTTACCCTGGCAATCATCCATGGCTGCCTGGCACACCTTACAGCGCACTATTTTCCTTGTTCAGTGCAGGGGTCATGGGCGGTCGTCACAGAGAACGATAATGGATAGCCTTGACACTTGTGTCAAATTGGAAATGACTAAAATAGGAGCCGTGCTAGGCCAAATGGGGGTTAGCTACCTCGAGCGAGCACACTTCTTTGAAAACTACTCATTACTTGTTGTCGATTGGTGCACCCTTGATTTGGGAGTGTTGTTTTGCGGTGTTGCGATCGTTGCGGCGATGTGTTCTCACCAGTCCGGATCAGGCAAACGGTAGTTTCACTACCTTGGGTATTTCCTCATGTGCCTTGTCATACTTGGATCCCTATATACGCGATCACTACGATTTGTTTTGTGTTATACCTATGGAGTACTCCCTGATAGCCCACTAGTTTACGTTGGAGTTTACAGTGCTGTATAGACTATAACGCTTATATAAAATGTGTTAAGGGGGATAATGGTAATGCCTTAACACTATTTTGATACTTTATATTACTGATAGGCATTATCTACTTATCGTACACTACTACATAGTAGATAGTTTAACGGATCCTTAAAGGATGGTTATTCCAAACATCCTTTGAGTTACTTGTATTTCAGTTGCTATTTCACTTGAGTTGGATTTATTGATATAAGTATGTTCATCCTGACTCGAGTGTTTTGTGTTTTGCTTTACGCTCGGGTCAGACTGAGTGTACCAGTATTCGAGACTCACCTTTGGAGTTGGAGCTTTGCTTGGAGATCCAGCTATCTATCCAGCTTTCAGATATCCAGTTGATTCTAGTGATGTATTCTGATATTGTATTTGATTATTGTATTTGAGACATCTGTTGTACCTTATTTAACTCTGATATGTATATAGTAGCTTCATGAACTACTATCTTTTATTTCCGCTGCATTTATTACTCTATGTCTGTTATCTATGATTATTTTATTTACTGTATATGTTCAGTTTTGCCAAATTTAAATTAACAACGCGGTATTTTGAATCATTCAAGTTCGACATGTGCGGATGCGAATGGTCCAAAATAGCGGGTCGTTACAGTTGGTATCAGAGCTTTGGTAGCTCTAGGCAAAACTTAACATATAAGGTAAATGTATTTATAGAATCACTCCCATTCGAGTTTCAATCTCTTCCATTTGACTCGATTCCTTTGAATTTTGGAACGTTCCCTGCGGTTTCAAAATTCATTCGTGTCCCTCACTATTCGTCTTCTTTCAATTCCGGAGTATCCAATAACTCCACTTCGAATGATCCCTATAATAACTTGGCGGTCTCGCCAATCTTCGAATTATTTGTAAAGGGGTGAAACTCCTTTACAATAGACATCGATTTACTGGAGATTTCTGTATCCTCGGTTTACGATGCTATCTATCTCCTGCAACACCTAAATTCTATTTCTTGTGATTGAATGTAGATTAGCCCCGAAATTCTGCATCGATCTTATTTTTGAAGTCACGGTCGACCCGGTTAAGGTTGCCCACGATTTATATAAACTTATCCATCGCCCTATTTTGTTATTTAATTATCTTATCTTTGTTTCGAACTTATCTTCGAATCAAAATTCTCTTTGATTTGAGTCCATCAAATTAGAAACCCTATCCTTATTTTGAAAATTCATTCATGTATCGTCGAGCAAAGAAATGTATTTGTAAATCAATATTAAATGTTTTATATATTGTGTTGTTTGAGTTGTTGATGTGATTTGGGTTTCCGATCGATTCGTCTGATCAGCGCTATCGAAAGGATCTCCAAAACACTCGAGCAGAGCAAATTGACACAACATTGTTTTCAAATTTAGTAAATAAAATAATTTTGAATGATTATATTATATATAAGTATAAATTTTTCAGAAATTAAATTGTTAATGAATTTGTTGTCAAAATGTTAATATTTCATTTTCATTTATTTTTTTTGTAAACCATAGACTATTCCAATCTGATAAATAAATGAAATTATAGAACATGGTTTAAAATTTTAATTAGGAGTTGAAATGAATTTAAATAAGAATTTGAGAATTTACTTTCCATTGATTTCAAACTTTGGGTTAATTTAAAAATGCATATTTTATATAGTAATTTCGAATAGAAATCATTTTCAAAGAATTTTAAATGTTTAAAGAAGTGCTCTTCTCTTTGTCGCTGGAAAATAATTTCGGTGATGGCGGCCGCATCATCGACATTCATTTTCGAGTTTCGAAGTGGAGAGACTATTCTGTAGCTTTGCTACGGTTTTGTTTTGAAAAAAAAATATTTTGATTTGAATTTCTTCAATATAATTTGATTTATATATATACAGGTATCTTATTTTTAAAAATTTAATTTGATTTGATATAAATATATATATATATCTCTAAATTGTTTGAAGTAAATCGGAGATTTAAATTCTTAAATTTTAGGTTAAAGATGATTTAAATTATAAACTGAAGTCAAAATTCTTGGATAAGTATTTAACTTGAAATAACTGGATTGTGGAAAAAAAGAGAAAAAATTTATTTGTATAATACTCAATTTCATTTCAATATAACTTACCTAAATTATTCAGAAGTTAAAATGTAATTGGATAATGTACAATAAAAAAACGTCTTTATAAATAAAATTTGAGTGTTTATAATAAATGTTATACACTAAATTTTGATTATAAAGATGTTAATAGAGTTAGATAGGATAATAAGTAAAACTCAGTTAATAATGAAATACATTTGTTTTGAAAGAATTAATAAATTGAAATTTGATCAACTTATGAAAATACCTTGAATTTAAAAGCAATTAGTAAATATAAATTAATTTAAATCAAAACTTTTATGGTTTAAATTAATTTATATGGGTTAAACATATGTGATTAGATATATTAAGTAGAATAAATTTAACAATAATTTGGAATAAAGAAGAATTTAAATTGCTGAAAAAAAATATGATTATAATAAAAGACTATTCAAATTTATGGTTTTAGAAATTGTAAATTGAAGATAATTGGATAATAAGATAATGAATTTAGAAATAGTTGAGATTGATTTTAGTGAAATCAAATGGATTAAATCAATTATTGAATATCAATTAATTTAAATTTGAATTTATATGGTTTAAATTAATTGTTATTTTGTATTTCAAATCTGTTTTTCTTTCTGGTTGTTTCTATTCTCC
This sequence comes from Allium fistulosum, assembly GCA_030737815.1. NCBI lineage: Eukaryota > Viridiplantae > Streptophyta > Magnoliopsida > Asparagales > Amaryllidaceae > Allium > Allium fistulosum. The sequence continues at coordinate 335,613,302 of CM060906.1, forward strand.
TACCTCGTTCCTTTTTCGGGGACGAAAAGTTTTGAGTGGGGGAGAGTGTAACGACCCGTAAATTTAACTGGTTTTAATAACGTTATTAATTGAAATTTTGCGTAATTTTGAAATATAAATTTGATATTTGGAATGCGTCTAGTTAAACATAGCAACTGGTAAATTTTCGTCCGAAAATATTAAAGTTTATTTCACGCGTAAATTTACTTCAATTTAATCAGTTAAAAAGCGATGAAAATAAAATGTTTTCGGAACCTAAATATTTTTACATAAAAAAATTCTAAACCATCTTCTGAGCAAACGCCATTTTTCGTTTTTCCAAATTCGGACTTCTTTGGCTCCGTCGATCTTATTTTTCTACGTTTTTCTTGCATTTTCCGCTAATAGAAAAATTCAAATTTTTATAATTCAATCGTACCACTGATATCTATAAACTGTTTTGATCGTCTCGTCGTGCTGATCTCCACAGTATGCTCATTTTCTTGTTTAGGCGTTCGACAGACAACGGAATCTGTAAAGCTGTTTATCACATCGGGACGTTTATTTGTGGTGTCCATCCAAATTTCAAACTGCAGCCACTACCATTAATATTTACGCAAATTTAAGTCGTGACCTTTCCATTTCCATAGATTGCTTTTATTACTTCTGGTTCCACTCTCGTTCTCTCTCGTCTCTTTCATTTATTCTGCATTGAAAAAGAAGACACACTAATGTTTTATATGTATTTCAAAAGCAACGTCCTGATGCTTGAGATCTGCTTCCAATTCCCTTGCCCACTTGCCATGCAAACAGCAGCATGCTTTCCTTGCACTCCTCTCCACTTCTTCGGCTATTCTAAAAAAAAGTAGAAGAAGTAGCTTTTGATTCCGCCTCCCTTCCCATTTAAGCTCCCTACCCATCACCGACGCCCTCCATAGCAGCAGTGATCCGCGTCGACCTCACTACAACAGGCCTCGAGTCGGTAGCCGCTTCTTCCCTTCAAGCAACAGAAACCCAACGCCAAGCAGCCATGGTTGAGGCCATTTCCTTCTTCCTCGTGCAACTCTGCAGCCTCACTGACCCAAGCACGAGAACCAGACTTTCCCTTGAGCCTTCCCTTTCCTTCACCTCCGCCTACCATCGGCCCGCCTCCTTTCCTATCTTTCCCTCACCATCTCCGTGTGCAGCACTCAACAAGCACAGCACCGATCTCGCTCACACAAGCATGCCGCCGTCCTGCTTCATCAGCAGTGCGCATCTCCACTCAACCGCCTCCTTGAACCCGGGTCTTACACACTCCATGGCAGCAGCTCGCGCCGAAGCCGAGCATCACCACCTCCGGCTGCACTTCTGCCGTGACCCATTGCACCAGACAACTCTCCCCTCCTCTCTATTGCACAAACGTATGTAAGTCATATATGTACTTATGTATTTATTTACATGCGGCCTATGTATGAATATTTATATAAAGCATATTTATGGTATGTGTATGTATATCGATCTAATTGTTCACAAATAGATTATATACGTATTATACAGCAAAATTGTAGATGAAGTACATATCTATCGAATTATATAAGTTACGTTATTTTGGTTTTATATATATAAAAGTTTTTCAAAAATATATATACATAATTTTATATACTATAAGGTCTTGTGCAGCTAATAGTAAAGCCTGCATCTACATTTTGTTATATATTGTCTGCGCCTATTAGGTGGCAAATATATTCATATATATTAGTGTGTATATATTTGTTAATATTAAGTTATGGTGCAGTATGGGTTGCTGTTGTACCTGTGATTTAGATTATGTCAGAGGATATAAATTTTTAAAGTATATATTATATTTTAGAAAGGTATGTATGTCCTCAGTTTACAGTTATGTATGTTAGTATATATTATGCTTAGTGTATTTTATTGTGAAAGGAAAAATAAATAAATAAATACATAAATAAATAATACATATACAAAGTTGTTTACAATATATAAGTTATATAAATTTGTGTGTGTATATATATATGCGTCCATACAAGCTATATATATAGTGTTATGAGGTATGTCAGAAGCTATTCATCTTGTTTGCATGTTTATTTTTATTTTATTTTTCTGAACAGCAGTTAGACTTCATGTTCACGATATCATATCTCACTCATGTTTTATCGGAATGGGTTGATTCTATTTTTAAAAAAGAGTCGAAGTTACCTAGTTTATGCATGTCAAATTTCAGCAAAATCCGACATCGTTTGATTAGTGGTCGAGGATCTGGAAGTTTGACCCAGGCAGCTATTCTTTTGTACTTGAAATTATTTTACACTGCTGCAAACACGACCTGAGTTCACGTTTGACGCATCGTATCTCTTCTGTCTTACGTCGGAATACAGTGATTCTTTTTTTTTGGAAAGATTGAGTTTTCTATTTTATGTTTAAAAATTTTCAGCTTCATGCGAGGTCATTGATCCGCTGTTTCTCATCTGGAAGTTAGACCCAGGCAGCTGTTCTTTTGTACTTGCAAATTTTTTACACTGCTGCAAACATGACCTGAGTTCATGTTTGACGCATCGTATCTCTTCCGTCTTACGACGGAATACAGTGATTCCCTTTTTTTTAAAAGATAAAGTTTTCTACTTTCTGTATATAAAATTTTAGTTTCATACGAGGTGGTTCAGTCCTCTGTTTCTTACCTGAAAGTCGGACCCAGAGGGGTTTTCAGACCTGAACATTTGACAGTCGCAACATGGCCTGAGTCTATGTTCGTGACATCGTAACTTTCTGGTCTCTTGTCCAAATCAAGTGATTCTTTTGCAGTTTGAAATACAAGTTTTGATCTTTATTCATACCAAATTTCAGATCATTTCGATCTCGGTAGCACATAGAATTATATTGTTAAACTTTGACGTAGGACATGTTTTGTAATTGTTGCTATGTTGAATGTTTTGATTTGATTTCGGCAATTCCTATTTAACAACTTTGCTCGTCGATTCGTGCCAATCTAGTTTATTTCGAAAGTCGTGCTTGCAATGCGTAACTCAACTCCGTTGTCTATTCTCGCTCCCTAACCTCGAAAGGTGAGTAATCACTCACGATTAATATTCTTTTATTTATTAAATTTGATTTCAATTGAAACGACAATTGAAATATATTGTTGTTAGTTAATTACACTGTTATATATGTTATTACCTGTATCAGTTCACCTGTAACATCTGACACCATTATCTGTTAATTATTTATGCGATGATAATACAGTTTGGTTGATAATTGATTGATTGTTGTTTTTATTGGATGTTAAATTGTAATGTATAAAGTGATAAATATTATGCAATTGAATTTGACGTAGGATATTTAAAAATTTGAATTGACATATGTGTTGAATTTGATTAGTTAAATTTGTACAATATGACCCCTTAAATTTTTAATTATTTGACACGTAGAAAAATGGTTAATTATACTTGAACCATTTGAATTTATGTTGTATTAGTTGATGAAGTATGAAATTTAATAATTGATGTCAAGTGTAGAATTGCATAGAATAATTAGTATAATAATCTTTAATCTACATGAAATGATAGTGTAGATTCTAGAAATAATTATATTAATTTACACAAATAACAATGTGAATTAATACGATTATTTTGGGATTATTTGAATTGATTATTGGATTGATATTGATTGTTGTTATTGCTTGTTTATTTACTTTGACACCATCCCAGTTATCACACTGCAAGTTCCCTTTGATATGCTTTGATTTTGAATTGAATTGGCATCGGGTTGAAATGATAAATACCCAAATTTAACTTTGACTTAGGATAGAGAATTAAATAAAACCCGATTGGTCAATGATTTGATTTAAAAATAAAATAAAGATTTTATTTGAATAAATGATAAGGTTTTGAAATGAAGTTAGAATTTGAATTTTTATGAAAGGAAAATGTTAATATTTAATAATCTGAATCAAAATATTAACATAGTAGATGATGAATGAACGTTGTTTTAAAATTAATTATTTAATAATTAAATTTGAAATTATTAATAATTAAGTTTTGAAATTAGTTAATAATTAAGTTTTGCATTATTTAATAATTAAATAAAATTGAATTATTTAATAGTTAAATAAAATTGAACTTCTTGAATAAGTGAAATTAAGTTCTTTATTAATTGAGTTTTGAAATTGTAACTAAGTAAATTAATAAGTGAAATTGAATTTCTGTAATAAGAAATAAAATATGTTTTATTGAAATTAATGTAAGACTTGTAATTTAAAGAATTGATTTGATGAGTTTAATTTAATTCAAATTTGTAAGTTTTGATACAATGAAGTTGAATTCAAGTAATTGATTTATTGAATTGGAAATTAAATAGAAATTGTTTGAATGATAAATTTACTTAACGAATATTGAATGTAATCGATAAATGAAGTTAAATTGATTTGAATGTTAAATTAAATTAATTTAAATGATTTCGGAATGAAACTTATATACGAACTTGAATCAATATTTGAATTGTTTAAATAAAATTTGAAATTGAATTATAAGATTTTGAAATTTTGAATTTGGAAGTTTTTGAAACGTAAATTATAGAAATTGATTCAGGAAGACAAAAGAAATGTTGATTTATAAATTCTAATTGGAATTGAAATTTAGTTTGGTTTTGAAATATATTAAACGACCAATCGGTGTAATTATTACGAAAGTTATTAAAGAGACCGGAATCGGTTAGGGACATACTCACTGTCTAAACCGAAACCGCTTTAATAACTATACGCGGAGTATGATCCAGAATGAAGTGGTTGGAATGATGTACGTGATGATTGAAGAAAGAGAACGATAATGGATAGCCTTGACACTTGTGTCAAATTGGAAATGACTAAAACAGGAGCCGTGCCGGGCCAAATGGGGGTTAGCTACCTCGAGCGAGCAGACTTCTTCAAAAACTACTCATTACTTGTTGTCGATTGGTGCACCCTTGATTTGGGAGTGTTGTTTCGCGGTGTTGCGATCGCTGCGGCGATGCGTTCTCACCAGTCCGGATCAGGCAAACGGTAGTTTCACTACCTTGGGTATTGCCTCATGTGCCTTGTCATACTTGGATCCCTATATACGTGACAACTACGATTTGTTTTGTGTTATACCTATGGAGTACTCCCTGATAGCCCACTAGTTTACGGTGGAGTTACAGTGCTGTATAGACTATAACGATTATATAAAATGTGTTAAGGGGGATAATGGTAACGCCTTAACACTATTTTGATACTTTATATTACTGATAGGCATTATCTACTTATCGTACACTTCTACATAGTAGATAGTTTAACGGATCCTTAAAGGATGGTTATTCCAAACATCCTTTGAGTTACTTGTATTTCAGTTGCTATTTCACTTGAGTTGGATTTATTGATATAAGAATGTTAATCCTGACTCGAGTGTTTTGTGTTTTGCTTTACGCTCGGGTCAGACTGAGTGTACCAGTATTCGAGACTCACCTTTGGAGTTGGAGCTTCGCTTGGAGATCCAACTATCTATCCCGCTTTCAGATATCCAGTTGATTCTAGTGATGTATTCTGATATTGTATTTGATTATTGTATTTGAGACATCTGTTGTACCTTATTTAACTCTGATATGTATATAGTAGCTTCATGAACTACTATCTTTTATTTCCGCTGCATTTATTACTTTGTGTCTGTGATCTGTGATTATTTTATTTACTGTATATGTTCAGTTTTGCCAAATTTAAATTAACAATGCGGTATTTTGAATCATTCAAGTTCGACATGTGCGGATGCGAATGGTCCAAAATAGCGGGTCATTACAAGCACCAAATATTGGCAAAAACGCCCAAGAGATTTGTAGTAGCGGAATAAATGAAGAATATTAAATGTAAGCAGAGAGAATATAGCAATAAAGCAAAATAAATAAGAAAGTAATAGAGACATAGCCGTTTATAGTGGTTCGACGTTGTTTGCCTACGTCCACTTTGAAGAGATGGCTTTACAAATCACTTTGTAAACTGAGTACAAGAGAGATCGGATGAAAATCCTTAATTACAAAAGAATTCAAAGAAACCAACAGAGTAAAAATCCCTAAAATGAACAATCAAGTCTGTATTTATAGAGGAAGACGGTGAAATATCTCCCTGAAATTTTGACAGAAGGATCTCCAGAATAATAGAGGCCCGCATGAGGGATCGCGTGGCCCAAATCCCAAGAATAGGGATCAGAGCAGATCCCTATTGTTGGAGATTTATATGCTACGATCTCTATGGGAGCTTCTCCATGTTGTATTGTGCATAGCCACCAAGTTCCATGTCAATTGGTCTTGTAGATGTTGAGTTATTGATCTATTATTGTTGCAATGTGTTGTGTAGTCCAATTCTGGCCGATCCCTGAAGAGGAAAGAGGGTCAATCCTACTTTCTTGTGCTTTTTGGGGTGCGATCCCTAGGGTTGACTCCTTAGGGTACCCTATTCTTGTTCCCAAGGTTTCATATGTGTCTGACTTCTGGATTTTGAGATATCGATCGTTTTCCATTAAGTTGCACTTGTTTAGCTGAAGTAATCTGATCCCTTTGGTATAGAGGGATCATACTCGATCCCTTTTCTAGATTAGACTATATTCCTTACTTAGAACATTCTATATAGCATATCTCTTGATTTCATTCAACCATGACTTCATATTATCATCTGTACTTGATTTCTGGACGCCACAACCCTCACTCTGGTTTTGAACTTGATGACAGTCGAGTCTAACTTGTCCAGTCAGTTTGGATATAGCCGAATGAAAATACCGGATTACACTTGCCTCCTAAAGTATGTCATGTGTCGAACATTGCATGCTTTGAATCGAAGCAATTTAGAGTTGCTAGAAATAAATCCATCCAGGTTTCTGAATAGTCGCTATCCTTCCGTTGAATTATTTTCCCAAAGTGTCGTGTCTCTCTTTGATCGTCATGAAGCTTGATCGATTTCCAATAGTATAATTTCAGGATTGTATTCCATCAGTTGCAATCTATGTCCAATTCTATGGGGTAGTAAGCTTTGGCTATCTGATCTAGTTTCGTCTTTGAAAGCTTCAAGTGAGAATTCAATTTCTATCGATTTCAAAATTTGAAATTTTAGAATATACTCGTGCACGTTCAGGTACACATCTTTGTTGTTGGCTTCCAGATGCATTTATATGCTTACGGGTCGTCGCCAATTTTCATTAAATTAGATGCAATTTCATTGCATTTATATTTATTTATTTATTATTTATATTTTTCAAAATAGGGATCGGAATTCCTTTAGTCGATCCCTTTCTCCCCCATTTTTTTTATGTTTACAGGGATCAGATGGATCCCCCTTGGTTAGGGATCATACCCGATCTCTTTCAACGTTGGGGCTTAATAATTTTAGCTTCATGGAGAAGAATACGGGCTGATCCCTTAACCTGATATATAAACTATTTCATTTCTCCCATTCTTCCACTTTACTTTAGTTGCTTTCATTTATTTGCTTGTCCACAACTGAACCATATTCCTCTCTTTTCCTTGTTTAACTTCGAATCAAAATCCATCGTGACCCTTCATACCTTTATCAATCTGATCCTCTTCTCCTTTAATTTCAATCATCTCCAAGCCATTCGATATCGTCATTGACTTCACCATATCTCATTGCCAATTTATATAAATATGTAGGTTTTTAGTTTTGACTGTGTTTGATCTGGTGACGAGATAATGGGTCTTTCCACGTTAAATTGCATGGACGAGGGGTTGAATTAGGTAAAGAAGAGTAGAATGGTGGCGATATTGGGATCAGTGAGGTAGTAAAAGAGAAGGAAAGGAATGAGGGAACATATCGATGGTCTAAAAAGGGAAGTAAGGGATTAGTGGTTTTTTTCTTTAAATAGGGATCGGAGGAAGGAGTGAATGGAAAGAAGAAGGGATTCAATTATAGGGATCGATGTGAATTTGAGAAAGAAGGGATCGGTCGCATTAGTGAACGACAGATCGGTTGTTGGTGTTTTGGAGAGGATCGGTGATGTTGGTTAAGAGGGATCGGTTGTTTGCTTTATGAGAGGGATCGGCTATGTGGACTTAGCCGATTTTAGGCCCTTGAACCGAGCTTGGACACTCAAACAAATCATTCCATGTAGACTTGTACGAACAATTAGAACCAATCCCATCTTAATGAACTTGAAGGTATGAAGTTAACGGACAACGGGACTTGCATATCCAACTTTGAACTTCAATATGAACTAAAATTCAACATATGGACTTCAATAACAAACTTTATACTTTAACATGTCGATGGTCGATCCCAAAGCTTACATAACCGATCAATGTAAACATCAGTTGAGACGATCAGCAACGATGGTCACACTGGTCAGAATCCAAAATCTCGTCGCTGCTTTTTTATTTTAATTCTGAATTGTTTATCTCCGCATGAAACTGCACCACACTTGTTTACACTTAGCACGGTGGTATAGGTTAATCTTTCTAATCTTGATTATCTACCAAGTTTAGCTGGTATGGGCTCTAGACATTTAGAGCATTTAGCCGCAATGTCTTCCAATCAACCTTCACAACATAACAATCCAAATGCCGAATCGAGCTCCGTGACTATATCTGGCAAACTTTCTCTCCAACACCAAACTGAGCAACTAGAGAGTTCCGGTCCATCAGTCGACCTTTTCTTTGACGTTCCCATCCTTTCGATGGAAGATATAGATCTTGTCCTTGATACCTTGGATGGTGCTATATTTCTAGATGACCTGGTGGATACCTCAGCTTCCAGAATTAGCGAGGCTAATCTTCGTAGGCAGTGCTCTAAACATGGAATCCCGTTTGGAGATGTTTTAGTCCCTACAAGGAATGACAAGGCCCACTTGCCCCCGGAGGGGTATACAGCTTGTAATAAAATTATGTATTAGGTCGGATGTATACCGCCCTATAATTCATTTATTCGAGAGATGCTACACTATCTGGGAATAACTCCTGCTCAGCTACATCCGAACAACTATGCTTTTCTTCATGGAAGTTTCTTACTATTTATGGATGTTCTGCTCTGCCAGCCATCCCCTGAAGACATCAGGTTCATCTACAATTTTAAACGATGGACGGGAAGCCTTTTTTATACTTTCCTCGAGCCTGCACCCAACTGTCAAGTTCTTACTGGTGCTTGGAATGAGCTCAGTGTCTTCAAGCATGAATGGTTCTACGTTCGTTGTCCGTCCGGCTTCACGAGGTAATGGTTGGAAGGACGTAAGTGTTTCCTTCACTTTATTTTTAAATTCTTAAGCCCAAGTTGTATCCTAAACTAATAAATACTTCGAAAAATTACAGGTGTCTATCCACGACCCGAAGGCGATAATTATTCAAGGGTGGTCTTTACGATCTGTGTTATCCCAATCGAAGACAGGGACATTAGATCACTTGTAACTAATGAGTGGTTATTTCTTTTCGAGTTGCTTGAAAAAGGGTCGCAACATCAGACTTCCAGGAAGCATTGCACAGTGAAGGAATGTTGTAGAACAAGAAGGTGACACTGATAGTCCTATCGTGCCCTCAATCGAGGAGGCTCAGAACGATGCTGAAGAAGGCGAAATAAGAGGGGATGACGCCAGTGAGCCTGGCAGTAGTGATGTAGGTTCGGGCAACGCGCCTGTGTTCTAATTATCACAAGGCATGCAATCTCATGCACTAATGAGGAAAGGGAAAGGGGTCGCTTACAAACTCCATAGGACAAAATCTGCTAAAAAACCCAAGTTCACTATCACCTATGTTGAAGAAGAGTCTTCCTTCCATCCTCTAGAGAGTTCGATGGAAGGATTTTCAAGTCTCCCGATCCCTAATGACATAATGACCTTTTAATTTCCCAATTTAAGCATCGAGGGGCTTAATTCTCCTGTCGGGACTGGTAATGACATTCCTTTCCCTAGCAAAAGGGAAATCACTCCTATGAGCAAGGCCATAGTAACTGGTTCGTCGGGCGGACACTAGGACACTCACAATCACGCGCACTTTACTGCATGATTTCTGTCCATCTTTTATTTGCTTTTCACTTATACACTTTTTTTGGTTTGCAGGTGTTATGTCTTATTCTCGTGCCTATGATCGCCTGAGGGGCTCCTCAATACATTATCGATCTAGTCGTGTCCGGACTCAGGCAAGCATCGAGAAAGGGGTGACAGCCAGGAAAGAAGCCATCATTCAAGGGAATCTTTATCCTCTAAGCACAAGTCAAAATCTCAATCATCTCATCGCCAAGAAGTTCAACGCAATCCTTCTATATATAGCAGCGATCAGACCTCTTCTCATGTTCCCCAACTGTCGTGCCACCCGAGGATCATTCTAGTTTATATGGATCTCGATAGCCTCACGACCGCTAGTCAAACCAATGTCCTATTGTTACATCTGAGCCTACTTTAACTACTACAGTTCCTGAGGCCGGTACAGCTAAATGGTTGGCCAAACTTAAGGTCAAATTTCCAAAAGTCTGCTTTGATGGACTAAACTTTCTTACTTCTATCCATCTAATCCTGAGAAATATTAAAGCGAGTTCGTTTGCATGCATCAACGATGTTTTTGTGTAGCATGAAGCGCTCCAACACTTAGCTGCAAAAATTTCTGAGGTGTCTACTGAAAGGTAACACAAAATTGATCGTCTTAAGCTAGAGGCGATCCATAGTAAAGATATAATCAAACATCAAGATGATGAGATTACAGAGTTGACCACGAAGTTAACTGCAATAGAGAAGAGTGCTAAAGAAATATCTGAAGTGGTTAATCGTATGGAAATGGGTCACAAAAATGAGCTGGACACTGTTATTCAATGCAACGGTGCACTTGCCTTAAAGAAAGATGCTCTTCAGAAAGAGAAAGACACTCTGGCCCGTCACGTTAAAGAGCTCGAAGAACTACTTCAAAAAGAAAAGGATGATAAATACGCCACTCAGATGGAATCCTAAAAGTATTGCGAAGAGGTCGTAGAGGCTCATGAGCTGAAAACTAAACTCGACAAAGATCTTGCTCAAACTGAGGCCCTTAAAGAAGAGGCAAGGGAAGTTGGTCGTTAGGAGGTCAGAGGGCAAATTGAGGCCCAGTTGGAGGAAGCAAAAGAGGAAGACAGGAATGAGATCAGGGAAATATTTGATCCTTTGATCATTGAGTAAAATGCCAAGGTCCTTATCCACCGTGACTTAAGCTTTCGGAAAGAGGGCTACCTTGAGTCGCTTGGTGAGGCTTGGAAAATATCGTCGATATGAAGAATAGGACTCTTGGCCAAGCCGATGTTGATGAGGGGAAACTGGTGTGAGAAATTCTATGTGGATCCGAACCTTTAGATCTCACGGCTGTAAGGCTGAGATACTTTGATATTTTGGCAACTTCCGACAAAGGAAAAGATATCGCTGAAGATTCAGGGTTCGATCCAAAAGATTCCTCTTTACTTCAACTAGCCGGCGCATCGGTTTCTCTTTGCCCAGGACAAGACTGAAGCTATGATCCAAACAGACCTGGTTACAAATCCAAGGCACTGACTCCAATTCAAGAAGGGAGCACTCCGGCAACAACCGAAAGTCATCCGGATGCAGGTATCCTGCTCTATTCTCCATTAGAGGTTTCGCTCTTCATGCCCAAAATTTCTAGGCTTATTCACTTGTTCCCACAAGTCTACAAGTCTCCTGGCTCTCAATCAAACTCGGAGAAGTAGTGCCACTGTGGAGCAACAACCGACACTTACTAACATTCTAGTGGCTACTAACATTCTAGGGCCTGATGCTCAAGTTATTGAAGCTCTTGCTGATGAAAGGGCCAATGATTAGCCGCTTCATGATGAACTTGATGATGTTGTGATTATAGGCACCTCTGAACACACCGATAAGCACAACTTAAAGGAGCGCATCGAGAGGGAGGAGTTATCGAAGAAGAATGCTAAAACTGAACCCGTTGATGCAGACCTCAATGATCCAAACCTTATCTCACTTCAAGTCATTACCCTTGGAGGGTTGGTTCCTGTGAGTAACATTCCTCCTGTTTCTGAAGGTAACACTACTTCAACTCTCGCATCCATGGATATTTCTTCGAAAGGAGGTAAGAGCGGTAAAGGGTCGAAGAGAGGAACAGGGGAAGGCTCGAGTGGGTCCAATCCTAAGAAACTCCAGAAGGAGAAGAAGCAGATGAAGTAGCTGTCATGTCGGCCTATTATATACATAGCTTATAGAGATGTTTTCTTTTTTTTGGCCATGTTTGTGCGGGTACGACCCCCGCTTTTGGATAAACACTAGTACTATGATTTCCAAATTTTATGCAAATAAAAGTTCTTTGGTTGTTGTTGAACTCTTATGTGAATTTGTTTAAGTAGTCGAGATATTACTTTTCCATTCAAGGTACTTATAATTCATTGCTCGTTGATTCGGATAATCATCCACTAATTTTACTCAAGACCACCATGTGGTCGTGGCCTCAAGTTATACCAAACATTGGGCTTGAGCCCTAGTGCTACGTTGTCGAGTTTAGTAGCTTAAGTGATTATACTCCTGCCCCTAGTCTCAGGTCAGAGGAGTTAGATAGTGGATGGTCGAATTCCATCCTTAGTGAATTTATACACCTCTTGTCAATTTCAGGTCGGAGTTATGGAATAGTGAGTGGTCGAACCGCACTCATCTATTTGTTTATACTTATATCTGCACTCTAGGGATAAGAATTTGTTGGCGGGTGTCGAATCGCATCCAATTTGTGTTTATACTCTAGTCCACACTCTAGGGACTTAGAGTTATTTTGAAAATAGTCGGACTGTACTTTCCTTAATTGATTGATTTTCCCCTAAGCCCGGGGTTTAACTTGAAGAGCGATCGATCTTGTTACGATCGCTTTTTAGTTCATGTCTGTCCCATCGCTTGGTGGGATTAACCTGATTATCGGATGGTCAAGTCACATCCATTTCTCGGTAGGTACTCCGCCCATCGAGTTGTGAGCGAGAATCATCGAATGAACGGTTGGACCATGTTCATTTTGTTTAGTCCTATCGTGAACTTGTGTAATCGCCTAGCTCCAAACTCTAGGAACCTGCTCGGACATGTCAATATTAGTTAGTCAAGCATCATAATTAATATGTAATGCTATAGCAATCACAGATATGAAGGAACTTTATCTGCCAAATGGGAAGAAATGACATAATTTGTCTTATTACATATCTGGAAATTCAAATGCTAAACAAATTCAGATATTAAATACAACTGAATGAAAAAGAATAAACTAAGAGAAATAGCATCGTAAGTGCTCGCTATTCCACGCCCTTGGGAGCGTGGCACCGTCAATAGTTGCTAGCTTGAAAGTTCTGTCTCCAAGCCTTTGTTCAATGACATACGATCCTTCCCAAGTAGGATTTACATGTGACGAGATAGGAAAAACTCATTTCAAGATGAGATTGTCGATTTTAAAGGTCCTAGGTCAGACTTTAGTGTTGTAGTATTGGGCGACTCAGTGTCGATGTGTAGCTGCCCTCAAATCAGCTTCTTTGTGCTTCTCATCTACCAAGTCTAGAGATTCTAAGAGGATATCTCTATTCGTTCTGGGGTCATAGTAGGTTGCTCAACGAGAGGGAACTTCGAGTTCAACAAGAATGATGGCTTTGGAGCTATAAGAAAGGGCGGATGAAGTATGACCAGTCGCGAACTTATGGGTGGTTCTATAAGCCCATAAAGCTGCTAGGAGTTCATCCACCCACTTGCCTCTAGCCTTTTCCAAATGTTTCTTTAGAATGGACTTTATGATTTTGTTCATAGCTTCAACTTTTCTATTTGCTTGAGGGTGAGCAACTGCCGCAAATATCTTTTTGATATGATGCTGATGGTAGAAATATTTGAATTCAGCGCTGTCGAATTGGGTTCCATTATCGGTTACAATGGTTCATGGAAGGCCAGAATGACAGATGATGTTCTGGACAATGAAGTTGATTACCTTCTTCATCGTGATCGTGGTTAAAGGTTCTACTTCGGGCCAAATTGGTGAAATAATCAACTAGTATGATGACGTACTTTTCACCACCTTTAGAGATCGGTAAGGTACCGATAATATCTATGCCCCATGTGGAAAACGGCCATGGAGTGACCATATATGTAATTTCCATCGACGAAGCTCTCGGAACTTTTGCATACATCTGGCAATTGTCGTGTCGCTTAGCATAATTAACAACATCTCGGTTTACAGTTGGCCAGTATTACCCATAACAAAGTAGTTTCTTTGCTAGGGTTTGCCCTCTAGTGTGATAGCTACATTTCCGTTCATGAACTTCCATTAGGACTCATTTTATTTCATTCCTCCATTCGAAAAGGACTCCCTGTAGCAAATAATCTTTAATCGAAGTCATCCACAACTCCTTCTCAGGCTCCGTCTCTAGTACCCAGTCAATTTCCGTCTAGTTTATGCTTAGAGCATCTAAAACTTTGACTGGAACCAAGCCAGTTTGTTGTGCATCCCCAATGCTAGCAAACTTTGCAAATGAGTCGGCCTCTTTGTTTTGATCCCGAGGAATGTGCGTGATATCATAATACTCAAAGTCAGTCAATAACTCTTAGACTTGGATAAGGTATGGAGCGAGTCGTTGTCCTTTAGCCTAGTAATCTCCCGTGACTTGGTATACTACAAACTGGGAATCACAAAAGATTTCAAGTGATTTTATTCCTAATTCTCTACCAAGTTTGAGTCCAGCAAAGAGCTTCATATTCAGCTTCGTTATTCATTGCAGGGAAGTCAAGCTTCAAAGCGTAGCAAATTGATCGATCCTTCGGAATTACTAGTACGACTCTAGCTCCAGAACAACGATCGTTGGAGGCTCCATCCATATACATTTTCATCAGATGGTAGGGGCTTCACTGCTCTTTGGGAGATTGTCCTATGTGGTGAACTCAACTATATAGTACGCCAGTGTCTGTACATGGATGGCTCTCTAAGGAAGATAGGTATTGTCAAATTGGCTCAGCTCGATGTTCAACTTGAGTAACCATTCAGACATCTCAGGTCAATGTAGGACCTGTTGTAATGGCTGGTCAATATAGACGTTGATGGGATGAGCCTAAAAATATGGGCGGAGCCTTTGTGACGCAATCAGCAGGAAATATGCCAATTTATTTATCTTCAGATAGTTCCTTTTAGCTTCTATTAATCGCTTACTAACATAATAGACCGGTCTTTGGATTTGATTCCACTCACAAAGCAGTGTGGCACTTATGGCGTGTACCAACATGACCAAGTAGAGATATACAAATCTTCGTCATCCACCGACTTTGACAAGATGGGAGGCCTCTCTAAGTGGTTCGCCAGAGCTTGGAATGCATCTTCACAGTCTTATGTCCATTCAAAGTTCCTCTTCCCTCTTCTTATTAGGTCGAAGAACACAATACATTTATAAGTGCTCTAGAAAAAAATCGTCTTAGGGTGGAAACCTTCCCATTTAAGCTCTGTACTTGTATGATAGTCTTTGGCACTTGGATGTTGCGAATTGCTCGAATGTTCTTGGGATTAAATTCGATTCCATGAGCATTGACAATGAAACCCAAGAATTTTCCTGATGCAATGCTAAAGGAACATTTTAGAGGATTGATCTTCATTTTGTAATATTGGAGGATATCGAACATTTCTGCTAAGTCTCTAATATGATCCCTTGATCGTCATGACTTCACAAGCATATCATCCGCATATACCTCCATCATCTTTCCAATCTGATCTTTAAACATCTAGTTGACTAAGCGCTAATAAGTTGCTCCAGCATTCTTCAATCCAAATGGCATTACCACATGGCATACAATCCCATGTCGATAATAAAACTGATGTGCTCTTGGTTAGGGATGTGCATTTTGATTTGATTATATCCAGAATACGCATCCATAAAAGATAACAACTCATGTCCTGCAGTTGAGTCCACCAGTTGGTCGATCCTTGGAAAAGGAAAACTATCTTTTGGACACATCTTGTTTAAGTCTGAATAGTCAACGTACGTTCGCCACTGTCCATTCACTTTTCTCATAAGTACGGGATTGGATACCCATATAGGGCAGAGGGCGTCGTGGATAAACCCGTTGCTTTTAAGTCTATCCACCTCCTCTTTAAGGGTGCAGATCTCTCCGAATCCATGCTGCGCCTTTTCTATTTCATCGGGACATGCCTCGGGTCGATATTTAATGCGTGGCTCACAATGGCAGGCAAGATCTACACACATCTAATGAGTCCAAGCGAACATATCGAGATTCACTTGGAGAAAGCCAGCAAGTTCTTTTATCATCAGGGGGCTGAGCTGTGATCCGATCTTTAGGACACACGATGGGTAATCATGGCTGACTGCGATGTCAATCGTCAGCATAGCTGGTGTAGCCTTGGTTTTTATAGGCTCTTCCTCACTATTCCTCGGATCTATGTCTTTATAGAACCGACTGTGGCGCCCGAGCCAAGACCTAGGCACTGATTGTCAATCTTCGGTGGCTTCAATGTGGAGAGACATGTCCACACCCTTACATTTATCCTACCGCTGAGTGTTCCTCAACTCAACCATATAGCAGGCATGCTCGGTCGCATGATTACCATGTATAACCCCAACACCATTATTAGTTGGGAACGTTAAAGTCAAACACTACGAGGTAAGGGCTGCTCGGAATTCAGCTAGGGTCGGTCGGTCCATAAAGGCATTGTATGGAGAGTCAACATCTAAGACAACAAACGGCAACTTCTGCACTCTCCTACGGTCTCCTTCTCCCAGCTCCATGGGCAATTCAACATAACAGTCAGCTTTGGTGGTAGCACCATTAAATCCATAAATGCGGGCTTGGCACGGTTTTAGATCTCTGGCTTCTATTCTCATTTGGTCGTACGCCTTTTTGAAGATAATATTCACCGAGCAGCCACTATCAATCAAAAATATTCTCACTATGGCGGGGCCGATAATGAATGAAATCACCATTGGGTCGAGCGTTGGTGCCTCTACCTTATCTGCATCTCTATTCCTGAATACAATGTCATCTGCCATTGTACGTTGCTATTTGGCCTGAGCCTCATCTTCTGTATTAGAACAACACTCAAAATTCACATGCTTGATTACGCTAGCATAGCGCTCCATCTCATGTCAGCTCTTATCAGCTGGATGTGGTCCTCCAACTATTGTGTTGATCACTAATCTTCCACTAGTTCACATAGGCTCCTCAGCCTTGTGCGGCGCTTGTCCTCAGTTAGGGTCGAATGTGCCCTACCTGCCATCCTACAGGGCTTTAACAAACTGTTGTAGCTTTCTTTCCCGAATTAGTTTCTCGATAACATCCTAGAGATGTCTACATTCATTTGTGTTGTGACCATAGCATTCATGGAACCATCAATACTTTCCATTCTGCTTTTATTTCTTCATTGATTCTTTCGGAGGTAGCTTCCTGTATTGTATGGTGTTGCATGTAAGCAAGTAAACGTTCCTTAGAGATATATTCAGTTGTGTGTAGGTATCATACATTGGAATCTTAGACTTTCCTCTTTCAGAATCCCTCTTTCGTTCACGGTTCCTATCACCGCTTTTATTTTGTTGATTCGCTTTATTTTGGACATTTACTTGAACTTTCCCGAAACTTTCCCTAGACTATTTCACTGCAATATTACTCTGCACTCCCCCTCCACTCGATCCCACAACATTCTTCTTCCTAGAGCATCTAGCTTCCTCTTTCCTCAAATACTGAGCTGTTTTTGCATAGAAATGCTCCAAAGTTGCGGATGGTTTGTCAGCTAACCAATTACCAAAGTCAGATTCTGGGTCAATCCCTCTTGTTACCGCCATTAATATTGAATGGTCATTCGGATTACTGACCTCTATGACAGGTGTGTGAAATCTCTCCAAATAGTCTTTCATTGATTCTCCTGGAGTATGGATCATGCTTTATGGCGACATTACATCTTTAGGGCGACTTGTTTGCATATGGAACTACTCCATAAATTTTGTTGCCAAATCTAAAGATTGACTGTGGGGGTAATCTCGTAAACCACATCGTCGCTATGCCGAAGAGAGTAATAGGAAAACATCTGCATTTTGTGGCATCATCGGCTTATGCGGAACCCATCAACCATTCGTATCTCATGTTGTGCTACTTGGAGTTGGTTTTTCCCTCACATGCAAACATCGATGGCATGTTGAATCTCCTTGGATACTCCGCATGTAGGATGTTGTCTATGAACGGGATATGGCGTCTTGAGATCCCCTAATCATCATTGGCCAAACCTTGGCTTTCCCATATTAGCCGTCTGATCATAGCCGTCAAGTCCGACGTTTGGGTAGTTGGAGCTAAGCGGTAGTCGTGCTCCACCTCACGTGAATGGTTTGGTCGATGTCTATGGGCCGTTCCACGCCTTCTTGGCTCAACATCCTCTTGATGTTGGCTCACATCATCATCATTCCAGAGAGGTAAATAACCTACATTAACTTGAAGTCCATCATCAACCGTGGCGGCTCCAGTTCGAGTTCCATCAGAATAAGGTAAGGTTCCTCCGCTGGAGGAGGGATTGGCCCCAGTCCTTATAAAGGGATTGGGTCCAATCGATCCTGGTAGCCCAGGAATCATTGTGTGTTAATATCCAGAAGCTTATGCATGATATTTGTCGGCTCTGTGATGTCTACGCCTATGATGGACATCTGATGAAGTTGAGCTCTCCGATGCAGAATAGGGAGTTGGCTCCCTCCTAGTTTTCCTATGTTGTTGATCCCTGAGTTGATTCATTAGATCGATATTGGCTTGACTCTATTAGTTTAACTATCGGCGGGTGTCCATGAACTCTCTCATCAGGTTCTGAAAATCAACTCTTGTGATGGAATCGGCTTGATTCTGGATATCAACTAGATTTGTAGCATTAACATCTACCGGTAGATTGCTCTGGCCTCCTTGAAGGATGCTGGTGTTATCATTTCCTTCTGCGTCTTGAGAGGTAGATCTGGTGTTCCTAACCATTGCTAATAGTTTTCCTTAGACTTTTGCAATTTTGAATAGAATGGGTAAACTATTTGAGGATAATTATGGATCTCTTTCTTGTATTTATGTAATCCAACATTAGCAAAGAGATTCAAATAGAGCTAAGAATCTTGGTCTTAGTGAAAGCATCAAAATGTTAGCACCAAAATCAGCACAAACACCTAAGAGATTTGTAGTAGAGGAATAGATGAAGAATATTAAATGTAAACAGAGAGAATATAGCAATAAAGCAATAAGCAATAAGCAAATAACAGATACACAGTAGTTTATAGTGGTTCGACGTTGTTTGCCTATGTCCACTTTGAAGAGATACCTTTATTAGTCACTTTGTAAACTGAGTACAAGAGGGATCGAATGAAAATCCTTAATTACAAATTAACACAAAGCAACCAGTAGCATAAAGATCCCAAAAATGAACAATCAAGTCTGTATTTATAAAGGAAGATGGTGAAATATCTTCCTGAAAATTCGACAGAAGGATTTCCAGAACCATAAGAGCCCACATGAGGGATCGCATGGCCCAAATCTCAAGGAATAGGATCGGAGTTGATCCCTATTGTTGGAGATTTAGGGGTTGTGATCCCTATGGGAGCTTCTCCATGTTGTATTATGCTTGGCCTCTAAGTTCCATGTCAATTGGTCTTGTAGATGTTGAGTATCGATCGATTATTGTTGCAATATGTTGTGTAGTTTGATTCTGGCTGATCCCTCTAGAGGGAAGTGAGCCGATCCCTTTAGAGGGAAGAGGATAATCCCTTTTTCTTGTGCTTTTTAGGGTGTGATCCCTAGGGTGGACTCCCTAGGGTCCTATCTTCTTGTTCCCAAAGTTTCATGTGCATCCGACTTCTAGATTTTGAGATATCGATCCTTTTCCATTGAGTTGCACTTATTTAGCTGAAGTAATCCGATCCTTTTGGTAGAGAGGGATCATATACGATTCTTTTTCTAGATTAGACTATATTCCATATTTAGAACATTCTGTACATCATATCTCTTGATTCCATTCGATCAAGGCTTCATATTATTATCTGTACTTGATTTCTGGACCCTACAATCATCACTTTAGGTTCTGGCCTTAATGACAGTTGAGTCTAACTTGTCCAGTCAGTTTGGATATAGTTGGGTTAAAATGCCGGATAACAAGGCATTGATATCCTTTATCTGAAATGACTAAAACCAAAGAGAGAGTGAAAGTCCTGCTATGTGGGGTTGCTCCCATTATAGTATTTTCACATCTACTCTAGAGTGGTTTTTGTTGTATGTGCATGGAGATGTGAAATAATCGAATACTCGGCAGGTTGGCAAGGTCCAGCATGGACGTTTCTGAGAGAGTCATAGAGTATATAACCCTCTTAAATATATTTTCTAGAGGTATACTTTCAGTAAGGAGGTGCACACTCCTAGTCATTGTTAGAAAAATTCAACTTCGTTGTTTTGATTCAAATCTTTGAATTGTTTTCTTAATTTCATCGAGAAGTGCCTTATGCTCTTCTCTGTGTTTAATTATTTGTGTCCATTCTTTAAGTTGGATTTTGTTCTGATTTGTTTCCATTCTTTCATGATGGATGTTGTTCTTATGAGGTAAAACTCATTTCGTGTTTAGTAATGTGGTCTTATAGATTATTATATGTTCATCATATTTTTTGAGTTTTCTTACACTGGTTTTCTAGACTGATCTAAGTGTTATTTTATTATAATGCTCGGGTGAGACCGAGTATGTCGTTGTAGGAGCATGGAGCTCATGGAGAAGAGCTAGATTTTCATCTACCGTAGTATTTTTAATTTTCGTTGTATTATTATCTTTACTCACCAGCAATTCTAAGGTCAGAGAATTATAATCTGAGCTAGTAAGGCTTGTTTTTAACTCTGATATACTATGTACCTTAGAGTGACAGCATTTACTATCTTTGTTATAGTATATGTTATTGTCCCGCTGTGAGATTCTATTTCCCCTATTCGTTTTCTTTTATTTTACCGTAGCAACCTACCTTTCCGTTACTTTAATGCTAGACATTTGAATACCATCGATATATTAAATGCCAACTTTCGAGGGTCGAATAGGCGGGTCGTTACATTTGATATCTGAGCCGAAGGCTAAGCAAAAACTTGGGATTTGGTAGGGTATAACTCATTAAATATAGGGTTAGTAATGCCCTAGAACGAGTAACTTATTAGATTTAGGGTAAGTAACACCCTAGAATGAATTGAGAGTATTATATGTACGAGAGTCTATTTGTTATTACGTTAAAAGCATATTGTGTTAATTGACATGTTGAGTGGCTTATGGATTCTTGTTGATGCGTCTTATCAACGTTATCGATAGGGATCCCTAAATGCTTAAACAAGGCAAACAAGCACGATATTTATTTTTGAAAAATTGGTAAATGAAATATTTTGCCTAGGGTTATATATTTTTTATATATAGAGGAATAATTTTCAAAATTGATATGATTATTAGTGATGTATTTGTATTATATAAAATGATAATATTTCTTTATTTTATTGTTGTTTGATTTGTCATGCTCTGGTAGTTTAGGAGTACTGACTATTAATTGTTGATTTATGCTCGATTATTTTATGAGCATTTATTGTTTTGATAGTTGAATTAAGTTTCAAAGTTTGACTATAAGGTGTTCGGTGAAAATGCTAAGTTAAAAGTCATCTTTTATAAAGTTGTTTTAATATAATCTAAATGGGAAGATAAGACATTTAGAGGATAAATATTTATGAAAAGTTTATTATAATAAAGTGAAGTTATTATAATATAAGATGATTTTAAAGGTACATTTTATACGAGTATGGTATATAAAATGATTTATATGATTTATAAAGGCTGTTTTATAAGTAAAAAGAGTTTTTGAGAATTTGAATCTCGTTATTGCTTGAAATGATTTCAAAAGGATTTTGAGAAAAGTAATGGTAGTATTACTTGGAATTATAAATATTTCAAAGAGAATTTTTAAGGAAGTTGCATTTTCTTTGGATAGTTCGGGAAAATGTCTCGATTAGTTTTGTGGTAATTTGAATAATCTTCTAAGTGATGATCGAATGTTTGCTTAGGCGAATGTTGTAGTGCACTTAGTAAATTATTCTCTTTTTCATTGTGCGATCGAAATGAGTTCAAATCAGAACGAATTAAAAGCAAGTATTAGTGAATAAATTGTTAAAATTCTTTTATATATATAGAAATATATGTAATATGATTTCAAAAGGGGTTTTGAAATAAAAACCGGATGTTTAGTTCTTTAATTTGCTTAAAGGAAATTGATTTAAAATGAAAGATATTTTGATAAAAGAATGTTTTGACAAATGAAATGTTTAACTCTAGGATAGAGAAGAAACAACTTAACATAAGTTTTAAATGAGTTAAATTGGATTGGATGGTTTTAATCAACTTTGTTTTATTAAAACTGTATCTCTGTTTAAGCATTAAGTCATATAAACTATTTGATGTTATTAGGCCGACTAATGAATGACTTTACATTAGGGATGTCTAAGGAAATGTAAACTGTAGGACTGAGTTTGGATACCAGCATCCTACTCTTCTTATATACTTAGCGGACCGGATAGGCAAAGAGGTCGAAGTAGTCGACTTAGTTTTAAGGCCCATATTATGTTTTGGCCTCCGTTTGAATTTTCAAAGGTAAAATGAAATTAACATTTTGTATATGCTCTTAGGATGTAGAAGAGTATTGTACAAGTAAATAAGAGTGGAGTAAGTTTTAGTTTAGTGTTTTATAAAGATGTATCTTTATAAAATGTATAAACTTAAGTGGAAATTTGTGAAATGATTCACAAATTATTTTAGCTGTGAATGAAATACCATAAATAAAAATGAAAGTGATTTAGAAAAATGTTTGCATAGTTAAGAAACTAATGCATGGATCTTGATCTAAGATTTAGGTAAATAACTTTGCGGTGATTCACACCAATCCTAATGAAGATTTCTCACTTGATTTGGATTTTTGATATAATACTAAGGTTTTCTATCATAGTATATGGCTATGAAAGAAGAATGGAAGTTTCAAATCAAGGAACCTGATCGGAGTCCGCATTAGGGAGGTCGAGTGAGCGAAACTAGTTCAAAAGTAAAGTTTATGTATCCGAGCAAGTGGTCGAATCAGATATTGCATATAGATGATCCATGTACATCATGTGGGCATAAGTATATTTGTATGCTATGTTTTATGGCTTAGGGAAGTTTAGGGAGTGACTTTCAATTCTGTTCTGAGGTAGCTTAGATAATTTTCTAAGCAATAACCAAAGGCCGATGAGCGTAATCATACGCTTAGAAAATTATCTATATCCTTGGACGATCGAGAAAGTTGTGAACCAAAGAAAAACTCTAAATCTTGTTTTTTAGTCATTTAACATTTTAAATAATGTTAGGTATTATTTATTCCTTTATGGGATTTGGTTTGATTGATAGTGTTAATTTATATACTATGGTTTATAACGTATGACTTTATAAGCAAAGGATTTTAAAGTTGTTTATTAAGACTTAAATCCCGATGCTTTTGAAAAAAATAGTGATTTTGAAAGAAGTTGTGAAAGAAATGAATAATATTGTTATTTCGAAAACTTTGGCGAAGTATTATTATTTCAAGACATTTGAAAAGAGTTTTGTGAAGTGATTTTTCAAATATTTTTGTTATGACTAAAATTGGGCAATTGGAGGTTTTCCGATTTGGAAGACTCACCAGGTATATTTGTTTACTCTAGTTATTGTTTATGGAGGAACCAGAATAGCGCAGGATGCTCCATATTTTTTTGATTATACAGTTATACCATGCTTCGGTAAGAGGAGCCCACTCCTTGTCATGATTGATTTTGGTTTTGATATATTTCTCTTTGGAAGAAGTAGAATATATATTTTGAATATAAAAACCCGGTCATTTAGTTCTAAATTTATCTTTTGAAAAGATTGGATGCATAGCATTTTATTACACAGTATTCTCTGTACTTTTATTATACTTTTTATATATGGATTTTCCATAAGGAGAATATAACTAATCAAATTACTGAAAACCAAGTAAGTAATTTGATTTTAGGTAAGGATATTACTTTTTCTGCTCCCTGATAATACCGGGGATGAAATTCTCCTAAGAAGGAGAATGTAATATCCCAAAAAAATATAAAAAATTTATATTTAAATATAGAGATTATTTAAATAATTTAATTTATAATTTAATATTAATTAAATGGATTTAATAGCATTATTTAACTCCTTTTAATTAATAAATAATAATTGTAAACTTGTTATGTAAATTTGTTTGCAAAAATAAATAGTTCGAAGAAATATGGATAATGTGACAAAAAATCGTTTTATGGATAAACGAATTTTTAATCATAAAAAATTTGTTCGAACATTTTGGAACTTGTATAGTAATGCATGAACACATTAATAAATAATTAACACCTCTCCTTTAATAACAAAATATTAATTAATACTAAAGAAAGATTTATGGGACATTGACCCTTAAATCAAGGCATGGTTTAAGGAGTGCTTTAAGGCATAAGAAGAGGATGAAATTAAAGCTTGTCTTATGGCATGGGTCAAGGGAAGCATGGATTGTACAAAGAGGCTTGGCATGGCTTAACTTTGTAGAAGGGTAGTGGAGGGATAAAATGGTCATTTCGCACAAGGGTATGGAAGGTCTTTTGGTGCTTTTCCATTTCTATAAATAACACCCAAGGCTCACTTCTTTTGGTTGCTACTTCTATAAAAGAGAAACACTCTCATTCTTCTCTTTCTCTTCTCAAACTTCCTTTAACTAGAGAACCTCTTAGCTAGGATTTGCCAAACTCTCAAGGATAACCCCCCCCCTCTTCCTTGGTCGTCTGCATTTTTGGGGTTAATAGGGCTTGGGCGTGTGGTTTTTGGGTGGAGGCTAGCTTAGACATGGGGTATTGGTTGAGGGTAGGAAGTAATGTGTTGTTGCTTTGTTGTGGTAGGAAGTGTTGCTTCTTCTTTGAATTAAAAGTGAGTTAATCTCACTTTAAAATGGCTTTAAAAATTGACAAAATATTGTGAATTATGAATTGTTGTTTACGTTATTTATACTTATGTATATTACTTATTTGGATTTGATTCCCAGTTGGAAACAAATGGTATAAATGACCATTGTTTTGCAGGGGACAAAAGGAGGAAGTCTAAGTGTCTTTGTAGCGAATAGGTCGCTACGGAACACTTTAAATGCATATGCACATATGAGATTTATAGAGAGAACCTAAGAGGTTTCTCACCATTATTGATTTACATTTAAATGCATCTTGCTTATATAAATGTTTGGTTGTTGATGGAATGTCTAAATAACAAAAATGTTGAATACTGGAATAACCGCGCTTTTGCGCTATGAAATTGTGTTATTGCACATTGAAATCTCAACTCTTTAAATCTTGTGCTTATGTTTGCATCATTAAATATTTGGTCTCATTTTTTCACTTTTAAAATGTTGTTTAAACAAAGTTTTGATGGCTCGTAAAAGGTTATAACACCTAACTCCAAAGTGTTTAAAAGCTAGAAAAGTTTTGGTCACGGTTTTGTAGTTCGAAAGTCAAGTTCTAAAAATATTTTCACATGAGTTTTATTGACTTTAAATTTCTCTAAATTTTTGTGAATACATACTAGAATCATAGTGTGTTATTCTTAAAGTAAAATATAGTATACACACTTTATAATATGTGGAGAAAATTCCAATTTGAAAAGAACACATTTAAAGGAATTTTTCATACTCTTTTTAACGGCACTTTTGGGCCACTATTTCCAACTTTTATAAAAATGGTTTTAAACTTGATTTTTCTTGTTTAATCTTTTTAGAGTCTCTTTCTCACTTATATTGAAGTGTTTTAAAAGTGGTTTGGAATTTATATAAATATTTAAATGGAGAAGTTTTAGTTTTGAAAATAAGGAAAGGAATTGGTTTTGAGTTTTAATATATATTAAACTTGAGATTTTTTTAAGTAATATTTGAAATGGATGTTTTAAAAACTATATTTCAAGTATTTTTAATTTTATTGAAAGTGAAAAGAATGCATGGATTATAACACTGTTGTTGTAATAAATGTTTTCCAAAAATTAAGAAAGAAATCATGGATTATAACTCTTTTGTTATAATAAATGATTTCATAAAGTTATTAAGAAAACTTGTTACTTGACTTAATAAGTGTTGATATTCTTAAATCTTTGGAGGGGTTTTGTTTTAAAGATGATAATAAGTTTATTTATAGTGATATTTTATAAATGAAAAAGTCTTTAAAAATATTTTTTTAAGGATAGCTAAGTATAATTGGTTTTGCGTTTATAGTAAACAATGTTTTAATGACATTTGTTTTTAACAGTTCTTTTTTTAATACACTTAGAAATATAACAAGCGCTTTAAAGGAATATTTTAAAGAGTGTTTTACAAATATTTATGATGTGAAAAATCAAGCACAAGTATGATTTTAAATGTCTAAAAGTTTGATTCGTTTATAGAAAGGATTTAGTCTTTTCCTTAGTACCAAACATCGAGAAGTTAGATTTGTTACTATCTGTTAGATTTAAAAACTAGAGTGTCTAGGAAAAGTCAGAAGCAACCGGTTCCCTAACTTACCTGGCTTTGTTTTTAAGCGAGGGATAGTACGAGCGAAGAATCAAAGTTTGGTGATAAGGGTAAGAAATTCAATTTCCGTAAGCGATATTACTTGTATGCAAAAAAAAAATAGACATATGCTTAACATTAAACATCGAGGTATGGAAACTTATCTCTATCTCAAAAGTTAAGAATGTACATCGAGGCAAGTTCTATGAGGCAACAATGCCTCAACTTGACTTGCTTTATTGTTAACCGAGGGATAGTACAGGTTTGAAAATCACGAGTGGTGATAAGTGTATGAGATTTAATTTCCATATACGAATATTTATATTATTTCTGATAGTTGATTTATTGACTATCCACATCATTCATTGAGTTTTTTCAATCTAAGATAATTTATTGCTTGTTTAGGGCATTGATATACATTATCGGAAATGACTAAAACCAAAGACCCTATGGAAGCCAAGCTATTTGGGGTTGCTCCCATTAGGGTATTTTCACATCTACTCTAGAGCGGTTTCGGTTATATGTGCACGAAGATGTGAAATACTCAGATACTCGGTATGGTTGGCGGGGTCCAGCTTGGACGTGTCTGAGAGAGTCACAGAGTATATGACCCTCTCAGGTATATTTTCTAGAGGTATACTTTCAGTAAGGGGGGCACATTCTCCTAGTCATTGTTGGAAAAATTCATCTTCCTTGTTTTGATTCAAATCTTTGAATTGTTTTCTTAATTGCATCGAGAAGTGCCTTGTGCTCTTCTCTATATTTAATTATTTATGTCCATTCTTTAAGTTTGGATTTTGTACTGATTTGTTTCCATTCTTCCATGTATGGATCTTGTTATTGTGACATAAAACCCATTCCATATTTAGAGGTGTGGTCTCACAGATTATTTTATGTTCATCATATTTCTTGAGTTTTCTCATGCTAGTTTTTCAGACTGATCCGGGTGTTATTTTATTATAATGCTCGGGTCAGACCGAGTAGTTGTCAATGGTGGGAGCATGGAGCTCATGGAGAAGAGCTGAATGTTCACCTGCCGTAGTATTTTATTTTCTGCTATATTATTATGTTTACCCATCAGCAATTCTAAGGTCAGGGAATTATAATTGTCCAGGGTGATGAGGTTTATTTTTAACTCTGATATACCATGTATCTTAGAGTGACAATTTTTACTATATTCGTTATATTATATGTTATTGTTTCGCTATTAGATTTTGTTTCCCTTGTCTTTTTCATTTATTTTACCCTAACAAACTACTTTTTCGGCACTTGGATACTCGATATTTGAATACCATGGATGTACTAAGTGCAGACTTTCGAGGGTCAAAAAGGCGGGTCATTGCATTAACCAAAGCGAAGTTTTCATACTAAAGAGCCACAGGTTTCTCAAGTCGAGAGAACTATGTAAATTAGTCACATTGATATTTTTTGTTTGACCTTAGTTATCTTAACCAATAGAAAACTATCAAGTGAGTTGTTCCATAGTTATCCATGTTAATACCTCAGTTATTGATTTTGATGATAATAACCTTTATAATAAAAATAAACATTCATATAAAATATAGATACTAATTTTTTGCCAAGTGGATGTGCTTAGTAGCCCGAAAATCTAGTGGGTGTGCTTGTAGCTTATTCAAATCAAGTTGGCGTACCTTGAGCCCGGAAAATCAGAAGGATGTGTCTCGTAGCCTCGGAAACGAGATCGTAATTGGGTTTGTCTTCTTCCCATATAAATATTGAGATTTGAAAAGAAATCTGTACAACAATGTACGGGGCTAGATGTAGGAGAAATCTGAACCAGTATAAAATCCCTAGTGTCATTTCTCTAACTCTTTTCTTTACTACTTTTAATTTTATCTGTTATTGTATCAGTGATTGTTAAATAAGCATAATTTTGTGTTGTTAATTTATGATTTAATATTTAACTTGAAAGAAATTTAAACAGATTTAGACAAATAAGAAAACACTATTAACCTCCCACCCCCCTCCAATGTTTAATTAGCCTTCAGATCCATAATTTTGCAACCTACATTTGGTATTAGAGCACTAGGTTATCAAAAACTCATAATTTGATTTTTGGAAAGTATAAATGGCTAGCAACACTGTCAGTACACTTGTTAACACTTTTGTTAAAGGACAATCTACTCCTAGACCCCTACTTTTTAATGGCAGTAACTGCACTTATTGGTCATGGAGGATGAAAATTTATTTACAGTCTAATGGTTTAGATATTTGGAATGTTACATAAAATGAGTACACTGAACTCCGGACAAATTTTGCTGCTGACCAAGAGGCACTTGCACAAAATAATTCTAAAGCCATGAATATTTTGTTTTGTTCACTAGAAAAAAATGAATTTAATAGAGTCTACATATGAAATTTGGAGAACACTGCAAGTTACACATGAGGGCACTAATAAAGTTAAACATACCAAAATTTCCATGATAACTAATTAGTTTCAGTTGTTTAAAAAGAATTCAAATGAGTCCATTTCTGACATGTACTATAGATTTCAAGATATATTGCATTATTTAGTAGCGTTAGGTAAAAACTTTTCTGAAGAGGACCAAGTTAGAAAAATCCTCAATTCACACTCTTCAGATTGGGATCAAAAGACACTAGAAATAGAGGAGGCTAATGATATTAGTACTTTGAAAATTAAAGAGTTAATGGGCAATTTAATGACCTATGAAGCATAATTGCAGGGCAAAGAAAAAGCAAGGCAACAGAAAAGAAATCCATCGCTTTCAATGCAATATTGGACGATTAGGATTCGGATGATGATAATGACGAAGAAATTGCTTTCATGACTAAATTTTTTAGAAAGTTCCTGAAGTATAGAAAGATGAACAACTTTTAGAGAACTAAAACCAAGACTCATGGAACTGATTCATCCAGAAAAAGAAAGAGGGCTTACATAGGAACATTGGATGATTCAGATACTTCCTCAAGCGATAGTTAAACAGATACTAAAGAAGTGATATGTGTTTCATGGCAATAACAGACTAGTCAGAACTGATCAACAGGAAGCGGCAAAAATGATACTTTTTATTTATTAATTTTTATTATTACAAAATCTAGGAATAAAATATAGATTAATAATAATATCGGATGAATATAAGTATATATAGGAATATAGGAATGTTTTATCTAAGTTTTACTTTTTGGATTTTACGAGCTATATGTCGACATATACCCAGCCCATATGTCGACATACCTTCTAGTAATTTGAAATTTCTTTTCAAATTCAAAATTTGAATTTCCCTCTCTTTTGTACGTATCCTCATGTTCTAAAAAGGCATTTTTTGATCAGAGAACATGACTCTTCACTCTCTATTAATTCAATCGATCTCTATCCATTCAATTACTCATTTTATTTTAAATTTCAAGTATCTCCACATTCTCTTATCTCTTTAAAAAAACTCAAAAATGGCATCCTCAAGTCAAACTCCTAAAATCACTAGGCACTTAAAGAGAACCAAAGGCTTTCTCTTCAATGAAAAAGAAGCCATTGATACCTATATAGAGTATGCTACTTCCGAAAAAGTTTTTCCCTGAAGATTTGCTAAATTTGATGATTTTTCCTCTTATGGTCTACATGATCTTTGCTTTCAAAATGAAATTCTTGGTTTAGTCGACTCTTCTCAAAATGATTTTGTTTATTACCTGGATTTGGTTAAAATGTGCTATGCAAATTTAAATGGAAAATTTTTTCAAGGAGAAGAGGGACAAATTTGGAGTAGTGTAAATGGCACTCAAATTGTTTTAAATTGTGAACTTTTGGGTCACAAAATTGGTCGCAACTCTAGTGGAATTGACCTCTCCACTTTTCAAATCGATGAACAAAATCATGAAGTTTTTTATGACATTTTCAAAGGTGATGAAAATTCAATTTTAAACATAAGAATCCTCGACCAAAATCAAGATTTACAAGTCTCATTTTACAACAAAGTATCACTCCGAGGACGGGTAATTACAATAACCCTACTCAAAACGTTTTTAAAGCTCTTTTCGCCATTTACGGAAACTACGATATCAATTGGGTACAAGTCATTTTAGACGACTTTTTTCAAAAGAGCATTTCTGGATATGAGAACACACTCTACCATACTGTGTATCTACTAGAGCTTTCATATATTTTAGTGTTGATTTAAGAGGAGAATAAACTCTTCCTCGAAAAGCTTTCGATAATGCCAACATTTCTCTTTTGCACATTACACCCTATTTCGAACCATATGAAACTCTTGTTGAAAAAGATGAAAGATTGGCATGGGAAGAGGAGCGAGAAATACAACAAGAAGAAGAGGAAGAAGGTGACGAAATGGATGTGGAAGAGGAAGAAGAGGAGGAGAAAGAAGTGGATACTTCTTTATAAACTTTTGACAAACCATCTCGTCCCTTTAACAAATAGATTCTAAGGAACCAAGAGAAGCTTCATAAAAACCAAAGGAAGCTTAAATGTTTCTTCAGTAAAAAGTTCATTTCCCTTTCCAATAAAGTAGAAAATACTTTGGAAAGATCATTCGCAAGCTTGGTGGAAATTTGTCATCATCATCTACATCTTTCTAAGCCTATCTAGTTATTTCCTTGTGATATCTAGCTTTGTATTCCTTAGTGATGTGTTTTTTTACACTTTAATTTCATGTTATTTTCATATATTTTTTAAAATCCATGTACTTTTCTATCATTAGTAATGAAAATTTGTTCTTGCTGTTAAATATAGTTCTAGTAGTGTCTGGAAGTTACAAACATACAACGATATAAGATAAAAACAAAAACTATAACAAAAACACAAATATTTGCATTTTCAGATATGTATGTCGACATACGTACAATGTATATGTTGACATATATGAGTCGTTTAGCAAAAATTTTAAAATTTAAAATAAAATAATAACCACCTATTCAATCTTTCCAAATGAATTTTTGCTCCTATATAAGCCTATATCTTTCAAAAATATCCACTTATCATGTTACTCTCTATTCTCTTTTCATTCTCAAACATTTTTTTAACGAAATGTCTTCTCCACACCGAAAATTGTATAAAAACCTTGAACAAATACTTCAATCTTTCAAGGATATTCTTACCTTTATCTTAATTAATCAAAGGCATCTAGAGTTAAGTCAAAATCAGATGATCAAAGAGCAAGAAAAGCATTTCGATGTCCTTCGATGGAAGATTTCTTCCTTAATCAAAGATGATCAAATTAACAACCCAAAATGCTCTATTAATAAGGATAATGAAGATTGGGAATCCATCAAAGCAGATTCAATCTCTGGATTTGATGGTTGGGTTGAAGTTCCAAGGAATGTCTAGTTATTAGATTGGTGTTTAAATTATAAATATGTATATATAACTTATTTTAATACTTTTAGGATTTGGTTTTGTTTGGTGTGTATATTTGAATTAATATTTGGACTTATTTGTTTTGGTTTGATTGGATGCTTGGATTGATATCATGATATGTATAGTTTGATTTTGAATTAATAAAAATAGTTTGTATTCTCTTAGTTATCATTTATATCATAATCATCATATAATGATCATGATTAAATATCATATTACATCATATTTAGTATGCTTCGATTATTTTAGTGCTTAATTATTGATTTTCACTCTATAGTTTCTAAGTATTTAATTTAGGGGGAGTTTTTATTTTCATCCATTTTTGTTGATGACTAAAGGGGAGAATAATATAAAACATACACATGGATTTATCTAACTCAGGGGGAGTTATATCATATTTTATATACAGGAATATTTAATGGTTTCCATTATCAAAAAAGGGAGATTTTTAGTACATTAGTTATTTATTTTGATGATAAAAACCTTGATAACAACAATAAACATTCATATAAATATAGATGCTAATGTTTTGCTAATTTAAATAGTGCAGGATATTATACAGGTATTAAATTGAAGACTTTAGAGTATAAAAGACTCAAGAGATGAACATGAAGACTCTTGAGTACAAAGACTAAGATATGAAGATCTCAAGGCTATAATTTAGTGTATAGAGTCATAGTATATTGTTAAAGTCCCTAGTAACAATCTTTGATTTCTATCTCCTATTTTTTTATTTTTAAACAAAATAAAATTTCAAAATATATTTGAAAATATTTTATAATAGTTTTTCAAATATAATAATGTTTATAAACTACGTTCAAACCATTTTACAAAGTATAGGATTTTCAAAACATTTTAAAAGAAACGATTTTTCAAATTCTACATGCATATGTCAACAAATGCCTAAATGGTATATCGGCATACCTGCCGCCAAGTGGTTTTCCAAATTTTGAATGGAAGTGTCTATTCATCGAAACTCTTCATGAATGGATATATCTGTTGATTACTATATAAAGGGGAGTTCAAACGAATTTTAAAGTTTAGATTTACTTATTTTCTTCCCTCCTCTTACTCTCTTGAAACTCCATTAAAAATATACTCTATTCTCTTCAAAATCATATAAAATCAATTCAAACTTCATTGTATTGATTCACTGCCACTTTCTTACTATTTTGGAATCGTCTCTCTCTCAAATAAAAAATCAAAGTGTTTTCCAAGAGGCCATAAGATCCATTGTATCCAAAGTTCAAGAAATTGTCTTTGGAAAAAATATCAAACTCTATTTGTATTTTCTTGGGTGTGCTTGTAGCCCGTTCAAATAAAGCGGGAGTTCTCGGTAGGCTAGAAATCTAGTGGGTGTGCTTGTAGCCCGTTCAAATCAAGTAGGTGTGCTTAGTAGCCCGAAAATCTAGTGGGTGTGCTTGTAGCCCATTCAAATCAAGTGGGTGTACCCCGAGCCTTGAAAATCACGAGGGTGTATCTGGTAGCCTCGGAATTGAGATTGTAACTGGGTTTGCCTTCTGTCTGTTTAAAGATTAGAATTTGAAAAGAAATATGTATAAGCAATTGTACAGGATTAGATGTAGGAGAACCAAACCAGTTTAAAATCCCTGGTGTCATCTCTCCAAATCTTTACTTTGCTTTACTGCTTTTATTTTTATCTGTGATTGCATCTATGGCTGTTGAATAAGTATAATTTTGTGTTGTTAATTTGTGACTTAATATTTAACTTGAAAGAAATTTAAAAAGATTTAAAAAAGTTAGAAAACACTATTCACCCCCTCTAGTGTCTAATTAGCCTTAAGATTCATAGTTTCGTAACCAACAATCCTATAACTATCAGTACGTAATCCCTAGGTGCCTCAATAGTCATGAGTAATACACTTTCCAATATTTGGAGAGCATTACATACTGGTCTCAATGGATACATCGATATCCAATCTCAATGCATCTTGACTAGGAACATTTAAAATAGTATGTTTGTTTTCATCGTGATAAATTACTCACGGTTACAACACTTTGTAAATGCTATCACAAAATATACCATTTATGGATGTTCTATTAAATATACTTTTAATTAAATTAATTAATTAATATAATACATTCTATCAAGTATATAATAGAAAGAAAACACCTTTACTTCGAACAAGATTGGTCACGGAGTTAGATATATGTAACAAATTACATAATTGCTCCTAAGGTATACCCCTAACTCTATCAATCTTCCACTTGCACTTGGGGTCAATCATGGAATCTTATTCCAATTTTTCTAGTTGGTTTTCACAAAACCAATCGCGTCAGTCTCTTAGTGAACAGGGTGCTATTATGCTTTAGTCATCTATTCTGTCAATTAACTCTCTTCAACGTTGATAAACTGCCTATATCATGTGGAGCAATTCAGAGTATTCTCTCGACTTCCAATGAACTCTGAGTCCTATTAAGAACTATATTGTGACATTGTTATCATATAATAATGTTATGAGATTTTCAATATTTGTAATTACCCTTGGCTTAGTTATAAATTTGTGCATTTATATTTATATACATTGTTTTTATTCTGGAACTATCCAAGGCGATGTACTTAGCCTTTTTCATTGAATAGACCATAGTCATTCATTTGGAACATTCCCAAATTTAAAAATTCTTAACTTGAATTTGTTATTAACACATTCTACTCAATATCACGTATGAAGTTTGAGTCCAAATACTCCTCCATAAGGAGTTCGTTGTTTTGTAAACAATTATCTAGTATTTCGTAAATACATGAGAACATTTCAAATAACCATTTAATGATATCAATTTGGATTTGATATTTGCTTCATGTATCAAACACATAAATGAATCATGATATTGTAGACAACATAACATGTACGATAATTCCTATTGCCAATGCATAAGGAATCCATCTTACATGTTCCATATTAAACATTTTAATAAAGTGTCCTTACGTATCGATTTGCGACATTCCCGGTATCTTTTATACTTACTATAAAAGACATTATTTACATATCCAATGTTGAGTATAAAACAACTAAGGCTGATTTTAATACAAATACATCGTTAAAAATCAACAATATGTTGTTTATTTATAGTTTAGAAATATCAATGTACCTTTTAACGTTCTTTCTTATGAACACACACTTCCTCTGCATTTTGATTAATAATCTAACTATTTGATATTTCTATCAAAATATTTACTCAATTCTGATGCTGATAACTATCATTTATTGGATCATATCCAAAAACTCATAGACTCGATATTGCTCCTACTGACTTCGAGACACTTTGGTTGTTATGTGCAAACGGTCTATTCTAAATCATTATATAGAATTTTCATTTTAGCACATATGTAGCAAACACAAAGTCACACCAAGAAATAATTTTGCGAGCAAATATGAACTAACTTGGGCACGTTGAATAACAAATCTGTTGAAACTCACCGTGTTATTCTTATCAGTATGGCTCACTATATTTCAACTACATTCGTCTTTCTCTTAAAGACACATTTGCGGCTAATGGATCGTATCTCTTAGGGCAAAAATATCAAAATCGCATTTTGATAAAGTACTTGGAATTTATTGGGATCTGCGCATCATACCATATCAGAGAGTTGATACTCTTAATGGCTTAATTGGTAATTGAGGATTATCTATTTTCAACATTGATAAGAAACTCATAGTTTCTCTTCACTATGCAAGAATACTCTCTACTGCGATATATTTGTTTAGGTTAGTTAAATTCATTTCACCTCATGTAATTAGTTTTATCTTTGGAACTTATCCAATTACATTTCACTACTAATAATTTCTCATAGAAATTCCTTCACTATGAAGTTTGTATTTCTCGAAACAACAATTGTTTCTCGGTGTAATAGAATAGGTATTCATAAACATTTTATGAATTTCCTAATATATAAAAATGATTTGGTTTTAGTTTACAAAACTTGTGTTCAAAACATAAATATGTCATCCAATGATAGTCCTTCTCAAACTCCTTCTTGGGAGATACATACAAGATCTCTCACGAACAATTATTACATGTAGAATTTCGACTTGCACAACCTGCCATCTCCTTGGTCTAGGATATGTTGGGGTTTCTTGTAAACCCTTATCGTGTATGATTTTGTAAACTATTATTTAGATGAAAAGGTATTAACCCTGTGTGCCAATCTTAAGTACATGACCTTATAGAAAGAAATTAACCCAACTTCACTCACTATTAATCGTACTTGGTCCTACAAAGTTCGATTACTCCTTATCGATGCATCATTATGTATCACATGAAGGAATGACTTTTGAGATAGAATCTTTATTCAATTTTTAGGTACATTTGGAACTCTTTCTGATATACTCACTCGTTTGATCAAATCGAATCATTTCTATAGCATGTTACATTACTTACTTCCGTTGTATATTCTATGGGCTTACCATAGACCTATAAATGCATATCAAATACGCATGTCAATGTCTATGATAACTCATCGGTGAATACGATGAAGTACGTGGAATTGTATTGGTATTAATAGACTTATGATTGCATATATCTATATGTATCAATCCAAAGAGCTCATCAACTCTTATGATGCTCCCATTAAATGGGTGCATAGCCCTTAATTGTTTGAGATATAATTAACCAATATCATATGATTTATAATCATATAATAAAATTATTTCTCAAAACTACGGCTTAGTCTATAATTCCAAAATAATTATAAATAATTTTAAATACTTCGGTATTTTCTAACTCTCATTTTTGTTATTAAAACAAAAACTGTGTTGTAGTTGTAGTTGTATTTCATTATGAATATTCATAATATTCACATTGAAATATAACAATGTCTATTTTTCAGTCAGCATCGAAAAACAGTCATTATTTCATAAATAATATTCGGTATGTTTTATAAAAATATTTTTCATAACTTAATGCGATCAGTGTGTTATATAGCATGCTCCTAATATTTTCGCCATTACTATTGTACCGCCCCACCCCGAGACTCACTTAACAAAGAGAAGTACGGAGTAATACGTAATACTATCTGTTAATGCAGAGAATAGGGCTGGTTAGGAGCGACCATCCATAAGTCTTATCTTAAACAGGTATTGAATACGTCGATTGGGTGCTCTAATTTTTTTTCCATTTATCTTTCTCAAGTGGATGGACATACTCAATAATTGTTTAACATAAAACTACGGTGGTTAACAGATCTATCGAAACAAAATATAATAACAATGAATATAACAGACCACAGAACAACAGTCACATATATATATACATATAAACAGATACATCATAGTGCACTACATAGTGATACAACAGTGGTGGTACATAGACCACAATATACATCGAGTCAAAAGAATAGGTACATATCAGAGTTTAGAAAACACTACAAAGCTAACAAAAGGTAACTAGGAGAAAATCTATGATGCCCCACCTCTATACCCACGCTAGACAAGAACACTACGGTGTAATGCTGTCGACTAGCACGGAGAATAAGGCTGTTGAGGAGTGACCATCTGTGTAACTTCTTTGAGCGAGCACCGATATGTCAGATAGTTTAGATTGCATATCGCTTAAGGAGGAAATTCGACATATCGATTCAAACTCAAAGCTATCACACAGTGGCTATATATAATCTTCGGAAACAAACATAGAAGTAAACGTAACATAAATCAGTCACAGATATCCATATCACGAAGGCGGAAAAAGATATGAATATATATATAACACATGAAAGTGTACATCAGAGTAGTGGTTAGAAAGATCCACGATAATACAAAAGAATAGCAACACGTGTTATATAAAAGAATAAGTACACAACACAGAGTCTATATCTCAAATGTGTATATCCAAGAACTACTAATCTAAGTAGTTAGCCAAAAGTAAGAATAATCCCAGAAGAGAAGTCAAGCAGAAGCACCTGTAACATCTCGGTCTGACCCGAGTATTATTTATAAGAAAATAATAAACGGATCAGTCTAGCTATAAATATCAGATGATATGGTATAAAGTAAAAGACATAGCATGAACAGGTAATCACCATAACAGCATACTACTATAAGTATGTAATTGAAAATCAACAAGAGATTAATCAATATCACAAGAATCTTCTCAAAGATAAAATAGGGTATCATACCCTAAACTTGTATTCATAACAAGTCAATGACACACGAATTCACCAATGCACAAAAATGATAAACATATCAATGGAAATCATGAAAATTGGTGAAGCACAAATTCCAGAAATCAACACACGAAATCCATAAATCACATAAAAAGGGGGGAGGGGGAGGCCTATCACATGAACGGGAGCATAAAAACTCACCAATGCGCATAACACATGAATGAGAAGCTATCTCATGGAAGCTATCCATTGAATTTTGACACACGAACGGCCCGAAGACCATGGGGTGCTACCCCATACATGTGAGTAGAAACATCACACAAGCGGGGTCTAGTCTCCCTCGCAGACAAAGAGACATCGCTCAATCGCTAGTCTAAATCACAAAATGATCGTCATGATCATAAAGAAGTGTCAATTACACTAAGCCAGTAAATATATGAGTTTAGCTTCATGTCCCATAACCACTGGCTTAACTTAAATATTTACGAGCAAACTGTAGATCATCACTAGAAAATTGTCACAAGAGGTTCAATCGAACAAGTCCAAGAATTAACCGATGAAGTAAACACAAGCGTTTCATACCACTTGATTTGCTAAGCCGTTTAATTAGATTTCTCATCCGAGTGAGGTAAAGGCTTGTATATACTAATAGATTGGAAAACGGTTTTATAAACGAGTTTGGTATTAAAAATAGAGTTGAAAATGTTTTGATAAAAGAGTTTTGATATTTACTACTAGCATTGAAACCTTCATATTTTTAAAGTGACAAAACACAAAAATGATTGTAGAACAATCAATCACAGAAATTCACATACGAAGACGTGAATAAAATCCAAGGAAATCAGCTCAAAATACATCAAAGTGGAAGTTCTGTTGAATGTTTTTTTCAGATAAGATCCCCTACGGAGGGGGTCCAGGGGGGTGGCAACCCCCCAAGGTGGGGGTGCGGGGGCAACACCCCCGCTACGAGGTTCGACCTGCCCGGTCAGGTCGCAGGGGTCCAGGGGGCAGCGCCCCCGGTGGGGTGCGGGGCAGTGCCCTGTCCAAAACGGTACAACCCAGTGAAGACAAGTGACCTAAGGGGCCATGCGACCTAAGTTTAAAAAGGTGGGCGTCTTAACAAAGTGGCCGATAATAAATGATAACAACAAAAAGGGAACCAACACGAATCGACTAGAGTTGGAAATTCAAGCTCAATAGGCAAATAGGCAAAACACAGCAAATTCAGACGTCTGAAACAAGGGGTTCAGACGTCTGAATCTGGAAAATTAAATATTTTCCAGAACACAGATTCAGACGTCTGAACCATATATTTCAGACGTCTGAAAATGGCAATTTAAGCCTATTTTCTTTCTGTTTGAAATCGAGCCAATTCATACGTCTGGAGCCAAAGATTCAGACGTCTGAATCTGGGAATAAAAATCTTCCCAGTATAATATTCAAATGTCTGAATCTAACGTTTCAGACATTTGAAACTGGCAGAGCATTCCCTGAACCTAGACCAAAAATGGCCAAATGAATACCGGAAGGGATCGATCGAGCGACAACGACTAAGGATTTACACCAAGCGACAACCCAGCCTTAACGGCTCTTCGACACACCTCAAATATCAATGTCCGAATATCCATAAAAGGATTTTCATAGATTTTGATTTCAAAACACCAAAAATTGGAATATACACCAAATCAATCCAAACCAAAATCAATTGAACAAGAATAAGTGTTAGGAATTCATACCTAACAATCGATGATAATTATAGACTAAGATGTGAGATAAAAATCTCACTTTTAAACCCAAAACAAATGAAGAAGAAGCTATAGAGAAATGGCAAGAGCAATCACACTTCAATTCCAACTTAACAACCTTGAATCTAGGCTAAAAAGAGAAACATTTCCTAAATTAGATTTAGGAATTTCTGAAATTGATAAGAGAATGAGTTGGAGAAGAAGAAGAGGAGGCTTACCAAAGCTTCTTCTATTAGTTTGGAGCTAGAACTTGATTTACAAAAGAAAACTAGGGCTTGGAGTTTTAATTTCCCATTCCCCTCTCCATTGTTGTAAAAGCTTGAGTATTAGGAAATTGAAGTAAGACAATGAAGAGAGGAGGGGTGAAGCTTGGGTCTTGTGAGCTGAAACAAGACCAAAGCCCTAAGTGGAAAAAGTAGCAAAATTCTACTAACTCCAAACATATTGAAGTTTACACTCAAAAAGATCGCAAACGTCATTTTGAACTCAATGGAGGTGATCTCGAGTCCTAATTTGACTGTATGCAAAAAGTAGCTTTTCGGACTAAAATCCGACTAACGATAAAATATTTAAATAAAATATTTAAATATAAAATCGACAAATATGCGGGTTGTTACAAAATCCATAGCGGAAGCAGCGAAGCAGTAATCTACAGCAGGTGACTAACCTGAAATAACTCGGTCTGACCCAAGTATGTAAAATACACAGGTCACTCTAGCTTAAATAAACTGATTAGCATAGATGAAGTATAGGGAAAAACGACAATATTTCTTCTTGAAAGAGAAGAAGCAACACCAAATATATATCAACTACTTCATATGAGATTATATCACTAAAATGCATCATATGGAAGTATCCCGAAAGAGGAAAGTTCAACGACAATATCAAATAATCATAAATAATAGCCTCATATCATCGACATCAATAACCAAAATAATAGTGTCCATCAACACCATAATTCCTGAATAGGAAATCATAAATCTCAAAATGCCAAAGGATGGAAACCATAAATCACAATATGTAGAACTCGGTTAAGAGTTCATAACTCCAAAATGTAATCACCATATAAATAACGACATGATAGCGCCCGGGCTATATAAATAAACCAACAGGGCAACTATGGTGAAAACATTTATAAATCATCTAAATTCTAGAAATCAACGAAGAGGAATCTAGAAAAGAAACAATGTAAAGAATAGGACCTAGTAGTCCAAAAATTAGCCCAACAGCTATATATGTAGATAGGACCCAACAGCCCAATAAGTGGCCCAACAGCCTGCCAAGTACAATGTATAAGAGACCCAACAGCCTCAAATAGGACCCTACAGCCCATGATTAGCCCAACAGCTTTATATAGGACCCAACAGCCCAAGTACTGGCAAAAACAACCCGAAGGTCAATAAAATAAAGTGTCACCAACTTCCAGATAGTAACTAAATCAGTGTCAAAAGTGTGTCCCATACCACACGTTCTCAAATTTGCTAATTTTTCCTTTTGATTTTGCTAAA
The DNA here is from genome assembly GCA_030737815.1 of Allium fistulosum. NCBI lineage: Eukaryota > Viridiplantae > Streptophyta > Magnoliopsida > Asparagales > Amaryllidaceae > Allium > Allium fistulosum. The sequence continues at coordinate 335,654,544 of CM060906.1, forward strand.
TTTGAAGCTAGTTTTCAAAATTTAGAAGAAAGCAGCCATTTTTGGTTTTTTCAGGAAAAAGAGGAGGCAATTGTACATACAGTTTTTCTTTCCTCCTTCCTTGGTAACCAGAAAAGAAAAGTTGGGTTATTGGGTTTGGGTTTGGACCCAAAACCACCCAATAAGCCTATGTTAATAATTATTTAAGTTTAATTAAGTTAATTCCTGTATTACTCATTTTATTTCCACTATATTTACACAAATCTCGCTAATTAAATTACACAACATATGTTTATGTTTACAAAAATGTTTTATCAACACATAAAAATTATTTTAGCCATTTGAAACTATTTTCCATTATTAAAATTCTTATTTTTAATTAAATACCTCAATTTTCACTACTAATTACATTAAACACCATTTTCTTGTCCAATTAAATGTAACAAACTGTAACGACCCGATATTTTCAACCATTCGCATCCGCACATGTCGGACTTGAATTGCTCAAAATGCCGCGTGTAAATAAAATTTGGCAAATCTCAGAATATACAGTAAATAAAATCACAGATCACAAACACAGAGTAATAATAATGCAGCGGAAGTAAAAGAGATAGTAGTTCATGAAGCTACTATATAAATATATCAGAGTTACATAAGATACAACAGGAGAAAATAAAGTACAACAGAAGTCTCAGGATGACAACCAAGTACAAGCTGGATAGAACAATAGAACTGGAATAGGTAAGACTAGATAAGCAGATAATCTCTAGCGATTCCAATCTCCAGAAAGTGGAATCCAAATCTGTGAATAACTCAGGCTGACCCGAGCGTAAATAAAAATACAAACACTCGAGTCAGGACATACATACTTATACAATGTAAACCAACTCAAGTGAACTGTAGTAAGAGTACAAGTAACTTAAAGGATGCTTGGGACCGCCCATCCTCTAAGGATCCGTTAAACTATTTACTATATAGTAATATACGCTATATACAGTAGTGTCTAATCAGTAAAGTATAATCATATAGAAAATAGCGTTAAGGGGATGGTGAACCTTAACGCGGTCGGATCTTTAAACCAAAATCGTAGTGGGCTTGATATGGTAGGTGACACGGCACACAAGACAATGCCAGGGTAGATATACCAATTACGCATCCGGACTGGTGGTGATGCATAGCAGCCACTACCGCCCACCTCGAACAACACTCCCAAATCAAGGGTGCGCACCAAATCAATCACAAGTAATAGAATGGTAACGAAGAAGTGTGTCCGATAAGAGGTGCTACCTCCTTGGCCCGTCGATCGCTCCTGTTTTAGCCACTTTATGCCAACTCATGGGAGTTGGGTCCACGTATATACCTTAGGATCGTCGCCACCATCCTACTCCATTCTGGAAACTCCACCGGGTACACAGTTGTCAAAGTGGTTTTCGGTATCGACAGAGAGTATTTCCATATCCGATCCTGGTCTCTTTAACAACCAATCGTTATTATAACCCGTGGTTATAATTTAAAAATAATTTATACTTCAAAATAGAATATCATTTCAAATCCAAATCTTTATCAAATTAAAGATTAAATCAATTCCAAACCATTTCAATATATTTAAAATATCATATCATTTCAAAACTTCATTTCAAATCATTTCAATATATTTAAAATATCATATCATTTCAAAACTTCATTTCGAATCATTTTAATATATCAAAATATCATATCCTTTCAAAACTTCATTTCAAATCATCATTTGAGGTCAAATCCAAATATTCATCTTTAAATACCTTTTTAAATTCAAAGATATCATTCATTTATTATCATTTCAAGTCACCCTTTTAAATAGTTTATATTTCAATCAAAATAATTCATTTAAACCATTTAAAAGTGTAATTATTATACTTTCAAACTAAGTATTAAAATTTCCAAAGTTTCAATTCAATTCAATCATTTATCTCAATTAAATTTCCATAGACCATTTCAAATCTTATAAATTTCAAATATAGATTAAATCCACAAAATAACTATTCAAATTATAAAATAAATTCCAAAGCTTTATTATCCTATATTTCATAAGTCCAATATCTTTTAAATAGATTCAAATTACAAGTAAACCAAATATTTTTCATACTAATATAAACTTCAATTATTTATTCCAAGATTTAATATCATTTCAAATTCATTTCAAAATATCAAAATATCATTTCAAACCATCATCTATTTAATTTAAATTTAAATACCATTTAATCATATTTTAAAATAGTTGTATTTCCCAAATCAACTATTCCATTTAAATCATTTAAAGTCAATTCATTATATTAATAATTAAATATTTAATTTCCAAAATTTAATCTTTTTCAAAGATCATTTATTCATTTATATTTATTAACCAAAGAAAATTCAACTTTCGCAGCACTTAGAAAATGCTACGATATGTTATGTTCAAAAACAGTTCATTAACAAAATACGGCATTTAAAATGCTGTAATATCTTAATTTAGTTTCAATTAAAACTTTAGTTAAATTTAAAAACTATAGCACTAACAAAGTGCTATAATAACCCTTAGTTCAAATTTGCTATTAGGTTCATTTAAAACGACTACAGCATTTACCAATGCTGTAATATCTTTACATTATATTTCAAAATGTTGTCAAATCAAATTCAGAGTTTTATTTACAATTTCACACATAATTAACTTTTAATATAAATCATTTTAACTTATAAAAATCATATATTTTCACATTTTAAAAACAATCATTTAAATACCTTTATTTCTATGATTTTATAAAGTCAAATTTCCATACCAAAAATCAAATTAAATAACAATTAAATTTTCATTTCTTTAATTTAATTCTTAACTTAACAACTAAGTTTAAATTTCCAAAATATAACTTATTTCCATTTATTTTACTAAATTAAAATTTCACTTTTAAACAAATTCCACAAAATTCAATTTAAGTTATATTTCCAAATTCAACTTAAATATTCATTTATTTCATATTTTAATTTATACAAAATCATTAACACTTTTAAAAAATTATTATTACTTAATAAATATCATTAAATTCATTTCAAATCAAAATTTGTCATATATTCATACTTTACATAAATTCCATTTATAAACAAAATCATAAATTCCAAAATTTACTTATATTTCAAATTCTACTTCACCATTTACTTAATTCACTTATTTAATTTGTAGAAAATCACAAATATTTTATAGAAATCATTTTTATAAAATTTAAATCAAAATATCATAATATTTACATTTTTAAAATATTTTAAAATTTTCAGAAAAATATATAAACCACGGGTCTGTATAAAATTTTCTAGCCTAGGTCAAGTGATACGGATATGTATCATTTCAATCCACAGTTTACAAAGAAAACCGGGTTCTATTATTTCAAACCCGTAATCCCAAGTTAAATAAAATAAATAAAAAGTCGCTCAGGCTTATCATTTCAGCCCATAACGATCTTTCCCTATTCTAAAGTCCGTTCGGGTATGTATCATTTCAACCCATAGTGAATCTAATCTACAGGGAACTTGCAGTGTGATAAACCGATAAAATGAACAGAATAACATCATATAACAGTAATAGATGATATAACATATATAATAACAGGGGTAAACATTATATGATCATAATATAACAGTTATAACATGATAATATAATTTTACAGATTCAAATGGTGTCAGTTTACTAGTTATATAAGTACACATCGTCTGGTGAGAATTACTCACCTCTTTGCGCTGGAAATATCAATTCAAATGACACAACGGATTCCAAAACACAATAGCACGATTTTTGATTTGAGTGGAGAGCGAATCCAAGCTACAACTCTTGTGTTACAACCCAAAACAAACATCAAACCAAACATAATTTCAATACAACTAGATATGAAATAACATTGAAATAAAGAGAATATGAATTTCCAAACTTTTTGCCTTGCTTCCTCAAACTTTGATCATGGCCTAGGGTCTGGTTTGGTTCAGATTTGGTCAAGTTTTGGGTCAGGTTTGGACTAGCATATCTTGGGTTCAAGGCATGAACAAGGTGGAGTTTTATACATGAGAAGGTGAAGGGAGTTTTAGGCAAATGGTGGAGTTTGGTTGGCTAAAGGGCTCGGCCATGGGAAGTGTGCTCGACCTGTGGGTGCACCATGACTAGACAAAGGTTGGAGGGGAATGTGGGGGTCAGGGCGGAGGTGGTGGTGGCTGCTATGGTGGTGGTTAGGGTGGTGGTTGAAGGAGATAAAGCAATAGTGGTCATCTAGCATTGTTTTTAGGCAATAGGTTGCATTCTATAGGGTTTTGATCACCATAGGGGCTCGGCCATGGTCAATATCAGAGCAGTGGCTGGTGGTGCTGTCATGGAAGTGATGTAGAGTGGTGGTGGCCGTGGATCCAAGGGGAGGCCGGTCCAACAATGAAGAGAAACAAGGCAAGTTTGCATAGAAAAATAGGAAGAAAAGTAGAAAAGAGATGGAGATCATTACCAAAAATTTTGTTGAAGCCGTGAGAAATGAGGAGCTGAGATATTTTCACCTGAAAAGTAAAGATAATACACGGCTAAAACTGAAAAAGTGGACAGCCAAATGAATTAAAGTTAAGGTTATGGCATTTGGAACGTTTTGAAGGTTTAAGGCCTCAAGTTTTGTAACTTTTTGAACCTTTGGCATTTCCATTTCCTTTTAAATTTTATATAACAAAATTTAACTCAGAAATATACTTTACAACCGAAACTAAGTAAAGATATAAGAAAAAAAATAATTAATTTTAAAGAAAAAAATAAAAAGAATGAAAGAAATCGCTTAAAAATACAAAACAGTGTCCAGAAATTACAGAAAAATAACCAATGGCTTTGGAAAATTATGTACTTCATTAAAAAAATATTCTAAAACAAAATTTGAAATAAAAATGGCTTTTAAAACATTTTCAAAGTGAATAAATAATTAAATTTTAATTAAATAGAATTTAAAATAAGAAAATAGCTTTAAAATGCAAACTGGGCTTTAAAAATTGGAAATAAATTCAAATGAACTTTAGAAAAATTATATTATCACTTTAAAAATATTAAAAGACAAAAATATACATAAAATAACATATTAATACATATTAAAATAAAATATGACAAAGAAAATCTAATTTATACAATTTAAAATAACAAAATTGCAGAATGAAACAAATTGCACTCAATATTGAAACATACATAACTTTTACAGTTTAACTCCGTTTTCAATGGGAAAAAAAAGCAGTGTTCGTGTTATTACATCTATTTTCATAATAAAAGATAAATTTTAAGATTTTATATAATTTAAATTTGAAGTTTAAAAGTCAAAGATTGAACAGTTTGACCAGAATTTCACTTTTCAGTAAAATATTCAATTTATATCAGTTTGAAACTATAACTCACATAATCATCAACATTTATATTTAAAATGAAATGTTTGAAATGAAACAAGCTTAAAAATAATTTCAAAATAAAATAAAAATCAAATTTTAAATTATATGTAAAATTTAGGGTTGTTACACTCTCCCCCACTCAAAACTTTTCGTCCCCGAAAAGGAATGAGGTATGGGAAAGCACAGAAAAAGATAGGGTGAAATAGGATTAAGACAAGATGATAAAAGATTGAAATTATACCTGATAAATATCGTTATAGGTAAGTTTAACAAGGTGGAGATGGTCTTCCCAAGATTCTCCAGAATCAGGAACACAAGTACGAAAAGATCCACTAGAATCTGATTCACTTTTTCCGCTTGACCGACAGTCTATAGATGAAAGCAGTGCTCAGATTCAAAATAAGTATCAAAGGTTATCAAGGATTATTGGAAGATTTCTAAACAGAAAGACTATAGAAAGATGCATATACTAGTCTGTAGTAAGATGAGGAAAATAAGAACAACTAAAGACAGTTTGAAAACAAAATAAGATAATAAGTTTGAAAAACAAAATAAGATAATAGGTTTGAAATTTCCATGGTTCCATCTTAAATTGATAATTAATTTTACACAAGTTAAATAAATCTCAACTATCTCTAATTTCATTACCTTATCATCCAATTTTTCTTAAACTAACAATTTCAAAAATCATGGATTTGCAAATTCATTATTCATTATACTCATAATGTACTTAATAAATTTAATTCCTCTTTATTCCTAATCAAAATTAATTTTATCCCTCTCAATATATTTTATCACCTATGTTAAATATACTTACACTTATTATAACTGTTTAATTTATTCCTAATTCCCTTAACATCATTTATATTGTAGATCATTCAATTAACCTTTTAGTCTATTTACCTCTGTTAATCTTTTTATAACTAAAATTTAAGTGTATAATATTTATTATAACCACTCAAATTTTATTTATAAAAATCTTTTTATATTGTATATTATCCAATTACATTGTTAACTTCTAAAAATTTAGGTAAGTTATATTGGAATGCAATGGTGTATTATAAAAATAAAACTTTCCAATTTCAGTCATTTCAAGTTTGAATCATCTATTCAAAATTTTGATTTTCTTTTTATACTTGAAGTTATTATTTAAGATAGAATTTAAGAATAAAATTTCTGATTCCTCTCAAACCATTTAGAGATAAATAAATGTATGTACATAATTTGTCAAATCAAATTTAAATCAATATATATATATATATAATAAATCAAATCATCTTTTAGAAATTCAAATCAATCAAATTTCCCAAAACAAAGCTGTAGCAAAACTACAGAATGGTTTCTTCACTTCGAAACTCGAAAATGAACGTCGATGATGCTGCAGTCATCACCGAAATTATTTTTCAGCGACAAAGAGAAGAGCACAAAATTTTAAAATTTAAAATTCATTGGAAACAAATTTCTATTCTAAAATACTTTAAATAATATATCCCTTTTAAAACTTTAAACACAAGGTTTGAAACCATCGAAAATTAAATTTTCAAATTCTTGATTTAAATTGATTTCAGTTCCCAAATCAAATTTATAAACAACTATTTATAAATTCATTTATAGAATGATAAATCAAGTATTATCATTTCAAATAATCAATTTATTAAGTTCCATAATATTTACTTATATATCAAAATTTATTTCATTAACCAAATTTAAAAATAATATTGTATCAGTTTGTTCTGTCAAAGTGTTTTAGAAATCCTATCGATAGCGTTGATCGGACGAATCGATCGGAAACCCAAATCAACATCAACAACTCAAACAACACAATATAAAATAAAATATAGATTTAAAAGTACAATTCAAAATGTTGGAGATAGTTTGGAAACAAAAGACAAGATGATTAAATAACAAAATAGGGAGATGGGTAAGCTTAAATAAATTGCGGGCAACCTCAACGGGTCAACCGTGACTTAGTGAATAAGATCAATGTGGATTTTTCTAGGGTAAATCTACATTCGATCTCAAGAGATAGAGTTTGGAGTAATAAAAGATATTAGCATCTAACCAAGGATAGATATAAATCTCTGGTGAATCGATGCTAATTTGTAAAGGAGTTTCCCCCTTTACAAGAAAATTAGAATATTGGTGAGACCGCCAATTCACTATAAAGATCATTCGAAGTGGAGTTATGGAATACTCCAGAATCAAAAGAAGATGAATAGTGAGGGACAAGAATGGAATTTGGAACCGCAGGGAACATTCCAAAATTCAAAGGAAATCGAGTCAAAAAGGAAGAGATTCAAACTCGAACGAAAGTGATTCTGTAAATAAATTTACCCTATATTCTAAGTTTTGCCTCAAAGCCAAAGCTCTGATACCAACTGTAACGACCCGATATTTTCAACCATTCGCATCCGCACATGTCGGACTTGAATTGCTCAAAATACCGCGTTGTAAATAAAATTTGGCAAATCTCAGAATATACAGAAAATAAAATCACAGATCACAGACACAGAGTAATAATAATGCAGCGGAAGTAAAAGAGATAGTAGTTCATGAAGCTACTATATAAATATATCAGAGTTACATAAGATACAACAGGAGAAAATAAAGTACAACAGAAGTCTCAGGATGACAACCAAGTACAAGCTGGATAGAACAACAGAACTGGAATAGGTAAGACTAGATAAGCAGATAATCTCCAACGATTCCAATCTCTAGAAAGTGGAATCCAAATCTGTGAATAACTCAGGCTGACCCAAGCGTAAATAAAAATACAAACACTCAAGTCAGGACATACATACTTATACAATGTAAACCAACTCAAGTGAACTGTAGTAAGAGTACAAGTAACTTAAAGGATGCTTGGGACCGCCCATCCTCTAAGGATCCGTTAAACTATTTACTATATAGTAATATACGCTATATACAGTAGTGTCTAATCAGTAAAGTATAATCATATAGAAAATAGCGTTAAGGGGATGGTGAACCTTAACGCGGTCGGATCTTTAAACCAAAATCGTAGTGGGCTTGATATGGTAGGTGACACGGCACACAAGGCAATGCCAGGGTAGATATACCAATTACGCATCCGGACTGGTGGTGACGCATAGCAGCCACTACCGCCCACCTTGAACAACACTCCCAAATCAAGGGTGCGCACCAAATCAATCACAAGTAATAGAATGGTATCGAAGAAGTGTGTCCGATAAGAGGTGCTACCTCCTTGGCCCGTCGATCGCTCCTGTTTTAGCCACCTTATGCCAACTCACGGGAGTTGGGTCCACGTATATACCTTAGGATCGTCGCCACCATCCTACTTCATTCTGGAAACTCCACCGCGTACACAGTTGTCAAAGTGGTTTTCGGTATCGACAGAGAGTATGTCCATATCCGATCCTGGTCTCTTTAACAACCAATCGTTATTATAACCCGTGGTTATAATTTAAAAATAATTTATACTTCAAAATAGAATATCATTTCAAATCCAAATCTTTATCAAATTAAAGATTAAATCAATTCCAAACCATTTCAATATATTTAAAATATCATATCATTTCAAAACTTCATTTCAAATCATTTCAATATATTTAAAATATCATATCATTTCAAAACTTCATTTCGAATCATTTTAATATATTAAAATATCATATCCTTTCAAAACTTCATTTCAAATCATCATTTGAGGTCAAATCCAAATATTCATCTTTAAATACCTTTTTAAATTCAAAGATATCATTCATTTATTATCATTTCAAGTCACCCTTTTAAATAGTTTATATTTCAATCAAAATAATTCATTTAAACCATTTAAAAGTGTAATTATTATACTTTCAAATCAAGTATTAAAATTTCCAAAGTTTCAATTCAATCATTTATCTCAATTAAATTTCCATAGATCATTTCAAATCTTATAAATTTCAAATATAGATTAAATCCACAAAATAACTATTCAAATTATAAAATAAATTCCAAAGCTTTATTATCCTATATTTCATAAGTCCAATATCTTTTAAATAGATTCAAATTACAAGTAAACCAAATATTTTTCATACTAATATAAACTTCAATTATTTATTCCAAGATTTAATATCATTTCAAATTCATTTCAAAATATCAAAATATCATTTCAAACCATCATCTATTTAATTTAAATTTAAATACCATTTAATCATATTTTAAAATAGTTGTATTTCCCAAATCAACTATTCCATTTAAATCATTTAAAGTCAATTCATTATATTTAATAATTAAATATTTAATTTCCAAAATTTAATCTTTTTCAAAGATCATTTATTCATTTATATTTATTAACCAAAGAAAATTCAACTTTTGCAGCACTTAGAAAATGCTACGATATGTTATGTTCAAAAGCAGTTCATTAACAAAAGACGGCATTTAAAATGCTGTAATATCTTAATTTAGTTTCAATTAAAACTTTAGTTAAATTTAAAAACTATAGCACTAACAAAGTGCTATAATAACCCTTAGTTCAAATTTGCTATTAGGTTCATTTAAAACAACTACAGCATTTACCAATGCTGTAATATCTTTACATTATATTTCAAAATGCTGTCAAATCAAATTCAGAGTTTTATTTACAATTTCACACATAATTAACTTTTAATATAAATCATTTTAACTTATAAAAATCATATATTTTCACATTTTAAAAACAATCATTTAAATACCTTTATTTCTATGATTTTATAAAGTCAAATTTCCATACCAAAAATCAAATTAAATAACAATTAAATTTTCATTTCTTTAATTTAATTCTTAACTTAACAACTAAGTTTAAATTTCCAAAATATAACTTATTTCCATTTATTTTACTAAATTAAAATTTCACTTTTAAACAAATTCCACAAAATTCAATATAAGTTATATTTCCAAATTCAACTTAAATATTCATTTATTTCATATTTTAATTTATACAAAATCATTAACACTTTTAAAAAATTATTATTACTTAATAAATATCATTAAATTCATTTGAAATCAAAATTTGTCATATATTCATACTTTACATAAATTCCATTTATAAACAAAATCATAAATTCCAAAATTTACTTATATTTCAAATTCTACTTCACCATTTACTTAATTCACTTATTTAATTTGTAGAAAATCACAAATATTTTATAGAAATCATTTTTATAAAATTTAAATCAAAATATCATAATATTTACATTTTTAAAATATTTTAAAAATTTCAGAAAATTATATAAACCACGGGTCTGTATAAAATTTTCTAGCCTAGCTCAAGTGATACAGATATGTATCATTTCAATCCGCAGTTTACAAAGAAAACCGGGTTCTATCATTTCAAACCCACAATCCCAAGTTAAATAAAATAAATAAAAAGACGCTCAGGCTTATCATTTCAGCCCATAACGATCTTTCCCTATTCTAAAGTCTGTTCGGGTATGTATCATTTCAACCCATAGTGAATCTAATCTACAGGAAACTTGCAGTGTGATAAACCGATAAAATGAATAGAATAACATCATATAACAGTAATAGATGATATAACATATATAATAATAGGGGTAAACATTATATGATCATAATATAACAGTTATAACAGGATAATATAATTTTACAGATTCAAATGGTGTCAGTTTACTAGTTATATAAGTACACATCGTCTGGTGAGAATTACTCACCTCTTTGCGCTGGAAATATCAATTCAAATGACACAACGGATTCCAAAACACAATAGCACGATTTTTGATTTGAGTGGAGAGCGAATGCAAGCTACAACTCTTGTGTTACAACCCAAAACAAACATCAAAACAAACACAATTTCAATACAACTAGATATGAAATAACATTGAAATAAAGAGAATATGAATTTCCAAACTTTTTGCCTTGCTTACTCAAACTTTGATCATGGCCTAGGGTCTGGTTTGGTTCAGATTTGGTCAAGTTTTGGATCAGGTTTGGGCTAGCATAGCTTGGGTTCAAGGCATGAACAAGGTTGTAACGACCCAGGATTTTGAACGAATTAAATTGAGAATATTTAATTTATTTTAAATATTTAAACGATGATTTAATTTGTGTCCCCGATATAATTTTGAAATCGGCAATTAAATTATAAAATTAAATCGATTGAAGTTGAATAAAAATTTAAATCTTCAATTAAAAGCTAAAGAAAAATATTTCGAACGCTTGAAAAATTTATATTGATAATACTGAAAATAACAGAAGCTTCGGAATCTAATTTCGAATTGATTTGATCAGTTTTGAAATTTATATCGTTCAACCGATATTTAAAAAAATAGCCGTCCGAGGCACAGTCTCGGAATTCGACGAAACCAGTTCCATTGGGTCCGTAATATTGAATTATTGTCGGATTTCCAATTTCGTATTTTTCGAGGTTGTTTTGTGACCCTACGGTTAGAAAACGCATTGAAGTTTTAAATCGAATTCGATTTAAAATTCATATTTATATTAATAGATACCCCACGTTCTCTTCCCTTAATTTCAGCCGAGCATCACGAACGAGAAATCGTGCAACCCATCCCCCTTCAATTTTAAATAATCACGCAACTTCTCCCTTTTCCTCAGTTTACACTTTTAAACGAGATGAAATCAAACGAAGAAATGGCCGAGCCTTTCCTTGCCTTCGAAAACAAAATCGCAATCTCTCTTCCACTTTTCAGTTCGTCCCCATTTAAAAAACACAGACCAAATCGAATCGCGAGTTTGTCAAATCGTTCGAGAGGGGAGTTGCGACTTCTCCTGTCGCATGCGAAGCCAGGCACGGCACCGCGTGGGGTCGCGAGCACGAGGTCAAGGTGCGTTCCGATTCAAGGCGTGGAGTTAGCAGCGTCGATCTGATGGCGCCGCGATGGTGAGGCAATGGCGTACGTGGGGGAGGAGTGGGCGTCGATCGAAGTGATTCGAGGCGCGTGAGGTTGGAGGGTCGGCGAACGTGGGTTTCGCAACTGGAAGCGGTCGCGAGGCGATGGGTGTTGGGTCGAGGCAGTGTCATTCGCGAAGTCAAAAGGGAGGCGCTCCACGTTCGATGGCAATAGAAATTTTCGGCGAACTCGGCAAAGAAACAGTACGCGAGGCGTACTCGACAGCGGGTGGTGGTGTGAGGCGCGCGTTCAAGCGTTGAAGGGGTGGTTACGTTCGACGATGTCAGTAGTGTATAAAAATCTGGGGCTTCTGTTAACAGTAAGGTATTTGCAAATTATTTCCATTCAATTTAGATTTGAAAATTTAAATTTGTTTGATGAGCTTATTTAAATTCGTATAGTTGTTAGGAAATAATTTATTAAATAGAAATTTATTTCTAAGATTCAATAGTTAATAATTAAGGGAATTTAGTTTCAATTTAAAATTTTAGTGAAACAAATTATTAACGAGAATTTGATTTTTAAACTAAATAATTAATTTATTTAGATAAGTTGTTAGTTTGAAAATAAAAAAGGGTAGTTAAATGAATTTATTTCAAAAAGAAATCAATTTAAAGTTTTATTTAAAATGAAATCGACGATAAATTGAAATTATCGACTAATCGAAAACTATTAAATGGAAATTTAATTATTTGATTGGTTCGAATATTAATAAACTGTGTAAATATTTATACAAGGTATAAATCAAGATGATTGGGTTGAGATTGGAGATGGACTGCAAATTAAAAAGCTAAGGTGAGATTTTCTCACTCGAAGGAAAAATTTAATTTTGCAGTTATTGATTGATTTGTTTGAATGTGCTATTAGATATGATAGGATATATCTATATATATAGCAGTATATACATATTGGCATATGTATATACTGGATTGTTGATTTCCCGCCTCGTATAGCGGATGAGACCCTATTGCGCCGTTAGTAAGCGGATTTATAAAAACCTATATACCGCGATAATTCCGTACTGGAGCGGAATTGGTATTGTGCTAACATCTTTGGATGCAGGGAAACAGGTTGGAGGGATCCAACTGGACCCCTCACTTTGATTGAATTTATTTATACTGTGATATGAATCTGTGAATGATTATATTGATGTTATTGATCATATCGATGTCTGGAAAATTGTGGAAAGCTAAAATTTAGCTGAATGGATGTTTGATATCATTGGATTCCAAAAATAAACGAAATTGAATTTTTGGAAATCAAAATAGAAATTTCTAAGTGAATTTGATTTTAGAAATTTAATAAATTCGAAGAAAGGAATTTTAAAGTATAAAAAGTTAATTTTTATAATCTTATCGAATTTATTTCCAGAATAAAGTGAAAATGTTAAATAAATGGATCTCGTAAAATAGTGATTATAAATTGAAAAATTAATTTAAGAATCTGGATTTTTAAATAGATTGAAAGAAACAATTGAAATTTATTTTCTTAAAAAGGAATTTATTAAAAGAAGATAAGTTGGAAATCCGACTAGAAATTTACTTGGTAAATTGAAATGATTTGAGAAGTCAATGTAAAATGACTTCAATTTAAAGAATCCATTTAAAAACAGGATATTGAAAATTTGAAGGAAAATAAGAATTTATTTTAGTAGGGATAAATAAAATTAGAAATCAAATCTGTAATTGATTTAATATTTGGAAATGGATTTTTGAGAAATCAGTATGGAAATTTTATTTTAAAGTTGAAAATAAATTTAGAAATCAATATTGAAATTGATTTGGTATTGAAGTTTTTATGAATGGAATTGGAATTTATAAAAGTTGGTTATAGATCCGAAATCACTTATCTTGATAAGTAAAGTATAGAAGTTAATAAAAAGAAATGTATAAGTAGAAGTTGTTATAAAATGGAAATAGAATTTATAATCGTTGTTTTATAAATTCGAAATCAATTGAATTTGATAAATCAAAGATAGAAGGTTATTAAAGAAGATATATTCGCGAATTTGGATAGCGAATTAGTTTTGAAATAAATGTGTAGAAGAGATTGAAATTTGGTTAAGTGAAGTATATTCACGATTTTGGACAGTGAATATATTATCGAATAAAATGGATTCATTTTTGAAGAAGTGATATTAAAAATGAAGTTAAACATTTTAAAGATGTTTTAAAATGTATTGTGAATCGAAACCATAGATTTCAACATTCATTGTTGAAATAGACGTTTTCGAGAAATAAGGAAATGATGGACTATAACACTGTTGTTATAGTAAATGATTTCCGAAAGGAAATGTTTTGATGTAGTATTGGGATTTATATATCTATCTTAAAATTCGAATCCCTATACTAGTGATTTTGAGTCGTTCGTAACGATGTTTTACGTAACATTCGTTTTGACTCAAATAAATGTGTTTTAAAGAATGATTTCCTTAAAGAATGAATATATACTTAATATTGATTTAAGTATATCGAATATTTTCAAATGTTGAAAATAAATGATTTGTGAAATACTTATTATTAAATAAGTATGGAATTGCTTTTCCAATATGAAATGAACTGTTTTGAGATTTTATCTTCAAAGATAAAATGAAATGTGGAAATTGATTTGAAATTGTTTTCAAACGGTTAAGTGTGGCAATTTTATATCTAGTAAAGATATTTTTGAAGATAAAAAATTTGGGAAAATTATTTGGAATCTGATGATGTCGCGCATCTTTATTGATAGTTAAATAACCGACTATCAATAATTACCTTTAGATAGGTATTGGTTATGAATTGATTGAATTTGAATGCCACACTTATTTTTAAATAAGCGCTCACTATTCGGGTTAGCCGGGAAAGGACCATGGGGTCGTATAACCCATTCCGAATATGTGATACGTCGTTATGAATCGCATTTGAAGACCGGTGTTGAAGACCGGATATTTTTGAAAACGGAAGGATTATCGTCGAGTTACTCTACATCGACTGATCTTCGATTTAGAGGTTTTATCACCCTTAGTGACGGGAAATCCTGACGTGATTGAAAATTATCCGGATGTGCAAGGGCTTCGTGAGAAGTGCCTTCGGTTCTGTTCGATCCCGGAACAGACTTGTATGGATTGTGTGTCTGACGTTACAATTTGAGATATAAAGCTGATTTCTTTCAAATACATTTCTGTTGGTGGCGGAGAATTT
This sequence comes from Allium fistulosum, assembly GCA_030737815.1. Taxonomy (NCBI): domain Eukaryota; kingdom Viridiplantae; phylum Streptophyta; class Magnoliopsida; order Asparagales; family Amaryllidaceae; genus Allium; species Allium fistulosum. The sequence goes on from CM060906.1 coordinate 335,669,968, forward strand.
ATTCTCTTAGCTTAACACCCTTCTCTGAGACGTACGAGCTCAGAGGTTATGTAGTTGAAATTTATCAGCGATATATCCCAATTTGGTAACGTGGCATACTGAGTGTTGCTGTGAAATGATCAGTGTTTGATCATTTGTGATATGATCATTTATTTGATCTTATATCTGTGTGATCATAGGTTGATCATTTTGTTTGACCCGAAGCAGGGTTTTTTTGAGAAAGCGTAGCTTTGTGGACGAGACTTCATCGAGCCTCACACCCCGGAAATGGTCGAAACAGGAAGGATGCAGCAAGGTTCTAGGGAGTAGCGCCCCTTAGTGTATGTCATTCCTTCTGGATAAAGGTGGTATCATGGTATGGAGCCCAGATACTTAACCTCTGTGGTTGCTGCAAAATTTATTTCTTTGTGGTTGTTGGAAATCGGGGATCCTCGGGAAGATCGGTGACGATCGGGGGATGGCATACGCGTGTCAGTAGTTACCTACTTTTGCAGAGGTAACCCGGCCTTGTGTTGGCAGAGATCTAACCGTAATGTTAGGTTATTTCTCGGGTCGTCTATTCCAGGGACGTACCCATCGTGGAAAAGGAAGTTCCTTAGCCTGACCATTTGTTGGAAATCCAAAGAAACAATACGATCTTGTACGGTTTTAGTTGTAGAACCTATCATTCACTTATGGTGGTCACCACTGTTTGGATGGTAGCTATAGTAGGCATAAGTGCGGAATGCCTATGCTGGCTAAGATTAATATTATACTTTCGAAATGATTTTCCACTATGCACTAATAATAATATCAAAAAGAATTTGATTTTGCGTATCAAGCATCTTTGACCATCATAAGAAGAAATCTCCTCCAATTCTGCGTTTGCATTGTGTGTGTGGTGGGAGGTCTTATGGTAGTTTCATTTTCCAAAAACATTGCGAATTGACACTAAAGTTTTTCTGTTGTTTATTTTAAAGATAAATAACTGTTTTACGATCTCACACCAGTCACCATGACTGACTCGGAGTTTATTGTTTCCCTTCTAAACTCTGGGTGCCCACCAATTTCCACACGGGCAGTCTAGAGTTAGATTATCAGGATATTCTGGATATTCTGGAGCTTTGGAGATAAGCTGGATGGCGAGACGTAGTATTTGTATCTGATAGTATTTATTCCGCTGTATACTCTGTATGAGGACAAGTTATATAACTGTCCATTGTTGTATATTGACTCTGATGATTGATGTATGTATAAAATGATATAGTTCTTTGTTTTAAAGATTATTCATTTATCTATTATATATTGTTCCGCTGCGATGTGTAAGATTCTGATATTGTTTTCTGTTTCTGTTCTGTGTGTTCTGTTGTTCTTCTTCTCTACTTTCTTTCTTCTTCTTCTCTTTTTCTTCTACTTCTTCTTTCTAAAACCCTCACTATTGGAGTTTCCGGCACTCGATTGCTCGGCAGTCGATAAAGTGAGTATCGATGTCGAATTTTCGAAAGTCGAAAATTTCAGGATGTGACAACAAGGTGGAGTTTTATACATGAGAAGGTGAAGGGGGTTTTAGGCAAATGGTGGAGTTTGGTTGGCTAAAGGGCTCGGCCATGGGAAGTGTGCTCGGCCTGTGGGTGCACCATGACTAGACAGAGGTTGGAGGGGTATGTGGGGGTCAGGTCGGAGGTGGTGGTGGCTGCTATGGTGGTGGTTAGGGCGGTGGTTGAAGGAGATAAAGCAATAGTGGTCATCTAGCATTGTTTTTAGGCAATTGGTTGCATTTTAGAGGGTTTTGATCACCATAGGGGCTCGGTCATGGTCAATATCATAGGAGTGGCTGGTGGTGCTGTCATGGAAGTGATGTAGAGTGGTGTTGGCCGTGGATCCAAGGGGAGGCCGGTCCAACAATGAAGAGAAACAAGGCAAGTTTGCATAGAAAAATAGGAAGAAAAGTAGAAAAGAGATGGAGATCATTACCAAAAATTTTGTTGAAGCCGTGAGAAATGAGGAGCTGAGATATTTTCACGTGAAAGTAAAGATAATACATGGCTAAAACTGAAAAAGTGGACAGCCAAATGAATTAAAGTGAAGGTTATGGCATTTGGAACGTTTTGAAGGTGAAAGGCCTTAAGTTTTGTAACTTTTTGAACCTTTGGCATTTCCATTTCTTTTTAAATTTTATATAACAAAATTTAACTCAGAAATATACTTTACAACCGAAACTAAGTAAAGATATAAGAAAAAAAATTAATTTTAAAGAAAAATATAAAAAGAATGAAAGAAATCACTTAAAAATACAAAACAGTGTCCAGAAATTACAGAAAAATAACCAATGGCTTTGGAAAATTATGTACTTCGTTAAAAAAATATTCTAAAACAAAATTTGAAATAAAAATGGCTTTTAAAACATTTTCAAAGTGAATAAATAATTAAATTTTAATTAAATAGAATTTAAAATAAGAAAATAGCTTTAAAATGCAAACTGGGCTTTAAAAATTGGAAATAAATTCAAATGAACTTTAGAAAAATTATATTATCACTTTAAAAATATTAAAAGACAAAAATATACATAAAATAACATATTAATACATATTAAAATAAAATATGACAAAGAAAATCTAATTTATACAATTTAAAATAACAAAATTGCAGAATGAAACAAATTGCACTCAATATTGAAACATACATAACTTTTACATTTTAACTCCGTTTTCAACTAAAAAAAAGCATTGTTCGAGTTATTACATCTATTTTCATAATAAAAGATAAAATTTAAGATTTTATATAATTTAAATTTGAAGTTTAAAAGTCAAAGATTGAACAGTTTGACCAGAATTTCACTTTTCAGTAAAATATTCAATTTATATCAGTTTGAAACTATAACTCACATAATCATCAACATTTATATTTAAAATGAAATATTTGAAATGAAACAAGCTTAAAAATAATTTCAAAATAAAATAAATATCAAATTTTAAATTATATGTAAAATCTAGGGTTGTTACACTAACCTCATTAACAATATTTTTACATCCAAATATTATTTTTAACCAATATTCCACCTTTTTTTCAATATTATCCATATTAAATTCTAATATCTCATTAAAGTTAATAAAAATCACATTTGGCAATAATTTCCAAAATTATTGCATTTTATCAAATTAAAACCATATAATGTTCATTTTTACCCCAAACTGTCATAATAAAGTTTCTAAAACTTTATTTTCAACATTATATATTTGTTTACAATAAATGATATAGAATTAAATTCTTTTATCTTTATTTAATTCAATTAATCCCCAAATCAACAAATTTCTATTATTCAACATTTATTACCAACCAAACTACCTTAATTCTATTTTATTTCACCAAAACTCGTTGTTTATTTAAAATAAATAATTTTAACAACTTTTACATCTCCAATTTATTTTATTCTTCTATTATGGAAATATAACCACCATTATAATTAAATTTCACGGGTAATCACCAAAACCAGGGTTGTTACAACTATAATAGCATATTGAATTCGGAGGTCCATCATTCACTTAATACAAATTATTTATTTCATATATTGTAACTAGTTTAAAACAGTGAGCTCTTTAATCAAATATCTTGAACTTAAAGAAATAAATCTCATAGAAAACAATTTTCTATATGAAAATACATTTTGGAATAGAAATAGTATTTCTCACGCCAATATTAACTATCAATTATTACTATTGCAATTCTATTTTTTGATGTTTCTTTATGAAGCAGAAGTAACTATTCACTATCTTCATCCCAAATTCCCAACTGTACCTTAAATCACATTTACTCTTAGATATTCGTTTTTATTTATGGTCGAACCATTCAAAAATACTCTAACTGCAACATCATAATGAACTCTTTATAAAAGTGCACTCGATCATCCTTAAGATTTATGGACATCAAATATGTTGCACTTTGCGTAAATTGGTCAAACTAACATATCAGTGATCGAGTCCTTAGATTTATATTGTAGTTTTTTTCTTGTGTTACTTTTAACTCAATGTGATCTTTATCAATCAAATTGAATATTAGATCTTGCACTATGGTTTGTTTGCTTATTTTGGATGAACTAATTTCATCGAAGTATCGTACATTACAAACAACGACTATTCCCCATATAACATTTATATGTGATTGTATATGGATGAAATATCCATAGTATTGTGCTGCTTTTGAGTTCGGAACTCATAGAATGCAATACACAGTCTTGACCAAATAAACACATAAGCGATCAAATTACGAATGTATTTAGTAGTTGTAAAACCAGACGCTTGCATGGGTATTAAAACATTAACATGCAAGAAGCACTTATTAGTAAGTATATGTTATATTTCTATTTGTCAATCTTCAATTCAGTTCATTTGTATATCTTAATTGATAAACCTTTTATCAATCATATTAAATGCATAAATTTATCAAAGTATATTATTGTAACATTATATAGCATATGTTCTTGCAATATTAGAAAGGTTAAATGTTAGCAATTCATTTTTCTAATAAGGCTCCCACTAGACTTTTATGTGAAAATAAGGTATCGAGAGGTCCTTCACGGTTAGGTGGTTGGTGGTTTCGGGATCCCGTATTTCTCCAAACCCTAAGATGAAATATAGTAATCTTTCGACTTCACTAGTGGGTGTTAAGACTCGTTTATCTTAGGATTCTGATATTGAGTTTGCTCAACAAATTATAGCTCCAAAAACGATGGATAACTCCTTATCGGTTGTATCACATACAACTCCTAACCCATGGTTCCTTGTCCTAATCTCATTTAGACCTCGAGTTTGCTTAACAAATCAAAATGAAATTATTCACTCATACCTACCATATCGCGACGGCCTAAGTATAGTATATGTACCTTGAGTTTGCTTAGTAAATACATATAGTTATCTTACCTCGTCTATTTAATATATTAATAATACTGCATATAACATCCCTAGCTTGAGTTTGCTCAACAACTAAGGAGTATGCAAGTAATTTATTGATATATATAGTAGAGGACAACATTATATTGAGATTCATAATCTTTAATATTATATTGAGTGATATCGACTTAAGGAATAATATATTTCTTATGAAACACTCTCAAGATTCAAGTGTTAGATCACATCAGAAATCACAGTATACGTACATTTATGTATGATATATTTCTTAAGTCTATTTAGATTTCTTTGATGTTCCTCCTTTGGTTTATATATCTATATTATATAAAATTTATTATCATATAACTTTTATATTTTATATTACTTATATAATAGTCTTATGTATAATGTTATATTAATTAAATCTTATTTAATTAGTTTTTAATTAATTAACATTTTAATTAATTTTATATTATTTTAATATAACATTTATATTAAATATTTATTATATACTATAACCTTTGTAGTATCATGCATATATCTTATATATGTGTATATATATATATATTTAGAATCCTAGAAAATCCGACTTTCCTGGTAACAACTGGGGGGAATACACGCTAGTCCGCCGCAATTGAATCTCCAAATTAAGCCAGCCCTTTCGAGCGACGTAGTATGGCTGTCATGACTCGAACTCTCCACTTACAATGAGGGAGGCGTACGCTCTTGTCAACCACACTAGGCCTTCATTTAATTAATTAACCTTTAACTAATTTATTTAATATAACAATTTTCATTAAATTATATTAATTTCAAAATTCAATTCATATACATAAATGTATACTTATGTTATTTTAAACATTTTAAAACAACATAACATATATCATAATATATAATACATGTATACATTTATTAATTAATTAACTTATTTATTTTATTAATCTTATTAGTAATTTTAAAATCTCAAAATTAATATTTATTTTATAACATTTTGAAATTTTTTATATTATATTATAACTATTATTGTATTTGTATATCATATTTTAAATTTAACTTCTAAATTGAAAATCTTATATTTACTTTTCAAATGATTTTGAAAATTAGCCCAAGGCCCAATTCAAATCTGGACCTATTCTATTAGGGACAACTTTTGGGCTTTGAGCTTAATAGTTAACCCTGACATGACTAATTTAGACCGCATCGGCTATTTGCTCTGATACCATTATTGGAACTGGGCCAGCCTGCAGCGGAAGTTATGGGTGAATTTAAAAAAATATTATGATATTGGATCTTTATTAGGCCTATGAAGTCTAATTCATTTATAATATTTCTAAATTTTATTTAAATAAAATCTCATATTTTATTTAAATTTATAAATTGCGTAGAGTTTTATTTAATTTATATTTTATATATATAAATGTACACATATGAATCGTATACATATATGTATGTGTGTGTATGTACATGATAATTTGTGCAACGTATAACATGCATGTATATAGATGTTGGGATTTACATCGCAATGGACATGTTAGCTCATCTAATATGTATTGTATGTTATACAAATATATGTATGTATTTAAACCTGTTATTTTTATAAATATTATAAATCTACGATATCATGTATATGTTGATTTTATTTAAATAATTTTGTGAGAAGAAAATATTTAAACATATATATACATATACGTGTGTGTCTGTGTATATATATCTTATATATATGTAAAATATTAATAATTTATACATATATATGTATTAATGTAATAAATATTAAAATAATATATATACATAATATAAAAAACTTAGCTATGAACTAATATAAATATAAATATATACATATACGTATATATATATATTACAACGATAAAATAATATTTTATATATATACATACATATATATTCATAAGCATATTTATAATATTTAAATATATACATATATATATATTAATTGTTAAAATTAAATAATTTTTTAAAAACACTTCCAAATCATATTCACAACATAATAAAATTTTATTATATTAAAAATATATAAATTGATTAATTAGTGGAGAAGCAATAAAATATTAATAAAAAATATTTTCAAAATGTATTGTTCAAATTTTAAATATTCAGAAAATCTAGTATGATATTTTGAGGTTTGAAAAAAATTCCATAATTTTTCTCGATCAGAATTTATTATTTATTAATTAATTATTTTCGACCGTATATTATAATAATTTTTAAAAATAGGAAAATTATTTATTTAAATCTCAGTTTCTGGGTGAGAGCTTATTTCATGTTAAAATCATTTTGAAAAATTTAAAAGTTAATTTTTGAAACTTATTTTATTTTATATAAATTATTTACATAGTATATTGATTTAAATAATATTAAATAATTCACAGCCACTCGTTGGAAGACACCGAGAACCAATTCCCTCCTTATTATTCTCAAACGCTTCGTCCGTATGATTTGGCTTCAAAGAAATGAAAGGATATTCAACATGAATGCTAACTTCTCGAATTCCATCTTCAAGAAAGCTCATGCACTGGTCCTACGGGCTTGAAGAGGGAACGGGGATGATAGTTTTTGTACTTTTTTTTATCTATACATAATCATGTTTATACTTTCTGGATTGTGTAATATTTTTATAGCAATATATGGGCTAGGCTCTGTTAGCCCAATTAACTTTCAAAAAAAGATTAAATAATAGTAAATAATTATTAAAAACTATTTTACAACTACCAAAAAAATATAATTACTGTAAATATACATGTATAAAATATATGTTTAATTACTAGCATGAAATGATGTTATTATTAAATACAAACCATATAAGTATGATTGAATGATATATTAATATATATATATATATATTAATAAAATAATAGTTATTATAAATAAAGTTATTCGGTTGTGCATATCTGACCTATATGTGAAAAAAAATTGTTTTTTCATTAAATTAATACATACATATAACCAAACTAGTATGTGACAACATCAATCATATAAGAATCATCACCTACCTAACAATACAATAATAATATATATGAATAATAAAATATTATCTGGAAATTATAAATTATATAATACATAAAAACATACCTAAAATCAATGCCTTGAAGCACACCTTATAATGATGAATTCTCTCTCCTTTGAAAGCTTTTCGATTCGGCAAACTTTTATCCTTGGACCATAGACCTTTGACTATCAAATAGCAATTGCCTTTTGAATTGACTTGATTTGGATTTGCTTAAGCTTCTAGAGGATGAAATCAATCAACAATGGATGTGAATAATGGCAACCAAAAAGATCCTATTCAATCAGCGTTTGAGGTGTTTATATAGTGGATGGGAGAGAGAAAATAATGGATCATATCTCATATCAATTCTCACTAAATCAAAACCATCCAATTCTAACACCCCTAACCTATTTTAGCCACCCCCTATAGACCTCATTACTGTCAAAATTATCAACCTATCATCATGGGCCAATATCCCATTTAAGCCTAAAGAAATATTATTAATTAAATCTAATTTAATTACTTATTGATATTACATACTAATCGATATATTTATAACTATTATAAATATATTAAATAATATTTATTCCTCAAATCATATTCAAAATTTTATAATATTTCATAGATATTAATTAATTTAATTAATTTATAACAATTATAAACTAATTAAATCGTTTGGTCTAAAGAGAATTCATTATTTTGGTTGTGTGACTCGTTAGGTGTAAATTTGGTCAACGATTAATATCAAACTGTTCGAATGTTAACATTCACATGTCACTTAGTAGGTGCTGTGACATTTTGGCTAAATTTATTGCTTACTTGATTTCAGTAAAATCCAATTTCACTTTACTAAGCGTTACCTGTTATGACTTTTATTTACATAAATTCTCTTCATCAAAACTATATCACTTTATACTTATGGAATTTGATAATGGTGAAAATTCCAATATCATCCATATTCAACTATATAGTTTAAACACAAAGTCCTTGGTTCAATAATAAAAATTATTATTAACCGAACTTCTCTGGCCAGAGAATTTGACTTTGAGTTGACTTTAGTTGACCGTGATACTAACCCCATATAACTGAAGAGACGAATTCTCACTTGAATATTGCTTCACTTCCAATACTTCCACTCAACCCAAATATAGTTACTCGATGGACAGCATGCCATGATTTGACTATAATTAAAGTGGAGCTCCATACTGAAGATCCCTGGTATTCTCAAGTTGAGAGAACTGTGTAAATCAGTCACATTGATATTTTCTGTTTGACTTTAGTTATATTAACCAACAGAAAACTACTGAGTGAGTCATTCCATAGTTATCCAATAAATATCATCACTAAACCTTGAGTTCCCTCAGCACCTCTAGGGCATAACCCTAACTCTATGATATAAATGTACGTATAAAAGAATATTTTAAAATAATAAAATTAATTAAAATTATTTAATTAAATAAATTAATAAAAAGTTATAATAAATTTAAATACATATATAAAGATATATGTGTAATACTATAATGTTTATAGTATATATATTTAATACAATATGTTATAATTGAATATATAATAATTAGTTGAAATGTTAATTAATTAAATTAATTAGATAAGATTTAATTAATATAATGTTACACATAAGTTTATTATAAAAATCAATTGAAATATAAAAGTTATATAATAATAAAACTTTTATCATATGAATGTATAAACTAAAGACGAAACATTAAACAAACCCTAAATAGACGTCAGGAATAAATACATGCGTAAATGTATGTATATCGTGATTCCTGACATGTCCGACACATGAATCATGAGGGTATTTCATAAGAAATATATAATTCCATAAGTCGATATCACCCAATGTAGTATACTGAAGATTATGAATCTTTAATATAAAGTTGTCCTCTACTATTTATACATTAATAAATTACTTGCATACTCTCTAATTGTTGAGCTTTCCTCAAGCTAGAGATGTTGTATGTAGTATTATTTATGTATAGACTAGATGAGGTAAGATACTTGTACCTATTTGTTGAGCTTTACTCAAGGTATGTGTTATCCGGCCTTTTGACCCGGCTATATTCAAACTGATTAGACAAGTTAGACTCGATGATAGACAAGGCAAGTAGACTGGAGTGGTGACCACAGAAACCAGAGATCAAGCATTGACAATAGTATGAAGCAATGATCAAGCAAAGCCAAGAGATAGACTCTCTGGAGTGCTCTAAGTATGGATTCGTGCCTTCCCCTAAGTGGAGGATCGGATCAGATCACTGTGTTATAAACAGCTTGAATCAGCAGTTCAACTCAATGAGAATCGATCGATATCTCTAAAAACATGAAAGCAACTATACAAACAAATTTGGAAACATGAAGCTGGCATAGAGGGGGACCCACCATGGCGATTGCATAGTGCCACCTGGCAGGGAAGACTGATCGGCCTCGATTGCTCCCCTTTGGGAATTGGGCCTCGAAACTTTCTAAGTGACCTCACCTACATCTTGTACTCAGAAACTCAAGTGATTAATAAAGCTATTTCATCATAGTAGACATAGACATTCAACGTCGAACCATTATAAATCGATTTGTTATTGTTGTTTTACTTGTTTTCTGTTTGTTTCCTCTTTTTTGTTTTGATTTCTTCATCTATTTCTCTACATATAATCTATTGGGTGTTTGTATCAACATTTGGTGCAAACATTTTGGTGCTTTCATCGAGAAATCAGTTCTTAGCTTAATTGGATCTCATCATCTACTTATGGATTTCCATATTTGCGATATAAATCCTGATTTCCACTAACAAGTTTCCATTTCTACTCAGATTTGAAGAAAATCTAAAAGGAAGCAATTAGCCATGGGCAGAGGAAAGTCTCTACTTCCCATGTTGTTGAAGGTAATGACGATGCCAATCTTCAACAAGTCGATCAAAATATACAACCGGCTATTGCCAATCCTCGAGTCTAGCTGATTATGTCACCAAATCAAACTTTGAAGTCCTAATGAAGGAACCAATGGATAGCCGTCAGTAGCTCAACCAGCAAATTCAGGCTATCATCGACCTGATGAACCAGTTGAAAGATTGGCATGGAAAGACAAGGAGGGAGCCTACTTCATATTCATGGTCGGAAAAATCCTCTTCATCTAGTGACCATCATAGAAACAGATGCCACAAAATAGTTGCACATGCAGTTGGAACATTGGGATGGAATCATACAATCGGCTATGATCGATCGGCATCGATCGGTACCGAACCCCTTTGGGGGATCGGCACTGAACCCTCAACCCATGGGGGCAGTCAGCATGCAGGTAGAGGAGTTTACTTTAGAGGTGCCACGATCGATCAATGTGCTAGAACTCAGGCCAATGTGGTTAATCCGCAGCTGAGAGGCGGTGATATAACTACTGCTCTGGAAATGGATAAAGTGCAAGAGGAGCCAAAACAATGCGGCGCTTCCCGGAGGCATGGATTGGGTCATTCATGTGAGGTGGAACACGACTATCACCTAGCACCAACTCTCCAAACACTAAACTTAATAGCTATGGTGAGACAGCTAGTGATAGAAAGTCAAGGCTTGATCAAAGATGATTGGGGACTCTCCAGAAGTCATACTCCATTAACCGACAACACTCTACATGCAGAATATCCACAAAGGTTCCATATGCCTACAATGCCTGCTTATATGGGAAAAACCGACCCCAAGTACCATCTCTTGAAGTACGAATGTCACATGGACTACGCTCGAGCCACTGATGCAGTCAAGTGCAGGTGTTTTCCCATTTTTCTAAAAGATGTTGCGACTATGTGGTTCACCAAGCTACCACCATGGTCAATCGCTTCACTTGATGCGTTAGCAAAAAGGTTCCTGGAGCAATTCCACATGCACACGACTCGTCCCAAGGATGTAATGTCACTCTTCAACTTGGTCCAAGCACTGGGGGAGCCATTGAAAGATTTTTTAGAATTCAATACAGTTGTTAAAGAAGTCAGTAATCTAAATGATAATACAATCCCCATAGCACAGACCAGGGGAATCGACCCTGATTCCGAGTTTGGTGATTGGTTAGTGAGAAAGTCTTCTTCTACATTGGATCGTTCCTTTGCAAAGGTGGCTCAGTTTTTGAAGAAGAAGGAGGCAAAGCGAACCAAGAAGAGAGATGTTGCATGCCCAAGCGGCAAGGGAGAACAAAGTAATTTGGCAGTGAAGCGGTCAGGTGATAATTCCAGGAAGGTTCAAACCAATGTTCAAAACAAACCGAATGAGTAGAAGAAAGGCGGTGATAGAAACCACGACCGAAGAAGGGATTCCTGGAGAAGGAAGCCGAGGATCCCGTCGTTTGATGCATACACACCGTTGAATACGTCGCTAGAGAATGTTTATCTATCGACTTGTAACACTAAGCAGTATAGGAAACCACCTCCAAAGGAACCGATGGAGTAGTAGAGATAGTCTAGAATGTACTGTAGATTCATGAAAGTTATGGACATATTACGGACAAGTGTCGCCACCTCTGTGATGTTATTGAGAAGTTAATTCGAGAAAGAAAGTTACTGCAATTTTTCAAAGCCCATAGGATCATCTAACCCCAATTGAGGACAAGCTTTGTCCAGTGCTGAGGAACCTCGACGGACAGGAGGGAGATTAGTAATTAATACCATTGTTGGAGGACTGCATCCGGCTGACAAAAGCTGGAATGAAATGGAGCGTTACGTGAACGCTATCAAATATGTTAATATTGAATGTTGCTCGAACACGGAGGACGGTGCTCCATGAAAGCAGCAACGAACTATGAAAGATGATACCATATTTTGAAGTAGAGATGCGGACAAGGTGGAGGCCCCTACTATATACCTACTGGTGATTTTATAACAACCCTAATTTTTAGTAACATTATTTAGTAACATTTAATTAGGTAAATCAAATGAAATAATGTAAAATGGTTAAGGGATTGAGATTCGTGATTAGTAAGTGCAGTCGTGCCATGTTAACAAATGGACTAAGTAAATTGAAATGGAATAAAGTGTTAGGAAATAGACAAGGGCAATATAGGAATAAGTATTATTCTTATACCCTAAACCCCTTAAGCCATATTCTATATGTTCATTTCTATATTTACAAAACTAAAACCTAAGTAAGAGGTCGGCCACCATTAGGAAAGCAAGAGAAAATAAGAAGATTTCAAGAGAAAAAGCATAAGCAACTTAACCAAGATCAAATCTCAAATCCTTAATCTCAAAGCTAAGGTGAATAATGACTACATCTCATATTTTTCTTGTTTTCGTTTTTATGATGAAATCCGAATTATTTTGCAAAGTTATTTGCTATGTTTTGATTATATAAATGGGGATATATGCTTGTTGATGATTTATGCTTATTCATATGACTTTTATGATATGTTGTGATATGAAAACCCTAATAAATGACATCCAAATGCCTTGTGAATTTAGATTTAGATCAGAAATGATATTTTAGAGATGATTTTCAATTTTCATAATTTTCTGAATTAATGTGGAATTAATATTAATTTTCTAGTAAGGAAATTGATTATTTGGGTTCAAAAATTATTTACGGTTAAATAATATATGCTTTGGGTCTAAAATTATTGTATGTTAGAAAACATATTAAAAGTAATTTTCTGGAATTTTTGTATAATTTTCCTATGTGTTTTAGTAGATATATAAAATTATTTAAGGTATGGGACTTAAATGTTTTATATATTTATAAAAGGAGAAGGGGTATTTTGTAAATTATTTAAATTGTTTAATTTTGAAATTTCGACAGTGCTTTTGGAAAAGAAAATTGCAACCAATCATATTTTGACAAATAAGGCAGGTTAGTTGAAAAGATTACTTTAAAAAGGTAAAAATCAGTTTAAACATGCTTTATACATGTTTCGCTACTTTCGGCACCTTGCTTTCGACCCAGTACTCTCGCCTCCATCTCAGTCGGAACCAATGCGCCTGGTATTAATACTTGGTACGTAGCGAATTGGACTAAGGCAGAGGATATGAAGTCAAAGGGGGTCCCGAAGGAGGTCGAAGCCTTACTTTGTTTTAAATGAAATGCGCTTGCTTTGCTTTTGAAAGGAATGCTTTTGACTTGGTTGGCTTTCGACTGGGTCAAATGTTTGAAAGGAATGGTTTCTAAGAGGTTGCGCCTTTTTCTTCGAGGTCAAAACCCATTTTGCTGCCGCTTTCTACCTTTCGAAGTGATGCCTTCGAAAGGGCTATTTTGTTTTATAAAACCCAAGCCGCTTCTCCATACTTTTGGAAGGTTGGTTTCGACACCATCACTTCTTTACTTAAGAATTGCTTTCGAAAGAGTGCTTTCGAATTAAATGTTTTATGACCCTTTTGCTCTGTTGAAGGTAGAACCCAAAGGTTTCGAATTAGATAGTTTAAGTGGTTTAGAAAGGTTGTTCCATATGTTTTACTTGAACCCAAATGATTTTGAAAGGTTTGTTGTTTCAATGCTTTCAAAAGGTTTTAATGAAGGTTTCGAAGGGGTGGTTCCCCAATGGTTTTGAAAGGTTTGAAAGGAAAGGTTTTCCAATGTTTTTGAAAGGCAATGTTTAAGAGTTTTAAAGATATGATGTCTAAGGTTTTATAGCTTTCGAAGGAAAGGTTTTTCAATGATTTCGAAAGGTATATATGAATGGTTTCGAAAGGAATGTTTTGGCCTTTCGGCCTAGGTTATAAAGGGTTCACTTGGTTTTGAAAGGGATACTTTCAATGGGATCGAAAGGGGTACTTTCCAAGGTTTAAAATGTTTCCATCAACAAAGATTTGTGTTAAGTATATATAAAAAACATGGCCAGGTGAATTGAGTAAAGCATAGAATTTATTTTCCTTGTTTAAAGTATGATTTAAAGGTTTAAATCAATTTGAGAAGAAAAGGTTTTCAAGGAAAATTTAAGGGAAGATCGCCCTATACATTAGCTATTAGCCCCTAGCTAATTTAGTCCAAAATTCCAGTGTGTAGGACTTTGTCACAAGTAAAACTAAAATGATGTCACACACAGAAAGGAATATATTTATACATAGGTAGATTATTGGAGAGCCCACAAAACCATTAAGATTAGTTGACTCTAGAGAAAGTAAGTTAGGGATAGACCATCCAGAAGTGGAGTATCTAACAGATGTTAAATTATTTGTTTATATTGTCAGGTAGGCCCGATTAGCTAAAGGTTAGTAGTTAGCCAAACAAAACTATAGTGTTCAGACAGATAGTCCATTTGTTACCTGATATGTATGTTTACATGATAATGCTTTATAGTTTTAACCAGTTTTGGTTGCAGGATTATGATTTGCAAAAGATATATTTTAAAAGGATATTAGTGAGGGGAAACCCATTTCGTTAAGCAGCGTGGTTTGACTAATATCAAATAACTGAGATGTATAGTATTATTCACACTAGGCTTTATGTCTAACTCGAAGTTTATGTTTTTCCCTTTAAACTCTCGGGTGCTCAAAATTGATTTGAGTAGGTTGAGGGTTGAGGATTTTCATGTTTTAGTAGGTTGGCGAATAAAGCTTTCAGAGACGAGCAAGTGGCTAACGGATAGCTATTTATGAGTTGCTGTTTTATTTTGTTTGATTCCGCTATGTTGTATTATGTCAGTTATGACTATATAGTACTTTGGTAAAACAAGGGGCATCTTCATATGTTGCTCTTGGCGTATTTTGTAATAATTATATTTGATCTAAACCTGGAAAACGATTGGGATTATGTAATGGAATATAAAACATGTTTTGTGAAATGTAATCAAAAAAGTTGTTTTTGAAATCTATTATTTTGTTTCATATTCACGTGCTTCTGATATTACGGATACCATTAACATTACCGTATTTGGTCATATGGAGTTAATACTGTGGATGACTGCAGCATCTGTAGCGCTTAGCTTCGGGCCTCCAGATAGGGGATGTAACAGATTTCGGTTATGATCGGTCCTGCCTTGGTCAGAAAGATTTTGATTGACTGTGGAAGTTCCATTAATATCATTTTCAAGAAGGCATATGACTAAATGTTACTGGAAGCCAAAGGTTTGAAATAGTGCAAAGCCCGTATTTATGGCTTTAACTGTATTGCAACTGAAGTAGTAGGCTATGTCGAGCTACCAGTGGAGTTAGGAGACGACATCCGAAGGAGAGTACGGGTGCTGTCGTTTGTTGTGATAGATGTGAACTCTCCATACAATGCTTTTTTCGACCAACCGACCCTTTCTAAATTCAGGGCAGCTATCTCCCCTTTGGTGCTTAACGCTAAAATTCCCAACAGAGAATGGTTGGGAATTATCCATGGAGATCAGGCGACTAGACGTGCCTGTTATATGGCTGAGTTGGGAGACGCTTGGTGAAGAGAGAAAGGAAAGGATGTGGAGAAACCTCTTTGCATCAAAACTAATGAAACTTAGCAATCAGCGTCCGAGCCTTGGCTCGGGCACCACAGTCGGTTCTATAAAGATATAGATCCAAGAAATGAAGAAGAGGAGCCTAAAGAAACCTATGCTGCACCCGCTGAGCCGACGATCGACATCACGGTCAGCCACAATGACCCATTACGGGTCCTGAAGATAGGATCACAGCTCAGTGCAACGATGATGAAGGAATTAGTAGGCTTTCTCCGAGCGAATATTAACGTGTTCACTTGGACCCATTATGACATGTGTGGGATCTCGCCGACCATCGTGAGCCATACATTGAATATCGACCCGAGGCATGTCTCGATGAAATAAAAACGATGCGGCATGGATCCAGAGAGATCTGCTGCACTTAAAGAGGAGGTGGATAAACTCAAGAACAATGTGTTTATCCGTGATGCCCTCTACCCGAAATGGGTATCCAATCCAGTTCTTATGAGAAAAGCTAATGGAAAGTGGAAGCCATGCATAGACTACTCAAACCTGAATAAGGCATGCTCGAAAGATAGTCTTCCACTTCTAAGGATCGACCAGCCGGCAGCTCAATCGCTGGACATGAATCGCTTTCATTCATGGACGCGTACTCTGAATACAACCAGTTCTCGATGCACGTCCCAGACTAGGAATATACCAGCTTCATTACTGACCTAGGATTATACTACTACATCATGATGCCTTTTGAACTTAAGAACGTTGGAGCTACTTACCAAAGACTGGTCAATCGGATGTTCAAAGACCAGATCTGGCGATCGATAGAAGTATATATGGATGATATGCTCGTGAAGTCACGGCGATCAGATGGCCACATCGATGACCCGTCGAAGATGTTCAACGTTCTTCGAAAATATGGAATGAAACTTAATCCCTTGAAATGCTCTTTTAGCATTGCGTCAGGGGAATTCTTGGGTTGCATCGTTAACTCTCATGGAATTGAAGCCAATCCCGAGAAGATCCAAGTGATTAGAGATATTCAAATATAAAAAACAATTAAGCAGGTGCAAAGTCAAAATGGGAAGGTCGCCGCCCTGAACTGGTTCATCTCCAGAGCCATTGATAAGTGCATTCCTTTTTTTGACTTAATCAGGAGAGAGGATAGAAATTTTGAATGGATGCAGGATTGTGTTGATGCGTTTCAAGCTCTGTTACATCACTTAGAGAGACACCTCATCTTGTCCAAGCCGCTAGATCATGAAGAGTTGTATATTTATTTAGCAGGGTCGGTACATGCCATAAGTGATGCATTGCTAGCAAAGAGGATTAGATCCAGAGGCCAGTGTATTATGTTTGCAAGCGGTTGACAGGTGCTGAAAGAAACTACCTAAAGTTGGATAAACTCGCATACTGCCTGTTAATTGCATCAAGGAAGCTCCGTCCATATTTTCAGGCTCACCCTATCAATGTCTTCACCGACCAGCCGTTATAACAGGTCCTATAGCGACCTGAGACTTTGGAAGGTTACTGAAATGGAACATTGAATTGAGCCAGTTCGATATCACTTATGTCCATCGAAGAGCCATCCAAGGACAAGCACTGGCGGACTTCATAGCCGAATTCACTTCATAAGACAACTCTTCAGAGAGTAATGGATAACCTATCATCCAATAGAAGATGTATATGGATGGAGCATCTAATGATTAGTGTTCTGATGCCAGAGTCATACTAGTAACTCCCAAGGAATGCTCAATCTGCTATGGCCTGAAACTTGAACTACTTCAATGAATAACGAGGCTGAATATGAAGCCTTGATCACTGAGCTTAAATTGTCTAGAGAGCTCGGAGTAAAAGCTTTGTAAATTTTCTGTGATTCCCAGTTAGTAGTAAATCAAGTCAGGGAAAATATCAAGCCGAAGGAGCATTTTTGCTCCTTAGCTCAACTGGGTCCAAGAACTGCTAACCGATTTTGAGCATTACACCATTTCGCACATCCCTAGAGAACATAATGAAAAAGCCAACTCGCTGGTCAAGTTGACCAGTTCTAGGGATGCACAACAAATTGGCCTGGTTCTAGTTGAAATACTCATCGCTTTAGGCATTGACCAAATGGAGATTGATTGGGTCTTAGAGGCGGCACCCGAGAAGGAGTCGCGGATGACGCTGATTAAAGACTATTTGCAAAGGGGAATCCTTCCCGAACAGAGGAATGGAAAACGATAGATCCTTCATAAAGCTTCATGATACATCCTCCAAGAAGGATTCATGTACATGAAGGGTTTTTCCATCCTCTTGCTTTAGTGTGTCACCAACGATGAAATCAATCGAGTATTAAGAGAAGTCCATAAAGGAGAATGTGGCGATCACATCGGGAGGCAAAACCTGGCGAAGAAGATACTCCACTATGGTTATTTCTTATTTTTGGTCAACTATCAATCGAGACACAGTTGATTATGCTAGATAATGTAATGAGTGCCAGATGTTTGCAAAGGTTCTGAGAGCCCCATCAACGAGAATCACTCAAATGGTCAGTCCATTGCCTTTTGCTACTTAGGGTATTGACATCATCGGCTCTTTGCCGATTTCTAAGGGTGGTGCAAAGTACGCCATCGTAGTGGTTGCTTACTTCACTAAATGGGATGAAGTCGAACCTTTGGCCATGATCACTACGAAAAAATTAAATAATTTTACCATTCGAAACATCATCTGTCATTTTGGTCTTCTCCGAACAATCATAACCAACAACAGGATCCAATTCGATAGTGTTGAATTCAAAGACTTCTATCGTCGACATCATATTGAGAAAAGACTTGTGGCCACTGCTCACCCTCAAGCTAATGGATAGGTCGAAGCTATCAACAAAATCATAAATTTCATTCTGAAAAAGCCTTTGGAAAAGGCTAGAGGCAAGTGGGTCGATGAACTCCCGTCAGCATTATGGGCATACAGAACCACCCACAAGTCCACGACTGGCCATACTCTATTCGCCCTTGATTATGGCTCTGAAGTCGTGATTCTTGTAGAACTTGAAGTCCGTTCTCATCAAGTGGCTTATTATGACCCCAAAACTAATAAAGATCTCCTTTTGGAATCTCTGGCTATAGTCGATGAGAAGCATGAAGAAGCTGATTTGAGGGCAGCTGCACACCGACATCGAGTTGTCCGATGCTATAATGTTAAAGTCCGAGCCAGGACCTTTGAAATCGGCGTTCTTGTCCTGAAACGGATCTTTCCTAGCCCCGCAAACATGGGTCCGAGATGGGAAGGACCATATGTCATCAATCAAAAGCTCGGAGATAGAACTTTCAAGCTAGCGACTGTCGATAGCATCACACTCCCTAGAGCATGGAATAGCAAGCATTTACGATGCTATTTCACTTAATTTAGTTTCATTCAGTTGTATTTCATTTAAAATTTGCTTTTGCAATTGAACTCAAAGCTACGTAATAAGATAGATTTCGTCGCTTCTTTTTTAGTTTGCAATAAAATTTGAAGTTTGCTCCATGCTTGTGAATTGTTTATGAATAATATAATAGTTGTGATATATGACCAAGTAACATCCACATATGCCTAATATAAACCGACAAGTATCTGAAGTTTAGTGCCAACAAATTACTCGGGTCCATAATCGAATTAAACAAAATAAACGTGACTGGACTATTCGTCCATTAACTCTCGCTTGCAATATGACAGGCTGAGTATAAAATAGAGAATGGGTGTGACTCAACCATCCGTTAACTAACTCCGTCTCCTAATTTGATGGGAAGAATGTAAAGTAAAGGTGGTCGTGATACGACGGACCACTCTTCGACTTCTGCCCCAGACTTGGGGGCAAGGGAATTAATCAAAGGAATGTGATTCAATCGTTTCCCAGAACAACTTCGATCCTTACAGTGTGGGCTAGATTATGAACATCAAACAGGTGTGATTGACCGCCCATCGACTAACTTCAATCCCCAAAGTGGGGATAAGAGTATAACCAAAATGAATGAGTGCAATTCGACCATTCATTCTCTAACTCTAGCATGAACCCAATAGAAGGAGTATACACTTATCATGGATGGGACCTGACCATCCACAAACTAACTCCGCTAACCCAAGACTGGGGAAGGAGTATAATCACTTAACTGCTAAACATGACAGCATAACACTATGGCTAGCGCTTAGTGTTTGATACGACTTAAGGCCACGATCGTAAGGAGACCTTGAGATGGATTTGTCGGATCGACGCCCGATGCAACAGGTGATCGAAAGACATTGCAACTTGGATGATGAGTGATGAACTACAAGTACATTGAATGGAAAACATAACGGCTCGAACACTTAACCAAGTTTTGTACAAAAGCTGAGTAGAAACATAATTTTTTTTGTTCACATACTAAAAATTGGATACAAGTTTATTTTACAAACTAAAAGCCAAAAGTGAAAGCCGTAACAGCATAATTGTGGCCAACAAAAAAAATAGCTACAAAGCTATGCACTATCGAAGTCGGTTTGTGGTTATTTCTCATCCTTTTTGGACTTCTTGGGGGTGGACTCTCCAGAGCTACCACCTCGTCCTCTGCTCTTCGACCCTCTTTTGCCCTTACCACCCTTAGGAGAAATGCTTTGAGAGACAGAAGCTATCTCACTTTGGGATAGAAAAGGATCAGCCTTCTTAGAACTGGCACCACCCGATACTATATCTTGGAGCGGAGTAATATCCACTTCAGCACTCTCCTTTTTGGCTTGAAAATCCAGCTCCTCCTTTTCAATGCATTGCTTCATGCTACATTTATCAGTATGTTCGGAGGCATGGGTCACTATGACGTTTGTTTCATCTTGGCTCTACTGGTCATCAGGTTTTTTTCATTCAGAGCCCCTATGACTTCAGCATTCGGGCTGGGAGTCTCAGCAAGTTAATCGGTGGGAGCCACCTATATAGTGACTGTCGTAGTAGACCCCATGGTATGCGCCTGCTGTCCTATAGTAACATCATCATCGGGAGTATGGACAGATGCGGACAGACCCGCAATTTCATGAAGATCAATAGGTAAGCCCATGACTATCAGACATGATATGTAAAACTTCTCGAACGTCGGAGAAGTAAGAGATATACCTTCACCAGATTGACCTTCGGTCGTAGCTGGAGTGTCGCCTTCTGTTTGCACCAAAAGTGGGCACAAACACTCAAGAATAGAATAGTAGAGAAATAAATGAAGAATAATCAAAATTAAACAGAGAAGATAAATAAATAAGCAATCAGAATTAAGTGTAACAAAGACACGAGGATTTATAGTGGTTCGGCGTTGTGTGCTTATGTCCACTTTGAAGAATTTGCTTTATTGATCACTTGTAAATCTGATTACAACGAAGTAATGATAATGGCACTTTGTTACAATGGAGTCCCAGGCAACAAGCAGCGTAAAGATTCTTTAAATGAAGAAAGAAGTCTGTATTTACAAGTGAAGACGAAGAAATATCTCGCTGGAAATTCGATAGAAGACTCTCTAGATCCGTAGGGGCCCACTAGAATGATTGCAAGTCCTAACTCGATCATTGGAACGATCGATACCAATCGTTCACTTTTCTCTAATGCACGTTTGATTTTTTTATGAGCTCCCCCATGCCTCTAGTCCATGTTCCTAAAGTTTGATGTCATTCTGAATAGTCGTTGGTGAGATATCGACCAATCTTCATTGAATTGGAGCGTTTATGCTGAAATAGTATGATCATTCATGAACGATGTATATCGATCGTTCAAACTTGCTTATTTTGACATGCAATCATTCGTGGGGACTCCTCTCTCTAATATATTGATTTTTTGAAAGTTTCAAGTGAGTTGGCCTTGTAGATTTTGATCGATCATCGTTGAATTGAGCTATGTAATCGATAGGATATGATCCATAGTATTGAATATGGATCGCGCCTGATCTATCTTCAGAGAATTGTGAACTTCCATACTTTAAGTGTTTTATTGAGTTTGCCTCCAGCTTCTGCTTTGCTACTGCTTCATATTATCATTTAGGTCTGATCTTTAGGCTCCTTGATCGTTCATCCGATACATCGATCCTGATGACCATTGAGTGTGTCTCGTTTGGTTGGCCTTGATATTGTCGGGCCAAAAGGTTGGATAACATTTGCCCCCCAAAAACGTCTTGTTTGAACATGACATGCTTTGAATCATTGCAAATTTCTATTGTCGGAAAGGATTTCATCCAGTTTATTGAACAGTCGCCATCCTTTCGTTGAGTCGCTTTTTATTGAGAGTCGCATCTCCTTCTATTTGTCATAACTATTGGTCGATTTCCAATAGTATAAATATGGGATTACTACTTGTCGACGATTGTCTTGTTTTGTTTCCAGTGATTATTGGGCTCCAGCAATTTGGATTAAATTTTTCTCTACTTGATTTCAGGTGAAAATTCATCTCTTGTTAATTTCAAGAAACTGAATTCTTGGAATGTATACTATCACTTATACGTTTTTTATACCTAACTCCCCGATCACGATTGCACATTCACAGGTCATTGTCAAGTTTAAAAAAACGATCACAACTAATTGTTTGCTGCTGAATAGATTGATGGATAGTTTCGAATCCATCAAATATAGATCATTTATTTACGATTGTTGTTTCTCTTCTTCCTTTTTTTAGGAACGATCATATCCAATCGTTTTTTGTAGAATATATTGATGGGTTACACCATATCCATTATATATGGATCGTATGCCATTGATATAAACGATCAGTTTTTGTTTCTGGGCTTTAAAGGATCGATATAATGTTTACATGGAATAATCGAAACGATTGTCATTTGTTGATTTACCAAATCCCAATTTCACACTTTGAAAATGATCGGTACCGAATCAAGGAATAAACGATCAGAACGATCGGTTATAAACCAACTTCATGGGATTCAAAGGATCGTCTTGCACCGCATATAAATACTTTTACTTAGCCGCATCCATCTTCTCTATTTACGGAAAAGAAAAATTGCTTTTCCCTCATCTTCATCGTTCCAAATCACGATCCAAACCTTCAAATTAAAGACCGATCCTCCATCTTTAAACTTCAGCCAATCACCCTCTTTACCATGCTCATTATTATTACTCCCACCTTCTCAGATCTTGTGCAAGATCGAATTCGAACCAGCTCCATTCTTCGAATCTTAATATAGGTAGGCCTGATTTGCATGTGGATTTGATAGCACGACTTTAGGTTTATCAATCGTTGTGGTGTTCGATTAGAATGATGGAGTCGATTAATTTAAAGTAGGTTGGAGGAAGGAAGGCTTTGGCCGATCGTTTTAGAGAGGGTAAAGAGGTTGTGTTGGATTTGAGGGTCGAAAGCGATCATTTATGAACGATCGGTTGTAGTCATGGACTTGGCGAATCTTCGAAGTAGATGAATAGACTTATGAAACGATCGATTGAATGTTGATGCGAACAATCGAATGGAAAATTGAAGCGAACGATCAGATGGGATGGTTGGAACGAACGACCACATATGGATCAATGGAAATGATCGAGTGGACGAATGGTGTGGCACCTTGCTTGATTATGGACGATCATTATGGAGCGATCATATATGAGCGATCATTCTAAAATGATCGGCTATTCTTTTGATCAAACGATCGGTTGTCAGCAACGAACTTTAAAATGAAATCCAATCATATGAACTTGGACTTTGAGATGAGCTTCGGCGTTGAACACTTGAGCGAACACATATGGCTTACATATGATTTGAACTGCATACCGTGACATGCACGATATTCGAACTATGACATAGACAAACGACTTTGATAATTCTTTTGAAGATCATCTTCCTATGAACATAAAAATTAACATTCAATCTACTGACAATAGATCTTGAGGGTGAGGCTGAATCATTCCCTAACGATGTAGAGAACGGTTGAGACGGTAAGCAATAATGGTCACTCTGGTCCAACTTCAAAGTTTCGTCATATTTTCCGCCTTTAATTCTGTACGATTTATCATCGTATTGCATGGCACTTCACCACACAACACTAGCACTCACTCTGCACTGGGGGGTATAGGTTATTTTATCTAATAATGATTTTTTTTACTAAGTTTAATAGCGATGGATTCTAGATGTTCGAAATGTCTTGCAGCTGTGTTCACTGGACCATCGTCTCAGCACAACAATTCCGGTGCCGGGTCGAGTTCTGCCACTGAATCAAATGGTCTGCCCCTAGTCATCAATCCGAGCAACCAGAAAGCTCTGGTCCACCATTTGATTTATTCTCCGTCGTTCCTATTCTTCCAGCAAAAATCATTGATCCTGCTCCCGACACTTTAGAGGACACAGTCTTCTTGGAAGATCCTATGGACTTCGTGACCTCGAAGATTAGTGAAGCTGCTCTTCGCCGAATCTGTGAGAGACACGGGATTTCATTTGACGATGTACTGGTCCCGTCGCAGGGCGATAGAGCTCACAAGCCTCTGGAGGGGTATACAACATGCAACAAATTTATGTGCTGGGCTGGATACGTTCCGCCATTTAACTCATATATCCACGAGGTTCTACATTACTTGAGGATAGCCTCGGCGCAACTGCATCCGAATGGCTACGCCCTACTTAATTGTATTTACATGGTGTTTATGGAGTTCTTATATCTCCCTCCAACTACCGAGGACATTTGATTCATATTCACCTTTAAGCAACTGACAAGGAGTCTCTCGTTTACATTTATAGAGTCGGTTAATAAGTGCCAAATCTTAGCAGGTACTTGGAATAAATTAAGCGCTTTCAAAAGCGAATGGTTCTTTATGAGGTGTCTGCCTGGCTTTGCTCGACGATGTTTGGAAAGACATAAGTATCACTCTTTACCTTAATTCATACGTTTATATCTGGGTCGTATCCCAGACTAAGCAGTTTTTCTAATTTATTACAGGCACTATCACGAGGCCCGAAGGTAAACATCTTGAGGAGGCAGTCTCGACTCTTAAGGATATGCCACCAGAAGATAGAAATATTGAGTGCCTCCTTACTAATGAACGCCTCAGCACCTTTTTTTTGATAGAAGAAGGCCAAAGCATAAGGCTAGTGAATACTGCTCGAGTTGCAGTGGCAAGACAGCAGGCCGTAGTTGGTCGTAGGGGCAACCGGGTTGATCCTGTCATGCCCCCAATCGCGAGAGCTCAGAAGGTCACCGATATAGACACCAAAAAAGATGAAGGTGACGAGCCCCGTCGTGGCAATAAAGGTTCTAGTCATGGGGCCGTGGTCGGTTCCTCGTAGACCTTACAACCCTCGGCTCTTGAAAAAAGACTGAGAAAGAAACTTGTCTATCGATTTCCTAAGAGTCATCTCTCCAATCAACCCAAGCTGTCTACAACTCCTAAAGTTATTCCAGATCAGTCTGCTTCTCAATGGTTTGAGCATTTAAGCGAACCGCTTGACTCATTATCTAACTTGCCGATTACACACGACGTTGAGACTATTCACTTTACTGATATGAGCATCGGTGGGTTGGATTGTCGTACCAGAACCGGTGCAGAAATATCATCTACTACTAAAGGAGAAGTTACTCCTGTAAGAAAAGCTCTAACATCTGGTCTGTTGGGGGAAGGACAAGGACACTTGCACACACTTGCACTTCACGACATTACACTACGTTAATCTTGTGCCTTTCAATATTTAAAGTTTATTCACTCCTTGTTCTCCTTTGCAGGAACTATGGTGAAGAAGAGGAATATGTTCTGATCTCTCCAGGACTTATCCCGCCAAACTTCGGGCTCACGTTCAGGCCTGTATCATCAAGGTGGTGGTCGTGAATATGATCCAAGGTATTGCTCCGGTCAGGATCGAGATCGTCAGGATAGAGGTGATAGAGACAGGTTTTCTCATGACAAGCATCGATCAAAATCTAGATCCCCTCCTCCGAAGGGTTCTGAAAAGCAAACTGATCGTTGGGACCTACCTATTGATTCTTCTCATGGTCCTTCTTTTGTTCCAGTTCCTCCACAGCCTTTAGTCCCTTCTCATTCTCAATGATTTGGTGATCGCCGTCGTCATAGCGAGCATGTTGCTCCCTACAAGTCAGGCAAGGAAAGTGCTGACATTGTAACAACTGCTAAGGAGCATGAAGTTGATCCAGCCACTCGCATGGCCCAGCTCAGGGAAGAGTTTCTGAACTTTTGCTTTGATGGGTTTTCTTCCCTCCTAATCTAAAAATAGTCCTTCAAAAGGTCCAAAAAATTACTATGGATCGTGTTACTGATATCCACAGGCAGTATAATAAGTGGATGAAAGCTGTAGAGGAAATGTCCAAAGTATCCTTCGAATGAGCGGTAGAGATTGAAAAACTAAAGCGCCAAGAGGCCCAAGATAAGAGAATCATTGAAACTTTAACAAACGAGCTAGAAGCTTTAAGGAACTCTTAGGCAGAGGCTGAGAGAAAAAACTGAGACCGCTGTCAAGGCTTTAGAGGATGAGAAGACTAGACATTTGG
Source organism: Allium fistulosum (assembly GCA_030737815.1). Lineage (NCBI taxonomy): Eukaryota > Viridiplantae > Streptophyta > Magnoliopsida > Asparagales > Amaryllidaceae > Allium > Allium fistulosum. The sequence goes on from CM060906.1 coordinate 335,696,634, forward strand.
ATGAAGGCATAAAAGATTGGCCAAGATGCCTGCGAGGAGCTAGTGGATGTTAGGCTCGAAAGAGATGCGGCCGATGAGAAATCTAAAGATGTCGATGCCCTCATTTAGTGTGAAGTGGATGCCGCTAAGGAGAAAACAAGAGAGGAAGTAATAAATGAGCTTGACTCGCTACTTTTTCTCTACAATGCCAATGTTCTTAAGCATAGTAACCTAAAATGGCTTGGAGATGACTATCCCTATCAGGTTTTACGTGCTTGGGAATTCCTTGTTACCGAGGAGAAGAAGGTGCTCAATGCAGAGGAGATTGATCTGATGAGGTTTGAGAGCGAGATCTTACTAGGTGATGAACCCAAAATTTTACATGATGCCCAGCTTGTATTTCAGCGAGAGTTAGCTACTGCCTCTCAATATGAAGCGAGCGAAAGTTCTGGGCTAGTGCAACCCGATGCTACACTATTCTGGCCCTATTGTCTTAGAGTATTCTTAGCACTGCCATAGAATCTTTCACTGTTCCAGGATACAACCCAAACAAGCCTTAATATGAAATTCACAACAAGCCTTTTCCAATTCCAGAATGAAGCTCTAAAGGTACTCCAGCTCATCTTGGGAGCCAGACCGAAGAAGGTATCTCGTTGATATCTCCGTCTTTCATAAAGTTGGGATGTCACCGGTTGATATTTCTAATCTTTTGAGCTATGTTTCCTCAGCTTTAGGTCATCCAGCTATAGTTCCTCCTCCTCAAGAATCCCAATCGGGGCTTCAAGTGCTTGCAATGGAGTCTGTTACAATTACAACCTCGGCGATGACTTAAGACATTCCAAAAGAGGAGGCTTTCATATTTTATGAGCACATAGTGGATGCATTATTGAGGGAAAGTAGCGATTCATGCCATGAAATCCCGATTGATGACGTTGTGATCATGGGTATCTCTGAACCCACTGACGAGCTCAGTCTAAAGGAGTGCATTGAGAAGGAAGAGTCGTTGAAGAAAAAGGCTAAGGTTGAGCCAGTTGACATAGACCCCAATGATCCAGATCCTATCTCGCTTCAAGTCATTCCTCCAGGCGGGTCGATTTCGGGGGGTGAAATCCCTCCCGTTTCTAAGGATGAGCTGCTTCGATCCCTATATGCAGCGACGTTTCTTCGAAAAAAGGAAGAGGTGGTATAGGATCGAAGAGAGGGTTGGGTGAAAGTTCGAGTGGATCTACCCCTAAGAAATCGAGGAGGGACAAGAAGTCCAAGAAGTAGCCATCGGGTCAGCTTGATGTGTAGATAGCTTATGTTACTACTCTTTTTCTTTCATTGGCCGTGTTTGTGCGGGTACGGCCCCCGCTTATAATTCTCATTTTTTGGGTAAACTTGTGCTGCAACTTAAAAGTTTAATGTGAATAAATGTTCTCCTGCTTTCATATAACTCTTATGTGTATTTGCTTAAGTGAACAAGCAATTACATTTTCCATTCAATGTACTTGTAATTCGTTGCTCATTAGCTCAGATATCGATTTGATTCATCAATCTCATGGCTTCCCTGAGGTTGTGGCCTTGAGTCGTATTCAAATGCTAGGCTCGAGCCTTAATGTTACGCTGTCGAACTCAGCGATTATGCAATTACATTTCTGCCCCCGTCTTGGGTAGGCAGAATTAATTAGTGGATGGTCGAGTTCCATCTCCACTAACTTCGTTCTTATCCTGTCGAATTCAGGTCTGAGTTGGTTAAGTAGTAAGTGGTCAAAAATCGCACTTATTCATTCGTTTATACTCACATCCATGCTCTATGGAGAAGAGTTATTCCATGGGTGGTCGTTCGCACCCGTTAATGTTTGTAATCCAATTCGCACTCTTGGAGTTTGGAGTTGTTTGGCAAACTGTCAACTTCAATTTTCCCTTAGTCAATTATCTTGCACCCAAGTATGAGGTTTTATTCAATCAAGTGATCGGTCGAACCCCAATCACTATCAAGTCTTGTTGACTTCATTGTATAATGGGATTTAGTTGGTCGCATGTCACAATTAATATGCAATGCAATGGCAGATCACAAGTATGAAGCAAAATTCAAAGTTTTATTACCGAATCAAGAAAGAAATGACAGAGCCTGCTGTCTTATTACATATCTATAAACTCAAATGCGAAAGCAAATCCTGAAATTAATTACAACTGAATGAAAAATAAATAAACTGAGTGAAATAACATCGTAAATGCTCGCTATTCCACGCCCTTGGGAGTGTGACGCCATCAATAGTCGCTAGCTTAAAAGTTCCATTTCCAAGCCTTTGTTCAATGATATATGGTCCTTCCCAAGTAGGATTCATATATGTTCGGACAGGGAAAACCCATTTCAAGACGAGATCGTGGATTTCAAAGGTTCTAGGTCGGACTTTAGTGTTGTAGTATCGGTCAACTCAGTGTTGATTCGTAGCCACCCTCATATCAGCTTCTTCGCGCTTCTTATCGATAAAATCTAGAGATTCCTTGCTCCGGAGCATTTAATACTTCAACTGGGACCAAGCCCAATTATTGTGCATCCCCAGTGCTAACTAACTTTGCCAATGAGTTGGCCTCTTTGTTTTGGTCTCGAGGAATGTGTGTAATATCATATTATTCAAAGTCAATCAACAACTCTTGGACTCGGGTAAGGTACGGGGCAAGTCATTGTCCTTTAGCCTGGTAATTTCCCCTGACTTGGTATACTACCAATTGTGGGTCGTAAAAGATTTCAAGAGATCTTATCCCCAGTTCAACTGGTGAGTTTAAGTCCAGCAATCAGAGCTCCATACTCAACTTCGTTTTTTGTAACAGGGAAATCAAGCTTTAAAGCATAGTAAATTGACTGATCTTCTAGAGTTACTAGCATAATTCCAGCTCCAGCACAACGATCATTGGATGCCCCATCCGTATACAACTTCCACTTTATGGTAGGGGTTTCACCGCTCTTTCGAAAATCATCCTATGCGGTGAATTCTGCTATAAAGTCCGCCAGTGCATGTCCCTGGATAGCCCTCCGAGGAAGATAAGTGATGTCGAATTGGCTTAGTTTGATATTCCACTTGAGTAACCTTACAGACATCTCAGGTCGCTATAGGTCCTGTCGTAGCGGCTGATCGGTGTAAACGTTGATAGGATGAGCCTGAAAATAGGAGCGGAGCTTTCATGAAGCAAACAACAAGCAGTATGCCAATTTCTCTATCTTCGAATAGTTCCTTTCAGGTCCTGTTAATCGCTTGCTAACATAATAAACCGGCCTCTAGATTCGATTATTTTCATGAATCAGTGCAACGCTTATAGCATGTACCGACACGGCCAAGTAGATATATAAGTCTTCATGATCTACTGGCTTTGACAAGAAGGGAGGCCTCTCTGAGTGGTTAACCAAAGCTTGGAATGCGTCTTTACAATCATGTGTCCATTCAAAACTCCTTTTCCCTCTTCAAATCAAGTCAAATAAAGGAATGCATTTATCGGTAGCTCTAGAAATAAATGAACTTAGGGCGGCAACCTTCCCATTCAGGCTCTATACTTGTTTGATGGTCTTTGGCGCTTGGATATTGCGAATAGCTTGGATCTTCTCGGGATTGACTTCGATTTTGCAGCCATTAACAATGAAACCTAAGAACTTTCCTGATGCAACGCCAAAAGAACATTTCAGAGAATTGATCTTCATTTTGTAATATCAGAGGATACAGAACATTTCTGCCAAATCTCTAATGCGGTCGCCAGATCGTAGTGAATTTACGAGCATATCATCCACATACACCTCCATTGTCTTTTCGATCTGATCTTTAAACATTCTATTGACTAGACATTGGTAGGTCGCTCCAGCATTCTTTAGTCCAAACGGCATTACCACATAGCAATATAATCCAACTTCGATAATGAAGCCGGTGTGCTCTTAATCAGGAATGTGCATCAAGATTTGGTTATATCCAGAGTACACATCCATTAAAGATAGCAACTCATGCCCCTCGGTTGAATCTACCAGCTGGTCGATCCCTGGAAGGGGAAAACTGTCTTTCGGGCATGCCTTGTTTAAGTCCGAGTAATCAACGCATGTCCATCATTTCACATTCGCTTTTCTTACAAGTACATGATTAGATACCCATTTAGGGTAGAGGGCATTACAAATAAACCCATTGTCTTTGAGTCTATCCATCTCCTCTTTAAGAGCGGCAGATCTCTCCAGATCTATGCGACGCCTTTTTTGTTTCACCGGGACGTGTCTTGGGTCGATATTCAATGCATGGCTTTGTAATGGCAAGTGAGATCCCATACACGTCAGAGTGAGTCCAAGCGAACATGTCTAGATTTGCCGACCGTGATGTCAATCGTCAGCTTAGCTAGTGCAGCCTTGGTCTCTTTGAGCTCCTCCTCATCATCCCTCGGATCTATATCTCTATAGAACCAACTTTGACTCCCAAGCTAAGGCTCAAGCGCTGGTTGTCAATCTTCAGTTGCTTAGACGCAGAGAGACTTTTCCACACCCTTACCTTTCTCCTTTCGTTGAGCATCCCTCAATTCAGCTATATAGCAGGCATGTCCGATCGCCAGATCACCATGGATAACTCCAACTCCATTATCCATCGAGAAATTCAAAGTCAAACACCATGGAGCAAGAGCTGCTCGAAAATTAACTAGGGCTGGTCGGCCCAGAAAACCATTGTATGAAGAGTCAACATCCAAAACAACAAATGACAAAATCGCATTCTCTTGCGGTCATCTATTCCCAACTCCACGGGCAATTCAACATAACCAACAGCTTCGGTCATAGCACCATTAAAGCCATGAATGCGGGCCTTAGATGGTTTCAAGTCCTTGGCTTCCATCCTCATCTAATCATAAGTTAAAAAAAAAATTATATTTACGGAGCTTCCACAATCAACCAGAATCCTCCTCACTAAGGCGAGGCTGATCATGGCTGAAATGACCATTGGGTCGATCATCAGTGCCTAGACCTTGTCTGCATCTCTGTTTTTGAACATAATGCCATTTGTCATTATATGTTGGTGTTTTGCGGAGCTCCATCTTCTGTACTCGAACAACATTCAAAATTCACATGCTTGATCGCACTAGCATAACACTCCATCTCATGCCAACTCCTATCAGCTGGATGCGATCCTCCGACTGTTATATGGATCACTAATCTTCCACCAGTCCACGCAGCCTCCCCGACCCTGTGCGGTGCTTGTTCACGGTTGGGGTCAGATGTCCCTTGCCCACCATCCTACGGGGCTTTAACAAACTGCTGTAAATTTCTTTCTCGAATCAGTTTCTCGATAATATCTTGGAGATGCCTACACTCATTTGTGCAATGACCATAACATTCGTGAAACCAATAATACTTTCTGTTTTGTTTCTACTTCTCCGTTGATTCTTTCGAAGACGGCTTCTTGTACTGCATGGTATTGCAGGTAGATAAATAGACATTCTCTGGAGATGTATTCAGTGGCATGTAGGCATCGTACATCGAAATCCTAGGCTTTCCTCTTTCAGAATCCCTCTTTCGTTTTTGACTCCTATCTCCGCCTTTCTTTTGCCGATTCGGTTTATTTTAGACATTTACTTGAACTTTTCCAAAACTATCACCAGACTGCTTCACTGCAATGTTACTCTGTACTCCCTCTCCACTTGGTTCCACAACATTCTTCTTCCTAGAACATTCGGCTTCCTCTTTCCTTAAATACTGAGCCGCCTTTGCATAGAAACGCTCCAATGTTGCAGGTGGTTTGCCAGCCAACCAGTCGCCAAAATCGTAATCTGGGTCAATCCCTCTTGTTTCCTCCATCAATATTAAATGGTCATTTGGATTACTAATTTCCGTGATGGCTGTATGGAATCTCTCCAAGTAATCTTTCAATGATTCTTCCGGAGCTTGAATCACGCTGGATAGGGACACTACATCTTTGGGTCGAGTTGCGTGCATACAGAACTGCTCCACAAACTTCGTTGCTAAATCATCAAATCTAGAGATTGACCATGGGGGTAATTTTGTAAACCACGTCATTGTTATGCCAGAGAGAGTTATATGAAACCATCTGCATTATATGGCATCATCGGCTCATGCGGAATCCATCATCATTCATATCTCATGATATGCTGCCTGGGGTCAATTTTTCCCTCGTAGGCAGGCATCGATGACATATTGAACCTCCTTGGATACTCGGCATATAAGATATTATCAGTGAACGGGGTATGGCTTCTCGAGATTCCCTAGTCATCATTGGTCAAGCCTTGGCTCTCTCTCACGAACTGTCTAATGATAGCTGACAAGTCCGGTGTTTGGATAGTCAGAGCCAAACGGTGGTCGTGTTCCACCTTACATGGATGGTCCGATCGATGTCTACGGGTCGTTCCACGCCTTCTTGGTTCAACATCCCTTCGATGTATATCACGTAAATTCACTTCATCATCATTCGGGGGAAGTAACTGGTCATTTGCTTGAACTCCAACATCCATATTGATCGCAGCATCGTTAGTATATAACCCTACTGTCATTGGTTGTTACCGTCCATCCAGAGAACGATCGGTACCTATCGTTCCAAATGAATCGGCATCGATCGTTGTCGCTCTGTCTGGAACGATCGGTGGAAGGCGGGTTGATGCTTCAGCGTGGTATCCATCCATCCGTTCAGCGGCATCATCGTCTGCGATAGTCGTCCGATGAACTAGAACCCTACTATGCAGAATAAGGGGTAGGGTCCTTCCTTGCTTTCCCACGCTGTTGTTGACTGAGTTGGTTCATTAGATCGATATTGGCTTGAATTTGCCGATTCAATTGTCGACGACTATCCACTAGCTCTCTCATCAGATTTTGAAATTCAACCCTTGTAACAGAATCAACTTGATTTTGGACATTAACTATATTGGTAGTATTCACATTCACATCCACCGGTTGATTGTTGGATGCTAGCATTCTCATTTCCTTCTACGTTTTGAGAATTAGATCTGGTGTTTCTAACCATTGTTGATAGTTTTACTTAGACTTTTACAAATCTGAATAGAACAAGCAAGCTTCTTGAAGATAATTATGGATCTCCTTCGGTGATTTATGCAATCCAGTAGCAACAAAGGGATCTGAATAAGCTAAGAATCAAGCGTTTCTCAGTGAAAGCATCAAAATGTTTGCATCAAAAGTGAGCACAAACACTCAAGAATAGAATAGTAGAGAAATAAATGAATAATCAAAATTAAACAGAGAGGATAAGTAAATAAGCAATCAGACTTAAGCAGTAACAAAGACACGATGATTTATAGTGGTTCGGCATTGTGTGCCTACATCCACTTTGAAGAATTTGCTTCATTGATCACTTGTAAATCTGATTACAATGAAGTAATGATAATAGCACTTGATTAAAATGGAGCCCTAGGAAACAAGCGGCGTAAAGATCCTTTAAATGAAGAAAGAAGTCTGTATTTATAGGTGAAGACGATGAAATAACTCACTGGAAATTCGACAGAAGACTCTCTAGATCCGTAGGGGCCTATCAGAACGATCGCAAGTGCCAACCCGATCGTTGGAATGATCGGTACCGATCGTTCACTTTTTCTCCAATGCACGTGCGATCGTTTCTGTGAGCTCCTCTATTCCTCTAGTCCATGTTCCCACAGTTTGGTATCATTCTGAGTAGTGGTTGGTGAGATATCGACCAATTTTCATTAAAGTGGATCGTTCGTGCTGAAATAGTACGATCGTTTGTGAATGATGTACACCGATCGTTCAAACTTGCTTATTTTGACATGCAATCATTTGTGGGGACTTCTCTCTCCAATATATTGATATTTTGAAAGTTCAAGTGAGTTGGACTTGTAAATGTTGAGATTTTGATCGATCATCGTTGAATTGAGCTATGCAATCGGTACGATATGGATCGTGCCTGATCTATAGAGAATTATGATCTTCCATACTTTTAAGTGTTTTATTGAATTCGCCTCCAGCTTCTGCTTTGTTACCGTTTCATATTATCATTTAGGCATGATCTTTAGGCTCCATGATTGTTAATCCGATACATCAATTTTGAGAATTGAGTTTGTCTTGTTTGATTGGTTCAGATATAGCCGGACCAAAAGGCCTGATAACACCTTGCCCTGCAAAAACATGGACTTTTGATAGCACCGATGGATATCGTTTTCGCCTATCCGCTTCAACCTCTGTGTAACGTAGGGTTTCGAACGGTATCAGAGGAATACATATTGGGTACTCAACGCTATACATTGAAAAAGGCGGGAAACAATTTCTTCTGTGCGGGAATTAAAAAAAAGTGCCTATTGCTTTCATCGCCTATTCCAGAAAACAACCCTCTCTCACTTCATCACCTCCAGAAAACACCCAAATTGATGAATCGCAAAATCCCTAAACCGACGCAGGCCAAAATCCTGAATTGCCAAACCACCGTGTCATCAACAGTCGATCCCAAATTTGGGTCGTAATCTCTCTCACATAGTCAATCCCAATCCCTAAATGGAGCCACCATTTCAACTACCTATAGCCCTAAATCCAAGCCTCTCGAATTTGAACAGCGGTCTGAGGTAATACAACATCTATTTTTTTTTCTCACTACTCATGCTCATGATTCTTAATCTATTCCTTACTGCTTGTAGACTGATCTAGTCTTAATCTATTTGAATGGGTACTTATCAATTTACTAGTTTAGTTATCAATTCATATTTTGATACTCATCAATACTTTATTTTTTCTTACGATTATCATGTTTTGATTTTGATCCCGTTATTTTACAGGAAAATAGAGAGGCTGATTATGAAGATACTTGCCAGGCTGCTATAAAAAATAACAAATTCTACAATCAGCATCTTGAATTTTAGACATCCATCACTCAGCGTCAATCTATCATTCAAGTAAGGAATTCAAAATAATTTATGTGTTTAACAATAATGTTGTTTTTCTTAGTCATCCTGCTGTTATATTAAAGTTTCATTCAAGAATGTGTTGCTTTTATCCATATAAGCATGACATATGATTCTCCAATGTAGTTTAATGGTCAATATTTTATGAATTTATGTATGTTACGATGGCACATAATCTGTTTGTAGAATTGTTCAATAAGCTGTTAGTGCATTAGTCTATAAGCAGTGAATATATTTTATTGTTATATAGGTAAGCATTAAATATAATAATCAATTAAGGGTGAGCAATGCATTAACAATGACTTGATAATGGTCTTGGAATTATAAAAAGAAAGAACCAAAAGGTGCGAGTTCGTTGGGCAGTGCATTGCCAGATTAGATGTATGATCCACACATATACTAATTTGAATATTAATTTCACCTAAAACCCAAGAGTATACATTAGGTAAATTTTGCCTGATGCTGCATTGGACATGAACAAAAGTATGGTATGTGCTTGCCAAAAAACTTTAGAGCCTTAACAAAGCGATAAGTTCCAAAGCTGGAAATTTAAGATCTTTGCTTTATCAGACTTTATAAAAAACATATAAGCAATGTTCAAAATCAATGGCTTAACCAACCAACTTCAAAAATGTGACCTCATACTTGTCGTTTACAAGCCACCGAGCTCTCCATGCTCTCTCTCACTATTATAATGACCACAAAGTATAATCAGAAATATAGAGCGGTAAAAAAATTACAGGACGACTAACGTCTTTAGTTTGTTGCATAAACTAATTATATATTCAAGTTACATTGGCAGCTTAGTTTATATTACTAGGATTTATTATGCATGACCTATGTATCAATTTAACAAAGCGCTGGCACTAAAAAAAGAAAGGGAAAGGTCAGTATGATTTACTTATTGATCTATTTTGTATCAAGATTTGTAAATATGATTGTTAAATAATCTGGGAGCAGCGATTTATTTGGTAGGAAAGTAATTAATTCACTAGTATATCACGGTACAATTTCTGCAACCACTTTATGTCACATGGGACAATAATTTTGATGAGTATGAGTTTATTCAATAACAACAAACATGTGTGTGAAACGACATATGGCAGATGGACAAGTATATCAATGATTGAAGCTAATATATACTTTCCCATACAGATGTAAAACAACACACATAATCTATTGATTTCAAACAATGCTAGCCTTTATTTCTTTACTTTAATCTAGTTCATTAGTTTAATTTATGTACTTATTTTATTTTAATTGTGTTACTCAGAGAAGAAGCTTTTGATTACTTGTATTAATGTGCATATTTCAGATTAACAACAGTAATTCTTTGTGGTTAATTGTTTTTAATTTAGACCAACTGACCAAGAAAACCCTATGGGTTATCTTTGTTGTCGAAGCTGACATGCACATTATATCAAAATCTTTAGCGTTGGAGGTCTGATTTACATTTTGAATTTAAGATGCTAAGGTGTTGCCAGAAATATTATATCAGGCATCATTTTGTGTAAGGTTTTGTCGCAATTATGTCTGTCAAATTAACAATAATGTAATGGCTATATTATTATTAAAAAAATTGACTTAACGTAGAACCATTCAAGTCTGCTTCTAGAAGAATCTGACTTTTGAACTAATGGTTTTTATCTGTCAGCAGCAAAGAAATGCAAGTTTACAAGTTTCTTTAAAGGATGATAAAATATAATCAGACAATTCTCGAAATAAGATCATAGCTAATTAATATTTTTGAACAAGCCATGTTTTCCGGAAAATATATGGCTGTGAAATGCAATCTAGCTAGCTATTACAAGAATACAACACTTTTAAATAAGATCATAGCTAATTAATATTTTTGAACAAGCTATGTTTTCCTGAAAATGTATTCAAGTCTATGTCTGTTTTGTTAACGCAGGATATGGCAAAGAAAGGAAGCTTACTCGCAAACAAAAACAAGCTGAGGACCCCGATGAACAACCTGAAGAAAATATCGAACCCAATTAGCAACCTGAACCAAAATTTGAAATCAATGAGCAACATAAAGCAAATTTAGAAACCAATGAGCAAGGAGTTAAAGCGTATAGAGACAGTGTAATGCAATCTGAAGTAAATATTGAAAATAACGAGTTTGAAATTGAAAATAATGCCATGGGAAATGAGATTGGTATTCAACACGTAGATGAAAGTCCAGTTGAAAAGAAAAAAGCTAGAAGCTAGAGGTTCAACTAAAATGAAAAGACTACCTTCAGATTCCATGTCTCGGATAAACATTGAATTTAATGAGAATGTCATACCAATAGGAGAAGGTTCTATAAAATTGTCTTCTTACTTGGGACCGTTCGTACGAGAGCATGTTCCGGTCATGATTGACGATTGGCGGACGATTGATGATGATTTAAAATTTGTGCTGTGGAGTTCCATTCAGGTATTAGTATTACTTTGATATACTTCGTTTATATTTAAAGCATGTATTACTTTGATATTCACTAAAACAACAACCTTTATGAACTGAAATGTTGAGGGGAAAATAAACCATGTTTGTCCCAACAACAAATGAAACTGACGATTTAGATATTACCAGGTTTACCAAAAGAATGTATGTACCATAATCCATAATAATATGCCGAGATGAGATTTGTCTATCTGATTGTTACTTCACACAAAATTCAACATTATATACTAATAGGTTTTAGGTGAATCTTTCTCTATTCTTTTGATCCAATCTCGTTGTCACATCAGTCAGTAGCTTATTGAAAGAGAGTGACAAACATTACTAATGTGCTTCATTGTTATGACTTTCCTACATCTCAAGTTGTTCTAACTGGACTAGTTGCTAATCTTCTTGAATTTTCTACAATTGAAGAACTGATCACACATGATCTTGTTTTGAATTTGAACATTATCGGCTATAGTCAAGTTTTGTATACTCTGACTATCAGTTTGTAAGATGTAATAGCTTGTTTCATTTATGACAGAGACTGCGTTCTGTGTAGTAATTGGACTTTCACACTGAGACGGTTTATTTGACAGTTGCTGTTCTTTTAATATATGAACTGTGTTGTGTTGTGTTTGAGTTTGAATATTCTACTGATGAATTCCAGTTGGTTCTACTTCACTTTCATTTCCCGACATTTGACATTGCAAATTTTGTTTGAGAAGCCACACTTTAGGGAAAATACACTCTTTTCCATCATGACGAAAAGGGTTATAGTTACTAAAGTTGGCAAGTGGATAGAAATATAGAGGAAATGGTGAATATCAACGGTTCCATTAATAACATTGCTCCACGTCTTCGCAGCATTTATCCATAGAGGAAATGATGTACATTTATCTGTTACATGACTTGTCATCAATAAATACATAAATTTGTTAGTTTATTACCTTATAATGCTTTTGAGTTTCTGCCTTGTCAGTTCATTGATGCCCTTATAGCATAAAAAGATCATACATGCCAATTTCTGCACTCCAAATTGTAAATTATTAAGAAAATCATAGTTTAATCATTTTGGAAACTTGACCTTATTTACATGCATTTTGGGAATAGTGTATGCATAAAGTAGTAACTTCGGTATTTAATATTTGACTTGAGTATTTAATACATGCATAAATATCCCAAATGTATGTACTATTTCCAAAATCCAAATTGTTTGAAATACTTTGGCTGCTATGAATAGGAGAAACTTGACCTGTATGATCATAATTTAAATACATACATAAATATCATAGTTTAATCATTTTGGAAACTTGACCTTATAGCATAAATATAACAATCATAAGTTACTCCAACATGGTTGTTACTTGATGCCCTTATAGCTACTCTTCTGCATGCATTTGTTACTAGTCATGTCAACGTAACAACATCTCATTTGGTAACATGTTTAAACAAAATTGTAGCAACTTTTTATCAAATTTAGTAACTGAAATACATATTAAAACAATCGCTTTTCTTTTCTTGCTTGATAGAGTGGAAGGCCAACCTCCAAAAGTAAATACAAGCTGATTGATGTTGGTGGAACATGAGCAATAGTTGCCGAAGGAGTTGTGGCTTTAACCGATCCAAATGAATCGGTCCATTTCGTTTAACTTGGAAGAGACGCTAAAGTTTGAGTAGTGAATGCAAGAATTCCCGATGCAGTTCTGTGGATACCAACTTCCGATCTTGTCTGCATTGAAGATGTTGGCACTACAGTGGCGTGGCCAGCCGCAAAAGTTAGTAAGTATAAATAATTTCTTTTATAGATACAAAATTTTAAGATAGATAAATATCTGAATGCGTGATTTAATTCTTGATGTTGTACCACTTTTATATTGGTAACGATCGTTAAAGTTTGTTAACGGATCAAAAGAAAAAGCTATTTTCGCCCTAACTGTAAGTTTAAAACTTTTTATACATCTCTCTATCTTTTTACTCATTTGTTATTCAAATGTAGTGCACTAAATATATCAAATTTTGAAATATTATAGGTGGTATTGAAATGTGGTTCAGCTTGGTTGTTGCACATCCTTCCTTCCATGTACATCCTCACTCCTATGCACTTGCAGTATATAGAAACTGACATTACTCATCATGCTTTGCACTACAATTAAAAATTACTATCTCTAGTTGTAAACAGAGATGCATTTGCATGATAGCACACCAACCAAGACGTGAGTCATCTAGCAAACTATTATTGGAGCACTAATGATTAAAAAACAGTCAGTAGAGAGTTAAGACAAAATGAGCACCTAGACATACTCAGGAAGCAAAAATGGTTATGAATTTATGTTGCAATGTTAGACCATTTGTTTTATCATATCAAGTGACTATTTGCACCATACCAAAATCCATTGTGTATAGCGAGAAAATCGCGAATTTGGTAAATAAGAACAAACAATTTACTTAACAGAGCTTCATTTAAACATGCCTGATACTCTTTTCTTTAGATGGGCAATTAAACAAAAATAGTATCATTCATTTGCTTGAAATAATGCATAAATTAAGATTGTACCTTCTATCCAAACTTAAGCTATTTTGGCCCCATCATAGTGAACACGCTAACAGCGATCACATTGTAATAGATTCAACATGCTGTTATCGTTTGGCCATGCATAGGAAATAAGTCTTGAACCAAATTTGATATTTTGCTTTCGAAGTCATTTAGTTACTCTAATACATGGAGCTTGAGACTATACCGAGTTCTAAATTAGGAGAGGCCATAGCTTCTTGTTTTAAATATGAAGAATTCAAATCCAATCTAGCATCATTCTTCAAGTTTCCTCCAACCTCAAACATGAATGAAGTTAGTTCTCTTAACTTGATAGAGTCAGCACTCAGTCCAACTTGAAGATAAGTATTAAACGATACAATTTTATTCCACAACCATCACAAGTTCATTATACTTCCCCAGGCTATAAAATTACACGATCATCAAACTTAAATCGGTGAAATTACCATGCCCGATGACCAATGAACTAAATGAATCCTTTGTTTGGATCTACGTAGGATGATCTTTGTTAGAACCAGCATTTTGGCTCCAATCACAATCCCATCTTTGCACTTGATGCTCACAACCATCCCTGGCCATCAAGAAGTATATTGACTTGGATTTTGGATTGCAAAAGTGAACTTCACGGGAACAGTCAGGTTAACTTTATTACAATAAGAAAATATAGCTAAAAGTGTTTACATGTAAAATATGAATCAAATACTTTTTTACAAAAATGAAATGGATTTTTTTATATATATACTATGTTATGAATTTATACGACATCTCAAAACATAAAGAAAGATTCCTGAATAAAGTTTCAGTAGATTGTAATCTAGTATGTAAATCTACTAGTATGTGTTTGTAATAGTGCATACTCAATTAAATGCAAGTTATTAATAGAACAATGAATAAGATATTTGGTATATGCACCAAACAATAATTTGAGAGGATATTAGGCAAATATCTAATCATGTTCATTTGAAATATACTGGATTGGACAACAGTAGAGAAAGATGCAATGATAAAATTAACTGAAATAGAATTAACTTTACCAAGTCTTGGTATGTTTAAGAAAGAATGTGTATATTACCTTTCGAAAAATAATTAAAGAGAAAACATATTATATTTCATGCCTCTGTATTATTGTTCTTTTTTACATAAACCTACTTTGATTGTCAGTTTCTGGCTTCTGAATTATTGTCCTTACCAGGTCATGTATTACCAAACGTCCCAAAAAATGGTTACTTAGAGCATCAGTAGCTAGGGGTGGGTACGGAAGATTTCCATACCAACCGAGCTATTTCCATTTTCTTTCGATCGTCGATGGAATGATTCTCAATGTTCCGAATTCCGTTCCACTAACTCTGGAATTCCAATGGGCGGAAAATGGGAAAAACGGAACGGAACATGGAATTCCATTTTTCCTGTAGAAACAATCAAAACAACAGAATTGGCAGCGGGTAAGTACAAAATGAACTGACAATTATTGTGAACAGAACACACTGGATTGAATTGTTTTACACTGAATACACGCAATATCATAAAAACTGGGAATACATTGAATACAAATTTGCAGAAGCTTTACAAAATACATTGAAAATACTCCAGAAATTTACAAACATGAACAAAATAGACTGAATATATGAATAGAATAAGTTCGCAGAACTAAATATGAACATAATACGTTGAAAATACGGTATAAAATACATTGAAAATTCAAAAAGAGAACCAATTCACTAATCTGAATTATTTACAGAACAATGCTCAATAAAACTAGAGAACTGGTTACTTTAATAAAATTCAACTTTGATAATAACTTGTGCAACCAACTAATACAAACAGTCACTTAAGAATCTAACAATTTCAGAGTAAAAAGCAATTTTATGCTCAGCGAATAAACAATTATTAGGCAGAAACTCTAAACACTCTAATAACAAAGAACAAATAGTCACTTATACACTAATACAAAGGCACTGCTATGCATATAAACCACACCTGCTAATATAAAATACTTGTACAACCAAGTAATGCACGGTAAATTTAAAAAATGCACAACTGACAGGCCATAATATATTCATTTTTAAGGTACAACTCATTTAGTTCACAAAACAGAGATTAATATTGGTTAAAAAACAAGTATAAAAAAAGAAAAAATCAGACAATAATGCTGAAAATTTGTATGCTTCATTTTTAACTCCCAAGTAACACTCATTCCACAATGCCAACCGACCATTGGAACATCATTGTAAAAATTTAACAAGCCATTAGATTTGGAACTGTTGCTTTTAGACTAAAAAGAAACCAAAATAATGGATTGCTTATTTATTTATATATAGTATTCAATTAAGATAACTAACCATCAGAGCCAAACATCACACTGAAAACATCAACAGGATTTGATATAGCATCTAATTCTGAGAATACAAGGCATTCGGCACCCTTAGACTAACTGAAAAAACCTTAGTGAAGCTCAGTAAACGAGGTCGATGATTGTAAGAGAGCATTCGTTGATGAGAGAGGAAAGGGAATTAGGGTTAGGATTTGTTTGTGCGAATTGGTGGAATGACACGATGAAATGTTTTGTTTTGTGCGAACCATGATTACTTAGGTTTTGTTTTGGGCAAAATTAACGTTAATTTTGTATGGGCCTACCCAATTCAGTAACGATGAAACGTAATTTGCTAGTCTCGGTGTTTTATTATTATTTTTAGTAGTGGGAAGGCTTTCGGAAGGAATGAACATTTTCGCAGAAATGGCGGAACTTTCCGTACATTTCCATCATTTATCGGAAGGAATTCCTTCCGAGTTATTTTTTATGGAAAAATACGGAAATAGAAAATCTTGAAAATATTCGGAAGGAAAATGCTGGAAAACCGGTAAAATGGAAAAATAACCAGCCCTATCAGTAGCTAGTCCACTGGTTTCTGTCTATTGTTCTTACTTCATTCTCTCTTATGGAGGTCATGTTTGTCATTTTATAAACCAAACCGAATCTTTCTTCTTCAGATCATAATTACCAAACGTCCCAAAAAAATGCATTGGATTAGCTGCTGATGCTCTGAAAATGGACAGAAGCCAAATTGCACGTTTCTTTTACATTAAATAGATTATATATAGTTTGTATACATTATTTAAGTCCTAACTACATATATATAGTTATTTTGCAGTACATGTGAATATTTGACTTAATAATTACTAACATCTAGATTACTTATTTGATTATTGCAGATGTTAGAAAGAAAATATCAAAAGCAAAGCAAGATGAAATTAGCCGTTTGACTGTCTATAAGTAAACTGTTGATGCAAGTTGTATGAAATATTATGTATAGACATCAGATAAGTTGCTTGAACGATATGTATGAAATACTATGTATGGATATAGGGAAAGTTGTTTGAACGATATGTATGAAATACTATGTATGGATATGGAACGATATGAATGGAATATTGTGCTTTAATTTACATGTTTTTGTCAGCGTAAATCTTTTATATTTACATGTTGGAGGAACGTTAGCGTCGAATCGAATAAGAGATTCAGAGCCCTCGAGGCTTAAATTGGCGAAATCATAATTCCTAACATCATCTAGAATTGGGATGTCCGACAGCCCCCTAAGTAAATCTTCTGGAGCTAGAGAGCTAGATTGATCCGTTGCCGTAGAGGTTGACTTGGATTTCTTGGAGACCTACCCTCTAAGAAGCTTATAAACGAGCTTTTTTCTTCTTCTCTTTTCCAAGGCGGGGAACTGTTGGTCTTGGGAGGATCCGATCGTAGGCTCATGACTTAAGCTCACATTGTCACGACCGAGCTCATTAACATCGCCCCTCATCTCATCTTCCACGGCGACATCCTGAGCCCCTTCGACTGGGGGCACGACGGGATCAACTTCGTCACGTTCCTTCCCAACGACGCCTCTTCTTTATACAACTTCCTCCTTCGTGTTTCTTGGCAGTCCCGTCTTGCAGCCTTCTTATGGTAGGCCGAAGACAAAAAGGCGGTCATCGGCAAGAAAAGATCCGATGTCCCTATCCGCCATCGGTATATCTTTGAGCGCTGAAACTGCCTTCGAGTACACGTCGTAGGTGGGACGTGGGTGGCTACCTGCAATGTTCAATAATAAACTGCTTAGCTTAGGATACGACTTGAATAAAAAGCACTCAAAATTAAGTTTGAAGCAACACTTACATCCTTTCATCCACCGTCCTGCAAAACCAAGTGGGCAGCGCATATAGAACCATTCATTCTTTAAAGCACTCAGTTTGTGCCAAGCTCTAGTTACGACCTGGCAGCTAGTGACTGTCTCGAGGAAAGTGTATGAGAGGCTTCCCTTTCGCCGCTTGAGATTGTAAATGAATATGATGTCTTTTGAAGTCGGCTCACGATATAAGAATTCGAGAAATATCATATAGGTGTAGTGCAGAAACGTGTAGCTATTCGGATGCAGCTGAGCCAGCGCCAATCTTAAATAGTGCAAAATTTTTCGAATGAATAAACTGAAAGGCGGAACGCAACCAGCCCAGCACATAAACTTGTTTCATGTAGTATACCCCTCCGAGGGCAAGTGAGCCCTATCGTTACGAGACGGGACTCGCACATCCTCATATGGAATCATGTGTTAATGCACAGTCTGCGGAGAGATGCCTCATTGATATTTGAAGCCACTAAATCCTGCAGATCATTTAAAAATATGGCATCTTCCAAAGTGTCAGGCACTGGCCCGATTTCTAAGTTCGAAGGAATTTCTGGCACCTGTTGTGAACTTTCGAGCTGTTCAGGTTGATGGCCTGGAGAGTTTCGAGCGAGTATTGTTGCGGAGCTAGACTCAGAGTTAGGATTGTCATGTGAAATAGTTTGTTCAGCGCCCATAGCAGCTAAAAGTTCTAAGCGTCTGGAACCCATAACTATCAAATTTATCAAATAATCGTTGTTAAAAAAATTAACTATTTCCCACGTGCTAAGTGCAAACTAGTACAGTGTCGTGTGATGCAGTGATAAACAGTTCAGAATTAAAATGACAGTTGTGATGAGACTCTGGGATTTGATCAGAGTGATCGTCATCGCTGGCCATCCCAACCGGCTTTTACGTCGATAGTTATAGATTTCATATAAGCATCGGGATCAGTTATCGCCATACGGGAGTATGGTCTTCATGTACAAGTTCATGTGATTGCACAAGTCTTATTCAAAAGAGTGCGACTTTGGGTTCCAATGATTCAAGTTATATAGGTCCAAACATTCAAGTTCTAAGTCATATTCATTTGTTCTGAAGTTCAAGTATTTGAGTTCGAGGTCATATGCAAGTCTCTAGTTCAAATTCATGCTTAAGGTAAATTATCATGTGTATATAATCAAGTTCAAGTGTTCACTCAAGCAGAAAAATGACCAAGTCTCCCTAGGCAGAGGGATCGTCCCCGATCTCTCACCTAGGAAGTATTGCCTTATACCATTTCGAACTCCCGAAGCCCCTAACCGATCCCTCCTATCAAATCACAACCGATCCCTAAATTCTATCATTCCACTTCCTTCTCTCCACAACACAACCGATCCCTCCATCACCAATCGCCTTCCATCACTTCGTTCCACTTCATATCACAGCTAACCGGATGCCTGAGCCAATCGCATCACATCGCCAATCCCTCCTCATCACTTTATCTCCTCCACATCAACACTTATAACCATCGGTCAATCCCAATGTTTGCTTCTCCCCCATTCCACCAACACACAAAAGCAACTTAAATTCTACCACAATTCCAACCATTTAACTCCATACTCCTTCCGAATCCTAGATCTACATTCACCAACGTGAATAATCCCATTGTCTCGTCGCAATAGAAACCCTGCAATCCAATGCTGAATTGCATACAAATCGAATTGCAAACCCATCTATGTATGTAAATTCGAACACAAACGATTGTGTTGAGATAAAGACGAGGTTAAGGGTTGAATTAAAGAAGTAAAGCAATGCAAGTTCTGGCTCGGATTTGGAATTAAATTGGCGAGATTGAGAGCAGATGCGATTTGGAGTAATAGTGGAGATTTTTGGTTAAGAGGAAGACTGGATCGAATAGGAGATTGTGTGGATCGGTGGGGTTTCTCGATTTGAAGATCTGGTAATGGTGGAGACAAGGAAGAATTGGGGATCGGTTTGGTTGAGAAGGACATAAGTGAGCAAGTGAGAAGAGAATAAGCTAAGTATTAGCTTATATATATGCTTGGGTGTGGTTCGTTTTCTCAAAGCCAAAAGTTGGTTAAGTCCACCAAGATGAAGGGATCGGATCTGATCCTCCACCTATGGGATTCATACCGATCCCTTACCAATGTTTTTGAAAAAAGAAGTGCGAAAGGATGATGTAGAATATAACAATGCAAATATATTTCAACTACATGATATTGGCAACGACCCATGAACGTGCACATGTACATATCCAACATTTGATTTCTTGAATCGATAGAAGTTGAGTTTTCACCTGGATTTCTCAGAAAAGAAGTCACTATAGATAACCGAAGCCTTCTAACTCGTTTGACAAACTCGATGGAACCGAGCATAGACAAAGACTGGGGATTACACTCTGGATTTATATTGACAAATCTCGACCAAGTGTCATGACGAATGGAGAGAGGTACGACTCTTCGAAAAGACAATTCAACTGAAGGATAACGACTATTTAGGAAACTGAATGGAATTCTTCTCGACGATTCTAACTTGCTTCGATTCAAAGCACGTCATGTTCGAAACAAGACATACTTTGGGGGGAAAGTGTTGTCCAACCTTTTGACTCGGCTATATGTAGACCAATTGGACAAGTTAGACTCGATGATAGACAAGGCAAGCAGCTCGGAGAGATGGTCACAAAGACCAGAGATCAAGCATTGACAATGGTGTGAAGCAACGATCAAGAGAAGCCAAGAGATAGGCACTCTGGAATGCTCTAAATATGGATTCATGCCTTTCCCTAGGCAGAGGATCAGATTGGATCACCATGGCTATGAATAGCTTGAATCAACAGTTCAACTCAACGGGAATTGATCGCCATCTCTAAAAACATGAAAATAAACAACTTTGGAAACATAAAGCTAGCATAGAGGGGGAACCACCATGGCGATCGCATGGTGCCACGTGGCAAGGAAGACCGATCAATCTCGATCGCTTCTCTTTAGGAATTAGGCCTCGAAACTTTCTAGGTGACCTCGTCTACATCTAGAGATTCTATCGGTGAATTTTCAGGATGATATTCGATCGTTTACCCATATAAATACAGAGTTCATAGTTCATTTGAAGGATCTTTTGCGTTGTTGTTTTCTTTGTACTCCATTGTATTCACGGATTCTAATCAAATCCCTCTTGCATTTAGAAACTCAAGTGATTAATAAAGTTATTTCATCAAAATGGACGTGTTCATTCAACGCCGAACCACTATAAATCAGTTTGTCGTTGTTTTTTTACTTGTTTTATGTTTATTTCCTCTATTTTAATTTTAATTTCTTCATTTATTTCTCTACATATAATTTGTTGGGTGTTTGTACCAACTTTTGGTGCAAACAGTATGTATAGTATACTTAGGCCGTCGCGAAATGGTGGGTACGAGTGAATAGTTTCTTTTTACTTGTTGAGCTTTCCTTAAGGTAAAAATGAGATTAGGACAAGGAACCATGGGTTAGGAGTTGTATATGATACAACTGATAAGGAATTATCCATCATATTTTGGAGTATGATTTGTTGAGCTTTTCTCCAGGTCAGAATCCCAAAATATACGAGTCCTAACATCCACTAGTGAAGTTAAAGGCTTCTAGGTTTTGTTTTAGAGTTTGAAGAAACATAAAAGACTAGTGGGAGCCTTATAAGAAAAGTGAAATGGTAACATTAAACTTTCTAATATTGTAAGAACATCTACTATATAAAGTTATAATAATCTACATTGGTAAATTTGTGCAATAAATACGATTGATAAAATGTTTATCAATTAAAATATATAGATGAACTGAATTAATATTGACAAATAGAGATATAAAATCTACTTACCATTAAATTTTTGCATGTTTACCCATGCAAGCGCCTAATTATACAACCACTGAATATGTTTCTAGCTTGGTCACTTACGTGTTCACTTGTTCGAGATAATGTATTGTCTTCAGTGAGTTTCAAACTCTAAAAGCAATATAAGAATATGGATATTTGATCCATATACGATCACATATAAATGTTATATGGTGAACGCTCATAATTTGTAATGTACGAAACCTTGATTAAAATAGTTCATTGAAATAAGCAAGTAAACTATAGTGTGAGATCCTATATTCAATATGATTGATTACAATAATGATATTGTTGTGTTAAATGTAACATTAGACCAAAGGCTACAAGATAGATCTAAGAATTTGATCATTGAAATGTAAGTTTGATTGGTTTACGTAAGGTGGAATCTATTTGATATCCTTAAAAGTTAAGGATGACCAAATGCACTTTTGTATAGTTCATTATGATATTGTAAGAATTTTTTTGAATGGTTCAACTGTTTAGAAAAGAAATCAAATGTATAAGAGTGGATATAACCTAAGGCACAGTTGGGATGAAGAGAGTGAATGATCACTTATGCTCATGGAAAAACCATTGGAAACGAGAATTGTAAAATAATAATTGATACTTAAAATTGGAGTGAGAAATATGATTTTAATTCCAAAATGTATTTTCACATAAAAAATTATTTTCTATGAGATTTATTTTTTCAAGTTTAAGATATTTGATCTGAAAATTCTCGACTATAAACCAGTTACAATAAATGAAATAAATAGCCTATGTTAAATAGTTGAATGGAGTTTCGTATTTCATATGCTATTATAGTAATGGCGGAAAATAAAAAGTGGGAGCATGTCATAAAACACTTAATAGTTGCATCAGATTACGAAAATTGTTTTCATAGAAATACCAAACATTATTTGTGATATAATAACGATCTTTCAGAGTTGATTGAAAACAGACAAGTTTTATTTAAGTATGGATATTATGAATATTCATTGTAAAATAAAACTATAATGTGGTATTTTTTTTCATAACAAATCTGATGCATTGGAAAATACAGAAGTATACGAAATTAGTTACAATTATTTTGGAATTATAGACTAAGCTATAGTTTTGAGAAATAATTTGACTATATGTTATGAATCATATAATACCTATATCTCAAACAATTAAGGGGAAAGCACCCATTAGGTGGGAGCTTGATAAGAGTTGATGAACTCTTCGGATTGATATATATATATATATATATATATATAGATGTATGCAATCGCAAGTCTATTAATACGAAAACGATTCCACATACTTCGTTATATTCACCGATGAGTTATCACCGACATGGACATGTGTATTTGACACACATGTAGTATGTCTATGATAAGCTCATAAGGTATAAAATGGAAGTAAATAAAATAACATGCAATAGAAAATAAAATTGATTCAATTTGATTGAATGAGTGAGTATATTGGAAAGAGTTCCGAACATACCTAAAAATGAATAAAGATTCAATCTCAAAAGTCACTCCTCCTTATGATATATAATGATGTATCAATAAAGAGTAATCAAACTCTATTATACGATTAATTATGAGTGAAGTTGAGTAAACTTCTTTCTGTAAGGTCGTGTACTTAAGATTAGTACATGTAACATCTCGCCTTTTGTACGCTTTAAGCAGACACGCATGCCGGCTCAAACCATACAGAAGGGCGAATTGTTATTTGGGTGAATAAGGAAAAGAGAAAGAAATAAAAACAAAATCTCACAGCGGAATGACAAAATATAATAATCAAATAACAGTTCATAAAGCTGTTTACAAAACATTTGATTATACTTATACAATACAGAATCAGAGTTACACATATCAGAGATAAATACATAACATTGCAGCGGAACAGTATGATGCAGTGGAATAACATAGTAAATAATACAATCTTCGTCTTCGTCCTCCAGAAACAAGTCTTCAAATCCTGAAATGCTCAGGCTGACCCGAGCGAATTGAAAGACAAAACACTCGAGTCAGAACTAAAAGATCTTATGTGAGTTAAATCAACGGTAAATAAATATGAGTGTAAACGGTGTCGGAGATGTTTACGGGGTTTGACATCTCCTATCCAGTGTTGAACGTGAGTGCAGTAACTTAAGAGATGTTTGGGATTCACATCTCCTAAGGATCCGTTAAACTATCTACTATGTAGTACAATACGTTATTATAATATGTCTACAGTAATATAAACTATTAAAATAGCGTTAAGGCTTTACATTTTCCACCTTAACACATTTTATATATTCCCATAGTCTATACAGTACTGTAATCTCCCCCGTACTGGGCGTCGTCAGAGGACACTCCATAGGTATGGTACAAAACAAACTCGTAGGAGGCGCGCTAGGGTAGGTGACACGGCACAACTAGGCAATGCCAGGGTAGATATACCAATTACACTTCCGGGCTGGTGATAACGCATAGCAGCCACTACCGCCTACCTCGAGCCACACTCCCAAAAATCCAAGGGGTGCACCCAATCAATCACAAAAATATAAAATGGTATCGAAGGAGTGTGTCCGATCGGAGGTGCTACCTCACTTGGACCGTCGATTGCTCCTGTTTTAGCCACCTTATGCTAATTCACGGGAGTCAGGTCCACATATATACCTCATATAGGATCGTCGCCACCATCCTACTTCATTCTGGAATCTCCACCGCGTACACAGTTGTTAAAGTGGTTTTCGGTATCGACAGAGAGTATGCCCATATCCGATCCCGGTCTCTTTAACAACCCATCGCTTATTACACACCGGATGATTCCTTTACATTTCTAAAACCATTTCATAATTGATATCAAAATATCATATTCAATTCAACCATATCACTTTCGAAATCA
This sequence comes from Allium fistulosum, assembly GCA_030737815.1. Classification (NCBI taxonomy): domain Eukaryota; kingdom Viridiplantae; phylum Streptophyta; class Magnoliopsida; order Asparagales; family Amaryllidaceae; genus Allium; species Allium fistulosum. The sequence continues at coordinate 335,721,343 of CM060906.1, forward strand.
TTACTTACTTTCGAAATCATATTCACCTTTGAAATCATATCGCATTTGAAATCATAGTTCGATAATTTTATTTCCTTTCAAAAGTCATATTCACAATTTATACCAAATTATCGTATTCTCAAAACCATAATATTTTCGAAGTCATATTCACTTTAAAAATCGAGAATTTGAATATAAACCCATCCATTTTACTTAGTTTGGAATTTGAAAGAATGTAGTTTAAATAGTTATAAATAGTTAATATAGATTTTAAAATAGATTAAATATAATTAAAATAGGTTAAATAGCTTTAAAATAGATTAATTAGATTTAAAATAAGTTAAAACAGGTTAATTAGTTTAAAAGTTGAAAATCTTAATAATTAAAGTCTTTAAAATAATATATTTTTAAAACAGTTTATATAAAAATATGAATTTGAAAATTTATATCAATTTAAACTATTTATTCCATTCCAGTACATTTGGACCATTTCAATATCCCAAAACCCAATTTCAAATTTTCCAATTCTAATTCTCAATAAAATATTTAATTCAATATCGCCTCCAATCCATGTTCGAAATATCGATTTAAATTACTCCAAATTCAATATATTTCAAAGTTATATTTCAACAACTTATAATAATTCAATTTTGACAAATTTCACTTTTTATTCCAAATTCAACTTTGAAATTTCAATTAAATCCTTTTTAACAATACCTTTAAACCAATTCCAATTTTTATCATAAACTTGAATTTCGGTAATTATTCAATTCGTATAAATCAAATTTTATTTCAAAATATCATTTAAAAGGATTCAAAATTTAAAGCTTTAAATCATTTAATTTAACCAATCCGGTGTCCGTATATAATTCTCTACCCTAGGGTCAAGTGATACGGATATTTATCATTTCAATCCGCAATTTACAATGTTACGGTTATATATCATTTCAAACCGCAATCCCGAAAAATCCATAAAATCGCTCGAGTCTATCATTTCAACCCATAACGATTTTTCCCTAATCCATTGGTCATTCGGGTATGTATCATTTCAACCCATAATGAACTTGCAATATTATAACAATATAAAATGCAACATCCAGACATCCAATATCAACAAATCAAACATCATCACAATCATCATCCAAATCAATCAATAAATACCAATATAGAACTGATAATGAATAACAGGTATTTAACTGGCAATTTATATTCAATAATAAATTAAATAACGATTTAATTCAAATATATTCAAATTAACCGAGATGATGATTTAAAATATACTAACCAGTCATAAATAATTCCTAATCATATCAACAATTTAATTTAACAAACATAAGAAATTTTAGAAGTTGTGAGTGGGTCAAAACACTCACCTTTGAATTTAAATCGAATTTAAATTCAATTTAAGTCCAAAATTTGAACGGTCTCAGAATTCTTCCAAATCAGCGTCAAAATGTCCGGAATTTCAATACGATCCTAACAAAAGAAACCGCTCCCAAATCCGAGCTCGTATGCAAAAGTTACACGAGTTAGAACGATCGAAATTTAAATTAAAATAAAATAAAAGGAAGAATACACGTCACCTATGTTAACACGTCAGCACGCACAAGTTCTCCCACGCAACCCCATCTTCCAAAAACCCTACTGAGCCGCCATCGTTTATGATCAACCAACGTGTGACGCCCCACCTCTATACCCATGCTAGCCAAGGACACTACGGGGTAATGTCGTCAACTAGCATGGAGAATAAGGCTGTTGAGGAGCGACCATATGTATAATTTCTTTGTGCGAGTACCGATATGCCAGATAAAAATATGAAATCCGACATACCGATACAAACTCAAAGCTACTACACAGTGGCTGTATGGACTTCGGAAACAAATATAGAAATAAACGTAACACAAATCAGTCACAGACAATTCATATCACAAAGGCGGAAATAGATATGAATATAACACATGAAAGTGTACATCAGAGTAGTGGTCAAATAAGATCCACGATAACACAAAAGAATAGATACAAGTACAAGGCAAAAGAATATGTATACATCAAGGAGTCTAAATCTCAAATGTATACAACAAAAACTACTAAACTAGAGTAGTTAGCCAAAAGTCAGAAGATGGCTGCAGATAAGAAGTCATGAGGAAGCACCTGTAAAATCTCAGTCTGACCCGAGTATTATTTAAGAAGAAAATAATAAACGGATCAGTCTAGCTATAAATATCAGATAAAGTGATAGAATATGAGATATGATAATAAAACGTAAGATAACAAAAAGATGTCATACTATGATAAGTATACATTAGAAAACCCACAAAAGTCATACAATATCTCAAGAATCTCAAAACACAGAAAAGAACGTCATATTCTTAATTTAATTCACCAAGCCACAAATAATGACATACATATCAATGCCCATCGTAAATGCTGGTGAAACATAAATTCCAGAAATCAATATCCAGAAATCACAAGAAAGAGGATGGCCAATCCCAAACAGGAGCATGAAAGCCGGAACATTGATGCAGTGCAAACGGTACGTCCAATGAACCGGAAAGCCGAGACATCGATGTAGTACAAACGGTACATCAGATGAATCGAACATTGACGCAGTGCAAACGGTACGTCCAATGAACTGGAAAGCCGAGACATCGATGTAGTACAAACGGTACATCAGATGAATCGAATATTGACGCAGTGCAAACGGTACGTCCAATGAATTGAACAATGACGCAGTGCAAACGGTACGTCCAATGAATTGAACAATGACGCAGTGCAAACGGTACGTCCAATGAACTGGAAAGCCGAGACATCGATGTAGTACAAACGGTACATCAGATGAATCAAATATTGATGCAGTGCAAACGGTACGTCCAATGAATCGGAAAGACAATACAATTCAGAACATTGACGCAGTGCAAACGGTACGTCCAATGAATCAAAACACATTAAAAGTACTTGGGTTGCTAGCCCACAAAGAAATGAGACGAAGCTCAATAAAATGAAGTACAATCCTTCACATGGACAAAGAGACATCGCACATTGCTAGCCTAAACCATAAAATGATCATCATCGATCATCAAGAAGTGTCAATTACACTAAGCTAGTAAATATATGAGTTTAGCTTCATGTCCCATAACCACTAGCTTAACTTAAATATTTACGAACAAATTGTAGATCTCCACTAGAAAATCGTCACAAGAGTTTAAATCGAACAAGTCCAAAAATTAACCGACGAAGTAAACGCAAGCGTTTCATACCACTTGTTTTGCTAAGCCGTTTAATTATATTTTCTCATACGAATGAGGTAAAGGTTTGTATATACTAATAGATTAGAAAACGGTTTTGAAAACAAGCTTTATATTTAAAAATAGAGTTGAAATCGTCTTTGCAAAAGAGTTTGAATATTTACTACTAGTATAGAAAACCTTTATATTTTTAAAGTGACAAATCATAGAAGTGATTGTAGAAACAATCAATCATTAAAATTCACATTCGAAGACGTGAATAAAATCCAAAGAAAATCGATACCGAATCCATCAAAGTGGATGTTCCAAAAATCCCGAAGAAAAGGTCATCAAAAATCAATAATAAATGATAACAACAACTAAGAACCAACATAAATCGATAAAATTCGGAAAACCAATCAAAATGAGCACAAATAGGCAAAACAGGAAAACAGGAGCAGGTCAGTCGACTGAAATCCCTGTTCAGTCGACTGAACAATGTCCAGAAAATTCCTGGCTTCAGCTCAGTCGACTGAACAGAGGATTCAGTCGACTGAACCCAATTTCCTGCATTTCCTACCCTATAACAATTGAAGTGCAAACTCTCTCGATTTGCAACCGGACGAGCAATGACGCTAAGGGTTTACGCCAATCGACTACCCGGCCATATAAGCTCTTCGGTTTATCACCAAAAACATGATTCAACATCAAAGCCATGATTCTTTAGAGTTTTAGACTTCCAAAACACAAAAAATTGCAATGCTCACAAAACCCATCCGAATCAAAAGCAAATACACATGAAGAGGGGTTAGGAATTCATACCCAACAACCAAAGATAATTATAGTCATAGATGTGAGATAAAAATCTCACCTTTGAACCCAAAAACAATGAATGAGAAGCTTGAAGACAAGGGAAGATCAACCACACTTCAATCTCAACACAAGAAGCTTGAATCTAATCTTAAAAGAGAAACACTTCCCAAATTAGGTTTAGGAATTTTCTGAAATTGAAAGGAGAAAGAGTTGGAGAAGGAGAAGGGGATGCTTACCAATAGCTTCTTCTTGAATTTGGAGCAAGAGCAAGAATTTGCAAATGAAATTAGGGCTTAGGAATTTCCATTTCCCATCTCTCCCACCATTGTTGCTAAAGCTTGAGTATTAGGAATTAGAAATGAAGTAATGAAGAGTTGGAGTGGAGTTGGGTTGATAAAACCAGAATTGGGCAAATGGGCTGAACCCGAACCCAAAGCCCTAAGTGAAAAAGTAGCAAAATTCTACTAACTCCAAACATATCGAAGCTTATACTCAAAAAGGTCGCAAACGGCATTTTAAACTCAATGGAAGTGGTCTCGAGTCCCAATTCGACTGTTTGCAAAAAGTAGCTTTTCGGACTAAAATCCGACTAACGATGAAATATTTAAATAAAATATTTAAATATAAAATCGATAAATATGCGGGTTGTTACACAACGCCGGCGCCGATACGGCCAGCGCCCACCACCGGACCACCACGACATCTTGCCTGAGCCCGTTCGCCATGAGCGACGCCACACCATCAATGGCCGACGCTTCAATTTGCACAGCCGCCGCTTATAACCTCAAACCCTAATCGAATTCTATAGCACGATCCAACCATCAATTCAACGAGCGAACACCCCAGATCGACTTCTCTCGGTCCCCTCTACACAACCGCGCCTTCGATTTGTCGATCAGACGAAGTTGATCGACGATCAACGAACGGCCGAGGATTGATCATCGAATTCTGGGCACACAGAAACCCAGATCGAAAAACGAATCACATAATCGACTTGCGCTCGTTGGGAGCTTCAAATCGATATATGATTCGATATAGTTTGTGGAGTTTGAAATTTTGCTTTGAATTTGATTTGGAATTTGCAATTTGGGAATTAGGGTTTGTCTGCCATTGGAAAGGAGAAACAGAAAGAATTGTACGTACAGACAAATGAAAATGAGGAGTGGCTAGGGTATATAACGAGGTATTTATAGGTAGGTTGGAAATAGAGATGAATGGACAGATTTGATTATAACGGTGAACGATAAATGGCCCGAAAAGCCCGTTCTGCATCCGAAACGAAAATGGGTCATCCCATATATCAAAATAGATGTTATTGATGATTTTAAACTCAATGGAATAGGTTTCAATTCCTAATTCCATCGTATGAAGAAGTTATGTTAACATCAGCTTATTTCAAATTGATTTCAATTGATTTTGATTTTAAGGCGTTTTGAGCCCGTACGATCAAACGACAAGTCCGATCGTTCTGAAACTTGAAATCCAATAATAATTCACTGTTACGGATCCGTTGAAACTGGTTTCGTCGAAATCCGAGTCAGTGGCCAATATGGCTATATTTCAATTAATTAAATAAATAAATATTAAATTAATTTAATCACATTTTCTGCTTCAATTTTAATAATTTACAACTTCTATCCTTTTTTGATTTCTTAATCGTTTACAATAATTTAAACAAATTTAGATGTCAATTTAAAGTTGATTAATTCATCAATTTCAGTGTTTAATTTTAATTCCATTAAATTCCGAAATTATAAATTAATTTTCAATAATTCCATTTAATTGAACTTTTCATTCCATTATTCAATCATTATTACCAAATAAATGAAATTAACATTGGTTCATGATTTATTACATTAATATTCTCAAATTTCATCTTAATTTCCATTTACGTAACATTTAAATATTTAATTTCATTTATTTGCAATTAATCCAATTATTATAAGTTAAATTTCAATAAATTGATAAATCTTGATATCCATTCTTTTTATTCAACTAATTGTCATATTATGAATAAAATTAACATTATTTCCAAATATTAATTTAATTTACATCAACATAACATTTAATTACATTTATTGAATTTCATTTCCAATTTGAATTAACATGCTAAACAAATAGGTAACATACAATAGTTGTTACCGTTAACTTTTAATTACACTATAAGTTTATTACTTTCAAACAAATATTAAAACTACTTACAGAACATTGATTTCATTCAATTACTATTTATTATATTAATTCATTAATTAATTCAATGTTTACATTTGTCTTCTTATATCAAATTATATCCAAGTATAACATTTACATTATTTCATTCGTTGGAATTTCATTCAGGTTATTAACAATTAACTTACATTTATATTGTTACAATTCATCCTAGTTATTATTTCCATTAACAATTCACAAATTTTTATGTTCTTCAATATTAAATTAACAAAATCTTCTTAAATTAACAAATTTAGTTATCAAAAATTACGGGTCGTTACACTCTCCCTCACTCAAAACTTTTCGTCCTCGAAAAGGAAAAAAAAGAAGGAAGAAGAAGAAAATTAAGTAATCAATATATCTTTTTCAAAATATTAAATTCATAAACAATTAATTCACAAAATTAAATAATTTAAATAAAATATACCAATTTATAACCATTAAATCTTTTATACTCAAGTTATCAAAAGTTTGGAAAACCTTTCTCAAAATTTTATAAGTCTAAAATTTTCAGAAAATTTCGGCAGAGTCTCCTTTGTACGGAGAGGCTTGGGAGAAAATATAATATCAAATATAACAACATATATCGAAAATTTTCAAAATATTATATCCCAACAGCGGGAAAATAATATAATAACGCTAGAAAACCGTAATCCGGGAACGTAACTATTTATCGGGCAAACAACGCTTAATTATGAAACCAAATGCAGTAGCAATTTCTTCCATAACCTGTATTTTACTTATATAATCCAAAAAGAATTAATAATTATATAAAATAAAATATTTGAAGTTGTTTCAACCACTAACAAACAAATCAATATAAAACAACAATCACTTGCAATCACAACATACAATCATCATATCAAATCAATATAATCAACCTTTCATCCATAGCAAACAAACAAATGGTTTGTTCGGGTTTAGACACTTTTAATCACATAGAATGACAAATAACTACTAAGTATACCATTTAATCAACAGTCTTAGATAAAACTCAATAGATTATTCATACATCCAAACAATTAAAAGTACCCTTTCCCAAACAATCCATAAACTAAACAACCAACAGATTCTGTCATGATTTGAGTTTATTCCTATTAATTTCTTTTCACAAGATTTGTTGTTCATCCTTTTTTTATTCATTCAGTGATTACTTTATTTATTTATTACAAAATTTTATTCCCATTCATTCATTCAGCACTTATTTTCAATTACTTCCGTTTATTACTTACAAAATCTCATTTTCATTTGTTCAAATAATGTCACTTTCTTTACATTACTCTATATTCATTCATTCATTATTACTTAATGTCACTTATTTACATTCATTTATTTATAGTATTCATGTTCAATTCAATTACTTAGCATATCAATTCATTTACTTAAGTTTATAATTACTTACTTACAATACTTAATTTTCTATCTCATTTTATTATAGTAACATTTCAATTATAACTTAAGTTTATAACAACTACAACATCAAATTCCTATTTATAAAAGAATTTCATTGAACACTTTCATTATTTTAAGTTTTACTTGTATAAGGTTCCATTACATTAACATTTCAACTTTTATGATTGGTAAGTTATATAAATGTTTTTTTTAAGAATGCAATTGAAAGTTACACAAGTTTATCTCGTTTCTTTTAATTAATTTAATGTTCAATAATCATAACCTTTTTATTTACAGGTTACAAGCTTCAAATTTCTTGTGTATTTCATTTATAACTAAACATTCAATTTCTTATTTTCATTTAAAAGTTTCAATTATTAATTAGTTAAATTTCATTTCAATAATTAAAATCTCTAATTTACAGAAATTTAAGAACTAAATGCCGGGTTCCATTTCAAATCATTTAAAAAATAATAATAGATAGATGTATATACTTGCAACTTATATATCCAATTATATTTAAAACAATTTGAAATTTATATTTGTTTATCAAAATAAATCTGCAGTAAAACTACTACAGTGGCCTTCTCACTTTGAAACTCGAAAATGAACGTCGATGATGCGTGCACTCATCACCGAAATTATTTTCCAGCGACAGAGAGGGGAGTACAGAACTTATTTCTTTCCAAAATTCCTTTAAAACATTTCTTTCAAATTATATTAAAATATTTATATCAGAAAATACTTCTAATAATATTATTATTATTATATTCCAAAATCATTCGGAAGAAAAACCCCGGAACTTAAGTTCTAAATTTCCAATTTCATTTATTTTATTTTCAAATTTTATTTCCAACTAATATTTATAAATTTCACTACCTAACAAACAAATATATTACAACCAAATATATCTTTTGTAAAATTTATTATTTTATATACAAAATATACAATAGGCAAAATTATTTCATTTACCTATATTTCAAAACAAATACTGTGTCGGTCTGTCTTATTAAGTGTTTAGAAATCCCTATCGATGTCATAGCGTCCTATGCACCAACCAGAACTTATAAATACAAAACGGAACAAATTAACACAATATAAAACCTTTTATAACACTAACAAATACGCTCTCTCATATATATACTCTCAATGACTTATCATAGGGTATTACTACCCTATTAATAAAGAGTGAGACCCCACAAAGCTAAGGTTATCGCTAAACCTGGCTCTGATACCAACTGTAACATCCCGCCTTTTTGTACGCTTTAAGCAGACACGCATGCCGGCTCAAACCATACAGAAGGGCGAATTGTTATTTGGGTGAATAAGAAAAAGAGAAAGAAATAAAAAACAAAACAGAATCTCGCAGCGGAATGACAAAATATAATAATCAAATAACAGTTCATGAAGCTGTTTACAAAACATTTGATTATACTTATACAATACAGAATCAGAGTTACACATATCAGAGATAAATACATGACATTGCAGCGGAACAGTATGATGCAGTGGAATAACATAGTAAATAATACAATCTTCGTCTTTATCCTCCAGAAAGAAGTCTTCAAATCCTAAAATGCTCAGACTGACTAGAGCGAATTGAAAAGACAAAACACTCGAGTCAGAACTAAAAGATCTTATGTGAGTTAAATCAACGGTAAATAAATATGAGTGTAAACGGCGTCGGAGATGTATACGGGGTTTGACATCTCCTATCCAGTGTCTAACATGAGTGCGGTAACTTAAGAGATGTTCGGGATTCACATCTCCTAAGGATCCGTTAAACTATCTACTATGTAGTACAATACGCTATTATAATATGTCTACAGTAATATAAACTATTAAAATAGCGTTAAGGCTTTACATTTTCCACCTTAACACATTTTATATATTCCCATAGTCTATACAGTACCGTAATCTCCCCCGTGTTGGGCGTCGTCAGAGGGCACTCCATAGGTATGGTACAAAACAAACTCGTAGAAGGCGCGCTAGGGTAGGTGATACAGCACAACTAGGCAATGTCAGGGTAGATATATCAATTACACTTCTGGGCTGGTGGTAACGCATAGCAGCCACTACCGCCCACCTCGAGCCACACTCCCAAAAATCCGAGGGGTGCACCCAATCAATCACAAAGTAATAGAATGGTATCGAAGGAGTGTGTCCGATCGGAGGTGCTACCTCACTTGGCCCGTCGATTGCTCCTGTTTTAGCCACCTTATGCTAACTCATGGGTGTCAGGTCCACGTATATACCTCATATAGGATCGTCGCCACCATCCTACTTCATTCTGGAATCTCCACCGCGTACACAGTTGTTAAAGTGGTTTTCGGTATCGACAGAGAGTATGCCCATATCCGATCCCGGTCTCTTTAATAACCCATCACTTATTACACACCGGATGATTCCTTTACATTTCTAAAACCATTTCATAATTGATATCAAAATATCATATTCAATTCAACCATATCACTTTCGAAATCATTACTTACTTTCGAAATCATATTCACCTTTGAAATCATATCGCATTTGAAATCATAGTTCGATAATTTTATTTCCTTTCAAAAGTCATATTCACAATTTATACCAAATTATCGTATTCTCAAAACCATAATATTTTCGAAGTCATATTCACTTTAAAAATCGAGAATTTGAATATAAACCCATCCATTTTACTTAGTTTGGAATTTGAAAGAAAGTAGTTTAAATAGTTATAAATAGTTAATATAGATTTTAAAATAGATTAAATATAATTAAAATAGGTTAAATAGCTTTAAAATAGATTAATTAGATTTAAAATAAGTTAAAACAGGTTAATTAGTTTAAAAGTTGAAAATCTTAATAATTAAAGTCTTTAAAATAATATATTTTTAAAACAGTTTATATAAAAATATGAATTTGAAAATTTATATCAATTTAAACTATTTATTCCATTCCAGTACATTTGGACCATTTCAATATCCCAAAACCCAATTTCAAATTTTCCAATTCCAATTCTCAATAAAATATTTAATTCAATATCGCCTCCAATCCATGTTCGAAATATCGATTTAAATTACTCCAAATTCAATATATTTCAAGGTTATATTTCAACAACTTATAATAATTCAATTCTGATAAATTTCACTTTTTATTCCTAATTCAACTTTGAAATTTCAATTAAATCCTTTTTAACAATACCTTTAAACCAATTCCAATTTTTATCATAAACTTGAATTTCGATAATTATTCAATTCGTATAAATCAAATTTTTATTTCAAAATATCATTTAAAAGGATTCAAAATTTAAAGCTTTAAATCAATTAATTTAACCAATCCGGCATCCGTATATAATTCTCTACCCTAGGGTCAAGTGATACGGATATTTATCATTTCAATTCGCAATTTACAATGTTACGGTTATATATCATTTCAAACCACAATCCCGAAAAATCCATTAAATCGCTCGAGTCTGTCATTTCAAACCATAACGATTTTTCCCTAATCTATTGGTCATTCGGGTATGTATCATTTCAACCCATAGTGAACTTGCAATATTATAACAATATAAAATGCAACATCCAGACATCCAATATCAACAAATCAAACATCATCACAATCATCATCCAAATCAATCAATAAATACCAATATAGAACTGATAATGAATAACAGGTATTTAACTGGCAATTTATATTCAATAATAAATTAAATAACGATTTAATTCAAATATATTCAAATTAACTGAGATGATGATTTAAAATATACCAACCAGTCATAAATAATTCCTAATCATATCAACAATTTAATTTAACAAACATAAGAAATTTTAGAAGTTGTGAGTGGGTCAAAACACTCACCTTTGAATTTAAATCGAATTTAAATTCAATTTAAGTCCAAAATTTGAACGGTCTCAGAATTCGTCCAAATCAACGTCAAAATTTCTGGAATTTCAATACGATCATAACAAAAGAAACTGCGCCCAAATCCGAGCTTGTATGCAAATGTTACACGAGTTAGAACGATCGAAATTTAAATTAAAATAAAATAAAAGGAAGAATACATGTCACCTATGTTAACACGTCAGCACGCACAAGTTCTCCCACGTAACCCCATCTTCCAGAAACCCTACTGAGCCGCCATTGTTTATGATCGACCAACGCCGGCACCGATACGGCTAGCGCCCACCATCGGACCACCGCGACATCTTGCCTGAGCCCGTTCGCCATGAGCGACGCCACACCATCAATGGCCGACGCTTCAATTTGCACAGCCACCGCTTATAACCTTTTTATCTTCATATTGCACACTTCATTTGCTCTCAACATGAAATAAAAAACTTTTTATCTTCAAAATTTTAAATAGTAATATATTATATGAATTTAAATATCAAATCAAATTTTAGTTAACACTATATAATATATAGTTTTTAAAACTTAACAAAATTTAATCTTGTTAGCATGGTTTTTGGCAATACTGAAAATTTTAATTTTTTTCAGATATTTAATATATATATACTATTATTTAATTCAAAATTGATTATACAAATAAAATGTATGTGTGTATATATATAATATAAAATTATGGAAACTTTTTGTCTAATATAAAATATACATTACAGTTTCGAAAATAATTTTTCAAATTTTTTATTATTATTTCCATACGTTTTATTAATTTAGTATAAGTTTTTAACTAATAAATTATTTAAAATCAAAAGTTAAAGTAAAAAAATTTATCAAGGCGAAAGCAGCAGCAAAATATAGTTTTAATTATGAATTTTATTTATTTGTACATACATACACACACATATATAAATAATTATAATTAGTTATATGTTTGTATGTAATATGCATTTAATTTAATATATATATATATATATATATTAAATATATATAAATTTTAGTTTAAATTTTATATTATAAATATTCTAAATAATTTTACAACTTAATGTTTAAAATAATTTTTTAATTTAATTATATTTATTCATATATATATATATGTGAATATTTTTATTAATGTTTTATGTAAATAATTTACAACTAATATTTTATAATACTTATAAAATTAAATTTTCATATATATTTATATATATAAACAATTTTATACACATATTTACATTTAGACAATCCATTTGTATACACAATGGGCTAACATGTCAATTGCGGTATAAATCCCAGTATCTACATATGGGGATGTCAACCCATATACACATTACCCTGTTACACATGCACGCACACACATATGTGTATATGATAAACAAATAATTAAGATAATGGAAATTATATAAACTAAAACTTTATTTATAAATTTAAATAAAATATTGATTTTTTCAAACAGAAAATTTTGAAAAGTTCAAAATGAATTAGACTGCATGAGCCCATTAAAGATACAATAATGGATTTTTTTTGAAATTTACGCATTTACTCGATTGTGTGGCCCAGTTCCAAAAAAATATCCTCCATGTTTCTCTTTTAGTAAGTCAAAATCAGATCCACTCTTTTGCTCTCCCTATAGTCGACCCAAGACCAGGTCTTTAATGGATCAATTCACTTAAAAATCCATTAGTAATTAATGTTATGTAAATCCAAGTTAAATGTACATCGATATCGTATATCGATACGCACATACATAAGCTTTAAATATGCACCCAATTAATTACTAACAGCATCCAAAACATTACTAGTGGCTACCCCATTTACTAAATATACCCGTATATGAAACACAATGATAATTAATATTTCTTAAATATTAATTAATTTAATTAATTTAAAACTATCATATACTAACAAAATCGTGTGGCGTTTCGGTGGCTGGATAAATTCAGTTGTGCAACCAACAGATTTGAGTTTAGTTAGTGATTAATATTTAAACAATTCAAATATTAATGTTCATATATCACCTTAGCTAGTGATGTGACAGTTTGGCTGAATTCATTACTTACAGATCTTCATCGGTAAAATCCAAATTTTCATTTTAAACGGTAACTTTTAGTAACAATGATTTAGATACGTTATCTTCATCAAAACTATATCACTTTAGGATGTACAGAATTTGGTATTGGATCGAAGTTCAATATTATCCATATTCAACTCGATTAGTCGATAATAAATGTCATTGGTTCAATAATAACATTTACTATTAACTGTTCTACTCTGACCAGAGATTTTAACTTTGAGCGATTACGATTGACCGTGATACCAAAACCATACAATTGAGGAGACAAATTCTCTATTGAATGGTGCTTCACTTTCAATGCTTCAACTTAGACTCGACATAGTCGCTCGATGGATTGCCATGTCATTATTTAACTATAATCAAAGTAAAGTATCCACATTGATATTCCAAAGTATTCTCAAGCCGAGAGAACTTATGTAACATCATCGCTCTGAGTTTTCCTGTTTGACTTAGTTGTTATTAACCAATAGGAAATTCTTGGATGAATAATTTACGGTTATCCAATAGCTACAAGTATGTAATCCCTTGGTGCTCCAGTTGCCATGAGTAAATCACTTTTCAACATTTGGAGAGCATTATGTACTTTGGTCCTAGTGGATTTATCGATGTTCTTTCTCAAAATACCTCAATCAGGAATATTTAAAACTACATCTATTATGATAATTTTCTCATGATTATGACTATTTGTAATTAGCACATAGCACATCATTTAAGCATTTTCCAATTATAAACTTCAAATTAATTACTCAATTAATTTATCACAATATAACAAGCACATAACAAAATAAAACATCTTTTATTTCGAACAAGATCTATTATAGAGTCAGACAATATTCAATATATTACATAATTACCCCTAGGGTATACTTATAACTTTCTCAATGATAATATATATATATATATATATATATGTAATTTTATCTTGATGGAGAGCATCCTGACAAACACACCTTGATCTAAATAGATTCCTAGATCTCTACCCGAATTTGCAATCTTTGGAGTATGACCACCTAGATTTGGTACATTTTTGTTTGGTATAGGGGATAGGGAAGCTTGACTAAGGATTTATGATGGAGGTAGCGAAGAAGAAAAGGAAAGTAGGAGTAAGAAAATAGAAGTTACGAAAAGGAGTGGTATTGATTTGCTTATATGAAAGGGTATGTATAAAATACCTCACATTTTTCTCCCTTTCCAAGTCAAAATCCAAGATCACTTCTCCCTTCCTACTAAAGTCAGCTATGTTATGGCCTTAATGGACTAAATAATATCCAAAGCCCAGGTTGTCATAAATTTTATATAAATCCAATTTAAATACATATTGACATCGTATATCGATACACACATATATAACTTTTGTACATGCACCGATTAATCACTAATAACACCTAATGTTGGAACCAAGCCATTCAAAAGCGGGTTGAATGAAAGAATTACAAAATTTTCCTATTTTGGATCTATTTGGCTTATGAAGTCTAAAGAGATTTTAGATCCATCTAAAATAAAGTTTTAATTAAAATCTTATTTTTTGTAAACTGTTAAAACGAAGTTTTAAATTTAATTTGAATTTACTAGTATTATAATGAATGTATCTAATATATTCATATGCGTAAAGTGTATGTGCAACATATAAGCAGTGTGTATTTGTGTAACAGTAACATGCAAAAATAATATAAAAAGAGAAACCTTTCGTTTCTCTATCTTAACTCATATAATTAATTAAGGGATGATACGACTTTATCTATATATAATAGTAAAACATCAATTTGAAGCTTTTGAATTTACTAAAATACCCTAACATCTTTCATGGCTAGCAATTAAACAATAAAGGGCACTTTTGTACTATCCATATTTCAACAACATATGTGTAAAATGTATCTTTTCGAAATGACTAAAATATCCTTAATCACTATGTTCATTATTGTCCTTTTTCTTTCTAACGTTCTTATATACCAATGGAGCTATAATAGACATATTCCTTGTATCCTCGTCTCATATTTGTTTTATAAAAAAACAAAATTGAATTTCCTTCAAACCTAACATAACCTTAGAAGATGCAACCAACCTATCTCCTTCAACGTTGTCTCCATGCGTTGATCTAATCGTAGTTTGAAGATCCAAGAAATGGAAATCCTTTGAGTTGGAACCTTTATGAAGTAGAGAGGAAATAGAAAGGAATAATGCGCTTTGGTATGCAATTTTTCTTTGAAAGAGGAGAAACGTGAATGGAGCGCTGAGAGGTAACCATACTAAGTTTACAATTTTTTCTTTATTAGTTTATCTGCTATTTTTTAGACAGTTAAGTTAAGATGAAAGATCAGTGGTGAAGCAACAAAGTTAGATAGGGTGAACATAACACATACAAAAATTATTAAAATATGGTAAACCATAGTACTGAGAGGATTTATTTAAAAATTGTTCCTTTTTCTCTATAAATTTTGACTCCTTTGGAAAAAACAACTTTAAATGTTAGTTTCTTATAATACTTGGAATTTTTTATTATTTAATTTTTTTTTGAAGTTTTCGTCCAAATGTGTGCTTATTCATGAAAAACCCTTAAATTGACGGCAACAACGGGGCTAGGGTTTCCCTTTCTTTTTCTTCCACCGCCATCTCTTTTTTTTTTCTTTTTTCCGCTCCTCAACCATCATCCATCTTTCTTCTACTTCTCTCATTTATTCACTTCTATAAACCGTAGCTTTTCTCGTTGCTGCCCTTGGTGTGATATTTCTTCCCTTCTCGCGATTGTGCTTTTAATTCCAGATCTGTGTTCATTGCGAGCTCAACTGTCGGATCATATTTTAATTGATCCCTCCTTTAGGCCTCTGCCCCACTTGCATTAGTTTGCCTAGCCTTACCTATTACCGCCGGACGTGACCCGAAGTTCCAGGCCAGTGCGGTTGTGGTTTACGGTCGTATGTTTGGCCCGTGTACCCAGATTTTGTGTGCATATGTGGGTAGCTTCAGGTTTGTTATTTCTAGAAGTTGGTAGTTTTTTGGCATATTTGCTTGGCATTAATGATTAGTTTGTAAGTGATCTTTCTAGTAGTTGAATTGTGTTGTATTTTGCTACTGCGAGCCACTTGGATGTTGAAGCCTCGCATCTTTTCATATCCACCATCTCGCTCCATGGAGACTGTCATGTGCAGCTGGTGTGAGCCGCTTTTGGTGGGGTTTATTGTGTTTTATAGTCCATTTAATTGATGTTTCTTGGTGGGCTTGCCGTAGCTTAAGTTACTTCTGTTGTTCTCTCTACTAGATCAATGATGTGAATATGGGTGGTCTTCTTGGCTACTCTTCCTGTTATTGTTTTTCTTGGATGAAGTGTGATTCCGCTTTGGTCATTGATTTGTGTATTGTGTCATGTTTTATCCATCTGGTGAAATCTGAAAGTCAAGTAATTTTTGTTTGTTGCAGTATTTGGCCTCTTGAGTTTGGTGATCATCTCGTTTGGAATTTACTGCCTTCCTTTTTGGTCCTTGTGGCTGTGGGAAATTCAAGTAGCTTTTCTCTACCTTTGCAATATTTGGAATTTGGGATGTTGCACTTATTCCTTTTGGAATTGAAGTCTATAAACACGTATATTTGTATTGTTCAGTCTTTTGTGTTATGGTGCTTGTAGTTGTAATTAGTAGCCGTTGAGGCGTTTATTCCTAACACCCATGCTTTAATGTTATATAGGGGTTGGTGGTCCATCTTAAAAAACGTTAGGCCATAGGCCAATCCTTGTTGGCTTTATATATATATATATCATGTAGTAGGTAATAAATTGAAATTTTAGAATGGACTAGAATAGTAGTTAAATAATGTGAAACTTTTTATATACAGAATTTGGAGTGTTAATCTTTTTAGTAAATGTAGAAAGAAACTACCAGGATAGCCTAAGATATAGAACTAGGAAAATAAAATGAGCCAACACAGCAACATGCTTGAGTTCACATAGGGCAGTTTTTAAAATTTAGCTAGGGCCAAAACTAGTAAGTTGATTTTTGTAAAAGAAAATAAAAATTTTCAGGTGGGGCCTTGGTCCTAACTTACATTCTACCCCTGTGAAAGATGCAATTGTCTTGAAACTAAGTTAAGGATAACTACAACGGTTTGGTAATTCATATTATGCAAACCTTGCTTCGAACATGTGGGAAAATCTTCTTTAATTTTATGTGAAATTACATGACCCAAAGGTCCCAGTCGTAAATGAAGTATCAAGTATAAACTTAATGTCTTTAATACAATGGAAGAGCAACTCTATTTATTGTTTAGGTTAGGACATGTGTTATATAGATTTCAACATTAAGTGTATGTAGTACAAGTGGTACTAAATTGATGGGTGTATGCAACTGATATAAATAATTATACATAATCACATATATGTTTTGGAGCAAGATGTACGAATCTTATTATCTAGTGTGACAATAAATAATAGTTCATAAGATTGAATTGATTTAACCATTTAATTTAAGCTTACCTAGAGAAATTGCTACATTCATCATGTTGAAATTCAATGTTCTTACCCCTGTAGTAGCTGTAAAATGCTAAATTTTCCATTCGAGCGAGTTTATTTTATTATGCATTCAAATTGGAAAAAAATTCTAAGCTACTTTTTCCATGTGAGTTCAAATGTTTGCTGTGATATGAGTAACTACAATGTCTAACCACACAATATATCCACTACCAATTTTCCCCATGTGTTCAATATCACCTATGTATGCATTACTAATAGGAAGACCTTATTAACCGAATAAAAAACATCATTGTGTGTGTAATATCCCAAAAAATCTAAATAACTTATATTCAAATATAGAGATTATATAAATATTTAAATTTTGGATTAAATATTAATTAAATGGATTTAATAGGCTTATTTAACTCCTTTTAATTAATAAATAATAAAGATGAATTTATTTTGTAAATTTATTTACAATAATAAATAGTTCGAGTAAATAACAAGAAAATCATTTGTTAATAAAAAACGACTTGATTTTTAATGACGTATTTTTAAATGAAGCTATATTATTTTTCCATAGTTTTAAATTTGGAAAATATTTAAATCTTCATTTGACGTATTTTCAACAAACGATGGTATTTTTGAAATTTTACAAAATGAGAAAACTAGTATATTTTATTATTATTTTGTGATTGTATCGCATTTCTGTACGCGATCGTATTTTTGTTTTGTCATTCATGGTTCATACATGAACGAAATTCTATGTAGCATCGTATCGAAATTGTAGAATAAACAATACCCTACATAATAAAATTCTTTATTCTTAACTTTTCTACACGTTTTCATTTTTCCTCTCTCCTTTTCAATTGCCAGTAAACAAAATTAAATGTCCACCATCTTCTAAAATCATAATCGAGTAATTTAATCAACGAAAAAATATAAAGTTTGATTCTCTGAACTTGTGAGGCCAAGAATCCATGTGAGTTTGAGTGGTTATGGTCGTGTTTGGGGTGATGGTCGTGGATAGGCAGTAAACTAGGGTTCCACTTAGTCGAAAATTCATGCGACGATTGGCGAATCGGGGATGGCCGATGCATTCTCCTTGTTGAAAAGAACCTCCCCACCCATTTGCAGCAACCCCGATGCCCTAGGGTGAATCGCATCCTCTCGGACTGTAGTAAGTCAAGCCCAAGTCGCATTCTGTTCTAGGCATTTGAGCGTGTATTCGGTGGTTTGGTTGGTGAGGGGGAGTGAAGAGAAGCACGTCGGTGAAGGTGGTAGTCGATTTCATCGACCGGAGCAAGAAAAAAGGATGAGAGAAGGTGTGGTATTAGAGGGTTTGTGCATATCTGCTCATGCATGCACTGAAGGTAGTGTTAGATTGGGGAGGAAGAGAGATTAGAAGGTTAATTAACATTTAAATTGGTAATTAGTGTAATTTAATTGTTTTAATTAATCCAATAACTTACGAAATCGATATCTACCTCATCGGATTTGGATGTAGTATTTGCGTTGGACTTGTATCAATGTTATCCATGCATTGAAGTTGGATTTGTTGAATTTGGAGCTAGCTGAATTTTGAGCTAAAATCGAACGCCGTTCAATTTTAGATCAAACCGGAATGTGAAAGCGTCAACTCGAATTATTGTGAGTTTACCCACCTCTAAATAAACTATACGAGTGTTGTTTTAGATTATTTTTGAATGCTTGGATGATGGTTTATATATTGTTGTTTGATTGTTTGTTTGGATTTGATTTCCGCTTGAAAGCGGATGATATAAATAACCAGCGTGTCGCAGGGAACAAAAGCAAAAGGAAGTCAAAGTGTACTTAGCCAATAGGTCGCTGCGGAATACTTCAAAATACACATACATATGTGTGATTTACAAGGAACAGTTGTAGAGAGACCCTAAGAGATTTCTCATCAATATTTATTTACTTATATTTTAATGTTGCTTTTATTGATGTTTGGTTTAAATATTTGTGACATACTTTTTGATTTGTGTAAGTGTCGCTATAGCGATTATCGCTATATCCTCACTCATGAAATATCATCTCCTTAAATCTTGGTGTATGTTGAACTTGCGCTTGTATTTTTACAAAAAATGTTTGGTCGCTTTTTTGCGCTTTGAAAGTTGTTTTAACTATATTTTCAAGTATTTTGAAATAAAGGATAAGTGTTGTTATAAAAAGATTATAAATTGATTAATTATTTTTTGGGATAATTAATGTTGTTTTAAATTTATAAAAAAATTATAAATTTGATTAATTTTCTTTTGGGATTATTAATTTGTTTTGGATTTATAAAAAGATTATAAATTTGATTAATTTTCTTTGGGATAATTAATATGGTTTTAAATGATTTTTCTTCTTTAATCCTTTAAGTGATCTTTTCTAACGTATATTTAAGTGTTTTAAAATTGGTTTGAAATTTATATATATTTTAAATGATTTAATATAAATTATTGAAGAAGAACTTTTATTTTGAAATAAGGAAAAGAGATGGTTTTAAGATCTTAATATATTTTAGACTTGAGATTTTCCTGGTAATATTTGAAATGGATGATTTAAATTATATATTAAGTGTTTTTTGAGTTTATTGAAAAGTGAAAAGAAAGCATGGATTTTAATATCATTGATGTGATAAATGTTTTCAGGGAATTGAGAAAAGAATTTATGGATCATAACACTTTTGTTATAATAAATGGTTTCGCAAAGTTATTAAGAAAACTTGTTACTTGACTTATAGATGTTGATATTCTTAAATCTTTGGAGGAGTTTTGTTTTAAAGATAATAATAAATTTTATAAATGATATTTTATAAATGAATAGATCTTTGAAAAGGAAGGTTTTAAAGAAAAAGCCAAGCGTAACTGCTTTTATGTTTATAATAAACAATGTTTTAATGACATTTGTTTTTGACCCTTCTTTTTAATACACTTCGAAATATAATTTTCTCTTTAAAAAGAATATTTTAGAGAGTGTTTTTAAAGTGTTTTACAAATATTTACGATGTGAAAATTAAGCACAAGTGTGAGTCAGTATAAACTTTTTTATTGACTATCGGTTTCACTATCCTTTTTTATTCTCGATATTTGATTTATTGACTATCGATTTCCCTATCCTTTTTTGTTTCGTCATCTAAGGCGATTTGTTACTCATTTAAATGTTGATATCCTTTGTTGGAAATGACTAAAACCAAAGAGCGAGTGGTAGCCAAGCTATGTGGGGTTGCTCATATTGGGTATCTTCATATCTACGCTAGAATGGATTTGGTGGTATGCATGCAGAGATGTGAAATACTTGGATTCTCGGTAAGGTTGGCGGGATCCGGATCAGATATGTCTAAGAGTAATCGTAGTTATCAAGTATATTTTCTAGAGATATACTTTCGGTAAAGGGAGCAACCTCCTATTCATTATTGAAAATTTTCCCTTTCCTTATTTAATTCAAATCTTTGAATTATTTTCTTAATTACATCGAGAAGTGTGTGGAGCTCTTCTTGATGTTTAATTATTTATGTCCATTCTTTAAGTTCGGATTCTGATCCTGTTTAGGCCCATTCATTCAAGTTTGGGTTTTGTTCTAATTTGTTTCCATCCTTTCTTGTTTGGATTGTCGTTCTTATGAGGTAAAACCCATTCCATGTTTAGTGGCGTGGTCTCACAGAATAATTATATGTTAACATATTTCTTGAGTTTTCTCACGTCGGCTTTCCGGACTGATTTGGGTGTTATTTTGTTATAATGCTTGGGTCAGACCGAGTTTTTTTCCAGGTTGTCATCGATGGGACATGAAGCTCATGGAATAGAGCCGGATGTTCACCTGCCATAGTATTCTTATTTTCCACTTTATTATTATATATACCCATCAGCGATTGTAAGGTCGGGAAGCTATAACTGTCAAGGCTAATAAGGTTTTTTTTAACTCTGATGTACCATGTATTTTAGAGAGACAGTTTTTACTGTCTTTGTTACATTATATACGATCCTTCCGTTGTAAGACTTTGTTTCTTCTGTTCTATTTCTTTTAATTTACCCTAACAATCTGTCATTCAGGTACTTGGATGCACGGCATTTGAATATGGTGGACATATTAAGTGCCATCTTTCAAGGGTCGAAAAAATAGGTCTTTACGTTTGGCATCGGAGCTGAAGATTAAGCAGAACTTGGCTGTGGTGGGGTAAACTCATTTGAGATAGGGTAAGTGACACCCTAGAATGTGTTTGAGTGTGTGTGTGTGTATACACACAAGAGTGTATTTGTTATTGCTATAAAAACATATTGTGTTAATTGGTCTGTAATATTGAATTTTGAATTCTGGCCAAGACGTGGGATGCCACTGTGTCGATAGGAATTTCAAAACACTTAAACAAGGCAAACAGACATGATATTGATTTTTAAAAATTAGGTAAATGAAATATTTTACCTAGGATTATATATTTTATATATATAAGAAATAATTTTCAAAATTGTATGATTATTTATGGTGTGTTGTTTGTTAAAATGCGATAATATTTCTTTATTACCATTGTTGTTTGATTTGTCATGCTCGGGTTGTTTAGGAGCATTGTGTAACAACCCGGGGTTTCATAACAGATGATTATCGTCAAATGACGATTTAATTTGTAAGACAATTGCAATTGGAATTTTATTCGGGTTGAAATTCGTTTGTAAAAATTGTTAAGTGCTTTTATCAGTGTAAATTCTTTTATAAAATGGTTCTTGGAGTTTTTATATCTAGTAGAAATTCTTTTGAAATTTGTTAAAGGGTTTAGGGGCTTTGAACTAAATAGTAGCCCATGTTTTAATGGACGCCGTGAAAATTCACAAGGCTAATACCTGTTTCCCCAAAATTCTTTTTCTCATTTTTAAACCCTAAGAATAAGCTTACGAAAGAAAATAAATGCCGGCCGAGTTCATTCATCCTCGTCCCCAAGTTCAAAAATTAGGGCATTATAGAAATTGAAGCAGCGCCTATTAGTTGATCGACACAGTGGGTTCGCGAGAAAGCTATGGCTGCTAGGATTATCTCGATCGAGAGCTTCGTCGATCTATGGTTTGGGAATGAAGGGCTATGTGAAATCGAGGGCGCCAAACACTTAGTGATGCCACGACTTCAGATTTCGTCGATAAGGTGAGTGAATTATTCACTCACATCTAATTGAAATCCCTGCTTTTGTTCAATTCGAATTTACTGATCATTGTGTTCGATCGAGAGGAATTCGACTTCGTCTCGGTCATTCAATTTTGTTTCGATGTTGATGTTGTTCGATTTATGCTCTAGTTGTATTTTTATTGCTGTTCGTAGTGAAGTATGGTATTCTTGTTGCTTTACGGTTTATAATTGCACGTGTCCTGTTTGCTTCACTATGTTGTTTACTACTACATACCACTGCATTTTCATCACTGCCTATTGGGTGTACAAGTTATTTGTTGGTCTGTAACTTCATGTTACATTGACCAGCTTGGCTTGTATTTATATCTTTCGATGGTTTAAACTTGTACAATTGAGTTCACTGTGCACTGTTGAGTAGTATATGCAGTTCTTTAGTGTGTGCAATTTGATTCTTGAGCTGTCTTGGCTCTGACCATATTTCTATTGACCTTACTGTGATGATGATTTCACTTTGCTTTAACTTTGGTTGTTGCATCTATATCACTTGAATTGTGAAAATATTTTTGATGAAAACTTAGTTGACTTTGCATTTGCTTTACGCACTCGACTTCGGACAGTATCTCGGCAGTTAACTTGACTGCTGTACCATGTTATTTGAACTTGACTTAAGTATATTTGACGTTGGTTCATCATTGTAGTTGCACTGCTCTTTATAGTATATTTAGATGTCTTCACTGTTGAGTGATGCCTTCTCCATGCATTCATGTCTCAGGGATGCATCAGGTTGTTCACTGGGTTGGTTCTTGTGGACTCTGTCATCTTCACATTCAGTTTGCCTGTTCATTGTAGTTTGTTTTGTGTACTAACATGTGTTCGAGCCTTTTTCACATTTTTGGTTCATATTGCATCCACTTGACTCATTATTGTCGTGTGCTGTGGTGCCATCCGTTTGGTGCTCTCACCTCCACTCGGCTGTCTTCACGTAGTTTGTACCAACGCCGTTGCGCACTTGGTCATTGTAGTCACTGAGGCGTTTAGTTTGCATAATTCATGCTGCCTGGTCATTTTTCTATGTTGTCACTGCCCTTGCGGGTTCAGACCTGTAGCATACATGTGCCATTACTTGGTGCAGTTGCATACATTTTATTATATTCATTTCATAATTGATGTTTCAATTAATGGGTCGTATTATCATACTCTTGGTGGTATTTGGTGGCATACCCATCACTGCACCATTCGGTTGTATGTGAATTTATGCTCGACAGTTTTAAGTGGTTTCATGTAGGATCTTGTGGTGGCTGCAGTTTTTGGTTGCAGTTTGCCCTCGTATTCGTTTTGCAGTTGCTCCTTTTGGACTTGCATCGCATTGATGAAATTAGATTGTTTTGAAATCACTTGAGTTGAATCCAGCTGGCCGCTCGGATTTGACCTTGTGTTGATCCCTATTTTATACTAGTGGCGAGGCAGTGCACGCATGCGTGTACTGCAGCCACACGGTATTGATGTTTTAATTGTTATTTCAATTGTTTGAATTGTTTTGTGTTCAATTCAATATTTGGGAATTGTATTTGATTCATTTTGATTTGAGTTGGATTTGTTGGCTTTTGGATTGCTGATTTGTCGTTTTACACTGTTTAGTGTTATATTTGCCGTTATCCAATTCTCGTATCGAGAGTTGGATATACGAGATTTCCGAGACTGTCGTCTATTTGATATTGATTATTATTGCTTCTGTGCATTAATAACTGAGTTTGAATTAGACTGACCCGTGTATTATTTTCTTTTGAATGTAATACTCGGGTCAGACCCGAGTTATTTCAGGTTGTAGATTTCCTTCTTTGAGTTGCTGTTCGGGATTTGAAGACTTTTCACATCTTCTGAAGTTGTCAGTGTCATTTTGTAGTAGTCGTGTCATTGTATAGAACGATATGTATTCATGTATATTAGTCGATAATGTACTTGTATATATAACTTCTAGAGTCGACAGTTGTAGTTGTATCATATGTATCGTGTCAACTACATTGTAATTGACATCGGTTATATATATATATGAGATTTTTGTTAATCTGTGTTCCGCATTTATATTATCTGTGTTATTGTTATATCTAATGTCCTAAACTATTATGAACTATCGTAGTTTGTTTTATACTGATAATTGGATATGTCGATGGGAGTAAATAAATAATAGATGAAAAATAAAAGTATATATCACTCCTATCGAGATAACCAATATTAGTGTAAGGCCAATTACGGATGGTCGCTCCTATCCAGCCTTATTCTTCGTAATAATAGACAGTATTTTTTTAATACTCTTTGTTATTATGAGCATAGAGGTGGGGCGTTACAGTTGGTATCAGAGCTTGGGGTTTATGGACATAATATAAAACATAACTTGGATAGAACATATGTTACAACTATTGGTCGATGTTTTATTTGTGATTTGAGTCAAAACTAAAGTTTTGAAATTTTGATGAAAGTTTTTAAATATCTTTATTAAAAAAAAAGTGGAATTGTGTTTTGTTGTTTTGATTAAATTGTGTTCTATTTATCAGAGTGCGCAGCGGAATTAGTGACACTGTCTTCGCTAAGTACAACTGATAATCTTTTTGATTTAAAAATCAAAATACGAAATTGATAGGAATTTCATTTGCTGTTTACATAGCTGTAATTATTTTGTTTCTTTGGGAATTTCGAATTCGAATTGAGGATTCGAAGAAATTACAGTTATGTGATTTTTGTTGAAATTTCCGCTAGCTTTCTTTTGTACTAATCATCTATTGATTAGCTTTTGCTATTTTGAGTTGTCTTCACTGAAGATACACTCTAATGATTTCCTTGTTTATATTGAATGTGCGTGCAAATGAATTGCACGTTACTGCATTTATTTTACATTGAACCGATGCTAGGTTATGAAACGTATTTTGTTGCCGTTATTTTTATAACGGGATTTTTACACCAATGCTAAATTTTTGAAGCACGGTGTTTTGTGGCATTTCGATGAATGAAAATTCTCTGATATTACATTTTGATGTAAATTGTTTTGATGTGATTTTGACGTTTTAAAATTACTGTCGCTTTGGCTTCAGTAACCGTCAAATTTTAAAAAGTGGATTTTCAAGCGGTTATTCCGCAATGTTGTTTTGTGACCGTTTTTACGGTATTTTGAAAAGTACAATTTCCTTATCGAAATTGTTACTGATTTGCTGTTTTAATCACGTGATTGGAAAATCGTTTTAAAAATGAAAATTGTTTTATAAATTTTTAACGATTTGCGTTTTCAAAAGAATGAGAAAGCGACTTAAACGATTCAGCAAAATCGAGGATTATGACCCCTTTCTTTTACTGTTTCGCTTAACTCCGGACTTGTCCAGTTGAGAATGTAAATTGTTATTTTTACAAAATAAATAAAATTGTTTTCAGAAATTTTACAGTTTGCGATTTCAAAAGGATGAGAAAGCGATTTAAACGTTTCAGCAAAATCGAGGACTATGACCCCTTTCTTTTACTGATTCGCTTAATTCCGGACTTGTCCGTTTGAGAATGTAAAGTGTATTTTTACAAAATACACAATTTTGCACTTTCAAGGAAACGATGAAGTGATTTAAACGATTTAGCAAAAGTGCGGAGTATGGAACCACACTTTTACTATTTCGGTTAATTCCGGACTCGTTAATTGAATATCTGTCGTTTTGATGATTTTGATGATTTCACACTTTCAAGGAAACGACGAAGAGAATTAAACAATTTAGTAAAACTCATGGTTATGGGACATGTGCGTTTGCTATTTTGGTTAATTCCGGACTCGTTAATTGAAATATTTTGATGCTTTCGTGTGCTTTCGAGCCACTATGTTGGACCTTCGGGTCAAATACCAGTACTAGACCTTCGGGTCACTCTGCGGACCTTCGGGTCATTTGTTGGGCGCCAAAAATTATGTTGAGTACTTGGTAGGCTTCGGCCATTTGTTGATGCACGTGCGGCGAATTAAAAACTCGCCATCTGATGGGATCGATCCAAGCTTTTATGTTGATTTTCTAGTCTTCTTAATTGATTTCTAGATATTTGTTGTTTCCAATTATCTGCAGGTAATTGGATATTTGTTGATATGAGTTCTGATTATCGTTTTTGATAATCGGATATTTGTTGTTTCTAATTATCGCTTGTGATAATTAGATATTTGTTGATATGGGTTCTGATTATCGTTTTCGATAATCGGTTATTTGTGCTTTTAATTATCGCTTGAGATAATTAAATATTTGTTGATTTGAGATTTAATTATCGCTTTAGATAATTAAATATTTGTGATTTGAGATTTATTTATCGCTTTAGATAATTAAATATTTGCTGGTTTGAGATTTAATTATCGCTTTTGATAATTAAATATTTGTTGATTTGAAACTTCATTATCGCTTTAGATAATTAAATGATTGCCGATTTGAAATTTGATTATCGTTTTTGATAATCGAATATTTGTTGAATTTGAAATTTGATTATCGTTTTTGATAATCGAATATTTGTTGAATTTGAAATTTGATTATCGTTTTTGATAATCGAATATTTGTTGAATTTGAAATTTGATTATCGTTTTTGATAATCGAATATTTGTTGAATTTGAAATTTGATTATCGTTTTTGATAATCGAATATTTGTTGAATTTGAAATTTGATTATCGTTTTTGATAATCAAATATTTGTTGAATTTGAAAGATGATTATCGTTTTTGATAATCGAATATTTGTTGAATTTGAAATTTGATTATCGTTTTTGATAATCGAATATTTGTTGAATTTAAAATTTGATTATCGTTTTTGATAATCGAATATTTGTTGAATTTGAAATTTGATTATCGTTTTTGATAATCGAATATTTGTTGAATTTTAAATTTGATTATCGTTTTGCTAATTTGATATTTGTTGATTTGTTTTCTAACTATCGTTTGGATTATTGGTTGTTTGCTGATTTTATTGATATGAGATTTTCTAGTCTCCAATTGATTCTAGAGTATGCTAATTTGCTGTTTTCTATCTATCTCTATCTCTATTGATAGTTAGCTTTTGTTGTTTTTCTAATTATCGTATCGATGATTAGACATTGTTGCTTTATGACTCTTTGTATTTTAATTATCTAGTTGATAATTGAAGATTGCTGGTAATTGTGTTTATCCAGTTTTACTGTTTTCTGATTATCTATTGATAATTAGGCTTTGTTGAGAATTTGTGAATTTCTTTTATGGAATTAAAAGATTTTTTTTGGTATTTGTGTTCTCGATTCTCATTTGCTTGCGTAACCAGTTTATGGTAGAAAAAATAATTGTTATGGACGACTTTAAATTATGAAAATTGCGGGGACGCAATTTTTATAAGGGGGGGAGTCTGTAACAACCCGGGGTTTCATAACAGATGATTATCGTCAAATGACGATTTAATTTGTAAGACAATTGCAATTGGAATTTTATTCGGGTTGAAATTCGTTTGTAAAAATTGTTAAGTGCTTTTATCAGTGTAAATTCTTTTATAAAATGGTTCTTGGAGTTTTTATATCTAGTAGAAATTCTTTTGAAATTTGTTAAAGGGTTTAGGGGCTTTGAACTAAATAGTAGCCCATGTTTTAATGGACGCCGTGAAAATTCACAAGGCTAATACCTGTTTCCCCAAAATTCTTTTTCTCATTTTTAAACCCTAAGAATAAGCTTACGAAAGAAAATAAATGCCGCACGAGTTCATTCATCCTCGTCCCCAAGTTCAAAAATTAGGGCATTATAGAAATTGAAGCAGCGCCTATTAGTTGATCGACACAGTGGGTTCGCGAGAAAGCTATGGCTGCTAGGATTATCTCGATCGAGAGCTTCGTCGATCTATGGTTTGGGAATGAAGGGCTGTGTGAAATTGAGGGCGCCAAACACTTAGTGATGCCACGACTTCAGATTTCGTCGATAAGGTGAGTGAATTATTCACTCACATCTAATTGAAATCCCTGCTTTTGTTCAATTCGAATTTACTGATCATTGTGTTCGATCGAGAGGAATTCGACTTCGTCTCGGTCATTCAATTTTGTTTCGATGTTGATGTTGTTCGATTTATGCTCTAGTTGTATTTTTATTGCTGTTCGTAGTGAAGTATGGTATTCTTGTTGCTTTACGGTTTATAATTGCACGTGTCCTGTTTGCTTCACTGTGTTGTTTACTACTACATACCACTGCATTTTCATCACTGCCTATTGGGTGTACAAGTTATTTGTTGGTCTGTAACTTCATGTTACATTGACCAGTTTTGCTTGTATTTATATCTTTCGATGGTTTAAACTTGTACAATTGAGTTCACTGTGCACTGTTGAGTAGTATATGCAGTTCTTTAGTGTGTGCAATTTGATTCTTGAGCTGTCTTGGCTCTGACCATATTTCTATTGACCTTATTGTGATGATGATTTCACTTTGCTTTAACTTTGGTTGTTGCATCTATATCACTTGAATTGTGAAAATATTTTTGATGAAAACTTAGTTGACTTTGCATTTGCTTTACGCACTCGACTTCGGACAGTATCTCGGCAGTTAACTTGACTGCTGTACCATGTTATTTGAACTTGACTTAAGTATATTTGATGTTGGTTCATCATTGTAGTTGCACTGCTCTTTATAGTATATTTAGATGTCTTCACTGTTGAGTGATGCCTTCTCCATGCATTCATGTCTCAGGGATGCATCAGGTTGTTCACTGGGTTGGTTCTTGTGGACTCTGTCATCTTCACATTCAGTTTGCCTGTTCATTGTAGTTTGTTTTGTGTACTAACATGTGTTCGAGCCTTTTTCACATTTTTGGTTCATATTGCATCCACTTGACTCATTATTGTCGTGTGCTGTGGTGCCATCCTTTTGGTGCTCTCACCTCCACTCGGCTGTCTTCACGTAGTTTGTACCAACGCCGTTGCGCACTTGGTCATTGTAGTCACTGAGGCGTTTAGTTTGCATAATTCATGCTGCCTGGTCATTTTTCTATGTTGTCACTGCCCTTGCGGGTTCAGACCTGTAGCATACATGTGCCATTACTTGGTGCAGTTGCATACATTTTATTATATTCATTTCATAATTAATGTTTCAATTAATGGGTCGTATTATCATACTCTTGGTGGTATTTGGTGGCATACCCATCACTGCACCATTCGGTTGTATGTGAATTTATGCTCGACAGTTTTAAGTGGTTTCATGTAGGATCTTGTGGTGGCTGCAGTTTTTGGTTGCAGTTTGCCCTCGTATTCGTTTTGCAGTTGCTCCTTTTGGACTTGCATCGCATTGATGAAATAAGATTGTTTTTGAAATCACTTGAGTTGAATCCAGCTGGCCGCTCGGATTTGACCTTGTGTTGATCCCTATTTTATACTAGTGGCGAGGCAGTGCACGCATGCGTGTACTGTAGCCACACGGTATTGATGTTTTAATTGTTATTTCAATTGTTTGAATTGTTTTGTGTTCAATTCAATATTTGGGAATTGTATTTGATTCATTTTGATTTGAGTTGGATTTGTTGGCTTTTGGATTGCTGATTTGTCGTTTAACACTGTTTAGTGTTATATTTGCCGTTATCCAATTCTCGTATCGAGAGTTGGATATACGAGATTTCCGAGACTGTCGTCTATTTGATATTGATTATTATTGCTTCTGTGCATTAATAACTGAGTTTGAATTAGACTGACCCGTGTATTATTTTCTTTTGAATGTAATACTCGGGTCAGACCCGAGTTATTTCAGGTTGTAGATTTCCTTCTTTGAGTTGTTGTTCGGGATTTGAAGACTTTTCACATCTTCTGAAGTTGTCAGTGTCATTTTGTAGTAGTCGTGTCATTGTATAGAACGATATGTATTCATGTATATTAGTCGATAATGTACTTGTATATATAACTTCTAGAGTCGACAGTTGTAGTTGTAT
Source organism: Allium fistulosum (assembly GCA_030737815.1). NCBI lineage: Eukaryota > Viridiplantae > Streptophyta > Magnoliopsida > Asparagales > Amaryllidaceae > Allium > Allium fistulosum. The sequence continues at coordinate 335,752,368 of CM060906.1, forward strand.
CATATGTATCGTGTCAACTACATTGTAATTGACATCGGTTATATATATATGAGATTTTTGTTAATCTGTGTTCCGCATTTATATTATCTGTGTTATTGTTATATCTAATGTCCTAAACTATTATGAACTATCGTAGTTTGTTTTATACTGATAATTGGATATGTCGATGGGAGTAAATAAATAATAGATGAAAAATAAAAGTATATATCACTCCTATCGAGATAACCAATATTAGTGTAAGGCCAATTACGGATGGTCGCTCCTATCCAGCCTTATTCTTCGTAATAATAGACAGTATTTTTTTTAATACTCTTTGTTATTATGAGCATAGAGGTGGGGCTTTACACATTGACTATTGTTTGTTGATTATTGATTTATGCTTAACTAGTTTATGAGTATTTATTGTTTTGATAATTATGAGTATAGTAAAATGAACCCCTTATGAATTAAGTTTCACAGTTTGACTCTAAGGTGTCGATGAAAACATTATGCTAAAAGTCATCTTTTAATAATGTTGAGTTAAAAGTAGAACTTTTAATAAAAGTTGTTTAATATAATCTAAACGTGAAGATAAAACATTTAAAGGATAAATATTAATAAAAATTTTATTATAATAAAGAAGAATGATTATACTATATGATGATTTTAAAAAGTACATTTTATATGAGTATGATATATTAAATGATTTATAAAGGGTATTCTAATAAGTAAAAGTTTTTGAGAAATTCCGATATTGCTTGAAATGATTTCAAAAGGATTTTTGAGAAAAGTAATGGCAGTATTACTTGGAAATATTTGTAAGTATAAATATTGCAAAGGGAATTTATAATAAAGATAAATTTTCTTTGGATAGTTCGAGGAAAACATCTCGATTAGTTTTGTGGTAATTTGAATAATCTTCTAAGTGACGCTCAAATATTTGCGTAGGCGAACGTTGTAGTGCACTTAGTAAATTATTCTCTTTATCATTGTGCGATCGAAATAAGTTCGAGTCTGAACAAACCCAAAGCGAGTGTTAGTGAATAAACTGTTAAAGTTATTTTATATATAGAAATATATGTAGTATGATTTCAAAAAGGGTTTTGAAATAAAAACCAGATATTTAGTTCTCATGTTTCCTTAAAGGAAATTGATTTAAAATAAAAAGGTATTTTAATAAATTAATTTTTTTAACTCTTGGATAGAAGAGAGATAATTTAACTTAAGTTTTTAAATGGTTTAAAGTGGATATGATGGTTTTAATAAGCGTTGTTTTATTAAAATCGTAGTTTTTTTTAAATATCGAAGTCGTAAAAATGATTTGATATTATTGGGCCGACTAAATAAACATCTTTACCTTAAGGATGTCTAAGAAAAGTAGACTTTCAGATTGAGTTTGGATATCAACATCCTACTCTTCTTAGCTACTTACCTGACTGGATAGGTAAAGATGTTGAAGTAGTCGACTTAGTTTTAAGACCCATATTTTGTTTGGGCCTCCATTTGAATTTTGAAATAATAATAATAATAAATAAAATTGACATTTTGTATATACTCTTAGGATGTAAAAGAGTATCATATAAGTAAATAAAAGTGGTGTAAATTTTTAATTTTATGTTTTATAAAGATGTGTCTTTATAAAATGTTTATAAGCTTAAGGGAAAATTTATGAATAATTCATAAATAATTTTAGTATTGAATGAAATACAATAAATGAAAATGAAAGTGATTTAGAAAAAGATTGGTAGTTAAGAAATCAATAAGAGTAAGTACATAAGTTATACATAGACCATTTTATTCACATGGTTCTTGATCTAGGATTCGAGTATATAACTTCGAGGTGATTCACACCAGCCCGAAAAAGGATTTCTCACTTGATTCTTGTCAGCAACCACCTGATTCGGATTTTTGGTATGATAGTGAGGTTTTCTATCGTATTATATGGCTATGTGAGAGGACGAAGGTTTCTAATCAAGGAACATGATCAGGGTTCGCACTAGGGAGGTCAGATGAGCGATACTAGTTCGGAAGCAAAGTTTATGTATTCGAGCAAGTGGTCGGATCAGATATTGCGTATGGATGATTTATGTACATCATAGGGGCTTAATTATATTTGTATACTTTGTTTTGTGGCTTATGAAATTTTAGGAGTGACTATCAATTTTATTCGAGGGAGCTTAAATAATCTTCTAAGCAATAACCGAAGGCTGATGAGCGTAATGGTACACTTAGAAAATTATCTATATCCTTGGACAATCGAGAAAGTTGTAAACCTGAGCAAAATTCTAAATCTTGTTTGTTAGTCATTTAACATTTTAAATAACTTTAAGTGATATTTCTTTATGGAATTTGATTTGATTGATAGTGTGATTTTATATACTATGGTTTATAAAGTCAGAATTTATAAATAATAAAATTTTAAGTTGTTTATTAGGACTTAAATCCCAGTGCTTTTGAAAAAGTGATTTTGAAACAATTTGTGAAAGAAATAATATTATTATTATTTAGAAAACTTTGGTGAAGTATTATTATTATTTCAAGATATTTAAAAGGAGCTTTTGTAAAGTGGATTTTTTTAAAATATATTGTTATGACTAAAGTTGGGCGATTGGGGGTTTAAAACTTGCCAAGTATATTTGTTTACTCTAGTTGTTGTTTTAGGAGGAGCCGAAATACCACTGGATGCTTCGTGTTATTTTGATTCTAGAGTTATACCATGCTTTAGTAGGAGGAAGCCCCTCCTTGTAATAATATTGATTTTGGTTTTGATTTATTTCTCTTTAGAGGAATTTGAAAATATATTTTGAATATAAAAACCCAGGCGTTTAATTCTAAATTTATTTTTTGAAAAGATTTGATGTGTAGTATTTTATTATAGTGTATTCTATGTACTTTTGTTGTGTATGGTTGTTATATTGCTTTTGGTTGCATATGGCTTTATGTCACACTAGAGTTGCATGTAGGTTCATATCATGCCAGTTTTGATATGTGGAGTTGCATCATCATTATTTGTTGCGTCATACTGTCTTGTTGCATATGGATGTTATATTTTTTATGTTGCTTGTGCTTACGATAGAAATAGCTAGTGTATTTCTCTTTTGTCAGCATGATTCTCTTTTGAATTATGTAAATACAAAATAGGTATAGGGAAGCAATAGATTTCTATTTGATTTATTGTGCACCTGCATTCACATTAAGATAGTAAGTTGCTTGCTAAAAATTAAATGCAAAAAAGGTTTGTAGTGGATTTAGAAATAGGTGATTGACTGATGATTTTATGCCCCAGATATATGAGGCCACTTAGCTTTTTTTTTGTTGATAGGCCAGTTGTGGCGAGTTGTAGTTTTTCCGGATCAACCGTGCAAAAGAGGTGCTGCTAAATTTTCTGTAATATAAGGAACTTTAAAACCTAAGGGTAAACGGACATTTTCTTCCTTTGGGAATTTTGGGGATGAAATTCTTTTAAAGAGGAGAATGTAACATCTCGAAAAAATCTATATAACTTATATTCAAATATAGGGATTATTTAAATACTTGAATTGTGGATTAAATATTAATTAAATAGATTTAATAGCCTTATTTAACTTCTTTTAATTAATAAACAATAATGGTGAATTCGTTTTGTAAATTTATTTACAATAATAAATAGTTTGAATAAATAACAAGAAAATAAATTATTAATAAAAACGACTTGATTTTTAAATGAATTTAGAGAATTTTTCCATAATTTATAATTTGGAAAATATATAAATCTTCATTTGATGTATTTTCGACAAACAATGGTATTTTTGAAATTTTACAAAAATGAGAAAACCAGTGTATTTTATTATTGTTTTATGATCGCATCGCATTTCTGTGCACGATTGTATTTTTGATTTGTCGTTCACGATTCGTACGCGAAGGAAATCCATGTAGCGTTGTAATGGAAATCGTAGAATAAATAATACCCTACAAAAGAAAATCCTACATTTTGACTTTTCTACACGTTTTCATTTTTCTCTCTTTCTTTTTTTCAACTGTCTGTAAACAAAAATAAATGGCCACCATCTTCTAAAATCAAAATCGAGTAATTTAATCAACGAAAAAATATAAAGTCGGATTCTTTGAACTCGTGAGGCCAAGATCTACAAATCCATGTGAATTTGAGTGGATGCGGTCGTGTTTGGGATGATGGTCATGGATAGGCAATAAACTTGGGTTCCACCTAGTCGAAAATTCGAGCGACGATTGGCGAATCGGGGAATGTCGATGCATTCTCCTTTTCGAAAAGCACCTCCCCACCCATTTGCAGCAACCCTGATGCCCCATGGTGAATCGCATCTGCTGGGACTATAGCATGTCGAGCCCAGGTTACATTTTGTTCTAGGCATTCGAGCATGTTCGGTGGGTAGGTTGCGAAGAGGGAGTGAAGAGAGGCATGATGATGAAGGCAATGTTCGGTTTCATCGATCGGAGAGAGAGAAAGGGATGAGAGAAGGTGTAGTGGTGGTGGGTTTGTGCATATTTACTTGTGCGTGTATCAGAGGTAGTGTTAGATTGGGGAGAAAGAGAGATTAGGAGGGTAATTAACATTTAAATTAGTAATTAGTGTAATTTAATTGTTTTAATTAATCCAATAACTTATAAAATCGATATCTATCTCAGACGAGGTCAGCTTTGGACGCGGTCTTTTGCGTTGGACTTGTATCGATATTATCTAAGCATTGAAATTGGATTTGTTATATTTGGAGCTAGATTAATTTTAAGCTGATCAAACCGGAACGTGAAAGCGTCAACTGTAATTTTGATGAGTTTACTCACCTATAAATAAACTATATGATATATGTATTGCTAGAAATTATTGTTAATGCTTGGATGAAAGTTTATATATAATGTTGTTTGATTGCTTGTTTGGATTTGATTCCCATTTCGAAGCGGATGACATAAATAACCGTTGTGTTGCAGGGAACAAAAGCAAGAGGATATCGAAGTGTACGTAGCGAATAGGTCGCTGTGGAACACTTCGAAACACATATACATATGTGTGATTTACAAGGAACGGTTGCAGAGAGAACCTAAGGGGTTTCTTGCCTATATTGATGTACTTATATTATTATGTTGCTTATATTGATGTTTGGTTGAAAATTTTATGACATACTATTTGATTTATGTAAGTGTCACTATAGCGGTTATCGTTATACCATCACTTATGAAGTATCATCTTCTTAAATCTTTGTGTGTGTTGAAATTGTGCTTGTATTCTTACCAAATAAATGTTTGGTCACGTTTTTTGCGCTTCGAAGGTTGTTTAAATTATATTTTCGAGTATTTTGAGAATTTTGAAATAAAGGATATTTTTTTTTCTAAATTTATAAAAAGATTATAGATTTGATTAATTATCTTTTGGGATAATTAATTTTGTTTTAAATTTATAAAAAGATTATAAATTTGATTAATTTTATTTTGGGATAATTAATTTGTTTTGAAGTTATAAAAAGATTATAAATTTGATTAATTTTCTTTCGGGATAATTAGTATTGTTTTAAACTTGATTTTTCTTCTTTAATCCTTTTAATGAACTTTCCTAACATATATTTAAGTGTTTTAAAAGATGTTTGAAATTTATATATTTTTTAAATGATTTAATATAAATTATTGGAGAAGAAGTTTTATTTCGAAGTAAGGAAAAGAGATGGTTTTAAGATTCTAATATATGTTAGACTTGAGATTTTCCAGATAATATTTAAAATGGATGATTTAAATTATAGATCAGATGTTTTTGAGTATTGAAAAGTGAAAAAGAAGCATGGATTTCAATATCGTTGTTGTGATAAATGCTTTGGGGGAATTGAGAAAAGAATTCATGGATAATAACACTTTTGTTGTAATAAATGATTTTGTAAAGTTATTAAGAAAACTTTTTACTTGACTTACTAAATATTGATATTCTTAAATCTTTGGAAAAGTTTTGTTTTAAAGATAATAATAAGTTGATTTATAAGTGATATTTTATAATGAAAGTTCTTTGAAAAGGAAGGTTTTAAGAAAAACTAAGTGTAATTGGTTTTAGGTTTATAGTAAACAATGTTCTAATGACATTTGTTTTTTACCATACTTTTTAATACACTTAGAAATATAATTTTCTCTTTAAAAAGAATATTTCAAAGAGTGTTTTTGAAGTTTGCAAATATTTGTGATGTGAAAATCGAGCAAAAGTGTGAGTCAAATGTTTTAAGAGATTTAATTTCTATATACGATCATTTTTATTCCCAATAGTTGATTTATTGACTATAGATTCCACTATCCTTTTGTGTTCCGTCAATTTAAGATGATTTGTTGCTCATTTGAGTGTTGATATCCTTTGCCAGAAATGAGTAAAATCAAAGAGCGAGTGGAAGACAAGTTATGTGGGGTTGCTCCCATTAGGGTATCTTCACATCTACTCTAGATTGGATTCAGTGGTATGCATGTAGAGATGTGAAATACTCAGATTCTCGGTATGGTTGGTAGGGTCCGCCTTAGACGTGTCCGAGAGCAATCCTAGTTCTCAAGTATATTTTCTAGAGGTATACTTTCGGTAAGGGGGTGCACTCTCCTAGTTATTGTTGAATTTTTTTTCTTTTTTATTTGATTCAAATCTTTGAATTGTTTTCTTAATTGCATGAAGAAGTGCATGGAGCTCTTCTCGATGGTTAATTATTTGTGTCCATTCTTTAAGTTTGGATTTTGATCCTGTTTATGCCCATTCATTCAAGTTTGGGTTTTGTTCTAATTTGTTTTCATCATTTCTTGTTTGGATTGTCATTCTTGTGAGGTAAAACTCGTTTCGTATTTAACGGCATGGTCTCACAAAATTATTCTATGTCACCATATTTCTTCAGTTTTCTCATGCTGGCTTTCCAAACTGATCCTGGTGTTATTTTGTTATAATGCTCGGGTGAGACCAAGTTTTTCAGGTTGTCGTTGGTGGGACATGGAGATTATGGACTAGATCTGGATGTACGCCTGCCATAGCATTTTTATTTTCTGTTGTATTATTATATATGCCCATAGGTAATTGTAAGGTCGAAAAGTTATAACTGTCCAGGCTGATGAGGTTTATTTTTAACTTTGATATACCATGTATTTTACAGAGATAGTTTTATTGTCTTTGTTATATTATATGTGATCCTTCCACTATGAGATTCTATTTCTCCTATTCTATTTATTTTTATTTACCCTCACAATCTTCCTTTCCGGCACTTGGATGTTTGGCATTTGAATACAGTGAATGTATTAAGTTCCGACTTTCGAGAGTGGAAAAGACAGGTCGTTACAGTGTGTTTTGAAATTCTCTGTCCATAATTATGTGTCTTCATACAGTTGGAGCATATAAAATGAAAATTTTAACAAAGTTTGTTTCTAACAAGTGGTTTCTCATAATCAGAGCATCTCAAATAAAATTTCCAACACACGTGATTTTCAGGTATGTAGTTTCATTCATAATTGAGTGTATTAGCCCATTTTAAAAATGACCGTATTTCATATTGTTCCTAACTTATATGGATCTACTGTGATGTAATTCAGGGATGCACTTTGTGGTTGATTCAATGGAACATGATTGTGCGATCAACAATTGCAAAAATGGATTCAACTGAAAATGAACCATACTCATTTACATGTTATTTAGCTGTAGGTACATAATGCCGGCTATTGTCTTAAGTAAGATCAATATACATAATGCTTATAGTGCTTCCATCTCTTTTACTTTTTTTTGTCCATATAGCAGAGGAGTTGTTCTTCTATATTATAGCCGAGTGACTCTTTTAGTCATGGTCTTATGTTTAGTTGTATCTAGATTTTCCTTCCATCACACCTACGAGTCAACATTATTCCTGTGCCATAGAAGGATTTTTTTTAAAGGTGGATTTTATTTTCGGGACAGTAATACTTATTACTGCCAAGAATAACTACATGTATGCTAATGATATGAAATATGTTGTAGTTGATATGTCCAAACTATATTACTGCCAAGAATAACTACATGTTTGCTAATGAAATGAAATATGCTGCAGTTGATATGTCCAAACTACTGTAGGTATGGTTATTGTATTTTAAGCATTAGTTCACAACAGCTAAATGTTTGCCTAAGCATTAATTCACACATTGAAAATATTTATTTTTATGTCTTCTTTCCAATTTATTATCTCATTCCATTTTGTTTTCAATAATGACATAAGAGTGTTTTTTTGGATTAAGCGTACGACACATACACATAAGTTAAAATTTCAAGATTCGGGATTTACAAATCTGGGATATACTTTCCAATTAGCAGCCAAATGCTTACCTATATATCTATCGAATTGTAATGTTCATTTCAAAAGATATTTCTAAAACATAAGATCTCCAATGTACTTTAATAATTTGGTTCTAGGGTTTTATTCTCATTAAATTAGGATCAAATTCAATTTGTTAATTTTTATTTGAAGATTTATGTTCAAATCTGACTCCTTTTAGTATTATCTCTTTCATTCAAATTTAGTTCTAGAGAACTAACTGTAGCTTTATTTCTTCTTCCTGTTTCTATCATAAAAAATTCCAAATTTGGAAATTATCTATTGTTTTTGTGTCATTATTACAAGAAGTTTCTTTCATTTTTTTCAATTATATTCATTGATGAGCCCAATTGAGTATTTTTCACTTATATATAATTGTTTATCTGTTATATTCAATGAGTGTAGTCAAGTACTTACATAGTTACATTGTGCTATTTGTTGTGTAACGACGGTCGGACCAAGCTCGCCATCTCCTGCACGTGGCGTAGGTATATGGGTTGACACACATTTTGTTGTAACAAAAGGAATCTCCAATGTTACATGCCTACCAACCCATATTTATACACCACTTCTTCAAGTTATTTAGCGATGCGGGACTTTCCAAATCCGAACCGTCGTTCCTCCATTAAACATCCCTTTGCGATAACCTTTGAGAGCACTGCCGTGTCTGCATGGTCCAGTCCGTAACCATCGGTTTTGATACCACTGTTGTGTAACGACGGTCGGACCAAGCTTCCCATCTCCTACACGTGGCATACGCATATGGCTTGTCACACACTTTGTTGTAACAAAAGGAATCCCCAATGTTACGTGCCTACCAACCCATATTTATACACCACTTCTCCAAGTTATTTAGCAATGTGGGACTTTCCAAATCCGAACCGTCGTTTCCCCTGTAAACATGCGAGACAACCCTAACACTATTATTACAAAATAAGTTATTTTGGAATGATTATATACATGTGTGTGCGCGCACGCATGTATGTATGCATGCACGCGCGCGCACACATATGAATAATTCTCCAATCCTTTAAATTTAGTACTAAATTTTAGTTATAGTGTTGCATGCCTAGGCTATATGTATAGCATATATGTTCTTCAAAGCATGTGTGTATTCTATGTTGATTAATTTAGTGGTAAATGGATGGTTATACCTATGCATGAAGTTGGCATTACTGATAGTGAAAGTTGTTTGTTCTGTGCATTATGTATAAGATTCCTAAACTATTATAGTTGTCACTTGAATTGAATGATACACACTTCAATTTTGTTTCCTTTAGAAAGGTGAATACTTTCACTATTTTGACTACAGATTTACAGGATTTTGGATATGGCATGGGAAACCATGATGGAATTATCCAAAATGATATAGGAAGGGTAAATAAAATCTTTACAATCGTTTTATTTAGCATTTTAATCTGGGAATTGTTTAAAAGCTAAATATCAATTAGTTTATCCCTAAGAAAGTTTGTTTTAATATGAAATGTTAAAAAACATGTTATACCTATTACTGCTTTGTACCAAACTATAATATATTAGTGGTTGCCTCTATGGTATTTACGATTACCAAGCAGTTCATTAAAATAAAACAAATTCAGTAGAGGCTCATATCCATCAATAGAACTATAAGACCCTAATTATAAGAAAAATAACTCATCAGATAACTACAAGTTGAAAAGCTCAACAAATTGATGTTTCATTACTAGTTTAATCCAAGTTTTGACGTATTCCAATTGTAAGCTCAAATAGTAATAGGTAACATTTAGCTAAGTAGGTCAATAATAGGTGTAGTTATTGGCATATAATTGATTATACTATTCATTGTTAATTATTGTGAGTAAATATGCATCAACCATAAGAATTTTAGTTTTTCTGATGTTAAATGCTTTTTGTTATACCTAAATGGTATATCCATATAGTTGTACTTATTACACGTAACCACTGTATTCAATGTGCATAAATGCTTCTCTAATAGTGCAACAGTTCTTGTACTTGGTAAGGCGTTTGTTTGTTTCTCAACTTACCTATATTTTTGGTACATTATATTAATGCTTTCTCCTATGTTCACGCTTTGTTTACACTTCCCATAACTATATCTGACCTGTAATTTTCTCTGTTTTCACTTCATTTCTACTCTGAACCACTTTGTCCCATGTTAACTTATTGGTTGGGGCATAACTTCAATTTTCATGGTTCAATAAGATGAGTCCATAAATAAGCTTTATATATTATAAGTTTAGAACTACTCTTATATGCTTTACTTTGAAAGAACTTTGGAGGAGAGAAACATGAAATCTTTAATATGGAACGAAAAAGATGAATTTCTTTATATAATTAAGCTAAAGCCACTGTATAATTGATAAAACATGATCATCAATCCGTTGGGTATACAAACAAAGTCAAATTTTAAGTAATGACTAATAACCAAACTGCAACTTCACCATCTAACATTTGTTAAAAAGTAAAATTTGAAGTACTAACTAATGACCAAAGCTTCACGGTTATATTGTAACGCCCCACCTCTATACTCACACTAACCAAGGACACTATTGGGTAATGCCGTCAATTAGCATGAAGAATAAGGCTGTTGAGGAGCGACCAACTGTATAACTACTTTGTGCGAGTACCGATATGCAAAATAGAAGGTCATGCAATTCATTTCAAGAGGAAATCTGACATATCAAATACAAACTCAAAGCTGCTACACAGTGGGTATGTGGTCTTCGGAAACAAATATAAAATAAATATAACACAAAATCAGTCACATATATTCATATCACTAAGCCGGAAAAAGATATGAATATAACATAGAAGTGTACATCAAAGTAATGGTCATACAAGATCCACTACATTATAAAAGAATAGGTACAAGTGCTAGACAAAAGAATATGTATACATCAAGGAGTCTCTATCTCAAATGTATAAAAACAAAAACTACTAAGCTAAAGTAGTTAGTCAAAAGTCAGAAGCTAGTCCCTGCTAAGAAGTCAAGTGGAAGCACCTGAAATACCTCGGTCTGACCCGAGTATTATTTAAGAAAAAAAAATGGATTAGTCTAGCTATAAATATCATATAAGATGAGATAGGATAAGAGATATGACAAAAATATATGATAACAATAACGTCATACTTTGACAAGTATATATTTAATAACAATGAAAATCATATAATATCTCAAATCTCCTCAAACATCCAAAAATAATATCACATTCTTTAGCTTATTCACCAAACCTCAAATATTGACAAAACATATCAATGCAAATCGCAAAAATTGGTGAAACAAAAATTCCAAAAATCATCAATTAGAAATCCAGAAATCACAAAGGGGTGGCCTATCACAAACGGGAGCATGAAAGCTCACCAACACGTGTATCACAAATGAGACGCTATCCCATAAATATACGGGGTACAGTCCCCCACGTGAACGAATAAGCCGAACATCGACGCACCCTAAAAGGTACGCCTCATGCACAGACTCTGTCGTGGTACAGTCTCCCACGCGGACGATTGAGCCGAACATCGATGCACCCTAAAAGATACGCCTCATGCACAGACTCTGTCGTGGTATAGTCCCCCACGCGGACGAATGAGCCGAACATCGACGCACCCTAAAAGATACGCCTCATGCACAGACTCTGTCGTGGTATAGTCCCCACGCGGACATATGAGCCGATTGCTCCTCGAACGGTCAAAAGACCATGGGTCACTACCCCACCAAATTAAGCCGAAGCTCCATAGAATAAGTGTAAATTACACCAAGCTAGTAAATAAATAAGTTTAGCTTCATGTCCCATAACCACTGGCTTAACTTAAATATTTACGAACAAACTGTAGATTTCCACTCGAAAATACAAAATGATCATCATTGATCAAATAGAAGTGTAAATTACACTAAGCTAGTAAATAAATGAGTTTAGCTTCATGTCCCATAACCACTGGCTTAACTTAAATATTTACGAACAAATCGTAGATTTCCACTTGAAGATTGTCACGAGATTTCAATCGAACAAGTCCAAGAATTAACCGACGAAGTAAACGCAAGCGTTTCATACCACTTGTTTTGCTAAGCCGTTTAATTAGATTTCTCATAAGAATGAGGTAAAGGTTCGTATATACTAATAGATTGGAAAACGGTTTTAAAACGAGTTTTGTATTAAAAATAATGTTGAAAACATTTTTGTAAAAGGGTTTGAGTATTTACTACTAGTATAAAAACCTTTGTATTTTAAAGTGATAAATCATAAAAATGATTGTAAAAACAAATCTATCACCAAAATCCACATTCAACGACGTGAATTAAAACCATAAAAATCGATATCAAATCCATCAAATGGATATTCCCAAAAAACCAGAAAAGAAGTCATCAAAGTCGATAATAAATGACAACAACTAACCGGATTAACAAAAATCGATAAACATTGGAAATTTACTCAAAAACAGACAAAATAGGAAAATTCCACAAATCCAGACGTCCGGTAGGTTTAGCCAGACGTCTGGCTCTGGGTTTTAGAAACTTACAATTCTTTTCTCTTTTTTCTTTTTAATCTCTGAAGCCATCCAGACGTCTGGTTGGGTTTAACCAGACGTCTGGTCCCTGGCTCTGGAATTTTGTTTTATCTTTTTGTTTTATAATTTTTCCAAAAGCCCCTACCAGACATCTGGATTTTTCAACCAGACGTCTGGTTGGTTCAGATGGGCAAAAATTTGCCTAGCCCAAAGAGGGCAAAACCAAACCGGAAGCGATCGAACGAGCGATGGATGCTAGGGATTTATGCCAAGCGACAACCCAGCCCTATAGGCTCTTCGATACACCACAAATAACATGTCCAAACATCCAAGATAGGATCTTTAAAGATTTTGACTTCAAAATAACAAAATTGGAAAATTCACCAAACCAATTCAAATCAAAAGCAATTGAACATGAAATAGATGTTAGGAATTCATACCTAACAATAATGAAAGCTATAGACATAGATGTGAGTTCAAGAACTCACCTTTAAATTCAAAACAAGGAATGAGAAGCTCTAAAACAAGGAAAGATCAATTCCTCTTTAACTACACCTCAAAGATCTTCAATCTATTATTACATGCAAAGCTTTTCTAAGTTAGGTTATAGGAAATTCTGAAAATTGAAAAGGAATTGAGATGGAGAAGATGAAGAGGATGCTTACCTAAGCTTCTCTTTGATTTTAGAACTAGAACTTGAATTTCCTAAGAGAACCAGGGCGTAGGAATTTTAATTACCTTTCTTTTCCCCTATTCCCTTTTGCTTGAGAGTATTAGGAAAGTAGAAATGGAATGAATGAATGAAGAGGAGTAGAGTGGGTGTTATTAGGTATAAGAGTTTGGGTTCTCTTGTTAGGTTAGTGGGCTACAACCCAACCCAAAGCCTAAATGAAAATACCAAAATCCTAATCAACTCCAAACATATCGATGTTTATACTTAAACAAGTTGTAAACATCGTTTTAAACTCATTGGAAGTGGTCTCGAGTCCGGATTCGACTGTTTACAAAAAGTCACATTTCAGACTTTAAATTCAACTAACGATACTATACTTAAATAAAACATTTAAATATATAATCGTAAAATATGCGGGTTGTTACATATTTATATGCATTTTAGATGTTTAACTCCTTCTAAAAGCATTAACTATTGGTAATGTATAGACATATTTTCCTTATCACTTCTTACTGTCATAATTTACTAGAGAATTTTGGAACTGTTATTACTCCAAAAAAAATTAATTTCGCGATGATACTTTGTTTATGCAAGCAAAATTATAAGTTTGCTATTATTCACTGCATCTACCTACCATGTTGATAATCTCTTGTCAATGTTATACATATTTAATGTGATACCTTAGTTCCAACACATGACAGGATGAAGCTACTGTAACCATTAGTATAAAGCAAGGAAAGCTTTGCTTGAAACAACATGTCTATTTTGTTTGTATTACCTTTGTATATATGTGAATTTCGTAAAAGTTAGTGTTATATTTCTAGACAATTGCTAATTTATTAATGTGAAAATACTTAAAGTTAGCTCTTTAAGGATGTTTCTATTAAGTCACTGTAAGATTCCATCCATAATTTGTTGATATTAAACTTTGTCCAAGTAACTATGACTACAAATAAATGGACAAAAGCAGTCAATGGATTTTCTTCCACGGGAAAAATGATACAAAGAATGGAAAAAAATGGCCACTTGAGAATTTTAATATTATGCATTTATTGTTTAACAAGCAGTCACTCATTTTTATTCTAACATCTTTTATTAATACTATGCATTGGTGTACACTTGTAGTTTCATACCATTAGTATATACAACTGATAGCATTTAATTTTATTTATGTTTGTAATTATATTATATATGGATGTAATTTATAGGACATAGAACTACTATAATACAGTGCAAACTATTTGTACAGTTCATATTTAAAGTGCATTAAATTATTACTTCATTTGTATACGTAAACTAGGGAATTATAAATAAAAAATATGAAAAGAAATGACACAAGAGAAGAGTACTATGTGTGTATAACACATATCAATCAAATTCAAAAACTAATCCATTTATCGAAGTTTAACTATATTAATCTTTAAGAAAATTATGATTTCTTCATATTAGTGGGTATCTTTTGACGAATTTTGAGAGAGTGTGCGTTAACCACACTATTTTTAGAAGCAGTTGAATTTTATAGAGAGGATTAACTATACTATTTCTAAGAAGCAGTTAACTTTTCTGAACAATACTATCCCAACAATTATCCGATGATCAAGTGCATTGTTAACTATGATGGCAGAGTTGGAAGCAGGATAATGCTGGATAGGGATTAACTCGACACTTTTATAACGAGCAGGATTAAGATAAATTTAAAAGAGATTCTTCGTCCAAAGTTACTTAAGTAGTATGATACACTACTATATTTCTCTAAATCTACTCGGTGATTTCAGCATGGGTAAGTTGGCAATTGCGAATGAATACAGAGTACTTTTTGTGCCCAGAAAGAAAATAATTTGTATCTGTGCTAAGATGATTTACCTACGAAGCAACAGACCAACGATAAGGCATCAATGATCCAATTTAAAATTCATTTTCAAATTTGATCAAATATTTCTATGCACACGTCCACCGGACGTGCATATGTACCGGTATATCGGACGTGCATATGTACCGATATATCGGACGTGCATATGTACCGGTATATATAGAGAGAAACCTTTCGTTTCCATCTTCCTATAGATTGATTGATTTATTGAATGACATTATGACTAAATTTATTCATGTCTTTATTGTCCAAAGTTTTGATTAATAAAATATATGTTCATATATATACATATGCACACATGCACGTGCACACGCACACGCACACACATATATACATTTACATATATATAATCATATTAATTGATTTTAAATTAATACATGTTAACATTTCAACTAAATGTTTTACGGGGAATGCATCATATATACATTCAAACATGCAACATATATAAGTTAATATATACAAACATGTGTGTGTAAATAGACACATATATTTATTTAGATTTATATTTGTTGCATATATATATATATATATTATATGTACATATACATGTAATAATCTCACATGCATATTAGGAATATAAATATCTAAGTATACACATATGCTTGAGTATACTAAAATAAATGTATATGGTTTGTACACGCATCTCAATAATACTCCATACATATAGTTTATACATATATATGTAATCTTTGTTGCCACCTATATGCGTATGTGTGTGTAAAGGTATGAGAATAAATTGCATAAAGTAGATATTCCAATTAAGAGTAAATCAAAAGAATGAAGGTGAAAAGGTAATTCATATCACAATTAAATCTAATCAAACCTAAGTTAAAAGGGAAATAATCATGAAAAGAAATTCTACTTTACTTTTCTTCTATAATCACCAATTTAACAATTAATTCAATACCATATTGAATTCCAAACTTAGTTACAGCAAACATCAAAACTATTGAAAAACTCAAAAGGGAATTTATGTTATATCTGAATATGAAAAAGCATATTATATTTACATAAAGAAAGTTAAAGGTTATACAATTTAATTTATTGTCTTTATTGACATTATTAGATCTGAAACATACACTTATATTTATGAATATACAGATATGCAATAAACTGAAGTTTAATTTTAAAACATGAAATTGAATTCTTAATATGAACTAACCAAATAAATGTTCAGTTTTTAAATCGGTTTACAATTTCAAGGTATGAAGAAGAATTAATTATACATATGATGTCATAAGTCAATCTATTAAAATTAGATCCATGCTTAAAAAGAGAATAAAATGTAATAATTTTAGTAATTTATTAAAACAAAATAGATTTACAACATACAGTTTTAGATTCAACAAACAAAAAGGATATGTTTCAGATCTCAAATGAAATAAGATATAAATTGTTTGGTTAAATAAAATAATTATGTAATTATATTAATAGATGAAAATTTTCTAACAAATAAATTCCACAACAATTATTCATTTCAGATCTAATTAAATCATTAATTAAATAAAGCCATACTCAAAAAATTCATATTCAATCACAATATATTAGAGAATTTTAAATAGATCTTGATAAGTGGCTACCGTATAAATATATATATGAACAATCATCATTTTAACCTAATGAATAAATTATAAATAAGAAAAACATACCCAATAACTTTGCCATTTGTCGTATCTTGATTTATGGCTTTTCCTTTAGATTTCAAGCAAATCAGCACCCTACCTTGAAGGAGAAGGATGAACCACTTTTATTTTAATTTAATCCGATGTTGATTGAATTTGTTATTTTTTCTACTTAAGGGAAAAGATTGGCAGCCATGATTTTGGAAGGAGGAGGAAAGTTTTTCTGTAATAAAAGGGTGAATAAAGAGATTTGTTTTAATGAAATAAAAGGAACCTTTCTCATTCTCTTTATTTAACTTTCTTATTCAATTCCTTTTTAATTTTTCTTATTCAATTCCTTTTTGAATTGGGCATTGTTACCGACACTCTAATTTTTAATATGAGGATGCCGTTTTTAAAAAAAATAAAATTTTACTGCGAGGGTACAAATAAATATAGTCTCCTCATAAAATTAAAATTTAAATGGACTAATTTGCCCCCTTTCTTTTTTTTACCTTAATTCCTTTAAGCTTCATTAATCTTTTTCTTTAATCTTTAATACAAATCAAATAATCGGTGGAGAAATAAAACTCATCTGCAGATGAAATTCCAAACGAGAAAGAAACAAGGTTAATTCTTACTTAAGAAGGCATTTGTAATGCACATGTTGTCCAACAGAATAATCAGGTATTTTTTTTTGAATTTCTAGGGTTTTGTAGGTAGGATTTAACCTGTTTGTTGACCAGAGAAATATATATATATATATATATACATATATATGATATTTAAAATAATGTTCGGAAGGGGATGACCGAAATGAATAATTTAATTCGACAGCCCCCGCCCTTTAATTCATTTTATTTCGACAGTCTATTGTCGATTTTCTGGTTTTATTTTGACATACACCCTTCGAATTTCATATATTTTTTAAATTAAAATTTAGATAAATTTTGTTTTTCGTAGAATTTTTGGTTCTCATCAATTTTTTGTTTGTATAAAAGTAGGGAGGGAGAAAGGATTGTCGTGGATGTTTACTTTGTAAGGTAAAGTTTTAAAGTTTTAACCAAAGACAAAAGAGAAAACGATACTAATTTTGATTAAAGTTTGTGTACCCCTCATATCAATTTTATTAAACGTGGAGTGCTCATATAATTTGACCCTTTTATATTCAAAATTAGAGTGTCGGTAATAATATTTTTTCAATTTCAAGTAATTCTTTTCCTCCACTTTTTAAGATGGGTGAATGACATAAGGACAATTTTATCTTGAATTTTTCCTCAAAAATCTTATGGGACAACTCAATACCTTTACGTATTTAAATAGAATTAGCTTTTAATATATAGTCGGCCCTATGAATGTTCCCTCATACGCAAATTTTCTTTAAAAAACCTTATGTAATAATTTTATTTAAACCTTTGTTTAAAAGTGTATTATTATGGTATATCGATATGCAAATATAACCTTTATATATGCATTTAAATAATTACCAACAACGTTCAAAAAAATATCAAATAAATTAACAATAATTAATATTTCATAAATATTAATTAGTTTAATCAATTTATAATATTTTACAAATTAATTAAATCATGCGGCTTTCAGAGAAATCAGAAATGCGGTTGTGCGAATAGAGGTGTGAATTCAATCAACGTTTAATATTGAATAATTCAAATATCACTATATAAAAAATATAACAAAATATATAATGAATCAAATTAATTGATTTATACCGAATCAAAATATATAATCTATTCCGAAAGAAGATATTAATTGATTTCCGTAATCATTCAAATATAGGAAACAAATTGGAAAGGTAATCAATTAGTATCAGAAGAAATATTAATTGATTTGAGGAATCAATCAAATATGAATATATATGTGGAAACAAATACAAATATGCTAAATTTGTATTAAAATTAAATCAAGCAAATCCGGAAACATTTCATTCTTGTCTCAAAGGCAGTCTCCATCCTTGCACCTATAAATATGAAGACATTTTCTCATCTTTTCATCACAACCAACAAGAGTGTTCTCTATTTAAATATCCTCAATAAGATCCATATTTCTGTAATTTTTAGGGTGAGTGAGATTTATTGAGTGATTCATACTCTTTTCATATTGTACTCTGTCTCAAAGTGAAGAAATAATAAAGGGTTGTTGGGTCTTCATGGACGTAGGATATTTATATTCGAACCACGTTAAATCTTCTATCTTTTTTTTCTTTCCGTTGTTTTTTTTTATGATTTCATAGTTGATTTTAAGTTGCATTGGTATTCAAATAGGCAATACTAGATCCTGATCAAATATGCTTCCCCTCATTCAAATTTTTCACAATAATTTGATATCAGAGCTAGATTATTGTTCTGTTTGGGTAATAATGACTACTTTTGGAAAGTCTATTGGTAGATCTGGTGTCAATTATGCCGTTGCACATTTTGATGGAAATGAAGATTTTGAATCTTGAAAGATGAAGATGGAGACATTGTTGATAAATATAACAAAATATATAATGAAACTCTAATACTTTTATCATGAACAAGATCAAACTCAAAGTTGATAAATATAAAAATCACATGGTTATACCAAGGGCTAACACCCCGTCACTAATTTTGGTTATTGCACACACATTTGCACATTAATAATTCACTATCATGCATTTTCAAAATCACATATTTTAAGCATCATGGTCGTACTCTTCTGCCTTCCCCTTTAAAATATAATAGACAACACACATGCTTGTTAATACTTTGGTCATCAAGCATGCCTTCTCGTACAAAACACGGTTCACTTTTCATAGGCCGTTGTATGTCACTTAGGATTATGTCCGCATAGGGAACTGTAACCTGAAATACGAGAGAAATCTTCAATGCTACCGAGACAACCTACCACTT
Source organism: Allium fistulosum (assembly GCA_030737815.1). Lineage (NCBI taxonomy): Eukaryota > Viridiplantae > Streptophyta > Magnoliopsida > Asparagales > Amaryllidaceae > Allium > Allium fistulosum. Next base: position 335,772,182 of record CM060906.1, read on the forward strand.
TGAGTGTTTCCATGCAAAGCAATCACTTAAGCCGAGAACTGCCCTCGGATGCTTAAGTAATATCGTCGCATGTTAGCCGATCTTACATCGGTCGACTAGCTACACATTGAATCACTTACCTAATATGGAACCACCCGCCTTTCTCATCATCTCATACAAATTCAACACACATCACACATGCATCACCATAGATCTAAACTACAATAGATTATCAATCTTTAAGTCAAAAATCAATGTCATAATTCAACATCACAACTGAAATCATCACATATCATTAGCTCATCAATTATTTCCCTGATCTCAGTAGATCATCGCGGAAATTCATCTAATGGTGTCGATCTCTCACAAGCAACCACTAGATCTAAATTAGTTTCATGATCTAATCAAATCGCAACATGGCATCGGCAAATCAATGGAAAACTTCACAAGCATAAACCGAAACACCATATCACAAATCCAAAACATCACTAATAAATAATCTAAATATAATATGAAAGTAATCCAGTCATAGATGATTCAGAGGCTTTGAGTGAGAATTACTCATGATTTCACCTCTTAATTCACCGTTGAGAGTCACCATCATTGATCTAAGAGTCTTCCAATTCTACACCGTGCTCCGCTTCTTAACTGGGCCTTGTCGTCTTTTTCTCCTTCGAGTGCCCTCCCGTGCTTGCCGTCTTCTCTCTCCTATTTTCTTATTTGGTCAATTTTTAATTTGAATGCTATCAAACCCAAGAGAATACGAGGGATTGATATTTACAGCCTCTACTGCCCGCATACTCCAAACCAAATGGAAAATAAATTTGATCTTATCTTACCGAATCCAACTGTCTCCAATTAGACCTATCAAACGGGTTGGGTTGGGTCAAAATGAGTTGGGTCGAGTTTGACCCAACCCATTTATGACCTATTCTTTTTTTACCCATTTATGACCCAACCCGTTTAATAAGCGAGTTACCCATTTAAAATTTTAAATTTGATTTGACTAATAAAAAACAAATAAATATAAAATAATTCTAATTCTAATTTTTGTGTTTTGAATTCAGATAAAAATTTAAAATTTTAATTCTAATTTTTATCAAAATTCAAATATGGGGATGTGATAGCCTATTATTTTCTAAGTACAACTGTCAGTCCTCTTGGAGAACTACAGTGTGCATTCACAAGATGAAGTATTCGAGTGTTACATACTGTCCGTAATTTAGGTGGGAGTTCATCGGTCGAAGTCTCACCTTATTCCGAGTCAATATGAAGAAGTTATTGCAGTCTGAACAAAAAAAATGGCGGTCCTGCATTAGGCGGAATTCAAATATGGGAATGTGATAGCTTGTTATTTTCTAAGTACAACTATCAGTCCCCTTGGAGAACTAAAGCATGCGTTCATAAGATCAAGTATCCAAGTGGTTCATACTGTCCGTAATTTAGGTGGGAGTTAATCGATCGAAGTCTCGCTTGATTCCGAGTTAGTATGAAGAAGTTATTGCAGTCTGAATTAAAAAATAGAGGCTTCTGCATTAGGTGAAGTTCAAATATGAGGATGTAGTAGCCTGTTATTTTCTAAGTACAACTGTCAGTCTTCATGAAAAACTACATTGTATGTTCAAAATTATTATTTTTCAAATTTATATTAAAATTTAATGTTTTTAATAAAAAGGTAAAATGGGTTACCCACTTATAACCCTTTTAAAAATGGGTCAACGCAACCCATAACTCATTTAGTAAAATTCATAAATGGGTTGATCTAACCCATTTAAAAGTAGTGTAAATGGGTTGGGTCATATTTTGATAGGTCTATCTCCAATCCGCTTCCCTCCATTTAAGCTATGACCCAATGGTTTTCGGGCCGTGATTCGAGCACTATATCCATTCATTATATTTTCAAAGCCTCTTCTCATTTGTGTCTTTCCAAACAAACCTCGTCATATATCAACTTATACCGTTCTTTTTTTGAGTCGTACAGTTTCTTACACTAGTATTGTTGGTATATCAATATCTTGCTTTCGAAATACAATGTGACTATGAACATTTAAGGATAAGTGTTTACGTACATTTGTATGATCAAATACTAAAGTTTATGAACTCTTTCGTAATTGCGACCGGTTAAAACTTCATTCTACGAATTTCTACTTCTATGTTATAATGTAATAAAATATTATAATAAACTCAAAAGCATGCTTACATTTCAAAAGACTTTTCATAAGAGTTAAATTAAGTAATCAAATTACATAATTACCCCTAAAATATAATTCTAAGCCTTCTCTTTAATCAAAGTACTTTGTGAGTTAGAACAAAAATCTAACCTTAACGGTTAATATTTGAGATGGGATAGTTAATATTTGAGTTGTGTGATGTTTGAAGGTGAGAGACTTACAATAAACTCATTATTGTTATGTTATAAGGTGCGTATGTAAGCATTTTTTGGGTAGAGATGTTACTAGTTTGTCAAAACTTCTTTATTATACTCGCTTGTTATTGTGGGATATTTAGTCTTGTATGTTTGTTCCAGGACTACAATTCTCTACAAATCTTTGTATTTTGAACAAACATTGACAAACATACCAATCGTCTCTGTGACCAGTTGAACATTGCACGAATGAGTAAGTTTATCTGTTATAGTCCTTTGTTAAGTTTTGTGACACTATATGAAGGTGAATTGAAGGGGATGGATGTAGTTTGGTATCGGAGAAAACGGGTTGCGAAACGAAGTCCGGAGGAGCAAATTGGAGTGGTAGTAGCATTCACTGTGCTGGCTACAGGCAGCCAGACATCTGCAGGCATGGGCCAGACGTCTGGTCATACAGGGCTCAGTTTCCTGAATGTTCGGTCAGACGTCTGGAGCCCTGTTCCAGACGTCTGAGCCGGCGAGCTGCAGTTTTCTGGGCTGGGTTTTGTGTTGTTTCGTTCAGGGGCAAGTCCGTCTTTTGCCAGGGTTTTCTCCACCAGTATATATGCTCTCTTTCCTTTTCAAAGAGGGTTGATCAAGCAATTATCTAATTAAGGGTTTAGTCCTCCATTAATTAGGATTTTAGAAAAAACTCTATTTCTTCAATTCTGATCTCCACAAACATTGATTCTCGAATAGATCATTGTAATCAATCTCTTGTACTCTTCTTATTTGGTGATAATAAAAGATATCTCTCAAAGTGGATGTACACTAACGCGACGTTAGTGGAACCACTATAAATCGGTGTGTGATTTATTATTTTCGTTATTACTTCTTATCATATATTGCTTGTGGTGTTATTATGATCGTGTTTTGGTTTTGGATATATTGAATTCTAGTGGTGATTGGTTGTTTTGCACTATCTATCACGATCTAGCTTTTCCGCTGTGTTTGGGGATTTTAATTTGAGTGGTCTCGATTGAAATCCGCCACAATATTTGGTATCGGAGCTTTGGAGTTGGTAGATGGTTGTTGAAATGCCGGAAACGGATAACTCTGGAAATTCAATGGTTAGTCCAAGTAGTATAGCGCCATATGTACGTGGGTTGTATGTGGCGTCGAAATCGCAATTGGTTATCGACAAGTGGAATGGCGATAATGATTTTAAAAAATGGCAATGGAAGATGAAAGCCGTTCTAAGGAGGAATCAGGTATATCGAGTGGTGTTTGATACACATTTGTTACTGGCGGACATCTCGGATGTCGAGAGAGAGGAAATGGAAGAGTGGGCATTTACTACACTTCAACTTGCTATTGGAGAGAATGTGATCTCTGAAATTAGTGGTGAGACCACCGCTAAGGGAATTTGGGACAAGTTGGAAGAATTGTATATGAAGAAGTCTCTAACTAATCGTTTGACCTTGTTGCGAACGTTTTTCACCTATAAGATGAAAGAAGGAACTTCGCTAAAGGCACATTTGAATGTGTTTGATGATTTGCTAATGAAGATGAAGGCAGCAGATTTGAAGATTGAGGAAGAGCAAAAGGCGATGATATTGTTATGTTCGTTGCCGGACCGTTATACGGGTTTCTCAAATAGTTTGATCTATAGCCGGGATACATTGACGTTAGATGATGTCAAGACGGGTCTTCTTAGTGAGGAATTGAGAGATCAAATGAAGGAGTTGAGTGTTGGTGGTAGTAGTGCCGGTAATGGTCAAGATTTGTTTGCGGAGAAGGAAAAATATGTGAAGAAGGACAACCGGGGGCGTTCTAAATCAAGGAATCCCGGTTGGAGAGGAAAATCAAAGGAAAGTAAAGTGCTATATTTGTAAGAAACACGGCAATTGGAGAAATGAATGTCCGGACAAGGAGAAGGGTAAAAGGGAAGTAGCATCTTCATTTGTAGCGGTGGAGAGAGGTGTTGGTGAGGAAGACGTAGATGTGTTGACGGGGTAGCATCGGATGTTTCCGGTAGTGAGTGGGTGCTCGACTCGGGGGCGTCGTATCATATGACGCCTAATAGGAATTGTTTTTCTTCTCTTGTTGCTAAAGAGGGAAATTCAATTATTATGAGAAATGGTGCTATGTGTAGGTCTCAAGGCATTGGTTCCGTGAAAATTCGAATGTTTGATGGAGTGGTTCGTACTCTCACTAATGTACGCTATGTTTCGGGACTTCGGAAGTCTCTTATCTCTTTGGGGCAATTGGATTCTCTTGGATGTAAGATCACTATTGAGAGTGATTGTTTACGGGTTTCGAAAGGGGCACTTGTGGTCATGAAAGGTGCTAGGGCTCATGGTGTTTATTTGCTTCGTGGAGAGACCGTAGAAGGTGAAACTTGTGTAGGTGTTGATAGTTCTCATGGCTTGGGTGCGACAAGGTTGTGGCATTTGAGGTTGGGTCATAGCTCGTAGAGGAGTTTGGAGATTCTTCGGAAGAGGGAGATGATCAATGGTGAGAGTTTCAACAAATTGGAGTTTTGCGAAGAGTGTGTCTTGGGAAAGCAAACAAAAGTATCACTCGATGAAGGAAAACATGATTCAAGAAATGTTCTTGAGTATGTGCACACGGATGTATGGGGACCGGCACCGGTAGCTTCTTTGGGAGGAGCAAGGTATTATATTTCATTTATAGATGATTTTTTTTCGTAAAGTTTGGGTGTATGTAATGCAGGCCAAGTCGGAGGCATTTGCAAAGTTCAAAGCATGGAAGGCTCTTGTTGAGAATGAGAGTGGTAAGTCTTTGAAGGTTCTTAGGTCCGACAATGGCGGGAAGTATGTTTCCGGAGAATTGTTAGAGTTTTGCAAGCATCATGGGATTCAGAGACATTTTACTACACCGGGAGATCCGCAATCAAATGGAGTTGCGAAGAGGATGAATCGTACTCTACTAGAGAAAGCCCGATGCTTGAGATTGACATCGGGTTTGTCTAAGGGATTTTGGGCCGAAGCTTTGTCAACCGCGGTGCATATCATTAATCGAAATCCGTGCTCTTCTATTGATAACAAAATTCCGAAGGAAGTGTGGAAGGGAAAGAGTATTGACTTGAGCTATCTTCATGTCTTTGGAAGTCCGGTTTATGTGCATGATCCGGGTAATGATAAGCTTGAACCAAGAGCTGTCAAGGGGGTCTTGCTTGGCTATACGGATGGAGTGAAAGGCTATCGGATTTGGAATCCGGAAACCGGAAACAAAGAAGGTGATAAACTCTCGTCATGTTACTTTTGATGAGTCAACATTGTTCAAGGAGAATGAGAGTTCATCGGATATTCCGGTCTTGGTTCGTGATGAATCGAAGGAGAAGGAAATTATTCCATCATTTCGTCCCAGTGGTAGAGGAGGTAGAGTAGTTGAAGATGCTTGTGAGAAAAATGCGGTTGATGTTACATCACAAAGTCCACGTGGTGCCTCTAGTAGTGTTGGTGATGTACACGAGCCTGGAGAAGTTTCGGTTCAAGGTGGAGCCGAAAAGAGTTTGGGTGAAAATATTGCTACTCAGGTTGGGCGTCGTTCCATAAGACCACCCGAAAGATATGGTGATTGGAACTATCTTAGCTTTTGTGATAAGTTGGACTATGCGCTTCATGTAGTCCAAGATGAGCCAATGGACCTTGATGACGTCATGAATTCGAGTGATAGCTCGAAGTGGATTTGTGCCATGGAGGAAGAGATGCAATCACTGATGAAGAATCGAACTTGGAGTTTTGTTCCGCTTCCTAAAGGCTGTGCAGTTAATGCCCCGCTATATCCCCGCTATAACTCCGGTATATCTTATAGCGGATTCCTACCGCTACGATTTTTCCATATATCCCCAACATATAGCCTTTCCGCTTTAATCCCCACTATTTCCGCTATATCCCGTTATTTCCGCTATATTCCGCTATTTCCGCTATATCTTCTATAAAAAATTGGATTGAAAAATGATATTTATACGCTATAAAAATTATAAAATTAATTAATTTCATTGAATTTTTGATATATGTTTAGAAATGATAATACTCTAATATTCTACTAAATTAAATTAAGTTATATAACAGTTTTACGTTCATTTACAATACATTTGCACATATTTTTATTTAAAATTATTTTTGTATTAATTATAATTCAATTGAATGTTAATTTTTCACATAATTACTATTTATATATTTGTAAAACAACAAGTATGGGATTTATATGCTATTTTAGAGTAATCCGATATATCCCGATATATCTTCGCTACATCCCCGCTATGACTTTTTGCACCTATACTACATTGAATCCACCGAGCGCTTTAACTGCACAGCCTAAAGGAAACCGTGCTATAGGGTGCAAATGGATTTACAAGGTGAAGGACGATGGGAGATACAAGGCTAGGCTAGTGGCTAAGGGGTTTTCATAGAGAAAGGGTATGGAGTATGATGAGATATTCGCACCGGTCGTGCGCCATACTTCCATACAGATATTACTTGCCATAGTTGCTATTCACGACTTGGATTTGGAGCAACTTGATGTGAAGACCGCCTTCTTGCATGGTGACTTGGATGAAGACATTTACATGGAGCAACCGCAAGGTTTTGTTGTAAATGGTAAGTCAAATATGGTGTGCAAATTGAAGAAATCACTATATGGGTTGAAGCAATCACCTAGACAATGGTACAAGAGATTTGATCATTTTATGCTTGAAAACGGTTTCAATAGAAGCGTCAAGGATGCTTGTGTGTATTTCAAGAAGTTGGGAAATGATTGTTGGGTGTATTTACTCTTGTATGTGGACGACATGCTCATTGCTTCGAAGGACAAGAATGAAATCAACAAGTTGAAATTGCAATTAAATTCGGAATTCGAAATGAAGGACCTTGGAGAAGCAAAGAGAATATTGGGCATGGAAATAGAAAGGGATCGAAAGCGTTTTGAGTTGAAATTGACTCAAAAGGAGTACATTAAGAAAGTGCTTTGCCGGTTTAGCATGGAGAATGCAAAGGCGTCAAATACACCTTTACCTTTGCATGTGAAGCTTTCGAGTAAAGGGTCACCTATCTTGGAGAAAGACAAGGCTTATATGGCAAAGGTGCCATATGCAAGTGCGGTTGGAAGTTTGATGTATACTATGGTGTGTACAAGGCCCGATATAGCAAATGCCGTCGGGGTGGTTAGTCGTTTTATGTCTAATCCGGGAAAATCGCATTGGGAAGCTGTGAAGCTTATATTGAGATACCTTAGGGGTACGTCATCTCATGGTCTTGTTTTTTGCGGTAGTGGAAAAATGAATTGCAACTTGGTTGGTTATTGTGATTCGGACTACGCCGGTGATAGAGATAGGAGAAAGTCAACTTTCGGTTATGTCTTCACACTTGGTGGTACAGCCATAAGTTGGAGATCTAGATTGCAGACCGTAGTAGCTTTATCCACTACGGAGGCGGAGTTGATAGCCGCGGTAGAGGCGGCGAAGGAAGCACTCTATTTGAAGCGATTGTTGTGTGACTTGGGTATTGAACACGATAGCATCGATGTTCAATGTGATAGCCAAAGTGTTATTCACTTGGCGGAGAATTTGGCGTTTAGCTCACGGACGAAGCATATAGAAGTGAGGGAGTCATTCTTGGTAGCCATAGATGAGAATAAGCAAGTATATCTTCGAAAGGTGCACACAAAGGAAAACGCGGTAGATATGTTCACTAAGGCATTGCCGGTTGGGAAGTTCGAGCATTGCTCGGACTTAATTCGCTTGGAGAAGTGCTAGATGCCACGGGGTGGCACGGTTGAGAGAGATACTTGGTTGTAGATGAGGAAGAGTATTGGTACGAGATTGTGGTTCTATCTTCTTGGTGTAGTGCTAGTTTACACTCCTAGTGCTCTTGTCTTTGGTGAGACGGTGTTTGAATGTTTTCAACATTTCGTTAGCGGGTGGGGGCTTTGTGCCTGAACTCGTTGATGGAGTGCAATGGGGGGTGGCTTTGCCTGAACCCGTTGGGGAAACATTCATGTTTGGTTGAAGGTAGAAGTGTTGGTAGTTGGAGCTATCGATTGTTGATGGTATGGTACCATTGGTGTTGGAGATGGATATAGTGTCAAGGTGGAGTGTTAAGTTTTATGACACTATATGAAGGTGAATTGAAGGGGATGTATGTAGTTTGGTATCGGAGAAGACGGGTTGCAAAACGAAGTCCGGAGGAGCAAATTGGAGTGGTAGTAGCATTCACTGTGCTGGCTACAGGCAGCCAGACGTCTGCAGACACGGGCCAGACGTTTGGTCATATAGGGTTCAGTTTCCCGAATGTTCGGTCAGACGTCTGGAGCCCTGTTCCAGACGTCTGAGCCGGCGAGCTGCAGTTTTCTAGGCTAGGTTTTGTGTTGTTTCGTTCAGGGGCAAGTTCGTCTTTTGTTAGGGTTTTCTCCACCAGTATATATGCTCTCTTTCCTTTTCAAAGAGGGTTGATCAAGCAATTATCTAATTAAGGGTTTAGTCCTCCATTAATTTGGGTTTTAGGAAAAACTCTATTTCTTCAATTCTAATCTCCACAAACATTGATTCTCGAATAGATCGTTGTAATCAATATCTTGTACTCTTCTTATTTGGTGATGATAAAAGATATCTCTCAAAGTGGATGTACACTAACGCGACGTTAGTGGAACCACTATAAATCGGTGTGTGATTTATTGTTTTCGTTATTGCTTCTTATCATTTATTGCTTATGGTGTTATTGTGATCGTGTTTTGGTTTTGGATATATTGAATTCTAATGGTGATAGGTTGTTTTGTACTATCTATCACGATCTAGCTTTTTCGCTGCGTTTGAGAATTTTAATTTTAGTGGTCTCGATTGAAATCCGCCACAACATCCTTTACGCTTAAGCTGATTTAAACCATGTTTGATGTGCTCATTGAACTAGTCATTTTGTCCAGAATCTGTGCCATCACTAGGTTCGTAGAGCAAGGTACTGGAATAGGAACTTATTTATCGATTTCAAGTAGAAGGTACATTTCACTAATAATATACATATATATTATTCTTGAAAAGCAATGAACTTTCGCTTTAATTAAAAGCTAAAGACATTGTCTAATGGAAGAAAAAGGAACACGTTGGAAGCAGATAAGAGTTTGTATTCCCTTTGTTAGACCAAAGACCAATCCAAATTTACTCAAAATATCTTAACTATGCAGTAATATTCAATAAATATGCCCTGCTACATGTTATACATGTGATTGTTTCAAATATATATTAACACAAAACTAAAACTTGCGAGAGAGAAATGGACTACAATAGCCATGTACAAAATGGATGAGCGGACAAACATAACAGAAAATCATCAACATTATTTGGTCTACAGGAAGGCTGCTAGCGCTGAATACGCAATACATAATACTTTCTACAATATCTAGGGATTAAGTTTGCCTGTATGTAACCCTTAATCATGATATGAAACTAAAATTAAAGTAGATGCATAAAAGGTACAGATGTCTACATAGATATATGAGATTAAAGAGAAAGGAAATTATCACAGATGAGGAAGATGAAAGCTTGCTATTAATACTCTTTTGATGTTTGAAACTTTGAATGATGTTTTTTTCCACAAAAAAAAATGATAAAAGAAGAGCATTAAAGACTCTCATTGAGCACAAGAAACACAATAGCGATTCTTTCTAAGAGCACTTCTTGGAACATTACAGCAAAATTTCAAAAGTAACTGAAGATATCTTGGAAGCTAGTATTGATGTCTATGGACTGCTTTTTTTGTACTCCACGAAATTCTTCTGTTACTCTTCCATTTAAGTTGTATGACACAATGAAAAAAAAAAATCTATATTAAAATTTGGTGTTGGATAGCAGAACTGATAATAAGCAGCAATTTTTTTGGCAAAGGTATAGATGGGATAAAAATATATATGTAAAAGGATAAATACCTAAGCCAAATCATAAATTTAGTCACACTTGAATCGTCTTATATAAGCTACTTTTTAGCGTTTTGGAAGCCAAAACCTATTAATTTTAGTTTTGAAAAGCTATAAAGTAGCTTATATAAGTCGATCCAAACAGGGCAGTGTCAATTTATAACTGATGATACAACTTGAGTTTATTGAAAGAGACTCATTTTAAAAAGCCACTTCCACAAATCTGAAATATTGAATTCTAGTTTCAAGGGTTGCAGTTCTACCTAATATTACCAGTTGATTAACCACTATTATGCAACAAACATGTAACGTCACTGGGGAATTCAAGTGAAAGAATGTAAAACAACAAAAGTTAAAATGAATCTTGGCTTCCCAAAGGTTAAGCTGCATGTACCTTTATTCATTACTTGTCAGAACCTTCTAAAACAGCCTTAAATCTATATTGGGTTGAATGCCAATGATTGTACTAACCAATAACCTACACTTTTTGGACCCATTCCCTTTTGAACAAATATATATATACGCTAACATACATACACATAATGTGCATTATAATTAGTGAAGAACAATGGTAATTTCTCATTCTTGTAAGCTTAAACTTCTTCTTGTTATTCTCATATCTATAGCTTTTACTCAAGAGGTCTATGGCATCAGAAACATAGAAAGTAAAAGCATTAGTAATGTTGTCTCATTCGACGTGATTAAAGAGTCAATGGCACCATCACCCTCACCTACATCCTTCACTCTGAATCAAATGAGCAAGAGAAGAGTACGGAGAGGTTCTGATCCAATCCATAATAGGTGCTGAATGGGAGTTAAACGCTTTAAGAAATTCTTACTTATATTGCAGTAATTTCATTGTTAGTTTAAAATGATTTTCAAAACCCTGTCATATTTCTTGAGGAAAGTTTTTTGCTATGGTAGAAAGCTGTACATATAGTTTTGTTATTACTTCTAATCTTTGCAGATTTAATTTAGAGGAAGATCAATTATTTCAGAAGAGAAGGTAGCATTGAGATGTAAATGTTAAAGTCGATTGTAGGAAAATATTACTTTTTTCTCCCGGTATCTATTATCTCTTTCTCGTAATATTATATTTTATCATGTATGCTCATAAAACATAACCAATATTACTAGAAAATTAAAAATGTACTCTTTCAGCTCTTTTTGAAGACAGAATACTAACATGCTCATTTGTCCTTGAAATATTTCAAGTTTGCTTAGAAAAATAAACTTCTAAAAATGATTTTCTTCATAACCCAGTACTCAAATGTGCGCGCGCGCATGCGTGTGTTTGTGCGGGCGCGTGTGTGTTTGTGTTTACGTTTGTGTTTGTTTTTGTTTTTGTGTGTGTGCGCGCGCCAAGAAAAGTGCATTATAAGTGCCTGAAACAAAGTTAGATAAATCAATACCTGTAGGTGAATATTGCACCACCGGATTCGAGCACACAACCGTTAAGATCATTATCACCTCAACTTTAGAGATTTTCCAAACCATGAATCTAATTTATTCCAAAATCATGAATCTAATATCCAATAAATGAGTAAATGTACATGATTTCTATGTATAGGCTCACTCTTCTTCAACAAACTTCTAGTGAGGAAGAAATCTTTTCCCTTTATTAATCTTCAATCGAATGGACGATATCTTATGAGCAATTTCTTCCCAAATCATCTGTATAGCATCCCCTTCTTTCGATGGATATTGGTATTCAAAATGATGTGCAATTTGTATCAATCTCCTCCACATTTTTGTCCATTTATTTCGGTTAATCCCTCTTAGTACCCCCATTAGAAAACCTTTCTTGACAGAATCTGAAGCACGAATAAATACAGAAAACTCTGTATAATCGAAAACGTCTTCAAACGGTAGTTCAATTTCATCGCTTATAATGACAGGAACGCAATGACTCACTATAGAGTCAAAGAGTCTGTTTGAAGAAGGGGTGTCTCCTGCTATATTTAAGCAAAATTTAGATGTTAACATTCCTTGTCCAGCTTCTTTTATTCCTTTCCCTCGAGCACTTCCATAGGTGAAGTGTACATCTTTTTCATCTTTTAAAAGTTTGTGGAGTTCTTGTCGAATCAAGCCACCCTAATAATGAATAAATAGCATTAGAAATTCAAAATAGAAATTATAACAGCAACTTACACTTGCACCTTAACCAATTAAAAGTGTAGACCTCAAAATGCCCAAACGATTGAATTGTTTTTCAAGGTCCAAAAATTAGTTTGAACAGTTTTAGTATCTCACTTCCCCATCCAAATTATTGGTCCCATGTACCCAAATTAATTTTAGTTGTTGAATCTCAACTAAGTAAAACAACTAATAAATAAAGCAATACTTTGATGGCTAAGAACTACTGGATCCATGGGATGAGACATTTAATTTGGGGACAGGACAAAATAAAGAGTTGAAATGTCTTATCCCCGAATAATACATGTGTCAATCATATCTCATCCATTTAGGCATAAACCAGCCTTGTTTGGTAATAAGTTTCAAAACCAGCTCCTATCGCGAAATAGTTTTATAAACTAGCCTACTTCGAAAATTTGTCCTTAAATTAATTGATCAAGTTGAGTAATAAATATAAATTTAGTGAGTGAGATTCAATAGAGATAGACACATATATAGGGAAAGAGGATCACATGTGCTAAAACAAGTTAAAATTGCATGCAAGGTTAAAGTTCTACCAACTTAAAGTCAAGAACTTATGAATGAAAACTTAGTTATTAGAGCAACTTACATCTTTTCGTACAATAGCTCCTTGAAAATAAACCAACGTTGTCCTCTCATCAAATGAAGCAGAATTCTTGCCAATTGAATCCACGACATGAACATAAGGAGCAACTATGTCCTTGCTTATATTTGCTATCTCAGCTGGGTATCTTCCAAAATCCGAAAGCAAAAGGATAGCGGAACTAAGTTTTTTCCTTGCTTTTAACAGACTATTTGGATGATGAGCTAAAATGATATGATCTTTTCCACCATATCGTTCCCATTCTTTCCTACTCCTTAAATATTTAACCAATTCATCTTGTAAATATCTGTTCCTACTAACTTTTTCCTTGCCATGGAGCTTAGAATGTCTATTATAACTAACAGATGAGAAAAATGGAACAAAAAACACATTGGCTAGACTTGAATCATTCACTCTGATTGCATAGCAAGGTCGTCTTATTTTTGAAGAAGTAGAAGCTAACAAATCCAGTGTAAGCCAATATTCTACACTATGTTGAATATTTAAACCTCCCGGGTACTTTGGAACTTCCAAATTTTCGATATCTGGCCATATTTGATTCTTGTTTTTGGGTATCCAGTCAAGAAGGCCAAAATGAAATATGGTGGGTAAGTCGTACATATAGACTTTAAGTTTAGCTTGATTAATATCACAAGGTAACTTCTTTATGTTCTCCTTTTTCTTCATAACTTGGTAATCAGTGTTGTTTCTCTGAATAACTTGTCCGGGTTTTTGCACATTAGGAGATGGTATCAAATTTTTACCAACGGCAGTTTTGGTATTGTTCGGAAGAATGAACATAATAACAGAGTTATGTATGGAGGAGTTACCATTGTTTTGATTCAGAAGGATAAAGCAAGAAAAAAATAGCATCAAAATTGCCACAGATACTATGCAAAAGAGCAGTCTTCTTCTCTCGAAGAATAAAAAAGATTTCATCTTTTATGATATATGCAACGGTTTCTTAGCTTAACGCATACCCATCAATAAAAAACAGTAGTCAAAGCCATAAAAATCGGAACTTTAAACACCTATAAATTGAGTTCAGAAGCATACCAAGAGCTAAATTTCGTCAAACTAAATCAACATGATACCGATGAAGATTGATGAAGATCAACAGCTATAACAGAGAAGTAGGTGACGAATATCAAGAAAATTGAGTTGGGTTTTAGGTTTTCTGTGTTGATTTTTCTTGGTACTGAAAATACACTTATAATTCTACGAACAGAGATGAGTCATTTTCTTACTTTCTCTTAATGTAAATAATTTTTTATTTTTATTTTTATTTTTATGAATAATTGAAATAATTGTTAAATTAGTATAATACGGGGGTAGTTTCTGAGGATAATAATGGTGATCCATGATGTTTCAATTATTGAAATTGTGAAATTATTAGCTTTACCAATAAGAGAAGTATTTACGTCCCCCAAAGATGAACCTTTGTACGTTTTGCAAGGACATTCCAAATTGCAATAAAATAAAATATCTACATGCATCCTCTTTTTTTTTCTTTTCCTTTTATGTTTTTTTTAAAAAAAGATAAACATTACTTTTATTGCAAGATAAATATGGTACATATGTACATTATGGACAAGAATGTTCGCCCCATTTGTTAAAATGATTCACATAAAAAATATTCTAAAATTGGGCCACCAAATGCACATCTGCTTCAACCCGATTCCAAAATGTTCGTTTTAAGATGCCCCAACTCAACCGTTCATTCATTAAACTATGGTTATCATGACTGTTAACGCTAAAATTTGAACGCTAACACCCGGTGTGTGTAATAGAGTCGTGAAAGCACCACCCGTTGGTACGGGAACAGAATACAAGCTGAAAATAGCAGTAAAACGGTAAAAAGACAACAAATTTATAGTGGTTCGACCCGTAATTGAGTCTACGTCCACTTTATAGTCTTTTATTACTGATTCGGTTAAAATTCGATACAACACACTTGTGAAATACGATACAATTTGATCACAAAAACACTCTTGACTACTAGCTCAAACTTCGATGATGAAACTTGATGAATCCGTGTCGGATGTATGAAATTCCTCTCGAAGCTTGTTGTAGTGTCTTGAGTATTTGGAGATCTTCAAGTATTGAACGAGTTCAGAGTTCGGCAGAGTAACGACGCTTTGAGAAATGATCGGCCAAAAGTCCCTTCCTTGTTGGAGTTTGGGGGGTATCTATAGGGGCTGAATTCTGGACAGAAGTTTTCCCCAAGTCTTAGGTCGCGTACGACCTAAGTTAGGTCGTAGGTCGCGAACGACCTAAGCTAGGTCGCAGTCTTCTCTCGACTTAGGAAACAAGCCTGATGCAGCTTTATGCGGTTTCATCTGAAGAAGTGGTAGGTCGTGAACGACTTAAAGTAAGTCGTGCTCCTTTCTTTGCTTTTAGCTCGTGAAGTTTTTAGGTCGTTAGCTTTTAGGTCGCTGGATTTGCTTTTGTAAGTAAGTTGCTAAGTCTGCTTCAGGAGTTAGGTCGTGAACCCATTTAGGTCGGTAGGTCGTAGAGTCTGCTAAGTCGTGAAGCTCTTAGGTCGTGACATTCCTTAGGTCGTTAAGTCCCTTAGGTCGCTAGCTACCTTAGGTCGTTAAGTCCCTTAGGTCGCTAGCTACCTTAGGTCGTTAAGTCCCCTAGGTCGTGAGTTCCCTTAAGTCGGTAGGTCGTAGAGTCTGCTAAGTCGTGAAGCTCTTAGGTCGTGACATTCCTTAGGTCGTTAAGTCCCTTAGGTCGCTACCTTCCTTAGGTCGTTAAGTCCCTTAAGTCGCTAGCTACCTTAGGTCGTTAAGTCTCCTAGGTCGTGAGTTCCCTTAAGTCGTGAGGCCTTTTAGGTCCTTAAGAGCTGTTAGGTCGCAGAGTTTTAGGTCGCTGAAATAAAGGAGTTAACATTTGCCCCTCGAAGTATATGCCTATGCCATAGGTCGTGTGCTTCGACTTAACCTTGCTAGATCGTGAACGACCTAAAACTCGTGATAAATCGTACGCCTGCTCGCCTTCCTCCTTTAGCCTTGTATAAATAAGTTAGGTCGTGCCTTCCTCCTTTAGCCTTGTATAAATAAGTTAGGTCATGCCTTCCTCCTCACCTTACTGCTCTGAAATTCCATTGCCCTTGACGAATTTTCAATTCTTCAAAGGCGAATTCAATCCAGCAAAACATCGATCCACTCCTATCAGCATATTACGTAAGTGGATCAATCTCTACTCCTCCACAATCGCTGCTCGATCGTAAATCCACGTTTTCCGACCCAAGTTTAATTTCATGTGTCATGCTTCATTTTTTGAATGATTGTTTCGATCGATTTTTGATCGTTGTTTGATATGTTGTGGTGATTCATGATCGCATGGAAATTTTCATAATGGATCGGTGGGATTCGCAATCGATTTGCTGGATGACTTGGTGGTATACGGAGATGAAACGAAGAGGATGTTGAATTCTTTTGTAATGGCGGTATTGGGTTATCGAATCCAGTAAGATGTTGCTTGGAGAGGAAGTCAGCGACCTACCAGATCTGGACGACTTAGAAGTTAGGTCGTGCTGGGATTCTTGGCGACCTAAGCCTTGCGATCTAAGAATATCCGCGACTTAAACGAAACCGAACAACCTTTTTTGCGACCTAAAGAGTTTTCGACCTATGCCAAGTCGTTGCGGCCTAGGACTTAGAGAAAATTGCATTGCCTTGATTCACTCAGTTGCATTGTGCGACCTAAAGATGCCTCGACCTATGATAGGTCGCTGAACGACCTAGCACTTGAAACAACTCTGCACAGCCCTGAACGCTTTAACTTGAACAGCACGACTTAAAAATGCTTCGACTTATGCTAGGTCGTGAGCGACCTAACACTTGGAAATTTGAGCAGAGCTTGACTGAATTTTTGAATTTGAACTGTGTTGCATTCCTTTTCAGATTGTCTTGACTTTAATGCTAATAACCTGTTTAAATACAACATTTGCAAAAAAACGGGACACATATACTGCCATTGACTGCCCACATCGAATGACAGATTAATAGATAAAGAATAATCAACTTAAATGAACTTGTGAATGAAATGCTGTGAAATGACAAATTCAAATGAAGTATTGAAGCAAAGCTGAAATAATCAACCTAAGCTGACTTGTTTGCATCAACACAACATTGTTATTTGAACTTGAAATAACAAGTCTCGAAACTTTATAATCGACAAATGTCAACTATCTAAATTCCAGTTATATTTGCTTGTTATCGTTTTAGTTTTTTGCACAACACTTCACACTTTTAGGAAACGTGCACCTTTATACTTAAACATGCAGTTGATTGTGTAGAATGACATCTCAACAAGAAGATTCAGGATCAGCCGGAGAAACTTTCCCGATTGCTAACCCACTAATCGATCCTCCGGAGAGAACTCCGACCACTCTGAGCCACAAAGTTTTTAGACAACTGTGCACCCAATTCGGGATTGCTGAATCAGATGCTATATTCCCTGCAGCAAACGACACTGCTGACCGGCCACCTCTCGGCTTTGTCGCAGTGAATCGTCAGATGTGCCTAAGTGGAGCTATTCCACCTTTCAATGAATTTCTTCGAGAACTCCTTCTTCGATTAGCCATCTCTCCCTTCCAGTTGCACCCCAACGGTTATGCCGTTCTAATGGGGTTGTGTGTTCTGTTTAGGAGAACGCTTGACCGTTTCCCGAGCTTTGATGAAATTTGCTATTTATGCACTTTTTCAAAGAACAGAGATCATCCTTCAATCGTGCTCGTAAGGGGTGCCAGAAACCGGAAATTGATTCTGGATTTGCCCGATAGTGCTCACGGATTTCTAAACCAATTCTTCTTTGTCCGATGTCCTCCAGGATTCTACGCTGTCTAGAGAGTCGGAAGTAAGATTGTCTTTTTCTATTCATCTCATGAGGTTTTCGAAACCCGAGTTATCAAATGCTTAACTTCATTCTTTTTCTTTTTCCAGCTCTTCCTCCCCCGCTCAGAAATCCCAGCCTCAAGTCAATCCTTGAAACCTTAAATGTTGTGGCGGCGGAAGAAAGAAGTGCTAAATTTCTGTTGAAAGATGAATTTTTTCACCAGTATGGACTTTTACACTCTTCCCGATCTATTCAGCCGCATGAGGTTCCTGATTCTCCAGCTAAGGCATCAGATGCCCCAGTTCCTGCTACAGAACCTTTACTGAAAGAAACCACCGCCGAGACTTCACTAGTAAAGTGTTCTACTTCTACTGACGTTGTGGGACTGTCTAGCAAGCTGGCACTTGCTCTGATTATTGAAGAAGAAGAAACTCTCAACATTTCGAGAAAGATGATAAAGGAGCCGAGAAAGAAAACCCCGCAAAACACGATGGTGACGATACCTTTGAGGGGTTGAGTGATCTGATGATTACTTCACAGGAACTTTTCAAAGATGATATAACTAAAGCTACATCTCCTACAACCGAAGCGACATCTACTTTGCAGCAAACTTTGTCGGCTCAACAATCAACTCCCGCTTCTCAATCTGTTATCACTCCCCAACCAAAGAGTGGTTTGTAGTTTGACGCGCGTAGTTCGCACATCACACACACTTAGGATGCTTAGCACTTATACGCACTTAGCTTTTCTACTTGAAGATTTCTAAGACTTGTCTTTTTTTCTTCAATTTCAGGTTCTACAATGGGGCGAAGTGGCTCATATTACGACAATTTTCGGCGCTACGGAGGGCGCGATTCTTACGATTATGGACGCTATCTTCCCACTCGCAAAGAATCTGACGAAGAGCGTGCAGTTAGAAAAGCTCAAGAGAGGCGAGCTTATGAAGAGCAGCAAAGAAGGAGAGACGATGACTCTCACAAAAGAAAATATCATGACGACAAAGGGAAGAGGCATGCTACCGAAGACCCGAGTAAACGGGTTAAACTTAGTGAAAAGGACGCGTCTTCAATTTCTGAAAAGACTGACGCCCCTGTCTCTTCTAATATTCCGGCCGGCTCTCCTCCTTTAAAGAAATCCGACATCCAAGCGATCATCAGCAGGCCCCAGTATCAGGTTAAAGATGGCCCTCCAACGCTTCAAAGTCGGTTTCCGAACTGGTGCTTAAAAGGAGTGCGCTTTGACCTAGATTTGGTCCCGATTGATAAGCAAGCCATGCTTAGAAATCTTGATGCAGTTAAGCTTGACATTGAGAGGATGTCGCAATGGCAAAAGCTTGTTGATGAACTCCAGAGAGTCAACCATATGAATCTTGAAAACATGCTGACTCTGGAGAATGATAAGGCTGAATGGGATAAATGGTGCAAGCAGCATGACGCGGAGATGTCGAACATCGTGGATGACAATGCAAGGCTTGAATCTGAAGTCAAGCAACTTAAGGAAGATCTTGCCTCTTCTTCTGCATCACATACCCAAAAGAAGAAATCTTTCAGAAGCAAGTGCGGGATGCGCACGCTGCTCAAAGGGACACCGAGATAAAACTTGCAGCTGAACAGCATATCACTGAAAAGTACCGCAAAGAAAGTGCTCAACTGCGGGAAACATTTTACTCCTAGAACGCGGAGATTGAGATGCTAAAAGCTCGACTTCTTAAAGTTGAGAAAGAACGCGATGATGCGGTTGCCGGACAAGTTGAAGCCGAAGAATCTCACGAGGCAACCAGAACCAGCATCGACTCTACTTTATTTGACTTCTATATACATAGTGTTCTGGGTCGCGGTAGTCTTTCATTCTTGGGTCCAAAATATGAGATCACACTGGCCGAGGTTTGGGAGGCCATACTTGACATGTTTGCTGGCTATGCGGAAGCAGACCTTGCAGCGCTTTATCTGGATGATGAAGCACGTGCTGCGCTTGCTAGAGGGAAAGAGCAGCTTGCTAGGGAACGCGCCGAAGTGGCAGGGGAAGAGCGTTCAGAGAAAGCGCCTTTAACCGACCCTGCTCATCTTCCGGCTCCGGTTGACCCTGACATTGGCGGCTCTAGTTCTTATTCTTCACCTTCCGCAAAGGCCGAAATTAAGACGGCAACTAACGAGCCTCCCACTACTCAAGTTGAGGAGAAGACCCAAGACGACGCCGAAGCTGAAAATTTTGAAGTTGTTGCAAATAAACCAACTTCTCCAGGTAACTTCAAGTCTGACTACTCATTCGATTCAACCGATCTTGATGAATTTCTTGCTTATGACTTAGGTTCTGATGATCTGATATCTTCTCTTTTTGTTGTAGCGGAAACACCAAGCATTATGCATTCTCCTCCTCTTCCAACTGTTCCTCCTCCATCCCTTCAAGCTACTCCCGCTTCTCAGCCAGGGTCGCAGGAAGAACAGATAGCAGCCCTTCAAGGCTTAGAGGATCCACCTGCTTCCCAGGAGCAGAAAGCGGAAGAGACGGAGGACAGTGAGAAGACTCCGGAGCAGTCATTCGATGATGATGCGAAGCTTTCCACATTGTTCTCTCCGGGAAGTGAGTCTTCTTCGAAGAGGAAGGGGAAGCGTGCGATCAGGAAGAAGAAGAAAACCGCTTCAGCTGGAGGAGACAAAGCCGAAGAAAATCCGACCACTCCTCCTTCCCCAACCCGTCCATGCCGGATTCCGAAACTAACCATCAGGCCGGGCAAGAGCTCCAAAGGCGGCGGGAAGGAGGAATAATAAGCTGGATCTTCTACCTTTAGTTTTGCTTTTTGCTTGTATCGACCGGAGACTGTGCGGGTACCGATCCCCGCTTCTTTTTGCGATCTGCACAATGTAAAAAGTTTTCATAGTATTGAATAAAATAGCTATTTTACTTGTACAAATTCTTGTGTATGTGAGAATGCATTTATTTCTCATTTTTAGTGTAGAATAAACGATTCTTTTTACTGGTACAAACTTTTTGTCTGTGTTTGAGAATACATTTATTCCACATCTTTTTTACGAGATATTACAATGAACTTGTGGTATGTTGCTTGTATATTACTTCTATTAATGTAACTGAATTGTATAATGTTGCCCCCATACCACAAGTGCATTGCAACATTTCTTGCTTTTACAAGACTGATACTCTTATTTCAAAGAATAACTATTCCACTTTTAAGGGAAGAATCATTCTGCTTTTAATAGAGTATATCTCGTTTTTTGGAGTAATTTTTACTTTCTAAAGAACACTTCAACTTTCGAAGATGATCACTTTCATTTGTTAAAAAGTGGATTTTCCTACGCAGTGAAGTGAGCTTTTGAAGAATGTTTTGATCTGTTAATCAGACAATTATATTTTATTGTTGAATGGATCTACAGGACAGTCACTGGCTGTTTTACTGCATATTTGTTTGTACAAATAATCATAAGTATTTAGCTTCGGTCGTTAGTGGTTCCATCAACAAAGTTTTTTGGATGTGCCTTGTTGAAAGGCTTTATCTGTCTTAGTGCTTCCGAAGAAGGCTTCGTGGTCTCCGAAGAGTAGTGTTTTTGGTCTCCGAAGAGAAGCATTTTCGGTCTCCGAAGAGAAGCGATTTTGGTCTCCGAAGAGAAGCAATTTTTGGTCTCCGAAGAGAAGCGATTTTGGTCTCCGAAGAGAAGCAATTTTTGGTCTCCGAAGAGAAGCAGTTTTTAGCATTTCAGCTCTGGTGAAGTGGGCCTCCGAAGAGGAGCATTTTGCACTTCTACGCTGGTGAAATGTGCCTCCGAAGAGGGCTTTTTAGCATTTCATCTCTGGTGAAGTGGGCCTCCGAAGAGGAGCATTTTGCACTTCTACGCTGGTGAAATGTGCCTCTGAAGAGGGCTTTTTAGCATTTCATCTCTGGTGAAGTGGGCCTCCGAAGAGGAGCATTTTGCACTTCTACGCTGGTGAAATGTGCCTCCGAAGAGGGCTTTTTAGCATTTCATCTCTGGTGAAGTGGGCCTCCGAAGAGGAGCATTTTGCACTTCTACGCTGGTGAAATGTGTCTCCGAAGAGGGCTTTTTAGCATTTCATCTCTGGTGAAGTGGGCCTCCGAAGAGGAGCATTTTGCACTTCTACGCTGGTGAAATGTGCATCCGAAGAGGGCTTTTTAGCATTTCATCTCTGGTGAAGTGGGCCTTCGAAGAGGAGCATTTTGCACTTCTACGCTGGTGAAATGTGCCTCCGAAGAGGGCTTTTTAGCATTTCATCTCTGGTGAAGTGGGCCTCCGAAGAGGAGCATTTTGCACTTCAACTCTGGTGAAATGTTCCTCCGAAGAGTTGTGCCTCCGAAGAGGGCTTGTGCCTCATTAGAGGGCTTTATTGCTTGTGTCCTTACACCATCTGCTTCTTAGCGATTCCTTTTTACCATTCCAAGTGCATGTTCCACTCTTTTTGTAAGGTGTTTTCTTGTTGCCATAGGAGTGTACTTCATCGTTGAGTGAATCCATGGGGCAGACTCAAGCTACTTTACCGGATGTTTGTTCAAACAAACGATTGCGATTAGTTAGCAAGAGTCTGGAACCTTCTCGTCAGGAAGGTGCCCGCTTTGATGGAATCACTAACGGTTTGTGAATAGCGCCTCTTTTGTGGCTTAACATTGTTGGGTGATTCGTAGGAGTCGCTGAGTCTTGGGAAGTGTGGAGTTAGTCAGCTTTGCTTTGATAGCCTGCAATATATAATCGATATTTTAGCAATATTTTAAAGAAACTTGCATATCGAAATGAGACAGGCATCTTATAGCATTAGGGAACACAAGATTTATAGTTCTTTATTATTGAATCACACAGATTTCTCAGCGGTTTGCAATACAAAAGTTATACATCCATTATCATTTTACAAATTTAAGCAATGCTGTTAAGTAAAAAATGGATGCTAGTGATTGTTGTTTCAGAATCTCCGGGCTGAATTTCCATTTGCACTAGATTCATAGCTTTGGATTTATATGCCAGAGAAAGTGAAAGATGCCCTAGCCGCAGTTTTGTGGACAATTAGCAGTCGTCCCAACTTCTGCCTGCTAGGTGTGGACCTCCTGTGACAACATTAATGACAAGCTTTTCTGAATCTTGCACTGCAGTGTTGTTGCGAGAACTGGATTGATGGGTAGGACGTTGTTGATCCTGAGTGGATGAGGTTGGATCGACTCCGTTTCTCTTAACATATTGTTGGAGTTTACCCTGCTTCAGTAATTCTTCAATCACATTTTTTAACTGGCGACATTGGTCAGTGTCATGGCCAGGTTGATTGTGCAATTGGCTGAATTTTCCGTTACGCACTGTACCTCTCCTCATCTCAGGTGGCTTAGGATACCTGACAACATCCTTTGTTGCGAAAAAGATATTTCTTGGTGTATCAGTTAAAGGCGTAAAATCTGAAAGATCGAAGTGGCGGAGTTTCTTCTCATTTTCCTGATTCTTTCCTCCGTCGTTTTCCCTTTTTTGATTCTCAGAATTTCTTTTGTTAAAAGCAAGATCATTATTGTTGTCCTTAGAAACTAATACTTTTGCTAAGGCGGAAAGGTTTTCCAGGCGCATGAATTCATCGGCCTTTTTATAAAACTTCTCAAGGGAATTTGGTTCCTTCATTTTTAGCCATTTTTTAAATTCACTCAATTTATTGATGGCTTGCACCAAGTAGGTCAGGATCATACGCGGTTCTAAATTATCCACTTCGGCTAAAGCTATATTGAAACGGCTTAAGAAAGATTTGATTGATTCTCCGGGAGCTTGTTCAAGATTAGACAGTGACATTATATCCTTAGCTTTTGAAGCATACAATCTGAACTGTTCTTTAAACTTTTGCGTTAAGTCGGAGAATTGATCTACCTGTGCAGTTAAAGCGCTCGGTGGATTCAATGCGGTAGAGGTGCAAAAAGTCATAGCGGGGATGTAGCGAAGATATAGCGGGATATATCGGATTACTCTAAAATAGCATATAAATCCCATACTTGTTGTTTTTACAAATATATAGATAGTAATTATGTGAAAAATTAACATTCAATTGAATTATAATTAATACAAAAATAATTTTAAATAAAAATATGTGCAAATGTATTGTAAATGAACGTAAAACTGTTATATAACTTAATTTAATTTAGTAGAATATTGGAGTATTATCATTTCTAAACATATATCAAAAATTCAATGAAATTAATTAATTTTATAATTTTTATAGCGTATAAATATCATTTTTCAATCCAATTTTTTATAGAAGATATAGCGGAAATAGCGGATCATAGCGGAAATAACGGGATATAGCGGAAATAGCGGGGATTAAAGCGGAAAGGCTATATGTTGGGGATATATGGAAAAATCGTAGCGGTAGGAATCCGCTATAAGATATATCGGAGTTATAGCGGGGATATATCGGGGCATTAACTGCACAGTGATCTACTGACCGAATTGGAAGCTTTGTGCACCAAAGTAAAGCCACACCTTCCAAGTACACTGGAAAGTACCGACACTTAATCTCATCTGACGCTCTTGCACCGGTCATATGCCAATCGTACTTGTATAGGAAATGATTAGGGTCACTCGTTCCCATATAGGCTTGGATAGTAGGAGGTGCAAATTTCCTTGGAAATTCCGCTTTCAGGATCCTTTCAGTAAACGGAGTTCTGCTTGGTGCAAATCCCCAGTCACTCTCATTCTCTTCCCTCTACATGCTCTCTTTCATGATGCGGCTAACCATTTCGGACAGGTACTCTTTATTGTTCAGAGACATCTCCAGACAAGCATCAGTCCTTCTCTCTGCAGCTTGCCTGACAACATGTTCATGATAAGTTGGCTGCGGCATAGAACCCTCAGCTTGGAAAGGTGGCATTTCAGGAAAGGTTGTTTGATGGTTTTCTGGTTGACGATTTGCCCCGAGCAGAGTAGTTAATCTATCCATCATCAAAGCGTTTTGAGCTTCAATTTGTTGGTATAATCCAGAAACTGCGTCATCCAATTCAGCCCTGGTGACTCCAACGGTAGGAGTTGCTTGGTCTGCTATTGGGGAAGCGGAAGTCCCTTCATGAGCATTTCTGGATCTGATAGGTCTACCTCTTCTTCCAGGAGCCATTATTTCAGATAAACTTCTGATTTCAAGAGGGGTTCTTTTTATAAGTCTTTGCGAAGCAACGATGAAAATCTTCCTGAGTTCAATTCTCAGTGAAAGCACCAAAATGTTAACGCTAAAATTTGAACGCTAACACCCGGTGTGTGTAATAGAGTCGTGAAAGCACCACCCGTTGGTACGGGAACAGAATACAAGCTGAAAATAGCAGTAAAACGGTAAAAAGACAACAGATTTATAGTGGTTCGACCCGTAATTGAGTCTACGTCCACTTTATAGTCTTTTATTACTAATTCGGTTACAATTCGATACAACACACTTGTGAAATACGATACAATTTGATCACAAAAACACTCTTGACTACTAGCTCAAACTTCGATGATGAAACTTGATGAATCCGTGTCGGATGTATGAAATTCCTCTCGAAGCTTGTTGTAGTGTCTTGAGTATTTGGAGATCTTCAAGTATTGAACGAGTTCAGAGTTCGGCAGAGTAACGACGCTTTGAGAAATGATCGGCCAAAAGTCCCTTCCTTGTTGGAGTTTGGGGGGTATCTATAGGGGCTGAATTCTGGACAGAAGTTTTCCCCAAGTCTTAGGTCGCGTACGACCTAAGTTAGGTCGTAGGTCGCGAACGACCTAAGCTAGGTCGCAGTCTTCTCTCGACTTAGGAAACAAGCCTGATGCAGCTTTATGCGGTTTCATCTGAAGAAGTGGTAGGTCGTGAACGACTTAAAGTAAGTCGTGCTCCTTTCTTTGCTTTTAGCTCGTGAAGTTTTTAGGTCGTTAGCTTTTAGGTCGCTGGATTTGCTTTTGTAAGTAAGTTGCTAAGTCTGCTTCAGGAGTTAGGTTGTGAACCCATTTAGGTCGGTAGGTCGTAGAGTCTGCTAAGTCGTGAAGCTCTTAGGTCGTGACATTCCTTAGGTCGTTAAGTCCCTTAGGTCGCTAGCTACCTTAGGTCGTTAAGTCCCTTAGGTCGCTAGCTACCTTAGGTCGTTAAGTCCCCTAGGTCGTGAGTTCCCTTAAGTCGGTAGGTCGTAGAGTCTGCTAAGTCGTGAAGCTCTTAGGTCGTTAAGTCCCTTAGGTCGTTAAGTCCCTTAAGTCGCTAGCTACCTTAGGTCGTTAAGTCTCCTAGGTCGTGAGTTCCCTTAAGTCGTGAGGCCTTTTAGATCGTTAAGAGCTGTTAGGTCGCAGAGTTTTAGGTCGCTGAAATAAAGGAGTTAACAATGACCGAACCATTAGTCGAACCATGGCGACTCAAGATTTAAAGTTTTGATGGTTCATCGGAACCATATATTTTTTATTTTTCGAAAATTTGCCCATTTAAATACGACTTATATGCAAAATTATTGAAAGTAAAATGCAAGGGAGACGAGTTGTAAAGGGTCTTTAATGTTCACAATATAAATTGCATATCCGAATTTATGTACTGCTGCAGCGCATAACTACAACTGTTGTGCACAGCTGCTGTTGTGTACATAGTGGTAGTGCACAACGGTAAAAGATTAGTAGCGGCAAACTTAACGAAACTTATAGTGGTCTAGCATGTACGTGCATCATCAAAGAACGAAGTAGTGGAATTTGATAGCAAAGATTTTGGACAGTGATGATTTTTCAATTGTTTTAACGAGGAAGTTATCACGATACCAATTAAAAGAATTTCTATTAGTTAATAATTTATATTGAACTAATATATCATCTGGATACCAATTAAAAATGATTTTTTTTCTTCTAATAATTTATATTACAATTCAAAGAGCGAAGTAATGAGAGCGCCAACTAGGATACCAACTGGATCATGTGGCTCATATGATTGTCAGCTGGCGATTCATACTTCAGCATGCCTAGGCCATGGACAGGCGGCATGAAATCAGGAAGTGATTGTGCAGAGACACTGTAACATCCCGCTTCCGGAGGCACAAAACTAACTGCTACGGATGCTGCAGTCATCCATAAATGTTATTTCTGAGTGACCGAAATCGAAATCTTGAAACTATTAACAACACAGAAACACAAGAATATGAAAAATTGAAACTTCAACAAAACAAAATTTCTCATTTCTTATGAATTTCAATTTAAGATTTAATTACATAATCCTTGACGTTAACCACGTTCAAATCACATATACATGTACAAAATACAATAAGAGCGACATATGAAGATGTCTCCTTATGATGATTAGAGAACTAATAAATATGAACTTTACAGTTCTTAGTACATCACAATGGAAAACACAAAATAGCTCCTATATGGCTAACACTGCCTCCTGCACGTCCCCGGAAGCTTATTTGTTCAAAAAGCTGAAACTCTCACACCCTCAGACTACTCAAATTAATTTTAAGTACCCGAGAGTTTGTGGAGAAACACAAACTCTAAGTCTGGTATGAATAACCCTTTATCATCTCTTATCATAAATAGATATCTAGTGAGACCACGCCGATTAGCGGAATGAGTTTTTCCCTCACTAGTATCCTAAATAAAACATGCAAATCATTTACTATGCTCCTACACCCAAAATGATTAGTCTTAACATAATATGAAATAAAGCCATAAATCATATATATATATATATTGGATATCCCATCCACCCATTCATTAGATATCCCATCTAAAAGCAATTTATTAGATTTCCCATCTAAAATCCATTTATTAGAGTTCCCCTCTAAAATCTTTAAAATGGCTATCCGTCAAAACTTAAATAGGACCATCCGTCCCAAATTCATCAAAATAAATACAGATTATCCATCGTACATTGTTTTATAAAAGTTGGTGTGGACTATCCACCGCACACTCCATAGTTTTCCAAGGATGACTATGAACCCTTGGGTGTCAAATCCTGAGGCTAACCACCTATGGCAAAACATTCTTTACTTTAGAAATTTAATGTGGGCTATCCACCGCACATTCCATGGTTTTCCTAGGTTAACCAAGAACCCAACACTTGGTCAACTAAAATTTCATGATCCCCATGATTATTTATAAAAATTCATGATCCTCATGATTAATTTTTTTCCCTAGATATACCACCCGTAACCTATTTTCATTGGTAGCCCCAATTAGGTTAAATTAAATAAAAACACATTGATATCCCCAATGTATATTTTCGAAAGCATATTTCTATTTGTAACCCCAAACTATGTATCGAAAACATTAAACCCACCCCCGGTGTCCCCAAGGTTTATAACATTCGATTTATATAAGGATCCCCCTTACATATTCAAATAAAGATAAGTATTTATGCTATAACCCTTCAAAGTAATCCCTTCAACTTAGCAAAATTTTACTTAAAAAAATGGCTAAAATAGCCCTTTAAAACCATTCGAATGAAGTCCCAATCGAAAGCAAATAACGCTCTAAAGTTAGCCCCTTCAGAAGTCTTCCTTTTGAAAGCATCACAAAATCATACTTTTCGACCTTGTCGAAAGGTCCCATCTTTCGACCTCGTCGGAAGGTTTCCGACTTCTTTTCGACCTAGTCGTAAGGTTCTACCTTTCGACCTTGTCGAAAGCCTGGGGTATTCCCCCTTATAAAACCATTTATAAACCTTTCGAAAGCGTTGAAACTCAAAACCTTTCGCAATCATTGAAGGTAACTCCTTCAAAACCTTTCGAAATCAAACCTTTCGAAATCAAAACCATTCAAAAACAACGAAGTGTTGGTGTTGGAACCAACCCTTCGAAAGTATACTTCCGACCTTGTCGGTAGGTTTACCCTTCGACTTTGTTGAAAGGTATTAAAACTTTTACTTCTTTTTTAAACAATGGGAGGTTCGGAAGTATCCCCTTCTTCTTCCGCTTCTTTTCCTTCGGCTTTGTCGAAGGCATCCCTTCGACTTAGTCGAAAGGATTAAAACACCTTTTTAGAAAAAATTTTAAAACAATTCTCTTGAAGGTTTAAACTTTCGAAGATCCCCTTCGAAACCCCTTCTTGAATATATAAAAAAATTCGTCTTTTATAAAATGATAGAGTCGAAGGATCCCCCTTCAACTTATTCGAAAGTAATTATGTTTCTATTCGAAAGAAATTATGTTTCTATTCGAAAGCAAAGGAAGCAACCTCCCCATCCCTTTGCCCCTCTTCCCTTCGACACCATGCCTACCTTTCGACTTAGGCGAAGGGTAATTGTTTACCTTCCGTCTTAGACGAAAGGGTAAAAGCGGGCTTGTTGGAGTCGAAGGCAGAACTGGGCCTATTGAAGTGATGTTTTATCTTGCTTGTCTAATTTTGATTGACTAAGGAGCCTTCTCTTGTACTTCCAAATAGTAAAAAGTATACAAAAGTTAACCTTTTTCTTAAAACACTATTCTTCTTCCCCAATTAAATTTTCGAACTGCAGCCTTCCCTCCGAATTGACCAATTCGAAGGCAATTTTGCAGTTAGCACTTAGGCTTAACTAATTTAATTACCTTAGTTAATCACTAAGAAAAATCCTCAAAAATCATCAAAAATATGATATATCATATACTTCAACATATTAAAATTTCAAAGCATATGAAGATAAAAAAACTCAAAATTTAACCAAAACCGAATAAAAACGTGTTAATTAACCCAATAACATTTAAAACACCTATGTTTTATCCAAACAAAGGTTTAAATGGTTATAACCTAACAAAAATCACAAACATGAATCGAGTATAACCCATAACCGATCCAAACACAGAAAAAATGAGATGATAAACATGATTATTCACGTTGATTAGTTAATTGGAGAATGAGGTAATTTCCTAGCTTTAATTCCTTAGCTTTATCTTCAATTTATTGCTCTTCCTGTAGCTTTTAATGACCGACCGAAATATAGGTGAGAAGTTATGAATGAGAAAGTAAAAGTTCTTTAAGGTGGTGGAAGAGATATATACTAAGAAATGTAGCCCCATTTCCAAGTTTACCCCTTAGGAAAATTATTCCTTCTAAATTTAGTTAAGTCTTATTTTAGTTCATTCATTAAGACACGACCATTGGATTTATTAATCTCATCTCCTTAATTTTTCACATTATTCTATTTAATTTATCCAATTAAATATCCCGAATAATGTTAAATTAAATTCAGGGGCATTATAAACTCCCCCCTTAAAGAATTTCGTCCTCGAAATTTCAGTAAGGCATAACAACAAGCATATAGCCCATGCAAGCAAAGCTAGTATAACCTACCAGCCAAATTCTATATAAACCCTATATAGAACATACTATCTAAAACAGCCCAGGAAAAGTAGCCCTAATCTTGTCTTCTATCTTCCAAGTACAGTCCTTCACGTTGTCGTTCCACTGAACTTTCACCAACCTAACTGTCTTGTTCCTTAGCCTCTTCTCATCTTTTGCCACAACACGAACCGGTTGTGTAACGACTCGAAAATTTTGATGGTTTTAATAAGATAGTTAATTGAAATTTTGTGAAATTTTAAACAATAAAATTTAAAAATAAAAATTTATTATTTGGAATACGTCTATTTTAATATTGCAATTGGTAAATTTTCATCAGAAAATACGGAAGTTTATTTTATTGTGTTATTCCATTTCAATTTAAATCTGTTAAAATTGATGATAATAAATTTATTTCAAAACCTGAATATTTTACTATAGAAAATTTATAAATCCTCTTCTGAGTAAGTCGTCATCTTTCGTTTTTTTCAAATTTGGACTTCTATTGCTCCGTTTATCTTATTTCTGTCAAAATAGCAGCATTTTCGGTACCGATTATCGACTTTTGATCGGATGGTCGTACCATAGACATCCATATACCGTTTTGATCGTCTCTTCGTGCTGATCTCTACGGTATATTTATTTCTGTATTTTGAGGTCCGGTACGCGACGGAAACAATAAACTGTTCGTTGTAACGGTACCATACGGTGACTTTACTATTTCCTTCGGTTTTCATTTGAAACGTGTTGCCCAAAACAAATATTAATTTCTTTAATAATTTGACCATTGAAATTTTCATCTAACATTTATTATTTGTAGAATCAACGGTCACTAGCATTTTTTTTATCTTCAGTTTGACTTTTAAATTCTTGTTCGTTCACATTCCTTCTTTGGCTCTCTATCTCCTCGTGACTATGTGGATTCTTTTGGGAATAAGGATATTTATATTACGGTTTATATAAAAGTTTTATATGATGGAGCCTATCACCTTCCTTCTTTCCAGATCCCACTCCATCCTCTTCCCTTCTTTTCTCCTCACTTTCTTCTCTCCTTCCTGTTATTATTCGGCAGTGAGAAAATTACCAACCTTTCCCTTCGGCCTTCCTTGCTTCAACACCAGCCATGTCACTCCACCTCTGTCCGACCTCCCACTTCCCTTCCTCCTTCTCCGTCCAGCAACTCCCCTCATCTTCACGTTTTCCACTTCCACCACCAACCTGGCAGCTCACCCACAGCTCACGCGCATCCTTCCCACGTGAGCATCACCAAACCCAAGCAACGACCGAAGCTCTCCGCCACGTCAAAGCTCCTCCACCCATGCCAAAGCCACCACCGCCTTTCACTCCATCCTCCGCATGACCATCAACCATGCGCCAATCCTCCAACACCTTCCAGTCGTACTTCCCGACCATTCGGCTCCGTCAACCCACCTTGTTTTTCCCTCTCGGTCGTGCAACCGTACTCACCTTCCCTCACGTAACTTTCTCCTTCTTATCTGATGTTCTCCCCAACTTTATATATATAGCAGGTAAGATATATTATTTAAATGTAAATTACTGTTTTAAGTATATAACACTTACAGCTTTTATATACATATTATATATATTAAC
The DNA here is from genome assembly GCA_030737815.1 of Allium fistulosum. Taxonomy (NCBI): domain Eukaryota; kingdom Viridiplantae; phylum Streptophyta; class Magnoliopsida; order Asparagales; family Amaryllidaceae; genus Allium; species Allium fistulosum. The sequence goes on from CM060906.1 coordinate 335,803,854, forward strand.
TATATTTTGGTGATATGCGAATATATAATCTGCATATATATAGATTGTTTGCTATATTTATAATGTTACAGGGTTATATATATAAATCTTTGCTCTGTTATAAAGAAGCTTGTATAAGGTAGGATCTGCTTTTAGTTCTGTGTATATATATGTTATATAATATTATGTTAGTATATATCGTACATTTCAATGTGTTAGTATTTTATATATATCATATACGTATTCTATTTTCTCAGTATATATTTATTTTATGGCAACTGTTATGTGTATGTTTACCTACTTTCGAGATTTGTAAATCTTCTTGTACCTGGAAACCACTTTTGCCCTATTCGTATATTTTTGAAAAGTATATATTTTATTGTACTATCTTATGTTATATTATATTACATCACATTATATTATATTTTATAGTGTCAGCCTACACGTTTTCACACAGAAGTTATATTTGTTGCTGTATGTAAGTTGTTTATATCTATATACTAAGTTATATCTGTGGTTTGTTATATTTTTATTTTTATTTTCAGTTACTGTATATGTTTTAGTATATAAAGTTACATATGTTTATTTATTTTACTGCAAATATATATATTTATACAGGTATATATTTTCAAGTTTATATAAGACTGTATAGTACTTTATATTATATGTATTGATCGTGTTGTTTACAGTAATATATCTTTCTATATATATATATTTATTTATTTATAACTATATTGAGTTTAAATGTATGTTGAAGGTTTACACATATAATAGTTTACATATAAAGCCATATATATATATATATGCTTTCTGGAAACATATATCTTTAATATTATAATGGATTTGCGATAGATTTTGACATATAAGTTATACGTATTATATGTATTGCATTTGTATATTTTGTGTCTTTTATCAAGGTTCATATAATATTACATTTTGTTGGATTTGGAATATCTATTAAGTATTTTGTATATTATATTTATGTAGTAGATGTTCGAGTCTTGTTAAAATAGATGTGCAAGATATTAGTTTAATATATATTAAAAAAGGCTGTTTATACTGTGCAATTTTTGATATACTTTGATTTTAATATTTAATTTTTAAGTATAATGATTTTAAATTTTACTTAGTTAATATTTGTCTTAAATCAAAATGTTGATTTTATTAGTATATTAATATAATATACTAAATGTTGATTTTATTAGTATATTAATATAATATACTTTTCATTTCAATTATATTAACTCATTCTGATTAGCTGTTATCTATCCTTATCTATCAGCTTTGACTGTTGAATCAGTGTTCTGCTTACATCGCTTTGAGATCTGTTCTTGGATCGGTCGATAGACTATATCGTGACTCAAATCATAGCTTGTCTTATTATCTATTCTCTCTAACCTCGAAAGGTGAGCAATCACTTACGATTAACGTTCTTTTATTTATTAAATTTGATTTCAATTGAAACGACAATTGAAATATGCTGTTGTAGTTATTTAAATTGTTATATATGATATTATCTGTAACTTTTCACCTATGGGATATGACACCATATCCTGTTGTTTATATTATATTATTATTGATGATATATGCATGTTGTTGTATTTTATATTATCTGTTGTCACTCTGCAAGTTCCCTGTTAGTATAGAATTCACTATGGGTTAAAATGATACATACCCGAACGGACTTTAGAATAGGAGAAATCGTTATGGGTTGAAATGATAGACCCAAGCGATTTTCATTTGAATTGAATTTGGGATTGCGGGTCGAAATGGTATCTACCCGTATATATTTGAATTACGGATTGAAATGATAAATATCCGTACTACTTGACCATAGGATAGGAAATTATATACAGACACCGTTGGTCTATATGTAAATATTTTAAAGATGATTTCTACGGTTTTGGAATGAAATATAGGATTTAATAAAAGTTGATTCTTATATTATTATATATAAATGGTAATGATATATATATAGATTTAATAATGATATTTAATTTAATTAAGATGGATCTAATACATATAATATGTTTAAGTATAAAATTTATATTTCAAAATAGATTTTGGTAATAATTTGAATAAGTTAAGGTTGGGAAGATAATTTGAATGTAGTTGAAATTATATTCAATAAAGAATTTTATTTAATTAAACCAATTTGAAACTTATTGAATTGAGATTTAAGATATGATTTATAACTTAGGTTGGATTTAAGTTATTTAATGAATATTCTTGTTTAAATAAATTTAAGGAAATATTTAGTAAAAATGTAATTGAATTTATTGAGTGAATATTCCCTGATTAAATAAAAATGAAGTTAAATCAAGAGTTATATGAAATAGAAAAATTTAATTTTGATAATGTTGAATATTAAAGCTTTGAAATATATTGAAAATTTAAATGGTCTATTGAGAACTGAATTGAATTGATGAATTGAGCTTTGAATACATTTGAATTTGGAATTTGAGTTGATTTAAATCGATTTGTGAGACTTGAGAAATTATAAATACTTTACTTTATAAATTATTTAATATATATATATATATAAACTATTTTGGAGAATAGATATATTTGAAATGAAATGATATTTGGGTTTTGAAGTACAAATTAAATTAAAATGACCACGGTGTTATAGTGTATATTTCTACATTGTAGATAGTTCCACAGATCCTTAGAGGATGGTTATCCCAAACATCCTTTAAGTTACTTGTATTTCAGTTGATATTTCATTTGAATTGGATTTATTGATATAAGAATGTTAATCCTGACTCGAGTGTTTTGTGTTTTGCTTTACGCTCGGGTCAGACCGAGTAACATAGCATTTGAGACTCGCCTTTGGAGTTTGGAGCTTCGTTTGGAGATCCAACTATCGACTCAGCTTTCAACTTTTCTAGTTGATTTGTTCATAGAGGTCATCTGTTGTACTGGATACTTCACTGCATTTGAGATATTCTGTTGTATTTTATTTCTAACTCTGATGTTTATAGTAGCTTCATGAACTACTATTTATTTATTCCGCTGCGTATTATTGTATTTCTCTGTGTCTGTGATTCTGTGATTGATTTATTTATTGTATATGCTGAGTTTTGCCAAATTTAAATTAGCAATCTATTGTTTTGAATTATTCAAGTCTGACATGTGTGGATTTATTATCGATTTGAATGGTCCAAAATAACGGGTCGTTACAGTTGGTATCAGAGCTTTGGCTCTAGGCAAAACTTAGCATATATAGTAAATTTATTTACAGAATCACTTTCGTTCGAGTTTGAATCTCTTCCGTTTGGCTCAATTTCCTTTGAACTTTGGAACGTTTCTTGCGGCTCCAAAATTCATTCTTGTCTCTCCCTATTTGTATTCTTTTGATTCTGGAGTATCCCATAACTCCACTTCGAATGATCTCTATAAGAATAGGATCCCACCAATCTTTGAATGAGTTGTGAAGGGGTGAAACTCCTTCACAATTGGCATTGATTCACCAGAGATTTCTATATCTTTGGTTTAGATGCCGCTATCTCTTGCGATCGAATGTTGGTTTTTCTTGGAATTCTGCATCGATCTTGTTCCTGAAGTCACGGTTGACCCAGTTAAGGTCGCCCGCGATTTATATAAGTATATTCATCTTCTATTTTGAAATTTAATTATCTCATCTTCGTTCGAGCTTATCTTCGAATCATAATTTTATTTGATTAGAGCCCCTCTAATTTGAATCTCTATCTTTGTTTTGAAATACATTCTTAAATCATCCTTTGACAATCGGGTTTTGTTTGTATTTTTAGAAATTGTTTTATATATTAAAATTATTATCTTGATAAGTATGATTATATTCTATATAGAAAAGTGAAATGTTTTCGATAATGATTCTATACCCTTTTTAAAATGAGAATTTAAGGTTTCGAAAGGATTTGTAATTTTGAAAAATTATATAAGAAATTTGATTTATCTAAAAATGATTTATAACTGAAGGATTTTAAATTTGAAATTCGAGAATTGAACTTCGATGTTTTGAAATTGGTTTTAAGATTTTGAAATATATAATAATAATATGATTTAAAAGTATTTTCCGAATAAGAAATGTTTCAAAAGACTTCTAATGAGTTTCGAATGATTTCGAAGAAATTTCAAAAGAAGTTTGAGAAAATAGAAGTCCAGAACTCACTTATGTCGCTGGAAAATAATTTCGGTGATGAGTGCACGCATCATCGACATTGATTTTCGAGTTTCAGAGTGGGGCATAGGCCACTTCAGTAGCTTTGCTATGCGAGTGATTTTGTGAAACCATTTTGATTTCAAATTTTGAAGTATGATTTGATATTCGAAAGATATATGTATATATATATTTGAAATGATTTGAAATAAGCCGATGTTCAGTCCTTGAGTTTTGGATCTGATTTGATATAACCCTATTTTTTGGAATTGATTTACTGATTTGTTGGTGATTTCCAACTCTTGGATTTGAAAATATGATTTCTTCGACTATTTTGAAGGTTCGAGTACTTCCAAATCGAGGTTAACTTTTCCAAGCTATGTAATTTTGAAAAGTGTAAAGTGTATAAGTTTGATATGTATGTTTAAAAATATGTAGTAATATGATTTAAATAAGTTGAAACTGTTTTGTTAGTAAACAAATAAGGCTATTTTGAATTTCCTAATATGAAATTTAGATTTGAAATGTTTTGAAAGGAATTTGGTCTTCAAAATATTTTGAATAAAATTTAGTTTAAATATTTTAACTTTGTAACATCTTTATGAAACTATATATTTAACAAGTTGGAATAAATTTATAAGTTGTACGTATGTTGTTTTATTCGCATAATTAATTTGTTCCAGGTTTGAGTACACAAGTTCGAGGTGAATTACACCATTTCGTGTTAGGATTTTTCATTCGATTCTTGATGGCGAATATTTGATATGGATTTTGGGCTTGATTCTAGAATTTTCTATCATAGTATATGGCTATGCAAGGAGACTGATGGCTTCTAGTCGAGAAACCATATCGAAATCCGCATTAGGGAAGTCGAATGGACAATACTAGTTCGAAGGCGAACTTGTGTGATCGAGCGAGCGATCAAATGTGATTTTGCGAAATGATGACGTATGTACATCTTATATTCTAATATCAGTGATATATTTTGACGCTGAATTTGAAAGCCGTCGGGTTGGAATATCTTTGCTTACTAAAAGAAAATTTCCAATTTAAATTAAAAAGATATATAACCCATAAAAGCAAAGATATTCAATCCCATATGGCTCTTTATACAGCGAAATTTATTTTGTAAAATTTGATCCTTATATAAGATGGACCTTATGTAGATATAAGATTGATTTTGAAAACCATTTATTTTGGAAATGAATTGGTTGACTTAAATGATATTGATTTAGAAACTTGGATTATTTTCTAAATTTATTATGTTGGAAACTAAAGATATTTAAATTGAGAAGAAATAATTTAGTGGGATTGTATATGATTTTGAAACTAAACTAATATTGAAACAAATTGAAATTTGAGAACCTTATTTTTTACTAAATACCTGATTTGGGAGTTATCGAACTTATATAAAAAATTTGGTTTGTATAAGTATGAGGTTGATTCGGAAACTATAGATTTGAAAAGGTACTCAATTTGAAAAGTGAAATATTATATAATTGAAGTTTATATAAGTGTGATTTGATATACTATTGATTTTGGAAAGGTATTTGATTTGAAAATTTAATCTTATATATAATGGACTTTATATAAGTATGATATTTGAAATTAATTTGAAAGGTACTATATGATACATATTTTCGAAGTAAAGATATGGAAAGTGCCTTCTGCTTGATATCCGATTTGTGGCCACATCTTGGATTCATTCTATCGATATTATTCTCTCCGATTTTTGGTTTTTCGGATATGATACTCGAGTGTCCTTCGAATTCCATGGCGTTAACCATGGTCTTACGAACTCGACTGCATAGCATAATTCGCAAGGCATTGATTGCTTAAAAGGTACGAATGTTTCCTGGGGGATCGAGGCGTAACCATTGTGTATCTGCGATCTATGGTCGTGTTAGTGGCGTAATCCGCAAGGCAGAGATTGGTTAAAGGGTATGGATGTTTCCTGGGGGATCCAGGCGTAACCATTGTTATGTATCCTGCGGTCCACAGTTTTGTTATCATGGCGAAATTCGCAAGGCAGTGAATGCTTAAAAGGTACGGATGTTTCCTGGGGGACCCAGGCGTAACCATTGTGTATCTGCGATCCATGTTTTGTTTGTTTTTGTTTGGATTGTACTTTCCATATCTGTTTTTAAAAGTTTTTCGAGTATTTTCACTGGGTGTTGAAACAAGTCTACTAAGTACTTGGAGAATTCTAGTTTTGCGCCTGATCAACACACTACCAGAGTCAACAGGAATAAGGATAAACTTGTTGAAACATCGAGTTATAAAAGTATTTTATTATAAAGGTATTTTCAACAAAGGAATTCTGTATTAATATTTGAAATTGAAATTCTTATTGTTTGAATTAACTATTCATGCCCGATACTATTCTTTGAATCTACCTTATCCATTCAGCTTTATTTATTCACCTTTATCCTATTTTCTGAATCCACCTCCTTTCCTTGTTGACTATATCCTTTTAAATATTGTTTATTTATATACTATATGGTTTAATAGAAAAAATTTAGTGTTATAAATTTTTTAGATGTTATTAATTAAATAAAACATATTTAAAGTAAATGATTATTGATTTTATTAATAATATTTGGAAAGTATCTTGAGAAAATTTTTTTTTAATAAATTTATGACTTATGGATTTAATGTTTTCAAATAGCTTCTTTGTAAATATAAGTAATGATGTAAATAATTGTTTTCAAATGTTTTTCATATATTTATAAAGGTGTTATTTAAACATATAAATGGTATTTATAGAGGAAGCAAGAAATTTTACAAATGAGTTTTTGGAAGGTATTAAAGTATTAAAGATAATTGAATTGCAAATGAAGTTTCAAATGAATATTTCAAGTAAAATTTATATAGTTTTAAATTAATTTTTTATCTTTGTCTTTCAATCTACTTTTCTTTCTGGTTGTTTCTACTCTCCTACCTCCTTCATTTTCGGGGACGAAAAGTTTTGAGTGGGGGAGAGTGTAACGACTCGAAAATTTTGATGGTTTTAATAAGATAGTTAATTGAAATTTTGTGAAATTTTAAACAATAAAATTTAAAAATAAAAATTTATTATTTGGAATACGTCTATTTTAATATTGCAATTGGTAAATTTTCATCAGAAAATACGGAAGTTTATTTTATTGTGTTATTCCATTTCAATTTAAATCTGTTAAAATTAATGATAATAAATTTATTTCAAAACTTGAATATTTTCCTATAGAAAATTTATAAATCCTCTTCTGAGTAAGTCGTCATCTTTCATTTTTTTTCAAATTTGGACTTCTATTGCTCCGTTTATCTTATTTCTGTCAAAATAGCAGCATTTTCGGTACCGATTATCGACTTTTGATCGGATGGTCATACCACAGACATCCATATACCGTTTTGATCGTCTCTTCGTGCTGATCGCTACGGTATATTTATTTCTGTATTTTGAGGTCCGGTACGCGACGGAAACAATAAACTATTCGTTGTAACGGTACCATACGGTGACTTTACTATTTCCTTCGGTTTTCATTTGAAACGTGTTGCCCAAAACAAATATTAATTTCTTTAATAATTTGACCGTTGAAATTTTCATCTAGCATTTATTATTTGTAGAATCAACGGTCACTAGCATTTTTTTATCTTCAGTTTTGACTTTTAAATTCTTGTTCGTTCACATTCCTTCTTTGGCTCTCTATCTCCTCGTGACTGTGTGGATTCTTTTGGGAATAAGGATATTTATATTACGGTTTATATAAAAGTTTTATATGATGGAGCCTATCACCTTCCTTCTTTCCAGATCCCACTCCATCCTCTTCCCTTCTTTTCTCCTCACTTTCTTCTCTCCTTCCTGTTATTATTCGGCAGTGAGAAAATTACCAACCTTTCCCTTCGGCCTTCCTTGCTTCAACACCAGCCATGTCACTTCACCTCTGTCCGACCTCCCACTTCCCTTCCTCCTTCTCCGGCCAGCAACTCCCCTCATCTTCACGTTTTCCACTTCCACCACCAACCTGGCAGCTCGCCCACAGCTCACGCGCATCCTTCCCACGTGAGCATCACCAAACCCAAGCAACGACCGAAGCTCTCCGCCACGTCAAAGCTCCTCCACCCGTGCCAAAGCCACCACCGCCTTTCACTCCAGCCTCCGCATGACCATCAACCATGCGCCAATCCTCCAACACCTTCCAGTCGTACTTCCCGACCATTCGGCTCCGTCAACCCACCTTGTTTTTCCCTCTTGGTCGCGCAACCGTACTCACCTTCCCTCACGCAACTTTCTCCTTCTTATCTGATTTACTCCCCAACTTTATATATATAGCAGGTAAGATATATTGTTTAAATGTAAATTACTGTTTTAAGTATATAACACTTACAGCTTTTATATACATATTATATATATTAACTATATTTTGGTGATATGCGAATATATAATCTATATATATATATATATAGATTGTTTGCTATATTTATAATGTTACAGGGTTATATATATAATTCTTTGCTCTGTTATAAAGAAGCTTGTATAAGGTAGGATCTGCTTTTAGTTCTGTGTATATATATGTTATATAATATTATGTTAGTATATATCGTACAGTTCAATGTGTTAGTATTTTATATATATCATATATGTATTCTATTTTCTCAGTATATATTTATTTTATGGCAACTGTTATGTGTATGTTTACCTACTTTCAAGATTTGTAAATCTTCTTGCACCTGGAAACCACTTTTGCTCTATTCGTATATTTTTGAAAAGTATATATTTTATTATACTATCTTATGTTATATTATATTACATCACATTATATTATATTTTATAGTGTCAGCCTACACGTTTTCACACAGAAGTTATATTTGTTGTTGTATGTAAGTTGTTTGTATCTATATACTAAGTTATATCTGTGGTTTGTTATATTTTTATTTTTATTTTCAGTTACTGTATATGTTTTAGTATATAAAGTTACATATGTTTATTTATTTTACTGCAAATATATATATTTATACAGGTATATATTTTCAAGTTTATATAAGACTGTATAGTACTTTATATTATATGTATTGATCGTGTTGTTTATAGTAATATATCTTTCTGTATATATATATATATATATATATAACTATATTGAGTTTAAATGTATGTTGAAGGTTTACACATATAATAGTTTACATATAAAGCCATATATATATATGCTTTCTGGAAACATATATCTTTAATATTATAATGGATTTGCGATAGATTTTGACATATAAGTTATACGTATTATATGTATTGCATTTGTATATTTTGTGTCTTTTATCAAGGTTCATATAATATTACATTTTGTTGGATTTGGAATATCTATTAAGTATTTTGTATATTATATTTATGTAGTAGATGTTCGAGTCTTGTTAAAATAGATGTGCAAGATATTAGTTTAATATATATTAAAAAAGGCTGTTTATACTGTGCAATTTTTGATATACTTTGATTTTAATATTTAATTTTTAAGTATAATGATTTTAAATTTTACTTAGTTAATATTTGTCTTAAATCAAAATGTTGATTTTATTAGTATATTAATATAATATACTAAATGTTGATTTTATTAGTATATTAATATAATATACTTTTCATTTCAATTATATTAATTCATTCTGATTAGCTGTTATCTATCCTTATCTATCAGCTTTGACTGTCGAATCCGTGTTTTGCTTACATCGCTTTGAGATCTGTTCTTGGATCGGTCGATAGACTATATCGTGACCCAAATCGTAGCTTGTCTTGTTATCTATTCTCTCTAACCTCGAAAGGTGAGCAATCACTTACGATTAACGTTCTTTTATTTATTAAATTTGATTTCAATTGAAATGACAATTGAAATATGCTGCTGTAGTTATTTAAATTGTTATATATGCTATTATCTGTAACTGTTCACCTGTGGGATATGACACCATCTCCTGTTGTTTATATTATATTATTATTGATGATATATGCATGTTGTTGTATTTTATATTATCTGTTGTCACTCTGCAAGTTCCCTGTTAGTATAGAATTCACTATGGGTTGAAATGATACATACCCGAACGGACTTTAGAATAGGAGAAATCGTTATGGGTTGAAATGATAGACCCAAGCGATTTTCATTTGAATTGAATTTGGGATTGCGGGTCGAAATGTTATCTACCCGTATATATTTGAATTACGGATTGAAATGATAAATATCCGTACTACTTGACCATAGGATAGGAAATTATATACAGACACCGTTGGTCTATATGTAAATATTTTAAAGATGATTTCTACGGTTTTGGAATGAAATATAGGATTTAATAAAAGTTGATTCTTATATTATTATATATAAATGGTAATGATATATATATATATATATTTAATAATGATATTTAATTTAATTAAGATGGATTTAATACATATAATATGTTTAAGTATAAAATTTATATTTCAAAATAGATTTTGGTAATAATTTGAATAAGTTAAGGTTGGGAAAATAATTTGAATGTAGTTGAAATTATATTCAATAAAGAATTTTATTTAATTAAACCAATTTGAAACTTATTTAATTGAGATTTAAGATATGATTTATAACTTAGGTTGGATTTAAGTTATTTAATGAATATTCTTGTTTAAATAAATTTAAGGAAATATTTAGTAAAAATGTAATTGAATTTATTGAGTGAATATTCCCTGATTAAATAAAAATGAAGTTAAATCAAGAGTTATATGAAACTGAAAAATTTAACTTTGATAATGTTGAATATTAAAGCTTTGAAATATATTGAAAATTTAAATGGTCTATTGAGAACTGAATTGAATTGATGAATTGAGCTTTGAATACATTTGAATTTGGAATTTGAGTGGATTTAAATCGATTTGTGAGACTTGAGAAATTATAAATACTTTACTTTATAAATTATTTAATATATATATATATACACTATTTTGGAGAATAGATATATTTGAAATGAAATGATATTTGGGTTTTGAAGTATAAATTAAATTGAAATGACCACGGTGTTATAGTGTATATTTCTACATTGTAGATAGTTCCACAGATCCTTAGAGGATGGTTATCCCAAACATCCTTTAAGTTACTTGTATTTCAGTTGATATTTCATTTGAGTTGGATTTATTGATATAAGAATGTTAATCCTGACTCGAGTGTTTTGTGTTTTGCTTTACGCTCGGGTCAGACCGAGTGACATAGCATTTGAGACTCACCTTTGGAGTTTGGAGCTTCGTTTGGAGATCCAACTATCGACTCAGCTTTCAGCTTTTCTAGTTGATTTGTTCAGAGAGGTCATCTGTTGTACTAGAGACTTCACTGCATTTGAGATATTCTATTATATTTTATTTCTAACTCTGATGTTTATATAGTAGCTTCATGAACTACTATTTATTTATTCTGCTGCGTATTATTGTATTTCTCTGTGTCTGTGATTCTGTGATTGATTTATTTATTGTATATGCTGAGTTTTGCCAAATTTAAATTAACAATATATTGTTTTGAATTATTCAAGTCTGACATGTGTGGATTTATTATCAATTTGAATGGTTCAAAATAACGGGTCGTTACAGGTTGCCTCACAAAGGTCATATCTGGTTCCACCACTGAGTCCTCCAGTGCTGTCGGAGCGATGGTAGTTTCTGGATCATGAACATACTTCCTAAGATGAGAAACATGAAACACATTATGGACCTTGGCCAAACTACTCGGTATATCTACTCGGTACGCGAGTCTCCCAATCCTCTCTGATATAGGAAATGGTCCGACATATCTTGGTGCCAGCTTCCCGGTCTTCCCGAACCGAACCACACCTTTCATCGGCGATACCTTGATGAAAACTCTATCTCCAACTAAGAACTTTAGGTCCTTATGCCTTTTATCTGCATAACTCTTCTGCCTAGACTGAGCTTCCTTCGTTCTTTCCCGTATCAAATCGATCTTTTCCATCGCCTCTCTCACCAAATCTGGACCAAGGACCAATCTGTCTCCGGTCTCTCCAACATACTGGTGATTTGCATGGCCTTTCATACAATGCTTTAAAAGGCGCCATTCCTATAGAAGTCTGATAACTATTATTATAGGAAAACTCCACTAAGTGCAAGTGATCTTCCCAAGAACCACTAAAATCCAGCACACAAGCCCTCAACAGACCTTCCAGTACTTTGTTGACTCTCTCTGTCTGCCCATCCGTCTGAGGATGATATGCGGTACTCATCTTGAGCTTAATGCCTAACACACTCTACAGGCTCTTCCAGAACTCGCTAGTAAACAAAGCATCTCTATCACTGACGATACTACTAGAAATTCCATGAAGTCTAACGATGTTCTTCATGAACAACTTAGCCAAAACAGGTGCCGTCCTGGTTGACCTTACCGGAATGAAATGGGCACTCTTGGTCAATCTCTGTCCACTATGACCCATACACTTTCATTACCCCGGTTTGACCTTGGCAACCCGTCAATAAAATTCATGGATATTGAGTCCCACTTCCAAACTGGAATATCCAAAGGCTAAAGTAAACCTCTTGACTTTTGATATTCGGCTTTTACTTGCTGACAGTTCAAACACTGTTTTACCCATAAGCCAACATCTCTCTTCATTCCTTCCTAGAAGAAACTTCTCTTCATATCCTGATACATCTTGGTTCCCCCAGGATGAATCGTAAACTTCGATCGATGGCATTCCCTAAGAACTTCCTTCCTAAGGTCTCCAACATCCGGAACACATAACCGTTCCTTCTTTCTCAACCAATCGCTGTGGTCAAGAATAAAATCCTTCAAATCATCAATCTCGGTTCCAGCTTCTAACCTTCTAATCCTCTCGGCTAACACTGGATCCTCTTTTTGCCTAGAAGCAATTCGTTCGATCAGAACTGGTTGAACTTCCAAACAAGACATCATGGCGATATTCCGACTAGATCCAGCAGTCGACCTCAACTGCACACTACAAGCAGCCAGTGCTTCCAAGCCTTTCCATTCCGCCAACGTAGCTAACAACACATTATGATGTTTCTTGCTAAGCGCATCTGCTACCTTATTTTCTTTTCCCGGTGTATACTCTGTGCTAAAATCATAAGCTACAACAAACTCCAGCCATCTCTTCTGTCTCATGTTTAGCTCCTTCTGAGAGAATAAATAGTGTATGGACTTATGATCCGTGAATAGCTCAAACCTTTCTCCCAAAAGATAATGTCTCCACACCTTCAATGCGAAGATTACCGCTGCCAACTCAAAATCATGAGTCGGGTATCTCACTTCATGCGGTCTAAGCTGTCTAGAAGCATAAGCAATAACCCTTCCATTCTGCATTAGCATAGAACCTAACCCAGTACCACATGCATCAGTGTAAACTACCAACCCCTGATTCCCATCTGGAACTACTACCATGGGCGCATTGGTTAAAAATTCAACTTAAGGAATGCCTCCTCACATTTCTCAGACCAAACAAACTTCACGTCCTTCCTGCTTAGCATGGTCAAGTATGCTGCTATTCATGAGAAATCCTTAATGAACCTTTAGTAGTAACCTGCAAGTCCAAGAAAGCTTCTAATCTCACTTACCGTCTCTGGTCTTTTCCAATTGTTAACAGCTTCGATCTTATCCGGATCAACTGCTAAACCTTCCTCGGAAACTACATGACCAAGGAACTTCACTTCCTTATTTCAGAAATTACACTTTGAGAACTTCGCCTTCAACTAATGTTGCCTTAGCATCTCCAACACTATTCTAAGATGATCCGCATGATCCTTCTCATTCTTAGAATATACCAAAATGTCATCAATAAAAACCAACATGAACCTATCCAAGTACTCTCGAAAATCCCTATTCATCAAATCCACAAAGAAAGCTGGCGCATTAGTAAGCCCGAATGGCATAACCAACCATTCGTAAGACCCATATCTGGTCCTAAACGCTGTCAAAGGAATATCTGCCACTCTTAGCTGATGGAAACCTGTCGCCAAATCCAGCTAGGAAAACACTCTTGCTCCACTTAACTGATCGAATAAATTGTCGATTCTCGGCAAAGGATACCTATTCTTGATCGTCCTCTCGTTAAGCATACGATAGTCGATACACATCCTTAATGACTCATCTGGCTTCTTCACAAATATCGCGGTCGGTCCCCAAGGCGACCTACTTGGTTGGATGAAATTCTTTCCTTCCAATTCCACTAGTTGCACCTTCAATTCCTTCATCTCGGTTGGTGACATCCTGCTAGGTGGTCTACTTACGAGTTCAGCACCTGGTATGTGTAGAATACAATAGCCTATGATTTTTGTTTGATGATAATAAACATATATACATTCATTTAAATGTATTTGATATTGTACTATTTTATTTTTCATATAATTAAATAAATATTTGTTGGATAAAATAAATAACACATAATTCAGATTCAAACAAATATTTTATTCAAACGAATATTTTATTGCAAATTCAAGTAGTATAAATTTAAGCTCTCACTATACATTTATACATTGTCAATTACATTACAATTTCGATTACATCACAAATTTCAATTTACAATTTTACACCTCACCACATATTCACTCGACACTCGTATTTTTATCTTCAACTTTTTTCCAGCCTATATCCAGCATCTGAATTATCTGCAAAATAAACACTAACACAGTAAAATTGAAAAAGAATTATTTTGCAGTGTAAAATAATAGTGTGTGTGTTGAAAATGTTATTTGCCTCAGTTATTTGGGTTGTTCGTCATCATTTATTTTGAATTCATCTTACACGATCAGCTTGTGACATGCACAGTGTATCACTGTACATGCCACAAGGCCATGCACACCGATATACACTTGCATGTTAAAACTACAGGGACAGGTGAGCACAAGGTCAAACCCAAGCCGATGCTGGATTCAACTCAGGTGCATGTAAATCAACATTGCAACACAAAACCAGACAGTATGTATGCAACAACAAGTTCATGTACAACCACATAACAACTTAAACAAGCTCAAAAAATCAAAACAATCAGTCCAGACTGCAAATGTAAAATAGAGGCAACAACAGATGCCACAAGTCATGTACATATTCAAGTGAATGGGTCAGAACAGCATTATGTTTATGCAACTGAAAAAGACTTCAAGATCACATGACAACAATGCAAAACAGCAACCAAAATGAAGTACACAGCATACATGGATGCATGTATGAACATATATATATAGTGACAATCAGGTGAAGATTGAAGCGGCGGAGGGAAGTCAAAGCCAGAGATCGATTGACCAAGCCAATCAACGCAATAGCCACTGCAATCGATCATTATCACAAACGGCGCTTCAATTCAATTACAAAGCCCTAGTATTCGCGAGCAAAGGAAAAAGGAGGCAGACATTAATTTCACAAAATAAAGGGAACGACTGAAGATTCTCAGAGTAAAAAGGAAAGAGCAACTTCATTTAATTTCTAGTGGGCCGACCTTTATTTTTGGCCTAATTTTTATATTAGGTTTTTTTGTTTTAGTTGTATTTATTTTGTAATTTTACTTTTAAATTTGTGAAACTCTAGTTGTGTAACTAGGTTACGAACTACGGTGATGTAATTCGAGAATTTGCAACTCAGTGGCTGAGTTGTGGTAGGCTTTTGAGCGTAGAGTTAGGTTAGTCATTAGCGGGTGTCGCAAGTTTACGTGTATAAGCATCTGACTACTTAATTTCTAGTAGAAACCTTGGGGCATCACGTATGTAGGGTTTTTCCGAAGCTGGGTAAATTTGTGTGTGATCTCTTCTGCATTATCTTTCTGTTTTATTATCTGTGATTGCTTTTATTTTCGCATTAATTTTTATTATTATTAGTATCACCCTATTCACCTCCCCCTCTAGGGTGAAAACGATCCTACAAGTGGTATCAGAGCTAGGAACAAAAACCATTTTTTGTTTTAAAAATTTGATTTTTTAAATGGCTTCTTTTAATAATGCTTTTGCTGAGGGTCAGTCCATAGTTAGACCACCCATGTTCAATGGTGAATATGCTTACTGGAAAAATAGAAAGAAATTTTTTCTAAAAACCTAGATGCATGGAATATTGTTAAGACAGGATATAGCACACCAACTATAGCGGTAGATAATCAAGAAATTGAAAAAACGATGGATAAATGGACAGAACTTGAAAATAAACTACAGAATGCTAATGCTAAAGCTATGAATTCTATTATTTATTCATTAGATCAAATTGAATTTAATCATGTCTCACATTGTCTAAATGCATAGGAAATTTGGCACACACTTGAAGTAACTCACGAAGGAACCTCCCAAGTCAAAGAATCTTGCCTTGCCATGCTCAGTAGCGAATACAAAAACTCCACAATGGCAAATGATGAAAGTGTCAAGGAAATGTATGGACGACTTTCTAATCTCGTATATAAATCAAAAGCTCTCGGAAAACCATACACAGAATTGGAAATAGTCCGAAAAATCCTTAGAGTTCTACCATGAAATTTTGAAGCCAAAGTCACTGCTATTCAAGAATCGAAGGATTTGAAACAGATTAAAGTCGAAGAACTGATCGGAAATCTTACTACTTATGAGCTAGAAATCAAATTCAAGGAAGAACGTGAAGGAGGTGATACTCGAAAGAAATCAATAGCTCTCAAAGGAACAATGGAAAGTGAAGATGATGATGAGGATGGAGTAGCTGAATTGGCACTAATAATAAAGCGATTCAAAAAATGGAACCGAAAATATGGAAATCCAGCTCTAAATCACTAATTGAAAAGCAGAATAGTCAAAGTACTAGACAACTCAGAAGTGCAGGAGATCATTTGTCACAAGTGCAATAACCTGGTCACATCAAGCCCAATTGTCCTCAGAATCGACTTATCCAAGGAAAGAAATCGAAAAGGAGAAGTTTTGCAGCCACTTGGATTAAAAATGATGATGATAATAAAGGCACTAGCAGTGAGAGTGAAAAAGAAGACCCGTGTCTTCGGGGTGATACAACTGACATCGATGATGATGAGCCAAGCGAGATATCAAAACTTACTCATTCTGAATTACTTATATATTTTCACGAAGTAAATGGTTGTTTTGAACGACTTAGGGAGAAGTACGCTAAAATTGAAACACAAAGAGATAGTTTGATAGAACTAAATAAACAGCTTGATCAATTGGTTAAAAACTATCGAAACAAAAGCCCTAAGTGTGATAAGTGTCCATCATTTGAAAAGGAAATGAAAAAATTAGAAACTAGAATTAAATCACTTGAAAATGAAATTCTGATTTTGAAAGAAAGTGAAAACAATTGGAGAGAAAATTCTATTAAAAAGTGCACCTTGTTATTGAATGAAAATGAATCTCTCAAAACATAAGTCCAACAATTGTCTACAACTTTAGGGAAATTCTCTAAAGGATAAAAATCACTAAATATGCTATTAGGGAAACAATCCTTCAATACTATTAGACAAGGACTAGGGTACACTCAATTTGAAAATGTTAGAAGTAAAATTAATCATGTCAAATCCGAGTGCACAATTTGTAGAAAAATTGGACACGAACAAAACAATTATTGGTTTAGACCCAAACACACCAAAACCATACCAATTTGGGTTCCTAAAGGCACAAATGTTAAATCCCTTAAAATCAAACAAATCTGGGTGCCAAAAGGAACAAATATAGACTGCTTTGGTTCTACACAAACTTGTTTTTCAAAATATTTTGTCACTAACAATCATGGACTTATAAAAACAAATAGGTCACAAAAATCTTCTCTCGTGTAGGTGTGGTGGCAGGCTAAGGAACAACAGGAGTGATACCTGGATTCTGGATGTTCTAGGCACACGACGGGCGACAAATCAAAGTTTCCTAAGCCTAGAGAATTACAAAGGTGAAAGAGTCAAAATGAGTCAAACGATGTATTATATGTTGAAAATCTGCACCATAATATGATTTCAATCAGCCAGTGATCAACTGAGAAAATTTTGAGCATCACAGTTAAATTTGACAAGGACGAAAACGGTAAGGTAGTTGATCAAAAAGAAACATCAAGGTATGATTGATCACTTCTTCATCTTACTGCTTTTAGACATTGTGTTCTCTGCCTACTTATGTACACGGTTTCAATCATATCCAAATGAATCTCATTTTAAATGCTGTAAAATGATTATAAGGTATTTGTTGCACATTTCACGGTATGGTCTTTGGTATCCATCTGATAACTTTGAGTTAAAGCGGTATTTAGATGCAGATTATGCTCGTAGTCTAGTAGATAGAAAAATTACTAGTGGAATGTGTTTTATGTAGAGACATTCATTAGTTGCATCACATTTTCAAAGAAAATATCTGCATAGTTTTCATTTTAACTGATTTCCAATTGGCAGATTTTTTTAAAACCCCTTCCAGAAAATAGTTTTTTGTTGACTTCGTTTTAGATTAAGCATTTTAGAAATTTGATTTTATATTTATTTTTTGGATTTGATCATAAATGAATACATTAAATAATCTGACTCCCTATTGATTATCAAAAAGATAAATAGTGACTGAAAAAGTGATGTGTGTTGATATTAATCATATATTATGACTTGAGACAGTATATTTAGTAAATTTCTTTAAAAATTTAAATAAAATTTGTAACAACTTTGATTGGTAAAAAGTCCACGACCATCTCTATTTCTATCATATTTCTAACGACCATCACTCATCAAAATCCAATATAGTATGTCAAAATGTGGTATTTTAAACATGAAATTATTCGTTTTCTAATTTAATTAGCAATAAAATCATCCAAAGTATTCACTCTCATTTAAAAGTCCTCGCAGTTATGCATGAATGAATTACTTGGAATTTTTTATCATGTGCTTTCATGCTCATTTAAAAGTCCTCACGGTTATGCATGTATGGAACACATATCAAAATTGATTATTAAATAGACAAGTTGATTCTAATCCCATTTAAAATTCCTCACGGTTATGCATGGTTAGAAGACACTTAAAATTCATTTTTTTTAAAATAAAATTAGGAATACTACTAATCTCATTTAAAAGTCCTAACGGTTATACATGGTTAACAAATTCCTATCATAAATATACCACAAATAGATACAACTATATGGTTTTATATCCCGACATCACCCCTATCACTCTAAAGTGGAATATGCACCTAACAGATTATTTATGAATTTTGTTTGATTTTTTATTGAAATTTAATATTTATACTCGATTGGGCATTAATGTTGTATTAATGTCTATCACTTTATCTCTATTTTTCTAACACTATTACTCTTTTGCTGATAACAAAAGGGGGAGAGAGAAGTTAAGATTTTGGCAAATAAATCAAGTCATGTTTTTTATTTGCATATCACCATCTAGGTTCATTTGCATATTTTTATTTATTTTCATGCATATGTGAAGGAAGAGCTTTAGTGTAGGGGGAGCATTCAAATAGGAGGAGCAAATGAAATTCATCAAGGTTAAATACATTTAATAGAGTCAAAATCTTAATATATGTTTGTTATCATCAAAAGAGGGAGATTGTAGAATACAATAGCCTATGATTTTTGTTTGATGATAATAAACATATATTTATATATATATTCGTTTAAATGTATTTGATATTGTACTATTTTATTTTTCACATAATTAAATAAATATTTGTTGGATAAAATGAATAACACAGAATACAAATTCAAATAGTACAAATTTAAGCTCTCACAATACATTTATACATTGTCAATTACATTACAATTTCGATGCAACAATTTTACACCTCACTACATATTCACTCGACACTTGTATTTTTATCTTCAACTATGTTCCAACCTGTATCCAGCATCTGAATTATCTACAAAATAAAAACTAACGCAGTAAAATTGAAAAAGAAATATTTTGCAGTGTAAAATAATAGTGTGTGTGTTGAAAATGTTATTTGCCTTAGTTATTTGGGTTGTTCGTCATCATTTATTTTGAATTCATCTTACACGAACAGCTTGTGACATGCACAGTGTATCACTGTACATGCCACAAGGCCATTCACACCGATATACACTTGCGTGTTAAAGCTACAGGGATAGGTGAGCATAAGGTCAAACCCAAGCCGATGCTGGATTCAACACAGGTGCACGCAAATCAACATTGCAACACAAAACCAGACAGTATGTATGCAACAACAAGTTCATGTACAACCACATAACAACATAAACAAGCTCAAAAAATCAAAACAACAAGTCCAGACTGCAAATGTAAAATAGGGACAACAACAAATGCCACAAGTCATGTACATATTCAAGTGAATGGGTCAGAGCAGCATTATGTTTATGCAACTGGAAAAGACTTCAAGATCACATGACAACAATGCAAAACAACAACCAAAATGAAGTACACAACATACATGGATGCATGTATGAACACACACACACACACAGATATATATATATATATATATATATAGTGACAATCAGGTGAAGATTGAATCGGTGAACAAGTGAAACTAGAAACAAAGTGCACCATCACACCCAGTACAAAAGAATTCAAAACCATAATACAACATCAGTTACAAAAACAAAAGGTATGAACTCAACAAGCCAATGGTCAAGACAATATGAACTGAATGAAGCAAGTGAACAAACTCGAGTGAACATGCTCAATGAAATAGACAGAAGTTCAATGACACTTGAACTCAACCAAATAACTAACAATATTAGACTCAATGCAACAAGGCAACTCAACATAAAGTGTACCAAGACCAAACTGCACATGAAACCAGACTCAAGTGAACACATTAGTAATCCAGATTAAACATAAACCAAGTGCAACATAAACACAAAACAACACTGCAACAACACACACATGTACACATGAAATGACTCAACCAAATCGGGCCTTCCAGTAACAGTGATCAAGTATAGACACACAAGTGAGCACTTGAAGTTCAAAATAACCAAACATGTACAAGACAGCAGACTCCATGATACAACAACCCAAATGCCAAGTGGAACCGGCAAACATACATGAACATACAAGGACAAGGAAGCAACCGGACTACAATGCAACGCAATTAGTGCACAAATCAAAGACGACAATGCTATGAAGGGATGAACACATACAAGTCTATACAACCAAAAGAAAGTGCAGACTCGACCAACATGTGGAACCAGACTACAAGGACAAAGCAGATACATGGAGACCATCATGAACTCGAACAAAACTCAATCAATATGAACAAATACATGTGCCACCACACAATGTAACCAGATAAAGAAACCAGATTACAAGAACTACTCTAGAGACAACATGAAGTACATACACATGTATACATATATACATATATATGTATACACATATATCAGTTCAATGAAGCAGTTTACAGTTTTACGAAACAGTGCAGGTAGTAGTTCGATTGTCAATATCTCAAGTCAAAACTGCCAACAGAGATGACAGAACACAAATCGAACAAAGTCAAAGAATTGTTTCAAAATGTCAAGGCAGCATGGCCATATGAATGGAATAGAGGATAACAAATTTCGTCAAGTTTATATCCATATTCACGATGCCGAAGTCATAGGAACTAAAACAAAGCAATTCATGGAATTCGAATTACAATGAATAAGTAAAGGCCGAAATAAACGAATTAAATTCAAAGTCATGGAGCAATACGTATGGGATGAACGCGTCAGAATAAATCACAAACGCTCAAGCAAAATCGAATTGACAAGTGAAAATCACGAAGAATTCAAAGAAAAATATACGAATGTAAATATAGGGTGTTCGATCCTTATAAAATCCCAAGCATCATCATTGGCAAAAATTCATTCGAGTTCAAGCAAAAATCACAGAGCCAAGTTTCTAATTAAATTCCAAATCAATAACTCGAATCGAGTTCGAACCAAAGCAAAACAATAGAGCTAGTAAACGGAAAAAATTCACATACCAAATTATATTCAGTCGAACTCGAGAAATTGAAGCGGCCGAGGGAAGTCAAAGCCAGAGATCAATTGACGAAGCCAATCAACGCAATAGCCACTGCAACCAATCATTATCATAAACAACACTTCAATTCAATTACAAAGCCCTAGTATTCGCGAGCAAAGGAAAAAGGAGGCGGACATTAATTTCACAAAATAAAGGGAATGGCCGAAGATTTCTCAGAGTAAAATGGGAAGAGCAACTTCATTTAATTTCTAGTGGGCCGGCCTTTATTTTTGGCTAATTTTTATAATAGGGTTTTTTTGTTTTAGTTGTATTTATTTTGTAATTTTACTTTTAAATTTGTGAAATTCTAGTTGTGTAACTAGGTTACGAACTACGGTGGTGTAGTTCGAGAATTCGCAACATAGTGGCCGAGTTGTGGCAGGGTTTTGAGCGTAGAGTTAGGTTAGTCATTAGCGGGTGTCGCAAGTTTACGTGTATAAGCGTCTGACTACTTAATTTCTAGTAGAAACCTTGGGGGCAGCACGCAGGCAGGGTTTTGCCGAAGCTAGGTAAATTTGTGTGTGATCTCTTCTACATTATCTTTCTGTTTTATTATCTATGATTGCTTTTATTTCCACATTAATTTTTATTATTATTAGTATCACCCTATTCACCCCCCTCTAGGGTGAAAACGATCTTACAGTATGAGATCTATCCGAAACTCGATTGCTCTTCTCAGTGGCAAGCCCGAAACTGGTTCAAACACATCCGCAAACTCTCTTGCAACATAAACTTGCTTCAACTCTGCTTCCGCTCCCATGGCACCCAATAACGCATAAGCATTTCCGTCCGAACCCCTTACTGAGTAAATAACTCGGTTACGGCTATTAGGGTGTTTCAATGATATTTCCTCCTCCTGGCAAAATATCATAACATCATATCTATCTAACCAATCCATACCCAATATGAACCCGAAACCCACGAAATCAAAAACATATAAACTGCATGCAAACATATGACCTAACAAATCAAGTTCTAACTGGTCATATCTCATTCCCAAAGTTGCATACCCTCCTATAGGTTTCGCAACTCTTAAAGGAGTAATAAGGTATAAAGGTTCCAAACATAAGCAATCTACCAAATACTGAGATATAAATGAGTGTGATGCACCGGTATCAAATAGTATCCTAACCGGAGTACTATGAATCATAAGCATACCTTCCATCACAACTTTTCCTTTCTCAGCAACCGTTGGTCTAGAGGATGATGGTTCCAACGCAAAGACCTTTCCCTTTCCAGCCTTAGCAGCCTTGAGACACTTGTCCTTGTAATGCTCCATCTGGCCACAGTTGTAGCACTTCACATTTGGCCTCACTGCAACTGCTCTTCCATCACCCGAGCGACACTCATTAGAATAGTGCCCATTCTTGTCACGCTTGTAACAGACAATATCAGCCTTGCTCTTCTTAGCTGCTACCCCCGACTGGGCACCTTTCTTCTTGAAGAACTTCCGCTTCTTACCTTGAAAATTCTGAACCTAAACTGGTTTCCCCTTTCCAAAAGTAGAAAGCATCTCTTCATTCCGAATAGCCATCTCAGCAATAATATGACATGGATCTCAGAGGTTTGGCATGGTTACTCTAGCGATCTCAAGATTCAACCCCTTGATAAACTTATCATTCCTCCGAATGACTGTACCCACAGTAGAATAGCCGTAAAGGGACAGCTCATCAAATTCCATAGCATACTCAATCACCGATTTATCCACCTAGACTAAATCTGCAAAATTCCTTAGCAACGTTGAATTGGCAACCTCAGTTAGAAATCTTTCTTCGAACCCCTTCGAAATTCAGCCCAAGTCAGGTCTTCCTCTGGCTCTCCCACGGTAACTCCATTCCACTAAAACAACGCCGCTCCCTGCAATTGCCTTGAAGCAAGTCTTATCTTCTGCATATCTGTCAAGCCAAGATCTACAAATATCCTCTCACAATGAAATAGCTAGTTCTCCACTCCTACTGCATCCTCAGTTCCCAAAAAAGGCTTCCCTCCAAGACTAGCGTAATCCCTACTCAACTTGGCATAATTATTGCCAACTAGGGCCAATGGATTAGCTCCTCCAGCATTCCCTACAGCCACTCTCGCAGCTGCTCCAGCTTGCATCATATTCACGAAGAATTGATACATTATCCTCATATCAACCGGCGGAATTTCAGCACCAACATTGGCATTTGCATCTGGGTTTGCATTTGCCTATCGACCCTGGTTGCTCCTAGTACTAGGTCTAACATTTCCACTTATTGCGGTGCGTCTTCCACCTTGATTCACTCTTCCGTTTCCTGCCTCCATATCTTACTTTCCTACTACTTGAAATCCAATCTTGGTAAGATACAAAAGAACGGTCTAAGAGAGTGGGGAATACATACCTAGGTATTTATAGCAAAGTACACATACGTTACTATAACGCTTACCTGAGCCCAATTATATTTTAGATTCTTTAGATTATGCTTTAAAAATGTTTTAAGATATAAATTCCTTTTAAGTACATAAACCATGCTCTGATACCAACTTGTAACATCCCGCTTCCGGAGGCTCAAAACTAACTGCTACGGATGCTGCAGTCATCCATAGGTGTTATTTCTGAGTGACCGAAATCAGAATCTTGAAACTATTGGCAACACAGAAACACAAGAATATGAAAAAATTTAAACTTCAACAAAATAGAATTTTTGATTTCTTATGAATTTCAATTTAAGATTTAATTACATAATCCCAAACGTTAACCACATTCAGATCACTAATACACGTAAAAAATAATATAAGAGCGACATAAGAAGATGTCCCCTTATGATGATCAAAGAACTAATAAATATGAACTTTACAGTTCTTAGTACATCACAGTGGAAAACACAAAATAGCTCCTATATAGCTAACACTTCCTCATGCACGTCCTTGGAAGCTTATTCATCCAAAAAGCTGAAAGTCTCCCACTCTCAGACTACTCAAATTAATTTTGAGTACCCGAGAGTTTGTGGAGAAACACAAACTTCGAGTTAGACAATAAGTCTGGTATGAATAATTCCCTATCATCTCTTATCATAAATAGATATCTAGTGAGACCACGCCGCTTAGCAGAACGGGTTTTCCCCTCACTAGTATCCAAAATAAAACATGCAAATCATTTACTATGCTCCTGCACCCAAAATGATTAGTCTTAACGTAGTATGAAAGAAAGCCATAAATCATATATATTGGACATCACATCCACCCATTCATTAGATATACCATCTAAAAGCAATTTACTAGATTTCCCATCTAAAATCAATTTACTAGAGTTCCCCTCTAAAATCTTTAAAATGACTATCCGTCAAAACTTAAATAGGACTATTCGTCCCAAATTCATCAAAATAAATGTAGATTATCCATCATACATTGTTGTATAAAAGTTGGTGTGGGCTATCCACCGCACACTCTATAGTTTTTCTAGGATGACTATGAACCCTTGAGTGCCAAATCCTGAGGCTAACCACCTCTGGCAAAACATTCGTTACTTTAGAAATTTGATGTGGGCTATCCACCGCACATTCCATAGTTTTCCTAGGTTAACCAAAAGCCCAACACTTGGCCAACTAAAATATCATTATCCCCATGATTATTTATAAAAATTCATGATCCCCATGATTAATTATTTTCCCCAACTATACCACCTGTTTAACATATTCCCATTAGTAGCCTAAATTAGGTTAAATTAAATAAAATTACATTGATAGTCCCAATGTATATTTTCGAAAGCATATTTCTATTTGTAACCTCAAACCATGTATCGAAAATATTAAACCCATTCCGGTGTCCCCAAGGTTTTATAACATTCATTTTATATAAGGATCCCCCTTACATATTCAAACAAAGATAAGTATTTTATGTTATAACCCTTCAAGGTAACCCCTTCGACTTAGCAAAATTTTACTTAAGAAAAAAGTGGCTAAAACAGCCCTTTATAACCCTTCGAATGAAGTCCCATTCGAAAGCAAATAACCTTCCGAAGTTAGCCCCTTTGTAAGCCTTCCTTTTGAAAGCATCACCAAATCATACCTTTCGACCTTGTCGGAAGGTATCTTTTCGACCTAGTCGAAAGGTTCTACCTTTCGACCTTATCGAAAGCCTAGGGTATCATCCCTTATAAAACCATTTATAAACCTTTCGAAAGCAATAAAACTCAAAACCTTTCTCAATCGTTGAAGGTAACCCCTTCAAAAACCTTTCAAAATCGAACCTTTCGAAACCATTCAAAAACAACGAAGTGTTGGTGTTGGAACTAACCCTTCGAAAGTATACTTCCGACCTTGTCGGAAGGTTTACTCTTTGACTTTGTCGAAAGGTATTAAAACTTTTACTTTTTTTAAAACAATGGGATGTTCGGAAGTAACCCTTTCTTCTTCCCCTTCTTTCCCTTCGGCTTTGTCGAAGGTATCCCTTCGACTTAGTCGAAAGGATTAAAACACCTTTTTAGAAAACATTTTAAAACAATTCTCTTGAAGGTTTAAACTTTCGAAGATCCTCTTCGAAACCCCTTCATGAATATATAAATTTTTTAGTCTTTTATAAAATAATAGAATCGAAGGATCCCCCTTCAACTTATTCGAAAGCAATTATGTTTCTATTCGAAAGCAAAGGAAGCAGCCTCCCCATCCCTTCGCCCCTCTTCCCTTCGACACCGTGCCTACCTTTCGACCTAGGCGGAGGGTAATTGTTTACCTTCTGTCTTAGGCGAAAGGTACCTTTCGACTTCGTCGAGGGTAAAAGCGGGCTTGTTGGAGTCGAAGGCAGAACTGGACCTACTAAAGAGATGTTTTATCTTTCTTGTCTAATTTTGATTGGCTGAGGAGTCTTCTCCTGTACTTCCAAATAGTAAAAGTATACAAAAGTTAACCTTTTTCTTAAAACACTATTCTTCTTCCCCAATTAAAATTTCAAATTGCAGCCTTCCCTCCGAATTGACTAATTCGAAGGCAATTTTGAAGTTTAGCCCTTAGGCTTAAATAATTTAATTACCTTAGTAAATCACTAAGGAAAATCCTCAAAAATCTGCAAAAATATGATAAATCATATACTTCAACATATTAAAATTTAAAAGCATATGAAGATAAAAAAATCTTGGAATTTAACCAAAACCGAATAAAAACGTGTTAATTAACCCATTAACATTTAAAACACCTATGTTTTATCCAAACAAAGGTTTAAATGGTTATATTCTAACCAAAATCACAAACATGAATCGGGTATAACCCATAATCGATCCAAACATAGAAAAAACAAGATGATAAACATGATTATTCACATTGATTAGTTAATTGGAGAATAAGATAATTTCCTAGCTTTAATTCCTTAGTTTTATCTTCAATTTATTGCTCTTCCTAGAGCTTAATGGCCGATCGAAATATAGGTAAGGAGTTATGAATGAGAAAGTAAAAGTTCTTGAAGGTGGAGGAAGAGATATATACTAAGAAATGTAGCCCCATTTTCAAGTTTACCCCTTAGGAAAATTCCTCTTTCTAAATCTAGTTAAGTCTTATTTTAGTTCTTTCATTAAGACACGACCATTGGATTTATTAATCTCATCTCCCTATTTATTCACATTATTCCATTTAATTTATTCAATTAAATATCCCAAATAATGTTAATTAAAATTCAGGGGCATTACAGACACTTTGCCGGTGTGGCAGCAAATGATGAAGTGGTTACTACATAATGTCGTTTTTGTTAGTGAATAGTGTCGTATGTGCCAATCATTTTAGAGAAGCAGCACAATCATAGCTTCTTTTTGCAGCATTAGTTCGGCGCTTGTAGCCAAAGCTTGTCTTGTCGAGGTAAGAGGGCTTCAAAAGGTGGGGTAATCAAGGTGGAAGAAGTGTGGAGGACCTTGTCAAGAAAAAGTGGGGACATTATTTGGTCGTTCAAAGTAAGGATGAGTCTACCATCCGAGCCCCTGGACTGTTAAAGGCTATTTTACATGTCGGGCAGTTACTCTCGTAGTGGCCCATTGATGATTATGCGGGCTTTATTTGTTTTGTGTATGCATTGAAGTAGGGCGGGCTGCTTTATCGTGAGAACCAAATAGTTCGAGCTAGGTGAGGGGTTTTGGAACCATACAAGCCGATATGTGGCAAAGATGTCGGCCAAGACGCTAGCTTTTGAAACTATTTGGGTCGATATGCAGGCCAAGATGTTGGTTGTTGGGCCAAGATGTTGGCTGTTAGACCATATGGATGGGCCCATACCATACTTGCAAGAAAATTTAGCAATATTTTTCCCTACCCCCAGCAAGTTCGCACCCACGAGGAATTGTCACTTATGCATTCAATGATGCCAACACGCGTCTCTATGCTATTCACGATGGTGGTTGTTTTATCGAGAAGTTGCAAAGACGGTTTAGTGTGATTTGACAGAGTAATTGATGAAACCTAGATGGTCCAGATCATCTTCTGCTTATTTGATCCAACGGCCCAGATCGAATGTCATGCTTTATAAGAATCCATCTCCTCTTCTCTTCCAATCTTTACTATGCCATTGCAAACTTCTTCCAATTAATGAGAAAAGAAAGCTTTCGAAATCATCTTCAACCATTGATTTCAAATCTGACTTTAATCGGCGAGTGTTTCTTGTTTTGACATGATTACGCTTTGCTTTCTATTTTGATGCTATGTTGAACTTTGATTCATAATCGAATGTTGAGTAGATTTTGCTGTTGCTTTTTTCTTCATTTTTTGGTGTCTCTTGGATAATATGAATGTCACCTTGCACTAATGAACTTTCCCAAAGCACGGCGTCAAACAACCACCGTTGTGAAATCAACGTCTATCGATCGACGTTGAACACTTTTTCGATCACCTAAAAAGCTCATAGGTAGTGTCAATATTACTGAGTTTCTCCTCCCATTAGTGTACGAAGATGATACATTGGGCCCTAAACCACAACTATGATTTAAGTAAAGAACAGACGGTGGGCTCGGACCACACAGATCGCTTGGAATTAGGGCTATAGTATAAATAGGTTTGAGTCAGGAAAGTTGCTTGCCCCGAGTTTGAGTAATTTCCAAGTCGGTCGAGGTGTTTCAGTAATTAGGTTATTTTCTGATTGTAGATGACTGACACAGCATATACATGTGGACGGGTTTTTAGTTTTGGTTCATCAAACGTTCGGGAAGACCGCGTTGACCTTATCGATTTCCTAGCGCATTATGGATTTATAGGGATAGAGACCATTTACCTTTAGTTACCGACATAGCCAACCAACCACCAATGGGCTACTTTACATGGTCACTTGCATATAAGCGGAGTAAGGTGATGCTCCCTATCCATCTCTTCTGAAGGGACCGGGCTAGTCGAAAGTGGGTTAAATCGGTGAATTTTAAAAAAAATCCATTTCGATATTAGTTAAGTCTATGAAGCCTAAATGAATTTTAGATCCAATAAAAAATATTTTAAAATAAAATCTTCATTTTATTCAATTATGTCTAAATGGTATAATTTTTAATTTTTGTTTATAAGTATATCAAATACACTTATTTGTGTGAAGTGCACGTACTACAAATTAGTACATAGTTAACGGGATCGTATCTTATTACTAAGATTTACACCACAACGGACTCATTTCCTCTTGAAATATGCCATTTTTGTCTATGATATTGATTTAAAATAAAATAAAAACACATACACGCATACACACATACATACATACATACATATATATATATATATTAAATCACATTAGATAATTTTATGTGATTTAAAATCCAAAATAAATGAATTTGGTTTCAATTAAAGAATGGTTTGACATTAAATGTTACATTATCACATAAGATCTATTTTATAAATTTGAATTAAAACACCACATGTGTATTTCAATGTGTGTGTGTGTATATATAATTTAACATTTCAGATTTAGAACTACATGCACTTGTGAACATATATAATAATTATGATATACATACATACATACAGATATATATATATATATATGTACATAAGCTGGATTTAAAAGTTACAGTCTAGGTTAAATTTTAATTTAGAAATGAAAATAAAGTTTAAGATATTTTACAAAAACTATAAACTTAGAAAAGGAGATAAATGATTTAAATTTAACAGAAAAGTCCATTCATAAGTTTTAGACTAAAAACCTTTCATTCTTACATGAATAATATTCAGAATGTTTGTATCGAAAAATTAACATTTAACTATAGAAATAAATTTTAAAGAAATAATAAATAATTAACATATACAATTCATTTACAATTGTGTATGTAAATATTAAAAATTCTAAAATATTTCCAAATAAAAATTAACTTTCTAATTTTTTATAAAAAATTTCCAAAACAAAAGAAAATGAATTGGAGAAGTTAAGGACATGTAAATTCGTTATAATAACAATTTGATCCAAATAATGCATAGAATAACAAAAAATTAACAAACATGACAACGAATGTAAACATATCAATTTGAGATGAACATATACTTAGATCTGAAGTAAAACAATACAATGTCATATATTCAATTGAGTTGAAAGAGTGTTTTTTATTTACATATTACAAGTCGTCAATTAAACACATGATGAATATTACAAAATCCAAGCATATGAATGATGAAACATATAAATAAATTAATTAGAAAACTACCTTGGATGTTTCTTATAAATCACGTCTTGAATAATGAATCAAAAGCTCTTAACCCAGTTGAATTGATATCCAGATCTTGTATGGATCAAGTGATAAGAACCACTTATTATTTTTTTAATTTGGTATTTATTTTGGAATTCTATGCCCTAGTGGTAATGATAATTTTCAACTGGAATAAACTAGAGAAAGAAGAGAAAAATAACAGAACAAATCTCTTAAAGGAGGAAATAAAAATATAATTAAAGATGGGGGCGATTCACCTTCCTTTATTTATGTTTTTGCCCTTTCATTTCAATTTCCAAACCCCTCCTTTCCCCTTTATTTTAGGCCAGCCATAATATGGCATATAGTAATTAATTAAAAGGATTAAAAAATAATTTATAGGCTCAAAAATAGAATTTGAGCAAACGTCAGAATTCGGCCAACGAAACTTGCACCATTGCATTCGTGGCACTCTTCTGATCAATTTTCATATATAAAGTTTTACGACCGGAGTCAAATGAAGAAGTCATCAACGCTTGAAGTTTTTAGATGAATTAAAAAAAATTCAAATCGATTTAAATAATATTATAAATAACGATGTTACTTAATGTTAACGACGTAATTAAACTTCGGGACTCGCCAGTCGATTGCTTAGAACAACCGGGGGCGGTCGACCGGTTAGTTAGGGCCATCGCATGTTGAACCTCGGCTTAAACGGTCCGGATTTAATAAATAATAATCCAATGGACAGAATTGATTCCACACCTATTAGTATAAGCCTAGCCCCTTACTTTTTTCTTATATTTTTTGAACTAAGCGGCGGAGCTCTGCCATTTTTTCTTCTCCACTACTTCTAAATTTTTTTAAAAACTATATATATATATATATTATAGAGAAGGATAAAAAATAATAGAGAAGAAAATAAGGAATGAATAAATTCTACAAAAAGGTAAATTCAAGAATTATAAATTTAGACTACACGTAACTCGGTTCTTATATCGGATCTGTAATTCTAATGGACATGTATATATTTTAAAAACATATTTTTAATTGAAAAGAAAAAG
This sequence comes from Allium fistulosum, assembly GCA_030737815.1. Taxonomy (NCBI): domain Eukaryota; kingdom Viridiplantae; phylum Streptophyta; class Magnoliopsida; order Asparagales; family Amaryllidaceae; genus Allium; species Allium fistulosum. The sequence goes on from CM060906.1 coordinate 335,835,541, forward strand.
AGTCAAGTAAGAAGAATGGATTATTATGACCGGGGATTTGAAAACCAAAAAGGTGAGTTGAAAATTATGTGATTTACATAATACTAAAGTTATATCGTTGAAATTCTATTTTTGTTATTATGCCTATGTGAAAACTATTGAATTACAAGCTTAAATAAACGAATCTAACTCTAAATCCTTGTCTATATATTCGGTAAATTGTTTAACTTTGATGAAATGGTATATACACCCTAGGTTTGGAATTTAGGAAGAACAATCCCTAAAATTTGTGAAATATGATATTGATAGAATTGTGTAGTTATTTCCATTTTTTTTTCATTTGGGTTGCAAACTGTTAAACCTGTTAATCATCCATTAAAGATGTTTTAATTTGATTTGAGATTTAGATTTTCTATATTTTAATTCATAGGGATTGTAGAATGTACAATCTAGTTGTATTAATCTCCATGTGAATTTCAATAAACTGTCCAACCTCATAGTATTGTATGAAAAGTGCATCGTTTGAAATAACAAGAAATATTTACATGTCCAAATGAAAGAGATGTGCAAAGTAGGGATTTCTCCATCGTTTGCACTGTCTATTTCAATAAAAATAAAAAGAGATAATTTCTTGTAATTGCAAATGTAACACAATCCCACTTTTGGTAGTTTATAAAAAGTTTGTAACGGTAACATTTCCTTTTCGAAAAAGATGCAGTTCTAATGCATTAAAATATGTAGAAATAAATATTTTTGTGGAATTTACACTTAAGTATATATTCATAAATCCCTAAATGTAGAAACTGAAAAGTTACAATTAAAAATATAAATAGACAGTTATAATAACTTTTAATTGCAACAAAAATAAATATAACAGTTACAAAATTTATTAGAAACTAACGTATTAATTAACTCCACATACACTAATTATATATATATATATATAAAGTAAAGTATAAGTTTAAGAAACAAATAAATAAATGTCAGTTATTATATTGATTACAAATAAAACGCTAAAATATGAATGATGTAATAAATTAAAAAGTTATGGAAGTTACAATGTTAATGGACAATTACTACACAATTAATGAGAAGTTATAGTTATCAAGTGAATATGGGTATTAACTCATTTAATGAATTTAATTACATAAATCAAATATGACATTGATGAAGGAAATTAAATAAGCATGATAAATTGATTTTGAAACATATAACTAAATGACATCGATGCTTATCTAATTTGAATGTAAAAGACTATCGATAAAAGATATTAATTGGAGGTAAAAGAAGCAATAAATGACATTTAATAACATTAATGTGGATAGAAGTTAAAGATAGTAAACGAATAAAATAATAAAGAGGAAGTTCATAACAAGAAAATAAATGAATACTAATAAATGAACTTAGGAGGTGTAATAATTTCCATAGTTGAAATTATATGGCCTCAATAATATGTTTGCGACGGGTGATAATTATTGGGCCTAGCCCAATATGTAAATTAATTATAAATGATTGGATTTAGTATGAGCTGAGATGTGAGGTCAGTAGAGTTACACAATAGAAGTCCGCCCTCCGCGAGAGGCTACCGGCAGTTATGTATACATATTATTGATGGGTGACATCTCTAACTATAGGACTCGTGGGGATATACGTTCGCGTATAGGTTTGGGAAAAATATATCAATGGGTTTGCCTTAGATTTGAAGTATAAAATGGCTAAGTACCTTAGGAAGTCAAGGGGTTTACTTTAGGATTGAAGTATTAAATGGCTATTTGGCCTATCGCTTCCCTATTTAAGAATTCTTAAATGACCTACGATGGTGCCTAGTTGGGAAAGTGGGGTCTGCTTCAATTCCAACCAAAGGTACAAAGTAACCGAAAGTGGGCATTTTCCTTGATTTGCATTAGGAAAATCAAAACAGAATTTGGGTTTGGAGGTCGACGTCGTGTCAGCATTGTTAGTAAACTGGTATTTGTGGAGTAAAGCTGGACATAGGTCAAGGCTTCCATCGGTCTCGAACGGTCATTAGCAAAGACTTGGGTTAAGCTTGGACGGGCTACACTTCCTATTGATGTAGAGTTCGTATGGGATATGCATTGACCTTAAATTTTTGATGCTTGTTTGTTTGGCCGGAGGTGACTAGTTAACCCTTACATAAGTTTTAAGGTGAGTTAATAATACGGCCAATTAAATTATAAAGTAGTATCTAGCAGTCATCGGCTTTCGTAATTTGAACTGGTTGACCATCGTTTATGTGACGACCGCCCATGACCCCTGCACTTAAACCTAGATATAGTGCGCTGCAAAGTGTGCCAGGCAGCCATGGACGATTGTCAGGGTAAATTAAAACAGTAGAATCTATCGTATTACTCACAGCGCATGGACAAAATACAATAGAACATATATATAGTGAAGCTTCACAGAATAGAATCTTATCTATAAAACTTCATAATAGTTGAATACACTCATCAGAATAGTCAATACATCAAGGCTCACTACATAACACTCAGAGAACATACAAACAGCGGAACATCCAGTACATATAGTAAGAAGATAATATGCAACCCTCCAGCTCGTCTTCGATATCAACACCGTGGAAAGCAAGAACAGCACCTGTAACCTGCTACGTAGTCTGCCCATCCCAAAATGGACGAACAGCCCAAGGCAATAAGAATTAAAACATAAAGCCTTGAGTCAGACAACAGTCTTAGTGAGCAGAAAATTAACTAACAACATACCAAAAGAGCATAAAGGAAAAGGAATAGGAATACAACCCTCCCACTCCACCTCTTTCTACAGTGATAGCCCCCAGACACACACTAAGCAGAAGCAAGTATAGCAAAGCATACAATTTAAAGTAAAGCAATTTTCACTCGAGTCAAGAGCGATGTTTTCCAAGTATAAATCCCAAGGTCTAAACCAAGGTTAGATAAGCACCCAGGAAATACCGCTCTTGAGACCGAATGACGATACAACCAAACATCCATGACTCGGCTATCACTGTTATCCTTGCTTCGATACCACCGTTAATTGAATGACCGGCACCTACTTTCAACCGTCCGTCAAGGGCTAATGGAAACCCCGGTTCTAGACATAACTCCCGCACGTCGTCGTGACCCGTGCCTAGGATTATCGAATCTGCCCAGAGTACTCGACCATCAATGGTTAGTCTTTTGGGCGTCCCTATGTACTCTTGCTTGGAGCATGCTAGAACCTTCAACAACGATGAGACCCAAGCCTCCTAGTCATCCTCCACGACGACTATTCTCATATCCATCCATTATCCTCAACTCGAACCATTTCACTGAGTTATCAACATGCTTGGAATGATCCCGTCTGGATTAAACCAAGTCTTCATCACATGATTGCCTTGCTTCATCACATCCTCGCAAAGCTTCATCTCAACATCACCTCATCAAATCTATGCATAAGAGCTTCATCATCCCGCTACATATGCCACGAGCAGCTTTCCCAATTCAAGAGCCTTTCCCTTAGCTTTTGAATCATCTTCGGTCTAAATCAAGTCATCAATCATCTAATTCATAGCAATCAATCAAATCAAACATTAATCCAAGCAATCAAGCATTCAAATATGATCTAAATAGACAATTATAACAATAATGGCATTTTCGTAATTAAAGAGTTGAAAGTCCAACAAGCATGAAAACATGAACAATATCTTTATAAACTTGACGAATGAACTTGCATAGGTTAACATGTGATAAAATGGATGTAACATCATCATGAACAATGAATCTATATGGATCTACACTTAGGATGAAGAAAATGCATGGAAATCACTATTTTAACACCAAATCGAGCCAACAATCCGATATACTTCTTTGGATCCGTGTGAGAGATAATCACCACTCACCAAATCACCAAAACAACCCCAAATCAACACGCTTCAGATCTGGATAGCGAAGGATCAAGCTTGATCTATCACGAATCCGCTTCAAACGAAGAAATCTCACTTCAAAGGATGAAGATCTTCAATCTAAGCTCTTGAATCTTCAATTTGATCTTCAACTTGGATGGATGGAAGCACTAGATTAGAGTGGAGAAAAGAAGTGAAGAAGTGTAGAAGTCGAGCTCTCAAAATGGCAGCACTTCGTCGCTTCGAAATCCGGATCCCAAAAAGTGAGAAAAACCCTTCCTATTTATAGCTGAAATTCCCTTAAGTCGCTCGGAGTTAGGTTGTCCACGACCTACGACCTAAAACCTACCGACCTAAAGACTTACCAACCTACGACTTAACAAAACCCCCAGCCTCTACGACATAACCTAACGCGCACCTGCGACCTAGCGCTTAAGCACATCTTCGACCTAACTGCTAAGCCTTACACGACCTAACAAATAACTGGGTTACGACTTAACAGCTAACTCCTAGGTCGCTCGCGACTTAAAACATAGGCTACGACCTAACACTAAGCCAAAACCCAACGACCTAACACCTTAAGTTTCCTCGCGACCTAACATAAGTCGCGAACAACTGGGATGCGACCTAACACTTACCAATTTCCTTAAGACGCTTACAAGTTAACAACCCACTTCAAAACTACTCACGCGACCTAACACACACGCGACCTAACACCTTAGGTCATCTAACGACCTAACTACGCTAACCAGCCGACCCCTATTCTGCTTCTCTTAGGTCGCTAACAATTAGGTCATTAACCCTAGGTCGTTAATTGCTGTCTCTAGTTCCTTAGGTCGCTGCCGACCTATCCCCTTAGGTCGCTTACTAACCTTAGGTCATCCAGACGACCTAACAACTCAACTCTAAAACTTAGGTCGCTCACACTCTAGGTCGCGCTACCTCTTAGGTCGCCAACTACGACCTAAACCAAGACGACCTAACCTCTAAGTCGCAAACCTTCTTAACTCGCTACCATCCCGGTCACGACTTAGCTCTTAGGTCGTTCACGACCTAGGACTTAGACAAATTATACCTAAAATCTGAAATGACTTAAAATGCTGAAAATTCCAGATTTTGACGAACTTGTCGATCCGTAAAAATACGGGTCGTTACATTCTCTCCCCCTTAGGAATTTCGCCCCTGAAATTCCAAACAAACAAAGCAATCAAAGACTATTCTGCACGCCTATCATCCATAATAATCAACAAACCATGCATCCAATTCTAGCTTAGCGTGCAGAATTCTAAAACTTAGAACAAGTTACAACGTTGTTAGATGACACGACACCTTAGGGTCATACCTTGAAGAGTTCAGGATGAGCTGCTTTCATCCTCTCTTCCACCTCCCACGTACAGTCGTTATCATCATCACTCCATTGTATCTTGAGCAACTTAACTACCTTCCTCCTAAGCTGTTTCGTGTCGATTTCCACAACACGAAGCGGCTTACGAGGTCTTCTATCGACTGGATCAACTTCGAAGTCTTCGCAGCTATCAGCAGAAACCACCGTATTCGAGTCGTGCACATACTTCCGTAGATACGATACATGAAAAACATTGTGCACACTCGACATCTTCTCAGGTAACTTCAATCTGTAGGCGAGCTTTCCAATTCGCTCGATGATCGGGAATGGTCCAACAAATCTCGGAGTCAATTTTCCTTTCTTCCCGAATCGAATAACATTCTTCAGTGGAGAAATCTTCACAAAAACCATATCACTGACGTCGAATTCCAAATCTTTACGACGCTTATCAGCATAACTTTTCTGACGGTCTTGGGCTGCCTTCATTCGCTGCCGAATGATCTCTATACAATCCGAAGTCTGTCGAATCATCTCTGGCCCAAGCATCAGTTTTTCTCCGGTCTCTAACCAACATGTCGGAGAGTTACACGGTCTTCCATACAATGCCTCATACGGTGCCATACCAATGCTTGACTGGTAACTGTTGTTATATGAAAATTCCACCAAATGAAGGTGACCTTCCCATGATCCTCCGAAATCCAAAACACAAGCTCTGAGGAGATCTTCCAAAACTCGGTTGACTCTCTCGGTCTGACCATCTGTTTGAGGGTGATAAGCTGTACTCAAACATAACTCGGTTCCCAAAACTTCCTGGAAGCTCTTCCAAAATCCACTAGTGAACAATGGATCTCGATCGCTCACTATACTCTTCGGAATACCATGGAATCGGACTATCCACTTAACATACAACTCAGCCAACTTTGATGCAGTCCTAGTCGATCGAACAGGAATAAATCTTGCACTCTTAGTCAGGCGATCTACAATGACCCAAATCCCTTCATTTCCCGTTCTAGTTCTAGGCAATCCATCAATAAAATCCATCGACACTTGCTCCCACTTCCATGTAGGAACTTCTAATGGCTGAAGCAATCCACTTGGCTTCTTCTGCTCAGCTTTTACCAACTGGCAGTTCATACACTTGGAAATAAAATTTCCAACATCCTTCTTCATGCCTTCCCAGTAGTAGGTTCTCTTCATATCCCGATACATCTTATTTCCACCTGGATGAATTGTCAGCTTCGAGTGATGACTTTCCTTCAGAACTTCACTCCTCAATTCATCTATTTCGGGAACAACTAGTCGTCCTTGCTTCCGAAGCCAACCTTCTTGATCGACCTCGAATCCTTTATCCTTTTCTAGTTCCAATCCAGATTCCAAATCATGGATAATCTTGACAAGCTTATCATCTCGCTTTTGACTCTCGCCAATTCTCTCCACAAGAGTCGGTCTTATCGATAAGTTTGCCAACATCTCAGGTTCCAATTCGCATCTAGACCTGAAGTCAAATCCAGCTAAATACTCGAGATTCTTCCATTCCAAAAACATGGCTCCCAATCCTGCATGTCTTCGACTTAACGCATCTGCCACTGCGTTTCCTTTTCCCGGAGTATAAGCTATACCAAAATCATATGATGCTAAAAACTCTAGCCATCGTTGCTGCCGAAGATTCAAATCCTTTTGGGAGAAAAGATACCTCAACGACTTATGATCCGTAAACAACTCGAATCGAACTCCCAATAGATAATGTCTCCACATCTTCAGAGCAAATACAATTGCCGCTAACTCCAAATCATGAGTCAGGTAATTCCTTTCATGCGGCTTCAGTTGTCGACTGGCATACGCAACAACTTTATCCTTCTGCATCAGCACTGCTCAAGTCCAGTACCACATGCGTCGGTGTAAACCACCATCTCATCATTCCCACTTGGAATAGTCAAAACAGGAGCACTCGTCAATCGCTCTATCAGGATTCCCAAAGCTTGCTCACACTTATCATCCCATCTGAACACTTGGTTCTTCTTCGTCAATCCTGTTAACGGTGCAGCTACCTTGGAGAAGTCTTTGATAAACCGTCGATAATATCCTGCTAATCCAAGAAAACTTCTCACATCAGATGCATTCTTAGGTCTAACCCAATCCTGGATTGCTGCCACCTTAGCAGGATCAACCGCTATTCCATTTCCAGAAATAACATGGCCTAAGAACCTCACTTCAATCTTCCAGAAGTGACACTTCGAAAACTTAGCCTTCAGCTGATGTTTTCGTGAGATTTCCAAAACAATACGCAAGTGCGTCTTGTGCTCTTCTTCAGTTTTGGAATAAATCAGAATATCATCCACAAACACAAGTACGAACTTGTTCAACTGATCTCTGAACACTCTATTCATAAGATCCACAAAATATGCTGGCGCGTTAGTCAATCCAAACGGCATTACCAGCCACTCAAAGAAACCGGATGGTGTCCTAAAAGCAGTCTTCGGCACACTATCCTTAGCTACTCTCAACTGGTGAAATCCCGTTGCCAAATCCATCTGAGAAAACACCTTAGCTTCGTGAAGCTGATCGAACAAGTCATCTATCCTCGGCAATGGATACTTGTTCTTCTTAGTCACCTTATTCAGCTCACGATAATCCACACACAATCTCAACGATCCATCTGCCTTGGTTGCAAACACAACTGGTGCACCCTATTCGGACACACTACGCCGAATGAATCCTTTCTGCAAAAGATCATCAACTTGCACCTTCAACTCGCCATCCGCCTAAGAGGCATCACAACAGGTCTGGCTCCTTCAACTAGATCTTTACGAAACTCGATCTCTCTATGCGGCGGTAACCCTTTGACTTCGTCAAAGACATCCTCAAATCCATTAGCGATTGGCACAGACGACAGTCCATCCCGTGGAACAACTAGCGAATACATGAAGCTCATGAAGACGCCTTCTTCATGCTTACATCGTATTACAATCTTTCGCTCCTCCACATTCTCAACTGTCACCTCCAACCTTTCGCAATCAACCTTTGCCGCATACTTCCTAAGCCAGTCCATACCCAAAATAATTCCGAACCCCGCAAAGTTCAGAACAAAACAATCACAAACAAAAGAGCAACCATGACTCGATACAATCAGACCACGGCATAGCATACACAAACAAGACGAACCCCCAACTGGATTAGTCACAACCAATGGGCTATCAACGATATCCGGTTCTAAACCTAACCGGCCTACGAGTTCACTACAAACAAACGAATGCGACGCCCCAGTATCAAACAACACTCTAACTGGAACACCACATATGGAAAGAATACCTTGAACCACCACACTCTTTCCATTCTCTTTAACGATAGGAGCTTTCGAAGACGATGGAACAGCTCCCAAAGCATAAGCTTGCACAATCTGCATGTCCTTCCGCGGTTCTGGACAATACTTCTTGATGTGCCCCGGCTTGTCACAGTTGTGACACTTCATCGGCACCTTCGGATTCTTGCAATCTTTGGAGAAATGGCCCTTCTGCTGACAATTGTAGCAGATCACTTCGCCCTTCTGCTTCTTCTGGCCACCCTTCCCCTTTTTCTGCTGCTGCTTCCTTTTCTTGTTTCCACCCTGCTGGGGTTTAGACTCTTCCCTGGTCACATCAACAACAGATCCTTCCTTAAGAAACAGATTCTCGGGTCTGAGAGCTTTCTCCACAAGCTTCTCAAATGAATCGTCCAAATGATCCATCGGTCTTGGAGCCTGAACTTGATCTCCAACATCTACTGATGGCCCCGGAGCTGGCATCCTTCTCATGATCGAAGTCATCATAGCTTCGAACATAGCAGCATAATCAACAGCCCCTTCAGTAGCACGGCCTTCCCTTGCAGCTGGTCTTCCTCTTTGACTCATTCTCGATATCTATAAAAAGGAATGATTAGCACACCTAGAGAAACGACTGCATAAAGGACTCAAACTCTACTAAGCTACTATATTATATATAGTAATCATCCATCAAAATACAATTACGTCTCTCATACGTAGTTACGTCAGCGAGCGTTGGGTAAAATCGATTAACCAAAGCTCTGATACCAAATGTGACGACCGCCCATGACCCCTGCACTTAAACCTAGAGATAGTGCGCTGCAAAGTGTGCCAGGCAGCCATGGACGATTGTCAGGGTAAATTAAAACAGCAGAATCTATCGTATTACTCACAGCGCATGGACAAAATACAATAGAACATATATATAATGAAGCTTCACATAATAGAATCTTATCAATAAAACTTCATAATAGTTGAATACACTCATCAGAATAGTCAATACATCAAGCCTCACTACATAACACTCAGAGAACATACAAACAGCGGAACATCCAGTACATATAGTAAGAAGATAATATGCAACCCTCCAGCTCGTCTTCGATATCAACACCGTGGAAAGCAAGAACAGCACATGTCACCTGCTACCTAGTCTGCCCGTCCCAAAATGGACGAACAGCCCAAGGCAATAAGAATTAAAACATAAAGCCTTGAGTCAGACAACAGTCTTAGTGAGCAGAAAATTAACTAACAACATACCAAAAGAGCATAAAGGAAAAGGAATAGGAATACAACCCTCCCACTCCACCTCTTTCTACAGTGATAGCCCCCAGACACACACTAAGCAGAAGCAAGTATAGCAAAGCATACAATTTAAAGTAAAGCAATTTTCACTCGAGTCAAGAGCGATGTTTTCCAAGTATAAATCCCAAGGTCTAAACCAAGGTCAGATAAGCACCCAGGAAATACCGCTCTTGAGACCGAATGACGATACAACCAAACATCCATGACTCGGCTATCACTGTTATCCTTGCTTCGATACCACCGTTAATTGAATGACCGACACCTACTTTCAACCGTCCGTCAAGGGCTAATGGAAACCCCGGTTCTAGACATAACTCCCGCACGTCGTCGTGACCCGTGCCTAGGATTATCGAATCTGCCCAGAGTACTCGACCATCAACGGTTAGTCTTTTGGGCGTCCCCATGTACTCTTGCTTGGAGCATGCTAGAACCTTCAACAACGATGAGACCCAAGCCTCCTAGTCATCCTCCTCGACGACTATTCTCATATCCATCCATTATCCTCAACTCGAACCATTTCACCGAGTTATCAACATGCTTGGAATGATCCCGTCTGGATTAAACCAAGTCTTCATCACATGATTGCCTTGCTTCATCACATCCTTGCAAAGCTTCATCTCAACATCACCTCATCAAATCTATGCATAAGAGCTTCATCATCCCGCTACATATGCCACGAGCAGCTTTCCCAATTCAAGAGCCTTTCCCTTAGCTTTTGAATCATCTTCGGTCTAAATCAAGTCATCAATCATCTAATTCATAGCAATCAATCAAATCAAACATTAATCCAAGCAATCAAGCATTCAAATATGATCTAAATAGACAATTATAACAATAATGGCATTTTCGTAATTAAAGAGTTGAAAGTCCAACAAGCATGAAAACATGAACAATATCTTTATAAACTTGATGAATGAACTTGCATAGGTTAACATGTGATAAAATGGATGTAACATCATCATGAACAATGAATCTATATGGATCTACACTTAGGATGAAGAAAATGCATGGAAATCACTATTTTAACACCAAATCGAGCCAACAATCCGATATACTTCTTTGGATCCGTGTGAGAGATAATCACCACTCACCAAATCACCAAAACAACCCCAAATCAACACGCTTCAGATCTGGACAGCGAAGGATCAAGCTTGATCTATCACGAATCCGCTTCAAACGAAGAAATCTCACTTCAAAGGATGAAGATCTTCAATCTAAGCTCTTGAATCTTCAATTTGATCTTCAACTTGGATGGATGGAAGCACTAGATTAGAGTGGAGAAAAGAAGTGAAGAAGTGTAGAAGTCGAGCTCTCAAAATGGCAGCACTTCGTCGCTTCGAAATCCGGATCTCAAAAAGTGAGAAAAACCCTTCCTATTTATAGCTGAAATTCCCTTAAGTCGCTCGGAGTTAGGTCGTCCACGACCTACGACCTAAAACCTACCGACCTAAAGACTTACCAACCTACGACTTAACAAAACCCCCAGCCTCTACGACATAACCTAACGTGCACCTGCGACCTAGCGCTTAAGCACATCTTCGACCTAACTGCTAAGCCTTACACGACCTAACAAATAACTGGGTTACGACTTAACAGCTAACTCCTAGGTCGCTCGCGACTTAAAACATAGGCTACGACCTAACACTAAGCCAAAACCCAACGACCTAACACCTTAAGTTTCCTCGCGACCTAACGTAAGTCGCGAACAACTGGGATGCGACCTAACACTTACCAATTTCCTTAAGACGCTTACAAGTTAACAACCCACTTCAAAACTACTCACGCGACCTAACACACACGCGACCTAACACCTTAGGTCGTATAACGACCTAACTACGCTAACCAGCCAACCCCTATTCTGCTTCTCTTAGGTCGCTAACAATTAGGTCATTAACCCTAGGTCGCTAACTGCTGTCTCTAGTTCCTTAGGTCGCTGCCGACCTATCCCCTTAGGTCGCTTACTAACCTTAGGTCATCCAGACGACCTAACAACTCAACTCTAAAACTTAGGTCGCTCACACTCTAGGTCGCGCTACCTCTTAGGTCGCCAACTACGACCTAAACCAAGACGACCTAACCTCTAAGTCGCAAACCTTCTTAACTCGCTACCATCCCGGTCACGACTTAGCTCTTAGGTCGTTCACGACCTAGGACTTAGACAAATTATACCTAAAATATGAAATGACTTAAAATGCTGAAAATTCCAGATTTTGACGAACTTGTCGATCCGTAAAAATACGGGTCATTACAGTTTACATTGCAGAGGTGTTTGCTTCGGGGTCGAGGTATTAAATGGCCGTTAGGTTTGTCTCTTCTTTATTTAAGAAGTATTAAATGGCCGTTATGGATGGTTTGCTTCGGGGTCGAGCTATTATATATCCATTGGGTCTGCCTCTTCCCTATTTAAGAAGTATTAAGTGACGTGAGTTTCCTTTTTGGGGAGTGTAGCGGTGCTTATACATACATACGTACGTACATACATACATACATACATACATATACACACATGCCCACACATATATATACAGATACTTCAGAGTAGGTTAAACAGATTGTATGTGCATATGAAATTAAATGACCAATCCATAAATAGTAGACATAACACTTAAATAGAAATCTATCGGCATAAACTAGTGTTATGAATAAAGTATGTAATTTACTGGTCACCAAAACGTTGTTCTGACGCCCTCCTAATTACAACCCATATGATAGATTTAGAGGGACATGATACTGGTGTAAGTCGGTAATGGTGAGTGGACAGATCTTCTCGTTCATGCTTTGCACTACCAAGACAACTAGGTATCCAAGGAATAATTTCGGTTCCAAGGTGGTAGCCTTAGTCGGTATATATGTTTTATTATATTTTAATATTCCACTATGAGTTCATATAGATAGCTCTCTAACATACTTATGTTTATTACATGTTACCAACACCAACGATTTTTACCTTAATTAACTTAGGTTTTCGATCTAGTAGAAAATCATGCCCATTATGGTGAGTGTTGTCACACATGGAGGGTTTGGGCCTTAGAAAATACCAAAACCTAATTAGTATTAATTCTATTAAAGCGAATTTAAATGTTCTACCGATATCGTATACCGCTATGCACGTTTATAACTTTTATATACGCACTTTATTAAATACTAATTATATTCAAACAAATAAAAATAAAATTTTAATAATTAATATTTCATGAACATCAATTAATTTAATTAATTTACAATAATTATAAATTAACTAAATCGTGTGACTATTTGGATTATTCATCTTTTCGGTTGTGCGGCTCAAAGGTATAAATTCAATCAACGATTAATATTGAACAATTCGAAAATCAACATTCACACGTCACCTTAGCAATGCTGTGACATTATGGTAGAATTTATCGTTTACACATCTTTCGGTAAAATCTAGTTTTAGTTAATATAAGTGATATCCGGTTAGTAATGCTTATTTACACCAATTCTCTTCGTCGGCATTATATCATATTAGAACTTATGGACTTTGGTTTTGGTCAAAATTCCAATTTTATCCACATTCAAATTGGTTAGTCTATATTCAAAATCCTTGGTTCAATAATAACATTTATTATTAACCGCACTACTCTAGTCAGAGTTTTTGACTTTAAGTTGACCAAAATAGACCGTGATACTAATCCCATATAATTGAGGAGATGAATTTTCTGTCGAATAGTGTTTCACTTCCAATGCTTCAACTTAGACCCACCTATAGTCACTCAATGGAAAACATGCCATGATTTAACTATAATCAAAATGGAATGTCCATATTTAAGTTCCGCAATATTCTCAAGTCGAAGGAATTCTGTAACATCAACACTTCAAGATTCTCTTGACCTTAGTTATATTAACTGATACAAAACTCTCGAGTGAGTGTTTCCATTGTTATTCAATAACTATCAGTACGTAACCCTTTGGTGTTATCAACAGCCATAAGTAATACAATGCCTAACATTTGAAGAGCGTACACACTCTAGTCTCAATAAATATATATATCGATATCCCATGTCGAAACATCTTGACTAGAAATATTTAAAATAATATGTATATTTAAGGTAATAAATTTCTCATGATTACAACACATTGTAATTACTATCACATAACATATCATTTAAGAATTTTTTATTTAATATACTTTAAATGAATTATATCGAAAGAAAACACATTTTATTTTTTTTGAACAAGATTTGTTATCGAGTTAGATATCTATAACAAATTGCATAATTTTTCTTAGGGCATACCTCTAACTTTATCAATCTCCCACTTGCACTTGGGGTCAATTATGAAATCTTATTCCAACTTCTTCGATCGATTTTCTTAAAATCTAATCGGGTCAGTCCCTTAATGAATGGGTATGCTAATTTGTTTTGATTTTCTACTTTGTCAATTCACTCTCTCTGATGCTAATAAACTATATTTATCATGCAGAACTATTTGGAGTTTGTCTCTTGACTTTTATAGAGCTCTAGGTCCTTTTATGAACAGTATCACAGCATTGTCATATAACAATGTTATGAGATTATCAACATTTAGAATCACCCCAGCTCAGATATAAATATGTGCATTTGTTTATACTTCTTCTATTGTAGTGCTTATTCAAGGCAGTGTACTTAGCCTTTGGTTGAATTAGCCACTACTTATTGTTTGAAACATTTCCAACTTAAAGTTCTTAACTTAAGAATGAACATGAACTTACGATTGACATACTATACTCGATATCATTGATGAAGTTTGAGTTTGCTAAGCAATTCTCTAATATTTTGCAAATACTAGAGAATACTCTAAACTATCATTTAGTGATTTTAGTTTGGATCTAATACTTGCTTTATGTATCGAATAAGTAACCCAAGTGTTATATTGTAGACAATATATCATTTTTGATAATTTCTATCGCAGATGCATAAGGAACTCATCTTATATGCTCCATATTACACAATTTAATATAGTGTCTGTGTATATTGTTTCGGGACATTCCCAACATCCTTTTTATGCTGATCATAAAAGATTTCATTTCTAATCCTATATCGAGAATTAAACAACCAAATTGAAATGACTTTAATATGCGTGCATTGTTAATAATCATAAGGTTGTTGTTTTACTTGTAGTTTTTAGATATTTTAGTACTCATTAATATTCTTTTTTATAAACACACACTTCCTCTGTATTTTGATTGAAATTTAAACTATTCGATTTCTTCATCAAAATGTATCCTTAACTCCGATGCTTATCGAATAACACTTTCATATGTTTCTTGGATCATATCCAATACTCACAAACTCAGTTATAACAACCATTGACTTCGAGACATTTTGGTTGTTATATGCAAATAGTCTATTCTAAATCATTATTTAGAATTTCTATTTCAATATATATGTACCAAAACACAAAGTCATTCCAAGCGATATATTTTGTGAGTAAAATCCCAATTAACTAAAGCATGTTGAATAATGAATCTGTTACGTTAGTTTTAGCAATTAAAATTTATGATGTTATCTTTATCAACGTTGCTTATATTCCAACTGCATTGATCTTCTTCTTGAAGACACTTTTGCAGTCGATGGATCATATCCTTTCGAGTACCGATATCAAAATCACATTTTGAAAACGTACTTAGAATCCATACCGGATTTGCATATTGTGTCACATGGTAGAGTCAATCCTCTTAATGGCTTACCAAAGATTGAGGAAATTCATTTCTCGACCTTAATAAAATTCATAAATTATCTTTAATGTGTGAGATTTATTATTTGACATTCTAATGTGTCGTGTCTATTTGGTTCAATTAATTTCATTACATCATTCGTTAGCGGTTTTATCTTTGGATTGCACCAAATCCATTTTACTATCAATAATTTCTTAAATAAATTCCTTTGTTATGAGTATTTCTTCAAATAACAATTGTTTCTCAGTGCAACGGAGTAGGTTTTCATAAACATTTTATGAATTTCCTATATATGTATAAATCTGATTTGGTTTTTAAGTTTACAAAACTTAAGTTTATAACATAAATTGATCAACTAATACCGATCGGTCCCAAACTCATTTAGGGTATTCCACACAAGATCCCTTGCGTACAAATGTGTAGTCTCTCGACTCATAAAACCCGCCAACTCCTTGACCTAGGATATGTATGGGTTTCTTTTAAATATTCATATTGTATGATCTCCTAAACCATTTCCTAGCTGAAATTAATTTTAATCTTATGTACTTACTTGTTGTTGGATCTGGGCCAGTACACAGTGGATTAATTGGGTGAATTTTAATTTTTTTTTATCATTTTGGTTCTTATTGGGCTTGTAAAATCTAAATTGATCTAAATAAATTTTAAACAAAATCATTATTTTATTTAATTGATTAATAAAAGAATTTTATTTGTTTATATATAATATACAATGTGTACATGTGTATCAAATACACATCTACGTATACGTGCACATGCGACATAAAATGTGTACATGGTTTACCATACTCATGTCTAAGTGTTAGGATTTATACTGCAACGGACGCATTGGCCCCTTCATATATGCATTTGCTATATGTTGTTATGTCATAATATTATAATATAAGATATACTTATGTAAATATATATATATATATATACATAATAGCATATATATATATATATGTAAGGATCAGCTCCCCCTTATTTTTACTACACCTCACATCCCCTCTGATTTCAACCACATGTTTCGATTAAAATAATATAGCTTCTCTCTTATCACTTCATTATATTATTTAAAATGTAACGTGTGGTTGAAACCAAAGGGGATTTGAGGTGTAGCAAAAATAAGTTGTAGCCGATCCTTGCCCTATACACACGCACACACATATATTTATACATAAAAAGATTATACATAAATTTCGATATATAACAATTTAAAATTCAAATTTAAACCTTAAAAGAATCAAATTTAAAAGTAGATCTAGTTTTAAAGTATCATTTATAATTCAATTCAAATTTAAATATTTTACTTTTGATTTTAATATTATATTCATATATACATACAAAACATTGTTTTTTTGGGAAATGCATAAACTATATATATTATAAATTATATAAAAGACTAATTTATTTTAAATAAAAATAATTTTATATAGTTAAACATAGAACAAAATATATAATGATTTATTCGTTTTTAGTCAAAAAGAATATTTAAAAAAATTAATTTTTATAAATTAATCCATATGGATTAAATGGTTTATATTTAATTTAAAATTTCCATAAAAAAATAAAAAATTGAAATTGTTTTCTTTACATTCGTATAAAATTTAGTTTATAAAGTATGTGTGTGTATTACTATATATATATTAAAAATATAATTTAATAGTTTTAAATTAATTCATATTACATTTGATTTTTAATTAAAATATACATATATGAGAAAAAATATTTTATTTTATATATAGGAAAATAAAAAATATTAGAATCTATTAAATTGTTTATATATATAAACAATGGTCTTAAAATTCAATTTCAATTTAAAATTGTTTTAAATAATTTTAAATTCAAATTATTTTTATAGGTTATGACCGAAATCATGATCATGTACATAAAAAAATTATTTATTTATAGCACATTCATATTTAAAATGACAATAAAAACATATATGAGCTCGCGATATAATTCTAACCTATATACAATAACATAGGTGATCACATAAATATAAGGTTGCTATGAATTAAAAGTTACTATAGCTATAGCCTAGTTTTAACACCTTAAATGTTGAATCAAATGGTCTCATGGAATCTGACTTTATCCTTTTGGAGATTGCTAGTAACTAAAGAGATCTACGCACCTTTGATTTAATTTGATTTAAACTTGTATTTGGTTTGAAAAGAGAAGGAGAATGGTGGCTTATACACCTAAGGGGAGGAAAGGAGCTGGAAAAGGTAACATAAAAAATGAAGAGGGTGGTAAGTTTAAGTTAGAAGAGAGAATAAGAGAAAAGAGGAGATCTAGATGTAGATCTAGTCTTTTTACCCCTTCTTTCTCCACCAATTCAAACAATTATATCAAAATATCTTACCCTCCATATAGCTGGCCATTACATAGGCTAATGGGCCTATATGCAACTTTGAACTAGAACGGTAATTGTATATGTTAAATCCAATAAAAACCCCATCAACATCGTATATCCATACGTACATATATAACTTTTATATATGCACTATTTTCAATATTGATTTAAATAAATCAAATAAATTTTATAATTTTATTTCATAAATATTGATTAATTTAATTAATTTATAAAAATTACAATTTAATTAAATAAGGTGGTATTTGGGATATTCAACATTGTGGTTATGTTGCTCTTGGGTGTAAATTCAGTTTGGTCGAATTTATCGCTTACATAATTTTGGTAAAACCAAATTTTACCGTTTTAAGCGGTTCTCGGTAGTCACAATTATTCATGCCAATTCTCTTCATCAAAACTATATCACTTTAAGACTTATGGAATTTGGTATTTGTCAAAATTTAAATATCGTCCATAGTCAACTTGTATGATACAAATATAAAGTCCTTGGTTCAATAATAACAATTATTATTAACCAAATGGCTCTGGCTAGAGACTCTGACTTTGGGTTGACTATAGTTGACTTTGATACTAACTTTATATAACTAAGGAGATGAATTCTCTATTTAATAGTGTTTCGATATCAATGCTTCAAGTCAGACCCTACTATAGTCGTTCGTTGGGAGTCATGCCATGGTTTAACTATAATCAAAGTGGAGTGTCCACATTGAAGTTCAACGGTATTCTCAAGTTGTGAGAACTATGTAAAGTTTTCACTTCAATATTCTCTATTTAACCTTAGTTATATTAACTAACAGAAAAAGTCATTCCATGGTTATCCAATAACTATCAATACGTTACCTCTTAGTGCCTTCAGCAGTCATGAGTAATTCATTGCCTAACATTTGGATAGCGTTACGTACTCTAGTCTTAATGTATGTATCGATATCCAGTCTTGATACATCTCAACTAGGAATATTTAAAACGATATGTTTATCATATTGTAATAAACTGCTCATGATTACAATACATTGTAACTACTATCACAAAACATACCATTTATGGATTTTTTTAGTGAATATACTTAAATTAAATAATTATTTAATATAATATATTATGATAAGTATATAATAGAAAGGAAAACACCTTATATTTTGAATGAGATTTTATTACAGAGTTAATAATTTACAATAAATTACACAATTGCCCCTAAGGCATACCCCTAGCTCTATCAATCTCCCGCTTGCACTTGGGGCCAATTATGGAATCTCAATCCCATTCATTCGACTAGTTTAATGAGAACTGACTGTGCAAGTCCTTTCGTGAATGGATTTGCTATGTTTTTATTTGTATCTACTTTTTGAATCACGATCTCTTTCTTCTCAACAAATTCTCTAATTAAACGGAACTTTCAAGAATGTGTCTTTATTTCTTATGTGCACTTGGCTCTTTTTGGGTCTACATCGCCACATTGTTACCACAGATTCTCCATGTTGGGAATCACTCCTAGCTACTCATAAATATGTACATTCAGACTGATTCCTTAGCTGCTTCGTTGAGGGCGATGTACTCAGCCTCAATGGTGGAATCGGCTACCGCTTCCTATTTGGAACTTTTCCAACTAACGATCCCACTATTTATAATAAAGACATAGCCTAACACTGAATAACTATCGTTGATATCACTCTAAAAGCTAGAGTCTATATACCCCTTCATAATGAGGTTTCCATTCCCATAAATAAGGAATAATTCCGTAGTATTTCTTAAATACTTTAGTATACATTTTATAGCAGTCCAATGCTTTTCCCTAAAATTAGACTGGTATTGACTTATGCATCATAATGCATAAACCACATTCGATCTAGTATATAGCATGGCGTACATTATGAAAGATTGTCGATGCATATAGTATTGTTTTTATACGCTCTTTCTCCTTATCTGTTTGAGGAGCGTCCTTCTTGGAAAGGAAATTCTAGATTGCATCAGAAAATTTTCGTACTTGGAATCCTCCATACAAAATCTTTTCAGTGTGGCGTCTATGTACAGGGATTGGGGCAATCCTAACTATCTCTTAGATCTATCTCTATAGATCTTTATACTTAGTATATAGGTTTCTTCTCCCAAATCTTTCATGGAGAAATTCTTGAAAAGCCAAGGTTTCACTGATTGTAATAACAAATGTCATTGACAATCAACAACAGATCATTGACGTATAGAACTAAGCACATGATAATATTTCCTTGTTCCTTTCGATATATGCATGCTTCCTTTGTGTTTTGATAAAAACAAAACTTTTTGATTACTTGATTACTTTATCAAGATATTTATTCCAACCCCTTGAAGCTTTTTAAGTTCTTAAATGAATGTTAACAGCTTGCAAGCTTTTCCCTCACTTCCACAGACCTCGAAACTCTAGGTTGCGATATGTAGAGTAAATCACCATTAGAAATGTAAGCTTTATGTCAATTTTTCATATTTCATAGTCATAGAATGGGACAATGGCTAGCATTATCTGAGTGGACTTAAACATTGCTATGGCAAAAAGGTTTCGTCATAATCAACACTTTGAATTTGACGAAATCCTTTCGCAACTAGCCTTGCCTTGTAAGTCTCTACTTGTCCATCTAAATTTAGCTTTTTTATTAAAAATCCATTTGCACTTGATGGGTTTTATCCATTTTGGTATGTCAGCTAAAGTCCATAATTTATTTTCATACATGGAATCCATTTATGATTTTATGGCTCCAAGCCATAGTGTAGAGTCTTTACATTACAGTGCTTGTTGGAATGAGAGAGGAGTGTCATCATCAAAGATGCAGTCCTCCTCGCCATCCGCAAGAAAATTGTATTATCTTTCCAATGGATGAGATTCCCTATTAGACCTTGTAATAGGTTGCATATTTTCATATACGGGTGAATTTGATTCTTCTACTGGTTCGGCTTCTGTGTTAATTTCTCGGATCATCCAAGTCTACACCTTTGTTTTTAATTTCTTTTGACAGAAATTCCTTCTATAAAAAAGACAACATACTGAGAAACAACAAACTTGCGTTCCTTAGTATTGTATAAAATATATATAATTAAAATTTTAGGATATCCTATAAATTTACACAATGTCGAAATTGCCTTGAGTTTACTGGGACAACATTCTTAATGTAGGCTGGACAACCTCGCACCTTCCGATATTTGACTTAGGGTATCTTCCCATACCACATCTCATATAGGCCTATAGGCATGGATTTAGTAAGCATCAAATTCAACATATGCATTGCAGTTTTTAGCGCATCTCCCCAAAAGGATAGAGGTAACTCAGCTTTACTCATTATGGAATGAACGATCTAATATGGTTTGATTCCTTCACTCTTAAACACTATTGTGTTGTGGAGTATAGGGTGGAGTAACCTGAGAGTCAATTCCATTATCTTTTAAGTATTGCTGGAGCCCTTGTCCAACATACTCACCTCCTTGATCGGAACGAAGTATTTTAATTTCATAGTTCGTTTGATTTTCAACCTCCTTTTTATATTCAATAAATTTCCCTTAAACATTGGATTTTTTATTTATAAGGCACATATCCTAGTCTTTAGAAATCAACCTTAAAGGTTGTAAAATAAGAATAATTATCTTTGGTAATTATAGCATTGGACCACATACAATAGTATGTATGAGACCCAAGAGTTCATTAACTCTTTCATTGCTCCCAGTAAAGGGGTGCTTAGTCATTTTTCTTTTGGGGGACAACTTACGTGTATCAAATGATTTAGAATCGAATAATGGTAGAAAACCTTCGTTCTTCAATTTTTGTAATCGTTTCTTACTTATATGACCTAGCCTACAATACCAAAGATAGTTACTATTTATGTCAACAGTAGAAGAATTATCTACTACATAAATATAACTAGTATTAATCACATAAATGCCATTATCCAAAACACCTTTGTAGATTTTATTTCCATTTAATATAATCTTTATAACATTACTAACACAATGAAATATATTTACAGTCTCAGACAATCTAGACATAGAAATTATACTGCAAATAAAGTTTTACATAACAGTAATTATTTAATATTAAAGCGAATCCATTTGGAAAATTCAAATGATATCTCAACTGTCATTGCATCTAACAGAGATCCATTAGCAACCCGAAGTTTCATTTCTCCCTTCGCCACTTGACGTCTGTTCCTAAGTCCTTATAACAAATTACAGGTGTGTGTTCCAGATCCAGCATCTAAAATCCAAGATAATTTATTGACTGCGAAATAATTTTGAATCATAAATATATATCTGTAGGAGCAGCATAACTATTCCGTTTCTTCTCGTTGACTATCTTCAAGTAATCTGAAATTTTTTATTTCCAATGACACTTCTTGTGATAGTGATGATAATCACCCTTGTCAGCTGGAGCAGTCTTCCTATTCTTCTTATCAATCCTTTTCCGCTTCTTGGAACCATTCGAAGATAATACCTTCCCCTTAACTGTAAGCACCACACCCTGATCCTTAGATGAAGACTCTGGTGACCTCAACATATTGAGCAGCTCCACGAGGCTTACATTCAACTAGTTCATATTATAGGTCAATATGAATGACTCCAACTGTGATGTATAAGAACAAATCCACCTACAGCTCGTTGCCTATCGTAATGTCCAATTAAGAGAGTCTATCAATATAGCCTTTCATCATTAGGATGTAATCTTCCTCCTTCATGCCCTTCATAATCTTTATATTAAATGGTTTCTTCGTAAGTTCGTACCTTGCGGAATGAGACAGTTTACTAAAAAAATGCTTTGAGGCAATCATAATCACAATGGTTTCTTTAATTTTTGATATATCTTCTTCATTGAATTGTTCAGCTAAGTGTCTCTATAAGGTAATACCAAATTTTTACCACTATAGAGGAATAAAATATAGCTACATTTTTCTACGAATATATTAATAAAAATGAAAATTAAAATCATTACCTGGAATTTGCAATGATGATATTTCTCTTCAAACATTTTCTTTTTAGCTCATCGAATTTGGTTACTTCTTCAATATTTGAAGATAGTTTGCCAACCACATCTGGAAAGTTATTAATACATTATTAATTAAATATGATTCTACTGCTTCGTTCTATATATGCATATTTTTACGATCATACCTAGTAGATACGTGTAATGAGATTCCATTTCATCCAATGGAAAAAACTAAAATTTGTATTTAGAAATATGTGGTTTATCGTCAAACACCTTTATCATGCACGTGTTAGCATGAAATTCAATTTTATATGGCTTTTTCACAGCCTGATAAGTTTGCTTTTGGTTTTGACACTATACTTACTTATTTCAATTATTGACCCCTCCACAACTTTAGATTGAAACTTGCTCATTAAAAATATTGATACGACCGCCATCAATTGATATCCCTAATAAACAAAAGTCGATGTTTTTTGGTATGTTTAAGATAATCTTGAATAATAGTTGCAAAATTTCAATGCTTACCTACCTCTTCATCAATAAGCAACATGTTAATCACGAAAGTTTCATTGTTCTTCAAGTTTATCGACTTCCATATTCTAGAAGCCCTCACTTTGATTTTACAGTCCTTTATAAATTTGTCTAGAGATTGTAAATTGCAATAGTCAGAGTTCAGTTTTTTGTTACCTGTAAGCAGAAACCATTAGTATTTTTTTAAACTAACAAAAACAGTAAATAAAGGAAAGACACGTTGAACTTTTGGAGATTTGTTATTTTTCAAACTATGGTTACTTTTTTGATGAGAATCATAAGTTTATATATGCATATATATAATAAAATGTTTATAAACTATACTGTATTATCAGGATAATTTAACTAAATCAAATACATAATAAGAAAGCTATTATACTTTTGTAATATCCCGGAAATTTGGGGCAATATCAATTTAATAACCTGTTTAAATAATTAAATTGATTGATAATCTTTGATAATAAATTTGAATTGGTTAATAATCTAATTAAATATTTAATTGGTGAATTTTATCTTTTATAAGTTAATAAAATGATTTCTATCTATAATATATATATATATATGAGTATATATTGTAAATAGATTGTCTTTGATTTGAAAGTTAATAAATGAAATCTTGTTTTAAATTTCTAATGTATATTCTTATAGTTGGGAATTTATGATTTCTTTAATATAAGCTTTTCAAAGCTATTTAAACAAAATAACTATATGGTTTTGAAATGAGATTAATAAAATAGGATTGTTATTTCAAATTGAATGTGTTGTTTTAAATTGACTTTAAATTGGATTTTTAAATATAATTTGAATTTGAATTTAAATTAATTTTGAAATTCAAAAAGGGGTAATATTTTAAATATTTGGATTTTTTGATATTTGTATAAGCTTTTATTTATATATATAATTGGTTTTATTTCTTTAAAAATTATCTATGTATATAAATAAGTATTTGTAAATTTATAATTTAAGTATAAAAGCCTTTATTAACATTTTAAAAATAAGTATTAATTACTTAAAATACAAGTGTTATCATATTAAGACTCAAAATAACATGTGTTAAGTTATGAACAAAGATATATGACAAGTGTTGAATTCTAAAACAAGTGGCATTTTTAGATTTAATCTTCTTTTATTTTTACTAAATGATTTTCAGCCTAAATACATATACTTTTCTCTATCCATTTCTTTGACAAATTCAAAAGCAAAGAAAATTAAGTAAACTCAGATCTAAACTGAAAAAAGAAGAAGAAAGAAACAAACCTGAAATCGTTTCCTCTCAAAAACAAATTTCTCATAAACAATCAGTAATAAAATCCCTCATCTCAATAATCTGTAACTAAATCTTCCTCAAACCAGAGATTATCAAAATCAAATCTCTGTAACCCATTTTCCAAAATACAACTAAATCAAAGTTTCAGCCTGCATTTCAAAATCTGGAAGCAAGCAAACCTGCATCTTCTTCAAAGATTGAAAGCAAGTTCAAAGGGAAAATTAAAGCAAATCAACTATATTTCAACATGCAAGTTTTCTAGCAAGCAAACCAGTTTTCAAAAAGGCAATTCAAGTTAAAAGATTTTAAAGTTCAAAGACACTTCAGTTTTAAAAATAAAACCTGGGAAGCTCTGTTCTTCATCTGGTGAGTAACTTACATTTTTAAAAACTTAAGTATATCTGTTTGCATGCTATAAATCCTTGAATCTATGATGTAATATGCCTGCATGATTGTTTAATATGTTTGGTATGAATGTATATTTTGTATATATGGATGTAAATTGGTGTGCATGTCTGATACTTATATGTATCTCTGTTTCCAGTTTTCAAATTTAAGTTTTGATTTAAAAATTCTGTATCTCTAGATCTAGTAAATATTATGATGCAAGTTATAAACAAAAATTGATTGTTTTATCATATATTAGAGTTTAAATTTTTGTTTAAGTTAAAATAAAATAAGGATTTCTCTGGAAAATAGAATAGAACAGGAAAACTCAAGTTTTGTAAAAAATTCGAATTTCTTAAATCATTGATTCAGGCATATGATCTGAATACTTGATTGAAAACATTATTTTTAAGATTTGAATCATGATTTTTAGAAGTAGGAAGAGAGAGCAGTTCGTGGTTGAACAAAATTTGGGTTTCGAACGATTTCTGATGATCACCTTAGTCTGGAGGGTCGTGGTTCATTCTGGGGGAAGAAGAGCTATTGGTGATTAGAGGAAAAATAGTGGGTGGCCGTATTGACGACTGTGGCGATGGGAATTGATCGAGATTTTCTATAAACCTAATTTTGGGTCAATATAGGAAACGTGGTGCTGTGTTGTCGAGAGTTCATCGGAATAGTTAAGGGGTGGTGGGATCGAAGCTAAAATCGGAGGCGTTGCTCTGGGTAGACTCGCGTGGCTTCAGATGAACGTTGGCGGCGGCACGAGGCGATTCCAGTTTGGTCAAGTCTGTGTTTCAGTTGAATCCTTAATGCTCGATTTTGATTGATGAGGTTGTTCGTAGTTCTGGTAATTGGGATCACGAGTGGGTGTTGTAGACGACATGTCGGCGATGGCATGGGTAGTCGGAGGCGATCGAGTCGCCTGTGCACGTGCACAAAGTAGCAGTAGTGTCTGGGTTTGAGATTGGGGAAGAAGCAGATGTTCTCGAGTAGGTTGATGAGTTAGCTCGAAGTCGTGCTCGTGGAAATGTGGACTTGGCTCGGGAATTCGAAGGGGAGACTCGTGGGTTATACTGTTTTTAAGTTTTTATTATAACAAAGTTTAAAATAAAAGGAGAAGAAGAAAACTCGAAGGAGTACTCGGGAAAACAGGGTTTTGGCTCGGGTATTTTGATATATAGCTCGGGTAAGTTGTGATGTTGCAGTTTTAAAGCCTAACAGTGTTTTAAAAATTTAAAATGAGTTTAAAACTTTAAAGCAGGATTTAAACTAAGTTTTAAATCAAGTTTAAAATATGGGTTCAAGTTTAAATTTGTATCCTAGATTTGAGATAAATAAAGCTTTATAAAAATCTTGAATTTCTTTTATAAATGTTAAGTGTTCTTTAACATTTGGATTTAAAAAGGGGAATTGTAAATTTAATTTAAATTGGTTAAAGTTAAATTGTAATTTATTTTAAATCTTTAATTTAAAATGAATTAAAAGAAAGATTTTTAAAGTAAATTTTTTTAAAGTCTTTATTAATAGTAATTAAAGTAGTTGAAGGATAAATACTTTAATTTAGTAATTAATTAAGATTTAATGATTTAGGTTCATTAAATTAATAGGATAATTAAAGAATAATTTGATAATTTAATTAACTAATGGTTTAGTGTTAATTAATTAAATAATTAGAATTATAAGTAAATTAATTAAGGGTTAATTAATTTGGGATTAAGAATCATTTATTTAGATAAGTATAGACTTTTAATAAATGATTAGAAGTTTATTTATCAAGTGATTAAAGATTAATTAAGTAATTAATTTAGTAATTAGAAATAAGTTAAATGGTAATTAAGAATTTATTTATTTAGTAATTAATAATGTTGATTTAAGTTTAATTACTTAAATAAGAATTGTTAATAATAAATGAGGGATCATTAATTAGAGATTATTAAATAATTAATTAATGTGATTAATTTTAATAATCAATTAGATTAATTAACTAATGGTAATCATTTATAAATTGGTTAAGTATAATTTATTTAATGGAAGTAATTAAAGAAATTAATTACTTAAGGTAATTAATTAAATAAATTTGATAAGTTTAAATTAATTTGTTTAATTAATTTAAGATAATCACTTGGTGATTTGATAATTACTTAAATGTAATTAGTGAAAGTATAAATTACTAAGGAAAGTAATTAAAGTTAATTAGTGGATATAATTAACTAAAGATGGTTTAATAAAAGTAATTTAAGTTTAATTACTTTGGATAATTAATCAAGGGATTAATTAAAGGATAATTAATTAAGGAGTAATTAATTTATGGAAGAAGTAATTAAGGGTAGTTAATTACTAAATGTGATTAATCAAAGGTGATTAATAAATGTGGTTTAATTAAGAATTAATTATTAAATATAATAAATTTAAATGATGTAATTAATTAAGGATAAATGTAATTAAGTATAATTAATTAATTAATGAAGTAATTTAAGATTAATTACTGAATGATTTAAGATAATTAATTTGTGAAATTAATTAAGTATTAATTACTTAAAGTAATTAAAGTATAATTAATCAGGAATGATTAATTAAGATGATACTATTAATTAAGATGATACTTAAAGTATGATTAATTAATTGGTTTAATTAATAATTAAGTAAGCAGGATTTATAAAATGAAGTAATTAATTTAATTCACTTTAAATTGATTAGAGATGATATAAATCATTACTTATGATGGATAGTAGTATTAAATGCTTTGCATTGTTTGATATCTCTGATGAGATATATACTGATATATGATATGGATGTTTGATTGTAACGATAATATGAATTATCTGTTGTGATGATAATGTAGATTATCTATTGAATTATCTATCTTTGTGTATATAGATAAAGAATTGAATTGTTTTAACTTTAAAACAACTTGGCCCTTAAAAGATACGTTTTGGATTTCGATGAGACCGGGATCGGGTTTCCGTATACCGGAATTCCAGGTCTGGAGACCCGAATACCACATCGATCCAAATTTACGATAGGTCGTGAATCTCAAGTGAAGATGAAGATTCAGAGTGCAAGGGTTATTGTCGTTAACTCTGAGGGTGATTCCAAAACGAGTGTAACGAGATAATGCCTTCGGTTTCGTTCGAACCCGGAACGAACTTGTATGGATTGAATGCTTTCAGCACATCGTCAGGCGGACGATGAGCATTCTAAGTGATATGTTCTGATTAAAGGTAATCGTAACCTCAAGCCTCATCAACCGGGAATGGCTAAAACAGGGGAGGTGCAGCAAGGCTTCGTGGGTAGCACCCATTGAGAGCAAGATAGATCCCTGTCTAGAGGTCCCTTTTCTTTTTATTCGGCTTAGTGTGTGGTTGGTCGCGCCAACTACGGGGTTATCTTGTTCGGGATTATCCAGTAAGGGATGGTTCCGGCTTTGTGTTGCAGGGGAGCGGGCGTACTCCTCGGTACGGTGATCTAGGCCACGTACTGTGACGGGCGGTACCCCAGTAGCCCTGCCATTGTATGGAATCCAAACTCCAATAAGTGCCGTACGTATTAATTGTGCCCAACTATGTTGGAATGTGAGATGTAAGCATTTCAGCTATTTCTATATTTTACTTGAAAACCCTAGACCCTATTATAATAAAATCAAATTTCCTATCAAATGTTTTGGTTAGCGTAAGGTAAAAACTTACCCATGTTTATTTGTGGGGAGTCTTACGTGATACCTTTTCTTTCTAAAGGTTTTGAAGTTAAGCAAGTTTAACCTGTTACTCACACCAGACCCATGTCTGACCCAAGTGTTTATTTCTGTTTTATAAACTCTTGGGTACTCAAATTTTTACGAGTAGCCAAGGGATTCAGGTTTAGCTTTGACGAATATTCTGGAGGAGCAATGGAGCATGAGGC
Source organism: Allium fistulosum (assembly GCA_030737815.1). NCBI lineage: Eukaryota > Viridiplantae > Streptophyta > Magnoliopsida > Asparagales > Amaryllidaceae > Allium > Allium fistulosum. The sequence goes on from CM060906.1 coordinate 335,864,417, forward strand.
TTCGGCGTTCATAGATATAGTATTCCGCTGTGTTGATATCTGTGATAGTGTCTTGTCTTGTATTTGAGTTGTAATGTTTAGACAGATGTTTATAACTGTCTAGTAAGTGATGTATATGCTGTGTAACTCTGTAAATTGTTGTATACTATGTAATAGTTTATGTTATTAATATAATTTATTCGTTCCGCTGTGAGATCGTTGTTGTTGTTTCTTTCTTTCTTCTCTTCTTTTCTATTTTCTACCCCTTTCTTTCTTCATAATGATGCGACTTTCTGGGCATAGGAAGTCGGGTCGTTACAATTGGTATCAGAGCATAGGTTGAGCGAATGCCTAAGCTTTTGGTTAAGTGAATATCAGAACACTAGGTTGAGTGAATACCTAGGTTCGGGTGGGTTGTTCATTAGAGACAGGATCTGTAGCAACCTGTTTGAGTCTGAGTATATATATACGAGAGTGCGTATTTGTTAGTTATATAAAATGGTTTATATTGTGTTAATTGATCGGTTGAGTGGTATATGGATTCTGGTCAATACGAGTAGCTAACGTTATTGATAAGGATCTCTAAACACTTGGACCAGGCCAACGGACGCAATATTGTTTTAAAAAGGTAGATGAAATAATTTTACCCAGATATAATTTCTATATAAAAAAGTATCATTTTAAATGTATATGGTATTTGTAATGATTGGTTGAGATGATAATAATTTATCATCTAGGATTAGGAGTCTGAGTGTTGAGGTTGGAAGTGTATTTGTCGAGACTGTAAACCTAATACCGTCTCGAGTGAACTTTGCAATTGTGAGGATTTCATCAATCTCTGAAGAAAACCTGTTAAGGTTCGGAGTTCATCTTTGAAGTTTGGATGGGTAGAGTTGGATCTGTCGGAGAACAGAAGCGAGTGATGGTATCTCAGGTAATAGTAGCTGTGTGATGAGATGCAGTGACTATGGATGTTCCCGAAGATGTTTTCTTTGGAACAAGTTAATGAAGTGTGTCTGCTTCGGTGTTGTGGTTGAGTTCAGCATGGTGTTTCTATTTGGTTTGGGTTCGAGTTTCTCGAAGAGCTTTGGAAAAGGAAGTCTTTGGCATTTGTGGCAGCAGTGCAGCTCGGAGTATTCTGTGCATTGACAGGAAATTTTCTGGCTGAGCAGTTTTTCTGAAGGTAAAGTTCAGAAGCAGCAGAGTGGATCCATTTCTTCGATAGATAGGATAGATAAGTGTAAGCTGTTCTGATTGGTAAAGAGAGAACAGTTGCTTTGCATTTTGGCTGGGTTGATCTCAAAAGTGACTTGCGATAGTTTGAGTATTCTTTTGGGTATCTGAGATTTTCTGGGATATGTTGTCTAGTCTGTGCTTGTGTTCTTCATCAGCATTTTCATTTTACTCCAGATCAGAATGGTGCAGCGGAACCAGTTTGGCAAGTGCTCCTATTTGTCTTTTCAAGATAGGAGAAGTTAGTTTGAAATCTACTGATGTTTGGTAGTAGAGTTTGTGTTTTGGATTTGGGTAGATCTTGGAGGATCATTTGGTTGAGTTAATTTTTAACCCGGTTTATTTCTAGAAGCATCGGCGAAGGTTGAGCTGATCAGAAAGGATTTGTAGGAAGCCGAGATCATCTGAAGATTTTGTGGAAAAGAGACGAAGGAATTTGAAATTCGAAGTTGGAGACTTCGTTGTTGTGAAGTTTTTCTCTGATTAAAGGGAGCTATAAGATTGGGTAAGTCTGGGAAGTTAGCTCCGAGTTATTTTGGATCTTTTCTGTGATCTAATTTGGATAAGTACTTTAATCTACAAGGTTGAATTGTCAGTTTGGATAACTGGAATTCAATGTATTTTACGTATCTCTGAGGGAGTACGTGTTTGATCTATCTCTGGTTTTGGAACCAGCAGTTCTGGAGTATTTGGTTGTTGAGTCAGACTCGTCTGTAGTCTGATATTCTGTTTAGTTTTGTAGATCTAGATGAGTAGGAGCTCTATAGCTTAGTAGTATTGGTTGTTTGGATTGTTTGTAGAGCGAGTATCCCGGTATATATATACTTGGGGAAACTCGAGGAAATTCTATTCAGAATTTTTCGCTGGATAGTTAGAATTGTTTGTTTGGATGATTGGTTGCTATGATTGTTAGCATATGGATGATAATACATCCTTGTGATTTAAAAAGATTATTAATTACCTTTGTTTTAAATTTCGGGGACGAAATTATTTTAAGGGGGGAGGAATGTAATATCCCGGAAATTTGGGGGCAATATCAATTTAATAACCTGTTTAAATAATTAAATTGATTGATAATCTTTGATAATAAATTTGAATTGGTTAATAATCTAATTAAATATTTAATTGGTGAATTTTATCTTTTATAAGTTAATAAAATGATTTCTATCTATAATATATATATATGAGTATATATTGTAAATAGATTGTCTTTGATTTGAAAGTTAATAAATGAAATCTTGTTTTAAATTTCTAATGTATATTCTTATAGTTGGGAATTTATGATTTCTTTAATATAAGCTTTTCAAAGCTATTTAAACAAAATAACTATATGGTTTTGAAATGAGATTAATAAAATAGGATTGTTATTTCAAATTGAATGTGTTGTTTTAAATTGACTTTAAATTGGATTTTTAAATATAATTTGAATTTGAATTTAAATTAATTTTGAAATTCAAAAAGGGGTAATATTTTAAATATTTGGATTTTTTGATATTTGTATAAGCTTTTATTTATATATATAATTGGTTTTATTTCTTTAAAAATTATCTATGTATATAAATAAGTATTTGTAAATTTATAATTTAAGTATAAAAGCCTTTATTAACATTTTAAAAATAAGTATTAATTACTTAAAATACAAGTGTTATCATATTAAGACTCAAAATAACATGTGTTAAGTTATGAACAAAGATATATGACAAGTGTTGAATTCTAAAACAAGTGGCATTTTTAGATTTAATCTTCTTTTATTTTTACTAAATGATTTTCAGCCTAAATACATATACTTTTCTCTATCCATTTCTTTGACAAATTCAAAAGCAAAGAAAATTAAGTAAACTCAGATCTAAACTGAAAAAAAGAAGAAGAAAGAAACAAACCTGAAATCGTTTCCTCCCAAAAAAAAATTTCTCATAAACAATCAGTAATAAAATCCCTCATCTCAATAATCTGTAACTAAATCTTCCTCAAACCAGAGATTATCAAAATCAAATCTCTGTAACCCATTTTCCAAAATACAACTAAATCAAAGTTTCAGCCTGCATTTCAAAATATGGAAGCAAGCAAACCTGCATCTTCTTCAAAGATTGAAAGCAAGTTCAAAGGGAAAATTAAAGCAAATCAACTATATTTCAACATGCAAGTTTTCTAGCAAGCAAACCAGTTTTCAAAAAGGCAATTCAAGTTAAAAGATTTTAAAGTTCAAAGACACTTCAGTTTTAAAAATAAAACCTGGGAAGCTCTGTTCTTCATGTGGTGAGTAACTTACATTTTTAAAAACTTAAGTATATCTGTTTGCATGCTATAAATCCTTGAATCTATGATGTAATATGCCTGCATGATTGTTTAATATGTTTGGTATGAATGTATATTTTGTATATATGGATGTAAATTGGTGTGCATGTCTGATACTTATATGTATCTCTGTTTCCAGTTTTCAAATTTAAGTTTTGATTTAAAAATTCTGTATCTCTAGATCTAGTAAATATTATGATGCAAGTTATAAACAAAAATTGATTGTTTTATCATATATTAGAGTTTAAATTTTTGTTTAAGTTAAAATAAAATAAGGATTTCTCTGGAAAATAGAATAGAACAGGAAAACTCAAGTTTTGTAAAAAATTCGAATTCCTTAAATCATTGATTCAGGCATATGATCTGAATACTTGATTGAAAACATTATTTTTAAGATTTGAATCATGATTTTTAGAAGTAGGAAGAGAGAGCAGTTCGTGGTTGAACAAAATTTGGGTTTCGAACGATTTCTGATGATCACCTTAGTCTGGAGGGTCGTGGTTCATTCTGGGGGAAGAAGAGCTATTGGTGATTAGAGGAAAAATAGTGGGTGGCCGTATTGACGACTGTGGCGATGGGAATTGATCGAGATTTTCTGTAAACCTAATTTTGGGTCAATATAGGAAACGTGGTGCTGTGTTGTCGAGAGTTCATCGGAATTGTTAAGGGGTGGTGGGATCGAAGCTAAAATCGGAGGCGTTGCTCTGGGTAGACTCGCGTGGCTTCAGATGAACGTTGGCGGCGGCACGAGGCGATTCCAGTTTGGTCGAGTCTGTGTTTCAGTTGAATCCTTAATGCTCGATTTTGATTGATGAGGTTGTTCGTAGTTCTGGTAATTGGGATCACGAGTGGGTGTTGTAGACGACATGTCGGCGATGGCATGGGTAGTCGGAGGCGATCGAGTCGCCTGTGCACGTGCACAAAGTAGCAGTAGTGTCTGGGTTTGAGATTGGGGAAGAAGCAGATGTTCTCGAGTAGGTTGATGAGTTAGCTCGAAGTCGTGCTCGTGGAAATGTGGACTTGGCTCGGGAATTCGAAGGGGAGACTCGTGGGTTATACTGTTTTTAAGTTTTTATTATAACAAAGTTTAAAATAAAAGGGGAAGAAGAAAACTCGAAGGAGTACTCGGGAAAACAGGGTTTTGGCTCGGGTATTTTGATATATAGCTCGGGTAAGTTGTGATGTTGCAGTTTTAAAGCCTAACAGTGTTTTAAAAATTTAAAATGAGTTTAAAACTTTAAAGCAGGATTTAAACTAAGTTTTAAATCAAGTTTAAAATATTGGTTCAAGTTTAAATTTGTATCCTAGATTTGAGATAAATAAAGCTTTATAAAAATCTTGAATTTCTTTTATAAATGTTAAGTGTTCTTTAACATTTGGATTTAAAAAGGGGAATTGTAAATTTAATTTAAATTGGTTAAAGTTAAATTGTAATTTATTTTAAATCTTTAATTTAAAATGAATTAAAAGAAAGATTTTTAAAGTAAATTTTTTTAAAGTCTTTATTAATAGTAATTAAAGTAGTTGAAGGATAAATACTTTAATTTAGTAATTAATTAAGATTTAATGATTTAGGTTCATTAAATTAATAGGATAATTAAAGAATAATTTGATAATTTAATTAACTAATGGTTTAGTGTTAATTAATTAAATAATTAGAATTATAAGTAAATTAATTAAGGGTTAATTAATTTGGGATTAAGAATCATTTATTTAGATAAGTATAGACTTTTAATAAATGATTAGAAGTTTATTTATCAAGTGATTAAAGATTAATTAAGTAATTAATTTAGTAATTAGAAATAAGTTAAATGGTAATTAAGAATTTATTTATTTAGTAATTAATAATGTTGATTTAAGTTTAATTACTTAAATAAGAATTGTTAATAATAAATGAGGGATCATTAATTAGAGATTATTAAATAATTAATTAATGTGATTAATTTTAATAATCAATTAGATTAATTAACTAATGGTAATCATTTATAAATTGGTTAAGTATAATTTATTTAATGGAAGTAATTAAAGAAATTAATTACTTAAGGTAATTAATTAAATAAATTTGATAAGTTTAAATTAATTTGTTTAATTAATTTAAGATAATCACTTGGTGATTTGATAATTACTTAAATGTAATTAGTGAAAGTATAAATTACTAAGGAAAGTAATTAAAGTTAATTAGTGGATATAATTAACTAAAGATGGTTTAATAAAAGTAATTTAAGTTTAATTACTTTGGATAATTAATCAAGGGATTAATTAAAGGATAATTAATTAAGGAGTAATTAATTTATGGAAGAAGTAATTAAGGGTAGTTAATTACTAAATGTGATTAATCAAAGGTGATTAATAAATGTGGTTTAATTAAGAATTAATTATTAAATATAATAAATTTAAATGATGTAATTAATTAAGGATAAATGTAATTAAGTATAATTAATTAATTAATGAAGTAATTTAAGATTAATTACTGAATGATTTAAGATAATTAATTTGTGAAATTAATTAAGTATTAATTACTTAAAGTAATTAAAGTATAATTAATCAGGAATGATTAATTAAGATGATACTATTAATTAAGATGATACTTAAAGTATGATTAATTAATTGGTTTAATTAATAATTAAGTAAGCAGGATTTATAAAATGAAGTAATTAATTTAATTCACTTTAAATTGATTAGAGATGATATAAATCATTACTTATGATGGATAGTAGTATTAAATGCTTTGCATTGTTTGATATCTCTGATGAGATATATACTGATATATGATATGGATGTTTGATTGTAACGATAATATGAATTATCTGTTGTGATGATAATGTAGATTATCTATTGAATTATCTATCTTTGTGTATATAGATAAAGAATTGAATTGTTTTAACTTTAAAACAACTTGGCCCTTAAAAGATACGTTTTGGATTTCGATGAGACCGGGATCGGGTTTCCGTATACCGGAATTCCAGGTCTGGAGACCCGAATACCACATCGATCCAAATTTACGATAGGTTGTGAATCTCAAGTGAAGATGAAGATTCAGAGTGCAAGGGTTATTGTCGTTAACTCTGAGGGTGATTCCAAAACGAGTGTAACGAGATAATGCCTTCGGTTTCGTTCGAACCCGGAACGAACTTGTATGGATTGAATGCTTTCAGCACATCGTCAGGCGGACGATGAGCATTCTAAGTGATATGTTCTGATTAAAGGTAATCGTAACCTCAAGCCTCATCAACCGGGAATGGCTAAAACAGGGGAGGTGCAGCAAGGCTTCGTGGGTAGCACCCACTGAGAGCAAGATAGATCCCTGTCTAGAGGTCCCTTTTCTTTTTATTCGGCTTAGTGTGTGGTTGGTCGCGCCAACTACGGGGTTATCTTGTTCGGGATTATCCAGTAAGGGATGGTTCCGGCTTTGTGTTGCAGGGGAACGGGCGTACTCCTCGGTACGGTGATCTAGGCCACGTACTGTGACGGGCGGTACCCCAGTAGCCCTGCCATTGTATGGAATCCAAACTCCAATAAGTGCCGTACGTATTAATTGTGCCCAACTATGTTGGAATGTGAGATGTAAGCATTTCAGCTATTTCTATATTTTACTTGAAAACCCTAGACCCTATTATAATAAAATCAAATTTCCTATCAAATGTTTTGGTTAGCGTAAGGTAAAAACTTACCCATGTTTATTTGTGGGGAGTCTTACGTGATACCTTTTCTTTCTAAAGGTTTTGAAGTTAAGCAAGTTTAACCTGTTACTCACACCAGACCCATGTCTGACCCAAGTGTTTATTTCTGTTTTATAAACTCTTGGGTACTCAAATTTTTACGAGTAGCCAAGGGATTCAGGTTTAGCTTTGACGAATATTCTGGAGGAGCAATGGAGCAGGAGGCTTCGGCGTTCGTAGATATAGTATTCCGCTGTGTTGATATCTGTGATAGTGTCTTGTCTTGTATTTGAGTTGTAATGTCTAGACAGATGTTTATAACTGTCTAGTAAGTGATGTATATGCTGTGTAACTCTGTAAATTGTTGTATACTATGTAATAGTTTATGTTATTAATATAATTTATTCGTTCCGCTGTGAGATCGTTGTTGTTGTTTCTTTCTTTCTTCTCTTCTTTTCTATTTTCTACCCCTTTCTTTTTTCATAATGATGCGACTTTCTGGGCATAGGAAGTCGGGTCGTTACAACTTTCAATGTATAAAAATGGTATTTATTTCATTATGCATAAAAGTATGGAAATAACATAGCGGGATTAAGAAATTGAGATATAAAGAAATACCTAAGTTGAGCAATAATAAAAGAAGTAATCTGAACGTCTGTGTTAATCATTGTTTACAATTTTCTATTTATATAGGAAATGTGGTTAGGCTAGGATACTTTCAAAATTAGATAATTGTATTAACTGAGTAAAAAGAGGAAGACTCTGTCATATATTAGAAGATTTTTTTTCTGAATTTGAATGAAATAGACCGAGTTGAATCAGTGTGTTCCTTTTGTTTATTATATACAGTTTTTAATTTAGTTTCTTATGTAAATACAGTTATAAATTTTTTTGCATTGTTTTTTATGACACCTATGTGTGTTCGTTTAGTTAGTATATACAATTCTTTTTAATTTGGTTTCTTATAGGACTACAGGTATAACATTTTTTACATTGTTTTTTATGACTGTATATTGGAAGGACTGAATTCTGAGAGGAGGGTGTGCCAGCAAAGATTTGGACTGAAGTCTTATTAAAGATTTAGGTTTATTTTAATGTTGTAATGTGGTCATCTTAAACAAGCTTAGAAAGATGTTAATTTAATATTATGCAGTAATGTGTTTAGTGTTGAACAATTTTAGAAAGTACTGATGTGTTTTGAAATTAATATTAGCAGCAAGTTACATGTACTATTTGCAGAGTATATTTATGTTTGAGTATTAACTTGTTAATTTTGAATAAAATATTGATATGTGCTTAAATTAAGAAATTTTAACAGTAGGGATATGTTTGATTTTCAAATTGATGGTAGGCTTAATAGCAACACATCATTTTGTATTTGTTTTCTAAATAGAAGAGTAAAAAATTAATTTTTTAATATGAAATATCTAGAGAGTTTTAAGGAGAGAAGAGAAAATTGCTAGAATTAATGTCATGCTTTAAAATTCTTCTACTTTACTATTGTTTAATAGATTGATATTTTCTCACTGCTTTATTTTTTTTAGATGGGAGATTATTCCTCAAAGACTCTATCAATGCTGTAACTGAGCTCCATTTAAATAACTATTGCTCTTTTTATGTTATATTTTAGGTTGTAGGATTAACGTGGAATTTTCTACCTTTAGGTTGCATACATTTATTACATGTATTTATTTGGTTTGCTTGCTGAATTTACTACTTTTTTAATGCGTTAGTTTTAGATTCTAGGGTCCGTTACACTGTTGATGTTCTTGAAATTTGTGAAATCGGATAGTTTTGTGGATAATCTTGGGATAAATATAAGACATGCCCAATTAAGGGAGCTTAATTTGGTATATCATTTATCTTTGTTTATCACGCCATTATACTCACAACTTTGTTGTAATTGCAGCTTATGATATTCATGTTAGTATTCTTATTTTCCCTTGGCAATGAGATTGATTGTCAACATTAAGTCATTTTTTCAGTATGCGTTGTTGCTTCCACTCTAATCAACGTAGTAGCTTAGAATTTTATTTTTATCATGTGCTTTAACTAGTTCATGTTAAAGTTAAATTTATTAAAATTCCTTGATGTATTATCTCTTTTATTCTTTAAAATGGTGTGGATAGTACATCATAATGTGACTTTTTGTCTGAAATAAATTGGGGGACTATATTTAATTTTACTGACATAATCAAATCACTCAATGTTGTACCAAAGTGAAAAAATAGTACCTTTTTACTGAAATGAAACGTTGCATTCTGAAAGCTAAAACTCAAACAATCTGATTAATTAGGTACATACATTTTTCCTACTAAAGTTTCATAATTCATTCCTTCAAGTGGTTATATATTTTGTATTTATGTCTTTGATGAATCAATCATTTTCGATTAAAGCAATGATGATGTTGGTGTTGTTGCAGAATGTGCCTCAAGTATACATACATGCATCTATTTCATAAAAATAGTTATAACTGTAACATGATACATGATTTTTAGATTTATCACATGGATAAGTTTTATGCTCATTGGTTTTACTGATTTCTTTTTGACCTAACAGAGTTTGATTTTGTTGTTGCATCTTTGTCTGCTTGGTTGCTCTTCTTGCTAGGTTTTATTATATTATTTTATCCTCTTTGTTATTTCTTTTAAATTTCACTAGGTAAATTCATTACGCATGATTAAGATTTTGTTTTATTTATAACAAAAACATATACATGGTGATCATCAATCTAGTGTATGATCTTAATTCAATACAAAAGTTTAGGCATTGCATAGTACTATATGATATGCATATGTGGTACTCGTATATGCATACATTTATCATTCATGTCGTAACATTAAAAAGTCGATGTGTTTTTCTTTTTTATATCCAAATTTGCTCACTTCATTTGATGCAATAGTATAAATCTTCTGCATATAATTCGCATAACAATTCCACGATATAAATTTGAAGAGCATGATATCTAATGTGACAATGAAGCTAGGCACACCAATCATGGAAGTTTTGCATTGTTGACCAATGATGTTTCTTTGTCGGTAATTTTTATACACATAATAATATATTTGTAAACTACGGGATAACTTGATTACCATTGAATCCAAAATAACCTAATTCATAATAGTATTCTATGAATTATGTATTTGATTGATGTTGTTTGGATTCTGTATTCAATTTTCACTTTTGATATTTAGACATTTTTTCTTTTGTTAGAATTTTAAGCGAATTAATTTAAAAAATTAGTGGCAATAAAATTTATAATGAATGACGTTGTACAATGATAATATATTTATGAATTATTATTATTGAGCCTTTGCAAAAATTAATGGTAATAAAATTTGTAATGAATGACGTTGTATAATGACAGTATATTTATGAGCTATTATTATTGAGCTGTTGCAAAAATTAATGGTAATAAAATTCGTAATGAATGACAATAATTTCAGATTAGTTAACAATCCTCATTTTAGTAACGCATACAATTTTCATTCTACCTATTTAAACGATAGATAGGCAGAAGAAAAAGTAGAAGGCAACAACAATTTTCTTTCTTATTCTTCTCCCTCCGTCATTTCTCTCTTTGGAGAATTCTTCCAAGCAATTGAATTAGAAAGTGTTAAATTCAGAATGATTTTATTTTGGGGATGAAGCAGTTAATAGCTAGCCTTGCACCTTAGCGCTAAGCCGTGAATTGTCTTGAAGAATGCGACTCTTCTATTTCCAATAGTCAGATCCAGCAATTTAAGACAATTCAACCTACTGCAAATGACCACAACCGACAGTTTTACTGGAATAATACTGCCAGACACTAATAGACCTTTAGATTTGAGGGGCTGCACTTCAAAAGATGGAGGTAGAAGATGCAATTTTTTCTGACAATGAAAAATGTGGTTTATGTTCTGACTACTGACAAACCGCCATTGTCTAATCCACCTACCAAAGTAAAGAGCAAGGAGCAGCAATCCTGGATCAAGCATGACTACCTGTGAAAAAAAATTATTCTGAATGACCACTGCGATGACCTATATGACTACTACAACATCCATGACAAATCGGCTAAGGAGATTTGGAAGGCGCTGCAGATGAAGTATAACATGGAAAAAACTGGAGCAAAGAAATACGCAATCAGCCACTATCTCAAATATCAGATGTCCGATGAAAGGTCAGTAGAGACGGTCTCATGAACTTTAGAAAATAGCTCATGAGATTGTCTCCAAAGGTATGACTATTAATGAATAGTTTCAAGTTGCAGTACCTATTGATAAATTGCCCCTAGTTGGAAAAAGTTCAAAAATAAGCTTAGACATAAAACTAAAGAATTTCCACTTGAAAGTTCGATTACTAACCTCCGAATTGAGTAGGAATTCCAATAATATGATATGAAAGAGGAAGTGCTTATTGTTTCCAGCAATACTAAGAAGGCTACGGTCCTAAAACCGAATCCTAAAAGCTTTAAGAATCAGAACCGCAAGCCTAATCAGAACCGCAACAAGAATGAGAACTTTTAAAGGAATCATACAACACCACAACAACTACCCTTAAAGAATGATTTTGGTTAGTTTATTTGTTATAACTGTAACAAACCAAGTCATGGAATGTAAGTATCGGAACAGGCTTCGTCCGGCTCCTTAGGAAAACCTGATTGAAGAACAGCCGCTAACTACTATGATTACAAAGATCAACCTTATAAGGGATCAGAAGGATGGTGGGTAGATACTGGTGCTACATGCCATGTCTGCTATGACCATGCTATGTTCAAAAGATACAAAGATGTTGAGGACAAGAAAGTGATGCTGGGAGACTCCCACACCACTACTGTTGCTGGGATTGGAAGCGTTGAGCTAAAGTTTACCTCTGAAAAAACTGTTATACTAAAGGACGTGATGCAACCAAAGATGAGAAAGAAGTTAGTTTCGGGTTATCTTCTTAATAAGGCTAGCTTTACTCAAACTATAGGGTCTGATTTGTATACCATCATTGTGAATGGTATGTTTGTGGATAGGGTTATGCTCGTATACCTCATGTACCATATTTTAGAACTTGGGGTTATATAGCAAATGTTCGTATACCCGGCCTTAAAAGAATTAAATTAGCAAGCAGAGCATACAAATGTGTATTTATTAGCTATGCTATTAATAGCAAAGCATATAGATTTTATGATCTGAATGCACATACTATGATAAAATCTAATGACGTTGATTTTATAAACTGAAATTTCTTTTTAAATTAAGAAATAGTGGGGCACATCTAGTAATATTACTCTCATAAGAAATGAACAAAACAAACTTAGGAGAAGTAAAAGAGTTAGAATTGTAATAAGTTATGGCTCATATTTTTTTTCTTACACTTTAGAAGAGAAGCCCTTAAACCTCCAAGAAGCCTTATCTTCATTAGATACCAATTTTTGGTAAGAGGCTATAAATGATGAGATGGATTCTCTTTAATCCAATAAGACTTGACACTTAGTTAATTTACCACTCGATTGTAAGACCATAGGTTGTAATCAGTACTTAAAAAGAAATTAATATCCGATGGAACGATTGATAAATATAAAGCCCATTTGGTAGCTAAGAGTTTTAAACAAAGAGAAAATATAGACTTTTTGATACGTTATCACATGTGACTAGAATTACATCTATTCGAGTGTTGATTTCACTTGCTTCTATTCATGATTTGATAATACACCAAATGGACGTTAAACTGCATTTTTAAATGCTGAATTAAAAGAAGAAATTTATATTAACCAACCTAAATGTTTTGTAATATGCAGACAAGAACATAAGGTTTATAAGTTAGATAAATCTTTATATGGTCTAAAAAAAGCATAAAACAATGGCACAAAAAATTTGATAACTTGATTATTTCACATGGTTTCAAAGTTAATGAGAGTGACCAATGTATTTATTATAAATATGAGAACGACATTTGCACTATTATATGTTTGTATGTAGACGATCCACTTATTTTTGGTTTAAACATTCATACTATTAATGTTAAATCTCTTTTAAGTGCCAACTTTGATATGAAAGACCTAGGAGAAATGACTGTAATCCTTGATATTAAGATCACTAGGTCTAATAAAAGAATTTCTTTGGATCAATCTCATTATATTAAGAAGATATTAAAGAAATACATAACTTCGATTGTAAACTTGCTTGTACACCGTATGATCCAAGTGTAAAATTATTTAAGAAAACTGGTGAAAGTGTAAGACAGTTTGACTATGTGAGTAACGTTGGCAGCCTTCGGTAGACCACTGATTGCACTAGACCCGGCATAGCATATGTCGTGGGATTATTACGCAGGTTTACTAGTAAACCAAGTATTGAGCATTGACAAGCTATTGAAAGGGTCATGAGATACTTAAAACGAACCAACAACTTTGGCTTACATTATGGAAAGTTTCTATTTGTACTTGAAGGATACACTGATGCAGAATGGAATATTTTATCCGATGATTCAAAAGCAACTAGCGGCTACAATTTTAGCATAGTTAGTGGGACTGTTTCTTGGAAATCCAAGAAACAGACTATTTTGGCTCAGTCCACTATGGAGTCTGAGATGATAACACTAGCAACAGGTAGTGAAGAAGTGGATTACTTAAGAAATCTGCTAGTTGAGATTTCTTTATGGGAAAAACCAATATCAGCTATGTTGATCCATTGCAATAGTAGCATGACTATTACAAAAGTTCAAAACCGTTATTATAACGATAAGAGATAACAGATATGTTGTAAGCACAATACCGTAAGAGAGTCACTCTTTTCAGGTGGTGTTAGAGTGGATAATATTCGCACTGATGAAAACTTGGTAGATCCTTTGATGATATGATTGACTAAAGAGAAAGTCCATGAAACATCCAAAAAGGATGAGACTATTGCCCTTAAACACTTAAATGTTTAAAGACTCGACTTTTCGACCCTCGAATGTCGATACTAAATACATCCACGGTATTCGTGTGTCGAGCATCCAAGTGTCGGAAAGATAAATTGTTATGGTAAAATAAAAGAAAAGAATAGAACAAAAAAGAAAGAACGCAACAACAGAATCTCACAGCGGAATGATAATATATAATATCAAAAGAACAGTACAAAGGGTTACTCTGAATACAAAATTTCAAAGTTTCAAAATGTAAGTGTTATCATCAGCCTGGACAGTTATAACTATCTATCGTCATAATACTAATATATACATAGCTAATACAAAACAACAGAAATAGATAGATAACGAAAGCCTCCAGCTCATCTCCTAAACTCTGAAGCGTCCAAAGTAAAACTTGTTATACTCAACCTACTCGAAAGAGTATGCAAGGAATTTAGGAAAACCGAAAAAACCAAGCATTATACATAAATCTGGTATGAGAGAATTTGAGATACATAAATACATGTAACAATAATTATTATGACCGTAGGGATTCTCGTAGTAGTATTCCCCTCAAAAGAAACCAATAATTCATTAAGTTTAATATAGTGATATGATAGATAATGTCTAGGATGCAGGATATAAAACATATGAAATACCTGTGATGCTTATATTGGTCACACCAACATATTTAGGTTACAATCAAACTGCTAAGGTATGTCTGCATATTGGATTTTTCTTTGGAGATCTCTTCGGTCGGAATCCGAACTCCAAGCACAAAGGTTAGAAAGTACCTTCCGAGCACTATATATCTCTAGATAAAATATACTTTTAAGGTAAACACTAGCGGCCCATCGTCCAAACATAAACATGAACAACATGAACCAAATATCATTGTTGACGTCAAAATTGGCCACCAATACCCAATTATGTAAAAGTACCAATATCCAATCCAATCACAGAAATATAAAGAGAAATAAATGAAGAAGAAAAAATAGAACAATCAGAAAGCAAGTAAAAAGAGACAAGATTTATAGTGGTTCGGCTAACTTCGGCCTACGTCCACTCCCAAATAATCCTTTTTATTATACTGAAGTTTGTTTACGGTTATAATCTGAAATCCAAGAATAAAATTGGCAGAGTGTAGCCTAGGTTGAAGATAAAGAGAAGCATAAAGAAGATCCTTTTTCTAACACCTTGCCTGCTGTATTTATAAGGGAAGACATGCACGGATCTGGCTGAAATTTTGACAGAAGTTCGGGAGACCAAGACGAGGCCATTTAAAAATTTCTAGGCCTATTAGGTCCCACAATAGGGATCAGTACCGGTCCCTATTAGCGTGTCTAAATGGGTTGTGATTCCTATGAGGGGTGCCACATGATGTTAGCTACCTGCTTCTCAAATTTCGTGCAATTTCGATGTACGGTTTATAAGATATCGTATTTTTTTGTAAAGTAGTGTTGCTTGAATTCTGATTTCTACCGATCCCTCTAATCTCTTCCAAATGAAATGCGATCCATAGGGGAGCTTTTCTATGTTTTATTATGCTTAGCCTCTAAGTTTTATGCCAATTGGATTAGTAGAACTCGGGTTATTGATCAATCTTTGTTGCAATATGTTGCGAAGGCTGATTATAGCTGATCCCTATCGAGAGATAGGTACTGATCCATCCAACTTGCTCCAAATGATATGTGACCCCTATAGGGTGTTCGACATGTTGTAATTTGCTTGTCATCCAAGTTACATGTCAATTGGATGTGTAGATGTTGAGATATTGACCGATCTTTGCTATAAAGTTGGGTTTAGCCAATCCCTAAGAGGGAAGAGGGTCGATCCCTTTTTCTTCACCCTTTTGATGTGTGATCCCTAGGGTACCCACATCTTGCTCACAGAATTTCATATGCATTGGACTTATGAATTTTGGGACGTTGATTGTTTTCCATTGAGTTGTACTTGCTTGGTTGAAATATGCCGATCCCTTTTATACCGATCCCTTCTTAGGTGAAGTAATTTGTCCATAACTTACGCATACAAACTCCAAACGACTTGAGATATGAAATGTAGTCTTGTGGGGCTTCCCTGTCACTTTATACCGGTCTTACCCAGTTTGGGACAAAAATTGAGAACATGTATATATCCCCTAGGGGAAGGGATAGGGATCCGATCATCTACCTGGGCGAGACACTAATCCGTACTTAGAATATTCTAGAGATTCTATCTTTTGGTATCGGTTGAGCGTCGCTTCATATCGTTATCTGCACTTGATTTCTGGACGTCATAATCATCGCTCTTGACTAATGGCCTTGATAATCGTGAAGTCTATTGGATTAAATCCACATGTCTACTGCCTTGGAAAAAGGTGGGTTAACAATCATCAACTCCCGCCAGCAAACAATCGATAAATATCTCCAGATATAGAGTTGATAATACCCTAACGCAGATCGGCTGAACCCCATATTGTGCATCATACTCTGTTTTCTATCATTTTTGATGTCAAAGTTACGTTCGGCATCTTACACATGAGTCTTCATTACTCAAATAGAACATGAATCCCCAAAATGGATTTCCATATCTTGAACAGATCACGAATCACTACATGAATTCGAGCATCTCAAACAACTCTCGAATCTCCATATAGATTCTCCTTTGTAACCTCTTCCAAAACATAGGACCTGTATATTAGTTTTGAAGTGGTATTCGATAAGTAAAACACTTACCAATCCCGTACTCTTCAAAACCAATCGATGAATTTTCAGTTAACTCAATTACTGTTCTTTTAGAAGTAAGTAAAAGCTAGAGATGTTTCGTACCAATGCTCCTCCCAGGGGATTCTCATTGATATGAAATCACGAAGCCTTTCGATACTTCTTAAGTCCATATTAGGTCTAGTTCGATTGTCGACTAATCGACTATCTAGTCAAAAAAATTGCTTATAAAAATTAATATTCGTATACTTAACTCATTTTCGACATTCCTACTAAGCTATTGCTCGTCCAAGAGTGAAGTCAGGTAAGTTAGAGCACTGGTTGCATCAAAGCTTTACTTAGACACTTCATTCTTAAATCTCGTAAATAGATAAGTCTACCTTGCCGGCTTTTAGTTTAAGTATATTATCAGTGATTTCCAAAAGCAAGCAAGTAATCAACATGATTAACATGTTTCCGATATTCCCGACTTAACTATTCCTTGCTCAAGAGGGAAGTATGTAGGTTAGAGCTCTATTGCTCATATCCCTACTGGGACATTAATCTTAATTCTTACAAATAGATAAGCCTACTTCGTCGGCTTTTAGTGTTAACATTGTTAATTACCTTTCAAACAAGTAATTAAACAATTAACCACTTGGCCATTAAGAAATTTCTAACCCCTTTTAAACCTTTTTTTTGTACTTTAAAAATCCTTTTTAAAATAATATATATATATATATATATATATGTATGGTAATTTATTTATAAAACTGATATTAAATAAACCATTTTTAGTAGATATTTATTACATAATTTATAAAATAATCAACATATTTTCTAAAAACTATATACTTAAAAATGCTTTAAAAATACGTTATAATACTTGTATGTTTTAAAACATTTACTAAAAATATTTCTTGAAAATAACAAGTTTATAAAATCCTTTAAAACTTGGAAAAACAAGTTTTCATTATAAAAACCTCTTTTAAAAAAATTCACACCTAATCCTTAAAAATTCATAAATATCTCAAACCACTTTTGAAATACACTAATATGAGTTCGTAAACACTTATAAAAAGAATGAAATAAAATACTTAAATCTACATATCTTTTCAAACCTTTAAAGTCCAAAAATTAAGGCTAAATGGGAAAGTTTTGCATAAGTAAGATTTTGGTCATTTTTCTAAATATTACTTAACCTTTTACTATCCAACCTTTTTACAGAAGAAAGCATACATATAAAATATCATAAATATGGTGAGAAACTCTTAAGGATCTCTCTAAAAAGTTCCATAGAAATTGTCGTAAAGAAGGAAATTCCAATGTGTATCCATAGCGACTATCGCTATAAGTGCACTTTCAAATCCAAGTCTAACCTAAACCTAAGTCAATTTACAACCTATGTGCTTTGTTTCAAAGTTATGCCACATGTTATACAAGCCCATTCAAGTCCGTTCAAGTCCATACATATGCCACTTGCTTTCAAAGCAAGAATCAAAGCCGAAGTTTCAACAAATGTCACTATCAATTCAGACAACTTAAATACAATCAAACACAAACATATATGTATTATATATTCAATCAAAGTGAGAAGTTAGCTCACCTTTAACCCAATAAAAAATCAAGATCCAAGTGCCAAGTCTAACCTCACCCTTGCAACAACCTTTCCTTCCTTCTCCTTCCTTGCTTTCACTTGTTTTTGCCTCCTCCTCTCTCAAATTGCTCATGACCTTCCTTTATTGAGTGATTGTGGCTTTGATTCTTTTAAAAAAACTAGGTAGAAGGTGTTATAATGTTGTCTTAAGACTCCATTCCAAGTTTGAGTTGATTTGGATAAGTTTTGTAGTTAGTTTGCTTTAGGAAATTTCGAAGAGGAAGACATGAAAAGAGCTTGGTTTTGCTTTGTGAATTTGTGAATTATTATCAAGGGTATGCTCTCCTTATATAGGTCCAAGAATGGTGCTCTTTAGCCTTGTTCTCAGCCTCCTTTCATGTCATGGAAGGCTCACCTCCATCATTTCTCCTTTACATCACTTCCTTTAGCAAATTTACACTTATACCCTTAACATGATAATATCTTTTATCCACTTGGAAGCTTCTAGAACCTTTCAATGGTGTTTTAATTAGCTGTTAATGCGTTCGTTTGATTATTAGACAAGTACAAAAGGGTTCAAACAACTTATATCAATTAAAAAGTTGTTTATCGATAAACCGATTTTAGGGCACATTATCGATTTTTCTTCGAATATATTTTTGTAAACAATTCTCAAAAATAAGTTTCTTATCATTATTCATTAATTAAATGATGTCTAATAGGTTATAAAATCATATTTGTAACAGTTAATTATATTTCAAAACATTTCAATATTTGAGGACGAAGTGTTCGAATTTCCATGTTACTACATTCTCCCCCACTTAGAACAATTTATCCTCGAAATTCAAATAAGAACGATAATCAAATAAGATAGAAAAACAAGATACATATATAAAGTACCATTGAAACTAATACAAAATAAACTGTAACTCAATGCAAACTAAGTGACTCCATCTCAAAAGGTGAGAACACCACAAAAGATATATATGATATCAAGATAAGAAATTTTTACTCTATGATCAAATCTGGATAGGATTCCCTGAAACTATCCTTTGTTTCCATGTACAATCCTGTGACGATCAGCCTTTTCGATCCTCAGAAGTTGACACTAATGTATCCATGGTATTCACATTCTGAGCATCCGTATGCCGGAAAGACAGATTGTTGGTGTGAAAGACAGAATAGAATCTTACATCATGACAAGTAACATATAATATGTCAACTATCTTTACAAATAAGAACATTAATATTCAAACAAGCATTAAAGTCTAATCTATCATCAGCCTGGATAGTTATAACAGCCTATCCTTACAAATGCTGATAAATACAAACAAAAAACATAATGGAAATAAAAATATGAAAATACGTCTTGAAGGCATCTGACTCGTCTCCTGAAGCTCCAAAGCATCGAAAGCTAACTCTGGAAAAATAGTAGGTCTGACTTGAGTATTATAAGAAAATAACACCCAAATCAGTCTGGTAAACAAATGTGAGAAACTCAAATCAAATGGTTTGTTATATCTTATAAAACCTTTCAAAAATAAAGGTATCTCATAAGACCATGCCGCATGTAAAGAGGGATGGGTTTTTTACCTTACGATAACAGAAACATTTAAATAGAAAATCCAGCAATATTATAATAGTGTATGGGGTTTAAGATAAATATTAAATATAGCTGAAATGCTTGCATCTCATGTTACAACATAGTTGGGCACAACTGAATCCGTACCGCACTTATTGGAGAATGAATTCCATGCAATAACAAGACTACCGGGGTACCACCTGCCATGGTATATCTCTAGAAAATGTACCGAGGGCCTTACATGGATCCCCGCCAACACAGGTATGGCTACCTTTTACTGGATAATACCGAATATGTCATCACCCAGGTTGCTTTGCAACCATTTCTCGTGAGCTCACATGCACGTACCAAATCCATAAAATCAATTTAGATGGGTGATGCTTCTACCCTAATGGGTGCGATCCACATAGCCCTGCCATATATCCCCTTTTTTTAGTCACTTCTGGTTGTGAGGCTTGAGGCTACATTTTACCTTTTTAACAAATCCCACTTGGAATGCTAAAATTACCCTCCATGAAGCAATGCAATGTCAGCATTCATCCGTACAAGTTGTTCAGGATATGAATAAACCGAAGGCGCTACTTCTACTACATCCTTAGGATTAGTAGTAAGCAGCCCTTGCACTTCCAGGAACTGCATCTTTAGTTTCATCATCTTCAAGATGTCATCAATTCGAAATGCCTATGCCAATCCGAAGTTGTTTTCGGATAACTCACATTCATCCGATCCCAGTCTCTCCGAACCGATAACCGATAGTTTTCAGTAAACTCCATTTCAGTTCTTTTGGAAATAAACAGACAATACATAGGAGCGGAGATCACCTCATAATCGTTTAAGTAGACATATTTTCTTATCATTTGTCCTAGAAGAGCACAACAAGTTAATACGTATGGTATAACACCATCGAAGATAACTGCACCATATAATTCCCATGTCTCTTCTAGTTTCAAGAGTTAAAAATTGACAAGATTTGATAGTCGGTTATTTAACTATCAAATAAACAAACAATCAAACATAATTTAATTCCATATGGAATCCATTAAGCCTCATTTAATTAATCTTCATTAACTAAAACATTTTAACTATTTACAAAAATATTCATATACTTATCTCATTGGTATAAGCATATTCTCGAACCATTTCACTTTCTATACTTGGAAGACTTTACCATATACTTATACAATGGTATAAGTATATTCACAAAACATTTAGGAAAGATTTCCTATTTCAAAATCATATTAAATGGATCAAAAACCAATATCATTCAAAACATTGTTTACTAAACCCAAACCACTTATCCTTCGGTGGTAATTATGGGAAATTTCTTCCATACCACCCTAACTAAGAAGGATTATGTATTAAGTTCATAAACTTGATTTTCATAACCGATCCAAAATGTATATGGAAATAATACTTTATGCATTGAACATTAATTTTCGATTTCAAACTTAAACTATCCTTCAGATATCAATGAAGTCGCTCAAGTTGGGGTATTATTATTACCTCAAACCTTGACTCGACGACATTCTTACCTTTAAGGATATGTAGAAGTTTCCTTACCTCGAAGTTTAATGTCAACTATATAGTATCCAAAATCTTTATACACTATTCATTTAGAATCAAAGTATTATAAACCAAAATCCTTTTCCAATTTCTATGATTCCTTTCCAATTTATGACTCTTTTAAATAAATCCTTTTTATTTAGTAAAATTCTTTTTATAAAATAATTTATTATTTATAAACACCTTTATTTAGTTAATTAATCACCTTTGAACCTCCTAAATAAATAATTAATTAATTTAGAACATCATTAAATAAAGTAATAAATTAACTTAAACCTTAGTAATAATATAATTATTTAACTTAAAGCATCATCTATAAAATAATTAATTAACTTTAAACATCATTTATAAAATAATTTATTAACTTTAAAAATCATTATGAAATAATTAATTAACTTTAAACATCATTATAAAATAATTTTATAAAGTTAGAGTTAACTTTAATCCATTTCCTTTCAAACATGGAAAGAGGCTTAGCGACCACAATGATACTTAAACAAGCTACCATTTATTTTTAGTTCTACATCCCAAGTCGTATCACAAGTATTTACATAACAACATATATGTAAATTAAACTTTATTATTGACAATCAACAGCTAACACATCACTTATCTAATATCAATCAACTGGCATATAAATAAATGTCCAAATTTATACAGTAGTAGAGCGGTAGTTTATTCTGCTAAATAGATGTCCAAATAATCTATTCAATTTAATTACAGTAGAATGTTGATTTATTCTGCTAACGGAATATCAGTGCTTAAATATAATTACCTAACCACGTAATTATTTTCCACCACTATTACTTTATCATTAAATTATACTTCACTAAAATTATCAACCGTTTATATTAAAGTGATGTACTCGTCAATACGAGTATGGTGCAAGAAACCACAGGTTATCAGATTTAAAATGAGTGAATTATAGCTTTCTAAAGAAAATTACCTTTAAATTAAATAATTTAATTTACTACACCACACTTACTTCCCCAGGCCCAAAACCCGACCTAACTTCCACTCCACTCAAACTCAATACAACCTTCTTCTTCCCAAACCTAAAATCCGCAAATCAAAATTTACATAAACCAAAATAAACTCGCGCACGTGCACACCCAACCTCCTCTGGCGACCATCGATCCAAGGCCACGCGCAAGTCCAACTCCTCGAGCTCGTCCCAATGCACCCTATCGCCTCGACTACGGCACCGCAAATCAAATTCTGACCGATCAACTCCAAAATTTGAAAAACGAGCTTCAGGAACCCTCGCGTTCCAATACTAATCACCGCCACTCCACCATCTTCCAACCTCTAACGCCACCACCCATCGAACCCCGCTTCGTCGCCCATCCTCCAGGCACCAGCACAACAGACTCGATGCTTCCCTTAAGCCACCGCATACCCGATTCCGACCAAAATAATAAAATCCTCTAAAACCCTAACTTGAGCTCGACTAAACTTCTCTGACCACCAGCGACCATGTGATCACCACCTTTTCCATCCTCCAAGCTTTCCATCAGCACCACGGCTCCACCTCCATACCCTTAGATCGATAGAATTTCTCAAATGATCGAAATTGATCATCTGATCACCACGACACAACCCCAACCTGTAAAATCATGCGAGTTTCCTTAAAAATCATGATTTTCAAAGACGAATGCGACCGTATACTCCGTTCGTCGATTTATGCTCGTCGAAAAACTGACAACACTCGACCACTTACTAAAATCGACCAATTTTTCACACCATACTCAATGAAACAACCCACGACTATTTTTAAAAATATCTAGAGACTAAGATGAACAACTTTACAGTTGATTCTTTTAGCTAATTTTAAATGGTGTGAATGATATTGATTTTTGAATAAGAAATGGATATGCTTATTTTCAAAGACAAAGAGAAAAAAGAAGAAAAAAGAAGAGAGAAATGTGTGTGTTCCTATTTCTATCTATGTGTATGTTCATTACAGCAAGCATAACATTTATTTCCAAAGAAATTATCAACATATATGATTTAAAATAGTTTCATAAACATGAGTATCATATTTAAATCAAGCTATTAACAAAATATTCAATATTCATTTCAAACAAGGATTTAAGATCCCACATTCCACATGGTTTGAAATGTTTCTAGTTTAATCTTTGAGTGGAGTAAAAATGTTTAAGCTAAAAGATGTGATTTTTTTTCAAAATTAAAAATGTTAAGAAGTATGAAAAATGAAATATGTAATGTGAAGTGTGTATATATAAGATTAAAGATAAGTAAAGAAGGCTAAAGACCAAAATGCCCTTAAATTCATTTGTCAACTCTTCCATCATTTCCCAAGCCACCAAAGTACTAATCATTTGAAAATATATAGGATATTTGAACGGTCTATGTACCTTTGTTAATTTTTACACTTAAGGAATCATAAAATGTAAATTCAAACTTCATATCCTTCACTTCATATTTACTTTAGTATATTTCAAATTTATTAATTATTATTATTATTGTTGTTGTTTTATTCATTGATTATCTTATTCAAAAAAAAATGTTCATAACTTACAAAGTCCGTTAAATATTATTTTAGAGTATATGCAAAGGTTTCGGTAACATTTTCTACAACTTGTCGTTCGATAAAAGCTGAAATTCGAACAGCTGATTTCGATCACATTTTCAGTTTTCCATCGAACTTCTTATTTTTGTAAATAAAATTTAAACATAAATTTTCTACCATTAGTTATAAATTAAAATAGGGTTATTTAATTGTTAAAACAATTAGTTGAATATTTAAAATAAATTAAATACTCACAAATCAAAGCGATAAAATTCTTTATCGTTACATTCTCTCCCCCTTAAAAGAATTCAACCCCGAACTTTCATCACAATTTAAATCTAGAAAGAACAAGTCTAAACAGAACCCTTATCTACTTACCAGCTATTTCCTAAGTACAAAGAAAACTTTTAAAGGAAGGCTAACGCCATATAACATACCAAAATAATCCCAAACATATAATATCCAAATGCATAACAAAGGTATCTACTAAGATACCCAACTTAACTAGTAGTTACAATAGATACACAAAATATCCAGATACTACCAATACACCATAACTAGACATGCTACAAGCATCACAAAAGAACTAACTAAACAGAATGGCCTTAGACTCTCTCAAAGAGAATTTTCCTCATCAGAGTCCCCCACTAGAGGATCTGATAACTCCATGGATTCTGCATCATCAATAATCCGTCCATTAGCAAGTTCCATATCTCCCTCTAATCCCATCCACCACTCATCCTGGTATTATTCCTCCTCTTCCTTCTCCTTTTGGTACTCCTTCATCAGCTCTTCTTCTGGCTCCTCCTTTATCGGCTCTTCTTCTGGCTCCTCTTCCATCGGTTCTTCTTCTGGCTCTGGCTCTGGCTCCTCCACCAGCTCTAGATTGGGAAGTCAAGAACTTCCATGCCATGGCTGGCGATGGCCTGACAAAATAACTCCCTAGTCCTCATGATCTCTCCTCTCACAACTTTGGGTGTCCTCCAAAATCAAAGACAACCAAAACATCCTTAGAATCTCATAACGAGCTCTATTAAATTTTAACAACACCATGCATATTTCTTATAAACATATAAATAGCTTAAGCACTTTATTTACTAAGGCTTTCTTTAAGTTTGTTCAGATTCGAACTCATTTTGATCGTACAATGATAAAAGGAATAATTTACTAAGTGCACTACAACGTTTGCCTAAGCAAACATCCAATTGTCACTTAGAATATTTTCATGTTACCACAAAACTAATCTAAACTTTTCCCTCGAACAATCCGAAGAAATGTACCCTAAAAATCTCTGTGAAATGTACTTATAAATACTTTCACGAAATACTATTATTTCTTCTTCCCATAAGTCATTTGAAATCGTTTTCTTTTTAAAATCATTGGAATTTAAATTCTCAAAAATCATCCTTATTTTATAGATCACACCTTATAAACCAAATTTATAAAATTATCCTTATATGATAACTTACTTTATAATGGTAACGTTTTTAACATAGTCAACTTATTATGCCTACCTTATTAACGAACGTCTTATACTCAAATTGTAAAATTGAATTCATAAGGTGTTTGTAACTTATTTTAATAAAACAAAAAATGCTCGCATACTGGCTGAGCATAAATAATCAACAAGTGATGATAAATAAATATCATCATTTCCTAACAAACAATCACAACAAAATTACTATATAATAATTTTGAAAATTATTCTTTTATATATAAAATATTATCTTAGGTAAAATTATTTCATTTACCAGTTTTCAAACTTATATAAAACATTTTTTTATAGCACTAAAAAATATGAGCTCTTATATATATAGTACGCTCAAACTCTTTCTAGGATGTCACTTACCCTATCTCTAATGAGTTTGCCCTATCAAGGACAGGCTTCTCACTTAAGCTTCAGCTCTGATACCACATGTGACAACCCGTATTTCCGATCCTTAGAAATCGACACTAATATATCCATGGTATTCACATGCTGAACATCCGAGTGTAGGAAAGACAGATTGTTAGGGTGAAAGAAAAGAAAAGACAGAACAGAATCTCACATCGTGATGAGTAACATATAATATACCAATTATCTTTTCAAAGAAAAACTTTAATATTCAAACAAACATTTGAATCTAATCCTATCATCAGCCAGACAGTTACAATAGTCTAGCCTTACAAATGCTGATAAATACAAACAAGAAACACAGTGGAAATAAAAATACGAAAATACATCTTGAAGGTATCTGACTCATCTCCTGAAGCTCCAAAGCATCCAAAGCTTACTATGGAAATATACTCGGTTTAACCCCGGTATTATTAGACTATAAGACCCGGATTAGTCTGGTAAACCAAATTTCAGAAACTCAAATCAAATAGGTTGTTATATCTTATAAAACCTTTCAAAAATAATGGTATCTTATAAGACCACATCGCACATAAACATGGACATATTTTTACCTTACGATAACCAAAACATTTAAACCGAAAATCCAATGATATTATAATAGTGTCTAGGGTTTAAAATAAATATTGAATATAGCTATAATGCTTGAATATCAAGTTTCAACATAGTTGGGCACAACTAAGTCCGTATGACACTTATTGGGAATGGATTCCATACAATGTCAAGGCTATTGAGGTACCGTCTACCACATTACACCTCTAGAAAATGTATCGAGGGCCTCACATGGACACCCTACCAACACAGGACTAGCCTATCCCTTTTTGGATAGTACCGAATATGTCATTACCCAGGTTGCTTTGCAACCATTTCTCATGAGCTCGCATGCACATACCAAATCAATAAATAACAATCTAGAAGGGTGATACCTATACCCTAATGGGTGCGACCAACATAGCCTTACCATATATCCCCTATTTTAGTCATTCCTGGTTGTGAGGCATGATGCTATGTTTTACCTTTTTAGCAAATCCCACTTGGAATGCAAACATTGCCCTCCAAACAGCACTACAATGCCAGCATTCTTCCATATAAGTTATTCAGGATATGAACAAACCGAAGGCACTACTTCTACTACACTCTTAGGATTAGTACCAAGCATGCAACAACCCAGAATTTTAGTCATTTGAATTTGGAATATTTAAGTGATTTTAAAAATTGAAAAGTTAATTTTATAAGTTAAATAACTTGGATTTCAAACATAGCAACTTATTGGGTAATTAAATTATTGAATTTAATATTTTGGGAATATTTAAAATAACTGAATCTTGAATTTAATATGAATGAAAATGATTTCAGAGGATGATTTAAATTCTATTTAAATAAGAATGGTAATAGTAAACTTTTAATTTAGATTTAAAAGTGATTAATTTGGTTTTTATAATAATTCATTTTAATCAACGTGTAAAAATAGTCTTTTGGGGCATTATCTCAGATTTCGACAAAACCAGTTCTATTGGATCCATAATAGTGAATTATAGTACGCCATCAAATTTCGTGGCGATTGAACATATCGTTTGGGCGTGCGAGTTCGAAATGCGTAGAAAATGATTTTAGAAAAATTAATATAATATTTGGATTTGAAAAGCTATCTTCTACATATGATCGAATTAGGCCTTGAGACTAGTTCCATTTCGTTCAAAATAGAGATATAACATATAAAACACCAGACGGCACGCCTCGTTTGAATTTTGAGAATTTTGGATGTTTAAAAGCTAGATATTTTCTAATTTAAATTACACACACACTTCTTTATTCACCATGCTTAGCCCATACCCAAGCACGCTATTGCACTCCCTCATCATTCCACATTTTCTTTTTTAACGCCGCCTTTCTCTCTTGTTCAAGGTTTTCAAACCAGAAATAAAAGAAAAAATACAAAGAAATAGCCTAATCCAATGGCTCGTGGCAACTGGCGTCGCTAGAGGCGAAATCAGGTGAAGAGTTCAACTATGAAGATGATCGCAGCGACGAATAGAAGTCAACCAATGGTTGGATCATTGAAATCTGCATCATGGCGGACATTTTCGGCTTCGTTCATAGTAGAAAATTATGGGTTCGGCTTCAATTTTCGTGCTTTCGCGTGCATGTGTGGTGGCAGGAGACGAGGCAGTTGGGACAGAGGTGCGGCAGGTGGCGTGTGGTCGTAGGTTGAGCGCGAACGAACGATTTAAAAGAAAGAAAGCGAATAGTGGCCTAGCGCGTGAACGAAGATGATGGAGGGAGAAGGACGTTTAATGATTTTAAACTTTTAATTAATTTAGTTAAGTTAATTTAAATTATATCGAATGTTAATAAATTCACAACTTGTTCATACGAGGTCGATTTTGAGCGTAACAAGTTGTGTTGCGTTCGTATCAGTGAGCACTACAGTATAGAGTTGGATTGGACGGATTTGGAGTTAGCAGAAAATTTTGGATTAAATTGAATGACCGTTCAATTTTAATCCAAACCCGAGCGTTTTTGACGATTTGAAAATCAAAGTGAGTTAATCTCACCTTTTTGGTTAACCATAAATATATTTTAGTCAATAAAAATTATTTATTCGATGTTTGGATATTTATAATTGATGGTTATTGACTGTTGGATGATTTACTATTTAATTAGTTGGTTTGGATATATTCCTGCGTATTGGAATGGATGAGACCCTATTACGTTTCCATGTAAGAACGGATGACCCTTTGTATACAAATCCTGCCTCGAAGCGGTTGATTATATTTTATAATTATATATTGTATGTGATGTAGGGGGATAGGTTGGAGGGATCCAACGGGATTCCTCACACTCTTGATTTATTTTCATATAAATTGATATATGTTATGTTGGAATATATAATTGATGATGTGGACACGATTTTATTTATTTAGTGCTTTAGTAGCACTGGGCTATATATTTTGGTTTTTTTAAAATACCATAATATAGTGATTTGATATAAAAAGGGATTTCAAAGTGATTTTGAAAGTTTTATACCTTTTAATAATTTTTCTAAAATAAAAGGGTATGATTTTTAAACATTATAATTAATAGTTTTATGGGATATTTTAAATAGAGATTTTGAACTATGAATAAAGATTTTTTTTTAAATCTTGAAATAAGTCTGTGTTTATAATAAAGGAACACAGATTTTAAAAAGAAGTTAGAAATATTTATTTACTGTTTTATATAAAGTGATATGTATATAATATATGCAAATATTAAGATTTATTTATAAATATGGAAATTTATAAAGGTGATAATGGTAAAGTGATATTTTACAAATAAAGTTAAGATTTTTAAAATCATATTTTATTTATAAAGGGATAGATTTATAAACGTTGTTTTATAAATTAAAAGGAAACCATTACCATTTAATAGGTTGGAGAAATAAATCTAACAGTGGGTTTATTTTTAAAGATGTGGGAAGTTGTTTTAGAAAATAGTTGATTCTATTTTTGGAAATTGAAAGCGAGGATAAAATGTGATTGCTAAACGATATTTTATAAATTGAAAAAATTTATAAAAGAAAATTTATACCTATGGAAGCAAGGTTAAAATGGTTGAACTGTTGTTTTAAACGGGACTTTACATATAAGTGAGATTTATTAAGGGATAGAGTTATAAATGGGGTTCATAAAAAAAAGGATTTTATGAAAGAAATTTCATAAAATAAAAGAGATTTATAAATATAGTTTTATAAACATGGAAACAATTATGCGGAAAGTTAAGTATGGATTTTTATCAAGGACATATAGTTATATTTTAAAAGTTGTTTATTTATATTAATACTGTTTTGAAGTGGTTTATAAATATTTTAATATTTTGAACAGTTTATTATTTAAATTATTAATATGTTTTGAAATTAATTATAGTTATTTATTCGTAAAGTTTTGGAAATTAATTATTAGTATTTATAAGAATGTTAAGATAAATTATTATTGTTTTATGTACAGATGTTTGGAATTTATTAATTATTATTTAAAGTTGTTTTAAAGTTAATATTTATTTATTTATGTTGTTTAGTATTATATAATAGTGTTTTAAGTAAAGATTAGAACTTTATTTTAAATGTTTTCGAGATTTATAAGAGGAATCTTATAATATGTTTTGGAAAACGAAAAGGAAGATTGCTTAAAAAGGGTAAAAGCGTTTTATAAATGGTTTTAAATATTTATAAAACAATTTTAGAGATGGGTTTATGGATTTATAAAAGAAAATTTATTAACGGTTTTGTGGATGTATAATGGAGTTTATAAATGATTTTAGAATTGAACAAAAAAAGGGAATCTCCCCAAATGTTGGTGAATATACTTATACCATTGAGATAAGCGTATAGATTTTTTTCCAGGTATGGAGAAATAGGGATTTTGGTTTTATATCAGTCTTTGTAAAAAGAATTTTTGATTCAAGTATTACAAAGTGAATTTAATTAATAAAAGGCTTAGCGTTGCTTGGTGCTTAACAATGTTGGTTTTTTTATGGAATTAAATCCTTAATGTGAATGTTTGTTATTCGATAGTTAAATAATCGACTGTCGAATTTGGACCAAATGTAATTTTGGAAATATTTAGGAGAAACACGTGAGTTATATGGCACAGTCATCTCCGATGATGTTGTACTGTGCGTATAAATCTCATTTCGTTCTCCTAGGACAATGATAAGGAATTCCGTCCACTAATAGTTAGGAGGTGACCTCCGCTCTTATCTTTGACTGTTTATTTCCTAAAGAACTGGGGATGAGTTTACTGGAAATTATCGAATGTTGTTTCGAAGAGACCGGGATCGGGTATTTTATCCGAAAACCACTTCGATCCAACAAATGCATTTCGAAGTGAAGACATCTTGAAGATGATGGAATTTGGAGACGGAGCTCCCAATTGTTTTATTCAGTCCCAGAGTGAAATTGTATGGATGAACACTGATATTGCGTTGTTGCCTGAAGGGCTGTGTTAGCATTCCAAGTGGGAAGTGCTATAAAAAGGTAAAACGTAGCCTCGAACCTCATCAATTGGGAAATGACAAAAATCGGACATGCAGCATGGCCAAGTGGGTCATTCCCAAGTAGGGTATGGTCATTCCAAATGTGGATCGGTTACTATCTATTTATGTATGCTTTGTGGTCCAAAGCGGGGTGATCATATTCAGTACTACTAGTCAAGTGGTAGGCCAGTCCTGTGTGGTAGGAGTACAAGATGTTCTTGTCAAACCCCGGTGCATTTATCAGAGATGTACCTTCAGAAGGTAGTTCCCTACCTTGTCATAGTATGGAATCCAATCTCCAATACGTGCCTTTACGGTTTTGATTGTAGAACCTAATATGTTGGAATTTAATAATGTAACAATTTGGCTAAGATTAATTAGTATTTATATCTTATACACTACTATAATACCAGAGAATTTCATATGAAAATTTTGGTCATCGTAAGGTAAAAACGCGTATGTGTTTATATGCGACGTGGCCTTACGAGATACTTTTGATTTTCAAAGGTTTTCTATAACTTCAAATATCCAGTTGGGTGTGTTTTCTTACGCTGGTTTTCTAAACTGACTCGAGTGTTATTTTATTATAATGCTTGTGTTAGACTGAACATATTTACAGATTACTTTGGATGCATTGGAGCTTAAGGGACGAGTTAGAGGTCTCAAGTCGTATTCTCGTATATTTTTATTTTTCGCTGCTTTGTTATGGAAATTATCAGCAATTGTGAGGACAAGATGTTATAACTATCCAGGCCGATGATTGTGATTGTTGTTGTACTCTGAGGGATGTGTATATAACAGTTTGTCTTTTGTAAAGATCATTGATGTTATATTATAGATTGTTCCGCTGTGATTGTGAGATTCTTTATTGTTTTAGTTTCTTTTCTCTTCTTCTTCTCTTCTTCTTCTCTTCTTCTTTCTTCTTTCTTTCCCTTAACCATCCGTCTTTCCATTTGGTTTGTGTTGGACATGTGTGGTTTATTGTCAGCTTGAATTGTACAGATTGGCGGGTCGTTACAGTTAGTATCAGAGCTTAGGTTAAGCGAACACCTAGGCTTTGGATGAGGATTTCCTCATTTGAGATAGGATAAGCGAGACCCTAGGATGAGTATGAGCGTATAGATATAAGCGCGTATTTGTTAATGATTATAAAATATTTTATATTGTTTTAATTTATCTGTTGAGTGACATATGAATTCTGGTCGATATATGAGATGCCATTATATCAATAAGGGTTTCTAAACACTTAAACAAGGCAGACCGACACAATACTGTTTTGACAATTGGTAAATGAAATAATTTTACCAAGATTATATTTTATATACATAAATGACTAATTTTTCAGAAATTATTATAGCTATATGTACTGTGTTTGTTGTTAGTGAATGATGATATGCAATTATTATCATTTGTTGTTTGGTTGTTCTAATAAGTTTTTTTTATTATAATCTAAACAAGGATGAACATTGGTGAAATGCGTTATATTAAAAAGCAAATGTATAAGTATGAATTATAGGATATTGATTATACTTAAAATAATCAACATTTGTAAAATAATATTACATAAGAAGTGAGATTTTATAAATATGATTTATAAATGTGATTTATAAATTGAAAGGAAATGAAAATTTCATAAATATATTTATAGATATGATTTTGTGAATGGAAATGGCTTTAAAACAAGGAATTTGAGAATTTAATTTCCACTGATTTGGAAATTGTTTTTCAAAGGGTTGGAATAATAATAATAGTATTATTTTAAAAATATTTTTGTTAGAAATATTTTCAAATAGGATTTAAAAGAAATAGAAAGCACTAAACTCACTTCAGTCGTTGAAAAATAATTCGTGTGATGACGGCCGCGTCATCAGTGTTCATTTTCGAGTTTCTAAGTAAGGGATTGCTACCACTAGAATGTTGTTATGGTAAAACAAATTTATTTTAGATTCCAGAAGTGAAATTTGATATGTAAAGGAGTATGTATATATATATATTATTTCAGAATGATTTGAAATAAAACCGGGTGTTTAAGATTCTAAATTTTTTTGTCTAAATGTTTTGAGAAAACATAGGATAATAAATTTTGAACTTGTAATTTGGAAATGGTGTAGGTAAGAAAGAAAAATTGGAATTGAGATATAAAATTAAAAATTTAAGTTAAGTAAAGTTAAATAAATTGAGTAATGGAAAAAATGAAATAAAGTTAGACTTAAGAAAGTTAAATGAAAATGAATTGTGTTTGAAATGAATTAGATGAATTGATAAAGTGAAATAGTGAAATGGATACGAACTGGAGTTGTAGAATAAAATTCAACTTGAGTTATAAAATGAATTGGATATGTTAGGGTGTTTGATAGAATTAGATTTGAACTTAAGTTTTGAAGAAGAAATAAAAATAAGGAGTGTTGTATAAAATATTTGAAATAAACTTAAGTAATTATTGATGGAATGGTTCATAATAATATTAATATTGAAGAATATACTAAGTGATAGTGAAATAATATTTAACTTAGGAAAGGTTAAAAATGTAATGATTTTATGAAATGACTCGTAAACCAAATTTGGCTAAACATAAATTGAATTCAAAGTGAATGAAATGAAGTGAATGTTATTAATTGAATGTAAATAAATTGAATGTTAAAAAGAAATGAAAGTGCATAAATTAGATGTTGACATTTTAAAATGCAAAAAAATCGAAATGGCTATGAATTAATTAGATGAAATTATTGTTTGATGGTTTCTCTTACTACATTTGCTACATTTACATACAATTATTATATAATCTATATGTTATATATTGATAATACTTTCTGTATTCATGTTCTCATTGTTTGTTGAGTGGTTAGTAGGTGCAGATGGCCTATGCTTCGCATTTGAAGCTCACTTTCGCATTACATTGATTGTATATGCTAATGCTAAAATAAGGCACACATCTCGGATTACATATCATATTTTTATATTTTTCCCTACGGGATGCCTCATCCTCGAAGATGAGATGTACATTTATGATTATATATGTACTGTAAAATTTTAATCGAGCTGCACAATGGAGACGCTGGCGAAATTTTCTGAAAATTTAAGGCGTTAGAATATTTTTGAAAATTTTGAGAAAGTTCTGTAACTAAATATTTGAGGTTTATGTTATAACTTGACATGGTATTAGTTGGAATCTGTGAATGAATTTTAAAGACTTAGAGGATTTATGATCTATTTCAACTAATTGGTTCTGAAAAATTAATAGGCTTGGGGCATTTTTCTTCCTTGCTAGTTTCGGGGACGAAATTCTTTTAAGCGGGGTGAATGTAACAACCCAGAATTTTAGTAATTTGAATTTGGAATATTTAATTGATTTTAAAATTTAAAAGTTAATTTTATAAGTTAAATAACTTGGATTTCAAATATAGGATTTATTGGGTAATTAAATTATTGAATTTAATATTTGGGAATATTTAAAATAACTGAATCTTGAATTTAATATGAATGAAAATGATTTCGAAAGTTGATTTAAATTCTATTTAAATAAGACTGGTAATAGAAACTTTTAATTTAGATTTAAAAGTGATTAATTTGGTTTTTATAATAACTAGTTTTAATTAACGTGTAAAAAATAGTATTTTGGGGCACTGTCTCATATTTCGACGAAACCGGATCCATTGGATCCGTAATAGTGAATTATACTACACCGTCGAATTTCGTGGCGATTGGATGTATCGTTTGGGCGTGTGAGTTTGAAACGCTTGGTAAATGATTTTAGAAAAATTAATATAATATTTGAGTTTGAAAAGATATCTTCTGCATATGATCGAATTAGGCCTCGAGAATAGTTCCATTTTGTTCGGAATAGGGGTATAATATATAAAACACTAGGCGACACGCCTTGTTTGGAGTTTGAGAATTTCGAATTTTTAAAAGCTAGATATTTTTTAATTTAAATAACACACACTTCTTTATTCACCATGCTTAGCCCATACCTAAGCACGTTATTGCCCATACCCTCGTCATTCCACATTTTCTTTTTAAACGCTGCCTTTCCTCTTGTTCAAGGTTTTCAAATCAGAAATAAAAGAAAAAATACAAAGAAACGGCCTAATATAATGATCCTACAATTTTGGCTTTGGTTGGCAATGGCGAGGGGTTTTTAAGGTTTAGGGCATGTTTTAAGTGGGGTTTGGCCATCATGTCGCCGCGGCAGTTTAGTGTCACCGGAGTCGACCGGTCATTGCTGGAAGGTGACGCAGGGGTTGGCGGCTCTTTTGGTAGTGGTGGCACGTGGTCTGGTGGTGAGAGATGGCGAGGGAAGTTCGAGTTTGGTCACATCATTCTTTTGATGCCTAGCACGGTAATGGTCGATTTTGCCTCGACGATGCGGAGTTCAGGGGATGGGTGCTTTATGAAGAGCAGGCGAAGAGGGTCTTGGTGGTAGGGTTCGTTGGTCGAACGACGGTATGGTTTGGTCGTACACGTGCACACGTATACGCATGTACAGGGGCAAAGTTCAGGTTCAGGAAGATGATCGAATTCTGGTGATGGGTTGCCGAAGTTTGGTTTGGGGTCTCGAAGACTTGCGAGAGGAGTTTGGGTATGTGATCGAAGAAGGCAGCAAGGGGATCGAAGCTTGAGGCGTTGATTTTGGGTTTTGTGGTTTTGCCTGGGAGATTTGGGGGAAGAAAGCATGGCGGGTTTGGGTTGTGCTGGGTTAAGGTTTCGACCCAATAGCATGTGAAGGGTAGGAAATTTTTTTATAAATAGAAACTTTATTTTGAAAAAAAGGGTTTTTGAATATTTATAAATTTAGTTTCTAGCAAATCTTAAATCCGTTTGAGGTGAAACTTTTGGCAATAAGTTCGTATTGAAAAACATTACGTCGTCATGAAATTTGTTGTCAGATTTAAATAAGTGAAAGTTTATAGCAAATTTGAAATGGACAGAAATTTAATTACACAATTTAAACTAATAACGTCGTTTAAATCTATATGACCTGTCTATTGAAGTTAGTTGCTCAGATAAAAATATTGATGAGTCAATTCAAGCTAATTACGATGATTAGACATCTGTTGTAGCAGAATAAAACATCGTTCCGCTAACTGTATTTAATTGGTTCCCTGTTGGCAGAATAAATCACTATTCTGTCGTTATTACTAAGTAAGCATGTTTTTGGACATTGATTAGCAGAAATAAACCCTGTTCTGCTATCACATTTGTATGGACCCCTAATTATTATCCTGTTGATTATATTGGGCAATGTGAGGGATTGATTCTATGAATATCTGAATCTGTTATTCTGGTGTTTATGAAATAAATGGTGACTTGATTAAATACCATTGGAGTTACTAAGCTTCTTTCCAAATTTGGAAGTGGACCTTTGAACCAAAGTTGTTTTAAGGATGATTATTATTTATTAATGATATTCTAAAAATAATTAATAATTATTCGATAATTCTTTAAAGTTGATTATTTTTTATTCTTAAAAGTTATTTAAAAGTATTTAATTATTGTTTTCAAAGTTATTTAATTATTTAAATGTTTAAAAGTATATTTTAATTATTAAATTAAAGTTATCTTATAATGATTTGATCTAAAAGTTAATTATTATTTAAGAAATAAATCAGTATTAAAATATTATTATTTCAAAGATAATTTGTTCAAATATTAATATTGTTATATATATATATATATTATAGTAAACCTTTATAAAAGAGTATTTTCCTAAATTAAACTTGGAAATTTATATAAAAACTTCATAAGCATTATTTTGAGATAATTATTAGAATAAAATATTTTGGGAAGTATTGGTATATTATCATGGCGTAAATCGAGAGGTAGAAATTGCCTAAAGTTAAGTTTGGATTTCTCTGGATAAAGACATAACCATTGAGCTGCGATCCTTGATCGATAACGAATGTTGCTTTCCATATTTATTTTAAAGAGTTTTCAAATATTGTTGAAAGGAATGGTTTGTGAATATACTTATTCCGATGAGATAAGTATATGACTGATTTTGACAAAGAGATTCAATTTATCGAAAATCAAATTAGATGAGGCCTAGTGATTTCAGTGGGAAATGAAATCTTTGGTTGAATGTTTGTTTATTTGATAGTTAAATTAACCGACTATCAAAACATGGCCAAAATATGTAATCCTTCTTAATTTTGGTGGTATAGAATTATTCCCTACTTAACACCGAAGGATTTTAACTCTGGAAATATCTAGCGGAAACACGGGAATTATATGGTACAGTTACCGTTCGAGGTGCTATACTATGCATATAAACTCGTTTCGTTCTTCTAGGACAAATGATAAGGAGATCCGTCCACTTAAATGGTTAGGGGGAGATCCCCGATCTTATGTATTGTCTAATTATTTCCTAAAGAACTGGTCTTGAGCATTCCAGAAATCGACGAATGGTTTTTGGAGCACCCAGGAAATGGAGAGTGTACTCATAAGAGATGACTCGGAACCCATGACCTACTCTGAAACCATATACGGTAAAATGGAGGAGATGCATTATATTTTGGAATGTTGAAATCCATATGTGGTTTCATGACTCGTTGGAGTGTGGGAATCTGTGTGAGATTCCAAGATCTATTGAGATGTGGAATTCAGGCGTGATTCCGTGACCTGTTAAGGTGGAGGAGTCCATGTAGGATCCCATAATCTATTTTGGAGATGGTGCGTGAACTGGAAGCCGGACATGGCCTCATCAGTGGAAATGACTAAAACCAGAGATATGATGCATAGCCCAGGGGCCTAGCTAACCCATGAGGGTGTTGTCGTCTCTCTTTCTAGCAAGTTCCTATCGTTTATTTTATGCTGGGAGCGATACACTCGACCTAGGTGGCAAGTTATTTATTTCCTATATACCTTGGCTAGACAGGTACTAACCCTTAGAAGGATAACTCTGATCCTTGTGCAGGCGGACCATTCTCGAAGTACCGAGGGCACCTCCTTGGAAATCCTACACAATTAGCGAACGGGCTTTATCGGATTTTGATTTTATGACTAGTATCGTTGTGATGTACACAACACATGCATCACGGCTACTTGTTATTATTACTTTGACGATTAGATACTATTATATTATCAGATGATTTTCTATAAAAGAGTTTTGGTTATCGTATGGTAAAAACCCGTCCGTGCTTATTTGCAGTAAGTCTTACGAGATACCTTTATTTTGAAAAGTTATTAAACTTTAAGAATCAAGTTGATTGTGTTTCTCACACTGGTTTTACCAGACTAACCCGGGCATGATTTTTCCAAAATGCTCGGGGTCAGACCGAGCATATTTTCCAGGTTTAGATGGATATTTGGCGCTTCAAGAGAGGAGCTGAAGGCCTAGAGACGTATTCATGTGGATGATTATATTTCCGTTGCATATATGGTTGTGTTTATCAGCAATTGTGAGGACATATTGCTATAACTGTCCATGCTGAATAGGTTAGTATACTCTGATTGATGTCTGTATATATATAAATTACAGTTTTGTTTTTGTGTAAAGACTTGTTGTATATATTATAAATTATTCATTCCGCTGTGAGATTCTATGTTTTTTAGTTCTTCTATCTTCTTTCTTATTCTTTTCCATAACTATCCGCCTTTCCGTTTGATTTGGGTTGGACATGGGTGGTTTATTGTCAGTTTAAATTGTACAGAAAAGTGGGTCGTTACAACACCCGATTATGAAATAAATTGTTCATTCCCACACAACAGTGGGCGAGAAATATAAACTATGCACGTTTAGAATAACTCATCAAAAAATTGGCTTGGTGGAATAACTTTCCTACCACCTATCTTGCCTTCTTTAACCTTAAGTTAGCTACATCGTTTATGTGTATTTGTCATCTTATTACCCTCTTCTCTAGTCTTACTATTATCTCAAACATTGATATTTACTTTCCTTATCCTTGATCTTTCATGTGAGTATACCCTAAGACTTGTAAAATTGTACCTTGATACCATTCCTCGTTCCTTTGAGGGTCCTTCTTAAGGCTTTCACACATATCTAATAAAATATTCCTTGGATCATATCAAAATTTCTTATTTTCAATGGGGATTCCTTGTTGCTACCATATGAGCATTCATAGCTATTTTATTTATAACCTAAACCTTTACCTCGTTTTACCTAGGCAGTCATCCATATCTATTCTATATCAAAAACTAGTTTTAGTTTCACTACTCTTTATAAAACTAAAATATCACAATCATAAAGCACCCAATCCAAAACCTTTAACTTCGAAAATATAAAATTAGAAACATTTATATCAAATTCAAAAATTGCTTGGTTTCCTAAAGGGAGCCATGAAAATTTTTCCTTTTCAAGGACTTTCTACAACAAAGATTTACTTCTTTAAAAGTAGGATTTTTAACTCAAAACATTCAAAAATCAATTTTCAAAAAATATCTTCTATAACTTTAAACAATGAAAACTGGAGTAAAGAAGGAAAATTTCCATCCTATTGCTATCCTACTACTCATGCTATTTCCACTTTCATCATTAATAGAGATTTTAATAGCATATGATGGGGACTTTTAAAAGATACATGCAATTACTATATCTATCTAAGCACATATCTAAAACATATGCGCAATTACTACCCATACCGTTGAAATTTATTCATTCTTCCTATCATATTCCTATTGTTTTCCTCCTATACTATTTCAAACTCGATTACTAATTCTATTTTTATATAAATACCTAAGTTTATTTCTATTCAAATTTCCTAATATTGCTAATATAAAAATTTCTCCTACCTAAATGGCTTTTACTATATTGCTTTTTCCTCTTTTATAGTCTTTCCCCATTAACTCATTATAATGCGTTCGCCTACTACATTAGCCATTGGGATTTTCTTCATTAACATGAAAAGAGATCTATATAAATCTATTTCAACCATTATTCTCCATATTTCCTTATACGGAAATGTTTGTCCTATCTTCATTATCGAGCATTCTTACCATTCTATTATGTTTACTCCATTTTAATCAAGTACCGTTACCATTTATTTACCCTTTAGAAAGAATTTTAAAAAGGAACTTCCAAATTTACAAAAATAGAAAAAAAAATCGAACCAAGCCTACGCTTTAGTTTCCATTTATTTCAAAAATGAAAATTCCCTTTATCAAAAATCTTTAAATCTAAGCTTTTTAACTCAATCAATTTTAAACTAAGAAATTAAAAATTTTCTTGTTTTTTCAAAAAAACAACTTTCCAGTAATTCCTTTAAAATCCCATTCAGAATGTTTTAGAGAATTTTTAAAAATCTATTTGTCAAATTCTTTTACATAAGGTCTGACTTAGAAATGGACTTTAATTGCCCCTTCTTTTGTACTCTCTTTCTTTTCCACTCATCCTTAACTCATCTTCATCAAAAATCCGGCTTATCTTCTTGTAGTGGTTAATGTACACCTTCTTGGGGAACTTGCACTACTCATATTATACCTTACTTCAGATATTTGCAACATATAGTTTCTTTCTTCCATCTGTCTGGATGAAATGTACGTCTTCAATCAGCAATCTACTGAAATCCACAATCATAAGGTAGCCTAGGCCCAATAAAGGAGTCAAGTACCATCCAGGCTCCAGGATTCTTCTATATGTCATACTCATCCTCTTCTTGATCAATGCCTTACGGTACAGCCAATGCTCCATAGGGTAATCAGGGTGGATGTATTAATTTAACTCTATTTATCGGCCCAACCCATAGTTGCCTCGTCCACCTTTTCAGGATATGGTCGCAACTACATCTATAGTTGGAGTTTATAGAGTTTGGCGTACACTATATATAATTATAGGTAAAAATAAAATTACATTATCGCAACGTATCCTTATTCCTATGATCGACTAACCTAAGCTCTAATACCAAATGTAACAACCCGCCAATTGATTTCTATTTAAGTGTTATGTCTATAATTTTTTACTCCGTTAAATGCTATGTGCGCATATGATATGCTTAACCTCCTCCGAGGCACAACTATATATATGCCTATATACATATATATTTGAACATATACTACCCAAAAAACTCGACCACTTAATTCTTCTTGGATAGGGAGGAGGCAGATCCAACGCCCATTTAATACCACAATACCGAAGCATGCCCTCCGTAACATAATCGATAGTCAATCGGTTCTAGCTATAGAGATCGATGACCTCTAAATATGGCTTAATAATTTAATTATAGTATTACTAACGTATCGCAAAGACTCATTTAGGGTTAACTAGCCCATCTTCGACAGACAAATAACTAACTAACTAAACTTTGAGGTTTGTGCATATCCTATACAGATTCTACACTGGAAGGAAACGAAATATGTTAGGGAATAACCCGAGTCTTTTCTACCGACCGCTCGGGACTACTGGTGGTCATAGCCTTTATACCAACTCTACTTCTAAATACTGGTCCAACAATAATATTGACATAGCCTGCCGACATTCCACAACCGAAATCTTGTTTAGAATAACCTAAGTATGTTAAGAAAAATGCTCCTTTCAGTTACTTAATACCTCTTATTAGAAATGAAGCATGTTTCATTTCCCTAAAAGTATAATGCCATTTAATACTCGGGCCGAACCTTTGGTATATTTTCTCCTACCTGTCCACAAATGCATACCTTTTCCCCATTGGTCCTACGGTTGGAGATGTCCGACATCAGTAATAAATATACACAGCTATTGGTAGCCTCCAGGTGAAGGACAGACTTCTTTTATGTAACTCTACCGACCTTGCATCCCAATCCACTAAGCCAGACCAATTATCCCTAGGCCTACATATTAGGCTAAACCCACTAATTCACGTTTATCCTAAATGTACGGTTAAGGCATTATAATTTTCCACTGTGAAAATTATATCGCCTCATAGTATTTTATTTCTATCTTATATGCTTATTTACTGTATTCCCTAAATGTCAATTGTCCGTAAGAAATGTCATTATTATTCTAATTCGACAATCTCCAATGACATTTATTTATTCGTTCTAATTCAACCTATTATGCTTATTTCTTTTTCCATAAATGTCATATTAAATCCTTTAACCAGTCCCATTGTATGCATTTATGTCCTCATTTAATTCCTATAATGCCAGTTTATTGCCCTATCAATTTTGGTGTTACTATTACTTTTCATCTACACATCCTAACCTTATAATTTAATACATTATTAATAACTATACA
Organism: Allium fistulosum; assembly: GCA_030737815.1. NCBI lineage: Eukaryota > Viridiplantae > Streptophyta > Magnoliopsida > Asparagales > Amaryllidaceae > Allium > Allium fistulosum. The sequence goes on from CM060906.1 coordinate 335,906,477, forward strand.
TGCTAATTATAACTAATATAAACATCATTGTAAATTACGCTATGTATATATTTTTATTTTTAATCGGTAAGCACGGTTATACGTGTGTGTGTGTTTATTTATTCCCATTTATAATTATTAATTATTAATCCCCATTTAATCGGTAAGCATTGTTAATAATTATATTCCTATTTATAATTATTAATTCCTAAAATAGAACATTATTTTCCATATTTTAATTTATCAGAGCCATCCTTCCTAAATGGATTGTCGTTATAACTTTCCATAAATTAATCAAAGTGAGACCTTGCTCCGTTTGAAATTATAAGGAACTATTTCTTTCATTTTATTAAAATAGATAGTGCAAACTATGGAGGAGAACACCTATACTTTACACATCTCTTTCATTTTTGGTCTATTCCTTATTATTTCAGACGGCACACTTTTTATTCATTTATGGAATTAGATAATTTATGGAAATAACATAGAAATTGGTAGAACTAAATTATACCTCGTCCCTAATAAATTAAAACATAAAAATTCACATTCCAAGTCAAATTAGAGCAATCTAAACTAATATTAACATTTACAACCCAACTGTAAATCTGGAATTAACTTTACAACTTTATCAACATTCAACTTTAACAACTATAAGTACCGATTTTTAAATTTCCAGATTAGGGTGTCATAGCATTCGTACTCTAATTACCTATCTTGTCTAATTTGTAGGCGATATTCCTATACATTCATTTTAAGTCTACAACTCATCAGATCTTATATAGGCATAATAATTAAATAAAATTCAACGATATAAATTCAATGTTATAAATAAATATATTTTCCCACTCACCTTTCAGGCTTTCTAAATCTCCCAATTCTGAATTCATCTCTTTGATTTGACTTCTTTTCCTTTCTAATCCAAAAAAATATGCATAACAAGGTATATACATACTATTAGAATTACAGACCTAAGAAGTGATTTGGGGTTAAGGGGAATATAGATTTATAATAATAGAAACTTACCCTTTTCTTTCACAACTATGATTCACTTCTTCTCTTCTTCTCTTTTATTATTAATAAAGTTTTGTTATTAATAGAAATAGTGGAGAAGGGAAAATGGTAGAGCTTCACTGTTTTGATTAGAAAACATGAGAAGAGAAGTGAGGAGTTGGACCTGTATTTATAGGCGCTTGAATCAATCGTATCCGTTAGATTTAAATAATAAAATCCAGACCATTCGGCCATGGTTTAACCCTTGCCACCACTATAACCAGATACCTCATTGTCAACACAAGCAACAATAGTTGGATCTATCCTAATAACATGGAGAATGATCGGTCGATCGCTCCCCTAAAGGCGGTCGACCGACCCAAGCAGGAGGTCGACCGGTGGGGTTTGCATTTAGTACTATTCATTTTCTATTTTCGTTTTTTTAATTATTTTCATTCTGGAAACTTTGAATGCTGATAACTTCTTTGTTTGAACTTCGATCACAAAACCTTTGCTTAGAAAATCACCACGAACATAATGGTGCAAGTTTCGTGGTCGAATTCTGAAGTTTGGTAAAATTCCATTTTTGAGCCTAATTAATTATGGTTAATTTTACAGGGTGTTACACAAATCACTAAAAAAAATTAATGGATTGTAAAAATTTGATATGTGCCGATATATTTTCTATAATGGGTTTTTCCTCAATGAGTAAAGTTTTTGGTATGAACTATATGGTGATTCATTTTTATTTCTATCTTTCTAATTTGATCTCCTAAGTCATTAAATATTGGAATTTTGTCATAAATTTAATCTTTCTCATGTCGTTTTTAGGTACTTAATAAATGAAAAGGAATTTTTGATAGGTTTAAACTGAAATTTATGAAGTAAATTGCTAAAAGAAGAAGAAAATAATCAACTGTTTGTTTTTATAAGTTACATACTGATGAGCATTTTACAATTTACAAGTCAAATTTCAAGTTTAAATCTGCTATGAACTAAATTATATATTTTCAACTAATATAGGAGTTCATTACAGATATCTATGAATGATGGTTTTAATCGAAATAACCAAGTTTTAAATTGGAGTTCATTATCATTTATAGCTTTAAGCATAAGGTTCAACCAAGATCAATTTTGTCATGTTTTTATAACTGGGAATATTTTGAATTTGAAGGAAGAAGAAGATGCTTGGAACAATGCTACTATTTTGTTTGGTGTACTCTATAGTTTAATTCACTTTTGAGAATTGGAATGTAAATCAAATAGAATCCACTTTACTTTATTTCGCACCATTAACCATGGTATATGTAAAGAAATATCAATCCATGCACAAACAGTGTGGTATGTTGCATTTGCAAGGTGGATAGGGAAATTTTTGACTGTTTACTTCTTTTTGAAGTAGTAATATTTTGCATTCATATCAGTACCTATTCCTTATATTTAGTTGTTAAGTTTCATACTATACATAATGTTTGCCTCATTTGATACTTTGTGTCTGTCTATATTGGCATGTGAGGTAATACTTTTTAGTGTATCAAAACAAAACTTGAATGATTCTACTTTCTTAGTTGGAACTTTTTCCCTCATATTTTATTATATCTATTCCAGGTGCTAATCTCGTTTCCATGCAGCGAACAGTGCAATAAGTGGGTACCTTATGCCATTTGCAAAGTGTCGTATACTTCTCTATAATACAGTCAGGTGATTTGGCTAAATTTCTACAACTTTATATCAAACTCCTTATGTTTTTACAAATTAAAATATTCAATTACAATTATCTTACATGTTTTATTTTAACTTCTTTTTCTCTGTAGTTAAATTAGGACTCTATATTTATTTTCATCATCGTTTTTAACCATGCGTCCGTTCATTTCCCTCAACATTGATCTTATGATTATGTATGTATATCAAATAAGTTTCAGTTGAAATCTTATTTTTTATTTGTATTCCAAAACTATTCCCGGTATTTCTACATTAGAAGCTAGCTTTGTAATTAAAACATAAAATTGACTGAAAAAATGTAATGACCAAGTTTTTTAGTCGTTCGAATTTAGAATATTTAATTGAATTTAAATATGAAAAGTTAAGTATATAAGTTAAACAGTTTAAAATCCAAATATAACTGTTATTTGAATAATAGAATTGGCTAAATAATTGAATATTGAAGTTAACGAGAATGAAAATGATTTATAAAGTTGATTTAAATTCTATTTGAATTAGAATGAAGTTAGTGAACTTTTATATTTGATTTAAAAGTGAATAAATAGAAATTGGAAATTTTAATATTTAATTAGACAAGTAAAAGTAGTCAATTTTGACACTGTCTCGAATTTCGACGAAACTAGTTTCATTGGATCTGTAATAGTGAATTATAGTTTGCTGTCGAATTTCGTGTCGATTGGACTTACCGTTTGATCGTGCGAGTTTGAAACTCATAGAAATTAATTAAAGGATTTAATTAAAATAATTCAATTTTGAAACTCTATCTTCTATATATGATGGAATTGTCCTCCGATATATATTACATTGTGTTTGGAATATGGGTAAAACATTAGGAATGCCAGGTGGCATGCTTCGTTTGGAGTTCGAAAATATTTCGAGTGAATAGTGTTTTGTAAATGGCTATAAAAGGACCCTTAAACTAAAACTCTAGCCCATCTTTTTCAGGCAGCCACCACCTTAAACTCAATGGCCGAAAATCACCATGCTTCTTCCTTAATTATCTCACAATCCATCGACAATTAGTAAAAACTTCCAACTAGAGAATTCTAGAGCTAGTTGAGCTCTAGCTATCCAATGGTGGAGATCGGAAATGGATTAGCGATTGGCGTCGAATTTTGCCGCATTTGTGTCAGCTAGCGGAGGAGTTTTCATGGCAAGGGGGAGGTCAACAGGGTGAGGCTTCGGCCGTGGGTGGCATGCGTACAAGCGGAGGCAACGGTGGCCTCCGATCGATGGCTAGGTGATCGTGGGTGGAGCGGCAATTGATGAAAGTTGCGAAAGTGAATGGGTTTGAGCCTGAGTAGTTTTGCACATGAGAGGTTACAGGTTAGGAGGGAAACAAAATTTTATACAGTGGAGGTTATGTTTTTATATTAAAATTATTTAAGTTAATTATATAATTAATTATATGAATGTTTAAAAAATTCATAACTTTGTCATACGAGGTCCATTTCGCACGAAACAAATTGCATCGGATTCATATCAACGAATACTACATTCTAAAGTTGGTTTGGATGGATTTGGAGCTACTAAATATTTTTGTTAAATTCGAACGTTTGTTCGTTTTTAATTGAAATAAACGTTGCAATGGCAAATGCAACCAAAGTGAGTAAAACTTACTCTCTTTGTCTCGGTTATATTTTATGTAAGTGGGAATATTTTTATTATGTTGTTTTGATGACTGTTTGGATGTATGTATGTATGTATGTATGTATATATATATATATATTGGTTGGTTGGGTATATTCCCGCATATTTTAGCGGATAAGACCCTATACATTCCCGTGTATGAGCGGATGACCCTTTGTACGCGCGTCTGCCTCGAAGCAGACATTGTACATTTTTTCCTATATGTTGTATTTGTTGTGGGTTACAGGTTGGAGGGATCCAACAGGATTCCTCACCACTGTTGATTATTTATTTATGCATATTTATTTATATGTAGGGGGATAGATTGGAGGGATCCAACTGGATTCCTCACGCTTATTAATTTATTGTTTACATATTTATGTTATATGATGTGATGGATGCTATATTTGTTGAATTGGTTGTTTATCCCCTTGTTTAGTGCTTACGCAACATTGGGCCATGTTTTCAGTATTTTTGAAATGTTTTAAAAAGTGATTTCAAAGTGATTTTTGGTTTAAAAGTGATTTCAAGTGATTTCGAAGTATTTGTGTTTATAATTATTTTTGGATTATGGAAAGGAGTTTATTTTATATTAAAATGAAAGTATGGGTTTTGTTATCTTCAGTTTTATGAATGCTTTCAAATCAAGTTTTTGAATAGTTTTTATATATAAAATTTATAAGAAACATTTTGGAATAAGTAACAGATTTTTGAATGGAATTTTATAGTAATAAAAATGGATTTGAAATCAATATTTGTGTAAACCATTTTATATAATGGATTTAGAAAAGGGATGTGTATAGAAATGGTTTTATAAGTTAGTTATAAATTGGATTTTCTATTGATATTTTAAGGATGGTTTTATAAATGGATTTAACATCAATAAATTTGTAAATGGTTTTATAAACGGATTTTGGTAAATAATGAGATTTTAAAAGAATAGATTTATAAATGAAACTTTTTAAACAAAAGGATTTTATATAAAAGAAGTTTTGTAAATATTTTAATAGATCGATTTGTAACTAAATAAGTTGTAAAATAATGGGATTTGCAAATTGATATTTAGAAATGGTTTTATACATGGACTTTGGAGAATTGAAAGTTATAAAAATTATTTGTAAATGTAAGTGATTTATTTTGATAAGTAAATATGGTTTTTATAAGGTAAGTATATTCATGTTTTGAAAATATTTAAGGCGATAGTTTTGGAACTGATATTTTCAAAAATGAAGTTTAAATTATTTTGAAGATGTTGTAGCTTTCCTAAAATGGTTTTTGAATAAACTTATTTTTGATTTAAGTATATGATGTTGTTTTCTAAGTGTTGAAAATAGAATGATTTGTGAATATGCTTATTCCGATGAAATAAGTATATGGAAATGTTTTCCAATTATCTAATATATGAGAAGTTTTGAATATATATGTCTAGTATATGGAAATGCTTTCCAATTATCGAATATTTGAGAAGTTTTGAATATATATTTATTATATAAAAATGTTTTCCAATTATCAAATATTTGAGAAGTTTTGAACATATATCCAGTATATGGAAATGTTTTTCAATTATCGAATATTTGAGAAGTTTTGAATATATATCCAGTATATGGAATTGTTTCCCAATTTATTGAATTTTTGAGATGGTTTTGAGTATATATCTTTTTAAGATATTTTGGAGTATATATAATTGAAAAGTGTTTTGGTTTATAAGAATTATGAAAGGGCCTAATAATTGCTTTAGTACTAGATTATGCCTATTGGAAAAGTTTCGGTTCCTTGACTTGATGTGGAAACTGATTAGTCGTGCACTTAGCACGTAGCCAACTATGTAGGCTAGATTATCGTTTGTGTTGAGAATGTTGATTCGTGTAGTGCAGAGTGATTTTATTACTCCAATCTACCGAGCTTTCTTCTTGGTCGAAGTAAAGCAAGTTGAAAGTTGGAACCGTGATAAGTCTACGGGACTTAGTTTCTGTATGAGGTTAAGAGCCACTTTTCGATATTGGTGCTAAGAGACCATGATCGAATTTATTCGAAAATCACTCCTGACCAATGTATGCATTCGGAAATGCAGATTATTAATGATGATTTATGAAGACCGAGGATCTTCATAGCATGAGGACTGCTTGTTGACATTCCCTGGGTCACTCCCATTATAGAGATATTTATAGCAGTGGTCTCCTCGTTGTGGAAATCTACGGATTGTAAGGACTACTCGCTACTAGTGGTAGTACGAGAGTGCCTTCGGTTTCGTTCAGTCCCAGAACAAACTTGTTATGGACGTTTGTCTGACATTGTATTCTAAATCACATTTGTGTGGTTTCTGTAAACGTATATCAGTCGGTGGCGGAGAAGGCAACTTCTCTTAGCTTAACACCTTTTCCCAAGACATACTAGCTTAGAAAGTTATGCTTTTCTAGAAATTAGTCATGTGACGTGGAATGACAACGTGGCATTTAGAGATGTGATATGTGATATGAGAAAGGTAATTGTAACCTCGCTCCCAAGCCTCCCATCTCGAAAATGATATGGGAACTATATTACATATTTCAGGCTTAGTATGATGAGGGTGGCTTATGATCCCTCAAAGTGACTGGCGGCGTATGATCTAGGTCACCAAGATGTCCAAATGGGACTCTTATTATATTATATAGTGGCGTGTGAGTCCTTGTACGAAAAGGCACCGGATATCAGGAATTGTGGCAACATGAGGAATAGTGGTTTGTGAGTCCTTGCACGAAAAACCATTGGTTTCCGATTGCTATGCGTGGTTATCAAGGTTCCCTATCATGTTGGAAATCCAATTCCAATACGTGCCTGTGATTTTGTTTTATAGAGCCTTATAGGTCTGAAATGCTATATGAGTAACCATTTCGGCTATATTTGATATTATTTGTGAAATAGGCACTATTATAATATGAAATGATTTGATATAAAGTGTTTTGGTTATCGTAAGGTAAAAACCGTCTTTTTTATGTATGGACCTTGGTCTTCCGAGATACCTTTTATTTTGAAAAGAAAAGTTTTGTTAATTTTATAAATTCAGTAGAGATGTGTTTTCTCACGCTGGTTTACCAGACTGATCTGGGCATTCTTCCCTTTCAATGCTCGGGTCAGACCGAGTATATTTCCAAGTTCAGATTTGATGCATTGGAGCTTCAGCAGACGAGCTGGAAGTATTCAGATCGTATTCCCATATATGCTTATTTTACCGCTGCATTATTGTTTATGTTATCAGCATTTGTGAGGACATGTTGTTATAACTATCCAGCCGATGATTTTGTTTTATGTACACTGTTACGATTAATGTATGATGTTACCATTTCTCTTTTTGTAAAGATCATTGATATTATATTATATGTTATTCCGCTGCGATGTGAGATTCTATGTTGTTATTGTTCTATTTGGTTTTCTTCTTCTCTCTTTCTTATCTTCTCTCCTTCTCTCTTCTTTCTTTCTCATGATTTTTTGAAGTTCTATTCGCTTTGAGTCGGACATGAATGGTTTATTGTCGATCCAAAGGGTATGGATTTTTGGGATCACATTTGGTATCAGAGCTTAGATTTAGTATACTCATAGGCTTTGATGTGTACTCAGTATTGATAGAGTCAGTAGCACCCTAGATTGAGTTTGAGTGTATTATATATATGAGCGTGTATTTGTTAGTGATATAAAAATGTTTTATATTGTATTGATAGATCTGTTGAGTGGCTTATGAATTCTTATCGGTATGTGGGACGCCACGTTATCGATAGGGGTTTCTAAAGGCTTAAACAAGGCATATCGATATAGTATTTATGAAGACCGAGGATCTTCATAGCGTGAGGACTACTTGTTGACATTCTCTTAGTCGTTCCCATTATAGAGATATTTATAGTAGTGGTCTCCTCGTTGTGGAAATCTTCGGATTGCAAGGACTACTCGCTACTAGTGGTAGTAGGAGAGTGCCTTCGGTTTCGTTCAGGAACTTGGTATAGACGTTTGTTTGACATTGTATTCTAAATCACATTTGAGTGGTTTCTATAAACGTATATCAGTCGGTGGTGGAGAAGGTAACTTCTCTTAGCTTAACACCATTTCCTAAGAAATACGAGCTCAGGAAGTTATGCTTTTCTAGAAATCAGTCATGTGACGTGGAATGACAATGTGGCATTCAAAGATGTGATATGTGATATGTGATATGAGAAAGGTAATCGTAATCTCACTCCCAAGCCTCACATCTCAGAAATTATATAGGAACTATGTTACATATTTCAGGCATAGTACGATGAGGGTGGCTTATGATCCCTCAAGGTGACTGGCGGCGTATGATCTAGGTCATCAAGGTGTCCAGATGAGACTCTTATTGTATGGTATAGTGGTGTGTGAGTCCTTGCACGAGAAGCCACCAGATATCAGGAAGTATGGCAATATGAGGAATAGTGTTGTGTGTCCTTGCACAAAAAACCACTAGGTTCCAGTTGCTATGCGTGGTTATCGAGGTTCCCTATCATATAGGAAATTTAATTCCAATACGTGCCTGCCATTTTGTTTTGTAGAGCCTTAAATGATTAGATCCGAAATGCTATATGGGTAGCCATTTCAGCCATATTTGATATTATTTGTGAAATAGACACTATTATAATATGAAATGATTTGATATAAAGTGTTTTGGTTATCGTAAGGTAAAAACCCATCTGTGTTTATGTGTGGACGTTGGTCTGATGAGATATCTTTTGTTTTGGAAAGAAAATTTTTGGTAATTTTATAAATTCAGTAGAGATGTGTTTTCTCACGCTGGTTTACCAGACTGATCCGGGCGTTCTTCCCTTTAAATGCTCGGGTCAGACCGAGTATATTTCCAGGTTCAGACTTGATGCATTGGAGCTTCAACTGACGAGTTGGAAGTCTTCAGATTGTATTCTCGTATATGCTTATTTTACCGCTGCATTATTGTTTATGTTATCAACATTTATGAGGACATGTTGTTATAATTGTCCAGCTGATGATTTTGTTTTTTGTACTCTAATATGATTGATGTATGATCTTACCATTTCTCTTTTTGTAAAGATCATTGATATTATATTATATGTTATTCTGCTGCAATGTGAGATTCTGTGTTGTTATTGTTCCGTTTGGTTTTCTTCTTCTTCCTTCTTCTCTTCTCTCCTACTCTCTTCTTTCTTTCTCATGATTTTCTGAAGTTCTGTTCGCTTTGAGTCGGACCATGACTGGTTTATTGTCGATCCAAAGGGTACGGATTTTCAGGACATCACAAAAAATCTGTTAGAGTAGAATACCCTACTAGTTCTATTCAATGTTCAATAACAAAATTTATTGTCTGAGAAGTTAAATCAGGTATCAAATGTTACTATAAATACCATGCACAGAAATGATTAAAATAGAAAAAATAAAAAAGGTTTTATAGTTTGTTAGGGTAATGAATAAGAACTTTTATTATTGACGTAGAAGCTCAGCTTCATGTGATGGCAGAAGGTGGCAACATTACTAATAGAAAATTTATAGAAAGGCTTCGCAAAACCTGATCATATAAAGGTATCAATTATTGAACAAGACCTGTTTTGTATTTTTATTTTTAATGCATTATTTCACTTTGGTTATTCATGTTTATCTATTATTAGTTACCATTGTGGCATTTAGTTATAAAGCTTTGCAATTAGTTGGCTTAATGGATGATGCACCTAAAAATTCACATTCACTTTCTTTTTATTATCTAAAAATACAATGGTAATTATTAAAGCACATATCTTAGAATTATTGAGCACCAATTTTAGCTTTTACATTCTACTTCCATTTTATGCTTTTATAATTTTGGGTTTTTGTTATAATTTCAAGAAACTGAGGTGCGCACAATAATAGCATACTACTCCACGTCTTGCATAACAACCTGCACATTAGTTGTGCTGAAAGTTTGCTAACTAAACAGAATATTCACATTCCAAACAAGAAAGAAGTTGATATTGTTTGATGCATTGGAAGTGTATTGCTCATGGTTGCTGCGGGCACCAGGAGGTTATGTACTGATAATTATTAGATAACAATAGAATGACCCACTTAATAGTTTTTTATTAGTTAATATAACTAAAGTCAAATAGAAAATATTGATGTCATAATACTATAAAATTCCCTTGACTTAAGAATAACATCGAGCTTCAATTTTGAAACTTCGCTTTGATTGCAGTTAAATCAGGGCTTGACGTCCATCGAGCGACTATAGTTGGGTCGAGTGGAAGCATTGGAAGTGATAGACTATTCAAGATAAAATTCTTCTCCTTGATTATATGGGGTTGGTATCATGGTCAACTCAAAGTTAAAATCTTTGGCCAGAGCAGTTCGTTTAATAATAATTATTACTATTGAACCAAGAACTTTGCGTTTGGACTGTAGAGTTAAATATGGATGATATTGGAATTTTGACCACTACCAAACTCCATAAATTCAAATTGATATAATTTTGATAAAGATAATTGGTGTAAATAATTATGTCTGTTGGGTAACGCTTAATAATGTAAAATTGGATTTTACTATTGTCAAGTAAGCGATAAATTTAGCCATAATATGACACAACCTGCTAAGTGAAGTGTGAACCTTAATATTCGAATTATTTGATACTAATTGCTGACCAAAATGTTGAATACTCCTATTACCACCTTATTTAATTAAATTAAAATTGTTATAAATTAATTAATATCTATGAAGTATTAACTATAAAATTTATTTGATGAATCTTTAATAATATTAAATAGTGTGCATATATTATTTATATAAACACCGATTGATATATGATATCCATGCGCGTTCAAATTGGATTTAAATGCAATAGACATTGTTCGGGCTTGAAATAGTTTTATGGCCTAATTATGGCTTTGTTTAGGTTGCTCTATGGTAGCAATAGAGGCCGGCCATATGATGGTTTGGTTGGAGGAATTTTGAATTCAACAGGAAAAAACTAATAAGAGAAAAATAAGGATCGTGATCCTTATTTCACTCTTTTATCGCTCCTTTATTTAATCCCTCTAACATTCACTTGTCTTCAGACTTTTGGCCTCTCTTCTTGTTACTATTCTAGGTTGGCCGCACCTCCTTTAATGCCCAAAAAAAATCCTAACTCAAAACATCAAATTAAAAGTTGATTCGATCGTCGGTAGTAAAGCTTTTCGGGAGTTAGCAACTTCTAGACTTGGAATTGGATTCATGAAGTTTTGTTCTTCATTTCTACACATACATACTAGGCTTTGGTGAATTGTATCTCTGATTTACTAATGCTAAAGTTGTTTATTATATCATATATGTGTGTGTGTGTGTTAGTAAGAAATTAAGACGAATCTGTATATCGATATGTTATTACATTTGGATGGTTGGATATATGTGCTTATATATAGTTAAAAAATTATATGTAATGTATCATATTGCTCACGTCCCGATATTAAAAAAACATTTTTTTAGAAATTAAATTATATATATAAATAAATAATATCTTTTTTAATTAAAAAATTATACACAAAATATAATACATGTTCTATGTTGAAGTAATTTTTTTTGTTAACATACAAATGCTCTCGAATAAAAAAAGATTTGTTTTATTTATATAAATCGTACACAATTTTATATACCTTTTTTAACATAAAGTTAGTTTATGCTATTAATATTATATATATATATATATAATATAAAATACAAGTGCAAAACTTTACACAAAGCATATTATCATTTTGCTTTCGGATTAACTTTTTTAAATTAATTCTAAATATTTTCTGTTCCAATTTTTTTTGAAAAGTAAATAAATTATTTAACAGTTCAAAACCGAAACAAAAAATAATACTATTATTTTCTAACTTCTCAACTAAGAGTAATATATATAATTATTAATTAATTTTATACATATTATATTGTTTTATAAGTATTTATATATATTTATATTTATACGTATTATATATATATGTATATATAATTTTAGATAAAATTTTTTATAGCTTTCGAACTATGTATAAAATAATTATATATAGAAATGTATTTTATATTTTAATATTGATACATTTTGTAATATAATTATATTTTGTATACATATTTTTTTTATACAAGTGCATTATTAAATACTATTTTATAATATATATGCATATATGTGTGTGTGTGTTTATTTATATTATTTATATATACACATATATACATTTAGACAATGTTATGGGCATTTGGGCCGAAGAGGTTTAAGCTTGAGGAGATGGGCTAAGATGGAGGAAAATGAAGCCAGAGATGACGAGTGAGGCTATGTTGATGAGGTAGATAGAAGGAACAAGGTAAACGTCTTTTGCAACACTTCGTCTGATGGTCCTCTAACCTGCTCTACCATATGGATCCACAAACACGTGCTTGATTCGTTTATCCTTTAGTTGCAATGTTCGGTGATAAGAACACACCAAACAAGAATTCATGTTCGGTAGTCCCACCACCGAACAGAAATTCCTGTTTGGTAGGTGGTAAACCGGATAAGAATTCTTGTTCAGTGCAATGTACTACCGGACATAATATTTTGCCTAGTGGTGTATACACCAAAAAAATTTCTGTCCGGTATAGATCAAAGCTGAACCAAGAAAGGGGAAGTAGCACCGAACCAAGGAAGTTTATGATGTAACTCGATTAAAAAAATGTTTGTATCCATCTACCGAACCAACTACCACCGAACGGGGCATTTAAGAAAGGAAATCTGGATATAAAAGGAAATTCTAGATCATATCAACTATATATGGAAATATACCGAGCATGCTATATATGGAAATTACCTATTTTACCAGGATAACCTCCCAACCTCTTTACTTTTATAAATATCCAAGCTTCTACAGCCATGGGAACAACTTTTGGAATAGCGAGACTTTGTCAAACAATAATAACCGAATAGAGCCTAATGGCTCCAATATTTGATAACACATCGCTATATTTTACATTCAAACACTTATAAAGCTGAAATATAAGAAAGGAAATAAAAATGAACAGTGGATGTAGTCCTCATACGGCTGAACCATTATAAATCCGTGTGTACTTTGTTTTCTTTGCTCCTTCTTTCTACTTGCTTCATTATTATAATCTCGATAGGAGGTTTTTGTCGAATTTTCATCCAAACATTTTGGTTCTTTCACCAAGAACTTGATTCTTAGCATGCCTCCTAAATATTATAGCATGGCTAGTGCTACCATTAGGAACACTAAACAAGCAGCTACCAATCAAGATAACCATTCATCAAGTACTCTAGGACCACACACTATCACCAGTGGTGACTTAGATAGAGTTATGGCAGATCTTGACATGTGGTTCACTACGTAGCAATATGCAACCATGGACCAAATCATTACATCTTTGGGGCAGAGCAACCTACCGCACACAAAACTGAAGTGAGAGGGAGATCCAAGACAAGGGGATCCATGGGCGAAGGAGATCATACTCCGACTAGGGATTCGATCAAGAAAATTGAGGAGCAAAGCGAGTGAACGTCGAGGAAGCAAATCGAGCAAGGATTCAAACCAAAGCCACACCCAAGGACTGGTTTGACACCAAGCTGACTAGGGGAGGTGGTGGACCAAGGCCGGCTGTGGCTGAGCTTTCTTGATCGCTCTCCTATCATAATAGAAGCGGTGGATGAGGAAGCAGAACTTACCATCGGGAACAATCCCAAAGCCGAGAGTGGAGTCGGGATCCTAGAATAAGTCATCATAGAATAAGCAAAAGGAGTCCTTCATCTTGAAGGGAGAGGTCAACCCAATTCCATCATCCCTCGAGTCGGAAGACCGGATGGCACAAATCATAAGGGATTTTGTGTGCCGTGAACAAATTGAACATAGAATTGGAGCAAGGGTTGGTAGCCTATTTTCCATAGAGATAGAAACTGCCCGAAATCCTAGGAGTTTCCGAGTGCTTACCATGGATCCCTACCAAGATCTGACTGATCCGATAATACATCTGCAATGGTTTAAGCAACACATGTTGATGGGTGGAGTGATGGGGGAAGTCTTGTGCAAATGCTTTCCCTTGTTCCTATCAGACTTAGTGATTATGTGGTTCATCCGCCTTCCTCCTGGCTCAATCCACTCATGGGAAATGTTGAAAGAAAGGTTCAATAGCCAATTTCGAGTACATACAGAGCAACCCAAGGATCTGTATCATTATCAGATTTGAAGCAAAGAGAGGATAGAACACTGCAGCCGTACTTAGCTCGCTTCAATGTCACAACCGCCAGCATCCAGAATGATGATGAGTGACTAACTCTCATGTTACTATGCATGGGGGTGTGCGCACCTAGATACGAAAATGGCCTGGGGACTAACTAAAGAGAAACTAGCCACCTTGCAATATTTCTTTTATAAAGCTATGAAGTACATACGGCTGGAGGAGGCCGCAGCAGGACGATAAGATGGAACTGCCGTCAAACCATTAGAGGCATTCAATACTGCGAACACCATGGTTAAAGTTTGTAGAGGTGGTTATGTCGAGAAAAAGTAGGACGATAATCAAAGCAGTCCTAGCGGAAAGAAAAAAGAACAAGAAAGGTTTAAGCCTAGAATGAGGTTCGATACTTACATAGATTCGAATGATACCATGGAAAACATCTACCTTGCCACACAAGTGGAACTTAAATATAGTAGGCCTCCATCGAAGAAAGACTAAAGCTGAGATGAATATGGGAAAGTATTGTAGATTTCATGAATTCCATGAGCATAACACCAATGAATGTCGTCATCTGCGGGATATTATAAAAGAACACATTAGGAAGAAGAAGTTGGAGAGGTATGTCAGGAATCCAAACGCTCCCCTGTTGCCAAATAGTAGGCCACAAAGCAGATCCCTCCTAGAAATGAAGGGGAAGGAGCTAGTGCTAATCGTGAGAAGGATGGGAGATTAGTAATTAATACCATGATGGGAGGACCATATATAGCCGATAAAAGTTGGGTCGAAATGGAAAGATGTAAAAATCTTTAAAGAACGGAGCTTTCGCATACACTATGGACGAGGAGCAAAAAGCTATGACCCCTCATCAAGAGTAGGAGGAGATAATCTTTAACGATAGTGATTTGTAGGGAAATCAGTATCTACGTACGGATTATATGGTTATTTCAGCGATGCTCGGTCCGGCGGAGGCACATCGTATTCTGGTAGATAGAGAGCGTTCGATAAACATCCTGTTCAAGGATGAATTTGACATGATGGGATTATCTATGAAGGATGTCACACCATGTAACCAGCAACTCCATGATTTTATAGGAGAAGGTAAAATGCTCTTGGGAAGGTTGGATTTGTTTGTCAAGCTTGGAACCCATCCTAGATCAGCCATACGAAAGCAAACTTTTGTTTTGGTGGACGTGTTCTCTACGTACACTGCCCTTCTAGGGTGACCTTCCCTATCAGACTTCCAAGTAGCAGTGGCTCAGTGGTGCCTAATCATGAAATTTCCTATGGCTAACGGAGTAGGGGCGGTAGAGGGAAATCAGGATGCTACCAGAGAATGTTACGTGGTAGAGCTTTCAGAAAATAAACGGTTGCAAAAAGGGAAGGGCACAGAGGTCGCACTCTATGCCAAAAAGGAGGTCCCCCAATCGGGTTTATAAGCGATCCTTATAATGAACTTAACCTAAGATATGAAGGAGAGGTAGTCGCAACTAAATCCGAAGAGGCGGTAGAGTTTGTGGAAGTAGATAGCAATGACAAGATGAATCAGATCTACACTTGAGCTAGATCTAAAGATGTGTTAATAAGATTTTTGCGGGATAATCAGGATGTATTTGCTTAGTCTCATGTGGATATGTGTGGAATCTCCTCCTCGATCGCTTATCATACTTTGAATATTGACCTAAGAACGCCCTTGGTAAAGTAGAGAAAGAGAAGCTAGGCCACGAGCACTCAGTTGCCCTTAATGAAGAGGTAGAAACTTTATTAACTAATGGGTTTATCAAGGAGTTTCAGTATCCCAAATGGATAGCAAAATAGGTCTTGGTGAGGAAGCCGAATGGGAAATGGTGGACGTGTATCATCTTATCTAACTTGAATGATGCATTACCTGTTGAATCCCTAAGGATTGCTTTCCACACCCGATAATTAATCAATTAGTAGATGGAACCATGGGACACGAACTTCTATCTTTTATGGATGCATACTCTAGGTACAATCAAATTGCTAGCATGTCCTAGACCAGGAACACACTAGCTTTATTGCCGACTTGGAAGTCTATTGTTACAAGATTATGCCTTCCGGGCTTAAGAGCACAGGAGCAATGTATCAATGCTTAGTTAGTAAGATGTTTGCAGGTCAAATTGGAAGGACTATGGAAGTATGTATTGATGACATGTTGGTAAAGTCGAAAAAGGCGCAAGATCACATTTCTCACCTGAACGAGATGTTTCAAATCCTACGAAAGTTTGGGATGAAGCTGAACCCACTAAGTGTTCTTTCGAGGTTTCGTCTAGAAAGCTTTAAAAGACATTAAGATCCCCGAAACCCAAAAGGAGATGCAAAGCCTGAATGTCAAGGTAGCAGCATTGAGCAGGTTCATATCCAATGCCACTGATAAGTGTGTTCCATTCTTTGAAGGACTCAAGAAGGGGAAGGGAAATTTTACCTAGATGGATGAATGTTTAGCAGCATTTCTTAATTTACTAGAGCATTTTGCACATGTTATTTCTACACTAGCTGAAGGGGAGGATCTATATCTAAACTTAGCAATATCATCCTATGCGCTAAGTGTGTCATTGGTCCAAAAAGAAGATCGGGTGCAATGACTAATATATTATGTGAGTAAGCGCTTCACCGGTTTGGAAACTAGATATCCTAACTGAAAATGTTGGCGTACTTCCTACTAACCGCATCTCGGAAACCGCGGCACTATTTCCCGTCCCATCCCATCCGAGTACTAACAAACCAACCCTTGAGGCAGGTCTATCATCAGCTTAATACATCATGAAGACTTACCAAGTAGAGTATTGAGATGAGCCAATACAAAATTACCTATCATCCTTAGACGATGGTTAATGGACAAGCCCTGTCAGAATTTATTGCTGAGTTTACTATTAAGGATGATGAAGTGGAATCCCGGGAGGAAGAAGCTCTTAAATGGAGGATGTACATGGATGAAGCTTCCAAATAGCATGACTCTGGTGCAGGAGTAGTACTATTAACACTTGAAGGAAGGAAGCTAAGCTGCATCATTCATCTAGGATTCAAGGTGACGAATAACAAAGTTGATTATAAAGCACTGGTAGTAGGATTGAAGATAGTTAAAAAAGTAGGGATAAGATCATTATGCATATACAGTGACTCTTAGTTAGCCGTAAATCAGATGCTAGGGGACTTCCGGGCTAAGGGAGAATGTTTGGCGGTCGATCCGAAGAAGATGAAGGGCCTACTAACGAATGAAACATTGTGTGATAAGATATATACCATGAGAAGAAAACCGGGATGCAGACGAGTTGGAAAACATGAACGAAGCCAAGGAAGCCAAGAAGGTCTTAAGGAAAGCGCCTCACTTTGTCATTCAAGATGATATGCTATACTAGAGGAGATGTTCTAACCCGCTGATGAAGTACGTAGCCGAAAGAGAAACTAAGGAGGTATCATACTGTGGGGGGGCAAACATTAGCAAAGAAGGTGTTGCAGTATGGGTACTTATGGCTGACATTAAATCATGATGTGGTGGAATGCGCTAAAAGGTGTGACAAATGTCAACAATTTACAAAGATCCCAAGATTTCCTCTGACCAAACTGACTCACATGGCTAGCCCTTGGCCTTTCATGGTCTGGGGAATGGACCCGATCAAAAAACTTCCTATGGCTAGGGATGGAGCTAAGTATGTTATAGTGGCAGTTGGCTACTTTACTAAGTGGGTCGAAACTGAGCCACTCACTAAGGCATCGTCAGCCAATGTCAAATTTTTTTGGTTAGGAATGTAATATGTAGGTACGGAGTCCCTCTTTAGATTATTTTGTATAATGGGTTGTAGTTTGACAGCGAGGAGTTTACTGAATTTTATTGCATACATGGAATAAAGAAGAGTTTCTCTATAGTGGTATACCTATAAACTAACCGACAGGTGGTAGCGGTCAATAAAGTTCTGAAGTCCCTTATAAAAAAGCAGTTTGAAAAGGCAAAAGAGGCATGTGTGGATGAGCTTCCTCTAGCACTGTGGGCTTATCGTACTTCTTTCAAGATGGCAACATGATATACTCCCTTCTCCATGGCTTATGGGTTGGAGGCGATGTTACCAGTAGAAACAGTAGTGCCATCATATAGAAGAATTTATTATGACCCGAATGAGAATGAAGAGCTGTTTAATATGTCATTGGATTTGATTGATAAAAGGCATGAAGAAGTTGCTTTAAAGATGGAAGCACAAAAGCGAAGGATAGCCAAATAATACAATTTGAAGATCAAGCACAACACACTCAAAGAAGGGGACTTAGTGCTAAGACGGGTATCCCTTAGAATGTGGAAACTCTACCTAATTTGGGATGGACCGTATGAAATCCACAAAGACTAGGGCAATGAGCTTTCACCCTCAGCATGATAGACGGGGTTGTATTCAAAAAAGCTTCGAACACGTAGACTCTTCTATTGGAACTGGACCAGCCTGCAGCGGAATTGATGAGTAATTTCAATTTTTTTTACCATATTAGATCTTTATTGAGCTAACGAAGTCTAATTCATTTAGATCATTTCTAAATTTTTTTTAAATAAAATCATTATTTTATTCAAATTTATAAATATACTTGTATCATATACACTTGTGAGTGTGTATATGTGTAACATAACAAACCGTGCAAGGTATAACATGCACGTGTATAAGTCCGAAGATTTACACTACAAGAGACATATTAGCTCATCTAGTATATAAATATATCGTCCAAATTTATGTTCATACACTTTAATTTATGTATATACAAATATTACAAATACATACATACATATATATACTTTATTTTGAATGATTATATATATATATATGGAACTTATAAAATATATGTATATAAAACACTTAAATTATACTATAAAGTTTAATTATTTATTTTGTGGTAAAACCAAAAAGTAAATTAATTTTTTTAATAATATATATATATATATTATAAATAGTTTAATAATAAACATATGTGTATATATATATTTATATGTATTAAAATGTATGAATAAAACATATATATATATATATAATATTTATATTAACATACATACATACATACATACATACATAATACTTACCTAATAATGCTCACTACAAAATTAAATATGTTTTTATTTTTTAAATTTGATTTAAAATTTCCAATTTGAAATAAAATAATCATTTTATATATAAAATTATGTTTTGAAATTATAATTATTTTTTTAATATTTTATAAAAAATCTAGAAGATATTTTTTCATTTTAATATTTCAAAATATATTTTTTAATTTAAAAGAAAATTTAAAATTAATTTTAACTTTCGGAGTTTATATTAATATTTAATTACTATATATATGTATAAATATATATAAACATTAATTTTTTTGCATTTTTATTAGGTGTAAAAATAATTTATAAAATTTAAATTACATTGTATATGATATAGTTATTTATCTAAAGATCTATTTAAGTGATTTGAATTAATTACTATTTATATATATATATATTAAAAAAAAAATTTGTGCCAAAAGTATATCAGGTCTAAAACTATCTGTATGTAATTTGAAAAAATATTTTGTATAGAATGTAGTTTAGTATTTAAATTATAGAGTTTATGTTATTTAAATTATGTATATTAAATTTATTTAAATAATAAAATACAATTTTTTTATGTTAAGTCATGGGCATCATGGCATATATATGTCAAGAAATTCTCTAGTATTTCTCTACTATTTTATAAGGAGCCATTGTTTATGTAAACAATTCTCTAATATTTCATAAATACATGAGAAAACCTCAAACAACCATTTAGTGATATCTATTTGGAATTGATATTTGCTTCATGTATCAAATACATAAGCAAATCACGATATCATAGGCTACACAACATTTATGATAATTTCTATTGCAAATGCGTAAGGAATCCATCTTACATATTCCATATTAAACATTTTAATAATGTGCCTTTGCATATCGATTAGGGCATTCCTAATATCTTTTATACTTACTATAAAAGACATAATTTATAAATCCATTGTCGAGTATTAAGACAACAAAAGCTGATTCTAACACAAGTACATTGTTAACAATCAGCAGTATGTTATTTATTTATGGTTTAGAAATATCTATGTATCTTTTAACGTTCTTTCTCATGAATACAAGCTTCCTCTACATTTTGACTGATAATCAAACTATGTGATACATCTATCAAAACACTTGTTCAATTTTGATGCTTTTTAGAATGATACTTTCGTATCTGTTCTCTTGTCGTATACAAAAACCCACAAACTCAATATCGCTCTCACTTACTTTGAGACACTTTGGTTGTTATGTCCAAAAAGGCTAGTCTAAATCTATATTCAGAATATATGTTTCAACACACATATACACTAAAACATAAAGTCATACAAAGCGATAATTTTTTGAGTAAAATCCAAACCAACTTGAGCACATCGAAGGTGAATCTGTTACGTTAATTTTAACAATCGAAATTCACAGTAATATTCTTATCAATGCAACTCACTATATTCCAACTACATTTGTCTTTCTCATAAAGATACATTTGCAGCCGATGGATCATATCCCTTCGGATACAACTATCAAAATCATATCTTGATAATGTACTTGGAATTTATTTTGGATTAGCGCATCTTACCATATCATCGAGTCAATACTTTTGATGGTTTAATTGAACAACCGAGGTTATTTTTTCTTGATTAATAAGAAACTTATAGTTTCTATTTAATGTACAAGAACACTCATTAGATGTTCTAATGTATTTGTGTTCATTTAGGTCCGGTCAATTTCATTTCAACTCTTGTAATCAGTTTTATTATTAGACCATATCAAAATTCATTTTATATCAATAATTTCTTAAAGACATTCCTTCGCTAAAAAGTTGGTATTTTTTGAAACTATAGTTGTTTCTCAATGCAACGGAATGGGCATTCATAACCATTTTATGAATTTCCTTGTATAAAACTGATTTTGCATTATTCCACAATATATTTATGTTCACAACATAAACTAGTCATCTAATGACTATTGTTTCCAAAATTCCCTTAGAACGATTCATACAAGATCCCATACTTACAATTATTACGTGCAGTCTTTTAACTCACACAACCTATCAACTCCTTGGCATAGGATATGTAGGCATTTCTTATAAACCCTTATCGTATATGGTTTTTGAACTATTCTTTGGATGATAACAATTTTAACCTTGTGTGCTGCACTTAAGTACACATCTTATAAATTAAACTTCACTCATCATTAATCATGCTTTGTCCAATAAAGTTCGATTATTCCTTATCAATACATCATTATGTATTAAAGGAATGAATGACTTTTGATAATGAACCTTTATTCATATTAGTTACATATAAAACTCTTTCTAATATACTCACCCATTCAATCAAATCGAATCATTTCTATCGCATGTTATACTATTTACTTTTGTTTTATATTCTATGAGCTTATCATAGGCTTATACATGCATATTAAAAACACATGTCATGTCTATGATAACTAATCGATGAATATGACAAAGTATATGGAATCATTTTGGTATTGATAGACTTACGATTGCATACATCTATATGTATCAATCCAAAGAGTTTATCAACCCTTATGATGCTCCTAATTAATGGATGATGCTCCTAATTAATGGGTACATAGCCCTTAATTGTTTGAGATATAATTAACTAGTATCGAATGATTCATAATCATATAATAAAAATTATTTCTCAAAACTACGGCTATTACTTTTGTTTTGTAAATATTACTGGGTATGTTTTAGAAAACAAATTTTGTAACTTGATGTAATCAATAAGTGTTACATGGCACTGCCCCACTATATCCGTTATTACTATAATAGCGTACTGAATTCAGAGGTCTATCATTCACTTAATATATATTATTTATTTCATATACTGAAACTAGTTTACAGTGACAGATCAGCTCCGGGTGGATCTAAAGTCAAGGATGCACTAGAGACGAAGTGCTGAGAAGATAGTGCTTCACTTGTCTCGTTAATTGTTAAGGTTTTTCCTTTTCTTTACGGGCTTATGTATGGAGGGAGCCTTGCTTTTCCCGATTGAATGCCCAACAGCTAAAAGCCCGAGCTATCTCAAATTCGCATCTGTAAGCAGAAGAGGAACCTCCCTGAATTCCACAGGAACTTTTTGTAAGTTTCTCAACATTTCTTTCAAGTTGTCTCCTGGGCAGCTCTCACCAAACCTGAAGAATAAACCAGAAAAGGAGGGAATTAGTGGTTGGCACAAAGTTGCTTGGGAAAATGAATGAATGAAAATAGACAAGCAAGACAACTCACATCTTGAGTGTCATTGATGAAAGCATGATGAGTCATCTCAGATGATACTCTCTCTTAAACATGCTATACTTCGAGTATAAGTCCTCCACTGGTTTAAACTTGATCCTCATTTCAAAGTAGCTGAAAGAAGAGTATTTTGCTTTGCTTTTGATCGAATAAAGGAACCCGATCTGCCGATGAGTAGGAGCAACCTGAAAATCCCTCATAAAGATGGCACAGAGGCTAGTCATGATGGCATAACCATTATGTTGCAGCTGAAAAGGAGCAATTTTTAGGTACACCTAGAACCCCGTGATCCACTAAGAAAGAGGGGGCAGGGCCACCGCCATGTAGTGGTACCTCAAATTGGCTATGTGTCCTTCTGTTGGGGCATGAGCCCATTGTTTGGAAGTAGGCAAGGCCATATTGTCTCTAGGAAGATCGTGTGTAGCTGCAATTATATCCAACTGCTTAGCAGTTGGAGTGGAAGCTACGGACTTGATGGGATCAACCAGCAGTTGTGATGGTCCATATCCATAAACTAGAGAGCGAGCAAAGATAGGCTGACTGATCTGACACCCTGATGGCATAAGATCCAGAGGAGCAGAAGAAGATGGAGACTAGCCTCTAGAAGCACTCGTCGAGCGAGTCTTGCAACGACCCGACATACTTATCTGATACAACAACTTATCTCACGTACTATCATAGAGTGTGCATGTTCTCAGTTGTGTATGCTCATATGCAATAGAAAATACAATAAATTATTAGACAACAACCACCGAATAAATTTCCCTCATAGTCTTGAAATACAACATGTAATGTTGTGGGAAAATTCCATGTGCGTAGCCTAAGTGTGCTTCACCTCCCTTATGGAGGCATTCGTGTTCGGTCCGTGCTTTCTTGACGATTATACCCACTGAACAAACCATCTGCTCAGCTTTCACTAGAGACCCTTATTCTCCTTAAGTTAAAAGCATGTAATTTATAGTCTAAACTCGTCAAATTAAAAAAATGCCTCGACCCCTAGAGTCTAACAAGAACTGAACAGCTAGAAAGCCTAACCTCCCAACACTATAACGAACAAATATAAATCATAAAAAGTAGATTAAAGGAACTTTAGAGATGATTAAATTACTAATGGAAGACTTATAGTAGTATATTGCAAGTAGAGACGATGATTGCAACAACTTGGAAGTGCTCGAAATGGAATCAACATAGCAACAGCTTTGGGAGACGAATATGCGCTAGAAAATGAAAAGGTCCAGAAAATGAACATGAGTGTTTGGTTAGAAGAAGGCATAACCCTTATATAGGGAAGTGACTATGTTCATTATCGAATAAGTGTGACTAAACACGAAACATTATTTAGCAAATCTCCATAAACCAAAAATACCGAACAATGACACATCGAGTCCACCTTTAGCACCAAACCAAGTATGCTGAACTGGAGCGAATGTAAGACCAAGTGCTCGTAATTGATGGTGGGTTTCATAGTTGAAAAAATCACTCATAAAAGGCACCAAATAAAGCTCACTCTGTATTTTACAAACCGAGCTTTGGGGGGCAAGTGTTATTGGAATTTGCGCCCAAGAGATTTAGTCATGAGGAGATGGGCTAAGATGAAGGCAAGGGAAGTCAAAGAGCTATAGAAGAAGCAAAGCAAGGCTAAGTTGATGAAGTAGATAAAAGGAACAAGGTAATTTTATTTTCCCCAACCTTGGTCTGGTGGTCCTCTATTCTACTTTGGCCGTTGGATCTACAAACACTTGCTTTGTTCGATTATCCTTTGTTGCTCTATTTGGCGATAAGAATACACTGGACACGAATTCCTATCCTATAGTCCAACCACCAGAAAGGACTTCCTAATTCAGTAGGTGGTACATCAGATAAGAATTTTGTCTGGTGCAATGTACTATCGAACAGAATATTATGTCTAGTGGTGTATACACTAAACAAAATATTCCGTTAGGTACAGATTCAAAGCCGAACCAAGAAGGGGAAGTAGCACTGAACCAAGGAAGTATATCATAGAAATCGGTCAAGAAGACTTCTTTATTCATCTACCGAACCAACTACCACCGAACAAAGTCGCTTCGGCCGAACTGAACATGTGCATTTAAGGAAGGAAATCAGGATATATATGGAAATATACTAACCGAGCATGCTATACATAGAGTTTACTTAATTTACTGGGGTGACCTCCCTCTTCACACCTATAAATGTACAAGCTTCTAGTAGCCATGGGAACAACTTTTAGAACAGTAACGCTTCGTCGAATAGGAATACATGAATAGGGCCTATCGACTATAATACATGCCGTTGTATTTTACATTCAAACACTTGTGAAAGCTGAAATATGAGAAAGAAAGTAAAAATGAATAGTGGACATAGGCCCGTTATGGCTGAACTACTATATATATGTGATACTTTACTTTCATTGCTCATTCTTTCTATTTTCTTCGTTACTATAAACTCGATAGGAGGTGTTTGTTCACTTTTCTTGCAAAAAGATAACATATTTGTATATGAGAGGGGCTAAAATGCCCATTGTGGTGTAAATAACAACATCTGTACATGGGTATGTCAGACCATGTACACATTACCGTGTTGCACGTGCACGTACACACATATTTGTATATGATACATATATACACTATATAATACAAAATATATATAAATATAACTATATTTATGAATTAAATAAAATTTTGATTTTATTTAAAAAGAAAATTTAGAAAATTTCTAAATAAATTTAGACTACATAGGCCCAACAAAAACCCAAAAGGTAAAAAATTTTTTACCCAATTACTTAGCTACGAGCTGGCCTTGTTTCAACAATCACTGCATGCGTTTATAACTTTTATATTCACCCTTTATTAAATTCTAATTGTGTTCCAATAAAAAAATCTTAGTAACTAACATTTCATAAATATTAATTAATTTAAGTAATTTACAACAATTTTAAATTAACTAAAATGTGTTGTTATTTGGAGTATTGATTATTTTAGTTGTGCAACTCAAAGGTGTAAATTAAGTCAACGATTAATACTGAACAATTCGAATATCAATTTTCACATGTCATCTTGGCTAGTGGTTTGACATTTTGACTAAATTTATCGCTTACACATCTTTCAGTAAAATCCAATTTCACTTGATCTATGCGGTACCCTATGGTAATGATTATTTATACCACCTCTACAATATCCCCTATTCTTCTGCCTAGTGATCGAGTGTGGTTGAGTGTTGTCAACTGTGAAACTGATAAATTTGTTAATAATGGTTTTGTTCAAGATAAAGAGAACTTTACTAAGTTGGTTACTAACTCTGTTGTTATGGCGAGTGGTGAGGTAGCGGCTGCTGCTGCTCTGTTGAATGTGGATGTTATGGGTAATGTTGCATCACCTTCTGTTAGCCCTATTACGCAGCCTATTCCTACCGAAATTCATATATAGTCAAGGGTAAATAATGCGCCTAATAAGGATCTTAGGTGGACCACTTTGTTCTCTTCCTTGCCGAGAAATGTGGGTGCGTTCGAACCCCATTCTTTTGATATGGTTGTTATTAATGGTGTATAGTTCCACCTCCGGAAGTAATTCAGGCTGGAATTGATTATTGGTCGGAGTATCTAGTTGGTTTCTTTCTGGACTCCAACCCGCCATATTTTATGGTAAAAGAACAATGCAACAAAGCATGGCAGTGAAGAGGTAGTCTCCTAGTCCACATGGGCAACTCTATTTTTTATTTCAAGTTTTTGAGGCCAGAGGAGCGTCTTCGCATTCTTAGTAAAGATCCCATCTTTATTAGTGGCAAACGTTTTATTGTCACTACATGGAGTCCCTCCGTTGGCTATGCCAGAGAGCAGGTATCATCTGTTCCAGTTTGGACATACTTTTCTCATATTCCCTCTGTTTTGGAACCTACGTTAGGTCTAAATTGGTTAGCTAGTTCAGTTGGGAAAGTGAAATGTTTTGGTGCTAATACCGTTGCAAGGGAAAAATTAGTATATGCAAAAGCTTTGATTGAAATAACTCCGGATAAACCTTTGCCGAATATGATTAAAGTTAAAGTGACTGAGGATCATATTGCAGAGATAGTTGTTCGATATGGTTGGAAACCAGATATATTTACGTCCTGTCAATCTTTTGGTCATCTCTCGGAAGCTTGTACTCATAAGTCCTCTATTAGACCTATTTCTGTTCCATCTCCACTTCCTTATCCACCGATTATGAAGTGGATTCCAAAAGTGCGCATTGTGCCTCCTTCTGTGCCTCCTATTGGCCTTTCTGATGAAGGTTTGGTTACTCATGTGATTCCTACCTCTGACCCTACTGATATTGTTGATCCCGTGCTTTCTTCTACGGCCCCTGCAACTGGTATTGAGTGGAATTCTGTTGTGAAAGCTATGATCCATGATCCGTCTGAGATGAGATATGATCATGCTCGTCATGACTTCCATATGTTTGTCAGTGATGTTGATGATGAATCCAGGCGTCTCCATTACTCTGTTGATGGAGATGGCCTTTTTCTTTAAGTAAAAGGCTCCCATGAGGCGCAGAATAGTTCTCTTCTCCTGGACGATAGATGGGATAGGAAATTATCTACTGTAGGGAATACCTTAGATTTATTCGAGATATTGCAACTCTCTTTACTGATTATTTGCATGTGTTAAACCCTGATGGAAGTGATTCCTCTTTCACTTGGGAGGAGGAGCCTATGGTATTTTAAGTTATTATAGTAGCTTAGGCCCTTTTGCCTAACTCCTGCTTTGTATTTTATTTTTTAGTAGTTGAGGCATTCTGCCTTGCTCTTGCATTAAACTTTTGGTGGTAATAAAGTGGACAGGCTACTTTAAATCCCGCTGGCTTTGCAAAAAGTGATTATTTATACCAATTCTCTTCATCAACCCTATATCACATTAGGACTTTTGGAATTTCATTTTGGTAAAAATTCCAATATCATCCATATTCAACTTGGCTAGTCTATAATCCAAGCCACCGGTTTAATAATAATATTTATTATTAACTCCACTACTTTGATAAGAGATTTTGGCTTTGAGTTGACTACATTTAACCATAACATTAACCCCATATAATCAAGGAGATGAATTCTCTATTTATTAATGTTTCACTTCCAATGCTTCAACTCAGACCCTAAATATTATTGTTGAATGAACGACATGCCATGATTTAACTATAATTAAAATGGAGTTTCCACGTTGAAATCCTACAGTATTCTCAAACAAAGGGAACTGTGTAACATCATCACTTCAAAATTCTCTATTTGACCTTAACTATATTTTCCTATAGAAAACTCTCGAGTAAGCCATTCCATAGTTATCCAATAAATATCAGTACGTAACCCCTTGTGTACCCAACAGCCATAAATATTACACAATACAACATTTGGAGAGCGTTACACACTCTAGTCTTAATGGATATATCGGTATCCCGTGTTGAATCATCTTGACTAGGAATATTTAAAATAATATTTTTTTAGTATGATAAATTTCTCATAATTACAACAAATTGTAATTGTTATCACATAACATATCATTAAACGTTTTCCATTTAATATGCTGTAAATTAAGTAGTTAATTAATTATATTATAATATAACAAGTATATATAATAGAAATAAAACACCTTTTATTTTTTTGAACAAGATTGGTTATCGAGTTAGATGTATGTAACAAATTACATAATTTCCCTAAAGGGCGTACCCCTAACTCTATCACCTTCTCTATCCGATTTCCCAGTTCTCACTAATTTGCACTTAAGAAACTCTCCTCTAAACAGCTATAGCCTCTTGGCCAAGCTATTCATAGTTTGCCATGACCTAGGCATTCATGAGTCGGACATAACCATTGTCAGGTTGGTTTTTAGGTTATATAAGAAGGCAAAGACCCGGTCGGCTATTACTGCCATCTTTAGGGGATCTATAGGCCCACTTTCTTCTATGGTATCCCATACAAGGTGACAGTTTATTAAGACCACTTCTTCTTTGTCCTGGTGACAATGAACCCTACTCTTATGACGCCGGCCTTTAGTGTCCTAGATATTCCATTCCAAAAACTTCAACCAGTTACTTGAACTTTTCATGGCTAATAGCTATATCTTATTGGTGCAATAACTCCTACTAGCACCAACCTAGGTGCGGCTATTTATGAGGACCACCAAGTAAGTTGCCAATGATTTTGACAGATAAGAAGCTATATTGCTCGGGGTTGTTTAGACCAAACAAGACCTTGAGGGGGTGTGAAGCTGTGGTTTGATCCCCAATCAAAAGACCGGCTAAGGCCATAAGGATGGTTATTGGGTATTCGGTGGTTCTAGGGATGGGGATGGATTTGAAGGATGAGAAGGTTACATAGTTTGACCTAGGCTGCATTTATGATGGGTGGGAGCCTTATAATCCGAGGTTTTTGGAGGATGTAGTGATCATGACTACATCATCACATAGTCTTTAGTACTCCTGAGACCTTCAAGGCAGAGAGGATGGCCATGTGGACATGGGAGTCAATTACATCGACAAGCACAGCTTCCTCTTTCAAGACCCATCCTGCCCGTGGGTCTCCAAACCAAGTAACACACACCTCCCTCCTTAGCACACAAACTTCCGACAGGACACGATCTGGTAGCAAAAGTATGGGGTCCCCTTGCCCTCCTTTAGCTAGGAGATGGCGGGGGAACTAGTCTGATGATAGAAGCTTTAATTTGTGTTGTGTTGTTTGTTTTCTTTGAAATTTACTAACTCTATTTTTTTGTTTTTTAGTGGTTTGCTTAAATTTTTCATAATTGGTGGATATAATTGGTTCTCGGGGGCTTCCCAACAAACACTACATGACCACCCCAAAGCACTACAACTCCACATCTGTAAACAACCCTGACCTAATAGTTGGGCCATTATAGGGGCTTAATTTTTCCCATAATTGATCTCGCGCTGCAATAATGACCTTTGGCATACGTAACCCACCCACTTGGGGCTATTACAAGTATAGATAGGGTGCAGTCTAAAAGGCCATACAGAGAGGTGGTGGAGAGTTCCAATGGTAGTTAGTTTGGGGTGTGGGTTTAACCATCCTAAAGGTAGTCGAGAAGGAGGATGATGTCGTCCTATAGATACTTGTGTAGTCACTAGCTGAGGTGGCCTCGGAGGCCCTATCTTAGGCGACCAACCTAGATATGGCTGGACCCTTACTCTTTGAAGGCGGTAGTGGACGCCCAGCTGAAGGACGCTTATTTGGTAAGGGTTCTCAAACTTGGCAGTTTTTATGGAACTCATACTTGGCTCAGTGTGTAGGTCAGACTTCACACTCTTTAAATCCATACATGCCTTTAAACTTGGAGGAAAGAGGTTGAAGACTAGTCAAAGCATCATTGATAGTCAAAGGGAAGGATTATGGAGTGCAAAAGGCAGGATCTTGAGGCCGAAGAGGTGAGGCATAAGGCGGAGCCAGCTAGAGACACCTCCATCCAGGAGCAATTGGAGGATAAGCTTAAAGGGGATCTTAATCAACTTCAAACATATTTGGAAGCTAGCTGTAAGGAGGAGGATGAGCTAGAGGAGGATGAGCTACGGGGTTCCCTGCAGCAGCATTTGCATTGTGTGACTCAGAGGGAGAACGTGACGATGAAAGCTTCCATGGAGGAGGAGTGGGACAGTAATGATGACGACATGCTAAAGATGATTTTTGATGCTAACTTCCAACTCCCTTTGGTCGTAAGCTTCCTCCCCTGGAAGACTATGCTGAAATCCACCGAGAGGTGGTGGTAGAGATGGTAGTGGTTGGCCATACTCCTCTATTCGTTATGACTTTAGAACAGATTGCTTCTTTGACCGATGCCTCCAATAGGCCATCCGTTGATGCTGTTTCGAAGGTGGAGAAAGAGATGACATATGATGATGATTGCCAAGTCGTCAGACACATCCGACCCATTGAGCCGAGGAGTAAGTAGCCTACTTTTTTTCTTTTTGGTAGTAGATTGTAGGTCGGACAGGGCCCAACTTTGAAATGATAAGCTTATGTAATAAAAAAATTATGATATGACTCGATTGTGTTCCATTTTGATGTTCTACCTTTCTTCTAATATTTTGCATGCATGCCTATCTATCATGTTTACTTTTTTATGATTATTTTATGTTCTACATCAGGTGGTTCTTGTGACCTTCGACTTTGCTAAGTAACACAAAGGCTTAGGCATTTATGCACAACATAGCAAACAAGTAAACAAAAAAAAGACATAACAAGCAAACATACAATAGGCTAATCTTTTGCCAAGACTGTCTGTCCAGTTGTACTAAATTATCATGTGCGGGAGGACATGAGTCTATGATTTGATACCCTTTGGTGGTTGTCACGCTCTCATGTCGTTGACTTGCCTTTTATGTATTTATGGGCCGTTGGGGAGCCCGGCTTCACTATGATAAGGCCACCCTAGGCATTTGGGATGGCTAGCACTATGGATGCCAGATTCAAGATTATAGCATGTGTATCTTCCCCATCTTAGCAGTAGTGCCCCACCCGGATAGAGGGATGTAACATCCCCTATTTTGAGGCTCGAAGCTAAGCGCTACATATGCTGCAATCATCTATAGTATAAACTTTTGGCGAAAAAATATGGTAATGTTAATGGTAGCTGCTATCCCGTCTTTTGGCAAGGCCGTGATACCAAGAACTTAACTGGAAACTAAGGACAGACCGTCCCGAAGATTGGTTATACGAAGGCTCACTATGGATATCGATGAATTTTGCCCAAGTTCGGGTCGAGCTACAATTGACAAGACATGACAAGCAAAGCTATAAAAGCCAACGTTCCAAATTTCGAGTCAATCCGAGTTCGTATGCTCAAGATATGATCAATACAAGTCAAGGAAGCCAACTCGTTCATACCCATCACTTCGTATCGATCAGGCCACATCGATCATTTCGCATCGGTCGATTTCGTATCCATCACATATCTATCTATTCGTATCCATCGCCATGCAACCATCTTGTTCGTATCCATCGAAACAGTGTCCTTCGTATCCATCAGCAGACAGGCTCACTTCGAATCGGTCGGCTATTGTCTACTACGTATCCATCAACTGCAACATGAGTGTCTAGTTTGTATCGATTAAGTTTCGACACGCTTCGTATCGATCAACCACAAGTCGATACGAAATCAACATTTCCCATCGATACAAAGTACAATGCAATCGATCGATACGAATAGAACAATGCAATCGATCGATAAGAACAAGGCTGCGCAACTGATCGATACGAACAAAGCAATGCGACCGATCGATACGAACATGAACAATTATGATTGATACGAACGAGGCAAAAACCTTGGAAATACTCGGTCGATTCGGCACGAAATGTGGATCGATCCTAGAAACTAGCGCCACGTCAACTCACAGGCACATGCTCAGACTGATACAAACAGATCGATATGAAGGGTATTGATGCAAACAAAACAGCCAACCGAAAACTCGAATTTGCATCGATTATAACTCACTACCTACAAGTCGAAATTCCACCAAATATTCACAGGAGCTTACATACAACCTAAAGAATGTTCATGCCCAATTTCGACTCAATTGGACTAGATCTTGATCGATATGAAATTTGTTCGTATCGATCACGGATCGTGTGCAAATCATGTGGGATCGATCGCGTGGGCCCACCCACGTGCCAGAAGAGGTCTCCCGAGATTTGAGCGAGATATTTGCAGCCTACGCCTATAAATAGCATCCCAGAGCCTACATAAAAGAGATCTTTTGGCTCTCTGACGTCCAGACTCTGCCAAATTCACCGTTGTACTCGAATTTCACTGTTTTACTCGAGATTTACTATTGTAATCAGCTGTAACCAGCAAAAAAACGTTAATAAAGATCAATCATTTCATAGTGGGCGTAGGCAACACGCCGAACCACTCTAAATCTCTGCGTTCTCTTGCTGTTTTTCTGATTATCGTGTGAAGTGTTTGTTAGATAATCCTCTTTTTACATTTATTTCTTCATTTTATCTCTTCAAACCCTTCCGAAGAGTGTTGTGCCCAATTTTGGTACAAACACTTTGGTGCTTTCACTGAGAAAACACATTTTTTCTTCTGCTCGTTGGATCTACTATCGATATCGGATTGCACAAATCTTAGAAGAAGATCCAGATCTCAAAGATTAAAGTTCTTCCATCCTATTCATATTTTTCATCAAGTCTAGGAAAGAGCTTCGCTATCCATCATGGTTAACACAAGGACTACTTCTACAGCTGCAGATCTAGAAGGATGGGACAGACAGAATCCCGTACAACCACTTCCAACCGTCCAGAATGCTTCCGGACCATCAGATCTGCAAGGCCCTGATACTAGGGAAGAATTCCAAATGCTAATGCAAGAACTGACTTAGAGCCGCCAACAGCTCACTCAATAGCTCCGTGCTAATGCGGAATTGACCAACCAGCTAAACTGTCAAAGACGAAGGAGATCCAGAAGGGATCAGGCTTCCTATTCATCCACCGAGAGTTCAGCCTCTTCTGATTACCATCACAGATCCACACGCCTGCGACTGGATGGAATTTACACACAAGCCATTGGGCATCAGCATACATTGAGTCTTGGGCAATCGAGAGTTGGCCCATCAACCAGCCATCAGACTGGACCCTCCTCTCGAGAAGGCACTACCTCATACCACATAACCGATAACCGTACTGCCACAGCTACTGATTTGGGAGTTGACGCTCGGAACCGAACGGATCCGACCCACCGCCAACGTAACCACACTCCCGAACCTTACGTCCTCGAAGATGTAGAACCAAGGAGGCGAGACATGGATGGTCGACAGCGACCGGCCCCTCCTCGCATTGTGGAACCCGACCACACCTTGGCCCAACCTGCTCAAAATGTCCAGATGCCCGACATACCGACGATGATCTGTCAGATGATCCATGAGAGTCAGGGTCTTAGCAATGACGACTGGGGAATCTCCCGGAGTCATACCCCGTTTACTGATGAGGTACTCTATGCTGAACCACCTCGGCGATTCAAGATGCCAACTTTACCCGTTTATGAAGGGAGCTCGGATCCTAATCAACATATCCTGAAGTATGAATGGTCGAT
This sequence comes from Allium fistulosum, assembly GCA_030737815.1. Taxonomy (NCBI): domain Eukaryota; kingdom Viridiplantae; phylum Streptophyta; class Magnoliopsida; order Asparagales; family Amaryllidaceae; genus Allium; species Allium fistulosum. Next base: position 335,940,329 of record CM060906.1, read on the forward strand.
GAATGCTGCATGAGCTAATGATGCAGTCAAGTGCTGAAGCTTCCTGATCTCTATAGGGGCATAGCGACTATGTGGTTTACCCGACTGCCACCTCGATCCATCTCATGTTTTGATCAGTTGGCAACAAATTTTATTGAGCAATTTCGTATGCATGTTGCAAGACCGAAGGATGTTAATACTTTATCTAGTGTCACTCAAGCTCCTGGAGAGACACTCAGGCGTTATTTAGAGAGATTTCCTGCTGCATGTGCTGAGATCAGCAACCCAAATGATAACTCCATTCTAATGGCATTGACTAAGGGGATTGATCCCGATTCCGAGTTCGGCAACTGGTTGGCTGGAAAACCCCCTGCATCATTGGACCATATCTATTCCAAGACAGCCCAATTCTTGAGAAGGGAGGATGCGAAAGAGTCTAGGAAGAATGATGATGCGGGGCCTAGTATGGAAGGAATTCAGAGCAATATCGGTGTTAAACAATCCGAGGAAAGCTCCGGGAAAGTACAATTGAACATTCAGAATAAACAAAATCAACAGAAAGGCAATGATAACCAAAATAGAAAACGAGATCAGCACCGTGGTCCACGACGTAGGGCTCCTATGTTTGATAATTATACTCCTTTGAATACGTCATTGGAGAATGTGTATCTACAGACCTGCAATACTATTCAGTACAAGAAACCTGCTCCGAAGCACTCATCGGAGAAATAGATTCAGACAGTGAAATTTTGCAGATTCCATGAAAGCTATGGCCATAACACAAATGAGTGCCATCATTTGCAGGATTTCATTGAAAAGTTGATACGTGAAAGAAAGTTGGAACAGTTTGTGCGGGCGCCGCAATCAGAAGGTGCGGGCCCATCGAATCAGAACCATACACCGAATCAGGAAAGACAGGAGGAACCCGCTCGTACTGGCGGGAGGTTGGTGATAAATACCATTAGTGGTGGACCTCATCCAGTAGACCGAAGCTTGAAGGAAATGGAATCGTATTCCAATTCTATCAGGCATGCGAGCTTCAAGTGTTGTAGTAGTTTGGAAGATGGGGCTCCGGCCAAGCAACAAAAGATGATGACTGATGACATCGTCTTCCGAGACAGAGACGCCGATAGGGTCGAAGCCCCAACCATCGATCCACTTGTCATATCAGCTCAAGTAGGTCCTGCTTGGATGAAGAGGATCTTGGTAGACAGTGGGAACTTTGTTAATATATTGTTCAAGCGAGCTTATGACCAGATGAAAATGGAGACTAATGATTTGAAACCTTGCCAGTATCATATCCATGGTTTCAATGGAAGTGCAACTATACCCACTAGAGTGGTGGAATTGCTAGTGGAATTAGGAATTGGAGAACGCCGGAGAGTCCGGATACTGCAGTTTGTTGTTTTGGATATAGACTCGCCATATAATGCTTTCTTGGGCCGACCGGCCCTAGCTGAGTTCATGGTTGCTATTTCCCCATGGTGTTTGACTCTAAAGTTCCCCACCAATCGTGAAGTTGGAGTCATTCAAGGAGAATAGTCTGCTGGACATGCCTGTTATGTTGCTGAGCTACGCGAGGCACAACGAAAAGAGAAAGGGAAGGGCACAGAGGAATTTCTCTACGTTTTTTTTGTTGATAATTGACAATTGACGCCTGTGCCTAGGCCTGGGCACCCCAACCAATTCCAAATATATCTTGACCCAAGAGACACCGAAAGTGAAGATGAAAGTGAAGACAGTCAAGCTTCTTCGGCCGAACTGACGATTGATGTCCCGATCGATGATAGCAATGATTCTAGAATGATAAAGATTGGATCTCAGTTAAGCCAATAAATGCAAGAGGAATTGGTTGAATTTCTCCGGGAAAACCTTGACGTGTTTGCCTGGACGCATTTTGACATGTGTGGGATCTCGTCGGACATCGCGAGCCACACATTGAACATTGACCCACGGCACGTCCCAGTCAAATAAAAAAGGCATGGTATGGATCCAGAGAGATCTGCCGCCCTTAAGGAAGAGGTAGACAAGCTTAAATCGAATGGATTTATTCGAGATGCATTATATCTGGAATGGGTGTCAAATCCTGTACTTGTCCGAAAGCCAAATGGGAAATGGAGAACATGTATCGATTACTCTGATCTGAATAAAGCTTGCCCTAAAGATAGTTTTCCACTTTCTCGAATTGATCAACTCGTAGATTCAACGGCCGGGCATGAAATCTTATCCTTCATGGATGCGTATTCCGGCTATAATCAAATACCAATGCACTTACCCGACCAGGAGCATACCAGCTTCGTAACCAATATGGGTCTTTATTGCTACAAGGTTATGCCTTTTGGACTCAAGAATGCTGGCGCAACTTATCAATAATTAATTAATCGAATGTTCGCCAATCAGATTGGGAAAACCATGGAGGTATACGTGGACGACATGCTAGTCAAGTCATGATTCTCCACTGACCACATCAGAGACCTGGAGTCAATGTTTAATATTCTTCGAGAATATAGAATGAAGCTTAATCCGTTGAAATGTCACTTTGGGGTAGCATCAGGAAAATTCCTTGGGTTTATCGTCAACGCTCGAGGAATCGAAGCCAATCCCGAAAAGATCTGGGTGATTAGAAACCTTGAAACTCCGAGAACTATAAAGCAAGTCCAGAGCCTCAACGGGAAAGTAGCAGCACTGAGCAGGTTCATTTCAAAATCTACTGACAAATGCATTCCCTTCTTCGATCTAATCCAAAAAGGGAAACAAAATTTTGAATGGACTACGGAATGTGAGGGCGCATTCTGAGCACTAATTCAACACCTCTCCACACCACCAATTTTTTCAAAGCCCATCGATCATGAGAAATTTTACATTTATTAGGCGGTATCAGAAAACACAATAAGTGTTTCCCTAATTCGGGAGGAAGACCAAATACAAAAACAAGTCTACTATATTAGCAAACGGCTAACCGGAGCTAAGAGAAATTATCCGAAGCTAGAGAAGTTGGCTTATTGCCTTGTTATTGCCTCAAGGAAGCTCCGACCGTATTTCCAGGCTCACCCAATCACCGTCTATACCGACCAGCCGTTACGATAGGTCCTTACGCGTCTTGAGACGTCTGGTAGGTTACTCAAATGGAATATCAAGTTAAGTCAGTTTGACCTTACTTACACTCCAATGCGAGCCATTCAAAGACAAGTCCTAGCAGATTTCATAGCTGAATTTACCATCCCAGAGGACTTACCCGAAACCAATGAATCTCCCAAGTATATCTGGAAGCTGCATACTGATGGTGCATCTAATGACCGTTTCTCCGGTGCAGGAGTTGTGCTTGAAACTCCTGAAGGTCGATCTATATGCTATGCTTTAAAGTTTGATTTTCGCGTGACCAACAATGAAGATGAGTATGAAGCCCTACTTGCTAGATTGAGGCTTGCTAGAGATTAAAAAATCATTGCTGTGGAGATTTATTATGATTCATAATTGGTCATGTGTCAAGTTCGGGGGGAATACCAGGCCAAGGACCAAAGACTGGCCGCTTACCTTGCTCGGTTCAAGAAATATTAAATCAGTTCGATAATTATGCCATCTACTGCATTCCCCGAGAGCGCAATCAAAAAGCCAATTCATTAGCAAAGTTAGCCGGCACAGGTGAAGCACAACAAATGGGACTTGTTCCCGTGGAGTCATTTGCCTCCCCGAGCATCGACCGAATGGAGACCGATTGGATATTTGAGGTCGTTCACGATAAGGAGTCATGGATGACTCCGTTTAGAAATTATCTCGAGCATGGAACCCTGCTAGAGTGCAGGAGTGAAAAGAGACAGATTCTTCGAAAAGCTTCATGGTTCACTATTCAAAATGGAGTTATGTATAGAAGAGGTTACTCTGTTCCTTTACTCTGGTGTATTGCTCATGATGAAATCAAACGAGTGTTGCATGATGTGCATGAAGGAGAATGTGGCGATCACACTAGGGGTAAGCCCTTGCCAAGAAAGTGCTAAGATATGGATACTATTGTCCAATCGTAAATCGCGATGCATTAGATTACGGCAGAAAGTGCGACAAATGCCAGAAGCATGCTCGGATTCCAAGGGCCCCACCTACCGAAATAACTCAAATGGTCAGTCCATGGCCGTTTGCAGTATGGGGCATTGACATTATTGGCTCTCTACCTCAAGCCAAAGGTAGTGCGAAGTACGCCATCGTAGCAGTTGATTACTTTACCAAGTGGGCGGAAGCTGAACCCCTTGCTACAATCACAACAAAGAAGGTGATCAACTTTGTAGTGCGCAACATCATATGCCGATTTGGTCTCCCATATACTATCATCACTGATAACGGGACCTAGTTCGACAGTGTTGAATTTAAGGATTTTGGTCAACGATTCCACATTCAGAAGAAAATCTCCACAGTTGCACAACCTCAAGCGAATGGACAAGTCAAAGCTATTAATAAATTAATAAAGTCTATTCTGAAGAAACGACTGGAAAAGGCCGGGGGCAAATGGGTCAATGAACTTCCTATGGCCTTATGGGCTTACCGAACAACCCATAAGTCCGCGACCGGCCACACTCCATTTTCTCTTTCTTATGGTTCAGAAGCCATTGTTCTAGTCGAATTAGAAGTGCCTTCTCATCGTGTGACATACTATGATCCGAAGACAAATGCTATATTGCTTGTTGAATCCCTGGATTTATTGGATGAGAAGCATGAAGAGGCTGATTTGAGGGCAGCCGCATACCGAAGTCGAGTCGCCTGACTATACAATGCCAAGGTCCGACCCCGAACCTTTGAACTCGACGATCTCGTCCTTAAGAGAATTTACCCGGTCCCTTCACATATGAAGCCAACTTGGGAAGGCCCGTATGTTATTGAATGAAAGCTCGGAGATGTCACATTCAAATTATCGACCGTTAATGGTCTCACTCTTCGAGAGTCTAGAACAGGGAAAGTCTTCATTGCTACTACACATGACAGGCTCTGTTTATTTATTCGGTTTATTTCTCATTTGCAATTTGTTTCTGCATTTCAAAATTTGAATTTGTAAAACGCAACTGATTTTTTCGTATTTTCTTATTTCAGCAATAAAATACAATCTCTTCGAGCCAGAGCTGTGATTTATTGAATGCGTCATATAACTATCACTATGCACGGAGAGCTAAATTCCACCGAACGGTGGAATTTATTCAAATAGGGAGTAACTGTGATACGACCGGTTACTCGCTAGATGATACCCGAGCTCGATGGCAAGTCATCACATTGAAGTCAAAAAAGGGTTGATACACGACAATCCTTTAACCAACTCCAGGTTCCCAAAGTGTGAACTGGAGTATAAACTTACAAATACGACCCCGAAGAGGGTGGATCCGTCCACCTAATGACTTCGCTCGTACCTTGACCAAGTTTGAGGAGGATGGATCCGTCCGTCTAACGACCTCGCTTGTTAACTCAGGGTGGATGTGAACCAATCATCCACGATCCTGATAAATTCATCGTTCCCGGAGTGCGAACGAAACCCTAAAGCCTGAACAGATGTGCCTGACCATCTTTCGGTTAACTCCAATTTCATAGAGTGTGAACTGGAGTATAAACATCGACTAACTCCAAGTTCCCGGAGCGCGAACTGAAGTATAAACATTAACTGACTCCGGATTTCCAGAGTGTGAACCGGAGTGTCAACATAAACACCAACTCCAAATTCCCAAAGCGCGAATTGGAGTATAAACGTTGGCTCAAAATCCTCGGAGAGTGGATTGGAGTTTGAACACAAACCGGATTGGGATTGACCGTCCGTAAAACAACTCTAAGTCCACGAATGTGACTGACCATCCACGAATCCATCTAAAGTCCACAGAGTGTGGACATCATTGCAAACATTAAGCGGGTGTGACTGACCACCCGTGACAATGACTTAAGTCCCAGGAGCGTGGACGTATCCTTGAAACTCAAGCAGGCGAGCCCGACCGCTGACGTACGAATGTAAATCCCCGAAGTGTGGATGCAATCGTCAATGGATGAGCGAGTGCGATTCGACCACTCGGATTAATTCATTTTAGCATCAATTCGACAATGTTAAGCTCAATGAGTTGAAAGCGGAGTGCAATTGCCACTTGATTTTTACAATTCGTCCCTAAAATTAAGGGCAGAACTTAAGCGTCAATCACTGACTGAGACAGTGCAGCATCAAAGTCCAGCCTGAGTTCATTCATCACTCATAGTTGTGATTTCAGGACTTAACAACTAAACTTGGGTCCAACCCAAAGGTCGAAACTCAACAAATATACCGGACTGGAGTTCAAATGCTGAAACACTTAAGCAAATAAATGAAAATTGAGTTAAAGACAAAATGGAATTTCATTTCAACTATTTGTGGAAGAAAACTAAGTACAAGTTTAACACAAAAATCCTACTAGCGGGGGCCAAACCCGCATCTATACACGGCTAGCAAAAAGAACAAAAGAGATTCTTATCTACTCAAAATTGCACCAAAGAAGCATGACTACTCTTTTTTCTTCTTCGGTTTCCTCTTTGGCGTGGACCCGGTGGAGCTCTCACTCGGTTTTCTTTTTGAACCTTTGCTCTTTGACAGTCGATCTCCAGGCGGGGGCATTATATCAACATCCTCCTCCAAACTCAAGTGTATTGGAATGCTTCCTACAGGCGAAGTAGGAGGGACAGGATCGATAGAAGGAGGTAGGGCAGGCGCGCTCGTCTCAATGACCGTTCCTCCCGGAGAAATCATCCGCAAAGGGGCTGGACCAGGTCTAGCCATTCCACCGCCAAAAAAACTACCCCACGCGGCTGCCTCCATTTCAGCATTGATTTCAACTATGATTTCCTCCTCATGAAGCATTTGTGCGTCATCAGGGATTTCTGTAGTTGGAGCCGAAGAACTTGTCATTGGTGCACTTCCACCCATAACGAACGGCAAGTCTGCGAAAGGATCACTGTGATGACTGAGGAGTTCTTCCATCATCTGCTCATCAAAAATAAGTGTGCTCCCATGCGCTCCATTAGTCAGTGTCGTGGCCGTTGTGGTGGTCACTTCAGTTATAATGGCCTCCTGCATATGATGTGGCTCTTGAGTTGCAGGAGGCACAATCGGTGTAGCTTCAATCACTGGATAAAAGCAAAAGAAGAACTGTTAATAATTACTGCAAGTGACGCTTTCGATGTCAGATAAACATAGTGAATGTTCAGAGTACCTCCCTCAGTTTTGCTCGCGGGTGGCAGAACTACCTCAGAGACTTGCTCGCGAGCTGGAGACATCTGTGATTGATCCGAATTGTAAGCAGGAATGGGCTAGGGATCAACTGCATGTGTGGATTCGGGTTGAGTCGGCACGGGAGTTTCAGAACTTGTACCATGATGCTCGACACTGGAATCTTCTCCAACTTCCAAATGCTGAGCGCCAAGCTTCTCCTTCTCATATGAAATCATGGCATCGTGGAGAACTTTCTGCTCGTTTTCGCTCAACACTTGGTTTTCGAGCTCGAACTCATCAATCGATTCATCTTGGTGGGCAGCCTTTTCATCTCCCACTAATCGGCCCCAGGCGTTGTATAGATGTGTCGGATAATTATCGAGCCAGGCTAGATTTCTATGCTTCAAGACGTTAGAATTATAAACAATGAGCAGATCTTCAATATCAGCTTCTAGCCTAGACTCCGCCCTTTGGACTTCCTCCTCGACCTTAGTCTCCACCTCCCGAACCTTAGCCGTTGCCGCATCCCGTTCGCCCCGAAGCACTACAGCCTGTTCACACACCTCCTGGGCTGCTTTGTTTGCATCATCCTTTTCTTTGATGATTTCAGAAAATTTGCCTTTTAGCTCGTTGAGTTCTTTTAAAGCTGTGATAGTGGTGTTCCAGTGGCCCATCTTTTCCACCTAAGCGAAGTGTGTATGCCTCATCCTCTCCATAGCCAAGTCTGCCTCGTCGGCCTATTGAGTGGCCTCTATTTCTGATTTCTGAGAGGATTCGGCTTTATCGTTGAGCACTTGGATAATTCGGTCCTTCTGAGCGAGTTCAGTTTCTAATTTCTCAATTGCCTTTGCCCACTCAAAGGCCACCTTTGATGCTTTCTCTGCGGCTTTCGCCCACTCTTTGTACTGGGTATAGATGTCGTGAATGTAATCATGCATTGTGTTCTCCGCTTTTGAGGGAATCTTCTTTAAATGAGGGGGGAAGATGTAGCCGTCAAAACATATATTTGGAAAATCTTTCTTCAGCTGGGCAATTCTGATAGCCCATTTCCCAGTGGGTTTAGCTATGGATTTTTCAGCGACAATTGGAGGTTCGGCCTCAGTTCTGTGGCATTGCGACTCAGACCTTGAAATGTGAGAAGATTGTTTTTGGCGTGGAAGCTCCAGGGGATGTGAGCTGTGGATAGAAGGTTGTGTAGGGAGTCGGGGAGGTGGAGAACGCGATCGGGATCGATATCTCTGTTCTCTGTAATCTATACCTCTATCCCTCTCATAGTGTTCCTGACTAGAATAACTGCGATCGCGGTTTCTATTATCCTCCCTCCGATGGGACTCATGATACGAGCTCGATGATTGGCATATTGAACGGAGACTGCCGAGCATAGACTCTCGTCTATTCATCGTATCTGTAAAGTAAAAAAAAGAACGGAGTTAGTGAATTCTCGAACCAGGCAACTTAAGGCTGGAAACCGTGTAGTGCCGTGAAGTGTATATGTGTGTGCGACCTCCCGACCAACCGGTAATGTCGGCCGCACTGATGAGTAGAGACTCACTTAAAATCTGGAGCACTTTGAATCCCCTCCAATTCGGTGTCGTGTTGAAGTGATACGTAGTCCGAAATCGGAATACCAGCAAGTCATTCAAAAGGATTCTCTACTGGCGAGGAAGGAACCCTTGAAATTCTAACGCTGGAGGCTGGCAGGGATACAATTACAGATTTCCATCTCGAAGATTTATGACGTTTGTATGTAACTGCCTTGCCATTTCTCTTTCCCTCTTAACCCTGAGGACTGTCAGAAGGCCCGGCCACGGGTTCGTCATTTGTAGGCGTGTGTTCTTCATCACCTTCCTCAACAATTATGACCCTGGGCGCTTTGTGCTTTACCCGCTTCGTCGAACTTCCCTAAGCGTTCCCTCTAGTCTGATACTTTGGTTTCGTTCGATTAATCCAAGAATTATTAAGTTCCTATCGGTGAGCAACGACTCGATTTCTCTCATCTCTCCTGGAACTTCTTGGAGGACTCGTACTATCTCTTCAAAATGTGCGCCATCAGGTCGAGGAATTGCGGCTGTAAAAGAAAGAGATTATTAGCTCCAATACCAGTTGCAACTATATTGTTAACTACTGGAATAAGTACAACACTTACGTCTAGCTAACCATCGACTAGAAAACCCTGGTGGGCATCGTATATAGAACCACTCAGTTTTGAAGTAGCTCAGTCTAGTCCAAGACTACGTCATAACTTAGCAGTTTCCGACCGCCTCTAAGAACGTGAAGGAAGGGTTATCTCCCCGACTCTTAACATTGAATAAGTGTCTAATTTCGATCGGGATCGAAGGTTGGAAAAGATGCTCCATAAATACAATGAACAGACTGTTGAGCAGAGCATATCCGTTCAGGTGTAACTATGATGGGGCAATTCCAAAAAAAGACAAAACTTCCTAAATATATTGATTGAATGGAGGGAGCATCCCGGCTGTACATGAATGCCTATTGAAGGCAGTAAACCCTTCCATGGGAGCATGCGGTCTGTCATTCGGTCCCGGTAATAGGACATCGTCCAACGATAAATCATGCCTTAGACATATTCGTCCCAGCATATCTTCGAAGACGTTGGACGACACAGAATCTTGTGGGTTCATGATAAACATGGCACCAGGAAGCTCGTTCGGAGATGGATCTATAACTTCGGCCGCAATGGCCGGTATCTCTAGAACTAATGGGGATGAACTCTGAAGCTCCTGCTGTTGTGAACTTGTGGATTCCATAGCTCATCAACTTATTAAAAACCATCATTAGGTGATAATAAGCCCATGTGTTCCCTAGTGTGAAGTCCATAAATGTGTTGTGTAGTGCAGTGCTACATATTACTTGAGAAATTCTACAGAGTTTGAAGATATATTCGAACGACGAGACTTTGAAATTCAACTGGGGTGACCGTCATCGCTGACCGTCACTACCGTGCCATCCAGACTTTAAGACCGATCCGAGTTTAAGTTTTTAAAAATTATGCTCAGTTACAAGTTCCATCAACGAGCTTTGAAGGGCAGTCAAATATGCAGTGAAACCGTCAAGTCCAATTATGCAAGATAGAAGCTCGTCGGAGTCAGGTGTTCAAATGTGCAAGAAATATCAAGTTCATCAAGGTTCAACTCGCATCGGCCCAAAAGTACATAGTTCGTATCGATCAAAAGCCTTAGTTTCGTATAGATCGGGGCCAGCAACTCCGAATTGACCCATAGTGGCCATTTCGTGTCGATCATTTAGCATCCATTTCGTATCGAACTTGAGTTGTCAACTTTGCATCGATCAACGACTCCGCCTCGTATCGAGGCACCAACTTCATATCGATCGGGATTTGTCGGCTTTGTATCAATATCGATTCGAAGTGATCAATACTAAGTTAGCATCCCTCAATCGATACGAAATTAGAGCAGGCGATCGAAGTGAAGGTGGTCGATACAAAATCCAAGAATGAAAGATCGATACGAAATCTAAGGCAAAAGATCGATACGAAATTTTCAGTTGAGACCGATACGAAACAAGATGTCTTCTTCCCCAATCCATTGATACGAAATTAAGGCCACACTTCATCTTCTCCAAAACCACTCAAATGGCATCTCCTCCCTCCTCGACCTCATGACGATCGCCTCCGGCCACCACATCGTCAGAACCAGTCATGGAGGCAAGCGGGACGACATGAAATTCTAAGTCTCATCGTCTTTCGATACAAGTTCATGGCTTATTTACCTAGTTTTGGTAATTAATTGGAATGATTAAAACTCGGTTCGGTTCGAAGGCAAGAATGATGTCTCGATTCTGTAAAGTCTGGAATGATGCGAAGGCCAGAAGAAAATAATGATAAATAGATGAATTCGGCTAAGTCCAAATGCTTTTATATGGACCCAAGAAGTGAAGGGAAACGATTCGCCTCCCAGTTGTCTCGACCGGTGGATACATGTTTCCCCTTAAAGCGATACGAAGGAGTTATTCGTATCCATCGGCTCGGATCTTATCGATACGAAATTTGCAACAAAGACTTTTCTGAATCACTGGATCCCACCGATACAAAATGCATGTTTTGTGTCCACTACTTTCAAGCATGCAAAAATTCGAACCCACCTGAAACGCATCGATACGAATAATACCCAAAGGACCGGTTGGACTATTCGTACCTATCATAAAACCATCGATACGAAATCACAACCTCGTGTCCCTTATTTTAAAGGTTACAGGGATTCATAGCCATCGATACGAAGACCATTGCAGAATAATATCTGGATGATCCAACTACATCGATACGAAATTCACATTCATTCATCCCGAATCGATCCAGGAGAGGATCGGCACAAAGGGACACTCCAAAATAACAGTCAAGCGTTGTTACAAATCGAATTTCATATTGATTTAGGAGAGGGTCAATATGGAATTCGATATATAAAAAAAACAAACAAAACAAAAACTGACAACGACTCATGAACGTACGAACGTTAACGGGAGTCAGGCTAACCTACATCATGTTTAATGGACTAACATTCAATCTTTAAAATTCACAGGAATTGAATATTCATACAACGCTCGATTACAACAGTACACAGTACAATAATTGGCAATCAACAATTCATGAGTTATGTTACTGAAACATCAATCAAAGGTTACATCTTTCGACGAAAAGACAACAACCATTCAGACAAGTCGGATAAAACTGTTCAAGATGAAGATTGCAGCTTTTCAAAGCACGTTGTGTTTTCACAAGACATACTTTGGGGGGCAAATGTTGTCCCGCCTTTTGGTAAGGCCGTGATACCAAGAACTTAACTGGAAACCGAGGACAGTCCGTCCCGTAGGTTGGTTATACGCAGGCTCACTATGGATATCGACGAATTTTGCCCGAGTCCAGGTCGAGCTACAATTGACAAGACATGACAAGCAAAGCTATAAAAGCCAACGTTCCAAATTTCGAGTCAATCTGAGTTCGTATGCTCAATATATGATCAATACAATTCAAGGAAACCAACTCGTTCGTACCCATTACTTCGTATCGATCAGGCCACATCCATCATTTCGCATCGGTCGATTTCGTATCCATCACATATCTATCTATTCGTATCCATCGCCATGCAACCGTCTTATTTGTATCCATCGAAACAGTCTTCTTCGTATGAATCAGCAGACAGGCTCACTTTGAATCGGTCAGCTATTGTCTACATCGTACCCATCAACTGCAACGTGAGTGTCTAGTTCGTATCGATTAAGTTTCGACACACTTCGTATCGATCAACCATAAGTCGATATGAAATCATCACTTCCCATCGATACAAAGTACAATGTAATCGATCGATACGAATAGAATAACGCAATCGATCGATACGATAAAGGTTGCGCAACCGATCGATACGAACAGAGCAATGTGACCGATCGATACGAACAGAACAATTAAGATCGATACGAACGAGGCGAAAACCTTGGAAATACTCGGTCGATTCGGCATGAAATGTGGATCGATCCTAGAAACTAGCGCCACATCAACTCGTAGGCACATGCTCAGACCGATACGAACAGATCGATACGAAGGGTATCGATGCGAACAAAACAGCCTACCGAAAACTCAAATTTGCATCGATCATAACTCACTACCTACAAGTCCAAATACCACCAAATTTTCACAGGAGCTTACGTACAACCTAAATAATGTTCATGCCAATTTTCGACTCAATTAGACTAGACCTTGATCGATATGAAATTCATTCGTATCGATTATGGATCGAGTGCAAATCATGTGGGATCGATCGCGTGGCCCACCCATATGCCAGAAGAGGTCTCCCGAGATTTGAGTGAGATATTTGCAGCCTACGCTTATAAATAGCTTCCCAAAGCCTACATAAAAGGGATCTTTTGGCTCTCTGACGCCCTCTGTCGAATTCACCGTTGTACTCGAATTTCACTATTGTACTCGAGATTTACTGTTGTAATCAGCTGTAACCAGCAAGAAAAAGTTAATAAAGATCAATCATTTCATAGTGGACGTAGGCAACACGCCGAACCACTCTAAATCTCTGTGTTCTTTTGTTGTTTTTCTGATTAACGTGTGAAGTGTTTGTTAGATAATCCTCTTTTTACATTTATTTCTTCGTTTTATCTCTTCAAACCCTTCCGAAGAGTGTTGTGCCCAATTTTGGTACAAACAGTAACCATAATATCATAAGCACATGAATATGAAATAAAATCAACATAAATTTCAAAAATAGCTTTTCTGATTGCATTTCACATCAATATTTCATGTTCAATTACATAATCCCAAAATGATTCTCAGGTTTTGATCAAATATAATTACTACATAATACACCAAGAGCAACATATGAAGATGCCTCCTTGGAGGATCAGAGCACTAGATAGATATATCAATCATAATTACATCACAATGGAAATACTACTGAACAACTCCTACATAGCTGGCTTTGCCTCCTACACTTCTTCAGAAGCTTATTCCTCCAACCTACTAAACTTGAAAAGTCCTTAACACTCAGTCTACTCAAATTTAGTTTTGAGCACCCGAGTGTTTAAGGGAAATCATAAACTTTGAGTCGAACATAAAGCCCGGTGTGAATAATTCTACTATATCTCGGTTTACTAATATTACGTGAGACCACGCCGCTTAGCAGTATGGGTTTCCCTTCACTAATAATCTTTTAAAATCATATCTTTTGCAAATCAAAACCCTGCAATTAAACTGATTATAACAACAATAGCAATAACATATATACATATACATCAGGTAATCAATGGACTATCTGTCCGAACAATATAGTTTTATTTGGCTGATTATTAACCAATTGCTGACTTGGGTGTACCAGACATAATAAGTATTCTAACTTCTATTAGATATAATACTGAATGATCTGTCCTTAATTTACTTCTCCAAGGGTCAACTGATCCTAATGGTGTTGCAGACTCACCAATAACCTACCTCTACTCTACGTATTCCTTTCTGTGCGTAACATCATTTTAGTCTTACCTGTGATAAAGCCCTATCTGGAATTTTAGGCTTATATTAGCTAGGGGCTACTAGCTAAAGTATAGGCCGCAACCTCATACCAGTCCCATCTGGTCTTCTAAAATCTAAGTCATATACTTATGGTTAATTACCTATTCAAAATTCATTTCTTGAAAACAATCTTTACAAATGATTTATCCTTGAAATCATATCTTTATAAAACAAGGAAATCATACTCTTTGCTTTACTCAAAATACTTATGCCATAATATTGCTTTACAAAACAATGTTAATGAAACCCTAAATCAATAAGGTTCTCTATCCCTTTGAAATAAGTTAAAACCCTTTTTAACTTAGAAAACATTAGGCTATAAAGCCAAAACAATATCTTCGAAACCATTGTTTAAAACTTAAACAATCCCTTTCGAAATCATAGAAAGCATCCCTTTCGAAATCATTAAAAGCACCCCTTTAGAAACACCAAAAACATACCTTTCGATAGCATTGGGTTCAAGTAAGAAATTGTGGAAATACAGCTTCGAAACCATTTAAAAGTATTTCTTTCAAAATCATTGGGTTCAACATTTAATATAACTATAGGGTCAAAGAGAAAAGAAGTGAAAGCATCACTTTCGAAAGCATTGATCACAAGTAAAAGAATTGAGGAAGAGAGCAACTTCAAAAATACCCTTTCGAAACCAATGCCTCCGAAACTATTAATAAAAACGGCTAAGACACCCTTTTCGAAAGCATTAGGAAGGCAGCTTCAATATTAAGAAGACAAAAGCCTTCCTTCCAAATACATTTTTTAAGATTATAAGAAAAGCAGCCCCTAACTAATGTGAAAGGTATATATTTGTACCAAAATTGGGCACAACACTCTTCGGATGTGTTTGAAGAGATAAAATGAAGAAAATAAATGTAAAAAGAGGCAGATCTAACAAACACATCAATCAACAGATAAGAAAAAAATGCAGAAAACGCACAAATTTAGAGTGGTTCGGCCTATCGCCTACGTCCACTATGAAATGATTAATGTTTATTGAATTTGACTTGCTGATTACAAGAGATTACGACAATACAACGAAGTATAATAGTGATTTCGGTAGAGTATCAGCATAGAGAAGCCAAAAGTCCCTTTTATGGAGGCGTATGGCTGCTATTTATAGGCGTAGGCTGGAAAAATCTGACTTAGATCTCGGAATACTCCTTCTCACACGTGGGTGGGCCCACGTGATTGATCCGAGGTAGATCGGGATCGATCCCTGATCGATACGTGTACATTTTGTATCGATCAAAAACACCTCAGTTTGTCCTGAGATCGATCAAGGACATTCTTGAGGTGGTACGCAAGCTCCTATGAAAATTTTGTGGCATTTGGACCTGTAGATTTTGAGTTATAATCGATCCAAGTTTGGATTTGCAAAAGGCTGCCGAGTTCATATCGATCCCATTCGTATCGATGCCATACGTATCGATCAGGGTGACGTGGCGCTATATTTCAGGATCGATCCACTTTTCATGTCGAGTGACTGAGTCTTCCATTCTTCCTGCCTTGTTTGTATCGACCCAACGTAACTCCATTCGTACCGTTTCCTTGAAGTTGTTTCGTATCGATTCCTGAAGCCACTTCGCATCGATGGCTGGAAGGTCAATTCGTATCGATGCTCTGTGCTTCGCTTCGTATCGATGACTTAGAGCACCTATTCATACCGATCACTGAATAGTTAGTTTTATATCGATGTTTTTAGGTGCTACTGCGTATCGATTGTTAGGTGGCATATCTCGTATCGATCGTTGGCCGATCGATACAAAAGGTGTTGATGGATGATCGATACGCATTGTGTAGGAGTGGAACCAATACGAAATACCTTCAACTGATGGATAGGAAGCGGAAAATACATGATGGATATGAAGTGGAATCGACATGAAGGATACGAAGTAGAACAGGCAGGACGGATACGAAGAAGAGTAGTTATTGATGGATACGAACCAGCACTTTCTCTCTTGTTTTTTATCGATCCATATCTCGAGCATACAAACTTCGATTGACTTGGAATTTGGAACGTTGGCTTCCACAGCTTTGCTTGTCGTGTCATATCAATTGTAGCTTGATCTGGGCTTGGGAAAAATTTACCAGTATCCATAGTGAACTTGTGTATAACCGATCTCCGGGAAGAACTGTCTTCGGTTTCTAGTTAATTTCTTGGTGCCACGGCCTTGCCAAAAGACAGGATAACAATATAAATGCGGCAGCTACGGTATCGAAGGGGTTCAAAAGCGACAACCCTTTCGAAAGGTTTTTTTTAAACAAAGGCAAGTTAATGGATTCGAAAGCTAATAAAATTGGCTTCAATCCTTTCGAAAGCATATTTTCGACACTGCCCTTCCCTTCCGCCTTTCTCCAATACACTAAGTACCAATTGCTTGATACCATATGCGTTGGTTATGAATGAGTGAGAAAGGTTTACTGGGTATGGTGACAGAAGCAAGCAATGGAAGCCGTGAAGTTGTAATTCGAAACAAAACTAATTTTATGCTTTTAAATTAATTCATATTCACCTAACTTACATAATTTGCCAAAATATGATTGGTTGCCAATTCTTTACCAAAATTCTTTTCAAAAAAGGATGCCGAATTCAACATTTGACAATTAAAACACTTTAAGCAAATAAGCCCTTCTCCTTAATAAGACATTTAAAATATTTAAGTCCTCAAACTTAAATAATTTAATAACCATAGCAAAACACATAGGAAAAATCCCCAAAAATCACAATAATTCTCTTTAAATATGTTTTCTAACATATATAAATTTTAACCCGAAAATATTATTTAATTTCCCTAAATAATTTAAACCCAAAACCAACTATTTTCTCTCATAGAAAATTCTTAATAAATCCATGATGACTTAGAAAATTATGAAACTTAAAACCTACTTCAAAAATAACCTTTTTGACCCTATATAAAAAACGCAACTCATTTGGATGTCATTTGATAGGTTTTCTAATCCAAACATATCATAAAATCTATATTAAACCATATAAATCATCAACAAGCATATATATATATATCCATTTTAACAAACATAACATGACATAATATTTGCAAACATAGGTCGGATCTAACTTTAAAATGAAATCATTATCAAAAGTGAGATGTAAATTAATTATTCACCTTGGTTTTGTGTTAAGAAGGTTGTGATTTGCCTTTAGATTGATTTCTTTAAGCTTTCTACCTGAATCCAAGCTTATCTTCCCTTTAGATCTTCTTAATGGTGGCCAGCCGAGTTCCTTTGGGGTTTTCGTTTTGTCTGTGATAGTTAAAATGAATGAGGAATAAAGAATAGAAGGGTTTAGAGTATTGGAATAAAGGCTATCCCCATTTTACCCTTACCATATTTCTCCTGCTTACTTATTTTAGTTCTCTTTTAGTTAATACATTCATTAAGGCATTGCTGCTTCTTAACTAACAAATTGCAATCTCTTAACTATCTACACTATTTTATTTTATTTATCCAATTAAATATTCTATATAATGTTAGTCAAAATTATGGTCATTACAGACTCCCCTCCTTAAAGAATTTCGTCCTCGAAATTACGATAAGGTACTCACAACAATTGAACATAGAGGCAAAACATACCATCAAACATGTCAGGATAAGTATCTCTAGTCCTGCTCTCGATTTTTCAAGTACAGTCTCTCTCGTCGTCACTCCACTGGACTTTACTAATTTGACCGTCTTGTTGCTTAACCTCTTCTCATCTCTCGCAACTATACGAACTAGTTTTCTAACTATAGTTATATCTAGTTCCACTACTAGATCCTCTACACAGTCGTTGTAATAGTAGTATCAGGATCTTGAATACACTTCCTTAGATAAGAAATATGGAAAACATAGTGGACTCCTACCAAATTATTTGGTAACTCTACTCTGTATGCTAGTTTTCCAATCCTTTTATAATAGGAAATGGTCTAATGAATCTTGGTGCCAATTTTCCTGATTTTCCATGATCACCCCTTTCATCCGTGATACTTTGACGAACACATGATCTCCAGCTGAGAACTCTAATTCTTTCCATCTCTTATCAGCATAACTCTTCTGCCTAGACCGAGCTTCCTTTTTCCAGCCCTAATTAACTCAATCTTTTCTGCAGCTTCTTTAACCAAATCCGGACCAAGAATTAATCTATCCCCGTTCTCTAACCAACAAATAGGGGATTTGCATGGCCTTCCATACAAAGCTTCAAACGGTGCCTTTCCTATACTAGTCTGATAACTATTATTATACGAAAACTCAACTAAGTGTAGATTATCTTCCCATGATCCTCCAGAATCTAGCACTCAAGCTCTTAAAAAAACCTTTAAGACTTTGTTAACTCTCTCTGTTTTCCCATCTATCTGCGGATGGTAAGTGGTACTCATCTTGAGCATGGTCCTACAGTCTCTTGTAAACACTTCCAGAACTCACTAGTGAATAAGTAATCTATGTCGCTTACTATACTACTAGAAATTCCATGTAGTCTAACTATATTCTTTATGAATAACTTAGCTAAATCTGGTTCTATCCTGGTCGACTTAATGGGTAAAAAGGGTGCACTCTTAGTCAGTCTGTCCACTATAATCCAAATACTCTCATTTCCTCTATTTGACCTTGGCAACCCCTCTATGAAATTCATTGAGATAGAATCTCATTTCCAGATTGGAACATCCAAAGGCTAAAGTACTCCACTCGGTTTCTGATGTTCGGATTTTACCTATTGATTGTTCAAACACTACCTCACACATAAGCCTACATCTATCTTCATACCTTTCCGGTAGAAACTCCTCTTCATATCTTGATACATCTTGGTCTCCTCCAAGATGAATCATAAATTTTGATCGATGACATTCTCTAAGGACCTCCTTCCTTAGGTTCTCTACATTTGGGACACATAATCATCCATTTATTCTCAACCACCCTCTCTAGTCAAGACTAAAAATCTTTAGATCATCAATCTCGATTCCAGCCTCTAGCCTTCAAACCTTCTCAACTAACACTGGGTCATCTTTCTACTTAGATGCAATCCTTTTGATCATCATTGGTCGAACTTCTAAATATGATAACATGGCGGTTTCTCGACTAGAACCAGCCTCAGATCTCCATTGTACTCTGCATGTAGTCAATGCTTCCAAATCTTTCCACTCAGCTATCATTTCCAATATTGCATTTTGATATTTTTTGCTAAGTGCATCTGCAACCTTATTTCCTTTTCCTGGTTTAATACCAAAGTCATATGCAGCTATGAACTCTAACCATCTTTGCTGTCTCATATTCAACTCCTTCTGAGAGAATAAATATCTTAGTGACTTATGATCCTTAAACAATTCGAACCTTTCTCCCAAAAGGTAATGTCTTCACACTTTCAATGCAAAAATTACCACAGCTAATTCCAAATCATGAGTTGGATATTTAACTTTATGCGGTTTGAGCCGAAGAGAAGCATATGCAATCACTTATCTCTCTACATTAACACAGCTCCTAATCTTGTTCTGCATGCATCTGTGTATACCACTAAGTCCTGATTCCCTTCTGGAATAACTAACATAGGTGCATTAGTCAATAAGTGTTCCAATTTCTAGAATGCCTTCTCACACTTATCAGTCCAAATAAACTTCACGTCTTTTTGTGTTAGCATAGTCATCAGTGCGGCTATCCGTGAGAAATCCTTAATGAATCTCCGGTAGTAGCGAGCTAACCTAAGAAAACTCTTTATCTCGGTCATTGTCTCGGGTCTCTTCTAATTATTCACTGCCTTGATCTTAGCCGGATCGATTGACAACCCTTTCTCTGAGACTACATGACTAAGAAACTTCACTTCCTTCTTCCAAAAGTGACACTTCAAAAACTTTGCCTTCAACTGATGCTGTCTCAGTGTCTCAAGCACTATCCTAAGATGGACGTCATGATCTCTTTCATCCTTGGAATATATCAATATGTTATCTATGAATACTAATACAAATCTATCCAAATGTTCCTGGAAGATTCTGTTCATCATGTCCACGAAGAATGCTACCGCATTAGATAGACCAAACGACATCACTAACCACTCGTATGATCTATATCTGGTCCTAAACATCGTTAAAGGAATACTATCCTCTGCTGCTCTAAGTTGATGGAACTCTGTTGCCAAATCCAATTGAGAAAATACTTTGGCTCCACTCAATTGCTCGAACAAATCGTCAATCCTAGGTAATGGATATCGGTTCTTTATTGTCTTCTCATTCAGCTTACGATAATCGATACACAACTTCAACGATCCGTCCGATTTCTTATCAAATACTACGGCTGCTCCCCATGGTGAACTACATAGTCTCATAAAATTCTTACCTACTAAATCCACCAACTGCACCTTTAGCTCCTTCATCTCGGTGGGTGTCATTCTACTTGGTGGTCTACTCATAGGTTCAGCTCTTGGTACTAAATCCATACGAAACTCAATGGCTCGTTTCGACTGTAGTCCTATCACGGGCTCAAAGACATTTGCGAATTCTCTAACAATGGAAACTCGATTCAACTCGTCTTCTTTGTCCATAACACGCAACAAAGTATTAACCTCGAAACTAGGGTTTTCTACGGAGTATATAATCCGATAACTACAACTAGGGTATCTAAGTGATATTTTCCTATCATGAAAAAATATCCTGGCATCATACTTACTTAACCAATCCATACCCAAAATAATTCCAAACCCTACGAATCAAATACATGCAAACTACAAGCAAATATATGACCTAACAATTCAAACTCTAACTGGTCACATCTTATCCCATGTGTCGAGCACCTTCCTATCGGATTCACAATCCTTAAGGAAGTAACTAGGTATGAGGTTTCTAGGTTAAGCTTACCTACCGAATAATGAGGTATAAAAGAATGTGATGCACCGGTATCAAATAGAACTCTAACTGACATACCATGAATCAAAAGCGTACCTCCTAATAGAACTTTCCCTTTCTCCCCTATTGTTGGTCCTGGGGTAGCTGGTTCCAATGCAAACACTTTGCCTTTTCCATCCTTAGCCAGTTCCTTAGATTGGTTCTTATAACGTCCAATCTGGTCATAGTTGAAGCATTTGATATTCTTCTTTTCGATCACCTTCTTTCTATCTCCTGAGCGACATTCATAAGTGAAATGCCATTCCTTATCACACCTGTAGCAAACAACTTCTATCTTTCCTTTCTTGGCAGCTCCACTCTTCTGAGCTCCCTTCTTATGGAGAAACTTTCTCTTCTGGTTCCTCCCACCTTGAGTTTCCACTGCTTTGTTGACATTAAAGAAAGTGAGCATCTTCTTATTCCTTAAAGCCATCTCAAAAACTACATCGCATAGATCCCTAATATGTGGTAAAGTTTTTTTAGCAAGCTCGGGTCTCAATCCATGGATGAACTTCTCATTCCTTTTGATAACTGTATCAACCGTAGCATATCCATATCTCGATAGTTCCTCAAATCTGGTAGCATACTCAAGCATTGTCATGTCTCCTTGCACCAACTCAGCAAACTTCCTGAGCAGATTTGAATTGGCGATCTCTGACATGAATCTTTCCTCAAACCTTCTTCTGAATTCCACCCAAGTCATAGCCTCTTCAGCTACTCCTACAGTAACACTGTTCCTACAGTATAGTCATGCTCCTTACAACTATCTGGATGCTAATATCGTTTTATGCTCATCGTTGAGTCCTAAATCAGCAAAAATATTTTCACAATGAAGCAACCGATTCATTATTTCAATTGCGTCTTTAGTGCCGATGAACGGCTTCCCTCTAAGCCTAGCATAGTCTCTGCTTTGTGACGACCCGAAATTTTTGTATATTTGAAATTGGAATATTTAATTAATTTTAAATATTCAGAGGTTAATTATAAACTTAAATTTCAAATATCTCTGTTTATTGAGTAATTTAATAATTAAATTAAATTTATTTGAAGTTGGATAAAATAGTAAATATGGCATTCTAAGCTAATTAAAAATATTTTGAAAGCTCGTAAAATTCATAATGATAATACTGAAGATAATAGAAGCTTCAGAATGTAATTTCAAACTGTTTTGTTCAGTTTTGAAATTATATCGTTTGAATCGATATTTAAAAAAAATAGCCTTCCAAGGCACAGTCTCGGAATTCGACGAAACCATTTCCATTGAATCCGTAATATTGTATTATTATCGGATTTAAAATTTCATAGTGATTGGAGTTGTTGTGTGACCGTACGATATATAACCGCATAGAAATCTATACTGAGACCAATTGAATTTAAATAAATTATATTCTCTCTCTTTTAAACCGACAATACATACATCCCGCACCCAACTTGTTTCCTTCGTACCCTTTCTCTTCTCTAAGAAGCTATCGAACAAAAATATCTGAGGCAAATTTTAATACTTCGAAGTATCGCGTCTCCTTCCATTTCTCTCAGAACAAATTAACTTCAACAAAACAAAAAATGGCTGAAGGAAGTAATTCCCGCATTCGAAATTTATACCCTCCTCTCCTCTTCAAATCAAATCCCTTAGCTCTACGCTCAAAGCCTAATCGAACTCACAGAAAATAATCGAAACCAAATCGAATCGCGACCTCAATTCATTTTTGGGGTTAGGGTTCTTTGTTCAAGGCGCTGCTGTCAGGGAAGCTTCGCGATCAGGGTCGACGAGGGCAAGAGGGTAGTCGCGACTCGAAGTCGATCGCGTGTTGGTCATTCTAGGGTTTCGTAAATCAACGCCTTCGAAATCTCATCGCTGCATACTTGGCTATTCCATCAGCCATCGCGGCTCATCCTTGCCTCCTACGCGATATTTCTACTGCCGATTTGAAGTTCTGCTACAGTCTCGAGTTCGTGGGTGGAAACGATGGCCTCAAGGTCGACTGTCGAAGTAATGGAGGGGATATCGAATGTTGGATCGCGAGCGAAGGGAAGTGGGACGCGGCGACGACTGGGTTGGCGACTTCGTTCAATCGAGAGGGGAGAGGCGCTCCTGTGGTGGCGTTCGAGCGACGGAAGCTTTTGCGAGGAGAAGCGTACGCGATCGAATCGCATTCGAGTTGGAGGTCTTTGCCGTGTGGGAGGCGGCACTGGAAGCTTTGGTCGCGTGATGGCTAATACTGATAGGGCTTTGGGTGGTCGTAATTCAGGTTGGAGGCTGTGGGGTTCCACGGTTCGAGCGAGGTGGATTTTCTGAGTCTGTTTTTCTGGCGAGGTATAATTTACTACTGGTTAATTTACAATTTGCATTTCAGTTTAGATTTGAATAATCAGAAGTCAGGAAATGAAGGAAAAATAATTTCAGTAATTATCGCTGTTAATAGGAAACTTATAAAGGGTAATATAAATTTTGTTTATAAGCGTATATCTCTGGTTTCATAGATAAGATTTTGAATTAATTGGGATTTTAAAATTTAAAGGATTTTGAATGTAGAAGAGTTTCTTTGAAAATTCGGCTTTGAATCCATATAAATAAATTTTTACAAGTATAAGGGTTTCAAAGACAAATTTGTTAATAGGGTAATCTGGCTAATTAAATTTATCCAATAGGAAAATGATTACTAGATTTGTTCAAATTAAAAGTGTTAATAAACTAAATCATTTAATGTTTATTCAAGGGTCTTAAATCATGGAATCAAGTCAGTTGGAGTGGACTGCAAATAAAATAAAGGTGAGTTGATCTCACTCAGTTATATTTAAATTTCAATTGGTTAAATTTAAATATTGATGAATGATTGAATTGATTGATTTGATTGATATGGTATATAGTAGTATATAGCAATATATACATATTGGCATATGTATATATTTGAGTTGTTGATATTCCCGCATTTATATAGCGGATGAGACCCTATGCGCCGCATAATAGCGGATGATATTTTATAAAACCCATATACCGCGATATTCCACTTTGAAGTGAAATTGGTATTGTGCTAACATCTGTGGATGCAGGGAAACAGGTTGGAGGGATCCAACTGGATTCCTCAAAATATCTAATTTTGTTAAATATTCTGTGATATGATTTTTGATATCCTATGATGAATTATATGGATAATTGGATGTTATGGTTTGGTTGGATCGATTTGGATGTGCTGAATTATCAAAATCTCTAGAATGGAATTTTTGAAAAGAAATAAAAGAGTAAATTTTTAAGTAAAATAATTATAAGAGTTTGGAATAAATTTGAGAATGAATCTGATTAAGAATAAAAGTGATTTCCAAAATTCTAATAAATATGGAAAAGAGGAATTTTGAATAAACCGAGAAATATTGAATTTAAAAACTTATGTGATATTATTTAAAGGAATAAATAATTTATTTTTATTCAATGTTTAAATGTAATTAAAAAGAAAGAAGGAATTTGGTAAAATCTGGAACTTGTGTTTCAGTTTAAAGATTTTAAATCATAATGAGAAATAAAATCTGGAAGTTAATGAATTTGGAAATAAATGGATTAAGTAAGGAAATTTATTTCAAAGTAAAATAAATTGGGAGATCAATTATAAATTGATTTAAATACTTTGGGATTTGATACTTTAAAGAGAAATGAGATTTTGAAGATATAAACTGGGTTTATAAAGTGAAATGGAATATCAGTGGATATTAGAAAATATAAATTCAAGGTGGGGATTTATAAAAGAATATGGATTGGTTTAAAAATAAATGTTGATATATTTTTAAAAGATGGGAGTGAGAAGGGTATTTCTCTGGATAGCCAAGTACGTTTTCAAAGCAATTTTTAATATAAGTTAAAAGTTCTAATTGTGTTTTTAAAAGCATGTTTTAGGGAATTGATTATTTCTAAAGGTTAATTTCCAAAGTAAGTATTTTCAAAAATCTATTATTGTAGTAATTATATAAAAGTGATTTGGTATTATGTTTTAAAGAGGAAGTTAGCTTATATTTATAAAGTGGTTTTATTTTAAACATTCTTAAAATATATATATATTGATAAAGTAGTAAGTAGTTTTAAAATTTCAATGTTATAAAGTATATTTAAATAAAGTGTTTTTAAATTATTTTAAAATTAAAAGTATTTTGTACTTGGTGATTCAGTGGAAATAATTACTTGGGAAATGTATTCCGTAAGCGGAAACTGTTTTGAAATTGTTTTCAAATGAGCTTTGAAAATTTGGACATATATCTTGGAAAGATATTTGGGCAAATAAATAATGTGGGAAATTATTTATTGTGTGATGGTTGCTTGTGGATGTTAATTGATAGTTAAATAACCGACTATCAATATTGGTCAAATGCGCTGATCGTTTCGAAGAGACCGGGATCGGGTTTCCGTATACCGGGATTCTAGGTCTGGAGACTCGAATACCACTTCGATCCGGTTTGTACGTTTCGTGTAACATGTTCGGAGTCGAAGATGGAGCTGTGAAGTGCAAGGGCTAGTCGCTACTAATCCTGAGGATATTTCCAAAATGGATGTAGTAGGAATAGTGCCTTCGGTTCCGTTCGGACCCGGGACGGACTTGTATGGACGGATGCTTTCGTGACATCGTCAGGTGGACGATGGGCATTCTAAGGGATATGTGCTATAAAGGTATCGTTTAGCCTCGAACCTCATCAACCGGGAATGACTGAAAATCAGGGGTTATGCAGCAAGGCTTCGTGGGTAGCCCCCACTTGAGAGTAAAGTCATCCCTGTCTAGATGTCCCTTTATTTCGGCTTAGTGGTGCGGTTGTTGATCCCAACCGTGGGGTGATTTTATTTGGAATTATCCAGTAAGGGATGATTCCGGCCTTGTGTTGCAAGGGAGCGGGCGTACTCCTCGGTACTGTGATCTAGGCCACGTACTGTGACATGTGGTACCCCAGTGCCTAGTCATTCGTTGGAAATCCATTCTTCCTACGAGCCTTGTACGAGTTTTGTTTTTATACCTAGTATGCTGGAATTTAATCATGTAACAATTTCAGCTATTTGAATAAGTATTTGTATATAGACACTATTATAATATCAGAGGATTTTATAAAAAGTGTTTTAGCTATCGTAAGGTAAAAACCCGACATGTTTATTTGTGGCGTGGTCTTACGAGATGCTTTTGTTTTCAAAAGATTTTGAAACTTTAATAATAAATTTGAGTGTGATTTTCTCACGCTGATATTCCAGACTGACTCGGGTATTGTTTTATATGATGCTCGGGTCAGACCGAGATAAACAGGTTCAGGATATGATGCTGTGGAGCTCAGGAGACGAGCTGGATGACGATACGTACTCTCGTACTTGCTATTATTTTTCCGCTGTGTATTCAGTTGTATGTTATGGATGATGATGTACTCTGATGATGTATTGTATAAACAGGTATAATTTTTGATTTGTGTAAAGATCTGTTGATATATATTATATTTTATTCCGCTGCGATGGTTAGATTCTGATGTTGTTTTCTATTTTTCTTCTTCTACCTCTTCTTCTTAACTAAATGGTTCGATTTTCTGGGTCTGGAAAGTCGGGTCGTTACAGTGGTATCAGAGCGAAGGTTGGCGATAACCTTGGCTCTGGTGGGAATTTTGATTGTATTAATAGATATGAGCGCGTATTTGTTAGTGAATATAAAATGGTTTTATATTGTGTTGGTTGATTTATTGAGTGGCATATGAACCTTCGTCGGCACAGCCTGGACAACTGTATCGAAGGGGTTTCTAAACACTTGAATAGAACAGTTCGACACAATATTGTTTTAAATAGGGTGAATGAAATAATTTTGCCCAAATTATTTTGTATATAAAAGAAATAATTATTCGAAAATTATTATAGTTATATATTTGGATGCTTGGTTGTTAGAAAATGACAATAATGAGTTAGTCTCATTATTGAGTAGAAAATTGAAATATAGACTAAATGAAATTTATAAATTGGAATAAACTTTATATACAAATGTGAATTACAAAGG
Source organism: Allium fistulosum (assembly GCA_030737815.1). NCBI lineage: Eukaryota > Viridiplantae > Streptophyta > Magnoliopsida > Asparagales > Amaryllidaceae > Allium > Allium fistulosum. The sequence continues at coordinate 335,967,410 of CM060906.1, forward strand.
TGATTTATAATCAAATGAGATAAATTCATAAACAAATGAAATTTGTAAATGTAAATTGTAAATGTGACTTATAACTTGAAATAAAATGTGATAGAATTCCAGAGTAATGTATGGATATAAAATTGAATGGATTATGAATTTGAAGTTTTGGGAAAGGTTTAAATTCCTTTGGATTTAAAAATAGTTTTAAAGGTTTTGGGGAAATAATGGTGATATTATTTCATGAATATTTTTGAAAATGAATTGAAATCTGGTGGGATTTGGGAATTAAAAATGTTTGAAATGTTTCAAAGTGATAAAAGCATTAAATCCTCTTTCGGTCGCTGGAAAATAATTTCGGTGATGACTGCAGCATCATCGATGTCTATTTTCGAGTTTCCAAAGAGAAATTGCTACCAAACTGTTTTAAATTGGAAGTGATTGTGAACTGGGTTGGTTTTGAAATTCAAAGGGAAAATTGTTTGGTAAAAGCATATTGTTTTTGAAATTGGGATTTGATGTGATATACCAGATGTGTATGAGTTATTTATGGATTCAAAATGGTTTTGAAATAAAACCGGGCAATTGGAGTCTGGGAATTCTATTTAAAATATAAATGTGGAAATTTAAATGAATCAACAATATAAAGTATAGAATGAAGTTGAGTGAAATAAGAAGGGAATGAAAGTTTAATTCTGGGATTATAATTATGAGATGAAAATAACTAAATGAGTAATATAAGTTGGTAGATAAAGAGTTAGAGAACTTGAAGGTGAATGAATTGTAAAACTCGTATAAATTTGTATCCTGGAATTAAAATTTAATTCGAGTATATGAAGGTGAATAAAATATATTTGAATTTAACTTAAGATAAGTTAAATAAAAATTGAGAATTGGAATTGAATTAAATGTAAATAAGTTGAAGTCGAATTGAATTGGATATAAAGGTAATGTAAAATGCTTATAATTGTGTAAAGAAATTCATATTCTTAAGTTCTTAAGTGTAATAATTTGGAATTTGATTATAAAGATGAAAATGGACTTAAATGAATAGTCCCAGATCTTAAGTAAGTAAGTTAAAACTTATGAATAGAAATGAAATTGTAAGTCATAAATGGGAATTCATTTCTTTGAACCATTAAGAGTTATAATTTGAAATTGTAATTATCAAATGGAAACGACTAAGATGAGTAATCTTATTTTTTAAATAAATCCAAACTTGAATTATAAAATAAATTAAACTTAAGATAATTAAGTGAAGTGATATTTGGAATTAAAAAGCAAGTATTTAATTTTAACCATCGGAGGAACTAATTGGATAATAAATTAGTTAATGAAGTTGAATTGTGAGTTAATGAAATTGGATTAACATAGTGATGGTTTGAATTGCGAATGAAATCCAAATAAGTGAAAATAAATTGGAAATGACCTGGTTATTAATAAAATAATTCTAGATGAATTGAGTATGGAAATTAAAATTCATAATGATTGAGTGAATGAACCACTTATATTAAATAAATAAATGGATGGAATTTGATTAAATAAGAATCAAATGAAAGATGGAAATAAAACTTTAAAGGGTTGGTTAAATGGAAAATAAACTTAAGTTATTGACTTAAGTAAATGTTGAATGGAAACTGAACTCAACAGAGGAGTGGTTTAAATAAGTTGAGAAATAGTTATTGAATGAATTAACTTGGATTGTTTTCGAGCTAAATAAAATTCAATATTCAGAAGTTGGAGATGAATTGAATTTAAGAAAATTATTAGAAATGAAAATCTGAATGAAATGTGGAATAAGTATTTATATTTGAAATGAAGTAGTAAATTGAAGTAAGTTGAAATTCATATGAAATGGGAGTTCAATTTGAATATATACACTTCAGTGGTGAAGTAGTAAATAAATATAAGAAAATTTATATTGAACTTAAGAATTGAAGAATGAAATTCTTAAGAAAATTTGTATTGGAAATATACTTAGTAATTTTGGAAAAAAATATATACTAAGTGAATAGTTGAATGAAGACTAAAACTGAAGTTGTGAAATGGGATAGTTATGAATAAAGGGATAACAATCAAAAAGGAATGTGAATAAAGGAGAATTGATATAACTGATAATCAATTGGAATTTATACGTAAGATGTACGTATATTATTTTATTCGCATAGTTATTTGGTCCAGGTGTCGAACACAGAATTTCGAGATAGTTTTATCGATCCGAATCAGGATTTTTCACTCGATTTTCAACGGCGAACCTGGATATGGATTGTTGATTGATTCTGGATATTCTCTATCATAGTTTGTGACTATGCAAGGAGAATGACGGTTTCTGATCAAGAAACCAGATCTGAGTTCGCACTAGGAAGTCGGATGGACGATACTAGTTCGGAAGTGAAATTGTGTGATCGATTGAGCGATCGAATGTGATATTGCGTACGGATGATATATGTGCATCGTACGTGCTTAAGTAAAACAAATATTGTAAATTTGTAAAGGAAAGTATAAAATGACTTTGGAATTGTGAGTGAATATTATTGCTTAGTAGGATATACAGGTGTATAAAAGCAATGGATAATTGGGATTTTTGATTTTAGAAGATAAAATTTAATGGCCCTACAAAAGGTATGTATTTGAATTTCTATATGAAATTTGATTGGGTTTTTGATCCAACCACTTGGCCTTTTGTTTTCTTTTTGAGATTGGGAGGCCGTAGAGCCATTTTGTAGTAGTACCGAGCTAGCCGCGCAAAGGAGACGCTGGCGAAATTTTTCGGAAATTTAGGGAGTTAGAAAAATTTTGGAAAATTTTGATAATTCAAAATTTGAATGGATAAGTAGGTGGTATGGGTTGAACTTATGAATAAGTTTGGGAAGTTAAAAGATGATTAGTGTATCATTAATAAAAGATTGTTTGGGTATTTTTAAAACTGTTTGAATTTGGGAAATAGTTAACGGGGATTGAATCATTCTTCCTAACTAGTAATTTCGGGGACGAAATTCTTTTAAGGGGGGAGGAATGTGACGACCCGAAATTTTTGTATATTTGAAATTGGAATATTTAATCAATTTTAAATATTCAGAGGTTAATTATAAACTTAGATTTCAAATATCGCTGTTTATTGAGTAATTTAATAATTAAATTAAATTTATTTGAAGTTGGATAAAATAGTAAATATGGCATTCTAAGCTAATTAAAAATATTTTGAAAGCTTGTAAAATTCATAATGATAATACTGAAGATAATAGAAGCTTCAGAATGTAATTTCAAACTGTTTTGTTCAGTTTTGAAATTATATCGTTTGAATCGATATTTAAAAAAAATAGCCTTCCAAGGCACAGTCTCGGAATTCGACGAAACCAGTTCCATTGAATCCGTAATATTGTATTATTATCGGATTTCAAATTTCATAGTGATTGGAGTTGTTGTGTGACCGTACGATATATAACCGCATAGAAATCTATACTGAGACCAATTGAATTTAAATAAATTATATTCTCTCTCTTTTAAACCAACAATACGTACATCCCGCACCCAACTTGTTTCCTTCGTACCCTTTCTCTTCTCTAAGAAGCTACCGAACAAAAATATCTGAGGCAAATTTTAATACTTCGAAGTATCGCGTCTCCTTCCATTTCTCTCAGAACAAATTAACTTCAACAAAACAAAAAAATGGCTGAAGGAAGTAATTCCCGCATTCGAAATTTATACCCTCCTCTCCTCTTCAAATCAAATCCCTTAGCTCTACGCTCAAAGCCTAATCGAACTCATGGAAAATAATCGAAGCCAAATCGAATCGCGACCTCAATTCATTTTTGGGGTTAGGGTTCTTTGTTCAAGGCGCTGCTGTCAGGGAAGCTTCGCGATCGGGGTCGACGAGGGCAAGAGGGTAGTCGCGACTCGAAGTCGATCGCGTGTTGGTCGTTCTAGGGTTTCGTAAATCAACGCCTTCGAAATCTCATCGCTGCATACTTGGCTATTCCATCAGCCATCGCGGCTCATCCTTGCCTCCTACGCGATATTTCTACTGCCGATTTGAAGTTCTGCTACAGTCTCGAGTTCGTGGGTGGAAACGATGGCCTCAAGGTTGACTGTCGAAGTAATGGAGGGGATATCGAATGTTGGGTCGCGAGCGAAGGGAAGTGGGACGCGACGACGACTGGGTTGGCGACTTCATTCAATCGAGAGGGGAGAGGCGCTCCTGTGGTGGCGTTCGAGCGACGGAAGCTTTTGCGAGGAGAAGCGTACGCGATCGAATCGCGTTCGAGTTGGAGGTCATTGCCGTGTGGGAGGCGGCACTGGAAGCTTTGGTCGCGTCATGGCTAATACTGATAGGGCTTTGGGTGGTCGCAATTCAGGTTGGAGGCTGCGGGGTTCCACGGTTCGAGCCAGGTGGATTTTCTGAGTCTGTTTTTCTGGCGAGGTATAATTTACTACTGGTTAATTTACAATTTGCATTTCAGTTTAGATTTGAATAATCAGAAGTCAGGAAATGAAGGAAAAATAATTTCAGTAATTATCGCTGTTAATAGGAAACTTATAAAGGGTAATATAAATTTTGTTTATAAGCGTATATCTCTGGTTTCATAGATAAGATTTTGAATTAATTGGGATTTTAAAATTTAAAGGATTTTGAATGTAGAAGAGTTTCTTTGAAAATTCGGCTTTGAATCCACATAAATAAATTTTTACAAGTATAAGGGTTTCAAAGAAAAATTTGTTAATAGGGTAATCTGGCTAATTAAATTTATCCAATAGGAAAATGATTACTAGATTTGTTCAAATTAAAAGTGTTAATAAACTAAATCATTTAATGTTTATTCAAGGGTCTTAAATCATGGAATCAAGTCAGTTGGAGTGGACTGCAAATAAAATAAAGGTGAGTTGATCTCACTCAGTTATATTTAAATTTCAATTGGTTAAATTTAAATATTGATGAATGATTGAATTGATTGATTTGATTGATATGGTATATAGTAGTATATAGCAATATATGCATATTGGCATATGTATATATTTGAGTTGTTGATATTCCCGCATTTATATAGCGGATGAGACCCTATGCGCCGCATAATAGCGGATGATATTTTATAAAACCCATATACCGCGATATTCCACTTTGAAGTGAAATTGGTATTGTGCTAACATCTGTGGATGCAGGGAAACAGGTTGGAGGGATCCAACTGGATTCCTCAAAATATCTAATTTTGTTAAATATTCTGTGATATGATTTTTGATATCTTGTGATGAATTATATGGATAATTGGATGTTATGGTTTGGTTGGATCGATTTGGATGTGCTGAATTATCAAAATCTCTAGAATGGAATTTTTGAAAAGAAATAAAAGAGTAAATTTTTAAGTAAAATAATTATAAGAGTTTGGAATAAATTTGAGAATGAATCTGATTAAGAATAAAAGTGATTTCCAAAATTCTAATAAATATGGAAAAGAGGAATTTTGAATAAACCGAGAAATATTGAATTTAAAAACTTATGTGATATTATTTAAAGGAATAAATAATTTATTTTTATTCAATGTTTAAATGTAATTAAAAAGAAAGAAGGAATTTGGTAAAATCTGGAACTTGTGTTTCAGTTTAAAGATTTTAAATCATAATGAGAAATAAAATCTGGAAGTTAATGAATTTGGAAATAAATGGATTAAGTAAGGAAATTTATTTCAAAGTAAAATAAATTGGGTGATCAATTATAAATTGATTTAAATACTTTGGGATTTGAAACTTTAAAGAGAAATGAGATTTTGAAGATATAAACTGGGTTTATAAAGTGAAATGGAATATCAGTGGATATTAGAAAATATAAATTCAAGGTGGGGATTTATAAAAGAATATGGATTGGTTTAAAAATAAATGTTGATTTATTTTTAAAAGATGGGAGTGAGAAGGGTATTTCTCTGGATAGCCAAGTACGTTTTCAAAGCAATTTTTAATATAAGTTAAAAGTTCTAATTGTGTTTTTAAAAGCATGTTTTAGGGAATTGATTATTTCTAAAGGTTAATTTCCAAAGTAAGTATTTTCAAAAATCTATTATTGTAGTAATTATATAAAAGTGATTTGGTATTATGTTTTAAAGAGGAAGTTAGCTTATATTTATAAAGTGGTTTTATTTTAAACATTCTTAAAATATATATATAGATAAAGTAGTAAGTAGTTTTAAAATTTCAATGTTATAAAGTATATTTAAATAAAGTGTTTTTAAATTATTTTAAAATTAAAAGTATTTTGTACTTGGTGATTCAGTGGAAATAATTATTTGGGAAATGTATTCCGTAAGCGGAAACTGTTTTGAAATTGTTTTCAAATGAGCTTTGAAAATTTGGACATATATCTTGGAAAGGTATTTGGGCAAATAAATAATGTGGGAAATTATTTATTGTGTGATGGTTGCTTGTGGACGTTAATTGATAGTTAAATAACCGACTATCAATATTGGTCAAATGCGCTGATCGTTTCGAAGAGACCGGGATCGGGTTTCCGTATACCGGGATTCTAGGTCTGGAGACTCGAATACCACTTCAATCCGGTTTGTACGTTTCGTGTAACATGTTCGGAGTCGAAGATGGAGCTGTGAAGTGCAAGGGCTAGTCGCTACTAATCCTGAGGATATTTCCAAAATGGATGTAGTAGGAATAGTGCCTTCGGTTCCGTTCGGACCCGGGACGGACTTGTATGGACGGATGCTTTCGTGACATCGTCAGGTGGACGATGGGCATTCTAAGGGATATGTGCTATAAAGGTATCGTTTAGCCTCGAACCTCATCAACCGGGAATGACTGAAAATCAGGGGTTATGCAGCAAGGCTTCGTGGGTAGCCCCCACTTGAGAGTAAAGTTATCCCTGTCTAGATGTCCCTTTATTTCGGCTTAGTGGTGCGGTTGCTGATCCCAACCGTGGGGTGATTTTATTTGGAATTATCCAGTAAGGGATGATTCCGGCCTTGTGTTGCAAGGGAGCGGGCGTACTCCTCGGTACTGTGATCTAGGCCACGTACTGTGATAGGTGGTACCCCAGTGCCTAGTCATTCGTTGGAAATCCATTCTTCCTACGAGCCTTGTACGAGTTTTGTTTTTATACCTAGTATGCTGGAATTTAATCATGTAACAATTTCATCTATTTGAATAAGTATTTGTATATAGACACTTTTATAATATCAGAGGATTTTATAAAAAGTGTTTTAGCTATCGTAAGGTAAAAACCCGACATGTTTATTTGTGGCGTGGTCTTACGAGATGCTTTTGTTTTCAAAAGATTTTGAAACTTTAATAATAAATTTGAGTGTGATTTTCTCACGCTGGTATTCCAGACTGACTCGGGTATTGTTTTATATGATGCTCGGGTCAGACCGAGATAAACAGGTTCAGGATATGATGCTGTGGAGCTCAGGAGACGAGCTGGATGACGATACGTACTCTCGTACTTGCTATTATTTTTCCGCTGTGTATTCAGTTGTATGTTATGGATGATGATGTACTCTGATGATGTATTGTATAAACAGATATAGTTTTTGATTTGTGTAAAGATCTATTGATATATATTATATTTTATTCCGCTGCGATGGTTAGATTCTAATGTTGTTTTCTATTTTTCTTCTTCTACCTCTTCTTCTTAACTAAAATGGTTCGATTTTCCGGGTCTGGAAAGTCGGGTCGTTACATGCTTAGTACTACATAATTATTGACCACCGAAGCTTCCTAATTTCCTTCTCCAACATTTCCTCTAAATAATCCCACAGCAGCTCCAGCTTGCATCATGTTTGTTAGAACCTCAATTGTTGGATTTTAATGACAACAAATATACAATTATGTCAAAGAATCTCTAAGCTATTTTGCAGGTCATGAGCATAAAAAAGAGATAATCAAATACATTCAAAATGAAGATACACAGTACAAAAGTATGAAAGAATGTATATGGAGATACAAGAAGAGATATATACGATAGAGACAAGACAAAGGTGACAAACAAAGTATTATTAGTCATAGAATGTCGTGTCTAGAGTTTACAAATGTTAAAATCTTCTCAATATGATATACATGATATTTTTTAACTTTCCTTTTTGTCGATGTCAAAGGGGGAGATATATTCCTATCGACAGGGGGAGTTTATATTAAGGGGGAGTATCTGTATTTCATGCTTCTATATGATCATATTGTATACTATAATTTTATATAGTTGTCATCGTCAAAAAGGGGGAGAATGTTGAAACTTCTTGTTTACGTTATTTCATAAATACGATATTTTGACTATGATAACTATACAATCATTTATATACTAACTTGTTTTTGCAGGGATTAATCTATGACAAGATTCGACTATGTATAATTTTATATTTAAGGTTGTTTAGAGTCCTTGTCTAGAAGTTAAAATATGTTAAAATCTCTCCTATATGATATATACTACATCTTATTATCATTTCATATGCATATATTTGGTTTAAAGGCAAAATCTCATTTTTATGTTACATTCAGACGTCTGAATGATCCAATCCAGACATCTAAATCTGGAAATATGAATGTTGTAAAAAACAATATTCAAACGTCTGAATTGGATAGTTCAGACGTCTGAATCTGGCAATTTTTGGCCTATTTTCTTTTTGGTTTGATTTCGTTGCATTTCAGAAGTCTGAATTTTTAATTTCAGAAGTCTGAATATTTACAACGGCTAGTTTTCTGAAAAGGCACTTCCATTCGTGAAGAGTTGCAATCTTTATGATCATAACTCTTGATGATAACTCTTCACGAACAATTGCAACTATTTATTATCTATATAAACTCATTAGAATCAAGTTTTCAAACAACAATTAAATTGATTATTATTCTATTCTCAAAATTCTTGATTCTAATACACTTGTGCTTTCAACATCATTCAAATTCACTTTCTTACTCCCTTATTCTTCACGCATTCACATATATATCATAAAGGAGAAGATTATAGGAAGGGTGTACTATAATTGACAAATTCGTGTTACTCGGGAACACATAGTGTCAAGAAATATTGTTTTTTAAAAGTCCCGTTCTGCTGCTCAGGCAAAGTGAAGTCCTCTTCTGCTGCTGAGGCGTGAAATCCTATTCTGTTGCTCAGGTCCCTGTTCGGGTGCTCAAGGGTTGTGTAGACATGTTCCTCCGGCTTAAGTGAGGGTTGTTGTGTTAGTGAAATTCCAGAAGGAGTCTGGGACTGGACGTAGAACGGGAAGTTCGAACCAGTATAAAAATTTTTAGTGTGCTTGTTTATTACTTACTATTATCTGCTAATTGTTCTATTATTCCGCACTGCTTTTATACTATTCCATATTACTCGATCCTATAGTTTCTTTCCTTTGGTATCAGAGCTTTTGAATTCATAACATAACCTAATCCCTTCTTATTTGAAGCAGGTTGAGCATTTTCAATAATCTATCTAAGTATTTGGGTTCCTATTAATTGGAAAAATAGAGAAAAATACATTGATGATTATTTTGATATGGTAGTTAATAATGAAAATTATATTTATAAAGGATCAACCACACCCAAATGGGTATGGTTTCCTAAGACCTAACCCCCCGGACCCTAACATAATAAGTGGGTACCGAAAATGATTATTATTTTTTGCAGGTACTCAGAGAAACAAAAGGAAATGGATAGATTTTGGAATTTTAAAGAATGTTCCATACGTTTAATAGAATTACGTGCTTACAATGAAATATGGACTTCAACAAATATGGTAAAATCTATTTTATTTTTCCTTCATAATTAATAATGAGTTTATCTCGTTATTTACAAGATATTTTATATAATTTATTATATTCCCTCATTCTTTTTGATAATGACAAAGGGGGAGAAATTCATATGCATATTAATAGAGGGAGATATTATACTTAGGGGGAGATGTTATACTTAGGGGGAGCTTTAAACATATTAATATTATTTTTTATATAGAATGAATATTTTTTAAAAATTGTATAGTTGTCATCATCAAAAAGGGGGAGAATGTTAGAACCTCAATTGTTGGATTTTAATGACAATAACTATACAATTATGTCAAAGAATCTCTAAGCTATTTTGCAGGTCATGAGCATCAAAAAGAGATAATCAAATACGTTCAAAATGAAGATACACAGTACAAAAGTATGAAAGAATGTATATGGAGATACAAGAAGAGATATATACGATAAAGACAAGACGAAGGTGACAAACAAAGTATTATTAGTCATAGAAAGTCGTGTCTAGAGTTTACAAATGTTAAAATCTTCTCAATATGATATACATAATATTTTTTAACTTTTCTTTTTGTCGATGTCAAAGAGGGAGATATATTCCTATCGACAGGGGGAGTTTATATTAAGGGGGAGTATCTGTATTTCATGCTTCTATATGATCATATTGTATACTATAATTTTATATAGTTGTCATCGTCAAAAAGGAGGAGAATGTTGAAACTTTGTGTTTACGTTATTTCATAAATATGATATTTTGACTATGATAACTATACAATCATTTATATACTAACTTGTTTTTGCAGAGATTAATCTATGACAAGATTCGACTATGTATAATTTTATATTTAAGGTTGTTTCGAGTCCTTGTCTAGAAGTTAAAATATGTTAAAATCTCTCCTATATGATATATATTGCATCTCATTATCATTTCATATGCATATATTTGGTTTAAAGGCAAAATCTCATTTTTATGTTACATTCAGACGTCTGAATGATCCAATCCAGACGTTTGAATCTGGAAATATGAATGTTGTAAAAAACAATATTTAGACGTCTGAATTGGATAGTTCAGACGTCTGAATCTGGTAATTTTTTGCCTATTTTCTTTCTGGTTTGATTTCGTTGCATTTCAGAAGTCTGAATCTTTAATTTCAGAAGTCTGAATATTTACAACGGCTAGTTTTCTGAAAAGGCACCTCCATTCGTGAAGAGTTGCAATCTTTATGATCATAACTCTTGATGATAACTCTTCATGAACAATTTCAACTATTTATTATCTATATAAACTCATTAGAATCAAATTTCAAACAACAATTAAATTGATTATTATTCTGTTCTCAAAATTCTTGATTCTTATACACTTATGCTTTCAACATCATTCAAATTCACTTTCTTACTCCCTTATTCTTCACGCATTCACATATATATCATAAAGGAGAAGATTATAGGAAGGGTGTACTATAATTGACAAATTCGTGTTACTCAAGAGCACATAGTGTCAAGAAATATTGTTTTGTCAAAGTCCCGTTCTACTGCTCGGGCAAAGTGAAGTCCTCTTCTGCTGCTGAGGCGTGAAATCCTGTTCTGTTGCTCAGGTCCCTATTCGACTGCTCAGGGGTTGTGTAGACCTGTTCCTCCAGGTTAAGTGAGGGTTGTTGTGTTAGTGAAATTCCAAAAGGAGTCTGGGACTGGACGTAGAACGAGAAGTTCGAACCAGTATAAAAATTCCTGGTGTGCTTGTTTATTATTTACTATTATCTGCTAATTGTTCTATTATTCCGCACTGCTTTTATACTATTCCATATTACTCGATCCTATAGTTTCTTTCAATGTTGACAAAAAATTGATACATAGCTTCCATATCAACTTGCGGTGCTCCAGCACCTACATTAGCAGCTTGTGCCCTACCTGGATTCCTTCGAGTATTCGGTATGGCATTTTCATAAGTTGTGGTGCTTCCTCTACCAAGGTTAACTCTGTTAGAACCTCCATTCTATGGTTTCAATGACAATGACTATACAATCATATATATTATATATCTTATCAAGATTACAGGTATATACTACAAGAGATCATCATGCTTAAAGATGTTGGGACTCGAAGACAAACAAAGACTTATGGACCCTGCTATGATTAATAAGGTTATACTAGTGTATTAAGAGTCTTAGATAAACATTGTAAGGTCTCCTTGATTATATATGCACACACGAATTCATATACATAGAACTAGCACTAAAAATATTCAACAGTAGCATTGATAACTTTTATAATCGAAAAATGCCATCCACGGACGTATGTGGAAAAGCTGTAGTCGTCTACGAATAGGTTTGAGAAATTCTTTCCTAAAGCCATAGACGTCTGTGGAAAAGCCAAAGTCATCTTTCATTTGACAACTGCTCTAATCTAAAAGGATGTTTCATTTCATATTGAATAATTTCATCTCTTCTTCAATGGTTGCAACCATTAAAACAAATAGAATTTGTTTAACAGTAACAACTCCTCATCTGCATCTCTTTAAACCTATAAATACTTCAAAGATTGAGAATTGTATATAATCTATTCTCTTGTTTTCTTATTAACTTTCTATTTATAAATTCGTGCATCTCTTGCTTACATAGTCTCAATCTATCATTATCAAAATACCATTTTGGTTAAACCACTTCCAACAGTCAAAGTATTCACATTCACATACTCAAAGGAGATCATAGGAAGAATTGTACTATTAGTCAAAATCCATGTTATTTGTTACACACGATTGTTAGAGGAATATTTTTGTTTTAGCCTATTCCTCCGGGCGAAATTTGGTTTATTTGGTCAAAGAAAATACCGAAGGGGAGCCTCGGAAGTGGACGTAGGACGGGAGGTCCGAACTAGTTTGCTCGCTTTTATTATCTATCTTATTTATACTCTGTTAATTTACTCTACTTAGTATAATTATTAGTACTCTCACATTAGTATATAAGTTGCATTATATAAGATCCTGTACATTTTCAAACTCTTTCATTCCTAGCATCCATATCTTACTTCCTTAAAATCTGCATTCGAGTCTTTGTAAGATATAGAAGAAAAGCCTAAGAGAGATGAGAGAATAGAGATAAAGCGTATACTTATATATAGCAAATACAAGTACGTTACTATAATGTTATCCCATACCACAATCTTTTCTCTAATTCCTTATGATTATGTTTTCAAAAATCATTTTAAGTTTAAATTTTTTCATAAACCTATGCTCTGATACCAAGTTGTAACTTTCGCTATTTTAAGGCCCGAAACTAAGCGCTACAGATGGTGCAGTCATCTATATTATTAACTTCTGGTGACAAAATAAGGTAATGTTAATGGTATCCATAATATAAGAAGCATGTGAATATGAAATAAAATCAATACAGATTTCAAAAACAGCTTTTTTGAATACATTTGAAATCAATATTTCATATTCAATTATATAATCCCAAAACAATTCCCAGGTTTTGATCAAATATAATTATTACAAAATACGCCAAGAGCGACATATGAAGATGCCCCCTTGGATGATCAGAGTACTAGATAAATAGACATATCAGTCATAATTACATCGCAAGAAAAATACTACTAAATAACTCCTACATAGCTAGCTTTGCCTCCTGCATGTCTTCGGAAGCTTATTCGTCCAACCTACCAAATCTGAAAAGTCCTTAACTCTCAATCTACTCAAATTTAATTTTGGGCACCCGAGAGTTTAAGGGGAAAACATAAACTTCGAGTCAGAAATAAAGCCTGGTGTGAATAATTCTATTATATCTTGGTTTACTGATATTAAGTGAGACTACGCCGCTTAGCGAAATGGGTTTCCCCTCACTAATATCCTTTTAAAATCACATCTTTTGTAAATCAAAATCCTACAATCAAACTGATTATAACAACAATAGCAATAATAAATGCATATAAATCAGGTAATCAATGGACTATCTATCCGAACAATATAGTTTTATCAGGCTGATTACTAACCACTAGCTGATTCGGGCCTACCAGACATATTAAATATTCTTACGTCTATTAGATAAAATAATGGACGATCTGTCCTTAACTTATTTCTCCAAGGGTCAACTGACTTAATGTTTTTGTGGGCTTACCAATAGCCTAACTCTGCTCTGTGTATTCCTTTTTGTGTGTAATATCATATTAGTCTTACCTGTGACAGAGCCTTACACACTAGAATTTTGGACATATATTAGCTAGGGGCTACTAGCTAAAGTATAGGGCGCGACCCCTTACCAATCTCATCCAGTATTCTAACATCTAAGTCATATACTTAGGGTTAAGTACCCTATTCAAATTTCATTTCCTTGAAAACAATCTTTATAAATGATTTACTTAAAATCATATCTTTATAAAACAAGCAAATCATACTCTTTGGTTTACTCAAAATACTTATGCCATGATATATACTTTACAAAACAATGTTGATGAAAACCTAAATCAATAGGTTCTTTATCCATTTGAAATATGTTAAAGTCCTTTTTAACTTAGAAAACATTAGGCTATAAAGCCAAAACAATACCTTCGAAACCATTGTTTAAAACCTTGAACAATCCCTTTCGAAATCATAGAAAGCACCCCTTACGGAATCATTGAAAGCAACCCTTTCGAAACACCTAAAACATGCCTTTTGAAACACTTAAAACATACCTTTCGAATCACTTAAAACATACATTTCGAAAGTATTGGGTTCAAGTAAGAATTTGTGGAAAGATAGCTTCGAATCCATTTAAAAGTATTTCTTTCAAAATCATTGGACTCAACATTTAATATAACTATAGGGTCAAAGAGAACAGAAGCAAAACCATCACTTTCGAAAGCATTGATCATAAGTAAGAGAATTAGGGAAGAGAGCAACTTCGAAACTACCCTTTTGAAACCATTGCCTCCGAAACTATTAATAAAAGCAGCTAAGACACCCTTTCTAAAAGCATTGTGAAGGCGGCTTCAATATTAAGTAGACGAAGCCTTCTTTTCGAATACATTGTTTTAAGGTTATAAAGAAAAATAGCCTCTAACTAATGCAAAAGGTATAAATGCGGCAGTTAGGGTATCGAAGGGGTTCAAAAGTGGAAACCCATCTGAAAGCTTCTTTTTTAAAACAATGGTAATTTAATGGATTCGAAAGCTAATAAAAGTGGCTTCAACCATTTCAAAAGCATACTTTCGACACCGTCCTTCCCTTCCACCTTTCTTCAATACACTACATACCAATTAACTTGATACCGTGTGCATTGGTTTTGAATGGTTGCAAAAGGTTTACTAGGTATGGTGATGGAAGCAAGCAATGGATGTGGCGAAGTTGTAATTCAAAACATAAATGATTTCATGCTTTTTAAAAGTAATTCCTTTTTACCTTACTTGTATAATTTGCCAATTTATGATTGGTTTCCAATTCTTAACCAAAATTCTTTTCAAAAAAGGCTGTTGATTTCAGCATGTGACAATTAAAACATTTTAAGCAAATAAGCCCTTCTCCTTAATAAAACATGTAAGTCCTCAAACTTAAATAATTTAATAACCATAGTGAAACACGTAGGAAAAATTCTAAAAAATCACAAAAATTCTATTTAAATATATTTTCTAATATATATAAATTTTAGATCCGAAAATATTATTTAATTGCCTTAAATAATTTAAACCCAAAATTAACTATTTTCTTTCATAGAAAATTCATAATAAATCCACAATCACTTAGAAAATTATGAAACTTGAAACCCAATTCTAAGATAATGTTTTTGACCCTATATTAAAAAGCAACTCATTTGGATGTCATTTGATAGGTTTTCTAATCCAAGCATGTCATAAAATCTATATTAAACCATATAAATCATCAACAAGTATATATATATATATATATATCCATTTTAACAAACATAACATGGCATATTATTTGCAAACATAGTTCAAATCTAACTTGAAACCGAAACCATTATCAAAAGTGAGATGTAAATTAATTATTCACCTTGGATTTTTGTTAAGAAGGTTGAGGTTTGCCTTTAGATTGATTTCTTTAAGCTTTCTAGTTGAATCCTAACGTATCTTCCCTTTAGATCTTCTTAATGGTGGCTGACCGAGTACCTTTAGGGTTTTAGTTTTGTTTGTGATAGTTAAAATGAATGAGGAATGAAGAATAGAAGGGTTTAAGGTATTGGAATAAAGGCTATCCCCATTTTACCCCTACCCAAATTCCTCCTACTTACTTATTTTTGGTTCTCTTTTGCTAATACATTCATTAAGGCACGACTACTTCTTAATTAACAAATCTCAATCTCTTCACTATCTACATTGTTTTATTTAAATTATCCAATTAAACATTCTAAACACCGTTAGTCAAAATTAGGTTCATTACAAGAGATGAGTAACATTACGGCGAACGAATTGGGAACACGATGTCGGTAGTTTGGTTATCTATTCGTCGATGCCTTTAGCATGGAAGGGAGCATTAATTCGCTCATGCATCCTCAAGGAGCAACACTACGGATGACATATTAATGACTACCTCATTAGTATCATGCTTATCTTGGCACCAATTCTAGGCCCCGCTGAAGGGAAGAGCAGCATCACTGGTGAATAAATCTGGACCACGACGTGGATGGTCGCATTATCTATTCGTTGATGCCTCCAGCAATGAAGGGAGCATTGATTGCTTATGCATCCTCACTAAGGAGTACTACATATGCCAAATTCGAGATTACCTTATGAGTAATTGCGCCTATCTTGGCACTAGTGCCTTGCTATACTAAAGGGGTGAGCAGCATTATGGGCGAACGAATCGGGACCTCGACGTGGGTGGTTGCACCATCTACTCATCGATGCCTCCATTATAAAAGGGAGCATTGATTGGATTGTGCAGCCTTATAGAGCAGTACACCACAGATGTAGGAATGAGACCATGACATAAGTGGTCGCACCATCTAAGCAACAGTGTCCCCGACACAAAAGGGAACATTGATTTGCCCGTGCATCCTCACAAGGCCATTTTGGCATTTCCATATGGGGTAAGTAGCATTATTTGGCCTGAACCCATTAAATAACCTTAGTTGATGGCATTCCTCAGTTAGGAAGAGATCCTGGTGTGGCTCGTCCTTATTGGATATCCTTGCGGTTGTCATTGACATTGCATGATGATTGTCTTGGGATGCTCTATTTCCATTTCATACAAAGATTGAATATTTTAAACAGTCCTTCGCCTCACAATTGCGGCTTACAAGATTTTTAGATTTTATATGTAGTTGGTTCGAAGGTGCTCTGGATTCCAAGTACGTGGTAGTGGGTGCCATCCAAGTGTGACAGGCAGTAGGCTTTGCTGGCTAACACAACACTGATAACACATGGGCCTTCCCAATTGGGCACTAATACTCGCATGGTTGGGCTTCTTGTATTTGCAAAGACCGACGCAACACTAGATCGCCGATGATGAATCAGTAAAGCTTTACTCTAGCAGTGTAGTACTTGGCTATCTTTCTCATGTATGTCTCGATGTGGAGCTCTACCTCTGCTCTTCTTTTTTCTAAAGCATCAAGCTCGAGCCTTAGTAATCTTCATTTTGCTCGGGGTCATGAGTAAAGTGCCAAAGTGATGCGACTTCAACTCCGATGTGTATCATGGCTTCATACCCATAGGCCAATGAAAATGGAGAATGCCCCATGGAGGTTTGGCTCAAAGTTCGGTATGACCAAAGTATGAGTGGGAGGTCTTCAAGCTGATTCATTTTGCTTTATTGCAGTGCTTCTTCAATGCTGACTTAATGGTTTTTTCATGGCTTCAACCTACTCGTTTGCTTGTAGTTGGGTAATTGAGGAAAAGCACTTCTCGATCTCTTTCTACTAGCACAAACCCTGAAATGTGTTACTTTTGAAAAGTGTGCCATTGTCAGTAATGATCTTCTTTGGAAGTCTAAAGTGGTAGACGTTGTTCTTGATTACAAATTCAGAATTTTGGGTGCAGTGACCTCTAGAAGGAGCTCCAAGTCAAACCACTTGGTGAAATAATTAATGGAAAATATGGCGTGATAATATCATCCTTTAGTATTGGGGAGCTTATTGATCAAATCAATCCTCCAAGAGTCAAAATGGCCAAGGGACGTCTAGTAATTAGCAGATTTGAGGAGGCTTTATGGATCTTGTTGAATTGCTAACATCAGTCGAATGTCCAAGCATTATCCATCGCATCTTTGATCATGGTCGACTAATATTAACCATGGTAAGAAGCCTTCTTTGCTAGGTTTTTCCTCCCAGCCTGATCTTCGTAGAAGCATTCACTTCTTTCAATATTTGGTTGGCTTCTTCATTTGTTATGCAATGCTGAAAGGGAACACAATACCACTTGCTGGTATAGTTTCTCATCCATGGTTGTGTAGTGCGGCTCTTAGTAAAGGACTTTTTGGAATTCTTTCCCATCCGTGGATAAGTCCCCATCTATAAGATATTGTCGCAGTGGGGTCATCCATGTATCGATCAGGGATTTAACAATTTCTGTGGCGGTGGCCCCCGACTCAAAGCAAGAGGAAGTCTGCACCTCTAATAAGACCAAAAGGATGGTCTCTTTGGGATCGCTTGCCACCTTGGCCAACTGGTCGGTCTTGGCATTCTTTTCATGTGAAATTTTCTCCATTTTGAAATATTAGAACTTGCAGATAAGTTTCTAGGCAACCTAGAACTACTCGTCGGTTTAGTTGACGATCAATGATAAGTTACTGAACACATGCAGAGATTATATTCATGGTTATTTAGCCATCCTAAGACAGGCAAGACCATCTTCATATTCAGCTTCATTGTTTGTGGTCTTGAAGCTAATGTCGATGGCGAAGCATTGTTTCTTCCTATCGGGTATGACTAGGACTATACTGGCCCATCTCCCTTCTCATTGGACATGTCATCTATGCATAATTACCATACCTACTAGTTGTTAGTTGCTTCTTCCTTACC
This sequence comes from Allium fistulosum, assembly GCA_030737815.1. Classification (NCBI taxonomy): domain Eukaryota; kingdom Viridiplantae; phylum Streptophyta; class Magnoliopsida; order Asparagales; family Amaryllidaceae; genus Allium; species Allium fistulosum. The sequence continues at coordinate 335,986,047 of CM060906.1, forward strand.
ACTGCTCAAGCTTAAGCACTCCCTATTGTAATACCTCAAAATTTTGAGCTATACTATAATTAAAATATTAACAATATAATAATAATGAATAATTGGATTTAATTTGGAAATAATATTAACTAAAAATAAGGAGAGGCAAAATGACCATTTTCTAACTTTGTAATTTGACAACAAAACCTATGCCATTGCGACCATCTCATTTTTTTTATTTGCACGACATATTCATTTGTCTAGTTTAGAGGTCGTACGAAGGAGTTATGGGCAATTTCGTGTCAAATTAATGAGCGCCAGAATTTGAATTTTGATAACTTGGGGATCATTCCTCTTCCCTTTATATATAAAAGCCCAACTATAGAATATGTAATTTCTTTTTCTCAATTTAGAAACGTCCATCATTTCATTCTTTTCCATTTTCCTCTTCCTTACCAAACTTTAAATTACAATATCTTGCCTAAATCTTGACGGATTCACACAAAACCTATGGCATCGCAAAGCATATGGGGAGTACTATGCGTTCATACCAAATTCAGTAACAATATTGAAGGCCTGATGGCATAATAGTCTGGACAATGAAGGATTGAATCATTAGAGAGAAATTTAGCGAGTAATCCTTGCATTCTACCGATATAATGCATTGATAATACTATTTCTATGACCTATGGTCTAGAAACGAGTATACAATTAACTAATAATCTATTAATTTAGATTTAAAGTGGTATTGCAAGGGAAATGATGATCAGTAAACTTAAAGGCTAAATCTGACATGAACCGATGAAAGCCGAAATGGGTCTCGTTGAACCTAGACCCAACCGGGTTAAATCAGAACGAGAATATGAAATATTATCGAGTTGCGAGGATTGTATTGAAGCTACTTGGAAGGTGAATTTGTGCATAAGAAGTTGACGTGAAATATGTTGTTTGTGATCATTCTATATGAATTGTTTGGAGTGGTAATGTTTTGATGGAAGTTTCATAATTTGTAGGAACATGAACGATACTACGGTGCAAGGAGGTTGCCCAAACGATGATATTGTAGCGCAAGTAGATAGGTCCTAGGTTTAAGCCTCTTGTAGCACCTAATGAAGGTCCATGAGGTGTAGGATCCAAGACGCAAGTCCATTTGTTATTGAGGCGCGGATGTTAAGTGATCCCACGACGTGAGTCTAGTCTGTGGTAGATTTGTGACACGATAGTTGACCACAAACAGTAAACTATGGTTTATTAGATAGTACTGTAATCTTTTGTATTAAAGATGTGATCGAGACATGGAGACCGAGATGTTAGACTCTTATCATGTTATAGTATTATCTCTGTCATATATATGAAGCAAGTATGACTCACTCACTTAGACTTATGTCTAACCCACTCCTATTTCCCCCTTTATTTATATGTCTAGGTTATGGAGCAAGGAATTGAGATGGTGCAAGAGATAGGGATCTTATAGTGCATATTGTAAATAATGTAAATATATATTATGTCTTGGATTTGATTGTGTATACGGATTGAGTTTGATTGGTATTGTAAAACTTATGCATATGACATTATGAATATATCATGGTGTTATGAAATGATCTGGTTTATTGATACAGTATACTTTGTTTCTTTCTATAGTGAGATTCTAAAAGTTATTAGTTAGAACTATTTTTTTGTTACTATGTCCAACGAGTAGTCTTTTCTGGCTTCCAAAGTCGGTTCGGTCGTTGAACCTGAGGATTAATAAAGGAAGATTGTTACATTTGGCATCAGAGCAAAACATGCTCGTTGACTAGTTTTTTAGCCAACCGCTTAATTCAACTAATGCATTATGAAGAGCAATGGTTACTTGCTAATCATTAGGCTTGAAAATGAAAAATAAGGAATGAAGTATGTAGTTTGAGACAAGTGGCACCAAATATAGAGTGGTTCGGCAAGCTTGCCTACGTACACTTTGAAATTTTCTTACTACATGTATATATATCATAATTACAAGGAATTACAAAAGAATAATAAGAATATGTAAGCACTTAAAACTAATAAAGCTTTTAATCTTAGAAGCTTGTGGCCTAAATAACTCTGCGTTATGTATAGTACTCTGAATTCTTATATATTCCAACCCCTTTAAAGCGGTAATGCATGGGGTATTTATAATAGCTGAAATGGATGATAGATGACCGAGATTGTATTAGAAAACCGGTGGAAGAGAGCATAATCATTGATATGGTTGCATAGGATAATGGTAGACAATCGTAAAGGTGCTAAGGGATATGCGACTGAGAAATATACTCATTGCCCCTTTGTACCATCAGCAGACTTTTCATTTAGTGTGCATTTAATGCTGATGGTTTGCCACATCAATTCAGGCGCATAGATACAATGCTTTGTATGGATGGATGGAAAGCTTGACATTTACCTTTGTATGCTTATGTGGCAAGGCTTGTTGAGCTGGTTGGCTACTTGTTGAAGATATGAAGGAAATTGGGAGTTGTTAAGGGCCATGCTGAGGAGATAGTTCCAGGTCGGATGCGAGATGACAAAAAGGGCTACTCGGTACTAGTTGGAGGTGGTTGTACTAAAGCGGGCCTAAGACGGGTCATGCTTGAGCTGATCTTGTCAAATGTGATGTCTACTGAAGCGGACTGGAGGGGTGACGACTGTTAATTAAAGTGATGTCGAGAGAATGTGCTGACTTAGAGTCGTGCTGGAAGTAGAATGACAAAGGAAGGATCGAGCAGGGCCGACCTTAAATCTATTCTTTTGAGCATGTGGTGAAGACTTACTTCCTAGGAATAGGGAAACCAGACTTCGTCTTTATGCCTTGCAGAGTGGATGGGCTAGCTTGAGACTAATTAAGTCTAGCCCAGCCTAATTGGGCCGACCGTATAGTAGGTGGGCTGGCTTTTGCTTTGGCCAGACTTCCTTAATCAACCTGCTAATTACTTCTGAGAAAATTGAGCAACATTTTGCCCCTACTCCATACCCGCATGCAAGTGTAGGCTTATGAAATCACAAAAATCTTACCGATCGATGGCTCTACTATGCATTTAATGCACTTTTCACATGGAATTATGCCATTTGTTATGACAATTCATTTTTTCAAACATGGCAGAGACATGTCACGTCTCCCACGTGTAGAAGTGACATAGTACTGATCTTATGTGAACAATTGGGATTCTTTTGCCTTTTGAATTCAACGCACATGATCGAAGGTGCAGATTTATAAATACCCCCTTTTCTTTTCCCTGAACACACAAAAAACCTTCACAAGGAATCTCTTAACAACTCATAAATTCTCTATTGATAAAACAGCTTACTTCGTCCTCTTCTTCCTTTCCTAATGCTTTTGAGAATTTTTGTTTTGTTACACTTGCTTGGTATTATGAGAAAGGGAAAGCTTTCTTAGTGTTAAACTGCTCTTTATTGATTGCAGTTCATATCGTCGTCTAGAACTTTGTTTTTGAGATGGAATCGACTTGGTTTGGACTGGTGCCCTTTAGCCAACCCTTCGACAGTAATCTACCATCGTTGTTATTCCAATGATTTAACTAATGCTAGCAGATTTCCTCTTCATCTTGCTTTGGCAGTTCGAACCTAGGTGGCTTGGATGCTTCAGCGTCTTGTTAGAAAGAGTAGTGGCTATCGCCTCTTCCTCCGATATCACAACTAAAGTCATAGTTGTCCTCTTGGCGACGTTGATAGCTAGCTTTATAAGATCTCTTATGAGATTTGATGTGGAAGGCTTCAAAGTTGGCGCACTGCTACTTTTACACAAAAATACAGATCGAGCGCTCCTAAGGGTGCTCATCTACATATTTAAAGCTGGCTCTCTACAATGCGTGTATGTTCCTATTCTTTTTCTTCTTTGAGCTAGGTAGTGGTAGAATATCTTTGTAAGCCTAGCGAGGCAGGCGCTATGCCCTCGCACTATTTGAACCAAATGAAAATGATCTTTTGTTGTGAACTTTGATTTATATTTATTTGCAGGAATTCTTTTCATTTTAGGATATGTTAAATAATAATGTGATAATAAGGCGAACTAGGTATGAATGTTTATGTAGGCCAAATACCTACCGAATGAAAAGTGGCGGTTTACACCGACATGAGTTGGAGTGCAAGTTAGCTCGTGGGTTCTCGTGGGTGGCAAGTGGTCAAACATAGAGTGGTGGGCAGGCCCTGATTTGAACGTAAGTGCATGTGGCATGTGAAGTTCTCTTGGGTGACAAGCTGCCAGTCATGAAGCGATCGTTGTTCCCGAATTGAACCAAAAAGCATTGCTGGCTCAAGCACTCTTATGATAGTGAGTTGCATGATGCTGAGATGGGCTAGTGTGTTTCCCGCTCATAAGAACTTGCAAACAGAGGAATTTTTTTAGAAGTGAGAACTTATCCATATTGATGGGCCTAATTTGTGGTGGTAATTCCCTCGGCTCTCTTATATGAGTAAGCTGGACATGAGAGGGTGGGAGTTGCCGTTGACGCTTCAAAGCTAGGAATGGCTTTGGCAAGAACCAAAGCACCGCTCAGTTTGATGGGTCTCTTAAGAAACCTGCCACTGATTGTTGAAAGCACTTGCTAAAGCATGAGGATACCCTTCTTTGCATGCCTAAGGAAAGTACCATAACATTCCCTCACCTTCTGTTGGTTGCCCCTAATTTCGCCAACCACGTCTTGGATAGGGAAATTCATAATTAGGCGACTGTAGGAGATGATTGCATTCAGCTCAGCAAGTGATGGTCATCCCATTAACATGTCATAAGCAGATGGGCAATCAACTACCACAAAATTTACCTAAATCTTTGCAGCGAGCGGCTCTTGACCAAATGTCGTTACAAGTAAGGTAGTGCCTATCGAAATAATGCTCATACCCCTAAAGCCGTAAATGGGCAAGCACATGGGGTAAGGCTGAAGGCAGGAAGCTCGACAGCCTCAAATACGTTCTTGAAAATGACATTAATTAAGCTACCCCTATCCATGAAGGCCCAATGTACATTGGAGTTGGCCAAGTCAAGTGTGATAACGATGGGGTTATGATAGGGGCAGGAGACATTTATCATGTCTTCAGTAGTAAAGCTGATTGGTCACTTTTATTCTAGATGGGGATCCTTGAATGCCCGAGATTCTAATGAATAATTCTGACAGGTTGTGCCCACTTCTCTTTAATATCGAAACTGAGCCCTCTCGACTGCTTTCGGCCATATGTTGGCCTTCTAAAATGGCAAGGACTTCGATGATAGCTTGGACATTTGTGTAGCTTTGAGGGGGCTGATTTGGCCAGTCGTCGCAGTTTTCCCTTTGCTTGAACTAATGCTAAACAAATTCCAAAAGTGTTCCTTCTTAGATGAGTCTCTTAATCTCATCCTTAAGCACTTGACACTTCATTGTATAGTGGTTCTTGATTTGATGGAACTTGCAGTATTTGTTATTATCACAAAATTCCTTCCACTTTCCATCCTTGGCGGTTGCGGGCAATTGAAATTGCACTCGGTTCCTGGTGCAAAGATAGATGTGGCAATGTCCATGCTCAAATTATAGTAACTGTTGTACCAAGGCTTGTACCGAGGGTCGGCCTTTGGTTGCCTTATGGGTTTAGCCCGACGATCACTATTTCTACGATCATCGTTGTTGCAAGGAACGGCTTGGGCAGGGAGCCTCGCCTCATTGTTGTTGTTTGAAAGATCCATGTTTCCCACCCTCATCATGCCATTTGCTCATTAATAGAAGTTCGTCTGGGATGAAGCCAGATGATTCTGGAACTCTTTCCACATCTTTGATTTGTATCCGACTTGAGACATAGGGCTACGCCAAGCTATTCACGTCTGCACTCCTACCTCGGATGAACTCTTTGTTGAAGCAATTAACATATGAATACAAGATTGCTAAAGGACCCTTCCTAATGTTGCCTAGCTCATAGCCATCAAGATGTGGGTTTTAGAAGCAGAAACGAGTTGTGAAATCTGAGTACAATTGGGCCTAGGAACTGATGTTGCTCGATTGCTGATACAAGAACTAGCGAAAGGCCGATCCTGTGAGAGTGGAGGGAAAGAGCAAACATTTTTCTGAGCTGGAAAGTGGCTGTGACAGCTAATGGAATTAAAGGCAGTAACATAGTCAGATGTGTCAGCGCTCCCATCATACTTGTTAATAGATGACCCTAGAATTTCAGTGGGGAATGGTTCCATATTCTTACCATTAGAGAATGCCCTGCACCCAGCATTTCGAGCTTGCATTCTATTGAGTTATAGGCAGAGGATATGCATTTGTTTCTTGAGGCAGCATTGGCCTGTTGCAAGATGTTCTAGCCAACCATGGGCTGAGGGTTTAACATGTGCCTAGGCAGAGTAAGAGATCAGTGACGAGATGGGGAATGGCGATATTGGGTGAGAGATCTCCCCTTATACATGGAGGGCGACCTAGAATGCACTACCACTCGATCTTCTCTCCGTCTATTCCTAACCATGTCCTCATAGGACCTGGAGTATGCCGAGAGAGCTACATGTGTCCTACCATCGGCAAGGGCACTTCCATTGAGAAGGCCAATGGCAGAATTAGCATATGATAAAAAAAACTTATGGTCATTCTGTGGAAGGTGAACGATGATGTCTTGGCTCCATAGTCACGACCTCATTTGGGGAGATATTAATCTGGCTAGGCATGGGCATAGGATATCTTCTAGGATGAACGTACACATCACAAGTGGGGTTTTAGACACCACTCTTTCTTAGGCTTTGACAATGTTTATGAGTTCTCAACTGCCAAGAGGCATAGGCCTGCAAACAAGCAAGTCAACTAGGTCGGTCGTAGGAGGAGCAGGTGGGACAAAGTTAATGATAGCTTGGGCATTCAACCATGTTCTTATGCCATTCACTTCGCAGGCTAGTTGGCCAACATTTGACAGCTGTAGCATCACAGTACACTACATTTCTTCGTTGTTCCCAAGTATAGGCTGGACAACATTGGTGAGAGTGTTGCCATTGGTTTTGTCTCTATTAAATTTTTTACCTTTGACTAGTGGAAGATTGTCCATGGTAAAAAGTCAGATCAAGTTTTTGTGGAATAGAAAGGTGTGGAAAGATGAGAGATTTTTTAGGGAGAGTTCTTCCTTTTAGTGCTAAAATGTTGATAAATTTTTTAACCAACCTCGGAAGTAGACTTATGCGTTGTGAAGAGAAAAGTTTACTTGCTAATCACTAGACTTAAAAGTTAAAAAATGAGGAATAAAGTATGTAGTTAAAGGCAAGTGACACCAAATATAAAGTGGTTTGGCAAGGTTGCCTACATTCCCTATGAAGGTTTATTACTATATTTCTCTATCACAATTACTAGGAACTACAAGAGAATAACAAGAAAAAAGAAGCACTTAAGACTAACAAAGCTATTAATCTTAAGGGACTGTGCTATAAAGAGCTCTGAATTCTGTATAGTACTCAGAATTCTTATATGTTCCAATCTCTTTGAATCGATAACGCATGGTGTGTTTATAGTAACTGAAATGGATGATAGATGATTGAGATTGTATTGGAAAAATTAGCTAGAAGAGAACCTGACAGTTGATTTGGTTTATTGGATGATGTTAGACAGCTGTAAAGGTGTTAAGGGATGTGCGGTTGATAAAATATACTCATTGCCCCCTCTGTACCATGCACAGACTTTGCATTTAATTCCCCTTTAATGCTGATGGTTTGCTACATCAGTTCAGCCATCTAGCTGACATAGAAGATATGAAGGAAACTAGGAATTGTTAAGGACCATGATGGAAAGATGGCGCCAGGTCGGATGCGAGATGACATAGAAGGCTGCTCGGGACCGATCGGAGGTGGTTGCACCAAGTCGGGCCTAGGATGTGTCATGCTTGAGCTGATCTTGTCAAATATGTTGCCTACTGAAGTAACTACCCTAATTTTTAGTAACATTATTTAGGATATTTAATTAGTTAAATAAAATAAAATGATGTGATGATTAGGGGATTGAGATTTATGTGAATAAAAGGGTAGCCACCCCAAATAACAAATGAACTAAAATGAATTAGAGTATAATGGGAAAGGGTAATAGGTGAGGGTAAAATAGGAATAAGTATATTCTTATACCCTACACCCTTAGGCCACATTCATTTCATACGTTCACTATCAAAATATTAAGCTAGAGAGGCAAGCCACCATTAAGGAAGAGCAAGAAGAAGATAAACAAGAATCTAAAGGAAGGAAGCTTAATCAACTTAAATAAAGATCAAATCTAAACTCCATAATCACAAAGCTGAGGTGAATAATGACTACATCTTATGTTTTTTATTGTTTTCGGTTTTAGATTGAATCTGAACTATTTTGCAAGGTTTTTCCATGCTTTTGATTGTTGAAATGGATATATATGCTTGTTGATGATTTATGCTAATTCGTATAGATTTTATGGTGAGTTTTAGATTGAAAAACTAATTAAATGGCATCCAAATACCTTGCAATTTTGAGATAAGGTCAGAAATAATGTTATGGAAATGGGTTTCAAATTTCATAATTTTATGAATTAATGTGGATTTATTATGAATTTTCTAGTGAAGAAAATAGTTATTTTGGGTTTAAATTAATTACGGCATTTTGGGTTAGAAATTAATATATGTTAGAAAATATATTAAAAGTGATTTATGGAAATTTTTATAAAATTTCCCTATGCGTTTTAATAGATATATAAAATTATTTAAGGTATGAGACTTAAATGTTTTATATATTTATAAAAGGAGAAGTGGCATTTTGTAAATCTTTTAAATTGTTACTTCTGAAATTTCGATAGCACTTTTAGAAAAGAATTTGGAAAAGAAATTAGCAAAGCCAGGTTAGTTGAAAAGAATACTTTTTAAAGTAAAAATGCAGTTTTACCTTACTTTACCTATTTTGCCACTTACGGCACCCAGCTTGCGACTAAGTTCTTCCACCTCCATCGCCATCGAAACCAATGCGCATGGTATCAAAGACTTGATATGCAGCAAATTGGACATAGGCGAAAGGTATGAGTCGAAACATGAGGTTCCAAAGGGCTCGAAGCTTTGCTTTGTTTTAAATGAAAATGCGTCTTCTTTGCTTTCGAAAGGAATGCTTTCGACTTAGTTAGCTTTCGACCCAGTTAAATGGTTTTAAGGAATGGTTTCGAAAGTGGTTGTGCCTTTTGTTTTATAAAGAAGCTTCTGACGGGTTCGAAACCCCTTGCTGCCGCATCTTACCTTTCAAAGCAATGCCTTCGAAAAGGGTTCTTTATTTTAAAACCCAAGCTGCTTCTCCAATACTTTCGAAGGGATTGGTTTCCACACCATCCACTTCTTTTACTTAGGTAATAGCTTTCGAAAGTGTTACTTTCAACTTTCTTCTTTTAAGACCCTTTTGAGATTTTGAAAGATAAACCCAAAGGTTTCGAAAGGTATAGTTTTGAATGGTTTTGAAAGGTTATTCCACATGTTTGACATGAACCCAAATGCTTTCGAAAGTTTTGATGAATTTAATGCTTTCGGAAGGTTTAAGAGAAAGGTTTTGAAGGGGTGGTTCCCCAATGTTTTCAAAAGGTTATAAATGAAAGGTTTCCAAAGGTTTTTGAAAGGCATATTTAAAGTTTTTTGAAAAGAGGATGTTTATGGTTTTAAAAGGCTTTCAAAAGAGTGGTTTTGAATGTTTTTGAAAGGATTATGTAAATGGTTTCGAAAGGTATGTTTTGGCCTTTTGGCCTAAGGTTTTACTTGTATTGAAAGGGGTACTTTCAAGGATTTCGAAAGGGGTACTTTCAATGGTTTCGAAAGATATTGTTTAAAGGTTTAAACAAAGGTTTAGATTCTTTCATCAACAATGTTTTGAGAAAAATATATATAACATGGCAAGGTGATTTGAGTAAATTATAGAGTATATTTTCCTTTTTTTAAAGTATGATTTAAAGGTTTAAATTAGTTTGAAAGAAAATGTCTTCAAAGAAAATTTTATGGGTAGACGACCTTGAGTAAAATGACTCAAATATTAGAATACCATATAGGACAGGTATAGGGTCGCAAGCTATACATTAGCTATTAGCCCCTAGCTAATATAGGTCCAAAATTCCAGTGTGTAGGGCTTTGTCATAGGTATTACTAAAATGATGTTACACATAGAAAAGAATGTATAGAGGAGAGGTAGGTTATTGGTGAGCCCGCAAAACAATTAGGATCAGTTAACCTTAGGAGAACTAAGTTAGGGATAGACCGTCCAGAAAAGGAATATCTAACAGAAGTTAGATTATTCGTTTATTTTGTCTGGTAGGCCCGAGTCAGCCAAAGGTTAGTAGTTAGCCAAAAAAACTATAGTTTTCGGATAGATAGTCCATTTGTTATCTAATTTGTATGTATACATGATATAGCTTTATTGTTTTAACCAGTTTTGGTTGCAGGATTAAGATTTGCAAAAGATATGTTTTAAAAGGATATTAGTGAGGGGAAACCCATTCTGCTAAGCGGTGTGGTCTCACTTAATATCAAATAACCGAGATGTATAGTATTATTCGCACTAGGCTTTATGTCTGACTCGATGTTTATGTTTTCCCCCTTAAACTCTCGGGTACTCAAAATTGATTTGAGTAGGCTGAGGGTTGAGGATTTACAGGTTTTAGTAGGTTGACGAATAAAGCTTCCGAAGACGAGTAGGAGGCTGATGGATAGCTGTATTTAGGAGTTGTTTTGTTTTATTTCTACTGTGTTGTATTAATTATGTTATGACTATTTAGTACTCTAGTCATCCAAGGGGGCATCCTCATATGTCACTCTTGGCGTATTTATCTATTAATTATATTTGATTTGAACTTGGGAAACGGTGGGATTATATAGTCTGAATATGAAACTTTTTTTATGAAATGTAATCAGAAATATTATTTCTAAAATCTGTGATTTTGTTTCATATTCATGTGCTTCTGATATTATGGATACCATTAACATTACCGTATTTGGTCACTGGAAGTTAATACTATGGATAACTGCAGCATCTGTAGCTCTTAGCTTCGGACCTTCAAATAGGGGATGTTATAACTTAGTATTGGAGCATAGGTTTATGAAAAAACTTTAAACTAAAATGATTTTTGAAAACATAATCCTAAGGAATTTGAAATAAGATCGAGGTATGAGATGACGCTATAGTAACGTACTTGTATTTGCTATATATAAGTATACACTATATCTCTATTCTCCTACCTCTCTTAGGCTATTTTTATGTATCTTACGAGGCTTGAATACAGATATGACGCTAGAAGTGGAAGAGTTAACCTTGGTGGGGGAAGCACCACAACTAATGGAAATGCCAGACCAAACACCAGGAGAAACCTAGGTCAGGCACAAGCTAGAAATGTGGGTGCTGGAGTCTCGCAAGTTGACATGGGAGCAATGTATCAGTTCTTTGTCAACATAATGCAGGCGGGTGTCGCTGTTGGAGTAGTTGGAGGAGGAAACAAAGAAGCGCCGGTGATGAATAACTATGCTATTCTGAGTAGTGATCATGCTCGGTTGGGAGGAAAGCCATTTATTGGTACTGAAGACACAATCGAAGTAGAGAATTGGCTGCTTCATTACGAGGGGATTTTTGTTGTTTTAGGGCTCAATGATGAGAAGAAGAGAAGACTTGCGTCTAGGTAGTTACAAGGAGCAGCGTTGTACTAGTGGAACAGTGTTACAGTTGGAATGAATGAGGAGACGATGACATGGGCTGAGTTTAAAAAGAGATTTGAGGAGAGGTTTATGTCAGAGATTGCTAAGTCTGCTCTACTTAGAAAGTTTGTTGAATTGGAGCAGCGAGACATGACTGTGCTTGAGTTCGCGACGAGGTTCAACGAGCTAGCAAGGTATAGCTATCCTACAGTGGATACTGTAATTAAGAGGAACGAGAAGTTCATCAAGGGGTTGAAACCTGAGCTTGCTAGGGCAATGTTACCGCATATTAGGGATCCATGTGATGTTTGTAGTGGAAATGGCTTTGAGGAATGAGAAGATGCATGCTTTTCTTGAGATAAATAAGGCAAAGGAAGTCTAGGTGGGGCAAGAGTCGGAAAAGGAAGTTCTTCCATAAGAAAGGAGCTCAGAAGGGTGGAGCTGCCAAGAAAGGAAAGTCGGAGGTTGTCTGCTTTAAATGTGATAAGAAATGGCATTTTACTAATGAATGTCATTCTGGAGAAGGAAAGAAGGTGATCTGGAAGAAGAATATCAGGTGCTTCAACTACGATCAAATTGGACATTACAAGAACCAACGCAAGGAGCCTGATAAGGATGGGAAGGGCAAAGTATACGTATTGGAGCCAGCTACCTCGAAGCCAATAGCAGAGGAAAAAGGAAATGTCGTGTTGGAAGGTACGCTTATGATTCATGGTATGTATGTTAGTGTTCTATTTGATACCAGTGCATCTCATTCTTTTATATCTTGTTTTTAGTAGATAAGCTTAACTTAGAACCCTTATACTTAGTTACTTCCTTAAGGGTTGCAAATCCGATAGGAGGGCATGCGACATTTAGGATGCAGTGTGACCACCTAGAGTTTGATTTGTAAGGTCATACCTTTGTTTGCAGTTTGCATTTGTTTGATTTCGTAGTGTTCAGAATTATTTTGGGTATGGATTGGTTAAGTAAATACGATGCTAGGATACTTTGCCATGATAGGAAAATATCACTTAGACACCCTGATTGTAGTGATCGGATTATATACTTCGTAGAAAACCTTAGCTGTGAGATGAATGCTTTATTGGGTGTTGTGAAGGTAGAAGACGAGTTAAATCGAGTTTTCGTTGTTAGAGAATTCACAGATGTCATTGAACCCGTAGTAGAATTGCCACCAAAACGAGCCATTGAGTTTCGAAAAGATTTGATGCCCGGAGCAGAACCAGTGTGTAGACTGCCAAGCAAAATGGCACCTACCTAGATGAAGGAGCTAAAGGTGAAGTTGGTGGATTTGAAAGGTAAGAATTTTATCAGACCTAGTAGTTCGCCTTGGGGAGTAGCCGCAGTGTTTGCCAAGAAGCCGGACGGATCGTTAAGGTTATGTATTGATTATCGTAAGTTGAATGAGAAGACGATAAAGAATTGATATTCGTTGCCTAGAATTGATGATTTGTTCGATCAGTTAAGTAGGGCCAAGGTATTTTCTCAGTTGGATTTAGCAACAGGTTTCCATCAGCTTAGAGTAGTAGAGAATAGTATTCCTTTGACGACGTTTAGAACTAGATATGGATAAAGTAGTGTTTGAACTATCAATAGGTAGAGGCCGAACATCATAAGCAAAGTGGGTTACTTCAACCATTAGATACTCCAGTATGGAAGTGGGTTCTATTTCTATAGATCTTATAGACGAGTTGTCAAGATCTAATAGAGAAAATGAAAGTATATGGGCCGTAGTGGACAGGTTAACCAAGAGTGCCCATTTCATTACATTTAAGTCAACTAGGACGGCACCTGTTTTGGCTTAGTTATTCATGAAGAATATAGTTAGACTTCATGGAATTCCTAGTAACATAGTAAGTGATAGAGATTCACTATTCACTAGCGAGTTCTGTAAGAGTCTATAGGAAAATTTAGGTACCAAGCTCAAAATGAGTATCGTTTACCATCCACAGACCGATTGGCAAACAAAAAGAGTTAACAAAGTCTTGGAAGATTTGTTATGAGCTTATGTGCTAGAATTTGTGGGATCATGGGAAGACCATCTACACTTAGTCAAGTTTTCGTATAACAAAAGTTATTAGGCTAGTATAGGGATGGCACCGTCTGAAGCTTTGTATAGAAGGCCATGCAAATCTCCAGTTTGTTGGATAGAGACTGGGGATAGGTTGGTTCTTTGTCCGAATTTAGTTAGAGAAGCTGTAGAGAAGATTGAGTTGATTCGGGCTAGGATAAAGGAAGCTCGGTCTAGGTAGAAGAGTTATGCAGATAGAAGACGGAAGGACTTAGAATTCTCGGTAAAATCATATTTTCTTTAAGGTATTACCGATGAAAGTTGTAATTCAATTCGGGAAATCAAGAAAATTTGCACCGAGATTTGTAGGACCATTTCCTATTATAGAAAGGATCAGGAAGCTCGCATATAGAGTAGAATTACCGAACAGTTTGGCAGGAGTCCATGATGTTTTTCATATTTCTCATCTGAGAAAGTGTATTAGAGATCCAGAGACTTTCATAGTGCTGACTGTGTTAGACGACTTAGTAGTAGAACCAAATTTGACTATAGTTAGAAAGCCAGCTCGTATAGTCGTAAGAGATGAGAAGGGGCTAAGGAATAAGACAGTCAAATTAGTTCAAGTCCAGTGGAGCAATGATGAGAGAGACTGTACTTGGGAGACTGAGAGTAGGATTTGAAACACTTATCCTGATTTGTTTAATTGTATGTTTTACCTTTTTGATTAATTTGTTGAGTACTTTATCGTAATTTCGAGGACGAAATTCTTTAAGGAGGGGAGTCAGTAACGACCGTAATTTTTAGTAACATTATTTAGGATATTTAATTAGTTAAATTAAATAAAATAGTGTGATGATAAGGGGATTGGGATTTGTGTTAATAGAAGGGTAGCCGTGCCAAATAACAAATGAACTAAAATGAATTAGAGTATAATAGAAAAAAGTAATAGGTGAGGGTGAAATAAAAATAAGTATATACTTATATCCTAAACCCTTAGGCCACATTCATTTCATACGTTTATCAAAATATTAGCTAGAGAGGCCAGCCACCATTAAGGAAGAGCAAGAAGAAGATAAACAGGAATCTAAAGGAAAGAAGCTTAATCAACTTAAATCAAGATCAAATCTCAACTCCTTAATCACAAAGCTAAGGTGAATAATGACTACATCTCATGTTTTTGGTTTTAGATCGAATCTGAACTATTTTGCAAGGTTTTTCCATGTTTTTGATTGTTAAAATGGATATATATATATATATATATATGCTTGTTGATGATTTATGCTAATTCATATAGATTTTATGGTGAGTTTTAGATTGAAAAACCAATTAAATGTCATCCAAATGCCTTGCGATTTTGAGATAAGGTCAGAAATAATATTTTTGAAATGGGTTTCAAATTTCATAATTTTCTAAATTAATGTGGATTTATTATGAATTTTCTAGTAAAAAAATAGTTATGTTGGGTTTAAATTAATTACGGCTATTTTACTATGATTTTGTGTCAGAAATTAATAAATGTTAGAAAACATATTAAATGTGATTTATGGAAATTTTTATAAAATTTTCCTAAGCATTTTCATAGATATGTAAAATTATTTAAGGTATGAGACTTAAATGTTTTATATATTTATAAAAGGAGAAGGGGAATTTTGTAAATCTTTTAAATTGGTACTTCTGAAATTTCGGCAGCACTTTTAGAAAAGAATTTGGAAAAGGAATTAGCAACCAAGCATTTGTTGACAAATAAGGCAGGTTAGTTGAAAAGAATTACATTTTAAAGTAAAAAATGCAGTTTTACCTTACTTTACATGTTTCACCACTTTCGGCACCCATATTTCGACTACTTCTACCTCCATCACCATCGAAACCAATGTGCATGGTATCAAAGACTTGGTACACGGTGAATTGGACATAGGTGAAAGGTATGTGGTCAAAACATTGGGTTTCGAAGGGGTCGAAGCTTTGCTTTGTTTTAAATGAAAATGCACCTACTTTGATTTTGAAAGGAATGCTTTCGACTTAGTTAGCTTTCGACTTGGTTAAATGGTTTTAAGGAATGGTTCCGAAAGAGTTTGCGCCTTTTTTTTATAAAAAGCCTTTGACAAGGTCGAAACCCCTTGCTGCCGCATCTTACCTTACGAAGCAATGCCTTCGAAAGGGTTTCTTTATTTTAAAACCTAAGCCGCTTCTCCAATGCTTTCGAAGGGATTGGTTTCGACACCATCCACTTCTTTTACTTAGGAAAAAGCTTTTGAAAGTGTTACTTTCTTCTTTCAAGACCCTTTTGCGATTTTGAAAGATAAACCTAAAGGTTTCAAAAGGTACAGTTTTGAATGGTTTTAAAAGGTTATTCCACATGTTTTACTTGGACCCGAATGCTTTCGAAAGGTTTGATGAATTTAATGCTTTCGGAAGGTTTAGGAGAAAGGTTTCGAAGGGGTGATTCCCCAATGTTTTCGAAAGGTTATAAATGGAAGGTTTCCAAAGATTTTCGAAAGGCATATTTAAAGTGTTTTGAAAAGAGGATGTTTAAGGTTTTAAAAGGCTTTCGAAAGAGGGGTTTTGAATGTTTTCGAAAGGACTATGTAAATGGTTTCAAAATGTATGTTTTGGCCTTTCGACCTAAGGTTTTACTTGTATCGAAAGGGGTACTTTCAAGGGTTTTGGAAGGGGTACTTTCAATGGTTTTGAAAGATACTGTTTAAAGGTTTAAACAAAGGTTTAGATTCTTTCATTAACAATTTTTTGTGAAAAATATATATAACATGGCAAGGTGATTTGAGTAAAGCATAGAATATATTTTCCTTGTTTTAAAGTCTGATTTAAAGGTTTAAATTTGTTTGAAAGAAAATGTCTACAAGGAAAATTTTATGGGTGGATGACCCTAAGTAAAATGATTCAAATATTAGAATACCAGATGAGACTGGTATTGGGTTGCGTCCTATACATTAGCTATTTGTC
This sequence comes from Allium fistulosum, assembly GCA_030737815.1. Taxonomy (NCBI): domain Eukaryota; kingdom Viridiplantae; phylum Streptophyta; class Magnoliopsida; order Asparagales; family Amaryllidaceae; genus Allium; species Allium fistulosum. Next base: position 336,002,626 of record CM060906.1, read on the forward strand.
CCTAGCTAATATAAGTCCAAAATCCCAGTGTGTAGGGCTTTGTCACAGGTAAGACTAAAATGATGTTACACATAGAAAGGAATCTATAGAGGAGAGATATGTTATTGGTGAGCCCGCAAAACCATTAGAATCAGTTGACCCTAGAAGAACTAAGTTAGGGACAGACCGTCCAGAAGAGGAGTATCTAACAGAAGTTAGATTTTTTGTTTAGTTTGTCTAGTAGGCCCGAGTCAGCCAAATGTTAGTAGTTAGCCAAACAAAACTATAGTGTTTGGATAGATAGTCCATTTGTTACCCGATTTGTATGTATACATGATATTGCTTTATTGTTTTAACTAGTTTTGGTTACAGGATTAAGATTTGCATATGATATGTTTTAAAAGGATAATAGAGAGAGGAAACCCGTTCCGCTAAGCGACGTGGTCTCAATTAATATCAAATAATTGAAATGTATAGTATTATTCATACCAGGCTTTATGTCTGACTCGAAGTTTATGTTATCCCGCTTAAACTCTCGGGTGCTCAAAATTGATTTGAGTAGGCCGAGGGTTGAGGTTTTACAGGTTTTTGGTTGACGAATAAAGCTTCCGAAGACAAGAAGGAGACTGATGGATTGCTATATTTAGGAGTTGTTTTGTTTTATTTTCGTTGTGTTTTATTCAGTCTGTTATGACTATTTAGTACTCTGGCCATCCAAGGGGGCATCTTCATATGTCGCTCTTGGCATATTTATGTAATAATTGTATTTGATCTGAATCTGGTAATCTGGATATGAACCACTTTTGATGAAATAAAATTAGAAATGTTGTTTTTGAAATCACTGATTTTGTTTCATATTCATGTGCTTCTAATATTATGGATACCATTAACATTACCGTATTTGGTTATCGGAAGTTAATACTATGGATGACTGCAGCATCTGTAGCACTTAGCTTCGGGCCTTCAAATAGGAGATGTTACAACTGAGGTGGACTGGAGAGGTGGTGACCATCGAAGTGACATTGAGCGGACGTGATGACTTAGAGTAATGTTGGAAGTAGACGACATAGGAAGGCCGATCGCTATTGGGCCAGGCTCGGTTGGATTAGGCAGGGCTGAGCATAGATTTGTTCTTACGACTAGGTGGTGAAGACTACCTAGAGAAAGGGTAACCCGACTTCACCTTGATGCCTTGTTGAGTGGATATGCTGGCTTGAGACCAACTTGTGTTAGGGCCAACCTAATTGGATCAATTGTAGTATTGGTGGATCGACTTCTGCTTAAGCCATACCGCCTTAATCGGCCCGCTAATTACTTGCAAGAAAATTGAGCAATAATACCCTTAGAATACATATTAGGAACGTATTGGGAGATCACATTTGTATTTTCTATTAGATATGTGTATAAATAGGTTAAGTAGGAATCAATACATATGCATGCTCCATTTGCTATTTTAGTTTTGTTTACTATCTACTAGGGAGTTGCTAATAAATCTTTTTTTACAGATAGCTGAAAATGAGTAATTCGGTTAAAATTATAATAGAGACCAACATAGCCAATACCAGTAGGGGTTGAGATCAGAGCTGAGACTAGCACTCGAGTAGATATACTGGATATCTCGGAGTTAATATTCCAACGATGAGCCAAGCTAGTACCAACCTCATTAAACATGTAGCCACCACTACAACTACCGCCTAAGGTATAATTTTAGCTTAAACACCAATAGTTATTGATATTCCTAAGCTATGTAGGGATTTCTCCAATCTCGATGGGATGCCTTTTTCCATGACGAATCCATAATCGATGACTCAGGCATGTCATAGTACCTATGAGAATTTTTTAACTTGTTGGAACTTGGTGATATTACCAAAGGCGGTTGGCCTTTTGGCACTTGCAAGGTGAGCAAATTGTTGGTGGGAAGTAGTGATAGCAGAAGTAAAAGAGAACACCATGACTTAGGAAATGTTTAAGTGAAAGTTTGAGATAAAGTTTTTTTCTGGAGCAAAGAGCGATTCATTATTGGAGAGATTTATTCACTTGAAACGAGAAGAGATGACAGTTGTAGAGTATGTGAGTCAGTTTAATGATTTAGGTAGGTTTATTTTTGAGTTGGTGAACATGCAAGAGAATATGGCATTGACATTTTCTAAGGGTTTAAACTCGCCTTTGAGAGAGTTAGCATTAAATCAGGTCCTATATGGAGAAATGTTTGAGGGGTATATAGAATTTGCATTTATGAATTCCATGGATGGGGGAATGGGTCTAGAATTGATTAAGGTAGTAGAGGTGCAACAAAATAACATGCAAAAGAATAATGGACCTAGAGGTGGTCAAGGAAAGAAGTCAGATATTGTGTGCAAAAGATGTTAGAAGGAGGGATAGATTGCAAAGATCTATAGGGTGAACCTTTCAAAAGATAGATGTTAAAACTTTAACCAAATGGGACATTTGTCGAAGGATTGTAAGGCGGGCATAACTCAATAGAGGATAAAGTGTTATAGTCATGATCAGTTTAACTATATGAAGAGAGATTTCCCGACTTTGAAGAAGGAAGGATGGGTGGTTAAGAAATATGCTCTGGATGTCATCCCAACCTCAAGTATTGCACTGTCATTGGTGTAGGAGGAGAAAGGGAATCAAATTGTGATGAAAGGTGCGTTGATTTTATTTGATTCTCATGTTCATACTTTATTTGACACTAGTGTATCTTATTCTTTCATAGAAAGTGCATTAGTCAATAGTTTAACCCTTAAACCTGACATCATATAAGAATCCATTTCAGAGTCGAATTCCTTAACCGTACGTGGTTTGGAGTTCTCTTGTGCTTCGGTTTGGACTGGATGTTGTACTATAGGGTAGTACTAGATTATGATTGGAGGGTAGTTCAGTAGAGGAATGACCAAGGGTGTGATTTGATTATGTGTTGTGAGCTAGATATTTCTGTTAATTAGACTTATTTATATTCACTTAGCATGTCACAAGAAAAGCAATCGTTTATCCCTATAATGAAAGATTTTCCATATGAATTCAAGGAATTTTTCAGTGTCCCTCCCTGAAGGGAAATTGAATTTCTGATCAATCTCAAGAAAGACGCAAGGCGATAGTGATGCCTCTTAGGCACATGGTTCCGAAGGAGAGGAGAGATTGGATATGAAAGTTGTAGAGTTATTGCAGAGAGGATCTTTTTAATGAATTATTTTAGAGTAGGAAGAACCTAACATTTTTGCTACTAAATTTGATGATTCCCGAAGGTTATGTGTTGTCTATAGAGAATTGAATAAGCCAACAAGGAAAAATCGATATTCCTTGCCTCACATTAATTGAACCTCTTCGATCAACTAGTTGGAAAAAAGGTTTTCTCTTAGCTTAATATAGCGATCGGGTTTCATCAATTGAGGGTGGCAGAAGATAGTTTCTTGAAGACCCCTTTTTGTTCACAATGATGGATTTTTTGAGTGGTTAGTTATGCCATTCAGGCTGACTAATGCTCCGGCTTATTTTATGGATTTGATGAGCATAGTGTTCCGAGTGTAGTTAAATAAGTTTGTAGTGGACATCATGGATGACATTCTTATTTATTCCAAAAGCCAGGAGGAGCCTGAAGTTCATTTGAGAGAGATAATGGACGTCTTAAGAAGGAATGAATTAAAGGCTAAGTCCTTAAAATGTCCCTTCTGGAGGAAGGAGGTCCGTTTCATTAGGCAAAAGTGTTGATAGATGGATTGGTAGTAGTCTTAGGGAAGGTAGTCGTAGTTAGAGATTGGAAGCCGCCAAAGAACGCTTTAGAGATCCATAGCTTTTTTTGGTTTTATCGAGTTTTATCATAAATTCATGAAGGATTCACAAACATATCAGCACCTCTGACTCGTTTGGGAAGAACTTGACTTATACTTGGAGTTTGGAGTGTGAAGCGGCGTTTGTTCTATTATAGGAATTGTTGACAAATGTTCTAGTTTCTATTATTCCCAACGATACCAAGCTTTTTATCGTATGTACTGATGCATGCGGTACTAGTCTTGGTGTTGTCCTTATGCAAAAAGGGTAGATGTTAGCATATGCGAGTCGACATCTTAAGACTCATAGGAGGAATTACTCGATGCATGACCTTAAGTTGGATGCTATTGTATTTGCACTGATGTCCTGTAGACACTATTTGTTAGGTGAGAGATTCAAGCTATTTATGGATCACAAATCCATCAAGTACATGTTCTCTCAGAAGGATTTGAATCTAAGAAGTAATGGTGGATGGAGTCTTATCATCGTACGACTTTGGGATTGCTTACACTGCAGGGAAGGTAAACGTAGTTGCTGATGCCTTGAGTATGAGGCACATTAAAGTGAATGTTATGCTATTAGAACCGAAGAATTTGGATTTTATATTGGATTTTGATTTTCAACCCGAGTCAGAATATGCACTTGACTTGTTAACAACAACGGAGGTTAGCCTAGCATTGATGGATTGCATTTGGTTAAGTTAAGGATAGAGAAATTAGAATAGGATGAATGATTGAGTCATTTGGATTGTTACTCCAAACACCAGAAAGGCTACTTAAAGAGAGATGGAAGGCTGTGTGTACTACAAGACAAGGTATTGATAGAGGAGGTTTTGAGCGAACATCATCATTTTAGGATGACTATTCAACCAGGAGAAGATAATGTATCTAGATGCAAAAAGGATATTCTATTAGCTAAGGACGAAGTGGCATATGGCGGAGTATATAGCAAAGTGTATGGCATGCTAAAGGGTGAAGGCGAAGTAGAAGAAGCCAAGTGATCTATTGCTTCCGTTAGATGTACTGCAGTGGAAGTGGGAGTTCATATCTATGGATTTTGTGAATGGAATACCTAGGAGTAGGAGTGGAAATGAGAGTATATGGTTTATAGTGGATCAACACTAAAAAAGCATGCACTTTATTCCAGTAAAGGGTATGAGAGTGGCAACGACACTGGTGAGAAAGTATATCAAGGAACTTGCTCAACTGCATGGAGTTCTGGCAAGTGTAGTAAGTTATTAAGACCCACTTTTCACAAGTGAATTTTGGAGGAATATAAAGGATACATTAGGGACTAAGCAAAATCTGAGTATAACATATCACCCGGAAATCAATGGATAGACCGAGAGAGTGAACCTGGTGTTGGAAGACTTGTTGAGGGCATGTATATTGGATTTTGTGGAGTCTTGGGAGGATCATCTACCTCTAGTTGAATTTTATTATAAAAACAACTACTAAACCAGTATATTCCTGTGCAGTTAAAGACCCACTAAAACCATGAAAAATTCCCACTATAATGCTTAATGCTTTTCGAATGCTATGCCTTTTCAATGTAGCGCTATTAACCAGTAGTTCCACTTTAAGCACTGCTATTTCTCGCTACACCTTTTTAGCAACTATTTTGGACACGGTAATATAAAATGGTTGATTTGAGTAGCTCTCTTTTAAAGCAAATCAACAAAGTTTGGGTATAGACAAAATTTGAGGCATAAGTGCTCTGTTAGAAATCTATTATAGCCAGCAAATCTAGACCACATAAATCATGATATTCTTCGGTTTTGGTATATAACATTAAACTATATTTCTTTTTCCAACACAAACAATTTGACAATGAGAATAAATTTAACTTTAAATATTTGGATTTATGTCTAATGAAGCTTTTTGCACATTCATTATTTTCCATTGTATCCCCGCTATAATTTTTTGCAACTCCACGGCTATAGAATCGCTAAGTGCGTTAGCTATACAACTATAGCCATTGCACTATTCAAAGCATTGTATGGAAGGCCATTTAAGTCACATTCATGTTGGTGGGAGTCTACGGATAAGATTACATTGGCGCCAGAGATGGATAGATATATTACGGTTGTTATCCAGCTTTTTGACCAGGCAATATTTGGATAGACTGGACGAGTCAAACTTGAAAGCTATCGAAGAAGGAAGCTCGAAGAGATAGCCAGAGAGTCTAGAAACCAAGTACAACTACAGTCCCATGGTGAAGTCAAAGCCATCTCAAGAAATCAATGACCCAGATTCAACAAGGTGTTGGATCGGTATCGATCCAATCATGGATCGGTACTGATCCACAATATTTCATCCATTCAAGCATAATCTCCTCCTACATGCAAGTCTTGATGCTAGAAGCCTATTCCAAGTCCTACTAGATCGATTCCATGCAATCCTACGTTATTCTCCTTGAGCACTTGAAATCAGCAATTCTATTCTACCACTAACCATCATTTGGACTCAGGAACAAGCTAATAATGATGCAAACAAGCTTGGAATCAAGAAGCTAACCATGAATCTATCCAGGACAAAGCATTCAAAGTGATCCATGTGAAGATCATATGGATCGAAACCAATCCAAGCCCATTGATCGGTACATGGATACGAATGAGGTGTCCATCATTTTTCTCAGACGAATTGGTCTAGGCATGGAAAACAATGTGGAGATCGTGGAGGCGAGTTTTCAGGCAACCTCCATCTATAAATAGAAGGGCAGGGGCTCATTTTGGAGGATTTTCTTGGCTCTCTTGCTCTCGCACTCTAATCTCTTATAACCATCCATGGATCCAACCGATCTGTAAGAACTTGTAATTGCAAGTCAGCGATATAATCAATAAAATCACTAATTGTTGTGTGTTCTTTTCTTGCTCATTTAATTTACTTTTCTTCACTTTTTATTCTCTACTCAATCTCTTGTGTGTTTGTTCCATTTTTTAGTTCATATATTTTAGTGCGTTCACTGAGAAAGATATTTTCAGGCTACTTGGATCCATCATCTACTATTGGATTTCTTAGGTCCTAGAGATACATCCAATCTTCCAATCTTACCATTCTACTATTTAGATTTTCAACAATCTACAAGAAGCTATTCACCATGTCCCCAAGGAGAGACCATTCTACAAACCTCAGAACTACTAATGACACTGAGAACCGGGATATTCAACGTGTGGATGAAGTTGCATAGCCAGAGCAAGCAAAGATTCAGAACCCAACTTATGCTCTGACAAGAATGGAAATTGAACGGATGATAAAGCAGTTGGATGATATGTTCTAGGAGAATCACAATGTGATAAACCAAAAGATGAAGAAGAGCTTAAGAATGCTAAATGAGCTAATTCAGAAATGCCATAGAAGGAACATGAGGGACTTAGCATCTTTTAGTTCAGAATCTGATAGTTCATCATCAACCGAGCAGAGGCAGAGGAACAGAAGCAAGAAAATGGCTCAAAACATGGCTATAATTTTGAATTAGGAACCGAGACAAACTCGTGGTAAGATTTTGTGGACCGGTACCAATCTAAGAGGACGAATCGGTATCAATCCAACCAATTTTGGATCCTAGCTCGCCCTCTGGATGGTGGCGTGGACGTAACCTCTAATCGTGCTGTAGATGATCGAAATCTGGAATATCAAACAAATGCAATGATTCAACGCACAGGAATTGAACATGGGGGACTGCTGGACGAACGGATCCCCGAAGTCTAGAGAACCCAGGTATCGAGGGTCTTCCAGAGACTGTTCGCCGGGCTGAACACTCAAAATGGATCCCGATTACCGCCGTCTAGCCGAACCTGTAGTATCGAAGTACCTAGCTGAGATGGTCAGGAAACTTGTGAATGAAAGCTAGTTCAAAAGTAATGATGAGCGGGGTACTTCACCTAGCCGAAATCAGTTTATCGAGAACATTCTACGTAAGGAGTATCCGTGGAAGTTTGTAATACTGACGATGTCGTTGTATGGTGGAAAAATAGATCCAAGGCAGCACTTGATAAAATACGAATGGCACATGGACTCTGTTAGAGCGTATGATGCCATGAGATGTCGTTGATTTCTAATCTTCTTGGACGGAGTAGCGATGATAAGGTTTATTAGACTCCTACCAAGATCCATATCGTCTTTTACTGAGTTGACACGAATGTTTCTAGAGCAATTCCGTCTACACACTTCACATTCGGATTATTTAGTTTCGTTATCAAACCTCTTCCAGGGAATGGAAGAGTCATTGAAAGATTTCTTGAATGGGTTCCATGCAGTGGTGATGGAAGTTACGAATGCTAAGATGACATAGTATTGATGGCATTGATTATGGAGATTCATCCTAAGACTAATTTTGAGAGATGGTTGGAAATGAAACCCCTATCGATAATGGACATTTTTACGGGAAGGCTAATTAGTTCTTATGCTTGGAAGAGGCATGCACTCATTCCCGAAGGGATGATGTTAGGCATTTAGCCGAAGTGGTACAAAGCAATACTGCTGTGAAACGGTCTGGAGGGAGTTTCGGAAATATGGATGTAAATGTTGGCAACAAGAATGATGGTCAAAGATGGAGTGATCGTGGTGCCAGGAAGCAAAAATCAAATAATAGGAATCATCCCAGGATTCCTAAGTATGATAGCTATACTGAATTGAATAATTTGATAGAGAATGTCTATTAGCAACTTAAGGTACTGAGTAGTACAGGAAGCCGGTTCCCAAAGATTCGACTGAGAAGGAGAAAAAATTTAGCAATTTCTGTAGGTTTCATGATACACATGGTCATAAAACCAATGATAGCAAACATTTGCATGATATGATCAAGGAGTTGATTAGTAAAAAGAAGTTGCAATAGTTTGTAAATGCCCCGTAGGATGGTGGGCAAGGAAATTCCAACCACCCTGAGTCGTCATCCCAGCGGGGGCAAGCTGAGCCTAGTGTTGACGAGCCTAAGCGGCTTGAAAAATGTTTAGCGATCAATACAATCATTAATGGGCCACACCTAGCCAATTGCAGTTGGAGCGAGATGCATTGATATGTTGGTGCTTTAAAACATGCAGAGAATGAGAGTTGTCTTGTTGTGGAGGATAGTATTCCAGCAAAAGCAGTAAGGACGATGACTAATGATACTGTCTTCTGGAATACAGAAACTGATGGGGTGGAATCCCCGACGATTGGCCCGCTTGTGATTACGGCTATGATCGGCCATGCTATTGTATGGAAAGTGCTAGTTGACTATGCGAGTTCGGTTATCATTTTATTTATGAAAGCTTATGACCAAATGCTTCTAAAGGGATCTAGGGAATTAACATGACGGCTAATAAGCCAGTCGGATATGTGGAACTACCGGTAGTTCTTGGTGAGGGTGACCGCAAGTGAGCACAGGTCATGCCTTTTATGGTGTTTGATATTTACACTGCTACAATTCATTTTTGGGTCGACCGGCCTTGGCTGAACTCAGAGCGGTTATAGCTCATTGGTGCTTGAAGATGAAGTTTCCTACAAAGACTGGTATGGCAATAATACTAGGATTTCAGGGGCTTAGCCGCAAATGTTATGTCACTGAACTAAAGGAGACGTAGCGAAGAGAGAAAGGGAAAGGATAGACGGAAACCTCTATATTAAGGTTTTGGACGCATAGCAATCATGCACAGTTGGTTCCATAAGGATATGCATACATGAAAAAAGCCATTGGATGGAAGGGAAACTCTAATCGAGTTAAAGATCGACATCCCGGTCAGCCAGGATGATCCTACGTAGGTTCTGAAGATCGGATCACAGCTCGACACGATGGTAATGAAAGAGTTAGTTGGTTTTCTCCGGGAAAACATGGATGTGTTCGCCTGGACTCACTCATTAATGTGTGGAATATCGCCCGAGATAGTGAGCCATGTATTAAATATAAATCTGAAATGCGTTCCTATGAAACAGAAATGCCACAGCCTGGGTCTGGAGAGATCCACTACACTCAAAGAAGAAGCGGAGAAGCTGAAAGATAACGGCTTCGTCCGTGATGCCTTATACTAGGAGTGGGTATCAAATTCGGTATTAGTGAAAAAGTCAGACGGGAAGTGGAGGACATGTGTCGATTTTTCTGACCTGAATAAAGCATGCTTGAAGGATAGTTTCTTGCTCCCAAGGATAGATCAGCTGGTAGACTCGACAACCAGACATGAATTTCTCTTATTCATGGACGTATACTCTGGATACAATCAGGTTCCAATGCACATCCAAGATCAGGAGCACACCAGCTTTATTACCGACTTGGGACTGTATTGCATCTTGTCATGCCTTTTGGATTAAAGAATGCTGGAACTTACTAGAAGTTGGCAAATAAGATCTTCCAAGACCAGATTGGGCATTCGATGGAAGTCTATGCGGACGACATGCTTGTGAAGTCATAACGTTCAAGAAACCACATTGACGATTAGGCAGAGATGTTCAACGTTCTCCAAAAATACGTGATGGAGCTCAACCCTTTGAAATGCTTGTTTGACATTGCGTCAGGGAAATTCCTAGGCTTCATTGTGAACTTCCACGGGATTGAAGCCAATCCAGAAAAGATTGAGGCATAAAGAAATATTGAGGCCTCAAACACGATCAAGGAGGTCCAGAGTTTAAATGGAAAGGTCTCCGCCCTGAGTCGATTCATCTCCAGAGCAACAGACAAATGCATTCCTTTCTTTGACGTAATTAAGAAGGAAAAAATGAATTTCTCTTGGACATAGGAGTGTATAAACGCATTCCAGGCTTGGACACAGGAGTTTATATACTAGCAATGTCGGTGCATGCTTTGAGCATCGCGCTCGTACATGAGGAATCCTACATCCAGTGATCAGTCTACTACATCAGTAAGCGATTTATATGAGCAGAAAGAAATTACCCAAGGCTAGAAAAGCTTGCATACTACCTATTGATTGCTTCAAGGAAGCTTCGCCCCTATTATTAGGCTCATCCGATCAATTTCTTAATGACCAGACTTTAAGACAAGTCTTACAGCGACCTGAGACTTCTAGAAGGCTACTGAAATGAAACATTGAATTAAGCTAATATGACATAACCTATCACCCTTGAAGAGCAATCCAGAGTCAAGCTTTAGTGGATTTCATAGTTGAATACATTGCACGAGATGATACTCCGGAGAACAACGGTGAGCAGAATGATAGGTGGAAGATGTACACGAATAGTGCATCGAAAGAATGTTGTCCCGATGCTAGAGTTATACTTATCACTCCCGAGAAACATTTAAACTGTTATGCCTTGAGACTCGATTTTCCTACAACGAACAACGAAGTGGAGTATGAAGCATTAATTGTAGGATTCAAAATTTCCAAGGAACCGGGAGTTAAAACTTTGTATATTTTTTGTGATTACCAGCTGATGGTATGTCAAGTAAGGAAAGAGTTTCAGGCAAAGGGAGTGGGGCTAGCTCCTTATCTAAACCGAACCCTTAAGCTGCTTAGTGACATTGACTACATAATAACGCATATTCCTAGAGAGGAATATGTTAAGGCCAACTCACTGGCTAAGTTAGCCAGTTCCGAAGATGTGCAGCTCATGGCCTGGTTCTTGGGAAAGTATTGTCCGCCCCAAGCATCGACCGGATGGATGTCATAGATCTTCCAGGCTGAATGTGAGAAAGAGTCATGGATGACTCCAATAAAGGACTATTTGTAGAGAGGAGTCTTCGGACAGAAAGAACAAGCGATGGAAGCTCCTTTGCCAAGCTTCAAGATTTATCTTTTAGCAAGGAGTACTTTATAGGAAATTATTCTCAATCCCAATGTTACAGTGGGTTGCTAACAATAAGGCCAAACAAGTCCTTAGAGAAGTGCATGAAGGGGCTTGTTGCGACCACACGGGGATGCAAACCTTGGCGAAGAAGATTCTCTATTATGGGTTATTCTAGCCAACTATCAATCGAGATGCAGCTGATTACACCAGAAAGTGTGACAAGTGCTAGAGATTTGCTAAGATTTTGAGAACTCCATCGATGGAGATTACTCAAATGGTCAGTCCCTGATAGTTTGCAGTTTGGGTAATCGATATTATCGGTGTGTTGTTGATATCTAAGGGTGGTGCGAAGTACGCCATCGTCGTAGTTGATTACTTCACCAAATGGGTTAAGGCAGAGCCATTAGCCATAATTACCATAAAGGAAGTAATCAACTTCATGGTCTGGAACATTATCTGTCATTTTGGAGTTCCAGAAGCAATTGTTATCGATAATAAGACCTAATTTAACAGCATCAAGTTTAAATATTTTTACCGCCAACATCTCATAGAGAAGAGATTTGCTATAATGGTGCACCCTTAGGCGAATGGATAAGTTGAAGATGTGAACAAGATTATTAAATCCATTCTTAAAAAGCGATTAGAAATGCCTAAAGGCAAGTTGATCGATGAACATCCATTGGCACTTTGGGCTTATCGAATGACCCACAAGTCAGCTATTGGCCACTTTCCGCTTGCCCTTGCCTATGGATTAGAGGCTATGATTCCGGTTGAACTGGAAGTACCTTCTCATCGAGTGGCTCATTACAAACCACGGATGAATGAGCAACTCCTATTGGAGTCTCTTTATATGATCGTTGAAATGCATGATGAAGTTGACATGAGAGCAACTGCACACCGACGTCGAGTCACCCGATATTACAATGCCGATGTTAGGAATCAGACCTTTGAAATTAGTGACCTAATTCTCAAACGAATCTTCCCAGGTCCTTAAAACTCGGGCCCGAGTTGGGAAGTCCGTACATAGTTAAGCAAAAGCTTTAAGATGACACTTCAAAGCTAGCAACAGTAGATGAGATCTCACTCTCGATGGCATGGAATAGCGAGCACTTGCGATATTATTTCAGTTAAGAATAAATTTGTACATAATTGGTTAAAGCCATGTAATAAGATAGAATCTGTCATTTCCCATCTTTTATAAAGTGAAATGGTTTTCCAAATCTACAACTCTGTCTTTACATAGCTTAGGAGCTGTGAAACTTGACCAACTTGAATGAATCTGCATGTGTATAATGTAGGTATGCAGGTACTCAGAGATAGGTGCTAACAAAACTTTTATGGTTCATGATCGGATCCTTGGAGTTCAACCACTATAGGAATCCAAAGATAGATACCAGCTAACTCTTGCCCTTGATTTGGGGGCAAGAGTATAAGCCAAAAAAGGGTTAGACTTGACCGTCCATCTGCTAATTCTCATCCTTGAAGCGAGGGTAGGATTATAAACCTAAAAGGACGTGACTTGACCGTCCATCAACTAACTCTTGCCCATGAAGTGGGGGCAGGAGTATAAAAATTCAAAGGTTGAACGAGACTGTTCACCTCTATAGCTCGTGCCTAGAGTTTGGCAAAGCACTCACATCTTGCTCGGAGTAGGCAAGACAAAAGGTCTAAGCCTGGAGTTAGGTGGGATCTCTTAATAACTTCACTCGATGTTCGGAGTAGGTGCGGTCGCAAGTAAACATCCTGGATTAGGATGTCCAACCCGCTATTTCAAGTGGTTAACTCTAACCGATGCCTAAAAGTTCAACACGATCACACTCAAAACATCCTAGAAATAGATGTTCAAGTTAACTTTTCAAGCAAGTGGAATTCGACCTGGTTCTAGAGTGGAGCATAATTATATGCGGATGGAAGTCCTTATGATCACTCTCTGCTCTCCTAAACAATGAATCAACTAATTACTTGGTTTGCTTACCACAATGGGGAATGGATCGCAAATATATTGAATGTAGAGCACATTTCTCAAATACGTGGGAAAATTACACGCGGCTCAAAAAAATAAAAGTCTATATTATTCTTAGTCAAAATAAGACTTAGAATAAAAGGTACAAGTGTAATTGACACTAAAACTGAAAAGTAAAAGCGGAGGCCAAATCTGCACGACACTAGCTAGAAAGCAAAAGCAAAAGCAAAAAAGTTCTTAGGTACTACTTAACCAAAAAACATGAAGAAGATAGATGATAACTTCTTGATCCTTTTCTTTTTCTCTTTCCACTATTTCTTCTCTACAGAAGATGGTGCATTGGTTCCTTCCGGTTGCTTCCTTATACTTTCCCTACTTCCTATACTCTTCGCAGGCAAGCAGTAGGTAGCGCTTTGGGTACTCTGAGTACTTGGATTACTGTGAGTGATGGGCATGCTCCGAGTGCCGTCGGCCATAGGCAGCATGAGGGGAGCAAAGATGATCTCGTTTGGTAAGGCAATGGATAACGGAGGAAGGAGTCAAGCGGTTCCTCCTTTATTTCCACAGCTGACTTAAGCTACTTTAGAGAAGTTCGCTCATTGAAAGTCCCTTACCAAGGTTGAGTGACCCGGTGATCTCAACATCATCATCCACATGTGTCTCCTGGAAGTCACTAGGCCTCTCCTCTTGCAATGCATCGATCATTCGTGCATCTGGCCCAAGGGCATCGCTAACCGGGATGCTCGGAGTCATCCCGGAAATAATATGACCATTGACTCAATCATCATTGCTTGTTGTCCCGATTGGGGGCTCTTCTTCGGAAGACTTGTAATTACAGGCAGACCTGAAACTTGAGAAAGATGAAATGAGAGATTAATCACATCGACTAGCGATATGTCGACTTTCTCAAATATTGGCGAAATCAACGAGATACCTCCTTCAGTCTGGGATTCAGTATGGCCGGAGTGCCGTTGGAATTCCCCTTCAAGATGGGAGAAAGGACAATAGACTTGTGCATTTGGGATTTTTTTGGATCATATTCAAGGACAAATGATAAATCGCGAGCATTTTTTGGTTTAGTTGTGTGCCTAGTAGTGGCATCTTGAGGAAATGATCCAAAGCCCTCGCTTAAGTCTTTCTACAGTATGGCAGCTAACTCTGGATGAAGGATAAGCTCGCCTTTCCTTAACACACTGGGATCATCTCCTTATAGGACTTCCTTTTCCAACTATGCCAGGACCACCTCACCTCCTTCCAAAAATTCCCTCTCTTCCTTAACAACTTGCTCCCAGGCCAGAGCCAGAGCCCTAGGATAATCACTACCGAGCCATTCCAGGTTACAAACCTTTAGCACATTAGCATTGCACTTAATGATCGTCAGCTTGAATCTCTCTATCAATTGCTTCTCGATGGCCTCAACTTCCTTCTTGACGAGAGCGTCCATATCTCTAGGATGTGCAACCGCCTCATCTCTTTCCCTCCAAATAGTAAGCAGCTCTTGGTCTTTCATTTTCATATCACTCTCAAGTTTGATTGATAGCTTAATTGCTTTCTTGGTCAAATCGTCTCTCTTCAGCACTAATTCATGAATTCGATGGTGCACAGTTTCTATATCATCATGAGGCTTGGTTCGCTCACTCTCAAGTGCCTTGATAGCATCATCGGCCATCTTCTAAGCCTCAGCTTATAATGTTTTCAAACTAGTGGCCTCAACGTTGAGATGAGCTATGGTTTCTTTATATTGCTCCTCCGTAAGTTTTGTATTATCAATCTCAAGATTCCTTTCCTTCGAAACCTTAAAGATTTTCTCGGCCATCCACTTCCATATAGTATATTGGTGTCAGCATCCATTACATAGGTAACAATTATGCCTTTAACCTCTGGCGGAATGTCCTTCAGATTAGATAGGAACATGATTCCATCAAAGCAGACCTCCAGGAACCGTGCCTTTAGTTCGGCCATTCGGATAGTGGCAAGTTGTTGCTCTGTAGTAATGACCAGAGCTTCAGTTAGTTTCTTGCCAGTCCTATGGTGAGAGGTCTCAGAACTGCCATTATGGTGCCTATAGTTAGAAGGTCGACTGATGTGAGTTGATGTCAAGTGTTGCACGGGAATGGAAGCCGAAGGTGGTACACGAAAAGCATCTCCCCGTAGTAAGTCATTACGGTGGTCAAAATGCTTGTCCAAGCCTCTTGGCAGAGGTGGCCTTGACTTGGAACGATATCTAGAAACATAGTCATGCGATGGATAGTCACGGTTGCCTCCATCACGACTACCTCTGTTGTGTCTGGACTGAAGGCTGGACACCGAGTCTCGTCAACCACTTTAATGATACATGCTTGAGCCACGCTTTTGCTTTCGAGACACATTTTCCTCCAAAGTGTGACGACCCACATTTCGAAAGGTTTAAATCGACAATAATCCACACATGTCCAACTTAAATAATCTGGAACATAGATAATCAATAGGGTTAAATAAGAAGAATAAGAAAGAAGAAAAAATCAAACACAGAATCTAACAGCGGAAACGATAAAATATAATAATCAAATAACAGTTCATGAATCTGTTTATATCATACATTTGATTATAATCTATACAACATTTATTAGAGTTATATATATATATATATGTATACATCAGGGATAAATAAACAATACAGCAGAATAGCATGATGCAGAGAATAATAATAGTAATAATTTACCAACTTCGTCTTCGTCCCCCAGAAACTGATCTTCAATGCACTGGAAAAATTCAGGACTGACCTGAGCGTAATGAAAAGACAAAACACTCGAGTTAGGACAAAAATACTCTTATGTAAGTCAAATCAATATCACGAAATATGAGTGCAATAACTTAAGAGATGTTACAGGATTTTCCATCCCCTAGGGATCCGTCAAACTATCTATATAATAGTGTATGCTATAATAGATAATGTCTATCAGTAAAAATAAATATCAAAATAGCATTAAGGCCTTACATTATCCCCCTTTAACACATTTTTATTGCATGTAGTCTATGCAGGTCCTGTAACACAACTAGTAACATCGGTAGCCAGTGAGTCCCCTATAGGTACAGTACTAAACCAAAGTCGTAATGGGTTCGAATAAGGATAAGTATGACAAGGCATGTGAGGCAATGTCCAAGGTAGGATTCTACCAGTTTACCCTTTTTGGCTGGTCGTAACCCATCTGTGGCCGACCGTGACAATCAATCCAAACGAAAAAGGTGCACCACCCATCAGATACGAAATCACAATAGTAATACATGGGATCAACGTCGCTAGAGGTAGCTAACCACATTGGCCAGACATAGGCTCATGTTTTAGTCATTTTAATTATGTCACGAGTGTCGAAGCTATCCATCATCGTTCTCTTACTTCATTCCAGTAAACGTCGCCAATTCAACCACTACATTCTAGATATCATCCACTGTGTACACAGTTGTCAAAGTGGTTCCAATATTGACAGAGAGTATGCCAATAAGAGGCCATAGTCTCTTTAACAACAAAACGTCATTTTACACACCGGTTGGTACTTTTACATTTCGAAAACAGTTCATACTTGATATCAAAATATCATATTCGCTTCAAAATCAAATCCGTTTTGAAATCATCATGTTCGCTTCAAAAATCATATTTTACTTCAAAATGTCAATTCAATTCGATATATCGATTTCACTTCAAAATTTGCTTTGAATTACAATTTTGATTATAACATCACTTTAACCCAATTCATTTTTAAATCCAAGATTTAAATATAAACATTCCACCCCTTTGACCAGTTTGAAATTTTAGAAAATAATTTAAATAGTTTTAAAAATAGTTAAATAGTTTATAAAAAATAGTTTGAGTAATAAAAGTGGTTTATATAGTAAAATAGTTTGGAAAATCAAAATAATTTGAATATTTAAAGAATATAGATTTTAAACCATTCATACTAAAATAATTCATTTGAAAATAGTTTCAAAGTCAAACCGATTCAATTTCAAATTGCCCAATTCAACTCAATTCTCAAATTTTAAACCATTTTGATTTATATCAATTCCGAGTTCGATTTCCAAACTATCGATTCAAAACACTTAAATCGAATTTTCCTTCCATATCCAATTAAAAATCCAAATCTTCAAATATAATTCAATTCCGATCTCAAATTCGAAATATCATTTTATATCACTTTTACTTTACAATATTCAAAGTTCGAATAAAAGTCCAATCTTTTAAGACAAATTAATTTTTTGAAATTCACATCATATTTTGATTATAACTTAAAAATCTCAACTTCGATTAATTAAACAATTCCTGTTTCAATTTTAAATTTAAACATTCCGAGTTCTAATTCGAAAATAATTCGATTTCCATAAATTTGATTTTTTATTCCATAAAACCAAATCATTTAAATAATTTCAAATTAAAATTTTAAAATCATTTAATTTAACCAATCCGGTGTCCGTATATAATTTTCTATCCTATGGCCATGTGAATCAGTTATTCCAATTTAATTTAGGGATGGATATATATCATTTCAATCCAAAATAAATGCCATAGGTATATATCATTTCAACCTATTTCTTAATCTATTCTAATTAATTCAATTTATAGTTTTATATACTGTAAATAATATACAGGATGATAACATGACATATCAAAATACGTAAACATCCAAATCAATCGAATATCAATCAAATTTTCATCCATCACAAACAATCATCCAAACAATTGATAATTCACAACGATTAACCAATTATCAATAATCAGGAATTTTACTGGTAGTTTAATCCTAATCCAATTTAACTATTAATTCAAATCCTATTGATTAAATTCAGATGTCCATTTAAATGTCAATTAAATTTATCAAACAACTATCAAAAAAATTTAAATCACTTCACAATAAAATTTAATCGACATAAAAATTATTTCAGTCAGTTGTGAGCATATAATCACTCACCTTAATTTGAAACTGAAAAAAATTTCAGCTTCAAATAAATTCCAATTCCACTTCAAGACGAAGACAACTTCAATATGATCCCAACGAAAATTTTCTCGCCCGAATCGAACCTCAATTGAAAGAGTAATGATTTATTTAATATAACGATCAATTTAAACATAATTAACAATTTAATTTCTTAATTAGTAAATTAATTACCCTCTTCTCTCGTTATTAGGAGACTACGGTCGAGACCCATGAAGCGCAACAAAGCTACCATATGCACGCCATCTCCGACATCCTAACAATGATCAACGACCACCGTTTCGACTAGTGTTTTCCCCTCCACCTTCGCTTGCGACCGAGTTGCATCTGCCGCCTACGCCTTTTATCGCGCTCGCGCATGTGGCCAAACCCTAGATCGGCGATGAGGCAGCCCTTCGCCTAACCCCATCGCGCCACCTCCTTCTCCATCCCTCATGCATGCGGCCGCGACCTTTAGTCAAACGCGATTCGATCTGCTTTATTTTTTTTCGAGATCTCATTCATTTTTTCATTCGATCGGTGTATATTTTTTTTTGGAATCTGGGCAGTTGAAAACTAAAGAGGGGAGAGACGAGAGGGATATATGGGCTGAAGTGGATAGTAGGTTTGAACGACTGCTGAGACATTTTTTTTAATAATATATTATAATAATTAGAAAATATGTGATTCGATCGACCCGCAAAGTCACAAACTCCAAACGATGTGTGCCGCCTGGCGATTATAATGTTTTACCTCTATTCCGAACACAATGGAACTAGTCCCGAGGCCTAAACTGATCGTATGCAGAAGATAGCTTTTCCAAGCCAATATATTTTATCGAATTCCGAAATAAATTTCTACGCGTTTTTAGCTCACACGGCCAAACGACAAGTCCGATCGCTACGAAACTTGAAATCCTACAATAATTCACTATTACGGATCCGATGAAACTAGTTTCGTCAAAATCCGAGACAGTCGCCAAAATGGCTATTTTTACTCGTTAATTAAAATATAAATTTTTCAAATTTTTTTTATTCACGGTTAAATATAGTTTAAATGTTAACAAACTCCATTGTTGTTCAAATAAAATTTAAATCAATTTTCGACATCATTTTCAATCATATTAAATTCAGAATTCAATTATTAAAATAATTTCCAATATTAAATTTAAACAATTTAATTATCCACTAAATCAATATAAATAAATCATTAAATTCTAAATAAATTTTAGTTATCTACATTATTTTATTTCTATCTAAAAAAATTCACAATTATCACTAAATTCTTATTATTGATTATAAACACATTCAATATATAGAATTTCATTTCAATCCTTATTATCGCCAAAATCTTTAGAATTGTTTATCTCAAAATCTTATTCAAGTTCATATTCAATAATTACAGTAATAATTCATTAAGTTTTATTTTAACCATTTTTATTCAATAATTATATAAAATTCTATAATTTAAAATAGTTAAAAATACGGGTCGTTGCACAAAGACTAAAACATGTACTTCCTCTCCATGGATCCTACAAATGAAATAGGAACAAGTTAGCTTTAACAAGAAAGGACACGAAACAGGTGCAGTGCGGTGCATGTGTGTTTGAGTGTCCTAGTAATATCTCCTACATTGATGGGAAGCATGTCGTTGTGAAATCGGGTAGAGGAACCAAGACCTTGAAGACTCATGTTGTCAAGGCCAAAGGATTTAATCTCGGTTGGAATCGGCCCTAGACTAGTGAATATGTCTTCAGAGGAAAGATAAGGAGTTTTCTCTGTAGTTGTGACTAGAGGGGGCTGCGTAGAAGTTTGTCCTTTGGAAATCTTAATGACCAACTTTTTCTTCAAGACAAACTACTGGTCGTCTTTAGGTTACTCGATTAAACGCTCGTGACCCACATCAACATCATAGTGGATGGCTTTGTCACCTTCAACCCACAATTTTGCCTTCTTCGGCGTCCTCTTGTTCTTTTTCACCTTTTACTCTTGGACTTGGAACATGGGGCACATCATGATTCACATCGCCATCTCCAAGCAAGTAACTGTTGTCGTCGTCATCGTCATCGGTGACCACTTGGATTTGACCGGTGCTACGGCTTGCCTCCATCAAGTTATGGACTAGGAGATTCTCATCGATAAAAAGAACTCTAACTTCTCTATCTTCTTCCAAGAGTGCCATGAAAATCTGGTGACATCTATAAGTGCCACGCCACTAGGCTTCATCGGAACATCTGAATGACAAAAAGAATATGAATTAAGCAAGCAGAATCTCAAGGAGAGTTCATATAAAACACATGAAGTAAGACATACATTCGGATAACAATCTTTATGCGAACTTTGGTGGATAGCGGATATAGAACCATTCACTTTTGAAATAACTTAATTTTTCCAGCCACCGCTAACTATTAGACATTGCTTAGCTGGTTCAAGATTAGTAAGAAAAGGGCTTCCTTTTTAGCTTTTGAAATTATATATATATATATATATATATATCGGATTTCCTCGTTGTTAGGCATGCAATTCAAGTGTTGAGCGAAGATAGTGTAAGTGTCATGGAGAAAAGCATCACTGTTGGGATGTAGTTGCGTTGGAGCTAATCTCATGAAGTCAAGATCCGACGAATGAAAGAATTAAAAGGTGGAACACATCCTGCCATGTGCATGTATCGGTTACAGGCTGTATAACCCTTTGGAGAATGGTGAGCCCTCTGATGGCGTGTTGGGACTAGTACATCCCCAAATGGGATTCCAAGTTTATCATAGATTCTAAAGAGTGATCTCTCTTCAATCTTTGAAGCACTGGAATCGATGGGATCGTCTAAAATGACATAATCCTCAAAAGTGTCGGGAGTAGCATTGACTTCAGAACCTTCTACAGGCACTTAAGAAACCTCTGGATGAGGTTGATCTTCTTGCAGGTTTATAGGTTGGGGTATAGGTTATGTTGGCGTATGTTGTGCAGAAGGAGTCATAGGCAAGCTCAACTCTGTATCAGATTCCGAATATTTGGAAGTCGATGGACCTGAAGCTAAAGTGGCCAAACACATGGAAATTGTGTGCTCTATTTCTATAAAAACTCAATAGATAATCAACATCAAATTAATCATAAGCGATGTCCCTGTGTTAAAGCAAACCTAGTGCAGTGCCATGCAATGCGGATTTCCAATGTTGTGCAATAGTTTATTATAAAGCCCGAAGATCATCCAAAGAGATTGTTATTACTAACCGTCCCAATGGTATCTGCATCATTATGCAAGTGTTGGGGACACCTTGAAGCTTAGAATATCAAATACGGCAAGACATTTGTGCAAAGTCCCAAGATGACAAAATTCAAAAAATCCACAAATGGATGGATCAACACCGATCCATCCACTTAGTTAGATTTTCGAAGGCTTTCAATTCCTAAATTCGAGCTCCAAGGCTCCTCTCCGATCCAACCATGAGCACTGACGTCGAAGTTTCCCTAGCCTTTCCTTCATCATCATCATCACTACCTAAGTTCAAGTACAAGGTTTGGATATAAGTAGGGTTGATCATGTAGAACTGGTTCAGGCTAGGATTGAGCAAGGTACGCGATGTCGAGTCCAGGCAAAGATGGGTGGTGACGATAATCCTAGAGTTGAATAAAGGAGTTGGGTTCAGTTTTTAAGTCAAAGTATTTTAATGGCAGAAGTAAGCTTTGGTTTGGTGGCAAATAAAAGTAGGAAGAAGATAAAAGAAGTCAGGTTATATAAACCTTGGAATCCGATTCTTATGGCTTGAAAATTGAAGAGTGTTCAAAGTCTTGGATTAGTACTAATCCAAGAATTTGAATTTGTATCGAGTCTTGAAATTTAGAAAAAACAACAAGAAAACAATGGTGGTGATGGCCTATATATGCCTACATAAGCTATTCATATGCTTAGGATTTAACAAGAGCATGCACTATATACATGTGCGTGTATATATCCAATACCCAACGACTATAGACAAAAGGGATCAAATTCAAACCTAAAAAATCCAGAAAATAAACAGGTTCTAAAGTATTAAGCTCGAAATGATAGATCGTGAGAGCGCTTTCTAGATTTATAAGTGCCTGATGCTGGTAAAGTGTTATGATGAATAGTTAGAGGCCCGACTCTTTATAAAAGCGATTCAGAAAAGGACAACGACCATTCGAAGCATATAATGGAATCCTTTACACCAATCCTGACTTGTCTTGATTCAAAGCACATCATGTTGAAAATAAGATGTACTTTAAGGGCAAGTGTTATCCAGCTTTTTGACCAGACAATATTTGAATAGACTGGATGAGTCAAACTTAAAAGCTATCGAGGCAGGTAACCCGGAGAGATAGCCAAAAAGTTCAGAGACCAAGTACAACCTGAGTCCGAAGGTGAAGGCAAAGCCATCTTAAGAACTCAACGACCCAAATCCAACAAGGTGTTGGATTGGTACTAATCCAACTCATTGATCGGTATCGATCCACAATATTTCATCCATTCAAGCTCGATCTCCTCCTAAATGCAAGTTTTGATGCTAGAAGACTATTCCAAGAACTATTGCATTAACTCCATGCAATCCTCTTTCGATCTCCTCGAGCACTTGAAATCAGCAACTCCATTCTTCCACCGATCCATCATTTGGACTCAGGAATAAGCTAATAATGATGCAAACAAGTTTGGAATCACAATGCTAACCACGAATTGAGCCACGACAAAGCATTCAAAGTGATCCATGTGAAGATCATATGGATCGCTACCGATCCAAGCCCATAGATCGATATCGATCCATGGATATTGATGAGGCTTCCCTTATTTTTCTCTAGGGAATTGGTTTGGGCATGGAAAAACAACGTGGAGATTATGTGGGCGAGTTTTCTGGCAACCTATAGCTATAAATAGAAGGGCAAGGCCTCATTATGGAGGATCTTCTTGGCTCTCTTGCTCTCTTACTTTAATCTCATGTAATCATCCATGGATTTATACTAATACGTAAGTACCTGTAATTGTAAGTTTGTTATATAATCAATAAAATCACTAAGTGAACATAGGCTAAGATTAGCCGAACCACTATAAAATGCTATATGTTCTTTTCTTGCTCATTTTAATTTACTTTTCTTCACTTTTTATTCTCTACTCAATCTCTTGGGTGTTTGTGCCACTGTTTGGTTCAAACAATAGTGAAAGTGAAGCATATTAGGAGATGAAAACTGCACAAGATCAGCAAAACATATAGGCCGATAGACAGATTTGGAATTTGCAGTTGAAGATTTAGTTTCTATGAAGGTTTGCCATTGAAGAGGGTAGTAAGGTTTGGAAGTTCGTGGAAGTTAGCACCCCGACTTGTTGGTCCAATTTTGAGGTTGGAGAGGATATGGAGTTTGGCATATAGAGTGGAGCATTGGGAGAAGATGGCAGGAGTCCATAATGTATTCCATGTGTCACATTTGCAAAAATATTTACACGATCCGACCATTATAGTCATTCTAGTCAATTGAACGAGGTGGAGTTGGAACCTGAGTCGAGTTATTCCTATGGTCCAACTTGCATTGTCGAACATGGGATGAAACGACTTAGGAATAAAGTGGTAGAGTTAGTTAGAGTGCAGTAGGGGAATGACCCAACTGAGAGTACATTGGAGCCAGAAGAGAAGATGAAGGCTTACTCATCCTCAACTCTTTTCTGATAAATTCCTTAATTCAGTACGATTTCTTTTAATTAGCTTATTTTAGGTTATAATTGGATGCTTTATTTGGTTTGGCTGTTAGGAAGAATACTGTTGGATTTACGTTCATATAGAAATATATTCTTATATTATGGTGTTATGCATCCATGCTTGATATCTCATCTCATTGCATTCATATAGGATGCATTAGCTACATTTCTGCATCACAAGTATAGAAACTATAAGTTACATGGCATTATTCATATCTATATGTTATTTATATCATTAGGTTAGACTCATTTAATCTTATTAGATATATTAGATACTATGTTTATTCACTAAATTAACATATGTTTGACGATACATGATATGAGCGTTATATTACATTTTCTATTCCTTAGGAATTTATGGGATGAAATTCTTTTAAGGGGGAAGAATGTAATACCCCAATAATTTTAGCTATATTATAATTAAAATATTAACAATATAATAGTACTGAATAATTGGGTTTAATTTGGAAATAATATCAATTGACAATAAGGAGGCGCAGACGGATATTTTCCAACTTAAAACTTGACAGCAAAACCTATTGCGACCTCTCATTTTTCTGATTTCCATAATATATTGATTTTTCTAGTTTGGAGGCCATATGAAGGAGTTGTGAGCGATTTCATGTCGAGCCAGTGAGAGCGAAAATTTGAATTTTGAAAACATGCGGACCGTTGCTCTTCCCTCTATTTATAAAAGCCCAACGAGTGAATACGTAATTTCTTTTTCTCATTTCAAAAACGTCTACCGCTTTCTTTAATTATATTACCAACAACTATTCAATTACTATTGATTTATATAAAAAAAATCGCTTCCTCCTATCCTCTTTCCCTCCTCAACACTCCATCATCCTATCTTGACAACTCACCCAACCCCTCTGATGCTTCCATCCTTTCACATTTTTTCCCTATCTAGCATACTCAGGACCAGGGACCTTTACCGTAACACCTTGTGAAATGAACAGTAATTAATTAAAAAGAATTAATAAATAATTATTAAGCCTCAAAAATGGAATTTGAGGAAACATTGAAATTTGGCTATGAAACTTGCACCATTGTGTTCGTAGTTATTTTCTGAGCAACTTTCTTATAAAAAGTTTTGCAATTGGAATCTAAACAAAGAAGTTATAAGAGTTTAAATGTAACAATCTACACCTTAGTGTGCCTGAATTTCGACTAAATTGAAACCCAAGTCCATTAGGGTACAGATCGTTGGTGTTGGTAACCCGTAATAAACATTAGTATATCAGAGAACGAACTCACAGCAAAATAGTAAAAATATATAATAGTCGTGTATACTGACTAAGGCTACTACCTTAGAATCAATATTATTCCTTGGATAACCCTTTGTCTTGTCAGTGTCAAACATGAGTGAGAAGACTTCTCCATCCACCGTTCCCGTCTTGCTCCAGTAGATTCTCACTCCAAATCTATCATGTAGGTTGTAATAAGAAGGGGGTCAGAACAACGCTCCGGTGACTAGAAAATTACATACTTTACCCATAATACTAATTTATGCCAACTAATTTCTATTTAAGTGTTATGTCCACTATTCACAGCTTACCCGTTTAATTCCATATGCATGTATGATATATCCAACGTTCTCTAAGATATAACTATATAGATCCATGTGTGTGTGTATGAGCATTTAATACCCAAAAAGAAACCTCGGCCACTAAATACTTTTTAAATAGGGAGAAAGCAGACCCAATGGCCATTTAATACCTCAACCCTAAGCAGGCCCTTCATAACATAATCGCTAGTCAATCCAGTCTTAGCTACATTGACCGACGACTCCTAGATATGACTTTATAATTTAATTTGTCGTATTACTAACTCATCTGAAAGACCCATCTAAGGGTTAACAGGCCCACATCCGACAAACAAACAATAAATAAAACTTTGAGGTGTTAGCGTATTTCATACAGATTCTACACCAACAAGAAGTGAAATCTGTAAGGGCATAACCCAAGTCATTGCCAATGACCACTCGGAACCACTGGAGTCATAGTCTATATGCCAATCCTACTACTAAATATCGGTTTACCAACAATACTGACATGGCCTACCGATGTCCCACAATCGAAATCCCGTTTAGGCTTACCTAATATAAGAAAAGGAAAAACAATACGGTTACTTAATAACTCTTGTTAGAAATAAAGAAGACCCCATTTCTCTATTTGGAACTGTCATAGGTTATTTAAGACTTCTTATATAGGGAGGAGGCAGACCAATGGCCATTTGACACCTTCCTCCCTAAAGTAAACCCATTACATCCCTAAAGGTACCGAGCCATTTAATACTTGAACCCTTGGTATATTTCCCTACACCTACATATGAACGTCTACCCCTTCCCCATAAATATCATATTAAATTCTGCATTCAATCTCCTTCAATGTATTTATGCCCCCATTTAATTTTTGTAACTCCTTATTAACTTCACTTAAATTAGTGGGCAATAAATGTGCAGTTAATAAGGAGTTACATAAATTAAATGGAGGCATAAATAATTTTAATGGGATTGATTAAAGAATTTATTATGACATTTATGGGAAAATAAGAGAGGCATAATAAGTTAGATTTGAAATGAATTAAAAAATTCACTAGTGATCGTCTAATTTGAATAATAATGACCATTTAATTAGGATAATTAAATGGAAGTAAAGAAATGTAGCTACTGGCCTTCTCATAGAATGATTTCATGCTCTTATAGGATTTTCTATCATTCCTGTCCAAGAACCTCATGTTCTTTTTGATGCCAAAATGTGTTGCCATCAGGAGTGATTCTTCATTGGTGATTCCAGTTTACATCGTCTCAGCTTTGAACCAGTTTATAAAGCTACGCAAGCTTTCATTATCCCTTTGCTTGAGGTAAGATAAGGTATTTGGATCTAGGGACACTTCCTTTCCATCTTTCAATTATCAACGGAAGTTTGTTGATAGTTGAGCCTAGAATAGATCTCCTTATTTCCGTACGTCTTGAACCACCTTGATGTTGCCCCAATCGGTTAGACTAGGAATAATTTGCATTGTTCCAATATTCCAACCTTTGAAATATCTATGTGATATTCAAAAGTATGTAGACGGTCATCAAGATTTGATGAACTATCTTATTTATCAATAACAAAAGACGTAAAATTATTAGGAAAGTCTGATTCAACAATATCTTTGCTAATTAGAGAGGAATTCATCTCTCCCTTCCCTTTTCTATTTGTTTTTTGGCATAGCTAACCTAAACACTCAACCCGGGCCTTCAATCCCCGTATCTCCTCGTCCTTGTCTTCATTTTTAGACGAGCTACCCATTAGATTAGAGTTGGCCTCATCCTCCCCTTGTGCAGCTTGTTTGCTACGATTCACGAGTAGTGGTGGGTTTATTTGTCTTTTTGATTGTATATTAGGGTTGGCTTTGATTATTAGTTTTACTCCAGCACTCTTAGGGCCATCCTCGTTTTTCTCATTGCTAAGATTGTTGTTTTTACCAGTTGCATAGTTTGCATGATTGGTGATTTTTTGCGATGAGTTATGGAGCTATTTGGAAAGCAGGATTGGCTTTGAGGTGTGTATTAGGCTACATGTTTTTCTAGCCTAGTAGTTTTTTTGTTAGATTAGGCCATGAATTGGTTTAGGGCCTCTAGGATATGGTTTGATGAGGAATTTTGTGGTGGACCCATGATTTATACAGAGGAATTTGGGTCATTTTTTTTCTTAGCGGGTTGATATTCCGCTTTAGTTGAAGGAAGGTTAGGAAAATTGTGATTTGGTGAGGGTTTACTAGGTGCATATTTGTAGAGATGTGGTGATTTGATTTATGGTAAAAAATTATAAAACAAATTTGTTAGAGGATCGGTCTTCCTTTTATTGTCAAAATGTTAATGAGAATTTTCGTTCTTACAACACCAATAAGAAACAGTCGTGTTGTATGCTTACCTAACTAAGAATTTGTAGGTTAACATTAGATAAAATGTTGTTAATAGTAGTTATTATGTCGTTTTATGCTTACACAATAAAGGGTAAAACAGATTAAACTTTCTTCAAAATGCCTCATAAGATATGCTACATTTATGGGTCAAATCACTCAAACTTTTGTATTCTTTCTTTGTGCAATTATAGAAAATAGTAATAAATTCTCGTTGTAAAAAAAGTTTAGTCCCTTTATTTTGCTCTAAACTTTTCCTTTATAAATGAAATGGTGTCACATGGATGGTTGACACTATTCCTCGTATTTGATTGTCTCTATTGGATTCTTTCATGTGTCTTCCAACTGTGCGCCTTTAATTACATATTGTGAATTGATGGCTTGGATCTGGATAATTTGATTGCAGTTGGATAATTTTGGTTTTAGCGAGATAATTTATTTTAGGTGGGATGGTTTGATTTTGACGTGTTGAAATGGATGCGATGCCACTAGATGCTTGCAACCTATCTCAGGATTATTCTACTTGTTAAAGTGTTGCAATTTTCCTTAGTAGCTAGGGATAATGCACCACACTACTTTATGCTGGTGGAGCTGTTCTGTTAGTGCTTTCATTGTACACTGCACCTTAATAATAGTGTTATAGAATTCTAGTGTTGGACTTTGGAAAGTCATCTCGGATACGAGATGTGCTAGTTGGTAGCATGAGGCATTTAGGCATAGGTTAGCATGGTATGGAGTTCATGGATAAAACTTTAATTAGAGTTTGGTTAATGACTAAGTTTAAACAATTAAATATTTAATTTTTGATGATTAATAATTAGTAATTAATAGTTAATATTTATAAATTAATAATGCAAATTCAATTTCAAATGCTACTTCTACTTTAACTACAAATTCAAATAAACCACAAATTCAAACATACTACAAATCCAGACACTATAAATTCAAATATAAATACAAAGTTCTACTACAAATTAAACTCGCAATACCCTCAACTTTATTTCAGTCCATGCGAATGTAGCATCATTAGAATCTAGCATTTTCAGACCACTTTGACAATCCTTATCGAGAGATAATTTTGTAG